>CM049431.1:67588338-77588338 GCA_026929855.1 Poa annua | reverse complement strand
AATAATAAACATGGCAGAGCAAAAATTTCAGAATCTAAAGTCTCATGACTGTCACGTGATTATGACACAATTACTTCCGGTTGCATTGAGAGGGCTTCTACCGGAAAATGTTCGAGAACCCATTGTGAAGCTATGTGCATTTCTGAATGCAATTGACGTGGGGCTACCTTGCGGGTAGCCCACGATGAGGTTACCTGGGCCGCGCCAAGGATGGAAAGGCCCACTCGGGGTATCTCGTATCCTAGTCCAACTCGGTTAGGACTTTAACCTACCGTATCTGTACCAACAACCCGAGACCTGGCTGCCTATAAAGCCAGGGGGGTTGCCCGTCCCAGGGGAGGGCACGCTCAGAACCACAAACCCTAGCGAGATCACAATCTCGCCATTGTAATCGCTACTTGCATCAATAACCAGACGAGCAGGAGTAAGGTGTTATCCTCCGGGAGCCTGAACCTGGGTAAACCTTGCTTGTCAGCCGTCGTGATCACCTTGCACTCTCCTATCTCCCCATCAATCAATCCGGGGTGTACAACCCTGGGACTTGCCGAGTTAGAACCTCGTCAATTGGCGCCGTCTGTGGGAAGGCAAACAAGTGCTAGGATCATGGTCACGCTGGCTCCATCCGCAATGAAGATCGGCGCACCCGCCATCAGGAAGTCGATCCGATTCGGCTCCTTCGAGTACGTCATCCACTCGAAAGCTCATCAATCGGTGTACGCTGATCTGGACAAAGGTATACACATCACCTTCGGCTCCATATTCTGTTGCATCGATAGTCGTGGCATACTCAGGTCTACGACTACGGCGTTACGCGCGGCGGCATCATCAAAATCGCCGACCACCGTGCCCGCTGGACCCGACAAGATCGCATCTGCCGCACCCGCGGAGATCGCGACCGTCGGACCCGCGAAGATCGCATCGGCCGTACCCGCGGAGATCGCGAACGCCGAACCCGCGAAGATCGCATCTGCCGCACCCGCAAGGTTTGCGCCAGCTGTACCCGCGAAGAGGACACCTACGTCGACAATCTCGGCAACGACCACGCGAATCGAATCTACTACCCCAACTTCGATCGCGCGGTCAATCATGTCAAGACCCACCTCCGCCATCGCACCCGCACGTATGACTGGGGGCCCGCGCCCGACATCAACGACACGCGTGCCCTCATCTTCCTGGAAGTCCCAGGTCTACCCCAAGCCACTCGCACTCGCCCCGTCGAGTGCGGGCACAGGGACAATCGCGAAGAGACGCGACAACGGGTGCGCCGCGCGCCACGTTGCAGCAATTTTCGACCCCGAGCAAGAAGCGGGTGACATAAGTAGCAGTGGCAGCACCAACTCTCCAATCCATGCCTACCCCAGGCAGGTCTTCATGGCTGGCACAGCACCGCATGACGACGACGACGAACCCGCATACCCACTAGAGGTAGACATGCCGGACCAGACGAAGCTTGTCATCACGCGCGATATGGCGATCCAAGCAATGAAGCATGTGGACGAGGGCACGTTCCCGCCACCCAACGCATCTAGAGACGATCACCTGGCGGTCCAGTACTTGCTACGCAAGGAAGGCGAACGAATTCGCGTCGAAAAGGCCGAACTTCTCAGGCGCAAAAGGGACGCGGATGCGTCGAGTGCCAGGCGAGCTGCTCTCTCCTTCACATCCTCCACAGAGGTGACTCAGGGAGCACGGCGAACCAGAGCCCGTGTCCCCCACATGGGAGAAGCTGATCGGACAAGGCTCACCCGCAACCTCGACTCTTCCTTCGTCACCGAAGATGAAAACGGGATACCCGTCCCAAAAACAGCAAACGCCGCCTTAATAGCAGTCGAGACGTACCTTCAGCTCACGCAGCCACCGGAGGGTGACACGCGCTCCCTCCTCCACAAGCAACAAATTGCCTCCATAAGGGCAATCGAAGAAGCTCTAGCGGCCAAGGGGCCAGGTAATCAAGCTCACGAACCAACGACGTCGGGCATCCCGGCGGCACAACAACAGCCAATCAAGGACCTACGCGACGTCCTGACGCAGAAGACGGTGGACCGCAGTCGCAAGGAACGTTCGGCTATCGCGGCACACACAAACGACCACGCCGATCGCGACTTCGAGCCGTGCGGCGCAGCGTGTTTCTCCTTCAACATCCGCGACACCCGCATGCCTAAAGGCTTTAAGTTGACGGCCGGCACACCAAAGTACGACGGAAAGCAAGACCCGAAGCTATGGCTTGAGGACTACCTTATTGCTTGCACCTGCCAAGGTGGAACATCAACCACAGCAATGCAGTACATCCAGCTCATGCTGACAGACTCTGCACGCGGGTGGCTCACAAGCCAACCCAAAGATTCCTTTCGAACGTGGGAAGAATTCCAAGACAACTTCATCAAAAGTTTCTCGGGAACATTCGCCAGACCAACGACCTACATCGAGTTGCAGGCCTGCAAGCAAGGGAAAGACGAGTCGCTCCGATCTTACATCCAAAGGTGGACACTCCTCCGCAACACCATGGAACCCGTATCAGAGGACAGGGTGATGGACGCCTTCATGCATGGCGTTGCTCGCCGCGACCTCCGGGAGGAATTTGGTAGGCTCCAGCCGAAGACCACAATAGAGTTAATGAAGACAGCCAACCAATGGGCTGAAGGGGAGGACTACGTCCGCGAAACTTCTCCCAAAAAGGAAGGCGAAACAAGCAACTGGCGCGAGTCGCGTCAGAAGAGGAAGGCACGTTACACGCACGACTCAATCGAGTTAGTAGCGGCGGGTTATGAAACCCCCCGCGAGGTCAAGCGTGAGGGCAGCAGACAGCACGAGCAAAGTCGACAGCCAAGCTCAAGTCAGTACAACCGTGGCAGCAGCAGCATCGACCACAGCGATGGAGGGCAGAAGCGCGAGTGGAAGCGCCCGTTAACCCCGGCAGAGGAACTGATGCAACCCTGTAAACATCACTCGTTCCGCAACCCGGTAACAGGAAAGTGGGGTTCAAACCACCTGTTGAAAGATTGCCGCAAAGCAAGGAAGATCTACCATGCCATGCAGCAAATAATCGCCCCAGTGCAGGCCATACGGGCGGCACCACAGCTAGCCATCCAAGCGGCACCCGCAAACAACAATCAACTGCAGGCGGCAGGAGCGTTTCCCCAGCCGCAGCAGCAGCAACAAAATACAGCAGCAGCAGCCGACGCGTACCCAGCCGCACGGGGACAGTTGAACATGATACAGAAGGGACCCCCGTCGAACAGGAGGCAGAAAATCATCACACGCCAAGTACTTCAAGCCATCAACAGCCCGCGCGCGGTACCAGACTACCTGCGCGGGTCGGAGACACCAATCACATTTTCCAGGGCAGATCACCCAGCGGAGGTAGTCCGACCAGGGCACGCCGCACTCGTGATTGAGGCTTTGATCGGCGACTACAGCCTGAAGAAGGTGTTCCTAGACGGGGGCAGCGGCATCAACATCATATTCGCCGACACCCTCAGACGAATGAACAGATCGACAGAAAAATTGCCGGAGTCGGAGACCACCTTCCATGGCATAGTACCAGGGCAGCCAATCACACCCATGGGAACTATCACACTCGACGTCATCCTCGGAACACCCGAGCACTTCCGAAAGGAGTCGCTAGACTTTGAGGTCGTCGACTGGAAGTCACAATACCACGCCATCCTCGGACGCCCAAGCTTTGCCAGGTTCATGGCAGTACCCCACTACGCCTACCTGATGATAAAGTTACCCGGGCCAAAAGGAGTGATCACCGTCCGCGGCGACTTTGGGCTCTCCAACAGCTGCGACCGCGAGTTTGCCAAGATCTCCGAGTCCTTCGGCGTCGAAGAGCGGTTCAAAGCCATGTCAGCCGACAACGACAAGACCATCTTCCCGGCTCGCAAGAAGCCTGCCAAAGACGCAGCGTTCAACACGAGCGACGACACCGCCACCCACCAAGTCCATCCGACTGACAGCGGAAAGACAGTCAAGGTCTCATCAAGCCTGACACCCGCGTAGGAAAGCGCGCTCGTCGAGTTCCTACGTGAGAACTGGAAAATCTTCGCATGGCAACCTTCTGACATGCCGGGGATACCCAGGGAACTCGCCGAGCACTCTCTGAAAGTCCACGTGGACGCAAGGCCAGTCAAGCAATCCATGCGACGCTTCTCAGGACCCAAACGAGACGCTATCACCATGGAAGTCGACAGATTATTGCACGCCAAGTTCATCCGAGAAATCAAAGACTCGGACTGGGTCGCTAACCCGGTCCTTGTTGAGAAAAAGAAGACGAAGAAACTACGCATGTGCGTGGACTTCACCGCAGTCAACAAATGCTGCCCCAAAGACCACTTCCCGCTCCCGCGGATAGACCAGATCATCGACTCGACTGCAGGTTGCGAACGCCTATCTTTTCTGGACGCCTACTCAGGTTACCAGCAGATCAGGCTGAAGGTCGAGGACGAAGAGAAGACAGCTTTCATCAGATGGAAGGAACATGATCAGCCGTCCATCGCCAGGTTCGCAGGCGTCCATCGCTACTTGCATCAATAACCAGACGAGCAGGAGTAAGGTGTTATCCTCCGGGAGCCTGAACCTGGGTAAACCTTGCTTGTCAGCCGTCGTGATCACCTTGCACTCTCCTATCTCCCCATCAATCAACCCGGGGTGTACAACCCTGGGACTTGCCGAGTTAGAACCTCGTCAGCAATTTCTCAGAAGGTCATCAATCCACTAACTCTAAAAAATTTAGAGAAGGATGTGGTCCAATGTCTTGTCAGCTTAGAGTTGGTGTTCCCACCAACCTTCTTCAATATTATGACGCACCTTGTAGTCCACCTAGTCGAAGAGATTTCTGTTCTCGGTCCTGTATTTTTACACAACATGTTCCCCTTTGAGAGGTTCATGGGAGTCTTAAAAAAATATGTGCATAACCGGGCTAGGCCAGAAGGAAGCATCGTCAAGGGTTATGGAACAGAGGAGGTCATTGAGTTTTGTGTAGATTTTATTCCTGATGAGAAGCCGATCGGTGTTCCTGAATCACGTCATGAGGGGAGACTGCATGGAAAAGGCACCCTAGGAAAGAAAGCAACAATATGTCAAGACGGGGATTCTTTCACTCAAGCACACGACACCGTTCTACATAATTCCAGTTTGGTGGGTCCGTATGTCGAGGAACACAAGAATGTTTTACGCTCCAAGTACCCGGAGAAATCTGAAGATTGTATTGATGGAGAACACATGAAGACTTTCAGCAGTTGGTTAAAAAGACGTCTCATTAATGACACCAATGTTGAAGAACAGCTATACTTGTTGGCCACATCACCAGTTTCAACTATATTGACTTTTGAAGGGTACGAGATAAATGGAAATATATTTTACATAGCCAAACAAGATAAAAAGAGCACCAACCAAAACAGTGGAGTACGCTTTGATGCAACAAACTGCAACGGGACAAAGGACACATATTATGGTTACATAGAGGAGATATGGGAACTTGACTATGGACCTACTTTTAAGGTCCCTTTGTTCAAGTGCAAATGGTTAAACCTACGAGGCGGGGTAGAGGTAGACCCACGATACGGAATGACTACAGTGGATCTCAACAATCTTTCGTACGAGAACGAACCATTCGTCCTAGCCAGTGAAGTTGCTCAGGTTTTGTATGTGAAAGACATGTCTACCCTACCGAAAAAAGAAAAGATAAGCAAGCGAGTACATCATACGATGAGCCAAAGCGCCACATAGTTCTTTCAGGGAAAAGAGTCATTGTGGGAGTGGAGGACAAGACAGACATGTCAGAAGATTACGATAAGTTTCATGACATTCCGCCCTTCAAAGTCAACACTGATCCAAGTATCAAGTTAAATGAAGAAGATTGTCCGTGGTTACGACGCAATCAGAAGAACAAGTAAACACTAGAGAGGGATATTATTGTTGATGTGTAATATCCGAATGTTTTGTATCAGAAGAAGGAGCGAACTGAAGTATTTTGTAGATACATGGAACAAAACACACGATTTCACCTGCATACAGCCCAACGGTGGCTCGTGAGTGCCTGCATATGAAATGCACCGTTGGGCGTATGCAGTGAATCCGAATGCTTTGTATTCTGTCGATGAAGTAGAATGAGGAGACAATGACTGCCGAACATGTTCAAGAGGGGGCTATACATAGGGTCATGTGACTCACGAACTGGTCATGATAGTGCCCATCCAACAGCTCAGAATCTCTCAAAAGAAACACACCTCAGATCCAACGTCTCACAAGCGCTAGAAAGAAACACACGATCCATGTGCTTCTTTAGTCCCGGTTGGTGTTACCGCGCCTCCAGCCCGCGCCGCCGCCGTAGAGCACGCTCCTCCCTCACCCTCCCCTTCTCCTCCTCTCTCCCGCGTCCGCGCCGCCCCGCGGCGGCCGGGCGCGGCCGCGCCTCACCGAGCCCAGAACCCCCCTCCCTCCCTCCCCTCCTCGCCGCCGCCGGAGGGCGCCACCGGGCAAAGCCTGGGCGGCGTCGGCGACGGCGGGGCCCTCTGCTATCCCCCTCGTACGGTGGCGGCGGCGCGGGACTCCCCGGTCGGCGAGGGCGCCGGGCTTCCTGGGGCCCGGTGGCGTGGCTCTTGCAGCGGCGTGGCGACCTCGGTCTTGGCGTGCTAGCGGCGGCGGCACGGCCACCTGCACCTCGTGGATGTAGTTGGTGTGCGATGGCTTTGCTCGACGGCGTGGGCGACAGTGAGCTGTGCCCGGCGGCGTCGGATGACGAGGGAGTGCTGCGGCAGGGTGCTCGGGCCCGATCTGGGCCTTCCGGGGCCTGATCTGGGCCGGACATGCCCCGGCCGGTGGGCTCGGCCGCCGAGGTTCGGTGGTGCGGGTACTCGCCGGTCGCCCCTCCCCGGCTACATCTTTTGGTTGGGGCATTGGATCTGGGGTGAGTGGGTCTGGATCCGATGGTCGTCGCGTGGATCCCACTGGGGTCTGCGTTTTGCATGTCGAGCTGATGTCTTCCGTGTTCCAGCGGCGATGTGGTTGTTTGGTGGTGGTGGGGCGGGTCAGGGAAGTTGGCGTCATGTGGTGGCGACGACGGCTCGGATGACGCGGGTTGCGGCTTCGGGCCGGAGTTCTCGGTCAGGGTTTGCAGGAGGCTCGATGGCGGCTCTCCTATGGAGCAGGTGACAGGAAGGTGTTGTGGTAGCTCGGTCCAGGGACGGTGGTTGGCGGAGCTGGCCGGAGGCGGCGGGCTCTCGGGCCTACTGCCTGGTGGTTTTAGTGGTTCCCGGCGGGTCCGGGAACCCTTCCCCCGACCCTGGTGTGGATGGGGTGCTGGATCCGAGCCAGGAGGGCTTGGATCCGGTGACCGTCTTGCAGCCTTGTTGCCTCAAGGTTGCGGGTACGACCGGCGGGTGCGTCCTGCTAGTTGTAACCCCACCGTCCTAGGGCAGGCGACCTCGGTCCTTCTACTGTCCGTTCTGATGGACTTGTTGTCTAGACACCTGCTTCTTCCTGGGGGCGAGAGCTTGGATGCCGGGGCGGCGGCCTCGGAAGGTGGTCTGCGTGTGCGACTCTGCGGCGAGTGGCGTAGCAGCGGTGATGGTCGTCTTCACGGACCACGTGGGTGGCGTGAAGTTGGCGGGAGGAGTGCCTGGTGTTGGCTTCGCTTCGGCTGTGGCGGCTCCCAAATCGTGTCCTGGTGACCTGGCTCGAGACTTTTGGCGTTTCGTGAGTTCGAGTATGGTAGCAAGGTGCTTCCGAGCGAAAACTCTGCGTTTCGGCGCCAACAGCGACGACGCCTGCGGGTGTCGCTACCCTCTTGGGGGCGCTGTTGAAGGTGCCTGCACTTAGCGTGGTAGTAAGGTGATTCGGAGCGAAAGCTCTGCGCTTCGGCGCCAGCAGCGACGACGCCTGCGGGTGTCGTAACCCTCTAGGGGGCGTTGTTGTGGGTGCCTTCTCCGCACTAGGGTTTCGGTGAAAACCTGGACCTCTTGGTCTGGACGGCAGCGGCGCTTTGCGTCGTCACCCTGTTGGGGGAGTCATCATGGAGCCTCATTCCCTCTCGATCCTACGTCGGAGTTCTCGGTGGCAAGCTTGGTTTTCCTTTCCCTTTTTTGTTGTCTATCTTTGATCTGTCTTTAGAGGGTCCCTTACCTTGTATCGGTTCGGCCGTGGTTTTTTTTTTGTGTTGTGTTGTCTGGCCCAGCAGTGGTTTCAAACGGTGTGGCTTTATTTATAAAGCGGGACGAAATCCTGTTTCGTGGTGTGCATAGGTGTGACCCCAAACTGTTCGACCAGATTAGTTGGGATGTGGAGAGACTACAAAAAAGAGGATAAACTGGTTTAGCGTTGGTAGCAACCGACGTGGTGGACTACCGGATACGCCCGGACACCCTCATTTCCGTCTGAAATATGGGTTGAAATAAGTGGGGTACGGGATAGCTGCTCAGACATATTGTGGGGAAGTGGATCCGATTGGGTAGGCTTTTTATTTCTCTCTTGTGAAGCAGTTCGTCCAGCAAATATATGGAACACAATGAAGGATTCTGTTCTGTTGGGCATGGTCAAACCTTTAGTGAAATATACGTGAACAACAACAAGCCTATACCGTGGTCTGAAACTGAAAGCATAGGGATTTTTTTTCGAAAACAAACCTGCACTCGCAGTGCCGTGGTTTGAACGCATATAGGGAGAAATCTCCACAAAGGGATAGATACAGCAGCAAGCTTTTCAACCAACCTAGACGATACGTAGCATGCAGGGCAGCAGGCTGCATGCAGGCAAGGAAGCATGGCCGTAACTTGCTTCCCACATGCCTCACGTGAAGGATTGGATTCGATCTAGTACGATGCATCCTCTTTTGGGTTAATCCCATGAATACGATGTGAGGAGATCGATCGATGAGACTAGATCAATTTGCATATGTAGCCCTGGCAACATATTTGCCGCTTAGCTTGCTCCACGGATAGTATAGATCAATTCGCATGTCATGTTGGGCTTCTGAAAGATCGATCTTGCTTTCCGGGGAGCTGCCTCATGAAAAGCAGCTATTTTGCAGAAGTATTAAATGTTACTAGTAAAATGTCCATGCGTTGCTACGGGCTGAGAACGGGAGAGAAAAATCTATACCACAAATGTGCATTAAGTAAATTCTTGTTGCACTAGTAGAAAACGGGGCTTTGCTTCACCCCTTTAGCCCACATTTAAAAAGGAACCGAGACTAAAGGGTGCAAGCCACCGGATTGAATTTCGGAGGGACCTTTAGTCCCGGTTCGTGACACGAACCGGGACTAAAGGGTCACCACATGCGGCCGCAGAGGCGGGGCCCAGTGTGTGACCCTTTAGTCCCGGTTCGTGGCACCAACCTGGACTAAAGGGTTTACGGTAGGCTACTTTTTTACCGTGAAAAAACAACGTCTAAATAAATTTAAAAAATGAAAAAGACTTCAAATTTAAAAATCCTTTGACGTGCCGGTACCTATCGCAACCTACTATTAGAGAAAATTTTAATTTTAATTTTTTTGTAAAAAAAGTGATCTCAGTTTAAAAAAGTATAACTTTTGCGTACGAATTCGGAAAACATTGTGTATATATGAAAAACTATCTACGCGAAGAAAAAACTCATATCTGGGGACCATCCGTCATATGTGCACCACTCTTAGTGAAAATTAGTTGGGTGCCATTTGGATTCATATTTTCTGTACTTCCTTCACAAAAAAACCTCTTTTTTCCACTTAAAAAAAGGAAAATGATATTTATGAAAATAATTTGAAAAATCTCTTTGGCAAGATTGTTTAATATACCAATATGCACCTATGTGTGGAGAATGAGATCTTTATCACAAACTATGTTGTCGAAATGACCATAACTTGGTCATTCGGCTTGAAACTTATAGATGTTCATACATGATAGACCTTTTTGTGAAGACTTTTTCTGCAAATGTTGGCAAAAAACAAGTTTATCATTTTTCATAGCTACTAGTACACATATAAGGATCACATGCCAAAGAATTTGTTTTTTTGAGGTGTTTATCACTTTATTACATAGTTTCTTAAAAACGATCAAAACGGTCGCTATGACTAATCATCGGAAGAGGTGATATTTTCTAGAACTATCAATTTTTTTGTGATATAACCACTAGTTGTGTACCTTAAAATGATTTTTTCAAAAGTTTCATACCAAACTATCAAACAGTTGTAATTCAAATTTGAATTACTTTCGATAAATCAACATAAACTTAATTAACTAGGGGAAATTGGTTAGAATTCAAAGAAAAAACTCATACCTGGGTATCATCCATCATATGTGCACCACTCTTAGTGAAAATTAGTTGGGTGCCATTTGGATTCATATTTTCTGTACTTCCTTCACAAAAAAACCTCTTTTTTCCACTTAAAAAAAGGAAAATGATATTTATGAAAATAATTTGAAGAATCCCTTTGGCAAGATTGTTTAATATACCAATATGCACCTATGTGTGGAGTATGAGATCTTTATCACAAACTATGTCGTCGAAATGACCATAACTTGGTCATTCGGCTTGAAACTTCTAGATGTTCATACATGATAGACCTTTTTGTGAAGACTTTTTCTGCAAATGTTGGCAAAAATCAAGTTTATCATTTTTCATACCTACTAGTACACATATAAGGATCCCATGCCAAAGGATTTGATTTTTTGAGGTGTTTATCACTTTATTACATTTTTTCTTAAAAACGATCAAAACGGTCGCTATGACTAATCATCGGAAGAGGTGATATTTTCTAAAACTATCAATGTTTTTGTGATATAACCACTAGTTGTGTACCTTAAAATGATTTTTTCCAAAAGTCTCATACCTGGGGATCATCCATCATATGTGCACCACTCTTAGTGAAAATTAGTTGGGTGTCATTTGGAGTCATATTTTCTGTACTTCCTTCACAAAAAACCTCATTTTTCCACTTAAAAAAATGGAAAATGATATTTATAAAAATAATTTGAAGAATCCATTTGGCATGATTGTTTAGTATATCAATCGCACCTATTTGTGAAATATAAGACCTTTATCACAAACTATGCCGTGAAAATGATCATAACTTGATCATTTGGCTTGAAACTTATAGATGTTTATAGATGATAGTCCTTTTTGTGAAGACTTTATTTATCAAATTTTGTGAAAAATCAAGTTTTTCATTTTTCATACCACCTAGTACACATATAAGGACCCCATTTCAAAGGATATCCTTTTTTGAGGTGTTTATCGTTTTATTTCACTTTTTCGTAAAAAAGATCGAAATGGTCACCATGGCTATCGATGTTTCTATAATCGAAAATATGATTTGGATGCCATATTTGAATTCCTCTAATTGTTTTGATCAATTTAGACATTTTGTTTGTTGAATTCCGATTTAAGGATTTAAAGATACGGATTATTCCATACTATATAAAAAGGCAAAAGTAAAGTAATGTTTATTTTATCATTATTTATTTCAATATTTTATTGTATTATCATTTTTATTTATTCAACTAAAAATTTATAATACAAGCAATGAAAAAAATATATCATCATAACCGAGTGGTTAATATGATAGATAAGACAGTTATATCAGTAAGTTCTCTGTTCTCTCTTAGTATCTAATTTGAATGGAACCTAAATGTTAAGCGTGCTTGGGGTGGAGTAGTGTGAGGATGGGTGACCATAGGTATGCACTTTGACTTGAGAATAGGGGTAAATATAAATTAATTGGTAAAATAATTAAAAGATTTGAAGTTCAAAAACAATTTGAAGATTCAAAATAAAAAAAATCTGAAAAAAATATAAAATAGTTGATTTTTTTGAAAAAAATGAATTTCTGCTAAAAACCTTTAGTCCCGGTTCGTAACACGAACCGGGACTAAAAGGTTCGTCCCCCGCGCGCCCCTGGCCTCTCCATGTGCGGAGCTCTAATTGGTGGGGGGCTCTAGTCCCGGTTCGTATTGAACCGAGACCAATGGGTGGGGGGTCTCTAGTCCCGGCCAGACAGTCCCGGTTGCTACACCGGGACTAAAGCCCCTCTGGAACCGGTACTAGTGCCCCTTTTTCCACTAGTGTTGGCAATGTTGGACGTTGGGTTAGATGACGTCAGTACAATGATAAAGTGTTAACTCACATTACATTAAATTCGTGATTCATCCTTAATATGAGTGATACATAGTATATCACCTTAAGAGGAGATTATTACTACGAAGATAGCAATGCACTGATTTTTACTTAAGCAATTTTTATATGTTTACCGACCCACCTCCCTAAACCCTAGTTTTGAAGCATGTTTGCCTAATAATTTCCCTTAAGAACATGTAGAGATACACAAGAAAAAATAGATAGACGAAGGGCAACTAAGTTGCTAACCATGGAATACCTATGTTTTACCATTATGCAAGGTTCATAATACAAATAGATACATACGTCCATGTATATCCAAAGGGAAACCACACTTGCATATGTTATACTGAATCTAGATATACACAAAAAGCAGGCTCTTCGCTCAGTTAGGGCTCCCGTGACCCAAGGCGATTTTAGGTCTTTGCCTCCCGCCGGCGGCGCCGCCGGGTCGCCTACCTCTGTGGCCCTTGTGCCATGGTTGCACGGTGGATCCCGGTCCCTGCCGGCGGGAGGGCTCCATCCTCACAATTTCTCTTGTGTTTTTTTAGGTTTTGTGTCTTTCTTGGAGAGATCAGGCGGCCGCTGCTCTCTGAAGATGGAATAAGGTCCTCCCCACCCAGTCTCCGCTCCGGCGACGTCCCTAACGTTGTTGGAGGGTGTGTGGAGGTTTGTCTCTGGTGGATCTCGTCAGATCTGGCCAGTGGTTGTCTTCGGTGGATCCGGTTGGATCCGATCTTTGTCCGTCTTCGTTCGTGTGTCAAAAAATTAGATGCTTCTGATCTATGCATCTCTTCATCGGCGGCGGTTGCTGTGCTGATGCGCTGGTCCTCTGGGGGCGTAGCACGACGACTTCCCGACTGTCTTCTAAAACAAGATTCACCCAACTCTGAGCATGGAGGGGTGATGGCAGCGGCGCGCCTTCGGCTCGCTCTAGTGTTTGTAGTCGTCGCTAGGTGGTATTCGGATCTAGATGTAATTCTTTTTGCTTCTGGTGTTCTTTGTACCGTCTTGACTGTTGATGAATAGATTGGAAGTTTCTTCGCAAAAAAAAAGCAGGCTCTTCTCAGTGCGCTTACAGGAAAAAGCGCATAGGAAAAGCTGCTCATTTTCATCAAATCGTCTGTATTAGTTCCTGATAGATAATTACTCGATTGTATTTCAGTTTCACAACAGTATAACTAAACCATGTAGACCTTTGTTTCTCTCCACAAAGGACTAAGCCAAACACTACGTAGTGAATTAACAACATACATGCATATCTTTCAGGAGTATTTAGCATCTAAAGACCCAACTGAACTGAACTGAACTTTTTGGTCATATACCTCTCGTACTCCCCAGTCCCCAACATAGCCTATCTTGGCAACCGGAAACTAATGTCAGCCATCAGGGACTCTCATGCTCTCTGTATGGTCCATCCTCAAGCATCAGAATTCAGACCACAATGCCGTAGTAACTAAAAAGAATTAGTATTTATCAGACAGTAATTCAACATGATTGAATCTTACCGTCTTCCTCAACCTCCCTTGACGAGGTGCTATCATAAATTGGGTTTCAGCCTTACTCCTCCGTACCACCCATATCCATATAGCTAGGGGACAAACCAGGTCAGGCTGACTCCTCTGGAAATCAGATCGAATCCCATTGAACCCATCTGTCCTGCATCTGGATTTCCAACTGATGCATACCAACCGATGCAGTTGAAATCAGATTTAGTATGCCTGTCGGTCGTCGGACATCATGAAATTAATCCACATGCTACTGAACCATAATTCACAAGTGGAAGACATCCACAACTCCACCGATGGGCACCACGGTCAAGATGTGGTTGACAACTGGTGTTCATCTTCTATGAGGTGATGTCTTCTGTGACGCCCTAAAATCGGTACTATGTAGATTTAAGCGTTCCCGCTAAAATCTGCATAATAACGATTTTAGGTCGCCCACCAGATATAATGTGCACGCCGAAACATGCGCGTTATGTGGGTGGAATTGTGGTAACATTACAACAGTTCCGATACATCCACAAATACAACAGAAGATACAATACAAAAACGACTCGAACGAGTCAAGATACAAATGATACAATACAAAGATACAAGTGACAACGGAAGCAAAATAGTATCCGACTACGGATAAGAAGCAAACTGGACTAAGAGTTCTGAAGATAAGCGATGGCGTCATATCCCTGCCCAGCCAAGCCGGAGGGATCCCCAAGCTAACGTCGTCTGACTTCAAACCTGTTGACAGCACATAAAGCACATCCCAAAAGAGGGTCAGGGCACTCCCTGGCAAGCAAATCCGACTTGCCTACTTTCTACACCATCTCCCAAAATATGGGGGAGGTGGACTTAGCGGCAGCAGCACTAGCAACCTAAAGAGACATGCTACAACTTTCGTCTAATCAGAGAGAGATAAGAGAGCGCATAAGATAAACATCTACAACTAACACCAAACATAACCCATTCTCGAATTAACCCCCTCAACCAAATATGAGTAGGCAATTCGGGAAAACTCACACATTGAACAGTTTTATTTATAATTTTATTGTGAAAGTAATTCTATATTACTAATCAAATTAATTAACATTAATTAGGTGCAAGTTGTCTAGATCTTGTTAGCCAGCATCATCACCAAAGTCGTCCATAACCGTGGACACGGCTCATCGATAAGATTATACCCTGCAGGGGTGCACTACAGTACCCATACTCGCATGATCAACCCGTTAGGGCCTCTCAACACGACTCATTCCTTCACTACAACAAGTCCAAGTGCCACCCATATGAGTTGTTACCCGCGTCAGGAGTCCGGCCGAATCTCAATTGCGGACTCATTAGTTTGTGTCTGCTCACCATGCGGCTCAAACCACAGTAGGAACTGTCCGCTACGTGAGCACCACCCCTATATGACCCCCCGTATCAAGTAACCTCTCATCGATCATCATCATCATCATCATGCACATGCATATGAGCGAAATGAAAAACCCGAACTACTTGCGGCACATGGACGAGCTGAGGATCCGTTCAAAGTCGAGGGGGGCTCCATTGGGCCTCCCACAAGTGGTTAGTGCGCTCAAAATTGGATCCGAGGACAAAATCTCAGTTCCTAGGTCGACACTGAGCAGAACAAAACACCTCGCAAGGCCTTCTGCCTGGTGCCTTATCTTTTAATTATAATGTCCCAATATAATACAACATTTTATTAAGGTAGAAAGATCTATCATACTAAGCAGATGAAACATAAGACCAACAGACGACTCGCACAAACAACTCTAAGCATGCGCTACGACTCGCAAGGCCAACAGATAAACAAACAACAAGTGATGGGATGTGGGGATAAAGCTGTATGGGCTTCAGGATAAACATGTGATGGGATCGCAGTTCAAGAATCGATAACTAGGGTAGCAGAGATCAACGGCAAGAATGAAAGACAATGTATAGGTAAACAAGCAAACTTTGCTTGCCTGGAATCCCGCATGGAAGCAGATCTTGTCGTTGCTCACACATCTCAACGTCTTATCCGCGAAGAAGCAACAAACACTGGAAAGCGTAAAAGATGCATTTTATAACTACGGCAAAAGATCCAGCATGATCATATGAGAATGATGCATGGCATGGCAAGATGGAATATGAGATGCACTTAACCCAAATTAAGCGGAACAGGGATTCCGACAATTAATATTTATGTTCGAGTTATTTATCTACCCATCAAAGTTAAATGTTCATTAACGTGGCAAGACATGGCAAAGGTGTTCTAGTCAAATTAAATGGAATTGGGCAATACACATAGTGATTTGCCCCACACATTCCATATTTATTATTTAGGTGAATTGCTACACCCGCAAACCCAAGAGATGCAACACATGTAAATATGATGCGATATGCACAAGATAGATGATATTTAAGAAAATAGGTAGGGTTAGGGTTTGGGTTCGCACGTTGGAACGGGAGAGATAGGGTCTGAAACCGACGTCTTCGGTCAGTAGAGGAAGTAGTCGTCGTCGTGGAAGTAGTCGTCACGGAACCGGGGCATCGTCGTTTGTCGGTGTCGTGGAAGTGGTCGGGTAGTCGTACTCGGTTATCCTCGTTGACGGGCGCGGGCACAGAGGAGCACGGCAAACGGACACCGGAAAGGAAGCGCGCACGGGCGGGCACCGCGACACGAACACGGGCGGCCACGGAAATGCGGCACCGGAAGAGGACGCGCACGCGCAACACCACGAAGGGTGGACAACTCGGACAAAAGTGGCGACGAAGTTCTTGCGGACATTTTGTCGAACACCTAGCGGGCGGAGGATGCGGGGACGCCACCGGACGGAGTAAACGGCGGAATGGAAGGAGTAGTAGGTGGAGGCGCCGTAGTCGAGGACGAGGAGAGGCGCGGCGTCGGCGGCGGCGCCGAGGCGGCGACGGAGACGCGCGCGGCAGCCTGGGAGCACGGGCGGAGGCGCACGTGGAGGAGCTCGGGGGTGCGGCGGCAGGGTGCACACAGGCGGCAGAGCGCAGCGGCGCGGAGCGGCCGGAGACGGCGCGCGGACGAGCAGCGCGGGGCGCGCGCGGCAGCGGTTGGCGGCGGCGGCGCGCTGGGGCAGGGGGCGGCGGCCGGCGGAAGGCAGCGCGCGGAGGCGGCGGCGCTGCAGCGGAGCGGCGGCGCAACGCCGGGTGGCCGGGGCGCGGCGACGGGCGCGCGGAGCAGGCCGGGGACGCGGCTCGGCCGGCGTGGCGGCGGGGAGGCGGAGCTCGGGCCGCCGGAGCAAGGGTCGGACGCGGGGGAGTGGAGCACGGGCTGGCGGCTCGGGAGGAGAAGAAGTGCGGGAGGAGCTCGAGGCTGGGCGACCAAAGGCGGGGGCGACGGCCGGTGGCAGAGCCGGAGGCGGCGTGGCTGGAGGCGGGGCCGGGCGGCGGCCGGGGGCGCGCGGCGTGCGGGGCGGCCGGAGGCGCGGCGCGCGGCGCTGGGGGAGGCGAAGCGGCGGACGGCGCGCCGGCGGCGGAGTCGGGCCGCGGGCGGCGGCCAGCGAGCGGGGAAGGAGCAGGGCGCGGGGAGCACGCGCTCGGGGCGAGCTCGGGCAGGGAGAATCGGGGCTGGTTCTTCTCCTGTGCGTGCTAGCTACGCGAAGGAGAAGAAGGAAAGAAGGAAGAAGAAAAGAAAAGAAGAAAAGAAAAAGGAGAAAGGAAAAAGGGAAAAAGAAAAAGAGAAAAAGGGGAGGGGGCGGCTGCAAAAATGCCAGGGGGTGGGAAAAGTTTTCAGGAGACAAAACCTAGGGTTTGGGGTTAGATGGGCTTGGGCTTTATTTCTCTCCCTTTTATTCTTTTTGGTTTTCTATTTTTAAAAGAAAAACGAAAAGGAATTTGAATACGAAACCTTTACAAAATATTTTTAGTTTTGCAAAGACAATTTAATAAACTAATTGTTAACATTTTTAAAAGATTTGAAAATAACACATTTTTAATTAATTTGAAATGCATTTGAATTTAATTGTGAAAATTAAATTTAAATGCAACAATTAAATTAATGAGATGCAATGCGATGCTATGTCGATGCAAGAAAAACACACCAAATTAAAAGGGGATAAATCCCGGGGCGTTACAACCGACACCACTAACAAGGGATCGTGTCCCGAGATCCACGCCGAGACCACAAGAAGAGAGGGGTAACTATCGAGTCTTCACGCTCCGGGATGAACTTCTCTACACCACTAACAAGGGGTTGTTGCTCCACCTTGAAATTCTCGACACCACTAACAAGGGATTGTTGCTCACGACGAAGACGACTCCGAAAGATCGAACCTAATAGGGTAAAAGGCAAGAAATCGTCCACCCACACGTAGGATCCTAAAACTTTGAAAGTTTAGATAAGAGAGGAGACTCCAAAACAAATAAGATAAGAGGAGAATTAGAATAGAGGTAAGGAATAAAAAGAATCCTATTGAGATATTTCCAAAATAATTTTTAGTCAAATAGTTTTGACACTCTAGAAACAACGACCGTTAGCGAGGTTATCCTACAGGCTTTTGCGGACCCGCTGCTTCGATAACCATTCGTATCGAAACAACAAGGAGATCGAAACCAAGGCTCTGATACCACTTTGTGACGCCCTAAAATCGGTACTATGTAGATTTAAGCGTTCCCGCCAAAATCCGCATAATAACGATTTTAGGTCGCCCACCAGACATAATGTGCACGCCGAAACATGCGCATTATGTGGGTGGAATTGTGATAACATTACAACAGTTCCGATACATCCACAAATACAACAGAACATACAATACAAAAACGACTCGAACGAGTCAAGATACAAATGATACAATACAAAGATACAAGTGACAACGGAAGCAAAATAGTATCCGACTACGGATAAGAAGCAAACTGGACTAAGAGTCCTGAAGATAAGCGATGGCGTCATATCCCTGCCCAGCCAAGCCGGAGGGAATCCCAAGCTAACGTCGTCTGACTTCAAACCTGTTGACAGCACATAAAGCACATCCCAAAAGAGGGTCAGGGCACTCCCTGGCAAGCAAATCCGACTTGCCTACTTTCTACACCATCTCCCAAAATATGGGGGAGGTGGACTTAGCGACAGCAGCACTAGCAACCTAAAGAGACATGCTACAACTTTCGTCTAATCAGAGAGAGATAAGAGAGCGCATAAGATAAACATCTACAACTAACACCAAACATAACCCATTCTCGAATTAACCCCCTCAACCAAATATGAGGAAGCAATTCGGGAAAACTCACACATTGAACAGTTTTATTTATAATTTTATTGTGAAAGTAATTCTATATTACTAATCAAATTAATTAACATTAATTAGGTGCAAGTTGTCTAGATCTTGTTAGCCAGCATCATCACCAAAGTCGTCCATAACCGTGGACACGGCTCATCGATAAGATTATACCCTGCAGGGGTGCACTACAGTACCCATACTCGCATGATCAACCCGTTAGGGCCTCTCAACACGACTCATTCCTTCACTACAACAAGTCCAAGTGCCACCCATATGAGTTGTTACCCGCGTCAGGAGTCCGGCCGAATCTCAATTGCGGACTCATTAGTTTGTGTCTGCTCACCATGCGGCTCAAACCACAGTAGGAACTGTCCGCTACGTGAGCACCATCCCTATATGACCCCCCGTATCAAGTAACCTCTCATCGATCATCATCATCATCATCATGCACATGCATATGAGCGAAATGAAAAACCCGAACTACTTGCGGCACATGGACGAGCTGAGGATCCGTTCAAAGTCGAGGGGGGCTCCATTGGGCCTCCCACAAGTGGTTAGTGCGCTCAAAATTGGATCCGAGGACAAAATCTCAGTTCCTAGGTCGACACTGAGCAGAACAAAACACCTCGCAAGGCCTTCCGCCTGGTGCCTTATCTTTTAATTATAATACCCCAATATAATACAACATTTTATTAAGGTAGAAAGATCTATCATACTAAGCAGATGAAACATAAGACCAACAGACGACTCGCACAAACAACTCTAAGCATGCGCTACGACTCGCAAGGCCAACAGATAAACAAAAAACAGGTGATGGGATGTGGGGATAAAGCTGTATGGGCTGCAGGATAAACATGTGATGGGATCGCAATTCAAGAATCGATAACTAGGGTAGCAGAGATCAACGGCAGGAATGAAAGACAATGTATAGGTAAACAAGCAAAATTTGCTTGCCTGGAATCCCGCATGGAAGCAGATCTTGTCGTTGCTCACACATCTCAACGTCTTATCCGCGAAGAAGCAACAAACACTGGAAAGCGTAAAAGATCCATTTTATAACTACGACAAAAGATCCAGCATGATCATATGAGAATGATGCATGGCATGGCAAGATGGAATATGAGATGCACTTAACCCAAATTAAGCGGAACAGGGATTCCGACAATTAATATTTATGTTCGAGTTATTTATCTACCCATCAAAGTTAAATGTTCATTAACGTGGCAAGACATGGCACGGGTGTTCTAGTCAAATTAAATGGAATTGGGCAATACACATAGTGATTTGCCCCACACATTCCATATTTATTATTTAGGTGAATTGCTACACCCGCAAACCCAAGAGATGCAACACATGTAAATATGATGCGATATGCACAAGATAGATGATATTTAATAAAATAGGTAGGGTTAGGGTTTGGGTTCGCACGTTGGATCGGGAGAGATAGGGTCCGAAACCGACGTCTTCGGTCAGTAGAGGAAGTAGTCGTCGTCGTGGAAGTAGTCGTCGCGGAACCGGGGCATCGTCGTTTGTCGGTGTCGTGGAAGTGGTCGGGTAGTGACGGGCGCGGGCACAGAGGAGCACGGCAAACGGACACCGGAAAGGAAGCGCGCACGGGCGGACACCGCGACACGAACACGGGCGGCCACGGAAATGCGGCACCGGAAGAGGACGCGCACGCGCAACACCACGAAGGGTGGACAACTCGGACAAAAGTGGCGACGAAGTTCTTGCGGACATTCTGTCGAACACCTGGCGGGCGGAGGATGCGGGGACGCCACCGGACGGAGTAAACAGCGGAATGGAAGGAGTAGTAGGTGGAGGCGTCGTAGTCGAGGACGAGGAGAGGCGCGGCGTCGGCGGCGGCGCGGAGGCGGCGACGGAGACGCGCGCGGCAGCCTGGGAGCACGGGCGGAGGCGCACGCGGAGGAGCTCGGGGGTGCGGCGGCAGGGTGCACAAAGGCGGCAGAGCGCAGCGGCGCGGAGCGGCCGGAGACGGCGCGCGGACGAGCAGCGCGGGGCGCGCGCGACAGCGGTTGGCGGCGGCGGCGCACGGCGCGCGCTGGGGCAGGGGGCGGCGGCCGGCGGAAGGCAGCGCGTGGAGGCGGCGGCGCTGCAGCGGAGCGGCGGCGCAACGCCGGGTGGCCGGTGCGCGGCGACGGGCGTGCGGAGCAGGCCGGGGACGCGGCTCGGCCGGCGCGGCGGCGGGGAGGCGGAGCTCGGGCCGCCGGAGCAAGGGTCGGACTCGGGGGAGTGGAGCACGGGCTGGCGGCTCGGGAGGAGAAGAAGTGCGGGAGGAGCTCGAGGCTGGGCGACCGGAGGCGGGGGCGACGGCCGGCGGCAGAGCCGGAGGCGGCGCGGCTGGAGGCGGGGCCGGGCGGCGGCCGGGGGCGCGCGGCGTGCGGGGCGGCCGGAGGCGCGGCGCGCGGCGCTGGGGGAGGCGAAGCGGCGGACGGCGCGCCGGCGGCGGGGTCGGGCTGCGGGCGGCGGCCAGCGAGCGGGGAAGGAGCAGGGCGCGGGGAGCACGCGCTCGGGGCGAGCTCGGGCAGGGAGAATCGGGGCTGGTTCTTCTCCTGTGCGTGCTAGCTACGCGAAGGAGAAGAAGGAAAGAAGGAAGAAGAAAAGAAAAGAAGAAAAGAAAAAGGAGAAAGGAAAAAGGGAAAAAGAAAAAGAGAAAAAGGGGAGGGGGCGGCTGCAAAAATGCCAGGGGGTGGGAAAAGTTTTCAGGAGACAAAACCTAGGGTTTGGGGTTAGATGGGCTTGGGCTTTATTTCTCTCCCCTTTATTCTTTTTGGTTTTCTATTTTTAAAAGAAAAACGAAAAGGAATTTGAATACGAAACCTTTACAAAATATTTTTAGTTTTGCAAAGACAATTTAATAAACTAATTGTTAACATTTTTAAAAGATTTGAAAATAACACATTTTTAATTAATTTGAAATGCATTTGAATTTAATTGTGAAAATTAAATTTAAATGCAACAATTAAATTAATGAGATGCAATGCGATGCTATGTCGATGCAAGAAAAACACACCAAATTAAAAGGGGATAAATCCCGGGGCGTTACAACCGACACCACTAACAAGGGATCGTGTCCCGAGATCCACGCCGAGACCACAAGAAGAGAGGGGTAACTATCGAGTCTTCACGCTCCGGGATGAACTTCTCTACACCACTAACAAGGGGTTGTTGCTCCACCTTGAAATTCTCGACACCACTAACAAGGGATTGTTGCTCACGACGAAGACGACTCCGAAAGATCGAACCTAATAGGGTAAAAGGCAAGAAATCGTCCACCCACACGTAGGATCCTAAAACTTTGAAAGTTTAGATAAGAGAGGAGACTCCAAAACAAATAAGATAAGAGGAGAATTAGAATAGAGGTAAGGAATAAAAAGAATCCTATTGAGATATTTCCAAAATAATTTTTAGTCAAATAGTTTTGACACTCTAGAAACAACGACCGTTAGCGAGGTTATCCTACAGGCTTTTGCGGACCCGCTGCTTCGATAACCATTCGTATCGAAACAACAAGGAGATCGAAACCAAGGCTCTGATACCACTTTGTGACGCCCTAAAATCGGTACTATGTAGATTTAAGCGTTCCCGCCAAAATCCGCATAATAACGATTTTAGGTCGCCCACCAGACATAATGTGCACGCCGAAACATGCGCATTATGTGGGTGGAATTGTGATAACATTACAACAGTTCCGATACATCCACAAATACAACAGAACATACAATACAAAAACGACTCGAACGAGTCAAGATACAAATGATACAATACAAAGATACAAGTGACAACGGAAGAAAAATAGTATCCGACTACGGATAAGAAGCAAACTGGACTAAGAGTCCTGAAGATAAGCGATGGCGTCATATCCCTGCCCAGCCAAGCCGGAGGGAATCCCAAGCTAACGTCGTCTGACTTCAAACCTGTTGACAGCACATAAAGCACATCCCAAAAGAGGGTCAGGGCACTCCCTGGCAAGCAAATCCGACTTGCCTACTTTCTACACCATCTCCCAAAATATGGGGGAGGTGGACTTAGCGGCAGCAGCACTAGCAACCTAAAGAGACATGCTACAACTTTCGTCTAATCAGAGAGAGATAAGAGAGCGCATAAGATAAACATCTACAACTAACACCAAACATAACCCATTCTCGAATTAACCCCCTCAACCAAATATGAGGAAGCAATTCGGAAAAACTCACACATTGAACAGTTTTATTTATAATTTTATTGTGAAAGTAATTCTATATTACTAATCAAATTAATTAACATTAATTAGGTGCAAGTTGTCTAGATCTTGTTAGCCAGCATCATCAACAAAGTCGTCCATAACCGTGGACACGGCTCATCGATAAGATTATACCCTGCAGGGGTGCACTACAGTACCCATACTCGCATGATCAACCCGTTAGGGCCTCTCAACACGACTCATTCCTTCACTACAGCAAGTCCAAGTGCCACCCATATGAGTTGTTACCCGCGTGAGGAGTCCGGCCGAATCTCAATTGCGGACTCATTAGTTTGTGTCTGCTCACCATGCGGCTCAAACCACAGTAGGAATTGTCCGCTACGTGAGCACCACCCCTATATGACCCCCCGTATCAAGTAACCTCTCATCGATCATCATCATCATCATGCACATGCATATGAGCGAAATGGAAAACCCGAACTACTTGCGGCACATGGACGAGCTGAGGATCCGTTCAAAGTCGAGGGGGGCTCCATTGGGCCTCCCACAAGTGGTTAGTGCGCTCAAAATTGGATCCGAGGACAAAATCTCAGTTCCTAGGTCGACACTGAGCAGAACAAAACACCTCGCAAGGCCTTCCGCCTGGTGCCTTATCTTTAATTATAATACCCCAATATAATACAACATTTTATTAAGGTAGAAAGATCTATCATACTAAGCAGATGAAACATAAGACCAACAGACGACTCGCACAAACAACTCTAAGCATGCGCTACGACTCGCAAGGCCAACAGATAAACAAACAACATGTGATGGGATGTGGGGATAAAGCTGTATGGGCTGCAGGATAAACATGTGATGGGATCGCAGTTCAAGAATCGATAACTAGGGTAGCAGAGATCAACGGCGGGAATGAAAGACAATGTATAGGTAAACAAGCAAACTTTGCTTGCCTGGAATCCCGCATGGAAGCAGATCTTGTCGTTGCTCACACATCTCAACGTCTTATCCGCGAAGAAGCAACAAACACTGGAAAGCGTAAAAGATCCATTTTATAACTACGGCAAAAGATCCAGCATGATCATATGAGAATGATGCATGGCATGGCAAGATGCAATATGAGATGCACTTAACCCAAATTAAGCGGAACAGGGATTCCGACAATTAATATTTATGTTCGAGTTATTTATCTACCCATCAAAGTTAAATGTTCATTAACGTGGCAAGACATGGTAAAGGTGTTCTAGTCAAATTAAATGGAATTGGGCAATACACATAGTGATTTGCCCCACACATTCCATATTTATTATTTAGGTGAATTGCTACACCCGCAAACCCAAGAGATGCAACACATGTAAATATGATGCGATATGCACAAGATAGATGATATTTAATAAAATAGGTAGGGTTAGGGTTTGGGTTCGCACGTTGGATCGGGAGAGATAGGGTCCGAAACCGACGTCTTTGGTCAGTAGAGGAAGTAGTCGTCGTCGTGGAAGTAGTCGTCGCGGAACCGGGGCATCGTCGTTTGTCGGTGTCGTGGAAGTGGTCGGGTAGTCGTACTCGGTTATCCTCGTTGACGGGCG
Organism: Poa annua; assembly: GCA_026929855.1. Classification (NCBI taxonomy): domain Eukaryota; kingdom Viridiplantae; phylum Streptophyta; class Magnoliopsida; order Poales; family Poaceae; genus Poa; species Poa annua. The sequence goes on along the minus strand of CM049431.1, from coordinate 77,563,730 downwards.
CGGGCACAGAGGAGCACGGCAAACGGACACCGGAAAGGAAGCGCGCACGGGCGGGCACCGCGACACGAACACGGGCGGCCACGGAAATGCGGCACCGGAAGAGGACGCGCACGCGCAACACCACGAAGGGTGGACAACTCGTACAAAAGTGGCGACGAAGTTCTTGCGGACATTTTGTCGAACTCCTGGCGGGCGGAGGATGCGGGGACGCGACCGGACGGAGTAAACGGCGGAATGGAAGGAGTAGTAGGTCGAGGCGCCGTAGTCGAAGACGAGGAGAGGCGCGGCGTCGGCGGCGGCGCGGAGGCGGCGACGGAGACGCGCGCGGCAGCCTGGGAGCACGGGCGGAGGCGCACGCGGAGGAGCTCGGGGGTGCGGCGGCAGGGTGCACACAGGCGGCAGAGCGCAGCGGCGCGGAGCGGCCGGAGACGGCGCGCGGACGAGCAGCGCGGGGCGCGCGCGGCAGCGGTTGGCGGCGGCGGCGCACGGCGCGCGCTGGGGCAGGGGCCGGCGGCCGGCGGAAGGCAGCGCGCGGAGGCGGCGGCGCTGCAGAGGAGCGGCGGCGCAACGCCGGGTGGCCGGGGCGCGGCGACGGGCGCGCGGAGCAGGCCGGGGACGCGGCTCGGCCGGCGCGGCGGCGGGGAGGCGGAGCTCGGGCCGCCAGAGCAAGGGTCGGACGCGGGGGAGTGGAGCACGGGCTGGCGGCTCGGGAGGAGAAGAAGTGCGGGAGGAGCTCGAGGCTGGGCGACCGGAGGCGGGGGCGACGGACGGCGGCAGAGCCGGAGGCGGCGCGGCTGGAGGCGGGGCCGGGCGGCGTCCGGGGGCGCGCGGCGTGCGGGGCGGCCGGAGGCGCGGCACGCGGCGCTGGGGGAGGCGAAGCGGCGGACGGCGCGCCGGCGGCAGGGTCGGGCCGCGGGCGGCGGCCAGCGAGCGGGGAAGGAGCAGGGCGCGGGGAGCACGCGCTCGGGGCGAGCTCGGGCAGGGAGAATCGGGGCTGGTTCTTCTCCTGTGCGTGCTAGCTACGGGAAGGAGAAGAAGGAAAGAAGGAAGAAGAAAAGAAAAGAAGAAAAGAAAAAGGAGAAAGGAAAAAGGGAAAAAGAAAAGGAGAAAAAGGGGAGGGGGCAGCTGCAAAAATGCCAGGGGGTGGGAAAAGTTTTCAGGAGACAAAACCTAGGGTTTGGGGTTAGATGGGCTTGGACTTTATTTCTCTCCCCTTTATTCTTTTTAGTTTTCTATTTTTAAAAGAAAAACGAAAAGGAATTTGAATACGAAACCTTTACAAAATATTTTTAATTTTGCAAAGACAATTTAATAAACTAATTTTTAACATTTTTAAAAGATTTGAAAATAACACATTTTTAATTAATTTAAAATGCATTTGAATTTAATTGTGAAAATTAAATTTAAATGCAACAATTAAATTAATGAGATGCAATGCGATGCTATGTCGATGCAAGAAAAACACACCAAATTAAAAGGGGATAAATCCCGGGGCGTTACATCTTCCCACCAATGCGACATGAATATCTTCTTCATAATGCTCCAAATCCTCAATTTGATGCGACATGAAACACCTTCTTCATACTGCTCCCAATCCTTCAATTCAATGTGCTATAATAGCTTCCCGCCGTTCATGCCGCCCTGCAGGCCCGTGTTGTGGAAGCTCCGGATTGCGGCATTGTGGAGCAACACGCACCATCTTCCGACGGCCGGGAGAGCTTCTAGCCCGGATTCAATACGGCTGGAGGGTCGCCAATCTGCCTGAGGGGAGCTCGGCCGGACATGAAGAAGACAATGATGATATCTCGACTCAATTCATCTTAAGAATCGACAGTAAAACCTGCAAAAAAAATGAATTCGAAGCCCAAATCAGCCAATCCATTCATTGTCTTTTATCTTTGCATTCTTTGGAGTCTGAGATTCCATGAAGGCCAACAGGAAGCAGCAAGTGGACATGTACCATGGAGGAGTCAGTACGCCTTTTCCGGTCTGAATATCACCGGCCGTCGCCCAGGCACCACGCGGCCGTGCTCCTGTTGCCCACCGTGAGCAACGCCCTGGTAGTTTGGGCGGCCTTCCGCCACTGCTCGTCATGCGTCCTCATCCGCCTCAGCTCTGCGCTTCCGTCCCCCTTCCTAACCACTTCAGAGGCTAACTTCCTATTAGCCCATGAGCTTCCCGAACTGCAACCAGATACTGCGCCCAGGGAGAGCTGCAGGTTCCCGTCCCGACGCTCGCAGGCGCGTGGTAGCCGGCGGCGGGAACCACTACCAGCATCCGGCCGTCTCGGGCCAGCTCTCCCAGTCTCCCTCCCGTCTGCATTGAGCCGCTGCAGAGGAGGAGGTGCGTGGTGTCGGCGCGGTCGGCAGCGGCGAGCGCGCCGTCCGGGTCCAGCTCGACCCCAGGCCGCACGAGTTGAGATTGTGCCCGTCGCGGCTGCCCTCGTTCTTCCCCGCGCCACTGCTCCTCCTCCGTCCACCGTCTCGCGCCGTCCGGGTCCAGCTCGACACCAGGCCGCGCGAGGTAAGATTGCGCCCGCCGCGGCTGCCCTCGTTCTTCCCCGTGCCACTGCTCCTCCTCCGTCCGCCGTCTCTCCATGGCGCAAGGGATTTTTTCAAGATGGGGCGAGTAGGGGAGAGGATGTTCGAGGGGCTGGAATAAAGTCAGACGTACCTGCGGGGAGAAAGAAGCTTCTAGTTTGGGCCACTACGGGGTGGGAACGACCTCCGCGGGGCGGCTCGATGCTCCGGCCGGTGGCCAACATCTGGAGATGGGGTGAGCATGGGTGTCTTGATTTATTGCAGGAGCAGGTGGGGAGAGCAGGAGTGGGAGCGGCGTGGGTGGCCATGGCGATGACGTCGGGGAGGTGGGCGGCGGCTGGGCGGTGGCGGTAGGACGGGTTGGAGGGGATTTGTGGCGAAGCGGTACAAGGGCTCAAACGAAAACATTGCAACTTTATGTTTGGACGGCGGGATGATTTTCGTATTTTCTAGGAGGCTTTTTGCAAAACATGCAGCGAAGTACGACCGGAGTTCACAAGACATATTATATAGTAGAGATAGTGTCGTACGTTCGATGCTGCGCACATGCAGATTCAGTTGAGAATTTGCAGATAAGTGCATAGCACCCGGAGATGATACGCAGCGGAAAACCAGCTCTTGTTCCCACATTGTACATGTAACAAACAGAGCACGCTAGCTTACAACTGACAACAGTATAGAAGTTTTCGCCAGTGAAGGTGAGGTTAAAATACACTGGTCATCTCAAACTCCAAGCTAGGTGGCTGACCTGGTGCTCACCATCTTCGGTGTAACGTGGTTCAGTTTCTTGCTTCAGTTCCACGTGACGCATTTGGTTTTGAATAGTGTGTTCAGTTGTATTCTAGATTATAGCATAGTTAGTTGCTACCGTTGGCACTCTCTTCTCCCCATGACCTGTACTCTCCTATATAACACCTATATAACACCTTCGGGTGCATCAGTACAAACTGCCGAATACAATCTCTCCTGTCTTCTTGGTATCAGAGCCTCCATGGCTTTCTCTTCCTCCTCTACTTCGGCCAACGACCTAGATACAGACCCCCACACACCGCTTCCGCATCTTGTCTCCTCCATGCCTTGCGCTCGTCTCACACCAGACGTTTCCGCTCACATTCCTTTCAGTGCATTCGGAGAACACCAACCAATAACCACAATGGCAAACGCGGCAGCCGTCGTGCCTCTGCCCCCAACCAACCCAAACCCAAACCCAAATCCGGGCCCCCACAAACACCCAATCTTCATTTACGATATCACCGATCACATCAAAATTTTAGTTGACTCCACCGGCGCCCAATTCTCCAAGTGGCGTCAAATTTTTCTTTTCGTTCTGACGATGAACAAAGTTCTTGATCATGTAACTCCAGGTGCGCCCCAGGATCCCGATGACGACTGGATGGCAATTGACATCCACATATCGTTGTGGTTCATGGCTACCCTCTCCGACGATCTATGAAGCTGTGCTGCCGGCCGTGATGATCGGGGGTAGTGTGGTGGATGAGGGTCGTGTAATCGCCATTATTATTGTTTAGGGATAATAATCTTGGTGTGGTGCGTTTTTGATAATGAGATTATAGAACTAAAACTCACCTATATATTATAAACTTATCTTACCTCTTTTGCGATCACATCTGGAGACTACGGAACTACGCTTCGGTTACTTCTTCAAGAGCTCGGATTCTACCTTGGAAGCCGACGGGTCCAACTTCATCAGCTGGTGCATTGGTTTTAGAAACATTCTTCAAACACAACAAACATCCTATATGTGCTAGAACATTAGTTAGGAGTTAGACCAGATGATTCTGATAGCAAGGAGCAAGATGATGAGTTCCGTAAGCATCATGACATGTTCATGGAAGTGACGATCGTCATGAGCGTATGCCTAGCACCTGAGTTGAAAGTTGTTTCAACACATGGAGCCATATGTCGTGATTGATGCGATCAGAGGTCACTTCAAAGATGAATTGAGTCTTGAGCAGTTCAGACAGCTTAGAAAGTTCCGGACCATTCACATGGGGAGCATACCTGTCTGGAGACTCAGTTGAAGAAGTTGTGTGACATCTACTTCAGTCTTACGAATATCTACGATTTTTAGATAGCGAACTCCAGTGCAATAGAGATTGCGCTTTACCTCCTAGCTGTGAATAGCATGTGCGTGAATATGCTATAGAGACACGGTGAGCTTCTTCACGTTCGTGAACAAGTTCAAATCTCTAAAAGTTGATTCATCGAAGAAGAGTTCTTCGACGCTATGATGAAAAGTGTTTGATAATTGTTCTGTTTGTGAAACAGTCCCTGATTATCACAAGTATGTGGCGAAGGGTGACGTGACAGTGCACAAGTGATGGCAAGTTAATGGCCAGTAGTGCTCACGCCCTCGAGATATCATATTAGTTATCATCAATAGTTTTTGATAAGACATTTTGTAATAGTGAGAGTGTGATCTAGTTTGGTGTCTTGAATGTTGCAAGACATAATTATTCATATAGAACACATCAGTTGTTTTGTGTTATGAAGCAAAGCAGTTGTTTCATATTATGAGTAATTTGCATCACATCTCAATTACATTATACGTATGATATACATTTATAGCGGGAATGATAAAATTATGTGTCCAAAGAACAAGCACTATCGAATTTAGTCATAAAGGCAGTGAAAGAAATGAACAAGGTTCTTGATCATGTAACTCCAGGTGCGCCCCAGGATCCCGATGACGACTGGATGGCAATTGACATCCACATATCGTTGTGGTTCATGGCTACCCTCTCCGACGATCTATACCGGTTGGTCTGTGGCTCGGATGGCCGCACCGCCACGACATGGACTCGTCTCCATCACTTCTTCCTCGACAACCAAACCTCCCGGTACCTCTACCTCAGCAAGGTGTTTCGGAACACGCCGATCGGCGACATGACCGTCGCCGTCTACACCAGCAAACTCCAAGCCATTGCTGATGATCTGGCGGCCATCGGGCGACCCCTCGACGAGCACGATCTCGTCATGCAGTTCCTCGATGGGCTCGGGCGCAAATTCAGACTCCAAGCAGAGATCATCAAGGGTGCGAAGCAACTCCCCTCCTTCTCTGAAGCCTGCTCACGCATCCAGCTCGCGGAAGTCGACTCCGTGTCTCAGCAGCAGCACGCCAGTGCCCAGGCGTTCGCGATCCACGGCGGCGGCGGGAACGGACATGGCGGTGGTCAAGGACACGGCGGCGGTCACAGACACAGCGACGGCAATGGAAACGGCGGAGGTCACGGTCCTGGCGATGGTCAGCACCGGTTGCCCGGCGTCAGCCCCAACTACCGCGGCAAGAATCCAATCCCTGGGTTCGTTCACCGCAACCAGGGTGGGTCTGCTCCTAGCAACACCACTACGGGCCCCTCCAGCTCCGGGCAAGGCCGCGGCCGCAGCCAATCCGGCGGCGGCAGCGACTTCTTCGTCAGTCGTCCCACCGACCAGCAGCAGCAACCCTGGCTCGGCTACTTCGCGCCGATGGGTGCGCCGTTCCCTCCGCGGTCACCCTGGATCCCGCCAAACTCCGTTGGTGTCCACGGGCCTCGACCCGGTAATCAAGCTCATGCGTACCCAGTGATGTTCAACCCTGCGCCCACACCCCCACAGTACCATGCGGCTGCGCCCGTCCCGTACCAGCCCTATGGAGATACACCTGGATCATCGCAGCAACCGGCTTGGGATCAAAACGCTCTCCTACACAGCGCCCCGAGCTATGGATCAGCCTTCACTCAACCTGACGGTAACTGGATAATGGACTCCGGCGCCACGTCCCACGTCACCGGCAATCAAGGTATCCTCACCAAAACTCATTCCCCTTTAGAGCTTAAACATCAGCATATTGTCGTTGGTAATGGGATGTGTCTTCCTATAGTTGCCACGGGTTCAGCCCATCTCACCTCTCGCCCCTTCCACCTGAACAATGTGCTAGTCTCACCCGATATTGTTCAAAGTTTTGTTAGCACTCGCCAATTTGTTCGTGATAACTGGACTACCGTTGAATTTGACCCATTTGGTTTCACTGTGAAGGACTTTGCCACCAGGAACCACCTCATGCGCAGTGACAGCACCGGCGACCTCTACCCTTTCTTCGGCAATGGTGGCAGCATCTCTCATTCAGCCCTCTCCGTCACCGGCGATCTCTGTCATCGTAGATTAGGACACCCTAGCTCGGCTGCCCTGTCCCATTTACCACTTGATTTTCTCTCTCAATGTAATAAATGCCATAATTCCCCTAGTTTCTGTGATGCTTGCCAATTAGGGAAACAAACTAGACAACCTTTTCCAATTTTGCACTCTCGAGCAACAGCTCCCTTTCATTTAATACATTGTGATTTATGGACCTCGCCTGTTGTGAGTTGTTCCGGTTATAAGTATTATCTTGTGATCCTAGATGACTTCTCTCATTACTCCTGGGTTTTTCCCCTTCGTGCGAAATCCGACACGTGCGACACCTTATTGCGTTTCTTTTCCTTTGTCGCAACACAATACACCACCACAATCCGATGCATGCAAAGCGATAATGGAGGGGAATTTCTCACCACTGACCTTCGCTCTCAGTTCCCCTCTCATGGCATCTCTCTCCGACTCTCTTGCCCGTACACTTCCTCGCAAAATGGACGAGCTGAGAGGATGATTAGAACCACAAATGATATAGTGCGAACCCTTTTATTTCAAGCATCCATGCCACCTTCCTTTTGGGTCGAAGCACTCCACACAGCCAATCACTTACTAAACATACGTCCCTCTAGAGTCATTTCTAACAACACACCCTATTTCCTGCTACATGGTATTCATCCCTCGTATGATCACCTATGGACATTCGGTTGTCTGTGCTTTCCCAACACCACCTCCACGGCCTCCCACAAGTTGTCCCCACGCTCTACACGTTGTGTACATCTCGGGTATCCCCGTGAACAAAAAGGCTACCATTGGCTTGATCTAACCACAAGGAAAGTAATCATATCGCGTCATGTCGTTTTTAACGAAAATTCCTTTCCTTATGCCGAAAACACACAACCAGCTACACAGTGCACAGCCACACCAGATCCGCGCACGCATGGCTCGATCCACCTCGGATCTGCTGCGCAATCTTTGCCTGATCCGGTGCCCAGTCCATCCCCCTCGGATCGCCCGCCAGCCCCACCTGCACGCCGTCCACCACCCACCACCCATCGCGTCGCACCAGCCCCACAACTGCTCGCTCCCCCCGATCCGACCGCATCTGGCCCACCTTGCATGCAACCAACCCATGACCCAGCCAGCCCTGCATACACCTCGATCCGCACGCCCCCACCTGACCACATCCACACGCCAGTCGCTGCCCAACCTCGTACCCAGTCAGCCGGATCCGCCTCGTGCTCCGCCCCCACGTCGCCATCCCCACGCGCAACCAACCCCAGTACGCCACCTCAGCACCCACTCCCGCCCAGAGCTATTCCGGTAGAGCCACCCAACAATGCACACATGATGGAAACTCGTGGTAAACACGGCTATCACATGCCCAAGCAACACATCAGCCTTACCATCTCCACTCATATTTCCCCACTTCCTTCCTCCTATCGTGCAGCTTTAAAAGACCCCCGTTGGCATGATGCAATGCTTGATGAATTTAATGATCTAATTTGGAAAGACACTTGGTCGTTAGTGCCTTGTCCTACAGGTGTCAACGTGGTGACAGGCAAATGGATCTATCGTCACAAGTTCAACTCAGATGGGTCGTTGGCTCGCTACAAAGCTCGATGGGTTGTTCGAGGGTTCACACAAAAAGCTGGTGTGGACTATGGAGAAACTTTTAGTCCGGTTGTTAAGCCGGCTACAATTCGTGTGGTGCTCAGCATTGCCACTTCACAAGATTGGCCCATTCATCAACTTGACGTGAAGAATGCTTTTTTGCACGGTGAGCTCGAGGAGACTGTTTATTGTGCTCAACCATCTGGTTTTTCTGATGTGACTCACCCCAACCACGTTTGACTCCTCAAAAAGTCTCTCTATGGACTCAAGCAAGCTCCTAGGACATGGTTCATTCGCTTCACCACCTTTGTGCATTCTCTCGGGTTTGTTTCCTCCAAGAGTGACTCCTCACTCCTCATCCTTCGTACACCCACATCCACCGCATATCTCCTACTTTATGTAGATGACATTATACTCACCGCCAGCTCCACAGCCACACTCACTCATGTGATTGAGTCCCTTAACCGTGAGTTTTCCATGACAGATTTGGGTGATATCCACCATTTCTTGGGTATCAATGTGCATCGCACATCCCATGGACTATTTCTTTCGCAAGAGCAATATGCACTTGAACTTCTTGATCGTGCTAACATGCTCAAATGTCAACCCATTGCCACACCTCTAGACACTAAATGTAAGCTCTCTAGCACTGATGGTCGCACATCCTTCGGAGTACCGCAGCCTCGCTGGCGCTCTCCAATATCTCACACTCACTAGGCCTGATCTCTCACATGCGGTACAGCAAGTGTGTCTGTTCATGCATGATCCTCGAGCATCTCATCTTCAGCAAGTCAAAAGGATACTACGCTATGTCCGTGGCACAACTCACTATGGTCTGCAGCTTCATCGTGGATCCTCTCATGACTTAATTGCGTACTCAGATGCGGACTGGGCCGGCTGCCCCGACACTCGCAAGTCAACCTCTGGCTTCTGTGTGTATCTCGGGAACAACCTTGTGTCATGGTCCTTGAAGCGCCAGAACACGGTGTCTCGTTCCAGCGCCGAGGCAGAGTACCGCGCAGTCGCGAACTGCGTTGCGGAGTCTGTCTGGCTTCGACAGCTCCTCACTGAACTTCAACAGCCAGCGTCAAAAGCGACAGTGGTTTATTGTGATAATATCAGTGCCACGTACATGTCAACTAATCCGGTACAACATCAGAGGACGAAGCACATCAAGATTGATCTTCATTTTGTACGTGATCGTGTGTCTCTCGGCGAAGCTCGAGTTCTTCATGTCCCAACAAGCTTACAGTATGCGGATATCTTCACGAAGGGCTTGCCAACTGCAGCATTTGAACAATTTCGAACCAGTCTCAACGTTCTTTCAGGTCCGGTTTCGACTGCGGGGGGTGTTGAATAGTGTGTTCAGTTGTATCCTAGATTATAGCATAGTTAGTTGCTACCGTTGGCACTCTCTTCTCCCCATGACCTGTACTCTCCTATATAACACCTTCGGGTACATCAATACAAACTGCCGAATACAATCTCTCATGTCTTCTTTTGGCTACAAAAAACTCTGAGTTCTTTCTTTTATTTTCTTTTTTGCTGAAAAGAGAACTCTCAGGTTTGCTCTACTAGTCTACTGCTTACCAAATCCAGGATGGTTGCCGCCCTAAGCTTAATTCAGTTTGTGCAGAAGATATGAAAGCTTTATGTTTGTTGCTCACGAGTCATGCAACGGTGTCATTGCTTGGTAATCTGACACTGCTTCAATGTCATTGCAGCTATCTTAGACTGTTCAGTTCTAAGAGACAGTCCCTGAAACTATGTGGCGCAGCACTAAAACCAGGCGGAAACAAAGGCACACAATGCAGAGGTTTATCGAAGAGATGCTCAGTGCCAGTCAGCTATTCCAGGCCCAGCAACAGACAGCCAAGGAGCATGCAATTCATGGCTCAGAATGATCAGAGTGTTGTTTGGCTATTTCCACGGGAACTTGTTTCTTAGGTAAATTGCAAGTGGGTGCTAAAATGCTAACAACTCAATGTAAATGTTATGATGTTAGAATGTTAGCCGGGCAACAATTTCAGATATAAAATCACCTCACCTGGCAACAATTTTGGGCCAGGAAAATCAGAGTCACATACGTCAACTATGTGAGCAAATCTCTTCCACGTTAATACTCTATATATAACACTCAAGAGGGTCAGATCAGTATTAGAGATGTAATACATGTCCGTATATGATATGGTGTAGTACACCAATCGTATACGTATCCAATCTGTAAAGCCACGCCAGGTGCTCTTCCTGGCTATATTAACACGTACCCGGTGTCCCGAGAGGGCAACACCGTTCCACCCAAAGGATTATTCGATCTAACATGGTATCAGGCCGTCATCTTCCTTCACGCTAGCCGCCGCCGTCGCCTGGCTCTCTGCCACCTCGCCGCCGGGCTTCCTTCATCAACAATCCCGACAAAAACACACCAGGACCAAGATCTCCAACCCTACAACCCTAGATTGTTCTTCAGGATCTCGTTTTTCTTCTTCGACATCAAACCGATCTCACGATCGTCAGGACCAGGACCTCGTCGCCTTTTTCCGGCGTCTACGACCACGATCAACAGGACCCCCATGGCCTCTTCCTCCACGCCTTCGGCTTCGGCCACCATTGGCGCGACACCCGCCACCAAGCTGACGCGCGAGAACTTCCTGAACTGGCAGGTGCAGGCGCTCCCCACCCTCCGTGGTGCACGGGTCATGGGTCTTCTTGAGGGATCCGATCTCTGCCCACCGGAGTTCATTGAAGCTGAAGATACGGACAAGAAGATGATCTCTGTCCCAAACCCAGCTTTTGATACATGGGTCACGAGGGACCAGCAGGTTGTCAGTTTCCTCGTCAACTCTCTTGCCGATGAGGTTCTCCCTCATGTCCGAGGACTCACCAATGCTGCAGCAGTTTGGCGTGCTCTCAATGAGCTCTACTCCTCTCAGTCCAAGTCAAGGGTGTCCACCATCTGTGGTGCTCTCACTAACACAAAAAAGCTTGATCTCACGACACAACAGTATGTTACTAAGATGAAAGGATTTGCCTCTGAACTTGCTACTACGGGCAAGCCGGTGGATGATGATGAGCTTAAGGACTACATCCTGAATGGCCTCGATGGTCCATTCAATAACCTCGTGGCTGCTATCAATGTTGTACCTTCTACCACCCTCAGTGACATGTGCTCCCAACTCCTCTCGTGTGAGACCCGTGATCAAATGCTGCAGAATTCTGGACAAGTCGCTGGCTGCTTTACATCTTCGGTTAATGTGGTGGCAAGGCATCCGAACCCCAATCTTGGGGGAGGCTTTGCTCGCCCACCTCCTCTGATGCCTTCCTATGGTTATCAGCCCATGCCGACACCCTATGCACCATCACCGCAACCCTCTTATGCTCCTCCCCAACCACCACCATATGCTATTCAGACCCCGCTGCCCTATAGGCCACCCTTTGCACCGCCTCAGGGGTACCCAGCCCACTATCATCAGTACCAGCAGCCGCCCATGCACTACAACCCTCCTGCATATGCCCCGCCACCACCACCATATCGCCCTCCACGTCCCCAGCAGCTGCCTCAGCAGCAGCAGCGCCGGAATCAGCCTCGTCCTCAAGGGCGTCGCCAAAAGGGGGGCAAAAAGGATCGTGTCGCGTCACCGTGGCAAGATGGAGTATATTGCCAGATTTGTAAAAAGGAGGGTCACTCAGCTCAAGATTGTTGGTGGCGCTATGGTGATGATGATGATGATGATGATGATACACCACCAAAGGAGCCCAAGGGAGCCTATGGGGTCGACACCAACTGGTACATAGACACAGGTGCCACAAATCATATTACTGGACAACTCAACAAGCTCAACATTCATGAGACATATCAAGGGCGTGATCAAGTCCACAATGCTAGTGGACAAGGTATGGATATTGCACATATTGGTCATTCTGTTTTGCACACCCCAAATAAGTCTATCCAACTTCGTAATATTTTGCATGTTCCCGATGCCTCCATAAGTTTACTTTCTGCTCATAAAATTGCTCTAGATAACAATGCCTTTATGGAAATTCATCCGTTCTTTTTCTTGATTAAGGATCAGGCAACGAAGCAAATCGTATATCCGCTTGTTCCTGTTTCCTCAGGGTCCTCCAAGCATGCACTTGTCACCGTAAAGCCTTTCTCCTCTACATGACAACACAAATAATTAAGCTTACCATCATAACACTATCTTTCAAGAAGGCAGAGAGCATGTCAGAATTGCAACTCTTGAAAGACACGATTGCACGTAATTATGGCCAATCGATGCATTACCTGGCTACTGGCACATTTACACCATTGTCGTGGTGGTGTCACGGCAGATTCCATAGGATGGCTAATGTGTGGGGCCGATGGACGTTGGTGGATCCGGGGAGGGATAGCGAGCTGAAGAGCTCACACGGGGAGGATCCCGGTAAAACCGAGATCTCCCAGGAACAAGAAACAAGGTCAAAGCACGAAGGGGAAGATCTAACAAACAAGAATAAATGCACGAAGGCACACAACACACACACGATATACCCAGGTTCAGGGCCCTCGTGAGGAGGTAACACCCCTACTCCTGCCTTTCCTCTCTATATATTTGTGGTACAAGAGTTACAACTTGCTACAAGATCTCTCAAAGGGACGAGTACAAAGAACTAGATGAACTCAAGGTGAGAAGGAGTAAATGCTCTCTGAGTAAATGCGACTATAGCTTTGGCTCTGAAGTTGGTCTCTTCCTCTCAGGAGCAGTTATGGCGCCTTTTATAGAGCTCCGGCCAGGAGGGCCGGAAACCCTAACTTGGCTTGGCCCCACCGGACAGGCCTAGCCGGCATGCCGTCACCGGCTAGTGCGACCTAGTCGCCGGGCTATCCGGTGTAGCCCCTTCGTCACCATCTCGTTAAGGACGGCAGGCGCCGTCCTGCATCATCATTGTCCCCTTGTCAGAGACAAGACATGTCTTTGCCCATCCCGGATAGCCTTTTCCGGATTGCCGGGCTAGGTATGTCAGGTCTTGTCGTACCACGATCGTACCGGCTGACGCGCTCCCGTGTCAGGCGGGAAGTGACCATGCTTCCGTGTCAGGCGGGAGGTGACCATGCTTCCGTGTCAGGCGGAATGGTACTTCCCCCCGTAATAAACGGGAAAGCCTGCTAAGGACTGTTGACGGCCTACCGGAAGCCCTTACGCCGGCTACCTCCTCGCTTGCCACTGTGAGCCTCTTCTGCATAAGATCAAGACCGAGACATACATTCCGGTTAGTACCCACCGGACAACCTATCCGGTAAAACCGAGTACACCTCCTTCCGGGAGTCTCCTCGGACCCCGAGACTCGGGACCCTTTCCGGATACGCCCGAGCTCGTCTCAGGATGAGTATCTCTAGGCCTAGCCTCCCGAAGATGTCTTAGCCTATCAGCAAAGACATCTTCGAGAAGCTAGTTCTTAGAGGAACCACCCGCTCATGCTTGTGCTGCAATTGTGAGGGCCGGGGGTGTCTATTTATAGCTGCTAGAGCTGACCCTTGTGGCTGCCAGGAGTCACTTTGCCCTCTACCAGTGCCCAAGGGTCAAGTTGCCCTTTCAGCACACCAGGAGGTGTCCCCTGCTTTCGCCAAAGGTCACGTACTGTTGGCACTTACTGAATTATACCGGGATCTGCCCCTACCCGGGGGGCAGCCCCCCGACACTAGTCCCCGAAGCTGGTGCTGCACAGCGACCCCGGATGATGTGCGGGATCAGCTTTAAACAACAACTATCTTCTGAGAACACATGCCACCAGCCTTTACCTTTCTGCCGAAGTCGTTTCTTCCGAGACCTTCTCACCGAGACTATGTTTACCGGGAGGCGAAGCCTGCAACCGGATAACACATCCTCAGTGAATCTCGACCGTTGGCCTCCTGATGAATTCGAGACTGTGAGCCAGGGCCCACCCGACGTCCCGTCTGAGCAGAAAAGCACTCGAGTGCTCCTGCGCGAGCACGCCGTCGCTTGGGTTCCCGCGCCGGGAGCCGCAGCCGATCAGGAATCCCACCGTTGGGGCCGTGTGGCCCTCGGTGTGGCCGGATCGGACGCTCCGGGTAGCGCCACGTGGCTTGCTGCACAAACCAGATCCCACCCACGATCGTGGAGATCGTGGGCGGGAAAATTGGAAACCGCTCCGGAATCCCCCCCCATAAATAGGGGACCGGAACGGTCTCCTCCCCTTCTTCTTCTTCCTTGCTTCTCCACCATTGTCTCGAGCACATCGTCGCTGCCGCGCTCGTCACCCGAACACCGTCGCCCTCGCCGTGCGCCGGAGCTCGAACATTGTCGTCCGTCTCGCTCGTCACCGATCTCCTCTTTCACCGGTGAGTTGCCCTCTCCGTCTCGATGGTTTTCTTCGGTAGAGCAACCGCCCGACCCCGGCCGTGCCATAGCATAAGTGCGGTTGAGCCGCCGCCGGTGAGCACAACCTGGGCGGCGCGCACGAGGCGCACGGCGGTGATGTGCCGTCGCGGTAGGATGTAGGTCATTCACTTGCATTGCGCCTCGCCCGAGCCTAGCGCGAGCCTTTTTTCCTCCCTTTTGTTTTGATTATTTAGCACACTGTAGATCTTGTTTCCCAGGAACCCGATAGTGTTTAGCAGTTTGTGCTCCGGCATCCTAGTTTCCGGTAGACTAACTCCGACTAACCGCCGCTGCGTCTGCAGAGTAGCTCGGATACATTTGCAAACTTCTTCGACATGGGCGAAGAACGTACTCGGGGGTGCTGGGATGGGTCCGAGACCAAGCAGTCAGGTCTGGACTGGCTGTATCGGACTCACCGGATTCCTCCGGAAGTCGAGAGTCGTCTCCCGGAGGGGGAGGTTGCACCGGAACCCCAACCCGGGGAATACGTGGTATTCCTCACGCACTTCGAGCGTGGGTTTGGGCTTCCGGCTAGCCCCTTCTTCCGCGACTTCCTCGACACCTACGACCTCCAACCTCACCATCTTCCCGCCAACGCCATTATGATGCTCTCGGTCTTCACCACCTACGCGGAGGCATACCTCGGCATATGGCCATTTTTGGATCTCTGGGCCAAGTATTTCATTCTTCGCCGCCAAGCCATCCCCAACCCGGATAAGAAGATAAAAGACTTAGTCGATTGTGGAGCGGCCACCATCATCCCTCGCGCGGACTCCGGATTCCCTATAGTCAAGGGACTAGAGTCCTGCCGGAAGTGGCAGCACAACTTCTTCTACGTGAAGAACCGGGAGCACTCGGGAGATGGTCCGGGATCCTCAAATCCGTACTTCATCAATCTGCCGGAGTTCGTTATTGGTCCTCCTCGCGAATTCCGTCTCTGGAAGCAGCTTCCCGATAACGACGAGGTCAATTGCATGCACGACGTTCTGAACGTGCTAAACGAGAAGATGACCGGCGATGATCTCCTGCGTTGCTTCATCATTCGCCGGGTCTGCCCCCTTCAAAACCGAGTGCACAAGATGTGCCATATGGCCGGGAACCTAGACCCCACCCGGACCAGTATCTTTGGGCTAGATCACGCAGGGGTCGTCCGTCGCGTTCGAGATATTGCCCGGACGGAAATGACGGATGACTACTCTTGGGGTGCCATTGGGGGATCCCGGAAAAAACCATGCCAACATGTGCTCATATCTGTCTTCCGTGCATTCGCCTTCGTACATGCGTTCACCTGGACACCGACACGGCCTGATTTGTTTGCGCAGTTGTTCGAGCGTCAAATCGAAGAAGACGCTGTCCACGCCAACGGGACTTACGCCCCGAACTTCCCAAAACCGGACGAGATGCCGAGGGAGGACCCCGACGGCGAGGACCATCTCGCCATTCCTTTCGTCAAGGCTGCTGCCCCGGGTAATCCTTCAACCTCAGAGGCAGTTTCCATTTCTTCGGATGATGAGGATGAGATAGACTGCCAGATTCTCGATGTTATTGACGCTCTCCCTCTGAATTGGGCCTCAGCAGTGGTTCCGAAATCGACAACCGGGACCAAACGTGCCGAGAGCCGAAAGCGCGCGGCTTCTGACACTGAGGGGGCCGATAACTCCGGCAACCCCCCCAAGAGGAGCAAGCCGAGTAAGCAAACGACCGATAAGCCTGCTCGGCGTCGGCAAAGGGGTCCTCCCACTGTGGATTCCGGGTACGTTTTCCTTGCCTTATGTTATCTGACTTTGTTTTCTCCACAAACTATTACTAAGACATTTCCTTTCAGGGATGCGCTCGAGCTCCCGTCACCTGCTGTTCCTCCTCCTCCCGGGACTCGGACTCCCAGCCCGGCTCGGGCTTCTCCTTCACCTCCTCGCCCTTCTACCCGAGGAAGTAAGCCTGCCGCCTCCGGTGCCGCACCGGCTACCGTTGTGACCCCGGATGCACATCCGGTGATCGACGAGACCCCGGTGCAGGCCACGACCACCTCGGGAGAAGTTCTTCTTCCGGAGAGTCGGCGCCGGGTGCCCGGGCTTGAGGCAGAGATCATTAGCCCTCGCCGGCAACCCGCGGCAAGCGGCCCCTCTCGGCCAGCCGCGACCAAGACCATCTCGGAGAAGCAGCCCACAGCCTCCTCCCGGCCAGCTGATCAACCTCCCATGAAGTCTCGCGCCAAGGTTGCTGGACAGAAAATACCTTCTGCCCCGACATCCTCGGCCCGCGACTTGGTGCTGCGCACGGGTATGTTTTCATCGTTACCACCGCCTCCCGCCGAGATCCCTACTGCTGCCTTGCGGATGTTGCGAGGAACCGTCAGTTCCTTTGTACCTTCAGGATCCCGGGACGCTGTTGCTACTCGCGCTGCCGACGGCTCCGGCATACAGGTTGTTGACGAATACAACCAGGCCTGGCTTGCCGCCGACGCCTCCGAGACTGCAGGAGACTTGCACGCTGCAGGCCCAAGCCGCAACGCTCAAGCCCTGCATGCTCTCCAGGTGGCCGCGTTGGATGTTACTCGGGTGACCGAGGTAAGCTTGTTCTCTTTCCTTTATCAAAAAATACTTGTTCCTTCCACCACCACTAGTCCCCGAGATTGGTGCTTAGTGCTCTAGATTCCACCGAATAGCAGATCACTAGGTTCCAATCTTAGAGAAAAATCCAGGACTCGGACACCGAGTCCCCGAGATCCTCCCAACCGGGTAGGTTGCTTCAAAATTTGCTCCATCACCACTAGTCCCCGAGATTGGTGCTTAGTGCTCTAGATTCCACCGAATAGCAGATCACTAGGCTCCAATCTTAGAGAAAATTACAGGACTCGGACACCGAGTCCCCGAGATCCTCCCAACCGGGTTCCTTACATCTTTTCCAGACTGATTCCTCCTTCTTTGCCTTGATTTCAGGAGTGCAGCCAGAAATGCCGCAACATCTTCAACCGGGTTCTTGCTGACCTCGGTCAGTCCAAGAAATCCGAGGAGTGCCTCCGGGAGGAGCGAGATGCGGCGCGCAAGGTCTCGGTGGACCAGAAGACCGCACTCGCCACTGCGCAAGCCGAGATCACGCGGCTCAGCGGCGAGCTAGAGAAGGTCAAGGTTGTTGCGACCGATATGAAGACGCGCTTCATCGAGGCGACCAAGAAGCAGAAAGAAACCCTGGACCAGTCCGAGGAGCGCGCGCACAATGCCGAGACCGAGCTGGCTCTCCTCCGGTCACGGTCTGATACTTGGCTCTCGGAGCTCACTGTATTGAACCGGGATCTGAACCGTAAGTGGACCGACATCCCTCTTGTCTTCTCTTTGCTTTCTTTCTTGTTGCTACTCTTATGACTTAGTCGTTTGACAACTCTTCTTTTTAAAGGAGAGTTCGAGCACTCCCGCGAGGCTGCCGCCCTTGCTGTTGCCGCCGCCCGAGAGAAGCGCGCCGGGAAGGGTCCCATTTCGGATGCCTGTGACATCGAGGATCACCTCACCGCCCTGAAGGCCCGGATAGTACCTCTCCGGTCTATCGGGACGGAGCTGCTCAGCGCCGCGATCCACGTCCATGGCGCACTGTGGCCGAGCATCCGCAGGACGCTCTCGATTCCTGAGCTCGCGAGCGCACTCCGGGGTGCGGGGAGTCGCATCCATGCGTGGAAGCGTTCCGGTGCGCGGGCTGGTGCCGACCAGGTCTTGACCCAAGTACTCAGCTGGTACGAAGGTCTCGATCTGGAGGCGATCCAGCGGCTGCGGACGACCTCGGCGTCGGTGAGTGACCCAGCTAAGATCCAGCAGCGACAGGAGGTGGCGCACCGCATCGCTACGTGGGCAAGCATCCGCGCCTTCACCGCGAGCGTCCTTCCTTCCGACTCTGAATCAGATTATGAGGACGACGAAGATACCGGCGCTACCGGCGACGCGGAAGAGGAGACTCCGGAAGAAGACGATGCCGCCTCCGGTGCCGCGCCCGAGACCGTGGTGCCCCGGGATGCTGCGACTTCGCCGAGACCCGAGGCCTCCCAGACCGAGGTGCACCCCGACGCCCCGAGTAGTGCTGCCGGAACTGAAGCCGAAGTCGCTCCCGCTGCTGCTCCTGCTACTTCTGCTGCTGCTGCTCCCGAGGCTGCTGCTCCCGAGGTCTCCGTCGAGAAGCCGACTTCCCCTACCGCTTGAAAAACTTAAGAGTAGATTCGTTAAATCCCCGGGATGCCGGGTGCCATATGTAATATACACTTATACTATTTTCGTTTCTTACTGAACTATTTATCCGAGTAACTTATGTCAATTTATTCTGTTTTGAGTTCCCGACTTGCCTTTCATGTTTACCGTACTTAGGTAATTTCTGATCTTGTCTACCATTTCGACGGTCGACAGTCGAGTCATAAAACTCCACATACGGCATACATTACTTAGAACAATTCGAGTTCCGTCCAACCGAATTCCCGATATAAAAAACAACTATGTTAGCAAAAAACAGGTATGCCGGTTAAGTTCCTTCTCTGAGTCCCCGAGACCATTTTCGTGTTTCCCACCTTCCCTCTCTTTGCTCTTGACTACCATTTCGGCGTTCGTCAGTCGAGTCACAAGATGATTTCACATGACATACATTACTTTGACTTTGAGAATCGAACTCGGAACTTTCCCGGCATACAAAATAAAAGTAGAGAACAGTTATCCGGCAGTCCCCGGGTTCCTTCCCGAGATGCCGGTGAAAAATAGTAAAGGAACTTGACAAAAAATAACAACAAGATATGCACATAACCAGGCAGTCCCCGGGTTCCTCCCGGGGTGCCTTACTTCCATTAATACTGAAAATTGAGATACAACATACATTGAACCTTTTACGTGTAAAAGGGGCGAAGTAGAGCTACATTCCATGGACGCTTGGTTTCCTCACCGGATTTGTCCATTACACCTTTCCTAGCCTCCTGTGCATCTACAAGGTAATAAGAATCATTGTGCAATGCCCTGCTTATCACAAAAGGTCCCTCCCATGGAGGTGACAGCTTATGCATTCCGGCCGTGCGTTGGATGAGCCTCAGCACCAGATCCCCCTCTCGGAACACCCTCGGGTGTACTTTCCGGCTATGATAGCGACGTAGATTTTGTTGATAAATTGCAGACCGAGATAGTGCCGATTCTCTTGCCTCTTCGAGTAAATCTACATCATCTTCCCGGGCCTCCTTTGCCTCGGTCTCGGTGAACATTGTCACTCTCGGAGAATCATATTGTATGTCCGTCGGGAGTACTGCCTCGGCACCGTATACCATGAAGAATGGCGTGTAGCCGGTAGATCTATTCGGTGTGGTCCGGAGACCCCATAGCACCGCCGGTAACTCCTCTATCCAACATCCCGGAGTTCTCAACAATGGTTCGATCAAGCGAGCCTTGATACCGGCCAAGACTAAGGCATTTGCTCTCTCGACTTGCCCATTTGCTTCCGGATGTGCGACTGATGCTACATCCAGCCGAGTTCCCTTCTCAGCACAAAATCGAGCGAATTCCCCCACAGCAAAGTTGGTGCCATTATCCGTGATAATGCTGTGCGGGTATCCGTATCTCAAGATGATGTCTTTCAGGAATTGCACAGCGGTGTGTCCATCACACTTCCGGATTGGCTTGACCTCTATCCATTTGGTGAACTTATCCACCATCACCAGTATATGTGTCATATTGCCTCTTGCCGGCTTGAATTGCCCGACCATAACCAAACACCATACTGCGAATGGCCAAGTGATGGGGATTGTTTTCAGTGCTGACGCCGGCATGTGTATCCGGTGAGAAAATCTCTGGCATCCTCCACACTTTCGGACGATATCTTCTGCTTGCTGCAGCGCAGTGGGCCAGTAGAACCCATGCCGGAACACCTTTTCCACTAGGGCCCGGGAGGATGCATGATGTCCACACTCCCCTTGATGTATTTCTAGGAGCATCTCATGTCCTTCTGCCGGTTCTACAAACCTCTGGAGTACCTCAGTGACACTCCTTTTGTACAGTTCTTGATTCATGACAGTGTATGCTTTTGATCTTCGCATTATCTGCCGGGCTTCCACTTCATTCTCCGGGAGGGTTCCTTCCAAGATATAAGCCATAATGGGCTGTGCCCATCCCGGGACAGGTCTAACCGGGAACATGACAGCGTCTATGTCCATTGGATCTGCCGATATCACTTCTATCATCATTTTTCTTTGCCTCTCTGAGCACTGGGACGCAGTCCCCGGGTTCGATGTTATGCTCCCGACATCTACTTCCATGGGTACTGCATCTGAACCAGGCTCCTTGGGGATGAAGATAGAATCCGATTCGGGTGAGGGTTGAATAGATGGCTTCCTCAAATGCTCCAGAGCTATCCCGGGTGGGATTGCATCCCGGGATGATCCTAGCTTGGACAAGACATCCGCTGCCTTCGTTTTCTCCTCTGGGTATGTGCTTGAACTCACATCCTTCAAAAAATCCGGAAATTTTCTGCACATTAAACCTGTATAAGGCCATGTTTGCATCGAGGGCATCCCAATTCCCCGACACCTGTTGCACCACGAGGTCGGAGTCACCGAAACACTCTATCCGGCGGATGCCGATCTCTTTGGCGACGTTCAATCCATGAACCAAAGCCTCATATTCTGCGACATTGTTGGATGCCCGAAAATGAATTGGCAGCACATACTTCAGTACATCTTGCTTTGGGGAAGTGAGGACCACTCCGGCACCCAATCCGATCTTAGCCTTTGAGCCATCGAAATGCATCCTCCAGAAATTGTAATCCGGCATCGGAGGTTCATACTGCATCTCGGCCCAGTCCACCAAAAAGTCCGGCAGCGCCTGCGACTTGATGGCATCTCGTCTCTCATACGCCGGAGCGTATGGAGACAACTGGATGGCCCATTTGGCTACCCGGCCGCTAGCGTCCTTGCAACCGATGATCTCGGCGAGAGGAGCTTCGCATACCACTGTGATCGGGTGTTCCTGAAAGTAGTGCTTGAGCTTGGTCACTGCCATGTACACCCCATACGCCATCTTCTGGTAGTGCGGGTAGTTCTGCTTGGACTCCGAGATCACCTCACTGAGGTAATACACCGGCCTCTGTATCAGCTTGCCCCCTTCTTCCCTTTCTACTACCATTGCCACACTGACTACTCGGTTGGTTGCGGCAATATACAACAGCATAGGTTCCTTGGGTAACGGGGATGCCAACACTGGTGCTGTTGAGAGCATTCTCTTCAAATCGTTGAACGCCGCATCAGCCTGCGGGGTCCAAACAAATGTCTTGCTCTTCTTCATCAGTTGGTACAGGGGCAAGGCTTTCTCCCCAAGTCTGCTCACAAACCGACTTAGGGATGCAACTTCATGCTCTCAATAGCACGAATTTTACCCGGGTTGACCTCGATTCCCCGGCTTGAGATGAGGAAACCGAGTAATTTCCCTGCCGGAACACCAAATGTGCACTTATCCGGATTCAACTTCATCCGGAACCTTCTTAAGTTTTTAAATGTTTCCCTCAGATCATCTACTAGTGAGGCTTTTTCTTTTGTTTTTATGACTATGTCATCGACATAGACCTCGGCATTTCGGCCTATCTGGTCATGCAAGCATTTCTGCATGCATCTCTGGTATGTAGCACCGGCATTCCTCAAACCGAAAGTCATGACACGATAGCAATAAGCCCCATAAGGGGTGATGAAAGCAGTTTTTAATTGATCATCCGGATTCAACGGTATCTGGTGAAAACCAGAATAAGCATCTAAGAAAGTCAAAAGTTCACTCCCGGCATTGGAGTCTATTACTTGATCTATCCGGGGCAGTGGAAAGGGGTCTTTCGGGCATGCTTTGTTGAGGTTGGTGAAGTCGATGCACATGCGCCACACCTTAAGCAGGAGGGGATCATCTTTCTTCTTCTCCACCAGGACCGGATTCGATATCCAATCCGGGTGCAGCACCTCCATTATGAATCCAGCGGCCAGCAGTATAGCTAGATGCTCCATGACCGCGGCTCTTCTTTCATCCGAGAGGCGCCTAGTCGGTTGCTTCACCGGCTTCGCATCCGGTCTAACAAATAGAGAGTGCTCAGCCAACTCCCTCGGGACGCCTTGCAGATCGTCACTCGACCACGCAAAAGCATCCCGATTCTCACGGAGGAAGTCGACGAGCTCGCCTTCCTATTTGCTGTCCAGGTTGCTGCCAATGATAACTTGGCGCTCCGGGTTGCTAGGGTCCACACCCACCTTCTTGGTCTCCTTGGGGGGCTGAAATGATGCACCCTGCTCCGGGTTCACCATCCCGGGCATTCCGAGTTGGGAGGTCTTGGCCATTGCCACCACCTGCTGGATCCTCTTCTTTTCTTCCGCGATCACCAGAGACTCAGCCAAGCACGACCCCGCCGAGGCACATTCCATGGAGCGCTTGTGGTCTCCCGAGATGGTGATTATACCGTTAGGTCCCGGCATCTTCATCTTCAGGTAGCCCATGTGAGTCGAGATCATGAACCTGGCGAGGGCCGGTCTGCCGATCAGTGCGTGATACGGGCTCTCGAGGTCCACGACCTCGAACTCCAAGCTCTCGGTTCGGCAGTTCTCCCGAGTTCCGAATAGCACCTCCACCCAGATCTTTCCCATGGGCGAGCAAGAGACTCCGGGCACAATGCCGTGGAAGGTTGTCTCGGTAGGCAGCAGGGTGTTCATGGATACTCCCAGCTTCAGCATCGTGTCCTTGTACATGATGTTAATGGCACTGCCATTGTCAATCAGAACCCGGCTGAAGCGGACGTTGAGGTTGGGTCCGACAAAGGTTGGGTCCACCACCAAGGCATACGCTCCCGGCTTAGGCATAACCCGGGGGTGATCCTTCCGGCTCCAGGTGATCTCCATTTCGGACCAGTGCAAGAATTTGGGCACCGCCGGGATCACAGCATTCACCTCCAGGGCACGCTGCCGCACACTCTTTCGGTCAGTGGGCTCGGTTACGAAGACCACATAGCTTTGATGTGCCTCCCGGTAGTTGCTCTGCTGGTGTCCGGCTTGGTTACCGTTGTCGTTCCGGGTATGAACCACATTCACTGGGCGAGGTGGGGGTCCTCTCGGAGGAGGGGGATGTCGAACAGCGTTGGCCCCCGATGTCGGAGGAGGGGGTCTCGGGATATTGGGCCGAGATGCCGGAGCACTCTGCCGAATAGCTCCCGAGCTGCCTTCCTGCAACGTGCGCTGATACCAGCTGCACTGCCGAGTAGAATGGTTTGCGGGCTTGTTGGCCTCCAGAGTGGTAGCAGCATGGCTTGTTCAACATTTCCTCATATGTCAGGGGCTTCTTTTGTTCCACCCAGGTCTTTTGCACCTCCTGACTCTGACCCCAAGCCGGGCCACTTGTCTTTTGACGCTGGTTGTTGCCGGCATCCTCCTGCTCCCGGGTTACTGTTGCGACGTGATGTGCGGCATGGTGGTACTCGGGCTGATTCCTCTTGTGGCCGAACTCCTGGCGATCATGGCTCCTACTCGGTCCTGAACGCTGAGGTCCCGCATTCCTCCTGTTGGAGTCACCGACATCCACCAGGGGTTGCATGGGATCTCCAAGCGTGTAGGTATCGGCGATGCGCATGGTCTCTGCCAAGGTCGTTGGCATCTTTCTCTGCAACTTCTGCCACAGCATAGAGCCATGCCGGCATCCTTGCGCAAACCAGGAGATGGCCTGTGCCTCCACCACCCCTTCGCAAGAGTTGCGAATATTGCTCCACAGGGTAAGGTACTCCCGGTCTGTCTCATTGCTCCTATGCCTACAGATGGCGAGCTGCTGAGGCCTGTTGGGCCTTTTGTACGTACTGGTGAAGTTGCTGATGAATGCCTCTTCAAAGTCTAACCAGGCAGTCTATCTCAGATTGTTCAACCAGATCCGGGCTGTTCCTTCCAACATCTGCGGTACATAACGTACCGCCCATCGTCTGTTTCCACCGGCTATGCTTACTGCAGTTACATAGTCGGTTAGCCAGTCCTCCGGCTTCTTGCTACCGTCATAGGTCTTGGCACCTCTGTTGAGCTGAAAGTTCCGAACAGGTGGATCCCGCATGATCCGGGGTCCGAAGCAGGCAGGTCCCGGGGGTCCTTGCTCTTCCACCAACTCGGATTGGTGAATCCGGTCGAGCCGGAATCTGGCATCTGCTGGATTCAGCTGTCTGGTCCCTATCCGAGATCCCAAAGGGTTCTCGTCTGGCTGATACCCGAGCTGCTGCAGTCTCGAGTTGCCATCGTTAAGCCTGTCTGGCGCAGGGATCACGGCCTGCTGTGGGACAGAGGCGACCTCCCTCTGTGGGTTTCCCTGTACATGAGGAGGGTTCTGGGGTGGATTACCACGGCCAACCGGGTTATTGTTTCCTACACCCAAGTTACCATCCCCACGGGTACTTCCCGCCTGCCCTGAGTTACGCTGTTCGGCCTGCCCGGCTTGCTGGATACCGGCGAAGGCCGGGTCGTAGGTCTGTAGCTGCTTGTTCTTCCCGGAACCTCGACTCCGGCTCCGGCTCTTGCTCTTGCTCTTGCTTCTGCTCGGATGCGGGGAAGAGGCCTCCCCGTCCGACTTCTGGCTATTGGGTCTGGCTGAGTGCACCTGGGATCCTGCCCCGGGGTTCTTCTTCTTGAAGGCCTGATTCTGACGGTTGGCCTCAATCACCAACTCGTTTACCCTCTCCTGCTGCTTGCGCAGGGCCTCACCGGATAACCCCACCAACTCGGCCATGGCGGCTTCGGCGGTCCTAAGAGTTTTCGCCGGTGAGCTGTACACCGGCTTCCCCGCAGAAATCCGACTTCCTGTGTTACTGGTGGTGGCTCCACCAGCCAGCTCCTCATTCACCATTCTCCCTTTCTTGCGCAGATCCGCAATGCGCTTCTCCCGGGAGTCTATCTTAGGGAATCCGTGAGCTGCATTGTACTCCCGGAGGCTAGCATTGAGCTCGCGACGGATCTCGGCGATCTCCTGCGCTTCGGCGAGTAGCAACCTCCGCTGCTCCTCCAAGTCAGCCGAGGTGGCCTGGGTATCTGCCTCAGCAGCCACAGGTATAGCCAACTTGGCCACCAGCCCCGACGGAACTCGGGGGACGACCGGCATGCAGACCCCGAGCAGCGCATATCATGGGCGGGTCCTCAGCTTCCAGAACCATGTCCGGGTAGCCACAGACAACCTCGGTGGCCACGTAGGTGGTGAAACCACCGAAGTCGATGAGACATCCGTTCACCGGAAACGGTCTGTTCCGGAAGCACCCTGCGTTGTCGCAGACGAAGTCCATCTCTCCTAGCCTTACGACCAGGCCAGAGAGAACCCGAACCTCGAAGTGAACAGGGGAGCCCGTCCGGATGTGTACACCAGCCAACGCCTCTGTCAGCCCCACGGTGGCCGCCAACTGTCGTGGTGGTGTCACGGCAGATGCCATAGGATGTCTAATGTGTGGGGCCGATGGACGTTGGTGGATCCGGGGAGGGATAGCGAGCTGAAGAGCTCACACGGGGAGGATCCCGGTAAAACCGAGATCTCCCAGGAACAAGAAACAAGGTAAAAGCACGAAGGGGAAGATCTAACAAACAAGAACAAATGCACGAAGGCACACAACACACACACGATATACCCAGGTTCAGGGCCCTCGTGAGGAGGTAACACCCCTACTCCTGCATTTCCTCTCTATATATTTGTGGTACAAGAGTTACAACTTTCTACAAGATCTCTCAAAGGGAGGAGTACAAAGAACTAGATGAACTCAAGGTGAGAAGGAGTAAATGCTCTCTGAGTAAATGCGACTATAGCTTTGGCTCTGAAGTTGGTCTGTTCCTCTCAGGAGCAGTTATGGCGCCTTTTATAGAGCTCCGGCCAGGAGGGCCAGAAACCCTAACTTGGCTTGGCCCCACCGGACAGGCCTAGCCGGCATGCCGTCACCGGCTAGTGCGACCTAGTCGCCGGGCTATCCGGTGTAGCCCCTTCGTCATCATCTCGTTAAGGACGGCAGGCGCCGTCCTGCATCATCATTGTCCCCTTGTCAGAGACAAGACATGTCTTTGCCCATCCCGGATAGCCTTTTCCGGATTGCCGGGCTAGGTATGTCAGGTCTTGTCGTACCACGATCGTACCGGCTGACGCGCTCCCGTGTCAGGCGGGAAGTGACCATGCTTCCGTGTCAGGCGGAATGGTACTTCCCCCCGCAATAAACGGGAAAGCCTGCTACGGACTGTTGACGGCCTACCGGAAGCCCTTACGCCGGCTACCTCCTCGCTTGCCACTGTGAGCCTCTTCTGCATAAGATCAAGACCGAGACATACATTCCGGTTAGTACCCACCGGACAACCTATCCGGTAAAACCGAGTACACCTCCTTCCGGGAGTCTCCTCGGACCCCGAGACTCGGGACCCTTTCCGGATACGCCCGAGCTCGTCTCAGGATGAGTATCTCTAGGCCTAGCCTCCCGAAGATGTCTTAGCCTATCAGCAAAGACATCTTCGAGAAGCTAGTTCTTAGAGGAACCACCCGCTCATGCTTGTGCTGCGATTGTGAGGGCCGGGGGTGTCTATTTATAGCTGCTAGAGCTGACCCTTGTGGCTGCCAGGAGGCACTTTACCCTCTACCAGTGCCCAAGGGTCAAGTTGCCCTTTCAGCACACCAGGAGGTGTCCCCTGCTTTCGCCAAAGGTCACGTACTGTTGGCACTTACTGAATTATACCGGGATCTGCCGCTACCCGGGGGGGCAGCCCCCCGACAACCATCGACGTGATGTGAATCAATTTGAACGATCCTTAAGGATAAGCTAGACCAGTAGAATTGCAGGGATTAAATCACTAAAGCATATATATACAACTTGTCTCTTCCAAATCTGGAAGTCATGTGTCCTAGAAGGCAGAACAAAAGGATAGACCAAAGATTAAGGAAGTTCAACACATAAAAATAGGATTATTGTGATTTGTGCGCCAACCTCTTCAAAAGTCGTCAGGACCGTCATATCCGTTACTCTCAGGGTCATCCTCCCACTCTGGACTTTACTTTGCCATCTTCTCGAAGATGATCAGTGTCTTGCCTTCTTCACTACCACATATCGTCTCCTCTAGGGCCCTCTTCTTGATATATTTCTATTTTAAAAAAATGTCTCTTCTTGACATATTAATAGAACGTAACATGTATCTCATCTTTCCCCGTGTTCTACTTGTTATGCACCAGAATGGCAATATTTATCTTCTCCAGGCTGACCCCGTTCGCCACCAGAACGTTCCCCAGCTTATCGATCCCTTTATCACCCTCTGAGCATTTTATCGTGACACTTTCAAGGAGTGGGCATTGAAAGGTTATTCCATCCACTGACCAATCCTTTGTTTCTGCTCCTTCTCCAGCTCTACGAGCCTGGAGACAACCAAGGAATAAAGACAAAAGGTACCTTTCAGTGAATCTTATTAGACTAATGCAACAATCTTACATGCATCATATAATCATTTGACATACCGATTTATTTATCAACTTGAGTTTTTTTAGCCTTGGTGAAAGCTGGAGGAAGCGGAGCACAACATAGTCCTCAGTCAAATACCATTTACCAATCTTCAGAGTTACAAGGCTCTGAAACACGGAACATGTTGGCAACTCCTTTTCCAACATAACCTTCCATTGAAAGGGCTAGCAAGTTATATAACTTACATACGACGAAGATACCATGAAAATTCGAAGTACAGAAAGTGTAATTAATAATTTCCAAAAAAAAACGGAGAAACATTAAACGGCCCTCAACACACAAGATATCACTAAAGCATAGCCGTACAAACTTTCATTCAAAGAAGTGGGTAACATTTGTTACATCGGCTTCTCACTGTACTGAATTAGCAAATTTACCATTACTATTGCAGATGTTATCACAAATAACAAATTAGAACAAGCACACTTATGGTATGATATTTAAGTTTCAGTACATATATTGTTCCTTGTCCTCAGCATATGATTTTTATGCTTATGTTATGCAGAAGCCGGTCACCATCAAACGTATTCCCACAAATATCCATGTGTGCACTCTCAAGAGTGGGCTGGTCTCTCCAGGAAATATCTTCAAGTGCATAACCCATGCACTGGAAGCTAATCAAATGGGGGGCAGAAATTGCAAACCCCTTGAGGTTATCCATGGAGCCATAAATGGTCAGCCTTTTTAACACCTTGGAGGCTATGAGGTTAAGATGGCATACAGAATCTACCAAATGCACTTCTTCTAGGTCAGGGCTGTGAGCAATGAAACAGTCCATAGAAAGCTGATCCATGAGCACATCACGCAGAGTGAAGGATGATTTCATCTGGCATTATAAGTCCAATATGTTCGAGATCATCCTCGGGAGCCTTTCCCCACTGCAAATTCAGCTCCTCAAGTGAACGGCAGGTGAAGATGCAAGGAGGTAAATGACTTTTAACACAATGACGAAGGATGACGTCAAGCACTTTAACATTATGATTCACTGCATACTCCATCCATCTTCGGATATCGTAGGAGTTCACGGAAGGGCACCGATCCCAATTCCCAATGCAGTTGGAATGTGTGCAAGTGTACATTAGGACGGACAAGCAATCGGTTGTCGACTAAATGAGCAAAAAAATTTGGGCTTCCAACCATCAAAATCTTCAGAATCAAGGCGTATATTAATGTCCATGACATCCTCATCAGCTGGATCCATAGCAAACTCACCTCAGGTTCTTTGCCTCAAACGCCTGCCATGTATAGACATTTTCAACACTTCACATATTATTTAATACAAAGGCCCCAGGGAATTCACTGATATCAAGACTACCCATGTTGCATCAACAAAAATATTTTACTTGTTTAGTTGGTCCGTTCACATGAGGCAACAAAAGTGATAAGTTATTTTCATGATTGTAATGATTTCTGAACTATGTGGAAAAAAAATTGGCTACCCAGGTAATCGACCGTCCTAACTGCTTCTCACAGCACAAGGCTACAAGAGTACTCCTATCGAACAACCAGGTAGATTACCTACATATCTTGACGGGCAATGCATTAAGCAATACCCTATATATGAAAGTGCATCAGATTTGGGTCCAAATCTGGCATCCACGTCATCCAGATTGTCTGAACCGTTCGATCGGTGCAATGGACGATCCAGATGCACCAAAACAACCCCATAGCGCGCATTACTGTATCTCGGTGGTTTTAGCCAATCACAGGCCGACACGTCGCCCGGTCGTCGGCCGGTTGCCCCCAGTTCCACCGGTCAACGCGACTGTTTTGCAAAAAAACCCGTCACAGATCGCTACCGCAACCCGCAGTCCAGAGAACAACGTTGTGAAGGACCTATTTGTTAATAAGGGAAAGTTCAGAAACTTTTTCATAAAAAGAGCTCTGATTTTCCCCATCCCGGCTCCTCCCCTTCGTCACCGCCGCCGCCTCCCACGACCCTTTATCCTCTTCTCCCTCCATCCTCGACGCCGGCAAGCTCGCCCTGTCTGGCTTTGTCGCGGTGTCCGCGTCGGTGAAGAGGGAGTAGCGGTCGTGGTCGTCGTGGCACGGCCCGGCGCACAGGGACGTTCGGCTCAGCGACAGTTGTGGTCGTCGTGGCACGGCCCGGCGCACACGGACGTTCGGCTCAGCGACAGTTTCGCGAACAAGGCGTGCGGCGAGCAGGTCGCCGCCAAGTGGCCCTTCTGGCTCTCCGCCGTCGCCGGCGACGCCATCAACGGCTGGACCCCGCGCCGTGCCGAATCCTCTGAGAAGACCCGCCCGCCTGGCACCTCCCATCGAGCTGACCACATCCTAGATTTCCCGCAGCCGGCCGAATCAACGAGGAAGCCATCCAAAGGCGAGGGCGTAAAGGAATCCAGTCCAAGAAGAAGAAGGGGCAGTCTGGACGGCCGTCGACCATGTCATCGGCAAATCTCGAGGTACAGATGATAGACATACCCTAGACCGTTTCTTCATCTGTTGAACACTACGACGATACTAGCTGCTGGGACTCGCCAGTTGGGTTCTGGTTCAGAGGGTGTGTGATATGTTCCTGCTACGTACTACTACATTGGTTTCGAGGCTCTGTGTATGTGTATGCTTGTGATTTCCAAACACAATATGTAGTAGGTATGTGTTTTCCATGGAAAAACGAACCTGTAAATTTTGATGTTAGATGTCCAGTTTAATTTGAAAGGGTTGCCCCAGTTTCATTTTTGTTATCGTTTTGGAATTGTAATGACATGTTTAATGAAGCAAATTAACTATGACTGCCAGCTTAATGCATATATGGTTTCTTATGTGGTCGTAATGTAGCAAATCAACTTTTCCTCCAATGAAATTGACTCTTCACGTTAGTTAGATTGCAGGAGAAGTAGATGTTCGTCAGGTTCAGACTAGCTAATAAACACATTTTTCATGCTTGGCACTGCTCTCTGCCATCAATGACGCTTGCTGTCCCTGGATGTGTAATTTTTTGAATCATAGTCAAACATAATGTTCCATGTGAACAGGCTGAAGGAGCTGTGCACGTGGGCATGTCTATTGCCTTTAGGTGCCATTTTGGCCTTAAATATTCCTTTCTACAACTTCCAGTTTTTGTTTCATATATGATGACCCTCTTTCCGAAAAGTTACTTGATGGTATAAAACTATGTACAATATATTTTGGTGACAGATCTGCAGGAAAGCTCGAAAATAGTAGCTAACACATAGAACATTCACTTCTTTATAGTTTGCCAAGGACCGGCGACACTTATATTTATATCTATGGGATCTCAAAAGGTACTTAAACTTTTCGCAATTTGATGAACTCTATTATATTGCCAGAAGACAATTAATCAGTGTTATATTTATTGATTCATTGGCTTATAGCGCAGGATGTCCGGATCCATTCCTTTATTCATTTTCTTGCAGCCCAAAGATTCAAGATTGTGAGTTATTCTTGTGATATTAATGGTCATGCAATTTTACTAGCAACGGTTATAAGAATTCACTTGCCACTCATATCATTCTGCACTATTAGCTGCAGGACCATTGTCCTCCTCACTTGATTTTTTTTATAATTCATGCACCAGGATAGATTTCGCTTGCCTTAGAAGTATTTGGTGGTGACTATGTGTTGATATCTTATGAAGTCATATCAGATAATTTTCTTGCTTTAGAATTTGTAACTTAACAACCCATTTAATACTGTAAGTCAAATAACACCTTCCTATACCATACCTTCAATTGCAGAGGGGGTGCTAAGGTTCCAACATAATAATGACTTAATTCCAGTAAGCGAGTGAAATCTTTTTCTACATTTTTCGGCTAGCAAGAGATGATTGCTACATGTGAAGCACTCATTTATTGCACTTGGGCATTGCATTTTTCCTTCAATAGAAGTATACCAGCAACTGAATTTTTTTTAATCGTACAACTTTCCTGGGACATTAGTTCGCTCATGCAAAAAAGCATGATTTAGTTATCTCCCGCACTGTAGATTTTGTTGGTTTAATTAGCATAGATATAAATTTGCAGGTGCATGGAGAACATTAGGTGACTCTTCTTGCAGCTATGGACATGCACTTTATCCATAAAGGAAGGATTTTAGAGTCAAACTCCCATTTTTGTTTCCTTTTGAGTGTGTAATTCCCTTCCATAGTATCTGCAGTTGAACTCTCTGATTCTCAAATGCTAGAAGATACATACATTCAGGTGCTTCCATTAAAGAGAACTAAGCATTTTTCCTAATGCTTCCGTTTGAAAAAAAGTCTCCTACCATTTCCATTTTAAAAATTAAATATGTGCTAATGAATCTGTTGTGATTAATCCTGTTGTGTTTCAAGCAACGGAATTGCAGTCTGATGTATATATTCTTAGATGAATATGAATGGAAATTCGCAAGTTATTTGTCATTACTAATCTGCTATTCGAATATGTTATTTCTAGGCCTTATTAGAATTAGAATCATAGTGTAAGCTTATTTTTGTTTAAATAAAAACTATTCCTGCAACTGTATCCCGCCATGTTTTATTTTCATATCAACGGCTTTTTTTCATCTAGATGTTAGCAACATGTCAAGAAATGTGGCTTATGCATATGTGGCCCACCTATTTCGACGGGCACGGCGTGTCGCCGTCACCTGCTTTTATAAGAGAAGCTTTGGGTTAGTGCTAACATTTATCATTTCAGCTTCGAACTATTTAGTTGTGCGCTAATCTTGATGTTCTACAGCTAATGGTTATAGTTAATTCTGATCTGAGCCATAGCGCAACCTAGGGGTTCTTTAGTTTTTGTGGTTGTGTTATATAACAACACGGTGACCTGAGAAATGTTGTGTCCTGCCAACTTTGTTTTTTTTTTGTTCTTACATCAAGTGTATTACATTCACTTCTGGGAACTTGAGTAGTAGAGAAGACTTGCTTTTAGATGCGAAAAGAATGACCTTACGAAGATGGTTGGTCTCCTTCTTTCTAGGTTACTCTTCGTTTTGACAGAAGCAAATTTTTCTTTGATTATTTGTTATGCATCCGCCTATTTCACTTTCCTGGGTTCACTTCTCATAAAGGTGCCTTTTTTGGTTATTTTTTCCCAAAGTACGTCAGTCCAGGACAACCATTTTTATGAAGGTCAGCTTTAGGAATTTCCCAAATTTTGTTATATTTATGCTAGAGGTAATATGATGCAATATAATATATCTGACACCCCTCAAAATTGTATGCTTTCCTGACTGTTTTCCTTTCATAATGAACTATATGACTAAGTAATGACAATTGATTGGTTACATAGTTGTTGCACATCAGATTGACTATATAGAGGTGTGTTCAACATTTTATATATGAAATAACTTCAAGTCCCCTTTATACAAGTCATTTATTCCCATTTTCTCAAAAAGAATCATCTGAAGTTAGCAGTAAGCTGTGATGGGCCTGAGAAATGCTAGCATGTACTCCACCGTAATTTTTCTTAATTATGTAGTTTGGTCTAGGTGAACATCGTTAAAATTTGCAACCCAGTTTGCTTTCTCACGAAAAAAGTATATTTTTTATGTTAATTATTACTTTTGGTCTCAAAGAGCATTCTTGATGTACTGTAGAAAGTATTTGTTTATCAAATATTACTTTTGGCCTCATAGAGCATTCCCGATACAGAAAAAATCGCATCTTGGTTTGCTTTTGCCGATTGCTTGCTAGACCTACATCAAGAACCTGAAGACGAGCCGGATGAAGCTGGCTTACATGGAGCAGGAGCTCAACCAGGCCAGGCAGCAGCAGCTGCTGCTGCTGAAAGAACATTTCTTAATCCCTAGTGTTTTGTGTGTTAGTTAACAATACCAATGATATACTAATCCTATTGCTAAGTATTTCAGTTTGGGTGAAACTCATATCACAAATCCTAAAGCCAAATTGTAGAGAAAAAGAGTTTCTGGAATTCTTCCCAGACTCGGATATTCCGGTTCCCCAACTCGGATATTCCGAGTCAACCCCAGAAAATTGGCTAAGTCAAGTTCAGAAGTACTACTGACTCCAATCGGAAAATCAGCTCGGAAATTTCAAGGACTCGGATATTCCGGTTCCCCAACCCGGATATTCCGAGTCAACCCCAGAAAAATTGGCTAAGTCAAGATGCAGAAGTGGTACTGACTCCAATCGGAAATTCAGCTCGGAAATTTCAAGGACTCGGATATTCCGAGTCAACCTCAGAAAATCGGCTAAGTCAAGTTCAGAATTGGTTCTGATCTCAACCGGAAATTCAGCTCGGATATTTTCAAAGACCCGGATATTCCGGGTGACCGGAATTTCCGGTGTTACTTAAACCGGAATTTCCGGGTGCCCAAGACAGCCAACGGCCAGATTTTGAGGGGGAGTATAAATACCCCCTCACTCACTCAAGAACAGCTAGCTCTCAGATTTTCTCTCTCCTACTATTCTTGAAAGCTCAAATCATCAAGATCTCCCAATCCCCCCACCCAAATTCATTGATCTTTGGAGGATTGGAGCAGAAGGCCCGGATCTACATCTTCACCGAAGGGATTTGCATTTCTCCCCCATTCACTTGGGGATTTCGTGGCTAGGGTTTCCGGTGGGAAAACCTAGTTCACCATTGTTGTACTCTTGGTGTTACCTTAACCTTTTGTGGTCCTTGACCTTTTGTGGTCTTCTTGGGAGCCCCCAATTCAGTTGTGGGTGTGTGCCTCAAGCGTTTGTAAGGGATTCGATCTCCGCCCTAAAAGGGGATCAATAGTGGAAGGTGGACTCGAAACCTTTGTGGTTGAGTTCATCGGAGAAGAAGGTGAGCCTTTGTGGCGTTGCGGCTAACCTGTTGTGGTAGCGCACACCTCTCCAAACGAGACGTACACCCTTGGGTGGAACTCGGGATTACATCTTCGTCTCCGCGTGCTTCACTTGGTTCCCTTTACCTTTGCTCCCTTACTTGCTTATCTTATTATTGCTTAGATTATCATTTAGGTAAATTCACCGTAGTTGCATATCTAGAGAATTTACCTTTGTGTTGAGCCTAAATTTGAAAAGACCTAAAATTTGTAATAGCACCTATTCACACCCCCCCCCCCCCTCTAGGTGTCGGATTCCCGTTCAATTGGTATCAGAGCCTTGTTCACTTTTAAGGGCTTAACCGCCTAAGTGCAACGATGACGGAATCCGATGCCGAGAGGGCCGCCCGTGAAAAATTAGAGGCGGAGAAGGAGGCGTTAGCCAAAGGGGCAACCATGGCCGATCTTATTGATATGAGATCGTCCTTGGAGGCCCAACTCCTCAAGATGAATGAGATGCTCATGGCACTCTTGAAGTCTAAGGAGCCCGAGGCTACTTCTCCCTATCCTCCTCCTAAGGAACATGCGGGGAACTCTAAGGAATCATCTTCGGATGGGTCCAAAGATGTTACCTCAAGTGTTTCCGGGAAGGCGGAAAAGGATGAACCACCTAGCTCCTCTAACACCCCCAAAGGAGAGGAATTTCATAATGTCAACCATAATTACTCTCCCAACCCTCCTATCCCTCACCCTCATGTAAACTTTAGAAGTGATCCTCCTAAGCTTAAACCTACTCATTTCTCTCAATGGGTATTTCTAATGAAGTCTCATCTATGTAGTGCCTCCATTGAGCTTTGGCGCATCATTGAAGAAGGATACAAGCCCCATGATCCAACCAACTTGACAAGAAGAGAGGTGGTTGATAGCCAACTCAACGCCACCGCTCTTCATCAACTCCAAATGGCCGTTGGAGAGAAGGACATGGCGCTCATTCAACAATTCTCCACCGCCAAGGAAGTTTGGAATGCTCTTTCCGACATCTTCGTTGGGAATGAGAGAATGAAGAAGAACCGGTATGATGCCTTATGCAATGAGGTGGAAGGGTTCTACAAGTTGGATGGAGAAAGCCACGAGGACATGTACCGGAGGTTGGTGTTGGTTGCCAACTCCTTCAAGAACCTCGGGGCGGAGTACATTAATGATGCTTGGATCAAGAGGAAGTTTGTGACCGCTCTCTTGCCCTTTGAGGAAACGGATTTGAAGACACTCCAAGGGAGACATGACTTTGCAAAGATGACATCCAATGAAGTTATGCAAGAGATGACCGCATACAAGGTGGCCTCCAAGATTGCACAAGATGCAAGAGCTAGAGCCATAGGGATGCACAAGCATGCCTCAACTGCTTTGAAGGCCACCGTTGAAGAAGAGGATGAAGAGGAGTGTGATGATCAAGTCGAGCTATCTAGTGAAGCTCTCTCAAGCACTCTCACTCAACACATGGGTCTTGCGGCAAGAACCTTTTGGAAGAACCCCGGAAGGGCCAAAGCAAGGATTGACAAGAAGTTTCCCCCCAACGGAGGAAAGCCATTCAACAAAGTGAGGCTTTGCTATAACTGCGATGACAAGAGCCACTTTGTTGCCGATTGCCCATGGGAGAGAAGAGAGGATCATGGTGGGAGGCTCGTGGCCAAGACGAAGGGCAAGGGGCCCATGCCCATGAAGAAGCCTTTCTTCAAGAAGAACCAAAAGATTGTCTTGGTGACTCAAGAGCAATATCCCACCGATGATGAAGATAGTGACAAGGAGGATACTCCAACGCAAGTGGCCGCACTAGCCATCTCTTCCACACCTCCATCACTCTTCTCCTCACCAAACGAGAGCCCCATCGTCAAGAATGCAAGATGTCTTATGGCAAAGACATCCGAGGTACAATTATCCCCCAACTCCATATCACATGACATTGATGATGCTATGAGCTTAGAAGTCAAGGAAGAAATCATTGCTTTTGATAAATTCATGAATAACTTGCAAGGAGAAGGAAAGAAACACTTTGGCTCAATCATGAGTCGTATAGGTGAGCTTGAGGATGAGCTTGAATTAAAAGGTGAGATTGAGAGAGAGGATGCACACGCTAAGGTGTCTCTCCAATCCTCTCTCGAAGATGAACAAGAAGCTCATGCTCTCCTTAAGGAGCAACTAGCTAAGATCACTAAGGATCGTGATCTCTACTTTGCTAAATGTAAAATTGTGCAAAATGAAAAGTCCGAGCTTGTAGTTGCTCATGCTAGAGTTTGCGAAGACTTCGAGTCACTTGACAATGCTCACAAGGTGTTGACAAGTGATCACGAACGTCTTCTCAAGTCTCGTGATCAACTCCAATCTCGGATATCTACTCTTGAGAAACCTAGCACCTCTACTCCTTTGAATGCTAATGCAAATGTTGTGAAGGATATTGCTAGGGTTGTGTTTGTTCCCTCCATGGCAACCAAGCCCAAGACCTCTCTTGATAAAGGTAAGGGGACACTCACTACTCCTCTTCATGAGTGAGTGCCCCACAAGGGTAAGGAAGGTCTAGGCTATGTTGCTAAGGAGAAGAAGAAGATCAAGAAGAAGACCAAGTCCGCACAAGCCAAGAAGGATGACATTGCGAGTGGAAATGCCACAAGGGGCACTCCCACTCGTAATGACTTTGCGGGCATATCTAACCCCAACTATGCTTTATATGTTGATTATTATGGGGATGTCTATGCTAGATACATTGGTCCTTTTGATGGTTACATTGAATATGCTATTTGGGTTCCAAAGACCCTTGTTGCTAACCAAAAGGCACCCATTGCAAAATGGGTACCTAAACCAAAGAATTGATTGTGTGTAGGGCCTTGCTTCCGGAGGATCAAAATGGATAATTGATAGTGGGTGCACTAGTCATATGACCGGAAGCAAGGATATTGTAACGGAGTTGAAGTCCAATGATGATCAAATGACCGTTACATATGGTGATAATTCTAAGTCTAAGCTAATAGGGCTCGGCAAGGTGGTAGTGGCACCGGACATCACACTTGTGAATGTCTTGCTTGTCGAGTCCCTAGGTTTCAACTTGATCTCCGTCCATTCCTTAACTTGTTTGGGTTATACCGTTGTCTTCGAAAAGGAAATGGTCATTCTCTTGCGGAGCAAGTCTCTCAATGTGTCTTTCGTTGGGTACATTGAGAATGGGCTCTATGTGGTTGACTTCTCCGGAGTCACCACTTCCCATACAATGTGCCTATTCGCAAAGGCGGACTTGGGTTGGCTATGGCATCGCCGACTAGCCCATGTCAACATGAGGACTTTGCAAAGTCTCCACAAGGGTGGACATATCCTAGGACCAAAAGACCATGTTTATTTCTCGAAGGATCGAATGTGTAGGGCGTGTGTTGAAGGAAAAATGCATGACATCTTCCATCCAAGCAAGACCATCATTTCGTCAAAGAGGGTTTTGGAGCTTCTGCATGTTGACCTCTTTGGTCCCATTCCGGAAGCTAGTCTTGGTGGCAAGAAATATTGCTTGGTGATTGTTGATGACTATTCAAGATACATATGGGTTTTCTTCTTCAAGACGAAGATGCAGACTCAACAAACTATCATCGACTTCTCCAATGAAGCTCAACGTCAACACAATGTCCCTATCTTGGTGATACGAAGTGACAATGGGTCCGAGTTCAAGAACTACACCTTAAACGAGTTCTTAGTGAAGAAGGGATTCGTCATCAATATTCCGCTGCTTATACTCCCCAACAAAATGGTGTAGCCGAAAGGAAGAACCGCACACTTATTGAGATGGCAAGGTCGATGATGGCCGAGTTCAAGTCCCCTCACAACTTTTGGGCCGAAGCCGTCAACACCGCTTGCCATTCATCCAACCGGCTCTTCTTTCGCAAAGGACTCATGAAGACACCTTATGAAGTGCTTACCGGGAACAAGCCCAATATCTCCTACTTCCGAGTA
Source organism: Poa annua (assembly GCA_026929855.1). Taxonomy (NCBI): domain Eukaryota; kingdom Viridiplantae; phylum Streptophyta; class Magnoliopsida; order Poales; family Poaceae; genus Poa; species Poa annua. Next base: position 77,524,876 of record CM049431.1, on the reverse strand, counting down.
TTTGGTTGTAAGTGTTTTTATCTCATCAAAGGTGTTCGTTTGGGCAAGTTTGATTCTAAGTCTCTTGAAGGGACATTTGTGGGCTACGGATCCGAATCCCACACTTATAGAGTCTATGATAAGGCCTCACGCATAATCATAGAAACTTGTAGTGTGGTGTTCGAGGAGAATGACGGCTCCCTCGTGGAGCAAAGTGGTGTTTCCGGTGTAGGTGATGATGAACCTCAAGATGCTATCCGAAGAATGGGGTTGGGAGTCCACCGCCCCGTTGAACTCTATTATGAGGTTGATCAACAAGGACCAAGTTCTTCACAAGTGGTGACCACCCCAACACAAGAAACACCCATCGACAACACCGTGCCCAATGCACCTAGCCAAGAAGAAGAACAAGATTCTACAGCTGCTCCTGGAATTTCTGGAGGACCGGAAAATCCGGTTCAAGATGGACTCGGAAATTCCGGTGGTCCAGAATTTCCGGTCCCGGAACCCGGAATATCCGGTCCTGCTGACATTCCCGGTGGCAGTTCGCAAGGCCAAGATCAACCCTCTCCCTCACCAATGGACACCACTCCAATGGTTGATCAAGGCCATCAATTCAGTCAAGGCGGAGACATGAATGATCAAGATGATCAAGCGATTCCTCCCACCACTCGGAGGGAAATCGAGATCCGCCGCTTGAATAGGGTTGGCACCTCACAAGAATTAAGAGCTCTATCTCTTGACATGGTGCTTGGTGATGTGAGAAGCAAAGTCTCTACCCGAAGACAACTCGCAAGCTTTAGTGAACATCAAGCTCACATCTCCATGGTGGAACCCAAGAAGGTCTTTGAAGCTCTTGAAGATAAAGATTGGCTTGATGCTATGCATGAAGAGCTCAACAACTTCGAGCGCAACAAAGTATGGAAGTTGGTGGAAAGACCCAAAGATTGCCGCAATGTTATCGGCACCAAGTGGATATTCAAGAACAAGCAAGATGAACATGGCATGGTGGTGAGGAACAAGGCAAGATTGGTGGCTCAAGGTTACTCTCAAATTGAAGGCATTGACTTTGGAGAAACCTACGCGCCCGTGGCTCGACTTGAGTCAATCCGTATTCTTCTTGCCCATGCCTCTCACCATAACTTTAAGTTACAACAAATGGATGTTAAATCCGCTTTTCTAAATGGTCCACTAAATGAACTTGTTTATGTTAAGCAACCACCGGGGTTCGAGGACCTCAAGTACCCGAACCATGTCTACAAGTTGGATAAGGCACTCTATGGCCTTAAACAAGCCCCACGAGCGTGGTACGAGCACCTTAGAGAACTACTTGTAGACCGTGGATTCCAAGTTGGGGAAATCGACCCCACACTTTTCACTAAGAAAGTTAATGGAGAGCTTTTCATTTGTCAATTATATGTGGATGACATTATATTTGGATCGACTAACAAAGCATTTAACGAAGAATTCTCTAAGCTTATGACTGACAGGTTTGAGATGTCTATGATGGGCGAGATGAAGTTCTTCCTCGGATTTGAGATCAAACAATTGAGGGAAGGAACGTTCATCAACCAAGCAAAGTACATTCAAGACATGCTCAAGAAGTACGAGTTGCTTGATCTCAAGGGTGCCTCTACTCCAATGCAAACCAAATGCCACCTTGAGCTCAACCCGAAGGGTAAGGATGTGGATCAAAAGGTATACCGCTCCATGATTGGATCTCTCCTCTACCTTTGTGCATCTAGACCGGATATAGTGCTAGCCATAGGAGTGTGTGCAAGATATCAAGCGTCTCCTAAAGAAAGCCATGATGTGGCGGTCAAGAGAATCTTTAGATATTTGGCTTATACCCCAACTTATGGATTGTGGTACCCCAAGGATGCAAATTTCTCATTATGTGGGTACACGGATTCCGATTGGGCGGGAGATCATGATGATAGGAAGTCAACCTCCGGCGCTTGTCAATTTATTGGGAGGTCCTTGGTGAGTTGGTCTTCTAAGAAGCAAAATTGTATATCTCTCTCCACCGTCGAAGCCGAGTATGTTGCCGCCGCAAGTTGTTGCACTCAGTTGCTATGGATGAGGCAAACTTTAAAGGAGTACGGAGTCGATTGCGACAAAGTGCCTCTTTTATGTGACAACGAAAGTGCCATCAAGATTGCCTACAACCCGGTGCAACATTCAAGAACCAAGCATATTGAGATCCGCCATCATTTCATAAGAGATCATGTGGACCGTGGAGACATTGACTTATCATATGTGGGCACAAGGGATCAATTGGCGGATATCTTCACGAAGCCCCTTGAGGAAGGAAGGTTTTGCTTTTTGAGGAATGAGATTAATATCATTGATTCGAGGTCCTTAGCCTGATCGCTTGCACACTCACCTAGGGCGTAATTGCATCTTATCTAGTTTAGATGTAGGCATGGAAATAGGGGGAGTGTGGTCCTAATACATTGGACCATCCCTCCCCCCATTATGCCGATAGCAAGTGTTCTTTTATCTCTATATTCATTGTTATGACTAATGAGCTAAAACGACGAGTATTGGTTATGTACCCAAGATACATCTTCGCGGTAACATGCCATACACTCCTACATGGTGGCCTCGGCCACCGACCTCCTCTCCTTGAAGAGTTGATTTTATTTGGAGCTTATTGTTGCTATTTGCCCTCATTTTCATGCATGTGGGAAACCTACTCAACTTGGCTCTTTTGTTTCGATTTGGTTGTTGTGAGTTGAGTATTGTGTACCAATATCAGTTTGGAAATCTATCCCAAGCCTACTTTCCCCTAAAAACATTTCTCTCTATTGCACACAAGTCATCCTTTTGAAAACTGGGATTTTGGTTCAGCAGGTCGGAATATCCGGTTCATTTTGAACCGGAATATCCGGTGACTCGGAATATCCGGTGTAAGTCACACTCGGAATATCCGGTCTGGCGGTTTGTCCAGAAATATAAGGGCAGGCTCGGGGTGAAGGGCTCATTAGTGCCCTTCTTCCACCCCCGACCTCCCTCTCCTCCAACCGTCGCCCCTGCTGCTCCAAGGTCCCTCCGGAGCACTCCGACCGCCGGGGAACCTCTTTCTCGGCCGGATCTGCTCCTCCTCCGCCCCGGGAACTCACTCCTCCAAGCAATGGCCTCAATGGATGAGGGTAACTTCACTTTTCTTCTTCCTTATGTGCTTGCACTTGGATCTTGATGTGGAGTTATTTGTTTCAATGTTGCTTGGTAGAGATTGTTCCTAGAACTATTCCCTGCCTTCTACATACATTAGTTTTGCATTATGTTGGATCGATCTAGTTTTAGACCGAGTCAATCTCAGATCTGTAGTTTCTGTCTGACTCGGAATATCCGGCTCAGATTGACTCGGAATTTCCGGTCCCCCGGAATTTACGGTCATGTCTGAACCGGAATTTCCGAGTCAAACACTGCAGTTTTAAGATTAACTCATGTTTAACTACATATGATTCATCAAATGCCTATCTAATGTGTGTATTATCTCCTGACTTGTGTGCACTTACCTTATGCTACCCTCTATGCTCAAATTCACAGGTTCAGGTGGAAGTCCGTCCGCAGGGGGATCAAGGAACACAGGTAGAGCACCTGTCCACAAGCAACCAGTCAACAAGGGAAAGGGCCCTGCAACTCAGAGGAAGAAGAAAGATGTTGCCAGCAAGCCCACATCCAAGAAGAGAAAGAATGCACCTAGTCCCCAACGTCAGGACTACTCCAAGATGCATTCTGTGGATTACTCTCAGCTGAGGCAGGGGGACTGGTACCTCAGCGCAAGAGACAACTCTCTCGCTGATCGCATCTTTTGGTGCCAAGCGCAAGAGCACATATTCGTGGATCTCTATCTCTCACTGTCGAAGCCCATTCGACTCATGCACCCGTTTGACTTTGCATCTCTGGAGAAGAAAACCGCATTTGCTGAGGCCATCCACATTGTCAAGACCATGGGTTTGGAGAGGTTGGTGCTCATCCGTTGTCCCTACAACGCGCAGCTTGTAATGCAGTTCTTCGCCACCCTAGTGATCAAGGGTGACTCGAAGAAGTCCATGAAGTGGATGACTGGGGAATCATACTGTGAGTCCAACTTCGAGGATTTTGCCAAGGTACTGGGCTACAGGTTTGATGGTGACAATCCCCAAGGCACTCGCATGCACACCCCCTACAAGCTCAACAAGAAGGAGACAGCTCACTTATATGGTGTGGGAGCCACCCCTGAATTCTCTCGTGACTTGCTTCCATTGTATGATGTTCTTGTGCACATCCTGCGTGAGAACATTGCACCGAGTGGTGGCAACAACGACAACGTGGTTACCCCTCTCTGCAACCTGCTCCTTCACGTCAACCGCATTGTGGAGGACTCGGGTTCTGATACTGACTGGAGAGTAGATGTGATGGATTACATCTACAATGAGATGTATGAAGCTATGACCACCAGGGTCTCTATTCCTTATGCTCCTTACATAATGAAGCTCCTCCAGTTTAAGTTCCCTGACTACAACTTCAGCAGCAGTGATTTGGTGCCACATGACTTCAAAAAGCTTTATGTGAAGAAGACTGTGGTCAAGCCCCCTCCTAGGCCTTCTACTACATCAGCTACAGGTGGATCTTTCATGGGTGATGCTAGGAGGGCTGCTGCTGCCTCTACTCATGTTCCTACCACTCATGCGCATGTCAAGAAGCTGAACTGGTTCCAGCGCAACATCCTTTGCATGAATGTGGACATCCGCAAAGAGCAATACAATGCCTACAAGGATCGCCGTCAGCTGGATTACAAGCAAGACTTGATCCTTCACCATGCTTCTGGCTCTCCTGCTCCTGCTGCTCTGTCTGAGCCCCTGACCTTTGCTAAGTGGAACCAGGGTTCCTTGGCTCCGTGGACACTGATTGACCAGGACCTTGGCGGCAGCTCGTACACCACTGGCTATGACTATGATGATGAGGAGGAAGATGATGATGAGGAGGCAGAGTCTGAGGAGTATGAAGAGGATGATGATGATGAGGATGTTGGTGATGATGATGAGGAGGAGGACCCCTCGGACTGAAGACTTCCATGGGACGTAGCATCGCTCTTCTTCCTTTTTGGCGTTTCGATGCCAAAGGGGGAGAAGTTGCTCTACTAGGACTTCTTCGGGGATTTGCAAAGGGTCGGGCACAAGCTTATGCGTTTATCATTTATTTGCGCTTGTGTCCATTTATCGTGTTTTAAGTTATTTGTGAACTCTTTTTATTTCATTATGTGATAACTATGTATTGAGACAATGGTTTGATGCTATCATTATCTTATGGTTGAGACTTCGAATTAATTGTGTTGGTATTCTCTTCATATTCGATATACACAAGGTATGAAAATCTATCTAGTCTCAATTGCTACCATAATCTTACATTTTGTCTCGTTTCTCCTTTGTGATATCTTGTGGTTGTTTTTATAAATCTGCTCCTATCCTTTGTCATTTTGTGTTGCTTACTTGCATTTATTTAGGGGGAGCCATTTTCTGCCAAAAACATGTTATTACCTTTTGTTTCTATGCAAATCTTGGTATTGTCATCTAACACCAAAAAGGGGGAGATTGAAAGAACATTTCTTAATCCCTAGTGTTTTGTGTGTTAGTTAACAATACCAATGATATATTAATCCTATTGCTAAGTATTTCAGTTTGGGTGAAACTCATATCACAAATCCTAAAGCCAAATTGTAGAGAAAAAGAGTTTCTGGAATTCTTCCCAGACTCGGATATTCCGGTTCCCCAACTCGGATATTCCGAGTCAACCCCAGAAAATTGGCTAAGTCAAGTTCAGAAGTACTACTGACTCCAATCGGAAAATCAGCTCGGAAATTTCAAGGACTCGGATATTCCGGTTCCCCAACCCGGATATTCCGAGTCAACCCCAGAAAAATTGGCTAAGTCAAGATTCAGAAGTGGTACTGACTCCAATCAGAAATTCAGCTCGGAAATTTCAAGGACTCGGATATTCCGAGTCAACCTCAGAAAATCGGCTAAGTCAAGTTCAGAATTGGTTCTGATCTCAACCGGAAATTCAGCTCGGATATTTTCAAAGACCCGGATATTCCGGGTGACCGGAATTTCCGGTGTTACTTAAACCGGAATTTCCGGGTGCCCAAGACTGCCAACGGCCAGATTTTGAGGGGGAGTATAAATACCCCCTCACTCACTCATGAACAGCTAGCTCTCAGATTTTCTCTCTCCTACTATTCTTGAAAGCTCAAATCATCAAGATCTCCCAATCCCCCCACCCAAATTCATTGATCTTTGGAGGATTGGAGGAGAAGGCCCGGATCTACATCTTCACCGAAGGGATTTGCATTTATCCCCCATTCACTTGGGGATTTCGTGGCTAGGGTTTCCGGTGGGAAAACCTAGTTCACCATTGTTGTACTCTTCCTGTTACCTTGACCTTTTGTGGTACTTGACCTTTTGTGGTCTTCTTGGGAGCCCCCAATTCAGTTGTGGGTGTGTGCCTCAAGCGTTTGTAAGGGATTCGATATCCGCCCTAAAAGGGGATCAATAGTGGAAGGTGGACTCGAAACCTTTGTGGTTGAGTTCATCGGAGAAGAAGGTGAGCCTTTGTGGCGTTGCGGCTAACCTGTTGTGGTAGCGCACACCTCTCCAAACGAGACGTACACCCTTGGGTGGAACTCGGGATTACATCTTCGTCTCCGCGTGCTTCACTTGGTTCCCTTTACCTTTGCTCCCTTACTTGCTTATCTTATTATTGCTTAGATTATCATTTAGGTAAATTCACCGTAGTTGCATATCTAGAGAATTTACCTTTGTGTTGAGCCTAAATTTAAAAGACCTAAAATTTGTAATACCACCTATTCACCCCCCCCCCCCCCCTCTAGGTGCCGGATTCCCGTTCAGCTGGTGCTCTAAGCCGGTGCAAAAGACATCGTATTTCAAAGATGGGCACATCATATTTCAGTTGTCAATTTTTGCTTCAGTTTTTAGACCAGACAAACTAGGCAAAACCAATAATTACATGGCAGCTCACGTTACACATGTTTTAGGCACCAATAGAATGTCTACAAAATTCTAAGCATTTCATTTCTTTTAATAGGCACAATTGGCTTGAAGCTCCATTTCATCCCTTTTAGCACTTCACAATTGATTAGCTTCTTCATGTACACAAGTTTTAGAGCAGCATTAAAATATTTACAAAATTCTAAGAATTTCATCTCTTTTAGCGTACATAATTGACTTCAAACTTCATTTCATCTCTTTTAGCCCTCCACATTTGGCTTCACTTTCTTGGTCTACTTCATTTCATTTCTTTCAGCACACAATTGGTTTCAGAGCAATTACAGTTTGTTTCATTTCATTGATCTACTACATTTCATCTCATTCAGCACACACAATTCGCTTCAAACTAATAACAGTTTGTTTCCAAAAGTATTATATTTACAAAAAACAACCACAGTCAATAGCTACATGGGTGCGGCGTGTCGCCACCCCAAGTTGCCTAGTATCTTGCTAATCAACACAGATCCAGTATTTCAGGCCATGGAAAGACATTTTCTACAATAAAACTTATGAGATATAAAAAAATATTTAGGATATTTTTCGAAGAGAATCGAGAGTATGATTATAATGTTTGGTAAGAGGAGTCACCGGTTCATCCTTTCATCCTTTGCATGGGCTAGTTCACCATACGATAAAATCGGGGTGTAGCGTACCTGCACTTAAAATATGGCAAATACCTGTTTATAGTGCAAATCTCTGAATCGATTCGTTTGCACACACAGTTTACGATGTAATATCACAACAAAGTATCAATTTTATTACATCGATGATCCAGACTTACAAAATATTTAATACAAGTTGCATAACATAAAGCTAGCTTTGAAAAAGTAAACAGCGAAAATGCAATAGCAGTGAGTCTCCATCACATTCATGTTGCCACAAGCGAAAACATGTTGGTTTCAGACTCGAAACCTTTAAACAAAACCTCACTCATGATCTGAACAATCTGCAATAAGAAAAATATTGCAACAACGTGTGTCAGATTCCATTAAAAATGGAGTCTGGCAAGTGACACTATGGTGTACACTTAGTGGAAAAATTCTAATAACCTATATTGGTTGGTGGAGTTCAAGTCTATTTTGCATAAAGCCAATTTTTCCTAATTCTTAGGAAAACACTTTTCTTCGATTCGAGACATTCGTGGCATGAAAACCACTGTTTCATTCTACCCTTGTTCACCCATCAACTTTTAAATTTTGAAGTTGGAATGGTGGAATCCTCCGTTGACGTCCGTGATCAGCTGCTCAAATTTTCCGTACCGGGGACACGGCTAAGTACTTAGTTTTACACTCTGCAGAGGTTGTGCACGTTCACCATTGTACCCATTCAACCCAAACTATCCTTTACACACTTATAGTGATAAGGAAAAGGAGAAGAATGAGACGAGATCTTTCAGAAGCATTTTCCCTCCCGCTCTGCCTTGACCCGTTCCACCTAACATCCTCTACATCTGCTTGTCAAGCCGGAGAGTCCACGCAACATAGTTGATCAAGCCAGAGCACATATGGCAATGGTTGCACTGGAAGCAATCGTCACTCGGAGTTCTTCAGATTCCTCTGTTCCTGCGTGGCCATCCACAAGTGCACGTACTCCAGGAACCATAGACATGGGCCTGAGTAGCCACTCAACATAAACCATACAACCACTTACCACCTAGGTGTTTCATTTTTAACTTAGTAGAATTTAGATTTTCACAAAAAAACATTTGCATAGGATCAATAATTCTACTAAGTATTGCATAGGAAACTAGACACATGAGTAAGAGATTTCTACACAAATTTAGCATAGCAATACTATCCTACACATGCTTATATAAAAATACACTAAGTAATGCATATAGAAAATAGTAGGAGATTTATGAATGTGCCACTTGCCTTTGAATGATGTCTTTCCTCACAAACTCTTTTCAACGTAACTCAAGTCTCTCCGTTCAATCTAAACAATATAGACAAGCAGCAATACAACAATCAACATAAAGCACAACTACACAATGCATAAAAAATGAACAAAAAAGTTTTATAAAACTTCTAACGAAAATATGTTTATGCATGATGTGCAAAATATTTCTAAGGACTGGAGATGCATTTCATGAAAATCTTTTAAGTTAATGCAAGGCAAATAGGTTGGTCAAAAAGTGACTAAGGACTAAGGTCATAAGTTGGACAACATACTTTGCAATAAATCATCTTGAATAAGCACTCTAATGGCTTAGTCTTGATGTGTAAAAATATTTAGAGAAAATTACTAAGTCTATTCTTCAAAGTGATCAATAATTATTAGAAACTCTTTGTAAATTGGATATTCACTATAGTGAGAGAGACAGACACCCGGCCAACCACTTAAGTTGTGGAACAAGTCTCATGTACGTGGACATGTAAGGTTAGTCTCCATGCCGCTTCATCTCACTATGCCGCTAGGATCCAACAAACTTCCAAGATGATAAGACTTGATGGCTCTGAAGACTTGATGGTGTTGATAGCCTCCAGGTTGGTCTTCAGTATAACTTAGTCATCCGGAGGTCTAAGAGAAGAAGGGAGAAAAATGAGAGAGAGAGGAAGCAAGACTTAGAAAATATTATTGGTTGGTCTTCATGAACTTCTTCTTGATTTCTACTCCTTGAAGGTACTTCTGAAGTCTTGTTTTGTCTAAATCCTGCATTCGTCTTCTAGCTCCATGTTGAAAATCCTAAGTGTCTAAGTGCATAGCACTTTACCAAAATACTAAGTTGAAAATAATCCTAACTTAGAGAAAATAATGGAGAAGTTTTCCTATCAGGAGTATAACTCTATAATAAAATAAGTTATGCATGCAATGCACTTTTTAATCATAAGAAACATCATACTAATGTTTGTGATATTTATAAAGTATGCATGAGGCTAAAAATGCAATTTAATTAATTTCAATTTTTGCAAAAAAAAATTAAAAGAATAAACATAAGATTAAAATTTCTGTGATTAAATTTTTATAACAAAATTTTATAAATGGTGTTAATAGACAGAGGGGATTTAAATAAATTTATAGCAATTGGATTTATTCAAAAATAATCTTTCTATCAAGAGTTATATCAAACTTACTCAAACTATTCAATTTAAACATATAACTATAAAATCATCAAAATAAAAATCAAAATTATTTTATAACAGAGGCATCAGGTTACAAATATTCCAAAGTTTCTAAAACGATTTATTTTGCAATTTTTGGATTTATAGATTTAAAGTTATGACAAATATACTCAAATCATCCATTTGAAATTTGAATATTTTAAACTAATTCAAATTTGAATTCTAAAAGATCTAACTATTCTACATGTCAAGGGCTTTCCAAATATATAAAATTCATCAAATTTGGATAAGTGGTTAAGAAGTTATAACATTTTTAATTAGCAGGGGCTTTTCTGCAAAACAGACAATTAAAAAGAAATAGGAAAAGCATTTTCCGACGTGGCTGCTGACGAGGCAACGACGTGGCGCTGACGTGGGCTCTGAGCTGGATAAGTGGATGGATCTGGGCCGTTGGATTTGGATCTGGCGGTCCAGATCTAACCGTACCCTTTCAGCAAAAAAAATCTAATCGGGGCCGTTCTTTTTTGATCGGAGGGCGCAGATGGAAGGCTCGCCAGGCGGCGCTTCTGGTCGTCGGAGACGGAGGTGATGGCGGCGCTGTGGCTCGGTCGTGGACCGTTTCCTCACTCCGGTGGTCACCTCACTCCAGCGAGACGACGGCGGGGCGCGGGAGGACACGGCGAAGAGGAAGGGAGTGGTGGCTGCCTCGTTTGCGTCTCGCAGAGGCGCGGGGTCGAGGGCAGACGCACGGCTTGCTCCGGTGAGCTCGGTTCGTGCTTGCCCCCCACAATTGGTTGTGTAGGAAGAATAGGGCAAAGGGTCAGGAGGAGTGTACGGGTGGGGCGAGGAGGAGGGGAGTGCTCTCGGGCTAGTTGCAGTTGTTACCTCGCCGGAATTCGAGAAGATAGCCGGTGGCTCCACGGACTACGGCGATGAAATCCTCCGGCCTGGCGGCGCAAATTGGAGAAGAAGGAGAGGGGAAAGAGATAGGCGGCCATGGGGTTTATATAGGGCAGGAGGGCGTGGGTTTAGGGGTTAATCGCGGCGAATTGGAGGAAGGAGGCGCCGGAGGTTTCGGGCGGGATTTGAGGACAGAGGTTGAAGAAGAAGCTCGCCTAACAGGTGGGTCCCCCTGTCAGGTTTTTCTCTTGTTCTTCTCTGATTTTTTTATTTCCTTTATAACTTTTGATTTAAGACTCAAATTATGTCAATCTAATTTCTAAAAATTTATAAAATTCATATCTATGCGTAAAAACATTAGTGGGCATGTTTTGAAAACTTTTTAAAATTAATAATTTTGAATTATTGGTTTAATACAAATTTGACACTTAATACCAAATTTGAAATTATAGCTTAATTAAATTTTCTTTTGGTTAAATAAAATTTGTAAAGTACCCACATTCAAATATGTTTGAATTCAAGTTAACTTACACACATTTTCAATGACCATTCATCTTTTATTTTGGTATAATAGTAGAATAACTAAATATAAATATTTTTAAGGAAATGAGAAATATAATAAATTCAAAATATTTTGTGCACCATTATATTTCACATTATGCTAATTTATTTGAAAACTCCATAAAATATCTTTGGAAAAGATTTTAAATTTAATTCATTTCTTATATTGAATATATTCATGAAAATCATTTAATGTTTTGAAAATAACTGAAAATCATTTAAGCTAATGAAATGTTTATTTGGATAATACATTAATTACATAATCTATGAAGTTTTAAAGTTATAAACTATAGACTTGTAATTTCCAAAACTATGTTTTGAACTCAGGTAAAAGAATGAAAACCATTTTGCAATTATACCATTTTTAAATAGTTTTGAATTTATGAATAGATATGGCTAAGTGGTTGAAATCAAATACTTAAAAGAAACTTTGTATTACATGAAAAAGGTTTGAAGGTTGGTAAATCATTTGTCAAAAGCTTTAAAAAAATGGATAATAAAATGTTTAACTTGAACAACTTTCGAATATAATGATAAATTGAGATATTTGAAATATTAAACCTTTTTCAATATGTTTGAAGTCTTTTATAGTTGGTTTTATTATGCATTTTAATATTTTATTTTAATCAAAACAAAACTTTTAAAATTTTAGTGATTTTTGAACATTATAAAATGTTTGGATGTTACAGACTACCACCCTTAAAAGGAATCTCGTCCCCGATATTCGGAGAGGCTAAAAAGAAAAAGAAAATGCTTGGAAAGATTATGATAACTTGAGAGGGGGAGTAATCCAGCTGTTGACACGGAAACTGCAAACGAGCAGAGAATGATTTCGCTGATTGGGGATGCTAGAAAGAAAGATAGGCTTGGATCTCCGGGTTTAGGTAACTGGGTTTAAATTATCTGGGTGGCTACCACCCTTAAAGAAAAGTTTTCTTGATAGTTAAACATTCTAACTCATACAAGAAGATCAAGACAAATCATTACAAACAATATCAAACAAACATCAAGCAACAGGGTGCTAACACAAAGCAAACAATCTAGTATTGTCACACAACGTAAGATCGTATGAACAATACACTAACACGATATCGTTGTCACTAGAACAAAAAGGCTTATATGTGGAGGCCTTTTTGTGGCGCACCAAATTGCATGCGCCACAGAAAAGCCTTTTTGTGGCGCATCCTTTTACATGCGCCACAAAAAGTCATATTTCTGTGGCGCATGGTTTCGGGTGCGCCACAGAAATATGACTTTTTGTGGCGCATGGTCTCGGGTGTGCCACAGAAATTCGACATTCTATGGCGCATCAGCTGGGTGCGCCACAGAAATTGGACTTTCTGTGACGCATCAGGTTGGGTGCGCCACAAAATGTATGCACTTGGCGCATCGGAAAGTCTACACACAGATCCCCCCCACCCCCCCCCCCCCCCCCCCCCCCCCGTGGATCGCCTTTTCAATCTTGCGGCAAAAAGATGAAAATGAAAAAATATTCAAAAAATTCCATCCTTTTAAATATGGTAAGGTATTAGTGTATACTTCGTGTAGCATATTTGAAATATGAGTTTTGACCTTTTATGCAAAATTACTGTAAAGAAAGTCGAAACGGCCATAACTTATGCATACGACGTCGAAAAAATGCGTTTAATACCTTAAAAAAACTAGAGGAAAAAAGAAAATTGCACACACCTAGGTTTGCCCCGGTTAGCCGTTTTCAGATTCCTCACATTACAAAAGGAAAAAAAAATATTTTAAAATGATTGTTTTTTCTCAGCAAAATCAAAAAATTGAAGAAAAAATTGTGTGGCGCATGGGGCTAGGATGCGCCACAGAATTGTTGGGCGGGAAAAATTTCGAACCGGAGCAGCCAATTCCCTTATTGTAGCACCCCAACTTTTAATAAGTTGGAACACCTGTGTTATGTGCTAGTCCCTGGATCACTGCCAGCACCACAGTACAAAATATAAGGTACCATTGCATAAGTATTTAAAATTGCTACATCGAGATCCAAAATAATAGCCAAAACGGCTTTATTACAATTTGCATAGCCATGAAGGCTAGCTAAAGTTCAAAGTTCACAGCGAAAGCAAAATAACAATGAGCCTCATCTTCAAGCATGCGCCACAGGCAGTCATGTAGGGTGTAGACTCGAGCCAAAATCATTATGCATCAGAATTACCTGCACATTGGAATATGCAGCCCCCGAAGGAGGTCAATACAATGATGTATTGGCAAGTGACTATAGTGGATATATACTGGCATGTCTAACATCTATATGCATATTTGGCTTGGTGGGGTTGAAGGCTATTTGTAGAAAGCAAGTTTTCTCCTATCATTTTGTAAAACACTTTTATTTCTCGAAGACTTGGCACCGAGGGATAAAGCCCAAGTGCACCAACAATTCTTTCCTTAGTCAAATTTTACTTTATGAAAATAGTGTTGATATTCTTCTGCCCATCCTTGTCCAGTTGCTCGAAGTAGTCCATTCCCGGGGACACGGCTGAGAACTCAGATTGTCGACTCTGCAGAGGTTGTGCACTTTCACCTTTAGAGTCAATTTGTCCGAGAAATCCTATACACACGGAGTGTATTATGGAAAGGAGAGAATTGAGACAAGAACTTTCAGAAGAAGAATGCAACCATACTAGCAAGACCCGTTCCACCTATCATCTCTACATCTGCTTGTCAAGCTGACAGGTTGCACTCCCACAACTTAATCATTCTAGACAGAGCCCATTGTCAAAAGGTTGCACGGGAAGCTTCTAAACTTGGAGGGACTTGGAAATCTCTTCGTTCCTGGGTGGCCATCCACAAGTGTACTTCTGGGTAACAACCACCATACTCATGGCCCTAAGTAGAATAGACATTCATCCTAGGCGATGACAACCACAAGCATAGTCCCAAAAGCCACTCAACATAAACCATATCAACCGATTCCACCCAGATGTGTATTTTAGATTTTTAACACTTAGAAACATTTCCATAACATGGTAAACATTTTTATAGCATGGCTAAGCAACTAATAAAATCTTTTCATGGCTGCTTAGGAAAAGGGTGGCTACACACTACTAGGGTATTTGTAAAACACAAACTAACTTAGCATTATAAAAATAAATCAAAAAATCCCTATCATGCACACTACTCAAAATATACTACTTATGCATATAGAAATTATGGGATATTGTAGGAATGTCACTTGCCTTGGTAACAGGAGGAACAAGCACAGCAAGAATAACAATCACAAGCAATTCCTTCCTCTTCTTCACAATCTAGCACAAACAATGAATAAAATAAATACCAATACAATACCATCACAACACTAAACAAAATCATGTATGCATGAATGATATGCTATGATAATAGGACACTTATTCATACCTCTTATTTTCTGTCATTAATAAATGAAATATAATTTTTAGGTATTTCTTATTTTATTTATCAATTAAATAATTTTAAAATAATGTAGTAAAACTTTGATTTCTATAATTACAACTTTTATTGTTTTTATGACATCTTCAATTTGGACATTGATTAATATTGCTGGACAGAGGGAAATAATACAATCCTAAAACAATTAAATTTATTTCTAAATCATTTTTATTATTTAAGTTATTATTTTAATGGCCGAAATACTCCTCTGATAATTATACAATTTATAATTTGTCAAAGGGAAAAACAAATGATGTAGAAATAAACTACATGAGCAGGGCTTTCCAATGACATAAAGTTTATCAATCTTAGACTTACAGATTAAAAGTTATGAATTTTGCAAGTTTTAATAGTTTTCTGTTTTAATTTCTAAATTTTATTCGAAAATAGAAAAAGAATCGGCCACGCGGCGCGATCTGATTCGTCCGTACCGATTCGACGCGGATCGGCAGCGTGGGCCGTCCGATCTCCTTAATAACGAGCGCTCGGGATTAAATGGATCTCGATCCGTTGGATCTAGATCCAACGGTCCGAAAACGGAGACCACGCGCGGGCGGCGCGGTTCGCCGGAAAAACTTCCGACCGCGGCGGCGCCACGGCTGGCAATGCACGCGCTCGCATCCTAGGGATCTACGGGATGGATGGGTCTTACCGAGACGTGGAGAAGATCGATGCGGGGACGGTGGCGAGGTGGCGGTCTCCGGCGTGAACTCCTCCTCGCGTAATCGCTCGCCGGAGTAGCACGAGGCGGCGGTTCTCCTCGGGCGAGCACGGACACGGCGTTGCGCTGCGGAAATGAGTTCAAAACCGTGTCAAAAAGCTTCGCAAGGACAAGTTAAAGCGAGAGGGACCAACGATACGGCACGGGGTGGTTAGGTTTGCGCGCACGGCGAGGTTCTCACCGACGGCGACGGCGGAAGAGCGGGGTCTCTAGCGGCCAGCCCAGGGGCTCTTTGGAGGAGGTGTTTGGGGCAAAACACGGAGGAGCTCGGGGGCTTTTAGTAGGGGAATACAGCGAGGTAAATGGAGTAGTAAATCGCCACATTCAAACGAAATTAAATCGGGCGTTTTCGGTCGGAGACGTGGGCGTGATTTGGGGAAGAACGGCTCCGCGGGGGAGATGACAGGTGGGTCCCACCTGTCAGTGACTGCGAGCGAGTGCGCGGGGCGCTGGGCCGCTGGCGGGCTGATAGGCTACGCGCGCGCGGCAGATAGATACGGGCCACGGCCCACTCGACTCAGAAATCCAATTATTTTTATTTAAATCCTTTTCTGTTTTTAAATACTGATTTCAAATATGATTTTTAAACCTATTCAAAACATTTCAGAAAAATTCATAAAAATATGTTTTGGAAAGGTTATTAAAAATGGAACTTTTTAACATTATTCTTGCCCATATATAAATTGGTAAAATTTTATTTATTAAAGGAGTTTTAAATAAATACTTTATGGAATTATAGATTATTTATATTTATAATTTGAAGTTTTATTTAATATTTTTGTGATGTATTTTTATGCCCAATGATGCATGATGCTTGAATGCAAGTTTTAAATTTTTGCAAAATTTGGGATGTTACACTTATCCTCTCCGCTTCTCTCATTTCCTTCTCCTCTCCTCCACTTCTTTTCTATCCACTTCTCCTCTCCCCTTCTCCTCTCCTCCACTTCCCTTCTCCTCTCCACTTCTCCTCTCCTCCACTTCCCTTCTCCTCTCCCCTTCTCCTCCACTCAACCAACTCCGGCGAAGAGAGACGACTTCGACCTCCTCCTCTCCTACTCCGGCGACCACCTCCAGAGACTTCGACGGCGACCTCCTCCTTCGGCGACTTCGACGGCGACCTCCTCCTCCTCCGCCGCCGACCTCCTCCTCCGGTGGCCTCCTCTTCCTCCTCCGGTGACCTCCTTCGGCAAGCTCCTTCTCCTCCACCCACCTACGGCGACCACCTTGTACACCCACTTACGACGACATCCTCCTCCGACGAAATAACGGCGAAAAACGGGCTCCGCCAGATCCAGATTTGGATCTGGCCGCCATTTTTTTTTAAATTCAAAAATAAAATTTAGTGGCGCACCTAAGTGGGGGTGCGCCACAGATATGTTTCGGTGGCGCATGGTGGTGGGGTGCGCCACATAAATATATTTTAGTGGCGAGATAACTGTGACACACCCCCCATTTTTCTTGGTGCGCCACAGAAAGGCTAAAAGGTGCGCCACAGATAGCCATTTTTCCACTAGTGTGTTCTATTTAAGTGGTGGTCAAATCTATCTCCATCGTGAGTGCTTCAAGTTCTTGTTCAACTTTTATGGATATCTTCGAAGTGTTGGTCGAATCTTGGTTCTTCAGTGGTCTTCCATGCATGTAGAACTTCATGTTGAATCGTGGCTTTTCCATATGAAGCAGCAGAATCAGACTTAGACTATAAAAACATGGTCATCTAGAGTAAGATAACGTATTTTCAGAAGGTTGATTGTAGATGAGAGTACGAGGAAGATAAAATGAAAAGTTTTGTTTCTATAAGACTGGATAAAATAGATTTTCAATCCTATGGTTAAATCCTATTTCTATCCAAACCTAGAGTTTCGAACCTACAAGCAACACAGTGCTCTGATACCATCAGTAGCGTACCTGCACTTAAAATATGGCAAGTACCTGTGAATAGTGTAAATCCCTGGATCGATTCGTTTGCACACATAGTTTACGATGTAATATCACAACAAAGTATCAATTTTATTACATCGATGATCCAGACTTACAAAATATTTAATACAAGTTGCATAGCATAAAAGTAACTTTGAAAAAGTAAATAGCGGAAATACAATAGCAGTGAGTCTCCATCACATTCATGTTGCCACAGGCGAAAACATGTAGGTTGCAGACCCGAAACCTTTAAACGAAACCTCAATCATCGTCTGAACAATCTGCAATAAGAAAAATATTGCAACAACGTGGGCCAGATTCCATTAAAAATGGAGTCTGGCAAATGACACTATGGTGGACACTTAGTGAAAAACTCTAATAACCTATATCCTTATTTGGTTGGTGGAGTTCAAGTCTATTTTGCATAAAGCCAATTTTTCCTAATTCTGTGGAAAACACTTTTATTTTATTCGAGACATTCGTGGCGTGAAAACCACTGTCTTATTCTACCCTTGTTCACCCATCAAGTTTTAAATTTTGAAGTTGGAATGGTGGAATCCTCAGTTGACGTTCGTGATCAGCTGCTCAAATTGTCCGTACCGGAGACACGGCTAAGTACTAAGTTTTACACTCTGCAGAGGTTGTGCACGTTCACCATTGTACCCATTCAACCCAAACTATCCTTTACACACTTATAGTGATAAGGAAAAGGAGAAGAATGAGACGAGATATTTCAAAAGCATTTTCCCTCCCACTCTAGCTCGACCCGTTCCACCTAACACCCTCTGCATCTGCTTGTCAAGTCGGAGAGAGTCCACGCAACATAGTTGATTAAGCCAGGGCCCATATGGCAATGGCTGCACTGGAAGCAATCGTCACTCGGAGTTCTTCAGATTCCTCTGTTCCTGGGTGGCCATCCACAAGTGCACGTACTCCAGGAACCATAGACATGGGACTGAGTAGCCACTCAACATAAACCATACAACCACTTACCACCCAGGTGTTTCATTTTTAACTTAGTAGAATTTAGATTTTCACAAAACAACATTTGCATAGCATCAATAATTCTACTAAGTATTGCATAGGAAATTAGACACAGGAGTAAGGGATTTCTACACAGGTTTAGCATAGCAATACTATCCTACACATGCTTATATAAAAATACACCAAGTAATGCATATAGAAAATAGTAGGAGATTTATGAATGTGCCACTTGCCTTTGAATGATGTCTTTGCTCACAAACTCTTTTCAATGTAACTCGAGGCTCTCCGTTCAATCTAAACAATATAGATAAGCAGCAATACAACAATAAACATAAAGCACAACTACACAATGCATACAAACGCATACAAAATGAACAAACAAGTTTTATAAAACTTCTAAGGAAAATATGTTTATGCATGATGTGTAAAATATTTTTAAGGACTGGAGATGCATTTCATGAAAATCTTTTAAGTTAATGCAAGGAAAATAGGTTGGTGAAAAAGTGACTAAGGTCAGAAGTTGGACAAAATACTTTGCTATAAATCATCTTGAATAAGCACTCTAATGGCTTAGTCATGATGTGTAGAAATATTTAGAGAAAATTACTAAGTCTATTATTCAAGGTGATCAACAATTATTATCAACTCTTTCTAAATTGAATATTCACTATAGTGAGAGAGACAGACACCCGGCCAGGCACTTAAGTTGTGGAACAGGTCTCATGTACGTGGACATGTAAGATTAGTCTCCAGGCCGCTTCATCTCACTATGCCGCTAGGATCCAAAAAACTTCCAAGATGATAATATCATGATCAAAAATTGTTTAAGTCTAAAGTGAAAGACAAGATTAGAAAAGAGGGAAAAGATAGAAAGAAGAATGTAGAATCTTCTCCTTGCTTCCTTCTCTTCTTGATGTGATGACTTCATTGCAATTTTGTAGACTTGATGGCTCTGAAGACTTGATGTTGTTGATAGCCTCCAAGTTGGTCTTGAATATAACTTAGTAAACCATAGGTCTAAGAGAAGAAGGGAGAAAAGAGAGAGAGAGAGGAAGCAAGACTTAGAAAATATTGCTGGTTGGTCTTCATGAACTTCTTCTTGATTTTCTTCTAAGTGCTTCTACTCCTTGAAGATACTTATGAAGTCTTGTTTTGGCTAAGTCCTTCATTCGTCTTCTAACTCCATGTTGAAAATCCTAAGTGTCTAAGTGCATAGCACTTTACCAAAATACTAAGTTGAAAATAATCCTAACTTAGAGAAAATAATGGAGAAGTTTTCCTATCAGGAGTATAACTCTATAATAAAATAAGTTGTGCATGCAATGCACTTTTTAATCATAAGAAACATCATACAAATTTTTGTGATATTTATAAAGTATGCATGAGGCTAAAAATGCAATTTAATTAATTTCTATTTTTGCAAAATATAAATAAAGGAATAAATATAAGATTAAAGTTTTCTGTGATTAAATTTTTATAACAAAATTTTATAAATGGTGTTAATAGAGAGGGGATTTAAATAAATTTATAGCAATTGGATTTATTCAAAAATAATCTTTATATCAAGAGTTATATCAAAATTACTCAAACTATTCAATTTAAACATATAACTATTAAATCATCAAAATAATACTCAAAACTATTTTATAACAGAGGCATCAAGTTACAAATATTCCAAAGTTTCTAAAGCAATTTTATTTGCAATTTTTGGATTTATAGATTTAAAGTTATGACAAATATACTCAAATCATCCATTTGAAATTTGAATAGTTTAAACTAAGTCAAATTTGAATTCTAACAGATCTAACTATTCTACATGTCAAGGGCTTTCCAAATATATAAATTCATCAAATTTGGATAAGTGGTTAAGAAGTTATAACATTTTTAATTAGCAGAGGCTTTTCTACGAAACAGACAATTAAAAAGAAATAGGAAAAGCATTTTCCGACGTGGCTACTGACGAGGCAACGACGTGGCGCTGACGTGGGCGCTGAGCTGGATAAGTGGATGGATCTGGGCCGTTGGATCTGGATCTGGCGGTCCAGATCTAACCGTACCCTTTCGGCAAAAAAAATCTAATTGGGGCCGTTCTTTTTTGATCGGAGGGCGCAGATGGAAGGCTCACCGGGCGGCGCTTCTGGTCGGCGGAGACGGAGGTGACGGCGGCGCTGTGTCTCGGTCGTGGACCGTTTCCTCACTCCGGTGGTCACCTCACTCCAGCGAGACGACGACGGGGCGCGGGAGGACACGGCGAAGAGTAAGGGCGAGGTGGCGGCCTCGTTTGCGTCTCGCAGAGGCGCGGGGTCGAGGGCGGACGCACGACTTGCTCCGGCGAGCTCGGTTCGTGCTTGCCCCGCACGATTGGTTGTGTAGGAAGAATAGGGAAAAGGGTCAGGAGGAGCGTACGGGTGGGGCAAGGAGGGGGGAGTGCTCTCGGGCTAGTTGGAGTTGTTACCTCGCCGGAATTCGAGAAGATAGCCGGTGGCTCCGCGGACTACGGCGATAAAATCTTCCGGCCTGGCGGCGCAAATTGGAGAAGAAGGAGAGGGGAAAGAGATAGGCGGCCATGGGGTTTATATAGGGCAGGAGGGCGTGGGTTTAGGGCGTTAATCGCGGCGAACTGGAGGAAGGAGGCGCCGGAGGTTTCGGGCTGGATTTGAGGACAGAGGTTGAAGAAGAAGCTCCCCTGACAGGTGGGTCCCCCTGTCAGGTTTTTCTCTTTTTCTTTTCTGATTTTTTTTTCCTTTATTACTTTTGATTTAAGACTCCAAATTAAGTCAAATTAATTTCAAAAAAATTATAAAATTCATATCTATGCTTTAAAACATTAGTGGGCATGTTTTGAAAACTTTTTTAAAATTAATAATTTTGAATTATTGGTTTAATACAAATTTGACACTTAATATCAAATTTGAAAGTATAGCCTAATTAAATTTTATTTTGCTTAATTAAATTTGTAAAATACCCACATTCAAATATGGGAATTCAAGTTAACTTACACACATTTTCAATGACCATTCATCTTTTATTTTGGTATAATAGTAGAATAACTAAATATAAATATTTTTTAAGGAAATGGGAAATATAATAAATTCAATTTTAATTCAAAATATTTTGTGCACCACTATGTTTCGTATTATGCTAATTTATCTGAAAACTCCATAAAATATCTTTGGAAAAGATTTTAAATTTAATTCATTTCTTATATTGAATATATTCATGAAAATCATTTAATGTTTTGAAAATAAATGAAAATCATTTAAGCTAATGAAATGTTTATTTGGATAATACATTAATTACATAATCTATGAAGTTTTAAAGTTATAAACTATAGACTTGTAATTTCCAAAACTATGTTTTGAACTCAGGTAAAAGAATGAAAACCATTTTGCAATTATACCATTTTTAAATAGTTTTGAATTTATGAATAGATATGGCTAAGTGGTTGAAATCAAATACTTAAAAGAAACTTTGTATTACATGAAAATGTTTTGAAGGTTGGTAAATCATTTGTCAAATAACTGATAATAAAATGTTTAATTTGAACAACTTTCGAATATAATGATAAATTGAGATATTTGAAATATTAAACCTATTTCAATATGTTTGAAGTCTTTTATAGTTGGTTTTCTTATGCATTTTAATATTTTTAATCAAAACAAAAGTTTTAAATTTTTAGTGATTTTTTAACATTATAAATGTTGGGATGTTACACGGGGAGATCTACCTTGTGAGCGAGAAGAACACTCTACTCCATCACATAAAAACACTCTACACATCTACTGCATAGAAGAGACTGTAGAACGGTTAGCTCAGCTGGCACCTGGAGCGGGGAATGGAGCGAGGAGAACTGGAGGCGGCAGCGGATTCAGGTCTTTAGGGTTGAGGGAGGGAAGATATTGTCGGGAGACTCTTTGCTATGGCAACTGGCAAGGATGGTGAGGGGGACGAGGATGGGGAAGCCTGTGGCCTTTCTCTCCCCAGATTGGCGCGCGTCGGCGCGTGAGAAAAATATTGGCGCCAAAATGCCAAATTAGGCGGGGAAACATCCTCCCATGCTACAAATGCACAATTTCTGGTAATTCCCTAGGTTTATTCTCAACAAACTCGCCAACGATGTTGCCCGTCCGGAGGGGGAGTCAGGGTGTGCGGCCGCCCCGGCCCCCCAAAATCTAGGGCCCCAACTTTATAAAATATACTATATATTACCTATCTATACATTGAAGAAATCTATTTGATACTCATACTCATTGTTCAAGATATCAGCCGATATCCCGATTTATCGGCTGATTTATCGATAATCGGTGTCTGGCCGATAAGTCAACCGATATACCGATAAATCGGCCGATTTAGACCTTATCATAGGTCGACCGATAAGTTTCCGATAAGCGATATCCCAACATTGCTCATACTGCATATAAATACATTTGCAGATATTGACAACATATTTTTTGATACATTCATTATTATTATTATTATTATTACGATGTTTATATAGGGGCCACAAATTTTAGTTTCGCACCGGGCCTCCAAAATCTCGGGACCGGCATATAACCATTTTATCCGATCAATAAAGCATGCCGCATGGCTTTCAAAAAAAATGCACAATTTCAAAACCGAATTTAGTGCGCAATTCAATAAACAAAAGGATAGATATAAAGTTGTGAACACGACAAATACTACAGTAGTATTCACGGTATTTTTTTGACAGATACTATTCACACTTTTGGTATTTTGTCTGGATTTGATTTTGATTTGAAATCTTCTTGTAAAGGTAGATGGATTTTGTATTAATGTTGACAAAATTTCGAATTTCCTATAAATGTTTTGTACGCTTTTATTATGCATAGGTAGGAGTACCACGGAAGCTCCTAATGCAAAGAAGCATCTGATATACTCTTTGGGTAAACTGTCGGCCCAAACAGCTGTTCTGACGTCTATTTATTTATTTATTTTACTAAAGGAAATATATTAGTATCGACTATATACGAATTACACCTAACCTCTGCACTAAAATAATGTATTGCATGAGTTTATTTCGCAAGCTGCCCGTTTTTTGAGAAGTGGTGAAACGGATAACTCTGCTTTTCATTCTTCGAGCTGTCAGCTGTCCCTCGGGTGCACACCAGAACGGGCACCAGTCACCTGGCGCGTCCAGTTTGTATAGGGGGGATATGACACACATCAGGCACAGACAGCACACCAGAACAAAGTTCTTGCTGGATCGAACTGTATTACTGCCAGGAACAAGCTAGACATAAGTTCGAACGATCCAATCTAAGCCTGAATATACAGAGGAATCAAGGTAACAGACAGTAGTATGCAAACAACACTTGCAAAGCGAATTGTTCCCGCCTGCAATACGACGTTCAAGCACCGAAGACAATGCAGTAACACGGAGCTGCAGTCAGGACTCCTGGAATGTATGATTACTGTGCTCCTCCCCTGCACCACCACTGCCGCGGTAAGTTCGCTTGCAGTCTTAGTGTTACTATGTTAAGAGTATGAAGAATAGGAAAAAAACATGCTACCATTGCTGTTTCTGTTTCGTCCAGCTGTAGTGCTCCGTGTGGTCTTCGGACGAGCTTGGCGGCCCTGAAAGATCAAATGACCAGAAAAGCTAAAGGTGAATCACATCCTTTTGTGGTACTAGTATGTTGCAACATAAAGACGGAGAGGAAATTTAAGAGGAAAATAACACATATCACTTGTATCCAATTGTGTAAAGAACATCACAACTACCACAAGACCACCTGTGTCATGCACCTCTGGGCTCTGGACCAATTGGAACAGAAGGAAATAAGGAAGCCCTCAATATGCAACTAGTTTATGGTTAACAGGGATCCATAACTCCTTCAGCCATAGCACCGAAATCACGAGTTCAATTAGCCTATTGTTCTAATTTAGCAATTTCTTTAGATTCACAGGGAGTTGCAAAACCTAAGCTGCACATCTAATTTTTACTGAATTAAATGTTTGTACACATAGTGAAAAAAGAATTCAGCATCCTCCACAAAGCATAATTTGGCAATTTAGACGGCCTGAAGACCAGCAGGACCTTTAGAGATTGCAGATTTCATAGACTACTCGCTAGGCATGTGGCTAGTTAATTAGTTATCATACACACAGGTCGTTTTAGAAAATGTCATGG
Source organism: Poa annua (assembly GCA_026929855.1). Classification (NCBI taxonomy): domain Eukaryota; kingdom Viridiplantae; phylum Streptophyta; class Magnoliopsida; order Poales; family Poaceae; genus Poa; species Poa annua. The sequence goes on along the minus strand of CM049431.1, from coordinate 77,500,117 downwards.
GTGTGATAAAACTATAACTCTACATCTGCACCAAGAAAGGGAAGATCCAAGGATAATTAATGACGGAGCCCCAGAACTACGAGAAGAACAGAACTTCCTGATGATCAAATCTCACAACAATCACAGAGAGTCGAACAGAGTGCAAAACCTAACAATTCCGTAAGATAACGCAAATAACAGTTGTGGGCGAGCTGACACCGCATATGTATTTGCCAACCAGGCTTAACTGTAGTTGCTGAATAGTACACACCAATGTAAAATCAACCATACTCTGTCAACAGTTATAATTGCTAAACTGAACAATTATCAGAGTTAGAGGGCCCAAAACAACCTTTTGGCAGTAAATGAAGAGCCAAACTGAACACACTTGCTCATCCCTAATTCAGATCAACACATACCGGCTAGCCTATCCACAACAATTAAACGGCATATACACGCTGTCAGTTGTATATGCAAGAAGCCAAGAATTACCCTACCACTTATTATGAAGCCAAACACCACTGAGACTGGGATCCAATAAAGTGGAACACACGCACAACTGAGATTTGAGACAGCAGCTTCGATACCAGATGCCCAAAATAGATGGCGGGTTTGTTTACCTTGCCCATGCACTTCTCGAGGTGTGGGGCGAAGCGGCCGGCGCCGACGCGGCGGCCGCAGTTCATGCAGTCGACGGCATCGGCTGCGATGGCGGGGTGCGTCTGCCCGAACACGTCCTTGTTCCCCCCTCCTCCGGTCCCGATCCCGCGGGTGGTGGCCCCGTCCTCGGCGCCCGGGTGGTCGCCGCCGGCGACGCGCGCGGCCCAGACGCGGAGCTCCTCCTCCTCGGCGTCGACGCTGCGGTCGAGGCCGAGGCGCGCGATGCGGTGGCACTCGGACGCCACGTCCGCCACCGCCAGGTCCAGGAGCTCCTCGAAGCAGCTCAGGGCGAGCTGCGCGCGCGCAGCAGGGAGAGGAGAGTGAGAGGGAGATCGTCAGTGAAATCGCTAGACGGGATTCGGAGGATTCGTACCTGTGATCGAGGGCTGACGGGGGCGTCGTTGGAGGACGACATAGCGCTAACGGCGGTTTGGTTTGTGCTCTGCTTTCTTTGTTGTCAGTGTTGGGAGTTTTGCAGACTGACTGGTGATTGTTTTGTTCACATTTGAAAAGAAAACATTCAACGACTTTACAAAATTCAGATTTTAAGCAATAAAATGTGCCAACTTAACTTGCTCGTTGAAGGCAATCTAGCACACTTTCATGCGGGCCTCAGATACCCCTATATCTCCAACCTAATTTCATTAGCCTCATTACCTCTATTTTTTCGATGAAGGGCTTTATTACTTAAAAGGTTTAAGCTTTTACACCCAGCCTCTGCATAACGGAGATGCACACAGCTGTCCCAAAGTACACAATCCATAACTGAAAAATGGTGTATTACATATCATATCAAGATGAGCAAATGCAACTACGCCAGAAGTGGAGGTGGCTCAATCCTTAGATTATGTTGCCACCCATGACGGGAAAAAGTATCCCTCGCCGTGGACTCCAACCGTGCACAGACCTCCGTAAATAGGTCTCGGTGCTCCACCCGCTGAAGAGAAGACCATGAACGGAGTGTACCGGTACACCGGTAGATTACCTGCAAGGGAGAAGACAATTTATTGTTAAACACTTTATCATTTCTATATAGCCATAGCGACCAAATGATGGCAAGCGCTCCCACCCTAATAAGCTTCCTAAACCGATTATCGATACCGTTTAACCAATTCCCAAAGATATTGGTCACACTGCATGGGGGATAAAGGTTAGATGCTACTTGGATGATTGACCATATAGACCTCTATGCAAGTCACAATACTTATCTATACTTTTTTTGCCTCAACCAACTCTATCTTTGAATGAAGAGCTTTTACCCCATTTGCTCCTTGCATTATCAAGCTTCTCCTTTATGTCACCAATATCTTCTTCACTCTTCAGCCTCTGATTGGCATCTTCCTACCTTCACCCTCTTTGTGTCAGGGTGTGGAGTATGACTTATATGACTCCCTTTATTTCCAACTCGTCCATACGACATTATCCTCCTTATCGAATTGTTTATCTATTTCCTTTATTCATGTTACTCGTGTGTTGAATGTGGCTCACATAATCTTGACGTAATCCCAAATTGAATCTAGGAATCGCTTTGTAACGATGCGTTTGTGACGGATGAAGTCTCGACATTGTAAAAAAGCTTCCCTCACCATGATTTAGTAGTATTATTTATTTATTTTAAAAATCCTCGACTTGATTATTTCATTTTGTTACATATGGTTGTCATGGTGTGTCAAAGCTTATCAAAGAAGTATATTGATGTACTACCTTCGCTTTATAACAAGTGTCGTAGTTTTGAGTTAAGCCCAGTTCAAAATGCTAGCAATTATATTGGATCATAAGAAAAATTTAAAATTGTGATACTTATATTGGACCGGAATGACTATATTGGATCGAAAGGAGTATATGTTTATCAAACACGCCATGAGTGAGACCATTACAGTTCACATCGTCGTTACTACGTCTTCGTTCTATTTTAGCACACCATTTGTTTGTTTAAGGTATGCATATTTCCTTGCTCTTGCTCTAAGTTTTTTATAACTTCCATTTGGAACTTCTAAGTTTTTTGGTTTGTCAAATGTCTAAATGGTACGCTTTTCGAGAACCAACACGTGGTTGGATGTTTAGGAGTGGAATTATAACCATGGTCCACCAAAGTTTAAATCCAGATTTACCAATGTGGTTTCTTATCAAACAGATTATTCTTTCATAGTATGCGACGTTAATGTCAATAACGAGGCATTTATGGTGACTTCGTTAATCTCAAAACCCGATCACCGATAAATCTTTCAGAGGTTCGCATTAGGATAAAATGTGTGTATGTATTTATAGGGGTAAGTATATGTATGTGTATATGAGCATCTGTATCCGTATTGTGTTTAAAAAAAATGGTAGGCTCTTCGGACACATTGGATTAAAACAGAAACATGTGCGTTCTTCCCGGCGCCTTGGCCCATTACTCATTAGGCCGGACTGGCCCCTCCGTTCCTTGTTAATCAGCTACACAGCCCACCTCCCTGCCGTGAAGCGTCAACCCTCACCTCACCTTGCGACCCAACCGGCCAGCGCCTCCGGCCGCCGTGCGCAGCAGGCCAAGACACCAGCGCGCGGCGCGCCGGCGCCGCCACCCCAGCCCGACCCTCCCGCCACCCACAGCTCCCACGCTTGTAGTCTTGCTCCTCCACTTCAGGCGTCCTGGAGCTGCTCCCATGGACTACGACGGCGTCGGCTCCCCGGCTCACTACGGCGGCGGCGGCGGAGGAGGAGGAAACTTCACCCTGACCTGCGACAACTGCGGCAACACAGAAGACTACAGCCCCGACGACGCCGAGGACGGCTTCTTCTCGTGCCGCCAGTGCGGAGGTGTCCACGCCTCCAACCCGGATACTGCCCCAGACGCCGACGATTTCCAAATCCTCGGCAGCATGTCCTTCCATCGAGTCAGCCAACCCGCCAAACCCCGCATCCCCGCTCCCTACCGCCAAACCCCTCTCCACGCTCCCGATGCTCCTCCTCCCGCCCCCGCCCTCAATGGCTTCGACGAGCCGAGCGAGCCGCGCGACTTCGTGCCTGGCGCCGAGACCTGGGGCGACCCGGAGGAGCTGGCGAGCCGGGTCCGGTCGCGCTACGTGCAGGGGCTGCAGGTGATCCTGCAGCGGCAGCTGGAGGTGCTCGTCGAGATGTACCGGGTGGGCGCGCTTGTCTGTGGCGTGGCTGGAACCGTCTGGTTGCGGTGGGTGGCTGCCTCCAAGGTGTTCGACGAAACGTGGGCGCGGAAGGTGCTCGCTGAGGACAAAGCTGCGCAGAGGCTGAAGCACTCTGCCCATAGAGGTGTCAGCTTACGCCGCCCCTTGTTCAGTTATTGCCATTGAGAGACCAGAACACACTTGAGCATATATATCTTTTGTGTGCAGGCGAACAGAAATCTCTAGAGGTGAAATATGAATGGGCGGATGATGAAGCACTGCCTGGAAGAGGCAGGCGAAGGGTTGAGTTCATCTTTCTGCGCTCGTTGAGGATGATGTTGCCAGTGTACTCAACATTGTCTGTCTGTTTCCTGGCCTGTCATGTTGCCCGCGAAGCCATTCTACCGACTGACATTTATAGGTGGGCAATGGAGGGCAAGCTTCCTTATGTGGCGGCATTTACCGAAGTGGACAAGCTTCTTGGGAGCCCTCTAAAACACTGCCCTTTGAGTGCAAGACAACTATTCAGGCCAGTCCGAGTGATTGGAACATGGCAACTGGAAGCTGCAGCGGGGTCCGTTGCACAAAGAATAGGCTTGCATCTCCCTTCAGTTAATTTCTATGCTATTGCTCAACGCTGCTTGAATGAGTTGTCTCTACCGATAGAAACAATACTCCCTCATGCTTGCCGCATCTATGAGTGGACAATGCCTGCCGAACTATGGTTGTCTAGTAATCCAGCTAGGCTCCCTACACGGGTCTGTGTAATGGCTATACTAATAGTATCTCTAAGGCTTCTGTATAACATCAATGGTCAAGGGATATGGGAGGTGAGTGCCATATAGGATTACTCTTGAATATGATAGACTGAACCTTGTCTTTTTCTTCAAGGGATATGTACAAATTGTCTTAAATGTGATAGACTGAACATTGTTTTTTTCCTTCAGGAGATTTGTGAGGCAGGAAGAAATATATGTCAGTCTGACCCTGATGCAAATTTACCACCATCGATGACGCCTAATGGCGGAAACAGCGAGGAGTTCGGCACAAAAGAGTTGATGTGCACTCTTGCAGATGCCTATGATAAAGTTGATGTTGCACATGGTAACTTTCAGTGACCATTGCCTTCCATCCACATCATGTTTTCTTGTAATGCACACACGTCAGTCTCATGCTTATGCTGTCGATTAGTTGTTTAAATACTTACCTCACATGTTACTAAATACATGTCATTCTAGTTGAGCTATGTCGTAAGAGAGAGTACCATGGTACTACCCAATATGTTATCATTGTTGTATTTTGTGTGTTAATAGGTTATACCTCCTATGTGTACAGCCAGTATTTTATCTTGCAATGTTATATTTCTATTATTGGTGATATGTACGGACCATTGCTATAATTGTATCTCGAAATTTTAGAAGGAAACTATTGAGTAATAAACTGTCAAGGCTAGAATAACATTTTACATTTTGTAGTGGAGGGAATAATACATTAATGTATGCATGCAGTTTGTGGCTTTGGTCTTCACGATAGATAAAGTTTCACATTTTTCTGGATCTCAACTTCCCCACTTATAAATAGGGGGTTAGGACCAACACAAGACTCGAGCGTTTGTGGGGCCTGTGCACCAGGCATTACATAAATTAACAAACAATGCACAAGGATCATCCACTGAAAAATATTGATTTTCCGTGAGTACCTTTGGATTGTCTAATAAGCATGTTCTCATGCTTTCTTCACAAACAGGGAATTCTTACAGAGAACGTTCTAGAACTTCTCATTACATTTCAAATTTTCAGCTAACACAAAGCCGCACTTCCCCTTCCTTTTGTATGGATATTGCACTGTTGCTCAGTAACTTCCTTAGTACAGAAGTACATTAATGTCAAAGTTATACTGGATAAAAGGTCTGCATGCCATTCTCATCTATGTTATGTACATTTTCACAGTGCTATGTTTATTCAAAGTTATAGTGTTTTGACTGAAGGCATTCTAGGGTGGCACTTCTTGTGACTGGACCAAACACTTACTATTGGTACAAAATTGATCATAAGTTTTCTGATTCTACAGATTATTCGAAGGACCTTCACTCTTATCTCAAATACTGCAAGGATGTCATTTTTCCGGGGATTGCATATTCAGTCGATGAGGACCACTTAATAGATATCTTTCAGAATATTTACGAAGGACAAGAGGTAATGCACCCAACTTGGTCTACTTGTCAACTTTTGTTCCTTTTGGCATCAAGTGGAACAATTGCAGTGTGCATTTTGAAGACTGTGTCCATCCGGGATTACTGATTATCTTGACTCCTCCAATTCTCACTGTTATCTATTTTTTTTCTTTCTCTATTTTAATGTTTGCCCTCTCATGGGCTGGGTTCGCTCTGAGGTTAGTCACTGTATTGGAATTTTGATAAACTTGGTATGTTGTGTAGACGAAGGTCAAAACGTTGTGTCTCTAGCCGCTCTCCTCTAGGCGACAGCTGAACGAGTAGGCTTGGCACAAGGTCGTGGTCTGGACTATAGATGGCTAGCCAGGTTCTGACCAGCTGAAAAGATGAAGAACAAGAAAGTTTCTGTTTGTAAAATATTTTCTATTTTATTCTCATCACAGCTTGACTTCGAACTTTAGATTTTCTGTTGATGTAGCCTTTCTTAATCTTTAGTGCAAACCATTAACAAGGTTGTTCAGCACAAAAAGAAAACATATCTAATCTTAGGAACCAAACACAATTGGTTTAGGGCTCGCTTGGTTCCCTGTATTTTAAGCAAAACAATCGTTTTATTTCACGGACCATCTCAGGTTCGCTTAAAAATCCGGCCTGTCAGGTACTCCCTCCGTTCCAAATTAGATGTCTTCCATTTGTCAAAAAGAGCATGTATCTACACATGTATAAGTCTAGATACATGCTCTTTTTGACAAATGAAAGTCATCTAGTTTGGAACGGAGGGAGTACAAAGCCCCGGAAATAATTACGGACCGCAATTTTTGCAGATGTTCCAAGCGCGACATTAAAGAATTTCTTAGCAAATTTTATGTATTTAAAAGATAAAGAACAAGAAAGGTGCTACTAAAAAAGAAAAATCTAGCCTACTCTCAGCACATAATGATTTTGAACTTAAAATCTGTACGGACGTAGCATCTCGAGGATTATCGGCACATCTTTTTGAGAGCGATTGTTGTTGATTTTGATGGCTAAACTAGTTACATTGTAGGATGAGAATTCGAAAGCGCACATGGAGGAAAAGCGAACCACAAATGGAGTGAATAAACGCGACCGGGATGGAACTTTTGTTGGTGCAAGTTGCTTTTCTTCATCGTCAGGGATACAAAGGATTAAGTCAGAAATGGAAGATCGTGGATTTTGTTATATGCCTCCAAGGAAAGGGATAAGATCAGATGGTCATCTTCACTATAGAAGGAAGACAATAACTGGTAGTCTTGTTTGTGTTGGACACGCTGATTATTACATGTTGATACGTGTGTTTGCAAAGCTTGCAGAAGTTGATGTTAGGATTATGCATACTGGTGTGTTAAAACTTGAGAGGAGACTTGCCTCGATAGAACAACGAATAGGCAGAAGCTTGGATGCCTTGCAGGATCTACCAAGCTAAGCAAATTATGCCAAGACATTTCAGGCTGAAGTTTTTGATGTATTGTCGTACCATGCCAGTGGTGGTAAGCCGAAGTCCTTTTTAAAAAAACTTTACTTTATGTTATTGACAGCCTGATAGCATAATTTTCTGGTCCATCTTTGTGTTCTTTGCTTTCAGCTTTCTAATTCCCATGCGTCTGATTTTCAGATTCTTTCAACTATGGAACGCCACCCCAGTTCTCCAAGCGACCGCCATATTTCTTGTTCAGTCAAGTGGTCCAGATGGATTGCTGGATGGAGCTGTCCTTAAACTCTTAGCAGAAAGGTCTTACAGATAGTAAGCCTGCCCTCCTTTGACATGCATCATATTAGAAGGCACTTTGTGATTTAGTTCTGTTCTCAGGCTGACTGATCTGGTGTATATGAACTTCGTCTAACACTCATCCTTCTCTTGATGTATCACTATTGCTGCAAGAAAGCAGAAGCTCCTGACTAGCATTGCTCTCTCCAGCTAACTGTCATGTTATTTTGCAATCGTATTATCACGAGCCTTACATGATGGTGCATAATTAATATTTGTAATTCGTGCTTTTTTCAATTTGTATTTCTCAATTTTTTTGTTAATTATCGTATATTTTTAATATATAATATAAAATTAGTACTACATGCAATCCAATTCCTGCTGTTTCTTTTCTTTTTTGCGGGTACTCTCTGTGGTGAGGAATTTTTTTTTAGAAACACAGTACAACGCAAGCGCTCATGTACACATGCACACGCTCACCCCTATGAACGTACACACGTACTCCGAGAGACTGAGCCGGCGGGTCTTGAGATTGACGGAGCACTCCGAGAGACTGAGCCGGTGGGTCTTGAGATTGACGAAGTCACCACAGGCGCTTCGCTGTCGACGGGAACGTCACCTCCCACTGAAAAAATATTCCGCCTAAATTAGAAACACCAACGTCAAACCTAGGGTTTAAACTCTGGTGGGTTAGGGATACAACCATCCACCTAACCATCTTGCCACAGGCAAGTTCGGAAAGGAATGCGGCGGTGACGGTTTCCATAGCGCTGAGTAACGAGACGTACCGGACACGGTTTGATTTGGAAACCGACTCCGCACATTAGCGCGTGGGGCTATATATTCCCATTCCTAGGAGGAGAGGAAGTGGACGATCGAGTAGATCCCCTCCTCAGCGGGAACGAGATCCTCTGACGTTAGGTGGAAAACTGCAGAGGGACGTTGGTGTTTTTGGTTCGCTGGATGCGCATCGGACGGCAGCATCTCGGACTAGCTGGAAACTAAGCGAATCAGTAGGACCAAAGCCCCGTCCAGCGAGCGAAGGATGGGAGAGAAAACGACGGGCTCCATGTCAGAGGAAGGCGCGGGAGCACGGAAAAAGACGTGAGAAGCTGAGCGAGAGAAGGAAGTCGCCGGAACCTGGAAGGGACGTGCTGCTCTGCTCGTCAAGGCGTTGGTCTGCTCATCAATCTCAAGTAAGTAGTCTATCTTTCTCTGTTCAGTTTTCCACATGAACAAAATCACTTGAGTTTATCAAGCTCCCACCTTCAGATTGTTTGAAACTTGATCAACTTCCGTGTTTCTATTGGAAGTAATTGCTTGAACTTGATCAACCATCTTGTTTTCCCATTATGGGCAATAGCTGCCATTTAGTTCATTCAAGTTCAGTTTTGGGTGCCATTTAGTTTGGAGCAACAGTTGGCATTCAGTTCAGTTAAGGTTTTTGCATATATACTTCTATTCGATTTGCACATGCACAATGCTTATTTTGAACAATCGTTGAACACTCATTCATTCATAACTTCAAGCAAACATAGGAATATGTTCCTTTACAATATCTGTATTTATATAAATGTGCAAGCTACAGTTACAGTTTCAGAGAACTTGGAGGACGACAGCCAGCATGCGCAACGGTGGCGGCAACAGTCCATGAGTGTTTCAGCCAGGAAGACACCACTCCTGCTCCTCCGCGGTGACGGCCAGCGTGCACAGGGAGGCGGCAGAGCAGAGCTCGAGCGCAGCGAGAAAGGCCGACATGGGCTTCTGGTCCTCCTTTGCGTGTTGAGCTTCCAAGGTGCGCATGGCCGCGACGGTGCCGTCACCGGTGAATGAGTCCATGACGGGGAAGGAGGCCACGGAGGTGGAGCTGGGCGTGCCGGCGTGCGAACGGCGGCGGCGAGTGACGGTGAAGGCATGCGGGCGGCGGCGAGGAAGGGAGGTTAAGGGCTTGTTTGATTCATAGGAATTTTGTAGGATTCTTGTAAGATTTTATCCCATACAATTTTTTCCTTTCCTACTGGTTTGATTCATAGGATTGATTTCTATAGCAATTTTATCCATAGGAATTTTTGTACTACTTTCCATAGGAATTATAACATCCACTCCAAGCTCTTTTTACAATTCGTTTGGTGGAATCAAACTTTAAGTTGTTATGAGCTGGGAGCGTGCAGTTTTCCTCTGTATGGGCTTTCGGGCTACTGATTCGCTTGTTTCCAGCTAGTCCGAGTTGCTGCCGTCCGATGCGCATCCAGCGAACCAGAAGCACCAACGTCCCTATGCAGTTTCCCACCTAACTTCAGAGGATCTCGTTCCCCTCAGCGGCGCCGAGTCCCTGCCGCCCACCGCAGAGGCTGGCTCTCCCGTCATAGGCACCGGGATTACGTGGCCGACGACCATGATCTCGGCGACACAAACGGCACCTGCCTCCCCGACAACGCGCTCTCCGCCGTATTCGCTCGCTGCGAGGACGCGGCGGACCTCGTGCGGTGCGCGAGCACGTGCCGGCGCTGGGGCCGCGTGGTCGCCGACGACGCCACCGCGCTCTCCCGCAGCTGTCCCCCGACATGGCCTTCCTCCCGCCTCTTCTTGGGATTCTTCCACCACGAGGACGGCAGCGGCAGCGCCACCGCGCGCAAGCGCACGCGCTCCGCCGCCACTTCCGTCTCCGCACAGCCTTGCTTTGTCCCGGGCCTCTGCGGCGCTCGGTTGCTCGGCGCAACCCGCAGCCCCTCGTTGGCGGAGGCCTTCGATGGCGTCGTCGGCCAAGGGTTCTTCGAGCACTCCCTCGCGGTTGCATCCCGCAATGGCCGCCTCGTCCTCGAGCTCCGGCACCAGGGCCGCGCCGCCGGCCTCGAGCTCTGCGTCTGCAACCCCTTGACGGGCGACATGGCCCTTGTCCCGCCCCTGTCCGGCATCGACATGCCGGGGTCCTACGCGTGCGCGCTGCTGGCCGGCGACGACGACATCCAGGCCCCGCTCACCTTCTTCCGCCTCCTCATCGTCTACAACCGCAGGAGATTCACGGCGCTGCGCGCCTACTCGTCGGACACAGGTCGCTGGAGCGCCGAAGCCCGGAGGTCCGGGGGCAAGATCGAGGGAAGGAAGGTGCGAGAGCTTGGCAGCGGTGTCGTGCTCCGTGGCGTGGCCTACTGGCCGCTGCTTTTCACGGCGCTAGCGGTGCGGGATCGACACGCCGGAGCCCAGTGAGGTGCGCATGCCGCAGGACGGCCTCCCGGGGTACATGGAACAGGGCGGCTGACTGCTTGGCGTGAGCCACGGCGGGAGGCTGTCCTGCGTGGTGGCAGGAACTTCCGGAGGTGAACTTTCCATGAAAGTATACTTCTTTGATCCTAGCGCCGGGGACTCCGGCGGTGAGTGGTTGTGGAAGCCCGGCTTCCTGATGCCGGCGGAGAAAGACCCCCCACCTGGCCTCTTGATGCCGCCGCAGAGAGATATCAAGATCCGACGTTACGCAGTCATCAAACTGCGAAGGTTTTACGAGAGGAGTGGTGCCGTCTTGTTCACGCTTGGAGAAGGCAGCAGCCGTCAGGGGACCTTCGTGTTCGACATTGAGACACGTGAGATCAACGAGCGGACTAGGATTTTTACGGGACCTTATGGCGTCAGGACCTTATTGTTAGGAATATGCAACTTATATTATCAGGTGGCCAAAGACCACAATATATAGTACATCTGACTTAGGGAACACGAAAGTAAATCTAGTCTAATACGGACTCCTAGAGCAATACTAATACTCCTTAACACCCCCCTCAAATGCAAGCGTATGCAATTTGAAGAAGTGTAAACTAGAAAACAAAAGATAATCCAAAATCCGCGTCTTGAGAGTATCGTCATCGCATGAAGAGTCTTCAATAACCTGTGAAAGACAAGCCAAAGTGGATAGCGTCGATCGAAGAAGAAGACCGACAGAGACCAAAAATCGATCAAGAGAAGAGCATGTCACAAACGATCATAGCACAAGCAAACGATGGCGAAAGAAGCTCGCGACAAAAGAATGTACGTAGATCAATGACAATGCGACAGATGGCGCTTCAAAGAAAGACATACCGCATCAAGAGAGAAGATGGGTTGTGATGGCACATCAAGAGAAGAAAAGCATTGCGCTAGGAGAAGGAGAAGAGGAAGAAGAAACAGGAGAGGAAGAATCCGAAACCGGAGAACGAGGAGAACTAGGGGAACTAGACGGAGGAGTACTAGGAGAGGACGGCGCCGAGGTAGAAGGTGGCGCCGAGGTCGAAGGTGGCGCCGAGATCGAAGGTGGCGCCGAAGTCGAAGGGGGCGCCGCGGTCGAAGAAGACGCCGAGGACGAGGGGATAGTGGCGGCCGGAGGGCGGCGGGGCGGCTGGGGCGCGACGGTGGCGGCCGGAGGGCGGCGGCGACCGGGGCGCAGCGGCGGCGACGTCGGAGAAAAAAAGATTACGATGGCGGCAAGATCTAAAACCGCTGACAAAAAAGAGTTTATTAGAAGGAGCTAGTCAACCACCGATCAGATCCAATGGATGCTAGCAGATCTGATCCAATCAATGATAGCAGAAACCACACGTGCGAGAAGAACCACACGAGCACAGAAACAGAAGCAGCGACCAGGAGCAATCGAAGTGTACAACGTCAGCAGCAGCCAGGAGAGCCGCGTTGGACACGTACGGAAGGGATACATTAGAACGGGAGAGGCAGCAGGCCAGTCGGAAAACAGCTGCAGCAGCGCACTAGCAACAGATCGGAAAGAAAAGAATACGATCTAGATTGTATCGGCAGCGGAAGAGCGTAGAGGTGGATCGGGGGCAGGACAAGTTGCGCGCCCGGAAAAGAAAAGGCTAAACCTAAGCTCTGATACCATGTTAGGAATATGCAACTTGTATTACCAGGGGGCCAAAGGCCACAATATATAGTACATCTGACTTGGGGAACACGAAAGTAAATCTAGTCTAATACGGACTCCTAGACCAATACTAATACTCCTTAACACTTATCACAAACCATTCATAGACCTTTGGGTGCCTCAAGATTGGTGAGGTTGTTTTGCAAAAAAGGACCCCACTTTTTAAAAAATTATATTATTAGGTCCCTCATTCATTACACTTCGTGGATCCTTTTCAGAAAAATTTTTGTGCATCCTTTCAACTTCATATCCGAAGCAATAATATCTGCTGAATTCAAATTTGTATCCTTTCAACTCCAGTGTGGATCTTTTCTAAATATTAGTGGATCCTTTCGAGTTTGTTGTTTTTAAAATCAAATCTGATTCCAAAGAATTCGTATCTATAAATTCCGAGTTTGGATCTTATTCCAAACGATAGAGATGCTTTAAATCCCGATAATATCTGTTAAATTCAAATTCGTATCCTTTGAACTCCAGTGGATCGTTTCAAAAGATTTGTGGATCTTTAGAGTTTGTTGTTTTCAAAATCAAATCCGAATACACAAGAATTTGTATCTATAAATTCCGAGTGTGGATCTATTCAATTACAGTACAAAGATCCATTTAATTCAGCACAAAGATCCTCAAACAAAGAGATCTGGTACAAAGATCCAAAGAAACAGGGTTTACAGGGTGGATCCTTTTGCTAGCAAAGAAATCTGAATCCGAAGAGATCCAAATCCAAAGAAACATGAAAAGAAAAGAATCCAAAAAAAAAGGGTTGGCAGGGAGGGCGCGAGGCGTAGGCGCTCCGTCGGCTGGCTTCTGGGAGGGCGCGGAGGCCTCCCTGCTCGAGCGCGTCGCGTCCTCCCTGCTTACTGCCGCCGGAGGGAGCGGCCGGGGTCGGGGGCGGGAGGGCGCGGCCGGGCGCCGCCGGCATGCGGGATGGCGTGGCCTGGGCGCCGCCGCGCTGCTGTGGTTAGGGTTCCCGGCGGCGCTGGCGCGGGATTCGGAGGAGGACGTGGGAGGGCGCCGGCAGCGGTGCGCGAGTCCGGAGGTGGCGCGGGAGGCCGGAGGCGGCGCGAGAGGGAGCAGACGCGGGTTAGGTTGGGAATTTAGGGTTTCCGGTTCGATTTGGGGGGTTATATACACGTCTCACGTGCGGAGAGGCTTAAATGTAATACCAGGAAAGTGCGGGGTTGTTTTTAAAAAACATTTGAGTGTGAATCTTAAAGCGTCTCTGGACGGGGCAGATAGGGTCCGGGCGCCCTAAGGTCCGGTAATATGATTATTCCTCAACGAGCTTGTTCCTGGCCTAGACTGCGAGCGCTGGAAGAACTTAGTCGGATACGAGATGGATCCGGCCGCTTACCTTGCCTCACTGGGATCTTAACTATACCACCACTTTTTTTAAAACGAGACAAACGCTTTGCATTTTAATTAATTAAGAGAAGTTTGTTATAAAATTCAAGAACTTGGGAAAGTAAGTCTACTCTGACGGCATAAATATTACACAAATGTTTTGCCCCCGCAATACTCTAAAGAGTGAAATTTCTCTTGATGGAAGCAAGAACGGTACCCGGCATAGTCACCACCTTACGAAACACACGGGCATTAAGTTCATTCCAAATTTCCCAATCGGTAAGGACAAGAAGAGAAGTAATTAAGTCCTTTTCGCCGCCATCCAATAGCCCCGATGGTAGAGCACGACCAATTTTTAACCGAAAGGAAGTTGCTCCAATTAGCAGTGTCCAATTCCGTCATGTCTATCTCATCACATAGACCATTCCAAATGTGAAGGGAGTATCTACACGTAAACATAATATGAGCCACGACCTCCAGCTCTCTTTTGCAAAGTTGACAAAGGCCACACTTAGGTCACCCCCTTCTAGTTAGGCGGTCCGTCGTCCACACCCTATATATCTTGAAGGATCAACCACACGAAGAGCTTGCATTTTGGGGACGCTCAAATATCCCAAATCGCCGTCTTCAAGTAAGAAGTCGTAGGTGTTTCAAATTACGAGAAGTAAGACGAAGTGGAGTACTTGCTATTACTAGTTAACTTCCGAAAGATGGAATCGTTGATGCCCTCTAAAAGATGAACGTCTTGGAGCTGCTACAAAGCTCATAAAACTCGGTGATTTGGGTGATCAAAACCCCGCCTTCAATGTTTAGATTAACAACCAAGCTTCATGGTCCAAAGTGTTGTGGGCCGAAATATTCTTTTTCTTGGAGACGGTGAAGATTGTGGGAGCAATATCTTTCGGTTTAATCCCCCCAAACCATGTGGAATGCCATAAAAATGTGATTTTTCATCTCTGATGATGATGTCAATGAAACTATGAAAGAATAGAAAAGGTACATATCGTTATGGTCACAAGACTGCCCCAACCCAACCCACACCATCTCCAACTCCGTCCATTTGAGCTATGGGCAACGTAGCCGCAAGTCTCTTCCAAATTTCTCCGAATCCAACACTTCCAAGACGACTACACATAGAACGTTCTATGTTTAGCAAAATTCATAGAACGTGGTCCCAACAACCCACATGGTCCTAATCATCAACTTGCGTGTCTCCCTTGGTGAGCGGAGTGAGAGAAATGGCTCCTTTTGCATTCATGCGCAAACAAATAGAAAAGCTGATGTCATCCCACATTAAATGTGGGGTCTTAAAATTTTAAAAAGTTTTGTGACTCAAACCGTTTATCCGATTGAGAATCCGTTTTCACCGTTAGACTAATCGATCCCATGTCGATATGTTCCGGCAACTTTTTTTTCGCCCAGAAGTTACCACCCGTAACATATAAGTTATCCGGTCTTGTACACGTAAGTTACCAACCATATTACCGATAAGATTTCGGGTTGAAATAAACATTTTTTCTTGTTATTTTAGATCTTTACGAGCTTTTAAGTTACCACATTACTTGAATATGTTAATTTATTATACATGCATAAGTATTGGTATGATAATTGTCGATTCATAGTACGTAATCAGCAGGCGCCTTCTAATTGGCATAAGTCGACGTATCAACGCGAACCGTCCATCTCTTTTCTCCTCGCATATGGTTTTGATGACGCAGCACAAAGTCACGTCTCTGATTCCGCACACGACTCAGTCTCCCGATTTCAATCCTACAACCTAGTGCTGATTGAGTTATCAACCTAGTATCGATGGAGTTACCCTCCTAGTACCCATGGAGTCACCCACTTTATACTGATAAAGTTACCCACTCTGTACTGATAAAGTTAACTATATATCACTGATAAAATTATCCACCTAGTATTAACGGATAAACTTATCCACGTAGCACTGATAAAGTTACCCATCCAGTACTGCTCCATGTGTTATCCACAACCAAATTGATGCAGTTACCCTACTCTCTCGATAAAACTTACCCATCAAATATTGATAGAGTTATTCACACTGTACAGATAGAGCTATCCACCATGAAGTTATCCATGTGATCATGATATAGTTATCCAGCACATAATCGACGTAACTAATAGACTCAAACGATAATAGTTACCAATCCAGTACTAAACAGTTAACCACCATGTACTCATGAAGTTACCCACAATATTGATGGAGTCAACCATATGTTCATGACATAGTTATTCACCACAAAAATGATATAGTTCTCACTATAAAAATTACCCATCGGTGAAGTTAAACATGTATTCATGACATAGTTATACACCATAAAATCGATATAGTTACCATGTCCTCTAAATAATTACTCCCTTCGTTCAAAAATAAGTGTTTCAAGTTTGTTCAAAAGTGGATGTATCTATATATGAAACATGTATAGATGCATTCACCTTTGGACAAATCTGAGACACTTATTTTGGACGGAGGGAGTATTGCACACCAAGTAAAGTGAGATATACTTTAAAACTGAAAATTAATCATTACCTGGGTGGGTAATTACCTGGGTGGGTAACTTACATAAATATAGCCCGGTAACTTACATGTAAATAGGTGGATAACTTTTGGGTCATTAAAAAATATCGTCGAAACATATCAACATGGGATCTACTTTCGAAGATCTTGACACGACTAGTCCAACGATGAAAACAGATCATAAATCCGATAAACGGTTTGAGTTACAAAACATTTTGAATTTTTGATTTTTTGCACTAAATACAGGATGATGTCAGTAATTTCGGATTTTAGTGCATGCATGCAAAACATTGCTATTTCTCTCATACTGGAGGGTCGTCTTATGCGTGAAGCTGAGGACATCTCCTACGGGCTGCTCATTTCCGGACCGATTTGGTCCGGATTTTGTCCGTTTGAGCAGCCGTCCGCGGGCGTGTCCGCGTGGACTGGAGCCATGCGCCCTACGGGGCTGCTCAAATTGTGAGATTTTTGAAAGTGCACATATAGGCAAATACGAAAATGCCCTGAAAATACCAAAAAACCAAAATTTGGCACATGCAAAAGGAGGCCACGGTTCAGGCCATGCCGGCCACGATCAGGCCATGCCGGCCACGGGGTGATGGACTAGTCTAGATGTACAAAATAGGATGCCGGCCACTGGTTCAGGCCATGTCGGGCACGATCAGGCCATGCCGATCAGCCCTCGGCCTCCATGTACCGATGCTGCTTCTTCTCGTAGTAGGCCCTCTTCCTTGGGGTGAAGCAGGTCAGGTCCATGGCCATGATCTGCGCCTCTTGGGCGGCCAGAGCGAGCTCGACCTCCTTCCTCTTGTTCTCGGCCTCCATGGCCCTTGTCGAGGCTTCCAAGGCCCTGGTCTTTGCATTCTCCTCCTCTATCTCGAGCTTCTTCGTTTGGACGAGGAAGAAGTTCTTCGTCACCACCTCTCGCTCCCGGCGCTTCTTCTCGTCCCTCTCGTACTTCTTCTCGGTCTCCTTGTCCTTTTGGGTGATGAAGCCTTGGAGGGTCTCCTGCAGCGTGATCGTCGTGGCGTCCCGCTTCAGGTCGAGCTTGAAGTTGACCCGTCCCCTTGGCCTTTCGCTTTCCGGACCATCGGCGGAACCCGTGGCCATTGGCGGCACCCCTCCGGGCACGGCCACTCCTTTCTTGAGTGCGCTGTGAAGCTCCTTCCATTTCTGGTTGTCCTTGAGCTTCCGGTAGCAATGGGCGAAGTTGAATGACTTGCCCCCATGCTCGGCCTTGTAGACCTCCAACGCTTGGAACGCCTACACAAACGGCCATTGGAGGACATGGAACGCCAACACAAACAGCAAATGGACAAGGAAAGGAAGGGCCACTCACCAAGTCGGCGATGCCGATGCCACTTTGCGGCCGGGCCGCGGCGTGCTCGAAGGAGCCGGTGAACTTGTTGCACTCCTGCGAGATGAGCCCGAACCTCTTTTGGATGGAGAGCTCGGTCCGTGTGGTGACCATGGAGTACGGCTGGAGGAGGGCCCGTTCATGGTAGTTCCTGAACATCCTCGCCCAGTACGCGCTGCCCTTCATCTCGGCCCCGATAATGGTGTTCTGTCCCACCTCCATCCATGTGTCGCATAGACACTCATCCTCCTTCTCGGTGAAGTCGGCGCCCCGCTTGACGTTCCTCCTCGCCGCCTTGGCCTGCTGGGTGAGCTCGTCCATGAACAACGGCATGTCGGCGATGTGGTGTTCGTCCGCTCCGTCCGCTCCGTCCTCCTCCAGCTCGTCCCCGGCGTCGATGTAGCTCGCACGACCATTCTCGTTGATGAAGTCGTTCATGTACGCGTCGCCTTCCTCAAACGTCAGTCACGGAGTCTCCTGAGTCGACGGGACCGGCATTTCGTCGAACAGGTTGCGGGGCACGGGAAGAACACCCGGCGGAACGCGAATGCAACTTTTGCGGGGCGCGGACAGCCCAGAGGCCGGCGCGGTGTTCAGATCGATCGAGCCCACGGCGGGGCCGCGGAGCGGCGACGAATCTTCCACTTCAATCGAGTAGAAGGGATGCGGCGTCGGGTCACGGCCGGGCAAGTACCCGTACGTCGGCGCGGGGGATGCGTCGGCGTGGGGGGGGGGGGGGAAGCGCGACCGGGCCGTGGACGTGTTGGAGGTGGCGGCATGTGAGGGAGGCACGTACGTCGTGGTCACGGTCGCCGGACGCATGCCCAGCACGCTCATCACCGCTTCCGCCGCCGCCTGGGCGATCCTGGTACGCTCGTCGTTTATCGGCGACAGCTTCTCCTCCTTCGCTCTCCTCCTCCGCCCCGCCCTCTTGGCCGACTGCTCCCTCCTCTCTTCGTCTGTGAGCACCTTGGGATTTTGCATCGGCTTTGGCGGCGGGGCGGCGGCTTCGGGCGGCGGGGCATGGCGGGACATGGATGGTGTTTTTGGCGGGCGGAGGCTGGGGGTGGGAGAGGAAATGGCAAAATGTGTGCCTCTTTTTGGTGGGCCAGGGCGCCAAGTAGTGGACACGATTGTGTCCAGAGTTGTCCGGGAGGTTGCTCAATTGTGGACCAAATTTGATTCAGATTTAAGCAGCCGCGGACCAAAAAACGGACAGCAGTCCGTTTGGGCAGCCCCGCAAGGCCTTGGTTTTGTCCGGGGCTGCTCAAATCCGGACTGTCCGGGGCAATTGAGCAGCCCCGTAGGAGATGTCCTGAACGTCTAAGGAGGTTGATCGAACGGACGAGGCCACGTAAAAGACTATCCGTAGACCGTTTTAAACATAGATTTCCCCGCCCATATTTGTTTTTGGCTGGACACAGTGCTCCAATTTACCTTGCACCTCCCACCAGAACCCTTATCCGAGGCTGACATGTGGGCCCTTCCGTGCAACTGCTCTTTCGCCAGAATCAGAACCCTCTGCTATAGCCGTCTCCTCCCGCGCAGGCGCCATTCCCAAACCCCCGCAAACCCTCCTCGGCTTTTCCTCTCCCATCCCCACCGCCTCCTCCGCCAGCGGAAGCTCCAGCAACGGCGGCCGGCGCGGGCCTCTCCTCCGCCCCCTCCTCCTCACGCCTCCGTCGCGCCCCCGCCCCGCACCGAGGTAAGGCCTGTATGTCGCGCTCACGGGCGCCGCGCTCCGATTTCTCAACCTCTACCTGCCGCCCCCTCTCGCCGCCGCGAGACCTAACCCTAGCCTCATCCTCCGCCGCCAGCTCCAGGTACCAACCACGAAGGAGGATCCGGATTCGGGCCGCACCACCACCACCGGGTCGCGCGCCGGCCGGCCTCGTCTCGTAATCCTCTCCGTCGCCGACGCATCAGGCAGGCAAGCTTAGGCCAATTTTGTTTTCTTCCGATCTGGTGCACCTGGTGTTTGTCTGTCTGTCTGTCTGTCTGTCAGGTTGTGGTGCTATTTAGTAATCCACAACGATCACTGCTTGTTTGTTCTAACTGTTCATCAGTGACGAAATTACCTGATAATGAAATTCGGCCGGTGGGTTGCGTGAAAAAAAAAGTGACGAAATTACCATATAGTTTCAGTATTGAGCTGTTTATTTGTCAGATTATCTGAAGGCAGGTTGTCTGCTTAATAATTACTACGTATATGGTGTGTTGCACGGCTTCCTTCTGGCAAATCACGACGCTATCTGGTTTCCCGCAATTGCCACTGCTGTCGAACTGTCTCGGTTGTTACTGTGTTTTTACTATTAAAAAGTGCAGGCTGTTAATAGATTGTGAAAGTTTATCAGTATTGAGCTGTCGAACTGTCTCATGATGTTAGATGTTGTCTGTTTTCTGTTTGGTGGAAATGATGGCGTCGAGCCTAACTTGTCTTGCTAGCTCCTGTTTGTGCAAATGATCTGAAAAAAACACCCTGAGGCCTTTCCTCCCATAGTGTTGCCTGTTGAATGTACCCAGTGCTGGGTTGTCTTTTGTATTTTGAACATCAAGGAAGGTGCAGTCGTCCCACACATCTGACTGATGGTTTAGCTTCACAAATAGATGTGTGTTGTGATTTTGAATGAATTTTGCATCCAGAAAACTTTGAGCTTTGCCAGGAATGGAGGATTCAGGTTGCTTGCTGCATTAGTTCATTGCTGCGTTATGATCTGGAACTTGTTTGATCTGATTGATTTTATGATTGTAACATTCTGCCTATGATCTCTGCTAAGTCAGTTTTATAAAATTAGTGGCAGATTTGGGCTAAGTTCAGTTGTTTCGCTCCAGATATGCTTCCAGGTCTTTCGCCGCCTCCACCTCTGGTTCTCATGGGATTTTCCTCTGCACCGAGCTTGTCACCCTCAGCCACGCAGTCTTCGTCCATAGGCGCCAGCATCGCCACTATTGCTGTCATTATTATTGCCGTGGCTACCTTGACATGTTGCATTGTGATCCTTCGTCTTAGTTCCCGCCGACGTCGCATGTCCGGCTCCTCATCCTCCCGCCGCAGAAGTATCTCACCAAAGGCCTCGTTATCAGCAGAATCTGAAAAGAGTTCGGCGACAGCAGGCGCTGTTGGTGCTTCAATAAGGGTCAATGCTTCATCTCCGAAGAATGCAGAAGTGTATTCGTCTGGGTTGGAAGTCCCTGTGCCATCTGCACCCTGTCTACCAGAGGGGGAGCGGCTGATTTTGGAGTTGCTCTCGCAATCCCCAATGCTGGTGCAGCCAGGGAGCAGCATGTTCTGCTGCTTCTGCGGCCAAGTGTTAGTGCCTACTGATATGATCGTGGCCCTTCCAGTGTGCTCGCATAAATTCCATCAATTGTGCATTGTCGCATGGATTCTCAGGCCCGCAGATTCATGCCCATTCTGTGATACTCCCATCAGCACCTCCTGCGCTGACAAGACCAGTCTCGCCTCAGCCTATAGGTCAGATCAGTATGACATTGAGGCCATGATGATAGTGCCAGCTCCACCTGGAGAGGAGGTGACAGAGGCTGTGGGGGGTTCTCGTGGGTGGTTGCGATCTTCACTGGACAGACTTTCAGGCAGATGGAGGGGTTGCTCCAGTAACCATGCAACTGCAGTGGTAGTGCCGGTGTCCTCACAGCATACTACCAAAAGCTGGAGATTAGACAACATGGGCCACCTTGGCACTGATTTGAATGGCGTTCAGATGCAATCTGGCGAGGAGGTAGAGGCTGTTGGGGGCTCTCGCGGGTGGCTGCGCTCTTACTTGGCTACACTCTCCAGCACCTGGAGTGGACGCTCAGACAGCCGTTCCACTACAGTGGTGTTACCTATGTCCTCAGGGCGTGCAACTGGGAGCTTGAGCCTGGTACCGATTGGCTGTGGCAATACTGATTCTTGGTCTCGGAGCTGGGATCTTGAGGCATCTGAGAAGAGGACCTAGGTCTTCGAATTCAACCATGCCAGACGGTTGCTGTGCAGCCAGGCAAGTTTGTTCTGAAAACTATCAGCAATGTACCAACAAATAATTGTTCCGACTTCTGAAACCTGCTAGAGTATTGTCTCTTCTGTCAATGCAGTTATAGAAGAGTGTTTCCATGTTCATGTATGTTCTCTTCCTCGTCTCAAGTTCTGATTAAAGTTTAACTTTTCGTCTTTGCAGGCTAGGGTAGCTCCTACATAGAAAAGAAGAAAAGAAATATAGAGAAGTCTGCATCAGAGATATGAAGCATTATCATAATAGCATCACAAATTAGTGATATAAGTGAAAGGCTTATGTCAAATTGTTTGCTGTCCTCTGTTATTCTTTCAACACAAGGGCGAATTGGTGCAGCATACTCTGCATTTACCTAATTGCTTCTTCAGAATATACTGCTGGCTTGAACCCCCATGTGATGTCACTTTTGTACATATCCTTGGAACTGATGGACGGATTTTGATCTTTTGTCACTGTGTTACTCAAGTCTGAAAGTTAGTGGCCAGTGGATGATAAACTGATGCACCGAATTTGCTCTTTCGTGCATAGTGTTTTCTTTTGTATAGTGAAAAATAAATGTGTAACTGTGGATGTTCTGGTGAATGATGAGTTCTTGTTACCTTACGATCTCGTGCACAAGGTGTTTCTCTGTCAGGTTGTGGTGCTATTTAGTACTTTACTCAAGAATCATCACTGCTTGTGGAAGTATTTGAGTTTTTGCAGGCCAGGTCACTATTGCCATAATTATGTTGATATGAAGGAAAGTGCTGGCTACAGATTACATGATCACCAATGACTAGATTACCAGACTTATTTTGAATATTTAGTTGTGTTATCAGGCAATCTGAATTAATTTGTTTCCTTGCTAGATTACTGGTACCTGGTGTGTTACGGCTTTCTTCTGTCAAATCATGATGCTATCTGGCACATCTGCCTCTAGCTTTTGTTCTAATACCAGAGTGAACAGATGGTGCCATGCTGATAAAGTCGATCCCAGCTCCTTCCATAGCATGGAAAATTAGTCCCGCAAAATGCTACCATTAGTGTCCTACTTGCATTCTCTTGGTCTGCATAGTGACCCTAAAACCAATCATGGGAATGGGAATGAAGTTATATTTAAGAGTTGAAAGTGGTGGCTTCAACAAATACATCTGATGACTGAGCATACGTTAAACATGAGGCATTCAACAACCACGAAATCACTAACCCGCCGACAATGTAATCACAAACCATAACTTCCAATCAACCAGTTGAGCAGAAACAGTGAACTATATCGTTCATATAAGCAGAAAAATATGAACACAGGCAAATGAGTCTTCAAGGGACATCACAAACTTTACAATATGACAAGACAACATGTTTGTGTTTTAAACCAAAGTGCCGCAGCACCGACTGCAAGCATGCTAACTTACTACTCCCTCCGTTCCATATTAGATGACTTCCTTTTGTCAAAAAGTGGATGTATCTAGACTTATAACATATCTAGATACATCCACTTTTGTCCAAATAGAAGTCATCTAATTTAGAACGGAGGGAGTACATCTCTATGATCAGAAATCAGTGCCTATCATTTTTGAATTGCTCTCGTCCATTGCAAGATGCAGCTGAAGCTTTAGGCCCAGCTTGGTTCGTCTTTTTTTTCCATCCCCCAGATTAAAACAGACAGTTTCGTTCATAATACTACGGAGCATTCGTGGTCCGTAGATTTCTACCCGCCATTTCCGGAACTATTACCCTGAATCCAAGCGGAGCCTTAGGGGATTTCGTTCCTGTCTTCTTTCATTGTCCCAGAGGATGACGGTTCGCCGCTAGATTCTGGGGAGGCAACTGCCTGCTGTGGTTCTTCCTTCAATGAGGTGGGCATCCCTGAAATTTCCTGTCAGGTAGGGGAGAAAAAATATCTGGGTTAGCACCTTATCAGCCGGATAAGATCACAGAGAGAAGAAATAACATCAGAGTTTGTAATGCTACGCATAGCTAATATCATGAATTGCCGGGTGTCAACTGTGCCTACTGCCTATACAGTCATTGTACTCGTTGAAACCTCTGCTTCCTGGTTAAATATCATTTAACACAAATTTCACAATATAGTTATATGCCGGGCTGCCGGACAATTTTGACCTGTTAAAGTAAGATATGAAATTGAAGCTAAAAGGTTAAAATCAGTGGATAAATCACATTTACGAAATGGCCAATCCTATCTGATGCATTTTTAAATCAACAAATAAAGCATCTCTTTGGAGTGACTAATCTGATCTGAGGCCACTTCAAGAAGCACTATAAAGGCCAGTGGAAAGAACCTTCAGCGAGTTGAGGTCCGCTAGACACCAGATGGAAGTAAATTGAGAAAGGGTATTATTAGAGGGAATGTATTCCAAGCCAAATTAACCTGTTTACCATGCATACCATCATTATAGTGTGTTTATGAACTTTTATTTTTGGCAGCAATAGTTTTGCTTTTGAATATTAGAGTTGGTCCATCTCACCAATGACTCCAGCGGCTGAGGTTTGAACAGCTTAGAGTTCAAGGCTTGACCATCTTACTCCTTGTTTTGAACAAGATAAATGATGAGAAAGTGCAGATTTGAAATAGCTAGCCCTGACAGCTCCATAGCCACATACTAAAGCTAGAATGGAGTTAACTAAGTTCTTAATTGCACTAGAAACATTTATCGTGTTCAAGTGAATATCCCGAGACGGCCACAGAGCTAAATTGGGGGCAAAACTAGGTTGTGGCCCGCCCAGCCCAGGACCCAGCAAAAAACTAATGCCTACAAATTGGCAAAGCCCACTCCATCAGAAGCCCAATCTACGACCATTCTTCAATCTGACCCACCCAGTATATATTTTATGTAGCTCAGACACTTTCCTGAGAGTCTTAATACCATACAGTGGCAAATTTGCATCAAACATATGTGAGTAGAACTGTAGCACATACTTCAAACAGAAACCCGAAGGTTTGAAGAATCAAAAGTGACACAAGGTAATAACTGCAAGGCCGACTACACTTACATTACCGTCTTTGGGTGGCCCGTGGCTTAGGAAAAAGAGCGTGGCCAAATTGTGGCTTGTGCCCTCTTTGCAAGAGGGTGCCAGAATTGGTCTCTCAACTATTTGTCAAGTGCCATTTCACCCTTGGGCTATGGGGCTTCATCAAGATTGGATTGGCCTACACTCCCTTGATCTCCAACAATGGGCGATGCTATTCAACAAAACTTGGTGGCACAAAATGTTGGACGGAGCGAATGCGCAACGCCTTGGCTTCCCACACGCTCCTAGTCTTCTAGACCAAGCATGCCACACCGCTTGTCCTCCTCGCAAAAATCCAAAAAGTGGCTGGCTTGGTCACTGTGGTTGCCAAGTTTGAGTGAAACTGTAGCTGGAGAGTAGGCTTTGGTGTAATCTTATCTTTCTTTTGTATTTGTCAAAAAAAAAGTTAGTTAATTGACTGGGGCAAAGCTTTGCCCCCATTAAAGAAAAGATTACAATTGCATCATAGAGACAGTGCAAAATTAACTATACATCACCCACATCATCAAAACAGATGTCCTTTCGTAGCTGCTTAATGGAAGGGCATTAATCTCCACATTATAGGGTGTAAAATATAAGACAACTGAACTCCAAATGAATACCGAAATGAAAGATGAAATGCACAGAGTTCTGGAATTTTTAGAATAGTTCCATGTTTGGTTGGTACACAAGACAAAACTCTAGCAAATATGCTTTTCTGATTTCCGAGATATAATATCTCAAGTAAACCACGATACACAAATGAGAAATCAAATTAATGATCCAAAATTCCTGAACATAAAGGTGCCATCCAGAAATAAGAAATCAGTGCAAGGTACAAAATAGGTTTATTTACTTGGCTCAGGGTAAATATGGTGCCCTAATAATTTCCATTTGACTTAAGAATACTGAAATACATACTGCACTTATAATTTTTAGGGTGTATTAGACCTATGTAAAAATAAAGAACTGTTATCTCAGCTTCACTTTTATTCTTTTTGAAGTATTATCAACAGTTTTCTAGTGAAAGCTGATGGAACAAAATACTGTAGTGGAAATTCTGATTATACAAGATAAAATTAATATGTCGACTGTTGAGTATGTAAAGGCCTTGACCTATGTATTCCTCAGAAAAGTAATCACAAACACCCAAAGAAGACATTATGACAAGAACAAGAACTCATATGCTTAAGACATGCATTAAAACCGCATTAGTTACAAAGTAACAAAGTAACAAATATACCTTCATAAGATGCAATCGGAGATCAGTTGGGCGAACTCCCTCACCAATGCACACCATAGCAAACTGTGAATAGTGAAAAAGGACATCTGCTGCAGCTTGCTTCTTCTGTTGAGTCTGCAAAACATAGGCATATAGCTCATAAGAACAGAAAAAACTCAAGAACATTCACAGGTTCAGTCCTTACGGACAAATGATTTATTCATATCAATTACCACTGATATCTGGTCCAATTAAAAGGATAAATGCAAGATGAATTGGTCCAACAATTAAACCATACTAAAATCTGTTCTAATCAATTTAACAATTGAATATTACAGCACTTGACAATGTAGTATGTGCTTCTAGTTCTAGCACTGGTAAACAACACAGCCGCTCTCGCACGAGTTCGAACCAGTGCAAACAGGGTTCCAACAGGCAGTGGTGAAGTATAGCAATAATTAAACCCAGATTATTCTCTTTCTTACTCTATGGTCTCTGTAAGCTGTGGTTGACCATCCTAAGTTGAACTTTCAGCATGAATTAAGCTGAATATGCAATTTATGTGACACAAAATTGTTACAATTTCCTGTGATTGTAATCCTGTAAATATGAAGAAAGTAGTATCGTGCAAGAGATTTCTCGTGGAAGTTTAATTTAGTGCAGCAAAAATGCTGTATACAAAACATAAGATGGCATACCTCGTAGTCCTCTTCAGAGGTCATAGGAGTGTCACGTGCAGGTGCAGCCATTCTTTATTATCTATCTTCTAATCCTGTTTGAAGTAGCACATGAGATCAGATACAGGTGAATGGTGCTTAAGCCGGTCAGCAGCATCTACGTCCATCTAGATTCGGAAAGAAATAAAAACAGTGCTAGACAGAAGCCCAGATACATGTATGTGTACCATTTGGATATCGCTGTATTTTGATTATGCTTAGGACCCAAAAATAGAGATGCGGGGCGGGTGTAGATGGTGTGAAATTGTGGAGGTCGGTGGGATTTAACCAATCGCTGGATCAGGGGAAAATAACTGACCAGAGGCTTGCGGACGGGGCGGAGACAGCAGGATCTCGATGTCCCCGACGAGGAAAACAGGAACGGCGATGCGTGAGAGACGGGGGCGTTTGGTAGAGGGTAGGGGGTTGAGGCGTCGGCGGCGGCGACACGGCACAGCACCGCGGTGGATGTAGGGCACGTTGTAGGAGGCGAGCTAAAGGGAGGAGAGGAGGTCGGGGGATCGAGGGAGACGAGCTCAATCAATAGGGCCGTTGTTGCGTCGGCCTGACGGGAGCCGGAGACGATCTGGTGGCCTGGTTTCTCGGGCTATATTTCGATTCGGCAAGGCCTTATCCATTTCGAGCCTGCCTCCTACATTTATTTAACTCGGACCCGCTAGAGGTCAGCTTTCAATGATTTTGTTCTTACAAACCCAGTAGCTCACAAGTCATAACATGTGCGCACACTCACCCTGGATGAAGCGTACACACATCTTATCTTATGAGCACCTTCAAAATACTAAGTCGGCGGATCGAGTTTCGAGATTGATGAATTCACACCATGGACGCCTCATTATCAATGAAAATGTCGCCTCCCACTAAAATAATATTCCGTCTAAACCAATACACATAGCTAGGATTTAAACTCTCGTGAGCTAAGAGTATAACCATCCTGCTAGCGACTGGTTGGTTTGCAGCCAATGTTATATTTCTTCTCATGCATGTGCAAATGAAAAATGAATAAACCGTACTGTGTTCATCCTCAATTCCTCAAATGTATCTCAGCGGAGCAATTATTCCATGTATTCTGTTTTTGTATATGATCTTCACCCTCAAACAAGATTTACCGGATCACCTTTTAGTATTCAAGCTCATGTGGTATATAATTAGTTGGTAATGTGCTAATTAGGATGTTGACCAACTATTTAAGGTCTAGTTCTTTCGGCTCTGACTTGGACCTTTCTCTGTCTCCGGGTATCATGTTCGACACCAACTTTGATTGGTTGCCACGATCGGCTTGTTTATGTTGATGCCCTGGGTCTACATGTTTGTTATTCCTTGACAAGGTGGCGGTAGGGGACCCCCTCCATTTTAGTAGTATCACGTTTCATTCGATGCAACATGTACTACACACCGACAATATCACCGAGGCGTCAACTCATGCCTAGCTTTTTCGCGAGTACGCGAAAGTCGTGCCATACTTTTATAGAAGGCAGAGGGTTTAGTACAAAGAAACTCCACCATCCACGTCAAGATGCAGAGCAACACAACTCACACAAAAAAAAGAAAAAAGACTCCGAGACAAAAAGACTAGGGCTACTCTCTCCCAACCATGTGTCTCCCTCCTCTATACGCCGACAACCACAAGTTGAACTCATTTAGAACCCTAATGGTGATCCTCTCGGTCGAAAACTGCTTGTCGACATTGCTGAACACCCACGCGTTCCGATTTTTCCACAGGTTCTAGGCCACCAAAATAATTAGGGCATCAAAGAGGTTCCTTTCCTTGCTCTAGAAACCAATTATGCTCTTCTCCCACCAAGGCTCCAGGCGATCTGTTAGCGTTGGTGTTGTAGCGCGTATGTTGAGGGCTACGAAAACCCTAAACCATACTTCTCTGGCGTGGACGCATTGCACCAAGATGTGCTCGACCGTATCTTCCTCCTGCAAACAAACAAAGCATGTAGATGGGGCATCCTGAAGGCCATGACGGTGCCGCCTATCCGAAGTCCATAGCCTATACTGGAGAGCTAGCCATGCGAATATTTTGCATTTGAGTGGTGCTTTGGCCTTCCATATCCACCTGTGGCCATTCATAATCTCCCTCCCTTGACATAGTCACTTGTATGTTGCCTTGGCTGAGTATGCCCCAGTGTTAGAACAAGGCCAGCTAAAGCTGTCACGCATTTGGCTATCAATTACTGTCCCGGAGATCGCCATCCAGAGTCGGAACAGCTGGAAGTAATGCTCCTGCTCCGTCAGCTGGCCAAGATCCGTAACCCAGAGATGGTCGTAACCCAGAGATGGTCTGTGAGTCCCGCGACTACCGTTCTGCTGTTTTTCTTTCTTGTGATTGCTAGCTCAAAGATCGCCGGCGCAATTTGCTGAACCGAGGCCCCATTTATCCAATTGTCCTTCCAAAACCAAAGATCTCGTCCATCTCCCACCTGAACTTTTGCCAAGCTATGGAACACTGCAAGTGCATTTGTGTCCTTCATAGGGGATAGCGTCTAGTTGGTGTCAAGTCATGCTTGATCCCTCTCAGGTGATACATGTTGTGTTTCTTCTATGATGTCAACTCATGCAACAGTAGGCGTGGTGGTACGAGACGTTATCATCTTTTCATTATCATCCACAGACATTTGTTTAGGGATGTGTCGTTGGCCACGTAGATGATGATGGTACAAGCGTTAGCAACGATGTTGTACACTTCGGTGGAAACATTTCTGATAATGTTGACATGTGTTTTTTTTTTTAAAAGAAAGCGGTGGGGGAAGCCCCCACAGCCAAATGTTTACATGTGCTTTGAAAAAGTTGGTGGCTTGAATTTTGACTTTGGGATGAAAATCCAAGTGTCAATCTTTTTTTTAATTAATCCAAGTTTCAATCTTACTTGGACTTGTTACACGGTAACCTTTTAATTTTGCCTAGAAGGTGTTGTTAGAGAAAGGGCAATAGTATAAATTTAATCATATATTAGTACATTATATCCATATTACACTTTTACGTAATAACGTATAAAAGCACATATTGTAGCTTGCTCTTACATGAAAGTCCGCTTATATTTTCTCTTCTTCTCGTTCCTCCAACTAAACATAAATACATTATTTAAATCCTTACAGTTCGATGACTGTATCTTACTCTTATTCTTATGATACTTACTCTTAAGTACCATCGGCGAGTCATGTGGTTTCAAGTTTGTATAATATTTCTGAGCTTTAAATGAAAGAGCTTTGTGCAGAGTTTTGATGCAGATTTCGTTCCCTTTTTTTGAAAAGAAACTGGTACATTTAGTCAAATTGGAATTACAACCATTCGATGTAAGCGGAAGCTACAGAAAAAATCGGTGAAAACCAGTGGCGGTGATTTCTTCTTCCGGCAACCGCTTCCGCCTCCCCGTCTCCATCATCACGCGACACTCCCGCCGCTGCTGCGCCTATCCACTGCCCCACACGTTCATCGATTCATTCCTTCCCCCAATTCACCATCTCCATCGACGGCTCGTCTCCTCCGGTCCGGCCACGTCTCCCCTTCTCCTCCTCTCCTCCATGCCCTCCCGACCCTAACCATGGCCCTCTCCTCCCGCGCCGCCGCCTTCCCGCACGTCTCCCTCCCCTCCCCGCGCCCGCGCCGCCCCGCCGCCGTCTCCCTCCGCCCCCCGCCTCCCCCGCGCTCCGTGCGCCTCGACCACGTCATCCCCGCTGACGCCGCCGAGCTCACCCTCGGCGCCGGCTCCAGCGCCGGCGCCGGCGGGCTCCTGGCCGCCGCCATCGAGCACCTCGAGCGCGAGCCCGACGACGACGCCAAGGCCCCGCTCGCCGAGCTCTCCCCGCGGGAGCTCCAGCTCGTGCTCGTCTACTTCGCGCAGGAGGGCCGCGACGCCTACTGCGCGCTCGAGGTCTTCGACTGGCTGCGCCGCGCCGACCGCGTCGACGGCGAGACCATGGAGCTCATGACGGCCATCGCATGCGGCTGGATCGAGCGACTCGTGGGCGCCGGGGGCGACGTCTCAGACGTATCCGCGCTCCTCGGCGAGATGGACTGCGTCGGACTCCGCCCCGGGTTCAGCCTCGTCGAGAAGGCAGTCGCGCTCTACTGGGACCGCAGCGAGAGGGCGCGCGCCGTCGAGTTCGTCAGGGACGTGCTCAGGAGGGGCAGCGTGGGCGCCGGACCGGAATACGACGGCGAGCGGGGAGGCCCCGTCGGTTACCTCACATGGAAGATGATGGTAATTGCTTGCCTCTATTAATTCCCCACTCACTCCTGCAATTTTTTACCTATGTTTTATGCTCGCTTGTTCCTGTCGGTTGTTTATGCGATCAATTGTTCATAGCAATGGTACTGTTGGAAATAGCTAGTGATTTCATGATTCCTAAAAGTAAACTGCTGCTGGAAACCAGATTACATTTCTCTTGTTTCTGGATTTTGACATGGTCTGTACTGGTTCCGTCAGGTCTTATCCTCATTTTGATTTGCTATTTCACTTGTTCGATGTGTGATGGCAACTTCTGTGTTTGATAGGTTGTTGGGTTGACAGCTGGCTTGCTTCATTAGTTAATGAAACACATGTGTATTACTTTAAGATGATCATCATTGCATTCTGCTTGAAGGTTTATTCATCTCGTGCCATGCTCTTATTGTATCTTATTATAATAATAACATGCCTTGGATTATTTCATTGCAAGCACATGCTTCAGAATAGACTAAGGCCTGACTTCCACGCTGATCACATGTTTGTATGTTTAGTAATCGATTTGGTTTTATATTGCTCTACACTTCAAACACATGATTAATCACCTTGCACTATTCCTTCTTCATTGTCGGTGGTTGGCTGTGTCCCCAGCTTGCCATAACAAATTTTGGTCATTCAACCCATGCCCCAATCATTGGCTGATTTGGTTGGCTTCAGATTTTTAGCCCATCCCGCTTAATTTGATTACATCATTATCTAAAGAATCTTGATAAACTTTTGGTTACCAAATAGTGAATGATTTTGGTTGCCACATCCTCTATGAAAGAAAAATTTGTTGCTAATAAGTGACTATAAAGTTGTTGTTTTTTGTTTCCGGTATATATTATGTCAAAACGCTTGTTATCATTATTATTCACATTGACAAATTTGATTGCAAATCACCACCAAATCTGAAAGAGATCAGCTGTTATCATATGAAGAACCACCACAGCTCGTTGCTCCAAAACATTGACCAAGGCCAGTCAGATCATGTATTTGTTCTGTACTTGCTAACTGTTTGTTTGTTTTGTATCCTTATCCTTGAAATCTATGGTCTTCGTTTAGAACATACAGTACAAGCCAAAAACTATCATATGCATCAACAGAAACATTTTGATACTGGAGTAGTAGACAGTTAGCATCATATAGTTATGTTAGACTGGATAGCTTGGAACTATGGTGTTGGTATGTACATTTCAGACTGGATTGATGTAGTGATACAACTAGAAGCCTTAAGAGTATCATCTTACCAGCTTCCGCACATCCATTTGTTCTGTCCTGGCACCTATGTGATAACTTAAGCACTCAACCTATCCTAGCTGCTCTGTAAGCACCATTACATGCTAGTACTGTCATTGATACCAGTCTCATATGTCTTGGCTCCAGTTTTTGATGTTCCGTGTTACTTTTATTCTGTTAGATGGACGGGGATTACATGGATGCTATTAAATTGGTCATTGAATTCAAAGAGAGTGGACTGAAACCTGAAGTGTATAGTTATCTTATTGGGCTGACTGCGTTGGTTAAAGAGCAGAAGGAATTTTCGAAGGGCTTGCGTAAATTAAATTTGTCAGTGCAGGATGGCTCAATTGCCAATCTGGATACAAAGAGCATGCGCAGCATCGAGAAGTATCAGTCAGAACTATTAGGGAATGGTGTTCTTCTATCAAATTGGGCAGTTCAGGAAGGCAGCAGTGAGGTTCTAGGACTTGTGCACGAGAGGCTCCTTTCATTGTACGCTTGCGCTGGTTGTGGCATAGAAGCCGAACGCCAACTTTGGGAATTGAAGCTTATTGGTAGGGAACCTGATACACAACTCTATGATGTTGTTTTGGCCATCTGTGCTTCTCAAGGGGAGGCGGCTGCTGTTCGACGATTGCTTGCAGGAGTCGAGTCAACAAGTGCAGGAAGAAGGAAGAAGTCGATGTCATGGCTTCTGCGAGGCTACCTCAAAGGTGGTTTCTATCTGGAGGCCATGGAAACAGTAATGCGGATGCTCGACATGGGGTTATGTCCTGATTACCTGGACAGAGCTGCTGTACTGACCGCACTGCGGAGAAACATACAGGAATCCGGCAACCTGGAACCATATATGAAACTCTGCAAGCGTTTATCTGAGACAGATCTGATCGGACCATGCATCATATATCTATACGTACGCAAATTCAAGCTGTGGATGATACACATGTTGTGAGGGTTTCCACAGAGCCTTGAGACATATATATATTCAGTATGCGTACTCAGGTCCGCTTCATATGCTTTCAGAGCCTGGATTCGATGAACTAGATGTAGAATGTTCGGACTACAGTGAACCAACCGATTCATAATCTTGGTTCCTTGTATATTTTTGACTGGAAAGGAGCTCTCTATGAGTGTTTACCCCCATCAGAGCTGCTGTTGTATTGTTGAACATGGTACATAAGAGTGTAAATTTCAGTGTTATCATCTCCAGTTGTATGTTGAATGGAGGGCGCTAGCTGCCGTAGGGGATATACCGAGGGAGGAAGTTGATCAATGTATACTTGTCTTACAAACCATTTACATGTATAGTAAAAAAATGCTTGTAAAATTGTGATATTCATATATCTTTGCAATCTTGTTTGTAGCCTTTTTTTCCCGTGTTGTACTATCCTTTTGAACAAGATATGGAGGGTCTTTTAATGGCTTAGACAAATACTCAGGGCTGGTTTGATTCATAAGATAAGAAAGACATAGGAATAGGAAAAGTATAGCATTGCTATGTCATGCACACTCTAATCCTATAGGATTTGATTTGTATTAAAGTTTGTTTGATTCCACCAAAGGAATTGTAAAAGGAGGTTGGAGTGGATGTTAGAATTTCTATGGGAAATACTACAAAGATTTTTATGGAAAAAATTACTATAGGAACCAATCCTATGAATTGCCAGGAAAGGAAAAATTCTCATGGGATAAAATCCTATACAAATCCTATAAAGTTCCTTTGAATCAAACAATCCCTAAAATAATTTAAGACGAAGAAAAAATCTATGTCGCCTTCCCAAATACTCAAGATATGGAGTATTCGCTAGGCTCAGTTCCTCCTTTTTTGCTGATCAACAGGTCAAATGTATCTAGTGCTTCCTCCTAAACATTATGCAAATGTTCCCGGAAGAACCTCAAAAGATATTTGGTAGCATTAACTCAAATCCTACCTAATAGACGGTAAACTTCCAAAAGGAAAGTTCACTTTGCTTCTCAGAACTCTTGAGAGATTTTACTTCTCGTCCTACAACATTATGGTTTGAGGCCAAACCCAAACTTTTGGAAAAATCATATCATGTCAAATTAGAGGGAAAAACATCATGTGGACAAAATGTGGCTACAATAAAAAACGCTAAACGCAACCAAGCCGGAACGGAATTTGGATCTCCCCTTCGGCCTAATCAAAATCTTCAGTTAATGTAATGTCTAAGGCATGTGCCAAATGTTATAGTTGGTTTGTATCCAGTCCGAGTCAAACCGGAGTTGGAATTTTGGTCCATATGTGTTGTTATTTTTGTGGCTGATCCTTCCTATATAAACATAGGGTGCGCTTCATTTTAGGTGAGAGTTGACAAACATGTCTAACTAAAGTTTAAGGTTGGCACCGTCCATAAGGGATCAACTTGTAAGATGGCATCTCAGATCGTTCGTCAAGTTATCCAACAAATCAGGGACGAAGGGTCTTGAGTTTGTCAAGAGAATGTCCTTGAATTGTCAAGGGATGTTGATTGGTGTGAGGCGTGTTGTTCATCACATCATGTTCGTCCTGCTCATCCGGACCACCAACTCATTGTTCCTAGTGAACTATGTCAAGCTCACCACCGTCATTACGCACATCGGAGAAGACCTTCATCGTAACATTTGTTAAAGGACGCAATCCCATGGTTAATTTATGATGCCATGCTGCTTCCGCCACACGGAAGGTGTAACTATCAAATCAGATTCAAGAGTCCAACACGGTGCCACACACAATGCAGGTGACGAGGGATGCCCCCATCAATACCCATGGTTACGAGCCTAGAGTAAGAGTTATGAGGTAGAGAACGCGTAGTGTTGGTAGATTTGTCGACTGACAAGCGGGATTTACCCAGATTCAGAACACTCGGGTGAGGTAACACCCTTACGTCATGCTTGTCTGTTATTGATTGTGAATATGCGGCGAGTACAAGGGTCTAGCAAGATGTCGATCTTGCTAGGGTTTGGTGATTCTGATTGGGCGTGTCCTTGATTGGCCACCTGAAGGTAATATGCCCTAGAGGCACTTAATAAACATAGTTTATTGGTTATATCCCAATTGTTCATTATATGTTTTATACCATGCTATAACGGTATTAAGCGGAAACATTAATACACGTGTGGTAGATAAACAACCAGATCCCTAGTAGCCTCTACTAAGACTAGTTTCATTGCGCGATTGATGATCGAGGTTTCCCGATCATGAGACATGGCGTCTGTTGGCAATGGAGTCATATCATTAGGTGGAACGATGTGATGGACTTACCCATAATTTGTAGGACGTAATCATTACGCCTTCGACCGTGAGATCAACTCTTATTGTTATTCCTGGAAGATACTTTGATCGCACCAAACATCGTATCTTATATAGTGTGACAATGATAGGTGATACTTTTGGGTATCGGAAGGGAGTAGTTGAGACGAGGGGTCAAGAGCGGGATTTGTCAGTCCGTATAGCCGGATAGATACTCTAGGGCCCACTCGGTGAGATTATGTCAAATGAGTTTGCAAACATGTGACTGGGTCACCAGCTGACATAATATCATAGACGAGTAGAAGATAGTGTTGTCGGTAACGAGATCATGCTAGGCATGGAGATATCTATGAACGATGCTCGAACACGCTAAGTATCGCTATGGTAAAAGGTTTACGACTTAACGTTCAGGTTTGATAGATGAGAGTCATTCGTTATATCACAGGGATTGATTCATGAGGTCCAGGCCTACGAGTTAATCATTGATCAGAGAGGAGTCTCGATCATGCATGTTATTATACCGAACCGCTAGGGTAACACACTTAAGAGGTTTCGACAAGACAACCGGACATGAAAGAGATCACCGGAACGTCTCGGGAATGATCCGATGGAGATCAAGCAGCGACGAAATGGTTTTCGGAGCTAGAATAAATTATATATAATATGTTTGATATTAATTAGTGTAATTAATGTTTAAATATGATTTTATATATTTATTTTCGAATTTATTTAGGCTGATTTCCCTAAATGGGCCTTCTGGTGGAAAGAAGGCCCATGGGAGGGGGGGGGAACCCTCAAGGGAATTCGGTGGGTGGGGAGGGGGGGGGGGCTTGGCCGGCCTAGGTGGCCGGCGCATCTATTGGAGCCGCACCAGGCAATGGGGATAGTCCCACATTGCCTGGCTGGTAAGGTTGGCTCCCCCCGGGAGCCTATATAAAGAAGGGCACCCCTGGCCTTTTAATTCACAAATTAATTTCTCCTTTCTCTCTTGATTTCGTGATTCCCTTTGTCGGAATTGCACCGAGAAGAGAGTGGGTCTCTCCACCATAGCCCGCTGACGCGCTGCTGGTGTTCCGGTCCAAATCTTCCGCTGCTCGTCCTGGATTGGAGCTTCGGAGGTCGTCGTCTCCACCGTATGTGTGTAACGCCCTGCGAGGTGCTGCGCTAGCGGTGCTCGGAGGCCTATTTCCTCCACCCGACCTCGAGGTCATCTTCGTCGTCTTCGTCGCGCCGAGTTCTTCACGACCTAGAGGTCGGCTACGTCGTCTTTGTCGTCAACGCTTGTGCGGGAGCGTAATCCCCGCTTTCGGTCTACAAGGGTATGTATTTTGATCTCCGTTGTACTTCTATATCTGCATAGTGTAGATCTTGGCTAGCTTAAGGATATTGTTGCTAGGATTTTTTTTTGTTTTCTGCCTGCGATCCCCTTCAGTGGTTTCAGAGCCGATCTATGCGTAGATATAGCTGTACGCTGTTAGAACCCGTGTTCTGCACGGGGGCACCGTTCCTGTTATTTGCTACCCTCTAGCGTGCACTTGTGATTCCGGCAGTATTGAGTTGATGAAGCGGCCCGGACCGACTTTACGCGTACGCTTACGCGAGACTGGTTCCATTACTGACATACGGCTTGTACCGTATCTGTGGCTGGCGGGTGTCTGTCTCTCTCTCTTTAGCTGGCTTTGCATTTTCAATGGAGGGCCCGAAAGGGATGCTTAAACATGCAATTACTGGATCGTTGTTGTGGTCATAAGGTTCGTAGGTATGAAGCGGTTCTATTTACGACAACCCCAAGCCACGTAAAATATGCAAAATATAAAGTAGAAGCGTCTAACTTTATTTTGCAAGGGCTGTGTGATATGGTCAAGGTAGGTTTATTAAATTGTTTATGAACTGCGGGCGCCAAGAAGACCATGACGCATTGGACTATATCACATCGCATTACATTTGATGTTTTGAGTGCATCTTATATTGTGTGATTATATATATTAGTTACACGGTGGTAGTTATATATAAGATGATCCCTTCAAAATACCACTAGTGTTCTTCCTCCAACGAGCACCACCAAGAAAGTTCTACGTTATGAGGCAGTCCGTGACGATCAGGTGTCAGACATATCGTCGTTCGCATACAGTGGGTGTAAGCCATGTTGCACAAGCGTTACGTGGAGGTTATTGCGGCGAGCCTAGCATATGCAGATATGGGCTCGGAACACGGAGGCCGAAAGGTCAAGCATGAGTCACAGAGTTGTTGTGATCGACAATTCATTATCTACCCTTGAAGTTGTGTTGCCGTCTGTGACGATGAGGTGTTGTGCAATGGATGGGGGTCGTGTAATCGCTGAAATGACTAGGAGGGATGTTCGTTTGAGTGGGAGTTCTGATAGTTATTTTCTAAAATATTAGAACTCAAAATATAATGAACAAAGTCATGTTTTGCAAACCTTTGTAGATATTGACCATTGTGATATCTTCTTTAAAATTAGGCGCAATACTGCGATTGAGAAACTTAAAAAGTTGGGTCCAAACTGAAAGGAAAGACGTCGCCTAGAGGGGGGGGGGGGTGAATAGGCGAGGAACACTTTTTACAATTTAGGCTTGATAAATGCGGAATAAAACCGAGTGTTTAACTTATCAATGACACAACCTAAATATACTAGGTTCACCTATGTGCACCAACAACTTATGCTACGCAAGACAAACAACAAAGTGATAGCAAGGTAAAGGACTTCAAGCACGATGGCTATCAAAAAGTAAAGTGCATAAGTAAAGAGTTCGGTTATAGGAATAACCGAGGCACGCGGAGACGAGGATGTATTCCCGAGTTCCACCGCAAAAGGTGTACGTCTCGTTGGAGAGGTGTGAGCAACCGCAACAGGTTTGCTCAACGCCACAAAGGGCTCACCTTCTTCTTCGATGAACTCGACCACAAAGGTCCGAGTCCACATTCCACTATGAACTCCTTTGGGGTGGAGAACAATTCCGTACAATGTACCTTGGGGCACACACCCACAACCGAATCGGGGGCTCCCAAATGACCACAAGAGGTCTTGACCACAAAGGTCTCAACTAGCCACAAAGGCCTTGACCACAAAAGATCCTATGCCACAAAGGCGTCTAGGGTCCAAGACCCAAGAGTAACAAGCTCACGAATTTCACCACCACGAATCCTCGTGGAGGGCTCAAACCGATGCAACATGCAATGACAAGAACACACAAAGTGCTCAAGACCTTCACTCTCAAACTCCAACAAAGCAACAAATGCTAATGGGGGAATAAGATAGGAAGAGCAAAGAAACCACAAAGGAGTCAAATCCTTCACTCCCAAATCCCACAAAAAGCAACCAATGCTTATGGGGGGAGAAGAGAGGAAGAACAAAGGAGGATAACCACAAAGGAACTTTAAGATCTAAATCCACTAGGTTCCCCTCACTTAGAGAGGATATGGATTGGTGGAATTGTAGATCTAAATCTGCTCTCTCTTTTCCCTCAAAGATATGCAAGAATCATGGGAGGGATTGAGAGATAGGCAAGCTCAAGAAGGTCAACAATGGAGGGGATTTTCGTGCTCTAGAGCTTAGGTCAATGGGGAAGAAGACCCCCTTAAATAGGACCCCTAAAAACTGACCGTTATGTGAAAATCACGACCCCTCAGCGGTACTACCGCCCCTGTAGAGGTACTACCGCCCCGGGTGATTCTGGACGCCCAAAACGCGCTATTTCCTGGTGTCCTAGCGGCACCGGGCGGTACCGGAGCGGTACTACCGCTGGACAAAAAAACTGCAGGAACACCCAACGAAAACGATGATAACTTGACCATCCGAACTCCGTTTTTTATGATTTTTGGCTCGTTGGAATCACAACAAAGAGCTCTATAAGATCATGCAGAGAAACATCATAGTCCATCATGTGATCATAAAACCAAATGGGGAAAGGTTGAACTTTCATATAACATGTAAAACGGTAAAACCTCCAATATAAAAAACGTAACAAGATATTCATATGAAATCCGTTTTTGATGAATTAGAGCTTAATATGAATATGAACTAAGATTAGTATGGATAAAGCACAACAAGTTTTCCAAAGTAAAACATTTTTGAAGCACTTGTGCTTGTCAAGAAGACCGCGAGACAAGCACCAAATTTCAACAAGGAGAAAAGCCAAATAAGAACCAAGAAAGATGATATGCCAAGCATGCAAAGGTTTGAGCTCTCCACAAAGGTGCGATCAACTTAGTCACTCGAGAGTCCCTCTTGATAGTACGCCTATCTATCCTATAACCCTGTTAAGATCATACATTTGCCTTGAGCAATCCACTTGAGCTAGATGATGACGATCTTGATCTCTTCAAGTGGACCACCTTTTTTGATTGTGCTTGCTAGCACATGCTTGATGAAGACTCCTCCAAATGCTCCCCCATACTCCATAATGGGAGAGTCTCGCTTAGCTTCGTCTTCATGTCTCCATTTCTTACTCCAAGCATAAGATATCTCCGACAAGTTTCTCTTGGTCTTGCACTTGTCAACCTTGATGACGATCACGACATGACGTCATCCTCCATAAGCTATATGAATTGATCTTCTTGTTGCAAGCCCATGAGAAGATACCTAACCCCACATATAGATACCACACACACTTGGGTTAGTTCACAAAGCTATATGGGCAAGAGCTTACCATCCCAAGAGATACATGATCCACTTGGTACATCTTGTAGCTTTGTGTGTTGATCAACATCTTGATCAATCTCGTATCATCCCATCTATCTTCATATAGGTGCTTGACATCTTCAAGACATACTTACAATATGCTCAACACAAACATTAGTCCATAGGGATTGTCATTAATTACCAAAACCATACATGAGGGCACATGCCCTTTCACAAACTTCATAGTTTATACTTTAGCTTGAGGATACTCCTTGTTTAAACCATTAGCTTTTTGTGTTACAAAACCCGCTAGGACATAAACCCGGAGATTCCGCTAACAAAAGGATAATTTGGATTATCAGGTTTTGTGCGAATGATATCATCATAGTCCAGTGTATGCTATGATCTCTGCCATAGAGAATCAACGGTGGGTACGAGTTATTAGATCGCGAACATTTGAGATGATCGCTAAACTCGGGATACCCCTAAAGTTGGGTTGATGAAGATTATCAGTACGTTGAATGTTCTTCTTCTCAGCCAAGATGGAAGAGAATACACACATTGAAGGAGCATGTGGCAGTCATACTTGATGACACTAGTCATACTTGATGACATTGGTCATACTTGATGACATATGGTCATACTTGATGAACATTGAGACGCCTCGCTCAGCTCGATCACGGGATGGCAGACGTCGTTGCCAAGTGCAAATGTTTTTTCATAGACTATGTCATGCAAGGGGAATCGTTCACCTTTATGGTTCTTGATTACGTTGAAAGCATCAAGAAGATGAAACAGATCGCCGGAAGTCATCAATGATGATGGTATATATATGATATACACGTTATGAACGTTTTACCTTAGCAAGTACTCACAGTAGTGACTAAGTTTTTGATACTAGTCATGTTTTATGAAAACCAGATTTACTTCTTGAGTAGCTTGGAAGGATGAGGCGACATTGCGTGTTGATAATGGCAGACAAATTATTGTGATGGCCATAAACACTCTCCCTCTAGATCTACCATTTGAATAAAATCTTTTATGATCGCCTGTTAGTATGATCGTTATAAGTGTGTCTCCTCTAGCGAGACAATTGTTCATATATGTCAGTGACAAATTCGTTGTCCTATATTTATGAAGTAATGATCATATGCCGATTTGAATTTGGATGGTAGAAACTCCCACATTCATAATATTAATGCCAAAGGATACAAATTTAATAAAGACACCACATATGTGTGGCACTGTCGTTTAATTGATGTCAATGTTATAGTCAATGAATTAGCTCCATAGCGGATGGATCTACAAGTACTTAGATTTGATCTTTTGACACTTGCAAGATAACTAAGACATCGTTTTTGGAAAACGGGCATATAACTTATTGATAGTCATGCATATCGATGTATGTGGATCAATGAAGTAATTGATGGGTAGTGGAGACCTTTATTTCGTGAACTTCACTGAACGTTTTGAGTATGACTTGTTGAGAATCATGCATATGGGTGTATGTGAATCAATGAAGTACTTTAACGTGTAGTGGAAGTCTTTATTTCATAGACTTCATGAATATTCCGAGTAGATATATGGATATCCACTCAGGAAATGTTAGTCTGGAAATTTTGATTCGATCAAACAAGTTCAGAATGAAGTAGGAAATAAATTTAACAAGAAAATCAAATTCCTGCGATACAGATCGAGGAAATAAAGATTTGAGTTATAATGTTGACACATCACTGGAAGACTTGTGAGAAGAGTTCCACAAATTACATCGCATGAAACACCATAGTGTTATGGTATGTTAGGACGTCGTAATCGCACCCTATCGGATAGTGTTTGCTAAATAAATCTCTTATCGAATTATTGTGACCATTAGAGTCGTATGGTAGAAACGTAACATTCACGTTAGATAATAGGTAAACCATTTAAATCCATGAAGACAATACCATATGAGTAATGGCATGGCTTTTAGCCTAGATTGTCGTTTCATCAATTTACTGTTTCGATGTGATCAAACCTAAAATGGATTAATCTTTGTAGTGTACCATACCTAAAGAGTTAGTTGGGTACATGTCTCACGACATAGGCAAAATCGTTGCCGGAATATATCTTGCAAAAGAAATAGTTTCTTTTCCAAGGGTATTAGTGGGAAAGAAAGTAGAGCAAGACGAAGTTGATGAACTTTCTCTCCAAATATCAGAGTGGCGCAACCGAAAGTGTTTTCGATGTCATGCTCCATAGCTTGATAGAAGCTGATGATACAAGATCATGATGCTCTGAGCTCATACTAAGAACGTAGGCGTACGAGGTTGTGTTCCACACTATGTGTTGCGACAATCTTGTTATGAAGGTCATGTTAATGGAATATGACAGACCTACGAACTACGAAAAATCAGTATGTCATCAACATACAAGCACAGTATAACTCATTCGCCCCCACCATGGCGATAGTATACGCATTTGTCAGCCTCATTCACAACAAAACCAGCAGAGGTTAGAGTTGTATTGAATTTCTCATGCCATTGCTTAGGCGCTTGTTTCAGGCCATATAAAGCTTTCAGTAACTTACATACCTTTCCTTCCTGACCATCTAATACAAAGCCATCTGGTTGTTGCATATAGATTTCCTCGTCTAACTCTTCATTTAGGAAAGCCGTCTTAACATCCATTTGATGGACAAGAAGACCATGCGAGGCTGCCAACGAGAGTAAAACTCGTATGGTGGTCAGTCTAGCCACATGTGAGTAAGTATCGAAGAAATCTTCCTCTTCTTTCTGGGCATAGCCCTTGGCCACAAGTCTAGCCTTATACTTTTCAATCGTACCATCGGGCCTAAGCTTCCTTTTGAACACCCACTTGCATCCCAACGGTTTACAACCGTAAGGACGTTCGGTAATTTCCCATGTCCCGTTAACCATGATGGAATCCATCTCGCTTCTCTACGGACAGCTTCTTTCTAGTAACCAGCATCCGAAGATGCATAAGCCTCTGAAATAGAAGTGGGAGTGTCATCCGCAAGGTACACGAGAAAATCATCGCCAAAGGACTTTGCAGTCCTCTGTCGCTTGCCCCTACCAAGGGTTTCCTCATCATCCTTCTCAGGATTTTCATCATGGGTTTGTTCATAAAATTCCATAGGAATGGCAGGCTCAGGAGTTTCTTCAGATTCCTGTATAGAAGTGCTTTGCATATCTCTCATAGGAAAAACATCCTCAAAGAAAGTAGCATCTTTAGACTCCATAATCGTACCGACCTTCACGTCAGGTACTTCAGATTTCACTACCAAGAATCTATAGTCAACGCTATTCTTAGCGTAGCCCAAATTAACACAGTCCATGGTCTTAGGTCCAAGCTTACGCTTTTTGGGGATCGGCACATTGACTTTCGCCAAACAACCCCAAGTACGTAAGTATGAGAGTGTTATCCTTCTCTTCTCCCATTGTTCATAGGGAGTGAGTTCATTATCTTTTGTTGGAACCTTATTCAGGACATGACATGACGTCAATAGCGCCTCCCCCCACCATGCCTTGGATAACCCCGATGTATCTAACATGGTGTTAACCAAATCAGTTAGAGTACGGTTTTTCCGTTCGG
This sequence comes from Poa annua, assembly GCA_026929855.1. Taxonomy (NCBI): domain Eukaryota; kingdom Viridiplantae; phylum Streptophyta; class Magnoliopsida; order Poales; family Poaceae; genus Poa; species Poa annua. Next base: position 77,456,425 of record CM049431.1, on the reverse strand, counting down.
CAACCCCATTTGACTGGGGAGAATAGGGAGGCGTCCTCTCATGAATAATTCCATGTTCCATACAGAAAGAGTCGAACTCATTAGAGAAGTACTCTCCACCACGATCAGACCGGATGTGTTTAATTTTCTTTTCAAGTTGGTGTTCAACTTCTGCTTTATAGATTTTAAAGTATTGTAGAGCCTCATCTTTAGTACATAACAAATATACATAGCAAAATCTAGTGAAATCATCTATCAGTGTCATGAAGTATCTCTTTACACCTTTAGTCAAAACACCATTCATTTCACAAAGATCAGAATGTATAAGTTCTAACGGTGCCAAGTGTCTTTCTTCCGCAGCTTTATGAGGCTTGCGAGGTTGCTTTGCTTGAACACACGAAAGACATTTAGAACCTTTGGCTAAAGTGAAAGATGGGATTAAACTTAGTTTTGCTAACCGCGTCATACAACCGAAACCAATGTGACAAATATGTGAATGCCAAACTTCTGTTTCATTAACATTCGAATGAATATTGTTCACGACTTTATTACAAAAATTAGAAAGAGAAAAGCGGAACATGCCTCCGCATTCATAACCTTTTCCAACAAATAGTCCATTTTTCGTAACAACTACTTTATTAGACTCGAATACCAACTTAAACCCCTCTCTACATAGAAGGGAGCCACTAACGAGATTCTTGTTGATGGGGGGGACATGTTGAACGTTCTTGAGCTGCACGATCCTTCCCGAAGTAAACTTCAGATCGACCGTGCCAAAACCAAGAACAGAAGCACTCACGCCATTCCCCATCAATACAGATCCGTTCCCTGTGACCTGATAAGAAGAAAACAATGAAATGTCAGCACACACATGAGTATTTGCACATGTATCAATCCACCATTCATTGGACTGAAAAACTGAAAATAAATTACCGTACCCGGATGCACCGTTCTCATTGTTGCTCACGATCATCTTGACAGACTTGGGGTCTTGTCCTGGTTTCTTGAAGTTCTTCGGGCACTTAGGAGCCCAATGTTCCTCTGAACCATAGGTGTAGCATGCACCTTTCTTCTTATCCTTCTTGAAAGGTTTGTTACCCTTCTTCTTGAAGTCGGTATTCTGTTGGACGATAGTTTTTCCCTTGTGCTTGTGGGAGTTGAAGTTCTTCTGTACCATATTAGCAACAGAAGCACCTTCGCCTTTTCCATGCGAGTCCTTTGCCCTTAAATTCTGCTCAACACTCAGATGACCAATGACATCCTCAACAGAGAATTCACGCCTCTGATCTTTCAGAGTAGTAGCAAAGTTCCTCCAGGAGTTGGGCAGCTTAGCGATTATGCATCCCGCGACAAACTTGCCCGGTAGCACACACTTCAGAATCTCAAGCTACTTAGCGATGCACTGTATCTCATGAGCTTGTTCCAATACAGAACGGTTATCGACCATCTTGTAATCATGGAACTGCTCTATAGTGTACACCTCGCTTCCAGCATCAGTTGCGCCGAATTTAGATTCCAGCGCCTCACACAAGTCCTTGGCAACCCACACATGTAAATATGTGGCAACCCACACATGTAAATATGCGTCAAACAACTTATCTCCGATCACGCTTAGAATGACTCCAACAAAAACGACGGTGGCATCCTTAAACGGCTTCTCTTGTTCAGGAGTAATCGTTTCAGTGGGAGTGACACCGACGACACAGAACACGTTCATCGCATTGATCCCATAAGATATTCATCAGGCGACAAGGAGAAGCAAAGCGATGTGCAGGCTTTGCTGTGCGGTGTATTGCAGGTCATTATCCAGAAACTGAGCAGCTCAGATGCAAAGTCCATAATTGCCCAGGCTGCTGATCAGCTGATGCTTCTGTTCCTGCGTGTATTTGCTTGCCACAGTGCTACTGTGCATGAAGAAGCCATGCTGGCCATTGGTGCTCTTGCTTATGCCACTAGTCCAGATTTTGTGAAATACATGCCTGATTTTTTCAAGTACCTTGAAGCAGGCTTGCAGAATTACAAAGAATACCATGTGTGCTCCATCTCCGTAGGGGTGGTGGGTGATATTTGCCGTGCCTTGGAAGATAAAATTTTGCCCTTCTGTGATGGAATTATGACTGTTCTTCTCAAGGATCTCTCAAACGGACAGCTGAACAGGTCTGTGAAACCTCCAATTTTCTCATGCTTTGGAGGCATTGCTCTAGCCATGGGTGAAAGTTTTGAGAAATACCTGCCGTATGCTATGCCAATGCTTCAAGGAGCGTCTGAGCTTTTTGTTGTTTTGGATCAAAATGATGAGGATATGGTTGATTATGGTAACCAGCTCAGACGGGGCATATTTGAGGCATACTCTGGCATACTACAGGGTATAAAGGGGAGTTGATAGCGTAAAACTACCACATTTGAGAGGTCAATGTCAAAAAACTACCACTGCCATTTTGAATCGCATAGAACTATCAGATTTTTTCGAAGTTTTCTCAGAAAACCCAAATGGTGGGCTGAGAGCAAATTGACAGCGATTCTGACAGTCCGGGCCCACCCGTCGGGGTGACGTGGCCAGCTCAAAGAAATTAACCCACAAATTCACAGTGGGACCCACTAGTCAATGAATAAACCCAAACTCTTATTCTCGCGCGCGCGTTGTGCGGTCGTCGCCAGCGGCCGCCCGTCCGCCGTCTGATCCATGCGTGCCTTTGCGATCTGTGCATCAGGTACCATCAGGTCGGACAGGTCTCCACACATTAACGCACGCGTGTGCACGTTCGTCATCCCCATTCTCGCTCTCGTCAGTTCCGCCCACCTCGCGTTCGTCCCCCATTCTCGCTGGGAGAGAGAGAACATGCGGGAGCAGACGGAGTTTCGCCGCCGCCCGTCTACTCGGAGGAAGCGCAGACGGGAGCAGGGCGAGGCGGCGGAGGTGCGGAGCCACGGGGGGACAAGCGGAGGCGATTCAGATCGAGCGGTTGCGGCATAAGGTTTGCCGTGACGGGCCTCCGGCCACCACGACGACGCCGGCCGGTGCCTCGTCCACCTCGCGCTGCAGGACGGGCCGACCTTCTCATGCTCCTCCGGCAGGCAACAGGGACAGGCGCTCCGTCCTCGCGCCTCCCCACACCTCCCTCCGCCTCGTGTCCTCCGGCGAGGGCCGCCGCCATCGGCAGCCCCCCTATTCCAGCAGCCCGACAGTCGGCAGGTGACACCATCTGTCCACCCCAAAATACTCTTCTAAGCTCGATCCCCTTCCTTTATTTCACCCTGTTTTGCTCGCGTTTTGATGCAATGCTCATTCTTGCTCTGTATCATACTGCAGATTGCTCGGCGGGTTGCTTCTCACTGTCGTGAATTAATGCTTTTCTTGCTCTATGCAACTTGCAAGCAACCGTTCTTGCTCTATGATGTTCACAGGTTTTGGATAAACGAAATTGCCTACTAACTGCTGCTGCTGACTTGGATACATCAGCCAAGACACACGCACGCAAGCAAAACTTGCTTCTTATTTGTTCACCGCTTACTATTACAGAATACCAAAATTAATATTGTACTATATACCTACATAGTTTGTCTAATGACTCCCCACTGCTAGCAAGCACAAGAAGCCTTATTGGCTGCTCAGCATCTCTTTTCCAGGTAACCACCCCCCGAACCAACTAGGACCTGAATATTCTTGCAAGACCTTTCGTACAACAAACTAGTGATTTCAGGCAAAGTTTGGAGTGTTTCAGGCAAATTTAATCGTTGCTTTCTGGCAATTAAGTAGTGGTTCAGCGCAATTTTAAATCTTTTAGACATTTTGTAGTGTTTTCGGGCAACTAACTAGTGTGTTTCAGGCAAAATTTGGAGTGATTTCAGGCAAACTTTGGAGTGTTTGAGGGCAAATTTAATCATTGTTTTTGGCAATTAAGTAGTGGTTCGGGGCAAAATTTTAAATCCTTACTTAGGCATTTTTTCAGTGTTTCAAGCAACTAACTAGTGTGTTTCATGAAAAATTTGGAGTATTTTAGGCAATTTAAATAAACGTTTACGCCTTTTGTTAGTGTTTCATACAACAAAGTAGTGATTTCAGGCAAACTTTGGAGTGTTTGAGGGCAAATTTAATCATTGTTTTTGGCAATTAAGTAGTGGTTCGGGGCAAAATTTTAAATCCTTACTTAGGCATTTTTGCAGTGTTTCAAGCAACTAACTAGTGTGTTTCATGAAAATTTTGGAGTATTTTAGGCAACTTAAATAATTGTTTACGCCTTTTGTTAGTGTTTCATACAACAAAGTAGTGATTTCAGGCAAACTTTGGAGTGTTTGAGGGAATATACATTGTTTTAGGTAATTAAGTAGTAACTAAGTAGTGTTTTCAGACAAACAATGAAATGCTTCAGGTAACTAGCTAATTAAGTAGTATTTTCAGACAAATCTTGGGAAGTTGCCCAGTATGCTTTTTTTGGGTTTTTCAACTACCATGCTCTTTTTTCCATGCAAAATTAATTGTCCACTAATAGGTCGAATCATGTCTGCATTCATGTTGCCTAATCCTATGTTCTTGGACAAGTTCCTCTCATATGGCAGTTAAATTTTTTTTAGGTAATATGGCTGTTAATTGCCCATTGCCCATTAACAAGTTTCTGATAAAATTAATTGCCCACTAACAGTAAGTTATATGGCAGTTGTCCAATATTAAGCAACACAGTCTGTACTCGTAGGCAAGTTTTAGATGTTTCGTAAGCAACATTCAATCAGTTAATAGGGAGCAAGAATCGTTTAAGTCTTCGTCCTCAACAAGGTGGAAATTCTCGTATTTCGTATGTACATGTTCCTGCAGCTCGGATTACTACTAGACTAAAACGGGCAAAAGATGGTCTGCACCTGAAGGTCTCATCGGTTGGCCCACGTGCATGCACCGGCCGTTTGAAACAACAAACCAACACGCAGGGTGTAGTAACGGGTCACATGTGGGGACAAAAACCTTGCTCTTTTGGCCTGCCGTTCAGAACAACTAAACTACGGCCGGCCGTTCCCTATACACGTCCATGAATAAAAACCCTGAAAAAATAAAATCTGAAAAAAATAATATAAAAAATCCCCTTTCAGTAGGGGGCGGCGCGGCGAGCTCCTGCAGTTCGAAGCCGGAGAAGGCGGGCGGCGCGGCCGTGCGGCGCACGAAGCGGGGGGCACTAGTGAAGGGAGAGGCGAGCATGCAGGGTGAGAGGCGCGCGAGGCGAGCTGCGCGGCCCTACGGCCTGGCGCGCGTGTATCCGAGCCAGGCGGCGGCCGGATCAGTTCCTGGGAATGGAACGAAGACGGCGGCGAGGGAGGAGTCGTTGGTGAGGCACTCGTACTGCCTCATCCGGTTGCCGAAGAAGACGTCGACGGCGAACTGGTTGGTGGCGTGCCAGCCCGTGGCGGAGAAGACCCCCTCGAGGTCGCCGTCCAGCGGCGGGCCCAGCCCGGCGTTGCTCATGAACTTGCCCATGTTGGTCCAGAGGCTGAGGCGCTGGCACTCGCGGATCATGTCGGCGTTGAAGCGCGGCGGCAGGTCGTGCACGTAGATGTACCGCCCGCCGCACGGGTCGCTCCCGTTCTCCGCCGCCCGGAGCGCGCGCTGGAACGGGTACTCCCTCTCCCGCGTCCTCCCCGCCATGGCCGCGGAGACCGACGTCCTCCCGGTGGACCTGATTGGCAACTGCCTGCACAACCTCTATAACTGCTGTCTTTCTTGCATCGCAATTGGAGACCTTGAGCATGGGGATCCGTATGGAAGCCACAGTTCCCGGTGACTGGAGGCCGCCGCTGCTCGCCTTTTGCCGGAGCAGCCAGCCAGTGCATCCGGCGACGCCGCGCTGCTGGCCCTCATGCTGGACGAGATTGGCATCCGGCGGCGACGGCGGAGCTGGCTCGCCGTGCCCGAGACACAGAGGCCTCTGCGGGGGGATCGCAGGGCATGGAGAAGATGCAGCTCGCCCCGACTGAGGACGCCGGACCTCCAGCAACTCGCCGGCGCCGCGCGGAGGCACGTGCGCCTCACCAACAGGCCTCTCAAGGAAGCTTGCCGGGTTTCGAGACGCGCACGCGCGCTGCTCCCTGCTGGTGCGCGGCGGCGACTGCGCTCGTCGGTGCGTCCGCCGCGGCCGTGGTCGTCCTCGCCGTGCACGCCATCGTTGGGGTCGGCGCGGCCGTCGCCCTCTCGTTCTGTGCCACCAGCACTAAAAGGCCCTCGGAGCGCCGGACCCGGACGGCGACGGCGGCGGTGAGCCGGAGAGAAGGCAGCGGTGGACGATGAGCACGGCCAGGGCGTGCGGAATCTTTCCCTTTTATCAGATTTTTTCTCAGGATTTTTTGATTTTTTTCTTTTCTCCAGATTTTTTCTTTTTTTATTCGACTGACAACTGGGTCCTACTGCCAGTTTACGAGTTATTTTTTCTGAGCTGGCCACGTCAGCCTGACGGGTGGCCCGGACGGTCAGAATCGCTGTCAATTTGCTCTCAGCCCACTATTTGGGTTTTCTGAGAAAACTTCGAAAAAATCTGATAGTTCTGTGCGATTCAAAACGGCAGTGGTAGTTTTTTGACATTGACCTCTCAAATGTGATAGTTTTAGGCTATCAACTCTATAAAGGGCGCAAAAGCTCAGTTGATGATACCCTATGCAGGCCATCTATTGGAGTTCACAGAAGCTGTCTACAGAGATAGTAGCAGGTGCATGTCATTTCTGATGCCTTTTTTTTTGTCCCATGGGTGTTTAGTTTTGTTTCGTAACATCATGCATTTTATTTTTCAGGGATGATACCGTGACAAATGCTGCAGTTGTTGTCCTGGGAGATCTTGCAGACACACTTGGCCCAAGTAGAGCTGCTTCCGTTCATCTGCGCCAAACAGAGTTTTTGGCGCAACAATAAAACAGAACATCCGCCATCCGCCATGACAGACATAGCAAGATAATTTCTCGTACTAAGAAACTATTGCTTGGTTTATCATTCCCTGGGTCCATGACGCCGTCTCCCTGACTTCATCATCCACATCGAGGCACTCCCTCAAGAACTCGACATGGAAGAGGTGGCTCTTCAACAGATCCTTGGAGACAGGGCCTTCTTACATCGCCGGCTTCGTCGTTGCCCAGGCCAAGCAGGGGCGGAGCCAGCACCCGGCGACCCGGGGCGGCTGCCCGGGCTGGTCCGGCAAATCTCCACTAAGTACTAGTGTAATCATGGTGCTTAGCATTAATGTTGATAGGGGTAGAATCGGAATAAAAAATGACGTACGACCGGAGTCCCCAAACCATATTATATACTCCGTAGTAGAGATAGAGATGTGTCAAAAATCCCTAAACCGATAGCTCCGCGTCATCTCAGCCCAAAATCTGGTAGCTATCTGTCATTTTATCGTCAAGTCGGTATGGAATCAAGTCGGTATGGTATGTATGCGTCACATTTGACGGCAGTGGGTTATGGCATTGGGCGTCTTGAACAGCTAAATTTGTTAATGTATTCTACTCTGTTCATCCATGCTATGATGCTGCTGGCAGTACAATGCTTTTCTCATGATTAAAATTGTGTTAGTTGAGTTATGTGCGAAGGTTTTGCTGGAGAATCTTCTGCAGGGTGTTGTCCTAGGTAAACTGGTTACAGAATCTGGAGTCTTGTTTCACCATCTTAGCCACAAGCAGCACTCTGCTACACCACATACAGGAAGTGCTATTCAACAACACACGCTCTATGAAGGCAACTCTTGCAGTTCCAGTGTCTATCTTTAGGTGGCCTCTGTGGAGATGATCTCGAGCTCTGCCCACCACAGCGGCGACACCCTGGGGGTGGCAGCGTCTGGCGGCATGGCAGTGATCTCCCTCAGCTGCCTCGCGACCTCTGTCATCCCTGGTCGCCGCCTCGCCTCCCGGTCGGTGCAGGACCGTATCAGGCTGTCCAGCCTGTTCAGGGTCTCGACCTGGAGGGGCTTGTTCCTGCTTAGGCTGGGGTCCATCACGTCTCCCAGCTGCCTCTCCCCTCTGAGGAAGCTCGCCGCCCAGCCCTCCAGCAGGCCGCCGTCTGTTGCCGTGAACCTGCCGGACATGATCTCCAGCAGCACCATGCCGTAGCTGTACACGACGCTCTCCCTGTCGGACAGTACATGGGACTGCAGGCTCGCCATCTCCTTCGTGGCGGACGAGGCCTCGTCGGGGCAGAAGAAGACGTCGGCGATCTTTGCGGCGAAGTCGTCGGTCAGGTAGACGGTGGACGTGTCGAGCGTGCCGAGGATCTCTGGCGGGCTCAACTGGTGCATGTGCTCCAGGCAGTAGCCGATCCCGACCGCCACTCGCAGCCGCGTCGGCCAGTCCAGATGGCCGTCTTCCCTCACTGCAGCAAGCCACAACATTGTCAGTTAGTTTGCTCCCGCTCATGAGTGTGGTGTGGTGTCTCATGGCCGAAGCTCCATTAGTGTTAGTGTGTTACCATGGAGATGCTCGAAGAGCGTGCCGTTCGGAGCATACTCAAACACCATCATCCTCGTGAATGGCTGTTCCTCCTGGCAGTAGCCGAGCAGGTTCACAAAGTTCTTGTGGTTCACCCTGGACAGGCACGTTATCTGAAACAACACATTAATGGACGTTTAGTTAGTAGAGTAAATTCTAAATTTGTTAGTTTCATCCTAGCTTAATTTGCAGCCACCTTTTTCCTGAACTGTGTCTCACAGTGCTTGGACCACTCCTTGGCAGAGTTCTTGGTCGTGGACACTACCGCGATCTCGACGCCGCTCGACAGCGTCCCCTTGTACATCATGTAATCGGACAAGGAGCCGATGACGTTGCTGAAATCTTCGCAGGCGGCCTGGAGCTCCGACCTCTTCAGCGCCGGCACGCCTGTGACGAACGCTTTCTGCAGCTGCCCGCTGAGGCCGGTCACCCAGGGCCTGACGGTGACCACCTTGCTGGACCGGTAGCACAGGACGAGCAGCGCCGCAACCGTGGCCGCGAGGATGGAAGCTCCCGCTCCTGCGATGAAATAGATACGGCGCCTGGTGGGAGCGTGGGCAGCCGCTTCTCCGGCCACCGCGGTGCCGTGGGTCACCACCGTCGCTGGCTTCGGAGGCAATGTGATACTGTGTGCTCCGTGCCGAGGCGACGCCAGAGGCTTGGCGACCGCCGGCGACGGCGCAGGGGCGCTCGACGGGGACCCAGCATCCTCCAACGGTGGAAAGGTCGCCATCGGCGGCGCCGGCGTCGCCCATGGCCAGGGCGGCCACTGCGGGAACGTCGTCGACTGCTTCCTGCTCGGTTGTCGCAGAGCTTCTCGGACGCGTTGCGCTTGGATTAACCTGCCAATGATTGAGTCGGCGGACCGAGAGCGATCAGCGGAAGAGGTGAAGAAGAACTGGACAGGAGGCGCGCACCAACCGGGGGACCGGGGTTGGGTTGCTCGGTGGTTCGGCGGTCCATCTCCGACAGCCGACACGTCATTCCCGCCTCAAATCGTTATTTTTCTATGCAAATGCGATCCAAGAAGATTGTGCCGAGGAATGTTTCTCGAATACTTTGAAGTGATTTTTTTTGTAGAGTACTTGTTTAAATGGAAGGTGGAATGTTGCAAACTATTGAACATCTAAAAAGAAGTTTCCAAGCTAGTCTAACCACTGCTACGCCTTCCACAAGATCACACTCTGTGCTTTCCCGGCGGCACTGAAATCAGAGCATTCCTGAACTGAACATGAAGCATGAAGGTACTCACCGAGCCGTGGAGCGCGCATCTCCTCCTCCTCGGTGGTTCACCCTTCCTACAGTCAGTCAGTTCGCACTAGCGTCAGTATGTCAGTTTCCAAGAAACAAAAATGAAGGAAGTAGGAGTAGCAAAGCTTGCTCTCAAGTACCATGACAGAGAAAAACACACATGGATTAAATCCCGGCGCTGATTCCTCATCAGTTGATATAGTTTGAGAAGAACAGAGAGGAGACCGACAAACACAGCCATATATACCTTGCCGAGCATCGGAGCTGCAGGTGGCAGGAGTACCGAAGCTGAAGCAGACGATGAGGAGCAGCAACGCAGCCACCACCGCCCTGCACCGCTTCCCCATGGATCCCTGGAGAGAGATGGAATGCGTTTGTGGCAGTAGAGTTGGAGCGATGGCTGAGGGAGGGAGACTGGGGGTGAAGAAGCGGTCGAGGAGAGAGGCCGGGAGGATCTGAGGTGGCCACGCACGCACGCGCCCGGAGGAAGGGGAAATGGGGGCGACGCCGATGGTGATTCCTTTATTTTTGTTTGTGACCACCGGCCGACGCCAGGCCGCCCACGGCACACAGATACATCGATATATACTGCTTTGGATCCGTTCGGATTTAGAGCTCGCGGTGTGTGGGTGGTCGTTCGTAGAGTACGTACGTCCGGTCTGCGTTTCCAGGTGAAAACAAAGCCGATGCGTCGTCTCACGGCTGTGGCGTGGATGCTGTAACGTAGGCATTTTGGGGCTCACCGTTCAGCAGACTGAATTATTAAGTAGTAAGTACTATATCAGTTGTTGGAGTTTTAGATGATTGTCTTGTTGGTGTAACGGTGTTGCGTTGTGAGGGGCACCGGTTGCGTGTTAATATATAGAGATGCCCATCAGTGACATTACATGGAAATGGTGGTTTATATGGACACCATAACGGCTACTGCAAAAAAGAAAGGTACACCGACATTGTCTAGAGAAGAAAAGGAAATTACAACCGTATTGTCTAGCACCCCCCATTAATCTAATCCTTGGAAGAAATAGAAATGTTTAGATTACGTTTGAACTTATTGAAAACCTTTGGCAATAGAGTTTTTGTAAACCCATCGGCGATTTGATCTTTGCTTGAGATGAACGTGATATCCAGAGCTTTGTTGGCAACTCGTTCACAAACAAAATGAAAATCTATTTCTATATGCTTGGTACGAGCATAGAAGACTGGATTTGCTGAAAGATAGGTTGCTCCAAGATTGTCACACCAGAAACATGGTTTTTCATTGAGAGTGATTCCTAATTCTTTGAGTAGTGCTTCAACCCAGATTATTTCAGCAGTGGCATTTCGAGGGCTTTATACTCTGCTTCAGTGCTAGATCTTGACACTTGGCTTGTTTACGAGCACTCCATAAAATTAAGTTGGGACCATAAAAGATTGCAAATCCTCTAGTGGACCGTCACCGTCGATCATCGAGGCAACCGACCCAATCAGCATCTGTAAAGGCACTAAGTAGAGTAGAATGAGATTTTTGAATAGTGATGCCAACGTTAAGTGTACCTTGAATGTAGCGAAGAATTCTTTTGGCTATTGTCCAATGAGCTGTAGTGGGGGTATGAAGAAATTGATAGATCTTATTGACATAAAAGGATATGTCCGGTCTTGTTAAAGTGAGGTATTGCAGACCACCCACAATGTTTCTGTAACTAGTGCTATCTTGAGTGCCAAGAGGAGTACCATCGGCTGAGGACAACTTTTCAGTGTTCGAAATAGGTGTGGGACAAGGTGTGCACTTTTCATATTACTCCGTGAGATAAGATCACTTGCATATTTAGCCTAAGACAAAAGTAATCCTTCTTGTGTCTTCTGAACTTCAATGCCTAAGATTTTTTTAACTTACCAAGGTCTTTGAGGACACACATGGAACTAAGATCATGAAGAAGAGCCGTAATGGCTTGATCTGAAGAGCTAGTCACAATAATATCATCAACATAAAAATTGTGATACCTGACTTTTTATAGATGAAGAGTGATGTGTCAGCCTTGGATGAAGTGAAGCCAAGAGAAAGAATCTTGGAGCTAAGTTTTGAGTACCATGCATGAGGTGCTTGCTTGAGACCATAAAGAGCTTTGTCAAGTTTGCAGAGATAATGTGGAGAATGGGGGTCTTCAAATCCAGGTGGTTGTTTCATATAAACATCCTCTTCCAGAACGCCATGTAAGAATGCGTTCTTGACGTCAAGTTGATGGAGACTCCAACCCTGAGAGACAGAAATAGAGAGAACAAGACGGATAATAGCTATTTTTACCACGGGACTGAAGGTGTCTTCATAATCGATGCCATAGCGTTGCTTGAATCCTTTTGCAACAAGCCTGGCCTTGTATCTGTCAATGGTGCCATCATCATTTTTCTTGATGCGATACACCCATTTACAATCAATAACATTTTTGTTGGAACTTGGAGAAACAAGATGCCAAGTTTTATTTTGGAGTAAGGCATTATATTCTTCTTGCATAGCATCTTTCCATCGTGCATCACTCAAGGCTTCAGAGAGTTTGCTTGGTTCTCCTGTAGATGTTAACATATCATAGGGAATACAACCATCTTTATAAATTTTGGGTTGACCTGCGTATGGTTAGTAGCAGGAACAAAATACATGTGGTCATCATTGTTCATACCCGAAGGAGTAGATAGTGTGGAGGAGGATAAATTGTTTGGAAGGAGAAGGACTTCTTGTTGTAAACGGGAGCCAGCATTAGGTTGTAAAGAGGAGAATGGAAACACATTTTCATCGAAGACGACATCACGAGAAATGTAAACTCTTCCGGCTGTGACATCAAGACATTTGACACCTTTGTGTAAGGGACTATAGCCAAGGAAAACACATTGTTTTAAGCGAAAAGAGAGTTTATGTTTGTTATAAGGATGGAGATTTGGCCAGCAAGCACACCCAAAAATTCTTAGAGAGTCATAACTGGGTTTGATGTTGAGTAATTTTTCGGTTGGGGTTGAAAAATTGAGGGGTTTGCTAGGGAGCATATTGATGAGATATGTGGCGGTTAAAAAGGCTTCATCCCAAAACTTAAGAGGCATAGAGGCATTGGCAAGAAGAGAGAGATCAACTTCAATAATATGACGATGTTTTCTTTCCGCAGAACCATTTTGTTGATGCGTATGAGGACAAGAAACATGATGAGTGATGCCAACTTTTTGAAAAAACGAGTGTAGTTTTTCGTATTCACCTCTCCAATCGGTTTGCATGGTTATGATTTTGCGATTAAATTTGCGTTCAATAAATTGTTGGAAATTAAGAAAGACTTGATACACATCTGATCTTTTTTTAAGCAAATAAATCCATGTGAATTTGGTAAAATCATCAATAAAACTCACATAATAGGAATGTTTTCCAACAGAGGGAGAGGCCGGCCCCCAAATATCAGAAAATATTTATTCTAGAGGAACAGTGGACACACTAGTAGATATAGGGTAAGGCAATTGTTTACTCTTTGCTTGTTGACAAGGGTCACAAACATAGAGATTTATTTCAGGAGCATGAGCAATATTATTTTTCCTAAGGATTTGTTGAACGATGAATGAAGATGGATGTCCTAGACGACGATGCCATGTGGAGGTCGTCGGCTTGTGAGTGATGAAGGCTTGCTTGTGTGGCTCCATGGATGTGGGTATGAGGGGATATAGACCACCGTGACATGGCCCCTTAAACACGATTTGCTGCGTGGCCCGATCCTTTATCAAGAAAAAGAAAGGGTGAAATTCAATAAATGCATCATTATCGAGAGCTATTTTATGTGCTGATATGAGATTTTTAGAAGCATTTGGAACATGTAGAATATTTTGAAGATGAAGAGAATTATGAGGGGTATGAATAAGTGAATGACCAACATGTTTAATTGTCATACCTTGACCACTAGCTGTGTGGATTTGATCATGTCCTTTTTACTGCTCATGTGTGGATAACTTGCTTAGCTCCCCGGTGAGATGATTTGTGGCACCGAAGTCCACATACCAGTTGGTGTCGACCCCGTATGACGCATTATGAGCCTCTTTTTCTTCAGGAGGAGAGTCATCTTCATCATCACCATAGCGCCACCAGCACTCGGTGGCGGGATGCCCATATTTCTTGCATATTTGGCACGTGACATCTTGAAGTGGAGAGGGGACGCGGTTGCTACGGCTTCCACGACCTCCTTGAACTTGTGGTCTTCATTCATAGTTATCATGCCGACGTGGAGGCCGCCGTTGATGATGAGTGCGGTGGCCACCTTCACCACGGTAGCCTCCCCCACTTCGGTAGCCTCCATGGCCACCACGATATCCACCACCACCACCATGGCTGTGATAGCCACCACCGGCAGGTCCATGGTGATTGCCACCACCAGCAGGTCCGTGGTGATAGCCACCACCATTACCACCATGGCGGGTAGCAGCGTTGGCAGAGGAGGTGAAGGGGGCGACGGGCTCCTCTGATTCAGAAAGCATCGTTTGGCGGTGATCATAGGGAAGGATCTGATGGCATACATCGGCAGAGGTAGAAAGGGGGTTAGCATTAACAGCAGCCACGAGACCATTGTACTCACTTGGTAACCCAGCAAGGAGGGATTCTTTTAGTTCGTCATCCGGAAGCACCCGCCCGGCAAAGGCGAGCTCAGATGCGAAGGCCTTCTTCTTGGAGATGTACTCAGTGGCGGAGATCTCTCTCTACTTGGTGTTGACGAGGGCAGCCCGGAGAGATCCGATCCAGACCTTGGTCTGGGCGGAGAACTTGGTGGTGAGGGCCGCCCAAATTTCAGCTGCGTGCTCCAAGTCAAGGACATCGGCAAAGCAATCCGGCGTGATGCCCTTGACGAGGTAGCTCACAAGCTGTTGATCTCGAGCAATCCAGGTCCTGTAGGACGGATTTGGAACCATCCTCTTGTTGTGCTCCCTGTCTTCTACCTCGATCGTCTGGGCGGGCGCACGGTCAGAACCATCAAGTAGTCCCATGGCCCGGGCGCCTCGCACGACTGGCATCACCTGAGCCTTCCAATAGAGGAAGTTGGCCAACGTAAGTTTTTCCAACGGAGGGCCGCCGAGGGCCGAAGCCAATGTTGGTGTTTGGGATGCCATTGTGGGAGGGTGGGAGGTTGCGAGGGTGATCGGGAGGGAGGAGGCGACGAGTGTTTTGTCTGTTGTTTTTCTGTCTCTCTGTTTGCTTGTGTTGTCAGGGAAGAGGAGCTCTGATTACCATGTTGGTGTAACGGTGTTTCCTTGTGAGTGGCACCGGTTGCGTGTTAATATATAGAGATGGAAAAGCCCCATCAGTGACATTACATGGAAAGCAATAACCGGTGGTTTATATGCACACTATAACGGCTGGTGTAAAAAAGGAAGGTACAACGACATTGTCTAGAGAAGAAAAGGAAATTACAACCGTATTGTCTAACATGTCTGTGCTGTGCACCTATCTGTGAAATGATGTACTGTAGTAGAAATGTAGGATTACGGTAGGATTTTCCTCGGTCTCGTTCTTGGCGCTGTCCATAATCTTGCTGGTTAGTTGAAGTGGATGCACTGCCGAAGACACCCATATATACATGCTCAGGCCGGCAAAAGCAGCACACGGTAGGTAATTATTAGATGGTGCAACAGCGGAAGGAGCTTAATTAGAGTGGATCCCGCAGATTTCACACCTAAACCAAAGCACCGGCGATCGCGATGGATACGTAGATTGGCTCAGCAGTCAGCTGCTCCGGACCTCACCTGCTGCCAGTGGACTTCGATCGACTCCCCTGCGGACCGGTAGGTGAACACTTATACTTTCGAAAGGGTACTCGATCGACCTTGCATCTTTCGCTGCAGCTATGGAGTTAGAGGGTTTGATTTGTTTGAATGGTAGAGCATACCTACCTACAGTATATATTAGGCCACCTAGAAACGCTGTCACCATCAAGCAATCACCTGCTAAAAGAACACGCACCATCTTGGGACTACTTCGTTCTTAAGTCGTCGATGGAAGAGTCTTAAGAGTGCGTAAACTATATATGGCAAGTCGAATGAGTATAGTTCTGGCCTGGAGGAGCTAGATCGAAGTGGCATGCGCCGATGAGATGAGAACCAAGGAAAGTTTGCGATATAACTCTACCAATTAAGCACCAAAAATGTCTATCTAAACGGTCCGAAAGCTATATACTTCCTGAGGAGATCGAAGGCATGCGATGAGATGAGAACCAAGGAAATCAGGTTTCAAATATCTCTACCAATTCGGCTGGTGAGCTGAATAAGGTTAGCTACATGAAGAGTACAGGTCTGCATCGGGTGACTGGTCTCTCTCTCTCGACCATACTGAGGCATCCGTCGATGGAGATCGCTCGCCTGCCAGCCACATGCATGCATGTTAGACCGATACAGCCATACAGGGACATATACGTCGCCATCTCCTTTAAGTTCGTCCTTCTTTCTGTACAATACAAACCGTTAGTATTCGTTAACAATCGGATGGAGTAATGAGATCGCATGAATGCACACAGATCAGCTTGCCAAGCTTCGATCGGGACCTGAGGACAAACGGATGGAGTATAGTAGCATGGTACCAGTACGTGCTTTAACCTAGCTTTCATCAAAGGTCTCCGTAGATAGCCTGCACGTACGTATTTAATCAGCAGTAGGTACGTTTACGTAGAACTCTCCCCACATCTTATACTTGCTCTGTTTTTATTTAAACTGTGTTATGAGTTGTTTCAAAGTCAAACTTCTAGAAGTTTGATAACGTACATATAAAACATATATATTAACATCTATAATAGCAAACGCGTATAATATGAAAATAACATGGGGCGACGACACAAACTTTGCTCCGACAATTACAAAGGCAACAACATGAGATGATCCCAAATTTAGCAAACAACCTATAAGAACATGCATGATTAACTTTAATCTAGTGACAATTATTTTGGGATTTAAAGGGACTTAATTTGGGATTTTAAGTTTGACCACAACAATATGGAGGCGCACACATGGAGAAAATTTATCTTAAGTTCATCAAATTAAAGTTAGTCATGTGGTCCTATGGCTGCATGCAAGAGTAAAAAAATAAAATCAGAATAAACATTATGAATAAAATGTATCACTATTTTTTTTATCGAAATGTGCCTTCATCTGTGATGTACATGAAAATACATAATTTTTTCTAGATAAAGGGATATTATTACTTAAGAGTTTTAAGCATTACACCCGGCCTCTCCATAACTAAGATTCACACAACCACCAGTGAAGGGGATCGGGTGCAGAAAACAAAAAAATTCCTAGCAACGATAACCCTAAAACATGACAAGATCTATTCTATGCAGATATAGTAGTATGAACGGAGATCGGAATACATACCCTTGTAGACCGAAAGCGGGGATTATGTTCCCGCACAAACGTTGTCGATGAAGACCGACGAAGCCGACCTCAAGGTCGTGTAGAGGAAGCAGACCTCCGAGTACCGCTAGCGCAGCACCTCGCAGGGCGTCACACACGTACGGTGGAGACGACGGCCTCCGAAGCTCCAGTCCAGGACGAGCAGCGGAAGACTTGGACCGGAACACCAGCAGCGCGACAGCGGGCTATGGTGGAAGAGATCCCCCTCTCAACTCGGCCCAACTCCAATAAAGGGAATCACGAAATCGAGAGAGAATTCGGAAATTAATTGGTGAATTAAAAAGCCGGAGTGCCCCTTCTTATATAGGCTCCCAGGGGGGAGCCAACCTCCTCACCAGGCAATGTGGGACTATCCCCACATTGCCTGGTGTGGCATGGCTGGTGCGCCGGCCCGGGTGGGCCTCATTTGGCCCACCTAGGCCGGCCTCCATGCCCCCCACCGAATCCCCTTGGGGATTTTCCCCCTCTTGGGCCTTCTGGTAGGGAAATCAGCCTAAATAAATTCGAAAATAAATATATAAAATCATATTTACATATTAATTACACTAATTAATATCAAACATATTATATATAATTTATTCTATCTCTGAAAACTCTTTCGTCGCTGCCCGATCTCCATCGGACCCCTCCCGGGACATTCCCGGTGATCTCTTTCCTTTCCGGTTGTCTTGTCGAAACCACTTAAGTGTGTTACCCTAGCGGTTCGATATAATAACAGGTATGATCAAGACTCCTCTATGATCAACGACTAACTCGTAGGCCTGGACCCCATGAATTAATCCCTGTGATATAACGAATGACTTTCATCTATCAAACCTGAACGCAAAGTCTTAAACCTTTTGCCATAGCGATACTTAGCGTGTCCGAGTGTCGTTCCATAGATATCTCCATACCTAGCTTGACCTCGTTACCGACAACGCTATCTTCTACTCGTCTATGATCTCATGTCTCCGTGACCTAGTCACATGCTTGCAAGCTCATCAGACATGATCTCACCGAGTGGGCCCTAGAGTATCTATCCTGCTATGCGGACTGGCAAATCCCGGTCTTGACCCCTCGTCTCAACTACTCCTTTCCGATACCCAAAAGTATCACCGTTATTGTCATACTATATAAGATACGACGTTTGGTGCGATCAAAGTATCTTCCAGGAATAACAATAAGAGTTGATCTCACGGTCAAAGGCGTAACGACTACGTCCTCCAAATCTGGGTATGTCCATCACATCGTTCTCCAACGACATGACTCCCATTGCTGACCGGCGCCATGCCCCATGATCGGGAAACCTCAATCATCAATCGTGCAACGAAACTAGTCTTAGTAGAGCCTACTAGGGACCTGGTTGTTTACGCATCACACCCGAATTAATGTTTCCGCTTAATACGGTTATAGCATGACACAAAAACCTATTATGAACAAACGAGATATGATAAAGAATACACTTTATTAATTGCCTTTAGGGCATATCTCATTCAGTCTCTCGTTTGCACTAGAGTACAAATTAATCTAGATTACAACTTGGTAAAAGCTTAACACCCATAGCTAACTGGTGTTTTTCATGCTTGTCAAGCGGGAGAGGTTTCGTCAGCGGATTTGCCACATTCAGATCCGTATGCACTTTGCAAATCTTCACATCGCCTCCTTGTACATACTGACGTATCACATGGAAGCGTCGGAGAATGTGTTTGGCGGTGGAGTGAGACCTTGGCTCCTTGGCGTTGGCAATGGCACCCGTATTGTCGCAGAAGAGGATCACGGGGTCTTGCACGCTCGGGAACACTCCAAGTTCGATGACGAACTTCCTCAGCCACACAGCTTCATTCACGGCTTCGCAAGCAGCAATGTACTCCGACTCCATTGTAGATTGTGCGACAATGAGTTGCTTCCCACTTCTCCAGCACACGGCGCCCCCATTCACCTTGAACACATAACCTGTCTGTGACTTATAGTCATCGGGGTCTGAGCAGAAACTTGCATCCACGTAACCTGTTACGCCAAGTTCTTCATCGCAGCCACCATACACAAGAAACATTTCCTTTGTCTTATTGAGATACTTAAGAATGCTCTTAACAGCAATCCAATGCGCCATTACAGGATTACTCTGTAACCGGCTTGTCAAACTTAGAGCTAATGCCACATCAGGTCTAGTACTCAACATTGCATACATGATCGATCCTATGGCTGAAGCATAAGGATGTTTAGTCATATCGTACTTATCCAGTTCCGTTATCGGACACCGTGCCTTCCGTAATATCTTATTCTTGATAACCGGCAGAAAACCCTTCTTTGCCTTCTCCATACCGAAACGCTTCAGTATTTTATCAAGATAAGTACTCTGACTCAACGCTAATAGGCGCCTTGATCTATCACGATATATTTTTTATGCCTAAGACGTATGCAGCTTCTCCTAAGTTCTTCATGGAAAATTTACTGTTTAAATATTCCTTCACGCTATTCAGAAGTTTCACATCATTCCCAATCAACAATATGTCATCTACATATAGTGCTAAGAACACAACCGAGCTCCCACTCATTTTTTTGTAAATGCAGGTCTCTTCCAAATTTTGTACAAATCCAAAACCTTTGATTATCTCATCAAAGCGAAGATTCCAGCTCCGAGATGCTTGCTTCAATCCATAGATGTATCGCTGAAGCTTGCATACCTTGTTAGCATTCCCTAGATCGACAAAACCTTCCGGTTGTACCATGTACAACTCTTTCTCAATGTTTCCATTTAGGAAGGCTGTTTTGACGTCCATCTGCCAGATTTCATAATCGTAATAGGCAGCAACTGCTAACAAAATCCGAATAGAGTTAAGCATCGCTACCGGTGAAATTTTTTCATCGTAGTCAATCCCATGAACTTGTCGGAAACCTTTTGCGACAAGCCGAGCTTTATAGATGGTCACATTACCGTCAGCATCAGTCTTCTTCTTAAAGATCCATTTATTCTCGACGGCCTTGCGCCCTTCGGGAATATCCATCAAAGTCCACACTTTGTTATCATACATGGATCCTATTTCGGATTTCATGGCTTCAATCCATTTCTCGGACTCTAGACTCGCCATCGCCTCCTTGTAGTTCGTAGGTTCGTCTTGTTCAACTAACATGACTGTGCAAACCATGTTGCCATACCATTCTGGTGCGATCCGAGATCTACCAGACCTACGAGGTAGAATACTTTTCTCGATAGTTTCTCGCATTCCTTCCACGGAGGACGTTTCCGGAATTGCTTCTGTTGCGCCACTCGGAATCTCGAGTTCAGGATCAACAATCTCATCGAGGTGTACCTTCCTCCCACTTACTCCTTTCGCGAGAAACTCCTTCTCTAGAAAGGTACCGGTCTTCGCGACAAAAGTTTTGCCCTCAGCTTGGTTGTAGAAGGTGTACCCAATGTTTTTTCGCGGATATCCTACAAAGACGACTTTCTCCGACATCGGTTCGAGTTTGTTGGGCTGTAGTTTCTTAACATACGCCTCATGTAACGCCCCGAAAATTTAGAACGAATTTTAAATTTATTTTGACGTCAGAAAACTTTTTTCTTTTGAATTAATGTTTCTAAAAATCTTTCGAGACGAGTTGACTTAGCGTTTTCGCTCGCTTTATCTGCCGGAGGACTTCCCTATCCATTTTTACAAGACCCGCCCAAAAATATTCCATACTCCAATCCCAGATTTTCAATTTCGGAGTGTCGCTCCTCACCTCAATTTATTCCATCAACTTAGGAGTCTCGGAAAATTCTCATCTTTTGGGAGGATCCATATTTTTGCATTTCCTACACTTCTTTAGTTGAACCCGAATCCATTTGAGCAAGTCATGACCCACTTCCTTTGTAAGCCAAACACCGATGTCGGTACGCGACTTAGCGTATAAATGCAAAACCTTTTTCCACACCTCTAAATGATTTCAAACTCCATAGACACTCTCCATAAACCCATAGTACTCTGTGGTATTTATTTGGTATTTTTCTGGGTTGAGTAAAACCCATGTCGTTTCGTCGAACACCTTCTGTGCGTGGAGATTTCGATTTTTTTTGTTCTGCCTAGTGCATCGTTCGAGTGTGAGAACAGTGCAGTGGCGTAGGCCTTCTCCTTAGCAAGCCATAGGTACCCTTGTTTTCGCATTTGGAGCTCCGAGTCTCCGGGAATGCAACGATGCCGCTCGCGTTCCACCGGGACGTTCGGGACGCACACATCGGCATTACCCTAAATCCCACCTAGCACCGAATCCCACCTTATCCCTCTCCCTAAGCAGCCCCTTTACTCCCCCACAGACACCCAACCTCCTCCTCTCGTTCTTATCTTCACCTTGTGGCAAGAAACGTCACCCATGACCTCAAGGTCATCAATGGCCTCACCCACCTCTCCTCTCCTCCCTCTATTTAAACCCTTCCAAGGAGCAGCGCCGGAAACCCTAGACATTCCTCTCCTCTCTCACTCCCCTGCCCTCTTCGTTCGGCTCAATGGGTGAGGGAAAATCTCCACCCAAAAATATCCCTCCATGGCCACCATGGCCGGAGCTCCTCGAGCTCAGGCGTGTGCGTGGGAGGCCATCTCCGCCCCTGCCCTGCCTCCCCCGGCCGCGGTGCCCCGCCGCCATCCCTTTCCGGCCACCGGCCGCCCTCCGGCGAGCCTCCGTGGCCGTCCCCGGCCCCGACCACTTCCAGTGCGTTAGCACGATGAGGAAGACGACCTCCTGGGGTTCGATCCGTTTCCTGCGTTTCCTCCCCGTTCGAACCGTTTTCCAGCCCGGCAGCCTTTCGGCCCGCCAGTGGCCTGGCCAGGCGCAGCGCAGCGCGCGGCGCGCAGGCGCGCGACGGCCCAGTCACGGCCCAGTCCGCGCGGCCGGAGCGACCCGTTCTGTTTTTTTAACCGTATCTCCGTTTTGAGTGATTCGAACTTCTAAATCTTTGTCTCGACGAGATGTACACATTGGTACCAGTTTTGTTTTATTTGAAAACATTTTATTTTGCGGTCATTTTCAAACGCTTTGTCTGTCGTTCCGCGGTTTGTTTGTTTTTCGAGTTTCCGACGCGCGACGACGCCAAGATTTTTCGGAGCATTTGGAAACCGTCTTCTAAGGCAAGCTAACCCCTTGCTATGATCTGTCCCGCAATGTTTGATTGTCTATTTACTTGTTTGCTATTATCATGTCGTGTGTTTATGTGTTGCGTGGTATATCTAATTTGCTGATCCATCTAACCCGCTGACTTATTATCACTGTTAATAACCAACTAAAGACGACACGTGGCAATTCCGGCACACCCACCGCGAATACCCGGTCGGATAAATTGTTTTGAGTGTTTTCTTGTTTGTGGATATTATGACTGTTAATAACCCACTAAAGACGACACGTGGCAATTCCGGCACACCCGCCGCGAATACCCGGTCGGATCAATTGCTTTTGGTTGTTTCTGCTTGTGGATATTATTATTGTTAATAACCCACTAAAGACGACACGTGGCAATTCCGGCACACCCGCCGCGAATACCCGGTCGGTTCAATTGACTTGAGTGTTTCTTATTTGTGGTATGAATATATGTGGATGTTGTGCTCATTATACTTGACTGCTATCATCCTAACCCTGTTTTATTGCTGCATCGGAGATGTTGGTTTTACAATAATTGTGGTGGAAACATCTTTAGAAAGATCTTGAGAAATTTGACTAATAAATTAATCACCTCCCTCGACTAGATTGAGTCATCGGTGCCATTCACCAAACCTTTTAGCTCAGTCACGCGTCGTCGGAATGGGTAGACCCAACTTAGTAGCATTATCGAGATTCCCCTTTGATGCCACCCCTTGGTGAGTCTAGTCGGTTACCTGTGTGGTCGGGGCTAGTCTTGTGATGGTTCCGGAGCTCGGCGTCGCTCATTGGTTGGGGATGTGCCGGAATTGTAGTTCAGCCTAAGGCAAGGCACTAGGGCATGTCGGTAACTATACAGGGGGCGTCTTGATTGTGTGGAGCGTTGGGGAGTGTGGACTTTTCCGATGGGATCTGTCTGCACTCCAGCGTGTGTATTGTTGTAACCTCTCGAGAGTGTCAATCTAGATTCTAGCCTAGTCCCAAGGTCACCGGACACGTTTGGATCGAGTCACACTTAGAGTCAGTCCTGTCACAGGGAATTTTTTTTGCAAATGAACGTGAAACAAGTTGCTAAACAGGTTGTCAAGACAGGTTGTGAGACTCGTGGAGTCTAAGTGTTGCGCCAGAATTGGCGAGAGGCCGGAGTGCCAGGAATTGTGATCTTACCCATGTGAATGATACATTTTATGTTCTGAATATATGCCATGATATATTATGAACTTATGCCATGCTACCATTTTATGCCATGTCTCACGTAGATTTCGCCATGTTTTAGACTGTTAATTAAGGAATAACTTGTCACATGATTGTTTGCTGCATGATTGTTGGATTGTTTGTAGCAAGGGACTACCTCTTGCTGAGTGCATAATTAATGTACTCACGTGACTCATTGTGGCCAGATCTCGGCGAGGATTCATCTTCTACCTTAACAAGGAGATGGAGCAAGAGCGCGCGTGCTAGGAATCCGTAGCCCAGCCAGATGCCTGTGGAGTGGAGTCGCTCCAAGCCGTTGCCTCAATATTTTCTTCCGCCGCCAGTTAAACTCTGACCTGTGCTATGCTTGGCTCGATATTTTGTCGTGCCTCGATGGCCTTGTAAACCCTTTTGTAGCACTTATGTGCCTATTGTGTAATGATATCATATATGTTACACTGTCGCGACGTGTGGCCAGATATCTTGGGCTGGCGCACGAGACGACCGCCTCGCTGGCAAGTTGTGCCAGGGAGGGGTGTTCCACCTCACAACCCCAAACCTTCAGAAACGATAACTTAGGCTTCTGGCCATACCAGAATTCATACGGTCTCGTGTCAACGGATTTGGACGGAGCCCTATTTAAAATAAATGCGGCTGTTTCTAACGCATAACCCCAGAAGGACACGGGCAGATCGATAAGAGACATCATAGATCGAACACTATCCAGTAGAGTACGATTACGTCGCTCGGACAAGCCGTTACGCTGCGGTGTTCCGGCCGGCGTAAGTTGGGGTACTATGCCACAACTCTTCAGATGTGTGCCAAACTCAAAACTCAAATACTCGCCACCACGATCGGATCAGAGGTGCTTGATTTTCTTGTTAAGCCGATTCTCAACTTCACTTTGAAATTCTTTGAACTTTTCAAAAGTTTCAGACTTGTGTTTCATCAAGTAGATATAACCGTATCTACTCAAGTCATCAGTGAAGGTGACGAAGTAACGATAACCATTGCGTGTCAAAACGCTCATCGGTCCACACACATCTTTATGTATGATCCCCAATAAATCCGACGCCCGATCAATGAAACCTTTGAACGGTGTCTTGGTCATTTTGACCATAAGGCATGGTTCGCATGTATCGAGGGATCCGAAAACCAACGAGTCCAAAAGTTCATCGGAGTGGAGTTTCTTCATGCGCTTTACACCAATATGACTGGGACGGCAATGCCACATATACATGGTGGTATCATCACTACACTTAATCCGTTTGGCTTATATGTTATGGATGTGAGTACTACGATCGAGATTCAACAAGAATAAACCATTATTCTCGGGAGCATCAACATAAAATATATCATTCATATAAATAGCACAACTGCTTGATACTGATTTAAATGAATAACCGTCTTGTAACAGGCAAGACCCACTTATAATGTTTACACTCAAGGATGGTACAAAATAACACTTATTTAAAACCAAAACTAATCCCGATGGTAGATGTAGAGGGAGCGTGCCGACAGCCACCACGTCGACTCTCGATCCGTTGCCGGCGCGCATCGTCACCTCATCCTTAGCCAGTCGCCGTCTATTCCGTAACTACTCCTGAGAGTTACATATATGAGCAACAGAATCAGTATCAAACACCCACGTGTTGCTCCGGGCGGATGTAAGGTATACATCTATAATATGTATATCAAATATACCTTGCTCTTTGTCGACCGTCTTGCCAGACTTCCTATCCTACAGGTACTTGGGGCAGTGTAACATCCTGGGATTTGAAAAATCAGAAAAATTTAAAACTTTTAAAAAATTACTTTGTATGTTACTTTTAAAAGAGTTTTCAAGCTTTGCATTCATGCACTCATGCATTCATGCATAAACATCATTTCATCTTGTGGCTTAAATTAAATAAGAGTTTGAAATTTAATATTTATTTATATGTTTGTTTTGAAAATTATTCCATAAACATGTTATTTGTATCTTTTATATTTTTCCTCTTATTTAATTTTATTTTTGGGTAAGAATACTACCAAAAAGTTCTAAATTAAATAATCTTTCCAAAACATATTTTTATGAATTTTTCCGAAAAGGTTTGGTTAAGTTTAAAAATCATTTTTGAATTAAAAGTTTGAAAACAGAAAATGGGTTTGTCAAAAAAAAAAAGAGAAACAGCCCGAGTCATCTGGGCCGAAGCCCACTTCTCTTCCTCGTGCGCGAGCGGCACTTAGCAGCCCAGCAACGGCCCGTCATCGACCTCCCTCTCGCTGACGCCTGGGGCCCGCTCGTCATCCCCTCCCAACCGTATCTTCTGCAACCTCTCGAACGAGATTTTCTCGGCGAGGAGTTCGTCCCGATACGGACTCGAATCCGAGCCGTGTTTCGCAAGGGATTCCTCCCCGGTGCCCCTATATAAACCCCAGCCCCGGCCGCGTCTCCCTCTCCCCGAAACCCTAGACCCACCGCCCCCGGGCTGCTCACAATCTCCCGCCGCCGTCCGCCGTTTCCGCCGGCGAAAAACGTCGAGTTCCGGTGAGCCTCTTCAAACCCCGAGTCCTCCGTCTCTCCCTTCCTTCTTATTTGCTTCTTGCGCATCGTTGTGACACGGTGGCGTGACTTTTCCCGCAGCTTTTCGACGCACTCGTCCACGCCCGACGCAAAGCGCCGCCAGACGCAACTCCGGCGAAGGATTTACGGCGAACCAGGAAGATCCGGACTCCGCCACCTCGCCACCGACATCGCCGAGACCTTCTCTAGCTTAGGGTATGCTCCGTTCTTCTCGGGAGTCCATAGATCGTTTAGAACACCGTGTCGCCGCCACGGTTTGTGCTCGTCGGAGTAACTCCGGCGAAGTGCGCCGCTCAGTTTAGATCGATTCGTTATCGGCCGTTGGATCTAGATCGTCCGGCTCTGTTTTAATTTCTTTTCCGAATCGGTATGGGCGAATCAGAGGTTGCCACGTCGCCCGCCCACATCCGTCCGCGTCGCCCACAACCCGTCCGCGCCCGCATATCCCGCATCGTCCGAAGACCAGTCAACTGGATTACTCCGCACCAATCCTAGGACGCCACGTGGCCCAGGGACCTCAGCGTGAAGCTTTTGTTTGTTTTCTTCACAGTTTAGTCCCTCATATTAGATCTATTATAACTTTTTATTGGTTTGGCCAAATTTAACAAACTGTATATTTTTGAAAAGCTCTCGACATGTAGAATATTTTAGCACTGTTGGTTTTCTGTTTTGAGTTTGTTTAAATTATTCAAATTTCAGATTATGAGTTTAAGCAAATTTGACTTAGATTTAAATCTATAAGATCAAAATTTGTAAATAAAATTGTTTTGGAAACCTTATAATATGTGTTATATGAATACACTGTTAGAAAATATTTTTCAGTGTTATTTGGACTATTTCAAAATCATAATGTTAAATTGAATAAAGTTTGAGTAATTTTTCTTAACTTTTGATAGAAATATTATTTTTCAGTAAATCCAATTACTATAAATTTGAATGACTAAGTATTTGTTGTAGGAATTTTCTACTCATTTTTGTAGAATAATTTTCTGTTTATTTTGTAAGTAAAATTGATTTAATTCTTTTAAATGATATTGTAAGGAATAAAATTAATCAAAAATATATTAAAAGTAATTTCATCATCTTTTCGAAATAATAAAATGACTTAGGCATATTTTGACCACTTTGGTCACAAAAGGTACTTAGAAATATTTTGCCTTCTTAAACAAATTAAATTCTCTCTTAGAAAATATTTGATAAATATTCGACAATACTTTCCTTAGAAAAATTTCAACACTTAGTAATGCTAAATCTTTTCCTTAGAGAAATTTAGCATCTATAAACTTAGTTGTTTTTATTTTGATAAGTGTTGTCCCTAGAAATAAATTGCATTGCATGCATAGCATATGGTATTGTATAGTTATTGTTTTTCTCTAAGTTAGGATTATTTTGAGCATAGTGTTTTGGTAAAGTGCTACAATATAAAGACTAGGAGGCCAATAAAGACTTAGAAGAAAACAGACTCTGGAAGCAGCTCCAAGAAGTAGAAGCACTTAGAAGAAAATCAAGAGGAACTGTAAGAAGACTATTCCCTTTTATTTCCCTAAGTCTTTTTCTCTGTTCTCTTCTTCTCTCTTAGACCTCGTGGTGGCTAAGTTATATTCAAGACCAGCCCTGGTGATATACAAATCATCAAGTCTGAACCATCAAGTCTACATGATTCAATGAGGACATCACCAAGGAGAAAGTTACAAGTCTGGAGATGAAGCCTGAGAGATCAACTATATTTTCTCTGTATATTTTTCTGCCTTCCTATTCTTCATCCACTTTGGACATAAACCAAGTCCTTAGTGATTTTGACTAAGTCCTTAGAGTGCTAATTGAAGATGAAGGAAACTACAAGGGAGTTGAAGAATTCAAGATCAAACATGATGAAGACTAGGAGCAGTCTTACAACTTAGTCAAGATTGACTTATAGTAATTAATTTTATGACCTTGGTCCTTAGTCATATTTGGCTAACACACTTGCCTTGCATTCACTTAGAATAATTTCTTGGCATGGCATGCATCTCTAGTTATAAATATTTTGCACATCATGCATAACATGTTTTTGTATGGTTATTTGGTTTGTATGTTTATTTGTGTCTTGTTTGATGTGTTAGAAATATCGGAGGAAACGACAACTGTTGCAGCTGCTGTTGCTATTCTTCCTGTTGCCAAGGTAAGTGGCACACCCTCATAAACTTCCTAAGTTTTTTCTATACATTACTTAGTATGTTTATTATATGCATGTGTTGGATAGTATTGCTATGCAAAGCCTTAAAACTCTCCACCCTTTGAGTCTAGGTGCCTATGTAATAACTTGGTAGAAATATTGATGCTATGCAAAAGTTGTTTTGTGAAAAGTTAATTTCTACTAAGTTAAAGATACTTCTGGGTGGATGTGGCAAGAGGATGGAGGTTAGAGTTGAGTGGCTGCTTAGGTTCATTTAGGTGGGTGCACCTGGCTAAGACCCAGGCTCATTTAGATGAGTGAACCTGAGTACGTACACTTGAGGATGGCCACCCAGGAACAAAGGGACCAAAGTTTTCTCCAAGTGAAGATGTTTCCAGTGCAGCCACGTGGTATAATGGCTCTGCCTTGACTTTTCCCCAAAGGTCTCGTCTCAGGCTTCTCCTTTCCTTTTCACTACATGAGGGTCAAGGACAGAAGGGTTGTTTGAGTCTCGTGGTGAAAGTGCACAACCTCTGCAGAGTGTAAAACTAAGTACTTAGCCGTGTCCTCGGTTACGGACAATTTTGAGCAGCTGATCAAGGATTCAACGGAGGCTCCCAACATTCAAATTTCTAAGTTAAAAGTTGATGGGTGAACAAGGGAAGATGAGATTATGGTTTTCATGCCATACTTGTCCTGATTTCAAGAAAAGTGTTTTCAAAAGAGTAGGAAAAATTGGCTTTATGCAAATTAGCCTTGAACTCCACCGGCCAAATATGCATATAGGCTTTAGAGTTATTCCATTAAGTGTCCACCATAGTGTCACTTGCCAGACTCCATTTTTAATGGAATCTGACCCACTCTGTTGCAAATTATTATTTGTTGCAGAAATTTCTGACGAAGAGTAAGGACTACGTTTGGGTTTCGAGTCTGCACCAACATGTTTTCGCCTGTGGCGTGTCATGAAGTTGGAGGCTCATTGAGGATTTATTCCGCTGCTTTATTGTTTTGAGCTAGCTTTAAGCTATGCAAAGATGTATCGAACTATTTATTTTTTTGTAAGTCTGGATCATCGATGTAATAAATTTGATGCTTTGTTGTGATATTACATCGTAAACTGTGTGTGCAAATGAATCGATCCAAGGGGTTTGCACTATACACAGGTACCTGCCATATTTTAAGTGCAGGTACGTTACAGGCAGTTGTGCTTCCAGTGACCTTTTCCCTAGCAGTAGAAATACTCCACGCTAGCTCTGGGACCAGATCTGTTAGTCTTGGGCTTGACACTCATCTTGCCCTCCAACCTGGACTTCCAGCTCTGCTTTTCCTTGCCACCAGATTTCTTAAAATCGACGGTCTTGTTGACCATCAACAGCATGTGCTCCTTCTTAATCTCCACCTCAGCAGTCTTGAGCATCACGAACACTTCACCCAGGGACTTAGCCATGCCATGCATGTTGTAGTTCATGATGAAGCCTTTATAGCTAGGGGGCAACGATTGCAACACCCTGTCGATCGCCAGCTCATCGGGAATCTTGCATTCCAGAGCATTCAGGCGTTTAACGTAGCCAGATATCTTGACCACATGCTCGCTCACACTGCTATGCTCCTCCATCTTGGCCAAGAAGAAAAGCTCAGAAGCTTCATATCTCTCAGCCTTAGCCTGCGGCGCGAAGACAACCTTCAGATCAGAAATAATCTCAAAGGTGCTCATCTTCTCGAAGCGCTTCTGCAGGTCGGCTTCCATGGCGTAGAGCATGCCACTCTGGACAAAAGCAGAATCCTCCGATCTGGTCTGGAAGACCTTCTTCTCATCCTCAGAGGCTTCACCTGCGGGAGGGTCACCTATGTGAAGATTTGCAAAGTGCATACGGATCTGAATGTGGCAGATCCGCTGACGAAGCCTCTCCCGCTTGATAAGCATGAACAACACCAATTAGCTATGGGTGTTAGGCTTTTACCAAGTTGTAATCTAGATTAAGTTGTACTCTAGTGCAAGTGGGAGACTGAAGGAGATATGCCCTAGAGGCAATTAATAAAGTGTATTCTTTATCATATCTCGTTTGTTCATAATAGGTTTTTGTGTCATGCTAGAACCGTATTAAGCGGAAACATTAATGCGGGTGTGATACGCAAACAACCAGGTCCCTAATAGCCTCTACTAAGACTAGTTTCGTTGCGCGATTGATGATCGAGGTTTCCCGGTCATGGGGCATGGTGCCGGTCGGCAATGAGAGTCATATCGCTGGAGAGTGATGTGATGGACATACCCAGATTTGGAGAACGTAGTCGTTACGCCTTTGACCGTGAGATCAACTCTTATTGATATTCCCGGAAGATACTTTGATTGCACCAAACGTCGTATCTTATTTAGTATGACAATAACGGTGATACTTTTGGGTATTGGAAAGGAGTATTGAGACGAGGGGTCAAGAGCGGGATTTGCCAGTCCGCGTAGCAGGATAGATACTCTCGGGCCCACTCGGTGAGATCATGTCTAATGAGCTTGCAAGCATGTGACTAGGTCACGGAGACATGAGATCATGAACGAGTAGAAGATAGCATCGTCGGTAACGAGGTCGGGATTAGGTATGGAGATATCTATGGAACGACACTCGGACGTGCTAAGTATCGCCATGGCAAAAGGTCTAAGACTTCACGTTCAGGTTTGATAGATGAAAGTCATTCGTTATATCTCAGGGATTAATTCATGGGGTCCAGGCCTACGGGTTAGTCGTTGATCATTGAGGAGTCTTATCATACCTTATATTATATCGAACCGCTAGGGTAACACACTTAAGGGGTTTCGACAAGACAACCCGAGAGAGGTCCGATGGAGATCGGGCAGCGCCGAAAGAGTTTTCGGAGCTAGGAAATATTATATATATTATGTTTGATATTAATTAGTGTTATTAATATGCAAATATGATTTTATATATTTATTTTCGAATTTATTAAGGCAGATTTCCCTAAATGGGCCTTCCGGACGAAAGAAGGCCCAAGAGGGGGGGGGAACCCCCTTGGGAATTCGGTGGGGGCTTGGTGGCCGGCCTAGGTGGGCCACAAGGGGCCCACCAGGGGGCCGGCGCACCCCCTTGGCCGAACCAGGCTATGTGGGGATAGTCCCACATTGCCTGGCTGGCAAGGTTGGCTCCCCTTGGGAGCCTATATAAGAAGGGGCACCCCCAGCCTTTTAATTCACCAATTAATTCATGATTTCTCTCTCGATCTCGTGGTTCCCAAGTCGGAGCCGCGCCGAGCAAGAGAAAGAGGGGATCTCCTCCACCATAGCCCGCTGCCGCGCTGCTGGTGTTCCGGTCCAAGTCTTCCGCTGCTCGTCCTGGACTGGAGCTTCGGAGGCGTCGTCTCCACCGTACGTGTGCGACTCCCTGCGAGGTGCTGCGCTAGCGGTACTCGGAGGCCTGCTTCCTCTACACGACCTTGAGGTCGGCTTCGTCGGTCTGCATCGACAACGTTTGTGCGGGAACGTAATCCCCGCTTTCGGTCTACAAGGGTACGTATTCCGATCTCCGTTATCTGCATAGAATAGATCTTGGCTAGTTTAAGGATATCGTTGCTAGGAAATTTTTTGTTTTCTGCACCCGATCCCCTTCAGTGGTATCAGAGCCGATCTATCGTAAGATATAGCAGTACGCTGTTAGAACCCGTGCTCTGCACGGGGGCACCGTTCCTGTTATTTGCTACCCTCTAGCGTGCACTTGTGTATTCCAGCGGCATTGAGTTGATGAAGCGGCCCGGACCGACTTTACGCGTACGCTTACGCGAGACTGGTTCCACTACTGACATACGGCTTGTACCGTATCTGTGGCTGGCGGGTGACAGTTTCTCTCTCTTTAGTTGGTCTTCGCATTTTCAATGGAGGGCCCGAAAGGGATGCTTAAACATGCAATTATTGGATCGTTGTTGTGGTCATAAGATTCGTAGGTATGAAGCGGATCTATTTATGAAAGCCCCAAGCCACGTAAAATATGCAAAAGATAAAGTAGAAGCGTCTAACTTTATTTTGCAGGGGCTATGTGATATGGTCAAGGTAGGTTTATTAAATTGTTTATAAACTGCGGGCTCCAAGAAGACCATGGCGCGATGGACTATATCACATTGCATTACATTTGATGTTGTGTGCGCATCTTATTTTTATGTGATTGTGTGTTACACGGCGGTAGCTGAATAAGATGATCCCTTCAAAATACCACTAGTGTTCTCCCTCCAACGCGCACCACCAATAAAGTTCTACG
Organism: Poa annua; assembly: GCA_026929855.1. Lineage (NCBI taxonomy): Eukaryota > Viridiplantae > Streptophyta > Magnoliopsida > Poales > Poaceae > Poa > Poa annua. Next base: position 77,424,096 of record CM049431.1, on the reverse strand, counting down.
TTATGAGGCAGGCCGTGATGATCGGGTGTCAGACATATCTTCGTTCGCATACGGTGGGTGTAAGCCATGTTGCACAAGCGTCAGCGTGGAGGTCTTTGGTGGCGAGCCTAGCATACTCAGAGGTATGGCCTCGGAACAGGAAGACCGAAAGGTCGAGCACGAGTCACAAAATTGGTGTGACGGACGATTTTGTCTACTCTTGAAGTTGTGCTGCCGGCTTTGATGATGAGGGGTGGTGCAATGGATGGGGGTCGTGTAATCGCTTAAACGACCAGGAGGGATGTTCGTTTGAGTGGGAGTTATGTAAGTTATTTTCTAAAATACTATAACTCAAAATTATTATTAACAAAGTCTTATGTTGTTGCAAATTCCATTGTAGATGTCTCGCCCCTCGTTTAACCTAGGTCTGTTCCTTGAGAAAGAAAAGCTTAAGACCAATGGGTCAAACTTCATGGCCTGGTTCCGCAACCTGAGGATCCTCCTCACTCCCCATAGGGTGGCCTACGTCATTGAGGCCGCCATAGGTGACCCTCCTGCAGATGATGCCTCTGAGGATGAGAAGAAGGTCTTCCAGACCCGATCGGAGGATTCTGCCTTTGTCCAGAGTGGCATGCTCTACGCCATGGAAGCCGACCTGCAGAAGCGCTTTGAGAAGATGAGCGCCTTTGAGATCATCTCGGATCTTAAGGCTGTCTTTGCGCCGCAGGCTAAGGCTGAGAGATATGAGGCTTCTGAGCTTTTCTTCTCAGCCAAGATGGAAGAGCATAGCAGTGTGAGCGAGCATGTAGTCAAGATGTCTGGCTACGTTCAACGCCTGAATGCTCTGGAGTGCAAGATTCCCGATGAGCTGGCGATTGACAGGGTGTTGCAATCGTTGCCACCAAGCTACAAAGGCTTCGTCATGAACTACAACATGCAGGGCATGGCTAAGCCCCTGGGTGAAGTGTTCGTGATGCTCAAGACTGCTGAGGTAGAGATTAAGAAGGAGCACACGCTGTTGATGGTCAACAAGACCGTTGATTTAAAGAAGTCCGGTGGCAAGGGAAAGCAGAGCTGGAAGTCCCGGAGGGAGGCAAAGTTGGCTGCCAAGCCCAGGACTAACATGTCTGGTCCCAGAGCTAGCGTGGAGTGTTTCTACTGCAAGGGGAAGGGTCACTGGAAGCGCAACTGCCCCAAGTATCTGGAGGATAGGAAGTCTGGCAAGACGGTCGACAAAGAGCAAGGTATATTTGATATACATGTTATAGATGTGTACCTTACATCCGCCCGGAGCAATACGTGGGTATTTTATACTGGTTCTGTTGCTCATATATGTAACTCTCAGGAGGAATTACGGAATAGAAGGCGGCTGGCGAAGGATGAGGTGACGATGCGCGTCGGCAACGGATCGAGAGTCGACGTGGTGGCTGTCGGCACGCTCCCTCTGCATCTACCATCGGGATTAGTTTTGGTTTTAAATAAATGTTATTTTGTGCCATCCTTGAGTGTAAACATTATAAGTGGCTCTTGCCTGTTACAAGACGGTTATTCATTTAAATCAGTGTCAAGCAATTGTGCTATTTATATGAATGATATCTTTTATGTTGATGCTCCCGAGAATAACGGTTTATTCTTGTTGAATCTCGATCGTAGTACTCACATCCATAACATAGAGGCCAAACGAATTAAGTGTAGTGACGATACCGCCATGTTTTTGTGGCATTGCCGTCTTGGTCATATTGGTATAAAGCGCATGAAGCGACTCCACTCCGATGGACTCTTGGACTCGTTGGATTTCGGATCCCTCGATACATGTGAACCATGCCTCATGGGCAAAATGACCAGGACACCGTTCAAAGGTTTCGTTGAACGGGCGTCGGATTTGTTGGGGATCATACATACAGATGTGTGTGGACCGATGAGCGTTTCGACACGCAATGGTTATCGTTACTTCGTCACCTTCACTGATGACTTGAGTAGATACGGTTATATCTATTTGATGAAACACAAGTCTGAAACGTTTGAAAAGTTCAAAGAATTCCAGAGTGAAGTTGAGAATCAGCTTAATAGGAAAATCAAGCATCTCCAGTCCGATCGTGGTGGAGAGTACTTGAGTTTTGAGTTTGGCACACATCTGAAGAGTTGTGGCATAGTGCCCCAACTTACGCCCGCCGGAACGCCACAGCGAAACGGTGTGTCCGAGCGACGTAATCGTACTCTACTGGATAGTGTCCGATCTATGATGTCTCTTACCGATCTGCCAGTGTCCTTCTGGGGTTATGCGTTAGAAACAGCCGCATTCATTTTAAATAGGGCTCCGTCCAAGTCCGTTGAAACGACGCCGTATGAATTATGGTATGGCCAAAAGCCTAAGTTATCGTTTCTGAAGGTTTGGGGTTGTGAGGCGTACGTTAAGAAACTACAGCCCGACAAACTCGAACCGAAGTCGGAGAAAGTCGTCTTTGTAGGATATCCGCGGGAAACCGTTGGGTACACCTTCTACAACCAAGCTGAGGGCAAAACTTTTGTCGCGAAGACCGGTGCCTTTCTAGAGAAGGAGTTTCTCGCGAAAGGAGTAAGTGGGAGGAAGGTAGACCTCGATGAAATCGTTGATCCTGAACTCGAGATTCCGAGTGGCACAACGGAAGCAATTCCGGAAACGTCCTCCGTGGAAGGAGTGGGAGAAACTGTCGAGGAAGATGTTCTACCTCGTAGGTCTGGTAGATCTCGGATCCCACCAGAATGGTATGGCAACATGGTTTGCACCGTCATGCTAGTCGAGCAAGACGAACCTACGAACTACAAGGAGGCGATAGAGAGTCTAGAGTCCGAGAAATGGCTTGAAGCCATGAAATCCGAAATAGGATCCATGTACGATAACAAAGTGTGGACTTTGGTAGATATTCCCGAAGGGCGCAAGGCCGTCGAGAATAAGTGGATCTTTAAGAAGAAGACTGATGCTGATGGTAATGTGACCGTCTATAAAGCTCGGCTTGTCGCAAAGGGTTTCCGACAAGTTCATGGAATTGACTACGATGAAACTTTTTCACCGGTAGCGATGCTTAAGTCTATTCGGATTTTGTTAGCGGTAGCTGCCTACTATGATTATGAAATCTGGCAGATGGACGTCAAAACGGCCTTCCTGAATGGAAACATTGAGGAAGAGTTGTACATGGTACAGCCGGAAGGTTTTGTCGATCCAGGAAGTGCTAACAAGGTGTGCAAGCTTCAGCGATCCATCTATGGATTGAAGCAGGCATCTCGGAGCTGGAATCTTCGCTTTGATGAGGTAATCAAAGGTTTTGGATTTATCCAGAATGTGGAAGAGACCTGTATTTACAAGAAAATGAGTGGGAGCTCGGTTGTGTTCTTAGCACTGTATGTTGACGACATATTGCTAATAGGGAATGATGTGGAACTTCTGAATAGCGTGAAGGAATATTTAAACAGTAAGTTTTCCATGAAGGACTTAGGAGAAGCTGCGTATGTTTTAGGCATAAAAATCTATCGTGATAGATCAAGGCGCCTATTAGCACTAAGTCAGAGTACTTATCTTGATAAAATATTGAAGCGTTTTCATATGGAGAAGGCAAAGAAGGGTTCTCTGCCGGTTATCAAGAATAAGATATTGCGTAAGGCGCAGTGTCCGGTGACGGAACTGGGTAAGGCCGAAATGACGAAACATCCTTATGCTTCAGCCATAGGATCGATCATGTATGCAATGTTGAGTACTAGACCAGATGTGGCATTAGCTCTGAGTTTGACCAGCCGGTACCAGAGTAATCCTGGAATGCCGCATTGGGTAGCTGTTAAGAGCATTCTTAAATATCTCAATAAGACAAAGGAAATGTTCCTTGTGTATGGTGGCTGCGATGAGGAACTTGGCGTAACGGGTTACGTAGATGCAAGTTTCTGCTCAGACCCCGATGACTGTAAGTCACAGACATGTTACGTGTTCAAGGTGAATGGAGGCGCCGTGTGCTGGAGAAGTGGGAAGCAACCCATAGTCGCACAATCTACAATGGAGTCGGAGTACATTGCTGCCTGCGAGGCCGCGAATGAAGCTGTGTGGCTGAGGAAGTTCGTCATCGAACTTGGAGTGTTCCCGAGCGTGCAAGACCCCGTGGTCCTCTTCTGCGACAATACGGGTGCCATTGCGAACGCCAAGGAGCCAAGGTCTCACTCCACCGCCAAACACATTCTCCGACGCTTCCACGTGATACGTCAGTACGTACAAGGAGGCGATGTGAAGATTTGCAAAGTGCATACGGATCTGAATGTGGTAGATCCGCTGACGAAGCCTCTCCCGCTTGATAAGCATGAACAACACCAATTAGCTATGGGTGTTAGGCTTTTACCAAGTTGTAATCTAGATTAAGTTGTACTCTAGTGCAAGTGGGAGACTGAAGGAGATATGCCCTAGAGGCAATTAATAAAGTGTATTCTTTATCATATCTCGTTTGTTCATAATAGGTTTTTGTGTCATGCTAGAACCGTATTAAGCGGAAACATTAATGCGGGTGTGATACGCAAACAACCAGGTCCCTAGTAGCCTCTACTAAGACTAGTTTCGTTGCGCGATTGATGATCGAGGTTTCCCGGTCTTGGGGCATGGTGCCGGTCGGCAATGAGAGTCATATCGCTGGAGAGTGATGTGATGGACATACCCAGATTTGGAGAACGTAGTCGTTACGCCTTTGACCGTGAGATCAACTCTTATTGATATTCCCGGAAGATACTTTGATTGCACCAAACGTCGTATCTTATTTAGTATGACAATAACGGTGATACTTTTGGGTATTGGAAAGGAGTATTGAGACGAGGGGTCAAGAGCGGGATTTGCCAGTCCGCGTAGCAGGATAGATACTCTCGGGCCCACTCGGTGAGATCATGTCTAATGAGCTTGCAAGCATGTGACTAGGTCACGGAGACATGAGATCATGAACGAGTAGAAGATAGCATCGTCGGTAACGAGGTCGGGATTAGGTATGGAGATATCTATGGAACGACACTCGGACGTGCTAAGTATCGCCATGGCAAAAGGTCTAAGACTTCACGTTCAGGTTTGATAGATGAAAGTCATTCGTTATATCTCAGGGATTAATTCATGGGGTCCAGGCCTACGGGTTAGTCGTTGATCATTGAGGAGTCTTATCATACCTTATATTATATCGAACCGCTAGGGTAACACACTTAAGGGGTTTCGACAAGACAACCCGAGAGAGGTCCGATGGAGATCGGGCAGCGCCGAAAGAGTTTTCGGAGCTAGGAAATATTATATATATTATGTTTGATATTAATTAGTGTTATTAATATGCAAATATGATTTTATATATTTATTTTCGAATTTATTAAGGCAGATTTCCCTAAATGGGCCTTCCGGACGAAAGAAGGCCCAAGAGGGGGGGGGGGGGGGGGGGGGGGGAACCCCCTTGGGAATTCGGTGGGGGCTTGGTGGCCGGCCTAGGTGGGCCACAAGGGGCCCACCAGGGGGCCGGCGCACCCCCTTGGCCGAACCAGGCTATGTGGGGATAGTCCCACATTGCCTGGCTGGCAAGGTTGGCTCCCCTTGGGAGCCTATATAAGAAGGGGCATCCCCAGCCTTTTAATTCACCAATTAATTCCTGATTTCTCTCTCGATCTCGTGGTTCCCAAGTCGGAGCCGCGCCGAGCAAGAGAAAGAGGGGATCTCCTCCACCATAGCCCACTGCCGCGCTGCTGGTGTTCCGGTCCAAGTCTTCCGCTGCTCGTCCTGGACTGGAGCTTCGGAGGCGTCGTCTCCACCGTACGTGTGCGACTCCCTGCGAGGTGCTGCGCTAGCGGTACTCGGAGGCCTGCTTCCTCTACACGACCTTGAGGTCGGCTTCGTCGGTCTGCATCGACAACGTTTGTGCGGGAACGTAATCCCCGCTTTCGGTCTACAAGGGTACGTATTCCGATCTCCGTTCGTACTACTATATCTGCATAGAATAGATCTTGGCTAGTTTAAGTATATCATTGCTAGGAAATTTTTTGTTTTCTGCACACAATCCCCTTCAATGACCACAACAATGATCCAATAATTGCATGTTTAAGCATCCCTTTCGGGTCCTCCACTGAAAATGCGAAGAACAACTAAAGAGAGAGAAACTGACACCCGCCAGCCACATATACGGTACAAGCCGTATGTCAGTAGTGGAACCAGTCTCGCGTAAGCGTACGCGTAAAGTCGGTCCGGGCCGTTTCATCAACTCGATGCCGCTGAATCACAAGTGCACGCTAGAGGGTAGCAAATAACAGGAACGGTGCCCTCGTGTAGAACACGGGTTCTAACAGCGTACATCTATATCTACGATAAATCGGCTCTGATACCACTGAAGGGGATCGGGTGCAGAATACAAAAAAATTCCTAGCAACGATAACCCTAAAACATGCGAAGATATATTCTATGCAGATATAGTATTACGAACGGAGATCGGAATACATACCCTTGTAGACCGAAAGCGGGGATTACGTTCCCGCACAAACTTTGTCGATGAAGACCGACGAAGCCGACCTCAAGGTCGTGTAGAGGAAGCAGACCTCCGAGTACCGCTAGCGCAGCACCTCGCAGGGCGTCACACACGTACGATGGAGACGACGGTCTCCGAAGCTCCAGTCCAGGACGAGCAGCGGAAGACTTGGACCGGAACACCAGCAGCGCGGCAGCGGGCTATGGTGGAAGAGACCCCCCTCTCAACTCGGCGCAACTCCAACAAAGGGAATCGCGAAATCGAGAGAGAATTCGGGAATTAATTGGTGAATTAAAAGGCCAGGGGTGCCCCTTCTTATATAGACTCCCAGGGGGGAGCCAACCTCCTCACCAGGCAATGTGGGACTATCCCCACATTTCCTGGTGCGGCATGGCTGGTGCGCCGGCCCTGGTGGGCCTCATTTGGCCCACCTAGGCCGGCCTCCATGCCCCCCACCGAATCCCCTTGGGGATTTTACCCCCTCTTGGGCCTTCTGGTAGGGAAATCAGTCTAAATAAATTCGAAAATAAATATATCAAATCATATTTTCATATTAATTACACTAATTAATATCAAACATATTATATATAATTTATTCTAGCTCCAAAAACTCTTTCGTCGCTGCCCGATCTCCATCGGACCCCTCCCGGGACATTCCGGGTGATCTCTTTCCTTTCTGGTTGTCTTGTCGAAACCCCTTAAGTGTCTTACCCTAGCGGTTCGATATAATAACAGGTATGATCATGACTCCTCTATGATCAACGACTAACTCGTAGGCCTGGACCCCATGAATTAATCCCTGTGATATAACAAATGACTTTCATCTATCAAACCTGAACGCAAAGTCTTAAACCTTTTGTCGTACCGATACTTAGCGTGTCCGAGTTTCGTTCCATGGATATCTCCATACCTAGCTTGACCTCATTACCGACAACGCTATCTTCTACTCGTATATGATCTCATGTCTCCGTGACCTAGTCACATGCTTGCAAGCTCATTAGACATGATCTCACCGAGTGGGGCCTAGAGTATCTATCCAGCTATGCGGACTGGCAAATCCCAGTCTTGACCCCTCGTGTCAACTACTCCTTTCCACCGTTATTGTCATACTATATAATATACGACGTTTGGTGCGATCAAAGTATCTTCTAGGAATATCAATAAGAGTTGATCTCACGGTCAAAGGCGTAACGACTACGTCCTCCAAATCTGGGTATGTCCATCGCATCGTTCTCTAACGACATGACTCCCATTGCCGACCGGCGCCATGCCCCATGATCGGGAAACCTCGATCATCAATCGCGCAACAAAACTAGTCTTAGTAGAGGCTACTAGGGACCTAGTTGTTTACGCATCACACCCGAATTAATGTTTCCGCTTAATACGGTTATAGCATGACATAAAAATCTATTATGAACAAACGAGATATGATAAAGAATACACTTTATTAATTGCCTCTAGGGCATATCTCCTTCAACTAGTTCACGAGCCAACAATTCATAACTGAGAAAAATAAAAAGGCGAATTACATATCATGATGAGAAATTGTAGATCCGACTAATAAACTGGAAGGTCTATCCGGAGTCTATACTGCCAGCCATGCCGGGATAGTAACTGCCGGGACACAGCCTCCAGTCTCGATGCCACTTTCGAAAATAAGTCTCGGTGCTCCACACGCTGCAGGGTTGACCAAGCTCGTAGCGTGACTGTGCACCGATAGATAACCTGCATAACAGAAACAATTTTATTATTAAAAACCTTGTCATTTCTACATAGGCACAACGACCAAATAACGGCAATTGCGCCCATCCTACAAAATGGTTTGAACCTAGGATCCACGCCATTTAACTAGTTGCCAAAAATATTAGCAACAGTATATGGTGGATGTAAGGAGGAACCTATCTGGATGGCTGACCATATAGACCTGGCGAATTCACACTGAAAGAATAAGTGTGTAATGGTCTCATCATGAAGATAGAAGACACACTTTTTAATTACTTCCGTGCCAATTACGCTTGGCAACTTGGTCTTTTGCAAGAATTACACCCCGACGAAGATACCACGCAAACACCTTGGTTTTCTGCGGGATCTTCATCTTCCAAATTCTGTTATTATCCTTAATATCGGCCGAAATATCGGGAATAATAAGTGCTTTATACATAGAATCAACCAAAAATTTACCATTCTTTGTAAGATTCCATTGAAATCTATCTGGACCTTCCGACAAATGGACTGAGTCCAGTCTGAGAAGCAAGGAATTCCAGGATGCCTGTCTCGTTCCAAGTAAACTTCTTCTAAACGAAACATTTGGTGGGTCGGAACCCAACACCTTTGCGAGTGTATCGCTTTTGTCTCGTATAATAGAGTACATAGCTGGATATTGTTCCTTGAAGGTAAATCGGCCAAGCCATTTATCCTTCTAGAAACGAATTTCCGAACCATCCCTAATTGAGAAAGAGCCATGCTGGAAAAAGAACTTCTTGGTAGGCATGAGGCCAGCCTAGAAGTGTGAATCGCAGATTTCCAAAGAACCTGAGAGACATCTTGGTCTCTGACGAGGGATGTCCCCATCAATACCCATGGTTGCTAGTCTAGGGTAAGAGTTATGAGGTAGAGAATGTGTAGTGTTGATAAATTCGTCGGTTGACAAGTGGGATTTACCCAGGTTCAGTGCCCTCGAGTGAGGTAACACCCTTACGTTCTGTTTGTCTGTTATTGATTGTGAATATGCGGCGAGTACAAGGTTCTAGCAAGACGTGGATCTTGCTAGGGTTTGGTGATTCTGATTGGGCATGTGCTTGATCGGCCACCCTCCTATCCTTTAAATAGTGGTACAGATCTCGGGTCATAACTGACTAGGACTACATTCATGAAAAGTACTACCGACTATGCTATCTATGGTAGAAGTCCTTGAATTGGACTTCGCTTGTTGGGCTTCTTCAGTCTTATGACAATTGGGTTTTAGTCATTACGTGCACCAGGTACCCACACGAATGGATACCCGTTTGGTATAACCTCGTCAGTGTCCCACATACTTTTTTCTAAGAAGGGTTTGCCAGACTCCATCTTCCGAAAGAAGTCTGAAAAGTGTGTGGAGCAAATCTAGTTTTTGTTTTTGTGTTTTAGAGCGGTCATTTGGTGATATTTGCTTATTCCAAAATGTAAGTGTAGTTTAACGGAGCGGTTATGTAGAACACATCTGTATGTATTGAGTCAAACATGTTCTGACTATTTTGTGAAACATCTAAATATCAACTTATTTTAGTTCCGCAAAATCTCATGCTTGCTAGAGCCCATGAGCCAAAACCACATTCTCCGCTATTCTTTCAAAGATAGAAATTATTTTTCCTAATGTAAAATCTTTTTCTTATTTTATAGTTAAGTAAATAGATTTTTTTGGAAAGAAATCCATGCCACACATTTGTTTTCGACTTTTTGTTAAAATGCACATGCCAGCTCTAAGTTGCTCAAAATTAAGCATGGTAGATAAAGACCCATACATCATATGTTTGGTGACCTATATCGGCACTGAACAAATTGATGAACCCATTAAATTTATTAATTAGAGAAACTCACACTCGCAATATAAATGTCAATCGCCGGTCCTTCAGACAGATTCAGTAAAAAGTCCCAACACTGTGAGTACCTTTTTATCCGGGACAAGCTCAAAGCATTCGTAGGCCAAGGCTGCGAAAGACACACGGCAACCATCAAGGCAATCAATTATTTGGCTATAGAGTTAAACAGTTTCAATTAGTATATTGTATATATATTTTTCTTTTTCTTTCTAAATTAGGGACATTATAACAGCACCAAAAACGAGCTCTCCCAGGCTCTCAGCAATTCCGGCCATCCGATCGCACCTTTGGAGCGTTCTTCACCGTGCGATGGTCCTAAGAGATTGTCCCAATCCCACTGCTCTGGAACACAAATCGCAGACCTGTCGTTCGATCCCGAGGGAACAATCGTGATATGGCCATGTATGTAAAACCGAAAACCATGTCCGCACCCATCCTTCCCGAACTGCACCCCACCTCACGCCTCTCGGACTCGACCTTAGGCAAAACCTAGCTGGCCGCCACCACCCGCCGCGGCCAGCGTTGCGGCATTCTGACAGAGAGTGAGGGTGGTGGGCGAATAGAGAGACACGGCAGATAATTCGCCGCCCTTATGTTCGCCGCCGACCGGATTGCCCGGTGCGCCTCCTAGATCCCCGCCGCCGGCCGAATCGAGCCTGCCTCGCGTCTTGGATCCCCTCCACCGTCCGAATCAAGATGGCCCGGCTCTTAGATCGCCGGAAGCCGGCCGAATCAAGCGCATGACCCTGCCGCTTCTGCTCCGCAAGCTAAGCCGACACCATGCTGAGCTCCAACTGAGGATGGTAGCCAACGCCGGCCGTAGGTACGACGGCTGCAGACGGACGGGCGTGAGTCACGCAGGTTGTCTTCGTTTGCATACTCCGTCTTTGTTTCTTTCTGATCTCTCCTTTTTTCCTTTCAGATCGAGCACATGGTTTGTACTGATCCATGCTCTTCTCTCTCGTTTTTCCTTTCTGATCGATGAGGACTGTAAGTCTATAATTGGAAGGAATTGAACTAAGGGTCTTGATTTTTCTATCTATTTTAGCTACTTGATGAACTAATAATTCTTCAGAGGAGCCCTTGATCTGGGTCTCTGGGAAGAACTGACAGGAACCAAAGATACGATCCAATCCAGGCCATGGTTACATTATTCTCAGGAGTTTGCATCATCACTTGATCATGGTTAGTTCATGATTAGCATGAGTCCTGTAATGGGGTTTCCAAGTATCATTATAAAGAGCGGGTGGAAAGTATCCTTCACTGCTGCTTATGTGTTTATGGCATTTTCTAGGTTCAGCAACTAAACATGCTGCATATACTAAGTTTTTCCGATTCACACAAAGTGTCTGTATATATGTTACCTGAAGGATGCACAAATTGTGAAGATTTTGTCTGTAGGCTGTTATAATGATCTGGAATTTTGTTTCATTTAATGTTTTAGAAAATTTGTTTCAGATGTTGCATAAGCATTGTAAGATATAGAAATAAGTTCACCTTCATTTCTTTCAGTGTCCTTAGAAGATCAGATTGCACATCTCCCAACTTTTCAAGTGTAAATCATGGAAACAACGAAGAAGCTGCTCATTATTCTTGCATTTTCTACCTAGCGGATGCCGATCAAGTATGGAAGAACTGCAAGACTGTAGTAGATGATAGGTGTAATTGTATTCTAACATGCCATTTTTTCCGAATTTAGAAGGGTCTTAAGATATACCATATTTAGTTATTTGTCTGTGATGGTTGTTACTTATCAAGGCCCTTTTTAATTATATTTCAGGCCATGGTATTATCAAGCTCGGGTTAAGAGTTAAGACCACGGCCACCAGCTCTATTCACAAGAGATTGAAATACTCTAGCAAGAGCAGGACATAACTTTGCATAGTAGATCTTCATCTATATGGAGCAAAAAAAAAATCTAACACCAAGTTATCAAATTATTTAAGAAGGGAATATGCCCTAGATGAACTTAATAAACATAGTTTATTGGTAATATCTCAATTGTTCATTATATGTTTATACCATGTTATAATGTATTAAGTGGAAACATTAATACAGGTGTGGTAGATAAATAACCAGGTCCCTAGTAGACTCTAGACTAGTTTTGTTGCGCGATTGATGATCGAGGTTTTCCGATCATAGGGCATGGCGCCTGTCGGCAATGGAAGTCATGTCGTTGGTTGAACAATGTGATGGACATACCCATTTTTATAGGACGTAGTCATTACACCTTAAGACCGTGAGATCAACTCTTATTGTTATCCTTAAAAGATACTTTGATTGCACCAAACGTCATATCTTGTATAGTGTGACAATGATAGGTGATACTTTTGGGTATCGGAAGGGGGTAGTTGAGACGAGGGGTCAACAGCGGGATTTGTCAGTCCGTATAGCCAGATAGATACTCTAGGTCCCACTCAGTGAGATTATGTCAAATGAGTTTGCAAACATGTGACTAGGTCACCAGCAGACATAATATCATAGACAAGTAGAAGATAGCAAAGTCGGCAACGAGGTCAGCTAGATATGGAGATATCTAAGAACGACGCTCGGACACGCTAAGTATCGCCATGACAAAGGGTTTAAGACTTCCAGTTTTGATAGATGAAAGTCATTCGTTATATCACATGGATTAATTCATGGGGTCTAGGTCTACGAGTTAGTCATTGATCGGAGAGGAGTCTCGATCATGTCTGTTATTATATCGAACCACTAGGGTAACACACTTAAGGGGTTTCGACAAGACAACCGAAAAGGAAAGAGATCACCGGGAACGTCCTGGGAATGGTCCGATGGAGATCGGGCAGCGACGAAATAGTTTTCGGAGTTAGAATAAATTATATATAATATGTTTGATATTAATTAGTGTAATTAATGTTTAAATATGATTTTATATATTTATTTTCGAATTTATTTAGGCTGATTTCCCTAAATGGGCCTTCTGGTGGAAAAAAGGCCCATGGGGGGAAAAACCCTCAAGGGAATTCGGAGGGGAGGCTTGGCCGGACTAGGTGGGCCAAATGGGGCCCACCTAGGGCCGGCGCAATGGCCGTAGCCAGACCAGGCAATGGGGATAGTCCCACATTGCCTGGCTGGCAAGGTTGACTCCCCCGAGGAGCCTATATAAGAAGGGGCACCCCTGGCCTTTTAATTCAACCAATTAATTCTCTTATTCCTCGACTTCGTGTTTCCCATTGTCGGAGTTGCGCCGAGGAGGATGAGGGGATCTCTGCGCCATAGCCCACTGCCGCGCTGCTGGTGTTCCGGTCCAAGTCTTCCGCTGCTCGTCCTGGACTGGAGTTTCAGAGGCCGTCGTCTCCACCGTATGTGTGTGACGCCCTGCGAGGTGATGCGCTAGTGGTACTCGGAGGCCTACTTCCTCCACCCGACCTCGAGGTCATCTTCATCGTCTTCGTCCCGCCAAGCTGTTCACGACCTAGAGGTCGCTACGTCGTCTACGTCGTCAACGCTTGTGCGGGAGCGTAATCCCCGCTATTCAGTTTACGAGGGTATGTATTCCGATCTCCGCCGTACTACTATATCTGCATAGAATAGATCTTGGCATGTTTTAAGGATATCGTTACTAGGAATTTTTTTGTTTTCTGCCTGCGATCCCCTTCAGTGGTATCAGAGCCGATCTATCGTAGATATTGTTGTACGCTATTAGAACCCGGGTTCTTCACGGGGGCACCGTTCCTGTTATTTGCTACCCTCTAGCGTTCGCTTGTGATTCCAGCGGCATTGAGTTGATGAAGCGGCCCGGACCGACTTTACGCGTACGCTTACGCGAGACTGGTTCCACTACTGACATACGGCTTGTACCGTATCTATGGCTGGCGAGTGTCTGTTTCTCTCTCTTTAGTTGGCTTTGAATTTTCAATGGAGTGTCCAAAAGGGATGCTTAAACATGCAATTATTGGATCGTTGTTGTGGTCATAAGGTTTGTAGGTATGAAGCGATTCTATTTACGACAGCCTCAAGCCACGTAAAATATGCAACATATAAGTAGAATCGTCTAACTTTATTTTGCAGGGGCAATGTGATATGGTCAAGATAGGTTTATTAAATTGTTTTTGAACTGCGGGCGCCAAGAAGACCATGGAGCAATGGACTATATCACAACGCATTACATTTGATGTTTTGTGTGCATCTTATATTGTGTGATTATATACATTAGTATATATTTGTTACGCGGCGGTAGTTATATATAAGATGATCCCTTCAAAATACCACTAGTGTTGTTCCTCCAACGAGCACCACCAAGAAAGTTCTATGTTATGAGGCAGACCGTGACAATCGGGTGTCAGACATATCGTCGTTCGCATACCATGGGTGTAAACCATGTTGCACAAGCGTTACGTGGAGATTATTGTGGCGAGCCTAGGATATGCATATATGGCCTCGAACACGAAGGCCGAAAGGGTGAGCATGAGTCACAGAGTTGTTGTGATTGACAATTGTCTACCCTTGAAGTTGTGTTGCCGGCTCTGATGATGAGGGGTTGTGCAATGGATGAGGGTCGTGTAATCGCTTAAACGGCCCGGAGGGATGTTCGTTTGAGTGGGAGTTCGGATAGTTATTTTCTAAAATACTAGAACTCAAAATATAATGAACAAAGTCTGTTTTGCAAACCTTTGGAGATATTAACCTATGTAATAGCCTTCTTTAAAATTAGGCGCATTCCTGCGATTGAGAAACTTAAAACGTTGGGTCCAAACTTCATAGTTTTATACTTTAGCTTGATGGTACTCCTTGTTTGAACCGTTAGCTCTTGTGATACAATACCCGATAGGAGATAAACCCGGAGATTCCGTTAACAAAAGGATAATTTGGATTATCAAGTTTTTTGTGCGGATGATATCTTCATAGTCCAGTGTATGCTATGATATAGAGAACCAACGGTATGTACGAGTTATTAGATCACGAACATATGAGATGGTCGCGAAATTCGGGGTACCCCTAAAGTTTTTTTTTGACGGGGGGTACCCCTAAAGTTGGGTTGATGAAGTTTATCAGTACGTTGATTGATTGTCTTCTCAACCAAGATGGTAGAGAATACAAACATTGAAGGAGCACGTGGCAGTCATACTTGATGACATTGGTCATACTTGATGACATATGGTCATACTTGATGAACATTGAGACGCCTCACTCAGCTCGATCACTGGATGACAGACGCCGTTGCCAAGTGCAAATGTTGTATCATAGACTATGTCATGCAAGGGCAATCGTT
The DNA here is from genome assembly GCA_026929855.1 of Poa annua. Classification (NCBI taxonomy): domain Eukaryota; kingdom Viridiplantae; phylum Streptophyta; class Magnoliopsida; order Poales; family Poaceae; genus Poa; species Poa annua. The sequence continues at coordinate 77,408,815 of CM049431.1, read as the reverse complement.
AACCTTCATGGTTCTTGATTACGTTGGAAGTATCAAGAAGATGAAACAGATCGCCGGAAGTCATCAACGATGATGGTGTATATATGACATACATGTTACGAATGTTTTAGCTAAGCAAGTACTCGCAGTAGTGACTAAGTTTTTGATACTAGTCATGTTTTATGAAAACCAGGTTTACTGCTTGAGTAGCTTGAAAGGATGAGGCGACATTGCGTTTTGATAGTGGCAGACAAATTGTTGTGATGGCCATAGACACTCTCCCTCTAGATCTACCATTTGAATAAATTCATTATGATCGCCTGTTAGTATGATCGTTATAAGTGTGTCTCCTCTAGCGAGACAATTGTTCATATATATTAGTGAAAAATTCGTTGTCCTATATTTGTGAAGTAATGATCATATGTCGATTTGAATTTAGATGGTAGAAGCTCCCACATTCATAATATTAATGCCAAAGGATACAAACTTAATAAAGACACCACATATGTTTGGCACTACCGTTTAATTCATGTCAATGTTATAGTCAATGAATTAGCTCCATACCGGATGGATCTACAACTTCTTAGATTTGATCTTTTGACACTTGCAAAATAACCAAGACACCGTTTTCGGGAAACGGGCATATAACTTATTGATAGTCATGCATATAGACGTATGTGGTTCAATGAAGTAATTGACGGGTAGTGGAGACCTTTATTTCGTGAACTTCATTGAACGTTTGAGTATAGCTTGTTGAGAATCGTGCATATGCGTGTATGTGAATCAATGAAATACTTTAACGTGTAGTGGAAGTCTTTATTTCATAGACTTGATGAATATTCCGAGTAGATATATGGATATCCACTCAGGGAATGTTAGTCTGGAATTTCGATTGGATCAAACAAGTTCAGAATGAAGTAGGAAATAAATTTAACAAGAAAATCAAATTCCTGTGATACAGATCAAGGAAATAAAGCTTTGAGTTATAATGTTGGCACATCACTGGAAGACTTGTGAGAATAGTTCCACAAATTACGTCGCATGGAACACCATTGTGTTATGGTATGTTAGGACGTCATAAGTGCACCCTGTCGGATAGTGTGTGGTAAATAAATCTATTACCGAATTATTGTGATCATTAGAGTCATATGGTAGAAACGTAAACATTCACGTTAGATAATAGGGAAACCATTTAAATCCATGACAATACCATTTGAGTGATGGCATGGCTTTGAGACTAGATTGTCGTTTCAGCAATTTAGTGTTTTGATGTGATCAAACCTAAAATGGATTAATCTTTGTAGTGTACCATACCTAAAGAGTTAGTTGAGTACATATCTCACGGCATAGGCAAAATCGTTGCCGGGATATACCTTGCGAAAGAAATAGTTTCTTATCCAAGGGTACAAGTGAGAAAGAAAGTAGAGAAAGACGAAGTTGATGAACTTTCTCTCCAGACATCAGAGTGTTATCCCTGCAAGATACTTTGATTGCACCAAACGTCATATATTGTGTAGTGTGACAATGATAGGTGATACTTTTGGGTATCGGAATGGGGTAATTGAGACGAGGGGTCAACAACGGGATTTGTCAGTCCGTATAGCCGGATAGATACTCTAGGGCCCACTCGGTGAGATTATGTCAAATGAGTTTGCAAACATGTGACTAGGTCACCAGCTGACATAATATCAAAGACGAGTAGAAGATAGCAATATCGGTAACGAGGTCAGCTAGATATGAAGATATCTAAGAACGACGCTCGGACACGCTAAGTATCGCCATGACAAAGGGTGTAAGACTAGACGTCCAGGTTTGATAGATGAAAGTCATTCGTTATATCACAGGGATTAATTCTTGGGGTCCAGGCCTACGAGTTAGTCATTGATCAGAGAGGAGTCTCGATCATGTATGTTATTATATCGAACCGCTAGGATAACACACTTAAGGGGTTTCGACAAGACAACCAGAAAAGAAAGAGATCACCGGGAACGTCCCGGGAATGGTCCGATGGAGATCGGGCAATGGCGAAATAGTTTTCGGAGCTAGAATAAATTATATATAATATTTTTGATATTATTTAGTGTAATTAATGTTTAAATATGATTTTATATATTTATTTTCGAATTTATTTAGGCTGATTTTCCTAAATGGGCCTTCTGGTGGAAAAAAGTCCCATGGGGGGGGGACCCTCAAGGGAATTTGGAGGGGAGGCTTGGCCGGCCTAGGTGGGCCAAATGGGGCCCACCTAGGGCCGACGCAATGGCCCTAGCCGCGCCAGGCAATGGAGATAGTCCCACATTGCCTGGCTGGGAAGGTTGGCTCCCCCCGGGAGTCTATATAAGAAGGGGCACCACTGGCCTTTTAATTCAACCAATTAATTCTCTTATTTCTCCTCGATTTCGTGATTCCCATTGTCGGAGTTGCGCCGAGGAGGATGAGGGGATCTCTCCACCATAGCCCGCTGCCGCGCTGCTGGTGTTCAGGTCCAAGTCTTCCGCTGCTCGTGTTGGACTGGAGCTTCGGAGGCCATCGTCTCCACCGTATGTGTGTAACACCCTGCGAGGTGCTGCGCTAGCGGTACTCGGAGGCCTACTTCCTCTACCCGACCTCGAGGTCATCTTCATCGTCTTCGTCTCACCGAGTTCTTCGCGACCTAGAGGTCGGCTACGTCGTCTACGTCGTCAACGTTTGTGCGGGAGCGTAATCCCCGCTATTCGGTCTACGATTGTATGTATTCCGATCTCCGCCGTACTACTTTATCTGTATAGAATAGATCTTGGCATGTTTTAAGGATATTGTTGCTAGATTTTTTTTTGTTTTCTGCCTACGATCCCCTTCAATTTATAGTACCTACCCACTTATCTAGATATTTCAGTTTGATTGCTAAGGTATTCCAACTTCCAAGCCATCTATATTAGTTTTAGTTTCTACTATTGTACGTTTATTCTAAGGCAAGTTGATTATCAAGCAATCCCACTCATTTACTTTCTACGGTGTTCGATATGTAGGTATGATACATCTGCAACAACATGATTTTACTTTTGGAGCCTTTTGACATCCTTTTTTTGTAGCAATAGTGGTCCTTAGAGATTTTTATTTTTGGTTGTATATTATGATTGTATTCATTTTAATATCCAGATCATTTCTCCTATAACACTGCTCTTGAATGTTATTTATTGGTTAGTACATTCCAGAAACTAACCTTTTTTTCTTCTTAAAATCCAGTTTTGTGGATTCAAGGCAATAACTCTTGTAGTTCTGACACATTTCCCATAGTTAAGGATCGCGACTGTCGTCTCCTGGTTTCAGTGCCCACATAAGAAAACTCAGATGAGATCCGTTAGGCGTACTGATTTGGATGTCTTGGTTGACATTGATGCATCATCACTTCAGAGTGAATCAAGCCAGCAAGGTATTTCCCAAGACATATAGTGAACCAAGATAAATGGAGTATTAAAGAAGTTAGATCTAATAAAGTTATGCCTTCTATTAACCATGATTATTGTGAAGTTTTCCTGATTTCGTAGTCAAATGTAATTGTTTGAAACTTCTGTTGACATCAATGGCTTGTGTTTCTTGGTCGTTGTGAAGTGTATACCTCTCTTTTTATCAATAAGGAAACTGAAAAGATCGACAATTGATTTGGTAGGAAAATATCATGTTGTACCGATTTTTTATGTGAAATGATAGTACCTTTATGTTAGTACTGTATAAAACTATAGCGGTCTGAAGGAGTTTATTCAGTGATGCAAACAATTCATTGGTGGGGCAACAAGAGTGGAGCCACTCCCTTCTCTAACGAGAGCCTCCTCTCTAGCAACCGGCACGCGCCCCCACATTCTGCCTTCGTAGCAGCCATTAGTGGTTGTCGTGCTGTCCGTGGTCCGCCTCATGGATGCTATCATGCTGATCAGGCCGGATGCCAAGGATAATGGTACGTTAGGACATCTCCTACGGGGCTGCTCAATTGCCCCGGACAGGTCGGATTTGAGCAGGCCCGGACAAAACCAGGCCCCTGTGTGGCTGCTCATTTCTCTAATTTGTCCGCGTCGTGTCCGCGGCTGCTCAAACCTGGACCAAATTTGGTCCAGGTTTGAGCAGCCGCGGACGCCCGCGCGCGCCCCCGCCTCTTCGCGGTCAAACTGCCCGGCCCCACCGGTCAGTGACCCGTGGACCGTTGGCATCCCCCACCGGTCTTATTTAATGGGGCCGCCGCCCCCACCGTCCCTCACACTGCTCCCACACCGCCACGCCGCCACCGCCACGCACCACACCCCCCCGCCCTAGCCGCCATGGGGAAGGGGAGATGGTGGCTCGGCAAGGTCGCCAACGACCACGAGGCGGGGAGCTCTCGCCGCTCCTCGCGGTCAGGGCCTCCACCAGCATTGCCGCCACCGCCACCACCCGCGCCCGCCGCCGCACCGCGCGCCACCGCACCTCCGGCACCTCCCCGACGCGTCCGGCCTTACCTCGGCAAGTGGAAGTGCCAGTGGTACTGGGACAACGCGATCCCAGTACCATGGCCGGACGTCCACCTCTTCGAGGGGTGGCACCTGAATCCCGAGCGGATTCCGGTGCCGCCCGTCCCGAAGTGGGGACTCGAGAGGGAGGTGGAGATCCTCCGGCGGCGTGACCTGCTGCCGGACGACCTCCGCCACGACCCTGCCTACGCCGTCAACAGCAGGAACTGGGACACCTGGTTCCATGCCAAGCACGACCAGCGGCGGAGGGGATACTTCGGGGTGCGGCACGCCAGCGGCCCAGCGAAGTACCCGCCGCCCTCCCCATCTCGCGGCGACAACAGGTACGCGCCGCCGCCTCCCCCGAGCGTCAAGATGGAGGAAGACGGTGACGACGCCGCCGCGGAGGAGGAGGAGAGGGCCCTCGCACAGGCCATCGAGGAGTCCAAGCGGGAGGCGGAAGAAGCCGCTGCGGAGGAGGAGAGGGCCCTCGCCGCCGCGCTGGCCGCCGTCGCCGCGCAGCAGGACATGGAGCGGCAGGAGGCGCGGCATGCCATGGAGGAGGAGGAGGACCGCGGCGAGGTCCCCGACTGGTTCATGCCACTAGTTGGCATGCGCTGGCAGTGGACCGGGCCAGCGGACGAACCGCCGCCACCGTCGGAGCAGCCGCAGACTCCACCGCGCCGCCAGGGGCTGCCCGCGCACCTCGTCCAGGACCCGGACTACGTCATTCTTGAGTAGTCCGGCGTAGAAGTCCGGCCACCGGCCGCCACTGGCTTATCCAGTGGCAAGTTTATATATGGTTTTTTTTCTTTTTTTTAAGTGTTAAACAATGGCACTGTGGCCCCTACGCAATCTTGCCTCGTGTCCAGCCTGAAATGAGCACCCCCGTAGGGTGCACCTGTTTCGATCCGTGTCCGCGCAGTGCCCGGGGCTGCTCAAACGGACAAAATCCGGACCAAATCGGTCCGGATTTGAGTAGCCCCGTAGGAGATGTCCTTAACTATACTGATGTCTCTTCTTGCCTATTAATCATTTCCTTTCTGACGATATCTCCCAACCCTTTCTTACTCCAGCAACAATCCCTCCTCTAGGATTAATTCTTCTCTACTAGGTTACTTCTCGGTTATGTGATATGTCCCCTCTTCCAATCAACATTTGTCACCAGCTGCAATGTTTTATTTTTCATTATTTGCAGTGGAGGTGGGGCTCAACCTAGCGTTAACTCCAGCCCGGAATGCTGCGAATGGTGCTCTTGCGCCAAGCTATGGCGTTTTTCCTGTCATGTACTCGGCAGTGCGTCGGTCACCATACATCCATTGTCGGTCCATCTGCATTATATAATGACTACATCAATAACCATTACAGAACATCGACAAATAAACACTGAAAATGCACGGTATCAATTAATTACAAATGAAATGAGAGAAAAATTAACCTTGATCGAAAAGAAGAATAAACTTCTTTAAGTGTACATCAAATCATTTCGTGAACTCTCTCGGGCATTTCATCAAACACCTTGCATGCATAAAAAAAACAGACTAGCACACACCCCCTCCTTCCATTTCAAAAAAAAATGCCTCCAATGGTTTTGGGAGGGGGCTGCTGATCAGTATATATAAGCACCCCCCATTTGTCCCGGTTTCAGTCACAAACCGGGACAAAAAGGAGGCCATTTGTCCCGGTTTGTGACTGAAACCGGGACAGATGGAGATTTTCATTTTTTTTATTTTCTTTTTCTGTTTTCTGTTTTAAATAACTTTTGCAAACTTTGGATTTTGGAAAAACTATGAATATGAAAAATGTTTGAATTTGACTAACTAATACAAAACCATTTTCTATTCTCTGTTTTAAATAACTTTTGCAAATTTTGGAATTTGAAAACACTTTTGCAAACTTTAGATATATTTCGGTCAATACAAGAGAACACGCGCACACAGAATATTTGCGTAACGGAATACATAGATAGTCTACTCATCAACGACATTAAGATGATCATTGTCCGTATTATAGCCGCGTAGACTATCCCATTTCCGTGCAATCTCGAAGCCAAGGCGAGCGTCTAAAGCAGCATATACGACTTAATCGTAGCTCAATGGAACGTTGCCCCATCCGAAAATTAGGTTTTTTTGTAACGTGTCTTCCTTGTCGTCGTCCGTGTTCTTCTTCTTCTTGTATTTCTTCTTCTTCTCAAGATTTGTCCCAATGACCGCATTAGAGAGAGCATATAGACTAGGAGTAAAATTGCCGGTAGGGTTTCGGCGATCCCTCTGCAGGTCGACCGCGGACCGAATAATAATTCCGTAGTAGGCTAGCATCTTCATGTCATTATGGATTGCCACGCCGTAGAATTTGATTGTCTCGTCACCTAAGAAATCCACGAGGACCTGTGGCACCCGATCAGCTTTGCAAATTTGGAAGACAAGAGTCTCGGTCGCCACCGAGAGTTGAAGGACGGCGGCGCACTGCGGAGTATCCTTCCGTCGAGGGTCGGTGAACTCGCAATCGAGTCCAACGGCTTTGATCAGAGCGGCGTCGAGGAAGTTGTTCTTCACGTCGCGGATCCACTTCTCCACGCGCCATGCACGAAGGGTGACCCACACCTTGAACCGCATGCCTTCCTTCTCGTAGTCGTAAAACTCATCGGACCGAGGCACGAGTGGCTCCATAGGGACGGAGAAAAGAGAGGAGAGATGGCCGGAGAAATGGTGTGTGGAGGAGTCGTACTGTGCAGTGCATTTTATAGCGCCGGAGAGGAAGATGAATCGCCGGTGGAGAGCAGAGGAATTAATCGCCGGAGGGCAGAGGAATCGCCGGCGGCGCCGTATTTCCGCTCGTCTTCCGTGCGCGTCGAAAAAACGCGGCGATGGCTCGGGCGCGTAACTGAAACAATGACATTTGTCCCGGTTCGTGACTGGAACCGGGACAAATGGGTGTCGCCTGAACTGCTCGGCGGGTGCTACCTCATTTGTCCCGGTTCGTGGCTGGAACCGGGACAAATGGGTGTCGCCTGGAGCGCTCGGCGCGTTTTATGCCCCATCTGTCCCGGTTTGCAGTACGACCGGGACAAATTGGGTTTTGGAGTTTGGTCCTTTAGCCTGTTTTCTACTAGTGCAAGTGACACTATCGTTACCCCAGTCCGAGTGCAAGCTCTTTACTGAATTATTGGCAGTATTTCGTCTTGCTAAGATTGATAACATGAAGAAGTTGCCCACAAGAAATTTTAGTAATTCTTAATCATAGGGGTTACTTTGTAATTTCTTGGATAATAGATCCAAAACAGTGTACCTGTAATTTGTTTCGAGTACGAATAAAGTTGTACGTGATTTCTCAAAATAAAAAATAAAACGTCGAGGCACAAAGATGACGCGAGCAAAGATATGACATGACGTTGTCGATGGCCCAAGGTTATCATACCCGTTAATTATGGGGTGAAGCAGGTATACTGCAAGACCACACTCAAGTACCCAACCTTATTGTTGAACAAAACTTCCTAGGACCTAGTCGGGGTATTAAATCGTCCCATCTAGCCAGTCCAAAGGGTCTAATATGGAGGAGAGCGAGACCTGTGATCAACCTAGGTTGGAAGAGAGCTGCCTCCTTTCCAACTCTCTCTGGTTAGGCATCATGACCACCTCAATTGTCATCTCGCATACATGTTGCATGTGTCACATGACGGCAAGACATCGCACTACGGTAATGGCTCATTTGTGAGTGCCTAGGGTTTATCCAAGTGCATTTTATTAGGCACGTGGCAACTAACCACGGACGCCGAGTGGTAATCTTTGCCGAGTATCACGAAAAACACTAGGCAAAATGGCAAATACATGTTTACGAGGTGCCCAAAATTACACTCGGCGGACCTCTATTTGCCATGAAATTTCGTGGCAGCTGGCAACTGCTCGGAATCCGATAGCCTCGGGTGCTAAATCATCACATGCTAGGTTTATCTGCTGATAGAAGTAATTTACAGTAGAATTTTGTATCACTACCAATGAAATCGTGGATGTATTTCAGATTATCTCAGTGTGCCCATCAAAGCCCAACTCATGCGTTGCATGGTTAGACATTTTCTGGAATGCCAAAATAGGCAGCAGAGCTGCACATCTTGACAGTACGCAGGACGTGTACGGGATGTGATCCCCGGTACCATAAAAACGTGGGATTATGATGATAATATCGGAGGTAAAAGAGGTTATGGTGCTGGTATCAGAGATAAAATAAAAGATAAATGGATAGGAGGTGAAGGGAAACTGAAGGGGAGTCCCGGGCCCGGCATCTCTGTTGATGGACCAAGATGACCCAAGTCGGTGGGCATAATTTCCCATCCGGGCAACACCCGGCCCGACATCACCCTTACCGGGCCGAGATCCGCTACTCGGGTGGGCTGATCTCGGTCGCGTCTTCCTCGATTCGGTCCTCTTCCTCAACCGCGTCTCCTTCTCCGCATCGGGCCCTCCGGCATGCCCTCGCCGGCGCCCGCCCTGGCTCCTCGACAGCGCCCCCGACCTCCGCCAACTGCCCCGGCCTCCTCTGCCCACGCCCGACATCGTCCTCGACCTCGCCCCCGATGGACTCCGGCACCGCATCGACCAAGCCCCGGCGTCCGCCCCCCGAGCTCTTCCTCGACGGCCGCCCGGCTTCCCTGCGTCTCGGCTACCTCGACCACTCCGCCCGATGCAGCGCCCGACCTCGGGAGCGGACTGCTCCGCAGCCGCCCGCGACTCCCCGTCACCAACCCCGGCGCCCCCGGCTTCCCTCGACCCCGGGCGAGCTCCACCCGGCTTCCTCCACCTCGCCCCGAATGTGGGCAAGCCCGGCATCGCCCGCACCACCCCGGCGTCCGGCCGCCAGCGCCCGGCCATCCGCACCTCGGGATCCCGCGCAGGACCACGCCCCTGCCCTCGCCCAAGTCCGGCAACCCCTGTCTCGGTCACCCCCGTGCTAGCTCGGGTGCGTCCTGCTGCACCGCGCCGCCGCCCGACAGAGAACTCCCGGGCTCCTCTCCGACGCTGCTCCATCCCGGCGCGTCCTCGATTCGGCAAGGACAAGACCATCGCCCGCAACTCGGGTGGCCCGAGTTCCTCCATCCCGGGTGGGTATTGCCAGATTGCTCTCCTCACCTCGGGTGACCGGTATGGACAGTTCTGAAGACATGAGCTAGTGGACAAGGAAAGGACAACAAGGACGCGGGCCGCATGGATGTCTCCTGTCCAGGACATAATAGGGCATGACTACAGTGCGCCCGATGGGACAACAATACACTGCTGCTAACATCGTGAACAGTACCAACAAGACCCCAGTAGTCACCTCAGCTACAGTGCGCAGTGAACAGTGTATCTTGTCCCCTTGTCCTCCGCTTGTCCCCTGGGCTCTCCTATATAAAGGGCACCAGGGGGAGAGGGAGATTAGAGGCCAACCCCCCACCACTTCATTTCCCCCTTTCCATTTACTCTCAAGACCTCATGGAGGCATGTGTAGCAGCTCATGGAGCGGGTTGTAGTCCGGATAATAAGAGGAGAAATATACCGAGTAGGCTAGATGCTGCAGTAGGGAATTTATCTCCTCACGAGCCCGAAGCAGGGTAAATCCTCGTGTCTTTGTGTCGGTTGAGTTTATCTGCGCGCGAGTTCATCGCGCAATCCCTCCCCGAGATCCCCTAGCGTCCATCGACCCCACATATTAGCCTACCCGTAGGCATCTGTCTGTTCGCCACGGCGACAGTTAGCGCCCACCGTGGGGTAGAGTGGCGCTTGCGGGAACAATTTCGGACGGGACCTGACATCCCACAACTGGTATCCCCAAAACTAGGATCCTAAAACCGGGATCCCTACTCCGCGGGCAGTGGTCGCCGACATCCCTGCGCCGCGGGTAGCGGTCGCCGGCATCACCAAACCGGGATCCCTACGTTGCGGGCAGTGGTCGCCGACACCCCTGCGCCGCGGGTAGCGGTCGCCGGCATTCCCAAACCGGGATCCCTACGCCGCGGGCAGTGGTCGCCGACATCCCTGCGCCGCGGGTAGCGGTCGCTGACATCTCCAAACCGGGATCCCTACGCCACGGGCAGTGGTCGCTGACATCCCTGCGCCGCAGGTAGCGGTCGTCGGCATCCCCAAACCGGGATCCCTGCGCCGCGGGCAGTGGTCGCTGACGTCCCCGTGCCGCGGGTAGAGGTCACCGGCTTCCCTGCGCTGCGGGTAGACGTTGCAGACATCCTGCGTCACGGGTAGAGGACACCGGCTTCCCTGCGCTGCGGGTAGACGTCGCTGAGACCCTGCGCCGCGGGTAGCGGTCACCGGTATCCCCAAAACCGGGATCCCTGCGCCGCGGGTGGAGGTCGCCGACATCCCTGCGCCGCGGGTGGAGGTCATCGACATCCCTGCGCCGCGGATACCGGTCGCCGACATCCTAAAACCGACATCCCTGCGCCGCGGGCAATGGTCGCCGACATCCCTGTGCCGCTGACGAGGTGTTAACTCGGCAAATCCCAGGGTTGTGCACCCCATGTTGATCGATGGGGGGAGAGAGAGAGAGAGATGTTGGTGATCACGACGGCTGACAAGCAAGGATTTACCCAGGTTCAGGCTCCCGGAGGATAACACCCTACTTCCTACTTGTCTGATTATTAATGCGAGTAGCGATTACAATGGCGAGATTGTGATCTCGCTAGGGTTTGTGGCGGTGGCTATGAGCGTGTCCTCTAGGACAGGCAACCCTCCTGGCTTTATAGGTAGCCAGATCTCGGGTGGTCGGTTAAAGATATGGAAGGTTATGAAACCTAACCGAGTTGGACCAGGATACGTGGTACCCCGAGTGGGCCTTCTGTGGGCTTCTCCATGCTTGGCGCGGCCCAGGTAGCCTCATTGTGGGCTAGTTGAAAGGTAGCCCCACGTCAGTAGCCCCCGAGTGCTTGGTCGAAGCGCAGCGTCGGGCAAAGGACTTCCTCCTCCTGGACGCGCCATTGGATTGCTTGATCTTGAGCTTGTACTCGTTTTCTTCAGTCGAAGAGGACACTCCCGATGGGAGTAATACCTTCAGTCGAATTTCTTTGTCTTGCTCTTCATGTGAAGATTGCTTCTATTCGGCCTGTTGGCTTACATTTAGATTTGATTCGGCTGCTCGAGCTTACTCGACTTTCCTTGTCACCCGAATATATGTTTCGGGTTCCCTGACCAGTGCACTGTCTTACGTTGTTTCAGCTTAGAATCTTACCACTCGAATCTTGCGCTCGAGTTAACGCGTTGTTTCACTTGCTTGGAGCCGTTGGCTTGATGACGTCGCTGCTGACGTTTCCTTGCACGCCTCTGCGCCCGATGGGACGTGACATGGCAGGGCCCGCTGGTAGCGCTGACCGCGGTCAGCAGTTGTCACGTCTCCGAACTGGGCACGAAATTTTCGCGCACGATGATGACGCCTCGATTCTCGTGCGTAGTGGAGGAAGTGGGCGACGACGGTTGGCCTCTTTGCTTACATGTGGACGGCGAGATGAAGACGCTCGGAACCGTTGCGCGATGGAGGGCTGAGATCGATTTTGCTGAGGTATAAGTACTGCGCCGCAGCGCGAGGGCATCGTCTTCTCCAATCGTCCGCGCCTCCTTTCCTCTGCCTTCTGCCATTCTCTCCCTCACCAGAGCTCCGTGCTATATGTCCCCGCGCCTTGCGCTGCTCTGCAAAGCCATGGGCAAGCCGAAGACTGCCGCTGGTTCCTCCGCCGCCGCCGACGAAGCCGGGCTGATGAAGAAGCCCGACGGCGACTGTCAAAGGTCGTCTGTGAAGAAGGCGGAGGTCGAACTCCTCCGCGCTCAAGGTCTCCTTCCTCCTGCTGATCAAGTCCAGGTACGCGCTCCTGGCAAAGAAGTTTATCGCACACCCCGCGAGGGGGAACGCGTATGCTTCGTGGATTTTCTTCCGCGGGGTTTCGGGTTCCCCTTGCACGATTTTGTGCGTGGTCTCTTGTATGCCTATGGGGTTCAGATCCATGATCTGACCCCCAATGGCGTCTTGAGCATCGCGGGCTTTATTGTGCTCTACGAGTGCTTCCTGGGTGTCGCGCCCCACTTGGCGTTGTGGAAGTCGCTCTTCCTCGTTCGCAAGAACGTCGGGAAGAGCGGGTTACCATTCCCCGTGGGCGGCTTCGGAATCCAAGTGCGCGGTGATACCGCGTACTTCCAGATGAAGAAGTCGGACTCCGTCCAGGGGTGGCGCAAGAAGTGGTTCTACGTCCAGTCGAGCCAGGACGGCCTGGCGGCATTCGACAGTGGCGAAAGACTCACACCTGGTCGCACCCGCTGGTTGCGGAGGAGAAGGAAGCCGCGCGACCGCTGCTGGGCCTGCTACGCGACCTCACCAAGACCCTTGGGCGTGAGGCGGGTGGCGTCTTCTTGATGGCCACCTTCTTCCGTCTTCGGGTGCAACCGCTTAGTGCTCGGCCCCACCCGATGTGGGCCGTCGAGGGCGTCAGCACCGAGCCACTCGACGACGAGGAGGTGGAAGCCAAGGTGAGGTCCATCACCAACCTTCGAGTCGCGGATATCTGCAATGTCAAGTGCCCGGTTGCTGTATATGGGGCGACGAACCCCGTTCCTGAGGTAATGTTCCTGACTTGTTCTCTTTGTTTCTTCTTGTCTTGACATCTTGCGTCTTAATTCGACTTGCGTCTACTTTCTTCAGGGTCGATCTCTGCTGGTCAGCCTTCCTCCTCTCCCTGAAAATGGATCCGACGACGAGTCGAGGGTTGTGGAGGAGGATGAAGACGACGACGAGCTTCCGTCCGCTGTCTCTCCCAACGACGAAGTGGAGGATGATGATGACGACGAGGAACCCGCACGGAAGAGGCAGAAGCGCCGGAGTGGCGGTGACTCTGTGACCGCTTCGTCGCCCGCAAGGGGTGCGGAAGCTGATCCGGAGGAAGTCGTCGCGACGTCGTCGGGTGTGCGGTCTCCAGGTGGCTGGATCGAGCCCTTCGCTGTTCCCCCTGTCAGCTCTGCGCCACCACGCGCGTTTGCGCGGCTGGCGTCTGTCTCCTTGGGGAGCGATGATGAACTCGAAACCTCCAGGTTAGTATCTTGTTGGCTTCGAGTTGTCTTTTGTAGTTCCAATTCTTTAGTTGGTCATTGTACTGTTTTGCTTCAGCCGTCGTTCTGGTGATGTCCACTCCCCTCGTCGTGAAGTGGAGCACACTTCCGCCCCTTCGACCGAGCTGGTGACCCGGGTGGCAGCCAAGGAGCGCACGCAACCTGCTGTCATTGCGTCCACAAGTCGCGCTCCTCCGCCACCTTCCGAAGATGTCGACCTCCTGGACCACGTAAGTCCCTGGTATCTAAGCTTGTAGTACTGCAGTTTCATCGGGTGCGCGATCAGTGCTCCCGATGGGAGTAGCCCCCGAAGGTGTGGGTGACTAGTATAGTCGCCCGCAACTTTATTAATTCCTTGCTTTTGTTTCAGCCATACTACCGCCAGCAAGTTGATGCAGCCGTTGCTTACATTCGCCTGGAGAAGGAGAGGGACCAGCTTCGTGCTTCTCTTGACCAGGCTGATAAGCGGGTTGCTGAGCCTGAGTGGAAGATTCAGGCTCAGGGTGAGCTTGAGAAGGCTCTCCACGAGTTCCAGGAGCGTGAGCGGGTGCGGGTCGTCCAAGAGAAGACTCAAGTTGTCGGGGGGCTGCCCCCCGGGTAGGGGCAGATCCCGGAATACTTCAATAATAGGCCAACAGTACTTGACCTTTGGCGAGAGCAAGGGACACCTCCTGGTGTGCTGAAGGGGCAACTTGACCCTTGAGCGCTGGTAGAGTGCAAAGTGCCTCCTGGCAGGCGCAAGGGTCAGCTCAAGCAACTATAAATAGACACCCCCAGCCTTCACAATGGCAGCACAAGCATTAGCGGGTGGTTCCTCTAAGAACTAGCTTCTCGAAGATGTCTTTGCTGATAGGCTAAGACATCTTCGGGAGGCTAGGCCTAGAGATACTCATCCGGGGACGAACTCGGACGCCTCCGGAAAGGATCTCGAACCTTGGGCTCCGAGGAGACTCCCGGAAGGAAGTGTGTTCGGTTTTGCCGGACAGACAATCCGGGTAAGTGCTAACCAGAACGTCTATCTCGGTCCTGATCTTGTGCAGGAAGGACTCTCGGGGGCGAGCAAGAAGATAACCGGCACGAGGGACCCCGGTAGGCCGTCAACGGTCTGTAGCAGGCTTTCCCGTCTGTTGCGGGGGGAAGTACCATTCCGCCTGACACGGAAGCATGGTCACCTCCCGCCTGACACGGAAGCATGGTCACCTCCCGCCTGACACGGGAGCGCGTCAGCCGGTACGACAACGGTACGACAAGACACGACCTGCCTAGTCCGGCAATCCGGAAAAGGCTACCCGGGATGGGCCAAGACATGTCTTGTCTCTGACAGGGGGACAATGATGTTCCAGGACGGCGCCTGCTGTCCTTACCAAGATGATGACGAAGGGGCTACGCCGGATAGCGCGGCGACTAGGTCGCACTAGCCGGTGACGGCATGCCGGTTAGGCCTGTCCGGTGGGGTCAAGCCGGTTTAGGGTTTCCGGCCCTCCTGGCCGGAACTCTATAAAAGGCGCCATAACTGCTTCTGTGGGAGAGAGACCAACTTGGGAGCCAAAGCTGTAGTTGACTTTACTCCTAGAGCATTTACTTCTTCATACCTTGAGTTCATCTAGTTCCTTGTGTTCTTCACTTTGAGAGATCTAAGAGCAAGTTGTAGCCCTTGTACCACAATTATATAGAGAGGAAAGGCAGGAGTAGGGGTGTTACCTCCTCACGAGGGGCCTGAACCTGGGTATATCGTCTGTGTGTTGAGTGCCTTCGTGCATTTATTCTTATTTGTTAGATCTTCCCTCAAGCGTACTGCTCTTGTTTCTGGTTCTTGGGAGATCTCGGTTATACCGGGATCCTCCCCGTGTGGGCTATTCAGCTCGCTATCCCTCCCCGGATCCACCAACGTCCATCGGCCCCACACTTTAGCCATCCTATGGCATCTGCCGTGACACCACCACGACAGTTGGCGCCCACGGTGGGGGTGACAGAGGCGTTGGCTGGTGTACACATCCGGACGGGCTCCCCCGTTCACTTCGACATTCGAGTTCTCTCTGGCCTTGTCGTAAGGCTGGGTGAGATGGACTTCGTCAGCGACAACACAGGATGCTTCCGGAACAGACCATTTCCGGTGAACGGATGCCTCATTGACTTTGGTGGTTTCACCACCTACGTCGCCACCGAAGTTATCTGTAGCTACCCGGACGTGGTCCTGGAAGCTGAGGATCCCCCCATGCTCTGCGCGACTCGGGGTCTGCGTGCCGGTCGCCCCCCGAGTTCCGTAGCGGTGATGATGGTCGGGGCAACCGAGGAGGAGTACCAAGACGCTGACGGCGATGCCGGGAGCGGCCACGTCCGTTTGGCCAAACCTCCTCAGTAAAGAGGTGCGGCCCGAGATGACGATCCACAACCGTCCCAGTCACGACGTCGCCCGGATCCCCTCTCGGGTCTGGTGGCCAAGTTGGTTGTCCCTGTAACTGCTGAAGCAGACACCCAGGTCACCTCGGCTGATTTGGAGGAGCAGCGGAGGTTGCTACTCGCTGAAGCACAGGAGATCGCCGAGATCCGTCGCGAGCTCAATGCTAGCCTCCGGGAGTACAATGCAGCTCATGGATTCCTTAAGATAGACTCCCGGGACAAGCGCATCACGGAACTGCGCAAGAAAGGAAGAATGGTGAATGATGAGTTGGCGGGGGGAGCCGCAACCAGTCACACGGGAAGCCTGATCTCGGTGGGGAAGCCGGTCTACAGCTCACCGGCGAAAACTCTTAGGGCTGCCGAAGCCGCCATGGCCGAGTTGGTAGGGTTATCCGGTGAGGCTCTACGCAAGCAACAGGAGCGGGTAAACGAGTTGGTGATCTAGGCCAACCGTCAGAACCAGGCCTTCAAGAAGAAGAACCCCGGGGCAGGATCCCAAGTGCACTCAGCCAGACCCAATAGCCAGAAATCGGACGGAGAGGCCTCTTCCCCACATCCGAGCAGAAGCAAGAGCAAGAGCAAGAGCCGGAGCCGAAGTCGAGGTTCCGGGAAGAACAAGCAGTTACAAGCCTATGATCCGGCCTTTGCCGGCATCCAGCAAGCCGGGCAGCGTAACTCGGGGCAGGCGGGAAGTACCCGTGAGGGTGGCAACCTGGGTGTAGGAAACAATAACCCGGCTAGCCGTGGTAATCCACCCCGGGACCCTCCTCATGTTCAGGGAAACCCGCGAAGGGAGGCCGCCTCTATCCCGCAGCAGGCTGTAATCCCGGCACAAGACCGGCTCAACGATGGCAACTCAAGGCTGCAGCAGCTCGGATACCAGCCCGATGAGAATCCTTTGGGATCTCGGATAGGCACCAGACAGCTGAATCCGGCAGATGCCAGATTCCGGCTTGATCAAATTCACCAATCCGAACTAGTGGAAGAGCAAGGACCTCCGGGACCTGCCTGCTTTGGACCCCGGATCATGCGGGAGCCGCCTGTCCGGAATTTTCAGCTCAACCGGGGAGCTAAGACCTATGACGGCAGCAAGAAGCCGGAGGACTGGCTTACCGACTATGTAACTGCAGTAAGCATAGCCGGTGGAAACAGACGTTGGGCAGTACGTTATGTGCCGCAGATGTTGGAGGGACCTGCCCGAACCTGGTTGAACAACTTGAGAACTTGCAGCATAGACTGCTGGTTAGATTTCGAGGAGGCATTTATCAGCAACTTTACCAGCACGTACAAAAGGCCAAACATGCCTCAACATCTCGCCATCTGTAGGCAAAGGAGTAACGAGACTGACCGGGAGTATCTTACCCGGTGGAGCAATATTCACAATTCTTGCGAAGGAGTGGTAGAGGCACAGGCCATCTCCTAGTTTGCACAAGGATGCCGGCATGGCTCAATGTTGTGGCAGAAGTTGCAAAGAAAGATGCCGGCAACCTTGGCAGAGACCATGCGCATCGCCGACACCTATACGCTTGGAGATCCCATGCAACCCCTGGTGGATGTCGGTGACTCCAACAGGAGGAATGCAGGACCTCAGCGTTCGGGACCGAGCAGGAGCCATGATCGCCAGGATTTTGGCCAGAAAAGGAATCAGCCCGAGTACCACCATGCCGCACAGCACGTCGCAACAGTGACCCGGGAGCAAGAGGATGCCGGCAACAGTCAGCGTCAAAAGACAAGTGGCCCGGCTTGGGGTCAGAGTCAGGAAGTGCAAAAAACTTGGGTGGAACAAAAGAAGCCCCTGACGTATGAAGAGATGCTGAACAAGCCATGCTGCTACCATACTCTGGAGGCTAACAAGCCCGCGAATCACTCTACTCGGCAGTGCAGCTGGTATCAGCGCACATTGCAGGAGGGCAGCTCGGGAGCTGTTCGGCCGAGTGCTCCGGCATCTCGGCCCAACATTCCGAGACCCCCTCCACCGACATCGGGGGCCAACGCGATCCGGATCAATCAGCCTCAGCGAGGACCCCCACCTCGGCCGGTGAATATGGTGCACACCCGGAACGACAACGGTGCAGGCCCCAGTAACCAAGCCGGACAGCAGCAGGGCAACTACCGGGAGGAACATCAAAGCTATGTGGTCTTTGTGACCGAGCCCACTGACCGGAGGAGTGTGCGGCAGCGTGCCCTGGAGGTGAACGCCGTAATCCCGGCGGTGCCCAAGTTCTTGCACTGGTCCGAGATGGAGATCACATGGAGCCGGAAGGATCATCCCAGGGTTATGCCTAAGCCGGGGGCGTATGCCTTGGTGGTGGACCCAACTTTTGTCGGACCAAACCTCAATGTCCGCTTCAGCCGGGTTCTGATCGACAATGGCAGTGCCATTAACATCATGTACAAGGACACGATGCTGAAGCTGGGGGTGTCCATGAACACCTTGTTGCCTACCGAGACGACCTTCCACGGCATTGTGCCCGGAGTCTCTTGCTCACCCATGGGAAAAATCTGGGTGGAAGTGTTGTTCGGAACCCGGGAGAACTGTCGAACCGAGAGCTTGCAATTCGAGGTCGTGGACCTCGAAAGCCCGTATCACGCACTGATCGGCAGGCCAGCCCTGGCCAAGTTCATGATCTCAACTCACATGGGCTACCTGAAGATGCCGGGACCTAACGGCGTAATCACCATCTCGGGAGACCACAAGCGCTCCATGGAGTGTGCCTCGGCGGGGTCATGCTTAGCTGAGTCCCTGGTGATTGCGGAAGAAAAGAAGAGGATCCAGCAGGTGGTGGCGATGGCCAAGACCTCCCAACTCGGAATGCCCGGGATGGTGAACCCGGAGCAGGGTGCATCATTCCAGCCCCCCAAGGAGACCAAGAAGGTGGGTGTGGACCCCAGCAACCCGTAGCGCCAAGTTATCATTGGCAGCAACCTGGACAACAAATAGGAAGGCGAGCTCGTCGACTTCCTCCGTGCGAATCGGGATGCTTTTGCGTGGTCAAGTGACGATCTGCAAGGTATCCCGAGGGAGTTGGCTGAGCACTCTCTGTTTGTTAGACCGGACGCGAAGCCGGTGAAGCAACCAACCAGGCGCCTCTCGGATGAAAGAAGAGCTGTCGTCATGGAGCATCTGGCTATTCTGCTGGCTGCCGGATTCATAATGGAAGTGCTGCACCCGGATTGGATATCGAATCCGGTCCTAGTAGAGAAGAAGAAGGATGATCCCCTCCTGCTTAAGGTGTGGCGCATGTGCATCGACTTCACCAACCTCAACAAAGCATGCCCGAAGGACCCCTTTCCACTGCCCCGGATAGATCAAGTAATAGATTTCACTGCCGGGAGTGAACTTTTGACTTTTTTAGATGCCTATTCTGGTTTTCACCAGATACCTTTGAATCCGGATGATAAATTGAAAACTGCTTTTATTACCCCTTATGGGGCTTATTGCTATTGTGTCATGACTTTCGGTTTGAGAAATACTGGTGCTACATACCAGAGGTGCATGCAAAAGTGTTTGCACGACCAGATAGGCCGGAATGCCGAAGTCTATGTCGATGACATAGTCATAAAAACGAAAGAAAAGGCCTCACTGATAGATGATCTGAGGGAGACGTTTAAGAACTTAAGAAGATTCCGGACGAAATTGAACCCGGATAAGTGCACATTTGGTGTTCCGGCGGGGAAGTTACTCGGTTTCCTCATCTCAAGCCGGGGAATCGAGGTCAACCCGGGTAAAATTCGTGCTATCGAGAGCATGAAATTGCCCGTACGTATCAAAGATGTGCAGAAGTTCACTGGTTGTCTTGCATCCCTAAGTCGGTTTGTGAGTCAACTTGGAGAGAAGGCCTTGCCCCTGTACCAGTTGATGAAGAAAAGCAAAACATTTGTTTGGACCCCGCAGGCTGAAGCGGCGTTCAACAATTTGAAGAGAATGCTTTCAACAGCACCCGTGTTGGCATCCCCGTTACCCAAAGAACCTATGCTGCTGTATATTGCTGCCACCAACCGGGTAGTCAGTGTGGCAATGGTGGTAGAGAGAGAAGAAGGGGGTAAGCTGATACAAAGGCCGGTGTATTACCTCAGTGAGGTGATCTCGGAATCCAAGCAGAACTACCCGCACTACCAGAAGATGGCGTATGGAGTTTACATGGCAGTGACCAAGGTCAAGCACTACTTTCAAGAGCACCCGATCACAGTGGTGTGCGAGGCTCCTCTGGCCGAGATCATCGGTTGTAAGGACGCTAGCGGCCGGGTAGCCAAATGGGCCATCCAGTTGTCTCCATACGCTCCGGCGTATGAGAGACGAGATGCCATCAAGTCGCAGGCGCTGCCGGACTTTTTGGTAGACTGGGCCGAGATGCAATATGAACCTCCGATGCCGGATTACAATTTCTGGAGAATGCATTTCGATGGCTCCAAGGCTAAGATTGGGTTGGGTGCCGGAGTGGTCCTCACGTCACCAAAACAGGATGTGCTGAAGTATGTTCTGCAAATCCATTTCCGGGCATCTAACAACGTCGCGGAATATGAGGCCTTGGTTCATGGACTGAATGTCGCCAGGGAGATCGGCATCCGCCGGATAGAATGTTTTGGTGATTCCGATCTCGTAGTGCAGCATGTGTCGGGGAATTGGGATGCGCTTGATGCAAACATGGCCTTATACAGGTTTCATGTGCAGAAAATATCCGGATTTTTCGAAGGATGCGAGTTCAAGCACATACCCAGAGGAGAAAACGAGGCAGCAGATGTCTTGTCCAAGCTAGGGTCATCTCGGGATGCCATCCCAGCCGGGATCGCTCTGGAGCATTTGAGGAAGCTATCTATTCAACCCTCACCCGAGTCGGATTCTATCTTCATCCCCAAGGAGCCTAGTTTGGATGCCGTACCCATGGAAGTAGATGTCGGGAGCATCACATCGAACCCGGGGACTGCGGCGCTATGCTCAGAGAGGCAAAGAAAGATGATGATGGAGGTGATGTCGGCAGAGCCAATGGACATAGACCCTCCCGTGTTCCCGGTTCGACCAGTCCCGGGATGGGCACAACCCATTATGGCTTACATCTTGGAAGGAACCCTCCCGGAGAATGAAGTGGAAGCCCGGCAGATAATGCGAAGGTTAAAAGCATACACCGTCATCAGTCAAGAGCTATACAAGAGGAGTGTCACTGAGGTAATCCAGAGATGTGTAGAACCGGCAGAAGGACAAGAGATGCTCCTGGAAATACATCAGGGGGAGTGTGGACATCATGCATCATCCCGGGCCCTGGTGGCAAAAGTGTTCCGACATGGGTTCTACTGGCCCACTGCATTGTAGGAGGCAGAAGACATTGTCCGGAAGTGTGGAGGATGCCAGAGGTTTGCTCACCGGATACATATGCCGGCGTCAGCACTGAAGACAATCCCTATCACTTGGCCATTCGCAGTATGGTGTTTGGATATGGTCGGGCAGTTCAAACCGGCACGAGGCAATATGACGCACATACTGGTCATGGTGGATAAATTCACCAAGTGGATAGAGGTCAAGCCAATCCGGAAGTGTGATGGACACACCGCTGTGCAATTCCTGAAATACATCATCTTGAGATACGGGTACCCGCACAGCATTATCACGGATAATGGTACCAATTTTGCTGTGGGGGAATTCGCTCGATTTTGTGCTGAGAAGGGAATCCGTCTAGATGTAGCATCAGTTGCACACCCGGAAGCAAACGGGCAAGTCGAAAGAGCAAATGCTTTGGTCTTGGCCGGCATCAAAGCTCGTTTGATCGAGCCACTGTTGAGAACTCTGGGATGCTGGATAGAGGAGTTACCGGCGGTTTTGTGGGGTCTCCGGACTACACCGAATAGATCTACCGGGTATACGCCATTCTTCAAGGTGTACGGTGCCGAGGCAGTACTCCCAACCGACATACAGTATGATTCACCGAGAGTGACAATGTTCACCGAGACCGAGGCAAAGGAGGCCCGAGAGAATGATGTTGATTTACTTGAGGAGGCAAGAGAATTGGCACTTTCTCGGTCTACAATTTACCAGCAAAACCTGCGCCGATATCATAGCCGGAAGGTGCACCCGAGAGTGTTCCGAGAAGGAGATCTTGTGCTAAGGCTCATCCAACGCACGGCCGGAATGCATAAGTTGTCGCCTCCATGGGAGGGACCTTTCGTGATAAGCAGGGCATTGCACAATGATTCTTATTACCTTGTAGATGCACAGGAGGCTAGGAAAGGTGTAATGGACAAATCCGGAGAGGAAACCAAACGTCCATGGAATGTAGCTCTGCTTCGACCCTTTTACTCATAAAGGGCTCAGTGTATGATGTGTTTCAGTATTAATGAAAGTAAGGCACCCCGGGAGGAACCCGGGGACTGCCTGGTTGTGTGCCCATTTTATTTTGTCCAGTTTATTTGTTATTTCATACCGGCATCTCGGGAAGGAACCCGGGGACTGCCGAGTACCTGTTTTTTTGTGTTATTTGTATGCCGGGAAAGTTCCGAGTTCGATTCTCAAAGTCAGAGTAATGTATGTCATGTGAAATCATCTTGTGACTCGACTGACGCACGCCGAAATGGTAGTCAAGAGCAAAGAGAATCAAATGTGGGGAACACGAAAATGGTCTCGGGGACTCGGAGCAGGAACTTATCTGGCATACCTATTTTTGCTAACCCAATTATTTTTTATGTCGGGAATTCGATTAGCCAGAACTCGGATTGTCTTAAGTAATGTATGCTGTATATGGAGTTTTGCGACTCGACTATCGAACGCCGAAATGGTAGGCAAGAGCAGAAATTGCCTAAGTACGGTAGACATGAAAAGCAACTCGGGGACTCGTGACAGAATAAACCGACATAGCTTGTTCGGATAAATAATTTAGTACGGAACATAAATATTAAATAGTATATATTACATCTTGCACCCGGCATCCCGGGGATTTAAAAGTTCTACTCTTAAGTTTTTCTAAGTAATAGGGGAAGCCGGCTTCTCGGTGGTGGCAGCAGGGGGAGCAGCAGTGGCGGTGTCCTCAGAACCGGCAGCGGTACTCGGGGCATCTGGGCGCACCTCGGCCTGAGAGACCTCGGGTGGCGGAGAAGTTTTAGCATCCCGGGGAACCGCGGTCTCGGTCGCGGCACCAGAGGCAGCGTCATCCTCCTCCAGGATCTCACCGTCCACGTCGCCGGTCGCACCGGTTTCATCGTCATCCTCGTAATCGAATTCGGAGTCGGAAGCGACGATGCTGGCGGTGAAGGTGCGAATGTTGGACCAGGAGGCGATGCGGTGCGCAACTTCTTGTCGCCGCTGGACCTTAGCCGGATCGTTGCACCAAGGCGAGATGGTGCGCAGGCGCTGGATCACGTCCAAGTCGAGACCTTCATACCAGCTCAGTACTTGGGTCATGACCTGATCGGCACCAGCCCGCGCACCGGAGCTTTTCCAAGCATGGACGCGCCTCCCGGCACCTCGGAGTGCGCTCGCAAGTTCGCCGACCGAGAGCGTCGCGCTGACACCCGGCCACAGCGCACCATGAACGTGGATCGCGGCGCTGAGCAGCTCCGTCCCGATCGACCGGAGAGGCACTATCCGGGCCTTCAGGGCAGTGAGGTGGTCCTCAATGTCCCAAGCATCCGAGACATGCTTCCGTGTAGGTGGTGAAGACCGAAAGCATCATGATGTCGTTGGCTGGGAGATGATGGGGTTGGATGCTGTAGGTGTCGAGGAAGTCGCGGAAGAAGGGGCTAGCCGGAAGCCCAAACCCGCGCTCGAAATGCATGAGGAATACAACGTATTCCCCGGGTTGGGGTTGGGGTTCCGGTTGAACCTCGTCCTCCGGAAGACGGCTCTCAACTTCTGGCGGAATCCGGTGAGTCCGGTACAGCCAGTCCAGGTCCGCCTGTTTGGTCTCGGATCCATCCCAGCACCCCCGGATACTTTCTTCACCCATGCCGGAGAAGTGCGCAGATGTATCCGGGTTACTCTGCAGGCGCAGCGGCAGTTAGTCGAAATTACTCTACCGGGAGCTAAGATACTGGATCGCAAACTCCTAAAGACAACTGGGTTCCTGGCAAGTAAGATCTACTGCGGGCTAGTAAATCGAAACTAAAAGGAGGAAAATAGGCTTGGACTAAACTCAAACAGGGCATAGTGCGAGCAAAAGGGCTAGGTCCTACAGCGACTATGCATCCCCGCCGCGCGCCCCGTACGCACCGCGCGAATCGTGCTCACTGGCGGCGGCGCAGCCGCGCGTGTGTTAGGGCGCGACCGTGCACGAAGCATTGTTCCCGTGGAAGAAAGGTTCATCGGGGCGGAGAGAAGAGCTCACCGGAGAAAGCGAGGCCGATGATGCGCAAGAAGAGTGGCGGCGTTCGGGCTCCGGCGACCAACGAGAGCGGCGGCGTTCGGGCTCCGGGCACTGCTACGGCGGCGCGCTCGAAACGACGGTGACGGAGGCGTGAAGAAGAGGAAGAAGAAGAGGTGACCGTTCCGGTCCCCTATTTATGGGGGGATTCCGGAGCGGTTTCCAATTTTCCCGCTCACGATCTCTCCGATCGTGGGTGGGATCCGTTCTGTGCAGCGCGGCACGTGGCGCTCACCGGAGCGCCCGATCCGGCCACACCGAGGGCCACACGGCCCCAACGGTTGGACTTCGGATCGGCTGCGGATCCCGGCGCGCGTACCCGAGCAGCGGTATGCTCGGTCAGAAGCACTCGAGTGCGCTTCTGATCAGACAGGACATCGGGTGGGACCCAGCTCGCAACCTCGAATTCAATGCAGAGCCAACGGTCAAGATTCGCTAAGGCTGCAGTATCCGGTTACAGGCATCGCCTTCCGGTTGAAAAGATCTCGGTATGAGGATCTCGGGAAAAACCGATCTCGGCATCTAGTCGAAGGATAGTATTATATGTTCTCAGAAGATAGTTGTTATTAAAGCTGATCCTGCACATCATCCGAGGTCACTGTGCAGCACCAGCTTCGGGGACTAGTGTCGGGGGGCTGCCACCCGGGTAGGGGCAGATCCCGGAATACTTCAATAATACGCCAACATCACTTGACCTTTGGCGAGAGCAAGGGACACCTCCTGGTGTGCTGAAGGGGCAACTTGACCCTTGAGCGCTGGTAGAGTGCAAAGTGCCTCCTGGCAGGCGCAAGGGTCAGCTCAAGCAACTATAAATAGACACCCCCAGCCTTCACAATGGCAGCACAAGCATCAGCGGGTGGTTCCTCTAAGAACTAGCTTCTCGTAGATGTCTTTCCTGATAGGCTAAGACATCTTCGGGAGGCTAGGCCTAGAGATACTCATCCGGGGACGAACTCGGACGCCTCCGGAAAGGATCTCAGATCTTGGGCTCCGAGGAGACTCCCGGAAGGAAGTGTGTTCGGTTTTGCCGGATAGACAATCCGGGTAAGTGCTAACCAGAACGTCTATCTCGGTCCTGATCTTGTGCAGGAAGGACTCTCGGGGGCGAGCAAGAAGATAACCGGCACGAGGGACCCTGGTAGGCCGTCAACGGTCTGTAGCAGGCTTTCCCGTCTGTTGCGGGGGGAAGTACCATTCCGCCTGACACGGAAGCATGGTCATCTCCCGCCTGACACGGAAGCATGGTCACCTCCCGCCTGACACGGGAGCGCGTCAGCCGGTACGACAACGGTACGACAAGACACGACCTGCCTAGTCCGGCAATCCGGAAAAGGCTACCCGGGATGGGCCAAGACATGTCTTGTCTCTGACAGGGGGAAAATGATGTTCCAGGACGGCGCCTGCTGTCCTTACCAAGATGATGACGAAGGGGCTACGCCGGATAGCGCGGCGACTAGGTCGCACTAGCCGGTGACGGCATGCCGGTTAGGATTGTCCGGTGGGGCCAAGCCGGTTTAGGGTTTCCGGCCCTCCTGGCCGGAACTCTATAAAAGGCGCCATAACTGCTTCTGTGGGAGAGAGACCAACTTGGGAGCCAAAGCTGTAGTTGCCTTTACTCCTAGAGCATTTACTTCTTCATACCTTGAGTTCATCCAGTTCCTTGTGTTCTTCACTTTGAGAGATCTAAGAGGAAGTTGTAGCCCTTGTACCACAATTATATAGAGAGGAAAGGCAGGAGTAGGGGTGTTACCTCCTCACGAGGGCCCTGAACCTGGGTATATCGTCTGTGTGTTGAGTGCCTTCGTGCATTTATTCTTATTTGTTAGATCTTCCCTCTAGCGTACTGCTCTTGTTTCTGGTTCTTGGGAGATCTCGGTTATACCGGGATCCTCCCCGTGTGGGCTATTCAGCTCGCTATCCCTCCCCGGATCCACCAACGTCCATCGGCCCCACACTTTAGCCATCCTATGGCATCTGCCGTGACACCACCACGACACAAGTCGACCGTCTTCTCGCGCTCGCTGGTGTTCTTGGAGGTAGGTTTCGGCTTGGCGCCTATTGTTTCTTGTGCTTTTCCCTTGTCTGACATTAGATTTTTTTTTTCTAGATGACTGCGGTGGGGCTCCTCCGGAGGGCTTGTCGAGTGACACGGTTGACTTGGCGACTGCTGTCGGCTTCCTCGACCGCGTCTGCGCGTACGCGTCGGATGCGCTGAGGAAGTCGGCGGCTGCGCTGAAGCAGTCGACTGGCGCCCTAACGATGGTGCACCGGATCATCTTCCCGAGTGATGCGCCACCGACTGCCGTCGACGCTCTTGCTTCTCCATTCAAGGAAGATGCCACCACCCTTGCGGACTTCACTCGGACGCAGACGGTACGCGGCTCCGAGCTCACCTTCCAGCTCATTTTAGGTCACTAGATTGAGGGCGATTTCGAGAAGGTTGTTAGCGGCTTCCCTCGGAGGGCTGACGGCCGGACCGCGTCGCTTGGCGGAGTGAAGGCGCAGGCTAAACAGCTAGCTATGAAGCTTGTGGCCACCTTTGAGAGGGCGCTCGCCAAGGCGTCTGAGGCGGCTGCTTCCCGGAAGACCCGCTCTCGCTCGGAGTCTGCTGCCCTGGAGTAGTAGTGTTGTAAGGATTCTGAAGGGGATCGTGTGCAGAAACCAAAAAATTTCCTACCAACGATATCCAAAAAGCATGCCAAGATCTATTCTATGCAGATATAGTAGTACGAACAGAGATCGGAATACGTACCCTTTGTCGGGGATGTAATTCCCCGGTACCCTGAAAATATGGGTTTGTTTCTTAGTGTTGCAGGTTTAAATACATTTAAATAGGAGAAGAATAAAGAAAAAGGAGGAGAATGGCATCTCGGGCCGAAATGAGAAGGTGGGCCGAATTCCCGCTGGGCCTAGATCCGCCTCTCGGTCAACGAGGCAACCCCATCCGGAGCTACCCCGACATCGTCCTCGACCTCACCCCGTCTCGTCCTCTACTCGACCGCGCCCGAGCTCCGTCCCGGCCGTCCCCGTCCGCCGGACCTCCGCGCCGTCCCAGCGCCCTCCTCTCCTCCGTCCTCTCCGTCCGAGCTTGGCTCGCCCGAGTTCATCCGCACCGCGCCCGTCTTCACGTCCACTCCGGCCGCCCGGCCCTCCACCTCGGCAGGATAGCGCCGCCCGGCTTCCTCGGCGCCATGGCCGCCACCGGCGCTCCTCCCCCGAGCTCTCCCTCGGCCGTAAGCATCCCCGACCTCCACCTCGGTCCGGCCGGGTTCCCTCGCCTCCGGGCGGCCCGAGTTCTTCCCCAGCGTGGCGCGCCCCGGCATCGTCCTTAACCTCAACCTCGCCATCGACCTCGGAGGCGCCGGCCCGGACTCGACCGCCCGGCACGGCCTCACCCGCACCCGGCTGCCTCCGGCATCCCCATCCTCGATCGCATCCCGCACCCGGCATCCTCCCCTCCGACTCGCGTCGTCCGCCCGCTCCATGTCGACCTCGGCCATCCGAGAACTGCTCCGGCCCGGCGCGCACGCTCGCCTCGGCTGCGCAGGCCCGCGAGTACTTCTCCCCGGCCCCGATGCCGGCAGCCACGGTAGCGCCCGCTCCCGAGTTCGTCCCCAGTGCCACCGAGTTCGTCCCCAGCATCGACCTCGTACAGGGCCAGGTGGGCTAGACTCGGGCGGATCGAGTTGGGCAACTCGGGTGAACCGGGGCGTGTGGAGGATAAAAAGAAGAAAAGAAGGGAAGAAGAATAAGAGGATAAGAGGAGGCACGATGGAAAATGGCTAGAGGACAAGGAAAAGGACGCACGGTGTGACTGTCCAGGACACATCCGACATGTCTAGTCCGATATGTCTATGGTACTCATGATGTGAACAGTACACCGCACAGTGACGCTACAGTGTACCGAATGTAACAACAGTACACTGCGCGTGACGCAGTGAACAGTGCCGACAAGACCCCATCAGTCAAGTCGTGAATAGTGTACCGCGCATAGTGTTTTCTGTTTTCTTGTCCCCGACTTGTCCCCTAGGCTCTCCTATATAAAGGGCACCAGGGGGAGAGGGAAAGGAGAGGCCAACCCCCCACCACTTCATTTCCCCCCTTTCCATTTGCTCCCAAAACTTCAT
Organism: Poa annua; assembly: GCA_026929855.1. NCBI lineage: Eukaryota > Viridiplantae > Streptophyta > Magnoliopsida > Poales > Poaceae > Poa > Poa annua. The sequence goes on along the minus strand of CM049431.1, from coordinate 77,380,430 downwards.
GGAGGCTTGCTTAGCAGCTCGCGGAGCATACTGTAGCCCGGATATAAAGAGGAGTAATATACCGAGTAGGCTAGATGCTGCAGTAGGGGTTTTATCTCCTCACGAGAGCCCCGAAGCAGGGTAAATCCTCGTGTCACCGCGTCGGTTGTGTTAACTGCGCGCGAGTTCATCGCGCAATCCCTCCCCGAGATCCCCTAGCGTCCATCGGCCCCACACATTAGCCATCCTATGGCATCTGCCGTGACACCACCACGACAGTTGGCGCCCACCGTGGGGCAGAGTGGCGCTTGCGGGAACAATTTTGGACGGGACCCGACATCCTAAATCCGGGATCCCTACGCTGCGGACAGTGGTCACTGACATCCTGCTCCGCGGGTAGCGGTCACCGGCATCCCAAAATCCGGCATCCTAAATCCGGGACCCTACGCTGCGGGCAGTGGTCACTGACATCCTGCGCCGCGGGTAGCGGTCGCCGGCATCCCAAAATCCGGGATCCTAAATCCGGGATCCCTACGCTGCGGGCAGTGGTCACTGACATCCTGCGCCGCGGGTAGCGGTCGCCGGCATCCCAAAATCTGGGATCCTAAATCCGGGATCCCTACGCTGAGGGCAGTGGACACTAACATCCTGCGCCGCGGGTAGCGGTCACCGGCATCCCAAATCCGGGATCCTAAATCCGGGATCCCTACGCTGCGGGCAGTGGTCACTGACATCCTGCGCCGCGGGTAGCGGGCACCGGCATCCAAAATCCGGGATCCTAAATCCGGGATCCCTATGCTGCGGGCAGTGGTCACTGACATCCTGCGCCGCGGGTAGCGGTCGCCGGCATCCCAAAATCCGGGTTCCTAAATCCGGGATCCCTACGATGCGGGCAGTGGTCACTGACATCCTGCGCCGCGGGTAGCGGTCACCGGCATCCCAAATCCGGGATCCTAAATCCGGGATCCCTACGCTGCGGGCAGTGGTTACTGACATCCTACGCCGCGGGTAGCGGTCACCGGCATCCCAAATCCGGGATCCTAAATCCGGGATCCCTACGCTGCGGGCAGTGGTCACTGACATCCTGCGCCGCGGGTAGCGGTCACCGGCATCCCAAAATCCGGCATCCTAAACCCGGTTGTCTGGGGGCTGCCCCCCGGGTAGGGGCAGATCCCGGTATAATCCACTAAGGTGCCAACAGTACTTGACCCTTGGCGACAGCAAGGGACACCTCCTGGTGTGCCGAAAGGGCAGCTTAACCCTTGGGCACTGAAAGAGGGCAAAGTGCCTCCTGGCAGCCACAAGGGTCAGCTCTGGCAGCTATAAATAGACACCCCCGGCCCTCACAATAGCAGCACAAGCGTGAGCGGGTGGTTCCTCTAAGAACTAGCTTCTCGAAGATGTCTTTGCTGATAGGCTAAGACATCTTCGGGAGGCTAGGCCTAGAGATACTCACCCTGGGACGAGCTCGGACGCCTCCGGAAAGGATCCCGGATCTAGGACTCCGAGGAAACTCCCGGATGGAAGTGTATTCGGCTTTACCGGATAGGTAGTCCGGGTAAGTACTAACCGGAATGTGTGTCTCGGTCTTGATCTTATGCAGAAGAGGCTCACAGTGGCAAGCGAGGAGGTAGCCGGCGTGAGGGCTTCCGGTAGGCCGTCAACGGTCTAGAGGAGGCTTTCCCGTCTGTCGCGAGGGGAAGTACCGTTCCGCCTGACACGGAAGCATGGTCACCTCCCGCCTGACTAGGAAGCATGGTCACCTCCCGCCTGACACGGGAGCGCGTCAGCCGGTACGATCGTGGTACGACAAGACCTGACATGCCTAGCCCGGCATACCGGAAAAGGCTATCCGGGATGGGCAAAGACATGTCTTGTCTCTGACAAGGGGACAATGATGGCGCAGGACGGCGCCTGCCGTCCTTAACGAGATGATGACGAAGGGGCTACACCGGATAGCCCGGCGACTAGGTCGCACTAACCGGTGACGGCATGCCGGCTAGGCCTGTCCGGTGGGGCCAAGCCAAGTTAGGGTTTCCGGCCCTCCTGGCTGGAGCTCTATAAAAGGCGCCATAACTGCTCCTGAGAGGGAGAGACCAACTTCAGAGCCAAAGCTATAGTGACATTTACTCTCAGAGCATTCACTCCTCCTCACCTTGAGTTCATCTAGTTCTTTGTACTCCTTCCTGTGAGAGATCTTGTAGTAAGTTGTAGTCCTTATACCACCAATATATAGAGAGGAAAGGCAGGAGTAGGGGTGTTACCTCCTCACGAGGGCCCTGAACCTGGGTATATCGTGTGTGTGATGTGTGCCTTCGTGCATTTGTTTGTGTTTGTTAGATCTTCCCCTTTGCACTTTGATCTTATTCCTTGTTCTTGGGAGATCTCGGTTACACCGGGATCCTCCCCGTGTGAGCTCTTCAGCTCACTATCCCTCCCCGGATCCACCAACGTCCATCGGCCCCACAAATTAGCCATCCTATGGCATCTGCCGTGACACCACCACGACAGTTGGCGCCCACCGTGGGGCTGACAGAGGCGTTGGCTGGTGTACACATCCGGACGGGCTCCCCCGTTCATTTCGACGTTCGGGTTCTCTCTGGCCTAGTCGTAAGGCTAGGGGAGATGGACTTCGTCTGCGACAACGCAGGGTGCTTCCGGAACAAACCATTTCCGGTGAACGGGTGTCTCATCGATTTCGGTGGTTTCACGACCTACGTGGCCACCGAGGTTGTCTGTAGCTACCCGGTCGTGGTCCTGGAGGCTGAGGACCCTCCCATGCTCTGCGCTGCTCGAGTCTGCGTGTCGGTCGCCCCCCGAGTTCCGTCGCAGTGATGATGGTCGGGGCAACCGAGGAGGAGTATCAAGACGCTGACGGCGATACCGACGGCCACCCCCGTTTGGCCAAACCCCCGCAGGAGAGGCCTACGGCCCGAGATGGTGATCCGCAGTCATCCCAGCCGCGACGTCGTCCGGATCCCCTCTCGGGACTCGTGGCCAAGTTGGCTGTACCGGTAGCTACCGGAGCAGATGCCCAGGTCACTTCGGCTGAGTTAGAGGAGCAGCGGAAGTTGCTACTCGCTGAGGCACAGGAGATCGCCGAGATCCGCCGCGAGCTCAGCGCTAGCCTCCGGGAGTACAATGCAGCTCACGGATTCCCTAAGATAGACTCCCGGGAGAAGCGCATTGCAGATCTGCGCAAGAAAGGAAGAATAGTGAATGAGGAGCTGGCTGGTGGATCCACCACCAGTAACACTGGAAGTCGGATTTCAGCAGGGAAGCCGGTGTATAGCTCACCGGCGAAAACCCTTAGGGCCGCTGAAGCCGCCATGGCCGAGTTGGTGGGGTTATCCGGTGAAGCCCTGCGCAAGCAGCAGGAGAGGGTAAACGAGTTGGTGATTGAAGCCAATCGTCAGAATCTGGCCTTCAAAAAGAAGAACCCCGGGGCAGGGTCCCAGGTGCACTCAGCCAGACCCAACAGCCAGAAGTCGGATGGGGAGGCCTCTTCCCCGCATCCGAGCAGAAGCAAGAGCAAGAGCAAGAGCCGGAGCCGGAGTCGAGGTTCCGGGAAGAACAAGCAGCTACAGACATATGATCCGGCCTTCGCCGGTATCCAGCAAGCCGGGCAGGCCGGACAGCATAACTCGGGACAGGCGGGAAGTACCCGTGGGGATGGTAACCTGGGTGTAGGAAACAATAACCCGGTTGGCCGTGGTAATCCACCCCGGAATCCTCCTCACGTTCAGGGAAACCCGCAGAGGGAGGTTGTCTCCGTTCCCCAGCAGGCCCTGGTCCCTGCGCAAGACAGGCTCAACGATGGCAACTCGAGGTTGCAGCAGCTCGGATATCAGCCAGACGAGAACCCCTTGGGATCTCGGATAGGAACCAGGCAGCTGAACCCGGCAGACGCCAGATTCCGGCTCGACCGGATTCACCAGTCCGAGTTGGTGGAAGAGCAAGGGCCTCCGGGACCTGCCTGCTTTGGACCTCGAATCATGCGGGAACCTCCTGTTCGGAACTTTCAGCTCAACCGAGGTGCCAAGACCTATGACGGTAGCAAGAAGCCGGAGGACTGGCTAACCGACTATGTAACTGCAGTAAGCATAGCCGGTGGAAACAGACGATGGGCGGTACGCTATGTACCGCAGATGTTGGAGGGACCAGCCCGGATCTGGTTGAACAATCTGAGAACTGGCAGTATAGACTGCTGGTTAGACTTTGAAGAGGCCTTCATCAGCAACTTCACCAGCACGTATAAGAGGCCCAACAGGCCTCAGCAGCTCGCCATCTGTAGGCAAAGGAGCAATGAGACAGACCGGGAGTACCTTACCCGGTGGAGCAATATTCGCAACTCTTGCGAAGGGGTGGTGGAGGCACAGGCCATCTCCTGGTTTGCGCAAGGATGCCGGCATGGCTCTATGCTGTGGCAGAAATTGCAGAGAAAGATGCCAACAACCTTGGCAGAAACCATGCGCATCGCCGATACCTACACGCTTGGAGATCCCATGCAACCCCTGGTGGATGTCGGTGACTCCAACAGGAGGAATGCGGGACCTCAGCGTTCGGGAACGAGCAGGAGCCATGATCGCCAGGAGTTCGGCCACAAGAGGAATCAGCCCGAGTACCACCATGCCGCGCAGCATGTCGCAACAGTGACCCGGGAGCAGGAGGATGCCGGCAACAACCAGCGTCAAAAGACAAGTGGCCCGGCTTGGGGTCAGAGTCAGGAGGTGCAAAAGACCTGGGTGGAACAAAAGAAGCCCCTGACGTATGAGGAAATGCTGAACAAGCCATGCTGCTACCACACTCTGGAGGCCAACAAGCCCGCAAACCACTCTACTCGGCAGTGCAGCTGGTATCAGCGCACGTTGCAGGAAGGCAGCTCGGGAGCTATTCGGCAGAGTGCTCTGGCATCTCGGCCCAATATCCCGAGACCCCCTCCTCCGACATCGGGGGCCAATGCTGTGCGACTTCCCCCTCCTCCGAGAGGACCCCCACCTCGCCCAGTGAATGTGGTGCATGCCCGGAACGACAACGGTAACCAAGCCGGGCACCAGCAGAGCAACTACCGGGAGGCTCATCAAAGCTATGTGGTCTTCGTAACCGAGCCCACTGACCGAAAGAGCGTGCGGCAGCGTGCCCTGGAGGTGAATGTTGTGATCCCGGCGGTGCCTAAATTCTTGCACTGGTCCGAGATGGAGATCACCTGGAGCCGGAAGGATCACCCCCAGGTTATGCCCAAGCCGGGGGCGTATGCCTTGGTGGTGGACCCAACTTTCGTCGGACCCAACCTCAACGTCCGCTTCAGCCGGGTTCTGATTGACAATGGCAGTGCCATTAACATCATGTACAAGGACACGATGCTGAAGCTGGGAGTATCCATGAACACCCTGCTGCCTACCGAGACAACCTTCCACGGCATTGTGCCCGGAGTCTCTTGCTCGCCCATGGGAAAGATTTGGGTGGAGGTGCTATTCGGAACTCGGGAGAACTGCCGAACCGGGAGCTTGGAGTTCGAGGTCGTGGACCTCGAGAGCCCGTATCATGCACTGATCGGTAGACCGGCCCTCGCCAAGTTCATGATCTCGACTCACGTGGGCTACCTCAAGATGAAGATAACGGGACCTAACGGTGTAATCACCATCTCGGGAGACCACAAGCGCTCCATGGAATGTGCCTCGGCGGGATCGTGCTTGGCTGAGTCTCTGGTGATCGCGGAAGAGAAGAAGAGGATCCAGCAGGTGGTGGCGATGGCCAAGACCTCCCAACTCGGAATGCCCGGGATGGTGAACATCCCGCCGAGGAGACCAAGAAGGTGTGTGTGGACCCCAGCAACCCGGAGTGCCAAGTTATCATTGGCAGCAACCTGGACAACAAATAGGAAGGCGAGCTCGTCGACTTCCTCCGTGAGAATCGGGATGCCTTTGCGTGGTCGAGTGACGATCTGCAAGGCGTCCCGAGGGAGTTGGCTGAGCACTCTCTATTTGTTAGACCGGATGCGAAGCCGGTGAAGCAACCGACTAGGCGCCTCTCGGATGAAAGAAGAGCCGCGGTCATGGAGCATCTGGCTATACTGCTGGCCGCTGGATTCATAATGGAGGTGCTGCATCCGGATTGGATTTCAAACCCGGTCCTGGTGGAGAAGAAGAAAGATGATCCCCTCCTGCTTAAGGTGTGGCGCATGTGCATCGACTTCACCAACCTCAACAAGGCATGCCCGAAAGACCCCTTTCCGCTGCCCCGGATAGATCAAGTGATAGACTCCACTGCCGGGAGTGAGCTTTTAACTTTTCTAGATGCTTATTCTGGTTTTCACCAGATACCTTTGAATCTGGATGATCAATTGAAAACTGCTTTCATTACCCCTTATGGGGCTTATTGCTATCGCGTTATGACTTTCGGTTTGAGGAATGCTGGTGCTACATACCAGAGATGCATGCAGAAATGCTTGCATGACCAGATAGGCCGAAATGCCGAGGTCTATGTCGATGACATAGTCATAAAAACAAAAGAAAAAGCCTCATTAATAGATGATCTAAGGGAAACATTTAAGAACCTAAGAAGATTCCGGATGAGGTTGAACCCGGATAAGTGCACATTTGGTGTTCCGGCAGGAAAATTACTCGGTTTCCTCATCTCAAGCCGAGGAATCGAGGTCAACCCGGGTAAAATTCGTGCTATTGAAAGCATGAAGTTGCCCGTGCGTCTCAAGGATGTGCAGAAGTTTACCGGGTGTCTGGCATCCCTAAGTCGGTTTGTGAGCCGACTTGGGGAGAAGGCCTTGCCTCTGTATCAACTGATGAAGAAGAGCAAGACATTTGTTTGGACCCCGCAAGCTGATGCGGCGTTCAACGACTTGAAGAGAATGCTCTCAACAGCACCTGTGTGGGCATCCCCGTTACCCAAGGAACCTATGCTGCTGTATATTGCCACAACCAACCGAGTAGTCAGTGTGGCGATGGTGGTAGAAAGGGAAGAAGGGGGCAAGCTGATACAGAGGCCGGTGTATTACCTCAGTGAGGTGATCTCGGAATCCAAGCAGAACTACCCGCACTACCAGAAGATGGCATATGGGGTGTACATGGCAGTAACCAAGCTCAAGCACTACTTTCAGGAACACCCGATCACAGTGGTATGCGAAGCTCCTCTCGCCGAGATCATCGGTTGCAAGGATGCTAGCGGCCGGGTAGGCAAATGGGCCATCCAGTTGTCTCCGTATGCTCCGGCGTACGAGAGACGAGATGCCATCAAGTCGCAGGCGCTGCCGGACTTTTTGGTAGACTGGGCCGAGATGTAGTATGAACCTCCGATGCCGGATTATAATTTCTGGAGGATGCATTTCGATGGCTCAAAGGCTAAGATCGGATTGGGTGCCGGAGTGGTCCTCACTTCCCCAAAGCAAGATGTACTGAAGTATGTGCTGCAGATCCATTTTCGGGCATCCAACAATGTCGCAGAATATGAGGCCTTGGTTCATGGACTGAACGTCGCCAAGGAGATCGGCATCCGCCGGATAGAATGCTTTGGTGACTCGGACCTCGTAGTACAACAGGTGTCGGGGAATTGTGATGCCCTTGATGCAAACATGGCCTTATACAGGTTTCATGTGCAGAAAATTTCCGGATTTTTTGAAGGATGCGAGTTCAAGCACATACCCAGAGGAGAAAACGAGGCAGCGGATGTCTTGTCAAAGCTAGGATCATCCCGAGACGCAATCCCACCCGGAATAGCTCAGGAGCATTTGAGGAAGCCATCTATCCAACCCTCACCCGAATCGGATTCTATCTTCATCCCGAAAGAACCTGGTGCAGATGCAGTACCCATGGAAGTAGATGTCGGAAGCATCACATCGAACCCGGGGACTGCGGCACAGTGCTCGGAGAGGCAAAGAAAGATGATGATAGAGGTGATGTCGGCAGAGCCAATGGACATAGACGCTCCCATGTTCCCGGTTAGACCTGTCCCGGGATGGGCACAGCCCGTTATGGCTTACATCTTGGAGGGAACTCTCCCGGAGAATGAAGTGGAAGCCCGACAAATACTGCGAAGATCAAAAGCATACACTGTCATCAATCAAGAGCTATACAAAAGGAGTGTCACTGAGGTACTCCAGAGATGTGTAGAACCGGCAGAAGGACAAGAGATGCTGGTGGAAATACATCAAGGGGAGTGTGGACATCATGCATCATCCCGGGCCCTGGTGGCAAAGGTGTTCCGGCATGGGTTCTACTGGCCCACTGCGCTGCAGCAAGCAGAAGATATTGTCCGGAAATGTGGAGGATGCCAGAGATTTGCTCACCGGATACACATGCCGGCGTCAGCACTAAAAACAATCCCCATCACTTGGCCATTTGCAGTGTGGTGTTTGGATATGGTCGGTCAATTCAAACCGGCAAGAGGCAATATGACACACATACTGGTTATGGTGGAAAAATTCACTAAGTGGATAGAGGTCAAGCCAATCCGGAAGTGCGATGGGCACACCGCTGTGCAATTCCTGAAAGACATCATCTTGAGATACGGATACCCACACAGCATTATCACAGATAATGGAACCAACTTTGCTGTGGGGGAATTCGCTCGATTTTGTGCTGAGAAGGGAATCCGGCTGGATGTAGCATCAGTTGCACACCCGGAAGCAAATTGGCAAGTCGAAAGAGCAAATTCCTTAATATTGGCCGGCATCAAAGCTCGTTTGATCGAACCACTGTTGAGAACTCCGGGATGCTGGATAGAGGAGTTACCGGCAGTACTATGGGGTCTTCGGACTACACCGAATAGATCTACCGGCTACACGCCATTCGTCATGGTATACGGTGCTGAGGCGGTACTCCCGACCGACATACAATATGACTCCCCGAGAGTGACAATGTTCACCGAGACCGAGGCAAAGGAGGCCCGAGAAGATGATGTGGATCTACTCGAGGAAGCAAGAGAGTTGGCACTATCTCGGTCGGCAATTTACCAGCAAAATCTCCGTCGCTATCATAGCCGGAAAGTACACCCGAGGGTGTTCCGAGAGGGGGATCTGGTGCTGAGGCTCATCCAACGCACGGCCGGAATGCATAAGTTGTCACCTCCATGGGAGGGACCTTTCGTGATAAGCAGGGCGTTGCACAATGATTCTTATTACCTTGTAGATGCACAGGAGGCTAGGAAAGGTGTAATGGACAAATCCGGTGAGGAAACCAAGCGCCCATGGAATGTAGCTCTACTTCGCCCCTTTTACACGTAAAAGGTTCAGTGTATGTTGTATCTCAATTTTTGGTATTAATGAAACTAAGGTACCCCGGGAGGAACCCGGGGACTGCCTGGTTATGAGCTCGTCTTGTTGTTATTTTTGCCAAATTCATTTACTATTTTTTACCGGCATCTCGGGAAGGAACCCGGGGACTGCCGGATAACTGTTTTCTACTTTTCTTTTGTATGCCGGGAAAGTTCCGAGTTCGACTCTCAAAGTCAAAGTAATGTATGTCATGTGAAATCATCTTGTGACTCGACTGACGAACGCCGAAATGGTAGTCAAGAGCAAAGAGAGGGAAGGTGGGAAACACGAAAATGGTCTCGGGGACTCGGAGCAGGAACTTATCCGGCATGCCTGTTTTTTATTAACTTAGTTGTTTTTTATGTCGGGAATTCGGTTAGTAGGAACTCGGATTGTTTTAAGTAATGTATGCCGTATGTGGAGTTTTGTGACTCGACTGTCGAACGCCGAAATGGTAGACAAGAGCAGAAATTACCTAAGTACAGTAAACATGAAAGGCAATTCGGGAACTCAAAGCAGAATAAATTGACATAAGTGGTTCGAGTAAATAGTTCACTAAGAAACAAAAATAATATGAGTGTATATTACATATGCCACCCGGCATCCCGGGAATTTGACGAATTTACTCTAAGTTTTTCAAGCGGTAGGGGAAGTCGGCTTCTCGACGGAGACCTCGGGAGCAGCAGCCTCGGGAGCAGCAACCTCGGGAGCAGTGACAGCAGCAGCAGCAGGAGCAGCAGCGGGAGCGACTTCGGCTTCAGTACCGGCAGCGCTACTCGGGGCCTCGGGACGCACCTCGATCTCGGGGGCCTCGGGTCTTGGCGAAGTCGCTGCGTCCCGGGGAACCACCTTCTCGGGCGCGGCACCGGAAGCAGCGTCATCTCCTTCCGGGGCCTCGTCTTCCGCGTCGCTGCTCGCGCCGCTTTCTTCGTCGTCCTCGTAGTCTGATTCCGAGTCGGAAAGAAGGACGCTTGAGGTGAAGGTGCGGATGCTTGCCCACGTAGCGATGCGGTACGACACCTCTTGTCGGCGCTGGACCTTTTCCGGATCGGTGACCCACGGAGAAACCGTCCGCAGGCGCAGGATCGCCCCCAGATCGAGACCTTCGTACCAGCTAAGTACTTGGGTCAAGACCTGGTCGGCGCCAGCCCGCGCACCGGAACGCTTCCAGGCGTGGATGCGTCTCCCGGCACCCCAAAGTGCGCTCGCGAGCTCGGGAATCGAGAGCGTCCCCCGGATACTCGGCCACAGTGCGCCGTGGACGTGGACCGCAGCGCTCAGCAGTTCGGTACCGATAGACCGCAGAGGTACTATCCGGGCCTTCAGCGCGGTGTGGTGATCCTCGATGTCCCAGGCATCCGAAATGGGACCCTTCCCGGCGCGCTTCGCTCGGGCGGCAGCAACGGCTTTAACTAGAGCCTCCCGGGAGTGCTCAAATTCCCCTTTAAAAAGAAGAGCTGTCAAACGACTAAGTCATAAGAGTAACAACAAGAAAGAAAGCAGAGAAGGCAAGAGGGATGTCGGTCCACTTACTGTTCAGATCCCGGTTCAACACTGTGAGCTCCGAGAGCCAGGTATCAGAGCGGGACCGGAGAAGAGCAAGCTCAGTCTCGGCAGTGTGCGCGCGCTCCTCGGACTGGTCCAAGGTCTCTTTCTGCTTCTTGGTCGCCTCGATGAAGCGTGTCTTCATGTCGGCCGTAGCAGCCTTGACCTTTTCGAGCTCGCCGTTGAGCCGCGCGATCTCGTCTTGCGCGGTGGCAAGTGCAGTTTTCTGGTCAACCGAGACCTTGCGCGCGGCGTCGCGCTCCTCCCGCAGGCGTCCTTCGGATTTCTTGGACTGACCGAGATCAGCAAGAACCCTGTTGAAGATGTTGCGGCGTTTCTGGCTGCACTCCTGAAATCAAGACAAAGAAGGAGTTAGTCGGGAAAGGAAGTAAGGAACCCGGTTGGGAGGATCTCGGGGACTCGGTGCCCGAGCCCTGTGATTTTCTCTAAGATTGGAGCCTAGTGATCTGCTATTCGGTGGAATCTAGAGCACTAAGCACCAATCTCGGGGACTAGTGGTGATGGAGCAAATTTTGAAGCAACCTACCCGGTTGGGAGGGTCTCGGGGACTCGGTGTCCGAGCCCTGTGATTGTATCTAAGATTGGAGCCTAGTGATCTGCTATTCGGTGGAGTCTAGAGCACTAAGCACCAATCTCGGGGACTAGTGGTGGTGGAGCAAATTTTGAAGCAACCTACCCGGTTGGGAGGATCTCGGGGACTCGGTGCCCGAGCCCTGTGATTTTCTCTAAGATTGGAGCCTAGTGATCTGCTATTCGGTGGAATCTAGAGCACTAAGCACCAATCTCGGGGACTAGTGGTGGTGGAAGGAATAAGTATTTTTTGATAAAAGAAATAGAACAAGCTTACCTCGGTCACCCGAGTAAAATCCAGTGCGGCCACTTGAAGAGCGTGCAGAGCTTGGGCGTTGCGGCTGGGGCCTGCAGCGTGCAAGTCTCCCGCGATCTCGGAGGCATCGGCGGCAAGCCAGGCATGGTTGTATTCATCAACAACCCGTATGCCGGAGCCGCCGGCAGCGCGAGTAGCAACAGCGTCCCAGGGTCCTGAAGGTACAAAGGAACTGACGGTTGCTCGCAACATCCGCAAGGCAGCAGTAGGGATCTCGGCGGGAGGCGGTGGTAACGAGGAAAACGTACCCGGGCGCAGCACCAAGTCCGGAGACGAGGATGTCGGGGCAGCTGCAGGCGGGGCGGAAGGTGTTTTCTGCCCAGCAATCTTTCCCCGAGACTTGGGAAGTTGATCTGCTGGCCGGGAGGAGGCTGTGGGCTGCTTCTCCGGGATGGTCTTGGTCGCGACTGGCCGAGAGGGGCCGCTTGCCGCAGGTTGCCGACGAGGGCTAAGGATCTCTGCCTCAAGCCCGGGAACCCGGCGCGGACTCTCCGGAAGAAGAACTTCTCCCGAGGTGGTCGTGGCCTGCGCCGGGGTCTCCTCGATCACCGGATGTGCATCCGGGGTCGCAACGGTAGCCGGTGCGGCACCGGAGGCGGCAGGCTCACTTCCTCGAGTAGAAGGGCGAGGAGGTGAAGGAGAAGCCCGAGCCGGGCTGGGAGTCCGAGTCCCGGGAGGAGGAGGAACAGCAGGTGACGGGAGCTCGAGTGCATCCCTGTAAGGAAGTGTCTTAGTAATAGTTATGGAGGAAACAAAGTCAGATAACATAAGGCAAGGAAGACATACCCAGAATTCACAATGGGAGGACCCCTTTGCCGGCGCCGAGCAGGCTTCTCGGTCGTATGCTTACTCGGTTTGCTCCTCTTGGGGGGGTTGCCGGAGTTATCGGCCCCCTCGGTGTCGGAAGCCGCGCGCTTCCGGCCTCGGCGCGTTTGGTCCCGGTTGTCGGTTTCGGAACCACTGCTGAGGCCCAATTCAGAGGGAGAGCGTCAATAACATCGAGAATCTGGCAGTCAATCTCATCCTCATCATCCGAAGAAATGAAAACTGCCTCTGGGGTTGAAGGATTACCCGGAGCAGCAGACTTGATGAAAGGGATGGCGAGATGGTCCTCGCCGTCGGGGTCCTCTCTCGGCATCACGTCCGGTCTCGGGAAGTCCGGCGCGTAATTCCCGTTGACGTGGACAGCGTCTTCTTCGTGTTGACGCTCGAACATCTGCGCAAACAGATTAGGCCGTGTCGGTGTCCAGGTGAACGCATGTACGAAGGCGAATGCACGAAAGACAGATATGAGCACCTGGTCGCATGGTTTTTTCCGAGATCCCCCAATGACACCCCAAGAGTAGTCCTCCGTCATCTCCGTCCGGGCAATAGCTCGAACGCGACGGACGACCCCGGCGTGGTTTAGCCCAAAGATACTGGTCCTAGTGGGGTCATAGTTCCCAGACATGTGGCACATCTTGTGCACTCGGTTTTGAAGGGGGCAGACCCGGCGAACAATGAAGCAACGCAGGAGATCATCCCCGGTCATCTTCTGATTTAGCACGTGCAGAACGTCGTGCATGCAGTTGACCTCATCGTTATCCGGAAGCTTCTTCCAGAGACGGAATTCGCGCGGAGGACCAATAACGAACTCCGACAGATTGATGAAGTCCGGATTCGAGGATCCCGGACCATCTCCCGAGTGCTCCCGGTTCTTCACATAGAAGAAGCTGCGCTTCCACTTCCGGCAGGACTCTAGCCCCTTGACTATGGGGAATCCGGAGTCCGCGCGAGGGATGATGGTGGCCGCTCCGCAATCGACTAAGTCTTTTATCTTCTTATCCGGATTGGGGATGGCTTGGCGGCGGAGAATGAAATACTTGGCCCAGAGATCCAAGAAGGGCCAGATGCCGAGGTATGCCTCCGCGTATGTGGTGAAGACCGAGAGCATCATAATGGCGTTGGCGGGAAGATGGTGAGGTTGGAGGTCGTAGAGGTCGAGGAAGTCGCGGAAGAAGGGGCTAGCCGGAAGCCCAAACCCACGCTCGAAGTGCGCGAGGAATACCACGTATTCCCCGGGTTGGGGTTCCGGTGCAACCTCCCCCTCCGGGAGACGGCTCTCGACTTCCGGAGGAATCCGGTGAGTCCGATACAGCCAGTCCAGATCTGACTGCTTGGTCTCGGACCCATCCCAGCATCCCCGAGTACGTTCTTCGCCCATGTCGGAGAAGTACGCAGAGGTATCCGAGCTACTCTGCAGGCGCAGCGGCGGTTAGTCGAAGTTAGTCTACCGGAAACTAGGATGCCGGTGTACAAACTGCTAAACACTACCGGGTTCCTGGGAAAGAAGATCTACCGTGTGCTAAATAATCAAGACTAAAGGAAGGAAAAAAGGCTCGCGCTTGGCTCGGGCGAGACGCAATGCAAGTGAAGGACTTGCATCCTACCGCGACGGTACAACACCGCCGTGCGCCTCGTGCGCGCCGCCCAGGTTGTGCTCACCGGCGGCGGCTCTACCGGATTTGCGCTATGGCACGGCCGGGGTCGGGCGGTTGCGATACCGAAGAAAATCATCGGAGCGAGAAGAAGAACTTACCGGTGAAGGAGGAGATCGGTGACGAGCAAGGCGGACGGCGACGTTCGAGCTCCGGCGCGCGGCGAGGGCGACGGCGTTCGGTGACAAGCGTAGCGGCAGCGATGCGCTCGAGACAGTAATGGAAGAAGAGCGAGGAAGAAGAAGAAGGGGAGGAGACCGTTCTGGTCCCCTATTTATGGGGGGGGGGGGATTCCGGAGCAGTTTCGGATTTTCCCGCCCACGATCTCCACGATCGTGGGTGGGATCTGTTTTGTGCCGCGAGCCACGTGGCGCTATCCGGAGCGCCCTATCCGGCCACACCGAGGGCCACACGGCCCCAACGGTTGGATTCCGGATCGGCTGCGGCTCCCCGGCGTGGGAACCCAAGCGACGGCGTGCTTGCGCAGGAGCACTCGAGTGCGTTTCTGCTCAGACGGGACGTCGGGTGGGCCCTGGCTCACTGTCTCGAATTCTTCAGGAGGCCAACGGTCGAGATTCACTGAGGAGGTGTTATCCGGTTGCAGGCTTCGCCTCCCGGTAAACATAGTCTCAGTAAGAGGGTCTCGGACGAACCGACTTCCGCAGAAATGGAAAGGCTGGGGGCATATGTTCTCGGAAGATAGTTGTTGTTTAAAGCTGATCCCGCACATCATCTGAGGTCGCTGTACAACACCAGCTTCGGGGACTAGTGTCGGGGGGCTGCCCCCCGGGTAGGGGCAGATCCCGGTATAATCCACTAAGGTGCCAACAGTACTTGACCCTTGGCGACAGCAAGGGACACCTCCTGGTGTGCCGAAAGGGCAGCTTAACCCTTGGGCACTGGAAGAGGGCAAAGTGCCTCCTGGCAGCCACAAGGGTCAGCTCTGGCAGCTATAAATAGACACCCCCGGCCCTCACAATAGCAGCACAAGCGTGAGCGGGTGGTTCCTCTAAGAACTAGCTTCTCGAAGATGTCTTTGCTGATAGGCTAAGACATCTTCGGGAGGCTAGGCCTAGAGATACTCACCCTGGGACGAGCTCGGACGCCTCCGGAAAGGATCCCGGATCTAGGACTCCGAGGAAACTCCCGGATGGAAGTGTATTCGGCTTTACCGGATAGGTAGTCCGGGTAAGTACTAACCGGAATGTGTGTATCGGTCTTGATCTTATGCAGAAGAGGCTCACAGTGGCAAGCGAGGAGGTAGCCGGCGTGAGGGCTTCCGGTAGGCCGTCAACGGTCTAGAGGAGGCTTTCCCGTCTGTCGCGGGGGGAAGTACCGTTCCGCCTGACACGGAAGCATGGTCGCCTCCCGCCTGACACGGAAGCATGGTCACCTCCCGCCTGACACGGGAGCGCGTCAGCCGGTACGATCGTGGTACGACAAGACCTGACATGCCTAGCCCGGCAATCCGGAAAAGGCTATCCGGGATGGGCAAAGACATGTCTTGTCTCTGACAAGGGGACAATGATGGCGCAGGACGGCGCCTGCCGTCCTTAACGAGATGACGACGAAGGGGCTACACCGGATAGCCCGGCGACTAGGTCGCACTAACCGGTGACGGCATGCCGGCTAGGCCTGTCCGGTGGGGCCAAGCCAAGTTAGGGTTTCCGGCCCTCCTGGCCGGAGCTCTATAAAAGGCGCCATAACTGCTCCTGAGAGGGAGAGACCAACTTCAGAGCCAAAGCTATAGTGACATTTACTCTCAGAGCATTCACTCCTCCTCACCTTGAGTTCATCTAGTTCTTTGTACTCCTTCCTTTGAGAGATCTTGTAGTAAGTTGTAGTCCTTATACCACCAATATATAGAGAGGAAAGGCAGGAGTAGGGGTGTTACCTCCTCACGAGGGCCCTGAACCTGGGTATATCGTGTGTGTGCTGTGTGCCTTCGTGCATTTGTTTGTGTTTGTTAGATCTTCCCCTTTGCACTTTGATCTTATTCCTTGTTCTTGGGAGATCTCGGTTACACCGGGATCCTCCCCGTGTGAGCTCTTCAGCTCGCTATCCCTCCCCGGATCCACCAACGTCCATCGACCCCACAAATTAGCCATCCTATGGCATCTGCCGTGACACCACCACGACACCGGGATCCCTACGCTGCGGGCAGTGGTCACTGACATCCTGCGCCGCGGGTAGCGGTCACCGGCATCCCAAAATCCGGGATCCTAAATCCGGGATCCCTGTGCTGCGGGCAGTGGTCATTGACGTCCCTGCGCTGCGGGTTGAGGTCGCCGACATCCCTGCGCTGCGGGTAGAGCTCTCCGACATCCCTGCACCGCGGGTGGAGGTCATCGACATCCCAAACCAGCATCCCTGCATCACGGGCACCAGCCGCCGGAGTCTACCCCGACACTCATCATCAATGGACCCCTGGCAGTTGCACACCAGTTACCCGGGTTATGTCGCCTCCAACATTCCCAACCGCTCCTGTGCTCCGTGAGTATCGTCATATGTACCTTGCAATTATGTTATCTTAGATTTATTCGGGGGCTGCCCATGCATGCTTAATTTAATTGTTTACCCGGGAACAAGGTATCGTAACCCGGGGACTGCCATGTTTCACCTGTTTGTCGTCTGTTAGTTTTTTCCCCGGAAGCAAGATGTCTTGACCCGGGGACTGGCTGTAACGTCCCGAGTTTTATCCCCTTTTAATTTGGTGAGTTTTCTTTTTGCATCGACATGGCATCGCATTGCATCACATTAAATTAATTTGTTGCATTTAAATTCAATTTCCACAATTAAATTCAAATGCATTTCAAATTAATTAAAAATGTGTTATTTCAAATCTTTGGCAAATGTTAAAAATTAGTTTATTAAATTGTCTATTGAAAACTAAAAATATTTTGTAAAGGTTTCGTGTTGAAATTCATTTTCTATTTTGTTTTAAAAATATATAACAGAAAATAATAAGGGGAGAGAAATAAAGCCCAAAAGCCCATCTAACCCAAACCCTAGGTTTTGCCCCTGAAAACTTTTTCCCACCCCCTGGAATTTTTGCAGCCGCCCCCCTCCACTTTCTCCTTTTCTTTCTATCCCTTTTTCCCCTTCCTTTTTCTCTTCTTTTCTTTTTTCCTTTCTTTCATTCCTTTCTTCTTCTTTTCTTTCCTTTTTTCTCTCTTCTTTCCTTCCTTTTCCTCTCCCGCACGCACGGGAGGAACTGCCCGAGCCCGCAACCTCTTCTTCCAGCAGCCAGCACGAGCCCGTGCTCCCCATCTCCCATGCGCGCACCCGGCCGCCTCCGGCCCTGCCGCCGCCGTCGCCTCCGGCCCGGCCGCCGCGCTGCCTCCGCCGGCCGGCCGCCCCACGCCCTCGCTTCCGGCCTCCCCGACGTCGCGGCCGTCGCCGGTCGCACCGCCCCGGCCTGCTCGCCTCCCCAGCGCCGGCCGCGCGCCGCCGCCGCCCCGCACCAGCGCCTCCCGCCGGCCCGCGCCTCCGCCTCCGGCCGCCTGCGCCTCCGCCTCCGGCCGCCTGCGCCTCCCGCCGCCGCAGCGCGCCGTCGGTCGCCGCCCGACCTCCACGCCCTGCTTCGCCGCGCCGCACCCTGCGCCTCCGGCTGCTCCGTTGCCGCCGCCGCCGGACCCCGTGCCGCCTCCGGCTGCTCGCGCGCGCCAGCGCCTGCGCCTCCGCCGCCCGCGCCATGGCCGCGCGCGCCTCCCCGCGTCGGCCGCGCCTGCCCGAGCACCGGACGGCCCGAGCTCGCCGCCCCCTGCTCCGCCCTCTCCTCCTCGCGCCTGCGCCGCCCGGCCGCTTCCCGCCGACAGCTCTCCTCCCGAGCTCGCCTCCCGCTCGTCGCCGCCGGTCGCGCCGCCTCCCCCGCGCGCCCGCACGCAGCTCTCGTGACCGCGCCGCCCTCGGCCTGCCGCCGCGCTCCCTGCTCCGCCCCCGGCCTGCCCCTCCGTCTCCACGCCGGCCACGCCACACTCCACCCGTGGCCCCGCCTCCGGGCATCCTCCGCCGCGCGCCCCGCGGGCCGCGTGCACGCCGCCGCCCTCGAGCTCCTCCGCCCGTGCAGCTGCCTCCGCCCGCGCCGCTCGCCGCCGCCGCGCTCCACTTCCGCCACGCGCGTCCGCGCCTCCGCTTCGCCGTTTTCCTCGTCCGGTGACGTCCTCGCTTCCGCCGCGCGCAAAGTGTTCGACGAAATGCCCGCAAGACTTTCGGCGTCGCAATTTTGTCCGAGTTGTCCACCCTTCGTGGTGTTGCTACATGCGCGTGCGCGTCCTCTTCCGGTGCCGCATTTCCGTGGCCGCCCGTGTTCGTGTCACGGTGCCCGCCCGTGCGCGGTTTTCCTTCCGGTGTCCATTTGCCGTGTTCTACGTGCCGCGCTTCCCCGACCACTTCCACGACACCGACAAACGACGATGCCCCTGTTCCGCGATGACTACTTCCCCGACGGCGACTACTTCATCTACGGACCGAAGACGTCGGTTTCGAACCCTATCTCTCCCGGCCCGCCGTACGGACCCAAACCCTAACCCTACACCTTTTTTATTAAAATGTCATCTATCTTGTGCATTTCGCATCATAATTACATGTGTTGCATCTCTTGGGTTTGCGGGTGTAGCATTTCACCTAAATAATAATTATGGAATGTGTGGGGTAATAAATATATATTGGCCTATTCCATTTAATTTAATTAGATCACCCATGCCATGTGTTGCCATGCTAACCAACATTTAATATTGTGGGTAAATAAATAACTTGCACCTAAACATTAATTGTCGGAATCCCGGTTCCGCTTAATTTGGATTAAGCGCATCTCGCAATGCCATGTCATGCATCATTCTCATATGATCATGCTGAATCTTTTGCCGTAGTTGTAAAATGCATCTTTACGCTTTCCAGTGTTTATTGCTTCTTCGCGGATACGACGTTGAGATGTGTGAGCAACGACAAGATCTGCTTCCATGCGGGATTCCAGGCAAGCAAAGTTTGCTTGTTTACCTATACATTGTCTTTCATTCCTGCCGTTGATCTCTGCTACCCTAGTTATCGATTCTTGAACTGCGATCCCATCACATGGTTATCCTGCAGCCCATACAGCTTTATCCCCACATCCCATCACCTGTTGTTTGTTTATCTGTTGGCCTTGCGAGTCGTAGCGCATGCTTAGAATTGTTTGCGCGAGTCGTATGTTGGTCTTATGTTTCATCTGCTTAGTATGATAGATCTTTCTACCTTAATAAAATGTTGTATTATTTTGGGGTTCTATAATTAAAAGATAAGGCACCAGGCGGAAGGCCTTGCGAGGTGCTTTGTTCTGCTCAGTGTCGACCTAGGAACTGAGATTTTGTCCTCAGATCCAATTTTGAGCGCACTAACCACTTGTGGGTGGCCCAATGGAGCCCCCCTCAACTTTGAACGGATCCGCAGCTCGTCCATGTGCCGCAAGTAGTTCGGGTTTTCCATTCGCTCATATGCATGTGCATGATGATGATGATCGATGAGAGGTTACTTGATACGGGGGGTCATATAGGGGTGGTGCTCACGTAGCGGACAGTTCCTACTGTGGTTTGAGCCGCATGGTGAGCAGACACAAACTAATGAGTCCGCAATTGAGATTCGGCCGGACTCCTGACGCGGGTAACAACTCATATGGGTGGCACTTGGACTTGCTGTAGTGAAGGAATGAGTCGTGTTGAGAGGCCCTAACGGGTTGATCATGCGAGTATGGGTACTGTAGTGCACCCCTGCAGGGTATAATCTTATCGATGAGCCGTGTCCACGGTTATGGACGACTTTGGTGATGATGCTGGCTAACAAGATCTAGACAACTTGCACCTAATTAATGTTAATTAATTTGACTAGTAATATAGAATTATTTTCACAATAAATTATAATTAAAACTGTTCAATGTGTGAGTTTCCCGAATTGCTTCCTCATACTTGGTTGAGGGGGTTAATTCGAGAATGGGTTATGTTTGGTGTTAGTAGTAGTTGGCTACTTTATGCGCTCTCTTATCCCTCTCTGATTAGACGGAAGTTGTAGCGTGTCTCTTTAGGTTGCTAGTGCTGCTGCCGCTAAGTCCACCTCCCCTATATTTTGGGAGATGGTGTAGAAAGTAGGCAAGTCGGTTTTGCTTGCCAGGGAGTGCCCTGACCCTCTTTTGGGATGTGCTTTATGTGCTGTCAACAGGTTTGAAGTCAGACGACGTTAGCTTGGGAATCCCTCCGGCTTGGCTGGGCAGGGATATGGCGCCATCGCTTATCTTCAGGACTCTTAGTCCAGTTTGCTTCTTATCCGTAGTCGGATACTATTCTGCTTCCGCTGTCATTTGAATCTTTGTATTGTATATTTGTATCTTGACTCGTTCGAGTCGTTGTTGTAATTTATCTTCTGTTGTATTTGTGGATGTATCGGAACTGTTGTAATGTTATCACAATTCCACCCACATAATGCGCATGTTTCGGCGTGTACATTATGTCTGGTGGGCGACCTAAAATCGTTATTATGCGGATTTCGGCGGGAACGCTTAAATCTACATAGTACCGATTTTAGGGCGTCACAAAGTGGTATCAGAGCCTTGGTTTCGATCTCCTTGTTGTTTCGATACGAATGGTTATCGAAGCAGCGGGTCCACAAAAGCCTGTAAGATAACCTCGCTAACGGTCGTTGTTTGTAGAGTGTCAAAAACTATCTGACTAAAACTATTTTGAAAAATATCTCAATAGGTTTCTTTTTATTCCTTATCTATATTCTATTTCTCCTCTTATCTTATTTGTTTTGGAGTCTCTTCTCTTATCCAAACTTTCAAAGTTTTAGGATCCTACGTGTGGGTGGACGATTTCTTGCCTTTTACCCTATTAGGTTCGATTTTTCGGAGTCATCTTCGTCGTGAGCAACAATCCCTTGTTAGTGGTGTCGAGAATTTCAAGGTGGAGCAACAATCCCTTGTTAGTGGTGTCGAGAAGTTCCTCCCGGAGCGTGAAGACTCGATAGTTACCCCTCTCTTCTTGTGGTCTCGGCGTGGATCTCGGGACGCGATCCCTTGTTAGTGGTGTCGATTGTAACGCCCCGAGTTTTATCCCCTTTTAATTTGGTGAGTTTTCTTTTTGCATCGACATGGCATCGCATTGCATCGCATTAAATTAATTTGTTGCATTTAAATTCAATTTCCACAATTAAATTCAAATGCATTTCAAATTAATTAAAAATGTGTTATTTCAAATCTTTGGAAAATGTTAAAAATTAGTTTATTAAATTGTCTATTGAAAACTAAAAATATTTTGTAAAGGTTTCGTGTTGAAATTCATTTTCTATTTTGTTTTAAAAATATAAAACAGAAAATAATAAGGGGAGAGAAATAAAGCCCAAAAGCCCATCTAATCCAAACCCTAGGTTTTGCCCCTGAAAACTTTTTCCCACCCCCTGGAATTTTTGCAGCCACCCCCCTCCACTTTCTCCTTTTCTTTCTTTCCCTTTTTCCCCTTCCTTTTTCTCTTCTTTTCTTTTTTCCTTTCTTTCCTTCCTTTCTTCTTCTTTTCTTTCCATTTTTCTCTCTTCTTTCCTTCCTTTTCCTCTCCCGCACGCACGGGAGGAACTGCCCGAGCCCGCAACCTCTTCTTCCAGCAGCCAGCACGAGCCCGTGCTCCCCATCTCCCATGCGCGCGCCCGGCCGCCTCCGGCCCTGCCGCCGCCGTCGCCTCCGGCCCGGCCGCCGCGCTGCCTCCGCCGGCCGGCCGCGCCGCCGCCCCACGCCCTCGCCTCCGGCCTCCCCGACGTCGCGGCCGTCGCCGGTCGCGCCGCCCCGGCCTGCTCGCCTCCCCAGCGCCGGCCGCGCGCCGCCGCCGCCCCGCACCAGCGCCTCCCGCCGGCCCGCGCCTCCGCCTCCGGCCGCCTGCGCCTCCCGCCGCCGCAGCGCGCCGTCGGTCGCCGCCCGGTGTAACATCCCAAATTTTGCAAAAATTTAAAACTTGCATTTAAGCATCATGCATCATTGAGCATAAGAATACCTCACAAAAATATTAAATAAAACATCAAATCTAAATATAAATAATCTACACATTCCATAAATTGTTTATTTAAAACTCCATTAATAAATAAAATTTTACCAATTTCTATATGGGCAAGAATAATGTTAAAAAGTTCCATTTTCAATAACCTTTCCAAAACATATTTTTATGAATTTTTCTGAAATGTTTTGAATAGATTTAAAAATCATTTTTGAAATCAGTAATTAAAAACAGAAAAGGGTTTTAAAAAAAATATTCGAATTTCGGAGCGAGTGGGCCGTGGCCCGTAACTATCTGCCGCGCGCGCGTAGCCGAGCAGCCCGCCAGCGGCCCAGCGCCCCGCACGCTCGCTCGCAGTCGCTGACAGGTGGGACCCACCTGTCATCTCCCCCGCGGAGCCGTTCGTCCCCAAATCACGCCCACGTCTCCGACCGAAACGCCCGATTTGATTTCGTTTGAATACGGCGAATTACTGCTCCATTTACCTCGCGGTTTTCCCCTACTAAAAGCCACTGAGCTCCTCCATGTTTTGCCCCAAACCACTCTTCCAAAGAGCCCCTGGGCTGGCCGCTAGAGACCCCGCTCTTCCGCCGTCGCCGTCGGTGAGAACCTCGCCGTGCGCGCAACCCTAACCACCCCGTGCCGTATCGTTGCTTCCTCTTGCTTTAACCTTTCCTTGCGGAGCTTCCTGACATGGTTTTGAACTTCTTCCCGCAGCGCAACGCCGTGTCCGTGCTCGCCCGAGGAGAACCGCCGCCTCGTGCTACTCCGGCGAGCGATTACACGAGGAGGAATTCACGCCGGAGACCGCCACCTCGCCACCGTCCCCGCATCGACCTTCTCCACGTTTCGGTAAGAACCATCCATCCCGTAGGTCCCTAGGATGCGAGCGCGTGCAATGCCGGCCGTGGCGCCGCCGCGGTCGGGAGTTTTTCCGGCGAACCGCGCCGCCCGCGCGTGGTCTCCGTTTTCGGACCGTTGGATCTAGATCCAACGGATCTAGATCTATTTAATCCCGAGCGCTCGTTATAAAGGAGATCGGACGGCCCACGCTGCCGATCCGCGCCGAAGCGGTATCGACCAATAGGATTGCGCCACGTAGCCCAGTTAATTTCTATTTCGCAGAAAATTTTATAAATAAAACAGAAAATAGATAAAACTTGCAAAATTCATAACTTTTGATCTGTAAGTCCAAATTTAATAAACTTTATGTCATTGGAAAGCTCTGTTCATGTAGTTTAATTGTACATCATTTGTTTTTCCCTTTGACAAATTATAGATTGAATAATTATCAGAGGAGTATTTCGTCCATTAAAATAATAACTTAAATAATAAAATTTATTTAGAAATAAATGTAATTTTTTTAAGATTGTATAATTTCCCTCTGTCCAGCAATATTAATAAATGTCCAAATTAAAGATGTCATAAAAACAATAAAAGTTGTAATTATGGAAATCAAAGTTTTACTATATCATTTCAAATTACTTAATAAATAAAATAAGAAATACCTAGACACTATAATTCATTTATTAATGACAGAAAATAAGAATTATTAATAAGTGAGTCTAATCATCATAGCATATCATTCATGCATACATGATTCTGTTTAGTGCTGTGAAGATATGGTGTTGGTATTTATGTATTCATTGTTTGTGCTAGATTGTGAAGAAGAGGAAGGACTTGCTTGTGATTGTTATTCCTGTTGTGCTTGTTCCTCCTGTTACCAAGGCAAGTGACATTCATACAATATCCCATATTTTCTATATGCATAAGTAGTATGTTTTGAGTAGTGTGCATGATAGGGATTTTGATTTATTTTATTAATGCTAAGTTAGTTGGTATTTTGCAAATATCCTAGTAGTATGTAGCCACCCTTTTTCCCTAAGCAGCCATGAAAAGATTTTATTAGTTGCTTAGCCATGCTATAAAAAAATGCTGCCATGTTATGGAAATGTTTGTAAGTGTTAAAATCTAAAATGCACTTCTGGGTGGAATTGGTTGTTATGGTTTATGTTGAGTGGCTTTTGGGACTATGCTTGTGGTTGTCATCGCCTAGGATGAATGTCTATTCTACTTAGGGCCATGAGTATGGTGGTTGTTACCCAGAAGTACACTTGTGGACGGCCACCCAGGAACAAAGAGATTACCAAGTCCCTCCAAGTTTAGAAGCTTCCCGTGCAACCTTTTGACAATGGGCTCTGTCTAGAATGAATAAGTTGTGGGAGTGCAACCTGTCGGCTTGACAAGCAGATGTAGAGTTGATAGGTGGAACGGGTCTTGCTAGTATGGTTGCATTCTTCTTCTGAAAGTTCTTGTCTCAATTCTCTCCTTTCCATAATACACTCCGCGTGTATAGGATTTCTCGGACAAATTGAGTCTAAAGGTGAAAGTGCACAACCTCTGCAGAGTCGACAATCTGAGTTCTCAGCCGTGTCCCCGGATATGGACTACTTCGAGCAACTGGACAAGGATGGGCAGAAGAATCTCAACACTGTTTTCATAAAGTAAAATTTGACTAAGGAATGAATTGTTGGTGCACTTGGGCTTTGTCCCAAGGTGCCAAGTCTTTGATAAATAAAAGTGTTTTACAAAATGATAGGAGAAAACTTTCTTTCTGCAAATAGCCTTCAACCCCACCAAGCCAAATATGCATATAGATGTTAGACTTGCCAGTATATTTATCCACCATAGTCACTTGCCAATACATCATTGTATTGACCTCCTTCGGGGGCTGCATATTCCAATGTGCAGGAATTTCTGATGCTGAATGATTGGCTCGAGTCTACACCCAACATGACTGCCTGTGGCGCATGCTTGAAGATGAGGCTCAATGTTACTTTTGCTTTCGCTGTGAAATCTGAACTTTAGCTAGCCTTCATGGCTATGCAATTTGTAATAAAGCCATTTTGGCTATTATTTTTGGATCTAGTTGTAGTAATTTAATACTTATGCAATGATACTTTATATTTTGTACTGTGGTGCTGGCAGTGATCCAGGGACTAGCACATAACACAGGTGTTCCAACTTTAATAAAAGTTGGGGTGCTACAAAATGGTATCAGAGCGAAGTGTTGCCTGTAGGTTCGAGCCCCTAGGATTGGTTAAGCCCTTTTTGGTCATAATGTTACCATCTTTGAAGTATGTTGGATTCTAACGGCATGGTGGGATGAAGCGGCCCGGGACAAACTTTACATGTCCACGTACATGAGACCTGTTCCACAATATAAGTGGCTGGCCGGGTGTCTGTCTCTCTCACTATAGTGAAAAATCCAATTTACGAAGAGTTGTTAATATATGTTGATCACCTTAGGATTTTGACTTAGTTTTCCCCCTAAAAGTAATAATACGCTCCATAACCAGTACTTGCTTATCTTATGCAATTCTTGTTCTAATTTCCCTTCCTTGCTACTTAAAGGATGACGAGCTTTCACTTCACCACTGCGGAGGACTTCGAGAACACCCGTTTTGGCTGTTACCTCCTCGACATCGGCGAGAAGATAGGGTTACCACTACCCCAAATAAAGGGCTTCATTCTGAAGAAGTTTAACAAAGAGGGTTGCTGGGGAATAAAAGCAACACAACCAGGACGTGGAGAGGAGCCCCCACTAGAGATCAAAATGGTTAGTGACTCCAAAGACAAAGGACTCCAAAGACAAAGGGCTCAAAAAGATTTGATTGGGCGCCTCTGCGGACGCTACAACCTAGAGTTGAGGGGTCACTATTCCATTTTCTTTGGAAGAAGAAACGAAGATGGAGAACCTTACCTGTATGATGTCGGAGAAAGAGGCAAGGCAAAATCCCTTAGCCTTTATTTCCAGGAGCTGGAAATCCTTGTCACCGAACTATATGAAGATCGACGCACCGAGCTCCTGAAGAACGATGAGTTATGTGCCTTACTTAAGGAGAACGAAGAGAAGGTGAAGGTTCAGGAGGAAGTAACTAAGGCACAGGAAGAGAGATTCGCTGCACAAGAGGAGAAGTACAGGAGACAAGAGAAAAGAGTTCAAGAGAAGAACAAGATCATCAGGGAACAAAAGGCAGAACTCGAGAGCAATGAAGTCGAGTTCGAGGCTGATAGTGACTTGATAAAAAGGCTTCGTACTGAGAAGAGAGAGCTGCAAGCAAAGAATCTTGCTCTGGAGAAAGAAGTAAAGGAACTCAAGGATGTACTCGCCAATGAAGGAATCGAGATACAGGAAATTGAAGAGGAGGAAGAGGATATGGTCGAGTAGTTAGTTAGTGAGACTACCATTCATCATACACCACAATGTCTTGATCTTGTATTGACCTACCAACTTGTGGTAAGGCAGTACCTTCCCTTGTATCTTCGTAACCTCGCGAGTAGTTTTCCAAACTTTCATATCGTTTTCCTAAAACCAAAGGTTTTGAACTATTTGCTGATTGTTTTATGAGTGGTGTGTTGATTGATGGTGTGCTTGACTGGTTTGTTTTGTGCATGGGAAAGGTTTCTCCTTATAGATCTATCTATCTTTTACTCATCCATGCAAAAACCCCACAGATGCCTCCACGTCGTGATCCCGACAACAGCGAAACTATGCAACAGCTGATGGCAGCTCAAGCCCAACTGATGACCATGATGACCCAGTTCATTGCAGCAACCAACAACAACAACAACAATAACAACCATCCACCACCACCCCCACCTCCGGTGGACAGACTTGCAAGATTTCTCAGGCTTAGACCTAATAAGTTCTCCTCTGCTACTGAACCCATAGTGGCGGATGACTGGCTCCGTTCCGTCAACAAGGACTTAGTAACCTGTGAGTGCTCTGAGGCAGAAAAGGTGAGGTTCACTGCTCACCTATTGGAAGGACCTGCTGCCATGTGGTGGGAAACCTATCAAGTGACCCATCCCTTGGATGACATGACTTGGGATGCGTTCAAGGATGGTTTCCGCAATGCTCACATCTCCTCTGGCATAATGAACCTGAAGAAGGAGGAGTTTCGTAGCTTGAGACGGGGAGGTAGAACTCTGAAGGAGTATATAGATGACTTCTGTACGCTATCAAGGTACGCACCATAAGACATCGACACTGATGCAAAAAGGAAGGACAAATTTCTAAATGGACTTCGGGGAGAATTAAAGATACCTCTGTCTGTGGCATATGCTCCTAACTATCAGATTCTGCTAGATCAGGCAATCACCCTGGACAATAACATCAGAAAAGAAGAGAATAGGAAGAGGAAGTTTGGTACAAGTAAGGGTAACACTGAAGTGGCTCACAAGAAACCACACACCTCAGAAGTCAGTGGCCATAAACCCTGGAACTACTCCCACAATGGTAGTGGCCAAAAGTATCATGGCCATAACCACAATGGAGGGTATAAAGGAAATAATGGTGGGTTCAAGGGAAACCATCACCATGGCCATAATCATGGAAATGGAAATCCTCGTCCTAACACTGAGGGGAAGAAGGACCTGTCTAATGTGACTTGCTTCAAGTGCAAGAAGACGGGACACTATGCTACTGATTGCCCAGAAAGAAAGGCCGATGAAAATGCCAAGCCCAATCCTTTCCAGAAGGGACAAGTAAATCTCCTCAACGTGGAAGAAGTTCATGATGAACCTGACGCTGTGATTGGTAAGTTCCTGCTAAATTCTTTTCCAGCATTGGTCGTATTTGATACTGGAGCATCGCATTCATTCATATCAAGAGCTTTTGTAAACAAACATGGGCTAGCCGAGGAAAGCTTAGGAAAACCTATTAGAGTGAGTTCACCTCGGGGTGAGATGATAGTAAATTCAGGCTGTAGGCAGTTAGAATTAAGGATTGGAAAATATCTTTTTCCAGCAGACTTAGTCATCCTAGAAACCCAAGGTTTGGATGTTATTATCGGAATGGATTGGATGACCCGTTTTGAAGGAATCATAGACTGTGCAAACAGAGCTATCACCCTCACCACCCCAGAAAAACAAAAGATTAAATTCAGATCAACTTTCGAACTTAAGAAAGTTAGGCTAAATTCTCTTAAGGGGGTTAGCCTTGGTGATGTGCTGATTGTCCAAGAGTACCCAGATGTATTCCCAGAAGAATTACCGGGAATACCGCCTGATAGAGATGTGGAATTTCTCATTGAACTAAAACCGGGTACCGGACCAATAGCCAAGAGACCTTACCCAATGGCCGTCGATGAACTAAAAGAACTCAAGAAGCAACTGGAGGAACACCTTTTGAAAGGATTTATCCGTCCAAGTTCTTCGCCCTGGGGAGCGCCAGTTCTTTTTGTCAAAAAGAAGGATCAAACCCAGAGATTAGTCACGGACTACAGAGATATAAATGAACACACCATCAAGAACAAGTATCCGTTACCCAAGATAAATGAATTATTTGATCAATTGAAAGGTGCATGTGTGTTTTCCAAGATCGATCTTCGATCAGGATATCTCCAAATGAAAGTTAGAGAGATGGATATACCAAAAACAGCGTTTGTTACAAGATATGGCTCTTATGAGTATACAGTAATGCCATTTGGATTAACCAATGCTCCAGCTTATTTCATGAATATGATGAATAAAGTGTTCATGGATTTTCTGGACAAGTTCGTGGTAGTGTTCATAGATGACATTCTGATCTACTCCGAGAGTCACAAAGATCATGAAGAGCATTTGCGCCTAGTATTACAGAGACTACGTGAACATAAGTTATATGCCAAATTCAGCAAGTGTGAATTTTGGTTGGAACAAGTCGCATTTCTAGGACACATAGTATCCAAGGAGGGTATAGCAGTGGATCCTGAAAAGGTCTCAGCTGTAACCAATTGGGAACCACCAAAGAATGTTGGAGAATTACGAAGTTTTCTTGGTCCAGCAGGATACTACCGAAGGTTTATAGAAAACTTTTCCAAAATTGCCAAGGCACTGACAGAATTATTAAAGAAGGAGAAGAAATTTGAATGGACTGACGCGTGCGAAGCCAGTTTTCAGGAATTAAAGAAACGACTAGTTTCAGCCCCAGTCCTGTGTTTACCTGATTTAGAGAAAGAATTCCAAGTATACTGTGATGCTTCACGCCAAGGCCTGGG
This sequence comes from Poa annua, assembly GCA_026929855.1. Classification (NCBI taxonomy): domain Eukaryota; kingdom Viridiplantae; phylum Streptophyta; class Magnoliopsida; order Poales; family Poaceae; genus Poa; species Poa annua. Next base: position 77,351,208 of record CM049431.1, on the reverse strand, counting down.
AAGTGTGCTGATGCAAGAAGGCAGAGTGGCGTCTTATGCCTCTAGACAGCTCAAGAAGCATGAAACAAATTACCCCACTCATGATCTCGAGTTAGCCTCAGTAGTACATGCCCTAAAACTTGGAGACCCTACCTAATGGGTAAAAGATGTGAAGTGTTCACTGACCACAAAAGTTTGAAGTATATTTTCACACAGAAAGAATTGAACATGAGGCAGAGAAGATGGTTAGAACTTATCAAGGATTATGACCTAAGTCTTCAATATCATCCTAGAAAGGCTAATGTAGTAGCTGATGCCCTGAGTCGTAAGGTTTACTTGAATGGCCTCACGGCAGGAGAAATACCTGAGGATTTATGCAAGGCATTCAAGCACCTCCGATTGGAAGTGGTACCAGAAGGTTTTGTAGCTTCGTTGGTAGTACAACCAAATTTGATGGACAACATACGTGAAGCTCAGAAGGGAGACAAGGATATTGAAGAAATCAAAGCCAATTTGAGAGCAGGAAAAGCCAAGGGATTTCATGAAGATGAGCAAGGAACCCTGTGGTTTGAAAAACGTGTATGTGTGGCAAAAGATCCTGATCTTAGGAAGTTAATTCTGCAAGAAGCCCATGAAACACCTTACTCCATTCATCCAGGAAATACCAAAATGTATATGGATGTGAATGAGAGATTTTGGTGGAACAATCTGAAAAGAGAAATAGCAGAATATATAGCTAAATGCGATGTATGCAGTCGAGTAAAGGCTGAGCATCAGAAACCAGCAGGACTTTTGCAACCTTTGAAGGTACCGGACTGGAAGTGGGATTCTGTTGGGATGGATTTCATCACCGGGTTACCATGGACCAGATCAGGGTATGATTCTATTTGGGTTATTGTTTGTCGCTTAACCAAAATAGATCACTTTATACCCGTGAAGACCACCTATACCAGCGCAAAGCTAGCTGATATTTACATGAAGAGGATTGTGTGCTTACACGGCGTCCCCAAGAGTATCGTGTCTGATAGAGGGACCCAGTTCACTTCCCATTTTTGGAAGCAGTTGCACGAGTCACTGGGAACTAGATTGGAGTTCAGTACAGCATTTCATCCGCAAACGGATGGTCAGACCGAAAGAGTAAACCAGATTCTAGAAGATATGTTAAGAGCGTGCGCGCTCGATTATGGGTCTAGTTGGGATGACAACCTACCCTATGCCGAGTTCTCTTACAATAACAGTTATCAATCTAGCATCGAGATGGCACCCTTTGAGGCCTTATATGGGAAGAAATGCACAACCTTATTGTTGTGGAGTGGTGTAGGAGAACGAAGTTTCTTTGGACCTGATATAATCCAAGAGGCTGAAGAGAAAGTCTATTTAATTAAGGATAGATTGAAGTTAGCACAGTCCCGCCAGAAAAGTTATGCGGATTCTAAACGTAGGGAAGTCGCCTACGAGGTGGGTGATAGAACCTATCTTAGAGTGTCGCCACTCAGGGGTGTGAAGAGGTTTGGAATTAAAGGAAAATTAGCACCTCGGTTTATTGGACCTTTTAAAATTTTGTCTCGTAAGGGTGAGGTGGCATATGAATTAGAACTACCAGAAGCTCTATCTGCGGTTCATAATGTGTTCCATGTCAGTCAACTGAAGAAATGTCACCCCGAAATGATGGGAGTTCCTTTAAAGGATAATGTACCCCTCGAAGAAGTACAATTGGAAAGTGACTTGACCTACGAGGAGAAACCCATCAAGATATTGCAGACCGCAGAAAGAGTCACCCGTACCAAAACCATCAAGTTTTGTAAAGTCCAATGGGACCATCACACTGCGGAAGAAGCCACCTGGGAACGAGAGGACGACCTCCGAGAAGACCATCCACACCTATTTGCTAATCCTTCCGAAGCTCGAGGGCGAGCTTCCTCTTAAGAGGGTTAGTCTGTAACATCCCAAATTTTGCAAAAAATTAAAACTTGCATTTAAGCATCATGCATCATTGAGCATAAGAATACCTCACAAAAATATTAAATAAAACATCAAATCTAAATATAAATAATCTACACATTCCATAAATTGTTTATTTAAAACTCCATTAATAAATAAAATTTTACCAATTTTTATATGGGCAAGAATAATGTTAAAAAGTTCCATTTTCAATAACCTTTCCAAAACAAATTTTTATGAATTTTTCTGAAATGTTTTGAATAGATTTAAAAATCATTTTTGAAATCAGTAATTAAAAACAGAAAAGGGTTAAAAAAAATATTCGAATTTCGGAGCGAGTGGGCCGTGGCCCGTAACTATCTGCCGCGCGCGCGTAGCCGAGCAGCCCGCCAGCGGCCCAGCGCCCCGCGCGCTCGCTCGCAGTCGCTGACAGGTGGGACCCACCTGTCATCTCCCCCGCGGAGCCGTTCGTCCCCAAATCACGCCCACGTCTCCGACCGAAACGCCCGATTTGATTTCGTTTGAATACGGCGAATTACTGCTCCATTTACCTCGCGGTTTTCCCCTACTAAAAGCCCCCGAGCTCCTCCGTGTTTTGCCCCAAACCACACCTCCAAAGAGCCCCTGGGCTGGCCGCTAGAGACCCCGCTCTTCCGCCGTCGCCGTCGGTGAGAACCTCGCCGTGCGCGCAACCCTAACCACCCCGTGCCGTATCGTTGCTTCCTCTCGCTTTAACCTTTCCTTGCGGAGCTTCCTGACACGGTTTTGAACTTCTTCCCGCAGCGCAACGCCGTGTCCGTGCTCGCCCGAGGAGAACAGCCGCCTCGTGCTACTCCGGCGAGCGATTACGCGAGGAGGAATTCACGCGGGAGACCGCCACCTCGCCACCGTCCCCGCATCGACCTTCTCCACGTTTCGGTAAGAACCATCCATCCCGTAGGTCCCTAGGATGCGAGCGCGTGCAATGCCGGCCGTGGCGCCGCCGTGGTCGGGAGTTTTTCCGGCGAACCGCGCCGCCCGCGCGTGGTCTCCGTTTTCGGACCGTTGGATCTAGATCCAACGGATCTAGATCTATTTAATCCCGAGCGCTCGTTATAAAGGAGATCGGACGGCCCACGCTGCCGATCCGCGCCGAAGCGGTATCGACCAATAGGATTGCGCCACGTAGCCCAGTTAATTTCTATTTCGTAGGAAATTTTATTAATTAAAACAGAAAATAGATAAAACTTGCAAAATTCATAACTTTTGATTGTAAGTCCAAATTTAATAAACTTTATGTCATTGGAAAGCTCTGTTCATGTAGTTTAATTCTACATCATTTGTTTTTCCCTTTGACAAATTATAAATTGAATAATTATCAGAGGAGTATTTCGGCCATTAAAATAATAACTTAAATAATAAAAATTATTTAGAAATAAATGTAATTGTTTTAAGAATGTATAATTTCCCTCTGTCCAGCAATATTAATAAATGTCCAAATTAAAGATGTCATAAAAACAATAAAAGTTGTAATTATGGAAATCAAAGTTTTACTATATCATTTCAAATTACTTAATAAATAAAATAAGAAATACCTAGACACTATAATTCATTTATTAATGACAGAAAATAAGAATTATTAATAAGTGTGTCTAATCATCATAGCATATCATTCATGCATACATGATTCTGTTTAGTGCTGTGATGATATGGTGTTGGTATTTATGTATTCATTGTTTGTGCTAGATTGTGAAGAAGAGGAAGGACTTGCTTGTGATTGTTATTCCTGTTGTGCTTGTTCCTCCTGTTACCAAGGCAAGTGACATTCATACAATATCCCATATTTTCTATATGCATAAGTAGTATGTTTTGAGTAGTGTGCATGATAGGGATTTTGATTTATTTTATTAATGCTAAGTTAGTTGGTATTTTGCAAATATCCTAGTAGTATGTAGCCACCCTTTTTCCCTAAGCAGCCATGAAAAGATTTTATTAGTTGCTTAGCCATGCTATAAAAAAATGTTGCCATGTTATGGAAATGTTTCTAAGTGTTAAAATCTAAAATGCACTTCTGTGTGGAATTGGTTGTTATGGTTTATGTTGAGTGGCTTTTGGGACTATGCTTGTGGTTGTCATCGCCTAGGATGAATGTCTATTCTACTTAGGGCCATGAGTATGGTGGTTGTTACCCAGAAGTACACTTGTGGACGGCCACCCAGGAACGAAGAGATTACCAAGTCCCTCCAAGTTTAGAAGCTTCCCGTGCAACCTTTTGACAATGGGCTCTGTCTAGAATGAATAAGTTGTGGGAGTGCAACCTGTCGGCTTGACAAGCAGATGTAGAGTTGATAGGTGGAACGGGTCTTGCTAGTATGGTTGCATTCTTCTTCTGAAAGTTCTTGTCTCAATTCTCTCCTTTCCATAATACACTCCGCGTGTATAGGATTTCTCGGACAAATTGAGTCTAAAGGTGAAAGTGCACAACCTCTGCAGAGTCGACAATCTGAGTTCTCAGCCGTGTCCCCGGATATGGACTACTTCGAGCAACTGGACAAGGATGGGCAGAAGAATCTCAACACTGTTTTCATAAAGTAAAATTTGACTAAGGAATGAATTGTTGGTGCACTTGGGCTTTGTCCCACGGTGCCAAGTCTTCGATAAATAAAAGTGTTTTACAAAATGATAGGAGAAAACTTTCTTTCTGCAAATAGCCTTCAACCCCACCAAGCCAAATATGCATATAGATGTTAGACTTGCCAGTATATTTATCCACCATAGTCACTTGCCAATACATCATTGTATTGACCTCCTTCGGGGGCTGCATATTCCAATGTGCAGGAATTTCTGATGCTGAATGATTGGCTCGAGTCTACACCCAACATGACTGCCTATGGCGCATGCTTGAAGATGAGGCTCAATGTTACTTTTGCTTTCGCTGTGAACTCTGAACTTTAGCTAGCCTTCATGGCTATGCAATTTGTAATAAAGCCATTTTGGCTATTATTTTTGGATCTCGTTGTAGTAATTTAATACTTATGCAATGATACTTTATATTTTGTGCTGTGGTGCTGGCAGTGATCCAGGGACTAGCACATAACACAGGTGTTCCAACTTTAATAAAAGTTGGGGTGCTACACCCGGCCTCCACGCCCTGCTTCGCCGCGCCGCACCCTGCGCCTCCGGCTGCTCCGTTGCCGCCGCCGCCGGACCCCGTGCCGCCTCCGGCCGCTCGCGCACGCCAGCGCCTGCGCCTCCGCCGCCCGCGCCATGGCCACGCGCGCCTCCCCGCGTCGCCCGCGCCTGCCCGAGCACCGGACGGCCCGAGCTCGCCGCCCCCTGCTCCGCCCTCTCCTCCTCGCGCCTGCGCCGCCCGGCCGCCTCCCGCCGGCAGCTCGCCTCCCGAGCTCGCCTCCCGCTCGTCGCCGCCTCCCCCGCGCGCCCGCGCGCAGCTCTCGTGACCGCGCCGCCCTCGGCCTGCCGCCGCGCTCCCTGCTCCGCCCGCCGCAGCCGCGCGTGCGCCGTCCCCGGCCTGCTCCTCCGTCTCCACGCCGGCCACGCCACGCTCCACCCGTGGCCCCGCCTCCGGGCATCCTCCGCCGCGCGCCCCGCGGGCCGCGTGCACGCCGCCGCCCTCGAGCTCCTCCGCCCGTGCAGCTGCCTCCGCCCGCGCCGCTCGCCGCCGCCGCGCTCCACTTGCGCCACGCGCGTCCGCGCCTCCGCTTCGCCGTTTTCCTCGTCCGGTGACGTCCTCGCTTCCGCCGCGCGCAAAGTGTTCGACGTAATGCCCGCAAGACTTTCGGCGTCGCAATTTTGTCCGAGTTGTCCACCCTTCGTGGTGTTGCTACATGCGCGTGCGCGTCCTCTTCCGGTGCCGCATTTCCGTGGCCGCCCGTGTTCGTGTCACGGTGCCTGCCCGTGCGCGGTTTTCCTTCCGGTGTCCATTTGCCGTGTTCTACGTGCCGCGCTTCCCCGACCACTTCCACGACTCCGACAAACGACGATGCCCCTGTTCCGCGATGACTACTTCCCTGACGGCGACTACTTCATCTACGGACCGAAGACGTCGGTTTCGAACCCTATCTCTCCCGGCCCGCCCTACGGACCCAAACCCTAACCCTACACCTTTTTTATTAAAATGTCATCTATCTTGTGCATTTCGCATCATAATTACATGTGTTCCGTCTCTTGGGTTTGCGGGTGTAGCATTTCACGTAAATAATAATTATGGAATGTGTGGGGTAATAAATATATATTGCCCTATTCCATTTAATTTAATTAGATCACCCATGCCATGTGTTGCCATGCTAACCAACATTTAATATTGTGGGTAAATAAATAACTTGCACCTAAACATTAATTGTCGGAATCCCGGTTCCGCTTAATTTGGATTAAGCGCATCTCGCAATGCATCTTGCCATGTCATGCATCATTCTCATATGATCATGCTGAATCTTTTGCCGTAGTTGTAAAATGCATCTTTATGCTTTCCAGTGTTTATTGCTTCTTCGCGGATACGACGTTGAGATGTGTGAGCAACGACAAGATCTGCTTCCATGCGGGATTCCAGGCAAGCAAAGTTTGCTTGTTTACCTATACATTGTCTTTCATTCCTGCCGTTGATCTCTGCTACCCTAGTTATCGATTCTTGAACTGCGATCCCATCACATGGTTATCCTGCAGCCCATACAGCTTTATCCCCACATCCCATCACCTGTTGTTTGTTTATCTGTTGGCCTTGCGAGTCGTAGCGCATGCTTAGAGTTGTTTGCGCGAGTCGTCTGTTGGTCTTATGTTTCATCTGCTTAGTATGATAGATCTTTCTACCTTAATAAAATGTTGTATTATTTTGGGGTTCTATAATTAAAAGATAAGGCACCAGGCGGAAGGCCTTGCGAGGTGCTTTGTTCTGCTCAGTGTCGACCTAGGAACTGAGATTTTGTCCTCGGATCCAATTTTGAGCGCACTAACCACTTTTGGGTGGCCCAATGGAGCCCCCCTCAACTTTGAACGGATCCGCAGCTCGTCCATGTGCCGCAAGTAGTTCGGGTTTTCCATTCGCTCATATGCATGTGCATGATGATGATGATCGATGAGAGGTTACTTGATACGGGGGGTCATATAGGGGTGGTGCTCACGTAGCGGACAGTTCCTACTGTGGTTTGAGCCGCATGGTGAGCAGACACAAACTAATGAGTCCGCAATTGAGATTCTGCCGGACTCCTGACACGGGTAACAACTCATATGGGTGGCACTTGGACTTGCTGTAGTGAAGGAATGAGTCGTGTTGAGAGGCCCTAACGGGTTGATCATGCGAGTATGGGTACTGTAGTGCACCCCTGCAGGGTATAATCTTATCGATGAGCCGTGTCCACGGTTATGGACGACTTTGGTGATGATGCTGGCTAACAAGATCTAGACAACTTGCACCTAATTAATGTTAATTAATTTGACTAGTAATATAGAATTATTTTCACAATAAATTATAATTAAAACTGTTCAATGTGTGAGTTTCCCGAATTGCTTCCTCATACTTGGTTGAGGGGGTTAATTCGAGAATGGGTTATGTTTGGTGTTAGTAGTAGTTGGCTACTTTATGCGCTCTCTTATCCCTCTCTGATTAGACGGAAGTTGTAGCGTGTCTCTTTAGGTTGCTAGTGCTGCTGCCGCTAAGTCCACCTCCCCTATATTTTGGGAGATGGTGTAGAAAGTAGGCAAGTCGGTTTTGCTTGCCAGGGAGTGCCCTGACCCTCTTTTGGGATGTGCTTTATGTGCTGTCAACAGGTTTGAAGTCAGACGACGTTAGCTTGGGAATCCCTCCGGCTTGGCTGGGCAGGGATATGGCGCCATCGCTTATCTTCAGGACTCTTAGTCCAGTTTGCTTCTTATCCGTAGTCGGATACTATTCTGCTTCCGCTGTCATTTGAATCTTTGTATTGTATATTTGTATCTTGACTCGTTCGAGTCGTTGTTGTAATTTATCTTCTGTTGTATTTGTGGATGTATCGGAACTGTTGTAATGTTATCACAATTCCACCCACATAATGCGCATGTTTCGGCGTGTACATTATGTCTGGTGGGCGACCTAAAATCGTTATTATGCGGATTTCGGCGGGAACGCTTAAATCTACATAGTACCGATTTTAGGGCGTCACACTGGCTTACCGTTTAGTTCTACCTTGCATGCTAAGTCGGTAGAGTTGCTCAGTTTGTATTTATTTATATGCTTGGCGTATCTTGGTTCCTGTTGTGTAGATTGTGAGCCGGCATCCCGAAACTGGACTCGGGGACTGCCGGGCTCCTTTGTCTTCCTGCTATATCTGAAAGTTTACCCGGGGACTCGGTGGAAACCGAGTCTCTGTCCTATTGTGTGGTTTGCTGCTAGAGTTATTTTCTGTCTTTATTAAAATATATATGTCCTAACTAACGTTGAAAGGTGATATCGGTTTTACCGCGAGGATACTCATGTCGAGAGTCTTGATTATATCGGTTGTCTTGGATCCATCTTATGGTTGATTATTTTCTCAAAGTATATTGCACATGATCTATGGTATCAGTTGGCCCACATATCGCGGTATCACGCAAAATTTCCAGATTCCCGTTTATTTCGGTTCGCCAGTATATCATGGCATACTGCAATATCTCCATATCGCTATTCATGTCGGCTCGCCATTATATCGCGGCATCATGCCATATCCCCAGATTCCCGTTTATTTCAGTTCGCCAATGTATCATGGCATCGGGCAATATTTCCAAATCGTCATTTGTTTCGGTTTGTCAAAGTTCGCCAAAGGCAACGTCTGAGATACCGAAACACCTGTGATACGCCCAGAGTGGCCGAGATACCGAGACACCTGTGATACGCCCGGAGTGGCCGAGATACCGAAATATATGTGATATGCCCAGAGTGGCCGACATACCGACATACCGACATATCGAGATACCTGTGTGACATTGTGTGTGTAGGCGTCTTTGTCGGTATACGCCCAGAGTGGCTAAACGCCGGCACATGAGACTCTGTGTCGGTATACGTCCAGAGTGGCTAAAAGCCGGCACATGAGGCGTCCGTGTCGGTATACGTCCAGAGTGGCTAAGCGCCGGCATGTGTTGTGTGTTTGTGTCAGACCGGCTGTGGCCGAAGACATCTATGTCGGTAAAACGCCCCGAGTGGCTAAGGAACCGGCATATGATTGTATTTTTGCAGGTACTCGGTGGAGCAAGTGAAAACGATGAAGTTGAGATTTCTTCTAAGTCTACGCGCGACTCTGCGAGTCCCCCGCAGCCTCGGGGACTAGTGTCGGGGTTGTATTCCCCGGGATCCCTAAAAACATGGTATTTGGTATGGAGATTTCCTAATGACTATTTATTTTTAAGTCTATGCGCGATTCTAACGAATCCCCCATAGACTCGGGGACTAGTGTCGGGGATGTAATTCCCCGGTACCCTGAAAATAGGGGTTTGTTTCTTAGTGTTGCAGGTTTAAATACATTTAAATAGGAGAAGAATAAAGAAAAAGGAGGAGAATGGCATCTCGGGCCGAAATGAGAAGGTGGGCCGAATTCCCGCTGGGCCTAGATCCGCCTCTCGGTCAACGAGGCAACCCCATCCGGAGCGACCCCGACATCGTCCTCGACCTCACCCCGTCTCGTCCTCTACTCGACCGCGCCCGAGCTCCGTCCCGGCCGGCCCCGTCCGCCGGACCTCCGCGCCGTCCCAGCGCCCTCCTCTCCTCCGTCCTCTCCGTCCGAGCTCGGCTCGCCCGAGTTCATCCGCACCGCGCCCGTCTTCACGTACACTCCGGCCGCCCGGCCCTCCACCTCGGCAGGACAGCGCCGCCCGGCTTCCTCGGCGCCATGGCCGCCACCGGCGCTCCTCCCCCGAGCTCTCCCCCGGCCGCAAGCATCCCCGACCTCCACCTCGGTCCGGCCGGGTTCCCTCGCCTCCGGGCGGCCCGAGTTCTTCCCCAGCGTGGCGCGCCCCGGCATCGTCCTTAACCTCAACCTCGCCATCGACCTCGGAGGCGCCGGCCCGGCCTCGACCGCCCGGCACGGCCTCACCCGCACCCGGCCGCCTCCGGCATCCCCATCCTCGACCGCATCCCGCCCCCGGCGTCCTCCCCTCCGACTCGCGTCGTCCGCCCGCGCCATGTCGACCTCGGCCATTCGAGAACTGCTCCGGCCCGGCGCGCACGCTCGCCTCGGCTGCGCAGGCCCGCGAGTACTTCTCCCCGGCCCCGACGCCGGCAGCCGCGGTAGCGCCCGCTCCCGAGTTCGTCCCCAGTGCCACCGAGTTCGTCCCCAGCATCGACCTCGTACAGGGCCAGGTGGGCTAGACTCGGGCGGATCGAGTTGGGCAACTCGGGTGAACCGGGGCGTGTGGAGGATAAAAAGAAGAAAAGAAGAGAAGAAGAATAAGAGGATAAGAGGAGGCACGATGGAAAATGGCTAGAGGACAAGGAAAAGGACGCACGGTGTGACTGTCCAGGACACATCCGACATGTCTAGTCCGATATGTCTACGGTACTCATGATGTGAACAGTACACCGCACAGTGACGCTACAGTGTACCGGATGTAACAACAGTACACTGCGCGTGACGCAGTGAACAGTGCCGACAAGACCCCATCAGTCAAATCGTGAATAGTGTACCGCGCATAGTGTTTTCTATTTTCTTGTCCCCGACTTGTCCCCTGGGGTCTCCTATATAAAGGGCACCAGGGGGAGAGGGAAAGGAGAGGCCAACCCCCCACCACTTCATTTCCCCCCTTTCCATTTGCTCCCAAAACTTCATGGAGGCTTGCTTAGCAGCTCGCGAAGCATACCGTAGCCCGGATATAAAGAGGAGTAATATACCGAGTAGGCTAGATGCTGCAGTAGGGGTTTTATCTCCTCACGAGAGCCCCGAAGCAGGGTAAATCCTCGTGTCACCGCGTCGGTTGTGTTAACTGCGCGCGAGTTCATCGCGCAATCCCTCCCCGAGATCCCCTAGCGTCCATCGGCCCCACACATTAGCCATCCTATGGCATCTGCCGTGACACCACCACGACACCCTTGTAGACCGAAAGCGGGGATTACGTTCCCGCACAAACGTTGTCGAGGAAGACCGACGAAGCCGACCTCAAGGTCGTGTAGAGGAAGCAGACCTCCGAGTACCGCTAGCGCACCACCTCACAAGGCGTCACACACGTACGGTGGAGACGACGGCCTCCGAAGCTCCAGTATAGGACGAGCAGCGGAAGACTTGGACCGGAACACCAGCAGCGTGGCAGCGGGCTATGGTGGAAGAGACCCCCTCCTCTACTCGGCGCGGCTCCGACAAGGGAACCACGAGATCGAGAGAGAAATTGGGAATTAATTGGTGAATTAATTGGGAACCACGAGATCGGAAGACAAGGGACGAGCAGCGGAAGACTTGGACCGGAACACCAGCAGCGCGGCAGTGGGCTATGGCGCAGAGATCCCCTCATCCTCCTCGGCGCAACTCCGACAATGGGAAACACGAAGTCGAGGAATAAGAGAATTAATTGGTTGAATTAAAAGGCCAGGGTTGCCCCTTCTTATATAGGCTTCCAGGGGGGAGCCAACCTCCTCACCAGGCAATGTGGGACTATCCCACATGCCTGGTGCGGCTAGGGATGGTGCGCCGGCCCCCTTAGTGGGCCCTTGGCCCACTTGGGTCGGCCCCCCCAGGCTCCCACCGAATCCCCAAGGGGATTCCCCCCGCCTCTTGGGCCTTCTTTCGCCCAGAAAGCCCATTTAGGGAAATCAGCCTAAATAAATTCAAAAATAAATATATGAAATCATATTTGCATATTAATTACACTAATTAATATCAGACATAATATATATAATTTTTCCTAGCTCCGAAAACTCTTTTGGCGCTGCCCGATCTCCATCGGACCCCTCCCGGGACGCTTCGGGTGATCTCTTTCCTTTCCGGTTGACGTGGGGCTACCTTTCGACTAGCCCACGATGAGGCTACCTGGGCCGCGCCAAGCACATGGAAGCCCACAGAAGGCCCACTCGGGGTACCACGTATCCTAGTCCAACTCGGTTAGGTCTTGTAACCTACCATATCTGTACCAACCGCCCGAGACCTGGCTACCTATAAAGCCAGGACGGTTGCCCGTCCTAGAGGACACGCTCATAGCCACCACGACAAACCCTAGCGAGATCGCAATCTCGCCATTGTAATTGCTACTCGCATCAATAATCAGACAAGCAGGAGTAGGGTGTTATCCTCCGGGAGCCTGAACCTGGGTAAAACCTTGCTTGTCAGCCGTCGTGATCACTAGCATCTCTCTCTCTCCCCATCAATCAACTCGGGGTGCACAACCCTGGAATTTGTCGAGTTACCACCTCGTCAATTGGCGCCGTCTGTGGGAAAAGCAAAAAAGTGTTGGAATCATGGTCGCTCCGGCTCCATCCGCAATGAAGACTGACGTCCGCGTCTCCAGGATATCGATCCGCTTCGGCTCCTTCGAGTACGTCCTCCACCCTCCGGCTCGCCGCTCGGTGTACGCCGATCTGGACAGAGGTATACACATCACCTTCGGCTCCGTTTGCTGCTTCGCCGACAATCGCGGAATACTCAGGTCCGCGGCAACCGCGGCACGCGCGGCAGCACCCGCATCGGCGAATCTACCGCCGCCATCTACCACGCCCGCGAAGATCGCATCTGCCGCACCCGCGAAAATCGCATCTACCGCGCCCGCGAAGATCGCATCTGCCGCACCCGCGAAGATCGCATCCGTCGCACCCGCAAAGATTGCTCCTGTCGCGCCCGGGAAGATCGCATCTGCGTCGACTGCATCGACAACCTCAGCAACGGCCACGCGGATCGAGTCTACTACACCAATCTCGATCGCACGTGCCCTACTCGCTCGTCGCCACGTCGCGGGTAACTGCTACGTCGACTCCGTTGGATTAACTGCTACACAGTATTGGCGTAAATAGCCTGCTCCCTGGGAGGGCGTCACATACACTCGGGGGCTGGCGTTTCGTCAACAACAACAAGTTCATCGTTGCACTCGACAAGCGACTCGAGTGCCTTCACCGCCTCCGCACCGTCAACTCCGCTGTGTCGCACCAACTCCGGTCCGCCGCTTCGACTCCCTGCACCACATTACCTCCGCTGCGTCGACTCCGGTCTGCCGCGTCAACTACTTCCGCCGCGTCGACTCCGCTCCGCTGCGTCGACTCCGGTCCGCCGCGTCGACTGCCTCTACGGCACCACTTCGCCGCGTCGACTCCGGTCCGCCGCGTCGAATGCCTCTACGGCACCACTCCGCTGCGTCGACTGCGGTCCGCCGCGTCGAATGCTTCTATGGCACCACTTCGCCGCGTCGAATCCGGTCCGCCACGTCGACTGCCTCTATGGCACCACTCCGCTGCGTCGACTCCGTTCCGCCGCGTCGACTTCCTCTATGGCACCACTTCGCCGCGTCGACTCCGGTCTGCCGCGTCGACTGCCTCTACGGCACTACTTCCACTGCGTCGACTCCGGTCTGCCGCGTCAACTACTTCCGCCGCGTCGACTCCGGTCCGCCGCGTCGACTGCCTCTACGGCACTACTTCCGCCACGTCGACTCCGGTCCGCCGCGTCGACTGCCTCTACGGCACTACTTCCGCCGCGTCGACTCCGGTCCGCCGCGTCGACTCTGGTCCGCCGCGTCGACTGCCTCTTCGGCACCACTCTGCTGAGTCGACTCCGGTCCGCCGCGTCGACTGCCTCTACGGCACCACTCCGCCGCGTCGACTCCAGTACGCCGCGCATAAACAAATTCGCCTCGGCCACACCTGATGCTCTCCCGGGTGTTGCGCCGCACAGGTCACAAACAAATTCGCCTCGGCCACACCTGATGCTCTCCCGGGTGTTGCGCCGCACAGGTCACAAACAAATTCGCCTTGGCCGCCACCCGAAGCACTCGGGGGCTGCGCCGCGCAGGTCTAAGTCAAACCTAGGCCGTCACCCGACGCACTCGGGGGCTGCGCCATACAGGTATAACTCGAAAAATCCTTGGCCGCCACCCGAAGCACTCGGAGGCTACGCCGCACAGGTCTAAGTCAAACCTAGGCCGTCACCCGACGCACTCGGGGGCTGCGCCATACAGATATAACTCGAAAAATCCATGGCCGCTACCCGAAGCACTCGGAGGCTGCGCCGCACAGGTCTAAGTCAAACCTAGGACATCACCCGACGCACTCGGGGGCTGTGCCATACAGGTATAACTCGAAAAATCCTTGGCCGCCACCCGAAGCACTCGGGGCCTGCGCCGCACAGGTCTAAGTCAAACCTAGGCCGTCACTCGAACACTTGGGGGCTGCGCCATACAGGTCCAACAAGAAAATCTAGGCCGCACTCGAACACTCGGGGGCTGCGCCATACAGGTCCAACAATGCAGTAGGCCGTTTGGCTGAGCAAATACTCGATATGTTTGTCGAATCCACCAAGTAGGCCGTCGGGCTGAATGAGCACTCAAATAAAAAACGACAGTGGTTTCATCAGCGAGTTCCTAAACGTCACTCCCATCGGGAGGGTATTAGAGATCTCTTTTCGACTGAGAAGTTTTTGAGATTAACCTCAATTACAAGCAATTCAGCTTAATCTCGGGGGCTAGTCCCATCGGGAGCACTGTTCGCGCTCCCAATAGACTCAGTCGAAGCATTTACGACTAAAGCATCCTCTGTAAGCCCTCAACGGCCGGAGTCGAATTTCTTTAACTATCGTTTTCAGAAACAAGACAGAGTGCCAATCTGAGAACCCGAAACATCCATTCGGGTGGAAAAGACAGCTGAGTAAGCTCAAGCAGCCGAAATCAAATCTACATGTAAGCCAACAACCCGAACAGAACCAGGCTTCACATAACGAACAAGACAAAGAAATTCGACTCAAGATATTACTCCCATCGGGAGTGTCCTCTTCGACTGAAGAAAGCGAGTACAAACTCAAGATCAAGCAATCCAATGGCGCGTCCAGGAGGAAGAAGTCCTTTGCCCGACGCTACGCTTCAACCAAGCAATCGGGGGCTACTGGCGTGGGGCTACCTTTCGACTAGCCCACGATGAGGCTACCTGGGCCGCGCCAAGCACATGGAAGCCCACAGAAGGCCCACTCGGGGTACCACGTATCCTAGTCCAACTCAGCTAGGTCTTGTAACCTGCCATATCTGTACCAACCGCCCGAGACCTGGCTACCTATAAAGTCAGGAGGGTTGCCCGTCCTAGAGGACACGCTCATAGACACCACGACAAACCCTAGCGAGATCGCAATCTCGCCATTGTAATCGCTACTCGCATCAATAATCAGACAAGCAGGAGTAGGGTGTTATCCTCCGGGAGCCTGAACCTGGGTAAAACCTTGCTTGTCAGCCGTCGTGATCACCAGCACCTCTCTCTCTCCCCATCAATCAACTTGGGGTGCACAACCCTGGGATTTGCCGAGTTACCACCTCGTCACCGATTGTCTTGTCAAAACCCCTTAAGTGTGTTCCCCTAGCGGTTCAATATAATAACAGGTATGACCAAGACTCCTCTATGATCAACGACTAACTCGTAGGCCTGGACCCCATGAATTAATCCCTGTGATATAACGAATGACTTTCATCTATCAAACCTGAACGGAAAGTTTTAAACCTTTTGCCATAGCGATACTTAGCACGTCCGAGTGTCGTTCCATAGATATCTTCATACCTAATCTCGACCTTGTTACCGACAACGCTATCTTCTACTCGTCCATGATCTCATGTCTCCGTGACCTAATCACATGCTTGCAAGCTCTTTAGACATGATCTCGCCGAGTGGGCCCGAGAGTATCGATCCTGCTATACGGACTGGCAAATCCCGCTCTTGACCCCTCGTCTCAACTACTCCTTTCCGATACCCAAAAGTATCACCGTTATTGCCGTACTATATAAGATACGACGTTTGGTGCGATCAAAGTATCTTCCAGGAATAACAATAAGAGTTGATCTCACGGTTAAAGGCGTAACGACTACGTCCTCCAAATCTGGGTATGTCCACCACATCGTTCTCCAACGATATGACTCCCATTGCCGACCGGCGCCATGCCCCATGACCGGGAAACCTCGATCATCAATCGCGCAACAAAACTAGTCTTAGTAGAGGCTACTAGGGACCTGGTTGTTTACGTATCACACCCGTATTAATGTTTCCGCTTAATACGGTTCTAGCATGACACAAAAACCTATTATGAACAAACGAGATATGATAAAGAATACACTTTATTAATTGCCTCTAGGGCATATCTCCTTCAGATTCGGCGGTCGCCTTGGCCTGTACTCGTACCTTTTGCTTGTAATGACTGATATTTTGTTTGGTCGTCTGACCTTGAACAATATTTTGTGCTCAAATTGAGTGTCTTCAATTGTATTTGCTTGCGCTGAGCAGTCGCGTATCTGTATTGACTCTGCGAACTTATGGCAGACTCACGTGTGCGGCGGCACTTCTTCTGCTTCTGCGACTGGTCCGAGCGGTGAGGGATCGTCGTCGGGTGCTCGCCGTCGTCGGGCGGCGCCGGCTCCGTCGCGAAGCGCGAACGACCAGCGGATCATCACATATTTGAAGAATAAGGTGGTTGAACTTGAGGCGACTCTGAAGAATACCGAGCTACTGCTGCATCGCTCCAGGTCTCATCCCACTACAGGCTTCTCCCAGCGTGAAGATTTCCTGATCGGAGAGATCGATCTGATCAGTCGACAACTTCAAGATTGGTATCCTCTGCGCCTGCTTTTCCTTGTTAAAACTTGCTGGTTCTGACTTCTAGCTTGTGTATGCAGATGTGAACCCGGACTGGGAGGCTGAGCGGGACCGCGTTGAAGAGCGCGTTACCCGGGAGGCGTCTAGCGACTCTCACGAGGCTCGCCAATTCTAGATGAACAAGTCGAGAGGGCGTATTCTCGCTCGCATGCTCGACCGAACTTGGCGTGCGGCTTTCCTTTTGGAGAAATGCCGGAAGACCCTGCGGCATATCCATCGTGTCTACTTCCCGCACAATGGGCAGCCGCATGGGCTGGCCACCTTGCTGGAGAGGTTCCGTGATGGTGATGCTCTGAAGGAGATCGTCCACGCCCAGCTTGTCGCCGGGGAGAATGCGGCTCTGGCGTTCGTTCGGCTGCATCGACCTAACCTTCCGTTGGAGAGGCTGATGGGTGGACTGCCTGGCGATGCCGAGTACGCCGATACCCTGGCGGCTGCGCGCCAGATGATTGAGCAGGTGCAGAAGCACAGCGAGTGCCTTGTAGGCCCACTCAGGGCGCCGAAGGCCGAGCCTGCAGATTAATATTAGATTTCTTCTTCTGTACAGGGTTAGTTTGATGTGGCGACTATGCCGATGTAAATGACAGTATATGGAGTTAAGAGTTCTTGAGTAACGAGTGAAATTGTTTTCGTTACTGTGCGAGTGTTTGCTTCTGTTTTGACTTGTGTGGCGAGCCCCCGAGTACCTTGGGTGACGGCATAAGCCTGCATTGTGAACCTGTGTGGCGCAGCCCCCGAGTGAATCGAGTGGCGTCCTAGGGTTTTTCCAAGTGCGACCTATATACCACGGCTTCCGATTGTATCGGGTGGCGATTTAGAGTTTTGGACTTGACCTGTATGGCGCAGCCCCTGAGTAGCTCGGGTGGCGGCCTAGGATTTCTTCAGTGAAGCCTGTATGGCGCAGCCCCTGAGTAGTTCGAGTGGCGACCTAGGGATTTTCAAGTGTGACCTGTGAGGTGCAGCCCCCGAGTATGTCGGGTGGCGACCTAGGATTTTGGACTTGACCTGTCCGGCGCACCTCCCGAGTAAGTCGGGTAGAGGGCTAGGATTTTTTAGTTGTGCCTGTTTGGCGCAGCCCCCGAGTGGTTCGAGTGGAGGACTAGGCTTTTCAAGTGTGACCTGTGAGGTGCAGCCCCCGAGAGCGTCGGGTGGCGACCTAGGATTTTTTACTTGACCTGTGTGGCGCTGAAGGGAATATGCCCTAGAGGCACTTAATAAACATAGTTTATTGGCAATATCCCAATCGTTCATTATATGTTTTGCACCATGCTATAACTGTATTAAGCGAAAACATTATTAAAGGTGTGGTAGATAAACAACCAGGTCCCTAGTAGCCTCTACTAAGACTAGTTTCGTTGCGCGATTGATGATCGAGGTTTTCCGATCATAGGGCATGGCGCGGTCGGCAATGGAAGTCATATCGTTAGGTGTAACGATGTGATGGACATACCCAGTATTTTTAGGACATAGTCATTACGCCTTAAGACCGTGAGATCAACTCTTATTGTTATCCCTGGAAGATACTTTGATCGCACCAAACGTCGCATCTTATCTAGTGTGACAATAACGGTGATGCTTTTGGGTATTGGAAAGGGGTAGTTGAGACGAGGGGTCAACAGTGGGATTTGTCAGTCCGCATAGCCGGATAGATACTCTAGGGCCCACTCGGTGAGATTATGTCAAATGAGTTTGCAAACATGTGACTAGGTCACCAGCTGACATAATATCATAGACGAGTAGAAGATAGCGGTGTCGGTAACGAGATCATGCTAGGTATGGAGATATCTGAGAATGATGCTCGGACACGCTAAGTATCGCCATGACAAAGGGTTTAAGACTATACGTCCAGGTTTGATAGATGAAAGTCATTCGTTATATCATAGGGATTAATTCATGGGGTCCAGGCCTACGAGTTAGTCGTTGATCATAGAGGAGTCTTGATCGTACCTGTTATTATATCGAACCGCTAGGGTAACACACTTAAGGGGTTTCGACAAGACAACCGGAAAGGAAAGAGATCACCGAGAGCGTCCCGGGAGGGGTCCGATGGAGATCGGGCAGCGCCGAAAGAGTTTTCGGAGCTAGGAAAAATTATATATATTATGTTTGATATTAATTAGTATAATTAATATGCAAATATGATTTTATATATTTATTTTCGAATTTATTTAGGCTGATTTCCCTAAATGGGCCTTCTGGTCGAAAGAAGGCCCATGGGGGGGAAAACCCTCAAGGGAATTTTGTGGGGGAGTCTTGGCCGGGGGCCCACCTAGGGCCGGCGCATCAGCCTTGGCCGAATCAGGCATGTGGGATAGTCCTACATTGCCTGGCTGGCAAGGTTGGCTCCCCCTGGGATCCTATATAAGAAGGGGCACCCCTGACCTTTTAATTCACCAATTAATTCCCAATTTCTCACTCGATCTCGTGGTTCCCTTGTCGGAGCCGCGCCGAGTAGAGGAGGGGGATCTCTTCCACCATAGCCCGCTGCCGCGCTGCTGGTGTTCCGGTCCAAGTCTTCCGCTGCTCGTCCTGGACTGGAGCTTCGGAGGCCGTCGTCTCCATCGTATGTGTGTGACGCCCTGCGAGGTGCTGCGCTAGCGGTACTCGGAGGCCTACTTCCTCCACCCGACCTCGGGGTCATCTTCGTCGTCTTCGTCGCGCCGAGTTCTCCGCGACCTAGAGGTCGGCTACGGCGTCTTCATCGTCAACGCTTGTGCGGGAGCGTAATCCCCACTATTCGGTCTACGAGGGTATGTATTCCGATCTCCGCCGTACTACTATATCTGCATAGTGTAGATCTTGGCTAGTTTAAGGATATCGTTGCTAGGAAAAATTTGTTTTCTGCACACGATCCCCTTTTGGCGCAACTCCCGAGTAGATCGAGTAGAGGCTTAGGATTTTGCGAGTTATACCTGTATGGCGCAGCCTCCCGAGTGACTCGAGTGGCGGCCTAGGCTTTTATTTCAACCTGTGTGGCGCAGCCACCGAGTGAATCGAGTGGCGGCCTAGGATTTTTTGTTTTGACCTGTGTGGCGCAACTCCCGAGTAGATCGATTAGAGGCCTAGGATTTTGCGAGTTATGCCTGTATGACGCAGCCCCCGAGTGACTCTAGTGGCGGCCTAGGATTTTATTTCAACCTGTATGGCGCAGCCCCCGAGTGAATCGAGTGGCGGCCTAGGATTTTTTGTTTGCCTTGACTGAGAAGGTAGAGTGAACAGCATTTTCTCCAAATCACTTTATTGATTGCTGCGAACAGGCCGCCTCATTAAAACCCTTCCAGTCCCCTTAGGTATCCTGGTAAGGGAAAGAGTGCGTCTGAAACCTGCCGCTTTGACATGCTATCCTTGTTACAATTGTTGATTCGACTAAGCATAGAACCGCCGGAGCTGTGCGACGTTCCACGGGTTGCTGCAGGCTGCTCCTGTCTTCGAGTCCTTTAGGCGATATGCTCCGTTGCCAATTGCTTCTGTGACAATGTACGGACCCTCCCATGGGGAGGCGAGCTTGTGCACTTTCTTCTGTTTGAGGCGAAGGACCAGGTCACCTGCGACGAAAGCTCTTGGTCGCAATCTTCTTCCGTGATAGTTGCGCAGGTCTTGCTGGTATACGGCTGATCGCGCCAGAGCGATGTCGCGTGCTTCGTCCAATATGTCCATGCTGTCTTCGAGTGCCTCTTCTGCATCTGACTCCTCGTAGGCGACCACCCGTGGTGCGTCAAACTTGATGTCACAGGGTAGGACTGCTTCTGCACCGTACACCATGAAGAATGGAGTGTACTTGGTGGATCTGTTGGGCGTGGTCCGCGGACTCCAGAGGACTGACGGCAGTTCTTCGACCCATGCGCCCGCTGCGCGCCTAAGTGGCACACGCAGTCGTTTCTTGATGCCGCTGCAGACTAGACCGTTGGCCTTCTCCACCTGTCCATTGGATTGCGGGTGCGAGACGAATGCATAGCTGAGTTTGATACCTTGCTCTGAGCAGAAGTCTTTGAATTCTTCGTCTGTGAAGTTCGAGCCGTAGTCTGTGATGATCCCGTTCGGTACTCCGAACCTGAAGATGATCGATCTGATGAAGTTGACTGCTGATGATGCGGTCGAACTTGTGATGGGCACGGCTTCGATCCACTTGGTGAACTTGTCGACTGCAACCAGTAGGTGAGTATGCCCTCCGGGTGAGGATTTCTTCAGCGGGCCCACCATGTCTAGCCCCCATTGGGCGAAGGGCCAGGCTAGCGGTATTGTCTTGAGCTCTGATGCTGGTGCGTGTGGCTTGTTGGCAAACTCTTGGCACCCTGTGCATTTCCTTACTAGATCTTCGGCGTCCTGCATGGCTGTTAACCAGTAGAACCCGGCTCGTAGTGCTTTGGCTACCAGTGATCGACTGCTGGCATGATGCCCGCAGATACCGGCGTGGATGTCGAGTAGGATGGCTTGGCCGTCGACTGGGTCTACGCACCTCTGCAGGATTCCCGAGATGCTTCTCTTGTAGAGCTCCCCGTTGATGACGGTGAAACTTTTGGAGCGCCTGATGATGCGCTTTGCTTCGACTGGGTCCGCTGGCAGCTTCTGATGAAGTATGTACGCCAGGTATGGTCCTGTCCATGTAGCTTCGACTAGCATGACCTCCATGGGGACCTTCTCTTGGCTTGGCGGGTTTGCATCGCCTTTTGCTTTTGTTGCAGTGCTTGCTGCGGCTTGAGTCTTGATAGATCTCTGCGTGATGCGCTCTAGGAAGACGCTGGGTGGAACTGGAACTCTGTCTGATCCCATGTTGGCGAGGACGTCGGCTTCTTCGTTGCTGTCGCGGCCGATGTGCCGTAACTCGCAGCCATCAAAGTTGCCTTCCATCTGGTTGTACAGGTCTCGGTAGGCGATCATGTTGTCGGCGATGGCGTCGCAGGACTTCATGGTTTGCTGTACTACCAGGTAGGAGTCGCCATATATCATGAGGTGCGTGGCGCCGCAGTTCTTGGCCATCTTCATGCGTGGATCAGGGCCTCGTACTCAGCTTCGTTGTTGGATGGCGTCGGAAAATCCATCTGTAGGATATACTTCAGCTTGTCACCCTTGGGGGAGATTAGCACAACTCCTGCCCCGGCCGACTTGAATTTCTTGGAGCCATCGAAGTACATTGTCCATGCGTTGGACAAGTCGGGGACATTTGGTAGCTGAGCTTCTATCCACTCGGTGGTGGATTCTGGGAGGACTTGGGCCTTGATGGACTTCGGGTGAGCATACTTCAGCCCCCATGGTCCTAGCTCGACAACCCACTTGGCGACTCGTCCTGTCGCACGTTGGTTTATGAGAATGTCTACTAGTCCAGAGGAGCTTACCACCGTGATCGGGTGCTCGGAGAAGTAGTGGACGACCTTCATGGAGGTCATGAAAACTCCATACGCCAGCTTCTGGTAGTGCGGGTAGTTCTGCTTGGACAGTGTGAGGACTTCGCTGGGGTAGTAGACGGGCCTTTGCACCGGGTAACTATGCCCTTCTTCTTCCCGCTCGACTACGAGTACTGTGCTCACCACCCTGTTTGTTGCTGAGACGTATAGGTATAGCGGCTCGTTTTCCAGCGGTGTCACTAGGATTGGGTAGGTTGTCAGGGTTTTCTTGAGATGGTCGAACGCATCCTGCGCCTCCTGTGTCCACTCGAACTTGTCCGTCTTCTTCATCAGTTGGTAGAAAGGTAAGGCTTTCTCTCCCAACTTACTAATAAACCGGCTGAGAGCTGCGACTCGGCCGGCTAATCGTTGCACCTCACGGAGCTTGGTTGGTGCTGGCATTGTGAGTATGTTCTGCACCTTCTCGGGGTTTGCTTCGATTCCTCTTGCAGATACGAGGTACCCTAGCAGCTCTCCGGCTGGCACGCCGAATACGCACTTCTCTGGGTTGAGCTTGATCTGGTACACATCGAGTGCAGCGAAGACCTTGCGGAGGTCGTCGACTAAGGTATCTTCCTTTCGGGTCGTGACGACGATGTCATCGACGTAGACTTGGACGATCTGCCCGATGAGCCCTTTGAGGCACGCTTGCATTGTCCACTGGTACGTGGCACGCACGTTCTTTAACCCGAACGACATCGTCTGGTAACAAAAGACGCCGTCGGGTGTGATGAAGGCCGTCTTTTCTTCGTCTTCGACTTTCAGCCTGATCCGCTGGTAACCTGAGTAGGCGTCCAGGAAGGACAAGCGCTCGCAGCCTGCTGTCGAGTCGATGATCTGGTCTATCCGCGGGAGCGGGAACTGATCTTTGGGGCAACACTTGTTGAGTGCAGTGAAGTCAACGCACATGCGCAGTTTCTTCGTCTTCTTTTTCTCCACCAGGACCGGGTTGGCGACCCAGTCCGAGTCCTTGATCTCTCGGATGAACTTGGCGTGCAGTAGCCTGTCGACTTCCATGGTGATCGCGTCTCGCTTGGGTCCTGAGAAGCGTCGCATGGATTGTTTGACTGGGATTGCGTCTTTGTGGACTTTTAAAGAGTGCTCGGCGAGTTCCCTGGGTATTCCTGGCATGTCAGAAGGTTGCCATGCAAAGATCTTCCAGTTCTCACGTAGGAACTCGACGAGCGCGCTTTCCTATGCGGGGGTCAAGCTTGACGATACTTTGACCGTCTTGTTGCTGTCAGTCGGATGGACTTGGTGGGTGACGGTGTCGTCGTTTGTGTTGAATGCTGCATCCTTAGCTGGCTTCTTGCGAGGTGGAAAGATTGTCTTGTCGTTGTCGGCTGATATGGCCTTGAAGTGCTCCTCGACCCCGAAGAACTCAGAAATCTTGGCGAACTCGCGGCCATAGCTGTTGGAGAGCCCGAAGTCGCCACGTACGGTGATTACTCCTTTCAGTCCGGGCAACTTGATCATCTGGTAGGCGTAGTGGGGTACTGCCATGAACCTGGCAAAAGTTGGGCGTCCGAGTATGGTGTGGTACTGTGACTTCCAGTCGACGACCTCAAAATCGATCGACTCCTTCCTGAAGTGCTCGGGTGTGTCGAGGATGACGTCGCGCGTGATTGTTCCCATGGGTGTGATTGCTTGCCCTGGTACTATGCCGTGGAAAGTGGTTTCTGACTCCGGCAATTTCTCTGTCGACCTGTTCATTCTTCTCAAGGTATCGGCGAATATGATGTTGATTCCGCTGCCTCCGTCCATGAACACCTTTTTGAAGATGTAGTCGCCGATCAGGGCCTCAATCACTAGTGCGGCGTGTCCGGGTCGGGTTACATCGGATGGGTGATCTGCCCTGGAAAACGTGATTGGTGTCTCTGACCCGCGCAGGTAGTCTGGTACTGCGCGCGGGCTGTTGATGGCCTGAAGTACTTGGCGGGTGAAGAGCTTTTGGCGCCTGTTTGACGGGGTCCCTTCTAGATCATGTTCAGCTGCCCCCGAGCGGGTGGATACGTATCGGTCGCTGCCGACTGGCCTTGTTGCTGCAGCTGCTGTTGCGGCTGGGGGAATGCCCCGGCCGCCTGCGCCTGGTTGTTGTTTGCGGGTGCCGCCTGAATGGTTAGCTGCGGAGCTACCTGTATTGCTTGCACTGGAGCGATGATTTGCTGCATGGCCTGGTATATTTTCCGTGCTTTGCGACAATCCTTCAGCAGATGGTTGGAACCCCACTTGCCCGTCTCCGGGTTGCGGAACGAATGATGCTTACAAGGTTGCATCAGCTCCTCTGCCGGGGTTAGCGGGCGCTTCCACTCGCGTTTCTGGCCTCCGTCATTGTGGCTAATGCTGCCGCTGCCACGGTTGTACTGACTCGAGCTGGACTGTCGACCTTGATCATACTGTCGACTGTTATCGCGCTTGTCATCACGGGGGGTTTCATA
Source organism: Poa annua (assembly GCA_026929855.1). Classification (NCBI taxonomy): domain Eukaryota; kingdom Viridiplantae; phylum Streptophyta; class Magnoliopsida; order Poales; family Poaceae; genus Poa; species Poa annua. The sequence continues at coordinate 77,326,717 of CM049431.1, read as the reverse complement.
TCCCGCCGCTACTAGCTCGATTGTGTCGTGGGTGTAACGTGGCTTCTTCTTTTGACGTGCCTCACGCCAGTTGCTTGTTTCGACTTCCTTCTTGGGGGAAGTATCGCGGACATAGTTCTCTCCTTCGGCCCACTGGTTGGCTGTCTTCATGAGCTCTATTGTGGTTTTCGGCTGGAGCCTACCAAATTCCTCGCACAGATCGTGGCGAGCAACACCGTGCATGAAGGCGTCCATTACTCGGTCTTCTGAGACGGGTTCCATGGTGTTGCGGAGGAGTGTCCACCGCTGGATGTAGGAGCGGAGCGACTCGTCCTTTCCTTGCTTGCAGGCCTGCAACTCGATGTAGGTTGTTGGCCTTGCGAATGTTCCCGAGAAACTTTTTATGAAATTATCCTGGAATTCTTCCCAGGTTCGGAAAGAGTCCTTGGGTTGGCTTGTGAGCCACCCGCGCGCCGAATCCGTCAGCATAAGCTGGATGTACTGCATTGCCGTGGTCGACGTCCCGCCTTGGGAGGTGCAGGCGATGAGGTAGTCCTCGAGCCACAGTCGTGGGTCTTGCGTCCCATCGTACTTTGGGGTGCCTGCTGTCAGCTTGAAGCTCTTAGGCATGCGGGTGTCGCGGATGTTGCAGCTGAAGCATGCAGCACGGCACGGGTCGAAGTCGCGGTCGGCCTGGTCGTCTTGGTTCGCCGCCCCAGCCGAACGTTTTTTGCGGTTGCGGTCCACTGTCTTCTGCGTGATGATGTCACGAAGGTCCTTTATTGGTTGTCGCTGTGCCGCTGGGACCTCCGAAGTTGCTGGCTCGCGTGCCCAGGTTCTTGGTACCTTGGCCGCCAGAGCTTCTTCGATCGCCTTTATGGAGGCGATTTGCTGCCTGTGGAGAAGGGAACGGGCGTCCCCCTCCGGTGGCTGCATGAGCCGGAGGTATGTCTCGACTGAGATCAGGGCGGTGTTCGCCGTTTTTGGGACGGGTATCCCGTTCTCATCCTCGGTGACGAAGGATGAGTCGAGGTTGCGGGTGACCCTGGTTCGGTCGGCGTACGTTAGGAGGGGAACGCGGGCTCTGTTTCGCCGTGCTCCTTGGTTAACTTCCGTAGAGGAGGTAGAGGAGAGGGCAGCTCGTCTGGCACTCGATGCACCTGCGTCCCCCTTGCGCCGGAGTAACTCAGCTTTTTTGGCGCGGAGTCGTTCGCCTTCCTTGCGTACTGGACTGCAAGGTGATCCTCTCTAGGTGCGTCGGGTGGAGGGAACGTGCCCTCCTCGACATGCTTCATGGCCTGGATTCCCATGTCCCGTGTGATGACGAGTTTAGTCTGGTCCGGCATGACCACCTCTAGTGGGTATGCGGGTTCTTCGTTATCCTCGGGTGGCGTTGTGCCCGCCATGAAGCATTGCGCGGGGTAGACTTGGGTCGGGGTGTTTGTGCTGCCACTGCTGCTTCCGTCGTCCGAGCCTTGCTCGGGATCGAAAATTGCTGCAGCGTGACGCGCGGCACAGTCGTTGTTGCGTCTTCTTGCGATTGTCAACGTGTTCAGAGGTTTCGCAGCCGCCGGAGCGAGTGCGATTGGCTTGGGGTAGCCTTGGCAGCCCCATGAAGACGAAGACGCACGCGACGTGGCTGTCGGCCGCAAGCCCTTGGTCGTCCGTGCGGGTGCAGTAATTGAGGTAGATCTTGATTTAACCGACCGTGCGATCGAGATTGGTGCAGTAGACTCGATCCGCGCGGCCGTTGCTGAGGTTGTCGATGTAGTCGACGCAGATGCGATCTTCGCGCGTGCGATAGGAGCGATCTTTGCGGGTGCAACATATGCGATCTTCGCGGGCACGGTAGATGCGATTTTCGCGGGTGTGGCAGATGCGATCTTCGCGAGTCTTGGTGAGGGCGGCGGTAGATTCGCCGATGCGGGTGCTGCCGCGCGTGGCGCGGTTGCCGCGGACCTGAGTATTCCGCGACTGTCGGCGAAGCAGTATTCGGAGCCGAAGGTGATGTGTATACCTTTGTCCAGATCGGCGTACACCGAGCGGTGAGCCGGAGGGTGGAGGACGTACTCGAAGGAGCCAAAGCGGATCGACTCCCTGGCGACGCGGATGTCAGCCTTCATTGCGGATGGAGCCGGAGCGACCATGATTTCAACACTTTTTTGTCTTCCCACATACGGCGCCAATTGACGAGGTGTTAACTCGGCAAATCCCAGGGTTGTGCACCCCGGGTTGATTGATGGGGAGAGAGAGAGATGTTGGTGATCACGACGGCTGACAAGCAAGGATTTACCCAGGTTCAGGCTCCCGTAGGATAACACCCTACTTCCTGCTTGTCTGATTATTGATGCGAGTAGCGATTGCAATGGCGAGATGGCGATCTCGCTAGGGTTTGTGGCGGTGGTTATGAGCGTGTCCTCTAGGACGGGCGACCCTCCTGGCTTTATAGGTAGCCAGGTCTCGGGTGGTCGGTTACAGATATGTAAGGTTATAAAACCTAACCGAGTTGGACCAGGATACGTGGTACCCCGAGTGGGCCTTCTGTGGGCTTCTCCATGCTTGGCGCGGCCCAGGTAGCCTCATTGTGGGCTAGTCGAAAGGTAGCCCCACGTCAGCCGCGGACAGCGATCACCGACATCCCTGTGCCGCGGACAGCGATCACCGGCATCCCTGCGCTGCGGGTAGAGGTGGCCGACTTCCCTGCGCCGCGGGTAGAGGTCACCTACATCCTCGTGCCGCGGGTACAAGTCGCCGGTGTCTACCCCGACACTCATCATCAGCCACCCCGGGCAGTTGCACGCCAGTTACTCGGATTATGTCGGCTCCGACATCCCCAACCGCTCCTGTGCTCCGTAAGTATCATCATCTCTACCGTGCAATTATTTTACGTTAGAAGTTATTCGGGAACCGTCCCTACGCGCATAGTTTAATTGTTTACCCGGGGACTGCCCTGTTATGCTTGTTTGGTCATCTGTTTGTTTTTTACCCGGGAACGAGATGTCGTAACCCGGGGACTGGCTTGCCGTTTGCTTGTACCTTGCATGCTTAGTCAGTAGAGTAATTTGGTTTATATGTATTTATATGCATATCGTATCTTGGTTCCTGCTATGTCGTTTGTGTGCCGGAATCCCGAAACTAAACTCGGGGACTGCCGTGTTCATTTATTTGCATGTTATATCTATAAATTTACCCGGGGACTCGGTGAAACCGGTATCCCCATGCCTTCCTCGGCAAGTAGTTGTATTCTTATGTGTCGCGTTAAATTCTCTTGGGCATGTCGTTTAAATTTTTCACTTCCGTCAAATATTTGTTATACATACCTGTCTGCGCTAACATTATAAGGGGATGCTGGTTTTACCGAGATGGTACCCATGTTGGTTTTACCCGAGATGGTACCCATGTTGGTTTTTCCGAGATGGTACCCATATTGGTTTTACCGAGATGGTACCCATGTTGGTTTACCCGAGATGGTACCCATGTTGGTTTTACTGAGATGGTACTCATGTGGGTTTTACCGAGATGGTACCCAGGTTGGATAATCGCCTTACCAAGAGGATATTCATGTCAAAAATTCGGGGGATATCGGTCATTATATTGGTTATCCTGGATTCATCTTATATTGGTTATTTTTCTCAAGATATATTGCATATGATCTGTGGTGTCAGTTGGCCCACGTATCGCGGTATCGTGCACAATTTCCAGATCGCCGTTTATTTCGGTTCACCAATATATCATGGCATCCGGCAGTATATCCAGATCATCGTCTGTGTCGGCTCGCCAGTATATCACAAAATCATATCATATCTCCAGATCCCCGTTTATTTCGGTTCGCCAATGTATCATGGCATCGGGCAATGTTTCCAAATCGTCATTTAGTTCGGTGTGTCAAAGTTTGCCAAATGCAACACCTGAGATACCGAGACACCCGAGATACCTGTGTGACATTGTATTTTTGGCTGGAGGCGTCTGTGTCGGTATACGCCCAGAGTGGCTAAACGTCGGCACATGAGACTATGTGTAGGTATACGCCCAGAGTGGCTAAAGGCCGGCACATGAGGCGTCCGTATCTGTATACGCCCAGAGTGGCTAAAAACCGGCATGTGTTATGTGTTTATGTCAAGCCGGCAGTGGCCGAAGACATCTATGTCGGTAAAACGCCGAGAGTGGCTAAGGAACCGGCATATGATTGTATTTTTGCAGGTACCTGGTGGAGTATGTGAAGACAGTGATGCTGGTATTTTTTCTAAGTCTGCGCGCGACTCAGCGAGTCGCCCGCAGCCTCGGGGACTAGTGTCGGGGATGTGATCCCCGGTACCCTAAAAACGTGGGATTATGATGATAATATCGGAGGTAAAAGAGGTTATGGTGCTGGTATCGGAGATAAAATAAAAGATAAATGGATAGGAGGTGAAGGGAAACTGAAGGGGTGTCCCGTGCCGAATTTAACAAGTACCCAGACCGGCATCTCTGTTGATGGACCAAGATGGCCCAAGTCGGTGGGCCTAATTTCCCATCCGGGCAACACCCGGCCCGACGTCACCCTTACCGGGCCGAGATCCGCTACTCGGGTGGGCCGATCTCGGTCGTGTCGTCCTCGATTCGGTCCTCTTCCTCAACCGCGTCTCCTTCTCCGCATCGGGCCCTCCAGCATCCCTCGCCGGCGCCCGCCCGAGCTCTGCCCCGGCTCCTCGACAGCGCCCCCGACCTCCGCCAACTGTTCCGGCCTCCTCTGCCCATGCCCGGCATCGTCCTCGACCTCGCCCCCGATGGACTCCGGCGCCGCATCGACCAAGCCCCGGCGTCCGCCCCCCGAGCTCTTCCTCGACGGCCGCCCGGCTTCCCCATGTCTCGGCTACCTCGACCACTCCGCCCGACGCAGCGCCCGACCTCGGGAGCGGACTGCTCCGCAGCCGCCCGCGACTCCCCGTCACCAACCCCGGCGCCCCTGGCTTCCCTCGACCCCAGGCGAGCTCCGCCCGGCTTCCTCCACCTCGCCCGGATGTGGGAAAGCCCGGCATCGACCGCACCACCTCGGCGTCCGGCCGCCAGCGCCCTGAAGCGGATCATGTGCAGAAAATAAAATTTTTCCTACCAACGATATCCTAAAATCATGCCAAGATCTATTCTATGCAGATATAGTAGTACGAACGGAGATCGGAATACGTAGCCTTGTAGACCGAAAGCGGGGATTACGTTCCCGCACAAACGTTGTCGATGAAGACCGACGAAGCCGACCTCAAGGTCGTGAAGAGGAAGCAGACCTCCGAGTACCGCTAACGCAGCACCTCGCAGGGCGTCACACACGTACGGTGGAGACGACGGCCTCCGAAGCTCCAGTCCAGGACGAGGAGCGGAAGACTTGGACCGGAACACCAGCAGCGCGGCAGCGGGCTATGGTGGAAGAGATCCCCCTCCTCAGCTCGGCGCGGCTCCGACAAGGGAACCACGAGATCGAGAGAGAAATTGGGAATTAATTGGTGAATTAAAAGGCCAGGGGTGCCCCTTCTTATATAGGCTCCCAGGGGGGAGCCAACTTGCTAACCAGGCAATGTGGGACAAACCCCCACATGCCATGTGCGGCTATGGAGGGTGCGCCGGCCCCCTAGTGGGCCCTTGGCCCACTTGGGTCGGCCCCTCCTGGCCCCCACCGAATCCCCAAGGGGATTCCCCCCCTCTTGGGCCTTCTTTCGACCAGAAGGCCCATTTAGGGAAATCAGCCTAAATAAATTCGAAAATAAATATATAAAATCATATTTGCATATTAATTACACTAATTAATATCAAACATAATCGGTTAGCCAGTCCTCCGGCTTCTTGCTGTCGTCATAGGTCTTGGCACCCCTGTTGAGCTGAAAGTTCCGAACAGGTGGTTCCCGCATGATCCGAGGTCCGAAGCAGGCAGCTCCTGGAGGTCCTTGCTCTTCCACCAACTCGGATTGGTGAATCCGGTCGAGCCGGAATCTGGCGTTTGCCGGGTTCAGCTGCCTGGCTCCTATCCGAGATCCCAAAGGGTTCTCGTCTCGCTGATACCCGAGCTGCTGCAGCCTCGAGTTGCCATCATTGAGCCTGTCCTGCACAGGGATCACGGCATGCTGGGGAACAGAGGCGTCCTCCCTCTGTGGGTTTCCCTGAATGTGAGGAGGATTCCGGGGTGGATTACCACGGCCAACCGGGTTATTGTTTCCTACACCCAGGTTACCATCCCCACGGGTACTTCCCGCCTGCCCCAAGTTACGCTGTCCGGCCTGCCCGGCTTGCTGGATACCGGCGAAGGCCGGGTCATAGGTCTGTAGCTGCTTGTTCTTCCCGGAACCTCGACTCCGGCTCCGACTCTTGCTCTTGCTCTTGCTTCTGCTCGGATGCGGGGAAGAGGCCTCCCCGTCCGACTTCTGGCTATTGGGTATGGCTGAGTGCACCTGGGACCCTGCTCCGGGGTTCTTCTTCTTGAAGGCCTGATTCTGACGGTTGGCCTCAATCACCAACTCGTTTACCCGCTCCTGCTGCTTGCGCAGGGCCTCACCGGATAACCCTACCAAGTCGGCCATGGCGGCTTCGGCGGCCCTAAGAGTTTTCGCCGGTGAGCTGTACACCGGCTTCCCGGCTGAAATCCGACTTCCTGTGTGACTGGTGGTGGCTCCACCAGCCAGCTCCTCATTCACCATTCTTCTTTCTTGCGCAGATCCGCAATGCGCTTGTCCCGGGAGTCTATCTTAAGGAATCCGTGAGCTGCATTGTACTCCCGGAGGCTAGCATTGAGCTCGCGCCGGATCTCGGCGATCTCCTGTGCTTCGGCGAGTAGCAACCTCCGCTGCTCCTCCAACTCAGCCGAAGTGGCCTGGGTATCTGCTTCGGCAGCCACCGGTACAGTCAACTTGGCCACCAGCCCCGAGAGGGGATCCGGGCGGCGCCGCGGCTGGGACGGCTGCGGATCGCCATCTCGGGCCGCAGGTCTTTCCTGCGGGGTTTGGCCAAACGGGGGCGGCCGTCGGTATCGCCATCAGCGTCCTGGTATTCCTCCTCGGTTGCCCCGACCATCATCACCGCGACGGAACTCTGGGGGCGACCGGCACGCAGACCCCGAGCAGCGCAGAGCATGGGAGGGTCCTCAGCTTCCAGGACTACGTCCGGGTAGCTACAGACAACCTCTGTGGCGACGTAGGTGGTGAAACCACCAAAGTCAATGAGACATCCGTTCACCGGAAACGGTCTGTTCCGGAAGCACCCTGCGTTGTCGCAGACGAAGTCCATCTCCCCTAGCCTTACGACCAGGCCAGAGAGAACCCGAACCTCGAAGTGAATAGGGGAGCCCGTCCGGATGTGTACACCAGCCAACGCCTCTATCGGCCCCACGGTGGGCGCCAACTGTCGTGGTGGTGTCACGGCAGATGCCATAGGATGGCTAATGTGTGGGGCCGATGGACGTTGGTGGATCCGGGGAGGGATAGCGAGCTGAAGAGCTCACACGGGGAGGATCCCGGTAAAACCGAGATCTCCCAGGAACAAGAAATAAGAACTAAGCGCGAGGGGGAAGATCTAACAAACACGAACAAGTGCACGAAGGCACACAACACACACACGATATACCCAGGTTCAGGGCCCTCGTGAGGAGGTAACACCCCTACTCCTGCCTTTCCTCTCTATATATCAATGGTACAAGAACTACAACTTGCTGCTAGATCTCTCAAAGGGAGGAGTACAAAGAACTAGATGAACTCAAGGTATGAAGGAGTAACTGCTCCAAGAGTAATTGTGACTATAGTTTTGGCTTCCAAGTTGGTCTCTCTCCCTCAGGAGCAGTTATGGCGCCTTTTATAGAGTTCCGGCCAGGAGGGCCGGAAGCCCTAAATCGGCTTGGCCCCACCGGACAGGCCTAGCCGGCATGCCGTCACCGGCTAGTGCGACCTAGTCGCCGGGCTATCCGGTGTAGCCCCTTCGTCATCATCTTGATAAGGACGGCAGGCGCCGTCCTGCACCATCATTGTCCCCTTGTCAGAGACAAGACATGTCTTTGCCCATCCCGGATAGCCTTTTCCGGATTGCCGGGCTAGGCATGTCCGGTCTTGTCGTACCACGATCGTACCGGCTGACGCGCTCCCGTGTCAGGCGGGAGGTGACCATGCTTCCGTGTCAGGCGGGAGGTGACCATGCTTCCGTGTCAGGCGGAATGGTACTTCCCCCCGCAACAGACGGGAAAGCCTGCTACAGGCCGTTGACGGCCTACCGGAAGCCCTCACGCCGGCTACCTCCTCGCTCGCCACTGTGAGCTTCTTCTGCATAAGATCAAGAACGAGACATATGCTCCGGTTAGTACTTATCCGGACCACCTATCCGGTAAAGCCGAATACACCTCCTTCCGGGAGTCTCCTCGGAGTCCGAGACCCGGGACCCTTTCCGGATGCGTCCGAGCTCGTCTCAGGGTGAGTATCTCTAGGCCTAGCCTCCCGAAGATGTCTTAGCCTATCAGCAAAGCCATCTTCGAGAAGCTAGTTCTTAGAGGAACCACCCGCTTATGCTTGTGCTGCGATTGTGAAGGCCGGGGGTGTCTATTTATAGCATCCAGAGCTGCCCCTTGCGCCTGCCAGGGGACATTTTGCCCTCTACCGGTGTTCAAGGGTTAAGTTGCCCTTTCAGCACACCAGGAGGTGTCCCTGGCTCTCGCCAAAGGTCAAGTAATGTTGGCATCACACTGAATTATACCGGGATCTGCCCCTACCCGGGGGGCAGCCCCCCGACACTAGTCCCCGAAGTTGGTGTTGCACAGCGACCTCGGATGATGCGCGGGATCAGCTTTTAAACAACAACTATCTTCCGATAACACATGTCATCACCCTCCGTTTTCTTGCCGAGATTGATTTCTCCAGAGACCCCCTTACCGAGACTGTTTTAACCTGGAGACAACGTCTGCAACCGGATACTCCAGTCCCGGCGAATCTCGACCGTTGGCACCATGCTGAGTTCGAGATCCCGGGCTGGGCCCCACACGACGTCCCGTCCGAGCAGAAATGCACTCGAGTGCCTCTGCTCGAGCACGCTGTCGCTTGGGTTCCCGCGCCGGGAGCCGCATCCGATCCGGAGCCCAACCGTTGGGGGCCGTGTGCCCCTCGGTGTGGCTGGATCGGGCGCTCCGGATAACGCCACGTGGCGCGCTGCGCAAACCAGATCCCACCCACGACCGTGGAGGTCGTGGGCGGGAAAAATGGAAACCGCTCCGGAATCCCCCCCATAAATAGGGGACCGGAACGGTCTCCTCCCTTCTTCTTCCTTGCTCCTCCTTCATCCTTGTCTCGAGCACATCGCCGCCGCTGCCTTCGCCGGCCGAGCGCTGCCGCCCTCGCCGTTCTTCAGAGCCCGAGCGCCGTCGTTCGTCTCGTACGCCACCGACCTCCTCTTCTCCGGTGAGTCGCCCTCTCCGTCTCGATGATCTCCGTTAGCAAAATAAGCACCCGTCACCGGCCGTGCCCTATCACATGCACGGTGGACTCGACGCCGGTGAGCCTTAGTTCAGCGGCGCGCGCGAGGCGCACGGCGGCGATGCACCGTTGTGGTAGGATGTAGATTCTCCGCTCGCACTTCGCTTTGTTTGAGTTTAGCCCGCACCTTTTTTCCTCCCTTTTGTTTTGATTATTTAGCACACGGTAGATCTAATTTCCCAGGAACCCGGTTGTGTTTAGCAGTTTATGCTCCGGCATCCTAGCTCCCGGTAGACTAACTCCGACTAACCGCCGCTGCGCCTGCAGAGTAGCCCGGATACTTCTGCAGACTTCTCCGACATGGGCGAAGAAAGTATCCGGGGATGCTGGGATGGATCCGAAACCAAACAATGGGACCTGGACTGGCTGTACCGGACACACCGGATCCCGCCAGAAGTTGAGAGCCGTCTACCGGAGGGCGAGGTGGAGCCGGAACCCCAACCCGGGGAATACGTTGTATTCCTTACGCATTTCGAGCGTGGGTTTGGGCTTCCGGCTAGCACCTTCTTTCGCGACTTCCTCGACACCTACAGCCTCCAACCGCATCACCTCCCAGCCAACGCCATTATGATGCTCTCGGTCTTCACCACGTATGCAGAAGCATATCTCGGCGTGTGGCCCTTTCTGGATCTTTGGTCCAAGTATTTCATCCTTCGCCGCCAAGTCATCCCCAACCCGGATCAGAAAGTAAAGGACTTGGTTGATTGCGGAGCGGCCACCATCATCCCTCATGCTGACTCCGGATTCCCTATAGTCAAGGGACTAGAATCCTGCCGGAAGTGGCAGCGCAGCTTTTTCTACGTGAAGAATCGGGAGCACTCGGGAGATGGTCCGGGATCCTCGAACCCGGATTTCATAAATCTGCCGGAGTTCGTCAATGGCCCTCCTCTCAAGTTCAACCTCTGGAAACGGCTTCCGGATACCGAAGAGGTCAATTGCATGCATGACGTGCTCTTGGCGCTGAACAAGAAAATGACCGGCGACGATCTCCTGCGCTGCTTCATTATCCGCCGCGTCTGCCCTTTGCAAACCCGAGTGCACAAGATGTGCCATATGGATGGGAGCTATGACCCCACTAGGACCAGTATTTTCCCTCTTGACCGTCCCGCGGTCGTCCGACGTGTCCGAGCTATTGCTCGGACGAAGATGTCGGATGACTATGTTTGGGGTGTCATTGGGGGATCCCGGAAAAAACCGTTAAAACAGGTGCTGCTGTCTGTCTTTCGTGCATTTGCCTTCGTACATGCGTTCACCTGGAAATCAACATGTGGTGATTTGTTTGCGCAGTTGTTCGAGCGGCAAGCCAAGGAGGACGCAGTCCACGCCAACGGGAATTTCGTGCCGAATATCCCGGTGCCGGATAAGATGCCGAGAAAGGACCCCGACGGCGAGGACCATCTCGCCATTCCTCTGTTCAAGGCTGCAGCTCCGGGTAACCCTTCAACCTCAGAGACAGTTTCCATTTCTTCGGATGATGAGGATGAGATTGACTGCCAAATTCTCGATGTTATTGACGCTCTCCCTCTCAATTGGGCCTCAGCAGTGGTTCCGAAGCCGACTGCCGGAACCAAACGTGCCGAGAGCCGGAAGCGCGCGGCTTCCGACACCGAGGCTGCCGACAACTCCGGCAACCCCCCCCCCCCCCCCCCCCAAGAGGAGCAAGCCGAATAAACAAATGGCCCCGAAGCCTCGCCGGCAAAGGGGCCCTCCCACTGTGGACTCCGGGTATATTCTCCTTGCCTTATGCCACATGACTTTGCCTTCTTCATAAATTATTACTGAGATATTTTCTTTCAGGGACGCACTCGACCTCCCTTCACCTGCTATTCCTCCTCCTCCCGGAACTAGGACTCCCAGCCCTGCTCGGGCTTCGCCTTCTCCTCCTCGGCCCTCTACTCGGGGAAGCGAAGCTGCCGCCTCCGGTGCCGCACCGGGATCCTTGGCGACTCCGGATGCTTGCCCGGTGACCGACGAGATCCCGGCGCAAGCCACGACGACCTCGGGAGATATTCTCCTTCCGGAAAGTCCGCACCGGGTGCCCGGGCTTGAAGCGGAGATCTTGAGCCCTCCCCGGCAGTCCGTGCCAAGCGGTCCCTCCCGGCAAGCTTCGGACAAGGTTGCCCCGGAGAAAAGGCCCGCAGTCTCCTCTCGGCCAGCTGATCCACCTGCCGGGAAGTCGCGCCCCAAGGTTGCTGGGCAGAAAACGACTTCTGCCAAGCCCGCAGCTGCCCCGACATCCTCGGCCCAGGACTTGGTGCTGCGCACGGGTACGTTTTCATCGTTACCACCGCCTCCCGCCGAGATCCCTACTGCTGCCTTGCGGATGTTGCGAGCAACCGTTAGCTCCTTTGTGCCTTCAGGGTCCCGGGATCTTGCTGCTACTCGCGCGCCCGGCGGCTCCGGCATATAGGTTGTTGACGAATACAACCAGGCCTGGCTTGCCGCCGACGCCTCCGAGACCACGGGAGACTTGCACGCTGCAGGCCCGAGCCGCAACGCCCAAACTCTGCACGCTCTCCAGGTGGCCGCGCTGGATGTTACTCGGGTGACCGAGGTAAGCTTGTTCTATTTCTTTCAAAAAATACTTGTTCCTTCCACCACCACTAGTCCCCGAGATTGGTGCTTAGTGCTCTAGATTCCACCGAATAGCAGATCACTGGGCTCCAATCTTAGAGAAAAATCCAGGACTCGGATAGCGAGTCCCCGAGATCCTCCCAACCAGGTAGCTTGCTTCAAAATTTGCTTCACAACCACTAGTCCCCGAGATTGGTTCTTAGTGCTCTAGATTCCACCGAATAGCAGATCACTAGGTTCCAATCTTAAAGAAAATTTCAGGACTCGGACACCGAGTCCCCGAGATCCTCCCAACCGGGTAACTTGTTATGTGTTAGAGATCCCGGATTCTCCCGATTTTTTTACATTCTTCCCCGGCTGATTCTTCCTTTTTTATCTTGCTTTCAGGAGTGCAGCAAGAAACGCTGCAGCATCTTCAACCGAGTTCTTGCTGACCTCGGTCACTCCAAGAAATCCGAGGGGCGCCTCCGGGAGGAGCGAGATGCCGCGCGCAAGGTCTCGGTAGACCAGAAGGCCACACTCGCCACCGCGCAAGCCGAGATCGCGCGGCTCAACGGCGAGCTCGGAAAGGTCAAGGCTGCTGCGACCGAGATGAAGACGCGCTTCATCGAGGCGACCAAGAAGCAGAAAGAAACCTTGGACCAGTCCGAGGAGCGCGCGCATATTGCCGAGACCGAGCTGGCTCTCCTCCGGTCACGGTCTGATACTTGGCTCTCCGAGCTCACTGTCTTGAACCGGGATCTGAACAGTAAGTGGACCGACATCCTTCTTCCCTTGTTGCTTCCTTTCTTTGCTGTTGCTTTTCTTGTGACCTCGCTGTTTGACAGTTCTTCTTTTTAAAGGGGAATTTGAGCACTCCCGGGAGGCTGCTGTTCTCGCCGTTGCTGCCGCCCGAGAGAAGCGCGCCGGGAAGGGCCCTGTCTCGGAAGCTTGGGACATCGAGGATCACCTCACTGCCCTGAAGGCCCGGATAGTGCCCCTTCGTTCTATCGGGGCGGAGCTGCTTAGCGCTGCGGTCCACGTCCACGGCGCACTGTGGCCGAGCATCCGCGCGACGCTCTCGGTTCCCGAGCTCGCGAGCGCACTGCGGTGTGCCGGGAGGCGCATTCACGCCTGGAAGCGTTTCGGTGCGCGGGCTGGTGCCGACCAGGTCTTGACCCAAGTACTTAGCTGGTACGAAAGTCTTGATCTGGAGGCGATCCAGCGTCTGCGGACGATCTCGCCATGGCTGAGTGATCCGGCCAAGATTCAGCGGCGACAGGAGGTGGCGCACCGGATTGCTTCGTGGTCCAGCATCCGTGCCTTCACCGCCAGCGTCCTTCCTTCCGACTCGGAATCTGATTACGAGGATGACGAAGAAACCGGCACGACCGGCGACGCGGAAGACGAGGCCCCGGAAGAAGATGATGCTTCCTCCGGCGCCGCGCCCGAGAGCGTGCTTCCCCGGGATGTCTCCGAGACCGAGGTGCACCCCGACGCCCCGAGTACTGCTGCCAGAACTGAGGCCGAAGCTGCTCCTGCTGCGTCTCCCGAGAGAGCTGCTCCCGCTGATGCCGCCGACACTACTGCCCCTGCTGCCCCCGAGGTCGTTTCTCCGGCCGATGTTCCCGCCGAGAAGCCGACATCTCCTATCCCTTGAAATACTTTAAGAGTAGACTCGTCAAATCCCCGGGATGCCGGGTACAATATGTAATATACACTTATATTATTTTCGTTTCGTACTGAACTATTTATCCGAGTAATTTATGTCAATTTATTCTGTTTTGAGTTCCCAAATTTCCTTTCATGTTTACCGTACTTAGGTAATTTCTGCTCTTGTCTACCATTTCGGCGTTCGACAGTCGAGTCACAAAAGTCCACATACGGCATACATTACTTAGAACAATTCGAGTTCCGTCTAACCGAATTCCCGACATAAAAAAAAAAATAACCGAGTTAGTAAAAAACAAGTATGCCGGATAAGTTCCTGCTCCGAGTCCCCGAGAACGTTTTCGTGTTTCCCACCTTCCCTCTCTTTGCTCTTGACTACCATTTCGGCGTGCGTCAGTCGAGTCACAAGATGATTTCACATGACATACATTACTTTGACTCTGAGAATCAAACTCGGAACTTTCCCGGCATACAAAATAACATACAGAACAGTTATCCGGCAGTCCCCGGGTTCCTTCCCGAGATGCCGGTGAAAAACAGTAAATGAACTTGACAAAAATAACAACAAGACATGCACATAACTAGGCAGTCCCCGGGTTCCTCCCGGGGTACCTTACTTTCATTAATATGAAAAAACTGAGACACAACATACACTGAGCCCTTTACGTGTAAAAGGGGCGAAGTAGAGCTACATTCCATGGACGCTTGGTTTCCTCACCGGATTTGTCCATTACACCTTTCCTAGCCTCCTGTGCATCTACAAGGTAATAAGAATCATTGTGCAATGCTCTGCTTATCACAAAAGGTCCCTCCCATGGAGGTGATAATTTATGCATTCCGGCCGTGCGTTGGATGAGCCTCAGCACCAGATCCCCCTCCCGGAACACCCTCGGGTGTACTTTCCGGCTATGATAGCGACGGAGATTCTGTTGATAAATTGCAGACCGAGATAGTGCCAATTCTCTTGCCTCTTCGAGTAAATCTACATCATCTTCCCGGGCCTCCTTTGCCTCGGTCTCGGTGAACATTGTCACTCTCGGGGAGTCATATTGTATGTCAGTTGGGAGTACTGCCTCAGCACCGTACACCATTAAGAATGGCGTGTACCCGGTAGATCTATTTGGTGTAGTCCGGAGACCCCATAACACCGCCAGTAACTCCTCTATCCAGCATCCCGGAGTTCTCAATAATGGCTCGATCAAACGGGCTTTGATGCCGGCTAAGACTAAGGCATTCGCTCTTTCGACTTTCCCATTTGCTTCCGGGTGTGCAACTGATGCTACATCCAGCCGGATTCCCTTCTCAGCACAAAATCGAGCGAATTCCCCCACAGCAAAATTGGTGCCATTATCCGTGATAATGCTGTGCGGGTATCCGTATCTCAAGATGATGTCTTTCAGGAATTGCACAGCGGTGTGTCCATCACACTTCCGGATTCGTTTGACTTCTATCCATTTGGTGAACTTGTCCACCATAACCAGTATATGTGTCATATTGCCTCTTGCCGGCTTGAACTGACCGACCATATCCAGACACCAAACCGCGAATGGCCAAGTGATGGGGATTGTCTTCAGTGCTGACGCCGGCATGTGTATCCGGTGAGCAAATCTCTGGCATCCTCCACACTTTCTGACAATATCCTCTGCTTGCTGCAGCGCCGTGGGCCAGTAGAACCCATGCCGGAACACTTTTGCCACCAGGGCTCGGGATGATGCATGATGTCCACATTCTCCCTGATGTATTTCCAATAGCATCTCTTGTCCTTCTGCCGGTTCTACACACCTCTGGAGTACCTCAGTGACACTCGTTTTGTACAGTTCTTGATTGATGACGGTGTATGCTTTTGACTTTCGTATTATCTGCCGGGCTTCCACTTCATTCTCCGGGAGGGTTCCTTCCAAGATATAAGCCATAATGGGTTGTGCCCATCCTGGGATAGGTCTAACCGGGAACATGGGAGCGTCTATGTCCATTGGCTCTGCCGACATCACCTCTATCATCATTCTTCTTTGCCTCTCTGAGCACTGGGACACAGTCCCCGGGTTCGATGTTATGCTCCCGACATCTACTTCCATGGGTACTGCATCTGAACCAGGCTCCTTGGGGATGAAGATAGAATCTGACTCGGGTGATGGTTGAATAGATGGCTTCCTCAAATGCTCCAGGGCTATCCCGGGTGGGATGGCATCCCGAGATGACCCTAGCTTGGACAAAACATCCGCTGCTTCATTTTCTCCTCTGGGTATATGCTTGAACTCGCATCCTTCAAAAAATCCGGATATTTTCTGCACATGAAACCTGTATAAGGCCATGTTTGCATCGAGGGCATCCCAATTCCCCGACACCTGTTGTACTACGACGTCGAAGTCACCGAAACACTCTATCCGGCGGATGCCGATCTCCTTGGCGACGTTCAGTCCATGAACCAAGGCCTCATATTCTGCGACATTGTTGGATGCCCGAAAATGAATTTGCAGCACATACTTCAGCACATCTTGTTTTGAGGAAGTGAGTACCACTCCTGCACCCAATCCGATCTTAGCCTTTGAGCCATCGAAATGCATCCTCCAGAAATTGTAATCCGGCATCGGAGGTTCATACTGCATCTCGGCCCAGTCCACCAAAAAGTCCGGCAGCGCCTGCGACTTGATGGCATCTCGTCTCTCGTACGCCGGAGCGTATGGAGACAACTGGATGGCCCATTTGGCTACCCGGCCGCTAGCGTCCTTGCAACCGATGATCTCGGCCAGAGGAGCTTCGCATACCACTATGATCGGGTGTTCCTGAAAGTAGTGCTTGAGCTTTGTCACTGCCATGTACACCCCATACGCCATCTTCTGGTAGTGCGGGTAGTTTTGCTTGGATTCTGAGATCACCTAACTGAGGTAATACACCGGCCTCTGTATCAGCTTGCCCCCTTCTTCCCTTTCTACAACCATTGCCACGCTGACTACTCGGTTGGTTGCGGCAATATACAACAGCATAGGTTCCTTGGGTAACGGGGATGCCAACACAGGTGTTGTTGAGAGCATTCTCTTCAAATCGTTGAACGCCGCGTCAGCCTGCGGGGTCCAAACAAATGTTTTGCTCTTCTTCATCAGTTGGTACAGAGGCAAGGCCTTCTCCCCAAGTCGGCTCACAACCCGACTTAGGGATGCAAGACACCCAGTAAACTTCTGCACATCCTTGAGACGCACGGGCAATTTCATGCTCTCGATAGCACGAATTTTACCCGGGTTGACCTCGATTCCCCGACTTGAGATGAGGAAACCGAGTAATTTCCCTGCCGGAACACCAAATGTGCATTTATCCGGGTTCAATTTCATCCGGAACCTTCTTAAGTTCTTAAATGTTTCCCTCAGATCATCTATTAGTGAGGCTTTTTCTTTTGTTTTTATGACTATGTCATCGACATAGACCTCGGCATTTCGGCCTATCTGGTCATGCAAACATTTCTGCATGCATCTCTGGTATGTAGCACCAGCATTCCTCAAACCGAAAGTCATGACACGATAGCAATAAGCCCCATAAGGGGTAATAAAAGCAGTTTTCAATTGATCATCCGGATTCAAAGGTATCTGGTGAAAACCAGAATATGCATCTAAAAAAGTCAAAAGCTCACTCCCGGCAGTGGAGTCTATCACTTGATCTATCCGGGGCAATGGAAAGGGATCCTTCGGGCAGGCTTTGTTGAGGTTGGTGAAGTCGATGCACATGCGCCATACTTTAAGCAGGAGGAGATCATCCTTCTTCTTCTCTACCAAGACCGGATTCGATATCCAATCCGGGTGCAGCACCTCCATTATGAATCCAGCGGCCAGAAGTATAGCTAGATGCTCCATGACTGCGGCTCTCCTTTCATCCGAGAGGCGCCTAGTTGGTTGCTTCACCGGCTTCGCATCCGGTCTAACAAACAGAGAGTGCTCAGCCAACTCCCTCGGGACGCCTTGCAGATCGTCACTCGACCACGCAAAAGCATCCCGATTCTCACGGAGGAAGTCGACGAGCTCGCCTTCCTATTTGCTGTCCAGGTTGCTGCCGATGATAACTTGGCGCTCCGGGTTGGTGGGATCCACACACACCTTCTTGGTCTCCTTGGGGGGCTGAAATGACGCACCCTGCTCCGGGTTCACCATCCCGGGCATTCCTAGTTGGGAGGTCTTGGCCATTGCCACCACCTGCTGAATCCTCTTCTTTTCTTCCGCGATCACCAGAGACTCAGCCAAGCACGATCCCGCCGAGGCACATTCCATGGAGCGCTTGTGGTCTCCCGAGATGGTGATTACGCCGTTGGGTCCCGGCATCTTCATCTTGAGGTAGCCCATGTGAGTCGAGATCATGAACTTGGCGAGGGCCGGTCTGCCGATCAGCGCGTGATACGGGCTCTCGAGGTCCACGATTTCGAACTCCAAGCTCTCGGTTCGGCAGTTCTCCCGAGTTCCGAATAGTACCTCAACCCAGATCTTTCCCATGGGCGAGCAAGAGACTCCGGGCACAATGCCGTGGAAGGTTGTCTCGGTAGGCAGCAGGGTGTTCATGGATACTCCCAGCTTCAGCATCGTGTCCTTGTACATGATGTTAATGGCACTGCCATTGTCAATCAGAACCCGGCTGAAGCGGACGTTGAGGTTGGGTCCGACAAAAGTTGGGTCCACCACCAAGGCATACGCTCCCGGCTTAGGCATAACTCGGGGGTGATCCTTCCGGCTCCATGTGATCTCCATCTCCGACCAGTGCAAGAACTTGGGCACCGCCGGGATCACAGCGTTCACCTCCAGTGCACGTTGCCGCACACTCTTTCGGTCAGTGGGTTCGGTCACAAATACCACATAGCTCTGATGAGCCTCCCGGTAGTTACTCTGCTGCTGCCCGCCTTGGTTACCGTTGTCGTTCCGGGTGTGCACCACATTCACCGGGCGAGGTGGGGGTCCTCTCGGAGGAGGGGGAAGTCGAACAGCGTTGGCCCCCGATGTCGGAGGAGGGGGTCTCGGGATATTGGGCCGAGATGCCGGAGCACCCTGCCGAATAGCTCCCGAGCTGCCTTCCTGCAACGTGCGCTGATACCAGCTGCACTGCCGAGTAGAGTGGTTTGCGGGCTTGTTGGCCTCCAGAGTATGGTAGCAGCATGGCTTGTTCAGCATCTCTTCATATGTCAGGGGCTTCTTTTGCTCCACCCAGGTCTTTTGCACCTCCTGACTCTGACCCCAAGCCGGGCCACTTGTCTTTTGACGCTGGCTGTTGCCGGCATCCTCCTGCTCCCGGGTTACTGCTGCGACGTGTTGTGCGGCATGGTGGTACTCGGGCAGATTCCTCTTGTGCCCGAACTCCTGGCGATCATGGCTCCTGCTCGGTCCTGAACGCTGAGGTCCCGCATTCCTCCTGTTGGAGTCACCGACATCCACCAGGGGTTGCATGGGATCTCCAAGCGTGTAGGTATCGGCGATGCGCATGGTCTCTGCCAAGGTCGTTGGCATCTTTCTCTGCAACTTCTGCCACAGCATAGAGCCATGCCGGCATCCTTGTGCAAACCAGGAGATGGCTTGTGCCTCTACCACTCCTTCGCAAGAGTTGCGAATATTGCTCCACCGGGTAAGGTACTCCCGGTCGGTCTCGTTGCTCCTTTGCCTACAGATGGCGAGCTGTTGAGGCCTGTTGGGCCTTTTGTATGTGCTGGTGAAGTTGCTGATGAATGCCTCCTCGAAATCTAACCAGCAGTCTATGCTGCCAGTTCTCAAGTTCTTCAACCAGATCCGGGCTGGTCCTTCCAACATCTGCGGCACATAACGTACCGCCCATCGCCTGTTTCCACCGGCTATGCTTACTGCAGTTACATTGTCGGTTAGCCAGTCCTCCGGCTTCTTGCTGCCGTCATAGGTCTTGGCACCCCTGTTGAGCTGAAAGTTCCGAACAGGTGGTTCCCGCATGATCCGAGGTCCGAAGCAGGCAGGTCCTGGAGGTCCTTGCTCTTCCACCAACTCAGATTGGTGAATCCGGTCGAGCCGGAATCTGGCGTCTGCCGGGTTCAGCTGCCTGGCTCCTATCCGAGATCCCAAAGGGTTCTCGTCCGGCTGATACCCGAGCTGCTGCAGCCTCGAGTTGCCATCATTGAGCCTGTCCTGCACAGGGATCACGGCATGCTGGGGAACAGAGGCGTCCTCCCTCTGTGGGTTTCCCTGAATGTGAGGAGGATTCCGGGGTGGATTACCACGGCCAACCGGGTTATTGTTTCCTACACCCAGGTTACCATCCCCACGGGTACTTCCCGCCTGCCCCGAGTTACGCTGTCCGGCCTGCCCGGCTTGCTGGATACCGGCGAAGGCCGGGTCATAGGTCTGTAGCTGCTTGTTCTTCCCGGAACCTCGACTCTGGCTCCGACTCTTGCTCTTGCTCTTGCTTCTGCTCGGATGCGGGGAAGAGGCCTCCCCGTCCGACTTCTGTCTATTGGGTCTGGCTGAGTGCACCTGGGACCCTGCTCCGGGGTTCTTCTTCTTGAAGGCCTGATTCTGACGGTTGGCCTCAATCACCAACTCGTTTACCCGCTCCTGCTGCTTGCGCAGGGCCTCACCGGATAACCCTACCAATTCGGCCATGGCGGCTTCGGCGGCCCTAAGAGTTTTCGCCGGTGAGCTGTACACCGGCTTCCCGGCTGAAATCCGACTTCCTGTGTGACTGGTGGTGGCTCCACCAGCCAGCTCCTCATTCACCATTCTTCTTTCTTGCGCAGATCCGCAATGCGCTTGTCCCGGGAGTCTATCTTAAGGAATCCGTGAGCTGCATTGTACTCCCGGAGGCTAGCATTGAGCTCGCGCCGGATCTCGGTGATCTCCTGTGCTTCGGCGAGTAGCAACCTCCGCTGCTCCTCCAACTCAGCCGAAGTGGCCTGGGTATCTGCTTCGGCAGCCACCGGTACAGTCAACTTGGCCACCAGCCCCGAGAGGGGATCCGGGCGGCGCCGCGGCTGGGACGGCTGCGGATCGCCATCTCGGGCCGCAGGTCTTTCCTGCGGGGGTTTGGCCAAACGGGGGTGGCAGTCGGTATCGCCGTCAGCGTCCTGGTATTCCTCCTCGGTTGCCCCGACCATCATCACCGCGACGGAACTCGGGGGGCGACCGGCACGCAGACCCCGAGCAGCGCAGAGCATGGGAGGGTCCTCAGCTTCCAGGACTACGTCCGGGTAGCTACAGACAACCTCTGTGGCGACGTAGGTGGTGAAACCACCAATGTCAATGAGACATCCGTTCACCGGAAACGGTCTGTTCCGGAAGCACCCTGCGTTGTCGGAGACGAAGTCCATCTCCCCTAGCCTTACGACCAGGCCAGAGAGAACCCGAACCTCGAAGTGAATAGGGGAGCCCGTCCGGATGTGTACACCAGCCAACGCCTCTATCGGCCCCACGGTGGGCGCCAACTGTCGTGGTGGTGTCACGGCAGATGCCATAGGATGGCTAATGTGTGGGGCCGATGGACGTTGGTGGATCCGGGGAGGGATAGCGAGCTGAAGAGCTCACACGGGGAGGATCCCGGTAAAACCGAGATCTCCCAGGAACAAGAAATAAGAACTAAGCGCGAGGGGGAAGATCTAACAAACACGAACAAGTGCACGAAGGCACACAACACACACACGATATACCCAGGTTCAGGGCCCTCGTGAGGAGGTAACACCCCTACTCCTGCCTTTCCTCTCTATATATCAATGGTACAAGAACTACAACTTGCTGCTAGATCTCTCAAAGGGAGAAGTACAAAGAACTAGATGAACTCAAGGTATGAAGGAGTAACTGCTCCAAGAGTAAATGTGACTATAGTTTTGGCTCCCAAGTTGGTCTCTCTCCCTCAGGAGCAGTTATGGAGCCTTTTATAGAGTTCCGGCCAGGAGGGCCGGAAACCCTAAATCGGCTTGGCCCCACCGGACAGGCCTAGCCGGCATGCCGTCACCGGCTAGTGCGACCTAGTCGCCGGGCTATCCGGTGTAGCCCCTTCGTCATCATCTTGATAAGGACGGCAGGCGCCGTCCTGCACCATCATTGTCCCCTTGTCAGAGACAAGACATGTCTTTGCCCATCCCGGATAGCCTTTTCCGGATTGCCGGGCTAGGCATGTCCGGTCTTGTCGTACCACGATCGTACCGGCTGACGCGCTCCCGTGTCAGGAGGGAGGTGACCATGCTTCCGTGTCAGGCGGGAGGTGACCATGCTTCCGTGTCAAGCGGAATGGTACTTCCCCCCGCAACAGACGGGAAAGCCTGCTACAGGCCGTTGACGGCCTACCGGAAGCCCTCACGCCGGCTACCTCCTCGCTCGCCACTGTGAGCTTCTTCTGCATAAGATCAAGACCGAGACATATGCTCCGGTTAGTACTTATCCGGACCACCTATCCGGTAAAGCCGAATACACCTCCTTCCGGGAGTCTCCTCGGAGTCTGAGACCCGGGACCCTTT
The DNA here is from genome assembly GCA_026929855.1 of Poa annua. NCBI lineage: Eukaryota > Viridiplantae > Streptophyta > Magnoliopsida > Poales > Poaceae > Poa > Poa annua. The sequence goes on along the minus strand of CM049431.1, from coordinate 77,304,607 downwards.
CCGGATGCGTCCGAGCTCGTCTCACGGTGAGTATCTCTAGGCCTAGCCTCCCGAAGATGTCTTAGCCTATCAGCAAAGACATCTTCGAGATGCTAGTTCTTAGAGGAACCACCCGCTTATGCTTGTGCTGCGATTGTGAAGGCCGGGGGTGTCTATTTATAGCATCCAGAGCTGCCCCTTGCGCCTGCCAGGGGACATTTTGCCCTCTACCGGTGTTCAAGGGTTAAGTTGCCCTTTCAGCACACCAGGAGGTGTCCCTGGCTCTCGCCAAAGGTCAAGTACTGTTGGCATCACACTGAATTATACCGGGATCTGCCCCTACCCGGGGGGCAGCCCCCCGACACTAGGGCATATCTCCTTCAGTATCCCACTTGCACTAGAGTACAAATTAATCTAGATTACAACTTGGTAAACGCTTAACACCCATAGCTAACTGGTGCTTTTCATGCTTATCAAGCGGGAGAGGCTTCGTCAGCGGATCTGCCACATTCAGATCCGTATGCACTTTGCAAATCTTCACATCGCCTCCTTGTACGTACTGACGTATCACATGGAAGCGTCGGAGAATGTGTTTGGCGGTGGAGTGAGGTCTTGGCTCCTTGGCGTTAGCAATGGCACCCGTATTGTCGCAAAAGAGGATCACGGGGTCTTGCACGCTCGGGAACACTCCAAGTTCGATGACGAACTTCCTCAGCCACACAGCTTCATTCGCGGCTTCGCAAGCAGCGATATACTCCGACTCCATTGTAGATTGTGCGACTATGGGTTGCTTCCCACTTCTCCAGCACACGGCGCCTCCATTCACCTTGAACACGTAACCTGTCTGTGACTTAGAGTCATCGGGGTCTGAGCAGAAACTTGCATCTACGTAACCCGTTACGCCAAGTTCTTCATCGCAGCCACCATACACAAGGAACATTTCCTTTGTCTTATTGAGATACTTAAGAATGCTCTGAACAGCTATCCAATGCGGCATTCCATGATTACTCTGGAACCGGCTTGTCAAACTTAGAGCTAATGCCACATCCGGTCTAGTACTCAACATTGCATACATGATCGATCCTATGGCTGAAGCATAAGGATGTTTGGTCATATTGGCCTTATCCAGTTCCGTTACCGGACACTGTACCTTCCGCAATATCTTATTCTTGATAACCGGTAGAGAACCCTTCTTTGCCTTCTCCATACCGAAACGCTTCAGTATTTTATCAAGATAAGTACTCTGACTCAGTGCTAATAGGCGCCTTGATCTATCACGATAGATTTTTATGCCTAAAACATACGCAGCTTCTCCTAAGTCCTTCATGGAAAATTTACTTTTTAAATATTCCTTCACGCTATTCAGAAGTTCCACATCATTCCCAATCAGCAATATGTCGTCTACATACAGTGCTAAGAACACAACCGAGGTCCCTTCCAAATTTTGGATAAATCCAAAACCTTTGATTTCCTCATCAGCGAAGATTCCAGCTCCGAGATGCCTGCTTCAATCCATAGATGGATCGCTGAAGCTTGCACACCTTGTTAGCATTTCCTGGATCGACAAAACCTTCCGGTTGTACCATGTACAACTCTTCCTCAATGTTTCCATTTAGGAAGGCTCTTTTGACGTCCATCTGCCAGATTTCATAATCATAATAGGCAGCTACTGCTAACAAAATCCGAATAGACTTAAGCATCGCGACCGGTGAAAAAGTTTCATCGTAGTCAATTCCATGAACTTGTCGGAAACCCTTTGCGACAAGCCGAGCTTTATAGACGGTCACATTACCATCAGCATCAGTCTTCTTCTTAAAGATCCATTTATTCTTGACGGCCTTGCGCCCTTCGGGAATATCCATCAAAGTCCACACTTTGTTATCATACATGGATCCTATTTCGGATTTCATGGCTTCAAGCCATTTCTCGGACTCTAGACTCGCCATCGCCTCCTTGTAGTTCGTAGGTTCGTCTTGTTCGACTAACATGAGGGTGCAAACCATGTTGCCATACCATTCTGGTGCGATCCGAGATCTACCAGACCTACGGGGTAGAATACCTTCCTCAACAGGTTCTCCCACTCCTTCCACGGAGGACGTTTCCGGAATTGCTTCCGTTGCGCCACTCGGAATCTCAAGTTCAGGATCAACGATCTCATCGAGGTCTACCTTCCTCCCGATTACTCCTTTCGCGAGAAATTCCTTCTCTAGAAAGGTACCGGTCTTCGCGACAAAAGTTTTGCCCTCAGCTTGGTTGTAGAAGGTGTACCCAACGGTTTCCCGCGGATATCCTACAAAGACGACTTTCTCCGACTTCGGTTCGAGTTTGTCGGGCTGTAGTTTCTTAACATACGCCTCACAACCCCAAACCTTCAGAAACGATAACTTAGGCTTTTGGCCATACCATAATTCATACGGTGTCGTTTCAACGGACTTGGACAGAGCCCTATTTAAAATGAATGCGGCTGTTTCTAACGCATAACCCCAGAAGGACACTGGTAAATCGGTAAGAGACATCATAGATCGAACACTATCCAGTAGAGTACGATTACGTCGCTCGGACACGCCGTTACGCTGCAGTGTTCCGGCCGGCGTAAGTTGGGGTACTATGCCACAACTCTTCAGATGTGTGCCAAACTCAAAATTCAAGTACTCGCCACCGCGATCGGATCGGAGGTGCTTGATTTTCCTATTAAGCTGATTCTCAACTTCACTTTGGAATTCTTTGAACTTTTCAAAAGTTTCAGACTTGTGTTTCATCAAATACATATAACCGTATCTACTCAAGTCATCAGTGAAGGTGACGAAGTAACGATAACCATTGCGTGTCGAAACGCTTATCGGTCCACACACATCTGTATGTATGATCCCCAACAAATCTGACGCCCGTTCAACGAAACCTTTGAACGGTGTCTTGGTCATTTTTCCCATAAGGCAGGGTTCGCATGTATCGAGGGATCCGAAATCCAACGAGTCCAAAAGTCCATCGGAGTGGAGTTGCTTTATGCGCTTTACACCAATATGACCAAGACGGCAATGCCACAAATACATGGCGGTATCGTCACTACACTTAATTCGTTTGGCTTCTATGTTATGGATGTGAGTACTACGATCGAGATTCAACAAGAAGAAACCGTTATTCTCGGGAGCATCAACATAAAAGATATCATTCATATAAATAGCACAATTGCTTGACACTGATTTAAATGAATAACCGTCTTGAAACAGGCAAGACCCACTTATAATGTTTACACTCAAGGATGGCACAAAATAACAGTTATTTAAAACCAAAACTAATCCCGATGGTAGATGCAGAGGGAGCGTGCCGACAGCCACCACGTCGACTCTCGATCCATTGCCGACACGCATCGTCACCTCATCCTTCGCAAGCCGCCGTCTATTCCGTAACTCCTCCTGAGAGTTACATATATGAGCAACAGAACCAGTATCAAATACCCACGTGTTGCTCCGGGCGGATGTAAGGTACACATCTATAACATGTATATCAAATATACCTTGCTCTTTGTCAACCGTCTTGCCAGACTTCCTATCCTCCAGGTACTTGGGGCAGTTGCGCTTCCAGTGACCCTTCCCCTTGCAGTAGAAACACTCCACGCTAGCTCTGGGACCAGATCTGTTAGTCTTGGGCTTGGCATTCAACTTGCCTTCCCTCCTGGACTTCCAGCTTTGCTTTCCCTTGCCACCGGATTTCTTGAAATCAACGGCCTTGTTGACCATCAACAGCGTGTGCTCCTTCTTAATCTCTACCTCAGCAGTTTTGAGCATCACGAACACTTCACCCAGGGACTTAGCCATGAACTGCATGTTGTAGTTCATGACGAAGCCTTTGTAGCTAGGGGGCAACGATTGCAACACCCTGTCAATCGCCAGCTCATCAGGAATCTTGCATTCCAGAGCATTCAGGCGTTGAACGTAGCCAGACATCTTGACTACATGCTCGCTCACACTGCTATGCTCTTCCATCTTGGCCGAGAACAAAATCTCAGAAGCCTCATATCTCTCAGCCTTAGCCTGCGGCGCGAAGACAGCCTTCAGATCAGAAATAATCTCGAAGGCGCTCATCTTCTCGAAGCGCTTCTGCAGGTCGGCTTCCATGGCGTAGAGCATGCCACTCTAGACAAAGGCAGAATCCTCCGATCGGGTCTGGAAGACCTTCTTCTCATCCTCAGAGGCATCATCTGCGGGAGGGTCACCTATGGCGGCCTCAATGACGTAGGCCACCCTGTGGGGAGTGAGGAGGATCCTCAGGTTGCGGAACCAGGCCATGAAGTTTGACCCATTGGTCTTAAGCTTTTCTTTCTCAAGGAACAGACCTAGGTTAAACGAGGGGCGAGACATCTACAATGGAATTTGCAACAACATAAGACTTTGTTCATAATAATTTTGAGTTATAGTATTTTAGAAAATAACTAACATAACTCCCACTCAAACGAACATCCCTCCTGGTCGTTTAAGCGATTACACGACCCCCATCCATTGCACCACCCCTCATCATCAGAGCCGGCGGCACAACTTCAAGAGTAGACAAAAACGTCCGCCACACCAATTTTGTGACTCGTGCTCGACCTTTCGGTCTTCTTGTTCCGAGGCCATATTTCTGAATATGCTAGGCTCGCCACCAAAGACCTCCACGATGACGCTTGTGCAACATGGCTTACACCCACTGTATGCGAACGACGAGATGTCTGACACCCGATCATCACGGCCTGCCTCATAACGTAGAACTTTCTTGGTGGTGCGCGTTGGAGGGAGAACACTAGTGGTATTTTGAAGGGATCACCTTATATAGCTACCGCCGTGCAACAAATGAATACTATACACACAATCACACAATATAAGATGCACACAAAACATCAAATGTAATGCAATGTGATATAGTCCATTGCGCCATGGTCTTCTTGGCGCCCGCAGTTTTTAAACAATTTAATAAATCTACCTTGACCATATCACATATGAAAAAACATTTCTTAATCCCTAGTGTTTTGAGTGTTAGTTAACAATACCAATGATGTACTAATCTTATTGCTAAGTATTTCAGTTTGTGTGAGTTGCATATCACTTATCCCAAAGCCAAAATGTAGAGAAAAAGAGTTTCTGGAATTCTTCCCAGAATCGGATTATTGGAACCGGATCCAGGATCAGAAATTCCGGGTCTCCTATACCTAACAGAAAAATGGCTAAGGAAAAATCAGAAAGTGGTTCTGACTTCAACCGGAAATTCAGCTCGGAAATTTCACTGACTCGGAATTTCCGAGTCACCCTCAGAGATTTGGCTAAGTCAAGATGTCAAAGTGGTTCTGACTTCAACCGGAAATTCAGCTCGGAAATTTCACTGACTCGGAATTTCCGAGTCACCCTCAGAAAATTGGCTAAGTCAAGATGTCAAAGTGGTTCTGACTTCAACCGGAAATTCAGCTCGGAAATTTCACTGACCCGGAATTTCCGAGTCACCCTCAGAAATTTGGCTAAGTCAAGACGAAGACGTTCTGATCTCAACCGGAAATTCAACTCGGATATTTCTCAGACTCGGATATTCCGGGTGTCACTTATACCGGAATTTCCGGGTCCCCGAGGCAGCCAACGGCCAGATTTTGGGAGGGGGTATAAATACCCCCTCACTCACTCAAGAAAAGCTAGCTCTCAGATTTTCTCTCTCCTACTATTCTTGAAAGCTCAAATCAACAAGATCTCCCGATCCCTCCACCCAAATTCATTGATCTTTGTAGGATTGGAGAAGAAGGCCCGGATCTACATCTTCACCGAAGGGATTTGCATTTCCTCCCTATTCACTTGGGGATTTCGTGGCTAGGATTTCCGGTGGGAAAACCTAGTTCACCATTGTTGTAATCTTGGTGTTGCCTTGACCTTTTGTGGTCCTTGACCTTTTGTGGTCATCTTGAGAGCCCCCAATTAAGGTGTGGGTGCGTGCCTCAAGCGTTTGTAAGGGATTCGATCTCCGCCCTAAAAGGGGATCAATAGTGGAAGGTGGACTCGCAACCTTTGTGGTTGAGTTCATCGGAGACGAAGGTGAGCCTTTGTGGCGTTGCGGCTAACCTGTTGTGGTAGCGCACACCTCTCCAAACGAGACGTACACCCTTGGGTGGAACTCGGGATTACATCTTCGTCTCCGCGTGCTTCGCTTGGTTCCCCTTATCTTTGCTCCCTTACTTGCTTGTCTTGTTAGCTTGTTTATCTTGTAATTGCTTAGATTGTCATTTAGGTAAATTCACCGTAGTTGCATATCTAGAGAATTTACCTTTGTGTTGAGCCTAAATTTGAAAAGACCTAAAATTTGTAATAGCACCTATTCACCCCCCCCCCCCCCCCCCCCCTAGGTGCCGGATTCCCATTCAATTGGTATCAGAGCCTTGTTCACTTTTAAGGGCTTAACCGCCTAAGTGCAATGATGACGGAATCCGATGCCGAGAGGGCCCCCCGTGAGAAATTAGAGGCGGAGAAGGAGGCGTTAGCCAAAGGGGCAACCATGGCCGATCTTATTGACATGAGATCGTCCTTGGAGGCCCAACTCCTCAAGATGAATGAGATGCTCATGGCACTCTTGAAGTCTAAGGAGCCCGAGGCTACTTCTCCCTCTCCTCCTCCTAAGGAGCATGCTGAGAACTCTAAGGAGTCATCTTCGGATGGGTCCAAAGATGTTACTCCAAGTGTTTCCCTCGGGAAGGCGGAAAAGGATGAATCACCTAGCTCCTCTAACACCCCCAAAGGAGAGGAATTTCATAATGTCAACAATAATTACTCTCCTAACCCTCCTATCCCTCACCCTCATGTAAAATTTAGAAGTGATCCTCCTAAGCTTAAACCTACTCATTTCTCTCAATGGAAATTTATAATGAAGTCTCATCTATGTAGTGCCTCCATTGACCTATGGCGCATCATTGAAGAAGGATACAAGCCCCATGATCCAACCAACTTGACAAGAAGAGAGGTGGTTGATAGCCAACTCAACGCCACCGCTCTTCATCAACTCCAAATGTCCATTGGAGAGAAGGACATGGTGCTCATTCAACAATTATCCACCGCCAAAGAAGTTTGGAATGCTCTTTCCGACATCTTCGTCGGGAATGAGAGCATGAAAAAGAACCGGTATGATGCCTTATGCAATGAGGTCGAAGGGTTCTACAAGTTGGATGGAGAAAGCCACGAGGACATGTACCGGAGGTTGGTGTTGGTTGCCAACTCCTTCAAGAACCTCGGGGCGGTCTACATTGATGATGCTTGGATCAAGAGGAAGTTTGTGACCGCTCTCTTGCCCTTTGAGGAAACGGATTTGAAGACACTCCAAGGGAGACATGACTTCGCAAAGATGACATCCAATGAAGTCATACAAGAGATGAACGCATACAAGGTGGCCTCCAAGATTGCACAAGATGCAAGAGCTAGAGCCATAGGGATGCACAAGCATGCCTCAATTGCCTTGAAGGCCACCGTTGAAGAAGAGGATGAAGAGGAGTATGATGATCAAGTCGAGCTATCTAGTGAGACCCTCTCAAGTACTCTTACTCAACACATGGGTCTTGCGGCAAGAACGTTTTGGAAGAACCCCGGCAGGGCCAAAGCGAGGATTGACAAGAAGTTTCCATCCAATGGAGGAAAGCCATTCAACAAGGTGAGGCTTTGCTATAATTGTGATGACAAAAGCCACTTTGTTGCAGATTGCCCATGGGAGAGAAGAGAGGATCATGGTGGGAGGCTCGTGGCCAAGACGAATGGCAAGGGTCCCATGCCCATGAAGAAGCCCTACTTCAAGAAGAACCAAAAGATTGTCTTGGTAACTCAAGAGCAATATCCCACCGATGATGAAGATAGCGACAAGGAGGATACTCCAACGCAAGTGGCCGCACTAGCCATTTCTTCCACACCTCCGTCACTCTTCTCCTCACCAAACGAGAGCCCCATCATCAAGAATCCAAGATGTCTCATGGCAAAGACATCCGAGGTAAAATTGCCCCCCACCTCTATATCCCATGACATTGATGATGGTATGAGCCTAGAAGTCAAGGAATAAATTATTGCGTTTGATAAATTCATGACTAACTTGCAAGGAGAAGGAAAGAAACACTTTGGCTCAATTATGAGTCGTATAGGTGAGCTTGAGGATGAGCTTGAATTAAAAGGTGAGATTGAGAGAGAGGATGCACACGCTAAGGTGTCCCTCCAATCCTCTCTCGAAGATGAACAAGAAGCTCATGCTCTCCTCAAGGAGCAACTTGCTAAGATCACTAAGGATCGTGATCTCTCCTTTGCTAAATGTAAAATTGTGCAAAATGAAAAGTCCGAGCTTGTAGGTGCTCATGCTAGACTTTGCGAAGACCTCGAGTCACTTGAAAATACTCACAAGGTATTAACAAGTGATCACGAACGTCTCCTCAAGTCTCGTGATCAACTCCAAACTCGGATATCTATTCTTGAGAAACCTAGTACTTCTACTCCTTTGAATACTAATGCAAATGTTGTCAAGGATAAAGCTAGGATCTTGTTTGTTCCCTCCATGGCAACCGAGCCCAAGACCTCCCTTGATAAAGGCAAGATGACACTCACTACTCCTCTTCATGAGCGAGTGCCCCACAAGGGTAAGGAAGGTCTAGGCTATGTTGCTAAGGAGAAGAAGAAGATCAAGAAGAAGACAAAGCCTGCACAAGCCAAGAAAGATGACATTGCGAGTGGAAACGCCACAAGGGGCACTCCCATTCGTGATGACTTTGCGGGCATATAACCCCAATTATGCCTTATATGTTGATCATTATGGGGATGTCTACGCTAGATACATTGTTCCTTTTGATGGTTATATTGAATATGCTATTTGGGTTCCAAAGACCCTTGTTGCTAACCAAAAGGCACCCATTGCAAAATGGGTACCTAAACCAAAGAATTGATTGTGTGTAGGGCCTTGCTTCCGGAGGATCGAAATGGATAATTGATAGTGGGTGCACTAGTCATATGACCGGAAGCAAGGAGATTGTAACGGAGTTGAAGCCCAATGATGATCAAATGACCGTTACATATGGTGACAATTCTAAGTCTAAGGTAATAGGGCTCGGCAAGGTGGTAGTGACACCGGACATCACACTTGTGAATGTCTTGCTTGTCGAGTCCCTAGGTTTCAACTTGATCTTGGTCCATTCCTTAACTTGTTTGGGATATACCGTTGTCTTGGAAAAGGAAATGGTCATTCTCTTGCGGAGCAAGTCTCTCAATGTGTCTTTCGTTGGGTACATTGAGAATGGGCTCTATGTGGTTGACTTCTCCGGAGTCACCACTTCCCATACAATGTGCCTATTCGCAAAGGCGGACTTGGGTTGGCTATGGCATCGCCGACTAGCCCATGTCAACATGAGGACTTTGCAAAGTCTCCACAAGGGTGGCCATATCCTAGGACTAAAAGACCATGTTTCTTTCTCGAAGGATCGAATGTGTAGGGCGTGTGTTGAAGGAAAAATGCATGACATTTACCATCCAAGCAAGACCATCATTTCTTCAAAAAGGGTTTTGGAGCTTCTCCATGTTGACCTCTTTGGTCCCATTCCGGAAGCTAGTCTTGGTGGCAAGAAATATTGCTTGGTGATTGTTGATGACTATTCAAGATACACATGGGTTTTCTTCTTCAAGACGAAGATGGAGACTCAACAAACTATCATCGACTTCTCCAATGAGGCTCAACGTCAACACAATGTCCCTATCTTCGTGATAAGAAGTGACAACGGGTCCGAGTTCAAGAACTACACCTTAAACGAGTTCCTTAGTGAAGAAGGGATTCGTCATCAATATTCCGCTGCTTATACTCCCCAACAAAATGGTGTAGCCGAAAGGAAGAATCGCACTCTTATTGAGATGGCAAGGTCGATGATGGCCGAGTTCAAGTCCCCTCACAACTTTTGGGCCGAAGCCGTCAACACCGCTTGCCATTCATCCAACCGACTCTTCTTCCGCAAAGGACTCATGAAGACCCCCTATGAAGTGCTCACTGGGAACAAGCCCAATATCTCTTACTTCCGAGTTTTTGGTTGTAAGTGTTTTTATCTCATCAAAGGTGTTCGTTTAGGCAAGTTTGAATCTAAGTCTCTTGAAGGGACATTTGTGGGCTACGGGTCCGATTCCCACACTTATAGAGTCTATGATAAGGCCTCGCGCATAATCATAGAAACTTGTAGTGTGGTGTTCGAGGAGAATGACGGCTCCCTTGTGGAGCAAAGTGGTGTTTCCGTTGTAGGTGATGATCAACCTCAAGATGCTATCCGAAGAATGGGGTTGGGAGTCCACCGCCCCGTTGAACTCTATTATGAGGTTGCTCAACAAGGATCAAGCTCTTCACATGTGGTGGCTACCCCAACACAAGAAACACCCATCGACAACACCGTGCCCAATACGCCTAGCCAAGAAGAAGCACAAGATTCTCCAGGTGCTCCTGGAATTTCCGGAGGGCTGGAAAATCCGGTTCAAACTGGAGTCGGAAATTCCGGTGATTCGGAATTTCCGGTCCATACTGAACACGGAATATCCGGTCCTGCTGACATTCCCGGTGGCAGCTCGCAGCAAGGCCAAGATCAACCCTCTCCTTCACCGATGGACATCGCTCCAATGGTTGATCAAGGCCATCAAACCTGTCAAGGCGGAGACATGAATGATGAAGATGATCAAGCGATTCCTCCCACCACTCGGAGGGAAATCGAGATCCGCCGTTTGAATAGGGTTGGCACCTCACAAGAATTAAGAGCTCTATCTCTTGACAAGGTGCTTGGTGATGTGAGAAGCAAGGTCTCTACCCGAAGACAACTTGCAAGCTTTAGTGAACATCAAGCTCACATCTCCATGGTGGAACCCAAGAAGGTCTTTGAAGCTCTTGAAGATAAAGATTGGCTTGATGCTATGCATGAAGAGCTCAACAACTTCGAGCGCAACAAGGTGTGGAAGTTGGTGGAAAGACCCAAAGATTGCCGCAATGTTATCGACACCAAGTGGATTTTCAAGAACAAGCAAGATGAACATGGCATGGTGGTGAGGAACAAGGCAAGATTGGTGGCTCAAGGTTACTCCCAAATTGAAGGCATTGACTTTGGAGAAACCTATGCGCCCGTGGCTCGACTTGAGTCAATTCGTATTCTTCTTGCTTATGCCTCTCATCATAACTTTAAGTTGCAACAAATGGATGTCAAATCCTCTTTTCTAAATGGTCCACTAAATGAACTTGTTTATGTTAAGCAACCACCGGGGTTTGAAGACCTCAAGTATCCGAACCATGTCTACAAGTTGGATAAGGCACTCTATGGCCTTAAACAAGCCCCACGAGCGTGGTACGAGCACCTTAGAGAACTACTTGTAGACCGTGGATTCCAAGTTGGGGAAATCGACCCCACACTTTTCACTAAGAAAGTTAATGGAGAGCTTTTCATTTGTCAATTATATGTGGATGACATTATATTTGGATCGACTAACAAAGCATTTAACGAAGAATTCTCTAAGCTTATGACTGACGGGTTTGAGATGTCTATGATGGGTGAGATGAAGTTCTTCCTCGGATTTGAGATCAAACAATTGAGGGAAGGAACGTCCATCAACCAAGCAAAGTACATTCAAGACATGCACAAGAAGTTCGAGTTTCTTGAGCTCAAGGGTGCCTCTACCCCAATGCAAACCAAATGCCACCTTGAGCTCAACCCTAAGGATAAGGATGTGGATCAAAAGGTATACCGCTCCATGATTGGATCTCTCCTCTACGTTTGTGCATCTAGACCGGATATAGCGCTAGCCGTAGGAGTGTGTGCAAGATATCAGGCGGCTCCTAAAGAAAGCCATGATATGGCGGTCAAGAGAATCTTTAGATATTTGGCTTATACCCCAACCTTTGGATTGTGGTACCCCAAGGATGCAAATTTCTCATTATGAGGGTACACGGATTCCGATTGGGCGGGAGATCAAGATGATAGGAAGTCAACCTCTGGCGCTTGTCAATTTATTAGGAGGTCCTTGGTAAGTTGGTCTTCTAAGAAGCAAAATTGCATATCTCTCTCCACCGCCGAAGCCGAGTATGTTGCCGCCGCAAGTTGTTGCACTCAGTTGCTATGGATGAGGCAAACTTTAAAGGAGTACGGAGTCGATTGCGACAAAGTGCCTCTTCTATGTGACAACGAAAGTGCCATCAAGATTGCTTACAACCCGGTGCAGCATTCAAGAACCAAGCATATTGAGATCCGCCATCATTTCATAAGAGATTATGTGGCCCGAGGAGACATTGACTTATCATATGTGGGCACAAGGGATCAATTGGCGGATATCTTCACGAAGCCCCTTGAGGAAGGAAGGTTTTTCTTTTTGAGGAATGAGCTAAATATCATTGATTCGAGGTCCTTAGCTTGATCGCTTGCACACTCACCTAGGGCGTAATTGCATCTTATCTTGTTTAGATGTAGGAATGGAAATAGGGGAGTGAGGTCCTAATACATTGGACCATCCCTCCCCCCATTATGCCGATAGAAAGTGTTATTTTATCTCTATATTCATTCTTATGACAAATGAGCTAAAACGACGAGTATTGGTTATGTACCCAAGATACATCTTCGCGGTAACATGCCATACACTCCTACATGGTGGCCTCGGCCACCGACCTCTTCTCTTTGAAGAGTTGATTTTATTTGGAGCTTATTGTTGCTATTTGCCCTCCTTTTCATGCATGTGGGAAACCTACTCAACTTGGTGCTTTATGTTTCGTTTTGGTGCTTGTGAGTTGAGTATGGTGTACCAATGACAGTTTGGAAATCTATCCCAAGCCTACTTCCCCCTGAAAACATTTCTCTCTATTGCACACAAGTCATCCATTTGAAAACTGGGATTTTAGTTCAGCAGGTCGGAATTTCCGGTTCATTTATGAATCGGAATATCCGGTGACTCGGAATTTCCGGTGTAAGTTACACTCGGAATATCCGGTCGGGCGGTTTGTCCAAAAATATAAGGGCAGGCTCGGGGTGAAGGGCTCATTCGTGCCCTTCTTCCACCCCCGACCTCTCTCTCCTCCAACCGCCGCCCCTGCTGCTCCAAGATCCCTCCGGAGCACTCCGACCGCCGGGGAACCTCTTTCTCGGCCGGATCTGCTCCTCCTCCGCCCCGGGAACTCACTCCTCCAAGCTATGGCCTCAATGGATGAGGGTAACTTCACTTTTCCTCTTCCTTATGTGCTTGCACTAGGATCTTGATGTGGAGTTATTTGTTTCAATATTGCTTGGTAGAGATTGTTCCTAGCACCTTTCCCTGCCATCTACATACATTAGTTTTGCATTGTGTTGGATCGATCTAGTTTTAGACCGAGTCAATCTCAGATTTGCACTGTTTCTGTTTGGGTCGGAATTTCCGACTCAGTTTGACTCGGAATTTCTGGTCCCCCGGAATTTCCGGTTGTGTCTGAATCGGAATTTCCGAGCCAAACACTGCAGTTTAAGATTAACTCATGTTTAACTACATATGATTCATCAAATGCCTACCTAATGTGTGTATAATCTCCTGACTTGTGTGCACTTACCTTATGCTACCCACTATGCTCAAATTCACAGGTTCTAGTGGGAGTCCGTCCGCTGGGGCATCAAGGAACACATCAAGGGCACATGTTCACAAGAACCCTATCAACAAAGGTAAGGGTCCTGCCACCTCCAGCAATCCACCTATTCAAAGGCAGAAGAAAGCTGTTGCTAGCAAGCCACCATCCAAGAAAAAGAAGAATGCTCCTATTCCTCAACGTCAGAACTACTCAAAGATGAACTTTGTTGAATATTCTCAGCTCAGACAAGGGGATTGGTACCTTAGGCCAAGGGACAACACTCTGGATGATCGCAGCTATTGGTGCCAAGAGCAAGAGCACATACTCGTGGACCTCTACCTCTCTCTGTCGAAACCCATTCGGCCTATGCATCCGTTTGATCTTGCAACTCTGCAGAAGAAAGCCTCCTTTGTTGAAGCTATTCATATTTTCAAGACAATGGGCTTGGAGAGGCTGGTGCTCACTCGTTGTCCTTACAACTCTCAGCTTGTGATGCAGTTCTTTGCCACCCTAGTGATCAAGGGTGACTCGAAGAAGACTATCCTCAAGGCTTTGAGGAGTTTGCCAAGGTTTTGGGCTACAGGTTTGATGGTGACAATCCTCAAGGCTATCGCATGCACCACACTTACAAGCTCAACAAGAAGCCAACAGTGCACCTATATGGTGAGGGAGCCACCCCTGGCAATTCTCGAGACTTGCTTCCACTTTATGATGTTCTTGTGCGCATCCTCCGTGAGAACATTGCACCAAGTGGTGGCAACAACGACAATGTGGTGACCCCTCTATGCAACTTGCTCCTTCATGCCAACCGCATTGTGGAGGACCCTGGTTCTGATGCAGACTGGAGTGTGGATGTTATGGATTACATCTACAATGAGATGTATGAAGCCATGACCACTAGGGTCACTATTCCCTATGCTCCTTACATCATGAAACTCATCAAGTTCAAGTTTCCTGACTATAACTTCAGCAATAATGAGATGGAGCCGCATGACTTCAAGAAACTTTATGAGAAGAAGACAGTGGTCAAGCCCCCTCCTAGGCCTTCTTCTAGCTCAGCTCAGGGTGGATCTTTTATGGGTGATGCTAGGAGGGCTGCTGCTCCCACTTATGTCCCAGCCACTCATGCGAAGGTAAAGAAGTTGAATTGGTTCCAACGCAACGTCCTGTGCATGAATGTGGACATCCGCAAAGAGCAATACACTGCCTACAAGGATCGCCGTCAGCTGGCCTACAAGCAAGACTTGATCCTTCATCATGCGTCTGGCTCTCCTGCTCCTGCAGAACTCTCTGATCCCTGACCTTTGCTCAGTGGAACCAGGGTTCCTTAGCTCCATGGACTCAGATTGACCATGACCTTGGCGGCAGCTCGTACACCACTGGACATGATTATGATGATGAGGAGGAAGATGATGATGAGGAGGCAGAGTATGAGGAGGAGGATGAGGAAGATGATGATGCTGATGATGATGATGATGAGGAGACCCCCTCGGACTGAAGACCTCCATGGGACGTAGCATCGCTCCTCTTCCTTTTTGGCGTTTAGATGCCAAAGGGGGAGAAGTTGCTCTAGTAGGACTTCGGGGATTTGCAAGGGTTCGGGCACAAGCATATGCGTTTACCATTTATTTGCGCTTGTGTCCATTTATCTTGTTTGAAGTTATTTGTTGAACTCTTTTATTTTTTCTATGGGTGATGACTATGTGTATTGAGACAATGTTATGCTATCATTATCCTATGGTTGAGACTTCAAATTTATTGTGTTGGTATTCTCTTCATATCCTATATACACAAGGTATGAAAATCTATCTAGTCTCAAATGCTACCATAACCTTACATTTTGTCTTGTTTCTCCTATGTGATATCTTGTGTTTGTTGTTATAAAATTGCTCTTATCCTTTGTCATATTGTGTTGCTTACATGCACTTGTTTAGGGGGAGCCATTTTCTGTCAAAAACATGATATTGAATTTTGTTTCTTTGCAAATCTGAAGGAGATATGCCCTAGAGGCAATTAATAAAGTGTATTCTTTATCATATCTCGTTTGTTCATAATAGGTTTTTGTGTCATGCTAGAACCGTATTAAGCGGAAACATTAATACGGGTGTGATACGTAAACAACCAGGTCCCTAGTAGACTCTACTAAGACTAGTTTCGTTGCGCGATTGATGATCGAGATTTCCCGGTCATGGGGCATGGCGCCGGTCGGCAATGGGAGTCATATCGTTGGAGAACGATGTGATGGACATACCCAGATTTGGAGAACGTAGTCGTTACGCCTTTGACCGTGAGATCAACTCTTATTGTTATTCCTGGAAGATACTTTGATCGCACCAAACGTCGTATCTTATTTAGTATGACAATAACGGTGATACTTTTGGGTATCGGAAAGGAGTAGTTGATACGAGGGGTCAAGAGCGGGATTTGCCTGTCCGTATAGCAGGATAGATACTCTCAGGCCCACTCGGTGAGATCATGTCTAATGAGCTTGCAAGCATGTGACTAGGTCACGGAGACATGAGATCATGAACGAGTAGAAGATAGCATCGTCGGTAAGGAGGTCGGGATTAGGTATGGAGATATCTATGGAAAGACGCTCGGACATGCTAAGTATCGCTATGGCAAAAGGTTTAAGGCTTTGCGTTCAGGTTTGATAGATGAAAGTCATTCGTTATATCATAGGGATTAATTCCCATGGGGTCCAGGCCTACGAGTTAGTCGTTGATCATAGAGGAGTCTTGGTCATACCTGTTATTATATCGAACCGCTAGGGTAACACACTTAAGGGGTTTCGACAAGACAACCGGAAAGGAAAGAGATCACCGGGAGCGTCCCGGGAGGGGTCCGATGAAGATCGGGCAGCGACGAAAGAGTTTTCAGAGCTAGGAAAAATTATATATATTATGTTTGATATTAATTAGTGTAATTAATATGCAAATATGATTTATATATTTATTTTCGAATTTATTTAGGCTGATTTCCCTAAATGGGCCTTCTGGTCGAAAGAAGGCCCAAGAGGGGGAAAATCCCTAGGGGATTCGGTGGGGGCCATGGTGGCCGGCCTGGATGGGCCAAGGGGCCCACCAGGGGGCCGGCGCACCTATCCTAGCTGCACCAGGCATGTGGGGATAGTCCCACATTGCCTGGTTGGCAAGGTTGGCTCCCCCTGGGAGCCTATATAAGAAGGGGCACCCCTGGCCTTTTAATTCACCAATTAATTCCCAATTTCTCTCTCGATCTCATGGTTCCCTTGTCGGAGCCGCGCCGAGCTGAGGAGGGGGATCTCTTCCACCATAGCCCGCTGCCGCGCTGCTGGTGTTCCGGTCCAAGTCTTCCGCTGCTCGTCCTGGACTGGAGCTTCGGAGGCCGTCGTCTCCACCGTACGTGTGTGACGCCCTACGAGGTGTTGCGCTAGCGGTACTCGGAGGTCTGCTTCCTCTATACGACCTTGAGGTCGGCTTCGTCGGTCGTCATCGACAACGTTTGTGCGGGAACGTAATCCCCGCTTTCGGTCTACAAGGGTATGTATTCCGATCTCCGTTCGTACTACTATATCTGCATAGAATAGATCTTGGCATGCTTTTAGGATATCGTTGGTAGGAAAATTTTTGTTTTCTGCACACGATCCCCTTCAGTGGTATCAAAGCCAATCTATCGTAGATATAGATGTACGTTGTTAGAACCCGTGTTCTGCACGGGGGCACCGTTCCTGTTATTTGCTACCCTCTAGCGTGCACTTGTGTATTCCAGCGGCATTGAGTTGATGAAGCGGCCCGGACCGACTTTACGCGTACGCTTACGCGAGACTGGTTCCACCACTGACATACGGCTTGTACCGTATATGTGGCTGGCGGGTGTCAGTTTCTCTCTCTTTAGTTGGTCTTCGCATTTTCAATGGAGGGCCCGAAAGGGATGCTTAAATATGCAATTATTGGATCGTTGTTGTGGTCATAAGGTTCGTAGGTATGAAGCGGTTCTATTTATGAAAGCCCCAAGCCACGTAAAATATGCAAAAGATAAAGTAGAAGCGTCTAACTTTATTTTGCAGGGGCTATGTGATATGGTCAAGGTAGGTTATTAAATTGTTTATAAACTGCGGGCGCCAAGAAGACCATGGCGCAATGGGTTGTATCACATTGCATTACATTTGATGTTTTGTGTGCATCTTATATTGTGTGATTGTGTGTATAGTATACATTAGTTACACGGCGGTAGCTATATAAGGTGATCCCTTCAAAATACCACTAGTGTTCTCCCTCTAATGCGCACCACCACGAAAGTTCTACTTTATGAGGCAGGCCGTGATGATCGGGTGTCAGACATCTCGTCGTTCTCATACAGTGGGTGTAGGCCATGTTGCACAAGCGTCAGCGTGGAGGTCTTTGGTGGCGAGCCTAGCATATTCAGAAATATGGCCTCGGAACAAGAAGACCGAAAGGTCGAGCACGAGTCACAAAATTGGTGTGGCGGACGATTTTGTCTACTCTTGAAGTTGTGCCGCCGGCTCTGATGATGAGGGGTGGTGCAATGGATGGGGGTCGTGTAATCGCTTAAACGACCAGGAGGGATGTTCGTTTGAGTGGGAGTTATGTTAGTTATTTTCTAAAATACTACAACTCAAAATTATTATGAACAAAGTCTTATGTTGTTGCAAATTCCATTGTAGATGTCTCGCCCCTCGTTTAACCTAGGTCTGTTCCTTGAGAAAGAAAAGCTTAATAACAATGGGTCAAACTTCATGGCCTGGTTCTGCAACCTGAGGATCCTCCTCACTCCCCATAGGGTGGCCTACGTCATTGAGGCCGCCATAGGTGACCCTCCCGCAGATGATGCCTCTGAGGATGAGAAGAAGGTCTTCCAGACCCGATCGGAGGATTCTGCCTTTGTCCAGAGTGGCATGCTCTACGCCATGGAAGCCGACCTGCAGAAGCGCTTTGAGAAGATAAGCGCCTTTGAGATCATTTCGGATCTTAAGGTTGTCTTCGCGTCGCAGGCTAAGGCTGAGAGATATGAGGCTTCTAAGCTTTTCTTCTCGGCCAAGATGGAAGAGCATAGCAGTGTGAGCGAGCATGTAGTCAAGATGTCTGGCTACGTTCAACGCATGAATGCTCTGGAATGCAAGATTCCCGATGAGCTGGCGATTGACAGGGTGTTGCAATCGTTGCCGCCAAGCTACAAAGGCTTCATCATGAACTACAACATGCAGGGCATGGCTAAGTCCCTGGCTGAAGTGTTCGTGATGCTCAAGACTGCTGAGGAAGAGATTAAGAAGGAGCACACGCTGTTGATGGTCAACAAGACCGTTGATTTCAAGAAATCCGGTGGCAAGGGAAAGCAGAGCTGGAAGTCCAGGAGGGAGGCAAAGTTGGCTGCCAAGCCCAGGACTAACAAGTCTGGTCCCAGAGCTAGCGTGGTGTGTTTCTACTGCAAGGGGAAGGGTCACTGGAAGAGCAACTGCCCCAAGTACCTGGAGGATAGGAAGTCTGGCAAGACGGTCGACAAAGAGCAAGGTATATTTGATATACATATTATAGATGTGTACCTTACATCCGCCCAGAGCAACACGTGGGTATTTGATACTGGTTCTGTTGCTCATATATGTAACTCTCAGGAGGAGTTACGGAATAGATGGCGGCTGGCGAAGGATGAGGTGACGATGCACGTCGGCAACGGATCGAGAGTCGACGTGGTGGCTGTCGGCACGCTCCCTCTGCATCTACCATCGGGATTAGTTTTTGTTTTAAATAAGTGTTATTTTGTGCCATCCTTGAGTGTAAACATTATAAGTGGGTCTTGCATGTTACAAGACGGTTATTCATTTAAATCAGTGTCAAGCAATTGTGCTATTTATATGAATGATATCTTTTATGTTGATGCTCCCGAGAATAACGGTTTCTTCTTGTTGAATCTCGATCGTAGTACTCACATCCATAACATA
Source organism: Poa annua (assembly GCA_026929855.1). Lineage (NCBI taxonomy): Eukaryota > Viridiplantae > Streptophyta > Magnoliopsida > Poales > Poaceae > Poa > Poa annua. The sequence goes on along the minus strand of CM049431.1, from coordinate 77,285,127 downwards.
GAAGCCAAACGAATTAAGTGTAGTGACGATACCGCCATGTATTTGTGGCATTGCCGTCTTGGTCATATTGGTGTAAAGCGCATAAAGCAACTCCACTCCGATGGACTTTTGGACTCGTTGGATTTCGGATCCCTCGATACATGTGAACCCTGCCTTATGGGAAAAATGACCAAGACACCGTTCAAAGGTTTCGTTGAACGGGCGTCAGATTTGTTGGGGATCATACATACAGATGTGTGTGGACCGATAAGCGTTTCGACACGCAATGGTTATCGTTACTTCGTCACCTTCACTGATGACTTGAGTAGATACGGTTATATCTATTTGATGAAACACAAGTCTGAAACGTTTGAAAAGTTCAAAGAATTCCAAAGTGAAGTTGAGAATCAGCTTAATAGGAAAATCAAGCATCTCCGATCCGATCGCGGTGGAGAATACTTGAGTTTTGAGTTTGGCACACATCTGAAGAGTTGTGGCATAGTACCCCAACTTACGCCAGCCGGAACACCGCAGCATAACGGCGTGTCCGAGCGACGTAATCGTACTTTACTGGATAGTGTTCGATCTATGATGTTTCTTACCGATTTGCCAGTGTCCTTCTGGGGTTATGCGTTAGAAACAGCCGCATTCATTTTAAATAGGGCTCAGTCCAAGTCCGTTGAAACGACACCGTATGAATTATGGTATTGCCAAAAGCCTAAGTTATCGTTTCTGAAGGTTTGGGGTTGTGAGGCGTACGTTAAGAAACTACAGCCCGACAAACTCGAACCGAAGTCGGAGAAAGTCGTCTTTGTAGGATACCCGCGGGAAACCGTTGGGTACACCTTCTACAACCAAGCTGAGGGCAAAACTTTTGTCGCGAAGACCGGTACCTTTCTAGAGAAGGAGTTTCTCGCGAAAGGAGTAAGTGGGAGGAAGGAAGACCTCAATGAAATCGTTGATCCTGAACTCGAGATTCCGAGTGGCGCAACGGAAGCAATTCCGGAAACGTCCTCCGTGGAAGGAGTGGGAGAAACTGTCGAGGAAGGTGTTCTACCTCGTAGGTCTGGTAGATCTCGGATCGCACCAGAATGGTATGGCAACATGGTTTGCACCGTCATGTTAGTTGAACAAGACGAACCTACGAACTACAAGGAGGCAATGGCGAGTCTAGAGTCCGAGAAATGGCTTGAAGCCATGAAATCCGAAATAGGATCCATGTATGATAACAAAGTGTGGACTTTGATGGATATTCCCGAAGGGCGCAAGGCCGTCAAGAATAAATGGATCTTTAAGAAGAAGACTGATGCTGATGGTAATGTGACCGTCTATAAAGCTCGGCTTGTCGCAAAGGGTTTCCGACAAGTTCATGGAATTGACTACGATGAAACTTTTTCACCGGTAGCGATGCTTAAGTCTATTCGGATTTTGTTAGCGGTAGCTGCCTATTATGATTATGAAATCTGGCAGATGGACGTCAAAACAACCTTCCTAAATGGAAACATTGAGGAAGAGTTGTACATGGTATAGCCGGAAGGTTTTGTCGATCCAGGAAATGCTAACAAGGTGTGCAAGCTTCAGCGATCCATCTATGGATTGAAGCGGGCATCTCGGAGCTGGAATCTTCGCTTTGATGAGGTAATCAAAGGTTTTGGATTTATCCAAAATGTGGAAGAGACCTGCATTTACAAGAAAATGAGTGGGAGCTCGGTTGTGTTCTTAGCACTGTATGTTGACGACATATTGCTGATTGGGAATGATGTGAAACTTCTGAATAGCGTGAAGGAATATTTAAACAGTAAATTTTCCATGAAGGACTTAGGAGAAGCTGCGTATGTTTTAGGCATAAAAATCTATCGTGATAGATCAAGGCACCTATTAGCACTGAGTCAGAGTACTTATCTTGATAAAATACTGAAGCGTTTCCGTATGGAGAAGGCGAAGAAGGGTTCTATGCCGGTTATCAAGAATAAGATATTGCGGAAGGCACAGTGTCCCGTGACGGAACTGGGTAAGGCCGAAATGACCAAACATCCTTATGCTTCAGCCATAGGATCGATCATGTATGCAATGTTGAGTACTAGACCGGATGTGGCATTAGCTCTAAGTTTGACAAGACGGTTCCAGAGTAATCCTGGAATGATGCATTGGATAGCTGTTAAGAGCATTCTTAAGTATCTCAATAAGACAAAGGAAATGTTCCTTGTGTATGGTGGCTGCGATGAAGAACTTGGCGTAACGGACTACGTAGATGCAAGTTTATGCTCAGACCCCGATGACTGTAAGTCACAGACAGGTTACGTGTTCAAGGTGAATGGAGGCGCCGTGTGCTGGAGAAGTGGGAAGCAACCCATAGTCGCACAATCTACAATGGAGTCGGAGTATATCGCTGCTTGCGAAGCCGCGAATGAAGCTGTGTGGCTGAGGAAATTCGTCATCGAACTTGGAGTGTTCCCGAGCGTGCAAGACCCCCTGATCCTCTTCTGCGACAATACGGGTGCCATTGCGAACGCCAAGGAGCCAAGGTCTCACTCCACCGCCAAACACATTCTCCGACGCTTCCATGTGATACGTCAGTACGTACAAGCAGGTGATGTGAAGATTTGCAAAGTGCATACGGATCTGAATGTGGCAGATCCGCTGACGAAGCCTCTCCCGCTTGACAAGCATGAAAAGCACCAGTTAGCTATGGGTGTTAAGCTTTTACCAAGTTGTAATCTAGATTAATTTGTACTCTAGTGCAAGTGGGAGACTGAAGGAGATATGCCCTAGAGGCAATTAATAAAGTGTATTCTTTATCATATCTCGTTTGTTCATAATAGGTTTTTGTGTCATGCTAGAACCGTATTAAGCGGAAACATTAATACGGGTGTGATACGTAAACAACCAGGTCCCTAGTAGCCTCTACTAAGACTAGTTTCGTTGCGCGATTGATGATCGAGGTTTCCCGGTCATGGGGCATGGCGCCGGTCGGCAATGGGAGTCATATCGTTGGAGAACGATGTGATGGACATACCCAGATTTGGAGAACGTAGTCGTTACGCCTTTGACCGTGAGATCAACTCTTATTGTTATTCCTGGAAGATACTTTGATCGCACCAAACGTCGTATCTTATATAGTATGACAATAACGGTGATACTGTTGGGTATCGGAAAGGAGTAGTTGAGACGAGGGGTCAAGAGCGGGATTTGCCAGTCCGCATAGCAGGATAGATACTCTCGGGCCCACTCGGTGAGATCATGTCTAATGAGCTTGCAAGCATGTGACTAGGTCACGGAGACATGAGATCATGAACGAGTAGAAGATAGCGTCGTCGGTAACGAGGTCGGGATTAGGTATGGAGATATCTATGGAACGACGCTCGGACATGCTAAGTATCGCTATGGCAAAAGGTTTAAGGCTTTGCGTTCAGGTTTGATAGATGAAAGTCATTCGTTATATCACAGGGATTAATTCATGGGGTCCAGGCCTACGAGTTAGTCGTTGATCATAGAGGAGTCTTGGTCATACCTGTTATTATATCGAACCGCTAGGGTAACACACTTAAGAGGTTTCGACAAGACAACCGGAAAGGAAAGAGATCACCGGGAGCGTCCCGGGAGGGTCCGATGGAGATCGGGCAGCGACGAAAGAGTTTTCGGAGCTAGGAAAAATTATAAATATTATGTTTGATATTAATTAGTGTAATTAATATGCAAATATGATTTTATATATTTATTTTCGAATTTATTTCGGCTGATTTCCCTAAATGGGCCTTCTGGTCGAAAGAAGGCCCAAGAGGGGGAAAATCCCTAGGGGATTCGGTGGGGGCCATGGTGGCCGGCCTGGATGGGCCATGGGGCCCACCAGGGGGCCGGCGCACCTATCCTAGCCGCACCAGGCATGTGGGGAAAGTCCCACATTGCCTGGCTGGCAATGTTGGCTCCCCCTGGGAGCCTATATAAGAAGGGGCAGCCCTGGCCTTTTAATTCACCAATTAATTCCCAATTTCTCTCTCGATCTCGTGGTTCCCTTGTCGGAGCCGCGCCGAGCTGAGGAGGGGGATCTCTTCCACCATAGCCCGCTGCCGCGTTGTTGGTGTTCCGGTCCAAGTCTTCAGCTGCTCGTCCTGGCCTGGAGCTTCGGAGGCCGTCGTGTCCACCGTACGTGTGTGACGTCGTGCGAGGTGCTGCGGTAGCGGTACTCGGAGGTCTGCTTCCTCTACACGACCTTGAGGTCGGCTTCGTCGGTCGTCATCGACAACGTTTGTGCGGGAACGTAATCCCCGCTTTCGGTCTACAAGGGTATGTATTCCGATCTCCGTTTGTACTACTATATCTGCATAGAATAGATCTTGGCATGCTTTTAGGATATCGTTGGTAGGAAAAATTTTGTTTTCTGCACACGATCCCCTTCAGTGGTATCAGAGCCCGGACCGACTTTACGCGTACGCTTACGCGAGACTGGTTTCACCACTGACATACGGCTTGTACCGTGTATGTACCATATAGATCGGCTCTGATACCACTGAAGGGTATCGTGTGCACAAAACAAAAAATTTCCTACCAACGATATCCTAAAAGCATGCCAAGATCTATTCTATGCAGATATAGTAGTACGAACGGAGATCGGAATACGTACCCTTGTAGACCGAAAGCGGGGTTTACGTTCCCGCACAAATGTTGTCGATGAAGACCGATGATGCCGACCTCAAGGTCGTGTAGAGGAAGCAGACCTCCGAGTACCGCTAGCGCAGCACCTCGCAGGCCGTCACACACGTATGGTGGAGACGACGACCTCCGAAGCTCCAGTCCAGGACGAGCAGCGGAAGACTTGGACCGGAACACCAGCAGCGCGGCAGCGGGCTATGGTGGAAGAGATCCCCCTCCTCAGCTTGGCGCGGCTCCGACAAGGGAACCACGAGATCGAGAGAGAAATTGAGAATTAATTGGTGAATTAAAAGGCCAGGGGTGCCCCTTCTTATATAGGCTCTCAGGGGGGAGCCAACTTGCTAACCAGGCAATGTGGGACTAACCCCCACATGCCTGGTGCGGCTATGGAGGGTGCGTCGGCCCCCTAGTGGGCCCTTGGCCTACTTGGGTCGGCCCCTCCTGGCCCCCACCGAATCCCCAAGGGGATTCCCCCCCTCTTGGGCCTTCTTTCGACCAGAAGGCCCATTTAGGGAAATCAGCCTAAATAAATTTGAAAATAAATATATAAAATCATATTTGCATATTAATTACACTAATTAATATCAAACATAATATATATAATTTTTCCTAGCGCCGAAAACTCTTTCGGCGCTGCCCGATCTCCATCGGACCCCTCCCGGGACGCTCCCGGTGATCTCTTTCCTTTTCGGTTGTCTTGTCGAAACCCCTTAAGTGTGTTAACCTAGCGGTTCGATATAATAACAGGTATGACCAAGACTCATCTATGATCAACGACTAACTCGTAGGCCTGGACCCCATGAATTAATCCCTGTGATATAACGAATGACTTTCATCTATCAAACCTGAACGCAAAGTGTTAAACCTTTTGCCATGGCGATACTTAGCATGTCCGAGTGTCGTTCCATAGATATCTCCATACCTAATCCCGACCTCGTTACCGACGACACTATCTTCTACTCGTTCATGATCTCATGTCTCCGTGACCTAGTCACATGCTTGCAAGCTCATTAGACATGATCTCACTGAGTGGGCCCGAGAGTATCTATCCTACTATGCGGACTGGCAAATCCCGCTCTTGACCCCTCGTCTCAACTACTCCTTTCTGATACCCAAAAGTATCACCGTTATTGTCATACTATATAAGATACGACGTTTGGTGCGATCAAAGTATCTTCCAGGAATAACAATAAGAGTTGATCTCACGGTCAAAGGCGTAACGACTACGTTCTCCAAATCTGGGTATGTCAACCACATCGTTCTCCAACGATATGACTCCCATTGCCGACCGGCGCCATGCCCCATGACCGGGAAACCTCGATCATCAATCGCGCAACGAAACTAGTCTTGGTAGAGGCTACTAGGGACCTGGTTGTTTACGTATCACACTCGTATTAATGTTTCCGCTTAATACGGTTCTAGCATGACACAAAAACCTATTATGAACAAACGAGATATGATAAAGAATACACTTTATTAATTGCCTCTAGGGCATATCTCCTTCACGCCCGGCCATCCGCACCTCGGGATCCCGCGCAGGACCACGCCCCCGCCCTCGCCCAAGTCCGGCAACCCCTGTCTCGGTCACCCCCGTGCCAGCTCGGGTGCGACCTGCTGCACCGCGCCGCCGCCCGACAGAGAACTCCCGGGCTCCTCTCCGACGCTGCTCCATCCCGGCGCGTCCTCGATTCGGCAAGGACAAGACCATCGCCCGCAACTCGGGTGGCCCGAGTTCCTCCATCCCGGGTGGGTGTTGCCAGATTGCTCTCCTCACCTCGGGTGATCGGTATGGACAGTTCTGAAGACATGAGCTAGTGGACAAGGAAAGGACAACAAGGACGCGGGCCGCATGGATGTCTCCTGTCCAGGACATAACAGGGCATGACTACAGTGCACCCGATGGGACAACAATACACTGCTGCTGACATCGTGAACGGTACCGACAAGACCCCAGTAGTCACCTTAGCTACAGTGCACAGTGAACAATGTATCTTGTCCCCGGCTTGTCCACTCGGCTCTCCTATATAAAGGGCACCAGGGGGAGAGGGAGAGGAGAGGCCAACCCCCCACCACTTCATTTCCCCCATTTCCATTTACTCTCAAGACCTCATGGAGGCATGTGTAGCAGCTCATGGAGCGGGTTGTAGTCCGGATAATAAGAGGAGAAATATACCGAGTAGGCTAGATGCTGCAGTAGGGGTTTTATGTCCTCACGAGAGCCCCGAAGCAGGGTAAATACTCGTGTCTTCGTGTCGGTTGAGTTTATCTGCGCGCGAGTTCATCGCGCAATCCCTCCCCGAGATCCCCTAGCGTCCATCGGCCCCACATATTAGGCTATCCGTAAGCATCTGTTTGTTCGTCATGACGACATGACGGGCTCATTGGAGAGAAGAAATGCTAGAATTGAAACGGCTTAAATTGGTAGAGCGACACGATATAAGATTTAGGAAACAATTATCGATGTCTAGCAAATTTGTTTTTCGAAATCTCCGCAGGTTACTATTATCAGCTAGGATTCCACCCAATTTCCATGAACAAAAGAAGGGTTAAATCTGCAGTTACCCTGTTTCCATTTAATCGATCTTTCTATTCATGAACAACAGCTAGGCTTGAAACACATCCAAGCATGGATCTTGGCACAAATCACACGGTTTGACGAGCAAATCCTTGGATTTCAATCGAATGAGGCACATTTGTAAATTAGGATAGCCAGCATTTCCATTTCCGCGCGCAAATATCTATGATCGCCTTCGAGATGTGACGGCGCGAGTCAGCCGCCGGAGCAGCAGGCGGCGCACCGGACGAGGCCGTTTTCGTTGCACGCCGTGCAGACGCGGAATCCCCCGGTCTTTTCGCTGAACCGCCGGTGGGCGCCGCCGCAGGCGCCGCAGGGGGAGAAGCGCGAGCCACCGCAGGACGCGCACGGCGTGGGCGGCAGCTGCGGCGCCCCGGCCACGACGCGCCGGAGCTCCCCGCTCTCATGCAGGGCGCGCACGTCGTCCGCGTCGCCGACGCGGCGGCCGGCGACGAAGAGCTGCGGTAGCAGCGGTCGGTCCCGCCGCATCAGCGTACGGATCTCGGCGAGGAACGCCGCGTCCATGGACACGTCCCGCTCGTCGACGCCGACGCGGAGGCCCCGCAGGATGGCGCGCACGTCGCGGCACGCCTCGAACGTGGGTCGAACGGCGCGGAGGGAGGTGAAGTAGAGCACGACGCGCCGCTCGCCCGCCACCGACGCCGCGGCAGCCTCGGACGCAGCCGTGAACGACTTGCACGTCCGCAGCTTGCTGGACGACCGCACGCGGTGGCGGACGATCTTACTCGAGCCGCCGGGGCCGGCGGGCGAGGCCGCGTCGTCGAGGACGGCGCCGATGCCATTGTGGTCCTTGGACGATGACGTCACGGCCGAGGAGAAGGACGGGGACTGCGTGAGCCGCCCGGAGGCTGGCTTCCGGCTGGTCCACGGCGACCACATCGGCGGTGGTCGACGGCAGGCGACGACGGCGGCGAGCGTTTCTTGGCCCCGCCTTGGAGGGAGGAGGAGAACGCGCGGTGGAGAGGAAGCCTGCGGACGTCGTGTGTGCCCGATCGTGCGCGCGCGCGCGTGTTGGCTTTGGTACGTAGTTTGTTGTTGCCCGCCCTGCCATTGGCTTGCTAAATTTAGCCACGCGTTTAGCTGTCTTGAGTGTTTGTATGGCGTCCATTTGCTCAGTGTTGGTTTTCTTTGATCTGTTCTTCGCTTACTTCCTCTCTTAATTTGGATACTACTCCATCCGAATCAAAAATATAATATAGTATGTTTTAACACAAGATATTTCCACATGAATCTCAAACTAAGATATGTCTATATGCATTTGAACATATTTTGTACTAAAACATGTTATATTTTGATACAGAGAGAATAAAGTAAAGAGGGAAGATGTCGGTGGCGTCGAGTGTATTTTGAGGTGGGAGCACGTCACATTCCAAGGCGGTGCGGCTAGAAGGATTAGTGCAGCGTCAACTGCGCCACTTGCGAGCGCGGAGAACAAAGATAGGTAGAATTGGGACGATGAGGATGGGGGGAGAAGAAGCTTGTTCAAGCAAGAGCGGAAGAGACAAAGACTGGATTTAGGCCGGAAATTCAATATATGTCCCAACCTCATATCCTCTATTTGAGTACAAAATTCAAAAAAGTAGATAAACACTTCAATAATTTAAAATTTACGAAAACAATCAGGGACAAACATATTTAAGATTTCTATTATGTGCAAAGTGTCATGAAGAAATAACATTCATGTGTCATGTGAGAAAAAATAGTGACGAATATAGGATTTAAAATGTCTTTTTAGATCATTGATTTTGTTTTTCTACACATAGCACAGAAATGACATTTCTTTAAGAAATTTTACGTGTATGCAGAACACATGGACATACTCGATTGGGCCCTGCAACAATGTTCTCCAGCCCCTCGCCAAAGCCACGTAAATAATAACCTTTTCGCTGGCGCACACGACATGTCGACATCTCAAGATCATGTTTTTAGTGGTTGATCACTGAGGGAGACGTTTCTTGTTCATCATATGGGCAACCATGGCAAATTTTCTTGAACTTCTCCATGCATCTGAAATTTTGTGGCGTTTGAGCTAACGCTACCCAGTTAAGTAATGTGATTTTGCAATTTCACCACTATTTTATCCCTTGATTAGAATTAGAATTTTATGGGCCAAAGCAAAGAACACTTAGATCTCAGAGTAGTTTTTATTGTCTGAGCTGAACAAATAACACAAGCTCGAGGGTACCCACAAACATTAGGCCCAGCATCCAAATTGCAAGCAAATATTATGGCCCAGTTAGAACATTCCAACTGCAACCATTTCTGGTTGTTTTTTCTCACCGTAATTGACGAGGCCCATTTATCGGAACGGGGACCATTTATCACTCGCCTTATGACGTAAGCAATCTGCGATCAGATTCATAGGAATCTTATAAGATTTTTGTATGATTTATCTTATAGGATTTTTTCCTTTCCTAGTGGTCTGATTCATAGGATTGGTTCATATAGGAATTTTTTCATAGGAATTTGTGTACTACTTCCCATAGAAATTCTAACATCCACTCCAATCACTTTTTGCAATTCCTTTGGTGGAATCAAACAAACTTTGATACAAACCAAACCCTATAGGATTGGAGTGTACATGACATTGCAATGCTATACTTTTCCTATTCCTATGACTTTCCTATCCTATGAATCAAACAAGTGTGACGCCCTAAAATCGGTACTATGTAGATTTTAGCGCTCCCGCCAAAATCCGCATAATAACGATTTTAGGTCGCCCACCAGACATAATGTGCACGCCGAAACATGCGCATTATGTGGGTGGAATTGTGATAACATTACAACAGTTCCGATACATCCACAAATACAACAGAAATATAATTACAACAACGACTCGAACGAGTCAAGATACAAAATACAATACGAAGATACAAATGACAGCGGAAGCAGAATAGTATCCGACTACGGATAAGATGCAAATTGGACTAAGAGTTCTGAAGATAAGCAATGGCGCCATATCCCTGCCCAGCCAAGCCGGAGGGATTCCCAAGCTAACGTCGTCAGAATTCAAACCTGTTAACTGCACATAAAGCATATCCCAAAACAGGGTCAGGGCACTCCCTGGCAAGCAAAACCGACTTGCCTACTTTCTACACCATCTCCCAAAATATGGGGTAGGTGGACTTAGCGGCAGCAGCACTAGCAACTTAGAGAGACACGCTACAACTTCCGTCTAATCAGAGAGGGATAAGAGAGCGCATAAGTAAGCAAGTACAACTAACACCAAACATAACCCATTCTCGAATTAACCCCCTCAACCAAATATGAGGAAGCAATTCGGGAAACTCACACGTTGAACAGCTTTAGTTATAATTTATGGTGAAAGTAATTCTATACTACTAGTCAATTTAATTATCATTAATTAGGTGTAAGTTGCCTAGATCTTGTTAGCCAGCATCATCACCAAAGTCGTCCATAACCGTGGACACGGCTCATCGATAAGATTATACCCTGCAGGGGTGCACTACTGTACCCATACTCGTATGATCAACCCAAGCAAGCATCAGGGCCTCTCAACACGACTTATTCCTTCACCACAGCAAGTCCAAGTGCCACCCATATGAGTTGTTACCCGCGTCAAGAGTCCGGCCGAATCTCAATTGCGGACTTATTAGTTTGTGTCCACGCGCCATGCGGCTCAAACCACAGTAGGAATTGTCCGCTTCGCGCGCACCACCCCTATATGACCCCCCGTATCATGTAACCTCTTATCAATCAACATCATCGTGCACATGCATATGCGCAAATGGAAAACCCGAACTAGTTGCGACACATGGACAAGCTGAAGATCCGTTCAAATTCGAGGGGGGCTCCATAGGGCCTCCCACAAGTGGTTAGTGCGCTCAAAATTGGATCCGAGGACAAAATCTCAGTTCCTAGGTCGACACTTAGCAGAAAAAAGCACCTCGCAAGGCCTTCCGCCGGTGCCTTATCTTTTAATTATAATACCACAATATAAGACAACATTTTATTAAGGTAGAATAATCTATCATACTAAGCAGATGAAACATAAGACCAACAGACGACTCGCACAACCAAGTCTAAGCATGCGCTACGACTCGCAAGGCTAACAGATAAACATGCAACAGGTATTAGGTTGTGGGGATAAAGCTGTATGGGCTGCAGGATAAACATTTGATGGGATCGCAGTTCAAGAATCGATAACTAGGGTAGCAGAGATCAACGGCAGGAATGAAAGACAATGTATAGGTAAACAAGCAAACTTTGAATGAGATATGCCCTAGAGGCAAATAAATAAGTAGTATTTATTGCGTTATCTCATAAGTTTATAATAGGTTTGTGTATTATGCTATAACTGTATTAATCGGAATTATTGATACACGTGTGATACATTGATACACGTGTGATACATAGTTGTCATATACATCCAGGTATCCCTGACGGTCATTGGTGAGCGGAGTGTCTCGACCATGTCTGGAGTGTTCTCAAACCGTAGACTTAAGGTCTTAGGGACACCAGGAGATAGGTTCTGGAATAATATAGGTTTTTGTCGGAGAGAGGGAAATGATCCGGAAAGAGTTCCGGTGGTCCGGAAGGAGTTCCGGGAAGGTCTGGAATGGTTCCAGGGATGTCCGAAGGTTGTTTGGGTGGTTCCGAAATTGCTTCGGAGTCACGGGATATTGAATTATATATAAATATATTAATTATGAATTAATGGGATTTTTATATTAATTTAATATTAATTAAATAAAGGAAAAAGGGGGCTCCCACCTACATGGGCCCTAAGATGGCCCAAGAGGGGGGAGCCGCACCACCTAAGGAAGGGGGGCTTGGGCCCCCTAGTCCGAGTTGGACTAGGAGTGGGACAAGCCCAAGGGGGGTTTGGCCGACCCCCCCCCCCCACCCTCCTTCTCCTCGTTTAGTCCCACATGGGGGAGCCAGGGAGTTTGCACACCCCCTTCCCCCTTTATATAGCAAGGCATATTAATTGGATTAATCAATTGGAAAATACAATTAATTGTATTGCAGGCCGGCTGAGCTGTTTCTCCGCCCGTTTTGCCCCCTCTCTCCACCTAAGCTATACCGCCGGGCACCGTTGCCCTGCGGGATTCCATATAAGATCTACCCCTGCGATTTCAGCTGGATCTGAATGACCGGGGGTAGTCGCTAAGCTCCGTATGTTTGCAAGTGCTCGGAGGTGACTCTTTTTGAGGAGCCTGGGCGACGTCGTCTCGCCCCTGTAGCCACCGCGCCGGCCCCCCTCTGCCGCCGGCGCACCCCCTGGTGCCGGCGCCCCGCCTTCTTCCGCCCGACGCCCGTCGACGCAGGTCATCGTCAACACCCCGACGTCATCGTCTTCGTCATCACGGCAAGTTCTCCGCGACTTCGAGGTCGGGTACGTACGACTTCATCGTCAACGCTTGTGCGGGAGCGTAATCCCCGCTATCGGTCTACATGGAGGTAATGTAACCCGTTCCGCCACCGTTATCACATGTACTAGATAGATAGATCCTGTCTAGTTAGGGTTTCGTACGCTAGAAAAATTATTTTTTTCTGCACCGTAACCCCTTCAGTGGTATCAGAGCCGATCTATGCGTAGTACTGTTGGTACGGTTAGAACTCATGTTGTATGAGGGCGTCTTTCTTATATTTGCTACCCTCTAGCGTGCACTTGCGATGCCTTCGGTATTGAGTTGATGAAGCGGCCCGGACCGACTTTACGCGTACGCTTACGCGAGACTGGTTCCACTACTGACATACGGCTTGCACCGTATATGTGGCTGGCGGGTGTCTGTCTCTCTCTCTCTAGTCGGCAAAGCATTTTCAATGGAGGGCCCGAAAGGGATGCTTAAACATGCAATTATACGATCGACGTTGTGGTACAAAGTTCGTAGGTAGGGAAGCGATTCTCTTACGAATAAGCCTATATGCCACGTAAAACTTGCAAAACTAAATAAAGCTAGAAGCGTCTAACTTTGTTTTGCAGAGGCGTTATTTTATGTGACATGGTTACGGTAAGTTTTGATATTAGTCGAACTGTCGGAGGCAATGGAGGGCTCTGTAGACTCGGAGCCATGCCGGGGCGCCGGGGGCCAGGCACATGGCGCCATGAAGATCCAGGCGCATCGACCATGTCACATCGCACTTCATTGCATCATTATTGTGTGTTGTTGTGTGTGCATCCTATTGATTGCTTATATGCTAGATATACAACGGTAGCATCATAAATAGGATGATCCCTAACAAATACCAAAATTGTGTTCTCCCTCGTTGCGCACCACCAAGAAAGTTCTACGTTATGAGGCAGGCCGTGATGATCGGGTGTCACACATCTCGTCGTTCGCATACAGTGGGTGTAAGCCATTTTGCACGCACAGGGTCTTCGAGGTTTGATTGGCGAGCCTAGCATATCCAGAAATATGGCCTCGGAACACGGAAAGATCGAAAGATCGAGCACGAGTCACAGAGTTGTTGTGATCGACATTTTATGTCCACCTTTGAAGCTATGCTGCCGGCCGTGATGATCGGGGGTGGTGTGGTGAATGAGGGTCATGTAATCGCCATTATTATTTTTGGGGATAATAATCTTGGTGTGGTGTGTTTTAAATAATGAGATTATAAAACTAAAACTCACCTACATATTATAAACTTTACCTTACCTCTTTTGTGATCACATCTGTAGACTACGCAACTATACTTCGGTTACTTCCTCAAGAGCCCGGATGCTACCTTAGAAGCCGACGGGTCCAACTTCATCAGATGGTACAAGGGTTTTAGAAACATTCCCGAACACAACAACATTCTATATGTTCTCGATGAACCGTTAGGAGAAGGACCAGGAGATTCTGCTGGCGAGGAGGAGGAAGATGATTTCCGTAGGCGTCGAGACATATTCATTGAAGTGGAGATCACCATGACCGTATGCCTGGCACCTGAGTTGAAAGAGTTGTTTCGACGCAAGGAGCCAAGCGTCATGATTGATGCGATAAAGACACACTTCGGGGATGAATTAAAGCGTGAGCAATTCAGGCAGCTTAGAATGTTCCAGACCATTCACATGGAGGAGCATACCTGTCTGAAGACACATTTGAAGAGATTGTATGACATCTACTTCCAGCTTACAATGGTCTTCGATTACTGGATGGCAGATTCTTGTGCCATTCGGACTGTCCTGATATCTCTGCCTCCTAGCTATGAGAAACATGTGCGCAAGTACATTTTGAAGGCCGATGATATGAACTTCTACAAGTTTGTGTCTGAATTCAAATCTCTGAAAGTTGATTCCATCGAAGGAGAGATCTTCGATGCTACAGGTATATATTTGATATATACAGAATTATGAATTCGCCTCTTGATATATGATGAAGTATTTGATACTTGTTCTGTTTGTGAAACATGTCCTAATTATCACATATATGCGGTGTAGTTTGATGTGACCTGGCGCTGAAGCTGGTAATCAAGGAGTTGATGGCCATTTGGTGTTCACGTCCTCAAGTTATCATAGTTATCATTAATAGTTTTTGATAAGATCTTTTGTAATAGTGAGCGAGTGTGTGTCTTGATTGTTGCAAGACAAAGTTATTCATGTAATAAGACGAGTTCAGTTGTTTTATGTTATGGAACAAGTCAGTTGTTTTATATTATGAATAAAGATTCCGCATCTCAGTTACATTGGTTGTATGATAAGTATTCATAATTGTAGAAATGATAAAATAGCGTGTCCTATGAATAAGAGTTCTATTACTAGAACAAACATCGTCGAGTTTAGTCATAAAGGCAATGAAAGAAGTAATGGATGCTTTTGGTCCATTTAAGTATTTCGAGTGCCGAGTTGATTAAGCTTGAAATCAAGTATTGAAGTTGCAATACCAGGGGAAATTAATTGAGTGTCATTTTTAATGATTAATTAATGGTGTTTGTTGCTTGATCCGAATTCTTCTATGATTACTGGTAAATAGGAGTATTTGCCTGATAAATCATAAGTCTGAAATTAATTTGATAAGAGATCAAATGGGGTTTTTCAGAGGAAAGAATGGTGAATGTTATATTCACAAGATTCGATCAAAGGACAATATTTTTGAATTTTGGTTTCAACACAAAAGACTTGTGGAAATTTGTTTCACAAAATTATAATGTCACGTATGGTGATATGTGGGGAATTATAATCATGCTCTATTTTAAATAAAGTCTGGTCTGTCAGAATCTGTCTTAGAATCTCCTAATATGTTCGAAATATTATAGTCGATGTCCACTTTAGAAAATAGATATTTTTCTCAACAAGAATTCATAGGACCGACAGTAATGTCGACATGTATATGATTATACGATAATTCGGAATATACATGAATAGTTCTTTGTAGGTTACTCGCATTGAATGGGAGTGTATTCCAAGACCAAATAGAAACAAAGCTCAGTTTGTTGTCTATGTAATTCCGAGGAAAAGATGATTTTTCGAATTATGGTTTATGGATTGGAATTAGAAGCTTGAAATAAGGTGTCAGACCTATGTTGGAAGGTGTTCCAAAGAGTATATGTCTGCTAATGAAAATTTGGTGATTAAGAGTGAGGGAGACTACAAAATTGTTTTCTGCTTGCAATCCTCTTCATAAAGATCATAATATTTTCATGAAAGAAACTTCTAAATAAAGTGTTGTTATATTTAATATTACTGTCAGGTCATAGCACTGTATTAAATGTTTCAGATCATGTCGACAGATCAAGGTGCACTTTATGAATACAAAGAAAGTTGAGAAAATATCAGAATATGAACAAAGGCTTTTTCAGCCTGGAAATCCAAGTTACATTGAAAGGATTAAAAGAGTAATTGTTGCTGCAATTCTTATTAGAGAAATAAGATTGTTTAATCATCATATAAAGCGTTATATGAGAAATGTGATTGTAAGAAAGACGTGGAGGCATGTCTTGTCAAGAAATGTGTCTTGAACAAGATCAAATTTGTTGACTGCATTTATGTAGACATGCTTGAAGTCTAAAGTATTTGTATTAGTGTAATACTATAGTTTGTATTAAATTTGAATTGATAATAGATCAATGATTTTGGTTTGACCAAAATCTCGATTTAAGTGGGAGTCATAGTTAGTTCACTCAGGTGAAATATGTGAAGAACATATTTTTGAGTGGGAGCTTAGGAACTCAAATATGTGGATAACATGTTTTGAGTGGGAGCTCGTGTTCTCAAATATGTGGAAACATGTTTTGAGTAGGAGTCGAATTCATCTTGTGTAGATGACACATTGTGAAATTGTACCAGTAGAATAGATGAGAAGGATGAAGTTGTGAAACTATTTGAAAGTTAGTGTCTATTTGGAATAGAACGCGAATTTTAAATAGTTAGTCGAGTTGTTTTGGATTATTTCGGAGTCAGAATAGAGTCAAAATGATGGTCTTTGAAATCCAATTGATCATTAAGAGTAATGATACAAGGTAGTAACGGTTGTATGGCGTGTTGGTCTATTATGCAATATTAGACATCATACAGAAACCATATTATCTGCTCGATAGAATATAACCGATGTTCTTAGAAGAAGAGCAGTTATAAAAGTAAAATTGGAATTTACTGGAAGTAGAAGTGCGTTAGTTAATGGATTGACATTGGAATGTCAAGTTTTCTACATTGGTGTGATAGTATGTAGATATCGCGAGTTTGTAATTGTTACAAGGGGCTCTGTATGGCTGAGTGTGTTTTCAGGGTAGCTATCTGGTTAGTATAATCAGAGTAAGCGCTGGGAAACAGAAGTCTCACTTAGTTACGGTATTTGCATATATGTTATTAGAATAACATGGTGATATCAAGCAAGATGATATCAATGAATCGCAAAAGTATGTACAATCATGGATTGTGCAGATTGTCAGAGTAACACTCTTCCACTAGCAAGCATTATCTAATGATTCTTATTTGATAAGGGATTTTGATAAAGTAGAATGCAGCTAGTTTATTTGTACTCTAGTGCAAGTGGGAGACTGAAGGAGATATGCCCTAGAGGCAAATAAATAAGTAGTATTTATTGCGTTATCTCATAAGTTTATACTAGGTTTGTGTATTATGCTATAACTGTATTAATCGGAATTATTGATACACGTGTGATACATAGATAACCAGGTCCCTAGCAAGCCTCTATTTGAGCTAATCCATTGGGCAACAGTTGATCGAGATTCCCGATCAAGGACAATGACGTCGGTTGACAGTGGGGTCATCTTGTTAGTTGAATAAGATGATGGACATACACAAAGTATTGCAATAAGATCGTATTACGATGTTTGTCATTTGCAATAGATAAGAATATGGTAGCTTATTCCTTAGACCGTGAGACCGTAATTATTGATGCTTCGTAGGGGTGCTTTGAGAGCATCAAACATTGTGTCTTATATAGCATGAAAATAACGGTGTCCATCTTGGGTATTCCGAAAGAGCATCGAGACATAAGGATCAAGAGCGGGATTTGTTCATTCTTGTAATGGAAAGATACTCTGGGCCCACTCGGTGAGATTGCATCTATATAGCTGCGCAGCTTATGACTAGGTCATGGAGATGTAATATCACAGACGAGTTAATAACCTTTGTCGGTAACGAGATACAACAAAGACATCGGTGTGTCTACGATCATATCTCGGACAAGGTAGTATCGCAGAAACAAAGGGAATGAATATCATTTTTATGGTTCAACGACGATATTCGTAGAATGCAGAGGGGTCGTCATATACATCCAGGTATCCCTGACAGTCATTGGTGAGCGGAGTGTCTCGACCATGTCTGGAGTGTTCTCGAACCGTAGCGTAACAAACTTAAGGTCTTAGCGACACCAGGAGATAGGTTCTGGAATAATATAGGTTTTTGTCGGAGAGAGGGAAATGATCCGGAAAGAGTTCCGGGAAGGTCTGGAGTGGTTCCAGGGATGTCCGAAGGTTGTTCGGGTGGTTCCGAAATTGCTTCGGAGTCACGGGATATTGAATTATATATAAATATATTAATTATGAATTAATGGGATTTTTATATTAATTTAATATTAATTAAATAAAGGAAAAATGGGGCTCCCACCTACATAGGCCCTAAGAGGGCCCAAGAGGGGGGAGCCGCACCACCTAAGGAAGGGGGGCTTGGGCCCCCTAGTCCGAGTTGGACTAGGAGTGGGACAAGCCCAAGGGGGGTGCGGCCGAACCCCCCCCCCCCCCCCCTCCTTCTCCTCCTTTAGTCCCACATGGGGGAGCCAGGGAGTTTGCACACCCCCTTCCCCCTTTATATAGCAAGGCATATTAATTGGATTAATTCATTGGAAAATACAATTAATTGTATTGCAGGCCGGCCGGCTGTTTCTCCGCCCGTTTTGCCCCCTCTCTCCACCTAAGCTATACCGCCGGGCACCGTTGCCCTGCGGGATTCCAGATAAGATCTACCCCTGCGATTTCAGCTGGATCTGAATGACCGGGGGTTGTCGCTAAGCTCCGAATGTTTGCAAGTGCTCGGAGGTGACTCTTTTTGAGGAGCCTGGGCGACGTCGTCTCGCCCCTGCAGCCGCCGCGCCGCCCCCCCCCCCCCCCCTCTGCCGCCGGCGCACCCCCCTGGTGCCGGCGCCCCGCCTTCTTCCGCCCGACGTCCGTCGACGCAGGTCATCGTCAACACCCCGGCGCCATCGTCTTCGTCATCGCGACAAGTTCTCCGCAACCTCGAGGTCGGCTACGTACGACTTCATCGTCAACGCTTGTGCGGGAGCGTAATCCCCGCTATCGGTCTACATGGAGGTAATGTAACCCGTTCCGCCACCGTTATCACATGTACTAGATAGATAGATCCTGGCTTGTTAGGGTTTCGTACGCTAGAAAAATTATTGTTTTCTGCACCGTAACCCCTTCAAACTTTGCTTGCCTGGAATCCCGCATGGAAGCAGATCTTGTCGTTGCTCACACATCTCAACGTCTTATCCGCGAAGAAGCAACAAACATTGGAAAGCGTAAAGATGCATTTTACAACTACGTCAAAAGAACCACCATGATCATGGGAGAATGATGCATGGCATGTCGAGATGCATTACGAGATGCACTTAATCCAAATTAAGCGGAACCGGGATTCCGACAATTAATATTTAGGTGCAAGTTATTTATTTACAAGCAATATTAAATGTTGGTTAGCATGGCAACACATGGCATGGGTGATCTAATTAAATTAAATGGAATAGGGCATTATATATTTATTACCCCACATTCCATATTTATTATTTAGGTGATTTGCTACACCCGCAAACCCAAGAGATGCAAACCATGCAATTATGATGCGATATGCACAAGATAGATGACATTTAATAAAAATAGGTGTAGGGTTAGGGTTTGGGGTTCGCACGTTGGATCGGGAGAGACAGGGTTCGAAACCGACGTCTTCGGCCCGTAGAGGAAGTAGTCGACGTCGGGAAAGTAGTCGTCGCGGAACCGGGGCATCGTCGTTTGTCGGTGTCGTGGAAGTGGCCGGGGAAGTAGTCGTACTTGTTCCTTCTCGTTGACTGGCGCGGACACGGAGGAGCACGGCAATCGGACACCGGAAAGAAAGCGCGCACGAGCGGGCACCGCGACACGGACACGACGGTCATGGCAATGCGGCACCGGAAGAAGTCACGCGCACGCGCATGTAGCAACACCGCGAAGGGTGGACAACTCGGACAAAATTGCGACGCCGAAAGTCTTTCGGGCATTGTGTCGAACAACTGGCGGGCGTCGCGGCGTGGAGGTCGCGGCGCGCGGCCGGCGACGGGAGGAGGCGCGGGCGGCGACGCGAGCAGCGGCGCGAGCAGGAGACGCGGCCGGCGGTGGCTGGCGTCGGTGCACACGGGAGGTGGCCGGCGGCGGCTCGGAGGAGGGAGCAGGGGCTGCTGGAGGTGCGCGGCGCGGCTGCGGGGCGAGGCGGCCGGAGCAGGGCACTGGTGGCGGCGGCAGGCGGAGGGCGGAGGCGGCCGGGCCGGTGGGCACAGGGCGCGCGGGGGCGGAGGCGCGGGCAGCCGGGGAGCGCACGACGGAGGAGGCCGGGGCGGCGCGGAGGAGCAGGCGGCGGCGGCGCTGGAGGCGGCCGGGCGCGGCGCATGCGGCGGCGGCTGCAGGCGCGGTCGCGGGGAGCGGTCGGTGCGCGGGGGCGTGTGGGCACGGGCGGGTCGGGGAGGCGCGGCGTGCGGGGCGCGGCGGCCGGGGGCGACGGCGGTTGGCAGCCCGGGGAGGCGCGGCGGCGCGGGGTCGCTCGGGACGGGAGGAGAAGGCTGGCGTCGGGTGCGACGGGAGTAAGAAGGAAGAGAAGGGAAAAAAAGAAAAGAAGAAAAAGAAAAAAAAGAGAAAGGAGGGGAAAAAAGAAAAAGAGAGGGGTGGGAGGACCTTTTGCAAAAACAGAAAACAGGAGGAGGGTGGCTGCAAAATTTTCAGGGGGTGGAAAAGAATTTTCTGGGGGGAAAACCTAGAGTTTGGTTAGATGGGCTATTGGGCTTTTTTATTTCTCTCCCGTTTAATTATTTTTGATTTATATTTTTAAAACAAAATACACAGGGAATTTAAATACAGAAACTATACAGAATATTTTTAGCTTTTAATAGACAATTTAATAAACTAGTTTTTAACATTTTTAAAAGATTTGAAAATAACACATTTTTAATTAATTTAAAATACATTTAAATTTAGTTGTAAAAAATAAATTTAAATGCAACAATTAAATTTTAATGCGATGAAATGCAATGTCATGTTGATGTAAAAAGAAAACACACAAAACAAAAGGGGATAAATCCAGGGGGCGTTACAACAAGTTCTTAGAGGATACGAACCATCTTAGCCTAAATTGCTCCTTCTCAAAGCAGGTTTGGCATGCTTTTGCCGCCCAGGAGCAGAAATTGGTGCTCATCGTCGACAATGCTATCGATGTTCAGAGGTGGTGGCATGTCCTGCACCAACGGAGAGGGACGTAGCGGCAGATCACAGTCACGATGTACATAGTTTGAAACATCTGAAACGAGTGCAACAGGCCGATTTACAACAAAGTTAAGACCACGGTGGCCGTTATTGCTGATCTTGCCAGGATTGAGGTCAGTGTTGCTGGCCTCCTGGCCATTTGGCTTAATTGTAAATAACTTTGTTTTGTTTCCCTCCTCTATAATGTAAAAGCAGAGCTCCTGCTGTTAAGCTTCAAAATGACGCAAGCAATCAACTTCACGAGATCTCTAGTTGTTGCTCCGTTCATACTCCGTTTTGGTCAACTAGCGAAAACACATTTTGTGCTCGTGAAACCGGCATATAGTGTTTCTTTTCTTCTCCAGTACTCGAGATATATTCTCAAGTGGACCGGCCACTCACCGTTTAGTACTATTACTTTAGTCTCCTAAAGAGAAATACCTGAAAATGAGAAATGCCACTTCAATTTCAAAAAAGAAAAGAAATGCCATTTGTTCCAAGAAGATTATGATTGCTTCGAATACTAAGTATGTAAGTACCCTATGTTCTGCTGGAATTTTGTGGGCTGACCATGACCAATTAAATTCGAAATTCTTATAGCCCATTATGGATGGCTGGTTGTACGTGTATATGTGACCAATGTTTAGACCCACAAGTGGAGAGTGAGTTGCACCAATTTATATAGTGAAGTGTTCTACCACTAGTAAGAGCATGAGAAGAAGAGTGTCATATGCGCGCTACTCCTTCTCACCACGCCTCGCCTCGTCACGACGCGGGTTGCCGGAAGCTCGCCGAGACGATGCCTAAATTAAAATTAATGAGTCCTTAATTAATAATTAACGGATTCATTAATTACTCTGCCATTTCCGATTCGTTTGGCACTGTGGGGCGTTACCGACTCGATCTTGTCATTACTGCCCACGTCCTACCCGACCGCGCTATATATTCAGGCAGAGGCAAACCCTAACCGCTACAACGCAATACTTGGTCTCGCACCGTTTCAGAACCTTGCGCCACCGTCTTCCAAATCTTCTCCATCCCATCTTCCGGCGTGCACCGGTTGAAGGTGATGGTAGGCCTCCGGAACCCCGCCTCTTGTGATACTGTATGTGAGAGGGGCGATCAGGTTTTTGGGGAGCGCACTCGTGCGACTACTGGCTTCTAGTTCTTTCCTAGCGACAACTTAAACATCGCCAACCTCTTCATCGACGACATGTGCGACAACGAGAATGCCTGCGGTACTGCTGCCGCTGCACTGCATCGTGTTCTTCATATTTCTATATGATGTTTTGCTAGAGTTTCAGTATGTGCTGTAGATTCAACTTATTTATCTACTTTTTTCGTAGATCTCATGGTTATTGGTTTAATTTGTATTAGTTCATTGTTTTCACAAATTAAATCATATACTAAATTTTCTAATTATTCAACATATTCATCAAAAAGAAAATCGGTAAATGGTTTGGATGATCAGTGATCACCCATCATCTTGTACGGCTGCTCAAGGCATCTCACTATCATGCATCTAGCACAGTGAGTAGCGTTCATTAATATCGCTCGTGTTGAAACCGACCTGACCATTAACTTGATGTGGGCTGAATTCCCAGAATTGTCTACCTATGCTACATGGCTATTGCATCATTGTCTCCAGATCCTATCTCGGAGCGAGATGGCTTTACACATCACACATCGTCAAACAGAGTGACATCCCAGATTACAAGTGTCGGCGATCGTCTTAAGATCTCATCCTCGCAGTCACTGCTCATGCGTCGTCGTTCACCACACATAGGGATGGCAAGGGATGGATGAGCGTTTAAATTGGGTTACTGCTACTAATCGCCAGACATGATCATGGTTAGCACTTAGCACGATTCACACGACGACGACGTTTGGGACAAAAAGGCGTAAAGCTAGATGGATCGATCAGTTCGATCCATAAATATTCGATCGATCGTGTCATTAGCTATATGGGTCTAGCTTACCTAGCTAGCTAATCCAACTAACTAAACAACTTTAATTAGTGGATTTCCGTTCGAAATGAACGTTACGCTTGATTCGGTTAACTCCACTCCAAACAAAATCTGTGAGTGGTTGCGTGCAAGCATCTTCCCTCCTCGTTGACACTGTTATGATACCATCATCATAGTTTAAGAGGCCTGGTTTCCCTTTTTACCATCGTAATGGTTTATAAACATTAAGATAACGTAGGCATATGTACATGAAAGTCACCACACCAATGCTGTCATGCATAGAAATACACACCCCAAACTCACGTTGGGAGTCTCCTTTTTTTTAGAACAAAGGCAACAACCCTGCTTTAAATTATAAAGCAAGCAAATCCACAACCACATTATTACACGTGCTGAGGCATACAACTTCGCATAGAAGTATACAGCTTCGCATAGAAGTACAAGAACTAAAAATAGAGCAGGATACTGGGGCGGCCAAACCCCCCACAGGCCGAAGCTAGACAGGTAGGAAGACAAGCTTATCACTTCTTGGCTTGACGACGAAGTAGATCTCCTTTAGCCCTGAGGCTAGCTCCCTCATCGCCTCCTTGTCCTGCTCCTTTGCTAGGAGCGACCACCTCTGTAGGAACATCATGGTTTTGAAAATAAGATCAGAGAGGTGATTTGGCACAATGCTTTCGATAATAAGTTTATTGTGAGTAACCCAAAGGGACCAAAACATGACTGAAACCAACACCCAAGTTAATCTCCGACGTTGCCCTAGGAGTTGTTGGGAGTCTCCTTGCCAATGCCACACCCTCGGGACTTCTCCTTTTTTCCTCTGTTAAGCATCATGTTTAGAATGTGGTTTAGGATGACTCCAAGACATATAAATGGACAAACCATTTGTCTGTGTTTAATTTGTTTGTATTGTCGATCATAAAAGCGGACGACCCATGTCCGCTCTTTGGTGGCGAGTGCACCCAACGGTGGGGACATATCCTATTCTCTTTTCGGGGAAAATTTATAAAGCCATACACGGGCCTAATTGACTTATATAGGGGGTTGTTGGTCCACAAACGACCATTTTACAGTACTAGATAAAGCAAAAAAAAGACCTAACTACCTAGGACCAGGACACTGCAAGCCGCCGGTTGCCAGAGGAGGCTGCTCCTCGTTATCTGAAGGGTTCAGGATGACGTACTCTGGCGCTGCTGCACCCCGACGGTGGGGTGGTAGTGCCTTCCCTATCCGCACGTCCACTGACATTTAATATGACTGTGTGGGGGAGGGCGATCGGTGCACTTCCGCTACCGAGTGGGCCAGTCGGAGAAGGGCCGGACGCACACAGGGTTCATCGCTATCCGCACGAATGCAAACCTGACCCGGCGTGGATAGGAGTGGACTCGATGGTTCGCCCCGTTGGAGTCATCCTTAGTGGACTCGATGGGTCGCCCCGTTGGAGTCATCCTTAGTCGAGTTGTTCTGCTGGGAAAATTCCAGCTAGCGAAGCTATAAACTAGTCGTAGTAATTTACATGGGTAAGTCTACTCAATACTTCCGTAATGTTCCCATTTTGGAGTGAAATGTCAGTTTTACTAATCGGTACTAGGTAGGCTTCTCTGGCTTGGTCCCTTGGTGGGACATACTGATATTGATCTGTTTCTGATCTATCTTTTGGAGGCACGAATGAATTCATCACATAGAATATGGAGTTTAAAGGTAGTAAATTTTTAATCCACCATTTCTCTGTTTTTTCTTTCTGAAAAGGGTTACATACAGTTTACCTTTACTGTGTGCAACCACTGCTAACATAAGGTAAATGTTTTTGTACGAAAAATAGAAGGTAAATGCTGGCTCTAGGATATATAATCAAAATTAGAGATGCAAGTGGGTCATTTCCTAGGGTACCATTTACCCTTCTTAGTTTAAAAAAATGAACTGAGTTTTGCAAAATGATAATGTCATCACAAAAGTTAGTTAATTTTTTTGAACCAAAGAGGGTAGCAGAGTTTTGAAAAATGTGCTAATTTCAGTGTCATCACCAAAGTTTGTTCATTCTTGAGGTAAAGGGTACCCGAAAGTGACCCATTTGCATCTGTAATGAAAATATAAGACAGAGAATGTACATGACGAGATTTAACGATGAGGCAATAGATAATGCTTAAAACTCTTTAAGTAATAAAACTCCCTTTATCAAAAAAATGAATCAATTGACTCAGATTCAATACAAGTTGTACTAAATCTGAATCAATTAATTCAGAACGGATGGAGTAGATGGTAGTTTATATGAAGATAGAGATGATGGGTTTTAGATTATCTGCTAGATGCATCAAAAAAAGAGTCGAGACTATTTGTTTGCAGATTCTTTTACAGGGGATATTGTGACGCCCTAAAATCGATACTATGTAGATTTAAGCGATTCCGCCGAAATCCGCATAATAATGATTTTAGGTCGCCCACCAGACATAATGTGCACGCCGAAACATGCGCATTATGTGGGTGGAATTGTGATAACATTACAACAGTTTCGATACATCCACAAATACAAGAAAGATAAAATACAACAATGACTCGAACGAGTCAAGATACAAATAATACAATACAAAGATTCAAATGACAGCGAAAGCAGAAATAGTATCCGACTACGGATAAGATGCAAATTGGACTAAGAGTCCTGAAGATAAGCGATTGCGCCATATCCCTGCCCAGCCAAGCCGGAGGGATTCCCAAGCTAACGTCGTCAGACTTCAAACCTGTTGACTGCACATAAAGCACGTCCCAAAAGAGGGTCAGGGCACTCCCTGACAAGCAAAACCGACTTGCCTACTTTCTACACCATCTCCCAAAATATAGGGGAGGTGGACTTAGCGGCAGCAGCACTAGCAACCTAAAGAGACACGCTACAACTTCCGTCTAATCAGAGAGGGATAAGAGAGCGCATAAGAAAAACATCTACAACTAACACCAAACATAACCCATTCTCGAATTAACCCCTTCAACCAAATATGAGGAAGCAATTCGGGAAACTCACACATTGAACAGTTTTAATTATAATTTATTGTGAAAGTAATTCTATATTACTAGTCAATTTAATTAACATTAAATAGGTGCAAGTTGTCTAGATGTTGTTAGCCAGCATCATCACCAAAGTCGTCCATAACCGTGGACACGGCTCATCGATAAGATTATACCCTGCAGGGGTGCACTACTGTACCCATACTCGCATGATCAACCCAAGCAAGCATCAGGGCTTCTCAACACGACTTATTCCTTCACTACAGCAAGTCCAAATGCCACCCATATGAGTTGATACCCGCGTCAGGAGTCCGACCGAATCTCAATTGCGGACTCATTAGTTTGTGCCTACGCGCCATGCGGCTCAAACCACAGTAGGAACTGTCCGCTACGCGCGCACCATCCCTATATGACCCCCCCCCCCCCCCCCCCCGTATCACATACCCTCTCATCATCATCATCATGCACATGCATATGAGAAAATGGAAAACCCGAACTAGTTGCGGCACATGGACAAGCTGTAGATCCGTTCAAAGTCGAGGGGGGATCCATAGGGCCTCCCACAAGTGGTTAGTGCGCTCAAAATTGGATCCGAGGACAAAATCTCAGTTCCTAGGTCGACACTGAGCAGAACAAAACACCTCGCAAGGCCTTCCGCCTGGTGCCTTATCTTTTAATTATAATACCCCAATATAATACAACATTTTATTAAGGTAGAAAGATCTATCATACTAAGCAGATGAAACATAAGACCAACAGACGACTCGCACAACCAAATCTAAGCATGCGCTACGACTCGCAAGGCCAACAGATAAACAAACAACATGTGATGGGATGTGGGGATAAAGCTGTATGGGCTGCAGGATAAACATGTGATGGGATCGCGATAAGAATCGATAACTAGGGTAGCAGAGATCAACGGCAGGAATGAAAGACAATGTATAGGTAAACAAGCAAATTTTGCTTGCCTGGAATCCCGCATGGAAGCAGATCTTGTCGTTGCTCACACATCTCAACGTCGTATCCGCGAAGAAGCAACAAACACTAGAAAACATAAAAGATGCATTTCATAACTACGGCAAAAGATTCAGCATGATCATACGAGAATGATGCATGACATGGCAAGATGCAATACAGTGCAGGTAATCCAAATTAAGCGGGAAAGCAACCCCGACAATTAATATTTAGGTGTAAGTTATTTATTTACCGGCAATATTAAATGTTGGTTAACATGGCAACACATGGCATGGGTGACCTAATTAAATTAAATGGAAATAGGGCACTATATATTTATTACCCCTAATATTCCATATTTAATTATTTAGTTGCAATTAATAAATTATACTAAGTAATTAAAATAAAATATGCAAAATTGCATACAAATGGCATATTAATATTCATTGCATTTTTCTGATATAAAAACATATAAAGATTATTTAATTTGGAGTTATAGAATTAAAGTTATTACATTTATAAGTCTAGGGGTGTTTCTGAAAATTTCCAGGGACTTAACCGTGATGGAAAACTATCTGGGAGGGCTCTCTGTGCAAACAACGAAACTCCAGGGGGGCTCGGGTAAAATTGCAGGCGCAGGGGTTCTTCTGGATTTTTCTCACCCAGGGGAAAACCAACCCGCGCGGCTGACTTGCGGGGCCCGATGCCACGCTGGCGGGTGCGGGGGTGTGGATGTCGTGCGGGCTCACGCGGTCACTGACCCGTGGGACCCGCGTGTCAGGGAGAGACAAAGAAAAAAGGGGCGCGATTTAAATCAACTCGCGCCGGAGGGAGGGCTCGAACCCGCAACACGCTGTGCGGCCCGGCTCGGTGGTGCTAGCCAGCCGAACGGATGCAGTGTTTCTGACAGGAGAGCAGCGGCTTGCTTTAAGACTGATTCGCGGGCCTGTTTCTCTGAAGAAACTGAAGACGCCAGGAACCGACCCGCGTCGGCGAACGGAAAACAAAAGGCCGGCGTCGATCTTCGAAAAAAACGGACGGGGCGTGGTGCGGTGCGAGTGTTGCGGTGTGGGTGCGGCGAGGTGCAGTGCATGGGTGCGGGTTAACGCACGGGGGGCGAGAAATCGAGAAAAAGGCAGAGCTTTGGGAGGTTCGGCCATGGCGGAAGACAGAGGAGGTCGAGGACCAATGCGACGCATCCGAGAATTGAACGAGCTGGGGGAGAGGTAAAATCGACAAAGGAGCTCACGGGGATTGTGTGGGCGTAGTCGTTTGCTGTCGAGGAAGACCGAGTCGCCGGAATCGTGGCGGCGGAGCTCGTCGGCCGCGGGGAAGAAGTGAAGGAGATATGCCCTAGAGGCAATTAATAAAGTGTATTCTTTATCATATCTCGTTTGTTCATAATAGGTTTTTGTGTCATGCTAGAACCGTATTAAGCGGAAACATTAATGCGGGTGTGATACGTAAACAACCAGGTCCCGAGTAGCCTCTACTAAGACTAGTTTCGTTGCGCGATTGATGATCGAGGTTTCCCGGTCATGGGGCATGGCACCTGTCGGTAATGGGAGTCATGTCGTTGGAGAACGATTTGATGGACATACCCAGATTTGGAGAACGTAGTCGTTACACCTTTGACCGTGAGATCAACTCTTATTGTTATTCCTGGAAGATACTTTGATTGCACCAAACGTCGTATCTTATTTAGTATGACAATAACGGTGATACTTTTGGGTATCGGAAAGGAGTAGTTGAGACGAGGGGTCAAGAGCGGGATTTGCAAGTCCGCATAGCAGGATAGATATTCTCGGGCCCACTCGGTGAGATCATGTCTAATGAGCTTGCAAGCATGTGACTAGGTCACGGAGACATGAGATCATGAACGAGTAGAAGATAGCGTCGTCGGTAACGAGGTCGGGATTAGGTATGGAGATATCTATGGAACGACGCTCGGACGTGCTAAGTATCGCTATGGCAAAAGGTTTAAGACTTTACGTTCAGGTTTGATAGATGAAAGTCATTCGTTATATCTCAGGGATTGATTCATGGGGTGCAGGCCTACGAGTTAGTCGTTGATCATTGAGGAGTCTTGATCATACCTGATATTATATCGAACCGCTAGGGTAACACACTTAAGGGGTTTCGACAAGACAACCGGAAAGGAAGGAGATCACCGGGAGCGTCCCGGGAGGGGTCCGATGGAGATCGGGCAGCGCCGAAAGAGTTTTCGGAGCTAGGAAAAATTATATATATTATGTTTGATATTAATTAGTGTAATTAATGTGCAAATATAATTTTATTTATTTATTTTCGAATTTATTTAGGCTGATTTCCCTAAATGGGCCTTCTGGTCAAAAGAAGGCCCAAGAGGGGAAAATTCCCAAGGGGAATTCGGTGGGGGGCTTGGGGGCCGACCCAAGTGGGCCAAGGGGCCCACTAGGGGGCCAGCGCACCCAGCCATGCCGCACCAAGCATGTGGGGGTTAGTCCCACATTGCCTGGTTAGCAAGTTGGCTCCCCCCTGGGAGCCTATATAAGAAGGGGCACCCCTGGCCTTTTAATTCACCAATTAATTCCCGATTTCTCTCTCGATCTCGTGGTTCCCAAGTTGGAGCCGCCCCGAGCTGAGGAAGGGGGATCTCCTCCACCATAGCCCGCTGCCGCGCTGCTGGTGTTCCGGTCCAAGTCTTCCGCTGCTCGTCCTGGACTGGAGCTTCGGAGGCCGTCGTCTCCACCGTACGTGTGCGACTCCCTGCGAGGTGCTGCGCTAGCGGTACTCGGAGGTCTGCTTCCTCTACACGACCTTGAGGTCGTCTTCGTCGGTCTTCATCGACAACGTTTGTACGGGAACGTAATCCCCGCTTTTGGTCTACAAGGGTACGTATTCCGATCTCCGTTTATACTACTATATCTGCATAGAATAGATCTTGGCATGCTTTTAGGATATCGTTGGTAGGAAAAATTTTGTTTTCTACACACGATCCCCTTCAAGAAGAAGAAGAGCTCGACGGCCTCGGGTTCTTCCAACTTGATTCCTTGCACGGGGCGAAAGAAGAGGGGGGGGGGGGGCGCAGCTCTGGGGCAGCTTCACGGATCCTCGACGGCGGCGAAGCAGATGATCGACGTGCGGTGGCTCCGGTGAGATTTTGGTGGAGAAGGAACAGAGGGGGTCGAGGTGGAGAGGAAGAGAGGGAAGGGGCGGCGGCGGCTGGGGAAGAAGGGGAGGGAAGCTAGGGTTCCAGGGGAGGCTCGGGGAGCGATTTAAAGGAGGGGGGAAAGAGGAGCAGTAGGGCATGGCCATGGCCACGGTGTAAAGCTCTCTGTCGTGTACTGGAGGAGGAAGGGGATGAGGGAGTGGGCCAGGAGGTGGGTTGGGTGTTGGGTTTTTGGCCCAGGAGGTTATTTTGTTTTCCTTCTCTGCCATTTTTATTTCTTCTATTTAATTCAATTATGTTTTATGTTTTTTAAAATATAATAGAAGAAGAAAAGATATACAGTTTTTGTCAAATAATTATTATTTTCAAAATACACAATTTAATATATTAGTTTGAATATTTGAAAAAGAAATTAAATACCACATTTAAATTAATTTGATTTGCAATTAGAATTTAAAGTGGAAAGGATTTAAAAGGTGTTGAATTAAATTTAAATGCAATTAAACAAATGAAATGACAATTGCATGATGATATGATGATGCAAAAGAAAAAAAAGAAAAAAAAAACTAAATTGGGATAAATCCCGGGGCGTTACAATCGACACCACTAACAAGGGATCGCGTCCCGCGATCCACACCGAGACCAGAAAAGAGAGGGGTAACTATCGAGTCTTCACGCTCCGGGATGAACTTCTCGACACCACTAACAAGTGATTGTTGCTCCACCTTGAAATTCTCGACACCACTAACAAGAAGTTCTAACTCCACCTTGAAGTTGTCGACACCACTAACAAGAAGAGCTGCTCATGACGAAGACGACTCTGAAAGATCAAACCTAATAGGATAAAAGGCAAGAAATCGTCCACCCACACGTAGGATCCTAAAACTTTGAAAGTTTGGATAAGAGAAGAGACTCCAAAACAAGTAAGGTAAGAGGAGAAATAGAATTGAGGTAAGGAGTAAATAGAAACCTATAGAGATTTTTTTCACAAAAAATTTAAGTCAAATAGTTTTGACACTCTAGAAACAACGACCTTTAGCGAGGTTATCCTACAGGCTTTTACGGACCCGCTGCTTCGATAACCATTTGTATCGAAACAACAAGGAGATCGAAACCAACGCTCTGATACCACTTTGTGACGCCCTAAAATCGATACTATGTAGATTTAAGCGATTCCGCCGAAATCCGCATAATAACGATTTTAGGTCGCCCACCAGACATAATGTGCACGCCGAAACATGCGCATTATGTGGGTGGAATTGTGATAACATTACAACAGTTTCGATACATCCACAAATACAAGAAATATAAAATACAACAACGACTCGAACGAGTCAAGATACAAATAATACAATACAAAGATTCAAATGACAGCGAAAGCAGAAATAGTATCCGACTACGGATAAGATGCAAATTGGACTAATAGTCTTGAAGATAAGCGATGGCGCCATATCCCTGCCCAGCCAAGCCGGAGGGATTCCCAAGCTAACGTCGTCAGACTTCAAACCTGTTGACTGCACATAAAGCACATCCCAAAAGAGGGTCAGGGCACTCCCTGGCAAGCAAAACCGACTTGCCTACTTTCTACACCATCTCCCAAAATATAGGGGAGGTGGACTTAGCGGCAGCAGCACTAGCAACCTAAAGAGACACGCTACAACTTCCGTCTAATCAGAGAGGGATAAGAGAGCGCATAAGAAAAACATCTACAACTAACACCAAACATAACCCATTCTCGAATTAACCCCCTCAACCAAATATGAGGAAGCAATCGGGAAACTCACACATTGAACAGTTTTAATTATAATTTATTGTGAAAGTAATTCTATATTACTAGTCAATTTAATTAACATTAAATAGGTGCAAGTTGTCTAGATCTTGTTAGCCAGCATCATCACCAAAGTCGTCCATAACCGTGGACACGGCTAATCGATAAGATTATACCCTGCAGGGGTGCACTACTGTACCCATACTCGCATGATCAACCCAAGCAAGCATCAGGGCTTCTCAACACGACTTATTCCTTCACTACAGCAAGTCCAAATGCCACCCATATGAGTTGTTACCCGCGTCAGGAGTCCGACCGAATCTCAATTGCGGACTCATTAGTTTGTGCCTACGCGCCATGCGGCTCAAACCACAGTAGGAATTGTCCGCTACGCGCGCACCACCCCTATATGACCCCCCGTATCACATACCCTCTCATCATCATCATCATCATCATCATCATCATCATGCACATGCATATGAGCAAATGGAAAACCCGAACTAGTTGCGGCACATGGACAAGCTGTAGATCCGTTCAAAGTCGAGGGGGGCTCCATAGGGCCTCCCACAAGTGGTTAGTGCGCTCAAAATTGGATCCGAGGACAAAATCTCAGTTCCTAGGTCGACACTGAGCAGAACAAAACACCTCGCAAGGCCTTCCGCCTGGTGCCTTATCTTTTAATTATAATACCCCAATATAATACAACATTTTATTAAGGTAGAAAGATCTATCATACTAAGCAGATGAAACATAATACCAACAGACGACTCGCACAAACAACTCTAAGCATGCGGTACGACTCGCAAGGCCAACAGATAAATAAACAACATGTGATGGGATGTGGGGATAAAGCTGTATGGGCTGCAGGATAAACATGTGATGGGATCGCGATAAAAATCGATAACTAGGGTAGCAGAGATCAACGGCAGGAATGAAAGACAATGTATAGGTAAACAAGCAAATTTTGCTTGCCTGGAATCCCGCATGGAAGCAGATCTTGTCGTTGCTCACACATCTCAACGTCGTATCCGCGAAGAAGCAACAAACACTAGAAAACATAAAAGATGCATTTTATAACTACGGCAAAAGATTCAGCATGATCAAACGAGAATGATGCATGGCATGGCAAGATGCAATACAGTGCAGGTAATCCAAATTAAGCGGGAAAGCAACCCCGACAATTAATATTTAGGTGTAAGTTATTTATTTACCGGCAATATTAAATGTTGGTTAACATGGCAACACATGGCATGGGTGACCTAATTAAATTAAATGGAAATAGGACACTATATATTTATTACCCCTAATATTCCATATTTAATTATTTAGTTGCAATTAATAAATTATACTAAGTAATTAAAATAAAAGATGCAAAATGGCATACAAATGGCATATTAATATTCATTGCATTTTTCTGATATAAAAACATATAAAGATTATTTGATTTGGAGTTATAGAATTAAAGTTATTGCATTTATAAGTCTAGGGGTGTTTCTGAAAAGTTCCAGGGACTTAACCGTGATGGAAAACTATCTGGGAGGGCTCTCTGTGCAAACAACGAAACTCCAGGGGGCTCGGGTAAAATTGCAGGCGCATGGGTTCTTCTGGATTTTTCTCACCCAGGGGAAAACCAACCCGCGCGGCTGACTTGCGGGGCCCGATGCCACGCTGGCGGGTGCGGGGGTGTGGATGCCGTGCGGGCTCACGCGGTCACTGACCCGTGGGACCCGCGTGTCAGGGAGAGACAAAGAAAAAAGGGGCGCGATTTAAATCAACTCGCGCCGGAGGGAGGGCTCGAACCCGCAACACGCTGTGCGGCCTGGCTCGGTGGTGCTAGCCAGCCGAACGGATGCAGTGTTTCTGACAGGAGAGCAGCGGCTTGCTTTAAGACTGATTCGCGGGCCTGTTTCTCTGAAGAAACTGAAGACGCCAGGAACCGACCCGCGCCGGCGAACGGAAAACAGAAGGCCGGCGTCGATCTTCGAAAAAATCGGACGGGGCGTGGTGCGGTGCGAGTGTTGCGGTGTGGGTGCGGCGAGGTGCAGTGCATGGATGGTAAATATACACGTTGTGGGCTTAAAAAATCTCTCCAGTGGATCGTGTATCCGAACGTGTATCCATCCACGCCCCGACCCACGACGCTACCAGGCGTGGGAGTAAACACGCCCATGCCACGCTCGTGGACGCACGAAAACTCCTCCTCGCCCCGTCTCCTCCCTGCCCTCTCCCGCCATCCCCATCTCCCGCCGCCAAATCCACGCAAACATCCAGCTCGCCGGCGGCCACTCCTCCGTTCAGAGCTCTCTCTCTCTCCTTTTCCATTCCCGCATGTAGCATACACCGGCGGCGGCGGCTCGCCAGATCCGGCGGTGGCGGCGCGCCCATGGAGATGGAGGGAGATGGGGCGGGGGGGGGGGGGGGGTAAGCTCTGGCGTGGGGGTGGAGGAAGACGGCGGCGGCCCTGTGCTGCCCACCAATTTGGGGTGGGGGTGGGGGGGGGACGGACGGGGTGAGCTCCGGCATCGGGGTGGAGGAGCTCTGAGCCGCGGAAATGGGGGACGGAGGAGGGAGATGGGGAGGTGGGACGGGCAGGAGGAATTGGGCGTGGCCAGCCGCATCCATTGATTTGGTGCTCTGAATTTTGATCTGGAGGAGGGAGACGCAGAGAGGAGTGTCGCTCGAGATTTGGTGTCCACGGAGTTCTTTTCTATCTGAGTATAGTGCTACTGCCTACTGCTAGTATGATCTTTGTAGGTGAATCGAGAAGATCGGGGCAGTAGTAGAAAGGATCGGTGGTGCACAGGTGCTGTACTGATGTCAAAAGAAATCCTGGATCAGTGGTGGTGGATACGTATTGTGTCCTAGTTGACAACGTAAATGTGTAGTACTACTGTTATTTTTTTTATAGTCGATTTTGCTGCTGGTAATATGAAGAACTTTGTAGCTGAATTTTATAGGCATTGAAACATAGTCATTTAAAATTTCTCTGTTAAAATATAACCGTTACAAATATACGCGTCCTAATTTACACGTTCCACTGAAAAACTGGGATGTGTATAATTTAGCAAGGTGTATATGGACGTGTATATGAAGATATACACGTCCAAATTTACACGTTCCACTGGAGATGCTCTAACATATCTGTATATTTAATCCAGGACAAGGCATATTTGAAGGGGTCATTAGCCCCCTCCAGGAAAAGGTCCAAACAATTGCAGAACATCCATTCATGTTTGCTAAATATATGTACCAAGTCAATATTCACTGAGATAGATGCTTACTTATGTTTTGGTAAATGAAATCCTTGAGATATGTTCAGTGGCCCATCACAATCTTAATCAGTTAATTAATCAGCTATCCAAAGTGTAACAGTGACACCGTCACTGCCAGAAAACACATTTTGACTCCTTTTTACCTAGACTTTTGATTTTCTTTCTTGCTTGATCTTCTAAGATCCTTAGTGTGAATGTCCCTACCATTCACCAATCGATTGATCCCTTTCAATCATGTAGGAGAGCAAAAGCTACATGTCTGTACGCAAAGAAAGGCCCATTAAGTTAGGTCATTAAATTCTAGGGTTAACCCTTGGCAAGTTATATAGTGCCAACTTGGTACTAAATTATCAACGATGTAGATTAAGATAATCCAAGTTGTTCATGTACAGTGATATGAAGGACGACGTGGAGGTTATTGTATTGTAAAGTAATTATAAGCGTCTTCGTAAGGCTGACGTAGCGAATCTAGCTGGGTGGTTTATTCTCCAAATAGCTAATGCGTCGGTAATCAACTCGCCGGTACTGAAGTTTCCACTTGAGATCGATTCCTGACAATTTCTACTATATCTATTTTGCATTTTATTAAACATAATGATAGTTATTAGTCCTCACGATAAAAATTAATAATTATTTTTCAAATGAATATGACATACGTTAAGAGGCCCTGACCACCAACAGAGTCCATAATTTTTGTGTGTGCTGATGAATACTCACTCTGTTTCATAATATAAAATATTTTAGGTGTTTAATGTTATCTAGATTCGCAATAGAAAAAATGTACATGTAAACTAAAATGTATCTATGTACATGTGTATACATATGAATTTGGCAAACAGTCCTGGTGGCAAATGACTAAAATATCTTAGATTGTGAAACGGAGGGAGTAATAGTTATTGAAATGACACAACAATACTAATATGCCATGTGTTTGTTAGATAGAAAAAATCACTAGCCAAAACTAGCCTCCCCCAACCTATGAACTAAAATAAATAGAAGTATATGTGGCACCAACCTGTTTAGCGCCAAAAGGTTGTCGTGTATACTTCCCAGTCTAGTCAGATGATGCTTCGCTTTCACCATGAGTTAGCATATCCTTTTAATCTACCATGGCCGGATCAACGGAGCAGACTTTATCTACTAATATACTTACAGTGGTTGGACTACATTCCGTGCATACAATCAGTCTACCTATTAGAGTAAGTAAGTAATGATAATCAAATGCACCAACCTATTCAAAAATATAGATATCGAGACATTTGAAATCTGTTCTTGATATAGAGACATATCGTGCTGCAAAACAATTAAGCACATACTGCTTGTTAAACAAAAGAGTGAAACTATGAATAATACCAGATGCAAAAACATCTTGAGTGAATAGTATCTTACTGTTACGCACAATTCTTAGTCGGAGCTAATTTTTCTTTCTTTTTGGGTCGAATTTGAAAAAGAAAATTGTCACATAGTATATGCATGTTGGGTGATTAATGTTGCTAAAAAATCCGAATTGTTCATTAATATTCCTCAAAATGTTTGTATAATTAAAATATAAAACACCTTATCAAAGTGGTACGTTGGAGGCACATTATGTGATTGCCTCCTAGCCTTGTGATGTATAATAGTGCACTAGATCACCGGAAAGAGCTAATGTAGCTCAAGCTATATAGCTCTATATAGCTCTTTTTTTAAAATTGAAAAAAATGACATTTTTGCGTTCCAAAAAATGCGAAAAAAAACTACGCGTAGATAATATCGTGATCTATCATTGTGCAAATTTTCAAACCAAAAGCCGTACTATTCTTGGCTACACAAAAGAGAAAAACTGACAAAATTTCTAATTTCTAAAACTGTGTACTGTTCACCACCCAAAGCCCACCCATTTATCATATTTGTCCAGCCTAAATACAACGGATTTAAAGTTGAAAATTTGCACACTTGTAGTTCGTATTACTATCTATATATGTGCCTTTTCCGAATTTTAAAAACTTAAAATTGCAATTTTTCATATTTATTATTGAAAAATCGAGCTACACGTAGGTTGGGCTACAAAACACCACTCTCTCGAGATCACCAAATAAAAACGTGTCTGAAAGTTGTGAAAAAAACTTCAAAGAGGTCTTGGCATATAATACATAGATAGGATAAAAAAAGAGAAAAAATGAAGGAAGTCTTGTGCCACCGTATTCTTACATTTTACTTTCGGAAGCGAAGCTAACATAGAAATC
This sequence comes from Poa annua, assembly GCA_026929855.1. NCBI lineage: Eukaryota > Viridiplantae > Streptophyta > Magnoliopsida > Poales > Poaceae > Poa > Poa annua. Next base: position 77,247,675 of record CM049431.1, on the reverse strand, counting down.
CTTGAAACCAATACGGAAAAAAAACCAGGAGCTGATCCATACTAAATATGTTGAGAGATGGATACAAAAGAGGAGGATCCTTGGGGGACACTGTGGCACCACTGAGACGGTCCGATGTCTCTAAACCTAGATTGTGTGGTGCTCCTGCTAGCCCGATTAGGAGAGAAGGCCGAATGAATTATATGATGAGTTAGTAGAATAGATTAATTGCAGAGGGCTTACTCGACTCGACCAAACATACCCATGACAACCACACTAAAGTGGAAAGTTTCCTATTTACGCAAGCATAATAACATTTTTTGTGGTTGTTCTTCGGAAAATGGGGTATGTTTCCACTTGCAAGTTTTCATTTTCCTTCTCCAAAATTTTGTTTCTATATTTTCTCTCGGTTTCCTTTTTCCATAGAAAATTCAAAAACTTACACTCTAGTTTCATACCTACTTATAGAAGTACCCTGACATGAACTTTTGAATCAAAATTGGATCAATGGCACCATAAAAAAAAAGTGAACCTATGAATATATAGTATCAAGTCCAAATCTAGTGTGAACTGTATGTACTTCTCATATCAGAGATGCAATATTTCCTTTAATTGTGGTGCGAAATTTAAAATTGTGGCATATGAGTTGAGTAGTACTATATATTATATGCATGTTGATGAATGGTGCTTTAAAAATTCTGAATTATTTTTAATAGTTACAAAACGGTGAATTGAGAGCTTAGTATCGATACGCCGCCAGTACATTGTATTCATCTCGTCATAATGAGACATATAAAACATAGTCTTGTAGCATAAGAGGGAGTCCGTGTGCAACATAGATTATTACAGTAACCTTGATGCTTCGTATGTTCGCACCAACTTTTTTAAAAAGAAAATCATCTGGTTTAATTGTCTCAGTAAAAATATACAATACATCAACAAAGCGTGTTTACTTTCAGCGGATAGACAGAACCAGCAAAATTTTGTTACAGTGTCTTAATGGAATTTCCAAAATATGACTATATATACTCTTTATCACATATTAATTTTGATGACGATATATATACCAAATATCATGGCGTATACCTTTAATCTAGCGGGGTCATACACAGCACGTACCTCTCACCCTACTCTGCCAGATCACTTTTCTCGGCTGCAACAATAAATCCGAAATTATATGTGCAAAAAAGAACAAAAGCAGCAATGAAATAAAACAAAAGTACACCTACGCAACAAAAGTAAGAGTCTACTTGGAAGCGGAACCATCACGAAAATTTGCAGGAATTTCATAGCGAACTAGTACTACATGCATTCAACTGGTCGCAGGAACAAACAAGGACATGATCTTTTTCTAAAAAAGAAAAAGCCAAAAAGAGCTACAGTATGAACCCTCCGATTTCATAATTTAAAAAATCACCGATAGGTAGGATACAGAGCTCAGTGCCAGAAATAAACATATGATCACGGGCTGCACCGTCCGATCGATGCTTCTCTATTTCCAAATATACGAATGAAAACAGGAGAAAAAAAAATGAAGAAGAGAATCACATATACAAACACAAAGGAACAACAAGGACGGGTACTTATGCCGAACACTAAGAACCATGATTATTAAGTAGTGAGGAAAATGATCATCATAATAGCTCGGCTCGACACTCGACAGTGTGTAGTGGAGACGCTATTAACACAACCAAAGACAAAAGCCGCAAAGGATGCCACACCACACTGCCAACAAGTCTTCTTCTACCTCTCCCACCTGAACCCATTACATTCCTTTCTTTCTCTCTCTCTCTAGCTACCAAGCTAGGTAGGTTCTCTCCCTCTCCCCCCCGCTCCTGCCGACAAACAAGAAACTACGTACGAGGAGCGAGAGAGAACACTGATAGCACAGAGAAGCAGACGTAGAGCTATGGAGCCGGCTCCCGGCGAGGGATCAAGCACGCCGGAGGAGGCTGGACCCTCGTCGTCCTCGGTTGCCGTTGAGAAAGCAGAAGAACAGAAGCAACAGGCGCAGCCGGAGGAAGAAGCAGGAGCCGGAGGCCAACATGCTGCAGTGCAGCCGCAGCCTCTGTCGCAGCAGCCGCCAGTGCCGGCGGGCCTGAGCCGGTACGAGTCACAGAAGCGGCGCGACTGGAACACGTTCCTGCAGTACCTGCGCAACCACAAGCCGCCGCTGACGCTGCCCCGCTGCAGCGGCGCGCACGTCATCGAGTTCCTCAAGTACCTCGACCAGTTCGGCAAGACCAAGGTGCACGCCGACGGTTGCGCCTACTTCGGCCAGCCCAACCCGCCGGCGCCGTGTGCGTGCCCGCTCCGGCAGGCATGGGGCAGCCTCGATGCGCTCATCGGCCGCCTCCGCGCTGCCTACGAGGAGTCCGGCGGCCGCCCCGAGTCCAACCCTTTCGCCGCGCGCGCTGTGCGCATCTACCTGCGCGAGGTGCGCGAGGCTCAGGCCAAGGCGCGCGGGATCCCCTACGAGAAGAAGAAGCGCAAGCGCGGGAGCACGGCCACACCCACGGCGCCGCCTCCCGTGGTCACAGCAGCTGAGGCGGCAGGGACGTCGGGAGGCGGCGACGAGGACGAGGACGAGCCCTCACAGTCTGCCGAGCAACGCCAGACGACGCCGGCATCTCCTGCTACTCCCCCAACTCGAAGTAGTAGCGCCGGCGCTACGAGTACCACCGCAGCCGACCCAGCTACATCGACGACGACGACGAGAGGGAAGGAAGCGGCAAAAGGATCAGCGTGAGAAGTGTAGACCATTAATTTACCCGTTTGATTATTCCATCAGATCCAAATTGATCCAAATTCTAATCCTGCACCATTATATTTTTTAGTTATTTGTTATTATATTACTCTTGTGATGATTTGTTGGATATATACTGTATAAGAAAGAGAGAGGGTCTATAGAGTTCGATCGTAGGGATCATGAGTTCATGACAGAACGGAGTACATCAACAAAATGTCTGCACTAACTAGGAAAATAAAAAAACCAAAATAATCGAAAGATAAGGTTATTTTCTTAATTTGTTCTGATAATTAAGCTTCACTATTTGTTGATTTGAGTGCAACAGGGCCACACTGATATGAATGGTTACCCCCATGGGTCCTGCTGATTAGAAATCGATCACTATTGTCTTAGTGCCTTCCCTAATCTTGTCCATTATTATATTCCATTCTTTCGTCTCCATTTTCTTGGTCCCATTCATCACCCATTTCAGTCTCATATGACACTATTCAGAAAGGGACGTACATATTTAGGAAGACAGTGGCTGCCGAGGGCCCGAGGCCTTAGTTATATATACACTTTCGTACACCGTTAGTTGTGGTGTACCTGGAGAAGAAAGAAAAAAAAGTTTTTGTGCTTTGACTTCGGAGACAATGAGCAGTACACTTAACAATAGCATGTCGGAGATTTAACTATTTAGACGTGGTGTGAATGTATGAACACACAATGACACAAAGGTGGTATACACATATACACAAAACGTTGCACATCACATGTCGGTATCGATACGAGATATATCAGTATAACATAAGCTTTCTCGAATCCTTATAGTTCCTTCCCTTGTCATCTTACTTCTTTTCCAAGTGCAATGCCGTCCCTCTCGTCTTTTCCTTTCGGTTTCCTTCCGTTTTTGTTTTTTCTGATCTCTTCGCCTTCCTTTCTCATTTCTGGTTGCCGGTACGATATGTCTTGTTGTCTTGATCATTTATGTATTGACACTTGTTGTATATATTTTAATTGCTTCCCAAGATTGCACTGCTCAATAGGACATTTGGAGTTCACACATACACCTAGACCTAGAAAAATAACCCAATGCTAAGTGTACAGATATCATGTTCTTTTATGTAATTATGGACCAGTTAGAACCGAGCTAGTGTGCATGAAGTTTTTAGATGTTTACATCAAATAAAATAGGTGTAATGGAGATTTTGAGAGATATTTAAAAAATTGAGGCGATGATTTAATCAGATATGCTACTTCTTTTCTTGGGGCTTATAAGTATTTTAGAAAAATAATTTCATTTTAGAAACACAATCATAGATGCTTCTAACCAGATATGCAGCAACTTAACGATTTAATCAGGTGAGAGCTCATACACTATTTGACATATATATACTACGTACTGATGTGTATTTTTGTATACCTACGTCCTACGGTGCTATATATATTCAGCGAATAGATTTGTAGGGCACATGCGATAGGATTAGTCTCAATCTCTAGAGATGTGATTATATTTGTATCTACGAATGCATCAATAATGCACAATATCAAATGAGCAACTGACGTACCAGCTGCTAGCTGTTCTATTGTTCTTTGTGATCATAGACCCATAATCTTATGATTCTTCTCTACAATTAAATGGACATACAAAGTTCTTGGTGGTTCACGGGATACTTTTTTAGTAGTAGCTCTTATCGTATGCAGTTGCATGAGATGATACGTAGTTAAGTATATACTAATTGAACTACAGTAGACACATTTAGCTACACAGTTAAAATCAACTAGTGCTTGCTAGCAGCATGCAGGTACAAGAATCCAATATAACTACAATGGCCCAGCTAGCTAGCAAGCAAGCTGTGAAATTGTGAGGGGGATTCTGGCCGACAGGCAGTCAGAAGCAAATCTAGTACGAGTCCTACATCGGATGGAATGGTTTGAAAATTGAAAAATTCTCCTTGTACAGGGTCGTCGGATGAACAGCGTTCCCTCTCCCTCTATCTCAAAAGACGCCGCCACATGCAATTATTTCTTTGAGGTGAGTGAGGGTGTAGGCCGTACGTGATGCGCTGCGCTTAATATTCATTGTGTCTGGGAGCTGGGATGATAGAGTTTTATTAAAAGAAAACTGTTGGGATGAGAGAGCTGTAGCTAGCCTTGTATACCTCTAGTTTGCTTGTTTAAATTGTGATGGAACGGCTTTGGTTCTTTGTGCTTTTTCTCGGGCCCGCGCGCGCCACTTTCGTTGCATTGCATTGCACCCCCGCTGGACCTCACTTTTGAACTGACGTCACGTCAGCTGTGACACGGCGGGCCCACGCGTCAGCGAGGATTGCAGTTGATGACGAATCATCTGCTGAATGCGGCAGTAATTGACTCGCGTAAATACAGAGGAGGCTTCTGTCACATGGGCTGCTTGAGCCTCCATGGCACTACTAGCGGACCAGGATTTTTTCGGTTTGTTCGGCTTATCGCACTACTAGGGACGGTGATCGTCTATTCTGATGTGGCGATCTTTGAAGATATCGGTAAGATGGGGATGGGCGTTGTTGCACGCGATCATACGGGAGCCTTTCTGGTAGCTTCCCGCGACCAGTCCCAAGGTGTCCTACCCCCTGAAGAAGCTGAAGCTTTGGCCCTTCGTTCCGTTGTTCGCCTGGCTCGGGAACAAGGTTACGACAGGGTTGTCTTCGCCTCAGACTGTCTTTCGCTGGTTCAACGAATCAACTCGTCGGCGATGGATAGATCCTCTGTTGGCATCCTGGTGAGTGGAGTTCGTTCTATGATCCACTCCTTCACGATGGCGTCTTTCATCCATGTGAAGAGATCTTTCAATGTGGCAGCGCACCTGTTAGCTAAATCATGTTTTTCTGTAAACTCTAGAGAAGTTTTCCTTTCTGTTCCTGATTGTATCCGTGAGACCATATGTATTGATGTCATTTAATCAATAAAGCGCTATTTGTATCAAAAAAAAAAGGACAATTCCAACCAACGGGCACAAAGCCCACATGAAATGTGTCTGGTTTGATCCGTTTGAGTGGTGCCCCTTATGTAAACCGTGCGTCCTAGATCCGTCGGTAAGATTATGCACCAAGGCGGTGATCCATTTCATTTTTTTTATAATTTTTGATTTAGAATAACTATACATAGGCAATGTAGTACATTAGAAAATAAATCTAATAAACATAAGTGAAAACATAATGAAATCCTATTAAATCTAGGCTTCTAGTGCGGGTGGCCTCCTTCACCGTTCGGATATTATTCTACCAAAGATATCGGTACTATTGTCTACGCATCCTATTTTGTGCATAGAGTATTTTAAAATGGGCTGTAAATTCAAAAGGGTGGTCAATTGGATCTAAACTTCTTGTTTTTCTTTGAAACTAAGATACAAAAAGATCATCAATTTATCTTTAGTATGTGAGTTTCAAACTATTGTCACCAAACGGAATTTCTTCCAAAGTTTTCTTCCACTTTCTGTAAACCAAAGAGGCCCTAAAGAACGAAAACAAACAAGCTAAACAAGTATAAACTATGAAAAAACCCAATGTGAATGCTCTTCCAGTCTTCCTGATGTGCCATGTCGCCCAGTGGTCCGTCCTCCCATTTTGGTTTTGCTAGGATCCGGTTTCGTAGGCTTTTAGTTTTTTCTAGATAATATTTAAATGAAACATATATTGATTATGTGACTTCAAATGAATAAATAGTGCATCAATGTAACAAAGAATTGCAACAAACCATAACATCTTTTGTTCAGAATGACGAACCAAAAATGATCTCCCGCAACAACTAGCCTACATAGGAAAACTAGTCTCACCCCTGAAACTTTTGGCACACTCTAGTTCCTTGGGAAATGACCATATGTTTTTTCGAGAAAACGTGTCAAAGGCCCAACGTTAAATTAATAACGGTCTCAACGGTGACATAGTACAAGGAGTTGAACCCATCTAACATAGGATTGCACACACAAAAAAAGGCCTATCAAGGAGGCAACAACAACACATGAAAAGGACTCAGAGCCTAAGGAAACAACACAGAGGAGAAAGAGTACTTGCTGAGGGGGCAAAGTTGTTGGGTTGGAGTTCGCTCAGAGAATGGGTACACCAACAAACACTACACACTGCCAAGCACACTACACTGACTTAGACAACACTCCTGGGTGCTCACCGCACACGCAGTGCAGCCGGCATGACTCAGCAAGAGAGATCGAGCAATGGAATGTCAGGGGTGCGTATGTTGATAGGTTCTTATATGATGTATTACTGTTGAAAATAGGGTAAGATATGTCCCAAACACACAAGTAAGGGGTAAAAGGTGGAATTCCCTGTTAAATTAATAAACCTCAAACGGTTTGAAGGGTGCAAATGTGTTGAAAAACATAATACAAAGGATCGAAAACTACAAACATATGTGTATTGACAATTCAAAGTGCTCATGTTTTGCAAATCGCAATTAAAAGTATTAGATCAAAAGTATAATCACGGGCAATAGAAGTAGTACACGGGAGTACCCCTTTTCTAAGGACAGGACTATCTAGCAGGCGCATGCTGTGTGGCACATCTCCACGCGCAAAAAGATAAAAAATCTCACCTAGCCCTCATGTCGCGTGGTCACGTGTGTGCGTGCGAGAGAAATAGCAATGTTTTGCATGCATGCACTAAAATCCGAAATTGCTGACATCATCATGCATTAAAATGCAAAATAAAAAATTCAAAATGTTTTATAGCTCAAACCGTTTATCGGATTTATGATCTGTTTTCACCATTGGACTAGTCGCGTCGAGATCTTCGAAACTAGATCCCATGTTGATATGTTTCGACGATATTTTTTACGAACCAAAAGTTACCAACCCATTAATATGTAAATTATCAGGTTGTATTTATGTAAGTTACCCACCCAGTTAATGATTAATTTTCAGTTTAAAAGTATATCTCACTTTACTAGGTGGGTAATAATTATTTAGAGGATATGGTAACTATATCGATTTTATGGCGGATAAGTATGTCATGAATAAATGTTTAACTTCATCAGTACACCGTGGTAAAATTTTTGGCGAGAGTATGGTAACTATATCGATTCCATGGTGGATGAACTAGTTGTGAAGAAAGTTACCCGATCTTGTACTGGATGGTAACTATTATCGAAAGAGTAGGGAAAATATAATGATTTTGTAGTGGATAACAACATATAAAAACACATGGGTAACTTTATTAATACCGGGTAACTCTATCAATATTTGAGGATAACTATTGCCGAGAGAGTATTAGGTAACTAGATTAATTTCGTGTATGGATAAGTACATCACGAACACATGGATAGATAAATTCATACGTACTGGGGGGTAAGTTCATCAATATTAGGCAAAAGACCGAACTAGTATGATAAGTATATTGATTTTGTGTACCGAGTGATAAGTTCATCGGTATTGGTTTGATAAATATTATCGAAAAAGTATGGTAAGTATTACCGAAATAGTATGGTAACTTATGTGTTACGGATGTGGTAACTTTTGGGTCCGAAAAAAAAGTTCTCGGAATATGTCAACATGGGATCTAGTTTCGAAGATCTCGTCGCGACTAGCTCAATCGTGAAAACGGATTCTAAATCGAATAAACGGTTTGATCTACAAAAAATTTTAAAATTTTGGATTTCATAATTAATGCGGGATGACATCAGCATGCAGAGAACGTGGGGTTGCACTGGCTGGTGCGTCGAGTTAAGCCCCCTGGCAGGCGCCTTACAATTAGATTTCCCGTTTTCTAAAACAGAAGAAGTAGTACACGACTACACACAAAAAAACAATATACTACTTACGTAAACTCGTTTGTCCAAACATACACAAAAAAAAGTTCTATAATTCCATCCTTACTAAAGGTTGTGCAGTGTTAAGTTTCCGAAGATATATTTGCCTTTGTGCCGAGTCTAAATTAAGTAATATTCACAGGCCTATACATCTTTCTGGATTTGCCTCATATCCACGCAATCCTGTTGACAATGACTTGTAATGCACCACCTTGCTAGCCCGAAATAGATTACTGTTTCTTCTCAACTTAGTTCTCCTTTAATTAATTATATATATATAGTACTCAACCGCAACGTCCAAACATAAGCAAATGCACCACGTACTGGATCATAATCGATAACATCTTGTATATTTTACAGGATCTGGCAGCCCGCTGGTGTTTTGCTGCTTTGTTTAGCTAGGATGTATGGATGACTAATATCTGTCTCGCAAGAGAGGGTAGCACCTCCTTCATGTTCACAATTGATACAATGGACACACCTGGCTGTAGATCACATTCAAAGAAGAAAAAACCCAACAAGGCTGGTCCAGGAAGAGTTCGCTGACAGAAGGAAGAACCCAATCTGATGAAAGTGACGGTACATGCATCTATATGTATGCTTCATACGAATTTGCTGGTCCAGGCTGAGCTGAAGTCGCTTGCAGTCAACATGATAGTACATACCCGATCCCGATGTACGTGGCTGTGCATGTTTCTGTTGACTGAATTTACTTGTTTCTGATTTCAGAAGTACTATGTATGGTAAATATCGGGATTAGTACCTAGCAAGTTTCCTTATGGAGAAAATTAGTGGCATGTTGCATGGTATATGCTTACTCAGTGATCTTAGACAGCAAAATCGGAGTATCGGACACCTAGACTCAGGTCCCGGCACCGGCCGGCTTGCAGCAAGTTCGTTTTCAGCTCCCCACCAGGTCATAGTAACAAAACTATTAAATAAACCAAAAGGACGATTGAGATGACATGATCGAGTGGTGCACACTTTCAGTACACATCTGAAATGATCGAAGGCACTGAGAAGAATTGTTCTTCAAAAAGAAACTTTTCAGTCTATAGAAAAACTTTCAGGTTTTATCGAACACATTGTTTCTGATCGATGCCATATGTTCCCACGATGAGTTCCTGGTGGTGGTCAATCATGAAAAAACCTCTCAAAACCTTATGATTTTTCCGTTTCATACTCCAAGAAAAACATCTAGAAAAGAAATCAACCTTAATTAACTCCCATAAGACATCTGCAAAAGGAAGAATCAGTTGATTTTGCTTACACTTGTGAAAACGACTTAATGTGAAGGCATATTTTTTGTAAGAACTTGCCAAATCCCTTCGCAATGTAAAATCTTAAAAAACCACTCGTTAATTAAAAAATTATTTTTCATGTCTAAAACTTCAACTACAAAACTTCCTTGATCCTTAGGTCTACAGATGATATTTTTTAGTTAGTTTATATTTTCTTTTGTGACCACCACGGGCTAAGAAAAAAATATAATCTCTTACGTAGCCCTTTAGGTATTTCCAAGAAAGACAACCTGGACATTTGTAAGCTAGTAAGCACCAACTTAATTAGAACCAGACGATCTCCATATTACTAATTTACACATTCAGCAAGCCAGATTGTTTTCTCAAGACAATTTTCAAACCGGTTTCCATATCTGAAAGAAAGGGATCCAGATCTACAGCTAAATTCTTCTTTGTATTGATCTTATAATTCGTTTGCTTTCCTATGAAATTTTTATTCACTCTGACGAAAATTAATCTTCAAACCTACTCCTTTTGTTTTGGACATTAAATTGGGAGTTTTAGAAATCACCACGTGATCAGAAGTATAATCAAGGGCATAGATGTAATACTTGACTACCCGCAAAATAAGAAAAATCACTAATGCGAACTCGTAAGTCTGAACGTACGCGACTTATGGAGTTCTATAATTCCATCCTGTTTAAAGGCTATGTAGAGGATAAGTTTCAGAAAGACAGAATTTTCTTCTGTGAGGAGTCTAAAACGATTTTCAGAAGCCTACACATCTTTTTAGATTTGCCTGATGTCCACGCAATCTGGTCGACAGTGACTTGTAATCCACCACCTTGTTAGCCCAAAGTAGATTACTGTTTCTTCTCAACATAGTCATCCTTTAATTAATTTAGTGTAGAACTCTACCGCAACTTCCAAAACATAAGGTAGAGCTCGCCTCTACCTTGTTTATTTCAACAAAAAAAACTTCCAAACATAAGCAAATGCGCTACCCAAATGATGCAGTTACTGGATCTGCAGCCCGCTGGTGTTTTACTGTATGATGTATGCATGCCTCGTGTCTGTCTCGCTAATCGCCATACCAAGAGGATATGGCCCTCTTCATGCTGTATCAAATGTAGTAGCACAATCCCCGGGACCGGATGGCTACACCGGGGCGTTCTTCAAGGTGTGTTGGAGCACCATCAAAGACGACATCATGGCCGTAATCAACCAATTTGGCACCCTCCACTCTCATGACCTTCATTGGATAAATTCCGTGAATATTGGTCTCATCCCAAAGAAAGAGGGCGCCGAGGAGGTCACCGACTTTAGGCCTATTGGCCTCATCCACGCCATTGCCAAGCTAATATCGAAGATTATGGCCGCTCGCCTTGCGCCACACATAAACAAGCTTGTCTCCAACGCCCAAAGCGCTTTCATCAAAACTAGAAGTATTCATGACAACTTCCTTTATGTGAGGAACCTTGCTCAAAAGCTACACAAGACTAAAAATCCCACCCTCCTCTTCAAGCTTGACATCAAGAAGGCGTTTGACTCCGTGAGATGGGATTACCTCCTCGACCTCCTCCAACACTTGGGGTTCCCCGCCAAGTTTTGGGATTGGATATCGGCGTTGCTTTCAACCTCCACCTCTAGAGTGCCCCTAAATGGCATAGCCGGGGATCCCATCAAGCATGGGAGGGGCCTTAGGCAAGGAGACCCCTCTCTCCTTTGCTCTTTGTGTTGGCCATTGATCCTCTTCACCATCTCCTACGCAAGGCCACCTCCCAAGGTCATCTCCATGAGATTAGAGGGAGAGCACCCACGATCCGTACCTCGCTCTACGCCGATGATGCGGCCATCTTCCTGTCTCCCATCAAGGAGGATATACGTTACCTTGCCAAGTTGCTCTCACATTTTGGTTCGGTCACCGGGCTTATCACTAATTGTGAGAAAAGCCAAGTGGCACCCATTCGGTGTGAGAACATCAACCTTGAGAGCATACTCCAAGCTTCCCCGGCCAAGCCTGTTTCCTTCCCCATGAGATATCTTGGCCTACCCCTTTCGGTGAGACGGCTAAAGAGGATTCACTTCCAACACTTGGAGGATAGAGTGGTGGGCAAACTTGTTCCTTGGATTGGAAAGCATGCCACAATGGCGGGGAGGACGGTCCTAGTGAAGGCGGTGCTCACTATCATTGTCATTTACTTCATCACGGTGCTTGAGTTGCCGATGGAATCCCTCTTGAAGATTGATAGCATTAGAAGGGCTTTCCTTTGGGCGGCTTGTGAGAAGGTCACCGGTGGGAAATGCAAAGTGAATTGGGAGATGGTGTGCAAACCAAAGATATTCGGAGGATTGGGAATCCTTAACCTCAACAAGTTTGCGTCGGCTCTTAGGCTAAGATGGCTTTGGCACGAGTGGAGTGATGAACCCAAACCATGGGTGGGGCTTGGCATGCCATGTACAAATACTGATAGAGAGCTCTTTGCGGCGGCTACAACCGTCACCATCGGAAATGGGGAGAAGGCCTCCTTTTGGAACTCGGCGTGGTTGGATGGCATCCGACCCAAGACAATTGCGCCTCTCATCTACGACATCTCCAAAAAGAAAAGCTACTCGGTGCGGAAAGCTTTGGATGAGAATTGTTGGGTCACACAAACCAATACGCATGAGGGGCTCTCCATGGAGCACATTGTCCAATTCACCAAGCTTTGGGAGATGATTGACGGCGTGCAACTCTACGAGGACATACCGGACAAGATCACTTGGAAGCTCAACTCCAAGGGGGTGTACTCCTCCTCATCCGCCTACAACATGCAATTCTTGGGACATACCACCTCCACGATGCCATCTCTTGTGTGGAGGCCTTGGGCACCTCCCAAGTGCAAAATCTTCGCTTGGCTTGTCATCCAAAAGCGTGTGTGGACGGCGGATAGGCTTGAGAAGAGAGGATGGCCTAATTGTGGGTTTTGTAATCTTTGTAACCAATCTCAAGAGTCGGCCGACCACCTAATCTTCAAATGCCGCTACTCCCTTCGGATTTGGGAGGCCTTGAGATGTTGGTTGAGACTTCATGAGATGGTGCCTTCGAGTTGGGCAAGTTTTCTCACCGTCAAGGAGTGGTGGACCGGGTTGGTTCTTAGGACAAGTCCCCACCGGAAGGTCATGGCCTCTCTCGCCATGTTAGTGGCATGGGAAATTTAAAAGGAAAGGAATGCTAGAGTGTTTCATAACAAATCAATTTCATGCAACATGCTCATCGCCAAGATCAAGGAGGAGGTTTCGCTTTGGTGCCTAGCCGGAGCAAAAAACCTTTGTAACGCCATGCCGCGAGAGTAGTGTGTATTGTGTTGGGCAAGTCTTGCTTGCCATGGTTTGTTTGTAACAACTCTAGCTTCTTCTTAATTAATAAAAATGGCAAATCTTTTGCCTTTCCTTTCAATTTTTTTTCTTGAACGGTCTGTAGTACTAGCACAAATGCACAATTAATAAAATGGACACACTTTCTGATGACAGAAATTCGGTGACAGAAGAAATCCCCTATCAGGTGAAAACGACTGTACATGCATCTATGTACAAGTCCAGGCTGAGCTGAAGTCGCTTGGAGTCAACATGATGGCACCGGCTTGCAGCAAGTTCGTCTTCAAGTTCCCCACCAGGTCACAGAAACATAACAAATAAATAAACCAAAAATACGATTGACATTGCCCCGATAGAGTGCTACGACCACTGATCAGTACATCTGAAATGATGGAATGGCACTGCGAAGAATTGTTCTTCTTAAAGAAGCTTTCCAGCCTCTAGACGAACTTTCAGGTTTCCTCGAAACACATCTAATCTGATCGATGCCATATGCTCCCACGATGATACCTGGTGGTGGTCACTCATGATGGTTTACCGATCCATGACATCTGACATGGTTCAAACCGTGTAGCTGGCCGGAACTCGGACGAGATGGATCATATATGTCTGGCGAATTCGACAGAATTCCATGCTATAATTGGTGGTGACAGGAATAGATTACTCGTGAGGCATACGACGGGAGAGGCGGACCAACTCGATGTCAACAGATCGACATGAAACGTACTAGTACGTCACTATGTCTTGTCTAGGCTTTATCTGTGAAACGTACGCAGAACAACACGTTTTGACGTTGGTGCGCTCCAAGGATGAAGAAACCCACCTTTTCCATAATTCATGTTACACGAGTCAGTGACTGCTGCCTGGCATACTACACTAGGGTAACATTGATGCATATATGTGCCTGGATTGTCATTTGGTTGGTGGTATATATTCCCTTAAGGTAAACTGTAGTACTGCATCTCAGATATCTGTCCAGAATCAAATAAAAACTCAGCACGTGGATATGTACGAATATGTAGACCGTAAATTTAAATTTGACATCAAGCCCGTCTAGCTCAGTTGGTAGAGCGCAAGGCTCTTAACCTTGTGGTCGTGGGTTCGAGCCCCACGGTGGGCGATTATTCTTTTTCTGACATCTAATATTTACCAGTTAATCTCTACTATATAATATGCCTTGGGGATTCCGGTCGTACGTCGTGGTTTTTTTGTAATTTAGTCCTCTGACTTTCTGGAAAACAACCCGCAGTCCATAACTTATCCTTAACTCTGGCCGCGACGAAGGACACAGCTCTGGCTCCTCCGGTCTCCGCCGCCCACATGCAGCGAACCATGGGTGTTTGAGCGCCATCGCTGCCGTCAGTCGCTTGTCGGGATTGCAGGTGAGAAGTCCTCGCAGCACCTCGAACCCTGGCTCTGACAGCTTCTCTTGAGGGAAGATCCCCCGCAGCCTGTTGCGCATGTGCCGCTCCGGCAGCAGCCGCATCGCCTTGGAGGTGAGCGGCAGAGACCTAAACCCCGGCCACGTCTTCTCGTCCGGTGTGCCCAGCACTCTGAAGATACTCGAGAGCTTGACTACCTCGTCAACTATGGTCTCGTCCTCGTCTTCATCATCAAGGAACAACGTCTCCTAGGTGAGCACCTTTGCCATGACGCATCCGAGCGACAAGGTGTCGACGAGCGCGTCGTTGTCCGGCTTGTGCAGGAGCATCTCGGGAATGATATCAAAGGCTATCAGATGCAATATAAATCCCCCTTTGATTATTTCTTCTGTCCCGACTGCTCACACATAGCCCAGCAAGCCTCAGGTAGCAGCCGCAACTTGGTCATGTCTCCTTCCTCGGTCCCATCTCTCCATGAAACTTCATTCTACAGCTCCCGACTTATGTTTCTAGGATGTATAGATGTCGTAAAATCAGTTGCAGCTTAGTGGGGCGCCCTCGTCGGCATCTGCATCACCGGCGAGTCACTACGGGTGCGACGACAGGGGATTTTTTACCTAGCGCACCCAAGATGCTCCAGCCCACCTTCTCGTCAGGTATTGCCGCCTCTCTGAATTTGCTGACAGCAGCTAGCTGCCCATAGCTGCTAACCCGATATACAAGTGTCTGATTAAATTCCGAGCCATATTTGGCACACTATAATTTAACCATTCGGGCATCCAAGATGGCATCAACAAGGCTGCATTTACTTAAGTATTCCAGAAGTTCAATCCTGTCCATGTTTAAATTCAGCTCTCTGTAGATTGTAGTAGAGATGAATTAATTTCAAAGGTAACAATTTGTAAGTTTGTCACCTGCATGCCACTGTGATTTAGTTTCAAAGGCGGCTTAGTGATTAGTATCTTACTCAGTACATGTTGAATAGTTTTATAAAGAACTCTCACCATTTTAATCTAATTTGGTGTTGCTATATTTTGCATTTAACTGAAGTAGATATCTAAATGGTCCGGATATGGTCTCAGGTTGGAAGGATGGTAAAGATCTTCAAGAACCGTGGCATGGCGGAGCTAGAACTGAGTATCAGTGTTGTTGCGAATAGCAGGCTGCATCCGCTCGGAGCGAGAGGATTCCCTTGAAGTCCTGAAGGGATCAGTCTGAAGCTGAGCGAGAAAAACAAGTGAGAGGCATGGTGCATGGCCGAAGTCATCATGCAAGGATTCAGAAGTAGCATACTACTGTTGTGTGATTTACTAGCCTAAGAGATGTTTGTTCTTGCACGGTGGTGCTTGTGTGCTTTGACAAATATGTGATTTACTAGCCGAGAGATCTTAAGTTTTGTATGAACAAACCATAGCTAAATGGGAAATAAAGAGTTATAAGAAAATATATATTGCATTCCAAGGAAGCACCTTATGGTTCCATTTAAATTAACCCTTTTCCACACTCAAATACTATCGTCTATTGAGAATCATGCGAGAATATATTGGTTGTTGCAATGGGCTCCTGCTATGTAGATAATTTGGTTATTTCTTACATCTTGATACAGTAATTTGATATGGAGCCTTGACCAAGTTTCTGAATAGACTCCTGCTATTATAAAATGCTTTTTACTCAGCACTGGCATATGTTTTATGTCCAGACTACTTAGTATGCAGGCACACAATCTAATGCTTGCTTCACATATCATGAAATGAGAAACCTAATCTGCATTTAATATTTTACTTTATCATGTGTACTGATGTTTGCAAATTCTTATGTTATTAGGTGATACAACATGTACGTAGATGATGCAAAGAGTCATGTTTTTTTAGCAGTCGCATGCTCAGGAATTTAAGTGAGCGGGTTTGCAGAAAGACCAACTGAAGTTCATGAACTATATGTTAAGCAGACTTTTGGATTCCTCGTGATGTATATATAAGACTGTAGTATGTAGATGCAATCACTTTTTTCTGAAATTTGTCTTCCTGTAGTTGGTCTTTGGTCTGAGATCTGTTTTGCCACGTGCACCTCACAGGAGTTGGTCCAGCAATTCTGCTTTTACTACCCGATCGTTTAAGATTTTTCTATATTTATCCACCTCTTAGAGCTTAGAGCAAGTTCAGCAGTTCTCTTAAAATGTCTCCCCTATATGTGTATGTAGGGGACTGCCCCTAAAAAAATCTCCCCTAAAATATGTTCAACTCCAGCAGTTCCCCTAAAACATCTCCCCTATTTAAATTTTTTATCTATTTTTTATATTTTAAAAATATTGTATAACTAACATGTAAAATCCAACGGCTACCTCTGTAACTTGTAGTGTCAAAAAATTATCCATCACCGAAATCTGAAAGATAAACAAAAATCTCACGAATATCGACATATTACAATGTCAAAAAACTCACTAATATCGGGATAGGGGAGTCTTCCACCTCCCCTACTTGTAGGGGAGACGAGCGAGTAGAACGGGGGGCGCCTATAAATCGGGGGAGTGTTGAGGGAACTGTTGGGTGGTTGTTTTTGAACTTTTTCCCCTAAAAAACGTATAGGGGAGGGTTTGAGGGAACTGTTGGACTTGCTCTTACCATGGTTATGCTTAGGAGAGAGGTGCCGATGCAAATCATTTTTCTGTTCCTTTGTTACCATCTATAACAATTGTTAGATATGTTGATTTGTTTATATGTATTCAGTCAAATTTGTTTGCCTCCTTTCAATAGCGTCCTCTATACCAAACTTTTTCAAATAATAAGAATCATTCATGAGGATTTGAATCTAGGTGGTTGAGTTGTAGGCGCATGATTTTTATATTTAGCCGATGTTTATCAGTTAATCACTCATATCATTAAGATTCTATAAGAATTATGCTCCTTTCAAATAGTGTCCTTTATAACAATATTTTTCTAAGGAATATGGTATAGAAAGTCCTGCAACTGATTTTTTTAAATAATAAGAATTAGAAAATGTTGTTATAGCATGATTTTATATTTAGCCTATGTTTACCGGTTGATCACAAATAAGCTCCTTTCAATAGCATCCTCTATATCAAATTTTTATATCTATATCCGTGCGGATTTGAATTTAGGTGACTGAGTTGTACATCGACTAACCACTTTTCCTTAACAAGTGAGGTTATACAAATTTCTATTTCTAGATTACCATTATCAAATATTTCAGTTTGAGGGTAAAAATTCACAGTTTGAGGGTAAAAATTCAATTTACTTACGACGGAGATCGAGAGGTCCTGAAAATCGATCATAGTGAACAATATTGATTTTATTTTTTGTGTTAGTATTAATATGCGACATGCCACTTCTCCTTTTTTTTCTTTTGGTAAAAGGAACTTCTCCCCCATTGACGAGGTGTTAACTCAACAAGTCCCAGGGTTGTGCACCCCGGGTTGATTGATGGGGAGAGAGATGAGTGCAAGGTGGTCACGACGGCTGACAAGCAAGGATTTACCCAGGTTCAGGATCCCGGAGGATAACACCCTACTCCTGCTTGTCTGATTATTGATGCGAGTTGTGGTTACAATGGCGAGATTGCGATCTCGCTAGGGTTTGTGCTGTAGCTATGAACGTGTCCCCTGGGACGGGCAACCCTCCTGACTTTATAGGCAGCCAGGTCTCGGGTGGTTGGTGCCGATGGCAACTACAGATATGGCAGGTTATGCTTCCTAACCGACTTGGACTAGGTTACATGGTACCCCGCGTGGGCCTCATGTGGGCCTTTCCATCCTTGGCGCGGCCCAGGTAGCCTTATCGTGGGCTACCCGCAAGGCAGCCCCACGTCAGTAGCCCCCGAGTGCTTGGTCGAAGCGTAGAGTCGAACAAAGGACTCCCTCCTCCTGGAGGCGCCATTGAATTACTTGATCTTGAGCTTGAACTCGATTTCTTCAGTCGAACCGGCCACTCCCAATGGGAGTAACCTTTGCAGTCGAATTACTTTGCCTTCATCTTCTTGTGAAGCTTGCTTCTACTCAGCCTGTTTGGCTTACTTGTGGATGGATTCGGCTGCTCGAGCTTACTATGTTGCCACCCGAATGGTTTCTTCGGGTTCTCAGATCATTGGCTGATCCTACCTTGTTGGTTTCAGCTTTGAAGCTTACTACTCGAATCACCATGTCGAGTTGCTTCAGTTGATTTTGGAGCCGTTGGTTTGATGACGTCACTGGTGACGATCTGTTGCACGCCTCTGCGCCCGATGGGACGTGACGTGGCGGGCCCCGCTGTCAGAGCTGACCGCGGTCAACAGTTGTCACGTCTCCGAAGTGGGCAAATTTGCGCGACACGATGACGACGCCTCGGTTTTCGTGCATAGTGGACGAAGTGGGCGGTGACGGTTGGTTTCTCCGTGCGACACGTGGGCCGGATGTGCCTGCTCGGAGCCCTTGTTCGGTGGACGGTTGAGATGCTGATTTTCGAGGCATAAGTACTGTGTCTTGACGCTTGGGATTTCATCTTCTCCAATCGCTCTGTGCTTCCTTTCCTCTGCGCTCTACCATTTCCGCCGCCATCCAGAGCTCCGGGCAATCTGTCCGTACACCTTGCAAACTGACCATGGGCAAGCCGAAGAGCGCCGCTGGCTCCTCTGCCGCCGCCGACGAAGCCAGGGTGATGAAGAAACCCGACGGCGACTGGCAGAGGTCGTCGGTGAAGAAGGCCGAGTTGGAGCTTTTCCGCGCGCAAGGTCAGCTGCCACCTGCCGACCAAGTCCAGGTACGCGTCCCTGGCAAGGAGGTCTTCCCCACTCCCCGCGATGGGGAACGTGTTTGCTTCGCGGATTTCCTTCCGCGGGGCTTCGGGTTCCCCATGCACGATTTCGTGCGCGGTCTCTTGTACGCCTACGGGGTTCAGATCCACGATCTGACCCCCAATGACGTCTTGAGCATCGCGGGCTTCATCGTGCTCTGCGAATGCTTCTTGGGTGTCGCGCCCCATTGGGCGTTGTGGAAGTCGCTCTTCCTCGTTCGCAAGAACGTGGGGAAGAGCGGGTTGACCTTCCCCGTGGGCGGCTTCGGAATCCAGGTGCGCGGTGACACCGCGTACTTCCAGATGAAGAAGTCCGACTCCGTCCAAGGATGGCGCCGGAGGTGGTTCTACGTCCAGTCGAACCAGGACGGCCTGGACGCGTTCGACAGCGGGCGTGGACTGCGGAAGACCGGCGCCTGGGCGCACCCGCTGTCCGGCGTGGAGAAGGAGGCCGTGCGGCCCTTGCTGGGCCTGCTGCGCGGTCTGACCAAGACCCTTGGGCGCGAGGCGGGTGGCGTCTTCCTGATGGCCACCTTCTTCCGTCTTCGGGTGCAGCCGCTCAGCGCTCGGCCTCACCCGATGTGGGCCGCCGAAGGCGTCAGCGCCCAGCCGCTTGATGATGAGGAGGTGGAAGCCAACGTCAGATCCATCACCAACCTCCGAGCCGCGGACACGTGCAACGTCAAGTGCCCGATTTCTCCTTACGGGGCCTCGAACCCCGTTCCTGAGGTAAGTCTTGTCTTATTTTCCTTTTGTCCTTGTTCGACTTGAGCCTACCTTTCTTTTTGATTCGACTTGTGTCTACTTGCTTCAGGGTCGAGCTCTGTTCATCAGCCTTCCTCCTCTTTCTGAGAACGGACCCGACGACGATTCGAAGTTTGTCGAGGAGGAAGACGAAGACGAAGAGATTCCCTCCGCACACTCTCCCCGTGACGATGTGGAGGAGGAGGATGAAGTGGAGGAACCCGCGCGGAAGAAACGGAAGCTTCCGAGTCGTGGCGATTCTGCCACTGCGTCGTCACCTGCCAAGGATGTCGACGTTACCGTGGAGGAAGTCGTCACGACATCGCCGGGTGCGCAGTCCTCGGGTGGCTGGGACGAACCCCTGAACGTTCCTCCAGTCAGCTCCGCGGCTCCTCGTTCTTTCGCGCGGATGCCTTCGCCCTCCCTGGAGAGCTACGACGACGCCGGCACCCCCAGGTGAGCTTCTTTAAGATGTGCGTCCTTCGAGTTGTATTTTGCAGTTGCGACGTTTTAGGTTGACAGGTGTGCTTGGTTTTGATGCAGCCACCGTTCTGGCAATGTTAGCTCCCCCCTTCGGGACGTGGAGCATACATCCGCCCCTTCGACTGGTCTGGGGACTCAGGCGGTAGCGGAGAAGGTGCTTGCTGAGCCTGCCGGTGTTGCGTCGTCTAGCCGCAATCCTCCTTCGGCTGCAGAGGATCTGGAACTCCTGGACCACGTAAGTCTTTTATGCTTGTTCTTGCATTCTTGATTTTTCATCGGGTGCGCGATCAGCGCTCCCGATGGGAGTAGCCCCCGAAGGTGTGGGTGACTAGTATAGTCGCCCGCAACTTTATTAACATCTTGCTTTTGCCTCAGCCGTACTATCGCCAACAGCTCGACGCAGCCGCGGCTTATGTTCGCCTGGAGAAAGAGAGGGACCAACTGCGTGCATCTCTGGACCAGGCTACTGGGCGGGTTGATGAGCTTGAGAAGGCTCTTCACGAGTCTCGAGAGCGGGAGCTGGCGCGTGTCGCCCAGGAGAACACTCAAGTCGGTCGACTCCTTTCACTCGCGGGTGTTCTTGGGGGTGAGTTTCGGCTTGATGCCTACTGCGTCTTTGATCTTTTTTCTTTGCTTGACCTTGAATTTTTGCGCAGAGACTTGCGGTGGAGCTCCTCCAGAAGACGCGTCGAGTGACACGGTTGACCTGGCGACCGATGTCGGCTTCCTCGACCGGGTCTGTGCCTATGCCTCAGACGCGCTGAAGAAGTCCGCAGCCGCGTTGCAGAAATCGACTGGAGCCCTCACCGTGGTGCATCAGAGTATCTTCCCGGGCGACCAGCCGCCGGCAGCCGTGGACGCCCTAGCTGCGCCGTTTGAGGACGCGACCACAATCGCCGACTTCACGCAGTCGCAGACGGTACGCGGCTCCGAGCTCACCTTCCAGCTCCTATTAGGCCATCAGGTTCCAGGTGACTTCGAGAAGGTCGTCAGCGGTTTTCCTCGCAAACCCGATGGCCGAACCGCTTCGTTGAGTGGCGTGAAGGAGCGTGCCTCGCAGCTGGCCGTGCAGCTTGTGGCACTCTTCGAGAGGGCCCTTGCTAAGGCGACCGAGGCGGCTGCCTCTCGGAAGGGCCGTTCCCGGTCGCAGTCCGCAGCCTTAGAGTAGGCGTAGTTTTAGGAGTTCGGCAGTCGCCGCGGTCTGTATTTTGAACTTCTTGCTTTGTAATGAATATTACCCTGTCGGGTCTTTTGGTCTTCAATATTGATTTTGCTGATTTTCTTTCTTCTGAGTTGATCTGCGCTTGGCAGTCGCATGATTGTATTGACTCTGCGTATCTCTGGCAGAATGTTGTGCGCGATGATTCTCCACCTTCTCCTGTGGCCGAGCCGAGTGGCGCGGCTTCTTCTTCGGGTGCTCGCCATCGTCGGGCGGCGCCGGCTCCTCCACGCAGTGTAAATGATCAGTGGATAATCACATACCTGAAGAACAAGGTGGTGGAGCTTGAGGCGACCCTGAAGAATACGGAGCGGCTGCTGCACCGTTCCCAGTCGCATCCTACGGCGGAGTTTTCGCGACGTGAGGATTTTTTGCTTGGGGAGATCGACCTGATCAGTCGGCAGTTGCAAGGTTTGTATCCCTTTGGCGGCTGCCGTCTTTGTTGGCTTTCCTTCTCGTTCTGACTTGCATTTTATGCTTGCAGATGTTAATCCTGATTGGGAGGCCGAGCGGGCTCGCGTTGAGGAGCGAGTCACCCGAGAGGCGTCCGGCGACTCCTACGAAGCTCGACAGTTCTGGGTGAACCAGTCGAGGGGGCGCGTCCTTGCCACCATGCTTGATCGTACGTGGCGCGCTGCTTTTCTTCTGGAGAACTGCCGGAAGACACTCTGGCACATCAATCGTGTGTACTTCCCGCACAATGCGCAGCCGAACGGGTTGTCCGCCTTGCTGGAGAGGTTTCGCGATGGTGAAGGGCTGAAGGAGGTTGTCGACGCCCAACTTGTGGCTGGTGCGAACGCGGCGCTGGCATACGTCCGGATGCACCGGCCACATCTTCCGCTTGAGAGGGTGCTTGAAGGCCTGCCGGGTGACGATGACTTTGACGAGACCTTAGCGGCTGCACGCCGGATTATCCGGCAGGTTCAGGACCTGAGCGAGCGCCTTGTAGGTCCCCTTGATGCGCCGAAGGCCGAACCTGCAGTTTAGAGTAGCTGTCGTCTGATGTACAGGGTTAGCTATAGAGGGCAAATGTGCCTGTGTAAGCATGATGTAACAAATTGAAGTATTTTCGAGTTATGAGAATTGATCTGCTTGCTCGAAAGTGACAATGCCTGTATTGATTTGCAACCTGTTTGGCGCAGTCGCCTAGTACGCTGGGCAACGGCCTAGGTTTCTTCAAGTGTGACCTGTATGCCGCAGTCTCAGATTTGAACAGGTGGCGACTTAGGATTTTTGTAACTTGACCTGTATGGCGCAGCCCCCGAGTTGCTCGAGTGGTGGCCTAGGATTTTGATTAAGACCTGTGTGGCGCAACCCCCGAGTAGGTTGAGTGGCGGCCTAGGATTACAAGTGATACCTGTTTGGCGCAGCCCCCGAGTATGTCGGATGGCGACCTAGGATTTTGAACTTGACCTGTACAGCGCAGCCCCCGAGTGGGTTCGAGTGGCGGCTGAGGATTTTTCTGAGAAGGCCTGTTTGGCGTAGCCCCCGAGTAATTCGAGTGGTAGCCTAGGGTTACAAGTGTTACCTGTGTGGCGCAGCCCCCGTGTGTGTCGGGTGGCGACCTAGGATTTTGAACTTGACCTGTATGGCGCAGCCCCCGAGCCGGTCGGATGACGGCCTAGGATTTTTTGACTTTATGCTTGTATGGCGCAGCCCCCGAGTAAGTTGGGTAGCGGCCTAAGCTGTATTTCAACCTGTATGGCGCAGCCCCCGAGTGGTTCGGGTGGCGACCTAGGATTTTGGATATACTTGTATGGCGCAGCCCCCGAGTGGTTCGGGTAGCGGCCTAAGCTTTTATTTCAACCTGTGTGGCGCAGCCCCCGAGTGGTTCGAGTGGCGGCCTAGGGTTTTGAGCTTCCTCTGAGTGGTAGGTAAAGGAGACAGATTTTCTTCAAATCACTTTATTGATTCTTGCGAACAGGCCGCCTCATTAAAACCCTTCCAGTCCCCTCAGGTACCCTGGTAAGGGAAAGAGTGCGTCTGAAACCTGCCGCGCTGATTTTCTTGTACAATGATTGTTTTGAACTAGGCGTAGAACCGACGGAGTTGTGCTACGTTCCACGGGTTGCTGCAGTCCGCTCCTGTCTTCGAGTCCTTTAGGCGGTAAGCTCCGTTGCCTATTGCTTCTGTTACGATGTACGGGCCCTCCCATGGGGAAGCGAGCTTGTGCACCTTCTTTTGCTTGAGTCGAAGAACCAGGTCGCCTGCAACGAACGCTCTTGGTCGCAGCCTCCGAGTGTGATAGTTGCGCAGGTCCTGCTGATACACGGCTGATCGTGCCAGGGCGATGTCGCGCGCTTCATCCAGGGTGTCTCTTCTGTCTTCGAGTGCCTCCTCTGCATCCGACTCATCGTAGGCGACTACTCTCGGTGCGTCGAACTTGATGTCGCAGGGGAGGACCGCTTCTGCACCGTACACCATGAAGAATGGAGTGTACTGGGTGGATCTGTTTGACGTTGTTCGCAGACTCCAGAGGACCGATGGCAGTTCCTCCACCCATGCTCCCGCTGCGCGTTTTAGGGGCACGCGCAGTCGTTTCTTGATGCCGTTGCAGACGAGGCCGTTGGCTTTCTCCACTTGCCCATTGGATTGCGGGTGCGAGACAGACGCGTAGCTGAGCTTGATCCCCTGCTCTGAGCAGAAGTCCTTGAATTCTTCGGCTGTGAAGTTCGAGCCATTGTCGGTGATGATCCCGTTCGGTACTCCAAATCTGAAGATGATGGACCTGATGAAGTTGACTGCTGTGGATGCAGTCGAACTTGTGATGGGCACGGCTTCGATCCACTTTGTGAACTTATCGACTGCAACCAGGAGGTGAGTGTGACCTCCGGGTGAGGATTTCTTCAGCGGGCCCACCATGTCCAGACCCCATTGGGCGAAGGGCCAGGCTAATGGTACTGTTTTGAGTTCTGATGCTGGCGCGTGTGGCTTGTTGGCAAATTCCTGGCACCCTGTGCATTTCTTCACTAGCTCCTCGGCGTCCTGCATGGCTGTCAGCCAGTAGGACCCGGCTCGTAGCGCCTTGGCCACCAGTGCCCGACTGCTGGCGTGATGCCCGCAGATACCCGCGTGGATGTCGAGTAAGATGGCTTGGCCGTCGACTGGATCTATGCACCTTTGCAGGATTCCTGAGATGCTTCTTTTGTAGAGTTCTCCGTTGATGACGGTGAAACTTTTGGAGCGTCTGATGATGCGCTTTGCTTCGACTGGGTCAGCTGGCAGCTTCTGATGCAGTATGTATGCCAGGTACGGTCCTGTCCATGTGGCTTCGACTAGCATGACCTCCATGGGGACCTTGTCTTGGCTTGGCGGGTTGGCATCGCCTTTTGTTGTTGCAGTGCTTGCTGTATTCTGAGTCTTGATGGATCTCTGCGTGATGCACTCGAGGAAGACGCCGGGTGGGACTGGCACCCTGTCTGAGCCCATGTTAGCGATGACGTCGGCTTCCTCGTTGCTTTCACGGCCAATGTGGCGCAGCTCGCAGCCGTCGAAGTTGCCTTCCAACTGATTGTAGAGGTCTCTGTAGGCGATCATGTTGTCAGCGATTGTGTCGCAGGACTTCATGGTTTGCTGTACCACCAGGTAGGAGTCGCCGTAGATCATGAGGTGCGTGGCGCCGCAGTTCTTGGCCATCCGCATGCCGTGGATCAGGGCCTCGTACTCGGCTTCGTTGTTGGACGGCGTCGGAAAGTCCATCTGTAGGACATACTTGAGCTTGTCGCCTTTGGGGGAGATGAGCACGACTCCTGCCCCGGCTGACGTGAATTTCTTGGAGCCATCAAAGTACATTGTCCATGCGTTGGACAAGTCAGGGACATTTGGTAGCTGGGCTTCTATCCACTCGGTGGTGAATTCCGGGAGGACTTGGGCCTTGATGGACTTCGGGTGAGCATACTTCAGCCCCCATGGTCCTAGTTCGACAACCCACTTGGCGACTCGTCCTGTCGTGCGCTGGTTTGTGAGAATGTCTGCTAGTCCAGAGGAGCTTACCACCGTGATCGGGTGCTCGGAGAAGTAGTGGACGACCTTTCTGGAGGTCATGAAGACTCCGTACGCCAGCTTCTGGTAATGAGGATAGTTCTGCTTGGACAAGGTGAGTACTTCGCTAAGGTAGTAGACGGGCCTCTGCACCGGGTGACTGTGCCCTTCTTCTTCGCGTTCGACTACGAGCACCGTGCTTACCACCCTGTTCGTTGCTGAGACGTATAGGTACAGCGGCTCATTTTCCAGTGGTGCCACGAGGACTGGAAAGGTTGTCAGTGTTTTCTTGAGATGGTCGAATGCGTCCTGCGCCTCTTGTGTCCACTCGAACTTGTCTGCCTTCTTCATCAGTTGGTAGAAAGGTAAGGCTTTCTCTCCCAACTTACTAATGAACCGGCTGAGAGCTGCGACTCGGCCAGCTAATCGTTGCACCTCCCTGAGCTTGGTTGGTGCTGGCATTGTGAGTATGTTCTGCACCTTCTCGGGGTTTGCTTCGATTCCTCTTGCGGATACAAGGTACCCTAGTAGTTCTCCGGCTGGTACGCCGAACACACACTTCTCTGGGTTGAGCTTGATCTGATACACGTCGAGTGCAGCGAAGACCTTGCGGAGGTCGTCGACTAGGGTATCCTCCTTTCGGGTAGTGACGACAATGTCGTCGACGTAGACTTGGACGATCTGCCCGATTAGCCCCTTGAGGCATGCTTGCATTGTCCGCTGGTACGTGGCACCTGTGTTCTTTAACCCGAACGGCATCGTCTGGTAGCAAAAAACGCCGTCGGGTGTGATGAAGGCTATCTTCTCTTCGTCCTCGACTTTCAGCCTGATCTGCTGGTAACCTGAGTAGGCATCCAGAAAGGACAGGCGTTCGCAACCTGCTGTCGAGTTGATGATCTGGTCTATCCGCGGGAGCGGGAAGTGGTCCTTGGGGCAGCATTTGTTGACTGCGGTGAAGTCAACGCACATGCGTAGTTTCTTTGTCTTCTTTTTCTCAACTAGAACCGGGTTGGCGACCCAGTCTGAATCCTTGATCTCTCGGATGAACTTGGCGTGCAGTAATCTGTCGACTTCCATGGTGATCGCGTCTCGTTTTGGGTCCTGAGAAGCGTCGCATGGATTGTTTGACTGGTCTTGCGTCCTTGTGGACTTTCAGAGAGTGCTCGGCGAGTTCCCTGGGTATCCCTGGCATGTCAGAAGGTTGCCATGCAAAGATTTTCCAGTTCTCACGTAGGAACTCGACGAGCGCGCCTTCCTATGCGGGGGTCAGACTCGATGAGACCTTGACCGTCTTTCTGCTGTCAGTCGGATGGACTTGATGGGTGACGGTGTTGTCATTCGTGTTGAACGCTGCGTCTTTGGCAGGCTTCTTGCGAGCCGGGAAGATGGTCTTGTCGTTGTCGGCTGATATGGCTTTGAAGTGCTCTTCGACGCCGAAGAACTCGGAGATCTTGGCGAACTCGCGGTCGTAGCTGTTGGAGAGCCCGAAGTCGCCGCGGATGGTGATCACTCCTTTCGGCCCGGGCAACTTCATCATCAGGTAGGCGTCGTGGGGTACTGCCATGAACCTGGCAAAGGTCGGACGTCCGAGGATGGCGTGGTATTGTGACTTCCAGTCGACGACCTCAAAGTCTATCGACTCCTTCCTGAAGTGCTCGGGTGTACCGAGGATGACGTCGAGTGTGATTGTTCCCATGGGCGTTATTGCTTGCCCTGGTACTATGCCGTGGAAGGTGGTCTCCGATTCCGGCAATTTCTCTGTCGACCTGTTCATTCGTCTGAGGGTATCGGCGAATATGATGTTGATGCCGCTGCCTCCGTCCAGGAATACCTTCTTCAGGCTGTAGTCGCCGATCAAGGCCTCAATCACGAGTGCGGCGTGCCCGGGTCGGATAACCTCCGATGGGTGATCTGCCCTGGAGAATGTGATTGGTGTCTCCGACCCGCGCAGGTAGTCTGGTACCGCGCGCGGGCTGTTGATGGCTTGAAGTACTTGGCGTGTGATGATTTTCTGCCGCCTGTTCGACGGGGGTCCCTTTTGGATCATGTTCAGTTGTCCCCGTGCGGCTGGGTACGTGTCGGCTGCTGCCGACTGACCTTGTTGCTGCTGCTGCGGCTGGGGGAACGCTCCTGCCGCCTGCACTTGGTTGTTGTTTGCGGGTGCTGCCTGGATGGCTAGCTGCGGTGCCGCTTGTACGGCCTGCACCGGGGCGATGATTTGCTGCATGGCATGGTAGATCTTTCTTGCTTTGCGGCAATCCTTCAACAGGTGGTTGGAACTCCATTTGCCTGTTTCCGGGTTGCGGAACGAGTGATGCTTACAGGGTTGCATCAGCTCCTCTGCTGGGGTCAACGGGCGCTTCCACTCGCGTTTCTGACTTCCATCATTGTGGCCGACGCTGCTGCTGCCACGGTTGTACTGACTCGAGCTGGGCTGCCGACTTTGCTCGTACTGTCGGCTGCCGTCACGCTTGTCCTCACGGGGGGTTTCATAACCCGCCGCTACTAATTCGATTGAATCGTGGGTGTAACGCGGCTTCTTCTTTTGGCGTGCCTCGCGCCAGTTGCTTGTTTCGCCCTCTTTCTTGGGAGAAGTTTCGCGGACGTAGTCCTCTCCTTCAGCCCATTGGTTGGTTGTCTTCATGAGTTCTATTGTGGTTTTCGGCTGGAGCCTACCGAATTCCTCCCGGAGGTCGCGGCGAGCGACGCCTTGCATGAAGGCGTCCATCACTCGATCTTCTAATACGGGTTGCATGGTATTGCGGAGGAGTGTCCACCTCTGGATGTAAGAGCGGAGCGACTCATCCTTCCCTTGCTTGCAGGCCTGCAACTCGATGTAGGTCGTCGGCCTCGCGAATGTTCCCGAGAAGCTCTTGATGAAATTATCCTGAAATTCTTCCCATGTTCAGAAAGAGTCTTTGGGTTGGCTTGTGAGCCACCCGCGTGCCGAGTCTGTCAGCATGAGCTGGATGTACTGCATTGCCGTAGTCGACGTTCCGCCTTGGCAGGTGCAAGCGATGAGGTAGTCTTCGAGCCACTGCTTTGGATCTTGCTTCCCGTCGTACTTTGGTGTGCCAGCCGTCAACTTGAAGCCTTTAGACATGCGGGTGTCGCGGATGTTGAAGCTAAAGCATGCCGCGCCACACGGCTCGAAGTCGCGGTCAGCGTGGTCGTCCGCGTTTGCCGCACTAGCCGATCGCTCCTTGCGGTTGCGGTCCACCGTTTTCTGTGTCAGGACGTCACGAAGGTCCTTGACTGGCTGTCGCTGCGCCGCTGGGATGCCCGATGTCGTTGGTTCGTGCGCTCGGTTACTTGGCCCCTTGGCCGCCAGAGCTTCCTCGATTGCCCTTATGGAGGCAATTTGTTGCTTGTGGAGAAGGGAGCGTGCGTCCCCCTCCGGTGGCTGCGTGAGTCGGAGGTATGTCTCGACTGCGATCAGGGCGGCATTCGCCGTCTTTGGGACGGGTATCCCGTTTTCATCTTCGGTGACGAAGGATGAGTCGAGGTTGCGGGTGAGCCTTGTTCGATCAGCTTCTGCCATGTGGGGGACACGGGCTCTGGTTCGCCGTGCTCCTTGGTTAACCTCTGTGGAGGATGTGAAAGAGAGGGCGGCTCGCCTGGCACTCGATGCATCCGCGTCCCTTTTGCGCCTGAGCAGGTCGGCTTTTTCGGCGCGAATTCGTTCGCCTTCCTTGCGTAGCAAGTACTGGACCGCCAGGTGGTCTTCTCGAGGTGCGTTGGGCGGGGGGAACGTGCCCTCGTCCACGTGCTTCATGGCCTGGATCGCCATGTCCCGCGTGATGACAAGCTTAGTCTGGTCCGGCATGTCCACCTCTAGCGGGTATGCGGGTTCTTCTTCGTCGTCATGCGGTGCTGTGCCGGCCATGAAGACTTGCTTGGGGTAGACTTGAGTCGGAGAGTTGGTGCTGCCGCTGCTGCTTCTGTCGCCCGCTTCTTGCTCGGTGTCGAAAATTGCTGCAACGTGGCGCGCGGCGCACTCGCTGTCGCGTCTTTTCGCGATTGTCCATGTGCTCACACTCGCCGGGGCGAGTGGGATTGGCTTGGGGTAGACCTGTGATTTCCACGAAGACGAGGGCGCACGCGA
Source organism: Poa annua (assembly GCA_026929855.1). NCBI lineage: Eukaryota > Viridiplantae > Streptophyta > Magnoliopsida > Poales > Poaceae > Poa > Poa annua. Next base: position 77,217,873 of record CM049431.1, on the reverse strand, counting down.
CATGGCTGTCGGACGCGGGCCCCTGGTCGCCCGTGCGGGTGCGACGGTCGAGGTGGATCTTGACTTGATCGACCGCACGACCGAGGTTGGGGTAGTAGACTCGATTCGCGCGGCCGTTGCCGAGATTGTCGATGTAGATGTCCTCTTCGCGGGTGCAGCTGGCGCGGCCCCTGCGGGTGCGGCAGATGCGATCTTCGCGGGTTCGGCGGTCGCGATCTCCGCGGGTGCGGCAGATGCGATCTCAGCGGGTTCAGCGGTCGCGATCTCCGCGGGTGCGGCAGATGCGATCTCAGCGGGTTCGGCGGTCGCGATCTCCGCGGGTGCGGCAGATGCGATCTCAGCGGGTTCGGCGGACGCGATGGTTGGCGATTTTGGTGACGCCGTCGCGCGTAGCGCAGTAGTCGTAGACCTGAGTATACCACGACTATCGATGCAGCAGAATATGGAGCCGAAGGTGATGTGTATACCTTTGTCAGATCGGCGTACACCGATTGATGAGCTGGCGAGTGGATGACGTACTCGAAGGAGCCGAATCGGATCGACTCCCTGACGGCGGACGCGTCGATCTTCATTGCGGATGGAGCCGGAGCGACCATGATCCTAGCACTTGTTTGAGTCTTCCCACAGACGGCGCCAATTGACGAGGTGTTAACTCGACAAGTCCCAGGGTTGTGCACCCCGGGTTGATTGATGGGGAGAGAGATGAGTGCAAGGTGGTCACGACGGCTGACAAGTAAGGATTTACCCAGGTTCAGGCTCCCGGTGGATAACACCCTACTCCTGCTTGTCTGATTATTGATGCGAGTTGTGGTTACAATGGCGAGATTGCGATCTCGCTAGGGTTTGTGCTGTAGCTATGAACGTGTCCCCTGGGACGGGCAACCCTCCTGGCTTTATAGGCAGCCAGGTCTCGGGTGGTTGGTGCCGATGGCAACTACAGATATGGCAGGTTATGCTTCCTAACCGATTTGGACTAGGTTACATGGTACCCCGCGTGGGCCTCCTGTGGGACTTTCCATCCTTGGCGCAGCACAGGTAACCTTATCGTGGGCTACCCGCAAGGCAGCCCACGTCACCCATTTCCTAAGGCCTCCCTTGGAATGTCGAGCAACTTTTCGATCGCTTGAAATATTTATGGAGTTGTAGGGTAACTGCTTTGCGTTTTTCGCAGAAGTTCCACGCAATAGGCCCCTCCGGCCGTCGATGTTTAATCCCCGGTTTCATTTCACTTTAAGTTATTAACCATTAATTATTTTTGTATTGGACCCATTATAACTATTGATTGTTTCAGAATGTGTTGAACATTTTTCTACTTGCTAGTTGCTACACCTGCACGTTGTAGGTCGCGGTTGCATAAGAAAACTCGGCCAGAAAGCCCATTAACTTGCAAACAAAAGGTCAAATTCGAGTTATATGGGTTGGCCCGCAAGTACCTCATGTACATGGGCTTTGTGTACGGAAGTACGATTGCGGCACACTGCAGTACCGCACTCATGCTAAATAACAAAAATACAGTAACTCACGCACTCCCCATCACTAGTGTTCTACATATCCTAACAAAAAGTACTGTAGTTCTTCCTGTGTTTTTTCTCACAAAAACTCTTCCTCGAGAGATTTGGAATCCTTTGAATATTTCTATTGATGATAATTGATTTTGTTGGATTAAGTTCTGTGGCTCGTTTTCCTCATAATTCCTTGGCACTACATATCATAGAAATGTGTCTACATATCATAATTCCTATAATTCCTATAATTCCTATGATGCTATAAAAAACCATCAAATTTGAATGAGCATGACACTAGAATCTATCTTTCTACATTCTTGTGTTTTAGGAATCCTGTAAATCAAATGCCTTTATTGGATATTCTTGGGTTCAACATGCTTTGATGAAAGATCATCATTTGATCCTTCGCTTAGTACACATGAGTTGACAACGACGCAATTATTAATTGTGACATGACGTCTCGATTGACATAAGTCAAAGAAAAAACACATGATTTAATTTTTGAAATGGAATAGAACAAGAACATGACTAGCTCTTCTAGTCTCTAAAACTACTACATTACTTTCATAAGACACACTAGTTAGTCATTCCATTTTGATCACATACATATAAAAAAATGACTGAATCTAGTATGTGTGTTGCCAAAATGGAATAGCTAACTAGTGTGCCTTATAAAAGTGAACGGAGAGAGTAGCAAAGTACACGTGCATCGCTCCGGTTTCAGTAGAAATGAATATCTAGAATTCAACAGTTTACACCACTCGAACTAATTTGGCGTCATGGGTATATAACATTACAAACATGGTTTCACCCTGATCTTAGTCCTGTTACCTATTTGACTATACACCAATCCAACTAAAACCAAAAACAAACATTTTTCAGTATATGGGAGATTCAAAAATGTACAAAGACTGGAGGGCTTTGTCGGTGGCACGGTGCTGAGTAATTGAAGCGGGCTGAGAGAGGCATTGGAAAAAAAAATAAAGGTACAACACTACGATTAGAGAGGAAAGACAGCATATGTAATGGTTAGGAAGTCATTATGTGCTACTTTAGTGCACGCTATGCCCCTGTAAGCAACTCCGATAGATCTATTCGGTAGATATTGACGTTGTTGAAGTCGCCATGTGTGTCTCACTATGGACACGTCGCCTATCGTTGAAAGGTAAGGTCGGTAAAATCGATCAAATCACCCATGTCAAGTTCTATTTATTTTGAGGGTAAACGGCAGTTGTTCTGCTAATTTATTTAAGAGGATAGAAATGTCTGGTACAAGCTAGAGAGAAACTAGCTTAGAAACAGAAAACAGAACTGAACCAAAACTGAAAAATATGAACAAACAAGACTGCTCCCAAAATGCAGGCGCTACGCCTATCTCCAGAACTTCATCATCCTGTACCCTGCTCCAGAACTTGAATTCAGGTCTTAAAAATCCTAGGACATCGCTCCTTCCAAATTTGCCACGCCCCATAAATCACGACCATCAGCTCATCCTTTTGTCAGTGTGTCCGACATAAACCGCCACCAATCATCCAGGGAGGAAAATTGGTGCTGCTGACAAGTGCTGGCAGCCAGTCCATCATTGTGCCAAGAGGCAAGAGGTGCAAAATACTTCTAATTTTATTTTGAAGCTTAAGGTGGTCGAATTCGCCATCCGATCAGATACAATAGAGTGTTATGTATAGAATTTTGAGTTAGGGGAAAATCTCTCTACAAGAAAAAATAGCAAAAACTAGTCTACAGGATCTTGCGTGTGGGTGAAAGCCCTCATCACCAACTCCTCCCACACCAAATCCGCCACCTCCAAAGACATTCCTAGTAGCAGCTTTATACCCCTTCCTCCCAAAAAGGGCAAGGAGTGCCCAAACGTCATGAGCTTCAGCAACAAGACACCCCTAACGGCATCCTAAAATATGGGCAGTCCAGAATCAGGTGAGTGACAATGTCTGCTTCTTGTTCACATAGCGAGCAACTGTCGCCATGATCGATCCCCCGAGCTTGGAGAATATCATCAGTAAGAATACGCTGCCGAAGCCATAGCCGTAAGAAAAATTTGCATTTCGTTGTACCTTAGCTGTCCAAAGCTTGTTGTAGTTTACTCTAGAGAACGCCCTCCTCTCCCTCAAGTTGGGCGTTGTATGCAGAGTGAGCGTTGTACTTTTGATGACGCCGTCAAGTTCCACGTTATAGAGTCCTCCTCCTCTCCCAAGTTGACACCTTGCAAAAATCCATAAAGTAGTGTATTCTGGGAGTTGAATTTCCAAGATTATCCCGATGAAACCCCCTCATCCATCTGTCATTCTCTAAAGCCTGAACCACTGTCAGTTTCTTGAGTCGAGTTAGCTTGAACAGGTTAGGAGCTATCTCAGCCGGGACTGCAACATCTAACAATCTGGAAGTCCCAAATCTATCAATATTTCCCCTCCCTGTCGAGATGGTTTTGGCTACCAGTTAGGAAATCCGGTTACCCGTCGGTAACCGGATATCCCGAGCACCTCCAAGAAATGGTTATACCGGGCGAAAAATTCTGAATTTTTTAATAATTGAATTTAACAAAAACTCTCGGTAAATAGCCACATTGGAAACTAAATATTTTGAACTTTTGAATTTCATTTTTCAAATTTGTTCGGTAATCGGTCGGGATTTTACGGTAACCGCGGTAACTAAAACTCCCGACCTCCCTCGAAAGTTTTTTCTTCGAAGTTCTACCGGTAACCAAAACCTCGACACCATCTAACCATTGCTATCATCGCGAATGGGCTGGTTCTATCACAAGGAACAATACAAATATAAGATATTTTAGTATTTTTCATATTCAAATGTATCCACATATTAATAGTGTCTATATTCATCCGTGTTTAGACAACATGTGCAATAGTTAAAACATCTTATATATATATAAACGGAGGGAGTAGCCTAGTTCGGTACCACATAATTGATCTTCCTTACGTTTATTTTGTGCAGTACCAATGTTTTCAGTAACTATCAATGTATATCTCGAATTCTCGATAGTCCACGACACGATCAGCATCACCATCAAATATAAAACTGTTAACAAAGATTCGATCGATGAAACAGAATATAGTTTGGACAGGATGCAAGCTAAGCAACGTTGTTTTACATAGGGTTCGATGCATGCACAACTAGCCCATCGAAGAACGGACCGAATCAAATGGTCGGGGCCTCTTAATTGCACTCTGACACGCCAACACGAACACTGTCATGGATGCAATTGAAAAAACCCAAAACGTACGTTAAGCTGCTGACTTAATAAATACTTCAGTCACACTGTGTCTCTTTTCCGATCTCTCTCTATACACACACACATGGATGCATGTGTCGCGTTGAAAAGATGTTGCCTGGGCTTCCTTTTCGAATGAGAAGCTCTGAGCACGAGGGGGATCGATCAGACCGTGTGATCGATTGCTAGGAAACAACAAAAACTAGGGCAAGTGAGATCGAGGGAGGGAGGGAGGGAGGATAAGACATCTATCGCTAGTCGCCTGTATTGTCCAATGCTGAATCTAATGGCCGTTATTTCATAATTCAGAAACTTGAGATTCCCTTTCTTGGTGAAGGTGGAGGTTTGTAATTATTGAAAATTGTATCTTTTTTCCGATACGGGGACCCATATCCTTCTCGTATCCCGCAGTTTGTTTCCTGTGAAACTTTCTTGCTGAGGCATTGGGGTTCTGAGTGGCAGGCCCTTGACTTGGTAGAGTTCAAGTGCAGACGAACCATACCGGGAGGAGCATATCCCTCTTCTGTTTGGTGTTCCCAGCGATGACCTGGATCCTTTAGACGAGTCGTAATAAGATGGTCATCGAGCATGTCTTTCCATGACGAGCCGTTGACTCAGTTTTTAAATTCTTATATGTGTTGTGGCTCCAGCAAAACCTTTTTATTCTCGTGCTTTCAGAACTGGTGGTTTGTTGGTTGTAAACTGTGGACGGTTGATTTATTTATAAAACGGGACGAAAGCCTATTTTGAGGAGGAGAAATTGTAACTTTTGGAATAGTTAGTGTTTGATGTGTATTCAATCTCATAGAAATTCGGCTTGTTTTCACACTGTTTTCACAAAAACACTTCTAGCAGCTCAAACCTCTGAAAATTAATTCTTTGCTAGCTTAGTTGAGAATAAATCACAATATAAGTTAAGAGTGGACATAACGTTATTATGTGTGTTCTTATTAATTAGTGCGTAATGTGCGTTCATTAGAATCCCGGGAATCAAATAGGCCTCTCAATGTAGACAGTTTTCTCTAGTTACGTTTGTACTTTCGCTGGTGATTTGTTCCCCTCAAAGCATGCTGCAGCTGTTGATATCAGAACTTGGACCAAAATATGCTAATTTGTACGAGAGGAGAGAGGAGACGTAGTGCCCACATGAATGTCTCCCAAACAAACATTCACGTCGAGCCTTCTCCCTCAAGGGTTAGCTAGCTAGTCTTCCTCGATCGGCACCGTCAATTTACCAACAACCTCGATCCTCATGCTACGTTATTATGTTTGGACAATTTTTCTCACTATCTGCTCGGAAAGTCGCGTAAACAAATCACGCGGTGGAATCGTGTCAGTTCTAAGTCAAATGGCGTTAGACTAGTTATACTGGGAGTATCATATACTGGGAGTATATAAATGATACCACTATATTACTATCTCAATATTAATTAATAAAGATTGTGGTATGTCGTAAAAAAATATATGTTGCTATCTCAATAGTGGGTGGTAATATATGTGTAGTATCATATAATCATGTACTCCCTCCGATCCACAATAAGTATCGCTCCTCTAGTACAAACTTTGTACTAGATTAGTACAAAATGAGCGACACTTTTTATGGATCGGAGGAAGTATTTATTAGGCTATAGACTCATCTTGTCTCGAAATTCGTTATGTTACGGTATCACAGTCACTTCTCTCCTTATTAAATATTTATCACATCATTAATTTTAACTATGTGACACTTATGTTACTCTATGTTACTACCACTATGACTAGTCAACGTTAGTCTTAATTAACTCAACTAACTTGGTAGACCCTTCCAAGTTGTAATTAATGGCACTGGAGATGACAAAGACAATGTAGTATAATCCTTGTATTATGCCCCTAATGAAAAATTATTTATTCGCAATAATAAGTCCACTTTCTCTAGTTAATGCTCCTAATTAATTGCTTTGTGTCATTATTTCTCCCAGAAAGTACTCCTCACCCAATCATCCTTCTCTCTCTACTCTATGCATGCAAAGTTTAAAACTGCTTGACCAATGCATGCACTTTTTTCTCACCTCCAATTAATTCAGTGACTGAATTGAAAGAGAGACATTCTCCAATCTATGTTTTCCTTGGTCGTGATGATTATTCTCAAGGGCCTAATACACCTAAACGGAGTGAGTACCATGTCAACAACAATGGTTCAGCTGACTAGGTCGCAAACTGATGTTTTATTTGTATCTTTGCTTCATCTCCTACAGTGCACATTATCGGCTATTCGGCTCTATAAAACAGTTGTTTTTTTGGGGCACAACTTGCAACTTCTACACTTTTTTTGGCCCAATGATGCTCTAGCTAGCTCTGCTAATATGAGATAGTCGCACATGCGAATCGCCCTCTTACAACTCAAGATGTGCTTAGTCGTTCTTGATGGGCTAACTAGTCGGTTGAGAAAAACTGTAAAACTATTAAGCTAAATCAAGGCATCTTTTGTCCACACCAGAGCTTACCGGATCAATGTAGTTATTAAGTGGATTAGACTTTTTGGTTGGCTAATGTCCATAATCTAACCCATGTCTTCTAAGGGTGCTGAGCATTAAATGGAAGACACAATGGAAGAAGAGTTTGAGCCACAACCTTAGGGATTTTCAGGATATCATTGCCCAAAAAAACGATTTTACTTATTGTTTCTTGATAATTAAGGCACATTTTGTTAATGCACCAAGATAATACAAACGGTGTATAACTAGGTACAACCTGAGTCCACAAACACATCATCATGAGCCTACTAAGACAACAAGGATACACACAACTAAAATATTATTACAAAAAGAAAATAGAACATACCAACCAATTCTCATAGTCGTCTTTGACAATGACCAGACATAGAGAATGATCTTCCAATTCTAGGATTCAAGGAGGAGATGACACACATACACTACCCTCTACGGATCAAACCAACAATAACAAGATCAAATATTTCATCGCTACGTAAAGATCAATATTGTAACAAATAAGAGATGTGCTCATACGGCCATTTTCGAGCCAACCCCGTTAAGATTGGACATATCGAATGCTGGAGGACCGGTAGTTGAAGAGCACTAGCAAAATAAAGTGGCACACAAATAACTCATAACATAGCTCCTAAAAAACTCACGAAATTATGAATGTGCCCCGCACACCTAAGCACGGACATGCCACCTGTGAAGCATAACTCGAGGCATCTCTACGGGCAACTTCCAAATTATTTTCATTTGCCCCGAAGTCTTCATTTTTGTCTACGAACAAAAACGTCCAAACGGGACTTTCTGAACTGACATCATCCATCTGTTTGTTAGAGGTCATGCCAAACCCATCTCAAAATTAATTGAGCGGGATTTGGCAGGTCCAGTAACATTTCATGGCCAAGCCACATATGCGGCCACGAAGAAAACACCCTCGATGTTTTCATCCAACCCTAATCCCTCTCTGCATCGCTACTTGATTTGCAGGTCCTGGATAAGATTGTCACCATTGGACCATGTTGGAAGATCCATGTTCCGACGACCACACTTGCCATCATGCGGCGGAGTCCACCGCTTCCGCCACCTAACCTGCCCTTCAGCCCCGTAGCAGATCTCCTTCTGCCCCATCTTCACGAGTCATGGGACAACTCTCCCAATGCCAACAACTTCCTTCTAGGCGATGGTGTTGCAACATGTTTTTTTGTATTGCTTGATGATCGTATTGTGTGCAAGAGAACTTATGTACTGATTTTGGTTCACTTATCCGGTTCGTTGGTGCCAATGGATTTTGAATCCGGGAAGTACATGGTTCATTATTCTTAAGGATTTGCCCTTCTGCGGAAAAAATATATAGTGGGCTCTATATACGCAAAGACAGCACACTAGAGATGTTATATAGTATTTTTTTAATAAAATATATTGGTGGCTTGGAGGTGGAGGCACAATAGACCGAGGAAAAACATGACCTCGAGACAAGGGAATTCCGGAGGACTCTTGCCACAGCAGCTACTGTAGCTAAGTGCGCCGTTGGTTTTACGCCAGGGAAGGAGTAAACTCTACACTGCTGCATGGATTCCTTGCTTCAGGTCCACGATCTGTCTGTCATATGCTCAAGTGGCGTGTAACTCTAATCTTTTCTTCCATCGATCGACTTGAGATAGTTTAGCACATATTGCCATGTGGGTGCTTGTATTCCTATATATTGGATAGTTAGACTCCATTACATATCTCTAATCAGATATCCCAAACCACACGTAGTGTACAATTTTGGTTTCTTAGTTTCAAGGATTATTATGTAGACATCATAGATTAATACTGGATGTAACAGCACGAGTAAATCGAACCATCACATGCAACAGCACGTAGTATACAGTATATGGTAGCGACCCAACTAGTCTGACATTCTGACAGAATTAATTGCATGCATGGTTGTGGTGTCCTAACTAAGTCTAACTAAGATTCCTTATTGCTAAATAACGGTGACTTTGATGCTCTGGGGTCCAATGGAAGCATCACCTCTGTCACTTACATCCGTGAAAAAAATATGTCGTCTGTGTCGTCTAGATTAATTAAGTTAAGCTTTCTTCTCAAGTGGTCTAGGTCACAGGGGCAGGGCATCTCTTGAGAAACTAGCCAACATAGCAGCACTCCTAATTACCCTTGTCTCTCTCGGGTTGTGAAGTCCCAACACCACACACAGGCGTCGTCGTGTCGTCGACCGATATAAGTATCTGCTAGCTTCACACACTCCGGTCGCCATCTTCGCCTTGCTTAACCCTGCTTCGCCAGCTCTAGTAACAGCTCTCAAGCTGGCAAGCTCAGGCGCTATAGCTCCCAGCAGATACTATACAGGTATAGATCTCCGGCCGGCCGCCAGCGGCGCAGATACGGTGCAGGGGCACACGACGCTCGCGCACATGGGCTGCGGGACGCCATGCGCGTCGTGCAAGCTGCTCCGGCGGCGGTGCACCAAGGACTGCATCTTCGCGCCCTTCTTCCCTGCCGACGACCCACACAAGTTCGCCATCGTCCACAAGGTCTTCGGCGCCAGCAACGTCAGCAAGATGCTCCTGGTACGTACAGTACAGATGTGGCCTAGCACTATTACTGAACTGCATGCACCTCATGCAAGCAAGACTGAAAGAAGACCATGTGACCATGTCCATGCAACCATGCACACATCCACGCTCATCGTACGTCTGCCATGAATTGCAGGAGCTGCCGGTGCAGCAGCGCGGTGACGCGGTGAGCAGCCTGGTGTACGAGGCGAACGCGCGGGTGCGGGACCCGGTGTACGGCTGCGTGGGGGCCATCTCCTTCCTGCAGAACCAGGTGTCGCAGCTGCAGATGCAGCTCGCGGTCGCGCAGGCCGAGATCCTGTGCATCCAGATGCAGCAACGAGACGGCTCCCAGTCGTCCCAGCTGAACGACGACGGCGACCACGGCATGGGGGCGATGCAGCAGATGGTCGTCGACGACGCGGCTGCGGCGGAGGCGTTCCTGATGCAGAACGGCGGAGGGGGCTTCCCGCCGCAGCTGATGAGCAGCTACGGCGGCGGCGCGCCGGCCTCCAACGTAGTACATCACTACGTGCAGCAGGACCATCTCAAGAGGGAGTCCCTCTGGACGTAGCTAGTCAAAGTCAACTTGTGTACACGACTTTGCTTGCAGCTAGCTATGCACGTGTAGGGTTTTAGGTTAATTGCGTTGCAGTGACTCTCTCTCTATATATATACGTGGTGTGATCCAGAATGAGTAGGAGATCCATGCTTTTTAATCATTGTCATGTTCTTGTTCATTATTTTCCTCCTTTTTTCCTACTGCCTAACCTCCAAGTATCTTCGGAAAAATCATTTTGACTCGAGTGATTCCGCTTTCGACAAAAAAATAAAAGTATATTTAAAATTTTAAAAAGAAATCTGAAAATTCTGCATGAAAATCACAGTGCGACCGTGCGAAGTGGTTTGTTTAATGGGCTACACAAAAATAATAAAAGTTGAAGATTTGAAAATATACATTGTTCACCATACTTTGGATCTGCATTCGTCATTTTAGTCTATTGCAACAAAACTGTCCGTGCCAATACATGTCGATTTGTGGCAAAAGATACCTATTGCACCGAAACGACATTTGTTGGCAGCCGTTGCGACATGACGTATGGTAATAGGTTATCGCCACGGAAAAACAACCGTGGTAATAAAGTGTGCTAGTGCAACGACCATGTGGGAAACTGCCACATTTTTTTCCCATGGCAACACTAACCTAATGCTACAATTTGGTTTGTGGAGATAGATTTAGTGCAACATGTAACGAATCGTGGCGACCAATAACTCCTGGCGATAGACATTTGGGGCAACAACCTATGCCAACGACACACCTTTCATGGGCCATACTCTTCCGTGGCAATAGTCAATCGTGGCAAGAAACAATGGCAACAATCATTATTTTCATGGCATTAGTCATTTTGCCATGAACCCCTACGACTTGTGGCAACAAACAATTCAATCGTCATAATAGGAAATTGCAACATAATCATTTTGGTGGTGATAAATAATTATCACAATGGACAAAATATTTGTAGCGAGAAACTATTGCAATAATTTAAAGTGCTTTGTTGCAACGTCCTAGTGCAACAAAGCAAGTAGGCATGGCGACTGAGATTTGATGCAACACTATATTTTACGTAGTACTAACATGTGGCAACCGAAAGTCGGTTGTGGTAATAGCCTATTGCAACCATAAAAGAAAATACATGCATTCAATTACAATATTCAAAACTGTCTGTATAACATGTCGATTCATAAAAATCAGAATTCTCATAGCAAATATCCATCAATTAAACTCAAATATTTCACACAAATTATACTTTTATATTTCACAGATAACTATCAAGAATCACATGACAACTTTTACAAAAATATCTAATACAATGTAGCTGAATTTAAAGGCATATAATCAACATCAAGCATAAATCAAAGGCCTGAAATTAATAGAATGATTTTGTCAAATTCACAAGTTAACTTATGCAACAAATCTAGAAGGCACTACAAGAATTTGGTTTTTTGCCATGTGCCGGAGACACAAGGTAAATGGGACATGAACTGGACATACTTTCAATTAAAACTATCAGTAGGTGTGTTTGGCAAGAATGCATAACCATGTGTAAAGCAATACATGTGTCTATACCAAACAATGCCTAAGGTTCAGTCCAGATTCTATCAAGCTAGCCAAGTCTACCTACTTTTGTACACTAAGCTACCCATGTGTAAACCGAAAGTAAATACTCAGAAATAGCCGGTTAATTTCGACTTGTAGTCGCATTCAAATGTTAGCCGGTGAACTTGTCCGGTTAGCCGAAACACACATAAAAGCTACAGGAATGAAACTACACATCCCTGGAATCAATATTCATTGTAAACTGAACCGCAATATTGAAGTTTTATCTGTACTAGAAGATTCCTAAGTCAATCTCCTTGTGCTCATGCTCTGTTCCGGCGGCCGTTCAACGTTCATGGATGACTCATATCTGACACGAAACAGGGTTTCGCCCCGCTTTATAAATAAAGCCAAACCGTTTGAGACCGCTGCTGGGCCAGACAGCACAACGCCCAAGAACCGACCGAACGATACAAAGTAGTGAGGTAGCCCTCTTACAAAGAAGATCCTAAGAAAACCGAGCTACAGAAGTCACAGCGAACCACAACTACGCAGCCGGACAAGCACACTAGCTCCACGCTACGCCCTAACTCCCCTAAGCTCCACGACCACGCCCCCAAGAGGGTAACGGCGCAAAGCGTCGCCGCCGCCGAGCCCTAAAGGACTTGGGTTTTCAGCCGGAACCCTGACACAAGGGAGATCACCTAGACGGCATCCTCAAGAGGAGAGCGGCACCCGCGGGCGTCGCCGTCGTCAGTGCCAAAGCACAGGGCTTTCGCCCGATCACTCCCCCGTGACACACAGAGGGTCGCAGAACATAATGTAACATCCCAGAACTTAGGGTCCATAAATAGAGTGGACACAAGAGTGTGCATTGAATTCATGCATCAGAAAATCCGGATAATTTTCGCGCATTTAATTTTCAAAACACTAAGTGATTGAAGTTTCACTTGAGTTGGTGGAGTTGAAGTAGATAATCAACTTGAGCGTTATAAACTTTGAGATGATCTTGGCTTAAACCTTATTTTGGGGTAAAGATATACACGATGAGAGGTTACACTAAAGAAAACAAAACTTGTTACCTCAAAACAATATTTAGGAGTTAATGACCAAAACAACTATTTTGAGTTATTCTCTGATCATCTATTCTTATCAATTGTGCTAGACATATTTCTAGTACATGGAAACCATGACCTTCTTGGAGACCAATTGAATTACCTAAAGCTTAACCTAGATCTTCCACTTTTATCTTGACGTCATATTTTCTTATCTCCCCATCTTCTCGAAGACATCAACAAGAGAAGATATCGAGAAGGGAAGAAATACAACAAGAAGACATAGAGAAGCATTCATTTGATGGACATAGAAGTGTTATGCCAATCTATCATGAAGAATTGGAAACTCTTTCATCTTCAACCATCTTTATTAATTTCTCAGGAAATGGTAGGACATTACAATGTTAGTGTGATATAGAAATAGGTTGATAACAAGCTTTGCAACCTTGTTGACAACTCATTTTGGTATGCACAAACAATGGAGTGCCATATAGATATGAATAGTGGGATAGATCATCCAGTACATCAAGTTCTTTGATGTCATAAAATACACATACATTCACATACCACCAATTGGTGTACTCCAATATTTCAATATTTTAAAATCCATAACCTAGATCATTTTAGAAGTTGATGGAAACAAATTAGAAATAAATAAATAAGGCCATAGAAATAATTCCACATAGTGATAATGCACCATAAAAACAAATAAGTGGAAACCGTGAATGGAAACAAACTGGATATTTATTTTATCTATAGTCTTTTAAGTAAAACCTTAAAACAATTTAATTGGATATATAACATAGGAATTATTCCCAGATGCTTAACATGCATTACCAAAATTTAATTAAGTAAAATACATTAATGGAAGAAAGATATCAAATAAGTCCAAATTCATTTATGAGATAGAAGAATTCTAAACACACCAAATATCCAAATTATATCATGGAATCAACTTATACAAGTGAGAATAAACATTGTAATTCAACCACAACCTTTCCAGGACCTCTTTGCAAGTTCCAGAATCAAAAACAGGTCCAAAATAGGAGACAGGGGCCTGTTTCAACTGAATCTGTAGTTTTCCGGAAACCCAGGGGGTTTTCTGCAAACCGGCTTTTCCTTTCGTTTTCTTCTCCGGCCAGAAGGACGGCCGAAGCCGTGGCCGTGCCTCCAAGCTCCCGTACGACCGCCTCCCTCTCGCGCGTGGATAAGACCATGGAGGAGCCGTCCTCATCCTCCTATCTCTCTCACTCGCTCTCTCCTCTTCTCTCTCGTCCTTTCCTAAAATCCCTAACCCTAGCTCTCCGGCCGCCGCCGAACACCGGCGATAGCCGTTGATTCCGACCACGATTCGTCGTTCTAAGCGGGGAAGAAGCTTCGCCATGTCTCCCTCTTCCTCCTCCATGAGCAACGCGTTCGGGGAAGCTCGGAAGACCGAGGAATCACCCTTCTTCTCCATCTCCGACCGACAGTCGCCGTGGACGAGTTCGTCGCCGCCAGTCCACGCCCTGCCTCTCCGAGAAGTTCTAAAGCCTCAGGGTGAGCTCAGCTTCCTCCCCATCCCATCCGTTCGACTTAATTCGTCCGAGGTTGTGAGTTCGTCATGAACCGTCCTCGGGTTCCGCCGGAGTTCGCCGCCGGCGACATTCCGGTGACCATTTGGTCCGTGCGCCGCCACCAAAAGAACCGCCAGACCGTTCTCTAGCTTAGGCCCCGACCAAATCGTCCCAATTCCTTCGTAGGTATCGAATTCATCTTCTGCCATGGAGATGAACTCCGGTATGTCGTCAGCTGACGCCAGCAACTGGATTAAATCATTTTCCTTTAATTTAATTCAAATCTTTTAAATTGAGTTAAACTTTTTAAAATCAGAACTAAATCATTTCAAATCAGAAAAATACAAACTTTATATCAAAATTATCAGAAAAATAAAATCTCAATAACTATATCATTATAGGTTCAATTTGAATAAAACTTAGATAGAGTAAATTTAAAATACAAATTACTTGATATTTTAAATATAAAGATATTTGAAAGGCTATTTTGGATGCATTTCAAACTTCATTTAAATATTTCACATACATTCTTTTTAAAAACTGAAAATATAATTTCATTATAAAATGTAATATTCATAATATAATTATTGCTATTTTAAAATAATATTCTATTTTAGAAAATAATAAATAAGTATTATTATTCTTAAAATAAAAATAAAAAACAAAATAAAAGTATAAGTTAATGAAAGCTATTCTACTACTATTTGGTACTCATTTAAAATAAATAAAAATCCAATAACATCTGAAAACTACTTAGATCCACTTTGTATGAATGTTCCACTTATTTTATGTATTACTTACTTCTTGTTTGTTTATAATTTGGTAAAGTGAAAATCATTAACAAACACCTAATTAATAGATAACACTATGGTAGTTTATAACTTGTTATATTCCAAACATAAATCATTCATCCACAAGAAAACATTCTAAGTTTAGAAGTAAGTGCTTAACTGAAATAAAATCGTATTGCAATGTCTTGGGTAAAACACACAAAGAAGAATAATGTTATAATCTTTCTATTAACCATGTGTTATAGTATCAGCAAAGTTAGACATTATTTATGTTCTTCAAAAGTTATACTTTTTGCCATCTTGTAATATAACACTAGTTCCCTACTTAATTAAAGTTCATACATGCTTTCCACCAACATAAGATGAACACAACCTAAAGCAACCATTGAGTGTTTATATGTGATTTTACTTTACTC
This sequence comes from Poa annua, assembly GCA_026929855.1. Taxonomy (NCBI): domain Eukaryota; kingdom Viridiplantae; phylum Streptophyta; class Magnoliopsida; order Poales; family Poaceae; genus Poa; species Poa annua. The sequence continues at coordinate 77,202,176 of CM049431.1, read as the reverse complement.
TTATGCTTAACATGATACATGAACATTAATGTTAAACAACTAATCTCGCTTGTGGAGTAAACTTGAATACAAAACAACTCTAAATGAAATCACCCAACACAAATAACACATAATCATCTAGAATGAGATACGGGGTACTTTGCGATGCATCTCATACTTATGCATTAATCATGCTGCTTCTTTAAACATTAGTCCTTACCGGACCAATGATGTTGTTTCCAGATTTCTCGGAGTTTATATTATATCGAAGACCCTGGCTGCATAATCTTGCAATCAAAAAGGCAAGTTCATCCCTTTATACATGTCCTATTGAAGTATTTGTTAAGAAACTATTTTCAAACTGTTAGTATTGCATATCACACAAAAAGGGCAGAAAACTTATTTTATAATAATATGACTATGGTTATCCACCAGTGAGGTGGTAATCTCATATGGCTGGCAGATGGGACCACGGTAAGAATATTGTGGTGGAGAGAAGAGCTGTTGGGGTCGAATGGAGAGAAACAGAGAGAAGAGAGAAGAGGGCAGCGATTTTGGGCTCGGGCGCTGGGCGTTGCGCCTTAAGTCGCGGAGGGTAGCGCCACGGCGTGTGGCGCTACCCTATGAAGGGTAGCGCCAGGGCGTGTGGCGCTACCCTCTGAAGGGCAACGTCGCGGGCCTCGGCGTTGCGCGTCCACCTCGCGGGGCCCGCCGTGCCACGCTGTCACGAGGGTAGAGTCGAAGCCCGTGGCGCTACCGCAGAGAGGGTAGCGCCACGGTTTTGGGCGCTACCAAAAAGGGTTAGATTTTGAAATAGTTTCGAAAAGGGGTTAGTTTTGGCTGAAGTTTGACCAAAGGGTTATTTTTGTGAAATTTCACTCTTTAAACATTAGTCCTTACCGGACCAATGATGTTGTTTCCAGATTTCTCGGAGTTTATATTATATCGAAGACCCTGGCTGCATAATCTTGCAGTCAAAAAGGCAAGTTCATCCCTTTATACATGTCCTATTGAAGTATTTGTTAAGAAACTATTTTCAAACGGTTAGTATTGCATATCACACAAAAAGGGCAGAAAACTTATTTTATAATAATATGACTATGGTTATCCACCAGTGAGGTGGTAATCTCATATGGCTGGCAGATGGGACCACGGTAAGAATGTTGTGGTGGAGGTTCCATTTGCACGGGAAAGTATCACCTAGGACTTAACAACAAATTTCGCCAGTGATTCTTGCGCCGAATATTACGCGCAACCATAAGATTTGGAATGGGACGGAGAAGTCAGTTGTACCCTTTTCCTCTCGTACACCAACGGATGCATAGTACAAGCCAGGCGGTGGTAAATCCGCTCATGAGCTTGAGATGGCTCGGATAATAATCTCACCTTCGGGTTGTGGCTTCTAGCATCTATGAAGGTTGGCTTCAGGACTGATTTGATGCGGTTTCCAAATAGTCAGCAGGCATGAGATGACTGGTTTCCTCTAGCCTGCAACTGAAGTAATGGGCGGTGTGCGGGGATGGTGGAAAGGCGCAGTGATTGGCTTGGATTACTGACTGGGCCCCACACCAAGGAAGTGTGGACGGGAAAGATTCGCCCGGTTGTGCAACAAGGTCTTGATCTCTTATGGGTAAAGCAGCGCACCTCTGCAGAGTGTATGAATGTGACATGTTACTCCACGTTCCAGGATGGAACGACGAACGCAGCAGGAAAGGAGGCTCCTCAAAGCCCTAGCCCTGTGACTCCTGACGAGCATAGTCTTCAGAATAAAAGCAATCTTTTAAAGAAATGTTTTCAAAAACTTGTTTTAGCCTACGACAATCCATTGTATGTGGCTGTATTTATGCATCAAACTTCCCACCTTGCATAATGAACTTGCTGGGTAACGCTGTTACTCACCCTTGCCTCCTAAACCCCTGCTAGACATGAAGAACCACAAAAAGGCAGCACTTTAGGCTATGAAGACTCTGAAGACGGATAAACTCAAGATACCAAAGAAGGCAACTACATCGAGTTGAAGCAATTGAAGGAAGACGGAGGACAAATGAAGGCGTAGTGTAAAATAGGATAGATTCCTAGTCTTAGAACCTATCTCTGTAGGCGTTGCGATAGCGCAATTGCAAGCCTAGCCGTATTAGAAGTAGGCTTAGTATAGGTTAGTTCCTCCGAGATTTTCCATTTGATGTTCTTTTATTAGGGCCTTGCCTCATTGTTTCGAGGAGGTTCAAAAGATCTGTTGTTTTGGATCTTCTGATTGTAATTTTTAGTCATGCCTTGGACCTGCGATGTTTCTGTTGTACCACTCTGATGACGTAACACTGGTGGACGGTGATCCATTGGTGCTATGTCAACGACTATAGCATACTACACCATGCAGTGGTATGCTGGGTCACCACAGCTGGTATCAGAGCAAACGCTTTGACCCTAGGATTAAAACCCTCTAAAGGAGACCTGTAGGTTGGGTAGTGACTATAGGAAGCCATCTTATCTAAACCAACTTCTAAAAGACTTGTGATGGATATTCACTTGAGAATAATCTTATCACTCTAGAGTAAAAATTCCCTTTCATATCTTATTGGAAGAAGTATTTCCTATCTGGCCTAAAAAGTTATGTATGTAATCTTTAATGAATACGTACATATCCCATCCTTAGTATGTATGACCTAGTACAGCTTATCATATAACCACCGGTGTTGAATGAACTGAAGTAGAACCATTTTAGTATTACCTATGGGTTGATGGTGGTATCTTTTAAAGAGAAGCCATCTGAGGTAGCATAACCACGACTACAAATCACGTGAGATTCACTTGTGATTCTTTAGATGATGGTGTAGCATCCTTGAGCCAATACTAGTATGACATAAGATAAGGAGTATGACGATAGTAGATTAATAAAAGAAAGTCTCATGGTGAGTCTAGCTCCTAAACCATGATAGGAACGTTAAATGTGACAATTTGCTAAGGAAATAACTTTTAATAAATGTGTGTAGGATTAGCATATGCGAGATAGAGATAACTTAGGTAGGATGATGAGGAGGTATTATAGGCTAATAACAACTTGTGTAGCAATTGTGAGAGATTGTGTGAGGTTAGCACTTAGTTGGAACACAATTGGTAGCATGCATAGTAAGGGAGTTAGATCACATTTAGAGCTAGATAGCTGCTACTTTAGATCACTTTGGCGCCGTTTATCCTGTTACAAGTGGCCAACTGGGGTAATCAGTGAGATGAAGAGTAGTATGAACCCTATACATTACCAAACAACGGTAGAGACCTATATACTACTATATGTGTGCATCAAACTATAATACTTTATACAAGCCTTAGTACGAGAGATATTATACTCGAAGTGCTATGTTATAGGCTTTACATATGCATGTATGCATATCATTTGGATTTCTTGGATTTTATTGGTTCTTTGTGTGACTAGATCTATTCATGAAGCTTCGCTTGATGTGCAAATGCATGTTGCATCACCAAGCTATGTCTTAATGATATAGATCTAGATAGAATAGGAATTCGTGAAAGGAAGAGACGAGTTCTAAAGGACAAGGATGAAGACTTGCATGAAGATGAAGACTTGCATGAAGATGAAGAGTTAAGGTTCTTGGACTCTTTGTTATGCAGTTTTGGCTATGCCAGTGTTATGGCGCAACTGAGGGGTTGTGTGCCGATGATCCATTCCGAGCACGCCTACCGATGAGCATCGGTCTGGGATTGGTAAACCCAGGGACCCTTGGTTACGTAGCATGACCAGTGACACATAGCATTTCTGTATAGTTTAGAGGTCGAGTCTGACAATAACAAGATTCTAGGATTCTTTGTTATGCATTCTTGGTTATGATTAGCATGGTAGTCTTCCGAGTGGTTTGTGTGACCGGTGTTCCCGGCACGCCTGCAGTTCAACTCTGCCTGGGAGTGGTAACCCAGTAACTCTCGGCTAACATGTCTAAGAGCACATAACAGTTGTGTATAACTATGAATTCCGGGATTCGCCAGAAGTATTGGCATCAGAGGAGACGAAGGATCTCCTAGCGTGAAGATTATTTGGAGAATTTACCTCGGATATCCACAATTGTGTGGGTACACCGTAGATTTCCTTTGTAAGATAAGATAAAGGTAAATGTAAGGTATACAAAGACCATGATCCCAAACCTAAGACCCATGTTGGTACACCCTAAGTGTGGAAACCATTACAAAAATCTAAGGAGGGGAGTAAATAAAGGAGTAGATTTGAAGTGGTGATTGACAAAACCAAGTTGTTGAACTGCTTTTGTCAGTAAAGGGCATTCCTTGGTTCCAACCTAGAGAATGACAGGAGAAGTGGGTAGGAGAAATCACCTAGAAAACCATATTAGAAGATCACTTTGCATCACTAGGATTAGTGTATGATTAAGATTCCAGATGACACGAGAAAAAGGAAACCCGACTAAGTAAGCTTTTGGAAGTAAATTTCCCGACCATTCATATTAGGGTGAATTAGGTATAGTGCCATTACCTAGGTTGGTTGAAAAATAAGTAAAGAGTACCTTAGTAAGACTTCCTAAAACCTAAGTACCTTCCAAATTGGTCTGATATTAAGTGAAGGAATTTAGTCAGAGCTACTAATAGGACCAATAAGCATGGGAGAGTTTTTCAAGAAATTAGACCCAGGAGTGGATCATTCCAAAAGATAATCACAAAATCAGTGGAATTGACTGTTAGCAAATGCTAAGTCAAAAGAGGAATCAAGGAAATATATGGATTTGGGGATACACCACTTATCTCCAATAAGGATTAATACAAAGTTCGAGAACTACGATCTTAAACAAGACGGATCCACAATCCGAAACGTAAGAGAGTACGAACTCCGGGGACGAAGTTTAGTTTAAGGAGGGGAGGCTGTAACATCCCAGAACTTAGGGTCCAGAAATAGAGTGGACACAAGAGTGTGCATTGCATTCATGCATCAAAAAATCCGGATAATTTTCGCGCATTTAATTTTCAAAACACTAAGTGATTGAAGTTTCACTTGAGTTGGTGGAGTTGAAGTAGATAATCAACTTGAGCGTTATAAACTTTGAGATGATCTTGGCTTAAAACTTATTTTGGGGTAAAGATATACACGATGAGAGGTTACACTAAAGAAAACAAAACTTGTTACCTCAAAACAATATTTAGGAGTTAATGACCAAAACAACTATTTTGAGTTATTCTCTGATCATCTATTCTTATCAATTGTGCTAGACATATTTCTAGTACATGGAAACCATGACCTTCTTGGAGACCAATTGAATTACCTAAAGCTTAACCTAGATCTTCCACTTTTATCTTGACGTCATATTTTCTTATCTCCCCATCTTCTCGAAGACATCAACAAGAGAAGATATCGAGAAGGGAAGAAATACAACAAGAAGACATAGAGAAGCATTCATTTGATGGACATAGAAGTGTTATGTCAATCTATCATGAAGAATTGGAAACTCTTTCATCTTCAACCATCTTTATTAATTTCTCAGGAAATGGAAGGACATTACAATGTTAGTGTGATATAGAAATAGGTTGATAACAAGCTTTGCAACCTTGTTGACAACTCATTTTGGTATGCACAAACAATGGAGTGCCATATAGATATGAATAGTGGGATAGATCATCCAGTACATCAAGTTCTTTGATGTCATAAAATACACATACATTCACATACCACCAATTGGTGTACTCCAATATTTCAATATTTTAAAATCCATAACCTAGATCATTTTAGAAGTTGACGGAAACAAATTAGAAATAAATAAATAAGGCCATAGAAATAATTCCACATAGTGATAATGCACCATAAAAACAAATAAGTGGAAACCGTGAATGGAAACAAACTGGATATTTATTTTATCTATAGTCTTTTAAGTAAAACCTTAAAACAATTTAATTGGAAATATAACATAGGGATTATTCCCAGATGCTTAACATGCATTACCAAAATTTAATTAAGTAAAATACATTAATGGAAGAAAGATATCAAATAAGTCCAAATTCATTTATGAGATAGAAGAATTCTAAACACACCAAATATCCAAATTATATCATGGAATCAACTTATACAAGTGAGAATAAATATTGTAATTCAACCACAACCTTTCCAGGACCTCTTTGCAAGTTCCAGAATCAAAAACAGGTCCAAAATAGGAGACAGGGGCCTGTTTCAACTGAATCTGTAGTTTTCCGGAAACCCAGGGGGTTTTCTGCAAACTGGCTTTTCCTTTCGTTTTCTTCTCCGGCCAGAAGGACGGCCGAAGCCGTGGCCGTGCCTCCAAGCTCCCGTACGACCGCCTCCCTCTCGCGCGTGGATAAGACCATCTCGCTCTCTCCTCTTCTCTCTCGTCCTTTCCTAAAATCCCTAACCCTAGCTCTCCGGCCGCCGCCGAACACCGGCGATAGCCGTTGATTCCGACCACGATTCGTCGTTCTAAGCGGGGAAGAAGCTTCGCCATGTCTCCCTCTTCCTCCTCCATGAGCAACGCGTCCGGGGAAGCTCGGAAGACCGAGGAATCACCCTTCTTCTCCATCTCCGACCGACAGTCGTCGTGGACGAGTTCGTCGCCGCCAGTCCACGCCCTGCCTCTCCGAGAAGTTCTAAAGCCTCAGGGTGAGCTCAGCTTCCTCCCCATCCCATCCGTTCGACTTAATTCGTCCGAGGTTGTGAGTTCGTCATGAACCGTCCTCGGGTTCCGCCGGAGTTCGCCGCCGGCGACATTCCGGTGACCATTTGGTCTGTGCGCCGCCACCAAAAGAACCGCCAGACCGTTCTCTAGCTTAGGCCCCGACCAAATCGTCCCAATTCCTTCGTAGGTCTCGAATTCATCTTCGGCCATGGAGATGAACTCCGGTATGTCGTCAGCTGACGCCAGCAACTGGATTAAATCATTTTCCTTTAATTTAATTCAAATCTTTTAAATTGAGTTAAACTTTTTAAAATCAGAACTAAATCATTTCAAATCAGAAAAATACAAACTTTATATCAAAATTATCAGAAAAATAAAATCTCAATAACTATATCATTATAGGTTGAATTTGAATAAAACTTAGATAAAGTAAATTTAAAATACAAATTACTTGATATTTTAAATATGAAGATATTTGAAAGGCTATTTTGGATGCATTTCAAACTTCATTTAAATATTTCACATACATTCTTTTTAAAAACTGAAAATATAATTTCATTATAAAATGTAATATTCATAATACAATTATTGCTATTTTAAAATAATATTCTATTTTAGAAAATAATAAAAAAGTATTATTATTCTTAAATTAAAAATAAAAGTATAAGCTTATGAAAGCTATTCTACTACTATTTGGTACTCATTTAAAATAAATGAAAATCCAATAACATCTGAAAACTACTTAGATCCACTTTGTATGAATGTTCCACTTATTTTATGTATTACTTACTTCTTGTTTGTTTATAATTTGGTAAAGTGAAAATCATTAACAAACACCTAATTAATAGATAACACTATGGTAGTTTTTGTAACTTGTTATATTCCAAACATAAATCATTCATCCACAAGAAAACATTCTAAGTTTAGAAGTAAGTGCTTAACTGAAATAAAATCGTATTGCAATGTCTTGGGTAAAACACACAAAGAAGAATAATGTTATAATCTTTCTATTAACCATGTGTTATAGTATCAGCAAAGTTAGACATTATTTATGTTCTTCAAAAGTTATTCTTTTTGCCATATTGTAATATAACACTAGTTCCCTACTTAATTAAAGTTCATACATGCTTTCCACCAACATAAGATGAACACAACCTAAAGCAACCATTGAGTGTTTATATGTGATTTTACTTTACTCTTATGCTTAACATGATACATGAACATTAATGTTAAACAACTAATATCTCTTGTGGAGTAAACTTGAATACAAAACAACTCTAAATGAAATCACCCAACACAAATAACACATAATCATCTAGAATGAGATACGGGGTACTTTGCGATGCATCTCATACTTATGCATTAATCATGCTGCTTCTTTAAACATGAAATTTCACAAAAATAACCCTTTGGTCAAACTTTAACCAAAACTAACCCCTTTTAAAAACTATTTCAAAATCTAACCCTTTTTGGTAGCGCCCAACAACGTGGCGCTACCCTCTCTGCGGTAGCGCCACGGGCTTCGGCGCTACCCTCGTGACAGCGTGGCACGGCGGGCCCCGCGAGGTGGACGCGCAACGCCGAGGCCCGCGGCGTTGCCCTTCAGAGGGTAGCGCCACACGCCGTGGCGCTACCCTCCGCGACTTAAGGCGCAGCACACGCGCCCGAACGGTTCTTCCTCTCCATCCCGTGCGCTCTGTCCTCCATGGCGGCTGCTGCCTCTCTCTCTCCTCCCTCCTAAATCCCCACCAAATCTGGCCGGATTTGAAGCAGCTATAATAACACTAACCTAAAGCTAAATTAACATGATATAGCAAATTAAATCCTAAAGCAAAATTAAACTAACCTAAAGCTAAATTAATCAACACTAACCCTAACACTAACATACAATGTGTCCAAATCAACACTAACCCTAACCCTAACATACAATGGGCAAATAGAAGCATACACACACACATTGCCCACTATTATCCACAAAAACGAAATATTACACCCTCATATGACATTTCTAGGGTTTTCAAGATCTAAACATAATGCCACAAAATTGCAACAATTTGGTTGGACAAAAACATGGGGGATGGAGGAGATTACCTCTCTCAACGCAGGGGAGCCCAAATCCACGGCCAAATCGAACCAATATGGAGGGATTTGTGAGGGGGGTGAGTACAAGGAGAGAGAGGGAGAGAAGAGTTGTTGGGGTCGAATGGAGAGAAACAGAGAGAAGAGAGAAGAGGGCAGCGATTTTGGGCTCGGGCGCTGCACCTTAAGTCGCGGAGGGTAGCGCCAGGGCGTGTGGCGCTACCCTCTGAAGGGCAACGCCGCGGGCCTCGGCGTTGCGCGTCCACCTCGCGGGGCCCGCCGTGCCACGCTGTCACGAGGGTAGAGCCGTAGCCCGTGGCGCTACCGCAGAGAGGGTAGCGCCACGTTGTTGGGCGCTACCAAAAAGGGTTAGATTTTGAAATAGTTTCGAAAAGGGGTTAGTTTTGGCTGAAGTTTGACCAAAGGGTTATTTTTGTGAAATTTCACTCTTTAAACATTAGTCCTTACCGGACCAATGATGTTGTTTCCAGATTTCTCGGAGTTTATATTATATCGAAGACCCTGGCTGCATAATCTTGCAGTCAAAAAGGCAAGTTCATCCCTTTATACATGTCCTATTGAAGTATTTGTTAAGAAACTATTTTCAAACGGTTAGTATTGCATATCACACAAAAAGGGCAGAAAACTTATTTTATAATAATATGACTATGGTTATCCACCAGTGAGGTGGTAATCTCATATGGCTGGCAGATGGGACCACGGTAAGAATGTTGTGGTGGAGGTTCCATTTGCACGGGAAAGTATCACCTAGGACTTAACAACAAATGTCGCCAGTGATTCTTGCGCCGAATATTACGCGCAACCATAAGATTTGGAATGGGACGGAGAAGTCAGTTGTACCCTTTTCCTCTCGTACACCAACGGATGCATAGTACAAGCCAGGCGGTGGTAAATCCGCTCATGAGCTTGAGATGGCTCGGATAATAATCTCACCTTCGGGTTGTGACTTCTAGCATCTATGAAGGTTGGCTTCAGGACTGATTTGATGCGGTTTCCAAATAGTCAGCAGGCATGAGATGACTGGTTTCCTCTAGCCTGCAACTGAAGTAATGGGGGGTGTGCGGGGATGGTGGAAAGGCGCAGTGATTGGCTTGGATTACTGACTGGGCCCCACACCAAGGAAGTGTGGACGGGAAAGATTCGCCCGGTTGTGCAACAAGGTCTTGATCTCTTATGGGTAAAGCAGCGCACCTCTGCAGAGTGTATGAATGTGACATGTTACTCCACGTTCCAGGATAGAACGACGAACGCAGCAGGAAAGGAGGCTCCTCAAAGCTCTAGCCCTGTGACTCCTGACGAGCATAGTCTTCAGAATAAAAGCAATCTTTTAAAGAAATGTTTTCAAAAACTTGTATTAGCCTACGACAATCCATTGTCTGTGGCTGTATTTATGCATCAAACTTCCCACCTTGCATAATGAACTTGCTGGGTAACGCTGTTACTCACCCTTGCCTCCTAAACCCCTGCTAGACATGAAGAACCACAAAAAGGCAGCACTTTAGGCTATGAAGACTCTGAAGACGGATAAACTCAAGATACCAAAGAAGGCAACTACATCAAGTTGAAGCAATTGAAGGAAGACGGAGGACAAATGAAGGCGTAGTGTAAAATAGGATAGATTCCTAGTCATAGAACCTATCTCTGTAGGCGTTGCGATAGCGCAATTGCAAGCCTAGCCGTATTAGAAGTAGGCTTAGTATAGGTTAGTTCCTCCGAGATTTTCCATTTGATGTTCTTTTATTAGGGCCTTGCCTCATTGTTTCGAGGAGGTTCAAAAGATCTGTTGTTTTGGATCTTCTGATTGTAATTTTTAGTCATGCCTTGGACCTGCGATGTTTCTGTTGTACCACCCTGATGACGTAACACTGGTGGACGGTGATCCATTGGTGCTATGTCAACGACTATAGCATACTACACCATGTAGTGGTATGCTGGGTCACCACACATAAGCATAAGGCACTCCAGATCCAGGCACCGCCGGAACGCGCCCGAGCCACCCACCGCTGCCCCGGCTGTACTGCCTCTGCTTACTGCCGTATTTATGTTAATGCACTTTCTAATGATACGTAAGCAAGGTATTTCGTCCACACAGCCAAACGAAGCAGCCACCACCATCACCATGGTGCTCGCCGGAGAGCCGCCCATGTGACCCGCCACCCAGGGCCGCCGCCCCGGCATCCGCACACTCCACCCTAGGACAGGGGCAAACACACCGTAGGAGCAATGGATCTGAGAAGAAAACCTAGAGCGCGTTAGCCCACTGGAGGGACCTCCCTCCACCAGTGCCGACCGGACATGGTAGCTGGATCAGCTCAGACCCGCCTGGCCCGTACCAATCCCACCGCCATCCTGCAGCTCGTAGGCCGTCGCCGCCGCAGAGTCTCCACCACGCCACCACTACTCGCCACGTGAGCACGCTACTGGCCGCGGAGAGAAGCACGCCAGACCCGGATCGATGAAGAGGCTACGAGGGGAGGACGCCCGAAGGGTCGCGGTCCCAGCCGTAGCCACACACCATCCACCACCACCGGCCAAAGGTACCAGCGTTGCACCACGCAGGCCACCACCCCGGCGCCCCCGAGCTCGAACCCGTTGAGCAGAAGACCACACGAGACCATTAACGGGCATGGTGGGTCGGTGCCCGACTGCTGGTGGTTAGCGGGGTGCAGTTGATAGGTGGAGACGACACCTCCGTACCACCCTCGGTCGCACCCCAAGAACGGTGACCGGCAGACCCAGTAGGTACCCCTCCACCACCGGAGTGGTTGCCGACCAGATGCAGAACTCGTAGCCCTAGGTCCAGATCGAGCCCACCTGGCCCAGATCGGGCCCGGGGCTCCAAGCCCGCACTGCAGCATACAGCCGCCGTCGCCGCCGTCCACCTGCGCGCCGAGACCTCCCCCACTGCCCGCCGCCGGCCCTCAGGTCCACCGCCGCCAGGCCGCGCCCGCTGGAGCCCACCGGCGACCACAAGGCAGGGCCCCGTCGCCGCCGCGTTCTCCGCCTCTCGGCCCCCGCAGCCTCCACGCCGTCGCGCCGTCGCCGGCCAACACCGCCGCCGTGCCCCGCGTCCAGCACCGCGCCCCCAGCAACCGCCGTAGCCCGCGCCGGCTTGGCCCGCGCGAGGGGGAAGAAAGGCCCCGCCGACGCCGCCGGGCTTTGCCCGACGACGCCCTCCGGCGGCGGCGAGGAGAGGGGGCGGAGGGGAGAGGCGAGAGTGGGTGGCGGCGCGAGGGAGCCCCCGGTCGCTCGCGGGAGCGACGTGGGGGGCCGAGGGGAGGAAGGTGGAGGGGGGGAGAGGGTGGCGCGGCGGCCGGCGCCGGCGGCGCTAGGGTTAGGGTTGGGGAGGAGGAGAGGAGGTGGTTTTTTCGGATGACTCATATCTCCCCACTGCAGTTCACGGCTTCCTCTCCTTTGGCCCAACTGACCCTTCTCCTCGGACCCCGGCAAATCATGATCAGTAACATGTATGGTAGAAACAGTATATGCAACTTTAGCTTAATAATACAGAGATAATATTTTTTGTCGTGTACGTCTTGTATTGTTTGTGCAGCTGACTATTTGTTGCATCGTAACAAATTATTTTGCAAATTTTTCGTTCTTGTTCACATGGATGAGGAACTTTTCATCCTCCATGTGCAGCGTTGAAGCAAAACGGTCAAATACAAACCCGTTATTTCTTACCGGAGAAAGGAGCAGGAAGACAATAATCTATATACAGCATTTCTGGAGATCATCGTGTTGTATTTCTGGAGACGCCACTCTTATCAGTGTTCACCTCCAATCACGTTTTGTACCATATCATTGCATAATTAATCAGTAGACAACAGGTAAAATTAATGTGCACCTGAAGGACAACAGAACATGAAGATAATGAAAGGGCAGCGTGAAGTGGGCGTACCTCAGCTGGTTGGTTTCTTGTGGTGGAACTAGCCCATCCAGGTTCAAGTCCTTTACTTGACACTAGTAGCCGTGCACGTGCAATGCACGTAAAATGAAAGAAAATCACAATGCGAAAACTTCAAAAGAAACAAAAGGCATGTTCCTATCCTTAACGAAGATCTGGGTCAATTCTCTTCTATCTATTCGGACGGTGGATACGACCACCTTTACCTCAAAAAAATCCTTAACGGAGGTAAAAATAATAATGTGCAACATATACATGATTTGCAATTACCACTTTATTTTTATCCTTGCAGATTATCAATAGTTAAACATATACAAATAAACTGTTTGCTATAAGGATAAATTTAGAATATGTTTTTGCTGAATAACAATAGCTAAACTTACTATTTTTGGTAATTTCAGTAGCTAGATGAACTGTAATTTTTTCATAAGATGTGGGCTGGCTATAGAATAGAAATAGTGAGTATGAGATGTGGAGAGGTAACTGGACTGTCCTACCTTAAACAGCAGTTTGTTCATTCAGGAACAACAAGCATGCCTAATGGTAGTCTTCCGGATTATCAAGCTGGCCATTCTAGCCAATTTTATGTGCTTATATCTTATTTCAGCCAAGTTCTTGTGCAGAACATGCAAGCTCCTGCTCTGCTTAATCAAATTGAAATGCATGCAAGGACCTCAGCGACATAGCAATGTACTGCATGGTGTAAATCCTTCTGGAAATGGGCTCACCTTGGATCAAAGGCTGGCTTTCTTCTCCAATTCTGGACATACTACTGGACCTGCAATTCATGGATTTCTTTCAAATCAAGTTAACAGTGGCAGTTTAAGAATGCTACTGTATATGAGGTGACTTCACATTTTCATGCATTTTCCTCCTATAACGGTGGCATGCATGTTGCTCTAATTGCACAGGTAATGTTAAGAAATACACCTTCGTTGGATACTATATTTCAATCTACCTGGTGTTTCTAGGGAATAATAGACAATATTATAACTGCTTGCATGTACCATTTGGACTTGAATCCTTGATTCTGCAAAAATATGCATGCCTCATACTAATGCTGGACCCAATTGAATTTTCGAACAGAGTAATGCTATGACTACAATTGATGTAAGCATTACTTCCCTTGTTGAAGTTCTGGACATTTTTACTTGAAATACTTCAGAATATGTTTTTTCATAAAGTTCTAGAAAATCAAATTACCTAACCTTATTAGAGAGTCATTTATTTAAAAAAATGCCGCAATCCATTTTGCATGGATATTACAACAGGAACCAACTTAATCTCTACGCCAATAGGTAATGCCAAAGGCTTAAAATGTTAGCAGGAAGAAAAAACTTTTAACATAGTAATTCACTGGATGCACTCATAGTGTGGTTATGCTCAATTGAACAAAACCATGCATGTCTACTTGTCCAGAGACTTGAGAAACGTTATAAGTATAGAAATAAAGACAAAAATGGTGACCACCCCCACCATACCTCTGTTGGATCAAAGATCATCTTTCATGTAAAAACTGACAGCAAGTCTGGAAAGACCTAAAACTCCTTGCACATAGTAAACAGTGGCAACAACCACGTTATGAGGGGACAAATCCACTGCAAATGTTTTGGAGACTTGGAGTAGACTGACTTCGACATGCTACTGGAAGAAGAACCATGTGTGCTGTTTTGATTCTTTTGCCATTTCCCAAAATCCCCATTCCTAGTGTCCCCTTCCTACAGTAAGGCAAGATGGAAGGAATGATAATGCTTCTTACAAGTTACAACAGCCTCGAGAAGTAAATCTGACAGAGACGTATTTTTCTTACCTATAAGTGTAAGAGCAGCGTCGAATACCATATCTGATTTCAAGGTGCTATCCTTTTTCTCTCAAATATATTTACAGTGGAACACTGAACCAATTCAGTCAAGCAGAGCGTCAAATACCATATCTGATTTCAAGGTGTTATCCTATACAGTGGAACACTGAACCAATTCAGTCAAGCAGTGGGGACAGATCCCCGCCATCCGCACCTTTATCTTCGGTAGTGGAATTGAAGATGGCCAATGTCCCTTGAACCGGCCAAATTAACAAATAAATTCACATAACTAACCACTAAAGTCAGCCATGAAAATTCTACACTAATATAAAATACTGAATACACCACTGCAGGTAGTAATAAGTATTTTTAAATCGATAACGTGCCACTACGTATTTTTGCCGAATTGTATTCAGCCAAAGTGAAAAGGCTGAGAACAGTATATTAATCAAATTGCATGCACATCTACAGTCTTTCTCTCATGTAAAATTATCCAGTTAGTGAAATAATTATTTTCATTCAAGAATTACAGTCAATTTCTCTGAACATTATCTCCAGGCATATTAGTCTCCCAAACATTTTGCAGTCTAATGTAGGTACACCAAAAATTCATGCAGAACTAAACTTACTGAGGACACCAGTCATATGATTCGTTGATGCTATGCCAGGCCCGAGTTAGAAATCAACTAAATAATAGCACACACACATCCAAGATATAAGCAAGAATTTGGTTCATATCCATCCTTTCCCAAAGCCTTTCCCTACACAATTAGATGTAAGAGGAGTAAATACATGTTAGATTTGAGAACTGAAGATACTTAAGGGAATCCTTGTATTTGGTGGTCCCGTATTGTGGCAGTACATACAAATTTGAGGCAATACAACAGATTAGAGGCATATCATCCTGATCATGGAACATGCCAAAATGAAAGTTAAAGGATTGCAATGCTAACCAAGTAACCAGAACCAGTTGAACAGTAGGAACCTCCATGCATGCTATGTGGTGAATTCGAACTGGCTGACAATCCTCCACGTACACCAACACAAATGGAATCTGGCAATGGGCGGAGCATCCGCCTAGCTGAGCAGGTGGTAGACTGGTAGGCATATCTGGAGCTCCTTGCTTCGCTGGTTGCTTATTCTGGCAATGATGATCTTTAGTTTTGTTGCCCAATTCACCGTGTCTGAGGTAAATTAATACATTGTGGTTTCACATAAAGTAGGAAAATATTCACATTTTACATCGTATGCAACAAGTATATTATGGAAGAATGAAACGATTTACATGGACTGCTCAAATCCTGGGATTCACTCAATTCTCATTATTATTCATTATCAAACACTATAAGTAATCAAGACCTCGGTTATGCGCTTACTGCACAAAAAGTACATAACAAATTGATTTCAGACGAAAACAGTTGTTAATGATTAAATGGTTGTACCTCTATAAATACATCCATGTTCATCACTGGAACAATTTAAGGTACAATAGACTAATCAAAACATTATAATCCATAATAGAATGTCATTGTTTTCCTATCGAAAGGTTTGACTACATCTATGCTAACTGAACCTGCTTGTTATGACTACATCTATGCTAACTGAATATGGTGGTTATGAAATTCCAGTGTGGGATTTTTTCTTTACCTTTCCTGTTGTGGTTGACCTTTAATCAACCAGCAATGCAGTGGAGGTCCTGGATGCGAGGTGAAGTGGTCGTGAATGATGGGGCGAGGTCGGTAGATGACGGTGGTGTGACCGAGCTGGCAGCGGCGTCCGGTGTGCGAGTCGTCGGTGTTGGGCGTGGGGTTTGCGGCAACGGCGGACGGCGGCGTCGGCAACTATCGGGGAGGCATTGCACGGAGTTGCCGCGGCGGCGGCACGGGATGGGTAGTCGAGCGCATCGCGGCGTGAGGGGCTCACCATGGCGGGGCCAGCCCCAAGCACCACCACCCACCACCACCTCCTCCTCCCCGTCCTCGCCTCCTCCACGCTCCGCCTCCCCGTCCGCGCCCGCACCACCCACGGCACGTGCATCTGCGCCGCCGCCGCCCCGACGCCGCATCCACCGCGTCCCCGCCCGCCACTGACGCGGTGGCCGTCGAGGGCAAGCCCACGGTACTCCGCACCAAGATCTCGCTCTGCGACGCGCTCATCATGCGCTCCGGGACCAAGGTCGGTCGCGACGTCTTCCAGGCCTCAGGGGGCAGGCTCCGCGTCGTGGCCGCGCAGGGTTTGGGATCGACAACGTCGATCTCGCCGCCGCCACCGAGCACGGATGCCTCGTCGTCAAGGCCCCTCGCCAATACCGTCGCCTCCGACGAGCACGACATCGATGCGCCTGGCCGGAAATCATGCGATTGGATTGACGTTAGTTTTTTATCTTTCTCTTTCGCGCATTAAATCTCCCATTGATTAACCCTCCCGTTGATTCAGCTACCGATGGCAGGAAATTTTCTGGAGGTGGTCGACAGGATGAATCTGGGACGTTCATAGAGGTGGAGATTGATGAAACAAAACTGTGTCGTTGGATGCTTTTTGGTTCATGATCTGATGGTGCTGGTTGACTTGTGTACGATTGGGTTTGGTGGCTCTAGTGAAATTCGGGTTCTCTCTTTTATTAGTAGTGGAGATTTTAGACAAAATAGAGCTTTATATCACATTTGGATCAGAGTTACATTCATCACATATGGCAGGCAAAGTACATTTAGGAGCACCTGAAATAGAAATAAACTTCCTGTATTTGAGCCAAGCTTGGCCAGTTCATGGGCTGCCGAGTTGCTCTCTCTCTCTCTCCATGTCTTCGGATTCCTGCGACCATCAAAGAAAGTGATCAAAGATTTTCAACACGTGTTTGGCCTCTTCGACATGGTTGGACCACTGGAACAATCATCTTCCTTCTTGGACAAGCTTGACAACAGCCGCACAGTCCCAGCCTCCCAGGGATGCATGCTCGGGCATGAACAACTACAGTGAACTCAAATTCTTCACTAACTGATTCAACCCAGACATCCATCTCTACCTTGTATGTCCAGTGGCCTAAACAAAGCAAAACATGATGTCAGTTTATACCCATAAGAGGTGCGACCATTGTAGAAATCATCTCAAACAAATAAAAATCTAACAAATTAGAAGCTCACGGTCTAGAAAAGTACAGAGCATAGGAGAGGAGAGGCAATCTCATTGGTCGGGGCAAGAGGGGATCACGGACGGCCGGGCTTGGGGGCCGGTGGGGTGGGAGGAGAGTTCACGGAGGCGCGCGTTTAGCATCACCTCTTTCTCACTGGGGAAGACGTTCTTCAAGACTTGCTTGACCTCCTACACAGACCTCTCGACCGCGACTCTGGGCACGTTGATCCCGAACTTCCCCATCAAGTCCGCGCCCTATGACCCCAACAGAAGCCACGCCACCAGAAACCCTAGCTCGTCACACCGTCCTCCGAATCGAAACCAAGCAAGTCCGCACGGATACGAATCGAGCGAGCAAAATGGAGGGGATCTGGATGCAGGCACCTGGTCGACAGGATAAATCTGAGCCGTTGCTTCGGGTTGATCTAATCGGTGTCGTTTGATCCGGTTTAGTGAGATGTATCTGATGGTTCAGATTAAGCTGTGTACACTTTGCGTGGGTGGCTGTAGCAAAACTAAAGTTGGCTTTTTTATAAGTAGTGGAGATGGGTGTTCACACTTTACTGGATTTTGCAGGATTTATCCGGCGCTATGCTTTCAGTGTTAAGTGACGTGCCCGTCAACAGCGAGGCGCATGTGATGACTTCGTCAACCTTAAGATTTATCGGACTAGTTTCTCGGAGGTGCTCATAGGACTAGAGTTTACGTGCTTGCGTTCATAAGGATGTCTGTACATGTGTGTTTGTGATCGACTGTGTTTGTACCGTGTTTCAAAAAAAGCAACTACAGTTACTATCGCTCACATGTAGATGCAGATTAAATTTTAAGTACTGAACTGAATAAACATATGCACTCAACAACGACCCTAGAAATAATTAAGGTATACTAAAACAACAATCGCTACTACTTGGTAACGCAAGAAAATAAGCGGAACTAGCGACGCCCTAGCTAGCACCAGCAAGCAAATTTCATGACCTTTCACCACCTTGCTTGCAGCAGAGCAAGCTAACCATAGTCAGCACTCACCGCACCTGGCTGAAATATCAGTGGTAATGATATACTTGGTCAAATCCTACAAGATACTTGCAGTAAAAAAGCTACTCCAATTAGATTAAGATCAACTGTAGATGTGTTTGATACATAAGTGTAATTATTTTTTTAGATTTCCATTTCGTAGGAAACCAAATATGATCTATATTTGTTGATATATGTTGTGCAGCGACCACATGGTCCTCATCGTTATCGAACCAAAGCGTAGTCGTTCTCTTTTTCTGGATTGGGACCTCCATAAGAAATCAATTTTTTACAATATAAAGTCCTCCCTCGATCAGGCTCTCTTCAAATAAAGCTTAAAAGGCCATATCAAACAAAATCACCTACGGAGTAGAAGAAATTAAAGGTAGGAATGACTTGTTTTTCACACAAGACAAATTTCAAGTGCCCGCATCAAACAGAAGATGGCATGATGGAGGGCTACTTCATCCTTTATCAAATGTTGGCGTACGTACGTGAGAAGCATATATTGGGCAAAGACAAGACTGTTTTCAAGTGGGCAGAAAATTTGAATAATGTCAAAGATATGAGAGAGATATGTGGTTCACGTCTTTAGAACGAGCTCGCGGTAGTCACAACAAAGATGTCGACGCCCGGTTCTACTGCCTACCCCAAGAAAAAGATGACGCATCAGCCGCATGAAGGCACCGGTTGGCACAGGGATATTCACAATTGATGGTATCCACAACTTCAACACCGTCAGCCACAAGAGCGTCCAAAACTTATCGTTATAATATCGGCTTATCTTTTATGTACCTCTGTTAACTTTACATTCCATGGTAGAACTATGTTATTTTGGGTCTGTAAAAACACATTAGACTTATCGTTGTAATAACTAGCTAGCGGCAAAGACTTTCGTAATTAAGTACCTCTATATTTTTGTTTCTTAAGTATGTACTCCTATTTTTGTGTGTGTATTCTCGAATATGATCTCTGCATACAAATTCTCGAATATGCTCTCTGCAAATGAATTCTCAAAATTGGTCTCTGATTACGAATTCTCGAATATGTAATGATTATATAAATTATATTAAATTAAAATAATAGATATCACCACTGTTGCGCATGGCTCGCTAGTACCAGCATGATATTACCGACATGGTCTCCCACACGCCGGTAATCACAAATAGCACGGGCGTTCGCATTTCCTACGGTGATGTTAAAAACGCCACGCCGGAATTAGTTGTTTCCAGGTAGTGCTGGTACAACAACTTTAGCATGTCTTAGTATAGAATTTGGAAGGAAAACAAAAAAGCTGCATAAACAAAAAGGTCCTAATCTAACTGTTACTTTACAGTTCCATGTGGAAACGACTAGAGAAAGACAAGAAACAACAGCACCCAAGTCAAGTGTAGCTTATAATAATGAATTGTTGTGGTGAGAAGAATTTCACTGTTAATACCAACATAGAAATTTATTGATGGCATTGTTAATACAGAATAGAAATTTATTGATGGCAGTGAACAACGTATTATCTTCTTCCATTCCTGCTATATCTATATACTTCCTCCGTCTTAAAATAATGGTTTTAAGTTTGTCAAAAAAAATAGATGTATGTCATAGACATGTAACATGTTAAGATATATCCAATTTTAGCCAAACTTGAGACACTTATTTCAGACCGGAGGGTGTAATATATATGTTACTAAATCGCAGTGCCAAGTGTGTACCAAAACCTATTTTGCAATGAATAGCGTCATGACCTAGTTTGGTTGAATTCAGACTATCCACACTAAACCGTACACTATAGGTGAGATACGAGCAAGACACATATGCATTGACTAGTCACAATGGGGAGTAAGTTCAACTAGTAACATATATATGTTAATAGTTTATGTTTGCCTTTATAATGCAAAGTGATATAGAGATAATACCATATGCAGTCTCATTTATTAATCTATAGACTCATATTCTCTTTTAAAATGTGATGTGATGGTAACTAGCTAAGTTACTCTTTTTGTCTCTTTTTTTTTGACAAGTACTCTCTATGTCTCTCTACTCATTAATTATATGTCACATCATCTTTTTTACTTAGGTGGCATATATATACCTTAGTTACCAGTTTGAGTAGTCGAACCAATCTGGTATATTTATCATGCCAAGGAAGTAAACATACAGTTAGGCAGCGGTAGCAATTATATTAAACTACACAAGTCAGGTACCTTTGAGAAAACTCGAGATGCTACTTGCGTTAAAGTGTCGTTTGGATGGCACACAGAAAAACACACATGAACTGTAGACATAGGAAGATTAAAACATAAGATGAGACCTCATGTTTATTTTCCTACAAAATTCCTATTTAATAGTCTATCCCATAGGAATTTTAAAGGAATCCAAGTTTCTATTCCTTTGTTTCAAATGGTACCATAGGAAATTTTCCTATAAAATTCATATCATTTTCCTTTATTCCAAACAGGGCCTAAGATTGTAAAAGCATGCAGAAGAGTATTTGCTTGCTCAGAAATGAAGATCCATTTGTCTTGCATCAGTCTGGTAAAGGTGTCGGAGGCCAGCCTTTTGTATTTCCATTTGCAATGTAAATTGCTTGACCATACCCAGCTGCTTTAACATGAAAACATGATATTATACAACATGAAAAGCTACAATAGTGCAGTGGTTTATGATTTTAATGCTATAGTAAACCACTGTATAATAATTGGTTAGTTTTTGTGCTAACAAAAAAATACTCAGTGCATTGTGCTGCAAAAGGAAAGGAACAGATCAAAGTTTTATGGGCTACATATTGGAATAAGAATAAGTGCAATCATATTGAAAGGAGATGTATGCATATTGACGGAAGTCTCCACGCAAAAAACAGAAGTCACCGAGAGCCAGGACATGACTTGCCTTGAGTCAAGGAATTCCGCACGTGACGTATATCTTGCAATATTCAGACATACAGGTGAAGATTCAGAGCGCAGAGACATTCAATGAAAACATTAGTTTAAATTATGAAGCACCTGGGATGCATAATCAGAAAAATGGAACAGCCAACAAGAAAGTGACGCAAACCTGCACACACAGGGTTAGCAGCAATAAATGTTGAAATCAGTGAAGCAACCAAATATACACGCATCAAGACTTCACGAGAAGAGACTAAACATACACTAGAACACAAACTCATGGTACGTAGCACAATGCATACAAAACTTTAAAAGGGGTATCTGCTTTTACATCACAAAGTGAACGGCCATTGCTAGTTTGCAGTATTTCGAGCTGACATTAATTAAGTAGATCAGTGGAGGGCTATGACCTCGCAGATTACTACATCCAAATTGTGGAGTCCAGCAAAATTAACATGAGCAGTCGTACGTTCAGTGGCCATTGTTCTTGCTTATGAACTGGTACACCCAGGTTTCGAAAGTCTTGTCGCTGGCACCAGCGAGGAAACCACGCATACCTTCGTTATCAGCATGCGCCAAATATGCAGCAACACATATCTTATCTTCAGTAGCGATGGTCAACGCATCTAGCCTTTGCCACAGCACACCATGAGCATCGCCAAGTTCTCGCACTTGTGGCGGAGGAGGAGTGTTTGCAAGGGCCGGAGCCATCTTCCACTTTCCCTTTGCCATTTCCACACCAGCTAGAAGCTGCTAACGAAAGAGTGTGAAGTGATGTGATTAGTAGAACGAGCTAACAACAACATATACAGTGAAGCAGAAGCTACCATTATGGAAACCAAATGACCATCATAATAACCGTGGAAATCAGCCAAAGACTATACAGAACAAGCCACCAACTATGGCAGGTTGAAGGAGTCTGTAATAATGGAAAAAAATCCAAGACAAAGATGAATGATGGACTGGATTCGGATTCGACGCATACCTTACCGGACGGACTTGTTGCTACAGAAGCTCACGCTGTTAACTTTCTATCAGAGTTCTATCTTGTCTTGTTCTTGAAGGGGACACATTTTGAAAGGGGTAATTTGGTACAGATGACAAGGCATCAGTTTACTCAAGTTGATGGGGAGCGGGGAAAAAGGGGTATCTACCTATATATAAAAGCTCCCAACGTCCGCCTCCCCGCATAGCTCCACATCCTCCACTTTCTTCTGGTCGTCGGATCAGGGAAACAGACGGCACTGGTGGCTCCACGTCTCCCTGATTCCCGTTCGGCATTGTTCATCCGTATTTTCTACCAATCAGAACTCCCCACGTGTCCCGGTCACCATCCGGTGGAAGCCCGTCCCGCCGGTTACAGCGCCTTTTTTCACAAAACCGCCTGGACGAACGAAGTCTCAACCCGCAGTCCAGCAAATTACACGTTCGAGGACCTATTCGCCAAAACAGAAAAGCTCACATAGTTTTCTGCAAAACTGCCACGACAGAATCTCTTCCCCATCTCTCTCCTCTCTCCCGCGACAGGGAGGTCGCCGGCGCCGCCGCCGCATGCAGCCGCTGCTGCTCGCCTCCCCGCTCAGGTCCACAGCAACAGAAAGGTGCGCCGCTTCCCCCGCTACATCCTCACAGCAGATCGGCTTCCGGGACGCGGCATACTCGCCGGAATCGTCGCCGGCGCGTTCGATCTCCTCCGCCGCGTCCGCGCTCCTCCGGCCGCGCTCCGACGACCTGAAACGAGTGGCGCCGCCGCACCCGGATGCTCCGCGTCCGCGCGCACACGCCGCACCCCGCCTCGCGGTCCGAAACGGCGGGATCCGTCGTCGCCGCGGACGGCTCCGCCACCCCTCACGCCATCGATGATGTCATCAACACGTCCTGGTGGGCCCACTCTGTCGGTGACTGGAAAATCACTAAAAAAATAGAAAACGATTATAAATTATAAATTCAATATCTTCCTGCTCACCTACCAGAAAAATACGAAAAAATATCAAAATAATCACATAAAAATGAACTAAATACTTACAGCGTAATAATGGAAACATATTTGAATATTTTCATAAGACTAATATTTGAATACATTTAAAATTCTTTTCCTCAGAAATACAAATTGAATTAAACGAATGTTCACACGTCGTATTCCATCTGAAAATACCGGAGCGATAATTTCCAAATGTTTAAAAATCTTTTAAATCCACTCGGTTTTAGACGGATGAGAATTTCAAATAAAAAATAATTCCAAACACAAACTCCTTTGAGTTCCGCTTATTATTTTTAAACCCACCTAACTTCTAAATTTGCACACAATTTCTTTTAAAATCGCACTAAGTCCACTAGTAGTTGATAATACCATCCCTTGTGCAAATCTCTACAATACCTAATCTCCCTAGGATTTGAGCTCCTAGGTTGAGCCATGTGGCAGCCTCTTATTGGTTCATGCTAACTACACTCGTGTACATCCGTTGGTTTAGTTGAACACACAAAATTTGGAGATGAATTTTCTAGCAACCGCACACAAATCACGAGCCTCTCTTCACTTAGATCATCTCGAATAACTTATATATATTAGGATTTAACTATTTTAGGACATATGAGGCAAAAAACATTTCTCTAGCAGCTGTAATTGATGTAAATTTTGTTAAAATTTATTTCGAGCAGTCCACACTTTGGTTGCTTCTAAACGGAAAAAGGGCAACGTGGCACGCCAACTACCAACTGAAAGTTTCATGTCGGCATCATGCCTCTTCTCTCGTGACTGTGCTGCCTCCTCTCCCATCGCTTTAGCCTCGAACTGGCCGCTCTATCACAACGTATGTTGTTTTGGCCGTAAATTCACCGTCTTTGATCAAAAGCATAGTAGGAATTTGACCTTGAGCGTTGTCGTTGCTCTCCCCCACGCGGCTACCATCGCTTCCTGGTTGTCCATAGCTTCAGCCGACGAGCCACCCGAACAACCCTCCTCTCCTCCCCTCCTCACCAGGGGCGAAGCCAGCCTAGAACACCATTGGGGTCATTTCATTACATTGGGGTCATTTTGTGCTAATGAATCATAATTTCACTAATTTGTCAAACGATTTCATTAGGTCACTGGGGTCATTTGACCCCACAAAATGCATCTAGCTCCGTCCCTGCTCCTCACCGTGCCTCCTTCCCTACAAACATGTGCACGCGCACAAGCGGTGCATGCAAGCTGTACCTCCGACTGTACCTCAAGTAACCCCTGCCTCACTAAGACTCATATGCCTCTATACACCAGACGCAGGACTCACCTCGTTCGAAGATTAAGAAATTCAAAATTGTTACTTTTGCATTATATGGGTTATATTGCAGATACCTGTCCACCTACAATAGTTGTCGTTATATGGAAAAAGGGCAACATGTGCACGCCAACTGGTAATTGAAAGTTTGATGTTACCCTCCCGCCTCTTCTCTCGTGACCGCACTGCCTCCTCTCCCATCGCTTTGGCCTCGAACTTGCCGCTCTGTCACAACTCTTATCGATTTGGCCGAATTATTGGGTTGTCCATAGCTTCAGCCAACGAGCCACCCGATCAACCCTCCTCCACCCCTCCTCACCATGCCTCCTCCTTCCCTATAAGCACGCGCATGCAAGCTCTGCCTCTTGTTGCACCTCGGCCAACCCCCGGTAAGACTCTTTTGCCTCCATGCATCAGGCGCAGGGCTCACCTCGAGCGGAGATTAAAAATTAAAAGTTGATACTTGTGCAATATATGGTTTATATTGTTGATATCTGCCCACCTACAATAGTTGCCTATAGAAAGATCGTAAATTTGTACCTGATCTAAGCTACTAATGTTACTCAAATAACATGTCATGTATTGACGTAAAAGTAACTTTGGGCACGGCAAAACGCGCCATCCTCTTCTAGTACTAGCACATGACCGCATGTGCCCTTTGGTGCTTACCTCGAGGCCCGATCCAGAGGTTCACTGATCCGTAATGTGCAAATTTATTAGTATTAGCGAAAAGGATCCCCCGATTACAGTAAAACAACTAAGATATTCAGCTCTATACATAACTCACGCTCAGAGCCTCAGATTGCACCAAGGAGAAAGAAGAGAATGCTCGCAAAGAAATGAAAATGACTAGGGCTCAGTCGAGTGAGAATTACTCCCTCCATCCTTGAAACAGTGTGTATCTAATTTTTGTACAAAGTCAATATTTCAACATTTTGACCAAACTTATAGAAAAATGTGCCAATATTTATGACACTAAATTTGTATCACTAGATTCGTCTTGAAATGAAGTTTCAAAATATATCAATTTAATGTCATACAAATTGTTATTTTTCTCTAGAAATTTGGTCATAACATTAAAACATTCCTAGTTTAAAATTTAGATGCACACTCTTTCAAGGACGGAGGTAGTAAGTTAGTTCTCACTCAGATGACATCATCGAGTTGCATATGCATGTGTAGTTCATATGTAACTGAGAAAAATTAGCTTAACTCATGTGTAGTCTCAGTTATAACTTATATACAACCATGTGTAACTCATGTTCCACACAAATCGCGATGCAAATCTAACGGAATTAGAGTTGAGTGGGTTCTAACTCACTCGAGTGAGAAATAGCAAAACCTTAACGATATTTGCTCAATTCAGTTCGTGCTCGAACCTGAGTGCCTGACCGTGTAACCCTTGGATTAACTCACAGATTGATTGGATCACCCTTTTTATACTAGTGAAGATGATAACGAAAAAATCATCCTGATACGAGCTCCATGCGGCCATGCCCTGTGAAGCTGAGATAAATAACGGTTTTGCTAGTTCTAAGTCGCCTGAGAACTCACGAGTTCTAAGTCGTGTCCACTACCGTTCGATCATGCGTTAAGATGCGTGTGTTTTTCTTTTTTTCTTTTCTTTTTCACGTTTTTCCAGTTACAAGTCGTTTG
This sequence comes from Poa annua, assembly GCA_026929855.1. NCBI lineage: Eukaryota > Viridiplantae > Streptophyta > Magnoliopsida > Poales > Poaceae > Poa > Poa annua. The sequence continues at coordinate 77,175,813 of CM049431.1, read as the reverse complement.
TAACTGAAATTTTTTCAGTTGCAAGTTGTTCGAAACTATATATTTTTTTAGTTACAAGTGGGTTGTAACTGGATTTTTCGGTTGCAAGTGGGTTGCAACTGAATTTTTTCGGGACAATTTTTTAAATTTGTACATTTTTAAGTCAAAACTCATGTGTACGTCATGCTTACGTCACCCGACTTAGAACTCGACTGAGACTCTAGACACGCCCGATAAATAAGGAGTGCACACAACTCATCATAGCTCGTATGCATGTGACTACGAGATCTCGTCACATGGAGGGATCAAATTGGATCAATGGCCTGAATCTTGTTTCCTTCTCATACAAACACAACTGTCGCCTCTCCCCTCCGTCAGAAAAAAAGAAAAAACCTGTCTCCCATCCTCCAGATATCCAAAACCGCGTAGGCGTTTCTCACGCGTATAGATTTTTTAACTACGGATGAGTTGATCGGTATCTACTTCAATCTATGGGTGCCTCAGTGCCTGGTCATTACCGGCAATGCTAAACAGCTAAAGACTTTGCATCTCCAAAATATCAGCGATTAGGGCATGTATAATAGTCTTATTTTAGTAATGTCATATAGGATAATTATCTTGTTGGTGTTGTCGCGGAGCTCCGGTAACTCCCAGTCTCGCTATCATCATTGGGCAAATTCGAATCCTATTTTGAGGTGTTTCAAGCGTTGGTCTAGAGCGTTATTGGTGGCATCATATCTATCTTTACACGTGATTAAATTATCTCATCCTTATTGTCTGCTAAGGATGGACGCTCAACGGTTTGGAGTGAGAGGGCAGGCGGCTCTCTTTGACCACAGCTTGGTTGGGGCAGTTTGACGATATCTGATGGTTTCACAAGAAGACATGGTGGTACCTCTAATCAGTAGTCTTAGGCCGAGATGTGGCTACACTTATTTATCCATATTATCTTTAATCTTTTAGTGAGATTTCATTTATAGAGTGGGACAAACTTATGCCTGCAGCTGCAATTCAGCAACAGTCAACTAATGTTAAGACTAAACTGATCATTTCGTGATAGTTTTTTTAAGGCATCATTTCGTGATAGTTGGCCAGTAAAGGGACTAAATTGCTTATTAGCCGATAAAAGAAGTTGGTAGGCACTAGGCAGTCCACCACCGTTCGCCGCCGGTTCACGTCGGAGCACATGATTTCCTCTCTACGCCGCTTCCTCCGTCGCCTCCGCGACATGACTCTCGCCTCCGAGGACGCCGCCGCAGCCACAGTATCCGAGGACGACCGGCGCCCGTGGGAGCCGCCGTTCGACGCGTCCAAGCCGGCGCCGCCCATCTCCTACCCCATCACCGAGCTCGCCCCGCTCGCCTCCCGCTCCTACCTCTCCGAGGCCTCCAACTTCCACCTCCCCTTCAACCGCGCCTCAACACCGCTCCCCTCCCCCGGGGCGCCGCTCCCGCCGCGGCGGCGCCTCCTCGTGTGCCACGACATGCAGGGCGGGTACCGCGACGATGCGGCGCCGCAGGGCGGCGCCAACCCTGACGCCTACGCGCTCTGGCATTGGCACCTCATGGACGTCTTCGTCTACTTCTCCCACTACCTCGTCACTCTCCCGCCGCCATGCTGGACCAACGCCGCGCACCTACACGGCGTCAAGGTGCGACCGCATTCAGCCCATTCTTCACTCCCCTCAAGTCATCAAGTGGACGTTTCATTTTTATTTTTATTGTTTTGAGCCAAGGTGTTGGGAACGTTCATCACGGAGTGGGATAAAGGTGCACAAATCTGCAGGGAGATGTTTGCAACACAGGATTCTGCTCAGATGTATGCCGACAGGCTCGCAGAGCTGGCTGCTACGTTAGGCTTTGATGGTTGGCTGGTAATACTTCTCATGGTACTATCTTTTAATTGTTGGTTCTTAAGACTGAGCTGAAATGAGATCTGGGAAAGTTGACATTTTTATCTGATATGTGCTGCTATTCTTGGAGATATGTCTGTTGCTGATACTGAATTGTGTCTCAGATCAATATTGAGGTTAAACTCGACATTCAGTTCATCGATAACCTGAAAGAGTTCGTCAATCATCTAACCAAGAGAATGCATGCTGCTGTTCCTGGATCTCTAGTCATATGGTATATTCTACTGCGTGATAAGCATGACTGATTTCCGTTGTGAAGCTTGTTTGATGAACAAATTGGTGTCTCTTACTTGGCTCTGCAGGTATGATGCAGTAACTGTGAAAGGCGACCTCAGCTGGCAAGATAAGCTCAATAAGTACAACAAGCCATTCTTTGATCTGTGTGACGGTATATTTGTCAACTATACTTGGAAGGTAAGCTCGTTTCTTTTGCTGTTCCCTTACAAACTCACTTAAATGATGAGCTGAAAAAATTGGGATTATTTTGATAGGCAAAGTATCCACAAGATTCAGCTGCAACTGCTGGCGACCGGAAGTATGATGTGTACATGGGGATTGATGTATTTGGTCGAAATACTTATGGTGGTGGCCAGTGGAATGTATGTGAAAGATTCTCTTTATTTGGTTAACTCATGATGACCACTATTTCCAATAAGAATTATACTTGCTGATTTAATACAAAAAAAATGCATACCTTTCTATTTGTCCCCTGCTTTGAAACTAACAACTAAAGCTACTAAGTTATTTTGAGTTCACCTCACATTTGTCCAGCACATATAAGTGTATAATCAATGCATGCACTAATCTTAAATATCTCACTGGGACTATTACTTTACACTATCAAATTTAGTTTAAACATGGTGACTGCACAAGATTACATGGCTGCTACAGTGATGCAGTTGGTCATCCCTCTAATTTGAGAATTAATGTCTATTTTGTTAGACAAATGTTGCCCTTGATCTACTGAAGAAAGATGATATTTCTACTGCCATATTTGCTCCTGGATGGATATATGAAACCAAGCAACCACCTGACTTTCAGAGCGCACAAAATCGGTAATGTATTGTTGACATGCTTCTCAGTTCTAACATACTATTTTGAAAGTATTCACCTAGATATAGTGCAGTTGGTGGGGCCTCGTTGAAAAATCATGGGGCATTCTTCAGAGCTACCCGAAAGAGTTACCTTTCTACTCAGATTTTAATCAGGTTGATTCCCGGTGATTATTATTATTGGTTATCTGAACGTTGCTCTTTATTATATTGGGTGCAGAGGTCAATAAGTACATGTAGTGAGGATCTAAATCATGATAGTACCTGCAGCGTAGACATGTCATGTGATCTTGGAGCTTCTTACAAAACCTCTAACCCCAGGAATGATGATGCTCAATTCTGACTTGTGAAAATGAATAGCTATCTAAACATTATCATGTTCTACGAGCAGTACTAAAGGGATCACCTCATCAATTCTCCATGTTCAGCATGTATCTGATATTTGTGAACATGTTTGACATGTGATATTTGATGCTGAATACTGAGCATAACTAATAATTAGTCTACAAGTTTCTTAATGTTCTTTCTGTCGCATCATGTCTTCATTATTGCAATATCTGTATTGAATGTTGAAATTGCTCTCTTTAGATTTCTTTTTACATTAATGTTTTTTAACTTTTGGTTTTGTCCAGGGTCATGGTTATGAGGTATCTCATGAAGGAGTACAAGTCTCTGGTGATCCATGGAACAATATTTCTTGCCAAAGTTTTCAGGTACTATGCTGGCAGATCATGTTGTTGGTCAGTCTGCATAACACTGTTTACACTCACAAAATGATATATCCAAAGAAACAGATATATGCTGTCCTGCGTGATGAACAGATATTTTGATCATAAAAAACGTTTCTTGTACTTCAGTAAATATACTTTTATACCAGATAGATGTTTAAATTGCAGGGTCCAAACTTCATCTCAAGATGCTACTACCATTTCCGTTTCTAAATATTTCTGATGCTCTTAGGGATTTAAGGGTGACATCTGTCAACGCAACCTTAACTAACTTGTCATGATGCCCCCTCTTTATCAGCCTATGCTTAAGTACACTGAAGATGAAGTTCAGCCACCAATACAAACTTCTATCAAGTAAGCTCACCACAAGTTTAGATGTAATTATGTGTGCCTAGAATTCTTGTGTATGGTTTCCATTTCTTATGAAGTTTCTCACTTGTGGTCACTGGTGTACTTTTTCTGGACAAGCCAAATGGCAGTTAGTTATTTTCTTTGCTCACCTTTTCCATTTGCATTTAATCAGAGAGCAAGTCATTGTACTTGCCGTTTACATGTCATACTATTGGTTACAGTCTTTTCCAATTTATATTGTTTCTGGTTGATCTGTAGTTTCAAGGGTGAGCAGTACAGTGGTGGGGGTTGTGTGACAGTCAAAGGAAGTCTTAAGGAGAATGCTATTTCCTCAGAGCGGCTTTTTAACGGCGACCTATCCATGGAAGATGGATCTGTACATCTGTTTTATTCGGTGAGAATATCTGTGTTATTTGTTATGTCAGTTGAACTACGTTGCAACCGACCACTTCTTCCGCAATCACACTATTGAAATGATTCTTGTTACCAACATTGACACTAGGCCCCTAAATGGCACGCAAAACATGTCCATGATAACACTAGATGTGCACCCTTACCTTAGTGTTCTCTGAGCCCTATTCTTTTCAGCAAGATGATAGTTCCTTCTTGGTGATGATCAGGTCAATGCTGATGCAAACTGTGTCATAGGATTGTCCCTGGACTTGTCATCTAGAAACGAGGGGAATACTTCCATTCTCATTGCGGAGGACGTAGCAACATTCCATGGGAAGAAACTCAATTACATGTATAGCTCATATGTTCAATCCGAGAAGGTGGCGCCGCAAGCTTCAGATAACCAAAACTGGGTCCTCTACCGAGCAACCGTCCAGTCCAATGCCAGCTACACACTAACTGGAATCAATATTGTCTACACACTGAAAACGATCAGCAAGATCAATACAGAAATAGAAGAGGATGGAAGCTCAGAAACAAATGGGAACAGTTCATTACCTTACCGTGCATCGCTAGGTCATGTAAGTCTACGGAACAGCAACAATGGCACACTGTACCCACCAGCAAAATCATGGGTGACAGAAGGCGGGTACATATCATGGTCGAAAAATTCTGACACGTCTAAGCTTCTGAGTCTGAAAATTAGCTGGAAGCTGAACACTAGCCATCAAGCATCGTTCATGAAGTATAATATATATGTGGAGAAGTTAACTGCAGATTCAAATGTGAAGGCTTTCAGAAGTTTTCTTGGAGTTGCAAGTGTTGAAGCCTTCTATGTATCAGACCTCCAGGTTCCTGACGAAATTGCTACCCTGAAATTTATCATTCAAGCATGTGGGCGTGATGGCAGTCGCCAAAAACTCGAGGAATGTCCAAAGTTATTTTTGGTGCCAGTTGATCACTTTGTGTAACATTAGCATAATGAATATGTAACAGCTTATTCATCCAATTTATTCAACAAAGTAAAGAATAATGCATGTTACACTGACAGGAAATCAAGACAAATCAATAAATTGTGCTGATGTCCTATTTATTTACAAGTTTTCTTTGTCATCCTAATATGCCGATTGCTTGTGCTAACTTTGCTTATCTTATTTTTGATACTCCATAAACAAAATGGAGAAAATTATAACCTTCAACACTTACAAAATGTGAAATCCTCATTTTTTTTACTCTTACCAATACAAGTAGAAGTACTGAGTATTCATTTCCAACCTTTTATTAGAACTTTCAAGTAGAAGAATGATAACATCGCTATTATTCTGCTCCTATCTGTAGAGTCCTCTTCTTATTTTATTTTATTTTGAAAAGGAAGTCGGGAGGGGAGGCCCCTACGGCCCTACCTGATTATATTGGAAAACAGGGGTGAGCTAAACTACCTCAAAAGTACATATTACAATTCAGTGAGTTACAGCTGAGCAGCACGACAGCAGGAACAAATCAGAGCAGCTAGTGAAGTGAGCCTAACTCAGCTGGTTGGTTCCTTGTGATGGAACTAGCCCACTCAGGTTCAAGTTCTAGACTTGACATGGGTGCTCATACTTTTCTGAATTTTTCAGTATTTATCCGGCGCTATGCTTTCAGTGGTAGGTGACGTGCCCGTCAACAGCGAGACGCCTGTGATGACTTCGTCAACCTACGTTCATATGGGTGACTGTATGTGTGTGTTTATGAGGTCTGCGTCAGTATTGTGTTTCTCAACAAAAAAAATCAGAGCACCTAGAACATCAGTCTCGTGCATTGATCCAAGCTTGCATGGCAGCACGCTCTTCTGGAATAATGATATCGTCAAAGACCTTTCGAGTCTGAAACTTTCCTGCTCCTACTTGTAGAGTCATCTTCTTCCAGGAGCCGTTAACCATATCTTCTGAAAGAAACTAAGAAAGAACCCTGCTCATTCAAGAGAATCTCTTTGGGTCACAATGCAATGTCTCCATGTAAGTATTTCCCAAGAATTTAAGTATTTAACCATAGAACTCAGGTTGGTTTTAGAACTCTCGGAATACAAACCGGCTCAATATTGTGTCCTCACCCATTCCGGTTTGATAGAAGAATCAGGATAACCAAACTTGGATAATAAAGAAACAGTCATAACATCAAAGTTAGGAGAGAATAATAGATTACGATATAGTTAGGAGAGAAAGCATCATCTAAGTAATTACATTGCATCTGTCAGGCCAGGTAGGCTCTAAAACTTGTCTATGATGATACCATCTCTCACGACCTCATATGCATCGCGACTGCGGGTCTTCTTCATACCAGCAGTGAAATGGACCTTTGAGCCCTCGGTCTTGATGGAGGTCACCTTGGTCCACACAAGCACCTTGGTCTTCATGCCCTCGATATCGGAAAGCTTTCCCTTCTCAAGGTAACCAGTCACACATGTGAAGAATCGCACCACCGATGAGTCCTTATACCCGACGTCGCAAGCTGAAGGGATGTACACTGTCAGCTTCTTTGTCTCTTCATTGAACTCATAATTAGTTGTATCCCTCGGGAAGAGGCCTGTTGGCATGTCATATTCTTTGAGAAGATCTGGTAATGCTTTCTGCAGCTTCCCTATGACCAAGACGTTTTGTAATCAGGTCAGTAAACATTAGAAATTCGGCCTTTTTACAGATCATGCAAAAATATACGTTGGTCAGGTCATATTCCTTGAGTAATACTTTTGAGAACACTATCAGTAAACAATGGAATTCAGCTTTTTCAGAGAACGTGAAGTTTTACATATGCATGAGAAGCACTTTTTAGCAGAGAACAGTCAGACTAACAGAAAGGAACAAAACAACGAGCAGCTTTTGGCCATAAACAGGTGGGGAGCCAGCATAAGATCATCGCACTGTCTCATGTAACATCTTCCTCGTGAGTCATGAGCAGGTGAATACTACTAAGCACTACTTTACATGCATGTGACATATGACACGTTGAACATTACCTCATGCCCATTTGAAGCAAGAAAAATAATGCAAACAACTAGGTTGCCAATAAGGGCATAAGTTCATTACATAGTTATCTTCAAGAATACCTCATCATGATAATGCTTCTTTGTTTCTAGTCAATGCTATTAAATCCGTACCCGACATTTTTTACCCTAATCCATACCCGACATTTCAGGCTATCACGAAAAGGTAACATGTATTAACTAGGTACAGGAAATATAAGTGGATATTTTCCTGCATGGAATCACTAGGTTACTCGTTAAAACCTTGTACAGCCAGGGCCGCCCTGAGCAAGTGTGGGAGGTGCGACCGCACAGGGCCGCTAATCGCTAGGGGGGCTACTTTACGTACATTCAGGCCTATTGACTTAGTATTTTATTTAACAAAATCACCCCAGTTGTTAGCAGCATAAGTTTTTATAGGCAACACACACAGCTTTCTTTATAGCGAAAAAGACCAAACGATAGGCCTTCCTTAAGACGGAAGGTGGAAGAAAAGAGCACACCTATAGGGCTCCATTTGTTTTCTTGCACAGGGCCCCTAATATATCAGGGCCGGCCCTGTGTACAGCTCCAAAAACTAACACTTTCACAGCTACATATCTCCAAAATTGAATAATCTCATACTCCCTCAGTTCCTGAATGTAAGAGCTATAGTTTTCTGCACGGATATTAAGACATGCGTATTTGACATACTATGGACTCATTTGTCTTAGACAAAATTCAGAAGAGAAGACTACCTAATAGACAACAAATGAAAACAATCCATAAAATCACTCCGTTCGAGAATGAAACTCACTTTTTCATCGGTAAATTCATCCAAAAATCGTTGTAAACCATATATTTTGGAATTTTTCTCAAAAAACTATAGCTCTTACATTATGGAATGGAGGGAGTATTATTTTGTATTCATGGTGTATTATACTGGCTACTGATCCATTCTCATGGTATTCAATAGTTATATGAGTATGCCTCGTTTTTTTCTTAATTGTTAGCGCCTTAAATTATATATAGTCCTAAGTCAATATTACTAACACAGAGATTTCAGAAATATCTGTACTATTAAGATCAGCTTCCTCTGCAACTTAATAAACCATAACTGTCACCAGAGTAATGGATCGAAGTATTAACCTCTTTCATGTAAATCACAAATTCCAGAGGTCACATGTACTAGTTATCAAATATCAAGTGTAAATTTTTCATTCACTTACCACATATCGATGTGCATTAATTAATGAGCTTTGTCAGAATTTTATACTATGCTTATGATGTGCCATATTGAAAACAGTGAACTTTAAATACTGCTGACGTACTCGGCGGTACAGATTTTTACAATTTTTCTACAGCATATTTTGCCATTAGAAGTTACTGGCGTACCTTTGATTTTGTTCACCATCCATTTAGCTCCCCCGCCGATGCTGGAAGAGACAGACTGGGTTCAAAATGTAAATAATATTACGTTAGAAGCTTACTGCGCATAGAGCTTTGGTTAACATATAAGAAGGGTCTGAAACACTAAGACATCATAAAAGGTGACAAATGGTTCATACAGTATATATTGATACTGAAAAATATTAAAGAAACCTTAACATACATGATCAGAAATAAGATCTTTCAATGTTAATAACCTAATAGATAAGTACTGTTAAGATTACAGTACTCTGAATGTATTTGTAGGTTACAATGGGTGTCATACATATGTGTTTTTAGATCTCTGTTTGTCAAACAATAGGTAGGCTTCCCTATTTTCAACTAAAAGTGTTTAATCAAAGAATATGTTAAGTATCTAAATCTAATGTGTATAATTTCAGTGCTAGCCTGGCCTAATCAGAATTCGGAGATTTTACAGTCACCAAGGAATTATAAATAGTGCAAAGTTAGGAGTGAAGTTTAGAGTAGAGGAAGAAAGCATCATAGGAGCCATACTTAATCAACAGAAGAGAAAGTTTAAGCAGCTCTAATTACAGACCAACCACGGAGAGCACATTCAGTGTCAGTAATAGATCAACATATGAACATAGTTTTACGATAATGGATATAAATAGCCTACGATATGTTTCTTCCTCTTTCTCCCTACGTTCCTACCACCATCAGAGGCCATAAGCAACAACTTCCACCACAACTACTACAATTTTTTCTGTCCACTAGATATAAACATAACCCGGCCATCATATCCACTTTACAGCAACACAGTGGATTAACATGTGTACCACTTTACCCGCAAAAAAATCATGTGTACCTCTCTTTTTACTGTACATATCTTGCAGTATTGAATAGCTGTGGTGGGTTATGACTTAAAAGTAGGAAATACTACCATAGTTTCAAAGATTTTACTCAATCAACTAGGAATTATGAAGGTACTGTCCCATAGATTGTTAATACTACTAGACATGCTGACCAGCAGAGGAAGAACAGCCACTGTTTTATTATATCGTTTAAGCACTATCATATCTTTTAGACGGGCCCATGAGAATGATATGAGTAGATTCATAACGAAAATGAAATCGCAGTTTTTGATGGATTATTTGTGGAGTCAAAAGTCTAACCAGCCCAGAGTTCCATGAATCAGAATGTGATGTTATCTGAACCTGTAGGAGTTGTAACAAAGATTATAATGTAGTACTCCGTATTTAGTTATACTTGTGCTTTAGGAAAGTAGTTAATAATTTCCTTTGTTGTGTCAATCAGAAGCCATTTGTAGCTCAATGAAGGAAGCGTTGGCATACTACGAGTCTGAATACAGATGTAGCAAAGAGGCATCAAACTGAAGATGATTCTTATTCCTCTACCGGTTCCATTGTTCCCCATTAGTATGTACCAAAAGAAAAAGCGGATAGAGATCATGTGCATATCTATGGAGTTGCACAGACTATCTTGTCTATATTTGTATTGGAAAACTTAAGGCCGAAAATGTAACTTGCATGAGATAGACCGCATGCATGGACTTGCACAACCCAAATTACAGGTGGACTTGCATGCTTCATGCTAAATTACTTTCCTCTTGTAAACCCAGTCTATTTGGACTCCAAATCCTGGAGTCATTAACCAAGGAACTTGAAAGCTCGTTAGTGAACTGAGACATAATCAACAGGACTAGGAGCCAGCAATCTACCAGTTGAAAAATCCTCAAAAGAAAAGAAAAACGGGATCCTACTTCCGCGGCAAACCCAAACGAATAGTCCTTAATTAATTTTAGCTAGCTCCTCCACACTTCTGCGGCGGCTGCTAAGCGGCGTCGGCAGGCACAAGGAGCAGAAACCTTAGACGCAATGCGTATTCGAAAAGGATTCGACCCGCGGGCAGGCACACGTACGCTGAGGTCGTCGCCGATGGAGTCGATCTCCTTGCTGGCCCTCTTGCCGAACCAGTAGCTCCCCACCTTGTTCAGCACCTGGTCCATCTACCCAGCCTCCTCCGGACCTCTTCCCCAACCCCCGAATCCGCCTCGAGCTGCCTCGGATTCGGTCGCCTGGATCGGGATGCAATGCTGCCGCGACCTACCGGACGGACGGACTCTATCTACTCTTTCCAGTGACGAGGAGGAGGCGAGTCGTGCGGCGGCGACGCGGATGCACGCGGTGTATGGACTCTGGAATATCTTGGCCGTTATACGACGCGCCGAGATTCGTGTCTTCGTGGACCTGGTTTTCTGGTCCAGAGCTTAAAGATTTCCCTGCGAAGTTGACGGCGTTGGGCCAGCAAATCATTGCGACCCTAGCACGTAAAGTTGACGTGGTATCTGTAAATGCTCCAACCTAAGGGCAATTTTACCTCTCTCCGTTCCATAATAAAACATTAAAAAAAACATGTTTTAACTATTATACATGTCGTTTACATTCCTATTAAAAAGTATGCATAATAAAACGTGTCTAGGCGTCTAACTACTTTAGATATGTATATGTATGAATGTGAAAAATGTCTAAAGTATCTTATATTGTGGAGCTGAGGGAGAAGGGAGTAGATATATTTGATATGAGTGTTAAAATTTGTCATCATAGCTAAGGCTAAGCGTCCAATTCCCTCATAGTAACCCACTATGTTTAAAGTATAAATAAAATACTTTGTGTCTTCTTAACTCTCTATAGTGTCCACCTCTTTATCTCTATTTTTATTCACTTCAAAGAATTTGACATAGATCATCTAAGAGCTTCCACTTTTAAATATTTGACTTTAACACCAACCAAACTTTGGGGCATGACTTTGCCAAACATTTGGCACATTGTGATGGGTGCTCTAACAAAATCGGAGATGGGTGCGCTCGTGTGTGTCTTGGCATGAGTGTGTACGGGTAGTTATGTTTCTATATTGTATTTTGTGAAAGAAAAAAAAATAAAGTCGCATCAAAGTTCTAAAATAACATCTGAAAAATAAAACATTTCAATGGAACAATGTGCACTAAAAGATTCTCCACCACGTCTCGATAATGTGTTAGAGCGTCCACAATGGAGGAAGCCTAATGAGATGACTAAGTGGAGAAAAATAATACCCTAAATTATAATTATCATCTTATTGTCCATGCCCGCAAAGTTGGGCGCTGTTAAAAATTGTAAAATCATTGGTAACTGTCATGCATGCATGACTCTCTCATCACGCAGCTGCGTCAGCTTTCCACGCTGAGAGAAAGAAAAAGACTACGGTTGGCGCCTAGGAATTTAACCAACAATCGTTGTTTCTCTGCGACTTATATCCTGGCGTCGATGGGTTAATGTCGCGTTGTGGTTGCTCTTAGGCACTCCTAAAATAGTGCTTCCATGGTGGTCATTGGCCGGCTCCCCTAGAAACTTAGCACCCAAATTTAAACAAAGTTTGACACTATTTCATTCAAATCAATAATATGTTCAGTAAAAACTTGATCTAAAATTTAGATCTCACCATTAGAGACGTAGATGATGCATTTCTTTTAACATAATATAGCTAAAAAAAATTGGCGGGGGAACATATAGGCAGATTACACAAGTGCCTTACGGGTTAAGTAATAACAAGTAGAATATGGAAGAAAAAAGTGTATTTTGAGTGGTAGCCAAGCATTTCCTTCGTGGATCCTTTCCTTCTTGCACTCAGCTCGTTGACTTCCAACTCCAACTGCTACGATCGATCCGCGCAGGAATTCTCTCGATCCGACGTGCCAGACCGGCTGCCCACGTGTCACCTTCCGTATCGACGTAACACACACCCGCAAGCCACACATGGGGCCTACCCAGTGGAGCATCTCTGAAAAAAAAAGGTCTACCACAAAAATAAATTAAAATACACAGCAAGTAATAAAGGCAGAGTTTGCTTCAGGACCAAGTCTCGCGAAGGTTCCGCGCACCACACGGCACTGCTTACGTCACCCGCCCGCCGCTTCCTCATCCACACATACCATACACCGCGTCCACGTGCACAGTCACTTACGCGTGGGCCCCCGACGCGCCAAACCGTGCCCGAGTGACCTAGATATTTCCGTGCGACCGGAGCACGAACGAAGTAATCCGTCCTATATATAGGTGCCGCACCACCAGGCTCCGGAGTTTTCCGACTTTTCCTCCCCCACAAACTCTTCTCTCTCGATCTCGATTCGACATCGCGACGAACAAAATAGGCCTCGAGGCGATCTCCGGATCCGCCATGACCGTACATCAGATGGAGGCGGCGGCTGCGGCGGCCGCGGCGCCGTACGCGCCCTTCGAGATCCCGGCGCTCCAGCCTGGAAGGTGAGATCTCTTTTGTCCGGAATCTGTTCTTCCTTCCTTCAAAACTGCGGCGGAGATTAGGTCCAGGTAGTGTTGGATTCGTTGGTGGTCGGTCGGGTTTCGGTGTTTGGGTTTGGGATCGGTGGGTTAAGTGGTCGAATCGGTGCTGTTTGACCGGTTTGGGCGTGTGTGTTGCCCCAATCTGAGGATTAGGGTTTCAGGATAGGGTTTGGTGGTTGGGGATCATGGAGTTTGGTGGTCGAATTGGTTCTGTCTGGCCGGTTAGGGTGCTTCTGTTGTAGGAATTTGGGGGATTAGGGTACCAGGTTAGGGTTTTGTTTCACTGCTGTTGGGAGTTCCTTCTTTGTTCGGAATTGGGGATGAGCACACTTCTTTACTTGGAATTGGGGCCTTCTTCCAGACTGGGAGCTGCTCAGTGATCCATGTTGGCTGAAATCTGAGTAAGGCCTTGTTATTGGTGGTTGCTTGTGTATTTTAGGTTGATACCAGGCGGTGTCTTTCTGTATGTGTGGTCAGGGAATCACTTAGCTCATACTTATGTTATGAACTTTGTAGACCAGGATTTTGGTAGAACAAGTGTAAGTTATGATTTGTTTAATTATCTTATAGAGACATATTGTTATATTTAGTAGGAACCATCTCCACAGAAACATTTGTACAAGTGTTAGTTCATGGGATTATTTCGATTTCTGGTTTAGCAGTGATGTCAGCTTAACTTCAGTAAGCACTTCCTTCATAGGAAGGTGTACTATAAGTCCTAGGAACTTTTAACTAACTTGTCCTTCGTGTTGTCTTAACCTGTTGATGTATTCTGTTGTCAAATTGTTGTCAGTTTTCTTAGTTTATCCAGTCTCTGATTCTGTGTTGTCCCTGTTTGTCTTGTCTTTTCGGTAACTAGAACATGTGGAGCAGAGGAATGTACCCGGAGTCATGTTCTCATCAAATCAATAGGTATGCTGCTTTGATCACACTCCTGTAAGCAAGAACTTGAACTATGACTGAGATGGGTACCTCGACACTTGAAGACAGCAGAAATAACTGTTTGTATTTCAGCAGGAAGATGTGCTCTTCCCTGTAATGAATATGCACTATTGGCGCAGCAAAACCCCAAGGGAGATGCGTCGCCAGTGGCGTCTAATTTGCGGTGTGTTAAACCGTTCTATGTCTGGCTGCTCTATATTTATAGAGCACGTGAGCTATGACTATGAGTTTTAGCTGACCTTTGGCCAGTTTTGCCTTAACGTTCTAATACATGATCTCCGAGTAGTTATTTGTTCCGTGGTCTCTGTTGGTTTATGGTATCACTTTCTGTGGATGTGGTCTCAATCAGACAGAGTGCTGTTGAACAGTTCTGCATTTACATGTAGTGGCCAAGTTTGCCTCGTCATACACTCATATTGATTGTTAGTCTTCATATCTTAGGGTTTTAGACTTGTCAGTTCAAATGTATATCTCTTCATTTTCTCTATTCCTTGTTATTTTAACCCAGATGTTAGGTTTAAAGGGTTATAATTAACAGATTAACTATTAACATGGTATCATTTTCTGTGGTAACGCTATGTATGTTCTTGTGGAGATATTGTTAGGGGGCACTTAATCTTTTCTGGTCAATCTAGTCAATTGTACTGAACGTTTCTGTGGAGATGGTCGGCCTGTAGCATTAGGCCCTATGATCATAATGTTTGTACTTTTGCTTGATTGATCCTTATGCTTGAATCGCGTGAATGGAATACTGAGAATCAAGTACTAACTGCTGCCCCTTGTTATGCAGGAAAAAGCGACCACGAAGATCACGTGATGGTCCTAATTCAGTCTCCGAGACGATCAGACGATGGAAAGAAGTCAATCAACAGCTGGAGCGGGATCCAGCGGGTGCAAAGAGAGCGAGGAGACCACCTGCCAAGGGTTCAAAGAAGGGCTGCATGCAGGGGAAGGGTGGACCTGAAAATACACAATGTGGTTTCCGTGGTGTAAGGCAACGCACATGGGGCAAGTGGGTTGCTGAAATTCGGGAGCCTAACCGTGTCAGCAGGCTCTGGTTGGGGACGTTCCCTACTGCCGAAGTAGCGGCTCGTGCTTATGATGAGGCAGCCAGAGCAATGTATGGTCCACTGGCTCGAACAAACTTCCCGATGCAGGATGGACAGATTCCTAATGTGGTTGTCCCAGCGGCTGCTCAAGGTGTTCTACCCGGTGGTTCAGTATCATGTGTGTCTACGACAACAACTAACCACTCAGACATCGCGTCTTCCTCACATAATAGGCTTCAAACTCATGAGATTTCAACTCCACTGAGGTCTCGACCAGATGGGCTGGAGTCTGTCATCTCTTACTGCAGCTACGATGACCAACAGCAGTCTGTTACTGAAGCCAGCTCAAGCACTACGAGGAGCACATCTGAAGAGAATGTTTTTGAGCCATTGGAGCCTCTTTCCACTCTCCCAGAGTGGGAAGATGAAGGCTTTGACATTGAAGAACTGTTAAGGTTGATGGAAGCTGACCCAGTGGAAATTGAGCCAGCAACTGGGGGCTCCTGGATCGAGTGCCAGGATGGAGTGAATGCTGGCACAGAGATGGGCCAAGAGCAACCACTGTACCTGAATGGCGTGGACCCAAGCATGCTGGAGGGCATGCTGCACTCGGCTGAGCCCTTGCCAATGTGGATATCTGAGGATAGGGTGATGTACAACCCTGGCTTCCATGATGCTGAACTAAGCGAGTTCTTCGAGGGGTTGTGATTTCTTGCAGCGGCCAAACCTAGTTTGTGTCGTTTGGTCAGTTAGGACATCTGGCAGGCAGACAGCAATCAGCGTGGTGCTTGCTTCTTTCCAATGAAGAAGATCAGACAGTCTACGGATTCCTTTGCAGAACTAATAAGCTCTTAAAGCTAGATTTTTGTGCTTTGTTCTTGGTTCTGTTAGGCGTGGGAACTTTATGTTTTCATAAGTAACAATCTTGTATGACGATCTTTGGAAAAGAAGTAAAAAATGAAAGAAAGGCCTGTTTGTGAGATATCCTTCTACATATGTCTGCCTTCCACTTATTTTAATATTCTGCATCTGGTTTTCTGTTTTTTGTATTGTCTTTCAACATAAATGAAATTCGTTCGTTTTCATTGACGATCAAAGTTTCAACGTTAGCTGTGTTCTTGCCTATTCGCTTACTGAAGTCATCTATTTGTACACCGACTTAGTGGACGCTGGTGGCATTTAAATTTAAGCGAACCCATGATACGATTCAGGTGTTAAAACGAGCTGTTTGGGGACGACACCATATTATGAACAACTCTGTAACATGAACTAAAAAATTGCAACAAATCTGTAGGAATAGTGGTGAAATTTTTAGCTGGTTGGGAGTTCTGGAAATTTCGCAACCTGAGAATAAGCAAAAGGGTAATAACAAAACCCCACTTTGTTCTAGGGTTCATGGAAAGCAGGGTTTGCCCAACTGCGCGACATGGAGATAGATTGGAACAAGACAGTTGATATATACTCCATGGAGTAACTAGTAAGAAACAAACTGAATTAGGCCCGTCTTTTTTCTATTTGGAGTGCATCCTAAATTACATTGTACACACATGCGTCCGAGCAAACGCCAGACTAAGATGTGGTGTTATCTGATCTTCGCCCATATCCGCTTGTCTCCTCTGCCACCGTCTCCCAACCGTCGACGATTTTCTCTGCATATGCAGCCTGTGTACATATTAAAAAAACTGTCAAGAACAAATTCAGAAAGGAATATTATGTACGGAAGAAACCACTAGAAAATCAAAGGGTAATAATGTATCCACAGCTCGCTCTACTCACTGATGATTCTATTTGTTTATTTATTTTGTTGAAACAGATAATTTTTAGCTAAAAAAAGCTGCAGACGGAGAAACCCTGATTTCAAAATTTAAGCTGATGATGATGGTCTTTTGTTGTTTCTGCACAATATATGCTCTATGTTCACCATTCTGAAACGGTGGAGCACCTAACCTGGAGGTGCAAGAACTTATCCATGCTAGGATCTTTGGTACATAAGACGCTGGTTCGGCTTAAGAGCATCTCCACCGGGGGCCTCTAAATGTGTGTCCGGCACCCCCCAATTGGGACACCTTTGGGGGGTGGCGGACATGTGTCCGGTCAACATTTAGAGGCCGTCCACAGCGGCACTCCCCAAAGGCTCACCCCGCAAACGCGAGCAAATTGTCGAACACCTCGCGGGCACACGAACCGGCGCCAATGAACAACACAAACGATGAACACAAATTGATTCAAACATTTAAGCGAGATTTAACAAACTTACAATTTCGAACTCTAAACGAGATTTAACATGGTTCCAGCGAGACCACGTATGGACGAGCCCTCTCGGCCTCCTCGCGCCACATGGCTCGCTCGAACGCCATGGCCATCTCCGCCTCCTCGTTGCGACGCCGGAGTTTCTCCAGCTGCTCGTGGCGTTGCTGCCCGCCATGGTGGCCTATGTTCTTGGGGGAGAGGGAGAAGTGTTGGTGTGAGCAGAGGAGGGGTGCGCTGTGTCTGGTTTTAAAGCGGCCGGAGGAGCGGGGTTGGGTGGCCTGCATTAACGCTGCCACCGCTTCGCCTGGCCGCGCATTGACGCCGACGATTGACGCCGACGAAGCACGCGCCGCTTCCCGCTCCAGCACGCGTTGCTTCCCGTATGCGCCATTGGAAGCAGGGTGGCGTTACTGTGAGGCGTCGCTTCGGTCTGCGACACGTGATGACAGGCGGGCGCCGTCTAGTCGCCTCGACATTAAACGCGGCGCAACGGCCTCCTCCTGCACAGTGTTCGTTAACACGGGGAGAGGCGCGTGTGTGTATGACGGGCGGTCCAGCGCTGTCAGGCACCCCCAAGAGGGCCTCCAAGTATAGAGGCCCGATAGGGGGTGCCGGAAATAAAATCTCTCGGGGCGAGGCTTTGGGGGGTGCCGCTGGTGGGCGTTTTTGGTGTCCGCCCCCCCCAAAGGGCCTTTAGGGGGTCCTTAAGAGGAAAGGCCCCCGGTGGAGATGCTCTAAGAATTTCATCCATGCCAAGTCCAGGCGGCAGCGGCATACAGTAGGTGAGACAAGGATGCAGGCGATCCAGCATAGGCAAATGAGGCGTCACAGTATCACACCCTTTAGCTAACGGTTGTAACTGTTATGTGTTTTGTTTGTATTGTTGTTTATTCAGTAATCCTGTTGTAGTTTCTATGTCATAATCTTTGGGTGAATGAATACAAAAAAAACCGAGGTTTTCTTGCCAAACAAAATCATCTGTGCAGCAGGTTTAGCATGTGAGATCTACTCCATGGAGTATTTGGTGGGCAAATTCTATAGTCCATGTAATATTCAATTATTAGATCACTAGGGAAAGTACAGACCATGCCATGCAATAGTTCTGACAAGGTTTCTAACTAGGTCCGTTGCAAAAAAGAGCACATGCAATGTTTGGCGATATGAAATGATACCTGACTTGTAACATATCCTTTCAACATCTCCAGAAAATCTTCCCTCCTTTCTCTGTCTAATCTGCTGAGTTCAATTTTGTTATTTTCCTGCAGAATAATCAAGAGCGTAAGATATCAACCGCGAATTTCAAATATCCAGACATTGGTCACCTCACCAAAGGCGAGTGTTCCTCTACATGAGAAAGTGCAAAATAATAAAGAAAGACACACTGCTTTACAACAAGCTTATCAATGGCAATATTAACTGGTGCAGAGCTATGGCTGCCACTTCACTTTCCAGATTTCTAGGTAAATTTCAGGGAAATTCCTCCAGTCCGAATGGGCCTGGGAGGGTTTCATTGCAGCAGTTGTGCATTATGATTCATGTAGGAATATTTATGGTACACTCACAAAGGTTAGGAAGTATGCTTCAGATTATGAATAATGGCTTGTTGCAATAAAATGCGGTACTATTGGATCATCACTTTTTCCTATGCCAACTGTATTGGCATTGCACAAAACAATAATATCTCATATCATCACACTTTTATGAGATACTAAATGTAGTAGTAGTGATGCTTGCATAGCCATTGCCCTTGTCATGATCATTACTATTTATGGAAGCATCCAGTCAGTTTATCTTCAGAGAAATGAATGTCAGTTACCTTGATTCTCTCGTATTCCCTCAACGCGCAGCACTTAGCATCTTCAGTAGCCCTTATTGTTTCCCTCAGTTCTTCAACTTTCCTTAACCTAGCTCTATCACCCCCAAATACTTTCGATGATGCAGCTTCAAGTTTCTCGATCCTTGATTGTAGTGATGCAAGGTCTGACATAAGTGTTTGTACAGTCAATAATGCACTTGCCCGGTCAGAAAAGGCAGTATGGACAGAGAGCATTATCCCCAAATGTTCATGCAAAGTATCCTGCAAAACAAAGAAACAAGACATCGATAAGATTAGTTGATAGCCAGGAGAGATTAAAATACAATTTGAAGAAATTAAATAGTACCAGATATTTAACAGTTTGTGTATTTAAATCTCTACATGTCCTGCTAGCTTTGACAGCTGCTGTGGCTATACGTTTGCTGTCAGCAGCTCTTATCCTCTGAGAGTCATACATTGCCTCCTCAGTCTCAAACTTCGTAAGTTTGACGAATGCCAGTCCAAGAGCACCCATTGTTTCACCCATATCTTGCTGAGCCTTGACAAGTGCTTCAGCCTATACAATAGACAGAAAAAGCCAAACTCGTAAACCAATGATAAATCACCTTCAACCACATCAGATGTATACTGCCAATACTCTGAAGAGCTTCCACCAAAACTCTATGGAATTTTTAGCAGGAAACGTTTTTATGTTAGCAATTATTCGCTTCTTGCTGCCAGGCATTCTACCATCTTATAATTGCCAGTACAGTGGTTCTGTGCCCGACTGACACGATCATTTTCCTCCAGTGCATAAACGTTGGTGCAAGTTCTGAATCAAATAGGGAAAATGCAGCCAAAATAAACCCCTCTAAACTATATAATTCAAATAGGACCAAACAAGCACTTCTTCAAGCATAGTCATTACAAATCAAAGAAAGACTACATAATGTAGATAGAAACAATAAAATCACAAATGGCCCGTACTGATAGAGAAAAACCTTTGCATAGGTCACCTTAGAAACATTTAGTACAAGTTGACTGCAGTGAAGTGACTCTAAAAGCAGGATTTCACTACCACCTCGTCCCTGGTACTTGTCTAGTTTTATGCAGAACTGTCGATTCAGCATAAACCTAACAGTAATATCATAGCCTCCACTATGGGTCATGATCTAATTAATACATTGGTAGTATGGAAGTGGTAATATTATAGCAGGTAGCAAACTAGGTCCATAAAGTTGATGAAAGCTGGTGTGTTTGGCACGCAAAAACAATCAATAAAATAAGTATGTCATAAGATGGCAATTATGTGTGACTAGATGATTATTAGGCGCATAATGGACAAACGAGACTAAGACCTCCAGGATGTCAATGGCAATTATGTGTGACTAGATGATTATTAGGCGCATAATGGACAAACGAGACTAAGACCTCCAGGATGTCAATTCTATGTGTAACCAAACATGGAGGTTAAAGATCAGTTCTATTCATGATCACAATCTCGAGGGAGTACCACCTTTATTTTTTCAAAAAAAATTGCAGTTCATTCCTACCAATAGCTGATTTCAGTATCAGCTAATAATTTTCCTGTTGTGTGATTTGACCAATTTTCCATCTAATATGTGTTTTTTCTTCCCTTGCCATATCCTCTTCGTCCATCAACACCCACAATTTAGTGCTGAGCTGCATGCAACCTTACGAATACGACAAAAACTTGCACTACATTAAATGCTTCCGTACAGTAGTCCACTCACTTGCTTCTGAACTCAACCTAACTGGGCTCTTGGATGAGGACGGGTTAACTAGTATATTGCATAAAATACAAACTATTGAGCAAACAGATAACTAAGATACGACAACATGTTAAAATGGAGAGTTCTTTCATCTATCTTTGTGGCCCTAATATTTCCAGCCACAATGACAAGATGATTCATAAAAACAAGAACTAAAATGCAATTTAAACATAACCTAATTGGGAAGTTTGATGGATTAGATGACCTGAGCATTCCATACCCTAGATACATTGGATACACTCATACACACCATTTTATATGCTCTAAGTGGTACAACCGTACAAGGCATTCTAGTTCTAGCTAATATGACCAAGGCACCAAGCACAAAGCTATACTTAGCCTCTTAGCACGAGAGGCGTATTAATTACGTGCCCACTGCCCACGTAGAAATATTGTAACTTTTGTCTTCAATAGAAAGAATTAATGACAGCGCTGCTCACAAAATGTGAGGCATAGAATGGAATACAGTTCGGGAAAGGCGTTGATAGAAGTTACTAATATGAATATACTATTTGCCAATTGGAGGTATTTTGGGGTAAAACATCATGGAAACTTAATTTTTTTAGACCGCGCAGGAGAGCTGCATGTTTATATATAAGATGGTGTTTTTACATCCTTTGGAGACGGTCCAGGCGAAGCTACCACACACATTGGGACATGGCAGAATGCACAGCGAAAACCTAGCGACCACTCCCGATATATATATCTTCTTGCATTGTCAAACATTATGGTGGAGTGTATTTAAGTTGGTGAACACTGTGGTTTTTATTAGGAGATATAATTGAGAAGAACACTGCTGTTTAGTACTCCAATAGTCCAATAGTGTTCATATTTTCCTCACTCAACTATTATGACATCAGCTTGAATTTTTTTCTATGGGCGGAACTAGTAATATAGTTAGGACTGCCTTACTGTCTTAGCTATAAGTAACTCTGGAAATTACCTGCTGTGATGCACTACTGAGCTGGTGCTCCCAGTCCTGCACCTTCTGCTTCTTCTCGAGGAACTCCTTGTCCTCCTCCACCAGCGGCGGCTTGACACCACCCCAGTCGGTCACCATGGACTGCTTGAGCTCCTTGAATATCCGCAGAAGGTCCCTCCCCCCCTTGGCCGGCTGCACCACGTCCTGCGGCGGCGCCACGGCCTCCTCCCCAAGCAGCTGCCGTGGCAGGCGCGCAGCGCCATCGAGCATCCGCGAGGCAACGTCGGTGCTGCTCGGGAGCGGCATCTTGCCCTCGGCCTGCAGGAAGACGCGCAGCTCGTCGCTGGCCCCGATGGCGGGGTGCTCGGCGAGGCGCCAGAGGTACCTCTCGAGCGCGGCGCGGCGCTGGGCGACGAACTCGTCGCGCTGCATGACCTGGCTCTCGACGGTGTTCTTGTCGGGGCGCGGGGGCACGAAGTGGCCGCGGTAGGCCTCGGCGAGGCGGTCGGCGAGGGTGACGAAGTCGCGGAAGCGGCGGCGGACGGAGTGGGGGCGGCGGTGGTCGTCGCCGCGGCGGGCGCTGGTGACGAGGTAGGAGATGTAGGTGGGGGCGGATCCGGGGACGAGGGAGGTGGCGGCGGCCTCGGCCTCGGTCTCCGGGTCGGAGACGGCGATGTGGGAGTACTCGGCCGTGGCGGCGCGCGCGGATCTCGGGGAGGCGGAGGAGGAGGCCGAGGCGGAGCGCGGGGAGGAGGAGGAGGCGGCGACGTCGGCGTAGGAGGGTGGGTCGACGAAGGAGGAGGAGGAGGCGCGGGAGGGCGGGAAGGCGGCGGCGGGGGCGGGTGGGGACGGGGGCGAGGAGGAGAGGAGGGGGTCGAAGGTGGAGGCGACGGAGGCGTAGTCGGAGGCGGCGGCGAGGGGCAGCGTCTCCATGTCGTCGTCGCCGTCGCCTGCGCCGGCGAGCGGCGACGAGGACATCATGGCAAGGGTAACGGCCGGCGGGGCGAGCGCGCCGGAGAGTGGAGGGTGTGGGGAGGCGAAGACGGAGACGACGAAGGTTCCGGCGGTTTGTTGCGGTGCGAGGTTGGGACTTGGGACACGGGACACGCTCACGTGGCCGCTCGTGGCGGATGCGGACTACGAGATGGGGTTACCGTGCACGGAAGCAACAGGAAAGCAGAACCGCATTAAAGATACTCCACTCTGTATTAAGCATTTAAGCTCGGTTATTAGTGAACGAATCTATTTTTTGTGTGAACGATCTAATAATCTATTCATAGTGCAATGGATATTACTTAGAGCATCACGTTTGATTACCTATGCCATCACTCACGGCGGCACACATCGACATGCCCGGTAGCCGCCGACACGTCCAGTCTCTTAGCTACCTGGTAAGAAAAATATTATGTCTAGAACTTGTTGCTTCAACCAAAGAGTAGCGTTTCATCGTTAGGATGCTATCTAGCAGAAAATCAGGAGGTTTATCGACCCAACTACAAGAAAACTTATTAAAAAAAACTATGTATAGCTAGCTCGTGGTCCACCTTATTTGCTTCCATCGCGTAGTGAGAGAATGTGACTGTGCCGACCGAAGCCACCAAATCTACACAATCTGCACAGCATATTCATTCCACTATGCTTCTTCTCTCATACATGTCCGGTTTTCCAAGAATCAGATTCAGCCTGGATCGAAAAAGCTGTTGGGATATATCAACTAGGGGTATAACCAACATGGATCAATCCGGCTAGTCCAGGGTGGCCCAAGGGTGGTAAGGCCGAGGCCGGCCGGGCGGCCCAGATAGCTGACGTACAAGGAAGTAGGCGGACGGTCCAAGGAAGGCAGAAGGTCGAAGCCCATTAAGCCACCGAGCTCAAGACGGAAGGCGGCAACTAAGCCGGCTAGGTCTAGTACTCTGTTTACTTGCTGTACAAGTACTTACCTTTTACCATGTGGTCTGGCCGTCTATATAAGCCGGCCACCAGGGAGCCTTTAGGGAAGACGCTTCAATAGGCATCATACCCATTGTAACTTGTTCACGGCTATTGCCTCATAGTGAATTATAGCAGCACGTAGGATCTTGCCACCGCTGTGGGATCCGAAGCTGGGTAAACTCGCCGTGTTCAATCCCGTCCTTGACGACACCAACCTTCTTCCCCACAATCCATACGTAGGCTAGAGGACCCCCGGCGTACGGCCTACCGCGTTTCTACAACCCCACCCACCAACCCTTCGACCAAGCAGTCGACCGGCAAGATGGATCTGAATCCGCCTTCTCCCAGGAGTCGGCCGAATCTGATTTCCACTTCGTCGGAGTTGTCGGACTAGGATCAGACTCCCAGCCGGAAAACAATGATCCTGAGTCAATCCTCCCTGCTCTACAGGAAGATGCGATGTCAGATGCCGGATCCAGATCTACCGTTCAAGTCAACGTAGACTCTGACTCCGATGATGATGCTAGTCTCTTCGAAGAGAAGATCAAAACCCGCTTTTCCAGTGGTAATCCGGCTCCCTCAGAGGGCACAGCGGATACTGACATGCCTGACAAGCTGGCTATGATGGTTGTTGTCGGTCACGAGACAACCCCGGTTACTTCGGAGGCGCAAAACAAGCCGGCGGAGGATGCCGGCGACACCACTGCCGGCCAACTCATTGAAAGTTCCGACAATGTGCGCGCAAAGAAGAAAACTAGCCTCGAGAAAGGCGGCAGCAGCAAACCCACGGATTTGCTCTCCGTCATCAAAGAAGTAGACGAGATAATGAATACTCCGGTGAATAAAGACACCCCACTCGACGCAGTGGAAGAGCTTAGGCTTAACATGCTTAAGCACTCTGACTTCCTGCGAAAAAGAGAGGAGCACGTTGAGAGCCTTGTGAAGAAGATCGAGAAAGAACAGGAGAAGATGTCGGCCAAAACAAGCCGGCAACTCTTTGAGCAGAAAAGGTCATCAAGAAACCGCCGTGGAAAAGAGTCGCCTGCGCAAGCAACAACAACGGCTCAAGATCTAGGGTTCGACTGGCGCACGGCACCACAGCGCGTGGACAGAAGGGGAGATGTTGTCTTCTGCACCCCGGTCCTCAACGCGGCCGCTGTGCTAGATACCCTGGACGACAACACTTACACGGCGGAAGAGAAGCTGGCCAGTGCAAGACACTTCGTAAGCAAGGCCCTAGAACAACAAGCGCGCGCTGATTCCTACGGCCATATGGCGGATGCCCGTGGGGGAGACCTAGAGTCTAAGTCGGGAAAGCGCAAAGCTGCACCCGGCGCTGACCCCGATGGCCCGTCTGGCTCCAGTAGCCATGGCGACAAAAGGAAGGCAACGCCACCTCCAAAAAGACGCCACCGCCAAAGCCAAGGCGGGACGAGAATTCCAGGACAGGAAGCAGAGGAGACCTGCCACCTCCATCCCTGCCAAGACGCGACAATGGCGGTAGCCAGAACAACAGGCCACCGCCTAGAAAAGATGTCGGCAACGACCCTCCGAGGAGAGGTCGAAGCCGATCTCCGCAGCGTAGCACTGGCAGCAAGAAGAGAGAGGAGGTAGAAGGGCCCAGGCGCAGCATAAGCCGGGCAGCGCAGGACGAGCCGGACGCAAACAGAGGCGCACAACAGCTCGATCCAAAAGACGCACGACACCGCCTACAAGACATAGCAAGAGGAAAGGAGCCGATATACTCTGGACCAAAGTGCTTCGGTGACGCCATCCGCAGAGAGCCGTTCCCTAAGGACATGACATCAGTGTCAAAGAACTGTTCTAGGTACAACGGCCTCGTTAAGCCGGATTCATGGCTATCCGATTATGCCATGGCCATAGAGATTGCCGGCGGGAGCAGCCATATTGCCGTCCGCTACCTACCTCTCATGTTGGAAGGCACGGCAAGAGCTTGGATCGACAACCTTCCTGAAAAGTCCATCCATAGCTGGTACGACATGGAGAAAGGTTTTCTCCCAGCACTTCCAAGGAACATACAAGCGTCCAAATACCTACACGGATTTACAGCGCTGTATGCAAAAGCCGGACGAAACCATGACAAATTTTGTCAGTCGTTGGATATCCGAAAAAGCCAACTGTCATGGTGTTTCGGACGCACATGCTATCCATGCCTTCTACACGGGCCTACAGAAGAAGTCCTTGCTCCGACATAGGCTCGTCCGCGAGCAAATCACGGACCTTGGTGAGATGCTCAACCTGGCCGCCCAGTACGCGGCGGCGGATGACGACGCCCGGGACGATGACCCAGACGTCAACATCATACCAAAGCGGAACAACAAGCGCAAGCAGGCGGCGGATGACAAAGCCGGGCCTTCCAATGAGGTAGCCGCAGCATTCCAAGGGAACGCCGGCAAAAAGAAGTGGAAGAATAAGAAAGATAGTCGCGAAGCCGGCTCAGGGCCTAAGGCGGCGCGAATCACTTATGAACAGGCAAAGCTTTTGCCATGTCCCATCCACGCCTCATTGGGCAAGGTCAACCATATGCTTGGCGAGTGCCGTTTCATGGACGACTTAAAAAAGGATCCCACAGTCGGCTGTAAGTCAAAGAAGTCAAAGAAGAATGACAAGAAAGACAGCAAGGAGGATGAGGATGACGACGACATGTCTATCTCAAGCGAAGATGACGCATCCGCCAAGAAAAAGAAGCCGTATCCGAAGGTCAAAGAATCTCTTGTGTGCTTTGTCGGCACGCCTTCGGCTAAGGCAGATAAGGCGGAAATGCGCGAACTCAACGCGACAATGCCGGACGTCCCTTAGTACTTGAACTGGTCTGAGGCAACGATCACTTGGGACCGGTCCGACCACCCTGATCACGTTCCTCACCCAGGCAAGTACGCCCTTGTCGTCGATCCCAATGTCGACAACTTCAGACTTACAAAGGTACTTATGGATGGCGGCAGCAGCCTCAACATCATGTACTATGACACACTAAGCCGCATGAACCTATCAGAGGATCAGCTGGACCACAGCAACCTCACCTTTCATGGCATAGTGCCCGGCAGGCAAGCAAAGTCAATGGGGAGCATCAGGCTGAAGGTAACTTTCGGACCAAAAGAGAACTACCACTCAGAGTTCCTTCGGTTCGAAGTTGTCCCCTTCAAAAGCGCCTATCATGCAATCTTCGGACGACCGGCTTTCGCCAAGTTCATGGCAAGGCCGTGCTACATATACAGCAAGCTCAAAATGCCGGGGGAAAACGGAACCATCACGATTTCCGGCAACTTCAAGAAAGCCAAGGAGTGTGAGCGTGGCATGGCCGCCTTTGCAGAAACCGTCATCCACAAGGAAGAACTCGCGCTGCTCGGGGCGGATTCAGACAACTCCATGCCAAAGCCAAAGATGGATGTCAAGAAGACCTTTGAAGCTTCAGAAGACACTAAAAAGGCGGACCTCATCCCAGGTGACAAGTCTAAGCAAGTTGTCATCGGCTCCAACCTTGACGGCAAATAGGAAGGCGCGCTCGTCGAGTTCCTCCGTGAGAATCGTGACATCTTTGCATGGTCGCCTTCCGACATGCCTGGTGTATCGAGGGAACTTGCCGAGCACTCGCTCAACGTCATAAAAGGATCCAAGCCGGTGAAGCAAGCAACAAGACGCTTTGGAGATGAGAGACGCAAGGCTATAGGAAAGGAGATAAATAGGCTGAAGGCCGCCAATTTCATAAAAGAAGTTGTACACACCGATTGGGTGGCAAATCATGTACTTGTACCAAAGAAGAATAAAGAGCTGAGGATGTGTATTGACTATACCGGTGTTAACAAGTGCTGCCCAAAGGATCCCTTTGCGCTGCCTAGAATTGACCAAGTCGTAGACTCCACAGCAGGCTCCGAGCTGCTTTGTTTTCTGGACGCCTACTCAGGATACCACCAAATCAAGATGAGAGAGTCAGATCAGCTGAAAACATCTTTCACAACTCCATACGGGACTTTCTGCTACATTACAATGCCTTTTGGCCTGAAGAATGCAGGGGCAACATACCAACGCTGTATGCAAAATTGCCTGCACGAACAGATCGGCCGCAATGTTCACGTCTACGTAGACGACATCGCGGTAATGTCAAAAAAGAAGGCAGATCTCCTAGAGGACTTGGAAGAAACTTTTCAGAATCTCCGGAGGTATCAAATGAAGCTCAATCCCGCCAAGTGCGTTTTCGGCGTCCCTGCCGGCAAATTGCTCGGGTTTATCGTCTCAGAACGAGGGATCGAGGTTAACCCGGAGAAGATCAAGGCCATCCAAAACATATCCAGGCCTACTTGTCTAAAGGACGTGCAGCGCCTAGCCGGATCGGCAGCAACCGTCAATCGTTTCATAAGCCGCCTAGGGGAAAAGGCAATGCCTCTCTACCGGCTATTGAAGAAATCCGACAACTTCGAGTGGACAGCAGAGGCAGATGCCGCATTGCAGCAACTTAAGGAGGCCCTCACATCCGCTCCAATATTGGCAGCACCTCGGTCACAGGAACCAATGCTGCTGTACATCGCGGCAACAGGAGCTGTTGTCAGCGTTGTCTTGGTTGTGGAAAGAAAGGAGAACGAAGCCGCGGCGTGTGAGCAGCGACCGGTCTACTTCATAAGTGAAGTGTTCTCCGCCTCCAAGCAGAGGTATCCGCATTACCAAAAGCTGGCTTACGGTGTATTCTTCGCCGCCGGAAAGCTTAGGCATTACTTCCAGGAACACACAATGACAGTAGTCAGCAAGGCACCGTTGGGAGACATAATCAACAATGCAGAAGCAACAGGTCGCTTTGCCAAATGGGGCATCGAACTTGCTGCCTTTGATATAGTCTATAAACCACGGACCGCCATTAAGTCTCAAGCACTTGCAGACTTTGTCGCCGACTGGACAGAGGCCATGGAGGAAACGACACTTCCCGAATCAGAATATTGGGTCATGCACTTTGACGGATCAAAGATGCTCAAAGGCTCGAGGGCTGGAGTCGTCCTACGCACGCCCAAAGGTGACAAGCTTAGCTACGTGTTACAAATCCACTTCACAGCAACCAACAATAATGCCGAATACAAAGCCTTGCTTCATGGGTTACACGTGGCAAACGACCTAGGCGTCAAAAGAATCCTCTATTATGGCGACTCAGATTTGGTCGCGCAGCAAGTAAGCGGAACATGGGATGTGAAAAGCGCAACAATGACGGCTTACAGAGCCAAAGTTGACGAATTCGCAAAAAACTTTGTAGGCTACGAAGTCCGGCATATTCCAAGAGCTGAGAATGAGGCGGCGGACACACTTGCAAGACTAGGATCGGAACGCAAAAAGGTACCAAAAGATATCTTCCTGGAGCATTTGCACAAGCCATCCATTAAAGGCGCCGATTTGATGGACCCCGACGCAGAAGAACCGGTAGAAGCGGCAAGTCTCGTTGTCTACTTAACACAGCCGAATTGGACAGTCCCATATCTCGATTTTCTAATCGACCAAAAGTTGCCGGAGGATGATGAGGTGCTAAAGAGGCAGATCATAAGGCGAGCCAAGGCATTCATGATAATAAAAGGCGAGCTATACAAGCGAAGCACATGCGGCATCTATCAGCGGTGCATACAGCCGGAAGAAGGCCGGGAAATTCTGAAGGACATACATATTGGCACCTGCGGGCATCATGCTTCCGCCAGGTCCATTGTATCCAAAGCTTTCCGCCAAGGTTTCTACTGGCTCACCGCCAAAGAAGACACCGAGAACATCGTAAAGACATGCAAAGGCTGCCAGTTGTACGCTCGTCAACCTCACTTGCCGGCACAGGAGCTAAGGACGATCCCAATCACCTGGCCGTTCGCGGTCTAGGGCTTAGACATGGTGGGTCCATTCAAAAAGGCGCGTGGTGGGTACACCCACCTATTGGTCGCTGTCGACAAGTTCACCAAATGGGTCGAGGCTAAACCGATCAGCAAGCTTGACGCACGAACAGCCACCAATTTTCTCTGGGGAATTATCTCTCGGTTTGGAGTTCCACACAGCATTATCACCGATAATGGCAGCAATCTGTCTCAAGGCGACATAGAAGAATACTGCAGTGATCTGGGTATCCGGCTTGATTTGGCATCCGTGTCACACCCTCAATCCAATGGACAAGTAGAGCGTACAAACGGCCTGGTCTTATCAGGACTTAAGCCTCGTCTCGAAGCTCCATTACACAGGGCAGCCGGCGCTTGGGCAGATGAGTTACAGTCGGTACTATGGAGTTTGCGCACAACGCCAAACAGGTCCACCGGCTACACTCCTTTCTTCTTAGTATATGGCGCTGAGGCAGTGCTACCTACCGACATGAAGTACGATTCCCCAATAGTTCAAGCCTACATCGAGCAAGACGTAGAAGGTGCAAGACAGGATAGCCTAGACCTGCTAGACGAAGAAAGAGACGTCGCTCTCCATCGCTCCGCCTTGTACCAGCAACAACTTCGCCGCTATCATAGCCGAAGAGTGCGGAAGCGAAGCTTCAGAACAGGTGACCTGGTTCTCCGCCTAATTCAAGACAGAAAAGGCTTGCACAAGTTATCCCCGCCATGGGAAGGACCGTTTATAGTCACAAAGGCGCTGCTCAATGGTTCCTACTACCTGGCCGACATCCGCGACGAAGACGAAAAGAAAATGCACAAGAAGGCGGCAGGAAAAAGGGGAACCAAGCGCAAGAAAAGCATTGACGATCCGTTCGAGCAAACAAGACGGCCTTTGAATATTGAGCAGCTACGTCCTTTCTACACTTAGCAATTTATAATTGTAATAAGTTAAATATGATTATGAAATAAAAGTCTATGGTTCCTCATCTGTGTTGAGAAGCATGCCATCTTTTGTCTTTTCTTGCAATCATATTTCCCCTATGTATCTAAGTTACCTATTTTCTGGCTCTGTGCAAAGGTTCAAACTGGTAGATACTTGCAGCTTTCGAGCCAACCCAAAACAAAAAATAAACTTTTTTGCGCCGCCTAATTCCTTTACCTCTGATTACTTATATGCGGTTCGCCTAGTAGTATGTCTTTGACACCAACATGTTGGCTTTGGTCTCTGATTCTAAACAAATGGTTTAGCCCTGGTTGTTTCAGCTAAAGTTATCGGCTGAGGTTTCGTCAACATACAAAAAGTCAAGCATATAAGTCAGGGTAAAATTAAGGCGGGCCATATAAATAAAGACAAAATAAAACTTGTCACCTAGTTTCCGTCTAACAAAGCAGCAACAAAAGTATATACAAATATTACAAGTCAATGTTGCATTGTTTCAGGGGCCGACAAGTAAGGCTGATAGGAGGCAAGGACAGAAAATATATGGCTCGGGGGAGCGTCTACATCAGGCCTGGGGGCTGACAACTTCATCCCCGGAACTATCGCTCCCCTCCGCCTCGGCCGCGCCGGCTGCTTCAGCTCCCTCCCCGCCAGGCACAGGATGGCGCCGGTAGAAGATTGAAGTGTCGACCATGTCGGCAACACGCGTGGCGTAGCCGGCAACGCTGTCCAGAACAACGGCCGGCTCAACCTCGTTGTCGTCTTCATACGTTGACGGCATGCCTTCAGTGACGACTTCTATCTCCGCCTCGGGGTAGTGCGCCATGAACAACCCAAGTGCGGTCTTGGCTCCACCCCGTGCCGCCGACTTCAGCGAGCTTTTGTGCAGTTTGGTCGCCTGCTCCAAGATGGTGGGCACGTCGCTGAACTCGGTCGGTTCCTGTCTGCCGGACGAGGTGAAGAACTTGGCGGCAAACCGCTTGGCCGCCGCCAAAGTCTCGGTGATCAGTTCGCCTAGACGCGCAAGGCGATCCAGGCGGGGGCTGACAACCTTGTCATCGCCTAAACCGGCGGGAACTGTATCAAAAATAAAGCCATTAGTTTGGCTCAGGCTAAAGCAACATGGCAGCATCAAAAAGGAGTAAGAAATTACCAAGGACCGAGTTATGGAAAGCGGACAACTCAATCATATGAGTTGCCAGCGCGTCCTCCGCAGTTTGGGAGCGAGAAGTCTGCTTGGAGATTTCCTCCGCAGCCGTCTTCTCCGCCTCCTCCAACTTGTTGCGCAGGCTTTCTAGCTCACCAGTGAGCTGGCTAGATTCCTGCGCAAACTTGAGTTGTTGGGCCTCCATCTCCTTCTGATGAGCCTCCTTCAGCTCCAAGTTGGCGGCCGCCAAGTCAGAAGCTTCATTCATAAGAGCTTGCATATCAGTGGACGCCTTCAGGATATCCTGGGCGTGGTCTAGCAGTTCTACAAATATGGATTCGCTAACTAAATGATTGACGGCAACATAAGTCGAAAGTATAGCTGATGGCAAAGAGGATTAACCCTACCTTCATCTTTTTTGCGGGCCGCCTCCAACTCGGCAATCCGCAGGTCCTTGGCCTCGCACTCCTTCTTCAGGTCGCGGCAGCGCCGGTTTATCTCGACTCGGGAGGAGACAAGCTCGACGTTGGCGGACACAAGGCCCTGCAGGACAAAACAAAGGCATAAAACATATTGTCAAGTAACCACTAAGCCGGCAGTCAAAATTTATTTTATTTTTGACTTGCCATCTAAGTGCTCGGGGGAAAGGCTATGTATATGCCGGAGTGGTAAAAACTTACAGATAAGTCGCCCTCCAAGTCGGCGAAGGCCTGCGAGGCGAAGTTGGCGAAAGCCAAAGTTGACTCCTTGGCCTCCTTAAAGGTGGACCAAGGGTCCCTGACCTTGCCGCCTCCCGCAGTCGGGGCTGCCCGCCGAGACCCGCCGGCAGTCGACTCCAGCAACCCCTCGTTGGCGGCGCACAATTGAGAGGCTTCATCGGCCGTAGCCTCAGCCAGCAGTAGGGGAGTCTTGGGCGCGCGGTCGGTGGAAGAGGCCCTTGGCGGAGCGCCAGAAGCCGGAGCCGGGGGCTGACGACGAGCGTCGCCCATAAAGCTGCCGGCCTGGAGCTGAGGAGTAGGCGGCACAATAGCCGGCGAGCTACCTTGTGGCCGCTTACCCTTGCCAAGAAGTCTGGTCGTCAACCGGGAAGTTGCGACCCTTTCCCTGTCAACAAAAAGCAAGCACAGTCAATTGGCCAGTATTGAAGAGGTTTGTCGTCTATTAAAGGCAAAATTGAGTACCTTCGGGGGATGTTAATCCCCGCGTTCTCGCCAAGGTTGGCGAGAGCCGGCTCGGTAGCCGACGCGATCCGTTTCTTCCTCTCGGCATTCGCCGTAGAGGAAGCGGCGCCGGACGCCTTGCGCTTCTTCGTCTTCCCGGCTTCCGACTCGTAGAAGTCGGGAGCCAGGTCATTCTCCCCCAAGTCGGAGAGCTGAAAAAGAAGACAAGTTTAATGGAACTCAATCCTAGCCGGCAAAGCTGTCAAACAAGGGGCAAGGAAGAAGATATTTACCTCAAGGGGAGGGTTGTCGTGGGTGTGCATGGGCAGGGTTATCTTGGCAGGGTTATCTTAGGATACCATTGGCGGCCCTGACGGCAGTTGAAGGTGATGCTGCCGCAGGTTGCCAGCCCGCCGTCCGGCACCGTCTGTCGCCGGCAACGGAAGCAATATCTGAAGAAGTCTAAACTAGGCCTAATACCTAGGTAGCCTTCGAACAGGGCTGTGAAGCCGGCTAGGACTAATATACTATTGGGTGCTATGTTGTGGGGCTGGAGCCCATAGTGATCTAGAACCTCGCTAAAAAAGGCGGAAGGCGGAAGCGCCATTCCCCTAATTAGATGGGAGGTGAGGATTACCCGCTCCCCGGCTTTCGGGGCCGGGATGACGTCTCCGAAGGCGGCCCTCCACCGGCAATCCTCCCGAGTGGGGAGGTAGCCGACATCCTCCAAATCTTGGAGGGCATCTTCGTCGACTATGGAAGGTAGCCAGTAGCGGGACCCGAGGTCCGCCGCTTCTTCTTCCTCGTCGACGGGGGCGCCCGCCGTCGTCATCGCCGTGGTGGTTGGTGGAGGAGCCGAAGGACCCGCCGCTGGCGCGCGCGCGGTGGAAGTCCGAGGGTCGACGGTGGCGACATTGCCCGCCGCCGCCGCCGCGGGACGGGTTATCGCGCCGCCCATCGCCGTCGCGGGCGCGGTCTCGGTCGCCGGACCGCTCGACGCCGTCGAAAGGGTCGGGCCGGTGGACATCGCCGCAGGGAGAGGTCGTCGGAGGAGAGGAGTTCGCCGAAGCTCGCTCGGAGGCAAGAAGCGGAGAAGTAGAAGAGGCAAGAGTGCACGGAGAGCAAAGGCTGGGTGGTGAAAATGGACCGTTTGGCTACCTATTTATAGGGCCAGGCGTTGCTCCCTGTGCAACGACGTTTTTAGTCGGACACGTGTCCAGCATCCGTTGCAGCACACGATTGCACGATCTCCACGCCTCCTCTTTTCCCGCAATTTGTGATCATGACGAGATTCCCTCCTAGACAGTTTTCAAACTGTCGTGAGCTGGCTAGGTGGAGACCGCCAAGAACGATGCTCGGCAAGATTGCCGAGCAGCCGTCTTTTCCCATGATGGATAAAGGCGGCCGCATGTCAACCTCAAGACACGCATGCCTCGTTGATTTTCAGAATGGTTCAAGTCCTGCAGCCGCCAAACTTTGGCAGATGAAGAATCAAGAAGAAGCCGGCGCGTGGAGAACTTCAACCTTTCTGGGGGCTAATGTTGGGGATATATCAACTAGGGGTATAACCAACATGGATCAATCCGGCTAGTCCAGGGTGGCCCAATGGTGGTAAGGCCGAGGCCTGCCGGGCGGCCCGGATAGCTGACGTACAAGGAAGTAGGCGGAGAGTCCAAGGAAGACGGAAGGCCGAAGCCCATTAAGCCACCGAGCCCAAGACGGAAGGCGGCAACTAAGCCGGCTAGGTCTAGGACTCTGTTTACTTGCCGGACAAGTACTTACCTTGTACCCTGGGGTCTGGCCGTCTATATAAGCCGGCCACCAGGGAGCCTTTAGGGCAGACGCTTCAATAGGCATCATACCCATTGTAACCTGTTCACGGCTATTGCCTCATAGTGAATTATAGCAGCACGTAGGATCTCGCCACCGCTGTGGGATCCGAAACTGGGTAAACTCGCCGTGTTCAATCCCGTCCTTGACGACACCAACCTTCTTCCCCACAATCCATACGTAGGCTAGAGGACCCCCGTCTCCTATCAATTATGCCGATACCACGACAGAAGCACCCAGTCTACTAGCGAGAGACAATCCTTCTTTCATCGCTTGCGCCTCCGCCATTGTCGATGACGCAACATGTTGTAGGAAAATAGCAGACATTGTTATGAATCTCCCTTGATAGTCCCTAATAATGGAGCCCGTGGCCCCTGCATGAATACCCTCATAGAAAGCTACATCAACATTCAACTTTAATTGCTTGAAAAGTGGCCTTGTCCAAAGGGGCATCTCTTCTCCAACCTTCTTCCCCCCCTTAGCAGAATTAGCCACAATTGAAAGGATGAAAAATTGCATTTGTACAGTGGGGGTATGTCCTCATCATGCGTACGATGTCTAACCCACCAAAGGTACCAGCATGTGCTACAATTAATTTCTTCAGTTTAACTGTTTGAAAATCCGGGAGAGTATTAGTTTCGTGCTCAGGATGTGCTCTAACACAACAGACCCCCGACGTATCCATATGGATTGTTTCCTCGATGAAATCTTGGAGATTTATTAATCTCCACATCTCCTGAGCCACCGGGAATCGAAAAAGGATGTGCAAAACATCTTTGGAGGCATGATCATTCCTTTTAGAGGAATGATCGTGTGAAGTGCCCTCCAAATGAAAAATTTCACCATACCTGGAAAATTTTCATCTTCAGAGGCATGAAGAATATCACCATGTGGATAGTATTTAGCTATAAGAATTCGAGCACATAAAGAATCTCGTGCATTAATCAACCTCCACACTTGTTTCGCAAGCATTGCAAATTAAATGAGTGAAAATCTTGGAAGCCATCCCTCCTTCATTATTTGGTAGCATAATTTTCACCATGCAAGTCAATGATCTCATCATCGCGCCACCAGAATTTGACAAGAGCATCTGTCATAGGCTTACCAACTCCTTTTGGATTCTTTTTTAGAAAAACAGACTCGCGCCCTCATTTTTTATTAAAAAGCACACATTACAGCAGAATACTGGGGATCACCAGTTTTTAACCAAAGATAAACACCACAACATAGCAGAAAACTAAACAGCACACCCACGCCTCCACTATCAAACATCCAACGAGCTCACACCTGCCTGGCAACACTTTAAGAAGAGAAAAAACAACCCCTATTACACGACCTCCAGCTAACAGCAAACAAAACAACCATGACGAAACTTCTCCCTCTAGGCTTAATTCCTCCATCTATTGATCTTCCTTAGCCTAGCCTCCAGCACCGGCCAGTCCATCGTTTCCTGTAATTCCGCACTCCACAAAGGCCTCCTTTTGGAATTTGAAAAACCATGCTCTATCCTCTTCGGTTTTCGTCCAATTTTCAAATGTTTACCGTCAGGTGGGCACCACCTGCTGCAGACCCCGTTGTGTCGATCCTTATCCAAATCTCAACGGTCCGGAACTCGACAACCCCCACGATAGGGTTACGGGCATACGGCATCGTCCACCCTGGTCAGACGTCCGACGAACCGACGCCGTCCATCCTTCCACGGACGGCCCGGAACCGACCACGCCGCGCCGCCGTCACAACCCGACTCGAATAAACCCTTCCCCGCTCCGCCGCCGCGTCTTCCTCCTCCCGCTCCCACCCCCACCCTCTGCTGCCCAAAACCCTAACCCTAGGTCGCGAGGACGGGCTGACACACACCATGGCCAGCAAGTTCGGGCTCGCCGGCGGGATCCCGGAGCGGCGGGTGCGGCCGATCTGGGACGCCATCGACTCGCGCCAGTACAAGGCCGCGCTCAAGCTCTGCACCGGGCTCCTCGCCAAGCACCCCACCTCCCCCTACGCTCTCGTGAGCTCCCTCGCTCAGTCACTCCGCCTCGTCCCCCCGTCTTTTGTGCTGTTTCCGTTATGGTCCGATGAATCTGGCTTCGAAATGGGCATGGAAGCTACTGTGCATGACTTGCTGTGCATTGTGCTGAACTGGATGCTAGTTCGAGCTTTTGCTGACTTGCTTGAGCTGTCGAGACTGATTACAAGACTTGTAGACCATCTCATAGTTGCATATTTACCTGTACTGGGTGTTGGTGTCTGGGAAGCTCATGGCCATGACTAGTTGGGTGGACTAGTTCAGTCGGTGGCTTCTTTCTGAGGGGCGTGGCAGTAAGAGCTTGAGGCAGTCATAGGAAATAATCTTATCAGACCAACCTGGGGAACTGTTGGCACCCTCAAGGAGGCGCACACTCGCTCCTAAACCTGAGCTATGTACTCCATGGTTGATTTCTCTCAAGGCCTTCATTCCCCATTCCCAAGAGTTTTTGCACACCCAAGTCGGATGTGATGAGGAGGAAATATGGTGGGATGGACCGATGTAACTGACACTGAAGCCAGAGGGGTAGGGAAGAAGGAGCCTCAGTCAAAAGAGGCGGAGCTAAATAACGTCCGGATATGACAGTAATATTTTTGGGGGAAACATATTCTTTCTAATACTACAGAGATGAACGAGATTTTCACTTGCTTAACTCATGAGCATTAACTAGCACTCATTTAGTTTAATCTTTGCATTTCGCCTTTTTCATGCCTAGCCCCAGCGTCCAAGCCAATGCCTAGTCTCATCAGGTTGCACGATGCTAACTCTTGAGTTGTGGAAGCAAATCAATTAGTTCTGTGGCTTATGATTAGGCACCGTTTGTATGATGTAATGCTATTAAAGTTAGGCTTATACTAAGCTCTCCAATAGACATTTAACTCCATAACTATGGTCTGTCATATGATAGAACTGTATCCCAAAATCAATCTGGAGATTGAAAATCCAACATGCTCTATTTGTTTTGTGTAACAATGTGGCATGGCCTTGATTTTTTTAATGTCTATTGAAGATCATATAACATAAGCACTATTTTCATGGTGCTATCTTTTTTTTCGTCAAAGGGATTAACTCAGTGTTGATCAGAACTATATGATTTATCTTTGCTGTATTTAGAATGCTGTTAAACAACACTTTTTAACTATCTAATTTCAGGCCCTCAAGGCTCTTACTTTGGAAAGGATGGGAAAGCCTGATGAAGCACTGGTTGTCTGTTTGAATGCGAAGGAGCTACTGTCCACAAATAACATTTTCCATTTTGACGATCTCACTCTTAGCACACTACAGATAGTGTTTCAAAGGCTTGAGAGATGTATGTTTATACTTCACTGTTTGTCTTAGCCCTTCTTACATCATCATTTTTTTCTGAATTATCATGTGACTATGATTACATTTCTGCCAGTGGATCTTGCAACTTCATGCTATGAGTATGCTTGTACAAAATACTCTAATAACTTGGAATTAATGATGGGACTCTTTAATTGCTATGTCAGAGAGTACTCATATGTGAAGCAACAACAGGTATGCTGGTACTTGCTAGTTGCTTTATTTTTGCGTTTCCTTGTTCAATCCTGACCATCCCACCAATCTATGTTTCGCAGACAGCAATTAGGATGTACAAAACTGTAGGAGAAGAAAGGTTTTTGCTCTGGGCAGTTTGCAGTATTCAACTGCAGGTAGGTTCATCATATATCCATGAGGTAGAAGTTTTGCATGCAATTTTAGCTTAGCTATTGCAGTGTAACATGTAGTTTCTTGCTCACTGGATAAGTTCTAAAGAAAGGTCCATTGTTATGAATGTATGTATAAGCTGACGGAGTGATGGTTCTAGGGGTTGGAAACTGTAACGGAAGAAAGGGATGCGATATACACCGTTTGTCGTTGATATCATCGATCTTCCCATTTTTGGGACCGTTTTTAGTTTTTGATTTTTTTTCAAAACAGAATACCATATTTGACGATTGAGTATATGAATTCTTTTTTCCCGAGAATAAAATAAATGTATCGCGGGAGAAAATGGAAGATACAAAAGTTTGAAGGTAGCATGGGCTCCATTTGGAATTTACTACGGAAACTCACCGCTTATACTACAGGAGAGAATATGTGTGGTTAAAATACAAATCATTAGTGTAACAGATAAAAAATGTCAGCGCAACAAACTAATGATTCAAAAGAGTGCTGGTGGAACAAATGAAAGTATCTGTGGACTAAGAATTGTTTGTAGAACAGATAAAACTGTATTATTGGAACTAATGAAAAGTATTACTGTAATGCATCTTGTTGATTCACAGCTAAAATGCACATGTTGATCTTATTTCTATTGGTCTTGTATTGTTGTGTGCTAAAACACACATACAGTTTTGGAATAAGATAACTTATGGAACAAAGCTAAAAAGGCTACTACGGTAGTTTGAATAAACTGATGCAAAATGAAATCGACTGTATGCAGATCTTGTCATGAAAAACATGACGGTTCAAAGGATTGTTGTTAACCTGCCTATGCAAATCACTTATATAGGGTAAAGGGATGAGTGGCAAACCTATATACACTGCATGTTTGATATGTGTAGAGCATTCACTTCCGAGTTCGGAGGTTGGGTAGGAAAAATAATACTGAGAGGAATTGGTAGTGAGGTCATGGAGGACATAAAGGAAAGTAGAAGACGAGAGATACACAAAATTTAAACACTGCTGGTCACATGGGCTCCAACTAGGGTTGACCTATAAACTCATGTTGCTTACAAAACCACAAAGTTAATTTTAGGCAACCACCTGATTTTGTGTGTTAGTTTATCTTTGCATGCAGTGCAGTAACTTGTTAGCGTGGACACTATTTTGTACTATTCATGAGTGACTAAATAGATATGCCATATGATTGGTCAGATATTACCATCCGATGTGATGAAGTTTCACATTGCAGGAAGTCTATACTCTGAAACTTTTCGTGCTCTACCTTATCACTTCCTTGGTCATTTGATCAAACATGTGATAGTAATAATTATGCCATATCTACTAGATATCACAAATCAGTTGAGGTCATGCATGTTACTAGCAGTGGAGTTCTATATGTGACTTTCATTTTGCTCATGGCAGGCATATTTTAGCAGTGGAGGTGAGAAATTATTCGCACTGTCTGAAGCTTTGCTTAAAAAGCACATAAGTTCACATAGTTTACATGAGCCAGAAGGTATCCCTGCTGATCCAAAATGCGACATTTAACATCTTATCTTCTTCCTTTTACTTACTTTTAAGTGTTGTCCTCTTTTGACATGCTCATACTACTTGCAGCGCTCGCTCTCTACATTTCAATTCTGGAACAACAGGCAAAGTATGATGCTGCATTGGAAGTTCTTTCTGGAGACTTGGGGTCTCTTATGGGAAGGGAGGAGGACAAGCTTCGTACGCAGGTAATTTCATTTTCAATTTTAATTCAATTTTCTTTGACAGTGTCCTGTATTGTAAATTACTATTAATCTGGATTATAAGCCACAGTAACTACAATCACATTTCCTTGTTCCATATTACTCCATCTTAATATAAATCTGAACATAAACGTCAATTTACTAGAATTTAGTCGTATGTTTTATCATCTATAT
The DNA here is from genome assembly GCA_026929855.1 of Poa annua. Classification (NCBI taxonomy): domain Eukaryota; kingdom Viridiplantae; phylum Streptophyta; class Magnoliopsida; order Poales; family Poaceae; genus Poa; species Poa annua. Next base: position 77,135,443 of record CM049431.1, on the reverse strand, counting down.
AATCAAGAAAAATTGATGATAATAAACTTGGGAACTGGGTGGGCGAGAGAATTATGGTGATTTGGTGTACTCCTATCTCTTCAGTGCAGTCCTGCTGGGATAAGACTGGAGTGCGTTTCTGAATGTGCATCATAATCATAATAATACTGAATTGATAGCCAACCTAGCTGTTCTGTAATTCTGTCTGCATTGTTCACTATGGAATACTCTGGTCAATTCATACTTGGAAAATTTCTGAAAACTGTAATGGATGTACAGTTAAAATAGTTTATCAAACTGTGATTTTAGTGAAACATTGTGCTCATTACTGTTTTTATTGTTGGTTTCCAGAAAAAACACTACTCATTGTCTCTTAAAGTTGTAATGTCTGTTGCACCAGCGTACAATAGGCTCCTTTAACTTTGAAGTCTTTGTTTTTTCTCTCCCTCTCAAATGCTTGCTTATGAAAGTGAGAACCTCTTACATTTTGTCTGACTTCAAGTTGGCAGGGGCGACTTCTTACTCAAGCGTGTAACTATGTGGCTGCTTCGGAGATATATCAGAAGGTTCTTGAATCCTGGTAATTCTTCCCGTCATTAACTCAGTAGATTCTCAGTTGTTCTACAAAGCCAACTGCTGCTTAAACATGTGTAATCAACTTGTTCCGAGACATTTCATGTTCTACGCATCTACTAAACAGCTTATAGGGTACACATCTATTAAACAGCTTATAGGAAGCACTAGCACACTAATACCTTGATGTGCATAATAACACCATGAATGTGGTACAAATCCACCCTTCAGGCCTGTAAATTTTGATTTCTGTCTGCTCTAGAAATTGTGCATTGTTTTACCTATTTTGGTACAGAAACAAAATCCTTGGATTCATGCGGTTCTTATTTGAATCTTAAGCTTTTGACATTGATATCTCAATTAGGAAGCATTGCCACTGTATTCTTTTCATGTGTTCTTTTATTGCTCCTTCCTCAAGTTATTGTAGCATACTTTATCCGTATATTCAACCATTGGAAATTCCCCATTCTGTTTAGCTTTTGATAATTGTCCTCTTTTTTTTGACTGGGCAGTCCTGATGACTGGGAGTCCTTTCTCCATTATTTAGGCTGTTTGCTGGAGCGTGATGTGAAGCTACCTAAACCAGCCACTGGCGAACATACTTGCTCTGTAGATTCAACTATGTTGAATAGGACTTCTCTTAGTGAGGAGCTGGTACTTACTCCACCTAAAGCACTTCTTGTTTACCTTGTCTTGTTGGCATGCATCTGATCTACGGAAAATACATGTTTGTAGGTCGAATCTCGCCTTGCAAGTGCATATTCATTTGTGCAGAAGCTACACAATAATAATTCCGGTGACTGTGTTAGAGGACCTCACTTAGCCATTATTGAAATTGAACGGCAGCGCCGCCTCAATGGAAACACAACCGATAGGAAGTTTATGGAAGCTTTGGGAAACTATTTCCACAGGTCCGTCTGGGTGCATCCTCTTTCGTTTGTGTCCATTTGGAATCTATTTATACTCTATACTAAGTGCAAGAATGATGGAAATCACAGCCTTTCGCTTGCAATAAGCCAGTGTCTGGTGCTTTTGAAGTTTTGATATCCTTTACAGTTCATGAATTCTTGTATTAACTGTTGCAAGTTGAACTAAAAAAGTTGTTTGTCTATTTCTCCGTTTCAATTCACTTCTCTCTTTCACGTGTTGCCAATTCATTAAAAATTGTGTTTCGGTGCTCTTAGACTTTGCTGGCTATGTTTCCCACACTTTTATGCCTCTGTACCATCTCCTCCTTACCTGGTATCAGAAATAGCTGAGCAAAATGCTCGAGACACTGTACCCTACCTTCTAATCTACATACTCGCATATACCGCTGGAAAAGAAGTTTTTCGTTGGATAAACAACTGTTACAAACGACCCATGCTGTTTCAAAAGCATGTGTATAAGCTAAACTATCTTGTTTGTAGCTATAAACTATATCCACAATATATGGATGAATTTTACATTTGAATGTATGACGTTATATCTCCATGTGCCCGTTTGATCTCTATCTCCATGTTCCCATTACCCTTTTCTCCTAAAAGTGCAGCTTGTCAAGTCCATATCATATTCTGCCTTGTACATTCTTACTACTCCCTCCGTTCCTAAATATAAGATGTTATAGATATTTCAAATGTGGACTAGATACGGACTGAAATGCGTGAACATACACAATAAAACGTATCTAGATACATGTGAATATGGAAAAAGCTAAAACATTTATATTTAGGAATGGAGGGTAGATGTCCAATAATATATCAACTAGTACTAACTGGCAGAGCCGCTCGTATTTGCATTCTTTGAACATAGATATATTTTCTTAGATGTTTTGTATTCATCTCTGACCCGTAGCTAAATTTTCTTTTCGAACTTGCAGATTTGGTCACTTGTCTTGCTCATCATCAGATGTTGAAACATATCTCCACATGCTATCGAATGATGAAATAACTGAGTTATTAGATACAATATCCAGATCTTTTGATGCATCATCTGTTTCAGTAAAATCACTGGGTTTGACAGTTACTACTTTTAAGGTTCAAGAACTGTTGGGGACGTTTTTGCCAAAGTCAACTACAGGTCCACTTTCTTCAGAAATCGCATAATTGTGTTTCCAACTTTCTATATCCTTAATTTGGAAAAGTTTAGCTATTTTAACTCAGCCAATGTACTCTAATACTTCCATGCCTATTCAGATCTTCAGCACATTGCAAAAGGAATGATCGAGACATTTTACAAAAACTTGCCTCTCTCAAGAGACCTGGATCCTCAAGAAAGCATGCATGGAGAAGAACTGCTTTCTATGGCTAGCAGTATTCTTGTGCAGGTTTGTAAGCATGTAGCTGTAGCTCATTATTTACTATTGCAATTGTAAAAGGAATAATTTAATTCTCCATGTGTTGGAACATAGAGAATTTATTCTTCATAATTCATAGTTTTTTAGATGAGCTAATGTATCAAATTCTAACTTACTAAAAAATAATTCCATTTCTTTGTGTTGTCGTCAGCAGTTTAGTTGCAATTATGCAAGATAATTTGGTGCTAAATATCTGTTATCAGATTAATCTACCTGGTCAATGCATTGAGCTATACTGTTTCTGCATGTACTTTGGCCGATTTTTTGAAATCTAGTTAATTCGAGTTACATAGTTCTCTATTTTCTATACATTTAATAGGAGTAAATTTCACAAAAATACAAGTTAACGTAAATTCAAACTTAAAGATCAATTTGATGTGACTACAAAGCAACATGTTTGTGATACATTTTCACGGAAGTAGAGATTTAGGGCCACTTGTATCACAAAGCAACATGTTTGTGATACATTTTCACTAAACCTGACTACCTGAGTCCACATGGTAAACTCTCAAAATCATCTGTAGTTCAGTGACATTGTTCTTATGTACGTGGTTTTGTGATAGTTGTACATTAAATTTGCACTTGTGCAAAATTCAGTCTTTGTAAAAATGCACTAAAATATACTTGTGATGTCTTGGAACAGCTATTCTGGCGTACAAGGAACTTAGGATACTTGCTTGAAGCAATTTTGGTGCTAGAGTTTGGATTGACTGTTCGCAAGTAAGCCAACTGTGCTATGCACGAATCTTCTGTTGGAAAATGGGATCAAAAGATCATTTCTTGATTACTATCTTTTTCCTTTGAATTCTGGATGATTGATTTATTGTGCAGACAAATGTATAGTTTTCCAGGTTGTATTTTTAAATTATGCTACCGAGTTGACTAAAATGGAATTTGAACAATTGAAGCATAAGAGATTGTTGCTGCACTTGTACAAAGTAGACAAGATATTGGATTTTTCCTAGTAGCTAGTACAAGCCTACAACATCCATTTCATTTTTTCTGTTCTACCTTTGATGATTTCCGTGAATTGGCTATTTAAAATTTGCGCATGTCCTGTGGTAATATACTATCTTGGTTATAAAGTCTATGGCTTTGATTTTTGAAAGAAAATTTTGTTATTCCCATTTATGTAACTAGAAGCTGAATGAGAATATGTATTTTGGCTGTGTGCACAGGCATGTCTGGCAATACAAGATTACTCTGGTGCATCTGTACTCTTACCTGGGAGCTCTTCCACTAGCACATCGATGGTAATCTTTTGTTTGCATAGTTATATTGAATAATGCTCTTGCTATTTAGATGCCTTCATTTTGAAGTATGGGCAATAGTCTACAACTTTGTGCGTAATACCTGTTATGGACCCGCTTATATTTTGAAGTATGGGCAATAATCTAAAACTTTGTGCTTAAAGTAAATTGCTGATATTAATGTTCTCCAGTGTGGACCATTGTTGGATTGTCCTCTGGATAACTCCATGGTATAAACATGCTTTCATAAGAAAAATCAATTGTTCCATCACATGTGCTTTCCTTATGCCTTCTGTCGCGTAGAATGCTTTGTCTGCTTGCTACTTATATACAATGGCGTTTTTTTGGTTTATTCCCTAGAGGTTACGCATCGGACCAGGTTTTCACCCATGGATCCTAAACTATATTCTTACATACAGGTATGTAAGCCTGGAGGTAAAAAACATTCTTCTGGAGTCCGTCTCACACCACATCTTGCCACAGATGTTGAGTTCCCCTTTCTTCAAACAAACAGCCAGTCTTGTTCACGATTATCTTAAGTTCATGGATGATCATTTGAAAGAATCTGCTGATCTGACCTGTCTTGCATATCGGCACCGTACTTACTCAAAGGTAAGTAACACCTTTTTTACTTCTTACTGTTTTTGCACGTGTACAACATTAAGTAGTGTAGTAATCTGTGTTTGCCTGCTGATGTTGAGTTCTATCGCACAGTTAGCACGGCATTTGTTCCTTACTGTTTACTCAGTCATGGACCACATTGATGGTTGCACCACAGCTGGATTTACGTTCTCCACAGAAATCTTGTGCTGCTTTTTCTCATTATTCTGTGCTATTGTCGCTCAGGTAATTGAATTTGTTCAGTTCAAAGATCGCTTGCAACGCTCCATGCAATATCTTGCTATAAAATCTGATTCTGTAATACTGAGGCTGAAGCAGAACTCCGAGTCTCTTGAGGAAGTGGAGGTTAGTTGTTACTTGTGAATTTCAAACCTTTAGTTGTTACTTGTGAATTTCAAACCCAAATTTGGGAAGTAGTTTTAGTAAAGCTTATCACGGTAGGCATTGAAGCTTGAAAGAAATACATATTTTTCTGCAACTTGTAACCATTTTGATCTTAGTATTACAGTATAATATGTTTATAATGAGGTGGGCGAAGCATTTTCTTAAAATGTGCAATTTTCTCTTAGGTGTTCATTAGTTTGTAATACAAATATATATTGATGCTTGCTTTTTTCTATCTGATCCGTACCAGTGCTGATAATTTTCCTTAACTGCAGTCTATTCTTGAAAATGTCAACCACGGAGAAGGCTTAGTTGATCTATCAAAGGAAGATAACATGAAACATTTAACTTTTAATGAAGATCTTGAGGCACGCCCTTGGTGGACACCAACAACAAGTGTGAATTTTCTTACAGGTATCGGTGTCTCGTACTATGTTATTATTTTCTTGTATCTCTTTTGTTCTACAGTATCGCTATTTTGATTTACTATGCTGTGTGCGTGGCAATTAGTTTTCCTTATGCATTTAAGTGTGTTTCTTGGAGTCTTCTATGCCTTATAAGCTCAAAAGTTCTTACTATTGTCATGGGCTTGTCGTTCTACAGAGCCAATCGATGAAGGTTCAACGCCAGCGCTCTTCAGGGCCAAAGTGGTACGTCTTTTTCTTAGAAATTTTATCGACACAAGTCAAACAGTTTTATTTGTTATCATTCATTAAGTTACATCATATTTTGAAGAAAAAAAATCTACATCACCCTGTGTACTTGATTGTGTCCCACCCCACCCTCTCCTGTCTGACCTATCCAAAAACCGAGCATACCTTCCTATGGTGGCGCTGGAGGGTCTTTACCTGTGTGGTCCTACATCAGGTCACGAGTGTACAAATGTACTCCTGAATTTCGTAACAAATAGTTGATAGTTACGTAGATTTATACTGAAGGTAAACAAGATCGAAGGCACATTTCAGTTTCTAAATTAAATTTGAACATCGTAGTTGGAGGGGCTGGCATAATGTAGAAGGTGATGCTTTCAAAGACCATACATCTCAATTTTCCTTTGTAATGAAATATTTCTTACTCCATCTCAATTTTTAAAATGAAATGTCTCGTACTATTTTTTCTTGTATTATGACGCAAATGCTTCATTAAACTAGAATTCTTCGCGCCAGCTAAAGGATGACCCACCAGTATTAGTTTTCATCGTAAACTCATCTTGAAATTTCTAGGCCTGCCAATATTTCAACATGTCTTCCCCACGGATGGGTTTGCCTTGCTGGTGACATAACCCTTACTCAGCAGTCAGCATGGTCTATTTTTCTGTTTTCTTCATTCTTCTCATCTCCTATTCTTGAAGGTATGGCATATTGTTTTACTTCGCTGCTGCAGTCCACGCACCCGGGCCACCAGTTACACTGATAAAACAAGCCACCATATGCATGTGCGCCTGTAGCAATCTCCTAGTGGGGGTGCCTATGTTGCCTCGTCATGAGCAACATGACCCCTAGCCCAGTGAGTGGATATCAGCGTGTGCCAAAAGGCCCAGCCCCACAGGTTTCAGTGGCGAATCCATCAGATGTGGAGGCAGTTGCAGTCGCCTCCTTGCTGGCCCAAAACTAGAGCCGAATAAACACTTTTTTGCATGTACATGGGAAAAAAATGCAAGAAGTGATGCCTCCATTTCGTTATGCAATTTTTCCTATATAAATTGCTGCTGCTTGTTAACTAAATTTACTGAGTTTTATTTATTATTCATTCCCTTACAAAATTGCTTATCTTTATTGTAGTGCAAGCAGAAATCTACTGAGAACGATGGCCCTACGATGAGAGATACCGAGAGAAAATCTCTTGTTCCCCGGCTTGTTTATCTTTCCATGCATGGTTGTGTTTCTTCTCTCAGGGAGACTGAACCCAACGGGTCTGTTTCGGATCTTACTTTTGGGGAAATGAAAATCTTACTTGAAAAATATGCTAGGAGTATTGGCTATACCATGGATGATGCTCTAAGCATGATTCTGGGTATGTCTTCTGGCAAGAAGCCTATTAAGGTATGAGTTAATTGAATATATGCTCCTGCTATTGAATTTATCTTTCCAAATAGCCTTCATATATTGGACATATTTTTTCATAATATAGTGTTTTTGTATCTCCAGAATATTCACATTTTTTTTGTACTGTTATTTTTTAAAGAACATGCTGGCAGATCTGGCTATTCTCATGTATGTACTTTATCCTGTTCCGATTAGAAAGAACAAAACATTAGTGCTGTTTCTATGCTGTCCCAGAATTAAGCTTTAATTCTAAAGCAGCGTTGCTTGTAATAAATGTTTGATTGAATAAGCATGCCCTTGTCTTTATACTCCCACCGTTCCTAAATATAAGATGTTATAGATGCAGAGTGAAATGGATGAACATACACACTAAAACGTGTCTAGATACATGTGAATCTGAAAAAAACTAAAACATCTTATATTTGAAAACGGAGGGAGTAGATTTTTATTTTATTAAAGCGCAAACACACCACCTTTCAGGATTATTATTGCTTGTACGATGTAGTTATGCAATCTGCTGGTCTTGCATGTCTTAATGGAATGGGTCATTAGATTTGCATTATGCCGTGCCTATTGTGGGCCCAACATAAATTCTTGATTCTTCTCCTTAAGCAGGACACGCCTCTGAGCTTGGTTATCTGATTTCCATGTCTCTGGGCCCAATAGCAACCATGTTTTAGTTACATTTTGAACAGTAGTTTCGACCCCCTACCTTTATTATTGCAGTCTGATGATAAACCATTCAGCACCTTCTTAGTAACATCTTGTCTTCTGCAGGATTTCGCTCCTGACATTGTTAGTTGGATGAGCTTTGCTGTATTTATTAATGCGATGAATTTGTGGTCAAATGAGTCGGTGATTCCCAGAACTGACGAGAGCAGCCCAACTTCTTGGCAGATCGTGGATAGCTTGGTGAAAGTTTGCATAGCAGAGCACCTGACTGATGCTAATCGAATTCTGACTTGTCCTGGAAATAAGATCCCTCTTTTAGTGCAGATGGTTACAGAACCCATTTCTTGGCACCTTATTGTAATCCAGTCATGCATTAGGGCGATCGCCCCTCAAGGAAAGAAGAAAAAGAAAAGCGGCCCATCGGTACAACCAAACATACCTCAGTTACAAGGAATTCAGAGATCAGTTCAGTGCTTGATTGACACGCTCCGAAGTGTGCAAACATGGCTATCTGACCAGATGGACCCAGAGGAGCAAGGTTTGGATATCTTGTTGTCGCATTTGCAAGGAACTAGTGATGAAGGGCCAGGACAGACATTCCGTGTCCTGGGAGAGAATACAGCAGCACATGCCTCTGAGCTTGGTGATCTGATTTCCAAGTCTTTGGAAACATGGAGTTCTACTGGTGTGGTAAGAAGAGTTGTGGGAGCGGAATGTGAGCTGCTAGCCGAGTTCAAGAAAACAGTTGACTTGAAACTAAAGCGGCTCGTGTCAGAATTGGCTTCTTTATCTTCGGTGTTACACTAGAGTTTATGAAATTTTGCACATGAATTTTGTTCTATTCTTTTTGTGTCTTAACATTACATATGTTGTAACAGTATAGCGGAATGGCTGTGGGCTGTCGTTTGAATTGGTTCTATTCGATTTTGAGTGAACATCTCCCTTTCCCTTTGCTTCTGTGTATCCAGCACAGAATTATTTTTTGAGACAATCCAGCGGTTATTTGCTTTTGTATTGGAAACGTTCTGCATGACTCAAATTTGGCCTGGTGAGAATGCTCCAAATAAGCGAACCTGTCGTGATGTCTTTTGGTTAGCCATTTGTTGTGGGAGCAACTGGAAGAATGCTGGCCATCATAAGGATGTCTGGTGGTGTGGGTGCGCAAGAGTCTAGAGGTGAGCAGGGCCCTGGAGCAGTTGGCATTTTGGATAATTGTTAGACTTCTTACTATTTTAATTTAATAAATAAACAGTGCGTGAAGGTGGTTGTGTTAGTCATGGTGCCTTTTGAGTGTCTATGTTTAATCGTTTTTATTAGAAATTACTGGAGGGAAATTGTTGTATTTGTTGGATCATGGCATAAACCTCTCAGGGTGTAACTTTTTTTTCTTCCGAGAACTTCTTCGTGGGCAGCATTTTGACTTCCGTGCTCACGTGTTCCTCTTAGTTTTCAAAAGATAAAAAATATTTCAAAAAAAATCTGAAAACAGTGGTGAACAAACACGTGACAATGTTCTACACTTCTGCAAAGTTTCATTGTGAAATAACACATTTGATGCTCCGTGTAAAAAAAATCATTGCTCATTTATGGCAACAAACATATCCTAAAATGAGTACTGATTTTGCTTTTTTTTTCACATAAAGCACCAAACAGTATTTCATCACGAAACTTAGTACATACGTGGAGCATTTACTTTGCTAACCAGGAGGACATGCATATATTTCTGATGTTTACAAGAGAAAAACATTTAATAGCACTTCCTTAATTAATGCTATTAAAAACTTTCAGGGCCTCGTTAATTCATAGGATAGTAAAAATATAGGAATAGGGAATCCATACGATTATTTATTTAAAGTGAAGTTTTCAAGGTGTTGAGTACATAGTTACCACCATGACGATGACATAGCTATCACTTATTCGGTGTCGAGAGATAAGTTACCACCATGACGATTATTTAGTTACTATGATGTTGATGTATGTGGGGAGGAGCATGTTTTGTAGATAGGGATGGCTTAGGTTGAGAACATTGTCACTGATAATCAGATACACATTTGGAGATTGCAAGAAGCATCCAATAAGATCAAGAAAGGTCTAAAAGAACCCGAATAAATTGAATTAAGTCCAACTCCTCATGTCGAGGAGGGTGGTGGTCAAACCCACAGTGTATGAGCACCCACAAATGCCCCACTAGATCATCTTCTAGTTGGGCATGAACTGTTTCATCAAGATTTCCTAATGCATGGTGAGAAATTAAGAAAATTAGGACAACCTAATGTGGCACAACGACAGGGCCCTGGTACTCAAATTGATCACGGACGGCATCCCGCTCACCCTTCATGATTATGTTATGCATAATAAAACAATATTCATGATCTCCCATGTTTGATCCAGCGACCATGATAGACAAGGTTCTGTGCAATAGCAAAACGGGTTTGGAGCACACAAAATGCCTGGTTCATATATTTTCGGACAATCTCTTTTCTTGAGGCAAAGTGAGATTTTGTCAGACCAACAAAGTTGCATCTTGTCTTCATAAATGTTGACTTTTTTGATAGATGTCATCGGTTAGGTGCACACTGATCTCACAATTGTATTACGGAGTTTGGCCTTAAGAAAGTTTCACAAACACGGAGAGTGTTGCAACACGTGTATGTCACTTTGTGAACCTTACATGCCGAAAAAGAGTGTTAAATCCACATGTCTTTTATAAATCCATTACCAAGAGAATGGATACTTCCATATCTAATGCATGTTGTCGATAGTGCCAAACATCATCAGAAATCCTCTCACTGCACCACGTGCCATGAGCGATGATGTATCTGCTCCATTTTGTGCTCTTAGATCGGTCGGTCCAAACACCTTCACCACCGCTGCATAAAATATTTACATGGATTCAAAGCCTGTGGATTCACACATACAGAGATATATCCATAGAATGCAAGAGGTCCATATGCAATACACAGTAGAGCAGCGCTGCATTTCTATTTAAATGGATGAGAATCCAAGAAGTACTATAAACACTATTTTTTCAGCATAAAGTAGTCATATACTCCCGAATACCATGCACAATGTGCATGATCACATTCCTTTTCTTCCTAAACTGTCATCGAATGTAACATCCCAACATTTCACATTGTTCAAAAATCACTAAAATTTCAAACTTTTGTTTTGATTAAAATAAAACATTAAAATACATAAGAAAACCAACTACAAAAGGACTTCAAACATTGAAAGGGTTTAATATTTCAAATATCTCAGTTTAACATTATTTTCAAAAGTTGTTTCTAGTTAAACATTACATTTCTTATTGTATTTCAAAAACCTTAAAATGTAAATTTGACAATGGTTTTATAAACTTTAAATCATTTCATTTTAATAAAATAGTTTCCTTATAAGAAAGTAATTTCAATCACTTAGCCATAGCTATTCATAAATTACAATAATATTTGCAAGTGTTCTTTGAAACTATTTAAAATATGATCTATTTGCCAAATGGTTTTCATTATTTTACCTAAGTTCAAAACATAGTTTTAGAAATTTCAAGTCTATAGTTTATAACTTTAATAACTTCATAGATTTTATAATAAATGAATTATCCAAAAAACATTTCTTTAGCTTAAATGATTTCATTTATTTTCAAAACATAAAAGGATTTTCATGAATATATATTCTATATAAGGAAATGAATTAAATCTAAAATCTTTTCCAAAGTAGATATGAAGTTTTCAAATGATTTATCATAATATAAAACTTAATGGTGCACAAAATAAAATTGAATTAAAACTTGAATCCATTATAATTTCTATTACTTTAAAAATATTTATATTCTATTATTCTACTCTTATGCCAAAATAAAGATGAATAAATACAGTAAAATGAGTTTAATAACTTTATTTCAAACATATTTGAATGTGGGTATTTTACAAATTTTATTTAGCAAAAAAAAAAAAATTCAGTTATAATTTTAAAATTGATATTAAGTATCAATTTTGTATTAAACCAATATTTCAAATTTAATAATTTTAAAAAGTTTTCAAAACATGTCCACAACTGGTTTAACACAAAGATATTAATTTTATAAATTTTTAGAAATTTGTTAGACATCATTTGGAGTTATAAATCAAAAGATATAAATAAAATGAAAAATCAGAAAAAGAAAAATCGCTGACGTCATGCTGACGTCAGCATCGTCTTCCTCCTCCCGCACGAAAATCACTCCCGTGATTGCTTTCCAAATCCGGCTCCAATCCAGGCGCCATTTGCGGGATTTCCTTCGGCCGACCAGGCCTATAAGAAGCCCCCGAGCTCTCCGTTCTCCTCCCCCTCGAAACCCTAGAAATCCCGCCACCAGGCCGCCGCAGTCCTCCGTCGGCGTCCGCCATTTCCGCCGGGAAGTTTCGAGCTTTTCGTCGACGACCGAGCCCCCCGAACCCTCCTTTCCCTCACATTCTTCCTTGCACCTTCGTGCGCATCACGGTGACGTGTTTTCCCCAAATTTTTCCGTGCCAGTTCGTGCAGTGCGCCTGCACCCGAAGCTCACCACCGCCCGACTCAACTCCGGCGAGCAACCGGAGAAGGCACAAGACGCACCGGCCTCCGTCACTTCGCCAACGTCTTCCCCGCGACCTCCGCCTCGCTCTGGTACGACTCGTTCATCCCGGGGGACAGTGTATCGCGACGCCACCGTCGGTATCGTCTCCGGCGAGGTCCTCCGGCGAGCTCCACCACCAGGTAATGGTCAACGCCTCCCCTCTGTCCGATCTGAAATCAACGCACCAGATTAGATTCCATTAATCCAACCGGTACGCTCAGATCTGATCCATTGGATCTGGATCTGACGGCCCATATTGCTTCACTTATCCACGTCAGCCGCACAGTCAGCGCACAGTCAGCGCCCAGTCAGCTGCCACGTGGAATGAATTTCTTATTTAGATTTAATTGGCAGTTTTGCAGAAAAGCACCTGCCACTGATATCTGTCATAACATTTTAACCACTTAACCAAATTTAATAAACTTTATACTTTTGGAAAGCCCTCGACATGTAGAATATTTTAGATCTGCCAAAATTCAAATTTGACTAAGTTTAAAATATTCAAATTTCAAATAGAAGATTTGAGTATATTTGTCATAACTTTAAATCTGTAAATTCAAAAATTACAAATAAAATTGTTTTAGAAACTTTGAAATATTTTTAAATTGATGCCACTGCTATAAAATATTTTTGAGTAACATTTGAATGAATTCATAGTTATATATTTAATTTGAAAAGTTTGAGTATTTTCAACATAACTTTTAATATAAATATTATTTTTGAATAAATCCAATTGCTATAAATTTATTAAAATCCCCTATGTTTATTAATACTAACTATAAATTTGTTATAAACATTTAAATCACATAAAACTTTAATCTTATATTTATTCCTTTATTATATTTTGGGAAAATAGAAATTAATTAAATTGCATTAGCATAATTGTTTCATGTGATTAAATTGCATTTCATGCATAGCATATTTTATTTTGTAGTTATATTTCCATAATAAAACTCCTCCCCCATTTTCTCTAAGTTTGAAATATTTTCAACTTGGCATTTTGGTAAAGTTATACACTTAGACACTTAGGATTTTCAACATGGAGTTAGAAGACCAATGAAGGACTTAGCCAAAACAAGACTCTTGATGAATCTCCAAGAAGTAGAAGCACTTAGAAGAAAAATCAAGAGGAAGTTCATGAAGACCAACCCAAAATATTTTCTAAGTCTTGTTCCCTCTTTCTTTCCTTTCTCCCTCCTTCTCTGAAACTTCATGAAGACTAAGTAAATCCAAGACCAGCCTAGGTGATACAAAAATCATCAAGTCTGAAGATTATTCAAGTCTACCAAGAATTCAATCAAGACATCACCAAGGAGAATATTACAAGTTTGGAGATGAAGCCTAGAACACCAACTACACCTTTATTTCTATCTTTTCCCTCTTCCTAATCTTGTCTTTCACTTTAGACTTAAACAATTTTTTATCATGATATTATCATCTTGAAGTTTGTTGGATCCTAGTATCCAATTTACGAAGAGTTTATAATAATTGCTGATCACCTTATAGACTTAGTATTTTTCTCTAAGTATTTTGCACATCATGGCTAAGCCATTTGAGTGCTTGTTTCAAGATGATATGAAACAAAGTATTTTTATTCAACTTAAGATCTTAGTCCTTAGTCAATCTTGACCCACATATTTTCCTTGCATTAACTTAAAAGATTTCTATGGCATGACCCACATCTCTAGTCCTTAGAAATAATTTGCATATCATGCAGGACATGTTTTCCTTAGATGTTTTATGAAACTTGTTTGTTCACTAGATATGAGCATGTATGTTTGATGATTGTTGTTTGTTGATTGTTGTATTGTTGTTTGCTTATATTTTTTAGATTAAACGGAGAGCAAACGTTCGTTGTTGAAAAGAGTTTGTGAACAACGACAACATTCAAAGGCAAGTGACACACCTCATAAACTTCCTACTATTTTCTATATGCATTACTTATTGTATTTTTATATAAGCATGTGTAGGATAGTATTGCTATGCTAGACCTGTGTAGAAATTCCTTACTCCTGTGTCTAGGTTCCTATATATTACTTAGTAGAAATATTGATGCTATGCAATTGATGAAAGATTTTACAAAATGTTAAGTGACTACTCAGGACTGTGCTCATGGTTGTCGTCGCCTAGGATGAATTTCTATTCTACTTAGGGCCGTGAGCATGGTGATTTTCACCTGAGAGTACACATCCACTAAGTTAATGAACCTCCTGGGTGGATTGGTTGTACATGGTGGCGAAGTTGAGTGGCTACTCAGGTCCATGTCTATGGTTCGTGGAGTATGTGTACTTGTGAATGGCCACCCAGGGAACAGAGGAATCTGAAGAACTCCGAGTGACGATTGCTTCCAGTGTAGCCATTGCCATATGCTCTGGCTTGATCAATTATGTTGCGTGAACTCTCTCCGGCTTGACAAGCAGATGTAGGGGGGATGTTAGGTGGAACGGGTCAAGCTAGAGTGGGAGGGAAAATGCTTCTGAAAGATCTCGTCTCATTCTTCTCCTTTCCTTATCACTATAAGTGTGTAAAGGATAGTTTGAGTTGAATGGGTACAATGGTGAAAGTGCACAACCTCTGCAGAGTTAAAATCTAAGTACTTAGCCGGATCCCCGGTACGGACAATTTGAGCAGCTGATCACGGACGTCAAACGAAGGATTCCACCATTCCAACTTCAGAAATAAAACTTGATGGGTGAACAAGGGAAGATGAGATTATGCTTTTCATTCCATACTTGTCTTGAAGAAAGTGTTTTCCAAAGAGATAGGAAAAATTGGCTTTATGCAAAATAGGCTTGAACTCCACCAGCCAAACATGCATATAGGCTATTAGAGTTATTTCAATAAGTATCCACCATAGTGTCACTTGCCAGACTCCATTTTTAATGGAATCTGACCCACGTTGTTGCAATATTTTTCTTATTGCAGATTGATCAGATGACGAGTGAGGTTTCGTTTAAATGTTTCGAGTCTACAACCAACATCTTTTCGCTTGTGGCAGCATGAAAGTGATAGAGACTCACTGCTATTGTATTTCCGCTGTTTACTCTTCCAAAGCTAGCTTTATGCTATGCAATTTGTATTAAATATTTTGTAAGTCTGGATCATCGATGTAATAAAATTGATACTTTGTTGTGATATTACATCGTAAACTGTGTGTGCAAACGAATCGATCCAGTGATTTGCACTATACACATGTATCTGCCTTATTTAAAGTGCAGGTACGCTACAGATGGTATCAGAGCACTGTGTTGCCTGTAGGTTCGAAACCCTAAGTTTGGATAGAAATAGGATTTGGCCATAGGATTGAAAATCTATTTCATTCATTTTGCTGAAAATAGAACTTTTCAAACATCATTTTGTAATTACCTTAACTATTTGTTTTCTAAGTTTCTTCTCTTGTTTTCTTTAGATGACTGCCCTCATTGAATCACTCAAGAAAGGACCAGTGTTGACCATGACCTTGGAATGTGAGACAGAGTTTCCAAGAGCACTTAAGGATAACATGAAGAGTTTAGGTTTTGAAGGAGAAGCAGTATACAAAGGTTTTCCTTTCATGAATGAGGGCCAAGAGTATTAGTGGGTGCAAGCCCACCTATACATGAGCAAAGAAGCTGATCACAAGACTGAGGGTGACTGCATGTTCACCAACCCAATACTTCACACATCATTCTTTGATTCAGCAAGAAATGCAGCATGGAGAGTTATCGAGTACCTTACAGAAAGACTTCATTTTAGACTTCACAACACACAGAAGTATCTTGAAGAACTCAAGTAAGTTGCGGAAGAACTCGAGGCACTCAAGAAAAAGATAGATTAGACCACCTACCCATTAGAATAACGAGATCCAATGACGTATTGACCTATCAAATTGTGGTATGGAAGTACGGTCACTCTTGTATTTCCATGACGTTGGTATATTTTCGTTCGATAAACGATTAGTTTGGTTTTTCCAAAAGAAGTTTGAAGTTTTGTTATGTGTGTGTTTGCTTGTGTTTGAACCATGTTGATTGATTATGTTAGAAATTGGTTGCCTGGTTCTGATTTATTGAATTAGGATTTCTCCATAGTACATATAACTCAACTCATTTATGCTCTAAAACAAACAGATGTCTCACCCCAAAACCAACACTAATGATTTGCATACAACTATGCGACTACTATTAGAGAACCAGAGTCAGCTGTGGAATTTGATCAATGACCGACTGCCTAAGATTGATCAAAACCATAGTGATTTTGAAGAGCACCTTATGACCAAACCAAAGGCATGCAAAACTTGTGGAGAGATAGGACATACGTCCAAAGGATGTCCTGATGAGTGGCCCCATGGTCATACCAGACATCTAGTTAAAGGATGCCCCACAAATCAGGTTACTTGCTTCTTGTGTGAAGGAACAAATCATGTCCCAATACAGTGTCAACTTTATCACTTGGTGCAACAAGCTATCCAACAAGCCAAGGAAGGAATGCAACAGTCTCTCATGAAGACCCTGGAAGAACAAGAACAAAAGGTTAAATCCAAGAAAGATCTTAGCCACATCAATTTCTACAAGTGCAAAGAACAAGGACATTATTCATCGAACTGCATAAAGAAGAAGATTGGTAAGGACACTGAACCAAATGATTGTCCAAGGGCGATTGTAGCTCCTACCAAGATGGATAATGAAGTGAGAGTGAAGTCACACCCGAAGATATCCAAAAGTACCTCCAAGTATTGCTATAAGTGTGAAGGAGATCATGTAGCTCGAAATTGTCACATCAAACGAGACTGGACTTCTTTAATTGAGATAGAATATAGCAAACAAGACTAGGAAGAACTATTAGCCCTGGAAACACCAAAGAAGAAGAAGAACTTAAGTGACGTAATTTGCTACAAATGTAAGGACAAGGGACATTATGCTGATAAGTGCCCAGAAAAGATGAAGGAGAACTGCCTTAACCGCTCGCCCAAGAATGATATCAGTCTCGTGACGTGCCAAAAGTGTAATGATAAAGGGCACTATGCCAACTGTTGCCCTAATAAGAGGAAGGAGGTTCCCATGAATGGGACTATGTGGAGTGTAGTAAGTCCTTAATCATTCCTTCCACCACATATCATTGTATATTGAATACTTGTACACTCTACATCAGAAAAGTAAGCAAATTTCTAGACTGACCACAAAAATTTCTTTTAAGGGTGGTAGCCACCCAGATAATTTAAACCCAGAGATCCCAAACTATCTTTCTAATCTCCCCAATCAGAAAAATCATCCCCTGCCAGTTTTCAAGTTTCCATTTACACTTCTCAAAACTCTCGAGTTATCAGAATCATTCAAGCATTTGCTTTTCTTTCTAGCCTCTCCGAATCTCGGGGACGAGATTCCTTTTAAGGGTGGTAGTCTGTAACATCCCAACATTTTACAATGTTCAAAAATCACTAAAATTTAATTTTTTTGCTTTGATCAAAATACATAAGAAAACCAACTACAAAAGGACTTCAAACATATTGAAAGGGTTTAATATTTCAAATATCTTAGTTTAACATTATTTTCAAAAGTTATTTCTAGTTAAACATTACATTTCTTATTGTATTTCAAAAACCTTAAAATGTAAATTTGACAATGGTTTTATAAACTTTAAACATTTCATTTTAATAAAATAGTTTCCTTATAAGAAAGTAATTTCAATCACTTAGCCATAGCTATTCATAAATTACAGTAATATTTGCAAGTGTTCTTTGAAAGTATTTAAAATATGATCTATTTGCCAAATGGTTTTCATTATTTTACCTAAGTTCAAAACATAGTTTTGGAAATTTCAAGTCTATAGTTTATAACTTTAATAACTTCACAGATTTTATAATAAATGAATTATCCAAATAAACATTTCTTTAGCTTAAATGACTTCATTTATTTTCAAAACATAAAAGGATTTTCATGAATATATATTCTATATAAGGAAATGAATTAAATCTAAAATCTTTTCCAAAGTAGTTATGAAGTTTTCAAATGATTTATCATAATATAAAACTTAATGGTGCACAAAATAAAATTGAATTAAAACTTGAATCCATTATAATTTCTATTACTTTAAAAATATTTATATTCTATTATTCTACTCTTATGCCAAAATAAAGATGAATAAATACAGTTATTTCAAACATATTTGAATGTGGGTATTTTACAAATTTTATTTAGCAAGAAGAAAATTTAATTAAGTTATAATATCAAAATTGATATTAAGTATCAATTTTGTATTAAACCAATATTTCAAATTTAATAATTTTAATTTTTTTTCTAAACATGTCCACAACTGGTTTAACACAAAGATATTAATTTTACAATTTTTTAGAAATTGGTTTGACATCATTTGGAGTTATAAATCAAAAGATATAAATAAAATGGAAAATCAGAAAAAGAAAAAGAAAAATCGTTGACGTCATGCTGACATCAGCATCGTCTTCCTCCTCCCGCACGAAAATCACTTTCGTGATTGCTTTCCAAATCCGGCTCTAATCCAGGCGCCATTTGCGGGATTTCCTTCGGCCGACCAGGCCTATAAGTAGCCCCCGAGCTCTCCATTCTCCTCCCCCTCGAAACCCTAGAAATCCCGCCACCAGGCCGCCGCAGCCTCCGCCGCCGTCCGCCATTTCCGCCGGGAAGTTTCGAGGTTTTCGTCGACGATCGAGCCCCCCAAACC
Organism: Poa annua; assembly: GCA_026929855.1. Classification (NCBI taxonomy): domain Eukaryota; kingdom Viridiplantae; phylum Streptophyta; class Magnoliopsida; order Poales; family Poaceae; genus Poa; species Poa annua. Next base: position 77,116,318 of record CM049431.1, on the reverse strand, counting down.
CTCCTTTCCCTCTCATTCTTCCTTGCACCTTCGTGCGCATCACGGTGACGTATTTTCCCCAAATTTTTCCGTGCCAGTTCGTGCAGTGCGCCCGCACCCGAAGCTCGCCGCCGCCCGACTCAACTCCGACGAGCAACCGGAGAAGGCACGAGACGCTCCGGCCTCCGTCACTTCGCCAACGTCTTCTCTGCGACCTCCGCTTCGCTCTGGTACGACTCGTTCATCACGGGGGACAGTGTATCGTGAAGAACGCCGCGACGCCACCGTCGATATCGTCTCCGGCGAGCTCCACCACCAGGTAATGGTCAACGCCTCCCCTCCGTCCGATCTGAAATCAATGCACCAGATTAGATTCCATTAATCCAACCGGTACGCTCAGATCTGATCCATTGGATCTGGATCTGACGACCCAGATTGCTTCACTTATCCACATCAGCCGCACAGTCAGCGCACAATCAGCGCCCAGTCAGCTGCCACGTGAAAAATGAATTTCTTATTTGGATTTAATTGGCAGTTTCGTAGAAAAGCCCCTGCCACTTATATCTGTCATAACTTTATAACCACTTATCCAAATTTAACAAACTTTATATTTTTGGAAAGCCCTCGACATGTAGAATATTTTAGATCTGCCAAAATTCAAATTTGACTAAGTTTAAAATATTCAAATTTCAAATGGAAGATTTGATTATATTTGTCATAACTTTAAATCTGTAAATTAAAAAATTACAAATAAAATTGTTGTAGAAACTTTGGAATATTTGTAAATTGATGCCACTGCTATAAAATATTTTTGAGTAATATTTGAATGAAGTCATAGTTATATATTTAATTTGAATAGTTGAGTATTTTCAACATAACTTTTAATATAAACATTATTTTTGAATAAATCCAATTGCTATAAATTTATTTAAATCACCTCTGTCTATTAATACTAATTATAAAATTTTGTTATAAAAATTTAAATCACATAAAACTTTAATCTTATATTTATTCCTTTATTATATTTTGGGAAAATAAAAATTAATTAAATTGCATTAACATAATTGTTTCATGTGATTAAATTGCATTTCATGCATAGCATATTTTATTTTGTAGTTATATTTCCATAAGAAAACTCCTCCCCCATTTTCTCTAAGTTAGAAATATTTTCAACTTAGCATTTTGGTAAAGTTATACACTTAGGATTTTCAACATGGAGCTAGAAGACCAATGAAGGACTTAGCCAAAACAAGACTCTAGAAGAATCTCCAAGAAGTAGAAGCACTTAGAAGAAAAATCAAGAGGAAGTTCATGAAGACCAACCAAAAATATTTTCTAAGTCTTGCTCCCCCTTTCTTTCTCCCTCCTTCTCTAAAACTTCATGAAGACTAAGTAAATCCAAGACCAGCCTAGGTGATACAAAAATCATCAAGTCTGAAGATTATTCAAGTCTACCAAGAATTCAATCAAGACATCACCAAGGAGAATATTACAAGTCTGGAGATGAATCCTGGAAGACCAACTACATCTTTCTTTCTATCTTTTCCCTCTTTCCTGATCTTGTCTTTCACTTTAGACTTAAGCAATTTTTGATCATGATATTATCATCTTGAAGTTTGTTGGATCCTAGTATCCAATTTACGAAGAGTTGATAATAATTGCTGATCACCTTATAGACTTAGTGTTTTTCTCTAAGTATTTTGCACATCATGGCTAAGCCATTTGAGTGCTTGTTTCAAGATGATATAAAACAAAGTATTTTTATTCAACTTAAGATCTTAGTTCTTAGTCATTCTTGACCCGCATAATTTCCTTGCATTAACTTAAAAGATTTTCATGGCATGACCCACATCTCTAGTCCTTAGAAATAATTTGCATATCATGCAGGACATGTTTTCCTTAGAAGTTTTATGAAACTTGTTTGTTCACTAGATATGAGCACGTATGTTTGATGATTGTTGTATTGTTGTTTGCTTATATTTTTAAGATTAAACGGAGAGCAAACTTTCGTTGTTGAAAAGAGTTTTTGAACAACGACAACATTCAAAGGCAAGTGGCACACCTCATAAACTTCCTACTATTTTCTATATGCATTACTTAGTGTATTTTTATATAAGCATGTGTAGGATAGTATTGCTATGCTAGACCTGTGTAGAAATTCCTTACTCTTGTGTCTAGGTTCCTATATAATACTTAGTAGAAATATTGATGCTATGCAATTGATGAAAGATTTTACAAAATGTTAAGTGACTACTCAGGACTGTGCTCATGGTTTCGTCTCCTAGGATGAATTTCTATTCTACTTAGGGCCGTGAGCATGGTGATTTTCACTTGAGAGTACACATCCACTAAGTTAAGGAACCTCTTGGGTGGATTGGTTGTACATGGTGGCGAAGTTGAGTGGCTACTCAGGTCCATGTCTATGGTTCCTGGAGTATGTGCACTTGTGGATGGCCACCCAGGGAACAGAGGAATCTGAAGAACAGAATCAGCCATTGCCATATGGGATCTGGCTTGATCAATTATGTTGTGTGGACTCTCTCCGGCTTGACAAGCAGATGTAGGGGGGATGTTAGGTGGAACGGGTCAAGCCAGAGTGGGAGGGAAAATGCTTCTGAAAGATCTCGTCTCATTCTTCTCCTTTCCTTATCACTATAAGTGTGTAAAGGATAGTTTGGGTTGAATGGGTACAATGGTGAAAGTGCACAATCTCTGCAGAGTTAAAATCTAAGTACTTAGCCGGGTCCCCGGTACGGACAATTTGAGCAGCTGATCACGGACGTCAAACGGAGGATTCCACCATCCCAACTTCAGAAATAAAACTTGATGGGTGAACAAGGGAAGATGATATTATGGTTTTCATGCCATACTTGTCTTGAAGAAAGTGTTTTCCAAAGAGATAGGAAACATTGGATTTATGTAAAATAGCCTTGAACTCCACCAGCCAAATATGCATATAGGCTATTAGAGTTATTCCAATAAGTGTCCACCATAGTGTCACTTGGCAGACTCCATTTTTAATGGAATCTGACCCACGTTGTTGCAATATTTTTCTTATTGCAGATTGATCAGATGACGAGTGAGGTTTCGTTTAAAGGTTTCGAGTATACAACCAATATGTTTTCGCCTGTGACAGCATGAAAGTGATAGAGACTCACTGCATTTCCGCTGTTTACTCTTTCAAAGCTAGCTTTATGCTATGCAATTTATATTAAATATTTTGTAAGTCTGGATCATCGATGTAATAAAATTGATACTTTGTTGTGATATTACATCGTAAACTGTGTGTGCAAACGAATCGATTCAGTGATTTGCACTATATACAGGTATCTGCCTTATTTAAAGTGCAGGTACGGTACATCGAAATGGAATCATAATGTTTACTGGGTTATTAGAAAATTAGTCATTAAATAACATCACATGACCCGTTTCTCTTAGAAAGTTCTGGTTGGCTCCTATTTCGCAACTAAAGAATAGTAAGGATGATCTGATTCTCGTCCTCATCGACTTCCAGATTGGCGTCCTCTTCCATTTGGAAAAACATGATCTCATCATCGATATCCATTGCCTATGGGAACAATGAATCAACAATGGAACAAGGAAACTTGGATACTAATTTTGACGAAATTAACTATGTGGCAAAAGGCATAATACCTTGCGTGATGGCGTTAGGGAGGTAGTCTCGTCCGGAAGTAGACCGAGTTGTGTTGGTGCAAAACAAGGATATGGAGCAGCGATGAGTCAGCATGTGTGCTCTCAGTGGTGCCTGAAATTCACGTGTGTCGAACGCTTGGATTGTCACCCCAAGAGGAAGGTGAATGATGTAGTGTAGAAGAAAAATTCTCTCAATAATGAACTAAGGTTATCGAACCAGTAGAATACAACACTTGCTGCCGCACTACCTTGGTCAGGCGCAACCGGCACACAACACAAACTGAACCAACCTTCCCGGCTTGCTGTAAACAAAGGTTTAAAAGAATAGCCGCATAAAAGTAGCAGACGAACTAGCAAAAGATTATTGAAAGAGTAAAAGAGGTTGTAAACAATGTAAAAAGATGGACCTGGGGCCATAGTTTCAGTAGTGGTGTCTCTCCAATAAACTAAGCAAACATGCTGGGTGGGTGAACAAATTACAGCTGGACAATTGATATAATTAAAAATAGTAATATAATGACTGCACACAAAGTTCATGGAGATATCCATGTCCGCATTACGTCAAACATATATAGACAATAATCCAACTGCATCTATGACTAATAATCTAATCACGGCACACAAACTTCTATGCTTGCCTCCCGCTGGTATTATGTTGCAAACAACGGATAATCACATTAAGCATCATTAAGCAATATTGTTGTTGTTTACCCTTAGTAGAAACCACACATTCTCGTTGTTAGACGTTTCTGTCACTCATGTGCAGGCACAGAGGAGCCAAGAACATACTATCTAGCACAAAACCCTCTCTTGGATATCCAAACAATTACTTCACCCGGAGTAACTAATAACATGAGAGAGCATGTAAGAACTAATAAATAACACTAGATCATATAAATAACATGAACAAGACTTCACAGGATGCCAGCAAACACAACATGTAACAATTACACAATATCAATCTTGATCATGTTAGACAGCTCACAAGATCATAAGCATCTAAGCACATAGATGAGATATTACCATCTAGCTACTGCTATGGACCCATATTTCAAGGTGGAACTACTCATGCATCACCACAAAGGCAGCCATGGCGGCGAATAGGCCTTTGATGATGATCTCCCCCTCCAGGAGGATGCCGGGAAGGACTTCAAAACCCCTGAATTGGATTTTCGAGATGACAACAACGTCGGTATGAGGCTCGTGGAAAATAATGGTCACCCCCTTGATTTTATGGTGAGGGAGTATTTGTAGTAGAAAGAGGGGGCCGAGGCAGTGCTCAAGGAGGTGGGGCGGCCCTCAGGTGCGTGTGCCCTATGGCGCTCGTCTGGAGCACTGGATGCCGGCCTCGATCGCCCTTCAGTCTCTGACTTCATCACATTGTAAAAATAATTCCCGTAGTTTGGCGTTCGATTTGGAGGAATTTTCCGTAAGGGTTCATGTGAAACTCAAAAACAGGAATATGTCAAGTAAGATATTGGCATATATTGACCCCCTAAACAACATGAATATATCGTGGGTTTCACCCCTGTTTTCAATCCATTAAATGTTCAACTCCACAAGAATCCACTTTAAAGAGATAAACCTGCCACTTTTTTCCAACCTTCTTTGTTTGCATCATGGTCTCATGGATATCCAAAAGTATTGCATAAACTTATGAATTGACACCAAAATCATTTCGCAAGGAATTGACCAAAGAGACTGGAAAAATCTAGAGATTCCATTTTAAGAATCAAACACTTAAAAAGTCTACAATGCATGATCATTACATGTTCTTTCCTCGTATGTTAAAGCAGTCTTCTAAGTAGGTAAACAAAATTTGAAGTATATATAATACATACATCTACTCCAATGTATCTAGGCCTCTTCTATTGCAATATAAGGTCAGATCGGTGATCCGTCCATGTCTTTGCCTAACACTGCTGTTGTTTCATCCCTGACTGTCTTGATCTGGTGGACTTTCAACAGTTTTTCAATGGAATTTTGTCATGCATGTTTTTTCCGGAATTGTTTTCGTTCCATGATCTGTAACTTCTAGAAGCATACTCTTCAAGAAACAATAATACACGAGAATGGCCTACCAGAATGTGAGGAAACCATAAGCGCCTCTTGCAGCCATTTTAGCAATTGACAGTAATCTTAGGCTTATATATATGAAGGAAGAAGTCCAGAGAAAAGGGAACATAAAGTGGAGAGGCGTTTTGGCTCCTGATGTCACAAGCTCCTGGCCAATAATAAAATCGAAAAAATTCTGATTTTTTTGGTGATGAACATATACAAGTTTACTACATACGTAATAAATTTCGTTGTGAACTGACATTTTTCCGCTCTGTTACAAAAACACAAATCCAGTGGCCAAAATCAGGTTTGAAAAATATCTTTTCAGAGCAGTGACTTTTTATTGCAGAGAGCAGAAGCAATGTCATTTCATCGCGAAATTTAGCACGTATGTAATAAACCTTTATATGTTTATCCAAAAAAATTCAGTTTTTTTTTAAATGTTCTACTATTTGTTTCGAACTTCTTATAGCATGGGCAGGTGATCTCGGGAGCCAAAGTCAATTTCTACACATAAAGCTGTTAGATTGTATCCAAGTTTAAATCAGATATATATGTTAGATATCTTTCCTAAGCAGTAAGATAAGTGGGATAATTTTTTTTCTATCTATCTCCTTGCTCTCAGTAAGAAATCCAATTGCTGCATGCTAATTATATTAATGCATTAACCTTACTGGGAACTCAGCAAAGAGCAAATTCAGTGTAATATGATGCACAAATGAAATCTAAACCAAACGTATCTTGCTCTTTATGTGCTTCGACCCGTTTCTAGAAACTTACGTACTGAATAGATCACGTACATACTGATCATGTCTGTAAACTTGAATTAGCAAACATGGTTGAGGGCAACGGAGAAAGCATAGCAGTTCTGGAAAATTGTCGTAGCTCCAAAGTTCCCCCTCCCGCTCTCAACTCCACCGCCTTCTTCTTTCTCTGCCCCTCCCCATCTCCCTCCCCGCCTCAGCCCCTATAAGTAATCCAGAACGACTCCCCGACCGCCGAATTGACCGATCTTAGCTCATAGCTCCAAAGTTCCCCCTCCCGCTCTCAAGTCCAGCCCCTTCTTCTTTCTTTGCCCCTCCGCCTCCCTAGGACCGCATTCTGTCGCCTGCACAATGACGGAAAGAGCAACCGGGAGCGGGAAGAGCCACAAGTGATTCTTGGATCAAATTTCTTCCTTTTCCTCTGTTTTTTTTGTTTTCTTGGTTGCCCCACCGCGTCGTTCATCGTGTGGTACCTGCATCTCATCATCTAATCAAAAATTCAAGAGTACGGTCTTCTCTTTGGTTTAGCGGCGCGTTCATCAAAATCTTGCTTTTTCTCTGTTTCTTGCTTTCTTGGCTTGGCTCCATTCTGCAGGAAACTGGTGTCGTGTTCTTCGTTCGAATACTTCCTCCGGTTTCGTTGGAGGTTTCTTGATTGCTATCCGTAACCTTCTACAGTACTTTGCATTCCAGGAGCGTTCTTGATGGAGCGCCACCTCAGGACGTCACGCCGGATGATCAAGCTCCAATCGACGTTATCGGCGCTGAGACGGAGCAACCACCATATGTAAACCACCCGGGAGCGGTGATCAACGCCCCGGAGGCGCCACCGGCTGGAGGCCACCTGGGAGCGGCGATCAACGACGCGAAGGCAGCTCCAGATGGAGACCACCCGGGGGCGGCGATCAACGCCCCCGGAGGCGCCACCGGCTGGAGGCCACCTTGCAGCGGTCATCAACGGCGCGGATGCAGCACGAGACGGAGACCACCTGGGAGAGGCGATCAACGCCCTGGAGGCGCCACCGGCTGGAGGCCACCTTGCAGCAGCAATCAACGTCCCGGAGCCGACAGCACCAGATGGAGACCACCCGGGAACAGCGATCAACGCCCCGGAGGCGCCACCGGCTGGAGCCACCTTGCAGCGGTCATCAACGACGCGGAGCCGACAGCGGCTGGACATCAGGCCCCTATCAATGAACCCGCTGCTCATGTTCCAGTTCTAGTTGCTCCCCCTCTAGGTACAACTTCCAAACCCTTTTGTTCTCGATGCCTGAATTTAACGGCTATGAGTGTGAATTTGAAACTTACATGTATTTGGCTCTCACATAGTACTACTCAGAATGAAACGTTGATGAGTTAATGCAAAAATATTGTGTCTTGAACTCTTCAGGATGCTTAGAGCATCTCTAGCAGAACCCTCAAACCCTTATAACTCCGGGGACTTCACGGGCCGAATCTTTTTTGGCCCATAGCAGTGAAGGGGTTACGGTGCAGAAAACAATAATTTTTCTAGCGTATGAAACCCTAACTAGCCATGATCTATCTATCTAGTACATGCGATAACGATGGCGGAACGGGTTATATTACCTCCATGTAGACCGATAGCGGGGATTACGCTCCCGCACAAGCGTTGACGATGAAGTTGTACGTAGCCGACCTCGAGGTCACGGAGAACTTGCCGCGATGGCGAAGACGATGACGCCGGGGTGTCGACGATGACCTGCGTCGACGGGCGTCGGGCGGAAGACGGCGAGTCACCGGCACCAGGGGGGTGCGCCAACGGCAGGGGGGGGGGGGCGGCGCGGCGGCTGCAGGGGCGAGACGACGTCGCCCAGGCTCCTCAAAAAGAGTTACCTCCGAGCACTCGCAAACATACGGAGCTTAACGATAACCCCCAGTCATTCAGATCCAGCTGAAATCGCTGGGGTAGATCTTATCTGGAATCCCGCAGGGCAACGTTGCCCGACGGTATAGCTTAGGTGGAGAGAGGGGGCAAAACGGGCGGAGAAACAGCTCGGCCGGCCTGCAATACAATTAGTTGTATTTTCCAATGAATTAATCCAATTAATATGCCTTGCTATATAAAGGGGGAGGGGGTGTGCAAACTCCCTAGCTCCCCCATGTGGGACTAAACAAAGGAGGAGGGGGGTGCGCACCCTACATGGGCTGGCCGAACCAGCCATGGGGCCCACCCCCCTTTGGTGGTGCAGCTCCCCCTCAGAGGGCCCATGTAGGTGGGAGCCCCCTTTTTCCTTTATTTAATTAATATTAAATTAATATAAAAATCCCATTAATTCATAATTAATATATTTATATCTTCTACTATATAATATTGGTTACGGTGAGGCGTCGTACGTCGTGGTTGTTTTACAATTGAGTACCTGCAAAATGTGGATATTAACCCGCAGTCCAGCTGCCTGTCTATCCGTGTCTGATGATATTTGGCCTTTTTTGCACTTTGACCCCGCCCGTCGCTTCTGATCCTCTCGCGATTGACCACCGCCGTCGTCCTCTCTCCGGTGACGGCCGGCCCCGCCCTCTCCTTCCTCCCTACTCCTCACGTGATCCGTCCGTAGAAGGTTCCTGCTCGCTCGCAGCCGATGGCGTCGCAAGACGGCGGTTGGGGCGACGGCAACGACTCGCTCTTCGAGGGCATGGTCCACTTCGCCCCCACCCCTTCCGCCGACCCCGCCGTCGAGGCACCCGACCCCCCAAGCCACCCACCCCTGGCCCTGCCGCCGCCTCGGACACTGACGTCGGCGCGGCCTCCCAGCCTCTGGACGAGGATCTCTTCTCCGATCTCACCCTCCTTCCTCGCCGCTGTCCTCTCACGGCAGTCGTCCTCCCCGTCGCTCCGGAAGAAGAAGCGGGCCGTGCGCATCGGGTACAGCCGAAATTGTTACCTCTGTATAGCTTGGAACGTAGGTTTTCAGTTCTCTCCTAGCTGCTTACCCATGCCTGAATGCTGCTCTGATGCTTGTGTGATCTTGTCGCACTTTTCTGATTAAAGATGTGATCATTCCTGCCCTTCCAAGTCTCAGAAGACACGCACCGAAGTTATATCGGCCAGGTTTAGTCTTTGGATGGTGCCACTCTTTCCACGAACTTGGTTATGGTGGAGGACACTGCAGTTTCATTGTTCAGATCAAGCCTATTCCAAACAGACTGCGGGTTCTTGCATTGTAGGCAATGTGATGGACAGACTCTAGAGTAGGGCAGAAGTCACAGCTAGCTTCACTGGTGAAGTTCTTGACTACCATAATGTACTTTGTGTTTAGCCTGCCTACAGGTTCCTCTTGTTATAGCCAGTGTTGTTTTTAGGTGGTAATCCATCCCGTGCTGTTTGGGGATATTCATGATAATGCCTTTTCTGTCAATTGAAGTGCAAGTCATATCACAAGCCATGTATTCTCACATTAAGAAACGTAATATCTCGCATTTACTTTCCTGTAACGTTGAAAATAATAGTAGGCAACTCTGCTCATAGATTTTACACCGTATTTCTAATTGCCAGTATTGTGGACATTCTTTTCTGATAATACTTCATTTCAAAATATTTTGTTTGCTTTCTTTGGTTAGAATTTATTCTATAGCAAATGTAATTTGACAACCCTGCCTTTATGCTACTTGTATTTGGGCATAGTTGTTGATGTTTACCATTGATATTTTATATACTTATAAAACGCTGACGACCCGGTTTAATCGTTTTTGTACTATACTGGTATACAATTAATATATAACTTCATTTCATTTATAGTCTACTTTGGAAGTAGACCCAATCTTTCATGGATGTTAGTTTCATCCTCAACAGCGGAACCTGATATTGAACACCTAACATGACTACATAACTTCAACCATGATAGATCTGAAAGAGTATCCTTGTTTATTTATGTCGATATTGCACTTTTTTTTTAACTACTGTAAGGCCTATCTGTTTGTTGTAGATTTTTTTATTCATTTGTTGTCTGGTTCAAGTAATTTTAAAAGTTCTTTACAGGGAACATCCCACCAAGTCATTGCCACAGCAAAAAAAATAGATTCTATCATACATGTCTGGGACTTCCTTGCAGCATTAGATTCGGCAGTTAACTCTAGGTTGCAGAAAATGAAGTCTATCGTGAGAGTACCAATTGATGCAGCAGCACTAGAGCAGCAACTGAGACTACTGAAGATGTTCTTAAGGACATATATTCTTAAAGTGTCATTGACGGATTATGTCGAATGCTTCTGTTGAGTGATGTGATTTTTAGTACAAGATCAAGAATATGGTGTGAATATGAAGATATGACAAGTAGTCGTTCTTGCGAAGAATAGAACCATATGTTACAATTGCATGAACTGGTTTTATTACAAGACATTGTGCATGAACCACACACATACCCCATGATTATTTGTTTAAATTCAGTAAGCAAAGGTAATTTATATAGCATTACTTAATTTAAGAGTGCATCCTGTGTTCACTGAAATAATATTATATGTATATAATCAATATAGTTAATTTTGTTTGAATTCACAAAAGGTGATTTATATAGCATAAGTTAATTTAAGAGTGCATCTTGCGTTCAGTGACGCAGGAAATAATTTTATATGTATATAGGTTAAATTTTGTTTGAATTTAATTAAACTGGTCGTTAAACTCTCAAAGAGTAAAGCAACTATCTCACCATTTGTTGCTCGCACATTTCTTTCATTTGAATTGGTGTGGTGTATGGATGTCTAAGCCGTTTTTTACGGAAATATATACGACGAGAGACATGGAGTAACCCTGATAAAATATAGATTAAATAAAAAATATAGTCCATATTAATACATGTATTATTCTATGTATTTTATATTCATTCATATGAACGATTATTCTTATTACCAATTGTATGTAGACTGTTATGTTCCATTAGTTTCACGGTTCAAAAACATAAATATATAGACCGATGAAATTTCAAAGGTGAGATGTAGAGTCTACTGATAATAAATATTTGATGCGATTTAAAACTATGCTTCATGACTATGTACTCATAATCCTTATTTCAGTTTAAATTAGTCTTTGGAGTTTGGATACAAACATACAAGTGTATATTATTTCTCAACATGCTATCAAGAGGAAAATGATTAAATCCTTCATAAACACTAGCGTTTTCATCGAAACTGAAGAGACCATGGAAATACACCAGTGATGTCATACAAATATAAAGGACGATAGCAACACACGGGTATTCAGCTCAGGCTTAGCTAAACCATGATGATTAACAAGGTGCAACGGCAGACCATCCCGATTGTAGCTAGGCGTGTACCTGTCGGAATCGGTATTCTCTCACGATCAGCTATATGTCGCGTTGTCCAGAGCCATCGTAAAAAGAAACATAAAGGTCCTTGTCATCAAGGTCGAATAAGGTCGAATGAAACGAGAAAACAAGATTTCAAAGAAGAGAAAAAGAACCGAGTACTCAGTAACGACCATATATCAGACATGAGAAGATTAATGCATGATTATTATATCCTACAAAACAGGTTATGCAACACAATATAAAAAGATAATTTTTCTACCCGTAGCAATGCACGGGCATTTTACTAGTATAATTCAATATCCCGTGACTCCGAAACAATTTCGGAACCACCCGAACAACTTTCGGACATTTCTGGAACTCTTCCAGACCTTCCCGGAACTCCTTCCAGACCACCAGAACTCTTTCCGGATCATTTCTCTCTCTCCAACAAAAACCTATATTATTCCAGAACCTATCTCCTGGTGTCGCTAAGACCTTAAGTTTGTTACGCTACAGTTCGAGAACACTCCAGACATTGTCGAGACACTCCGCTCACCAATGACTGTCAGGGATACCTGGATGTATATGACGGCCCCTGTGCATTCTACGAATATCGTCGTTGAACCATAAATATGATATTCATTCCCTTTGTTTCAGCGATACTACCTTGTCCGAGATATGATCGTAGATACACCGATGTCTTTGTTGTATCTCATTACCGACGAAGGTTATTAACTCGTCTGTGATATTACATCTCCATGACCTAGTCATAAGCTGCGCAGCTATATAGATGTAATCTCACCGAGTGGGCCCAGAGTATCTTTCTATTACAAGAATGAACAAATCCCGCTCTTGATCCTTACGCCTCGATGCTCTTTCGGAATACCCAAGATGGACACCTTTACTGTCATGCTATATAAGACACAGCGTTTGATGCTCTCAAAGCACCCCTACGAAGCATCAATAAGTACGGTCTCACGGTCTAAGGAATAAGCTATCATATTCTTATCTATTGCAAATGACAAACATCGTAATACGATCTTATTGCAATACTTTGCGTATGTCCATCATCTTATTCAACTAACAAGATGACCCCACTGTCAACCGACGTCATTGTCCTTGATCAGGAATCTCGATCAACGGTTGCCCAATGGACTAGCTCATATAGAGGCTTGCTAGGGACCTGGTTGTCTATGTATCACACGTGTATTAATAATTCCGATTAATACAGTTATAGCACAATACACAAACCTATTATAAACTTATGAGATAAAGCAATAAATACTACTTATTTATTTGCCTCTACGGCATATCTCCTTCAAGCAGAGCCCGTGAACGTGAACCGGCCCTCAAACGCGATATGGGGGCCCGTCGAGGCGGCGCGTCCATCCGTATTTATGTCAGGCTCGGGCACATTTCTAGTGCAAAGTCCTTATCCTCCTGCACCGCCGACGAGCAATCCACGCCGCCCCCCTTTCCACTCCGACGAGCAATCCACGCCGCCGTAGGCCGCTTCCGCCGCCCAATGGCCCCCAAGCGCGAGCCCTCCACCCCTCCGCACCGCCGAGACCCTTTCGGCGGTGATTTATCCGACGAGTGTCGCGCGAAAGCGGTCAAGAGCGACGCCGGTCGCAAGCGGGGGGGCGCTAAAGTACAGCAACCGCGACGACGTTGTCTCGCCGCGGTTCTTCAGACGCGAGGTCGAGGAGTTCGACTTCCTCCGCGCCGAGAGCGAGGCCCGCCGCCGCCGTCAGCGTTTGAACGGGGAAGGGAGCTCAAGCGGCGGCTCCAGCCCTCCACCGCGCTTGCCCTCCTGCCGCCGGCGGACGAGTACGACCCCGCCGACTTCGAGTCCGCCGTCGCGGCGGAGGACTTCGTCCCCGAGGACGCATTTGATGCCATCACGGCTCAAGTGGTCCTCCGTTCAGTGCGGGAGGCGGAGGAGAAGGCGGTGCAGGCTGCGCGCGAGGAGGAGATCGACGCGATCCTCCTCCGCCAGGGACTCGAGGCAGACGCCGTCACCACCGAGAAGGCGGCGTACTGGGCGGCGTACGCGGCAGAGGTCGTCGACCTCGTCTCTGACGATGAGTGAAGATCGTCGCCGCCGCCTCCACATCGTCGCCGCCGCGTCTGGGCTCCTGTGAGCCACATTTTGGTAGTACAATAGGCTCCGGCGACGATTAGCACTATGTTTAGCTTTTACAATATGTAAATTAAGTTTGGATCGGTGATAAACTCTCTCTGTGCGATGAATTTTGGACGAACACTAGTTTGCTCCCGCCAAAATTATATAATTTGTAGTCCTGACTACGGTTTCTACTATGTGTTGCACGCTCATCCGAGCAGATTTCTCAAAAAATCTGAACCTTATAATGTTTTTGAGGTTCCGAGTTTGAGGGCACTGTTAGAGATGCTCTTAGAATCGTAACCTTAGTGAAATTGTGGTTACTACTGCAGTCGCACGGAGTCCCTTTTCATATCAAAAACAAAAGCGGGATGCCAGAGTGAGAATTGATCCTTACCTAGGAAGTCCAGGTCATGTGTCCGACAATAGCAGATATATCCGAGCTGCTGATAGGATCAACATGCTGCAGGGAGGTATTCATGATCTGCAAGGCCTCGACCCCCTATCCAGAATCAGGCAGGTACTGTCGCATATGGCGAATTTCAGGGGAGTCGACACGCCTCCTGAATGCAAACACTGATTTCTTGGGGGAGCATGTTGGACACCCCCCGGGGGATTAGGTTTCTGTGCAATATTTGGTAATCTAGTACGGCCGTGACTGTTGACGCTACTACTGCTGCTGTTTGCAACTCGTAATATGCTTGCCTGTAAGGGCATCTCCAGTCGTTGCGCCCCCCTAGGGCCCAAAACACCGGCGAATTGCACCCGCCGCGGCGCGAAACGGCGCTATTCTGGAACTTGGGGGGCTAGGTTTCCAGTCATTTCCCAGCCCAAGATTCGGCCCACGAAATTCAAAAACAGCGTAAACATGAATTGGCGCAAACAGAGGCGATTTCATTCAAAATAGGCGCAAACAGAGACGATTTCATTGATTTTTAGGTTGCACCCTGTTGAAGGAGGCTTCTTGGGCCTCCTTCAGGCCGGGCCACTTCTCCTCCTGCTCCTCCTCCGGCGATGGCCGCCCTGTACTGCTCGCCGGCAGGAATAGGAGACACGGGGATGCCGCGCTGAGCTGCCACCCCCCTGCCCGGTGGAGGCGCTGGGGACGCGCATGTCCGGCGGGCATGGGTAGCCCGCGCGGTACAACGCCCAGGCCTCCTCCTTGTGGAGGTGGCGGCGGCCCCAGCCGTTCAAGGCGGCGGCTTCGTTGTAGGCCATGAATGGTAGGGGGCTCGGCGGTGTGGAGGAGAGGGGCGATAGGTGTGAGGCAGAGGCGGTGAGAGAGGAATGACGATGGGCGGTGAGGCTCGGAGGATTTATAGCGGCACGGCCAGGCGAAGGGACGGCGGTGGGTGGCCATAAATGTGCGTCGCGTGAGCGCGCCACGCCATTACTCCAGCAGCCTTTGACTAGGGGAGCTCACTGGTCGGCCGCCACGCCATTACTCCGGCAGCCTTTGACCGATGCGGGAGCCGAGAAGACGAGCATGGGCGGTTTCTGTTGGCGCCATTTTCTCCCGCATTGCTGACAGCGCTGTCCGTGTCACGTTTCGCGCCAATTCGCCCCCAGGACCAACCCGGTGGGCTGGGTTTCTCCTCGGAGCGCCGACGCTATTTTCCGCCGAAACGGCGCTAACTGGGTTTCTGGGGGCCGGTTGGTGAAAAAACGACGTTTTTCCTTCCGCCGGCGCTAAAACGGCCTCCTGGGGGCGGGGGGGGGGGGGGGGGCAACTGGAGATGCCCTAAGCTTCGTGAGTTGCTTTTGGCGCTCCTGCTGTTTGCAACTCGTAATATGTTTGCAACTCTGACTGCTGCTGCTGTTTTGTGCTCCTACTAGTCTCTTTTGCGTGTATGAGGCATGTCTGCAGCTTGGTTTCTTGTGAGTTACGATTTGCAAAGCAAATGCGGACTTGTACTGTTGTAACCTGGGCTGTTCCGAGATGAACTCCTATCCGGAGAAACACATAACGAAGCGTAATCGGTATGACCATGTTTTGTAGCATCTATACTATGTAATACGGTTTACCGTGTCCGTGGTACGTCGCAGCGTTTTTGCGTTTTAGTCCCTCAGAAAGTAGAAAATCAACCCACGGTCCCTATGTATACCAGTTCGCTCGTTCGTCTCCAACGAAAGAAATAACTCCATGGCTTTTCCCCATCCGGCGCGGGGGGTGGACGAATCCATCCATGGCGGGGCGGCTCAGATCCACGGCCGCGGCCCAGCCCTTTCGCTCCCTATCCCCCTCCGAGACCACCATCCTCGTCACGGGGGCCACGGGCTACATCGGCCGCTTCGTGGTCCGCGAGCTGCTCCACCACGGCCACCGCGTGCTCGTCGTCATCCGCCCCCGCAGAGCCCTGCCATGTTCTTCTCCTCATCCGGCGAATGGCGCCTCACCCTGCTCGCCATGTCCTTCTCGAGGTACTACCTCTTTCAACGGTACCTCTACCGTATCGGCCCGCTCCAGCCATTTTTTAAATCTCACCACCCACCCCAGTCACGGCTTGATGCGCAAAGGGCAGGGATAAATGATCTGTTTGTTGATGTGCATGCGCCGTCTCTAGCAGGAACATAGGAGTTAGGAATTGATTGTCTTCCCCAACTTGGTGACGGTGCTCTTAATATCTGCCTCTGGGATGGTGGGTGGGGTGCACCGGTGCGGCCCTCGAAGCGCGCCCAGCGGGAGACCCTGGAGGCGGCGATGCCGCCGTCAGGGATCGACTCCGACGACTGGTACATCGGATGTCGACGGATATGCTGCTGCGCCTTGTACCTTGCCGACAATCGTCTTCTTTTTCGACCTGGTTGTGAGCATCAGGGCCGGAGTTCCTGTTGTACAACTACTCACCGTACAGGGTTGAAGAGCAAGTGTTCCTGGCGGTCAACATTAGATGAAGTGGATGAGGCCAAACTCAAGCCATGTAGCGCAAGTACAAGTAGCAGGAGCTAGCGTGTTCTGCAAATTTTGGTGTTCTATCAAATGTGTAGGTGATGCTACAATGGTCTTGTTGGTTCTGAATCTGATATACTGCCTGAAGAGTTCACGAGAGGTTTGGCTGACAAACGAAAGAGGTTTGCTATAGAGAACCAAACATCAATAGACAATAGTCCAGCTTAAGAGCCTCATTTTGACAAACCAATCGTTACCCAGCTTCATTCAAATATATGAAATGCAAACATTAAATACTTCATTCACCATTGTCCATGTTCCTTTTGTTATATGTGAAATCCGAAATTTACTGTGGCATTTCTAAGTATATTTCCACACATTTGCACTGTGTTTACTAGCTGAATATTTCTACAGTCATGCATCGGTTCGTGCTGATTTGGTTTATTAGGATATTTCCTACATAATTTGTGTTGTTGGAGTTCTATTTTTCATGTCCTTTGTAGTTCTGTTTTTCACATCCTTGACACAATAATAATAATACTATCTAATATAAAATTATCTCGGTGTAGTATAGTGGATCATACGATCTTTTAGTCCACCACTGTAGTAAGCACTATAAACTAATTCATTGTCTCAAGAGTGGAGTATCTAAGTTAATTTGATATTCTCTGCAAGAATTATAGTCCATCTGATCCTAATTAAGTGTCATGACTTGTACTATTCGTTTGCATGATGAAAGAATCACGGAATATCTTTGGAAAATTCATAGCCAAGAATATATGGGGATTGTGTAAAAAATCAATCACAGCCCGTAGCATCGCACTGGCATTTTGCTAGTCTCCATAATACAGAATATTCAGAGGAATTAAAATCAATAATTTATGAACAGTGTATTCTGAAGATAAAGTATAGTCATTTGCCTGCTCCAATACAGAAGATCATTATAAACAGGTCTTCAGAGTCATACTCGGCCTGCTCCAATACAGAAGATAATACATGCCATCAGATGAGGTCCTGGTAAAAACTAGTTATGCTCGGCCGCGAGATGCTGGATCCCGGGAAGATGGTGAAAAGGCGCACGGAAACGCGTCAATGGAGAGCAGGGAGAACCTACCGTCGGCGCTAGGGATCTCGCCGGCCCCTTGGCGCTGGCCGCGGCGGGGAAAGCTCTGCGCTTGTGCAGCACCTGGCGGACGCGGAGGCGCGAGGTATCGAGCGCGGGACATGGGGAAAGCAGGAAAGGGGAACTCTAGGGTGGAGACGATGGGGGCGCGTCGGCTAGGGATACCACCGGCGGGCAGATGCGAGGGCACCGCCGTCCGCCGGGGAGGCACCGGCTCGAGCTGCTGCTGACCTCAGCGTGACGTAGCTGCGAACGAATTGAGCAAGGCAGCTGGATATGGTGGGCTAATCAACATGCGCTGTTTTTGTTGGGTGGCGTATATGGGCTTCCTGGGCCCTATTTTCATCCTGGACTTGTACACCTGGGCTGTGTCGAGATGAACTGCTATGCGCAGAACTATTTGGTTGACATATTTGCCATGTGAGGCTCATTTCCGAAGGATGTCATTTCTTACAGTATCATTGTCAGTGTTCTTGCACATCATGGACATGCGCATGACAGTATGCTATAAAGCATTTTAAACAGACTAGCAAAATAAAAAACTAAATTCACTAATTCGACGACCAGACATATTTGTTTTATTCTACATTTCTATGTGATAAATAACATACATTGTTTTGTATACTAGAAAAAATACCCCGCATGTTGCAGCGGGTATCTCATACACGCATAAATTTTGAAATAGACTATAGAAATATGAAAGAAAAAAAATTTGATTGGCAAATTAATTCCGGTGTTCCACTAAAAATGGTTTCATTTGATAATTACATTGCGAGATTGTGTGGACCTATCATTCGAATGATAAAATAAAAGGGATGAAGTGGACAATTCAATGGCTATAAAAAATGGCGTGGATACTTACAGGTTGAAGTGGACAATAATTAATAAATTTGAGTGAGATGGTCTAGACAAGTAGTTGGCCAAAAGGGGAGGTGATGTGCATAGATTGCATGTTGAGATAGAATCATTAATTATAAGTTAACGGGGTTTCGCTTTATAAGAAGTATAGATGTGTCTCAAAGTTGGCTAAAGTTGTGAAATAAACCCATGCATAAGCGTCCGGCCATTTGATATAACATAATCTCTATACAACAGAATACATTAACATAAATAAAAATAAAAATAGTCAACAAACCATGTTGCTTATTGTGGACATGTTTGTCTTGAATGCCTAGGAATAGCAACACACACGAGCACTTTAGATTAGATGGTCTCGGCTTTGGTTTGGCATGCGGTGTTTATTAGAGTGTGCTCATGGTGAAAAGGGAAGAATCTTATTGAGGATAACTTAAATATGCTCAACAGAGATATGAAGAACATGTTCAGGTTTAGAACGAACAAAGAATTCAAGTTAGGTTGAGAAGAAACATAGTAGTTTGATTGCTACAAATTCGGCGATTGCTTCGCCGGCGAGGCTCGCCAACGACAACCGAGGGTGTTGGAATGATCTAGAGATCACGGGGGTTCCATTTCTTATAAGAAAAGTAGAGTTTGTTGCACGTGAAAAGGTCGGTCCTCACATTGTCTTAGGCTGCTCTTTAGACTAACTGTTTTGTATCGATGCACGGACACCGGGAGTAAAGAGTACTCCTTTTTATGTTCGGTATGGGGCACGAAGGAGGCTTCTAACCTAGCTTCCGGGTGAGGTCAAATTCGTTCTTTGAAGGGAAACTTCCACGAGTAAAACATGGACACAAGTAGTTACCCAATTTCAGGGCGTTTGGAGCCTGAAAGCCCTACTCATGTATGTCTGGATTGATATATCCATCATGTTTTGGCTACAATGTGGTCTTCGGGTATCAACCCGGGAAGTGGTTTGCTGGAAGTAGACGACGATCAGATCCTGACCGAAAAAAGATCACCTCTCACCTTTGCCTTCCTAGCTCTGATGGTAGGTTCCTTTACTTCTAAGGTTCCTCCTTTTCCTTTGGTGGCCTTGGCCCTCCCATTATATGCCACATGTGGCCACGCAAGGGGCGTGAGAGTTTCTCGGCGGGAAAAAGCCCTCGGTGGTGGTTGTGGTTTTGTAGGCGACGTGACTTCTTCTAGTCCTTTCTTTCATCGTAGGAAAGGCAAACACCTCCGCCTTTGGGAGAAAGCGTGGCACGCAGGTACTAGACATGACTGACACCCCCACCACGGATGTCCTCTAATGACTCCACCCTCCGGCGTGCTCCTGTGGCTACATCTTTTTGGCGCCCAATGTTTCCTTGCTCTTTTCCTCGGGTTAGGCTGACGTGCCTATGTTCTGGAGAAGGTCACCTTTCCAGAGCTTGGGCGGGGAAAAGGTCCAAGCAGTCCTTCGGGTTAAGAGCCCTTCCGGGTCTTGGCCTTGATCTTCGGGTGCCAGACCTCGTAAGGTCTCTCGGGTTTAGGTACTTAGCAGCCTAGGCACCAGTGTCGTTCTTGCCAGGTCTCCGTCTGACAGGTGGGAGGGTCCACCTGTTTGGTCATTGGAGCCTAGCCTTGTCCATTTTCTTGGCGGGGCCACATATGGTGGCCCACTTTGAAAGTAGAAGGGGAACCCCTGTACCACTTCTACGACACCACAACTAGTCACCGATTCACACAATTACAAGAAATTTGAAAAAATAAATTAGCTTTCACATTTTGTACTCCCTTCTCGTTCCTCACCACTTTTTGCACTTGTGCATGAACGCTGGAAGTGGCAAACTTCAGCGCAAGAAAACCTTCAATATTGTTCTGGGACCGTGTCAACACGCCAAGTTCCATGAAACATTGCTTCAGTTAAGGTGATTACTCTGTCATGTAGTTTTACTAACGATCTTGCTTTTTTTGAAGAGTTACTAACGATCTTGCTTGACTACTAGAAAAAGAGGCGTCAATCGATTTATTTGTTGTGAGTTGAGATCAACAACGATTGCATCTCATTTCGTACTTCTCTCTACTGGATGTTCAGCATAAGATGTTATATATTTTTAAAATTTTAACATGAATCGAGGAGAACTTAGTCGTATTCCCAATTTCCCATCTACAAGTTAAAGCTCAAATGAAGGAGTGGAGACATGGAAATAGTATGTCTCAACCTCTTTCCTTAACTTCAAAAGTGCTATACTATGATCAGGAATTGTGCAACGTGTCATGTTTTTGCATGGTTTTAATTTTCTTATCAGTGCATGTACACAAAATTTATGCCATTACGTGAATCTAAAATAAATAAATTATGTCAATCCATAAATTAATGATAATGCATTGACATTTGAAAACTCGTTGCTCATTTGTGCACGGATCGTGAAGCATAAAGTTGTTTTTAATCCAGTTTGGTACCCTGGTGATGACTGCTTAGCTTCGCCACTGAGTATGAGTAGCCTTAGGACATCAACTAAGGGGCTGCTCAATTGCCCCAGACAGTCCGGATTTGAGCAGCACCGGACAAAACCAAGGCCCTGCGGGGCTGCCCAAACAGACTGATGTCCGTTTTTTGGTCCGCGGCTGCTCAAATTTGGTCCACAATTGAGCAGCCTCCCGGACAAATCTGGACACAATCGTGTCCACTACTTGGCGCCCTGGCCGGCCAAAAAGAGGCACACATTTTGCCATTTTCTCTCCCACCCCCAGCCTCCGCCCGCCAAAAACACTATCCATGTCCCGCCCTGCCCCGCCGCCCGAAGCCGCCGCCAAAGCCGATGCAAAAGCCCAAGGTGCTCACGGATGAAGAGAGGAGGAACCAGTCGGCCAAGAGGGCGGGGCGGAGGAGGAGAAGCTGTCGCTGATGGACGACGAGCGTACCAGGATCGCACAGGCGGCGGCGGAAGCGGTGATGAGCGTGCTGGGCATGCGTCCGGCGACCGCGACCACGACGTACGTGCCTCCCTCGCAGGCCGCCAGCTCCAACACGTTCGCGACCCGGTCGCGCTCCCCCCCCCCCCCCCCCCCCCCCGACGCCGACGCATCCCCCGCGCCGACGTACGGGTACTTGCCCGGTCGTGACCCGACGCCGCAGCCCTTCTACTCGATTGAAGTGGAAGATTCGTCGCCGCTCCGCGGCCCCGCCGTGGGCTCGATCGATCTGAACACCGCGCCGGCCTCTGGGCTGTCCGCGCCCCGCAAAAGTTGCATCCGCGTTTCGCCGGGCGTTCTTCCCGTGCCCCGCAACCTGTTCGACGAAACGTCGGTCCCGTCGACTCAGGCGACTCCGGAACTGACGTTTGAGAAAGGCGACGCGTACATGAACGGCTTCATCAACGTGAATGGCCGTGCGAGCTACATCGACGCCGGGGACGAGCTGGAGGAGGACGGAGCGGACGGAGCGGACGAACACCACATCGCCGACATGCCGTTGTTCATGGACGAGCTCACCCAGCAGGCCAAGGCGGCGAAGAGGAACGTCAAGCGGGGCGCCGGCTTCACCGAGAAGGAGGATGAATGTCTATGCGACACATGGATGGAGGTGGGACAGAACACCATTATCGAGGCCGAGATGAAGGGCAGCACGTACTGGGCGAGGATGTTCAGGAACTACCATGAACGGGCCCTCCTCCAGCCGTACTCCATGGTCACCACACGGACCGAGCTCTCCATCCAAAAGAGGTTCGGGCTCATCTCGCAGGAGTGCAGCAAGTTCATCGGCTCCTTCGAGCACGCCGCGGCCCGGCCGCAAAGTGGCATCGGCATCGCCGACTTGGTGAGTGGCCCTTCCTTTCCTTATCCATTTGCTGTTTGTGTTGGCGTTCCATGTCCTCCAATGGCCGTTTGTGTAGGCGTTCCAAGCGTTGGAGGTCTACAAGGCCGAGCATGGGGGCAAGTCATTCAACTTCGCCCATTGCTACCGGAAGCTCAAGGACAACCAGAAATGGAAGGAGCTTCACAGCGCCCTCAAGAAAGGAGTGGCCGTGCCCGGAGGGGTGCCGCCAATGGCCACGGGTTCCGCCGATGGTCCGGAAAGTGAAAGGCCAAGGGGACGGGTCTACTCCAAGCTCGACCTGAAGCGGGACGCCACGACGATCGCGCTGCAGGAGACCCTCCAAGGCTTCATCACCCAGAAGGACAAGGAGACCGAGAAGAAGGACGAGAAGAAGCGCCGGGAGCGAGAGAAGGTGACGAAGAACTTCTTCCTCGTCCAAACGAAGAAGCTCGAGATAGAGGAGGAGAATGCAAAGACCAGGGTCTTGGAAGCCTCGACAAGGGCCATGGAGGCCGAGAACAAGAGGAGGGAGGTCGAGCTCGCTCTGGCCGCCCAAGAGGCGCAGATCATGGCCATGGACCTGACCTGCTTCACCCCAAGGAAGAGGGCCTACTACGAGAAGAAGCAGCAGCGGTACATGGAGGCCGAGGGCTGATCGGCATGGCCTGATCGTGCCCCACATGGCCTGAACCAGTGGCCGTCATCCTATTTTGTACATCTAGACTAGTCCATCACCCCGTGGCCGGCATGGTCTGATCGTGGCCGGCATGGCCTGAACCGTGGCCTCCTTTTGCATGTGCCAATTTTGGTTTTTTGGTATTTCCAGGGCATTTTCGTATTTACCTATATGTGCACTTTCAAAACTCTCACAATTTGAGCAGCCCCGTAGGGCGCATGGCTCCAGTCCGCGCGGACACGCCCGCGGACGGCTGCTATAACGGACAAAATCCAGATCAAATCGGTCCGGATTTGAGCAGCCCCGTAGGAGATGTCCTTACATCTCTGAGCCCAGTTTTGGATGAGGATCTGGAATACCAGGAGGCGATGCAGATTGCTGCGTCGTGTTTGGTCCTCCGCTAGCCCGCGCGAGCCGGTTTATAGCCCTGAACCACCTCCACGACCCCGTCGCCAGCATCTTGGCCACAAACCCGTCCGGGTCGGCGCACTGCGCCTCCATCGCCGCCGCCTGCCCCTGCAAAGCCACCACGAGCGCCTCCTCCTCCGCGTACGTGGAGGCCGCGGCCCGCCTGAGCCTGTCCGCCAGCGTCAGGAAGCTCTGCGCGAACCGCGCGCCGACGCCGTCCCCAGACCTCGCCGCCGCGTCCACCGCGTCGGCCCTGGCCGCCGCCTCCGCGTCCTCTCCGTAGGGCACGATACCGCCGTCCATCTCCTTGCAGAGGAAGCTCTGGAACTCGTTGGCCGCGTAGTGGACGAGCTCCTCCGTTGCGGCAGCCTCCCTCAGGTACCTGTCCCGGAGGCGCCGCGTCGAGGCCACCAACTCATGGGCCTCGACGAGCCGCGCATCCATCCACGAGGCTAGGCTCCGCAACGCCGCCACCACCGCGCGCGCTTCTTCTCCCGGCTTCTGGGGAAAAACCTCGACGCCGTGCCTGTAGTCGTCGACGTCCTCGGCGAGGTAATCGACGATCTCCTGGGTGCCGGCCTCGAGGCTGTCCAAGTGCTCCAGCTGATCCAGCGCAGGGAACGCCGCATCCCATAGCTCGCTGCTCACCTTGGACAGTAGCTTCCTCAGGCTCTCCTCTAAAGGTCGATCAACATCTTCCTCCACCATCCACAGGATGTCCTCATCGCTGAGACGAGCCGCCATGATCTAGATCTGTAAGATTGCGGAATATGTTGTATCGTATTGATACTAGATTGATTAAAATAAGCCACGGTGGGCTGTATGTAAAGGGGTACAAGACTTGGAGACTACGAAACTAATAGAGATAGACTTGGATTACAATCCTAATACTACCAAATATACCTAAATTGTATTATACTCTAACATCCCCCGCAGTCGGATCGGTAGTGACGCGAACAACTGGAGCGTTGCGGACGGTCTGACTGGAGCATAATCCGAAGTCGCCAACTGAAGAGGAGCCGAGTTGATAGCCCTTGATGCCGATGTCGATGTAGCCGAGTTGTGGGCGCTGACGCTGTGGTCGATGTTGCCGTTTGAGGAAGTTGAGGTAGACTTTTGCTGGAGTCGATGTAGTTGGAGGTAGGCGGCACGCCTTACCGAGCTTGCCAGACTCAGGAGCGCGTCGGGGACGAAGGCACGTGCCGATGTTGCCAGTATCGGGCATGCGAAGAAAGGGATCACCATTAACCATGCGAGCCAGAGCCGGATGAAGAAGCAGAGGAGATCTCCGTGGTCGGCGGCGCGTAGCGCAGATTTTCCGCCGTTTGTTGCCGGAGTAGACGAAAAAGAAAGTTGCAACTAGTAAATAGTGCAAAATAAAAATAGACTGCAACTCTGACGGCAAGGTTGTGGTGGACGAAGATGGCGTGGTGGTTGTTGAAGACGTTTGTTGAGGTAGGCGATGTAGAGGTAGAAGATGTCGATGTGTTGTTGACGTAGAACTTGTCGGTGATGATGACCACGAGCGTTGTTTGGTGCAGGCCTGTGTTGACGGCGAGATGATGAAGACGATTTGGTGGCATAGATTGGCCGGGAAAGATCAGCTAGATTGGAGCCCATCCGTCCATGTCCCATACAAACATGCATGAACATGCAAACACGGGCCGCTTCTTGCATGCAGCTTGGTGCCTGGATGACTGCTGGCTGCCGGGTGGACAGACAATCACGCGCGCTGTTCTTTGATGGGATCTGCTGGCTTTTTCATTGGGACTAGATGTATTTTGGTGGCTAAAAAGAAACTGATCTAATTGCAAAATGAAATTGGCTAAACCTACGAACTGATTTATTGAAATTGGAAGAAAAACTAGCTACGAGATGCGACGCCCCCGGCGATCATGGAGATCGATTTCGACAGGGGCGGCGCGGCGAAAGTGGTGGTGGCTAAACCCTAGGCTGCGGAACGAACTGCTCTGATACCATGTAAGATTGCGGAATATGTTGTATTGTATTGATACTAGATTGATTATAATGAGACACGGTGGGCTGTATATAAAGGGGTACAAGACTTAAAGACTACGAAACCTAATAAAAATAGACTTGAATTACAATTCTAATACTACCAAATATACCTAAACATATTATACTTAACAAGATCTACCTCGATTTACCTTCCTCGCAACCGGATCGATCGGACGGACTCATTGTGATATATCCATCTATCTATATATAGAGAGCCCAAATTCACTGTTCGTCTCCGACTCTCAATAGGCAATGTGTTTCGTTTGTACGCCGGACATCCCACAGGCTTTGGCCCAGCCCACCCAATCGATGTGCATACTGCATGCCGAGCAGAACTCAGATCGGAGTTGTCATTCTCAACCAAAAAAAAGATCAGAGTTGTCACTATAGAAAAAACCGGAGTCAGAGTTGCCACGTGAACACAATCCCAATGATTTCTGTTAATTGGAGTCATATCTTCTGGAGAGCAGCGCCCCTCTTATATATATGCACATAGGCAAATAGGGCTGGGTGTTCGAACATCTCTAACAGAGCTCTTAAACTGGGAAGAGAAGATCAGAAAAAGTTTACATTTCATCTTTTTATCAATTTTGATCGCAACTACACGCGACCCATAGCAGAAACCTTAAACAGATCTACAAATTGTCTAATTTTGGCGGGAACAAACTAGTGTTCCTCACTGTTTAATTTCACAGAGAAGTTCGTCACCAGTTCACACATTGATGTACATAAAACCTACACTAATCCAAAAGCTAATCTACTCCTAACTCGTTGCTGCCCTAATCCTACTACCAAAAATCGGCTCACCGGAGGCTCAGGTGCGGCGGCGACGAGGTTGAGGCCGACGAGGTTCAGTTCTCGTCGCGGGCGAGCCTCAGTTGTCCCTTCTCCTTCTCCGCCTCGGGCATCGAATGGAGCAGTACGAGGGCGATGACAGAGTCGACCATCTCGTAAGGGAATGTCCGGAGCAGGACGAGGACGTCCGATGGAAGAAGAGGAAGCGGCGAGGCGGAGCTACGCGCGGCGCCGCTCAAGCTTCCCTCTCCACCGGGGCTCTGCGCGAGGCAGCGGCGCTTGAGCTTGTGGTCCAACTCCTCCGCCTCGCGCCTGAAGCACGCCTCCGACTCGGATCTACTTCACCGGCCGTGGATTGCTCGTCGGAGAAGAACGGGGCGGGCGGCAGATTTCTCGGCGGCGGCGGCGGATAAGGTTTTGGAACGGATAACGGTGTAGAATTCGGCATAAATAGGGTTGGACAGTCCTAATCTACAGGCGCCCTTATCCCCTTTACGGGCCGCCCGGCGTTTACGGGTTCTACTTTCGCGTAAAAAAGGACACACCCCATAAATTCGCCGGAGTTTTAAGGGTTTCGGGCATTTTATGATTTCTGTTAGAGATGCTCTAACCAAACTTATCGGTTCGGCTTCTCGGTTTACTGAAAAAATCGGTTGTGGAAAAATGATGACCGATCGGTTCTGTGAGGAACTGCTAACCGAGCATTTCGGTGCCTAGGAACTTCGGCTCGGTCCTCTAGGTTGCACCGAATTGACCTACTGATTTGCTTATATATTTGTGTGCGCAAAGTGATAGTTAGGAAAACTGGACAGGGCGACGAAATCAGTGTGCGGCAGATCCATCTCCAACTCGCCCAACCGTTGCTGGCTATGGCGTTCGTCAACGGCTGCATCAGGCGTGAAGAGCCGAGGCTAGCTTGAGGGCGACCCGTCAGGTGCACTCGCAATTGCGAGGCAATGCCAAGAACGAGGGATAGCTGGAGGAGATGGATTGTCGGCGTCCGGCCAAATTGATTAGAAAGGAGAGTCGGGACAAGGTGGGACGCCATTAGGAATCTGCAGCGAGCGACTGGGCGAGTCGCGTGTACCGTTAATCCGTGATCTATAATATGAGGGCAACTAGGAGATACGGAGTAGATTGTGCGGTACTCCGGTCCGCCCTCCCCCTGCCATTGCGGAGTTAGTTGGGCCGACCCATTATGCTTCGCGGGTTTGCCTTGTTCTCTGAACGATTTTTTTATTTTTAAATAATTTTTAAATTTGGAAACATTTGTGTATGATTTTTTTTTTGATTTTGTATAATTTTTCAAATCTAAATTTTTTAAATTTGAATAATTTTGAAATGTGAATAATTTTTAAATTTGAACACTTTCAAATCTATTTTTTTACTTTAAATAATTTTTAAATGTGAATAATTATCGAATTTTAACAATTTTTTAAATCTAAAACTTTTTATATTTGATTTTTTTAAATGTGATCAATTTTGCATTTTTAAAAAAATTGAACAATTTTTCAAATCTAAAACTTTTTAAATTTTGAATAAAAAGAAAAAAGAAAATATAAACAGAAAAAGAAAAAAAAACAGGTCGTGCACTATTGAGGCTGCCCACTCGCGCCCCGGAGGGGTGGGCGTGCACTAATAGCGCACGACCTCGTTGTCAAATAGGATATGGTGTGGGACTTAGTGGGCTGATGTGGTATGGTATTGGGCTGGGGCAATGGGCCATTGAGTGGTTTCAGCTTGTTAACCTATTTATATTTGGTTGTGTGTTTGGTCAGTTCAGGTAACAAAGGTTATGACCGAAATCACTGAATTAAATTCAGGTTCTTAGAAGTGCTGACCGATTAGAAACTAAATATTTCCGTTCTAATTAATTGGGTATCGGTTCCGGGTTTTTCGGTTCGGTATTTTAGTCATCGATTAATATGCCCACCCCTGGGCAAAGGCGAGAGGACTAACCGAAACACATAGTCAATTCTGAATACGTCCGTAATTAAGACCACTTAAGATAGAGACGTTTCAACGCACATTTATTTAGCATTAAGGCAAAACAGTTCAGTTGCAACTGTGCTAGTATTGTAGTTCTGCATAACAAAAATAATATATCGGTCCGGCAAGATTCTCTCAACCTGCATCTTCGCGCGCATCCTGACGAGGCAGGACGGGCGGCAGAGAAGAACGTGTGTGGAACGCCTCCCTTCACTTCACAACCAACTCATACATGTGGGAGAAGAGCTCACAACTAGTCTTGTGGTGGGACTAAATTATCACTACTTGCCATGACACATTGAGTTTATAGGGATTTTGTGAAATATTTAGATGGGACTAAAGCTCACCCAATATTTAACATTATTTCAACATCAAAGACATCTCTATAGCTCTTGGGTTCTATTTGTTTGGACTCTGCCCAAATTTGATGCTTCCGGAAGATTACTAAACAATGCATACAGATATAAGACAAATATGATGTTGTAGTTGTACCAAATGCTATGAAAATCTAAAGGGGAACTTACTACCAATTGTGCTACAACATGTACTCCCTCTATTTTAAATTAGACTAATTTATATTTTCAAAATAGATATAATTAAATATGTTAGAGTACCTCCACTCGTCCAAAGGCCTTTCAGACGTGTCATTTGGATGCAGTTAGAACAACCTTTTGCATATGGGCGTTGTCGCTCCTTACTCACGGCGTCCAAAATCGTTTTTTCCCAAATTTAAAGTTCGATGGTTGTTCAAATTTAAGAAAAAAATCACATATAAACAAAATTTAACAAAATTTCAAATCTAAATCTAAAACCTAATCTAATAGCGACGGTGGATGAAGACGGCGTAGGAGTCCTCCTTTTTTACGTCGGCGTTGACGTCGCCGCTGCTAGTCTCTATGCCGCTGTCCTCCTCCTAGACGTGGCTTGGCCCCGCGATGAGGCTGTCGCCGGTGAGGTCTTCCTAGGGTAGGCCCTTGGACTTGGCGTGCTCGAATGCCGACCATGCGCAAGCAGGGACAAGGTCGAGCGGCGACACATCATCGAAGGACGCGGCAGTGACGACCTGCGCGATAGCGTCATCGGCGGCGCCCGCCTGCGCCGGGATGAGCTCGGCACGGAGCGCCGACAGCTCCGGCTCCGCCTTCACCTCTATCTTCTCCGGTATCGACGTGAGTAGAGGCATAGTGCGGGAGCGGGAGGAGGAGGAAGAGGCCTCGGGGCGTGATGACGACGAGGAGTAGGACGATGTGCGACCCCGCGGTACCCAAACCAGGAGTGGAAGAGGCATCGCCGGCATCTCTGCTCCACTGTTGAGGACGTGATCCATAATTGCAACGAGTGTGCGCCCAGGTACGCCCCATAACGACATCTCATTCACGTCTCAATGATAGACATGGCCCCCACGGTCAGAGGCCTACGTGGTGATGTGTCTCGTCCGACGCAACCCATCGACTCCCCAAGTGGAGGGCTTGGGCTGGACGTGCCGGACAAAAAACTAGGTCACGTCGGATCTAAAACGAATTTGAGCGCCGCGAGTGTACGAGTGGGAGTAAAAAAAATCCGATAAAAATCCTTTGGACAGCCGTTTGGGTAGCCTCAAGTGGAGATGTTAACTCTAGATACATCTATTTTTAATAAATGAAACTGGAACGGAAGGAATAGTATGATTTTCAGGTGGGTGCTACTCTTACGTGCACGCAGGTTGAGCTCTCAATTTCAAACAAAAGGAGCGCACAGCCAGCCTGGGAATCAGCATGTGCTCAACTGTAGAGGTCCTAGTGTATAGGCTACTGGAGCGATCCCTGTGATAAACTGTATATACGCAAACAGCAAGAGCCAAGCAGAAACCTACAAGGCGACGTCGAAAAGGAGGGAGACAGAGTTTCCTTTTATTTCTGGAGCTGATAAGGAGGGAGACAAAGGTGAACGAGGGGGACGAGACGAGTCATGGTTGCGGTCAGGTCATGTGACTTTTCTTTGTATCCCTGCCTGCAAATATTTTGTTTTCCGGAACAGAAGAGAAGTTTGTTTGTCATAATATTTGTGCCGT
Organism: Poa annua; assembly: GCA_026929855.1. Taxonomy (NCBI): domain Eukaryota; kingdom Viridiplantae; phylum Streptophyta; class Magnoliopsida; order Poales; family Poaceae; genus Poa; species Poa annua. The sequence continues at coordinate 77,085,882 of CM049431.1, read as the reverse complement.
TGTTTATTGCCCATCAGAAATGTGGATGACAAGCCGGCCGCTACTGGCATTTTAATTGGACTTTAGCCGCTTTTTTGTTTTTTGGTTTCTTGCTTCTTTCCTTTCTTTGAATCGGACTGTGCAGACGCGGTCCTTTCCTGCTCCTACTCCGATAAGCGCGAAAGATAGCGAGAGGGCGACGCACAAAGTCAGAGGGGAGATTGTTGGCATGGCACGATGTTCATCCTGGTGATTGGTATGTCGTCTGCGCTTCTTCAGCTTCTGTACTTAGAGCATCACTAGTAGTGTCTTCAAATTGGTTAAACCCTTAAAATAACCGCTTTTTTGAAGATTGAGTCCGAAATGAGGTGTGGAACAGAACTCTCAGACCCTTTAACCCTCAAAAAAATTTGAAGGCCAAACCCTCAAACCCACCTTCGACCTGCACTAGTGAAGGTCCAGAGGAAAATCTGAAGGCCACTTCAATCTGGTCAACGCGAGCTCGTGGGCGTGAAAGTTCCCAAATCTCCTCCGCGCCTTCTGCTCCTGGCGACGAGCCCGCGCCGCCCTGCCGCCCGATTCGTCTCCGGCGAGATCCCCGCGGCCGCACCAAGCTCGCCCCTACTCATCGCCGGCCATCTCTGCCTAGCCCTCCGCCCGATTCGCCCGCGACCCCGCCTCCGCCTCTCCCACCTCCGCCTCTCCCGCCTCGACCTCCTCCGAGCTCGCCGCGCCGCCGAGGAGCTCTTCCCGCCTTCGACCGCGCCGCCGACGAGCCCCCACCCCTCCCACTAGCTCGCCCCGGCCTCCTCCGACCCCGCCCGCGACCCCTGCCTCCGCCTCTTCCGCTCCAAGCCCCGGCCTCCTCTGATCCCGTCTCCGCCTCTCCCTCCCCGAGCCCCGGCCTCCGCTGACCTTGCCGCGCCGACGAGAATGTTCTGTTTTGAGGGTTAGTTTGAGAGCACTGATCTGTGCCGGTCGTTTTGATCTTTCAAACTCACGTTTTCCCGGCCCTCAAACTGGTGTTGAGGATTACCAGTTTGAGGGCACTGCTAATGATGCTCTGACCTCAGCTGTCGCCCAACAGTTTCTTCAGCTTCGACCTCTACCGATCCTACTGCCGGCGAGCACGCGGCCGGCGTGGAATTGTTTGCTGTGGCGTGCTTCTTGTAGTAAACGCGCTTCACTCGTGGCCTCCCCATCACCGCCTTCTTCGCCTCTGCTTAACTCGTTTCACGGACGCCACTGCTCAGTGCTCACGCGCAGAATTTGACGATCGGTCGTTGATTTACCACTGACTAGGCACATCATGCCTTCACGGCCGTACTCCACATACTACTACTAATTTGGAACGAGTACGTGGGCACATCTTTTGAAGCAAAGCCATCGATCGAAATGCTTTCAGGTTTCTGCACAGAAAATTAAGCTTGATTTTGGGCTGTCAATGGCCCCACGACCACTCCAGCCTGCACCAAACTAGAGCTCCAACACCCGTATACCCCATCCGGAAAGAGCATAGATCGAGGCTTATTTTGCGCCAACTTTGATGTAGCCAATCAACCACGGGACACGGCGGGCTTTGCCATGATGCAAAACATGTCATGAGCATGAATCATTCCACTTTAATTAGCTAGCTGGTGATATAATTCGATCCCGTGTGCATGCGTGCACGCATGTGCTCTGTCACTGTAAATTTGTAATAATCCGTTTTGGTTTCTTTCTCGGAGCTCATGATCGTTCAAACACTCAAGTGTACAAATTAGCCACTGATTCCTGTATTATACTGTAAGCAGTATGGGATGAATACATACAATGTGTACACTCGCATCCCTACGCACAAGCCCGCATGCGGATCGTTGCCAAGGATCACGGAGGCCTTCATCGAAGGAAAGAAAAGCTAGTTGAGCTGTACTATGCTGATTTCTATTCATGTTTGAGATGCACATATTACCCCTATATATAAAGCGTGTTGATATTGGAGCTCTCTCTATGCTCGCATCCCGGGTCGTCCGATCCAAATTTGACGCGGTGAACAATGATGAACAGTGCCCGACGGTTTTGCGATTTGCCCCCCGCCAAGGAAACCACAGGGACTTTTTTGCAAACGCATCTATGCAATCACCCCTGCTCACCCTCTCTCTCCCGCAACCTCCGAGTCGCCGACGCCCCCGCCGCACCTCCCCGCTCGGATCGAAGAGCACGGGCTGCTCCGCCGCCATCAGCTATGCCTCCACACCGACAGAATGCTCGCCCTGCCGCCAGGATTCGCCGCCGGCCGAGCGCACCACCGCCATGGCCACGCCAGATCCGCCCACCGCTGACGTCAGCACGACGTCACGGTGGGCCAGCCCTGTCAGTCAAACAGGAAAATAGCAAAACTTGAAAAAAATCATATCTCCAAAAATATTGAACAGAAAAAATCAAAAAATATATCATGATGATCGGCAAAAAATATCCTAGCTATTCGTCTCACAATCCAACATATTTGATAAACTTGAAGGTTCACTAGATGTAGAAAAAAACAACAACAGAAAAATAATATGGATCTCCAAAAATATTGAACAGCAAAATTCAAAAAAAATATCATAATGACCGGCAAAAAATATTTTAGCTATTAATGTCACAGTGCAACATATTTGAAAAACTGAAAGGTTCACCAAATTTGCACAAAAATACAACAACAAATAAATAAATATAGAAAAAATATCAAACTTTCCACACAAAAAACCCCTGCCTATTTCCAGCACAAGGCAACGCCATCGAAAAGTTTCAAATTTGAACAAATTTAGATCAATAAAGAAAACAAATTTCAAACTATTTAAAATAAGCCTTAATTAAAGTAAATACCTTCAAACATACTCAGCAGCATAGACCGACAAAAAAGACCAAATTAACCACAGGAAAAATCTTACATCCTACTAAAGTAAATACCTTCAACCATAATCAACAACATAATATGAAAGAAATGACCAGATTCAAAATAATTACGTACGCCCCTACTGTAACACTATTTTCAGATTTTCAAATTGGTGTCAATTTAGAGATTTTTACATATTATTTCACATATTAACTAAATTAGGTGTGCCTTATATAAAAAATATTCAAATTGCCACGTTGTAGAATTTATTTGTACTACATACTTTCCCAGAAAAGATGGCTAAAAAAATACCAAGATGACTAGAAGAAAAATACCTGCTTACTTACGAAAAAATTAAATGCATTCCAAAGTGTAAAAATAACATAAATTTGAACAAATTTTGAAACCATCCCTTCTAATATTTGCCATCAAAATATACAAAAAGAAATGTCCACAAAAGAAAATACACATGTACCCAATTTGAAAGTTACAACTTGGTGTCGATTCAGAAAAAAAAATCAAAATTCTGATTACTCAATATTTATATCCTTTCATATATAACCATCAAATAAAATATGTCAAATATATTAATATCAAAATTCGCACGAAGGGCGCGGCGTGCCGCCGCACCGAATTCAGCTAGTATGTTAATATGATGAAGAGAAGTTCTGAATTCGCAGCTTGTGATACTCTGAGTCATTCTGCTATCAAGTTGGTTTAGAAGAGATAACATTTTGACTTTTTCATTGGTCTATCGTCTATTACACTTGTGTTGACATTACATATGGCAACATCATTAGTTGAGATAATTTTCTCGGCCATGCATATTATAAAGTCATATTTTTTTAACATGATAAGGGATGATTAGCTCAATGATTTGCTATGTTGAAAAAAAGATATTTGCAGAAATTGATGACAAGAAGATTATGTTACTTTTCCATTCCAACAGTGATCGTAGGGTCATCTGCCTCGACTGTTTCGTCTTGTCAATATGGATTCAACTTAATTGTATGATATTATCTTATCAAAACATAACACTATTTTGTATGTAATTTTCCTGTTCTTTGCAAGTAGTTTATAGTTGTACTTGATTAAATATGAAATAGAATCTGTTTGGGTCTTTGTTTTATTGAATACACTTACTTGTAAATTTTTAGACCTTATTTATTCGATCCAATTCGATTCAATTTTTGACTCCGCCAAAGCCCAAGATTATCTCCTTAATTTACAACGTGCCATTTTCTACTCCACACTAATCATGAGCTATTTCCCTAGCAAAGTATAGTAAAAACCTCTCATTTTTTACCTCTTAACCATATTACCCAAGAGGAGGCAACTTTATATGTAGCACTAGCAGTGTTCCCACGAAAAAGAGAATGATAAAGTTGAACGCACACCTTGACCATCTGACGGACCGGCGACAAAGATGGCTGCAGCCGCATACCTGACCTACCTGCGTGCCTGCGACAACCGGTTTTCCGACTAGGACCAGCTAGCTAGGTGAGGAACAGCCTTGAGGTCCACACTCCACAGTCCACACCATATCGAGAACTCTCTCGTTAGGCTAATCTAAGTTCCTAACTTCGCGGATTAAGCTTCAACGCCATTGCAGTACATACAAAAGCTTGCACTAAGCTACTGTTGGCTTGTCTTGCTCTAAATAGTTTGTCAGTAATGTACACAGAGACACTGTGTCGAGGCATTGTACTTTCAGAGCTTTTGCGGGTAGAGAGAATACTAATCAAACCAAAGGCTCTCTTTGATCTGTATAAATTCTTCAAAAGCTGAAAAATATATCGAGAGATGGTTTATAGTGTCATCGTGATGTACCATTTAGAATTTAACTTATTCGACAACAACATTGAAAACGTATTGAGAAAACTGACATTCTTTTTTTAAAACTTAAAACTGAAGTTCTTACTAACCCTTGTCTCTACGTCCACGTTGCAAACAACTGAACTTTTTTTTTTTTGCAAACAACTGAACTTATTACTCCCTTTGTCCCCTAATATAAAACATGTTGGCAAGCTGATTTCGCAACTTAATGCATGCACTCGTCCAAACAGGGATATTATAAGAATCATCCTTATGTATGCGAATAGTAAAATAACAAGACAATTGCACAAACCGTCACTTATTATTGCCATTGTGCACAAAATACCTTATTTAGGGATTGTTGTAGAGAACACTTCCTAGGTAATCAGTTGCACATAGTCCCTCCGCTCCAAATTACTTGACATACATATGTTTAAACGAATGTATCTAAACAGTAAACGAGAACAGATTTGGACAAATTCAAATTATGTCCCATTTAATGTTTGTCTTTTTATCATGATTGGTAGCAAGTGGGTCCCATTTAAAAATTCCCATGTGACAAATAAAACGAGCATGTCAACCAGCTAGTCAAAACTAAAAGAAAAACAAAAGACGGTCCAGCTTGGGTTAGGAAAGATAAATGTTTGTCTTTCACTTTTTTCTTTAGTTTTGACTAGCTGACCGACAACCAGTTTTATTTGCCACATGGCCTTACAATCAGGCCAATTGTAAGTAATCATGTTAAAAAAGATGAACGCTGGATTGCAACTATGTGCAACTGATTGCCCCAATAGTAAATGTTCGAAAAATACCCTAAGAAGCACCAATATATGTGGTTTGTGCAATTCCCTCATAAAATTGCCCAAGAAATTATTTTAACTTCTAAACAAAATTTGAAAATGGGTCACGATGTAATCCTGGTTCCATATGTCCCCACTCAGGTTGAGAGAACAATCATAGTTGCAATAGATGGAATCTAGTAGTGAAATTAGCAATGATGTGAAAACATGCCCAAAAGTAACCTTCAAATGGTCCTGCTCACTTGAGAACAAATCATAGATAGAGAGGAATCCAAAGCATTACAGATGTGTAAACACGAATAGACGAGGGTGATTTATCAAAACAAAACTGAACTTGTTAGGTTTTATAACAACGATAAGAACTAAGTGTAAGGAATCGTCCCAATAATAAGTGTTTGCACAAAAATAGCAACAACATATTATGGCGGTATGTGCAATTCCATCATAAATAACGCAAGAAATCCATATTGTTTAACTCCTACTTTGAAAAAATGTGTCAGGTTTAGTTATGGCAACATATGTCCTCACTAAGGCGCTGAGAATCATGGTTTCAATAGATCGAATCTACCCTCTGTTTTTAAATATATAATATGTGTACCTATTATTCATATGTATATTTTATTGCGTATCTTCACTTGTTTTAACATGCATTTAGACAAAATTTATAACACCTAAAATATCTTACAGTTAAAACAGAGAGTAATAAATAAATTAGTAATAAGGTAAAAACATGACCAAAAGTAACAGTCAAATGGTCCTGCTCACTTGACAACAAATCATAGATCGTGAGGAGTAACCCAAAGCTTTACCAATCTGTAAACGAGAATTAAAGAGAGTGATTTTTCTCAAAAAACTGAACTCATTAGCTTTTATAACGACGATGGTGACAAGTAGGATCGCAGCTCATACATTATATTCTACATATGGCCTAATACATGCATATCATATTATAGCACTAGTAATTTAATCTCTCTCTTCAAGACCAGCAATAGGAAGCACCAGCCGGCCGGCAAGCCGCCGGCCACCGCAGTCAGGTAGCCTAGGCGGACGGTTTGCGCACGAAGTAGCGGTAGGCGGCGACCTTCCGCTTCCTGGAGCCGGAGTTGTCGATAGAGAGCACCATCTTGCCGGGCTCCTTGGCCGTGAAAGCGTTGTGCACGGGGTCGTCGGCGGTGGCCGGGACCTTCCTGGTCCTCTCGACGCAGAGCGTGTAGCTGCCATCCGCCGCCGGCACATACTCGGCCCCGTACTCCAGGTCCCAGCCGCCGACGACCAGGTCCCACGTTATCGTTGCACCGGCCTGAAATTTGCAAAAAACCACAGTTGATTAATACCCAATTTGATGCAGACATTTTGGCCAAAAATGACCATGCAAGTTCGTACTAGTGGTGTTCCTAATTATCTTTGACGATTGTTGTTCTAGGTTTACAGAAGCTAGGAGCAAATTTCTTACCAAGGGTCCCGCCACGTGCTCAAATCAGCATTGCGCTGCCCGAGTCTGCCCAGTACTCGGGTGCAGTGCTCATCTCTTTACAACGGTTAAAGGAAAGAATGGACTGTTACTCGAGAAAAGAATTGACCACACTAGGCAGCACTAGCGAACAAAAACTAACCACCCTTTTTCCCGACACGCCTCCAATTAGGGAGATGCAGAAGCTTTCCACGTGAGATTTACGCGAAGATTAGCAGCAGCTAAAGGTCCACTAATTTACCTTGCTAATGCATAGTACTAACCCAGTATTTGTTTGTACTTAGCAGGCAGACAGAGTAGTGAGCTTCACTCTCTTCACTCACTTTTGTCACGCTGCTGAGAGGTGACAGTGAGTGCGTGGAGAGCGGCGCCGTGGCTGGCGTGAGGCGTAAACAAAAGCAAAGCTACGAAAAGAGCGCACGGCCGCTGTCGTCTCGTCCCAGACCGAGAGGCCAGAGAGTGAGTGACCACTTACTTTATCCCGTAAAACTCTCACGTCGCGTACGAGGTGCGGACAAAAGCGCCGACGTAGTCCAGAGAGAAAATGAATTCATTCATTCAAACCTGGCCGAGTAAAGAAATTCACATGCGTTTTGGCCACCGTTTTAAATCTATCAATCCCGTTCACGGGAGAGGTCAGCTGGCGTTGCAGCAGCGTGAGCAGTGTGAAGGAAATTACAGCTAAAGCTCGGATGCTCCGGCTCCCTTTTGGTCATGTGGACTCAGGGAAACCGAGGAACCGGGGCCGTCCCCCATGCCCATTGTCAGTCGGTTTTCGCAGCGTCGCAGCAGGCTACCACTGCGGTGCTTGACGCAGTGTCCACCGCTGCCATGGCAACAAGCTCCACGACGCCACTTTCGCAGCTAGCTCGTTCCCTTTCAGACACGCCAGAGGTTTTCAAAATTTGCAGGTCACATGAGCGCTGCCATTGCCATCCCATCCCATCCGTCCACGGATTCTACTCGACCTCATCATCCAAAGATGCTTCGCTACTACACTACTATACTACTGTAGGTCTGCAGTGAGTGCCTATCCTCTCAATCACGGTTGAAGAGGTAGAGGGTGAAAAGGTGAAAACAGACCAGACGAACGGGGAGAAGGTGGACACGACACACACAAGCCAAGAGCCTCGAAAGCTTGCGTTTGTGTTCTCGCCGGTTATCGAGCACGCAGCAGACGCGAGCTGCGGGATTGTTTAGACCCCAATTCCGGTAAACCAGGATAGAGACACGCAGATGGAGGTGATGGTGGTGTAAAGGACTTGCTTGTTTGTGCTCATTATAAGCCCCAAATTATGCAATTATTATGGAGGCTATAAACTCCAATTTACGTAACACGCGATGAAAAATACTCCTGTAGGATGTTACCTCAATGCCGTCGATCTCGAGGAAGACCTTCTCGCCGCCCTTGATGGTGAACTCGGACGCTGGCTTGGGCGGGCCGTTCTCCAGCTCGCTGCTGCGGCTCAGCCCGCCGTACTGCACCGGCACCAGCTCCGGCCGGATGAACCTAGGCACACAGAACCAAAGACGACTGATGAGAACCGAGCAATGAATGAGCAAGAAGAAAACTACTACTAAGTACATCGATCTGTAGCCCTCTCATTAGAGCTTACTTGAAGAGCGTCTCGGCGACGTTGCCCTCGCGCGCGATGACAAACTTGCTCTTGGTGCGCTCCGTCAGGAACGGCGAGATCATCGAGAAGAGCACCGAGAAGTACCACGGCACGTTCACGAACACCTGCGACAGCAAATGCGAGTACGAGCGGCGTTAGTTTAGAAAATGGCCAGGTGTTCGGCGAAATGCCCGAAAGTAACAGAGGAAGACGAGAGGAGTGGAGTACCTTGCGCGCGACCATCTCCGGGTAGTTGTCCTGGAACAGCGAGAGGATCTGGTTGGAGGCGGCGCGGAGCTCACGCTTGGGCATGTCCTTGAGGTCGGTGACCTGTATGATGGCGTTGACGCCGCCGGGGCGGAGCTGGAGCGAGCGCACGCCACGCTCCATGATCTGGACGCGCCACCGGAGAAAGCGGCCGAGGCGGTCTCCGTCGCCGAAGACGCGGTCGTACATGTCCCGGTCCTTGAAGACGCCGTACGCGTTGTAGCAGACGGGGTGGCCGTCGCGGTCCCAGCCGTGCATGTAGGCGACGATGCCCTCCAGGTCCTTGAACCCGAGGTCCTCGTCCAGCACGGCGTCGGCGCGGAACTCGGCGCGCCAGGCGGCGCAGCGGAGCACCATAGCGTGCGCGTCGCGGACGCGGAAGTCCCTGGCGCGGAGGAACTTGAGGAGCACCACGTCGGTCCTCTCGTCGGGGGTGGTGGGGGCGTTGGCAGCGTCGGAGCTGGGAGGGGGGTGGTTGAGGGGGACGCCCCAGATGGAGATTTGGTCGGCGTGGGTGGCGAGGAGCGCCTTGAGGTCGGCGAGCGCGCGGAGGTCGGAGGCGGGGAGCGCCGCCGCCACGTAGGAGTCCTCCTTGAAGGAGGCCGCGCGGAGCAGCGCGGTGGCGTCGATGAGGGACCCCATCAGTCCGCGCTTGGCGCCTCCTCCTGAGGACGGATTCGGGGCCGCGTCGGTGGCCGGCGCCGGCGCGGGGGACGCGGTGGCGGTCGGAGACATGGAGACTTTTGGTGGGAATGCGAGTGAAGGAGGAGGCGGAGGGGGGAGGAGTATTTGAAAATGGAGCGCGACGGAGTGGAGCGTGCCGGGTGGCGTTATGATGGCGGCGTGGGTGTGGTGCTGTGGTGTGGCCGGCGACCGCTGCTCAGCTCTGGGCTTTGGCTCTGGCTCGCTCTCGCCCCTCTTGTGGGGTTTTAACATTAAAATAGGAGCAGCAAAAAGTATGAGTTTGAGCTCTAGCTGGCCATATGGCCCGTGCTAAACGGGTCAGCCCGAGAAACGGAAATTTTAGCCCGGCCTAAGCATGAGGATGAGGATGGGGAGGTGGACGAAGCGGCAGAGAGGGACAAGGAGGTGATTCCGGTGGCGGCTGGAGTTTTGGGGGACTAATGAAGACGCTCATCGACGAGATGGAGGGGCATCCGTGCTCGTCGTGTCGTGGCGGCGATGGAGGTAGGGGGAGAAACCATGGCGGTGGCGGAGGTCCAGGGGGAGAAGCCGTGCTGCATCCGTGCCCCGGTCGGAGTTGGAGCTAGCGTGTCGGCCCGGCACGACACAGTTAGAGCCGTGCCGCATCCGTGTTGTGCCGTCGGTAGAGCGTGTTGGGCCGACCCCGTGGCCAGCTATAGTTTGAGCAGTTGAGTGATTTGCATAAATCATTTGTTCTTTTACGAAAATAGACTGAAGCTTCATATATCGTGGAACTGATGGAGTAATTCACTAGGCTAACATGAATCCCTTGATTTCAAACGGATTATGTCATCTCATCTCACCTCATGTACAACTCATTAAACGAGACAAAAAAACGGAAATCCTACTCTATAGTACATTTCCACCATTTCCATGAATAGCGACTCGTAAGCAACTGGAAAATTACATCACACAATGTGTGCAATTTTTATAGGGGACCTTGCGATGGCCAGACGCTCCTCCCGGTGGCCATTGGCCTAGCGACAGCCTCGAGACTTTCAATCAGCAACGACTGACAAATGTGGTGTGGGGTGCGGGTGGAGGAGGACCTCCAACACCGAGACGACCTCAATAGTGCTCTCCGCGTCAGAATCGATGGCGCCATGGCAGGGTACTCGTGTTGATGCGTCGGTTTCTGTGGGCTGTGTGTGGCATGACAGAACGAAGAAGAAAGGTTACATAGGTCGAGGGATTAATGACTTGTGGGACAAAACGCAATAGAGAACGGCGACCGAAAAATTTGAGAGTAAGTAGGCGGAGGGTGTCGCTCGAGAGCAAGAAAATCCTACTCAGTTAATTTGGCTTTTGGTAGTGCGCTTTTCTAGAGTAGAAATTTTCAAACTTGTAAATACTGATTTTGACTTTTTTCTGAAAGATCACTCGAACTAGTGAGTCAAAAATCGTTGTTAATCATTCTAAAAGTAACTTTAGAAGTATTTCTTCGTGGAGGCTAGTGAACCACTTGGGCAATTTGAACCACTAGGAATAATCACATCCTTAACAACAGAGCTAATCCTTTCAGATTCAAGAGTTGTTCAAAAATAATCAGCTATTGTTATATGTAGAGCCAGAAGGAAGAAGTGTGTTGATCTTGTATGATAGACTCGATCAGTTAGTTACGTGGTATTAGTTCACTTTGTGGATATTGAACAAAAGGTTATTTAATGCATTAATTATTTGTTTTTCTTGCTGAAAACATACACACTCTTATCATCATCTATGTTTGCCATATGCGGATGTGGCGTTTGAGCACACACACATGGATGAATAGTAAATTTGTAGAAAATGTCAAAAAGATGTTACAAATCGGAATATATATATTAGGTTGTGCATGTATGTGTGTCTCCTAAATGCTTCCTTTTTTTCTGAAAAAAGACATACACCACGTCGCAGGCAGAAAAAAACCTTAAGAAACAATGGTTAAGAAAAAATCAGAGCACCAAATTTGTGTTTTAATGCATGTCGTAAAAACAACCTCTCTATTTTTTTGAAAATTTATGTGTAAGCAATGGACATGAACATGTGTTCAAACTTTAAGATATTTTGGACGTTTGAAATGCACCTTATGTTTAGACAGGACCATTTGCGTTCGAGAGTTGTTTTGAATTGTCGCCATATGCACACTAATAAAAAGATTTCATCACTCATATACAGTAGTATGATTTTCCTTTCGTGCTCCCGCGTTGTCGAGTACTAGCTCCGAGAATCTGACCGCCTGACAGATGTAGTGCTTTGGAGCACGCCGATTAGACCGTGTGTAAGACGCCCCTACGTGTTTACGTGCACGCAGCATGTACAGGAGTACATCCATGGCATATAGGAGTACTTGGCTTCTAGACCTGTGCGTCTCTATGTTTCTTTGCAGACAATGGCTTCGTACCACATGCGTGTCGATCACATTCTAGATTTCAGCGATACTTCACTAGATCGTTGACTTGAATGAGGACATATCATAAATCTACATTTTTTAGTCGAAACAATCACAATCTATGATTGTAAGAAAATATTACTCAACCTTCTCATGATTATTAGTAACAAGACTTTTCCATAACCATGTTCTTTTAAACTAAACGAATTAATCCATAGCCATCATATGGGTCATTATAGAAAAGAAAATATATGATTAACAATCTGAAGTTGTGTGCATACTTGTATTCTGTATTTTATTATTCCACATATTATGTGCATCATAGAAATAGAGACCGGATGTGATCTCTTATAGATTGTATATATGCCAACTCGATGCTATATTTTGTGCTTATTAAAACGTCTTCATAATAAGAACAATTTCGGGGCTTGTCAAATCAATCAAAAGGGACATTTTGAACTTTTTTTCTTCAGTTTAGGACATTTCGAAGCTGTAATCATGGTGCGCATGGTTGGGCCTTGGTTATGTCGTGCTAGGTTTGAGGCCCAAGAGAATGGCTTATGCGTGCTTGCCTTGTGAAAACATTAAATGGTCAAGAGTGATACTACCTCCGATCCTAAATAATTGTAGTGAGTAATACGTAGTACAATGGCCCTAATCTTTGCTATCACAATTCCTGCTCCTTTTGTAATGGTACGCACATAATGGTGAAATGGCCCATAAATTTCTCAATCCATCAATGTATTAAGATAGTAATATGCTATTTTATCGAACTCAACAATTTGGGTCCTGGGTGTAGATGTATCTGTTGTATAAGCATTTTTAAATACTTTTTAGAATGTAAATAAAATTAAAAAAACATATATACATCAGATTCACATGTCACAAAAATATCCTCTATTCATAAGAGTTTTTATGCTACTATGAAATGTCTTGAACTATATCCCAAAAAAATGTTTTTTAAGCAATACGTGCATATTCACTCGTGACCCGATATGGATTTTCATATTTTATCATACAAATCAACGTATACTCTCCGCTATTCTTTTTCACAATATAAAATGGTGTAGGTGATGTATATATTGTTGAGATTCATACTAAAGTAAGTATATATATTAAAATATGTCTAAAATATATGTAGATGTGAATATGAAAAAGGTTAAAACATCCTTGTGCACGGAGGGAGCATGCAGTATGCATATCTACTACACGTGATTGTTCTCGATGCACCGAAGAATGGATGGAACAAGCTAGAAAGAAGCGTGAAGTCATGATGAACGCGCATGCACGAGTTCGTCAATGCTAGCTAGATGCAGCATGCACACAGAAATTAAACCTGACTACTAATGTACACTATTAAAGAACTGACCCGCCGCGGCTCGTGATGCGAGGGTGGCCGATTAGGTACTTGTTGGAAGGCTCGAACATACTCTATTTGTCATAAGATGTTACTTCTCTGTTTTTATTTAGTTCGCGTTATGAGTACAATCAAAGTCAATCTTTTTAAAGTTTGATCAAATATTTAGATAAAAATATTAACATCTATAATGTAAAATCTGTATTATTAAAAATTTATAAGTAATATTTTAATAATATATGTATTTGGTATTATAGATAGTGATAATTTGTCTTGTATTGTTTGTCAAAGTTGATAAAGTTTGACTTTGAAAAAGCCCAGAACACAAACTAAATAAAAACGGAGGTAGTACATCTAAACATCCTATATTCAAAATGAAAGGAGTAGTCTGCACGTGTTAAAATATATAGGCTAGCCCAATTCATTAGTTTGGAGTTTTGTGATAATTGGTGACTGCATAAATCTAATATTATATCAGAGTCAAATTCAAGGTGTCAAGTTTAACCCCTGACTACACTATTTAATCTCCTCTATATAGTTGTGGCCCCCGATTACCTACGTCTACTGTCTTTCTGTTTGTCCAGCCTAAATGTTAAGAGGTGTTATTAAGAGGAGTGTTAAAATATACAGTCTAGCTCTTTTCATCAGTTTAGTCTTTTAAGATAATTGACTAGTACATAAATTAAATTGAACTTTTGGGATAATTAGATAGTGCATAAATATAAATATAATAGTACATACATACACATGTATCAGTCGCTATCATGCATGTATCTATAGGCTAGGGCTCCATGCCGCGCCGAGCTCGACATTGGACGATTTTACTAGGTAAGCTTCGCATGGCTCGAGCCTACCCTCTAATTTTGCATAAGTGTTATCGAATATACTTGATACAGCTATTTACTCATAGATGAGAGCTTCTTCCGAGTTCCTAGGTTCAGGCATAAGAAGAAAAACGAAGGAGTAGGCAACTTGCATTGCTAGTACACAACAAAGTCGCTAGCCGCCGCCACCTCCAACCCGCGCCGCCGCCGTCGGCCGCCGCGCCCCTCCCGCCCGTGCTCCCCTTCCCCTCCTCTCCCGCGTCCGCGCCGCCCCGCGGCGGCCGGCCGCGGCCGCGCCTCGACTCCGCGCGCCCCTCCCTCCATCTCCTCCTCCTCCGCCGCTGTCGGCGAACGCCGCCGGGCTTTGCCCGCGCGGTGCCGGCGACGGCGGCGTCTCCTCGTCCCGACGCAAGCACGGGAGACCGTGGCTCACGGCGGCGCTGCCATGGCTCGCGGCGGCGCGCCTCTGCGCCTCCAGGCGGCAGGCGTCACGGCGTGATGGCTCTTGGCGGGCGGGGAGCGGCTCCGGGCGGCGGTGAGGTGTATCCCGACGGTGGGGTGCTCCTGCGACGGCGCGCGGCAGCAGTCCGCGATCGGCCTGATCTGGGCCTGCTGCGGGCCAGGTGGGCCTGCAGTGGCCTGGATCGGGGCGGACGATTGTCGTGTTGTTGTCGTCGGTGATGGCTGCGGCGATGCTCGTTGGGCATTCGTACGCGGCCATGCCAGAGTTGGGCCAGGCGGGCCTGGATCTAGCAGCATCCTTGGTTGCGTCGCGGTGTGCCAAGGCGTTTGCTTTGGAGCCTTTTCCCGTCATACGAAAGGGGGCGCGGGACCCTGGACGGCGGCGGTGCTTTTCGACGGGTGGCGATCCGGCTCCGGGCAGTGTTGTCTGTGTGTTGAGTGGACAAATGCGTGGTGGCGCTGCCGTTGGCGGCAGGGCCGTGGTCGTTGTAGTGCTGGTCCGACGCGTCGCCCCCAGCCCAGTTCTGGGCCCTATGGGCCTATCTGGGTTTTAGGCGGGCTAGACCAAATCTTCAGTGGCGCGGTCCTCTATACATTGATGACGGAGAGCAGCTTGGATGGGGGGTGGCGGCGTCAACGGTGTGTCTTCTGCAGCGCGACGGCGGGAGCTTCACGGGCCTCTCCAGGTGGTGAGGCCCGGCCGGGCTTGCGGGCCTGGTGTGGTCCTGTTGTGGCGTCCGGTCGGTTACCGTCTGTGATGGTGGAGGTTGGTCCCTCCCGCACGTCGGCGGTGCTGCGGCTCCTAGTCCCGGCTCTTCCTCTTCGGTGTGTAGCCTTCTTTGCTCTTGGCCGTGGTGAGACTTTGTGAGCGACTTCGCGTTCGGGTGGCGCTGGGTGGCGGACGGTGTGGTGGAGTGTTCCGGTACGCCTGGGGTGATGGGGTCGGGAGAAATCCTAGTCGGCTTGTCTGACATCGACGCGGTGGCGCCTGTGGGTACCACCAGTCCTTCCTGGAAGGCGTCGGGTGTTTCCCCCCTCTCCCCGTCGGGTACCAGGGGAAACCCTTGGCAGCAGCGTCGTGGTCGTCGCATCCCTTTCTGAAGGTGTTGTTTGGTACCTGCGCATCGGACCACTAGGAGCATTGTGTGGGGCCTCTGGTTGGCGTAGCGGGCGCGAAGCTTGCTAACTTTGTCGATCCGCCGTTGTCGGCATTTTTCTTCTTCTTTTTCTTTTTCTTTTTCTCTTCGCTTTTCTTTTGGGCGTTTTTGTGCTGTCTCCGCTCCAGCAGCTCTTTTGGACGTTGTGCTGTCTGGCCCAGCAGCGGTCTCGAACGGTGTGGCTTTATTTATAAAGCGGGGCAAGAGCCTGGTTCGAGAGAGTACACAACAAAGTCATTTTTGCCTCCCTTCAAAAGAATAAGAAGTCATGTTTGCCTGAGCGAATGTTATTTTTTAGCCCACCCTTGGATTTTGTTATAGAATCGCCACTGGATATGCATGACATCTGAAGGGCTAGGTGGAGCGTTGCAGAGAGGAAGCTGACGGTATCGGGTCCAAAGGGCACGGTTAGACAGGAGGAGAGTAACAAAACCATATGAACTGCACTGGATGACTCCATTCCACGGGGAGATTGAATTATGCAAAGGGCCGTTGGGGGTAAAGCGAAAGTGAAAGCCATCCGGCACGCGCGCGACGAGACAGCACCGTCTTCTTCTCGGGACCCGGCCGGCCTCGGATCCGCGGACGCTTCTGCTGCCAACTGCCAAGGTCGTCGTCTTCTTCATCTCCGGCCAGATCAGAGGCGCCGCAAGCTTCGAATCCAATCCGTGTCTGGGCGACAGCGGTACGGTTTAGCGCGCTATATTCCTTTACCTGTTCCGTGTCACGTCGCGTCACGGTTTTTATCACAATGGATGATGGCAATGTGAAGCCCATCGATGATCGATCGATCGATCCACAGTGTTTTCTTTAGCGTGGACCACGGTATGGTCTCTCAAGTCAAGCGTGGAGATTGGCAGATTGCTAACTACAGTGTTTTGGGAAGTTGTGAGCTGTGACAGTACAAGGAGTTCTTTGGGCATTACCACGATCTCTGTCAATAAACGCATTGTCCCGTTATATGAGTGGTACATACAAGAAGCTTTCACACACTGACATAGAGCCTGTTTGGTTAGGCGTATTTGCCCCTTTTCTACCGGATTTTTTTCCTGCTTCCGATATCCAGTGCTCATTCCATTAAAAAATCCTAAAATTATATTCATTAGTTTCAAAAAATCTGAAAAACAGATATTGACGACGGTGTATCTACATTCTAAAACCGCTCATGTTACTTACATTATAGTCTACTAAAATATGATAAAATCTAAAAAAATGTAGATATTTGAAAATATGCGTGCTCAAATCCATATTTTTTATTTTTGTGTAGCACAAAATACATACTATTTGAAACTGATAGTTTACTGGATAGTGCGATACATCATTGCGCACATTCCAATTTTTTTCAGAACTTTTTGAAATCCATAAAATATGACTTTTGAAATTTTTCAAAAAGAGGGATCACTGGATCTTGAGAGTAAAAAATCCCCACTCGTTTTTTACTTGTCATAAGAGAAAAAAAAACACTTTGTATAAGCCAAAAACCAAAATCAAAACAACTACTTTGACGCTTTTACGTATTATAGGACAAATACAAAAGCCATAAATAACACTAACCAAACACAGACATAGAAGACTCGACCTGCCACTCAGAAGGCGTCGCTGCCGGTACCTAGAGAGTCAGTCTCTCGCCGCCCCAACTATACAGCGGCTGTGAAAACATCATAGGTCTCCTCGGGTAATTATTCTGTTCGGCTCATGCTACCACTATGTGCTCCTTAATGGAGCTGTATGGCTGCAAGGCTGCCGGCCTTCCTCGTACTTCTTGCTTGTGTGTGTTAATGGATTGGGCCATAGATACAGAGGTATAGTAGATGTTTTAGCATAAATCCTGCACGGGCAATGGCCCAGGTCAGTCGCTATGTTTGCATTCAACTGCACTATGTTACTATGTATCGATGACATGCCTTTTTAGTCGTCTTGTCTTAGTTTTGTTCTGCTCTAAGAAATTTATTTTACACTTGTAACTTATTTCGACTGCACTGCATTTGTTTCTCGCTGTTTGATATATAGACGTGCAGAAAAAACTCAATAAAACTGAACAAAAGACACAGAGAAAAGAAACACGGATTTAAATCGAAGCAAATCGCTAGTGGGAGCTCAAGCCGGCAATTCCGCCCATGGGCACGTCCGCCCATGGGCATCCGACCCTAATGGGCAGGGTATGGGTCACTATGTTCACCCATGGGTCTCGCCCATGGGCGACACGATTAGTCGTGGGTAGGGTATGGGCAGACTTTTCTACCCATGGGCGACCCGATGGGCAACCCAATTAGCTGACATGTAGGCCCCATGATAAGAATTAGCAATTTAATCCACTCCAGCAGTCCAGCCCAGCCCAATAGTCTCTCCATCCAGTCCGCACTTCTTCTGACCCAGCCGCAATCCTCTCCTCTCCTCACGAAATCACGACGCCGTCCTCGACGCTGCCGCCCCCGACGCCGGCGCCCCGTCCCCGACACCGCTGCCAGCGCCCCGTCCTCGACACCGCCGCCCCCGACACCGCCGCCGGCACCTCGTCCCTGACGTTGCCGCCCCCGACGCCGGCGCCCCCTCTCCAACACCGCCGCCAGCGCCCCGTCCCCGACACTGCCGCCAGCGCCCCGTCCCCGACACCGCCGCCCCCAACACCGCCGCCGGCACCTCGTCCCTGACGCTGCCGCCCCCGATGCCGGTGCCCCGTCTCCGACACCGCCGCCAGCGCCCCGTCCCCGACACAGCCGCCCCCGACGCCGCCGCCCCGTCCCCTTCGCCATCCCCTACGCCGCCCCCGACGCCGCCGCCCCGTCCCCTTCGCCATCCCCTACGCCGCCCCCGACGCCGCCGCTGCTCCGTCCCCGATACGGCCGCCGCGACGCCGACGCCCCGTCCGCTTCACCGTCTCCTACGCCGCAACCGCCCCGTCCCCTACGCCGCCCCTGTCGTAAGCTTCCTCAGTTCCTCCTCGCACGGCTGTGTTGTAGAAATTACTTCCTCACTAATTGTGTTCTTGGACATCTTGAATCAGGACTTTGAATGGCTTCTCCGGGGGACAACTCCTCGCAGCAAGAAATGGAGGCGGTGGATAGCTCGGCCGTGCCTAGCAGTGCTCATGTCGATTCATGATATATTGCCTATCCCCGTGACAACTGTGGCGTCAGAATCTGCCTTTAGTACTAGTGGTAGAGTACTTAGTGCACACCGTAGCTCGCTTGCTCCAAACATGGCTGAAGCCCTTATGTGTATGCAAGCTTGGTCTCGCGCCGACATGTTAGGTAATGGGATGAGTAAATTGTCTAATTACTTTCCATACACATGATTCTTTTGCTTACTGTGTGTTTGTTTTCTTTCTAATAGGTGATTGGAACTCTATTCTCTATTCAAATTACCAAACTGTTATGGCTGATGAAGAAGAACCAATGGTAATTCTACACTTTTAGTAATACATGCTTCTTGTAATTCTACACTTGTACTAATACATGCATGGCCTGGCTTTATTTTCATATACGACTTCATGTAATTTTCAGGCTGAAGATGAATCAATCTTAACCGAAGACTAAAGAATCAAAGGAGAAGTTAGGTGCTGGAGCTGATTCCTGGGCGCTGGAGCAGTGGAGCTGATCCTGGGTGTTGCCGCTGCTACTTGCACTAGCTGATTCCTGGGTGCTGCCGTGCCTGCTACTTGCACTAGCTGATGTGTCATTGTGTGTTAAAATGTGTTAAAATGTTCTCTGGATGATTGTTCTTTCACTGCACATGCACTAGCTGATGGATTGACGACAAACTATATGTTATTGTGTGTTACCTCGCTTGCTATTTGAAATGCTATAATATATATGTGATGTGTACAGACCCGATGGGTCGCCCGTTGGGTCGGGTCGCCCGTCGGGTACGGGCATGGGTATGAAATCTGACCCATGGGCAGGGTCATGGGCAGGTCGACCCGGCTATTACCCGACCCATTGCCGGCCTTAGTGGGAGCTACTCTCTAGGAAAACAAGCGGGACGGGACGACCCACATATCCCGCCGCCCGTCCACGTGAGAGCAGCCCGCCAAATTGCTACGTGGGCACCCACATTATTTAGGCAGATTAAGCGGACGACCCATTAAGCACGTCTTATCCCGCTACCAGCAAATCGACATGGAGGGGCTGCCCGATAGAGCATTTATTGTTGAGGAACTGCGTGTTGGTGAGATCTAGCGGGTCCCATGGGTCCAAATTATCCTATCTCCTCATCTCCCATATCTTCCGCATAATGCTAAGACTAGTCATAGTGGGGAGTATCATAGAGTGGTATCATGCATATGATACTAGTCTATGTTACTATCTCAATAGTGGGGAGTATCATAAGAGTAGTATCATGTAATCATGCATTTATTAGTCTATAGACTCATCTTGTCTCGAATTCCGCTATGTTACGGTATCTACCTATGATACCACCACCACCTATTTCTTCATTAAATAATTGCCACATCACTATTTTTTCTTATGTGGCACTTATGTTACTAGCTATGTTACTCCCACTATGACTAGTCTAAACGAAAAATAAGTGAGATGCGGGCTGCAAACACCCATCCCACTTGCATTACCCGTGTTCCTGTGTGAGGGATCAGTCCTCCTAGTCAAGCCCTCCTTGATTTAAGTCCCACAACGCTGTTTTATTTATTCTAAATATATTTCCTATTTTGTGCACAATTTCAGATCAAACATTCAGGTATTAGTTATTGGTATATTTATTCTGCGGCATGCCACAACCCTCCTTCGATTCACACCCACCTCTTCTATAACCCCGCATCCTTCCTATGGTCCAACATGCGCGGGTGTGCCCTATCTTCACTTCTCCTTCTATCTTGCTGATGTAGCTACATCCCATCCCCTTCTCTCATCAGAATGTTAGAACTACTCCCACTCAATGTTAGATCGATGGCCTAACTAGGAGGCGCCAAGTTAGGTGTTCAATTATACTACCAAGACACGCAATATGTGACGATTAGTCAAGTGTATGAGAAGTTGTGCTCTCCAAAAATCTTCGACAAATTGCACAAGTGTAAACTCGGGAAATCGATATACTATCAGGATGCCGTGGGTCAAACTACCGAAACCAACAATGCTGGCTTGGATACGATGATCACTCCTCTTAATGTGATGCTAGCGGAGACTCCTACAAACCGATTGATTAAAAAAGCTTCCACGCCTTTTTAAACGACTAACTAGCAAGACGGCCCTCGCAAATGCGAGGGCATCATCATTTGCATACTGATTATGTTCTTGATCTTATTGTGATTTCATAAATACTGGAAAGACAAAATTTTAAATCAGAGCATTCTATAACAGCCACAAATCTTATGACAAATAAAATATCACCATTGATCCTTTTAATTTACAGCAGAGAATGTATTCTTACATTTCCACGAAACACAATGTTACATGTTCTACAACGCCACTTACTTATGTAGTGTTATTTTAATATTGAACTTTACTACCTTCCCATCTTCCCCTATTCTTCATTTTACTCTCTCGCTGACACATTTTTTACTGCATTACAATGACTACGCAATATTTGGATGGTACATAGTTTCAATAGTATTTTTATTTACACCAGAAAACTCCAGCAAATAGGGTTTTTATTTCTCCTCGCAGAATTCTCATACTACCAACACTTTAAATCGATTATTTTATTCGTGCGATTTCACTATCTATCTGCTGAGCCAATTCTTCAACCCAATAATCATATAATCTTGCTCAGTTGTATTTATTGTGCATGAAAAAACATTGCGGCATCTTCATCGGTCATAATTTCTATACATATATTGAAATTCCAGTAATATATGTTATCAAATTCTACTAATAAGAAACCAAATGTATTTCCTTGCAAAAACCCTAAAGAACTTACAAAAGTATACTTACTCACAATATAGGAAAACCATAGAAGTTCATTCAAAATAATTATTTTTCAAAACGGTTATACTCAAAAAAAAAATATTTCCAACTGGGAGCGGTAGAAATACTTTCATAGACTTATAGTTCCCAAGATTAGATATCCTTATTATATAGGTAATTTCTAGGAAGCAAAATTTTATAATGACTATAGAATTATTTTCATGGAAAATGGTAGCGGATCATTTCTGATAGAAAATAAAATATTAGTGTGGACATCTAGTTAGAACAACCCATTTTGTTGCTATCGTAGTCTAACTTTATTCTTTAAACTATACAATCATTGGATGACGTTCTATATCACGTGGCAAAAAAATCTCAATATAATTTAAGTCTGTATGCATGGGTTCAAGGATTTTATTTAAAATTACACTTCGTGGTTAGAACAAAATGTCAAACCAGATAGACTTGAGTTTTACTGAGACGGCACAACGGATATAAGATGTGACAAATTATAAACTGATGGGCATAAACCAAACAATTTTTCTCTGAAGTAAAGTCTACTACCTCCAATCCAATAAGATTCTGATAAATTGTCGTGAAGAATATATTTCCTTAGCACATATTACGTATGGAGTGTACATGCTGCGACAATTTATGAACCGGATGGAGTAATAATTATAAAGATGGAACCGATCGGTATGTACACACTTATATATGTTTCATGTGTACCATTTAAGTCTGTGTGCACAGGTTCATGGATTTCGTATTTAAAATTACACTATATGGTTACATAAAATTATTATAGCAGATAGGATGTAATTATTACGAGAAGATAAGGTGTGACAAATTATACACAAATGTAATCAAACAATTTTGGTTTGAATAAAAAAATCTACTAATGTACTTCCGATCTAGTCGTGGAGAATATACTGCCCTAGCACACGTTACATATACATATTGCTACTATGAGAAGATAAGTTATGATGGATTAAACACTGATGGATCCAAACAATTTTACTTTAAAGGAAAAAATATACTATCTTTGATTCGCCGTGGATAAAATTTACTGCAGTAGGACAGATTATAATTTTTGAGAACCGAATAAGTTACAAACTAATAATGACACAGATGAAGACAGTCACTAAGTATACAGTTTATACACTTAATTGTATATATGTTTCATGTGTACCATTATATTCTAGCGGGACCAGTAGATTTTTTTTGGGAGAAGTGAACTTGACGTACACAAATTACATGTCTAGTTTTTTTTTTGAGAATTGATAGATCCGACCGATCTATGGCTTATGTGCACCAGCACCAGGCATTTAATTACATACCTGTTCGGCCACTCTTTTTTCTTTTGATGGGTTGGACGTGTCAAACTGAGAATTCTGGTTACGTTACTACTAAGCTCTCATTAAATCCTAACCGTAGATTTTAAATCTAACTATCAACATTAATTCTAATGGTGTGGCTTAACGTGGTGCCTCTAAAAACTAACTCATTTTGCTTTTAGTATATAATAGATTGGTTACTGAAGCGAAATCAGATTCACTGATTAAATTGTTTGGTTCAACAGAACCAGTGGTGAGGGCCTCTCCATACTTTTAGATTTTCACACATCTTGTTAGAATTCAGTACTTCAAACGGTCGTTTTCGTTTCCTCTCACGGTTCAGTGTGCTGAAATACAAGTGCTAATTATTAGCTCACCGGATTTGCACCCTGACACGATGTGTGACCGTGTTGGGAAGGTTCTGTCTCGGATTGGAGCTGAAGATGATAAGTATCGAGTTGTCTTGCACGGCTGGGTTCCCGACCCCGAATAAGACCAACCCAATCAAATCAATCATGAATCTCTTTAGCTGGTCTTGCCTGGACGACTGGACAATCTTAGAAACTATTATCGGAGCAAAGCTGAAAAGATCTTTGCACTTGCGAGACGTGTAAACTGCGAAGCTGTAGACAACAGATAATGACCTATTTGTCTCTCCGGACACGGCAACATTAGATGACTGACGTTTAAATAAGAAATTTAAACATCAAGGTAAGCTGGTGCTGTTAGCCAGGTCCAGTTGCATTATCTTAACATAACCTGGCTCACACGGTGGCGCAGAAGATCCGATCCTTTGCCGGCCCAAAATGGCGCGCACTGCTCGATCGCGCCTCGCCTCGCCTCGCCACGCTGTATAACACCACCTTGCCAGCAGCAGGCACACAGCCGATCGATTAACCGACGATCCAACTGAAAACTGAACCAATTCCATCCCACGGTATCCACTCCAAATCCCAAGAACCCTCCAGCTGCACGTACGCCATGAGCGACGCCCCCGCCCCCGCCGCCGCCGCCGACGTGGAGAAGGCCGGTGTGTCGGCTGGAGGGGCTGACGACGCCTCAGGCGGAGGGGGTGCGGTGGGCGCCATCGTCGGGCGCTGGCGGCGGCAGGACCTCTTGGACAAATCCGGGTCGGCGCTGCGGGCGGCGGCGTGGGCCTTCTCCCTGCTGGCCTTCCTCATCATGGCCGCCAACGAGCACGGCGACTGGAGGCAGTTCGACCACTACGAGGAGTACAGGTGCGCCTCTCCCGCCGGTCGGCCATTGCCATTGCCGTTGTGCACGCAGTTCTTCTTCACCCGATCGGTGGTTGCGTTGCGTGGCGTGTGAGCCTAATTAATGATTAATCAACTAACGTTTGGTGTGCGTACGTGACGTCGGGCAGGTACATCGTCGCCGTCGGGCTGCTGGCGTTCATCTACACCACGCTGCAGCTGGTGCGGCACGGCGTCCGGCTTACCGGCGGCCAGGACCTCCAGCTCCAGGGAAAGGTCGGCCTGCTCGTCGACTTCGCCGGAGACCAGGTCAGCAAAGCAACCTTATTAGCCTTCTCTTCTACCATATCTCCGCTGTCATTTGTCTAGCTCGGACAAGTGTGTCAACATGACCCCGTTGTCTCGAACGAGATTACAAGATAAGCATAATTTACGTGCACAATAGGGAAAGAAAGAGATTCCGGTAGCTAGAGAATTCTAGTCTCTAGAGAATTATGTGTACTTAATTAGCAGAGTATATTGAATACGGAGGTTTTGTGAATGAGAAGCCGTATGATGCGTTAGCTCGTGCTCGATCGTCGCTAGGACAACTGTTACAGCTTACATGTGCAGTCCTGGAAACTACAGTATATTATTGCGCAAGCTGTTGTGTGCTGGTACATATATTAATCCATTTCTGAAGCTAATTAGTTGTACTGTACGCACAAGACCTAATACAGTACCTCCACATGGCACTTCCACTTCATACATTACCTATGGATCAGAAGAAACGCTGGAAGTCAACACGCATTTTGTTGCCTTGTTGGAGCTTTGGAACTTCTTTTTTTGGCGGCAACCGGAAGAATGGAAAAACGTCCTTTTCATGAATGTTTCATGATCAGCGCTCGTTAGATCGGACTAATGATAGGGGGCGGCACACATGTCGTTATATCGTGGAGCCCCTAATTAATCTTCTATGAAATCTTCTTACCCTTGAAGTAAAAAACCACACACAATCTGAAGAATTCTTAACCTTTGCCTCCACGATTATCTTCCAGGTGACGGCGTACCTCCTGATGTCTGCGCTGTCCGCGGCGATCCCGCTGACGAACCGCATGCGCGAGGGCGCGGACAACGTCTTCACCGACTCCTCCGCTGCATCCATCAGCATGGCCTTCTTCGCCTTCGTCTGCCTCGCGCTCTCTGCTCTAGTCTCGGGTTTCAAGCTCTCCAAGCAGACCTACATATGAGCTACATCCCGGGTCTGGTTCATCAGTGTACAGCGAGAGCTCGCCAGCTACTCCTCTCGACACCCTATTTGTTTCCCCCTCTCCCTGATGATATATACGTATAACTTGGTTTCTTCTATGCCCCCGATTGGGAGGTTGCCTGATTACAAGAATGTATAGTTGCTTCTTTTGCATGCGTGTGTTTATAGTGCTCATATTGTCATCCCAAAGAATGTAGTATGTAATTATGTTTCCACGACAAATGATTGGGATAGTCTTGTGTGTCTCTAATTGATTCTTGCTTCGCTGTGAGTTCTGATAAAATCTTCCGAGTTTTGGAAGTTTTGATTGCAGC
This sequence comes from Poa annua, assembly GCA_026929855.1. Lineage (NCBI taxonomy): Eukaryota > Viridiplantae > Streptophyta > Magnoliopsida > Poales > Poaceae > Poa > Poa annua. The sequence goes on along the minus strand of CM049431.1, from coordinate 77,060,235 downwards.
TAACATGTTGAAATGGCATGCATATGGTTGATAAGACAATTCTCATATCATGTATAGAAGATACAACAAACATGGTACTCCCTCCGTACCAAAATAAGTGTCTCAAATTTGCCCAAAAGTGAATGTATCTAAACATGTTTCATATATAGATATATCCACTTTTGAGTAAACTTGAGACACTTATTTTTGGACGGAGGGAGTATCTCTTATTGCCGCTCCCAACGGTTAATGTTTGCGTGCTCCTAAAACTAATGCATGGTTAAAATAAACAAGAAAATGAGTAACTAAGATAAGACATCTAGAGCAAGGCAGAACATATTTTATTTCTTTAACAAAAGAACATATTTCTTAGCTTGGAGAGAGCAAAACCTATTTTTTCATTCTTCCGCTCTCAATTCAACACTCACCTACGTACGTATGTAATTATGTTCCATTACAAATGATTGGGAGTATGTGTGTCTGGTTGATTCTGCATAGGTTGTTCTAATGAAATCTTCCCGCTTTTGGAAGTTTTGATTACATCTAACATACACTAATGATATATACATTGATTGATAAGATGATCTTATATGCTTTTAGATCAAAATTTAACCATTATTTTAATCAACGATCAACAAAAAATGCATTATATGTCATACAATTAAATTATTGATTTTGTATTCATATAAAAATTTAATGGAATAATTTTTATTAGAAGTGCACATGTTTATTGGTAAAATTTAAAACACAAAAAAACGAGGCATCACATGTGGAGAACATTTGTATCGTGTATAATGCAAAAATGTGTTATCTCCAAGTGTTGTTTTCAACCGTTAATCTTTGCATGCTCCTAGAAATAATGCATAATTGAAATAAACTAGAAAATATGTAACCAAGTTAAGACAATGCACATATTTTATTTTCTTAATATGTCAAATATTACACTATTGAAAGCACAAGTAGCCTCATTTAACGACTAATAGGTGAGGGGTCGACAACCGTCTTGTGCCATTCATCGATTAAGTCTAAAACATACCTCAAATTAAATTATCATCTACACTTAAAACAGGCACAGAGGAAAATGCCATTACAGTAAAGCCCATTGGGCGGTGGTGGAGGTTGGGCATCTCTCTACATATCTATTTTGGACAATGCTCGATCTAGAGTAGGCTATGGGGGTGGAGTCCTTCAGACCAGATCAGGGTGGTCAGTAAGGACGTGCAAGATCCATGAGTGCATTCACCATCCGAGTTTTTTATGACTCAACACCTGGCGTATATAGCCTCAGTACTCACTACTCGACTACCACAATGTTTTCCTTTCTCTTCATGACCTCCACCTGCATGATTCGTCGAAGCCCTTACTTGGCATATCCATAACCCCATATTACCTCCATGCTTCCGTTCATTTTTGGACGGGCTATATGGGCCAATTACTGTCATTGAATGCTGCCAATTTTGAGTAACCATATGTAACATCCATAGGAGATACGAGGTCTCGGAGAAGAAGTGATTAAAAATAAAGGTGATAGAACGAATAGTACATCTTGGTATGGGTTTTTATTGACTTCTTAAGTTTTGTAGTGGCATTTCTCCAAAGTTCGTAAGGACATGGAAAGTTTATTTTGAAATAGCATACCTCAGAATTGGGTAATGCCACATGGCACATATCCAACACATATAATTTTTCTTTGACTATATTTTTTTATAAAATTAATTTATTATCCAATATATATTTCTTAGATTCATCCAACATATAGTACTTTTTTTAAACGAATCCGACATATCCTTTATTTTAGCATCGAATCCAACATATCCAACGTTGCAGCGGCTATGGGCCGAAACTGCGGGATCATTCCCGGGCTCGCGGCCCAACGAATACCCACACCCGGTCGTCTTCAACCTTCCCCCTCGCGTGTTGCTGGACAGAGAGCAGCAGTAGCCAATCGCCGTCACGGAGACGGGAAGGCATGGAGGCGGCGCCGGAGAGGGAGAGGGAGGGTAGGGGGGACGAGTGGAGCGACGGAGGCGTGGCTCTGGGCTTCCGGGTGAAGGCGTGCTCCCGCGAGTCGGCGGGGCAGAAGGCGGCCAACGTGCTGGAGCCCGACCTCCGCTCCCACTGGTCCACCGCCACCAACACCAAGGAGTGGATCCTCCTCGAACTCACCGAGCCGTGCCTCGTCTCCCACATCCGCATCTACAACAAGTCCGTCCTCGAATGGGAGGTCACCGCCGGGCTGCGCTTCAAGCCCGAGGCCTTCGTCAAGGTCCGCCCGCGCGGCGAAGCTCCCAAGCGCGACATGGTGTACCCGGGGAACCTCACCCCTTGCCGCTACGTCCGCATCTCTTGTCTGCGTGGCAGCCCCATTGCCATCTACTTCATCCAGCTCACCGGAATCCCTGTGCCTGGCCTGGAACCTGAATTCCAACCTCTTGTCAACTACCTGTCACCGCTAATCGCTTCGTCGCAGAAACAATCTCATTCTTCCCACAATATGCATCTCCAGGTACTCTATCTGCAACTTCTCTTGCTTTGCTTCTTGTTTTTGTACTTGCTATCATATGTATTGTCCCCCTAATTAGTTATTTCTGATGCAAACTGAATCTAGTTACTCAAAGACATTGCGAGCAGGCTACCGCCGTTTCTGCCCCAGATTGAGGTAAAAACTGTCTTGCTCCTGGGCTAGCTAGTAATTTACTGCTTCCCCCATGCGTGTATATTGTCCCTGTTAACCGGCTGTGGGCTGCTCTTCACACTGCAGGCTGACCTTAATAGCATCGCAGATACCCCAGAGAGCAGTGTTCGGTTTTTGGCTCTGCTTGCTGGCCCTTTTTACCCAATCCTTCAGCTTATAAATGAAAGGTGTGGTCCATTTCTCATACATGCTTACTTGTATGTCTTCACATATAGTTTTCATAATTATGTGCACGGACTCATGTGTGCACACACCTTGCGAGAGCTTCATATGATTGACAGAGGCCCTGATTTTTCAGGGATGCTGCAAAAACGTCGATCTGCTCTGCTGATTCAGATACCCTAAAGACTAGCCTGGCTTCTGCTCCAACAATTTCGTCAAACTTCGAGGCATATAAGTCTTTCTGCACATTTCTGTCCATCTTTTTCTCTAGCTGTTGCTATGTGCTATCGATGTGTGCTACATCAAGAACTATGAGCATAGGCTGAAATGCTGCTGCACTTGCACCCAGTCATACATCCTTCTCAGTTGTTTAGTATGTTTGTAGCAATAAATATTTTTAACTTTTCTTTAGAAAAACAGGGCCTCAACCTGTTTCCATTGCATAATGAAACCATACATCAGAGTTCCAGTGGTTTTTGTTCTCGGATAATGGCCACACGCCATCATCAGATCACTATGCTCTATAGAGCCTCTCCCAAGTTCTGAGAAGGAAACCAGCAACATCTCTAGTCCACGGCTTACACCAGAGCCGCATACATCATATATCTACGATTACACCTGGTAGAAAGGAATCACCCAAAGGAACATCCCATCCTCCACCAGGCGTAGCGAAACTCCAGTTGCATAGATAGTTTCTCCTCACATTCAGCCCACTCGACAGATCCTTCCGTAACATGTCCCAGGCTGTTCTGCAGATAGCCATTCCCAGGCAGCTTCTCCTGCCATCTCAGGGTTGTCAGCCGGGTCTGGCCACATTAGCAGAGGGGGGCCACGCCCCAGCTTTTGAATCGCTCCAGCCTTACTGTTCAATCGACCTTTTTGCACCCCCTGGACAGAGTTGCCACAGTGAAAGGCTGGCAGCAATTCGGGCCCAAAGTACCTGCATATTTTACCAGTGCAAATTATTAAATCCTCAGCTTCCATAAAGCCATAAGCTGGCTGCATGAACAATATTAGTCACATTATGATTATTATAAAAAGTCCACCAGCTGGCTACCCAAATATATGTACCGGGCAGACCAATAGCGGTGATGGGTGCAATACAATGCCACATTTCTTCCGCCACAACACAATCGAAAAAAAGATGCATAACTGTACATACACCTAGCCCTTCTCCAAGTTCTGGAAAGACCACATTATGCATGTCCACCCTAGATTGGAGCTAAACTTGATTAATAGGAACTAAGAAATATTTACAGGACCCATTTTCATGTTTCTTTGACATAGTTGAGATATATGTTTTTTATGCTTGCATTCTGGCAACTGCTGAAAACACACATGAGATATGACTATCCTGTCGGCAACTTGACTAAAGTTCTGTAGGAGTGTATAAGTTAGGTTGCTATTATCTGGGATCTTCCATTAATTCATGTCCTGACACTAAGCAAACTCTCATTGTTCATGCCGGTGTCATGAAATGCCGAGTACTGGCATGTTGTCCGTTTCTTGGTTGCTTGCAAAAGTACAAGAACAGGAACATTTCTCTCTGTGTGACTGGTCCAGCCTATGTTATTCCATATGTGGTCATTTTATATTTACAAAACGAACTAAATGGGTTCTGATTGTATCTGATTTCCTGATGGTTTGAAATATTAAAAATTTAAGATATGCTTGAATATTCTACTTTGGAGAATGTGGTCCTATTTCGGGCCGGCAAGATACCAATGAAACTCAGGATCTGTGTATCTGTGATTGTAGTGTCTGTGCTCTGTCACTCAGCTTTAACACAAGGACCTATTTCCTGACAAACCTTCTAATGAAAAGCACCATAACAGAAAACTGATTGCTCTGCGGCAATCGATATGGAGTTTGATAGTTTGAAAATTTTAAAAGTGGCAACTTATTTTAGCGTTCCAACCTGTTACTAAACTATTTTTTACATTTTTTTGTTATTATGTATGATATTTACCTCTTTGTTTTATTCATGGAGAGCATGTCTGTGCCATTATGAGGACATCGCCACTAAAACCAATAAGGAAACTTGAGGTGTTTATCTCTTTGTTTTATTCCATGGGGAGCATCTCTCTGCCATTCAAAGGAAATTGCCACTTGAACCAACAAGGGAACTTGAGGTGGTTAATCACTAGTGAATGATCATTAACCACATTTTGTTAGAATGTATTTTTTTTGTGGAGTATAGAAACATACTATTAGTTAATGCCGTTTTTAATGTTCCCAATTCTTTATTTTTGTACAGGCACAACCTAGGAGATCACGGAGTCCATCTTCTTTTCAGCTTACTTCATGTATGCTTGCATTTCGATCTGAAACAGCTGTACTACTCTTAAGAAAAGCACACAGAGATAAAACCCTTGGAATTGTTTGCCACCGAGTATGTTCTTTGGCCATATCGTTTTGTCTTCTTTGATGATGTACTTTCTCCTATTGGAGGATTTTCTGAGCATTTGCTTCTTGAACTAAGGCATCAAGGGTGCTGCAAAAACTTTTGGAGCCTGAGACATTCTTTGACGAGCCAATACCTAATGGTGGCATGCCTCTAAGTCAAGTCTCTGATGAAATTCCTAGAAGTGATGCTTCCAGCCTTCTACTTCGTACAAACTACTCAAGTTTGTTTGGAGAAGAATTTACTTTATCGGAAAATCACTTCGATGGCTCTTTTCTGAATATTTTGGATATTTCCGCTGTTGAAGAAGGCATTCTTCATGTACTCTATGCAGCTGCATCACAGGTATCTTTGTCATATTGTTCATCCTTATATCTTTCAGATTCCATGTATATAGCCTCTGTTTTATTCTAAAAGGCTTTTTTTCTTGATTGTACTTGTAGCCTGAGCTAGGTTGCAGGCTTGCTGAAATTACTTCAGATATTTGGTCTGTCTTACCTCTTGTTCAAGCTCTTCTTCCAGGTATTGACTGGGAGATGACCTTATATAATGATGCTTTCTTAGCTGCTTTTGCTACTCTTTAATTAAAATGAGCAGAAATATGGATGAACAAGAACTTTGGCTACCAAGTAACCCGCACCTTCCCACATGCACAATCATATGCTATATCACACTAAGATATGCAAGGCCAACATGGCTAGTGTCTAGTAAACTCAGTGTGATACCGTGTCTTGTGGCTAGAGACTATGGGTTTAGTCCAAACACGTGTTAGTTTGTCCGCATTTTCCAGGATTTATCCTATGAACTCTTGGTTTCTGAGGCCCCGAGGCTTAAATGTAATCGTGATAACTAACTGCACCGCTTCTAAAGAAAGAAGAAAACAATGGGACAGGTCTACCTGCAAGACATCAGTATACGACACACATGCGGTTGTGGAATCTGATAATATGATGTTGCTCTCGTATGTGTTTTGTAGCGCTTCGTCCTCCATTCAGTCCTGGTCCTGCCGAACAAATTGATGATTGTTTTAGCCAATGGAAGCATCCAGATGTTCATAGTGCTCTTTCCCTGGTACCTCGATTTATATGATTTATTATCTTCATGCATTAGTGGCGTCACTTGCCATTTCTCAGTGACTTTGTGGCTGCAGATTGTGACCATGTCAGTATCAACATCAATTTTTCATCCTCTTCTCAGAGCCTGTGCTGGTTATCTTTCATCGTGCCTGTCATCACATGTTTGTTCTGCAACTCTGAACTCTCTTCTGTAGAAGTATTTATTTTCTTCAGAAAGTTGTTGAGACTTCTCTTATTTTTACTACTAGGCAAAAACAGCATGTGTTTTGCTTGATTTGTGCAGGGGGCCATTATCACCTTGGGTGCCCATGATCACAAGAAAGGTCTCTATCATTTTGTGCAAGTTATGATTTTCTGTAATATGTTCCTCTTTCATGACTTTATATACGTATGAAACAGGTTGATCTTGCAGTTGAACTTTTCGAGGATCTCATGGTTGTTATCCAGGTATGTATGTGTGGGATGGAAATTTACTGCATATTTTGTTTCCTATCTATAGGACCTAAAGTCTTGTAACTATACAAAACAAACAAATAAACAAAGTAATGCTTCAGTTTAAGTTTATGTCCTTTTGGGTTACTACTCTTGAAGGGATGTACTACTGTCTGGAGCTAGTCTTCCTTGATTCCCTGTATTTAAGATGAAATCAAGTTGTTTGAGCAGAGTTCATACCGTGGCAACCTCATGATGAATATGATACTTTACTTTGCACCATCCTGAATCGACATCAATGATTGGTTTTGTTAAATCGCTTAAAGTTTTCTATATTCATGCGATAATCGAACGATTTGATTTCTTTATGCTGTTGGTCAGGGAGTTGGGCAATCTCTAGCCCGTTCTCGTGCAGCTCTGAAGTATGTTGTATTGGCCATATCTGGAAATATGGATGATGTTCTCTCAGAATACAGAGTAACCTTGTCTTTCCTTTCCTTGTATTTTTACAGTGATTGTTTTACTGCTTCCTGAACATGCATCCTGTACACCCGTGTACTTTCAGGAAGTCAAGCATAAATTACTTTTCATTCTGGAGATGCTAGATCCTTTTATTGATCATGCTATAAGTGTCATGCAAGACACAATATCATTTGGTGGTGTCTCTGCTATGTATTTGGATAAACAGGAAAAATCTTGCAATACTGCCTTAAACATTATTCGCACAGCTGCAAAGAGTCCTGCTGTACTCCCATCTTTGGAACTTGAATGGCGGCGAGGTACTGTTGCCCCAAGGTCGGTAAGCATACTTGCAGGTGTAACATAAGTTTACAACTAACCTATGCTGATTCATGGGTACCAAATACTCTCTTAACTATGTTTAAAAAGTTACTCTAGTCACAACCCACACATTCATGTTCCTATTTATATAGCAGTAATAGATATTCGGCTAATGCATAAATGTGGCATTTGCACGGAACTTGTTTTGGTTTAAATGAAGTGATGCCAAATTGCCCTTTAAACTCTGGAAATGGTTTACAAGAGGTCATGAACCGAGTTGACACCCAAGTTGGCCAACTTTGTGTGTGCATGTCCCACCAACTCACCTGGTGGCGTAAATTGAACCATTTCTGGAAGTACAGTGACTAATTTTCCTTTCCAGAAATTGAGAAGCTATAATGAGCCATGTGTGGAAGTTGAGGACCAACTTGTGCATTAACATTATCTTTTCAAACATTTTGATTGGGCATGCACAAATGTATAGAGTAAATTCATCATTAGGCTTATTATTAGTTGCTTCATATGCTAGTAAATGCACTGAATTTAACCTCTTCTCGCAGTATACTTCTTTCTATCTTGGATCCTCATATGCCACTCCCACCGGATGTTGACCTCTACAAAAGTTCAATGCCCGAGGTTGATCAAGCAGCTTTGGCTGTTTCAACTCCAGCACCGCCTTCCTGCAACCCTGAAGATATTGACGGGCGAGATGCATCTGAAACAACCACGAGGGTAGAAAGTTTTGAACTGTGCAATTCCTTATTTGCTCCTGAAGAACTGAAGCAATCTGATTTGACAAATAATTTGCGGGAAGGCCACGATAAAGTAACTAACCATTTGGAGCAGACCATTCCGGTGGGCAGAAAAGGCAATTTAAATTCACTGACTGCCTTTTTTCAGTTGGATAATACTGTTGCTGCTGACTACGACGATGTCCGGACTGATTATCTACTACTGTTGAACCACCAGGACTGCGAATTAAGAGCTCTAGAATTTCGCCGCTTAGCACTGAATCTGTGCATGCAGCAAGAACCAACGATTGAGGGGCATAATGCCGGAATTGATGCTTTGCTATTAGCTGCAGAGTGCTATGTTAACCCATTTTTTCTCCTCGATTTACGGCTTAACTCAGAGCCTCTGGATCAAATTGAACGTACACATTCAGAGTTGATGCAAGGGAATGCTTCCTTTGGGTTGAAAGGTTTGCATGTGAAAGATTTAGACCCAGTGGCAGTCAGTAGTTTGGAGAATACGCGAGATAGAGCTGTCCTAGATTTACTCCTGCAAGCTGCAAGATTTGACTCAGAATACCAGGCAAAGTTACCCGATGGGAAAGTTTATCCACATGATGCTGAAGATGACAAGCAAGCTATAGAAATTTCACCAGAAGCTACACACCTCGTTGATGCTGTAACGTTGGTCAGAAAGAACCAAGCTCTGCTTGGTCAATTCATCATGAAGCAATTTCAAAGGAAGGGGCATTCGTCTAATGAAATTCTTCTCGATAGCTTGTTGTTCTTGTTGCACTCAGCAACTGACCTATTTTGTCCACCAGATATTGTGATTGATATCATATTGAAATCTGCTGAAAACCTCAACAGACAGCTTACATATCTTTACAGTTCTGTTAATGCAGTGGATAAGAAATTGGATAAGGTAAAATTACATGGTCTACAAAGACGTTGGTCACTTCTCCAGAAGCTGGTTCTGGCTTCATCTGGTAGCGATTATACTAGAGAACTCGTGAGCATTAAAAAATATGGTTTTCGTTTTAGAAGCTTAGTTCCTCCATCAGCATGGATGCATAAGATATCAGAATTCTCTAGGTTTTCTAGCCCACTTCCTCGATTTCTTGGATGGATGGCAGTGTCACGTTATGCCAAGGAATTTATAAACGACAGATTGTTTCTTGCTTCTGATTTCTCACAGCTTACGTCTTTGCTGTCAATTTTCACCGATGAGCTTTGTTTGATGGATGGAGTTGCAACTCAGAAACTTAAGCTGGCTAACATTGAGCAATCTGATTGCAATAAATACTTGCAGGAACCTACATTTTCAGATCAACCAAGCATGAACAAGCTGTTTCAGATCTTACTTCCTGAACTACATTTCTTCTTTCCTAGTATGAGCAAACTGTTTCACACGTTTGGAGAGAGTATTTTGGAAGCTGTTGGGTTACAGTTAAAATGTCTCCCCAAAAGTGCAGTACAAGATGTACTTTGTTGGTTTTCTGAGATGTGCTTGTGGCCTTACCTTGAAAGCATTAAGGAGCATCTTTTACATGCAAATGGAGTTACTTGGTTGAGAGGAAATATTGCTGCTAATGCTAAGGCTGTTGTTTTCTACCTACTCGAGTCAGTAGTTGCTGAGCACTTGGAGGCTATTGTTCCTGAAATGCCAAGGGTAGTGCACATTCTTGTGTCACTTTGTAGAGCTTCTTATACTGATGTAGCCTTCCTTGATTCTGTACTGTGTCTGATGAAGCCACTGATGTCATACTTCTTAAGGAAGGGAACTGGAGATGAAAAGGTGATGGGTCATATAACTGACTGCAGCGATTTTGAGTTGATTTGTTTTGAAGAATTATTTGAAATTATCCAATGTGGTAAACATTCAGAGGATGATGCAACTGATGATAAGATTCAAGTCCCATTGCTGATCTTCATTCTGGGGTCTCTGTTTCCTGATCTGTCCTTTAAGAGGAGGACTGAGATATTGGGCTCCTTGTTAGTATGGATAGATTGTATCAGTTCAGACCCACCATCACTTCTGTTTAGTTATCTTCAAGGCTTCCATACACTTATTGATGGTTGTGTAACTATATTAGTTCAGAATATTGAGTTACTTGGTATCAGTATCCTTTCTGTGAGAAACCAGTCCAGAGAGTCTGCAAACTTCTTAAGTGGGGATACCATGATGCAACCTGAGAACAATGTGCAAGATAGTGCAGAGCAGGTGCTGGTGAAGTCCGCAGACAATTCAGAAAATTCTGGTCTCGACTCTCCACCTGCTGGTCTTGTCATAGAATTTTGTGATGCCCTGGAGAAGGTCATTTCACACCTTACTCCATTCATCGAAGGTAGCTGGAAATGGAGTCACCAGTTGGCCTCTAGGCTGTCTTTATCAATCGCAAAATGTTTGATGTATGCAAAATGCTTAAGATCTGTTACTCAAGGAAAGACAATATCTAGTAGCACCAGTCAAGAGGTGGAGCCTGCACAAAAACACTGGGAGAGTGCTCTTGAAGGTCTTGCTGAAATCATTGCAGGAAATCAGGAAAAACAGTTCTGGCAGATGGCATCCACTATGCTTGACTATATGATCAAACTGCCTAATGTTCTTGCTTGGAGTACTGTCCTTAGTGCCACATGTTCTGCAGTCGAGCACTTTTGCTCTCATGCACCAACGATATCTTGGAGACTTCAGACAGAGAAGTGGTTATCATTATTGGTTTCGGATGGAATTGAAGACCTCAAGAATAATGAAACCTCGTTGATTAATCTCTTCTGTACAATGTTGAATCACGCTGAACCCGAACAACGCTCTATTGCATTGCAGCAACTTGGGAGGATTATTAACTTGGCGAGTACTGCTGAAGTTAATTTGCAATATCCTTCAACGGTGACATCCCATTTGGTTACTCATACATGGAACATGATATCAGCATTGGCTCTCTATGACTCTTCAATGCTTTTAAGGAAGCATGCGATGGCTTTGCTTACTGAATATGTTCCATTTGTTGATAGAGATCATCTGCGGTCATTTCTTGCATCAAGTAGCAGCATCCTGAATGGTGTGGGGCAGCTTTCCTATGTTATAGAAGAGAGCTATTTGACACGAATGTCCTTGCTGTTGCTTTCAAAGGCATGCGTTTATTCTTCTTCTGAAGATATTGCTTTAATACCTGAATGTGTTTGGAGGAAATTGGAAAACATGCAAAGTTCAGTAACTGGTAAATTAATGATTCTCAATTACCCACATTTCTGTTGTTCAACCTTAGCAATTGAGTAATGAGTATTCACACTCTGTGTTTATGATTTTCTGTTATCTTATTAGGAGGTTTTGGTGACGTGGAGAAAGATCTCTGCCAAGCTCTATGTCAGCTAAGAAATGAATCTGATGTTAAAACAGTCTCTCCCTCACTCCCCCCCTCTCTCCTTTTTTATGGAAGTTTTTTTTTTCTATCCTAGGGCCATGGCTAACAAACTTCCTATTTTATTTTGTACACGTTTTGAATACCGAGTAATGACTCTGCCTCTCTTTCTGTAGGTTGTAAAAGAACTTCTCGCAGGATCTACTACAAAACCACTCAACATTGATTATAAGGACATCCGGGAATCAATTCTTCAGGTCTTGATCTTTCGCTCATTTTCAAATGCCTTTGCATCTATACTCTGTTTCTTCTTTGTTGCCTAAGTCCAAGCTATCAATCATTGTTTCAGTTCTAAATTGATGAGTGTGCTTGCACATTTTTACTTAACAACACAAGCGGTTAATACTTCTTCAAATAGCAAACTTCTTGTCATGGTTAGAGCAAATTCTTGATTGCGAAATTATTGTGATACTATTTCAGTTCGTTTTTCAATGTTTTGGAATTCCTGTTCATATTTCAACAAACCAAAATGCTTCCAAGAAAGACTGCAAGAGGCAGCACTGGCATGCCTATGTTCAAGTTTATATTCTCTTTATACTAAAATTTTCTGTAGCCATTTGGTAATTCCATGCACCTTTCAGTGCTGGTAACCGCTCTTGTGAATCCTTTTTGATAGGTTTTGTCCTCTTTGAGCTCTGTTGAGTCATACTTCGAGTTCTTCTCAATCAGATCTGATCAGGAATATCAGGTAGAGATGCAAGGGTGTCTGGCCACCATGTTTTCAATATCTTATTCTGACACTTAATTAATTATAACACCAAGGAACTTGAAGAAGCTGAGATTGAACTGGAGCTTATTGAAAGGGAGAAAGCAGTTCCGAAATTTGTCGGGCATCCCCAGGATATTATGGTTCCAGACATCTCATCCAGTAAGATCCATGACTATTAAAGACTATTATCAGTAACATTGTTTCTTTGATGCGCATTAATGAAATTACATTTACAGATTATAAAGATGGTAGTGAAGTTAATAAACGGCTCCAGCAGACCCGTGCAGATATACGGTCCCTGTAAGTTGATATATCACATTCTACACCTGGTCCTTTCAAATGTACTTCATTCCTTTAGCTCTTGGCACTTACCTCCTCCGGTCACAAAATTCTCAATAACTGTAGGAAGTGTGTGGGCGCGGGTGCAGTTTTTGATCTTTTACAATGTTATCTTTTTATGTATTTCAATTTGACCTGTGAAGATTAGACATTAGTCATCATGGTAAGTGTTATGAATACACAACTTTGTATTACTGGGAGGCGAAAGTCATAATATATAACGTACAAGTGGAAGTCAAAAGGCTAGAATGCAAAAGGCCATCATAATTATAACTCTAACAACCCCCTCAAATGCAAAGCGTCTGCAATAGCATTGCATTTGAAGAAGTGTAAAACTAGAAAAGAAAATGATAATCCAAAATCCACATCTTGAGAGTGTCTTCATAGCATGAAGAGTATTCAATAATTTGTTGAGTCAAGCCACAATCGATCGAAGAGACCGACACAGACCAAGAGATGGTCAGAAGAAGAGCATGTCATAAAAGATCATAGCACAAGAAGCCTAAGGGCAAAAGAATGTGCGTAGATCAGTGACAATGTGAACAAATGACACATCAGAGAAAGGCACACCACATCAAGCGAAGATAGGTTGTCAAAAGATGGTGCATCAAGAAAATCAAGCATTGCGCACAAAATCATAGCCCAAGTTAACCGGCGGCGAAACAAGCACGGCGGTAAGAGAATGGCCGTAGATCCACAATGCAAAGACAGGCCACATAAATCCCATAGAAAGGACTAGGACCGGAAAAGAAAAGCAGGCTGACAAAACAAAGGTATAGTAGACTCACATGACATGAGAAACACGAGAGAACAACGGAGTTGGCGGACGCAGCAGAAAATATAGAAAACTAGGAAGCACACACTAGACTGGGTGATAGAGCGGAGAGACTTGGTGGTGGTTGCAGCGGAAGAGTCGACATTTTTTTAGACCAAAGCGATGGAACCAATCTGGTCAATCGACCTGAACTCGTGCACGCGAGAAAAGCTGCTTACTAAAGTTTAAATCATGTTTGTTTTCTGGACGTTGAAAGTGATAGGTTTGAACATGAAGCTTCATAAAAAGCTTTCTTATCTATTGATAGTAGCATTTTCTTGCTCCAGTTTATTTTGAAGTGTTAAAACTTACTGTTAGCATTACTTGTATTCATCCAATATGTATAAACTTGACAGGGAACGGTCCAGGCTCAGAGAGGAAATTATAGCACGCCGACAGAAGAAGTTGCTTATCAAACGTACTCGTGAAAAGTACTTGGAAGAGACAAGTTCTAGGGAAATGGAGCTTATGCAAGCGCTTGATAGGTTTGGAGCTGCTACCTTTCTGTTTGATAGGTAAGCAACAACATAAGGGATTATTCCTATTTTCTTGTCGTATGATCTTTGCAGGGAAAGAACTCTTGAGATGGAGCGTGACATTGAAAGGCAGCGGGAGCTGGATCTTGAGCGTGTGAAGTCTAGAGAACTTCAATATAACCTTGAGATGGAAAGAGAGAAACAAACTCAGGTACATTTGGCAAGCTTACTCTTTCAAACTGAAATTGCTTTCTGGTATTGTAACAGACTTTTACCATCAACCCATGATGCACCAAGCCAAAAAAGAATAATTGTAGCACCAGAAAGGAAAACCAATTTACATGGACTTATGTGGATTTTTCTTGTTGCGTCACATGCTGAATTGCTGATTGACTTTTGCAGAGAGAGCTTCAACGAGAGTTGGAGCAAGTTGAGTTGGGGCGTTCATCAAGGCAGGAGTTCTCTGCCAACCCCAACAGGTGCACTTTTTATTGCTCTTTTCCCCGTTCTTTGTTTGTCTTGCAACATTTGTGTGATCGGTATCCTTGCTGTTTGCAACATTGCGCAGTCGGTCCAGGGAGAGATACCGTGAAAGGGATAACGGCAGAAGTCCACAGCAGGATGGAAGCCGCGGCCAAAGGCACGAGGGTCAACCAACCGTCATGGTGGGTGCATCAAGACCATCGTTTCCAGGCAACCTTCCAACGATACTGCAATCTCGGGACCGTGTCAATGATGGTTATGAGGAGAATACGGAGGGAAGTAGGGATTCTGGTGGTGATACTAGCAGCATGGGAGATCCGGAATTTGACGGGCCAGGGTCAGGCGCGAGGCTCGGGACACGATCTGGCAGCAGCAAGTCATCAAGGCAGGTTGTAGAGCGGAGAGAGCGAGACGGTAGGCGGGAAGGTAGTAAATGGGAGCGGAAGCAGTAAAAAAATCTAGGAAACCTGGACTAGATGGCGGACCGAAGAAGATGGTAGGATTGGTAGCCATGGAGGCAAGCATCGAGAAGGATACTTGTTATGATGTTATCGTCGGTAGTCCTCTGGTAAAGGTTGAATTATGTAACCAAACCGAGTGTGCTGTGCATATTGCAAATCTTGCATCTTATCGTGCAGAGGAACTTACGGAGTATATCATGTACTCCTTCAATTCCATGCCATCAGTCTGTATCATCAGTGAACAAGGTGGCAATGAGAAAATATAGATTGGGTTGAGGCACATAGATAGCACTACAACAGACTGACAGCAACACACAACTAACTAGTCGCTATTTTGGGGAAATGAATAACAGGTCGCCATCATTTCGTACTCCATAAATATTTTGAATAAATAATATGTGTAGCCATCCAGCCTGATTGCAACCACAGTACCAACTACTAGCTATAAATACATGATGATATAGTATTTGGAGTAACTTACATTTGCCTCACCAAAGTTTACCTCACCCTGATTGTTCCCAAAGAAAAAGAATTCATGTGTGCTGCTAACTATTGGATCCTCCTGTATGAATATGGACTATATATTCGTCATTTAATTTATTTTGATGACTATGGACCCCCTTGCTGTATCTAAATAATTTATTTTGATGACTATATATTCCATGTCTTGATTGTGGCCTTTTGCCTTACCCTTTGCCCTGGGATCATGATACAATTTTTGACACCGCTGTGTGGCGTACTATGATGCGCTCTTTGCTGACCAGAGCTTCTTCTGGCAGATGAGGAGCTTCTCCTTCTCATTTTCCTTGTTCTCGGTGTCATGCATGTCGCAGGTCCATCTCATCCCCTTGGCGATGGTGGCCACGGAGTCGAGGAAGTAGGGGTTGTCCCGGATAATGGCGTAGCCGCTTGGACGAAGGATACGGTCCATCTCAAGAAGCACAAACTTCTTCTCACATCTGCAGTAATGCGAATTGTTAATAAGCAAGCAGTAGTTTGAAGAATTCAGTTGCCGTCAAGATTTAGCAGTGGATGATTACCTGTGTGATTCTGCAGTAAACAGGCCATCAGCATGCAGCAGATCATACGTCCGTGGGTATGTAGAGAAGGCCTCACACCTGCAAATAAATTAAACCAGTGTGTTCAGTTTCAGCAGATTAAAAGTACCAATTTCAGTGTAGAAGAAACAGAGCAACGACGGGAACTTACCAGTCGTGGTTGGTGCCAATGAGTCCTCTGTCGTAGACGACGCCGAGAGAATTGGGTCCGTAGGAGGAGACGACGTTCATGACCCACACGGGGTCCTTGACCAGGCTCGCCGCGAACCCTCCGTAGACGGTGTTCATGTCCATGACGTTCCTCACCTTGTCGCTCCCCAGCGCCGGCAGCAGCGCCTTGTAGTGCTTCGCCGCGGCCTTCCACTTGCTGTCGTCGTGCTTCATGGCGCTGCCGCTGCCGCCGGGTACGGCCGAGACGCGCTCCTGCGCGACGTAGCTCAGCCTCTGTGGCCACTTGGGCAGCTGCGCCTGCTTTCCGGCGGCACGGGACTTGGCGCTGGGCGCGGTGACGCAGGAGCGCATGGGCACGTACCACGCGGCGTCCGGGTCGACGCTGTCGTCGCACTTGGCCGGGGAGGTCACCGGCGTCAGCTTGTCGTAGCAGCTGGCGCCGTCGAGCGGCTTCTGCCACACGGCGATGTCGCCCTTCTTGGCGTACATCCTGAAGCACATGCCGGCGAGCATCTTCTTGAGCCTGTCGAAGTCGGACTTCTGGGCCTCCGCGGTGGTGTTCCAGCCGTGCCACCGGTTCTCGTAGTTGATGGGCGGGCCGGAGAGCACCCAGAAGCCGCCGGGGCGGAGCACCCGCTGGATCTCCATCAGGTAGAGCCCGCCGAACTCGGTCCAGGGGATGAGGCACCTGGAGCAGTGCGCCATGTCCATGGAGCCCGAGGGGATGGGGAGGCGCTGCGTGGAGATGATGCCGAGGATGGCCGGGATGCCGCGCTCCAGCGCGAACTGCACCTGGGCCTCGTGGTTGTCCCTGGGCGCCAGAGACACGGTCAGGATGCCACGGGACAGCAGGTCGCCGCCCCAGCTGGCGACGCCGCAGCCGGTGTCGAGCGCGGTGCGGACGGTGCCGTCCTTCATGCCGGGGATGAGGTCGGCCATGAGGTCCACGTAGGCGCCGACGCCGTTGGGGAACATGGTTCCGCCGCCCGGGAAGGCGAAGCGGTCGCCCTCCTTGCGGAGCCAGTGCTGGTTGGACTTCTGGCTGTTGATCCAGTCGTAGGGGACGTTGCGGTACCAGCACTGGTCCTTGCTCTTGGGCCAGCGGATGGGCGGCTTGTAGCCAGCCGGGGGCGGCACGAGGCAGACGGCGCGGTCCGGCGGCGGCGGGCAGTGGCGCTCCATGAAGCTGAGGCGGTAGTTGCCGTACTTCCTCCAGCGCTTGGGGTCCGTGCAGGGAGTGTAGTCCTGGTAGTCGGCGGGGCACTCCGGGAACTCCGCCTCTTCTTCCTCGGCAATGGCGGAGTCTTCCGTGGAAAGAGGGACGCGAAGTGTACGCGTGGTGGTGGTGGTGGTGGCGGCGGTGGTGGCGACGTCGAAGATGTTGAAGGCGCGGCCGGTGCTGTAGACGCCGCCGAGGTAGAAGGAGAAGCCGCAGAGGAAGAGGAAGACGAGCGCCACCGGCACGGCCCTCGACCCGGCGCCGCCGCCGCCCGCCCTCTCTGGCTTCGCCTCCTTGGTGTACTTCATCGCCCTGCTCTGCTCTGCGGATTAGATTGGATTGGTTTTGTCTGTTAAGGAGAAAGAATTTGAAACAAACTACAGAAAGGCGCAAGATTTCCGGACGGGATACGCAACTAACTAAAACCCAAGACGTGAGGACGATGAACTGGAACACAAAGATCGTACCTTTTTCCGAGCCGAGTTGGAGCCGCGCCGAATCGACCAAGCGACAGAGGAGCAGAGCAGATCAGTCGGAGGCCGAGAGGTGTTGAGGACGATGGATCGATATATAGCTAGCGGGACGACGACGCCTGTCGGCTACGACGGCTAGGCAACACGCCAGGAAGAAATACGTTACTTCCGCAGTAGATCAGATCAGATCTTCTCAATTTAAAACCCTCTGTGTAGAGAATCCTCAATAAAACGACCAGATTAACACAAACAAGAATTACTAATCCTCCCTGTGATTGGGCAGGCTGACAGTGCCCGGCGTCCTCTGTTTGTGTAGGCCGGACAGAGCAGTTTTAAAGACCACGATGGTTAGGCTCGCGCCCACTCCCATCGCCATCGTCTTCCTTCTCATTCCGTTAACGATACATGATACAAGATGCAAGTGGATCGGTGGATCATCATCATGGGTTAATTGGATGGATTGAAATTGGGGAGCGCCCAAACTCGGCCAAACAAGAGCAAATAATTAATCTAGACATAGTTTTGCTGTATCTAGTTACTCATGTTTAGTCCATATGCGGTCAACATTTAAACATAACCAAGGGAGTAGCACCCACTTTAGACTGCCATGTTGTACATCTAGTTGCATGCTTATATGGACATTTTTTTGGTTGTTCTCGTTGCAAATGAAGGAGTACTTGTTGTAAGTTCAGTATGAACAGACGAGTGGTACCCCATGCACGGCTCATAGCTGGCTGCAGAGCAACGCGCAATGTATCGAGCATACAACATGGTACTGGGTTTGGCTGGCTGTTAGCGTCGCATTACAAGATAGGTTTGGCGGATCGCATTTAATCAGTCGGCTCAGCTCGGTGGTGGAGTGAGTGAACCAGTGAGTGAGAGCGCCACCACCCACGGCGACGACTGCCGCACTAATCGACTACCAAGTGCTGGAGTATGGTTTTTTTAATCTCAGCGGAATCACTCTCAAATTCATTGAACAACTATTAGAATAGTCCAGTTTATTAGGAAAATTGAACTCAAAAACCATACAAGGTAATGCCAATCGGCTTAAAATGTAACCTACACACGTAAGAGCGTCTCCAATGCTTATGAACAATTTAGGTCTTAAGTTGGGGTCATTGGAACGTGACGCCAGAAACCTTATGCGTCATGGTGGGCGCCAACTGTCGTACTATCGACATAATTGATAGGAGACTGGATACTCTAGCCAATGAATGGATTGTGGGGAAGAAGACTGGAGTCGTCGAGGTCGGGATTGAACACGGCGAGGTTACCCAGTTTCAGATCTCGCAGCGGTGGCGAGACCTTACGTGCTGCTATAATTCACTATAAGGAAATAGTCGTGAACAGGTTACAATATGTATGTTACGTATTGGAATGTGCCCTAAAGACTTTCCGGTGCCCGGCTTATATAAGCGGCCAGACCCCGGGATACAAGGTAAGTACTTGTTCGGCAAGTAAACAGAGTTCTAAACCTAGTCGGTTTAGTTGCCGCCTTCCGTATTGGTCTTGGTGGTTTGATGGGATTCGGTCTTCCGCCTTATTCGGACCGTCCACCTACTTTTTTATACGTCAGCTATCTGGTCCGTCCGGCAGGCATCGGCCTTACCACCCTCGGTTCACACTGGACTAGTCGGATTGATCCATATCAGAGATACCCCACTTGGTATATCCCTAACAATTCGGTTCAGCCGAACCCAATGAAATTATGCTAACCCTTACACAAATCCGTTAAAGTTGGTTCAAATTACTACTTTGAATCATGAATACAATGGAGTGAACCCAATGATTGAATCTTGCACCTCCGCCACTGCTGACCAGGGGGCAAGCACGCCACGGTGTGAAAATAGCCAGTGTAGTTTTCTGGTTACTAAACCAGTTGTTAAACGGTGCTACTAGAGTTTTGGCACGCACTACTCTCTTGCGTGTGTCTCGAGAACAAAAGCTGGCCCGCCCGTGACCACGCTACATTACACTACAGATGAGCATATTTTGGAAGAGCGGCCTGCCGGCCTGCATGCCAGTGAACCGAGCAAGCTAATTAATCTAAGCTTAGCTAGCAGCCGCTCACTCAGTGACAGTAGCACATTCATCACACACACGGAGATGAATAGATGATCGATTGTCCTGATCCGGCAGCCAGCCTGGTTGGCAGCCAATCATCAATCTGTCGGTGGCACTGCACCGAATGACGCATATCACACTGGGGAGTCGGGACCGGCCGGTGATTCTCACATATACGAATCTACTGTTTGCTCGTCCTCCTACCTCGCTAGCGCGCTATAAATGCAAGAATTCCATGGATGCGTTGCACCGCCGCGCCGACCGTGCATGTGCGCTCTCACGTGAACTCCATCGATCGTTCGACTTCGATTGGATCGTGCATCTGTATATACGTATGTGCGTGACATGCTTTGGTAACCTGTCGCGCTCACTCCAATTGTCCCGGTCGGATAGGTTCATATCCATCGATCTACCGCCGACCGACACGTCCGGGCGAGCTTGCTGCCTATTACATCCTCTTTCCTCTCTTCGTGCTAGTACTAATTTCCACGTATATTAAAGCACACCATTCATGGATAAAATTACAACACGAAATCCTTAATATTATAAAAAATGGCAAAATTCTTGTATATTTTGGAGATTTGAAGGTAGGTATACTTAGATCCACATATTTGTCCATCCTTTTTCTAATAGTTGTATTAAATTATATGTGATTTTACACATTTGTGGGATACATCATTTAACAACATGCATGATTTTTTCTAGGTTCTAAATTTTGTATATATGTTTTTTTAATAAATAGATCACCTCACCAGACATAAATCTCTATTTCTTGACATATAACTCCTTGCAAATGTATAATATATCTAAGTCCTATGTACAAAAAATTGACTTGCAACTTTGTCAAGATGTTTCATATTCAAGCATATTGACTGATATAATTTCCCAATCTCCAAATTTAATACGCGGACAATAAAGGAAACAAATCCACCTTCATTTGTAGCTTTTGTTACCTTATTCCTGAAACAACAAGATAAGTGTTGAAACATTACATAGTCTGTTTGAGTTAGGCGTACGATATTAGTTATGAACAAAACCTAAGCAGAGATTCAAAAGAATTCAGTAGGTTCGAAAAAGTCCATTTTACTGAAAAAAGTACATTCATTGATCTAAATAATATTCACCGATTTCAAAAAAAATCAGAGGGTTATGAATTGAAGTGTGTGAATCTTACAAATAACCGAGCCACTTTATCGATAATGATGTGAGCCGAGAGAACGAATCACATTGTCGAAAACATAGTAGTCGGGATAGATAACGCGAGGACAAACCTCCTCACAACAACCATGAGCGAAGAGCACGTAGCTAAACTTTTTTTTTTCTATACCCGATTCAACACTAGAGCATGCAGCCGATCCTAGATACATAACTCCTTTTTTTCTTGGCAAGAACAGCTTTTGATAGAATGTGTTTTATTTATCTCGAAGAACCGGGAGGAATAGCTATTCCAATGCCAATTTTTTTACTATGTCCAGTACCTTTTCAATGGCTTCTCTTTCATGTGTTGCATCCAAAAATGGTTAATTAAGTAATAGCATTTATATTACCAATTTGCCTTGAGCGGAGTACAGTACAACGTAAATAAGTGCACCAGCCCAATTAGGTTGCTAGTGGGCGGCTACAGTTCTTGCGTACGCCAAATGCGGAGAATAGGAGGTTCCGGCGTGGAGGACGACTGGATGAGCACTTCACGCCAGCCCATCCTGGCAACGCACATACGGCCCAAGAGGCGACCGGGAATTGGACCCAGCTTAATTACTCCAAACTTCATGCCGAGCTAGCAGTGTACTAAGGGCATCTCCAGATGTCTCTAGTGTCCCTAGGAGGCTTTTTTAGCGTCGGCGGAAGAAAAAAACCATCAACCGCCCCCCATTTCAGAAGTCGATTTAGCGCCAGTCAGCGTCGTTTTTTACGCCGTTTCGCGCCGGCATAGCTAGGCCAAACCCAGCTTCCCGGGTTCCGCCTGGGGGGAAGGCGTGCGCGGGACAGACCTGTCGGCGAGAGTGGGCGATTTCCCTCCATAATTTTGAGCCTCCCACCCTTTTTCCCCCAAATAGCTCGCCCGCCATTTCCCCCAGTTCATCAGGCCGTGGCTGTCATGTCTCCCGCCAAATTCTCCGGCCCCCGAGCTGCACCCACCGCCGCCGCCGCCCTCGCCGCTCTCTCCGCCAAGAAGCCGTGCAAGCCGCGTGCGCCGAAGCAGAAGCCGCCGGGCATGACCAACAAATAATGGATCGCCGAGCAGGAGCGCCGGAGGACAGAGAACATCCAGCGCCGCACACGTCTTCGTCGTCATCGAGGGGTGTGAGAAGTGGACACACGCTGCTCGCTGACGAAGGACGGCAGGGAGTATGTCCCGGACGCGCCGGCTGCAGGTGCTTCGGATGGCCGTCCCCCAATGGGCAACAAGAAAGACAAAGCGGCGAGGGAGGCCGCGCCGGCTGCGGTGAAGCTACATGCGTCAATCGAGACCTGCATCGCCGACGCCCAGGCCCATGCCGCGAAAAGGTACGATACCTCCAAACAGCGGTGGGCGGCGGTCATGGACAACTCGAAGGTCAAGCTCGACCTCCTCAGGACCGGCACCGAGGCGAAGAAGATGAACCACGACCTCGCCTTCCTCGTGGGCGGCGGCGATCCGAACACGATGGACCCCGAGGTAAGGGCATGATTCATGGCGCAGCGCCGCCTTATCCTCAGCGACATCAGCCGGCCAGCCACCAGCCCGTCAAGCTCGGCGACGCCGAACGTTGAGCCTGTTGCGACGCCTACTTCTGCGACGCCCGCCGTCGACCTCGAGACCGCCCAGGCGAAGAACGCCACAACAGCTGCGACGGCCATCGACCTGGAGGATGCCGCGTCCGTCGTCGACCTCGAGACCGCCGAGGAAGCCACTCAAAGATCGGTGATAGGTCCAGAACGTATCTACTTTTCTGAACACTTTTGCTATTGTTTTACTTCTAATTTGTGTGTTTTGGATGCAACTAACACGGACTAACGTTGTTTTCAGCAGAATTACCGTGGTGTCTTCTTTTTGTGCAGAAATATCAACTTCGGTGAAAAAGCCCAAAAGTCAACCAGAAGTCATTTTCTATCCGAGGAGGACCAGGAACCACAAAGACCAAACAGAGGAGAGGCCCGAGGGGCCCTCACCACCTAGCGGCGTGGGGGCCCACCTGGCCGCGCCAGGAGGTGAGGAGGCCACCTTGGCCACTCCCTCGCAACCCCCTCGCGGCTATAAGTCCCTCCTGACCTAAAAACGCATGGGGGATAGACACTTTTCCAGAGAACACACCCGTACACCGCCGCCATCGCGAACCCTAGTTCGCGGATCAGAAGTCTCTGTTCCGGCACCCTGCCGGGTTGGGGAATCGAAGGAGATCATCGCCATCGTCATCTCCACCGCCTCTCCATCAACCATCCATGTGGCCCCGTCCATGAGTGAGTAATTCACCGCTGTAGGTTTAAGGGGGTGGTAGGATTGGATGAGATCAATCATGTAATAGATATAAGATTGTTAGGGCATAGGGCCTAGTATCCGTTATCGGTGTTTTACGTCATTGTTGCAACTTGTTATGCTTAATGCTTGACACTAGGGCCCGAGTGCCATGATTTCATATCTGAACATGTTATTGAATTATGATGATAATAATTGTTTTGGATCATATCTATGAGTTGTATACACACGTTATTGTCCTGAACCGATGGCCCCAAAGTGATAACAATTGGGATAACCGGAGGGAATGGCTATGATGTGAGAATCACATGTATTCATGGAGTGTTAATGTTTTGCTCCGGTACTTTATTAAAAGGAGTACCTTAATTGCCAGTAGTTTCCCTAGAGGCCCCGCTGCAAAAGGGCTGGCAAGGCAAAAGATGATGTGCAAGTTTCTCATTGCGAGCACGCACAACTAAATTGGAATACATGCTTATGATTAGTTTATGCCTGGATGCTTTATATTATTTAACAGCAAATGCCTATGATGTGTTATTACATGAATTATCTTGTCCATGCAACACACGTACATCCGTCCCTGTGCCTACAGTAATTTAATCTTGTTGTCTACTTCAATCACAATCGCTGTCTTAATTCTCCTGCTACTGTTATTTCACTACTATCTCTGCTATAAAACTGTTGCTATTGATAATCTTACTCGAGCAAGTCTATTCACAGGTGCAGCTGATCTGACAAATCATCTGTTAAAGCTTACAAATATTCTTTGACTCCCCTTGTATCGAATCAATAAATTTGGGTTTTACTTCATTCGAAGACTGTTGCGATCCCCTATACTTGTGGATCATCAAGACTATTTTCTGGCGCCGTTGTCGGGGAGGGCCGCCGCCGCCACGTTAAGGGTTGTCGCCGCAGCCGTCTCCGAAGCGCCGCCAAGGGCAGCCGCCGCCGCCCCTCACCGCGCCGTGGCTGCCAAGGGTCACCGTCTCCACTCCGGGCTGCACCTCTCCGTCAAGCTCCTCATCACCATGACCATGCGTGAGTAGTTCTCCCCCGAGGCTGCGCGATCTACGGTAGCCGTGTGGTTTATCTCTCTCTCCCATGATGTAATCTTTTATGTGATCATGAGATTTGTAATCTAGTTGAATATGTGATGCTACTCTTTGTCTATTATGCACTCTAGAGGTTACTTTAATATGAACTCCGGGGTTATTCACGTGTGTAACGGTGACAGTGTATGCACCGTGTGTGATTCTCTTTATGATATTGTTGGTGTTAGTTTACTCCGACTTTGAGGGTGCTCTTGTAGCCCTACACAATGAATGGTGTTTGTTTTGTTATCCAACATGAGAGTGCTCGAGAGTAGTGTTTATTTATTTAACTTTGATGTCATTGTTGAGAATGTCCACCGGTGAAAGTAGGATCCCTAGGCCTTGTTTCTAAGCATTAAAACACCGTTTCCAACAAGTTTGCTACATGTTTGCTTGCTGTCATTTTTATTATAGATTGCAATTACTATTTATAATCATCAATACTACTTGTATTTCACTATCTCTTCGCATAACTAGTGCACCTATACATCTGACAAGTGTATTGGGTGTGTTGGGGACACAAGAGACTTCTCATATCTTAATTACAGGGTTGCTTGAGAGGAATATCTTTCACCTCTACCTCCCTGAGTTCGATATATCTTGGGTGATCCACTTAAGGGAAAATTGCTGTTGTTCTACAAACCTCTGCTCTTGGAGGCCCAACGCTGTCTTCAAGAATAGAAGCGTGCGTAGACATCAAACTATTTTATGGCGCCGTTGCCGGGGAGCATAGCTTTATTTGTAAGCCCACCTGAGTGTGACATTGTTCGCTGGAATTTAATCATCATGGGAAGAAATGCTGATAAGAAGTTTCCCATCGTGCCATCCACTACAAGGAAAGTTACAACTCTGAACTCTGTTGCTGCGCTTGATTCTCCGTCTGTGTTGAGTAAACTTGTTACACCACCACAACCTGCACGTTCTGTTACTACTTCTGAATCTGAAGTTACTTATGATGATGCTTCTACTGTTCTTGATGAAACTGATTCATTAGGTCCCTTTTTAGATGCTACTATTGCTAAATCTAAACAAATTGAAAATGCTGAAATTCCTAATGAAAATGCTGAAACACCTGTTAATTCACCTGAATTTACTCGTGATATTTATGATGAGTGTGATGATATGTATGTGGATCTTGATGATGCTCTTGTTGAAGAAATCAAGCTATGAAAGATGTTAGTGATATGAAAAAACTTGTTGAAAAACATGTTGTTAGATATAATTTATCTCCTGATGCTAAATTTGCTACATCTTCTATAAACATAAAGGATAAAGATTATGATTTCTCTCTTGATTTGGCTCATATAGCTATTGTTGAAAGAGAACCTTTTTGTGGAACTGAAAATGAAAGTGTTGTAGAACACATGAATGTATTGTCTGATTTAACACTATTTAAGAATAATGATGATTGAGATATTCCTGGACCTACTCCAACACTTCCACCAACACAAAAGAAGAGCGGTATGATTGAATTATATGAAGAAACGGTGAGGGAAGCTAAAAGATCTCTTCAAGAAAGTGATATTAAATCTGAAGAAGTGAAGTATTTACCTCCTATTGAAGAATCATGTAAGCCTATTCCCCCTCCAACCGTTATTGAGGTACACTCTCTCCAAAAGTTTTATGATAGAGATATTCCTTACTCTAAACCTCATGCTCAATGCTTTGATGAATTTGATGATTTTATTGTTAAGCAATGCAATTTTAATTCGAGAATAGAGAATCATTTAATGAAAAATTCTCATGCTATTAGTGATTTACATGATATTGTTGATAGAACTGCTAATGATGTTAAAGTGCTAATTAAACACTTTCATATGGTCCTAACTCAAATAGATCAACTCACTAAAGTGCAAAAAGAATTGTTAGTAAATAACTCTATTGCTATAGAAAAACTTGTTTGCGAAGTAACAACTAGAGGTGGCAAATCTACTCAGAATCCTTTGTATCCTGAAGGACATGATAAAAAAATTGAACAAGATTCTCAACGAATGAATGGACCTAGTATTCCTTCTAGGAAAAAAGGAAAAGAAACATACAACTGTTGTAGAATCCTCTGAACCTGTTATTGATCCTAATAGTATATCTGTTTCTGATGCTGAAACTGAAAGTGGTAATGAACACAACAATGATAATGCTAATAATAATGATAAAGACAAAAATGCCAATTTGGATAAAAAAGAAATATAAGAAGAACCTGAAAAACATGCTAAACGTAAAAAGAACACTAAAGAAGATTTTATTGCTAAGAAACATGGTAATGAAAGAGAACCTTGGGTCCAAAAGCCAATTTCTTTTCCTGCTAAGAAATTTAAATCTAAAGAGGAAGATCATTATAATAGTTTTTGTGATTGGATGAAACCATTATTCTTACAAATTCCTTTGACTGATGCTATTAAATTGCCTCCTTATTCTAAATATATGAAAGATATTGTGACTAACAAAAGGAGAATTCCTAATGAGAAAATATCTACTATGCTTGCTAATTACTCTTTTAATGGTAAGGTTCCAAAGAAGCTTGGTAATCCAGATATACCAACTATTCGTTGCTCTATCAAAAATAATTATGTTAAAACTGCTCTATGTGATTTGGGAGCTGGAGTTAGTGTTATGCCTTTCTCTCTTTACAAGAGACTTCACCTTGATAAATTGATACCTACTGATATGTCTTTGCAAATGGCTGATAAATCTACTGTTGTTCCTGTTAGAATTTGTGAGGATGTTTCTGTCCAAATAACTACCAATTGTTTAATTATGACCGACTTTGTTGTTCTTGAAATGCCTGAAGATGATAATGTGTCTATTATTCTTTGAAGACCTTTTTTAAATACTGCAGGGGATGTTATTGATTGCAATAAAGGAAAAGTTACTTTTAATGTTCATGACAAGGAGCATACTGTTTATTTTCCCAAGAAAGTTGATAGAATGCCTAGAGTTAATACAATTACCGATTTGAGGTCTATTAGAGTGGAAAGTATTGATTGCCCATATAAATAAGAATTCAAAACTCTCATGATTGGATCCATACACATTCATTATAAGGTAACATGAGTGTCATATGGTTCAAAATCTTTTGTCATATAAAATTCATTTGGTGGCAAGACTTGATCAACCTTGTTAACAAGTGCATTTTAAATGCAAGAAAAGAGGCTAAACAATTTTCTTTCTCTCATCCTTGTTATACCTACTATAATATTACTTAGTTTGCAATGTTTAGTTCAATTTGTTTTTCAGTATTGAATTTAATAATGCAAAATGCCAGAAAATGAAAAAAATAAAGTTTCTCAGAAAATTAAAATTTTTATATGAAAAATCATATTTTTCGGGGAGGCACCTGGAAGTGCCAGAGAGCCACCAGGGGGACTCCCTGGTCCACCACCTCACCTGATGGCGCGGTAGGCATCTCGCCACGCCAGATGGTGGTGTGTGGCCCACATGCCGCCCCCCCACTTGCTCTTTCTCCTTCCCCTGCCTTCCTCTTCCTCGAAAAATCACTTTTGGATAGCTCAAACTCGTGTTCTTGATGCTCATCTCCTGTGATTTCAATCTCCACATTCAGCCAATTTCTGCTGCTGAAATTTGGTGCATCTCCTCTCCGGTATGTGACTCCTCCGAATATCCAAGTACAATTTTGTTTAGTGGTCTATATATGAAGTATTTTGCTGTTGTAGATATCCTTTTTAGTGAGTTTGAATGCTTGTTCTAAGTTGAAGAAACTAGTTTTGATGCATGCTTAAGCCTCTAGCAATAGTGGTTTCCCTTCATTTAGTTTGTTAAAAGTCGATTTTTATGATGTTTGTTTAAAATTTCAGAAAAGGAAAATGCATAACCGTGACTTTGATGAGGTGTTTGAGGGAGATTATCAGAGGAGGACAAGGCATCCAAGGGCTGCCACTCGTGTTAGGCAGTCCTACAACAAGGAGATCCAAGCACCGACGTTCGGATATGAGGGAGATGCGGGAGCTTCACATGCTGCATCTCACCCTTGTTATAATTTCCTTTGTGCTGCAGGTTTACAAGAGGACTTCCAAACTCTTGTTGAAAGAGTTTTATGAGAGGCCACAATACTATTGGCTTACCAAGACTTTTTTGGAGACCTTCACTTTCAACATCAGGTTTTATGGGAAGGCTATTTCTTTCAAGATATATGATACTAGAGGATGCCTCGCGCGTTGCAGCGGGAGCTTTTGGAAGCAACTTATTAGACATATCAAAAGAATCGACATTTACCATTATGTATAATGTATATACATTAGTATGAAGCGATCTATTCACATACTGAATCAAATCAGTACAACTGTGTATCCCCATTACAGGGAAATTGCTAAGAAAATTCTGAATTTCAGATTTCAAATGGTTTAGATAAAATTCTTACAAACAAATTACAACATGCGACTCTTTGCAGAGCTAACATTTTGTTGAATAATTAGGCGATTTAGCATATGATTTAATCCACGACTACAGTAAACAAACTATGACTAGAATAATACAAATTAAACTAATCATGTGATCTATGCAAACAATAGATAAACAGATTGAATCTAGATCACATACTATAAGCAGCAACTCTAGTAAAACTTCATATAGCAAGATCATGAACACGTACAGTGCAGCGGCAGTCGCACCGTTGGAGTTCCCCGTGTCGTCGCCCATGTCGTCGATGAAGAGGCTGACGATGTCGGGGAAGAAGTCGTCGTTGGAGAAGAACTCGAAGCCAGTAGTCGCGCGAGTGCGCTCCCCAAAAACCTAATCGCCCCTCTCCCGTACAGGATCACAAGAGGCGGGGTTCCGGAGGCCTACTGTCCCTTTAACCGGTGCACACAGGAAGACGAGATGGAGAAGACTTGGTAGACGGCGGCGCAATGCTCTGGAACGGTGTGAGACCATGTATCTCGTGATGGCGGCTAGGGTTTACCCCAGGCTGTATATATAGTGCGAGTCGGGTAGAACGTGGGATGTAAGCCACGATCGAGTCGGTAACGCCCCACGATCCCAGAGAAATTGGAAACGGCAAGATAATTAACGCGTCCGTTAATTACTAATCAATGACTCATTAATTTTCCTGGACTGCAAAAATATAACCTCGGCTCGGCGAGCTTCCCGCAACCCGCGGCGCGTCGTGACGTGTCGTGTCGTGACGAGGCGTGACGAGGCGAGCGAGGAGGAGGAGCGCGCGTGTGGCACCCTACATGTTCTCTTATTCTCACTAGCTCATATTCGTACTAGAACATCCCACTATATAAAATGGTGCAACTCACTCTCCACTAGCAGTATGAGACTAAACATTAGTCATGTACACTCAACCAGCCATTTGTTAATGGGACATGGGAATTTCGGATTTTAGTTGGGCTGGCCCATGTACACTAAATTCAGCAATCCCCCACAGTCTCATTGGCACATTATATCACATTTGTTTCAAAACATTGTTTTATATACTGGTGCTTAGTGGGGACTGCTAAGTTGAACTCCACTTAGAAACTTATGCTACGTTAGGTCATAACTTGAATAGTGGACTATGTCTTGAACTACAAGTTTGCTGCGACCTAATTTCACACAAGCCCTTGACCGATACTACGCTACCGCAAGGCTTCCCCGCGGTGTGGAGCTCATACGTCATACTCCAAGGCCTTTCATGAGTTTACTAAAGAGCACCTGACTCTCATAGACTGCGACGTTTAATAGTCAGACTCATATACGTGTATTCCTCAAGAGATGCTCTGCAGGATAACATCTACGCTTATCAAAGTAAGCCGCTTGGAACACATTAAGATAAATATCATACTTCCATGCAGATCAGGAGAGTATTGCATCTTTGCGGATTGGGATAGTAAAATGTAAGGATACTCTCCTCCCAGTCGACCAACAACTTGTCTCCCACTTCTAATTCACGGGATCTCCGATCACATAGAGTAGGTTACCACTTTGGACAACTCATACGGTGGGTCTCAACCCATCTCCCTCGATGCATTATCTATCACGTTACGTGATAAACCCTTTGTGAAAGGATCTGCCAAGTTCTTAGACGTTTGGATATAATACAAGGTAATAACTCCGGAGTTCTTCAATTTTCTGACAGATTTCAATCTCTTTTTCACATGCCTTGATGACATCAAATTATCCTTAGAACTTTTACTCTTAACTATCACTATTTGATTATCACAGTTCATAAGAATAGCGGGTATGGGTTTTTCAACCACAGGTAAGTCTATCAAAAGTTCTCGAAGCCACTCTGCTTCAACGGTGGTTGTGTCTAATGTTGTGAGTTCTGCTTCCATAGTTGACCTCGTTAAGATGGTCTTCTTGCAAGACTTCCAGGAAACAGCTCCACAACTGAGTCTAAACACATAACCACTCGTGACCTTAATTTCATCAGCATCAGATATCCAATTGGAATCACTATAACCTTCCAGTACTCTAGGATAACCAGAATAGTGAATTCCATAACTCACAGTGCCTTTTAAATAGCGCATAACTCTCTCAAGCGCATGCCAATGATCATCTCCCGGGTTGGAAACAAACCGGCTCAACTTGCTTACAGCAAAAGAGATGTCAGGCCTCGTGGCATAAGCCAAATACATAAGCGAGCCAATGATCTTGGAATATCTCAGTTCATCTCTAGCAATGCCCTGATTCTTTCGAATCAACACCCTGGGATCATATGGTGTCGAAGAAGGCTTGTAGTCGTCATACCCGAAGCGACTCAAGATCTTTTCCACATAGTGGGATTGAAGCAGTGTAATCCCACCATCACCATCTCTCAGCAGCTTGATGTTTAAGATTACATCAGCTACTCCAAGATCCTTCATCTCAAAACAGTGAGATAAAAAAATCCTTAATCTCCTTGATTAAATCAAGATTGGTTCCAAATATCAGTATGTCATCGATATACAGACATAGAATAACTCCCTCGCCCCCACCATGACGGTAGTATACACACTTACCGGATTCGTTAACAACGAAACCTGTAGCAGTTAAAGTTCTTTCAAACTTCTCATGTCACTGCTTAGGAGCTTGCTTAGGTCCATATAAAGACTTCAATAGCTTGCACACCTTTGCTTCCTGACCCGGTACTACAAAATCATCAGGCTGATCCATATAATTTTTTTCGTCTAACTCTCCATTTAGGAAAGTTGTCTTAACGTCCATTTGATGAACGAGAAGACGATACGAGGCAGCCAATGAAAGTAGCACCCGAATTGTGGTGAGTCTAGCCACAAGTGAGTAAGTATCAAAGAAGTCTTCTCATTCTTTCGGGGTATAACCCTTGGCCACAAGTCGCGCCTTGTACTTCTCAATAGTACCATCAGGACTAAGCTTTTTCTTGAACACCCACTTACATCCTACAGGTTTGCACCCATACGGAGGATCAGTAATTTCCTAGGTTCCGTTAGCTAAGATGGAATCCATCTCATTACAGACAGCCTCCTTCCAGTAGTCAGCATCAAGAGATGCATAAGCTTCTAAAATGGTACTGGGGGTGTCATGCACAAGATACACAATGAAATCATCACCAAAGGACTTAGCAGTCCTCTATCTCTTGCTCCTAACAGGAACTTCATTGTCATCCTCCACGGGATTATCAGTGTGTTCTATCGGAATGGTAGGATCAGGAATCTCAACTAATTCCTGACTAGGTGTATTAGGTATATCCTGATTTGATGAGCCAGACATACCCTTCATGGGAAAAATGTCCTCAAAGAAAGTCGCATCATTCGACTCCATAATCGTACCAACATGCATGTCGGGTACCTCAGATTTGATTATCAAAAATCTATAGCCAATGCTATGAAAAGCATAGCCTAGAAGAACACAATCCACGGTTTTTGGTCCTAGCTTGCGCTTCTTGGGAATTGGAATATTGACTTTCGCCAAACAACCCCAAGTATGTAAGTAAGAGAGTCTCAACTTTTTCCTTTCCCATTCCTCAAACGGAGAAACAGTTTTATTCTTTGCGGGAACTCGGTTTAGGACATGACAAGCTATCAATAGCGCCTCCCCTACCATGCCTTGGAGAGACCCGAAGTGTCTAGCATGGCGTTAACCAAATCAGTTAGAGTTCGGTTCTTTCTCTCGGCTACCCCATTTGACTGAGGTGAATAGGGAGGCGTCCTCTCATGGATTATACCATGTTCCGCACAAAATCAAACTCACTAGAAAAATACTCTCCACCACGATCAGACCTTAACCGTTTTATTTTTTAGATCAGTTGGTTCTCTGCTTCAGCTTTATAGTTTTTTAAGAAGTTTAAATCTTCATCTTTTTATTTCAGGAGATACACGTAACAATATCTAGTGGAGTCATCGATAAGCGTCATGAAATATTTCTTTCCGCCTTTTGTCAACACGCCATTCATCTCACAGAGATCTGAATGTATAAGTTCCAGTGGTGCCAAGTCTCTTGCCTCCGCAACCTTATGAGACTTGCGGGGTTGTTTAGCTTGAACGCACACTTGACACTTGGAACCTTTGACAT
This sequence comes from Poa annua, assembly GCA_026929855.1. Lineage (NCBI taxonomy): Eukaryota > Viridiplantae > Streptophyta > Magnoliopsida > Poales > Poaceae > Poa > Poa annua. Next base: position 77,027,267 of record CM049431.1, on the reverse strand, counting down.
TAGTGAATTTCGGAATTAAATCCAAATTAGCTAGTCGCGTCATGCTACCAAAGTTAATATGACAAAGTCGAGAATGCCAAATATTAGATTCAACTTCATGGCAAAAATGATTAATAACTTTCGTGCAAATATCCGACAAAGATAGGCGGAACAAGCCTCCACACTCATAGCCTTTTCCAACAAATTTTCCATACTTAGATATTACAACTTTATTGGACTCGAAAACCAACTTAAAACCATCTCGACACAACAGCGATCCGCTGACGAGATTTTTATTGATGGCGGGCCCATGATGAACGTTCTTCAGGCGCACGGTCTTCCTCGAAGTAAGCTTCAGATCGAACGTACCAACACCACGAACAGAAGCATGTGACCCGTTCCCCATCAGCACGGGGGAAGTCCCTGTGACCTGGTAAGAAGAAAACATCGAGGCATCAACATAAACATGTACATTGGCACCAGTGTCAATCATCCATTCAGGAGAATGACAAACTGAAAGGATGGTAGGAAATATACCGTACCCTGATTCCTTCATCTCAGTATCGCCAATGACAACATTGGCATTCTTCCCGTTGTTCTCAGGTTCGCGCAGCTCATGGCGGTTAGTACAACGGGGTGCCAAGTGACTTGGATCACCGCAAACATGGCATGATCCCTTCCTCGGTTTATTGTTGTTCTTCTTCTTAAAGTTGGTAGGCTGTGATGGCTTGAACTTTCCATCAGGCTTGCCCTTACCTCCAGAGTTGTTCTTGTTAAACTTGGGCTTGTGGGGCGGCTGGTAATTCTTCTTCTGTACCACATGGGCACTAGAACCACGCTTGGTAACTAGAGCCCGTGTATCCTTCGCTCTCGCCTTCTCTTCCACATCAAGCGACCCAATGAGATCCGAAACGGAAAACTCTTGTCTCTTGTGTTTCAGGGAGGTAGCAAAGTTGCTCCACGAAGGTGGAAGCTTGGCGATAATGCCACCGGCGACAAACTTGTCCGGTAAGATACACTTAAAGTGCTCAAGTTCCTTAGCAAGTGACTGTATCTCATGAGCCTGTTGAGCAACAGGGCGCTCATCAATCATCTTGTAGTCATAGAAAGTTTCCGTGACATACAACTCGCTGCCAACGTACGAGACCCCAAACTTGGCCTCGAGCGCATCCCACATGTCCTTGCTGTTAGAAAACGACATATACGAGTACACAATGGAATCGTCAAGAATACTCAAAAGGGCACTCTTAAACATGTTGTCGAGCCTCTCGAAAGATTCCTGCTGTGCAGGGTCAAGCTCGCCATCAGGTTTGCCTTTGGTGGCAGCATAGCAGTTCATTTTCTGAAACCATAACACTGCTCTCATGCGACACCGCTTATACATAACCCCTTTAAAGGAGAACGACCTCGTTGACGCGATAAAGCCAGCAAGTGCTAATTGCCTATAATCAGGTTTTTGGATCTCCACATTCAACCAATTTTGCCGCTGAAATTTGGTGCATCTCCTCTTCGGTATGTGACTCCTCCGAATATCCAAGTACAATTTTGTTTAATGGTCTATATATGAAGTATTTTTCTGTTGTACATATTCTTTTTAGCGAGTTTGAATGCTTGTTCTCAGTTGAAGAAACTAGTTTTGATGCATGCTTAAGCCTCTAGCAAGTCACTATAGTGGTTTTCCTTCATTTAGTTGGTTAAAAGTCGATTTTTATGATGTTTGTTTAAAATTTCAGAAAAGGAAAATGCATAACCGTGACTTTGATGAGGTGTTTGAGGGAGATTATCAGAGGAGGACAAGGCATCCAAGGGCTGCCACTCGTGTTAGGCAGTCCTACAGCAAGGAGATCCTTGCACCGACGTTCGGAGATGAGGGAGATGCGGGAGCTTCACATGCCGCATCTCACCCTTGTTATAATTTCCTTTGTGCTGCAGGTTTACAAGAGGACTTCCAAACTCTTGTTGAGAGAGTGGGTTTGACCTCCTACATGAGGGATGAGAGGCCACAATACTATTGGCTTACCAAGACTTTTTCGGAGACCTTCACTTTCAACACCAGGTTTTATGGGAAGGCTATTTCTTTCAAGATATATGATACTAGAGGATGCCCCCACGCATTGCAGCGGGAGCTTTTGGAAGCAACTTATTAGACATATCAAAAGAATCGACATTTACCATTGTGTATAGTGTATATACATTAGTATGAAGCGATCTATTCACATACTGAATCAAATCAGTACAACTGTGTATCCCCATTACAGGGAAATTGCTAAGAAAATTCTGAATTTCAGATTTCAAATGGTTTAGATAAAATTCTTACAAACTAATTACAACATGCAACTCTTTGCAGAGCTAACATTTTGTTGAATAATTAGGCGATTTAGCATATGATTTAATCCGCGACTACAGTAAACAAACTATGACTAGAATAATACAGATTAAACTAATCATGTGATCTACGCAAACAATAGATAAACAGATTGAATCTAGATCACATACTATAAGCAGCAACTCTAGTAAAACTTCATATAGGAAGATCATGAACACGTACAGTGCAGCGGCAGTCGCACCGTTGGAGTTCCCCGTGCCGTCGCCCATGTCGTCGATGAAGAGGCTGACGATGTCGGGGAAGAAGTCGTCGTTGGGGAAGAACTCGAAGCCAGTAGTCGCGCGAGTGCGCTCCCCAAAAACCTGATGGCCCCTCTCCCGTACAGGATCACAAGAGGCGGGGTTCCGAATGCTCTGGAACGGTGTGACACCATGTATCTCGTGATGGCGGCTAGGATTTGCCTCGGGCTGTATATATAGTGCGAGTCGGGTAGAACGTGGGCTGTAAGCCACGATCGAGTCGGTAACGCCCCACGACCCCAGAGAAATCGGAAACGGCAAGATAATTAATGCGTCCGTTAATTACTAATCAATGACTCATTAATTTTCCAGGACTGCAAAAATATAAGCTCGGCTCGGCGAGCTTCCCATAACCCGCGGCGCGTCGTGACGTGTCGTGTCGTGACGAGGCGAGGCGTGACGAGGCGAGCGAGGAGGAGGAGCGCGCGTGTGACACCCTACATCTTTTATTATTCTCACTAGCTCATATTGGTACTAGAACATCCCACTATATAAAATGGTGCAGCTCACTCTCCACTAGCAGTATGAGACTAAAAATTAGTCACGTACACTCAACCAGCCATTTATTAATGGGACATGGGAATTTCGGATTATAGTTGGGCTGGCCCATATACACTAAAATTTCAGCAATCCCCCACAAAGTCTCATTTTCACATTATATCACATTTGTTCCAAAACATTGTTTTATATACCGGTGCTTAGTGGGGACTGCTAAGTTGAACTCCACTTAGAAACTTATGCTACGTTAGGCCATAACTTGAATAGTGGACTATGTCTTGAACTACAAGTTTGCTGCGACCTAATTTCACACAAGCCCTTGACCGATACTAGGCTACCGCAAGGCTTCCCCGCGGTGTGGAGCTTATACGTCATACTCTAAGGCCTTTCATGAGTTTACTAAAGAGCACATGATTCTCATAGACTGTGACGTTTAACAGTCAGACTCATATACGTGTATTCCTCAAGAGATGCTCTACAGGATAACATCTACGCTTATCAAAGTAAGACGCTTGGAACATATTAAGATAAATATCATCCTGCCATGCAGATCAGGAGAGTATTGCATCTTTACGGAGTGGGATAGTAAAATGTAAGGATACTCTCCTCCCAGTCGACCAATAGCTTGTCTCCCACTTCTAATTCACGGGATCTCCGATCACATAGAGTAGGTTACCACTGTGGACAACTCACGGTGGGTCTCAACCCATCTCCCTCGATGCATTATCTATTACGTTACGTGATAAACCCTTTGTGAAAGGATTTGCCAAGTTCTTAGACGTTTGGATATAATCCAAGGCAATAACTCCGGAGTTCTTCAATTTTCTGACAGATTTCAATCTCTTTTTCACATGCCTTGATGACATCAAATTATCCTTAGAACTTTTACTCTTAACTATCACAGTTTGATTATCACAGTTCATAAGAATAGCGGGTATGGGTTTTTCAAACACAGGTAAGTCCATCAAAAGCTCTCGAAGCCACTCTGCTTCAACGGTGGTTGTGTCTAATGTTGTGAGTTCTGCTTCCATAGTTGACCTCGTTAAGATGGTCTTCTTGCAAGACTTCCAGAAAACAGCTCCACCACCGAGTGTAATTACATAACCACTCGTGGCCTTAATTTCATCAGCATCAGATATCCAATTGGAATCACTATAACCTTCCAGTACTCTAGGATAACCAGAATAGTGAATTTCATAACTCGCAGTGCATTTTAAATAGCGCATAACTCTCTCAAGCGCATGCCAATGATCATCTCCCGGGTTGGAAACAAACCGGCTCAACTTGCTTACAGCAAAAGAGATGTCAGGCCTCGTGGCACAATCTAAATACACAAGCGATCCAATGGTCTGAGAATATCTCAGTTGATCTCTAGCAATGCCCTGATTCTTTCGAATCAACACACTGGGATCATATGGTGTCAGAGAAGCCTTGCAGTCGTCATACCCGAAGCGACTCAAGATCTTTTCCACATAGTGGGATTGAAGCAGTGTAATCCCACCATCACAATCTCTCAGCAGCTTGATGTTTAAGATTACATCAGCTACTCCAAGATCCTTCATCTCAAAACAATTGAAAAATACTACACATGGGATGGAAACATTATAGAGGAAAGTTTAGTCTGTAACAGGCACATACCACACGTTTTACAGAAAAATGAGATGCCTGGAGGTTCCTTCAAGTTGGAATCTTGATTTCTGGAGTACCTATGGTCAGCATTAGGTTGTCAAGCTGAACTGCAAAATTAAGCAAACGGTTACCGACAGGGCATGGGTAACGCCGTACAGGACCTATATGTGGTTTTCTTGATTCTTCATCTGCTAGCTTCGTTTAGAATTCCTGATCAAGGGAGCAGGTTTAATTTAAACCATGATTACATGTGTTGGATCTGAGAGGTATCAGGCAGGGAGCCCGTGCGGCAGGCAAGAAACGACTACAAAATGAAGAGATATAGCGAGGTGAATGAGGCAGCGACGAATATGGATTGATTAGTTGGAAAAGCCGAGTAGGTGAATAAATATATGACGACTTGAGAGGAGAATGGAAGCGACGGGATGAGAGCTGAAAGATGACACGGCAAGCGATGGTAGATGCGAGAGAAAAGGTGAAGAGAGTTCTCGGTGGTTACCTTAATAAATACCAATTTTGCTGATTTGGCAGGTTAGATGAGATGGGATAGCTTACGTGGTAGATTTTCCAAGTGGCAATTTATGATTGATTAGAGTTGATTGACGACGTGGTGGATTTTCCAAGTGGCAGACTATGATTGATTAGAGTTGATTGATGAGGTCGACACCTTCCATGTTGGGAGAAATTCTCTTAGTGGGTTGCTCCCATTTATATACTATAGATGCCTTATAGCCTAACCTTGCATGAGTTTTGCAGGATAGTTGGTACATCGGATGTGGGGACAACAGTGAGAATTGTCGCGAATCCTCCGGAGTTGGCACAAACCTACCAAGATGTGACCGACAATGACACCCGCTCCGCACAACGCGGTAAGATAAGGAACATCCAATTCCTAGCTATCAAATATTTTGTCTACTATCTTACTACTAGTGTGCTTGGTAGGGAAAACACTAGCAATGTTTCTAAAGTGCAGCTTGCATTTCTTACGGGTGCCCTTAAGGGTGAATTCCCGTATAACATTGGCTCTTTGATTATTCGCCGTTTAGCGGCTAGAGACCCCATCTTTGGAGACATTATTGCCTTACGTATTGCTGAATTTTTGGGGCTGCCCATTGATCCTAATGATGTGCCACTTGAACCATGTTATCTTGGCCTTGCTGCAATGAAAGGTCATAAATTTGTTACTACCCGCTCCCCTTTGGAGAACATTGTTTTTAGGGTTGTTTGTGCTGACGATCGTGAAACGGAAGTCTCCTTGCCACAAACTTCTTTGTTCAGTCTTGACAGGAGACCGTGGTAGTACTCGCTGGTTGGAGCCACCGCCGGAGGATTACAGTGGATACCACGCCGGTGCATTCGCGAGCTCCTATTACGGGGAAAGCTCTTCGACATACCCCCGCAACATCGACGAATGGGCACATTGGCCTTGAGCTCCACTTAGGACAAAAGCCTAAGCCTTGGGGGAGGTATATTGATGCACACTCATCTATACATCATTATCATTCGGTCCTTTGTATATCCATGTTTCATTTTTAGTTTTTTTTCTTTCGTTCATTTGTTTATGCTTTGTTTGCTTTCCATAAACCCAAAAATATCAAAATGATTTTTGTTATTTCTGTTACTGGTTTGTTTTAGTATCTAGTATTAATGTGCTTAGTATTTATTTCAGTTCAATATGCAAAAAGACAAAAATATTTTGCTTTGTTGTGTGTTGTTTCGCGCAGGGACAGATTTCTGCTGTCCACCGTTAAATTTATAACTTATTGTAGGAATGTCGGAATGACCTGAAATTTGGTGTGCATATCTCTGAGATGTGTATGGAACTTTCATTAGTTTTGAGTTTTCTTATATGAGCAAGTTAAGATCCTCGAAAAAATTCGTCTTTGCTGGTTGTTCTGTTTTTAGTTTCCAAATCCGAAAATCCAAAAATATTTGTTGTTTCTCTTTGCTTTTGTATAGTTTGTTTCAGAGGTCATTATCTTCAATTACTCCATGGAGTTTGGTTATTATTTCATATCTTTCAAGCACACAAGTGATAAGGGAATTATGATGATCTATGACAATTTCGAGTTGGGTAAGAGGCTGGTAATGAATTCTATTTGTTTCTCATTTCTGTACATATACTCATTCATGTGAGCATGCTTAGATGGTTCGCATAAGGTATATATCGATTGGTGTATTCTTAGTAGTTCGTATTCTCTTATGATCGTTTCTAATTTATTTATTATGGATGTCATGTCTCTTTGGATATTTGCTTTCTTTGCTTTGCTCATAATAGAATATGACACCGTGGTATCCTCCTCTGAATAATTCATTTGAATTGATTTGGCACATGCTTACACATGTTATGACTGAAAACAAAAGTCAATTAAGACTTCATGACATATTTTGTCTCAGAGTTCTTGTATCTTTATTATGCCTCCGTTAATTCTATTTCGTCGCAAGCATGATTATGACGGTTATTGCTCTCTTGAATTGTCGCTTTCCCATATTTTGCTAACCTCCACTTGTACTAAGCTGAGAAAATGCTTGTGCTTCCAAATCCCTGAAAACTAATTTATTCCAAAGAGTCCACCATAAATACCTATGCATGGCAATTTCAAACCATTCAAGTAAATTCGCATGTGCTATTTTTAAAACCTTCAAACACTTCTCCTGTTTGAGCTCATGAGGAAGTGGTAGTTGGTCTTGTTATCTTCCATACTAGTTAAGTAATTTACTTGCATGCTACATCTGCTCGTCATTAATTTTGTTAAGGGCTGGCCAAACCATTATAATATCAAAAAAGGATTTAAGAAAATAAAAATAGGCACTCCTCCATGGTTTGAGATTGTTTGGTGGGCACCCGAGGATTCGGTTAGCCATGGTATTGTTAGCAAGGTGGGGAGCAGTGTCAAGCTACAGAATATATGAATATAAAGATGCATATTACAAGTGCTTTGTTTCAAAAATAATCGGAACCGCTCTCAACTTGCTTAGTACGGAAGGTAACGAGAACTCTATTGCCAGTCGTTGACCTAACAACCACCACTCAAAAAAAATTACCTCTATTTTCAAAATGATAAGAAGCTCTAGCACATGGAGAATCCCTACTTCTCTCAATGAAGGGCATATCTTTTACTTTACTGTTGAGTCTTCATCTTTCTTTGAGCACCTTCTTGAGAGCATAATTGTCATTCTTAGTGTAATGTGCTTGTCCCTTAATATGTTAACCGCGGTGTAATCTAGATGCTTTTATCTTTGATATTTTTATCTCTAGTCTTCCCTTAAAACTCAGAGATGCATGGGCATTTATGTTTTGTTGTTACATTCGGGCTAGCGAGATACCACTTTATCATACTTTCTTATGATCATTGCAATCATGTGAATTGATATGTTTTCATGTTATTTATCATCGATATAATTGACATCTTTTCATGGTTTACATAACTATTGGGTGACACCGTTTATATATGCCTTGTTATGAATAGTCTAAGCATTTGTCCTCATAATGAGAATATTGACATCACATGAGTAAATGAGTTCGTGAAAGTTCTTTTATCACACTTAGTTGTTAACTGAATTGCTTGAGGACAAGCAATAAGCTAAGCTTGGGGGGAGTTGATACGTCCAGAACGTATCTACTTTCCCGAACACTTTTCCTATTGTGCATTTCTTAATAAAGTGAAGAATGTATCTACTTGGGGGGACTTTTGCTAAGCTTAAGGTGAAGGAGATATGCCCTGGAGGCAATTAATAAAGTGTATTTCTTTATCATATCTCGTTTGTTCATAATGTGTTTTTGTGTCATGCTATAACCGTATTAAGCGGAAAAATTAATACGGGTGTGATGCGTAAACAACCAGGTCCCTAGTAGCCTCTACTAAGACTAGTTTCGTTGCGCGATCGATGATCGAGGTTTCCCGATCATAGGGCATGGCACCGGTCGGCAATGGAAGTCATATCGTTGGAGAACGATGTGATGGACCTACCCATATTTATAGGACGTAGTCATTACGCCTTTGACCGTGAGACCAACTCTTATTGTTATTCCTGAAAAATTCTTTGATTGTACCAAACGTCGTATCTTAATTAGTATGACAATAACAGTGATACTTTTGAGTATCAGAAAGGAGTAGTTGAGACGCGGGGTCAAGAACGGGATTTGCCAGTCCGCATAGCAGGATAGGTACTCTAGAGCCCACTCGGTGAGATTTTGTCTAATGAGCTTGCAAGCATGTGACTAGGTCACTGAGACATGAAATCATAGACGAGTAGAAGATAGCGTTGTCGGTAACGAGGTCAAGCTAGATATGGAGATATCTATGAACGATGCTCGGACACGCTAAGTATCGCCATGGCAAAAGGTTTAAGACTTTACGTTCAGGTTTGATAGATGAAAGTCATTCGTTATATCACAGGGATTAATTCATGGTGTCCAGGCCTACGAGTTAGTAGTTGATCATAGAGGAGTCTTGATCATACCTCTTATTATATCGAACCGCTAGGGTAACACACTTAAGGGGTTTCGACAAGACAACCGGAAAGGAAAGAGATCACCGGGAACGTCCCGAGAGAGGTCTGATGGAGATCGGGCAGCGACGAAATAGTTTTCGGAGCTAGAATAAATTATATATAATATTTTTGAAATTAATTAGTATAATTAATGTCTAAATATGATTTTATATATTTATTTTCGAATTTATTTAGCCTGATTTCCCTAAATAGGCCTTCTGGTCGAAAGAAGGCCCAAGAGGGGAAAATTCCCTAGGGAATTCAGTGGGGGCTTGGGTGGCCGACTCAGGTGGGCCAAGAGACCCACCAAGGGGCCGGCGCACCAGTCATGGCCGCACCAGGCATGTGGGATTAGTCCCACATTGCCTGGTGAGCAGGTTGGCTCCCCCCTGGGAGCCTATATATAGAGGGGCACCCCTGCCCTTTTAATTCACCAATTAATTCCCCAATTCTCTCTCGATTTCGTGATTCCCTTTGTCGGAGTTGCATCGAGTTGAGAGGGGGATCTCTTCCACCATAGCCCGCTGACGCGCTGCTGGTGTTCCGGTCCAAGTCTTCCGCTGCTCGTCCTGGACTGGAGCTTCGGAGGTCGTCGTTTCCACCGTACGTGTGTAAAGTTCTGCGAGGTGATGCGCTAGCGGTGCTCGAAGGTCTGCTTCCTCTACACGACCTTGAGGTCGGCTTCGTCGGTCTTCATCGACAACGTTTGTTCGCGAACGTAATCCCCACTTTCGGTCTACAAGGGTATGTATTCCGATATCTGTCAGTACTACTATATCTGCATAGAATAGATCTTGGCATGTTTTAAGGATATCGTTGCTAGGAATTTTTTTGTTTTCTGCACATGATCCCCTTCAGTGGTATCAGATCCGATCTATCGTAGATATAGTTGTACGCTGTTAGAACCCGTGTTCTGCACGGGGGCACCGTTCCTGCTATTTGCTACCATCTAGCGTGCACTTGTGATTCCAGCGGCATCGAGTTGATGAAGCGGCCCGGACCGACTTTACACGTACATTTACGCGAGAATGGTTCCACTACTGACATACGGCTTGTACGGTATCTGTGGCTGGCGGGTGTCAGTTTCTCTCTCTTTAGTTGGTCTTGCATTTTCAATAGAGGGCCCGAAAGGGATGCTTAAACATGCAATTATTGGATCGTTGTTATGGTCATGAGATTAGTAGGTATGAAGCGGTTCTATTTACGACAGCCCCAAGCCACGTAAAATATGCAAAAGATAAAGTAGAAGTGTCTAACTTTATTTTGCAGGGGCTATGTGATATGGTCAAGGTAGGTTTATTAAATTGTTTATGAACCGCGGGCGCCAAGAAGACCATGGCGCAATGGACTATATCACATTGCATTACATTTGATGTTTTGTGTGCATCTTATATTGTGTGATTATATATATTAGTATATATTAGTTACGCGGCGGTAATTATATATAAGATGATCCCTTCAAAAATACCACTAGTGTTCTCCCTCCAACGAGCACCACCAAGAAAGTTCTACGTTATAAGGCAGGCCGTGATGATCGGGTGTTAGACATATCGTCGTTTGCACACAGTGGGTGTAATCCATGTTGCACAAGCGTTACGTGGAGGTTATAGTGGCGAGCCTAGCATATGCAGATATGGCCTCAGAACACAGAGGCCGAAAGGTCGAGCATGAGTCACAAAATTGGTAAGACGGACAATTGTCTACCCTTGAAGTTGTGCTGCCGGCTCTGACGATGAGGGGTGGTGCACTGGATGGGGGTCGTGTAATCCCTTAAACGAGCAGGAGGGATGTTCATTTGAGTGGGAGTTATGTTAGTTATTTTCTAAAAAATACTATAACTCAAAATTATTATGAACAAAGTATTATGATGTTGCAAATTCCATTGTAGATGTCTCACCCCTCCTTTAACCTAGACATGTTTCTTGAGAAATAGAATCTTAAGACCGATGGATCTAACTTCGTTTCTTGGTTCCGCGACCTGAAGTCTATTCTTGAAACCCACAAGGTGGCCTACATCCTTGAAGCCCCCTTAGGTGATCTGCCCAACACTGCCTCAGAAATCGAAAGGAATGTCCATGAGGTTAAGGCGGAGATTTCTTCTTATGTCAAGAGTGGCATGCTCTTTGCCATGGAGGCTGACCTGCAAAACCATTTCGTGAACAAGGGTGCTTATGAGATAATCACTGAACTCATGGTTGTTTTTGCACGACAAGTCAAGGCTGAGAGGTTCGAAGCATCCGTGCTTTTCTTCTCAGCCCAGATGAAAGAGCACGACAATATAAGTGAGCACTTAGCCAAGTTTTTTGGCTGCGTTCAGCTCCTGAATGATCTGAGAAGTGTGATCCCAGAAGAGCTGATTATTGATAGGGTGTTGATTTCTCTGCCCCCTAGATATAAGAACACCATCGTGGACTACGGCATGAAAGGGATGTCAAAACCCCTGTCAGAAATCCTGAAGATGCTCGAAGTGGCCGAATTAGAAATCAAGCTGGAGAAGATGGTGGTGACCATTCCATCACCTGAGCGCAACTGCCCCAAGTACCTCGAGGATAGGAAAGCTGGCAAGATAATCGACAAAGAGCAAGGTATATTTGATATACATGTTATAAATGTGTACCTTACATCCGCCCGTAGCAACACTTGGGTATTTGATACTAGTTCTGTTGCTCATATATGTAACTCTCAGGAGGAGTTACGGAATAAACGGCGGCTGACTAAGGATGAGGTGACGATGTGTGTCGACAACGGATCGAGAGTCGATGTGGTGGTTGTCGGCACGCTCCCTCTACATCTACCATCGGGATTAGTTTTGGTTTTAAATAAGTGTTATTTTGTACCATCGTTGAGTGCAAACATTATAAGTGGGTCTTGTCTGTTACAAGAGGTTATTCATTTAAATCAGTATCAAGCAGTTGTGCTATTTATATGAATGATATCTTTTAGGTTGATGCTCCCGAGAGTAATGGTTTATTCTTGTTGAATCTCGATCGTAGTACTCACATCCATAACATAGAAGCCAAACGGATTAAGTGTAGTGATGATACCGCCATGTATATGTGGCATTGCCGTCTCGGTCATATTGGTATAAAGCGCATGAAGAAACTCCACTCCGATGGTCTTTTGGACCCGTTAGATTTTGGATCCCTCGATACATGCGAACCATCCTTTATGGGCAAAATGACCAGGACACCGTTCAAAGGTTTCGTTGAACGGGCGTCGGATTTATTGGGGATCATACATACAAATGTGTGTGGACCAATGAGCGTTTCTACACGCAATGGTTATCGTTACTTCGTCACCTTCACTGATGACTTGAGTAGATACAGTTATATCTATTTGATGAAACACAAGTCTGAAACTTTTAAAAAGTTTAAAGAATTTCAAAGTGAAGTTGAGAATCAACTTAACAAGAAAATCAAGCACCTCCGATCCGATCGTGGTGGCGAGTATTTGAGTTTTGAGTTTGGCACACATCTGAAGAGTTGTGGCATCGTGCCCCAACTTACGCCTACTGGAACACCGCAACGTAACGGCGTGCCCGAGCGACGTAATCGTACTATATTGGATAGTCTCCGATCTATGATGTCTCTTACCGATTTTCCCGTATCCTTCTGGGTTATGCGTTAGAAACATCCACATTTATTTTAAATAGGGCTCCGTCCAAATCCGTTGAAACGACACCGTATGAATTATGGTATGGCAAGAAGCCTAAGTTATCGTTTCTGAAGGTTTGGGGTTGTGAGGCGTATGTTAAGAAACTACAGCCCGACAAACTCGAACCGAAGTCAGAGAAAGTCGTCTTTGTAGGATATTCGCGGGAAACCGTAGGATACACCTTCTACAACCAAGCTGAGGGCAAAACGTTTGTCGCGAAGACCGGTACCTTTCTAGAGAAGGAGTTTCTCGCGAAAGGAGTAAGTGGGAGGAAGGTAGACCTCGATGAGATCGTTGATCCTGAACTCGAAATTCCGAGTGGCCCAACGGAAGCTGTTCCGGAAACGTTCTCCACAGATGGAGTGGGAGAAACTGTCGAGGAAAGTATTCTACCTCGTAGGTCTGGTAGATCTCGTATCGCACCAGAATGGTATGGCAACATGGTTTGCACCGTCATGTTAATTGAACAAGACGAACCTACGAACTACAAGGAGGCAATGGCGAGTCTAGAGTCCGAGAAATGGCTAGAAGCCATGAAACCGAAAAAGGATCCATGTATGATAACAAAGTGTGGACTTTGATGGATATTCCCGAAGGGCGCAAGGCCGTCGAGAATAAATGGACCCTTAAGAAGAAGACTGATGCTGATGGTAATGTGACCGTTTATAAAGCTCGGCTTGTCGCAAAAGGTTTCCGACAAGTTCATGGGATTGACTACGATGAAACTTTTTCACCGGTAGCGATGCTGAAGTCTATTCGGATTTAGTTAGCAGTTGATGCCTATTATGATTATGAAATATGGCAGATGGATGTCAAAACAGCCTTCCTAAATGGAAACATTGAGGAAGAGTTGTACATGGTACAACCGGAAGGTTTTGTCGATCCAGAAAATGCTGGCAAGGTATGCAAGCTTTAGCGCTCCATCTATGGATTGAAGCAAACATCTCGGAGCTGGAATCTTCGCTTTGATGAACTAATCAAAGGTTTTGGATTTTGCCAAAATTTGGAAGAGACCTGCATTTACAAGAAAATGAGTGGGAGCTCGGTTGTGTTCTTAGCACTAATGTAGATGACATATTGCTGATGGGGAATGATGTGGAACTTCTGAATAGCGTGACGGATTATTTAAACAGTACATTTTCCATGAAGGACTTAGGAGAAGCTGCATACGTATTAGGCATTAAAATATATCGTGATAGATCAAGACGTCTATTAGCGTTGAGTCAGCGTACTTATCTTGATAAAATACTGAAGTGTTTCGGTATGGAGAAGGCAAAGAAGGGTTCTCTGCCGGTTATCAAGAATGAAACATTGCGAAAGGCACAGTGTCTGGTAACGGAACAGGATAAGGCCGATATGACTAAACATCCTTATTCTTCAGCCATAGGATCGATTATGTATGCAATGTTAAGTACTAGACCTGATGTGGCATTAGCTCTAAGTTTGACAAGCCGGTTCCAGAGTAATCCTGGAATGGCGCATTGGATTGTTGTTAAGAGCATTCTTAAGTATCTCAATAAGACAAAGGAAATGTTCCTTGTCTATGGTGGCTGCGATGAAGAACTTTGCGTAACAGGTTACGTGTATGCAAGTTTCTGCTTAGACCCCGATGACTCTAAGTCACGGACAGGTTATGTGTTCAAGGTGAATGGAGGCGCCGTGTGCTGGAGAAGTGGGAAGCAACCCATCGTCGCACAATTTACAATGGAATCGGAGTACATTGCTGCTTGCGAAGCCGCGAATGAAGTTGTGTGGCTGAGGAAGTTCATCATTGAACTTGGAGTGTTCCCGAGCGTGCAAGACCCCGTGATCCTCTTCTCTGACAATACGGGTGCCATTGTTAACGCCAAGGAGCCAAGGTCTCACTCCACCACCAAACACATTCTCCGACGCTTCCATGTGATACGACAATACGTACAAGGAGGAGATGTGAAGATTTGCAAAGTGCATACGGATCTGAATGTGGCAGATCCCCTGACGAAGCCTCTTCCGCTTGACAAGCACCAGTTAGCTATGGGTGTTAAGCTTTTACCAAGTTGTAATCTAGATTAATATGTAATCTAGTGCAAGTGGGAGAATGAACGAGATATGCCCTAGAGACAATTAATAAAGTGTATTTCTTTATCATATCTCGTTTGTTCATAATGTATTTTTGTGTCATGCTATAACCGTATTAAGCGGAAACATTAATACGGGTGTGATGCGTAAACAACCAGGTCCCTAGTAGCCTCTACTAAGAATAGTTTCGTTGCGCGATCGACGATTGAGATTTCCCGATCATAGGGCATGGCGCCGGTCGGCAATGGAAGTCATATCGTTGGAGAACGATGTGATGGACCTACCCATATTTGTAGGACGTAGTCATTACGCCTTTGACCGTGAGACCAACTCTTATTGTTATTCCTGGAAAATACTTTGATTGTACCAAACGTCGTATCTTAATTAGTATGACAATAACAGTGATACTTTTGGGTATCAGAAAGGAGTAGTTGAGACGAGGGGTCAAGAACGGGATTTGCCAGGCCGCATAGCAGGATAGATACTCTAGGGCCCACTCGGTGAGATTATGTCTAATGATCTTGCAAGCATGTGACTAGGTCACTGAGACATGAAATCATAGACGAGTAGAAGATAGCGTTGTCGGTAACGAGGTCAAGCTAGATATGGAGATATCTATGAACGACGCTCGGACACACTAAGTATCGACATGGCAAAAGGTTTAAGATTTTACATTCAGGTTTCATAGATGAAAGTCATTCGTTATATCACATGGATTAATTCATGGGGTCCAGGCCTACGAGTTAGTCGTTGATCATAGAGGAGTCTTGATCATACCTGTAATTATATCGAACCGCTAGGGTAACACACTTAAGGGGTTTCGACAAGACAACCGGAAAGGAAAGAGATCACCGGGAACGTCCTGGGAGAGGTCCGATGGAGATCGGGCAGCGACGAAATAGTTTTCGGAGCTAGAATAAATTATATATAATATATTTGATAATAATTAGTGTAATTAATGTCTAAATATGATTTTATATATTTATTTTCGAATTTATTTAAGCTGATTTCACTAAATGGGCCTTCTGGTCGAAAGAAGGCCCAAGAGGGGAAAAATTCCCTAGGGAATTCGGTGGGGTCTTGGGTGGCCGACCCAGGTGAGCCAAGAGGCCCACTAAGGGGCCAGCGCACCAGCCATGGCCGCACCAGGCATGTGGGATTAGTCCCACATTGCCTGGTGAGCAGGTTGGCTCCCCCCTGGGAGCCTATATATAGAGGAGCACCCCTGGCCTTTTAATTCACCAATTAATTCTCCAATTCTCTCTCGATTTCGTGATTCCCTTTGTCGGAGTTGCACCGAGTTGAGAGGGGGATCTCTTCCACCATAGCCCGCTGTCGTGTTGCTGGTGTTCCGGTCTAAGTCTTCCGCTGCTCATCCTGGACTGGAGCTTCGGAGGCCGTCGTTTACACCGTACGTGTGTAGCGCCCTGCGAGGTGTTGCGCTAGCGGTGCTTGGAGGTCTGCTTCCTCTACACGATCTTGAGGTCGGCTTCGTCGGTCTTCATCGACAACGTTTGTGCGGGAACATAATCCCCACTTTCGGTCTACAACGGTATGTATTTTGATCTCCGTTTGTACTACTATTTCTACATAGAATAGATCTTGACATGTTTTAAGGATATCGTTGCTAGTAAAGTTTTGGTTTTCTTGCACACGATCCCCTTCATAAGGGGATGGTAGGGATTGGATGAGATCAATCATGTAATAGCTGTAAGATTGTTTAGTTTCCGTTATCGGTGTTTTACGTCATTGTTGCAACTTGTTATGCTTAATGCTTGACACTAGGCCCCGAGTGTCATGATTTCAGATCTGAACATGTTATTGAATTATGATGATAATTATTGTTTTGGATCATATATATGAGTTGTATACACACGTTATTGTCTGGAACCGATGGTCCCAAAGTGACAACAATTGGGATAACCGGAGGGAATGTCTATGATGTGAGGATCACATGTATTCACGGAGTGTTAATGTTTTGCTCCGGTACTTTATTAAAAGGAGTACCTTAATTGACAGTAGTTTCCCTAGAGCCCCCGCTGCAAACGGGCTGGCAGGACAAAAGATGATATGCAAGTCTCTCATTGCGAGCACGCACAACTAAATTGGAATACATGCTTATGATTAGTTTATGCCTCGATGCTTTATATTATTTATCTGCAATCGGCGCCACCTCCGACCACTGTGCCCATCTACGAAGTTGACGCGCGCTGGACTCTGTCTGACTGCCGGATCCGGCCGTGATCGCCCAACTGTGGCGTTTTTTTTGTATGATCGCTCGTCCAACTGTGTCATTTTTTGTATGATCACCAACTGTGGCCGCTGGATCGCCGAACTCGGGCTATTTTTTGGGGCGGGAAGAAGGACTTTCAAATTTATGTTCCATGTGTTGGCAAAATCCCCCCCCCCCCCCCCCCGTGTTTTGGTTAGCGACGACGTTAAGGTTAAAAAGCGCTGGACCGAAACCTGGGGGGGGGGCGAACGACTGTAGATGCGCTAAGCGTGTGTTTAGTCCATGAATGGGGTGGAATGGTTCATGTTTTGAGTGTGTTTGGTTCTGGGCTATAGGGGATGGTTCCATCCACTTTTAGGAATGTTCCTTGTAGATGCTGAACGGCTTGGTCCGTGAAAATTGGCCGAATCGTTTGGCCCACGTTGGTACGCCCGTTCCTAATCTATCTTCCTCATTGCTTATCCCTATTAAAAGAAAATGTCGATCTCGTACTCTCGTCCCCGACGCCATGATGGCTGCCGCCGCCCTCGCTCCGTCGCTCCAACCTCTACGCCGCCAGGATGGCCAGCGCGTCGGCATGCTCTTCCTCCAAATCCCTCGCGCCCCGCCGTCCTCTCCAACTTCTTCCAGTGCCTGGTATCCGCCGCGGCGGCGCCGCTGATGGCCAGCGTTGGCCTGCTCTTCCTCGTGTCCGGTGACAACGCGTGCCAGCACGCTACCGCCGATGTGTTCTTCCTACAAACTTCTCCCGTTCTTCCTACAAACTTCTCCCGCACCAACTTCCTCTCCAGCCTCATCCTGAACCTGCTATCGGTCGTGGCCGCGCGCCTAATGGCCAGCGACAGCATGCTCTTCTCACGTCTAGTGACGGCGCCCGGGCGGCACGCTACGGTCATCACACTCTATCGTCGGCTGATGGTGCGCATGTCGGCAACGGGCGGCATTGATGGCCGCGGTGACCCCATTTCCTGTTAATCTAACTGCAAATGTGAAATGTTCTTAACCCGTTTGTACCATCCATCCATCCTCAAAACCAAACAAAACACCAAACGGAACACTGGGCCATCCCACTCTAGAAAATCTGGGCCATTCCACCACATCCTTCTTAATCTATCGACCAAACACACGCTAATAGTGCATGATCACCCCGACGCGCTTAATGGGCCGGCCCAACAGGTTTTTTTTTATTCTCCATTTTCCGTTTTTCATGTTTCATGTTTCATGTTTTAGTTTTTGGTTTCTTTTTTCAACATTTTTTCCTATAAAAACTTGAAAGGAAAAGCAGAGGAAAAAGCGGGAGCAAAATAGTTCATGGGCCGGCCCACCTAACCATACCCTGTGTCGGAGCGCTCCCCACGATATGTGGTCTCTACACAAACAATTTATACCAAAGAAATATACATTAGAAACAACTATCATCAGATAAATCAAACCCAGGGATGTAAACGGATCGGATTTGGCCTTATCATATCCTTTACCAACATTTTTTTATCGGAATTAGAGTGAATCACCTGTTACGTGATATGTTGTGTCGCGCGTTCGAAACAGAAACGGAGCGGACACGGTAAATACATTGTCAAGACATACATCAGAAAATAATTGTTCAATAACCTAGCAACCTAATAAATTATATTTCATAATTTGTATAAAGGACGTGTAATCGAGTTGTTGTTTAAACGAGTGAACTTTGCAGCTCACTAACGACAAAATGCTCTATTAGATATGACGTTTCAAGATAAAAATCAGATTATGTGGATTAAAAATCATTAAATGATCTTATGTAATTTTCGTATTTGGAGTTATTTGACGTACCCATGCTTTTGACTCCCAGAGTGTGGTCTAGGCGTCTAGCCTCGTGCCAGGACCTTATTTGACATGGGGAACGAACCAAGATTCCGGCTCGCTGCTTGCTGCGTCAACACGGAAAACGAAACGGGGTGGAAAAAAGGAAGCGATGAGGAAGAAGAATGGGTGGGGCGGCTGCACTGCAGTACAAGCGCCGCGTGCGTGAATCACGATTGGCCGGGTCGCAAGTCAAACCAGGCCCCATATCCTCCCGTCGGTCCATAGTGCGAATTCCATACATGTGCCGATGTGCGCGTGGATGATGCGGCATTGCCAACCACCGCGGCGGCCAACAACTACCCAACCAATCCTCCCTCTCCTCGGAGTTGTCTCCCACCTCCTCCTCTTTCCTCCCTCATCTCACCTCTTCCTGTGCTCTCCACACGACCACACCCACAACACCAACAGCTGCCCGCCCGCCTCCCTCCCTCCCTCGCCAGCGCTCCGGCCGGCTCTCAGGTTCGTCCTCTCCCTCCCTTCTCCCTTCCTCCCACCCCGCATCTCGTTGAATTCGAATTAGTAGGACGGACGGGTTGATTCATTGGTTGCTCCTCGCGCGAGATTAGCGTCGAATTCGATTTTGGGTGCACACACCGACGAGGGATTACCCCTGCGCGATTGAACATCGGGACCGCTGGCTGGATCGGGCTTCGGTTCCGACCAATTTAATCTAGGCCGTATCATTTCCCTCGATTCAGCCGGCGATCCTGGAATTGCATCATTTTTTAGGAGTACATTCCAACCAAGAAGACCGAACCCCTAAAATTTGAAAAGGAGAAATAGATCAACCGAGGTGTCATCTGGGTGGTTGCTGGGTAGGTAGGTAGGTAGGTAGGCGGGTCTCTATGTGTGCATATGCTGTTAGGTAAGGATAGTTCAATGGCTCAATTAACTTATGTGTTAACAAACTGTTTACTTACATATTAGTTGTGATGACAGAAATGGATGTGTCTAGCACTGAAATATGTCTACATATATCCGTTTTTGCGGGCAACTAATATGGCATGGCGGGATATAGATAACCATATGAACCTCCAGGAATTTAAGTAAAAAGTCACACTGCATTCGGTGAATCCGTCTTATCAATTCCGCGGGTGCTAAAACGGAATGTATTGTATCGGTCCATAACTGATGATCATGGACCTGCCATGGCAAACCAATTTTGCCACTTACATCTCTTACTTTTCCGGCATATATACCTTCTCTTGACTAACATTTTGCTCTCTTGACACACCCACAGGCTTAGGTTGCTGTTGTTGCTGTTGTCCGTATGGATTCCTTTTTCCAAAGGGCTTTCGGCGACGCCACGTGCTCGGAAGAGAATAACGTCGTCCAACAAGGAATCGAGAGATGCCCATTCCTAAGGAACATCAACGAGCCTACGAGTTTTTCCCTGACATCTGTTAATTTCCCCGTTCCGGTACGTCTCTAGCAATAGCATCCACCCCTCTTTATGTCTGAAATAATAATCATGCATTTGGTTGCTGAACTATATGCCATTTTCTGCTTGGAAAGGCAACCGGAGCCAAGGGTCCAATTTTTGAGGATGGGCCCAACTTTGACACGGCGTTTCGAGTTTTCCACGGCAGAGACGGAGTTGTTCCGCTTTCAGAAGGATCATTCCCGCATATTGAGAAGCCTCTGCCGAAGCCCGCTCCTGAATTTAACCCCTTGGCAGCCAAAGCGGCTACCATCAGTCTCTCTGGGTTTGGAGGCTTTTTCAGCTTCGGTGATTTCTCAAACAAGCGCAATAAGCAAAACTCAAACAAAAAGAATCCCAACAACCTCCCCCAGGTAATTATGGGTTCTCTTTGCTCAACCATTTGTTCTTTTTCTTCAAATTACAAACCTCCTGTTACAATGTTTCTTTGTCATGTCAAAGGAGCATTTAGATAAGAGCAACTTTATCAGGACCAAAAGTAAACAGTTTACCTTGGCAGTTCCACGTGATATTTATGAACTGCCATACATAGAGCAAAATGAGCAATATATATAAGGTTATTCATTACAACTGGAGCATGTCGTTCGTTTACCTGATTCTTCTTTCCATGGCATTTCAGAATCAAGGGCAGTCTAATCATAATCATGAAGCGATGAGCAACGAATGGCTGGAAAATGGTCAATGCCCCCTCGCAAAATCGTACAGAGCATTGGGTGGAGTTGTGCCTCTCGTCGCGAAGATGCTGACACCCCCAGCTGGTATGAAACTTACATGTCCACCTGCGATAGTTGCTGCCCGCGCAGCAATATCCCGCACGGCCTTCGCGAAGGGGCTTCGCCCTCAGCCCCTACCAACAAAAGTAGTGGTGATTGCACTGCTAGGTATGGCGGCAAATGTTCCTCTTGGCATCTGGAGAGAGCACACTACGAAGTTTTCAGTGCAGTGGTTTGCGGCGGTCCATGCTGCGGTGCCTTTCATAGGGATGCTCAGGAAGTCTATTCTGATGCCGAAGAGCGCCATGGCCCTTACCATAGCTGCCTCGATACTTGGCCAGACAATTGGTTCAAGAGCTGAACGTATCAGATTGAAGAGAGCAAAATTAGCAGCAGAGGGCCATGGCCTTGATCATGCTACCCGGATTGAAGCTCCTGTGAGCCTGAAAACTGGGAGCTCAGGTGGTGACGTCCAGTTCTGGGATCCACTCGCTCTCAGGGTGAAAGGAACCGTGTCCCCGGCTATGGTTCGAACCGTTGGTGCCATCTACTGATGAGATGATAATGCTTCATTTCGGCTGTCCCAAGAATTGTATCAAGAGTTCCAGAGTTTGCTTCTTGTATTCATTGTTTATTGTGCCTTTGTAAAGGATTACTGGCTACATTGGATTCTTCTTCCCCGTTACCATATGTTTGGGAGCAGCAAATAAAATTTCACATGTTATTTCATCTTTTTTGGTTTCCTCTCTGCAGCAACGTTGGCTGGCTAGACCGGTTCAATGTTCAATGCACTTGCTTGGTCAAACGCAACGCCAGAGTCACAATCAAATTATCAACGGGCGCCCAGTCTTACCATCCTGGTCGTACAGCGTGTTTTCGATGTTGGTTAGGGATGAAAATGAGACGGGATCTGGAAACAGAATGAAAGTACAGAAACGAAATTTTGTGGAACAAAAACGGAAAATTTTGTACGGAAATGGAACTACATTTGGAGAGAACGACTATGAAAACTGAAATTCCGTTTCGGATAAACAGAACTTTCCTCACCTAATCCTACACCTGGTGAAGCAATACGGATCTTTTCAGATTAGTTTGGCAGCGAAGTCCTTTTAAAGCCGAAGTATTCAAAAAACCATAATATTCCTACCCCTAGTGAAGCAATACTTGAAAACCAGTGCAATTTCTTAAATATTGATGTATATAAAAACATTACAAGTTTTGCTAACTTGTGACGCCCGAAAATCGGTATTATGTAGATTTAAGCGCTCCCGCCGAAATCCGCATAATAACGATTTTAACTCGCCCACCAGACATGATGTGTACGCCGAAACATGCGCATTATGTGGGTAGAATTGTGATAACATTACAACAATTTCGATACATCCACAAATACAACATAAGATAAATAATGTACAACAACGACTCAAACGAGTCAAGATACAAATGATATAATACAAAGATACAAATGACAGCGGAAGCAAAATAGTATCCGGCTATGGATAAGATGCAATATGGACTAAGAGTTCTGAAGATAAGCGATGGCGCCATATCCCTGCCCAGCCAAGCCGGAGGGATTCCCAAGCTAACGTCGTCAGACTTCAAACCTGTTGACTGCACATAAAGCACATCCCAAAAGAGGGTCAGGGCACTCCCTGGCAAACAAAACCGACTTGCCTACTTTCTACACCATCTACTAAAATATAGGGGAGGTGGACTTAGCGGCAGCAGCACTAGCAACCTAAAGAGACATGCTACAACTTCCGTCTAATCAGAGAGGGATAAGAGAGTGTATACGTAACCAACTACTGCTAACACCAAACATAACGCGTTCTCGGATTAACCCCCTCAACCAAGTATGAGGAAGCAATTCGGGAAACTCACACATTAAACAATTTTAGTTACCAATTATTGTGAAAGTAATTCTATATTACTAGTCAGGTTAATTAACAATGATTAGGTGTAAGTTGTCTATGATCTTATTAACCAGCATCATCACCAAGTCGTCCATAACCGTGGACACGGCTCATCGATAAGATTATACCCTGCAGGGGTGCACTACTGGACCCGTACTCGTTCGATCAACCCAAAAATGCAAATCAGAAGGTAAGGCATCTCAACACGGCAAATCTCTTCTCTGCAACCCATCCAGGGAACCGCATGATTGTGTGCACGGCTAATCAAGTCCAGTGCCCGCGGGATCGACCTTCATAGCACTCTAAGAACGTGTCACCCTATATGAGAATCGACTACTCCATCATCATGAGATCGTTATGTAACCATATGCATGCATCAATGGAAAGCCTGAACTACTTGCGGCGCCCTGGATAAGAAGCGGATTAGATCGAAGCCGCGGGGGGCTCCATAGGGCCTCCCACAAGCGGTTAGTGCGCTCAAAATTGGATCTGAGAACAAGAATTGAGTTCCTAGGTCGACACGTAGCAGAACAAAGCACCTCGCAAGGCCTTCCGTCGGTGCCTTATCTTTTAATTATAATACCCCAATATAAGACAACCTTTTATTAAGGTAGAATAACCTATCATGCTAAGCAGGTGCAGTTAAATAAGACATACAGACGACTTGCACAAACAACTCTAAGCATGCGCTACGACTCGCAAGGCCAACAGATAAACATGCAACAAGTATTAGGATGTGAGGATAAAGCTGTATGGGCTGCAGGATAAACATATGATGGGATCGCGATAAAGAATCGAATACTAGGGTAACAGAGATCAACGGCAGGAATGAAAGACAATGTATAGGCAAACAAGCAAACTTTGCTTGCCTGGAATCCCGCATGGAAGCAGATCTTGTCGTTGCTCACACATCTCAACGTAGTATCCGCGAAGAAGTAACAAACACTGGAAGCGCAAAAGATGCATCTTATAACTACGGCAAAAGATCCAGCATGATCCTGGGACAGATGAATGACATGGCAAGATGCAATGCGAGATGCACTTAATCCAAATTAAGCGGAACCGGGATTCCGACAATTAATATTTAGGTGCAAGTTATTTATTTACCAGCAATATTAAATATTGGTTAGCATGGCAACACATGGCATGGGTGATGTAATTAAATTAAATGGAATAGGGCATTATATATTTATTACCCCACACATTCCATATTGAATTATTTAGGTGATTTGTTACACCCCAAATCCAAAAGATGCAACACATGCAAGTATGATGCTATATGCACAAGATAAATGACATTTAATAAAATAGGTATAGGGTTAGGGTTTGGGTCCGTAAATCGGATCGGGTGAACTAGGGTTCGAAACCGACATGTTTGGTCCGTCGAGGAAGTAGTCGTCGTCGGGGAAGTAGCCGTCGCGGAACCGGGGCATCGTCGTTTGTCGGTGTCGTGGAAGTGGTCGGGGTAGTCGTACTCGGTCATCACCGTTGACGGGTGCGGGCACGTAGGAGCACGGCAAACGGACACCGGAAAGAAGCGCACGGGCGGGCACCGCGACACGGACACGGGCGGTCACGGGCAACGCGGCACAGGAAGAGGCACACTCACGCGCATGTAGCAACACCTCGAAGGGTGGACAACTCGGACACCAAAACGACGCCGAAGGTCTTGCGTGCATTTTGTCGAACACCGTGCGGGCGGCGGATGCGAGGACGCCACCGGACGGAGAAAACCGGTGGAGCGGAGCAGAGGCGCGGAGCGGATGCGCTCGGCGACGGCGACCGGCAAGGTGGAGGCTCGCAGCGTGGCGCGGCGGCGCGGGCGCGAGTCACGCGACGGCTGCGGGCAGCGGCGACCGGACGCGCGTGGCAGAAGAGGCCGGGGCGGGGGGGACGCACGGCGGAGAGCTGGGCGGCTGCGGCGGCGACGACCGGAGCAGGGGGCGCGCGACGCGGCACGGGGCGGCGGCGGCGGGCCGGAGGTGGCCGGGAGCGGCTGTCGGTGGCAGGCGCGCGGGGCGGGTGCTCGGGGAGGCGGCGGCCATGGCGCAAGCGGCAGGGCGCTGGGCAGCGGCGGCGTGGGAGGCGGCAGGGCGTGGCCGGCTGGCAGCGGCGCGGCGGCCGGAGGCGGGGCGGCACGGGAGGAGCGGCGCGGGGCCGGTGGGAGGCGGGGCACGCGGCCGGCGGCCGGAGGCGGGGGCGGGGGGGGGGGGGGGGGGGGAACAGCGGACCGGCGACGGGAGGAGCAGGGTGAGGGGCGACGGGGTGCGCTCGGCTCGGGAGCACGGGGTGGAGGCGGTTCTCCCGCGCGGGAGGAGAAAGGAGAGAAAAGAAGGAAAAAGAAAAGAAAGGAAGGAAAGAAAAGAAGAAAGAAAAGGAAGGAGAGAAAAGAAAAAAATAGAGAAAAGAAAAGGAGAAAAAGGGGAGGGGGTGGCTGCGAAATTTCAGGGGGGTGGGAAAAAGTTTTTAGGGGGCAAAACCTAGGGTTTGAGTTAGATGGGCTTTGGGCCTTATTTCTCTCCCTTTTATCTTTTTTGTTTTATATTTTTAAAACAAAATCGAAAAGGAATTTAAATACGAAACCTTAACAAAATAGTTTTTATTTTTAATTGACAATTTAATATACTAGTTTTTAAACATTTTAAAAGATTTGAAAATATCACATTTTTAATTAATTTGAAATGCATTTAAATTTAATTGTGGAAAAAGAATTTAAATGCAACAATTAAATTAATGCGATGCAATGCGATGCCATATCGATGCAAAAAGAAAACTCACAAAACAAAAGGGGATAAATCCCGGGGCGTTACATAACTCGAGACACATTAAAGTATTTAATACTTTGATATTTCTGGAAATCAAAATATTCTTGGAATGCTTGACAAATGCGGAGCTTCCAAGTTCCAAACCAGACAGTCTTGAGTCGCCTGGTTTATTCTTGCGGTGAGAATGCGTAGGAAGCCTTGGGTCCCTTTGTATCAAAATGTAACATGTTTCAACCTCGTTTAATCATTATGTATCTATACTACGGGAAACACAGCTGAGCCCGACGGCCATTTCAACGCCGACGGGGGTCGTCGGCGTCACAACGTGAAACCGACGAAACGAAAAAACCGTCGGGGTCGTTTTGCCGTCGGCGTCCTAGTTGTAAGACCGACGGCCACCGTCGGGCTCATAGTACCGTCGGCGTTTATCTAATCACATTGTAAGCCCGACGGTATTACCGTCGGGCTCACTATAAAGTTTTGCAGTTTTTTCCAACAAATTAGATTACATTCAAAAAAAATATGAAAAAATACTAAAAAAAAGGAAACCCTTTAGCATGAAGTCTTTTGACGTGTACTAGTTTTTAGAAAAATGATAAACTTGAGTTTTGGCAACTTTTTAAAATAAAACTTTACAAAAAATATCAATCATATACAAATATGCAATAGTTTTAACACATATGTGTGACCATTATCATGTCATAGTTTGTGATAAAATGCTCATAATCAGCACATATGTGTGCCATGGTATGTAAAACAACGTCGCCGAATCGATTTTCAAAATTCTTTTTAGAAATATCATTTTCCATTTTTTAAGTGTGAAAAATGACTTTTTTTGTGAAGCAAGTACATAAAATATGGTCCAAAATGACACCCATTTAATTTTCACAAAGATTAGAACAAATTTTATGGATAATATCTGAATATGAGGATTTTCCTTACTTTCTATCTAAATTCGCCTCTTTAATTGACTTTATGTCAATTTTCCGGAAGTAATTCAAATTTGAACTACAACTGTGTGATAGTTTGCTCTGAAGTTCTTACAAAAATAATTTTAAGGTACACAAGTAGTGGTTACAACATAGAACCGTCAATAGTTTTGAAAAATTCGACCACTTTTGATGAATAGCCATGCTCTCCATTTTGACCGTTTTTTGAAAAAAATGGAAAAATATGAAAATGTACTCAAAAAAAGAAACCCTTTGGCATGGAGTCCTTTTACGTGTACTAGTTAATAGGAAAAATGATAAACTTGATTTTTGGCAAACTTTTCAAAACGAAACTTCACAAAAATGTCAAACATCTATAAACATGCATAGGTTTCAAGAAAAATGACCAATGTATGACCATTATCATGTCATAGTTTGTGATAAAGTGACCATATTCAGCACATATGTGTGTCATGGTATGGGAAACAACGTCACCGAAGCGATTTTCAAAATTCTTTTTAGAAATATCATTTTCCATTTTTTAAGTGTGAAAAATGACTTTTTTTGTGAAGCAAGTACATAAAATATGGTCCAAAATGACACCCACTTAATTTTCATAAAGATTAGAACATATGTTATGGATAATATCAGAATATGAGGATTTTCCTTACTTTCTATCTAAATTCGCCTCTTTAATTGACTTTATGTCAATTTTCCGGAAGTAATTCAAATTTGAACTACAACTGTGTGATACTTTTCTCTGAAGTTCTTACAAAAATAATTTTAAGGTACACAAGTAGTGGTTACAACATAAAACCGTCAATAGTTTTACAAAATTCGACCACTTTTGATGAATAGCCATGCTCTCCATTTTGACCGTTTTTTGAAAGAAATGGAAAAATATGAAAAAGTAATCAAAAAAAGAAACTCTTTGGCATGGAGTCCTTTTACGTGTACTAGTTAATAGGAAAAATGATAAACTTGATTTTTGACAAACTTTTCAAAACGAAACTTCACAAAAATGTCAAACATCTATAAACATGCATAGGTTTCAAGACAAATGACCAATGTATGACCATTATCATGTCATATTTTGTGATAAAATAATCATATTCAGCACATATGTGTGTCATGGTATGGGAAACAACGTCACCGAAGCGATTTTCAAAATTCTATTTAGAAATATCATTTTCCATTTTTTAAGTGTCAGAAATGACTTTTTTTGTGAAGCAAGTACATAAAATATGGTCCAAAATGACACCCATTTAATTTTCACAAAAGGTAGAACATATTTTATGGATAATAACTTAATATGAGGATTTTCCTTACTTTCTATCTAAATTCGCCTCTTTAATTTACTTTATGCTGATTTATGTTTCTTTTTTTTGTTTTAAAAGACATCATTCATTATGAAAATGATGACATGAATGTCATATTTGGATTCTTCTCATTTTTATGATCGACATAGACATTTTATTTATTAAATTCTGATATATCAATATGAAGATATGAATTATTTCTTATTAAATGGAAAAGACAAAACAAAAATAAAATAATTGATTATTATTATTATTATTCAAGTATTATTAAACATAGTTATTTTGTTCATTCAAATCTTATTTTTGAAATTTTAAAGATTAAAAAGTATAATATCTCAGATGAGGGTTAATATGATTGCTATCATACTAATAGCAACAAGGTCTGACATCTCAACTGGAATCTCATTTGAATAGAACTCAATAGTTAAGCGTGCTTGGCCTGGAGCACTCTAAGGATGGGTTACCGTCTGGGAAGTTTGACTGAGTGTGAATAGTTTGAGATAAGATTATGATTAAGTGTGTGATATGAGATTAAATATATGACTAAATTGGAGTTAAAATAATAATTAAAAAAGTTGAAAAAAAATAATTTCATGCAAATGCCGTCGGGCTCATCACAGAAACCCTCGGCCTAAGTGAGCCCGACGGCCACCGTCGGCCTAAGGCCGTCGGGCTGTGATCCATCGGGCTCACGCCGTGGCCGTCGGGCTCGCAAATGCCGTCGGGCTAGTAGTGAGCCTGACGGTATAACCGTCGGCCTTACAACTAGAACACCGACAGCAATACCGTCGGGCTCATAGATGGCTCTGCCATTTTTTTAAAAAATTATTTTTTTTCAACTTTTTTAATTATTATTTTAACTCCAATTTAGTCATATATTTAATCTCATATATTTGCCGTCGGGCTAGGCTGTTACTCCTGTAGTGCTAGACATATTTTAGTGTAAGGTTCATGTTGGTACATTTTACATTTTGATACGGAGTGAATAGAATTTTTGACGAGTCGGTGGTACTAATATGGTTATTGCCTGTTTCCTATTGGTACTATAGCTAGGTATTTCATTGATTCAAACGCACATGCATAATCCACCACGAGGATCTAGCTAGTTCATAACACTATTTCGTACTACCAACTAACAAAAGAACAGATGGTATATTAAAAACTATTTATTTCGAGGAAACTCGCCGGTCCAACATGGTGTGTATGGGAAATATGCATACACCCTCAGTTCAGGTAACTGGGCTGCAAAATGATCGAACTGCGTAGGGCACATGCTGCCTAGACATTCAACCCTCAAGCTATTCAAATGATAGGCGTGTACCGTAGCCATCCATTCTTTTTCACCGAAGCTGCTGAAGAAGAGAATCTCTTTGTAGGGGTGAAATCCAAGTACTCTACATCCATTGTAGACATGGAAGTCCCACTCACATGTACGATCTTTAAACATTGCTTTCGCGTTGACTTGTGTAAGAAGTGAATGATTGTCATCAACAACGTCATCGTCGGAGTTCCACCCATAAATTTCTTCAACTATTGCCTTCTTGCTGACTTGTGAAAGTTGAGAGCGAATTGATTCATAGTTGATGTCTTGTAAGACCCAGGGACCATGAACGCGCTCATCGAACATTCCGACACGCTTAAGGTCATATTCACCCTTCAACATCCACTTGGCATGACCTTGCGCTTCAATTAGGATCCAAACTCGAAAGACATCCTTAATGAATGATGCAAAGTAGACACCATTTTCTGATCTTCCCAGATAAGGGTACGCCCTCGTAGCCATATCCGTCGGTGGTTTGATCACACGGTACTTTTCATCAGATAAGGATATCCTGCAACATCACACCATGCATTGTTAGTATGTAAAAGGTCTGGTCGCCCGAAAATCAATCTTGCATCGATTTCAAACTAGCTAGTACAGTACCTCATGAGAAAATTGGTTTGGCAATGCACGTAAAGCGCTTGTCGCCAGTATGCGGAGCCATGGTGCTTCTGCCGTCGCAGCTCAGCAACAACCCCTGCGGCATCACCATCTCTAGCAAACGACCTCTCCTCCCAACGTCCTGACCTTGACGAGAAGACATTCATGATGCATCTCGACGGCGGCCATTCGGATGTCTCCACCAAAGGGTCCACATCGTCTCGTGGACTCCGGTAGCTTGGATGCCCAGGCTTGTAAGGTCTGGTGACCAAATAGGGGAAGCTGAACACCTGGTAGTGCGGCGACATGGTGGGATCAAAAGCTAGGTACCGATCGAAGTAACGGGTGATCCCCATGGGGTCGGCGAGGGGCCGGTCCGGCATCAAAGAATCCCAACATCGGGTGGCAGGGTTAACCACGTAGCCGTTGACTAAAAGGAGGCCATTACAGTGGTCAATGACGTAATACGGCAGCTCCAGCTCCTCGTATATCTCGTCTGGAGGATAGATGGTGGGCGGCACGAAGTCGAGCTTGGCGTTGACCTTGCAAGAGGAGGGCCGGGCGAAGAACTCTGGGAACTTGTGCTCCTCGAAGTGCATGAAGATGCCGGCTAGCGAGAGCGGGAGCAGGTCCGAGCGAAGGAGGCGGCACTCATCGATGACACGGCGCCAGGCCTTGCTGACGCAGCGGGAGACGGCGACCCAGCGCGGGGGGAGACGGCGGAGGACCTCGGCGATCACGTCGTCGGGTAGGTTGTCGCGATCACGCCGCCGCTGGCGTTCCATCGATCCCGTAAAACCCATCCCTCCCCTCCCCTCGACGATGGTTGGCGGATCGATCTCGGGCTGGAATATGTACACGGAACAGAACCTTACGTACATGGAAAAAAAACGTACGTGGAAGAGTCCGTTTTGGGATTTAAACCAAACGTTGCACCGTTGACAAGTTAAAAGGACAGAGACACCGTCCACCAAATGCAACAACAAATTAAGTCTACTGCTAAGGAGTTCATAATATTTGTTCTGACAAAATGATCCAGCAGGCAACTGCTTGCCGTGCAAAATACAAGAGATGACGTGCTATCTAGTATATCTCATCATCTGGGACATCTGGTGTAAGGTACTTCTGAGGGTCCTTGTACAATTCCTCGTAGTTGTATTTAGGCTTCACCCTCTCCGGGACAGGTTCGAGTGGGATGATGCTGCCTTCGTCGATCACGCCATCGATGATCCCATAATCGACAGCCTCCAGAGGACCCATGTATCGGTCTCTATCGATGTCTTTCTCCACCTGCTCCAGTGTACGCCCTGTAAACCCTGCTATTATCCGGGTTACATTCCTCTTGCTAGTCAGTATCTCCTTGGCTTGGACCTCTACATCCAAGGCCTGGCCACTCGCACCTCCCACGGGCTGATGCATCATTATTCTGGTGTTAGGCATGGCGAATCGTTTGCCCTTTGTGCCACCGCCAAGGAGTATAGCAGCTGTGGATCCAGCTATTCCCATCCCAATAGTGGATACATCTGCCCTCACGAGCTGCATTACATCATAGATGGCCATTGTCGCACTGAAAAGGAAAACTTCAAGGGTCAGTCACGGAAAGTAACGGTTCTGTATCAAAACATAAGCAAAGAGCTAATGGAAGAAAATCATTGCATACACTTCAACGTAATGACCTGGCTATTACTTTCTCTTGACTTCTCGTTCAACAAATTATTCCTGTTGGACGGGACTATCTTTCTCTAACCACTCCTACCAAAGGTGTATGTATAACATTCTGCACTTATTAACAAATAATAACTAACAACACGTTTGGTTGGGGGCAATTAGAGCTTAGGGAATAGAAACAGAAGATGTACGAGACTTTAAAGCTGTTGTATGGTTGGAAGATATGGAATATCGATGTTTAGGAGGGATATTAGTGCAGGAGTTGAGAATCCAGCAGAGAGCATTTTGGTTGGGGGCAATTAGAGCTTAGGGAATGGGAACTGAAGATGTACAATACTTTAAAGCTGTTGTATGGTTGGAAGATATGGATGTTTAGGAGGGATGTTGGTGTGGGAGTTGAGAATCCAGCAGAGAGCATTCAGAGTCAAATCGTCAACTGAATCATATAGCAGCGAGCTAGTGATATATGCTTACATACTTCTTGCATCTTGATCGTCAGATTGGATGAAAGCTTCAATTAGTCACTCTATTCAATTCAATTCAGTTTGAAGATTTATATATGGCCTAAATTTCATTTATATACTTAAGATGTTACCATCCGTAGATTACACTGGGGTTTTTGTTTAGATTCATAGTGCTTTAGTAGATACTACCAATTAAAGTAGACAGGAATACAATCAAACTACAAACAATTTCTTAAGGATAACAAAAGTGCAGCTTAACTTAGATAAGTACAAAGATAACATTTGCAATCTAGCATTCTTGATGTGGTTAAGAATAAGGTGGGTTCGACTCCCACAGGAGCGTACATTTCCAATCGATTTGGTGGTTTCCACCTAAGCTAGGATCAGAAAATCATAAAACTGTACTGAATGCAAATCTTCTACAAGGATAGCAAATTATAAGAAAACAAATGAGGATCTCGCAAGTCACCGTGACTCGCAAGGATGTGATTCAAGGCCAGTTCCAAAACAAAAAAGGGTGTGATTCAAGGCTAGTCAGTAAAGAATTATTCAGAGATTATTGTGGATCTTAGCAAAAATATGTTTGTAGTCTGTTGTACTCATTCTTATCCAGCAAGACAGTGTCTGGCGAACAACAATGAATGCTGAGAGGAACAAAGAGCCGACTTCTGTGGGCGGAATTGATGAGTCTGCTACATATACAAGTCACGATTTCGATGAGTGTCGCCTATATAAAGTCAAATAGCCGGGACTGAATACTATCCTGAACCGAATTACTATTTGCACAAAGTAATTTGCCCACAAGATGTCCATTTCGAATAATGCAAGGCCACCAAAGGCATTCTTTGCTAACAGGGTAAAACCCAATCCAACCAAATTTAAAAAAAAACAATCCAACCCAACCCTAGATAAATAAAAGGAGCAAATGCATGAAGGAAGAGGGGATTATGCATTGGAGGAGAGGAGACCTGAGCGATCCACCAGGGGAGTTGATGAAGAGGCGGATGTCAGATTCGGGGTCCGTGGCGTCGAGGAGGAGAAGCTGGCTGACGATGGCGTCGGCGAGGAAGTCCTCGATCTCGTTGCCGAGGAAGATGATGCGCTCACGGAGAAGGAGGCCCATGACATCGCCGCTCGCCACTCCTCCGTGCCCATCCATCTCCGCCCGGACACCTTGGCCTTCCCAAAGCGACTGAGGAGACAGGGACGCCGCCGACGCCGAAACCGCGTAACTGCGGCGGTTCAGCTTAAGAAGGGGATGGGCCTGCGCGGGCGGCACGCGTGCGCTAGAGCGCAGCTGCCGGTGCCTGAGCCTGGCCGCGACGGAGAGCGAGGCAGTGGCGCTCGCACTGGTGGCCGCCATCTCTGACTAGCTTACCGTGGAGCAGCCGGCGGCGGCGGCGGAGTGATGCCTTGTCTCCTCCCTCGCTGAGTGGGAGAGTAGATGGAAGGAGTGGATAACTAACTGCTACAGTACTCTCTTCTTCCTCACTCATCAAAAGGTTGGGCCAATTTTTTCCTGAACTGGGTTGGGCCTTGTCTTCCCTTTCTTCCCATCCCTTTTGAGATTACAACACAGACAGCAGAAAAATACCCTTCTAAAAAAAGTGAAATACAGCATCCGCTATAAAAAGCACAACAATACAGCAGATTATAAACTTATGTACAGACTGTACAGTAGCACAACCGTACACTAAGGGAGTCAAAGAGTCAAAAGTAAATCATCACCATCATCTACTTGATCAAAACATAGTACCGATAGAATGTTCGTCAACTGATACAGATACCATGCTCATGGACAGCTAAAACTCTTACAGTTGCCAACGTTCAAAAACTGCCAGACGAACAAAGGATAACACAGCATTACAAGTTGGCACCATAAACTGCATTATCAAGTCTATTAGACTCTACTCTTCTGCCTCCTCCTCTTCATCCATGTCGTTTTCAAGATGCCCAAGTGAAACTTTGGCCTTCTTCTCCTCCGGCATGCTCGACCCAGCACCAATCTCCTCACTCTTCCTCTTCTCGCCCTGCCCTGCCTCAACACCATCTTCTCTAGCCTCAGCTGAGACCTTGCCATCGTCGGACTTCTCGGCCACAGAATCGTCCTTCTTCTCGGACGGTAGCTCCCCTCCCTTCTTCAATGACTGCTCGCACTCTTTCAGGAAAGCACGCACATCATCGTCCTCAGCAACATGTAGAGCTGTCTGTCCCCCGTTTGTCTTCGCTGTGATGTCCACGCCCTTCTTTACTAAATACTTCACAAGGTCGAGGTGGGAGTTCTGAGCAGCAAAGTGCAACGCCGTCAAGCCCTTCCTGTTCTTTGCTTTCACAGAGGCACCCGACGCCAGCAGCTCACGCACCACTTCCAGACGACCTTTCTGCGAAGCAAAATGGATTGCAGCGGTGTCATCCATTGCTGCAGCCCCGACATCAGCTTTGTGCTTGCAGAGGCATTTCACGACCTCAGTATGCCCAGCCCATGCCGCCAGATGGATTCTATATAACAAAATCAACTATGTCAAGGAAATAGAACAGAGAACGTTGATAGGACATGAACAAGTTCATCACACAACGTGATTTGGTACTGCTGCAGAATTGTTTTGTCCTAGCCATGTTTCAGTAGAGAATAAACAACACTTATGCAGCAATAATAAATATGTCACAAATGAAGAAGCTGGAAGCATCCATATGCAAGCACTGGCGGATTGTGCAATAGTATATGCACACGGTTGTCTTCAAAATGACAACAAGGGGCAAGAGAAAATGAGATATAAATAATGTTTTTTTGTCTTAAATCAGCAGCAAAATTAAGAAATGAACTTACGACCCTAATTTAGTAGAATAAGTGAGACCATAGTTAACAGCTCAAAGCTGCTGTGCTATCCAATAAACAAGGTCCAGAGGCACCATTCTAGCAGCACATCAGAGGATCAAAGCAAGCTTGAAATATTATACTCCGAGGTGCTGCTAGTTAAGATGGTGGAGAGAGGCAATACCGCAATAGTTATGGGTTACAAATAGTGCTAAACACCGCATCCATGCAAGGGGCAATAACTAAACAAAACAAAATATTAGGGTTTCCGTGACATGAACTTGCAGCACATTATCAGTCAGCCAGGATAGTAACTCAAATGAACAAGCCCTGAATGTCACACTTTAATCATGTCAGATTACTACAGCAGCCTTACACGGCATGGTAGAGCTATCAATCCGAGACGAGCCGAAGCGAGCCAGCAATATAAAGTAATGACTGGTGTTGCATACCACTGTTAAGTGTTAACTGGTTAGGGCTGCGCACCAATGGAACATGGCCATGGAGATAGACAGTTGGTTAGTAGTAGTGGCTAGGGCGAAGACGAGGAAGAAGGGAAAGGGTCTGCTTACGGGGTGCGAGAGAGGCGGTCTCTGGTGTTGACGGCGAGAGGGTTGGACTCGCACAGCGACTCCGTCGCCGCCGCATCACCGGACCTCGCGGCCTTGTGCAGCGGCAGATCCTCTTCCTCAGCTCCTCCACCTCGGCCTCGGCCTCCGCCTCCGCCTCCGCCCCTGCCTCCTCCTCCACGGCCCCCGCCGCCGGGTCGACGTCTCCCCATCTGTCTCGCACGGCTGACGGCAGAGAGAACGAAGGACGGCGGTGGGATTCGAGGACGAACTCTAGCTGCCTAGCCACGGGGACGGGGGTCTCTGTACTATGGGCTATGCTAACCTTCGTAATGGGCCGGGCTACACAAATAATTCTATTTGGTGCATGTTTGGAACAAATGAATTTGTATGCTATGTTCCTTTTAAAGTTCACATGGAATTGGCTATTCAGGGTATTGATGGATTCTCAAAACAAATCAGTATTAAAAACACATGATTAGAGTGTCATGTTTAATTGAATCCTACATGATGTGGAACCTGCAAAAAAAATTGGCAATGAGTGTTTGAATCACATAAGAAAGATAACATGAAGTTTGAGTGGATGAAAGTTTTCTCCAAAACATATTCTAATGCGAATTAATCCTGAGGATTTTAATTCAATGAATAAAATGACATACATAATAAAAAAAATCTTAAGAATAAAAATACTACGCACAACATCCAAAAAAACTGGTGCTCGGATTTGACTGGTCTATAACTTTGGATAACACAAGTCGTTGTTTATTTGCTCTGTCATGTTTAACATTGTGGCTTTTGAAGGAAATGCGATGATGGAAACAATATGTTTTGGTTGGACATAAAACTTTCAAAAACTTCCTCGGATGATTTTAGTTTCATCTTTGTTCTCGATGTTTTTGTATTGTAAGAATTGTTTTTCATTCGGAATGTGTGGTAATTCACTTGCATACCCTCTTCCAAGTCAATCCTGGGTTCCATTAAAAAAATGCAACATGGAAGACGAAACACATACAACCTACGTAACAATGCAGACAAAAATTTGGAACAACACACAAAGTTGCAGCGTTTCTGAATCGGAATAAGGACACAAAATAAAATAGCATCACTATGCTAACCTTACACGCCATTAATCATATATATGTCACTCGTCCCCAATTTAGGGTCGCCAATAATGAATCCGGCTCACCACAACTATATTAGAGCCGTGACTAAAATCCATTCATCACAATCCAATGTATTTAAAGAGCTTGACAACTGGACCTCAAAATCTACCACGTGGTATCCATGGGTGCTTGGAGGCTTAAGGAGGAGTTGTCTAGGAAGGAGACCTATTGTGGAGGGGGGAATTACTCGTGAAGGAGGGTAATCTTGACACAACTGAGAGGTAGAGAATATAATGCATATTGGAGAGAGTTTGCACTAAACTATATGATGAAGAACCGAAGGTTTTCTATCGAGAGCACTTGTTGCTGAATTGAATCATTCACATTTGGTTGTGCACTGCAAAACTAAATTGAAAATCTTTTTGACAGAGTGCAAGGTAGGGTGGTAAACACACACACAAATCACACACATTATACCTCAAACACGCACACTACACGCTACGAAAAATATCGGAACCGCCAGTGGCCCACATAACAGTGGCGCATTGCCCTGCTTAAACACGACATATCTGCCAATTTCAAGACTAAAACTTTGTGAGTGAGATGAACGAAATCTCGCTGTAACGCTGCCGGCACAAGATCCCTGATTCCCTGTACAAACGTACGTCGACGTTTAGCTCTCCTCCAAAAGATGGTCGCTGTCTTCGGCCGGATGGGTGCCGGCGGGGTGCATCTCCACCTCCCCCTTCCGCTGCAGCTGCTGGTATTGCTTCTCGGCCTCGGGCATGGTCCCCATGATGGCCCTCAGGCGCAGGTTCACGTCGTCCAGGCGCTGGTACACGATGTCGTTGGTCAGCATCCCCGCGCACACCATGCTGATGGTGTCCCAGCTCTCCACCAGCGGCAGCAGGATGATCACCGCCGACCCCACCGCCCCCCACACGATCGCGATCGCCGCCCACAGCGTGAAGTACCCGAGGCTGAACTTCCCCGCCGGCACCGACAGCACCGGCCACAGTATCACGATCACCACCGTGAACCCCACGCCCCACTTGATGATCCACCGCTTGGCGTGCACCAGCTTCTCCTCCTGCAGCTCCTCCGCCTCCTCGTCCTCCTCGCCGCCGCCGGCCGCGCTGTCCACCCTCGTGATCTGCTTGCTGCTCTCCCAGTCGTAGTGCTGCGGGGACACGAAGCTGCACACGGCGTGCACTGCACCGCCGACCAGGATGGACACCAGGTTACCCGCCAGCATGGGAGCGTTCCGCCCCGTCGTGTCCAGGTTGACGCGCCCGTACTGAATCTTGGTCACTGTGAGCCAGACGATGACGCCGGAGACACAGCCGCCGACGGCGCCGAGCATGGCGCCGAACGCGTTGGCCTTGCTCCATAGCAGCAGGAAAGCGATGGGCATGACGGCGGATCCCACGAGAACGCCCATGGCCAGGTACATCCACCCGAGAGACACGCCGGCGATGTTGAGGACGACGGCGAGGACGCCCATGCAGCAGCCGAAGGCGAGGATGACGGCTCTGGACACGAGGAGGATCTGCTTCCCGGAGGCGTTCGGGTTGACGTAGGTGCGGTAGATGTCGTAGGTGAAGAGGGAGGAGACGGCCACGAGCTCCGCGGAGCCGGCGGAGGTGACGGCCATGAAGAGCATGGTGAGCAGGAGCACGGAGCCGGACTTGCCCATGAGCGCGGTGGCGGTGGCCGCAGGGACGAGGCCCTTAGCCGCCTCGTCGGCGGTCACGGGGAGGTCCAGGGCGAGCGCACCGAGCCCGAGCGAGGTGGCGAGCGAGAAGGGCACAGCGAACCACACCAGGCCGCCGAGCAGGTACCCCTTGTGCGTCGACGACGGCCGAGCGGCGATCGCGCTCATCCAGTACCCCTGCAATAATAAATCCAATTCCAATGCGCGATCGGTCAACCAAATGCCGGACATAAGCGCACGAGAGAAAATCAAAGGAAGGAAATCGGCCCTACTCCTACTTACGTTGTCAACGAAGACGGTGCCGAAATTGCCGACGATGTTGATGATGCCGAAGACGAGGCCGCCGGAGCTGAGCATGGTGAGGTAGGAGCCCTTCAAGTTGCCGTGGACGGGGCCGCAAGACTGGCCGTGGCGCGAGAGCTCATCGGTGCAGACCCTTGCGGAGCTGGCGACGGCCACTAGGTGCTCGTACACCACCTTGGGGCTGCCTAGTTTGCTGCCGGAGGTGTACACCAGGAAGACGAAGATGAGGAGCACAACGTGCACGACGACGGAGTGGATGTAGCTGGCGAGGAAGGTGGCCTTGAGCCCGCCCGCGAGCGTGTACACGATGACCCCGAGCGGGATGAGGAAGCTGGCGGCGTAGATGTTGACGCCGGAGAGCGCGTTCACGACGGCGGAGCCGCCGAGCAGCAGCATGGCGGTGACGATGACGTTGGTGGCGAGGCAGAAGGTGAGGAAGACGATGTGCGCGTGGACTCCCCACCGCGCCTTGACGATCTCGCAGACGGTGTGCGCGTTGGGCGCCTTGCGCTTGATCTCGATGGCCATGATCCCGAAGAGGAGCACCTGCACGGTGGCGCCGCTGGCGTACCAGAAGGGCCCGCTCACGCCGTACTGCCACGCCACGTTGGAGCTCTGCAGGATCGTTGCCGCCCATGTCCACTGCGACACGATGACGCTGGCGATCAGCCCCGTCTTGACGCTCCGGCCGGCGGTGTTGAACCACTCCGACGTCTGCAGCTGCGACCCACCGACGTAGCGTTTCTCCAACCACACCTGCGCGCGTATTTTTTTTCCACCATTAATTCCGGCGGCCGCAATCAAATAATTTGCTTTGCTTGTGATTTGTAATTACTGTGATGTGATCAAAGAAAAACTTAGTAATAAGAGATTGGAAATTTTGGAGTACCAGGAAGGATGTGAAGAGTGCGAAGAACGCGCCGAAGCCGAGGACGACGGCGTACCCGACGGCCTGCGCCAGCACCGGCTTACCGCCAAAGAAGCTCTCGTCGCGGGTGCAGACCCCATTCACCACCGAGTAGTACTGCCCGCCGAAACTCAGGTCCGGCGGCGGACACACCACCCCCGCCATCGAATTCGATTGAGCTGGATTCTAGCTACACAGGCTAGATTCGATTCAGTTCGATCTGGAGTATCTACTCCTCTACCACCGGAATATCCAAGATTTGTTACGGTCAACGCCTCACTCTCTGAACTCGATCAGTGGATGTGGGAAGGAGACAGATTCAGACTCCCCCCAATCAAGGAAGATACTGGCAACTGCCTGTTTGATAGGTGTGGATGGAATGGGTGCATCGATCACTCTGCACCGCACGGTATTTATACAAGTCGCCCAAGGACAAAACAACCCCAATTGGTTCATTTTGTTTGAATTTTTTGACCAACGGAATCCATATTGCTTCCAAACTTGTTTATTAGCTGAGAGATTCTTTGACTTTGCCTGTTTCCAGCTGATGCGGAGTTCATTTATAAGATTCCACTAGTATCTATGCTAGTTGAATCAAAAAAATATAGAGAGATATTTTTCCAAGCTAGAGAAAACAATTCATTTACAGCTTCCTGGTTATTTTGTCAACTTCGTCGGATGCATCTTATCTCGCAAAACTTATACTAGAATTTTACAGCTAGCTTGAGAAAAAAAAACAACTAGCCCAAAGATGTGTAATCATTGTATGCTAGTTGGATCAAACTAATATAGAGACATATTTTTCATCTTACACAAGAAAAAAACTCAATTTACAGCTCGACGGCTATTTTGTCAACTTCGTTGCATACGTCCTATCACGACGAACTTGTAGCATTTTGCAACTTGCTTGAGAACAAAATAGCAAGTAGACGAGGCCATTCCTAATCATGGAAAGCTAACATCCTTGTCATGATTCACAGCAATACGGAATAGAGTGATGTGCAGTCTAAATCCCCAGAAGTCGTCCTAATTTCTAATTCCTAGTACAGCTTTGTATCTCTGTACTCCAAAATCAACACTTACGACATAATCCTAATCAAGCTGCTTCAACAACTAAATAAATGGGATAAAATGATGTGCCACTCCAAAGAAGCAAAAAGCATCATTTCTACATATAAATTAGGGAGTTTTCACCCTCAGTGACGATGAGAAAGTGGTTGGTTGTCAAAGCGAGCTAAGGAGTTTTCTTGGATACGTGAACCTGAATTCCATAGCTCGGTGGCCGCATCTCCAACTTGAATCGGTAAGCTATGATCCGGAAAGGTCGAACGAGCATGAACCTTTTCATGTTCTTCTCAGGTTCAGGAGAACACGATTAGCGGAACCGGTAACTCTTATACAAAAAAAATACTAATACAAAGCAGCGTTAGACTTTTCATAACCTAAACATGATTTTCTTCAAACGAATTCTCAACTAAAATTTTAGTAAAACTTGCTTTCCTAAATATCAGTCTAAACCTCGTTCTCCAAAAATCCTATTGTTAATACTGCTATCCAAAACCACTTAAGAGTATCTTGAGAAAATATCCTTATTGATTTGTGTTAATGGGCATTTCTTGAAGGATGCCATCAACGGACAATGGGTATCCGATAGGGAGACCCAATCCCCCCTTATTTATTTTTGCTCTATACAGAAGACTTGAGATGTATGTTGAAATTTATGGGGCCATCACATTTGACAAGAGGTATATGGGTGATCATACATGCCCTATGGATCTCATACTTGTTGTTTCCCGATGAATAGTTGATCCCTGTGCAAGCCATACTCCAAGGTATAACTGAAATCATCTTTAGGGAAAATTGAGCAGAAGAGATGGAGACAAATAGTTTGGAATCATTTATTGGGGAAGAGGCGTTGGTAGGGAAGTATTTGGGCCTTCCAATGGCCCTAGGATGATCAAATGGTAGTCAAGTTGAAAACATTGTGATAACGACCAAGAAGACATCGATGGGGGAATGCAAAGAAATTCAATGGAGCTGATAGGGAGGTCTTGGCTAAATCGGTGATTCTGACTTGTTGCATGAGTTCTTTCTGGTTATCCAAGAAACCCAAAAGAAGATACCTAGTTGCATTGCTCGATGTTGGTGGAGGGATGATAACAAGATCGATGAAGATTCAACAGAGATTGGAAGAAGAAATGTTGTCCTGACGAGGGTTGGATGGGTGTTTTTTGCGTTACATACAACCTTTTAACCAAGCTAAACTTGCTAACCAGAGACATATATTGATGAGAAATGCTCACGAGTCCTCAAGAGGAAACACTATCATGGCACATATTTTATGGTAGCAAAAGGTAAGAGAAACCATCAAATATTTAGAGGGTAATATCACATACTCTCACCGTTTTTTAATATAAGATGTTTTAGCTATTGCACATGTTGTCTAGATACGCATAAAAATGAGTGAATATGGACACTAAAACATGTCTAAATACATGTTTGGACATGTAAACGTGGAAAAAAGCTAAAACATCTTGTATTAACAAACAAAGGTAG
Organism: Poa annua; assembly: GCA_026929855.1. Lineage (NCBI taxonomy): Eukaryota > Viridiplantae > Streptophyta > Magnoliopsida > Poales > Poaceae > Poa > Poa annua. Next base: position 76,985,152 of record CM049431.1, on the reverse strand, counting down.
TAGTAGATAAGCTCTAAGGAAAGGGTTGATCAAATAAACTGACGAGGTTGTTAGGATATGTGAAGGACCATGGACATCATCAAAACCTAACATGGAGAAAATTGCACACAACACCAACCTTTGGTGCGTTTGTTGCACAAAACACAGAAACAAAACACTTCTTGCAGTGAACACCATATTTTCGTTTAATCAGTTGCAACCAACCCAAATAACAGTTTTAGAGAACTTAATAGGTATCTAACATGTGCTTCTGGATTTTTAATTTTGTACTGTACACACAAAAAATATACGACAATTAACAATTTTTTCAAGAAATATAAATTGAAAACAGGCTGCATAATAGAAGAAAATATATAGATTATACATGTTAAAGACTAGGACATGACCATTCGAGTCAAGTCCAGAATTTATACTCTACTAGTAAGGATAAAAAATAGATTTCCTTACGAAGTGTAATGGAAACTACAAATTCCTTTGAGTAGAGCTAAATCTGGTAGTTAGGAATAGATCTCTAGTTAGAGATAATCTGATAGGCTCGAAAGGCTGTGAAAAATGTGAATTTTGTAACAAACGTGAGACTCAGGAACACTTACTTTTTACATGCCTCTAATATTGACTCTGTTTTTATATATAGAGTTGTCGAGCAAACGGTCTTATGAAGTTGGCGGGATCGAAAGCAGCAAATGATCTTATGGCTCTGGTATAGAATCGTAACAACATATATTGCTCCTTTTTATGAAATTGCTTGTAAACATTGCTAGTACCTTCTTACAAAATCCTTCACTTAATCCAACCCTTCATATGATGGAACGTTATTGTCATATTATTGACGTTCATTGTCTCGTGTTTTAAAAATATAATAGATTATATATCTCTGAATATTTGGTTCCGTGCCATAAAATAACATCATTCTTTTGGTCCCATATGCTCCAGCACCCAGGGATAATAATCTCTTTCTGATGATGCATGTTTGTTTCATTTCTCATATCTATATTATGACTTCTACCTACTGCTTATCTTATGCCACATACATGCTTCATCCTTGTGCAAGTGTATCTTTGACTCTTTGCTTATTTAAAATGACTTTGCACAACATGATTCAAAGTGAGTATGTGGTACGATCTATATGTTGTTATTGATCCTGAAATATTTTGACAAGTATAATCTATATATTTGTACTGTTGTGCTTCCTATTTTCCAATTTGTATTTCTCAGAAATTTTGTGTTAAATATCGTATATTTTTTTATATGGTACAAAATTAGTCCTATGCGGTATAAAAATCCAAAACCACATGTTAGATATCTATTAAGGTCTCTAAAACTGTTATTTGGGCTGGTTCCAACTGATTAAACGAAAATATGGTGTTTGCTGCAATAAGTATTTTGTTTCTGTATTTTGTGCAACAAACACCAAAGTTGGTGTTATGTGCAATTTTCTCCCTAACATGAGACAGTTGGTACGCTTGCGGAAGGTATCACATGTCCGAGAGCTTATCATTGGAGACCAAGAGAGCTAGGATTTTAGAAATATTGGGATCATATTTTATTGGTCTGAATGTTAGGGGCTACAAGATGGACATGCGTGGGCCGGGGAGCTGGAGAAACATGGGATTTTTTTGGATATAGTATGCGAATATTGAATAAATATTGTTAATAGTGGTGGGCGATACCGGTGCCTTAAAAGGTAAATTCATTTCAGTGGTGGGTGATTAATAAATATGCCTCCAAACTAAAAGTTGTACGAAATGAACACGTTGAAAAGGTCGAATATTTGACTAGAGGAGGACGAGAGTGAATAGGCATCTATAAATTTCCTTTTTCTCTTAAGCGAATTGAGACGTTTCTCAAATATAACTTGTCTAGATATGAAACTACGTGAACAAGCTATATGATGAGAAAGATAAAAGCTAGTAAGATATACTTAACATGATAAGCCAGCAATAATAAGTAAAATAAGGTTGATAGATAACCACACAATGATGTGACAATTTTATCCCGAAGCTCACTTCACGATGAATCTATGCATAGTCACAATGTTGATCCCCGAATAGTCATCAATGACACAACATAATCTTCTTCATGCTTTCACCCAATGTGGAGTAGCAGGTGTCACTATATGATGCCCTTCAGGTCAAACCTTGGATGAGACACACTCCACAACTTAATTGGAGACTCCCACCGAATTTTGGCGGCTCCCGAATACAAAACAATCACAAGACCAAGACCAAGACCAAGACACGAATGCACAGCTTAATTGCAGGCTCCCAGCTAGTCCCTGCGACTACCAAAGCCAAGAAGACAACCACTACCATTCAGGGTTCCAAAAACCCAAGAGTACAAGTTTCTCAATGAAATGGATGGGTAAATCAAATCGCTTTGGTGAAAGCGATAGATATCCATGTCACTCTCCCAAGTCATATAATGACAAGGTATTTGAGAGGGTAGAGAGAGATCTAATGAGTTAAAACTTGCAATAATACTGGGACAAGATATTCTTGTCGTGGTGCCTATTTGGGAGAAGAAGAGTTGACTTAAATAGGTCCACCAAAACTAAGTTTGGGACATATTCCATGTTGTGCGGAATGGATACAGAATCAACATGAAATTCCGGACGTTGGGAATATTCCAGACTCAAAACAATAGATTCTGAATCGATATTAGTACTGAAGGTTCCTCTTCGGAGCCAGTTCAGAATATTTGAACGGCAGTTGACCACCTAGAGGGGGGGGGGGGGGTGAAAGGTGGTGACCAAATTTTATGTGTTTTTCAGTTTTAGGCTAGCGGAAGGTAAGTTGTCTAAATGTGCAACTAGGTGATACAAGTGAAAGACAACAAGGAAACTAAACAAGTACAAGAATGCAGTAAAGGAGAGGGGAACAAGACAACCGTAGGAACTCGAAGACACCGATTTTATCCCGAGTTCCACCACATAGGTGTACGTCTCATTGGAGGGGTGTGAGCTACCACAAAGGTTTGCTCAACGCCACAAAGGCCTCACCCTATTCTCCTGTGAATTCGACCACAAAGGTGCGAATCCACTCTTCCACTAAGGACTCCTTTAAGGGCGGAGAAGATCCCGTACAAACACGTGAGGCACACACCCACAACTGAATTGGGGGCTCCCACAAAGACCACAACAGGTCAAATCCACAAAGGAATCCACAAAGGATCAAGAACACACAAAGTTGAACCTAGCTATCCACAAAGGAACCCTAGATTCGTTGCCCCTCAAGAAATAGAGGGGGGAAATCAAAACGCTTCGGTGGAGTTGTAGATCGGTGGCTTCTCCCTCAGATCCCCAAGTATCAAAGGATTTGAGTGGCTAGATTGGGAGATCCGGAAGAAACAAGCTTCAGCACCAATGGAGGAGAGAGATAATCTGGAAGCTTAAATTGCTGGAGGTAGGTGGAGGGGTATTTATACCCCTCTTCAACATCTGCCCGTTGTACAGCCGCCAGCCCAGAAATCTCCGGGTTGAGGACCGGAGATCTCCGGACTCCGGAAATATCGGTAGGAATTCCGGTTGTGCTTGACTCTGGATCAGTACTGGTTGGGCTTCTTGACTTGGTAGAAATGTCTCTGACACTCGGAGATCTCCGGACTGGGGCTCGGAAATCTCCGAGCGCCGGAAATCTCCTAGAGCATTTCCGGCTAAGTTTGTGTTGGAGTCAGTACGCATTATGAGTTCTGGACTTGGTCGAAATTCCTCTGTCACTCGGAGATCTCCGGACAGGGGCTCGGAAATCTCCGAGCGCCGGAAATCTCCGAGAGCATTTCCGGCTCAGCTTGAGTTGGAGTCAGTACGCATCTGATTTATGACTAAGTGAAAAACTTGATTAGCTCGGAAATCTCCGGTCTGGGGACCAGAGATCTCCGAGTCCCGGAAATCTCCTGACTGAAATCCTGATGAAAGACCAAGTGAAGCAGTATTGAGAATTAGGCAATAAAAGTGTTCCTCTTTATCAAACGACCTGTAATAGAACTTGCATGCTTCATCACAAACATTAGAATACCTTTTGTGTTGTCATTAGTCACCAAAATCTTGGAGTGCATAGAATGCACTTTCAATCTCCCCCTTTTTGGCGAATGATGACAACACGAAAGGAGAACGGATTTGCAAAAAAAGATGGAGCTCCCCCTAAGTAAGTGCACTATTCTTAGGATGTTTTTGGAATACAAAGTGCACATTCCTTAGGATCAACACTCCCCCTAGATTTTATAGAACATGCAAAGACACAATATACAATAGAAGCAACAAACTTAGACAATAGAGTTATTACAATAGAGAATTTAACGGTTTAACAGTACTCATGTCTCACACACATGAAGAAATAAACAAACACGATAAGAGGGAGCACTTAAAAACAAAACGAAAGAAAAAAAAGAGAAGTGCTTGAACGGATAGACGTCGCCTAGAGGGGGGGGTGAATAGGCGATTTAAAACTTTTTCCGAGGACCCGGAATATCCTGTCCAAGAATGACCCGGAAATTCCGGTATGCTTGATAAAGGCGGAATAAACTAGAAGTTTACTTTAACAAGCATACAACCTAGATATAAATACTAGGCTCACCTATGTGCACCAACAACTTACGCTAAGCAATACAAGTAACAAGGTGATATCAAGATAGATGACTTCAAACACAAAGGCTATCACAATGTAAAGTGCATAAGTAAAGAGCTCAGGTATAGAAATAACCGAGGCACGCGGAGACGAGGATGTATTCCCGAGTTCCACCCAAAGGTGTACGTCTCGTTTGGAGAGGTGTGCGCAACCACAACAGATTAGCCGCAACGCCACAAAGGCTCACCTTCTTCTCCTGATGAACTCAACCACAAAAGGTTGCGAGTTCACCTTCCACTATTGATCTCCTTTGGGGCGGAGATCGAATCCCGTACAACTCTTGAGGCACACACCCACAACTTAATTTGGGGCTCCCAAGTCTTGAGGCACACACCCACAACTTAATTGGGGGCTCTCAAGTGACCACAAAAGATCTTGACCACAAAAGGTCTTTGCCACAAAAGGCGTCTAGGGTCCAAAGACCCAAGAGTAACAAACTCACAAGTAACACCACCACGAATCCTCGTGGAGGGCTCAAACTGATGCAAATGCAATGGCAAGAGCACACGAAGTGCTCAAATCTTTCACTCTCAAATTTCAACACAACAACAAATGTTTATGGGGGAATAAGAGAGGAAGAACAAAGGAAACCACAAAGGAGTCAAATCCTTCACTCCCAAATCCCACCAAAAGCAACTAATGCTTATGGGGGGATAAGAGAGGAAGAACAAAGAGGAAGAACCACAAAGGAACTCCAAGAACTAGATCCACTAGGTTCCCCTCACTTAGAGGAGAGATTGATTGGTAGGATTGTAGATCTAGATCTCCTCTCAACTTTCCCTAAAGAATATGGAAGAATCAATGGAGGGATTTGTCGTGGTATCGGCATAATTGATAGGAGACGGGGGTCCTCTAGACTACGTATGGATTGTGGGGAAGAAGGTTGGTGTCGTCGAGGACGGGATTGAACACGGCGAGTTTACCCAGCTTCAGATCCCACAACGGTGGCGAGATCCTACGTGCTGCTATAATTCACTATGAGGCAATAGCCGTGAACAGGTTACAATGTGTATGATGCCTATTGAAGCGTCTGCCCTAAAGGCTCCCTGGTGACCGGCTTATATGGGCGGCCAGACCCCAGGGTACAAGGTAAGTACTTGTACGGCAAGTAAACAGAGTCCTAGACCTAGCCGGCTTAGTTGTCGCCTTCCGTCTTGGGCTTGGTGGCTTGATGGGCTTCGGCCTTCCGCCTTCCTTGGACCGTCCGCCTACTTCCTTGTACGTCAGCTATCTGGGCCGCCCGGCAGGCTTCGGCCATACCACCCTTGGGCCACCCTGGACTAGCCGGATTGATCCATGTTGGTTATACCCCTAGTTGACATATCCCCAACATTAGCCCCCAGAAAGGTTGAAGTTCTCCAGGCGCCGGCTTCTTCTTGATTCTTCATCTGTCAAAATTGGCGGCTGCAGGACTTGAACCATTCTGAAAATCAACGAGGCATGCGTGTCTTGATATTGACATGCGGCCGCCTTTATCCATCATGGGAAAATAAGGCTACTCGGCAATCTTGCCGAGCATTCTTCTTGACGGTTTCCACCTAGCCGGCTCACGACAGTTTGAAAACAGCCTAGGCGGGAATCTCGCCATGATCACAAATTGCGGGAAAAGAGGAGGCGTGGAGATCGTGCAATCGTGTGCTGCAACGGATGCTGGACACGTGTCCGACTAAAAGCACCGTTGCACAGGGAGCAACGCCTGGCCCTATAAATAGGTAGCCAAACGGTCCATTTTCACCACCCTGCCTTTGCTCTCCGTGCCCTCTTGCCCTTCCACTTCTCCGCTTCTTGCTTCCGAGCGAACTCCGGCGAGCTCATCTCCTCCGGCGACCTCTGCGCGCGGCGATGTCCACCGGCCAGAACCTTTCCACGGCGTCGAGCGGTCCGGCGACCGAGACCACGCCTGCGACGGCGATGGGCGGCGCGGTAACTCGTCCCGCGACGGCGGCGACGGGCAATGTCGCCACCGTCGCCCCCCGGACTTCCACCGCGCGCATGCCAGCGGCGGGCCCCTCGGCTCCTCCACCGTCCACCACGGCGACGACGGCGGCTGGTACTCCCGTCGACGAGGAAGAGGAAGTGGCGGACCTCGGGTCCCGCTACTGGCTTCCTTCCATAGTCGACGAAGACGCCCTCCAAGACTTGGAGGCCGTCGGCTACCTCCCCACTCGGGAAGATTGTCGGTGGAGGGCCGCCTATGGAGACGTCATCCCGGCCCCGAGAGCCGGGGAGCGGGTAATCCTCACCTCCCATTTGGTTAGGGGAATGGCGCTTCCGCCTTCTTTAGCGAGGTTCTTGATCATTATGGGCTCCAGCCCCACAACATAGCACCCAATAGCATATTAGTCCTAGCCGGCTTCACAGCTCTGTTCGAAGGCTACCTAGGTATTAGGCCTAGTTTAGACTTCTTCAGATATTGCTTCCGTTGCCGGCGACAGACGGTGCCGGACGGCGGGCTGGCAACCTGCGGCAGCGTCACCTTCAACTGCCGCCAGGGCCGCCAATGGTATCCTAAGATACCATACCTTGAATCCGTCAAGGGCTGGACCTGCACATTCTTCTACTGCCAAGATATGGCAGCTCCGGGCCGCCAAGTTGGCATCCCGGAATTCGTCAACGCGCCACCTATGCCCCGGCCCTGGTGGGACGAGGCGGTGCCCAAGCCGACGGAGGAACTCCGCCTTATTCAAAGGCGGATTGAATTCCTCACGCGGACGATGGCTCCCCCTCTGCTGGATGGGGTCGACACCGTCATCTGCTGGCTCGGCCGGCAGATCCTCCCCCTGCGGTACAGCCCGCACAAAATGTGTCAGTATTCGCCTACTGACACGGCCTCTCTCCGCGTGAGCGAAGAGATGTTGCCGGTTGCCGACCTGGCGTTCCGGCTCCGCAGCCTTGTCAAGGCGGGGCTGGTGAAGGCGGTGGAGGGTGTGCCCATGCACACCCACGTCAACCCTCCCCTCGAGGTAAATATCTTCTTCCTTGCCCCTTGTTTGATAGCTTCGCCGGCTAAAATTGAGCTCCATTAAACTTGTCTTCTTTTTCAGCTCTCCGACTTGGGGGAGGATGACCTGGCTCCCGACTTCTACGAGTCGGAAGCCGGGAAGACGAAGAAGCGCAAGGCATCCGGCGTCGCTTCCTCTATGGTGAATGCCGAGAGGAAGAAACGGATCGCATCGGCTACCGAGCCGGCTCTCGCCAACCTTGGCGAGAACGCGGGGATTAATATCCCCCGAAGGTACTCAATTCTGCCTTTAATAGACGACAAACTTCTTCAATACTGGCACCCAATTGACTGTACTTGTTTTTTATTGACAGGGAAAGGGTCGCAACTTCCCGGTTGACGACCAGGCTTCTTGGCAAGGGTAAGCGGCCACAAGGCAGCTCGCCGGCTACCGTGCCGCCAACTCCTCAGCTCCAAGCCGGCAGCTTTATGGGCGACGCTCGTCGTCAGCCCCCGGCTCCGGCTTCTGGCGCTCCGCCAAGGGCCTCTTCCACCGACCGCGCGCCCAAGACTCCCCTACTGCTGGCTGAGGCTACGGCCGATGAAGCCGCTCAATCGCGCGCCGCCAATAAAGGGTTGCTGGAGTCGACTGCCGGCGGGTCTCGGAGGGCAGCCCCGACTGCGGGAGGCGGCAAGGTCAGGGACCCTTGGTCCACCTTTAAGGAGGCCAAGGAGTCAACTTTGGCTTTCGCCAACTTCGCCTCACAGGCCTTCGCTGACTTGGAGGGCGACCTATCTGTAAGTTTTTACCACTCCGGCATATACATAGCCTTTCCCCCGAGCACTTAGATGGCAAGTCAAAAATAAAAGAAATTTTGACTGCCGGCTTAGTGGTTATTCGACAATATGTTTTATGCCTTTGTTTTGTCCTGCAGGGCCTTGTGTCCGCCAACGTCGAGCTTGTCTCCTCCCGAGTCGAGATAAACCGGCGCTGCCGCGACCTGAAGAAGGAGTGCGAGGCTAAGGACCTGTGGATTGCCGAGTTGGAGGCGGCCCGCAAAAAAGATGAAGGTAGGGTTAATCCTCCTCGCCTTCAGCTATACTTTCGACTTATGTTGCCGTCAATCATTTAGTTAGCGAATCCATATTTGTAGAACTGCTAGACCACGCCCAGGATATTCTGAAGGCGTCCACTGATATGCAAGCTCTTATGAATGAAGCTTCTGATTTGACGGCCGCCAACTTGGAGTTTGAAGGAGGCTCACCAGAAGGAGATGGAGGCCCAGCAGCTCAAATTTGCGCAGGAATCTAGCCAGCTCACTGGTGAGCTGGAAAGCCTGCGCAATAAGTTGGCGGAGGCGGAGAAGACGGCTGCCAAGGAAATCTCCAAGCAGACTTCTCGCGCCCAAACTGCTGAGGATGCGCTGGCAACTCATATGATTGAGCTGTCCGCTTTCCATAACTCGGCCCTTGGTAATTTCTTACTCCTTTATTTGATGTTGCCATTTTGCTTTAGCCTGAGCCAAACTAATGGCTTCATTTTTGATACAGTTCCCGCCGGTTTAGGCGATGACAAGGTTGTCAGCCCCCGCCTGGATCGCCTTGCGCGTCTAGGCGAACTGATCACCGAGACTTTGGCGGCGTCCAAGCGGTTTGCCGCCAAGTTCTCCACCTCCTCCGGCAGCCAGGAACTGACCGAGTTCAGCGACGTGCCCGCTATCTTGGAGCAAGCGACCAAACTGCACAAGAGCTCGCTGAAGTCGGCGGTGCGGGGTGGTGCCAAGGCATGCCGTCAACATATGAAGACGGCAGCGAGGTTGAGTCGGCCGCTGTTCTGGACAGCGTTGCCGGCTACGCCACGCGTGTTGCCGATATGGTTGACACTTCAATCTTCTATCGGCGCCATCCTGTGCCTGGTGGAGAGGGAGCTGGAGCTGCCGGCGCGGCCGAGGCGGAGGGGAGTGATAGTTCCGGGGCTGAAGTTGTCAGCCCCCAAGCCTGATGTAGATGCTCCCCCGAGCCATATCTTTTTGTCCTTGCTTCCTATTAGCCTTATTTGTCGGCCCCTGAAATGATGCAACATTGACTTGTAATATTTGTATATACTTTTGTTGCTGCTTTGTTAGGCGGAAACTAGCTGACAAGTTTTATTTTGTCTTTATTTATATGGACCGCCTTAATTTTACCCTGACTTATATGTTTGACTTTTTGTATGTTGACGAAACCTCAGCCGGTAACTTTAGCTGAAACAACCAGGGCTAAACCATGCGTTTAGAATCAGAGACCAAAGCCAACATGTTGGTGTCAAAGACATACTACTAGGCGAACCACATATAAGTAATCAGAGGTAAAGGAATTAGGCGGCGCAAAAAGGTTTATTTTTGCTTTGGGTTGGCTCGAAAGCTGCAAGTATCTACCAGTTTGAACCTTTGCACGGAGCTATAAAATAGGTAACTTAGATACATAGGGGAAATATGATTGCAAGAAAGGACAAAAGATGGCATGCTTCTCAACACAGATGAGGAACCATAGACTTTTATTTCATAATCATATTTAACTTATTACAATTATAAATTGCTAAGTGTAGAAAGGACGTAGCTGCTCAATATTCCAAGGCCGTCTTGTTTGCTCGAACGGATCGTCAATGCCTTTTTTGCGCTTGGTTCCCCTTTTTCCTGCCGCCTTCTTGCGCATTTTCTTTTTGTCTTTGTCGCGGATGTCGGCCAGGTAGTAGGAACCATTGAGCAGCGCCTTTGTGACTATAAACGGTCCTTCCCATGGCGGGGATAACTTGTGCAAGCCTTTTCTGTCTTGAATTAGGCGGAGAACCAGGTCACCTGTTCTGAAGCTTCGCTTCCGCACTCTCCGGCTATGATAGCGGCGAAGTTGTTGCTGGTACAAGGCGGAGCGATGGAGAGCGACGTCTCTTTCTTCGTCTAGCATGTCTAGGCTATCCTGTCTTGCACCTTCTACGTCTTGCTCGATGTAGGCTTGAACTCTTGGGGAATCGTATTTCATGTCGGTAGGTAGCACTGCCTCAGCGCCATATACTAAGAAAAAAGGAGTGTAGCCGGTAGACCTGTTATCAGTGAGACAGGTTGCTGCCATTATCAGTGATAATGCTGTGTGGAACTCCAAACCGAGAGATAATTCCCTAGAGGAAATTGGTGGCTGTTCGTGCGTCAAGTTTGTTGATCGGTTTAGCCTCGACCCATTTGGTGAACTTGTCGACAGCGACCAATAGGTGGGTGTACCCACCGCGCGCCTTCTTGAAGGGACCCACCATGTCTAAGCCCCAGACCGCGAACGGCCAGGTGATTGGAATCGTCCTTAGTTCCTGTGCCGGCAAGTGAGGTTGACGAGCGTACAACTGGCAGCCTTTGCATGTCTTTACGATGTTCTCGGCATATTCTTTGGCGGTAAGCCAGTAGAAACCTTGGCGGAAAGCTTTGGATACAATGGACCTGGCGGAAGCATGATGCCCGCAGGTGCCAATATGTATGTCCTTCAGAATTTCCCGGCCTTCTTCCGGCTGTATGCACCGCTGATAGATGCCGCACGTGCTTCGCTTATATAGCTCGCCTTTTATTCTCGTGAATGCCTTGGCTCGCCTTATGATCTGCCTTTTTAGCACCTCATCGTCCTCCGGCAACTTTCTGTCGATTAGAAAATCGAGGTATGGGACTGTCCAATCCGGCTGTGTTAAGTAGACAACGAGACTTGCCGCTTCTACCGGTTCTTCTGCATCGGGGTCCATCAAATCGGCGCCTTTAATGGACGGCTTGTGCAAATGTTCCAGGAAAATATCTTTTGGTACCTTTTTGCGTTCTGATCCCAGTCTTGCAAGTGTGTCTGCCGCCTCGTTCTCAGCTCTTGGAACATGCCGGACTTCGTAGCCCGCGAAGTTTTTTGCGAATTCGTCAACTTTGGCTCTGTAAGCCGCCATTGTTGCGCTTTTCGCATCCCATGTTCCGCTTACTTGTTGCGCGACCAAATCTGAGTCGCCATAACAGAGGATTCTTTTGACGCCTAGGTCGTTTGCCACGTGTAACCCATGAAGCAAAGCTTCGTACTCGGCAACCTTGCTGGTTGATGTGAAGTGGATTTGTAACACGTAGCTAAGCTTGTCACCTTTAGGCATGCGTAGAACGACTCCAGCCCCCGAGTCTTTGAGCATCTTTGATCCGTCAAAGTGCATGACCCAATATTCTGATTCGGGGAGTGTCGTTTCCTCCATGGCCTCTGTCCAGTCGGCAACAAAATCTGCAAGCGCTTGAGACTTAATGGCGGTCCGTGGTTTATAGACTATATCAAAGGCGGCAAGTTCGATGCCCCATTTGGCAACTCGACCTGTTGCCTCTGCATTGTTGATTATGTCTCCCAACGGTGCCTTGCTGACTACTGTCACTGTGTGTTCCTGGAAGTAATGCCTAAGCTTTCTGGCGGCGAAGAATACACCATACGCCAGCTTTTGGTAATGCGGATACCTCTGCTTGGAGGCGGAGAATACTTCACTGATGAAGTAGACCGGTCGCTGCTCACACGTCGCGGCTTCGTTCTCCTTTCTTTCCATAGCCAAGACAACGCTGACACCAGCTCCTGTTGCCGCGATGTACAACAGCATTGGTTCCTGTGATCGAGGTGCTGCCAATATCGGAGCGGATATGAGGGCCTCCTTAAGTTGTTGTAAGGCGGCATCTGCCTCTGCTGTCCACTCGAAGTTGTCGGATTTCTTCAATAGCCGGTAGAGAGGCATCGCCTTTTCCCCTAGGCGGCTTATGAAACGACTGACGGCTGCCGCCGATCCGGCTAGGCGCTGCACGTCCTTCAGACAAGTAGGTCTGGATATGTTTTGGATGGCCTTGATCTTCTCCGGGTTAACCTCGATCCCTCGTTCTGAGACGATAAACCCGAGCAGTTTGAACGCACTTAGCGGGATTGAGTTTCATCTGATACCTCCGGAGATTCTGAAAAGTTTCTTCCAAATCCTCTAGGAGATCTGCCTTCTTTTTTGACATTACCGCGATGTCGTCTACATAGACGTGAACATTGCGGCCGATCTGTTCGTGCAGGCAATTTTGCATACATCGCTGGTAAGTTGCTCCTGCATTCTTTAGGCCAAAGGCATTGTAATGTAGCAGAAAGTCCCGTATGGAGTGGTGAAAGATGTTTTCAGCTGATCCGACTCTCTCATCTTGATTTGGTGGTATCCTGAGTAGGCGTCCAAAAAACAAAGCAGCTCGGAGCCTGTTGTGGAGTCTACGACTTGATCAATTCTAGGCAGCGCAAAGGGATCCTTTGGGCAGCACTTGTTAACACCGGTATAGTCAATACACATCCTCAGCTCTTTATTCTTCTTTGGAACAAGTACAGGATTTGCCACCCAATCGGTGTGAACAGCCTATTTATCTCCTTTCCTATAGCCTTGCGTCTCTCATCCCCAAAGCGTCTTGTTGCTTGCTTCACCGGCTTGGATCCTTTTATGACGTTGAGCGAGTGCTCGGCAAGTTCCCTCGGCACACCAGGCATGTCGGAAGGCGACCATGCAAAGATGTCACGATTCTCACGGAGGAACTCGACGAGCGCGCCTTCCTATTTGCTGTCAAGGTTGGAGCCGATGACAACTTGCTTAGACTTGTCACCTGGGATGAGGTCCGCCTTTTTGGTGTCTTCTGAAGCTTCGAAGGTCTTCTTGACATCAATCTTTGGCCTTGGCATGGAGTGGTCTGAATCCGCACCGAGCAGCGCGAGTTCTTCCTTGTGGATGACGGCTTCTGCGAAGGCGGCCATGCCACGCTCGCACTCCTTGGCTTTCTTGAAGTTGCCGGAAATCGTGATGGTTCCGTTTTCCCCCGGCATTTTAAGCTTGCTGTATATGTAGCACGGCCTTGCCATGAACTTGGCGAAAGCCGGTCGTCCGAAGATTGCATGATAGGCGCTTTTGAAGGGGACAACTTCGAACCGGAGAAACTCTGAGCGGTAGTTCTCTTTTGGTCCGAAAGTTACCTTCAGCCTGATGCTCCCCATTGACTTTGCTTGCCTGCCGGGCACTATGCCATGAAAAGCGAGGTTGCTGTGGTCCAGCTGATCCTATGATAGGTTCATGCGGCTTAGTGTGTCATAGTACAGGATGTTGAGGCTGCTGCCGCCATCCATAAGTACCTTTGTGAGTCTGAAGTTGTCGACAATGGGATCGACGACAAGGGCGTACTTGCCTGGGTGAGGAACGTGATCAGGGTGGTCGGACCGGTCCCAAGTGATCGTTGCTTCCGACCAGTTCAAGTACTGAGGGACGTCCGGCATTGTCGCGTTGAGTTCGCGCATTTCCGCCTTATCCGCTTTAGCCGAAGGCGTGCCGACAAAGCACGCAAGAGATTCTTTGACCTTCGGATACGGCTTCTTTTTCTTGGCGGCTGCGTCGTCTTCGCTTGAGATAGACATGTCGTCGTCATCCTCATCCTCCTTGTTGTCTTTCTTGTCGTTCTTCTTTGACTTCTTTGACTTCCAGCCGACTGTGGGGTCCTTTTTGAAGTCTTCCATGAAACGACACTCGCCAAGCATATGGTTGACCTTGCCCAGTGAGGCGTGGATGGGACATGGCAAAAGCTTTGCCTGTTCATAAGTGATTCGCGCCGCCTTAGGCCCTGAGCCGGCTTCACGACTATCTTTCTTATTCTTCCACTTCTTTTTGCCGGCGTTCCCTTGGAATGCTACGGCTACCTCATTGGAAGGTCCGGCTTTGTCATCTGCCGCTGCTTGCGCTTGTTGTTCCGCTTTGGTATGATGTTGACGTCTGGGTCATCGTCCCGGGCGTCGTCATCCGCCGCCGCGTATTAGGCGGCCAGGTTGAGCATCTCACCAAGGTCTGTGATTTGCTCGCGGACGAGCCTATGACGGAGCAAGGACTTCTTCTGTAGGCCCGTGTAGAAGGCGTGGATAGCCTGTGCGTCCGAAACACCATGACAGTTGCCTTTTTCAGATATCCAACGGCTGACAAAATCTGTCATGGTTTCGTCCGGCTTTTGGATACAGCGTTGCAAATCCGTGTAGGTATTTGGACGCTTGTATGTTCCTTGGAAGTGCTGGGAGAAAACCTTTTCCATGTCGTACCAGCTATGGATGGACTTTTCAGGAAGGTTGTCGATCCAAGCTCTTGCCGTGCCTTCCAACATGAGAGGTAGGTATCGGACGGCAACATAGCTGCTCCCGCCGGCAATTTCTATGGCCATGGCATAATCGGATAGCCATGAGTCCGGCTTAACGAGGCCGTTGTACCTAGAACAGTTTTTTGACACTGATGTCATGTCCTTAGGGAACGGCTCTCTGCGGATGGCGTCACCGAAGCACTTTGGTCCAGAGTATAGCGGCTCCTTTCCTCTTGCTATGTCTTGTAGGCGGTGTCGTGCGTCTTTTGGATCGAGGTGCCGTGCGCCTCTGTTTGCGTCCGGCTCGTCCTGCGCTGCCCGGCTTATGCTGCGCCTGGGTCCTTCTGCCTCCTCTCTCTTCTTGCTGCCGGTGCTACGCTGCGGAGTCCGGCTTCGACCTCTCCTGGGAGGGTCGTTGCCGACATCTTTTCTAGGCGGCGGCCTGTTGTTCTGGCTACCGCCGTTGTCGCGTCTTGGCTGGGATGGAGGTTGCAGGTCTCCTCTGCTTCCTGTCCTTGAATTCTCGTCCCGCCTTGGCTTTGGCGGTGGCGTCTTCTTTGGAGGTGGCGTTGCCTTCCTTTTGTCGCCATGGCTACTGGAGCCAGACGGGCCTTCGGGGTCGGCGCCGGGTGCAGCTTTGCACTTTCCCGACTTAGACTCTAGGTCTCCCCCGCGAGCATCCGCCATGTGGCCGTAGGAATCAGCGCGAGCTTGTTGTTCTAGGGCCTTGCTCACGAAGTGTCTTGCATTGGCCAGCTTTTCTTCCGCCGTGTAAGTGTTGTCGTCCAGGGTATCTAGCGCGGCGGCCGCGTTGAGGACAGGGGTGCAGAAGACAACATCTCCCCTTCTGTCCACGCGCTGTGGTGCCGTACGCCAGTCGAACCTTAGATCTTGAGCCGCTGTCGTCGCTTGCGTTGGCGGCTCTTTTCCACGGCGGTTTTTTGATAACCTTTTCTCCTCGAATAGTTGCCGGCTTGTTTTGCCCGACATCTTCTCCTGTTCTTTCTCGATCTTCTTCGCAAGGCTCTCAACGTGCTCCTCTCTTTTTCGCAGGAAGTCAGAGTGCTTAAGCATGTTAAGCCTAAGCTCTTCCACTTCGTTAAGTGGGGTGTCTTTATTCACCGGAGTATTCATGATCTCGTCTACTTCTTTGATGACGGAGAGCAAATCCGTGGGTTTGCTGCTGCCGCCTTTCTCGAGGCCAGTCTTTTTCTTTACGCGCACCTTGTCGAAACTTTCAGTGAGCTGACCGGCAGTGGTGTCGCCGGCATCTTCCGCCGGCTTGTTTTGCGCCTCCGAAGTAACTGGGGTTGTCTCGTGACCGACAACAACCATCATAGCCAGCTTGTCAGGCATGTCAGTATCCGCTGTACCCTCTGAAGGAGCTGGATTACCACTGGAAAAGCGGGTTTTGATCTTCTCTTCGAAGAGACTAGCATCATCATCAGAGTCAGAGTCTACGTTGACTTGAACGGTAGATCTGGATCCGGCATCTGACATCGCATCCTCCTGTAGAGCAGGGAGGATTGACTCAGGATCGTTGTTTTCTGGCTGGGAGTCTGATCCCAGTCCGACAACTCCGACGAAGTGGAAATCAGATTCGGCCGACTCCTGGGAGAAGGCGGATTCAGATCCATCTTGTCGGTCGACTGCTTGTTGGTCAAAGGGTTGGTGGGTGGGGTTGTAGAAACGCGGTAGGCCGTACGCCTCTGGCGTATACCCGATGAAGACGTCGATCCCTCCGATCGGTACGATTGCGCATCCGATAAGGTAGTCGTCCGCCGTGAGCCAGGACTCACCCGAGTTGACGTAGTTGTGGCCGCCATACCTTGTGACGCGACCGACGGCGATCTGCTTGCCCACGCCGCCAAGTGTTCCCGCCTGGAACGTGACGCCAGGAACCTTACGCCCCACGGTGGGCGCCAGCTGTCGTGGTATCGGCATAATTGATAGGAGACGGGGGTCCTCTAGCCTACGTATGGATTGTGGGGAAGAAGGTTGGTGTCGTCGAGGACGGGATTGAACACGGCGAGTTTACCCAGCTTCGGATCCCACAGCGGTGGCGAGATCCTACGTGCTGCTATAATTCACTATGAGGCAATAGCCGTGAACAGGTTACAATGTGTATGATGCCTATTGAAGCGTCTGCCCTAAAGGCTCCGTGGTGACTGGCTTATATAGGCGGCCAGACCCCAGGGTACAAGGTAAGTACTTGTCCGGCAAGTAAACAGAGTCCTAGACCTAGCCGGCTTAGTTGCCGCCTTCCGTCTTGGGCTTGGTGGCTTGATGGGCTTCGGCCTTCCGCCTTCCTTGGACCGTCCGCCTACTTCCTTGTACGTCAGCTATCTGGGCCGCCCGGCAGGCTTCGGCCTTACCACCCTTGGGCCACACTGGACTAGCCGCATTGATCCATGTTGGTTATACCCCTAGTTGACATATCCCCAACAGGATTGAGAGGAATCAAGCTTTCCAAGGTCAACAATGGAGTAGGAGAGAGAGGGAATTCGTGCTACCTTGGTTGGGCAAGGGAAGAACAAGGGGAGGGGTATTTATACCCCCCCCCAGAAAATAGAACCGTTGCACCCAGAATTTAGACCGGAAATTCCGCCCAAAAGTGAAATTTCAGAGCTGAATTTCTGGTTCCAATCAGTGCCTCTTTTTCGAGAAAAACTGCGAGAATCGGATATTCCGATTCAGTCCAGAATCGGATATTCCGAGTGACTGAAAACTCACAGAAACAGCAAAACCAAAACTGCAATATCTTTTCCATCCGGACTCCGTTTTTGATGATTTTTGGCTCGTTGGAATCGTTACAACGAGCTCTACTAGAATATGCATAGAAACATCATTGTCCATCATGTGAGGATAAAACGAAATGGGGAAAGGTTTAACTTTCCTAAAACATGTAAACCGGTAAAACCTCCAATATCAAAAACGTAACAAGATATTCATACGAAATCCGTTTCTGATGAACTAGACCTTAGTATGGAGATAAACCAAGCTCTAAATCCTCACATGGATGAAAGTCAACAAGTTTTCCAAAGTAAGACCGTTTTTGATGAATAAGAGCTTGACATGGAGATGAACCAAGATCTAGTTCCTCACCACCATAAAAGCCAAATAAGAACCCAGAAATATGATATGCCAAGTATGCAAAGGTTTGAGTTCTCCACAACGATGCGATCAAGTTACTAACTTGAGAGCCCCTCTTGATAGTACGCCTATCTATCCTATAGCCCTATCAAGATCATACCTTTGCCTTGAGCATTCCACTTGAGTTACATGATGAATATCTTGATCTTTTCAAGTGGTTCATCTTTCTTGATTGTGCGTCCAAGCACATGCTTGATGAAGACTTTTACAAATACTCCCCCATGCTCACAATGGGAGAGTCTCGCTAAGCTCCGTCTTCATGTATCCATAGCAAGCTCCAAGCATAGGATCTCTTCAAGAATCTTCTCTTGGTCTTGCACATCTCACCTTGATGACGATCACCACATGACGTCATCCTCCATGAGCTATATGAAATCTTCATTTGATGCAAGCCCATGGGAAGATACCTAACCTCATATAAAGATACCACACACACATATATAATGGGTTAGTTCACAAATCTATGCGGACAAGTGTTTACCATCCCAAGAGATACATGATCGCTCTTGGTACATCTTATTGCAGGAGATATGCCCTAGAGGCAAATAAATAAGTAGTATTTATTGCATTATCTCATAAGTTTATAATAGGTTTATGTATTATGCTATAACTGTATTAATCGGAATTATTAATACACGTGTGATACATAGACAACCAGGTCCCTAGCAAGCCTCTATATGAGCTAGTCCATTGGGCAACAGTTGATCGAGATTCCCGATCAAGGACAATGACGTCGGTTGACAATGGGGTCATCTTGTTAGTTGAATAAGGTGGTGGACATACGCAAAGTATTGCAATAAGATCGTATTTCGATGTTTGTCATTTGCAATAGATAAAGAGTATGATAGCTTATTCCTTAGACCGTGAGACCGTACTTATTAATGCTTCGTAGGAGTGCTTTGAGAGCATCAAACGTTGTGTCTTATATAGCATGACAATAACGGTGTCCATCTTGGGTATTCCGAAAGAGCATCGAGACGTAAGGATCAAGAGCGGGATTTGTTCATTCTTGTAATGGAAAGATACTCTGGGCCCACTCGGTGATATTGCATCTATATAGCTGTGCAGCTTATGACTAGGTCATGGAGATGTAATATCGCAGACGAGTTAATAACCTTCGTCGGTAACGAGATACAACAAAGACATCGGTGTGTCTACGATCATATCTCGGACAAGGTAGTATCGCAGAGACAAAGGGAATGAATATCATATTTATGGTTCAACGACGATATTCGTGGAATGCACAGGGGTCGTCATATATTTCCAGGTATCCCTGACAATCATTGGTGAGCGGAGTGTCTCGTCCATGTCTGGAGTGTTCCCGAACCGTAGCGTAACAAACTTAAGGTCTTAGCGACGCTAGGAGATAGGTTCTGGAATTTTATAGGAGTTTGTTGGAGAGAGAGAAATGATCCGAAAAGAGTTCCGGTGGTCCGGAAGGAGTTCCGGGGAGGTATGGAATGGTTCCGGGAATGTCCGAAAGTTGTTCGGATGGTTCCGAAATAGTTTCGGAGTCACGGGATATTGAATTATATATAAATATATTAATTATGAATTAATGGGATTTTTATATTAATTTAATATTAATTAAATAAAGGAAAAAGGGGCTTCCACCTACATGGGCCCTAAGAGGGCCCAAGAAGGGGGAGCCGCACCCCACAAGGGGGGGGGGGGGGGGGTGGGCCCCATGGGAGGTTCGGCCGGCCCATGGTGGGGCGCACCACCCCCCTCCTCCTTTAGTCCCACATGGGGGAGCGAAGGGGTTTGCACACCCCCTTCCCCCTTTATATACCAAGGCATATTAATTGATTTAATTCATAGGAAAATCCAATTAATTGCCAATTTCTCTCTCGATCTCGTGGTTCCCAATTTGGAGCCGCGCCGAGCTGAGGAAAGGGGTCTCTCTCCACCTAAGCCATACCGCAGAGCGCCGTTGCTCTGCGGGATTCCAGATAAGATCTACTCCTGCGATTTCAGCTGGATCTGAATGACCGGCAGTTGTCGCTAAGCTCCGTATGTTTGTGAGTGCTCGGAGGCATCTCTTTTGAGGAGCTTGGGCGACGTCGTCTCGCCCCCTGCAGCCGCCACGCCTCCCCCCTTCTGCTGCCGGCGCACCAGCCCTGGTGCTGGCGCTCTGCCTTCTTCCGCCCGACGCCCGTCGACGCAGATCATCATCGACACCCCGGCGTCATCGAGTTCGACATCGCGGCAAGTTCTTCGCGACCTCGAGGTCGGCTACGTACGACTTCATCGTCAACGCTTGTGCGGGAGCGTAATCCCCGCTATCGGTCTACATGGAGGTAATGTAACCCGTTTCGCCACCGTTATCGCATGTACTAGATAGATAGATCCTGGCTAGTTAGGGTTTCGTTCGCTAGAAAAATTATTGTTTTCTGCACTGTAACCCCTACAGTGGTATCAGAGCCGATCTATGCGTAGTACTGCTGGTACGGTTAGAACTCATGTTGTATGAGGGCATCTTTCTTATATTTGCTACCCTCTAGCGTGCACTTGCGATGCCTTCAGTATTGAGTTGATGAAGCGGCCCGGACCGACTTTACGCGTACGCTTACGCGAGACTGGTTCCACTACTCACATACGGCTTGCACCGTATCAGTGGCTGGCGGGTGTCTGTTTCTCTCTCTCTAGTCGGCAAAGCATTTTCAATGGAGGGCCCGAAAGGGATGCTTAAACATGCAATTATACGATCGACGTTGTGGTACATAGTTCGTAGGTAGGGAAGCGATTCTCTTACGAATAAGCCTATATGCCACGTAAAATTTGCAAAACTAAATAAAGCTAGAGGCGTCTGACTTTGTTTTGCAGAGGCGTTATTTCATGTGACATGGTTACGGTAAGTTTTGATATTACTCGTACTGTCGGAGGCAATGGAGGGCTCTGTAGACTCGGAGCCATGCCGGGGCGCCGAGGGCCAGGCACATGGCGCCATGAAGGTCCAGGCGCATCGACCATGTCACATCGCACTTCATTGCATCATTATTATGTGCTGTTGTGTGTGCATCCTATTGATTGCTTATATGCTAGATATACAACGGTAGCATCATGAATAGGATGATCCCTAACAAATACCAAAATTGTGTTCTCCCTCGTTGCGCACCACCAAGAAAGTTCTACGTTATGAGGCAGGCCGTGATGATCGGGTGTCACACATCTCGTCGTTCGCATACAGTGGGTGTAAGCCATGTTGCACGCGCAGGGTCTTCGAGGTTTGATTGGCGAGCCTAGCATACTCAGAGGTATGGCCTCGGAACACGGGAAGATCGAAAGATCGAGCACGAGTCACAGAGTTGTTGTGATCGACATGTTATGTCCACCTTTGAAGCTGTGCTGCCGGCCGTGGTGATCGGGGGTAGTGTGGTGGATGAGGGTCGTGTAATCGCCATTATTATTTTTAGGGATAATAATCTTGGTGTGGTGTGTTTTTGATAATGAGATTATAAAACTAAAACTCACCTATATATTATAAACTTATCTTACCTCTTTTGCGATCACATCTGGAGACTACGGAACTACGCTTCGGTTACTTCTTCAAGAGCTCGGATTCTACCTTGGAAGCCGACGGGTCCAACTTCATCAGCTGGTGCATTGGTTTTAGAAACATTCTCCAAACACAACAAACATCCTATATGTGCTAGAACATTAGTTAGGAGTTAGACCAGATGATTCTGATAGCAAGGAGCAAGATGATGAGTTCCGTAAGCATCATGACATGTTCATGGAAGTGACGATCGTCATGAGCGTATGCCTAGCACCTGAGTTGAAAGTTGTTTCAACACATGGAGCCATATGTCGTGATTGATGCGATCAGAGGTCACTTCAAAGATGAATTGAGTCTTGAGCAGTTCAGACAGCTTAGAAAGTTCCGGACCATTCACGTGGGGAGCATACCTGTCTGGAGACTCAGTTGAAGAAGTTGTGTGACATCTACTTCAGGCTTACGGATATCTACGATTTCTAGATAGCGAACTCCAGTGCAATAGAGATTGTGCTTTACCTCCTAGCTGAGAATAGCATGTGCGTGAATATGCTATAGAGACACGGTGAGCTTCTTCACGTTCGTGAACAAGTTCAAATCTCTAAAAGTTGATTCATCGAAGAAGAGTTCTTCGACGCTATGGGTATATTTGATATACGGAGATATAAATGTATCCTTCTCATATTTGATGAAAAGTGTTTGATAATTGTTCTGTTTATGAAACAGTCCCTGATTATCACAAGTATGTGGCGAAGGGTGACGTGACAGTGCACAAGTGATGGCAAGTTAATGGCCAGTAGTGCTCACGCCCTCGAGACATCATATTAGTTATCATCAATAGTTTTTGATAAGACATTTTGTAATAGTGAGAATGTGATCTAGTTTGGTGTCTTGAATGTTACAAGACACAATTATTCATATAGAACACATCAGTTGTTTTATGTTATGAAACAAAGCAGTTGTTTCATGTTATGAGTAATTTGCATCACATCTCAATTACATTATACGTATGATATACATTTATAATAGCGGGAATAATAAAATTATGTGTCCAAAGAGCAAACACCATCGAATTTAGTCATAAAGGCAATGAAAGAAGTAATGGATATTTTTGGTCCATTTAACTATTTCGAGTGCCAAAATTGATTAAAGTTTGAAATGCAGTATTGAAGTTGCAATACTAAAGGAAATTGATTGAGAGTCATTTTTAATGATTAATCAATGGTGTTATTGCATGATCCGAATTCTTCCATGATTTTGGTAAATAGGAGTATTTGCCCGATAAATTATGGAGTCTGAAATTAATTTGATAATAGATCAAATGGGGTTTTTCAGAAGAAAGATTAGTGAATATTGTATTCACAAAATTCGATCAAAGGACAATATTTTTGAATTATGGTTTCAACACAAAAGACTTGTGGAAATTCGTTTCACAATATTATAATATCATATATGATGATATGTGGGGAATTATAATCATGCTCTATTTTAAATAAAGTGTGGTCTGTCAGAATCTGTCTTAGAGTCTCCTAATATGTTCAAAACATTATAGTCGATGTCCACTTTAGAAAATAGATATTTTTCTCAACGAAAGTTCGTGTGATCGATAGTAGTGTCGTAATGTATATGATTATATGATAATTCGGGATATACGTGAATAGTTCTTTGTAGATTACTCGCATTGGATGAGAGTGTATTCCAACACCAAATAGAAACAAAACTTAGTTTGTTGTCTATGTAATTCCGAGGAAAATATGATTTTTTGAATTATGGTTTATGGATTGGAATTAGAAGCTTGAAATAAAGTGTCAGACCTATGTTGGAAGGTGTTCCAAAGAGTATATGTCTGCTAATGAAAATTTGGTGATTAAGAGTGAGGGAGACTAGAAAATTGTTTTCTGCTTGCAATCCTCTTCATAAAGATCATAATATTTTCATGAAAGAAACTTCTAAATAAAGTGCTGTTATATTGCTGTTAGGTCACAACACTGTATTAAGTATTTCAGATCTTGTTGACAGATCAAGGTGCACTTTATGAATACAAAGAATGTTGAGAAAATATCGGAATACGAACAAAGGCTTTTTGAGCCTGGAAATCCAAAGTTGCATTTGAAAGGATAAGAGAGTAATTATTGCTGCAATTCTTATTAGAGGAATAAGATTGTTTAATCGTCATATAAGGTGTTATATGAGAAATGTGACTATAAGAAAGACGCGGTAGCATGTCTTGTCAAGAAATGTGTCTTGGACAAGATCAAATTTGTTGACTACATTTATGTAGACATGCTTGAAGTCTGAGGGATTTGTATTAATGTAATACTGTAGTTTGTATTAAATTCGAATTGATAGTAGATCAATGATTTTGGTTTGACCAAAATGTCGATTTAAGTGGGAGTCATAGTTAGTTCACTCAGGTGAAATATGTGAAGAACATATTTTTGAGTGGGAGCTCAGGAACTCACATATGTGGATGACACGTTTTTGAGTGGGAGCATGTGTTCTCAAATATGTGGAAACATAATTTGAGTGGGAGCCGAATTCATCTTGTGAAATTGTACCAGTAGAATAGATAAGAAGGATGAAGTTGTGAAACTATTTGAAAGTCAGTGTCTATTTTCAAATGCAAGCCCATGGGAAGATACCTAACCTCATATAAAGATACCACACACACATATATAATGGGTTAGTTCACAAATCTATGCGGACAAGTGTTTACCATCCCAAGAGATACATGATCGCTCTTGGTACATCTTATTGCAGGAGATATGCCCTAGAGGCAAATAAATAAGTAGTATTTATTGCATTATCTCATAAGTTTATAATAGGTTTATGTATTATGCTATAACTGTATTAATCGGAATTATTAATACACGTGTGATACATAGACAACCAGGTCCCTAGCAAGCCTCTATATGAGCTAGTCCATTGGGCAACAGTTGATCGAGATTCCCGATCAAGGACAATGACGTCGGTTGACAATGGGGTCATCTTGTTAGTTGAATAAGGTGGTGGACATACGCAAAGTATTGCAATAAGATCGTATTTCGATGTTTGTCATTTGCAATAGATAAAGAGTATGATAGCTTATTCCTTAGACCGTGAGACCGTACTTATTAATGCTTCGTAGGAGTGCTTTAGAGCATCAAACGTTGTGTCTTATATAGCATGAAAATAACGGTGTCCATCTTGGGTATTCCGAAAGAGCATCGAGACGTAAGGATCAAGAGCGGGATTTGTTCATTCTTGTAATGGAAAGATACTCTGGGCCCACTCGGTGATATTGCATCTATATAGCTGCGCAGCTTATGACTAGTTCATGGAGATGTAATATCGCAGACGAGTTAATAACCTTCGTCGGTAACGAGATACAACAAAGACATCGGTGTGTCTACGATCATATCTCGGACAAGGTAGTATCGCAGAGACAAAGGGAATGAATATCATATTTATGGTTCAACGACGATATTCGTGGAATGCACAGGGGTCGTCATATATTTCCAGGTATCCCTGACGATCATTGGTGAGCGGAGTGTCTCGTCCATGTCTGGAGTGTTCCTGAACCGTAGCGTAACAAACTTAAGGTCTTAGCGACGCTAGGAGATAGGTTCTGGAATTTTATAGGAGTTTGTTGGAGAGAGAGAAATGATCCGGAAAGAGTTCCGGTGTTCCGGAAGGAGTTCCGGGGAGGTATGGAATGGTTCCGGGAATGTCCGAAAGTTTTTCGGATGGTTCCGAAATAGTTTCGGAGTCACGGGATATTGAATTATATATAAATATATTAATTATGAATTAATGGGATTTTTATATTAATTTAATATTAATTAAATAAAGGAAAAAAGGGGCTCCCACCTACATGGGCCCTAAGAGGGCCCAAGAAGGGGGAGCCGCACCCCACAAGGGGGGTGGGCCCCATGGGAGGTTCGGCCGGCCCATGGTGAGGCGCACCACCCCGTTCCTCCTTTAGTCCCACATGGGGGAGCCAAGGGGTTTGCACACCCCCTTCCCCCTTTATATACCAAGGCATATTAATTGATTTAATTCATAGGAAAATCCAATCAATTCCCAATTTCTCTCTCGATCTCGTGGTTCCCAATTTGGAGCCGCGCCGAGCTGAGGAAAGGGGTCTCTCTCCACCTAAGCCATACCGCAGAGCGCCGTTGCTCTGCGGGATTCCAGATAAGATCTACTTCTGCGATTTCAGCTGGATCTGAATGACCGGGAGTTGTCGCTAAGCTCCGTATGTTTGTGAGTGCTCGGAGGCATCTCTTTTGAGGAGCTTGGGCGACGTCGTCTCGCCCCCTGCAGCCGCCGCGCCTCCCCCCAACTGCTGCCGGCGCACCAGCCCTGGTGCTGGCGCTCTGCCTTCTTCCGCACGACGCCCGTCGACGCAGATCATCATCGACACCCCGGCGTCATCGACTTCGACATCGCGGCAAGTGTGGGGACCCCGGACTAACTGTCCGAAATACCCGATTATGCTTAACACAACGATCCCGTGATCAGTCTGTCGTTGCACATAATCCGAATTGAATACCAAAGTTTACATCCATTACAATACCGAATTAAAGTCTTACATAAAATGGTCATCTAGACCAAGTCTTACATAGGTGCCTTCAAGGGCCAAACCAAAACAATCAACATAAGCAGCGGAAAGTAAACGTAGCGGCCATCCAACAGCTAACGCAGACCCGACAGGCAGTCGACTTTGAGAAGATCCTTAGTTGGCATAGATGTCGCCATACTCCTCCTAGGTGTAGTACTCCTCCATGTCTGGCTACGACAATAGCCGGAAGCAAACTAGTATGAGTACATTTGAATGTACTCGCAAACTACTCCAACATGAGTGCTCTAGTTCCATTTTTAATTTCTCACTTTTATTTATTTAAAACATCCCTGTATCTTTGTTGAAGAAGATAAGAAAAATATGACTACTAGATATCTCAATTTTATTAGTGTTATTCCAAAACTCCTCCTTTTCCAACCATAAACCATTATGGTAATATCTTTCTAACCACCTCATACCGATCCGTTGGTATAGGTGTGTGGAACATTCTCCATTTCCTTTTTCTTTTCAGACTCCACTCTTTTCCAAAAACTTGCACATGGTCTAAGTAGGGTCTTCAACTGTCCATATCCGAGGACTCGGCTATTCGAATAGTTTAATTACCCTCTGCAGAGGTAGCACGCTTTTCCCACACTCATCCGATAACTCATCGTGTCAGCCACGCTTCGCCATACCCTTGGTATGCGAAGTTGAGTCACCGACCCTAGTCTTTCCTTTGCTCATGCTAGTATAGGATCCTGCCCCTATGAACCATTCCATCTACACCTAGTCTAGTTTCCCGTCGGAAACCCTAAGTGTGAGGACTCATAGGTTTTATCTGGCGGTGTATACGGACATCCTTCTATCCTCCTCCTTATCTATTCATAGATTTTTGAGCGAGGACCCAGGTCAGGGTTAGGTCACCAACCACTCCCTCATGCATAACAGAGTCATCTCTGTTGATGCAGTGTCCCATACTAATAAGAGCAAACTATATGACTAAGCCCTTTCCCATATGTGGGTAAATGTGGTCGCACAGAGTATCGGTTGCTTGACTGAGTACTAGGACACAATGTGCTTTTCCAAAACCATCTTTCTCCCTTTCCTTATTTCAACACACCATCTTGGTGCTATATATTCACACAAGTTTTCAAAGGAGTTTTGAATAAACAACATTGTTTTTCCATCCTATAGTTTTAGTATCTACTTCTATATAGGGTGGCAAAATCATCTCTATATACTTTTGAAAAAGGGTTTTTGTAAACCTTTGCTTTTGAAAATGATTTGTAAATCTAGATGCATAAGTTAGGTGCAAGCTCAGAGAGTAGCTTGCCTTGCTCGGCAAAGTGACCTTGGTCTTGGTCTTCAGGTTCAGCAAATCCCTCCTCCTCGATATATCCGGCAACGTTCTCTTCTAATACACAAGCAATCAAATACAAACAATCACTAGCCTATTCAACCAATCAGCATAGCAATACACTCTTAGAGGTTCTAATTCACCATTCCACATACCAAACAATATCATGTGGTTTCAGTTTAATTGAATTAAACATTATTCCATTGTATTTTAAATTGGGCAGAAACTTGTTGCACAAGTTTAATTGCATAGCTTGAGTTCTGTTTGTCACAAAAATACAAACTAAAATTCTACAGAAAGCTAATGATGTGTAGGAGATGACACAATTGGGTTTGGGTCATTTGGAGTTACAAAACTCCCTACACATTGTTTTGAATCCAGAAGCCAATTAATATGGTTTTGGCTATTATTTAAATTATATTAATCTAAAAATTAAACCCCTTTAGGATTGACTAACCATGGTTAAGGGTGATCTAATAAAATTAGTTTCAACTAATTTGGATTATCAGAGTATCAGAAACAAACAAGTTTAGAAATTAAACCTGCTACTGTACTTTAAATATTGTATTTTTATTATATATCCAAATGGAGTGAAACTAGTTTAGTTGGATAGATAATTTCATAAGCTTTCCAGAACAGTTGGATTTGCTAAATTTGGAGTTGTAAAACTAAAGTTATGGAATTTCTAAAATTAGGTGTAATACTGGTTTTTAAATAAAGTTTAAATTCGAATTTTAAATCCAGAACGGATAATGTTGAAGAATCTGACAGAGGGGACCCACTGGTCAGTGACAGAACGAGCGCGCGCGCTGTTCATTTAAACCTGACGTGTGGGACCCGCATGTCAGGGTTTTATTAATTAAAACGAACCGGTAAGTTACCGCACGATCTAGATCTAACGGCTGAGATCGAGCGCGTCGGCGACGACCACAATCGGGCGGCGCCGCGGCTCCGGCGACGGCGAGGTGGACGGAGCGCTCACCAGGGGGCTTGGGAGGTCGTGCGGCAGGTGCAGGACGACGGCGGCGAGGTGGGGAAGCTCCTGGGCGTGAAGACGAGGCTCGGGGATGTTCCAGGCGACGGCGGCGTCCTCCTCCTTTTTCCCGCGGCTCCGCTGCAACTCCGGCGAGCGATCGACGGCGCACCTGAGCACGAATCAGGGGGAAAAGGGGTGCGGGTGAGAGGTGTGCAAGGGGAAGAGAAGGGAGGCCGAGGGGAGCGAAGGGGAAGGGTGCCGTGGCCTGGCCGCGGTCGTCGTCTACCTCGGGCACGGCGGGCTCGAGGAGACCACGGGCGGCCGGAGCTTCGCGGCAGCTACTCCGCCCTCCTGGCGGTGCTCGAGAGGGAGAAGAAGTGAGGGGAAAGGGTGGTGGTGCGGTGTGGAGGAAGGCAGGGCACGGGGCGACTTTTATAGCGGCCGGGCGGCGCACGGTGGTCGCGGTGCAGGGGCGTTCGTGGCCGGGTTAGGCCGCCGTAGGCCGGTGGAGGGGCATGGCTGGGTTGCGGGATGTCTGGGGGACAAAACGGGCAAGGCGGGGCGGCGTGGCGCGCTCGGGCGCGCTCGGGCGCATGGCCCTGCCGTGGGCGTGCTCGGGCGGCGCACGGCGTGCACGTCTGGGCGCGGCCGCGGCGTGCACGGGCTGGTGCCGGGGTGTGCTGCGGGTGCGCGAGGGAGCAGAGAGGCGAGGAAAGAAGGGGGGGGGCAGGCACGGGAGAGCGCGGCGTTGCCACCTCGGACGCCCGGCGCGACAGAGCGACGTGCGCACGGCCGTGCCTGTCGCCGGCGTCCATACGGCGACTCCGGCCACCATTTTTCCTCCCCCGGCGTGCAGTGAGGTCGCAGAGAGGAGAGGAGTGCAGGGCTGGCCTCTAATCGACAAATAAACCTCACATTCCTCGGATTGATCCACGAGTTGCTCGGATTGGGAAGAACAGGGTGGATGAACACAGGGTGTTTGCTGATTTTCCTGAACCAGAACAGTGACCATTTGTCATTTTAATTTTCCTATTTCTCTTTATTCTTTTGAGTCCAAATTTAAGTTCTAGGCTAAGTATATTATTGGTGAGTGTTACAGAGTCTCTTTGAAATATTTTGAAATATTTCAATCATGAATTTCTAATTTGAATTTAAAGTTTTGAATCTGAAATTTTTGAAAGGGAATAGTTTGTAAAAATTAACTAGGAGTGTTTATAATATTTCTCCATTGGTTTTGGTGTATAAATAAATTATGCTTCTTAATTTAGAAAAATAATGTGACATGTGTCACGTGGTGTTTTGTTTTTAGGGTTTGTTTTATGTGTTTTCTTTTCTTCCAATTTTTCAATTAGTGCTTAAATTCAACAATATTGCAAACAATGTAACAAGCAACACTCAAGAATTAGACATACACACATTTTTATAAGAAAAGTTTTTTGTTGGCCCACATTTTTGCATTAATAATTTTATTAACATTCTGGGATGTTACAGATTTCCCCCCTTAAAATAAATCTCGTCCCGAGATTTGCTAGGCCTGGGTACTAAAGAGATTGGGAAACTCGCTTCTAAGATAGTCTTCACGTTCCCAAGTTGCTTCATCTTCAGAGTGGTTAGTCCACTGGACTTTGTAGAACTTGATGGCTCGCCTGCGGGTGAGACGAACATCTTCGTCGAGAATCTTGAGGGGCGTCTCACGATAAGTCAGATCTTGATTTAGGTCGACGGACTGGTGATCGATGTTTTTGAAAACATCAGGCTGGTCAGGAACTTCAAGACACTTCCGGAGCAAGGAAATGTGGAAAACATCATGGTAATCTTCTAACTCTTGGGGCAACTCCAGTTGATAAGACACTTCTCCTCGACGGGCAAGAATCTTGAAGGGTCCAATATATCTTGGCGCTAATTTTCCTTTGATATGGAAACGCTGCATTCCCTTAAGGGGTGTCACTCGGAGATAGACATAATCTCCGATATTGAAGGTGACATCGCGACGCTTGGGATCAGCGTAACTCTTCTGACGGGATTGGGCGGTCTTGAGTCGCTCTCGGATAAGCTGTACTTGCTCTTCAGCTTCGCGGAGGGTATCTGGTCCAAACAGTTTGCCTTCTCCGGTGTCGGACCAATTCAGGGGTGTACGACACTTCTTGCCGTAAAGGGCTTCAAATGGGGCCATTTGCAGACTAGACTGGTAACTATTGTTGTAGGAGAATTCTGCAAATGGAAGACAATCTTCCCATTTGGATCCATAGGCTAGGACACATGCGCGAAGCATGTCCTCTAATATCTGGTTCACTCGTTCAGTTTGGCCATCGGTCTGGGGGTGATAAGCTGTGCTAAATGCCAACTTGGTTCCGAGGGCTTCATGCAGGGCTTTCCAGAACCTTGAGGTGAATTGAGTGCCTCTATCTGATACAATCCTCTTAGGCACACCATGCAGGCTTACTATTCTGGAAATATACAGGTCTGCTAACTGACTTCCCCTATAGGTGGTGTGGACGGGAATAAAATGGGCCACTTTGGTCAGCCTGTCAACGACGACCCATATTGAGTCATGGCCTCGGTTGGACCTTGGAAGTCCGGTGATAAAATCCATTCCAATCTCATCCCACTTCCACTCGGGAATCTTTAGGGGTTGAAGCAATCCAGAGGGTCGCTGATGTTCAGCCTTGACTCGCTGACAAATATCACACTTGGCTACGAAAGCACCAATTTCTCGCTTCATTCCATGCCACCAAAATCTTTCACGAAGGTCTTGGTACATCTTGGTTCCTCCGGGGTGGATTGAGTAAGGGGTCTCGTGGGCTTCCTTTAGGATTACCTCCTTGAGTTCCGAGGTATTGGGGACACAGATACGACCATTGAATCTCAACACTCCTTCTGCATCCTCGGTAAAACCAGGCGCTTTACCGAGAGAAATCTTCTTCTTGATTCCTTCTAAGCTCTCATGACCTTTCTGGGCCTCCTTGATTTGATCTATCAGAGTTGGAGCTAACTCTAAATGGGCGAGATAGCCGTGGCTAACAAGCTCTAGTCCAAAATCTCTGAACTCCTTAAACAGGGCTGGCTGCTCTGCTTGGATCATGGCATTCAGGGTGCAGGGTTTGCGACTAAGGGCATCGGCAACTACATTAGCCTTTCCAGGGTGATAATTGATGCCGATATCATAATCCTTGATTAATTCCATCCACCTTCTCTGTCGCAAATTTAACTCCCTCTGTGTGAAGATATACTTCAAGCTCTTATGATCCGTATAAATCTCACAGCGATGTCCCGCCAGATAGGAGCGCCACGTCTTCAAGGCAAGAACGACAGCAGCTAACTCCAGGTCATGGGTTGGGTAGTTCTCTTCATGTGGTCGCAACTGCCGAGACAGATACGACACCACCTTGCCTTCTTGCATCAGAACACATCCCAATCCTAGACGTGATGCATCGCAATACACGTCGAAACTCTTGGTGACGTCTGGCATAATTAGGACAGGGGTTGAGGTCAATCGCTTCTTTAATTCCTGGAAACTCTCTTCACACTTCCGAGTCCATTCAAATTTCTTGTCCTTTTTCAGCAGTTGGGTAAGGGGTTTGGCTATACTGGAGAATCCCTCAACGAACTTGCGGTAGTATCCCGCTAGTCCGAGAAAGCTTCGGATTTCAGTCACACTAGTTGGGGCTTTCCAGTCCACAATGGCTTGGATCTTCTCTGGGTCAACAGAAATTCCTCCCGCAGACACAACATGTCCGAGAAATGAGACTTCACTGAGCCAGAACTCACACTTGCTGAACTTGGCATACAATTGATGCTCTCGGAGGGTTGCTAAAACTAGACGCAGGTGTTCAGCATGCTCTTCTTCAGTTTTGGAGTAGATAAGGATGTCATCAAGGAAAACTACAACGAACTTGTCAAGATACTCCATGAAGATCTTGTTCATGAGATTCATAAAATAGGCTGGGGCATTGGTCAGACCAAAGGACATTACGGTGTACTCAAATAAACCGTAACGGGTTGTGAAGGCAGTCTTGGGAATGTCTGACTCTCGGATTCTTAACTGATGATACCCTGACCGAAGATCGATCTTGGAAAAGACTCGGGCTCCGTTCATTTGATCGAACAGATCCTCGATCTTTGGGAGAGGGTACTTATTTTTGATGGTCACATCATTTAATCTGCGATAATCCACACACAGGCGTGTGGTACCATCTCTCTTATCCACAAAAATAATGGGTGACCCCCAGGGTGAAGCACTTGGGCGAATAAGCCCTTTGCTGAGCATATCTGCTAACTGCTTCTTCAACTCAACCAGTTCTTCTGGATTCATCCGATAAGGCCTTTGGGATATGGGGGCTGTCCCGGGGATAAGTTCAATGATGAACTCAATATCCCGATCCGGTGGCATACCAGGCAATTCTTCAGGAAAGACATCTTTGAACAGGTGAACAACACGGATCTCATCTAAGGCTGGTCGAGCTATGCTCTCATGGCATCCTGGTTGGGGTCGACTGGTTTCTGACACATACTCCACTTCTACTCCTTTGTCGGTGGTGAGGTTTACAGCTCTTCTGGCACAGTCAATTCTACCATGGTACTTGGCTAACCAATTCATACCCAGTATGACATCTATTCCTTGGGTTCCTAGGATGATTAAGTCGACTAGGAACTTTTCCCCTTTGATCTCAAGGGAAACGTCCGGGCAAAATGACTTGGTATCTATGGTGGATTCTGGGATTTGGATGACCATGGGTCTGGGTAAGAGGCTCCCGATTAAACCTCCCTTAGCAACAAATTCTTGGGTAACAAAAGAATGAGTAGCACCAGAATCAAACAGAACAGTTGCAGGTACTGAGTTGACAAGGAACGTACCCATCACAACATCTGGTGCCTCCATGGCCTCTTCAGCATTGATGTGGTGCAGGCGTCCCTTGGCAACAGCCACATTTCCGCGAGGTGCGGGGTTCTTGCCATTTCCATTGTGGCCTTGGCCATTGTTTGGCGCCGGTGCATTGGGGCGAGGACCATTCTTCTTAGGATTGGGGCATGCCTTGGAGTAGTGACCCTTGGTGCCACAATTGAAACAGACGACATTGGGATTGATGTTGGGGTTGCTAGAGTTCCCTCCGGGACGGGGGTTGTCATTGGGACGGCTGAACTTGTTTGGTGTGTATGGGGGCTTAGGGTAACTGGGGTGCGAAGTTGGTGGTGGTCTATATGATGGCTTGGAGTTTGGTGGGTGGGTGCGAGGTTTCTGACTGCTCGAACCTTCCTGGGCAATCATCCTCCTCTTACGACCTTCAAACATGGTCTTGCGCTTGGTCTCCAACTGTATGGCCTTGTCCACCAGTGATTCCAAATCAGCAAAGTCATGGATAACCAAGGCACATTGCAGTTCATCATGAAGTCCGTTCATGAAACGCTCCATCTTTCTTCCCTCAGTGTCGACGTCATCAGGAGCATACCGAGACAAGTCAGTGAACTCATCGAGGTATCCGACCACATCCTTACTTCCCTGCCGCAACCTGCGGAATTCATCCTTCTTCCGCTCAATGAGTCCGCGGGGAATGTGCTTCTTGCGGAACTTCTCCTGGAAATCATCCCAGCTGATAGCATAACCAGCTTGCTGTAGAGCTTTGGTAGCTTCCCACCAAGACCGTGCTGGTCCTGCCAGATAGTGGGTCGCATACAGCACTTTCTCAGGTTCTCCCACGGCTGCAACTATCAGGTTGTTGTTAATGGTGCGAAGCCAGTCATCGGCCTCAAGTGGGTGAAGTCCCTTGGAAAAGGTGGGTGGGTTGGTCCTCTGGAAGTTGCTCAAAGTGGACCGCTGATTTCCTTCACCATTGCCGTTGCCATTGCCATTGCCATTGCCATTGTTGTGGTGGTTGTTGTTGTTGTTGTTGTTGTTGTGAGCGGCAGCTATCTGTTGCAGGGCAGCAATATGAGCTTGACGCTCAGTCCGGGCAGCTTGACGTTCCTCCATGATGAGCGCCAGAAGTTGGGCGGTGGTTGGGTCCGGTGGGGGTGGTGGTGCTCCTCCATCCATGTTGGTACGACGAGTTTCCACCATCCTGAAGTACACCGGGAATAAGGGCAAGCAGAAGGGGTTCCGACCAAGGAAAGATGGGTTTTTATGTAGAGGTTGATTTACTAAGGACTATAAGAAAAACTTTTAACACATGTCAACAAGACTAGCACACACTTTCATATCACAACCATTACATCAAGAGTTCATCTAAACCTAGCTTACAACATTCTCCCTAACTAATGTACATATAGCAAGTTCCAAAAGAACCACAACTTGACTCTACTAGCGATAGGGGGGGGTCGACCTAATCCTGCGGTAGAACTCAAGTAACTAGCCTACTGAGGTGGAACCTCAGGCTCTGCCATGTCAGCATCGGACTGGTAGGGTGGCTCCTCTGGATCCTCCTCCTCATCATCCTCATCCTCATCATCATCGTCCATCTCCTCCAGAAAGTCATCATCGTCACTGAGGAAAGCGTTGTTCTCCTTGCGGAGATCCTCGCCCTCCTCCTCCATCTCGTCAGTACGGAGCTCCAAATCCTCTATCAGCTCATCCTGCTCAGCAACCTTCTTGCGGAGCTTCGCTATGGTCTTCCTCATCTGGGTTCTCTTCTTTAGAAGAGCGGTCTTCTCAGTCTTCAGCTGTGCCTCGCTCTCGCGACTCTCCTTGAGCGAGAGACGCTCAAAGTGAGACCGAAGCCTAGCGCACCTCAGATCCTCCTGGGTGCGAAAGAGCATAATCTCCATGTCCAGAATATACTCTCCGAATGTCGGGTGCAGAGGGGACCGAATTGGGTGTCCATCGATGGTGCGCCTCCCGTAGAACTGGAAACGAGAGTTTACCAGCTCCGCCTTGTGCCCCTCACAAAGCCGGGATAGCATCCGCTGCATGGAACGACACACTCCATCGTCCCAGTGGACGTCCATGAGGGTGAAAGAGAGTGCCCTGGATCCGGGGGACTTGATGTTCCCGCGAACAGAACCCTCGATCAACCAGGACAGGTTCCCGCTACCGGGAGCGTCCACCTGGGCTCCCCTGAACTCAGGAGTGGGACGACCTAGCAGCTTGGTCAACTCGAACAAATCCTTCTCGAACATCAACTTGCCGTCCTTCTCCAGCTGAACGAACTCGGTGAAATGGATCGCCATCTATAATTTTTAGTCAAAATTTTAAGTTAGTGAGATGACAAGTATATCAAATTTTTAAGGGAAGGGAAAATATGTGAGCAGAATTTTAAGTTTATTAAAATGAGGTGTGGCAAGTTTTTATAAGTATGAGAGAAAACTTAGTAGTTGGTAAGAAGAGAATTTTGCACAAATGAGAGGGCAAGAGATAAGCATTTTCAAATGTCTTACTTTGTTTTTCTTTTAAGAAATCAACTTTTGCAATCACTACCTAGCGACCATGCTAATCTAAGGCTCCTAAAGTCGAGATGGCTCTGATACCAATTCTGTGGGGACCCCGGACTAACTGTCCGAAATACCCGATTATGCTTAACACAACGATCCCGTGATCAGTCTGTCGTTGCACATAATCCGAATTGAATACCAAAGTTTACATCCATTACAATACCGAATTAAAGTCTTACATAAAATGGTCATCTAGACCAAGTCTTACATAGGTGCCTTCAAGGGCCAAACCAAAACAATCAACATAAGCAGCGGAAAGTAAACGTAGCGGCCATCCAACAGCTAACGCAGACCCGACAGGCAGTCGACTTTGAGAAGATCCTTAGTTGGCATAGATGTCGCCATACTCCTCCTGGGTGTAGTACTCCTCCATGTCTGGCTACGACAATAGCCGGAAGCAAACTAGTATGAGTACATTTGAATGTACTCGCAAACTACTCCAACATGAGTGCTCTAGTTCCATTTTTAATTTCTCACTTTTATTTATTTAAAACATCCCTGTATCTTTGTTGAAGAAGATAAGAAAAATATGACTACTAGATATCTCAATTTTATTAGTGTTATTCCAAAACTCCTCCTTTTCCAACCATAAACCATTATGGTAATATCTTTCTAACCACCTCATACCGATCCGTTGGTATAGGTGTGTGGAACATTCTCCATTTCCTTTTTCTTTTCAGACTCCACTCTTTTCCAAAAACTTGCACATGGTCTAAGTAGGGTCTTCAACTGTCCATATCCGAGGACTCGGCTATTCGAATAGTTTAATTACCCTCTGCAGAGGTAGCACGCTTTTCCCACACTCATCCGATAACTCATCGTGTCAGCCACGCTTCGCCATACCCTTGGTATGCGAAGTTGAGTCACCGACCCTAGTCTTTCCTTTGCTCATGCTAGTATAGGATCCTGCCCCTATGAACCATTCCATCTACACCTAGTCTAGTTTCCCGTCGGAAACCCTAAGTGTGAGGACTCATAGGTTTTATCTGGCGGTGTATACGGACATCCTTCTATCCTCCTCCTTATCTATTCATAGATTTTTGAGCGAGGACCCAGGTCAGGGTTAGGTCACCAACCACTCCCTCATGCATAACATAGTCATCTCTGTTGATGCAGTGTCCCATACTAATAAGAGCAAACTATATGACTAAGCCCTTTCCCATATGTGGGTAAATGTGGTCGCACAGAGTATCGGTTGCTTGACTGAGTACTAGGACACAATGTGCTTTTCCAAAACCATCTTTCTCCCTTTCCTTATTTCAACACACCATCTTGGTGCTATATATTCACACAAGTTTTCAAAGGAGTTTTGAATAAACAACATTGTTTTTCCATCCTATAGTTTTAGTATCTACTTCTATATAGGGTGGCAAAATCATCTCTATATACTTTTGAAAAAGGGTTTTTGTAAACCTTTGCTTTTGAAAATGATTTGTAAATCTAGATGCATAAGTTAGGTGCAAGCTCAGAGAGTAGCTTGCCTTGCTCGGCAAAGTGACCTTGGTCTTGGTCTTCAGGTTCAGCAAATCCCTCCTCCTCGATATATCCGGCAACGTTCTCTTCTAATACACAAGCAATCAAATACAAACAATCACTAGCCTATTCAACCAATCAGCATAGCAATACACTCTTAGAGGTTCTAATTCACCATTCCACATACCAAACAATATCATGTGGTTTCAGTTTAATTGAATTAAACATTATTCCATTGTATTTTAAATTGGGCAGAAACTTGTTGCACAAGTTTAATTGCATAGCTTGAGTTCTGTTTGTCACAAAAATACAAACTAAAATTCTACAGAAAGCTAATGATGTGTAGGAGATGACACAATTGGGTTTGGGTCATTTGGAGTTACAAAACTCCCTACACATTGTTTTGAATCCAGAAGCCAATTAATATGGTTTTGGCTATTATTTAAATTATATTAATCTAAAAATTAAACCCCTTTAGGATTGACTAACCATGGTTAAGGGTGATCTAATAAAATTAGTTTCAACTAATTTGGATTATCAGAGTATCAGAAACAAACAAGTTTAGAAATTAAACCTGCTACTGTACTTTAAATATTGTATTTTTATTATATATCCAAATGGAGTGAAACTAGTTTAGTTGGATAGATAATTTCATAAGCTTTCCAGAACAGTTGGATTTGCTAAATTTGGAGTTGTAAAACTAAAGTTATGGAATTTCTAAAATTAGGTTTAATACTGGTTTTTAAATAAAGTTTAAATTCGAATTTTAAATCCAGAACGGATAATGTTGAAGAATCTGACAGAGGGGACCCACTGGTCAGTGACAGAACGAGCGCGCGCGCTGTTCATTTAAACCTGACGTGTGGGACCCGCATGTCAGGGTTTTATTAATTAAAACGAACCGGTAAGTTACCGCACGATCTAGATCTAACGGCTGAGATCGAGCGCGTCGGCGACGACCACAATCGGGCGGCGCCGCGGCTCCGGCGACGGCGAGGTGGACGGAGCGCTCACCAGGGGGCTCAGGAGGTCGTGCGGCAGGTGCAGGACGACGGCGGCGAGGTGGGGAAGCTCCTGGGCGTGAAGACGAGGCTCGGGGATGTTCCAGGCGACGGCGGCGTCCTCCTCCTTTTTCCCGCGGCTCCGCTGCAACTCCGGCGAGCGATCGACGGCGCACCTGAGCACGAATCAGGGGGAAAAGGGGTGCGGGTGAGAGGTGTGCAAGGGGAAGAGAAGGGAGGCCGAGGGGAGCGAAGGGGAAGGGTGCCGTGGCCTGGCCGCGGTCGTCGTCTACCTCGGGCACGGCGGGCTCGAGGAGACCACGGGCGGCCGGAGCTTCGCGGCAGCTACTCCGCCCTCCTGGCGGTGCTCGAGAGGGAGAAGAAGTGAGGGGAAAGGGTGGTGGTGCGGTGTGGAGGAAGGCAGGGCACGGGGCGACTTTTATAGCGGCCGGGCGGCGCACGGTGGTCGCGGTGCAGGGGCGTTCGTGGCCGGGTTAGGCCGCCGTAGGCCGGTGGAGGGGCATGGCTGGGTTGCGGGATGTCTGGGGGACAAAACGGGCAAGGCGGGGCGGCGTGGCGCGCTCGGGCGCGCTCGGGCGCATGGCCCTGCCGTGGGCGTGCTCGGGCGGCGCACGGCGTGCACGTCTGGGCGCGGCCGCGGCGTGCACGGGCTGGTGCCGGGGTGTGCTGCGGGTGCGCGAGGGAGCAGAGAGGCGAGGAAAGAAGGGGGGGGGGGGCAGGCACGGGAGAGCGCGGCGTTGCCACCTCGGACGCCCGGCGCGACAGAGCGACGTGCGCACGGCCGTGCCTGTCGCCGGCGTCCATACGGCGACTCCGGCCACCATTTTTCCTCCCCCGGCGTGCAGTGAGGTCGCAGAGAGGAGAGGAGTGCAGGGCTGGCCTCTAATCGACAAATAAACCTCACATTCCTCGGATTGATCCACGAGTTGCTCGGATTGGGAAGAACAGGGTGGATGAACACAGGGTGTTTGCTGATTTTCCTGAACCAGAACAGTGACCATTTGTCATTTTAATTTTCCTATTTCTCTTTATTCTTTTGAGTCCAAATTTAAGTTCTAGGCTAAGTATATTATTGGTGAGTGTTACAGAGTCTCTTTGAAATATTTTGAAATATTTCAATCATGAATTTCTAATTTGAATTTAAAGTTTTGAATCTGAAATTTTTGAAAGGGAATAGTTTGTAAAAATTAACTAGGAGTGTTTATAATATTTCTCCATTGGTTTTGGTGTATAAATAAATTATGCTTCTTAATTTAGAAAAATAATGTGACATGTGTCACGTGGTGTTTTGTTTTTAGGGTTTGTTTTATGTGTTTTCTTTTCTTCCAATTTTTCAATTAGTGCTTAAATTCAACAATATTGCAAACAATGTAACAAGCAACACTCAAGAATTAGACATACACACATTTTTATAAGAAAAGTTTTTTGTTGGCCCACATTTTTGCATTAATAATTTTATTAACATTCTGGGATGTTACAGCAAGTTCTTCGCGACCTCGAGGTCGGCTACGTACGACTTCATCGTCAACGCTTGTGCGGGAGCGTAATCCCCGCTATCGGTCTACATGGAGGTAATGTAACCCGTTCCGCCACCGTTATCGCATGTACTAGATAGATAGATCCTGGCTAGTTAGGGTTTCGTTCGCTAGAAAAATTATTGTTTTCTGCACCGTAACCCCTACACTTATAGCTTTGTGTGTTGATCAATATCTTGATCAACCTTGTATCTTCCAACATTTCTTGACTAATATGATGTATTGAATCCTTCAAGACATACTTGCAAGAAGCTTCACTCAACACATAAGCTTCAAGAGTCCAACACATGAACTCCACAATTCCATGGACAAGATCTATAAGGATATCTCAATGCAAACATTAATCCATAGAGATTGTCATATAATTACCAAAACCACACATGAGGGAAAATGCTCTTTCAGTGCTCCCAACCCTTGCAAATCCCGAGAGTCCTAGAGATACTTCTCCCCCTTTGGCATCAAGATACCAAAAAGGGAGGAGGTTCCACTAACGGCCCATGACTCAAGAGTCGGAATCCTGCTCGGCATCATCATCCTCCTCCTCAGCAGCATCATCATACTCAAGATCGCTGTCCTCTGGCACTGCATCATCCCAATCAAATGTGAGTCCATCTGCATTCCAATCCTTGAAAGGAATCACAGGCTTCAAAGGGTGCTTCGGAGCAGGAATCTTTATACGAGCCATCATTTCTTCTTGGCGCTTCATAATGCGATGGTTCTGAGAGTAGATGGAGTAGTTCTCACTGTGAATACAACAGTTCATGTTCATGATTTTCTCAATTGCACGAACAACCCATGGGCGACTCTTATTGGCAGCTTTCTTGATGTTGGGATTGGAGGGAACCCGAGATGGACCACCAAAAATCTCATCCTCGTTGATATCTTGCATGGTGGCTTGTTGCTGAACAAGATGAGCAGATTTCTGAATAAGCAGGGCTGCCTTGTGGGGCTGAGTACCAAAAGCTGCATCAAAATCATCACCGTCTTGCTCGAAAAGCTTGTAGAGCCTCTTGATGAGTAACATCACATAGGGAGCATATGGAGGAACTTTCCTCTAAAAAACAGCTAGTGACATCTCCTGGAAAATAAAATCCATGACATCCACTTTGTAGGCCTCCTGCTCAACCTCATACTCACCAAGATAGGCCGCATGAGCCTTGGCCATCAAGTTGACTAGAGCCCCGGCAATATTGTCCGCATTGCCGGCAATGGGAGCAATGGTCCAACGGAACATGCGAAGCAGAATATCATAAGTAGGGAGGAGACCATTCTGAGAGCCAATCCTTCCTCCAGGCTGGTAAAGATCAGACATGACATGTTTGTTGTAAGACATGCCATGGACATGCATGCGGGCGCCAGCTGGAACAGACAAACCACTGAAGGGGCAGCCAAGAATCTGAGCAAACTCTCGGAAAGAGGAAGTCAAGCGCTGCCTGCTAGACATCCAAGTCATCCCAATATCCTCTGAGGAGTCAAACACCACAATAACATAGAATTGATGGATAAGAGATACACTGTAATTGCACTCAGTCCTCATCAAGTGCTCCAAACCCAGTAGTCCACATACCTTGACAGCACCACCAAAATAATCAGCCTTCTTCATTAATTTGTCAAAGTCAATCCACTTCATGGGGCAGATGGGCTTGTCAATTGAGAACTTCTGATAGACTTCCCTTTAGAGCCATGCCATCTCACTGCAAAAGTACTTGGGATCATCAGACTCCACGTTGTAGGAGAGCTCACTTCGCCACTTGCAAAAACTGCCTTTGTTGAAGTCTTCAATACGGAGCTCGGGCCTCTTCTTCTTGCTAGTCCCAGTGGCTCTCCTGAGCAGAGCTGCAGACTCAGCTGGTGTGCTATCTTCACTTGAGGACCCACTAGGAGGGCGAGAATGAACTGGTTTGCCTCTTCCGCGTGTAGAAATTTGCTTGAAACGACCTCGAGGGGTGGAACCTGCAAGCACACAGCATATAGAGGATGGAAAGCATATGGGATAAGCACTCATGTCCATGAATGAAAATGGAACGTACTAGAGAATTTTTTAGCAATCACAGTTTCTGTCCTTAGCTGTTTTGATTCTGAGTAGGCCGGAAATTTCCGGGTCTGACTTGGAGATCTCTGGCTTCGGAGATTTCCGAGTCTGACTCGGAGATTTCCGGTCTGCACGAAATTTTGACAGATCTGAACAAAATCTATGAACGAAAAACAGATCTGTGCACG
This sequence comes from Poa annua, assembly GCA_026929855.1. Classification (NCBI taxonomy): domain Eukaryota; kingdom Viridiplantae; phylum Streptophyta; class Magnoliopsida; order Poales; family Poaceae; genus Poa; species Poa annua. Next base: position 76,943,247 of record CM049431.1, on the reverse strand, counting down.
TGGAGGGTAGAGCATGCCAAGGGGAGCAATTCTACCAAAAGAGACAAGCAACAACCTCCTAAATCGGCTAGGTTAAACGAAAACAAGTTTCGTCCTAGATTTGAAAAACGAGGAGTTACCGGAAGACATCGCAGAAAGCGTGCGGATGAAATCGAAGCCCTCGAGGAGGAGAAGAAGATTCCCGAAGCACGCGAGAAACACTCGAACGATCCACTCGCAGCAAGGAACGGAAGATTTGGAGATTTTCGGAGGAGAGAGAGGATTAGGGCACGGGGTGGATGAACTGGCCGAACCGGCCAGTCCAGCCGTGCCCTTATATAGGCAAGAAAATTTGAACCGGAAATCTCCGGACAGAGGCTCGGAGATCTCCGGGTGCCGGAGATTTCCGAGACTATTTCCGGATCGGATTCATCTGAGGTCAGTACCGAATCTGATTTGGACTTAGCCCTAGAAAAATTTCGCACGCTCGGAGATATCCGGCTCTATTTCCGATTCAGCTTCGCCTGAGGTCAGTGCCAAAATTGAATAGGACTTAGGTGCCGAAAAAATCGCAGGGGCCGGAGATTTCCGAGTCTCAGCCCGGAAATGTCCGGACACCGGAAATTTTCGGGACTATTTCCGGTCAATAATCATCACAGGTCAGTGCTGATTTTTTAATAGACTTAGTCTCGAAATTCTCTGGTGGACCGGAGATTTCCGATTAAGGCTCGGAGATTTACGTTCAAACCCAAAAACTCCAGGAACAAGAAACCAAAAGGGGACATGACTGGGGAAAAGCATGTTTAAAGATAGTGAAAGGCTTAGGATAGATATTCAAACTGAAAAAAGTAGACACACTCAAGTTGCAAGAACCATAAAACACAAGAGAAGACCAACCAAGAGTGTGTTTTCCCAAAAGAGCCAAAGACAATGCAAGAGAGAATAAAAAATAAAACCAAATAGAATCCAAAAAAAGTGTTGGTGGCCGAGGCCACCGTGTATGAGTTGTAGCATGGCACCGCGAAGATATATCTTGGGTCCATAACTACATCTCAACATTGAAGCTCACAAATTAGATTTAATTTGAAGTTTTAGCAATGATATGTCACTATATGCATAATAGGGGGAGGAAGAGTGAAAGAGCATTTTCCCTCATGTGTGGTTTTGGTAATTGAATAACAATCTCTATGGACTAATGTTTGCATTGAGATATCATTATATATCATGTCCATGGAATTGTGGAGTTCATGTGTTGGACTCTTGAAGCTTATGTGTTGAGTGGATCATATTGCAAGTATGTCTTGAAGGATTCAAGACATCATATTAGTGAAGAAATGTTGGAAGATACAAGGTTGATCAAGATGTTGATCAACACACAAAGCTACAAGATGTACCAAGAGCGATCATGTATCTCTTGGGATGGTGAACACTTGTCCGCATAGCTTTGTGAACTAACCCATGATATATGTGTGTGTGGTATCATTATATGAGGTTAGGTATCTTCCCATGGGCTTGCATCAAATGAAGATCTCATATAGCTCATGGAGGATGACGTCATGTGGTGATCGTCATCAAGGTGAGATGTGCAAGACCAAGACCAAGAGAAGCTTATTGAAGAGATCCTATGCTTGGTGCTTGCAATGGATATATGAAGATGGAGCTAAGCGAGACTCTCCCATTGTGAGCATGGCGGAGTATTTGCAGAAGTCTTCATCAAGCATGTGCTTGGACGCGCAATCAAGGAAAGATGAACCACTTAAAGAGATCAAGATAGTCTTCATCCAACTCAAGTGGAATGCTCAAGGCAAAGGTATGATCTTGATAGGGCTATAGGATAGATATGCGTACTATCAAGAGGGGCTCTCAAGTTAGTAACTTGATCGCATCGTTGTGGAGAGCTCAAACCTTTGCATACTTGGCATATCATATTTCTAGGTTCTTATTTGGCTTTTATGGTGGTGAGGAGTTAGAGCTTGGTTCATCTCCATGTCAAGATCTTGTTCATCGAAATCGGTTTTACTTTGGACAACTTGTTGCGTTTTCGGTGGCGGAAATATTGTTGGTTCTACCATGAAATAAGTCCCACACCTTGCCATGTGTGGTGATTTTACTCTATTTATGGGATGCAATATTTCCAACAAAATTGGTCTCACCTCATTTGGAGTTCATTTGCAAAAGTTATAGCAGTTTTTCGTTTCAGTGTTTTGCTGATTTGGATTATTGGGGCCGGATATTTCGTTCTACCGGAATTTCCGGTTCCCCAGCTGGTCCAAGAAAACGGCTAAGGAAAGGAGAAAAAGGGTTCTGACTCCAGTCGGAAATTGTGCTCGGAAATTTCCGTCTACCGGAATTTCCGAGTGCCCCCAGAAAAGTCCTCCAGAAATGGCTAAGGAAAAGTTTGGTTTTGCTTCTGACTCCAGCCGGATTTTCAGCTCGGAAATTTCATGGACTCGGAATTTCCGAGTCTCACTTATACCGGAATTTCCGAGTGTCGAAACAGCCAACGGCTATATTTCCTGGAGGGTACCCCTCCCCTTCTACTTCCCCAGCCAATCCAAGGCAGCACGACTTTCCCCTCTCTCCTACTCCATTGTTGACCTTGGAAAGCTCACTTCCCTCTCAATCCCTCAATTGAATCTTGCATATTCTTTAGGGAAAGTTGAGAGGAGATCTAGATCTACAATCCTACCAATCCATCTCTCCTCTAAGTGAGGGGAACTTAGTGGATCTAGTTCTTGGAGTTCCTTTGTGGTTCTTCTTCTTTGTTCTTCCTCTCTTCTCCCCCCATAATCATTAGTTGCTTTTGGTGGGATTTGGGAGTGAAGGATTTGACTCCTTTGTGGTTTCCTTTGTTCTTCCTCTCTTATTCCCCCATAAACATTTGTTGTTGTGTTGGAATTTGAGAGTGAAGGACTTGAGCACTCCGTGTGCTCTTGCCATTGCATTTGCATCGGTTTGAGCCCTCCACGAGGATTCGTGGTGGTGATACTTGTGAGCTTGTTACTCTTGGGTCTTTGGACCCTAGACGCCTTTTGTGGTCAAGCCCTTTTGTGGTCACTTGAGAGCCCCCAATTAAGTTGTGGGTGTGTGCCTCAAGACTTGGGAGCCTGAAAGTGCATTCTATGCACTCCCAGATTTTGGTGACTAATGACAACACAAAAAGTATTCTAATGTTTGTGATGAAGCATGCAGGGTCTTTTACAGGTAGACTGATAAAGAGGAACACTTATTTTGCCTAAGTTTCATTTCAACTACACTTGGTATTTGTTAAGGAATTCAGTCAGGAGATTTCCGGGGTTCGGAGATTTCCGGTCCCTGGACCGGAGATCTCCGAGCCATCCAAGATTTTCACCAAGTCTGAATTGAAATGCGTACTGACTCCAATTCCAGCTGAGCCGGAAATACTCTAGGAGATTTCCAGCGCTCGGAGATTTCCGAGCCCCAGTCCGGAGATCTCCGAGTGACAGAAGAATTTCGACCAAGTCCAGAACTCAAAATGCGCACCGAGTGCAAAACTTTTTTAGTCGGAAATGCTCTCGGAGATTTCCGGCGCTCGGAGATTTCCGAGCCCCAGTCCAGAGATCTTCGAGTGTCAGAGATTTTTCTACTAAGTCAAGAAGTCCAACCAGTACTGATCCAGATTCAAGCACAGCCGGAAATTTCCGGGGTCCGGAGATCTCCGGTCCTCAACCCGGAGATTTCCGGGCTGACGGCTGTACAACGGGCAGATTTTAGAGAGGGGTATAAATACCCCTCCACCTACCTCCAGAAGATTAAGCTTCCATATTTTCTCTCTCCTCCATTGGTGCTGAAGCTCGTTTCTTCCGGATCTCCCAATCTAGCCACTCAAATCCGTTGATACTTGGGGATCTGAGGGAGAAGCCACCGATCTACATCTCCACCGAAGCGATTTGATTTCCCCCCTCTATTTCTTGAGGGGCAACGAATCTAGGGTTCCTTTGTGGATAGCTAGGTTCAACCTTGTGTGTTTTGATCCTTTGTGGATTCCTTTGTGGAAGTGACCTGTTGTGGTCTTTGTGGGAGCCCCCAATTCAGTTGTGGGTGTGTGCCTCACGAATTTGTACGGGACCTTCTCCGCCCTTAAAGGAGTCCTTAGTGGAAGCGTGGATTCGCACCTTTGTGGTCGAATTCACAGGAGAATAGGGTGAGGCCTTTGTGGCGTTGAGCAAACCTTTGTGGTAGCTCACACCCCTCCAACGAGACGTACACCTATGTGGTGGAACTCGGGATAAAATCTTGGTCTTCGAGTTCCTACGGTTGTTTCGTTCCACTCTCCTTTACCGCATCTTTAATTCCTCTACTTGCTTAGTTTCTTTGTTGTTTATCACTTGTATCACCTAGTTGCACTTTTAGACAACTTACTTTCTGCTAGCCTAAAACTGAAAAAGACATAAAAATTGGTCACCACCTATTCACCCCCCCTCTAGGTGGTCAACTGCCGTTCAATTGGTATCAGAGCCAGGTTGTCTCTTAAAAGCTTCACCGCTTGAGACCAACCTTGGACAATGCAAGTTGACTCAAATGAGGGTTCCGAAACGGACGCCGCGACTTTGGCGGCAATGCAAGAGAAAGGTGCCACTATGGCCGATATCAACTCTTTGGAAACAAAGTTGACATCGTCCATACAAACCGAGTTCAAGAAGTTTCATGATATGCTTGAGTCTCTCAAGACATCTAAGGAAACCTCTCTTGCATTGCCCTCAAAGCCTCCGGTGCTTCCGGGTATTACTCTTGATGTGGACCCCGAATTGATAAAGGGAAAGCAATTGCCTTTGGATGGGAAGGGTGATGCTAGTAGTTCCTCAAACCATCAAAACACTCCATCATCCAATGATGAAGTGCCTAAAGGCTACAACGCCACTCCTCCCCCATCCCAATACCATACCCCCGATCCCATTATTCCTCACCCGCAAGTTTCTCATAGGGGTGATCCCCCGTTGCTTAAAGATTATACTTTTTCTCAATGGCAATATATGATGAAGTCTCATGTGTGCAGCTCTTCAATCGAGTTGTGGCGCATCATTCAAGTTGGATACAAGCCGCATGATCCGACCAACCTAACAAGAAGAGAAGTGGTGGAGGCTCAACTTGATGCCACCGCTCTCTACATGATCCAAAAGGCGGTTGGGAACAAGGACATGTCTCGCATCCAACATCTCACCACCGCCAAGGAGACATGGGATGGTCTATCCGAGTTGTTCGTTGGAAATGATAGCATGAGAAGGAACCGCTATGACTCTTTGAGAAATGAAGCCGAGGGTTTTTTCAAGCTTGATGGTGAAGACCATGAGATGATGTATCGAAGATTGGTGACCATAGCCACAAGCTTTCGAGAAGTGGGTGCCTCTCATATTGATGATGCTTGGATCAAGAGGAAGTATGTTAGCTCTATGATGGCATGTGAGCCTACCGACGTCAAGATTCTTCAAGGAAGACACAACTACCATCTCATGACGTCTAATGAGGTTATTCAAGAGATGGCCGCATACAAGGTGACCACTAAGAATGCTCAAGATGCAAGGGCAAGGGCTCTTGGAATGCAAAGAGGCACAACCAACCTCGCTTTGAAGGCTACCGTTGAGGAAGACAACAATGATGATGATCTTGGAAGCTTTGCCGCTATGTCCGAGGAAGCACTCAAGATTTCTTACAATGATCATATCGCTCTTGCGGCTCGCACCTTTTGGAACAATCCCTCAAGAGGCAAGATGCGTTTTGACAAGAATGCACCTCAAGCCGATAGGGTCTCACCCTCCAAGTCAAGGACATGTTACAATTGTCAAGACACGTTCCATTTCGTTGCTGAGTGCCCTTATGAGAAAAGAGAAGAGCATGGTGGACGTCTAGTGCTCAAGGACAAAACCAAGATGCCTCCCAAGAAGGCCTATGGAAAGAAGAGGCCTTTTAACAAGAAGCCTCGCATCATGTTGTTGACTCAAGAGGAGTATCCCACCGATGATGAAGAGTCGGAGGAAGAAACGCCAAATGAAGTGGCGGCCCTTGCCACCACCTCGACTACTACCGTCTCTCCATCAATGACAAGAACTCTTTCAACTACGACAAGCTCTTCATCGTCTCTATTCACATCGCCTAATGAGAACTCCATCACCAAGAGCTCAAAGTGTCTTATGGCAAAGGCATCGGAGGTACCTTCATCCTCTTCCTCTCTCATGAATGAAATGAATGAGCTTGATGATGCCTCTAGCTTTCAAATCAAGCAAGAGATTGCGGCGTTCGACTCCTTTATCACTAACTTGCAAGTTGATAGCAAGAAACATGTTGGTGCCCTCATGGCTCGAATTGGTGAGCTAGAGCATCTCAATGAAGAGAAGGGTAAGATAGAAAGAGAAGACGATATTTCTCTATCTTATTTGAAGTCCTCTCTTGAGGAGGTTGAAGAGTCTCATGCTCGTCTTGAGGAGCAACTTGAAACTATTGAGGAAACTCATAACTCCTCACATGCTAAGCTCATTAAGGATCGTGATATGTACTTTGCTAAATTCAAGGTGGCTCAACAAGATAAAGCCGAATTTGCGGTTGGGCATGTTCGACTCATTGAGGACATGGAGAAGCTCGTCATAGCTCACAAGGCTTTGGAGAGTGAACATGCTCTTCTAAAAGAGTCGTATGCCCAACTCCAAACTCGGCTAACTAACCTTGATTCTCTTAGCATCTCTACCTCTAAGTGTTCTTGTGGTAATCCTAATCTTGTGAAGGAGAATGCTAGGTTGAAGAGTGAGATGACTAAGGCCTCCACATCCAAGATCATCCTTCTCAAGGGTAAACAAGTTGTTGAGACTCCCATCCTGGAGCCTCACACTCGAGAAGGAAAGGAAGGTCTTGGATATGTGCCTCCCATAAAGATGAATGCCAAGAAGGGCATTCCCAAGAGCATCAACCCCATCCAAGCCAAGAAGGCCGACTCCATTCAATCAAAGGAAGGTCTTGCGAGTAGGAATGTCACAAAGGGCAAGCCTACTCGTAAAGATCACGCCGGGGACAACAACCCTAACTATGCTTTATATGTCGATTATTATGGGAATGTTTGTGCTCGTTACATTGGACCCTACTATGGTTTTATTTTATATGCTATTTGGGTTCCTAAATCTCTTGTCGCTAACCATAAAGCACCCATTGTGAAGCAATGGGTTGCTAAATGCAAGAATTGATCTCTTGTAGGACCTTGCTCCCGGTGGTTCAAAATGGATAATTGATAGTGGATGTACAAGTCATATGACCGGGAGCAAAGAACTCGTTACAGAGTTGAAACCTAATGAAGATCAAGTAACCGTGACTTTTGGTGACTTATCAAGGTTTAAGGTAACCGGGTTTGGCAAAGTGGTAGTTGCCCCCGACATTTCTCTAGTCAATGTCATGCTTGTTGAATCTCTTGGCTATAATTTGTTATCGGTTCGTGCCTTAACAAAGATGGGGATCTCTCTCTTATTTGATAAGGACATTGTGGTCCTCTTGTGGAGCAAGTCGCTAAGAGTGGCTTTCGTGGGATACGTGGAGCATGAGCTCTATGTGGTGGACTTCTCCGGAGCCACCACTTCTCAAGCCATGTGTCTCTTCGGAAAAGCCGACGTGGGTTGGCTTTGGCATCGCCGACTAGCTCACGTAAACATGCGTACTTTGCAAAGTCTCCACAAGGGTGGCCACATCCTTGGACTAAAAGATCATGTTTCCTTTTCAAGGGATCGAATTTGTAGAGCTTGTGTGGAAGGCAAGATGCATGATATTCCTCATCCAAGCAAGACCATCATATCTTCGTCCCGGATTTTGGAGCTCCTTCATGTTGATCTATTTGGACCAATTCCGGAGATAAGTCTTGGTGGCATGAAATATTGCCTCGTGATTGTTGATGACTATTCAAGGTATACTTGGGTCTATTTCTTCAAGACCAATGGATGAAACTCAACAAGTCTTCATCGACTTCTCAAAGGAAGTTCAACGCCAACATGACCTTCCCATTTTGGTTGTTCGAAGTGACAATGGGTCGGAATTAGAGAATTACACTCTTAACGACTTTCTTAGTGAAGAAGGCATTCGTCATCAATATTCCGCTGCTTACACTCCTCAACAAAATGGCGTTGCCGAAAGGAAGAACCGGACTCTCATCGATATGGCGAGATCTATGTTGGCGGAGTTCAAGTCTCCCATCAACTTTTGGGCGGAGGCTATTTCCACCGCATGTCACTCATCAAATCGCCTCTACTTCCGCAAGGGATTGAAGAAGACTCCATATGAGATCCTCACCGGCAATAAACCCAACATTGGCTACTTTCGAGTGTTTGGATGTAAGTGCTATTATCTCATCAAGGGTGTCCGGTTGGGTAAGTTCCACTCTAAATATCTTGAGGGGATATTTGTCGGATATGGTAGCGAGTCCCACACTTATAGAGTCTTTGATAAATCCTCCCGGATTATCATAGAGTCTTGTAGTGTGGAATTCGATGAAAATGATGGCTCCCAAGTGGAGCTAGTTGGTGTTTGTGATGTAGGTGAAAGAGTATTTTCCCTCATGTGTGGTTTTGGTAATTTAATGACAATCTCTATGGACTAATGTTTGCATTGAGATATCATTATAGATCATGTCCATGGAAATGTGGAGTTCATGTGTTAGACTCTTGAAGCTTATGTGTTGAGTGGAGCATATTGCAAGTATGTCTTGAAGGATTCAAGAAATCATATTAGTGAAGAAATGTTGGAAGATACAAGGTTGATCAAGATGTTGATCAACACACAAAGCTACAAGATGTACCAAGAGCGATCATGTATCTCTTGGGATGGTAAACACTTGTCCGCATAGCTTTGTGAACTAACCCATGATATACGTGTGTGTGGTATCATTATATGAGGTTAGGTATCTTCCCATGGGTTTGCATCAAATGAAGATCTCATATAGCTCATGGAGGATGACGCCATGTGGTGATCGTCATCAAGGTGAGATGTGCAGGACCAAGACCAAGACCAAGAGAAGCTTCTTGAAGAGATCCTATACTTGGTGCTTGCAATGGATACATGAAGATGAAGCTAAGCGAGACTCTCCAATTGTGAGCATGGGGGAGTATTTGGAGAAGTCTTCATCAAGCAAGTGTTTGGACGCGCAATCAAGAAAGATGATCCACTTGAAGAGATCAAGATAGTCATCATCCAACTCAAGTGGAATGCTCAAGGCAAAGGTATGATCTTGATAGGGCTATAGGATAGATAGGCGTACTATCAAGAGGGGCTCTCAAGTTAGTAACTTGATCGCATCTTTGTGGAGAACTCAAACCTTTGCATACTTGGCATATCATATTTCTGGGTTCTTATTTGGCTTTTATGGTGGTGAGGAACTAGATCTTGGTTCATCTCCGTGTCAAGCTCTTGTTCATCGGAAACGGTCTTACTTTGGAAAACTTGTTGGCTTTCATCCATGTGAGGATTTAGAGCTTGGTTTATCTCCATACTAAGCTCTAGTTCATCAAAAACGGATTTCGTATGAATATCTTGTTACGTTTTTGATATTGGAGGTTTTACCGGTTTACATGTTTTAGGAAAGTTAAACCTTTTCCCATTTGGTTTTATCCTCACATGATGGACTATGATGTTTCTATGCATATTCAAGTAGAGCTCGTTGTAACGATTCCAACGAGCCAAAAATCATCGAAAACGGAGTCCGGATGGAAAAGATATTGCAGTTTTGGTTTTGCTGTTTCTGTCAGTTTTCAGTCACTCGGAATATCCGATTCTGAATGAATCGGAATATCCGATTCTCGCAGTTTTTCTCGAAAAAAAGGCACTGATTGGAACCGGAAATTCAGGTCGGAAATTTCACTTTTGGGCGGAATTTCCGGTCAAAATTCTGGGTGCAACGGTTCTATTTTCTGGGGGGGTATAAATACCCCTCCCCTTCTTCTTCCCTTGCCAAAACCAAGGTAGCACGAATTTCCTCTCTCTCCTACTCCATTGTTTACCTTGAAAAGCTTGATTCCTCTCAATTCCTCCATTGATTCTTTCATATTCGGTAGGGAAAGTTGAGAGGAGATCTAGATCTACAATCCTACCAATCAATCTCTCCTCTAAGTGAGGGGAACCTAGTGGATCTAGTTCTTGGAGTTCCTTTATGGTTCTTCTCTTTGTTCTTCCTCTCTTCTCCCCCCATAAGCATTAGTTGCTTTTGGTGGGATTTGGGAGTGAAGGATTTGACTCCTTTGTGGTTTCCTTTGTTCTTCCTCTCTTATTCCCCCATAAACATTTGTTGTTGTGTTGGAATTTGAGAGTGAAGGACTTGAGCACTTCGTGTGCTCTTGCCATTGCATTTGCATCGGTTTGTGCTCTCCACGAGATTCGTGGAAGTGAAAGCTTGTGAGCTTGTTACTCTTGGGTCTTTGGACCCTAGACGCCTTTTGTGGCCAAGACCTTTTGTGGTCAAGACCTTTTGTGGTCACTTGAGAGCCCCCAATTAAGTTGTGGGTGTGTGCCTCAAGAGTTGTACGGGATTCGATCTCCGCCCCAAAGGAGATCAATAGTGGAAGGTGAACTCGCAACCTTTTGTGGTTGAGTTCATCAGGAGAAGAAGGTGAGCCTTTGTGGCGTTGCGGCTAACCTGTTGTGGTTGCGCACACCTCTCCAAACGAGACGTACACCCTTTGGGTGGAACTCGGGAATACATCCTCGTCTCCGCGTGCCTCGGTCATTTCTTTACCCGAGCTCTTTACTTATGCACTTTACATTGTGATAGCCTTCGTGCTTGAAGTCATATATCTTGCTATCATCTTGTTACTTGTATTGCTTAGCTTAAGTTGTTGGTGCACATAGGTGAGCCTAGTTTATATATCTAGGTTGTATGCTTGTTAAAGTAAACCTCTAGTTTTATTCCGCCTTTATCAAGCATACCGGAATTTCCGGGTCATTCGTGTACTCGATATTCCGGCTACTCGGAATTTCCGGGTCATTCGTGGACCGGATATTCCGGCTCCTCGAAAAAGTTTTAAAGCGCCTATTCACCCCCCCCTCTAGGCGACGTCTATCCGTTCAATTGGTATCAGAGCCAGGTTATCTCATTATTAGGACTAACCGCCTAGAGATAAAGATGTCGTTTAGAGATCTAGTGCACAGTCCCTCTTATAGATTCGATGGCACAAATTATGATGTTTGGAAAATTCGCATGCTTAATCTTTTTAGAGACATGGGTTCAAATTTAGAGAGTATTGTAGATATGAGTTTTTATCCTCCAAAGGATTCACAAGAATTATCTTTAGAGGATGAGAAAAACTCTTATCTAGATACTCTAGCATCTAACGGTCTCATATGTGCTTTGAGCCATGTAGTGCTTGCGTCAATCATGCCTTTTCGGAGCGCTCATGAATTATGGAAAAAACTTCAAGATATATATGAGGTGTCCAACATTTCCAAGGATGATTGTCCACCTTCCACTTCCGGTCGTGATGAGCTCACGACTTCCTCCACTTCACCGACATGTGGTGTGCCACAAGGTAATGATATGGTGAGTGGTGATAGAAATTGCAATCTTGATGGTGAACCTACTATTGACTATACTTCACACTCATCTTTTTGCAATGCTCTATCTTTGGACTTAAGCACATATAGCACTCAAAATGTCATACATGCTAGTGTTGATAGTCCTTGCATATCATGTAGTAGTTGCTTAACTAAATATCATGATGATATGCTTTCCTTGTCTTGTTGCCATGATCAAAGTGCTTCTATTTCCTCTAGTACTTGTTTGGCTAACAATGTAGAGGAATTCCAACAATTCTTGGAACAAGACTTGGACCTCAATGGTGTTTCAAGTAACTCTTCATCGTCTTCATCCACTACTCACCTTTGCCTTATGGCTAAGGAGTATAAGGTAGGTCCTACCGTGCACTCCAATATATCTCATGGTGATGATGATGATGATGTTGATGATGATACTAGTCTTGAAATCAAACAAGAAATTATTGCTTTTGATCATTTCATGACTAACTTGCAAGGAGTTGGCAAGAAACACTTTGGCTCTCTTATGAGCCGTATAGGTGAGCTTGAGGATGTTCTTGAGCTAAAAGGTGAGATTGAGAGAGAAGATGCCTATGAAAAGGTATCTCTTCAATCATCTCTAGAAGATGAACAAGAAACTAATGCTCACCTTCAAGAGCAACTTGAAACTATCATGGAGTCTCATAACTCCAAAATTGCTAAACTCACTAAAGAACATGAACATGCTATTGCTAAATGAAATGTGCTTAGTAAACAAAATGCTAAGTTAAATAATGAGCTTGTCATGTTGTCTCCTTCCACTTCTAATGATAATGATGCTTGTGCTACTAACTCCACTTTGTGTGAAGCATCTATTTTGAAGGAGAATGTTGAGCTAAGGGCTCAACTTGATTTGCTAACTAGCAAGTATGGGATATTGGAAGAAAATCATGAAAAGCTTTCAAGCTCTAATGAGGATCTTCTAGCATCCCATGCTAGGCTAAAGTTAGCTCATGAGGCGGTCACAACGAAGGTAAAATCTTGTGAGCCTCCTATGGTCACTAGCACAAACTCTACTACTAATGCTTTATTGCAATGTGCTAGTACTAGTAATTCTACATCACATACCATTGCTAAATCTTGTGATGAATTACATTCCTTGCCTTGTTGCTCTAACAATGTAGCATCTACTTCTTCTAGTATTTGTGTTGAAACTAACCATATATAGGAACTCAAAGAGCTCAAGGCACAAGTCACTTCTTTGAAGAGAGACTTGAAGAAGTGTCATGAAGGGAAGTCCACCCTCGACAACATGTTGAGAGTGCAACAACTTCCTCATGACAAGAGTGGACTTGGATTCAACTCCAATAACAAGAACAAGTCCAATGTCAAGAAGAAGCACAAGTTCATCAAGAAGAAGGGCCAAGAACAAGTTATTGATTCGGCCAAGATTGTGTGCTTCAAGTGCAAGGTTGAAGGGCACCATGTGAGATCTTGCCCTTTGAAGAAGAAGCCTCTTAGTGAGAAGCAACAAGGGAAGCAACCTCAAGTTCAAACTCAAGCTTCCCAAGTTTAAGAACCTTCCCTTCCCAAGAAGAAAGGTAAAAGCCGCCTTTGCTACAAATGTCGTGGGAAGGATCACTTTGCTTCTTCATGCACTCATGGTACCTTATCCAACCCTCCTATTATTTATAATGTTCATTCTCTTCGGAAGGATAAGGTTGGCGATGTGTTTGCCAAATTTATTGGTACTCAAAGTGGTGTCAAGAAAAGAACCATTTGGGTTGCCAAACCTATTGTGACTAACCTATTAGGACCCAACTTAGTTGGGGACCAACAAGCTCAAACTTGATCAATAGGTGTAAACGGAGGACATTGGACACTTGACTACATCATGAAGAATTAAGGGATCTTCATCAATCATATTCTCTCAAGTCAAGTCAATTGGATTATATTGTCTTAGCATATATCCAATGCTCCTCCTTGCGGTAACTTGTATTTAACTCATATGTATGCTTTGAAAGTTACTTGCACCCTTTTATGTGTTTGGTTTTGTGCCTTACTATTGTTTCATATGTGTTTTGCACTCTACTTACTTATGTTTAATAATCAAGCTTGTGTATGTTGGTTTGCACACCATGTATGTTTTGAGCCTCTTGCCTATTTGCTTTTATCTTAATTGGCTCTTTTAGGGATTTTAATGGACTATCCCATTTTGGGGGCGTGATGTGCTTTTTGGTAACTCACCACCCTAAAATGTGTATTCATGAGGAATACCACTTAGTAGTGATATTTAAATATTATCTACTTTCTTTGTGGTATGTCTTACTCATGAGAAATTCAAATTCTAATGTCCATTAATTATCTCTTGGATTTCTTTTGCCTCTTGTTAAAAAGAATGGATTATCACATGATGGGGGAGTAATAAGCTATGTGCATATTACAAACCTAGAAAATGTGAACATGTGAGGTAGTGACACCTAGAGTTGATATTGTTGATTATCTTGTTCCTAGGTGGCATGGTACTCAAACAAGTTCCATATTTGCTTAAATTCTTTTTGATCACCCATCTTTCGGTATCTTGTTTGTGAGAGAGTTTCTTGATGCTTAGTATGATCATCGATTATTTGAAGCCATCGAGAATCTCTAGATAAGCATGTTTTTCAGTTCTTTTATTTTGCCACATGCTTATGTTTTGTGAATATGATCTTGAATACATATATGTCATATACCACCGGGAAATGTCTCCATACAATCATTGTCTTTGACAAGTGATAATTATATTTGTGGTAAATGTATTGATCATATTTACATTGGCTATTGTTCTTAAGTTGTATTATTCTATCGCCAAGTTTGTGTTGGTTTAACCACCCATTTGTCTTCTTTGCTTCATTTGGATCTTTTTGTTGCTCTACACATAATTTGTGTTGTGCTTTCTTGAGTTAGGACAAGCAAGGATCCCATTGTTGTGCAATCACATTCGAAGACTTAATTCTAAGTAATGCACTATTCTTGGGGGAGCTATCCTACATTGAGTAGAACATCATCCTTTTAATTGTTATCGGATCTTATTGATTTTCTTGAACTTTGTGTTCAAAAATATATATATGGAGGGTAATGATCCCACTTGTGTGCATTTTTGTATTTACATACAAGATCTCAAATAATGCACTTAGAATGGGGAAGCTACTCTATACTCTTTAGAACACTGTTCTTTAAATTGGTTTGGTATCTTATTGCTCTTCTTGAACATGACTAATTGGTTAACATTATATATGGAAAGTGATGATCCCATTTTTGTGCATTTTGTATTCAAATACAAGATCATAAGTAATGCACAAATCTTGGGGGAGCAATCCTATACGTTATTGAATATTAGTTATCTTCAATTGGTTTTTGATCCCGATGACATGTCTCTTCGAAAGACAAACATTTTTCGTCTTGGTACTTTGTGCCATCATGAAAATTATAGAGGGCTTGGTTTATTTGTCTGAACCTTACTCCTCTTCGTGATGTTGGCTATCTCATCCCACGGTTCTTAGTGTA
Organism: Poa annua; assembly: GCA_026929855.1. NCBI lineage: Eukaryota > Viridiplantae > Streptophyta > Magnoliopsida > Poales > Poaceae > Poa > Poa annua. The sequence goes on along the minus strand of CM049431.1, from coordinate 76,928,235 downwards.
CCTTCTTGGATGAGATGAAACCTTCGAGCATGTTTGCTTGTTTTATTTTCTTATGCTCATTGGTTTAGCCTTGACCTTGTTTTCATTTGATATATTTGCATATTGGTTTCTCCAATCATGTGTTGGTTTGAGTCTTTGATACAATGAGGACAAATCCTTCTCTTTCCACACTTTTCTGTAGCTTCTTGATTTAATTGGTGTTTTATCTTTGGTTCTTGAAAGTTTTGTGCATGCATATTTACTATATGTATATCTTATGGCATGCTTACTTTCGTTGATCCAATATATAGAATAACCTCCATCAAATCCTAAATGGCTAAGATGTGCATGAAATTCTATTTCATATCAATATGCACATATTTATGTGGAGTTTTTCCTATGTATTGTAGTTGTTCTAACTACTTTGGACCCAATTAGTTTGGGTACCATAGTGTACTTGATTTGTTTTAGGTACAAGAGAGATGCATTGGAAGTTTGTCTCTTTTTAAAGAGGATGTCTTCACCATGGGCTTCTTGGAGCCAAGCTTGGATGATTGTGAACTCTCATCTTCTACACCGTCAATGCTTTCTCGGTAACAAGTATCTAACTCATGCATTTACTTCTAGCTCTCAACCTTGTGTAGGTTGTTCTTTGGCATGAGTTTCTCTAAGTTGCATTTGATATGGTTTTTGCAAAGTTTCTTTCAAAATATCTTCATTACTAATGTGAGTAAGCCGGGATGATTACACATCAAGGGGATTTATATAATCATCTTCATGATTTACCGATCCCCAATATGTTAATCTAGCAAATTCGTTTCAAAATCTCTCATGTGCAATATTGATGAATTCTCATAAATCATTTGCCTTATGTGATATTTGTTTTGTGTCTCGAAGTATCCCAACTATCACTTATCCTATGTGGGTATTTGTGATGCTTTGAGAACTTGGTGTTGGAAGTTCATCTATACCCTCTAAGAATAATTTGAGCTATGTGCTTTGCTTTCAAGCAAAAAAAAATCTTATTGGTGTATTTATGACTTCCTCTTGGATACCATGTGCTTTACCTTGTACCTACATTGTGTGTGTGTTTCTTTGTGGACTTAGTGTCCACTTAGAAACATATACACATGAGGGTAGTTACATATTTAATTGGTATTCAAAATCTTTAGTGATCACCTTTTATAAATTTCTTGATTCTTTGGTGATCTCTAAAAGGCACAAGATTTGTTTTTGTTTTGGTTTCACATTGCCTCTTAATAAGCTTGTGATCCTATTTTATGAATCTTATTTTGGTGTGCTTGTATGCGAAATACATGATATGCACTATGTGCCTCATAATTTGAAAGACTATGGTGTTGCTTAGGCTCATCCTTGTTTAGTCTCCTAAATTGTATTTCCATACCACACCCATCATTTCTCAGTTGAGCAAGTCTTTATTTTCCACTTCTCTCTTTTTGCTCAACATTTGGTTGTTGCAAGGTATACTTATTTTCTTAACTATACAATCTTGCACCTTTTGTGTTCGAAAGCATCTAGGAGGGAGCGAGGATTCCATGTTATGCACACCATATTGAAATACAAATCTTTTCATTGTGCATGTACCTTGGGGAGTTCCCTCTTGATTTTTAGAACACTTGGTTGATCTTATCATAACATCTTCTTGTGCTCAATTGGTTTTTGGATCCCTTGATTGCTTGCTTCTTTGTGAATGCTTTCCCTCTTTGCAATTGGTATCCTTCCAGTGGATTTCAATTGATATCTTTCTTGTGCAATTTTTGGATCCTCAATATAGTTTGATCCCCTACATCTATTCGTCATTGGATAAGTGCATTTGATTTCACTCATATCATGAGAAATGCATAAATCATGAAGGAGTTCTTATTATGTTACCTTTCCAAAGCTTTTCGCCCATTTCGGCAATCGTTGCCAATGGGGGAGAAGTTTTGGAGGGTTGTATGGAATTGTATTTGTACTTTGGTTTATTCTTAAGTATTTGCCTTCCTTGCCTTTGCATGCGTTGCTTGGTTTTTTATATATAGTGGAAACTCCACCATCGATAATGGTCGATAATATATGCAATGAATTCATGTTCATACACACGTGCTTAAATTATGGGGGGAGTTTGCTCTATATATGTGGATGGACTAACATCACATACCATTGTAGTATGTGATGTTAGTGAAGGGAATATGCCCTAGAGGCACTTAATAAACATAGTTTATTGGCAATATCCCAATCGTTCATTATATGTTTTATACCATGCTGTAACTGTATTAAGCGAAAACATTAATACAGGTGTGGTAGATAAACAACCAGGTCCCTAGTAGCCTCTACTATGACTAGTTTCGTTGCGCGATTGATGATTGAGGTTTTCCGATCATAGGGCATGGCGCCGGCCGGCAATGGAAGTCATATCATAAGGAGTAACGATGTGATGGACATACCCAGTATTTGTAGGACATAGTCATTACGCCTTAAGACCGTGAGACCAACTCTTATTGTTATTCCTGGAAGATACTTTGATCGCACCAAACGTCGTATCTTATTTAGTATGACAATAACGGTGATACTTTTGGGTATGGGAAAGGAGTAGTTGAGACGAGGGGTCAACAGCGGGATTTGTCAGTCCGCATAGCCGGATAGATACTCTAGGGTCCACTCGGTGAGATTATGTCAAATGAGTTTGCAAACATGTGACTAGGTCACCAGCTGACATAATATCATAGACGAGTAGAAGATAGCGATGTCGGTAATGAGATCATGCTAGGTATGGAGATATCTGAGAATGATGCTCGGACACGCTAAGTATCGTCATGACAAAGGGTTTAAGACTATACGTCCAGGTTTGATAGATGAAAGTCATTCGTTATATCACAGGGATTAATTCATGGGGTCCAAGCCTACGAGTTAGTCGTTGATCATAGAGGAGTCTTGATCGTACCTGTTATTATATCGAACCTCTAGGGTAACACACTTAAGGGGTTTTGACAAGACAACCGGAAAGGAAAGAGATCACCGGGAGCGTCCCGGGAGGGGTCCGATGGAGATCGAGCAGAACCGAAAGAGTTTTCGGAGCTAGGAAAAATTATATATATTATGTTTGATATTAATTAGTGTAATTAATATGCAAATATGATTTTATATATTTATTTTCGAATTTATTTAGGCTGATTTCCCTAAATGGGCCTTCTAGTCGAAAGAAGGCCCATGGGGGGGAAAACCCTCAAGAGAATTTTATGGGGGAGGCTTGGCCGGCCTAGGTGGGCCAAATGGGGCCCACCTAGGGCCGGCGCACCAGCCTTGGCCGAACCAGGCATGTGGGATAGTCCCACATTGCCTGGCTGGCAAGGTTGGCTCCCCCTGGGAGCCTATATAAGAAAGGGCACCCCTGGCCTTTTAATTCACCAATTAATTCCCAATTTCTCTCTCATTCTCGTGGTTCCCTTGTCGGAGCCGCGCCGAGTAGAGGAGGGGGATCTCTTCCACCATAGCCCGCTGCCGCGCTGCTGGTGTTCCGGTCCAAGTCTTCCGCTGCTCGTCCTGGACTGGAGCTTCGGAGGCCGTCGTCTCCACCGTATGTGTGTGACGCCCTGCGAGGTGCTGCGCTAGCGGTACTCGGAGGCCTACTTCCTCCACCCGACCTCGGGGTAATCTTCGTCGTCTTCGTCGCGCCGAGTTCTCCGCGACCTAGAGGTCGGCTACGTCGTCTTCGTCGTCAACGCTTGTGCGGGAGCGTAATCCCCGCTATTCGGTCTACGAGGGTATGTATTCCGATCTCCGCCGTACTATTATATCTGCATAGTGTAGATCTTGGCTAGTTTAAGGATATCGTTGCTAGGAATTTTTTTGTTTTCTGCACACGATCCCCTTCAGTGGTATCAGAGCCGATCTATCGTAGATATAGCTGTACGCTGTTAAAACCCGTGTTCTACACGGGGGCACCGTTCCTGTTATTTGCTACCCTCTAGCGTGCACTTGTGATTCCAGCGGCATCGAGTTGATGAAGCGGCCCGGACCGACTTTACGCGTACGCTTACGCGAGACTGGTTCCACTACTGACATACGGCTTGTACCGTATCTGTGGCTGGCGGGTGCCTGTTTCTCTCTCTTTGGTTGGTCTTGCATTTTCAATGTTGGGCCCGAAAGGGATGCTTAAACATGCAATTATTGGATCGTTGTTGTGGTCATAAGGTTCGTAGGTATGAAGCGGTTCTATTTACGAAAGCCCGAGCCACGTAAAATATGCAAAAGATAAAGTAGAAGCGTCTAACTTTATTTTGCAGGGGCTATGTGATATAGTCAAGGTAGGTTTATTAAATTGTTTATAAACTGTGGGCGCCAAGAAGACCACGGCGCAATGGACTATATCACATTGCATTACATTTGATGTTTTGTGTGCATCTTATATTGTGTGATTGTGTGTATAGTATACATTAGTTACACGGCGGTAGCTATATTAGATGATCCCTTCAAAATACCACTAGTGTTCTCCCTCCAACGCGCACCACCAAGAAAGTTCTACGTTATGAGGCAGGCCGTGATGATCGGGTGTCAGACATATCTTCGTTCGCATACGGTGGGTGTAAGCCATGTTGCACAAGCGTCAGCGTGGAGGTTTTTTGGTGGCGAGCCTAGCATATTCAGAAATATGGCCTCGGAACAGGGAGACCGAAAGGTCGAGCACGAGTCACAAAATTGGTGTGGCGGACTTTTGTCTACTCTTGAAGTTGTGCTAACGGCTCTGATGATGAGGGGTGGTGCAATGGATGGGGGTCGTGTAATCACTTAAACGATCAGGAGGGATGTTTGTTTGAGTGGAAGTTCGGATAGTTATTTTCTAAAATACTAGAACTCAGAATATAATGAACAGAGTCTGTTTTGCAAACCTTTGTAGATATTAACCATTGTGATAGCATCTTTTCAAATTAGGCGCATTCCTGCGATTGAGAAACTTAAAAGGTTGGGTCCAAACTTCATAGTTTTATACTTTAGCTTGAGGATACTCCTTGTTTAAAACGTTATCTCATTTGTGTTACAATACCCGCTAGGAGATAAACCCGGAGATTCCGCTAACAAAAGATAATTTTGATTATCGGATTTTGTGCGGATGATATCATCATAGTCCAGTGTATGCTATGATCTCTGCCATAGAGAACCAACGGTGGGTACGAGTTTTTAGATCGCGAACATATAATATGGTCGCTAAACTCGGGGTACCCCAAACGTTGGGTTGATGAAGTTTATCAGTACGTTGACTGATTGTCTTCTCAACCAAGATGGAAGAGAATACACACATTGAGGGAGCACGTGGCGGTCATACTTAATGACATATGATCATGATTAATGAACATTGAGACGCCTCACTCAGCTCAATCACTGGATGACAGACATCGTTGCCAAGTGCAAATCCTCTGTCATAAACTATGTCATGCAAGGGGAATCGTTCACCTTCATGGTTCTTGATTACGGTGGAAGTATCAAGAAGATGAAACAGATCACCGGAAGTCATCAATGATGATGGTGTATATATGATATACATGTTATGAATGTTTTAGCTAAGCAAGTACTCGCAGTAGTGACTAAGTTTTGGACTAGTCATGTTTTGTGAAAAACCAGGTTTACTGCTTGAGAAGCTTGAAAGGATGAGGCGACATTGCGTGTTGATAACGGCAGTCAAGTTGTTGTGACGGCCATAGACACTCTCCCTCTAGATCTACCATTTGAATAAATTATTTATGATCGGGTGTTGGTATGATCGTTACGAGTGTGTCTCCTCTAGCGAGACACTTGTTCATACATGATAGTGACAAATTGGTGTCCTATATTTATGAAGTAATGATCATATGCTGATTTGAATTTAGATGGTAGAAGCTCCCACATTCATAATATTAATGCCAAAGGATACACACTTAATAAAGACACCACATATGTGTGGCACTACCATTTAGTCATGTCAATGTTATATGCATTAACTCCACACTGGATGGACCTACAAGTCCTAAGATTTGATCTTTTGACACTTGCAAAATAACTGTGACACCGTTTTCGGAAAACGGGCATATAACTTATTGATAGTCATACATGGAGATGTATGTGGTTCAATGAAGTAATTGACGGGTAGTGGAGACCTTTATTTCGTGAACTTCACTGAACGTTTTGAGTATAGCTTGTTGAGAATCATGCATATGGGTGTATGTGAATCAATGAAGTACTTTAACGTGTAGTGGAAGTCTTTATTTCATAGACTTCATGAATATTCCGAGTAGATATATGGATATCCACTCTAGGGAATGTTAGTCTGAATTTTTGATTCGATCAAACGAAGTTCAGAATGAAGTAGGAAATAAACTTAACAAGAAAATCAAATTCCCGCGATGCAAATCGAGGAATGAAGATTTGAGTTATAATGTTGGCACATCATTGGAAGACTTGTGAGAAGAGTTCCACAAATTACGTCGCATGGAACACCATAGTGTTATGGTGTGTTAGGGCGTCGTAATCGCACCCTATCGGATAGTGTGTGGTAAATGAATCTCTTACCGAATTATTGTAATCATTAGAGTCATATGGTAGAAACGTAAACACTCACGTTAGCAAATAGGGAAACCATTTGAATCCATGGAGACAATACCATACGAGTGATGGCATGGCTTTTTGAGCCTGGATTGTCGTTTCAGCAATTTAGTGTTTCGATGTAATCGAACCTAAAATGGATTAATCTTTGTAGTATACCCTACCTAAAGAGTTAGTTGGGTACATGTCTCACGACATAGGCAAAATCTTTGCCGAGATATACCTTGCGAAAGAAATAGTTTCTTGTCCGAGGGTATAAGTGAGAAAGAAAGTAGAGCAAGACGAAGTTGGTGAACTTCTTCTCCAAACATCAGAGTGGCGCAATCGAAAGTGTTTTCGGTGTCAGGCCCCACAACTTGAAAAAGCTAATGATTCAAGATCATGATGTTCTGAGCTCATACTAAGAGCGTGGGCATACGAGGTTGTGTTCCACACTGTGTGTTACGACAATCTTGTTATGGAGGTCATATTAATGGAATATGATAGACCTACGAACTACGAAGAAGAGATGGTGGACCTAAGTCCGAGAAATGGCTATGAGTCATTTGTGATCCGAAATAAAATCCATATACGATTACCAGGTATTGACTTGAGAGATCTTCTTGATGGCATCTAGGATGTTGATAGTATATGGAGTTTTATGAGAGAGTAGATATTGAGCAGATTCGATTAGTCGTGAAACAGTTCCGACAGACCACAAGAGACTTTGTCTCAAGTGGCGAAGCCTAAATCTATTCTGGGTCGTTTAGCAATTACTATAATTTCGAATGAGAAATTGATAGATGGATGAGAAAACCATGGTTCTTAATAGTGTAATTAAGAATGGTTTGTAATCCTGAGGGTGCTAAACATGTGTGCAAACTTCGGTTGTCCATTCATGGGCAGAAGCAAGCATATCGGAGCTGGAATCTTCACTTTGATAATGTGATCAAAGGATTTTGGAGTTGTCCAAAAATAGTTGAAGAAACCTACATTTGCAAAGAAGTGAGTGGGAGCTAAGTAGCTTTTCCTTGATCTTATATGCGGAAGGCATATTTGAGTGGGAGCTAGATGTCATTTGTGATTCTGTATGTAACGACATATTGAATTACAAAGATCCTCTAGTAGAGTGTAAAGGATTATTTAAGTGATTAAATTTTCTATGAAATGAAGTTAGGAGTATTAGGCATCCGATTTATAATTGTATAGATCAGAGGGGGCTTAATAACATTTAAGTCGGAGTATTTCCTAAGTCAGGATTCTGAAGTGTTTCAGAAAAGGACAAGCGAAGAAAGAGGTTCTTGCTTGGATGACTAGGTAAAAGATTAAGTTAATCTAGGATTTTTCAGTGATAGAAAATGATGTTCGACATTCTCTATGTATCACACATAGAGTCTATCAGGCTGAAATCTCGACTTGGTGTGACCCGAGTTCTTGGTTGAAGAACAGGTTCTAGAGTGATCCTTATGTGGATCAATGAACAAACGTTAAGTTTATTCTTCAGTGTCTATGAGAACTGAAGATAGGTTTTCTGGTAACGGGTAAGAGTGGAATGGAAACTTTCCGTAAAGCGGTTACAATGATGCAAGTTATTACACTGACCCATACGACTAGAAATCTCATATAGGAGATGTCCTTTATTTTGAAGATAGACATGGTTAGTTTGCGAAGTCGCATATGAATGCACTGTCGCACAATCTACATAGGTATATAAATATATCGCGACTTTAGAAGTAGCAAGTGTGATTGGACTGAGCAGTTTTCCGAGCGTTGGTGGTCCCTTAATAGATCTTTCAGACTTTTAAGGCGCATGCTACGCGAATGCTCGAGTCTCACTCCATCCACTGGGATATATTTCACCGTCATCGTAAGATACGGGATGATGTCAAACTAGGTGACATAGAAGTGTTGCAAAGCACATATAGGTCTCAATGTGTGAGATCTGTTGACTGTATTCCTCTTCCACGAGGCGAGCAGGCACCAAGATGCTATGGGTGTTGAGCTTTGACCAGGTTGTAAACTAGATTAAGTGTTACTCTAGTGCAAGTGGGAGACTGAAGGGAATATGCCCTAGAGGCACTTAATAAACATAGTTTATTGGCAATATCCCAATCGTTCATTATATGTTTTATACCATGCTATAACTGTATTAAGCGGAAACATTAATACAGGTGTGGTAGATAAACAACCAGGTCCCTAGTAGCCTCTACTATGACTAGTTTCGTTGCGCGATTGATGATTGAGGTTTTCCGATCATAGGGCATGGCGCCGGTCGGCAATGGAAGTCATATCGTTAGGAGTAACGATGTGATGGACATACCCAGTATTTGTAGGACATAGTCATTACGCCTTAAGACCGTGAGACCAACTCTTATTGTTATTCCTGGAAGATACTTTGATCGCACCAAACGTCGTATCTTATTTAGTATGACAATAACGGTGATACCTTTAGGTATCGGAAAGGAGTAGTTGAGACGAGGGGTCAACAGCGGGATTTGTCAGTCCGCATAGCCGGATAGATACTCTAGGGTCCACTCGGTGAGATTATGTCAAATGAGTTTGCAAACATGTGACTAGGTCACCAGCTGACATAATATCATAGACGAGTAGAAGATAGCGATGTCGGTAACGAGATCATGCTAGGTATGGAGATATCTGAGAATGATGCTCGGACACGCTAAGTATCGCCATGACAAAGGGTTTAAGACTATACGTCCAGGTTTGATAGATGAAAGTCATTCGTTATATCACAGGGATTAATTCATGGGGTCCAGGCCTACGAGTTAGTCGTTGATCATAGATGAGTCTTGATCGTACCTGTTATTATATCGAACCGCTAGGGTAACACACTTAAGGGGTTTCGACAAGACAACCGGAAAGGAAAGAGATCACCGGGAGCGTCCCGGGAGGGGTCCGATGGAGATCGGTCAGCGCCGAAAGAGTTTTCGGAGCTAGGAAAAATTATATATATTATGTTTGATATTAATTAGTGTAATTAATATGCAAATATGATTTTATATATTTATTTTCGAATTTATTTAGGCTGATTTCCCTAAATGGGCCTTCTGGTCGAAAGAAGGCCCATGGGGGGGAAAACTATCAAGGGAATTTTGTGGGGGAGGCTTGGCCGGCCTAGGTGGGCCAAATGGGGCCCACCTAGGGCCGGCGCACCAGCCTTGGCCGAACCAGGCATGTGGGATAGTCCCACATTGCCTGGCTGGCAAGGTTGGCTCCCCCTGGGAGCCTATATAAGAAAGGGCACCCCTGGCCTTTTAATTCACCAATTAATTTCCAATTTCTCTCTCGATCTCGTGGTTCCCTTGTCGGAGCCGCGCCGAGTAGAGGAGGGGGATCTCTTCCACCATAGCCCGTTGCCGCGCTGCTGGTGTTCCGGTCCAAGTCTTCCGCTGCTCGTCCTGGACTGGAGATTCGGAGGCCGTCGTCTCCACCGTATGTGTGTGACGCCCTGCGAGGTGCTGCGCTAGCGGTACTCGGAGGCCTACTTCCTCCACCCGACCTCGGGGTAATCTTCGTCGTCTTCGTCGCGCCGAGTTCTCCGCGACCTAGAGGTCGGCTACGTCGTCTTCGTCGTCAACGCTTGTGCGGGAGCGTAATCCCCGCTATTCGGTCTACGAGGGTATGTATTCAGATCTCCGCCGTACTACTATATCTGCATAGTGTAGATCTTGGCTAGTTTAAGGATATCGTTGCTAGGAAATTTTTTGTTTTCTGCACACGATCCCCTTCAGTTAGTGCAACCATTCTTGTTTGTTAAATTCCATATTATAAACCCTCTCAAAAGAGATTGTCATCAATTACCAAAATGGGGGAGATTGAAAGAGTATTTTCCCTCATGTGTGGTTTTGGTAATTGAATGACAATCTCTATGGACTAATGTTTGCATTGAGATATCATTATAGATCATGTCCATGGAATTGTGGAGTTCATGTGTTGGACTCTTGAAGCTTATGTGTTGAGTGGAGCATATTGCAAGTATGTCTTGAAGGATTCAAGACATCATATTAGTGAAGAAATGTTGGAAGATACAAGGTTGATCAAGATGTTGATCAACACACAAAGCTACAAGATGTACCAAGAGCGATCATGTATCTCTTAGGATGGTAAACACTTGTCCGCATAGCTTTGTGAACTAACCCATGATATACGTGTGTGTGGTATCATTATATGAGGTTAGGTATCTTCCCATGGGCTTGCATCAAATGAAGATCTCATATAGCTCATGGAGGATGACGCCATGTGGTGATCGTCATCAATGTGAGATGTGCAAGACCAAGACCAAGATCAAGAGAAGCTTCTTGAAGAGATCCTATACTTGGTGGTTGCAATGGATACATGAAGATGAAGCTAAGCGAGACTCTCCAATTGTGAGCATGGGGGAGTATTTGGAGAAGTCTTCATCAAGCAAGTGTTTGGACGCGCAATCAAGAAAGATTATCCACTTGAAGAGATCAAGATAGTCATCATCCAACTCAAGTGGAATGCTCAAGGCAAAGGTATGATCTTGATAGGGCTATAGGATAGATAGGCGTACTATCAAGAGGGGCTCTCAAGTTAGTAACTTGACCGTATCGTTGTGGAGAATTCAAACCTTTGCATACTTGGCATATCATATTTCTGGGTTCTTATTTGGCTTTTATGGTGGTGAGGAACTAGATCTTGGTTCATCTCCATGTCAAGCTCTTGTTCATCAGAAACGGTCTTACTGTAACATCCCAACATTTTGGAATGTTCAAAAATCACTAAAATTTAAAACTTTTCTTTTATTAAAATAAAATATTAAAAGTATAAGGAAATCAACTATGAAAGACTTCAAAATTAAGTTTAATATTTCAAATGTCACAGTTTAAACATTTTATTATCCCATGTAATTCAAAATCTTAAAATATAATTTGACAAATATTTTACCAACTACAATCCATTTTATTTTAAGTAAATAGTTTACTTATAAGTATTTGAATTAAATCACTTAGCCATATCTATTCATAAATATAAGATTATTCAAAATAGTATATAATTACTAAATGGTTTTCATTCCTTTAACTATGTCCAAAATATAGTTTGGAAATTATAAGCCTATAATGTATAACTTTAAAACTTCATAGAATTTAAATTAATGAATTAGCCAAATAAAGATTTCATTTGCTTAAATGAATTTCATCTATTTACAAAGCATGAAATGATTAATATATTCTAAATAAGAATAGAATTAAAATAAAAATCCTTTCCAAAGTTGTTATGAAGTTTTCAAATGAATTATCATAATTAAAATATAATGTTGCACAGATTATTTCAATTAAAAATGAATACCCTATATTTCACATTTCCTAAACATGTTATATTTAGTTCTTTAAGATCATGCCAAAATAAAGATGAATGATTTCAACAAAATAAGTTTAAATAACTTAAATCCAAACATATTGAAATGTGGGTATTTTTACAAATTTATTTCAGCCAAAAGAAAATTTAAATGAGAAAGAAATTCAAATTTGACTTTAAGTGTCAAATTTGTAATTTAGCAATAATTCAAAATATTAATTTTCTAAAATATTCAAAACATGCCCACAATTGGTTTAACAGAAAGATAATAATTTTACAAATTTTTAGAAATTTATTTGAACTCATTTGGACAAATAAATCAAAAGATATGAATTAAAGAAATAAAATCAGAAAAGAAAATATCGGCTGACGTCATGCCGACGTCAGCAGATCTTCTTCTTCCTCTAACCGAACGAAGCAGGAGATCGAATCGGAGTCCAAATCTTCTCCGATTCGTGCGGGATTCGATCTCTGGAGCCCCCTATATAAACCCCGGACCCCGCCGCGTCTTTTTCCCAGCAAACCCTAATTAAATCGCGCCGCCAGGCCGCCGCACGGGCTCGCCGGAGTACACCCAGCCCGCCGCCGTTTTCCACGGATTTCGCGACGAGGTGAGCCCTTCCCCGCCCGAGACCGCGCTCCTCGTCTCTCCTGTTGCGTTGCGCACCTCCTCATGCCTTAGGGCAAATTTCTGTGCAGCCAAACGTCCGATCCTTGCTCAACCGAGCTCGCCGGAACTCCGCCGCTCCGCTCGCGCCTCCTCGCCGCTGCACGGCAGCCGAGCCTACGCCGCCACCTCCATCGCCCTCCCCGCGACGCGCAGCGCTCGGGGCTGCCCTCCGTTCATCCGGGGAGGTACGGAAACGACCGGAGCGTCGTCGACCGAGGCAGCGCCGCCGTCCCCTCCATCGCCGGCCACCGGAGCGCCGCCACGGTAAGGTCCTTGCGCCCTAGCCGTTCGATCTGCAACCAACGCACACGATTAGATCCTTTAGAACGAAGGGGTACGATTTGATCTGGACCGCCAGATCCAGATCTGACGGCCCAGATCAGATGACTTAACCACGTCAGCGCCACGTGGCATGCCCCGTCAGCGCACAGTCAGCGCTGACGTGTATAATCGTTTTCGTAATTAAATTTAATCGGCAGTTTTGCAGAAACACCCCTGTCACTTAGATCTCTCACAACTTTTCAACCACAACTCCAAATTTAATAATTTTTATATATTTGGAAAGCTCTCGACATGTAGAATATTTTGGATCAGACAAAATTCAAATTTGACTTAGTATAAAATATTCAAATTTCAAATGGTGAATTTGAGTATATTTGTGATAACTTTAAATCTATAAATCCAAAAATTGCAAATAAATATGTTTTAGAAACTTTGGAATATATGTAAATTTATGCTACTGCTATAAAAATATTTTGAGTAATGTTTGAATGACTTCATGGTTGTATGTTTAATTTGAATAGTTTGACTAATTTTGAAATAACTTTTAATAGAAACATTATTTTGGATTAAATCCAATTGCAATAGATTTAATTAAATGCTCTCTGTCTATTAACATTAATTATAAAATTTTGTTATAAAAATTTAGTCATAGGAAACTTTAATCTTATAATTATTCCTTTTAGTATATTTTCCAAAATTAGAAATTAATTGAATTGCATTTATAAATTCATGCATATTTATAAATAAAACACAAAAGTTATTTTTATGTTTCTTGTGATTTAAGATTTCATTTCATTCATAGCATATTTTATATTGTAGATATAATTCTCAAAGGAAAACCCCTCTTCAATAGTTTTCTCTAAGTTAGGATTATTTTCAAACTTAGTATTTTGTGAAAAGTGCTATGCACTAGACACTTAGTAATTTTCAAGATGGAGCGAGAAGAACATTGAAGGACTTAGCCAAAAACAAGACTTCAGAAGTATCTTCAAGGAGAAGAAACACTTAGAAGAAAATCAAGAAGAAGTTCATGAAGGACTTAGAAGAAAACAGACTCTGGAAGCATCCTCAAGATGTCAAGCACTTAGAGGAAAAGTGAGAAGAAGTTCAAGAAGGCCAACTCCCTTTTATTCCCTAAGTCTTTCTCTCTGTCTTTTCTTCTCCTCTGAGAAATTCATGAAGACTAAGTAAATCCAAGACCAGCCTCGAGGATACAAGAATCATCAAGTCTGGAGATTCATCAGGACTACCCAGAAATCAATCAAGACATCATCAAGGAGAATATTACAAGTATGGAGATGAAGCCTGGAGGACAACTACATCTTTCTTTCTATCTTTTCCCTCTTTCCTAATCTTGTCTTCGAGACTTAAACAAAATTTGATCATGATGTTATCATCTTGATGTTGTTGGATCCTAGCAGCATAGTGGGATGAAGCGGCCTGGAAACAAACCTTACATGTCCATGTACATGAGACCTGTTCCACAATTTAAGTGGCTGGCCGGGTGTCTGTCTCTCTCACTATAGTGAATGTCCAACTTACAAAGAGTTGATAATAATTGTGATCATCTTGAACAAATGACTTAGTATTTCTCTCTAAGTATTTTGCACATCATGGCTAAGCCATTAGAGTGCTTGTTTAAAGATGTTATAGAACAAAGTATTTTTATCCAACTTAAGACCTTAGTCCTTAGTCATTTTTGGACCAACCTATTGCCTTGCATTAACTTAAGAGATTTTCATAGCATAACATGCATCTCTAGTCCTTAGAAATAACTTGCATATCATGCATGTCATGTTTTCTCAGAAGTTTAAGAAACTTGTTTGTAAGTGTTGTGTTGTTTTATGATTGTTGTATTGTTGTTTGTTTGTATTGTTTAGACTGAACGGAGAGTCCCGAGTATCGTTAAAAAGAGCTTGTGAACAACGACAACATTCAAAGGCAAGTGGCACACCTCATAAACTTCCTATTTTTATGCATTACTTAGTGTATTTTTATATGCATGTTTTGCTATGCTAAACCTGTGTAGAATCCCTTATTCCGGTGTCTAGGTTCCTATATCATACTTAGCAGAAATATTGATGCTATGCAATTGATGAAAGATTTTATAAAAGGTTAAGTGACTACTCAGGGCTGTGCTCATGGCTGTCTTCGCCTAGGATGAATTTCTATTCTACTTAGGGCTGTGAGCATGGTGATTTTTACCTGAGAGTGCGCATCCACTAAGTTAATGAAACACCTGGGTGGTAATTGGTTGTATGGTTTATGTTGAGTGGCTACTCAGGTCCATTTCTATGGTTCCCAGAGTATGTACACTTGAGAATGGCCACCCAGGAACAGAGGAATCTGAAGAACTCCGAGTGACGATTGCTTCCAGTGCAGCCATTGCCATATGGGCTCTGGCTTGATCAATTATGTTGCGTGGACTCTCTCCGGCTTGACAAGCAGATGTAGGGGGATGTTAGGTGGAACGGGTCAAGCCAGTATGGGGAGGGAAAATGCTTCTGAAAGATCTCGTCTCATTCTCTCCTTTCCTTATCACAAATGGTGTGTAAAGGATACTTTGGGTTGAATGGGTACAATGGTGAAAGTGCACAACCTCTGCAGAGTGTAAAACTAAGTACTTAGCCGTGTCCCCGGTTACGGACAATTTTGAGCAGCTGATCAAGGACGTCAACGGAGGATTCCACCATTCCAACTTCAGAATAAAACTTGATGGGTGAACAAGGGTAGAATGAGACAGTGGATTTCATGCCACGGATGTCTCGAATAGAAGAAAAGTGTTTTCCAAAGAGTTAGGAAAAATTGGCTTTATGCAAATTAGCCTTGAGCTCCACCAGCCAAATATGCATATAGGTTTTAGAGTTATTCCATAAGTGTCCACCATAGTGTCACTTGCCAGACTCCATTTTTAATGGAATCTGACCCACGTTGTTGCAATATTTTTCTTATTGCAGATTTGATCAGATGACGAGTGAGGTTTCGTAAAGGTTTTCGAGTCTACAACCAACATGTTTTCGCCTGTGGCAGCATGAAAGTTATAGAGACTCACTGCTATTATTTTCCGCTGTGTACTTTGTCAATGCTAGCTTTACGCTATGCAATTTGTAACAAATATTTTGTAATTCTGGATCATCGATGTAATATAATTGATGCTTTGTTGTGATATTACATCGTAAACTGTGTGTGCAAATGAATCGATCCAGGGATTTGCACTATACACAGGTATCTGCATTATTTAAAGTGCAGGTACGCTACACTTACTTTGGAAACCTTGTTGGCTTTCATCCATGTGAAAATTTAGAGCTTGGTTTATCTCCATACTAAGCTCTAGTTCATCAAAAACGGATTTCGTATGAATATCTTGTTACGTTTTTGATATTCGAGGTTTTACCGGTTTACATGTTTTAGGTAAGTTAAACCTTTCCCCATTTGGTTTTATCCTCACATGATGGACTATGATGTTTCTATGCATATTCAAGTAGAGCTATTTGTAACGATTCCAACGAGCCAAAAATCATCGAAAACGGAGTCCGGATGGAAAAGATATTGCAGTTTTGATTTTGCTGGTTCTGTCAGTTTTCAGTCACTCGGAATATCCGATTCTGAATGAATCGGAATATCCGATTCTCGCAGTTTTTCTCGAAAAAGAGGCACTGATTGGAACCGGAAATTCAGGTCGGAAATTTCACTTTTGGGCGGAATTTCCGGTCTAAATTCTGGGTGCAACGGTTCTATTTTCTGGGGGGGTATAAATACCCCTCCCCTTCTTCTTCCCTTGCCAAAACCAAGGTAGCACGAATTTCCTCTCTCTCCTACTCCATTGTTGACCATGGAAAGCTTGATTCCTCTCAATCCCTCCATTGATTCTTTCATATTCTTTAGGGAAAGTTGAGAGGAGATCTAGATCTACAATCCTACCAATCAATCTCTCCTCTAAGTGAGGGGAACCTAGTGGATCTAGTTCTTGGAGTTCCTTTGTGGTTCTTCTCTTTGTTCTTCCTCTCTTCTCCCCCCATAAGCATTAGTTGCTTTTGATGGGATTTGGGAGTGAAAGATTTGACTCCTTTGTGGTTTCCTTTGTTCTTCCTCTCTTATTCCCCCATAAACATTTGTTGTTGTGTTGGAATTTGAGAGTGAAGGACTTGAGCACTTCGTGTGCTCTTGCCATTGCATTTGCATCGATTTGTGCTCTCCACGAGATTCGTGGAAGTGAAAGTTTGTGAGCTTGTTACTCTTGGGTCTTTGGACCCTAGACGCCTTTTGTGGCCGGCCTTTTGTGGCCAAGACCTTTTGTGGTCAAGACCTTTTGTGGTCACTTGAGAGCCCCCAATTAAGTTGTGGGTGTGTGCCTCAAGACTTGGGAGCCCCCAATTAAGTTGTGGGTGTGTGCCTCAAGAGTTGTACGGGATTCGATCTCCGCCCCAAAGGAGATCAATAGTGGAAGGTGAACTCGCAACCTTTTGTGGTTGAGTTCATCAGGAGAAGAAGGTGAGCCATTGTGGCGTTGCGGCTAACCTGTTGTGGTTGCGCACACCTCTCCAAACGAGACGTACACCCTTTGGGTGGAACTCGGGAATACATCCTCGTCTCCGCGTGCCTCGGTCATTTCTTTACCCGAGCTCTTTACTTATGCACTTTACATTGTGATAGCCTTCGTGCTTGAAGTCATATATCTTGCTATCATCTTGTTACTTGTATTGCTTAGCTTAAGTTGTTGGTGCACATAGGTGAGCCTAGTTTATATATCTAGGTTGTATGCTTGTTAAAGTAAACCTCTAGTTTTATTCCGCCTTTATCAAGCATACCGGAATTTCCGGGTCATTCGTGTACTGGATATTCCGGCTACTCGGAATTTCCGGGTCATTCGTGGACCGGATATTCCGGCTCCTCGAAAAAGTTTTAAATCGCCTATTCACCCCCCCACCCTCTAGGCGACGTCTATCCGTTCAATTGGTATCAGAGCCAGGTTATCTCATTATTAGGACTAACCGTCTAGAGATAAAGATGTCGTTTAGAGATCTAGTGCACAATCCCTCTTATAGATTCGATGGCACAAATTATGATGTTTGGAAAATTCGCATGCTTAATCTTTTTAGAGACATGGGTTCAAATTTAGAGAGTATTGTAGATATGGGTTTTTCTCCTCCAAAGGATTCACAAGAATTATCTTTAGAGGATGAGAAAAACTCTTATTTAGATACTCTAGCATCTAACGGTCTCATATGTGCTTTGAGCGATGTAGTGCTTGCGTCAATCATGCCTTTTCGGAGCGCTCATGAATTATGGACAAAACTTCAAGATATATATGAGGTGTCCAACATTTCCAAGGATGATTGTCCTCCTTCCACTTCCGGTCGTGATGAGCTCACGACTTCCTCCACTTCACCGACATGTGGTGTGCCACAAGGTAATGATATGGTGAGTGGTGATAGAAATTGCAATCTTGATGGTGAACCTACCATTGACTATACTTCACACTCATCTTTTTGCAATGCTCTATCTTTGGACTTAAGCACATATAGCACTCAAAATGTCATACATGCTAGTGTTGATAGTCCTTGCATATCATGTAGTAGTTGCTTAACTAAATATCATGATGATATGCTTTCCTTGTCTTGTTGCCATGATCAAAGTGCTTCTATTTCCTGTAGTACTTGTTTGGCTAACAATGTAGAGGAATTCCAACAATTGTTGGAACAAGACTTGG
Source organism: Poa annua (assembly GCA_026929855.1). Lineage (NCBI taxonomy): Eukaryota > Viridiplantae > Streptophyta > Magnoliopsida > Poales > Poaceae > Poa > Poa annua. The sequence continues at coordinate 76,909,702 of CM049431.1, read as the reverse complement.
ACCTCAATGGTGTTTCAAGTAACTCTTCATCGTCTTCATCCACTACTCACCTTTGCCTTATGGCTAAGGAGTATAAGGTAGGTCCTACTGTGCACTCCAATATATCTCATGGTGATGATGATGATGATGTTGATGATGATACTAGTCTTGAAATCAAACAAGAAATTATTGCTTTTGATCATTTCATGACTAACTTGCAGGGAGTTGGCAAGAAACACTTTGGCTCTCTTATGAGCCGTATAGGTGAGCTTGAGGATGTTCTTGAGCTAAAAGGTGAGATTGAGAGAGAAGATGCCTATGAAAAGGTATCTCTTCAATCATCTCTAGAAGATGAACAAGAAACTAATGCTCACCTTCAAGAGCAACTTGAAACTATCATGGAGTCTCATAACTCCAAAATTGCTAAACTCACTAAAGAACATGAACATGCTATTGCTAAATGTAATGTGCTTAGTAAACAAAATGCTAAGTTAAATAATGAGCTTGTCATGTTGTCTCCTTCCACTTCTAATGATAATGATGCTTGTGCTACTAACTCCACTTTGTGTGAAGCATCTATTTTGAAGGAGAATGTTGAGCTAAGGGCTCAACTTGATTTGCTAACTAGCAAGTATGGGATATTGGAAGAAAATCATGAAAAGCTTTCAAGATCTAATGAGGATCTTCTAGCATCCCATGCTAGGCTAAAGTTAGCTCATGAGGCGGTCACAACGAAGGTAAAATCTTGTGAGCCTCCTATGGTCACTAGCACAAACTCTACTACTAATGCTTTATTGCAATGTGCTAGTACTAGTAATTCTACATCACATACCATTGCTAAATCTTGTGATGAATTACATTCCTTGCCTTGTTGCTCTAACAATGTAGCATCTACTTCTTCTAGTATTTGTGTTGAAACTAACCATATAGAGGAACTCAAAGAGCTCAAGGCACAAGTCACTTCTTTGAAGAGAGACTTGAAGAAGTGTCATGAAGGGAAGTCCACCCTCGACAACATGTTGAGAGTGCAACAACTTCCTCATGACAAGAGTGGACTTGGATTCAACTCCAATAACAAGAACAAGTCCAATGTCAAGAAGAAGCACAAGTTCATCAAGAAGAAGGGCCAAGAACAAGTTATTGTGTAGCGCCCCATCTTTAAATAAAGATGGAACACCTGTGTTATGTGCTAGTCCCTGGATCACTGCCAGCACCACAGTACAAAATATATAGTATCATTGCATAAGTATCAAAATACTACATCGAGATCCAAAAATAGCCAAGTATAGCTTTATTACAAAGTGCATAGTCATGAAGACTAGCTAAGATATTCAGAGTTCACAACGAAAATAAAAGCAATGGGCCTCCTCTTCTAGCATACGCCACAAGCAGACATGTTGGGTGTAGAATCGAGTCCAAACTTACTCCTCATCAGAATTACCTGCACATTTGAATATGCAGCCCCCGTAGGAGGTCAATACAATGAAGTATTGGCAAGTGACTATGGTGGATAAATTATGACAAGTCTAATTCTATATGCATATTTGGCTTGGTGGAGTTTGTAGGATATTTTGCAGAAAGCCAGTTTTCTCCTATCTTTTGTAAAACACTTTTGTATCTCAAAGACTTGGCACCAAGGGATGAAGCCCAAGTGCACCAATAATTCTTTCCTTAGTCAAATTTTACTTTACGAAAACCATGTTGAGATTCTTCTGTCCATCCTTGTCCAGTTGCTCGAAGTTGTCCATCACCGGAGACACGGCTGAGTACTCAGTTTGTCGACTCTGCAGAGGTTGTGCACTTTCACCTTAAGACTCAATTTGTCCGAGAAATCCTATACACGCGGAGTGTATTATGGAAAGGAGAGAATTGAGACAAGAACTTTCAGAAGAAGAATGCAACCATACTAGCAAGACCCGTTCCACCTATCAACTCTACATATGCTTGTCAAGCTGACAGGTTGCACTCTCACAACTTAGTAGTTCTAGACAGAGCCCATTGTCAGAAGGCTGCACGGAAAGCTTCTAAACTTGGAGGGACTTAGAAATCTCTTTGTTCCGGGGTGGCCGTCCACAAGTGCGCTTCTGGGTGACAACCACCATACTCATGGCCCTAAGTAGAATAGAAATTCATCCTAGGCAAAGACAACCACAAGCATGGTCCCAAAAGCCACTCAACATAAACCAAACAACCAATTCCACCCAGAAGTGCATTCAAGGTTTTTAACACTTAGCAATAATTCTATAACACGATAAGTAAACTCCTTTATAGCATAGCTAAGCATCTAATAAAACTTTTGGTGGATGCATGGGGAGGGATGGCTACACACTACTAGGATATTTTCAAAGTGTAAACTAACTTAGCATTGTAAGATAGTATCAAAATTTTCCTATCATGCATACTACTCAAAATCTACTAATAATGCATATAGAAAACATAGGATAGATTATGAATGTCACTTGCCTTGGTAACAAGAGGAACAAGCACAACAAGAATAACAATCACAAGGACCTTCCTCCTCTTCACAATCTAGAGACAAACAATAAAACCAAATAAACACACAAGCATAACACTTAAAATATCAATACAAAAATATGTATGCATGCTTAATATGCAATGAACTTAACAAGACCAAATAATTACTATTTTAATTTCTCTGTTATTCATGCATGAATTACAATGATCCATATTTTACTATTTTATTTAATCATTTAAAATATTGAGCATAATAGTAGTTTTAAGTTCTAAAACCAATTTCCTTAATTATATTATTAGAAGTTTCAAATAAATCTCAGATTGCACTCTCTGGACAGAGGGCATTAATAAATCTCTAAAACAATTGGATTTATTTGGAAAGAAATTTTATTAATTAAATTATAGATTTAATCATCCGAAAGCTAAACAATTAAATTCCGCAATTTAATATACACTAAAAGGATAAACTAATGAAACCATATTAAACTACACGAGCAGAGCTTCACGTGGATATAAAATTCATCAAATTTGGATGAACAGAACAAAAGTTATGAATTTTGTAAGTTTGTGTTGTTTTCTGTTTTTAAAATAATTTCTCTGCGAAAATAGAAAAATAAGGATGCCACGCGGCGCTCGCTGATTGGCCGATACCGGTTCGGCGCGGATCGCGAACGCGAACCGTCCGATCTAATTTAAATTGCACGCTCTAGATCTACCCGATCTAGATCCATTGGATCTAGATCCGACGGCCAGGATCAGAAGGGGGCGGACGAGCGGCGCGGTTCGCCGGCGAACCCGTGCCCGCGGCGGCGCCATCGTCGGCATCGCTTGACTTCGCGTTCTACGGCTAAGGAGAGAGGGAAACTCATACCACTGGACGCGGATCGTCGTGGCGAACTTGATGGCGTGGTAGGCGCGGTCGAGATGGCCTTCTCCTCCCCTGCGTGCTCGTCGGAGATGCGCGGCGGACGGCGGCGTCGGGTCGTCGAAGGATCGGTCGCCCTCGTGCACAAGAGGACGCCAGAGCAAGTCCGTTAGATGCGTATGGAGACGGGGAGTCGCGGAGGGGGTGTGGGGGTGGAGCTCGGGTGCTAGACTCACCGAAACGATGCGAAACACGGCGGCGGCAATGTCGGAGATGAACTCTCGTTTTCCGCGATTTTGCCGAGTATCGGGTAGGGTTTTTGGACGCGGGAGACAGCGGCGGAGAGGGTCTTTATATGGGGGAGGAGGGGAGCGATTTAATCGCGATTTAACAACGGATTTTGATCCGATTCGATATAGGGTTCGGTAGTCTTCGTGTTCTTCACGACGGAGGAGATGACGTGTGGGCCCCGTCTGGCAGTGAGAGAGGGAGTGAGGTGGGCTGGTTGCTGGGCCTTTAGCTCGTGCGCGCGCGGCGGATAGCAGAGAACGAAGTGGGCTTCGGCCCAGATTGGGTCGGGCCGTTCCTCTCTCCTCTTTTTTTTAACAAAAACATTTTCTGTTTTCAAACATTTAATTCAAATTTGATTTTTAAAACTTATCAAAACATTTCAGAAAATTTCATAAAAATATGTTTTGAAAACTAATTTAATTTATAACTTTTTGATATCATTTTGCTAAATAAATAAAATAGTAAAATACATATTTTTATAATGAGCTCAAATAAACCTCTTTAATGAAAACAATTTTATTTAACCTTATAATTAAAATTCAATTTACTCCTTATGTGTTCTCAATGCCATACTTGTATGATGCATGATGCATGAATGCAAAGTTTTAAATTTTTGAGAAATTTGGGATGTTACATATTGATTCGGCCAAGATTGTGTGCTTCAAGTGCAAGGTTGAAGGGCACCATGTGAGATCTTGCCCTTTGAAGAAGAAGCCTCTTAGTGAGAAGCAACAAGGGAAGCAACCTCAAGTTCAAACTCAAGCTTCCCAAGTTGAAGAACCTTCCCTTCCCAAGAAGAAAGGTAAAAGCCGCCTTTGCTACAAATGTCGTGGGAAGGATCACTTTGCTTCTTCATGCACTCATGGTACCTTATCCAACCCTCCTATTATTTATAATGTTCATTCTCTTCGGAAGGATAAGGTTGGCAATGTGTTTGCCAAAATTATTGGTACTCAAAGTGGTGTCAAGAAAAGAACCATTTGGGTTGCCAAACCTATTGTGACTAACCTCTTAGGACCCAACTTAGTTGGGGACCAACAAGCTCAAACTTGATCAATAGGTGTAAACGGAGGACATTGGAGACTTGACTACATCATGAAAAATTAAGGGATCTTCATCAATCATATTCTCTCAAGTCAAGTCAATTGGATTATATTGTCTTAGCATATATCCAATGCTCCTCCTTGCGGTAACTTGTATTTAACTCATATGTATGCTTTGAAAGTTACTTGCACCCTTTTATGTGTTTGGTTTTGTGCCTTACTATTGTTTCATATGTGTTGTGCACTCTACTTACTTATGTTGAATAATCAAGCTTGTGTATGTTGGTTTGCACACCATGTATGTTTTGAGCCTCTTGCCTATTTGCTTTTATCTTAATTGGCTCTTTTAGGGATTTTAATGGACTATCCCATTTTGAGGGCGTGATGTGCTTTTTGGTAACTCACCACCCTAAAATGTGTATTCATGAGGAATACCACTTAGTAGTGATATTTAAATATTATCTACTTTCTTTGTGGTATGTCTTACTCATGAGAAATTCAAATTCTAATGTCCATTAATTATCTCTTGGATTTCTTTTGCCTCTTGTTAAAAAGAATGGATTATCACATGATGGGGGAGTAATAAGCTATGTGCATATTACAAACCTAGAAAATGTGAACATGTGAGGTAGTGACACCTAGAGTTGATATTGTTGATTATCTTGTTCCTAGGTGGCATGGTACTCAAACAAGTTCCATATTTGCTAAAATTCTTTTTGATCACCCATCTTTCGGTATCTTGTTTGTGAGAGAGTTTCTTGATGCTTAGTATGATCATCGATTATTTGAAGCCATCAAGAATCTCTAGATAAGCATGTTTTTCAGTTCTCTTATTTTGCCACATGCTTATGTTTTGTGAATATGATCTTGAATACATATATGTCATATACCACCGAGAAATGTCTCCATACAATCATTGTCTTTGACAAGTGATAATTATATTTGTGGTAAATGTATTGATCATATTTACATTGGCTATTGTTCTTAAGTTGTATTATTCTATCGCCAAGTTTGTGTTGGTTTAACCACCCATTTGTCTTCTTTGCTTCATTTGGATCTTTTTGTTGCTCTACACATAATTTGTGTTGTGCTTTCTTGTAGCGAACCTGCACTTAAAATAAGGCAGATACATGTGTATAGTGCAAATCCCTGGATCGATTCATTTGCACACACAGTTTACGATGTAATATCACAACAAAGCGTCAATTTTATTACATCGATGATCCATACTTACAAAATATTTGATACAAGTTGCATAGCATAGAGCTAGCATTGAAAAAAAGTACACAGCGGAAATACAATAGCAGTGAGTCTCTATAACTTTCATGCTGCCACAGGCGAAAACATGTTGGTTGTAGACCCGAAACCTTTAAACGAAACCTCACTCGTCATCTGATCAAATCTGCAATAAGAAAAATATTGCAACAACGTGGGTCAGATTCCATTAAAAATGGAGTCTGGCAAGTGACACTATGGTGGACACTTAATGGAATAACTCTAAATCCTATATGTATATTTGGCTGGTGCAGTTCAAGGCTAATTTGCATAAAGCCAATTTTTCCTACTCTTTTTAAAACACTTTTCTTGAAATCAAGACGAGTATGGCATGAAAACCATAAATCTCACCTTCCCTTGTTCACCCATCAAGTTTTATTTCTGAAGTTGGAATGATGGAATCCTCCGTTGACGTCCGTGATCAGCTGCTCAAATTGTCCGTACCGGGGACACGGCTAAGTACTTAGTTTTACACTCTGCAGAGGTTGTGCACTTTCACCATTGTACCCATTCAACCCAAGGTATCCTTTACACACCATTTGTGATAAGGAAAGGAGAGAATGAGACGAGATCTTTCAGAAGCATTTTCCCTCCCACTCTGGCTTGACCCGTTCCACCTAACATCCCCCTACATCTGCTTGTCAAGCCGGAGAGAGTCCACGCAACATAATTGATCAAGCCAGAGCCCATATGGCAATGGCTGCACTGGAAGCAATCGTCACTCGGAGTTCTTCAGATTCCTCTGTTCCTGGGTGGCCATTCACAAGTGTACATACTCCAGGAACCATAGACATGGACCTGAGTAGCCACTCAACATAAACCATGCAACCACTTACCACCCAGGTGTTTCATTCTTAACTTAGTAGAATTTAGATTTTCACAAAACAACATTTGCATAGCATCAATAATTCTACTAAGTATTGCATAGGAACCTAGACACGGGAATAAGGAATTCTACACAGGTTTAGCATAGCAATACTATCCTACACATGCATATAAAAATACACTAAGTAATGCATATAGAAATAATAGGAAGTTTATGAGGTGTGCCACTTGCCTTTGAATGTTGTCGTTGTTCACAACTCTTTTCAACGATACTCGGGACTCTCCGTTCAATCTAACAGTATAGACAAGCAACAATACAACAATCAACAGCAAGCACAACTCCACAATGCATACAAACACATACTAGATGAATAAATAAGTTTTATAAAACTTACTAAGGAAAATATGTTTATGCATGATGTGCAAAATATTACTAAGGGCTAGAAATACTTTTTCATGCCATGAAAATCTTTTAAGTTTATGCAAGGCAATTAGGTTGGTCCAAAAAGGACTAAGGGCTAAGGTCATAAGTTGGATAAACATACTTTGTTTTATATCTTCTTGAAACAAGCACTCTAATGGCTTAGCCATCATGTGCAAAATACTTAGAGAAAAATACTAAGTCATTTGTTCAAGATGATCAACAATTATTATCAACTCTTAGTAAATTGGACATTCACTATAGTGAGAGAGACAGACACCCGGCCAGCCACTTAAATTGTGGAACATGTCTCATGTACGTGGACATGTAAGGTTTGTTTCCAGGCCGCTTCATCCCACTATGCTGCTAGGATCCAACAACTTCAAGATGATAACATCATGATCAAAATTTGTTTAAGTCTAAAAGACAAGATTAGGAAAGAGGGAAAAGATAGAAAGAAAGATGTAGTTGTCCTCCAGGCTTCATCTCCAGACTTGTAACTTTCTTCTGGATGATGTCTTGATTGAGCTCTTGGTAATCTTGATGAATCTTCAGACTTGATGGTTCTTGTATCCCAGGGGCTGATCTTGGATTTACTTAGTCTTCATGAAGTCTCAGAGGAGAAGAAAAGACAGAGAGAAAGACTTAGAGAATAAAAGGGTGGTTGGCCTTCTTGAACTTCTTCTCACTTTTCTTCTAAGTGCTTGACATCTTGAGGATGCTTCCAGAGTCTGTTTTCTTCTAAGTCCTTCATGAACTTCTTCTTGATTTTCTTCTAAGTGTTTCTTCTTCTTGAATATACTTCTGAAGTCTTGTTTTTGGCTAAGTCCTTCATTGGTCTTCCAGCTCCATGTTGAAGATTACTAAGTGTCTAAGTGTATAGCACTTTTCCCAAAATACTAAGTTTGAAAATAATCCTAACTTAGAGAAAATGGGGAGGAGTTTTCCTTATGGAAAATATAACTATAAAATATGCTATGCATGAAATGCAATTTTAAATCACAAGCCACATAACCCTGATTTTTGTGAATTTTATACATATGCATAAAGTTATGATTGCAATTTAATTAGTTTCTAATTTGCAAAACATAATAACAGGAAACATATAGATTAAAGTTTTATGTGTTTTATATTTTATAACACAATTTTCTTTATAGATGGTGTTAATAGCCAGAGGTGGTTTAATTATATTTAATGCAATTCGATTTAATCAAAAATAATATTTGTATTAAAAGTTATTTCAAAATTAGTCAAACTATTCAAATTAAACACACAACTATGAAATCATTCAAAAATTACTCAAAGATATTTTATAGCAGTAGCATTAATTTACAAATATTCTAAAGTTTCTAAAACATATTTATTTGCAATTTTTGGATTTATAGATTTAAAGTTGTTACAAATACACTCAAATTCACCATTTGAAATTTGAATATTTTATACTAAGTCAAATTTGAATTTTGGCCGATCGAAAATAATCTACATGTCAAGAGCTTTCCAAATATATAAAAATTATTAAATTTGGAGTTGTGGTTAAAACGTTATAACAAATCTAAGTGGCAGGGGCTTTTCTGTAAAAATGCCAAATTAATTTAAATCTAGAAAATTGTTTTCCCCGTCAGCGCTGACTGGACGCTGACGTGGCCGCTGACTGGATCCGCTGACGTGGATAAGTTAACAGATCTGGGCCGTCAGATCTGGATCTGACGGTCTAGATCGGATCGTACCGATTCGTCCGCGACATATAATCTAAGCCGTTGGATCACGAATGAACGGCTCACCTTGCTTTGACCGGTAGGTGGCGGCGCTGGTGGCCGGAATTGTCGAGGACGGCGGCGCTCCGCTCGGGCGTGGACGCCGGTGACGCTCCGGTGCTCCCCCGGACGAACGAAGGTGACGACGGCGTGCAGCTCGTCGCGGCGGTGTCGATGGGCCTAGTGGCGGGGCCTGCTTCTTCCCGGAGCGGTGAGGAAAGGCGGGCGGGGCGATGGAGTTCTCTCTCGATTCCGGCGAGCTCGGCCCGCTCGGTTTCTGAGAACGGGAGGTCGGGGATGGGTTAGCAAGATGCACTAGGAGCAGGGGGACCCGAGGAGACCAAAAGGAGGCGGAGGGACCTTCCCTGGTACCGGCAATCGAAGGAATGGTGGCGGCGGACACGGTGGACTCCGGCGAGCCCGTGCGGCGGCCTGGCGGCGTCAAATGCAGAGGGAGGAGGGGGGAAATGGAGGCGGGGACGTGGGGTTTTACAGGGCAGGAGGAGGGAACCAACCGCGCGTCGATCTCGCCGGATTTGGAGAGAAATCGGGGGCGGGATTTTCGGGTGGAGGTTGAAGAAGATCGGCTGACGTCACCGCTGACGTCAGCAACTATTTTCTTTTTCTGATTTTATTTATTTAATTCATATCTTTTGATTTAAATGTCCAAATGATGTCAAATTAATTTCTATAAATTTGTAAAAATAATATCTTGCTGTTAAACCAGTTGTGGGTATGTTTTGAACACTTTTCAAAAATAAGAATTTAGAAATATTGATTAAATGTGAAATTGACACTTTATGTTTAATTTAAAACTAGGGTTTGATTAATTTTAATTTTGGCTAAAATAAATTCTATGAAATACCCATTTCAAATATGTTTGGATTTAAGTTATTTAAACTCATATTCCAATATTAAATAATTTTTAGCTTTAGCAGATTATTAAATATCATTTTACAACTATTTGAAATGAAAAGAGAAAAGGTAATGTAATCATTTTAATTTAATTTATTTTGTGCATCATTAAGTTTCATATTAAGATAATACAATTGAAACTTCATAACAACTTTGGAAAAGCTTTTAGTTTTAATTCATTTCTTACTTAGAATATATTAATCATTGCATGCTTTGAAAATAATGAAATTCATATATGCAAATGAAATGCTTATTTGGATAATTCATTAATTTTAATTTATGAAGTTTTAAAGTTATACACTATAGGCTTAAAATTTCCAAACTATATTTTGAACTTAGTTAAAGGAATGAAAACCATTTGGTAATTATATACCATTTTGAATAATCTTGAATTTATGAATAGATATGGCTAAGTTGTTGAAACCAATTATTTATAAGTAAATTATTTTATTGGAATAAAATGGTTTGAAGTTTAATAAGCCTTTGTCAAATTACATATTAAGGTTTTTGAAATACAATGGATCATGAAATGTTTAATTGGAAATAACTTTTGAAAATTATGACACATTGGGAATTTTGAAATAATAGACCTTTTCAAATTGGTTGAAGTCTTTTATTGTTAGTTTTCCTATGCATTTCAATATATTATTTTAATCAAAACAAAAGTTTTAAATTTTAGTGATTTTTGAACATTCCAAAATGTTGGGATGTTACATTTCTTGAGTTAGGACAAGCAAGGATCCCATTGTTGTGCAATCACATTCGAAGACTTAATTCTAAGTAATGCACTATTCTTGGGGGAGCTATCCTACATTGAGTAGAACATCATCCTTTTAATTGTTATCGGATCTTATTGATTTTCTTGAACTTTGTGTTCAAAAATATATATATATGGAGGGTAATGATCCCACTTGTGTGCATTTTTGTATTTACATACAAGATCTCAAATAATGCACTTAGAATGGGGAAGCTACTCTATACTCTTTAGAACACTATTCTTTAAATTGGTTTGGTATCTTATTGCTCTTCTTGAACATGACTAATTGGTTAACATTATATATGGAAAGTGATGATCCCATTTTTGTGCATTTTGTATTCAAATACAAGATCATAAGTAATGCACAAATCTTGGGGGAGCAATCCTATACGTTATTGAATATTAGTTATCTTCAATTGGTTTTTGATCCCGATGACATGTCTCTTCGAAAGACAAACATTTTTCGTCTTGGTACTTTGTGCCATCATGAAAATTATAGAGGGCTTGGTTTATTTGTCTGAACCTTACTCCTCTTCGTGATGTTGGCTATCTCATCCCACGGTTCTTAGTGTACCTTCTTGGATGAGATGAAACCTTCGAGCATGTTTGCTTGTTTTATTTTCTTATGCTCATTGGTTTAGCCTTGACCTTGTTTTCATTTGATATATTTGCATATTGGTTTCTCCAATCATGTGTTGGTTTGAGTCTTTGATACAATGAGGACAAATCCTTCTCTTGCCACACTTTTCTGTAGCTTCTTGATTTAATTGGTGTTTTATCTTTGGTTCTTGAAAGTTTTGTGCATGCATATTTACTATATGTATATCTTATGGCATGCTTACTTTCGTTGATTCAATATATAGAATAACCTCCATCAAATCCTAAATGGCTAAGATGTGCATGAAATTCTATTTCATATCAATATGCACATATTTATGTGGAGTTTTTCCTATGTATTGTAGTTGTTCTAACTACTTTGGACCCAATTAGTTTGGGTACCATAGTGTACTTGATTTTTTTTAGGTACAAGAGAGATGCATTGGAAGTTTGTCTCTTTTTAAAGAGGATGTCTTCACCATGGGCTTCTTGGAGCCAAGCTTGGATGATTGTGAACTCTCATCTTCTACACCGTCAATGCTTTCTCGGTAACAAGTATCTAACTCATGCATTTACTTCTAGCTCTCAACCTTGTGTAGGTTGTTCTTTGGCATGAGTTTCTCTAAGTTGCATTTGATATGGTTTTTGCAAAGTTTCTTTCAAAATATCTTCATTGCTAATGTGAGTAAGCCGGGATGATTACACATCAAGGGGATTTATATAATCATCTTCATGATTTACCGATCCCCAATATGTTAATCTAGCAAATTCGTTTCAAAATCTCTCATGTGCAATATTGATGAATTCTCATAAATCATTTGCCTTATGTGATATTTGTTTTGTGTCTCGAAGTATCCCAACTATCACTTATCCTATGTGGGTATTTGTGATGATTTGAGAACTTGGTGTTGGAAGTTCATCTATACCCTCTAAGAATAATTTGAGCTATGTGCTTTGCTTTCAAGCAAAAAAAAACTTATTGGTGTATTTATGACTTCCTCTTGGATACCATGTGCTTTACCTTGTACCTACATTGTGTGTGTGTTTCTTTGTGGACTTAGTGTCCACTTAGAAACATATACACATGAGGGTAGTTACATATTTAATTGGTATTCAAAATCTTTAGTGATCACCTTTTATAAATTTCTTGATTCTTTGGTGATCTCTAAAAGGCACAAGATTTGTTTTTCTTTTGGTTTCACATTGCCTCTTAATAAGCTTGTGATCCTATTTTATGAATCTTATTTTGGTGTGCTTGTATGCGAAATACATGATATGCACTATGTGCCTCATAATTTGAAAGACTATGGTGTTGCTTAGGCTCATCCTTGTTTAGTCTCCTAAATTGTATTTCCATACCACACCCATCATTTCTCGGTTGAGCAAGTCTTTATTTTCCACTTCTCTCTTTTTGCTCAACATTTGGTTGTTGCAAGGTATACTTATTTTCTTAACTATACAATCTTGCACCTTTTTGTGTTCGAAAGCATCTAGGAGGGAGCGAGGATTCCATGTTATGCACACCATATTGAAATACAAATCTTTTCATTGTGCATGTACCTTGGGGAGTTCCCTCTTGATTTTTAGAACACTTGGTTGATCTTATCATAACATCTTCTTGTGCTCAATTGGTTTTTGGATCCCTTGATTGCTTGCTTCTTTCTGAATGTTTTCCCTCTTTGCAATTGGTATCCTTCCAGTGGATTTCAATTGATATCTTTCTTGTGCAATTTTTGGATCCTCAATATAGTTTGATCCCCTACATCTATTCGTCATTGGATAAGTGCATTTGATTTCACTCATATCATGAGAAATGCATAAATCATGAAGGAGATCTTATTATGTTACCTTTCCAAAGCTTTTCGCCCATTTCGGCAATCGTTGCCAATGGGGGAGAAGTTTTGGAGGGTTGTATGGAATTGTATTTGTACTTTGGTTTATTATTAAGTATTTGCCTTCCTTGACTTTGCATTCGTTGCTTGGTTTTTTATATATAGTGGAAACTCCACCATCGATAATGGTCGATAATATATGCAATGAATTCATGTTCATACACACGTGCTTAAATTATGGGGGGAGTTTGCTCTATATATGTGGATGGACTAACATCACATACCTTTGTAGTATGTGATGTTAGTGAAGGGAATATGCCCTAGAGGCACTTAATAAACATAGTTTATTGGCAATATCCCAATCGTTCATTATATGTTTTATACCATGCTATAACTGTATTAAGCGAAAACATTAATACAGGTGTGGTAGATAAACAACCAGGTCCCTAGTAGCCTCTACTATGACTAGTTTTGTTGCGCGATTGATGATTGAGGTTTTCCGATCATAGGGCATGGCGCCGGCCGGCAATGGAAGTCATATCGTTAGGAGTAACGATGTGATGGACATACCCAGTATTTGTAGGACATAGTCATTACGCCTTAAGACCGTGAGATCAACTCTTATTGTTATTCCTGGAAGATACTTTGATCGCACCAAACGTCGTATCTTATTTAGTATGACAATAACGGTGATACTTTTGGGTATCGGAAAGGAGTAGTTGAGACGAGGGGTCAACAGCGGAATTTGTCAGTCCGCATAGCCGGATAGATACTCTAGGGTCCACTCGGTGAGATTATGTCAAATGAGTTTGCAAACATGTGACTAGGTCACCAGCTGACATAATATCATAGACGAGTAGAAGATAGCGATGTCGGTAACGAGATCATGCTAGGTATGGAGATATCTGAGAATGATGCTCGGACACGCTAAGTATCGCCATGACAAAGGGTTTAAGACTATACGTCCAGGTTTGATAGATGAAAGTCATTCGTTATATCACAGGGATTAATTCATGGGGTTTAGGCCTACGAGTTAGTCGTTGATCATAGAGGAGTCTTGATCGTACCTGTTATTATATCGAACCGCTAGGGTAACACACTTAAGGGGTTTTGACAAGACAACCGGAAAGGAAAGAGATCACCAGGAGCGTCCCGGGAGGGGTCCGATGGAGATCGGGCAGCACCGAAAGAGTTTTCGGAGCTAGGAAAAATTATATATATTATGTTTTATATTAATTAGTGTAATTAATATGTAAATATGATTTTATATATTTATTTTCGAATTTATTTAGGCTGATTTCCCTAAATGGGCCTTCTGGTCGAAAGAAGGCCCATGGGGGGGAAAACCCTCAAGAGAATTTTGTGGGGGAGGCTTGGCCGGCCTAGGTGGGCCAAATGGGGCCCACCTAGGGCCGGCGCACCAGCCTTGGCCGAACCAGGCATGTGGGATAGTCCCACATTGCCTGGCTGGCAAGGTTGGCTCCCCCTGGGAGCCTATATAAGAAAGGGCACCCCTGGCCTTTTAATTCACCAATTAATTCCCAATTTCTCTCTCATTCTCGTGGTTCCCTTGTCGGAGCCGCGCCGAGTAGAGGAGGGGGATCTCTTCCACCATAGCCCGCTGCCGCGCTGCTGGTGTTCCGGTCCAAGTCTTCCGCTGCTCGTCCTGGACTGGAGCTTCGGAGGCCGTCGTCTCCACCGTATGTGTGTGACGCCCTGCGAGGTGCTGCGCTAGCGGTACTCGGAGGCCTACTTCCTCCACCCGACCTCGGGGTAATCTTCGTCGTCTTCGTCGCGCCGAGTTCTCCGCGACCTAGAGGTCGGCTACGTCGTCTTCGTCGTCAACGCTTGTGCGGGAGCGTAATCCCCGCTATTCGGTCTACGAGGGTATGTATTCCAATCTCCGCCGTACTATTATATCTGCATAGTGTAGATCTTGGCTAGTTTAAGGATATCGTTGCTAGGAAATTTTTTGTTTTCTGCACACGATCCCCTTCAGTGGTATCAGAGCCGATCTATCGTAGATATAGCTGTACGCTGTTAAAACCCGTGTTCTACACGGGGGCACCGTTCCTGTTATTTGCTACCCTCTAGCGTGCACTTGTGATTCCAGCGGCATCGAGTTGATGAAGCGGCCCGGACCGACTTTACGCGTACGCTTACGCGAGACTGGTTCCACTACTGACATACGGCTTGTACCGTATCTGTGGCTGGCGGGTGCCTGTTTCGCTCTCTTTAGTTGGTCTTGCATTTTCAATGTTGGGCCCGAAAGGGATGCTTAAACATTCAATTATTGGATCGTTGTTGTGGTCATAAGGTTCGTAGGTATGAAGCGGTTCTATTTACGAAAGCCCGAGCCACGTAAAATATGCAAAAGATAAAGTAGAAGCGTCTAACTTTATTTTGCAGGGGCTATGTGATATAGTCAAGGTAGGTTTATTAAATTGTTTATATACTGCGGGCGCCAAGAAGACCATGGCGCAATGGACTATATCACATTGCATTACATTTGATGTTTTGTGTGCATCTTATATTGTGTGATTGTGTGTATAGTATACATTAGTTACACGGCGGTAGCTATATTAGATGATCCCTTCAAAATACCACTAGTGTTCTCCCTCCAACGCGCACCACCAAGAAAGTTCTACGTTATGAGGCAGGCCGTGATGATCGGGTGTCAGACATATCTTCGTTCGCATACGGTGGGTGTAAGCCATGTTGCACAAGCGCCAGCGTGGAGGTTTTTTGGTGGCGAGCCTAGCATATTCAGAAATATGGCCTCGGAACAGGGAGACCGAAAGGTCGAGCACGAGTCACAAAATTGGTGTGGCGGACTTTTGTCTACTCTTGAAGTTGTGCTACCGGCTCTGATGATGAGGGGTGGTGCAATGGATGGGGGTCGTGTAATCACTTAAACGATCAGGAGGGATGTTTGTTTGAGTGGGAGTTCGGATAGTTATTTTCTAAAATACTAGAACTCAGAATATAATGAACAGAGTTTGTTTTGCAAACCTTTTGTAGATATTAACCATTGTGATAGCATCTTTTCAAATTAGGCGCATTCCTGCGATTGAGAAACTTAAAAGGTTGGGTCCAAACTTCATAGTTTTATACTTTAGCTTGAGGATACTCCTTGTTTAAAACGTTAGCTCTTTGTGTTACAATACCCGCTAGGAGATAAACCCGGAGATTCCGCTAACAAAAGATAATTTTGATTATTGGATTTTGTGCGGATGATATCATCATAGTCCAGTGTATGCTATGATCTCTGCCATAGAGAACCAACGGTGGGTACGAGTTTTTAGATCGCGAACATATGATATGGTCGCTAAACTCGGGGTACCCCAAACGTTGGGTTGATGAAGTTTATCAGTACGTTGACTGATTGTCTTCTCAACCAAGATGGAAGAGAATACACACATTGAGGGAGCACGTGGCGGTCATACTTAATGACATATGTTCATGATTAATGAACATTGAGACGCCTCACTCAGCTTAATCACTGGATGACAGACATCGTTGCCAAGTGCAAATCCTCTGTCATAAACTATGTCATGCAAGGGGAATCGTTCACCTTCATGGTTCTTGATTACGGTGGAAGTATCAAGAAGATGAAACAGATCGCCGGAAGTCATCAATGATGATGGTGTATATATGATATACATGTTATGAATGTTTTAGCTAAGCAAGTACTCGCAGTAGTGACTAAGTTTTGGACTAGTCATGTTTTGTGAAAAACCAGGTTTACTGCTTGAGAAGCTTGAAAGGATGAGGCGACATTGCGTGTTGATAACGGCAGTCAAGTTGTTGTGACGGCCATAGACACTCTCCCTCTAGATCTACCATTTGAATAAATTATTTATGATCGGGTGTTGGTATGATCGTTACGAGTGTGTCTCCTCTAGCGAGACACTTGTTCATACATGATAGTGACAAATTGGTGTCCTATATTTATGAAGTAATGATCATATGCCGATTTGAATTTAGATGGTAGAAGCTCCCACATTCATAATATTAATGCCAAAGGATACACACTTAATAAAGACACCACATATGTGTGGCACTACCGTTTAGTCATGTCAATGTTATATGCATTAGCTCCACACTGGATGGACCTACAAGTCCTAAGATTTGATCTTTTGACACTTGCAAAATAACTGTGACACCGTTTTCGGAAAACGGGCATATAATTTATTGATAGTCATACATGGAGATGTATGTGGTTCAATGAAGTAATTGACGGGTAGTGGAGACCTTTATTTCGTGAACTTCACTGAACGTTTTGAGTATAGCTTGTTGAGAATCATGCATATGGGTGTATGTGAATCAATGAAGTACTTTAACGTGTAGTGGAAGTCTTTATTTCATAGACTTCATGAATATTCCGAGTAGATATATGGATATCCACTCTGGGGAATGTTAGTCTGAATTTTTGATTCGATCAAACGAAGTTCAGAATGAAGTAGGAAATAAACTTAACAAGAAAATCAAATTCCCACGATGAAAATCGAGGAATGAAGATTTGAGTTATAATGTTGGCACATCATTGGAAGACTTGTGAGAAGAGTTCCACAAATTACGTCGCATGGAACACCATAGTGTTATGGTGTGTTAGGGCGTCGTAATCGCACCCTATCCGATAGTGTGTGGTAAATGAATCTCTTACCGAATTATTGTAATCATTAGAGTCATATGGTAGAAACGTAAACACTCACGTTAGCAAATAGGGAAACCATTTGAATCCATGGAGACAATACCATACGAGTGATGGCATGGCTTTTTGAGCCTGGATTGTCGTTTCAGCAATTTAGTGTTTCGATGTAATCGAACCTAAAATGGATTAATCTTTGTAGTATACCCTACCTAAAGAGTTAGTTGGGTACATGTCTCACGACATAGGCAAAATCTTTGCCGGGATATACCTTGCGAAAGAAATAGTTTCTTGTCCGAGGGTATAAGTGAGAAAGAAAGTAGAGCAAGACGAAGTTGGTGAACTTCTTCTCCAAACATCATAGTGGCGCAATCGAAAGTGTTTTCGGTGTCAGGCCCCACAACTTGAAAAAGCTAATGATTCAAGATCATGATGTTCTGAGCTCATACTAAGAGCGTGGGCATACGAGGTTGTGTTCCACACTGTGTGTTACGACAATCATGTTATGGAGGTCATATTAATGGAATATGATAGACCTACGAACTACGAAGAAGAGATGGTGGACCTAAGTCCGAGAAATGGCTATGAGTCATTTGTGATCCGAAATAAAATCCATATACGATTACCAGGTATTGACTTGAGAGATCTTCTTGATGGCATCTAGGATGTTGATAGTATATGGAGTTTTATGAGAGAGTACATATTGAGCAGATTCGATTAGTTGTGAAACAGTTCCGACAGACCACAAGAGACTTTGTCTCAAGTGGCGAAGCCTAAATCTATTCTGGGTCGTTTAGCAATTACTATAATTTCGAATGAGAAATTGATAGATGGATGAGAAAACCATGGTTCTTAATAGTGTAATTAAGAATGGTTTGTAATCCTGAGGGTGCTAAACATGTGTGCAAACTTCGGTTGTCCATTCATGGGCAGAAGCAAGCATATCGGAGCTGGAATCTTCACTTTGATAATGTGATCAAAGGATTTTGGAGTTGTCCAAAAATAGTTGAAGAAACCTACATTTGCAAAGAAGTGAGTGGGAGCTAAGTAGCTTTTCCTTGATCTTATATGCGGAAGGCATATTTGAGTGGGAGCTAGATGTCATTTGTGATTCTGTATGTAACGACATATTGAATGACACAGATCCTCTAGTAGAGTGTAAAGGATTATTTAAGTGATTAAATTTTCTATGAAATGAAGTTAGGAGTATTAGGCATCCGATTTATAATTGTATAGATCAGAGGGGGCTTAATAACATTTAAGTCGGAGTATTTCCTAAGTCAGGATTCTGAAGTGTTTCAGAAAAGGACAATCGAAGAAAGAGGTTCTTGCTTGTATGACTAGGTAAAAGATTAAGTTAATCTTCGATTTTTCAGTGATAGAAAATGATGTTCGACATTCTCTATGTATCACACATAGAGTCTATCAGGCTGAAATCTCGACTTGGTGTGACCCGAGTTCTTGGTTGAAGAACAGGTTCTAGAGTGATCCTTATGTGGATCAATGAACAAACGTTAAGTTTATTCTTCAGTGTCTATGAGAACTGAAGATAGGTTTTCTGGTAACGGGTAAGAGTGGAATGGCAACTTGCCGTAAAGCGGTTACGGTGATGCAAGTTATTACACTGACCCATACGACTAGAAATCTCATATAGGAGATGTCCTTTATTTTGAAGATAGACATGGTTAGTTTGCGAAGTCGCATATGAATGCACTGTCGCACAATCTACATAGGTATATAAATATATCGCGACTTTAGAAGTAGCAAGTGTGATTGGACTGAGCAGTTTTCCGAGCGTAGGTGGTCCCTTAATAGATCTTTCAGACTTTTAAGGCGCATGCTACGCGAATGCTCGAGTCTCACTCCATCCACTGGGATATATTTCACCGTCATCTTAAGATACGGGATGATGTCAAACTAGGTGACATAGAAGTGTTGCAAAGCACATATAGGTCTCAATGTGTGAGATCTGTTGACTGTATTCCTCTTCCACGAGGCGAGCAGGCACCAAGATGCTATGGGTGTTGAGCTTTTACAAGGTTGTAAACTAGATTAAGTGTTACTCTAGTGCAAGTGGGAGACTGAAGGGAATATGCCCTAGAGGCACTTAATAAACATAGTTTATTGGCAATATCCCAATCGTTCATTATATGTTTTATACCATGCTATAACTGTATTAAGCGAAAACATTAATACAGGTGTGGTAGATAAACAACCAGGTCCCTAGTAGTCTCTACTATGACTAGTTTCGTTGCGCGATTGATGATTGAGGTTTTCCGATCATACGGCATGGCGCCGGTCGGCAATGGAAGTCATATCGTTAGGAGTAACGATGTGATGGACATACCCAGTATTTGTAGGACATAGTCATTACGCCTTAAGACCGTGAGACCAACTCTTATTGTTATTCCTGGAAGATACTTTGATCGCACCAAACGTCGTATCTTATTTAGTATGACAATAACGGTGATACTTTTGGGTATCGGAAAGGAGTAGTTGAGACGAGGGGTCAACAGCGGGATTTGTCAGTCCGCATAGCCGGATAGATACTCTAGGGTCCACTCGGTGAGATTATGTCAAATGAGTTTGCAAACATGTGACTAGGTCACCAGCTGACATAATATCATAGACGAGTAGAAGATAGCGATGTCGGTAACGAGATCATGCTAGATATGGAGATATCTGAGAATGATGCTCGGACACGCTAAGTATCGCCATGACAAAGGGTTTAAGACTATACGTCCATGTTTGATAGATGAAAGTCATTCGTTATATCACAGGGATTAATTCATGGGGTCCAGGCCTACGAGTTAGTCGTTGATCATAGAAGAGTCTTGATCGTACATATTATTATATCGAACCGCTAGGGTAACACACTTAAGGGGTTTTGACAAGACAACCGGAAAGGAAAGAGATCACCGGGAGCGTCCCGGGAGGGGTCCGATGGAGATCGGGCAGCACCGAAAGAGTTTTCGGAGCTAGGAAAAATTATATATATTATGTTTGATATTAATTAGAGTAATTAATATGCAAATATGATTTTATATATTTATTTTCGAATTTATTTAGGCTGATTTCCCTAAATGGGCCTTCTGGTCGAAAGAAGGCCCATGGGGGGGGAAAACCCTCAAGAGAATTTTGTGGGGGAGTGGCCGGCCTAGGTGGGCCAAATGGGGCCCACCTAGGGCCGGCGCACCAGCCTTGGCCGAACCAGGCATGTGGGATAGTCCCACATTGCCTGGCTGGCAAGGTTGGCTCCCCCTGGGAGCCTATATAAGAAAGGGCACCCCTGGCCTTTTAATTCACCAATTAATTCCCAATTTCTCTCTCATTCTCGTGGTTCCCTTGTCGGAGCCGCGCCGAGTAGAGGAGGGGGATCTCTTCCACCATAGCCCGTTGTCGCGCTGCTGGTGTTCCGGTTCAAGTCTTCCGCTTCTCGTCCTGGACTGGAGATTCGGAGGCCGTCGTCTCCACCGTATGTGTGTGACGCCCTGCGAGGTGCTGCGCTAGCGGTACTCGGAGGCCTACTTCCTCCACCCGACCTCGGGGTAATCTTCGTCTTCTTCGTCGCGCCGAGTTCTCCGCGACCTAGAGGTCGGCTACGTCGTCTTCGTCGTCAACGCTTGTGCGGGAGCGTAATCCCCGCTATTCGGTCTACGAGGGTATGTATTCCGATCTCCGCCGTACTACTATATCTGCATAGTGTAGATCTTGGCTAGTTTAAGGATATCGTTGCTAGGAAATTTTTTGTTTTCTGCACACGATCCCCTTCAGTTAGTGCAACCTTTCTTGTTTGTTAAATTCCATATTATAAACCCTCTCAAAAGAGATTGTCATCAATTACCAAAATGGGGGAGATTGAAAGAGTATTTTCCCTCATGTGTGGTTTTGGTAATTGAATGACAATCTCTATGGACTAATGTTTGCATTGAGATATCATTATAGATCATGTCCATGGAATTGTGGAGTTCATGTGTTGGACTCTTGAAGCTTATGTGTTGAGTGGAGCATATTGCCAGTATGTCTTGAAGGATTCAAGACATCATATTAGTGAAGAAATGTTGGAAGATACAAGGTTGATCAAGATGTTGATCAACACACAAAGCTACAAGATGTACCAAGAGCGATCATGTATCTCTTGGGATGGTAAACACTTGTCCGCATAGCTTTGTGAACTAACCCATGATATACGTGTGTGTGGTATCATTATATGAGGTTAGGTATCTTCCCATGGGCTTGCATCAAATGAAGATCTCATATAGCTCATGGAGGATGACGCCATGTGGTGATCGTCATCAATGTGAGATGTGCAAGACCAAGACCAAGATCAAGAGAAGCTTCT
Source organism: Poa annua (assembly GCA_026929855.1). Taxonomy (NCBI): domain Eukaryota; kingdom Viridiplantae; phylum Streptophyta; class Magnoliopsida; order Poales; family Poaceae; genus Poa; species Poa annua. Next base: position 76,887,680 of record CM049431.1, on the reverse strand, counting down.
TGAAGAGATCCTATACTTGGTGCTTGCAATGGATACGTGAAGATGAAGCTAAGCGAGACTCTCTAATTGTGAGCATGGGGGAGTATTTGGAGAAGTCTTCATCAAGCAAGTGTTTGGACGCGCAATCAAGAAAGATTATCCACTTGAAGAGATCAAGATAGTCATCATCCAACTCAAGTGGAATGCTCAAGGCAAAGGTATGATCTTGATAGGGCTATAGAATAGATAGGCGTACTATCAAGAGGGGCTCTCAAGTTAGTAACTTGATCGTATCGTTGTGGAGAATTCAAACCTTTGCATACTTGGCATATCATATTTCTGGGTTCTTATTTGGCTTTTATGGTGGTGAGGAACTAGATCTTGGTTCATCTCCATGTCAAGCTCTTGTTCATCAGAAACGGTCTTACTTTGGAAAACTTGTTGGCTTTCATCCATACGAGGATTTAGAGCTTGGTTTATCTCCATACTAAGCTCTAGTTCATCAAAAACGGATTTCGTATGAATATCTTGTTACGTTTTTGATATTCGAGGTTTTACCGGTTTACATGTTTTAGGAAAGTTAAACCTTTCCCCATTTGGTTTTATCCTCACATGATGGACTATGATGTTTCTATGCATATTCAAGTAGAGCTCGTTGTAACGATTCCAACGAGCCAAAAATCATCGAAAACGGAGTCCGGATTGAAACGATATTGCAGTTTTGGTTTTGCTGTTTCTGTCAGTTTTCAGTCACTCGGAATATCCGTTTCTGAATGAATCGGAATATCCGATTCTCGCAGTTTTTCTCGAAAAAGAGGCACTGATTGGAACCGGAAATTCAGGTCGGAAATTTCACTTTTGGGCGGAATTTCCGGTCTAAATTCTGGGTGCAACGGTTCTATTTTCTGGGGGGGTATAAATACCCCTCCCCTTCTTCTTCCCTTGCCAAAACCAAGGTAGCACGAATTTCCTCTCTCTCCTACTCCATTGTTGACCATGGAAAGCTTGATTCCTCTCAATCCCTCCATTGATTCTTTCATATTCTTTAGGGAAAGTTGAGAGGAGATCTAGATCTACAATCCTACCAATCAATCTCTCCTCTAAGTGAGGGGAACCTAGTGGATCTAGTTCTTGGAGTTCCTTTGTGGTTCTTCTCTTTGTTCTTCCTCTCTTCTCCCCCCATAAGCATTAGTTGATTTTGGTGGGATTTGGGAGTGAAAGATTTGACTCCTTTGTGGTTTCCTTTGTTCTTCCTCTCTTATTCCCCCATAAACATTTGTTGTTGTGTTGGAATTTGAGAGTGAAGGACTTGAGCACTTCGTGTGCTCTTGCCATTGCATTTGCATCGGTTTGTGCTCTCCACGAGATTCGTGGAAGTGAAAGCTTGTGAGCTTGTTACTCTTGGGTCTTTGGACCCTAGACGCCTTTTGTGGCCGGCCTTATGTGGCCAAGACCTTTTGTGGTCAAGACCTTTTGTGGTCACTTGAGAGCCCCCAATTAAGTTGTGGGTGTGTGCCTCAAGACTTGGGAGCCCCCAATTAAGTTGTGGGTGTGTGCCTCAAGAGTTGTACGGGATTCGATCTCCGCCCCAAAGGAGATCAATAGTGGAAGGTGAACTCGCAACCTTTTGTGGTTGAGTTCATCAGGAGAAGAAGGTGAGCCTTTGTGGCATTGCGGCTAACCTGTTGTGGTTGCGCACACCTCTCCAAACGAGACGTACACCTTTTGGGTGGAACTCGGGAATACATCCTCGTCTCCGCGTGCCTCGGTCATTTCTTTACCCGAGCTCTTTACTTATGCACTTTACATTGTGATAGCCTTCGTGCTTGAAGTCATATATCTTGCTATCATCTTGTTACTTGTATTGCTTAGCTTAAGTTGTTGGTGCACATAGGTGAGCCTAGTTTATATATCTAGGTTGTATGCTTGTTAAAGTAAACCTCTAGTTTTATTCCGCCTTTATCAAGTATACCGGAATTTCCGGGTCATTCGTGTACTGGATATTCCGGCTACTCGGAATTTCCGGGTCATTCGTGGACCGGATATTCCGGCTCCCCGAAAAAGTTTTAAATCGCCTATTCACCCCCCCCCCCCTCTAGGCGACGTCTATCCGTTCAGTAGGTGATGAACAACCTTTTGATACCATTAAGAAGATGGGGGTGGGATTTCTACGCCCCATTGAAGTCCATCAAGAAGTTGTTCAAGATGACTCAAGTTCTCCCATCAAGGAGACCTCACCATCACAAGAACCACAAGGTGGCTCACCCATAGAAAATGATGATTCCCTTCAAGAACAATCTCAAGATCCTCCTCAACAAGGGCATGCTATTTCTTCTCAAGATGAAGCTCATGATGAATCTCAACAAGATCTTCATCAACAAAAAGATAATGCCTCCTCCACCAATATTATCGAAGCCAACTCCACTTCTCCAAGTTCTACTTAAGGGCAAGATCATCCTTCTCCACCTCATGAAGAGACTTCTCATGATAATCAAGGCCCTCAAGAAGGTCAAGACGAGGATCCAAAGGATCAAGATGGTCAAGAAATTGTCCCCACCACAAGGGCGGCAATTGAAACTCGTCGTCAAGATCGCTTTGCAAAGTCTTTGGAACTTAGAGCATTATCTCTCGACAAGGTCATTGGTGATATTCGAGCAAGGGTCTCCACACGAAGTCAATTAGCTCACTTTAGTGAGCATCAAGCACACATTTCCATGGTCGAGCCCAAGAAAGTCTTTGATGCTCTTGAAGATCCCGATTGGCTAGGGGCTATGCATGAAGAACTTAGTAACTTCGAGCGCAACAAAGTGTGGCGTCTAGTTGAGAAGCCTAAAGATTGTCGTAACGTTATTGGCACTAAGTGGATCTTCAAGAACAAGCAATATGAACATGGTATCGTTGTGAGGAACAAGGCACGGTTGGTGGCTCAAGGTTTTTCTCAAGTCGAAGGCATCGATTTTGGAGAAACTTTCGCGCCGGTCGCAAGACTCGAATCGATAAGTATTCTCATCGCTTTTGCTTCTCACCATGGTTTCAAATTGCAACAAATGGATGTAAAATCTGCTTTTCTTAATGGTCCATTGCAAGAACTTGTTTATGTTAAACAACCCCCGGGTTTTGAAAACCCCAACCATCCTCACCACGTCTATGTCTTGGACAAAGCTCTCTATGGCCTTAAATAAGCCCCCCGTGCATGGTACGAGCACTTGAGAGAGTTCTTGGTAGATCGTGGATTTGAGGTTGGGGTAATCGATCCCACTCTTTTCACTAAAAAGGTTAATGGTGAACTCTTCATTTGTCAATTATATGTCGATGACATTATCTTCGGTTCTACTAACCGTGTGTTCAATGATGAGTTTTCCAAGCTAATGACCGACAAGTTCGAGATGTCCATGACGGGTGAACTCAAGTTCTTTCTTGGCTTTGAGATAAAGCAATTGAGGGAAGGGACTTTCATTTGTCAAGCCAAGTATATTCAAGATATGATCAAGAAATTCAAATTGCTTGGACTTAACGGTGTGACGACTCCTATGCAAACCAAGTGCCACCTCCAACTCAACCCCGACGGTAAAGAGGTAGACCAAAAGGAGTATCGTTCTATGATTGGGTCTCTTATTTATTTGTGTGCTTCTAGGCCCGATATCGTTTTAAGCGTTGGAGTGTGTGCCCGTTATCAAGCCGCGCCTAAGGAAAGTCATTTGATGGCCGTGAAGAGAATGTTCAGATATTTGGTTCATACCCCTTGCTTTGGGTTGTGGTATCCCAAAGATGGCACCATGTCTCTTTGTGGATACACCGACTCCGATTGGGCGGGCGACATTGATGATAGGAAGTCCACATCCGGTACTTGTCAATTTCTTGGAAGATCTTTGGTGAGTTGGTCCTCGAAGAAACAAAATTGCATCTCATTATCCACGGCGGAGGCCGAGTACATCGCCACAGCAAGCGGGTGTACCCAACTTCTTTGGATGCGGCAAACTTTAAAGGATTTTGGTGTCCTCTTGGACAAAGTGCCGCTTTTATGTGATAATGAGAGTGCCATCAAAATTGCTTACAATCCGGTGAAACATTCAAGGACCAAGCACATTGAGATTCGTCATCACTTCATCCGCGATCACGTGGCACAAGGAGATATTGATCTATCATATGTTGGTACAAGGGATCAATTGGCGGATATCTTCACGAAGCCCCTTGATGAAGCCCGCTTTTGCTACTTGAGGAATGAGCTCAGTATCATAGATTCTCGGGCCTTGGCTTGAACTCCGTACACACACTCCAACGTTTAAGGCTTTATAAGACCTAGAGGTACGCATGGACTTAGGGGGAGTGTTTTCCTAATACATTGGACTCTTCCTCCCCCTATTATGCATATAGTGACATATCATTGCTAAAACTTCAAATTAAATCTAATTTGTGAGCTTCAATGTTGAGATGTAGTTATGGACCCAAGATATATCTTCGCGGTACCATGCTACAACTCATACACGGTGGCCTCGGCCACCAACACTCTTTTTCTTTGGATTCTATTCGGTTTTATTTTTGATACTCACTTTCATTGTCTTTGTTTCTTTTGGGAAAACACACTCTTGTTGGTCTTCTCTTGTGTTGTATGGTTCTTGCAACTTGAGTGTGTCTTCTTTATTCAGTTTGAGTGTCTATCCTAAACCTTTCACTATCCTTTAACATGCTTTTCCCCACTCATGTCCCCTTTTGGTTTCTTGTTCCTGGAGTTTTTGGGTTTGAACGGAAATCTCTGAGCCTTACTTGGAAATCTCCGGGCCACCAGAGAATTTCGAGACTAAGTCCATTCAAAATGACCTGTGATGATTATTGACCGGAAATAGTCCCGGAAATTTCCGGTGTCCGGACATTTCCGGGCCGAGACTCGGAAATCTCCGGCCCCTGCGATTTTTCAGCACCTAATTCCTTTTCAATTTCGGCACTGACCTCAGGCGAAGCTGAATCGGAATTAGAGCCGGAAATCTCCGGTCCGATGTCCGGAAATCTCCGAGCGTGCCAAAGTTTTCCAGGGCTAAGTCCTATCCTGAAATAGCCCCGGAAATCTCCGACACCCGGAGATCTCCGAGCCTCAGTCCGGAAATTTCCGGTTCAAATTTTTCCTGCCTATATAAGGGCACGGGTTGACCGGCCGGTTCGGCCAGTTCTTCCACCCCGTGCCCTAATCCTCTCGCTCCTCCGAAAATTTCAATATCTTCCGTTCCTTGCTGCGGGTGGATCGTTCGAGGGTTTCTTGCGTGCTTCGGGGATCTGCTTCTCCTCGTCAAGGGCTTCGTTTCCATCCGCACGCTTTTCGCAATGTCTTCCGGTAACTCTTCTTATTTCAAATCTTGGACGAAACTTGTTTTCGTTTAACCTTGCCGATTTAGGAGGTTGTTGTTTGTTTCCTTTGGTAGAATTGCTCCCCTAGGCATGTTCTACCTTCCACATGCACATATCTGTTTTTCATCCGTAGATTTTGTTCAAATCTGTCAAAATTTCACGCAGACCGGAAATCTCCGAGTCAGACCCGGAAATCTCCGAACCCCGGAGATCTCCGAGTCAGACCCGGAAATCTCCGGCCTGCTCAGAATCAAAACAGTTAAGTCCAGAAACTGTGTTTGTCAAAACCTTTCAAGTATGTTCCATTTTCAATCTCGGACATGAGTGCTTACCTCATATGCTTTCCATCCTCTCTATGTTGTGTATCTGCAGGTTCAGACCCTCGTGGCCGCTTCAAGCAAATTTCTACTCGCGGAAGAGGCAAACCAGTTCACTCACGCCCTCCCAGTGGGTCCTCAAGTGAAGACAACTCACAAACTGAGACCTCAACCATGCTCAGGAAACCTATTGGTGCTAACAAGAAGAAGAGGACCGAGCTCCGTCTCGAAGACTTCAACAAAGGCAGTTTTCGCAAGTGGCAAAGTGACCTCTCCTATAATGTGGAGTCTGATGATCCCACATACTTTTGCACTGAGATGGCATGGATCTACAGGGAAGTCTATCAGAAGTTCTGTATTGACAAGCCAATCTGCCCCATGAAGTGGATTGACTTTGACAAATTAATGAAGAAGGCCGATTATTTTGGTGGTGCTGTGAAGGTATGTGGACTTCTGGGTTTGTAGCACTTGATGAGAACTGAGTGTAACTACAGCGTCTCTCTTATCCATCAGTTCTATGCCACTGTGGTGTTTGACTCCTCAGAGGATATTGGGATGACCTGGATGTCTGGCAGGCAGCGCTTGACTTCTTCTTTCAGAGAGTTTGCTCGGATTCTTGGTTGTCCTTTCCATGGTCTTTCTACTGCAGCTGGCGCCCGCATGCATGTCCATGGCGTGTCTTACAACAAACACGTCATGACTGATCTTTACCAGCCTGGAGGGAAGATTGGCTCTCAGAATGACCTCCTCCCCACTTATGATATTCTGCTTCGCATGTTACGTTGGACCATTGCTCCCATTGCCGCCAATGCAGATAATATTGCCGGGGCTCTAGTAAACTTGATGGCCAAGGCTCATGAGGCCTATCTTGGGGAGTATGCGGTTGAGCAGGAGGCCTATAAGGTGGATGTCATGGACTTTATTTTCCAGGAGATGTCACTAGCAGTTTTTGAGAGGAAAGTTCCTCCATATGTTCCTTATATAATGTTACTCATCAAGAGGCTCTACAAGCTTTCCGAGCAAGACGGTGATGACTTTGATGTAGCCTTTGCTACTCAGCCTCACAAGCCAGCCCTGCTTGTCCAGAAATCTGCTCACTTGGTTCAACAACAAGCCACCATGCATGAGATCAACGAGGATGACATTTTTGGTGGTCCATCTCGGTTTCCCTCCAATCCCAACATCAAGAAAGCTGCCAAGAAGAGTCGCCCCTGGGTAGTTCGAGCAATTGAGAAAATCATGAACATTAACTGTTGCATTCACAGTGAGAACTACTCCATCTACTCTCAGAACCATCGCATTATGCAGCGCCAAGAAGCGATGATGGCTCACATAAAGATGCCTGCTCCGAAGCACCCTTTGAAGCCTCGGGCTCCTTTCAAGGATTGGAATGCAGATGGTCTCACATTTGATTGGGATGATGCTGTGCCAGAGGACAGCGATCTTGAGAATGCTGATGCTGATACTGAGGAGGAGGATGAGGATGATGATCAGGACGAGGGTTCCGACTCTTGAGTCATGGGACGTTAGTGGAACCTCCTCCCTTTTTGGTATCTTGATGCCAAAGGGGGAGAAGTATCTCTAGGACTCTCGGGATTTGCATGGGCTAGGAGCACTTCTTTCTTTTCGTTTTGTTTCTTTCAGTGTCCCTTTTTCGTGACTGTTTTTGTTCGTCATGTGTGTGAGACATGAGTACTGTTAAATTCTCTATTCTAATAACTCTTTATCTAAGTTTGTTGCTTCTATTGTATATTGTGTATTTGTGTGTTTTGTAAAATCTAGGGGGAGTGTTGATCCTAAGGAATGTGCACTTTGTATTCCAAAGACATTCTTAAATAGTGCACTCACTTAGGGGCAGCTCCATCTATATTTTGCAAATCCGTTCTCTTTTTGTGTTGTCATCATTCGCCAAAAAGGGGGAGATTGAAAGTGCATTCTATGCACTCCCAGATTTTGGTGACTAATTGAAAGAGCATTTTCCCTCATGTGTGGTTTTGGTAATTGAATGACAATCTCTATGGACTAATGTTTGCATTGAGATATCTTTATAGATCATGTCCATGGAATTGTGGAGTTCATGTGTTGAACTCTTGAAGCTCATGTGTTGAGTGAAGCTTATTGCAAGTATGTCTTGAAGATTCAAGACATCATCTTAGTGAAGAAAAGATGAGTTGTGTAAGACCAAGAGAAGCTTTCTCGAAAAGATCCTATGCTTGGTGCTTGCAATGGATACATGAAGACGAAGCTTAGCGAGACTCTCCCATTGTGAGTATGGGGGAGTATTTGAAGAAGTCTTCATCAAGCAAGTGCTTGGACGCGCAATCAAGAAAGATGATCCACTTGAAGAGATCAAGATAGTCAACATCCAACTCAAGTGGAATGCTCAAGGCAAAGGTATGATCTTGATAGGGCTATAGGATAGATAGGCGTACTATCAAGAGGGGCTCACAAGTTAGTACCTTGATCGCATCGTTGTGGAGAGCTCAAACCTTTGCATACTTGGCATATCATGTTTCTTGGTTCTTATTTGGCTTTTATGTTGGTGAGGAATTAGACCTTGGTTCATCTCCATGTCAAGCTCTTGTTCATCGAAATCGGTTTTACTTTGGACAACTTGTTGCGTTTTCGGTGGCGGAAATATTGCCGGTTCAACCATGAGGAAAGTCCCACGCCTTGCCATGTGTGGTGATTTTACTCTATTTATGGGATGCAATATTTCATCGACGCTTGGGTAGTCATCGTCGCTATCTTTCCAACAAAATTGGTCTCACCTCTTTTGGAGTTCATTTGCAAAAGTTATAGCAGTTTTCGTTTCGGTGTTCTGCTGATTCGGATTATTGGGGCCGGATATTCCGCCCTACCGGAATTTCCGGTTCCCCAGCTCATCCAAGAAAACGGCTGAGGAAAGGAGAAAAAGGGTTCTGACTACAGTCGGAAATTGTGCTCGGAAATTTCCATATACCGGAATTTCCGAGTGCCCCCAGAAAAGTCCTCCAGAAATGGCTAAGGAAAAGTTTGGTTTTGCTTCTGACTCCAGCCGGAATTTCCGAGCTCTCTTAGACCAGAATTTCCAGGTGACCGGAATTTCGAGTCTCTCTAGACCGGAATTTCCGGATGACCGGAATTTCCGAGTCTCACTTATACCGGAATTTCCGAGTGTCGAAACAGCCAACGGCTATATTTCCTGGAGGGGTATAAATACCTCTCCCCTTCTTCTTCCCCAGCCAATCCAAGGCAGCACGACTTTCCCCTCTCTCCTACTCCATTGTTGACCTTGGAAAGCTCACTTCCCTCTCAATCCCTCCATTGAATCTTCCATATTCTTTAGGGTAAGTTGAGAGGAGATCTAGATCTACAATCCTACCAATCCATCTCTCCTCTAAGTGAGGGGAACTTAGTGGATCTAGTTCTTGGAGTTCCTTTGTGGTTCTTCTTCTTTGTTCTTCCTCTCTTCTCCCCCCATAAGCATTAGTTGCTTTTGGTGGGATTTGGGAGTGAAGGATTTGACTCCTTTGTGGTTTCCTTTGTTCTTCCTCTCTTATTCCCCCATAAACATTTGTTGTTGTGTTGGAATTTGAGAGTGAAGGACTTGAGCACTTCGTGTGCTCTTGCCATTGCATTTGCATCGGTTTGAGCCCTCCACGAGGATTCGTGGTGGTATTACTTGTGAGCTTGTTACTCTTGGGTCTTTGGACCCTAGACGCCTTTTGTGGCCGGCCTTTTGTGGCCAAGACCTTTTGTGGTCAAGACCTTTTGTGGTCACTTGAGAGCCCCCAATTAAGTTGTGGGTGTGTGCCTCAAGACTTGGGAGCCCCCAATTAAGTTGTGGGTGTGTGCCTCAAGAGTTGTACAGGATTCGATCTCCGCCCCAAAGGAGATCAATAGTGGAAGGTGAACTTGAACCTTTTGTGGTTGAGTTCATCAGGAGAAGAAGGCGAGCCTTTGTGGCGTTGCGGCTAACCTGTTGTGGTTGCGCACACCTCTCCAAACGAGACGTACACCTTTGGGTGGAACTCGGGAATACATCCTCGTCTCCGCATGCCTCGGTTATTTCTATACCCGAGCTCTTTACTTATGCACTTTACATTGTGATAGCCTTCGTGCTTGAAGTCATTTATCTTGCTATCATCTTGTTACTAGTATTGCTTAGCTTAAGTTGTTGGTGCACATAGGTGAGCCTAGTTTATATATCTAGGTTGTATGCTTGTTTAAGTAAACCTCTAGTTTTATTCCGCCTTTATCAAGCATACCGGAATTTCCGGGTCACTCGTGTACCGGATATTCCGGCTACTCGGAATTTCCGGTCACTCTTGGACCGGATATTCCGGCTCCTCGAAAAAGTTTTAAATCGCCTATTTCCCCCCCCCCCCCCCCTCTAGGCGACGTCTATCCGTTCAATTGGTATCAGAGCCTGGTTATCTCATTATTAGGACTAACCGCCTAGAGATAAAGATGTCGTTTAGAGATCTAGTGCACAATCCCTCTTATAGATTCGATGGCACAAATTATGATGTTTGGAAAATTCGCATGCTTAATCTTTTTAGAGACATGGGTTCAAATTTAGAGAGTATTGTAGATATGGGTTTTTCTCCTCCAAAGGATTCACAAGAATTATCTTTAGAGGATGAGAAAAACTCTTATCTAGATACTCTAGCATCTAATGGTCTCATATGTGCTTTGAGCGATGTAGTGCTTGCGTCAATCATGCCTTTTCGGAGCGCTCATGAATTATGGACAAAACTTCAAGATATATATGAGGTGTCCAACATTTCCAAGGATGATTGTCCTCCTTCCACTTCCGGTCGTGATGAGCTCACGACTTCCTCCACTTCACCGACATGTGGTGTGCCACAAGGTAATGATATGGTGAGTGGTGATAGAAATTGCAATCTTGATGGTGAACCTACTATTGACTATACTTCACACTCATCTTTTTGCAATGCTCTATCTTTGGACTTAAGCACATATAGCACTCAAAATGTCATACATGCTAGTGTTGATAGTCCTTGCATATCATGTAGTAGTTGCTTAACTAAATCTCATGATGATATGCTTTCCTTGTCTTGTTGCCATGATCAAAGTGCTTCTATTTCCTCTAGTACTAACAATGTAGAGGAAATCCAACAATTGTTGGAACAAGACTTCGACCTCAATGGTGTTTCAAGTAACTCTTCATCGTCTTCATCCACTACTCACCTTTGCCTTATGGCTAAGGAGTATAAGGTAGGTCCTACCGTGCACTCCAATATATCTCATGGTGATGATGATGATGATGATGATGATACTAGTCTTGAAATCAAACAAGAAATTATTGCTTTTGATCATTTCATGACTAACTTGCAAGGAGTTGGCAAGAAACACTTTGGCTCTCTTATGAGCCGTATAGGTGAGCTTGAGGATGTTCTTGAGCTAAAAGGTGAGATTGAGAGAGAAGATGCCTATGAAAAGGTATCTCTTCAATCATCTCTAGAAGATGAACAAGAAACTAATGCTCACCTTCAAGAGCAACTTGAAACTATCATGGAGTCTCATAACTCCAAAATTGCTAAACTCACTAAAGAACATGAACATGCTATTGCTAAATGTAATGTGCTTAGTAAACAAAATGCTAAGTTAAATAATGAGCTTGTCATGTTGTCTCCTTCCACTTCTAATGATAATGATGCTTGTGCTACTAACTCCACTTTGTGTGAAGCATCTATTTTGAAGGAGAATGTTGAGCTAAGGGCTCAACTTGATTTGCTAACTAGCAAGTATGGGATATTGGAAGAAAATCATGAAAAGCTTTCAAGCTCTAATGAGGATCTTCTAGCATCCCATGCTAGGCTAAAGTTAGCTCATGAGGCGGTCACAACGAAGGTAAAATCTTGTGAGCCTCCTATGGTCACTAGCACAAACTCTACTACTAATGCTTTATTGCAATGTGCTAGTACTAGTAATTCTACATCACATACCATTGCTAAATCTTGTGATGAATTACATTCCTTGCCTTGTTGCTCTAACAATGTAGCATCTACTTCCTCTAGTATTTGTGTTGAAACTAACCATATAGAGGAACTCAAAGAGCTCAAGGCACAAGTCACTTATTTGAAAAGAGACTTGAAGAAGTGTCATGAAGGGAAGTCCACCCTCGACAACATGTTGAGAGTGCAACAACTTCCTCATGACAAGAGTGGACTTGGATTCAACTCCAATAACAAGAACAAGTCCAATGTCAATAAGAAGCACAAGTTCATCAAGAAGAAGGGTCAAGAACAAGTTATTGATTCGGCCAAGATTGTGTGCTTCAAGTGCAAGGTTGAAGGGCACCATGTGAGATCTTGCCCTTTGAAGAAGAAGCCTCTTAGTGAGAAGCAACAAGGGAAGCAACCTCAAGTTCAAACTCAAGCTTCCCAAGTTGAAGAACCTTCCCTTCCCAAGAAGAAAGGTAAAAGCCGCCTTTGCTACAAATGTCGTGGGAAGGATCACTTTGCTTCTTCATGCACTCACGGTACCTTATCCAACCCTTCTACTATTGATATTGTTCATTCTCTTCGGAAGGATAAGGTTGGCAATGTGTTTGCCAAAATTATTGGTACTCAAAGTGGATTCAAGAAAAGAACCATTTGGGTTGTCAAGCCTATTGTGACTAACCTCTTAGGACCCAACTTGGTTGGGGACCAACAAGCTAAAACTTGATCAATAGGTGTAAGTGGAGGACATTGGAGACTTGACTACATCATGAAGAATTAAGGGATCTTCATCACTCATATTCTCTCAAGTCAAGTCAATTGGATTATATTGTCTTAGCATATATCTAATGCTCCTCCTTGCGGTAACTTGTATCTAATTCATATGTATACATTCAAAGTTACTTGCACCCTTACATGTGTTTGGTTTTGTGCCTTACTAGTGTTTCATATTTGTTGTGCACTCTACTTACTTATGTTGAGTAATCAAGCTTGTGTATGTTGGTTTGCACACCATGTATGTTTGAGCCTCTTGTCTATTTGCTTTTATCTTAATTGGCTCTTTGTAGGGATTTTTAATGGACTATCCCATTTTGGGGGAGTGATGTGCTTTTTGGTAACTCACCCCCTTAAAATGTGTATTCATGAGGAATACCACTTAGTAGTGATATTCAATATTATCTACTCTCTTTGTGGTATACTCATGAGAAATTCAAATTCTAATGTCCATTAATTATCTCTTGTTGGATTTCTTTTGCTTCTTGTTACAAAGAATGGATTATCACATTATGGGGGAGTAATAAGCTATGTGCATATTACAAGCCTAGAAAATGTGAACATGAGAGGTAGTGTCACCTAGAGTTGATATTGTTGATTATCTTGTTCCTAGGTGGCATGGTACTCAAACAAGTTCCATATTTGCTTAAATGCATTTTGATCAACCATCTTTTGGTATCTTGTTTGTGAGAAAGTTTCTTGATGCCTAGAATGATCATTGAATATGTGAGGTCATCAAGAATATCTAGATAAGCATGTTTTTCAATTCTTTTATTTTGCCACATGCTTATGTTTTGTGAATATGATCTTGAATACATATATGTCATGTACCACCGAGAAATATCTCCATACAATCATTGTCTTTGACAAGTGATAATTATATTGGTGGTAAAATTATTGATCATATTTACATTGGCTATTGTTAATAAATTGTCTTATCTTTATCGCCAAGCTTTGTGTTGGTTTAACCACCCATTTGTCTTCTTTGCTTCATTTAGATCTTTTTGTTGCTCTACTCATAATTTGTGTTGTGCTTTCTTGAGTTAGGACAAGCAAGGATCCCATTGTTGTGCAATTACATTCGAAGACTTAATTCTAAGTAATGCACTACTCTTGGGGGAGCTATCCTACATTGAGTAGAACATCATCCTTTTAATTTTTATCGGGTCTTTTTGATTTTCTTGAACTTTGTGTTCAAAAAGATATATGGAGGGCAATGATCCCACTTGTGTGCATTTTGTATTTACCTAGAAGATCTCAAATAATGCACTAATCATGGGGAAGCTACTCTATACTCTTTTGAACACTATTCTTTAAATTGGTCTTTAAAATTGGGTTTGTATCGTATTGCTCTTCTTGAACATGACTAATTGTTTAACAATATATATGGAAAATGATGATCCCATTTATGTGCATTTTGTATTTAAATACAAGATCATAAGTAATGCATAAATCTTGGGGGAGCAATCCTATATGTTATTCAACATTAGTTGTCTTCAATTGGTTTTTGTTCCCGATGACATGTCACTTTGAAAGACAAACATTTTTCGTCTTGGTACTTTGTGCCATCATGAAAAATGTAGAGGGATAGGTTTATTTGTTGAACCCTTACTCTTCTTTGTGGAGTTGGCTATCTCATCCCATGGTTCCTAGTCTACCTTTTTGGATGAGATAAACCTTCGAGCATGCTTGTTTGATTTATTTCTTATGCTCATTGGTTTAGCCTTGACCTTGATTTCATTTGATATCTTTTCAAATTGGTTTCTCCAATCATGTGTTGGTTTGAGTCTTTGATACAATAAGTACAAATCCTTCTCTTGCCACACTTTTGTGTAGCTTCTTGATTTAATTTGTGTTTTGTCCAAATTGTATCTCGCTTGGTTCTGGAAAGTTTTGTGCATGCATATTTACTATTTGTATATCTTATGGCATGTTTACTTTCGTTGATCCAATATATAGGATAAACTCCATCAAATCCTAAATGGCTAAGATGTGCATGAAATTCTATTTCATATCAATATGCACATATTTATGTGGAGTTTGTCCTATGTATTGTAGTTGGACTAACTACTTTGGACCCAATTAGTTTGGGTACCATTGTGTACTTGATTTGTTTTAGGTACATGAGAGATGCATTGGAAGCTTGCCTCTATTTAAAGAAGATGTCTTCACCATGTGCTTCTTGGAGTCAAGCTTGGATGATTGTGAACTCTCATCTTCTACACCGTCAATGCTATCTCGGTAACAAGTATCTAACTCATGCATATACTTCTAGCTCTCAACCTTGTGTAGGTTGTTCTTTGGCATGAGTTTCTCTAAGTTGCATTTGATATGGTTTTTGCAAAGTTTCTTTCAAAACATCTTCATTGCAAATGTGAGTTAGCCGGGATGATTAAACATCAAGGGGAATATATATTTATATATAATCATTTTCATGATTCACGGATCCCCAGTATGTTAATCTAGCAAATTCGTTTCAAAATATCTCATGTGCAATATTGATGAATTCTCTTAAACCATTTGCCTTATGTGATATTTGTTTTGTGTCTCGAAGTATCCCAACTATCACTTATCCTATGTGGGTATTTGTGATGCTTTGAGAACTTGGTGTTGGAAGTTCATCTATACCCTTTAAGAATAATTTGAGCTATGTGCTTTGCTTTTAAGCAAAAATTCTTATCGGTGTATTTATGACTTCCTCTTGAATATCATGTGCTTGACCTTGTACCTACATTGTGTGTGCATGTTTCTTTGAGGACTTAGTGTCCACTTAGAAACTTATACACATGAGGGTAGTTACATATTTAATTGGTATTCAAAATCTTTAGTGATCACCTTTTACTACTTTCTTGATTCTTTGGTGATCTCTAAATGGCACAAGCTTTGTTTTTCTATTGGTTTCACATTGCCTCTTAATAAGCTTGTGATCATATTTGATGTATTCTCTTTGGTGTGCTTGTATGCGAAATACATGATATGCACTATGTGCCTCATAATTTGAAAGACTATGATGCTGCTTAGGCTCATCCTTGTTTAGTCTCCTAAATTGTATTTCCATGTCACACCCATCCTTTCCCGGTTGAGAAAGCCTTTATTCAATCTTGCACCTTTTTGTGTTCAAAATTATCTAGGAGGAAGCGAGGATTCCATGTTATGCACACCATATTGAAATACAAATCTTTTCATTGTGCATGTACCTTGGGGAGTTCCCTCTTGATTTTTAGAACACTTGGTTGATCTTATCATAATATCCTATTGTGCTCAATTGGTTTTGGATCCCTTGATTGCTTGCTTCTTTGTGAATGCTTTCCCCCTTTTGCAATTGGTATCCTTCCAGTGGATTTCAATTGGTATCTTTCTTGTGCAATTTTTGGATCCTCAATATAGTTTGATCCCCTTCATCTATTCGTCATTGGATAAGTGCATTTGATTTCACTCATATCATGATAAATGCATAAATCATAAAGGAGATCTTATTATGTTACCTTTCCAAATCCTTTCGCCCATTTCGGCAATCGTTGCCAATGGGGGAGAAGTTTTGGAGGGTTATATGGAATTGACTTTTTACTTTGGTATCTACTTTGGTATCTTCTTAAGTATTTGTCTATTTTCCTTCCTTGCCTTTGCATTCGTTGCTTGGTTTTATATATATAGTGGAAACTCCACCATCGATAATGGTCGATAATATATGCAATGAATTCATGTTCATACACACGTGCATAAATTATGGGGGAGTTTGCTCTATATATGGGGATGGACTATCATCACATACCTTTGTAGTATTTGATGTTAGTGCAACCATTCTTGTTCGTTAAATTCCATATTATAAACCCTCTCAAAAGGGATTGTCATCAATTACCAAAATGGGGGAGATTGAAAGAGCATTTTCCCTCATGTGTGGTTTTGGTAATTGAATGACAATCTCTATGGACTAATGTTTGCATTGAGATATCTTTATAGATCATGTCCATGGAATTGTGGAGTTCATGTGTTGAACTCTTCAAGCTCATGTGTTGAGTGAAGCTTATTGCAAGTATGTCTTGAAGATTCAAGACATCATCTTAGTGAAGAAAAGATGAGTTGTGCAAGACCAAGAGAAGCTTTCTCGAAAAGATCCTATGCTTGGTGCTTGCAATGGATACATGAAGACGAAGCTTAGCGAGACTCTCCCATTGTGAGCATGGGGGAGTATTTGGAGAAGTCTTCATCAAGCAAGTGCTTGGACGCGCAATCAAGAAAGATGATCCACTTGATGAGATCAAGATAGTCAACATCCAACTCAAGTGGAATGCTCAAGGCAAAGGTATGATCTTGATAGGGCTATAGGATAGATAGGCGTACTATCAAGAGGGGGTCTCAAGTTAGTAACTTGATCGCATCGTTGTGGAGAGCTCAAACCTTTGCATACTTGGCATATCATGTTTCTTGGTTCTTATTTGGATTTTATGTTGGTGAGGAATTAGAGCTTGGTTCATCTCCATGTCAAGCTCTTGTTCATCGAAATCGGTTTTACTTTGGACAACTTGTTGCGTTTTCGGTGGCGGAAATATTGCCGGTTCAACCATGAGGAAAGTCCCACACCTTGCCATGTGTGGTGATTTTACTCTATTTATGGGATGCAATATTTCATCGACGCTTGGGTAGTCATCGTTGCTATCTTTCCAACAAAATTGGTCTCACCTCTTTTGGAGTTCATTTGCAAAAGTTATAGCAGTTTTCGTTTCAGTGTTCTGCTGATTCGGATTATTGGGGCCGGATATTCCGCCCTACCGGAATTTCCGGTTCCCCAGCTCATCCAAGAAAACGGCTTAGGAAAGAAGAAAAAGGGTTCTGACTCCAGACGCCTTTTGTGGCCGGCCTTTTGTGGCCAAGACCTTTTGTGGTCACTTGAGAGCCCCCAATTAAGTTGTGGGTGTGTGCCTCAAGACTTGGGAGCCCCCAATTAAGTTGTGGGTGTGTGCCTCAAGAGTTGTACGGGATTCGATCTCCGCCCCAAAGGAGATCAATAGTGGAAGGTGAACTCGAACCTTTTGTGGTTGAGTTCATCAGGAGAAGAAGGTGAGCCTTTGTGGCGTTGCGGCTAACCTGTTGTGGTTGCGCACACCTCTCCAAACGAGACGTACACCTTTGGGTGGAACTCGGGAATACATCCTCGTCTCCGCGTGCCTCGGTTATTTCTATACCCGAGCTCTTTACTTATGCACTTTACATTGTGATAGCCTTCGTGCTTGAAGTCATTTATCTTGCTATCATCTTGTTACTAGTATTGCTTAGCTTAAGTTGTTGGTGCACATAGGTGAGCCTAGTTTATATATCTAGGTTGTATGCTTGTTTAAGTAAACCTCTAGTTTATTCCGCCTTTATCAAGCATACCGGAATTTCCGGGTCACTCGTGTACCGGATATTCCGGCTACTCGGAATTTCCGGTCACTCTTGGAACGGATATTCCGGCTCCTCGAAAAAGTTTTAAATCGCCTATTCACCCCCCCCCCCCCCCCCCCCCTCTAGGCGACGTCTATCCGTTCACTAATGAAAACACAAAAAGTATTCTAATGTTTGTGATGAAGCATGCAGTGTCTTTTACAGGTAGACTGATAAAGAGGAACACTTATTTTGCCTAAGTTTCATTTCAACTACACTTGGTATTTGTTAAGGAATTCAGTCTGGAGATTTCCGGGGTTCGGAGATTTCCCGTCCCCAGACCGGAGATCTTCGAGCCATCCAAGATTTTCACCAAGTCTGAATTGAAATGCGTACTGACTCCAACTCCAGCTGAGCCGGAAATACTCTAGGAGATTTCCGGCGCTCGGAGATTTCCGAGCCCCAGTCCGGAGATCTCCGAGTGACAGAAGAATTTCGACCAAGTCCAGAACTCAAAATGCGTACTGACTCCAAAACATTTTTAGTCGGAAATGCTCTCGGAGATTTCCGAGCCCCAGTCCGGAGATCTCCGAGTGTCAGAGATTTTTCTACTAAGTCAAGAAGCCCAACCAGTACTGATCCAGATTCAAGCACAGCCGGAAATTGCTCCGGAAATTTCCGGGGTCCGGAGATTTCCGGGCTGGCGGCTGTACAACGGGCAGATTTTGTAGAGGGCTATAAATACCCCTCCACCTACCTCCAGAAGATTAAGCTTCCAGATTTTCTCTCTCCTCCATTGGTGCTGAAGCTCGTTTCTTCCGGATCTCCCAATCTAGCCACTCAAATCCGTTGATACTTGGGGATCTGAGGGAGAAGCCACCGATCTACATCTCCACCGAAGAGATTTGATTTCCCCCCTCTATTTCTTGAGGGGCAACGAATCTAGGGTTCCTTTGTGGATAGCTAGGTTCAACCTTGTGTGTTTTTGGGTCATTCTTGGACCGGATATTCCGGCTCCTCGGAAAAAGTTTTAAATCGCCTATTCACCCCCCCCCCCTCTAGGCAACGTCTATCCGTTCAAAGAGTCCAATGTATTAGGAAAGCACTCCCCCTAAGTCCATGCGTACCTCTAGGTCTAATAAAGCCTTAAACGTTGGAATGTGTGTACGGAGTTCAAGCCAAGACCCGAGAATCTACGATATTGAGCTCATTCCTCAAGTAGCAAAAACGGGCTTCATCAAGGGGCTTCGTGAAGATATCCGCCAATTGATCCCTTGTACCAACATATGATAGATCAATATCTCCTCGTGCCACGTGATCACGGATGAAATGATGACGAATCTCAATGTGCTTGGTCCTTGAATGTTGCACCGGATTGAATGCAATTTTGATGGCACTCTCATTATCACATAAAAGCGGCACTTTGTCCAAGAGGACACCGTAATCCTTTAAAGTTTGCCGCATCCAAAGAAGTTGAGTACACCCGCTTGCGGCGGCGACGTACTCGGCCTCCGCCGTGGATAAAGAGATAATTTTGTTTCTTCGAGGACCAACTCACCAAAGATTTTCCAAGAAATTGACACGTCCCAGATGTGGACTTCCTATCATCAATGTCGCCCGCCCAATCGGAGTCGGTGTATCCACAAAGAGACATGGTGCCATCTTTGGGATACCACAACCCAAAGCAAGGGGTATGAACCGAATATCTGAAGATTCTCTTCACGGCCATCAAATGACTTTCCTTAGGCGCGGCTTGATAACGAGCATACACTCCAACGCTTAAAACGATATCGGGCCTAGACGCACACAAATAAAGAAGAGACCCAATCATAGAACGATACTCCTTTTGGTCTACCTCTTTACCGTCAGGGTTGAGTTGGAGGTGGCGGTTTGCATAGGAGTAGTCACACCGTTAAGTCCAAGCAATTTGAATTTCTTGATCATATCTTGAATGTACTTGGCTTGACATATGAAAGTCCCTTCCCTCAATTGCTTTATCTCAAAGCCAAGAAAGAACTTGAGTTCACCCATCATGGACATCTCAAACTTGTCGGTCATTAACTTGGAAAACTCATCATTGAACACACGGTTAGTAGAACCGAAGATAATGCCATCGACATATAATTGACAAATGAAGAGTTCACCATTAACCTTTTTAGTGAAAAGAGTGGGATCGATTACCCCAACCTCAAATCCACGGTCTACCAAGAACTCTCTCAAGTGCTCGTACCATGCACGGGGGGCTTGTTTAAGGCCATAGAGAGCTTTGTCCAAGACGTAGACGTGGTGAGGATGGTTGGGGTTTTCAAACCCCGGGGGTTGTTTAACATACACAAGTTCATGAAAAGCACTTTTTACATCCATTTGTTGCAATTTGAAACCATGGTGAGAATCATAAGCGATGAGAATACGTATCGATTCGAGTCTTGCGACCGGTGCAGAAGTTTCTCCAAAATCGATGCCTTCGACTTGAGAAAAGCCTTGTGCCACCAACCGCGCCTTGTTCCTTACAACGATACCATGTTCATCTTGCTTGTTCTTGAAAATCCACTTAGTGCCAATAACGTTGCGACAATCTTTAGTCTTCTCAACTAGGCGCCACACTTTGTTGCGCTCAAACTTGTTAAGTTCTTCATGCATAGCCCCTAGCCAATCGGGATATTCAAGAGCATCGAATACTTTCTTGGGCTCGACCATGGAAATGTGAGCTTGATGCTCACTAAAGTGAGCTAATTGACTTCGTGTGGAGACCCTTGCTCGTATATCACCAATGACCTTGTCAAGAGATAATGCCCTAAGTTCCAATGACTTTGCAAAGCGAGCTTGACGGCGAGTTTGAATTGCCGCCCTTGTTGTGGGGACAATCTCTTGACCATCTTGATCCTTTGGATCATCGTCTTGAACTTCTTGAGGGCCTTGATCATCAAGAGAAGTCTCTTTGTGTGGTGAAGAAGGATGATCTTGCCCTTGAGTAGAACTTGGAGAAGTGGAGTTGTCTTTGATAATCTTGGTGGAGGAGGCATGATCTTTTTGTTGATGAAGATCTTGTTGAGTCTCATCATGAGCTTCATCTTGAGAAGAAATAGCATGCTCTTGTTGAGGAAGATCTTGAGATTGTTCTTGAGGGGATTCATCATTTGCTATGGGTGAGCCACCTTGTGGTTCTTGTGATGGTGAGGTCTCCTTGATGGGAGAACTTGAGTCTTCTTGAACAACTTCTTGATGGACTTCAATGGGGCGAAGAAAGCCCACCCCCATCTTCTTAATAGCATAAAAAGGTTGTTCATCACCTACATCACAAATACCAACTTGCTCCACTTGGGAGCCATCATTTTCATCGAATTCCACACTAAAAGACTCTATGATAATCCAGGAGGATTTACCAAAGACTCTATAAGTGTGGGACTCGCTTCCATATCCAACAAAAATCCCT
The DNA here is from genome assembly GCA_026929855.1 of Poa annua. Taxonomy (NCBI): domain Eukaryota; kingdom Viridiplantae; phylum Streptophyta; class Magnoliopsida; order Poales; family Poaceae; genus Poa; species Poa annua. The sequence goes on along the minus strand of CM049431.1, from coordinate 76,866,525 downwards.
TCAATAGATTTAGAGTGGAACTTACCCAACCGGACACCCTTGACGAGATAATAGCACTTACATCCAAACACTCGGAAGTAGCCAATGTTGGGTTTATTGCCGGTAAGGATCTCATATGGGGTCTTCTTCAAGCCCTTGCGGAAGTAGAGGCGATTTGAGGAGTGACATGCGGTGGAAATAGCCTCCGCCCAATAGGCTATTGGAGACTTGAACTCCGCCAACATAGATCTCGCCATATCGATGAGAGTTCGGTTCTTCCTTTCGGCAACACCATTTTGTTGAGGAGTGTAAGCAGCGGAATATTGATGACGAATGCCTTCTTCACTAAGAAAGTTGTTAAGAGTGTAGTTCTTGAATTCCGACTCATTGTCACTTCGAACAACCAATATGGGAAGGTCATGTTGGCATTGAACTTCCTTTGAGAAGTCGATGAAGACTTGTTGAGTTTCATCCTTGGTCTTGAAGAAATAGACCCATGTATACCTTGAATAGTCATCAACAATCACGAGGCAATATTTCTTGCCACCAAGACTTATTTCCGGAATTGGTCCAAATAGATCAACATGAAGGAGCTCCAAAATCCGGGACGGAGATATAATGGTCTTACTTGGATGTGGAATATCATGCATCTTGCCTTCCACACAAGCTCTACAAATTCGATCCCTTGAAAAGAAAACATGATCTTTTAGTCCAAGGATGTGGCCATCGGTTACCTTAGACCATGATAAGTCACCAAACGTCACGGTTACTTGATCTTCATTAGGTTTCAACTCCGTGACGAGTTCTTTGCTCCCGGTCATATGACTTGTACATCCACTATCAACTATCCATTTTGAACCACCGGGAGCAAGGTCCTACAAGAGATCAATTCTTGCATTTAGCAACCCATTGATTCACAATGGGTGCTTTATGGTTAGCGACAAGAGATTTAGGAACCCAAATATCATATGAAATAAAGTCATAGTAGGGTCCAATGTAACGAGCACAAACATTCCCATAATAATCGACATATAAAGCATAGTTAGGGTTGTTGTCCCCGGCGTGATCTTTACGAGTAGGAATGTGGCATTCCTACTCGCAAGACCTTCCTTGGATTAGATGGAGTCGGCCTTCTTGGCTTGGATGGGGTTGACGCTCTTGGGAATACCCTTCTAGGCATTCATCTTCATGGGAGGCACATATCCAAGACCTTCCTTTCCTTGTCGAGTGTGAGGCTCCACGATGGGAGTCTCAACAACTTGCTTACCCTTGAGATGGATGATCTTGGATGTGGAGGCCTTAGTAATCTCACTCTTCAACCTAGCATTCTCCTTCACAAGATTAACATTATCACATGAACACTTAGAGGTAGAGATGCTAAGAGAATCAAGGTTAGTTAGTCGAGTTTGGAGTTGAGCATACGACTCCTTGAGAAGAGCATGTTCACTCTCCAAAGCCTTGTGAGCTATGACGAGCTTCTCCATGTCCTCAATGAGTCTAACATGCCCAACCGCAAATTCGGCTTTATCTTGTTGAGCCACCTTGAATTTAGCAAAGTACATATCACGATCCTTGATGAGCTTAGCATGTGAGGAGTTATGAGTTTCCTCAATAGTTTCAAGTTGCTCCTCAAGACGAGCATGAGACTCTTCAACCTCCTCGAGAGAGGATTTCATATAAGATAGAGAAATAGCGTCTTCTCTTTCTATCTTTGTCGTGGTGGTGTCACGGAAGATGCCATAGGATGGCTAATGTGTGGGGCCGATGGACGTTGGTGGATCCGGGGAGGGATAGCGAGCTGAAGAGCTGAAAGTGCATGGTTGCCCCCATGCGTGGTTTTGGTAATTAATGACAATCCTTATAGACTAATGTTTACATTGAGATATTCTTATAGATCTTGTCCATGGGAAATTATAGGAGTTCATGTGTTGGACTCTTCAAGATGACTTAATGACCAATGCTCTATTCAAAGGGTTTATATGAAGAATGGTCATGTGTAGAGTTGAGCTTATTGCAAGTATGGCTTGGAATAGAAGATTGAGTGAACAATCATGTTTAACCCCAAGCCATCATACATATCAAGAGAAGAAGATGAAGTGCAAGTTCAATATGATGCATATCGGAAGATATCCTTTGATTGAGTCTTGCAAACGAAACATGAAGACAAAGCCTAGCGAGTCCCTCCCATAACGGAGTATGGGGGAGCATTTGTAGAAGTCTTCATCAAGCATGTGCTAGCAAGCACAATCAAGAAAGGTGTTTCAACTCGAGAGAGTCAAGATCTTCATCATCGAGCTCAAGTGGAATGCGCAAGGCAAAGGTATGATCTTGATAGGGCTATAGGTTAGATAGGCGTACTATCAAGAGAGGCTCTCGAGTGAGTAACTTGATCGCATCTTTGTGAAGAGCTCAAACCTTTGCATGCTTGGCATATCATCTTTCTTGGTTCTTATTTGGTTTTTCTCCGTGTTGAGTTTTGGTGCTTGTCGTGATCTTCATGACAAGACCAAGTCCTTCAAAAATGGTTTTACTTTGGAAAACTTGTTGTCTTTATCCATGTGAGGATTTAGAGCTTGGTTTATCTCCATACTAAGCTCTAGTTCATCAAAAACAGATTTCGTATGAATATCTTGTTGCGTTTTTTATGAAGGAGTTTTTACAGGTTTGCATTGTTTAGGAAAGTTCAACCTTTCCCATTTGGTTTTATCCTCACATGATGGACTGTGATGTTTCTATGCACATTCAAGTAGAGCTCGTTGTAACGATTCCAACGAGCCAAAAATCATCGAAAACGGAGTCCGGATGGAAAAGATATTGACGTTTTCATTTATCGGTTTCTGCTGTTTTTTGCTGTAGCGGTAGTACCGCCGCGGTACCGCCCGAGGTACCGCCGGAGCTAACAGAGAGCTGTTTTCGGCGGTACCGGGAGCGGTAGTTCCACCGGGGCGGTAGTACCGCTGCCCGGGGCGGTAGTACCGCTACGGAAGCCTGTTTTCAGCCCGCTTTGATGCCCTAACTCCCTAGGGGGGCGGTAGTACCGCTAGGGCCAGCGGTAGTACCGCTACGGCGCGAATCTGCACCCAACGGTTGGAATTTGGGTTGACCTATTTAAGGGGCCTTCTTCCCCAATGGTTCCCTAACCTTTCTAGCAAGTTTTGACCTCCATTGTTGACCTTCTTGAGCTTGCTATCTCTCCATCCCTCCAACGATTCTTGCTAATTCTTGAGGGAAAAGAGAGAGGAGATCTAGATCCACCTTTCCACCAACCAATCTCTCCTCTAAGTGAGGGGAACCTAGTGGATTTAGATCTTGGAGTTACTTTGTGGTTCTTCTCCTTTGTTCTTCCTCTCTTCTCCCCCCATAAGCATTAGTTGCCTTTGGTGGGATTTGAGAGTGAAGGATTTGACTCCTTTGTGGATTCCTTGTTCTTCCTCTCTTCTCCCCCCATAAGCATTAGTTGCTTTTGGTGGGATTTGAGAGTGAAGGATTTGAGCACTTGTGCTCTTGCCTTTTCATTTGGTGCATCGGTGTGCTCTCCACGAGGATTCGTGGAAGTTGAAAGTTTGTGAGCTTGTTACTCTTGGGTCCTTGGACCCTAGACGCCTTTGTGGTGGTTGGACCCTTGTGTGGTCACTTGAAGCCGTTCGGGAGCCCCCAATCACATTGTGGGTTGTGCCCCGGATTGTTGTTGGAGGCCGTTCGGGAGCCCCCAATCCCATTGTGGGTTGTGCCCCGGATTGTTGTTGAAAGGCTCCGGATTCCGCCTCGAAGGAATTCCGATAGTGGAAGGTGAACCAAGCCTTTGTGGTGCGGTTCATCGGAGAAGAAGGTGAAACCTTTGTGGTTGTTGAACCGTTGTGTCGGTTCACACCTCTCCAACGAGACGTACGCCCTTAACAAGGAGGAACTCGGGAATACATCCTCGTCTCCGCGTGCCTCGGTTATTTCTATACCCCGAGCTTTTACTTATGCACTTTGCATTGTGATAGCCTTCGTGCTTGAAGTATTCTATTGCTATCACCTTGTTGTTTATCTTGCTTAGCATAAGTTGTTGGTGCACATAGGTGAGCCAAGTTTATTTAGGTTGTCAGCTTGTTAATTTAAACACCTAGTTTTATTCCGCAATTATCAAGCCTAAACCGGAAAAGTTTTAAACCGCCTATTCACCCCCCCCCCCCTCTAGGCGACATCATTGTCCTTTCAATTGGTATCAGAGCCTGGGCTCTCTTGTTGGGCTTTACTGCCTAGAGAGTAAAAGATGTCGTTTAGAGAATTAGTGCATGATCCCACTTTCATATTCGATGGCACAAATTATGATGTTTGGAAAATTCGCATACTTAATCTATTTAGGGCCATGAGTCCAAATTATGTTAAGAGGATTGTAGATGTGTGTTTATCTCCTCCAAAGGATTCTCATGAATTATCTTTAGAGGATGAGATAAACTCTCATCTCGAGACTCAAGTTACTAATGGTCTTATGTGTGCTTTGACCGATGTAGTTCTTGCTTCAATCATGCCTTTTCGAAATGCACATGAGCTTTGGACCAAGCTTCAAGATATATATGAAGTGTCCAAAATTATTGAGGATGATTGTTCTTCCTCCACCTCCGGCCGTGATGAGTTCACAACTTCTTCCACTTCACCATCATGTGATTTGTCACACGGTAACGATATGGTGAGTGGCGATAGAAATTGCATTGGTGATGGTGAACTTACTATTGATTATACCTCTTCTCTATCACATTGCAATCTTCTATCTTTGGACTTAAAATCTTCTAGCACTCCAAATGTCATACATGCTAGAGTTGATTGTCCTTGCATATCAAGTAATAGTTGCTTAACTAAATATAATGATGATATGCTCTCTATGTCTTGTTGTGATGAAAATTACTCTTCCATATCCTCTAGTATTTGCATGACTAACAATGTAGAGGAATCCCAACACTTGTTGGAACAAGACATGGACCTCAATGGAGCTTCAAGTATTTCTTCATCCTCCTCACCCATTAATCATGTTTGCCTTATGGCTAAGGATTCCGAGGTATATCCCACCTCGAATCCAAATTGTGATGATGTGGATGAGGATTCTCATGAAGAAGGTTTTGACTTTGAATCCTTAACCAAGATGGGTGAGATGGTACTTGGTGCTCTACCCAAAGGTAGTAAAGCTATCCCTCCTCTTTGTGAAATCATCGATTATGTTACTAAGAGTAGGGAATTCATTGAGGATTTGGAAAGTCAATTTGATGAGAAATGTCAAATTGAGAGAGATGACTCTATCACCATAGCTTCTTTGAAAGCTTCTCTTGAAGAGGAAGAAGAGCTTAGGGTTTCTCTTGAAGAGAAACTTGAATCCCTTGATGAGTCTAATGGTCTTATTATTGCTAAAATCATTAAGGAAAGAGATCATGCTATTGCTAAATATAAAGTGCTTAAAAAGGAAAAAGTTGAATTTGATGTTGTGTAACGCCCCGGGTTTTATCCCCAATTAGTTTTTTTTGTTGTTTTTCTTTTGTGCATCATCATGTCATCATTTCATCATGCATTGGTCACTTCATTTAATTTATTGCATTTAAATTTAAACTCCACTTAAATTCTTTTCTCACAATTAAATTCAAATGCTTTTGAAATTAATTAAAATGTGTATTTCAAATATTTTGCAAATATTATAAAAAAAACTAGTTTATTAATTTGCCCATTTTAAACTAAAACTATTTTGTAAAGTTTCTTTATACAAATTCTTTTCTGTTTTGTTTTAAATGCAAAAACATAAAAGAATTAAAAAAGGTAAAAAGTAAAACAGAGAAAAACCCTTCCTGGGCTGATTTCTTCCCTCTCCTTCTTGGGCCGGCCCACTCTCCCTCATCCCCTTCCTTCGTACGGAGAGCAGAGGGGCACCTCGCTTTACAGCGAGGCAGCCATGGCGCCCCCACCTCGCCACCTGCTCCCTCCCCCTCCCCTTTAAGTTGCGCCGCACACCCGGAACCCTAGGACTCCTTCTTCCCCTCCTCGCGCCGCCGCCCCTCTCTGCTTGTCTCTGTCCCCACGAAAGAAAAATTCCGGCCGGTGAAACTCGACGGCGACCTCGCCACCACGGCCTCCCCTGAGCCAGGAGGAGCCCGACGAGGGCTCCGCATCTCTCTTCTTCGTCCTCGACGACACGGACATGCCCGGGAGCACCAACGCGACGCCGCCACCCCTTCGTCCACGACGCCGACGTCGTGCGGCCGCGACCTTCCCCGGCACCACCCTCTCGCCCCCGACGTCCCCGAGCCTCGCCTTCTCGCCATCGGCCCCCCCGAAGTGAGAAACCTCGCCTCATCTCCTTTCCCCCCTCCAATTCGCAGCCGTCTCGTCGGTTATCGCCGGCGCCGGAGACGGGCGCGCATGACCTCCTTTTCCGCACGGGCGTCGAGCAAGAACTCGAGGAACCGTGTCCCCCCCCTGATCCTAGGCACTAAAAATGGATCCACCACACCTACAGAGTTCCCCGCACGCACTCGCCCGGAACCGCGCCGCCCTGAGGAGTTCCCCGGCGAGCAACTTCCGCCGCCGCGGCGTGCTGCACCTGGTAACGTTCAGTTTCGTCAGACTTGTGGCGTTCGGGCCCGATTCAGTTTGGTCGTGTTAACTACAGCGCGTCTCTGTTTAGTACAACATCACGCTCACCGTCCCCAGTGGTTAGCACCACCGATCCTTGCTCGCTAGCTCGCGGGTTCGAAACTCGCTGTGCCCGTGGTGAATCAAAAAGGTACCTTTTTCTTTTCCTGTCGCTCACTTACATGCGGGCCCCGTCTGTCATCGACAGCGGAGGCCAGCGCAGCACCCACACACGCCAACGTGGCCCGGGCCCGCCTGGCAGCCGCACTGGCTAGCCCAGGCGCGGTGCAGAAAGACCAGATCCAGATCTGGATCTGGAAAATTGCGTCTAGACCCCTGTAGTTCCTGTTTTTCCGCACAGAACCCCACTGACAAGTTTTCTATCACCGACCGGTCCTGTCTTTTGCAGAAACACCCCTAGAATTAAAATGCTAATAACTTTATTTCTATAACTCCAAATTTAATAATCTTTATATGTTTATTTATCAGAAAAATATAATGAATATTAATATGCCTTTTGTATGTCTTTTTGCATCTGTTATTTAATTGCTTAGTGTAATTTGTTAATTGCAACTAAATAAATTAAATATGGAATGTGTTGGGCTTTATTTAATTAATGCCCTATTCCATTTAATTTAATTAGGTCACCCATGCCATGTATTACCATATTAACTAACATTTAATATTGCTGGTAAATAAATAACTTGCACCTAAATATTAATTGTCGGAATCCCGGTTCCGCTTAATTTGATTTAATTGCATCTCGTATCGCATCTTGCCATGTCATGCATCATTCTCATGATCATGCTGGATCTTTTGCCGTAGTTGTAAAATGCATCTTTACGCTTTCCAGTGTTTGTTGCTTCTTCGCGGATAAAGCGTTGAGATGTGTGAGCAACGACAAGATCTGCTTCCATGCGGGATTCCAGGCAAGCAAAGTTTGCTTGTTTACCTATACATTGTCTTTCATTCCTGCCGTTGATCTCTGCTACCCTAGTACTCGATTCTTATCACGGTCCCATCACATGTTTATCCTGCAGCCCATACAGCTTTATCCCCACATCCCATCACCTGTTGTTTGATTATCTGTTGGCCTTGCGAGTCGTAGCGCATGCTTAGAGTTGTCTGTGCGAGTCGTCTGTTGGTCTTAAGTTTCATCTACTTAGTATAATAGATTGTTCTACTTTAATAAAATGCTATCTTGTATTGGGGTATTATAATTAAATGATAAGGCACCAGGCGGAAGGCCTTGCGAGGTGCTTTGTTCTGCTCAGTGTCGACCTAGGAACTGAGATTTTGTCCTCGGATCCAATTTTGAGCGCACTAACCACTTGTGGGTGGCCCAATGGAGCCCCCCTCGACTTTGAACGGATCCGCGGCTCGTCCATGTGCCGTAAGGAGTTCGGGTTTTCCATTCGCTCATATGCATGTGCATGATGATGATGATGATCGATGAGAGGTTACTTGATACGGGGGGTCATACAGGGGTGGTACGTCGCGTAGCGGACAGTTCCTACTGTGGTTTGAGCCGCATGGTAGCGTAGTCACAAACTAATGAGTCCGCAATTGAGATTCGGCCGGACTCCTGACGCGGGTAACAACTCATATGGGTGGCACTTGGACTTGCTGTAGTGAAGGAATGAGTCGTGTTGAGAGGCCCTCACGGGTTGATCATGCGAGTATGGGTACTGTAGTGCACCCCTGCAGGGTATAATCTTATCGATGAGCCGTGTCCACGGTTATGGACGACTTTGGTGATGATGCTGGCTAACAAGACCTAGACAACTTGCACCTATTTAATGTTAATTAAATTGACTAGTAATACAGAATTACTTTTACAATAAATTATAACTAAATCTGTTCAATGTGTGAGTTTCCCGAATTGCTTCCTCATATTTGGTTGAGGGGGGTTAATTCGAGAATGGGTTATGTTTGGTGTTAGTTATAGATGTTTATCTTATGCGCTCTCTTATCCCTCTCTGATTAGACGGAAGTTGTAGCGTGTCTCTTTAGATTGCTAGTGCTGCTGCCGCTAAGTCCACCTCCCCTATATTTTGGGAGATGGTGTAGAAAGTAGGCAAGTCGTTTTTGCTTGCCAGGGAGTGCCCTGACCCTCTTTTGGGATGTGCTTTATGTGCAGTCAACAGGTTTGAAGTACGACGACGTTAGCTTGGGAATCCCTCCGGCTTGGCTGGGCAGGGATATGGCGCCATCGCTTATCTTCAGGACTCTTAGTCCAATTTGCATCTTATCCGTAGTCGGATACTATTTTGCTTCCGCTGTCATTTGAATCTTTGTATTGTATCATTTGTATCTTGACTCGTTCGAGTCGTTGTTGTAATTTATCTTCTGTTGTATTTGTGGATGTATCGGAACTGTTGTAATGTTATCACAATTCCACCCACATAATGCGCATGTTTCGGCGTGCACATTATGTCTGGTGGGCGACCTAAAATCGTTATTATGCGGATTTCGGCGGGAACGCTTAAATCTACATAGTACCGATTTTAGGGCGTCACATGTTGGCAATGCTAGACTAAGTGAGGACATAGAGAGACTTGACAAAGCTCACAAAACTTTAGAAAGTGAACACTCTCTCCTTATCATGTCTCATGATCAACTCCAAACTCAACTATCTAACAATGATAAGCTTTCCAAATTGTCTCCTTCCATTTCTAATGTTAATGATGCTTGTGCTACTAACTCCACTTCTCGTGAAGCATCTATTTTGAAGGAAAATGTTGAGCTAAGGGCTCAACTTGAGTTGCTATCTAGCAAGTATGGGAAATTGGAAGAAACTCATGAAAGGCTCTCTAGCTCTAATGACGATCTTCGAGCATCCCATGCTAAGCTAAAGTTAGCTAATGAGGCGATTATGTCAAAGGTAACATCTTGTAAGCCTCATGTGGACAATGGCACAACGTCTTCTCTTAATGCTATATCATCCTGTGCTAGTCCTTGTGATTCATCCACTCATAATGTTGCTACATCTTGTGATGAATCACTTTCCATACCTTGTTGCTCTAACAATGAAGTTTCTACTTCCTCTAGCATTTGTGTTGATTCTAACCATGTAGAGGAATTAAAAGAGCTCAAGGCCCAAGTCACTTCTTTGAATAAAGACTTGAAAAAGCGTCATGTTGGGAAGTCCACACTTGACAATATGTTGAGTGTTCAAAGACGCCCCAATGACAAGAGTGGACTTGGATTCAACTCCAATAACAAGAACAAGTCCAAGATCATCAAGAAGAAAAAGGGCCAAGAACAAGTCAAAGATTCGGCCAAAATTGTTTGCTTCAAGTGCAAAGTTGAAGGGCACCATGTTAGATCTTGCCCTTTGAATAAGAAGGCTCTTAGTGAGAAGCAACAAGGGAAGAAACCTCAAGTTCAAACTCAAGCTCCTCAAGTTGAAGAACGGTCTCTTCCCAAGAAGAATCAAGCTACCCCTCCTCAAGTCAAAACTCCAACTAAGAAGAGAGGAGGAAGTAGATGTTTCTACCTATGTCGTGAGAAGGGTCACCTTGCTTCTTCATGCACAAATGGTACCTTATCCAACCCCATTATAACTAATGATGTTTATTCTCTTCGGAAGGATAAGGTTGGCAATGTGTTTGCCAAATATGTTGGTACTCAAAGTGGTGTCAAGAAAAGAACCATTTGGGTTGCCAAACCTATTGTGACTAACCTCTTAGGACCCAACTTGGTTGGGGACCAACAAGTTAAAACTTGATCAATAGGTGTTGTTGGAGGCATTGGAGACTTGGCTACATTATGAAGAATTAAGAGATCTTCATCAATTATATTCTCTCAAGTCAAGTCATATGGATCATATTGTTCTATCTCATATCCAATGTTCCTCCTTGCGGTACATTGAAAGTTGCTTGCACCCTTGCATGTGTTTGGTTTTGTACCTTGCTAGTGTTTGTATGTGTTGTGCTCTCTACTTACTTATCTTGAGAAATCAAGTATGTGTATGTTGGTTTGCACACCATTTACTAGTTTTGAGCCTTATTGTTTTTATTTGATATCTTATCTTGTTGGCTCTCTTTGAGAGATTAATGGACTATCATATTTTGGGGGAGTGATATGCTTCGTGCACTTCACAATCCTAAAATTGTGTATTCATGAGAAATACAACTTAGTGTTGATATATTTATATTATCTACTATCTATGTGGTATGTCATTCTCATGAGAAATTCAATTTCTATAATGTCCATTAATTTTTCGAGTTGGTTTTGTTTGCCTCTTGCTTTAAATAAATGGATTATCACGTTATGGGGAAGTAATAAGCTATGTGCATATTACAAGCCTAGAAAATGTGAACATATGAGGTTTTGCCACCTAGAATTGATATTGCTAGTTATCTTGTTCCTATGTGGCATGTTGCTCAAACAAGTTTCCATTTACTTAAATGCTTTTTGTCTCTCACTCATTTGGATCTTGTTTGTGGAGGATGTTCTTGGTATGGCTTTCCCAAATATGTTCTCATGTATCTTTTGGGAAGCCAATTGTTTCAAGCTACTCCTTTGAGTTTCTTTGCACCTTCGCATGATTTGTGAAGCTATCAAGAATATCTATCTATCTAAGCATGTCTTTTAATTCCTATCATTTGCCATATGCTTATGCTTTGTGAATATGATCTTGAATATATCTTTGCAATCCACCTCCGAGAAATATCTCCATACATTACTTGTCTTGACAAGTGATAATCTTTTTGTGGTAAATATATTGATCATATTCGCTTTGGCTCTTGCTTTGAATTGCTTTATTTGATTGCCAAGGATTTGTTTTGATCTAACTCTCATTTGTCTTCATTGTATATTTTGGATCCTTTATTGCTCTACTTAAAAGTTATTTAGTGCTTTCTTGAGTTGGGAAAAGCAATGAACCAATTCTTGTGCATTGACATTCAAAAGTCATACTTCTTGATAATGCACTATTCTTTGGGAAGCTATCCTACTTTGAGTAAAACACCTTTCTTTAATTTGGTATTGCAATTTCTTGCCTTTCTTGAACATGACTAGTGTTTGAATAATATACATGGAGAGTGATGATCTCATTTGTGTGCATTGTGTATTCAAATGCAAAATCATAAATAATGCACACATCGTGGGGGAGCAATCCTATATGCTTTTTGAACATTAGTTGTCTCCGTTTGATATTTGATACCGATGACGTGTCTCCTTGGAAGAAAAAACATTCTTCGTCTTGGTACCTTGTGCCATCATGAAAAGTGTAGAGGGTTTGGTTTATTCCTTGATGATATTTTTCATCAATTGGTCTCTTGTTTTCATTGGTATCTTTTCAAAGTGGTATCTTCAATCATGTGTTGTTTTGGGTATTTGATATAATTTGGACAATTTGTTTTCTTGTCACACTTGTGTGTGCTTTGTTGGTTTACTTGGTGTTCTGTCTAAATTATATCTCGCTTGGTTCTTGAAAGTCTTGTGCATGCATATTTATTATATGTATATCTTATGGCATGCTTACTTTCGTTGATCCAATATATAGGATAAACTCCATCAAATCCTAAATGTCTAAGATGTGAATGAAATTCAATTTCATATCAATATGCACATATTTATGTGGAGTTTGTCCTATGTGTTGTAGTTGCTCTAACTACTTTGGACCCAATTAGTTTGGGCACCATGTTGTACTTAAATTTGTTTTAGGTACACTTGAGATGCATTGGAAGCTTGTCTCATATAAAAGGAAGGTGTTGTCACCATGTGCTTATTGGAGCCAAGCTTGGATGATCATGAGCTCCTATCTTCTACATCACCAATGCTATCTCGGTAACAAGTATCTACCTCATGCATTCATTTCTAGCTTTCAACCTTGTGTAGGTTGTATCTCGGCATGAATCTTTTGTTGCAATTAATTTGGTTCTTGCAAAACATCTTTATTGCAAATGTGGGCAAGCCAGGATGATTACATATGAAAGGAAATATATGTATAATCATTTTCATGATTCACCAATCCCAAATATGTTAATATAGCACTTTCTACTCTATGTCTCGCATATGCAATATTGATTGTTTCTTCAAATCATTTGCCTTTTGTGATACTTGTTATCTTTCTCGGAGCATCCCTTTTATCACCTTATCCCTTGTGGATATTTTGATGCTATGATGAGTGTGTGTTGGAAGTTCATCTATATCCCTTGAATATAAAATTGAGCTTTGTGCTATGCTTTTAAGAAAAGATCTTTTGGTGTATTTATGACTTCCTCTTGGATATCATGACCTTTTCCCTTGTACCTATCTTGTGTGTACATGTTTATTGGTAGACCCATATCTTAGTGATTCGTGTCTACTTAGTAACTTATACACATGAGATTAGTTACATCTTTTATTGATATTCCAATTCTTTAGTGACCACCTCTTTTTGCTTTTGGTTATTTGGTGGTTTCTATAAGGAACAAGCTTTATTTTTCTTGTGTTATGCTTTTTGCATTTCACTAAGCTTGTGGAGCTATTTGCTATATCTCTTTTGGTATGTGGGTATGGGAAAGATATGATATGCACTATGTGCAACTCTTCTTGAAAGACTATGTTGATGCTATCATCCTTGTATTAGTCTCCTATAATGTCTTTTTATCTCACACCCATTATTTGATTTACCGCTCCTTGCTCTAGTTGCAAAACATTTTATTAGGTGAAAGTTGTTTTGCCTCCTTTATCATTTACATTCTCTTGCATGAGCTTGTGTTCAAATTTATCTAGGAGGGAGTGAGGATTCCATGTTGTGCACACTATACTGAAACACAAATCCTATTTGTGCACGTACCTTGGGGAGTTCCCTCATGATATTTAGAACATTTTTCGGATCCTTTTGATTGCTTGCTTCTTTCGTTGAAGTATCTTTCCGTTTGAAATTCTTTTGCAATCTTTGGATCCTCTATATAGTTTGATCTCCCTCCATCTATTCGTCATTGGATATGTGCATTTGATTTCACTCATATTATGAGAAATGCACACATTATGGGGGAGCTCTCACTATATTTGCGTTCTAAGTTTTTCTTCCTATTTCGGCAATCGATGCCAATGGGGGAGAAATTTAGAGGGTTTAAGGGAATATGGGTTTATTCTCTTGCGGTTCTCTTGCATCCTTGCTCTTTGTGTTGCATGGTTGCTTAAATTCATTATATAAACCCTCGTAAAAGGGATTGTCATCAATTACCAAAATGGGGGAGATTGAAAGTGCATGGTTGCCCCCATGCGTGGTTTTGGTAATTAATGACAATCCTTATAGACTAAGGTTTACATTGAGATATTCTTATAGATCTTGTCCATGGGAAATTATAGGAGTTCATGTGTTGGACTCTTCAAGATGACTTAATGACCAATGCTCTATTCAAAGGGTTTATATGAAGAATGGTCATGTGTAGAGTTGAGCTTATTGCAAGTATGGCTTGGAATAGAAGATTGAGTGAACAATCATGTTTAACCCCAAGCCATCATACATATCAAGAGAAGAAGATGAAGTGCAAGTTCAATATGATGCATATCGGAAGATATCCTTTGATTGAGTCTTGCAAAGGAAACACGAAGACAAAGCCTAGCGAGTCCCTCCCATAACGGAGTATGGGGGAGCATTTGTAGAAGTCTTCATCAAGCATATGCTAGCAAGCACAATCAAGAAAGGTGTTTCAACTCGAGAGAGTCAAGATCTTCATCATCGAGCTCAAGTGGAATGCGCAAGGCAAAGGTATGATCTTGATAGGGCTATAGGTTAGATAGGCGTACTACCAAGAGGGGCTCTCGAGTGAGTAACTTGATCGCATCTTTGTGGAGAGCTCAAACCTTTGCATGCTTGGCATATCATCTTTCTTGGTTCTTATTTGGTTTTTCTCCGTGTTGAGTTTTGGTGCTTGTCGTGATCTTCATGACAAGACCAAGTCCTTCAAAAATGGTTTTACTTTGGAAAACTTGTTGTCTTTATCCATGTGAGGATTTAGAGCTTGGTTTATCTCCATACTAAGCTCTAGTTCATCAAAAACAGATTTCGTATGAATATCTTGTTGCGTTTTTTATGAAGGAGTTTTTAGTGGTTTGCATTGTTTAGGAAAGTTCAACCTTTCCCCATTTGGTTTTATCCTCACATTATGGACTGTGATGTTTCTATGCACATTCAAGTAGAGCTCGTTGTAACGATTCCAACGAGCCAAAAATCATCGAAAACGGAGTCCGGATGGAAAAGATATTGACGTTTTCATTTATCGGTTTCTGCTGTTTTTTGCTGTAGCGGTAGTACCGCCGCGGTACCGCCCGAGGTACCGCCGGAGCTAACAGAGAGCTGTTTTCGGCGGTACCGGGAGTGGTAGTTCCACCGGGGCGGTAGTACCGCTGCCCGGGGCGGTAGTACCGCTACGGAAGCCTGTTTTCAGCCCGCTTTGATGCCCTAACTCCCTAGGGGGGCGGTAGTACCGCTAGGGCCAGCGGTAGTACCGCTACGGCGCGAATCTGCACCCAACGGTTGGAATTTGGGTTGACCTATTTAAGGGGCCTTCTTCCCCAATGGTTCCCTAACCTTTCTAGCAAGTTTTGACCTCCATTATTGACCTTCTTGAGCTTGCTATCTCTCCATCCCTCCAACGATTCTTGCTAATTCTTGAGGGAAAAGAGAGAGGAGATCTAGATCCACCTTTCCACCAACCAATCTCTCCTCTAAGTGAGGGGAACCTAGTGGATTTAGATCTTGGAGTTACTTTGTGGTTCTTCTCCTTTGTTCTTCCTCTCTTCTCCCCCCATAAGCATTAGTTGCCTTTGGTGGGATTTGAGAGTGAAGGATTTGACTCCTTTGTGGATTCCTTGTTCTTCCTCTCTTCTCCCCCCATAAGCATTAGTTGCTTTTGGTGGGATTTGAGAGTGAAGGATTTGAGCACTTGTGCTCTTGCCTTTTCATTCGGTGCATCGGTGTGCTCTCCACGAGGATTCGTGGAAGTTGAAAGTTTGTGAGCTTGTTACTCTTGGGTCCTTGGACCCTAGACGCCTTTGTGGTGGTTGGACCCTTGTGTGGTCACTTGAAGCCGTTCGGGAGCCCCCAATCACATTGTGGGTTGTGCCCCGGATTGTTGTTGGAGGCCGTTCGGGAGCCCCCAATCCCATTGTGGGTTGTGCCCCGGATTGTTGTTGAAAGGCTCCGGATTCCGCCTCGAAGGAATTCCGATAGTGGAAGGTGAACCAAGCCTTTGTGGTGCGGTTCATCGGAGAAGAAGGTGAAACCTTTGTGGTTGTTGAACCGTTGTGTCGGTTCACACCTCTCCAACGAGACATACTCCCTTAACAAGGAGGAACTCGGGAATACATCCTCGTCTCCGCGTGCCTCGGTTATTTCTATACCCCGAGCTTTTACTTATGCACTTTGCATTGTGATAGCCTTCGTGCTTGAAGTATTCTATTGCTATCACCTTGTTGTTTATCTTGCTTAGCATAAGTTGTTGGTGCACATAGGTGAGCCAAGTTTATTTAGGTTGTCGGCTTGTTAATTTAAACACCTAGTTTTATTCCGCAATTATCAAGCCTAAGCCGGAAAAGTTTTAAACCGCCTATTCACCCCCCCCCCCCCTCTAGGCGACATCATTGTCCTTTCAAGAGCTCACACGGGGAGGATCCCGGTAAAACCGAGATCTCCCAGGAACAGGAAATAAGATCAACGTGCGAAGGAGAAGATCTAACAAATACGAACTAATGCACGAAGGCACACAACACACACACGATATACCCAGGTTCAGGGCCCTCGTGAGTAGGTAACACCCCTACTCCTGCCTTTCCTCTCTATATACTTGTGTTACAAGCGCTACAACTTGCCGCTAGATCTCTCAAAGTAAGGAGTACAAAGAACTAGATGAACTCAAGGTGTAAAGGAGTAACTGCACTAAGAGTAAATGCGACTATAGCTTTGGCTCTCAAGTTGGTCTCTTGCTCTCTGGAGCAGTTATGGCGCCTTTTATAGAGCTCCGGCCAGGAGGGCCGGAAACCCTAAATCGGCTTGGCCCCACCGGACAGGCCTAGCCGGCATGCCGTCACCGGCTAGTGCGACCTAGTCGCCGGGCTATGCGGCGTAGCCCCTTCGTCATCATCTCGATAAGGACGGCAGGCGCCGTCCTGCATCATCATTGTCCCCCTGTCAGAGACAAGACATGTCTTTTCCCATCCCAGATAGCCTTTTCCGGATTGCCGGGCTAGGTATGTCAGGTCTTGTCGTACCACGATCGTACCAGCTGACGCGCTCCCGTGTCAGGCGGGAAGTGACCATGCTTCCGTGTCAGGCGGGAGGTGACCATGCTTCCGTGTCAGGGGGAATGGTACTTCCCCCCGCAATAGACGGGAAAGCCTGCTAGGGACCGTTGACGGCCTACCGGAAGCCCTCACGCCGGCTACCTCCTCGCTTGCCACTGTGAGCCTCTTCTGCATAAGATCAAGACCGAGACATATACTCCGGTTAGTACTTACCCAGAACACCTATCCGGTAAAGCCGAGTACTCCTTCCGCCGGGAGTTCCCTCGGAGCCCGAGATCCGGGATCCTTTCCGGAGGGGTCCGATCTCGTCTCAGGATGAGTATCTCTAGGCCTACCCTCCCGAAGATGTCTTAGCCTATCAGCAAAGACATCTTCGAGAAGCTAGTTCTTAGAGGAACCACCCGCTCATGCTTGTGCTGCGATTGTGAGGGCCGGGGGTGTCTATTTATAGCTGCCAGAGCTGACCCTTGTGGCTTCCAGGAGGCACTTTGCCCTCTACCAGTGCCCAAGGGTGAAGTTGCCCTTTCAGCACACCAGGAGGTGTCCCTTGCTCTCGCCAAAGGTCAAGTACTGTTGGCACTTTACTGAATTATACCGGGATCTGCCCCTACCCGGGGGGCAGCCCCCCGACACTAGTCCCTGAAGCTGGTGCTGCATGGCGACCTCGGATGACGTGCAGGATCAGCTTTATACCACCTCTATCTTCTGGGAACACATGACACCAGCCTTTCCCTATCTGCCGAAGGCGGTTCTTCCCGAGATCTTATTACCGAGACAGTTTTTTACCGGGAGGCGAAGCCTGCAACCGGATAACGCAGCCTTAGTGAATCTCGACCGTTGGCTTCGTGCTGAATTCGAGATTGCAAGCTGGGGCCCACCCGACGTCCTGTCCGAGCAGAAATGCACTCGAGTGCTCCTGCCCGAGCACGCCGTCGCTTGGGTTCCCGCGCCGGGAGCCGCAGCCGATCCGGAGTCCAACCGTTGGGGGCCGTGTGACCCACGGTGTGGCCGGATCGGGCGCTCCGGGTAGCGCCACGTGGCTCACTGCGCAAAACAGATCCCACCCACGATCGTGGGGATCGTGGGCGGGAAAATTGGAAACCGCTCCGGAATCCCTCCCATAAATAGGGGACCGGAGCGGTCTCCTCTCCTTCTTCCTCTTCCTTGCTTCTCCACCACTGTCTCGAGCACATCGCCGCCGCTGCGCTCGTCACTCGAACGTCGTCGCCCTCGCCGTGCGCCGGAGCTCGAACATCGCCGTCCCTCTCGCACTTCATCGATCTCCTCTTTCACCGGTGAGTCGCTCTCTCCGTCTCGATGACTTTCTTCGGTAGAACAACTGCCCGATTCCGGCCGTGCCGTAACACAAGTGCGGTTGAGCCGCCGTCGGTGAGCACAACTTGAGCAGCGCGCACGAGGCGCACGGTGGTGATGTACCATCGTGGTAGGATGTAGATCATTCACTCGCATTGCGCCTCGCCCGAGTCCAGCGCGAGCCTATTTTCTTCCTTTTTGTTTAGATTTTTTAGCAGACGGTAGATCTTATTTCGCAGGAATCCGGTTGTGTTTAGCAGTTTATGCTCCGGCATCCTAGTTTCCGGTAGACTAACCCCGACTAACCGCCGCTGCGCCTGCAGAGTAGCCCGGATACACCTGCAGTCTTCTCCGACATGGGTGAAGAAAGTATCCGGGGATGCTGGGACGGATCCGAGACCAAACAATGGGACCTGGATTGGCTGTACCGGACCCACCGGATTCCGCCAGAAGTCGAGAGCCGCCTCCCGTAGGGCGAGGTTGAGCCGGAACCCCAACCCGGGGAATACGTAGTATTCCTTACGCATTTCGAGCGCGGGTTTGGGCTTCCGGCTAGCCCCTTCTTTCGCGACTTCCTCGACACCTACAGCCTCCAACCGCATCACCTCCCAGCTAACGCCATCATGATGCTCTCGGTCTTCACCACGTATGCGGAAGCATACCTCGGCGTGTGGCCCTTCCTGGATCTTTGGGCCAAATATTTCATCCTTCGTCGCCAAGTCATCCCCAACCCGGATCAGAAAGAGAAAGACTTGGTCGACTGCGGAGCGGCCACCATCATCCCTCGCGCTGACTCCGGCTTCCCCATAGTCAAGGGACTAGAATCCTGCCGGAAGTGGCAGCGCAGCTTCTTCTACGTGAAGAACCGGGAGCACTCGCGAGATGGTCCGGGATCCTCGAATCCGGATTTCATAAATCTGCCGGAGTTTGTCCATGGCCCTCCTCGCAAGTTCAACCTCTGGAAACGACTACCGGATACCGAAGAGGTCAACTGCATGCATGACGTGCTTCAGGCGCTGAACAAGAAAATGACCGGCGACGATCTCCTTCGCTGCTTCATTATTCGCCGCGTCTGTCCTCTGCAAAACCGAGTGCACAAGATGTGCCACATGGACGGGAGTTATGACCCCACTAGGACCAGTATTTTCGGGTTAGATCATGTTGCGGTTGTCCGACGCGTTCGAGCCATTGCTCGGACGAAGATGACGGATGATTATTCTTGGGGTGCCATTGGGGGATCCCAGAATAAACCGTTAAAACAGGTGCTCCTGTCTGTCTTTCGCGCATTTGCCCACGTACATGCGTTTACTTGGAAATCATGTGATGACCTGTTTGCGCAGTTATTTGAGCGGCAAGCCGAGGAGGACGCAGTCCACGCCAACGGGAACTTCGTGCCGAACCTCCCGGTGCCGGATAAGATGCCGAGAAAGGACCCTGATGGCGAGGACCATCTCGCTATTCCTCTGCTCAAGGCTGCAGCTCCGGGTAACCCTTCAACCTCAAAGACAGTTTCTATTTCTTCGGATGATGAGGATGAGATTGACTGCCAAATTCTCGATGTTATTGACGCTCTCCCTCTCAATTGGGCCTCAGCAGTGGTTCCGAAGCCGACTGCCGGAACCAAACGTGCCGAGAGCCGGAAGCGCGCGGCTTCCGACACCGAGGCTGCCGACAACTCCGGCAACCCCCCCAAGAGGAGCAAACCGAATAAACAAACGGCCCCGAAGCCTCGCCGGCAAAGGGGCCCTCCTACTGTGGACTCCGGGTACATTTTCCTTGCCTTATTCCACATGACTTTGCCTTCTCCATAACTTATTACTGAGGTACTTTCTTTCAGGGACGCACTCGACCTCCCGTCACCTGCTATTCCTCCTCCTCCCGGAACTCGGACTCCCAGTCCTGCCCGGGCTTCGCCTTCTCCTCCTCGGCCCTCTACTCGGGGAAGCGCGGCTGCCGCCTCCGGTGCCGCACCGGCATCCGTTGTAACTCCGGGTGCTTGCCCGGCGACCGACGAGATCCCGGCGCCAGCCACGACGACCTCGGGAGATATTCTCCTTCCGGAAAGTCCGCGTCGAGTGCCCGGGCTTGAGGCGGAGATCTTGAGCCCTCCCCGGCAATTAGTGCCAAGCGGTACCTCCCGGCAAGCTTCGGACAAGGCTGCCCCGGAGAAACGGCCAGCAGTCTCCTCCCGGCCAGCTGATCCACCTGCCGGGAAGTCGCGCCCCAAGATTGCTGGGCAGAAAACGACTTCCGCCAAGCCCGCAGCTGCCCCGACATCCTCGGCCCAGGACTTGGTGCTGCGCACGGGTACGTTTTCATCGTTACCACCGCCTCCCGCCGAGATCCCTACAGCTGCCTTGCGGATGTTGCGAGCAACCGTTAGCTCCTTTGTGCCTTCAGGGTCCCGGGATCTTGCTGCTACCCGCGCGCCCGGCGGCTCCGGCATACAGGTTGTTGACGAATACAACCAGGCCTGGCTTGCCGCCGACGCCTCCGAGATCGCGGGAGACTTGCACGCTGCAGGCCCAAGCCGCAACACCCAAGCTCTGCACGCTCTCCAGGTGGCCGCGTTGGATGCTACTCGGGTGACCAAGGTAAGCTTGTTCTATTTCTATCAAAAAATACTTGTTCCTTCCACCACCACTAGTCCCCGAGATTGGTGCTTAGTGCTCTAGATTCCACCGAATAGCAGATCACTAGGTT
The DNA here is from genome assembly GCA_026929855.1 of Poa annua. NCBI lineage: Eukaryota > Viridiplantae > Streptophyta > Magnoliopsida > Poales > Poaceae > Poa > Poa annua. Next base: position 76,845,684 of record CM049431.1, on the reverse strand, counting down.
CCAATCTTAGAGAGAAATCCAGGACTCGGATAGCGAGTCCCCGAGATCCTCCCAATTGGGTAGCTTGCTTCAAAATTTGCTTCACAACCACTAGTCCCCGAGATTGGTGCTTAGTGCTCTAGATTCTACCGAATAGCAGATCACTAGGTTCCAATCTTAGAGAAAAATCTCAGGACTCGGACACCGAGTCCCCGAGATCCTCCCAACCGGGTAACTTGTTATGTGTTAGAGATCCAGGACTTTCCCGTTTTCCTTACATTTTTTCCCCGGCTGAATCCTCCTTCTTTTTCTCGATTTCAGGAGTGCGGCAAGAAACGCTGCAGCATCTTCAACCGAGTTCTTGCTGACCTCGGTCAGTCCAAGAAATCCGAGGGGCGCCTCCGGGAGGAGCGAGATGCGGCGCGCAAGGTCTCGGTGGACCAGAAGACCGCACTCGCCACCGCGCAAGCCGAAATCGCGCGGCTCAACGGCGAGCTAGAGAAGGTCAAGGCTGTTGCGACCGATATGAAGACGCGCTTCATCGAGGCGACCAAGAAGCAGAAAGAAACCTTGGACCAGTCCGAGGAGCGCGCGCACAATGCGGAGACCGAGCTGGCTCTCCTCCGGTCACGGTCTGATACTTGGCTCTCGGAGCTCACTGTATTGAACCGGGATCTTAACAGTAAGTGGACCGACACCCCTCTTCTCTTGTTACTTCCTTTATTTGCTGTTGCTTTTCTTATGACCTAGTCGTTTGACAGTTCTTCTTTTTAAAGTGGAATTTGAGCACTCCCGGGAGGCTGCCGTTCTTGCCGTTGCTGCCGCCCGAGAGAAGCGCGCCGGGAAGGGCCCTGTCTCGGAAACCTAGGACATCGAGGATCACCTCACCGCCCTGAAGGCCCGGATAGTGCCTCTTCGGTCTATCGGAACGGAGCTGCTCAGCGCTGCGGTTCACGTCCACGGCGCCTTGTGGCCGAGCATCCGCGGGACGCTCTCGGTGCCCGAGCTCGCGAGCGCACTGCAGTGTGCCGGGAGGCACATTCATGCGTGGAAGCGTTCCGGTGCGCGAGCTGGTGCCGACCAGGTCTTGACCCAAGTACTTAGCTGGTACGATGGTCTTGACCTGGAGGTGATCCAGCGGCTGCGGACGACCTCGGCGTGGGTGAGTGATCCGGCTAAGATCCAGCGGCGACAGGAGGTGGCGCACCGGATCGCCTCGTGGTCAAGCATCCGTGCCTTCACCGCCAGCGTCCTTCCTTCCGACTCGGAATCCGATTACGAGGATGACGAAGAAACCGGCGCGACCGGCGACGCGGAAGACGATGTCCCGGAAGAAGATGATGCTGCCTCCGGTGCCGCGCCCGAGAGCGTGGTTCCCCGGGACGCAACGACTTCGCCGAGACCCGAGGCCACCGAGACCGAGGTGCGTCCCGACGCCCCGAGTAGCGCTGCCGGAACTGAAGCCGAAGCTGCTCCTGCTGCGTCTCCCGAGAGAGCTGCCCCGGCTGATGCCGCCGAGACTGCTGCCCCTGCTGACGCCGCTCCCGACGCTGCTCCTCCTGCTGGTGTCTCGGTCGAGAAGCCGACATCTCCTATTGCTTAAAACACTTAAGAGTAGATTCGTCAAATCCCCGGGATGCCGGGTGCAATATGTAATATACACCTATATTATTTTCGTTGCGTACTGAACTATTTATCCGAGTAATTTATGTCAATTTATTCTGTTTTGAGTTCCCGACTTGCCTTTCATGTTTACCGTACTTAGGTAATTTCTGCTCTTGTCTACCATTTCGGCGTTCGACAGTCGAGTCACGAAACTCCACATACGGCATACATTACTTAGAACAATTCGAGTTCCGTCTAACCGAATTCCCGACATAAAAAATAACCGAGTTAGCAAAAAACAAGTATGCCGGATAAGTTCCTGCTCCGAGCCCCCGAGACCATTTTCGTGTTTCCCACCTTCCCTCTCTTTGCTCTTGACTACCATTTCGGCGTGCGCCAGTCGAGTCACAAGATGATTTCACATGACATACATTACTTTGACTTTGAGAATCGAACTCGGAACTTTCCCGGCATACAAAAATGAAAATAGAGAACGGTTATCCGGCAGTTCCCGAGTTCCTTCCCGAGATGCCGGTGAAAAACAGTAAATGAACTTGACAAGAAATAACAAGACATGCACATAACCAGGCAGTCCCCGGGTTCCTCCCGGGGTGTCTTACTTCCATTAATACTGAAAATTGAGATACAACATACACTGAGCCTTTTACGTGTAAAAGGGGCGAAGTAGAGCTACATTCCATGGACGCTTGGTTTCCTCCCCGGATTTGTCCATTACACCTTTCCTAGCCTCCTGTGCATCTACAAGGTAATAAGAATCATTGTGCAATGCTCTGCTTATCACAAAAGGTCCCTCCCATGGAGGTGACAATTTATGCATTCCAGCCGTGCGTTGGATGAGCCTCAGCACCAGATCCCCCTCTCGGAACACCCTCGGGTGTACTTTCCGGCTATGATAGCGACAGAGATTCTGTTGATAAATTGCAGACCGAGATAGTGCCAATTCTCTTGCCTCTTCGAGTAAATCTACATCATCTTCTCGGGCCTCCTTTGCCTCGGTCTCGGTGAACATTGTCACTCTCGGGGAGTCATACTGTATGTCGGTCGGGAGTACTGCCTCAGCACCGTATACCATGAAGAATGGCGTGTAGCCGGTAGATCTATTCGGTGTAGTCCGGAGACCCCATAACACCGCTGGTAACTCCTCTATCCAGCATCCCGGAGTTCTCAACAATGGTTCGATCAGACGAGCTTTGATACCGGCTAAGACCAAGGCATTTGCTCTCTCGACTTGCCCATTTGCTTCCGGGTGTGCAACTGATGCTACATCCAGCCGGATTCCCTTCTTAGCACAAAATCGAGCGGATTCCCCCACAGCAAAGTTGGTTCCATTATCTGTGATAATGCTGTGCGGGTATCCGTATCTCAAGATGATGTCTTTCAGGAATTGCACAGCGGTGTGTCCATCACACTTCCGGATTGGCTCGACTTCTATCCACTTTGTGAACTTGTCCACCATAACCAGTATGTGTGTCATATTGCCTTTTGCCGGCTTGAACTGACCGACCATATCCAAACACCAAACTGCGAATGGCCAAGTGATGGGGATTGTTTTCAGTGCTGATGCCGGCATGTGTATCCGGTGAGCAAATCTATGGCATCCTCCACATTTCTGAACAATATCTTCTGCTTGCTGCAATGCGGTGGGCCAGTAGAACCCATGCCGGAACACTTTCGCCACCAGAGCCCGCGATGATGCATGATGCCCACATTCTCCCTGATGTATTTCCAGGAGCATCACATGTCCTTCTGCCGGTTCTACACACCTCTCGAGTACCTCAGTGACACTCCTTTTGTACAGTTCTTGATTGATGACAGTGTATGATTTTGATCTTCGCATTATCTGCCGGGCTTCCACTTCATTCTCCGGGAGGGTTCCTTCCAAGATATAAGCCATAATGGGTTGTGCCCATCCCGGGACAGGTCTAACCGGAACATGAGAGCGTCTATGTCCATTGGCTCTGCCGACATCACCTCTATCATCATTTTTCTTTGCCTCTCTGAGCACTGGGACGCAGTCCCCGGGTTCGATGTTATGCTCCCGACATCTACTTCCATGGGTACTGCATCTGAACTAGGCTCCTTGGGGATGAAGATAGAATCCGACTCGGGTGAGGGCTGAATAGATGGCTTCCTCAAATGCTCCAGGGCTATTCCGGGTGGGATGGCATCCCGAGAAGATCCTAGCTTGGACAAGACATCTGCTGCCTCGTTTTCTCCTCTAGGTATATGCTTGAACTCGCATCCTTCAAAAAATCCGGATATTTTCTGCACATGAAACCTGTATAAGGCCATGTTTGCATCGAGGGCATCCCAATTCCCCGACACCTGTTGTACTACGAGGTCGGAGTCACCGACACACTCTATCCGGTGGATGCCGATTTCCCTGGCGACGTTCAATCCATGAACCAAAGCCTCATATTCTGCGACATTGTTGGATGCCCGAAAATGAATTTGCAGCACATACTTCAGTACATCTTGCTTTGGGGAAGTGAGGACCACTCCTGCACCCAATCCGATCTTAGCCTTTGAGCCATCGAAATGCATCCTCCAGAAATTGTAATCCGGCATCGGAGGTTCACACTGCATCTCGACCCAGTCTACCAAAAAGTCCGGCAGCGCCTGCGACTTGATGGCATCTCGTCTCTCGTACGCCGGAGCGTATGGAGACAACTAGATGGCCCATTTGGCTACCCGGCCGCTAGCGTCCTTGCAACCGATGATCTCGGCGAGAGGAGCTTCGCATACCACTGTGATCGGGTGTTCCTGAAAGTAGTGCTTGAGCTTTGTCACTGCCATGTACACCCCATACGCCATCTTCTGGTAGTGCGGGTAGTTCTGCTTGGATTCCGAGATCACCTCACTGAGGTAATACACCGGTCTCTGTATCAGCTTGCCCCCTTCTTCCCTTTCTACTACCATTGCCACACTGACTACTCGGTTGGTTGCAGCAATATACAGCAGCATAGGTTCCTTGGGTAATGGGGATGCCAACACGGGTGCTGTTGAGAGCATTCTTTTCAAATCGTTGAACACCGCGTCAGCCTGCGGGGTCCAAACAAATATTTTGCTCTTCTTCATCAGCCGGTACAGAGGCAAGGCCTTCTCCCCAAGTCGGCTCACAAACCGACTTAGGGATGCCAGACACCCGGTAAACTTCTGCACATCCTTGAGACCCACGGGCAACTTCATGCTCTCAATAGCACGAATTTTACCCGGGTTGACTTCAATTCCCCGGCTTGAGATGAGGAAGCCGAGTAACTTCCCTGCCGGTACACCAAATGTGCACTTATCCGGGTTCAATTTCATCCGGAATCTTCTTAAGTTCTTAAATGTTTCCCTCAGATCATCTATTAGTGAGCCTTTTTCTTTTGTTTTTATGACTATGTCATCGACATAGACCTCGGCATTTCGGCCTATCTGGTCATGCAAACATTTCTGCATGCATCTCTGGTAGGTAGCACCAGCATTCCTCAACCCGAAAGTCATGACATGATAGCAATAAGCCCCATAAGGGGTAATGAAAGCAGTTTTCAATTGATCATCCGGATTCAAAGGTATCTGGTGAAAACCAGAATATGCATCTAAAAAAGTTAAAAGCTCACTCCCGGCAGTGGAATCTATCACTTGATCTATCCGGGGTAGTGGAAAGGGGTCTTTCGGGCATGCTTTGTTGAGGTTGGTGAAGTCGATGCACATGCGCCACACCTTAAGCGGGAGGGGATCATCCTTCTTCTTCTCTACCAGGACCGGATTTGATATCCAATCCGGGTGCAGCACCTCCATTATGAATCCAGCGGCCAGCAGTATAGCCAGATGCTCCATGACCGCGGCTCTTCTTTCATCCGAGAGGCGCCTAGTTGGTTGTTTCACCGGCTTCGCATCCGGTCGAACAAACAGAGAGTGCTCAGCCAACTCCCTCGGGACGCCTTGCAAATCGTCACTCGACCACGCAAAGGCATCCCGATTCTCACGGAGGAAGTCGACGAGCTCGCCTTCCTATTTGCTGTCTAGGTTGCTGCCAATGATAACTTGGCGCTCCGGGTTGGTGGGATCCACACACACCTTCTTGGTTTTCTTGGGGGGCTGAAATGACGCACCCTGCTCCGGGTTCACCATCCCGGGCATTCCGAGTTGTGAGGTCTTGGCCATTGCCACCACTTGCTGGATCCTCTTCTTTTCTTCCGCGATCACCAGTGATTCAGCCAAGCATGACCCCGCCGAGGCACATTCCATGGAGCGCTTGTGGTCTCCCGAGATGGTGATTACACCGTTAGGTCCCGGCATCTTCATCTTGAGGTAGCCCACGTGAGTCGAGATCATGAACTTGGCGAGGGCCGGTCTGCCGATCAGTGCGTGATACGGGCTCTCGAGGTCCACGACCTCGAACTCCAAGCTCTCGGTTCGGCAGTTCTCCCGAGTTCCGAATAGCACCTCCACCCAGATCTTTCCCATGGGTGAGCAAGAGATTCTGGGCACAATGCCGTGGAAGGTTGTCTCGGTAGGTAGCAGGGTGTTCATGGATACTCCCAGCTTCAGCATCGTGTCCTTGTACATGATGTTAATGGCACTGCCATTGTCAATCAGAACCCGGCTGAAGCGGACGTTGAGGTTGGGTCCGACAAAGGTTGGGTCCACCACCAAGGCATACGCTCCCGGCTTAGGCATAACCCGGGGGTGATCCTTCCGGCTCCACGTGATCTCCATCTCGGACCAGTGCAAGAACTTGGGCACCGCCGGGATCACAGCGTTCACCTCCAGTGCACGTTGCCGCACACTCTTTCGGTCAGTGGGTTCGGTCACAAAGACCACATAGCTCTGATGTGCCTCCCGGTAGTTGCTCTGCTGGTGTCCGCCTTGGTTACCGTTGTCGTTCCGGGTATGCACCACATTCACCGGACGAGGTGGGGGTCCTCTCGGAGGAGGGGGAAGTCGGACAGCGTTGGCCCCCGATGTCGGAGGAGGGGGTCTCGGGATATTGGGCCGAGATGCCGGAGCACTCTGCCGAATAGCTCCCGAACTGCCTTCCTGCAACGTGCGCTGATACCAACTGCACTGCCGAGTAGAGTGGTTTGCGGGTTTGTTGGCCTCCAGAGTATGGTAGCAGCACGGCTTGTTCAGCATTTCCTCATATGTCAGGGGCTTCTTTTGTTCCACCCAGGTCTTTTGCACCTCCTGACTCTGACCCCAAGCCGGGCCACTTGTCTTTTGACGCTGGCTGTTGCCGGCATCCTCCTGCTCCCGGGTCACTGCTGCTACGTGCTGTGCAGCATGGTGGTACTCGGGCTGATTCCTCTTGTGGCCGAACTCCTGGCGATCATGGCTCCTGCCCGGTCCTGAACGCTGAGGCCCCGCATTCCTCCTGTTGGAGTCTCCGACATCCACTAGGGGTTGCATGGGATCTCCAAGCGTGTAGGTATCGGCGATGCGCATGGTCTCTGCCAAGGTCGTTGGCATCTTTCTTTGCAACTTCTGCCACAGCATTGAGCCATGCCGGCAACCTTGTGCAAATCAGGAGATGGCCTGTGCCTCTACCACTCCTTCGCAAGAGTTGCGAATATTGCTCCACCGGGTAAGGTACTCCCGGTCGGTCTCGTTACTCCTCGGCCTACAGATGGCGAGCTGCTGAGGCCTGTTGGGCCTTTTGTACGTGCTGGTGAAGTTGCTAATGAATGCTTCCTCAAAATCTAACCAGCAGTCTATGCTGCCAGTTCTCAGGTTGTTCAACCAGATCCGGGCTGGTCCTTCCAACATCTGCGGTACATAGCGTACCGCCCATCGTCTGTTTCCACCGGCTATGCTTACTGCAGTTACATAGTCGGTTAGCCAGTCCTCCGGCTTCTTGCTGCCATCATAGGTCTTGGCACCTCGGTTGAGCTGAAAGTTCCGAACAGGAGGTTCCCGCATGATCCGAGGTCCGAAGCAGGCAGGTCCCGGAGGTCCTTGCTCTTCCACCAACTCGGATTGATGAATCCGGTCGAGCCGGAATCTGGCATCTGCCGGGTTTAGCTGCCTGGTTCCTATCCGAGATCCCAAAGGGTTCTCGTCCGGCTGATACCCGAGCTGCTGCAGCCTCGAGTTGCCATCATTGAGCCTGTCCTGCACAGGGATCATGGCCTGCTGAGGAACAGAGGCGACCTCCCTCTGTGGGTTTCCCTGAACGTGAAGAGGATTCCGGGGTGGATTACCACGGCCAACCGGGTTATTGTTTCCTACACCCAGGTTACCATCCCCACGGGTACTTCCCGCATGCCCCGAGTTTCGCTGTCCGGCTTGCCCGGCTTGCTGGATACCGGCGAAGGCCGGATCATAGGTCTGTAGCTGCTTGTTCTTTCCGGAACCTCGACTCCGGCTCCGGCTCTTGCTCTTGCTCTTGCTTCTGCTCGGATGCGGGGAAGAGGCCTCCCCGTCCGACCTCTGGCTATTGTGTCTGGCTGAGTGCACCTGGGATCCTGCCCCGGGGTTCTTCTTCTTGAAGGCCTGATTCTGACGGTTGGCCTCAATCAACTGTCGTGGTGGTGTCACGGCAGATGCCATAGGATGGCTAATGTGTGGGGCCGATGGACGTTGGTGGATCCGGGGAGGGATAGCGAGCTGAAGAGCTCACACGGGGAGGATCCCGGTAAAACCGAGATCTCCCAGGAACAGGAAATAAGATCAACGTGCGAAGGAGAAGATCTAACAAATACGAACTAATGCACGAAGGCACACAACACACACACGATATACCCAGGTTCAGGGCCGTCGTGAGGAGGTAACACCCCTACTCCTGCCTTTCCTCTCTATATACTTGTGTTACAAGCGCTACAACTTGCCGCTAGATCTCTCAAAGTAAGGAGTACAAAGAACTAGATGAACTCAAGGTGTAAAGGAGTAACTGCACTAAGAGTAAATGCGACTATAGCTTTGGCTCTCAAGTTGGTCTCTTGCTCTCAGGAGCAGTTATGGCGCCTTTTATAGAGCTCCGGCCAGGAGGGCCGGAAACCCTAAATCGGCTTGGCCCCACCGGACAGGCCTAGCCGGCATGCCGTCACCGGCTAGTGTGACCTAGTCGCCGGTGAACGGATAGACGTCGCCTAGAGGGGGGGGTGAATAGGCGATTTAAAACTTTTTCGAGGAGCCGGAATATCCGGTCCAAGAGTGACCGGAAATTCCGAGTAGCCGGAATATCCGGTACACGAATGACCCGGAAATTCCGATATGCTTGATAAAGGCGGAATAAAACTAGAGGTTTACTTTAACAAGCATACAACCTAGATATACAAACTAGGCTCACCTATGTGCACCAACAACTTAAGCTAAGCAATACTAGTAACAAGATGATAGCAAGATATATGACTTCAAGCACGAAGGCTATCACAATGTAAAGTGCATAAGTAAAGAGCTCGGGTATAGAGATAACCGAGGCACGCGGAGACGAGGATGTATTCCCGAGTTCCACCCAAAGGTGTACGTCTCGTTTGGAGAGGTGTGCGCAACCACAACAGGTTAGCCGCAACGCCACAAAGGCTCACCTTCTTCTCCTGATGAACTCAACCACAAAAGGTTCGAGTTCACCTTCCACTATTGATCTCCTTTGGGGCGGAGATCGAATCCCGTACAACTCTTGAGGCACACACCCACAACTTAATTGGGGGCTCCCAAGTCTTGAGGCACACACCCACAACTTAATTGGGGGCTCTCAAGTGACCACAAAAGGTCTTGACGACAAAAGGTCTTGGCCACAAAAGGCCGGCCACAAAAGGCGTCTAGGGTCCAAAGACCCAAGAGTAACAAGCTCACAAGTATCACCACCACGAATCCTCGTGGAGGGCTCAAACCGATGCAAATGCAATGGCAAGAGCACACGAAGTGCTCAAGTCCTTCACTCTCAAATTCCAACACAACAACAAATGTTTATGAGGGAATAAGAGAGGAAGAACAAGGAAACCACAAAGGAGTCAACTCCTTCACTCCCAAATCCCACCAAAAGCAACTAATGCTTATGGGGGGAGAAGAGAGGAAGAACAAAGAGGAAGAACCACAAAGGAACTCCAAGAACTAGATCCACTAAGTTCCCCTCACTTAGAGGAGAGAAGGATTGGTAGGATTGTAGATCTAGATCTCCTCTCAACTTTCCGTAAAGAATATGGAAGATTCAATGGAGGGATTGAGAGGGAAGTGAGCTTTCCAAGGTCAACAATGGAGTAGGAGAGAGGGGAAAGTCGTGCTGCCTTGGATTGGCTGGGGAAGAAGAAGGGGAGAGGTATTTATACCCCTCCAGGAAATATAGCCGTTGGCTGTTTCGACACTCGGAAATTCCGGTATAAGTTAGACTCGGAATTTCCGGTCACCCGGAAATTCCGGTCTAGAGAGACTCGGAAATTCCGGCTGGAGTCAGAAGCAAAACCAAACTTTTCCTTAGCCATTTCTGGAGGACTTTTCTGGGGGCACTCGGAAATTCCGGTAGACGGAAATTTCCGAGCACAATTTCCGACTGGAGTCAGAACCCTTTTTCTCCTTTTCTTAGCCGTTTTCTTGGATGAGCTGGGGAACCGGAAATTCCGGTAGGGCGGATGTAGCGTACCTGCTCTTAAGATAAGGCAGATACCTGTGTATAGTGCAAATCCCTGGATCGATTCATTTGCACACACAATTTACGATGTAATATCACAACAAAGCATCAATTATATTACATCGATGATCCAGAATTACAAAATATTTTATACAAGTTGCATTGCGTAAAGCTAGCATTGAAAAAGTACACAGCGGAAAATACAATAGCAGTGAGTCTCTATAACTTTCATGCTGCCACAGGCGAAAACATGTTGGTTGCAGACTCGAAATCCCTTAACGAAACCTCACTCGTCATCTGATCACATCTGCAATAAGAAAAATATTGCAACAACGTGGGTCAGATTCCATTAAAAATGGAGTCTGGCAAGTGACACTATGGTGGACACTTAAGGCAGTAACTCTAAAGCCTATATGCATATTTGGCTGGTGGAGCTCAAGGCTAATTTGCATAAAGCCAATTTTTCCTACTCTTTGGAAAACACTTTTCTTGAAATCGACGAGTATGGCATGAAAACCATAAATCTCATCTTCCCTTGTTCACCCATCAAGTTTTACTTTTGAAGTTGGAATGGTGGAATCCTCCGTTGACGTCCTTGATCAGCTGCTCAAAATTGTCCGTAACCGGGGACACGGCTAAGTACTTAGTTTTACACTCTGCAGAGGTTGTGCACTTTCACCATTGTACCCATTCAACCCAAAGTATCCTTTACACACCATTTGTGATAAGGAAAGGAGAGAATGAGACGAGATCTTTCAGAAGCATTTTCCCTCCCACATGGCTTGACCCGTTCCACCTAACATCCCCCTACATCTGCTTGTCAAGCCGGAGAGAGTCCACGCAACATAATTGATCAAGCCAGAGCCCATATGGCAATGGCTGCACTGGAAGCAATCGTCACTCGGAGGTTCTTCAGATTCCTCTGTTCCTGGGTGGCCGTTCTCAAGTGTACATACTCTATAGGAACCATAGAAATGGACCGAGTAGCCACTCAACATAAACCATCCGACCAATTACCACCCAGGTGTTTCATTCTTAACTTAGTAGAATTTAGATTTTCACAAAACAACATTTGCATAGCATCAATAATTCTACCAAGTATTGCATAGGAACCTAGACACAGGAATAAGGAATTCTACACAGGTTTAGCATAGCAACACATGCATATAAAAATACACTAGGTAATGCATATAAAAATAGGAAGTTTATGAGGTGTGCCACTTGCCTTTGAATGTTGTCGTTGTTCACAACTCTTTTCAACGATACTCGGGACTCTCCGTTCAGTCTAAACAATACAAACAAACAACAATACAACAATCATAAAACAACACAACACTTACAAACAAGTTTCTTAAACTTCTAAGGAAAACATGACATGCATGATATGCAAGTTATTTCTAAGGACTAGAGGTGCAAGCCATGCCATGGAAAATCTTTTAAGTTAATGCAAGGCAAATAGATTGGTCCAAAAAGGACTAAGGGCTAAGGTCTCAAGTTGGATAAAAATACTTTGTTTTATATCATCTTTAAACAAGCACTCTAATGGCTTAGCCATGATGTGCAAAATACCTAGAGAAAAATACTAAGTCATTTGTTCCAGATGATCAACAATTATTATCAACTCTTTGTAAATTGGACATTCACTATAGTGAGAGAGACAGACACCCGGCCAGCCACTTAAATTGTGGAACAGGTCTCATGTACGTGGACATGTAAGGTTTGTTTCCAGGCCGCTTCATCCCACTATGCTGCTAGGATCCAACAACTTCAAGATGATAACATCATGATCAAAATTTGTTTAAGTCTAAAAGACAAGATTAGGAAAGAGGGAAAAGATAGAAAGAAAGATGTAGTTGTCCTCCAGGCTTCATCTCCAGACTTGTAATATTCTCCTTGATGATGTCTTGATTGAGTTCTGAGTAGTCCTGATGAATCTTCAGACTTGATGATTCTTGTATCCTCGAGGCTGGTCTTGGATTTACTTAGTCTTCATGAAATCTCAGAGGAGGAGAAAAGATAGAGAGAAAGACTTAGAGAATAAAAAGGGGGTTGGCCTTCTTGAACTTCTTCTCACTTTTCTTCTAAGTGCTTGCCATCTTTGGGAATGCTTACAGAGTCTGTTTTCTTCTAAGTCCTTCATGAAGCCCCAGAGAAAAGAAAGAGAGAGAGAGAGCAAGGCTTGGAAAATATTTCTGGTTGGTCTTCATGAACTTGTTCTTGATTTTCTTCTAAGTGTTTCTTCTCCTTGAAGATACTTCTGAAGTCTTGTTTTTGGCTAAGTCCTTCGTTGGTCTTCCAGCTCCATGTTGAAAAATACTAAGTGTCTTAAGTGTATAGCACTTTTCTCAAAATACTAAGTTTGAAAATAATTCCTAACTTAGAGAAAACTAATGAAGAGGGGTTTTCCTATGAGAATAAAATATGCTATGAATGAAATGAAATTTTAAATCACAAGAAACATAAAAATAACTTTTGTGATTTCTTTATAAATATGCATGAATTTATAAATGCAATTTAAATAAATTTCTAATTTTGGAATATATAATAAAAGGAATAATTATAAGATTAAATTTTCCTATGACTAAATTTTTATAACAAAATTTTATACTTAGTGTTTAATAGACAGAGAGCATTTAATTAAATCTATAGCAATTGGATTTAATCAATAATAATATTTCCATTAAAAGTTATTTCAAAATTAGTCAAACTATTCAAATTAAACACACAACTATGAAATCATTCACAAATTACTCAAAAATAATTCATAGCAGTGGCAGTAATTTACAAATATTCTAAAGTTTCTAAAACATATTTATATGCAATTTTTGGATTTATAGATTTAAAGTTATTACAAATATACTCAAATTCACCATTTGAAATTTGAATATTTTATACTAAGTCAAATTTGAATTTTGTCAGATCCAAAATATTCTACATGTCGAGAGCTTTCCAAATATATAAAATTATTAAATTTGGAGTTGTGGTTAAAAAGTTGTAAGAGATCTAAGTGACAGGGGTGTTTCTGTAAAATTGCCAATTAAATTTAATTAAGGAAATTATTTTCCACGTGGCAGCTGACTGGGCAGTGACGTGGCTGCCACGCGGCGCTGACGTGGATAAGTTACCAGATCTGGGCCGTCAGATCTGGATCTGACGGTCCAGATCGGAGCGTACCGCTTCGTCCGCAACGATCTAATCTCGTGCGTCGATCGAAGATCTGACGGTCGAGAGGCGCTGACCTGAGGGTGGCGGCGCAGTGCTCGCCGGCGGTGAGGAAGACGACGGCGCAGCCTCTGTCGATGACGGATCCGTCGCTCCGGCGATCTCTCGGGCGTGGGGCGAGTGGCAAACGGCTCCCCGCAGCACGGCGAGTTGGATGAGAGCGGTGAGGTTGTCTCGGGCGTCCTTGGACAGCGGAGAGGCGAGGACGAGTGCGGCGGCGGCTCCGGTGAGGTCCGGTCGACGACGATGCGCTCGAAACACTGCAGGAAACGCCGAACGCGTGACTCAGGAGATGCGCACGAGGACGGCATTGAAGAGGAGCGAGTCAGGGGCATCGGGGAAGGTCTCACCGTGACGGAAAAGTGAGGAACGTGCGGCGGAGGAGACGAACTCCGGCGAGCTTTCCAGCGGCCTGGCGGCGTGATTTAGTTAGGGTTTCGAGGGGGAAAAGACGCGGCGGGGTCCGGGGATTATATAGGGGCTGCAGGAGATCGAATCCCGTACGAATCGGAGAGGAAATCGTCTCCGATTCGATTTCCTTCTTCGGCGTGTTAATCGGACAGAGGTTGGAGATGAACAGCTGACGTCACTGCTGACGTCAGCGACTATTTTCTTTTTCTGATTTTATTTCTTTTATTCATATCTTTTTATTTATAACTCCAAATGATGTCAAATTAATTTCTAAAAATTTGTAAAAATAATATCTTGCTGTTAAACCAGTTGTGGGTATGTTTTGAATATTTTTGAAAATTCATATTTTGAAATATTTCTTAATTTCAAATTTGACACTTAAAGTCAAATTTGGATTTCTTTCTTATTTAAATTTTTCCTTTGGCTATAATAAATTTGTAAAAATACCCCCCATTTCAATATGTTTGAATTTAAGTTATTTAAACTTATTTTGCTGAAATCATTTATCTTTATTTTGGCATAATATTAAAGAACACATATAACAATGTTTTAGGAAATGTGAAATATAGGGTATTCATTTTTAATTCAAAATAATTTGTGCAACATTATATTTTAATTATGATAATTCATTTGAAAACTTTATAACAACTTTGGAAAGGATTTTTGTTTTAATTCTATTCTTATTTAGAATATATTAATCCTTTCATGCTTTGAAAATAGATGAAATTCCTTTAAGCAAAAGAAATGTTTATTTGGCTAATTCAGTAATTTAAATTCTATGAAGTTGTAAAGTTATACACTATAGGCTTATAATTTCCACACTATATTTTGAACTTAGTTAAAGGAATGAAACCCATTTAGTAATTATATACCATTTTGAATAATCTTATATTTATGAATGGATATGGCTAAGTGGTTTAATTCAAATACTTATAAAGAAACTAATTTATTTAAAATAAAATGGATTGTAGTTTGTAGAATTTTTCTCAAATTATATTTTAAGGTTTTGAAATATTAAACTTTGAAGTCTTTTATAGTTGGTTTCCTTATGCATTTAATATTTTATTTTAATAAAAAGAAAAGTTTTAAATTTTAGTGATTTTTGAACATTATAAAATGTTGGGATGTTACAGACTACCACCCTTAAAAGGAATCTCGTCCCCGAGATTCGGAGAGGCTAGAAAGGAAAGCAAGGGCTTGAATGATTCTGATACTCGAGATGTTTTGGGAAATGAAATTTCCGACATGGAAACTTGAAAACTTGACAGTGAATGGTTTTTCTGATTAGGAGGATGGAAAGAAGATAGTTTGAGATCTTTGGGTTTAAGAGACTGGGTTTGAATTATCTAGGTGGCTACCACCCTTAAAAGAAAAGTTTTGTTGATAATTAAACATTCTAATGCACAACCAAAAATCAAGATAATCCATTACAAACATCATCTAACAAACATCAAGCAACAAAGTTCAAACACAAGCAACAATACGTATATTTCAAACTTCTTTTGAGAAATCGAACTAATCGTTTATCGAACGAAAGGTCGGGGAAATACAAAAACAACAGTACTGCCATACCACAATTTGATAGGTCAATACACTAAATCGATACGATAAGCTAAATAAGATAAATGGTGGTCCCTCTAACATGGTTTTGATTGCTACACTTATCCTTCCTACATATTACGCTTGCGTTTTATTGCGTGGTTATTTGCCTCAGGCGTGACTTCTTCCTCATTTGACTCTTCAAACAGCACCTCTTCGGGGTCTTCTTCCTCTTTCGTAGCTGCAGATACAGTCACATCTCCAGTGCCTTGGTCACCTCCTTCTTCAGCTACTGGCGGTGGTGGAGGTGGAATGAGTTGCGCCTCAAGCATGGCAATTTGCTCATCCTTGCCAAGGTTCTCCAAATGTAGGTCATGGATGAGTTCCTCCAACTGACCAATAAGATTTTCAGAAGCCTGGAGTTCTTGGGTTTTTGCGTGTATGACGGCTTGAGCGTGATTTGCGACGTCAGAAGTCTGTTGGACTCTCCTGGTCAGACAGTTGATGAGATAATCCAAGTCTTCAAATGTCTTGTTAACGAGGGGCAAGTCCAGACGATTTCCCGTGTGAGCCATCGAGATACCATGGGCATTCCTCTTCCCAAAGGCACGGAAGGGCAATCCTGGTGCTAGCTTGAATCGATACTTGTAACACAAACGAGCCATTAAGTCCACCATAGCTATGTTCACTCCCTCAATCCACTCTGGGTAGTAGGTGACATAGTCCACGGGCTCGAAGTCTGGCATCGTAGGATCCGGGGTCATGATGGTGCGTATTTCCCAACGTATCCCATGGGGTATGTCGGTCTCCTCCTTCCTTCCTCGCAAATAGGGTGGTGGTAGCTTCAAAACACTTGTCAACCTAGCCAGCTGCCTCCCAAAGATGAAACCCGACAAAACTCCAGCATACGCAGTCTCAGTGTATTCTCCCATCTAAAATTTTGAACAGGTAAGAGTATTAGAATTTAAAAGAAAAGGGGAAAGATGCAAGACAAGATAAATAAAGTAAAACAATATTAAAGGAAGTTCAAATTTCTCGTGTTTTGGAAACCTAGTTTAGTTAACTATTTAACCTTTGGGGTCTTAGTCCAATCCTAGGGGTTTCGAACCTACAGGCAACCTGGCTCTGATACCATCTGTAGCGTACCTGCTCTTAAGATAAGGCAGATACCTGTGTATAGTGCAAATCCCTGGATCGATTCATTTGCACACACAGTTTACGATGTAATATCACAACAAAGCATCAATTATATTACATCGATGATCCAGAATTACAAAATATTTTATACAAGTTGCATTGCGTAAAGCTAGCATTGAAAAAGTACACAGCGGAAAATACAATAGCAGTGAGTCTCTATAACTTTCATGCTGCCACAGGCGAAAACATGTTGGTTGCAGACTCGAAATCCCTTAACGAAACCTCACTCGTCATCTGATCACATCTGCAATAAGAAAAATATTGCAACAACGTGGGTCAGATTCCATTAAAAATGGAGTCTGGCAAGTGACACTATGGTGGACACTTAAGGCAGTAACTCTAAAGCCTATATGCATATTTGGCTGGTGGAGCTCAAGGCTAATTTGCATAAAGCCAATTTTTCCTACTCTTTGGAAAACACTTTTCTTGAAATCGACGAGTATGGCATGAAAACCATAAATCTCATCTTCCCTTGTTCACCCATCAAGTTTTACTTTTGAAGTTGGAATGGTGGAATCCTCCGTTGACGTCCTTGATCAGCTGCTCAAAATTGTCCGTAACCGGGGACACGGCTAAGTACTTAGTTTTACACTCTGCAGAGGTTGTGCACTTTCACCATTGTACCCATTCAACCCAAAGTATCCTTTACACACCATTTGTGATAAGGAAAGGAGAGAATGAGACGAGATCTTTCAGAAGCATTTTCCCTCCCACATGGCTTGACCCGTTCCACCTAACATCCCCCTACATCTGCTTGTCAAGCCGGAGAGAGTCCACGCAACATAATTGATCAAGCCAGAGCCCATATGGCAATGGCTGCACTGGAAGCAATCGTCACTCGGAGGTTCTTCAGATTCCTCTGTTCCTGGGTGGCCGTTCTCAAGTGTACATACTCTATAGGAACCATAGAAATGGACCGAGTAGCCACTCAACATAAACCATCCGACCAATTACCACCCAGGTGTTTCATTCTTAACTTAGTAGAATTTAGATTTTCACAAAACAACATTTGCATAGCATCAATAATTCTACCAAGTATTGCATAGGAACCTAGACACAGGAATAAGGAATTCTACACAGGTTTAGCATAGCAACACATGCATATAAAAATACACTAGGTAATGCATATAAAAATAGGAAGTTTATGAGGTGTGCCACTTGCCTTTGAATGTTGTCGTTGTTCACAACTCTTTTCAACGATACTCGGGACTCTCCGTTCAGTCTAAACAATACAAACAAACAACAATACAACAATCATAAAACAACACAACACTTACAAACAAGTTTCTTAAACTTCTAAGGAAAACATGACATGCATGATATGCAAGTTATTTCTAAGGACTAGAGGTGCAAGCCATGCCATGGAAAATCTTTTAAGTTAATGCAAGGCAAATAGATTGGTCCAAAAAGGACTAAGGGCTAAGGTCTCAAGTTGGATAAAAATACTTTGTTTTATATCATCTTTAAACAAGCACTCTAATGGCTTAGCCATGATGTGCAAAATACCTAGAGAAAAATACTAAGTCATTTGTTCCAGATGATCAACAATTATTATCAACTCTTTGTAAATTGGACATTCACTATAGTGAGAGAGACAGACACCCGGCCAGCCACTTAAATTGTGGAACAGGTCTCATGTACGTGGACATGTAAGGTTTGTTTCCAGGCCGCTTCATCCCACTATGCTGCTAGGATCCAACAACTTCAAGATGATAACATCATGATCAAAATTTGTTTAAGTCTAAAAGACAAGATTAGGAAAGAGGGAAAAGATAGAAAGAAAGATGTAGTTGTCCTCCAGGCTTCATCTCCAGACTTGTAATATTCTCCTTGATGATGTCTTGATTGAGTTCTGAGTAGTCCTGATGAATCTTCAGACTTGATGATTCTTGTATCCTCGAGGCTGGTCTTGGATTTACTTAGTCTTCATGAAATCTCAGGGGAGGAGAAAAGATAGAGAGAAAGACTTAGAGAATAAAAAGGGGGTTGGCCTTCTTGAACTTCTTCTCACTTTTCTTCTAAGTGCTTGCCATCTTTGGGAATGCTTACAGAGTCTGTTTTCTTCTAAGTCCTTCATGAAGCCTCAGAGAAAAGAAAGAGAGAGAGAGAGCAAGGCTTGGAAAATATTTCTAGTTGGTCTTCATGAACTTGTTCTTGATTTTCTTCTAAGTGTTTCTTCTCCTTGAAGATACTTCTGAAGTCTTGTTTTTGGCTAAGTCCTTCGTTGGTCTTCCAGCTCCATGTTGAAAAATACTAAGTGTCTTAAGTGTATAGCACTTTTCTCAAAATACTAAGTTTGAAAATAATTCCTAACTTAGAGAAAACTAATGAAGAGGGGTTTTCCTATGAGAATAAAATATGCTATGAATGAAATGAAATTTTAAATCACAAGAAACATAAAAATAACTTTTGTGATTTCTTTATAAATATGCATGAATTTATAAATGCAATTTAAATAAATTTCTAATTTTGGAATATATAATAAAAGGAATAATTATAAGATTAAATTTTCCTATGACTAAATTTTTATAACAAAATTTTATACTTAGTGTTTAATAGACAGAGAGCATTTAATTAAATCTATAGCAATTGGATTTAATCAAAAATAATATTTCCATTAAAAGTTATTTCAAAATTAGTCAAACTATTCAAATTAAACACACAACTATGAAATCATTCACAAATTACTCAAAAATAATTCATAGCAGTGGCAGTAATTTACAAATATTCTAAAGTTTCTAAAACATATTTATTTGCAATTTTTGGATTTATAGATTTAAAGTTATTACAAATATACTCAAATTCACCATTTGAAATTTGAATATTTTATACTAAGTCAAATTTGAATTTTGTCAGATCCAAAATATTCTACATGTCGAGAGCTTTCCAAATATATAAAATTATTAAATTTGGAGTTGTGGTTAAAAAGTTGTAAGAGATCTAAGTGACAGGGGTGTTTCTGTAAAATTGCCAATTAAATTTAATTAAGGAAATTATTTTCCACGTGGCAGCTGACTGGGCAGTGACGTGGCTGCCACGCGGCGCTGACGTGGATAAGTTACCAGATCTGGGCCGTCAGATCTGGATCTGACGGTCCAGATCGGAGCGTACCGCTTCGTCCGCAACGATCTAATCTCGTGCGTCGATCGAAGATCTGACGGTCGAGAGGCGCTGACCTGAGGGTGGCGGCGCAGTGCTCGCCGGCGGTGAGGAAGACGACGGCGCAGCCTCTGTCGATGACGGATCCGGCGATCTCTCGGGCGTGGGGCGAGTGGCAAACGGCTCCCCGCAGCACGGCGAGTTGGATGAGAGCGGTGAGGTTGTCTCGGGCGTCCTTGGACAGCGGAGAGGCGAGGACGAGTGCGGCGGCGGCTCCGGTGAGGTCCGGTCGACGACGATGCGCTCGAAACACTGCAGGAAACGCCGAACGCGTGACTCAGGAGATGCGCACGAGGACGGCATTGAAGAGGAGCGAGTCAGGGGCATCGGGGAAGGTCTCACCGTGACGGAAAAGTGAGGAACGTGCGACGGAGGAGACGAACTCCGGCGAGCTTTCCAGCGGCCTGGCGGCGTGATTTAGTAGGGTTTCGAGGGGGAAAAGACGCGGCGGGGTCCGGGGATTATATAGGGGCTGCAGGAGATCGAATCCCGTACGAATCGGAGAGGAAATCGTCTCCGATTCGATTTCCTTCTTCGGCGTGTTAATCGGACAGAGGTTGGAGATGAACAGCTGACGTCACTGCTGACGTCAGCGACTATTTTCTTTTTCTGATTTTATTTCTTTTATTCATATCTTTTTATTTATAACTCCAAATGATGTCAAATTAATTTCTAAAAATTTGTAAAAATAATATCTTGCTGTTAAACCAGTTGTGGGTATGTTTTGAATATTTTTGAAAATTCATATTTTGAAATATTGCTTAATTTCAAATTTGACCCTTAAAGTCAAATTTGGATTTCTTTCTTATTTAAATTTTCCTTTGGCTATAATAAATTTGTAAAAATACCCCCCATTTCAATATGTTTGAATTTAAGTTATTTAAACTTATTTTGCTGAAATCATTTATCTTTATTTTGGCATAATATTAAAGAACACATATAACAATGTTTTAGGAAATGTGAAATATAGGGTATTCATTTTTAATTGAAAATAATTTGTGCAACATTATATTTTAATTATGATAATTCATTTGAAAACTTTATAACAACTTTGGAAAGGATTTTTGTTTTAATTCTATTCTTATTTAGAATATATTAATCCTTTCATGCTTTGAAAATAGATGAAATTCCTTTAAGCAAAAGAAATGTTTATTTGGCTAATTCAGTAATTTAAATTCTATGAAGTTGTAAAGTTATACACTATAGGCTTATAATTTCCACACTATATTTTGAACTTAGTTAAAGGAATGAAACCCATTTAGTAATTATATACCATTTTGAATAATCTTATATTTATGAATGGATATGGCTAAGTGGTTTAATTCAAATACTTATAAAGAAACTAATTTATTTAAAATAAAATGGATTGTAGTTTGTAGAATTTTTCTCAAATTATATTTTAAGGTTTTGAAATATTAAACTTTGAAGTCTTTTATAGTTGGTTTCCTTATGCATTTAATATTTTATTTTAATAAAAAGAAAAGTTTTAAATTTTAGTGATTTTTGAACATTATAAAATGTTGGGATGTTACAGACTACCACCCTTAAAAGGAATCTCGTCCCCGAGATTCGGAGAGGCTAGAAAGGAAAGCAAGGGCTTGAATGATTCTGATACTCGAGATGTTTTGGGAAATGAAATTTCCGACATGGAAACTTGAAAACTTGACAGTGAATGGTTTTTCTGATTAGGAGGATGGAAAGAAGATAGTTTGAGATCTCTGGGTTTAAGAGACTGGGTTTGAATTATCTAGGTGGCTACCACCCTTAAAAGAAAAATTTTGTTGATAATTAAACATTCTAATGCACAACCAAAAATCAAGATAATCCATTACAAACATCATCTAACAAACATCAAGCAACAAAGTTCAAACACAAGCAACAATACGTATATTTCAAACTTCTTTTGAGAAATCGAACTAATCGTTTATCGAACAAAAGGTCGGGGAAATACTGAAAGGACAATGATGTCGCCTAGAGGGGGGGGTGAATAGGCGGTTTAAAACTTTTCCGGTTTAGGCTTATTAATTGCGGAATAAAACTAGGTGTTTAAATTAACAAGCCGATAACCTAAATAAACTAGGCTCACCTATGTGCACCAACAACTTATGCTAAGCAAGACAAACAACAAGGTGATAGCAATATAGAATACTTCAAGCACGAAGGCTATCACAATGTAAAGTGCATAAGTAAAAGCTCGGGTATAGAAATAACCGAGGCACGCGGAGAAGAGGATGTATTCCCGAGTTCCTCCTTGTTAAGGGAGTACGTCTCGTTGGAGAGGTGTGAACCGAAACAACGGTTCAACAACCACAAAGGTTTCACCTTCTTCTCCGATGAACCGCACCACAAAGGCTTGGTTCACCTTCCACTATCGGAATTCCTTCGAGGCGGAATCCGGAGCCTTTCAACAACAATTCGGGGCACAACCCACAATGGGATTGGGGGCTCCCAAACGGCTTCCAACAACAATCCGGGACACAACCCACAATGGGATTGGGGGCTCCCGAATGGCTTCAAGTGACCACACAAGGGTCCAACCACCACAAAGGCGTCTAGGGTCCAAGGACCCAAGAGTAACAAGCTCACAAACTTTCAACTTCCACGAATCCTCGTGGAGAGCAAACCGATGCACCAAATGCAAAAGGCAAGAGCACAAGTGCTCAAATCCTTCACTCTCGAATTCCAACAAAGCAACAAATGCTTATGGGGGAATAAGAGAGGAAGAACAAAGAGGAGATGCACCAAGAACTCCAAGATCAAGATCTACTAGGTTCCCCTCACTTAGAGGAGAGATGGATTGGTGGAAATGTAGATCTAGATCTCCTCTCTCAAATCCCTCAAAGATATGAAAGAATCATGGGAGGAATAGAGAGAGGGGCAAGCTTTCCAAGGTCAACAATGGAGGAGAGAGAGGGGGAAAATTCGTGCTTGGAAGAGCTGCTCTCTCTGGGGAAGAAGGGGCCTTTTTATAGGTCCCACGAAAAAGAGCCGTTGCAGGAAAACTTCACACCGGAGTTTCCGGTCACTAGGGCCGGAAACTCCGGCCAGGGGCGGAAACTCCGGCCTACTGGGACCGAAAACTCCGGCCCCCACCAGGGGCTGAACACTGTCAACACCGCCAAGGCTTGGGCAAACTTTCCGGTGCCCTGGGCCGGAAAGTTCATCCAGGGGCGGAAACTCCGGCCTCTAGGGCCGGAAACTCCGCCCCCCACCAGGGGCTGAACACCGTTTGGAGAAAAACGTTGATTCCGGAGACTCCGGTCATGCACCGACCGGAAACTCCGGTCTAGGACCGGAGACTCCGGCCTAGGAAAAACTGCAGCAAAACCGATAACGAAAACGTCAATATCTTTTCCATCCGGACTCCGTTTTCGATGATTTTTGGCTCGTTGGAATCACAACGAAGAGCTTTACAAGATCATGCAGATAAACCTCATAGTCCAACAATGGAAGTTAAAACCAAATGGAGGAGGTTAAAATCTCTCTAAAAAGGAATGATCGGCAAACCTCCAAAACCAAAAACGCAACAAGTTTTCCATATGAAATTCGTTTTCGGTGAACTTGGGCTTGTCGTGAAGATCACAACAAGCACCAAAACTCGACAAGGAGAAAAACCAAGTAAGAACCAAGAAAGATGAAATGGCAAGTATGCAAAGGTTTGAGCTCTCCACAAAGATGCGATCAAGTTACTCACTCGAGAGCCCCTCTTGATAGTACGCCATCTATCCTAAAACCCGGTCTCCCACTAACACCATGAGACCGGTAAAATAGAAAACCTATCAAGATCATACCTTTGCCTTGCGCATTCCACTTGAGCTCGATGATGACGATCTTGACTCTCTCAAGTTGAAACACCTTTCTTGATTGTGCTTGCTAGCACATGCTTAATGAGGACTTCTCCAAATGCTCCCCCATACTCCTTTATGGGAGGGTCTCGCTAAGCTTCGTCTTCATGTCTCCTTTGCAAGCTTCAATCAAAAGATATCTTCCGAGATGCATCATATTGAACTTGCTCTTCATCTTCTTCTCTTGATATGTAAGATGGCTTGGGGGTAAACATGATTGTTCACTCAATCTTCTATTCCAAGCCATACTTGCGATGAGCTCAACTCTATACATGACCATTCTTCATATTAACCCTTGAATAGAGCATTTGTCATTATGTCATCTTGAAGAGTCCAACACATGAACTCCTATATTTTCCCATGGACAAGATCTATAAGAATATCTCAATGTAAACATTAGTCCATAAGGATTGTCATTAATTACCAAAACCACGCATGGGGGCAACCATGCACTTTCAATCTCCCCCATTTTGGTAATTGATGACAATCCATTTTACGAGGGTTTATATAATGAATTTAAGCAGCCATGCAACACAAAGAGCAAGGATGCAAGATAACCGCAAGAGAACAAACCCATATTCCCTTAAGCCCTCTAAATTTCTCCCCCATTGGCATTGATTGCCGAAATGGGTGAAAAGTAAGAAGGCTAATATAATAAGAGCTCCCCCATAAAGTGTGCATTTCTCATACTGTGAGTGAAATCAAATGCACATATCCAATGAATAATAGATGGAGGGAGATCAAACTATATTGAGGATCCAAAGATTGCAAGAGAATATCAAATAGAAAGATACTTCAACGAAAGATGCA
The DNA here is from genome assembly GCA_026929855.1 of Poa annua. Taxonomy (NCBI): domain Eukaryota; kingdom Viridiplantae; phylum Streptophyta; class Magnoliopsida; order Poales; family Poaceae; genus Poa; species Poa annua. The sequence continues at coordinate 76,821,345 of CM049431.1, read as the reverse complement.
ATCAATCAAAAGGATCCAAAAAGTGTTCTAAATATCATGAGGGAACTCCCCAAGGTACGTGCACAAATAGGATTTGTATTTCAATATAGTGTGCACAACATGGAATCCTCACTCCCTCCTAGATAAAATCGAACACAAGCACATGCAAGAGAATATAAATGAGAAAAGAAGGCAAAACAACTTGAAACAAATAAAATGTTTTGCAACATGAGCAAGGAGAGGAAAATAAAAGGATGGGTGTGAGATACAAAGACATTTTAGGAGACTAATACAAGGATGAGCCAAATCATCAACATAGTCTTTCAAGAAGAGTTGCACATAGTGCATATCATGTCTTTCCCATACCCACACAACAAAAGAGATATAACAAAAGCTCCACAAGCTTAGTAAAATGCACCAAGCATAACACATCACAACTAAAGCTTGTGCTTTTTAGAGACCACCAAAGAGTCAAAAGCAATAAGAGGTGGTAACTAAAGAATTGGAATATCAATTAAAGATGTACTATTATCATGTGTATAAGTTTCTAAGTAGACACAAATCACTAAGATATGGGTCTATAAATAAACATGTACACACAAGATAGATACAAGGGTAAAGAACATGATATCCAAGAGGAAGTCATAAATATACAAAAAAGATCTTTGCTTAAAAGCATAGCACAAAGCTCAATTTTATCTTAAAGGGATATAGATGAACTTCCAACACACACTCATCATAGCATCAAACGTATCCACAAGGGATAAGGTGATAAACGGGATGCTCCGAGTAGGATAACAAGTCTCACAAAAGGCAAATGATTTTGAAACACATCAATATTACATATGCGAGACATAGATTAGAAAGTGCTAGATTAACATATTTGGGATCGATGAATCATAGAAATGAATATATAGTCCCCTCATATGTAATCATCCCGGCTTACTCATATTTGCAATAAAGATGTTTTGTAAGAACCAAATCAATTGCAACAAAAAGATTCATGCCAAGAAACCACCTACACAAGGTTGAAAGCTAGAAATGTATGCATGAGGTAGATACTTGTTACCGAGATAGCATTGGTGATGTAGAAGATAGGAGCTCATGATCATCCAAGCTTGGCTCCAATAAGCACATGGTGACAACACCTTCCTTGTAGATGAGACAAGCTTCCAATGCATTTCAAGTGTACCTAAAACAAATTTAAGTACAACATGGTACCCAAACTAATTGGGTCCAAAGTAGTTAGAGCAACTACAACACATAGGACAAACTCCACATAAATATGTGCATATTGATATGAAATTGACTTTCATGCACATCTTAGCCACATAGGATTTGATGGAGTTTATCCTATATATTGGATCAACGAAAGTAAGCATGCCATAAGATATACATATAATAAAAATGCATGCACATGACTTTCAAGAACCAAACGAGATATAATTGAGACAAAACACCAAGTAAACCAACAAGGCACACACAAGTGTGACAATAAAACAAACTGTCCACATTATATCAAATACCCAAATCAACACATGATTGAAGATACCACTTTGAAAAGATACCAATGAAAGCAAGAGACCAATTGATGAAAAATATCATCAAGGAATAAACCAAACCCTCTACACTTTTCATGATGGCACAAGGTACCAAGACGAAAAATGTTTGTCTTCCAAGGAGACACGTCATCGGGATCAAATATCAAACGAGGACAACTAATGTTCAAAAAAACATATAGGATTGCTCCCCCATGATGTGTGCATTATTTATGATTTTGCATTTGAATACAAAATGCACACAAATGAGATCATCACTCTCCATATATATTATTCAAACACTAGTCATGTTCAAGAAAGGCAAGAAATTGCAATACCAATTTAAAGAACGGTGTTTTACTCAAAGTAGGATAGCTTCCCAAAGAATAGTGCATTATCAAGAAGTATGACTTTTGAATGTCAATGCACAAGAATTGGTTCATTGCTTTTCCCAACTCAAGAAAGCACTAAACAAATTTCAAGTAGAGCAATAAAGGATCCAAAAGATACAAGGAAGACAAAAGAAAGTTAGATCAAACTAAATTCTTGGCAAAAAAAGGCAATTCAAAGCAAGAGTCAAAGTGATATGATCAATATATATACCACAAATTATGATTATCACTTGTCACGACAAGTAATGTATGGAGATATTTCTCGGGGGTGGATTGCAAAGATATATTCAAGACCATATTCACAAAACATAAGCATGTGGCAAAGTATAGGAATTAAAAGCCATGCTTAGATAGATATTCTTGATAGATTCACAAATCATGTGATAATGCAAAGCAACTCCAAGGAGTAGCTTGAATCAATTGGCTTTCCAAAAAGATATATGAGAACATATTTAAGGAAAGCCATATCAAGAACATCCTTCACAAACAAGATCCAAAAGAGTGAGAGACAAAGAGCATTTAAGTAAATGGGAACTTGTTTGAGCAACATGCCACATAGGAACAAGATAATTAGCAATATCAATGCTAGGTGGCAAAACCTCACATTTTCACATTTTCTAGGCTTGTAATATGCACATAGCTTATTACTCCCCCATAATGTGATAATCCATTTATTTAAAGCAAGAGGCAAACAAAACCAACTCGAGAAATTAATGGACATTATAGAAATTGAATTTCTCATGAGAATGACATACCACATAGATAGTAGATAATATAAATATATCAACACTAAGTTGTAATTCTCATGAATACACAATTTTCGGATTGTGAAGTGCACGAAGCATATCACTCCCCCAAAATATGATAGTCCATTAATCTCTCAAAGAGAGCCAACAAGATAAGATATCAAATAAAAGCAATAAGGCTCAAAACAAGTAAATGGTGTGCAAACCAACATACACATACTTGATTTCTCAAGATAAGTAAGTAGAGAGCACAACACATACAAACACTAGCAAGGTACAAAACCAAACACATGCAAGGGTGCAAGAAACTTTCAATGTATATATGATTTAAATAAAAGTTACCGCAAGGAGGAACATTGGATATGAGATATAACAATATGATCCATATGACTTGACTTGAGAGAATATAATTGATGAAGATCCCTTAATTCTTCATAATGTAGCCAAGTCTCCAATGCCCTCCAACAACACCTATTGATCAAGTTTTAGCTTGTTGGTACCCAACCAAGTTGGGTCCTAAGAGGTTAGTCACAATAGGTTTGGCAACCCAAATGGTTCTTTTCTTGACACCACTTTGAGTACCAACAAATTTGGCAAACACATTGCCAACCTTATCCTTCCGAAGAGAATAAACATCATCAACTATAAAGGGGTTGGATAAGGTACCATTTGTGCATGAAGAAGCAAGGTGACCCTTCTCACGGCATAGGTAGCAACATCTACTTCCTCCTCTCTTCTTAGTTGGAGTCTTGACTTGAGGAGGGGTAGCTTGATTCTTCTTGGGAAGAGACCGTTCTTCAACTTGAGGAGCTTGAGTTTGAACTTGAGTCTTCTTCCCTTGTTGCTTCTCACTAAGAGCCTTCTTCTTCAAAGGGCAAGATCTAACATGGTGCCCTTCAACTTTGCACTTGAAGCAAACAATCTTGGCCGAATCCTTGACTTGTTCTTGGCCCTTGTTCTTCTTGTTAAGCTTGGACTTGTTCTTGATATTGGAGTTGAATCCAAGTCCACTCTTGTCATTGGGGCGTCTTTGAACACTCAACATATTGTCAAGTATAGAACCCCCAACATGACGCTTTTCCAAGTCTTTCTTCAAAGAAGTGACTAGGGCCTTGATCGCATTTAATTCCTCTACATGGTTAGTATCAACACAAAAACTAGAGGAAGTAGAGGCTTCATTGTTAGAGCAACAAGGCATGGAAAGTAATTCATCACAGGATGTAGCAACATTATGAGTTGATGAATCACTAGGACTAGCATATGGCAATATAGCATTAAGAGTAGAAATTGTGCCATTGTCCACATGAGGCTCACAAGATGTTACCTTTGACATAATAGTCTCATGAGCTAACTTTAGCCTAGCATGGGATGCTAGAAGATCATCATTAGAGCTAGAAAGCTTTTCATGACTTTCTTCCAATTTCCCATACTTACTAGATAGCAACTCAAGTTGAGCCCTTAGCTCAACATTCTCCTTCAAAATAGATGCTTCACAAGAAGTGGAGTTAGTAGCACAAGCATCATTAATATTAGAGGTGGAAGAAGACAATTTGACAAGCTTGTCATTCTTAGATAGTTGAGTTTGGAGTTGATCATGAGACTTGATAAGGAGAGAATGTTCACTTTCTAAAGCCTTGTGAGCTTTGTCAAGTCTCTCTATGTCCTCATTTAGTCTAGCATTGCCAACACCAAATTCAACTTTTTCAATTTTAAGCACTTTATACTTAGCAAGGGCATGATCTCTTTCCTTAATGATTTTAGCAATAATAAGATCATTAGACTCATCAAGGGATTCAAGTTTCTCTTCAAGAGAAACCCTAAGATCTTCTTCCTCTTCAAGAGAAGCTTTCAAAGAAGCTATGGTGATAGAGTCATCTCTCTCAATTTGACATTTCTCATCAAATTGACTTTCCAAATCCTCAATGAATTCCCTACTCTTAGTAACATAATCAATGATTTCACAAAGAGGAGGGATAGCTTTACTACCTTTGGGGAGAGCACCAAGTACCATCTCACCCATCTTGGTTAAGGATTCAAAGTCAAAACCTTCTTCATGAGAATCCTCATCCACATCATCACAATTTGGATTCGAGGTGGGAGATACCTCAGAATCCTTAGCCATAAGGCAAACATGATTAATGGTTGAAGAGGATGAAGAAAAACTTGAAGCACCGTTGAGGTTCATGTCTTGTTCCAACAAATGTTGGGATTCCTCTACATTGTTAGTCATGCAAGAAATAGAGGATATGGAAGTATTGTTTTCATGGCAACAAGACATATGAAGCATATCATCATGAGATTTAGTTAAACAACTATTACATGATATGCAAGGACTATCAACTCTAGCATGTATGGCGTTTGGAGTGCTAGAAGAGTTTAAGTCTAAAGATAGAACATTGCAATGAGATAGAGATGAAGTATAGTCAATAGAATATTCACCATCAACAATGCAATTTCTATCACCACTCACCATATTATTACCTTGTGACAAATCACATGTTGGTGAAGTGGACGAAGTTGTGAACTCATCACGGCCGGAAGTGGAAGGAGAACAATCATCCTCAATAATTTTGGACACTTCATATATATCTTGAAGCTTGGTCCAAAGCTCATGTGCATTTCGAAAAGGCATGATTGAAGCAAGAACTACATCGGTCAAAACACACATAAGACCATTAGTAACTTGAGTCTCGAGATGAGAGTTTATCTCATCCTCTAAAGATAATTCATGAGAATCCTTTGGAGGAGATAAACACACATCTACAATCCTCTTAACATAATTTGGACCCATGGCCCTAAATAGATTAAGCATGCGAATTTTCCACACATCAAAATTTGTGCCATCGAATATAAAGGTGGGATCGTGCACTAATTCCCTAAACGACATCTTTTACTCTCTAGGCGGTAAAGCCCAGAAAGAGAGCCCAGGCTCTGATACCAATTGAAAGGACAATGATGTCGCCTAGAGGGGGGGTGAATAGGCGGTTTAAAACTTTTCCGGTTTAGGCTTATTAATTGCGGAATAAAACTAGGTGTTTAAATTAACAAGCCGATAACCTAAATAAACTAGGCTCACCTATGTGCACCAACAACTTATGCTAAGCAAGACAAACAACAAGGTGATAGCAATATAGAATACTTCAAGCACGAAGGCTATCACAATGTAAAGTGCATAAGTAAAAGCTCGGGTATAGAAATAACCGAGGCACGCGGAGACGAGGATGTATTCCCGAGTTCCTCCTTGTTAAGGGAGTACGTCTCGTTGGAGAGGTGTGAACCGACACAACGGTTCAACAACCACAAAGGTTTCACCTTCTTCTCCGATGAACCGCACCACAAAGGCTTGGTTCACCTTCCACTATCGGAATTCCTTCGAGGCGGAATCCGGAGCCTTTCAACAACAATTCGGGGCACAACCCACAATGGGATTGGGGGCTCCCAAACGGCTTCCAACAACAATCCGGGACACAACCCACAATGGGATTGGGGGCTCCCGAATGGCTTCAAGTGACCACACAAGGGTCCAACCACCACAAAGGCGTCTAGGGTCCAAGGACCCAAGAGTAACAAGCTCACAAACTTTCAACTTCCACGAATCCTCGTGGAGAGCAAACCGATGCACCAAATGCAAAAGGCAAGAGCACAAGTGGTCAAATCCTTCACTCTCGAATTCCAACAAAGCAACAAATGCTTATGGGGGAATAAGAGAGGAAGAACAAAGAGGAGATGCACCAAGAACTCCAAGATCAAGATCTACTAGGTTCCCCTCACTTAGAGGAGAGATGGATTGGTGGAAATGTAGATCTAGATCTCCTCTCTCAAATCCCTCAAAGATATGCAAGAATCATGGGAGGAATAGAGAGAGGGGCAAGCTTTCCAAGGTCAACAATGGAGGAGAGAGAGGGGGAAAATTCGTGCTTGGAAGAGCTGCTCTCTCTGGGGAAGAAGGGGCCTTTTTATAGGTCCCACGAAAAAGAGCCGTTGCAGGAAAACTTCACACCGGAGTTTCCGGTCACTAGGGCCGGAAACTCCGGCCAGGGGCGGAAACTCCGGCCTACTGGGACCGAAAACTCCGGCCCCCACCAGGGGCTGAACACTGTCAACACCGCCAAGGCTTGGGCAAAATTTCCGGTGCCCTGGGCCGGAAAGTTCATCCAGGGGCGGAAACTCCGGCCTCTAGGGCCGGAAACTCCGCCCCCCACCAGGGGCTGAACACCGTTTGGAGAAAAACGTTGATTCCGGAGACTCCGGTCATGCACCGACCGGAAACTCCGGTCTAGGACCGGAGACTCCGGCCTAGGAAAAACTGCAGCAAAACCGATAACGAAAACGTCAATATCTTTTCCATCCGGACTCCGTTTTCGATGATTTTTGGCTCGTTGGAATCACAACGAAGAGCTTTACAAGATCATGCAGATAAACCTCATAGTCCAACAATGGAAGTTAAAACCAAATGGAGGAGGTTAAAATCTCTCTAAAAAGGAATGATCGGCAAACCTCCAAAACCAAAAACGCAACAAGTTTTCCATATGAAATTCGTTTTCGGTGAACTTGGGCTTGTCGTGAAGATCACAACAAGCACCAAAACTCGACAAGGAGAAAAACCAAGTAAGAACCAAGAAAGATGAAATGGCAAGTATGCAAAGGTTTGAGCTCTCCACAAAGATGCGATCAAGTTACTCACTCGAGAGCCCCTCTTGATAGTACGCCATCTATCCTAAAACCCGGTCTCCCACTAACACCATGAGACCGGTAAAATAGAAAACCTATCAAGATCATACCTTTGCCTTGCGCATTCCACTTGAGCTCGATGATGACGATCTTGACTCTCTCAAGTTGAAACACCTTTCTTGATTGTGCTTGCTATCACATGCTTAATGAGGACTTCTCCAAATGCTCCCCCATACTCCTTTATGGGAGGGTCTCGCTAAGCTTCGTCTTCATGTCTCCTTTGCAAGCTTCAATCAAAAGATATCTTCCGAGATGCATCATATTGAACTTGCTCTTCATCTTCTTCTCTTGATATGTAAGATGGCTTGGGGGTAAACATGATTGTTCACTCAATCTTCTATTCCAAGCCATACTTGCGATGAGCTCAACTCTATACATGACCATTCTTCATATTAACCCTTGAATAGAGCATTTGTCATTATGTCATCTTGAAGAGTCCAACACATGAACTCCTATATTTTCCCATGGACAAGATCTATAAGAATATCTCAATGTAAACATTAGTCCATAAGGATTGTCATTAATTACCAAAACCACGCATGGGGGCAACCATGCACTTTCAAATACAAAAACAACAGTACTGCCATACCACAATTTGATAGGTCAATACACTAAATCGATACGATAAGCTAAATAAGATAAATGGTGGTCCCTCTAACATGGTTTTGATTGCTACACTTATCCTTCCTACATATTACGCTTGCGTTTTATTGCGTGGTTATTTGCCTCAGGCGTGACTTCTTCCTCATTTGACTCTTCAAACAGCACCTCTTCGGGGTCTTCTTCCTCTTTCGTAGCTGCAGATACAGTCACATCTCCAGTGCCTTGGTCACCTCCTTCTTCAGCTACTGGCGGTGGTGGAGGTGGAATGAGTTGCGCCTCAAGCATGGCAATTTGCTCATCCTTGCCAAGGTTCTCCAAATGTAGGTCATGGATGAGTTCCTCCAACTGACCAATAAGATTTTCAGAAGCCTGGAGTTCTTGGGTTTTTGCGTGTATGACGGCTTGAGCGTGATTTGCGACGTCAGAAGTCTGTTGGACTCTCCTGGTCAGACAGTTGATGAGATAATCCAAGTCTTCAAATGTCTTGTTAACGAGGGGCAAGTCCAGACGATTTCCCGTGTGAGCCATCGAGATACCATGGGCATTCCTCTTCCCAAAGGCACGGAAGGGCGATCCTGGTGCTAGCTTGAATCGATACTTGTAACACAAACGAGCCATTAAGTCCACCATAGCTATGTTCACTCCCTCAATCCACTCTGGGTAGTAGGTGACATAGTCCACGGGCTCGAAGTCTGGCATCGTAGGATCCGGGGTCATGATGGTGCGTATTTCCCAACGTATCCCATGGGGTATGTCGGTCTCCTCCTTCCTTCCTCGGAAATAGGGTGGTGGTAGCTTCAAAACACTTGTCAACCTAGCCAGCTGCCTCCCAAAGATGAAACCCGACAAAACTCCAGCATACGCAGTCTCAGTGTATTCTCCCATCTAAAATTTTGAACAGGTAAGAGTATTAGAATTTAAAAGAAAAGGGGAAAGATGCAAGACAAGATAAATAAAGTAAAACAATATTAAAGGAAGTTCAAATTTCTCGTGTTTTGGAAACCTAGTTTAGTTAACTATTTAACCTTTGGGGTCTTAGTCCAATCCTAGGGGTTTCGAACCTACAGGCAACCTGGCTCTGATACCATCTGTAGCGTACCTGCTCTTAAGATAAGGCAGATACCTGTGTATAGTGCAAATCCCTGGATCGATTCATTTGCACACACAGTTTACGATGTAATATCACAACAAAGCATCAATTATATTACATCGATGATCCAGAATTACAAAATATTTTATACAAGTTGCATTGCGTAAAGCTAGCATTGAAAAAGTACACAGCGGAAAATACAATAGCAGTGAGTCTCTATAACTTTCATGCTGCCACAGGCGAAAACATGTTGGTTGCAGACTCGAAATCCCTTAACGAAACCTCACTCGTCATCTGATCACATCTGCAATAAGAAAAATATTGCAACAACGTGGGTCAGATTCCATTAAAAATGGAGTCTGGCAAGTGACACTATGGTGGACACTTAAGGCAGTAACTCTAAAGCCTATATGCATATTTGGCTGGTGGAGCTCAAGGCTAATTTGCATAAAGCCAATTTTTCCTACTCTTTGGAAAACACTTTTCTTGAAATCGACGAGTATGGCATGAAAACCATAAATCTCATCTTCCCTTGTTCACCCATCAAGTTTTACTTTTGAAGTTGGAATGGTGGAATCCTCCGTTGACGTCCTTGATCAGCTGCTCAAAATTGTCCGTAACCGGGGACACGGCTAAGTACTTAGTTTTACACTCTGCAGAGGTTGTGCACTTTCACCATTGTACCCATTCAACCCAAAGTATCCTTTACACACCATTTGTGATAAGGAAAGGAGAGAATGAGACGAGATCTTTCAGAAGCATTTTCCCTCCCACATGGCTTGACCCGTTCCACCTAACATCCCCCTACATCTGCTTGTCAAGCCGGAGAGAGTCCACGCAACATAATTGATCAAGCCAGAGCCCATATGGCAATGGCTGCACTGGAAGCAATCGTCACTCGGAGGTTCTTCAGATTCCTCTGTTCCTGGGTGGCCGTTCTCAAGTGTACATACTCTATAGGAACCATAGAAATGGACCGAGTAGCCACTCAACATAAACCATCCGACCAATTACCACCCAGGTGTTTCATTCTTAACTTAGTAGAATTTAGATTTTCACAAAACAACATTTGCATAGCATCAATAATTCTACCAAGTATTGCATAGGAACCTAGACACAGGAATAAGGAATTCTACACAGGTTTAGCATAGCAACACATGCATATAAAAATACACTAGGTAATGCATATAAAAATAGGAAGTTTATGAGGTGTGCCACTTGCCTTTGAATGTTGTCGTTGTTCACAACTCTTTTCAACGATACTCGGGACTCTCCGTTCAGTCTAAACAATACAAACAAACAACAATACAACAATCATAAAACAACACAACACTTACAAACAAGTTTCTTAAACTTCTAAGGAAAACATGACATGCATGATATGCAAGTTATTTCTAAGGACTAGAGGTGCAAGCCATGCCATGGAAAATCTTTTAAGTTAATGCAAGGCAAATAGATTGGTCCAAAAAGGACTAAGGGCTAAGGTCTCAAGTTGGATAAAAATACTTTGTTTTATATCATCTTTAAACAAGCACTCTAATGGCTTAGCCATGATGTGCAAAATACCTAGAGAAAAATACTAAGTCATTTGTTCCAGATGATCAACAATTATTATCAACTCTTTGTAAATTGGACATTCACTATAGTGAGAGAGACAGACACCCGGCCAGCCACTTAAATTGTGGAACAGGTCTCATGTACGTGGACATGTAAGGTTTGTTTCCAGGCCGCTTCATCCCACTATGCTGCTAGGATCCAACAACTTCAAGATGATAACATCATGATCAAAATTTGTTTAAGTCTAAAAGACAAGATTAGGAAAGAGGGAAAAGATAGAAAGAAAGATGTAGTTGTCCTCCAGGCTTCATCTCCAGACTTGTAATATTCTCCTTGATGATGTCTTGATTGAGTTCTGAGTAGTCCTGATGAATCTTCAGACTTTATGATTCTTGTATCCTCGAGGCTGGTCTTGGATTTACTTAGTCTTCATGAAATCTCAGAGGAGGAGAAAAGATAGAGAGAAAGACTTAGAGAATAAAAAGGGGGTTGGCCTTCTTGAACTTCTTCTCACTTTTCTTCTAAGTGCTTGCCATCTTTGGGAATGCTTACAGAGTCTGTTTTCTTCTAAGTCCTTCATGAAGCCTCAGAGAAAAGAAAGAGAGAGAGAGAGCAAGGCTTGGAAAATATTTCTGGTTGGTCTTCATGAACTTGTTCTTGATTTTCTTCTAAGTGTTTCTTCTCCTTGAAGATACTTCTGAAGTCTTGTTTTTGGCTAAGTCCTTCGTTGGTCTTCCAGCTCCATGTTGAAAAATACTAAGTGTCTTAAGTGTATAGCACTTTTCTCAAAATACTAAGTTTGAAAATAATTCCTAACTTAGAGAAAACTAATGAAGAGGGGTTTTCCTATGAGAATAAAATATGCTATGAATGAAATGAAATTTTAAATCACAAGAAACATAAAAATAACTTTTGTGATTTCTTTATAAATATGCATGAATTTATAAATGCAATTTAAATAAATTTCTAATTTTGGAATATATAATAAAAGGAATAATTATAAGATTAAATTTTCCTATGACTAAATTTTTATAACAAAATTTTATACTTAGTGTTTAATAGACAGAGAGCATTTAATTAAATCTATAGCAATTGGATTTAATCAAAAATAATATTTCCATTAAAAGTTATTTCAAAATTAGTCAAACTATTCAAATTAAACACACAACTATGAAATCATTCACAAATTACTCAAAAATAATTCATAGCAGTGGCAGTAATTTACAAATATTCTAAAGTTTCTAAAACATATTTATTTGCAATTTTTGGATTTATAGATTTAAAGTTATTACAAATATACTCAAATTCACCATTTGAAATTTGAATATTTTATACTAAGTCAAATTTGAATTTTGTCAGATCCAAAATATTCTACATGTCGAGAGCTTTCCAAATATATAAAATTATTAAATTTGGAGTTGTGGTTAAAAAGTTGTAAGAGATCTAAGTGACAGGGGTGTTTCTGTAAAATTGCCAATTAAATTTAATTAAGGAAATTATTTTCCACGTGGCAGCTGACTGGGCAGTGACGTGGCTGCCACGCGGCGCTGACGTGGATAAGTTACCAGATCTGGGCCGTCAGATCTGGATCTGACGGTCCAGATCGGAGCGTACCGCTTCGTCCGCAACGATCTAATCTCGTGCGTCGATCGAAGATCTGACGGTCGAGAGGCGCTGACCTGAGGGTGGCGGCGCAGTGCTCGCCGGCGGTGAGGAAGACGACGGCGCAGCCTCTGTCGATGACGGATTCGTCGCTCCGGCGATCTCTCGGGCGTGGGGCGAGTGGCAAACGGCTCCCCGCAGCACGGCGAGTTGGATGAGAGCGGTGAGGTTGTCTCGGGCGTCCTTGGACAGCGGAGAGGCGAGGACGAGTGCGGCGGCGGCTCCGGTGAGGTCCGGTCGACGACGATGCGCTCGAAACACTGCAGGAAACGCCGAACGCGTGACTCAGGAGATGCGCACGAGGACGGCATTGAAGAGGAGCGAGTCAGGGGCATCGGGGAAGGTCTCACCGTGACGGAAAAGTGAGGAACGTGCGGCGGAGGAGACGAACTCCGGCGAGCTTTCCAGCGGCCTGGCGGCGTGATTTAGTTAGGGTTTCGAGGGGGAAAAGACGCGGCGGGGTCCGGGGATTATATAGGGGCTGCAGGAGATCGAATCCCGTACGAATCGGAGAGGAAATCGTCTCCGATTCGATTTCCTTCTTCGGCGTGTTAATCCGACAGAGGTTGGAGATGAACAGCTGACGTCACTGCTGACGTCAGCGACTATTTTCTTTTTCTGATTTTATTTCTTTTATTCATATCTTTTTATTTATAACTCCAAATGATGTCAAATTAATTTCTAAAAATTTGTATAAATAATATCTTGTTGTTAAACCAGTTGTGGGTATGTTTTGAATATTTTTGAAAATTCATATTTTGAAATATTTCTTAATTTCAAATTTGACACTTAAAGTCAAATTTGGATTTCTTTCTTATTTAAATTTTTCCTTTGGCTATAATAAATTTGTAAAAATACCCCCCATTTCAATATGTTTGAATTTAAGTTATTTAAACTTATTTTGCTGAAATCATTTATCTTTATTTTGGCATAATATTAAAGAACACATATAACAATGTTTTAGGAAATGTGAAATATAGGGTATTCATTTTTAATTGAAAATAATTTGTGCAACATTATATTTTAATTATGATAATTCATTTGAAAACTTTATAACAACTTTGGAAAGGATTTTTGTTTTAATTCTATTCTTATTTAGAATATATTAATCCTTTCATGCTTTGAAAATAGATGAAATTCCTTTAAGCAAAAGAAATGTTTATTTGGCTAATTCAGTAATTTAAATTCTATGAAGTTGTAAAGTTATACACTATAGGCTTATAATTTCCACACTATATTTTGAACTTAGTTAAAGGAATGAAACCCATTTAGTAATTATATACCATTTTGAATAATCTTATATTTATGAATGGATATGGCTAAGTGGTTTAATTCAAATACTTATAAAGAAACTAATTTATTTAAAATAAAATGGATTGTAGTTTGTAGAATTTTTCTCAAATTATATTTTAAGGTTTTGAAATATTAAACTTTGAAGTCTTTTATAGTTGGTTTCCTTATGCATTTAATATTTTATTTTAATAAAAAGAAAAGTTTTAAATTTTAGTGATTTTTGAACATTATAAAATGTTGGGATGTTACAGACTACCACCCTTAAAAGGAATCTCGTCCCCGAGATTCGGAGAGGCTAGAAAGGAAAGCAAGGGCTTGAATGATTCTGATACTCGAGATGTTTTGGGAAATGAAATTTCCGACATGGAAACTTGAAAACTTGACAGTGAATGGTTTTTCTGATTAGGAGGATGGAAAGAAGATAGTTTGAGATCTCTGGGTTTAAGAGACTGGGTTTGAATTATCTAGGTGGCTACCACCCTTAAAAGAAAAGTTTTGTTGATAATTAAACATTCTAATGCACAACCAAAAATCAAGATAATCCATTACAAACATCATCTAACAAACATCAAGCAACAAAGTTCAAACACAAGCAACAATATGTATATTTCAAACTTCTTTTGAGAAATCGAACTAATCGTTTATCGAACGAATGGTCGGGGAAATACAAAAACAACAGTACTGCCATACCACAATTTGATAGGTCAATACACTAAATCGATACGATAAGCTAAATAAGATAAATGGTGGTCCCTCTAACATGGTTTTGATTGCTACACTTATCCTTCCTACATATTACGCTTGCGTTTTATTGCGTGGTTATTTGCCTCAGGCGTGACTTCTTCCTCATTTGACTCTTCAAACAGCACCTCTTTGGGGTCTTCTTCCTCTTTCGTAGCTGCAGATACAGTCACATCTCCAGTGCCTTGGTCACCTCCTTCTTCAGCTACTGGCGGTGGTGGAGGTGGAATGAGTTGCGCCTCAAGCATGGCAATTTGCTCATCCTTGCCAAGGTTCTCCAAATGTAGGTCATGGATGAGTTCCTCCAACTGACCAATAAGATTTTCAGAAGCCTGGAGTTCTTGGGTTTTTGCGTGTATGACGGCTTGAGCGTGATTTGCGACGTCAGAAGTCTGTTGGACTCTCCTGGTCAGACAGTTGATGAGATAATCCAAGTCTTCAAATGTCTTGTTAACGAGGGGCAAGTCCAGACGATTTCCCGTGTGAGCCATCGAGATACCATGGGCATTCCTCTTCCCAAAGGCACGGAAGGGCGATCCTGGTGCTAGCTTGAATCGATACTTGTAACACAAACGAGCCATTAAGTCCACCATAGCTATGTTCACTCCCTCAATCCACTCTGGGTAGTAGGTGACATAGTCCACGGGCTCGAAGTCTGGCATCGTAGGATCCGGGGTCATGATGGTGCGTATTTTCGGTCTCCTCCTTCCTTCCTCGCAAATAGGGTGGTGGTAGCTTCAAAACACTTGTCAACCTAGCCAGCTGCCTCCCAAAGATGAAACCCGACAAAACTCCAGCATACGCAGTCTCAGTGTATTCTCCCATCTAAAATTTTGAACAGGTAAGAGTATTAGAATTTAAAAGAAAAGGGGAAAGATGCAAGACAAGATAAATAAAGTAAAACAATATTAAAGGAAGTTCAAATTTCTCGTGTTTTGGAAACCTAGTTTAGTTAACTATTTAACCTTTGGGGTCTTAGTCCAATCCTAGGGGTTTCGAACCTACAGGCAACCTGGCTCTGATACCATCTGTAGCGTACCTGCTCTTAAGATAAGGCAGATACCTGTGTATAGTGCAAATCCCTGGATCGATTCATTTGCACACACAGTTTACGATGTAATATCACAACAAAGCATCAATTATATTACATCGATGATCCAGAATTACAAAATATTTTATACAAGTTGCATTGCGTAAAGCTAGCATTGAAAAAGTACACAGCGGAAAATACAATAGCAGTGAGTCTCTATAACTTTCATGCTGCCACAGGCGAAAACATGTTGGTTGCAGACTCGAAATCCCTTAACGAAACCTCACTCGTCATCTGATCACATCTGCAATAAGAAAAATATTGCAACAACGTGGGTCAGATTCCATTAAAAATGGAGTCTGGCAAGTGACACTATGGTGGACACTTAAGGCAGTAACTCTAAAGCCTATATGCATATTTGGCTGGTGGAGCTCAAGGCTAATTTGCATAAAGCCAATTTTTCCTACTCTTTGGAAAACACTTTTCTTGAAATCGACGAGTATGGCATGAAAACCATAAATCTCATCTTCCCTTGTTCACCCATCAAGTTTTACTTTTGAAGTTGGAATGGTGGAATCCTCCGTTGACGTCCTTGATCAGCTGCTCAAAATTGTCCGTAACCGGGGACACGGCTAAGTACTTAGTTTTACACTCTGCAGAGGTTGTGCACTTTCACCATTGTACCCATTCAACCCAAAGTATCCTTTACACACCATTTGTGATAAGGAAAGGAGAGAATGAGACGAGATCTTTCAGAAGCATTTTCCCTCCCACATGGCTTGACCCGTTCCACCTAACATCCCCCTACATCTGCTTGTCAAGCCGGAGAGAGTCCACGCAACATAATTTATCAAGCCAGAGCCCATATGGCAATGGCTGCACTGGAAGCAATTGTCACTCGGAGGTTCTTCAGATTCCTCTGTTCCTGGGTGGCCGTTCTCAAGTGTACATACTCTATAGGAACCATAGAAATGGACCGAGTAGCCACTCAACATAAACCATCCGACCAATTACCACCCAGGTGTTTCATTCTTAACTTAGTAGAATTTAGATTTTCACAAAACAACATTTGCATAGCATCAATAATTCTACCAAGTATTGCATAGGAACCTAGACACAGGAATAAGGAATTCTACACAGGTTTAGCATAGCAACACATGCATATAAAAATACACTAGGTAATGCATATAAAAATAGGAAGTTTATGAGGTGTGCCACTTGCCTTTGAATGTTGTCGTTGTTCACAACTCTTTTCAACGATACTCGGGACTCTCCGTTCAGTCTAAACAATACAAACAAACAACAATACAACAATCATAAAACAACACAACACTTACAAACAAGTTTCTTAAACTTCTAAGGAAAACATGACATGCATGATATGCAAGTTATTTCTAAGGACTAGAGGTGCAAGCCATGCCATGGAAAATCTTTTAAGTTAATGCAAGGCAAATAGATTGGTCCAAAAAGGACTAAGGGCTAAGGTCTCAAGTTGGATAAAAATACTTTGTTTTATATCATCTTTAAACAAGCACTCTAATGGCTTAGCCATGATGTGCAAAATACCTAGAGAAAAATACTAAGTCATTTGTTCCAGATGATCAACAATTATTATCAACTCTTTGTAAATTGGACATTCACTATAGTGAGAGAGACAGACACCCGGCCAGCCACTTAAATTGTGGAACAGGTCTCATGTACGTGTACATGTAAGGTTTGTTTCCAGGCCGCTTCATCCCACTATGCTGCTAGGATCCAACAACTTCAAGATGATAACATCATGATCAAAATTTGTTTAAGTCTAAAAGACAAGATTAGGAAAGAGGGAAAAGATAGAAAGAAAGATGTAGTTGTCCTCCAGGCTTCATCTCCAGACTTGTAATATTCTCCTTGATGATGTCTTGATTGAGTTCTGAGTAGTCCTGATGAATCTTCAGACTTGATGATTCTTGTATCCTCGAGGCTGGTCTTGGATTTACTTAGTCTTCATGAAATCTCAGAGGAGGAGAAAAGATAGAGAGAAAGACTTAGAGAATAAAAAGGGGGTTGGCCTTCTTGAACTTCTTCTCACTTTTCTTCTAAGTGCTTGCCATCTTTGGGAATGCTTACAGAGTCTGTTTTCTTCTAAGTCCTTCATGAAGCCTCAGAGAAAAGAAAGAGAGAGAGAGAGCAAGGCTTGGAAAATATTTCTGGTTGGTCTTCATGAACTTGTTCTTGATTTTCTTCTAAGTGTTTCTTCTCCTTGAAGATACTTCTGAAGTCTTGTTTTTGGCTAAGTCCTTCGTTGGTCTTCCAGCTCCATGTTGAAAAATACTAAGTGTCTTAAGTGTATAGCACTTTTCTCAAAATACTAAGTTTGAAAATAATTCCTAACTTAGAGAAAACTAATGAAGAGGGGTTTTCCTATGAGAATAAAATATGCTATGAATGAAATGAAATTTTAAATCACAAGAAACATAAAAATAACTTTTGTGATTTCTTTATAAATATGCATGAATTTATAAATGCAATTTAAATAAATTTCTAATTTTGGAATATATAATAAAAGGAATAATTATAAGATTAAATTTTCCTATGACTAAATTTTTATAACAAAATTTTATACTTAGTGTTTAATAGACAGAGAGCATTTAATTAAATCTATAGCAATTGGATTTAATCAATAATAATATTTCCATTAAAAGTTATTTCAAAATTAGTCAAACTATTCAAATTAAACACACAACTATGAAATCATTCACAAATTACTCAAAAATAATTCATAGCAGTGGCAGTAATTTACAAATATTCTAAAGTTTCTAAAACATATTTATTTGCAATTTTTGGATTTATAGATTTAAAGTTATTACAAATATACTCAAATTCACCATTTGAAATTTGAATATTTTATACTAAGTCAAATTTGAATTTTGTCAGATCCAAAATATTCTACATGTCGAGAGCTTTCCAAATATATAAAATTATTAGATTTGGAGTTGTGGTTAAAAAGTTGTAAGAGATCTAAGTGACAGGGGTGTTTCTGTAAAATTGCCAGTTAAATTTAATTAAGGAAATTATGTTCCACGTGGCAGCTGACTGGGCAGTGACGTGGCTGCCACGCGGCGCTGACGTGGATAATTTACCAGATCTGGGCTGTCAGATCTGGATCTGACGGTCCAGATCGGAGCGTACCGCTTCGTCCGCAACGATCTAATCTCGTGCGTCGATCGAAGATCTGACGGTCGAGAGGCGCTGACCTGAGGGTGGCGGCGCAGTGCTCGCCGGCGGTGAGGAAGACGACGGCGCAGCCTCTGTCGATGACGGATCCGTCGCTCCGGCGATCTCACGGGCGTGGGGCGAGTGGCAAACGGCTCCCCGCAGCACGGCGAGTTGGATGAGAGCGGTGAGGTTGTCTCGGGCGTCCTTGGACAGCGGAGAGGCGAGGACGAGTGCGGCGGCGGCTCCGGTGAGGTCCGGTCGACGACGATGCGCTCGAAACACTGCAGGAAACGCCGAACGCGTGACTCAGGAGATGCGCATGAGGACGGCATTGAAGAGGAGCGAGTCAGGGGCATCGGGGAAGGTCTCACCGTGACGGAAAAGTGAGGAACGTGCGGCGGAGGAGACGAACTCCGGCGAGCTTTCCAGCGGCCTGGCGGCGTGATTTAGTTAGGGTTTCGAGGGGGAAAAGACGCGGCGGGGTCCGGGGATTATATAGGGGCTGCAGGAGATCGAATCCCGTACGAATCGGAGAGGAAATCGTCTCCGATTCGATTTCCTTCTTCGGCGTGTTAATCGGACAGAGGTTGGAGATGAACAGCTGACGTCACTGCTGACGTCAGCGACCATTTTCTTTTTCTGATTTTATTTCTTTTATTCATATCTTTTTATTTATAACTCCAAATGATGTCAAATTAATTTCTAAAAATTTGTAAAAATAATATCTTGCTGTTAAACCAGTTGTGGGTATGTTTTGAATATTTTTGAAAATTCATATTTTGAAATATTGCTTAATTTCAAATTTGACACTTAAAGTCAAATTTGGATTTCTTTCTTATTTAAATTTTCCTTTGGCTATAATAAATTTGTAAAAATACCCCCCATTTCAATATGTTTGAATTTAAGTTATTTAAACTTATTTTGCTGAAATCATTTATCTTTATTTTGTGATAATATTAAAGAACACATATAACAATGTTTTAGGAAATGTGAAATATAGGGTATTCATTTTTAACTGAAAATAATTTGTGCAACATTATATTTTAATTATGATAATTCATTTGAAAACTTTATAACAACTTTGGAAAGGATTTTTTTTAATTCTATTCTTATTTAGAATATATTAATCCTTTCATGCTTTGAAAATAGATGAAATTCCTTTAAGCAAAAGAAATGTTTATTTGGCTAATTCAGTAATTTAAATTCTATGAAGTTGTAAAGTTATACACTATAGGCTTATAATTTCCACACTATATTTTGAACTTAGTTAAAGGAATGAAACCCATTTAGTAATTATATACCATTTTGAATAATCTTATATTTATGAATGGATATGGCTAAGTGGTTTAATTCAAATACTTATAAAGAAACTAATTTATTTAAAATAAAATGGATTGTAGTTTGTAGAATTTTTCTCAAATTATATTTTAAGGTTTTGAAATATTAAACTTTGAAGTCTTTTATAGTTGGTTTCCTTATGCATTTAATATTTTATTTTAATAAAAAGAAAAGTTTTAAATTTTAGTGATTTTTGAACATTATAAAATGTTGGGATGTTACAGCGGAATATCCGGTCCCAATAATCCGGATCAGCAAAACACCGAAACGAAAACTGCTATAACTTTTGCAAATGAACTCCAAATGAGGTGAGACCAATTTTGTTGGAAAGATAGCGACGATGACTACCCAAGCGTCGATGAAATATTGCATCCCATAAATAGAGTAAAATCTCCACACATGGCAAGGTGTGGGACTTTCCTCAAGGTAGAACCGGCAATATTTCCGCCACCAAAAACGCAACAAGTTGTCCAAAGTAAAACCGATTCCGATGAGCTAGAGCTTGACATGGAGATGAACCAAGCTCTAATTCCTCACCAACATAAAAGCCAAATAAGAACCAAGAAATATGATATGCCAAGTATGCAAAGGTTTGAGCTCTTCACAAGAATGCGATCAAGTTACTAACTTGAGAGCCCCTCTTGATAGTACGCCTATCTATCCTATAGCCCTATCAAGATCATACCTTTGTCTTGAGCATTCCACTTGAGTTGAATGATGACTATCTTGATCTCTTCAAGTGGATCATCTTTCTTGAATGCGCGTCCAATCACTTGCTTGATGAAGACTTCTCCAAATACTCCCCTATGCTCACAATGGGAGAGACTCGCTAAGCTTCGTCTTCATGTATCCATTGCAAGCACCAAGCATGGGATCTTTTCGAGAAAGCTTCTCTTGGTCTTGCACAACTCATCTTTTCTTCACTAAGATGATGTCTTGAATCTTCAAGACATGCTTGCAATAAGCTTCAAGAGTCCAACACATGAACTCCACAATTCCATGGACATGATCTATAATGATATCTCAAAAGCAAACATTAGTCCATAGAGATTGTCATTCAATTACCAAAACCACACATGAGGGAAAATGCTCTTTCAATCTCCCCCATTTTGGTAATTGATGACAATCTCTTTTGAGAGGGTTAATAATATGGAATTTAACGAACAAGAATGGTTGCACTAACATCAAATACTACAAAGGTATGTGATGTTAGTCCATCCACATATATAGAGCAAACTCCCCCATAATTTATGCACGTGTGTATGAACATGAATTCATTGCATATATTATCGACCATTACCGATGGTGGAGTTTCCACTATATATATAAAACCAAGCAACGAATGCAAAGGCAAGGAAGGCAAATACTTAAGAAGATACCAAAGTAAAAAGCCAATTCCATACAACCCTCCAAAACTTCTCCCCCATTGGCAACGATTGCCGAAATGGGCAAAAGGCTTTGGAAAGGTAACATAATAAGATCTCCTTCATGATTTATGCATTTCTCAGTATATGAGTGAAATCAAATGCACTTATCCAATGACGAATAGATGAAGGGGATCAAACTATATTGAGGATCCAAAGATTGCACAAGAAAGATACCAATTGATATCCACTGGAAGGATACCAATTGCAAAGGGGAAAAGCATTCACAAAGAAGCAAGCAATCAAGGGATCCAAAACCAATTGAGCAAAAAAGATATTATGATACGATCAACCAAGTGTTCTAGAAATCAAGAGGAAACTCCCCAAGGTACATGCACAATGAAAAGATTTGTATTTCAATATGGTGTGCATAACATGGAATCCTCGCTCCCTCCTAGATTCTTTCGAGCACAAAAAGGTGCAAGATTGAATAAAGGCTTGCTCAACCGGGAAAGGATGGGTGTGACATGGAAATACAATTTAGGAGACAAAACAAGGATGAGCCTAAGCAACATCATAGTCTTTCAAATTATGAGGCACATAGTGCATATCATGTATTTTGCAAACAAGCACACCCAAGATGATAAATCAAATAGGATCACAAGCTTATTAAGAGGCAATGTGAAACCAATAGAAAAACAAAGCTTGTGCCTTTTAGAGATCACCAAAGAATCAAGAAAGTAGTAAAAGGTGATCACTAAAGAATTTGAATACCAATTAAATATGTAACTACCCTCATGTGTATAAGTTTCTAAGTGGACACTAAGTCCTCAAAGAAACATGTACACACAATGTAGGTACAAGGTCAAGCACATGATATTCAAGAGGAAGTCATAAATACACCGATAAGAATTTTTGCTTAAAAGCAAAGCACATAGCTCAAATTATTCTTAAAGGGTATAGATGAACTTCGAACACCAAGTTCTCAAAGCATCACAAATACCCACATAGGATAAGTGATAGTTGGGATACTTCGAGACACAAAACAAATATCACATAAGGCAAATGATTTATGATAATTCATCAATATTGCATATTAGAGACTTTGAAATGAATTTGCTAGATTAACATATTGGGGATCCGTGAATCATGAAAATGATTATATATAAATATATATTCCCCTTGATGTTTAATCATCCCGGCTAACTCGCATTTGCAATGAAGATGTTTTGAAAGAAACTTTGCAAAAACCAAATCAAATGCAACTTAGTGGAACTCATGCCAAAGAACAACCTACACAAGGTTGAGAGCTAGAAGAATGTGCATGAGTTAGATACTTGTTACCGAGATAGCATTGACGGTGTAGAAGATGAGAGTTCACAATCATCCAAGCTTGACTCCAAGAAGCACATGGTGAAGACATCTTCTTTAAATAGAGGCAAGCTTCCAATGCATCTCTCATGTACCTAAAACAAATCAAGTACATTATGGCACCCAAACTAATTGGGTCCAAAGTAGTTAGACCAACTACAATACATAGGACAAACTCCACATAAATATGTGCATATTGATGTGAAATCGAATTTCATGCACATCTTAGCCATTTAGGATTTGATGGAGTTTATCCTATATATTGGATCAACGAAAGTAAACATGCTATAAGATATACAAATAGTAAATATGCATGCAAAAAACTTTCAAGAACCAAGCGAGATACAATTTGGACAAAACACCAATTAAATCAAGAAGCTACACAAAAGTGTGGCAAGAGAAGGATTTGTCCTCATTGTATCAAAGACTCAAACCAACACATGATTGGAGAAACCAATTTGAAAAGATATCAAATGAAATAAAGGTCAAGGCTAAACCAATGAGCATAAGAAATAAATCAAACAAGCATGCTCGAAGGTTTATCTCATCCAAAAAGGTAGACTAGGAACCATGGGATGAGATAGCCAACTCCACAAAGAAGAGTAAGGTTCCAACAAATAACCCAAGCCCTCTACACTTTTCATGATGGCACAAAGTACCAAAGACGAAAAATGTTTGTCTTTCAAAGAGACATGTCATCGGGATCAAAAATCAATTGAAGACAACTAATGTTGAATAACATATAGGATTGCTCCCCCAAGATTTGTGCATTACTTATGATCTTGTAGTTGAATACAAAATGCACAAAAATGGGATCATCACTTTCCATATATATTGTTAACCAATTAGTCATGTTAAAGAAGAGCAATAAGATACAAAACCAATTTAAAAACCAATTTAAAGAATATTGTTCTAAAGAGTATAGAGTAGCTTCCCCATGATTAGTGCATTTTTAAGATCTTTTATGTAAATACAAAATGCACACAAGTGGGATCATTACCCTCCATATATCTTTTTGAACACAAACTTCAAGAAAATCAATAAGACCCCATAACAACTAAAAGAATGATGTTCTACTCAATGTAGGATAGCTCCCCCAAGAATTATGCATTACTTGGAATTAAGTCTTCGAATGTAAATGCACAACAATGGGATCCTTGCTTTTCTTAACTCATGAAAGTACAACACACATTATGAGTAGAGCAACAAAAGGATAAGCAAAGAAGACAAAAGGATGGTTAAACCAAAACAAACTTGGTGATAGAAAAACATAATTAAGGAACAAAAGCCAATGTAAATATGATCAATAATTTTACCACCAATATAATTATCACTTGTCAAAGACAATGATTGTATGGAGATATTTGTCGGTGGTACATGACATATATAATTAAGATCATATTCACAAAGCATAGCATGTGGCAAAATAAACGAATTGAAAAACATGCTTATCATGATATTCTTGATGACTTCACATATTCAATGATCATTCTAAGCATCAAGAAACTTTCTCAGAAACAAGATACCAAAAGATGGTTGATCAAAATGCATTTAAGCAAATATGGAACTTGTTTGAGTACCATGTCACCTAGGAACAAGATAATCAACAATATCAACTCTAGGTGACACTACCTCTCATGTTCACATTTTCTAGGCTTGTAATATGCACATAGCTTATTACTCCCCCATAATGTGATAATCCATTCTTTGTAACAAGAGGCAAAAGAAATCCAACAAGAGATAATTAATGGACATTAGAATTTGAATTTCTCATGAGTAAGACATACCACAAAGAGAGTAGATAATATTGAAATATAACTACTAAGTGGTATTCCTCATGAATACACATTTTAAGGGGGTGAGTTACCAAAAAGCACATCACTCCCCCAAAATGGGATAGTCCATTAAAATCCCTAAAAGAGCCAATTAAGATAAAAACAAATAGACAAGAGGCTCAAACATACATGGTGTGCAAACCAACATACACAAGCTTGATTACTCAACATAAGTAAGTAGAGTGCACAACACATATGAAGCACTAGTAAGGTACAAAACCAAACACATGCAAGGGTGCAAGTAACTTTCAATGAGTACATATGAGTTAAATACAAGTTACCGCAAGGAGGAGCATTGGATATATGCTAAGACAATATAATCCAATTGACTTGACTTGAGAGAATATGATTGATGAAGATCCCTTAATTCTTCATGATGTAGTCAAGTCTCCAATGTCCTCCGCTTACACCTATTGATCAAGTTTTAGCTTGTTGGTCCCCAACTAAGTTGGGTCCTAAGAGGTTAGTCACAATAGGTTTGGCAACCCAAATGGTTCTTTTCTTGACACCACTTTGAGTACCAATAACTTTGGCAAACACATTGCCAACCTTATCCTTCCTAAGAGAATGAACAATATCAATAGTAGAATGGTTGGGTAAGGTACCGTGAGTGCATGAAGAAGCAAAGTGATCCTTCCCACGACATTTGTAGCAAAGACGACTTTTACCTTTCTTCTTGGGAAGGGAAGGTTCTTCAACTTGGGAAGCTTGAGTTTGAACTTGAGGTTGCTTCCCTTGTTGCTTCTCACTAAGAGGCTTCTTCTTCAAAGGGCATGATCTAACATGGTGCCCTTCAACCTTGCACTTGAAGCACACAATCTTGGCCGAATCAATAGCTTGTTCTTGGCCCTTCTTCTTGACGAACTTGTGCTTCTTCTTGACATTAGACTTGTTCTTGTTATTGGAGTTGAATCCAAGTCCACTCTTGTCATGAGGAAGTTGTTGCACTCTCAACATGTTGTCGAGGGTGGACTTACCCTCATGACATTTCTTCAAGTCTTTCTTCAATGAAGTGACTTGTGCCTTGAGCTCTTTGAGTTCCTCTACATGGTTAGTTTCAACAAAAATACTAGAGGAAGTAGATGCTACATTGTTAGAGCAACAAGGCAAGGAATGTAATTCATCACAAGATGTAGCAATTTTATGAGTGGATGAATTACTAGAACTAGCACATTGCAATAAAGCATTAGTAGTAGAAGTTGTGCTAGTGTCCATAAGAGGCTCACAAGATTTTACCTTCGTAGTGACCGCCTCATGAGCTAACTTTAGCTTAGCATGGGATGCTAGGAGATCCTCATTAGAGCTAAAAAGCTTTTCATGAGTTTCTTCCAACCTCCCATACTTGCTAGTTAGCAAATCAAGTTGAGCCCTTAGCTCAACATTCTCCTTCAAGATAGATGCTTCACACAAAGTGGAGTTAGTAGCACAAGCATCATTAATATTAGTAATGGAAGGAGACAACATGATAAGCTCATTATTTAACTTAGCATTTTCTTTACTAAGCACATTACATTTAGCAATAGCATGGTCATGTTCTTTAGTGAGTTTAGCAATTACTTCATTGTTTAACTCCTCACTAGATTCTAATCTCTCCTCGAGAGCAACCCGAGTTTCTTGCTCTTCCTCAAGAGCATTCTCAAGATTATGGACCTCACCCGCGGAATCACGAGCAAGACCCCACCCTTCATGACAACGGGTCTCCATAGCCTCAAAGGTCTCCTTAAGCTCAAAAAGAGTAGTCATGATTTCTAAGAAGTTCTCATGAGCATTTTTATTATTTAAGAGAGCATGAGAGACAATATCAAACTTCTCCTTAATTAGATCATCATCATCATCATTATCATCATCATGAGATATATTGGAGTGTACGGTAGGTGATACCTTATACTCCTTAGCCATTAGGCAAATGTGAGTAGTGGATGAAGACGATGAAGAGACACTTGAAGCACCTTTGAGGTCCAAGTCTTGTTCCAACAATTGTTGGGATTCCTCTACATTGTTAGCCAAACAAGTACTAGAGGAAATAGAAACATTTTGATCATGGCAACAAGACAAGGAAAGCATATCATCATGAGATTTAGTTAAGCAACTACTACATGATATGCAAGGACTATCAACACTAGCATTTAATACATTTGAAGGGCTGGAGGTGTTTAAGTCCAAAGATAGAGCATTGCAATAAGATAGGTGAGATGTATAGTCAATAGTGGATTCAACATCAAGATTGCAATTTCTATCACCACTCACCATATCATTACCTTGTGGCAAACCACATGTCGGTGAAGTGGAGGAAGTCGTGAGCTCATCACGACCGGATGTGGAAGGAGGACAATCATCCTTGGAAATGTTGGACACCTCATATATATCTTGAAGTTTTGTCCATAATTCATGAGCACTCCGAAAAGGCATGATCGACGCAAGGACTACATCGCTCAAAGCACATATAAGACCATTAGATGCTAGAGTATCGAGATAAGAGTTTTTCTCATCCTCTAAAGATAATTCTTGAGAATCCTTTGGAGGAGAAAAACCCATATCTACAATACTCTCTAAATTAGAACCCATGTCTCTAAAAAGATTAAGCATGCGAATTTTCCAAACATCATAATTTGTGCCATCGAATCTATAAGAGGGATTGTGCACTAGATCTCTAAACGACATCTTTATCTCTAGGCGGTTAGTCCTAATAATGAGATAACCAGGCTCTGATACCAATTGAACGGATAGACGTCGCCTAGAGGGGGGGTGAATAGGCGATTTAAAACTTTTTCGAGGAGCCGGAATATCCGGTCCAAGAGTGACCGGAAATTCCGAGTAGCCAGAATATCCGGTACACGAATGACCCGGAAATTCCGGTATGCTTGATAAAGGCGGAATAAAACTAGAGGTTTACTTTAACAAGCATACAACCTAGATATACAAACTAGGCTCACCTATGTGCACCAAAAACTTAAGCTAAGAAATACTAGTAACAAGATGATAGCAAGATATATGACTTCAAGCACGAAGGCTATCACAATGTAAAGTGCATAAGTAAAGAGCTCGGGTATAGAGATAACCGAGGCACGCGGAGACGAGGATGTATTCCCGAGTTCCACCCAAAGGTGTACGTCTCGTTTGGAGAGGTGTGCACAACCACAACAGGTTAGCCGCAACGCCACAAAGGCTCACCTTCTTCTTCTGATGAACTCAACCACAAAAGGTTCGAGTTCACCTTCCACTATTGATCTCCTTTGGGGCGGAGATCGAATCCCGTACAACTCTTGAGGCACACACCCACAACTTAATTGGGGGCTCTCAAGTGACCACAAAAGGTCTTGACCACAAAAGGTCTTGACCACAAAAGGTCTTGGCCACAAAAGGCCGGCCACAAAAGGCGTCTAGGGTCCAAAGACCCAAGAGTAACAAGCTCACAAGTATCACCACCACGAATCCTCGTGGAGGGCTCAAACCGATGCAAATGCAGTGGCAAGAGCACACGAAGTGCTCAAGTCCTTCACTCTCAAATTCCAACACAACAACAAATGTTTATGAGGGAATAAGAGAGGAAGAACAAAGGAAACCACAAAGGAGTCAACTCCTTCACTCCCAAATCCCACCAAAAGCAACTAATGCTTATGGGGGGAGAAGAGAGGAAGAACAAAGAGGAAGAACCACAAAGGAACTCTAAGAACTAGATCCACTAAGTTCCCCTCACTTAGAGGAGAGAAGGATTGGTAGGATTGTAGATCTTGATCTCCTCTCAACTTTCCCTAAAGAATATGGAAGATTCAATGGAGGGATTGAGAGGGAAGTGAGTTTTCCAAGGTCAACAATGGAGTAGGAGAGAGGGGAAAGTCGTGCTGCCTTGGATTGGCTGGGGAAGAAGAAGGGGAGAGGTATTTATACCCCTCCAGGAAATATAGCCGTTGGTTGTTTCGACACTCGGAAATTCCGGTATAAGTTAGACTCGGAAATTCCGGTCACCCGGAAATTCCGGTCTAGAGAGACTCGGAAATTCCGGCTGGAGTCAGAAGCAAAACCAAACTTTTCCTTAGCCATTTCTGGAGGACTTTTCTGGGGGCACTTGGAAATTCCGGTAGACGGAAATTTCCGAGCACAATTTCCGACTGGAGTCAGAACCCTTTTTCTCCTTTCCTTAGCCGTTTTCTTGGATGAGCTGGGGAACCGGAAATTCCGGTAGGGCGGAATATCCGGCCCCAATAATCCGGATCAGCAAAACACCGAAACGAAAACTGCTATAACTTTTGCAAATGAACTCCAAATGAGGTGAGACCAATTTTGTTGGAAAGATAGCGACGATGACTACCCAAGCGTCGA
Source organism: Poa annua (assembly GCA_026929855.1). Taxonomy (NCBI): domain Eukaryota; kingdom Viridiplantae; phylum Streptophyta; class Magnoliopsida; order Poales; family Poaceae; genus Poa; species Poa annua. The sequence goes on along the minus strand of CM049431.1, from coordinate 76,792,557 downwards.
TGAAATATTGCATCCCATAAATAGAGTAAAATCTCCACACATGGCAAGGTGTGGGACTTTCCTCAAGGTAGAACCGGCAATATTTCCGCCACCGAAAACGCAACAAGTTGTCCAAAGTAAAACCGATTCCGATGAGCTAGAGCTTGACATGGAGATGAACCAAGCTCTAATTCCTCACCAACATAAAAGCCAAATAAGAACCAAGAAATATGATATGCCAAGTATGCAAAGGTTTGAGCTCTCCACAAGAATGCGATCAAGTTACTAACTTGAGAGCCCCTCTTGATAGTACGCCTATCTATCCTATAGCCCTATCAAGATCATACCTTTGCCTTGAGCATTCCACTTGAGTTGAATGATGACTATCTTGATATCTTCAAGTGGATCATCTTTCTTGAATGCGCGTCCAATCACTTGCTTGATGAAGACTTCTCCAAATACTCCCCTATGCTCACAATGGGAGAGACTCGCTAAGCTTCGTCTTCATGTATCCATTGCAAGCACCAAGCATGGGATCTTTTCGAGAAAGCTTCTCTTGGTCTTGCACAACTCATCTTTTCTTCACTAAGATGATGTCTTGAATCTTCAAGACATACTTGCAATAAGCTTCAAGAGTCCAACACATGAACTCCACAATTCCATGGACATGATCTATAATGATATCTCAAAAGCAAACATTAGTCCATAGAGATTGTCATTCAATTACCAAAACCACACATGAGGGAAAATGCTCTTTCAGCCGGGCTATCCGGCGTAGCCCCTTCGTCATCATCTCGATAAGGACGGCAGGCGCCGTCCTGCATCATCATTGTCCCCCTGTCAGAGACAAGACATGTCTTTGCCCATCCCGGATAGCCTTTTCCGGATTGCCGGGCTAGGTATGTCAGGTCTTGTCGTACCACGATCGTACGAGCTGACGCGCTCCCGTGTCAGGCGGGAAGTGACCATGCTTCCGTGTCAGGCGGGAGGTGACCATGCTTCCGTGTCAGGGGGAATGGTACTTCCCCCCGCAATAGACGGGAAAGCCTGCTAGGGACCGTTGACGGCCTACCGGAAGCCCTCACGCCGGCTACCTCCTCGCTTGCCACTGTGAGCCTCTTCTGCATAAGATCAAGACCGAGACATATACTCCGGTTAGTACTTACCCGGAACACCTATCCGGTAAAGCCGAGTACTCCTTCCGCCGGGAGTTCCCTCGGAGCCCGAGATCCGGGATCCTTTCCGGAGGGGTCCGATCTCGTCTCAGGATGAGTATCTCTAGGCCTAGCCTCCCGAAGATGTCTTAGCCTATCAGCAAAGACATCTTCGAGAAGCTAGTTCTTAGAGGAACCACCCGCTCATGCTTGTGCTGCGATTGTGAGGGTCGGGGGTGTCTATTTATAGCTGCCAGAGCTGACCCTTGTGGCTGCCAGGAGGCACTTTGCCCTCTACCAGTGCCCAAGGGTCAAGTTGCCCTTTCAGCACACCAGGAGGTGTCCCTTGCTCTCGCCAAAGGTCAAGTACTGTTGGCACTTTACTGAATTATACCGGGATCTGCCCCTACCCGGGGGGCAGCCCCCCGACAATCTTACCCTTCTCTTCATTCAGATGCTCTAGCTCACCAATCCGAGCCATTAGGGCACCAACATTTTTCTTGCTATCACCTTGCAAGTTAGTGATAAAAGATTCGAAAGCTACAAGCTCTTGCTTGATTTGAAGGCTAGAGGCATCATCAAGCTCATTCATTTCATTCATGAGAGAGGAAGAGGATGAAGGTACCTCCGATGCCTTTGCCATAAGACATCTTGAGCTCTTGGTGATGGAGTTCTCATTTGGTGATGTGAATATAGACGATGAGGAGCTTGTCGTAGTTGAAGGAGTTCTTGTCGTTGATGGAGAAACGGTAGTTGTCGATGTGGTGGCAAGAGCTGCCACCTCATTTGGCGTTTCTTCCTCCGACTCTTCATCATCGGTGGGATACTCCTCTTGAGTCAACAACACGATGTGAGGATTCTTGTTAAAAGGCCTCTTCTTTCCATAGGCCTTCTTGGGAGGCATCTTGGTTTTGTCCTTGAGCACTAGACGTCCACCATGCTCTTCTCTTTTCTCATAAGGGCACTCGGCAACGAAATGGAACTTGTCTTGACAATTGTAACATGTCCTTGACTTGGAGGGTGAGACCCTATCGGCTTGAGATGCACTCTTGTCAAAACGCATCTTGCCTCTTGAGGGGTTGTTCCAAAAGGTGTGAGCGGCAAAAGCGAGATGATCATTGTAAGCAATCTTGAGTGCTTCCTCGGACATGGCGGCAAAGCTTCCAAGATCATCATCATCGTTGTCTTCCTCAATGGTAGCCTTCAAGGCGAGGTTGGTTGTGCCTCTTTGCATTCCAAGAGCCCTTGCCCTTGCGTCTTGAGCATTCTTAGTGGCTACCTTGTACGCGGCCATCTCTTGCATAACATCATTAGACGTCATGAGATGGTAGTTGTGTCTTCCTTGAAGAATCTTGACATCGGTTGGTTCACAAGCCATCATAGAGCTAACATACTTCCTCTTGATCCAAGCATCATCAATATGAGAGGCACCAACTTCCCGAAAGCTTGTGGCTATTGTCACCAATCTTCTATACATCATCTCATGATCTTCACCATCAAGCTTGAAGAAGCCCTCGGCTTCATTGCTCAAAGAGTCATAGCGGTTCCTTCTCATGCTATCATTTCCAACGAACAATTCGGATAGAGCATCCCATGTATCCTTGGCGGTGGTGAGGTGTTGGATGAGAGACATGTCCTTGTTCCCAACCGCTTTTTGGATCATGTAGAGTGTGGTGGCATCAAGTTGAGCCTCCACCACTCCTCTTCTTGTTAAGTTTGTTGGATCATGCGGCTTGTATCCAACTTGAATGATGCACCACAACTCGATTGAAGAGCTGCACACATGAGACTTCATCACATATTGCCATTGAGAGAAAGTATAATCTTTAAGCAATTGGGGATCGCCCCTATGTGAAACTTGCGGATGAGGGATAATGGGATCGGGGGTATGGTATTGGGATGGGGGAGGAGTGGCGTTGTAGCCTTTAGGCACTTCATCTTGGGAAGATGAAGTGTTTTGATGGTTTGAGGAACTAGTAGTATCACCCTTCCCATCCAAAGGCAATTGCTTTCGCTTTAACAATTCGGGGTCCGCATCTTGAGTAATGCCCGGAAGCACCGGAGACTTTGAGGGCAACGCAAGAGAGGTTTCCTTGGATGTCTTGAGAAACTCAAGCATATCATGAAACTTCTTGAACTCGGTTTGTATGGACGATGTCAACTTTGTTTCCAAAGAGTTGATATCGGCCATAGTGGCACCTTTCTCTTGCATTGCAGCCAAAGTCGCGGCGTCCGCTTCGGTACCCTCTTTCGGATCAACTTGCATTGTCCAAGGTTGGTATCAAGCGGTGAAGCTTTTAAGAGACAACCAGGCTCTGATACCAATTGAACGGTAGTTGACCACCTAGAGGGGGGGGGGGTGAAAGGTGGTGACCAAATTTTATGTGTTTTTCAGTTTTAGTCTAGCGGAAGGTAAGTTGTCTAAATATGCAACTAGGTGATACAAGTGAAAGACAACAAGGAAACTAAACAAGTACAAGAATGCAGTAAAGGAGAGGGGAACAAGACAACCGTAGGAACTCGAAGACACCGATTTTATCCCGAGTTCCACCACATAGGTGTACGTCTCGTTGGAGGGGTGTGAGCTACCACAAAGGCCTCACCCTATTCTCTTGTGAATTCGACCACAAAGGTGTGAATCCACTCTTCCACTAAGGACTCCTTTAAGGGCGGAGAAGATCCCGTACAAACACGTGAGGCACACACCCACAACTGAATTGGGGGCTCCCACAAAGACCACAACAGGTCAAATCCACAAAGGATCAAGAACACACAAAGTTGAACCTAGCTATCCACAAAGGAACCCTAGATTCGTTGCCCCTCAAGAAATAGAGGGGGGAAATCAAAATGCTTCGGTGGAGTTGTAGATTGGTGGCTTCTCCCTCAGATCCCCAAGTATCAAAGGATTTGAGTGGCTGGATTGGGAGATCCGGAAGAAACAAGCTTCAGCACCAATGGAGGAGAGAGATAATCTGGAAGCTTAAATTGCTGGAGGTAGGTGGAGGGGTATTTATACCCCTCTTCAACATCTGCCCGTTGTACAGCCGCCAGCCCGGAAATCTCCGGGTTGAGGATCGGAGATCTTCGGACTCCGGAAATATCCGGTAGGAATTCCGGATGTGCTTGACTCTGGATCAGTACTGGTTGGGCTTCTTGACTTGGTAGAAATTTCTCTGACACTCGGAGATCTCCGGACTGGGGCTCAGAAATCTCCGAGCGCCGGAAATCTCCTAGAGCATTTCCGGCTAAGTTTGTGTTGGAGTCAGTATGCATTCTGAGTTCTGGACTTGGTCGAAATTCCTCTGTCACTCGGAAATCTCCGGACTGGGGCTCGGAAATCTCCGAGCGCCGGAAATCTCCGAGAGCATTTCCGGCTCAGCTTGAGTTGGAGTCAGTACGCATCTGATTTATGACTTAGTGAAAAACTTGATTAGCTCGGAGATCTCCGGTCTGGGGATCGGAGATCTCCGAGTCCCGGAAATCTCCTGACTGAAATTCTGATGAAGGACCAAGTGAAGCAGTATTGAGAATTAGGCAATAAAAGTGTTCCTCTTTATCAAACGACTTGTAATAGAACCTGCATGCTTCATCACAAACATTAGAATACCTTTTGTGTTGTCATTAGTCACCAAAATCTGGGAGTGCATAGAATGCACTTTCAATATTCTGACTCGGTCGGAATTCCGGACGAATTCCGACTAGCTCGTAATTTCCCAGAAAGTTGTTTTTTAGCACATTTATTTTCAGTCTTTTACCACCAAAGTTATAAGAAGGTGTATTTATGGTTTTAGTGCACGTGATTAATTTCACAAACTTTCCAATGGTATACCCCTCTTGATAGTATGGTTGCCCTATGACTTGATACAAAATATAAAATCTATGGGACACCGTCTTCGAACTTTTATCAATCACTGTCCCATTTCATCAAATGTATTTATTATAATCTCAGTTATGTTGTTAACAAACACCCAAAACCAAAACCACTTAGCTATGTTTGGAAAATGCTGAAATCCAAAGAGACCCTGAATGAAGGTCCCTAATTCGAAAATAAAATAAAATATCGTGTGTAAGGAGAAGGAACAACAGCACAAGCCAAAAAGTGAGCTCACGAAGCGAAGTTATCGCAGCCGTCCAATTCCCATCCAAAGGTGAAGATACAGGCCACGCGGCACATTTTGCAAAAACACCCTCTTCCCCAACCTCTCGCCCCAATCCGATTTCCCAATTTCTCTCACCCCGATTTGGGCGCGGCCCAAACCCTAGGTCGTCGGCTTCTCGCAAAGCGAGGTGCCTGAACTGCCCAGCTGATCCTTTTGTTCTTCGCAAGCCTCGCTGTGTTTCACGCCTGCTTCCTCTTGAGAAGAAAGAGAGGGATTTGGTCGACGGCCGGCAGCGGCGATGGGGGACGGCCGCGCCGGCGGGTCGAACCGCCCCGCGTGGCTGCAACAGTACGAGCTGGTGGGAAAGATCGGGGAGGGAACCTACGGCCTCGTATTCCTCGCGCGCCTCAAGCCAACGCATCCTCAAGCTGCTGGCCGCCGCGGCTCCCCCATCGCCATCAAGAAGTTCAAGCAGTCCAAGGAGGGCGACGGCGTCTCCCCCACCGCCATCAGAGAAATCATGGTAGTTCATCGCTGCCGTTTGCTTCATTCCTTCGTTCCTCAAGTTACCAAGTCCTGGCAACATAGTAGGACTGTAATCTTGTCTCACTACGTTCGCTGTTTGATTGCAGCTGCTGCGTGAGATCAACCACGAGAATGTCGTGAAGCTCGTCAACGTACACATCAACCACGTCGACATGTCCCTCTATCTCGCCTTCGATTACGCTGAGCATGACCTCTACGTATGCAACTCCCAGCCCCTGTTTATGTTATATATGCGCCTTTCCATTTGTGTCAATCTCTCAGTACCCTCGATGTCTTTCAATACAAGGCTGGTAGGGGCTAGGGTTCTACCGGGTCTAGGGCGGAGGTTGTAGGGGTGGAAGTGAGGGTGGAGAGGCCGGGAGGCTTGGCGCCGGCGGCGTGGCGCCGTCGCGGAGGAAGGATGGCGGCGGCTAGGGTTTGGTGCGGTTGGGCATGCCGTGTATACTGTAAACCGACCATAACAAATGCCACTAGCAAAAATCTCACACACCAAGGAGAAGATCAAAACTTATTAATGTCATACTAACTGGGCGTCGACCAGTTGGCAATTTGCACGGCTGACTGTGTACGAAACAGAAAACGAGTGAAATTTCTCGGGCAAGCACTAGGCGACATATTTTTGGTAGTGTCCTTGTATTGAAAGACGGAGGGTGCTCTGGATCTCGACTGTTTAATTAATCAATTAACCAATAACCACCGTACCAAACCGCAGGAGGTTATCCGGCATCATAGAGAGAAACTCAACCTCGCCATTCACCAATACACCGTCAAATCCTTGCTCTGGCAACTGCTCAATGGCCTCAACTATCTCCATAGGTATGTTTATATTTTCAATTAACAAAACGAGTAGCATGATTCTACACACCACATGGTGTCTTAACCTAACAATATGCACTATTTATCTGGGTCTTCATATCAAAATCTTACCTTCCTTTCCTCCTGCAGTAACTGGATTATCCATCGAGACCTCAAGCCTTCTAATATACTGGTATGTTGCTACATGCTCTCATGCCGAATTGCCGATACACAAATCTGTCCAGTATTTTGTTCTTCTGCTTTGCTAATCATGCTGCAATGGTGTGCCCCAGTAGGTTATGGGGGAAGGAGAAGAGCATGGAATTATAAAGATTGCTGATTTTGGGCTTGCTAGGATATATCAAGCTCCACTAAAACCATTAAGTGACAATGGGGTGAGTAATGCTTTTCATTGCCTGTTAGCAAACGTGCTGATCTTGTATTCCAATTTCAAGTACTACGTGGAAATCAAAGTATGGTACCTTGGTAAAGGAATGAAATGGGGTGAGTAATGCTTTTCAATGCCTGTTAGCAAACGTGCTGATCTTGTATTCCAATTTCAAGTACTACGTGGAAACCAAAGTATGGTACCTTGGTAAAGGAATGAATCAAGTCATCCTGCCAAGTTATTACTAGTAGTCTCACTGCTCTTATAGACTCGAAGCCTATACTCTGCATGTATCCATAAAATGCAGTGTCTCTCTGTACATATTGTTATGTATCTGTCTTGTCGTCTCTTGTATTCATGGGACCGTGTGTTGTGTTTATCGTTATCTGCTAAGTCTATGGCTAACCAAAAAATAATCAGGTTGTTGTAACTATCTGGTATCGTGCACCCGAGCTGTTACTTGGGGCCAAACACTACACAAGCGCTGTTGGTATCCTTTCAGTGTCAGGGAGAGCAAAGCAGATCCTTTACCTATATCTTTTTCTTCATTGTTCAGTTATTTCCTTAACCATCTCCAGACATGTGGGCTGTTGGTTGCATTTTTGCAGAATTGTTGACACTAAAACCACTGTTCCAAGGTGTTGAAGCGAAAGCTACTCCAAACCCATTTCAAGTATGTGGACTTGCACTCAGTTTGTTACAATTGCCATCTTGTTTTGAAATATAAGCTAAAATTTCTACTTTTACATAATGATCATGTTTCAAGTAAACACAAAACAGTTCATTCCAGACTTTCTTCAAAGTAAATAAGGCTGTAGATGGCTTCAGTCTGTTGCAATGTATATGGTTATGTACGTCCGCGTTACATTTTGTGTAATTCCTCTGTTTATGCCTTTGTTTTATCTTACATTCGATTTACACATCTCTTGTAGCTCGATCAACTAGACAAGATTTTTAAGGTCTTAGGTATGGATTACTTTTGTTTGTCTTGTTTGATTGTCACACTCCTTCTGTGAAGATATGCTCACACAGTATAATAATCCAATTCTTCTGAAGGTCATCCTACGGTTGAGAAGTGGCCTACCCTTGCTAATCTACCATGCTGGCAAAACGACCAGCAACACATTCAGGGGCATAAGTAGTATGTGAACATTGTTGAACTGCTCGAAGTAGCCTAAATTGCCGCTTTTGTTATAAGCTAATATTGTCATCTCTCGCTTGCAGTGAGAACACAGGTCTTCATACTATTGTCCACTTGCCGCAGAAGGGTCCTGCATTTGATCTTCTCTCTAGAATGCTTGAGTATGTTGCTTGCTCTCTATCCTGTTTGAGTCAACATAACATTGGTTGATGAACCTTTCTTTCTTTCCTTTTTGTACTGCTATCTGTTTGTTTATCCTCCTGCTATCCCTCCCCGTTTCAGGTATGACCCACGAAAGCGTATTACAGCTGCTCAAGCTTTGGAGCATGAGTAAGTTATTAATACCTTCATCTATTCATTCTTCCTATTTTGGCGGGTTGGATACTTCTATTTCCAGCTCTGTAACTTGTTCTTTGCTGATACATGTTCTAGACTTGTAACGACCGACCTGAGTAGGAGATCATTATGTACTCTTATAGTCTTATTGGCCCTACGAACTTAGCAAGTATGATATTTCTGGAACATGCATAAGTTTCCTTTGTATCAATAGGGGACTCTTAAGTAGCCACTCATGTATGCACTGCCTAAGCTGCCTTTTGCAAGCAGCGTAGATTTATTCTCAGAATCATAAAGGGCATACCTGAGAACCAAGCGCTGGCATGGTGGCTACAACTAACGGTGGTGAGCTCGCCCACCTGGGTTCAAATCGCGGGGTACGCGACTGGGCGCTCAAATCAAACGGGCTGCTATCCATGTGAAAAATTACAGAGATGCTATCCGTGTGAAAAATCAAGGAGATATCTCATCTTGTACCTAAAAATATAAGAGAGGTATCCATCCCCCTTTAGCCACCTTTTTAATAAAAGTCTTACTCAGTGCCGAAAGCTCCCACACATCGTGGGGTCTGGGGAACCTGATTTCTAGGCAGCCTTTCCCTTGCTTTTATGCAAAGAGGCTGATTCGAACTCATGACCTCCAGGACACAAGTGGAGATACTCTACCACTGTGCCAGACCCGCCCTTCATTCTTAGAACCATGCCTATCTTTTTAACTTCCAAGTTTTCTCTATTCGCGCATCACATTTTTGTTTTGTAAATAGTGGGGCTACGCTTCGATTTCCATCACCAGAAACCATTAAGAGCCCAGGACAGAGGAAAAGGAACAAAAAACCATAATAAATATACATCAAACCAAAATCCCTACCCGAGCCACCCCTGGAATGGACTACATGTACTTCATCAGGCAAGACCAAGAAAAGAGACAGGCAAACAACGATGTAGCCCAATCGACTAACCGTATTCAGTTCACATATAATGCTAACAGTGTTTGTGCTTCTATAGAACATATTCAATAGGAAAATTGGTATTTTCCTATCTTGACATCTCTTGATTGAGTCTAATTAATTTTCGTCCTGTAGAATTGATCTGTAGTTTTCATGTCTGATTTGGCAGAAAGCTGTCGTTATTAATCACGCATAAGCATGGAAACAATGGTGATTGAAGATAAACCATGCACTACTGCTTATATATTTTTTAAAGATAGTTCTAATGTGGTGATATCGATGATTGCATATTAATACATCAACTCTTCTGAATGCATTCACATCTTTGTTTAGGTACTTTCGGATGGACCCACTTCCTGGACGAAAGTAAGTTTTGTATGAGCAGATCTAACCACCTCTACCTTTTCTGTGTAGCATTCGTAAATATTGTTCTCATCTTTGTGCCTAAAATGTTTCTCTGGTCAGTGCACTTATTATACCATCCCAGCCAGTGGAGAAAAATGTGATATATCCTGTTCGTCCAGTAGACACGTCAACCGATTTTGAAGGAACAACAAGCCTTCAACCAACTCAACCGGTAATCGAGCTCTGTCTCTGCCCAACTCTTCATTTTCCAGTACCTGGCATTATTTGGAGGCTTTATGCGATGACTGCTTTTTCTCAAGAAAAAATAGTTTTGTTCTCGTGGCAAAGTAATCACGTCATGGCGCCAGACATATTTATTAGTAAATCAAATAGATGTAGGCAACTAGGCATCACAAGACTTGTTTCTTTTTAATTTCCTGAGAAGTCAGGCCCATTTTGAGTGAACCAACACATTTGCTCAAGAACTGCCACATTGTGATCTAAATATTACGATGCCTTCGTATTTCAGCCATCAGGGAATGCGCCTCAGGGAGGCCAGCCTGTACCGAGACAAATTCCGAGGCAAATGCAACAGCAGCCTATGGGGAATATGCCAAGAATGCCTGCTGGTGCAAACATGGGTGCCTTTGGCGCAGCGCCCCAAGCGGGCATGGTTGGGCTTAATCCTGGTAACATTCCAATGCAGAGAGGCACGGGTGGCCAGGCTCATCCACACCAGGTATGCTGTGTTTCTTTATTTGCCTATTCTCTTAGGTTCCGTGGGAGGCGCTACTGTTATTTGAAGAATGCTTGTCGCGGTGAATAAACCTTATGAGTTTTTTGCTGTTGACAGTTGAGAAGGAAGGCTGACCAAGGGATGGGGATGCAGAACCCTGGGTACCCTCAGCAGAAAAGGCGTTTCTGACATCCTCCTTCCTACTGACTGATATCAATGTACTCATGGCATCATCATGTATGTATTACCTGCCAGATATACATCGTCTGGTGTTTGACTGGAACACATCGATTATGTGAGCTGGTTGTTGTTGTAGATTTATGTTTATCTGCAGTGTAGGTAAGTTACTATAGTAGCTGTAAGAGTCATTCTAGAGGAAGTTTTGGATGATTGCCTTCTGTAGCGACCGAGCTTAGCTGCTCGGTGCAGAATAATTCCTCGATTCAAAATTAATTGAAGTTCTAGCTTGTCCTAAACTTAACTTATGTAAGTTTGATGAAGTTCATCGAGAAATATGCTAATATCAGCAACATAAAATGCAATACAAGAATCAGCAACATAACAAATGCAATACAAAAATATATTTTATGTTCAGTGAATGTTGTTCTTGATGTTGATATATTTTTCAATAGACTTGGTCATACGTAGAGAAGTTTGACTCAGGACAAAGATAAAACATCTAATTTAGGATGAATGAAGTAATTGACATCTGAGTACAATATAAGCTGTTTACACATGGTTTCATTCTTCTACTCATGTTGGGAGGTTTGGTTGTTCGTTGGAGATGGAAGGCAACTCAGCTTGGTGACTGCGTGCTTGCAGCATCAAAAGTGAGTCGTATATTTTGATTGCATCGATTATGACGAATCACCAGGGAATGCCCTAGGCTTAGGGTATGATCGCCATTTGCAAGTCTCCTCTAGGGTATGATTCTCTCGCTCCCCTTCCAGCTCCTTGCCAGTCTCTTCATTACTTTGCTGCCACAAGCTCTGGTCATGTTGGTGCGGCGCAACGTCCTGATCAAGCACCTATGGCACCCATTGGGGTGTTGGTGATTATGTCGTAGCCATTGCCGAAATATGCCCCTCCTTCCCAGATCCCTTTCCCTTCTTCCCCTCTCTTCTTGGCGCATGTTTCCTCGGTGGAAGAAATGGAATTGCTACTCTCGATTTAGTTATTCTCCTTCCCGTTCCTCTCATGTTTTGTGTCCCAAATCCTGTTGTAAAATGACCTACATAATCAATTTTATGACGATATTCCAATGACAGGGGCAGCATTAGGTGTATTCCTAGGTATTCATGTGAATACCCATGATTGTCGCAAAACAGCCACAATTTTAATTAAATAGTGATGATTTCCGAAAACAGTAATGAATTTGACAAAATGAATACACATGAATACTTTGTGGCTAATTTCTAGCGCCGTCACTGTTCAATGGCATGAACATTTCTGGTGATTGCTTTCATGCCATTGAAATTTCGTCATAAAAAATATTTATTTCTTATCATATTGGGTACATGATCAGGAAATTTGAAATCATTGTTCCTACAAAAATTCCAAACCATGTGGTTAGATGGGCCCAAGAAAGCCCAACAACAGAGCTCAAGGGTTGTCTCGGTTTTGCTTTTTTTTAGGGAAAGGGTTATCTCGTTGTGTCGCTGTCGGAATCGGAGAAAGCGGAATCGATCCAAATCAAATATTTCCAATCTAATGCGCATACACCTCTTCTTTCCTGTGGGAGTCGGAGGCGGATGCGGAGCAGCCGGCCCTAAGCGGATTCGGTGTAGGCGAAGGAGGAGGCTCCTCTTCTCCCCGCTGTTTCTGCTCGGATCCGATCTATTAATCTGCGGCTCCGGCGACCTGTAGGTTCGTAGCCCTCCCCATCCCCTTTCCTCGAGTTCGTCTTTGTTCGTTTGTCTGATCTTCGAGTTCATCCAAACCCTAAATTACAGATTTTCGAGGGCTCGTCCAATCAATCCAGTTTCCCCGCAGAAAAGGAAAAAAAACCCAATTTTTGCAATCCACATGGCCGGCTGGACAGATTCCGGCAGCAGCCGGGGACGAGGAGGAGGAGGAGCAGGCTCTGCCAACCGCGGAGCCAACAACATGAACACCAGGTGGAGAGAGAGGAGGCCAGCACAGCCCCAGCAACAACAGGACCACCACCAGCAGGGGCAATACCAGCAGCAGCATCAACAACAACACCAGCAGCAACAATACCAGCAGCATCGGCAACCTCAGCAGCAGCATCGCTACCGCCCTGTCAATGACAATGACCAATCTTCGCAGCACCACCACCAGCACCACTTACCAGCGGAGGAAGCGAACACCTACCGAGGGCAGGGGGGCTTCTCGACGACTGCCCGCCGTCCACAACCAGCTCATCCACCACAGCCGCCCCCCACCTTCACGGACCACAAGTCTCCTGCCCCGGCCACCAATGCCAGTGCCAATGCCAATGCCAGTGAACCCGACGACAAGGCTAGGCGCACCGCCGCCAATTTCGAGTGCAACGTCTGCTTTGACATGGCCGACGACCCTGTCGTCACCAAGTGCGGCCATCTCTTCTGCTGGGAGTGCCTCTACCAGTGGCTCCACGTCCACTCGCACCACCACGAGTGCCCTGTCTGCAAGGGCCAGGTCGCCGACGATGCCATCATACCCATCTATGGGCGTGGAGGCTCTGCGGCATCGGTTCATGCCGCACCACCAAGACCCACTGGGGCCAGAGTTGAGAGCTCCAGGCAGCAGCAGCAGGCTCCTGTGGACTGGCATATGGATATGGTTGATGACTACGAAGACGGTTTTGGAGTTAATTTGCTCACAGATGTTCTCCTGAGTGCTATGCCTGATGTTCACACGGCCTTTGAAGACGATGATCTCTACGGCCTCGGCTACTTTGATGAGAACGGCACCCATGATGTTTGGGGATTTCCCTTTACATATACTGGTCCTCGTTCTTCACGGGGACATGGTCATTATACTGCTGCTTCTGATGACACCATGGGAACATCCTTTTACAACACTGAGGAGGTGCTAGATTTTGTGCATCACCGTGGTCGCCACCAGCACGGAAGAGCAAGAGGAGCAACATATGCAGATCGTTCCAGCATGGTGATGGGGAGCAGCAGCAGTGCATCTTACCGTGACGCTGGTACCGGTCCTCATATTAATAATACAGGTGCTTCTTCTCGGCCTAATGGTGGATGGACCGAGAGAAGAGGAAGAAGCAATCGGAATTCGAATTCCGGTGGCGGTGGAAGAGGGCAGAATAATAGCAGGAGACAAGGAGCAAATTACAATTGATATTGGCCTGACTGGATCACAGTGGCGATCGAATAAATTGAGTACCGAACTCTTCTTTCTTCGTGATGGACAGAGAGAAGAGGAAGAAGCAAGCTGAGTTCTTATTCAGGCGGTAGAAGAGGGATATGCACAATAGCAGGAGACAACATATTTCGGTCGATCTTGACCCGACTTGGTGATAGCGGCGATCAAATAAATTCAGCCTTGAATTCATCTTTCTCCCTCTGTTCTTCTTCCTTTGTTTTTTCCTTTTCCTTTTGTAGTCGGTGCTGTTGGGCACCTTTATTTTGACTTGGGTGAATGGTTTTCTCCTTGATGCAGTTACAATACATGTGGTTATATACTTCTTGCCATTGCTCGATATATATATTACACATCGCATGGTCTATTAAGACTAAAGAACATTTGATTATTATCACTACTCCCTCCGATCCATAAAAAGTGTTGCTCATCTAGTACAAAGTTTGTACTAGCTCAGTACAAAATGGGTGACACTTTTTATGGATCCGGAGGACTAGTTTGATGATCCCATTAGAAAGGAAGCATCGGTACTAGTTTGATGATCTCAGCTGATTGTGTAAGAATTCAGAAGTATGCGCTCCTGGAAAAGGAGTAAAGAGTGTTTGTCTGCCTACGATCACAACAAAAGCTAGGAGTAGAACAACTGTAACTAAATTGGAACATTTCAGCATACTACTAGAAAAACTAAGAAATGAGCTACTACTGATGCACGCAGGCAGGCAGTGTTGGTACTAAATTGATTGATTCGGCCGAGCGAGGTTCAGTTGTCGTCGCCGTAGGCGAGGAAGCGGTAGCGCTCCTCGTAGGGCCCGTCGAAGTGGAGGTCCGCCTCGAGCCACTTGGGGTACCGGACGAGGTCGCCGGCGACGAAGTGCATGTACTCCTCGCCGGTGGTGGCCCCGGCGGGGAGCACGCGGACCTCGCCGGCGACGATGTACACGAGCTGGTCCACCTGCCAGTCCCAGGGCTGGCGGCAGCGGCCCCCCGTGCGCCACACGGACCACGTCTCCATCACCCGCATAGCCTCCACCCGCTCCTGCGCCGCCGCGCCGCGCAGCACGCGCACCTTGAACACGTCCTCCACGGGGCGCCGGCCCAGCACCCGCCCGTCCGCTGCGGCGGCCGCCGCAGTTGCCGTCGCCGCCAACCTGCAGCTCCGCCGAGTCCGGCTAGCACTGGCACCGGGCGCGGGGATGGTGGTCGGGGTGGGGATGTGGGGGAGGAGGGCGAGATGGCATCCGGCTGCCGCTGCCGACGCCGCTCCGGCTGTGCCTGCCATCACTCTTTCACGCTGACTGCTACGCTTTCTTGCCTCGCTTTGCCTGCCTTCACCTTATCCTCCCTCACTTGGGACTTGGCTTTGGACGCGGCCTATCTCGACTTACCGAGGACATATATAGTATATAAATGAGAACAACCCATTTGAGGTATTTCTTTCAACATATAAGATGTCCACCTCATCAATCATCAATCATAGACTGCCACATGGAAATTCTATCACTTAATGAAAATAAAATAATATGAGGAACAAATCTTCACTATCCCTCCATTAATTTATCCTCGTCATGTCCTTTGTAACTTATTTGTTTCTTCTACGGTTTTATCTATGTCCACAATAGTTTCTGGTCCAAGCCGTGCCCTTTCCTTTGCCATTAAATTGCAGCAGTTACACAAGATCAGTAAATAATGGCATTAAGTCTCCTCCGCTTTCTCTTCTACTCTCCACTCAATATTTAAATCCATCTCCCGATCCAATGTGAATCTACTTCTTGCCATCCCAGCCCCAGATTATTCAGTTATCCCATCCTTAAAGTGGTGTCTACCTGCAGCCAGGGGACAAGAAGTGGTGACGTAAGGGAAATCGAATTCTCTTTCTTTTAGTTTCTGCCCCTTCAATCGCAGCACAACATTAGCGCATTTGATTTGTTTTTTACAGCAGTACATTGAACTCTAATTTTTTTTTCCATTTTTGTTTGGTTCAGGTGGGTATCAGGAACAAATTTCACATGAAGGAAATCAATATAAACATTAGCGCATTTGATTTGTTTTTTACAGCAGTACATTGAACTCTATTTTTTCCTTTTTGTTTTGTTCATGTGGGGATCAAGAACGAATTTGACATGAAGGAAATCAATATAATTGTACAAATTCAAGAAGGAAATGAAAAGAAAATGATACTGCTCATTGTTGCACCGTCGATGCTTTTCATTTGTTCGTACCTTCACTTCATGAAACGTAGGACAACCTAAGGTTTGTATTTACAGATATCTAATAGCGTTGTCATGTTGATATGTATTTTTTCTTTTATCTGATTTTGTCCGGGAGGAGTCAAGAACTGTTCTACCATTGTTAGTGTTTGCTGTTTTTTTCTAGCAACTATGTTAGTCAGACTTTATAAACTTTAAAAAATGTTTTTTCTTCTTGCAGTTAATTAAACATGCTGAAAGAGTAGACTTTAAAAAAACATAACTTCAGTCACTTATAATTCCTCATCCAACGGTTTTAATTTTTTTTCTACGCATGCATTATATAGATGGTCAAACATAAGTTGATATCCAGTATAGTGCTTTAGGTGATTCACGGATGTTCATATTCTCCTTGCAGTGCAAATATTATTGACGGCGATGACCAATTGTACTTATATCCAGACACAAGAACGTCAACACAGATGGACCTACCTCTGCTCATACATTTGAATGTTTTATTATTTACTTTGAAGATACAAATTGGCAGTAATAATAATCTATAGTATTTTTTACATATCTATAGACAATATATATATTTGATATCATATTTATCATAACAAAGGAATGTGTTATTTTGCATAAATGTCGTCGAGGTATATCACCTGCATTCATGCTTCTTAGTTTTGTCATAATAAGTCATTTTTCCACGTGCCCATGCTTCCTCCTCCTTAGTAACTCTCATTATATACCATACAATCCCGCAGCAACGCGCGGAGTATTATCTAGTATCTCTAGTGATGCCAACCTCCAATTGATACTGACACCAACCTAAAAATCCAGTGTCAATGATGTAAAAAACTCTTGATTTTTTACATACCCTTGAGCTGAAGTCGAGTATCACCTAGCACTACCAATGTGGCCCCGTAAAATGTTGAATAGTTATACGAACGAATAACGTTCTAGGAACTCCTGGCATCGTCCTAACTCCGCTCCACATGAACTGACGGAGGACATAAGATGTGATCAACACTTTCAGTTGACCACAAATTACTTCTCATAGTTGAATGAGATATAATCTCTGGCATAGCAAACCAAGATTTATTTTCAATTTCCTCAATTAGAAGTGACAGATATGCTTCTTCCTTTAGTATATGAACGCAAATTATAGCAAAATATACCAACTTGAGAAAACCATAATATACATCATTTTTTATTTTATCTTGTTTTTCAAACTGAGGCAAAAGCTTTGCCTCGTCTCATTAATTAAAAAGAAAAATTGCCCGATTAATTAATGGAAAATTGGGCAAAAATCGGTACAACGGCCCATCTGACCACCCACACAAAAAACACACGCTAAGAGGAAAGAACGTCGTTGCAGTTGCCAATCATCGTCATCACTTCTCCTCGAGCAACCTGACTCAGACTTCACTTTCGATGACCACCGACGAAGCATTGCTGCAAACGACAATGGAACCCATATCGTCTCATGTCACCAATCGGCCACACGCGTGAACGAGAAACATCTTCGAATTTCACGATGAGCATTGCAAGGGAACTCGCTGGTCTTGCACCGACCGATGCCTCTGTAGAAGCCATTGGTTGTTGGTCATCGTCACCGCCTGGACATGCTCCACCGCAGCTCCGACTCCACATATACATAATGAAGCACGACAGAACCCATCAGACACGTCGGAGAACCGACTATCGAAGCCTGGGACGGGACACAAACTCTACTCGACACATCTTCGTCACCAAACTGCACACAATGCCGAAGGACAGCTGCCCGCAACGAACCTTCTTTCGTCGATCCCCTAGCTGTAGATGGCTCTGAGACGATGCCCCCAAGGAGGAGAAAGACACAACCACGCCTCCATCGCCAGAATCACTAGGATCTGAGGTTCCCTTCCGGAATCAGGTCACGGGACGGGAGGAGGAACACAGCTCCACATCGACGCCTTCAAGAAAGCCAGTGACGTCCACATGCATCACCGTCGCTGGTTCCGGCAGACCTCGGAACTAGGATCTGTCCTAGATATGTTGGTACCCGAGCTGGCTAACCACAAACTGTAGCTCAACCTCCCCTTCAAGGTGATGAAATGAGTATACTTGGAGAAGCCATCAACAACCGAAAGAATCAGGCACTTGCCATGCACACCTGGCCAACTTAGTTCAAACTCCGTGTCTCCGAGCGCCACAACCTTGAGCCTGACTGGGGGATACGGTTTTAAGTGTGTGATTCATATTTTGTTCAGTCACTATTATGAATTAAGCATTCATGTAACATATTAGTGATTGAAGTATTTTAGAAGCTGCTAAAATGTCAGCTAAATGTTAGTGAAACTGAACAACATGTTTAGTTTTAGACAGTCTCTATAAATAATATGATCCTTGAAATCAAATAGACAAAAAGCTTGCATCGAGCAACTTTGAGCGAACGATCCAACTTTACTAATTAAGTAAACAATTTATACTAGATTCTACAAAGTTAATATAAATTAGAACAATGGATCTATAAAAATGATCAATCAACTAAAGTACATCAAGATTTAACAGACTAAAATGAATTTAAACTATAAAAAACATGACGGAACTGAAAATCATTTTGGAAACTTTTTTTAACAGATATCTTTTAACTAGTCGAAGTATTTTTCTTTTTCGGAAAGTTGTTTTTAACAGTTTTTTTACTAACATTTATTAGTAGGTTTTTTGCAGTATGCCAACTATCACCCTTCGAAATCGGCCCAAAAGTAAATCACCCCTTCGAAATCGGCCTAACCCGACCTAACCTAACTGCAACGCCCACATGGTTACCTACCGGGCGCCAACGCAAGAGTAGACGGCCCAGATTGGCATCCTTTTCCACCCCGACACCAGTGAAACTCAGCATCTCCATCTCCCCGTCCTGCTCCCCTTCCGCTCCGGCTCCGACCAAAAGAAGGCAGGCAGGGGCAGGGCCGCCAGGGCCAGCGGCGACCAATCCTTCCCCGAACCCCACCCACGCCGCAGAACCCTCCACGCTCATCCTTGTCGGCGGCCGGCCGGCCAGATTCTCCTGATCCAGGTGGGGGGAGATGGGTCAGGCCTTTCGCAAGCTCTTCGATGCCTTCTTCGGCAACAAGGAGATGCGGGTATGTGCGCCCTCTTTCATTCCCTCCTTGCTGGTTTAGTTGTTAGTATGGATGGATGGATCAATCGACCGACCTGAAGAATGAATCGGGGCATATCGTCGTACGGGCGGGCACGTGATGAGATGTGTTCGTTCAGTGACCCCGATTCCATCTTTCTCCCTCGTATATTAGTTGATCCTTCATCCTTAATTGTCATTTGCACGATGTACCGTGTCATCTATGCGTCCTAAGAAAAGAGACTCAGAGGCATGATCGATGGTCCATCCAAGTTAATTCATTGTGCTCCTCAATTCTCATCGAACGGCATGTTGCTTTATGTTAGGTTGTGATGCTTGGGTTGGATGCAGCCGGCAAAACCACCATACTCTACAAGCTGCACATCGGCGAAGTCCTCTCCACCGTCCCCACTATCGGTACAACATGCCTGCATGCCTGCCTATATGTAGCTTTTTATTTGAAAAGGAAGGACACCCTTCCGATTTCCATTAAAGAAACCATCGACTCTACCTATATGTAATTATATTAACTAATGTGTTTGGGTTGACGCACGGTGTTCTCGTCCGACTTGACACGGTAACTCTTGGGATACCACACTAATCAATTCATCTTCATGTTAGTGATGCCACGCTCTGTTTCATGTTGCAGGTTTTAATGTTGAAAAGGTTCAGTACAAGAATGTAGTGTTCACTGTGTGGGATGTTGGCGGCCAGGAGAAATTGAGGCCCTTGTGGAGGCACTACTTCAACAACACCGATGCTCTGGTCACTTACTACTCTGATTCCATTTATGCTTGCATGTAGTGTTGTCGTATTTCAAGGACCAATTCAACATAGGAATTACTTCAGCTGCACTTCTCCTACCAGCTAGTTGATTCACTCCTTTCCTTATTTGTCTATAAACTCCATGTGATCTGTGAGCGAGTTCTGTAGCAGTCACTAGGAAAGATAGTCAATTAACTTATCGATGGATACTAAATATTGAGCCCATTACACCGCATCCTATATTGCTCTTAGCTCCCGAGCCACCAAAAACAGCAAACAAGAATTATAGAATTGTTGGCCAAAAAGGATAAGTGTTTATTACTGGGTTGTAGTGATCTGTGGTATACAACTGCTTTCTTGAGATGTAAATTTTCTCCATACCTTTTCTTAATTTGCAGATCTATGTGGTCGATTCCCTGGACAGGGACAGAATTGCAAGAGCCAGAGCTGAATTTCAGGTTTATGTGATTTCGTATTAAGAACATGTTCCTGTTTCTGCAGTAATATTTGTTCCCTGATATGTGCTCTAACTTACTCTAAGCCGATCTTCTCTTCCAGGCTATAATCAGTGACCCATTTATGCTGAACAGCGTATTATTGGTGTTTGCTAACAAGCAAGACATGGTATGCTTGCCACACGTTTCATTTGGAATCACGTGTACTTGTTTAAGATCATGCAGTTTGTGTACAGTACTAGATTATCGTCCTCTAGTGTAAGACTTAATTCATTTATTAGACCTGACTTTGCAGATAATGGAGGATTTACTTACATTGTTGACATATATGGACATGCTTTATCTAGGGCTGAAGTAGATTTTCTTGATATTGTCAGTTAAGCGTTGGAAAAGAGTTCTCTCTTTGAAATCTATACCTCCGTGCTTAAACATGTAGTGTCGGTTTTTGTGGATGCAGAGGGGAGCAATGACCCCGATGGAAGTATGTGAGGGTCTTGGTCTGTACGACCTGAACAACCGTATCTGGCACATCCAAGGCACCTGTGCCCTGAAAGGCGATGGCCTGTACGAAGGGTTGGACTGGCTAGCGACAACGTTGGACGAGATGCGAGCTTCAGGACGGTTAGCTTCAACATCATCATCGTGAAGAGTAAACAGGACCAGGGATCGTCCTGTGTTTCTTGGCGCCTGGCTCATTTTTCATGTTATGTCTGCCCTTTTACTGCTGCAGCTGCCCTAGAGTGGTTGACAAATTTGTTGTATAAGCATGAACGAATCACAACCAGTGATGATGAGATGGCGCTTAGATGAAAGCGCATCTATTCTATTCTAGGATTGTGTGTGGATGTAAATACTGATGTTTCTACTGATAGCATATGGCACACTCAATATTTGTGGTTTAGTCTGAAGAAATCCCACTACTTTCTTGGGAATAAATAGCTGGAATGCTGATCTTGAATTCTTTGATTGTGGTATTTTCTTACTTAAAACGTTTGTGTATTTAGCTTTGTGTTGCACCACCAGGCCACTGTATATTGGTCCGTCAATGATACCAGCTTTAAAAAGTAGTGCAAATTATCACGAAAATATCTAGAAAAAAATTAAGTAGCTTGAGTATGACATGATAAGCTGTTCTGCACAATTAGAACCAAAACGATGTTATATCAAAAGAAAGAAAGAGAAATTTCTGTAAATAATGTCTCCTCTTTCCCTTTTAATTTTTCAACAGTTTTTTCCTTTCTTAAATCTCAATGCATAGATTGATTTTTGATGTGAAATTTCATGAAATTGTAGATTCCTCCGTTTCAAAATACTAGACACAACTTTGTCCATATGTGGATGTATTTAGACATGTTTAGTAGGTAGATACATCCATATATCTAGACAAAAGGAAGTCAGTTATTTTGAAACAGAGGGTGTAGTTATGAATCTACTGCGCAACCCAGTGTTGGGCACTTCGGCTTACTCCAAATAAGGCTACAATCGAATCCAATTTCTATCGACAATACGCAAAATGTGTTTCGAAACTGTGTTTATTGTAGCAATGGGGCCTCTTGTAAAGTCAGTTGTTTTATAGCCGGAAGCCAGACCTAGATGAAATTTCTGTCTATTTTGGATGATGTAATCAACATGGTTTATCTTTTATGCATTTGGTTTTGTTCTATAAAACATAATCTCTTTGTTCCTAAATGTAAAACATGATCTACCAAAACCGGACATTGTCTGCCTTGTATCTCAAATTTAAGATTGTCACACAAGCAGAGGTGGAGGCCCAAGTGAGTCGAATTATGCTTTCGAATTATTCATCCATTACTGAAGAAAAAACTGTCAAAGTAATCTGGATTTCATATCTGTCATCTAATTAATGTCACACTTCCACCATGTGCAAAACAAGCTATATTCTTCGGCTATGACAAGTGATAATTTGTGGACAACCGAAAAGTGTTGATCACAACTTATTCAACTATACCCTCTCTCAATTCATGTTGAGCGGAGTTAGGACGGTGTTACGAGTGTCCTGAAACATTCTCTGTTGGATAACTGTTCAACATTTTACAGGGCCACTTTGGTAGTGTTAGGAGATTACCAATTAGGTACTGTAGTTATGAATCTATGGTGCAGCGCAATGTTAGGAGCTTAAGCTTACAATCGAATCTAATTTACATTGACAATCAGCTAACTGTTTTTACAACTATGCTTTTACTGTAGTAATGGGCGTCTTCTAAAGCCAAAGTATTTTTTCCGCCAGAAGCCCAACCTTAGATGAAAACAAGAGCTGAAGAGCCCACCTTTGGAGAGAATTCCCAAAATTTCGACGACCCTAATCACTGAGCTACTGCTCTGTACTCACTTTCTATCTAATTTTTTTTAAGATTGTACCAAATGACGCTTTCAAATTATTCATCCATTAATTAAATAAATAGTGTCAAAGTAACCTGGATTACATATCTGTCATCTAATTAGTGTCACCCTCTCACCATGTGCAAAACAAGCTATATCCAGCAAGACCACTATGTCGTAATGGACCGTTGTTCATCACAATGTACATTGCGCATTGGAGTAGCAAATTAACTCGACGATGACGACTGTCGCACGACTTGCTTGGTAGTGTAACGGGCGGCAAGCAGCACGTAGAGCAGCAGGTTGCCGGCGGCGATAACCGCCCACAGCCAGAAGTAGTAGTCGAGGTGCCCGGCGTTGAGGTCCGGCGTCAGCCACCCGGGCCTCAACCGCGACACCGCTGTCACCACCGCCGTGTTCAGGTAGAAGCCCAGCGAGAGCGCGAGGAATGAGAGAGCGGAGCAGATGCTGCGCATTGACGCCGGCGCCTCCCCGTAGAAGAACTCCAGCTGCGCGATCCCGCAGAACACGTCTGACCCGGCCACGAGCACGAACTGCGGCACCTGCCACGCGATGCCCATCATCCTGCCCGTGCCGACGCCGTGCAGCCGCCGGCTCTCCACCAGTGCCGCCGTCCCCATTGCCACAACCACCAGGAACCGCCCTACGCCCATCCGCTGCAGCTGAGTTAGGCCGGCGTTCCCGGCTGGCCCCCATCTCCTGGCTAGCGGCATGATGACGGCGTCGTGCAGGAGCACCCACAGCAGCATGAACGCCACCTCTATCGACACCATCGACGCCACCGGCACCTTCAACCTCCCGAACACCTTGTTGTCCATGGCCATCCCCTGCTGGATGAATGTCGTGGTCATCTGACCCAGGGACGCCGCGTAGAGCACGCACGTCACCCAGATGGGCGCCATGCGCGCCAGGATCTTGACGCCCTCCACCTCGCTCACCGTGCACAGATCCCACGGGCCTTCGTCGGCATCGCCGCCCTTCACGGCCGCCTTGTCCAGCCACTTCAGTCCTTTGGTGTGCGCCAGCTTCTGCAGGTCGTCGCCTTCCACGACCTCGTGCAGGACAACGGCGCCAGCGTGGCCCGCAGCTGGCAGCTTGGTCTTCCTCTTCCTCACGGACGCCACTATCACTCTGAGGATGTCCTTGAGCGGGCTGCCCGCGGGAAGCTGCACTCTGTACCAGGGCGTGCCGGCCAGGAAGCCCGCGGACGCCAGGAGCAGGCAGAGCGCGCAGACGCCGAAGCCGAGCGCCCAGGAGACGTTCTGCTGCAGCCACGAGATGAGCGTCCCGGCGATGAAGATGCCGAGGTTGATGGCGCCGAAGAACCAGGTGAAGAAGGACTGCTTCCTCCGCACCTCCTCCGGGCTGCCATCCACGTCGTACTGCTCCGCCCCGAACGGGAGCAGCGCCGACTTGACGCCACCCGTGCCGATGGAGGTCAGGTACAGCGCCGCAAAGAAAACGGAGAACTGCTTCTTGGTCGCCGACGGGCACGAGATTCCCTCGCACGACGCCGGCCGGAGCGGCGAGATCCCCGCGGACAGCGCGAGTAGCACCAGGCCCTGCATCGATTCTCCACCGCATCAGTTGCAGCTCGACTTGCTTGACAGAATCACGAGTGATAAATAATTAAGAGGATAATACTGACGGCGAGGTAGAAGAGGAGCGAGGCGACGATGGTGTTGTATTTCCCCCAGCAGCTATCGGCGAGGAAGGCGCCGATGACGGGGACAATGAAGGTGGTACCGTTCCAGGTGTCGACGTGGGCGGCGTTGTAGGCGGTGGTGCCATGGAGAACGGTGCCCAGGTAGACCACCATATTCAGCGCCAATCCGGAGAAGGCGATGCTCTCCAGCAGCTCGAAGCCTACACAGGCAATCTGTCAGTCGCTCCAAGAACCGAGGCTGGATGGAGGGGAATCGTCATTGGTGAGTTACCTAGAACAATGGCAGGGCCTGTCCAAGTGAAGCGGCGGGGTTTCCTCATGGCCGCAGCAGACGACGACGAAGACGACGATGCGTCGCCGGATTCCAGCTTGGTCATCTCCTTACCGTTACTAGCGGAGGGCGTCATCTGCATCCAGCGGGAAGACAAGACGAGGCCTGCGGCGGTGTCAGTGCTTAGTACTGATTGATGGACAGGTAGATTTGGAGCAGAGCAGAGATGGAAGAATGGCTGGAAGTGCAGGGGACTGGCCAGCGGTACGATAATGAATGAAACAGTAACCGAAATACTCCCTCCGCATTCATTCGTATCTAGATAAAATTAATTCCATTAATATAGATCGGAGGGAGTAGTAGTATCTGGAGTGGATATGCAAAAATCTTCGAATCAATGAGCTCGATCAATTCAGTTGAATCCGAATAAAAGTCAAAACTAGCGGACAAATCAAGCAGCGCATGCTCGTCGCAACTAGCAAGTGAAGGCATCATCTCGTTTGGATCCACCTCGGCTCAACCAGACGAGTACAAGGGGAGAGGATAAAATAAGGTCGCCTTCAACGAAAAACGCGGGCAGCGACAACCATGATGCGGGCATGCGGCCATACCACGCCATTGCTAACCAGCCAATTCACAAGTGTTAACCAGCAGCAAACTGGATAGAAGAAACGAGAGGAGATTGTGGAAGAAACGCCCAAAAAACTGCCGCATACTTACTTACCTTCTACCTCCGGAGGGCAGTGCAGGTGCAGGTGTTGGTCCTCACTTGGCGTCCATGGTTGTTGAGGCGAAAAGCAGGGTGAAAGGAGAAGGCAGTGTCATGTCAGCTTCCCTTACAACGCAAGACGGCGAACCACCGCAAATCCACCACGAAGCTCCTATTTCAAGTAGCCATCCAGCTACAGCCCGGCCAGCCGATCTATCTATCTATCTATCTGCCACCGCTAATCTTCAATGCTGCTCTGCTCTCACGGTTGCTCTTGCTAGTGCGAATAAGTGTGAGAGCAGCTAGCATGATTTGTATAGCTCCACTTCATCAGCTGTCATTTTTCTAGTTTGAGTTTCTTTAAGACGCTCGTCAAGTCGTCATTAGCAGACAAGGTAAGGTAAGAAGATAATATCTTAATCTTGCCCGTTCAGTAGCACGTGGATACTATCTCTCTTGGGCGTCCAACTGGCTGAATGGAGTGTCGCCAGCCTCCATTGCCCCGTCTATTTTCAGGCTAGTAAGAGTCAAGTCGATAACGGTGGCCGATGCGCTGCTTGCCGATCGGTGGATGACTGGGCTTCACCGGATTACCTCCGCGGTGGAGCTGCGGGAGTTTACTGCTCTCTGGATTCAGCTTCAGGACTTCCACACCACGCCCACGGTTGAGGAGGACACGATAACCTGGGACATTTCTAAAACTACTACTATATACTATGCCTCGTGTGAAGGCGAGAGTTTTTTTTTTTTTTGCGGTGGAGTGAAGGCGAGAGCTCTCACTTACAGTGGTGGAGCTTCAAAGAAATTTATGGGCGGGGCAGACTACAAGAAAGCACAAAAAATCCTTTAAACCATACCATTTCACATTAGTCATTTGTTCATCAGCATCAGCATACATACATATAGAATTACTACTGAAGAAAAAAAGTTATACCAAAAGAAGGTACACAACAGATGTGTACGCAGGGAGATACATACTACAAATAAGCAGTGCGATACTTGATCCTTTTAAAATCTGCAATGACATCGTCATAGCTATAGTTCTCCAGAATATCACTCTCTATGTTAACTAACATCTCGTTCGAAAGATTGTCATCTTCCATTTTATTGCGTAACCTTGTTTTGATAATCTTCATACTACAAAATGTGCGTTCATCACTCGCCGTTGAAATCAGAGGAGTAATAAGCAGGCAGAGTAACCTTTCGATCAAATTGTAAATAGTATGTCTTCCCGTCTTCACAAGGCATCGACAAAGATCAATCAATGCTGAAATATTCTTCAACTCTTCATCTTTCGAAGCATCCGAAACAAAATGGTTTAGTTGTTGTTGCAATGCATAATTTTTTGGGGAAAATCAACTGGATAATACTTTTTCACCATCTCACATATAGCAGTAGCTTTGAACCCTCTGAATTTGTTTCTTGGAATTAAAGTGGCACTAGTAGATAAAAGATACATTACCTTCTCATTGAACCTTCGATTTAGTTCAAATAGTTGAGTGTCCAATATTGCATAGAAAAATTCCACTCGAAAGTAATGCTCCTTGGTGAGTTTACCAGGCTGATGACGTGCACAACCACCATGCAGCATGTATATATCCTCAAAAGCAGGAAACTGTTGATGGGTTATTGGGCTGGCCGCGTTTGGTGTTGGTGCTGGTGCATACATCATACTACTAGTTTTTTTTTTTTTTACAAAAAACCTGGGCGGGCCACAACCCAGGACTTAAGGGAGCTCCGCCAATGCTCTCTTAGCGAGCAAAACTGTTTGAAGCGATTCTTAAGGTGCCGCCTACTACATTGCCTGGATATGACAAGATCAAAGTCCAGGATGTTAGCGCGGTAGCGGTTTGGTATATTTGGTGGCTCCGTAGAAGACATACTCATGGAGAGCAAATCCCTCCAATCGCAAACTGCCCCAATTCTATACAAGCTACAACGGCTAATGCAACGAAGAAAGCTCCAGTACAGGACGCTACGCAGAAGAAGTTGAATAACCAAGGCTGCACTCAGTTAAACTGAACGACGACACGTCTTTTGATATTGATTATCACTCGGGATCAACAGGAGCTTCTTAGGAACAACAGGGATGATTTTATTACGGTCTCTTCCTATCTATTACCGCATGTTGCTTCTGTAGCATCAGCTGAAGCTTCGGCTATGCTACATGGTTTGGAGATGGCAAATTCCTTGGGGTATGTTGATGTCATGGCTTAGGGAGATGATCTTGACGGATGATCAGCTGCACGCCCGCGGGCTTGTTAGCAACCCTCTCTTATGCATCAACATGGCCGGGATATGGACGACCATATGGGCTCGACCCATCTGTCAGCAACAATTGACATGGTGACGAGGGTGTAACTCGGCAAATTGCAGGGTTGTGCACCCCGGGTTGATTGAGGGGAAGATAGATGAACGTTGATGATCATGACGGCTGACAAGCAAGACGTTTTACCCAGGTTCAGACTCCCGGAGGATAACACCCTACTTGCTGTTTGTCTGGTATTGATGGCGAGTTGTGATTACAATGGCGAGATAGCGATCTCGCTAGGGTTTGTGGTGGCGGCTCTCAGGGTGTCCTTGGACGAGCAACCCTCCTAGCCTTTATATGATAGGCTAGGTCCCGGGTGAATGGTGCCGATGGCACTTTACAAATATGGTAAGAGTCGTATGACCTAACCGACTAGAATTGGGCCACACGCCATCTCTATTGGGCCTTCCTTGGGCCTTCGCAGTCTTGGGGTAGTCGAAGAGTAGCCCCACGTCACATGGGAACAGCGGAAATCACTAAAAAAAGCTTCCCTTGAAAAGGGAACTTTATCCTCACTCTCGTCGTGACAAGTGTCGTTTTCTATTATATTTTCGTCCCAATGATTGTTTACATGTCCGCCAAGTGTCGGTGCCAGAATAAAACTGGAGATGAGGATTATAGAGATTATAGAGACATGATTGTTTACATGATCCTCTAACTTTGCAACCCTAACTTTTCCTGACTTTGAGTCACTTACGTGTAGGTCCCGCCTCTGGTGGGTCTCACATGTCAATGACCTAAAGTTAGGGAAAGTTAGGATTGACAAAGTTAGAGGATCTCAATCCAGGGAAGAGGTGGGAGGTCAGTTTCCCTTTTATTTTGGAAAACAAAATTTCAAAACAAAATAACTCGAGAATCGTTTATCGAAATTACGAACCGTTTTCACTTTTGAACTCCTCACATCGAGATCTTCAAAACTAGATCCATGGTTATATGTTTTGATGATTTTTTTGTACTTCCAAATATGTATGGTTCGTACAACTTGAGTGCAGGTGCGTGTACATCTTGAACCTATGTAGTTGTACGTACAACCTGAATGTAATTATACGTTGTCGGGGGGCTGCCCCCCGGGTAGGGCAGATCCCGGTACAACTCAGCAATGTGGTAACAGTGTTTGACCTTTGGAGAGAGCAAGGGCCATCCTTTGATGTACCGAAGGGGCAACTTGACCTTTCGAAGGTGGTTGGGCCCAAGGTGCCTCTTGGGGGGGCGCAAGGGTCATCCCTGGAAACTATAAATAGCCCCCCAGGCCTTCAGGACAGCATAAGCACCAGCGGATGGTTCCTCTAAGAACTAACTTCTCGAAGATGTCTTTGGTAGCAGCCTAAGACATCTTCGGGAGGCTAGGCCTAGAGCTGCTCATCCTAAGTGGTAGTCCGGAGCAGGGACGGAACTCAGAGGCGACCGGGAAGGGTCTCGGATCCCACGATCTGCCACGGGTAAGATCCCGGGTTGAGGAGTACTCGGATGAACCAGATAAGGTCCCCGGGTGGAGAAGAACCCGAAGGATCCGGATAGGCTACACGGGTAAAGACTAACCGGCGTGTCTATCTCGGTACTGGCAAGTTGTCTTATGTATGCAGGGAGGACGTACCATGTTAAGCAAGGAGGTAGCCGGCATGGGGGATGCCGGTGGGACGTCAACGGTCTGGTACAGGCTATTCCGCCTGACACGGGGGGAAGTCCCATTCCTCCTGGCACGGAAGCATGGTCACCTCCCGCCTGACACGGGAGCGTGTCAGCCGGTACGATAACGGTACGACAAGATCGGACATGCCTAGCCCGGCAATCCGGAAAATGCTACTCGGCATGGGCGAAGACATGTCTTGTCTCTGACAGAGGGACAATGATGTTCCAGGACGGCGCCTGCAGTCCTTGCCGGAATGATGACGGCAGGGCTATGTCGGATAGCTCGGCGGCTAGGTCGCACTAGCTGGTGTCGACATAACCGTTAGGCCTGTCCGGTGGGGCCATGCCGGATTAGGGTTTCCGGCCCTCCCGGCCGGAACTCTATAAAAGGCGCCATAACTGCTGAAGAGGGAGAGAGACCAACTTGAGGGCCAAAACTATAGTCTCATTTACTCCTAGTGCATTTACTCCCTCCTTTCTCTAGTTCATCTTGTTCTTCACCAAGAAATCTCAAGGAGCATGTTGTAGATCTTGTACCACACTTATATTGAGAGGGAAGGCAGGAGTAGGGGTGTTACCTCCCCACGAGGGCCCCGAACCTGGGTACATCGTGTGTGTGTTCTTTGCCTTCGTGCGTTTGTTTGTCTTTGCTAGATCTTGTGGTGTGTCCTTCGGATTTACATTGAGTTCGTCGGTGATCTCGTTGATTCCGGCATCCTCCATAGTGTGAGTTCTTTAGCTCGCTAGCCCTCCCCGGATCCACCAGCGTCCATCGGCCCCACACTTTAGCCATCATATGGCATCTGCCGTGACACCACCACGACAGTTGGCGCCCACCATGGGGCAGGTAGAGGCGCTGGCTGGTGTACACATCCGGACGGGTTCCTCCGTTCGCTCCAGCGTCCGAGTTCTCTCCGGCCTGGTCGTCAGGCTGGGTGAGATGGACTTCGTCAGCGACAATGCCGATTGCTTCCGGAACAAGCTCTTCCCGACGAACGGATGCCTCATCGACTTCGGCACCTTCACCACCTACGTCGCCACCGAGGTCGTCTGCAGCTATCCAGATGTTGTCTTGGAGGCTGAGGATCCCCCCATGCTCCGCGCCACCCGGGATCAGCGTACCGATCGCCCCGCGGGATGTGTGGCGGTCATGATGGTCGGGGTGACAGAGGAGGTGTTCCAGGACGCTCCTGATGGCGATGCCGGTAGTAACCGAGTTCGGTTGGCAAAACCTCCGCAGGAGAGGGGAGCTGCCCGAGATGGCGACCCCCAGCCATCCCACCCTCGTCGCCGCCCGGATCCCCTCTCGGGTCTGGTTGCCAAGTTGGCTGTCCCTTTGACATTAGACGTTGATACCCAGGTCACATCGGCTGATTTGGACGAGCAACGCAGAATACTGCTCGCGGAGGCTCAAGAGATCGCCGAGATCCGGCGTGAGCTTAGCGCAAGTCTCCGTGAGTACAATGCAGCTCATGGGTTCCCCAAGATAGACTCTCGGGACAAGCGCATTGCTGACCTGCGCAAGAAGGGCAGGATGGTGAATGATGAGTTGGCGGGAGGCGCGGCGCCTAGCCATAGCAGGTCGAGTAGTATGATCTCGGCAGAGAAACCGGTGTACAACTCACTTGCCAAAACTCTTAGGGCTGCCGAGGCAGCTATGGCTGAGTTGGCCGGGCTATCCGGAGAAGCTCTGCGCAAGCAGCAAGAGCGGATCAACGAGTTGGTCATAGAGGCTAATCGGCAGAACAAAGCCTTCAAGAAGAAGAACCCGGGTGCTGGATCCCAGGTGTACTCGGCTAGGGCCGAGAGCAACAAATCAGGCGGAGAGGCTTCGTCTCGGCACCGAGTCGGAGCAAGAGCAAGAGCAAAAGCCGGAGTCGAGGTTCCGGAAGAAACAAGCAATTGCAAACATATGACCCAGCCTTCGCCGGAGTTCAGCAAACCGGACAGAACAATCCCGGTCAGGCTCAGGGAAGCCATGGTGGTGGTAACCGGGGTGTAGGAAACAATGTCCCGGCAAGCCATGGCAATCCACCCCGGTATCCACCACAAAGTCAGGGAAACCGGCAGAGAGAGGCCGCTTCTGTCCCGCAGCAAGCCATAGTTCCTGTGGTTAACAGGCATGACGATGGCAACTCGAGGTTGCAGCAACTCGGATACCAGCCTAACGAGAATCCCTTGGGATCTCAAATAGGAACTCGACAGCTAGATCCCGCTGATGCCCGGAGCAGGCTCGACCGGATTCACCAATCCGAGTTGGTTGAAGAGCAAGGCCCTTTGGGACCTGCTTGCTTTAGACCTCGGATCATGCGAGAGCCGGCTGTGCGAAATTTTCAGCTAAACCGGGGTGCCAAGACCTATGACGGCAGCTCGAAGCCGGAGGATAACCGACTATGTAACTGCAGTAAGAATAGCCGGTGGAAACAGACGCTGGGCGGTACGGTATGTACCACAGATGTTGGAAGGACCTGCCAGGATCTGGCTGAACAACTTGAGGACTGGCAGCATAGACTGTTGGTTGGATTTCGAGAAGGCCTTTATCAGCATCTTCACCAGCACATACAAGAGGCCCAACCGACCTCAGCAGCTCGCCATCTGCAGGCAGAGGAGCAATGAAACTGACCGAGAGTACCTTACTCGGTGGAGCAACATTCGCAATTCTTGCGAAGGGGTTGTCGAGGCACATGCCATATCGTGGTTTGCGCAAGGATGCCGGCATGGCTCTATGCTTTGGCAAAAGATGCAAAGGAAGATGCCGACAGCCTTGGCGGAGACCATGCGCATCGCCGACACCTACACGCTTGGAGATCCCATGCAACCCCTGGTGGATGTCGGAGACTCCAACAGGAGGAATGCGGAAAATCAACGCTCGGGGTCGAGCAGAAGCCATGATCGCCACAATTTCGGCCAGAAGATGAGCCAGCCCGAGTTCCACTATGCCTCGCAGCTTGTTGCAGCGGTTGGCCGAGATCAGGGGGATGCCGACAGCCATCAGCGGCAGAAAACAACTGGCCCGGCTTGGGGTCAGAGCCAAGAAGTGCAGAAAATTTGGGTGGACCAAAAGAAGCCTTTGACGTATGAAGAGATGTTGAACAAGCTATGCTGCTACCATACGTTGGAGGCCAACAAGCCTGCAAACACTTCTACCCGGCAGTGCAGCTGGTATCAGCGCACGTTACAGGATGGCAGCGCGGGGGCTACTCGGCCAAACGCTCCGGCGTCACGGCCAAATATCCCGAGACCCCCTCCACCACTATCCGGTGCCAATGCAGTCCGTATTAATCAACCCACCCAGGGACCCCCTCCCAGACCAGTGAACATGGTGAACACCCGGAATGATAATGGTGCTGGTCCGAGTAACCAATCCGGACACCAGCAGGGCAACTACCGGGAGGCACATCAGAGCTATGTGGTCTTCGTGACCGAGCCGACTGACCTGAAGAGTGTGCGACAACGCGCTCTGGAGGTAAATGCTGTGATCCCGGTGGTGCCCAAGTTCCTGCACTGGTCCGAGATGGAGATCACCTGGAGTCGGAAGAATCACCTCCGGGTTATGCCCAAGTCTGGTGGCTATGCTCTGGTGGTGGACCCGACCTTTGTCGGACCAAGCCTCAACGTCCGCTTCAGACGGGTACTAATTGACAATGGCAGTGCCATTAACATTATGTACAAGGATACCATGCTGAAGCTGGGGGTGTCCATGAACACGCTGCTCCCAACCGAGGCCACCTTTCACGGCATTGTGCCCGGAGTCTCCTGCTCCCCTATGGGCATAATTTGGGTTGAGGTCTTATTTGGAACCCGGGAGAACTGCCGGACAGAGAGCCTGGAATTCGAGGTCGTGGATCTCGAAAGTCCATACCATGCACTTATTGGTAGGCTGGCCAAGTTCATGATCTCCACTCACATGGGATACCTGAAGATGAAGATGTCGGGTCCAAATGGGGTGATCACCATAGCAAGAGACATAAGCGCTCCATGGAATGTGCATCTGCCGGCTCAAACTTAGCCGAGTCCCTGGTCATTGCTGAGGAAAAGAAGAGGATTCAGCAGGTAGTTGCACTGGCCAAGACCTCGCAACTCGGAATGCCCGGGATGGTGAACCCGGAGCATAGCACCTCATTCCAGCCACCAAAGGAGACCAAGAAGGTGGGGGTTGACCCCAGTAACCCGGAGCGCCAGGTCATCATTGGCAGCAACCCGGACAGCAAATAGGAAGGCGAGCTCGTCGACTTCCTCCGTGAGAATCGGGATGCTTTTGCATGGTCGAATGACGATCTGCAAGGCGTTCCGAGGGAGTTGGTTGAGCACTCACTATTCGTCAGGACTGATGCAAAGCCGGTGAAGCAACCGACTAGGCGCCTCTCGGATGAGAGAAGAGCTGCGATCATGGAGCATCTCACGGTGCTGCTGGCTGCCGGATTCGTGATGGAAGTGCTGCACCCGGATTGGATTTCGAATCCGGTCCTGGTAGAGAAGAAGAAAGATGATCCCCTCCTGCTTAAGGTGTGGCGCATGTGCATCGACTTCACCAACCTCAACAAGGCATGTCCGAAGGACCCGTTTCCACTTCCCCGGATAGATCAAGTGATCAATTCCACTGCCGGGAGTGAGCTTTTGACTTTTCTAGATGCCTATTCTGGTTTTCACCAGATACCTTTGAATCCGGATGATCAATTGAAAACTGCTTTTATTACCCCGTATGGGGCTTATTGCCATCGTGTCATGACTTTTGGTCTGAGAAATGCTGGTGCTACATACCAGAGGTGCATGCAAAAATGTTTACATGACCAGATAGGCCGGAATGCCGAAGTCTATGTCGATGATATAGTCATAAAAACAAAAGAAAAATCCTCTCTGATCGATGATCTAAGGGAGACATTTAGAAACTTAAGGAGATTCCGGATGAAGTTGAATCCGCACAAGTGTACATTCGGTGTTCCGGCAGGCAAGCTACTTGGTTTCCTCATATCAAGCCGGGGGATTGAGGTCAACCCGGGTAAAATACATGCGATTGAAAGCATGAAGTTACCGGTACGTCTCAAAGATGTGCAGAAATTTACAGGATGTCTGGCATCCCTAAGTCGGTTTGTGAGCCGGCTAGGGGAGAAGGCCTTGCCCTTGTATCAATTGATGAAGAAGAGCAAAACGTTTGTATGGACCCCGCAGGCTGATGCGGCGTTCAATGATTTGAAAAGGATGCTCTCAACAGCACTAGTGTTGGCATCCCCATTACCCAAGGAGCCTATGCTGCTGTACATTGCTGCTACTAACCGGGTAGTAAGTGTAGCCATTGTCGTGGAGAGAGAAGAAGGGGACAAGTTGATACAGAGACCGGTATATTACTTGAGCGAGGTGATCTCGGAATCCAAACAGAACTACCCGCATTACCAGAAGATTGCATATGGAGTATACCTGGCGGGCACCAAGCTCAAGCAATATTTCCAAGAACACCCAATCACGGTGGTTTGCGAAGCTCCCCTCGCCGAGATCATCGGCTGTAAAGATGCTAGCGGTCGAGTTGCCAAATGGGCGATCCAGTTGTCTCCGTACGCTCCGGCATACGAGAAACGCGACGCCATTAAGTCGCAGGCGCTGCCGGACTTCTTAGTGGACTAGGCCGAGATGCAGTATGAACCTCCAATTCCCGACTACAACTTCTGGAGAATGCATTTCGATGGTTCCAAGGCCAAGATCGGATTGGGTGCCAGAGTGGTCCTTGAAGGAGATATGCCCTAGAGGCAAATAAATAAGTAGTATTTATTGCAGTATCTCATAAGTTTATAATAAGTTTATGTATTATGCTATAACTGTATTAATCGGAATTATTAATACACGTGTGATACATAGACAACCAGGTCCCTAGCAAGCCTCTATATGAGCTAGTCCATTGGGCAACAGTTGATCGAGATTCCCGATCAAGGACAATGACGTCGGTTGACAATGGGGTCATCTTGTTAATAGAATAAGGTGGTGGACATACGCAAAGTATTGCAATAAGATCGTATTACGATGTTTGTCATTTGCAATAGATAAGAGTATGATAGCTTATTCCTTAGACCGTGAGACCGTACTTATTGTTGCTTCGTAGGAGTGCTTTGAGAGCATCAAACGTTGTGTCTTATATAGCATGACAATAACGGTGTCCATCTTGGGTATTCCGAAAGAGCATCGAGACGTAAGGATCAAGAGCGGGATTTGTTCATTCTTGTAATGGAAAGATACTCTGGGCCCACTCGGTGATATTGCATCTATATAGCTGCGCAGCTTATGACTAGGTCATGGAGATGTAATATCGCAGACGAGTTAATAACCTTCGTCGGTAACGAGATACAGCAAAGGCATCGGTGTGTCTACGATCATATCTCGGACAAGGTAGTATCGCAGAGACAAAGGGAATGAATATCATATTTATGGTTCAACGATGATATTCGTGGAATGCACAGGGGTCGTCATATATTTCCAGGTATCCCTGACGATCATTGGTGAGCGGAGTGTCTCGACCATGTCTGGAGTGTTCCCGAACCGTAGCGTAACAAACTTAAGGTCTTAGCGACGCTAGGAGATAGGTTATGGAATTTTATAGGTTTTTATTGGAGAGAAAGAAATGATCCGGAAAGAGTTCCGGTGGTCCGGAAGGAGTTCCGGGGAGCTATGGAAGGGTTCCGAGAATGTCCGAAAGTTGTTCGGGTGGTTCCGAAATAGTTTCGGAGTCATGGGATATTGAATTATATATAAATATATTAATTATGAATTAATGGGATTTTTATATTAATTTAATATTAATTAAATAAAGGAAAAAGGGGGCTCCCACCTAAATGGGCCCTAAGAGGGCCCAAGAGGGGGAAACCGCACCACACAAGGAAGGGAAGGCTTGGGCCTCCTAGTCCAACTCGGACTAGGAGTGGGAGAGCCCATGGGGGGTTCGGCCGAACCCCCCCTCCCCTCTCCTCCTTTTAGTCCCACATGGGGGAGCCAAGGGGGTTGGCACACCCCTTCCCCCTTTATATAGCAAGGCATATTAATTGATTTAATTCATAGGAAATTCAGTTAATTCCCAATTTCTCTCTCGATCCCGTGGTTCCCAAGTTGGAGCCGCGCCGAGCTGAGAAAGGGGGTCTCTCTCCACCTAAGCCATACCGCAGAGCGCCGTTGCTCTGCGGGATTCCAGATAAGATCTACTCCTGCGATTTCAGCTGGATCTGAATGACCGGGAGTTGTCGCTAGGCTCCGTATGTTTGCGAGTGCTCGGAGGCTACTCTATTGAGGAGCTTGGGCGACGTCGTCTCGCCCCCTACAGCCGCCGCGCCACCCCCCTCTGCTGCCGGCGCGCCAGCCCCGGTGCTGGCGCTCTGCCTTCTTCCGCCCGACGCCCGTCGACGCAGATCATCGTCGACACTCCGGCGTCATCGACTCCGACATCGCGGCAAGTTCTCCGCGACCTCGAGGTCGGCTACGTACGACTTCATCGTCAACGCTTGTGCGGGAGCGTAATCCCCGCTATCGGTCTACATGGAGGTAATGTAACCCGTTCCGCCACCGTTATCGCATGTACTAGATAGATAGATCCTGGCTAGTTAGGGTTTCGCTCGCTAGAAAATTATTGTTTTCTGCACCGTAACCCCTTCAGTGGTATCAGAGCCGATCTATGCGTAGTACTGCTGGTACGGTTAGAACTCATGTTGAATGAGGGCGTCTTTCTTATATTTGCTACCCTCTAGCGTGCACTTGCGATGCCTTCGGTATTGAGTTGATGAAGCGGCCCGGACCGACTTTACGCGTACGCTTACGCGAGACTGGTTCCACTACTGACATACGGCTTGCACCGTATCTGTGGTTGGCGGGTGCCTGTTTCTCTCTCTCTAGTCGGCAAAGCATTTTCAATGGAGGGCCCGAAAGGGATGCTTAAACATGCAATTATGCGATTGACGTTGTGGTACAAAGTTCGTAGGTAGGGAAGCGATTCTCTTACGGATAAGCCTATTTGCCACGTAAAACTTGCAAAACTAAATAAAGCTAGAGGCGTCTAACTTTGTTTTGCAGAGGCGTTATTTTATGTGACATGGTTACGGTAAGTTTTGATATTACTCGTACTGTCGGAGGCAATGGAGGGCTCTGTAGACTCGGAGCCATGCCAGGGCGCCGGGGGCCAGGCACATGGCGCCATGAAGGTCCAGGTGCATCGACCATGTCACATCGCACTTCATTGCATCATTATTGTGTGCTGTTGTGTGTGCATCCTATTGATTGCTTATATGCTAGATATACAATGGTAGCGTCATAAATAGGATGATCCCTAACAAATACCAAAATTGTGTTCTCCCTCGTTGCGCACCACCAAGAAAGTTCTACGTTATGAGGCAGGCCGTGATGATCGGGTGTCACACATCTCGTCGTTCGCATACAGTGGGTGTAAGCCATGTTGCACGCGCAGGTCTTCGAGGTTTGATTGGCGAGCCTAGCATACTCAGAGGTATGGCCTCGGAACACGGGAAGATCGAAAGATCGAGCACGAGTCATAGAGTTGTTATGATCGACATTTTATGTCCACCTTTGAATCTGTGCTGCCGGCCGTGATGATCGGGGGTAGTATGGTGGATGAGGGTCGTGTCATCGCCATTATTATTTTAGGGATAATAATCTTGGTGTGGTGTGTTTTTGATAATGAGATTATAGAACTAAAACTCACCTACATATTATAAACTTAACCTTACCTCTTTTGCGATCACATCTGTAGACTACGCAACTATACTTCGGTTACTTCCTCAAGAGTCCGGATGCTACTTTAGAAGCCGACGGATCCAACTTCATCAGATGGTACAGGGGTTTTAGAAACATTCTCGAACACAACAACATTCTATATGTTCTCGATGAACCGGTAGGAGAAGGACCAGGAGATTCTGCTAGCGAGGAGGAGGAAGATGATTTCCGTAAGCGTCGAGACATATTCATTGAAGTGGAGATCACCATGACCGTATGCCTGGCACCCGAGTTGAAAGAGATGTTTCGACGCAAGGAGCCAAGCGTCATGATGGATGCGATAAAGACGCACTTCGGGGATGAATTAAAGCGTGAGCAATTCAGGCAGCTTAGAATGTTCCAGACCATTCACATGGAGGAGCATACCTGTCTGAAGACACATTTGAAGAGATTGTATGACATCTACTTCCAGCTGACGATGGTCTTCGATTACTGGATGGCGGATTCTTGCGCCATTCGGACTGTCCTGATATCTCTACCTCCTAGCTATGAGAAGCATGTACGTAAGTACATTTTGAAAGCCGATGATATGAACTTCTACGTATTCATACGTGAGTTCCAGTCTCTGAAGGTTGATTCCATCGAAGGAGAGATCTTCGATGCTACAGGTATATATTTGATATATGCAGAATTATGAATTCGCCCATGGTATATGACGAAATGTTTGATGATTGCTCTGTTTGTGAAACAGGTCCTGATTATCACGTATATGCGGCGCAGTTTGATATGACCTGGCGCTAAAGCTGGTAGTCAAGGAGTTGATGGCCTTTTGGTGTTCACGTCCTCAAGTTATCATAGTTATCATTAATAGTTTTTGATACGATCTTTTGTAATAGTGAGCGAGTGTGTGTGTCTTGATTGTTGCAAGACAAAGTTATTCATGTAATAAGACAAGATCAGTTGTTTTATGTTATGGAACAAGTCAGTTGTTTTATCCTATGAATAAAGTTTCCACATCTCAGTTACATTGATTGTATGATAAGTATTCATAATTGTAGATATGATAAAATATCTTGTCCCATGAACAAAGGTTCTATTGCTAGAATAAACATCGTCGAGTTTAGTCATAAAAGCAATGAAAGAAGTAATGGATGTCTTTGGTCCATTTAAGTATTTCGAGTGCTGAGTTGATTAAGCTTGAAATCAAGTATTGAAGTTGCAATACTAGCGGAAATTAATTGAGTATCATTTTAAATGATTAATTAATGATGTTTATTGATTGATCCGAATTTCCCCATGACTTTGGCAAATAGGAGTATTTGCCCGATGAATCGTGGAGTCTGAAATTAATTTGATAATAGATCAAATGGGGTTTTTTCAGAAGAAAGATTAGTGAACATTGTATTCACATAATTCGATCAAAGGACAGTACTTTTGAATTATGTTTTCAACACAAGAGACTTGTGGAAATTTGCTTCACGGAATTATAATGTCATATATAGTGATATGTGGGGAATTATAATCATGCTCTATTTTAAATAAAGTGTGGCCTGTCAGAATCAGTCTTAGAATCTCCTAATACGTTCAAAACATTATAGTCGATGTCCACTTTAGGAAATAGATATTTTTCTCAACGAGAATTCATAGGATCGACAGTAGTGTCGACGTGTATATGATTATGCGATAATTCGGAATATACATGAGTAGTTCTTTGTAGATTGCTCGCATTAATGAGAGTGTGTTCCAAAACCAAATAGAAACAAAGTTCAGTTTGTTGTCTATGCAGTTCCGAGAAAAGATGACTTTTCGAATTATGGTTTGTGGATTGAAATTAGAAGTTTGGAATAAAGTGTCGGACTTATGTTGGAAGATGTTCCAAAGAGTATATGTCTGCTAATGAAAATTTGGTGATTAAGAGTGAGGGAGACTAGAAAATTGTTTTCTGCTTGCAATCCTCTTCATAAAGATCATAATATTTTCATGAAAGAAATTTCTAAATAAAGTGATGTTATATTTAATATTGCTGTCGGGTCACAGCACTGTATTAAGTACTTCAGATCTTGTTGACAGATCAAGGTGCACTTTATGAATACAAAGAAAGTTGAGAAAATATCGGAATACGAACAAAGGCTCTTCAGCCTGGAAATCCAAGTTACGTTTAAAAGGATTAAGAGAGTAATTGTTGCTGCAATTCTTATTAGAGGAATAAGATTGTTTAATCATCATATAAGGTGTTATATGATAAATGTGACTATAAGAAAGACGCGGTAGCATGTCTTGTCAAGAAATGTGTCTTGGACAAGATCAAATTTGTTGACTACATTTATGTAGACATGCTTGAAGTCTGAGGAATTTGTATTAATGTAATACTGGAGTTTGTATTGAATTCGAATTGATAATAGGTCAATGATTTTGGTTAGACCAAAATGTCGATTTAAGTGGGAGTCAAAGTTAGTTTACTCAGGTGGAATATGTATGAAACATATTTTTGAGTGGGAGCTCAGGAACTCAAATGTGTGGATAACACGTTTTTGAGTGGGAGCGTGTGTTGTCAAATATGTGGAGACATAGTTTGAGTGGGAGTCGAATTCATTTTGTGTAGTTAACACATTGTGAAACTGTACCAATAGAATAGGAAGAAGTTGTGAAACTATTTAAAAGTCAGTGTCTATTTTGAAATAGAACGGGAATTTTAAAATAGTTAGTCGAGTTGTTTTGGATTAGATCTGAGGAGTCAGATTAGAATCAAAAGGATAGTCCTTTGAAATCCAATTGATCATTAAGAGTAATGATGCATGAAAGTAATGGTTGTATGACATGTGGGTCTATTATGTAATATTAGACATCATACAGAAACCATATTATCTGCTCGATGAAATATAACCGATGCTCTTGGAATAAATAACTGATGCTCTTTGAAATCCTTGAAGGAGATATGCCCTAGAGGCAAATAAATAAGTAGTATTTATTGCAGTATCTCATAAGTTTATAATAAGTTTATGTATTATGCTATAACTGTATTAATCGGAATTATTAATACACGTGTGATACATAGACAACCAGGTCCCTAGCAAGCCTCTATATGAGCTAGTCCATTGGGCAACAGTTGATCGAGATTCCCGATCAAGGACAATGACGTCGGTTGACAATGGGGTCATCTTGTTAATAGAATAAGGTGGTGGACATACGCAAAGTATTGCAATAAGATCGTATTACGATGTTTGTCATTTGCAATAGATAAGAGTATGATAGCTTATTCCTTAGACCGTGAGACCGTACTTATTGTTGCTTCGTAGGAGTGCTTTGAGAGCATCAAACGTTGTGTCTTATATAGCATGACAATAACGGTGTCCATCTTGGGTATTCCGAAAGAGCATCGAGACGTAAGGATCAAGAGTGGGATTTGTTCATTCTTGTAATGGAAAGATACTCTGGGACCACTCGGTGATATTGCATCTATATAGCTGCGCAGCTTATGACTAGGTCATGGAGATGTAATATCGCAGACGAGTTAATAACCTTCGTCGGTAACGAGATACAGCAAAGGCATCGGTGTGTCTACGATCATATCTCGGACAAGGTAGTATCGCAGAGACAAAGGGAATGAATATCATATTTATGGTTCAACGACGATATTCGTGGAATGCACAGGGGTCGTCATATATTTCCAGGTATCCCTGACGATCATTGGTGAGCGGAGTGTCTCGACCATGTCTGGAGTGTTCCCGAACCGTAGCGTAACAAACTTAAGGTCTTAGCGACGCTAGGAGATAGGTTCTGGAATTTTATAGGTTTTTATTGGAGAGAAAGAAATGATCCGGAAAGAGTTCCGGTGGTCCGGAAGGAGTTCCGGGGAGCTATGGAAGGGTTCCGAGAATGTCCGAAAGTTGTTCGGGTGGTTCCGAAATAGTTTCGGAGTCATGGGATATTGAATTATATATAAATATATTAATTATGAATTAATGGGATTTTTATATTAATTTAATATTAATTAAATAAAGGAAAAAGGGGGCTCCCACCTAAATGGGCCCTAAGAGGGCCCAAGAGGGGGAAACCGCACCACACAAGGAAGGGAAGGCTTGGGCCTCCTAGTCCAACTCGGACTAGGAGTGGGAGAGCCCATGGGGGGTTCGGCCGAACCCCCCCTCCCCTCTCCTCCTTTTAGTCCCACATGGGGGAGCCAAGGGGGTTGGCACACCCCTTCCCCCTTTATATAGCAAGGCATATTAATTGATTTAATTCATAGGAAATTCAGTTAATTCCCAATTTCTCTCTCGATCCCGTGGTTCCCAAGTTGGAGCCGCGCCGAGCTGAGAAAGGGGGTCTCTCTCCACCTAAGCCATACCGCAGAGCGCCGTTGCTCTGCGGGATTCCAGATAAGATCTACTCCTACGATTTCAGCTGGATCTGAATGACCGGGAGTTGTCGCTAGGCTCCGTATGTTTGCGAGTGCTCGAAGGCTACTCTATTGAGGAGCTTGGGCGACGTCGTCTCGCCCCCTACAGCCGCCGCGCCACCCCCCTCTGCTGCCGGCGCGCCAGCCCCGGTGCT
Source organism: Poa annua (assembly GCA_026929855.1). Taxonomy (NCBI): domain Eukaryota; kingdom Viridiplantae; phylum Streptophyta; class Magnoliopsida; order Poales; family Poaceae; genus Poa; species Poa annua. The sequence goes on along the minus strand of CM049431.1, from coordinate 76,750,036 downwards.
GGCGCTCTGCCTTCTTCCGCCCGACGCCCGTCGACGCAGATCATCGTCGACACTCCGGCGTCATCGACTCCGACATCGCGGCAAGTTCTCCGCGACCTCGAGGTCGGCTACGTACGACTTCATCGTCAACGCTTGTGCGGGAGCGTAATCCCCGCTATCGGTCTACATGGAGGTAATGTAACCCGTTCCGCCACCGTTATCGCATGTACTAGATAGATAGATCCTGGCTAGTTAGGGTTTCGCTCGCTAGAAAATTATTGTTTTCTGCAACGTAACCCCTTCAGTCCTCACCTCACCGAAACAAGATGTGCTGAAGTATGTACTGCAAATTCATTTCCGGTCATCTAACAATATCGCCGAGTACGAGGCTTTGATTCATGGACTAAATATCGCCAAGGAAATCGGCATCCGCTGGATAGAGTGTTTCGGTGATTCTGACCTCGTGGTGCAGCAGGTGTCGGGGAACTGGGATGCGATTGACGCCAACATGGCCTTATATCGGTTCCATGTGCAGAAAATATCCGGATTTTTCGAGGGCTGCGAATTCAAGCACATACCCAGAGGGGAAAACGAAGTAGCGGATGTGTTGTCCAAGCTAGGGTCATCCCGAGATGCCATCCCACCTGGGATCGCTCTCGAGCATCCGAGGAAGCCGTCTATCCAGCCCTCACCCGAGTCGGATTCTATCTTCATCCCCAAGGAGCCTGGCTCGGAAGCCGTACCTATGGAGGTGGAAGTCGGGAGCACTGCATTGAACCCGGAGACTGCAACAAAAAACTCGGAGGTGGGAAACGGCATGACAATGGAGGTGATGTCGGCAGAACCGATGGACATAGATGCTCCCGTGCTCCCGGTTCGACCTGTGCCGGGATGGGCACAACCCATCATGGCATACATGTCGGATGGAACCCTCCCGGAGAACAAAGTGGAAGCCCGACAGATACTGCGGAGATCCAAGGCATACACCATTATCAATCAAGAGCTGTACAAGAGAAGTGTCACAGAGGTGCTCCAGAGGTGTGTGGAACCTGAGGAAGGCCAAAATATGCTATTGGAAATACACCAAGGAGAGTGTGGGCATCATGCATCATCTCGGGCGCTAGTGGCGAAGGTGTTCCGGCATGGGTTCTACTGGCTCACTGCCTTGCAGCAAGCAGAGGACATTGTCCGAAATGTGGAGGGTGCCAGAGGTTTGCCCACAGAATACATGTGTCGGCATCAGCATTGAAGACAATACCTATCACTTGGCCATTTGCAGTATGGTGCTTTGACATGGTCGGGCAATTCAAGCTGGCAAGGGGTAATATGACACATATGATGGTCATGGTGGACAAGTTTACCAAATGGATAGAGGTGAAACCAATCCGGAAGTGTGACGGACACACCTCGGTCCAATTCTTGAAGGACATCATCTTAAGATACAGGTACCCGCACAACATCATCACAGATAATGGTACCAATTTTGCTATGGGAGAGTTTGCTCGGTTTTGTGCGGAGAAAAGAATCCGGTTGGATGTGGCATCAGTAGCCCACCCGGAAGCAAACGGGCAAGTCGAGAGAGCAAACGCCTTGGTCTTGGCCGGCATCAAAGCCCGCCTGATCGAGCCACTGTTGAGGACTCCGGGATGTTGGATAGAGGAGATACCGGCAGTATTGTGGGGTCTCCGGACCACACCGAATAGGTCTACTGGGTACACGCCATTCTTCATGGTGTATGGTGCCGAAGCCGTGCTTCCAACCGACATCCAGTATGATGCACCAAGGATTACAATGTTCACCGAGACCGAGGCAAAGAAAGCCCGGGAAGATAATGTGGACTTGCTCGAGGAAGCAAGAGAACTCGCATTGTCTCGGTGTGCAATTTATAAGCAAAATCTCCGTCGCTATCATAGCCGAAAAGTGCATCCCAGAGTATTCCAAGAAGGGGATCTCGTGCTAAGGCTCATCCAGCGCACGGCCGGGATGAATAAACTCTCGCCTCCATGGGAGGGCCATTTTGTTATAAGCAAGGCATTGCACAATGATTCTTATTACCTTGTAGATGCACAGGAAGCTAGAAAAGGTGTAATGGAAAACGCTGGTGAGGAAACCAAGCCGCCATGGAATGTAGCCTTGCTTCGTCCCTTTTACACTTAAAGGGCGCAATGTATGTATCTCGGTTTCTCTATCAATGAAACTTCGGCACCCCGAGATGTTACTCGGGGACTGCCTGGCCAGGAGTATGTCCTTTATCTTAACTCGCATGTCGGTACCCTCGGGAGAAACCCGGGGACTGCCTCATTTTGTGCCCATTTTTTTTTCCGTTCATTTATTTTATGCATGTCGGCAACCCAGGGAGGAACCCAGGGTCTGCCTGGTACCTGTTTCTTGTTTAGTATATGTCGGGCAAGTTCTGAGATCGGTTTTCAAGTCAGAGTAATGTTTGTCATGTGAAATAATCTTGTGACTCGACTGACGAAGCCGAATTGGTAGTTAAGAGCAAAGAGCGTCAAGTGTGGGAAACACGAAAACGAACTCGGGGACTCGGAATAGGAACTTTTCCGGTGTATGCGTCTTACTTATCCGGTTGTTTGTTTTATTATGTCGGAAATTTAGCAACTGGAACTCGGATATTCATAAGTAATGTATACCGTGAATGGAATTTTGTGACTCGACTGTCGAATGCCGAAATGGTAGACAAGAGCAGAAATTGCCTAACTACGGTAAACATGAAAACGAACTCGGGGACTCGTGGCAAAATATACCGGCATAACTTGTCTTCCATAGGAAGAAGCAGAGTACGAATTAAAATGTATATTACAACTGCACCCGGCATCCCGTGGATTTAACGTTTCTACACTTAAGTGTTTGCGTCAGCAAGATCATGAAGCAGTAGGGGAAGCCGGTTTCTCGAGTTGATCAGCAGAGGAAGCAGTGTAGACGTTCTCCCCCGCACCAGCAGTAGTACCCGGAGCGTCCACGTGCGCCTCGGCCTGAGGGATCTCGGGTGGCGAAGGAGCAGCAGCATCCCGGGAAGCCGCAGTCTCGGTGGCGGCGCCAGTCGTAGCCTCATCGGCCTCCGGGATCTCGGTGTCCACGTCACCGGTCTCACCCGTCTCACCATAATCTTCATAGTCTGACTCGGAGTCAGAAGCAATGAGGCTCGTGATGAAGGCGTTGGGATCCGCCCAGCCGGCAAGGCGATGAGCGGTCTCCTGGCGAAGCTGAATCTTGGCGGATCCATGTACCACTCCGAGACGACGCGCAGGCTCTTGATCACCTCGAGATCGAGCCCCTCGTACCAGCTCAGCACGTGCTTCAACGCTTGGTCGGCACCGGCGCGAGCATCGGAACGTTTCCATGCATGAAGCCGGTTCCCGGCATCCTGGAGCGCAGTGACCAACTCGGTGACCGAGAGATTGCCGGTGACGCCAGGCCAGAGGGCACCATGAGCATGGACGGCCGCGCTGAGGAGCTCGGTGCCGATCGACCGGAGAGGTACCATCCGGGCCTTCAGGGCGATAAGATGGTCGTCGATGTCCCACGAATCAGAGACGGGACCCTTTCCGGCGCGCTTCTCCCGGGCGGCAGCAATCGCAAGGTTGGCATCTTCTCGGGAGTGCTCGAAGTGCCCTTTAAAAATGAGAACTGTCATATGGACAAGCCATGAGGAGATATCGGCAAAAAGAGGAAAACAAAAAAAGAGAACTCGGTGTACTTACTGTTCGTATCCCGGTTTAATCCGGTGAGCTCGGATAGCCAAGCATCTTGCTTCGACCGGAGAAGGGCCATCTCGGTCTCGGCCAGATGGGCGCGTTCCTCGGCTTGGTCCAGCGTCTCTTTCTGCTTCTTGGTGGCGTCCACGAAGCACATCTTCAAGTCTCCAGCAGTAGACTTGGCCTTCTCCAACTCGGTGTTTAGCCGCGCGATCTCGGATTGAGCGTCGGACAGGGCAGACTTTTGGTCTACCGAGATCTTTCGCGCGGCATCCCGCTCCTCCCGGAGGCGTCCCTCCAACTTCTTGGACTGACCGAAGTCAGCAAGAAGCTGGTGGAAGACGCTGCTGCGTTTTTTGCCGCAGTCCTGTAAAATATGTCCGACGTCAATATCGGGAACTTCAGTAAGGGATGACAAAACACTTATGCAAGATCCCCACTGGAGGACCAATTCGGTGGAAAGGATCTCGGGCACTGGGAAGGAATTTTTTCTTTCTCAGATTAGAGCCTAGTGATCTGCTACTCGGTGGAGTCTGGAGCACTAAGCACTAATCTCGGGGACTAGTGGGGATAGAAGAATGAAACTTTGTAAAAGTAAAAGGAGGAAACTTACATCAACCACCCGGGTGACATCCAGCGCAGCCACCTGAAGGGCGTGCAGGCCTTGGGCGCTGCGGCTCGGACCGGCAGCATGCAAGTCCCCCACGATCTCGGAGGCGTCAGCAGCGATCCTGGCCTTGTTGTATTCTTCAACAACGCGCAAGCCGGTCGCGGCGGGCGCGCTCGCGGCAACGACCTCCCGGGAGCCTGGAGACACAAAGGAGCTTACGGTTGCTCACAGGGCCTGCAAGGCGGCAGTGGGGATCTCGGCAGGAGGTGGCGGTAACCCGGAAAACTTACCCGAAGCGGAGGAACCCTTGCTTAGGGCCAAGTCTTGGGTTGAGGACTTCGGAGGGGCGCTAGACTTGGCAGGAACTATCTTCTGCCCGGAGGCCTGGCTGCGCGAATTCCCGACAGGAAGATCTGTTTGCCGGGAAGAAGGTGTGGGCTGCTTCGGCGGCGGGGTTTTGCATGGAGCCAGCCGGGCAGGGGCACGCAGTACGACCTGCCGCGGAGGACTCGGCGTATCCGCGTCGAGTTGGGACACGCGCCGCGGGGTATCCGGAAGGATGATGTCCTCGGTTGCGGAGGTAGGCTGAACCGGAACCTCGGTCGCCCTGGGATTGACATCCGGAGTACCGGCACAGTAGAAGCACGAGGAGTCGCGGCGTCGGTCAGCACAGGACCGGATTCAGGGCGGTCGCTGTCCTGCGCTGGACGCCGAGGTGGAGAAGGGGCAACCCGAGATGGACTAGGACTTCGAAATCCCGGAGGGCGGGAACCCGCGGACGGCGGAACGTCGAGAGCCGCTCTATAATAAACATGTCAGAAAGGACCTCGGAGGAAATCAAAGTAAAATAACTCAAGGCGAAAAGGTCGTACCCGGAGGAAACGGTGGGAGGACCTCGTTTGCGCCGGGGAGCCTTGTCACCCGGTTGCTTAGCGACCTTGCTCCTCTTGGCGGCGACACCCGACCCACCAGCTTGGGCGGTCTCGGAGCCCGCACGTTTGCGGGTCTCGGCGCGTTTCGTCGCGGCTACGGGACCCGGAACCACTGGCATGGCGTATCGGAGAGGACGGGCATCAATTATATCGAGAATTTGACAGTCATCGTCATCATCTTCGTCAGTATCAACTTGGATAGCCTCTTGAGCTGAAGGCCTATCCTGGGCGGGAGCGCGGGCCAGAGGAATCGAGAGGTGATCCTCGCCATCGGGATCCTCCTCCGACATCTTCTCCGGCACCGGGAAGTCCTCTGCAAAATTGTTGTTGGCATGCATCGCGTTCTCCTCTAGCTGGCGCTTGAACAACTGCAGCAATAAATCAGTACATGACAACCATGTCGGTTTCCAGCAGAACCCGGGTAAAAATGGAACTCGGCGGAAGGCAAGCACAAGCACCTCCTCCAGTGGTTTTTTGCGGGTACCGGAGCACAGTCCCCACTTCCAATTCTCTAGCATCCTCGTTCGAGCGATGGCTCGAACGCGGCGCCAAACCGAAGATTTGTCCGGCGGGAAAATACTGGTCCGAGTAGGGTCGTATACCCCACTCATGTGGCATATCTTATGCACTCGGGATTGGAGAGGGCAGATGCGGCGGATGATGAAGCAGCACAAGAGATCATCCGACGTCAGAGTGTTCACGAGGACACTTAGGACCTCGTTCATGCACGTGACCTCCTCGGAATCCGGGAGTTTGTTCCGGAGCTCGAACTCGCGGGGAGGACCCATGACGAACTCGGGCAGGTTAATGAAATCCGGGGTGGAGGAACCCGGAGAGTCTCCCGAGGCCTCCCGGGTCTTCACGTAGAAGAAGCTCCGCTGCCACTTCCGACAGGATTCCAGTCCCTGGACTTTGGGGAATCCGGAGTCGCTACGAGGGATGATGGTCGCCGCCCCGCAGTCGACGAGGTCTTTGACCTTCTTGTCCGGGTTGGGGATGACTTGTCGGCGGAGGAGGAAGTATTTGGCCCAGAGATCCACGAAGGGCCAGACGCCGAGATACCCTTCCGCGTACGTAGCGAAGACGGAGAGCATCATGATCGCGTTGGCCGGGTGATGATGCGGTTGGAGGTCATAAGTGTCGAGGAAGTCGCGGAAGAAGGGTCTAGCCGGGAGCCTGAACCCACGCTCGAAGTGCGTGAGGAACACTACGCGTTCACCGGGTTGGGGTTCCGGCTGGGCTTCACCGCTCGGAAGTCGGCTTTCGACCTGCGGCGGGATCCGGTGTGTCCGGTATAGCCAATCAAGATCCCCCTGATTGGTCTCGGAGCCGTCCCAGCATCCTCTGATACTCTCGTCACCCATCTCGGAGGGCCCGGAGGACATATCAGAGTTACTCTGCAGGCGGAGTGTCAGTTAATCGAGTTAGTATGTCGGTAACGGAAGACCCCGGATTGGAAACTCCTAACAACAACCGGATTCCTAGCAAACAGATCTACCGCAGCCGAACAAATAAGAGATAATCAGCGCAAAAGTTGCCGCGCAACGTATGAAGTTGGGGTATTGCGGATGAGAGCTAGGCCAGGGAAAACGCCGCCATCTACGCCGCACCACCACGGCAAAGCACGTTCGCCGGCAGCGGCGAGGTGCGTGGAGGCGCAAACCCACGGGCCGACGCGATGAATCGTCAGCGTGAAGAACTTCGCCGGAGGAGATGAAAGAACTCACCGGAGAAGAGGGTGGCACCGAGGCGCGGGAGTGTCGTGGACCGATGGTGGAGACGAACGGCTCCGGCGGCGGGTTGCAACGGCGATGCTCGAGCTTCGGGCGCGGCGGCGGCGGAGCGCTCGGGGCAGTTGCGGAAGAAGATAGAGGTTCGGGGAAGAAGGGGAAGTGACCGCTCCGATCCGCTATTTATGGGGAGATCCGGAGCGGTTTCCGAGTTTCCCGCCCACGATCTCCCAAATCGTGGGTGGGATCAGTTTGTGCCGAGCGGCACGTGGCGCCACCTGGAGCGCCCAATCCGGCCACACCGCGGGCCACACAGCCCCAACGGTTGGACTTCGTATCGGATGCGGCTCCCGGCGCACGAACCCGAGCAGCGGTGCGCTAAGTCAAAAGCACTCGAGTGCTTCTCTGGCTTGACAAGACCCCGGGTGGGACCCTCCCCCCGGAGAGGAATCTTCCCCGGCACGAAAGGTGAAGTGCGTACCGGCATGACCATATCCGGATGAGGGCCTAAAGGTATCATCTCAATTACACGAGCACGGCCTCCCGGTTGGATAGATCTCGGGGTAGGGATGTCGGTGAAAGTCATCTTGGTACCAAGGCTGAAGATTGTTCCTGGCTTGCTTGGGTGATTTTTTCTTCTTAAAGCTGACCCCGCACATCGTCTTGGGTCGCTGCACAGCGCCACCTTTGGGGACTAGTGTCGGGGGCTGCCCAGGTAAAGACTAACCGGCGTGTCTATCTCGGTACTGGCAAGTTGTCTTATGTATGCAGGGAGGACGTACCATGTTAAGCAAGGAGGTAGCCGGCATGGGGGATGCCGGTGGGACGTCAACGGTCTGGTACAGGCTTTTCCGCCTGACACGGGGTGAAGTCCCATTCCGTATGGCACGGAAGCATGGTCACCTCCCGCTTGACATGGGAGCGTGTCAGCCGGTACGATAACGGTACGACAAGATCGGACATGCCTAGCCCGGCAATCCGGAAAAGGCTACTCGGCATGGGCGAAGACATGTCTTGTCTCTGACAGAGGGACAATGATGTTCCAGGACGGCGCCTGCTGTCCTTGCCGAAATGATGACGGTAGGGCTATGCCGGATAGCTCGGCGGCTAGGTCGCACTAGCTAGTTGTAATGCCCCAGTCCATGAATTATACAATGATGCTATGTGTCGCTGGTCATGCTACATAATCGAAGGTTACTGGGGTTACCACTCCCAGGCCGAGTAAACATCGGCAGGCGTGCTCGGCATGGATCATCGGCAACACAACCCTTCGATCATGCCATATCCAAAGCATAGCCCTCAAGTATAATAAAGAGACTAAGACACCGGAACACCTGGCACATGACAGACCCTACGACTCAAGATAATATAGTTCAACTCTTAGTAGCGAGAGATAGCAAATATTACAATCCAAGGTCACAGACCCATCAGTACATCAAGCGGAAGCAAATTAAGTTGTTCTAAACAACAAGATCCGAATATGGCCTAATAGGCCTACAGATAAACAATCCCGTGCCAGCTGGTTCCTAGTTGCCCCAGGCTGCCACCCGGGAACCCCAGACTACTCGTCGATGTCAACATAGAACCCACCTTCGGGGTAAGTAAAGTCCTCCTCTGAAAAAAAATAAACAAGGGTGAGTTCGACGAACTCAACAAGATTTTGAGCTATTTGCTCTATGATTGGCTCTCAAGGTTTTATGGCTGTTTTGCGTAAAGCTGATTTTATTCTTAAAATATAACTCCAAGGCATCGACTATCAGAATATTTTTAAAGAGGGGTAAGAAGTAACTCTTTCTCTTTTGATTCACTTACTCATCCTCTTCCACCACTATACCTGTTTAACAAAGGCACCTCCCCGAATCACCCTCGAGGAAGTCAACCTTACATTCGTGAGTGGTACCTTTAGTACCCAGTTTTTAATCATTCCGTTAAAGTTATTCTATGATCCCTGAATTCGTCACCAAGTCGTCCTTAACCGTGGACACGGCTTTTCGAAAAGATTTATCCCTGCAGGGGGTGTACAATGTGAAAGTCGCCAGGTTCCCGAGGGACCTCCCAGCTCCTTATCCATGCGTACCGTCCGGCCCATTGCCTGTACAACTAGCTCTCTTCCGGGGAAAGCCGGCTGGGTGGGAGCGGCTACGACCTTTACCTCGCTTTGGACTAACCTAGGATCATCAGTGACCGTAGGACAAGTTCAGTGCCTCCAACACCCTGCCCCGCGGCCACTCATTTTCCTACCACCATCATCCTCATCTCAGTCTTGGCCCCCATCTCAACACACACGCAAATGGAAAGCCAAACTAGAGGACCCTCGGCTAGTCCGACACAAGTTAGTCGGTCGATGAGGTTCCATATACCCACGCATGGTAGCACGCTCAACTTGGCTCGAAGGCGAGAACTCGCACTGAGGCGGCGAGAACGAGACAACCCACCACATACCATGTGGCCTCTCATCCCCACCTTTTAGCATTTTATTAAACATTACCACCATTTCTCCACCATAATCCGCGGAATTTCCACCTCTGATCCCAACATGAATATCCATCGGACCACTAAGCAGTTAACTAAGCATGGCTAAGCAACAACCTAGCGAATTAATTAATTCAGGCCATCAACACAATCCTATGGATAATAGGAGGGGAAACAGGTAATGGCTTCGGTAACTGAGTGCAACGATAGGATACTCTAATCCAATCAAATTGACATTTGGAACCGCATGCAATATTATAGTGGAGAAAATAATTTGCATCAAATAGGATAAGATATGCAAGAGGGTGGGGATCACGCTTGCCTTGCTCAGCAGGCGGGTAATACTGATCGTCGGGGTAATGTGGCGAGACCCCGGTTCCTTGATCTATCGATGTTTAAAAACACCGGAAAGAACACAATCAATACAAGCAATTCATATGCAATGCGCAAACACATGATGGTATGACATTTTAATGCACTGAACTATTATCACAACTATATGACAATTAAATGGGATGCTAAGGATAATTATTCAACGACATAGGAAATATATTTTCCTATTTGTTTTTATGTTCCCCCACACTTTTAATTTAGGTACATGCTTGAAAATATTCTGAATGTGTAGAACCCGTGCTTATAATCATTTTTACTTAGAGGGTACCATTCTAGCAATTTGAGGAATTTATTATGAAGTTAAACTATACCTTTTTATTTCTACCCCTTTCTTCATTTTAGCAAAACAGAAAATTACAGTAGCAGTAATGGAAGTGTGCATCAATCCATTAGATAGCATTTATTTTTCTGAGCATTTTGGTATATTATTTGCTAAATTTGGATAAGTATTGTGGAAGTTATGAATTTTTGAAGTTTGAAACATTTTCTGTCTTTTTATTAATTCGCAGGAAATACCCCGGTCGTTTTTCACCGAACGCGAGGCTAGCACGAGCCACTGGCGGGTGGGCCAGCGCCACGCTGGCAGCCACGCGAGCGCGGGGACGGTCAACGCACGCCGGAGCGCGCGGCCGTGGCGTCCGCCGGCGGCGACGAGCACGTGCACGGCGTTTCACGGTGCTAGGGGGCTCGCGGAGGGGCGCGTTCGACGCGCCAGAGCGCGGGGAGCCAGATGCGGGCGGCGCCGCTACGCAGAGGTCGCCGGAGCGCGCGCGCAGCGGCGGCGAGCGGCGGTCGGCGGCGGGCTACGGCTAGAACTAGCTACGGAGCTCGCGCAGATGAACGGAAGGCACGGGCGGGTGCGGGTGCTCACCCTCGTCGCGTGCGGGTGCTCGGAGCGGACGGAGGAGGGCGGAGGCGACGGCGAGCGTGCTCGAGGCGCGGCGGCCGGAGTCGGGGAAGACGAGGACGGCGGCGTCGTTCCCGAGCGCCCTGGCACGATTCCTGCAGCGGAGAGGGAGGAGGCGACGCGGCGGTGCTCGTGGTGGTGCTAGCTGGGCTCGGGGAGGCTTCAGTCGACGGCGTTGCGGCGGCGGAGCTCGGCGGCCATGGCGCTAGGGTTTGGGGGAGAACAGAGGGAAAAACTGGGGGGGGGGAGTGGGCAGAGCACGTCTCGGGGTGGCCTTATCCGCTCCAGGGCAGCAGAGGAGGAGGGGGGGGGGGGGTCCGGCGCGGCGTCGCTCTGCTCGACACGGCGATGTGGTCCGGCGGGGACGAACGGCTCGGTCGCTAAAGAGGAAGGAGATGGAGTTTTTACAGAAACCTCCCTGGCCCTTTTATTTTCCATCACAAACATGTCCTTTTCTATTTATTTTTAAAACCAGTGCACTGTTTTGATTTAATTGGGGCAGTTAAACACTTTATAAAAATCTGAGAAAAATCAGGGAGCTTCCACATATCATGTAGAGGCACCACAAAAATTGGCTCCTCAAAATAAAATGGTTTGGTGCACTTTTGTTCATAGGTGTTAAAAAGGGCATTTTGTTAATATTTCCATAAGTTGTCACTTTACTGATTTGGAGACCAAGCAAATATAATATTTGGAACTCTTGGAACTTCCTTGACAAATATGCCATTATTCAAAATAGTTTGTTCTTAGCAAGTGCAAATATCTCATGTTGAACTCCTGGAACTTCCTTGACAAATATGCCATGTTCAAAATGGTTTGATTGCAATTGACATAATAGTAGCAAGTTTATATGAATGCCATGATGCAATTACACAAAAGTGGAAAAATTACAGTGGGTTTCAGGTTTTCAAACTTGGGGCTGTTACACTAGTGTCGACATAACCGTTAGGCCTGTCCGGTGGGGCCATGCCGGATTAGGGTTTCCGGCCCTCCCGGCCGGAACTCTATAAAAGGCGCCATAACTGCTGAAGAGGGAGAGAGACCAACTTAGGGCCAAAACTATAGTCTCATTTACTCCTAGTGCATTTACTCCCTCCTTTCTCTAGTTTATCTAGTTCATCTTGTTCTTCACCAAGAAATCTCAAGGACCATGTTGTAGATCTTGTACCACACTTATATTGACAGGGAAGGCAGGAGTAGGGGTGTTACCTCCCCACGAGGGCCCCGAACCTGGGTACATCGTGTGTGTTCTTTGCCTTCGTGCGTTTGTTTGTCTTTGCTAGATCTTGTGGTGTGTCCTTCGGATTTACATTGAGTTCGTCGGTGATCTCGTTGATTCCGGCATCCTCCATAGTGTGAGTTCTTTAGCTCGCTAGCCCTCCCCGGATCCACCAGCGTCCATCGGCCCCACACTTTAGCCATCATATTCCGGCATCCTCCCACAGTTAGTTTTGATAAAAATAAAAATAAAATAACATGAAGTAAAAATATGGTCCCAATGTTATATATGACAATGCTTTAGATGATGGTCCTATGCTTATCAATAATCCTATTTGTTTAGAAGTTATTACTTATTCATGCGAGGATAAAAATGATATAATTGCTGCTTGTGATGGTACTCTTACTGATGAGAGTCCTACTTCGTTCTTGAATTCTCCTAATTATACCGTGGAGGAGAAACTTGTTTATTTTCAGGAATACTTAAGTGGTTTGCAATCGTCTCTAGTTTCAAATTTTTGTTGCAACCATGATCTTAAACTTGATATTGATCTTAATAACTATTTTGAAACAGGGAAGCGTGCTAATGAATCCCAAAATAAATTTAATGATCCTCTTTATGTGCCTATATTATCTAAGTTGGATGATTCTTGTGGTTATATGGTTGAATTTCTTTCTACTACTTAAAATTACTATGAGAGTGGAGAATATGGTTATAAAGTTTTCATGCTACTAAAACACCTCTCTATATGCTAAAAGTTATGATACTCTTGTTTTATCTTCCTATGCCTGTCACTTTGTTCTTTGTGAATTTATTTGTGTACAATATTCCTATGAATAGGAAGTGGGTTAGAATTAAATGTGTTTTGAATTTGCTTCTTGATGCTCCTTTTATTCGTTTTCTATATTTATGAGAGCATCATAACAACTATCAAGCCTAGCTAAAAGGCATTAAAGAAAGCGCTTTTGGGAGGCAACCCATTATGTTATTTTAATTTGTTTTGCTTATGTCAAGGACTTGTCCTACCTCTGTAGCAATTCCTTTGTATATTATTTTTATTTGCAATGTTGTGTCAAGTAAAGGCTCTAGTCGAAAGTTGATGCTAAAATTCAATTCCTATGCTGAAACAGATTTCTGCTGTCCACTGTAAAAATTATATCAATTCACTGGAACGTCAGAAAAATCTTCCCTTGTTTTTGCGTAATCCTCATATGTATACGAAACTTTCATTAGTTTAGTTTTCTGATCTGAGTAAGTTAAGCGCCTCGAAAAAATTCGTCTTTACGGACTGTTCTGTTTTTGACAGATTCTGTCATTTTCTTTTGCAATGCCTCTTTTGCTATTTTGATTGGATATTTTTATCCTATTAATTATCAGTAGCTGTATATAATATCCAGTATCAATGGTAGCAATTATGTTCCTACAGAATATCATAATTTTTTGTGCACTAACCCTCTAATGAAGTTACTCTAAGTTTTGTGTGGAGGAAGTTTTCAAGGATCAAGAGAAGAGGATGATATAATGTGATCAAGAGGATAGTAAAGAAAAAACTTGGGGTTGCCCCGGTGGTTCACCCCGATATAATTCAAGAAGACTCAAGCATCAAAACTTGGGGATGCCCAAGACACACCCTTCTTCATCGACAAACTATCAGGTCCTTTCTAGTGAAACTATATTTTAATTCCGTCACATCTTATGTGCTTTTCTTGAAACGTCCATTTGTTTTGTTTTTGTTATTTTCATTCTCTTAAATAATATGAATCCTAGCATTCTTTTGTGTGGGAGAGAGACACACTCCGTTTTTTTCATATGAATACTCGTATTCTTCACTTATATTCGTTGAGTATTCTTTTTATACTATTGTTTGCTCTCTAGCTCTTATTTTTCATGCATCTCTTGTTAGAGCTGTTAGCTGTGTTATGTTATACTCTCATATCACATTGTTTAATATCTTGGAGAGTTTATCTTTTAAATAAGTTGATTGGTGTTTGGTGGAGAACAGAAAATGCTAAATGTGGTAGTTGGTATAATTAAATGATACATTAATCTTATAGATCATTAAATTGTGTCACTTGAATCATTTATGTTGTTTTGAGATATTAATTTGCTTAATGGTAAACATGATGGTCTAGTAAAGTGTAATGATTAAATGGTTGGTCTAGAGAAACTTGAAAACTGTGCCACACTTAAATTTCCAGTTGATTGCATAATGGTATATGACTTCTTTTTACCTAAGGCAACCGTAATGGCTTTATGTTATGGGCTACGGTCGCGGAAGCCAACGGTGACTTTGTCATTCGCCACGATCCCTCTATAAGTAATTTTCATTATGCCTTGTATGATCATATTTTTATTTGGAATCTTGTTACTTGTGAGTTCTAAAACTGCGGTTTTCATGACACTTCCACCACCATATTGCTAGCCTCTTTGGTACTTTGCTTTGCCCTTTCTCAAATTGAGAGTTGGTGCATTTTTCACGGGTACATCCAAACTCGTGGGAGATCTTCATCTTGTTCTCCTACACATAAGCCAAACATCTTCCTCAAAACATCCACCATACCTACCTACTACATCATTTCCATAGCTGTTCGAGATATATTGCCATGCAATATCCATATTACATTACATGACTTGATGTCATTCATTACTTGTTTATTGCTTTGCGTCTTTCTATAAAGCTGATGTGTGGTTTTACCCATGTTACGCTAGAGCACTGCATAAACCGCTACACTGGCAGAGGCACCGTTGTCATATATATTCTTATGGCACATTCATATTAGTTACTTATATCATTAGTATGTTGTTTTATAATCATTGGTGTGTTGTCATATATCAGATATCATATATCATATTAGGATTCTTTCCCCTAAAAGTGAAAAGAGCCATGGAGGCCATCGAAAAGTGAAACAGAAAAAGAAAAAAAAATAGAAAAAAAGAAAAAAGAAAGAAAAAAGAAAGAAAGAAATAAAAAGGGGCAACATTACTATTCTTTATCACACACTTGTGCTTATGTTACAGCACCATATCATTTATAGTCATCACTTGTGCTCATGTTATAGCACCATATCATTTGTGATCATCATTTGTGATCATGTTTAGCACCTTTACTCCATATGAGAGAGTTTTCATGTCTTAGTTGCATAACTATGTGGGGAACTTTACACTATAGAACTTGGCTTGTATACTCCAATGATGAGCCTCCTGAAAAGTGCTCTAGGTCTTGGTGAGCTAGCAACTTGGATGCACCCGCACTAGTTCCATTGGAGAGCTATCATATACTTATAGCTTCATGTGCATCCGTTGTATGGCCATCACTACTCCTTGCATAGCTTCGATTGTATGACTTTCTCTTGTCTAATGATCGTCTATAGCTTTGTGAGCCTTTCTTCCGTTGCGCTTCCAAAACTCCGTTAACATTCTCTTAGCCATAACATCCTGGTGCTAGGAACCAACGTTGAACGCTTGCTTTTTTCTTTTAAACAAATAATATATTGATCTTCTACGTGCATATTGCTATTACTTGATGATCATTTCATAAAGTTGTCATGCTTTTTGGAAGCATTATATGATTATATTTTTGTGCTTGAAGCTTAAATCATCTCTAATATCTACTTTGCACGGTTGATTGCTATCTAGTACTATATCATTGAAAGCTTTGCTTGCTTCACCTACTTGTTTGTTCATTACTCATTTGATATCAATATAAACCACATCCTTTATTCATTTGATCTCAGTTTACATGCCTTACAATATTAGATGATCAAGATTGTGTTAAAGCATGTCACTTCAGAAATTCTTCTTCTTTTATCGTTCTTGCCTACTCGGGACGAGTAGAACTAAGCTTGGGGATGTTGATACATCTCCAACGCATCCATAATTTCTTGTGTTCCATGCTATGTTATATCATGTTATTATATATTTTATACTACCTCCGATCCTAAATAACTGTCGTGAGTAATACTATTGAGTTGTACGTAGTTAATTGATTTCCTCCGACATTTAAAACGGATCAGAGGGAGTATGCATTTTATACAGTTTTATGAATTTTCTGGGACTAACCTATTAACAAGATGCCACAGTGCCAGTTTCCTGTTTTCTGCTGTTTTTGGTTTCAGAAAAGTTTTTAAGAAAATATTCGCCAAATTGGAAACAAGCTAACCAGGAATTATTGTTTGGAAAATATGCGACCAGGGGAACCAAAGACGAGACGAAGACGGCCCCCGAGGGGACCACACTGCCTCGTGGCGCGATCAAGATGCCTGCCGCGCCGGGAGGGGGTGTGGCGCCCTCAGGCGCCCACCGACCTAGGTCTTTCCCCCATATAAACCCTCCTGACCTAAAACTCCAGGGGGTTAATCACTTTATCCTCCACGGGTACCGAGTCGCCGCCGTCGCCTCGGCACCCTGCCGGGAGGGGGAATCGTCCCTGGAGGCTTCTACATCGCCATGACCGCCTCCGGACTGATGCGTGAGTAGTCTACCTTGGACTACGGGTCCATAGCAGTAGCTAGATGGTTGTCTTCTCCTCTTGTGCTATCATGTTTAGATCTTGTGAGCTGCCTATCATGATCAAGATCATCTTTATCTAATTCTCCATGTTGTGTTTGCTGGGATCCGATGAATATTGAGTACTAAAGTTATTGCTTCATAATATATCATGTGTGTGCTATTTAATGAGCTTGCATGCTCTCCGTTACTTGTGTATGCTCTGGCCAAGTAGATGCTCGTACCTCCAAGAGGGGGTATTTATGCTCGATACTTCGTTCATGTCTCTATTTAATCTGGGGCAGTGACAGAAAGCTCTAAAGTTGTAGATGTACTGTTGCTACTAGGGACAAAACAGTAGTACATTGTCTAAGGATGATGTTACTTACTTACTTTACACATAGTGCTTAAGGCGATAATTTGTTGCATGAAACTTAATACTAAAAGGGGTGCGGACGCTAACCGGAAGGTGGATTATTAGTCATAGATGCGGTTGGAACGGTCTATGTATATTGTTGTAATGCCGGAATGAATCTCACACTCGACACCATATCATTAGTATATGCATTGGGTTGCTCATCATTATTCTGTCAATTGCCTAGCTGTAATTTGTTTACCACGCATGAATGAATGTTATTATTATTTATGGAGAGACACCACTAGTGAACTGTGGACCGTGGTACTTCTCATTAATCTGATAAAACCACACTTGCAAACATGTTACTTTCTTCAAACATCACTCTTTCTTCCACACATACGTTTAATCCTTTTGTTACAACAAGCCGGTGGGATTGACACCCTCACCGTTGAGTTGGGGCAAAATACTTATATTGTGTTGTGTGCAGATTCCACGTCAACTACGTCAAGCTCTTTTCTGGCGCCGTTGATACCACGAGGGAATTATTCATCTCCTACTGGTTTTATAACCTTGGTTTCATAACTAGGGGAAATTTGTTGTTGCACTACTTTATACCTTCCTCTTGGGTCTCCCAACAACACACCCACCATGTACATCAACTACTTCATACCTTCCTCTTGGGGTCTCCCAACAACACACCCACCGTGTGGATCACTAGGCAATTGACAGAATAATGTTAAGCAACCCCAATGCATATACTAATGATATGGTGTCTAGTGTGAGATTCATTCGGGCATTACAACAAGATACATAGACCGTTCCAACCGCATCTATGACTAATAATCCACCTTCCGGTTAGCGTGTGCACCCATTTCAGTATTAAGTTGCATGCAACAGATTATCGCCTTAAGCAAAGTGTGTAAAGTAAGTAAGTAACATCATCTTTAGACAAAGTACTACTGTTTTATCCATAGTAGCAACAGTATATCTACAACCTTAGAGCTTTCTGTGACTGCCCCAGATTAAATAGAGACATGAACCTACTATCGAGCATAAATACCCCCTATTGGAGTTACGAGCATCTATTTGGCCAGAGCATACACAAGTAACGGAGAGCATACAAGATCATTAAATAGCACACACATGATATTTTATGAAGCAATAACTTTAGTACTCAATGTTCATCGGATCCCAGCAAACACAACATGAAGAATTACATAAAAATGGTCTTGATCATGACAGGCAGCTCACAAGATCTAAACATGATAGCACAAGAGGAGAAGACAACCGTCTAGCTACTGCTATGGACCCATATTCCAAGTTAGACTACTCACGAATCAGTCTGGAGGCGGTCATTGCGATGTAGAAGCCTCCGGGGACGATTCCCCCTCCCGACAGGGTGCCGGGGAGCAGTTCTGATCTCTCCCAAAGTGGTGACGGCGGCGGCTCGGGACCCGTGCATGAAAAAGTGATTAACCTTCAAGCGTTTTTTAGGTCAAGGGCATATTTATGGGCGAAAGACCTAGGTCGGTGGGCGCCCGAGGGCGCCACACCACCTCCCTGCGCGGCTGGCTTCTGGCCTGCGCCACGAGGCGATGTGGGCCCCTCGGGGCCCGTCTTCATCTCGTCTTCAGTTTTTATGAATGCATATTTTCCAAAAATAATTCCTGGTTAGCTCGTTTCCAATTTGGCGGATATTTCCTTAAGAGCTTTTCTAAAACCAAAAACAGCAGAAAACCGGGAACTGGCACTGTGGCATCTTGTTAATAGGTTTGTCCCAGAAAATGCATAAAACTATATTGAATGCATATAAAACATGTAATAACATGATATAACATAGCATGGAACGCAAGAAATTATGGATACGTTGGAGACGTATCAAGACACAAGGCGCTGAAACTCGACTAAAAACAGCGTATCATACGATGTCGATGCTTCTATGATTCTCATTGTGCTGCTCTGGCGATTGGCGACTCTAGGGTTTCACAACTTTCTCTGGTGATCTCGACGTTATCTTGAGATCATTTGCGTTTTCCCTACCCGTATTCGCGCACTCCTTCTACCTTCCTCTCACTCGGTACCTTAGTTTTCGGATATCTCACGGTTTCGGGGTGATCAAGAGGCAAACCTGGTTTGCTACCCACCCTTGTCACAACTCGAGTAACAGTAAACAAAGTCGATATGACCTTTGCATTTCATATCACTCTTTGACGAGGGATGTCCCCATCAATACCCATGGTTACTGGCCTAGGGTAAGAGTTCTGAGGTAGAGAACGCGTAGTGTTGGTAGATTCGTCGACTGACAAGCGGGAAGTACCCAGGTTCGGGGCCCTCGAATGAGGTAAAACCTTACTCCTTCTTTTCTGTTAATCGTTGTGTATATGCGGTGAGTACTGAGGTCTAGAAAGCTGTCGATCTTGCTAGGGTTTGGATATTCTGGTTGGGCGTGTCCCTGATCGGTCGCCCTCCTGTCCTTTATATAGCGGTACAGGTCTTGGGTCGTAACCGACTAGGACTACATTTTTGGAAAGTACTACCGACTATGCTATCTATGGTAAAAGTCTTCGACTTGGTCTTCGCTTGTTGGGCTTCTTCAGCCTATTGACAATTGGGCTTTAGTCATTACGTGCACAAGGTACCCACACGAAGGGGTACCCGTTTGGTATAACCTCGTCATTAGCCCCCGAGTGCTTGGCTAATTCAGAGAATCAGTCATGGACTCACTACATAGTGCACGTCTCATGTGGTGTGCTTTTGATATAATTTTTGCTTCTCTGACTATGAATTATGCCGAAGGATTTCAACTGAGTAGGCCTGGATTTATTCGATGAGTCGAAACCAGTTAACTGCACTTGGGCAAAACCTTAGTAGCATTCAATCAGGTTTCGAGTCCTTGGGCTCGAGCCTGGAACATACTGGACAAACTCATCTCAGGCCAAT
Organism: Poa annua; assembly: GCA_026929855.1. Lineage (NCBI taxonomy): Eukaryota > Viridiplantae > Streptophyta > Magnoliopsida > Poales > Poaceae > Poa > Poa annua. The sequence goes on along the minus strand of CM049431.1, from coordinate 76,730,295 downwards.
CGATGGACTTACGGATATTGTTCTACAGTTTTGATTTGCTACCCAGCGCGTCCGCCAGGATTTTCATCATATATGTTCATACAAAAATTTCTAGGATTAAAACACTGCTGGAGTGATCCTCGACCCACTCGACTGAGCGATGGCCTTACCTTTGTATTTGTCATATACAACATCTGAGGTATCATCGACTGATTTTCACTCGGGAATTCATATGTTTATAATGCTTTTGATTCTATCAGGTGCACGACAGTGCTCCCGATGGGAGTAGCCCCCGAGATTGTGCTTTATTGCTTGCAGTAGAGGATAATCTCAATTTGCGTTTTGTCATTCGAATATTTGTTGCCTTCTCCCGATGGGAGTTTCCCACTTGACCATCTTTATGCATCTACTTTGTATTTCTGCTTTCGAGTTGCAAGGAGCCTTTCCCTTTTGTAAGTCGTAGTATGACACCTTTTATTTTTTGCGTTTGTCCGTTTGTCAGACGAATGATGTCACACATGACATCTTTGGCATGCGAATAGCACTCTGATGGGACGTGACATAGTGGGTCCCATTCTTTGACCGTTGTGGACGTCGGTTCAGCTCCGATTTGACCTGACGTGGCGAGATTTTCGTAGACGTGATGATGATCTCCTCGTTTTGCGCGCGTAGCGGGTGGCGTGGCCTGCGACGATTGTCCTCCGATTGTGCCATGCGTCATAGTAATTTTACTTGGACGGCGGCAAAGATCTTCTGACTTTTACCATAAGTACGGGTTTCTCCGTTATGATTTGTGTTACCTTTCCATTTGTCTTCCATCGCCTTCTGCTTCATCTTCTTCCTCGCGCCCGCCGCTGCTCTGTTCTTGCACTTTTCGTCTTGGCTTCTCCTGCGCGCACTCATTCTCCATTGCTTCTGCACTCCACTGCTTACTATGGCTCCTAAAAAGAGCGCACCGTCCTCTGCCGCTGCTGCCACCGACCAAAAGAGGAAGAAATCAAGTTCCGCCACCGTCCCCCCTATTTTGAAGAAGGAGTCCGGCGGCTGGACTTCGTCGATCATGACGGAGAAGAGGTTGACGCTCCTCCGCCAAGAGGGCATGCTTCCGCCCGCGACAGAGCTCGCCGATCGTGCTCCCGGCAAGGAGAACTCTCCCGCGCCACTCCTCGGTGAGCGGGTTTGCTTTGCTGAGTTTCTCCCTCGGGGCTTTGGTTTTCCGTTGCACGATTTTGACACATAAGCTTCTACTACATCGACTAGATGGTTTTTGCTAAATATTGACGACCCTAATCGGCCACACTCTTCGAGTTGTATGCTTCCTCTTGGCGTTGTAGCATCTTTGGCTTGTACTTTCTCTCGTACGACATCTTTGGTTCGTGTAGTCAAAACATCAGGGGTTCTCCGTGGAATGAGTCTTTTTGTGATAGTGTGATGTGCATGGTGGTTAAAGCTTCGAGTGGCAGTGCAACCTTTGCTTCTTGCTCTTTCGTCTTGTGATTGCCACTTATGATGAAACAGTTTGGTACTCCATGGCTGAAGATAGTAGTGATGTGATTTGGATTTGCCATCCTGCTTATGACTGATCTTGCCTTATCAATCGTGGCTTGATTTGTTTTGCTTGGAGGGTCCTCTTGGTCTGGTTTCTGTCTGGAGACTTAGATTGCTCGAGTGGCCTGTGGGTGCCACCTTCTGATTGACCTATGGTTTATGTGCTTGAAGAAAACACCTAGCCGTACATGCGCCTTTGCTGCTCCAATGTTTGCCAGCTTGATGGCTTGTTTGTTACGCATGCGCGCTACATGATGTATCTCTCAACTGTGGAATCTTCTTTGCCTCATATCGAAGTAATCCTGCTATCTGGCCAGCTTGTCCATGCTCATCCTACTCGCGCCTGCCGCGTTTTGCGTGATTATGCATGAGCTCCCCCGGATGATGATGTTTTGTGCTCCTGATGCTCTTGCTAGTCGCATGCCTTGGAACAAGCCTTCGTAGACGACTTAAATATTTGATGGAGACGGAAAGTCTATCTGCAGTACATAGCTTATTCGTTCCTTGTGGGGTGTTATGAGTATCATACCTGCGCCTAAACCTCTGCCATTTTTTGACCCGTCAAAGTGTATTTACAAGGTTTGGTGTGTGTGCCTTCTTCTTCTGTAGGCTCGACTGTCCATATGGCGTTTACCTCGCGGTTGTGGTTGGCCACTTTTTACGCTCTGGCTTTGTTGCCGTTTCCCTTTCGACTCGCGTCCTGTCTGAGGTTTGCTCTGTTCCGAATGTCTCCGAGATTTTGTAAAAGTCTCTGTCACAGTCATCTGATTTCTGAAAGTTTCCATTAACTGTGTGACGTGGGGCTACCTTGCGGGTAGCCCACGATGATGCTACCTGGGCCGCGCCAAGGATGGGAAGGCCCGCAGAAGGCCCACTCGGGGTACCTCATATCCTAGTCCAACTCGGTTAGGTCTTGTAACCTACCGTATCTGTACCAACCACCCGAGACCTGGCTGCCTATAAATCCAACTCATAACCACTACGACAAACCCTAGCGAGATCCCAATCTCGCCATTGTAATCGCTACTCGCATCAATAATCAGACAAGCAGGAGTAGGGTGTTATCCTCCGGGAGCCTGAACCTGGGTAATACCTCGCTTGTCAGCCGTCGTGATCACCTTGCACTCATCTCTCTCCCCATCAATCAACCCGGGGTGCGCAACCCTGGGACTTGTCGAGTTAACACCTCGTCAATTGGCGCCGTCTGTGGGAAATTCAAACAAGTGCTACGATCATGGTCGCACCGGCTCCATCCGCAATGAAGATCGGCGCATCCGCCATCAGGGAGTCGATCCGATTCGGCTCCTTCGAGTACGTCGTCCACTCGCCAGCTCATCAATCGGTGTACGCCGATCTGGACAAAGGTATTCATATCACCTTCGGATCCATATTCTGTTGCATCGATAGTCGTGGCATACTCAGGTCTACGACTACTGCGCTACGCGCAACGGTGTCATCAAAATCGCCAACCATCGCGCTCGCTGGACCCGCTGGGATCGCATCTGCCGCACCCGCGGAGATCGCGACCGTTGAACCCGCAAAGATCGCATCTGCCGCACCCGCGGAGATCGCGACCGCTGAGCCCGCTGGGATCGTATCCGCCGCACCCGCGGAGATCGCAACCGCCGAACCCGCGAAGAGGACATCTACATCGACAATCTCGGCAACGGCCGCACGAATCAAGTCTACAACCCCAACCTCGGTCGTGCGGTCAATCAAGTCAAGATCCTGCGGGAAATTCAAACAAGTGCTAGGATCATGGTCGCACCGGCTCCATCCGCAATGAAGATGGACACATTACATCGAGAAGATCACCTGGCGGTCCAGTACTTGCTACGCAAGGAAGGCGAACGAATTCGCGCCGAAAAAGCAGAACATACTCACAATGCCAGCACCAACCAAGCTCAAGGAGGTGCAACGATTAGCTGGCCGAGTCGCAGCTCTCAGCCGGTTCATTAGTAAGTTAGGAGAGAAAGCCTTACCTTTCTACCAACTGATGAAGAAGGCAGACAAGTTCGAGTGGACACAAGAGGCGCAGGACGCGTTCGACCATCTCAAGAAAACACTGACAACCTCTCCAGTCCTCGTGGCACCACTGGAAAATGAGCCGCTGTACCTATACGTCTCAGCAACGAACAGGGTGGTAAGCACGGTGCTCGTAGTCGAACGCGAAGAAGAAGGGCACAGTCACCCGGTACAGAGGCCCGTCTACTACCTCAGCGAAGTACTCACCTTGTCCAAGCAGAACTACCCTCATTACCAGAAGCTGGCATACGGAGTCTTCATGACCTCCAGAAAGGTCGTCCACTACTTCTCCGAGCACCCGATCACGGTGGTAAGCTCCTCTGGACTAGCAGACATCCTCACAAATCAGCGCGCGACAGGACGAGTCGCCAAGTGGGTTGTCGAACTAGGACCATGGGGGCTGAAGTATGCTCACCCGAAGTCCATCAAGGCCCAAGTTCTCCCAGAATTCACAACCGAATGGATAGAAGCCCAGCTACCAAATGTCCCCGACCTGTCCAACGCATGGACAATGTACTTTGATGGCTCGAAGAAATTCAAGTCAGCCGGGGCAGGAGTCGTGCTCATCTCCCCCAAAGGCGACAAGCTCAAGTATGTCCTACAGATGGACTTCCCGACGCCGTCCAACAACGAAGCCGAGTACGAGGCCCTGATCCACGGCATGCGGATGGCCAAGAACTGCGGCGCCACGCACCTCATGATCTACGGCGACTCTTACCTGGTGGTACAGCAAACCATGAAGTCCTGCGACGCCGTCGCTGACAACATGATCGCCTATAGAGACCTCTACAATCAGATGGAAGGGAACTTCGACGGCTGCGAGCTGCGCCACATTGGCCGTGAAAGCAACAAGGAAGCCGACGTCCTCGCTAACATGGGCTCAGACAGGGTGCCAGTCCCACCCGGCGTCTTCCTCGAGTGCATCACGCAGAGATCCATCAAGACTCAGAGTACAGCAAGCACAGCAACAACGAAAGGCGATGCCAACCCGCCGAGCCAAGACAAGGTCCCCATGGAGGTCATGCTAGTCGAAGCCACATGGACAGGACCGTACCTGGCATACATACTACATCAGAAGCTACCGGTAGATCCAGTCGAAGCAAAGCGCATCATCAGGCGCTCCAAAAGTTTCACCGTCATCAACGGTGAACTCTACAAAAGAAGCATCTCAGGAATCCTGCAAAGGTGCATAGATCCAGTCGACGGCCAAGCCATCTTACTCGACATCCACGCGGGCATCTGCGGGCATCACGCCAGCAGTCGGGCACTGGTGGCCAAGGCGCTACGCGCCGGGTTCTACTGGCTGACAGCCATGCAGGACGCCGAGGAGCTGGTGAAGAAATGCACAAGGTGCTAGGAATTTGCCAACAAGCCACACGCCCCAGCGTCAGAACTCAAGACAATACCATTGGCCTGGCCCTTTGCCCAATGGGGTCTGGACATGGTGGGCCCGCTGAAGAAATCCTCACCCGGAGGTCACACTCACCTCCTGGTCGCAGTCGATAAGTTCACAAAGTGGATCGAAGCCGTGCCCATCACAAGTTCGACTGCATCCACAGCGGTCAACTTCATCCGGTCAATCATCTTCAGGTTTGGGGTACCAAACGGGATCATCACCGACAACGGCTCGAACTTCACAGCCGAAGAATTCAAGGACTTTTGCTCAGAGCAGGGGATGAAACTCAACTATGCGTCCGTCTCGCACCCGCAGTCCAACGGACAAGTGGAGAAAGCCAACGGCCTCGTCTGTAGCGGCATCAAGAAACGACTGCGCGTGCCCCTGAGACGCGCAGCGGGCGCATGGGTGGAAGAATTTCCATCGGTCCTCTGGAGTCTGCGAACAACGCCGAATAGATCCACCCAGTACACTCCATTCTTCATGGTGTACGGTGCAGAAGCGGTCCTCCCCTGCGACATCAAGTTCGACGCACCAAGAGTAGTCGCCTACGACGAGTCGGAAGCAGAGGAGGCACTCGAAGACAGCAGAGACACCCTGGACGAAGCGCGAGACATCGCCCTGGCACGATCAGCCGTGTACTAGCAGGACCTGCGCAATTATCACACTCGGAGGCTGCGACCAAGAGCGTTCGTTGCAGGCGACCTAGTTCTGCGACTCAAGCAAAAGAAGGTGCACAAGCTCGCCTCCCCATGGGAGGGCCCGTACATCGTAACAGAAGCAATAGGCAATGGAGCTTACCGCCTAAAGGACTCGAAGACAGGAGCAGACTGCAGCAATCCATTGAACGTAGCACAACTCCGCCGGTTCTACGCCTAGTTCAAAACAGCCATTGTACAAAGAAAACCAGCGCGGCAGGTTTCAGACGCACTCTTTCCCTTACCAGGGTACCTGAGGGGACTGGAAGGGTTTTAATGAGGCGGCCTGTTCGCAAGAATCAAAAAAGTGATCTGAAGAAATTCTGTCTCCTTTACCTGTCACTCAGAGGAATATGAAAAATCCTAGGCCGCCACTCGAAATACTCGGGGGCTGCGCCGCACAGGTTGAAATAAAAGCTTAGGCCGCCACTCGAACCACTCGGGGGCTGCGCCATACAAGCATGATCAAAAATCCTAGGTCGCCACCCGAACCACTCGGGGGCTGCGCCACACAGGTTGAAATAAAAGCTTAGGCCGCCACCCAACTCACTCGGGGGCTACGCCGTACAAGCGCAAAGTCAAAAAATCCTAGGCCGCCACCCGACCGACTCGGGGGCTGCGCCATACAGGTCAAGTTTAAAATCCTAGGGCACCGCCCGCCACACACGGGGGCTGCGCCACGCAGGTCACACTTGTAACCCTAGGCTACCACTCGATTTACTCGGGGGCTACGCCAAACAGGACCTCCCAGAAAAATCCTCAGCCGCCAAACGAACCTACTCGGGGGCTGCGCTGCACAGGTCAAGTTCCAAATCCTAGGTCACCACCCGACATACTCGGGGGCTGCGCCAAACAGGTAACACTTGTAACCCTAGGCCGCCACTCGGCCTACCCGGGGGCTGCGCCATACAGGTCTTCGCCAAAATCCTAGGCCACCACTCGAGCGACTCGGGGGCTGCGCCATACAGGTCAAGTCGCAGAAATCCTAAGTCGCCACCTGATATAATCAGAGACTGCGGCATGCAGGTCACACTTGAGAAACCTAGGTCGCCGCTTAGCATTCTAGGCGACTGCGCCAAACAGGTCGCAAGCTCAAATCAAGCACTCACTTTCGAGTAAAAAGATCAACTCTTACAATTCCAGAGTATTTCAATCAATTGTCATACTCACACAGGCACATTTGCCACCCTATAGCTAACCCTGTACACCAGACGACAGCTACTCTACACTGCAGGTTCAGCCTTCGGTGCATCAAGGGGCCCTACAAGGCGCTCGCTCAAGTCCTGAACCTGCCGGATAATCCGACGCGCAGCCGCCAAGGTCTCGTCGAAGTCATCGTCACCCGGCAGGCCTTCAAGCACCCGCTCAAGCGGAAGATGTGGCCGGTGCATCCGGACGTATGCCAACGCAGCGTTCGCACCAGCCACAAGTTGGGCGTCGACGACCTCCTTCAACCCTTCACCATCGCGGAACCTCTCCAGCAAGGCAGACAACCCGTTCGGCTGCGCATTATGTGGGAAGTACACACGATTGATGTGCCAAAGTGTCTTCCGGCAGCTCTCCAGAAGAAAAGAAGCGCGCCACCTGCGATCAAGCATGGTGGCAAGGACGCGCCCCCTCGACCAGTTCACCCAGAACTGTCGAGCTTCGTAGGAGTCGCCGGACGCCTCTCGGGTGACTCGCTCCTCAACGCGAACCCGCTCAGCCTCCCAGTCTGGATTAACATCTGCGCACATAAAGTGCAAGTAAAAACGAGAAGGAAAGCCACAAAGGACGGCAGCCGCCAAGAAGGACACATACCTTGCAGCTGCCGACTGATCAGGTCGATCTCCCCAAGCAAAAAGTCCTCACGTCGCGAGAACTCCGCCGTGGGATGCGACTGAGAACGATGTAGCAGCCGCTCCGTATTCTTCAGGGTCGCCTCAAGCTCCGCCACCTTGTTCTTCAAACACGTGAATATCCGCTGATCGTTGGCACTACGGGGAGGAGCCGGCGCCGCCCGACGACGGCGAGCACCCGAAGAAGAAGCCGCGCCACTCGGCACGGCCACCGGAGAAGGCGGAGCATCATCGCACGCAGCACTCTGCCAGGAACACGCAGAGTCAATATAATCATGCGACTGCGAAGCACAGATCAACTCAGGAGAAATAAAGCCAGCAAAATCAAATATTGAATACCAAAAGACCCGACATGGTAATATTCATTACAAGCATGAAGTTCAAAATACAAATCGCGGCGACTGCCGCATTCCTACAACTACGCCTACTCTAAGGCCGCGGACTGCGACCGGGAACGGCCCTTCCGAGCAGCCGCCTCAGTCGCCTTAGCAAGGGCCCTCTCGAAGAGTGCCACAAGCTGCGCAGCCAGGTGCGAGGCGCGCTCCTTCACGCCACTCAGCGACGCGGTCCGGCCATCGGGTTTGCGAGGAAAACCGCTGACGACCTTCTCGAAGTCACCTGGAACTTGGTGGCCTAATAGGAGCTGGAAGGTGAGCTCGGAGCCGCGTACCGTCTGCGACCGCGTGAAGTCGGAGATGGTGGTCGCGTCCTCAAACGGTGCAGCCAGGGCGTCCACGGTCGCCGGCAGCTGGTCACCCGGGAAGATGCTCTGGTGCACCACGGCCAGAGCTCCAGTCGACTTCTGCAACGCGGCCGAAGACTTCTTCAGCGCGTCCGAAGCATAGGCGCATACCCGGTCGAGGAAGCCAACAGCGGTCGCCAGGTCAACCGTGTCACTCGACGCATCTTCTGGAGGAGCTCCACCGCAAGTCTCTGCGCAAAAACTCAAAGTCAGGATAAGAAAAAAGACACAAAGACTCAGTAGGCGTCAAGCCGAAACTCACCCCCAAGTACACCGGCGAGCGAAAGGAGACGACCAACTTGAGTTTTCTCCTTGGCGACCCGCGCCAGCTCCCGCTCTCGAGACTCGTGAAGAGCCTTCTCAAGCTCATCAACCCGCCCAGTAGCCTGGTCCAGCGAGGCACGCAGTTGGTCCCTCTCTTTCTCCAGGCGAACATAAGCTGCGGCTGCGTCGAGCTGTTGGCGATAGTAAGGCTGAAACAAAAGCCAGATGTCAATAAAATTGCGGGCGACTATACTAGTCACCCACACCTTCGGGGGCTACTTCCATCGGGAGCGCTGATCGCGCACCCGATGAAAAATCAAAGAACACAAGAAGAAGCATGCAAGACTTACGTGGTCCAGGAGTTCAAGGTCTTCCGCAGTCGAAGGAAGCACGCGGCTAGAAGATGCAATACCGGCAGGCTCAGCATGCACCTTCTCCACCACCACTGGCGCCCCCAAACCAGCCGAAGGGGCGGATGTGAGCTCCACGTCCCGAAGGGGGGAGCTAACATCGTCCGAACGATGGCTGCAGCAAAACCAAGAACACCAGTCGAATCAAAAAACGTCCAAACTGCAAAGTACAACTAGATGGACACATTACAAAGGAACTCACCTGGGGGTGCCGGCGTCGTCGTAGCTCTCCAGGGAAGGCGAAGGCATCCGCGCGAACGAGCGTGGCGCCGCGGAGCTGACTGGGGGAACGTTCAGAGGTTCCTCCCAGCCACCCGAAGACCGAGCACCCGGAGATGTCACGGCGACCTCCTCCTCAGCAGCGTCCACGCCCCGGGCAGGTGACGACGCAGTGGAAGACTCGCCGCGACTCGGAAGCTTCCGGTTCTTCCTCGCGGGTTCCTCCACCTCATCTTCCTCCTCCACCTCGTCGCGGGAGAATGCGCGGAGGGAATCTCTTCGTCCTCGTCATCCTCTTCGACGAACCTCGACTCATCGTCGGGTCCGTTCTCAGGGAGGGGAGGACAGCTGATGAAAAGATCTCGGCCCTGAAGCAAATAGACACAAGTCGAATCAAAAAGAAAGGTAGACTCAAGTCGAACAAGGACAGAGAGAAGACAATAAAAGACTTACCTCAGGAACGGGGTTCGAGGCCCCGTAAGGAGAAATTGGGCACTTGACGTTGCAAGTGTCCGCGGCTCGGAGGTTGGTGATGGACCTGACGCTGGCTTCCACCTCCTCGTCCTCCAGCGGCTTGGCGCTGACGCCTTCGGCGGCCCACATCGGGTGAGGCCGGGCGCTGAGCGGCTGCACCCGAAGACGGAAGAAGGTGGCCATTAGAAAGACGCCACCCGCATCGCGCCCAAGGGTCTGAGTCAGCTCGTGCAGCAGGCCCAGCAGGGGCCGCACAGCCTCCTTCTCCACGGCAGACAGCGGGTGCGCCCAGGCGCCGGTCTTCCGCAGTCCACGCTTGCTGTCGAACGCGTCCAGGCCGTCGTCGTTTGACTGGACGTAGAACCATCTCCGGCGCCACCCTTGGACGGAGTCGGACTTCTTCATCTGAAAGTACGCGGTGTCACCGCGCACCTGGATTCCGAAGCCGCCCACTGGGAAGGTCAGCCCACTCTTCCCCACGTTCTTGCAAACAAGGAAGAGCGACTTCCACAATGCCCAATGGGGAGCGACACCCAAGAAGCACTCGCATAGCACGATGAAGCCCACGATGCTCAAGACGCCATTGGGGGTCAGATCGTGGATCTGAACCCCGTAGGCATACAGGAGACCGCGCACGAAATCGTGCATGGGGAACCCGAAGCCCCGCGGAATGAAGTCCGCGAAGCAAACACGTTCCCCATCGCGGGGAGTGGGGAAGACTTCCTTGCCAGGGACTCGTACCTGGACTTGGTCGGCAGGTGGCAGCAGGCCCTGCGCGCGGAGCAGCTCCACATCGGTCTTCTTCATCGAGGACCTCTGCCAATCGCCTTCGGGTTTCTTCATCACCCCGGCGTCGTCAGCGGCGGCGGAGGAGCCAGCGGCGCTCTTCGGCTTGCCCATTGCCAAGGTCGCAAGGTGCGTGGACGGATTGCTCGGAGCTCGGGATGGCGGCGGAAATGGTAGAGCGCAAGAGGAAAAGAAGGCAAGAATCGATTGGAGAAGATGACATCCCAAACGCCAAGACACAGTACTTATGCCTCGAGGATCGGCATCTCAACCGTCCATCGAGCAAGGGCTCCGAGCGGGAACATCCAGCCGTCCACGTGTCGCACGGAGAAACCAACCGTCACCGCCAATTTCCTCCACTACGCACGAGAACCGAGGCGTCGTCATCGTGCCGCGCGAATTTCGCGCCCACTTCGGAGACGTGACAACTGCGGACCGTGGTCAGCTCTGACAGCGGGGCCCGCCACGTCACGTCCCATCGGGCGCAGAGGCGTGCAACAGGTCGTCATCAATGACGTCATTAAGCCAACGGCTCCAAAATCAACCGAAGCAACTCGAAAGAGTTGTTCGAGTAGTAGGCTTCACAGCTGAAATCAGCAAGGTAGGATCAGCCAATGATCCGAACACCCGAAGAAACCGTTCGAGTGGCAACGCAGTAAGCTCGAGCAGCTGAATCCATCAAACAAGTAAGCCAAAACAGGCTGAGTAGAAGCAAACTTCACAAGAAGATGAAGACAAAGCAATTCGACTGCACAGATTACTCCCATCGGGAGTGGCTGGTTCGACTGAAGAAATTCGAGTTCAAGCTAAAGATCAAGCAATCCACGGCGCGTCCAGGAGGAAGGAGTCCTTTGTCCGACTCTGCGCTTCGACCAAGCACTCGGGGGCTGCTGACGTGGGGCTACCTTGCGGGTAGCCCACGATGATGCTACCTGGGCCGCGCCAAGGATGGGAAGGCCCGCAGAAGGCCCACTCGGGGTACCTCATATCCTAGTCCAACTCGGTTAGGTCTTGTAACCTACCGTATCTGTACCAACCACCCGAGACCTGGCTGCCTATAAAGCCAGGAGGGTTGCCCGTCCTAGAGGACACGCTCATAACCACTACGACAAACCCTAGCGAGATCGCAATCTCGCCATTGTAATCGCTACTCGCATCAATAATCAGACAAGCAGGAGTAGGGTGTTATCCTCCGGGAGCCTGAACCTGGGTAAAACCTCGCTTGTCAGCCGTCGTGATCACCTTGCACTCATCTCTCTCCCCATCAATCAACCCGGGGTGCGCAACCCTGGGACTTGTCGAGTTAACACCTCGTCACTGTGATGACTCCTTTTGGACCTGGCATTTTGAGCTTGAGGTATGCATAATGTGGCACTGCCATGAACCTTGCGAATGCCGGCCGTCCCAATATGGCGTGGTATTGTGAATTCCAGTCGACGACGTCGAAGTCGATGAGTTCGCTTCTGAAGTGTGTTGCATCCCCAAATGTGACGTCGAGTTGGATTTTTCCTTCTGGCCGTACGGCTTTGCCTAGAACAATACCATGGAAGGTATTTGTAGATTGCGAAAGATTCTCGACTGACATGTTCATTCTTCGGAGCGTGTCGGTGAATATTATGTTGACGCCACTGCCTCCATCCATGAATATTTTGGTCATGGTATATCCTCCAATCTGTCCTTCGAGTACTAGAGATGCGTGTCTCGGTCGATAGATGGCTGGCGGGTGATCCTCCTGATAAAAAGCGATTGTTGTGTCTGACCCTCGCAAAAATTCGGTTACTTGGGGTGGAGCTAATACTGCCATATCAATGTTTCTCGTGTGGCGCTTTTGTTTTCTGTTGGAGGTGCATCCCTTCTGGATCATGTACATTTGTCCTTTTGGTTGTGGATATTGGGTGTCCACATTATGCGGTATGTGATGTATGGCGCCTGCCATCTGGTTATTTGCGTCGTGTTGTGGCGGTGGCGGTAATGCTGCGACTGCCTGTGGAGGTGCTATATATGATGTCGGGGCAGCTAGTGGTTGTTCTCTTCTTGCCTGCTTCATGTAATCTATCGTCATTTGACCGAACTCGCGGCAGCTTCCTATTGTATGGTGCGATGTTAATCGGCCAGTCGCAGGATCTTTGAACATATGGAGTCTGCACTCGTCCTCCATTTTCTCTTGAAATGACTTCTCAATTCTTGGCTATGTGCGTCTTTGCCAGTCTTGTATTCTATAGCCCCCGTGCTGGACATGGCCTCGGTCGTCGCGTCTGTCGACTGGTCTGTCTCGTCTGTAGGTATCAATTCGTGTGTCTCGACGATCGTCATGTCGCCTGCTTCGCCGATCATCTTGATTTCTATCGCCTTGATTCCGATCGTCATGTGAGAATCCAGCTGCTATGAATTTGACTTTGTCTTTGCTGCCGTGATCGTAGTCGCGTCTTCTTCGTTTGTCGTCTCTATCGCGGCGATCTCGACTATCGCGGTCGTCTCGACTGTCTAGCTGGTCGCGATGTCGTTGCGGCGAGTGCGGAGTTTTTCTTTGAACTGCGTCTTCGCCGTCCGCCCATTCAGTTGCTAGCTTCATAAGTTCTGCAATGTTTTTTGGCTTTTATCGTCCGAGTGCTTCCCCGAAATCCTTTATGTAGACTCCATTTGTGAAAGCGTCCATAGCCTTGTCTTCTGATATTGCGCCCATAGACTTTCGGATGGAGGTCCATCTTCTGATGTATGCTCTGACTGTTTCGTCTATCTTTTGTCGGCATGCTCTTAATTCCTCGAATATTTTCGACCTTTCGCAGAGAAGGTCGAAATATTTTATGAAGTCTTCCTTGAAGTGGTCCCAAGAGTCGTAGGTTCCTTCAGGTAAGGACTTGAGCCAGTCGCGGGTGATACGTCTCCAACGTATCCATAATTTCTTGTGTTTCATACTATGTTATATCAAGTTATTGCATGTTTTATATGCATTTTAAATAGTTTTATGCATTTTTTGAGACTAACCTATTAACAAGATGCCATAGTGCCAGTTCCATGTTTTCTGCTGTTTTTGGTTTCAGAAAAGCTCTTAAGAAATATCCGCCAAATAGGAAACGATCCAACCAGTATTTATTTTTGGAATATTTGCGACCAGAAGAACCGAAGACGAGACGAAGATGGGCCCCGAGGGTCCCACATCACCTACTAGCGCGGCTCCCAAGCCTGCCGCGCCGGGAGGTGGTGTGGCGCCCTAGGGCACCCACCGACCTAGTTCTTTCGCCCATATAAACCCCCCTGACCTAAAAACTCCAGACGGTTAATCACTTTTTCCTACACGGGTCCCGAGCCGCCGCCGTCACCACTTCGGGAGAGATCAGAACTGCTCCCCGGCACCCTCCCGGGAGGGGGAATCGTCCCCGGAGGCTTCTACGTCGCTGATGCACACGGTGGGTGTGTTGTTGGGAGACCCCAAGAGGAAGGTGTGAAGTAGTGCAGCAGCAAGTTTCCCTCAATATGAAACCAAGATTATCGAACCAGTAGGAGATGAAAGATTCCCTTGATGTGTCAAGGCACCAGAAAAGTGCTTCCTGGTGTTTGACGTGGAGCCTGCACACAACCAATCAAGATACTTTGCCCCCAACTTAACAGTGAGGTTGTCAATCTCACCGGCTTGCTGTAACAAAGGATTAAACGTATGTGTGGAAGAAAGAGTAATGTTTACAGAAAGTAACAGGTTTGCAGTTGTGGTTTTATCAGATTAATGAGAAGGACCACGGTCCACAGTTCACTAGTGGTGTCTCTCCATAAATAATAATAACATTCATTCATGCGTGGTAAACAAATTACAGCTAGGCAATTGACAGAATAATGATGAGCAACCCAATGCATATACTAATGATATGGTGTCTAGTGTGACATTCATTCGGGCATTACAACAATATACATAGACCGTTCCAACCACATCTATGACTCATAATCCACCTTCCGGTTAGCGTCCGCACCCCTTTCAGTATTAAGTTGCATGCAACAGATTATCGCCTTAAGCATTGTGTGTAAAGTAAGTAAGTAACATCATCCTTAGACAAAGTACTACTGTTTTATCCCTAGTAGCAACAGTACATCTACAACCTTAGATCTTTTAGTCACTGACCCAGATTAAATAGAGACATGAACCTACTATCGAGCATAAATACCCCCTCTTGGAGTTACAAGCATCTACTTGGCCAGAGCATACACAAGAACGGAGAGCATGCAAGATCATTAAATAGCACACACATGATATATTATGAAGCAATAACTTTAGTACTCAATATTCATCGGATCCTAGCAAACAAAACATGGAGAATTAAATAAAGATGATCTTGATCATGACAGGCAGCTCACAAGATCTAAACATGATAGCACAAGAGGAGAAGACAACCATCTAGCTACTGCTATGGACCCGTAGTTCAAGGTAGACTACTCACGCATCAGTCCGGGGGCGGTCATGGTGACATAGAGGCCACCGGTGACGATTCCCCCTCCTGGCAGGGTGCCGTGGAGCAGTTTTGATCTCTCCCGAAGTGCTGACGGCGACGGCGGCGGCTCGGGACCCGTGGAGGAAAAAGTGATTAACCGTCAAGCGTTTTTAGGTCAGGGGGGTTTATATGGGCGAAATACCTAGGTCGGTGGGCGCCCGAGGACGCCACACCCCCTCCCGGTGCGGCAAGCTTCTGAGCCGCACCAGCAGGCGATTTGGGCCCCTCGGGGCCCATCTTCGTCTCGTCTTCGGTTCCCCTGGTCGCAAATATTCCAAAAATAAATACTGGTTGGCTTGTTTCCAATTTGGCGGATATTTCCTTAAGTGCTTTTCTGAAACAAAAAAACAGCAGAAAACAGGGAATTTGCACTGTGGCATCTTGTTAGTAGGCTAGTCCCAGAAAATGCATAAAACTATATAAAATGCATATAAAACATGCAATAACATGATATAACATAGCATGGAACACAAGAAATTATGGATACATTGGAGACGTATCCGTCGCCATGACCGCTTCCGAACCGATGCGTGAGTAGTCTACCTTGGACTATGTGTCCATAGCAGTAGCTAGATAGTTGTCTTCTCCTCTTGTGCTATCATGTTTAGATCTTGTGAGCTGCCTATCATGATTAAGATCATCTTTATGTAATTCTCCATGTTGTGTTTTCTGGGATCCGATGAATATTGAGTACTAAAGTTATTGCCTTATAATATATCATGTGTGTGCTATTTAATGATCTTGCATGCTCTCCGATACTTGTGTATGCTCTGGTCAAGTAGATGCTTGTAAGTCCAAGAGGGGGTATTTATGCTCGATAGTAGGTTCATGTCTCTATTTAATCTGGGCAGTGACAGAAAGCTCTAAGGTTGTAGATGTGCTGTTGCTACTAGGGATAAAACAGTATTTGTCTTAGGATGATGTTACTTACTTACTTTACACATAGTGCTTAAGGCGATAATCTGTTCCAGGCAACTTAATACTGAAAGGGGTGCGGACGCTAACCGAAAGGTGGATTATTAGTCATAGATGCGGTTGGAACGGTCTATGTATATTGTTGTAATGCCCAAATGAATCTCACACTAGACACCATATCATTAGTATATGCATTGGGTTGCTCATCATTATCCTATCAATTGCCTAGCTGTAATTTGTTTACCACGCATGGATGAATGTTATTATTATTTATGGAGAAACACCACTAGTGAACCGTGGACCCTGGTCCTTCTCATTAATCTTATAAAACCACAACTGCAAACATGTTACTTTCTGCAAACATCACTCTTTCTTCCACTCATACGTTTTATCCTTTGTTACAGCAAGCCGAGATTGACAACCTCACTATTAAGTTGGGGCAAAGTATCTTAATTGTTTGTGTGCAGGCTCCACGTCAACCACCAAGAAGCACTTTTCTGGCGCCTTGACACCTCAAGGGAATCCTTCATCTCCTACTGGTTCGATAACCTTGGTTTCATACTGAGGGAATCTTGCTGCTGCACTACTTCACACCTTCCTCTTGGGGTCTCCCAACAACACATCCACCGTGTGTATCAGCGGGATGTTCCTTCAAGCATCAGTTGTAGATATTGCAGTGCGTTGTTGTTCCTCTTTGGCATATGACTGCCAGTTTGTAATCTTCTAGCCAGCCTGATGGTTCTTGCTTTGAGTTGAATTTCGGCATGGTTGGCAGGCCAAACTTTTTTGGCAAATTTGTTTCTTGGATCCGTCGGGTGAAACATTGTGCTCTGCATGGTTCTGCGTTGCGATTGTCGGGTGACTAGCGACTGCCTGATCTCCTGGACCTGCTTCTTGAACGACTTCTTGATCTGCGACGACTAGAATTCTTTCTAGCGCTACTTCGTTGAGGGCTACGACTGTGGCGTCCTCGCGAGTGACTTCTGCTTCGTCCTCGCCTTCCTCCATCCACCAATTCCTTTGCTGCGATTTCTAGAGCCTTCATTTGCTAGAGGTATCTTGCTTCAGTAGGGTCACCCGCTGGTGGCTTTCCCGCTTGGAGGTATGCCCCTATGGATATGAGGGCGCCTTCTACTGTTTTGGGGATGGGTATGCCGCTTGAGTCGAATGTTAGGAACAAGTTGTTGAGATTTCGACTGACTCCTGCTCTTTCGTCTTCAGGAATTCTGTCAAATCTGGATCTGCGTTGTCCTTCCGTTCCTCCTGTAGAGTTGATAGAGAGTTGTCGTCTGCGTGCACTTGATATGCTTGCTTGCCTTCTTCGTTCCTTGATTGTTGCCCTCTATTGCTTTAGGCGTTGCGACTCTTGCCAGTTGAAGTAGTTGTATGTTGCTAACTCATTTGGAGTTGCGTCTGTTGGCATCATTATGCCATCTTCAATGACCTTTGTTACTTTCGCAACTGTTTACGCCGATATGTCCAGCGTGGTTGTACCATATGGTAGAGTGACCGTCCGGGGGTACTCGACTGGTTGGTGATTGTCTGCGTTCTCTGATGTCTCCGCAGCTGTTACCACGTAATCTTACTGGGGTATGTGATAAGGATATGTGTAGTCTGAGTGTTCTTCATATGCTGCCTCGGTGTCGCTATTCCACTATGTGCTTGCGTTTTCGTTTTTCCTTTTTTCGCCATCTTCTGTTTGTTGCATGTGTTCTTCGCAGTCAACGGAAGTGTGATGTGGAGATTGGATCTCTGGGTTGGCGAAGTCGGTCAGACGTATGCTATCTTCTGTAGCCTCATCATACTCGGATTGGTATGAAGAGTTGACTGTACTTCCTCTTCTATCTTGTTTTGCATCATGAACTCGTTGAATTCCCTTGTGGACATGGATCCCGCTATAGATGAGATTGGATTGATCTTTGATGTTGTACCTCCTACGCTTCCAGCCAATGCCATTGATATAACCATATCGTTGACTGCGTCAGCCGATTGTCCTTCGACTTCGGGAAATTCATCTCCCATGAATTTGTTGAATTATGCTGATGACATCGAATCTGTTGGGGATTTTGGTGGCGGGATCAAATCGAACTGTGATGAAGCATCCTCCTTGTCTGCCGAAGATGCGATCTCAGTCGATCTCTCCTTGAGTGGCTTAGTTGCGATCTTTTCGGCTAGATCCTGCACACCAAACTGATCAACAAAAAAGTTATGTTCCCCAATGGTTACATCAAAACCTGAATCGAGATTGGAGTAAATCTCATGAACTTCGGGTGAGTATGGCTTGATCCTGGCTGGTGACTGCCTTTGGCGAGTGATCGCCTATGAGCCGGATATGATCTGTTGTTGTTGATGTGCATCCCTTTGAAAAGTCGGCGAGTTGCCGTTTGAAATTTAGACCGAAAAAATCGTAGATCCAACACTACATATTCCCACAGACGACACCAATTGACGAGGGATGTCCCCATCAATACCCATGGTTACTGGACTGGGGTAAGAGTTATGAGGTAGAGAACGCATAGTGTTGGTAGATTCATCGGCTAACAAGCTGGAATTACCCAGGTTCGGGGCGCTCGAATGAGGTAAAACCCTGATTCCTGCTTGTCTGATATTAATTGTGTATATGCGGCGAGTACTGAGGTCTGGCAAGATGTCGATCTTGCTAGGGTTTGGAGATTCTGGTTGGGCGTGTCCCTGATCGGTCGCCCTCATGTCCTTTATAGCGGTAAAGGTCTCGGGTCGTAACCGACTAGTACTACATTTATAGAAAATACTACCGACTATGCTATCTATGGTAAAAGTATTTGTCGTGGTGGTGTCACGGCAGATGCCATAGGATGGCTAATGTGTGGGGCCGATGGACGTTGGTGGATCCGGGGAGGGATAGCGAGCTGAATAGCCCACGCGAGGAGGATCCCGGTATAACCGAGATCTCCCAAGAACGAGAAACAAGACCAAAGTGCGAGGGGGAAGATCTAACAAACACGAACAAATGCACGAAGGCACACAACACACACACGATATACCCAGGTTCAGGGCCCTCGTGAGGAGGTAACACCCCTACTCCTGCCTTTCCTCTCTATATAACTGTGGTACAAGAGCTACAACTTGATGCTAGATCTCTCAAAGGGAGGAGTACAAAGAACTAGATGAATTCAAGGTGTGAAGAAGTAAATGCTCTAGGAGTAAATATAACTATCGCTTTGGCTCCCAAGTTGGTCTCTCCTCCACAGAAGCAGTTATGGCGCCTTTTATAGAGTTCCGGCCAGGAGGGCCGGAAACCCTAAATCGGCTTGGCCCCACCGGACAGGCCTAACCGGCATGTCGTCACCGGCTAGTGCGAGCTAGTCGCCGCGCTATCCGGCATAGCCCCTGCATCATCATCTCGATAAGGACAGCAGGCACCGTCCTGAACCATCATTGTCCCCCTGCCAGAGACAAGACATGTCTTGGCCCATCCCGGATAGCCTTTTCCGGATTGCCGGGCTAGGCACGTCAGGTCTTGTCGTACCGTGGTCGTACCGGCTGACGCGCTCCCGTGTCAGGCGGGAGGTGACCATGCTTCCGTGTCAGGCGGGAGGTGACCGTGCTTCCGTGTCAGGCGGAATGGTACTTCCCCCTGCAACAGACGCGAGAGCCTGCTATAGACCGTTGACGGCCTACCGGGGTCCCTCGTGCCGGCTACCTCCTCGCTTGCCACCGTGAGCCTCTCATACATAAGATCAAGACCGAGACATATACTCCGGTTAGCTCTTACCCGGATTGCCTATCCGGCTAAACCGAATACACCTCCCTCCGGGAGTCTCCTCGGAGCCCGAGATCCGAGATCCTTTCCGGAGACATCCGAGTTCGTCTCAGGATGAGTATCTCTAGGCCTAGCCTCCCGAAGATGTCTTAGCCTATCAGCAAAGACATCTTCGAGAAGCTAGTTCTTAGAGGAACCACCCGCTGATGTTTGTGCTGCCATCGTGAAGGCCGGGGGTGTCTATTTATAGTTGCTAGAGCTGACCCTTGCGCCTACCAGGAGGCACTTTGCACTCTACCAGCGCTCAAGGGTCAAGTTGCCTTTTCAGCACACCAGGAGGTGTCCCTGGCTCTCGCCAAAGGTCAAGTACTGTTGGCACCTTACTGAATTATTCCGGGATCTGCCCCTACCCGGGGGGCAGCCCCCCGACACTAGTCCCCGAAGCTGGTGCTGCACAGCGACCTCGGATGATGTGCGGGATCAGTTTTAAATAACAACTATCTTCCGAGAACACATGACATCATCCTCCGTTTTCTTGTCGAGATTGATTTCTCCCGAATCCTTCTTATCGAGACTGTTTTAACCGGGAGATGAAGCCTGCAACCGGATAACGCAGTCTCAGTGAATCTTGACCGTTGGCTCTGTATCGAATTCGAGATCTCTAGCTGGGTCCCATCCAACGCCCCGTCCGACCAGAAATGCACTCGAGTGCCTCTGTCCGAGCACGCCGTCGCTTGGGTTCGCGCGCCGGGAGCCGCAGCCGATCCGAAGCCCAACCGTTGGGGCCGTGTGGCCCTCGGTGTGGCCGGTTCGGGCGCTCCGGCTAGCGCCACGTGCCGCGCTGCACAAACTAGATCCCACCCACGATCGTGGAGATCGTGGGCGGGAAAACTGGAAACCGCTCCGGAATCCCCCCATAAATAGGGGACCGGAACGGTCTCCTCTTCTTCTTCCTCTCCTTCGCTTCTCCTCCACCGTCGTCTCGAGCGCATCGCCGCTGCTGTGTTCGTCGCCCGAACGCCGCCGCCCTCGCCGTTCGCCGGAGCCCGAACGCCGTCGTTCCTCTCGCACGTCACCGACCTCCTCTTCTCCGGTGAGTTGCTCTCTCCGCCCCGATGATCTCCTTTAGTAGAATAACTCCTCGCCTTCGGCCGTGCCCTAACACACACGCGGTTGAGCCGCCACCGGTGAGCGCGACTCGAGCGGCGTGCACGGGGTGCACGGCGGTGATGCTAGTCGCTGTAGGACTTATGCCTTTTGCTCGCACTTTGCGTCGTTTGAGTTTAGCCCGAACCTATTTTCCTCCTTTTTGTTTTGATTTTCTAGCACACGGTAGATCTCATTTGCCAGGAACCCGGTTGTGTTTAGAAGTTTGCGATCCGGCATCTTAGCTCCCGGTAGATTAATTCCGACTAACCGCCGCTGCGCCTGCAGAGTAGCCCGGATACATCTGCGGACTTCTCCGACATGGGTGAAGAAAGTATTCGGGGGTGCTGGGATGGATCCGAGACCAAACAATGGGACCTGGACTGGCTGTACCGGACTCACCGGATTCCGCCAGAAGTTGAGAGCCGTCTTCCGGAGGACGAGGTTCAGCCGGAACCCCAACCCGGGGAATACGTTGTATTCCTTACGCATTTCGAGCGTGGGTTTGGGCTTCCGGCTAGCCCCTTCTTCCGCGACTTCCTCGACACCTACAGCCTCCAACCGCATCACCTCCCAGCTAACGCCATTATGATGCTTTCGGTCTTCACCACCTATGCGGAAGCATATCTCGGCGTGTGGCCCTTCCTGGATCTTTGGGCCAGGTATTTCATCCTTCGCCGCCAAGTCATCCCCAACCCGGATCAGAAAGTAAAAGACTTGGTCGATTGCGGAGCGGCCACCATCATCCCTCGTGCTAACTCCGGATTCCCTATAGTCAAAGGACTAGAATCCTGCCGGAAGTGGCAGCGGAGCTTCTTCTACGTGAAGAACCGGGAGAACTCGGGAGATGGTCCGGGATCCTCGAATCCGGATTTCATAAATTTGCCGGAGTTCGTCATTGGTCCTCCCCGCAAGTTCAATCTCTGGAAACGGTTCCCCGACACCGAAGAGGTCAAGTGTATGCACGACGTCCTCGCGGCGCTGACCAACAAGATGACCGGCGACAATCTCTTGCGCTGCTTCATTATCCGCCGCGTCTGCCCTCTGCAAACCCGAGTGCACAAGATGTGCCATATGGATGGGAGCTATGACCCCACCAGGACCAGTATTTTCCCTCTGGACCGTCCCGCGGTCGTCCGACGTGTTCGAGCTATTGCTCGGACGAAGATGTCGGATGAGTATGTTTGGGGTGTCATTGGGGGATCCCGGAAAAAACCATTAAAACAGGTGCTCCTGTCTGTCTTTCGTACAATTGCATTCGCACCCGCGTTCTGCTGGAAACCGACATGGATATCATGTGGTGATTTGTTTGCGCAGTTATTCGAGCGGCAAGCCGAGGAGGACGCAGTCCACGCCAACGGGAATTTCGTGCCGAACATCCCGGTGCCGGCTAAGATGCCGAGAAAGGACCCCGACGGCGAGGACCATCTCGCCATTCCTCTAGTCAAAGCCGCTGCCCCGGGTAACCCTTCCACCTCAGAGGCTATTTCAATTTCTTCGTATGAAGAGGATGAGATTGACTGCCAAATTCAGCAGTGGTTCCGAAACCTACAGCGGCGACCAAACGTGCAGAGAGCCGGAAGCGTGTGGCTTCCGACACCGACGCTGCCGATGACTCCGGCAACCCCCCCAAGAGGAGCAAGCCGAATAAACAAACGGCCGAGAAGCCTCCCCGGCGCCGGCAGAGGGGCCCTCCCACTGTGGATTCCGGGTACATTCTCCTTGCCTTATGCTACATGATTTTGCCTTCTCCACAAATTATTACTGAGATATTTTCTTTCAGGGACGGACTCGACCTCCCGTCACCTGCTATTCCTCCTCCTCCCGGAACTCGGACTCCCAGCCCGGCTCGGGCTTCCCCTTCTCCTCCTCGCCCTTCTACTCGAGGAAGCGAGCCTGCTGCCTCCGGTGCTGCACCGGCTACCGTTGTGACTCCGGATGCACGCCCGGTGATCGACGAGATCCCGGTGCCGGCCACGACCACCTCGGGAGACATTCTTCTTCCGGAAAGTCCTCGCCGAGTGCCCGGGCTTGAGGCAGAGATTCTGAGCCCTCACGGCAGCTCGCGCCAAGCGGTCCCTCCCGGCAAGCCTTGGACAAGACTGCCCCGGAGAAACGGCCCGCAGCCTCCTCCCGGCCAGCTGATCAACCTGTCGCGAAGTCGCGCCCCAAGGTTGCTGGGCAGAAAACAACTTCTGCCAAGCCTGCAGCTGCCCCGACATCCTCGGCCCAAGACTTGGTGCTGCGCACGGGTACGTTTTCACCGTTACCACCGCCTCCCGCCGAGATCCCTACTGCCACCTTGCGGATGTTGCGAGCAACCGTCAGCTCCTTTGTGCCTTCAGGATCCCGGGACGCTGTCGCTACCCGTGCGCCCGGTGGCTCCGGCATACACGTTGTTGACGAATACAACCAGACCTGGATTGCCGCCGACGCCTCCAAGACCGCGGGAGACTTGCACGCTGCAGGCCCAAGCCGCAACGCTCAAGCTCTGTACGCTCTCCAGGTGGCCGCGCTGGATGTTACTCGGGTGACCGAGGTAAGCTTGTTCTCTTTCTTTCATCAAAAAATATTTGTTCCTTCCACCACCACTAGTCCCCGAGATTGGTGCTTAGTGCTCTAGATTCCACCGAATAGCGGATCAGTAGGCTCCAATCTTAGAGAAAATTTCAGGACTCGGACACCGAGTCCCCGAGATCCTCCCAACCGGGTAGCTTTTTATGTGCTACAGAACTCGGACTCTCCCGATTTCCTTACATCTTTTCCCAGACTAACTCCTTCTTTGTCTTGATTTCAGGAATGCAGCAAGAAACGCTGCAGCATCTTCAACCGAGTTCTTACTGACCTCGGTCAGTCCAAGAAGTGCGAGGGGCGCCTCCGGGAGGAGCGAGATGCCGTGCGCAAGGTCTCGGTAGACCAGAAGGCCGCACTTGCCACCGCGCAAGCCGAGATCGCGCGACTCAACGGCGAGCTCGAAAAAGTCAAGACTGCTGCGACCGAGATGAAGACGCGCTTCATTGAGGCGACGAAGAAACAAAAGGAAACCTTGGACCAGTCCGAGGAGCGCGCGCACCTTGCCGAGACCGGGCTGGCTCTCCTCCGGTCACGGTCCGATACTTGGCTCTCCGAGCTCACTGTACTGAACCGGGATCTTAACAGTAAACGGACCGACATCCCCCTTCTCTCGTTGCTTTCTTTCTTTGTTGTTGCTTTTCTTATGACCTAGCCGCTTGACAGCTCTTCTTTTTAAAGGGGAATTTGAGCACTCCCGCGAGGCTGCCACCCTTGCTGTTGCTGCCGCCCGAGAGAAGCGTGCCGGGAAGGGCCCTGTCTCGGATGCCTGGGACATCGAGGATCACCTCACCGCCCTGAAGGCCCGGATAGTGCCTCTTTGGTCTATCGGGACGGAGCTGCTCAGCGTTGCGATCCACGTCCACGGCGCACTGTGGCCGAGTATCCGCGCGACGCTTTCGGTTGCCGAACTCGCGAGCGCACTCCGGTGTGCCGGGAGGCGCATCCACGCTTGGAAGCGCTCTGGTGCGCGTGCTGGTGCCGACCAGGTCTTGACCCAAGTACTTAGCTGGTACGAAGGTCTTGATCTGGAGGCGATCCAGCGCCTGCGGACGATTTCGCCGTGGTGCAGCGATCCGGCAAAGGTCCAGCGCCGACAAGAGGTGGTGCATCGCATCGCCTCGTGGTCCAGCATCCGCGCCTTCACTGCCAGCGTCGTTCCTTCTGATTCCGAATCAGACTATGAGGATGACGAAGAAACCGGCGCGACCGGTGACGCGGATGACGAGGCCCCGGAAGAAGATCACGCTGCCTCCGGTGCTGCGCCCGAGACCGTGGTTCCCCGGGATGCTACGACTTCGCCGAGACCCGAGGTCTTCCAGACCGAGGTGCGCCCCGACGTCCCGAGTACCGCTGCCGGAACTGAAGCCGAAGCTGCTCCTGCTGCTTCTCCCGAGACCGCTGCTCCCGCTGCTGCCACCGGGACTGCCGCTCCTGCTGATGCCACCGGGACTGCTGCTCCTGCTGATGCTGCTCCCGGGGTCGCTCCTTCTGCTGATGTCTCCGCCGAGAAGCCGACTTCTCCTATTACTTAGCAATACTCAAGAGTATACTCGTTAAATCCCCGGGATGCCGGGTGCAAGATGTAACATACACTATTTAATATTTTTGCTTCGTACTGAATTATCTATCCGAACAACTTATGTCAATCTATTCTGTTATGAGTCCCCGAGTTGCTTTTCATGTTTACCGTACTTAGGTAATTTCTGCTCTTGTCTACCATTTCGGCGTTCGACAGTCGAGTCACAAAACTCCACATACGGCATACATTACTTAAAACAATCCGAGTTCCGGCTAACCGAATTCCCGACATAAAATATTACTGAGTTAGTAAAAAACAGGTATGCCGGACAAGTTCCTGCTCCGAGTCCCCGAGACCATTTTCGTGTTCCCCACATTTGATTCTCTTTACTCTTGACTACCATTTCGGCGTGCGTCAGTCGAGTCACAAGATGAATTCATATGACATATATTACTCTGACTTTGAGAATCGAACTCGGAACTTTCCCGGCATACAAATAAAACAGAAGACAGTTATCCGGCAGTCCCCGAGTTCCTTCCCGAGATGCCGGTAAAAAACAGCAAATGAACTTGACAAAAATAAAAATAAAATATGCATATAACCAGGCAGTCCCCGGGTTCCTCCCGGGGTGCCTTACTTTCATTAATACTGAAAACTAAGATACAACATACACTGAGCCCTTTATGTGTAAAAGGGGTGAAGTAGTGCTACATTCCATGGACGCTTGGTTTCCTCACCGGATTTGTCCATTACACCTTTCCTAGCCTCCTGTGCATCTACAAGGTAATAAGAGTCGTTGTGCAATGCCTTGCTTATCACAAAAGGTCCCTCCCATGGAGGTGACAATTTATGCATTCCGGCCGTGCGTTGGATGAGCCTCAGCACAAGATCCCCTTCTCGGAACACCCTCGGGTGCACTTTCCGGCTATGATAGCGACGGAGGTTTTGCTGATAAATTGCAGATCGGGACAGTGCTAATTCCCTTGCCTCTTCGAGTAAATCAACATCATCTTCTCGGGCCTCCTTTGCCTCGGTCTCGGTGAACATTGTCACTCTCGGGGCATCATATTGTATGTCGGTCGGGAGTACTGCCTCGGCACCGTATACCATGAAAAATGGCGTGTATCTGGTAGATCTGTTCGGTGTAGTCCGGAGACCCCACAAAACCGCCGGTAACTCCTCTATCCAGCATCCCGGAGTTCTCAATAGTGGTTCGATCAAACGAGCTTTGATGCCGGCTAAGACTAAGGCATTTGCTCTTTCGACTTGCCCATTTGCTTCCGGGTGTGCAACTGATGCTACATCCAGGCGGATTCCCTTCTCAGCACAAAATCGAGCGAATTCCCCCACAGCAAAGTTGGTACCATTATCTGTGATAATGCTGTGCGGGTACCCGTATCTCAAGATGATGTCTTTCAGGAATTGCACGGCGGTGTGTCCATCGCACTTCCGGATTGGCTTGACCTCTATCCACTTGGTAAATTTGTCCACCATAACCAGTATATGTGTCATATTGCCTCTTGCCGGCTTGAACTGCCCGACCATATCTAAACACCATACTGCAAATGGCCAAGTGATAGGGATTGTCTTCAGCGCTGACGCCGGCATATGTATCCGGTGAGCAAACCTCTGGCATCCTCCACACTTCCGGACAATATCTTCTGCTTGCTGTAATGCAGTGGGCCCGTAGAACCCATACCGGAACACTTTCGCCACCGGGGCCCGGGATGATGCATGATGCCCACACTCCCCCTGATGTATTTCTAGAAGCATCTCTTGTCCTTCTGTCGGTTCTACACACCTCTGGAGTACCTCAGTGACACTCCTCTTGCATAACTCTTGATTGATGACGGTGTATGCTTTTGACCTTCGCATTATCTGTCGGGCTTCCACTTCATTCTCTGGTAGAGTTACTTCCAAGACGTAAGCCATGATGGGCTGTGCCCATTCCGGGACAGGTCGAACCGGGAACACGGGGGCGTCTATGTCCATTGGCTCTGCCGACATCACCTCCATCATCATCTTTCTTTGCCTCTCTGAGCACTCTGATGCAGTTCCCGGGTTCGATGTGTTGCTCCCGACATCTACTTCCATGGGTACTGCATCTGTACCAGGCTCCTTGGGGATGAAGATAGAATCCGACTCGGGTGAGGGTTGAATAGATGGCTTCCTCAAATGCTACAGAGCTATCCCGGGTGGGATGGCATCCCGAGACGATCCTAGCTTGGACAAGACATCCGCTGCCTCGTTTTCTCCTCTGGGTATATGCTTGAATTCGCATCCTTCAAAAAATCCGGATATTTTCTGCACATGAAACCTGTATAAGGCCATGTTTGCATCGAGGGCATCCCAATTCCCCGACACCTGTTGCACTACGAGGTCGGAGTCACCGAAACACTCTATCCGGCGGATGCCGATCTCCTTGGCGACGTTCAGTCCATGAACCAAGGCCTCATATTCCGCGACATTGTTGGATGCCCGAAAATGGATTTGCAGCACATACTTCAGCATATCTTGTTTCGTGGAAGTGAGTACCACTCCGGCACCCAATCCGATCTTAGCCTTTGAGCCATCGAAATGCATCCTCCAGAAATTGTAATCCGGCATCGGAGGTTCATACTGCATCTCGGCCCAGTCTACCAAAAAGTTCGGCAGCGCCTGCGACTTGATGGCATCTCGTCTCTCATACGTCGGAGCGTATGGAGACAACTGGATGGCCCATTTGGCTACCCGGCCGCTAGCGTCCTTGCAACCGATGATCTCGGCCAGAGGAGCTTCGCATACCACTGTGATCGGGTGTTCCTGAAAGTAGTGCTTGAGCTTGGTTACTGCCATGTACACGCCATACGCCATTTTCTGGTAGTGCGGGTAGTTCTGCTTGGATTCCGAGATCACCTCACTGAGGTAATACACCGGCCTCTGTATCAGTTTGCCCCCTTCTTCCCTTTCTACCACCATTACCACACTGACTACCCGGTTGGTTGCAGCGATGTATAGCAGCATCGGTTCCTTGGGTAACGGTGATGCCAACACGGGTGCTGTTGAGAGCATCCTCTTCAAATCGTTGAACGCCGCATCAGCCTGCGGGGTCCAAACAAATGTTTTGCTTTTCTTCATCAATTGGTACAAGGGCAAGGCCTTCTCCCCAAGTCGACTGACAAACCGACTTAGGGATGCAAGACACCCAGTGAATTTCTGCACATCCTTGAGACGCACGGGCAATTTCATGCTCTCGATAGCACGAATTTTACCCGGGTTGACCTCGATTCCCCGGCTTGAGATGAGGAAACCGAGTAACTTCCCCGCCGGAACACCAAATGTGCATTTATCCGGGTTCAATTTCATCCGGAACCTTCTTAAGTTTTTGAATGTTTCCCTCAGATCATCTATTAGTGAGGCTTTTTCTTTTGTTGTTATGACTATGTCATCGACATAGACCTCGGCATTCCGGCCTATTTGGTCATGCAAACATTTCTGCATACACCTCTGGTATGTAGCACCAGCATTCCTCAAACCGAAAGTCATGACACGATAGCAATAAGCCCCATAAGGGGTAATAAAAGCAGTTTTCAATTGATCATCCGGATTTAAAGGTATCTGGTGAAAACCCGAATATGCATCTAAAAACGTCAAAAGCTCACTCCCGGCAGTGGAATCTATCACTTGATCTATCCGGGGCAGTGGAAAGGGGTCCTTCGGGCATGCCTTATTGAGGTTGGTGAAGTCGATGCACATGCGCCACACCTTAAGCAGGAGGGGATCATCCTTCTTCTTCTCTACCAAGACCAGATTCGATATCCAATCCGGGTGCAGCACCTCCATTATGAATCCCGCAGCCAGTAGTACAGCCAGATGCTCCATGACCGTGGCCCTTCTTTCATCCGAGAGGCGCCTAGTTGGTTGCTTCACCGGCTTCGCATCCGGTCGAACAAACAGAGAGTGCTCAGCCAACTCCCTCGGGACACCTTGCAGATCGTCACTCGACCACGCAAAAGCATCCCGATTCTCACGGAGGAAGTCGACGAGCTCGCCTTCCTATTTGCTGTCCAGGTTGCTGCCAATGATCACTTGGCGCTCCGGGTTGCTGGGGTCCACACCCACCTTCTTGGTCTCTTTGGGGGGCTGAAATGACGCACCCTGCTCCGGGTTCACCATCCCGGGCATTCCGAGTTGGGAGGTCTTGGCCATCGCCACCACCTGCTGGATCCTCTTCTTCTCTTCTGCGATCACCAGGGATTCAGCTAAGTATGACCCCGCCGAGGCACACTCCATGGAGCGTTTGTGGTCTCCCGAGATGGTGATCACGCCGTTAGGTCCTGGCATCTTCATCTTCAGGTAGCCCATGTGAGTTGAGATCATGAACTTGGCCAGAGCTGGCCTGCCGATTAGTGCGTGATATGGGCTTTCGAGGTCCACGACATCGAACTCCAAGCTCTCGGTTCGGCAGTTCTCCCGAGTTCCGAATAGCACCTCAACCCAGATTTTTCCCATGGGTGAGCAAGAGACTCCGGGCACAATGTCGTGGAAGGTTGTCTCGGTAGGCAGCAAGGTGTTCATGGACACCCCCAGCTTCAGCATCGTGTCCTTGTACATGATGTTAATGGCACTGCCATTGTCGATCAGAACTCGGCTGAAGCGGACATTGAGACTGGGTCCGACAAAGGTTGGGTCCACCACTAAGGCATATGCTCCCGGCTTGGGCATAACCCTGGGGTGATCCTTCCGGCTCCATGTGATCTCCATCTCAAACCAGTGCAAGAACTTGGGCACTGCTGGGATCACGGCAGTCACCTCCAAGGCACGCTGCCGCACACTTCTTCGGTCAGTGGGTTCGGTTACGAAAACCACATAACTTTGATGGGCCTCCCGGTAGTTGCCCTGCTGCTTCGGCTTGGTTACTGGGGCCTGCACTGTTGTCGTTCCGGGTGTGCACCGTATTTACTGGCCGAGGCGGGGGTCCTCGCGGAGGTGGGTTGATCCGGATAGCATTGGCCCCCGACATCGGAGGAGGGGGTCTCGGAATGTTGCGCCGAGTTGCCGGAGCACTCGGTCGAACAGCTCCCGAGCTGCCTTCCTGTAATGTGCGCTGGTACCAACTGCATTGCCGAGTAGAGTGGTTTGCTGGCTTGTTGGCCTCCAGAGTATGGTAGCAGCATGGCTTGTTCAGCATCTCCTCATATGTCAGGGGCTTCTTTTGTTCCACCCAGGTCTTTTGCACCTCCTGACTCTGACCCCAAGTCGGGCCATTTGTCTTTTGTCGCTGGCTGTTGCCGGCATCCTCTGGCTCCCGGGTCACCGCTGCGACGTGCTGTGCGGCATGGTGGTACTCGGGGTGATTCCTTTTCTGGCCAAAATCTTGGCGATCATGGCTCCTGCTCGGTCCCGAACGCTGAGGTCCCGCATTCCTCCTGCTGGAGTCACCGACATCCACTAGGGGTTGCATGGGATCTCCAAGCGTGTAGGTATCGGCGATGCGCATGGTTTCTGCCAAGCTTGTTGGCATCTTTCTCTTCAACTTCTGCCACAGCATTGAGTCATGCCGGCATCCTTGTGCAAACCAGGAGATGGCCTGCGCCTCTACCACCCCTTCGCAAGAATTGCGAATGTTGCTCCACCGGGTAAGATACTCCCGGTCAGTCTCATTACTCCTTTGCCTACAGATGGCGAGCTGCTGAGGCCTGTTTGGCCTTTTGTACGTGCTGGTGAAGTTGCTGATGAATGCCTCCTCAAAATCTAACCAGCAGTCTATGCTGCCAGTTCTCAGGTTGTTCAACCAGATTCGGGCTGGTCCTTCCAACATCTGTGGTACGTAACGTACCGCCCATCGTCTGTTTCCACCGGCTATGCTTACTGCAGTTACATAGTCGGTTAGCCAGTCCTCCGGCTTCTTGCTGCCGTCATAGGTCTTGGCACCCCTGTTGAGCTGAAAATTCCGAACAGGTGGCTCCCGCATGATCCGGGGTCCAAAGCATGCAGGTCCCGGAGGCCCTTGCTCTTCCACTAACTCAGATTGGTGAATCCGGTCGAGCCGGAATCTGGCTGACGTGGGGCTACCTTACGGGTGGCCCACGATGAGGCTACCTGGGCCGCGCCAAGGATGGAAAGGCCCGCAGAAGGCCCACTCGGGGGATCTCGTATCCTAGTCCAACTCGGTTAGGGCTTAAAACCTACCGTATCTGTACCAACAACCCGAGACCTGGCTACCTATAAAGCCAGGAGGGTTGCCCGTCCTAGAGGACGACGCACGCTCAGAACCACAAACCCTAGCGAGATCACAATCTCGCCATTGTAATCGCTACTCGCATCAATAACCAGACGAGCAGGAGTAGGGTGTTATCCTCCGGGAGCCTGAACCTGGGTAAACCTTGCTTGTCAGCCGTCGTGATCACCTTGCACTCTTCTATCTCCCCATCAATCAACCCGGGGTGTACAACCCTGGGACTTGCCGAGCTAGAACCTCGTCAATTGGCGCCGTCTGTGGGAAATCAAACAAGTGCTAGGATCATGGTCACGCTGGCTCCATCCGCAATGAAGATCGGCGCACCCGCCATCAGGGAGTCGATCCGATTCGGCTCCTTCGAGTACGTCATCCACTCGAAAGCTCATCAATCGGTGTACGCTGATCTGGACAAAGGTATACACATCACCTTCGGCTCCATATTCTGTTGCATCGATAGTCGTGGCATACTCAGGTCTACGACTACGGCGTTACGCGCGGCGGCATCATCAAAATCGCCGACCACCGCGCCCGCTGGACCCGCGAAGATCGCATCTGCCGCACCCGCGGAGACCGCGCCCGCTGGACCCGCGAAGATCGCATCTGTCGCACCCGCGGAGACCGCGCCCGCTGGACCCGCGAAGATCGCATCTGCCGCACCCGCGGAGATCGCGATCGCCGGACCCGCGAAGATCGCATCTGCCGCACCCGCAAGGTGTGCGCCAGCGATACCCGCAAAGAGGACATCTACGTTGACAGTCTCGACAACGACCACGCAAATCGAGTCTACAACCCCGACCTCGATCGCGCGGTCAATCATGTCAAGACCCACCTCCACCGTCGCGCCCGCACGTACGACCGGGGGCCCGCGTCCGACATCAACGTCACGCGCGCTCTCATCTTCCTGGAAGTCCCAGGTCTACCCCAAGCCACTCGCACTCGCCCCGTCGAGTGCGGGCACATGGACAATCGCGAAGAGACGCGACAGCGGGTGCGCCGCGCGCCACGTTGCAGCAATTTTCGACCCCGAGCAAGAAGCGGGTGACATAAGTAGCAGCGGCAGCACCAACTCTCCAATGCATGCCTACCCCAGGCAGGTCTTCATGGCTGGCACAGCGCCGCATGACGACGACGACGAACCCGCATACCCACTGGAGGTGGACATGCCAGACCAGACGAAACTCGTCATCACGCGCGATATGGCGATCCAAGCAATGAAGCATGTGGACGAGGGCACGTTCCCGCCACCCAACGCATCTAGAGACGATCACCTGGCGGTCCAGTACTTGCTACGCAAGGAAGGCGAACGAATTCGCGTCGAAAAGGCCGAACTTCTCAGGCGCAAAAGGGACGCGGATGCGTCGAGTGCCAGGCGAGCTGCTCTCTCCTTCACATCCTCCACAGAGGTGACTCAGGGAGCACGGCGAACCAGAGCCCGTGTCCCCCACATGGGAGAAGCTGATCGGACAAGGCTCACCCGCAACCTCGACTCTTCCTTCGTCACCGAAGATGAAAACGGGATACCCGTCCCAAAAACAGCAAACGCCGCCTTAATAGCAGTCGAGACGTACCTTCGGCTCACGCAGCCACCGGAGGGTGACACGCGCTCCCTCCTCCACAAGCAACAAATTGCCTCCATAAGGGCAATCGAAGAAGCTCTAGCGGCCAAGGGGCCAGGTAATCAAGCTCACGAACCAACGACGTCGGGCATCCCGGCGGCACAACAACAGCCAATCAAGGACCTACGCGACGTCCTGACGCAGAAGACGGTGGACCGCAGTCGCAAGGAACGTTCGGCTAGCGCGGCACACACAAACGACCACGCCGATCGCGACTTCGAGCCGTGCGGCGCAGCGTGTTTCTCCTTCAACATCCGCGACACCCGCATGCCTAAAGGCTTTAAGTTGACGGCCGGCACACCAAAGTACGACGGAAAGCAAGACCCGAAGCTATGGCTTGAGGACTACCTTATTGCTTCCACCTGCCAAGGTGGAACATCAACCACAGCAATGCAGTACATCCAGCTCATGCTGACAGACTCTGCACGCGGGTGGCTCACAAGCCAACCCAAAGATTCCTTTCGAACGTGGGAAGAATTCAAAGACAACTTCATCAAAAGTTTCTCGGGAACATTCGCCAGACCAACGACTTACATCGAGTTGCAGGCCTGCAAGCAAGGGAAAGACGAGTCGCTCCGATCTTACATCCAAAGGTGGACACTCCTCCGCAACACCATGGAACCCGTATCAGAGGACAGGGTGATGGACGCCTTCATGCATGGCGTTGCTCGCCGCGACCTCCGGGAGGAATTTGGTAGGCTCCAGCCGAAGACCACAATAGAGTTAATGAAGACAGCCAACCAATGGGCTGAAGGGGAGGACTACGTCCGCGAAACTTCTCCCAAAAAGGAAGGCGAAACAAGCAACTGGCGCGAGTCGCGTCAGAAGAGGAAGGCACGTTACACGCACGACTCAATCGAGTTAGTAGCGGCGGGTTATGAAACCCCCCGCGAGGTCAAGCGTGAGGGCAGCAGACAGCACGAGCAAAGTCGACAGCCAAGCTCAAGTCAGTACAACCGTGGCAGCAGCAGCATCGACCACAGCGATGGAGGGCAGAAGCGCGAGTGGAAGCGCCCGTTAACCCCGGCAGAGGAACTGATGCAACCCTGTAAACATCACTCGTTCCGCAACCCGGTAACAGGAAAGTGGGGTTCAAACCACCTGTTGAAAGATTGCCGCAAAGCAAGGAAGATCTACCATGCCATGCAGCAAATAATCGCCCCAGTGCAGGCCATACGGGCGGCACCACAGCTAGCCATCCAAGCAGCACCCGCAAACAACAATCAACTGCAGGCGGCAGGAGCGTTTCCCCAGCCGCAGCAGCAGCCGACGCGTACCCAGCCGCACGGGGACAGTTGAACATGATACAGAAGGGACCCCCGTCGAACAGGAGGCAGAAAATCATCACACGCCAAGTACTTCAAGCCATCAACAGCCCGCGCGCGGTACCAGACTACCTGCGCGGGTCGGAGACACCAATCACATTTTCCAGGGCAGATCACCCAGCGGAGGTAGTCCGACCAGGGCACGCCGCACTCGTGATTGAGGCTTTGATCGGCGACTACAGCCTGAAGAAGGTGTTCCTAGACGGGGGCAGCGGCATCAACATCATATTCGCCGACACCCTCAGACGAATCAACAGATCGACAGAAAAATTGCCGGAGTCGGAGACCACCTTCCATGGCATAGTACCAGGGCAGCCAATCACACCCATGGGAACTATCACACTCGACGTCATCCTCGGAACACCCGAGCACTTCCGAAAGGAGTCGATAGACTTTGAGGTCGTCGACTGGAAGTCACAATACCACGCCATCCTCGGACGCCCAAGCTTTGCCAGGTTCATGGCAGTACCCCACTACGCCTACCTGATGATAAAGTTACCCGGGCCAAAAGGAGTGATCACCGTCCGCGGCGACTTTGGGCTCTCCAACAGCTGCGACCGCGAGTTTGCCAAGATCTCCGAGTCCTTCGGCGTCGAAGAGCGGTTCAAAGCCATATCAGCCGACAACGACAAGACCATCTTCCCGGCTCGCAAGAAGCCTGCCAAAGACGCTGCGTTCAACACGAGCGACGACACCGCCACCCACCAAGTCCATCCGATTGACAGCGGAAAGACAGTCAAGGTCTCATCAAGCCTGACACCCGCGTAGGAAAACGCGCTCGTCGAGTTCCTACGTGAGAACTGGAAAATCTTCGCATGGCAACCTTCTGACATGCCGGGGATACCCAGGGAACTCGCCGAGCACTCTCTGAAAGTCCACGTGGACGCGAGGCCAGTCAAACAATCCATGCGACGCTTCTCAGGACCCAAACGAGACGCTATCACCATGGAAGTCGACAGATTATTGCACGCCAAGTTCATCCGAGAAATCAAAGACTCGGACTGGGTCGCTAACCCGGTCCTTGTTGAGAAAAAGAAGACGAAGAAACTACGCATGTGCGTGGACTTCACCGCAGTCAACAAATGCTGCCCCAAAGACCACTTCCCGCTCCCGCGGATAGACCAGATCATCGACTCGACTGCAGGTTGCGAACGCCTATCTTTTCTGGACGCCTACTCAGGTTACCAGCAGATCAGGCTGAAGGTCGAGGACGAAGAGAAGACAGCTTTCATCACACCCGACGGCGTTTTCTGCTACCAGACGATGCCGTTCGGGTTAAAGAACGCAGGTGCCACATACCAGCGGACAATG
Organism: Poa annua; assembly: GCA_026929855.1. Taxonomy (NCBI): domain Eukaryota; kingdom Viridiplantae; phylum Streptophyta; class Magnoliopsida; order Poales; family Poaceae; genus Poa; species Poa annua. The sequence goes on along the minus strand of CM049431.1, from coordinate 76,695,070 downwards.
CAAGCATGCCTTAAGGGGCTAATCGGGCAGATTGTCCAAGTCTACGTCGACGATATCGTCGTCACTACCCGGAAGGAAGATACCCTAGTCGACGATCTACGCAAGGTCTTCGCCGCACTGGACGTGTACCAGATCAAACTCAATCCAGAGAAGTGCGTATTCGGCGTGCCAGCCGGAGAGCTACTAGGGTACCTTGTATCCGCAAGAGGAATCGAAGCAAATCCCGAGAAGGTGCAAAACATACTCACAATGCCAGCACCGACGAAGCTCAGGGAGGTGCAACGATTAGCCGGCCGAGTCGCAGCTCTCAGCCGGTTCGTTAGTAAGTTGGGAGAAAAGGCCTTGCCCTTCTACCAACTGATGAAGAAGTCAGACAAGTTCGAGTGGACGCAAGAAGCGCAAGACGCATTCGACCATCTCAAGAAGACACTGACAACCTCTCCGGTCCTCGTGGCACCACTGGAAAACGAGCCGCTCTACCTGTACGTCTCAGCAACAAACAGGGTGGTGAGCACGGTGCTCGTAGTCGAACGCGAAGAAGAAGGGCACAGCCACCCAGTGCAAAGGCCCGTATACTACCTTAGCGAGGTGCTCACCTTGTCCAAGCAGAATTACCCGCATTACCAGAAGCTGGCGTACGGAGTCTTCATGACCTCCAGAAAGGTCGTCCACTACTTCTCTGAGCACCCGATCACGGTGGTAAGCTCCTCCGGACTAGCAGACATCCTCACAAATCAGCGCGCGACAGGACGAGTCGCCAAGTGGGTTGTCGAACTAGGACCATGGGGGCTGAAGTATGCTCACCCGAAGTCTATCAAGGCCCAAGTTCTCCCGGAGTTCACTACCGAGTGGATAGAAGCCCAGCTACCAAATGTCCCCGACCTGTCCAACGCATGGACAATGTACTTTGATGGCTCGAAGAAATTCAAGTCAGCCGGGGCAGGAGTCGTACTCATCTCCCCCAAAGGCGACAAGCTCAAGTATGTCTTGCAGATGGGCTTCCCGAAGCCATCCAACAACGAAGCCGAATACGAGGCCCTGATCCACGGCATGCGGATGGCCAAGAACTGCGGCGCCACGCACCTCATGATCTACGGCGACTCCTACCTGGTGGTACAGCAAACCATGAAGTCCTGCGACGCCATCGCGGACAACATGATAGCCTACAGAGACCTCTACAATCAGATGGAAGGAAACTTCGACGGCTGCGAACTACGCCACATCGGCCGTGAAAGCAACGAGGAAGCTGACGCCCTAGCCAACATGGGCTCGGACAGGGTGCCAGTCCCACCCGGCGTTTTCCTCGAGTGCATCACACAAAGATCCATCAAGACTCAGGGTACAGCAAGCACTGCAACTACAAAAGGCGATGTCAACCCGCCAAGCCAAGACAAGGCCCCCATGGAAGTCATGCTAGTCGAAGCCACATGGACAGGACCATACCTGGCATACATACTGCATCGAAAGCTGCCAGCTGACCCAGTCGAAGCAAAGCGCATCATCAGACGCTCCAAAAGTTTCACCGTCATCAACGGGGAGCTCTACAAAAGAAGTATATCGGGAATCCTGCAAAGGTGCATACATCCAGTCGACGGCCAAGCCATCCTACTCGACATTCACTCGGGTACATGCGGACATCACGCAAGCAGCCGGGCGCTGGTGGCCAAGGCGCTGCGAGCCGGATTCTATTGGCTCACATCCATGCAGGACGCCGAGGAACTGGTGAGGAAATGCACAGGGTGCCAGGAATTTGCCAACAAGCCGCACGCCCCAGCATCAGAGCTCAAAACAATACCACTAGCCTGGCCCTTTGCCCAATGGGGCCTGGACATGGTGGGCCCGCTGAAGAAATCCTCACCCGGAGGTCATACTCACCTCCTGGTCGCAGTCGATAAATTCACAAAGTGGATCGAAGCCGTGCCCATCACAAGTTCGACTGCGTCCACAGCGGTCAACTTCATCAGGTCAATCATCTTCAGGTTCGGAGTACCTAATGGAATCATCACCGACAACGGCTCGAACTTCACAGCCGAGGAATTCAAAGACTTCTGCTCAGAGCAGGGGATCAAGCTCAACTACGCGTCTGTCTCGCACCCGCAGTCCAACGGACAAGTAGAGAAGGCCAATGGCTTAGTCTGCAACGGCATCAAGAAGCGACTGCGCGCACCCCTGAAACGCGCAGCGGGCGCATGGGTGGAAGAACTGCCATCAGTCCTATGGAGTCTGCGAACAACGCCGAATAGATCTACCCAGTACACGCCATTCTTCATGGTGTACGGCGCAGAGGCGGTCCTCCCCTGCGACATCAAGTTTGACGCACCAAGAGTAGTCGCCTACGACGAGTCAGGAGCAGAGGAAGCACTCGAAGACAGCAGGGACACCCTGGACGAAGCACGCGACATCGCCCTAGCACGATCAGCCGTGTATCAGCAGGACCTGCGTAATTATCATACCCGGAGGCTGCGACCAAGAGCGTTCGTGGCAGGCGATCTGGTTCTTCGACTCAAGCAAAAGAAGGTGCACAAGCTCGCTTCCCCATGGGAGGGCCCGTACATCATAACAGAAGCAATAGGCAATGGAGCATACCGCCTAAAGGACTCGAAGACAGGAGCAGACTGCAGCAACCCGTGGAACGTAGCACAACTCCGCCGGTTCTACGCCTAGTTCACATCAAGCGTTGTACAAGGAAGTCAACGCGGCAGGTTTCAGACGCACTCTTTTCCTTACCAGGGTACCTGCGGGGACTGGAGGGTTTTTAATGAGGCGGCCTGTTCGCATGAATCAATAAAGTGGCTTGAAGAAAATCTGCCTCCTCTTTCCCATCACTCAAGAAGCTCAGAAATCCTAGGCAGCCACTCGATCCACTCGGGGGCTGGCCACACAGGTTGAAATAATAGCTTAGGCCGCTACCCGAACCACTCGGGGGCTGCGCCATACAAGCATGCCAAAAATCCTAGGCCGCCACCCGAACCACTCGGGGGCTGCGCCATACAGGTTGAAATAAAAGCTTAGGCCACTACCCAACTTACTCGGGGGCTGCGCCATGCAAGCACAGAATCAAAAATCCTCGGCCACCACTCGAACCTACTCGGGGGCTGCGCTGCACAGGTCAAGTTCCAAATCCTAGGTCACCACCCGACATACTCGGGGGCTGCGCCACACAGGTCACACTTGCAATCCTAGGCTACCACTCGACTTACTCGGGGGTTACGCCAAACAGGACTCAGAAAAATCCTCGGCCGCCACTCGAACCTACTCGGGGGCTGCGCTGCACAGGTCAAGTTCCAAATCCTAGGTCACCACCCGACATACTCGGGGGCTGCGCCAAAACAGGTAACACTTGTAATCCTAGGCCGTCACTCGACCTACTCGGGGACCGCGCCAGACAGGAATTATTCAGAAAAATCCTCGGCCGCCACTCGAACCTACTCGGGGGCTGCGCTGCACAGGTCAAGTTCCAGAATCCTAAGTCGCCACCTGATAAAATCAGAGACCGCGGCATACAGGTAACATTTGAAAAAACCTAGGCCACTGCTTAGCACACTCGGCAGCTGCGCCACACAGGTCGAATCAGGCACCCTCACTTTCAAGTAAACATATCAATTCTCATTACTCGAAACAGTGCTATAATCTACTACAATGTATCTATACAAGCAAATTTACCCTCTATAGCTAACCCTGTACATCAGACGACAGCTGCTTTAGACTGCAGGTTCAGCCTTTGGCGCATCGAGAGGACCTACAAGCCGCTCGCTCAAGTCCTGAACTTGCCGGATAATCCGGCGCGCAGCCGGCAAGGTCTCGTCGAAGTCGTCGTCACCTGGCAGGCCTTCAAGCACCCGTTCAAGCGGAAGATGTGGCCGGTGCATCCGAACGTACGCTAGCGCCGCGTTTGCACCAGCCACCAGCTGAGCGTCGACAACTTCCTTCAGCCCTTCGCCATCACGGAACCTTTCCAGCAAGGCAGGCAACCCGTTCGGCTGCGCATTATGCGGGAAGTACACGCGGTTGACGTGCCAAAGTGTCTTCCGGCAACTCTCCAGAAGAGCGGCAGCGCGCCACGTTCGATCAAGCATCGTGGCTAGGACGCGCCCCCTCGACTTGTTCACCCAGAACTGGCGGGCCTCATAGGAGTCGCCGGACGCCTCTCGAGTGACTCGCTCTTCAACGCGATCCCGCTCGGCCTCCCAATCAGGATTAACATCTGCGCACACGAACTGCAAATCAGAACGAGAAGGACAAACAACAGCGATGTCAGCCGCCAACATGATACATACCCTGCAGCTGCCGACTGATCAAGTCCATCTCTCCAAGCAAAAAATCTTCACGACGTGAGAACTCCGCCGTGGGATGCGACTGGGAGCGCTGCAACAGCCGCTCCGTATTCTTCAGGGTCGCCTCAAGCTCCGCCACCTTGTTCTTCAAGTAGGTGATTATCCGCTGGTCATTCGCACTGCGTGGAAGAGCCGACGCCGCCCGACGACGGCGAGCACCCGAAGAGGAAGCCGTGCCACTCGGCCGTGCCAAGGGAGAAGGCGAAGCATCATCGCGCATGTCACTCTGTCAGGAACACGCAGAGTCAATATAGAAATGCGACCGCCAAGCACAGTTCAACTTAGAAGACAGAAAAGCCAGCAAATTCAATACTGAAGAGCAAAAAACCCGACAGGGCAATAGTCATTACAAACAGGGAGTTCAAAATACAAGCCACAGCGACTGCTGCATCCCTACACCTATGCCTACTCTAAGGCCGCGGACTGCGACCGGGAGCGGCCCTTCCGAGCAGCCGCTTCAGTCGCCTTAGCAAGGGCCCTCTCGAAGAGTGCCACAAGCTGCGCAGCCAGCTGCGAGGCGCGCTCCTTCACGCCACTCAGCGACGCGGTCCGACCATCAGGTTTCCGAGGAAACCCGCTGACGATCTTCTCGAAGTCACCTGGAACTTGGTGGCCTAAAAGGAGCTGGAAGGTGAGCTCGGAGCCGCGTACCGTCTGCGACCGCGTGAAGTCGGCGATGGTGGTCGCGTCCCCAAACGGTGCGGCCAGAGCGTCCACGGTCGCTGGCGGCTGGCTCCCCGGAAAAATGCTCTGATGCACCACAGCCAGGGCCCCGGTCGACTTCTCCAACGCGGTGGAAGACTTCTTCAGAGCATCCGAGGCATGGGCGCAAACCCGGTCGAAGAAGCCAACCGCAGTTGCCAATTCGACCGTGTCGCTCGACGCGTCTTCTGGAGGAGCGCCACCGCAAGTCTCTGCGCCAAAATTCAATGTCAGGACAAGAAAAGGGACGAAGACTAAGTAAGCGTCAAACCGATACTCACCCCCAAGAACAGCTGCGAGTGAAAGGAGGCGACCGATTTGAGTTCTCTCCTGGGCGACCCGCGCCAGCTCCCGCTCTTGAGACTCACGAAGAGCCTTTTCAAGCTCATCCACCCGGCCAGTAGCCTGGTCCAGCGAGGAACGCAGTTGGTCCCTCTCCTTCTCCAGGCGAACATAAGCCACGGCTGCGTCGAGCTGCTGGCGATAATACGGCTGAAAATAAAAAGAACAAGATATCAATAAAGTTGCGGACGACTATGCTAGTCACCCACACCTTCGGGGGCTACTCCCATCGGGAGCGCTGATCGCGCACCCGATGAGAAATCAGGAATACAAGAAAAATAAGAGAAGACTTACGTGGTCCAGGAGCTCAAGGTCCTCGGCAGTCGAAGGAGGAACCCGGCTAGACGAGGCCAGGCCGGCAGCCTCAACATGCGCCCTCTCCACCACCACAGGCGTCTCCAGCCCAGTCGAAGGGCCAGAAGTAAGCTCCGTATCCCGAAGGGGGGAGCCGACGTTGTCAGAGCGGTGGCTACACCAAAATCAAGAATACAAGACAACTCAATGACGAACCTGCAAAGTACTACTCGAAGGACATGTGCAAAGAAACTAACCTGGGGGAGCTGGCGTCGTCGAAACTCGACAGAGAGGGCGAGGGCATCCGCGCGAAGGACCGTGGCGCTGCAGAGCTGACTGGGGGAACGTTGAGAGGTTCCTCCCAGCCACCCGAAGATTGCGCACCCGGGGACGTCGCCACGGCCTCCTCCTCGGCAACATCCACACCCCTGGCAGGTGACGACGCGGTGGCAGACTCGCCGCGACTCGGAAGCTTCCGCTTCTTCTTCGCGGGTTCTACCACTTCGTCTTCCTCCTCCACCTCATCGCGGGGAGAATGTGCGGAAGGGATCTCTTCATCCTCGTCCTCTTCCTCGACGAACTTTGACTCATCGTCGGGCCCGTTCTCAGGGAGAGGAGGGTAGCTGATGAATAGAGCCCGACCCTGAAGAAAAGTAGACGCAAGTCGAATCAAAATGCAAAGTAGACTCAAGTCGAACAAGTGCAAAAAGAGAGCAAGATCAGACTCACCTCAGGAACGGGATTCGCAGCCCCGTAAGGAGCAACGGGGCACGTGACGTTGCAGGCGTCCGCGGCTCGAAGGTTGGTGATGGACCTGACGTTGGCCTCCACCTCCTCGTCATCCAGCGGCCTGGCGCTAACGCCCTCGGCGGCCCACATCGGGTGGGGCCGGGCGCGGAGTGGCTGCATCCGAAGGCGGAAGAAGGTGGCCATCAGAAAGACGCCACCCGCTTCACGCCCAAGGGTCTGGGTCAGCTCCTGCAGCAGGGTCAGCAGGGGCCGCACTGCCTCCTTCTCCACGGCAGACAGCGGGTGCGCCCAGGCGCCAGTCTTCCGCAACCCGCGCTTGCCATCAAAGGCGTCCAGTCCGTCGTCGTTCGACTGGACGTAGAACCATCTCCGGCGCCACCCTTGGACGGAGTCCGACTTCTTCATTTGGAAGTACGCGGTATCACCGCGCACCTGGATCCCGAAGCCGCCCACTGGGAAGGTCCGCCCACTCTTCCCTACGTTCTTGCGAACGAGGAAGAGCGACTTCCACAAGCCCCAGTGGGGTGCGACTCCCAGGAAGCACTCGCACAACACGATGAAGCCCGCGATGCTCAGGACGCCATTGGGGGTCAGATCATGGATCTGAACCCCATAGGCGTACAGGAGCCCGCGCACAAAATCGTGCATGGGGAACCCGAAGCCGCGCGGAACGAAGTCCGCGAAGCAAACGCGCTCCCCATCGCGGGGAGTGGGAAACGCTTCTTTGCCAGGGACTCGTACCTGGACTTCCCCCGCAGGTGGCAGCAGGCCCTGCGCGCGGAGCAGCTCGACATCAGTCTTCTTCGTCGTCGACCTCTGCCAGTCGCCCTCGGGCTTCTTCATCAACCCGGCGTCATCGACAGCGGCGGCAGATGAGCCAGAAGTGCCCTTCGGCTTGCCCATCGCTCAGGTCGGAGGGTGCGGGGAGAGATTGCTTTGAGCTCGGGACGGCGGCGGCAATGGCAGAGCGCAAGAGGAGAGGAAAAGGAAAGAATGGATTGGAGAAGATGACATCCCAAACGCCAGGGAGCAGTACTTATTCCTCGAGGACCGGCATCTCAACCGTCCATCACGCAAGGGCTCCGAGCGAAGCCATCCAGCCGTCCACGTGTCGCGCAGAGAAGCCAATCGTCGCCGCCAGCTTCCTCCACTACGCACGAGAACCGAGGCGTCGTCGCCGCGCCGCGCAAATTTCGCGCCCAGTTCGGGGACGTGACAGCTGTGGGCGTGGTCATATCTGACAGCGGGGCCCACCACGTCATGTCCCATCGGACGCAGAGGCGTGCAGCAAGATCGTCATCAATGACGTCAACAAGCCAACGGCTCCGAAACCAACCGAAGAAACTCGATAGATTCATTCGAGTGGTAAGCTTCACAGCTGAAATCAGCAAGGTAAGATCAGCCAGTGATCTGAGTACCCGAAGAAACCTTTCGAGTGATCTGTACAGTAAGCTCAGGCAGCCGAACCAACCCAACAAGTAAGCCAAAGCAGGCTGAATAGAAGCAAGCTTTACAAGAAGATGTCAAAATAATTCGACTGCACATGATTACTCCCATCGGGAGAGGCTGGTTCGACTGAAGAAATTCGAGTTCAGGCTCAAGATCAAGCAATCCAATGGCGCGTCCAGGAAGAAGGAGTCCTTTGTCCGACTCTGAGACTCGATCAAGCACTCGGGGGCTACTGACGTGGGGCTACCTTACGGGTGGCCCACGATGAGGCTACCTGGGCCGCGCCAAGGATGGAAAGGCCCGCAGAAGGCCCACTCGGGGGATCTCGTATCCTAGTCCAACTCGGTTAGGGCTTAAAACCTACCGTATCTGTACCAACAACCCGAGACCTGGCTACCTATAAAGCCAGGAGGGTTGCCCGTCCTAGAGGACGACGCACGCTCAGAACCACAAACCCTAGCGAGATCACAATCTCGCCATTGTAATCGCTACTCGCATCAATAACCAGACGAGCAGGAGTAGGGTGTTATCCTCCGGGAGCCTGAACCTGGGTAAACCTTGCTTGTCAGCCGTCGTGATCACCTTGCACTCTTCTATCTCCCCATCAATCAACCCGGGGTGTACAACCCTGGGACTTGCCGAGCTAGAACCTCGTCACTGGCATCTGCCGGATTCAGCTGCCTGGTCCCTATACGAGATCCCAAAGGGTTCTCGTCAGGCTGATATCCGAGCTGCTGCAGTCTCGAGTTGCCATCGTTTAGCCTGTCATGCGCCGGGATCACAGCTTGCTGTGGAACAGAGGCGACCCCCCTTTGTGGGTTTCCCTGAACATGAGGGGGATTCCGGGGTGGATTACCACGGCCGACCGGGTTATTGTTTCCTACACCCCGGTTACTGTCCTCACGGGTACTTCCCGCCTGCCCTGAGTTACGCTGCCCGGCTTGCCCGGCTTGCTGGATACCGGCGAAGGCCGGATCATAAGTCTGTAGCTGCTTGTTCTTCCCGGAACCTCGACTTCGGCTCCGGCTCTTGCTTTTGCTCTTGCTTTTGCTCGGATGTGGGGACGAGGCCTCCCCGTCCGATTTCTGGCTATTGGGTCTAGCTGAGTGCACCTGGGATCCTGCCCCGGGGTTCTTCTTCTTGAATGCCTGATTCTGACGGTTGGCCTCGATTACCAACTCGTTTACTCGCTCCTGCTGCTTGCGTAGGGCCTCACCGGATAACCCTACCAACTCTGCCATGGCGGCCTCGGCAGCCCTGAGAGTTTTCGCCGGTGAGCTGTACACCAGCTTCCCCGCTGAGATCCGGCTTCCCGTCTGACTGGTGGTGGCTCCACCAGCCAGCTCGTCATTCACCATTCTTCCCTTCTTGCGCAGCTCCGCGATGCGCTTGTCCCGGGAGTCGATCTTGAGGAATCCGTGAGCTGCATTGTACTCCCGGAGACTGGCATTGAGTTCGCGTCGGATCTCGGCGATCTCCTGTGCTTCGGCGAGTAGCAACCTCCGCTGCTCCTCCAAGTCAGCCGAGGTGGCCTGGGTATCCGCTTCAGCAGCCACAGGTACAGTCAACTTGGCCACCAGCCCCGAGAGGGGATCCGGGCGACGTCGTGGCTGGGACGGTTGTGGATCGCCATCCCGGGCCGCACCCCTTTCCTGAGAAGGTTTGGCCAAACGGATGTGGCCGCTGCCGGTATCGCCGTCAGCGTCCTGGTACTCCTCCTCGGTTGCCCCGACCATCATCACCGCGACGAAACTCGGGGGGCGACCGGCACGCAGACCCCGAGCAGCGCAGAGCATGGGAGGGTCCTCAGCTTCCAGGACCACGTCCGGGTAGCTACAGATAACTTCGGTGGCGACGTAGGTGGTGAAACCACCAAAGTCAATGAGACATCCGTTCACCGGAAAGGGTCTGTTCCGGAAGCATCCTGCGTTGTCGCAGACGAAGTCCATCTCCCCTAGTCTTACGACCAGGCCAGAGAGAACCCGAACGTTGAAATGAACGGGGGAGCCCGTCCGGATGTGTACACCAGCCAACGCCTCTGTGGGCCCCACGGTGGGCGCCAACTGTCGTGGTGGTGTCACGGCAGATGCCATAGGATGGCTAATGTGTGGGGCCGATGGACGTTGGTGGATCCGGGGAGGGACAGCGAGCTGAATAGCCCACGCGAGGAGGATCCCGGTATAACCGAGATCTCCCAAGAACGAGAAACAAGACCAAAGTGTGAGGAGGAAGATCTAACAAACACGAACAAATGCACGAAGGCACACAACACACACACGATATACCCAGGTTCAGGGCCCTCGTGAGGAGGTAACACCCCTACTCCTGCCTTTCCTCTCTATATAACTGTGGTACAAGAGCTACAACTTGATGCTAGATCTCTCAAAGGGAGGAGTACAAAGAACTAGATGAATTCAAGGTGTGAAGAAGTAAATGCTCTAGGAGTAAATATAACTATCGCTTTGGCTCCCAAGTTGGTCTCTCCTCCACAGAAGCAGTTATGGCGCCTTTTATAGAGTTCCGGCCAGGAGGGCCGGAAACCCTAAATCGGCTTGGCCCCACCGGACAGGCCTAACCGGCATGTCGTCAACGGCTAGTGCGAGCTAGTCGCCGCGCTATCCGGCATAGCCCCTGCGTCATCATCTCGATAAGGACATCAGGCGCCGTCCTGAATCATCATTGTCCCCCTGCCAGAGACAAGACATGTCTTGGCCCATCCCGGATAGCCTTTTCCGGATTGCCGGGCTAGGCACGTCAGGTCTTGTCGTACCGTGGTCGTACCGGCTGACGCGCTCCCGTGTCAGGCGGGAGGTGACCATGCTTCCGTGTCAGGCGGGAGGTGACCGTGCTTCCGTGTCAGGCGGAATGGTACTTCCCCCCGCAACAGACGCGAGAGCCTGCTATAGACCGTTGACGGCCTACCGGGGTTCCTCGTGCCGGCTACCTCCTCGCTTGCCACCGTGAGCCTCTCATACATAAGATCAAGACCGAGACATATACTCCGGTTAGCTCTTACCCGGATTGCCTATCCGGCTAAACCGAATACACCTCCCTCCGGGAGTCTCCTCGGAGCCCGAGATCCGAGATCCTTTCCGGAGACATCCGAGTTCGTCTCAGGATGAGTATCTCTAGGCCTAGCCTTCCGAAGATGTCTTAGCCTATCAGCAAAGACATCTTCGAGAAGCTAGTTCTTAGAGGAACCACCCGCTGATGTTTGTGCTGCCATCGTGAAGGCCGGGGGTGTCTATTTATAGTTGCTAGAGCTGACCCTTGCGCCTGCCAGGAGGCACTTTGCACTCTAACAGCGCTCAAGGGTCAAGTTGCCTTTTCAGCACACCAGGAGGTGTCCCTGGCTCTCGCCAAAGGTCAAGTACTGTTGGCACATTACTGAATTATTCCGGGATCTGCCCCTACCCGGGGGGCAGCCCCCCGACAGTATTCGACTTGGTCTTCGTTTGTTGAGTTTCTTCAGCATATTGACAATTGAGTTTTAGTAATTACGTACACCAGTTACCCACATGGAAGGGTACCTGTTTGATATAAACTCGTCACTCTTACTCATCAAGACTCAGACCCGACGAGAGCGAGGAGGGCAAAAGTGAGGACAACTAAAATTGTGGGGGCAAAACTAAATAAATAGTACTACTAAATGAAGTGAGCTAATCAATGCCACTCTTATATGTCAAAAGTGTGCAAAACAAGTTATATCCAACAAGACCACTACTTTGTCGTAAGGGACTATTGTTCATCACAGTATACATTGTGCATTGAAGTAGGAAAATTAACTCGACGATGGTGATTTTTCCCCCGAAATGGGGGTCTGTGCATCAAAGAGATGCATACGATGGCGAGTGTAGCACGACTTGCTTGGTAGTGTACCGGGCGGCAAACAGCACGTAGAGCAGCAGGTTACCGGCGGCGATAACCGTCCACAGCCAGAAGTAGTAGTCGAGGTGCCCGGCGTTGAGGTCCGGCGTCAGCCACCCGGGCCTCAACCGCGACACCGCCGTCACCACCGCCGTGTTGAGGTAGAAGCCCAGCGACATCGAGAGGAATGAGAGGGCGGAGCAGATGCTCCGCATTGACGCCGGCGCCTCCCCGTAGAAGAACTCTAGCTGCGCGATCCCGCAGAACACGTCCGACCCAGCCACCAGCACGAACTGCGGCACCTGCCACGCGATGCCCATCATCCTGCCCGCGCCGACGCCGTGCAGCCGCCGACTCTCCACCAGCGCCGCCGTCCCCATCGCTATGACCACCAGGAACCGCCCCACACCCATCCGCTGCAGCTGAGTCAAACCGGCGCTCCCGGCTGGCCCCCATCTCCTGGCGAGCGGCATGATCACGGCGTCGTGCAGCAACACCCACAGCAGCATGAACGCCACCTCAATCGACACCATCGACGCCACGGGCACCTTCAACCCCCCGACCCTGTTGTCCATGGCCATCCCCTGCTGGATGAATGTCGTGGTCATCTGCCCCAGGGACGCCGCGTAAAGCACGCACGTCACCCAGATGGGCGCCATGCGCGCCAGGATCTTGACGCCCTCCACCTCGCTCACCGTGCACAGATCCCATGGGCCTTCCTTGCCGAGCTGGCTGCCCTTCACCGCGGCCTTGTCCAGACACCTCAGTCCTTTGGTGTGCGCCAGCTTCTGTAGGTCGTCGTCTCCCACCACCTCATGCAGGCCATGTCCGCCATGATCCGAAGCTGGCAGCTTGGTCTTCCTCTTCCTTAGGGATACGACTACCACCCTGACGATGTCCTTGAGCGCGCTGCCTGTAGGGAGCTGCGCCCTGTACCAGGGCGTGCCGGCCAGGAAGCCCGCCGCCGCTAGGAGCAGGCAGAATGCGGAGACGCTGAAGCCGAGCGCCCAGGACACGTTCTGCTGTATCCACGAGACGAGCGTCCCGGCGATGAAGATGCCGAGGTTGATGGCGCCGAAGAACCATGTGAAGAAGGACTGCTTCCTCCGCACCTCCTCCGGGCTGCCGTCCACGTCATACTGGTCCGCGCCGAACGGGAGCAGCGCCGACTTGACGCCGCCCGTGCCGATGGAGGTCAGGTACAGCGCCGCGAAGAAAACAGAGAACTGCTTTCCGGTCGCCGGCGGGCACGAGATTCCCTCGCACGACGCCGGCCGGAGCGGCGAGACCCCCGCGGACACCGCGAGCAGCACCAGACCCTGCGTACGTCGCATCAATTTCAGCCCCACTTGCTTGACAGAAGTCGCAGAATAACGAGAGATAGATAGTTAGGAGGATAATACTGACGGCGAGGTAGAAGAGGAGCGAGGCGACGATGGTGTTGTATTTCCCCCAGCAGCTGTCGGCGAGGAAGGCGCCGATGACGGGGATGATGAAGGTGGTGCCGTTCCAGGTGTCGACGTGGGCGGCGTTGTAGGCGGTGGTGCCATGGAGCACGGTGCCCAGGTAGACGACCAGATTCAGCGCCACTCCGGAGAAGGCAATGCTCTCCAGCAACTCGAAGCCTACACACAGTCGATCAGTCCGTCAGTCGTTCCTGCTAGAACAGAGGCTGGAATCTTGATGGAGAGGGAATGACTCGAATGAAATGGGTGTCGTCAATGGTGAGTTACCAAGAACAATGGCAGGGCCTTTCCAAGTGAAGGGGCGGGTTTGCCTCATGGCCGGCGCCACCGCCGCCGACGACGACGTTGCGTCGCCGGATTCCAGTTTGGCCATCTCTTGACTCTTGCTATCTGATGAGGGCTTCACCTGCATCCAATCGGAGAACAAGACGAGGCCGGATGGATTCCTGCGGGCTGCGGCTGTGTCAGCGCTTAGTATTGATCTGATTGTCGACAGGTAGACATGGAGAGCAGAGCATAGATGGAGTTAATGGCAGAAATTGCAGGGCGGCAGTCTCCAACGGTACGAAAATGAATGAAACAGTAACTGATATGCAGAAATCTCATCCGAATTGATGAGCTCGATCGATTTAGCTCAATACGAATAAAAGTCAAAACTAGGGGACAAAGTTAAGGAGCGCATGTGTAGCTAGCGTAGCATCATCTCATTTGGATTCAACCCCGCTCAACCAGACGAGTACAATGGAAGGAATAACGTGGGCAGCGACAACCGTGCGCCGCTCGCTCGTGATGCGGCCATTGCCATTGACATTGCCATCGCCACAGCAAGCAGCAAGCCATTTAACCAGCAAACCGGATAGAAGAAACCAGACGAAAATTGTGGAAGAAACGCCCAAAGAACTGCCGCGTACGTACCTACCACCTCCGGCAGTGCAGGGTGCAGGTGTTGGTCCCTGCTCACTTGTGCGTAGGAGCCGCGACAATGGCGTTCATGGTTGTTGAGGCAAAAGGCAGAGTTAAAGGAGAAGGCAATGTCATGTCATGTCACAGCATTCCCTTACGACCCAAGAGACCAAACAACCGCAAATTCACCACGAAACTCCCATTTCAAGTAGCCATCCAGCTACAGCTCAACTAACCGATCTATCTATCTCCCACCGCTAATCTTCAATGCTGCTCTCCTCTCGCGATTGCTCGTCTGAAGCAAACACAATATGTATAGCTCCGCTTCAATAGCCTTTTTTATGTTTTTGAGCTTCTTTTAGACGCTCTTCATTCGCAAACAAGGTGAGAATATACTATCTTAATATGTTTGTTCATTAGCATGTGGGCACGATCTCTCTTGCTGGAATTATATTTATTACTTCTCTGAAACTCTCTTGCTGGAATTCTAGATATACCAAATTATGGGTGATTTTTTTTTTTGAGAAATTTATTGATGGGCTATATTGGGCTTAATCATTTCTTTCTGGCATATTAAAGAACCTTCAATAGCTGCCATGACTACCGATAGAAAAAAATATATTTAATTAACGATTCCTTGCAAATAAAAAAATTATGATTGTTTTTTTTTACGATTATTCTTATTTGGAGACATGTCCATGGAAGTGATTGCATGCCTGCGCGGGATATTCCACGTCACGCTAACGTCATGGTAATGAATTTAGCTCAAATTCCATTTGTTTTTTTCTTTTTAAAAAAGGATAGTCCTACCCTCTGCATCACTTGATGCACGAAATAATTTTATGACAAATTTTTTCTCCGACGCCATACATAGTGCAAAGAATATAGAGAAAAATCTTAACCAAGTCAACAGTATATGTCACACTTATGCAATACAAATCATATTGCTAGAACGGCTTGGCTGAATACTTCTCGAGATACTGTCTCAAAGTCGATCCACCATGCCCCCAGACAGTGTGAGAAACATCACATATAGAGATATAGTCTTGTTGCCTTACTCATGAAGTACATTTTTAAATTCATGAATAAGGATGATTTACCATGGGTTAAGCTTATATGGCAAGCACATTATGGAAATGATAGAATACCCCAAAACACTGGCCCTGTTGGTTCTTTTTGGTGGAAGGATTGTCTAAAGTTACTTGATAACTTCCTGGAGTTGGTTGCTTGTGTACGAGGTGATGGTGGAACTGTAAGACTTTGGATGGATAAGTGGTCTGATGAGCTCCTTAGGCATAAACTGCCTCACCCTTGTTCCTTTGCGAAGTCTCAATCCATTTCCCTTAAACAGGCACTTGTTGTATTTTCTGATGATGAGTCATTGGATTTGTTTCATACCCCACTTTCAGTACCTTCTGTTCATCAATTTGCCCAGTTCAACAGTTTGCTGACATGTCACATGGATATTTCTACTGTTGATAAGTGGGTTATGTCATCCAGCAATAAAAGTTATTCGAGTAAGAGGGTTTATGAGACCTTAATGTCAAATAATAATGCACCATCACCTTTCCAGTGGATCTGGAAATCTTGTGTTCTCCCAAAACATAAGATATTC
Source organism: Poa annua (assembly GCA_026929855.1). NCBI lineage: Eukaryota > Viridiplantae > Streptophyta > Magnoliopsida > Poales > Poaceae > Poa > Poa annua. The sequence goes on along the minus strand of CM049431.1, from coordinate 76,679,348 downwards.
TTTTGGTTACTATTGCAAGACAGATTGAACACAAGGGACCTCCTAGCCAGAAAGCAGTTTCAGATTGAGGACTATAGCTGTGTCCTATGCACTCAGGGGATGTCTGAAGAGTTTATCCACTTATTCTTTGAATGTGACTTCAGCAGGAACTTTTGGTGGAAACTATATCTTGAATGGGATACGGATCTGGACCTCTTCTCCATGTTGATTCAAGCCAAGAAAACTTATAAGCTTTTATGCTATAAGGAAATTCTCATTATTGGTTGCTGGAGTATTTGGACCCATAGAAACAGATGTATTTTTGACTCTCAGCCCATTTGTCTTGAGACTTGTTTTCAGGACTTTATCTGTTCTTTTAGTTTGATTATGCATAGAGCTAAACCCTCCTTAAAGGTAGGGATGACCCAATGGGTGGACACTTTATGAACTTTTCTTTATAATTTGTACAGTTGTCAATGAGAAAATAGAAAATTAAACAGTAGGGATTTTTCCCTACTGTTTTGCGCCTCAAAAAAAAAGATATAGTCTTGTGGATAACCAATAAAAATGGAGAACTTTGCTTTTAAATAAAAACAACATCATTCTGATAGTTTCGACATGTACACACAGTCGTGTCTCAGCTTTACATTGTACACTAACCCAATTCAATAAGTTTTCCAAAATTCTCGCTAAACTAATTAGAGGAACTCATTACTAATTTTGTCCACGGGGTGAAATTATAATTGATCGCACTACATGCACTGCATGTAATTTCACACCGGCTTCATGGCTGGTCCTCGAATGGCACTTCCCTGACTATATGGTTTTGATGTTAATTACAACATGAATACCATAGTAATCACGTGCTTGATCTAGCATAGTACGCATATTAAGTGGCACAAGATGGTTGGAGACCCTCGAAAAGAAAAGGTAAAACATATGGTGATATATAGGTGTTTTTCATTTATATTTAAACTGTAGGGAAATCGTATTATTAAGAGGGAATCTGCTTTCAACAGTATACACCCTATCATCTCTATGTGAGAGAGTATGCTCTTGTACGGGTGACCTTTTGGGTAGCGCACTTGTATACTTCTCTTAAGAAAGCCCGACAAGTAGGCCCTTTTTACCAGGCCCCAACTATTCAAAAAGATTAATTCTTACCAAAGACAATCGTGTACAACATAATCGGCATGATGTACAAAGTGTGGTTTTCATCACCATGAGACAACCACAACTTATTCTTCATTATAAATTTGCTCGTTCGTTCTATATGACCAGTCATCTAGAGGTTATCCAACACATAATGTGGTAAACATATTCAACAAATGATTACACGGTATCGACCACATGTTTAGAATTCTTGTTAGGGTGGAAGCGTGTGTCATTATTTGGTCATTTTAATAATGTAGAAGTAACAAGGATTTTAAATGATAAGAATTTTTCTCTTATTCAGGTTATCTAGCCGTTTACAAGTTTTCTCCGTTCAAGATAAACTCTACAACATGTACATAATCGAGACATATTTATGCGGTTTTCTACACGATTGGAAGACGTAGATTGTTTTTATCCAACATGGGTAGCGCCTAATTTACAGATTGATCCATAGACACAAGTGATCTACAAATCCATCATGATTAGATGTTTTTTGCCTTATTATTATTATTATTATTATTTATGTTGGGAACTTGGTGTGGTTTGTGCATCTTGGTTAATTAAAGGTCGAGTGTAATGCTTAACTTGAGTAATAAAGCGCATTGTATCGAAAGAAATATTGTCTTAACGGATCAAAAAACACAGACATTGGATGGAGGGAGTATGAACCAATGGATCTTCAGTAATTCATGGTTTAAAACGAGTTCGGTGTAACTCAATTAAACTATTTACTCTTTTCAATAAGCCTTAATCGAGAGTAGACCGAATACATGTTTACTAATGCAACCATTTGCTGGTAACATGCGAGCAACTCACTAGGAGCACCCTGAAGGCCTGAAGGCGCCAGTAGAGCATCGTCGTCGCTACCTAGTCGTCCATAAGCACCATCTGACTTAGCTGTTGCCACCACATCATCGTGAGACTCAGTTCAATTAGACAATCGATGCTAACAAGATCAACTCAACCGGGCTGGGAGGAATGTTGTGTCAGATGCTAAGAAACTAAAGGAGTTCTAGAAAATTGCTTAGTTTTAATTTGGTTTTAGCATTTTGGAAAGAAAGAAGAAGAAAATGTGTCATTATTCACGTAAATCACATATTAATGACTTGTTAGTCGAAATATGGTCTTACCGGACTTCGACTTTGGATGTATAGAGTATGAACCAGTGGATCTTCAATAGGTCTGACATGAGTTGGGTGTACCTTAAATAAACTAATTTCTCTTTTCAATGACTTAACCATGAGTAGACCAAACACACTTGTTAATGCAACTAGCCAACCAGTTGTCTGTAGCATGCGAGCAGCTCGCTAGCCACCTAACAGCGAGGACCATATACATCTATGGCATCGAGATTCAGTTTAGCAGTGCTTGCTAGTAGTATAAGACTTGTCTCTACTTCTCGTCAACTCTTCATCAGCAACTAGGCACACAGTTGCTACTTTGTTAAACAGCACCATACCGAACCTTGCGTGTCCATATTCCCAATTTCCCAACTACAGCTAGTCTACACTAATCCAGTTGCTACTTAATTAAGCAGCACGATCTAGATCGAAGGACTAAAATTAGCCAGCCAATTACGGAATTACCGACTACTGTTATACTAATCCAGCTGACTTACAACTTGCCTACCTACTTGGTTACCTGCAACTGCTAGCGACAGGCAAACACACAAAATGATCTTATGACTCCCAACACAAGTAATTGATGATCAGCACAATAAATGAACTATGATCTACATATGTCCGATATGTCCTATAGTCAACAGCAATGCTCAATGTTTGTTTTCTTTTTAAAAATAAAAGTAGGATGATCTTGACATATGCATCGTTGGTGTACAACCATAGCAATCGGTTAACTGATCAGGGAAAAAGGTTGGAGGAGCACTAGGGCCATGGCTCCCCCATGGCGATATATATTTTTTCTATAAACACTCTATATGATACTTCTTCCGTCCTAAAATAAGTCTCTTTTTTATCTGAATATAAATGTATCTAAACATAAAACCAAGCTTTTTGTTACTGGTAGGAAAAAAATTCCAATGAGGGTCGGGGTTTCCATTTACCACGGGTAACTGAAAATCCCGACCGGTTACCGGATGAATTTAAAATCTGAGATTCAAAAATGCAAATTTGTTGGTTCACTGTTTGATCATTTTCGATTTTTTTCATAAAATTTAAAAAAAACGATTTTTTTTGCCAGGTACAAGCATTTCTCGGGGTGCTCAGGATATCCGTTACCGACCGGAAACCGGATTTGCTGACCGGTAACCAAAACCATACATAAACTCCATATTTGGATAAATCAAAGACACTTATTTTGGGAGGGAACGAGTATGTGGATCTGGTCTCCAAATTTGTCAAATTTCACCTTTAAAAAAAAATGAGCTCGTCTCGTCGATTTCCATTATAGAAACAGCCAGTTTTACATTACAAAGGAAAATCAGAAAAAGAAAAGCATAAAAACAAAGAAGAAAAAACATTCCATGGAAGACATCAGAGCAACGGTGATTTTACCCAAACAGCACAACACTTCAATTTTCAGCATCAAAGCTTAAATAAAGAGATCCTAGACAGCATCAAAGCTTCAGTTTTTTAGCCTAGCCACGGCAAGGGGCCCAGCCATGCGAGGAAGGGAAGATCTCTGGCAAGATCATCTTAATCTTCATGACTCCATCTTTAAGACTTCTTCGATCTTGACTTCGCTGCAATATCGTAAATGACAACTGCATGATCATCAGGAAATTTTCTGTTAAAACATGTGTCATTTGCGATTTTCCAGATCGTTCAACATATAGCAGCACCTCCTCCAAGAGCAAGATTACGCTGACAGTCTAGGATGGAATCTATCAAGTTCCCAGCCAGATCAGCGGCACTGTTAGGACGTCTACCCAGGTTTAAGGCATACATAACTGTTTGCCAAACCAACCTATTCACACAGCACTGAAACAAGAAATGATCCAATTGTTTTTTTCCGGAGAGCAGAAGTCGCATTTATATCAAAATTTGACTTATATGGCCGGTGTTGTGTTACTGATTACACCCAAATAAATAAAAAAATCCAGTCCCGGCATCATTCTTGACAGTAGCATATGAGTTAAGATACCACTCGATGCATGTAACACATCATCAAAATGAACCATTTCTGCTCCAAATACACTTCTTATTCAAATGGATACAAATAAAGGAATTTCGACGACATTTAGTTACACCTCAAACAATCAAAGTGGATGTGCACACAATAGATATACCGCAAAAGGGATAAAGAAGCGTATACTACAAAACAGAGACAGGTTATTAAACCGACAGCAAACCGGATCTACCGGGGGCCGACTTTCTTCACCGTATAATTCTTCGCGAATGCCGTGTACACGACGAAGTTCACCGCGCCAATTCCGGTCCACAGCCAGAAGTAGTAGTCGATATGGCCTTCATTCAGGTCGACGGGAAGCCAGCCCTGCCCGCCCTCGCTCTTGGACAGAACAGCGATGGCCGAGATGATCAGCGAGTTCAGGTAGTAACCAAGTGACATTGCAAGGAACGAGAACGCGGAGCACAGGCTCCGCATCGACGTGGGCGCCTCCGAGTAGAAGAACTCAAGCTGAGCAATGCCACAGAACACGTCGGAGCAGGCGATGATCATGAACTGGGGGAGCTGCCATGCTATGCTCAGGTTGTGCCCGTCCCTGACGCTGCGCAGCCTCCACATTTCAACCAGTGCAGCCATAGCCAGTGCCGGGACCGCTAGGAACCGGCCGACGCCCATCCGCTGCAGCTGCGTAAGCCCTGCAACGTTTCCGGTGTACCGTCTGGCTACTGGGATCACACTGGTGTCCTGGACCACGACCCAGATCATCATGAAGACCACCGAAGCAGAGTTCATAGAAGCTGCAGGGACAGAGAAGGATCCGATCTTGGTGTCCATTGCCATCCCCTGCTGGACAAAAGTGGTGGCTGTCTGGCACATCGAAGCCGCATACAACACACTGGTGACCCATATCGGAAGCATCCGGACAAGAATCTTCACTTCCTCCACCTGAGTTACAGTACATAGTAGCCATGGACGCCCAATTTTGTTATCCTTTATCTCTTGCTCCCCTAGAACTACGGCAGCCTTATCTAAGCACCTGCATGGGTTCAAATATCATAAGTGCTAGATATATATTCAACTAAACCATAACAAAAAGGATTCAAATTGCAAAAAATAATCTTTACCATGACTCCATGATTATATCTAACACACTGCAAGAATTGAAGTTGTGGTTTTAGACTGGATTATTCGTCAAAAATTCTAACCTTTTATCTCCATATAATATGACTCACGAAATGTCATCCACAATGTTGAGACATACAATTTAACTTTTTCTGGTAGATCAGATGGGCAAACCAGGACAGCTATGCCTAGGCACTCTAGTTTCATTACAGACTGTTCTGACTAATTCGATAAGTTTTTACAATTGGAGGTCGTGGTTGACGAAGAAATCAAGACGACATGTGTACACCAGTGTTCGCTTCAAATGCAAACCTTTTGATAAAAAAAATCATATTTTCTAGTAGCTATAACAATATCGTTATTTATAAGCAAAAAAAAGTAAAAAATGGTAATTTCATAGATATTGTTTTTACTTGATTTTCGTAAGAATAATGTTAATATTACATCGTCAAGATGCCTGTTAATAGCTAGTGCGGAATTCTGGAACATATGTGAGGTAACATTTTTTCGTTCAACAAACAAACTGAAACTAACTTGACACGCTATGCTAGCAGCCATCAGTATGTGATAAGCATACCTGAATCCATCAGTATGTGCCAATTTGTTCGGTCCTGCACTGGTTAAGTCAGCATCATCCCCTTCAAATAATATTGTGCTATCAGCAGGAACCTCCACTTTCCTCTTCTTAAATGCTGCGACAAACACCGCTACAAAACTCTTCAGTGGGCTTCCGGTAGGAAGATGAACCCTGTAGATTGGTGTTCCCACCAAGAAGGCAACTACGGCTATAATGAGGCACAGTGATGAGATGCCAAATCCAAGAGACCAAGCTACATTTTGCTGTACCCATACAACAACAGTCCCCGAGAAGAAGACTCCAATGTTAATGGCAATGAAGAACCAACTAAAGAAAGCTTGCTTCTTTTTACTCTGCTCAATGTTTGAATCATCATATTGATCTGCTCCGAGGGGAAGTAGAGCTGATTTAACCCCTCCAGTCCCAATCGAAACAAGGTACAGTGCAGCAAACAAGACAAAATACTGAAACCCTGTGGCAGCAGGGCATGAAGTTCCTTCACATGCGGCAGGTTGTAAGGATGGAATGATCGCCGACGCAGTAATGATGAGCATCCCCTATTTGTTGATAAAATACGTGGAATAAAAAAACAAAACGATTGCAGCATATCAAGATAAAAGAGAGCAAGTGAAGTACAAAATGCGTGCACTCACAATAAGATAGAATATTATCGAGATAACGACGGTCTTGTACTTCCCCCAGTACGTATCAGCGAGAAAGGCTCCAAGAACGGGCATAAGAAATGTGGTGCCGTTCCATGTATCAACGGTTGCGGCGTTTGCAGCGGTAGTTCCATGAAGGACCGTCCCGAGATAAACGACCAAGTTGAGAGCAATACCAGAGTAGGTAATGCTCTCCAGGAATTCGAATGCTGCAGCACAAATAGGTGTTACTCTGTTTGCAAAAGGAAATGTTCATAAACTAGTGGAAAGGTGTGCTTGCATTCATGAGATTGGTAAGAAATATGAGGAGCAGACCCAAGATAATAGCAGGAGCCTTCCAGTTATAGGGTTTGTTGCTTGATGACGAGACCTGTATGCATAGAGAAACGGCATTAACTTGCAATAACTGTATGGAGAAAAAGATTAATCAAGTCAAAAGCGACGATATTTATTTATTTGGGGAGAAGAGGTGAGATGAGATTGCTAGTAGTATCGAAGGTAAAATTCAGCTGAAACTATGTATACATGACTGGTTAGTTTGAAGCAGATAGCAAGTGTGCCGCAGAGGAGTAGCAAGCAGGAATGCACATCCAAGGTGAAATTTTTGTTGCTACTGATTTAAGACTGAATTGTGTATGGACTCCAGCAAGTCAGCTAGCGACGAAAAGATCTAACAGGATGATCCAGCACCAACGATGACTGAAATTGACCAACCATATCACACAGAATCTGATCCTGAATCACGTAGCTTGTACAAGTAGTGTGGCTATGAATCTGACGAGTCTAATCTCTGACTTCTTACGATGCGAAGTGACAGTAGTAGAAGAAGCAGCGGGGTAGGTAGGTTACCTGGTTGGGGTTGGGGTTGTGCTGATGGAAGAGGAGGGGCGTTTCGCCGCTCTCGGCGTCCATGGCCGCCGACGGAGGCGGGCCGGCCGGAGCTGGGATCCCTCCCCTTCCCTCTGCCCCCGAGTTAGTTGGTGCTCGTCCTTGGCGCGTACTATGCTACTAGCAGCCAGCAACGATGACTAGTGAACGGGGAGAGACGACACTGACTTTTATTTCTTCTCTGCCTCCAAATTCAACTCTGACACTGCTGAATTCAAAAAAAAAAAACTCTAACACTGCTGTTGATCGCGTGGCACACGTGAGAGAACCTATCTCAACGACTCTACTGCTTTCAGCATAATTAGGATGGGGTTTACTTGAGTAAATACAACTCCGGTTTTCTTTCTTCGTTGCACCGTGTTTAGCGCGAGCTGTATATTTCCTTGTCCATCGCTTTCTGTGCAGATCCAATCGTCCAAGTACATCCAACTGCACTCGTTTTCGTGTGTCCTTGAGCTCAGTAAGAAAATCAAAATCCTCCTTCCCATGTAGCACAAGAGATTTTGAGAGTTGCGTGACTCTCATGGGGGATCCTATAACTTTACCAAGCCTAACTTTTCCTAACTTTAGGTCATTGACTCGTGAGGTCCACCACACACGGGACCTACACATCAGTGACTCAAAGTCAGAAAAAGTCAGGATTCCAAAATCAGAGGATCCGACTCTCATGGATGCTATACTTTTCCATACCGTGTCTCGCTATAGAAAAAATTGGGGGTCTCCTCTTGCTGAATAATGTGCCGTCTTGACACGGCTTATTAATAATTCTCTAAAAATGTTTATAATTCTTTTTACTCTACCCCTTCACTCTGGTGTTGATTATACATTTTCTTATTTTAAAATTAAATAAACCGATAGGTGAGTGTCCACTCTGTCCCATCCAGTTCATTGAAACATGATTTTTTTCTTATTTCTTTTATTTTGGTAAAGTGCACTTTTGGTCCCTCAAGTGTCGTAGAAGTTCAATTTTGATCCCTTAACTATATCATGTTCTAAACCTAATCTTCAAACACTTAATTTGATCTAACTATTATCCTTCACAGCTGTTTAATGATGACTGATCATTTTTTTACGTTTTGCATGCCCAATCAGCAACACACATGATAGTGATCGAGGACACCCCACCCACCATGTTATATGAGCCTAGGTAGATTAGATTAAATATGGGCAAATCATGTCCATCCTGGCAAAAACGAAGGTGAAACCCGGTCATCCATATTAAACCAATGTTAAGGATGAGAATTATACCAAATTAGGCTTCGTTCGGTTGCTATGGTTTAGAACCCCTAGTGGATCTGACACCTGCAGGGATTGGGTGAACCCCAATCATCACCCGGATCCCCTTTAGCCTCCCACCCCGCGTTCTCTACTAATCACCGCCGTTCGGTTAATCCCTACAGACGCTTACACAAAAATTGCTGTGAACAAGAATCTATCGAGGGAGAGGGGACCTGACTGCCGCTGCTATCTTCTCCGATGTGAGGCGGCGGGGGACGTCGCGGAGACAAGCTGTTTCGGTCAAGATCATGGCGGAGGATATGCAGGGAGCGCCATTATCCTACTTGTCGGTTATGCCGTTGAGGTCCACGTCGACACGCCGCTGCCACCGCGAGGTCCACGCCTATACGCCGCCGCCGCCGCTATCCCTCCAGCGCCGCCGCCGCTGTTGCCCCTCGATCACCACCGCCTCTCTGAATCGCGTGAGAGAGAGAGCCTGCGAGAGATCCGAGGACCAGAGAGAAGGAGAGACGCTCGTGATCTGCTTCATCTGATTCAGCGCCGCCGTCTCGCCGTTGCCGCCGGTCGGGTGCATCTCCGAATCGTTGGCGAGAGAGACGTGAGCGCGAGAGGGAGAGTCGTGGATTCGTTCCACGGGATAAGGGTCGAGGTTGAATTCCCCTTCAAAATAACCGGGATCGGGGTGGAATTGGGCGGGATGGAATACCTCCCGGGTTTAACCGAACGCCAGAAAAGAGAGCTCCGGGATTTAATCCGCGCGGATCAGATCCCGGCTGACCCACGGGGGTTTGACCCCAAACCCGACCGGGGTGGGCGGAAACGAACAAGGCCTTAAGTGTTTAAGCGCAAATTTTAACCACGATAGTGTTGAGTGACAAAAGTCGGACTTTTACAAAATTTATTAAGTGGCAGTGCACTTAACCTTTTATTTTAGATCACTCTTGTTTCATTTCATGTGCGTGCATCACGGAGCATGTGTTATGTCAGTCTTGCCGGTTGTCCATCTGCTCCAAACTGATTTTCTTCTGGCCTTCGGTCATAAGCTCAGCTCCATTAATCAAATCAAGTCAAGTGATGATACTGATTTGGATCTGGATCAAATCACGAACGCCATTATTTGCCACACCCATGATCCATCTCCCCTCCTGTTTCCCTACTCCATTCGCTCCACACTACAGTTTTTCTTTTAATAAGCAAGCACGAGAAGCACGACGAGTACCACATGGGCTGGGCTGCGCCGGAGGAGTAGGTTGCACGGTGGGCTGGGCTGAAGGAGTTGGGCCCAGCGTGGGCTCTCCTTTCTTCTCGGTGGATGGACATGGCGCTGAGAACCAAACACAAACCCTAAGCTGTCCGCTGAGGCCCGCCACGCAACAGACACGCCACGATGCGGCGGTGGTGCTGCTCCTCCTCCGCCGCCGGCCTCGCCCGCCGCATTCTCTCCTCCTCCGCTGCCGTCGTCCATGCCCGCCCACCCGTGCCTTCCCTCCCCTTCCGCCGCCACCACTCCCACGCGCCTCTGCCCATCACCAGCTCGCTGTTCCGCTCCGCGGCGGCCGCTCCCATCGTACGGCCACCGGTGATGATGGCGATGCAGCTGCGCCACTACGCCGTCAAGGGCAGGTCCCGCGCCCCGATCACGCCCACCATCTCCAAAGTCAAGAAATACAAGATGAAGGCCCCCTCGTAGGCTCCTCCCCTCCACTGCTTCTAGCAGCAGCAAATCTCGCTTCGCTTACATTTCTGAATCTCATGGTGGTGCGTTGTGTCAGGTCCATGAAGTTCCGCTTCCGAACGCTCAAGGACGGCCAGATCCGCAGGTGGCACGCCGGCAAGCGCCACAATGCGCACCTCAAGGTACGGATCCTTTTCATGTGCTGCATTTTTTTTCTTCTTCCAAACCTGCTCACATTTCAAGCAAATGATCTGGATCCACTGTAAATAGCTACTGCATGATCATACTGAATGATCATTCTGAACATTCCAAATTACAACTGCTATAAAGATGGATCATGCCTCTCAAGTCTCAAATAGCGAATAGCAAATGCCAGGTGCTTGCCTGGTTGCGGTTAGTAAATGGTAGTAGTTCTATTGCCCTATAACTTAGCAACTGCAGCCCCTATAGTGTTTCCAGTAAATCTTCTTAAGCTGCATTTTCTTTTGCTCTAGCACTGTGTAATTCAGAACTAAGCTCATTTCAACATAGTCAGTTGCAAAATTCATCAAACAATATCTGGAAAAATAAACAGATCATCATGAATCCATGTAGCTTCCAGTGTTGTACACATGATTCCAATTCGATTTGTTGAACAGATTCGTTTGTGATGTCATTACTTGTTGATTTGCAGTCCAAGTCAGCAAAGCGGAGACTTCGGAAGCCTGCTTTAGTGCATTTAGCTTATGCAAAAGTTATAAAGAAGCTCAACTTCTGCGGCTAGGAAAGGAGGAATGCAGGATGGAGATTGGCACATGAATCTGGTTGATCAGTACTGACTGCCAACTGTTATCTTCTTACGTTTGTCGTTTGACGCATTGGTATCAGATTGTGCGCTCTTATCTGTTCAGTGATACCGATGAGCATTTTGCGGTATACCAGCCGTTTGTTTTCTGCGCAATCTAGTCTAGTTGATAAAGGCTCTCATGTGTTGTGTTATCTGTTGCACACAGAGAAGACTCACCATATGTATAATGGGAAAACCTGCTGCCAGTAAAGAAACTATGTGTTCCTTATCCAAGCTTCAGATTCACTGAGCTTCACATGCCAATATATCGACCTGGAGTTTAGTTGTAAAAATTCAGAGAACATTGTTCTATTCTTTTGTTTTCTCATACTGTGTACTTTGCCGCTTTGATTGTATCGTGTTTGTTATTCAGATATCTTAAGGGTCAGATCATCTGTTAAGGGAAACTTTTGGCTGGGTAGTAAATGTTGTATTTGTTGGTAACCGGCAACTTTGTGCCAAGTCTAGCTGTAGGAGCAGATTGAATCTGAGTGTGGATATGTACCTATGGATAAAGAGCACGCTGTGTTTCTGTAGTATACTAGTTAAAATTTAGGATGAATTTGATCTAGAAAATCATCACACTAGAATATCATGACTTGCATTGTTCAGTCTCATCAACGACTATGGGCAACAGGGTCTGCGTTGTGCTAACGAGATTCTAGTTGTCGTCCGAGCTTTTATCTGAGCACTCCGACCTCTGGTTTTCCTTTCAGCATGTTCCTCCTTCCCTTTTTATCTTTCTTTATAACTTTTTTAACAGTGCAGTTGGGCTGGATTTCGCTATCAATCATCATGATACAAAAGGAGATTGGTGGTACTCGAAGTGATAGATCAAGGGATTTAGAAACAGTTCCCTGTGTTAGTAGTCTGGCTAGTAGGCTTAATAAGCAAGTAAAAACTGTATGCCTTGATCAGCTCCTTAAGCAGGTTTCAGTATAATTAGCCAAGTTGTCATCGACAAGTACATATGAAACTAGCCTGCTTGCTTCTCCTGCTAATTATAGTGACAGGCTCATCCTTCCAGTAAACTAGGTAACATCAGTTGAATCCAGGATGCAAAGTAAAGTTCTACCGACACTAGGTAACATCAGTAGTATCATATGCCTGAACGTTGATTGCCTGCTTGATTGGTAGTCTTCAGCTATAGATGAAGGGAACTCTAGATTAGAGGTAGTCGGAGAAGCTGGAGCTGAATGGATCAAACAACTGCTGCTTGGTCTCTTCGTCCTGAATCTTGGTGATGGATGAGAAGATGTTGAGGGCGTCCATGTCAGCAAACAGGTCCAAGTCGTTCTCTTGCTTCGGCTGATGATGAACACCATCATAGTCGGCGTTGTTGTTACTACTATTATGATGAGTTGGACGAGCTGCAGCCACTGCCGCCAAGGAAGGAGCGGCAGTGTTCTTGGCGGTGGCGGAGCAGGTGGGACGGGTCGATCCGGCGAGGGCGTTACGCTGGGTCGGCCACGGGTGGTTGTGGTCGGAGGTGTAGGTGATGACGAGCATGTTTGGGTCGGTGCGGCTGCGCTCCACCTGCTTCCTCGCTGGGCATCCCTTGGAGCTGCTGCAGCGGTAGTAGCCCCTTGGGTAAGGCGACCCCTTGATCGGCTTCTGCCCGTACTTCCTCCACGCCCACAGGTCGGACGGCACCACCTCACCGGTCATGCTCGGCCGGCTGCTTGCTCCTGGTGCCGCCGTGGGTGCCGGGATGCACACCACCTTCTTCATCTGGCTCTTCCTGCATTCAGAATTGAGGTATGTACGTTATACCATTGCCAGTTCTCCATGGATACGGCATGTGTGAGCAGTTAACACTTACACTTACTATCGATATCGTGAAGCTAGATTAATAAGATAGGTAAGTCATATGAATTAACCTTGGCTTGATTACAGCAGAGGCACGAGGGTGGTGGAATATAGACATGTGATGGAGACGACCGCCTATCTCCGGCGCCACCACAACGTCGCTTTCCTTCTCGATGGCAGGATGACGAACCATCCTGGCCAGTGGCTCTGGATGTGCTTGTGGTTTCATCATCGTCGCCGGTGAATGCAGCGAGACCGCGTGATGATCATACGACGGCCTAGTATCGCCGCCCATCATCATCGTCACCATCCCGAGGTGCTCATCATCGCCATGGCTGACCACTAGGGCGTCTCCTCCTTCCAGCAGCAGCGAGTCGTACTCCTCGTCCTCCTCCGACTGCAGATAGGAGGAGGAGGCAGGGATTGTTGGAAGCTCGTGATGGCGAGGCGGGTGCAGGCTTGCCCGGACGACATCCGAGAGATCTCCTTGCTCGCCCGGCGACATCCAAAACAAGTCGCACATGATCGATCAATGGCTGCGGCGGCCGGCGTCGGTACTGATTTACTTGTGCAAGGAATGATCATTCAGTCTACAAGCACAACAGCGTGGTCAGCCATGCACGCATGTGATCTATATCTACTTTGGAGAGGAGTGAGCTGGGCGAGCGCTCGGCTACTTGTATATATGTGCATGAGCCATGAGGTGGCTACTAGCTAGCTAGCTGCACATATGTAGAGGTGAGGAGTGGAAAGCTGGGGCTGACTTTTGAGTTTTGACACTAGAGGCAGCCAGGAAAAAATGAAGGTGGCGCTAGCAATATGTAGGCAAAAGGAGGAGAAATAGAGTCGAGTCCACTTTCCTCCTAAATATATGAACTATTTGTGTGGCTCACTTTCTACTCCAAACCATTTTTGAAAGGGTAAGACCATCGATGGCGCGGTTTAGTGAGAAAGAGTCATGCTGATAGTTTAGGGAGAAAAGGTCGATTTATTTTTCCTAGAGCTGATAATATTCACGATGAACTATATATAAATATATAATATCATTATACGAATAAACTAACTGCATATGTATGTTCATTAATATCGATAGTGGTCTTGTCTTGCACGGTCCAAATCAACAACCCCATCGACGGTCCATCAATCGATGGCTACTATCATTTTCAGCGGTCGATCCATCTATCCCCTCTAGCTTTTATCTTTTCTTGTACCTTTTGTATCCGGCCGATTTCAATCTACATCTTTAATCACTTCATTGATTTCGGCGGGCACTATCAGCTCGTTTAGGGTTCCTTGATTCGAAGGAATGGCAAATGATTTCTGAAGGATTGGTTCTTATAAGAATTTTTCCTATGTAAGTTGTTTGATTTATAGGATCGCTTCTATAGGAATTTATCCTAGACGGAAAAAAACATGATGTCCAACCTCATGAAAAATTCCTTTACCACAATAATCAAAGAGAACTCCTTTTTCCATAGGATTCAATTAGACATACCACCTCAATCCTATAGGTTTCTTATTACTACATTTTCCTATCTTATGAATCAAAGGAGCCCGCCTCTTTGGATTGCAGGAATTTCACAGCATTTTCATAGGATTCCAATCCTTAGGAGATTTTCCTATGTATTCCCTTGGTTCAAAGGAATGGTGCTACCAAAATCTTATGGACTGAATTCCTATGCCTCAATTTCGTAGTAATTTAAACATCCACTCCAAGGCGAAATACTGTATTTATATTTCAACAGGAAGCAGTACACAACTAATCTGTCGATGATTTTTACTGGGCACGCACGTAAGTAATATGTGATGTTCAAGACTTGGAAGTGGAAGAACCTGTTGTCAACGTGTGATTGGTGCATAATAAGCTAATTAACCAGATTATCAGGTCGCTCGTCAACACTCATCGATCCTATCCTATCCCAACTGTCACTCCAACATAGCATGCAATCGTATGGAATGTCAGTCCATCATGGTCTACTTTATTGTATAGCTGGTCACTGTTATTGGGAAACTAATTAACATGTTAATTTCAGACTGGCGACACTGGCTACACATTATCGACAGTGATCGACAGAGCTCAGTGTTGCGCTAGCATGATTAGCTCACGACGATGCGTATGCTTGTGGCGAAATGGATTCGACGAGACGTTTCGAGCGACAAAAAGATTGGATGGCATAGGCCGGCCAAAGCCGCTTCGCTTTTACCACTTGGAATTCCACCCAAGTCCATCCATCACTTCGCCTTAGCTCGTCCATGGAAGATCGAGTTCGTGCGCACACTCATTCGATCGACGCCCCCCAGCTAACCTACCTAGCTATAAGCTACACAGAATCTGAACTAGCAGCTAATGATTGATCCATACATATAATTTCTTCTTTTCCCATTACATGATAGATGATCGTTTTCATATGGATGGGCAGCTTGCTAGCTGCTTGTGGCAGATCAAGTGTCCCGAATTAAGCGTAGCTAAGGTAGGGTTGTCGAATTGGAGTTCATTCTCGGTGAAGGATACTGCCATCTATCAAGCTCCGGATTCGCATGTCATTCGTGCCTAGATACACTTCTTTTTTACACGAACCACTCAGATAGATTTTAGTTCCACTTCTAACAAGATAGTTTTCTTTGAGATGCATTTTAGTATGTAGATTCATATGTATCTTACACTAAAACAACATACTTTGAGATGCATTGTAGTTCAGAAAAGGCTAAAACATCTTATATTTTTTATACGGGGGAGTAAGACATAACAACATACTGAAAATACCAAAACAAACACAACCAACAAGAAGAAGGGTAATTCGCAAAAAAAAACAAGAAGGGTAGAAAAAAGTTATTTGATAGCAAAGAGAATTATATCTATAGTCTTAACTAATATGGATTTGAATCAATGACTCCCGTTGTATGATAGGGAATGGTATTTATAACTAAAAAAACTAAAAGGTTACATCAGATCACTCTATAGTCATCATTACTACCTTTGACAATCATATCTCGATCATTTTCTGTGTACCTGATAAAGAACTCACAGATGGACATACATGCACACAACTAAATAACCTTGAATGTACAGTGGTCGGAGATACACCTATCATAAAGCATGTTGTCGATCCACAATTTCATCGCTCGACCACCAATGGAGCCTACCACAATTACGATTGGAGATATGGAGAAACCAAAGCAGCACTAGCCTCCAATCGTTGGCCACCAAGGCCAGACTCGGATGGGGTAGAAACCGAGACCATTATTCCACACAACATCGTCTCCTCCTTCAAGATGTTGTTGCTGAGGATAAACAAAACTACAAGATAAATATCTAATCTACATGCTATCGAAACACCCGTGGTCATCGCAGTATCGCACCTCCAAGAGATGTGGGGAAGGTTGTTGCTAGATGTTAGTGAAGAATGCTAGCGGCTATGGTTTGCAATGTATATCATATTTTCCTTATGAAGCTTAACCTCTAATATGTTCATCATATTAGGCTAACAAACTGACTTTATTAACTAAAAGAAGACGAATAAACCGAAACAGAGTAAACCAACAAAGATTATTAATCCGCAACTCTAAATCAACATCAAAGTACTCTGAAATCCCCATCTATATATCTAGTGCTCGTATATTCATGTTCTTATACGTACCCTTTAAACACTTTGCAGAAGTCCATACGTGCACACAAGGTTTAAATATCGGTGTGAGCAGCTCACCACAAGTGGTGAATATCTTAGAACAATGAACACATTTTGGTTGGGGACGCAATCCTCACATTAAAGGATTTAAAACCTTGTCCTCATTATCAGACCGGCGAAGGAGAACACCACGATAATGATAGGATGAAGTATGAGAAACCAAGACACCGCTAGCTCACTCACATCGACCATGAAGGCTTGGCGAGAACAAGAGTGGAGCTAGGAGAACACATTATTCCACGGGAAAAAATTTCCACGGTCAAGATGAAACCATAAAATGTACATAAATAAACAAAAACGACCAAAACTATCCAAGTCCATCCTCCATAGCCTTTAATAATCTGGATAATCAAGAACGAAGAATAATACTCTATGGTATGCTCAATAATATGGCTAAGCCCATTGACAAGATGTGAGCCCATTATCACTGGTTTATGTGAGAATACAGTTGGGCCTAGCCCACTGTCTTGGTCAGCATCGCCTACCTCCTCCTACCTTCGTTCTAGAGAGAGAGAGAGGGACGGTGAGGCATCGCATCGACAGAGAGGAAACGAAGGGAGAGCGGCGGAGGTATTAGCCATGGCCGCGGTGGTTCGGAGCGTGTGGCAGGGAATCAGGGAGAAGGGCCTCACCAACTTCCTCCGCTACGCCCGCGACGAGGGTTACCTGTAAGACTCTCCTCCTCCACCCCGGATCTGAGATTCGCCTCTGCCTATCCTCCCGTGGCAGTTGGGGGCGAATTCCCATCCGATTTTCATCCAGGGTTTTTTTTATCAATCGGATTGCCTCGCCTTGCGTTTTACCGCTTGTTGATTCAGTAGTCCAGGTTTGTTCGCATCCAAATCAGTGAATGGATACGAAATGGTTAGCAATAGCGCATCTTCATATAACGCTTAAAATAGTCAACAACTTACATACCTTCAAACAAATTTCTGCTGGGACTGAAACCGAAAACACAGCTGCTCTTGTTGTTCCAGGCAGTTTATGCCAAAATCATCTAGTGCAAAAATGCTTGCATACACCATAGTTGTACTCAACAGTCTAACACTATATTGCAATACAACATAACAAGAAAGTGAGGGACATGCAATGTATATATGTGCCGTTGTAGGCTACTGTACTTATTTGCAAAACAAACTTTGCATATATCCAATGGCGGAACAAAACTTTTAGAAGCCTAGGAAAATTACAGTTCACCATAAAAATCCGCTCCAGATATGGTTTTGCGCTGCCCACCCTAGTTAATTCACATTACACACCCTTCTCCTTCCGGGATTAGCAGAAGGATTTAAATTTCCTTGTGCACTTGAGCATCCTAGCAACAGATTATTTTGAGACCTAGCTGCGCATTGCAATTAGATCAAACTAGTTGCAAACTCCCACCTTTAGGTATCTTTATTGTGAAAGCAAGTGAATAACTTTGTGCTGCTGATGATAAGTATATATATTCATCAGGAGACATAATTAACTGTGATGAATACTGCTTATAACTTAATGTTTCCAGTCAGGGGTCCTCACTCTTTAAAAGAAAGCACTGCATTCTTTTCAATTCCTGGATTTCTATTCGATGAAGGATTGTCATCATATACACTGTTCACTTGTTAATATTATATCACTTCAGTTATCTACAAATGCTAGTTTTCCGAAGTGGGGTGAAAAAACTAAATTGTGCACATGTTGCTTTGTTTATGATTCTAATGTTCTGACACGGTGTTATTTGCAGAAAATGCCTTCCGGACGGAAACTTATTGTAAGCCCTTCTTTCAATCCCTCCAATTTTGCTGGAGGTGTGGGATTGTGAGTCTCACGACAGAATTGTCTTCTTTTCAGGCAAACCAAAATTCACAACATTGGCGCAACCCTTGTAGGAGTTGACACTTTTGGAAACAAGTATTATGAGAAACTACACGATACTCAGTACGGTGAGTAGCTTTTTCCCAGTTGATTTATTACATTATTCTTATTTTGGAACTCTGCTGCATGCCCACATTATAAATATTGACCACATAATAAAGGATATACATCGTCATGCTAAGAAAAGCAGTACCTATCAGTTTATATACTCACCATCCATAATATCCGGATATCCTGTCTCTTGTTTCCTTTTTCTTTTCTCTAATGCGTGAAATTGGGAACTTTGCTCTTTAGTGGCCATTCGGAGATGTGGATCTTTGACAATGTTGTAGAAAACTAAACATTGATAAATCTTTAGGAAGGCATAGGTGGGTAGAGTACGCAGACAAGGGTCGCTACAATGCATCCCAGGTGCCTGCTGAATGGCATGGATGGCTACACCACATTACAGACAGCACTGGGGATAAGGCGAGTTTTCTTCTTATGTTGCACGTGCTATTTCCTGCAAAAAATTCAAGATCAGGTCTTGTGATTTAGGTCACAATTTACAGAAATGATTTATCTCTCAATTGATTTTTTTTTTTTGGGACAGCTGCTGGAGGAGAAGACTAAAAAGTTTATCAGGGAACACAGACAGAACTACACAGGACAGGGTGACGATTTGATCTACCACTCCAAAGGGCATGCACTGAACCCAGGGCAAAGGGACTGGACAAGGTACCAGCCTTGGGAACCAAAGAAAGAGGAGGCCTCCTGATCCAAATGGTACCCCAGTGAATCCTCTCTTTCCGTTTGGCATTTGGTTTGGCGTCACAGGAGCTGAAACAGCCGGACAGCTCGGTTTCATGGCCTGGAGCCTTAATAATGTATCTGATACTGAATGAACAAATTTCAATCCCTGCATGGGTGTGCCAAAAAAGATATGCGGTGAATGGATGTCGCCTCTGTTTGAATTGAATATTTATTTTGCTGATGTTAACGGTGTATGTTGAGACCCTAAAAGTTGGTCGTATTGTTGGTAATTCGTTGCCTGTGTCACTGTGAAATGTAGAGCTGAGATATTTGAGTGAGTCGCTCAAACTTTATGTTCCTTACAATATAGTGTATGCGACCATGGCGACTCCTGACTGCGCGTCGCCGCCGCCAGGGTGATCTCTTTCTACCGGCCACCTCCTCCATCTCTGCGTCAGATCCGGAAGACTCGCAGTGTTCTCTCTTCATCTCCTTGGAAGCCAAGCGCTGCCGTCCACGGATTCGCGGAGGCCAAGCTCTTCTTGCTCTGTCCCCCGGTGTTGTTTTCCCGCAGAGCTCTTGCAGGCTGCTGGCTTCGGGAAGATAGGAGAGGCTGTTAAGCTGGAAGATGGAGTAGGCGATGCTGGCTCCTCCTCGTCCCTCGGGTGCTGCTGGCTGTCCTACAATGGCGGAGGCACCCCCGGTCTCCTCCACGTTGCGGGGAGCTCAACTCCACCACCGTACCCTTCCGGCGACTGCTGCTCCGGCCTCGTCGACCACCATCTCCCTTCGCCCACACCAGATGCCCCCGCCCCCGCCTGCCGTGGTCCCAGCCGGGTTCACCCCCCCGCGTGGTTCGGCCCCCTTTGGGCCAGCCGCGACCGCTGCTCCGTTCTCTGGTTGTCGGCGACCTCGGCTCCCTACTCGACGTGGAGGAGGTGCCCGACTCCCTGCTGGATGAGGTGCCCGTGCTCGTGCCTCTTGTGGGGATGGAGGGGCCCGAGCGGGTTCCTTGCTTGCCTAGCCCGCCATGTCCTCCAGCTGGGCCCTCACCCTTGCTCAGGCAGCCAGAGGTGGAGCTGTTGAAATCTACTGGGCCGGAGCTTCAGGACGATTCGCTGGCTTGGCAGGAGGTTTGAAACAAGCAACGTCCACAGCGGAACTCCTCTCCTCCTCGTAGGGCTGAAGACCGTGCCTTGGCATTCCGGCGAAGGGTGCAGGGCCTATGCTTCCGCTGCCTGGAACCTGGCCATCATGTTGTTGGCTGTCAAGGCGACATATGTTGCCTCGTGTGCCCCTGCTCCGGTCATCGTGAGCGAGACTGCTTGAAGCAACATCGCCAGAAGAACAAGGTGGCGCCCCCGTGCTCCGAGGTGCCGACATCCGGTCCGTGCCGTGCATTGGACCGCTCTTGGGTCTCTGTTGCCGCGCCCCCTCCCAAGCCTGGGGACCACCGAATGACCCCAATTAGTGCACAACCAGTGACGAGCTTGGCGGCTGCTAAACCAGGAGCTTCTACAGATGTGGTGATGAGATCCCTTGTTGAGGAGCAGGTGGCGTTGCTGCGGGCGGAGATGAAAGGCATGGTCGTGTCTCATTTTCAGGAGATGGTGATGTCTCAGGTTGTGATGACGGAGGCTGTGCAGGGATTGCTGAAGCGACTTGGGAGCTGTTTGGAGAGGGCTGAGAAAGCTCTGGAGAGGCTCTCTCTCGCGCCTGCGGTGGCTCCGTTGACTCTAGCACCGCCTTCTCCTGCTGAAGTTGGTGTTGATTGCATGGAAGGTTTTGGTGACATGGGCTTGCGGGAACTTGCTGTGGAGTCAGCTGTGGGTGTGGCTTCGGAGGGCCTAGTGGATTTGGATGCACCTAACTCAAGGGACCTGCTACATTTTGATGCTGAAGAGCTACAGGAGAAGGCCTCTCTAGTGGAGGCTGAGGAGGGCTTTGCCGCAGCAGCGGGAGCGGGATCCACCCTGTTGTCCGCTAATGATGAGCATGTTGCTGAGAAGGAGGCTCGACAACATATCAAGAAGGACATCGTCACACGCATACAGTCTGGCCCTGGACAACGGGACATGGAGGTGGGTGCACGTGGGTGCCCCTTGACGGGCTTCCTCGCCCGGATCACGGTGCCAATTGCGACCTCTGTTTTGGGCACGCCGTCCACAACGTTGGTCCACGAGGTAGAGGTGAAGGCGCCGTCTGTGCGGAAGAGCGGCAGGTTCGCCAACATGCACCCGGAAGGAGCCAACATGGAGCATTTGGCTAGGGAGGCTGTGGCACGCCGTCTTGGTTCACGACCTGAGGAGGCTACCACCTCGGAAAGTCGGCGGCAAGAGTTCATGGCCCTGTTCGATGGACCTGGGCCTCTTTCGGACCAAGGCGTGTGCGGCCATCGACGACTTCGTTCTCAATGCGAAGAAGCCTAAGAAGAAGAAGAAGATGTAAGGAATAACTAGGTTCGAGCGGCAGTTGCCGCCGGGAGTGGCATAGAGGTTGAAGTTTTGATGCTTGCGCACTGCTTGGCGTGGGAGGAGTTGGAGCTGCGGGAGGAGTTGGAGATGCGGGCTTCCACCCACACACGGGATTCTGAAGTATTCTTTTACCTTTTGTTTTGCCTTTTTTTAATCTTTTAAAGGAGTTGGTTCGTAACTCAACTTTCTGTACATAAAACTCCATTCTATCTAATCGGATGGCGGATACGACCGCTTTAAACCTTAAAAAAATATATAGTGTATATACTCCTAGCTTGTATGAAACTGGAAGAAATTCTAGGAATCCGCTGAGCATAAGCTCCGGTCCATAGCGACCCTGGTAAAAAGATCATTCCCTGGCATACTAGATGAAGCTTCGGTAGGTCTGGATGATTTTGTGTGCGAGTGTTCGACCGAGAGATACACTGTAGGAGTAGGAAGGAAGAGCCACATACATTTGCTCTTGAGATTGCAGTACCCATTCCCCTTTTCTACTACTGCACAAAAAACAAAATAACCTCAACTGCTATAGCAGTGTCAGGCGATGGCTGACTTCTTCACCGGGAACCAGATCAAGATCGGACAGAAACCAAGTACGGATAAAATAGAATTGAGAGGGATACAGAGGAAAGAGAGAGACGTGGGATTATGGAGAAAGAGCACGTGTGGTGTGGTGTGGTGTGGTGTGGTGTGGAGGACGACGTGACTCCTCCAAGGCCTTCTACTTGGCTGTAGTTAAACCTTCGTGTACAGGACCCGACCTCGAGCGTGGAGATTGGTTGGCTTGTTAAACTCTCCAAGGCTGCTCCCAGTACCAACCCCCCACCCTGCTTGCTACCCCGACTTCACCTCAAGCCAAGGGGGCAGTTCAGCACTGCGCACTTCAGCAGAGGATCCAGATTAATGGCGTCCAAGGTCAGTGCTTCTTCTTCCTCACCACCGATTTCTCTTTTAGTAGCTAGCTACTCCAATACTAGCATGTCTGTCGGCTGATGGATGGAGTTCATGGGGGGAGGTTCAGTTCGGTGTGCAGGGCGAGAGGGATGCGGAGATCCACGTCTCCTCCCCGCCTCCGGACGACTGCGAAGCCACCAGGCCCTTGCTCACCGCCGCCGCCTGCGAGGCATACTCCGTCTCCGCCGCGATCCTCCCGTACGCCCACTGCCCCTCCCCTCTTTACTGCTTTCTTGCTTGCCTGCTTGATGCAGTTCTTTGTTTCTTCATAACCGATGATGTCTTGTCGCGTCTGCTTCATAATTCCTTCACCCCAGTAGAGTTCTCTCGAATTTAGTTGTACAAAAATTCCGATAAAGGGCGCTTTATTTTTTATTAAACTATAAAAAAATGACATCAAGGCGGTGGAATACAATAGAGTTCGCACTTGCCCTCGGGTAGTTAGGATACAAACAACACCAAGTTTAATTTAATTTAGGCTTCAAGTTCATTCGACAATCTCTTACTCTGCAGTCTTGTTTAAAGAAGAAGCCCAGACAGAGGCTTCTGTACTGTAAGCTACCGAACACACTTGACTGAATGCTTCCTGAACTGTCTGCAGCTTCTTCTTCCCGGCTTTGGGTGGGCTTCTCTATGGCTATGACATCGGGGCAACATCTGGTGCTACCATATCGCTCAAGGTATAACTTCTTAGTTACTCTGTCCAGTGTCCACATCACTGCCACGGTTTACAGTTGGTTTTAATCCCTCTTTTATCTCTTGTGCATCGAATTGCAGTCCTCTACATCCAGTGGTACAACATGGTACAACCTGTCATCAGTCCAAACTGGCCTCGTGGTAATGCTCTATTCTGCATCACAATAAAAATTCTGTAGCTATCTAGCCAACTCTGGCCTCATTTAATCTTCTGTGTGCCTTGCCATTCTGTTGTTCGTGATGCAGGTCAGCGGCTCACTCTATGGTGCTTTGATTGGATCCGCCACGGCATTTACCATTGCAGATTTTCTGGGTATGCCTGTCCTTCTCAACCATCCTGTACGGTGCAATCTGGACTGGTCTTCTGATATGATTTCTGCCCATTACTTACAACAGGAAGACGCAGAGAGCTTATTGTTGCTTCTATCTCGTATTTGGTTGGAGCTCTTCTCACAGCCGCGGCTCCTAACTTCCTTATCATGGTGGTTGGTCGCTTTTTATACGGCATAGGAATTGGACTGGTAATAAAACCTGACAATATTGCCCCTTATGTCATAGTTGACATCGCAAAGTATGTGATTATGAAAACACATAATCCTGTATAACGCTTATGTGAGTTGCTTTTGTTAGGCCATGCATGCCGCTCCAATGTATATTGCAGAGACTGCTCCAAGCCAGATCAGAGGAATGCTTATTTCTCTAAAGGAGCTCTTTATTGTTCTTGGGATGCTTGTAAGTGCAGATTTGATTTTTTTCTTCTTCTCTTCTCCTCACTCATCTTCTAGCTTACTTATTTCCCATTTCCTTCTGCAGCTTGGTTATATAGTAGGCAATCTCTATGTTGAAGTGCTTTCTGGTTGGCGCTACATGTATGCCGCCAGTACTCCCATATGTGTAATCATGGGAATTGGAATGTGCTGGTTACCTTGTTCCCCTAGGTGGCTTCTGTTATGTGCCACACAGGGGAAAGGAAATCTGCGTGAGACAAAAGAAAATGCTACACGTTGCTTATGTCGATTGAGGGGTCAAGCTTCACCTGATTTGGTTTCACAGCAGATTAATTTGATTCTGGATGAATTGTCATATGTTGGCGAATATAAAAAGGCAGGCTTCAGTGAGATCTTTCAAGGAAAGTGTCTAAAGGCAATGATAATTGGATGTGGCTTGGTGTTCTTTCAGCAGGTAGTATCTTTATTTTTTGTATTTGACTGGTGTATGCCCCTAGAATTCTATTCGTACATTCCATGACATCAGGATGATTTTATGTGGCATTCTTTTGCTCGTGCTCTATGTATTTGCTAGGTCACTGGTCAACCAAGTGTGCTATATTATGCCGCGACAATTCTTCAGGTATTATACTTTTGCCGTTTTGCGTATGACATTATTCAGTTCGAGTATGGCATTTTTTGGTGGTAAGGTTGGCTATCCTTCATAAAATGGAAGCCCCTTCATGTTACAAGGTGTTGTGTTTTCAGTATAGGCGGCAGGGCCTTGCCTTTACACACTATGTATCTTTTGCTTTTCTTCATGTATTAATCATAGCTATCACTACTTGCACACAGAGTGCTGGATTTTCTGGAGCATCTGATGCCACTCGTGTATCAATTCTTCTTGGCTTACTGAAGGTATGTGCCAATACTTCTGTGTAAGGTTAGTGTAAACTTAAAATATACTTACTGAAGCTGACTCAGAGCTTTCAAACCGAAATTGTAATGCTTTGACAGAAAGTCAACATACTATTATACTTCGTGGGTACATATTATTTCTTATTGAAAGGATAGCATGTCTGGCCAAGATTTGATACAGTGCTGAGAAATGCATAAGAAAATAATCTTAACTGTTTGCTGTTAAATTGCACATGCCCTTGCTGTTAAAGAAACAAGAAACTGTTATTAACATTCTGGTTTCATCTCTATAGCTGATTATGACCGGAGTGGCCGTTCTTGTGGTTGACAAACTTGGCAGAAGACCATTACTCATTGGTGGTGTTAGTGGAATTGTAAGTCTACCTTCAACATGTATATTTCTTATTTTCATATGGCCAAAGTGCTCCTTGATATGATCAAGTTGAAGTTAGTATTCCTATGATTTTACATGCAACGGTAAAATCTGTTATTATCTTCACTGGTTGGAAATGATATCTAAACTGTATAGTATCTTTTCATTCATAATTTTTTAGTCTCTGTGGAACAAGGTATCATTGATTAGGGGCTAGGAACTAGTAAGCATGATGATCTTTTTGTCATGACAAAGCATTTCAGTAGAACATATTTTGATGGAGATGTATCCACACATACTCAACTTTTTCTTACAGTACACACTTACTCAAATTTTGGTTGTTACGTGCAGGCTGTTTCCCTTTTCTTGCTGTCTTCATTCTATACCTTGTTTTCGGGTGCTTCTTATGTGGCTGTAATGGCGCTTCTACTGTATGTTAGCTGCTACCAGGTATTTATTCTTATTTTCCATAAAAAGCTAGTACAACAGGATTCCAGTGAGGAATATGACTTGGCTTTGTGAAATACCCTCCGTACCAAAATAGAATACGTCTTAGATATTTCAATTCGGACTACATACAGATTGAAATGAGTGAATCTGTACATAATGTGTGTCGAGGTATATTTGTATCAGAAAAATGCTAAAACATCTTATATTTTGGTACGGAGTTTGTACTAGTAAGCTTGCATCCACATCAAAGTTTCAGCAGTTGAACTTTACCTATGAGTTTATCTGCCTTTTTGTCTGACTAATGAGAAGAGGTTACTTTGCAGTTGTCATTTGGTCCGATTGGCTGGCTTATGATTTCGGAGGTTTTCCCGCTGAAACTGCGAGGCCGTGGACTGAGTGTTGCTGTTCTTGTGAACTTCGCCTCCAATGCCCTGGTCACTTTTGCTTTCTCCCCTCTAGAGGTATGAGCCTGCTGTTCTTTCCTTCTGGGTTTCACCATGGAATGTACTATCAAGTTAGTTGAATGTAATTTCTGCATTGTGCTGTAGGACTTGATTGGCACGGGGGTTCTCTTCGCTTCGTTTGGTGTGATTGCGGTGGCGTCTCTTACGTTCATATTCTTCATTGTGCCCGAAACTAAAGGGCTCACCCTGGAAGAAATTGAAGCCAAACTGTAGACCCAGCTGTCCGTAGTATCATCTTAATTAGCATCTTCTTTATGGCTCTTGTTGAGGGATTTTGCAAGCACATAGGAGTATTACATTGAGAAAACCACTTTTTATCACTGAGTAAAATTTTATATACATAGAATGTGTCCAACTGGCATAATCTTGATACGTGACCTACTATTAAAGGTGTAAATGAGGGCGGCCTCCACTGAAAATTTTATCTTGCAAATAATGGTCACATTAAAAAGCTCGCGTACACACCACCAGAATCGATGAAAATTGAAGAAAAGAGACCCTGGCGGAGAATTGTTCGAGGAAATGAGAACATGAGGTCCTATGGGAAAGATACTTTCAAGCTAAAATTGTTTGAGGAAATAAAAAAATTGTGGCAATGCAGTTGGTGAATTCTGAAGAATATGGTCCTGTCCAAAAAGCAACATGTGACTCGGATCCGAATCCTTGGCTGGTTAACTCTTTTCCTTTAGTACTAGCATGGATTTGTATTTATTTCTGGATCCAGTGGCTCAATTCAAAGCTATCTCATTGATTGACTATTCCTCTAACCAGCTACTCCCTCCTTTCCTGTTTATTGGGCTCATCTTGCAAATCACATCAAGCAAGGAAGACCTAGTTAAGTGCTAAACACCACACTAATGCTACATACATGGCCTTCTCACTCCTTCATGCGTTGGTTGATTCAAAGAACCAAAGATTGATAGAATTGAATGTGGGCATAGGTATACTTATATTCCTAAAACAACTAGCCTTACATTTTTGAGATAGGCCGCCCTTTAAAACCGAAGGGAACGATTACATTCAAAATTACCCAATTACAAAGTAGCTTTTTTGGACCCTTAGTAAGTAATGTGTCAGCTACATATTCTACGAACTCAAGTCTAAGGACATCGCATATCCATTGTTGAGTCATACAGCGATAGTTAAGAATATAATGTTGTCGCCGTGACTCATGGCGTGTCCATAAATTGTGTGATAGCTTTATGTCTATTACCAGAGAAACACGATCATCTGCCAATATGTATGTTAGACAACAGTTTTGTGCTCATCTGAATTCACATTAGTGACCAATTTGGAATAACTACTACAAAAAATTAATATGGAGTTTAAAAAGAAGTTGCATAGTTGTTGATCAATATCAATTGATTATTCAAGTAACATTATTCAATAAATCCTATTTATACGAAGTAATAATATCATTTCTATGATAGTCTCTAGGGCATATTTTAAACACATTCTCCATCAAGCATTTTTGTCCAAAGGGTATTTTATCGATTCCTGCAGATGGATTCATTATTCAGTTCATGTCTGAATAAGCCGAGACTTTGATGATTTCTTGGTTCTTACTCATCCTAACTCTGATAGAATTCCAGCGGGTTGGGCTGCTTGCATACAAAAAGGAATCAAAAATAGCCCCAAGTGTTGGTCTGCATGTGTATTACGTAACAGCCTAAGGAAAAACACATTGCTACCTGACAGACTATTGTTCATTACTTCATAAATTGATGCAATCCTGATAAATTATTAGTAGTGTTCATCAGTACATCTTGTCCTTGTGTATCGGTGTGAGACGAATCGGGCAGCCGTTCTTGAGCCTGGGAAACATTGCCCATTTCTCAAGGCTTGTGTCATGGTCTGCCATCTCCCATCTGAAAACACAAGAAATGTTAATCTTACTATCCAGCTCTATCTGGATCCATCAAATAAAGAAACTGGGCTCAGTTTGAAACCTGAAATTTGTAACAAGGCGATGAAGAAATATTAGCATCATAATCTTGGCAAGGTTCATTCCCAGACATGTTCTACCACCTGCTCCAAATACTAAGAAGCTGTATGGCTTCATATCACCCTGTCCATAACAACACCATCTATCAGTTTGTCACAAAACTATATCGCGGTATGGATTCTTCAGGCTCATAATACATACACTGAATCTGGAAGGATCGAACACTGTCGGATTGTCATATATAGCCGGATCGTAGTGTATGGATCTCGCGTCGACATTTATGATCCAGTCTTTCTTAATGTGAAATCCTGTTGTTACTTGTAGCTCTATTAATAAGTAGTAGTAGCTTCGGGCAAGCAGAAAGAAGAAATCAACAAATTTCAGTTACCTGCAACCTGGCAGTCCTTGAGTGCCACTCTTGGAAACCAAGAAACTATGGTGGCCATCCTTAGGGATTCTTTGACTGTCTTGTATGCGTAGTCCATGGTATTCAGATGTTGAAGGGTAAGAGGGGAATCATGGTGCTTGGATGCCAGGTCCAGCTGAACTGACTGCATGCATACATATGTAGAGAGTTGTAGTCAAGAAATGAAGTAGTAGTAACATATTGTTCATTATATACACCTCCTCACAAACTCACTCTTAAGTTCTCTTGGAGTTCTGTGTTGTCACCCAGATACTTGACCATCCATGTAATTGCTGTTGCTGTTGTCACTTGCCCTACATCCGGTTCCAGTTTACAAACACAAGGCTTTAGTACATCATGCACCTGGATTGAAACAATAAATGAACTGTTTGTATTAAAAGCACGTACAATGGTTTGACTTATACTTGTACCTGCAATTATGAGGGTCAAAATGTTATCCAAAATCTGTTCATCCGTGAGCGCTTCTTCAGGTGAATCTAGATGGCTCTTGCGAAGAAGGGTCTGAAGAAAATCGTCTCGGTTATCCAGCTTCAGGCCATTCCCTCGCCTCTTGGATATTTCTTGCCTCAGCGTATCCATGATCCTTTTCCTTGCCTCAAACCCACAAGAAATTCAGTCCCTTCTCAGGATCTTATCAATTCAGGTAATTAAGAACATGAGAGTGAATTATTTTTTTACTTATATATCTGACGGTTATTAAAGGTGAATAAGAATATTCAAAACTGCATTTTTTCGATAAAGTCAAAACTGCTTGACACAAGCAAAGACAGAAAGTGTAGTAGGTTACCTGTAGGCCTTTGTAGAACCTAGTGCCAGGCAGCCTGAGCGGCAACGCGAGCATGGCCTGCGTTACGTCCATGACGTCGCTCTGCAGTTGCTCCAGTTTGCGCGCGTCGTCCTGTGCTCCGATGAGCATCTCGCAGATGGCCCTGAAAGTCACGTCCAGAGCAACATCCAGCACGGCGACTCGTTCCTTGCCAAGGGTGGCCAGCAGCTGGGCGGTGATCAGACGGTCGAAGGTGGCAGCGAAGGTGGCGGTGGACGCGGTGGCGAAGAGGCCGGCAACGGCGCGACGCAGGCGGCGGTGAGTGTCGTGGGAGGTACACAGGAGGCT
This sequence comes from Poa annua, assembly GCA_026929855.1. NCBI lineage: Eukaryota > Viridiplantae > Streptophyta > Magnoliopsida > Poales > Poaceae > Poa > Poa annua. Next base: position 76,649,535 of record CM049431.1, on the reverse strand, counting down.
GTGGTCGCCGAGAAGGTCGGCAACGGTGTGGACGTAGCGCTTGGCGAAGTGGGGCGGGTCGGCGGCGAGGAGGCCCGCGGCGGCGGCGCGCGCGGTGGATGAGAGGAGGAAGACGTGGGTGCGGCCGAAGAGGGTGGTGCGGAAGCAGGCGCCGTAGCGGAGCGCGCGTGTGTGGACGAAGTGGTAGAAGCCCCTGCCGCTGCTGTTCGCCGCCAGGAAGGAGAGCGTCTCCGCCCCGACAAAGCCGCGGCACCAGCTGCCGATGCCTCCCGGCGGCGGGCTCCTGTTTTTCTCTCGTCGGAGGTGGAAGAAACCACGTAGAGAGCCGAGGAGGAGGCAGGCGATGCCGCCGATGGCTGCAGGAAACAACACGATGTGAGCAGCAAGGCACCATGCCGATTCCGGCGTCGTCTTTATCATCTCCATTCTCCGGGCTCCGGCGCCGCGCGCGAGCTAATGTGATCAGTGATCTCACTGGCGCTAGCACGCTTACTTATGTAAGTAAGCAAGCAAGCATGCGCGCGTGCATTCTCCAAATCAATCATGTCCATGGATCCGCCAAGGATACGTACCTGCTGATCTGATGGATTCCAACCGAACCCCACTGGCATAGTTGCGTTGCATCTTTTCCTGCTGCCCTCTGCATCCATCCATCCATCGATCGCTTGCGTTTCAAGATGGGCATCATCACCAGCTCACTGTTCATGCAAATAGGCACGCGGATGTGTCGATGAGATACCGGATTTTCATTACATTTTCATGCATGTCGAGTGCTGTCTGTCGTCATGGTCTAGCTTCGAGGGCAGGCAGACAGACATGACCAACCAACAAGAACCAAAATTCAGCCAGCTTCCTTAGTTCAGTGATTTGTGCCAATCAGTCTCCCTGGGTACCATTGACTGACCGCATACGCATATTCTGCTCTAGCCCAGGAGTATCTGGAGGAAGAGGATCACAGCCAACTCCCCACTCTCTATGGCGTTGTTCCATCATATCCTTCATGATTAACCTACCTATAGGTAGTGAAACACTGGAGCTGACCAAGAGGACACACACAGTCACACAGTATCGAAAAGTAGACATATAGTACGAAAATGCTATCCCGCCCATACGTTCGGGTACCCGGCCTATCTCCATCGTTCAATAGTGCTTCGTGATTTGGTCCTGCTCTCCTAGCACATTACAGAAAACACCCTGCGTGGTGTCCATTTCGTTTATGTAAGCCCTGCCATTTTTACAGTATATCCTCACACTTCTACATTTTCAGGAGCAAGAATTGTGTTTCGTTTGGATCAGATAATAAGTAAATAATTAGTATACAAAAATTATGCACAATTAGCTCATAATTAGTTGAAACGAAAAAAACTGAATAAGCAGTAGTACTGAACCTGAAATTTTCTTATAGGGTACATAATTTGGATATGGACCTTTTTATTGAGTTAGTTAGTACACATACAGGGATTATGTCTTTACAATCACATGAACATTACAAATATTTTTCTGTAGCATTTCTTTGGGTGCTAAATCACAAAAATTTCATCAGTAATCATACATCCTGACACAAATATAACAGAACATTTCATATACATGGATTAGGTCTTTACAATCACATGAACAGTACAGATATTTTTCTGTCGAAAGGCGTCGTGTAGCAGTTCTTTGGGTACCAAATCACAAAAGTTTCATCAATTATCATACATCCTCAAACAAATATAACAAAACATTTCATATACAAAATGTGTCATAAAAGATTCACAAAAGATTTAAAAGAATTCACCAGATTTTATCGGAACAAAACTGCGTGAAAAATTCATACATTCGCATACACATATGCGACAAGAAAGAACAACTTGGTAAGGGAAGGGGACGGTGCAATGCTTATACGAGATACACCAAAATGTTACAATTCTGGACAACCTTTCCATCGAGATACACCAAAATGTTACAATGTTCCATGCCAGAGGAACCTCGAGCGCTACCAGATCCGGTGGTGGAGCTCGGATCCACGCACAGAACATGATGAACGCGCGGGGAGCCCGACGACGAGTAGCTGAAGCCTGACGGGGTCGATTAAGGTGCCTCTCTCCTAGGCCGGGGGGCGCTGCCGAACTATGCCGTCATTGGCAGTCGTGGTGTGGCTGCGCTGGGTGGGGGGAGGGGGGAGGGGAGCCGCCGCGATCTACGGGAGGCGCCAGCGCCAGGATCTAGGCTGCCGCCGCCAGGAGATGGGGATCGGGGTCAGGTCTGTTAGGGTTTGGAGTTAGATGGGGATCGGGGTTAGGCCTGTAAGTGGTTATGGGCTGCCCACGGCATCCCAAACCCAAATCCATTTAATACGCTTAGTGGACGCCCATGGACAGGAATAGAATCCTAACTGGCAGTCACGGCGTGTTCGCTACCGCCGCCGCCGTGTCGTATAAAGATCTCAGGTCTCTCCATGCCGATGGGGTGGGCGCTATTCCGAAGGAACAGCCTCATTCCTCTGCTACCTCCTAGGCTCCTCTTCTCCGGCCGCCTCCGTCCCGTTCCTCGAGAAGCCGGTGTCCGGCGAGCTCCATGGGGAGTAGTGCGTCCGACGAGTTTGTATGGTGAACCATCCATCATGTCTGTGGGAAGAAGAAAGGCGGCTGCGAGATTCAGTAGAAGTAGAGATAGGGGAAGGCCAGGCTGCGGCGGCCATCGCCTGGGTACGCCTGTAGGCTATAGCACGCGAGGCGTCGGCAAGTTCCAGGCGCCATGGTGAGGAGCGTGAGCTCTACCTAATGGAACAGAGGTTGAACTCGAGCCCAGCACAGGGTACGCCTGTAGGCGGGCGCGAGCGGCTGCATCGAGCAGGAATTCATGGCGCCTGGAACTTACCGACGCCTCGCGTCCTTGCTTCTGTCAAGTCCACGCAGAATACAATTCTTCTTTTCTGTCTGTTGTCTGATTGCTTAGGGCAGCCGTAATGTGAGAAAAACCTCACCTTAAGTCCTACGTGGCGCCATCCAAAGTACACCTTATACATTGTGCAAAAAATAAGATTGTCCATAAGCTTAAGGTTCACCTCAAGCTTGTGGTGTGCCATAAGGAAATAGAAAATTGATTTCCTCTCTCCTCTCTCTCATGCATGTAGCATCATGACATGATATGTGGGTCCCATCTTATGGTTAAAAGTACACCATATACATTGTGGAGAATTCTATAAGAAAAGTGGGGTTCACCTTATGAAAAAACCACACCTTAACCATTGCGGATGCCCTTATGAAAGAGTAAGTTGGGTTCAGGTGGGCATAGCGAACGTCCGCTTAATCTGAAAGAAATAATTGGGCAGCAATCGATGTCCCAGACCAGTCAAGTGGAAATAGGTGATCAGCTAATGGGTACCCACGGGCATGTCCACTTACAGGCTGAATCGGGGTGGGGGTTGGGCTCCACGCACGGGGGGGGGGGGGGGGGGGGGGCGGATTGCGGGTTCATAATGAAATTGTGGAGGGGTGAACCTGCAAAACTGATAGCGCGAATCTTAGAAACTCTTGAGCCGTCGGATAAGCCCGGTTGCCGAACGACTGTCTGGAAAAACCGCACTGCATATAGTAGACACTACGTGAACTCGTGAAGCAGTTTCCTTCAGGAGTTATTGCTCTCCTCAAGATTTATCTGATTGGCTATGGTGCAGACTTCAGAGAAGATACATTATCAACTATTTTGTTCTAGTTAGCCTGGATCTAAAATTGATGAGATTATCTTTCTTCGTCTTCATTTGGTTGAATATTTCGTTGGTAAAATACAGATTCACACTGAACCTTGTATTCTTACTTTCATTTGTCTTATAGTTTCCTAGCTACTCCCTCCGTTCCGAATTAATTGACTCAGATTTAGTACAACTTGCACTAAATCCGAGTCAACTAATTCAGAACAGAGGGGGTAGCTTATTTGCTACTAGTTATGAGAATAGGATAGTAAACGAGATCAGTGTAAAGAAAGGAATTGAAAGATCGTTTTCTATCTAGTTGGTTTTGGAGTTGTTAACAACACATTTGATTATCTAACCGTGTCGCGTGTGCTAAGCTGATTTAGATTGAATTGATGAATGCACAAGACGACTAACGACCACTCAAAACTGAAAAGATCAAAGACGGGTTTCCTACTGTTTCCTATCTTTTTTGTATCTTTGGTAACCCGTATTGTCAAGAAAGGTTGCACACAAGGGAAGGTATGGGTGGAATCAAAATGCACATATATAAACCATATATGCACCCACTTTCCAACATAGTTCTTGGAGTGAGCAAGACCCTTCAATTCCTGCCTTTGTTGTTGCTGGGATGTTTGCCAGATATTTCGATATGCTCAGGCCAGACCAAATTTTCAGACCTTATCCCCCGTGTCATCTCCTAAGAGTTACGTCATGTTGTGTGGTTCTGCTCTTTGGAATTGTCTGGAACTAGGACCAAAATTTTCGGTATCCCGACACATATAAAGCCATCTACCACCTTGGAAGAGGTTGCTCAACCCCATTCCTGTCTCCTCCATTAAGACAAGCCATAAATGTCCAAGTTTTTTCATCCTACCCAACAAAAGTGGATGCCCTTGTAAGATTGAGTGACAAGTTCTCAATACCCTTTCAACAAAGAAGATTTTGATTTTCCCGCCATTTCTTTGTGAAACTTGTTACTCTTGGGTTTTTGATATGCCGGACGGAAGATTGCCACTTAAAGGCTCTCTCTTGGTGTTGTGAAATTTTGTGATGGCGTTGGGAGCCACCAAGCACCAATTGAGTTGTGGAGATAGCTCCAACCTTGTTTATTGAAGTCCGCGGTGTCTGCTTAGTGGATTAAGTTATTCCTTCATGGGAGAAGTTCAAGAAGATTAGGATGAGACTTTGTGGCATTTGAAAGACCGAATATTCAAATAAAGGGGGATGTGGTGGATAGGAGATTTAGAATGCGTAAAACCTGTTATAAAGATGTGAACTTCAAACAACATAGCAAGGTACACAAAATATAGAAGATATGAAAAATCTAGGCAATCTAAAGAACTAAATTAACAAATAATTAGATGCAAAAAGTATACATTTTTTTACTGGAGTTTAAACTGATGGCACGAGCTCTAGGGGAGGGGCTAATGCAAGAATCACCCCTAGTTTTTTGACATTTTGAAATGTTTTTTCAGCGAAGAAATATATGGAACCATGTGACAAAGTGAATCTCACCTTCTTACACCTCCTTCCATGATATGTACATTCTCCTCTTGTTGTTCCGTTATAAGAGCATCTGAAGGGAATATGCCCATAGAGGCACTTAATAAAGATAGTTTATTAGACATATATCAATTGTTCATTATATGTTTTATACCATGCTATAACTGTATTAAGCGGAAACATTAATACACGTGTGGTAGATAAACAACCAGGTCCCTAGTAGCCTCTACTAAGACTAGTTCATTGTGCGATTGATGATCGAGGTTTCCCGATCATGTGACATGGAGTCAGTTGGCAATGAAGTCATGTCATTGGGAGAATGATATGATGGACATACCCATAATATGTAGGACGTAGTCATTACGCCTTTGACCGTGAGATCAACTCTTATTGTTATTCCTGTAAGATACTTTGATCACATCACACGTCATATCTTATATAGTGGGACAATAAAGTTGACACTTTCGGGTATCAGAAGGGAGTAGTTGAGACGAGGGATCAAGAGCGGGATTTGCCTGTCCACATAGCATGATAGATACTCTAGGGCCAACTCGGTGAGATTTTGTCAAAAAGTTTGCAAATATGTGACTAGGTCACCAGGACATAATATCACAGACGAGTAGAAGATAGTGTTGTCGGTAACGAGATCATGCTAGGTATGGAGATATCTATGAACAAGTCTCGGACACGCTAAGTATCGCTATGGCAAAAGGTTTAAGACACGACGTCCATGTTTGATAGATGAAAGTCATTTGTTATATCACAGGGGTTAATTCATGGGGTCCAGGCCTACGAGTTAATCATTAATCAGAGAGGGGTCTCGATCATGTCTGTTATTATATCAAACCGCTACTTAAGGGGTTTCGATAAGACAACCGGAAATGAAAGAGATCACCGGGAACGTCCCGGGAATGGTCTGATGGAGATCGGGCAGCGACGAAATAGTTTTCGGTGCAAGAATAAATTATATATAATATGTTTGATATTAATTAGTGTAATTAATGATTAAATATGATTTTATATATTTATTTTCGATTTTTTAAGGCTGATTTCCCTAAATGGGCCTTCTGGTGGAAAGAAGGCCCATGAGGAGGGGAAAGTCCCCCTCGGGATTCGGTGGGAGGGGAGGCCGGCCTAGGTGGGCCAAATGAGGCCCACCTAGGGCCGGCGCATGCTGCCTTGGCCGAACCAGGCATGTGGGATAGTCCCACATTGCCTGGCTGGCAAGGTTGGCTCCCCCCGGGAGCCTTTATATAGAGGTGCACCCCTGCCTTTTAATTCATCCAATTAATTCTCTATTTTCTCCTCGATTACGTGATTCCCTTGACGGAGTTGCGCCGAGGAGAGAGAGTTCTCTCAACCATACGCCCGCTGCCGCGCTGCTGGTGTTCCGGTCCAAGTCTTCCGCTGCTCATCCTGAACTGGAGCTTTGGAGGCCGTTGTCTCCACCGTATGTGTGTAACGCACTGCGAGGTGCTGGGCTAGCGGTGCTCGGAGGCCTACTTCCTCTACCCGACCTCGAGGTCATCTTCGTCGGTTTCGTCGCGCCAAGTTCTTTCCGACCTAGAGGTCGGCTACGTCGTCTTTGTCGTCAACGCTTGTGCGGGAGCGTAATCCCCGCTTTTCGGTCTATAAGGTTATGTATTCCGATCTCCAGCGTATTACTATATCTGCATAGTATAGATTCTGGCTAGTTTAAGGATATCGTCGATAGAAAAATTATTGTTTTCTGCCTGCGATCCCCTTCAGTGGTATCAGAGCCGATCTATGCATAGATATAGTTGTACGCTGTTAGAACCCAAGTTCTACACGGGGGCACCGTTCCTGTTATTTGCTACCCTCTAGCGTGTACTTGTGATTCCGACAGTATTGAGTTGATGAAGCTGCCCGGACCGACTTTACGCGTACGCTTACGTGAGACTGGTTCCACTACTGACATACGGCTTGTACCGTATAAGTGGTTGGTGGGTGTATGTCTCTCTCTCTAGCTGGATTTGCATTTTCAATGGAGGGCCCGAAAGGGGATGCTTAAACATGCAATTATTGGATCGTTGTTGTGGTCATAAGTTCGTAGGTATGAAGCGGTTATATTTACGACAGCCCCAAGCCACGTAAAATATGCAAAAGATAAAGTAGAACGCGTCTAACTTTATTTTGCAGTGGCAATGTGATATGGTCAAGGTAGGTTTATTAAATTGTTTATGAACTGCGGGCGTCAAGAAGACCAGGGCACATGGACCATATCACGCCGCATCACATTTGATGTTTTTGTGTGCATCTTATATTGTGTGATTATATATATTAGTATATGTTATTTACACGGCGGTAGTAATATAAGATGATCCCTCCAAAATACCACTAGTGTTCTTCCTTTGACGTGCACCACCAAGCAAGTTCTACGTTATGAGGTAGGCCGTGACGATCGGGTGTCAGACATATCGTCGTTCGCATATAGTGGGTGTCAGCCATGTTGCACGCGCGCCGTTGAAGGTTATTGTGGTGAGCCTAGCATATGCAGATATGGCCTCGGAACATGGAGGTTGAAAGGTCGAGCATGAGTCACAGAGTTGTTGTGATCGACATTTCGATGTCCACCTTTGAAGGTGTGTTGCCGGCTCTGACGATGAGGGGTTGCGCAATGGATGCGGGTCGTGTAATAGCTAAACGATTCGGAGGGATGTTCGTTTGGGTGGGAGTTCTTGGAGTTATTTTCTAAAATACTAGAACTCAAAATATAATGAAGAAAGTCATGTTTTGCAAAACCTTTGTAGACATTAAGGGCTAGTTTGGTAGAAAAGTATTTTTGAAGTATTTCCACAATACTACAGTTTCTAAAAAAACACAGTTTTAAATACTTTGATGTGTTTGGCTGTGATTAAATACTTTAATATTAATACTTTAGTATCCCTCAAAACATGCTATTTTTGAAGTATTGAAAAACAAGTCTGGACCTCTTAATATGAAACTGAAGTATTACTACGCCAGGCACATTTGTACTATGGTATTACGATACTGCAGTTTTTTAGAAACTTTGCTGCCAAACTAGCCCCTATGTAATAGCCTTCTTTAAAATTAGGCGCAATCCTGTGATTGAGAAACTTAAAAGGTTGGGTCCAAACTTCATAGTTTCATACTTTAGCTTGAGGATACTCATTGTTTAAACCATTCTCTTTTTGTGATACAATACCCGCTAGGAGATAAACCCGAAGATTCCGCTAACAAAAGGATAATTTGGATTATCAAGTTTTTGTGCGGATAATATCATCATAGTCCAGTGTATGATATGATCTCTGCCATAGAGAACTAAATGTGGATACGAGTTGTTCGATCGAGAACATATGAGATGATCGCTAAAATCGGGATACACCTAAGGTTAGGTTGATGAAGTTTATCAGTACGCTGACTGTTCTTCTTCTCAACCAAGATGGAAGAGAATACACACATTGAATGAGCACGTGGCAGTCATACTTGATGACACTAGTCATACTTGATGACATTGGGCATACTTGATGACATATGGTCATACTTGATGACATTGAGACGCCTTGCTCAGCTCGATCACTGGATGACAGACGACGTTGCCAGGTGCAAATGCTTTGTAATAGACTATGTCATGCAAGGTGAATCGTTCACCTTCATGGTTCTTGATTACGTTGGAAGTATCAAGAAGATGAAACAGATCGTCGGGAAGTCATCAATGATGATGGTGTATATATGATGTATATGTTATGAATGTTTTACCTAAGCAAGTACTCGCAGTAGTGACTAAGTGATACGTCCAAAACGTATCTACTTTACCGAACACTTTTGCTATTGTTTTACCTCTAATTTGTGTGTTTTGGATGCAACTAACACGGACTAACGTTGTTTTCAGCAGAATTACCCTGGTGTCTTGTTTTTGTGCAGAAATATCAACTTCAGAGAAAAACCCCAAAATCCAAACAGAAGTTATTTTCCATCCGAGAGGGACCAGGAACCACGAAGACCAACCAGAGGGGAGCCACGAGGGCACCACACCACCTGGTGGCGCGTCAGCCTCCTGGCCGCGCCAGGGGGTGGTGTGACCGACTCGGTCACCCCCTCGCGCCCCGCTCGCGGCTACTTAATGCTTCTGACCTAAAAACGTCGGGGGGGATAGACACTTTTCTAGAGAACTCCACCGTGCGCCGCCGCCATCGCGAACCCTAGTTCAGGGACCAAAAGTCTCTGTTCCGGCACCCTGCCGGGACGGGGAATCGAAGGGGTCATCGACATCACCATCTCCACCACCTCTCCATCAACCATCCATGTTTCCCCCATCCATGAGTGAGTAATTCACCGCTGTAGCCTTGAGGGGATGGTAGGGATTTGATGAGATCACTCATGTAATAGCTGTAAGATTGTTAGGGCATAATGCGTAGTATCCGTTATCGGTATTTTACGTCATTGTTGCAACTTGTTATGCTTAATGCTTGACACTAGGGCCCGAGTGCCATGATTTCATATCTGAACATGTTATTGAATTATGATGATAATTATTGTTTTGGATCATATCTATGAGTTGTATACACACGTTATTGTCCGGAACCGATGGCCCCAAAGTAATAGCAATTGGGATAACAAGAGGGAATGGCTATGATGTGAGGATCACATGTATTCACGGAGTGTTAATGCTTTGATCCGGTACTTTATTAAAATGAGTACCTTAATTGCTAGTAGTTTCCCTTGAGGCTCCACTGCAAACGGCCTGGCAGGACAAAAGATGATGTGCAAGTTTCTCATTGCGAGCACGCACAACTAAATTGGAATACATGCTTATGATTAGTTAATACTTGGATGCTTTATATTATTTATCTACAAATGCCTATTCTATGTTATTACATGAATTATCTCGTCCATGCAACACCTGTACATCCATCCCTGTGCCTACAATATTTTAATCCTGCTGTCTACATCAATCACAATCGCCGTCTTAATTCTCCTGTTATTGTTATTTCACTATTGTCTCTGCTATAAAACTGTTGCTACTGATAATCTTCCTCGAGCAAGTCTTTTCACAGGTGCAGCTGATCTGACAAATCATATGTTAAAGCTTACAAATATTCTTTGGCTCCCCTTGTGTCAAATCAATAAATTTGGGGTTTACTTCCCTCGAAGACTGTTGCGATCCCCTATACTTGTGGGTCATCACTAAGTTTTGATACTAGTCATGTTTTATGAAAACCAGATTTACTATTTGAGTAGCTTGGAAGGATGAGGCGACATTGTGTGTTGATAATGGCAGACAAAATGTTGTGATGGCCATAGGCACTCTCCCTCTAGATCTACCATTTGAATAAATTCTTTTATGATCGCCTGTTAGTATGATCGTTATAAATGTGTCTCCTCTAGCGAGACAATTGTTCATATATGCTAGTGACAAATTCATTGTCCTATATTTATGAAGTAATGATCATAAGCCGATTTGAATTTAGATGGTAGAAGCTCCCACATTCAATAATATTAATGCAAAAGGATACAAACTTAATAAAGACACCACATTCGTGTGGCACTACCGTTTAATTCATGTCAATGTTATAGTCAATGAATTAGCTTCATACAGATGGATGTACAAGTCCTTAGATTTGATCTTTTGACACTTGCAAGATAACTAAGACACCGTTTTTGGAAAACGGGCATATAACTTATTGATAATCATGCATATAGATGTATGTGGATCAATGAAGTAATTGACGTAACGACGTGTAGTGGACACCTTTATTTCGTAAACTTCACTGAACGTTTTGAGTATAACTTGTTGAGAATCATGCATATGGGTGTATGTGAATCAATGAAGTACTTCGACGTAAAGTGGAAGTCTTTATTTCATAAACTTCATGAATATTCCGAGAAGATATATGGATATCCACTTAAGGAATGTTAGTCTGGAAATTTTGATTCGATCAAACAAGTTCAGAATGAAGTAGGAAATTAAATTTTACAAGAAATCAAATTCCTGCGATACCAATCGAGAAAATAAAGATTTGAGTTATACGTTGGCTTATCATTGGAAGACTTGTGAGAAGAGTTCCACAAATTACGTCGCATGGAACACCATAGTGTCATGGTATGTTAAGACGTCGTAATCGCACCCTATCAGATGGTGTGTGGTAAATAAATCTCTTATCGAATTATTGTGATCATTGGAGTCATATGGTAGAAACATAAACATTCACGTTAGATAATAGGTAAACCATTTAGATCCATGGAGACAATACCATATGAGTAATGGCAGGGCTTTTATCCTAGATTGTCGTTTCAGCAATTTAGTGTTTTGATATGATCAAACCAAAAATGGATAAATCTTTGTAGTGTAACGTACCTTAAGAGTTAGTTGGGTACATGTCTCACGACATAGGCAAAATCATTGCTGGAATATACCTTGCAAAAGAAATAGTTTCTTGTAAAGAGTATAAGTGGGAAAGAAAGTAGGGCAAGACGAAGTTAATGAACTTTCTCTCCAGACATCAGAGTGGCGCAATGGAAAGTGTTTTCGGTGTCATGCTCCACGACTGGAAAGAAGCTGATGATAAAAGATCATGATGCTCTGAGCTCATACTAAGAACGTAGGCGTACGAGGTTGTGTTCCACACTATGTGTTACGACAATCTCGTTATGAAGGTCATGTTAATTGAATATGACAGAGCTACGAACTACGAAGAAGAGATGGTAGACCTAAGTCCGAGAAATGGCTGTGAGTCATATATGATCCGAAATAAAATCCATGTACGATTACCAGGTAATGACTTAAGAGATCTTCTTGATGGCATAAAGTCTGTTAATAGAATATGGAATTTTATGAGAGAGTAGATACTGATAAGGATCGATTTGTCGTAAAACAGTTCTGACAAATTCAAAAGTTGACCACAACGAGATTTTGTCTCAAGTGGCGAAGCCTAAATCTATTCTGGGTCGTTTAGCAATTACAATAATTTCAAATTGAGAAATTGGTAGATGGATAAGGAAACCATGTTTCTTAATGGTATCATTAAGAAAGAGTTGTAATTAGAACAATAATGGTTTGGTGATCCTGAGGATGCTAAACATGTATGCAAACTTCAATTTTCCATTCATGGGCTGAAGCAAGAATATCGGAGCTTGAATCTTCCCTTTGATGATGTGATCAAAGGATTTTGGAGTTGTCCAAAATAGTTGAAGAAACTTGCATTAGCAAAGAAGTGAGTGGGAGCTAAGTAGCTTTTCTTGATCTTATATGCAGAAGGCATATTTGAGTGGGAGCTAGGTGTCATTCATGATTTTATATGTAACGACATATTGAGAATGATACAGATCCTCTAGTAAACTATAAAGGATTATTTAAGTGATTAAATTTTCTATGAACGATGTTAGGAGTATTAGGCATCCAATCTATAATTGTATAGATCAAAAGGGCTTAATAACATTAGGTCGGAATATTTTCCTAAGTTAAGATTCTGAAGTGTTTCAGAATAGAACAAGCGAAAAAAGAGGTTCTTCCTTGTATGACTGAGTAAAATATTAGGGTTAATTGGTTTTGTGCCATACCTAGCTGAGTTTTATCGGTCTCTGCCATACCCGCGCCGTTTCTCTGGTATGTGCCCTGGTTTGCTCGCATATCGCTCAAACGCTCGTATCCCTCTGGTCAACCTACTTTGACCCGCACTTGGCCTGACTGGTGGGGTCTGTCTGGCGCGGCTCGGCTCGTTTGTCGGCTCGGTTGGGATTTCCTGGGGGCGGCGCGTGGGGCTGGGCACTAGTCTGACTGGTGGGGCTGTGACACTAGTCTGACTGGTGGGACTGTGGCACTAGTCTGACTAGTTGGGACGGCACGTGGGGTGTGCGTGGGGTCAGCGTGGCACTGCACCTCCGCTTGGAAGACGCATCCATGACGACAGATCTAAGCCTCGCCGTTCCGTCCGTTCCGCTGGTCAATTGTGGACAGTTTCATCCTACTGCAGGATTGAGGTGGTTCCGAAACAAATTTAACATGTCGAACACATTGCGGGCCACACGAACCGCCTCCGATGAACAAGATTGAGGTGGTTCGAAAACGAATTCAACATGAATGCATACTGTCAAACACCTTGCGGGCACACGAACCGCCGCCGATGAACAACATAAACGGTGAACATAAATTGATTCAAACATTTAAACGAGATTTAACAAACTTACAATTACAAATATAAATGAGATTTAACAATAATGAAATCATTGATAAAATCATTAAGGATAGAGATCATGTCTTTGCTAAATATAAAGTGATTAAAAAGGAGAAAGTTGAACTTGGGGTTGCGAATGCTAGACTTCTTGAGGATATGCAGAAGCTTGATAAAGCTCACAAGGTCTTGGAAACGACCCACTCTATCCTTGTTAAGTCACATAAGCAACTCCAAAGTCAACTTTCTAAAACTTGATCAACTAGTATAACTATTCTTCCTCGTGTTCATGAAAATTTCATTGAAGAAAATGCTAGGTTGAAGGTGGATCTTGCTAAAGCCACTAATGCTAAGACCTCTATTCCCAAAGTAAAGATAAGGGTATTGCTTATTTGTTTGAGAAAAAACCACACAAAGGGAAGGAGGGTCTTGGTTATGTGGCCGAGGCAAAGAAGAAAGTGAGCAACACCAAGGAGAACAAGACCAAGCCCGCACAAGCCAAGACTTCCATTGCGGGTGGTAATGCCACTAGGGGCAAGACCACTCGTAGTGACTTTGCGGGGCATAACAATCCCAACTACATTCTTTATGTTGATTAATATGGTGATGTTTATGCAAAATATGTTGGTCCTTATGATGGTTACATTGATTACTCTATTTGGGTTCCTAAGACCCTTGTTGTTAACCGAAAGGGACCCATATAGAAATGGGTACCTAAATGCAAGAAATGATTTCTTGTAGGACTATGATTCCAGTGGATCTAAATGGGTGGTTGATAGTGGATGCACTAGTCATATGACCGGAAGCAAGGAGATCATGACGGAGTTGAGACCAAATATCAATCATTCAACCGTCTCTTATGGTGACAAGTCCAAAGCCGAGGTAAAGAGTCTCGGCAAGGTAGTAGTTGCAAAGGATATCACCCTTGTAAATGTCATGCTTGTCGAGTCTCTAGGTTACAATCTTATGTCCGTTCGTTGGGTATGTTGAAAATGAGTTGTTTGTGGTAGACTTTTCGGGATCAACCAACACTCAAGCAATATTCTTATTCGGAAAGGCCGACGTGGGGTGGTTGTGGCATCGCCGCTTGTCCCATGTCAATATGAGAACTTTGCAAAGTCTTCACAAGGGTGGCCACATTCTTGGACTAAATGAGAATGTTTCCTTTTCTAGAGATCGTCTTTGTAGGGCTTGTGTTGAAAGAAAGATGCATGATTCTCCTCGTCAAAGCAAGACCATCATTTCATCATCAAGGATATTAGAACTTCTTCATGTTGATCTTTTTGGTGCCGTGCCTCAACCAAGTCTTGGTGGGAAGAAATATTGTTTGGTGATTGTTGATGACTAGTCAAGATTCACTTGGGTTTTCTTCTTCAAGACGAAGGATGAAACTCAACAAACCGTCATCGATTTCTCCAACGAAGTTCAACGTCAACATAATCTTCCCATATTGGCCATTATAAGTGACAATGGCTCCAAGTTCAAGAACTACACACTAAATGAGTTTCTTAGTGATGAGGGAATTCGACATCAATATTCCGCCGCATATACCCCTCAACAAAATGGTGTAGCTGAGAGGAAGAACCGGACTCTTATGGATATGGCTAGGTCCATGTTGGCGGAGTTTAAGTCTCCACTCTTCTTGTGGGCCGAAGCTATCTCCACAGCGTGTCACTCCTCCAACCGGTTATTCTTTCGCAAAGGGAAGAAGGAAACACCTTATGAAATGCTTACCGGCAACAAGCCCAACATCTCCTACTATCGAGTATTTGGTTGTAAGTGTTTCTACAAAATCAAAGGTGTTCATATTTCTAAGTTTGAAGTTAAAGCCTTAGAGGGTGTTTTTGTTGGGTATGGTGCGAACTCTCACACTTATAGAGTTTATGACAAATCCTTAGGGAGAGTTGTAGAATCTTGTAGTGTGAGGTTCGATGAGAATGACGGCTCCCAAGTGGCGCAATTTCATGTTTGTGATGTAGATAATGAGGAACCTCAAGATGCCATACGAAGAATGGGAGTTGGCTTTCATCGCCCCATTGAGATTCATCATGAGCCTCCTCAAGCAAGTACAAGCTCCACTCAAGTGGAGAATCCATCATCACAAGTTGAAGTGGCACCCACTATGGAAGCAAATGAGACACCTATCCAAGAACAAGAACAAGCTCCTCCTCAAGTTGACAAAGAGGCCACACAAGATTCAAGTACTCCTATTATCAACTCTAGTCAAGATCAAGAGCAAGAGCAACCATCTTCTCCCATTATTGAAAATGTGCAACAAGATGGTCATGCTCATCAAGACGGTCAAGACGGGGACTCAAATGATCTAGGTGATAAAGCCGAAATCCCTCGCAACAATGGGGATATCAAAACCCGTCGTCAAGCAAGAGTCAAGAGAGATTTGGAAATCAAGTTTCACAAGCTTGAAGCCATCATCGGTGATGTATCTCGCAAGATCTCCACAAGAGGTCAACTGGCAAGCTTTAGTGAACATCAAGCTCATATCTCTATGGTTGAACCAAAGAAAGTGTTTGAAGCTCTTGAAGATCCGGATTGGTTGGAAGCCATGCATGAAGAACTCAACAACTTCAAGCGCAACAAAGTATGGAATCTTGTAGAGAAGACAAAAGATTGCCGCAATGTTATAGGCACCAAGTGGATATTCAAGAAAAAACAAGATGATCATGAAATGGTTGTAAGGAACAAGGCAAGATTGGTAGCTCAAGGGTACTCTCAAGTTGAAGGCATTGATTTTGGAGAGACCTATGCTCCCGTGGCTCGCCTTGAGTACATACGTATCCTTCTTGCCTATGCATCACATCACAATTTTAAGTTGCAACAAATGGATGTGAAAAGTTCATTTCTTAATGGTCCTTTAAAGGAGTTGGTATATGTAAAGCAACCACCGGGATTTGAGGATCCACACTTCCCAAACCATGTCTACAAGCTTGATAAGGCACTCTATGGTCTCAAACAAGCACCTCGTGCTTGGTATGAGCACCTAAGAGAGCTATTGCTAGACCGTGGCTTTGAAGTGGGGCGAATCGATCCCACTCTCTTCACAAAGAGGGTAAAAGGGGAGCTTTTCATATGCCAACTTTTGTTGATGGTATTATTTTTGGCTCATCTAACAAAGCTTTCAATGATGAATTTTCAAATCTTATGACAGATAGGTTCGAGATGTCCATTATGGGAGAGTTGAAATTCTTCCTTGGTTTTAAAATCAAGCAATTAAGTGGAGGGACTTTCATCTCTCAAGCCAAATATATCCAAGATATGCTCAAGAGGTTCAAGATGCAAGATGCTAAAGAGAAGAGGTTTCCTATGGACACCAAATGTCATCTTGAACTTAGTACAAAGGGTAAAGATGTCGATCAAAAACTCTATCGCTCTATGATTGGTTCTTTGCTTTATCTTTGTGCATCTAGACCTGATATTGTGTTGAGTGTAGGAGTGTGTGCAAGGTATCAAGTGGCTCCTAAAGAAAGTCACTTGATAGTGGTGAATCGAATCTTCCGATATTTGGTTTATACCCCAAGGTTTGGTTTGTGGTATCCTAGGGGTTCCAACTTCTCTCTTGCCGGTTACACGGATTCGGATTGGGCCGGTTGCAAGGATGATAGGAAGTCTACTTCTGGTGCATGTCAATTCCTTGTGAAATCCTTGGTGAGTTGATCCTCCAAGAAGCAAAATTGCATATCTCTATCCACCACCGAAGCCGAGTATGTGGCGGCCGCTAGTGCTTGCACTCAATTACTTTGGATGAGGCAAACTTTAAAGGAATACGGTGTCCTATGTGACAAAGTGCCTCTTTTGTGTGAAAATTAAAGTGCTATCAAGATTGGTTACAACCCGGTGGAGCACTCAAGAACGAAGTATATTGAGATTCGTTATCATTTTATTCGAGATCACATCAACCGGGGTGACATTGAGCTTGGTATATTCCTACGAAGATTCAGCTTGACGATATGTTCACGAAGCCACTTGACGAAGCAAGGTTCTTTTTTAGGCATTAGCTAAATATCGTGGATTGTAGGAGCGTTGGTTGACTACCTTGCATACACACCTCTATCTCAACTCTCTATTTGATCTAGGTGAAGGCATGGACATAGAGGGAGTGCGGTCCTAATCTATTGAACTATCCCTCCCCCCATTATGCCGATAGTAAGAACCTATTTTATCTCCTTTTTGTTCATTGTTATGAATTGTGAGCTTAAATGTTGAGTAATGGCGGTGAACCCAAGATATATTCGCGGTGTCACACCACATAAACTCATACATGGTGGCCTAGGCCACCGACATCTTCCTTGGGAAGATTTGATCGTCTTGTGGTGTTATTTCGATTTCATTTCTTTATTCTTGCTCGTATGGAAAATGCACTCAAGCATTGCTTCTTAATGTCGTTTTTGTTGCCTCTTACCAAACTTGAGTGTATAGTACCATCTCTAGTGACTTTGTGTCTTATCCCAGGCCTATCTCATCTAAAAACCTGCTCCTCTTGAACTTTGCATGTCCAAACACATAAATATGGGTTTTGGAATTTGTGGGGCCGGAAACTCCGGTCTTCCAGGCCTGAGACTCCGGTCTGACTGAAGTTTCTGCTCTTAGCACCGGAATCTCTGGCTTGGGCCGGAGACTCCGGTTGCTAAGGCCAGAAACTCCGGTCTGTGCAGTTCGCTGGGATCTAAAAAGGGGATCGGGGTGAGGAGTTGATCCACAACTCCCCACACACCCCCGACCCCCAAACCTCTCCCAGTCGCCGCCGCCGCCTCCAAGGACCTCTCCGGCCGCTCCCCGCCGTCGGAATCCTCCGTGCCACCGGCTCCTCCTCCATACAAGTGTTGGGGATCCTTCTCCCTCGCATTTGACCTCCACTATGTCGGGAAAAGGTCATGTTCTCTCTCTCTCTAGGTTTTCACTCTAGATCTTGTTTTGAGAGAAGATTTGCTTATGCTGCATGGTGTAGAATCTTTATGTTTGCATTTTAATCTCTAGAAAATTAGTTGTGATCAATTCTTTCTTAGATTTGAACTAGATTGAAGTTCCCTGCCACAGGGCGGAAACTCCGTCCCTCACAGACCGGAAACTCCGGTGTAGGCCGAAATCTCCGCCCCTGTGACCGGAAACTCGGGTCTAGCTCATATCTGAGAGGAATTTTGACACTTTTAATTTTCTCTTTTGGCCATCTTGGACATGCAAGCTTACCCCCATGCTATTCCTCTACTCTCTATGTTTCACAGGTACAGGTCAGAGGAAAAAGTCAGTCGTCTGGAATCCGCACATTACCCCAAGGAAGGAAAGAGCTCAAACCCGGGACAAACTTCTCTTTGATAGCAGCAGTGGCCGCATGAGACAGCAGAGCACTATGGATGAAGAAGCCACTAGAAATGCTGAACTTGGTGGTTTTGATAATGAAGAAGAGGCCGAGCAAGCACATTTTGACTCCTTGACCACAGTTTTGGGAATGGGGAAGCTAGACTTCCGTCGGATGAGGTCGCAACAGTTCTATGACTTACCTCCCAACACCGCCGACCCCATTTTCCTAAGGAGGGAGCAGCAACTGATTATGCATGAGATTTATGCCAGAATTGAGAAGCATGTGGCCTGTGAACAGAAGATTTTGGATCTTGAGGCTTTGAAAAAAAAACCATACTTTCAGGAGGCTGTTTGGATTGCTAGGAAGCTCGGTCTGGAGAAGCTCATCTCTTACACTCAGCAGGAGTATGATGTTCAGCTGGTGCAGCAATTCTTTGCCACTGTGGTGTTTGACCATGATGAGGATGTCATGATGACTTGGATGATAGGACCGCGCAAGTGCACCTCCAACTTTGTGGAGTTTGTGGCAGCTCTGGGCTATGATTTCAAGGGGGCCACTACTCCTGTTGGGATGAGGATGCATGTGGAACGGACAACCTACAACAAGCGTCACTTGCACCCTCTTTACACCGTTGCATCTTCGGTTGGCTCTAATCAAAACCTCCTTCCCACTTTCAACATCTTCCTCCGCATGGTTCTGCTCAATCTTGCTCCTCAAGCCGGGAATGTGGATGCTATTCGAGGAGGCCTTGTCAACTTACTCTACCATGCATACAAGGTCCTTCAAGCCGGTCCGGATTGCCGTGGCCAAGAAGTGGATGTGATGGATTTCATCAAGTGCGAGATGCATTGGGCCATTTTCGAGCACAAGAACCCACTCTATGCTCCCTATGTGATGAAACTCATTCTCTCCAAGGTGCCCTCACTTGATCGCTCTAGTTTCATCTAGCATGCCAAGGGTACCTTTCATACTCTCTCCAAGCACACAAAGCAAGCGTCTTCCTCTCGTGCTCCTCCTCCTCAATCTAGTGACAAAGACGAGGCCCCTTTGCCTAAGAGGAGAAGCAAGAATGCCGATCCTCCCTCTCATCTTCAAGGGAAAGCCAAGGTGAACGTGGAGGTAAGCAAGCTCTCTTGGTGGAAGAGGAAACTACTTTGCATGGATGTTGCCATTCACAAGGAGAATCATGGATCATATGTGAGAGAGAAACACATCTTGAGCAACCAAAACTTGATGATAAAGGAGATGCGCAAAATGAACAATGGCAATATTACTCTTCCTCCGGAAGAAGATGAAGCTGGCATTCCCATCATTTCCTCATCCTCATCCGACACGGTCCCTATTGACCAATGGAACCAATAAGTCTTTCCTTGGGCTGATTATGCGGATGTGACCTCATTTCCTACCTCGTCTCGCAACACCGGCAAGGCTCCCATAAACCTTTCCGATGAGGACTACAACCAAGAAGGGGATGATGACATGGATGAAGACACCGAGTGATCTTCATGGGCTCGTTAGTTATGCTCTTTTCCCTTTTTGGTATCTCGGTGCCAAAGGGGGAGAAGTAGTTTCTATTAGGTTCTCTCCGGGATTTGCATGGGTTGGACACAAGCATGTGCCTCTATCATTTTATTGCGCTTGTGTCCTTTTTATGTTATTTGGAACTTATTTGCCTTCTCTATGTTATGAACTATGTGAGTGTAAGACATATGGATTTCTATTGTTGGTTGAGTCTACTCTATTGTGCTTTGGTTATATGAGTTTTATGCACAAGAGTACGATTTCATCACTAAAACTCAACCCATTCTATGCTATGTCTTATTTGTGAAATATATTGTTTACATATCATGTTTGCTATAATTGTTGTTGGAACTTGTCTCTATATGTGTGCACGTGCATTCCAAAGCAAATGATTTTGATGCACACATCTAGGGGGAGCTCTTTCAGTTATCTAAACATGTTAGTGTAATTCCTTTTTATTGCAAATCCATGTGTTGTCATCTAACACCAAAAAGGGGGAGATTGAAAGGACATTTCTATGATCTCTGTGTTTTGTGTGTTAGTTAACAACATGTTGGATGTATTAAGTTGGTGTTAAGTAATGCAGGATAATTTAGGAACATTTCAGATGCATCAGCACCAAAAAGGAGAAAAGAGGCAGTGCTGAAAAGTGTGCTCAGCCCCTGGTGAGGGGCGGAGTTTCTGGCCTCAGGGGCCGGAGTTTCTGCCCCTGGCTGAAGTTTCCGGTCACTGTGGACCGGAGACTTTCCCAGCCTCAATTGGCGAAGAATTGTTCAGCCCCTGGTGGGGGGCGGAGTTTCCGGCCCTAGAGGCCGGAGTTTCCGCCCCTGGCCAAAGTTTCCGGCCTCAAGTCCCTCGAAGATGTCCAAGTCAAGTTTGAAGAAGTTGGTGCTCAGCCCCTGGTGTTGTCCGGAGTTTCCGGCCTCCAGGGGTCGGAGTTTCCGCCCTTGGCCGGAATTTCCGTCCACTAGGACTGGAGATTCCGACATGTTGATTTGTTGCAACGGCTACATCTTTGGAGGGGTATAAATACCCCTCCACCTTCCTTCAGCTTGGGTGGTCGACCATAAAAAGAGGAACTCCATTGTTGCAAGCCAAGAATCATTAGATCTCCCAATCCCTCCGTCCAAACTCGTCGATCTTTGGAGGATTGAAGGAGAAGTCCCCGATCTACATCTTCACCGAGCCGTTCTTCATTTCCCCCTCATTCACTTGAGGGAACACTTGCTAAGGTTTCCATTAGGAAAACCTAGCCCATTTTTGTACTTACCTTCTTGTCTTTGTGACAGATTGTAGTTGTTTGGGAGCCCTCAAGCCCTTTGTGGGTCGTGCCCCGAATCGTTATTGTAAAGGCTCCGGATTCCGCCTCGAAGGATTCCGATAGTGGAAAGTGGACCAAACCTTTGTGGTGCGGTTCACCAGAGATTTGGGTGAGGCCTTTGTGGCCGTTGAACCATTGTGTTGGTTCACACCTCTCCAACGAGACGTACTCCCATTTAAGGGAGGAACTCGGGAATACATCTTTGTCGTCTTGTGCTTTCACTTCGGTTACTTCTATCCTTGTTTACCGCCTATACTATTGTATCTATCTTAGTTGCTGGCTTGTCATATAGGTAAATTCACCGTAGTTGCATATAGAGAATTTACCTTTCGTGTCAAGCCTAATTTGAAAAAGAACTAAAAATTGAATTAGCACCTACTGACACCCCCCTCTAGGTGTCATACCGATCCTTTCAGTGGTGGACTCGCTAAAAATGTGTTTCAAATGAGCTCGAAAGGTAGGGTAAACGGCCCCATTTCTAAGAAAAAATGGCGGACTCGCCGAAAAATGTGTTTCGAATGAGCTCGAAAGGTAGGGTGGTGGACTCGCTAAAAAATGTGTTTCGAATGAGCTCGAAAGGTAGGGTAAACGGCCTCATTTCTAAGCAAAAATGGTGGACTCACCGAAAAATGTGTTTCAAATGAGCTCGAACGTAGGGTGGTGGACTTTCTTAGAAATGTGTTCCAAATGAGCTCAAAAGGTAGGGTAAACGGCCTCATTTCTAAGCAAAAATGGTGGACTCGCCGAAAAATGTGTTTCAAATGAGCTCCAAAGGTAGGGTGGTGGACTCGCTAAAAAATGTGTTTCAAATGAGCTCGAAAGGTAAGGTAAACGACCTCATTTCTGAGGAAAAATGGTGGACTCGCCAAAAAATGTGTTTCAAATGAGCTTCAAAGGTAGGGTGGTGGTCTAGCTGAAAAATATGTTTCAAATGAGCTGCAAAGATAGGGTAAACGGCCACATTTCTAAGCAAAAATGGTGGACTCGCTTCAAAGGTGACTTATAAACCGGGATGGAGGGAGTACTAGCTATAGCAGAACGAGCGGCACATATACGTTCATGTTAGGGTTACCTTCATGTTTATTCGTTCTTGCGTGAAAGCAAGAATCCGAATCAAATCAATTTTTACGAGTCGTACAATGAGAGTATGAGACACATCTATCTGAGAGTCTTCCAGTTCGTGGCACTGCGTGCGCATTTAATACGTGTGTGGCATGCCGTAGTCCACCATGTCGTCTATGTAGCGTGCACAGATAGGCATAGCCATTGAAATGAAAGCTTTTGTTATTAGAAGGTTCTGCTGCATGTCGTGCATATTTCCTCAGGCGAGTAGAACTCCGAGTCTGGCATCGGCGATGGCGTGCTCCACCACATTTTCCAGGGAGGGAGGGGAGAGAGAGGTAGAGAAAATGGAGTTTCTACGGTGAGGGCGGCCCCCTTTTATTAGCCTCGTAGGGGAGGGCGGCAAACCCTAACTGACCCACGCTGACCTCACGCGCCAACCCCACGCCGACCCCACGCGCATCCCACGTGCCATCCCCACTAGTCAGACTAGTGCCACAGCCCCACCAGTCAGACTAGTGCCCGGCCGCACGCACCGCCCCCAGGAAATCCCAACCGAGCCGACAAACGAGCCGAGCCGCGCCAGGCCGACCCCACCAGTCAGGCCATGTGCGGGTCAAGGGAGGTTGACCAGAGGGAGACGAGCATTTGGGCGATATGCGACCAAACCAGGGCACAAACCAGAGAAACAGCGCGGGTATGGCACAGACCGATAAAACTCAGCGAACCATGGCACATAACCAATTGTCCCCAAATATTAAGGTTATCTTGGCATTTTCAGTGATTGCAAATGATATTCGACATTCTCTATGTATCAGATATAGATTCTATCAGACTGAAAGCTCAACTTGGTGTGACTGTCGGGGGGCTGCCCCCCGGGTAGGGCAGATCCCGGTACAACTCAGCAAGGTTGTAACAGTTCCTGACCTTTGGAGAGAGAGCAGAGAACACCCTTTGTTGCACCGAAGGGGCAACTTGACCTTTCGGAGGTGGTTGGGCCCAAAGTGTCTCTTGGGGGGCGCAAAGGTCATCACTGGAAACTATAAATAGCCCCCCCCCCCCCAGGCCTTCAGGACAGCATAAGCCCGAGCGGATGGTTCCTCTAAGAACTAGCTTCTCGAAGATGTCTTTGGTAGCAGCCCAAGACATCTTCGGGAGGCTAGGCCTAGAGATGCTCATCCTATGTGGTAGTCCGGGGCATAGACGGAACTCGGGGGGCAACCGGAAAGGACCTCGGACCCATCGATCAGCCAAGGATGAGATCTCGGGTGGAGGAGTACTCAGATCAACCGGATAAGGTCCCGGGTGGAGGAGACCCCGATGGATCCGGATAGACTACCCGGGTGAATACTAACAGGCAAGTATGTCTGAGCATTGGTCAGTTGTTTTGTGTATGCAGGGAAGACGTACCGCGGTAAGCAAGGAGGTAGCCGGCATGGGGGATGTCGGTGGGACGTCAACGGTCTAGTACAGGCTTTTCCGCCTGGCACGGGGGGAAGTCCCATTCCTCCTGACACGGAAGCATGGTCACCTCCCGCCTGACACGGGAGCGTGTCAGCCGGTACGGTAACGGTACGACAAGATCGGACATGCCTAGCCCGGCAATCCAGAAAAGGCTACTCGGGATGGGCAAAGACATGTCTTGTCTCTGACAGAGGGACAATGATGTTCCAGGACGGCGCCTGCGGTCCTTGCCGGAATGATGAAGGCAGGGCTAGGGCGGATAGCTCGGCGGCTAGGTCGCACTAGCTGGTGTCGACATAACCGTTAGGCCTGTCCGGTGGGCCCATGCCGGATTAGGGTTTCCGGCCCTCCCGGCCGGAACTCTATAAAAGGCGCCATAACTGCTGAGGAGGGAGAGAGACCAACTTGAGGGCCAAAACTATAGTCCCATTTACTCCTAGTGCATTTACTCCATCCACTCTCTAGTTCATCTTGTTCTTCCTTGTTTCACCAAGATAGCTCAAGGAGCATGTTGTAGATCTTGAACCACACCTGTATATATTGAGAGGAAGGCAGGAGTAGGGGTGTTACCTCCCCACGAGGGCCCCGAACCTGGGTATATCGTGTATGTGTTCTCCGCCTTCGTGCATTTGTTAGTCTTTGCTAGATCTTGTGGTGTGTCTTCCGGGTTGGTTTTGAGTTCGTCGGTGATCTCGTCGAATCCGGTTTCTTCCATCGTGTGAGTTCTTTAACTCGCTAGCCCTCCCCGGATCCACCAGCGTCCATCGGCCCCACACTTTAGCCATCCTATGGAATCTGCCGTGATACCACCACGACAGTTGGCGCCCACCGTGGGGCGGGTAGAGGCACTGGCTGGTGTACACATCCGGACAGGTTCCTCCGTTCATTCTGGTATCCGAGTTCTCTCCGGCCTGGTGGTCAGGCTGGGCGAGATGGATTTTGTTAGCGACAATGCCGGTTGCTTCCGGAACAAGCGCTTCCCGGTGAATGGATGCCTCATCGACTTTGGCGTCTTCACCACTTATGTCGCCACTCAGGTCGTCTGCAGCTATTCGGACGTAGTCCTGGAGGCTGAAGATCCCCCATGCTCCGCGCCGCCCGGGATCCGCGTGTCGATCGCCCCGCGGGCTGCGTCGCGGTCATGATGGTCGAGGTGACCGAGGAGGTGTTCCAGGATGCTCCAGATGGCGATGCAGGTAGTAACCGAGTTCGGTTAGCAAAACCTCCGCAGGAGAGGGGAGCTGCCCGAGATGGCGACCCCCAGTCGTCCCACCCTCGTCGCCGGCCAGATCCCCTCTCGGGTCTGGTTGCCAAGTTGGCTGTCCCTTTGACAGTTGATGTTGATACCCAAGCCCCTTCGGCTGATCTGGATGAGCAGCGCAGATTGCTGCTCGCGGAGGCTCAAGAGATCGCCGAGATCCGGCGTGAGCTTAGCGCGAGTCTCCGTGAGTACAATGGAGCTCATGGGTTCCCCAAGATAGACTCCTGGGACAAGCGCATTGCCGACCTGCGCAAGAAAGGAAGGATGGTGAATGATGAGTTGGTAGGTGGCATGGCGCCTAGCCATAGCAGGTCGAGTAGTATGATCTCGGCAGAGAAACCGGTGTACAGCTCACCTGTCAAAAATCTTAGGGCTGCCGAAGCAGCTATGGCCGAGTTGGCCGGGCTATGCGGAGAAGCTCTGCGCAAGCAGCAAGAGCGGGTCAACGAATTGGTCATAGAGGCTACTCGGCAGAACAAAGCCTTCAAGAAGAAAAACCCGGGGGCTGGATCCCAGGTATACTCGGCTAGGGCCGAGAGCAACAAATCGGGCGGAGAGGCTTCGTCCCTGCATCCGAGTTGGAGCAAGAGCAAGAGCAAGAGCCGGAGTCGGGGTTCCGGGAAAAAAAAGCAGTTGTTGACGTATGATCCGGCCTTTGCCGGAGTTCAGCAAGCCGGACAAAACAATCCCGGTCAGGCTCAGGGTAGCCATGGTGGTGGCAACCGGGGTGTAGGAAACAATGTCCCGGCAAGTCATGGCAATCCACCCCGGTATCCACCACAAAGTCAGGGAAACCGGCAGAGAGAGGCCGCTTCGGTCCCGCAGCAAGCCATAGTTCCTGTGGTTAACAGGCATGACGATGGCAACTCCAGGTTGCAGCAACTCGGATACCAGCCTAACGAGAATCCCTTGGGATCTCGAATAGGAACTCGGTAGCTAGATCCCGCTGATGCCCGGATCAGGCTAGACCGGATTCACCAATCCGAATTGGTTGAAGAGCAAGGACCTCCGGGACCTGCTTGCTTTGGACCTCGGATCATGCGAGAACCGGCTGTGCGAAATTTTCAGCTCAACCGCGGTGCAAAGACCTATGATGGCAGCTCAAAGCCGGAGGATTGGTTAACCAACTATGTAACTGCAGTAAGCATAGCCGGTGGAAACAGACGCTGGGCGGTACGGTATGTACCACAGATGTTGGAAGGACCTGCCAGGATCTGGTTGAACAACTTGAGAACTGGCAGCATAGACTGTTGGTTGGAGTTCGAGGAGGCCTTCATCAGCAACTTCACCAACACCTACAAGAGGCCCAACCGGCCTTAGCAGCTCGCCATCTGCAGGCAGAGGAGCAATGAAACTGACCGAGAGTACCTCACTCGGTGGAGCAACATCCGCAATTCTTGCGAAGGGGTTGTTGAAGCACAGGCCATCTCGTGGTTTGCGCAAGGATGCCGGCATGGTTATATGCTTTGGCAAAAGCTGCAAAAGAAGATGCCGACAACCTTGGCGGAGACCATGCGCATCGCCGACACCTACACGCTTGGAGATCCCATGCAACCCCTGGTGGATGTCGGAGACTCCAACAGGAGGAATGCGGGACCTCAATGCTCGGGGTCGATCAGAAGCCATGATCGCCATGATTTCGGCCAGAAAAGAAGCCAGCCCGAGTTCCACTATGCCTCACAGCACGTTACAGCGGTTGGCCGAGATCAGGGGGATGCCGGCAGCAATCAGCGGCAGAGAACAACTGGCCCGGCTTGGGGTCAGAGCCAAGAAGTGCAGAAAACTTGGGTGGACAAAAAGAAGCCCTTGACGTATGAAGAGATGCTGAATAAGCCATGTTGCTACCATACGTTGGAGGCCAACAAGCCTGCTAACCACTCTACCCGGCAGTGCAGCTGGTATCAGCGCACGTTGCAAGAGGGCAGCGCGGGGGCTACCTGACGTGGGGCTGCCTTTCGGGTAGCCCACGATAAGGCTACCTGGGCCGCGCCAAGGACATGGAGGCCCACAGAAGGCCCACGCCGGGTACCATGTAACCTAGTCCAGGTCGGTTAGGTCGCATAACCTGCCATATCTGTAGTTGCCATCGGCATCGACCACCCGAGACCTGGCTACCTATAAAGCCAGGAGGGTTGCTCGTCCCAAAGGACACGCTCATAGCCACCGCCACAAGCCCTAGCGAGATCGCAATCTCGCCATTGTAATCGCTACCCTCGTCAATACTCAGACAAGCAGGAGTAGGGTGTTATCCTCCGGGAGCCTGAACCTGGGTAAAACCTTGCTTGTCAGCCGTCGTGATCACCAACACCTCTCTCTCTCCCCATCAATCAACCCGGGGTGCACAACCCTGGGACTTGTCGAGTTAACACCTCGTCAATTGGCGCCGTCTGTGGGAAGGTCAAACAAGTGTTGGAATCATGGTCGCTCCGGCTCCATCCGCAATGAAGATCGGCGTGTCCGCCGCCAGGGAGTCGATCCGCTTCGGCTCCTTCGAGTACGTCCTCCACCCGCCGGCCCACCGCTCGGTGTACGCCGATCTGGACAAAGGTATACACATTACCTTCGGCTCCATATACTGCTGCATCGATAGTCGTGGCATACTCAGGTCTACGGCTACCGCGCTACGCGCGGCGGCGTCACCCGAATCGGCAACCCCCGCGTCCGCCGAACCCGCGAAGATCACATCTGTCGCACCCGCGGAGGCTGCGCCCGCCGAACCCGCGAAGATCGCATCTGCCGCACCCGCGGAGAGCGCGCCCGCTGCACCCGCGAAGATTGCATCTGCGTCGACTACATCGACAATTTCGGCAACGGTCACGCGGATCGGGTCTACTACCCCAACCTCGGTCGCGCGGTCGACTAAATCAAGATCTACCTCGACTGTCGCACCCGCACGGGCAACCAGGAGCTCGCCCCCGACAGCCACGTCACGCGTGCCCTCATCTTCGTGGAAATCCCAAGTCTACCCCAAGCCAATCGCACTCGCCCCGGCGAGCGTGAACACAGGGACGATCGCGAGAAGACGCGACAGCGACTGCGCCGCGCGCCACGTTGCAGCAATTTTCGATCCCGAGCAAGACGTGGGCGACAGAAGCAGCAGCGGCAGCACCAACTCCCCGACTCAAGTCTACCCCAAGCAAGTCTTCATGGCCGGCACAGCACCACATGGCGACGACGAAGAACCCGCATATCCGCTAGAAGTGGACATGCCGGACCATACTAAACTTGTCATCACGCGGGACATGGCGATCCAAGCCATGAAGCATGTGGACGAGGGCACGTTCCCCCCACCCAACGCACCTCAAGACGACCACCTGGCGGTCCAGTACTTGCTGCGCAAGGAAGGCGAGCGAATCCACACCGAAAAAGCCGACTTACTCCGGCGCAAGAGGGACGCAGACGCATCGAGTACCAGGCGAGCCGCCCTTTCCTTCACATCCTCTACGGAGGTTAACCAAGGAGCACGGCGAAACAGAGTCCGTGTTCCCCTCATGGCAGAAGCCGATCGAACCAGGCTCACCCGCAAACTCGACTCGTCCTTCGTCACCGAAGATGAGAACGGGATACCCGTCCCAAAGACGGCGAACGCCGCCCTGATCTCAGTCGAGACATACCTCCGGCTCACGCAGCCACCGGAGGGGGATGCGCGCTCCCTTCTCCACAAGCAGCAAATTGCCTCCATAAGGGCAATCGAAGAAGCGCTGGCGGCCAAGGGGCCAAGCAACCAGGCACACGAACCAACAACCTCGGGCATCCCAGCGGCACAGCGACAACCAGTCAAGGACCTTCGCGACGTCGTCACGCAGAAGACGGTGGATCGCAACCGCAAGGAGCGCTCGGCTGGTGCGGAAAACACAGACGACCACGCTGACCGCGACTTCGAGCCGTGCGGCGCGGCATGCTTCAGCTTCAACATCCGCGACACCCGCATGCCTAAGGGCTTCAAGCTGACAGCAGGCACACCAAAGTACGACGGGAAGCAAGATCCACGACTGTGGCTCGAGGACTACCTCATCGCCTGCACCTGCCAAGGCGGGACGTCGACTACGGCAATGTAGTACATCCAGCTTATGCTGACGGACTCGGCACGCGGGTGGCTCACAAGCCAACCCAAAGACTCTTTCCGAACATGGGAAGAATTCCAGGATAATTTCATCAAGAGTTTCTCGGGAACATTCGCAAGGCCAACGACCTACATCGAGTTGCAGGCCTGCAAGCAAGGAAAGGATGAGTCGCTCCGCTCCTACATCCAGCGATGGACACTCCTCCGTAACACCATGGAACCCGCCTCAGAAGATCGGGTGATGGACGCCTTCATGCACGGCGTCGCTCGCCGTGACCTCCGCGAGGAATTCGGTAGGCTTTAGCCGAAGACCACAATAGAGCTCATGAAGACAGCCAACCAGTTGGCCGAAGGAGAGGACTACGTCCGCGAAACTTCCCCCAAGAAAGAAGTCGAAACAAGCAACTGGCGAGAGGCACGCCAAAAGAAGAAGCCACTTTACACCCACGATTCAATCGAGTTAGTAGCGGCGGGCTATGAAACCCCCCGTGAGTACAAACGCGACAACAGTCGACAGTACGACCAAGGTCGACAGTCTAGCTCGAGTCAGTATAACCGTGGCAGCAGCAGCATTGGCCACAATGATGGAAGCCAGAAGCGCGAGTGGAAGCGCCCGTTGACCCCAGCAGAGGAGCTGATGCAACCCGGTAAGCATCCCTCGTTCCGCAACCCGGAGACAGGAAAATGGGGTTCCAGCCACCTGCTGAAGGATTGTCGCAAAGCAAGAAAGATATACCAAGCCATGCAGCAAATCATCGCTCGAGTACATGCAATACAGGCAGCCCCGCAGCTAGCCATCCAGGCGGCACCCGCAAACAACAACCAGGTGCAGGCGACAAGAGCATTCCCCCAGCCGCAGCAGCAGCAACAGCAGCAAGGTCAGTCGGCAGCAACCGACACATACCCACCCGCACGGGGACAGCTGAACATGATCCATAAGGGAACTCCGTCAAACAGGCGTCAAAAGCTCATCGCTCGCCAAGTACTTCAGGCCATCAACAGCCCACGCGCGGTACCAGACTACCTGCGCGGGTCTGAGACACCCATCACGTTCTCCAGGGCAGATCACCCATCCGAGGTAGCCCGACCCGAACATGCCGCACTCGTGATCGAGGCCCTGATCGGCGACTACAGCTTGAAGAAGGTGTTCATGGACGGAGGCAGCGGCATCAACATGATATTCGCCGATACCCTGAGAAGAATGAACAGGTCGACAGAGAAATTGCCGGAATCGGAAACCACCTTCCACGGCATAGTACCAGGGCAAGCAATCACGCCCATGGGAACAATCACACTCGACGTCATCCTCGGCACACCCGAGCACTTCAGGAAGGAGTCGATAGACTTTGAGGTCGTCGACTGGAAGTCACAATACCACGCCATCCTCGGACGCCCAACCTTTGCCAGGTTCATGGCAGTACCCCACTACGCCTACCTGATGGTCAAACTGCCTGGGCCGAAAGGGGTAATCACTGTACGCGGCGACTTTGGGCTCTCCAACAGCTGCGACCGCGAGTTCGCCAAGATTTCTGAGTTCTTCGGGGTCGAAGAGCACTTCGGGGCCATAGCAGCCGACAACGACAAGACCCTCTTTCCGTCTCGCAAGAAGCCAACTAAGGACGCAGCATTCAACACGAACGACGACACCGTCACCCACCAAGTCCATCCGACTGATAGCAGAAAGACGGTCAAGGTCTCGTCAAGTCTGACCCCCGCATAGGAAAGCGCGCTCATCGAGTTCCTACGTGAGAACTGGAAGATCTTTGCATGGCAACCTTCTGACATGCCAGGGATACCCAGGGAACTCGCCGAGCACTCTCTAAAAGTCCACAAGGACGCAAGACCAGTCAAACAATCCATGCGACGCTTCTCAGGACCCAAGCGAGACGCGATCACCATGGAAGTCGACAGACTACTGCACGCCAAGTTCACAAAGTGGATCGAAGCCGTGCCCATCACAAGTTTGACTGCATCCACAACAGTCAACTTCATCAGGTCAATCATCTTCAGATTCGTAGTACCGAATGGGATCATCACCGACAACGGCTCGAACTTCACAGCCGAAGAATTCAAGGACTTCTGCTCAGAGCAGGGTATCAAGCTCAGCTATGCGTCCGTTTCGCACCCGCAATCCAATGGGCAAGTGGAGAAAGCCAATGGCCTCGTCTGCAGCGGCATCAAGAAGCGACTGCGCGTGCCACTAAATCGCGCAGCGGGCGCATGGGTGGAAGAACTACCGTCGGTCCTTTGGAGTCTACGAACAACGCCAAACAGATCCACCCAATACACTCCATTCTTTATGGTGTATGGTGCAGAAGCGGTTCTCCCTTGCGACATCAAATTCGGCGCACCGAGAGTAGTCGCCTACGACGAGTCGGATGCAGAGGAGGTACTCGAAGACAGCATGGATACCCTGGATGAAGCACGCGACATCGCCCTGGCACGATCAGCCGTGTATCAACAAGACCTACGCAACTATCACACTCGGAGGCTGCGACCAAGAGCGTTCGCTGCAGGCGACTTGGTTCTTCGACTCAAGCAGAAGAAGGTGCACAAGCTCGCTTCCCCATGGGAGGGCCCATACATCGTGACAGAAGCAATCGGCAACGGAGCTTACCGCCTGAAAGACTCGAAGACGGGAGCAGACTGCAGCAACCCGTGGAACGTGGCACAACTCCGCCGGTTCCACGCCTAGTTCGACCCAATCATTGTACAAGAAAAATCAGCACGGCAGGTTTCAGACGCACTCTTTCCCTCACCAGGGTACCTAAGGGGACTGGAAGGGTTTTAATGAGGCGACATGTTCGCAAGAATCAATAAAATGATTTGAAGAAAATCTGTCTACTTTACCTTTCACACAGAGGAAGCTAAAATCCTAGGCCGCCATTCGAACCACTCGGGGGCTGCGCCACACAGGTTGAAAGAAAAGCTTAGGCCGCTACCCGAACTACTCGGGGGCTGTGCCATACAAGCATAAATCAAAAAATCCTAGGCCGCCACCTGACCCACTCGGGGGCTGCGCCATACAGGTCAAGTTCAAAATCCTAGGTCGCCACCCGACATACTCGGGGGCTGCGCCAAACAGGTAGCACTTGTAATCCTAGGCTACCACTCGACTCACTCGGGGGGCTACGGCATACAAGCCTTATCAGAAAATCCTCAGCCTCCACTTGAACTCACTCGGGGGCTCCGGCGTCACGGCCAAATATCCCGAGACCCCCTCCACCGCTATCCGGTGCCAATGCAGTCCGGATTAATCAACCCACCCAGGGACCCCCTCCCAGACCGGTGAACATGGTGCACACCCGGAATGATAATGGTGCTGGTCCGAGTAACCAATTCGGACACCAACAGGGCAACTACCGGGAGGCACATCAGAGCTATGTGGTCTTCGTGACCGAGCCCAGTGACCGGAAAAGTGTGCGACAACGCGCTATGGAGGTAAATGCTATGATCCCGGCGGTGCCCAAGTTCCTGCACTAGTCCGAGATGGATCACTTGGAGTCGGAAGGATCACCCCCGGGTTATGCCTAAGCCTGGTGGCTATGCTCTGGTGGTGGACCCGACATTTGTCGGACCGAACCTCAACGTCTGTCGGGGGGCTGCCCCCCGGGTAGGGGCAGATCCCGGTATAATCCAGTAAGGTGCCAACAGTACTTGACCTTTGGCGACAGCAAGGGACACCTCCTGGTGTGCCGAAAGGGCAGCTTAACCTTTGGGCACTGGAAGAGGGCAAAGTGCCTCCTGGCAGCCACAAGGGTCAGCTCTGGCAGCTATAAATAGACACCCCCGGCCCTCATAATCGCAGCACAAGCGTGAGCGGGTGGTTCCTCTAAGAACTAGCTTCTCGAAGATGTCTTTGCTGATAGGCTAAGACATCTTCGGGAGGCTAGGCCTAGAGATACTCATCCTGGGACGAGCTCGGGCGTATCCGGAAAGGGTCCCGAGTCTCGAAGTCCAAGGAAGCTCCCGGAAGGAGGTGTAGTCGGTTCTACCGGATAGGTTGTCCGGTGGGTACTAACCGGAATGTATATCTCGGTGTTGATCTTATGCAGAAGGGGTTCACAGTGGCAAGCGAGGAGGTAGCCGGCGTGAGGGCTTCCGGTAGGCCGTCAACGGTCTAGAGCAGGCTTTCCCGTCTGTCGCGGGGGGAAGTACCGTTCCACCTGACACAGAAGCATGGTCACCTCCCGCCTGACACGGAAGCATGGTCACCTCCCGCCTGACACGGGAGCGCGTCAGCCGGTACGATCGTGGTACGACAAGACCTGACATGCCTAGCCCGGCAATCCGGAAAAGGGCTATCCGGGATGGGCAAAGACATGTCTTGTCTCTGACAAGGGGACAATGATGATGCAGGACGGCGCCTGCCGTCCTTAGCGAGATGATGACGAAGGGGCTACACCGGATAGCCCGGCGACTAGGTCGCACTAGCCGGTGACGGCATGCCGGCTAGACCTGTCCGGTGGGGCCAAGCCAAGTAAGGGTTTCCGGCCCTCCTGGCTAGAGCTCTATAAAAGGCGCCATAACTGCTCCTGAGAGGGGGAGACCAACTTCAGAGCCAAAGTGATAGTCACATTTATTCTTAGAGCATTTACTCCTTCTCACCTTGAGTTCATCTAGTTCTTGGTACTCCTCACCTTGAGAGATCTTGTAGCAAGTTGTAGTCCTTATACCACCAATATATAGAGAGGAAAGGCAGGAGTAGGGGTGTTACCTCCTCACAAGGGCCCTGAACCTGGGTATATCGTGTGTGTGATGTGTGCCTTTGTGCATTTGTTTGTGTTTGTTAGATCTTCCCCTTTGCAGTTTGATCTTATTCCTTGTTCTTGGGAGATCTCGGTTTTACCGGGATCCTCCCCGTGTGAGCTCTTCAGCTCGCTATCCCTCCCCGGATCCACCAACGTCCATCGGCCCCACAAATTAGCCATCCTATGGCATCTGCCGTGACACAACCACGACAGTTGGCGCCCACCGTGGGGCTGACAGAGGCGTTGGCTGGTGTACACATCCGGACGGGCTCCCCCGTTCACTTCGACGTTCGGGTTCTCTCCGGTCTAGTCGTAAAGCTAGGGGAGATGGACTTCGTCTGCGACAACGCTGGGTGCTTCCGGAACAGGCCGTTTCCGGTGAACGGGTGTCTCATCGATTTCGGTGGTTTCACCACCTACGTGGCCACCGAGGTTGTCTGTAGCTTCCCGTACGTAGTCCTGGAAGCTGAGGACCCTCCCATGCTCTGCGCTGCTCGGGGTCTGCGTGCCGGTCGCCCCCCGAGTTCCGTCGCAGTGATGACGGTCGGGGCAACCGAGGAGGAGTATCAAGACGCTGACGGCGATACCGACGACCACCCCCGTTTGGCCAAACCCCCGCAGGAGAGGCCTGCGGCCCGAGATGGTGATCCGCAGTCATCCCAGCCGCGACGTCGTCCGGATCCCCTCTCGGGACTCGTGGCCAAGTTGGCTGTACCAGTAGCTGCCGGAGCAGATGCCCAGGCCACTTCGGCTGAGTTAGAGGAGCAGCGGAAGTTGCTACTCGCTGAAGCGCAAGAGATCGCCGAGATCCGCCGCGAGCTCAGCGCTAGCCTCCGGGAGTACAATGCAGCTCACGGATTCCCTAAGATAGACTCCCGGGAGAAGCGCATTGCAGATCTGCGCAAGAAAGGAAGAATAGTGAATGAGGAGCTGGCTGGTGGAGCCACCACCAGTAACACTGGAAGTCGGATTTCAACAGGGAAGCCGGTGTACAGCTCATCGACGAAAACCCTTAGGGCCGCCGAAGCCGCCATGGCCGAGTTGGTGGGGTTATCCGGTGAAGCCCTGCGCAAGCAGCAGGAGAGGGTAAACGAGTTGGTGATTGAAGCCAATCGTCAGAATCTGGCCTTCAAGAAGAAGAACCCCGGGGCAGGGTCCTAGGTGCACTCAGCCAAACCCAACAGCCAGAAGTCGGATGGGGAGGCCTCTTCCCCGCATCCGAGTAGAAGCAAGAGCAAGAGCAAGAGCCGGAGCCGGAGTCGAGGTTCCGGGAAGAACAAGCAGCTACAGACATATGATCCGGCCTTCGCCGGTATCCAGCAAGCCGGGCAAGCCGGACAACGTAACTCGGGACAGGCGGGAAGTACCCGTGGGGACGGTAACCTGGGTGTAGGAAACAATAACCCGGTTGGCCGTGGTAATCCACCCCGGAATCCTCCTCACGTGCAGGGAAACCCGCAGAGGGAGGTTGTCTCCGTTCCCCAGCAGGCCCTGGTCCCTGCGCAAGACAAGCTCAACGATGGCAACTCGAGGTTGCAGCAGCTCGGATATCAGCCAGACGAGAACCCCTTGGGATCTCGGATAGGAACCAGGCAGCTGAACCCGGCAGACACCAGATTCCGGCTCGACCGGATTCACCAGTCCGAGTTGGTGGAAGAGCAAGGACCTCCGGGACCTGCCTGTTTTGGACCTCGAATCATGCGGGAACCTCCTGTTCGGAACTTTCAGCTCAACCGAGGTGCCAAGACCTATGACGGTAGCAAGAAGCCGGAGGACTGGCTAACCGACTATGTAACTGCAGTAAGCATAGCCGGTGGAAACAGACGATGGGCGGTACGCTATGTACCGCAGATGTTGGAAGGACCAGCCCGGATCTGGTTAAACAATCTGAGAACTGGCAGTATAGACTGCTGGTTAGACTTTGAGGAGGCATTCATCAGCAACTTCACCAGCACGTACAAGAGGCCCAACAGGCCTCAGCAGCTCGCCATCTGTAGGCAGAGGAGCAATGAGACAGACCGGGAGTACCTTACCCGGTGGAGCAATATCCGCAACTCTTGCGAAGGAGTGGTGGAGGCACAGGCCATCTCCTGGTTTGCGCAAGGGTGCCGACATGGTTCGATGCTGTGGCAGAAATTGCAGAGAAAGATGCCAACAACCTTGGCGGAAACCATGCGCATCGCCGATACCTATACGCTTGGAGATCCCATGCAACCCCTGGTGGATGTCGGAGACTCCAACAGGAGGAATGCGGGACCTCAGCGTTCAGGACCGAGCAGGAGCCATGATCGCCAGGAGTTCGGCCACAAGAGGAATCAGCCCGAGTACCATCATGCCGCGCAACATGTCGCAGCAGTGACCCGGGAGCAGGAGGATGCCGGCAACAGCCAGCGTCAAAAGACAAGTGGCCCGGCTTGGGGTCAGAGTCAGGAGGTGCAAAAGACCTGGGTGGAGCAAAAGAAGCCCCTGACGTATGAGGAAATGCTGAACAAGCCGTGCTGCTACCACACTCTGGAGGCCAACAAGCCCGCAAACCATTCTACTCGGCAATGCAGCTGGTATCAGCGCACGTTGCAGGAGGGCAGTTCGGGAGCTATTCGGCAGAATGCTCCAGCATCTCGGCCCAATATCCCGAGACCCCCTCCTCCGACATTGGGGGCCAATGCTGTGCGACTTCCCCCTCCTCCGAGAGGACCCCCACCTGGCCCAGTGAATGTGGTGCACGCCCGCAACGACAACGGTAACCAAGCCGGACACCAGCAGGGCAACTACCGGGAGGCTCATCAGAGTTATGTGGTCTTTGTGACCGAACCCACTGACCGAAAGAGTGTGCGGCAACGCGCACTGGAGGTGAACGCTGTGATCCCGGCGGTGCCCAAGTTCTTGCACTGGTCCGAGATGGAGATCACCTGGAGCCGGAAGGATCACCCCCGGGTTATGCCCAAGCCGGGAGCGTATGCCTTGGTGGTGGACCCAACTTTTGTCAGACCCAACCTCAACGTCCGCTTCAGCCGGGTTCTGATTGACAATGGCAGTGCCATTAACATCATGTACAAGGACACTATGCTGAAGCTGGGAGTATCCATGAACACCCTGCTGCCTACCGAGACAACATTCCACGACATTGTGCCCGGAGTCTCTTGCTCGCCCATGGGAAAGATCTGGGTGGAGGTACTATTCGGAACTCGGGAGAACTGCCAAACCGAGAGCTTGGAGTTCGAGGTCGTGGACCTCGAGAGCCCGTATCATGCACTGATCGGTAGACCGGCCCTCGCCAAGTTCATGATCTCGACTCATGTGGGCTACCTCAAGATGAAGATGCCGGGACCTAACGGTGTAATCACCATCTCGGGAGACCACAAGCGCTCCATGGAATGTGCCTCGGCGGGATCGTGCTTGGCTGAGTCTCTGGTGATCGCGGAAGAGAAGAAGAGGATCCAGCAGGTGGTGGCGATGGACAAAATCGGAATGCCCGGGATGGTGAACCCGGAGCAGGATGCGTCATTTCAGCCCCCCAAGGAGACCAAGAAGGTGTGTGTGGACCCCAGCAACCCGGAGCGCCAAGTTATCATTGGCAGCAACCTGGACAGCAAATAGGAAGGCGAGCTCGTCGACTTCCTCCGTGAGAATCGGGATGCCTTTGCGTGGTCGAGTGACGATCTGCAAGGCGTCCCGAGGGAGTTGGCTGAGCACTCTCTGTTTGTTAGACCGGATGCGAAGCCGGTGAAGCAACCGACTAGGCGCCTCTCGGATGAAAGAAGAGCCGCGGTCATGGAGCATCTGGCTATACTGCTGGCGGCTGGATTCATAATGGAGGTGCTGCACCCGGATTGGATTTCGAATCCGGTCCTGGTGGAGAAGAAGAAAGATGATCCCCTCCTGCTTAAGGTGTGGCGCATGTGCATCGACTTCACCAACCTCAACAAAGCATGCCCGAAAGACCCCTTTCCGCTGCCCCGGATAGATCAAGTAATAGACTCCACTGCCGGGAGTGAGCTTTTGACTTTCTTAGACGCTTATTCTGGTTTTCACCAGATACCTTTGAATCCGGATGATCAATTGAAAACTGCTTTCATTACCCCCTATGGGGCTTATTGCTATCGTGTCATGACTTTCGGGTTGAGGAATGCTGGTGCTACATACCAGAGATGCATGCAGAAATGCTTGCATGACCAGATAGGCCGGAATGCTGAGGTCTATGTCGATGACATAGTCATAAAAACAAAAGAAAAAGCCTCATTAAGAGATGATCTGAGGGAAACATTTAAGAACTTAAGAAGATTCCGGATGAGGTTGAACCCGGATAAATGCACATTTGGCGTGCCGGCAGGGAAGTCGCTCGGTTTCCTCATCTCAAGCCGGGGAATCGAGGTCAACCCGGGTAAAATTCGTGCTATTGAGAGCATGAAGTTGCCCGTGCGTCTCAAGGATGTGCAGAAGTTTACCGGGTGTCTGGCATCCCTAAGTCGGTTTGTGAGCCGACTTGGGGAGAAGGCCTTGCCTCTGTATCAACTGATGAAGAAGAGCAAGACATTTGTTTGGACCCCGCAAGCTGATGCGGCGTTCAATGATCTGAAGAGAATGCTCTCAACAGCACCTGTGTTGGCATCCCCGTTACCCAAGGAACCTATGCTGCTATATATTGCCGCAACCAACCGGGTAGTCAGTGTGGCGATGGTAGTAGAAAGGGAAGAAGGGGGCAAGCTGATACAGAGGCCGGTGTATTACCTCAGTGAGGTGATCTCGGAATCCAAGCAGAACTACCCGCACTACCAGAAGATGTCA
This sequence comes from Poa annua, assembly GCA_026929855.1. NCBI lineage: Eukaryota > Viridiplantae > Streptophyta > Magnoliopsida > Poales > Poaceae > Poa > Poa annua. The sequence goes on along the minus strand of CM049431.1, from coordinate 76,610,661 downwards.
TATGGGGTGTGCATGGCAGTGACCAAGCTCAAGCACTACTTTCAGGAACACCCGATCACAGTGGTATGCGAAGCTCCTCTCGCCGAGATCATCGGTTGCAAGGATGCTAGCGGCCGGGTAGCCAAATGGGCCATCCAGTTGTCTCCGTATGCTCCGGCGTACGAGAGACGAGATGCCATCAAGTCGCAGGCGCTGCCGGACTTTTTGGTAGACTGGGCCGAGATGCAGTATGAACCTCCGATGCCGGATTACAATTTTTGGAGGATGCATTTCGATGGCTCGAAGGCTAAGATCGGATTGGGTGCCGGAGTGGTCCTCACTTCCCCAAAGCAAGATGTACTGAAGTATGTGCTGCAGATCCATTTTCGGGCATCCAACAATGTCGCAGAATATGAGGCCTTGGTTCATGGACTGAACGTCGCCAAGGAGATCGGCATCCGCCGGATAGAGTGCTTTGGTGACTCGGACCTCGTGGTACAACAGGTGTCGGGGAATTGGGATGCACTGGATGCAAACATGGCCTTATACAGGTTTCATGTGCAGAAAATTTCCGGATTTTTTGAAGGATGCGAGTTCAAGGACATACCCAGAGGAGAAAACGAGGCAGCGGACGTCTTGTCCAAGCTAGGATCATCCCGGGATGCAATCCCACCCGGAATAGCTCTGGAGCATTTGAGGAAGCCATCTATCCAACCCTCACCCGAATCGGATTCTATCTTCATCCCGAAGGAACCTGGTGCAGATGCAGTACCCATGGAAGTAGATGTCGGAAGCATCACGTCGAACCCGGGGACTGCGGCACAGTGCTCGGAGAGGCAAAGAAAGATGATGATAGAGGTGATGTCGGCAGAGCCAATGGACATAGACGCTCCCATGTTCCCGGTTAGACCTGTCCCGGGATGGGCACAACCCATTATGGCTTACATCTTGGAGGGAACTCTCCCGGAAAATGAAGTGGAAGCCCGGCAAATACTGCGAAGATCAAAAGCATACACTGTCATCAATCAAGAGTTGTACAAGAGAAGTGTCACTAAGGTACTCCAGAGATGTGTGGAACCGGCAGAAGGACAAGAGATGCTGGTGGAAATACATCAAGGAGAGTGTGGACATCATGCATCATCCTGGGCCCTGGTGGCAAAGGTATTCCGTCATGGGTTCTACTGGCCCACTGCGCTGCAGCAAGCAGAAGATATTGTACGGAAGTGTGGAGGATGCCAGAGATTTGCTCACCGGATACACATGCCGGCGTCGGCACTGAAAACAATCCCCATCACTTGGCCATTCGCAGTATGGTGTTTGGATATGGTCGGGCAATTCAAACCGGCAAGAGGCAATATGACACACATACTGGTTATGGTGGACAAATTCACTAAGTGGATAGAGGTCAAGCCAATCCGGAAGTGCGATGGACACACCGCTGTGCAATTCCTGAAAGACATCATCTTGAGATACGGATACCCACACAGCATTATCACAGATAATGGAACCAACTTTGCTGTGGGGGAATTCGCTCGATTTTGCGCTGAGAAGGGAATCCGGCTGGATGTAGCATCAGTTGCACACCCGGAAGTAAATGGGCAAGTCGAAAGAGCAAATGCCTTAATCTTGGCCGGCATCAAAGCTCGTTTGATCGAACCACTATTGAGAACTCCGGGATGCTGGATAGAGGAGTTACCGGCAGTACTATGGGGTCTCCGGACTACACCAAATAGATCTACCGGGTACACGCCATTCTTCATGGTATACGGGGCTGAGGCAGTACTCCCGACCGACATCCAGTATGACTCCCCGAGAGTGACAATGTTCACCGAGACTGAGGCAAAGGAGGCCCGAGAAGATAATGTTGATTTACTCGAAGAGGCCAGAGAATTGGCACTCTCTCGGTCTGCAATTTACCAGCAGAATCTCCGTATCTATCATATCCGGAAAGTACACCCGAGGGTGTTCCGAGAAGGGGATCTGGTGCTGAGGCTCATCCAACGCACGGCTGGAATGCATAAATTGTCACCTCCATGGGAGGGACCTTTCGTGATAAGCAGGGCGTTGCACAATGATTCTTATTACCTTGTAGATGCACAGGAGGCTAGGAAAGGTGTAATGGACAAATCCGGTGAGGAAACCAAGCGCCCATGGAATGTAGCTCTACTTCGCCCCTTTTACACGTAAAAGGTTCAGTGTATGTTGTATCTCAATTTTTGGTATTAATGAAACTAAGGTACCCCGGGAGGAACCCGGGGACTGCCTGGTTATGAGCTCGTCTTGTTGTTATTTTTGCCAAATTCATTTACTATTTTTTACCGGCATCTCGGGAAGGAACCCGGGGACTGCCGGATAACTGTTCTCTACTTTTCTTTTGTATGCCGGGAAAGTTCCGAGTTCGACTCTCAAAGTCAAAGTAATGTATGTCATGTGAAATCATCTTGTGACTCGACTGACGAACGCCGAAATGGTAGTCAAGAGCAAAGAGAGGGAAGGTGGGAAACACGAAAATGGTCTCGGGGACTCGGAGCAGGAACTTATCCGGCATGCCTGTTTTTTATTAACTTAGTTGTTTTTTATGTCGGGAATTCGGTTAGTAGGAACTCGGATTGTTTTAAGTAATGTATGCCGTATGTGGAGTTTTGTGACTCGACTATCGAACGCCGAAATGGTAGACAAGAGCAGAAATTACCTAAGTACAGTAAACATGAAAGGCAATTCGGGAACTCAAAGCAGAATAAATTGGCATAAGTGGTTCGAGTAGATAGTTCACTAAGAAACGAAAATAATATGAGTGTATATTACATATGCCACCCGGCATCCCGGGAATTTGACGAATCTACTCTAAGTTTTTCAAGCAGTAGGGGAAGTCGGCTTCTCGACGGAGACCTCGGGAGCAGCAGCCTCGGGAGCAGCAGCCTCGGGAGCAGTGACAGCAGCAGCAGCAGGAGCAGCAGCGGGAGCGACTTCGGCTTCAGTGCCGGCAGCGCTACTCGGGGCCTCGGGACGCACCTCGATCTCGGGGGCCTCGGGTCTTGGCGAAGTCGCTGCGTCCCGGGGAACCACCTTCTCGGGCGCGGCACCGGAAGCGGCGTCATCTTCTTCCGGGGCCTCGTCTTCCGCGTCGCCACTCGCGCCGCTTTCTTCGTCGTCCTCGTAATCTGATTCCGTGTCGGAAGGAATGACCCTAGAGGTGAAGGCGCGGATGCTTGCCCACGTAGCGATGCGGTGCGACACCTCTTGTCGGCGCTGGACCTTTTCTGGATCGGTGACCCACGGAGAAACCGTCCGCAGGCGCAGGATCGCCCCCAGATCGAGACCTTCGTACCAGCTAAGTACTTGGGTCAAGACCTGGTCGGCGCCAGCCCGCGCACCGGAACGCTTCCAGGCGTGGATGCGTCTCCCGGCACCCCGAAGTGCGCTCGCGAGCTCGGGAATCGAGAGTGTCCCCCGGATACCCGGCCACAGTGCGCCGTGGACGTGGACCGCAGCGCTCAGCAGTTCAGTACCGATAGACCGCAGAGGTACTATCCGGGCCTTCAGCGCGGTGAGGTGATCCTCGATGTCCCAGGAATCCGAAATGGGACCCTTCCCGGCGCGCTTCGCTCGGGCGGCAGCAACGGCTCTGACTGCAGCCTCCCGGGAGTGCTCAAATTCCCCTTTAAAAAGAAGAGCTGTCAAACGACTAAGTCATAAGAGTAACAGCAACAAAGAAAGCAGAGAGAAGGCAAGAGGGATGTCGGTCCACTTACTGTTCAGATCCCGGTTCAACACTGTGAGCTCCGAGAGCCAAGTATCAGACCAAGACCGGAGAAGAGCAAGCTCAGTCTCGGCAGTGTGCGCGCGCTCCTCGGACTGGTCCAAGGTCTCTTTCTGCTTCTTGGTCGCCTCGATGAAGCGCGTCTTCATGTCGGCCGTAGCAGCCTTGACCTTTTCGAGCTCGCCATTGAGCCGCGCGATCTCGGCTTGCGCGGTGGCAAGTGCAGTTTTCTGGTCAACCGAGACCTTGCGCGCGGCGTCGCGCTCCTCCCGCTGGCGTCCTTCGGATTGCTTGGACTGACCGAGATCAGCAAGAACCCGGTTGAAGATATTGCGGCGTTTCTGGCTGCACTCCTGAAATCAAGACAAAGAAGGAGTTAGTCGGGAAAGGATGTAAGGAACCCGGTTGGGAGGATCTCGGGGACTCGGTGTCTGAGTCCTGGATTTTTCTCTAAGATTGGAGCCTAGTGATCTGCTATTCGGTGGAATCTAGAGCACTAAGCACCAATCTCGGGGACTAGTGGTGATGGAGCAAATTTTGAAGCAACCTACTCGGTTGGGAGGATCTCGGGGACTCGGTGTCCGAGTCCTAGATTTTTCTCTAAGATTGGAACCTAGTGATCTGCTATTCGGTGGAATCTAGAGCACTAAGCACCAATCTCGGGGACTAGTGGTGGTGGAAGGAACAAGTATTTTTTGATAAAATAGAACAAGCTTACCTCGGTCACCCGAGTAACATCCAGTGCGGCCACTTGGAGAGCGTGCAGAGCTTGGGCGTTGCAGCTTGGGCCTGCAGCGTGCAAGTCTCCCGCGGTCTCGGAGGCATCGGCGGCAAGCCAGGCATGGTTGTATTCGTCAACAACCCGTATGCCGGAGCCGCCGGGCACGCGGGAAGCAGCAACGTCCCGGGATCCTGAAGGTACAAACGAACTGACGGTTGCTCGCAACATCCGCAAGGCAGCAGTAGGGATCTCGGCGGGAGGTGGTGGTAACGAGGAAAACGTACCCGGGCGCAGCACCAAGTCTTGGGAAGAGGATGTCGGGGCAGCTGCGGGCGGGGCAGAAGGTGTTTTCTGCCCAGCAATCTTGCCGCGAGACTTGGGAGGTTGATCTGCTGGCCGGGAGGAGGCTGTAGGTTGCTTCTGCGGGATGGTCTTGGTCGCGACTGGCCGAGAGGGGCCGCTTGCCGCAGGTTGCCGGCGAGGGCTAACGATCTCTGCCTCAAGCCCGGGCACCCGGCGCGGACTCTCCGGAAGAAGAACTTCTCCCGAGGTGGTCGTGGCCTGCACCGGGATCTCCTCGATCACCGGATGTGCATCCGGGGTCGCAACGGTAGCCGGTGCGGCACCAGAGGCCGCAGGCTCACTTCCTCGAGTAGAAGGGCGAGGAGGTGAAGGAGAAGCCCGAGCCGGGCTGGGAGTCCGAGTCCCGGGAGGAGGAGGAACAGCAGGTGACGGGAGCTCGAGTGCATCCCTGAAAAGAAGTGTCTTAGTAATAGTAGTGGAGAAAACAAAGTCAGATAACATAAGGCAAGGAAGACGTACCCGGAATCCACAATGGGAGGACCCCTTTTCCGGCGCCGAGCAGGCTTCTCGGTCGTTTGCTTACTCGGTTTGCTCCTCTTGGGGGGGTTGCCGGAGTTATCGGCCCCCTCAGTGTCGGAAGCCGCTCGCTTCCGGCTCTCGGCACGTTTGGTCCCGGTTGTTGGTTTCGGAACCACTGCTGAGGCCCAATTCAGAGGGAGAGCGTCAATAACATCGAGAATCTGGCAGTCAATCTCATCCTCATCATCCAAAGAAATGAAAACTGCCTCTGGGGTTGAAGAATTACCCGGGGCAGTAGCCTTGACGAAAGGGATGGCGAGATGGTCCTCGCCGTCGGGATCCTCTCTCGGCATCACGTCCGGTCTCGGGAAGTTCGGCGCGTAATTCCCGTTGACGTGGACATCGTCTTCTTCGTGTTGACGCTCGAACAACTGCGCAAACAGATTAGGCCGTGTCGGTGTCCAGGTGAACGCATGTACGAAGGCGAATGCACGAAAGACAGATATGAGCACCTGGTCGCATGGTTTTTTCCGAGATCCCCCAATGACACCCCAAGAGTAGTCCTCCGTCATCTCCGTCCGGGCAATAGCTCGAACGCGACGGACGACCCCCGCGTGATTTAGCCCAAAGATACTGGTCCTAGTGGGGTCATAGTTCCTAGACATGTGGCACATCTTGTTCACTCGGTTTTGAAGGGGGCAGACCCGGCGAACAATGAAGCAACGCAGGAGATCATCCCCGGTCATCTTCTGATTTAGCACGTGCAGAACGTCGTGCATGCAGTTGACCTCGTCGTTATCCGGAAGCTTCTTCCAGAGACGGAACTCGCGCGGAGGACCTATAACGAAATCCGGCAGATTGATGAAGTCCGGATTCGAGGATCCCGGACCGTCTCCCAAGTGCTCCCGGTTCTTCACGTAGAAGAAGCTGCGCTGCCACTTCCGGCAGGACTCTAGTCCCTTGACTATAGGGAATCCGGAGTCCGCGCGAGGGATGATGGTGGCCGCTCCACAATCAACTAAGTCTTTTATTTTCTTATCCGGGTTGGGGATGGCTTGGCGGCGAAGAATGAAATACTTGGCCCAGAGATCCAAGAATGGCCATATGCCGAGGTATGCCTCCGCGTAAGTGGTGAAGACCGAGAGCATCATAATGGCGTTGGCGGGAAGATGGTGAGGTTGGAGGTCGTAGAGGTCGAGGAAGTCGCGGAAGAAGGGGCTAGCCGGAAGCCCAAACCCACGCTCGAAGTGCGCGAGGAATACCACGTATTCCCCGGGTTGGGGTTCCGGTGCAACCTCCCCCTCCGGGAGACGGCTCTCGACTTCCGGAGGAATCCGGTGAGTCCGATACAGCCAGTCCAGATCTGACTGCTTGGTCTCGGACCCATCCCAGCATCCCCGAGTACGTTCTTTGCCCATGTCGGAGAAGTACGCAGGGGTATCCGAGCTACTCTGCAGGCGCAGCGGCGGTTAGTCGGAGTTAGTCTACCGGAAACTAGGATGCCGGAGCACAAACTGCTAAACACTACCGGATTCCTGGGAAGCAAGATCTACCGTGTGCTAAATAATCCAAACAAAAGAGGGAAAATAGGCTCGCGCTGGACTCGGGCGAGGCACAAAGCGAGTGAACAATCTGCATCCTACCGTAGCAGTGCATCACCACCGTGCGCCTCGTGCGCACCGCTCAAGTTGTGCTCGCCGGCGGTGGCTCAACCGCGCGTGTGCTACAGCACGGCCGGAGTCGGGCGGTTGTTCTAACGGAGAAGATCATCGGGGCGAAGAGGAGGAACTCACCGGAGGAGAGAAGGTCGGCGAGGGCGACCGTGTCCGGGCTCCGGCGAACGGCGAGGGCGACGGTGTCCAGGCTCCGGCGAACGGCGACGAGTGCAGCGGCTGCGGGACGCTCGAGACAGCGAGGAAGGAGAATGCGAAGGAGAGGAAGAAGGAGGGGAAACTGTTCCGGTCCCCTATTTATGGGGGGGGGATTCCGGAGCGGTTTCCGATTTTCCCGCCCACGATCTCCACGATCGTGGGTGGGATCTGTTTTGTGCCGCGAGCCACGTGGCGCTATCCGGAGCGCCCGATCCGGCCACACCGAGGGCCACACGGCCCCAACGGTTGGATTCCGGATCGGCTGCGGCTCCCCGGCGCGGGAACCCAAGCGACGGCGTGCTTGCGCAGGAGCACTCGAGTGCGTCTCTGCTCAGACGGGACGTCGGGTGGGCCCTGGCTCATTGTCTCGAATTCATCAGGAGGCCAACGGTCGAGATTCACTGAGGAAGGTGTTATCCGGTTGCAGGCTTCACCTCCCGGTAAACATAATCTCAGTAAGAAGGTCTCGGAAGAACCGACTTCGGCAGAAATGGAAAGGCTGGGGGCATATGTTCTCGGAAGATAGTTGTTGTTTAAAGCTGATCCCGCACATCATCCGAGGTCGCTGTACAGCACCAGCTTCGGGGACTAGTGTCGGGGGGCTGCCCCCGGGTAGGGGCAGATCCCGGTATAATCCAGTAAGGTGCCAACAGTACTTGACCTTTGGCGACAGCAAGGGACACCTCCTGGTGTGCCGAAAGGGCAGCTTAACCTTTGGGCACTGGAAGAGGGCAAAGTGCCTCCTTGCAGCCACAAGGGTCATCTCTGGCAGCTATAAATAGACACCCCCGGCCCTCATAATCGCAGCACAAGCGTGAGCGGGTGGTTCCTCTAAGAACTAGCTTCTCGAAGATGTCTTTGCTGATAGGCTAAGACATCTTCGGGAGGCTAGGCCTAGAGATACTCATCCTGGGACGAGCTCGGGCGTATCCGGAAAGGGTCCCGAGTCTCGAAGTCGAAGGAAGCTCCCGGAAGGAGGTGTAGTCGGTTCTACCGGATAGGTTGTCCGGTGGGTACTAACCGGAATGTATATCTCGGTGTTGATCTTATGCAGAAGGGGTTCACAGTGGCAAGCGAGGAGGTAGCCGGCGTGAGGGCTTCCGGTAGGCCGTCAACGGTCTAGAGCAGGCTTTCCCGTCTGTCGCGGGGGGAAGTACCGTTCCACCTGACACGGAAGCATGGTCACCTCCCGCCTGACACGGAAGCATGGTCACCTCCCGCCTGACACTGGAGCGCGTCAGCCGGTACGATCGTGGTACGACAAGACCTGACATGCCTAGCCCGGCAATCCGGAAAAGGGCTATCCGGGATGGGCAAAGACATGTCTTGTCTCTGACAAGGGGACAATGATGATGCAGGACGACGCCTGCCGTCCTTAGCGAGATGATGACGAAGGGGCTACACCGGATAGCCCGGCGACTAGGTCGCACTAGCCGGTGACGGCATGCCGGCTAGACCTGTCCGGTGGGGCCAAGCCAAGTTAGGGTTTCCGGCCCTCCTGGCCAGAGCTCTATAAAAGGCGCCATAACTGCTCCTGAGAGGGGGAGACCAACTTCAGAGCCAAAGCGATAGTCACATTTATTCTTAGAGCATTTACTCCTTCTCACCTTGAGTTCATCTAGTTCTTGGTACTCCTCACCTTGAGAGATCTTGTAGCAAGTTGTAGTCATTATACCACCAATATATAGAGAGGAAAGGCAGGAGTAGGGGTGTTACCTCCTCACGAGGGCCCTGAACCTGGGTATATCGTGTGTGTGCTGTCTGCCTTCGTGCATTTGTTTGTGTTTGTTAGATCTTCCCCTTTGCAGTTTGATCTTATTCCTTGTTCTTGGGAGATCTCGGTTTTACCGGGATCCTCCCCGTGTGAGCTCTTCAGCTCGCTATCCCTCCCCGGATCCACCAACGTCCATCGGCCCCACAAATTAGCCATCCTATGGCATCTGCCGTGACACAACCACGACAACGTCCGCTTCAGCCGGGTACTAATTGACAATGGCAGCGCCATTAAGATTATGTACAAGGATACCATGCTGAAGTTAGGGGTGTCCATGAACACGCTGCTCCCAACCGAGACCACCTTTCACGGCATTGTACCCAGGGTCTCCTGCTCCCCTATGGTCAAGATCTGGGTTGAGGTGTTATTTGGAACCCGGGAGAACTGCCGGACAGAGAGCCTGGAATTTGAGGTCGTGGATCTCGAAAGTCGATACCATGCACTTATTGGCAGGCCCGCACTGGCCAAGTTCATGATATCCACCCACATGGGATACCTAAAGATGAAGATGCCGGGTCCAAATGGGGTGATCACCATAGCAGGAGACCACAAACGCTCCATGGATTGTGCAACTGCCGGCTCAAACTTAGCCGAGTACCTGGTCATTGCGGAAGAAAAGAAGAGGATTCAGCAGGTAGTTGCACTGGCCAAGACCTCGCAACTCGGGATGCCCGGGATGGTGAACCCGGAGCAGAACGCCTCATTCCAGCCACCAAAGGAGACCAAGAAGGTGGGGGTTGACCCCAGCAACCCGGAGCGCCAGGTCATCATTGGTAGCAACCTGGACAGCAAATAGGAAGGCGAGCTCGTCGACTTCCTCCGTGAGAATCAGGATGCTTTTGCGTGGTCAAATGACGATCTGCAAGGCGTCCCGAGGGAGTTGGCTGAGCACTCACTGTTTGTCAGGCCGGATGCGAAGCCGGTGAAGCAACCGACTAGGCGCCTCTCGGACAAGAGAAGAGCGACAATCATGGAGCATCTCGCGGTGCTGCTGATTGCCGGATTCGTGATGGAAGTACTGCACCCGGATTGGATTTCGAATCCGGTCCTGGTAGAGAAGAAGAAAGATGATCCCCTCCTGCTTAAGGTGTGGCGCATGTGCATCGACTTCACCAACCTCAACAAAGCATGTCCGAAGGACCCATTTCCACTTCCCAGGATAGATCAAGTGATAGATTCCACTGCCGGGAGTGAGCTTTTGACTTTTCTAGATGCTTATTCTGGTTTTCACCAGATACCTTTGAATCCGGATGATCAATTGAAGACTGCTTTTATTACCCCTTATGGGGCTTATTGCTATCGTGTCATGACTTTTGGTCTGAGAAATGCTGGTGCTACATACCAGAGGTGCATGCAAAAATGTTTACATGACCAGATAGGCCGGAATGCCGAGGTCTATGTCGATGACATAGTCATAAAAACAAAAGAAAAATCCTCATTGATCGATGATTTGAGGGAAACATTCAAGAACTTAAGAAGATTCCGGATGAAGTTGAATCCGGACAAGTGTACATTCGGTGTCCCGGCATGCAAGCTACTTGGTTTCCTCATTTCAAGCCGGGGAATTGAGGTTAACCCGGGTAAGATACGGGCAATCGAGAGCATGAAGCTGCCGACACGTCTCAAAGACGTGCAGAAGTTTACTGGTTGCTTGGCATCCCTAAGTCGGTTTGTGAGCCGACTAGGGGAGAAGGCCTTACCCTTGTATCAGTTGATGAAAAAGAGTAAAAACTTCGTGTGGACCCCGCAGGCCGATGCGGCGTTTAATGATTTGAAAAAGATGCTCTCGACCGCACCGGTATTGGCATCCCCCTTACCCAAGGAGCCCATGCTGCTGTACACTGCTGCTACTAACCGAGTAGTAAGTGTGGCCATTGTCGTGGAAAGAGAAGAAGGGGACAAGCTGTTACAGAGGCCGGTATATTACTTGAGCGAGGTGATCTCGGAATCCAAACAAAACTACCTGCATTACCAGAAGATGGTGTATGGAGTATGAAGGAGATATGCCCTAAAGGCAATTAATAAAGTGTATTCTTTATCATATCTCGTTTGTTCATAATAGGTTTTTGTGTCATGCTAGAACCGTATTAAGCGGAAACATTAATACGGGTGTGATACGTAAACAACCAGGTCCCTAGTAGCCTCTACTAAGACTAGTTTCGTTGCGCGATTGATGATCGAGGTTTCCCGGTCATGGGGCATGGCGCCGGTCGGCAATGGGAGTCATATCGTTGGAGAACGATGTGATGGACATACCCAGATTTGGAGAACGTAGTCGTTACGCCTTTGACCATGAGATCAACTCTTATTGTTATTCCTGGAAGATACTTTGATCGCACCAAACGTCGTATCTTATTTAGTATGACAATATCGGTGATACTTTTGGGTATCGGAAAGGAGTAGTTGAGACGAGGGGTCAAGAGAGGGATTTGCCAGTCCGCATAGCAGGATAGATACTCTCGGGCCCACTCGATGAGATCACGTCTAATGAGCTTGCAAGCATGTGACTAGGTCACGGAGACATGAGATCATGAACGAGTAGAAGATAGCGTCGTCGGTAACGAGGTCGGGATTAGGTATGGAGATATCTATGGAACGACGCTCGGACATGCTAAGTATCGCTATGGCAAAAGGTTTAATGCTTTGCGTTCAGGTTTGATAGATGAAAGTCATTCGTTATATCACAAGGATTAATTCATGGGGTCCAGGCCTACGAGTTAGTCGTTGATCATAGAGGAGTCTTGGTCATACCTGTTATTATATTGAACCGCTAGGGTAACACACTTAAGGGGTTTCGAGAAGACAACCGGAAAGGAAAGAGATCACCGGGAGCGTCCCGGGAGGGGTCCGATGGAGATCGGGCAGCGACGAACGAGTTTTCGGAGCTATGAAAAATTATATATATTATGTTTGATATTAATTAGTGTAATTAATATGCAAATATGATTTTATATATTTATTTTCGAATTTATTTAGTCTGATTTCCCTAAATGGGCCTTCTGGTCGAAAGAAGGCCCAAGAGGGGGAAAATCCCTAGGGGATTCGGTGGGGGCCATGGTGGCCGGCCTGGATGGGCCAAGGGGCCCACCAGGGGGCCGGCGCACCTATCCTAGCCGCACCAGGCATGTGGGGATAGTCCCACATTGCCTGGCTGGCAAGGTTGGCTCCCCCTGGGAGCCTATATAAGAAGGGGCACCCCTGGCCTTTTAATTCACCAATTAATTCCTGATTTCTCTCTCGATCTCGTGGTTCCCTTGTCGGAGCCGCGCCGAGCTGAGGAGAGGATCTCTTCCACCATAGCCCGCTGCCGCGCTGCTGGTGTTCCGGTCCAAGTCTTCCGCTGCTCGTCCTGGACTGGAGCTTCGGAGGTCGTCGTCTCCACCGTACGTGTGTGACACCCTGCGAGGTGCTGCGCTAGCGGTACTCGGAGGTCTGCTTCCTCTACACGACCTTGAGGTCGGCTTCGTCGGTCTTCATCGACAACGTTTGTGCGGGAACGTAATCCCCGCTTTCGGTCCACAAGGGTACGTATTCCGATCTCCGTTCGTACTACTATATCTGCATAGAATAGATCTTGGCATGCTTTTAGGATATCGTTGGTAGGAAAAATTTTGTTTTCTGCACACGATCCCCTTCAGAGTATACCTGGCGGTCACCAAGCTCAAGCATTATTTCCAAGAACACCCGATCACGGTGGTTTGCGAAGCTCCCCTCGCCGAGATCATCGGTTGTAAGGATGCTAGCGGCCGAGTCGCCAAATGGGCCATCCAGTTGTCTCCGTACGCTCCGGCATACGAGAGACGCGACGCCATTAAGTCGCAGGCGCTGCCGGACTTCTTGGTGGACTGGGCCGAGATGAAGTACGAACCTCCAGTTCCCGACTACAACTTCTGGAGAATGCATTTCGATGGTTCCAAGGTCAAGATCGGATTGGGTGCCGGAGTGGTCCTCACCTCACCGAAGTAGGATGTGATGAAGTATGTGTTGCAAATTCATTTTCGGGCATCTAACAATGTCGCCGAGTATGAATCCTTGGTTCATGGACTGAACGTCGCCAAGGAAATCGGCATCCGCCGGATAGAATGTTTCGGTGATTCCTACCTCGTAGTACAGCAGGTGTCGGGGAACTGGGATGCAATTGACGCCAACATGGCCTTGTATCGGTTCCATGTGCAGAAAATATCCGGATTTTTTGAATGATGCGAGTTCAAGCACATACCTAGAGGGGAAAACGAAGTAGCAGATGTGTTGTCCAAGCTAGGGTCATCCCGGGATGCCATACCACCCGGCATCGCTCTTGAACATCTGAGGAAGCCATCTATCCAGCCCTCACCGGAGTCGGATTCTATCTTCATCCCAAAGGAACCGGGATCAGAAGCCGTGCCTATGGAAGTGGAAGTCGGGAGTGCTTCATTGCACTCGGGGACTGCACCACCCGGGGCGGTTACGGCAAATAGCTCTATGGAGGTGATGTCGGCTGAGCCAATGGACATACACATCCCGGTTTTCCCGGTTCGACCTGCTCCGAGATGGGCGCAACCCATTATGGCGTACATAGCAGATGGCACTCTCCCGGAGAACGAGGTGGAGGCCCGGCAGATACTGCAAAGATCCAAAGCATACACCATCATCAATCAAGAGTTATACAAAAGAAGTGTCACCGAGGTGTCCAAAGGTGTGTGGAACCCGAAGAGGGCCAGGAGATGCTATTGGAAATACACCAAGGAGAATGTGGGCATCATGCATCACCTCGGGCGCTGGTAGCGAAGGTGTTCCGGCATGGGTTCTACTGGCTCACTGCCTTATAGCAAGCAGAGGATATTGTCCGAAAGTGTGGAGGGTGCCAAAGGTTTGCCCACATAATACATATGCCGGCATGAGCACTGAAGAAAATACCTATCACTTGGCCATTTGCAGTATGGTGCTTGGACATGGTTGGACAATTCAAGCCGGCAAGGGGTAATATGACACATATGCTGGTCATGGTGGACAAGTTTACCAAATGCATAGAGGTTAAGCCAATCCGGAAGTGTGACGGACACACCTCGGTCCAATTCTTGAAGGACATCATCTTAAGATACGGGTACCCGCACAGCATCATCACAGATAATGGTACCAATTTCACTGTGGGAGAGTTTGCTCGGTTTTGTGCGGAAAAGAGAATCCGGTTGGATGTGGCATCAGTAGCCCACTCGGAAGCAAACGGGCAAGTCGAGAGAGCAAATGATTTGGTCTTGGCCGGCATCAAAGCCCGCCTGATCGAGCCACTGATGAGGACTCCAGGATGTTGGATAGAGGAAATATCGGCAGTATTGTGGGGTCTCCGAACCACACCGAATAGATCTACCGGGTACACGCCATTCTTCATGGTGTATGGTGCCGAGGCCGTGCTTCCAACCGACATCCAATATGATGCCCCAAGGGTTACAATGTTCACCGAGACCGAGGCAAAGGAAGCCCGGGAGGATGATGTGGACTTGCTCGAGGAAGCAAGGGAATTGGCATTATAGCGATCTGCAATTTATCAGGAAAACCTCCGTCGCTATCATAGCTGGAAAGTGCATCCCAGAGTATTCCGAGAGGGAGATCTTGTGCTAAGGCTTATCCAACGCACAACCGGGATGCATAAACTCTCGCCTCCATGGGAGGGTCCTTTTGTTGTAAGCAGGGCATTGCACAATGATTCTTATTACCTTGTAGATGCACAGGAAGCTAGGAAAGGTGTAATGGACAAAGCCGGTGAGGAGACCAAGCGGCCATGGAATGTAGCCTTGCATCGTCCCTTTTACACTTAAAGGGTGCAATGTATGTATCTCGGTTTCTCAATGAAATTTCGGCACCCCGAGGTGTTACTCGGGGACTGCCTGCCCAGAATTGTGTCCTTTATCTTAACTTGCATGTCGGTATCCTCGGGAGGAACCCGGGGACTGCCTCATTTTATGCCTCTGTATTTTCTATTGTCATTTCATGCATGCCGGCAACCCAGGGAGGAACCCGGGGACTGCCTCGTACCTATTTCTTATTTAGTATATGCCGGACAAGTTCTGAGATCGGGTGTCAAGTCGAAGTAATGTATGTCATGTAAAATAATCTTGTGACTCGACTGACGAACGCCAAAATGGTAGTAAAGAGCAAAAAGCATCAAATGTGGGAAACACGAAAACGAACTCGGGGACTCGAAATAGGAACTTATCCGGCATGTGCATTTTACTTTTCCAGTTGTCTGTTTTGTTATGTCGGGAATTTAGCAACTGGAACTCGGATATTCATAAGTAATGTATATCGTCAATGGAATTTTGTGACTCGACTGTCGAACGCCGAAATGGTAGACAAGAGCAGAAATTGCCTAACTACGGTAAACATGAAAGCGAACTCGGGGACTCGTGGCAAAATATACCGGCATAACTTGTCTTGCATAGGGAGAGGCAGAGTACGAATTAAAATGTATGTTACAATTGCACCCGGCATCCCGGGGATTTAACGTTTCTGCACTTAAGTACTTGCGGCAGCGAGATTATGAAGCAGGAGGGGAAGACAGCCTCTCGACTTGATCAGCAGAGGGAGCAGTGACGACGGTCTCCCCCGCACCAGCAGTAGCACCCGGAGCGTCCACGTGGGCCTCGACCTGAGGGATCTCGGGTGGTGAAGGAGCAGCAACATCCCGGGAAGCGGTGGTCTCGGTGGCGGCGCCAGTCGTAGCATCATCGGCCTCCGGGATCTCGGCATCCATGTCACCGATCTCGCCCGTCTCGCCATCATCTTCATAGTCTGACTCGGAGTCAGAAGCAATGAGGCTTGTGATGAAGGCACCGGGATCCGCCCAGCCGGCAAGACGGTGAGCGGTCTCCTCGCGGAGCTGAATCTTGGCCGGATCCGTGTACCACTCCGAGACGACACGCAGGCTCTTGATCACCTCAAGATCGAGTCCCTCGTACCAGCTCAGCACGTGCTTCAACGCTTGGTCGGCGCCGGCGCGAGCACCGGAACGTTTCCAGGCATGAAGCCGGTTCCCGGCATCCTGGAGCGCAGTGGCCAACTCGGTGACCGAGAGATTGCCGGTGACGCCAGGCCAGAGGGCACCATGAGCATGGACGGCCGCGCTGAGGAGCTCGGTGCCGATCGGCCGGAGAGGCACCATCCGGGTTTTCAGGGCGATAAGGTGGTCGTCGATATCCCACGAGTCCGAGATGGGACCCTTTCCGGCGCGCTTCTCCCGGGCGGCAGCAATCGCAAGATTGGCAGCTTCTCGGGAGTGCTCGAAGTGCCCTTTAGAAAGGAGAACTGTCACATGGGCAAGCCATGAGGAGATATCGGCAAAAAAGAGGAAACCGAAAAAAGAAAGCTCGGGACTTACTGTTCATATCCCGGTTTAACCCGGTAAGCTCGGATAGCCAAGCATCTTGCTTCGACCGGAGAAGGGCCAACTCGGTCTCGGCGAGATGTGCGCGCGCCTCAGACTGGTCCAAGGTCTCCTTCTGCTTCTTGGTAACGTCCAGAAAACGCGTCTTCAAATCCGCAGCAGTAGACTTGACCTTCTCTAGCTCAGCGCTTAGTCGCGCGATCTCGGATTGAGCCTCGGACAGGGCAGACTTTTGTGAACGGGTTATGGTGCAGAAAACAATAATTTTTCTAGCGAACGAAACCCTAACTAGCCAGGATCTATCTATCTAGTACATGCGATAACGGTGGCGGAACGGGTTACATTACCTCCATGTAGACCGATAGCGGGGATTACGCTCCCGCACAAGCGTTGACGATGAAGTCGTACGTAGCCGACCTCGAGGTCGCGAAGAACTTGTCGCGATGTCAAAGTCGATGATGCCGGGGTGTCGACGATGATCTACGTCGACAGGCGTCGGGCGGAAGCAGGCAGAGCGCCAGCACCGGGGCTGGTGCGCCGGCAGCAGAGGGGAGGGAGGCGCGGCGGCTGCAGGGGGCGAGACGACGTCGCCCAGGCTACTCAAAAGGTGTTACCTCCGAGCACTCACAAACATACGGAGCTTAGCGACAACCCCCGGTCATTCAGATCCAGCTGAAATCGCAGGGGTAGATCTTATCTGGAATTCCGCAGAGCAACGGCGCTCTGCGGTATAGCTTAGGTGGAGAGAGGGGGCAAAACGGGCGGAGAAACAGCTCGGCCGGCCTGCATACAATTAATTGTATTTTCCAATGAATTAAATCAATTAATATGCCTTGCTATATAAAGGGGGAAGGGGGTGTGCAAACCCCTTGGCTCCCCCATGTGGGACTAAAGGAGGAGAGGGGAGGGGGGGTTCGGCCGAACCCCCCTTGGGCTTCTCCTACTCCTAGTCCAACTCGGATTAGGAGGCCCAAGCCTCCCTTCCTTGTGGGGTGCGGCTCCCCCCTCTTGGGCCCTCTCAGGGCCCATGTAGGTGGGAGCCCCCCTTTTTCCTTTATTTAATTAATATAAAATTAATATAAAATTCCCATTAATTCATAATTAATATATTTATATATAATTCAATATCCCATGACTCCGAAACTATTTCGGAACCACCCGAACAACTTTCGGACATTCCCGGAACCATTCCATACCTCCCCGGAACTCCTTCCGGACCACCGGAACTCTTTCCGGATCATTTCTCTCTCTCCAACAAAGTCCTATAATATTCCAGAACCTATCTCCTAGCGTCGCTAAGACCTTAAGTTTGTTACGCTACGGTTCGAGAACACTCCAGACATGGTTGAGACACTCCGCTCACCAATGACCGTCAGGGATACCTGGAAGTATATGACGACCCCTGTGCATTCTACGAATATCGTCGTTGAACCATAAATATGACATTCATTCCCTTTGTCTCTGCGATACTACCTTGTCCGAGATATGATCGTAGACACACCGATGTCTTTGTTGTATCTCGTTACCGACTAAGGTTATTAACTCGTCTGCGATATTACATCTCCATGACCTAGTCATAAGATGCGCAGCTATACAGATGCAATATCACCGAGTGGGCCCAGAGTATCTTTCCATTACAAGAATGAACAAATCCCGCTCTTGATCCTTACGTCTTGATGCTCTTTCGGAATACCCAAGATGGACACCGTTATTGTCATGCTATATAAGACACAACGTTTGATGCTCTCAAAGCATCCCTACGAAGCATTAATAAGTACGGTCTCACGGTCTAAGGAATAAGCTATCATATTCTTATCTATTGCAAATGACAAACATCGTAATACGATCTTATTGCAATACTTTGCGTATGTCCATCACCTTATTCAACTAACAAGATGACCCCATTGTCAACCGACGTCATTGTCCTTGATCGGGAATCTCGATCAACTGTTGCCCAATGGACTAGCTCATATAGAGGCTTGCTAGGGACCTGGTTGTCTATGTATCACACATGTATTAATAATTCCGATTAATATAGTTATAGCATAATACACAAACCTATTATAAACTTATGAGATAATGCAATAAATACTACTTATTTATTTGCCTCTAGGGCATATCTCCTTCAGTCTCCCACTTGCACTAGAGTACAAATAAACTAGCTGCATTTTACTTTATCAGAATCCCTTATCAAATAAGAATCATTTGATAATGCTTGCTCGTGGACAAGTGTTACTGCACAATCCATGATTGTGCATGCTTTTGCGATTCACTGACATCAACTTGCTTGATATCATCATGTTGTCTAACAACATATATGAAAATACCGTAACTCAGTGAGACTTCTGTTTCCCAGCGCTTACTCTGATTATACTAACCAGACAACTGCCCTGAAAAACACACTCAGCCATACAGAGCCCCTTGTAACAATTACAAACTCGCGATATCTACAAACTTTCACACCAATGTAGAAAACTTGACATTCGAATGTCAACCCTTTAACTAACGCACTTCTACTTCCAGTAAATTCCAAATTTATTTTTATAAGTGCTCTTCTTCCAAGAACATCGGTTATATTTCATCGAGCAGATAATATGGTTTTTGTATGATGTCTAATATTACATAATAGACCCACATGTCATACAACCATTACTTTCATGCATCATTACTCTTAATGATCAATTGGATTCCAAAGGACCATCCTTTTGATTCTATTCTGACTCCTCAGATATAATCCAAAACAACTCGACTAACTATTTAAAATTCCCGTTCTATTTCAAAATAGATACTAACTTTCAAATAGTTTCACAACTTCATCCTATTCTATTGGTACAGTTTCACAATGTGTTAACTACACAAGATGAATTCGACTCCCACTCAAATTATGTCTCCACATATTTGATAACACGAGCTCCCACTCAAAAACGTGTCATCCACATATTTGAGTTCCTGAGCTCCCACTCAAAAATATGTTCTTTACATATTCCACCTGAGTAAACTAACTATGACTCCCACTTAAATCGACATTTTGGTCAAACCAAAATCATTGATCTACCATCAATTCGAATTTAATACAAACTACAGTATTACATTAATACAAATCCCTCAGACTTCAAGCAAGTCTACATAAATGTAGTCAACAAATTTGATCTTGTGCAAGACACATTTCTTGACAAGACATGCTCCCGCGTCTTTCTTATAGTCACATTTTCATATAACACTTTATATGACGATTAAACAATCTTATTCCTCTAATAAGAATTGCAGCAACAATTACTCTCTTAATCCTTTTAAATGTAACTTGGATTTCCAGGCTCAAAAAGCCTTTGTTCGTATTCCGATATTTTCTCAACTTTCTTTGTATTCATAAAGTGCATCTTGATCTGTCAACAAGATCTGAAATACTTAATACAGTGTTGTGACCTGACAGCAATATTAAATATAACAGCACTTTATTTAGAAGTTTCTTTCATGAAAATATTATGATCTTTATGAAGAGGATTGCAAGCATAAAACAATTTTCTAGTCTCCCTCACTCTTAATCACCAAATTTTCATTAGCAGACGTATACTCTTTGGAACACCTTCCAACATAGGTCTGACACTTTATTCCAAACTTCTAATTCCAATCCATAAACCATAATTCGAAAACTCATCTTTTTCTCGGAATTACACAGACAACAAACTGAGCTTTGTTTCTACTTGGTTTTGGAATACACTCCCATTAAATGCGAGCCTCCTACAAAGAACCATTCATGTATACTCCGAATTATCGTGTAATCCTATACATGTCGACACTACTGTCGATCTCACGAATTCTTGTTGAGAAAAACATCTATTTTCTAAAGTGGACATCGACTATAATGTTTCGAACATATTAGGAGTTTCTAAGACCGATTCTGACAGACCACACTTTATTATTTAAAATAGAGCATGCTTATAATTCCCCATATATCACTATATATGACATTATAATTTTGTGAAACGAATTTCCACAAGTCTTTTTGTGTTGAAATCATAATTCAAAAATATTGTCCTTTGATCGAATCTTGTGAATACAATGTTCACTAATCTTTCTTCTGAAAAACCCCATTTGATCTATTATCAAATTAATTTCAGACTCCATAATTTATCGGGCAAATACTCCTATTTACCAAAATCATGGAAGAATTCGGATCAAGTAGTAACCACCATTAATTAATCATTAAAAATGACACTCAATTAATTTCCGCTAGTATTGCAACTTCAATACTTGATTTCAAGCTTAATCAACTCAGCACTCGAAATACTTAAATGGACCAAAACATCCATTACTTCTTTCATTGCTTTTATGACTAAACTCGACGGTGTTTGTTCTAGTAATAGAACTCTTATTCATGGGACATGCTATTTTATCATTTCTACAATTATGAATACTTATCATACAATCAATGTAACTGAGATGTGGAATCTTTATTCATAAGATAAAACAACTGACTTGTTCCATAACATAAAACAATTGAACTTGTCTTATTACATGAATAACTTTGTCTTGCAACAATCAAGACACACACACTCGCTCACTATTACAAAAGATCTTATCAAAAACTATTAATGATAACTATGATAACTTGAGGACGTGAACACCAAAAGGCCATCAACTCCTTGACTACCAGCTTCAGCGCCAGGTCACATCAAACTGCGCCGCATATATGTGATAATTAGGACCTGTTTCACAAACAGAACAAGTATCAAATACTTCATCATATACCAAGGGGCGAATTCATAATTCTGCATATATCAAATATATACCTGTAGCATCGAAGATCTCTCCTTCGATGGAATCAACCTTCAGAGATTTGAATTCAGACACAAACTTGTAGAAGTTCATATCATCGGCCTTCAAAATGTACTTGCGTACATGCTTCTCATAGCTAGGAGGTAGAGATATCAGGACAGTCCGAATGGCACAAGAATCTGCCATCCAGTAATCGAAGACCATCGTCAGCTGGAAGTAGATGCCATACAATCTCTTCAAATGTGTCTTCAGACAGGTATGCTCCTCCATGTGAACGGTCTGGAACATTCTAAGCTGCCTGAATTGCTCACGCTTTAATTCATCCCCGAAGTGTGTCTTTATCGCATCCATCATGACGCTTGGCTCCTTGCGTCGAAACAACTCTTTCAACTCGGGTGCCAGGCATACGGTCATGGTGATCTCCACTTCAATGAATATGTCTCGACGCCTACGGAAATCATCTTCCTCCTCCTCGCTAGCAGAATCTCCTGGTCCTTCTCCTAACGGTTCATCGAGAACATATAGAATGTTGTTGTGTTTGAGAATGTTTCTAAAACCGCTGTACCATATGGTGAAGTTGGACCCGTCGGCTTCTAATGTAGCATCCGGGCTCTTGAGGAAGTAACCGAAGTATAGTTGCGTAGTCTACAGATGTGATCGCAAAAGGAGGTAAGGTAAAGTTTATAATATGTAGGTGAGTTTTAGTTTTATAATCTTATTATCTAAAACACACCACACCAAGATTATTATCCCTAAAATAATAATGGCGATGACACGACCCTCATCCACCACACCACCCCCGATCATCACGGCCGGCAGCATAGCTTCAAAGGTGGACATAAAATGTCGATCACAACAACTCTGTGACTCGTGCTCGATCTTTCGATCTTCCCGTGTTCCGAGGCCATATTTCTGGATATGCTAGGCTCGCCAATCAAACCTCGAAGACCCTGCGCGTGCAACATGGCTTACACCCACTGTATGCGAACGACGAGTTGTGTGACACCCGATCATCACGGCCTGCCTCATAACGTAGAACTTTCTTGGTGGTGCGCAATGAGGGAGACCACAATTTTGGTATTTGTTAGGGATCATCCTATTTATGATGCTACCGTTGTATATCTAGCATATAAGCAATCAATAGGATGCACACACAACAGCACACAATAATGATGCAATGAAGTGCGATGTGACATGGTCGATGCGCCTAGACCTTCATGGCGCCATGTGCCTGGGCCCCGGCGCCCCGGCATGGCTCCGAGTCTACAGAGCCCTCCATTGCTTCCGACAGTACGAGTAATATCAAAACTTACCGTAACCATGTCACATAAAATAACGCCTCTGCAAAACAAAGTTAGACGCCTCTAGCTTTATTTAGTTTTGCAAGTTTTACGTGGCTGATAGGCTTATTCGTAAGAGAATCGCTTCCCTACCTACGAACTTTGTACCACAACGTCGATCGTATAATTGCATGTTTAAGCAACCCTTTCGGGCCCTCCATTGAAAATGCTTTGTCGACTAGAGAGAGAGAAACAGACACCCGCCAGCCACAGATACGGTGCAAGCCGTATGTCAGTAGTGGAACCAGTCTCGCGTAAGCGTACGCGTAAAGTCGGTCCGGGCCGCTTCATCAACTCAATACCGAAGGCATCGCAAGTGCATGCTAGAGGGTAGAAAATATAAGAAAGACGCCCTCATTCAACATGAGTTCTAACCGTACCAGCAGTACTACGCATAGATCGGCTCTGATACCACTGAAGGGGTTACGGTGCAGAAAACAATAATTTTTCTAGCGAACGAAACCCTAACTAGCCAGGATCTATCTATCTAGTACATGCGATAACGGTGGCGGAACGGGTTACATTACCTCCATGTAGACCGATAGCGGGGATTACGCTCCCGCACAAGCGTTGACGATGAAGTCGTACGTAGCCGACCTCGAGGTCGCGAAGAACTTGCCGCGATGTCGAAGTCGATGATGCCGGGGTGTCAACGATGATCTGCGTCGACAGGCGTCGGGCGGAAGCAGGCAGAGCGCCAGCACCGGGGCTGGTGCGCCGCCAGCAGAGGGGAGGGAGGCGCGGCGGCTGCAGGGGGCGAGACGACGTCGCCCAGGCTACTCAAAAGGAGTTACCTCCGAGCACTCACAAACATACGGAGCTTAGCGACAACCCCCGGTCATTCAGATCCAGCTGAAATCGCAGGGGTAGATCTTATCTGGAATTCCGCAGAGCAACGACGCTCTGCGGTATAGCTTAGGTGGAGAGAGGGGGCAAAACGGGCGGAGAAACAGCTCGGCCGGCCTACATACAATTAATTGTATTTTCCAATGAATTAAATCAATTAATATGCCTTGCTATATAAAGGGGGAAGGGGGTGTGCAAACCCCTTGGCTCCCCCATGTGGGACTAAAGGAGGAGAGGGGGGGGGGTTCGGCCGAACCCCCCTTGGGCTTCTCCTACTCCTAGTCCAACTCGGACTAGGAGGCCCAAGCCTCCCTTCCTTGTGGGGTGCGGCTCCCCCCTCTTGGGCCCTCTCAGGGCCCATGTAGGTGGGAGCCCCCCTTTTTCCTTTATTTAATTAATATTAAATTAATATAAAATTCTCATTAATTCATAATTAATATATTTATATATAATTCAATATCCCATGACTCCGAAACTATTTCGGAACCACCCGAACAACTTTCGGACATTCCCGGAACCATTCCATACCTCCCCGGAACTCCTTCCGGACCACCGGAACTCTTTCCGGATCATTTCTCTCTCTCCAACAAAGTCCTATAATATTCCAGAACCTATCTCCTAGCGTCGCTAAGACCTTAAGTTTGTTACGGTACGGTTCGAGAACACTCCAGACATGGTTGAGACACTCCGCTCACCAATGACCGTCAGGGATACCTGGAAGTATATGACGACCCCTGTGCATTCTACGAATATCGTCGTTGAACCATAAATATGACATTCATTCCCTTTGTCTCTGCGATACTACCTTGTCCGAGATATGATCGTAGACACACCGATGTCTTTGTTGTATCTCGTTACCGACTAAGGTTATTAACTCGTCTGCGATATTACATCTCCATGACCTAGTCATAAGATGCGCAGCTATACAAATGCAATATCACCGAGTGGGCCCAGAGTATCTTTCCATTACAAGAATGAACAAATCCCGCTCTTGATCCTTACGTCTTGATGCTCTTTCGGAATATCCAAGATGGACACCGTTATTGTCATGCTATATAAGACACAACGTTTGATGCTCTCAAAGCATCCCTACGAAGCATTAATAAGTACGGTCTCACGGTCTAAGGAATAAGCGATCATATTCTTATCTATTGCAAATGACAAACATCGTAATACGATCTTATTGCAATACTTTGCGTATGTCCATCACCTTATTCAACTAACAAGATGACCCCATTGTCAACCGACGTCATTGTCCTTGATCGGGAATCTCGATCAACTGTTGCCCAATGGACTAGCTCATATAGAGGCTTGCTAGGGACCTGGTTGTCTATGAATCACACGTGTATTAATAATTCCGATTAATACAGTTATAGCATAATACACAAACCTATTATAAATTTATGAGATAATGCAATAAATACTACTTATTTATTTGCCTCTAGGGCATATCTCCTTCATTTTGGTCTACAGAGATCCGTCGCGCGGCATCCCGCTCCTCCCGGAGTCGTCCCTCCAACTTCTTGGACTGACCAAAGTCAGCAAGAAGCCGGTGGAAAACACTACTGCGTTTTTTGCCGCAGTCCTGTAAAAAAATGTCCGACATCATTATCGGAAATTGCAGTAACGAAAGGCAAGACACTTGTGCAAGATCCACAGTGAAGGACCAAGCCGGTGGAAAGGATCTCGGGCACTGGGAAGGAATTTTTTCTCTCAGATTAGAACCTAGTGATCTGCTACTCGGTGGAGTCTGGAGCACTAAGCACTAATCTCGGGGACTAGTGGGGATAAAACAATGAAACTTGGTAAAAGTAAAAGGAGAGAACTTACATCTACCACTCGGGTGACATTCAGCGCAGCCACCTGAAGGGCGTGCATGGCTTGGGCGCTGCGGCTCGGGCCGGCAGC
The DNA here is from genome assembly GCA_026929855.1 of Poa annua. Taxonomy (NCBI): domain Eukaryota; kingdom Viridiplantae; phylum Streptophyta; class Magnoliopsida; order Poales; family Poaceae; genus Poa; species Poa annua. The sequence goes on along the minus strand of CM049431.1, from coordinate 76,585,504 downwards.
GTGCAAGTCCCCCACGATCTCGGAGGCGTCAGCAGCAACCCAAGCCTTGTTGTATTCTTCAACAACGCGCAAGCCGGTCGCGGCGGGCGCGCTCGCGGCAACGACCTCCCGGGATCCTGGAGACACAAAGGAGCTTACGGATGCTCGCAGGGCCTGCAGGGCGGCTGTGGGGATCTCGGCAGGAGGTGGCGGTAACCAGGAAAACTTACCTGAAGCAGAGGAACCCTTGCTCAGGGCCAAGTCTTGGGTTGAGGGTTGCGGAGAAGTGATAGGCTTAGCAGGAACTATCTTCTGCCCGGAGACCTGGCTGCGTGGAGTCCCGACAGGAAGATCAGGTTGCCGGGAAGAAGATGCGGGCTGCTTCGGCGGCGCGCTTTTGTGGGAGGCCAGCCGCGTGGAGGCGCGCGGCACGACCTGCCGCGGAGGGCTCGGCATATCCGCATCGAGTTGAGGCACCCGTCGCGGAGTATCCGGAAGGAAAACGTCCTCGGTTTCAGCGGTGGGCTGTACCGAGATCTCGGTCGCCCCGAGACCAAGGTCCGGAGTACCGGCACCTGCGGAAGCGCGAGGACTCGCGACGTCGGTCAGCACAGGACCGGGTTCAGGGCGGTCGATGTCCTACGCTGGGCGTCGAGGTGGAGAAGGGGCAGCCCGAGGTGGGCTAAGAGTTCGGGATCCCGGAGGACGGGAACCCGCGGACGGTGGAACGACGAGAGCCGCTCTATAATGAACATGTCAGAAAGGACCTCGAAGGAAATCAAAATAAGATAATTCAAGGCAAGAAGGTCGTACCCGGAGGAAACGGTGGGAGGTCCTCGTTTGCGCCGGGGAGGTTTGTTGCCCGGCTGCTTGGCGGTCTTGCTCCTCTTGGCGGCGGTAACCGATGCGCCGGCTTGGCCGGTCTCGGAGCCCGCACGTTTGCGGGTCTCGACGCGCTTCGTCGCGGCTCCGGGACCCGGAACCACTGGCATGGCGTATCGGGGGCAGGGCATCAATTATATCGAGAATTTGACAGTCGTCATCATCATCCTCGTCAGTATCAATTTGGATAGCCTCTTGAGTTGAAGGCTTACCCGGGGCGGCTGCACGGGCCAAAGGAATTGAGAGGTGGTCCTCGTCATCGGGATCCTCATCCGGCATCTGCTCCGGCACCGGGATGTCTTCCGCGTAATTGTCGTTGAAATGCATCGCGTCCTCCTCTATCTGGCGCTCGAACAGCAGCAGCAGTAAATCATAACATGACAACCATGTCGGTTTCCAGCAGAACTCGGGTAAAAGGGAAACTCGGCGGATGACAAGCAAAAGCACCTCCTTCAGTGGTTTCTTGCGGGTACCGGCGCACAGTCCCCACTTCCACTGCTCCGGCATCTTTGTTCGAGCAATGGTTCGAACGCGGCGCCAGATAGAACCTTTGTCCAACGGGAAAATACTGGTCCAGGTAGAATCGTATACCCCACTCATGTGGCATATCTTATGCACCCGGGATTGGAGAGGGCAGATGCGGCAAATGATGAAGCAGCACAAGAGGTCATCCGGCGTCAAAGTGTTCACAAGGGCGCTAAGGACATCATGCATGCTCTCGACCTCCTCGGAATCCGGGAGTTTGTTCCAGAGCTCGAACTCGCGGGGAGGACCAACGACGAACTCGGGCAGGTTAATGAAGTCCGGTGCGGAGCAACCCGGAGAATCTCCCGAGACCTCACGTAGAAGAAGCTTCGCTGCCACTTCTGACAGGATTCCAATCCCTGGACTTTGGAGAATTCGGAGTCGCTGCGAGGGATGATGGTCGCCGCCCCGCAATCGACAAGGTCTTTGACTTTCTTGTCCGGGTTGGGGATGACTTGCCGGCGGAGGAGGAAGTATTTGGCCAAGAGATCCAGGAAGGGCCAGACGCCGAGATATCCTTCCGCATACGTAGCGAAGACGGAGAACATCATGATCGCGTTGGCCGGGAGATGATGCGGTTGGAGGTCATAAGTGTCGAGGAAGTCGCGGAAGAAGGGGCTAGCCGGGAGCCCGAACCCATGCTCGAAGTGCGTAAGGAACACTACGCGTTCACCGGGTTGGGGTTCCGGCTGGACTTCACCGCCCGGAAGTCGGCTTTCGACCTGTGGCGGGATCCGGTGTGTCCGGTATAGCCAGTCAAGATCCCCCTGGTTGGTCTCGGAGCCATCCCAGCAGCCTCTGATACTTTCCTCACCCATCTCGGAGGGCCCGGAGAACATATCAGAGTTACTCTGCAGGCGGAGTATCAGTTAATCGAGTTAGTATGCCGGTAACGGAAGACCCCGGATTGGAAACTCCTAACAACAACCGGATTCCTGTCAAACGGATCTAGCGTAGCCGAACAAATCAAACATAATCAGTGCAAAAACTGCCGTGCAGCGTATGAGGCTAGGCTAAGGAAAACAACGCCATCTACGCCGCCCCACCACGGCAAAGCGCGTTCGCCGGCGGCAGCGTGGTGCGTGGAGGTGGTTACTCACGGGCCGGCCCGTTGGGTCATCACCGTAAAGAACTTCGCCGGAGAAGATGAACTCACCAGAGAAGAAGGTGCCACCGAGGCGCGGGAGTGTCGTGGACCGATGATGGAGGCGCACGGCTACGGCGGCGGGTCGCAACGGTGGTGCTTGGGCTTCGGGCGCGGCGGCGGCGGAGCGCTCGGGGCGGTGGCGGAGGAAGATGGAGGTTCGGGGAAGAAAGGGGAGTGACTGCTCCGGTACCCTATTTATGGGGAGATCCGGAGCGGTTTCCGGCTTTCCCGCCCACGATCTCCCAAATCGTGGGTGGGATCAGTTTGTGCCGAGCGGCACGTGGCGTCACCCGGAGCGCCCGATCCGGCCACACCGCGGGCCACAGGGCCCCAACGGTTAGACTTCAGATCGGCTGCGGCTCCCGGCGCGCGAACCCGAGCGGCGTCTTGCTAAGTCAAAAGCACTCGAGTGCTTCTCTGCCTTGACAAGACCTCGGGTGGGACCCTCCCACCAGAACGGAATCTTCTCCGGCATGAAAGGTGAAGTGCATACCGGCACGACCCTATCCGGGTGAACTACTAAGGATACCATCTCAGTTGCACGAGCATGATCTCCCTGTTGAATAGATCTCCGGGTAAGATGTCGGTGAAGGACGTCTCGGTACCAATACTGAAGACTGATCCCGCACATCGTCTTGGGTCGCTGCACAACACCAGCTTCGGGGACTAGTGTCGGGGGGCTGCCCCCCGGGTAGGGCAGATCCCGGTACAGCTCAGCAAGGTTGTAACAGTGTCTGACCTTTGGAGAGAGCAGGGAACACCCTTTGTTGCACCAAGGGGCAACTTGACCTTTCGGAGGTGGTTGGGCCCAAAGTGTCTCTTGGGGGGCGCAAAGGTCATCACTGGAAACTATAAATAGCCCCCCCACCCCCGGCCTTCAAGACAGCATAAGCCCGAGCGGATGGTTCCTCTAAGAACTAGCTTCTCGAAGATGTCTTTGGTAGCAGCCCAAGGCATCTTCGGGAGGCTAGGCCTAGAGATGCTCATCCTATGTGGTAGTCTGGGGCAGAGACGGAACTCGGGGGCAACCGGAAAGGACCACGGACCCCTCGATCAACCAAGGATGAGATCTCGGGTGGAGGAGTACTCAGATCAACCGGCTAAGGTCCCGGGTGGAGGAGATCCCGATGGATCCGGATAGACTACCCGGGTGAATACTAATAGGCAAGTATGTATGAGCACTGGTCAGTTGTTTTGTGTATGCAGGGAAGACGTATCGTGGTAAGCAAGGAGGTAGCCGGCATGGGGGATGTCGGTGGGACGTCAACGGTCTAGTACAGGCTTTTCCGCCTGGCACGGGGGGAAGTCCCATTCCTCCTGACACGGAAGCATGGTCACCTCCCGCCTGACACGGGAGCGTGTCAGCTGGTACGGTAACAGTACGACAAGATCGGACATGCCTAGCCCGGCAATCCGGAAAAGGCTACTCGGGATGGGCAAAGACATGTCTTGTCTCTGACAGAGGGACAATGATGTTCCAGGACGGCGTCTGCGGTCCTTGCCGGAATGATGACGGCAGGGCTAGACCGGATAGCTCGGCGGCTAGGTTGCACTAGCTGGTGTCGACATAACCGTTAGGCCTGTCCGGTGGGCCCATGCCGGATTAGGGTTTCCGGCCCTCTCGGCCGGAACTCTATAAAAGGCGCCATAACTGCTGAGGAGGGAGAGAGACCAACTTGAGGGCCAAAACTATAGTCCCATTTACTCCTAGTGCATTTACTCCATCCACTCTCTAGTTCATCTAGTTCATCTTGTTCTTCCTTGTTTCACCAAGATAGCTCAAGGAGCATGTTGTAGATCTTGTACCACACCTATATATATTGAGAGGAAGGCAGGAGTAGGGGTGTTACCTCCCCACGAGGTCCCCGAACCTGGGTATATCGTGTATGTGTTCTCCGCCTTCGTGCATTTGTTTGTCTTTGCTAGATCTTGTGGTGTGTCTTCCGGGTTGGTTTTGAGTTCGTCGGTGATCTCGTCGAATCCGGTTTCTTCCATCGTATGAGTTCTTTAACTCGCTAGCCCTCCCCGGATCCACCAGCGTCCATCGGCCCCACACTTTAGCCATCCTATGGCATCTGCCGTGTTACCACCACGACATTGACCCAAGTTCTTGGTTGAAGAACGAGTTCTAGAGTGATCCTTGTGTGGATCAATGAACAAACGTTAAGTATATTCTTCAGTGTCTGTGAGAATTGAAGATATGTTTTCTGGTAAAGGGTAAGAGTGGAAAGACAACTTGTCGTAAAACGGTTACGGTGATGCAAGTTGTGACACTGACCCATACGACTAGAAATCTCATTAGGAGATGTCCTTTGTTTTGAAGAAAGACATGGTTAGCTTGCGAAGTCGCATATGAATGCACTGTCGCATAATCTACGTAGGTATAGAAATATATGGCAACTTCAGAAGTAGCAAGTGTGATTAGACTGAGCAGTTTTCCGAGCATATGTGGTCCCCTTAATAGATCTCTTAGACTTTTAAGGCTCATGCTACGTGAATGTTCGAGTCTCACTTCATCAACTAGGATATATTTCACCGTCATCGTAAGATACGGGATAATGTCAAACTAGGTGACATAGAAATGTTGCAAAGCACATATAGGTCTCAATGTGTGAGATCTGTTGACAGTATTCCTCTTCCACGAGACAAGCATGCACCAAGATGTTATGGGTGTTGAGCTTTTACCAAGTTGTAAACTAGATTAAGTGTTACTCTAGTGCAAGTGGGAGACTGAAGGGAATATGCCCTAGAGGCACTCAATAAAGATAGTTTATTAGGCATATATCAATTGTTCATTATATGTTTTATACCATGCTATAACTGTATTAAGCGGAAACATTAATACACGTGTGGTAGATAAACAACCAGGTCCCTAGTAGCCTCTACTAAGACTAGGTCATTGTGCGATTGATGATCGAGGTTTCCCGATCATGTGACATGGCGTCAGTTGGCAATGAAGTCATGTCATTGGGAGAATGATATGATGGACATACCCATAATATGTAGGACGTAGTCATTACGCCTTCGACCGTGAGATCAACTCTTATTGTTATTCCTGAAAGATACTTTGATCGCATCAAACGTCATATCTTATATAGTGTGACAATAAAGGTGACACTTTCGGGTATCAGAAGGGAGTAGTTGAGACGAGGGGTCAAGAGCGGGATTTGTCAATCCGCATAGCAGTATAGATACTCTTGAGCCCACTCGGTGAGATTATGTTAAAAAGTTTGCAAACATGTGACTAGGTCACCAGGACATATTATCATAGACGAGTAGAAGACAGTGTTGTCGGTAATGAGATCATGCTAGGTATGGAGATATCTATGAACGAGTCTCGGACACTCTAAGTATCTCTATGGCAAAAGGTTTAAGACTCGACGTCCAGGTTTGATAGATGAAAGTCATTCGCTATATCACAGGGATTAATTCATGGGGTCCAGGCCTACGAGTTAATCATTGCTCAGAGAGGGGTCTCGATCATGTCTGTTATTATATCGAACCGCTAGGGTAACACACTTAAGGTGTTTCGACAAGACAACCGGAAAGGAAAGAGATCACCGGGAACGTCCCGGGAATGGTCTGATGGAGATCGGGCAGTGACGAAATAGTTTTCGGAGCAAGAATAAATTATATATAATATGTTTGATATTAATTAGTGTAATTAATGATTAAATATGGTTTTATATATTTATTTTCGAATTTTATAAGGCTGATTTCCCTAAATGGTCCTTCTGGTGGAAAGAAGACCCATGGGGGGGAGTCCCCCTCGGGATTCGGTGGGAGGGGAGGAGCCGGCCTAGGTGGGCCAAATGGGGCCCACCTAAGGCCGGCGAATGCTGCCTTGGCCGAACCAGGCATGTGGGATAGTCCCACATTGCCTGGTTGGTAAGGTTGGCTCCCCTCAGGAACCTTTATATAGAGGTGCACCCCTGGCATTTTAATTCATCCAATTAATTCTCTATTTTCTCCTCGATTACGTGATTCCCTTGACGGAGTCGCGCCAAGGAGAGAGAGTTCTCTCCACCATCCGCCCGCTGCCGCGCTGCTGGTGTTTCGGTCCAAGTCTTCCGCTACTCGTCTTGGACTGGAGCTTCGGAGGCCGTCGTCTCCACCGTATGTGTGTAACGCCCTGCGAGGTGCTGCGCTAGCGGTGCTCGGAGGCCTACTTCCTCCACCCGACCTCGAGATCATCTTCGTCGACTTCGTCACGCCAAGTTCTTCGTGACCTAGATGTCGGCTACATCGTCTTCATCGTCAACGCTTGTACGAGAGCGTACTCCCCGCTTTTTGGTCTACAAGGGTATGTATTCTGATCTCCGTCGTATTACTATATCTGCATAGTATAGATTCTGACTAGTTTAAGGATATCTTCGATAGAAAAAATATTGTTTTATGCCTGTGATCCCCTTCAGCATCTCCACCAGCACTCCCAACAGAGCGTCCGACAAGTGCCAATGGGAGATCCGGCACACGCTGTCGCGCTATTGGGAGCGGCTCCCCCACCGGTCCCTCCCGATAATTTCTTCAATCAAATTCAAATAGCCACACGAACAGTCAAGTTCAAAAATCCCAACCCATAATCGTCACCAGGCCAGCGAACAGAACAGAAATATGCATGGAAATCAAATTGTTGACGCGTCCACCTGTGTCTCCATCTCGGCCTCGATATCCACCACCGTGTTCGTCGTTGGCTCCAACTTTTGTTTTTTCCATCGTGCCTACTTGCGTTGGCTCAGGCGGCAGAAGACCCATGTCACGGAAAACGTGCTGCCGAGAGAGAAAAAAACGAAGCCCTCGCTGCCTCGCTGGCAGTAGGTAGGAGGAGAGGTCAGCAGTCAAGATCTTGGAGTCTTCTTTCATTTTCTTGACCACGAATTGCGACACCTCTAAGATCACCTTTATTCTTGTTGTGTCGGCTTGGATGATAGCTGCTTGGGCCTTCTCTTTCTCGACGACAACATTTCTCCTTCTCCACGTTGAGCTTCTCGACATGCTTGCTCACGACCAACTCTCGTGCTTGCATTTTGCTTAGACATGGATGTGACCTAGGTGAGGCACTTGTCAATGGTTACTTTCACGAACACCGACGAGGATGCGACATTCTTGTTTACCTTTGCCTTCTTGTTTCATACATGGTTTCCCTCTAAGGCCGACATGTAGTGATCCGGCCCAGGGGACCGTGGCCGCCGATAGATCGCAACAGGTGGCTTGCCACTCCTTGTTATTTTCAAGCTTCACGAAGCAATGCATGACTTGAATTCCTTGTTGTTATTGTTCTGTCTTGCAACTCGTCAGTCATCGCTCAAGGTCGTCGTGAAACTTGTTGCACTTGACTTATATGTTCTTCCACCTATGTGATGTGGGATTCCAGTCGTGGTACATATGAACCTTGGCATAGTCACCATATGTCCTCGTCTCGTTGAATTGTTCCTCGACCCTTTTCCAATACCAGCCACAACTAGGGATGTAAACGGATCAGATCGGAATGGTCTTTCCATATCCTTTTCCGTATTCTTTGGATTCCATTGCGGGTTAAATCGGACTACGATTCAGATTGGATACGGAGCGGTTACGGATCAAAAATGGATAAAAAGTATCGGATAAATACACGCAAACAAATATCATTCTCACGCGATCTTACAAAAGAATATGTATGTAATGAATCAAATTATATAGGAATCTTACAAGCCGTATCAAGGAAGATACTTGAACTCAAATAGTTGCATTCGTTTTGAACTGAATTGATGCGTGGAGTTGGACAGAAAAAATAAGCATCCTGATTCATGTGTGCGTCAAGTAGCAAGCAGGAACTAGGGAGTATCCGATTTGGGAATATATTAAAAACAGTGACGTGATTGTTTAGGGTTTTACTAGGTATAAATACACGACCATCTGGTTGATGGACTTTGGGCCGACTTGTTGGGCTAATTTAGTCGGATTATGCTAATAGTAAAGGTCAGATAATCCGTAAAAAAAGACCGCTAATCCACATCCGACGGATAATAGCAATAACATATCCTCTATCACATCCGCGGAATATCCGCTTGACTAATATCCATATCCTCATCCATATCCGGCGGATTCTTAAAATTGCAAACCACATCCTTAAAAAGGAAGCGGGAACGGATTCAGAGCGGAAATTATTTGTACCATTTACATCCCCCACAGGTCTGGTTGGTGCCTACAATGGGGTCGCTTCCAAATGTCACATAGGCACTTATCCTGTCTTCCACCTATTTCCTTTAGTGCCTCTGCCTCCCACAGACCGTCATCTTCTTCTTCTGGACGCTGGTTCTTCCGGTAACACCGTTACCCTCCCTGATCACGCCGACCAAGATGGCCGATCAGTCAAGCTAAGGGCAAACAAGAACACGGACGTCAACTACATGTCGCAAACACAAATGAATGGGAGCATAGGACGTTGGTTTCATACCATGTCGTTGTTCACGCCCCGTTCACCATTGCATCGAACACGTAGTCTTCAGTCTCAGCACTATTGGGAGCGTCGACGGAGACTGTTTAAAAGTTGAAACGCCCGCATGTGTGGAGTTTCTCAATGCACATGGACACGGACGCGTTACGGTGAACTTGCACATGGTGCGGATGCCTGGCAAATTGTCTTAACTACTTCCCTTGGATTAGTAGCTCCCTTTCCGTGTATGTCTTCCTCCCTCGTGACGACCTGACCCAATCATTCGTGGTGCATGTGATGCGATTGTCCATTTTTAAGGTTTTACAAGAACAAAACCCGTCTACTGGCATTGCTGTCATTTCGTTCTCAGTAGTTTACACCTCTTTTTGAAGTCCGGGCGCCGGCCCCGGATTTGGCGCGGTGTTGTGCTCTGTGGGCGATCGTCTTTAGCGAGGGTAGCAAATGCTACGAGGGGACTAGGTCGTGCAGCGTTGTGACTCGTGTGCGGCTTTGGTGTCAAATGGTGTATGCTGGGAAGCGGCCCCGGAGATGGGTGTGTGTCTTATGGCGTCACCCACTCGTTTGTGCGGTTTTTTTGCCCTGTTTTCCTTTATAAACAGGACATTTGTATGGTTTTTAGATTTGATTTTTCATATAAACTGGGAAAATTATTTCTTCTGTATGAATTGTAGGAACATCCTACCCTCCTCCAGAGGTTACATGAAAAAAAAAGATTATCTCAGATTAAAACCATTTCTCATATGAAAAACGCCCAAACAAACTTTATAGCAAAAGGCTAAATCAAACTCTAAACTTGCAACTTCAAAATTGACATTGTGAAGTTTATAATCCCGTTAAAACCTAGACGTGATTGACTCCCAAAAAAATTCATAGATTCAATATGCGCTGCTCTAACTGTGATAAAGAAGACCCACTTGTCAACCTAATTTTAAAATGTAGAAAAAAGAAAAGTAAAAAAGATCAACGTCCGTGTTCACGCATGGTCGGAGCTCATCCGCGCCATGGTCACCCCCTGGCCCGGAGCTCGCCTGCGCCATGGCCGTCCACACCCACGTCTAGGCGGAGCTCGTCCGCGCCACGGTTGTCCGTGCCATGGCCGCCCGTGGTGGTGCTTCCTCCAATCCTCTTGCACCCCCGGAGAGAAAAAAAGAAATGCATTTCTTATTATGACATGTGGGTCCCACCAATAAGTGACACTAGCCTATAATCCCGATCACGATTAGTTCAGAGTGCCAATTTCAGAAATTACGAGTTTAGGATTCCATTTAACTTTTCGCTATAAGCTAATGTGGCCTACTGTTTCTTTGATTTGGACTTTTTTCCTTTCTCATACTGCAATACTACATGACTACACCGCTGCAATTTCGTCTGTAACGAAAATGCCGACCGTCTCGCACCGAAGGCAGCATTACAGACCGCAATGACGATAGATAGAGTAGAGATAGAGGAGCGGTGGTGGGGTTCCACAAAATTCCAATTTTCCAGCGACGAAACCGGCTTGACCGCCGTTCTCCCTCCATTACTCTACACTACTCCGCCACCCCCATTCCCTTAATTTCCGCCTTCCTTTCTCTCCCTTCCTTCCTTGGTTGCTTGCCTGGCTCGCAACAACAAGCACCGCCGGCAGCACACTACAGTACCTAGCAGTCCAACCTCTCCTGGTGCGCGGCGCCGTCCATGGCGACGCTGCAGGACCTCGGGGTGTCGGCCTTCATCAACATCGTGGGCGCCTTCGTGTTCCTGCTCCTCTTCGCCTTCCTCCGCATCCAGCCCATCAACGACCGCGTCTACTTCCCCAAGCTCTACATCGCCAAGCAGCGCGCCCACGACCGCGGCGCCGCGCGCAGGGCCATCAACCTCAACCTCTGCACCTACTTCAAGTTCCTCAGCTGGGTCCCCGGAGCGCTACGGATGAACCAGACCGAGCTCATTCACCACGCCGGCCTAGACTCCGCCGTCTACCTCCGAATCTACACACTCGGGTACACTTTTTCACTACACACATCTCGTTTTCCATTACCTCTTCACTGCTCCTGCTACGGCGAAATTGACAGCCAGTACTGCCAAGTAATAACGGCTGCATTTAGTTCGTCTTTTTTTTTGACTGAATTGAATTCTAGCCGATTAAGCAAGCCATTACAGTTACAGACATTTGTCTGCCTGGATGAGTTGTTGGTTTGCGTGTCAATAATGCATACTACATCCGTTGCCTTCTCACCGCTGCTAGCTGTTCCCTTCGTTTGCACAGCACGATGCTTGTTCGGTTGTCAAACATGTGATCCTCACATCACACGCTCTGATGCTCCGGAGATTGCGCAACCAAACTCAAACCCAAACCAGCTGTTTTGAATCAATCCTTGTAATTCATACTACTCAATTCTCCACAACTGATTGGATCTCACCCAGAATGAGGGGTTGCTTGTGTCTGGTGACAACGAGGCTGGCATCCAAATTCAGTTCTGCGTTGAAAAATGGCGCCGTCCGTCAGATAATCCTGAATTGTTTTGCACGATTCCTGGCGTGCATTCTTTGATTCAGCAAGGCATAGACTTATCCAGCTTTACACTGGTACTTTATTCTTGCCTGGTGTAATTGAGTATGCTCTCCACCGGCCAGTATCATATTAGTAGTGCTCGCCCACTAAACAACACGCAGCTTTTGTGTGTATGGCCCCAACTGATTCTTCAGTGGGCCAAGACCAACCAACCACCAGTGCTCACAACTGGAGATGCTTTGCTTGCCACTTTGGACGGAATTTCACTCAAAAGGCTTTCTCTATTGAGAATGCACCCATGTTTTCAGCAGCAAAACCAATTTGAATCGACAACCTGGTTCACTGACTGTAATTGTACCCTTGACACGCTGTTATGTACATACATACACAAAATAAAGTAGTATTATTCCACCGTCACGTGTTCCTTGATCCGGGAAAGCTTCCCCTACACGCTTATCCGTGCATACATGTGGCAATTCTTGACATCCACCTCTGTTGACCTTAGTTGCCCAGGCAGTACTACTTTGAAGCGATTTCACCTTTCCCGGTCCCTTTTTTGTCAGGAAAGGAGTGTTTCATGTCTTTTTTTTGTTGATATTTTCCATTTCACTTTGAACCATGCTATGTTTTATATAACTAACTCTGTATTTTCCTCGCAGCCTCAAGATTTTCTTGCCCATCATGGTCGTCGCCTTGCTGGTTCTTATCCCAGTCAATGTATCTGGTGGCACATTACTAAACATAAGAAAGGAAGTTGTATTCAGTGATATTGATAAGCTCTCCATATCAAATGTTAACCCGGGATCCAAGAGGTAATCTTCAACTAAATTATGAACCCAAATTCTGACAGTGTTTTATCATCCTCACACAAGCTCGGACAACTGTTCATGGCTGCCATATTTTGAATCCACATCTTTTTTTCTTCTTAAGAACTCTACATTGTTCTGGATGTATGATTTGATTTGTAGTAGTGCTCTGAAATGTTTGACCATTGCCATATGATTTCATTTCAGGTTCTTTATTCATCTCTTAATGGCATATGTATTTACATTTTGGACGTGTTTTATGTTGTACAAAGAGTATAGTAACGTGGCATTCATGAGATTGCATTTTCTTGCATCTCAGAAGCGTTGTGCTGATCAGTTCACTGTAAGTACATTAACGAAAATATGGTATCCATTGAAACTTGAAAGCCACTGTCCAGTGTAGTATTTAATATATTTTTTGCAATGACAGGTGATTGTTAGAAACATACCTCGTGTTTCCAGCCACTCAACATCTGAAACAGTGGATGCGTTCTTTCGTAGGAACCATCCAGACCACTATCTTGGTCAGCAGGTGTGTGATATCATTGCCTTTTCACGAGTCCCGTTCGCCTTAATGTGTTTCATCTCGAAGGACGTTTCACCATCCTACTTGATTTTTAATCATTCTTCATCACTACTAATGGTGGTTGTTGAAAGATATTTTTATGTGAAAACTGACCTTATTTTGGACATTCAGGCTGTTTACAATGCAAATCGGTATGCTAAACTTGTAAAGAGAAAGGAGAGGCTCCAAAACTGGTTGGATTACTACCAGCTGAAGTTTGAAAGACATCCTGAAAAAAGACCAGCTGGAAGGGTATGTTCCAACCACTACTTATGTTTTTCAGTTACGTGCATACCAAGTACCATGCTTGTTGATAGTTTTTGTTATTTCAGACTGGATGCTTTGGTTTCTGTGGAGGAAAAGTGGATCAAATTGACTACTACCGGGCTAGAATAAGCGAACTTGATAAGAAGGTAGGTCTACAATCCTTGGTATTATGCTTCATTACCAGTGAGAGGCCAAAGTAATTTAACTTGGATGGAGCCTGTTTTTCACTGTGTTCATTGTTTTGTAGCTTACTTGTTTTTTTGTTGTTTTCAGATGTCATCGGAACGTCAGAGAGTTCTCAATGATCCTAAAGCTATTATGCCTGTTTCTTTTGTGACATTTGACTCAAGATGGGGCGCTGCTATATGTGCACAGACACAACAGTCAAAGAATCCCACCCAATGGCTAACTGATTGGGCCCCTGAACCACGGGATGTTTACTGGGAGAATCTTGCCATTCCATTTTTCTCTCTGAGTATACGCAAGTTCCTGATATCAATTGCGGTTTTTGCTTTGGTCTTCTTCTACATGATACCTATTGCATTTGTGCAGTCACTTGCCAATCTTGAGGGTATTGAGAAAGTTGCACCGTTCGTGAGGCCAGTAATCGAAGTGTAAGGCTTCTTTTTCCTTGTCATGCATCTTGGGATTGCTCCTTTTTCCATCTTCTCATTCACACGCCATATTCTGTAACTTGCAGAAATGTGGTGAAATCTTTCCTACAGGGTTTCCTTCCTGGTCTGGCTTTGAAGCTCTTTCTTTATATCCTCCCAGCTGTTCTGATGATCATGTCGAAAGTTGAAGGCTATGTTTCTTTATCATCTCTGGAAAGAAGGACGGCATCAAAGTATTATTACTTCATGTTGGTGAATGTGTTTCTCGGAAGCATAATTGCCGGCACAGCTTTTGAACAACTATATTCCTTTTTTCACGATCCTCCTTCACAGTAAGTTTCTTTAAACCCTTTTCCCCTAACATATCTTATGAACCAAGAACATATTTCTTCTCTTGACTTCGGTTCATTAATTATGATGTCATCTTCACATGCTAGAATATGCTAGTAGTAGTAGTACTCACTAAGAGGTTATAGAATGTATAGTCATAAAGAGTAACAATTATCATCTCTAATTCTTTGCAGAATACCAAGGACCATTGGAGTAGCTGTACCAATGAAAGCTACATTTTTCATGACATACATAATGGTTGATGGTTGGGCTGGTATCGCGAATGAGATTCTTCGGGTGAAGCCACTAGTCATATATCATCTGAAAAACATGTTTATCGTGAAAACCGAGAGGGACAGAGAGAGGGCGATGGATCCCGGCAGCATCGGACTTGGGGAGAACCTTCCATCCCTGCAGTTGTATTTCCTCCTTGGACTCGTATACGCGGTGGTCACCCCCATTCTCCTTCCGTTTATAATCGTCTTCTTCGCCTTTGCTTTCCTTGTCTACAGGCACCAGGTAAGTTGATGCTACTATGACCCCCTGTGTCACACTATGATGTGTTTGCAAGCAGAGTGCACCAAACTACCTCCATTGTGTTGTTTGTTTGTTTCAGATCATCAACGTGTATAATCAGGAGTACGAGAGCGCCGCTGCATTTTGGCCTCAGGTGCATTCGCGCATCATAGCCAGTTTGCTAATCTCTCATGCAACTCTCTTTGGGTTGCTGAGCACGATGAAAGCTGCCTACTCTACACCATTGCTAATCTTCCTGCCATTGCTGACGATATGGTTCCACAAGTACTGCAAAAGCCGGTTCGAGCCTGCTTTCCGCAAGTATCCCCTAGAGGTCAGTCATATCATTTCTCTACTGTCCTGGAAGATTGTTTGTGGAACCTTAGATGTTTGTTTTCTCTCTGCTTCAGGAAGCAATGGAGAAGGACACGATGGAACATGCATCGGAGCCGAGCCTGAACCTCAAGACCTACTTGGCAAATGCTTACCTGCACCCCATCTTCCATATGTTCGAGCAGGAGGATCAGAAAGAGGAGGCAACGGTAGAGGTGAGAATTGACAAATCACAGCATCAACAGCAACTAGAACAGCAACAACATGTGAGAAGCTCACACTCACAGTACGAGGAGGGGAACACTGAGACACATTATTACCATGATGAGAGGACCAGCAGCCAGTACCAGTACCAATACCAGCATGAGGAAACTCACATGAGGAGTGAACAGTCACCACCGCACTTTGTCTACCACCATGAAATTCAGCCTTGATGCTCTAAATTTACCACTACCTAACTTCATTGGGGTTTTGTGAAAATCTTTTAGATGCCATTGCCATGTAGTCTAGATGGTGCTGATGATGATTGATGTACATGCCAATATGTAGTGTGGTGACAATCTCGTGGATCGACTGATTTTTTTGACGAAAATACAGTCGGAGCTGCTTTTTCATTAATATAGAAGGGTTGTACGGGGTACAAGGTAGAGTGACACGCTAAGGAAGGTAGGATACAAAAGCAACAACTACAGCAGTGTTAAGAGAGTACACAAAGAGAGATCAGTCCGGTTCCCTGCAAACGATAAAGTAGCTAGCTTGAAAAGCTAAGTGACTAGGCCTGGATGCAAACGCAAGTGGGTTTGGGCCGTTTCCTGTGAGCTTGATCATTTGTGTGACTAAGCATGTGGTCCTGATGAAATATTATCTTTCTTTGTAGAGACGTTTTGGCCAACTTGTCGAGCTTGATATGAAGAAGGCACATAACTAATAGTCCACTTTTTAACGCCTCCACATCCAACATGTGCAATTCCCTGTGTAGCAAAACTTCAAGCAGCAGCAAAAGAACCCAGAACCCACTGCGGTTGGACGCATGTCTCGACACAAACGTGATTGAATAGTTAGGAGATTGAACCCCTAACGGTAGAGCTTGATTCAGATCTGGAGAAGAAGAACAGGGTGATGGCCGCCTGGTAGCAGCTTGATTCTGGGCAGTATCAAGCAGCTTGATTCTGGGCAGTATCAAGCAGAAGGAAGAAGAAGCGCCAGTCGGAATTAGCAGCAGTGGCGGTGCAGCAAGCACGGAGTTGCAACATGCGTGAGAGACCCTAACCTGCGTTGGCCTGGGCTCTAATACCATGTTCGAGAATGAGTAATTGTATTCTGAGGGGACCAAATTAAAGGCCATTACATGGACAAGTGTGATAAGGTGCATGAAACTCCTTATAAAATGGGATATATAGAACAGAAGACTATACATCTAAGAGACAACCAGGAACTTCTATCATGGTCAAATCATTTATACCTCACACTTCAAAATACGAAGTTATTGACGAGAGTATATTACTGCAAAATTGATCTTCTATATCTAATAGACAACTAGTGACTACCCCAAATCAATCTGTAGGAAGAAGAAATATGCAGATAAACGAGAACGGAAGCTACTTACCGTCCCTTTTTATTTTTCTGTTTGCTTGAAACACAGACAAATATGATATCCACCATTTTCACTTTCTATCGTCAAACAACATTGCAGCTAACAATAAACTATGAAGGACGAGAGAGGATACCATTAGTAAAAACACACGGGTACTATCAGTTCTCATAACACTACAAAATTATACAAAGTTTTGTTGCCCTATGCTAGCCTGATTATACAAACATAGCCTTACCAATAATGCTGTTTTTTAACAGCATGTAAGTCATCGTCAATACCCAAGCAAGTCGCTGAGGGGGCATCGTCAAGACACATGGAAGCACCTACGAATTGCACGTCATTATATATTTGAAAACAATCACACAACATGCAAGGCATCGTCAATACCCAAGCAAGCACCCGGGGGCATTGTCAAGACACATGGAAGCAGCTACGAGCTGCACATCCTTATATATTTAAAAATAATTACATCGTGACTTCTGTGGTAAATCAAATCAAACTCTCATTAGTACTACTTCATGATCACCCTAAGAATGTCATACGGTATCGACTAACCAAACTCTTATTCAGCTGATGATTATGTGGATTTTGTTTCCAGTTGTTATCCAAACGTTAAATACGCATCATTACATGCATACATGGCTCCAGTAAAGATAATTATGTTTTTCCTTTCATGATTATTAATATTTATCATTGCACCAAGTTTCCTATACAAAATCTCCGCAACAACATTTGAGGTATCATCTAGTTGTGTAAACAGTAATGACTAGTACTATGAACATGTTCCTTCCGGAGGCCGTGTGGTTCTTCTCCTTCCGAGCACCAAGTTTCGCTGCAATTTATCCCTAAGGTGTTGGAAGAAGTTCGGTCCTTAACCTATGGGCCTATAATATTAATGGCAGCCCAAGAAATCGCACCTATAAGGAAGTGGACAACCGAGAAGCTATGTGCACCGTCGACATCGGCACATCTAATAGGGGTCAGCATGCTCTTTGGAAAATCAGTGGCGAGCCCCGTCACCTCTCCAAAACCTTCAAGAATCAAGACAAGGTGGTAGATGTCCTCCTTGATACTTGTTAGGCGCCATGAACACAACACAATGGCTCATCATCGGCCTTATAGGAGGGCTTCTCCAAGAAGCTACCATCGCCGTCAACAAAAGGTTATCACTGTAACAATTAACTAACTAGTAAATTTGTAGGTGCAACCGACGTTTTATTTTCCTCAAAAAAGTTTCCACTATATCACAGGTAAATAACCCCTACTAAACCGGACTTGGCCAGAAAGTTGCCCAAAACTATAACGTCACTATATCAGGCTGACCTTTTTTGGCATGTGCCAATAAAAAGTGAGGCAAAAGACTTGACATTTTCATTAATTGGGAAGAAGTGTGAATTGGCCGGTTAATCAGCAGAAAACCGGCCTAAAACCGAAACAATACTCTCGATGACCGTCATGGAACACGATCGTCGCGAGCGCACGCTCAGCCATCATGGCTAAGAGTAAAGTTCTTATACCACTTGATCTGGTATGGTGCTGAAATAGTCAATGTCAAAAAAATCCATAGTTTAGAAGTTAAAATTTAGTTGCGATCATGTGAGTTCCAAATCTATTAGTGACAATCTTGACAATGCCCATAAGAGAGGTGTATCAGGTAAACAAACAGATATTGTGACTTCCCTTATGCAGGGTAAAATCCATTTTACAATGCTGAAATGCATATGTGTAGTAGAGAGCCAATAGTTACATTGCTTTCAATAACGGGTATTGGGGGGAAACACTACCCTAGTCTTATTTACCCGGTAGAATGGTTGTCCAGCAACTCATATGTGTAGCAGGGTTGCATTGCTTTTAAGAACGGGTATTTGGGGGATAATCACTACGTACCATGGTCTTATTTACCCAGTAGATTGGTTGTCGAGCAACGCAGAATAATATTATCGAATTATTAGGCTTGGATCTCAATAGGGAAAGAACTAAAACAGAAACCCACAAAATCAATATATCTAACACTACAGATTTCTGAAAATAAATAGAATGATATATTTAAGGAAAGAGACAAATATAATGATATAAGATGATCGGCTAGAGCGTTTAATGGGGATACTGAATTTTATGAAATTATTAGTCTCAGTCATCTCAGAAAAGTATAACTACGGGTTAAAAATCCAATTGCACTTTTCTAGACAGAAAAATTGTAACTTAGAAAAGTGCAATTGGACGTTTCTTTAAACTACGATTACATTTTTTAAAAACAGACTGAGATTTAAGAAAAAATCATTCAGCAGGGACTTCGTAAATCCACTGTTGTATCAATCATATAATTATAATATTGTTCGTCGGATGCAAAATAAACGGTCACGATAAGTCGCCGGGAAGATGGTGTTGGAAAATTGCATTGCATGCCGTATCTCGCGCTTACGAAATGTTATGTGTAGGCGCTGAAACTGAATTCAGCTAAGACACTCGCGATCACAGAGAGAGACAGTGGTTTTGTGCTGCGTACAACATACATATTTTTGATGTTTACTGAACTTCTTAAGTAGCCTGTTACAAAAGCTTAACTGAAAGATCCTATTAACTAGGAAGAAGACGGAGCCTACTGATCGACCGCTCTGTCACTACTCACTACTACGAGTAGCTCCACGATGTGCTTGATCCGATCCATCCCTCAGTGCAACAATCGCTACCTACTTATTCAGAAACGGAAAACTGTGACAAAACTGAACCTAAACAGCTTACCGTCTATTGTCGGATAAGCTACAGTAAAACTCTTGTCTGAAACTCGCAGTCAGACTTACATCTCAACATCATGATCCTCTAAAGTCAAAAAAAAAAATGTTATGATCATCTCCTTCCTGCAAGACTGCAAGACAGACCATAACCAACGGCATAATTGCCACTGGATCACCACAGATTGAATGAAGGCGGGCAGCGCCGGGGACGGGGACCAACGGCGCCTACAGAAATTGGGACGGGCGGCTGCTACCATCGCTGTACCCCGATCGCAAACCCCACATCACATGTTTTTTGCCTTTAAATCCTGATGAGACGCACGCAGGAGGCAAAACGTGAAGGGAGGCGACGACGGGGCAACAACAACAACAAAGGCATGAGCACGGATTGAGTGGAGGACGCAGCTGGGATCATCATCGTCACCACCACCGGCAGCATCCGGACGGAGTGAGGGAGGGAGCAGCAGCAATGCAGGACGCCACGCACGACCCAAACCCCACCACCACCTTCTACTCCGCCGCCACCGGCCTCTACGCCAGCACCCACCCTCCCGTCCCGCTCCCGGCCGACCCGGCCCTCTCCCTCGTCCCGCACCTCTTCTCCCGCCTCCCCCTCCACCACCACCACACCCACACCCCGCCGCCGTGCCTCATCGACGCCGCCACCGGCGCCTCCCTCTCCCGCGCCGACCTCCGCCGCCTCGTCGCCTCCCTCGCGCGCGGCCTCCGCGAAACCCACCACATCCGCGCGGGCGCCGTCGTGCTCCTCCTCCTCCCCAACTCCATCACCTTCCCGGTCGCCTTCCTCGCCGTCCTCGCCGCCGGCGGCGTCGCCACCACCATGAACCCCTCTAGCTCCCGCGCCGAGATCGCCGAACGCCTCCTTGACGCCGGCCCGTCACTCGTGCTCGCCTCGCCAGAAAACGCCGCCAACCTCCCGCCGGCCTCCTCCTCCGCAGCATCCCCCCCGGTCGTCCTCGTGCCGCACACCTTCACCTTCCCCTCGCCATCCTCCGACGACGACCACCACTTCGCGCCGTTCCGCGCGCTGCTCCCGCTGGACTCCGCCGCCGACGCCGAGTTCCCGGCGGCGGCGGAGGTGGGCCAGGACGCCGCCGCCGCCGTGCTCTACTCCTCGGGGACCAGCGGCCGGAGCAAGGGCGTCGTGCTCACGCACCGCAACCTCATCGCCATGCTCCACCTCTTCGTGCGCTTCGAGGCGTCGCAGTACCACCCGCGACCTGCTTGCGACAATGTCTACCTGGCCGCGCTGCCCATGTTCCACGTATACGGCCTCTCCCTCTTCGCCGTCGGACTCCTCTCGCTCGGCTCCACGGTCGTTGTCATGAGGAGGTTCGACGTCCTCGAGGCCGTCACGGCCATCGATAAGTACAAGGTCACGCACTTGCCTCTCGTGCCGCCCATCATGGCGGCGCTCGTCAGGGCCAAGGCGGCACCAGGGGCCTTGTTATTGGACTCCTTGGTGCAGGTCTCCAGCGGCGCAGCTCCCCTCAGCGCAACACTCGTTCACGACTTTCTCAAGGCTTTCCCGCATGTCGATTTCATTCAGGTACGTTACCTACCAAATTCCAAATGTTTGCACTACACTCTTTTTTTTTTCTGGGAAACAAAAGTAGGTACAGTGCAGGCTACAAATTGTTTAGTCCAAGTGCCCCTTATGCTAAGTATAAACTATAAAATAATGTACTAATAAGGTTTGATCATGTATCATGTTCTGATATGTGATGAATAGTATATTCGTCTACTACTCCCCTCGATCTGAATTGTTTGCATACATTATAAACGCCTCTAGCTATATGTCTATTTTAGATGGAGTTACCAAGTGCCGACTGACTGGTTTAAAACACAAGATTTGCAAATATGCATAGTTAATATTCCTGCAATGAAGCACTAAAAGTTATTAATGGGATATTCTTATTGTAGTGCTTGCAATATTCCGATTAAACTGCAAATCTTTACCCATAGGAAGTACCCATAGTATGGTTATTATACCTATATGTTTCATTTTTCTTTGTAGTTTTGTTGTTAGATTTTCCTTCTAAATATTTTTTTGGCGGGATTTTCTTTTTAGCTTGAAAGCCCTATTACAATGTGACGCATGCGTCTTATGTACGTGTTAAAAAAATCCAATTCCAACTGATTCAAGGATTAAGTGTTGCGCGGCTTGTCTACTTGTCGGTACCCCAGCGACAAACCAAAAACCTCGAAAAGCCGTGACTAGTTGCGACTTGACACGACTAGTCACGTGACTTGTCTACTTGTCAGTACCCCAGCGACAAGTTGCAACTCATTGACTCGTAATCCTTGAACTGATTTCAGTATCCTGAAAGTCACTTCACTAATCCCAACTGCTTGCCACATTTAATCCTAACCGTCTATTGATCAACCTTATGTTTGTCCATACGAGCTCTCTACTTATGGCAGGTTATTGATTTGTCTTAGACAGAGAAGTTCTTGATTTGTCTTAGACAGGGAAGTTCTAGATGGAATTAGTATATTCTGTTTGTACCAGAGCACAACATAAGACGATCAAAGTTTCTAGTAGGATTATATTTCTATTAGAGCTAGATATGCATACGATCATTTTTGTATGGTACACGTGGCAATAGTTGCGGAGCATGGACAAAACATAAGACGGGTCCAATTTCATAGAAAATACAAAATATACAAGAAAAAGCGATCAAGTTATAGAACAAAAAGAATGGATAATTGGATGGGAATATCATGATGATACATATTATTTTCATGCAAAAATAGCATATAGATTGTTTCTCAACAAGCAAATACATCTACATAAATAGTAGGAAATTTGTATCTATTAATCAACCAGGCGGAGCAATTGACATCTAAATTACCTAACCTGGGCAGGAGTGCTCCGCCCATGTGCGGAATCTTCGGTGAGCTCTTGGCTCAAATAAGAATTTATCCACGCTTGGTACTGCGTCACGCAACAAATCATTGTGCATAGACTACTGTTGACTTTTATACATGTCCTAGTAGGAGGGTTCGAAATTAAGAAAAAATGTATTTTATATGTTTCATATTAGCATATATTCTCTACTAATCTGTTATCAGTGACATGAAAAGTAAATTCACTTACCAATTTTCTTAAGTATAAGAAAGTGTAAGTCATTTTTTGTTTCTTGTGATCAATGTACATATTAGTATTTGTACCTGCTATACTGTAGTGCCAAAAAATGTACTCAGTTATTTACCCATCAAGGACTAATAAAGAATGAAAATCGAAATTTAGGAAAGCCACCGATTAGTCTAATTTTTTGCTATCCTTAGTTAGCATTGTTATTTAGTGATGAGATTGTTTAGTTCCTTCTTTGTATTGAGTGCAAAGTCCATACTCCCTCCATCCCTCTTTATAAGCAAGATATAGCAAATCTCTGGGACCAAGGCATGAGTCTATTGGGTGAGAAAAATTGTGAAATTGACATTGTTTCACATAGTATCAATGAGTAGCACATGCATTTGACTAATTAATTAGAGTTTTGAATAAAGCGCATGAACATTGGTGGAGGGATAGCTAAAAGGGGTATTAATTGACTAAATTGTTGCTTATTCTTGGGAAAACCTCGTTTTCATATTGTTGCTTATAAACCGGGATGGAGGAAATATTAACTTTTGTGTGGTCATTAATGGCCCCTTACCTCTATTGTTATTAGCCATTGATGGCATGCAAAATAACGGCCAGTAGCAGTTCAGGTGTACCTTAAAGTTTTCTCTGTGTAAACTTTCATACTTTGCACAGGGGTATGGCATGACAGAATCGACGGCTGTGGGAACTCGTGGATTCAATACTGCAAAGCACAAGAAGTATACCTCTGTAGGTCTTCTAGCCCCAAACACTCATGCCAAAATAGTTGATCTGGAAACGGGCTTTTGTTTACCTCCAGGCTCTTGTGGGGAGTTATGGCTCCATGGGCCAGCTATAATGAAAGGTAGCATTTCATGAGCCCAACTCAGCAGCTTCAACAAAATTTGAGTTTCGCATTGCAGTCTGATGCAAACCCATGTTCAATAAACAAAAATATTATCACTCCAGGAGACTTGTTTATTCTTTTAAAAAATGGGTATGTTATTAAACCTGCCAGTTTTACTAAACTCCTTGGTTGCTGGTTTCTCAGGATCCTATGAAGGCTTGACATGTATGCTTTCTCTGCTATCATATTTAGCTCATTTCGGTAGTAGGATATTTTCTAGTACTCGCACATGATTTCACCGTCATGTTAGTGGTTAAACCTATACCATCCCTGGTTGTTTGTGATATATGCACCGCTTATCATTGTATTTCTAAACACACACATTATGTCATTATTATACAAAAAAAATTAATTTACACTTTATGGGAATATTTGCTCCTTAGACAGGTAAACAAAGTTATTAGCTCTCAGATAGTCTTTAAGATCATGCAACTGCTATCTTTCCACCTGAATTACACTATGATGTATTCCATACCATTTCCCTTCATTTGCGTATTTATATTTGAATTTGCTTCTTCACAGGTTACTTGAATGATGAGGATACATGCACTAAAAGGGATGGCTGGTTGCAGACGGGTGATCTTGCTTACTTTGATTCAGACGGGTACTTGTACATAGTGGACCGCTTGAAAGACACTATCAAGTACAAAGGGTTTCAGGTATGGCTTTCTGTAGCAAGCCTTAGACTACACAGTCCTTGCGCTTGTTTGTCATATTGCAAGAAATTCTTAGTTATAACAAATTATCATCCTGAATTATCTTACCATCAGATTGCTCCAGCTGACCTTGAAGCAGTTTTGGTCCAGCACCCTGAAATTGTTGATGTTACAGTTACATCGTAAGTTTGAAACCATCCTGTAAGATTGAGCTGATTTAACTTTACCTGTCGTCATGTACTTGAACCTTTTTTTTAATCTTGCTTTTACATAGTGATGAAGATGAAGAAGCTGGAGAGATACCAGTAGCTTTCGTGGTGAGGAAATCTGGAAGCACTCTGACGTGTATGCAAGTAATGGAGTATGTGGCCAAGCAGGTAAAAAGATGCTACAGCACATCACTGCTTCTGTTTCCTTCCTTGAAATTGCCATGCCATAACAGTATATGGCTTAACAAAAAAATTAGACCAATCAAACATGACAAACGTTCTAAGAAATATCGAGATATTAGTTGTTGTCAAGACTGCACGAATGATTGTTGTGCATGCTCCCCACCTGTACTGACTTGCTGTACGGATGGAAATGCATACTCACTGATATGAGGTCAGGTTGTTTGGCACACATTCCATTCTTTACTCCAGAATTAGTGTCGTATAATAGGTCAGGCTGGCATGCACTCCTCTCCTCCCTTTCTTGACTTATCAATTAAACCCATTATTCGGTCAAGAATGATGCACGGTGCTGGACAAAATACAAGAGCTCGGCTGTTCCTGGGAGACCTATTCAGGCAGTCAGGAAAGAAGAGTTTCAAGAAAAGCTTGCGTCAAGAATTTGTTGTTTCTTCTTGAACATGTCCCTGATGTGAGATAGGACAGGACTACTAGTTTATTATGCATGGACACGCATTGCGATTTTGTGGACAGTAACCAGAGTTTTCTTCTCCTGAAGCTGCGAATTGATCTGATGATGGTGGGTGCAGGTGTCCCCGTATAAGAAAGTTCGGAAAGTAATATTTGTGGAGGCGATCCCCAAGTCGGCTGCTGGCAAGGTTCTGAGGAGGCTTCTCAAGGAATCTCTGCATCTTGATGTTGCTGCTTGCAAGTCCAAATCCAATACCAATCCCAGTTCAAGACTGTAGTAACCAGAGCGAACAGCTTGGATCAAAATGGATTGAATGCATATTGATTTTATTTTTCTTTGGTGTGTGAGATATGTTGGTTCACCAGGGATTGGGATTGCTGGTAGTCGTGTACTTAGCGTGTGTTTGGTTGAAAGGGTCAATATGGATGGTCCAGAATTTTGAGAATGGGATGGTCCTCGTTTCATGTTTGGTGTTTTGTTTGGTTTTAGATGGGATGCTACCCTTTTAGTTTACGGTGCTTAAATCCAATGGGTTAACAGGCTTTTAACTGCAATTAGCTTGAGAGAAAGTAAGGCAAAATGGGGAGCACGCGGCTAAAACAGATCGGAGAAAGCAGCACGAAGTCTCGCCCGCGATACCATAGGATGAGTGAGTCGAACAATGTAATACCATAGCATGAGTGAAAGGACATAAAGACTATTGAATGATTCTTCTTGTGGGTGCATGATTTTTCTGGAGGCAGATACCGTGGAGCTGCTAAAATGGAACTTGAGTTTCCTATCAATAAAAAGAGAACTCTGGAAAGAGAATATTCGAGCAGTGAATGGAATGAGCTGCTGGCGTTGTCATGCGGTGCTTTAGATTATAATTGAATGAGGCAGTAGTACTCATTGTCTATGCAGGTTGATATGTTCAACTAAATAATTAAACGCCAACTGACGAAGCAACTGCACGTATCCATGGTCCCATACGCCTTGCCTGCTTAATTTGGGCAGGCATCTGTTTCCATCTATTCGCACATCTTCTCGAGAGAACTTGAACAATGACAAAATCGTTGAAAATAGAAAATGCAGGCTGGCGATGGCTAACAGAACATCCACGTACGGAAGAGTGTACGTCTACACACGTGGTTATTGTGTGCGGATGGAAATAGGGTGGATGAGCGTGCTTGGTTGCTTGTACGTTTTTTTGGCACATGATCAAGGTGAGCCTTCTTGGGTGCGTGTAAACTTTGGATTATGTTATACTATCTGTTTGATAATACAGGCAGGCAATCTTGTTTTTGTAACCGTTCACTCTTCAACAATGACAAAATGCAGGCAGGCAATCTGTTTGATTGCCCACAATCCACTGCATTAGTGTGATAACTTGTCCTAATGTTTGGTTGTTTGTGTTTCGGACTTTTCGTTTAGACTGATACAAATTAATACGTGTATTTGGTTGCCCACATTTGGCTCGGTGTGGTTAGTTTGCGCCCACGTAAGGTGAGCTTGCCGGTTTAGCTGTAAAGGTCCTCCTTATTATAAGGTAGCGACCTCCTGTGTATAGTGTTAGTCCCTGAATCGACTTGCTAGCACACACAGTTTAAGATGAAATACCATAACATTGCATCAATATTCATTACACGATGATCCAGAAATAAAAGGGGTTCGATACAAGGTGCATAGCTCATGGCTAGCTCAAACCAGATTAAACACACAACGCAAAGCAAATGGATAAGTGAGCTCCATCTTCATCATGTGCCACAGGCATGTTGGTTGGAGACTCGCGACCCTAACAATCCTTACTCCTCATCTGAGGGTCCTGCAATGGTGAGTTGCAGCCCAAACTATATTGGGTCAGCACAATTAAGTTATGGTGGCAAGATGACACTTTGTAATTAAAATTACTAAGACTATATCTACATGCATATTTGGCTCGGTAGAGTTTCAGGCTGATTTGCATAAAGCCAGTTTTGTCCTATCATTTATAAAACAACTTTTCATCTTAGACAAAGAGTAGAAAACATTGAACATCTTTGACAATAAAGAGTACCACCGATAGAAAACGGTGAACAACTTTGAAAACTACTTACAACGAGCACCACCGATAGAAAGCGGTGAGCTCTCCCAAACCCTTGTTCGCCCATCAAATTTTATTATAGAAATTGGGATGAGGAGATCTTCAACATCTTCCCTGTCTAGTTGATCAAATGTCCATAACCGGGGACACAACTAAGTATACTTAGTTTTTACTCTCGAGAGGGTGTGCACTTTCACCACAAGACCCAATCATTCCGTCGTCCATGTCAACCAATTGTGAAATGGAAAAGAGAAGACCGAAACGAGACCTTTCCGAAGTAATTCCCCGAGTCACAACGCGTGACCCGAATCAACCTATCATTCCCCTACATCTGCTGGTCACGACGGATCGGGGTCTCACAACATGTATGGTCAAGACAGAGCCCATTTGACAAGTGGCTGCACTAGAAGCTACTAAACAAGGTGCGTCTACAATCTCTTTAAGCCTGGGTGACTTTCCACATTTGTGCGCTTCCACCAAGGGTAATTACCATAGACATGAACCATAGACATGGACCCCCTGAGTAGCCACCCACCATGGTTCTCCAACCAGCACCCAGGTAGTTCATTAATTAACTTCATTAATTTTTCACTATCCAACTAGTCAAAACATTTTTCATTGCTTGGCTAAGCATCCTACTAAGTGTTCTTACTTCTAAGTTCAGGGTGGGGATAGCTAAACACTACATAGGAGCATAGCATAATATAGTAACTTCACACAACTCCTAACATGCATACTACAGAAAAACACTACTATGCATATAGTGAAAATAATAGGTGGTTTATGAGCGTCACTTGCCTTTTGAAAGTTATCGTTTCTCACACTCCCTTCAATGAAGGACGTATCACTTTGTTCAATCTACACGATGGAAGAGAAATACAATAAACAAACAATTCAAACAGAACACATAACACATAAATGCTAGCATCACAATTATGTGTTCATCAATAATTGTTTTAGTTCATTTATTTTATGGTCAAGTCATATCACATAATTCAATTTACAAAAGGAATTAATGTGGTAGGACTTAGGGTTTGCCATTTGTAGTCAAGTGATGGTCTAAATCAAATTTGAACATTTCAAATCTGAATAGGTTGAGGTATTATTTTTAGTGTTGTAATATTTGGTCATGTTCAAAATATTTGCCCAATGCTTTTGTCAAAGGAAATAACCCCATTTTCAAACTATGGTTGTGATTTAAGAAGTCACAAGATTTTAATCAACTCCACATGTTTATGAATCATATGACCTGATGGATTTTAGTATTGTTTTCTCTAATCTTATAGTTATTTTAGTGACATTTTGCATAAGATTTCACATTAAAAGGTTTGTAGAATTTTTAAGTTATATCTAAATTACACAAATTGTATTTCTGATTTATAAAACAATGGCATGATGTTTGGTCTGCAAGATCCTACTTTGATAAGTGTGATTAACCTATTATTTAAGGATTCCAAGATTTACAGGTATATTGAAATACTTCAGATACCAACGTGAAAAGATTAGTTCAACTTAATGAAATTGCATATGCCATTTGGTTAAGTGAGATGATACTGATCATGACAATAACTTCACGGTTTTCTAAGAAAGTTTTGATTTAGGTAATACTTGAATTGATACTATTTCTTAATATATGGTCTTGTGGATATTCATCTTATTTTAGTGTTTTCTATGAGGGGATTTACTTTGGTAATCCTTTCAATATCATGTATGTGATTGAAAGATTTGACCTGAGACTTAAATGTACTAAAATTGTCATTCATGAATTTGGATACTCTCACTAAAGTTCAAATATTTTGGGTAGTGGGTTTACCGAATATTTTCATTTTACTAAAGTTCGAAGTATAACCATATTAGGGATTTTAGATAAGGCATAAACCTCATAAGGATTGTACTTCAAGATTTTTGTTCTTTGAAAATTATGTTTTGACAACAATGGATAGAAATCTGTAAAACAAAGTCAACCCAATGTGGATCAACCCAAAAAAAAAAAAATTGAATTAAAGCCATAATAGTGGTTTGCATAGATTTAATCCTAGCAAGTTAGTGCACGATTCAACTTTTAACATCTCTGGTTCCAAAGTGATTTAAAAGTTCTAAGGATTCCTGAGACTACAAAATCAATAATTTTGGCTCAGTAGGATTCAAATTAAAATGTATTTGGTGAATATAGTCTATTTTACCATTTCAACTAATGCTTCCAAAGTTTCAACAGAACCTAAAGAATATTTTTACATATATGTGTAGATAATTTGAATAGCTTTCCAATGGTATAAAGTTTGTCAAATTTGGCAAAACCAATAAAAAGTTGTGATAATTCTAAAGATACATGGGCTTTTCTGTAAAATTTCCTATTTAATTTATTTCAGAATATAATCCAGAAAAGGCTGGGTGACGTGGCAAACTCCTATTGGCTGGATCTGGTTCATCAAGTGATTTGTTCTGAGCCACAAGATGTAGATCTAACGGCTGTCAGTGGAAGATACCTCTTCGATGCAATCTTCTAATCGTGGCCGCAGAGGTTCGATCGGACGGCTGCTGTGCGGTTGACCAAGGAGAGGCGGCTGAACTGGCCGGAGATGGAGAAGCTGGCGACGCCGGCGTCGAATGTCGTCGGGGTTTGAGCTCCGGCGGTTCCCCGGACTTGGGACGATGGCGTAGGGGTGCAGAGCGTCGAGGTGCAGTCGATGGACACCACGGCGTCGTCTCGCGGGTCCCTGAACGGCGACACGGCAAGGGTTGAGGGTGCGGGCGCCGGCGAGCTCCGACGTGGACGTGCTCGACACTATGGTGGTTCCCGGGCTCAGCGGAGGAGACTAGGAGGCGCGCGGCAACGTTGCGGAGAGGATTTGGTTGTCGGGGGTGCGCTTGGTTGGCCGGAAATGGCGAAGTGCGGCGACGGCGATGGTTACTCCGGCGAGAAAATTCTTCGTCTCGGACTCACGATTCGAAGAAGGGGAAGAGGGAAAAAGGAGCCGGGGTTGCGGGGGCTTAAAAGAGGCCATGGGCGCGTCGTGGGGGGGCTCGAGGGAGTGGGGAGGGTGGCGGAGTGGGGGTGAGGTCGTGCGGCGTGCTCCCGGTCGTGGGCAGTGGGCAGTTGGAGGTAGGAGACGAGGCGACTGACCGGTGGGGTCCGGTGGTCAGTGAGAGAAGGGGAGAGAAGGCCGGGCGGGCTGGTGTTGGGTTGTTAAGCGCTGCACGCGCGGCTGGTGAGTGTGGGCTCGGCCCATTTCTCATGTTCTCATTTTTTTTTGTTCTGAAACATTTTCTTTTCCTTTTCTGTTTATTCTAATTTCTTTCATATATTTTGTTTTAGTTATCCAAATGACCTCAAACCAATTTTCTATAGTTTCGTAAAATCATATCTTTCCTTTTAAACACTCTTACACATGTTTCCAATACCTTCAATCATAAAAATTTCAAATAACATAATTTGACTTTTTTTGTAGAATTTAAATTAGAGTCTTAATTAAGAAATTTGTGTCTTAATAAAATTAAAAAAAATATCACAAATACATACGTTTAAAATCAATCTTTCCAAATTCATTTTCAAAATCAAAAACTTGAGTCAAAACTATATTTGAGAATAGGAAAATATTCCAAATAGTTTTGTGACTTTAAAATATTGACCTAGGGTTTATTAAGAATTCCAAATGTATTTTTTTTAATTTAATAACATATACAAAACATTTTGACAAGAGCATACCTAAAATAATTTAAAGTACTTTGCAAATATGGTTTTAAGGTTTAACAAACATCTACATGTTCATCTCTAGCTCCATATTCATGTTTGAAAAATAAAGTTTATTGATTCAATTAGATTCATAATACTTTTGAATAAGTCAAAATAATCCTTTTTAGTTGTTGTTATTGGATATTGATGATTTTTATTTGAACATGAGATAAAAGTTTTAAATTTTAGTGATTTTTAAACATTCCAAAATTTTGGGATGTTACATTAGCTCTAACATTGTTGTCATTATATGTTGTCGGTTTAGCTCTAACATTGTTGTCATTATATGTTGTAGGTGACCGTACACGCATGTTAGAAAATAACATAAGCACAATGTCGACGAGCTGAAGAAGCATATGAAATCCCCTGCAGCCTACACCATAATTGCTTTTTTCTTTGACTATGAAATTTAGAGTAGTCATCATTTGCCTCATCTTTAGTCTCAAACGCTATGTAGCAGTTATTTTTGTAACCATTCACTTGTTCATGGCACGTATGCCACTGTAGACTCATGAAAGACTCACTGTGTACACTATATACCACTTCATCTACAAAGACAGAACAAAAAAAATAAGTAGGAGAAATGTCACAAGAACATAAGCAAGGACGGAGCCAGAGAGGGACGAGCAGGGGCTAAGCCCCACTACAGATGGTGTTATACCTAAGTATCTCATGTTACCTATGTCATTATATATGGCTTCTTCCCTGAACATAGGCACACATGGATCAATAAACCAAAAGCATCAGAAGTTCATCATAGTTACCATAGAGTCTCCTACCACCATATCAGCTCATCTCATGCCATCCTACCACCACATGGCCATGGGTGGCATTCTATCATCTCAAGTTCACCATGTGATATGTTAAAATATACGGACTTAGAAAATATACAAATAGTTGTCGCATCAGTTTTCCTATCATCATCATGTTGTATGCATCACCACAATGGTAAGCTTAACAAACAACCTCGTCTCACTCATCTTTTAAAGTAGTAAGGAGCTGGACAAACAATGTGAAACAGTGCATCACCACAAACAATTTTCAGCATGCATCATGCGATTAAACATCATGAAGGTCATTGATTGTTGTCATGTGTAAGATGGTGGTTCTACAAGGATGAGAAATACATTGTAGAACAAATCTTTGTGCCAACGTTCTCCTTCATCCATGGATTGCACAACAATAGATGTCCACACGCTACCAGAAAATATGGACCACATAAAAAACCACATAAGCATCTCATCTAGCATACTACAAAATGTTAAAGATAGCATCTGATCTACAACATCCTCACATAACATGAACAAAACATGAAAAGCCTATCATACTACCACATACACATATGATCTACTACACATTATTGACATCAACAAAGAAGACATGTAAAACCTACCATATACCAAGCCGGCATCTGATCTAGCATATATCCTCATAGAACATCATCTAAACATAGAGGTTGGATGTGGGCATAGATACGAGAAGCTCTACCGGGTCATACTTGCCTCATTGCCATTCTTGATCTTCGTGACTATCTCTTTCTAACCGTATCTAGTATCGGTCACCGTCTATGCCCACGATATATCAGATAGCCAGTAATATCAATAATGGTTCATGAGCGTAAGCATGAATCATGTCTTATGCCTAACCATCATCAGTATTCTCATTGCCCGATGTCTCACCTCTCTAACTCGGACAAGATCCAACTATAAACACCTAACCCTGGCCTTTCATCCATCAATGTTTGTGCTCTGCAGTGTCGCCTATAATAACGTATTACGAACCTCGACTAAAGTTTAAAAATCCACATAAATAAGCACAAATAAAATAAATTAGGCAATCAGTTAGCTCACCCTAGTCGATGCCCCACTTTTAACGATACTAGATAATACCCCGCGCGTTGCTGCGAAATTTCATAATGATATATATTAGAAAACTTTATGTTGTAAGGAATATGAATTGAGTTGCTCCATTTCTTCGTTAAAAGATTAACTCATAATCTAAAGGTAAATATGCATGGCCTAATGAGGTGTGGACCAATTAAAATTCGCTGATGTGGCATGATTGCATGTTGAGAGAAATCAAGTAGTGGGGTGCTAAAAGATGTGTTGAGTGTATGTTGCTATTCATGCATGATGGTCGTTTTATTGTGCTCTTCTACATAGTTATGACTTGTAGTGAGGATTTACTCTAAGAAGATATAGATCATGCCACCTAGGTATCTTGGCGGGTCCGCTTAACTTAAGTATTCGCAAAATGAAAACAAAAAATCTTGAGCGTAATAAACACACATCACAAACGAGCCAGACAGATGTCCAGAGCGGAGACGGATTTGGGCGGGTGGGCCCACGCGTTGACAACACTGTTGGCTGACGAGTCCGAAGCCGGGAAGAACTCCAGCCTCTTGCTCTGCCCGCCTATTTAGCTCTCGCCGCATCGTCCTCTCCTCCTCAACTCAATCACCACCATCCCCGGAGCGCGCGGACGCACGCACACACATCAACGCCGAGACCGAGAGCGAGAGCGAGGAGCGATGGCGCGCGTCTCCAATTCCAAGAAGCGCATGCTCCGCAAGAAGGAGGAGGAGGTGACCGCCGCCGCCAACGGCCCCGGGAACGTCGGCGACCGGCCCGTCCGCGTCTACGCCGACGGCATCTTCGACCTCTTCCACTTCGGCCACGCCCGCGCCCTCGAGCAGGCCAAGCTCCTGTACGTTCTTGTTCCTCTCCTGCGAAAAATCCATCGTTCATGTAGTAGATCTAGGTCTGTCCGTCCGGCGCTTAATCCGTTTGGATCTGGCTCCCGCGTGCGTTTCGTGTCTTTCGAGGGCGGCATCGGCATCTCGATCCCGTCCGTCGCCTCGAATCGATATGTGTGCTCATGTCGATCTGTCGCTGGTGCTGGCAGGTTCCCCAACACGTACCTGCTGGTGGGATGCTGCAACGACGAGCTCACGCGGCGCTACAAGGGCAAGACCGTCATGAACCAGGAGGAGCGCTACGAGTCGCTGCGCCACTGCAAGTGCGTAACCACCAACCAATTCCGCCGCATCCTCTTTTAATTTCAAAAAGATTGTTACTTTCTTCATTCAGTTATTATTAAGAGATGCAGACATGTGGCAGGCAGTTACACATCACTTTCGTTTATTATCAAACAGGTGCTAATTTTATCACTAGAAGTAGAAGGCCCCCAGTTATGCATTAAGAACATGTGATTTCCTGTTGTGTCATGCTTATATGAATACTTGACACATTTGGCTGTTTTAAGCCCGGTTATTTTCCGATGTTTGGCCTCAAAAGGTGTTTTATGATGTTTATGGAAGTGCTGATCGTCTTACTATTTACCTGCTGTTTAGGTGGGTTGATGAGGTCATTCCTGATGCTCCGTGGGTTCTCACTCCAGAATTCCTTGACAAGCATCAGATCGATTATGTTGCGCACGATTCTTTGCCGTAAGTCATACTCGAACAAGGGCTGTTTCAAATAGTACCCCCTTTTCCCTCTCTCTAATCATCTCTACTAACTATACTCTTTCTTTTGCTACTCATTGCAGTTATGCTGATACCAGCGGTGCTGCAAATGACGTCTATGAGTTTGTAAGTTCGCATCTCCATGGCTAGTATATATATGTATATCGATTAAAGGGGATATCTGTACATTGCTTACTTACTCTTATTGTAATATCAGGTTAAAAAGATCGGGAAATTCAAGGAAACAAAAAGGACTGACGGAGTATCGACATCAGACCTCATAATGAGGATCGTGAAAGACTACAACCAGTATGTCATGAGGAATTTAGCACGAGGATACTCAAGGAAAGAAATGGGCGTGAGCTATGTAAAGGTTAGCAACATTTGTGATGACGGCTAACCTTTTTTTCAGCTTAGCACATGGATTGTTTTTCTTTCAGAACAGTGTTGTTATATGTATGATCTTGCAGGTACAGTAACTTGTGTTGGTTGTTTTGTTTTCAGGAGAAACAATTGCAAGTGAATATGAAGATAAATAAACTGCGGGAGACTGTGAAGGCACAACAAGAGAAGGTATCCATCTAATTTGAATCATGCTTGTTGGCATTCCACATATGGATTGTTCCTTTCACATGCTAGATTACAACTTTGTCCGTGTCTGGTGATTAGTTGTGCTGATTTCTTTGCCTTGTGTGCAATCTGTGTGCTATGTAGTTGCAAACGGTGGCGAAGACGGCTGGGATAAACCATGAAGAGTGGCTGGCGAATGCGGATCGCTGGGTGGCCGGCTTCCTGGAGAAGTTTGAGGAGCACTGCCATGTCATGGTATATCATGCTTACCGTAGAATCACCCGAAGATGGAATTCCATCTAAAAGAGATGCTGATGCGTCTGTGATTGTTAACTCAGGAAACTGCCATCAAGGACCGGATACAGGAGAGGCTGGGGAGACAGGCTAGCAAAGGCATAGCCGGTGGCCTCATGCGGCGGCCGGTGGCGGCGGCCTGATGCTTTCAGACCCAAGTCAGGATGCCAAACAGAGTGGGGTGCTGACTGCCATTAGTGGCGGTGACAACACAAGTCCGAGAGGTTGCTAGTGTGCTTGTGTCATGGAATGTGATGCTTGTACGAGTAAAGCAGTTGAGAGTTAGCTGAGCAAGATCTTTGTATTATTATTATTCTTTTCTGTAAGGTGTAGGATATGTGGGTGTTGTTGTTTACACGGTTTTGTACGAAAAGTGTCTATAGCAGAGAGATGTGTTTGGTATCGAGCGTCTGCTTAATCTCTGTAGAGAGTTTTCTTTATAGTACAGTATTATCTTTGATCTCTGTAGGTTGTACCTTCTGTAATGAGATTGATATGCGTTCATTATTATTTTTATCAGAAGACGGAACACAATAAACATTACAGACGTTTTCTGCAGTCTTGCAAATCAAGAATGTTGATACTGAACACTGCCTAGAGAGTAGACAGTACTGACGTCTGCTGGGTGCTGATGGCCTAATGGCAACCCAAGGATCCCAATCCGGATACATCCTGGTCTCCGATTTCTGGCCACATACGCCTGCATCGAACAAAACACTGAAAAGTCCTGCTTCGCATCAGCGGCGGCAACTGGCTGCGAAGAAAGAAGACTCTGCTTCCGTCTTCTCTGCTCGGCTCCAATCCCATTCATGGCAACCATGATTGGGATTTCCGCTCTGCGCTGCCACCACCCGCTCCCTCCCACCACCTTGGGCGCGGCCACGGCTCTCCCCCGCGCCACGTTGTCGTTGCCGCTGCCGTCGCAACAACTCTGCTCCTGCACGCCTCCTAGATGCCGATGCCAACGACGGAGCCTTCCCCATTCTGCTCCCCGTGCCAGAGCAACAACAGCAGCAGCAGCTTCGTCGCTGCCATCAGGCGCCACTAGCTCCGCTGCCTTCATGGCGTCGTCCCCCGACAACCATAATGCCGCCCTCCGCCACCGCCTGATCGCCCCCAAGTCCACCGCCGGCACCGGAGACGCCGCCGCCGCCGCTTCCGGTGTCCTGCCCAGCGTGAGTCTTCTTCTCTCGCTCACTCACTCATCTTCTCAAACTCAACTATACAGTCCATCTTATTCTCTTGATGGTACATGCGTTGCGTAGCTTCTTGGGGTGGCGCACCTGGTGGTGTCGCTGGGCATCGTGCTGGCCACGGACAAGTACCTGAAGCAGGCGTTCGTGGCCGCGTCCATCAAGTTCCCCAGCGCCCTCTTCGGCATGTTCTGCATCTTCTCCGTGCTCGTCGTCCTCGACCTCGCCGCGCCGGCGCTCGCCAAGGGCTTCATGGACTTCTTCGAGCCCGCCACGCTCTTCATCCAGCGCTGGCTGCCGCTCTTCTACGTCCCCTCCCTCGTCGTCCTCCCGCTCGCCGTCAGGGACGTCCCGGCTGCCGCCGGCCTCAAGATCTGCCTCATCACATGTACGTATATTATATACCCCATTGTGTGCTTCATCTCATTCCATCGATCGATTCAGCAGCACAGCAATTCGGCGATGATAATATGGTGTTTCTTTTCCTTTTTATCGACATATAGTGGGTGGCTGGTTTGCTTCGCTCACGGTGGCGGGATACACGGCGTTAACCGTGAGGAAGATCGTCAAGACGGAGCTCATCGCGGCAGAGCCGATGGGCAAGCCGTCTCCCTTCGCGACGCTCGAGTTCTGGGCGTGGGGCGCCGTCTTTGTCGCCTCGTTTGCCACGGCGTTCGTCAATCCCACGGCGCTTGGCACCACGGCGAGGACGTGCCTCCCGTTCATGCTCGCATCCACTGTACTGGGATACATGGTTGGTTCTGGGTAATTGATTATGTCTTTCTGCTCATGCGCATCACGCTTAATTACAGTCGATGTACAGACATAGTATGCGTGTACATACAGTAGTTGTTTACACTGTAATTGCATTTGACTGACAGTAACAACATGTATGGGTGTTCTTCAGGTTACCATCTGCTGTTAAGTTAGTGTTGCATCCCATCATCAGCTGCGCGCTTTCTGCAAATTTGGCGGCGGTGGCATATGGGTACTTCTCCGGGTCCGGAGTTGATGCTGCGCTAGGTCGGACATTTCATACCTCAAAGGCTCAAACTCTGAATTTCTTTGGTTCAAGAGCAGTTACCTTACAAACGTATAAACCATTGCGACGACTCGTCT
The DNA here is from genome assembly GCA_026929855.1 of Poa annua. Classification (NCBI taxonomy): domain Eukaryota; kingdom Viridiplantae; phylum Streptophyta; class Magnoliopsida; order Poales; family Poaceae; genus Poa; species Poa annua. The sequence goes on along the minus strand of CM049431.1, from coordinate 76,548,314 downwards.
GAATATGTGGTTGTCCAGGTGATTACCTGACAAAGGTGCCATCCAATCCTGGAGCTGGTGACGTCCTGATGGGTTTTCTTGGATCTGTCATCCTATCATTTGCGTTCTCAATGTTCAAGCAGCGAAAGGTACCTATCATTACTTAGTTCAGTTTGTTATCCTGCAAGGTAATTAATCACCTCTGCTCTGCGCTGTGTGGTTTATCTAACGATTAACTTGTTCTGCTCTGGATTTCAGCTTGTTAAGAGGCACGCGGCAGAGATCTTCACATCGATCGCCGTTGCGTCAACCTTCTCCTTATACTCCACTGCTATCCTAGGGCGCCTACTTGGGCTGGACCCAACATTGACGATATCGATCCTACCAAGGTGTATAACTGTGGCCTTGGCATTGAGCATAGTATCTTTCTTTGAAGGTAAACCCTCCACTCCATCCTCTCTAACTTGTGCGTGCGTGTGATTTGTTATTGCCCGAGCTCAACTAGAATCTTCCCTAAGCAATTGTTCACGGTGTGCTCATGCAGGTGCGAATACTTCGGTGACCGCTGCCGTGGTTGTTCTTACGGGTCTGATCGGTGCTAACTTTGTGCAAGCGGCCATGGATAAGCTTGGCCTCAACGACCCCATCGCTAGAGGAATTGGAACAGCTTCCAGGTAAGTTGATGAAAATTTCAGCGATGTCGTCCTTGTTTTACCCTGATGAAGTTTAAATGTGATGGTGTTTTGTGGATGCAGTGCTCATGGTCTGGGAACAGCGGCGCTGTCAGCTAAGGAGCCTGAAGCGCTCCCTTTCTGCGCAATCGCCTATGCTCTCACTGGCATTTTCGGCTCCCTGATTTGCTCCTCTGCGGCCGTCAGGCAAAGCCTTGTCTTCATAGCCGGCTGACAACATCTCGCCGCAAGACATTTTTGCTTTTTTCCCCCTCTGTTCATTAAAAAAGAGAGAAAGGGAAGTGCTCAAAGAACAAAAGTGTAATTCTTTTTTTCGCTGAAGAAGAGTTTGCCGTGTATAGATCAGTTCTGGAAACAACTCGAGGAGTAACTCTGTTGCTTCTGTGCCTACCTGCCTCTGTAAATGTTGAAGTTTTTTAAGGCTCCGAAGGGACTCGAAATTGTTTATTTATCCAGCGGCAGGTACAAACAAACACCCCTAAAGAAATAAGAAATCACATCAAAGTGCTCGAAATTGCAAAAAGGACCATGTAACATAGGGAAGAAACATAATCCAGTCCATGCTCCTCTCCGCTGCCGATTGGAGACATCCAGGTCTGAATGTCCTCGCCGCCACCGGTGAACCAACCACTTGGAGTAGCTCTAACGAAGAATCATGTTTGAGATGGATGAAGATCCTCCAGAGTAAGATGAAACATCGAGAAAGGACATCGCTACGCGGATCCAGAAATTGAGACGAGGGGGGCGAACAATAAAAGTTGTGCCACCGGTGATTATTTTGTTTGATAACACATGTAATTCCCAATTGTATGGAAGGAACAATGTATATAAGTTGACGCCTCACAATATTAAACCTCACAAAATTTAGGCAAAAGCAAGTGTATTCAACACAAAAAAAGGTTCAAACATATTAAATTTTATAACTCATCAAGTACAACTAACAATGACATAAAAGTAACCTATTAGACAACTCGGCCTCTCGAAAAATATAGATACACCTGACTCAACTAATATAGTTTTTGGTAGTATATTCATCAATTTTTTTACTAATCCATCGACAATCACAAGAGTAGGGGGCATTGGCTGGTAGGGTTTGAGAGAAACAAAGTAGCGGTGATTTTTTAATGTGTCTCTTGTTTTTGAATAGCTGGCTGTCTACTTGGGCTTTCTATTTCACATCTACAACAAGCCCATGGCCCACCACCAGAAGACCATCACGTAATTGTCTTCCTCTTTGATTTGTCCCAAAAAGTTTCCTATACCTCGCGCCTCTCCTCTAATGGTGTTGCGCCGCCGGATCTCAAATAGAGGTTCCCCTCGCGCAAAAGTTGGGGGGTGGAGGGGGGGGGGGGGGGCTCCCCACCTCTCCCCCTGGTGGCGTCGCCCCTGGGTCCACTCACCAAGGGTAGCTTTGACATGATGCAGTTGGTGCCGCCGAACTCCAACATAATACATAGCTTTCGGACCGCCCGTCACAAATACAACACCGAGCACAAACTCTGAGAGCCACGCTTGTCTTCTTCATCATGCCTATCGCCACGACCATTGTGAGAGGCCTCAGGGGACACCATATCCCACCTTTGGCTCCATCCTTTGGAGCTCTCTGAGCGGCCACACCATTGACGCACGGAGGCTAACCACTAACACTCTAGGTTGGGGTAGGAGGGGGGTGAGGAGCGGGGGGAGCTATAAACAACTAGGGGAGGAACTAAGAAGGCGAGAGAGAAGAAGGAGAAATGAGAGTCCGTAAATGTTTAAAAAAGTGCTAGTTTGTTTTAAAAAATAACTAAATCTCGATCGTATCTTTAATTATACCATTTATATTACGATTCGCGTGATATGTGAATTATACCACTGAGATTATGGAATGGTGTGAACCTACTTAGACTTAGGCGACCAATGTTTAACGGCCATGTTTAATTGCACACAGCAAAGACAGGGGTCAAGAGCTCAAGAGTAGTCCCGACTCTGCAATCCAAATCCGACAGCACCCGACCGACACAAACCTCACTCTCACCCACTCACTCAACACTTGCTCTCGTGAGCTCAAGGAAGGGGACGGGGGAAAGGTGGATCGATCGGGTACGCCGGCGATGGGGAAGACGGTGGTGGGCTCCGTTTCCACGGTGGGAGGCTGGCCGTGCGGCCTGAACCTCAACGTGGTGTTCCTGCTGTCCATGGTGGCCACCAACCTGCTCTCCCTCTACCACCTCTCCATCCGCGCCTCCTCCCCAATCACGCCGCCGGTCCAATCCGGCTCCGACTACGACCAGCAGCAGCAACTCCTCCAGCAGCTCAGCGCCATCCGCGCCACTGTCTCCCACCTCCGCGAGTCCGGCACGCCTCCGCCGCCACCCGAGCTCGTCCTCTACTCCCGCCTCGCCCCCGTCGCCTCCGCCTGCTCCGCGCACCCCGACCTCCTCCACCGCTTCATGACATACGTCCCCTTCGAAGCCTGCCCCGACGACGTCCACACCCTCGCCGAGCCCCTCATCCTCCGCGGCTGCCACCCGCTCCCCAGGCGCCGCTGCTTCGCCCCCACCGCCGCCGCCGGATCCGTCCAGCTCCCCACCGACCCCTTCGCGCCGCTCCCCGATTCTGCCGTCCGCTGGCCGACGGCGGCGGACGCGAAGAAATGCAGTTCCTTCTCCTGCCTGCCGGCGTCGCTGGGGTTCGACGTGGCGCGGACGGAGGCTGCCAAGTTCCTCCGGGCGCGGGGCCCCCTGGACCTGACGGTGCCGCAGCTGCTGCGCCTGGCGTCGATGAGCCGCGCGGGGCCCATACGGCTGGGCCTCGACGTGGGCGGCGGCACGGGGACGCTGGCGGCGCGGCTGAAGCGGGCGGCGAACGCCACGGTGCTGACGACGACCATGGACCTGGGCGCGCCCTACTCGGAGGCCGCGGCGGCGCGCGGGGTGGTGCCGCTGCACGCGCCGCTGCAGCAGCGGTTCCCGGTCGGAGACGGGACGATGGACGTGGTGCGGGCGGGGCACGCGGTGAACCGGTGGATCCCGGAGGCGGCGCTGGAGTTCCTGTGGTACGACGCCGACCGGGTGCTGCGGCCCGGCGGGCTGCTGTGGGTGGACCACCTGTGGTGCCGGAAGGGCGACATGGACGGCGTCTACGCCGCCATGCTGCGGAGGCTGGGGTACAAAACAATCAAGTGGGCCGTCGCCGACAAGACCGGCAGCGGCGCCAAGGACGAGCTCGTCTACCTCACCGCGCTGCTGCAGAAGCCATCCTAGCCAGGCTGCAGATGTTTTTTTTTTTGGAAATGAGCTTGTCTTTTGTCATTGAAAATGGTCGAGAAATACGATTTTTGAAGGATTATGACGTAAAAATGTTGTTGTCACAGATGTGTTGTCCCAAAATTCTCTAAATATTGATTTTAAAAGGGGCTTTAAGTGGGGATAAATAGGTTTCATGGCTTCACCTTGTTGATAGGGTAAAGAGAGTTTCTCCATCAGAGGAGAACGATCTCTTCAATTGAAAATAGACAACCATATGAGTTTATACCGTCAAATCTATGTATGCGGATTTGATGTACGCGCATTATCTAAAGATCAAAACAAAAGTGGTATGTTCATAAGAAGATAATCTAACAAAGCGGCGATGAATACGGGATACTGAGAGAGGAATAATCTCAAATTAACATATTCCTAGATTGTCTTGATGTTGCCGCCTTATCGACCTTGAGACTTACAACCCCGATGTACACTGTCAAATAGACAAGATCACTAGTGAAGCTATGGCTATCCAACCGGGTGCAAGGGGCACCGGGTCAACCAAAAATCTTCGCAAAACACCATTTTTTCATCATACATAAAACATGTTTTTATCTGGTTTGGAATCCCTCTGCACCCTATTGTTAGATTCTCTAATTGGATGGAATGGTGATAGGCATGTTAAAGTTCGTTTGGAATGAGTTGTGCTAATTTGATATTTTTTAGCCACATTTGTTGATGCTTATGTTCAGAGTATTATCATTACTTCATCTGATGACGACGCCATCCTTGGATCCCATTGCACGTTAGTATGTAGAATTCCAATAAGATAAGGAAGCAGAACTTGAAGTTTTTTTTTTAAATTCTCTTAAAAATGACATGATGAAAACATATGATAGGGTTGAGTGGAAATATTTGGAAGACATGCTTATGAAACTCTCGATAAGTTTGCTCCGCAGTGTGATGGCTATTGAGGTTTATTCATGAAAATGTATCCAGAGAACTTTATTTGAAGTTTTTGATATTTTAAATACATCTTTTAAATGTCAAACTGGATTTCACCTCCATATTATCTTTTTTTTAAATTTAAAACCACATATATTAGGTCAGCAAGCCGCCTCGTTAAAACACTGTCAGTCCCTTTTGGTATCCTGGTTAGGAAAAGAGTGCGTCAGAAACTTGTCGCCTTTAATCATTAATCATCGTTACATCATCTGCTAGGATCGTCTGCTAGGGTACATAAAAGAAAATCAGGGGGCTCCTCATGCCAAACAACTGTCAGAGGACCCTCAGCATTACTAGCTAACAAGTGCGCAATCCTATCTGCCTCTCTAGGACTATGAGCAAACACCACCATAGTGAAATTGCGACAAAGCAACATGCACTTCTCAAATATAGCAGCACATGCACCAAGAGAGTTGCCACCGTCCTTCATCACCTCAATAACCTCCATGCAGTAATTCACCTCAATTCTATTACACCCAATCTGACCTGCAAGGATTAGGCCATCTCGAAAAGCATGAGCCTCTGTCGTAGTAGGATCCGAGACGAAAGGAATTCGTCTACAACTCGCCGAGAGAAAAGTGCCCCTCGCATCATGGATGATAGCACCCGAAGCTCCTGTACCTGCATCATCATCAAAACCTGCATCGACGTTAAGTTTCACAAAATCCTACTTGGGTTTAACCCAGCCATGCCTCTCGATTCCCTTCTTTTTCTTTCTAGCTCGTGTATAATTGAGAACCAGGGCCGATATCGCATGTGCCGTTCGTGCTGGAGCCTGAACCGGCTCCCCATGAGTTGCTTGCCGACGCTTCCACCATATGTACCAAACAGCTACCGTCACCAAGTCGTTGCGATCAACATGCGGTATGAGAGGAGCCTTAGTTTGTTTGTCTCGGAGCAAAACCTCAAGCGTCGACCTTCCCTCAACCTCAACATTGCAAACACTATAAATTATATCATGCATACCAAGTATCCTCCAAATCTCACTGACTCTTGGGCATCCAAAGAACGCATGCCGGATGCTCTCACAATCCACGTTGCATAGTGAGCATTGTGAGTTCGGCTGGATGTGTCTGTTCGCCAACACACCGTTACACATGATCGCACCTAGCAGTGCTCTCCAGCAATGGATTTTTATTTTTGCCGGGACATTAAGAGACCATAGGGTTTTCCAAATCGGAAGTGTAGAAGAGGTACCATCACCACTTGTCCTTCGTAATTTCTGTCCGTAGTGATGTTCCCATTCCATATGATAACAAGACTGAACTGAGAAAATACTGGTATACCGGTATCTTTGGACATTGTCAACAAATCCCACGAAACCCAACATACGAATGTTTTTTAGGAAAGGGTACGGCCCAATATATGGATCTGCTTCAAACGTTTGGGCTCCCATGAAAAAACAAATGTTTGGGCTAAAAAAAGCTTTTAGTAAATCGGTCTGGCTGGGCTGCTCGTGGCGTAGCCGCCGCCGCCGCACGCGTCTCCTCCGGCACGGCTTCTTCCACCCGTACAGTACTACTCACTCCGTAGATTGATTTCCTTCCGTTCGACGGCAAGCATCTCCCCTCCCCACGGTGAGCTGCGTCTGCCCACTCCAGTTCTCTTTCTCGTTTCTATCGTCCGTTCGCCCAAATCCAACTAGGGTTTTACTTTCATCATCTCCCTCGCCCCGCCCCTCCGCGCCGCATTGCTCTTGTTCAAGTCGGCGGTTCTTCTCCTCCCCCAAACCCTAACAGAAAGGCTTCTCCAGATTCAGGTTCGCCCGCTCCCCTACCCCCGCCGTCTTCCATGGCGCTGCAGTACGTGGAGGCGCAGCGGCAGGCGCGGCCGGACCTCGCCGACTGGTACGCCGACCTCGCCGACCTCTACCAGCGCAAGCTCTGGCACCAGCTCACCCTCAAGCTCGACGAGTTCATCCAGATCCCGCTCGCCCAGGTACCTACCTAACCCCCTCCTGCCACCCCCCATCTCTACTACTCCTCCCTCCCGATGCAGATGTAGGCCCTAGAATCTAGATGCGGCAATTCATGCGCCTCACCTCACAACCTACTACTGTACATAATTTCGATTTCGACCGATAATTAGGACCGACCGGCCGACTGACTGACTGATTCACCCTCTACGGCAACGCAAACTCAACCGCCTGTTAATTTCTTCTGCTGCAGACGGGAGACACGCTCATCCAGCTCTACACCAACTTCATCTCCGACTTCGAGACCAAGATCAACCTGCTCAAGCTCGCGCAGTTCGCCGTCACGGCATCGCGCCAGTACCCGGACAAGGACGCCGCCGTCGCCTTCCTCGACGGGGTCATCGCCAAGCTCCGCGACACCAGGGACCTGCGGATCAACGAGCCTATCCTCCACGTCAAGATGCAGATCGCCGCCGTCCACCTAGACAAGGGGGGCCACAAGGAGTGCAAGAACCTCCTGGAGGAAGGGAAGACCACCCTGGACGGGATGACCGATGTCGATCCCACCGTACATGCCAGCTTCTACTGGATATCCTCGCAGTACCACAAGTCACTCCAGGAGTTTGCTGAGTTCTACAAGAACGCGCTCCTCTATCTCGCGTACACGACTGTGGGTTCACTTTCAGAGGCGTTTAAGCTCGTAAGTTTTGCAGTTGGAAACAACACCACTTGTACTACTACTACTACAGAAGAATACATTTCATCTGGTCATTTGTTTTATAGTCTGAAATGTGTCATGAATGTTATTTCTGTTGATGTTTGACACATATTGTCTTGCAACAGGATTTGGCATTCGATCTCTCGCTGGCAGCTTTGCTGGGGGACAATATCTACAACTTTGGGGAATTGTTAGCTCACCCTATTGTAAGTATTGCTTGCTTGTGCACCATTTTGTTGTGTCCAGCCCTAATTGATGCACTGGTGGTTTGTTATCGGCTCATTGCTTATGTCATCTAGTCCACCAGCTTCTTAATGCTGTTACATATCACTTTCTACGTACTTGATCATCCCAACTGCCAAATGACAGTTACTTTTTTTAATTATACACTCCAAGAAGCCAAGTGATGGATTTGGAGTACACTGTAATTGGCCGTCTTACATAGATTGGTATTCAATGGAGGGAAACTTGTCATTTCCTCTTTCCTTTGAAATTGGTATCAAACACAAATACTCACAGTAGCAGTATTAGCTTTTAAGTTATCATCGGCAACTACGTCAGGTGTATATGCTGTTACAGGCAAGTAATGGTATTTAAGCTATGCAAAAGTTTGCAGACTAGTTATGAAGTGGTTGGATCCAAATACATGCATTCTATCTACTCATCTACCATGATTGCCAGTACAGAGAGTTCTTTTTTTGAGCAGGAATATAGCAAACTACCTTTTAGTTGGACAAGTAATTTGAATATACAACTACTATTTCGACAAGCTGGCTCATAGAACATGAGCATTACACCATCTTGAGTTAAACTTACTTGTTTGATACTTCGCATGCCTGAATAGTGAAATTGCTCGTTTGTTCCCTTAGATCAATAGTCTTATTGGGACCAAGGTGGAGTGGGTCTATCACATGTTACAAGCATTCAATACCGGCAACCTAGCTCTCTACCAAGAGCTTTGCAGCGTTCACAATGCTGCTCTTCGTGCACAGCCTGCATTGGTGCAGAATGAACAGAAACTGCTTGAGAAGGTCAATATTTTGTGTCTGATGGAGATAATCTTTAGGTACAGTTTGTGTGCTAGTACTTTCCAGTATCATCTCCATTCCCCTTCATTTTATTTCCTAATGTTTTGTGTTTTGTGGCAATCTATAGTCGTCCGGCAGAAGATAGAACTATCCCATTAAGTGTTATTGCTGATCAGACTAAACTTTCAACAAGTGAAGTAGAATGTCTTCTAATGAAGAGCCTTTCGGTAACTCCATTTCCTACATCCTTCTGACATTAAGATTTGCTTTTGATAGATAATGCTTGCGGTATTTTATGGCTTTGGGTTCAGAACACGACACATGTTTAGATAGTCGGTGGTTATGGAACAGCAATGGTTAATAACTTGTGCTATGTGTTGATCACTTCCTCTCTCTTTAGTTGTGATGTACTCTGTTCCAAATATGAGATGTTTTGGTACGCCATTTTAGCCTACCAAAACATCTTATATTTTTTGAAGAGTACTGTTTAAGGATTATGAAAAGACTGTTGAATTTTGATTGTGAATCCGACTGTTGTTGTGGTTCGTCACTTGTTTTCATATCTTGTTCTTTTTACAATCTACTTTTTGTAGTCTGTGTTGTCTCATTACTTCCCACCTGTTTCAGAATTTTTGATGCTTGTTCACATCTTTATCAGTGTTTCCTTCCAAAATTTGTCCATTGTTGCAACAGTAATGCTGCCCTGAATGTTCTGGAAGTCGAAATAGTGATTCCTCTATAGTTGTTGAAGTAGCTGTTGAGTACGTGAATTGCATATCCACTTGTAATACTGACATATTTCTTCTTGATTGCAGGTTCATCTCATAGAAGGAATAATCGATGAAATCGACAGCACCGTCCATGTCTCATGGGTCCAACCCAGAGTACTTGGAATCCCACAGGTGAAGGCCTTGCGCGAGCGTCTCAACTCATGGATCGACAAAGTGCACTCTACGCTGTTGTCAGTTGAAGCAGAGACCCCTGATCTTGTGGCAGCATAACTTGTTGGCTAAAAGCTTTTTGCATTAGGCTTTGGTTGGCAGCAAGGCGGCGGTGTAAGACAGACGTGAGATGTTCAGGCCGTGCTGCTTTTACTTAGGTCTTTTCTGGGTAGTGAAACCTGCTGCCTTGGGCATCCTATTGATCCGGATTTGTAACTTTTTCATTATCCGCCAAAGTCTTCACGTCTCAGGTTTCAATGTTGACAAAGTATCACGGATCGGAAACATGTCATACTGGTAGAGGGTGTCACTGTAGTTTTTGCAGTCGAATTTTATAATGTAATCAAGCGGATTGTCTTTACTATTTTCTCACTCTTGTGCTACTCTGGAGATGAATGCAGGAAAATCCTTGATTTTCGTGTTCTCGAACCTAAGCTTTGAGTTGGTTTGATTTCGTGAACCTATTGAAGTTCTGAAGCTACATCTTATGCTATTATGCTGTGCACACTTTCAACCAAATTAATTGCTACATCCTCGTAAGGAACAAGCATCAGCAATTTCAGTTTGATTTCAAAATCTCAGCTCATGTGAAATCTTGGCTCATTTTGTATACTTCATCCATATTTCCTTCCGTGGTTGGGAAGTGAATGTGAAACAAGGGTTCATAGTACTAGGCAGTGGAGTAACATTTTTCGTCAGCAGTATCGGGTTGTAGATTAGCATCAACTATGTGGTGATTTTGCCGTGTGAAATACAAATATAGTTTCGTACTACTTCCAAAAATGTGATTCGAATTCTATACTTTGTTGGAGGTTTGCCATTTCAGCCCTGTTCCTCCTCTCGTAGCGCCGCCGTGCAAGTGGCGGCGGCGTTTACTTGCTCCGTGCTCGCTGCAACGCAGTAGATATCCCGGACCTCCTCCCCGCCAGCGTTCGCGCCTGCAATGCCAGCCTCTCCGTCCCCGCCCACTCGCTGCTTCTATGCTCCACGCCGCACGGAGGCGGACACCGCCGTTCTCTGCCCGGTTCGCCGCCGCCTTCTTCGCCGCCAAGCCCGAGCCCCATCCCCATCCCCGACCGCCTCCTCTCTCGCCTCGGATCGTAGACGCCGCCGTCTCCCGCTGCCCCTCCGACGCCCTCGCCGTCTCCTTCTTCCTCTGGTGCGCCCGCCGCCCCGCCTACTTCCACCCACCCTCCTCCTTCGACTGCGTCCTCCCCGCCGCCACGCGCCTCGCCTCCCGCCTCCGCACAGCCCCAGCGCTCCTCCACGAGCTCCAGAGCCTCGGCTGCCCCATCAGGGGCCACACCTTCATGCTCTTGCTCAGGCTCTACTGGCGCGGGGGGATGTACCCGCTCGTGCTCCACCTGTTCGAGCAAATGCCCCTCTGGGGCTTCCACCACAACGCCTTCGCGCGCAACGTCGTCCTCGACGTCCTGCTCAGGACAGGCTGCGCCGACGACGCGCTGCGCTTCCTAGGAGACAACCCGTCGCCCAACTACCTCGCCTACGCCATCGTCCTGACTCATCTTTGCAGAGCCGGGGATTGGTCATGGGTGCGCGCATGTTTCACGGCTATGCTCAGGCAAGGTTTTCTCCCGAGCTCCGATTCTCTCGCCTCGGTTTTTGCCTGTTGCAGCAAGTCTGGCACAATGTCAGAGCTACTACAGCTGCTGTCGTACGCACTTGTCTCGGGCCAGCAGCTCACTTCGTCCATGTGGACATGTCTCATCGCTCGTATGTGCACACAGGGAAGGCTAGACGAGGCCTGTCGAATTCTGGGAAATATGGTGCGTTCTGGCTTGTCTCCCACGGCGGTGACTTACACGCCTCTCGTGAGAGGCCTCTTCCGAGCTGGGAGGCATGACAAGGTCAGTGAGCTTTTAGGGTCCATGGCGTCCAACGGTTGCAACCCAGACCTGGTTCTGTATAATGTTCTGATGGACTGCATGATGAAGGAGAAGAGATATGATGAGGCCATAGACATTTACCTGCATCTTCATGGGAGCCAGATGAAGCCGGATGCATACACTCTGTCTACTTTAGTTCAGGTATTGCAGTTGTCACGGAACATAGATCTTCTTCCTAGGTTAATCTTGGGCATGGAAATCTCTTATGATCTCGTGGCTTGCAATTCTGTGCTGAGTGCTCTGTGCAAATCCGGGTTTCCATCCGAAGCCCTTCAGTTTTACATTGATATGATCGGTTTGGGCATCAGGCCAGACAGATACAGTTATGTTGGATTGGTGGACAGTTTATGTCAGTTAGGAAGGATAGATCAAGCGATCAATGTCTACCGCAATGTTGTCACAAGCAATCTTGACTCAGACACCTACAATCATGCAGCCATCCTCCGTGGCCTTGTTAGAAGGGGCCAAAACCATATGGCACATAGGATTTTCAGGGAGGCTGTGCGTCAAAATTATGCTCTTGATACTGTGTGCTACACCATTGTTTTGCATGGACTTTTCCAAGCTCAATTGGTTGAAGAGGCTCGTGATTTGTTTGAGGAGATGAAGCATTCAGGAATTGCTGCCAACACTTGTACATACAATGTAATGCTTCGTGGACTTTGTAGAAGCAGGAAGATGCTTGCAGTCACGCGCTTGTTAACAGAAATGGAATGTGCGGATGTTCAGATGGATAGTATCTCTTTCAACGTGCTAGTTGTGCTCTTAGTTAAGTTGCAGCGTATCAGTTCGGCAACAGCGTTGGTCGAAGAAATGCTCAATCTAGGCATGAAGCTTAGCACCAAAACTTGTTGGTTACTCTCTCAATCAACTGGTCATAGATTCGTTTTAGAGGATACTAGCATTGCTGAAAGTGACGGGTCTGACTCAACTAGTGATCTGCTTGTATGCTCAGCTTCATAGTCAACTTTTAGACTGACCAAACATTGTTTCTGGCATTTCCACCTTGATGATTCTAAAAACTGGACAAACCCAAATGAATTTCTACCATGCAGAGGTGCTTGCTATACCATGTTTTTCCCCTTGTAGCGTTCAACAAAAATACGATAACTATTAAAGAGATGTTTATCTTATAGCTACAAACCTTTTCAGTATCATCCTGCCATTATGTTGATAAATTTAGAGATATATCCTTAATCTTTCTGTTCTACTCAGATGCAGGTTGGTGAGACGTATGTGCAGTTTAATTCAGCACAGAGAATGAAGCAGTGTGTTCGTGTCAATATTGGATTGTTCCATGTCACAGTGCTGATGTTCTCTATTTCAAGTGGCTTACACCAAATGTATTTTCCACATGGTCCATGGACTAGACTTAATAGGAACAGGAGGTACACTTTAGTTGTTTCTCTACAGAAATTTCACTTTTATGCATTTTCTCAAGGATACTGTTTAACCGAGTATCATTGCTACAACTATGCGTGACTTTGCAATAATTTTGCTTTTAACCTTTTTTATTGATCGAATTATTTTTCTAAAGCAAATGGTAAATATGTATCCATTTTAGCACAAACAATTCTATATAACTTCTACGACTATTTATTACGGACTCTATCAAATCGATATCGGCCTGAATAGTATGGAGTGGTTTGTTCTAACTCTGAAGTGTAGGATCTTGTCTCCTAAAAGGTCAGGTACTTGTCAGTTATGACTATAATATTTTCCCAGGAAACAAAATAAGACTTCTGACTAAAGAATGGCATTCAGCTCAAATGTGAGATATTGTGTAACGTAAATTATTAACATACTGACAAAACATTACACTTGTTTGTATGTCTTCATCTTCTGTATTAAGCACATGATCCAAATAAGAGCAAGCTCTACAAAACAATTAGGAAAAAATCGTAAAGAACCAAAAATTGTGATAGTATACTAGAGATATCCTATGCGGCTGTGACGAACTTTATCTGGATTCAACTGCAGATTCTCCCATCATGTAATTCAGAATTAGGTTCATAGGGGCTCTTCTGGTCTGCTGCAGAATGTGGCTCATGTTGTACTGTTGTCTTCAGCAATTAGTCTGTGAATACAACAGAGCTATGAAGCTTCAGCATGAATTGGGTCAAGGGAAAGTGAAAGACCCGCCACCTAACTGCGAGTTGGCAGCTGCTGATGGAGGATTGATTGCAATCCAGAGCAATGAAATAGTGATGGAAACTAATCCAGCCCAGACATACACAATGGTGGGTGTTCTGCCTCTTCTGCCCATGAGCCCCTTTGCAAATGGATATAAATGGGCAAGCACCCAGAAGCTGAAAAACACACCACCAAGAAGCTTGCTCCATTGAGGAATTGTGCTGTAAATTGTGCGGCTGAAGCCAACAGCAATGGCAACAAGGTTGACCATGATGATCGTGAGAGGCGGTATCATCAATGAAGTCCACTTCACTTCATAGAGATCTGCAAATTCATCATCCACATCATCACTCACCGTTTTTGATGTGAGGGTGAATGAGATCTCAATCCCTGCAACAACTTTCAGTAGCCCTTGCATGACCGCAGCTAGGTGAGCACTAGTTCCACCAATAAGCCAGAATTGTTCATTCCGCCACCACTCTTCAAGTGCAATCCCAGACCACTTGATCTCCAACATGGCCAGGAGACAAAGTGTAATGGTGATGATAAGTAGGTATACCAGGAAGGTGACATTCAGTGTTTGCACAATGAACTGCCCTGAGAAAAGGGAGAGTGCTGGAAGGAAGCAGTATACAATAAGGAAGATGGATGTGAAGGGATATATGCCAACATTGAGGTATGCGATCCTTTGTAGTACCTGTTGAAACAGAAAAGGTTAGTCATATTTTCAGTGAGTCCACATTTGTAAGGGATAAAAAGTCTTGACATATACCTTCATTTTGGAGCTGGCTAACAATGCATTGTTCCGAGAGAAAAAGATCTCAACAGAACCAGTAGCCCACCGAAGCACCTGGTGAAGGCGATCTGTGAGATTGATAGGAGCGGTGCCACGGAAGGCATCACGCTGTGTGACACAGTACACTGACTTCCATCCACGATTATGCATACGGTACCCTGTCACAACATCCTCAGTGACAGATCCATATATCCACCCCACACGAGTGCCCCACTCTGTCTTCTCCTCGTACCAACATGAAACCACACTGATTGCTTCTGCCACAATGGATGCATCCAGTAATTCACGTGGAATTGTTAGAGCACCAGGTGGACGCCCATTCTTGACAGATGGATGGTCAGCCAAGGGCCTTCCCTGGAACTCTGCTACTGGGATAGAGTCAATCAGAAAGCTTGAATTTCCGAACTTCTTCGGGAACGTGGCGAGGTTCATGCTGTCCCCATCAAAATCACCCATGCGGAGGGCCATTGTCTCCTCGGGGTTAGCATTGGAAGCAGATGTCTTGCGGCGTCGTGGGAGACAGCAACCGCAAAAGCCTGGGCTGTGATCCTTGGAACGAGGTGGGTCAAAACCATATAAGGCAATTCGACGGAAGAGGCATCCAGTACCAACATACACTGGTCCTTGCAGACCATCAAGAGCACGCATGTTAATATCAAAGAAAACAGTATTGTGGTTAGCATATCGGTCAGAAGGGTCAATTCCTTCAAACCGCTGAGGGAACTGCACGTAGCACAAGCGGTCACCACCACGGTCCATCATGAAGCACATGCCCTCCCTGAAGGCCTTTGAGTTGTAGACGTAGTGATCACAGTCCAGATTAAGAATGAAGGGACCATTGGACATGATGGCAGATGCACGAACTAATGCGTTCATGGCACCTGCTTTCTTGTTGTGATCATATCCCGGACGTTTCTCTCGTGACATGTACACCAGCATTGGAAGTCTTGTATCCACAGCTGAAAAGTCAGGAGATGACTTTTCATTGTTCCCATACATTGGCATGTCCCTTGGTGGTTTCAGCATAACCTGTGATGGAAGAAAGATAATGTAAATAACCAAATATAGGTCTATACCAGAAATAGTATTTACGATCATCATTGAACCGGTACCTGTATGATTCCCGCATGATCGCCTCTTGCATGATCTTGTGACGACTGAAGCCATGTACCAGGCCAGTGAGTGCTATCAGCCATCCATGTTGCCTTGGGAATCTTCACTGGCTGAATTTGTTCATCGCCTCCAGCTTTTATCTTTTCCCTCTGAAGGTTCATTGCCTGGATTTCCTCACGGGCATGGTATGCATCAGAGCGGCGTCGAATGGCATCTGGCAAGCCATTAACACGGACCTTGAACTCATCATACTCACGCTTGACCCTTCTCCTGTCCTTCACAAAGTCGGCCTTCACCTTATTCTTGAAAGGATCTCGCTTCAGGTTGAAGTAACTGTCTGGATTCCTCGGTTCAATGTCATGCTTCCTGCAGAATGGCACCCAGAGGTTAGCAAAGCTTGCTGCCTCAGCCATCGCCTCGAAGGTTAGCAATGCCCCCCCATCATCTGACACATAACATGCAAGCTTATCGACAGGGTAGTCGACTGCAAGAATCGACAGAATTGTGTTTGCTGTGACCAGGACTGGCTCCTTTTCTGGATCAGCGGTTGATACAAAGATGTCAATTCCAGGGAGATCAGATTTGCCTGTTGGATTGTTAGGCGTTGGTGTCTCAAACTTTTCTTTAAGCACAGAGAGATCTGTAGCACGGTTAATAGGGCAAAGCTTTGGAAGCTGGTCCAACACCCATGAAAATGCGAACCAGAGCTCACAAACTATTGACATTCCCCAGAGCCAGATGGCGTCATTATTTACATGCTTGATACGCCACATGAGGAAGAAGGCCAGTGCAACCAAGCGGATGAGAACAAGCAGCCTGCAAGCAAAGGATAATTCAGACAAGAGGACATGGCAATGCACCTATGAATGTTGCTATCATGTACTAGTAAGTACCGGAATCAATATTTGACTGAAATTCAAACCGACTAGTAGAATGATATGTAAGCTTAGGATCTCCGTATTTTAGTTTCAGTTGCAATAGTTTTGTGACCGTGTACACATGCTATGGTCTTTGTAAGAAATTTACAAAATCACTTTGTACAAGCACACTTTTTAACTATTCTGTAACACATGCTATGATCTTTGACAGAAAGTGATGACTCAGTCGACATGTGCATTTGATTGGTAGTGAAACCAATAGGTATAGTCGGGTTATTTACTGAGGTTCCTTCTAGGATTTTTCTTTGTTGCATCAGATTTACTTGAAATTTTAAGATTAACATCCTCTGTCTCTAATAATATTTGAACAATGTGATGGTTTAATATATCAATTTTACTAGGAGTGGGCCTAATGATCCCTGCAAAAAGAGGAGTGAACGCAAAATTGCAGTTCGTTTAGTTTGATGTAAAATTGATTGATTCATTATTCCTGTGATGGTGGAACATGTAACTGTAACAGTAACGACACTTTTTTTTTCAGAATAAAATGGCACCTGTAAGGACTGATGACACCAGCTGGAATCTTGAGCTTGCGGGTGAGTGGCCGCCATGGTTTGGACATGAGCTCCTTGGGATGCCCTTGCATCCCATTTCCACCATCATCGTCCACACTGTCGTCTGGCCAAATGGCATTACCATAGCCATACGTCCCCTTGGTCTCGAAGAGCCAGCGGTTATGGTCAAACTCACCAGACTGGTTGGTGCCCTGCTTCACCATAGACAAGCGACTCTCCATCTTCCCCCCTGGTCCTTGTGGCAGCGACAGAGCCCGGGTCAGCTCATTGGTGGAGTTGGAGAGAACTTCCTCCCATTCGGTGTACTTGTAGAGCTCTTTGCACCCAGGGCAGACACCGCCGGCACCCTTGACAGCGTCGGTGAAGCAGTCGACACAGATTTTGAAGTCACACTCGCAGGGGAGGATATCCTCTCCGCGGCCGTTGCGCATGATCTTGCTGTCGCATCCGTCGACCATGCAGGTCGAGCCTTTGGGGCCGCGACGACCCATTTCGGTGTCGGGCCCCTGCTTGTCCATGACATGGGCACGGGTGACGCTGTTGAAGCCGCCGGTGAAGAGTGAGCTGGAGACGTACTGCTCGTCGGCCTTGCCGTCCTCCATGGGCTGGTTGTCCGGCGTCATGGGAAGGTGGACATGGTAGTCCTGGAAGTCGACGCTGCTGATCTCAGAGTCGAGGTCATCGCGTGAGTAGCTGATGAACCGCCCAGACTCGGTTCGCCGTCCAAAGACGACCTGCGGTGCGGAAGATGGTGCGGTTGGCGGCTTGCCGGAGCCGTTCTTGAGGATTCCCTTGGACCCCATGGCCTCCTCTGTACGTGCTCTTTACTTGGAGTCTCTTCCTCTTGATATTTCTACGTTGATGTTATTATCTTGTGGCTGATCTGCAGAACGAATAACATACCAAAACAAATGAAACCATTGTCATGAGTCTCGCTGTAGGAAGACATACTAGGAAAGCACAGTAGGAAATAAATCATTGATTGACAGACCATATAACTATCTATAAACGCATCATCCTAGCCCGCTGGGTAATGCAGAAACGTAGATTTTGCTAACTATTTCTAATGGATTCCCTCTTTGTTTCCAGAATCAGGGGAGAATAAGTGGCAAGAGTATGGTGCTTAGTAAGGCAAGTGATCAAATCAGAAATCGGGGAGGTAGAGCAAGAGTTAAGGAACC
Organism: Poa annua; assembly: GCA_026929855.1. Classification (NCBI taxonomy): domain Eukaryota; kingdom Viridiplantae; phylum Streptophyta; class Magnoliopsida; order Poales; family Poaceae; genus Poa; species Poa annua. The sequence continues at coordinate 76,530,229 of CM049431.1, read as the reverse complement.
TTTTCCTTCCTCAGCATGCTGTGATGCATCCGCGGCAATGGCGATGGAACATGGCTTTGGAAGGTAGTAATGAGGAAGCGCGTCCTGGGCCATGCTTATTTGAATGGTTCCAATCAACCAACTGGAGTGGAATCGAAGAGGTGCGTCAAGACTGGGGAGGCGCCAAGGAGAGGGGCGCACGATGCCTCGGTGATCCATGCATGATTCAGGAAGACATCCTGGCTACATGCAATCATCATTCTCCTTCATACGGATGGCTTCCTGATTCCCTGCTTGCTCAATTATATCTTCACGGTTAAGGGTAATTATAACTTTTGTTTTGTTCACACCAGAGAACTGCCTCTACTTTCCTTAGTTACTGTGACGGAGTAGGTTTTACTCTGTCCATCAGCCAATGCTGTCGTTTTCCCTCCCCTAGACACTGACCGTGGTTTTTGTTTTGGCCTGACGACGTGCAGTGAAAACCTGGAACCAGAGATCCAAAGTCAAACCCCGCAACGCACGGACACGGTGGGTGGCTTCGTGCAACAAACGTCCAGGCTCGCGCGTGGTCAAAGTATCAAATACATCGTGCCCGCTACTCGGAGTCCTCACTGACATCATTCATACACCCCTGCCAAATTCCATGCATGCATAAACAATACTATGCAAAAAGAGAGATACACTTATAAATTGATCTATCTTGATACGCTACACATGCAAATTATTCAATTTTCATTCTTCTCATGTCTTTCTTCTTTTTCTTATGCCATTCCATTTCCGACGCCGTAGTTTCGCCAGAGTTGCGAGGCTTGATTGATGATTACTCCTCAAAACCAGCCAAGCAACCACGTAGTTTCGCTAACTGGAGTATATTCTCATGTCTCGGAGCATTTGTCACCTGTTCTTTTCTTTTGCCTCTCCAATGCCATGCCCCATTTCCCCTGAGACAAACAGGTCAACTCATCGTTTTTTTTTCAAGCATCAAGAACATGCATGGCATTACTTCACATGCATGCTACGAGTTGCTTACACGACAAATATTTTTTGCAACTCGCGCTTTATGACATGATTAAGTGTGTAAAATTCCCAAATTGTGATAGAGTGGTCACTCTATTGCGACATTGAGACTTTATGACACGATTAAATGTACTCCCTTCGATCCACAAAAAGTGTCGCTCATCTAGTAGAAATTTTGTACTAGCTTAGTATAAAATGGGCGATATTTTTTATGGATCGGAGGGGGTATGTAAAATGCCCAGATTGTGATATAAGTACTAGATTGTGATATAATGGGTACTCCAATTGGACAGTCTGGGAAGGTTATTGGTGGGTCTTCAGTTTTCTCGGGTCAAATTGTGACACTCTTGCCCGCGTCAGCGCTAGATTGTTGCCAGTTGGTCATGACGGCCAAAAAAAATGTGAGGTGCCCCAAACTGTTGGTACTCTGCTATCGGGCCAGAGTACTCTGCCTATGAACTTTCCTGGAACTCGCGACCAAGTTTTTTTTAGAAACGAGGGCTATAGAGGTGAGTTTATTAATAAAGTCAGTCGGCCACATGATACAAGGTGTTGAGGACAACCTCTTATCATTACAAAGCATAAGAAGAATAAGTCTACACCGCGTTGAGCACCAAAACCTTACGTAAAACGGCCAGCCACCAGGAGGGGCAGGATCAAACCACCAATGAAGGAACAACAATGAAGACACATAGCTTGACACTGGAGAGGAACATGAGACGAAATGCCAGAGCCTCTAGAAGACGACGAGTGGGAAGGAGGGGATGTCAAGCGTTCAAGCACCAAGCGGAGGCTGACATCCTAGGCCATGGTCGGACCCCTGTCTGAAACCATTGGTCACGATGCCGACATGCCCGCGTCGGGATGAACCCCATCCCACCGGAACACCGACCAACACCAAAACTTTGTGTAGAACGGCCAGCCACCAAGAAGGGCATGAGCGGACCACCGTGTCTCTCGACGAGCAAGCACTGAGAGCTATGGCGCCTCCATAGGAGAGCCTCCACCAAAACACAGGAACAAGAAAACATCACTTCAAATCGACATGTGTTAAAGGCATCAACTTTGCACTCGAACGGTCATGTCGAATCAAGTAGAACCTCTACTCCAAGACGGCGCCTCGAAATAGGTCACGCCATAATTAGTGCCGTCAACATGCCCTGTGAGTAGGGCACTGGTATAGCCTTATACTTGTGGGTATACCCTAACCGTTATATAGACATGTGGATTAACCCTAGACTTCCAACATATGCATCCCGATATTTGTCATGTACTCATAAATCTTTAATTTAGTTGAGATAAATGTTTTTTTGCCAAATGTGTTATGGATGAATGTAAAAATGTGAAACCTGTATAGTTTTGATCAACTAGTTGGGTAAGAGTATGGGTAGTACGAGTATGGGCATAACTTTGTATCCATTAACTGTAAGAGTATGGGTATGTTATGTCTCTACCTGCCTCATAGGCTACCCATCTCTAGTCCTATCCGCTCTACTATTGAATTTTTTATCGCGACGGGAGAGTGAGAAAAAAAATAACCCCTCCACTTGTGGGACGCTCTAGCAACTCATAGGGCGACTCCCCGTTCACCACCAAACCCTCCTCCCTCTAGATCTCGGCTCCCCCGTCGTCATCGCCGACGGACGCCGGCCTGCCCCGCGGCAGCGGCGAGGCTCCCTCCCATCTCCTTCGTCCTGCGTTGCAGCTCCCTCTCTTTGGACTGCAACTTGGAGCTGAGCAGAAAAAGAGTTTGTCTAGCCCAACTGGTTAGACTTTGGGTGATGGGAAGTATGATCTGACTGCTATGTCGGTACAGTGGCTCCAGATTTAGACGTCCGTGGACTGCGAGCAGTTATCTGGGCGACAATTGGGTCATGCGGTGTTGTGAGTCGCTTGAGGCTTTGGTGAGTGGAGTAAGTTGGGGCGTTGTCTCCGGAGCCGGTGGTGTGTGTTTATTACGTTTGGTGGACTACCGTCGTGTGGGCAATGAGTCCCCTCACTTACGTGGATTTTAAATCCGATTTTACTCATATACAGAGCAATATATGGTTTTGGGAATGGATTTTTCTTCTAAGCTTAGTGAACTCTCTTTTACACGAATTGAAGGAACTTCCTACCCTACTCGAGAGGTTACTTGAAAAAAAGGAATACAGTCGTGTTCCATTTTGTGATTCCATGAGAGAGTCTTGCAACACACCTCGGACTGTCAGGACCAAATTATACAACTTAATAAACACTAGTTTTGAAATATGAAAACTTCCATATTTTACTCACTTGAAAAAGATTGGAAATATCATAGTATTAGTTTATGAAAAATGTATGGGCTTTCAACTCAATACTGCGTTCGAGAAGTTTTTCAAGATTTTTTAGAACTTACAAGATTTGATTTTTGCTAAGATCAAGAAATTGTATGTGCTCCGGGAGGTATTTATATGATTTCTTGGCACAGATCACCCTAGGGGAGGGTGCAGGTGGTCAAGATCTTAAGTCCAAGCATTATTAAGCTTGATTTAAGACAAACCTAATATGTGGAGTAAATGATCCGACGAAGTACTTCGGCTATGGTTATAACAGCGTAGAAGGAGATGAACTCCCCGGGTTACTGATTTCTCCGTTAAACCAGTTAACCAGCCATTGCGCGGGAAATCTTAAAATTCCACAAAATTTATCTCTTATGTTCTTTATTTTTCTTAGTTCCCTAAATTCACTTGCGACCAAAGTGCTGCCAAGTATGTCATATAACCGAAAACCATAGGCGTGTTCTTCATATTAAGCCATATCCTGACCCACATGTCATGTTTATGGGCATCCCTCCCAAACCTAAGCTCCCTGGTTATAGAGGCCTTTTGTGCATTGTTGATTTGGTCCCGCATGTCATGGACGCCGTGTGTGTTTTATGTGGGCTTTGCTGTTGTGTGGGCTTGGATCCATTTGTCGGTCTTTGGGTGTGTCTACGCGATGGTGCTTTTCCGCAGAGGCGGTGCTATCCAGGTCGGTTTCGTTTTCTGCCGATGTGTGTCTTCTTCTGCTCTCTTCTCTCTTCCTGCTCCATTGTTTCTCCGTCGTGGTTCTCTCCGGTCGACGTCTCCGCGTCGGTGGGTTCAAGCTTCCTTCGTTGTTTCTTTTTCTCTATGTTGTAGATTTGTTTCAGTTTCGGGTGTTTTCCCCTTGTGTAGATTGATTCGTCGGCGCGGTCGATCTGAGGGCTTGGGGTGTGGGGATCTTACGGTAGCGTTGTTGGCTTGATTCGGTGCTGATCCTTTCTCGGTTCTTCCGCATCTGGCTTCACAGCGCCGCGGCGTGCGGTGGTGCTTGGTCTTCAGATTTTTAGGCTCTCCCGCATCTGGTTTTGGCCGCAGGATTACGGTGGAGCTGTTGGGTTGATTTGCTGCTCATCCTTTCTCGGTTCCTCTGCTCTGGTTTGACAGCGCCGCGGCGTGCATTGGTGCTTGCTCTTCAGATTTTTAGGCTCCCCCGCATCTGGTTCCGGCCGCAGGTTGTCTCTTCCTCTTTTCCTTTGTTTTCAGGTTACGGTGGTGATGTTCATCTTCTTTGCTGCTCACTCTTTCTCTGCTCCTCCGCAGCTGGCTCGACACCACCGCGGCGTGCGGTGCTTCTTGCTCTTCAGCTCCTTCTGCTCCTTCCCCTTTCTTCTTCCCCTACCCTTCCATCTTCAGACAGTGCTACAGTACTTGTCGGAGATTTGCCCGTGGCCACAGGTGACTCGCATGTGTTTTTGGCTTTGACGTCCTCGCCCAATCCCCAGTCAAGCCCGCGTTCTCCATCCTCACCCCCACGGGCCAGCTCTTCCTTCTCCTCCTTCCCTCTAGGCTCCAGCTCCTTTGCCCAACAGCGCGCACTAGCCGAACGTCACCCTCCAGCAGCGACAGAAGGTCGTCCTCTTCGATGCGGCGGCTGCGTATCTGGAGAAAAACCGATATCCCTTTTCCCGGATGGGCGCCGGAGCTGGAACTGGGTGGCAGCCGTGCTCCCCGATGGCCTCTTTGATGCGGGGGCGGCGCATCTCGAGGAACCGGTCGGTAGACGGAGCTGATGCGGGTCGAGTGCAAGATGGATGAGAAGTCCATGCCGGAGCCAACATGGGCTGCTGGTGCAGGCATGAACCCGACGTGCTATTGCCGGCCTATTCCTCTCGGTGAGATCTATCTCCTCCCCTTTCATGTATTATTCTCACATGTATGTAGGTTGTCCCTTTCTTGATTTCTTCTAATTCGGATAGATTATGTTTTAGTATTAGGTCTTATTCGCCGGTACCGCGGCCGACAACGTGCATCTGATTTGTTATTGTGTTATGGTGAATGTTTGGACAGGGGTGACGTTCAAGGATCGATGGTGCACTTTGTCCTTCTCGCTTGACATCCTTTGATAGGTTTGGGGCTTGATTAATTGTGCATGGTTGCAGGTACGTACGATTGCTGTTCATATCTCAAATTCACATGAAGCGATGTAGCATATTCAGGGTTAGCACATGGTATAATCACACAGACAATGCAAGAATTATTTCGATGTCCTCTTCGGCTGCTAATGCATAATCAGCAAGGCTAAAGGAAGCAGTCCCCAAAATTGTTGGTTCAGTATTTGGGTCTTCTTTTACATCCTGTCAGGAGGGAAAGAGAAGAAAAATGTAAGGCAGGTCATATTCCTTCCATGAATCACTCAAACTGACCGGAAGAAACCACTCAAAACAGAACATGCTAACTCGCTAGGGGATGATTTGCAATTGTTCATGATAGTTCTTCTGGTTTCTAGGTCTACTTCTTTGTCCTAAAAAATAATGTCGCAAAGCTTTACGGCCGGTTACCTGTTTTTTTTTCTTTTGGATTTAAGTTATTGTTTACTTATTTGATAGAATATGAGTATGCATATGTTACGACCCATTCATTCTCCATAGTTTTTTTTGAAGATTTTATTTTTCATTGTATTTATAGTGGAGTAAGTAATGTCAAAGGTGAGATGCTATGAGCATGCAACCACCTACTGTTCTATATCTTAATTTGTTACCTACAGTACTTTGTTATTCATTTGGAAGTATTGTTACTATTGTACTACAGTTTAATATTGTGTACTGAATCAGAATTATTGTAATGGACTATTCATGTACGACTTTTTTTCCCGTTCTAACCGAAAATAGGACCTCTCCAGCTGCAACAACTTCATCACGAAGATGGTCACCTCCTGAACGCTCCAGCTGTAACCGACCAATCTCATCTTTTTTTGTATAATACATCTTATTTCGTTAATGCCTAGAGTTGCATGTTTTCTCCCTCAATATAAAGAGCTTCGTTTTCTGCCCATCTCTATAAATAGCATATGTGTTCTTTCTGTCTAACTAATACAGTGATTACTACTGTACTGGTTTGGTGATGATTCGGTATGCTTGATCAGTAGTGGGTTCTCCAAAAGGAACATAATATAGATGTGATTGTAAGTTAAAGATGATACCATTGACCTAAGACTCACTTATCGACTCAATCTAATTCACAATGTTCTTTTTTGCGATGGTCCTAATTCTCAGTAAACATTTTCTATGTAATGAATAGAAATACAAGTTAATGTCAGACATTACAAGCTGTTGTTTTTTATTTGTATAATGTGTCTACTCACGTTCAACATTATGTTGTTTCCTACCAAGTGACTTAAAAATGATTGAAAATCTTGATAGAAAACCAAGGATGAAAAATATCATGTTTGGTGGGCTTATGAAGATATGCCTCTGTCAGACAATTAATTGTAGTTGCTATTACAACAATATGGAAGTACATAACTTACATTATAAAATTATTATTTGCATGAAAAGAGCAGAACAAACCATTAACATATGATTTCTTTTGCAAGGACAATCGTTTATCACTTTGATTTGCAAGAAAAATATTTCTTCACAGTTATTCTACATTGCAGACCGGTAAGTTTGTATAACTTTGCATAATACTGCACAATTGTTGGTCAGCTATTTTACGGAGTGCTCTATCTGATATTGGGATATGTTTATTGATTATAGCATTTTTTTTCTTAGGATAAGGAAAAGTAAGTCTCCCGAAAAGAGAAGATATTACTACTATCTTGCTGCCGGTGCATGTGCTTAGGTGCTTGTTGTGACACGGAAATTATATTTAACCTTACATCCTATATTTTCTTGTGCAGATGTTGGAAACCTATTAACTATAATTTAGTATAAACAAATGTTCTATCTACAAAAGCATTTTAGTCACATATTTATATAGATGGTGGTATTCTGGGTAGTTGACCTCCTATACATTATGTCGTTACTTAAAAATATATATGTACGTCATTATTCCGGCCGTGGCCATGTACATTAGCTCCAAAGGGTCAATCGTAATTTGTTGTCTGTTTTTTAAATACCATCTGATCCAATTCTTTTATGGCAATATTTCAAAAAAAATCTTTCCTTAATACCAAGGCTTTACGATCTAGCTTTTACTAATTGTTTTCCAGTATGACTAATTTGAATGAAGACAGTGAAGTAGGAACCATGCCCCAATTCCTGGTCTCAACAAGTTTCATAAGTTGTGTCTAAGTTTATTGTTGTAACATAATTGCTCAATTTCATACCCCATAGTACCTCTATGAGAGCTTAATAACTTTTTGTATCTTTCCTCTTTAGTTCAATTTTGTTGTTGGTTGAGTTAAGTGATAGTAGCTATAATCTGGTGTGTCGTAGCCACTGCACTTTGTGTGCTGTTTCAAGTAAAGTATTGTTCGTACAAATAGAACACATGCGATCCAATCATTTCATATGTATCTTTAATTTGGGATGGACAAATCTAACTTAGAAGTGTTCTCCGGTATAAACTTATAAATCTTTATAATGTATAATGATAAGGTATACCTGGATAAGAAGTTCCTCTGAGACGTTTTCAAGAATTTCTATTTGGCCGTGATCAAAGATTCATCACTCTGTTTTCTCCTCTTGAACTAAGGTTTTCTTCGTATTACTTATCAGCTGTTTGAGTAGTACCACACCAGCTGGATATTATCCACGCAACCTGAGGCATGAACATGGACTGATCCATTGTGTAAACAGAACAACAATATGTAGCTTTTGTGTGTATTATAATGCAAAATGAATGCTTTCGTGTAATTGTATGTTGTTATTGTTTCACTGGTAATGTGTGACCAGACAGTCTATTGAAGATGACATTGTCATCGGTTTGGTTTTTGTTCCAGTTCACATGTTCAATGAATTTTCTTGATTGGATAGAAAATGCTGTCACTTTCTTACGCACATTCCATTTTTTATTAAGAAATTGCATTACTATCTGAGATTATATGCCTTCCTTCTGTAAGTTGATGTAGTTTGCTAATACCGTTGCAAGTACATTCTCTCCATATAGTGTGCTAGGGAACTATATTTGATGTTTCAAAGTTCCTGCCACAGTTAAAGGTTACCATTTAGTGGGTTTGTTGGTTGGATATATACGAGAAGAGATGACTTTCGTGCTTACATTTATCTTTTAATAATTCACATCATTTTCTATATTTATTCTCTAATGAATACAACTTTTATAATATTCTTACAGGTTACCATTTTCTACAACCTATAGACAGTTTGTGAAACCATCATAGACAAATAACCTGCTGTGGGAAAAGAAAAACAAGATTGTTCTAACAGGCGCAGCAAAGCGCGCCGTTTCCTTCTAGTATTATAGCATATCGCGTCCAATCAATTGTGTGCTTCTTATCACAAAAATTTATGTGTCCTTACTGCTCAGTGAGTTATTTTAAAGAGAGTTTTCTAAAGACATCGGGGGTGTTTTGGTTGGTTTTATTTCCGACTTTTATTTGAGATCGAATATTCAGCAACTAGTTGTGCCCGCATGTCATATATCCGAGTTTTTGAAAAATCCAAAATAAATTCAGGTGCAGTCAATCTATGTATTCAGGTGCAGTCACCAAAAGCACGAACAGAAACTGAACATTCAGAATAAACATAAACTGCTTGAAGATGCAGTTGGACTTGCTTAGCTGATTTACCTAATAAATGGGCAGAAACTGAATATTCACTCCTATCCTATCGGACTACCGACTACCTCCTCGTCCTTCTCGGAGCTGACGTTCAACTGCATGGACTAGACGGATGAGCCTGGGCGACGAATCAGTCAGATGATTCGCTCCTATCGGCTACGGATATTGACAGATTGCTCATAATCCAACCACGAACTAAGGTCAGCCGTCAGCTAGGTAGCTAACCCCTGAATCTAGCAAGCGTGGCCGCCATCATAAGTGGATCATCGGGGATTCCTCAAGAGAAAAGGATGCATCGGACCGATTCACCCTGCATGCAGGCAGTTAAGCGAGCACAACTGCACAAGAACAGATCCAACCGCGACCCCATTTTCTCTCCGCACGGTAAGCTGGCCAAGCACAAGGCCTATAAATACATCACAAGGTGTATCACATCCTCTTACAGTGTTAAGAAAACAGCCTAAGCAAAGGGAAGCATCTGAAGCCCTCTTCTCAGCTATTTGCAGCTATGGATGCGAGGAATGCTTCTCTATGCCTTCTACTGCTGCTTCTAGTGTCTGCGAATCCTACAAGTGCAGGTTCCGTGTTCCTCCTAAGCCCTCTCTTTTTTCTCTGTCTCATATTTGGGTTCAGACATATTTCGCGGCAGTTGATGCCTGAAGATGATTTGCAATGACTAACTCATGTCTACTTTTCTTTTTTCAGAGGAGTTTTGCCTCGATGTGGAACACCAACATTTTCCAGTTTGTTTTGGGCTCATGTGCAAGGGGGTGTGCAAGCTTGACATCAAATACCAGCGTGGCAAGTTGGGCAAGGGCCACCTAAACCGCTACAAGTGTTTAGGATCGTGGCCAAGCAAGTCATGCCATTGCAATATCTGCTTCCAGTGATCTCCTAAGATACAATTTCTGGTTTCTATAGTTAGTGTCACCCCAAAAGTGATTTAATAATTTAGGATGTACGAGTTTTGATTATTAAGGTACTAGTTAGATAATCAGCTGTTGTTCTAGTGTGTGTTTGCTTCCGTTTTAGTCTTGCTTAAATGATAGTATCAGTTTTAGTTTTTCTAATCTTATTTATCCTATAGTGATGTGGATTACTATAAAGAGATCACTGGGCGGTCTCTATCTGCCGAGTAACGTTGGAGTCATGGAGTGAACAAACATCAATGATTACAACAATTGACAAACTAAAAATATATAAAAGATCATTGCTAGAAATCAGTAAGTCTACTAGGCCACTAATAGCAAACAAGCAAACGTTTCTCGCAACAGATTATACCTTGTTGATCAGTCAGATTGAAATTGTGAACATCAACAAACAATTGACGCACTTTCATTGCTAAAAATCAGTAAGCCTAAGGATAAAAGTAGGCCATTATAACAAACAAGCAAACGTTTCTCTGGCAGCAAGTAAGGATTAACCCTTAAACGTTTACTTAAGGAAAATTGTGCAATTAGATCCTGAAATTTGAACTGCTGTAAGATCTGATGTTTGTTCGTTGGATAACAAGAACAAAATAACTGCGTATGAGTATCCAGTATCCACACTCAAATGGAACATTTTTTTCACCCTTATTCCTTCGATTATTTTTCGATTTGTACACTGCTTGACACGTTTGTCAGAATCAGCATTGAGAGAGCACTGAATTATTTGGTAACTCGACATATGTTGCATTAAAATTGAATTGGCAACAGACAATGATGTAGCATGTCCTCAGAAGAACTGGAACATAAAACGCAAAGCACAAGAGATAGCCTGTCGAAACAAAAGAATGTGTTGCTTGGCTGGTGTCAGGGAGCGACAACCATTACCGTGTTCATGCATGCCCTGCTTTACTCCTCGTCATCATCGTCGTCGTGGTCGAACCGGAGATGCTTCCCCTCCCGCACCGGCAGACCCCTCAGCAGCGCGCCATGCTCCGCCGCGGCATTCTCCACCTCCTTCCTCTCCACGATCTCGTCGTCGCTGTTGTAGAGGAACCGTGTGTGCTTCCCCTCAAACGCCAGCAGCCCGACCTTCTTCTTCTTCTTCTCCTCCTGCTCATCAGACACCGCCATCTTGCTCATCCCCTCGCACAGATCATCAAAGCACTCGTCATCATCTTCATATTCTTCCCAGGCCTCCTGCTCCTCGGTATAGTACCCTTCTTCCAGTTCCTCCTCGGTATTGTTCTCTTCTTCCAGCTCTCCCACGGTATCAAGGCCGAGCTCCTCATCGTCCTTCTCGGAGCTGACGTTCACCAGCATGGACCACACCGATGAGCTGTCATCGTCCGCTGATCTGTCGCCGCTGCTGCTTCCATGGAAGGTCAGGGATGATGAGGCGACGGATCCATCAGTGGACAGGTCTGATTTCTCAGGGGAGTCGTCGAACACCAGTGCACGGTTCGGCGGGGGAGCAGCAATGCCCTGCACGATTAGAGGAGCAGCTCAAGACCAACAACAAGCTGACGGCAAATATTACATGAATTCTTATTGTGCAGGCACATTCACAACGGGCCAGATATGAGTATATGAAGAATGTAATACTACAACCAGTGCAAGTAATAAGACCTAAATACACACAAGATAGCAGTAAACATCAAGTGTGGCATGTATCATCAGGGTATGCGACTGCCTGGAGAATCAAAAAGTGAGACTAACTAGAACAGAAATCTTGGACAAACACAAGTGCACACATGGTTAATATGATGTAGTAGATGTCATGTCATTCAAACTCAACACGATCAACAAGAACTTGAACTCAACATCATATAGTCCGAAAGAAATGCTAACACGAGGGACTACCCGAACATGATTCAGGAAATGTTAATCTGACGGAATTGCTAACATGATGGACTAACTAGACCAGGATTCAGTAAATGTTACACCTTGCTAATCTGAAAGATATCTATATCACCCAACTGAACAAGTAATCTGAATGAATTGCTAACTAGATCAGGAATCAGATTATGCACCCAACAGGTTAACTAATCTGAACAAATCAGTACCTGCAGCTTAGGGATGAGTTCCTCCTCCTCGAGCACGCAGGGCATGGCGGTGAGGCCATCAGGCAGCAGGGAGGCGGGCCAGAGGATCGGCGTGTTGGCCGGCGTGGGCGCAAGGAGCAGCGCCGGCGACCTGGCGACGCCGAGCAGCGCGTGGATGCGGAGCGGCCTGATGACGGCGGCATCGCCCTCCTCGTCGACCTTCTGCAGGAGGGTCTTGACCTGGCCGCGCAGCAGCGCCTCGCCCGACCCGGGGGTGCAGCGGGGCCGGGCGCGGCTCTTGGCGCCCGCGGTGGAGGCCTGCGGCGTCCCGTCGGCGGTGGCGGCGCGGACGACGAGGCCGCCCGCGGCGAGGCCGACGATGGGGGAGTCGTTGGTGATGTCGTGCAGCGCGGCGCGCGGGGGAGGCGCGTCGCCGGCGGCCTTCTTGGATCTGCAGGCGACGTCGTCGGCGGCGGCGCTCTTCTCTGCAGAGAAAGAATTGAGTTGAGGAACGGTGGTGAGAAGTCAGAATAGGGGGCTCGGGGATCAAGAAGCAATCTTGGATCAAGATAATTGCACGCGATCGAGGGGGACTAAGTTCGGAGAGGAGAGGGGACTCACGGGCGGAGGCGGCGAGCGAGCGGGTGATCCTCCTGGTGGACAGCGGCGTCTCCATCGCTGCTGCTGCTTCTTGCGCGCGCGGAGACGACGATAGAGTCGTTGCTGAAGGACGCCGACGAGCGCGAGGAGAGGAGACGATAGAGTCGTTGCTGAAGGACGCCGACGAGCGCGAGGAGAGGAGAGGAGCGGGGAGAAGGGGAGGCGGCGGCGGCAATCGGAGAGGTGGAAGAGGAAAGAGAGGTGAGTCGGCTTAAAAGGGTTTGGAAAGGACAACGGTAATATGACCGTTGTCTCTCTCACGCGGACGGAGAGACGGCGGCTAGTAGCCGTTGGTTGTGCGCCGTTACGTGGGCCTGACCCTGTACGTGAACCCGGTCCGCTAATGGGCAAAGACTACTTGTTTGGTACACAGTACACAGTACAGTACAGTACAAGTTCCTTTGCATTGTATGGGGCCACCTCCAAAACTTGTCAGATACAGCATTCTTTCCCTAAAAAAAGAGACATCATTCCTATGATAACAAATAAACAACATTATTAAAAATTTCAGGAAAAAATATAGTACTCCCTCCGTGTAGATACATTTTCTTTTTGACAAATTTGAAACACTTATTTATGGACGGAGGAAGTACTGACGTTTTGACATTTCTAATTGTGGATACACATATAGGTTATCCTAGTGAACACAAACAATAATCGTCAATCTTTCCACGCATCCCAACATTCTCTCTCGAGATGTGTTCATTGAAACGGTATTCACATTCTCTTCTCTTCACAAATCCGGTATACAAGCGTAGAATCTACTTTCATTCAAAGATTTATAGATAATCGAAAACTTAGCGTCACTAGAGCTTTCTAAAAACAACCGCTCCCGGTTCTTCAGCCTATCACTATGATTGAGCCTATCACTACACCTTCTGTTCATCCAGTAGGCTCTTGACCCCCGTGTAGCTAGCATTCCTCCAGTTTCACGCCCGCTGCACACTCTTTACATGTCTCCCCTCCACCGGCTCTTCTACCAGTGCCGCTTCGAGAAATACAACATCTCTCTCATGTTTTGTATAACTTCCTGACCAAAGTCCACGCCATCTTGCTGCTTCCATGTTTGTGTTGCTCTTCTCTCTCATATCCCTACTGGCCAGTGCCATGGGAGACGGATAGCAAGCACTCGATCCGAACGACACATGTCCTCTTGTCCCTTGCCCTTCCAACACAAACATACTCAACAAATGGGTTTTTCTTCAGAAACACAATTGTGATGGCTCTCACACTAAGTATAAGGCTCAGTGGATTTCGAGGGTTCTCGTACGAGGAAGGGGTCTATTACAACTGATCGACTCTAGCTCCAAACTCTCGGCCACTGATAGTGACCCAATCCCATCATCGTAATATGACCGACGCTCCAGTTGTCACGATAACCCGTCTTTATTTCTCATATGTCGTTCAAAAGCTTGACTCGTCATGCACACTCGCGGCACTACCCATCTCTATTTCGTCGAGCGCATCATCCATTATCTCCAAGGCACCATCATTTTGGTTTGCCCTTTTACCCACACATTCCACCGTGTTAATCGCATACTCTGATATATATGCTCATTCTATGCTAGGTGTCCTGACACCAGGCGATCTACCTCCAGGTTTCGCGTCTATCTTAAGGACAATTTTATATCATGGTCATCGAAGCGGCAACTAACCGTTTCTAGATCAATAGCCTGTCGCCAAGAGTACTTGGATGTGCTAGCTTTCACATGAACTCCATTAGGTGATCACTAAATCGACTGCTATTTATTATGATAACATTCTTGTTGGGTACCCCCTCCATTTTTAATATAAGATGTTTTAGCTATTGCACATGTTGTCTAGATACACACAAATGAGTGAATATAGACACTAAAACATTTTTTTTTAAACCTCACCATCAAACTTTATTAGTTAGGTGAAACAAATTCTGACTGAACAACCTCAGTCAGAAAACCAGGGGTTACATCAAAATTTAAAGCTACATAATTTAAGCTAAGGGCTTCTCTCGCACAGAAATGAGCCACTGAATTAGCCTCCCTCCTTGCAAAGAGAAGTTTGAAACCCTGGAAAGAACCTACGACCTCCTTTATTTCTTCAAGCATGTGACAACCAACTGACTTGTTTGAGTATGTCTTATTCCACATCGACACCATGACCTGAGAATCAGTCTCAAGAACCACATGACTGAAACCACGCGCCTTTGCCAACTGCACCGCATCCCGGCAAGCAAGCATCTCAATGATCAATGGATCTGGATCACCCCATACTGCCTGCACCCTCCAGACATCATACGACATGTGTGATCACGAATAGCCATGCCTGCTCCAGCAACTCCTCTGTTACTATCAACAACACCATCAGAGTTTACTTTCACCCACCCTTCTTCCGGTGATAACCACTTCTGCTTCTCTCTCTGCACTGGCAGCTCCTGTGGCGGGAAATCCAGCGACCGAACCAACTCCTCAACAAGTTCAATTGCACGCCTCGGTTGGTACGCCACTTCCCCGTGTGTGTACTTATTACGAGACTACAATAGTTGCATCCTTTCGCCTCACAATACCTGGGTCCAGAACATCCAAGGACCCTGACACCGGATGTAGCCTCGGAAGTTTCACTCCAAAATGCTCCTCAGCAGCTTCCCAAAATGCGACTGCATGATCACATTGCAGCATGCTGTGATATAAGGATTCCTCCCCGTGCCCACACAAGGGGCAGATGCTCATCTCCTTCATATGGCGTCTATGTAGCTCGCCATAGGTCGGAATAAAACCCGCCACCTGAAAATGCGGATCTTTGGCATAACTCTGAGCTTCCACAATGCCTTCCAACGATCGCCATCTGCCGACGACGTCGCTGTGTTATGAAGTAGCCCCTTCTTGTCAAGCAGCATGCGATATGCCGACCTTACGGAGAACACCCCTAATCTCTCGTGCTCCCAAGCCCAACAATCATCTCTTCCCCTTTTTGGACGTGGCATACTGAGTATTGCATCCACATCTGGGGCTGTGAAGATTTCACGTACTCTCTGCACACTCCATTCACCTGATTCCTCAATCAGATGGGACACCGTCTGGACAGAGGTACCAATAAGGCGCCCCATGGGTTTCAGACTCCTGGTACCTGATATCCAGTTGTCGTGCCACACTTCTGTCGTCATTCCATTACCTACTCGCCGAACGAGTCCTTGCTTCGGGACATCCCTCCTTTGCGGTAAAACATGTCTGGATACAAGGTTAGACATGTGAATATGAAAAAAAGACTCAAATATCTTATATCAAAAAATAGAGGTAATATATGGCTGCTAATCCTATGCGGCAGCTGAGGACCAAACATATCGATTTACATCCATTTCGTCTGGGACATGGTGTCCATGGGGGGAGAGATTCGAGTTCTGCATGTACCAACTTCGTCTCAATACACTGATATCTTCACCAAGGGGCTGCCTACACTACTTCTGCTGAATTCCGGTCTAGTCTTGCGGATGCGAGGTGATGTTACCTGTTAGACTATGTCTTAGCTGATTCAGTCACATAATTTATCTTACCTGTTCTCTCTTATCCATGCAACATGCAGGCACTAACACCACTAACGGCCCTCACTCTCCACATTCCGAGGATCGATACTGAGTCATGGCATTGTATTCCTTCCTTCCTCTCTCTCTCCACTGTGTAATCTCTATTTAAACACCCCATGAGGATGAATACAAGTGTGCTCAGTTCTAGCCTGTAGTTGCACCCTAACAAGACAGGTTTATATCCATGAACAAGGAAACAAATAAGTTTAGATAATGGTTAAATGATCAACACAAATCCTTTTTTATTCTTTTAACCCCTTGTGACACATGTACATGTACAAAAATGGCAGTGGGGAATGTTCCCACAGTTTCACCTGAAAAACAAGATTTCTTATGTAATGGGATCCCCTCCCACAGGTTACAACTTCAAGATGGTGTTCAATACAGCAAGTGAAAGAAAACAGAGCGAATCCATTTTTTCTGACAACAGTAACAGCAGATATGAGCAAATGCTGACTGATGAAGTTTAGATGATTGTGCAAATACCTATTGCTGTGCATTTACATTACTCTTTATAAGGGAACCATCTTATACTCACATAGCAACTGCAATATTTTCTATGGTATTGAAAAGTTCAAATATACAAGTTATTCCATAAATTTACATGGGAAATTTAAGAGCGGATAAAATCCTGAAACGATAACAAAAAAAATCTCAAGCTTGACATCCATTTTACATACCACCTTGTATACTGCTAGGTTTTGCATTATTTACCAGATAACTATTGGCTTGGATGGCTTTCCATTAATATTAGGATAACTAATTGATTGTGGGAGAAATAAGCACATCACAGTTTTCCAAGGTTCTAAATTGAGATTCTGATTCATGTAAGAGTAAGACATCCATTCCAAACGTCAAAAAAAAGAGACATCCATTCCAGAAGCTGATATTTTTTTGGATATTACTAGAGCATATCACCTCTTTTGACAATCCTGGAGTTCTCTCTTGTGAAAAGCAGCAGATACAATGTAGCTCTGATTTCACTGGTGTAAATTCATGGTTTGATGATAAGTCTGATCTAATTCTTCTGTTTGATCCTCCAAAGCTTGACATCGGTGATGAGTTCAAACGTGTCATTGCATCTTTGTGCAGGCACCACAAAATATAAGTGTGGTACTGAACAAGGCAGACCAAGTTGACACTCAGCAGTAGTTTTTGTTGCACTCTATTTGTATGGCCCTTTCTGTTGATTATAGTAAATGTATTCATGTGCACATGATGGTATGATCACAGTCTCCCCTTATCAGTTATCAATGTTGCAGCTTATGATTATAGTCCAGACTGAAAAGAAGAAGAAAAAACTCAAGTATTACTTCCTGGAGTCAGGTGAATAATTACTCATCCTCAACCTAAATCAGTTTTTATCTCATGTAAAACCTGCAGGAATTAAGTACCAACCTTCCGTTGTGAGTTTTTTATGATCAGCAGAAACGTTGTGCTCCCATCAACGATTAGTAACTTGTGTCCAATAGCTTATGCAACCCTTGTGTGTTTCATATATCTTAAAGCTGAGCGCAGCATCGCTCTTGCTTTTCGATCTGGGGCACATCCTGATGTAATCATTTCTTCGTAGATAACTGGAACCTGTTACAGTATTAACAAAGCACGAGGTACACAACTTCAGATCATGGGTTTTTGCTGCCAAGGCTTGCAGGTAGTATGAAATATAAGTATAAAACTACTTGATTTACGACTTTATATGACGCAGCAAGATGCTTGTCTACTTATCCACGAAGAGCAGGTTAGAACGGTATATCAAACAAAATTTGTAATACAGTAACAACTATGAAGTATTCCAGTATGAGCAGATAACATTTAGATCTGAGTTATCTCTATCAGCATTGCAGTAACAAACATTATGCAAGTGTTTGTGTTTACCTTGTCAAACTGCTCAACACGGATTAGAGCTTTCATTAGTGTCGTGTATGTTATAACGTCAGGCCTAAAATCCTGGAATATGAAGAGAAAAATAAATAAGACTTCATGACATCCAGATGAATTGTGCAGATGACAGATAACAGAGAAAGAATATGATGCAGGTCAATATAATAATAACAAAAGAAAGGCAAGACATTGCTTACATTTTCCTTCATGAACTGAAGCACCGAGAATGCTTCAACAATCCTTCTATCCTCACCAAATGCGTTAATCAATGAGTTGAGCACTACCGTGCTAGCCTCTAGGCCATCCGCTCTCATGGCCTTGACCACATTTAACGCATGGTCTGCTAAACCCTGGAGATGATCCATCCATGAATCATGAGCACAAAAAAATATTCGAATCTGGTAAATCCACACAGATTGACGCCACGACATTCTTATAATATTGTACACCGCTTACAAGTCAGGGAAATAACAAAAGAAATCCAGAACATATAGATTAAAATGTATGACTAGGTTATGCAGGTTCTTGTTAGTAGGGAAGTGCTGGATAGCATGAAGAAACTAACTATCAAAGCTAGTTATGTAGAATGCAGAAAAATACTGGGTAGTATGAACAGACAAAATAGTTTCTAGTGTAATATCAATGACAGTTTGACATTAACACCATCAGATCTACTTAGCTAGGAAACTATGCAAATTGGCAAGGAGCATTCATGGGAAGCCTAACATAAAATTAAAATCTACATTAAAGAAGTTTCTTACCCTTTGGGCATATGCATTGACGAGGGCATGGTACATGGTGGGCGATGGCTTTAGGCCATCGGCCTTCATTGCCTCAATGCAATCAATTGCCTCCTTGAACCTACCAGACCTCCCATACACATCCACAAGTGTAGTGTAGGTGATAATGTTGGGAACTAATCCTTGTTCCTTCATCTCTGACATCATCGTTTCCACCAACACCCACCGTTCTTGTTCACCAAGCAAGTTGATCATGATGTTGTATGTGGTTGTGCCTGGTGGGCAGTTGCTTTCACGCATCTCCTTAAACAGCTCCATGGCACGATCATGCCGACCTCCCTTGCAATGTGCATCAATAAGTGTGTTCCATGTGACAACATCCGGTTCAATCCCTTCTTGTCGCATCCGGTTAAACGCATCCATGGCATGCCCAAGGCAATTGTACTTCCCAAATGTATCTATCATGACATTGTAGAAATGCCGATCAGGCTGCACGCCGCTTGCATGCATCTCACGGAGCACCGCAAATGATTTCTGCCAATCCCCTCTATCACGGAATCCTGCAAGGATTCGGCTGAACACGTACGAGCTCGGCTTGACTCCATCAGCTTCCATCTCCTTGAGCAGTATCCTGGCGCTCTCCCAGCGACCAGCCCTGGTGTAGGCATCCACAAGCAAGCTGTAAGTGGCCTCATCCGGTGCGACTCCACACTCGGACATTTCATCGAGCACGTGCTCGGCGTTCTTGAGCGACCCGATTTTGACGTAGCCTTTGAGCAGCGCGTTGTAGGCGCGCGTCCTGGGCTTGATTTCCCCGGCAAGGAAGAATTCCAAGAAGAGCGCCTCAGCCTCGGGCACGCGACCGGCGACACCGAGCGCGGAGATGAGCGCGGTGACGGCATTGGAGCGTGGCGTGAGGCCGATGGCCTGCGCGGAGGCGAGGAGCTCGAGCGCGGCGTCCGGGAGCGCGGCGCGCGCGAATGCGGAGATGAGGTCGGAGAAGAGCGTGGCGTCCGGCTCGAGGCGCGAGTCCCTGAGGTCAGCGAGGAGGCGGTCGAGGATGGCGGCGTCGGGCGGGTCCCGCGTGTTGAGCAGCGAGGCGAGGAGGTGCGAGTAGGATGCGAGGTCCGGGAGGAAGCCGTGCTGGCGGATGAGCGCGAGGAGGCGCAGCGCGATGGCGGGGCGGGATGCCGCGGCGGAGGCGGCGAGGAGGGAGTTGAGCAGCAGCGGCGAGGGCGGGTCGGAGAGGGAGGGCGGGAAGGAGAGCAGCAGCGAGTGCGGGAGCAGGCGGCCGGAGACGGAGAGGGAGTGGATGAGCGAGGAGAGGAGCAGGTCGAGCGGGAAGCAGAGGCGGTGGCGCTGGAGGAAGGGGAGCAGCGCGAAGGCGAGCGGCAGGGACGCGTCGCTGGCGGCGAGGCCCCGCAGCAGGGCGTGCCACTCGTGCGAGGGCACGGCGGAGTAGGAGGCGGCGAGGCGGCGCTCGGAGGGGGCGGGCGCAGAGGGCGGAGGGGACGGCGAGGTGAGGGAGGCGACGGTGGAGGGGTCGGAGAGGTAGGCGAGCAGCGGATCGAAGTCGTAGCGAGACGCGGGGCCTGCGGCGGAGGCGGAGACAGAGGAGGACGGGGAGCAGCTGGGTACGGGGAAACGGAGGCGGTGGCGGTGGTGGGGGAGGAAGGTCGGGGGGAGGAGGGAGGCGGGCATGGTGGCGGTGGCGGAGGTGGAGATGGACAGAGCGAGTGGTGGAGACGCGGACGCGGGAGGGACATTGGGCTCTATGCCTTTATCCTGGTTTTGATTTTTTCTTTGTCCTCGGACACAGCTCAGGCTGCACACCTTGTGTGTATTTGTGTGTATATCTGGCAAACGGGCCGGCCCGGCCCGACGCGGCACGGACCAGGCACGAATAGGACTCGAGGTTGGGAATGGACACGCCAGCACGTTTAGGGCACGTTAGCCCAGCATGTTCGGCCCATGTTGGACACGGCAAATAAAAAATAAAAAATCGAAAAAATAAGTAAAAACATATATATTTTTTAAAAAAAGTAAAAGTATGTATAAAATCAACACAAAAAATCGTGTCGTGCCACGGCACATTTAATTCATGTCATGCCATGCTTGTGTCGTGCTAAAAAACCCGTGCTTCGAGTCATTCCATTTGGACAGCTATAGTTGTCTGCCAACTCTTACTGAGCTCCACACATCTCGGTTTATTTTCCTTAAAAATACACATCTCCATCCCATTCTGAACTCGGCACAACACCGAATCATTAGCACATGTCATCACTGTCCGTGGAGGAGACGATAGAATTACCCATAGCTAACGGTAGAACTCATCAACCAACTCCACCTCATTGACACCTACATCCAACCGCAGAGCAGTGCGACCCGATGCCATGGGACCCAAATTTGAACCTGGGTAGTCCCGCCATGAAATAGAGCTGGAAAATCTCCAAAATCCCCAGGCCATGGCGGTGCTGGATCAGCAGGAGGACGCATCGGCTGCGCTCGGGGACGCAAACTTCCAGCATCTACACCCGACACAGACACTCGACGCATCGAGCTCGATCGCACAGGGAAATCAATCATGCAGACCACTCGAGAAGGTGACTCTCCTCCATCCGAGACTGTCGACGCACAGGATCTCCGCGAATCACCAGTCTGTTCCACCGCAACGTTCGCCATACGCACTCCCCTCTATGGCTGCGAGAGATCAGCGAGACTTCCGCCAATTGCTGGGTGGTGGAGCACTGCGGCCGCGGAACGCAGGACGAACGGTGAAGGAGAAAGCGGCGCAGCGACCGGCAAGCGAAGAAACGCAGGCGCGGCGGCCGGCGAGCGGCGGACCCCAAGGGGAGACGCAAGAGTCGTAGTCATCTTTCGACCCGAAATTGTTGAAGGTCTCGTTCCAAGAAATTATCAAGGCATGCACAATGGTCTTATCTTAACAATGCCACATAGGATAATTACTAAGTTGGAGGAGACTCAGTTCAAAAGACAACTCCGCATCGCGAAGAAGAGGAAACCGAGAAATAAGAAAAAGATGTTTATCAAAAAAATTGAGGTACATGGGCTCGTATCCACCGTCTGAATAGATAGAAGAGAAATGACCCAGTTTATAAGGGAAACCGGGTGCAAAAACCATACAAACTATACACAAGAATCACACATACGAAGCGACCCACCGCCCACACGGCACAAGTCGAACAAACGTCACAACACACACCACCCTCTCCGGAGCCGTCGCCCCGGCGTAGCAACCAGATTAACATTCGCATTGCCCGAAAGCGATCCAGTCATGGTCGGCGAACCTTCTGTCCCCGCAGTCTCTATCTAGGTTGCCACCAAAACAACCATGTTCCGGGCCGCCGTCCCGACGTAGCAACCAGATCGGTCTTCGCATTGCCCGAAGGTGATCTAGTCAGGTCGACAAACCTTCTGCCCATGCATTCTTCATCCAGGTCGCCTCCTAAGCCCCCGCTAGACAACGGCCCGCCTCACGGAACCATTGTAGCGTGAGAGACCGAGACTGCCGTCTCGACGCACCGCCACCTCTGGTCATCAATTCCCCTGACAACATAACCACCCTCCCCAGCACCACGAGCCCATCACACCATGAGGGGCTAAGAACTTCCAAGGCGGCGCCTTGATCACTCTGTGTGGTGTGTTGTTGGGAAACCCCAATAGGAAGGTATGATGAGTGCAGTAGCAAGTTTCTCTCAGTTATGAACCAAGGTTATCGAACCAGTAGGAAACGAGAATTCCTTTGAGGTGTCAACGGCGCTAGAAATTGCTTGGTGGCGTGTAGTTGACGTGGAACCTGCACACAACACAATCAAGATACTTTGCCTCAACTTAACAGTGAGGTTGTCAATCTCACCGGCTTGTTGTAACAAAGAATTAAACATATGTGTGGAGAAAGGATGTTTGTTTGCAGAGAATGAAATTAACAAGTTTGCAGTAGGTTGTATTATCAGATTAAAGAAAAGGACCGGGATCCACAGTTCACTAGTGGTGTCTCTCCATAAATAATAATAACATTCATGCGGGTAAACAAATTACAGCTAGACAATTGATAAAATAAAGAAGTGCATAATAATGCATATACTACTATCATCATGTCTAGTGTGAGATTTATTTGGGCACTACAACAATATACATAGACCGTTCCAACCGCATCTATGACTAATAGTCCACCTTCCGTATAGCGTCCGCACCCCTTTCAGTATTAAGTTGCAAGCAACAGATTATGCATTAAGCAAAGTGTGTAAAGTAAGTAACATCATCCTTAGACAAAGTACTACTGTTTTCTCCCTAGTAGCAATAGTACATCTACAACCTTAGAGCTTTCTGTCACTACCCCAGATTAAGTAGAGGCATGAACCTACTATCAAGCATAAATACTCCATCTTGGAGTCACAGGCATCTACATGGCCAGAGCATCTACTAGTAACAGAGAGCATGCAAGATCATAAATGACACACACATAATATATTATAAAGAAAATGACATAGTACTCAATATTCATCGGATCCAAGCAAACACAACATGAAGTATTACATAACGATGATCTTGATCATGATAGGCAGCTCACAAGATCTAAACACGATAGCACAAGAGGAGAAGATAACCATCTAGCTACTGCTATGGACTCATAGTCCAAGGATGAACTACTCACGCATCAGTCCGGAGGCGGGCATGCTGATGTAGAGCCCTCCGGTGATGATTCCCCCTCCCGGCAGGGTGCCAGGGAGAGTTTCTGATCTTGAAATCGTCACTAAGTTTAGTGACGTTTTGACCTAACCAGGTTGTGACATTTTGGTCTCAAAACGTCACTAAGGTCGAGGGGGGTGCCTCTCTGCGATGGTAGTGACGACTCATATCAGAAACGTCACTAAGTTGTGACGATCCTGAGATCGTCACTAAAAGAAGGTCACAAATGGAATGATTCCTTGTAATGAGATCATGGGTGTTGAACTACGTCCAGGCAAAGAGGAAGACTGACATTGGAGAATACGGTAAAAGTGACAAATTTGCATATGTTTCTAGCTTAGTCATGAAATGTCTGGAAGTGTTTTGGTTGAATTAAAGATTTCAAATATAAATTAAAATGATAGATAGGTAATTATAGACAAATGTACTTCCTTACACTTGTAATCTGGGCCTGAATACAAATAATTTCTCCACCCTTGTTAAGTTTTTTTGAGAGGGTTAAATTTTGAAAGAATGTATAAATAAACCTAGGAGGAAGAGGAGCTTCAACATTCAACATAGTTACATACACTCGTGTTTGTGCACTGATCCGAACACTAGAAAATTCAACAAAATAACACTAAATGTACACATGTTACAAAAATTGTAATATGAATACAGGAAGATTCAAGAATCCGAGAACACCACTCTTGAAATATCAGATAACATAAGCTATAAAATAAAAGAGGACATACACAATGTCTGCTAACAACGGATTCACACATCTGATGAAAACATCCCTAGCTGCAGAAGAGCAGTACTTACGTCTGAGTAATTCCCCGAGGAATTACGGCCAAGGCGTTGATCTCAGTCAGCTTCTGGTCTGTCATGGCCACCTCTACCTGGTGCGACATCACCTCCCCGAAGTTTCTTTTGCAGAGATCCCTCTGATCTTCGCGTCATGACCATGGCGAGCGCCTCCTTGGAGAGCTCCCAGGCAACGGGCTCCTTCCTGGTAGTCGGTTGTACTTTCCATATATCTAATTCTAGTCGGTTACTACCTAAGACATGCACCTCTATATAAAATACGGGAGGGTGTCCGATCAAGGACACGCCAAATCAGAACCACCAAACGCTAACAAGATCAACATCTTGCTAGACCCTTGTACTCGCCACATATCCACAATCAGTAACAGACAGACAAGAAGTAGGGGTGTTAGGGCCCTGAATCTGGGTAATTCCCGCTTGTCAGCCGACGAATCTACCAACACTACGCGTTCTCTACCTCATAACTCTCACCCTAGGCTAGCAACCATGGGTATTGATGAGGACATCCTCGTCACATCTATTCCAGTATTATATTTAAGCCTTGTGGCCTTCAACAGCCAAGAGATGATAGAATACATTCTTTGAATGTCGGGGGGAAATCTAATTTACACACGTCTCCTCATTTTCCACGGTCACAAGGACTCTGATCTATGCATGCTCTCCAACACAACCAGCACATCAAAGCATAGTTCTGATTTGACAACCCAAAAAAATCCACAATACAACAGTAATAACAAACTTTCTCATAATCTTTGTCCATGATGCACTTCTGATCTATATGCTTACGTTTATGTGGTTCCACTTCTTATGACTTTGATTTCGTCTAGACCAATATCCTGATGTGTAGTTTCAGAAAAAAAAAGTGCATCATCATTATGAAAAAGAAATCATAACAGTAAATGACACCAACAGGATGAGCCACCTTAGAATTTGGAACCAAATAACAAAAACTATGAAAAATAATAAATTAACAACACTAAGATCTTCCTACCTTTCTCGTATGTATTTGATCAAACACCCTCCAAACATCGACCGAGATTCCCGCACAAGAAAAACTAAGAAGGCTCGCCGTCAAGTGTCTGTACCTTGCTAGCCTTCCCCTTGAAAATGTAAACCGTACCATCTTTGCAAGTTGCAAGAGGGGGGAGATGCAGCTTCTCATGTACGGGACACATCTATGTGGTGGTCGTGCATCACCGTCAGAGCACCGGTTCTTGCCACGTTGGGCCTTGTTATGGATCCTAAAGTTAGCAACTGAATGAGCGACCTATCTCAAGTTATGGAATGGGTAAAAAGGTAAGACATGGACAAGATAACAAGTAGTCAATGAAGCAATTCATAAAAATGAAAATCTGCCAGGGAAAAGACTGAAAACAGTACTTATCTACTGAGTTCTTGGTCACATATCTTACAGGTATACTCCACTTTTAGATGTACAAAAGTTTGGGCAGTAATTTACTCGAAACAGGCTTTCGCCCCGCTTTATAAATAAAGCAACGACCCCCAACCAACAAACGGTACAAACGCAACACCACACACACAGCTGGGGCAGCAGCAAACAAACGCTCAAAGAAAGGAAAAAAACAAAAACAAAATGAAGACAAAGCCGGATCGACTAAACTAAGGTGACACGCAACCGCTGCGCCCTCTCCGAAAATGTACCACCACGCTCCTAGCACGAATCAACAAGTACCAAGCAGCACCTTCAAGAAGGAAAGCTCGCGCTGCCGCCCGAACCAGCA
The DNA here is from genome assembly GCA_026929855.1 of Poa annua. Classification (NCBI taxonomy): domain Eukaryota; kingdom Viridiplantae; phylum Streptophyta; class Magnoliopsida; order Poales; family Poaceae; genus Poa; species Poa annua. The sequence continues at coordinate 76,504,156 of CM049431.1, read as the reverse complement.
CACTGGTTCTAGGGTTTCCCCCGGCACACTGAGGGAGGCGAACGAGAAGAAGCCACGACGCCCTTCAGGAAGGGATCATGCCACCTAGAGATGGCACCGCGTCAGTGTCGAGCGAGCCGACAAGGATTTCTCCCGCTAACATCCTATCCACCTCCCTCGAACGATCCGAGACATAGGCACCTTGCAAGGACGGAGCCACGCCATCTCAGACTCGTTGCCCACCAACTTGCGCCACCACGGTTACGAAGTCGCCATCGTCGTCTCACCAAAGCAACTGTAACAATGACCACAAGACGGAGGCGAGGGAAAGCTCGACACCGGGTCAGCAGGGATTGTGATCGCGCGGGAGGGAACAACCTCCACCGCCTCGACGGTAGTCGACCGGACGCGGTCGAGCACACCAGTCCCAATCAGGTCCAGCCGTGCCCAAAACGGGCCCGTAAAGCTCAACCACGCTGCAACACGTGCGGCATCGTCGCTGCTGGAACCCTGCAGGAGCACCCCCATCTCCATATGTAGAGAGGTCAACCGCAAGCCAGGCCCCCACGACCAACCCAGATGGGGCCCGTAGGGCCCAGATCTGGGCCGAGGGCAGGGGCGTTGCCCCGCTGGTAACCACCGTCCCGCTGTGCAGCGCCGCCCCACCACACCGCAGGGACGCCGTTGCGCCGCCGCCTCCCGGCCGAAGCCGCGCCAACGCCGCCCGAAGAGCACCGCCGCCAAGGAGAGCCACCACCGCGCGCGGGCTCCCTGCGCCGGGGAGAGAACGGCCGGCCACCGCCGGCACCGCACGGGCCCGGCCCGGCGGCGCACGCCGGCAGCGCAGCGGCCGGAAGAGGAGGGGAGAGGAGGCGGCGGGCTGGGGGTGGTCTCGGTCGCCCGTGCGGGGGGTGGGGGGCGACGCGAGACCGAGGGGAGGAGAGGGGGAGGGAGGACGGACGGGGCCACGGGCCGGTCGCCGGCGGCGGCGCCTAGGGTTAGGGTTGGGGAGGTCGCGGGAGCCTCGGGAGGTCCTTTCTCTCACCAAATCTGGAGCACAATCGTTTGAGAAGTAAAATAATTTACTTATTACACGAATATGATGTGGGTTTGGCTATTGGCTTTCCAATGTAAATGTTTGGACCGAAATAAACTTAAAAAGTGCAAACTACCTTTTGTGCAGGTTGCTAGGCTCGAGCAGACATTCTTAGAAATCAAATTCGAATCCAATAAATAATTAATAACATTCTTAGAAAACTAAATAAACCAACCAAATTCGCTTGCACGACTCTGGATATTCTGGAGTTCTTGTGCTACCTCCTCCAGTACTCACACTTAGGTTGAGAATTGGAGTGAGATGGCATCTAAAGTTGTGAATTGTGTAGCTTGTGCTACATAGAATCTACGGAGGCCCTTTGCAAGGCTACACTCAGCAGTCAGCACTCCAATGGAACTGATTGCAACACAGAAACACAGCTGGAAGTAAATATATCATAACCTGCGCCGTCTTACTTGTGGAAGATCTGAGATACTCTAACTGAAAACAATTTTTAGTGGGAAAAAACATACCAGCGAGCTCCATACGGATGGCAGACACGACTACATCGTCGGAGGGACGCATACACGCCGTGGCCTAGGGAGATTCTGTACCACCTCATGGGGCAAAGACGGAGGCACTGGCGTCGTCGGCGCAGAGAAACAACAACATATGATTTTGCATCCATGTAGTGGGAAGCAATAACAACGAGCGAATAGGTGACCAGGATCCTCGTTATCTGCAGCGGCGACAGAGAATTTGGCGTCCCCGACGCGGAGAATAGGTGAGCAAGGATCCAGTGCAGCCCCATGGACAGTGGCGGGCGACAAAGCAAAGGCAGTGAAGGCAACGGCGGCTCCAGGAAATTATATGACCTCAATCATACAACAATAGCAATATAAGCAATATAAGTATAAAACAATAGTAGCTTAACATCAACTGTAATATTTCAGTTTATAAGCCCATAACGACATGAATACATGAATAAAGATACCTTTTGATTGATAAAGTGATGATATTCCATACTACAATATAACTTTGTGGTCGCCTTTTTGAAAGCAATTGATGATATCCTCATCCTTGACTTGCTTGAAAAATTCCCTCTCAGTAAATATAACCAAACAATGGTTTAAATAGTCACCATCCATTTTGTTCCTTTGCTTATTCTTCAGATAGCTCATTGAAGAGAATATCCTTTCAACCTTAGCAGCTCATTGAAGAGAATATCCTTTCATCTACGGTACAACAAATCAGGGGAAACTGAAAATTAAAACCTACTAGTGAAGCAATTCGACGAACTAGTGAAGCAATCCGCAAAAAATTGGAAGAGGGGCCGAGCCGTGTTATACCTTGCACGGCTTGGGTCGGAGAGGAAGAGCGGCCAGCGGCGGCGGGCGGTGGCGGGGCGCCGCGGACGGGGGCGCAGGGGGCAGGGACGGAGCGTCGTCGCCTGTCCCTGACTGCATCAGGCGGTAGCGGGGGCGGCGGGGGCGGGGGCGCACGAGATGCAGAGGCTGCTGGCTGCGGTGCTGCGCCAATCGTTGCGAGCGAGTCGAGTGTATGCGTCTCTGCGAGTCGTGCGTGAGTCCAGGCGAGCGTATGAGAGTCCTTCGCTTCGTGGGCTGGGCTGAATACATAATACAGAGTAGTAAAAAAAATTGCGCTCCCAGATCATGGGTATTCAAGTGAATACAGAGCATACACGCTGGCGCCGCCATTGTTCTCATCTCTCTACTTGTGGTTTTTAATTGCATCCGAGTTTGGAAACAATAATAACTAAAGTAACAATAGAAGCAAGGGACCGGCAGTATTGATTGCCAGAGGCAGATACATCCGAACAGAGAAAAAAAGGATGAGCTAAGGAGCCAAACAGGAGCGTAATTGATCTTTATGAAATATATCAGGATAAGAGAACTATAAGGAAGTAGCACGAGCTCCCCGGCAACCTTACCGCGAAAGGATTGACCTCGTCGGTGCCGCCCTCCTCAAATGGGTTGTCATACCTCGACCTCCCCGCCATGGATATTTCCCCTGCTTTCCTCTGCGTCCGCCGTGAAATTTCATAAAAATAACCCTTTGGGCAAAGTTCAGCAAAAAATAACCCCTTTTCAAAACTATTTTGAAATCTAACCCCTTTTGGTAGTGCCGAGGGGCATGGCGCTACCCTCCGAAGGGTAGCGACGAAGGGTCCGCGTTGCCACGCTGGCACGAGGGTAGCGACGGAGGCTGTGGCGCTACCACACAGAGGCTAGCGCCACATCGTTGGGCGCTACCAAAAAGGGTTAGATTTTAAAATAGTTTTAAAAAGAGGTTATTTTTTGCTGAACTTTATTCAAAGGGTTATTTTTGTGAAATTTCACGCGTCCGCCTAGCCTAAGGTCAGGTGCAACTGTGCAAGGATAGATAACTAGCAGCAGCCGTTAGACCTCGACAAGTCCTCCTCACTTATTCTACACAACGGAGCAGTTGGTCTTTGCGGGAAGCTGCATCATCACGTCTAGAACGAGGAGCAGGATACTAGTAGTAAGTATAAGACCATGAAAAAATTTAGCGGTCTCTGCGTGGATTTTGTCGGGCCGCTGTGTTTACTTTTTATTGCCATCAAACACGCATCAGCGTTCGAAGGATCGGACCTCTTACTTTCTTCTCTCCTAAGTACTTTCTTTGCCGCCTCATCCACGCCAAATAGACAGCGATGGCTTCTAGATTACCAGTATATCTTCCATTGGCATGAAAACGGTGTTCTCTTTCTTTTATTTTTCCTTTTAAATCGGTATTCAACACTAGCTACTAGCGGCATAGGAAGCCACAGATCTGACGTTTTCCTTCCCATTTTTTAAAATTCCCATTTCAGATAAGAAAATGCTATTCAGAAGAAAAAATATGAAATTCTTCGGTTGTGAACTTGTGATTCGGATATACAAGAATGCTGGCACTACGACTAATTATAACTAATTCACTCAAACGGTGACACACAAATTTAATAACCCCCAAACTTTAATCTTCTCCCAGACCAGAGGCATGAGGAAGACGTCAAAAGGGTGGACGACGCGATGCCGCATCAGGCCTCATGTCCGCTTCCTTCCCGCTTCCGCGGAAATACCAGTAAACTTTCTGCAAGTAGAAACACAAGTTTTCAGAGAGATGTAGATGTCGCTTTTGATTATGTGCAGTAGGAAATTTATGCACTGCCTCTACCTGCATGACCCATATGCTCAGCAACGCTTCCAGGACAAACAAGGTAAAACCAATGAAGTAGAACATCTGAAAATAGTGTGTGTTTAGTTCATGCATAAGTGTTTCAGAGGGAGGTTCCAGACTAATAGAACTAGTTTCACAGACTTTTTTGAACTACCACTTCCCTGTTCCCTGTACCATACTAGGATAACGAAACTAGCCCATTCGACATTGGAACATTTTCACTCAAATATGAGTTTTGGTTCTTAAGTGTGTTGCGATTTGGTTCACAAATGTAGAAATGCATTGATGTGATATCGACTCACCCCAACTGTAGCACTGTATCCTATTATATCCTATTACGCTAAGTGCTTGAAAAATTCCTCTGCGAGTGATAGGAGAAGACAAAAGCAAGTTATATTTCAAAACAAATTACAAAGTATCAGATAACAAGGAAAGTAGAAGGATTACTGCACATACTTCAAAAAGAGCAAAGTATTTTTTTCAGTGTGCTGACAAATTAGTTAGATGGAAAATCCAATTATAACTTATTACCATATGAAAAGGAATGAAATTGTGATCATAATAAAAATTATATACACTGGACATGTAACTTACGCCAGTAAACGTCCCACGAACAGGATCGATGGCGCAACAGATGCAAATACGCAGAAACAAATGTGAAACTGCAGATTCAACAGAAATATTAGTTATCCCACTGAAACAAGTAACCTGTATGAGGATCTAGCATGGATTAAAAAATGTTAATATTGTACAGAAAACTTACAAAATAGAACATGAAGAACCATCCATATCTGAAAGCACTCTCTTTCCTAGTGAAATTATGATTATATCAACTGGTGAGCAATGAATTCGAACCATGCACTACAACTATTTGAAGACTTTAGGGAATAGCTACCTCATCGCACGATATAGTGGTCGGTACCAACAGTAGTAGGCACCTGGGACTCCAGTAACGAAATATATGATGGCCAGGAACCAGATCTTAGGGCCTGCATCTGCATATAGGAAACAAAGGAGATTAGCTGAAACAATACTTACAGACGAACTAATACAATACTATTACCAAGGATTTTCATAAATTTATATGAATAAATAAAGTTTGTCTAACCATACCGTCCCCTATAATCCAAACAGCAGTAACACAAATGAAGTTCCAGAAGAGGCATATGATCAAACCTGCATGATCAAAATTAGATGTGATTGCTTTGGAACTGATAATCATCTTGAATATATTATTTTTTAAGTAACTTTGGAATTTTCTGGTTTTGTACCTAGGAGGGATGCAAATGCAACATATTGTACTCGCTGCAAGTGCACAGGTATGTCGTTTGAAATATCCACATGAATGATGGGGAAGAACGGAGGCCAGTTTTTAGGCTCTATGCGTACTCCGGCTGCGTAAGATCAGTGATAAGATATTACGCTGAGTTTCACAGGGATTGATTGTACATTTTGAGTTTGATCAGGTTAAAGTTTACCTCTTTCAAGAGCTTCTTCCCTTCGTTTTAAATCCTAGAGAAAATTAAATTAGAAGAAAACATAGAAAATTGATAATAGACGTATCAAATTAATAAATATTGAGTTACAGATTTCTTACTCGCGAGCTCCAGTGCTCCCATGTTTAAAAAATTCAAATAGTCGTCTTTAAAGTAAAAAAATGTGAAAACCATGAATATTCTCAATGATGTATTCTAAAAAGGGAAAAGTTTGAATCTGAAATATTTGTGTTTTGAGCTACACAAAAAACAAAAATGTACAAATCTGAGTATAGTGTTAGAAATCTTCAGATTTTTTAAGATTTTGTCATTTTTGTGCAGCCCATAATACAAAATAATCGCGTTGTCAGTGTGAGTGTGCACGTTTTTAGGCTACATCTTGCACTACATCCAGAATTATTTTCATATTATTTTATAGCTTCCTGATTTTTTCTTAAGTCTCAATCGACTCAAAAAAGTGCAACTGCAGTTAAAAAAAGTGCAACTGAAACGAGTTGCACTTTTCTGTGCACTGGTTCATATTTTTGATTTTTGTGGGTGACTGAGACTTAACAAAATATCAGACACCTGAGAATTAGCAAAACCGTTTAAAAAATGAAGATAGCACAGGAACTCGGGAGCACAAATTACTTTCCCACTGCATATACGCGAAATGTAGTTGTATACTTAAAGGGATGGCAAACCAAAAATGATTTTTAGCAAATACATACCTGCTCTCTCTTGTTCAGCTCCGCCTCCTTAGCCAAAAATTCCTTCTCCTTTTTCTTGAGGTCCTGTGTTTGTAGACACATCATCAAATGATATGCGAGTGTTGTAGAAAAAAATTAAATAAATGGAACTAAAAGGAGACTATAGAAATTTCTGGTATCGAGTAATCTCCTAAGTAACTTTTGAGTTAACAAAAATATCACTTTTTATTGTCAAATTGCCACAACCTTAATTCTTTTTTAGTCAAAGATATTATTTAGAACATACACATACCTAATCATGAACTATTATGCAGAACTCCAACAGAAGAACTCGTCATCATGACAGGTAATGTAGGAGATGATAGTCTAGTGACAACTCAAGAAATCCATACCTTTTTTGTGTCCGGCATATTTACAGGCGCGTCAATGTCATTGTAGAAGTTAACTGGTTCAGGAGGGAGTGGTGTTGGACGTGGGTGCTACATAAATACAATGATATATTGTCAGATCAATAGATTATGATACAATTTTTTTCTTCCAGAATCATGATACCGTTAAGTAGAGCTAGGTGCAACAAAGAGTACGAAAAATGCAGAGAAATAATTTGAGAATCACTAAATTAATTAGTTTAACAAATGAAAATTATGATATGGATATGTTCTTGTATATTCTATATATGTTTCTGGCTCCTCACGAGGCAGTAGTAAGCTACTCAAAAGGATGAGTATATGGCATCTATCTTTCAAGTTTCAAGGCCAACGAATTCACAACACGATGATCAATCTTTTTTTAGATAAGAAACGATGGTCATTTTTTTTTTAGAAAAGGGAGCCCCGGCCTCTGCATCGTGATGATGCACACAGCCATCTTATATTAATAAAACATAACAAGAGAGTATGGTTCAACTATTACAAGTCCGGGATATGTCATGCAACTGGAGCAAGCAAGCTGCATTGTAAGCTCCAGGTACGTACCGAGAAAGGGTTGACCTCGATCTCGACCTCCTCGAACGGGTTGTCCTGCCTCCACTTTCCCGCCATCGAATCCGGCCACCACCTTCAATCTTTCTTCTACCTCTGATCAACCGGAAATTACACCGCCAGACTCCAGAACATGTATATATGGGTGTTTGCAACAGCAGACTGCCGGCCCGCCCTTCACTGCATGAGGTAGCAGATTCCCCTAGTGTGACAAAACCTAGCCCACACCAAAGCAAATAAACTAATATACTTGCAACTCTCAGCACCCCGACTTGTACGATACGTCGGACGGTCTTTTGTACTGTATTTATAATCATCTCTCCATTACCTTCGCTTTCTTCTCTCGTTTAGACATCGGGTCGTCAATCGATAGATAGCTAGCTAGCATGTCGTTTTGCCCAACGCCATAATGAAACGGCGGAACTTCGTAGGCAGATACGGGACGTATGCACTGGCCGGCCGGCCGGCCGGCCGGCCGAGCCTGCACTGGCGGAGGCGCGCACAAATGGCAGGAGCAACAAAGAGTGAGCCAGCGACCTCCTAGCCACAACTGGTACTAGTCATGTTGGTTCTAGCCATGAAAGTCATATCAGCCAAGGCGCTACACCCAACGGCGGCTCCAGGAAATTGACACTGGGTATTCATCCCAAAAAAATTTACTCTAAATATATACTATATGACCTCAATCATACAACAATAGCAATATAAGTATAAAACAATAGTAGCTTAACATCAACTGTAATATTTCAGTTTATAATCCCATAACGACATGAATACATGAATAAAGATACCTTTTAATTGATAAAGTGATGATATTCCATACTACAATATAACTTTGTGGTCGCCTTTCTGGAAGCAATTGATGATATCCTCATCCTTGACTTGCTTGAAAAATTCCCTCTCAGTAAATGTAACCAAACAATGGTTCAAATAGTCATCATCCATTTTGTTCCTTTGCTTATTCTTCAGATAGCTCATTGAAGAGAATATCCTTTCAACCTTAGCAGCTCATTGAAGAGAATATCCTTTCATCTACGGTACAATAAATCAAGGGAAACAGAAAATTAAAACCTACTAGTGAAGCAATTCGCCGAACTAGTGAAGCAATCCGCAAAGAAATGGAAGAGGGGCCGAGCCGTGTTGTACCTTGCGCGGCTTGGGTCGGAGAGGAAGAGCCGCCAGCGGCGGCGGGCGGTGGCGGGGCGCAGGGGGCGGGGACGGAGCGTCGTCGCCTGTCCCTGACTGCATCAGGCGGTAGCGGGGGCGGGGGCGCACGAGATGCAGAGGCTGCTGGCTGCGGTGCTGCGCCAATCGTTGCGAGCGAGTCGAGTGTCTGCGTCTCTGCGAGTCGTGCGTGAGTCCAGGCGAGCGTATGAGAGTCCTTCGCTTCGTGGGCTGGGCTGAATACATAATACAGAGTAGTAAAAAAAATTGCGCTCCCAGATCATGGGTATTCAAGTGAATAAAGAGCATACACGCTGGCGCCGCCATTGAGTGAAGGGCGGAGTGGCGTTGTGGCGGCGGGCCTGGGCAGCGGTAGGGTGGATGCGGTGTTGCCGTGTTGGCCGAGATCTGCGGAGGAGAAACTCACGCGATGAGGAGAAACTGACACGTTGATTACTTGCGTGATTAGAGATGCGTGGGAGGAGTGATCAGTTGATGGACGAGCGGACGAGAGTTCTGCCATACGGAGGAATGGGAGGTTGGACGAAGGGGTGGGTAGAAAGAGGAACACAATTCTTTTTTTAGATAGGTGAGATTTGGTAATAAAGATATGATTAAAAACTAAGAAATGCGACACGCCCGTCTTCTAGTCACGCATGGGGGTCACGTTAACATTATATTGATCGATTATAGTCTATGGCTACCCGGTATCAAGTCCGGAGTTTGTCCTGTTAACTCTTCCAGGTTTCAACTTTCAACGTTGTATCGAAAACCGACCTCCCAACCATCATATAAAGTTTATATGTTAAGGTTTGGGATTTAACTTTGCATGCCTATAGAATGTAGTAAGATATACACACGTATTGCGCTTTTTTTCCACAAGATCTCCCTTGCTTATCATGACCGTTGATTTTGTATCCGAACGAGATTATTTCTACTAATTGATGTGTTTACAAAACAAAAATAGATGGGATATTTGGTGAGACTTTTTTCTTAACTGTAGGCTTTGGCTTATAAGGCTAAATAGGTGGTTTCGACTTTTGACTTATATCATAGCGTAACATAAGTCAAAAGCTAAAAAGGCAAAAACACTTATTTACGTGTTTCTTTGGCTTACAAGTCAAAGCCAAAAGCTAACAAAAAAATCCTAATCAAAACCCTCTTGTGAACTCTGTTTAAAATAGCCGGCTATTTTGTTTAGCCCCGACGATTTCAGAGGCTACGAAAGGCTATAGCCGGGCTATAGCGCAGCTATGACCATATAGCCGCGTTGATTAATAATGGGAAAAAACAGTATTCTAACAACATATATCTGTGTATATATGCCAGTAATTCACAAATATATAAGATATTAACATAGCCACATAATAGATATGAAGAATAATAAGTTCCGGACATGGTTTTGTCCCCATGTTATAAAATTAAGCGGGATAATTTTTTTTCAAATTTTTTTGGACTCCTATAGCCGGTATAGATTTAAATAGCAGGCTAAATCCATTTAGCCGGGCTATAGCCGGACGATAGCGGCTATTATCTCTATAGCCTATGAAGGGCTTAGCCGTAGCGCGGAGCCTCTGGCAAGGATATAGCCGGCTATTTAAAACAGCTTGTGAAAGAAAATACTAGCTAGCTGTGCACTTAAAAGGATAACAATAAAGAAAATCGGAACGTAGTTACAGATATCAAGTTTTCAACTATGCATAGCGCCGAGTAGAGGAGTGAGTAGTGATTCTTCACCGGCCGGAATTGCGGTGGCGCTGGGTAAGGCCGACCATGCATGGCGCTGAGAAGGGATGACACCGGCGCCCGACTGGACGGCAGTCGGCACCATTGCCGGGATAACTTGGACGAAGCAACGAACAAGGAGGCGATCGGTGGACGACGTTCTCGGCTCGTTGGGCTGCTGGTAGGGGAACTCGCATTCAGGGTTGGCGCGGTCGAAGGTATGCATCATATTCCCGGACTCGACGTTCACGGCCCCCTCAAGCTCGAAGCTGAACTCCGCCCTTGTCACCGTGTCGTCGTCATCCTTGGTCGCGCGGACGAGGCTCACGACCGCGAGCGCCGGGGAGAGCTTGAGGTACCACCTGCTACACCCGACGGCGAAACGGGTGGAGTAGACGCACTCGCGGCTCAGCAGGGAGGCCTTGGCCCTTGACAAGCTGTCGACTGTGAGCGCATGGGACCTGCTCATGGCGACCTCCGGCTGCTTGTTTGAGGAGAACCAGTTTTGGAGAAGGGTTGGCGGCCGGTCGCGCTCTTTGACGGTGAACCTGACGCGGAGGAGGTCGTCCTCGACGTTGACGCATGAGGAGGCCTCCAGCTCGCTCCTACTCACGCACAGGGAGAGGAACCCGCCGGCTTCCTCCGGGGTGCCACGGCTGGTCTCGCGGTGGAAGACGGTGTGCTGGCCGGTGCGGTCGAGGAACTCGATGGAGATGTCGGCGTTTGGCGCCGAGCGGCCGTGGCTGTGGTGGTCGACATAGGGGAAGACCGACGCGACAAGGCAATCACACACGCCCGTGTCGTAAATACGAAACGGGGTCACCCTGACCCTGACATCCAAACAGGGATCGCGGAAGCGGATGGCATCCCAACAGAGGTCGCGGAGGCCGCGGATGACGGTGACCCAGCGATTGGGAGCTACGTGCGCCCGCATCAGCTTGGAGTAGTCGCAGATCTCCACCACTCGTACCTTCTCCGACGAGCGGATGCCCATTATTATACCGATCGATCAATGAATTGTAGTAGTGCTATATCGATATCAGCGTGCTCGCCTCTCTATATATGTAGGCCGGCCGGGCTGCTCGCTGCCTGGGATAGATCGAGTCCGTCACTCTTTAACCAGTCTACCACTACCGATCGATATGTGGAAACCGACCTGGTTTGGAAGTCGGAAGTCCCCTCGCGATCAGGCCTCCATCGTAGCACATCTAAGTGTAGTGCACGTGGAATACATACGGGCTCGCGTACGCGACTTGGTGGGCATGCCTTCTCTCGTCCGGCTAATTTTTTTCCCTCGCGCGCGTCCGTACGTAGAATATCCATCTAACACACAGTAAATCGATCCATCTGCAACATGCACCTACCACTATTTATGGGTGGCACTGGTGGGTAAATCTCTATCTCTACTACTCTCTCCGTTTTAAAATAAGTGTCACAACTTTGATAGAAAGCGAATGTATGTAGACATGTTTTTCTATCAATGTTGTGACACATGTCTACATACATCCACTTTCTATCAAAGTTGTGACACTTATTTTGGGACGGAGGGAGTATATATATTATCTCTACTATATAATACGGCTTGGGGACATCATCGTACGTCGTGGCATTTTTACAGAAACCCCATTACAAGATACGGAAAACAACCCGCAGTCCTATCCAGTTTTACATTCTAACCCCTCCATGGACCTTATCCCCTTGCCTTCTTCGGCGCTCCAGGTCGGGTCGGCACCGCCTCCCCCTCGGCGACCACGCGCCCCATATATCAACCCCGCCTCCTCACTCGCGGCCATGGGTGCTCTGCGCGCAGCGCTCCAGGGTCACGCTCTAGGTCTTCTCTGTCCAGCTCGTACTCCTCCGGCGCTGCCGTCGACAGCGACATTCATCACCAGCAGCAGTTGCGCTTCCGCCTCTTCAAGCGGACGGGCTCCGGCGGTGGTGCGGATGAGGTCGTGCTGGAGATGAGGATCAGGGAGAGGAGGAATCTCGGGAACCTGCTCTTCTTAGCCTTCTATGGCGTTTGCCTGCTACTCGGCGCCTGCAAGAAAACTAGCCGAGCAACTGCTGCACCGCGGCGAGCGGCGCCGTCTCTGTCGCCGTGGCGGGGCTGAAGAGGTTCCTGACCTTCGGCAAGAAGATGATCTGGACAACAGCTATGTCATCCCTCCGCGTGGTAATTTCTCTTCGCTTTTTCCATATTGACATTGTCAGAGATTACATGATTGTATAGCTCCGATGTGTTCTTATCACCAATATGCCGCCTGTGCAGTTCGGTCCTTGCAAAGCTTTGTGCCGTTGTCTCCTGCAATATCTCAGCTGAGGTATATTTGTTATACTTCTAGCGATTCAATTCCTGCTTTGCTACTCTTCATACCAAACTCTTAACTAAGCAACACTTGCTGCAACTGACAGGGAACTGTGAACAATGAGACCCAATGCTATTTTATTGGAAGAGTCTATCTTTTCTTGACGCAACTTGGGATTGACAAAGACCGCCTACGGTTCTGAGTTCTGACAACATCTGCAAAATGAAATGGCTCACTCTGTTGCTGATTGTTGGGATGTAGAGATCCAATGTTCTTACGGGTGGATCAAGTGTGTTGGAATTGCTGATAGATCTGCATATCAGCATATGACTTGCGTTCCCACTCGGTATGTATCACCTTCCAGTGCTTACTCTCACCTGGAATTGTCGGTCGACTTTATATAGTATATGAATGTGAAACCTATCTGCCAGTATCAAACTGAAAAACAATTGTTCAAAATCAGCCACTGTTTGTCATTTTTGTGTGGTTAATGGGTTACTTCATGGACAATTGGATTTATTTTGGCAAAGATATTTTTGTTACCTCAATTGTTGTTCCCATTTGAGTTTCTGAAAATTATTCATCAACGTTCCAGTTAATCCACATTACTAATTTGTTATACAGTTTTAGACACAAAAAAATAGTTGTGTTGTGCACTGCTTATCTATTTCTATGTGAAGCGTCTTTGGTACATATCTATCATAATATAGCTGATCCTATGCTGCTGCCAACAATAAGCAGGGTAAAAGTGGTGTTCCACTCGAAGCACATGAAAAATTTACAGAACCCAGAGAAGTGGGGGTGAGGCTTACTTTTGGTACAAGTTTCTCATTGTACACTGAATATTTGAATTATTACTACTGAACTCTTGCAGCTGTGATTCTCTGATCAGTATCTTGAATTATGTGCTTTGCCTAATTACGAGTTTCTTCTTGGCACAATCAGAAATTTGTTATAACACCATCAAACAAGGAGCTTGGTCTTGCGTTCAAAGACAACCAAAAGATGGTTCTTGAAGCATTGGAAGTAAGTTTCATCTATATATTGAATTATTACAGCATGTAGCTGTTGTTCTGGTCGATTCTTACTTTCTCCGCCGGCGGGCCATGGGTGAGACCGAAGCTTTGGATATGAAAGCAGCTTTAGAGTCTAAAGGGGAGGTTGAGTTTAAGGTTTGTACCCTTGGAAAGGATGTTACCAGAAAGAAAAACATGGTGTCAGTTATTATCGAGAAGAAGAAGGAACATCAAAGAAAATTTACTTCTTCTGTCATAGAGCCATCATTTGCTATAGGGAGAATTATTTACATCTTGTTCGAATATTGCTTCTATAAAATGGGCTGGCAAGACAGAGGTTGTATGTGTCAGTTAATATCGAGAAGAAGAAGGAACATCAAAGAAAATTTACTCCTTCTGTCATAGAGCCATCATAGAGCCAGCAATTGAATATATTTGGCGTCCCTCCTGTTGTTGCTCCAATTAAGTGTACCGTATTTCCACTGGTCAAGATTGAGAAATTTGATGTTGTCGCCAAGAAAATTCCAAAAGCATTGACAACCGAAGGGATTTCTCACATTATCGACATCACATGTACACTACTAAACTTTCGTAAACCATTGTGTTTATTTCCTATTCTAACTATATGAAGCGTTGCAATTTGCATAGCATGGCTTGATCGTTACACCTGAATTTTTGCTTTTGATGTTTGTTTCACCTTATGGATCTTCAAGAGAGGAGATATTGGAGAAATAGTCCTTCGATGTTTTATTAATTGACTGTTAACTTGTTCCACGTGCCGTCTCATTTATACTAATATAAAAGGCATACAATAGGTGTGTATTCGCGGGAGCCGGTATTCTCTCATGATCAGCTACACGTCGCGTTATAGAGCCACGAAGAAAAGAAACATTAAGATCTTCGTCATCAAGGTCGTAGGAAAGGAAGAAAACAAGAATTCAAAGGAGAGAAAAAGAATCGAGTCCTTAATAACGACCACAGTACATAACATAATCTATAAGTAAGTGCTTATCAATTGAACTAGCTAGACCAGATATGATCAAAACATGATTATTATATCTTACTAAATTGGTTATGCAACACGATCGATTGTTGAGTTGATTTTTTAATAAAAAAGATGATTTTTCTGCCCGTAGCAAGAAAACAAGAATTTAAAGAAGAGAAAAAGAATCGAGTCCTTAATAACGACCAAAGTACAGAACATAATCTATAAGGAAATGCTAACCAATTGAACTAGCTAGACCAGATATGATCAAAACATGATTATTATATCTTACACAATTGGTTATGCAACACGATCGATTGTTGAGTTGATTTTTTAATAAAAAAGATGATTTTTCTGCCCGTAGCAAGAAAACAAAAATTTAAAGAAGAGAAAAAGAACCGAGTCCTTAATAACGACCACAGTACAGAACATAATCTATAAGGAAATGCTTACCAATTGAACTAGCTAGACCAGATATGATCAAAACATGATTATTATATCTTACTCAATTGGTTATGCAACACGATCGATTGTTGAGTTGATTTTTTAATAAAAAAGATGATTTTTCTGTCCGTAGCAACGCACGGGCATTTTACTAGTCTCTACTATATAATATTGCCTGGGGACATCGGTCGTACGTCGTGCCAGTTTTGCAGAAAACCCTTTCAAAAATCCGGAAATCAACCCGCAGTCCAACGTTATCGGAACTTTTACATTCTGCCCCTCTACCCTATCCACTCGCCGCGTGCAGCACGCCTGCCGCCGCGGTACCGCCTCCCCCTCCGCCGCAAGCAGACGCGTCGCGGCCTGGATCCTCCCCTCCCGCAAGGCTGCAAGCCACGCCACCACTTCCTCCAACCGCCTCCCCTCTCGCGTAGCTTCCTTCTCCTCCTCCGACCGAGACTTGGGATGCGTTGATGCTGGCGTCGGGAGATTCGACTTCTGGTTGAGGAGAATCAGCGGGGGAGCGGAGCGGAAGGAGAAGGTCGGGGGAGCGATTCGACAGCCTGATCAACTCTACGTTCTACATCCGCAGGTACATGATTGGCTGGTTGCTGCTCCTTCTCCGCTACCAGCCTGAGGGCATCCTCGACAGGAAACCATGGTCTGGCGATGGCGCCACCGTACGCCCGCGCGGCACATGCATAGCAGGTTCCCCTCGGCAGATGGGGGATGACTCTGAATGTGCATTACAAAGCTGTCACAAACTAAGCAGAAAACACCACGAGAGTCATAGATTACAAATCTAATATGAAAAGATGGCCTTTCTGGAGTTGTCTATTTCATCTCAAGTGAAATTTGGGAGCCACGCTACAAGGGTAATTCTCTATTTATTAGACTGCAATTTGGTGATGCTGTCTAACTAATTCAGATAGATTGAACTGTGTGATAGAGACCACCTAGCAAAGTAAATTGTTACAGCAGTTATTTTGTCTTTCTTTTGCATGATTCTGCTATTTGTTCTTGCTACAAACATCCTTGGTAAACTATGTACATGATCAAAACAATTTAGAAAAACTTACCGTAGTTGAACTGATTGTTTGACAGCAAACGCTAAGCAAGCTTAGTTATATTCAGGTGACCGTAGTAAACTGAATATCTAACTATTGAAAACCATCGTCAAAAGCTTAGTTATATCCTGGTGACCGTAGTAAACTGAATATCTAACTATTGAAAACCATCAACCATCGTCAAATATATTCAGCTCTGAATAGCAAAGCAATGAAGGCATATGGCAAACAAAGTTCAGGCATCCCATGATCTATTATTACAGGAAGGCAACCAATCATGTTAATTAGCAGTTAGCAAATGAAACAGCTAATTGTCTTGTAAAATCCAAACTATTTGAGAGCCTATATGTTTGATTTCCTAATTCTGTTTATCAAACATCTCCAGACACCCCTTTTGTAATCAATGATATTTCAACAGATTCGCTCCATAGTATAGTAGTTGATGGCTTCCAGATTTTTCTTTGGCTTCAGATTAATTATGTACACATGAACTTAACTAACTTTCTGTAATTTTGATAATCCATTCCAAATCAGCAATTCCTCTGTAATGAGTTTCAAGATTTGTCCTCTATTTGTGTGCTCAGTTTTTTAAAACTCTCTTATTTCCCTAATATGAAAATTTTACAGTACCAGAAGGAAACATTTTCAGACATTATTGCCAACAAATAAGGATAATAGTGTAAACTCGACTGCACACGCTCCCCGCTTTGGATGGAAAATGCAAATACGTAGACATACTACGAATTTCAATCCATGGAGATCATGAAGCCACCCCAGGTAAATGCCTCTTTAATCTGTTGTAGCGTCATTATACAAACTTTCAGCGTGGAACTTTGGTGCTTCTGTTGGCTGCAGAGTACTGATCCATCGCAGAAGAATACACAACTCATTTTAAAATTTCTTCCATTTATGATTGAGTATTTCTCTTTGTTGGTGCCATCAGGACTATTCATTTATTGGTATGTGCATCTTGTCTTAGGTCTATGAATGTGCTCACGCATTCCATCATAGATATTGACATATTGTATATCGCTTACTGCTCACTTAGTTTTTGCAGTTGATCAAATTTGTAACATGTGTGTTGACTCCATGTAGGTTTACGAACAATGTCCTCAGCACTGCCCAGCTAGGTGGCGGAAACTGGGAGGAGCAAAACCTATGTAAATGAAGGAACAAGCAGAATCATAACTGCTGGACGAGCGAAGCGTTTGGGTGCTTACTCAGGGCAGGGTGGGGGAAAGGTGCCTTCAAACTTCATGTGGCGTCTATTTTAACTTTATATGTTCTGGTTGTAACAAAAGAATCCAAAATATTTTGAGCAGATTTAAGGAGCTAAAGGAAGAGAACAGGAGAAAAGCTGCTAAAGCACTTGGTGCAGGAGATTCAACAGTTTCAACATTAACGTCAAAGGATGAAGAGTCAGATGATGAGACTACAGGGAGGTACTCTTTTTTTATTCTTCCTTCATTCATCCATCTTTGTGGGCCACTGTAAAGTTAACCAGTACTAGCTACCTTAGAATTCCCGAAAGTCGTGCAAGTACGAAATCCAATTATGATGTAAACAGGAGAAGCCGCAGAGGAAACGTACATTGGTGGCAGCGACAAGGAGCTTCCTGCTTACTCCGGAAAGAAGGGCAAGAGATAAGAAAAGGAAGTGCATTGTGCAGTAATGTGGACAGAACCTAATGGAATGAGTTTTTGTGAAAACTCGTAAGAAGCACCATTAGCATCCTATCCTTGCTTCCAAAATGTAAAAACGAAACCTGGTTAGAAATGGCAGGGTTTTTCTCTATCCCTCTGCCTTACCTGTGTGCAATCCATTAAGCTGCCGTATATGATCTTGGATACAATTTTGATGATCACAGACATGCGGGAGGCTGTATCTTCGGCTGTGGGATAGACAAAGTTTTACTACAGGTATTTGATGGCATGCTATAAGATGGAAATGGTTGGTTACACATGTTAAATGGATCAGCTGAGCCCACTTCAGCTTGAGGAATGAGGAGATGGTATTCAGAAGAGGTCATCTCTCTTCTGTAATGTTGGTTTGGAAATTGTGCGGTCGTTGCATACTTTGTAGTACCATGTGTAATTTTCTATCCCTCCCTCCCCTTGTAACCTAATACTAACATTGTTCTGGGGAGTGCACGGTAAGCATCGCGGCGGCCTTGCCGGGACTGCCATTTCGAAGCTCCTTGTCCCCCAACTGGGCGTG
The DNA here is from genome assembly GCA_026929855.1 of Poa annua. Taxonomy (NCBI): domain Eukaryota; kingdom Viridiplantae; phylum Streptophyta; class Magnoliopsida; order Poales; family Poaceae; genus Poa; species Poa annua. The sequence goes on along the minus strand of CM049431.1, from coordinate 76,485,851 downwards.
CTTATGATTTTGCCGGATCGGATGCGCAGTCTTTGTGGATCACGAGGGATTGATATGTGATCATTTTAAGTGTGCATGATGAGTCATTTTGTTGACCCGTAGCAACGCACGGGCATTTTGCTAGTCTCTACTATATAATACGGCTTAAGGTGAGGATGGTACGTCATTTTTTTATTCCGAAATTACCCCTATAATTCTGAGATATTACCCACCACTGCCACCCGCAAGTAAAATAACGATTCGATTGTAGGATCCAATCACGGCCCCGATCACGGTTCCGCCCAGTGAGTTTCGGCCTGTCTTTCTCGGTGTCGCGCCCAGCGCTTTACATCTGCACGCGGTCGACGTCAACGTCTCCCTCGTCCGGCCGGCGCGCCGCCTCCATCGTCGTCTCTCCTTCGCTTCTGGCACGGCCTGGGGCAGGGTGCCCCACCACGCTCGAGCTGCCTCCATCGCGACCCCACGGTGACCAGCCGCCCCTGACGCCGGCACGCGCCCCTCGGCCCACGGCGAACCCCTCCGTGCGCCTCTGCTACTCCGGCAGGCCCCCACCGCCTCCGGCGTCCATCCCGGCAGGCTTCAATCCGGCCCTCTTCGCGCGTCGACTAACGCGCGCCTCGCTCCACACCCTGCATGCCGGCCTTCTCGAGTTCAGCGGGAGACGAGGGCAAGGCCGAGGACGGAGGCAGGGAGCCAGGGAGGGCATGGGGGTGGAGCCCAGCGCACCAACTGATGGCGGGTTGGTGAACTCGGGCGAGGAGGTGGTGGTGGCCCCGAGCGGTAGACCAGGTAGCAGGCGCGTCGTCCGCCATGCGAGGACCGGGGCAGCAGAGGAGAGCTGGCAAGCGTGGGGATCGGAACAAAGCGTGCTGCTGGGTCTGCAGGGTGTGAGCAGCGGGAGACGAGGGCGGAGGCAGTTGCTGAACTCGTTCCCCTCCAAAACTATTTTTTTCCCTTGTCTCGGTTCTGTAGATCGTCTAGCCAGCCACCAAACAGATTTTGAGCCAGCCAACCTCACCATGTTTTATTATCAGTTCAGCTGCTAGATGATATCACCATCTCGGCGTAGTAATGCATGTTTTCCCCCTTTCCTATTTCTGTTGTCAGCTTTGGTATTGTCTTGATAAAACGTTTGCTGAAGAGACAACCTTCGAATATGTAGAGAAAAATTAGCTAAATGTTGTTACAGTATGTCCTTGTATTGTTTTTTGTCCACAACTGCAACCTGTTGTCAATACCAGCAATATCAGCAGTGAACTCCTCATCTATATAATAAAATGTCCCCTCGATTATTTCATGTTCTTTATGTTTCTTCTTGTTTACATGTAAGATTATCACTTATCTAACCAATATATTATCTCTTTCCTCCTTCAAAAAATATATTCTCTCTCTGCTGGGCACATCTGAATAACAGCTTGCCAAGCCGTCAGAATTTTGAAAGAATTTTCAAGGATTGACATCAAGACAAAAAAAATCTATATACTGATTTGAAACAAATATTGAGCTTATCAATCGAATGAAAATCATATTTAGTTTATTCGTTTCATCTGAATTTTGAATAAATTGGTTTGTTATTTTTAAAGAAAATCTAACATGAGCATAGACCCGTCTGGAAAAAATAGTGTATTCCTTAAATACAAGGACAAATTAATTTACTATCAGACAATAGATAATAGGCTCATAGAGTACAATTTTTATGAAGCATAGAACACAATTAAGTGGGAAGACAAAACGTACAAGGAAATTCAAAATACTTGGAACATATTTTACAAATTTATTCATATAACAAGCAGTGTGTCGTGTGAACTACTTTTTAAACATTTGGGAAAAAAATATGATAACCCATTTTGATTTGTTTGTCCGTATTAAGCCAAATTTGTTGCACGTAGCAACGCACGGGTATTTTGCTAGTCTCTATCTCTACTATATAATATGGCCTAAGGTGTCTGGTACGTCGCGGCGTTTTTGTGATTTAGTCCTTGAATTTTATGGAAATTAACCCGCACTACCGCATCTTTAAGTACAAGAGCTTTGCACTTTAGTCCAAACCGAAGCAACGCACAGCCCTAATCCCCTCGCTCTGAGCAGCGGCGATTCGATGGGAGACACGCCGTCATCGCTCTACGCCACCACCTGCTCCACCCATCTCCACGCCGCGCCGCCGCCTCCTCTCCTCCGCTCCCGCCGCTCCGTCCCATCCTCCTCCGTCTCAGCGGCGCGGGCCACCGGGGCCCCGTCCGTCTCCGACGACCTCGTCCTCCGCATCGCCCTCAACCCACAGTCCTAACCCTATCCACTCACCACCTTATCTCCAACCCTATCGACAGGAGAAGGCGGCGTCTCGAGCGAGCCGGGAGAGCTATCCTCGCCGAAGGTACGTGGAGAAGGAGTGGAGGATACCGACGAGGAGAGAGCGAGGAGATCCCGTTGTACACCTGAGGAGTGAGGGCGGGTTACACGTTCAAGTTCTTCAGGGCTGCTCCTTCAGTTCAAGCAGGTTAGTAGAGGCATGACTTTTGGATCAAACAAGTGTGTAGCTGATCCTGTATTTGAAGTTCAGTTTTAACAGGACCTGCTACAATTCGTTTAAGTACAAGACTGGAAAATTTTAAAAGAGCAGGTTGCAAGTATGTGTAGCAAGTCCAATTCCTTTTTTTCAGTGCACATAAATGGTTAGGAACTCGGTAAATACTTAAACGCCTCAACGATAGAGTTTCTGACAAATATATCTTCATCCGAATTGCAGATTCTTGTTCCCAGGTCGTTGTTCCATTTGTTTATGTAGTTTAACATATTTAATGGTTACTGATTCACTTGCAGAACATCTACACTCTGATAAGTGTTAAGTAATGTATGTCTCTCATTTACTGCAGATCCTTCAACTGGGTTTAAGGGAATGATTGGCAAGGTGGAGGAGCTGATGAAGACTCGCTTCCGCCGTCGTCAGCCCTCGCGCGCCCGCCGCCGCCATGAATAGATCGCGGCGCCGGACATGGCGGACCTTGTCCTGGGCTCGGCGAGAAGTTCTACGCGCGAGGTGCCAGCCAGCAGAACGGCCATGGCGGCGCCTCCGTTCTTGAACGCCTCCCTCGCTACCGTCCTGGTGGCGCTGTGCTACGGCAACGCGATGCTTGGCGTCCTTGTTGTAGTGCTTGATCTATCTATGGAGTAGTGCAAAAATTACTGTCAACTTTCTGTCTATACACAGATCAAGTGCAAACTGAAGAGCACTGAACTTGATTGTGCTTGTACTCCAGCTTGACATTGAAGGCGTAGTGACAGAGCACTTGTTCCAAAATATAAAAAGTTGAACTTGACATGTAGGGTGCAGGCGTTGATACTGTCGCTGACTAGGAGCCATCAAGATCCTTATTCTGGTTAGTGTACTCTCTTGTCACACTGCAACTTGACACAATAACTTGGCTTGACATCACCCCTGGTCTGTTTGCAAGATGGAGTAGCTGTAGCTTGATTCAGTACTCCTGTAACATGTAGCTAAGCTTAAAAATTTGATTACTTCTTTTACTCCAAATCAGTAGTGTTGCTTACTGAAACTTGTTTGAGTGTAAAATTTCGGTTACTCCAAATGTTGTTCAAGTTTACTCCAATTGTTAAAGAGTAGACTACTGGAGGACAATGAACTTGTACATATAGTACACTCCTTGTATTGGTGTAAGATTTTTTTGGCTGCTCAAATCCAAGTTTAGTTGCTCACAGATCTGGAGTAGGCGTACTCATCTTGGCCATTGTTGTACTGTTCAAATAGAAATCAGCGTAGTATTACTAACATTCAATTTGACATGGAAGTGACTATTTGATATGGAAGTGAGCATACAGTAAAGGGACAAGGTGTAAAAAAAAGCACCAATATTACTGTTACTGGCACAGCAAACAATACTACTGTCATGCAAGTCATCACACATCAAACAATATTTGACCCCTTAAGTATCTGGACAGTAATGCAAGTCATCACACAGCAAACAATATGACTATCAATGTTCAATTGTTTGCACAAGTCTGTACTACTCGCAGTAACAAGGATTGTCCAGTTCCTCTGTTACTCCTATTATTCAGATCTCTATTTATAATTGTCTTGCATGGTTTGCCAGGACAAAAAAAGTGCATGTGTCTTAATTTTATCCTAAATCAATGCCTCTTTTTGCTACTTGTGCAAAAGAAAGATATAGTTCAGGAGGGTTAGTGAACCGAAATTTATTTATGTTGTGCCTGCAGAAAGAAAGAGATGAATATGAGGTTGTGATCGAGGATGGCGAGCTCATATACAAGAACAGCAGGAAAATCCTTCACACTCTGGTGGACCAAGGGGCGCAAAGCCGCAAAGTGATCTTTATTCTGGGCACATCCAGGAATCTGTATGGGTAATGTTCGGACTTCATCTGCCATATACTATCCACACACTAACACTACGTTGGCCCTATGTGAACTGGATCATCATCTAACAGTATGCACACAATTCTTTACTTTCTACAGAAGAAAAAGACACATTTCAGTATTCTTGCAATCATATATTTTTTGTCATAACAGCCTGTCTCTACCGCCCGATAGAGGAGAACTTCCAGGATTTCCTGGCCTTCCTCAGAGAGAACAATGTCGATCCCAGCAATGTCAAGGTGAGCACAAATTTTCTACAAGAGCAGTTTAGCCATGAAAGAAAATGCATACTATGTGCACGATCTTGCATGCATCGTCCAGGCCAGCCTTCGATGAGTCCTAAAGACGACGACATGCATTCACGAACAAAGTTGGTTATTATTCCGTCACCGCAAGGCTATACGTTCGAAATCCAGATAAAACATGAATATTGGTACAGATGATGCATTTCCGTTGCTTTAGTTATTGACGAACAACCATATATTGGGGATGCTAGCTATGTAAATTATGACTTCTATGTGAATCAAACGAGTTTTTCTATGAACTAATCATTAATCCAAGTGTTATTAACATGATTTAACATAAAAATCGTGTATATTTTTCAACATACAACATTCAGAAATGATATTTTTCTACATACAAAGCGTTGTGGCCATGAAGGATTGGGATATGGTATGTAAGGTTAATGGTGGTTATGTACTTGTAACTAGACTTAAGAACTTTAAACATGTAATTGTCCCACTTAAATTTCATACCATGGTACCAGGTCCTACATGTATTGCTTATTTCTCTTTACTTATACGTATAGCCAAGATATATGCATTTTTCAGATGCACCAATTGGCAAGATATGACCATACTTTACCATAGTTTCGGTGTGGAAAATAAATCTCAACCCGTAGCAACGCACCGGCATTATGCGTAGTCATTTTGACAGACTCCATGAACTGCTTTTTAAAAATTTGGGCAAAATATGAGAACATATTTTAAATGTGTTCATTTGTTTGCCAGTATTTAGCCAAATTTGTTTGTCCATGGCAACGCACGGTCATTTTACTAGTATGTATAATACGACTGAAAGTGTCTGGCCCGTCGTGTACATTTTGCAAAAAGCCCCCTGAACTATGCAGGAATCAACCCGCAGTACCTCTAGGTAGCTTGCACCCACATCTGCAGTTTGGCCCCTCCACGCTTTGGCCCGACCGACCACGGAAGAAAATCCTCGAGGACGGCGGCTCTAGCAGGCGACTTCCAGCGGCGGCGTGAGGCTGGGCTCGCCCGCCGCCGCTGGAACGGAACTTCGTCGCCGCCGTTGTTCCCGGCGAGCCCCCGGAATGGACCTCCACCGCGGTATGTTGCTCCTCCATGTATCCCGTCAAAGAAACCTGCACATCCCTCCCCATCCTCCCCCTATTCCCACGAACATGAATCAGCAGCGTGGCCGAGCAGTGCGCGCACAGATCGAGGAGGTCAGTGTGTGTGTGCGCGCGGCCAAGATGATATGCTGCTGCATGTGGAGTTGGTGCCTGTGGAATGGAGGATGGGTTGAGGCGTGTGAAGAACCTCCAAAATCATGTGTGGCCGGCTGTTCTTGGTCAAAATCCGGCCAGTCTCGCCTGAGCAATCGTTCAGGGCAGCGCTGGCTTGACTGATTGATGGACTCGCCAAGATGAATTGTGCACTTCATTTGACTCTGTTTTGATGTGTTCTTCATTAATATAGCTTCATGTACCGTTCAAGTGTTCATGCTATTGCAGAGGAAATCACATGCATCCAGACTGTCTTGTTTTGATTATTCGTTTGGATTTTGATCCACAAACAACACTTCTCCGCCGGCTATGTAGTATATTTTTCTTTGCTCGGCCATTCTTTTTCGGACAGTGAGCGAGGAGCGATGGGAGGTCGGCGTTGTTGTGTAGAGCAATTCGTAGTAACATAGATGTGGCTGAAAGGTTGGTACTCGGGACTATGTGTGAGTGTACAACTTGATTGAACAATCATTATGAATCTGTCGTACTATGTCGCAGGAGAATTTCAAAGAGTATGCCACGAAGGTGACGACCTTACCCGCAAGCACTTCCAGTAAGGCCTCGCTTATCCTCTATGGACTCTAAAGGCAAGCCACCGTAGGGATTGTGAATACAGGTACAATATTTTTCAATCAGATATTTTGGTTTAACGTCAATTAGATATTTTGGTTTAACCAGCTCTTTTGTTAATGAGAGCATAACTCTTAGCTGGTAAAAATTTAAATGCTCTAATTCCCTATCGTAAGACTGCAATTCATGGAAATTTATAGGAAAGTTCAGCAAGTTAGTTACTTGGGAGATGCATATCTTAAAAGCAAAGATGCTTCAGTTGAATATATAAATAAATTTCTGTAGCAAGCAAGTGAAAGCAAACATAGAAAATGAAATAGACAAAAGAAAAACCTACTTATTATTAAGTTGGGTCTTCTAGGTTGCACTAAGTAAAATTTGTAAAATAGCAGGTTGCACTTCTTTTTAGCTCCATGTGCCTCTTTTTTCTCTAATTGTGAGCATTTTTTTAAAGTACATTACTGAAATTTCCATATCAACGCATTAGTGATATGTGGATATAGAAACTAATTCAATGCAAAAATTGATAAATCAGTTCAAATTGTTTTGCATTGCAGACTACTTAAACATGAAGAGGATCATGGACATTGCATCTCTTTTCAGTTATGTAATATGCCTAGGTACAAATTTCAAAATTGATCATTGAATTTATGTTGCTTCTGTCACTTCCATGAGTCTATTTATGTTGTGTTTTTAAATAAATTGTATACATGTGCATTATGAATCTATTTCTACTGTGCTTTTTAATACTTTTTATGTATGTACATTTTCTATTTCTATTTGTATTTAGATCCATTGCATGGCGAGCGAGACAACACTGACCTGGGATTTCTCTCTTTGTCCTGTGCAGCAGACACCGTAGTTGCTAGAGTCTGATTGGCTGCACGAGGAAATTGATGATGCCCATGGTTTATGTTCTTCTGCTCTGGTAAAGCTTCGTGTCTCACAAAGTAGTTGAAGAGGTGCATTGATGAAGTGCTAAACATGTTTCCTCATGCACACAAGGATTCAGTAGTTATATCCATCATTTTGTTTATTAGCCTAACAGGTAGAGGTGTTTGGTTTCTTTTATACATGATGTATTTGCTGCAGGGAGCAGCTTACAGTGATATCCCTTTTCTTCATCTTGCTCATTGATCTATAATGGGTTGAACATGTTGCGTAGGATTTTATTCCATTATGATACTTTCAGAGCAGGGACAACTGTAAGATTGTAATGTTTTGGCTTCGTTATTATATAAAATAAAACATGTGGATTTTCAAGTGGTTGATTCAAGAATATGTTTATGTGATTTCATAAGGATCATCTTCAAGAAATTCGTCAAGGCCTATTATGTTTGAATTATCTCATGTCCGCATACATTGAATTCAGTTGGTTTGTTATGCTTGTTCATTTTTTTTTCACATTTATGTTGCATTATTAACCGTAGGCCACATGTGGAGGCTCGAGTTCAGCCCCTCCGGGTATTGCGACCACGAGGAGTTTCTAAGTAACTTATTTATCTTTTCGTGAATATAGTAACCGCTCGTTGCAACGCACGGACATTTTACTAGTATATATGTGATTTGATGAGTACCATCGCCAACCATCACCACCTCAAGCCGTATTAGATAGTAGCCGGCGGCGAGGTGGTGGAGGAGGGCCGAGGGTGGTGGCGGCTGGGGAAGATAGGTTTCCGCTCGAGTCGTCTCCTGGAGACGACGCGGGGGCGTATGCCCTTTCGATAAACCTTGGCAACAATTGTCTCATCATAAATTTGAGATATTTGGTCGTAAAGATATGACTAGAAATAACCTACTGCACATCACGTTTTCATCATATCTTAATTATGTGGCAGATTTAAGATAAGACCGTGTTGTCAACCATTGTACATTGTAACGAGCAATTCTCGTGAGTAGCCACTACGGGAATAATAGACAAAAAGCCGTCGGGCTCACCACAGATACCTTTGTGAGTAGCCACTACGGGAATAACAGACAGTGCCGACAGCTTTTGTCGTCGGGCTCACCACAAATACCCTCGTGAGTAGCCACTACGGGAATAACAGACATTGCCGACGGCTTTTGCCGTCGGGCTCACCACGGATACCCTCGGCATAGTGGTGTGTCGACGGCCGTCATCGACCTAGCGTCGTCGGCGTACAATCCATCGGGCTAGCGCCGTTGCCGTCGGCGTAGTTTTTATCGTCGGTCACCCATCATTAGATTGCTCCAGGCCAAGCACGCCTAACTATTGAGTTATATCCAAATGAGATTCCAATTGAGATGTCATACCTTGTTGCTATTAGTATGATATCAATCATATTAACCCTCACTTTAGATATTATACTTTTTAATCTTTAAAATTTCAAAAATAAAATTTGAATGAACAAAATAACTATGTTTAATAATACTTGAATAATCATAATAATAATCAATTATTTTATTTAGTTTTGTCTTTTCCATTTAAGAAGAAATAGTTCATATCTTCATATTTGTATATCAGAATTTACTAAATAAAATGTCTATATCGATCATAAAAATGAGAGGAATCCAAATATGACATTCATGTCATCATTTTCATAATGAATAGTGTCTTTTAAAAACAAACAAAAACCAAAATAAATCAGCATGAAGTCAATTAATGAGGCGAATTTAAATAGAAAGTAAGGAAAATTCTCATTTTCAGATATTATCCATCAAATAATCACCACTATGACGTCGACGGTTTCCCTGTTTCGTCAGTCTCACGTTATAATGCTGACGGTCCTGACAAATTGTCGTCCACGGTTGAAATTGCCGTCAGTGTTCGCAGCGTTTCCCGTAGTGAGCATAGTGAGAAAGTGGGCTGTATGATATACTCTGTATTTATCAGTTACATCTATCTACAAGTCTGTTTACATATCCGATATATGCACGCCAACCTCGATCGAGAAAACTATCTTGAATCTTGATGCATGCCACGCATCGATCGCCTCGAACTCACTCGATCCCCCATGACCTACTGCATCCTAGTAGAAGAGTACTGCAGCGGCGACGACGACCGGCGGCGGGCCTTCTTCATCTTGGACTCCCCCCACGCGTGGAACGTAGAGCCGCCATCGGCGAGGTCGTCGCACTCGGGGAACACGGTGGTCTTGTAGCGCACCCTGTCGCGGCACGCCGTGTAGGTGAGGTACTGCTCGCGGAACCCCCTCATGGCGGCGCGCTTGGCCGGGGCCATGACGGCGACGTCGTGCGTTAGCAGGTCGACCTGACACTCGTCGGCGCCGCTGGCGTCGCAGCCGCTGAGGACGAGGTCGGAGAACTCGGCCGCAAAGGGCGCGTAGGCGTAGTCGACCTTGTACTTGCCGCCGTCGGTGGCCCAGTTGGAGCCGTCCCAGATGGTGGCGTAGACGGACATGGGCTTGGAGGGGAAGTCCCCGCCCATGGAGGGCACGCGGACGACCTCGCGGATGGGGACGCCGTCGAGGTAGAAGACGACGTTGTTGTGGGTCCAGGCGATGGCGTAGCGGTGCGCGGCCGCGACGGTGGGGTCTAACGGGAGCAGGTAGCGCTCCTCGCGGCCGCGGGCGGTGCTGCCATTGCCGTACATGTTGGTCTGCACGCGCCAGCCGTGGCCGCGCCGGTTGCCCAGCAGCTCGAAGTCCAGCTCGTCGTGGTTCTTGGGGTGCTCATCCCAGTTCGACAGCTGCACCCACGCCACGCACGAACAAGTCAGAAACAGCACGAATAATTCTCGATCGTACGGGAAGAATTTTAGAATCAACCCAACAATTAAGATGCATGCATGAATACAAATCAACTTTTTCTCAGTACACTATTTGTTTGCTTTATCCATTTCTCTCATAGACTTCGAAAGGCAACCCAATCCATCATCATAACTAAAAATATGAATCAGTGCTCGATCTGTGGGGTTGCTTGGGCTAGTCAGGGCAATCGATTTTTTTAGTCTTGGAAAGCAAGCGACCGATGTCGACACAGCCCACCATGTGAAGTGAAGTGAGAAGGTGCACCACCAAACGCATGAATTTCCTTTATTTGAACCCAAAGAGATGGTATTAACAGACCAGCGTTCGGTCTCACTAGCGTTGTAGGGCCGAGTAGGGGAAAGAGGAACAATTTCGAGGCCGGAAAAGCACAGCTAGCAAGCCATCAACGTCGCCATATCCCACCGATGCAAGCACCAAGATGGATCGATGGATCGAGTTCGTTAGCTAGCAAGCAAGAATGCAAGATAGATTACCCATGCCGTAGGGCAGTTGGTCGATACCAACGGCACACGACGCACGCAAGATGATGACGATGATGGACGTCCATTTCTACACCAATAACAATATATATTTCACATATATGTATATATGTTCTTCGGTTGATGACGGATGGGTGTTTCGTGTCCTAGCTATACTACGGGTGTTAGGAGGACGGTGCTAAAGCGAAAGCGATCGATGCTGACCGCACCAAGCCACAGAGAGGGGAAAGTAGATTGAATTTTTCTTCCTTACTTCCTGCCGCGACGTCGTGGCTGCTCTTGCCCAGTCCTGCCTTACCCGAAAATTCGTGGAGAAACCGGAATGAACAACACTTAATTTACAAAAAATCTAGCAGCACTGACACTAGAGGTTTTGTGTGTGCTGTTCAGGCTTTACGGAAGCTGCAAACTGAATCCAAAGCTTGAAGCAATCAAGCTACTCCTAGTTACGTAGCTAGCAATTAATGGCTTGCGTGATCGATTGATCTACCTGAACTAAGACTAGAGTTGATTTTTAGACTCCAACTCGCCCATATCGCAATACTAATAAACTGCCAAAAGAAGAGAGTAAGTAATCGCTAAGAGTGCGTGTGAGGATTACTAAGACAGGGAGCTAGGCTGGGGCGCGTACGTAGAAGGCGACGACGACACCGGCGGTGTAGTCGCCGGGCAGCTTGATGGAGGCGCTGAAGAACCCATGGCGGTACGCCGTCTTGGACACGAACCCAGACCCTGCATCATCAACCATCATCCATCCATCAATCATCAGTAAGATAATTTGCAATTACCCAGCTCGATCGATCGATCGAGCAATGGAATAATTAGAAACGGGGAACCAAATTGATTTGATCGCGAGAGGGTCGACAGACTGAATATGGAAATTAATACTGTTCCATTGCTTAGTTACTTACCGGTGTATCGGTCGAGCTTGAGCGTGACGCTCCGGCCATCCGGTGAACGCACGAGGTTGTCGTCCCCGAAGAGCGGCACGTACCCGGCGTCGAACGGCCCCGGCGTCATGTCCAGCGCCGAGGCCGCCACCATGGCGAGGAACACGGCGAGAGCCGCCATGGGAAGAGCACTAGCTGCCATGACAAATCTACCTAGCTAGTCCGATCTCCGATGTCTCCGATCGGTGAAGCTCCTGATCGATGGATGGAGGCAGCCGATGCTTTTCTGTCTCCGGCCCGTCTGCCTGTGCTGCACCGTCAGTATATATGCATGCCATCCACTATACTGAACCTTTTATGTCCCCTTTTCGAGGCCATACGATTGGGTTAAGTTCCTTCTGGACGGAGCCGCCAGAGGGCCTAGCTAGCACCACGGACTTTTTGACGGCAAATAGCAGGAGCTCTGCCTATGCATTATTAGAAGAAGAAGAATTGATCCAGTTAATCAGGGAAACCGGACCCAAAAACCGTACAAAGGGCACCGCACTCTCTAACTCATGGAACGTCGGCTGAGCCTGAGATAAGGGAACCTAAGCCCAAACTAACAGCCCACACCTTGTACCCAACTAGGAGAAGCTCTCCAAACACACACAACCTCTCACCACTAGAGGTGCACCGGAGTCCATCCTCTACACATAAGAGATCAAGCATTACTCACCACTAACTTATGGGCCCGGAGAATTATATATAATACATATATGACCATATAAAATATGTATATAATTATTGTCCCCTCTGGTGTCAATCCAAGCGAAGAGGCTTAGTCTAGAGAATAATAATGAATAATCGTTCGCTATTCAACTGTTTACATACACAAGGAAAACATCACGAAGCAGTTGTTGACATAAAGACAGATCCCACCACTACCGGCACTATGTGAATTCTGAAGAAGAAAAAATGTGAACCGTGAACAAAAGTTGTTGTGCGGTAAGAACTATGGATTTTCTGAAAGTTGTTTGGTTGTAGCGATGAACTGTGAATTTGGTTAGAAACGTCTAATACCATTATACCCATGACACCCGGAGCGCCTGCTAGCTGATCCAAAAATATGGATATGTGAATACTCAACGTATACTCCTTCACGTTAGCAACCTACATATAATGTCTTGAAATGTCTAGTCTCTAGACATCTTTTTTTCGGGAAGCAACATGTTGAATAACTTTTTCTTTTATCTATTAGCAATAGTTTCTAAACTTATTTGTTTTACCTCAGTTGACTGGTTTTTTGTGTGGAATCAACCTATTCTTAAAATTATTTGGGTAGTTTTCATATTAATTGTACACCATAATACATTTTTAAACTATCGAAACACTCCACCTTCTTATGTTCAGTTGCATTTGATTCTGCTTGTACAATTGTTCTTTTTGTAAAATCAGTTGAATCTTTTTATTTGCTTTAGAGCTGGGCTTTTAGTCTGCACATGTTGAACTTTTTATTCTGCAATCGAATGGATCTATTTGAGATTTAGTCGAATGATTTCTTCCCAAGATTTCAGTCGAAGAATCAACAGTCAGATCCTTAACGTGATGTCGCCATCATCTAATCCGACAGAGTACTACAGACATTAGGTCGGCAGTTTGGTTTATTCCACCTGCTGGGCTCTTCTTCCTCTGCCACCTCCTTGCACCACCTGAAACTTCAGTAACAGCATGCGCCATCCTATACTTAGAAAATTTAGCCACCAGCTAGTGCTGATCATCAAAGTAATGCATGGTGTCATACTGTCATGGCACGAGCACTAGCAGCACGGCACGCCAGTGGCCTTGACAGTGACGCTAACACAAGCAACGGACCATTTGTCTCGAAACTAAAGCAACGGCCGCCGATGGCGAAATGTGATGATGCAAACAGGGCACCAACCAAAGGAACGAAGCTGTTCTTTCGTTCGGCTATGGCTCTTCTCTCGCGCTGCATCTCCGGCACCTAGCTTACCTTGAATCCCGGGCGACCGCCCTTGGGACCAGAACGAATAGAGACGGCGGAAGAAATCAAAATGTATGGGTATCTATCGGTCGATAAGAATATGAGCTGTATAGCCGGCGTCTCCTTCCTCTCCTGCTACCCTACGCGGCTTAATTGCTGATCGATCCTCTTGACGTACGAAAGCTCCATGTATTTGGTCCATCTGTGTTGATATAACACGGCTGTGGTCACGGATCCACATGAACAGTGGGTGAAGGAATGACCTTCGCTCGTGTATATCATCCTCATCCACTTTGGCTCAACAGTTGTGCGCTGGCATATATATGTGGATATATGGATATGCACTAGGTGCTTGTTTGTGTCAACCACAGCTAGAGACGGTTCATCGCAAAATGTTTTGTATTTTTAGAAGAAAACAGTACTAATGTAATGCCTGTATTTTAATTATTTAATAGTTTATAATACAAAAAAGGAATACATAAGCCACTCAAGGCACAAGGGACACTTCTTTTCAGTTTTTCAGACAGCTTGATTCCCCACAACAGAAGCGTAAAGGAAGTCTCTGGCTGGTAGCAAGCCTATTTCCACCATGATGATTTCTTTCCTATGTTGACAAACTGGTACCGAGCAGATTCTGGAGAGCTTCCCGAGCTTCTCGTCGAGGAAATGAATAGGCAGTGACGGAGAAGGAGGTAAACCGCATTGGCCGAGCAAGGTATCTGCCTCAGTTTCATATCCACTTGTACTTCTTGCGGTCGCAAAAGTTTGATCCATACATTGTTTTGCAATAAGTGTGTAATGTCAGATATATAAATGTGTTGTATAGCAATTTAATTTTGGTAATGCTTCACGTGTGAGCATTGAAGCTATTGGAGAATGAAAGGCTGGATTTATTATTTTTCTAATTTTGAATAGATTTTAATAAAGTTGGATATTGATGCTGATAACACTGATGAGAAAAATTAGAAGTGTTAGTTGTTTGTATACGTTTGTTGGTCTCCTTGTTTTTTCTGCATGAATGTTTTGCATTGAAATTAATATTCATAGACTTCAAAATACGAGTAGAGTGCGATGAAGGTTTAACATTGTTTGATCGTCATCTCACTAATCTCACATTCCCCCACATAGTCCTATTTGCACCCTTAGCCCTTAAGATATGCAAAAAAAATGTGTGGTGGGCGCGGGCCTTCCACCAAGAGTTCCCTTTACACCCTTAGCCCCTCTCGAACGCTAAATGCTATATATCGCCCAACAATGTTGCAAGATAGCGTCGCCACGCTTTTATTTTTTCGTTTTCTTTTGTGTTTTCATTCTTTTTTTCTTTTTGCCTGCATTAATATTATTATGTTTTCTATTTTTTTCTCATTTTGATGATTTTGAAAAAAAATCAAATTTTAAAATATATTAGAAAAGGGTTCAAGTTCATGATTTTGTTCATATACGAAAATTGTTCGAATTATAAGTTCGTTCATATTTTAATTTTTCAAATTTAAGATTTTGTTCATATTCCAAAATTGTTCCTTCAAAATTTGCTCACATTCAAAAATTGTTCTGATTCAAGATTTTGTTCATATTCAAAAATTGTTTCAATTAAAAAATTCTTCATTTTGAAAAAATGTCCAAATTTTTTTGATCATATTCCATAATTGTTCAATTTAAAAAAAAAGTGTTCATATCTGAAATTGTTTAAATTCAATATTAATTCGTACTAAAAAAGTTTTTCAAATTTTGATAAATATCATTATTTTTTTGAGTGAAAAATGCTCATATTTTGAATAACTTTCAGTTTTTTTATTTAGTTTTGATTTAAAAGCGTTCATATTAAAAAACAGATCTAAAATAAGAAAAACATATGCTGCTTTCGTTGGGTCGTGGTCCATTAAATAGTCGCTTCAGGCGGCTGGGAAGAGAATAGAGATGCGCCACTGCTGGGCGTGATATAGGAGCTCTCCTCTCTAACCGCTAACCGGTGTACTTCGAAAAAATCCATCCCCACAAGCACCGCGGGCCGAAATGAACCCCGTCGCGCGTCACGGATAAAAGTCATCAGCCCATAATACTACCAGTCGCTGGCTACGGGCGAGCCCATAATCTATTTTTACAACGATTGGCCCTTGACATGTATTTGTTCTGTCAAGAGCACGAATCTGCTTTAAAAAACACAGGAGGCAAGGCAATGGAAGCGAATTCTCTTCTCACCTGTCCAATCGTGCCATTGCGTAGTCGTTAGTTTTCAGCCGTGCTTTGGAAGTCAACGTAGAATGCTTTCAACAGGCGTTCATATACGTTCATATGTCTTTGGCCGGTGACTGATAGTAGAGTAGTAGCACGTGGGTGAATACTAGCGACGATAAAAATGCATTACGCTGACTCTAACTAGTATTAAATCCGCTTAGAACATGTGTTCAGGTCATGTTCCTTCTTCTCAATCCATTGCACTTAACGTGATGATCCATTTAGTTTGCGTTGAAACGGGAGGGAGATGGTGAAGTCGACTTTTTATATTTGGACAAGCCAAATGCGTGACCGGTCACATATGCAGCTCGTAGCCTCACAAGAAGAGAATGAAGGAGAGAATCCCTCATCACATCCGTGTACGTATCCATCCTATGGACCTGTTATATATCTATCTATCTAGCCTGGAGTCCTGGACACAAAAGATTAATTTACGGCCATACTCACAACTTTATTCACACCCTTTCCCTTTTGGGACACGTACCCAGCTCAAAGGGTCGGTGGTGACGGCCAAAAGGGCACCGACGACGGCGACCACTCCGTCCACACGGAGGCCGGATTCGATATGCGAGATCCACGGCCAGGCTCAGAGAGAAATGGTGGGTGTCTTTGATCCAGGATCACTGCCGTAACGAAACCAGGCAGCGGCGGCGGCGTCGCTGTCCCAAGGAAGGAAAGAAATGGCTCTAAATCGAATGCCGGGAATCTCACTTGCTGGCCCTGTTTGGTGGACATGGCCAGTTCATGTGGATCACGTTGCGTTTGTGTTTTGTTGTTGGCTTGCCTCTGATAGGACGTGGACGGCCGGACACGCCAACAGCTAGCTACTGGAGGTGCTATACCTTTCTTTCAGCCTGAATTGTAGATGTAGGTGGGTTTTTTTTTTTTTTTTTTTGATGGGGTAGGTGTAGGTGGTTTGGAAGCAAGCAAACAAGAGGGGATGGTGGCGCCGCGCCATAGCAGGCGAGAGATCATGGACACATGCTTGCTCCATAGCTCGCTCTGAACTCCGAGCTAGAAGTACTACTGTAGCAGGTCACGCGCTTGGCGTCGCGTCCGCACGCCCGCGGATTTCGCTCTGCTCGCGACCGGACCGAGAGCCTTGTCGTCGTTTCCGCTCAAGATTCGCTCGACCTGGGGAATGGGATCCCTTCCTCGTCCAACGACTCCAACCTCACCTCTACAGTGAGGTCGTCGTCCCGACGGCTGACCGCTGTTGCCGCTGATGTCGCCTTGCCTTGCCCTGAATCGGCACAGTCCTACGCCGCGCCTGGAAAGACGGAATCAAAAGGACCCCTATGGTTTTACGGAAATGCCTCGCTCGCCAGTCGCCACATCGCATCACGCATCACATCGAGGGCTTATTTTCAGAGATGCTCGAAATTCAGCAATACTCAAGTACTACACCGCTAGCTTGTACTCCTGCTACTCCACCGTGCGTGGTGTGGATAAACCAGCGGCAGCACGCCCTCGTTTCAACCATACGCGTGCACGTTCACCGCTACAACAACTACATCACACTGCTGGTATCTCTATCTCTACTATATAATACAGCTTACGGTGAGACATCATACGTCGTGTCCATTTTACGTTTTAGTACTTAGAAAATAAGAGAATCAACCCGTAGTCCACAAAATTGGCACTTTTGCATTTCAATCCCTCATCCTTATCCAGTCACAACACCAGCTTTCAGCTCTCGACAGGAGAAGGCGGCAGCGGCGGCTCGAGCGAGTATGAGGGGAGAGGAGGCTGATGCCGTCCAGGGCCCGTTCTACACCGGAGAGGACGGGGTGGAACTGGACGGGCGTGTTGTCTTCCCGCCGATGCGGTGGCGGGACTAGCGGGCGTGGCACCGCTGCCGCTGGGCGACGGGCCCATACCGTGGTCGCCGTCGCCTACCGCGGCGACTTTCGCGAGGTCATGGACTACTCCCGCGACCTCTACGCCGTCGGCGACCGCAGCGTCCGCGCCCTCCGCCTCACCGCCGAGGCCATCGACACCTCAACGATGTTCCGGTGTCACTTGTACCCGATCCTCCCCCTTTCTCCTTGCACGGCTCCAGTTGAGGAGACAGTTCAAATTCACTTTGTTCAGATTCATAGGTCTCTAGGAGTTAACGCAATTCTCGTGATATTCCCCTTAATTCAATTCAAGAATCGCATACCTACATGTACAGCAAGCGGTTTTGGCTATCGTTGCAGCTTGTAAACCAAGGGACTTGAGCAGTTCAAGCATCTCAATTTGATGATGGAGATAAAAGGGACTTGAGCAGTTCAAGCATCCACTGCTCGGAGCTTGAGCAGGTTGTCCATGAAGGGGATCGTGTGCAGAAAACAAAAAAATTCCTACCAACGATATCCTAAAAGCATGCCAAGATCTATTCTATGCAGATATACTAGTACGAACGGAGATCGGAATACGTACCCTTGTACACCGAAAGCGGGGATTACGTTCCCGCACAAACGTTGTCGATGAAGACCGACGAAGCCGACCTCAAGATCCGAGTACCGCTAGCGCAGCACCTCGCAGGGCGTCACACACGTACGGTGGAGACGACGGCCTCCGAAGTTCCAGCCCAGGACGGGCAGCAGAAGACTTGGACCGGAACACCAGCAGCGCGGCAGCGGGCTATGGTGGAAGAGATCCCCCTCCTCAGCTCGGCGCAGCTTCGACTTGGGAACCACGAGATCGAGAGAGAAATCGGGAATTAATTGGTGAATTAAAAGGCCAGGGGTGCCCCTTCTTATATAGTCTCCCAGGGTAAGCCAACCTTGCCAGCCAGGCAAGGTGGGACTATCCCCACATGCCTGGTGCGGCTAGGCCAGGTGCGCCGGCCCCCTGGTGGGCCCCTTGTGGCCCACCTAGACCGGCCACCAAGCCCCCACCGAATTTCCAAGAGGGTTCCCCCCCTCTTGAGCCTTCTTTCGTCCGGAAGGCCCATTTAGGGAAATATGCCTTAATAAATTCGAAAATAAATATATAAAATCATATTTGCATATTAAATTCTATACACTGAATATATGGTGCACATGGAAATTCTATGTAAGTTCTTACAAACCGTACGAACTCAGACATGATTTTTTCCACATTCCTCGGTATCATAAGTAACAGTAATTCCAGCATTTGCAACAATTACTCGAACCCCATAATTTGTACTGCATGTGTGATTGTGAACTGAGTACAATGCTTATTTTACCGATACGATGTGAGATTCAATTGTGAACTTCCAATTTTCTGTACAAGTGTATCAACCAGTTTGGTGATTCCTTAACCTCTTCTTGCATGA
The DNA here is from genome assembly GCA_026929855.1 of Poa annua. Taxonomy (NCBI): domain Eukaryota; kingdom Viridiplantae; phylum Streptophyta; class Magnoliopsida; order Poales; family Poaceae; genus Poa; species Poa annua. The sequence goes on along the minus strand of CM049431.1, from coordinate 76,466,735 downwards.
TTTTTCAGTTTACTTTTATACAACTCAAAATGACGATTATGTATTCATGGGATACTTCTCAAGAGTTTGGTTCCCCGTAGCAACGTACGACACATTTGCTAAACCTGCATCAATCAATCAAAAAAACAGGGCATATGATAAAATAGCCTCTTGTATCCGTTTTATTTACTTTTTCCTTCGTTTAAGCATATGTTCAATTTGAATTACTCGAGGTTGCTGCAAGTTGCACTTATATTTTCATACTCTATGGTTGATTGATTTGTGATTAATTTGGTTGTGGATCATATAAAATAATGGATTTGAATATATATCATGGCCAAATAATAATATTTTCCACTTTAAACAAGTGATTTCTAGCATGATGATTTCATACATTTGGATACTCATGAAGTACAAAGAAATTAGAAAGTACGCGGTGACGTTTTCTCTTTGTTTTGTTAAAATTGTTGTATAATGGTACATGTAAGAGAAAGTAAATCTTGGAAAGGCCAACATAGTTCTGAAATGATGATAAAAACAAAATCAAAGATTATGTAAACATATGAAATAATTGATTTATTCTTTACCCGTTGGTCATTTTGCTATATCTTATAAAAAGATAAATTCTCTGTCCGTAGCAACGGACTGACATTTTACTAGTCTGGTTGCAATATTGGTTGGAAGAAAGGCATACGAACCAGAGCGAACACAGACAGCTGCGTGTTTGATTAGCAAGATGGAGACACGTCGCTACTCGTCCCCGCGGATTTTGCTCCGCTCGCGACAGGGGCAATCTTTGCTCGACCTTGGATCCCTTCTTCGTCGTGTGCGCCGTCCGTGCCCATCCCTCTTCTGAACGGCTGAACGCTGTCGCCTCGCCACTGTCCTGCGCCGCGCCTGGAAAGACAGAACAAAAATCAAGTGAAGTAGGAAGGGGGCTGACTTCCATCCATCCCAGCTGCTTGAAATTCATCAATAGACTATTGACAATAGTCAAGTACACCTAGCCTACGCCTAGCTACTCCTCGCTTGTTCTCCCTCCACCGTGGCCGCGGATAAACTACAGCATCAAGCACGCACGCCCTCGGTCAACATCCTCTTCTCAAGTCTCAACCATACTCAGCGGTTGGAAGAAAGCACCTGCTACGAACCTGAGCATAAACACAGCTACGTGTTTAATTAGCAAGATGGAGAGGTGTTGTCATAGCTACCCAGCGGAACAGTTGAGACTACGAGTAGATGAGAACAGTTGAGCACAGCCGAGCAGAGTAATCAAGAAGACGGAAAGGGAAGAAGCACAACGAGACCACAATTTCGTTTCGGCGCATGCATGGGATCGATATATGTGAACCGCGGGAGCTTCTGCTTTTCCTATCGAACAAATAAAGAGAGGGTCAATGGATGGATGTCTCTCGATCGTCTCTGGGAATGGTTGACTGCCAACGTTTCTGCTCCGGTCGTTCTCGTTCGTTCCTCTTTCATTAAACACTTCAGCGTTTGACTGACCCGATCCTTTCCTTCGCCCTCCTCGGTCGGTTGGTTACATGCCAGGTACCAGCCACTCATCTGGTCATGTCCCTGCTTTTGGATGTAATTAAAAAAGAAGGACATCCCTTGTCCAATCACTTTAGGAACCCTTCCATTACTAGCAAACTATATATGCATAAGCCTGCTTATAGATTGTGGTGAGAAGAAACTGTTGTGGGTAGAAACTCTCCAGGAGACTTCTTTTAAGCTTTTTGAGCTTCTCAAGGTTTGGCTTATTTGTTGCATTGGTTTGTGAAATGTCTCTAAAGCCCCTGGTATGTGCTAAATAGAGATAGATGGTAATAAAATGTTAAAGAGTGCTACATGTTGAACAATTAAATATTACTACCAATTAACATGAACAAATCAGTAAGAAGTTGCCTTGGCACTAGCTGAAACATATATTAGATGGGATTGTCATACACCTTGTCGCTAACAATTCTGCCATGGTGTTTACCAAACAGATCACGAACAAAGAAATAATTGTTGTAATCAATTGTCTCTACTGTCATAAGTTGCTAGAACTTAAACAAATTGACAACAATCCCTGTTTTCTAGAACTGACAAATACAGGTAGTGAGGTAGACCGCAGTCACCGTAATTAGATGACCAATTACAGTTCGCATGCATGCAAATGCTCAACGGCGATGTCAATGGCTTGTGGTGTCGTCTCTGCACCCGCCTGCTCACCTTCTCATGCGGTGGCACCTGTACCAGAGGAAGATGAAGCCAAGCACCTTGCAGACGACCACGAACGACCACGAACCTGTTGGGGAAGTCGCTGTATCAGCGCCATCGACAGCTCTGGAGACGCGGCCAACTGTTGGCTATGGATGGAGAGATGGAACCGAAGGGTGGAGCGACGGCCAGGCTGCCAGAGAAGCGGGGTCGGATGGTGGAGCCGACAACGGCGACAGGGCGGAGCAGGAACTTGCCAGGCGGGGGAGCAGCCGACGGATCCGGCATTGCTCAGGCGAGATCTGGCACTGACGGCGAGTGGCGACGTGGAGGAGAACTTGCGGCCGGCGGTGGGGATCGTGAGGTAGGGGTCGAGATGGGAGGTCGGGGGTGGGGATTGTGTTTCTTTTTTTAGCGACCCTTTGACTGAGAGATAGGAGTGGGGTGGCATTTGAACGGTAAATTTTGCGAACGACATGACCTTTTTCGTGGACCGTTTCGCGGGCCGAACGAAGAAGCTCGGGAAACTGGTCCGATCCAGTTTCTGCCCACCGTGTGTAAAATGGCTTCTAAACAGTTTTACGGTGGGGAGAATCTGAAGAGTTATTTTCAGCTTCTAGGCTTTTGAATCCAGAAGCAGGCCAAGAAGCCCAGAAGAAGTCAGCCATAGTGTGGTGATTCCTTTTGGTGGAGATGCCCTGTTTTATCACGAGGGAGATGCTCGTGTGAGCAGCTAGCTTGTCCTACTCCTATCCCATACATATAGAGTAGCAGAAAACATAAGCGGTATGTTGCCGCTGATTAGTCGAGGCATCAAGCTAATCTGCAGGACGCACACAGACGGACTTTGTTGTCGTAGACCCACATGCAAATATGCAGTTCAGACTTGAGAGTGGTGGACAATTTTATTTGTAGGCAGGCACCTTTTTTCCCTTTTTGGCCACGTACGCAGCGCAAAAGGGCAGAGGCCCGTCCGTGGCTCGGGCCAAAAGGACGCCGTCGACGGCGACCAGTCCGACCACAAGGACACGAGATATGGATATGCGCGATCCATGGTAGGAGTACACTGAGGTTGACGTGCCTTTGCTCCTGGGTCACGGCCGTCTTGTGCGGGCAGAGGGCGGCGTCGCGGTCGCAGGGAAAGAAATGGCTCAAAACGAAGTGCTATCTATCTCCCGGCGGGGAATCTCACTTGCTGGCCCTGCCATATGCCCCTGTTTCTGTTGGGTGGACATGTGCATCGCGTTGCGTTTGTTTTTGTTGGCTTGCATCCAGTAGGGGACGTGGACGGCCCAACACGCCAACAGCTAGCTACTTTCAGCCTGAATTGTAGGCGTATGTAGGTGGTTTGGAGGAAGCAAACACTAGGGGATGGTGGCGCCGCGGCGCGCAGGCGAGCGAGAGAGAGGAAGAGAATCATGGCAGCGTGGCAAGTGCAGCCACTCTCTCCTCTGCACCTGCAGGCAGGAGCAGGAGCAGGAGCAGGAGCAGGACGCCTCGGCTCTCGGGTCGCTGAATGGGAATCTGGTGCCGTGGACACATGCTAGCTACGCCATATAGCTCCCTCTGACTCCCGTGCTACGCCGTCCAGGTCAAGCGCTCCGCGTTGCATCCGCACGGCCGCGGATTTCGCTCTGCTCCGCGCACGCTACAGTCCTGCGCCGCTCCTGAAAAGACTGAATAAAAAGGACGCCTTTGGATTCAAAGAGCCGCGGCCATGCCTCGCTTCACGCATCAAATCGATAAGGGGCTGACTTTGATGTTTGATCCCAGATGCTCTATCTATATTTTCATCACTAGTAGTAGCTTCTACTGCTACTCCACCGTGGATAAATTAGCTGCAGCACGCCGTCAACATCTTCTCATCCATAAATTAGCTGCACACACATCTCCGTGTTTAATTAATCCAGATGGAGACATGCCACTGCGCAGCACAACAGTTGAGCTAAGCCACACATGCTCTTCAGAGTCCAACAGTTGAGCACAGCTGAGAATTTAACAAGAAGGAAAGGGAAGCACAACAATTTTGGCGCATGGCTGGGATCGATGTGAACCGCGCGAGCTTTTCCTATCAACCAAAAAGAGGGTCAACTAGGAATGATTGACTGGCTAATGCGCGTACGTGCTCGACAGATCATCACCACGTCACGGTGAGTGTTCGTGCTCCGGTCTCCCTTCTCGACTCAATTCGTTGAACCGTTCAGCACTTTGACCCCTTCCCTTCATCCTGCTCTATTGGTCAGCCACTCGTCCTTGCTACTTTTGGACATAGAAATAGAACATTCTTCTTTGTCCCATCACTTTAGACACACCTCAATCAGCAAAACCAATACTATAATTAGTCTAGTCTAATTCCTTTTGGTGAAGATAGATGCCCTGTTTTATCACGAGGGAGATCCTCGTGTTGAGCAGCTTGTCCTACTCATATAGACCTAGATAGTTAGCAAACAACATATACGCCTTATAATGTAGTACTAACCTGCTAGCTAGGTACAGCGGATGATTAGCGGCGGTTTGATCAACCTAATCCGCCCAAACCACAGACAGGCAGACTTTGCTCTAAGACCCACATGCAAATATGCAGCGCAGAGTGGTGGACAGGTTGTGGTGGTCCTCACTCCCTGTCAGTCACCAAATGAACAAATACATACACTACTCCTAGTAATAGTTATTACTCCACTCCACAGTTGAGTCATCATGCATGCTGATCACAGTTACAGTTCAGAAACATCACCAAAGTATGAAGCGCGTAAGTGATTGACTCTCGGAAAGGAAATGGACATGTCTGCAGCAGGCAGGCCGACGCGTGGAGGGACACGCGTACGCACGCAGGAGCAAGTGACGGCACACATGAGATCCGAGTGAGTGAGTGACTGACTGACGGAGGAGGATCTAGTTAACGACAGCATGGCATCAGCGGTAAAATTCCCGAAAAAGGGGATCACATGGATGGATCAGCCACCCAGCACACCACACCACACCGTCCTCGCTTTGCTTTGCTTTGCTTTGGTTTTGCTTTTCCCCTTTCCGCTTTCGGCTCTCGAGCTCGTAGTGGAGATGTTCTAGTAACTGCAGATAGCAGGTGTGTTCTGTTCTGTTCTTCCGTCCAAATTGGTTCGTTGGTTGGTTCTTCTGGTTGGTAAGAATCTGGTGTGGATAATCGGATTAGACGGCGAGCACGGAACAACACGCGGAAGACAGGCGCTTCGGTTGGGCTTGGTCCGTTGACGCCGCAACGCAACAAAGAAAGGAACAACACCGGCGAGGCGATGGATCGCAGCCGTCCGTCCGTGCGGGACACGTTTCGACATCCTGCCGTGCTTTCGGTTTCCATCTCTGCCATCGCTCATCGCTGCCATTTATTTATTTATGACAACCCAACAACAGAACAGGTGACGACGTCAAGCCCCGTTCGGGGAGGAAAGGTCGGAACTGGCCCTGAGAACGGATGGATGGAGTAATGGCTGTGGGTGGTTGCACTGTTCCAGGTGAGGTGACCCCAACTGACCCTACCCTACTAGCCAGAGGCACAGGCTGCCTATGGGAGGGAAACTGGGAATAGGATAGTAGTACGCTCGTGCCTCCGTCGCCCCGTCCTTTCTTGGGTTGGCTCGGGGTTGGTTCAGGACCAGCCACCTACCATAGAATGGAAACCATCCACCGCTCCCTCCTCCAATGCCACCAAAAATATACTCCTCCGCCATGGAAATTTTATTCACGACTATATATTAGCAAAGTAGGAAAATTTCATCCAAAATTACATTTTATACCCAAATTTGTTTGTTTTGCCTAAATTGAACGCTAACAGGCCTTTAGGCGTCGTCATTGTCATCATTCAGGCGAGCATGCCTTCCAACATGTGGTTGGGCCACTAGTTCTTCCGCCGCTGGGTAGCCCGCCTATATGTGTCGTCGCAGTTTTGTTCGAGGGCGACGTCCCTCTCTCATCGAAAACACTCGAACCAGACACTGTAGTTGTTATCGGTGTCGTCGGGGTGGTGGTGCTGCTCCAACGTCATGCCATCTCTCCACAGTAAGATGTGGAGGCTCAACTCCCTGCTACCGGGGAGTGGTGGCACGACGTGGCCAGCGGGGCTTAGATGCCTCCCCTTAGGTAGCCGGTAGTAAACCTATGTGCACAAATTTCAACTTCAACAATCAGGTCTCATCGATGACAAAGTTATAGCCCCGACAGACGTCACTACTTCAAGTATCGCCCACCTCGTTCTTACCCATATGGTAGGCACGGAGAAAGAAGCTATAATTGAAACGTAAGAGTTCCGATTGAAAGGGGCATAATGGCACGAATATAGTATGCTCGTGCCTCCGTCGCCCCATCCTTTCTTGGGTTGGCTCGGGACCAGCCACCTACCGTAGATTAGAAACCATCCACCGATCCTCTTCCAAATACCACATGGAAAATTTTGTTCACGAATATATATTAGAGAAATAGGTAAATTTCATTCAAACTTGACATTTATACGTAATTTTTTCCTGAACTAAACCCTAACCGACATAGACGTAGGGTTCTGACTATTGTGACGACACTGCCTCGTCCTGCTCCACGGTGCCGTCGATGGGCTCCCGCTTCACGTCGGTAGGCCGATGGTGTTTCGCCTTGGCCTACGCCACATTCTGCTATGCAAAGGCACACAACACTAGGTACATGGCAGGGCAATCCTTCGGGTCGAGTGTATGGGTGGTTATGGGGTCGATGGTGGAACGGAGGAGCAGCGCGGTGAAGTTGGGTGTGCCCTCGTCGTCGACAATGTTCCAGAGAGGTACGGGACTAGGGTTGGAATTAGAAACTCACGAGTTAAATGAGTTGCTCATAACTCGACTCGGCTTGCTTCTTAACTCCTCAACGGCATGGAGTGGAGTAGCGCGTCGTGGTGCGACTTAACGAGTCTGAAAAAAATGGGAATTGTTTTTTAAGCAAAACGAGTGGTCGAATACATGCCCGGATGGCATAAAAACACTCCACACACCACTGTGCTAGAGACTCATATGTGTTGTACATGGACTAGTTTGTATTATTAACTCAACACATCGAGCCAAAAGAAGAAAGGAGTACAACGCCCCGGGTACCCTGGTACGGGGCGCCGTGCTATCAAGATGGGTCCGGTCCAATCTGACGTGGCAGGAAACATGACGCATTATGCTGGGGCGTCGTGTAGTCTGGCACGGCGCCCCAAGGCTGGGCGTCGTCAAAAAGGGTTACACCGTAAATGTTTCAAATTTTAATTCATTGTGAAATAAGTTTTCAAAAGGGGTTAAATTGGTGGAATTGCCCACCTCACGAGGCCACGGTGTAGGGGCACGACTTGTCATGAATGGATCACGAAAAGAAAAGAGGGTGGAACGAATTTACTGGTGGTGTTTGTTTTCGGCAGTGCCTTTTCGGCCAACTGTCCCAGGTGGTAGGATAGTAAATGTCACACCCTCCCTACATCTACATGCAGGTGAGGTGAGGTGAGGTGAGCAACTACCCTACCCTTGTGAGTGATGACAGAGCGAAAGGGAGAGGCTCGAACGTGGCGGACGCGGTTCCGTTAGCGTCAGTTCCGGCGGGTGGGTAGACCAAACGGAACGGAACGGAACACCGACGACCTCGTCGCCGTCTCCCTCTCCAACCGAACGAGTAATAATAAGGAAGGAAGGGAAAAAAAAGGAAAGCGAAAAGGGGAGGAGAGAAAAGCGTGGGCGACGGGTAGTACAAGTGGGTCTCTCCCCGCGGCGCGCTGTGGTTTGTTTCGCCATATCACCACCCACCCTTCCCCCACATCCCCTCCCGTTCCGTCCCGTCCCGCCCCCTTCCGCTTCCGGCGAGCCTCCTCCTCCCTCCTCCCTCGCCGGCACCACCAGCCCCCGCGGTGGGGCCCCATTGCTGGCCCTCATCCGCACCAGTGCCAGCCCCCTCCTCCCTCCCTCCCGCGCAGCGCGGGAATTTACCAACCACCCAGAGGAAGAAGGGCCGGGTCGGGATCCCCTCCGCCGCCGCTCACACGCTAGCCCGGAGGGGAATGCGGGACCGGTGCCGCCGTGGAATTCTCTAGACGGACGGGACTCCGCGACCCGCGCGCGGCTGCCGGAGACATGGTGAGTCGTCGTCGCGAGATCTGCCTTCCCCTCACACCCTCTCTGCAATTTCCGCCTGCTCTCTCTCTCTCTCCCCCCTTTCGCGCCTTATTTTCCTTCCCCTGCCGCCTCAGTTTAATTAATTAACGCCTGTTCGCGGCCGGTTACTGTTCGATTCCTCTCTCTCTCGGCCAGTGCTGTGCTAGTAGGACAATTTTTTTTGTTGTTTGCGTCGAATTCCCATCCGGTAAATTCCCTCTTCCCCGCTCGCCAAGCAATTCGTAGATTCCGCCACGAATCACGCCAGTTGCGAGAATTATTCGAATTAATACTACGACGCATGAATCTGCGCCCAACCTCAAACCACCCCGTATATACGCCTTCTGTTTGTGCGTCCGTGAATTCCGAGGCCCTCAGTGTTCGGAAACCCAGGCAGGAGGAGCTTTTTCGCGCGACCCTTTTCTGTTTGGAATTGCTCCTTGTTCGTATCGTATCATCAACCAACGGAGGGAAAGCTGTACTGGTTCGGCCTGGACTCGCTCTGTTGGATTTGATAGATTCGCTACGTCACCATGCCGCTGCCGGAGTAAAGTTCAAAACACCAGCTACGATTGTACTTCTACTGTAGCATTTATCTATTTATTTTCTTCCCCTTTTTTCCCCTTCTCCTTTGGGTTAATAATTATTCTGCTCTTGGTAATAAATTGCTAGTACGAGCTAAATTAAGGTTGGTCCTACTCTTGGCGCGTGGGATTTCATTCCAATTCCATTGTTCGGCAACCAGGCAGTGAATGGCATCTTCCTCCTTTTTCCCACAAATTTCAAACGTTGTTAGTACTCGCATGTGCGTAATTCTCACCTTGACCAAGTATACAAGTGACCTTTTTCCTCCTCCTTTCTTCCCGACGATTTTTCAACAGTCCCACTCGGTCTTCCCTTCTGTTTGCAATTAAGTTTAATGTACTAGTGGAATCAGTATTATTCTTAAAACTGTCAGCATTGCTGTGAATTGCTCCGGGACACAGTTGGGTTTTTTATTCGCTGACGATGATGAATATCGAATGGCTATGGATAAATTCCGTGGCGGAGTGATCGCGACGGATGGTAGTGGCCGGGAAACATCCGCGAGGAGGATATCAGTGTGCCGTGTTTGGTTCCATGACCATTGCTTTCTTGACTTGGCCGCTCTTTCGTTTCCACCCATGACCAATTCGTGGCATCCACACTACTGGTGTTAATTCACCCTGCTGTCTTTGTTGGTCAATGCCGAATAGCTAAATTAGATTACACAATGCTTCACGTGCTTGATTGTTCACTCCCTGATGTGTCTATCTGTGCCATAGGTGGAGGGCAGGAGCTGCCTACCTGCAGAGGTCAGGAATGGGCTCGAGATACTGAGGAAGAAGAGACTTGAGAGGATGCGTTTGAGTGCTCAGAACGAAGCCGCTGACAACCCTGCCGTGGCTGCGAGAAGCGGGGGCGATGCGCTGCGGAGTCCTGCAAACTGCGGGGTGAGATTACATGCCAACAATGGTCCTGCAGGTTTAACAAGCACCAGCAGTGCCCAGGACAAGGATCCTTTCGCAAAGCGCAAAGTGGGCAAGTTCGATATGTCTAACCTAGAATGGATTGGCGAGATACCAGAGTGCCCTGTGTATCGTCCCACCAAGGAGGAATTTGAGGATCCCATTGCTTATATACAGAAAATTTCCCCTGAGGCTGCGAAATATGGTACACCTTCACTTCGGCTCATTCTTTTTACTGAAAGTGATTTATTGAATGAGTGAGTAAATACTGACCATTGCAACTTTCTACTCCAGGCATTTGCAAAATTGTAGCTCCTGTAAGTGCTTCTGTACCTGCTGGCGTCGTGCTCAACAAGGAACAGCCTGGTTTTAAGTTCGTTACTAGAGTTCAGCCGCTTCGTCTTGCTGAATGGGCCGAAGACGACACCGTCACTTTCTTCATGAGTGGAAGGTGCGCTACTGTCTGTCTGTTTTCACTACCGATTTAGTTTCCCTTCCAAGTCTCACCATGTTTGTCATGATTTTGCAGAAAGTATACTTTCCGAGACTATGAGAGAATGGCCAACAAAGTGTTCTGTAAGAAATATTCGAGTACTAGCTGCCTCCCGGCTAAGTTTGTTGAGGAGGAGTTCTGGCGTGAAGTTTCTTCAGGAAAGATGGATTTTGTTGAATATGCTTGTGATGTTGATGGGAGTGCCTTCTCTTCTTCTCCTCATGACCAGCTTGGGAAAAGCAACTGGAACCTTAAGGTAAAAAGGAGTGCCTTCTCTTCTTCTTTTTCTTGGTCCTTGTGGTGTTTGCTACTTGACATTCTTATTGATCTCTGTCTGTGTGGGTACAGAATTTTTCCCGGCTCTCCAATTCTGTGCTGAGACTTCTGCAGACACCAATTCCAGTATGTAATATAATCATTGCCTATTTAGGTTTTACAGTACATTCTTTACTATGGATTTTGTCATGATTGTAGTTACTCTGATCCAAAACAGGGAGTAACAGATCCAATGCTTTATATTGGGATGCTCTTTAGCATGTTTGCATGGCACGTCGAAGATCACTATTTGTACAGGTATTAATTCTCGGTCTTATAGTACTAGATTAGTTACTCTTTGTTACTTCTTTAATGGACAAGCATCTAATATTTTTTTATCACATAACCAGCATTAATTACCATCATTCTGGGGCATTTAAGACATGGTATGGGATACCAGGGGATGCTGCACCTGGGTTTGAAAGAGTGGCTAGCCGGTATGTGTACGACAAGGATATTTTGACTGGTGATGGAGAAGATGCAGCATTTGATGTTCTCTTAGGGAAGACAACAATGTTCCCTCCCAATATCTTGTTAGACCACAATGTTCCTGTTTATAAAGCCGTGCAAAAACCTGGCGAGTTTGTTATTACATTCCCTCGTTCCTACCATGCAGGTTTCAGCCACGGTATGTGTAGTTTCTTATTTCTCCTGTTTGCTTATTACCACCTGTATGAATACTATATTCTAAGCAACCTTTGAACTACTCAGGATTCAACTGTGGAGAGGCTGTCAATTTTGCTATTGGTGATTGGTTTCCTATGGGCTCTCTGGCTAGCAAACGCTACGCACTTCTGAACAGAACACCCTTTCTTGCACACGAGGAGCTGCTTTGCCGTTCTGCAGTGCTTCTGTCCCACAAACTGTTAAACAGTGATCCAGAAACACTTACATCTGAACATCCATACACTCAATACTGTGTGAAGTCTAGCTTTGCAAGGTTGATGCGACTGCAGCGACGTACGCATGGCTTACTTGCTAAAATGGGCTCTCAGATATGCTACAAGCCAAAACTTTATTCGAACCTGTCCTGTAGCATGTGTCGGCGTGATTGCTACGTTACACATGTGGCATGTGGATGCACCTTTGATCCTATCTGCCTTCATCACGGTATGAAATGCCAACATTGCTGCTTTTGTAGCCTTTCCCTGAAATTTTAATTTTTTTTTCCTGACACTTTGTTGATTGGACTGCAGAACAAGAACTGCGGAGCTGCCCTTGTAAATCAAACCGGACTGTTTATGTCAGAGAGGACATACTGGAACTAGAGGCTCTAGCTAGAAAATTTGAGCAGGATATTCGCTTGGATAAGGAAAGAAGTGCTAATGACTCATATAAGCAGGCTGAGCTATCTGATATGGACCACAAGCATGGTCCATCATTTGGAACTAACAGGGGAATAAACAACAGTGATGCAGACTCTCTAGATGATGAAGTTATAAAAGCAAACGATCCTGATGTTGGAAAGAGTTCTCCTGCAACATCATCGTTGACATCTTTTGCACATCATGACGAGCCATTACCTGCAGAATCAAAGGTCGGTTTGCCAAGATCATATTGAACCCTATTTCCAAGTTTTGATTTTTTCTTTGAGTTAACGATATTATTGTTTCCCAGGTCCATGCAACTCAAACCAACCAAGTTTGCTCACCTGCAAACCATGCTATAAACACATCACCAGTTAAAGGAAATGACACTCTGGGTGGCAATTCATCCTGCATTGCTGATGCTTGCAATGGAATTAGTTCCTGTAATGCTTCACCCATGGAATACAGTGGCAATTCTGACTCTGATTCTGAAATCTTCCGAGTCAAGCGCAGATCCAGCATATTAGGAAGATCTGCTACTGACACAAAGGCAACAAACTCCTCTGAACAGAAGGTACGTTATGGTTTCATCCTTTATTATATGAGAAAAAAAATTTGGAGACATGTAGCAAAACTATTTTCGCTCACTCATTTGGCCCTGTAGAATCAATTTTGATTCTTTTCCTTTTACTGCCTGTTAAAGTGCTGCGGCTTTGTCTGCTTGCTGCGGGGACATAGCACTTGTCGAGGTCTTAGATATACAATGATGGATTCATATCATAGGTTACTGAGTTCTGCGATTACTGTAAATTAGATACACCATCCAAGATATTTAAACGCCAGATTTAGTAATTGATCAAGGATCTAGAGGAACTTTGAAGCTTGTGTAGGGTGTTTACCGTGCATACTTTGTTTCTGATACAAACAAATGCTTTAACCAGGTTCTGAAGCGGCTGAAGAAGGTGTGCCATGAAACACAACAGGACAACAAGCGACCTGAAGAGCATTTTTCAGTCCCCTCAGTCCCCTCTGACGAAGAAAGAGAAGACATGGTTCCCATATCCTGCAGGATGAAACGGCGCAAGCTAGAAACCAATCACGAAGATGACAGTTACTCTGGAAAGCTGAAGGTGTATCCATCTACCAGCACCTGTTCCCGGCAAGAGTTTGCGGAAGCGACTAGAGATGCACCTTCAGAGATCCGATCAAAACGAGTGAAAATCCGGTTCCGTCCTAGAGCTAACAGTCTGGTTGAGCAGCAGGGCAGTTCAGGTCAGAGATTTGCAAAGGATGAAGACAAGCCACCTGGCTGTTGGCGTACAAATTAGGGTACGCCTAAACACGGGTGCTAACCTCGACAGATAGGATTCTTTGTTTAGGTGAACTCTTAACTACACGAAGCGCTTGCATTCTGGTTAGCACAGATGCTGACTGACTGAGTTTAGGAAGAGCGGGGAGAGGAGGGTAGGGTTGATTGCTTGGTTAATCCATTCTTTGTGCAGCAGGGCCTCCAATTTGAGGCCTAGCAAGGCACGGTTAGAAGAAGACATTCTTCACATTTGTTTAGAGGCTCTGAAGTCACCGCCTGCTGCTGTTTGATGCCTGCACTGCCTGTGACGGAATTGGGCCTCGCTACCTTCCATTATGCAAGTATTTTTTCTTCTTTTGTTTAGCAGCTGTAAATCTCTGTATCTTCTCCTTGTTTTCATCATCAACAAGAGCAGCATTCGCTGCTGCTAACTGTATTCTTTTATACGCTTGTTGATTCAAGTAACCTTTTAGCTTGCCTGCTTCTGAAATATTCAATCAATTGATCGGGTGTTGGAAGGAACGGTACATGGTGTCTTGAGAAATTTGAAATAATGCTGCAGGAACTGAACTGACCGATGTGAAACTACCATTTCACGTGAAATACATGCGTTACCAAACGGACCTACTGTGTTTGAGATTTTGTGTTTTGTGTTCTGCAGCACTAGAAAGCAAGCCAGAACGATAGTCTGACGGGAAACGAAGCTAAGGCAGTCCCTGCCTCACAGTAGTCCCTGCCTCACAGTCACGCTCACACACAAGCAGGCAGCCGGCTCTCATGCTGGAATAATGGCGGCCATGTCCATAGCCGCAGCCACCACCTGCTGCTCCTCCTCCTCCTTCCTCCCTTCAAACCCCAGCCGACACATCACAGCAGCCTGCGCCCGTGCTACTCGCCTTCCTCTTCCACCGCCAATTTGGCGTCGCTCCCTCCTTGCCGCCTCCCCGCCGGCGAGCCGGCTCCGCCTACGCCCCAGAAGCTCCGTGTCGGCGTCCCCGGCCGCAGCGTACGACTACGAGGCAAGCAACCGCTCTCTTCTCTCCATGACGCGCTGGTCCTCTTCGTATAGATACTATCGTATATTCGTATGCTTGCTACCTTATCTGCTTATGCACTCTACAGGGACACTCTGCTGCTCAACGAGCTCCCCTAGTCCCCTTCCCCCATTTCTGTCATCTCGCTGTTCACAGATGCTCTTTTATACGTGCCACACGCACTACCATAACCAACATCGGTGCTAGCAAATTTGGTTTCACTAGTTTAGTATGCGCTTCTGATGTCAACGATTTCATAGACTGCCCAGCTCTAGCAGAAGAGCAAATATAGAATGTTCAGAGCCAAGTCACGCTGGCCTTCTTTTTTCCTTCCAAAGTAGTATCTACACAATGAAATGGAATCTGACCAGAAGCACCAATACCACACCCAGCCGCCCTGTTTGTCATCATGTTGGTAGTCCTTTTTTTTTTGAAACGAGGCAAAAGCTTTGCCTTTTATACACCCGATACTACGTTGCAAAAGCATTCTACAACATGGAGATGGCATGCTATGCCATGCGCCCATGCCTTCACTTCATATAGTATAGATGAATACTGTGAAACAAAGTTAGTCTAGTTCTGTAGGAGATCCAGTGAGCTTTGTATGAGGTGGATCTTTAGGCATTCTTTGATTACTGTACTGAAATTCTTCTTATCTGAATCCGTTTCATCTTTTAGATATGCTATTGAACAATATGCATCGTGTTCTGTTGTTGAAATAATAAGCTGACATTATGTGTGTAGTTTACCGATGGAAACAGAGAGGTGGAGCTGAGGCTGGACATCGGAAAGCTTGGTATTGAGAGTTCAAGAGATGTTTTTGTGGATGTGGATGACATGTCCCTACTGATCAGGGCCAAATCTGACGGAACTCTGAGGACTTTGATGAATGTTACCACACTATTCGACAGGGTCAAGTCTTCTGAGACAATATGGTACGTATCAGCAGTTCATCAGCGGGCTCTTTCCTCTGATGATACTCGGTTAACTCATCCAATTTTTACAGGTTCATTGACGAGGAACAGTTGGTGGTGAATTTGAAGAAAGTCGAACAAGAGTTGAAATGGCCTGATGTTGATGAATCTTGGAAATCCCTAACTGCTGGGATCACACAGTTATTGACAGGGATTAGTATTCACATAGTTGGCGATTCCACGGAGATTAACGAGTTGGTTGCTAAAGAGATTGCCGATGGCATTGGGTACGTGCATCACTGTGTCTTATCATCCTCTCTGCCAATTGCATTCTGGTTTACGCTGCACCTATTTAAACACTTGTATACATGTTCTACTATGATATCTGCTGCCATAAACACTATCACAGTTGTTACTTGCCCCTGAAATGTGTTTTTGCTGCATGTTTCCAGGTATCTTCCAGTTTGCACAAGTGAGCTGCTAGAGAGTGCCACTCAGAAGTCCGTTGATACATGTATGTCATTTTGGTTATAAAATGTGTATTTATGCAGGTTTTCGATCAAGCTAGTACAGTGAATTAAGTACATGTAGTTACCTGTAGGGGCGGCTTTGGAAGGAGCGGACTCTGTTGCTGAAGCGGAATGTGTTGTCCTAGAAAGCCTTAGCAGGTTATTCTTCCTTTCGAGTTTCTAGGCTTTGCTTTGTTTGATTACTTGCCATGTATGCTCAAAAACACGTCTTTCGCAGTCATGTCCGTACCGTGGTAGCGACACTAGGTGGCAAGCAAGGAGCAGCAAGCAGATTCGACAAATGGCAGCATCTTCATTCTGGGTTTACAGTGTGGCTGTCAGTGTCGGATGCCGGTGGTGAGGAGGCCTTTTCATAGTTCTTTATGTCTGCTGCATTTTTCTACAGAGTTTGATTCTTGCTACACTTGCTGTGCTGCGTGTGCAGATGAAGCCTCTGCAAAAGAGGAAGCCCGAAGGAGCGTTAGCACTGGAAGTGTTGCTTATGCAAAGGCAGACGTGGTGGTGAAGCTGGGTGGATGGGACCCGGAGTACACGCGAGCTGTTGCACAGGGCTGCCTTGTCGCCTTGAAGCAGCTAACCTTGGCAGACAAGAAGCTAGCAGGTATATACATAACATCAAACTGCTTAACTGCTCTGTAGGCATATCTATAACAATCTTTTACGTCTCAATTTTTCTGTGCGTGCAATATGTTTCCCTCGGCCCCCTTTCTAACAAATTCGTCACTGAGCTCTAACAAACAGCTGGGCTTGCCAAAACGTCTTATAGAAAGGGGACAGAGGAAGTAGCGTATTTCATGCTAGTAAAATTCGCCATTGACTAACAAACAGCTGGGTTGGAATGTCAGGGAAGAAGAGCCTCTACATCAGGCTAGGTTGTCGAGGGGACTGGCCAAACATCGCGCCACCCGGCTGGGATCCTAAATCAGATACCCCACCCACCGATATCTAAATCTAGCTTCTTTCTTCATTTCAAGGTGTTTTTTTTTCGCTATTTATATCTTCAGAGGCTTTGTTCATTGCGGTAAACAAAGGTCCTGCCAAATTATGTAGAACATTCAAATCAGGCTTTGTAACATTATTTCTGCCTATACATACACATATATCGCCGTCAACTAATACTACATGCACATCGTTCCACAACTAAGCTGAAATTGCAGCTTAGTGAACAAATATTCATCTCACAGCAATACTACATGCACAACTAAGTGAACAAATCAGGAAGAAATATATATGCAACGCATGCACACGTGTACAAATCAAGAAGAAATATATAGGCACCACGTGCACAATCTCACAGCAGTATCAAGAGTTTGACAAAAAATGATGATTATTAACTAAACTCAACATTGTAGGATATAACCAGACAGGACGATAATGAACAAGGAGCCTTCTTCCCATGTAACCACCTTGGGTTCACAAGAACACGCTAATAGTTTCCTTGTAGCAACTAAAACAGAAAACAGAAAGACAGCAGCATATGCATAGACAGACACGAACTACTCAGAAGACTTCACTCGTTTCAGGGCCTCCTGGTTCTGGGTACTCATCAAGTTGACCAGTTCCTTCAATGTTTCACCATCATTACTGACCTCATGGCTTGGCCACCAGCTTGGCTGGAGCATTTGGTGCTTCACGCTTAACCGCCAGAGGTAACTGTCCAAAGACAAACATAAGGTGAATTACATGTTGGTATTCAATGCCCTAAGAGCACAAAGTTGTGTGTGAACGACTGATCAGACATGGTAGTCTATATCCACATAATGTGCTAAGAGTGCCTAGGAATAATAAAAATGATTGGTACCTTATCTTGGAGCCGAATTATTGTTGATATGAGCATTCTGTCACCAACTATATGCCTCAGCCTCTTCACTAGGTCGACTCGGCTTATTTTCTTGGTCTGTATCAATACGCGCGCACACACAAGTATTAAGTCTAACTCTGGCGTCAACAGAAGGGGTAAGTTCTCAACTGAGAGGGCAACAAACAGGAACATAATAGCAGACCTTGAATTCCTCATAACAGTTATTAATCATGTCCATATTCTCGCGAGGAACTTTGGTTGAAATAGCCGCAAATAACATGGAGAAAGGCATCCAAGGCGTACTTGGAGCTTTTGCCATTGAATCTCCTAACATGGGGGCTTGATGTTGACCACCCAATGCTGGAGATGCTTCAAGTTTAATGTCCTGATTGTACATACAAGAAAGTTGTCAACAGGTGGCAAACTTGCCAAACATAAGTCGCATAACATGGTCATAACAGGAAACTTATCATATTTGGAGATTTCTATCAAACATTAAGACTACAATCAGCTCGAAGTTATAATCTCATAATGGAAGCTTAAGTCAATTGTTGAGCCAGACACTCAATCTGAATTACTGCATGCTCCTGCTGCTCCAACAGTGGAACTTGTCTGTATGAGAGCAGAAGTTGACTCGTAACAAATTATCAACTCCCAATGTAGAAAATCTCACCTGAGATACACTGTCGGCCAAACTGGGACTCAACACCATTGAAGCATCAGATGAATCATGACACTCTTCTTCTGTGAAGAGGGAACCTGCTGAAACATGATGAGAAGGCTCACCCATAAGATGATATAAATTGACATTCATCATGAATCATGAACTGTACCTAAATATAAAAACTTAAAAATAACACAACAGTTATGATGAATTACCTTTGGATTTAGAAGGCAATTTGATGGTGACTACAAATTCAGAATAGACATGACTATTCAGATTCATATCCCATACAACGTAATGTTGCGGGTTTTTTAGGTCATCTACCCCGCTATCAAAATACTCGTTACTAGGCTGGTGCTGCTTAGATCCATGGTGAACTATTTCTACGTTCCCCATTACGACACGGCACAACATCATATGGACAATGCCATTTTCATCAACATCAGAGTAATTCACACTGCAGAAAGTAATACAAAATATTGAATGTTTGCAGTTGTTAGGGAAAGGAAGAAACATGACGAAAAAATGGAAATAAATAAATGATACAGCAGTAAGATGACATCTAAATCTAAAACATGTGAATTGTAAGTGAAAGCAAATAAAGAATTCCAGAAACTATTTCATACTAAGTTTATCGCCAAGAGATAATTTGAGACGAGCATATACCAGTTAATAGAGCAATTAGCTGGTGCAAGGACAATGCCAGTTCCGTAGGGTGGACACTTAGTGGGCTTCTTAACTTGCAAGGTGCCAGTCAGCATCATTGCATCCACAGCATCTTTCGAGCAAGGAAGCCAAGCATAGCGCACATTTGCGCTACCATGCTGACATTTAGTAATCTCTACCTGCTTTTGGAAGAGATCATAACGGTCTTCTCTGCAATTATTCACGAAAGGCGTTCTGTAGATTCCAACAATATCCTTCGATCTAATAGCAGTCCCCATTCCCTGCATCAACATTTTCTGCACAACAGAAGTAGTTCCTTGTGCACTAGATTGCCCACCCAGCTTATTTAGCTGCGGTTGAGAACTAAAGGCTGCAGGCAGCAAAGTGTGTGGTTCATTCTCTCCGACAGTTTCTGCAAGTTCACCAAATTTTTTCCTGTTGATATTCTTCTCAGCTCTAACTCTTTTAACACTGGAAACCTCTTCAGAACTAGACTCGAAGTTTGAACTTTCAGCAGAACTCTCAGATGCTCCAAACTGGTCAATTATTTCACGCGTCCCATTGGGCTCAGCTCTAACATACACGTGATTTCCGTTGCCAAGATCTTCCCTCCTATATAAAATCTGATCTTCCACAAATACCTCTGGGAAGTAGCGCCTTCCGTTATCATCAATCCAAGCTATCGGCCTCTGAAGACCTGACTTTGAGTCTATGAATGTCATATGAACAAAATCCAGCAAAAAAAGCTGGCTCTGATATCCAACTTCTGTGATGCTCTTCTTTGTCCGGAAATTAACTTGGGCCAGCTTGACAATTTTTTCTGGAAACTCCTTCCAGTTGCCACCTTGGCGAAGCAGAATGCGCTTAGGCAATGCACTAGTCATGAAATTATTGTAGCTCTGTAAAATCTGCCTGTTTAAGTGGCATGCGATGTTCGCCTTGTGATCTTCATCAACATACAACCTAATATCAGAGTTTCCAGCAGGACGCTGATGCAATTCAGAGGTGCGGCAGGCATCAGCATAACAAGCAGCGGGGCTGTCTCGCTTCCTCTTGAGGCTGCTTGTGTTCTTTCCACATTTAGCCAACACCTTTTCGTTCATCGCAGCCATTGTTGCCAGGAGAAACGACCAACCAGAGACTAATTCCTTCTAGCAAACTAAAGCCCAACAAGTCTACTATTTACACTAAGCTAATAGAGAAACTTCTGAACCAAATCTACTACGTTATCGACGAGAACACAAATGAGGGTCGGGTGAGAAAGAGGCAGTGTAGCTGTTATTGTCATCCTGCAAAAAAAGGAAAATTAGCCAGTATTATCAACTGGCGCAAGAAGAAAGTCTGGAGTATCTTAAATCAAGACAAAATAGATATGAAGTTAAAGATTGTGTTACTCCTTTCTAAGCAGTTAATCCAAAGAGTAAATTGCACAGAACAATTCCATTGCATCAGCAAGACAGTCTAGATATAAGCAAAATATAAAAACAGAACAGTGAGTATGCTGAGTTATTATTTCATGTGAGCACGCCGTAACATCCTCACGGACATGAAGGTCTTATGTAGCAGGAATTATGGCAGATATATGGCATGACAGGACTAATGAGTTGCCTGGGCTATAAGAAATATGCTCTCTAACAAGTATTCATCATGTATGTATAAAAAGTGCGCGCGAAACTTGTAAAACATATATTTGAAACACCCGCGCAAACTATAAACGATGCAACACCGGCGCGAACTATAAACGATGCAGAGTTTCCTAGTAGAGTAACCACAGAAAGTAAGGCACAAGCTATCCAGCATGGAATTCGGTACAATTCTAACAAAATTTCTTCCATGACGCAGTCCGACGAGCATGATCTTGATAGACTAACGCTTAATTCACGCCAATTCCCAGGAAAAGATGAAACTTTTAATAATATTAGGTAAGTCGATCATACGCGGAATCTGCTTCAATAAATCCTAAATCTAGTAACAACAATCAGCTTACCGGACAACACAAACCGAAAAAAAACTAATAGTTGTTAGAGAAGAAAATTAAAGATAAAGAAGAATTATGACAACCGAAGAAAGAATTCGTAGATCCATACGGAGACCACACCAATCGAATCCGATCCGCCTGGTCGATACTCACCTAGGGCTAGCAGTAGCGTTAGCGGGGGTCGCGGCGGAGGAATTAGAGCGCTTCATCTCGTCCGATCTAACCCCTGTGTCCCCCCCTAGGACTCCTCTACGGAGCCCACCCTACCCCCGGCGACCACGGCCGGAGATAACTCCCCTCGTCCGGCGGCGAGACTCGGCTGGTCAAAAGAAACCGAGGAGTCGGCTCTGGGAAACTCGCGGCGGCGGCGGTGGGTGCGGCGGCGGCGGGAGGGGGAGCGGGCGAAGGCGAGAGGAAGGTTGGGCGAGAGCCGTGCGCCGGTGGTGGAATTATTATTGGGCTGGGTGGGGAAAGCAAAATAACGCGGGTCCACGCCTTTGTCGTGCCCACCCCCTTATAAATCTCCACCCACCGCCTCAAGCCGCACCCCTGTCACCGACGTATGGGACCGGACAGAGAGGGGTCGGGTTGGCGGTGAGGTGGAGGACCGCTAAACTTGGATGCCAAGTTGCGTGCCTTTTTTCTTGGGCCGTAAGCTAAATGGCGACGGCCTGATGCCGACACCCGGACGGCCATCGGACGGTTCACACGCACGGTCAACGGTCCCTGCCCCGCTCGCAGCCGTCCGTCCTCCCGGCCAGATAGATATTCCCGTCTAATATAATTATATTTTTTTCTTCTAACGCCTCCTCGATCGGTTGCGTGCGTCTGTGAGATACGTGGTGACGTGTCCGTGACGGAGCTTCGTGTTTGCTTCCGATTTGTACTCGTTTGGTTTGATTTTAGTATGTTTCTTTCTTGCATCGATCTGAATTGCGCTGCGTGTTTCACGAAACCTAGCTCAAGTGCTCAACTATACTAAGATGCAAAAATCGCACAAAGTCTCCGGTATGGGACATGTTTCCAGACTAGTTGGAGTACTTTAGTCATCTTCATAGGACGCATACGGAAAGGAAAACGAAACTGATTAGCTATCCCTGCATGCAAAAATAAAAACAAGAAAATCCTTCGTTTTTTCCACCACTATATATAGTCTAGGTTGATTAATAAACTACTGTAGTAGAAATTAAGCCCGTCCGGGTCATTTTCTTAAATGTCACTGTCTGGCTACATTTTTCAAGAGTAACAATCTTTCCGAATAAGACTATGTTTGAGTCATAACAGTTGACTCTTTTGAGCTACGTAGTTGCATTCTCATCCATGGGCTGGTTCAAGGTATTAGTTCACCTTTGTCATCAGTCGGGTCATAATTTAAGATGTAATGCATGGTTTATCTTTGGTGTGTTGTTTTGGCAATTCAACATTAGTAAAACATTTCTCCATACACACAATCACAAGGTACGTTCTTTTCAACCTAAAAATTGACCCAGACGAGATTTTTTTATAGATAAAACCCAACGAGATTTTTCACTATTGGGATTGAGTTATGTTGAGTATTTAGATTGAGAGTGTCTCTTGTGATTCCCGGTGGAAGTTCGTATTTGTCTTTCTTTCAACTAAAATACTAGTTTTCCACTAACATGTGGGCTAGTGTAAAAATCCTCGCCTCTTTAAAGACCTTCACCATATTTATAATTATTCTTCAACCACTAAGATGCAATCTCTTCAATAGAACAACTTTAACCACACTGAGACTTCATATGGAACTAGACTGAGTTTTTTGTAGTTGATAAACCGAGGGCATATATTCAGTATGATTAATTCATTGTTTGTTATATGATCATCGTTATGTTTATGGGATACAAATTGTGGTTGTATTTCAATGAATGAGGAGACAAGCTAATAAGTTATCATGTGAGACTCATAGCATACATGTGCAGAGGTAATATGGTATTTGGTCAGACAAAGACACAACGCTACATTGGTATGTAATTTGTAGGTGAACAAAATCCGTTGTACATTAAGCGGTGGAAGTGTAGTCTTTCTCAGCTTTTGGACAAACATACAAGATAATATGAATATGTGTACTTCACGGGCCCAACGAGGTCCATTGTGCACCAACGGGTGGAGGGATGTGACTTTAGTCTTCCCTCGATGCTTGACCTTTTTATACTTCACAAACTAGATGAACAAATCATAAGCCCTATTTTATGGCTATAATATGGTCATATGGGTTAAATCCATGTTCTCAAACACCAATGAAGCTTACCACTCAATCTTTCCTAACTTGAATGTGAGATTTCTAATTTACATACATGGTGGTGGAAGCTGAAACATGTCAATACATTTGTCAACGGTATTTCTCAACTAAAGCATCATGTTCACCATTCATCCTCATGAGGGATCATATCACTAAAAGAAAAAAAATCTAACACATGGCCATGACATTATTAATTGGAATAGGTAAGAACACAAAGAAAAATATTATGTCTTTCGTATTGACGGAGATGATGCATGGGAAACCCAAGCTGAAAATTATGGTGACCCAGCATACCACTACATGATGTTGTATGCTATAGTCGTTGACATAGCACCAATAGATCACCGTCCACCAGTGTTACGTCATCAGAGTGGTACAACAGAAACATCTTTTCGCAGGTCCAAGGCATGACTATAGATTACAAACAGAAGATCCAAAACAACAGATCTTAAGAACCTCCTCGAAACAACGAGGCAAGGCCCTAATACAAGAAGATCAAATGAAAAATCTCGGAGGAACTAACCTATACTAAGCCTACTGCTAACACTGCTAGGCTTGCGATTGCGCTATAGCAACGCCTACAGAGATAGGGTCTATGACTAGGAATCTGTCCGCTTCTACACTACACCTTCATTTGTCCTTCGTCTTCCTTCAATTGCTTCAACTCAATGTAGTTGCCTTCTCTGGTATCTTGAGTTTATCCGCCATCAGAGTCTTCATAGTCTAAAGTGTTGCCTTCTTGAGATTCTTCATGTCTATCAGGGGTTTAAGAGGCAAGGGTGAGTAATAGCGTTACCCAGCAAGTTCATTATGCAAGGTGTGAACTTTGATGCATAAATACAGCCAAAAACAATGGATTGTCGTAGGCTAATGCAAGTTCTAGAAAACATTTCTTTAAAAGGTTGCTTTTATTCTGAAGACTATGCTCGTCAGGAGTCACAGGGCTACGGCTTTGAGGAGCCTCCTTTCCTGTTGCGTTCGTCATTCCGTCCTGGAACATGGAGTAACATGTCACATTTATACACTCTGCAGAGATGCGCTGCTTTACCCATAAGAGATCAAAGCCTTGTTGCACAACCGGGCGAAATCTTTCCCGTCCACACTTCCTATTGTGTGGGGCCAAGTCAATTGATCCAAGCCATTCACCGTGCTTCTCCACCTCCCCGCATGCCCACCCATTATTCCCGCAAGATAGAACTTCTGAGGCGATATTCTACCCCGCAAGGTAGAACTATCATGGTTTACCCCTGATATCCGCCACTATCATAAGGCAAGACTATCTAGGCTCCCCTTGCAGCCCATCATAGACACCAGAGCCGGTGGGAATAAGGGATCTTGCCCATGTGCATGTAGTCTCGCAAGATCTACAGCCTACGGTCACTAGCAATCCGTTGACATGCGAATAGAAGAAGATCACAGATGACTTTCCCATCCCATTCCAAGTCTTATGGTAGCGCGTAATATACGGCGCAAGAATTGCTGGCGACATTTGTCGTTAAGTCCTAGATGATACTTTCTCGTGCAAATGGGACCTCCACCACATCATTCTTACCGTGGTCCCATCTGCCAACCATATGAGATTACCACCACACTGGTCGGTAACCATAGTCATATTATTATAAAATAAGTTTTATGTCCTTTTTGTGTGATATGCAATAATACATTTTTTAAATAGTTTCTTAACAAATAATTCAAGAGGACATGAATAAAAGGGATGAACTTGCCTTTTTTTACTGCAAGATTATGAAGCCAAGGTCTTCGATATAAAATAAAATCCAAGAAGTCTAAAAACAACATCATTGGTCCGGTAAAGACTAATGTTTAAAGAAGCAACATGATTAATGCATAAGTATGAGATGCATCACAAAGTACCCCGTATCACACTCTCGGAGATTGTGTGTTGTTTGAGTTGGGTGTTTTCATTTAGAGTTGTTTTATCTTCAAGTTTAATTCACAAGTAAGATGAGTTGTTTAACATTAATTTTCATGTATCATATTAAGCATAAGAGTAAAGTAAAACCACATATAAACACTCAATTGTTGCTTTAGGTTGTGTTCATCTTATGTTGGTGGAAAGCATGTATGAACTTTAATTAATCTAGAGCTAGGGTAGTATTATCTTTTATGATGGCAAAAAGAATAACTTTTGAAGAACATGAATAATGTATAAAATTGTATCATATCAAATGGTTAAAATACCTTATATGATTATTCTCCTTTGTGTGTTTTACCAAAATCTTTGCATTATGAACAATATGCTAGTTTTAATCAGACACTAACTAACTTTAAACTTAGCTTGTTTCATATGGATGAATGTTTTGTTTTTGGAAGATAACAAGTTTCATAGCTATCTTAGTGTTACAAATTTTTAAGTTGTTTCCTTCTTAGTTTACTTAACCAGTTTATAACTAAACATGAGTTAGTAATAAATATGATAGGTGCAACATTAATACAAAAAAGTAGTTCAATGGTGTTACATTTCTATTTGGTTGAAATGAATATGGAATGGCAGTATAACAAGTTTCATATGCTTATAACTTCATTTTCAAACTTATGAAAAATAATAATTATTAATTATTATTTTAAAAAAGAATATCATCTTTAAATAGGTTTATTGAAATAATATAGTTCATGTTGTAATAAAAACACATGACTAAAGTTAAAGTTATGCATGTGAAACAATTTAAATGAAGTTTGAAATGCATCCAAAATAGCATTTCAAATAACTTCTTATTTAAAGGATTATGTGGTTTGTATTTCAAATTGTATTATGTTTCAACTTTATTCAAACACAAGTAAGAATGATACAACAATATATATTTTATTTTTCTGATCATTTTGGTATAAAGATTATATTTTTTTGCTTTAAAATGAATTAGTTATGAATTTACAAAGTTTATTCAATTTAATTCAATTTCTAGAAGTATTAAATAGAATTGGGCCCACATGTCATGGTATTAATATTTATAGAAATTTTCCTAAAAGAATAAAAGTCTGACAGCTGGGTCCCATATGTCATACATTGATTTATTCCGAATTTAATTTACAGAAAAAGAAAAATAGGCGGCTGACGTCATGGTGACGTCTGCAATGGAATTTCTCCACTGCCGAACACCAAATTGCCAAATCCGAGCGACTTGGGACGAATAGAGCCTGGGTATAGCTAAACCGCATCAAGAGGAACCTGTTGGTGGTGGCGCCGCCCGCGTAACGTCACCGGAGGATGGTCGGCGGCGATGTTTTGGTGGCCGGAGATGGGAAAATGGTGCGACGGCATTCCCGTATGAATTAAGATGAGTCTAAGGCATGAGGAGGTTCCTGAACTCACCATGATTGCGACGGAAGGCTCGGAAAGGCTTGGGGACGACGCACGACGACGGGAGCATCCATTGAAGCCGGCGGCCGGAGTTCAGGGAGATGCAGAAATTCGACACTTCACGTGCTCCTGCGCACGCGTGGCTCGGCAAGGACGAAGAGGGCTTCACGGCGGTCCTCCAGAGCTTTTCGGAACTCCATGGGGTGGCTGGAATCATCGGCAATCGACGGCGCACGGTGGCGGCCGGAGAAATTAGGGTTACGGATTAGGGAAGAACATAGAGGAAAGAAGATAGGCCTCGGATGAGAGGGTAGGGAGATGAGGACGTCTCCCTGGGTCCTTATCGTCGCGGGACGGCGAGAGGAGGCAGCACGCGAGCTCGGAAGCAACGACACAGCGCGGTGCGTCCTTCTGGCGTGGGGAAGAAGAAACAGATTAAAAGGCGTTTTGCCGAAAACCTCCTGGAGGTTTGGGAAACAACAGAGCCAGTTCAAACAGACCCCTGGTCAGGTGTTTTGGACCTACTATTGAATAGAAAATTTACAGGAAGGTCCTGTAATATGTAGGACTTAAATAGAATGTTATTTAACCTTTGTATTTCAAATACTTAGTACATATTTAATTCCGTTTACGTATCATTGTGAATTTAAGCATATTTGGATTTATTTCATCTATTAAAATGTGTGATTTCCACTTCTTTCTTTTTATTGTGCATGAAGGTAATGTGAGAATATTTTCTATGCCCTTAATTGTATGGGTGTGTTATTATCTTCAAATCCTAAAATGATTTGAGGCTTGACTCCAAAAGGAAGATGGATATAAGTCTTTAAATCTATTTTGTAGGGCATAAGTATGAGAATGTAATCTTGTTGTATTACATCATTCATATAGATGATGAAAGATTACTGCACTCCTTCATGAGATAATAGATGTCTTTGAAATAGATATTTTTGCATAAGATGAATATAGGTATATTTATGACATCATATGGCCTTGTGCATATCAGAAGAATTGGTTAACAGGGTTATAAAGCTTGTCACCGGATTACTTTAAATATTCAAGTGACTAGAGAATTTGATGTACTGGATTATCTGAATACTTGTTTATTTGCATATGACACTCAATTGTTTTAGGCCTACAAAAGTGATTTGTTAACAAGTTATAAGGCTTGTTATCAAACTACTTCTACATCACCCAAACCTTTGAATATCATACCATTTCTAGAGACATTAATACATATGGATGATGGTATGAGAGTTTCCAATTCTCCATGATAGATTGACATAACACTTCTATGCCCATCTAAAGAATGCTTCTCAAAGTCTTCTTGTTGTTCTTTCTCCTTTGTTGATATCTTCTCTCGTTGATGCCTTCAAGAAGATTGGGAGATAAGAAAAAAAGATGTCTAGATAAAGTAAGGAGATCTGGGTTAAGCTTTGGATAACTCAGATTTGTCTTAAAGACTATCATGATTTCTATGTACTAGATATATGTCTAGCATAATTGAGAAGAATAGATGCTCAGAGAATAACTAAGAATATTTGGTTTGATCATTAACTCCTAACTAATGTTTATGGTGAATGTGTGTTATTTTCATTTGGCGTTGCATTTTATCGTATGTCTCTCTACCCCATAATAAGGTTTAAGCCAAGGTCATCTCAGAGTTTGTAGCGCTCAAGTTGATGACCTACTTCAATTCCACCAACTCAAGTGAAACTCCAATCACTTATTGTTTTGAAAATTAAATGCGCGAAGATTATTCGGATTTTCTAATGCATGAATGCAATGCACACTTCTGTGTCCACTCTGTTTCTGGACCCTAAGTTTTGGGATGTTACAGTTTCCCCTACTTAAACTAAACTTCGTCCTCGAAGTTGGCACGCTCTTACGTCTCGGATTGTAGATTTGTCTTGTATATAAGCCGGAAGTTCTCGAACTTCATGTTGGTCCTTAATGGAGATAATTGGTGTATCCCAAATCCATATTTTCCTATAATCCTCATTTGACTTAGCAATTTGCTAACTGTCAATTCTTTTTTGGGAATATTCCACACCTGGGTCTATCTTCTTGATAAACTCCTTGAATCAGGGCTTCATCTGATTCTCGTTGGTCCTATTAGTAGTTCTAACTAAACTTCGTGCCTTAATAACTAGCCTACTATTTGAAAGGTACTTAGGGTTTAGGAAGTCTTACCAAGGCACACCTTACCTTCTTCTTCAACCAACCTTTGTAATGGCACTATACCTAATCCACCCTAATATGAATGGTCGGGAAGATTTACTTCCAAAGGCTTACTTAAATGGGTTTACTTTTTCTCGTGTCATCTGGAATCTTCATAAAACACTCATCCTAGCGATGCAAGGTGATCTTCTGATATGATTTACTACGTGATTTCTCCTACCCACTTCTCCTGTCATTCTCTGGGTTGGAACCAAGGAATGACCCTTTATTGACAAAAGTAGTGCAACAACTTGGTTTTGTCAATCTCCGCTTCAAGTCTACTCCTTACTTCATTCCAGTAGGAACCTCAACTCCTGGATTGAGATTACCTCAAGGGTTCTATCTTTATCTGGGTTGCAGCTCCCCTTATGAAAATAAGGTCCAACTGTACCAAATCTTGGGTTCCTTCTGAAGGGGATCGTGTGCAGAAAACAAAAAATTTCCTAGCAACGATATCCTTAAACTAGCCAAGATCTATTCTATGCAGATATAGTAGTACGAACGGAGATCGGAATACGTACCCTTGTAGACCGAAAGCGGGGATTACGTTCCCGCACAAACGTTGTCGATGAAGACCGACGTAGCCGACCTCAAGGTCGTGTAGAGGAAGCAGGCCTCCGAGTACCGCTAGCGCAGCACCTCGCAGGGAGTCGCACACGTACGGTGGAGACGACGCCTCCGAAGCTCCAGTCCAGGACGAGCAGCGGAAGACTTGGACCGGAACACCAGCAGCGCGGCAGCGGGCTATGGTGGAGGAGATCCCCGACTCCTCTTGCTCGGCGCGGCTCCGACTTGGGAACCACGAGATCGAGAGAGAAATCAGGAATTAATTGGTGAATTAAAAGGCTGGGGGTGCCCCTTCTTATATAGGCTCCCAAGGGGAGCCAACCTTGCCAGCCAGGCAATGTGGGACTATCCCCACATAGCCTGGTTCGGCTATGGAGTGCGCCGGCCCCCTGGTGGGCCCCTTGTGGCCCACCTAGGCCGGCCCTCCTGCCCCCCACCGAATTCCCCTAGGGAATTTTCCCCTCTTGGGCCTTCTTTCGTCCGGAAGGCCCATTTAGGGAAATCTGCCTTAATAAATTCGAAAATAAATATATAAAATCATATTTGCATATTAATAACACTAATTAATATCAAACATAATATATATAATATTTCCTAGCTCCGAAAACTCTTTCGGCGCTGCCCGATCTCCATCGGACCTCTCCCGGGACGCTCCCGGTGATCTCCTTCCTTTCCGGTTGTCTTGTCGAAACCCCTTAAGTGTGTTACCCTAGCGGTTCGATATAATATCAGGTATGATCAAGACTCCTCAATGATCAACGACTAATCCGTAGGCCTGGACCCCATGAATTAATCCTTGAGATATAACGAATGACTTTCATCTATCAAACCTGAACGTGAAGTCTTAGACCTTTTGCCATAGCGATACTTAGCACGTTCGAGCGTCGCTCCATAGATATCTCCATACCTAATCCCGACCTCGTTACCGACGATGCCATCTTCTACTCGTTCATGATATCATGTCTCCGTGACCTAGTCACATGCTTGCAAGCTCATTAGACATGATCTCACCGAGTGGGCCCGAGAGTATCTATCCTGCTATGCGGACTGGCAAATCCCGCTCTTGACCCCTCGTCTCAAAACTCCTTTCCAATACCCAAAAGTATCACCGTTATTGTCATACTAAATAAGATACGACGTTTGGTGCAATCAAAGTATTTTCGGGGAATATCAATAAGAGTTGATCTCACGGTCAAAGGTGTAACGACTATGTTCTCCAAATCTGGGTATGTCCATCACATCACTCTCCAGCGATATGACTCTCATTGCCGACCGGCACCCTGCCCCATGACCGGGAAACCTCGATCATCAATCGCGCAACGAAACTAGTCTTAGTAGAGGCTACTAGGGACCTGGTTGTTTACGTATCACACCCGCATTAATGTTTCCGCTTAATACGGTTCTAGCATGACACAAAAACCTATTATGAACAAACGAGATATGATAAAGAATACACTTTATTAATTGCCTCTAGGGCATATCTCCTTCAGTCTCCCACTTGCACTAGAGTACAATTTAATCTAGATTACAACTTGGTAAAAGCCTAACACCCATATCTAACTGGTGCTGTTCATGCTTATCAAGCGGAAGAGGCTTTGTCAGCGGATCTGCCACATTCAGATCCGTATGCACTTTGCAAATCTTCACATCGCCTCCTTGTACGTACTGACGTATCACGTGGAAGCGTCGGAGAATGTGTTTGGCGGTGGAGTGAGACCTTGGCTCCTTGGCGTTCGCAATGGCACCCGTATTGTCGCAGAAGAGGATCACGGGGTCTTGCACGCTCGGGAACACTCCAAGTTCGATGACGAACTTCCTCAGCCACACAACTTCATTCGCGGCCTCGCAGGCAACAATGTACTCCGACTCCATTGTAGATTGTGTGACTATGGGTTGCTTCCCACTTCTCCAGCACACGGCGCCTCCATTCACCTTGAACACGTAACCTGTCTGTGACTTACAGTCATCGGGGTCTGAGCAGAAACTTGCATCTACGTAACCCGTTACGCCAAGTTCCTCATCGCAGCCACCATACACAAGGAACATTTCCTTTGTCTTATTGAGATACTTAAGAATGCTCTTAACAGCTACCCAATGCGGCATTCCAGGATTACTCTGGAACCGGCTTGTCAAACTTAGAGCTAATGCCACATCCGGTCTAGTACTCAACATTGCATACATGATCGATCCTATGGCTGAAGCATAAGGATGTTTCGTCATTTCGGCCTTACCCAGTTCCGTCACCGGACACTGCGCCTTACGCAATATCTTATTCTTGATAACCGGCAGAGAACCCTTCTTTGCCTTCTCCATATGAAAACGCTTCAATATTTTATCAAGATAAGTACTCTGACTCAGTGCTAATAGGCGTCTTGATCTATCGCGGTAGATTTTTATGCCTAAAACATACGCAACTTCTCCTAAGTCCTTCATGGAAAACTTACTGTTTAAATATTCCTTCACGCTCTTCAGAAGTTCCACATCATTCCATATTAGCAATATGTCGTCAACATACAGTGCTAAGAACACAACCGAGCTCCCACTCATTTTCTTGTAAATACAGGTCTCTTCCACATTCTGGATAAATCCAAAACCTTTGATTACCTCATCAAAGCGAAGATTCCAACTCCGAGATGCCTGCTTCAATCCATAGATGGATCGCTGAAGCTTGCACACCTTGTTAGCACTTCCTGGATCGACAAAACCTTCCGGCTGTACCATGTACAACTCTTCCTCAATGTTTCCATTCAGGAAGGCCGTTTTGACGTCCATCTGCCAGATTTCATAATCATAGTAGGCACCTACCGCTAACAAAATCCGAATAGACTTAAGCATCGCTACCGGTGAAAATTTTTCATCGTAGTCAATTCCATGAACTTGTCGGAAACCCTTTGCGACAAGCCGAGCTTTATAGACGGTCACATTACCATCAGCATCAGTCTTCTTCTTAAAGATCCACTTATTCTCGACGGTCTTGCGCCCTTCGGGAATATCCACCAAAGTCCACACTTTGTTATCATACATGGATCCTATTTCGGATTTCATGGCTTCAAGCCATTTCTCGGACTCTAGACTCTCCATCGCCTCCTTGTAGTTCGTAGGTTCGTCTTGCTCGACTAGCATGACGGTGCAAACCATATTGCCATACCATTCTGGTGCGATCCGAGATCTACCAGACCTACGAGGTAGAACATCTTACTCGACAGTTTCTCCCACTCCTTCCACGGAGGACGTTTCCGGAATTGCTTCCGTTGCGCCACTCGGAATCTCGAGTTCAGGATCAACGATTTCATCGAGGTCTACCTTCCTCCCACTCACTCCTTTCGCGAGAAACTCCTTCTCTAGAAAGGCACCGGTCTTCGCGACAAAAGTTTTGCCCTCAGCTTGGTTGTAGAAGGTGTACCCAACGGTTTCCCGCGGATATCCTACAAAGACGACTTTCTCCGACTTTGGTTCGAGTTTGTCGGGCTGTAGTTTCTTAACGTACGCCTCACAACCCCAAACCTTCAGAAACGATAACTTAGGCTTGTGGCCATACCATAATTCATACGGTGTCGTTTCAACGGACTTGGACGGAGCCCTATTTAAAATGAATGCGGCTGTTTCTAACGCATAACTCCAGAAGGACACTGGCAGATCGGTAAGAGACATCATGGATCGGACACTATCCAGTAGAGTACGATTACGTCGCTCGGACACACCGTTACGCTGCGGAGTTCCGGCGGGCGTAAGTTGTGTGACGTGGGGCTACCTTGCGGGTAGCCCACGATGATGCTACCTGGGACGCGCCAAGGATGGAAAGGCCCGCGGAAGGCCCACTCGGGGTACCTCGTACCCTAGTCCAACTCGGTTAGGTCTTGTAACCTACCGTATCTGTACTAACCACCCGAGACCTGGCTACCTATAAAGCCAGGAGGGTTGCCCGTCCTAGGGAACACGCTCATAACCACTACGACAAACCCTAGCGAGATCACAATCTCGCCATTGTAATCGCTACTCGCATCAATAACCAGACAAGCAGGAGTAGGGTGTTATCCTCCGGGAGCCTGAACCTGGGTAAACCTCGCTTGTCAGCCGTCATGATCACCTTGCACTCATCTCTCTCCCCATCAATCAACCCGGGGTGCACAACCCTGGGACTTGTCGAGTTAACACCTCGTCAATTGGCGCCGTCTGTGGGAAGGCCAACAAGTGTTAGGATCATGGTCGCACCGGCTCCATCCGCAATGAAGATCGGCGCATCCGCCGTCAGGTAGTCGATCCGATTCGGCTCCTTCGAGTACGTCGTCCACTCGCCAACTCATCAATCGGTGTACGCCGATCTGGACAAAGGTATACACATTACCTTCGGCTCCATATTCTGCTGCATAGATAGTCGAGGTATACTCAGGTCTACGACTACTGCGCTACGCGCGACGGCGTCTCCAAAATCGCCGACCATCGCGCCCGCTGGACCCGCCGAGATCGCATCTGCCGCACCCGCGGAGATCGCAATCGCCGGACCCGCTGAGATCGCACCTGCCGCACCCGCGGAGATCGCGCCCGCTGGACCCGCTGAGATCGCATCTGCCGCACCCGCGGAGATCGCGACCGACGAACCCGCGAAGATCGCATCTGTCGCACCCGCAGGGGTCGCGCCAGCTGCACCCGCGAAGAGGACATCTACAACGACAATCTCGGCAACGACCGCGCGAATCGAGTCCGCTACACCAACCTCGGTCGTGCGGTCGATCAGGTCAAGATCCACCTCCACCATCGCACCCGCGCGGCCGACCGGGGGCCCGCGTCCGACAACCATGTCGCGCGCGCCCTCGTCTTCGTGGAGATCCCAGGTCTACCCCAAGCCAATCGCACTCGCGCCGGCAAGTGTGAGCACCTGGACAATCGCGAAGAGACGCGACAGCGGGTGCGCCGCGCGCCACGTTGCAGCAATTTTCGACCCCGAGCAAGAAGCGGGTGACAGAAGCAGCAGCGGTAGCACCAACTCTCCAATCCATGCCTACCCCAAGCAAGTCTTCATGGCCGGCACAGCGCCGCATGACGACGAAGACGAACCCGCATACCCACTGGAGGTGGACATGCCGGACCAGACGAAACTTGTCATCACGCGCGATATGGCGATCCAAGCCATGAAGCATGTGGACGAAGGCACGTTCCCGCCACCCAACGCACCTCGAGAAGATCACCTGGCGGTCCAATACTTGCTACGCAAGGAAGGCGAACGAATTCGCGCCGAAAAGGCCGAACTTCTCAGGCGCAAAAGGGACGCGGATGCATCGAGTGCCAGGCGAGCTGCTCTCTCCTTCACATCCTCCACAGAGGTGAACCAGGGAGCACGGCGAACCAGAGCCCGTGTCCCCCACATGGCAGAAGCCGATCGAACAAGGCTCACCCGCAACCTCGACTCGTCCTTCGTCACCGAAGATGAGAATGGGATACCCGTCCCGAAGACGGCGAATGCCGCCCTGATATCAGTCGAGACATACCTCCGGCTCACGCAGCCACCGGAGGGAGACACGCGCTCCCTCCTCCACAAGCAACAAATTGCCTCCATAAGGGCAATCGAAGAGGCTCTGGCGGCCAAGGGGCCAAGCAACAGAGCGACTGAGCCAACGACGTCGGGCATCCCAGCGGCGCAGCGACAAGCAGTCAAGGACCTCCGTGACGTCCTGACACAGAAGACGGTGGACCGCAACCGCAAGGAACGTTCGGCTAGCGTGGCACACGCAAACGACCACGCCGACCGCGACTTCGAGCCGTGTGGCGCAGCATGCTTTTCCTTCAACATCCGCGACACCCACATGCCTAAAGGCTTCAAGTTGACGGCGGGCACACCAAAATACGACGGGAAGCAAGACCCAAAGCTATGGCTCGAGGACTACCTCATCGCTTGCACCTGTCAAGGCGAAACGTCGACTACAGCCATGCAGTACATCCAGCTCATGCTGACAGACTCGGCACGCGGGTGGCTCACAAGCCAACCCAAAGACTCTTTCTGAACATGGGAGGAATTCCAAGATAACTTCATTAAGAGTTTCTCAGGAACATTCGCCAGGCCGACGACCTACATCGAGTTGCAGGCCTGCAAGCAAGGAAAGGACGAGTCGCTCCGCTCTTACATCCAGAGGTGGACACTCCTCCGCAATACCATGGAACCCGTATCAGAAGATCGAGTGATGGACGCTTTCATGCATGGCGTCGCTCGCCGCGACCTCCGGGAGGAATTCGGTAGGCTCCAGCCGAAGACCACAATAGAACTCATGAAGACAGCCAACCAATGGGCCGAAGGAGAGGATTATGTCCACGAAACTTCTCCCAAAAAGGAAGGCGAAACAAGCAACTGGCGCGAGGCGCGTCAAAAGAAGAAGGCGCGTTACACTCACGATTCAATCGAATTAGTAGCGGCAGGGTACGAAACCCCCCGCGAGGAAAAGCGTGACAACAGCCGACAATACGAGCAGAGTCGGCAGCCCAGCTCGAGTCAGTACAACCGTGGCAGCAGCAGCATCGACCACAATGACGGAAGTCAGAAGCGCGAGTGGAAGCGCCCGCTGACCCCAGCAGAGGAACTGATGCAACCCTGTAAGCATCACTCGTTCCGCAACCCCGCAACAGGAAAGTGGGGTTCAAACCACTTGTTGAAGGATTGCCGCAAAGCAAGAAAGATCTACCACGCCATGCAGCAAATCATCGCCCCGGTGCAGGCCATGCAAGCGGCACCACAGCTAGCCATCCAGGCAGCACCCGCAAACAACAATCAAGTGCAGGCGGCAGGAGCGTTCCCCCAGCCGCAGCAGCAGCAACAAGGTCCGTCGGCAGCGGCCGACGCGTACCCAGCCGCACGGGGACAGTTGAACATGATCCAGAAAGGACCCCCGTCGAACAGGAGGCAGAAGATCATCACACGCCAAGTACTTCAAGCCATCAACAGCCCGCGCGCGGTACCAGATTACCTGCGCGGGTCGGAGACACCAATCACATTTTCCAGGGCAGATCACCCATCGGAGGTAGTCCGACCCGGGCACGCCGCACTCGTGATTGAGGCTTTGATCGGCGACTACAGCCTGAAGAAGGTATTCCTAGACGGAGGCAGCGGCATCAACATCATATTCGCCGATACCCTCAGACGAATGAACAGGTCGACAGAGAAATTGCCGGAATCGGAGACCACCTTCCACGGCATAGTACCAGGGCAAGCAATCACGCCCATGGGAACAATCACACTCGACGTCATCCTCGGTACACCCGAGCACTTCAGGAAGGAGTCGATAGACTTTGAGGTCGTCGACTGGAAGTCACAATACCACGCCATCCTCGGACGCCCAAGCTTTGCCAGGTTCATGGCGGTACCCCACTACGCCTACCTGATGATAAAGTTACCCGGGCCGAAAGGAGTGATCACCGTCCGCGGTGACTTTGGGCTCTCCAACAGCTGCGACCGCGAGTTCGTCAAGATCTCCGAGTCCTTCGGCATCGAAGAGCACTTCAAGGCCATATCAGCCGACGACGACAAGACCATCTTCCCGGCTCGCAAGAAACCTGCCAAAGACGCAGTGTTCAACACGAATGACGACACTGTCACCCACCAAGTCCATCCGACTGACAGTGGAAAGACGGTCAAGGTCTCATCGAGTCTGACCCCCGCATAGGAAGGCGCGCTCGTCGAGTTCCTACGTGAGAACTGGAAAATCTTTGCATGGCAACCCTCTGACATTCTCTAAAGATACCCAGGGAACTCGCCGAGCACTCTCTAAAGATTCACAAGGACGCAAGGCCAG
This sequence comes from Poa annua, assembly GCA_026929855.1. Classification (NCBI taxonomy): domain Eukaryota; kingdom Viridiplantae; phylum Streptophyta; class Magnoliopsida; order Poales; family Poaceae; genus Poa; species Poa annua. Next base: position 76,429,796 of record CM049431.1, on the reverse strand, counting down.
TCAAGCAATCCATGAGACGCTTCTCAGGACCCAAACGAGACGCGGTCACCATGGAAGTCGACAGATTACTGCACGCCAAGTTCATCCGAGAGATCAAGGACTCGGACTGGGTCGCCAACCCGGTTCTAGTTGAGAAAAAGAAGACGAAGAAATTACGCATGTGCGTTGACTTCACCGCAGTCAACAAATGCTGCCCCAAGGGCCATTTCCCGCTCCCGCGGATAGACCAGATCATCGACTCGACTGCAGGTTGCGAACGCCTATCTTTTCTGGATGCCTACTCAGGTTACCAGCAGATCAGGCTGAAAGTCGAGGACGAAGAGAAGACAACCTTCATCACACCCGACGGCGTCTTTTGCTACCAGACGATGCCGTTCGGGTTAAAGAACGCAGGTGCCACCTACCAGCGGACAATGCAAGCATGCCTCAAGGGGCTAATCGGGCAGATTGTCCAAGTCTACGTCGACGACATTGTCGTCACTACCCGAAAGGAGGATACCCTAGTCGACGACCTCCGCAAGGTCTTCGCTGCGCTGGACGTATATCAGATCAAGCTCAATCCAGAGAAGTGCGTGTTCGGCGTACCAGCCGGATAACTACTAGGGTACCTTGTATCTGCAAGAGGAATCGAAGCAAACCCCGAGAAGGTGCAGAACATCCTCACAATGCCAGCACCAACCAAGCTCAGGGAGGTGCAACGATTAGCTGGCCGAGTCGCAGCTCTCAGCCGGTTCATTAGTAAGTTGGGAGAGAAAGCCTTACCTTTCTACCAACTGATGAAGAAGGCAGACAAGTTCGAGTGGACACAGGAAGCGCAGGACGCGTTCGACCATCTCAAGAAAACACTGACAACTTCTCCAATCCTCGTGGCACCACTGGAAAATGAGCCACTGTACCTATACGTCTCAGCAACGAACAGGGTGGTAAGCACGGTGCTCGTAGTCGAACGCGAAGAAGAAGGGCACAGCCACCCGGTGCAGAGGCCCGTCTACTACCTCAGCGAAGTACTCACCCTGTCCAAGCAGAATTACCCTCATTACCAGAAGCTGGCATACGGAGTCTTCATGACCTCCAGGAAGGTCGTCCACTACTTCTCCGAGCACCCGATCACGGTGGTAAGCTCCTCTGGACTAGCAGGCATTCTCACAAACCAGCGCGCGACAGGACGAGTCGCCAAATGGGTTGTCGAACTAGGACCATGGGGGCTGAAGTATGCTCACCCGAAGTCTATCAAGGCCCAAGTTCTCCCAGAGTTCACAACCGAGTGGATAGAAGCCCAGCTACCCAATGTCCCCGACCTGTCCAACGCATGGACAATGTACTTTGATGGCTCGAAGAAATTCAAGTCAGCCGGGGCAGGAGTCGTGCTCATCTCCCCCAAAGGCGACAAGCTCAAGTATGTCCTACATATGGACTTCCCGAAGCCGTCCAACAACGAAGCCGAATACGAGGCCCTGATCCACGGCATGCGGATGGCCAAGAACTGCGGCGCCACGCACCTCATGATCTACGGAGACTCCTATCTGGTGGTACAGCAAACCATGAAGTCCTGCGACGCCGTCGCCGACAACATGATCGCCTACAGAGACCTCTACAATCAGATGGAAGGAAACTTCGACGGCTGCGAGCTGCGCCACATTGGCCGTGAAAGCAACGAGGAAGCCGACGTCCTCGCTAACATGGGCTCAGACAGGGTACCAGTCCCACCCGGCGTCTTCCTCGAGTGCATCACGCAGAGATCCATCAAGACTCAGGGTACAGCAAGCACAGAAACAAAGAAAGGCGATGCCAACCCGCCGAGCCAAGACAAGGTCCCCATGGAGGTCATGCTAATCGAGGCCACATGGACAGGGACATACCTGGCATACATATTACATCAGAAGCTGCCAGTAGATCCAGTCGAAGCAAAGCGCATCATCAGGCGCTCCAAAAGTTTCACCGTCATCAACGGAGAACTCTACAAAAGAAGCATCTCAGGAATCCTGCAAAGGTGCATAGATCCAGTCGACGGCCAAGCCATCTTACTCGACATCCATGCGGGTATCTGCGGGCATCACGCCAGCAGTCGCGCACTGGTGGCCAAGGCGCTACGCGCCGGGTTCTACTGGTTGACAGCCATGCAGGACGAAGAGGAGCTGGTGAAGAAATGCACAGGGTGCCAGGAATTTGCCAACAAACCACACGCCCCAGCATCAGAACTCAAGACGATACCGTTGGCCTGGCCCTTTGCCCAATGGGGTCTGGACATGGTGGGCCCGCTGAAGAAATCCTCACCCGGAGGTCACACTCACCTCCTGGTCGCAGTCGATAAGTTCACAAAGTGGATCGAAGCCGTGCCCATCACAAGTTCGACTGCATCCACATCGGTCAACTTCATCCGGTCAATCATCTTCAGGTTTGGGGTACCAAACGGGATCATCACAGACAACGGCTCGAATTTCACAGCCGAAGAATTCAAAGACTTTTGCTCAGAGCAGGGGATCAAACTCAACTATGCGTCCGTCTCGCACCCGCAGTCCAACGGAAAAGTGGAGAAAGCCAACGGCCTAGTCTGTAGCGGCATCAAGAAACGACTGCGCGTGCCCCTGAGACGCGCAGCTGGCGCATGGGTGGAAGAACTTCCATCGGTCCTCTGGAGTCTGCGAACGACGCCGAATAGATCCACCCAGTACACTCCATTCTTCATGGTGTACGGTGCAGAAGCGGTCCTCCCCTGCGACATCAAGTTCGACGCACCAAGAGTAGTCGCTTACGACGAGTCAGAAGCAGAGGAGGCACTCGAAGACAGCAGAGACACCCTGGACGAAGCGCGAGACATCGCCCTGGCACGATCAGCCGTGTACCAGCAGGACCTGCGCAATTATCACACTCGGAGGCTGCGACCAAGAGCGTTCGTTGCAGGCGACCTGGTTCTACGACTCAAGCAAAAGAAGGTGCACAAGCTCGCCTCCCCATGGGAGGGCCCATACATCGTAACAGAAGCAATAGGCAATGGAGCTTACCGCCTAAAGGACTCGAAGACAGGAGCAGACTGCAGCAATCCATGGAACGTAGCACAACTCCGCCGGTTCTACGCCTAGTTCAAAACAGCTATTGTACAAAGAAAACCAGCGCGGCAGGTTTCAGACGCACTCTTTCCCTTACCAGGGTACCTGAGGGGACTGGAAGGGTTTTAATGAGGCGGCCTGTTCGCAAGAATCAATAAAGTGATTTGAAGAATTCTGTCTCCTTTACCTGTCACTCAGAGGAAGATGAAAAATCCTAGGCCGCCACTCGAACCACTCGGGGGCTGCGCCGCACAGGTTGAAATAAAAGCTTAGGCCGCTACTCGAACCACTCGGGGGCTGCGCCATACAAGCATGATCAAAAATCCTAGGTCGCCACCCGAACCACTCGGGGGCTGCGCCACACAGGTTGAAATAAAAGCTTAGGCCGCCACCCAACTCACTCGGGGGCTACGCCGTACAAGCGCCAAGCCAAAAAATCCTAGGCCGCCACCCGACCGACTCGGGGGCTGCGCCATACAGGTCAAGTCCAAAATCCTAGGGCGCCGCCCGCCACACACAAAGGCTGCGCTACACAGGTCACACTTGTAACCCTAGGCTACCACTCGACTTACTCGGGGGCTACGCCAAACAGGACCTCCCAGAAAAATCCTCAGCCGCCACTCGAACCTACTCGGGGGCTGCGCTGCACAGGTCAAGTTCCAAATCCTAGGTCACCACCTGACATACTCGGGGGCTGCGCCCAACAGGTAACACTTGTAACCCTAGGCCGCCACTCGACCTACCCGGGGGCTGCGCCATACAGGTCTTCGCCAAAATCCTAGGCCACCACTCGAGCGACTCGGGGGCTACGCCATACAGGTCAAGTCGCAGAAATCCTAAGTCGCCACCTGATATAATCAGAGACTGCGGCATGCAGGTCACACTTGAGAAACCTAGGTCGCCGCCTAGCATTTTAGGCGACTGCGTCGAACAGGTCGCAAGCTCAAATCAAGCACTCACTTTCGAGTAAAAAGATCAACTCTTACAATTCCAGAGTATTTCAAATCAATTGTCATACTTACACAGGCACATTTACCACCCCTATAGCTAACCCTGTACACCAGACGACAGCTACTTTACACTGCAGGTTCAGCCTTCGGCGCATCAAGAGGCCCTACAAGACGCTCGCTCAGGTCTTGAACCTGCCGGATAATCCGACGCGCAGCAGCCAGGGTCTCGTCGAAGTCATCATCACTCGGCAGGCCTTCAAGCACCCGCTCAAGCGGAAGATGTGGCCGGTGCATCCGGACGTATGCCAACGCAGCGTTCGCACCAGCCACAAGTTGGGCGTCGACGACCTCCTTCAACCCTTCACCATCGCGGAACCTCTCCAGCAAAGCAGACAACCCGTTCGGCTGCGCATTATGCGGGAAGTACACACGATTGATGTGCCAAAGTGTCTTCCGGCAGCTCTCCAGAAGAAAAGAAGCGCGCCACGTGCGATCAAGCATGGTGGCAAGGACGCGCCCCCTCGACTGGCTCACCCAGAACTGCCGAGCCTCGTATGAGCTGCCGGACGCCTCTCGGATGACTCGCTCTTCAACGCGAACCCGCTCAGCCTCCCAGTCAGGATTGACGTCTGCGCACATAAAATGCAACTAAGAATGAGAAGGAAAGCCACAAAAGGACGGCAGCCGTCAAAAAGAGGATACATACCTTGCAGCTGTCGACTAATCAGGTCGATCTCCCCAAGCAAAAAGTCCTCACGTCGCGAGAACTCCGCCGTGGGATGCGACTGAGAACGTTGTAGCAGCCGCTCCGTATTCTTCAGGGTCGCCTCAAGCTCCGCCACCTTGTTCTTCAAAAATGTGATTATCCGCTGATCGTTGGCACTGCGTGGAAGAGCCGGCGCCGCCCGACGACGGCGAGCACCCGAAGAAGAAGCCGCGCCACTCGGCACGGCCACCGGAGAAGGCGGAGCATCATCGCACGCAGCACTCTGCCAGGGATACGCAGAGTCAATACAGTTAGGCGACTGCGAAGCACATATCAACTCAGGAGAAATAAAGACCAGCAAAATCAATATCGAAGACCAAAAGACCCGACAGGGCAATATTCATTACAGGCATCAAGTTCAAAATACAGATCGCGGCGACTGCCACATGCCTACAACTATGCCTACTCTAAGGCCGCGGACTGTGACCGGGACCGGCCCTTCCGAGCTGCCGCCTCAGTCGCCTTAGCAAGGGCCCTCTCGAAGAGTGCCACAAGTTGCGCAGCCAGCTGCGAGGCGCGCTCCTTCACGCCACTCAGCGATGCGGTCCGGCCGTCGGGTTTGCGAGGAAAACCGCTGACGACCTTCTCGAAGTCACCGGGGATTTGGTGGCCTAATAGGAGCTGGAAGGTGAGCTCGGAGCCACGTACCGTCTGCGACCGCGTGAAGTCGGCGATGGTAGTCGCGTCCTCAAACGGTGCAGCCAGGGCGTCCACGGTCGCCGGCGGCTGGTCACCCGGGAAGATGCTCTGATGCACCACGGCCAGAGCTCCAGTTGACTTCTGCAACGCGGCTGAGGACTTCTTCAGCGCGTCCGAAGCGTAGGCGCATACCCGGTCGAGGAAGCCAACAGCGGTTGCCAGGTCAAACGTGTCACTCGACGCATCTTCGGGAGGAGCTCCACCACAAGTCTCTGCGCAAAAATTCAAAGTCAGGCCAAGAAAAAGAACAAAGACTCAGTAGGCGTCAAGCCGAAACTCACCCCCAAGCACGCCGGCTAGCGAAAGGAGACGGCCAACTTGAGTCTTCTCCTTGGCGACCCGCGCCAGCTCCCGCTCTTGGGACTCGTGAAGAGCCTTCTCAAGCTCATCAACCCGCCCAGTAGCCTGGTCCAGCGAGGAACGCAGTTGGTCCCTCTCTCTCTCCAGGCGAACATAAGCTGCGGCTGCGTCGAGCTGCTGGCGATAGTAAGGCTGAAATAAAAGCAAGAAGTCAATAAAGTTGCGGGCGACTATACTAGTCACCCACACCTTCGGGGGCTACTCCCATCGGGAGCGCTGATCGCGCACCCGATGAAAATCAAAGAACACAAAGAAGAAGCATGCAAGACTTACGTGGTCCAGGAGTTCAAGGTCTTCCGCAGTCGAAGGAAGCACGCGGCTAGAAGATGCAAGACCGGCAGGCTCAGCATGCACCTTCTCCACCACCACTGGCGTCCTCAAGCCAGTCGAAGGGGCAGATGTGAGCTCCACGTCCCGAAGGGGGGAGCTAACATCGTCCGAACGATGGCTGCAGCAAAACCAAGAACACCAGTCGAATCAAAAAAAAACGGCCAAACTGCAAAGTACAACTAGATGGACACATTACAAAGGAACTCACCTGGGGGTGCCGGCGTCATCGTAGCTCTCCAGGGAAGGCGAAGGCATCCGCGCGAACGAGCGTGGCGCCGCAGAGCTGACTGGGGGAACGTTCAGAGGTTCCTCCCAGCCACCCGAAGAACGAGCACCCGGAGACGTCACGGCGACCTCTTCCTCAGCAGCGTCCACGCCCCGGGCAGGTGATGACGCAGTGGCAGACTCACCGCGAATCGGAAGCTTCCGCTTCTTCCTCGCGGGTTGCTCCACCTCATCTTCCTCCTCCACCTCGTCGCGGGGAGAATGCGCGGAGGGAATCTCTTCGTCCTCGTCATCCTCTTCGACAAACCTCGACTCGTCGTCGGGTCCGTTCTCAGGGAGGGGAGGACAGCTGACGAAAAGATCTCGGCCCTGAAGCAAATAGACACAAGTCGAATCAGAAAGAAAGGTAGACTCAAGTCGAACAAGGTCAGAGAGAAGACAATAAAAGACTTACCTCAGGAACGGGGTTCGAGGCCCCGTAGGGAGAGATGGGGCACTTGACGTTGCACGTGTCCGCGGCTCGGAGGTTGGTGATGGACCTGACGCTGGCCTCCACCTCCTCGTCCTCCAGCGGCTTGGCGCTGACGCCTTCGGCGGCCCACATCGGGTGAGGCCGGGCGCTGAGCGGCTGCACCCGAAGACGGAAGAAGGTGGCCATCATAAAGATGCCACCCGCATCGCGCCCAAGGGTCTGAGTCAGCTCGTGCAGCAGGCTTAGCAGGGGCCGCACAGCCTCCTTCTCCGCGGCGGACAGCGGATGCGCCCAGGCGCCGGTCTTCCGCAGACCACGCTTGCTGTCGAACGCGTCCAGGCCGTCGCCGTTCGACTGGACGTAGAACCATCTCCGGCGCCACCCTTGGACGGAGTCGGACTTCTTCATCTGAAAGTACGCGGTGTCACCGCGTACCTGGATTCCGAAGCCGCCCACTGGGAAGGTCAGCCCACTCTTCCCCACGTTCTTGCGAACGAGGAAGAGCGACTTCCACAGTGCCCAGTGGGGCGCGACACCCAAGAAGCACTCGCAGAGCACGATAAAGCCCGCGATGCTCAAGACGCCATTGGGGGTCAGATCGTGGATCTGAACCCCATAGGCGTACAGGAGACCATGCACGAAATCGTGCATGGGGAACCCGAAGCCTCGCGGAATGAAGTCCGCGAAGCAAACACGTTCCCCATCGCGAGGAGTGGGGAAGACCTCCTTGCCAGGGACTCGTACCTGGACTTGGTCGGCGGGCGGCAGCAGGCCCTGCGCGCGGAGCAGCTCCACATCGCTCTTCTTCGTCGACGACCTCTGCCAATCGCCCTCGGGTTTCTTCATCACCCCGGCGTCGTCAGCGGCGGCGGAGGAGCCAGCGGCGCTCTTCGGCTTGCCCATCGCCTAGGCTGCAGGGTGCGTGGACGGATTGCTTGGAGCTCGGGATGGCGGCGGAAATGGCAGAGCGCAAGAGGAGAAGAAAGGCAAGAATGGATTGGAGAAGATGAAATCCCAAAAGCCAGAGCGCAGTACTTATTCCTCGAGGATCAGCATCTCAACCGTCCATCAAGCAATGGCTCCGAGCGAGAGCATCCAGCCGTCCACGTGTCGCACGGAGAAACCAACCGTCGCCGCCAACTTCCTCCACTACGCACGGGAACCAAGGCGTCGTCATCGTGCCGCGCAAATTTCGCGCCCACTTCGAAGACGTGACAACTGCGGACTGTGGTCAGCTCTGACAGCGGGGCCCGCCACGTCACGTCCCATCGGGCGCAGAGGCGTGCAACGAATCGTCATCGATGACGTCACCAAGCCAACGGCTCCAAAATCAACCGAAGAAACTCGAAGAAGTCATTCGAGTAGTAGGCTTCGCAGCTGAAATCGGCAATGTAAGATCAGCCAATGATCCGAGCACCCGCAGAAACCGTTCGGGTGGCAACGCAGTAAGCTCGAGCAGCCGAATCCATCCAACAAGTAAGCCAAAACAGGCTGAGCAGGAGCAAGCTTCACACGAAGATGAAGACAAAGTAATTCGACTGCACAGATTACTCCCATCGGGAGTGGCTGGTTCGACTGAAGAAATTCGAGTTCAAGCTCAAGATCAAGCAATCCAACGGCGCGTCCAGGAGGAAGGAGTCCTTTGTCCGACTCTACGCTTCGACCAAGCACTCGGGGGCTACTGACGTGGGGCTACCTTGCGGGTAGCCCACGATGATGCTACCTGGGCCGCGCCAAGGATGGAAAGGCCCGCGGAAGGCCCACTCGGGGTACCTCGTACCCTAGTCCAACTCGGTTAGGTCTTGTAACCTACCGTATCTGTACTAACCACCTGAGACCTGGCTACCTATAAAGCCAGGAGGGTTGCCCGTCCTAGGGGACACGCTCATAACCACTACGACAAACCCTAGCGAGATCACAATCTCGCCATTGTAATTGCTACTCGCATCAATAACCAGACAAGCAGGAGTAGGGTGTTATCCTCCGGGAGCCTGAACCTGGGTAAACCTCGCTTGTCAGCCGTCGTGATCACCTTGCACTCATCTCTCTCCCCATCAATCAACCCGGGGTGCACAACCCTGGGACTTGTCGAGTTAACACCTCGTCATTGGGGCACTATGCCACAACTCTTCAAATGTGTGCCAAACTCAAAACTCAAGTACTCTCCACCGCGATCGGACCGGAGATGCTTGATTTTTCTATTAAGCTGATTCTCAACTTCACTCTGGAATTCTTTGAACTTTTCAAACGTTTCAGACTTGTGTTTCATCAAGTAGATATAACCGTATCTACTCAAGTCATCAGTGAAGGTGACGAAGTAACGATAACCATTGCGTGTCGAAACGCTCATTGGTCCACATACGTCTGTATGTATGATCCCCAACAAATCCGACGCCCGTTCAACGAAACCTTTGAACGGTGTCCTGGTCATTTTGCCCATGAGGCATGGTTCGCATGTATCGAGGGATCCGAAATCCAACGAGTCCAAGAGTCCATCGGAGTGGAGTCGCTTCATGCGCTTTATACCAATATGACCAAGACGGCAATGCCATAAAAACATGGCGGTATCGTCACTACACTTAATTCGTTTGGCCTCTATGTTATGGATGTGAGTGCTACGATCGAGATTCAACAAGAATAAACCATTACTCTCGGGAGCATCAACATAAAAGATATCATTCATATAAATAGCACAATTGCTTGACACTGATTTAAATGAATAACCGTCTTGTAACAGGCAAGACCCACTTATAATGTTTACACTCAAGGATGGCACAAAATAACATTTATTTAAAACCAAAACTAATCCCGATGGTAGATGCAGAGGGAGCGTGCCGACAGCCACCACGTCGACTCTCGATCCGTTGCCGACGCGCATCGTCACCTCATCCTTCGCCAGCCGCCTTCTATTCCGTAAATCCTCCTGAGAGTTACATATATGAGCAACAGAACCAGTATCAAATACCCAGGTATTGCTCCGGGCGGATGTAAGGTACACATCTATAACATGTATATCAAATATACCTTGCTCTTTGTCGACCGTCTTGCCAGACTTCCTATCCTCCAGATACTTGGGGCAGTTGCGCTTCCAGTGACCCTTCCCCTTGCAGTAGAAACACTCCACGCTAGCTCTGGGACCAGACCTGTTAGTCCTGGACTTGGCAGCCAACTTTGCCTCCCTCCGAGACTTCCAGCTCTGCTTTCCCTTGCCACCGGACTTCTTGAAATCAACGGTCTTGTTGACCATCAACAGCGTGTGCTCCTTCTTAATCTCTACCTCAGCAGTCTTGAGCATCACGAACACTTCACCCAGGGACTTAGCCATGCCCTGCATGTTGTAGTTCATGACGAAGCCTTTGTAGCTTGGTGGCAACGATTGCAACACCCTGTCAATCGCCATCTCATCGGGAATCTTGCACTCCAGAGCATTCAGGCGTTGAACGTAGCCAGACATCTTGACTACATGCTCGCTCACACTGCTATGCTCTTCCATCTTGGCTGAGAAGAAAAGCTCAGAAGCCTCATATCTCTCAGCCTTAGCCTGCGGCGCGAAGACAGCCTTAAGATCCGAAATGATCTCAAAGGCGCTCATCTTCTCAAAGCGCTTCTGCAGGTCGGCTTCCATGGCGTAGAGCATGCCACTCTGGACAAAGGCAGAATCCTCCGATCGGGTCTGGAAGACCTTCTTCTCATCCTCAGAGGCATCATCTGCAGGAGGGTCACCTATGGCGGCCTCAATGACGTAGGCCACCCTATGGGGAGTGAGGAGGATCCTCAGGTTGCGGAACCAGGCCATGAAGTTTGACCCATTGGTCTTAAGCTTTTCTTTCTCAAGGAACAAACCTAGGTTAAACGAGGGGCGAGACATCTTCAATGGAATTTGCAACAACATAAGACTTTGTTCATAATAATTTTGAGTTATAGTATTTTAGAAAATAACTGACATAACTCCCACTCAAACGAACATCCCTCCTGGTCGTTTAAGCGATTACACGACCCCCATCCATTGCACCACCCGTCATCATCAAAGCCGGCGGCACAACTTCAGGAGTAGACAAAATCGTCCGCCACACCAATTTTGTGACTCGTGCTCGACCTTTCGGTCTTCCTGTTCCGAGGCCATACCTCTGAGTATGCTAGGCTCGCCACCAAAGACCTCCACGCTGACGCTTGTGCAACATGGCTTACACCCACCGTATGCGAACGAAGATATGTATGACACCCGATCATCACGGCCTGCCTCATAACGTAGAACTTTATTGGTGGTGCGCGTTGGAGGGAGAACACTAGTGGTATTTTGAAGGGATCATCTTATTCAGCTACCGCCGTGTAACACACACAATCACACAAAATAAGATGCACACAAAACATCAAATGTAATGCAATGTGATATAGTCCATCGCGCCATGGTCTTCTTGGCGCCCGCAGTTTATAAACAATTTAATAAACCTACCTTGACCATATCACATAGCCCCTGCAAAATAAAGTTAGACGCTTCTACTTTATCTTTTGCATATTTTACGTGGCTTGGGGCTTTCGTAAATAGAACCGCTTCATACCTACGAATCTTATGACCACAACAACGATCCAATAATTGCATGTTTAAGCATCCCTTTCGGGCCCTCCATTGAAAATGCGAAGACCAACTAAAGAGAGAGAAACTGACACCCGCCAGCCACAGATACTGTACAAGCCGTATGTCAGTAGTGGAACCAGTCTCGCGTAAGCGTACGCGTAAAGTCGGTCCGGGCCGCTTCATCAACTCAATGCCGCTGGAATACACAAGTGCACGCTAGAGGGTAGCAAATAACAGGAACGGTGCCCCCGTGCAGAGCACGGGTTCTAACAGCGTACAGCTATATCTTACGATAGATCGGCTCTGATACCACTGAAGGGGATCGTGTGCAGAAAACAAAAAATTTCCTAGCAACGATATCCTTAAACTAGCCAAGATCTATTCTATGCAGATATAGTAGTACGAACGGAGATCGGAATACGTACCCTTGTAGACCGAAAGCGGGGATTACGTTCCCGCACAAACGTTGTCGATGAAGACCGATGTAGCCGACCTCAAGGTCGTGTAGAGGAAGCAGGCCTCCGAGTACCGCTAGCGCAGCACCTCGCAGGGAGTCGCACACGTACGGTGGAGACGACGCCTCCGAAGCTCCAGTCCAGGACGAGCAGCGGAAGACTTGGACCGGAACACCAGCAGCGCGGCAGCGGGCTATGGTGGAGGAGATCCCCGACTCCTCTTGCTCGGGGCGGCTCCGACTTGGGAACCACGAGATCGAGAGAGAAATCAGGAATTAATTGGTGAATTAAAAGGCTGGGGGTGCCCCTTCTTATATAGGCTCCCAAGGGGAGCCAACCTTGCCAGCCAGGCAATGTGGGACTATCCCACATAGCCTGGTTCGGATATGGAGTGCGCCGGCCCCCTGGTGGGCCCCTTGTGGCCCACCTAGGCCGGCCCTCCTGGCCCCCACCGAATTCCCCTAGGGAATTTTCCCCTCTTGGGCCTTCTTTCGTCCGGAAGGCCCATTTAGGGAAATCTGCCTTAATAAATTCAAAAATAATTATATAAAATCATATTTGCATATTAATAACACTAATTAATATCAAACATAATATACATAATATTTCCTAGCTCCGAAAACTCTTTTGGCGCTGCCCGATCTCCATCGGACCTCTCTCGGGGCGCTCCCGGTGATCTCCTTCCTTTCCGGTTGTCTTGTCGAAACCCCTTAAGTGTGTTACCCTAGCGGTTCGATATAATATCAGGTATGATCAAGACTCCTCAATGATCAACGACTAATCCGTAGGCCTGGACCCCATGAATTAATCCCTGAGATATAACGAATGACTTTCATCTATCAAACCTGAACGTGAAGTCTTAGACCTTTTGCCATAGCGATACTTAGCACGTCCGAGCGTCGCTCCATAGATATCTCCATACCTAATCCCGACCTCGTTACCGACGATGCCATCTTCTACTCGTTCATGATCTCATGTCTCCGTGACCTAGTCACATGCTTGCAAGCTCATTAGACATGATCTCACCGAGTGGGCCCGAGAGTATCTATCCTGCTATGCGGACTGGCAAATCCCGCTCTTGACCCCTCGTCTCAATACTCCTTTCCAATACCCAAAAGTATCACCGTTATTGTCATACTAAATAAGATACGACGTTTGGTGCAATCAAAGTATCTTCGGGGAATATCAATAAGAGTTGATCTCACGGTCAAAGGTGTAACGACTATGTTCTCCAAATCTGGGTATGTCCATCACATCACTCTCCAGCGATATGACTCTCATTGCCGACCGGCGCCCTGCCCCATGACCGGGAAACCTCGATCATCAATCGCGCAACGAAACTAGTCTTAGTAGAGGCTACTAGGGACCTGGTTGTTTACGTATCACACCCGCATTAATGTTTCCGCTTAATACGGTTCTAGCATGACACAAAAACCTATTATGAACAAACGAGATATGATAAATAATACACTTTATTAATTGCCTCTAGGGCATATCTCCTTCACCCTCTCATCTATTATTCCCATTGATCATACCTCCACACTTCTACTTCTTTATTTACTCCCCTCCTTAGATTTTTGTAATGGTTTCCACACTTTGGATGTACCAACATGGGTCTTAGGGTTGGCATCATGGTCTATGTCTACCTTACATTTACCTTTATCTGATCCACAAAGGAAATCTGTGGTGTACCCACACAATTGTGGATATCCGAGGTAAATTCTCCAAACAATCTTCACGCTAGAAGGTCCTTCGTCTCTTCTGATGCCAATACTTCTGGCGAATCCCGGAATTCAGAATTATACACAACTGTTATGTGCTCTTAGACATGTTAGCCGAGAGTTACTGGGATACCACTCCCAGGCAGAATTGCACTGCAGGCGTGCCAGGAACACCGGTCACACCAACCTCTCGGAAGACTACCACGCTAATCATAACCAAGAATGCATAAGAAAGAATCCTAGAATCGTGTTACTGTCGGACTCGACCTCTGAATTCTACGGCAATGCTATGTGTCACTGGTCATGCTACGTAACCAAGGGTCCCTGGGTTTAACAATCCCAGACCAATGCTCTAAAGGGGTTCTGGTGCAGAAAACAATAATTTTTCTAGCGTATGAAACCCTAACTAGCCAGGATCTATCTATCTAGTACATGTGATAACGGTGGCGGAACGGGTTACATTACCTTCATGTAGACCGATAGCGGGGATTACGCTCCCGCACAAGCGTTGACGATGAAGTCGTACGTAGCCGACCTCGAGGTCGCGGAGAACTTGCCGCGATGATGTAGACCATGACGCCGGGGTGTCGACGATGACCTGCGTCGACGGGCGTCGGGCGGAAGATGGCTTGGCGTCGGCGGCTGGGGGGTGCGCCGGCGGCAAAGGGGGGGAGGCAGCGGCTGGGCTGCAGGTGGACGAGACGACGTCGCCCAGGCTCCTCAAAAGAGTCGCCTCCGAGCACTCGCAAACATATGGAGCTTAACAACAACCCCCGGTCATTCAGATCCAGCTGAAATCGTATGGGTAGAACTTATCTGGAATCCCGCAGGGCAACGACGCCCGACGGTATAGCTTAGGTGGAGAGAGGGGGCAAAACGGGCGGAGAAGCAACTCGGCCGGCCTGCTATACAATTAATTGTATTTTTCTGTAATTAATCCAATTAATATGCCTTGCTATATAAAGGGGGAGGGGGTGTGCAAACACCTTGCCTCCCCCATGTGGTACTAAAGAAAAGGAGGTGGGAGGGGGGTTCGGCCGAACCAAGTCCAAATCGGACTTGGGCTTGGCCCCCTCCCCCAAGTTTGGTGCGGCTCCCCCTCTTGGGCCCTCTTAGGGCCCATGTAGGTGGGAGGCCCCCCTTTATCTTTTAATATTTAATAATTAAATTAATATAAAATATAATTAATTCATAATTAATATATTTAAATACTATTTAATATCCCGTGTCTCCGAAACATTTTCGGAACCACCCGAACAACTTTCGGACATCCCTGGAACCATTCCAGACCTTCCCGGAACTCCTTGTGGACCACCGGAACTTTTTCCGGATAGTTTCTCTCTCTCCAACAAAACCCTATATTATTCCAGAACCTATCTCCTGGTGTCGTTAAGACCTTAAGTTTGTTACGCTACGGTTCGAGAACACTCCAGACATGGTCGAGACACTCCGCTCACCAATGACCGTCAGGGAGACCTGGATGTATATGACGGCCCCTGTGCATTCTATGAATATCGTCGTTGAACCATAAATATGATATTCATTCCCTTTGTTTCTGCGATACTACCTTGTCCGAGATATGATCGTAGACATCTGATGTCTTTTTTGTATCTCGTTACCGACAAAGGTTATTAACTCGTTTGTGATATTACATCTCCATGACCTAGTCATAAGCTGCGCAGCTATATAGATGTAATCTCACCGAGTGGGCCCAGAGTATCTTTCCATTATAAGAATGAACAAATCCCGCTCTTGATCCTTACGTCTCGATGCTCTTTCGGGATACCCAAGATGGACACCGTTATTGTCATGCTATATAAGACACAACGTTTGATGCTCTCAAAGCACCCCTAAGAAGCATCAATAAGTACGGTCTCACGGTCTAAGGAATAAGCTATTATATTCTTATTTATTGCAAATGACAAACAACGTAATACGATCTTATTGCAATACTTTGCGTATGTCCATCACCTTATTCAACTAATAAGATGACCCCACTGTCAACCGACGTCATTGTCCTTGATCGGGAATCTCGATCAACTGTTGCCCAATGGACTAGTTCATATAGAGGCTTACTAGGGACCTGGTTGTCTATGTATCACACGTGTATTAATAATTCCGATTAATACAGTTATAGCATAATACACAAACCTATTACAAACTTATGAGATAATGCAATAAATACTACTTATTTATTTGCCTCTAGGGGCATATCTCCTCGAGTCTCCTACTTGCACTAGAGTAAAAATAAACTAGCTGCATTTTACTTCATCAAAATCTCTTATCAAATAAGCGTCATTTGATAATGCTTGCTTGTGGAAGAGTGTTACTCTGACAATCTGTACAATACATAATTGTGCGTACTTTTGCAATTCATTGATATCAACTTGCTTGATATCACCATGTTATCCAATAACATATATGCAAATACAGTAACTAAGTGAGACTTCTGTTTCCTAGCGCTTACTCTGATTCTGCTAACCAGATAACTGCCTTGAAAACACACCCAGTCATAGAGAGCCCCTTGTAACAATTACAAACTCGCGATATCTACATACTTTCACACCTATGTAGAAAACTGGACATCCCAATGTCAATCTAATAACTAAAGCACTTCTACTTCCAGTAAATTCTAAATTTAATTTTATAACTGTTCTTCTTCTAAGAACATCGGTCATATTTCATCGAGCAGATAATATGGTTTTTGTATGATGTCTAACAATAGACGAACACGTCATACAACCACTATTACCGTGTATCATTACTCTTAATGATTAATTGGATTTCCAAGGACCATCCTTTTTATTCTATTCTGACTCCTCAGATATAATCCAAAACAACTCGACCAACTATTTAAAAATTCACGTTCTATTCCAAATAGACACTAACTTTCAAATAGTTTCACAACTTCATCCTTCTCATCTATTCTACTGGTACAATTTCACAATGTGTCACTTACACAAGATGAATTCGGCTCCCACTCAAATTATGTCTCCACACATTTGAGAACACGAGCTCCCACTCAAAATATGTCTCCACACATTTGAGAACACGAGCTCCCACTCCAAAATATGTCCTTTACATATTCTACCCAAGTGAACCAACTTTGACTCCCACTTAAAATCGACATTTTGGTCAAACCAAAATCATTGATCTCTTATCAATTCGAATTCAATACAAACTACAGTATTACATTAATAGAAATCACTCAGACTTCAACCATGTCTACATAAATGTAGTCAACAAATTTGATCTTGTCCAAGACACATTTCTTGACAAAACATGCTTCCACGTCTTTCTTATAGTCACATTTCTCATATAACACTTTATATGATGATTAAACAATCTTATTCCTCTAATAAGAACAGTAGCAACAATTACTATTTTAATCCTTTCAAATGTAACTTGGATTTCCAGGCTGAAAAAGCCTTTGTTCGTATTCTGATATTTTCTCAACTTTATTTGTATTCATAAAGTGCACCTTGATCTGTCAACAAGGTCTGAAACACTTAATATTGTGCTGTGACCTGACAACAATATTAAATATAACAACACTTTATTCAGAAGCTTCTTTCATGAAAATATTATGATCTTTATGAAAAGGATTGCAAGCAGAAAACAATTTCTAGTCTCCCTCACTCTTAATCACCAAATTTTCATTTGTAGACATATACTCTTTGGAACACCTTCCAATATTCTAATTTTATGAATATTGGTCTGACACCTTATTTCAAGCTCCTAATTCCAATCCATAAACCATAATTCAAAAAAAACATAGACAACAAACTAAGTTTTGTTTCTATTTGGATTTGGAATACACTCCCATCCAATGCGAGCAATCTACAAAGAACTATTCATGTATATTCCGAATTATCGTATAATCATATACATGTCGACACTATTATCGATCATACGAATTTTTATTGAGAGAAATATCTATTTTCTAAAGTGGACATCGATTATAATGTTTCGAACGTATTAAGAGATTCTAAGATAGATTCTGACAGACCACACTTTATTTAAAATAGAGCATGATTATAATACCCCACATATCACCATATATGACATTATAATATTGTGAAACAAATTTCCACAAGTCTTTTGAGTTGAAACCATAATTCAAAAATATTGTCCTTTGATCGAATCTTGTGAATACAATATTCACTAATCTTTCTTCTGAAAAACCCCATTTGATCTCTTATCAAATTAATTTCAGACTTATGTTTTATCAGTCAAATACTCTTATTCACCAATAATCATAGAAGAATTCGGATCAAACAAAAAACACCATTAATTAATTTAATAATCATTTGAAATGACTCTTAATTAATTTCCTCTCGTATTGACACTTCAATACTACATTTCAAACTTAATCAATTCGGCACTCGAAATACTTAAATGGACCAAAAACATCCATTACTTCTTTCATTGCCTTTATGACTAAATTCGATGGTGTTTGTTCAAGTAACAAAACTTTTATTCTTTGGACACATTATTTTATCATTCCCGCTATTATAAATGTATATCATACGCATAATGTAATTGATATGTGATGCAAATTACTCATAATATGAAACAACTATTTTGTTTCATAACATAAAACAACTGATTTGTTCTATATGAATAACTATGTCTTGTAACATTCAAGACACCAAACTAGATCACACTCCCACTATTACAAAATGTCTTATAAAAAAACTATTGATGATAACTAATATGATATCTCGAGGGCGTGGGCACTACTGGCCATTAACTTGCCATCACTTGTGCACTATCACGTCACCCATCGCCGCATACTTGTGATAATCAGGGATTGTTTCATAAACAGAACAAGTATCAAATACTTTTCATCAAGTATGAGAAGAATACATTTATATCTTCGTATATCAAATATACCCGTAGCATCGAAGAACTCTTCTTCGATGGAATCAACTTTTAGAGATTTGAACTTGTTCACGAACGTGAAAAAGCTCATCGTGTCTCTATAGCATATTCACGCACATCTTATTCACAGCTAGGACGCAAAGCGCAATCTCTATTGCAATGGAGTTCGCTATCTAAAAATCGTAGATATTCGTAAGCCTGAAGTAGATGTCATACAACTTCTTCAATTGAGTCTCCAGACAGGTATGCTCCCCATGTGAATGGTCCGGAACTTTCAAAGCTGTCTGAACTGCTCAAGACTCAATTCATCTTTGAAGTGTCCTTTGATCGCATCAATCACGACATATGGCTCCATGTGTTGAAACAACTTTCAACTCTGGTGCTAGGCATATGCTCATGACGACCTTCACTTCCATGAAATATCATGATTCTTACGGAACTCATCATCTTCCTCCTTGCTAGAACAATCATCTGGTCTAACTCCCAACTAATGTTCTCGGACATATAGAATGTTTGTTGTGTTGGAGAATGTTTCTAAAACCAATGTACCAGCTGATGAAGTTGGACCCGTCGGCTTCTAAGGTAGAATCCGGGCTCTTGAGGAAGTAACCGAAGTGTAGTTCCGTAGTCTCCAGATGTGATCGCAAAAGAGGTAAGGTAAATTTTATAATATATGTGAGTTTTAGTTTATAATCATATTATCAAACAAACTCCACCAAAATTATTATCCCTATAATAATAATGGCGATTACACGACCCCCATCCACCATACCACCCCCGATCGTCACGGCCGGCATCACAGCTTCAAAGGTGGACATAAAATGTCGATCACAACAACTATGTGACTCATGCTCGATCTTTCGATCTTCCCGTGTTCCGACGCCATATCTGCATATGCTAGGCTCGCCAATCAAACCTCGAAGACCCTGCGCGTGCAACATGGCTTACACCCACTCTATGCGAACGACGATATGTCTGACACCCGATCATCACGGCATGCCTCATAACGTAGAACTTTCTTGGTGGTGTGCAACGAGGGAGAACACAATTTTGGTATTTTTTAGAGATCATCCTATTCATGATGTTACCGTTGTATATCTAGCATATAAGCAATCAATAGGATGCACACACAACAGCACACAATAATGATGCAATGAAGTGTGATGTGACATGGTCGATGCGCCTGGACCTTCATGGCGCGATGTGCCTGGCCCACGGCGCCCCGGCATGGCTCCGAGTCTACGGAGCCCTCTTTTGCCTCCGACAGTACGAGTAATATCAAACTTACCGTAACCAAGTCACATAAAATAACGCCTATGCAAAACAAAGTTAGACGTCTCTAGCTTTATTTAGTTTTGCAATTTTTGCGTGGCATATAGGCTTATTTGTAAGAGATTCGCTTCCCTACCTACGAACTTTGTACCACAACGTCGATCGTATAATTGCATGTTTAAGCATCCCTTTCGGGCCCTCCATTGAAAATGCTTTGCCGACTAAAGAGAGAGAAACATGCACCCGCCAGCCACAAATACGGTGCAAGCCGTATGTCAGTAGTGGAATCGGTCTCGCGTAAGCGTACGCGTAAAGTCGGTTCGGGCCGCTTCATCAACTCAATACCGAAGGCATCCTAAGTGCACGCTAGAGGGTAGCAAATATAAGAAAAGACGTCCTCATTCAACATGAGTTCTAACCGTACCAGCAGTACTACGCATAGATCGGCTCTGATACCACAGAATGGGTTCCGGTGCAGAAAACAATAATTTTTCTAGCGTATGAAACCCTAACTAGCTAGGAACTATCTATCTAGTACATGTGATAACGGTGTCGGAAAGGGTTACATTACCTCCATGTAGACCGATAGCGGGGATTACGCTCCCGCACAAGCGTTGACGATGAAGTCGTACGTAGCCGACCTCGAGGTCGCGGAGAACTTGCCGCGATGATGTATACGATGATGCTGGGGTGTCGACGATGACCTGCGTCGACGGGCGTCGGGCGGAAGATGGCTTGGCGTCGGTGGCTGAGGGTGCGCCGGTGGCAAGGGGGGGAGGCGCAACATTTGGGCTGCAGGTGGGCGAGACGACGTCGCCCAGGCTCCTCAAAAGAGTCGCCTCCGAGCACTCGCAAACATACGGAGCTTAACAACAACCACCGGTCATTCAGATCCAGCTGAAATCGTAGGGGTAGAACTTATCTGGAATCCCGCAGAGCAACGGCACCCGGTGGTATAGCTTAGGTGGAGAGAGGGGGCAAAACGGGCGGAGAAGCAACTCGGCCGGCCTGCTATACAGTTAATTGTATTTTTCTGTAATTAATCCAATTAATATGCCTTGCTATATAAAGGGGGGAGGGGGAGTGCAAACACCTTGCCTCCCCCATGTGGGATTAATGAAAAGGAGGTGGGAGGGGGGTTCGGCCGAACCAAGTCCAAATCGGACTTGGGCTTCGCCCCCTCACCCAAGTTTGGTGCGGCTCCCCCTCTTGGGCCCTCTTAGGGCCCATGTAGGTGGGAGGCCCCCCTTTTTTTCTTTTATTATTTAATAATTAAATTAATATAAAATATAATTAATTCATAATTAATATATTTTAATACTATTTAATATCCCGTGTCTCCGAAACATTTTCGGAACCACTCGAACAACTTTCGGACATCCCTGGAACCATTCCAGACCTTCTTGGAACTCCTTGCGGACCACCGGAACTTTTTCCGGATCATTTCTCTCTCTCCAACAAAATCCTATATTATTCCAGAACCTATCTCCTGGTGTCGTTAAGACCTTAAGTTTGTTACGTTACGGTTCGAGAACACTCCAGACATGGTCGAGACACTCCGCTCACCAATGACCGTCAGGGATACCTGGATGTATATGACGGCCGTTGTGCATTCTACGAATATCGCCGTTGAACGATAAATATGATATCCATTCCCTTTGTTTCTGCGATACTACCTTGTCCGAGATATGATCGTAGACATCCGATGTCTTTGTTGTATCTCGTTACCGACAAAGATTATTAACTCGTTTGTGATATTACATCTTCATGACCTAGTCATAAGTTGCGCAACTATATAGATGTAATCTCACCGAGTGGGCCCAGAGTATCTTTCCATTACAAGAATGAACAAATACCGCTCTTGATCCTTACGTCTCGATGCTCTTTCGGGATACCCAAGATGGACACCGTTATTGTCATGCTATATAAGACACAACGTTTGATGCTCTCAAAGCACCCCTACGAAGAATCAATAAGTACGGTCTCACGGTCTAAGGAATAAGCTATCATATTCTTATTTATTGCAAATGACAAACATCGTAATACGATCTTATTGTAATACTTTGCGTATGTCCATCACCTTATTCAACTAATAAGATGACCCCACTGTCAACCGACGTCATTGTCCTTGATCGGGAATCTCGATCAACTGTTGCCCAATGGACTAGTTCATATAGAGGCTTACTAGGGACCTGGTTGTCTATGTATCACACGTGTATTAATAATTCCGATTAATACATTTATAGCATAATACACAAACATATTATAAACTTATGAGATAATGCAATAAATACTACTTATTTATTTGCCTCTAGGGCATATCTCCTTCATGCTCATCGGTAGGCGTGCTCGGTGGATCATCGGCACACAACCCCTCCGTTGCGCCATAACACGGGCATAGCCAAAACTGCATAACAAAGATGAAAGGGCATGTGCCCTCATGTATGGTTTTGGTAATTAATGACAATCCCTAAGGACTAATGTGTGTTTTGAGCATATTGCAAGTATGGCTTGAAGTTGTCAAGCCATCACTTATATGAAGAAAGATGGTATCTTCCATAGGCTTGCGACAAGAAGATCAATTAATATAGCTCATGGAGGATGATGTCATGCCATGATTGTCATCAAGGTTGACTAATGCAAGACCAAGGGAAGCTGCCGGAGACATGAAGACGAAGCTAAGCGAGACTCTCCCATGATTATATGGAGGAGTCTTCATCAAGCATGTGCTAGCAAGCGCAATCAAGAAATGTGGTCCACTTGAAGAGATCAAGATCATCATCATCTAGCTCAAGTAGATTGCTCAAGGAAAAGGTATGATCTTGATAGGGCTATAGGATAGATAGGCGTACTATCAAGAGGGGCTCCTGAGTGAGTAACTTGATCGCATCTTTGTGGAGAGCTCAAAACTTTGCATGCTTGGCATTTCATCTTTCTTGGTTCTTATTTGGCTTTTCTCCTTGTTGGTTTTTGGTGCTTGTCGTGATCTTCATGACAAGACCAAGTTCTTCGAAAATGGTTTAGTTTGGAAAAGTCGTTATGTTTTCGGTGTGGAAATATTACCGGTTCAACCTTGAGGAAAGTTCCACACCTTCACATGTGTGGAGACTTTGCTCTATTTATGGTTTTGGTAGCCCTCTCCTTGTCAGTGCCTTTCCAACGGAGTTGGTCTGAAATCATTCGGAGTTTATTTGCAAAAGATCTTTCAGCTCTGTTGTTTCTGCAGTTTTTCAAAGGGACGGAAATGTCCGGACCATGCTCGGAGATTTCCGGCGCTCGGAGATTTCCGAGCCCCAGTCCGGAGATCTCCGAGTGATAGAAGATTTTTGCGAAGTCCAGATCTCAGTTGCGTACTGACTCCAACTCAAGCTTAGCCGGAAATGCTCCAGGAGATTTCCGGCGCTCGGAGATTTCCGGCGCTCGGAGATTTCCGAGCCCCAGTCTGGAGATCTCCGAGTTGCAGAAGTTTTTCTACCAAGTCAAGAACTCAGTTGCGTACTGACTCAGTTCAGGTTTCCATCGGATTTTCTACCGGAAATGTCCGGGGTCTAGAAATCTCTGGCCCTAGTTCGGATATTTTCGGACAACAAGTTGCAGTTTTTCGCCAAGTCTTATTTTCCTTCAGCACTGATCTTTCTCAGCTCGCGTCGGAATTCCTACCGGAGATTTCCGGGGTCCGGAAATCTCTGGACCTCAGTTCGGAAATTTCCGGACTGGCGATTCCCAACGGCTAGAAATCAGGGAGGGGCAATAAATACCCCTCCCCTTCTTCTTCCTCAAGTTGACGACTTTCCCCTCTCTCTCTTGCCATTGTTGACCTTGGGAAAGCTTGCCCCCTCTCAAATCCTCCCATGATTCTTGCATATCTTTGAGGGAAAAGTGAGAGGAGATCTAGATCTACAATTCTACCAATCCATCTCTCCTTTAAGTGAGGGGAACATAGTGGATCTAGATCTTTGAGTTCCTTCGTGGTTCTCCCCCTTTGTTCTTGCTCTCTCTTATCCCCCCATAAGCATTAGTTGCTTGTGGTGGGATTTGAGAGTGTAGGATTTGTCTCCTTTGTGGTTTCTTGGTTCTTCCTCTCTTATTCCCCCATAAGCATTTGTTGCTTTGTTGGAATTTGAGAGTGAAGGACTTGAGCACTTTGTGTGTTCTTGCCATTGCATCTTGCATCGGTTTGAGCCCTCCACGAGGATTCGTGGTGATGAAATTCGTGAGCTTGTTACTCTTGGGTCTTGGACCCTAGACGCTTTAGTGGCCGCCTTTGTGGCATAGTACCTTTTGTGGTAAAGGCCTTTGTGGCTAATTGGGACCTTTGTGGTCAAGACCTCTTGTCGTCATTTGGGAGCCCCCAATTCGGTTGTGGGTGTGTGCCCCAAGGTTGTTGTACGGGATTGTTCTCCGCCGCAAAGGAGTTCATAGTGGAAGGTGGACTCAGACCTTTGTGGTCGAGTTCATCATAGAAGAAGGTGAGGCCTTTGTGGCGTTGAGCAAACCTGTTGTGGTTGCTCACACCTCTCCAACAAGACGTACACCTTTTGTGGTGGAACTCGGGAATACATCATCGTCTCCGCATGCCTCGGTTATCCCTATACCCGAGCTCTTTACTTATGCACTTTACTTAGTGGTAGCCATCGTGCTTGAAGTCCTTTACCTTGCTATCCCTTTGTTGTTTGTCTTGCATAGCTTAAGTTGTTGGTGCACATAGGTGAACCTAGTATATTTAGGTTGTGTCATTGATAAGTTAAACACTAAGTTTTATTCCGCATTTATCAAGCCTAAATTGTAAAAAGTGCTACTCGCCTATTCACCCCCCCCCCCCCTCTAGGCGACGTCTTTCCTTTCAAAAGAGCCCAAGAACCATAACCCTTCATCTTCATGCAAGTCTTCATCTCCATGCAGGTCTTCATCTTGCCCCTTGGAACTCGTCTCTTCCTTACACGAATTCCTATATTCTATCTAGATCTATAACATTAAGCCATAACTTGGTGATACAACATGCATTTGCACATCAAGCGAAGCTTCATGACTAGATCTAGTTACTCAAAGAACCAATAAAATCCAAGAATTCCAAATGATATGCATACATGCATAAGTAAAGCCTATAACATAGCACTTCGAGTATAACATCTCTCGTACTAAGGCTTATGTAAAGTTTTATAGTATGATGCACACATATAGTATTATATAGGTATCTACCGTTGTATGGTAAGGTATAGGGTTCATACTACTCTTCATGTCACTGATTACCCTAGTTGACCACTTGCAACAGGATAAACAACGCCAAAGTGATCTAAAGTACTAGCTATCTAGCACTAAATGGGTAACTGCTTACTATGCATGCTACCAATTGTGTTCCAACTAAGTACTAACCTCACACAATCTCTCACAATTGCTACACACGTTGTTATTAGCCTATAGTACCTCCTCATTATCCAACCTAAGTTATCTCTATCTCGCGTATGTTGATCCTACACACTTTTATTCAAAGTTATTTTCTTAGCAAATTATCACAATTAACGTTCCTATCATGGTTTAGGAGCTAGGATCACCATGAGACTTTCTTTTATTAAGCTACAATCATCATACTCCTTATCTTATGGCATTCTAGTATTGGCTCAAGGATGCTACACCATCACTCAAAGAAGCACAAGTGAATCTCACGTGATTAAGAGCTGTGGCTATGCTACCTCAGATGGCTTCTCTTTAAGAGATACCACCATCAACACATATAGGTGCTACTAAATTGGTCCTACTTCAGTTCATTAAACACATGTGGTTATAGGATAAGCTTTACTAAGTCATACATATTAAGGATGAGATATGTACTTATTCATTAGAAGGATAGATACATAACTTTACCTAAGAAGAGATAGGAAATACTTCTTCCAAAAATATGTGAAAGAAGATTTTACTCTATTGTGATGAGGTTATTCTGAAGTGAATATTCATCACATGTCTTAAGAAAATTTGTTTAGATAAGATGACTACCTATAGTCACTACCCAACCTACAGGTCTCCTTTAGAGGGTTTTAATCCTAGGGTCAAAGTGTTTTCTCTGATACCAGTTGTGGTGACCCAGCATACCACTGCATGGTGTAGTATGCTATAGTCGTTGACATAACACCAATGGATCACCGTCCACCAGTGTTACGTCATCAGAGTGGTACAACGGAAACATCGCAGGTCCAATGCATGACTATAGATTACAAACAGAAGATCCAAAACAACAGATCTTAAGAACCTCCTCGAAACAACGAGGCAAGGCCCTAATACAAGAAGATCAAATGAAAAATATCGGAGGAACTAACCTATACTAAGCCTACTGCTAACACTTCTAGGCTTGCGATATAGCAACGCCTAAAGAGATAGGGTATATGACTAGGAATTTGTCTGCTTCTACACTACGCCTTCATTTGTCCTTCGTCTTCCTTCAATTGCTTAACCTCAATGTAGTTGCCTTCTGTGGTATCTTCAGTTTATCCGCCATCAGAGTCTTCATACTGTAAAGTGTTGCCTTCTTGAGGTTCTTCATGTCTAGCAGGGGTTTAAGAGGCAAGGGTGAGTAACAACGTTACCCATCAAGTTCATTATGCAAGGTGGAAAGTTTGATGCATAAATACAGCCACAAACAATGGATTGTCGTAGGCTAATGCAAGTTTTAGAAAACATTTCTTCAAAAGGTTGCTTTTATTCTGAAGACTATGCTCGTTAGGAGTCACAGGGCTAGGGCTTTGAGGAGCCTTGTTTCCTGCTGTGTTCGTCGTTCCGTCCTGAAATGTGGAGTTACATGTCATATTTATACACTCTGCAGAGGTGCGCTGCTTTACCCATAAGAGATCAAAGCCTTGTTGATCAACCGGGCGAAATCTTTCTCGTCCACACTTCCTATGGAGTGGGGCCAAGTCAATTGATCCAAGCCATTCACCGTGCTTCTCCACCTCCCCGCATGCCCACCCATTACTTCAAGCAGGTACACCCCTGACACTCTATCCCGCAAGATAGAACTTCTCAGGCGATATTCTACCCCGCAAGGTAGAACTATCATGGTTTACCCCTGATATCCGCCACTATCATAAGGCAAGACTATCTAGACTCCCCTTGCAGCCCATCATAGATACCAGAGCCCGTGGGAATTAAGGGATCCCGCCCATGTGCATGTAGTCTCGCAAGATCTACAGCCTACGGCCGCTGGCAATCCGTTGACATGCGAACAGAAGAAGATCACAAATGACTTTCCCATCCCATTCCAAGTCTTATGGTAGCGCGTAATATACGGCGCAAGAATCGCTGACGACATTTGTTGTTAAGTTCTAGATGATACTTTCCTGTGCAAGTGGGACCTCCACCAGATCATTCTTACCGTGGTCGCATCTGCCAACCATATGAGATTACCACCACACTGGTCGGTAAGTGGTAACCATAGTCATATTATTATAAAATAATTTTTCTGTCCTTTTTGTGTGATATGCAATAATACATTTTTAAAATAGTTTCTTAACAAATACTTCAAGAGAACATCACCCTGTATCTCACTCTCGGAGATTGTGTGTTGTTTGAGTTGGATGTTTTCATTTAGAGTTGTTTTGTCTTCAAGTTTACTTCACAAGCAAGATGAGTTGTTTAACATTAATGTTCATGTATCATATTAAGCATAAGAGTAAAGTAAAACCACATATAAACACTCAATGGTTGCTTTAGGTTGTGTTCATCTTATGTTGGTGGAAAGCATGTATGACTTTAATTGATCTAGAGCTAGGGTAGTATTATCTTTTATGATGACAAAAAGAATAACTTTTGAAGAACACAAATAATGTATAAAATTGTATCATATCAAATGGTTAAAATACCTTATATGATTATTATCCTTTGTGTGTTTTACCCAAATCTTTGAATTATGAACAATATGCTAGTTTTTATCAGACACTAACTAACTTTAAACTTAGCTTGTTTCATATGGATGAATGTTTTGTTTTTGTAAGATAACAAGTTTCATAGCTATCTTAGTGTTACAAATCTTTAAGTTGTTTCCTTCTGAGTTTACTTAACCAGTTTATAATTAAACATGAGTTAGTAATAAATACGATAGGTGCAACACTAATACAGAAAAGAAGTAGAAGTTCAATGGTGTTACATTTCTATTTGGTTGAAATGAATATGGAATGGTAGTAGAACAAGTTTCATATGCTTATAACTTCATTTTCAAAATTATGAAAAATAATAATTATTAATTATTATTTTAAAATAGAATATCATCTTGAAATAGGTTTATTGAAATAAGATAGTTCATGTTGTAATAAAAACACATTACTAAAGTTAAAGTTATGCATGTGAAACAACTTGAATGAAGTTTGAAATGCAACAATATATTCAAACACACGTAAGAATGATACAACAATATATATTTTATTTTTCGGATCATTTTGTTATAAAGATTATATTTTTCTGATTTAAAATGAATTAGTTATGAATTTACAAAGTTTATTCAATTTAAATCAATTTCTAGAATTATTAAATAGAATTGGGCCCACATGTCATGATTTTAATATTTATAGAAATTCTCCTAAAGAATAAAAGTCTGACAGCTGGGTCCCATATGTCATACACTGATTTATTCTGAATTTAATTTACGGAAAAAGAAAAATAGCCCAATTCGCCAAATCCGAGCGACTTGGGACGAATTGAGGCTGGGTATAGCTAAACCGCATCAAGAGGAATCTGTTGGTGGTGGCACCGCCGCGAAACGTCACCGGAGGATGGCCCAGCGGCGATGTTTCGGTGGCCGGAGATGGGAAAATGATGCGACGACATTCTCGTATGAATTAAGATGAGCCTAAGGCATGAGGAGGCTCCTGAACTCACCACGGTTGCGACGGAAGGCTCGGAAAGGCTTGGGGACGACGCACGGCAACGGGAGATTCCATGGAAGTCGGCGCCCGGAGTTTGGGGAGATGCAGAAATTTGACACTTCTCGTGCTCCTCCGCAACTCCATGGGGTGGCCGGAATCATCGGCAATCGACGGCGCACGGTGGCGGCCGGAGAAATTAGGGTTAGGGATTGGGGAAGAACAAATAGGAAAGAAGATAGGCCTCGGATGAGAGGGTAGGGAGATGAGGACGTCTCCCTGGGTCCTTATCGTCGCGGGACGGGGAGAGGAGGCAGCACGCGAGCTCGGAAGCAACGACACGGCGCGGCGCGTCCTTCTGGCGCGGGGAAGAAGAAACAGATTAAAAGGTGTTTTGCCGAAAACCCCCTGGAGGTTTGGGAAACTACAGAGCCAGTTCAAAGAGGCCCCTGGTCAGGTGTTTTAGACCTACTATTGAATAGAAAATTTACAGGAAGGTCTTGTAATATGTAGGACTTCAATAAAATGATATTTAAACTTTGTATTTCAAATACTTAGTACATATTAAATTCCTTTAACATATAATTGTGAATTTAAGCACATTTGGATTTATTTCATCTATTAAAATGTGTGATTTCCACTTCTTTCTTTTTATTGTGCATAAAGGTAATGTGAGAATATTTTTCTATCCCCTTAATTGTATGGGTGTGTTATTATCTTCAAATCCTAAAATGATTTGAGGCTTGACTCCAAAAGGAAGATGGATATAAGTCTTTAAATCTATTTTCTAGGGCATTAAGAATTCATGGGCATCAACAAGTTGTTGTGAAGTGATAATTGTAAAGATTCATTGTGAGGTGGATAAAAGGTATACACCATGAACAGTTCAAATCTGTGTTGAGCATGCGGCATTGCCAAATGGTTTTGTTTTGTGATCCCTCACAACTAGATCATCTGAAAACATGATCAGATGTCTCTGGAAGCACAAGGTATAGTTAACCTGCCTCAAGTTAGGTATTATGGCTGGACAAATAAATAAGTATGAGAACGTAATCTGGCTGTATTACATCATTCATATAGATGATGAAAGATTACTCCACTCCTTCATGAGAGAATAGATGTCTTTGAAACATATATTTTGGCATAAGATGAATATAGGTATATTTATGACATCATATGGACTTGTGCATATAAGAAGAATTGGTTAACAGGGTTATAAAGCTTGTCACCAGATTACTTTAAATATTCAAGTGACTAGAGAATTTGATGTACTGGATTATCTGAATACCTGTTTATTTGCATATGACACTCAATTGTTTTAGGCCTACAAAAGTGATTTGTTAACAAGGTTATAAGGCTTGTTATCAAACTACTTCTACATCACCCAAACCTTTGAATATCATACCATTTCTAGAGACATTAATACAGATGGATGATGGTATGAGAGTTTCCATTTCTCCATGATAGATTGACATAACACTTCTATGTCCATCTAAAGAATGCTTCTCTAAGTCTTCTTGTTGTTCTTTCTCCTTTCTTGATATCTTCTCTCATTGATGCCTTCAAGAAGATTGGGAGATAAGAAAATAAGATGTCTAGATAAAGTAAGGAGATCTGGGTTAAGCTTTGGATAACTCAGATTTGTCTTCAAGACTATCATGATTTCTATGTACTAGAGATATGTCTAGCATAATTGAGAAGAATAGATGCTCAGAGAATAACTAAGAATATTTGGTTTGATCATTAACTCCTAACTAATGTTTATGGTGAATGTATTTGGTTTGATCATTAACTCCTAACTAATGTTTATGGTGAATGTGTGTTATTTTCATTTGGCGTTGCATTTTATCGTATGTCTCTCTACCCCATAATAAGGTTTAACCTAAGGTCATCTCAGAGTTTGTAGCGCTCAAGTTGATGACCTACTTCAATTCCACCAACTCAAGTGAAACTTCAATCACTTATTGTTTTGAAAATTAAATACGTGAAGATTATTCGGATTTTCTGATGCATGAAAGGGATAGTCAAGCACCATAAGCTATATGAAGTCATGGTTTTTGTAAGGTGTTTAGCTACGGCGACAGTCTGAGCTTCCTCTCCCTCCTATATATTTTCCAAAGATTATGTGGAGCAATCAAATTGTTGTTGAAAACCCTAAAGCTCCATTTAAAAGATCCCTGGAGGCAAGAAAAATCAAACCAACAAAACTGATGTTTGTGCGGCATAATTCTCACAACATACAATCACACGAACCCTCCGGATTTTGACCCATGTATTATTGCTTGTTGTCTGTGTGTTCTGGCCAAGCATCACTCTTTTAAGAGATTGTTACGTGATATGGTTGCAAACTCAATTAGATCTACAAGCATCACCGTGCATTAGAACTCTTCTAAATGAGCATGACGAGGATGCATACAAATGGTATTTGATGGATATTGGCATACTTTTTATGTACTACTTTTCAAGGGTTAAGATATCACTTATCTCGACTCAAGATAAGAGGTAAATCGTCTTATCGGTAGATTCAACAATTTTATCGGTCCACTATTTATGAGCATGATTTTTTAAAATCTCATTTTTTTGTATCATCAGGGTCAATCAACATGCCAAAATCATAAGCCATGTCATATGTACTCCTTTTAAGCAACCTGAGATATACTGGAAGTAGCCATCTACACAAATAGAAGGCATCAAGACTATGAGAATAAAAAAAAAAAAGATTGGAAGCTAAACCGGTCCTGTACCACAAATTTAGTCGGTGAATATCAGAAATATATCGGTGAGAATCAAAGATATGTCAGATGTTATATTGATACTAGTGGATGTGGTGCGGCTATGCCGCACCCGTGGTGTAAATGGTGTTTTAATTCGGTAACTTAAACATTTTTTAATTATGTAGGTTTGAAAATGTAAATTGTGCGGTAAACGAAACGTAAACTCGGTAGAAAATAAGTTGTAAACTCGGTAATGTGTGCACCTATAATAATTTGTAGGCTTGAATATTACCGGAATGGAAAGAATTTTGTATCTAAAAATTGCTTAGGTTCAGGAAGTTACTCAAGCTGTGGCGGTTTTAAATTCAAATTTGATTTGGAAAATAAGTTGTAGTTGTGTTTAAATCTACATCGTGTAGGAACTTTCAAATCTTCTTGTATTTTTTATAGTAGGTAGTTATTTTTTTGTCCGCGGTTCTTTTGATATTTCATAGTTCATATTTAAAGGGTATGTAGTTGAAATTTGACCAAATTTGAAATGTTTTGAAACGGGAATATGTTTTGTATTCTTGACCCGGGCGTGAAAATTATTAAGACGGCGATGTGCATATGTTTGAACGATGTAAGTTTGGAAATTAGTGAAATTCAAATAAATGTCGTTTAAGAAGTGTTTAGTTTGTGGGCATTACGTTTAAGAATTGTTTAATTTATGAAAATTGTCCGGAATAGACCGTTCATGTGGATTTGAACTTGCTTTACCTTCGTGAATTGAGTAGTTAAGAGTGTGTTGGTTTTCTTGTGGAATATGTAAATTTGAGATTCGATGATATGGCACAAGCAGTTAGTACTTTTTTTTTGAAGATATGTAACCGGAAAAATATGTGAAGGGAGGTAATTTGAAATCTTTGTTTGTAGGCTTGATAATCTGAAATGTTTTTTTGTAAGTTTCGATAGTTAGCATGAAAGCATATGTTATTTGTTGTATTTATTTTCTTTATCCAGATGTATCTAAACGTGATGGTTGTAAAGTAATGTTTTTTATCCTCAAATTTTTATTTATTTGTTTGTTTGTTTGTTTGTTTGTTTGTTTGAAATGCACATAAAAAGGCATGAATCTTTTGAATTCTTTCTGCGTGTATCTGGTTGGTATGTTCTGTAAGAATACATGTAAATATGTTGGACTTGAAGAAGTTGTTTTTTTGGATTTTTTTGTCCTCAAATTTTATCTCTTGGTTTGTTTGAATTGCCCATGAAAAGGCATGAATCTTTTAAATTATTTCTACTTGTATCTGTTTGGTATGTTCTGTAAGAGTACATTTAAATATGTTGGACTTGAAGAAGTTGTTTTTTATTTTATTTTATGAAACATATATCGGAAGATATGAATCATTGGAATTGCAATTTAATTTACGTATTTATTTTTTATGTTTAGTAATAGTACATACAAATGTGTTAGAAAAAAAGAAATACTTTTTCTCTAAATTTTGGTGTTTTTTTGAATTTTTCTGAACAACTAAAACTGAATTTCTTAATTGTTTGTATTTAATGGGTTTTCTGGAATTATGAGCCGCTGGCAGGTGGGTCCTACCCGTCAGGCGTCAGCCAGGGGAGGGCTGGCGTCACCGTGGGCGGCTCCGCCCCGACGCGGCCGCGGCGGCGCAGACAGCGCCGGCGGCCAGCCAGGCCGAGCTGGGCCACGGGAAGAGGTGCATCGATGCGTGCGGACGCGGGGCATCTTGTGGTGGCGGCGCTGCCACTGAAAGGTCGTCGGAACATCGTCGGCGGCGGCCGGATGCTGCTGCGGACAGCGAGCACGGTGAAGACGATTCCGGGACCGGTGAAGCATCCCGGGCGGCGAACTTCGTCGAGGATGGCGCGGGAACGGCGGAGCGCCTCCCCGTGCCCTTCGATTTGAGCTTGGGGGCGCGGAGCAGTGGCGGCGGGCGCCGGAGGCGCCGCCGACCTCGCGGGCGTGGAAGAAAGGAGAAGGGTCGGGGGGACTGTGCCGAACCATTTTGCAGGAAAGCCCTCAAGTATTTTCAGATTCACAAATAGGTCCTTTCCTCTGTAAAATTCTGGACCGCGGGTTGAGGGATCTATTACTCATATGCTTTTCTACAAAATTGTCCACCAGCGGAACCGGACTCCACCGGCTGGTAACCGGGACGCGTGGCGAGGGCCTATTGGAAGATATTCGGAATGAACAGTGCCCGGGGGGTTTGAGGGAGACGTGGCGTCATCTGGAGCGTCCGTTTCGGGGATCGGACGACTAAAACAAAGCGAGCGACGTGGAGCATTCTCTGGGGCTGAAACTTGGTGTCTATTATATATTACTAGATTTGGGGCGCGGCACCACCTGATTTAAAATAATTTATGAGCCCAGGTCAAACGTCCTTTTCATCGTCATTTGTATAGACAATATTGTGTAGACATCGTTGTGATAATGTTAAACGGAAAGGAAATATTAATAGCTATAGTATTTATTTTATTATTGTAGGTATCAACAACATCGAAATAAAGTCCTAAGAGCTAACCTAAAGACATAGATGGCAACATAGACATCAAAATAAAATAGTTTGAAAGAAAAAGACAACAAATATATCACAAAAATATTTGGTGACTTATTAGATTGACCATTAATACAACATCACTCAGAGTCCTCACAGAGATAAGCATTAACTTATTAGACAGACCATTAATACATCTGCACTTTGTGTCCTGATAAGCATTACTAAATATGTCATTTGAGA
This sequence comes from Poa annua, assembly GCA_026929855.1. NCBI lineage: Eukaryota > Viridiplantae > Streptophyta > Magnoliopsida > Poales > Poaceae > Poa > Poa annua. The sequence continues at coordinate 76,395,729 of CM049431.1, read as the reverse complement.
TATGCCTATGCCTCATCGATATGTCAAAAGCAGAAGTTATAATGCATCAAATAGTTTAAGCACCGCTAAGCTCACATGAGAATTGGACCTACTCGCCACCGTGATGGATTATCTTTCTAAAGGGAGCAACACTCAGTAAACGATGGACCAACCGCCATTAACAGCGATATATTGTAACTAATCTAGGTGGTGGTAGAGAAGGGAGATGGGTTCTTTACCTTTGATATAAACCTTTGGTTCAGGCCCAATCTGGTTACCAGCCTGGTTAGACCATTGTCAATGTTCCCACCTCCCTACCAATATTTGGCAGCAAATTGTCAAAAAAGATGAGACAAATCAAGATGGGTTAAAAGAGACACAATAATTTCTTTAGTAAGATTTCCAATAAATAAGAAACACAATATGCAAACTATTTTTGGTCCTTATTAGATAAATATAAATGGACCACACCAATATAGCACAACTATCAACAGAAAATGTGTTAGAATTATCAATCAATATGGCACAAGTATAGATACAACCTCTGGTCCGATTTTAAGTGTCCGCTAGTACAGGAAGTCTCGTACGTAACTTTGTGATCTTTCTCTTTGAAAACTAAATAATTCCACATCTTATTCCGTTACATTCACGCGTATATTCACCATAAATTTCTCATGTGATCTACAACTTGTAATTATACAAATTTAAAATCAAATTGAGGACTAATAGTGTCTACACGAATGCAAAAGGCATACAATCTACACCCATTTCCAGTGGACAAACAACTAATTATTTTGAGAGAATTGCATAGCAACAGTCTGAAGAATACATGGACATCTTATTATAAGCAATTTATTCATCATAACAATCTAAATCACAGGAAACAAAATCTGAAGAAAATTAAAAGAAACGTTACTGGAACATTCTACAAAACACATACATTGCTGTAAAAATGAAAACTAAATGAAGAAAAGGCTAGGTCACAAGCAACCTAACAATGGAGGAGTTTCGAAGAGAAAGTAAGAATCTTCCATGGAGATGGTGGAAAGATGGCTAGGTCGCTGGTGTCGATGCGTTGCTTGACCAAGGTTAAGCATCCGACGGGATCTAGCTAATCACCGCCCGCGACGCATCCGGCCGCAGTCTCCTCATGCATCTCCACGGTGGCTCCTGCTCACGGTCATGGTCCTCCTGCTGTTGGGGAGGAAGAGGATGAGATAGTGCAAGGAATGTGAGATAGATGGCGGCTGGCAGCGGGTAAATCGGCGGTCTGTGTCACATTTACAAATCAGGTGACCATCAACATGCTAGGTGTCTCATTTTCAACAATCATTAAAGCTTAGTCCATTAGAAATATCCACATAAATCATTAGCACACAATATTATGGCATGAAAACAGATAATAAGAATATGCACCTCCTCGCCATAAGGGTCCATTGGCGTGTGGTAACATTGTGCACTGGCTGTCGATCGTTGGCTCCGTGCTCCGCTGAAAGTCATACATAAATCAGCACATAGAATTAGTCATGCATGAACTGAAAGCAATCTAGACATCAACAGGGGTCAGTGTATATGAAATCTGGAGCATGGATCGAATTTCATCTGTTTAATGTAATGCTGGACAGACACAACATAATTACTATTGTAAAACGGCAAAAGTTCAGTATCGTGTAACTCTATTAAACAGTAAGCTTGGTTATTTGTCCTCCGATGAAACAATAAATATAATAAATAAGTGAAAATAATTTAAATACAACAGATGAGTTTATATTATAACTAATAGCAGATGTGCTTCTGAGATATTTTGGTAAAACAAAATCCAAAAACATATGAGATTGGATATATGACTAACTGTACATCTACAATTGACTGACATGAAAACACCTTTTTCATTAATGTCTTCTTGTTTGCATGAGACTGATGATATGTCAAAATTGTTTTTTCAGCAGATATGCAATAACCTCGAGACAGCTTCAGTAATATATGCATCACAGAATGATTGATATGCAAGATTTACTTAGTGGATAAAAAACCAATATGTAACCAAACTGAATTAAAAACACATAAAATTATAAGAGGATCTTGCTATTAGGACAAAAGAATATGCACTTGTATAACACCGAGAACAAACCGGAGATTATTGTAACATGTAATCTCAGATGACATACCGGTAAAGTATTTAAGGTTTAAACGATTCAGTAAGAAAGAGATGATAGACATGAAAACCTATTTTGAGTACTACAAACTGATTCTTAAGAAGTAATCAGGATATATATAGCGTGTTCACTCAAAAGGCAACACATAGACTGCAGTGCAAACACCTCCACTTCAGATCCTAAAACAAAGTATTCACGAAAAGAATTATGAAGCAGGGACGAAGGGGCTGAAACAAAGCATCCAAATTTATCGAGCTAACAAAGAACATATTTATACTATCTTTCCTGAATATTCAAATATTGAGGAGGGGAAGAAAAATACCTGCTGGCTGCAATTGGAATACAATATTCAGTAACTTCAGTGTGGCCAAGTTTAATGCTTCCATCCTACTACGGAAAAGGAAAATAAGGTCAAAATCAAAATATAGACTAAGTACATTTCTTTCACCTTAACAAATTGTAATCAAGATTTTTCATAATGCAAGCAAGTATCAAAAGAAACATACCACATAATAAATGTGATAGTTATGCATTATAATCACCTTAGTTAGGCTAAAAGCACAGAAGTTAGGAAAATTTAGTTAACAAAACATGGGAGTCAACTTTCTAAGATAAATATTGGCAGTTAGCACCAAGCCATATCAGGATTATCTCCGAACCAAGCATGCAAGTTGCAGTCTATACATCAAGTTGAAATAATAAGTTTACCGCTTAACATAAACCCAAAATATTTGTACTATTTGGGGCCAACAAAGTAGAATACGAATTATTCTCACACTACTAACATAGCAGAAGTGATAATTGTAGCAACAGAACATACTACAATCCAAATAATAATCAGGATATCATCAAGAATGATGACCATAAATAGAGAAGCATGTATTCTGGAATGTGGAACCGGACCAGCTAAATTTTAAAGCCATTGCCATGGACTGGGCTCCGCTGATCTAATCTTGTTGAAGGCAACGGCCTGAACTATTTTTGTAAAGCATAATGTCATCAACTAATTGTTCTCCATAGATGCACTCATGTACAGACCAACATTAGCTGAAGAGTAAGTATATAGTATATTCCTTAAACCGTACCAATAGAAACTCAATTTTCGATGATATTCATTGGACAACAGAAAATAAGAATCCAGAATCTACCATAGAAACAAAAGTGACATAACTTCTCAATGACACTTGAGCAAAGCAATAACAAATTAAGGGATAAAAAAACATTGTGGGAGTATTGACAGAAAAACAGTCAGAAAGCATACATTTTCTGTGGATATATTAAATATATTATATTGCACTATGTTGCGTGGAACTGCCGAGCAGGGTTTGCAGATAGTACCAAACAAAGAGAAGTAGAAGTTGGAATAAAATATAAGGAACATGTTAGGACTGCAAGAAAAAGAAAGATATATATATATATCTAGCTTCTACTACGGTTCAGAACTGAAAAAGTTCGGACCATTACCTCTAGATAATCAAGATTGGGTCCTATCTTCTATAGAAGATCATTTTCTTCCATAACACACCTGAGACAAAAAAAAAGGGATATGAATAACAATCCCACACCAATAGATAAATTGGCAAGATACTAACATACCAGATTCCACAACAAACTGGGCAATATAATAGTTAACTTTACCCCTTTTCTACAATCATAGAACATCAAATACACCCAATAAGCTGCTATTTCCAGACCGACAGACAACACAGAAGAGAGCATACACATCTACCTAGCTTGATATGAGAACATCATCTCAGCAAAAAGCTAAATTACTTATCTACTTCCAGTTATTTTCCCGAGTTTACATCCCAAGAGAGAATTCAGAACTTCTTTTCCTTACTATACGGGTTCCTTATAGTTTTCAGAAAGTAGTTTATCTCCATTAAGAGCACACACTACATATAAACAGTAGAGGTCATCACTCATCAGAATGTAAGAACATATTATAGATATACGTGCCATTCAGAAGGCATGGAAAAAATCATAACTTATTTAAGATTTGAATGTAGCCCCCTTGGGTAAAATAGCTTGCTGCTCACTACATGTTCCTTTCTAACAGAACACAAGATAACAGTGGGAAAATAAAGAAAAAATCTTAACTAAAGGCACAAAAGGTGATATTTGAAAATTATCAACATTGGTGGAGAAATTAAGCCAATAATCTGTAGAGACCGATATCATCCAAATAAAAAACATTACCTAGATTGAGAAAAATGTGCTAGGAAGTAACACTGAAAGGTGTGTTTCTTTGTAGCTAACTACACTTCATAATATTTAATCGACTGAAGCACATCATGTGGTAACATTGTACACTGGCTGTGGATCTATAATGTTAAATTTGTTATATGTAACTCTGTCTATGGAACCAAGTCTATGTAACATTTTACATTGAAACTTCGTTAAATTTATTTAATGTAATGCTGGACAGACACAACAGAAGTACTATTGTAAAATGGGCAAACTTCAGTATCGGGTGCTGCTATGAAACAATAAGACTTGGTTATTTGTCCTCCGATGAAACAATAAATATAATAAGTGGAAATATTGTATAGCAAGCACAGTTCCCGAAATGAATCTAGTCATAGTTTGCAATCAATCAACATCAAATGAACTCTATGGGTTCCAGATGTTTACATCAGCTAATAAAAAAAGCCTCACTCCAAGAAGGAACCTGGGTTAATATGGAGGCAAACAACCAAAGCAAATCATTGCTCGCTACTAAATATAGAGTTGCTTCTTTACCACATAATCAGGTCTTTGATATGATGGTACATAAATATACCTGAATGACCATTCAAGTAAAACTATAAGATATATTTTTACAAAAGTGCATGCTCACTGCCGTTGGGCACCCCTGCACAACAAATATGAGGCAATATGAATGGAGTGCCACAGCACATCCTTTGAGCTAGTAAAATAGAAATGAGCAGTCACGTAGACAATTATTTGTAAAGCCTAGACAATAATGCATGTTGTTCAGACATAACATCACTTCTGCAACGGAATAAGTATATATTATACACCGATATAACAGGAACAAATTATATATTTTTAAACCATCAACTGAATACGTAGTGAAAACACAATTGTTCCCATCCAATTTCTGAATTGTTCTTGTACGATACGCATATATGCATCTAAAAGGCAGGTAGCTCTATCAGCCTTAGTGGCCATAGGCAAACATAAGATAAGCAGCCATGTAGGAATTATAGAAACATATTACAGAAATTAGAAATGGTACTTCTCATTTTATTAGAATTTGGTCACAAAGGGGTGGAGAATGAGTACGACCCATCTTATTTTGTCACAAAGGGTTAGAAAAAATCACTATCCCCTGCAGTTTGTGTTTGAAAGGGAGCGCCACGACATGAATTAGAATGAGTACATAACTACAGACTGTTTTGTCGAATACTTCAGGGAATACATGCAGTGTGACAGGCTGCATGGATTGTGTGATGCGGAGACAACCGTGCTATATGACCGGGCTCCGTAGGTTAGCTCATTATCATGTCTGATGCTTATATATTGGTTGCTGGACCTGATGTAGTTGTATTATGCTATACTGGTATTGTGTTACTCTTATGATCTTATTATTTCTATGTTTGTTGTCTCAACCCCTTCGTTTCTTGACCACAAGTTTTGCAAAAAATCATCTTCAGATATGGTACTACTATGAAAACTAAGCTATTTTGATTACCATGTCTGTGCTGATGTTGTTTTGCAGGAAGCTAAGAATATATTGCTAAGGAATAAGATTGCGGGGTTGAAATAAGGGAACCACCAGAGAATTACTAAAGGGGAATCGGTATAGAAAATCAAGCTAAATATCCCACAATTTTGCATCAATGGTTTTATTCCATCTTTCTAACATGCAAAAGATCGTGTACTCTGAAGCATGCGAGTGTCAATATAACAAAAGCGGATGGTTCATTCATCTATGCATATTGCATCAAAACCTGAAAATAGGATAAACTGTGTACAGTCGTATCTCGTATGCATCAAAACCTGAACCGAGATAAATGAACCATCGAACAAAGTTGTATTCATCTATGCATCAGAACCTAAAATAGGATATCCCTGTGTTATTGTTATGTTTTTCTATAGAAATGAACCATTAGTTTGATGTAGAAATAGGATATCATGTGTTCAGCTGCAGATCGTTGTAGAAAGGGAAAGAACATCAACATCTCAGATCTGAGGATAAATCAAACAAGCATTAAATGGAGGGGATGTGCACGTACTATTGTCTCCTAGAGCTCGGGGTCCTCATATGCCGTCTCAACACGCAGACAAAGACGGGACAGCTACCAGATGCGCTGCCACTGCCGTTGACATGGAGTTGACGCGCCGATGGAGGATGAAATCCTCTCGTCTGCCGCCTCCGTGGCATCACCGGCGGCGACTGAGAAAGAGCGTAAGAGGTGAGATGGGAGAGAGAACCTGGGGAGGTGGGAGGGAGAGACACACCTGAGGCGGCGTCTGGGAATGGTGCTCGCGGCGCGGAGGAATAGCGATGGGAGCAGGCGGTGAGCGTGCTGCCATCACTTGTCGCCATCGATGTGCCCTCTTCCTACCGCCTTCTTCTCCTCCTTGGGTTGGGGTATAAGGGAGGGGGCGGGAGTGGAGGCCTGCTGGATCATGTCGGGGATCGTCTCGAGCAAGAATTTCTAACAGCCCGCCGAGCAGGAATATGAGAAGGCGAGGCCGATCTTGGTGAGGTACACGGAGGTGGCCTTCCTCTCCATGGCCTCCCTGTCCCTGTCGCGAACCTCCTTCGCCTCCCTTCTGCGACTGCGAAGACGATCCACAGAGGAATCAGTTCATGCTCATATGTTCTTGGTCCTCTCGAGAGAGGAATATCTGAACTTAATCTATAGTATAATTCTGAGAGGGGATCGCATCATACCGTGTGGTCGGGTGGCGGCGCATCGTGGTTTCCCGGCGCGTCCGGTTTGGAGCCTCCAGCCGCGGCCGTAGTCGGCGAGGAGCACGGTGGCGCCGAAGCAGACGGGCTCCTCGCGTTGGCGAGATTGGATCGGAGGTGAAGAGGATGGGGGAAAGAGACAGGGTATTGGCGGAGGGATGGTGCGGGTGGGCATGGGCGACTGGGGTGGGGATGGTGCGGGTGGGGTCGCGAGCGCTCTCGTCCACTCGCTTCTTGCGCACGTCGAGTTACACAGGATTTCTGACCCGGAAAGAGCATGACCGGTGGGCCAAAAGTCTAGGCAACGCAGTCAACGGAGGAACGGACGGCTGTGATCGCTCCGTGGCAACGATCCAACGGCCCAGACCGCCAAAGCGCTGGGAGGGCGCGGTGCAGGGGCGCGTATATCTTTTTTAGATGTATAATCCTCCCCGCCAGTATATACATAAGTTCACGCTTCTCTCCAGCAAAACATTAAATTGTTGTTTCTTTGAGATACTCTTTGTGCCAAATGAGAACCCATGTCTCATGTAGAAAGTAAAGTTAAAGTAAGGATGAACGTGAAGTTATTTTTAATCGGATAACGGAAAAAAATTAAGAGAGGAGGCTAGGAGAAGGATAAGGAGGTATATGGAAAATTATAAAGGATATGTGCGGGCGCACATGAGAATATTACTCCTTCATTAATTTACTTAATATAAGAACATACATGTAGTATATTATTCTTTTGTATTAAAAATGGATGTAAGCGTGGGGGCAAAATCCAAAACAAAAATGCTGGTAAAGAACCACAAGTTGTATCATATCATGACTTACCTACAAATTTAGCTTCAACAATGATTTGATATTGTCCTCTTCTTAGATCCTTGCCGATGCCTCTATATATGGAACAATCAGCTTGTTGAAAACCCTAACAAGCTCCGCTCATAATTAAGAAAAATGGACAATAATTAAGAAAGCAATATTAATTTAGTACTTGATATATAAAAATCAAACGGGTGCGCCGAATGAGGTAGGGTCACACGGCCAACGTTTGGATGCCCTCTAACCCAACATTTGACTTTATTACATGCATGCTACTACAATTCACATTTGTCATACCAGCCTTCGGACCCAGAAAAAATCACGCGCCCAAAACTATCGGTTCCGTCGAAACATGTCCAATTCACTTCCTTGTATAGTCCTATGCGCTCGACAACAGACCGGGAGAGGCCGTGGTTCCGTTTTTTTAGTTGAACAGTCGGTCCGGTCCGATTTTTCAACTAGGATTCTCCCAGAGGCGAGAGAAAACAAACGAAGGGGTGCTTACGCGGGGTAGTTCTCTTAATGTAGAAACCCCTTAAACCTATTTTATTTTGCATTGACTAATGTAAATTTTGTTTGTGATCTTACTGCTTCTAGCTGAGCATTAGCCCATAAGGAGGTGGTTGCACAAAATGGCTGCCTAAAACAAAGCTAAAGTGGTGAGAGCAATCCAAGTTTGATAAAATCAAAATATGACCGATAAGTTGATTTGCCAAGTTAAAGTTAAAAAGTAGAGTAAGTTGGTTGCGTAAAACATTTTTTTTTCGAGGGAGTAAGTTAAAAAGTAGAGAATGAGAGGGACGTATGTGCAAAAATACAAAGGGGAGGTGGTGCCAATCAGCTCGCACGAGAATCCTGATCCACTTGAAAGAAAATCCGCCATTTTTCTGCGTGTGGAGAAACCAAGAAGCGAAAATCGGCACCGTTCCCGTCGCCGCCGCCTCGTCGCCTCCGTCGCCCGCCTCTCTTTAGCTGCGGATTCCCACCACCACCACCACCACCACTCTCCTCTCCCACTAGCTAGGGCTTTTCTTCTTCTAGAACCTCCGCCGCTCCATGCAGGCCCCGCCGCTCGCCGCGCTCGCCGGAGGCGCCGCCTGGGTCTCCCATCGACCTGCCATACTGGCGGCGCCGGCGAGCCTCCGCCGTTCCAGGCGCACCGCCCTCCGGCTGCCCGCGTGGAGGGCTGCCGGAGGCGGCCGAGCCCCGCGGGTCCCCGCCAAGGGCGCCGTACTCGCCTCCGACATGGGCGCCGACGAAGTCGTGGGGCCCTCGCCCCTGCTCGACGCGCGCAGCGAGCAAGGTTCGGCCATGTTTCCAAATGCACCTGGCCTCCTCACTCTTTATATCTCGTAAAAGAGTCAACCCAACCCAGCAATCTCATCTCGTTCGTTCATCATTCATATGATATACTGTCAGTCACATGTGGTGTGCAGAGCTCGTTCTACGTATCAGGAAGGAAGTGGAGAAAGGGAACTTGCCTGCAGATGTTGCTCACAACTTTGAAAACCTCTTCTACAATTACAAGAATGCGGTAAATATGCCAGATACTCCTGTGTGCTACACTCAGATCCTTCTTGAACTGGCTCCGTGACATGTGTGTGTGAATCTTTTCAGGTCCTGCGTAACGGAGATCCAAATGCACATCAGATCATCCTTTCCAACATGATGGATTTATTTGACCGTGTTCTGTTGGATGTAGAGGTCCTCCCTTCTATGCCCATTACCTTCCTTTTCAAATTTACTCTCACATTTTCTCTTATGTTCCGAGATGTCCATTTACACCAAACTTCATGTGTTCTTGCAGAGTCCATTTACATTTCAACCTTATCACAAGGCCATCAGAGAACCATTTGACTATTACACTTTTGGTCAGAACTACATTAGGCCATTGGTAGATTTTAGGTAATGAAAAAAAATCTGAAACTGAGAACATCTAGGAGGCTTTGTTGGTTCAAATAGTTTATTTCATATGAAGTTTGTTGCCCTTCTTATGGATATCTTCTGTATAAACTGGAATATACAGCACGCTGAAATATGTCTCACCAGGCTAGTTCGTTATAATAGCTTACTGCTTTCATGTTGTGCATATTAGTCTCATTTGTTATATCTTCCGTGTAAACTGGATTATCTTCTCTTTCTTCTGAATATCTACTGTCAAATGCCCTTACATTTTTTTTTCATTCATGGGCACATTTATCGTTTGTTGCACAGATGGTACTGAATATTGATGAACTACAATGAAACTTTCGTGTGAACATCTACTGTGAAATGTCCGTTCAATATTTTTTTCATCCATGGCATGCACACTTTGTAATGCGTCTTGAATATTGATGAATCAAAATGAAAATTTGGAATGCTTATACACATATTTCCATCATGTTATTTTAGAATTTATTTTGAACTTTTTAAGATTATAGTAAATCTACATGTGAAATTTTAAGGCTCAATATCTGACCTGGAATCTCCAGTTCCATGATGTGTCTGCCCATTCTCTTGCAACAATTATTTAGTTTATTTCAACTAATGATTTAGTCAGAATATATCTTTCGTCAACAGAACAAATATATTTGTTAACATATTCAGGTTTCTTTATTCACATGCGTTCGAAATTGATCTTTAGCCTATTGTTCTGGTTTCCTAACCATCCTAACATTTTCAATATGTATGATCAGGAACTCTTATGTTGGTAACATTTCTGTTTTCCGTGATATGGAGAAGAAGCTCCAGCAGGTTAACTCGAATAACTTCATTGCATTTTTTCCATGACATGTGGACCGCTAGCTTCGTTGGGCACCAAACTTTTTACTGTTCTAGTAAATGCACGCCATTGTGATATTTCGAGAAAAGTAAAGGAGAATTTGAACCATGCATTGTTATGCAGCGCATTGATAACCCAACAGCCACATACCAGGAGTTAAGAGGAGCAAGTTGGGTAGCAAACTCCAAAGGTCACAGTGTCACACACAATAGGGTTGAGAGAGATATTTGCTCATTTGGTGAAATGGAACAATGTGATCCAAGTTTGGACATAGAGGCACCAGTACTTATGTTTTGGAGGATAAAGTGTTTTAGTGTTTGTTAGCAAATGACACCCTCCAACACCACATAACTATGCATCTGATCTGCTTATGTTTACTCTTTCAATCCAGTATGTTAAAATTTTCGTACTGAAGATTATAATGCAAAATATTTTCTGAAAATATCTGATGTCGTTGTAGGGTCATAATGTTGTTCTGATGTCTAACCATCAGACAGAAGCGGATCCAGCAGTTATTGCCTTATCACTTGAAAGAACCAACCCATGGATTAGCGAGAACATAGTAAGGGAGTTTCTTGAACGTACTATCAGTTTTCTTGTGAATCATCATATGCTAAACCACGTTAGCATCAAACCTCCACCTACTATAGGTTTATGTTGCTGGGGATAGGGTTCTTACTGATCCTCTTTGCAAGCCATTTAGCATGGGAAGGTATTTTTCTACACCCTGGAAGCTTATATGATAAATGCTGAATTGTGGATTCTGTTTTCAATCATATTATGGGGAAAACATCAGTTTGTCACATATGCATTTTATCTTAACAGAAACCTCCTTTGTGTGTACTCAAAAAAGCATATGAATGATTTTCCCGAGCTAATTGAGATGAAAAGGAGGGCAAACACTCGAAGTCTTAAGGAAATGGCTTTGCTTTTGCGGTACTCTTCTCTTACTATGCTTCGATAGTTCGATGTACTTCTCATCCTATTCCCTATCAGTAGTTGGCCTTGCTGACCTATATGTTTAACCATGAGTAGTACTACAATTTGGTAATCGTGAACTCACTTTCAGTCGAGCATGCTCAAAGGCAAATAGAGTTTAAGAGATGGCCACATGGTTCATAAGCACTGTCAATCTTTTCGTGTTCACCATCATGGAACTGGCTTTTGTTTTCTATCAGAGCGAAGATATGATAGACGGGAATCACTTTTTTGCACGAGATGATAATGTTTATCTTTTACATAAAATGTAGTGGTGGTTCACAAATAATTTGGATAGCTCCAAGTGGTGGTAGAGATCGCCCAGATCCTTTGACTGGAGAATGGCACCCGGTATATTCTTTTGCCTGCTGGTCTATATGGTTTGGTTTCTTATGTTATGTTTACTAGGGTCACTGTGAAGGATTATGCACATCTTTCTTTCAATCTAACGACCAATGGAATTGTAAAATGTCAACTCGCAAATCTAATAATTGCAACAAGGCTATTGATCCTGTATTAGTTCCCTTACCTTTACCTTGTCTGCTACTTACAAAAACAAGGGCAGGCGCCATTTGATGCATCTGCAGTGGATAATATGAGGAGGCTTCTGGAGCACTCTGGCGTTCCTGGACACATATATCCACTTTCGTTGCTGTGCTATGAGATTATGCCTCCACCACAACAGGTGTGGTTACTTGCCACATCTTATCAATCCAGATACTTTTGTCAGGCCCTCTTTGAAATTTTTTGTTTTACTAATTTGAATAGATTGAGAAAGAGATTGGTGAGCAAAGGGTGATATCCTTCCACGGAGTAGGCTTGTCAGTAGCTGAAGAAATAAAATATGGGAATGTTACTGCTCAGACTCAGAATGCTGACGAGGTTTGTATACTTTCATGTTCAATTTCTGGATATCTGTTGATGCTCTTGCTCTTGTTTTTGTCAAGTCTTTGCGGCCTTTTGTTGGTTGGATTATTGAATATTCAAAAATATTTGGTTCATAGAAATAGCTGGCTACAATTGTGCATCATGTGCCGCTGGTAATTAAATTATATGTCTTAGCAACAATAGAAGACTGCCTTGCGATTATGTTGCTTTGCTGTTTTTCTAAGCATAGTGAAGCACCTCCAAAGTATTGACTATTACAGTCCACAGTCCATTCTCTTTCAGATTTCTACTGAACAAGGGGTCTGCAATTTTAATAGATGATCACAAAATAAGGGCTTCCGATTTCTAAGTTCCCAATCTGCAGGAAAGAGATAGGGGGTGAGAGTAGATGGTAAGGATTGTAGGAGATCACTAGACATCTTCTAGACGATGCAAGGAACAATGATCTTCAGGGAGAGAACACTGGAGCAGCCATTAGGAGGTATCAGCCAGAGGGGATTGCTATATTCTCTGATACTTTGTCGATATGTATCGTGGACATATCAATACTGATATGGTATTATCCAATACAGACACACTAGTCCATGGAAGTATCCCTGCCCGTTATACCTTTTTCATCTTTGATTAGGTTAGGGGGTCGTTGGGGAGAGTCTATATCCAACATTCAGGTAGAATGTGTTAGGTTAGCTTCCATGGCTGTGATTGCCTTTGTACTGAGAACTACGACTTACATCTAGACTAAGTAACGAATCATTGTTAAATTCATATACATAGTCTATATGGTGGAACTAGTATCTGAATTTTTACACTATCCATCAGTGCTAGGCACTTTCATATTAAAGTCTTCTTGGGAATATACATATTGGTGTGTCTATCTTACTCACTCAAGACATGAAGCCTAGTCATAAGTTATTGTAGATGTTTGTTTCAAACGGAGGAAATCAGGTTACTGTTGTGTTATTTGGTATCAACACCCTCCTCCCTTGATTCTTATATTATTTAATAACAATCACCAAATCTATCAATCTTGTGACTGGTGGTTGGATTTCCTTGTTGCAGTGTTTTTCTCGTTGCTGCTAATCTCTCTTGAATTTAAACTCCCATTACCTTTTGAACCTTCGGTTGAAAATATTTATTATTTGTGATTATTGTACTCAAAACGTATCATTGTCCTTGTATGTTCTTGAAGTTTCTTTAAGCTGTTGCTAACATGTGTTTTTATTTACATATTGCACCTTATGTTTTTATTGAGCTTTTGCTCTATTGAGAATAACGCCAGCTTCGATTTACGAAATACAGGCAAGGGAGAAATTCTCAGAGACGATGTACAACTCAGTTGTTGATCAATATAATGTGCTCAAGTCTGCTATCTTTAGAGACCGTGGAGCAGCTTCTTCAAACCCTGCCGTATCACTGTCGCAACCATGGCGATGAAACTTACCTTTCTCAGGTTTGTTCTATGCTTTCTCTAATTTTTTTTTGTTCTATGCTGACCTATTTGTCTTTGCCTCGTACAATACTTGTTTGTCTTAGCAACCAAACACATACATATACCCCGCATTGATTTTTTGCCAATTTAGTAGTTTGACATGCATGAGTCAGATTGGTTTAAAGTGCAATTCTACATGGACTTGCATAGGTCAGTGAGTTATATATATAGTAGTTGATCAGCAAACAAAATGTAGCTTGTAATGCTGTAGGAGCTTCACATATGCAGCCTGTGTCAGTAATTCATCTATGTTATTAGCATACACGGTTACGCCTTTAACTGATGAATTGAATAACAAATCCGCGACTCTTTTAATTTTCAGGCCTGGATGTCTGGATGAAGTTACCTCCATTTTTTTCTTCAATAGAGCAGATGAACTGCCATAGTGCATCTTCGCAGGTTCTTGCCAGAAGGCTTCTTAAGCTTCGATATCATCACTTACTAATCATGGTGGCCAGTTCTTACGGCCCTGCAGATTCTGTAAGTCGTCGAAGCTCCAGGAAGAGTATCATATGCTGCTGCACCGTGTTTATGCTGTGATAAGAACTCTGCCGACTGTTGTCAGGTGTAAATATGGTTTTGCTCAGCGGAGCCCAGCAGCAGATGATGCATGCGTTCATCATTTGTGAACAAATAGTATTGTTGCATCAGATGTCCATCCTTTTGACCTGACAAGTGCAGCAATGCAAATTGGACACAGGATCGTGTTGATGGCGTGTTTATGGCAGCTCAACATGTGGATTTTAATTTTTGGCGTTGAAGGTTACAAAGTGTTCAAATTTTGCGTGTACATATTTGATTCTTTTGCTCCAAAATTTGGAGATGGAAGTCATGATATGTATACCATCTCATCCCTCTTAATTGCTAGTTGGCCTACCCGTCTTTGTTCTCGTTGATGTTCTTTGTAACTTGTCTGAATTTGCTCAAGTCGTGAGAAGGAAGCATGTGAAACTTCTCTAGAAGAAAAGACAAGCATTTAGAAGATGACGACCTGGAAACAATCTTGGCATTGCGACGAATGGAGCATTTGACGGCGACAGTAGGGAAAATGCACGCTAAATTGTCATGACTTGTGACTAGTAATAGCATACATATGCGCCTGCGTGGTGAGGTATAAATAAATAGAACACGCTCCGTCGACTTGGCTTTGGCAAGATGGTTAGTAGGTTGGTTCTACCCCTAGTCCATCAGAGTTTAAAACTCAGGTTTGACGTTGATATATCTCATTTTGACGGAATATTTTCAGTGGAAGACGATGTTCCCATTGTGGGGCGTTTCGTAAAAATAAAGAGAACACGCTCGGTCACAGGTTCTGAACTAAAGCCCGAAATATTTCAGAAAAATTCCAATAATCTGGAGTCCGACACCGGAAGAGTGTAGGCAAAAGCACGACCTTAGAGGTTGCTCTCATCGTGTGACGAGATGACCACCGTGACACCGTCAGGATGAAGAAAAAAGATTATCCTGAGCTGTGGATAATTACGTCTTTCTCATATCAGTATTTTCCCCAAAGAAAAAGAAGGAACGCGAAAAGTAGAGGAGAACTCCAAAGGAAGGAAGGGAAGGGGAGACCGGGAATCCACCCTTCTTCCGCAGCGCCGCCGCAGCAGACTAGTCGCCGACCTCACGCGTCGGAGGAGAGCCGCCTGAGCCGGGTAAGAAGGAGGAGGAGGAAGCCAACTGCCCCCGTCGGCGCCTGGGAACAAGGTGAGCCCCGATCCACCATCCCCGCCTCTCCCTCACAGCCGCCATCGCTTGGAGCAAGGGTTTCGCACCCTTGCTGCCGCTGTAAACAATAATACTCCCTACTGCGCCTGCGCCTGAGCCTGAGCAAGCAGCAGTAGATTGTGTGCTGGCCTGGCCCCCCTTCTCGATCTGCCAGCTCCCTACTGCTGCTTCTTGTGCTGCTACTAACACTACTGGTGATGCTTGTGTATACCAAGCGCTTGGAAATTTTGTTGGTGGAATATCCCAAACGGATCACATGTCCAACTGAGATTACCGTAATCCCACAGCACGCTGTCAAGCCATCCCCAATTTCAACTTGTGGCGTGTTCCCTTAATTTTATCAGACTTGTATATGTCTAGATACATGCTCTTTTTGACAAATGGAAGTCATCTAATTTGGAACGGAGGGAGTAGAAAACTTGTCGACTACTACTTTTTTCCGGGCAAGAGATAGTCTTGCCAGTTGCGTTGGCCCCTCCTTTTTTCAAACAATAAACCCTGGTTGCATTACAAGGATCAATGATAGTTTCCGTGGGACACTCAAGATCCTAAGTAGACGATGCAACTCCGAATAGCCTCCTATATGCATGGCTCCATCTGTCTAGAAATGACCTCTCTCTATTTATGTTTGTTCACTACTGCTTATGTTCTCGCTGCTTGCAGTCGTGGTCTTCAATTTGTCATGTATAATAATGATGTTCCATAGGGGTGTTTGTTGCCAGTTTGATTTCAACCGATCCAAAATTGGCAGTCGGGCACACGTAAAGTTTACATTATTTTTAATTTTTTTTAGAAATAGAGGGCTCCACCCCGGCTACAATTAAGAAACCATAGCAGACAACGTTTTACAGCATTTTCCAGGGGGAACACCAACACCCCACCAGCCGACCGGCAACTCAAGTTTACATTATTAGCCATGACCGTGTTCTAGTTCAGATAAATGTATAAGACTGTTTGGGTGAAACCGTTTCTGAATGCCCCTGTTGTCCTGACGAACATAGCCCTTCACTTGCCTGCAGAAACAGACCGAGTATCTACTACCAAATCACTTCTACAAGATGAGTGACAATCTGATGGATAAGGTCAATGCCTTGGGCGAGCGCCTCAAGATAAGCGGGGCAGAAGTTAGCCGCAAGATGTCGACTGGTGTGAGTAGCATGAGTTTTAAAATGAAGGAATTTTTTCAAGGTCAGAACATGGCGGATAAGATTGTTGACGAAGCCACGCTGGAGACCATGGATGGCCCTGATTGGGCTACCAATCTTGAGATTTGCGACATGGCCAACACTGAGAGGGTCAACAGCGTCGAGCTGATCCGTGCCATTAAAAGGCGAATCATGTTGAAGAGCCCAAGGGTGCAGTATCTATCTCTTGTCCTCCTCGAGACTATTGTCAAAAACTGTGAGAAGGCTTTCTCTGAGATTGCTGCTGAGAGGCTCCTTGATGAGATGGTGAAACTTATTGATGACCCACAAACTATAGTTAACAACAGAAATAAGGCACTCATGCTTATTGAAGCATGGGGGGAGTCAGGAGATGAACTGCGTTACCTTCCAGTGTACGAAGAAACTTACAAGGTACATTAATGATTTGTGCCTAAATCAGCTTATTGCAATTTAACCTGAACACAGTGCTTTACTGTTTTGCGAAGAGTCTAAGAGAGCTAGCATTTTGTTCCTTTCGACACTTGGTGGATTGTAGATATATAATTACTTGTGTTAATTGGTGGGACTATTGAGATGTATTTTCGTAAACATTCCTTTAGCGCAGTTTACACTGCATCCATAGCCCAGTATTATGCCTGAAACAATCATTACTTCTGTCCAACCAGCACCATTGAACATGTGGATTTCAGTTAACGTTTGGTTTCATTGCAGAGCTTAAGATCTAGGGGAATTCGCTTCCCTGGCCGTGATGATGAGAGCCTTGCACCAATATTTACTCCTCCCCGTTCAGTACCTGCAGCTGAACCATATTCTGATGCGGGACAGGACGGGTATCAAGAAATTCCAGATGAAAGTTTTGCTCCAGTTCGTACTGTCCCGTCTGTGCAAATCGACGAGGCTTTTGAGGTGGCTCGTAATATTGTTGAACTACTTTCCACAGTGTTATCTTCATCTCCACAGAAAGAAGCTCTAGAGGTGAGTATGTGTGCTCTTCTCCATTAATTAAATTCTCTGGCTTAGGTTATTACTTTATGTTGTTCAGTCTGCAGTCTGTGATGTAGGCAGGTTTGATTTTTGTAGTCTTCATACAGGATTATATGTTAAGGAAATTGTATATTGATTGCTGGCACTCATTACATTTTATTAAAATATACTGCAACTATGTATGCAAGGATGACACTGGTCAATCATCCTGTTATACCCGATTACCTGATCACCGAGCAAAGCTCTAAAGCAGTATCAGTTAGGGAGTAGCTCTGTACACGAACTTCATCTCTATTATTTTCCATCTGTTTATTTCGTAGATCTCCCATTCATTTTTCTTATAGAACATATCTGATATTAAGGATAAAAGTACATGTACTACGCTATAATCGCCTGTGTTCTGATTGCACCCCATCTGCATGCAGGATGACTTGACTACCACCCTGGTCCAGCAATGCCAACAGTGTCAATACACAATCCAGAGAATTGTTGAGACGGCAGGCGAGAACGAGGCGCAGCTCTTCGAGGCGCTGAGCATCCATGATGAACTCCAGAAGGTTCTCTCCAAGTATGAGGATCTCAAGGAGCCCGTCGTGGCAGAGCCTGAGCCAGAACCAGCAATGATTCCGGTCACTGTGGAGCCTGAGGAATCCCCCCGTGCTGTCAGTAAAGACGCCCCTGCGAGGAAATCAATTGGGTCTGGAGATCGATCTAGTGGGGAGGACTTGCTTCAGGATCTCGATGACATGATCTTTGGTAAGAAAGCCGGCACCTCGTCCCAGCAGGACAGGACACCCAGGAAGGAGCAGAAGGATGATTTCTTCGGTCTCTGATCACCGGAGTATATGGTCTACCCGGCTGAAACTTGTTATATATATACAGGTGGTGCGTGGTTAGAGTAATTTCCAAACTATGATACAGATTTGTGCTTGCAGATGTGTCACGTGCGCATCTACCTTCTCCTGTCTCCCGGGGCTCTGGGTTAGTTCATCTGCGTCATGGGCGGTTGCTTGCTGTACAGTAGTAGATGTTGCAGAATTGATGTCTAACGTAATAATACCCTGGCTGAGACTGGCAGTCACATGTGCGTTTGACGTGACATTTTTCTCTATGTGATGTGAGCGTGTTATGTTAGGTTTGTAGAGTCCCGAATGGAATACGGAGACAGACAAGGTATGCCCCAATTTATCACAACTCACAGCATGTATGTGATATGCTGTTGATATATAAACCTCCTTTTGACCTAAGAAGGTGCTAACATTTCTATAAATTCCAACTGAATACGTACTCAACAAAACGAAATATGAAGTTAAGAAAGAAGGCCTTGTTTCATAGTTAGACTGGTCGTAGCTTGGTTAAAATATGACAGTTATGATAAAGAAAGTCTGTTCTCAATTATAAGATATTCTACATTCTTATGAATCAAATTTATGTAGACGTGTTTTAATGTGTTTGTTCACTTATTTAAGTCTGTATATAGAATTTTTTTAAAATTCAAATATTTTATAATTTGGTACAAAGGGAGTAATATGATACTATGTGCACTGCTTCTTTGTTATTGGTTAAAATATATGTGCTCGCTGATCTGAAGGACAAGGTGGGCATCAACATGTGTATCCAAAACCGAGCTAGTGAAGTTAAAGAAAGAGGCAAATATGGTTGCTCATGTTGTTGCGAATTTCTATAAGAGAGAAATGCGTGGGTGTGTTGATCGGCGTTGTCACCGCCCGCGTGTCAGTACTAGTCGATAACAGTCATACGGACCTTCGTTAATTTATATATGTGGGTGATTAAAAAAAGTAGGACGAAAGAAAGTGTGACATTCTAACACTGTGGCGTTGGAAGAAACAAAAGCCAAACATGGCTTACACACATATACATGCATTCCGTAATATAAGGTGTCTAAGGTTTTTGCACGGATATTAAGACGTCAGTATTTTGCATGGACTCATTTTCTCCTGATAAAATTCGGGAGAGAGAAATCCATAATAGTCATAAATTAACCTACCAAAAATCTTATAACCAGGGACAGAGGAAGCATGATGTTCTATGGCATGTGAAAGACCTTGTCTACTTTGCTAACTTCTTTGTTAAAAAAAAACTTTGCTAACTTCCCCTTCTCTACCCATATCTTTTTTAGAACATGTCTTCTTATTCATTCATTTTTTTCTTTTATTAATCAACAGGTTATACTTCAAATTTAAAGAGAATGTTCATTAATAAATGAAAGAACTACGAAGATAATCTCTCTCTTATGATTTTTCAGATTAAGTAGTGGTTCACAGGGATGGTGATCTCATTGGTGACAGCAAGGAATGAGGAGACCGAGTAGAGTCGTGTACGAAATGATGCTGCAAACACATATTCTATATGTTGCATTGGGTCAAAAAAATGTTGTTGACACATTAGTTAATTTGATGTTGCTATATGTTGATCTTTGTTTTTGTTCGATAAAGATCTATGTTGTTTTGATACACCATACTACATATGATATTTTCATGTCACAATAGTTTAGTTTTATGTTTGTTGATATAGATTGTTGCAACTTGCAACATTATCTTTATATTTTTGTTGCGCTAAGAGCTATAATTTGTCACCTATCTTGTGCACTTCTATTTCAATGTTTTTTATGCAAGGTCTCTGAGTTTTTGCATTCATTGCAAAAGCGTGTGTTCTTGTTATGTTTGCACCAATAGATTCTAGCGTATGCCTAGTGGTTCTGTTTTGACATTTTGTGCATGTTACTGTTTTATCACATTGGTTCAAATAGACTGTTGAATGAATTTATTTTCCATAGTCATTTTTTCTGTTGAGGATCACATTTAGTTTTATTGCAATCGTATCCCATCTGGTATCTTCCATTTACCCCCTCTCTTCATAAATTGATCTTGATCTATTTTTCTCGTTTCCCCCCATCCCGCGGTTGTAGAAAAGAACGAATTTACAACTACATCCCCCTTTCAAAAAAAAAAAAACTACGTCCCCTTAAGGAGGTGAGAGGCCGAGAAGAGTTCAACCTTGTGAAGAGTGGAGCACCATGCGCGCGTGGAGAACAAACGTGAAGGAGGGCCAACCTTCTAGATGCGACGCCCGCCCAGGCACAGGCACACGAAGAAATAAAAGGGGATTTGCTAATTTGGCAGGGGATGTCAACGTGGAATTGGGTGATGGAGAGATGAGGACCTGCTCAACTGGGAAAGGTTTAACGGGTGCTTTCGGCGACGGGTAGCAAGTCGACCATCAAGTTAATGGAAGTTGGGACACCAAGAAACCAACAGGATCATCCACGTGGACACAGCCTTATCTCCATCTTGTTCGTAAGCCTTAGCAGCTTAGCTAGGTGTCTGGTCCTTCATCATCAGTCACTGTCACTCAACAATCCAGCAGTACCTGAGGGGGCAATTCAGCGCCGGAAGCAAATCAACAATCACAAGCCCAAGCTAGCCCCATCGTTCGTTCGTTCTGATGGATTAGCTAGAGCTCTCATCACTTCTCCTCCAGTCGCACGCGTGCACGTTCGTGTTCCGGCCGGCCGGCCGGCTGATTAATTCCCCGTGCCGCTGCTCCGCCCCCCTCCATGCTTTAGGTTATCTGATAGGAGGCGTGAAATGAATGGAGGATTTGGTCATGTTGGCTGCGAGATGCATGGGGCATGATAATGTGCGCGGGCGGAAATGCAAAGGATGAGGCAGCCAGGTCAATGCGTTATGCGTATACATATATATCGTCTGGAAAATAGATGAGAAGGTCAATGTGTACCACATATGCCGAAGTTTGTGATCAAGCATGTTAGTTGTTAGATGTTGGCGGGAATTCAAAGGAGAAACCAGCCAGGTCAATGCATATACATATCGTCTACTCTTGGGGAATTAAAGAATGTCAAGGTCAATGCAATAGATTATCCCAAATCGTGCGATGATGCATGTTAGATGCTGGTGGGCAGCGGCAGGGCATTGAATCGGAGGGGTGTTTGCAGCTAGCTGCTGGTCCATATTTCCCAGCTGATCAGCCAACTTCAGTGCCAGCTGCCTCTCTCTGTTAGCTGGAGCATAATATACAGCAGTACAGTATAGCTCATCTCCGCCTTTAATTGCAAGTTCGCAGTTGCTTTGACTCCGTCTCCAAGCAGGATACACGACATGATGCTTAAAATGCATCTAGAAGAAGAGCAGACAAAGGTCGTTTGCATTCTGAACAAGTGAAACAAACTGAGTTGGGGCCAAGAAAGATGATGGGCGAGCGAGGACGTGCGTGCAACCGTCTGTCAGTTTGTGCCTACGCTGCAGCGCACGAGTTGGTTACTTGTTTCCTCGTTGCTAGCTGCGCGATAACTGAAAATATTTGTGTGGTATCTTACGAGTGTCATTTAACAAAGGATAATCTTGTTAAAAAAATTAGTAAGAAGTTAATTTTTTATTCCATAAGAGGAGACAATAAAACACTTGTTCTTCGAATATAATTTTGCACGTTATATTTGATCAGCTATAAAGTTCTATTTGGTCAGCTATTTAAATATGTTCTAACTTGTATCCATCTGGATCTGTTGTAAATATCTTTGACAATTGGTTACATGCATTGATAATAAGTTCAGAAATATATTTGTGTGAGGGCGGTAGACGTTATGTGATCGTTTTGGGTTTCTAGAAATCTCGTTTGTAGGTTCTAATACTGGTGCACAAGTTTTTTCCTTTTGTGGGCCACAGTAAAATATCGAGACCTTCTTACGGAGACATGTACACGGTCAAAGAAAGTGATGGGCGATATTTTTATTCAACATGAATGACCCCTTGATCTACGGATTGGTCCACCTTAGACATAGCCGTGTTACTTCTGTACGAGTGTAGCTCGTCTCTTGCTACGTTTTCGTTTTCTTAAACTCTTGGTTCACTGCTTAAACTTTTATGTAAAAAACCCTTTATCAAAAAAGAAAGAAGCTGCACGGTGATGGAGTCCCTGACCAGATGCAACGCGATAGGCAGTCATCAACAATGTAGAGCTTCTGATCGATAGGTACCGTACACCCTCCACGGACGTCTCCTGTGCATGTCCACTTGAATCACTACTAGCAGAACCGGACAGTGGTCAGTGGATATCCACATCTTCAACAACAACAGAGACCAAGCCCACGTGCGGCCGATGAGCTTGCGATTGGATGACGTGCGTACATACGTATTTGGCCACCAGAAGCCCGCAAGGAAGATCACCTTAGGTTAACCAGTGCAGATTTTTGGCTCCTCGGTTCAGCGCTCTTGTTATTAAATCCGCTATCATATTTACGAGTTTCAGAAAACTAAAAAAATATCCAAATATGGACAATGCCGGAGTAAGGCGAGCTCGATGCCCACCCACTCACCGCTTCTCGCGCGCGTCACGTCCCCTCTCCCGCCTAGCAACGACCGCCTATAAAGGGTGAGTGCGACGGAGGGACTGCAGCACCCACACCCACAATGCCTCGCCGTCTCCCAACCTTCTGGGCAAAGCTCATCAGCGTCGCTCGCGCCGCGTACCTGCCCTCTCCCGAGGAGCGGCCTTGCCCCCGGTAGAAATGCAGGAAACCTGGCTAAAACCACTTGTCAACACATTTTGTTACTTGTTGGGTTTGACACTCTTACTTATCGAAAAAGTTACGATAGATCCCCTATACTTATAGGTTTTGTAGGTCATCAATGTACTCTCTCCGATCGCTGCCCACTTTGACTTCTCCACAAATCTTATATTTCCTCTTCCCAGACGAAATCATGTGACTCCTCACTCCTCCTTATGGAGGTTAAATCTCCCAATGAGTCCACCCCTTCTCCTGTAGCTTTTTACGAACTTGGTTCATCACGGTCTACCATCTTTACCTAGAAGGTGGATGGACAAAGCCCGATGTCAATTACGACCCCTCGTGAGGCGGAGAGATTATTCACCGGCGATAGGAAATCTCACGATGGTGCCACCGGAGGACAAAAACCTAGTTTTTGCTAGGGGACCGCAACACCTGATTAAACTTGTTAGATGAAAACTGTTTTCAGAGAACTGATGAAAATTTTGTGCCTTTTATACAAGTTGGTCGCCTTCGTGTTCTAGTACAAGTTTTTTATATATCTCGGGAGAGCCTGGTTTTCAAAACTCATGCAACCTCTCCAGTTTTCATGCTAGCAACCACGAAACAGGCTATTGCCCCACTTTATAAAGCCACCAGTGCTGGGCCAGACAGCACAACCCCCAAGAACCAGCCAAACGATACAAAGTAGAGAGGTAGCCCTCTTACAAAGAAGATCCTAAGAAAACAGAGCTACAGAAGTCAGAGCAAACCATAACTATGTAGCCGGACAAGCACACAAGCTCCACTACGCCCTAACTCCCCTAAGCTCCACGACAACGCCCCCAAGAGGGTAACGGCACAAAGCGTCGCCGCCGCCGAGTCCAAAGTACTTGGGTTTTCACCGGAATCCTGACACGAGGGAGATCACCAATACGAAGTCCCCAAGAGGAAAGCGGCACCCGCGGGTGTCGCCGCCGTCAGAAGCTTTCGCTCGTTCCCTCCCCCGTGGCACAAAAAGGGCCGTAGGGCGCAAGCGAACATGAACCCAGTCCAGATCCACGCAACGCTAGAAATGCGCCCAAGCCACCCACCGCTGCACCCCTTGTTGCCCCCACAACCAAACGATGCAACCACCACCGTCGCCATGATGCTCGCTGGAGAGCAACCCATGTGAACCGCCACCCCGACATCCGCGCACTCCACCCTAGGACACGGACAAACCATGTTGCAGCTCGTAGGCCGCCACCACCGCAGGGTCTCCACCACGTCACCACCACTTGCCACGTGAGCACGCCACCGACCGCCGAGAGAAGCACGCCAGACCCGGATCGATGAAGAGGCTATGGGGGGAGGACGCCCGAAAGGTCGCGGTCCCAGCCGCAGCCGCGCACCATCCTGAAGGAGATATGCCCTAAAGGCAATTAATAAAGTGTATTCTTTATCATATCTCGTTTGTTCATAATAGGTTTTTGTGTCATGCTAGAACCGTATTAAGCGGAAACATTAATGCGGGTGTGATACGTAAACAACCAGGTCCCTAGTAGCCTCTACTAAGACTAGTTTCGTTGCGCGATTGATGATCGAGCTTTCTCGGTCATGGGGCATGGCGCCGGTCGGCAATGAGAGTCATATCGCTAGAGAACGATGTGATGGACATACCCAGATTTGGAGAACGTAGTCGTTACGCCTTTGACCGTGAGATCAACTCTTATTGTTATTCCCGGAAGATACTTTGATTGCACCAAACGTCGTATCTTATTTAGTATGACAATAACGGTGATACTTTTGGGTATCGGAAAGGAGTAGTTGAGACGAGGGGTCAAGAGCGGGATTTGCCAGTCCGCATAGCAGGATAGATACTCTCGGACCCACTCGGTGAGATCATGTCTAATGAGCTTGCAAGCATGTGACTAGGTCACGGAGACATGAGATCATGAACGAGTAGAAGATAGCGTCGTCGGTAACGAGGTCGGGATTAGGTATGGAGATATCTATGGAACGACGCGGGGACGTGCTAAGTATCGCTATGGCAAAAGGTCTAAGACTTTACGTTCAGGTTTGATAGATGAAAGTCATTCGTTATATCTCAGGGATTAATTCATGGGGTCCAGGCCTACGAGTTAGTCATTGATCATTGAGGAGTCTTGGTCATACCTGATATTATATCGAACCGCTAGGGTAACACACTTAAGGGGTTTCGACAAGACAACCGGAAAGGAAGGAGATCACCGGGAGCGTCCCGGGAGGGGTCCGATGGAGATCGGGCAGCGCCGAAAGAGTTTTCGGAGCTAGGAAAAATTATATATATTATGTTTGATATTAATTAGTGTTATTAATATGTAAATATGATTTTATATATTTTTTTCGAATTTATTTAGGCAGATTTCCCTAAATGGGCCTCCCGGACGAAAGAAGGCCCAAGAGGGGGGGGGGAACCCCCTTGGGAATTCAGTGGGGCATGGAGGCCGGCCTAGGTGGGCCAGATGGGGCCCACCAGGGGGCCGGCGCACCCTCCTTGGCCGAACCAGGCTGTGGGATAGTCCCACATTGCCTGGCTGGCAAGGTAGGCTCCCCCTGGGAGCCTATATAAGAAGGGGCACCCCCAGCCTTTTAATTCACCAATTAATTCACGATTTCTCTCTCGATCTCGTGGTTCCCAAGTTGGAGTCGCGCCGAGCAGAGCAAGGGGATCTCCTCCACCATAACCCGCTGCCGCGCTGCTGGTGTTCCGGTCCAAGTCTTCCGCTGCTCGTCCTGGACTGGAGCGTCGGAGGCCGTCGTCTCCACCGTACATGTGCGACTCCCTGCGAGGTGTTGCGCTAGCGGTACTCGGAGGCCTGCTTCCTCTACACGACCTTGAGGTCGGCTTCGTCGGTCTGCATCGACAACGTTTGTGCGGGAACGTAATCCCCGCCTTTGGTCTACAAGGGTACGTATTCCGATCTCCGTTCGTACTACTATATCTGCATAGAATAGATCTTGGCATGCTTTTAGGATATCGCGGTAGGAAATTTTTTGTTTTCTGCACACGATCCCCTTCAGTGGTATCAGAGCCGATCTATCGTAGATATAGTTGTACGCTGTTAGAACCCGTGCTCTGCACGGGGGCACCGTTCCTATTATTTGCTACCCTCTAGCGTGCACTTGTGTATTCCAGCGGCATTGAGTTGATGAAGCGGCCCGGACCGACTTTACGCGTACGCTTACGCGAGACTGGTTCCACTACTGACATACGGCTTGTACCGTATATGTGGCTGGCGGGTGTCAGTTTCTCTCTCTTTAGTTGGTCTTCGCATTTTCAATGGAGGGCCCGAAAGGGATGCTTAAACATGCAATTATTGGATCGTTGTTGTGGTCATAAGATTCGTAGGTATGAAGCGGTTCTATTTACGAAAGCCCCAAGCCACGTAAAATATGCAAAAGATAAAGTAGAAGCGTCTAACTTTATTTTGCAGGGGCTATGTGATATGGTCAAGGTAGGTTTATTAAATTGTTTATAAACTGCGGGCGCCAAGAAGACCATGGCGCGATGGACTATATCACATTGCATTACATTTGATGTTTTGTGTGCATCTTATTTTGTGTGATTGTGTGTATATTATACATTAGTTACACGGCGGTAGCTGAATAAGATGATCCCTTCAAAATACCACTAGTGTTCTCCCTCCAACGCGCACCACCAACAAAGTTCTACGTTATGAGGCAGGCCGTGATGATCGGGTGTCATACATCTCGTCGTTCGCATACAGTGGGTGTAAGCCATGTTGCACAAGCGTCAGCGTGGAGGTCTTTGGTGGCGAGCCTAGCATACTCAGAGGTATGGCCTCGGAGGCGAGCCTAGCATACAGTGGGTGTAAGCCATGTTGCACAAGCGTCAGCGTGGAGGTCTTTGGTGGCGAGCCTAGCATACTCAGGAAGACCGAAAGGTCGAGCACGAGTCACAAAATTGGTGTGGCGGACGATTTTGTCTACCCTTGAAGTTGTGCCGCCGGCTTTGATGATGAGGGGTGGTGCAATGGATAGGGTCGTGTAATCGCTTAAACGACCAGGAGGGATGTTCGTTTGAGTGGGAGTTATGTTAGTTATTTTCTAAAATACTATAACTCAAAATTATTATGAACAAAGTCTTATGTTGTTGCAAATTCCATTGTAGATGTCTCGCCCCTTGATTAAGCTAGGTCTATTCCTTGAGAAAGAAAAGATTAAGACCAATGGGTCAAACTTCATGACCTGGTTCCGCAACCTGAGGATCCTCCTCACTCCCCATAGGGTGGCCTACGTCATTGAGGCCGCCATAGGTGACCCTCCTGCAGATGATGCCTCTGAGGATGAGAAGAAGGTCTTCCAGACCCGATCGGAGGATTCTGCCTTTGTCCAGAGTGGCATGCTCTACGCCATGGAAGCCGACCTGCAGAAGCGCTTTGAGAAGATGAGCGCCTTTGAGATCATTTCGGTTCTTAAGCCTGTCTTCGCGCCGTAGGCTAAGGCTGAGAGATATGAGGCTTCTTAGCTTTTCTTCTCAGCCAAGATGGAAGAGCATAGCAGTGTGAGCGAGCATGTAGTCAAGATGTCTGGTTACGTTCAACGCCTGAATGCTCTGGAGTGCAAGATTCCCGATGAGCTGGCGATTGACATGGTGTTGCAATCGTTGCCACCAAGCTACAAAGGCTTCGTCATGAACTACAACTTCCAGGGCATGGCTAAGTCCCTGGGTGAAGTGTTCGTGATGCTCAAGACTGCTGAGGTAGAGATTAAGAAGGAGCACACGATGTTGATGGTCAACAAGACCGTTGATTTCAAGAAGTCCGATGGCAAGGGAAAGCAGAGCTGGAAGTCCCGGAGGGAGGCAAAGTTGGCTGGCAAGCCCAGGACTAACAGGTCTGGTCCCAGAGCTAGTGTGGAGTGTTTCTACTGCAAGGGGAAGGGTCACTGGAAGCGCAACTGCCCCAAGTATCTGGAGGATAAGAAGTATGGTAAGACGGTCGACAAAGAGCAAGGTATATTTGATATACATGTTATAGATGTGTACCTTACATCCGCCCGGAGCAATACGTGGGTATTTGATACTGGTTCTGTTGCTCATATATGTAACTCTCAGGAGGAGTTACGGAATAGTAGGCGGCTGGCGAAGGATGAGGTGACGATGCGCGTCGGCAACGAATCGAGAGTCGACGTGGTGGCTGTCGGCACGCTCCTTCTGCATCTACCATCGGGATTAGTTTTGGTTTTAAATAAATGTTATTTTGTGCCATCCTTGAGTGTAAACATTATAAGTGGGTCTTGCCTGTTACAAGACAGTTATTCATTTAAATCAGTGTCAAGCAATTGTGCTATTTATATGAATGATATCTTTTATGTTGATGCTCCCGAGAATAACGGTTTATTCTTGTTGAATCTCGATCGTAGTACTCACATCCATAACATAGAAGCCAAACGGATTAAGTGTAGTGACGATACCGCCATGTTTTTGTGGCATAGCCGTCTTGGTCATATTGGTATAAAGCGCATGAAGCGACTCCACTCCGATGGACTCTTGGACTCGTTGGATTTCGGATCCCTCGATACATGCGAACCATGCCTTATGGGCAAAATGACCAGGACACCGTTCAAAGGTTTCGTTGAACGGGCGTCGGATTTGTTGGGGATCATACATACAGATGTGTGTGGACCGATGAGCGTCTGGGTTCCCCCTTCCTATGAATCTTGTTTCGACACGCAATGGTTATCGTTATTTCGTCACCTTCACTGATGACTTGAGTAGATACGGTTATATCTATTTGATGAAACACAAGTCTGAAACGTTTGAAAAGTTCAAAGAATTCCAGAGTGAAGTTGAGAATCAGCTTAATAGGAAAATCAAGCATCTCCGGTCCGATCGCGGTGGAGAGTACTTGAGTTTTGAGTTTGGCACACATCTGAAGAGTTTTGGCATAGTGCCCCAACTTACGCCCGCCGGAACGCCGCAGCGTAACGATGTGTCCGAGCGACGTAATCGTACTCTACTGGATAGTGTCCGATCTATGATGTCTCTTACCGATCTGCCAGTGTCCTTCTGGGGTTATGCGTTAGAAACAACCGCATTCATTTTAAATAGGGCTCCGTCCAAGTCCGTTGAAACGACGCCGTATGAATTATGGTATGGCCAAAAGCCTAAGTTATCGTTTCTGAAGGTTTGGGGTTGTGAGGCGTACGTTAAGAAACTACAGCCCGACAAACTCGAACCGAAGTCAGAGAAAGTCGTCTTTGTAGGATATCCGCGGGAAACCGTTGGGTACACCTTCTACAACCAAGCTGAGGGCAAAACTTTTGTCGCGAAGACCGGTACCTTTCTAGAGAAGGAGTTTCTCGCGAAAGGAGTAAGTGGGAGGAAGGTAGACCTCGATGAAATCGTTGATCCTGAACTCGAGATTCCGAGTGGCGCAACGGAAGCAATTCCGGAAACGTCCTCCGTGGAAGGAGTGGGAGAAACTGTCGAGGAAGATGTTCTACCTCGTAGGTCTGGTAGATCTCGAATCCCACCAGAATGGTATGGCAACATGGTTTGCACCGTCATGCTAGTCGAGCAAGACGAACCTACGAACTACAAGGAGGCGATGGAGAGTCTAGAGTCCGAGAAATGGCTTGAAGCCATGAAATCCGAAATAGGATCCATGTACGATAACAAAGTGTGGACTTTGGTGGATATTCCCGAAGGGCGTAAGGCCGTCGAGAATAAGTGGATCTTTAAGAAGAAGACTGATGCTGATGGTAATGTGACCGTCTATAAAGCTCGGCTTGTCGCAAAGGGTTTCCGACAAGTTCATGGAATTGACTACGATGAAACTTTTTCACCGGTAGCGATGCTTAAGTCTATTCGGATTTTGTTAGCGGTAGCTGCCTACTATGATTATGAAATCTGGCAGATGGACGTCAAAACGGCCTTCCTGAATGGAAACATTGAGGAAGAGTTGTACATGGTACAGCCGGAAGGTTTTGTCGATCCAGGAAATGCTAACAAGGTGTGCAAGCTTCAGCGATCCATCTATGGATTGAAGCAGGCATCTCGGAGCTGGAATCTTCGCTTTGATGAGGTAATCAAAGGTTTTGGATTTATTCAGAATGTGGAAGAGACCTGTATTTACAAGAAAATGAGTGGGAGCTCGGTTGTGTTCTTAGCACTGTATGTTGACGACATATTGCTAATTGGGAATGATGTGGAACTTCTGAATAGCGTGAAGGAATATTTAAACAGTAAGTTTTCCATGAAGGACTTAGGAGAAGCTGCGTATGTTTTAGGCATAAAAATCTATCGCGATAGATCAAGGCGCCTATTAGCACTAAGTCAGAGTACTTATCTTGATAAAATACTGAAACGTTTCGTATGGAGAAGGCAAAGAAGGGTTCTCTGCCGGTTATCAAGAACTAGATATTGCGTAAGGCGCAGTGTCCGGTGACGGAACTGGGTAAGGCCGAAATGACGAAACATCCTTATGCTTCAGCCATAGGATCAATCATGTATGCAATGTTGAGTACTAGACCGGATGTGGCATTAGCTCTAAGTTTGACAAGCCGGTTACAGAATAATCCTGGAATGCCGCATTGGGTAGCTGTTAAGAGCATTCTTAAGTATCTCAATAAGACAAAGGAAATATTCCTTGTGTATGGTGGCTGCGATGAAGAACTTGGCGTAACGGGTTACGTAGATGCAAGTTTCTGCTCAGACCCCGATGACTGTAAGTCACAGACAGGTTACGTGTTCAAGGTGAATGGAGGCGTCGTGTGCTGGAGAAGTGGGAAGCAACCCATAGTCGCACAAGCTACAATGGAGTCGGAGTACATTGCTGCCTGCGAGGCCGCGAATGAAGCTGTGTTGCTGAGAAAGTTCGTCATCGAACTTGGAGTGTTCCCAAGCGTGCAAGACCCCGTGATCCTCTTATGCGACAATACGGGTGCCATTGCAAACGCCAAGGAGCCAAGGTCTCACTCCACCGCCAAACACATTCTCCGACGCTTCCATGTGATACGTCAGTACGTACAAGGAGGCGATGTGAAGATTTGCAAAGTGCATACGGATCTGAATGTGGCAGATCCGCTGACGAAGCCTCTCCCGCTTGATAAGCATGAACAGCACCAGTTAGCTATGGGTGTTAAGCTTTTACCAAGTTGTAATCTAGATTAAGTTGTACTCTAGTGCAAGTGGGAGACTGAAGGAGATATGCCCTAGAGGCAATTAATAAAGTGTATTCTTTATCATATCTCGTTTGTTCATAATAGGTTTTTGTGTTATGCTAGAACCGTATTAAGCGGAAACATTAATGTGGGTGTGATATGTAAACAACCAGGTCCCTAGTAGCCTCTACTAAGACTAGTTTCGTTGCGCGATTGATGATCGAGGTTTCCCGGTCATGGGGCATGGCGCCGGTCGGCAATGAGAGTCATATCGCTAGAGAACGATGTGATGGACATACCCAGATTTGGAGAACGTAGTCGTTACGCCTTTGACCGTGAGATCAACTCTTATTGTTATTCCCGGAAGATACTTTGATTGCACCAAACGTCGTATCTTATTTAGTATGACAATAACGGTGATACTTTTGGGTATCGGAAAGGAGTAGTTGAGACGAGGGGTCAAGAGCGGGATTTGCCAGTCCGCATAGCAGGATAGATACTCTCGGGCCCACTCGGTGAGATCATGTCTAATGAGCTTGCAAGCATGTGACTAGGTCACGGAGACATGAGATCATGAACGAGTAGAAGATAGCGTCGTCGGTAACAAGGTCAGGATTAGGTATGGAGATATCTATGGAACTACGCTCGGACGTGCTAAGTATCGCTATGGCAAAAGGTCTAAGACTTTACGTTCAAGTTTGATAGATGAAAGTCATTCGTTATATCTCAGGGATTAATTCATGGGGTCCAGGCCTACGAGTTAGTCGTTGATCATTGAGGAGTCTTGGTCATACCTGATATTATATCGAACCGCTAGGGTAACACACTTAAGGGGTTTCGACAAGACAACTGGAAAGGAAGGAGATCACCGGGAGCGTCCCGGGAGGGGTCCGATGGAGATCGGGCAGCGCCGAAAGAGTTTTCGGAGCTAGGAAAAATTATATATATTATGTTTGATATTAATTAGTGTTATTAATATGCAAATATGATTTTATATATTTATTTTCGAATTTATTTAGGCAGATTTCACTAAATGGGCCTTCCGGACGAAAGAAGGCCCAAGAGGGGGGAACCCCCTTGGGAATTCGGTGGGGGCATGGAGGCTGGCCTAGGTGGGCCAGATGGGGCCCACCAGGGGGCCGGCGCACCCTCCTTGGCCGAACCAGGCTGTGGGATAGTCCCACATTGCCTGGCTGGCAAGGTAGGCTCCCCCTGGGAGCCTATATAAGAAGGGGCACCCCCAGCCTTTTAATTCACCAATTAATTCCCGATTTCTCTCTCGATCTCGTGGTTCCCAAGTTGGAGCCGCGCCGAGCAGAGCAAGGGGATCTCCTCCACCATAGCCCGCGGCCGCTCTGCTGGTGTTCCGGTCCAAGTCTTCCGCTGCTCGTCCTGGACTGGAGCTTCGGAGGCCGTCGTCTCCACCGTACGTGTGCGACTCCCCGCGAGATGCTGCGCTAGCGGTACTCGGAGGCCTGCTTCCTCTACACGACCTTGAGGTCGGCTTCGTCGGTCTGCATCGACAACGTTTGTGCGGGAACGTAATCCCCGCTTTCGGTCTACAAGGGTACGTATTCCGATCTCCGTTCGTACTACTATATCTGCATAGAATAGATCTTGGCATGCTTTTAGGATATCGTCGGTAGGAAATTTTTTGTTTTCTGCACACGATCCCCTTCACATCCACCACCACCGGCCAAAGGCAGCGCTGCAACGCAGGCTGCCGCCCCGGCTTCCAGACTCTTAACATCAACCGGCAGCAACCACACGTAGCGTGGGCAAAGGGCGACGACAACAGAAACACGGGCAAGGAGCAAGCCAAACCGGCACGCGGTGTCTGCCAACCGAGTCCCACCTGGCCCTGAAATGGCCTCAGGTCACGTGGGCCCAGATCTGGCCCAGATGTAGCCCACCTGGCTCAGATCGGCCCTAGATCTGGCCCGTACAACCCGAGAGCTCCGCCGACGACGTCGGAGGCCGCCGCCGACCCCCTGCACCACGCCCTTCGCCACCACCGCTGTCAGGCCACCCACGCCGCCCACAAACAACCGCCGCCGCCGCAAGCTGCTGCAGACGCAGGGCGCCGCCGCCGCCGCTGCGCGCTGAAGGACGCCCAAGCCGCTCCGCAGAGGCCACCACACCGTCGGAGCACCGACCGCGCCGCCGCGCCCCTCGCCAAGCGCGCCGTCCTCGACGGCCACCACGGCATGTGTCGTTTCTCCGTGCGAGGGGGAAGGGAAGGCCCCGCCGCCGCCAATGCCCGGGCTTTGCCCGGCGACGCCGTTCGGCGGCGGGGAGGAGGAGGAAGGGGAAGGGGGCTGAGGCGAAGATGGGCTAGGCTTCCTCCCTGTCGCCCATGGGGGCGACGAGGGAGGGCACGGGGGAGGGAGGAGGGGAGCGTCACGCTCCTCCTCTCTAGCAACCAAATAGACCCTTACCCCTATAGGAGCTTCCAAACTATGTACGTGCATGCCAACCTGAACTACACAAAATTGGTGCTTATGAAATGTAGTTAGTTTCTTTTTTAAGCACCTCCGTAAACATCTTGCTCGTGCATGGCCTGATAGTACTAACTCAACGTGTAAACAAGAACATGTCACTTACGAACTAAACCACGATTCGTTTATCAGCATGATTTGCTACATTCTAGAGAATGTCAACATGGAATTGTGAAATGGAGACCTGAAAGAGGGCCCTGGCCAGCTGGGGAAGGGTTTGACGGTTGCTTTCAGCGAGGGGTACCGAGTCGATCAAGTTAATGGAAGTGGGACACCAAGCAACCAACAGCGTTATCCAGCAGAGGCCTCCGCATCTCCCGTGTTTGTAAGCCTTGGCTTAGCTGCCTGGTCCTTCAGCGTCAATCACTTCACTTGACAATCAAGTACTGTACTAGTATTTGAGGGACAACTAAGCCGTAATCAAATCAACACTAGCTCTAAGCCCCCATCGATCGGTCTGACGGACTAGAGTCTATAGATCTCGTCGCCATGCCGCTCTCCCCCTCCATTGATCTAAGCTGAGCATCAGATTGCACGAATGTGTTCCTTCCGGCCGATTATTTCCTCGTGATCTTATCGCCATGCCTCCCCCACCATGCTCTGATGCTCAGAGCAGCTGCTGCATTCGAACGCGTGAAATGAATGAAGGGTTTTGACTTGTAGGTTGCGATCATGTGGGCGAGCGGGAATTCAGAGAAGGAGTCAGCCAGGTCAATGCGTATATCTCGGAAAAAAAAGGTCAATGCATACATACTCCACATTCCACAACGTGTGTGATCATGGATTTCAGTTTCAAATGTTGGTGAGCAGCGGCAGCGCATTTAACCAAAGCTACCAGCTCGTCCATACCGCAGCTGAGCCACTTATTCAGTGCCAGAACGTGTGCCAGCTCCCGACTATAGCTAATTTAATTTCCTTCTCGTAATAACTATACGTACCATCTCTCCCTAGCTGGACCGTATACAGTAGTACACTAGCTTCTTTTCGCCTTTAATTGCAAGTTTGCAGTTGCTCCCAGCCCGGCCGGACACGACCTTAGACTAGTCCTAGTGGGGAGTATTATACAGTGATATCATACATATGATACTACTCTATGTTACTATGTCAATAGTGAGTGGTAGCATAGATGTAATATCATATAAGTATGCATTTATTAGGTTATAGACTAATCTTATCTCGAAATCCGTTATCTCGAAATCCGTTATGTTATGGTATCTATCTGTGATACCACCACCACATCTTTCCTCATTAATTACTTACCACATCATCATCTTTTCCTAGGTGACACTTATGTTACTAACTATGATACCCCCCTATGACTAGTCTTAGGGCATCACCAACGGCCGATGCATTTTGGGAACAGGTCGTTTACGTCGGGTCGCGGACAAGAAATGAGCTGCTAAATTGACCGTTTGGGTCGCCCCCAGCTCAACGGCCCGACACATTTTTTTCAGCTTTCATATATTAATAATATAGTTATTACATTTAGGCCATAAAAATAAAGACATGAATATATTAAAAAAAAACACCCTAGTCTAGGGCTCGCCGCCGACGCCTACTCCTCGTCAGAGTCGCCGGTGAGGTCGTAAAACACAGGAGGGCCATGGGAAGGGCTGACAAGGTTATACCAAACGGGTACCCCTTCATGTAGGTACCTGGTGCATATAATGACTAAATCCCAATTGTCAACCGGCTGAGGAAGCCCATCAAGCGAAACCCAAGTCGAAAATATTTTACTATAGATAGCATAGTCGGTAATATTTTCCATATATGTAGTACTAGTCAGTTACGACCCGAGACCTGTACCCCTATATAAAGTACATGAGGGTGATCGACTAAGGACACACCTAACCAGAACCA
This sequence comes from Poa annua, assembly GCA_026929855.1. Lineage (NCBI taxonomy): Eukaryota > Viridiplantae > Streptophyta > Magnoliopsida > Poales > Poaceae > Poa > Poa annua. The sequence goes on along the minus strand of CM049431.1, from coordinate 76,359,839 downwards.
CAAAACCCTAGCAAGATCGACATCTTGCTAGACCTCTGTACTCGCCGCATATACACAATCAATAATAGACAAGCATGAGTAAATGTTTTACCTCACTCGAGTGCCCCGAACCTGGGTAATTCCCGCTTGTCAGCCGACGAATCTACCAACACCACGCGTTCTCTACCTCATAACTCTTATCCTAAGCTAGTAACCATGGGTATTGATGGGGACATCCCTCGTCAATTGGTGCCGTATGTGGGAACGAGTGGTGTTGGATCCACGGATTTTTCGGTCCAAGTTTCAAACGGCGATCCGCCGACTACTTCAAAAGGATCCAGATCAGCAACATCATCTCATATCTAGATCACAGGCGACCACTCGCCAAAGGAAGCATCGCCAGCAAGGATCAGACCATACTCACCCGAAGCCCAGGAGATCTACTCCAATTTCGATTTAGGTTTTAATCTAACTTTTGGAAAACATAATTTCTTTATTGATCAGCTTGGTGTGCATGATTTAGTCGAACAGATCGCAACTTAGCCACCTCAGGAGAAATCGACTGAGATCACATCTGCAGCAGACAAAGAAAATACCTCGTCATAGATCGATCTGATCCCGCCGCCATAATTTCCAACATAGTCAATGACATCCGCCGAATTCAACAAATTCATGGCGGACGAGTTCCCTGAATAGGAAGAACGGTCGACTGCTTCAGTCGACGACATGGTCATATCGACAGCTTCGGCTGGAAGCACTGGAGCGCCAACATCACAGATCGATCCGATCTCATCCATAGCAGGGTCCATGTCCACAAAGGAATTCAACGAATTCATACGGCAAAACGAGATGTAAGAAGAAGTGCAGTCGACCTTCCATATCAACCCAGTCGAAGATCGTATGCAGATCGACGCTCCAGAATAAAGCTTTCACCTATCAGAGTATGATGAGCCTACAGAATACAGCATACATCTAGCTGACTTCACCGGCGCAGAGATCCAGTCGCCAAAGTATACTACCGTCAACTATGATAAACATATGCAACAGTCAGAAGATGACAAAGGCAACAAAAACATAGAGCAAAACAGTAACGACGGAGCAGCATATGAAGAGCAGTCTGACTACGTAGCAATGGCAGCAGAGACATCAGCAAACGCGGCCAATCGACAACCCGTCGAGTACCCGTGCACAGTCACCCTGCCAGACGGCACGACCACTCTAAACATCTCAGTAGAGACTGTGGTGAAAATAACAAAATTCATCGAAGAGGGCATAATGATGCCAGCAGATGCACCTCCAAACGAGTTGGCAACATACAACTACTTCAACTGGCAGGAAGCACAACGCTTAAAGCAATACAGGGCAACAATCGAAGAGCGAAAAAGGCAAGCAAGCATATCAAGCGCTCGCAGACGACAGTTATTGATGAGTTCTACAGGAGCAACTGAAGCACGACGCAGATCCAAATTCGACAGAATCCCTGAGCACGAAAGGGAAGATGTCACTCGAAACCTGAACAACTCGTTCCTAACCGTCGACTCTGATGGCATAATCCAGCCGAAAACAGCAGAAGGAGCCCTCATATCCATAGAAGCATACCTCCAAGCAGGAAAACCACCGGCAGGTGACCCAGCTGAGGCAAGATACCTACAACAAATGAAGGCCCTGGAGATCGCAACAAAAGAACTACACGATGGAGGAAGAAGAAGGCGTAGTAGAAGCCGCCGAAGGGAACGCACGAGTCGTAGTCCTCAGCGTAGCAGCGGCAGGAGAAGTTCAAGCCGACGCAGATCAAGAAGCAGATCAAGAGGATCAGACGGTCGGGAATCACCTGACAACCGCAATGCAGGATCATGCAGAGCACAATGCTTCACTCGACGGATTCAGACAACGAAACTCCCAAAGAAGTTCGGCCTACCAACCATGCCGAAATTCAACTCAAAAGAAGAACCCTCGGGATGGCTAGAAGATTACAAATTAGCAGTCATATGCCAACTGAAGGGGTTACGTAGCAGAAAAACAATAATTTTTCTAGCGTACGAAACCCTAACTAGCCAGGATCTAACTATCTAGTACATGCGATAACGGTGGCGGAACGGGTTACATTACCTCCATGTAGACCGATAGCGGGGATTATGCTCCCGCACAAGCGTTGACGATGAAGTCGTACGTAGCCGACCTCGAGGTCGCGGAGAACTTGCCGCGATGATGAAGTCGATGACGCCGGGGTGTCGACGATGATCTGCGTCGACGGGCGTCGGGCAGAAGAAGGCAGAGCGCCAGCACCAGAGGTGGTGCGCCGGCGGCAGAGGAGAGGGGGGCGCGGCGGCTGCAGGGGCGAGACGACGTCGCCCAGGCTACTCAAAAGGAGTTACCTCTGAGCACTCACAAACATACGGAGCTTAGCGACAACCCCCGGTCATTCAGATCCAGCTGAAATCGCAGGGGTAGATCTTATCTGGAATTCCGCAGAGCAACGGCGCTCTACGGTATAGCTTAGGTGGAGAGAGGGGGCAAAACGGGCGGAGAAACAGCTCGGCCGGCCTGCATACAATTAATTGTATTTTCCAATGAATTGATCCAATTAATATGCCTTGCTATATAAAGCGGGAAGAGGGCGTGCAAACCCCTTGGCTCCCCCATGTGGGACTAAAGGAAGAGAGGGGAGGGGGGGTTCGGCCGAACCCCCTTGGGCCTCTCCCTCTTCTAGTCCAATTCGGACTAGGGGGGCTTGAGGCCCCCTTGCTTGGTGCGCCACCCCCTCATGGGCCCTCTTTGGGCCCATGTGGGTGGCAGCCCCTTTTTCTCCTTTATTTAATTAATATTAAATTAATATAAAATATAATTAATTAATCATTAATATATTTAAATACTAATTAATATCCCATGACTCCGAAACAACTTCGGAACCATCCGAACAACTTTCGGACATCCCTGGAACCATTCCAGACTCCACCGGAACTCTTTCCGGATCATTTCTCTCTCTCCAACAAATTCCTATAATATTCCAGAACCTATCTCCTGGTGTTGCTAAGACCTTAAGTTTGTTACGCTACGGTTCGAGAACACTCCAGACATGGTAGAGACACTCCGCTCACCAATGATCGTCAGGGATACCTGGAAGTATATGACGACCCCTGTGCATTCCACGAATATCGTCGTTGAACCATAAATATGACATTCATTCCCTTTGTCTCTGCGATACTACCTTGTCCGAGATATGATCGTAGACACACCGATGTCTTTGTTGTATCTCGTTACCGACGAAGGTTATTAACTCGTCTGCGATATTACATCTCCATGACCTAGTCATAAGCTGCGCATCTATATAGATGCAATATCACCGAGTGGGCCCAGAGTATCTTTCCATTACAAGAATGAACAAATCCCGATCTTGATCCTTACGTCTTGATGCTCTTTCGAAATGCCCAAGATGGACACAGTTATTGTCATGCTATATAAGACACAACGTTTGATGCTCTTAAAGCACCCCTACGAAGCATTAATAAGTATGGTCTCACGGTCTAAGGAATAAGCTATCATATTCTTATCTACTGCAAATGACAAACATCGTAATACGATCTTATTGCAATACTTTGCGTATGTCCATCACCTTATTCAACTAACAAGATGACCCCATTGTCAACCGACGTCATTGTCCTTGATCGGGAATCTCGATCAACTGTTGCCCAATGGACTAGCTCATATAGAGGCTTGGTAGGGACCTGGTTGTCTATGTATCACACGTATATTAATAATTCCGATTAATACAGTTATAGCATAATACACAAACCTATTATAAACTTATGAGATAATGCAATAAATACTACTTATTTATTTGCCTCTAGGGCATATCTCTTTCAGTCTCCCACTTGCACTAGAGTACAAATAAACTAGCTGCATTTTACTTTATCAGAATCCCTTATCAAATAAGAATCATTTGATAATACTTGCTTGTGGAAGAGTGTTACTGCACAATCCATGATTGTTCATGCTTTTGCGATTCATTGACATCAACTTGCTTGATATCACCATGTTGTCTAACAACATATATGCAAATACCGTAACTAAGTGAGACTTCTGTTTCCCAGCGCTTACTCTGATTATACTAACCAGATAACTGCCCTGAAAAACACACTCAGCCATACAGAGCCCCTTGTAACAATTACAAACTCGCGATATCTACATACTTTCACACCAATGCAGAAACCTTGACATTCTAATGTCAACCCTTTAACTAACGCACTTCTACTTCCAGTAAATTCCAAATTTACTTTCATAACTGCTCTTCTTTCAAGAACATCGGTTATATTTCATCGAGCAGATAATATGGTTTATGTATGATGTCTAATATTACATAATAGACCCACATGTCATACATCCATCACTTTCACGCGTCATTACTCCTAATGATCAATTGGATTCCAAAGGACCATCCTTTTGATTCTATTCTGACTCCTCAGATATAATCCAAAAACAACTCGACTAACTATTTAAAATTCCCGTTCTATTTCAAAATAGACACTAACTTTCAAATAGTTTCACAACTTCATCCTATTCTATTGATACAGTTTCACAATGTGTTAACTACACAAGATGAATTCGACTCCCACTCAAATACATACAACTAATGCTTGAAGGCACAGCCCGCGACTGGCTCAAATCATTACCGGCAGGAGCCTACGACTACTGGGATCACTTCAAAGAGGACTTCATAAAATATTTCAACCCCCTCTGCGAAAGATCGAAAACATTTCAAGAACTGAGAGCATGTCGACAGAGGTCAGACGAGACGCTCAGATCTTACATCAGAAGGTGGACCTCCATTCGAAACTCGGTGGGCGCAATATCAGAGGACATGGCCATGGACGCCTTCACAAACGGAGTCATTAGGAAAGATTTCCAGGAGGCGCTGGGAAGGCAAAAGCCAAAAAGCATGACAGAACTTATGGAGCTAGCAACCGAGTGGGCAGATGGCGAAAATGCAGTCCAGAGAAAAACCCCACACTCGCCGCAACGACATCGTGACAGACGAGACAGCCGCGACTACCATGACAGTAGAGATCGACGAGATAGAGATGACAAACAAAGTAGGCACGACTACGACCACCGCGACAAGGATAAAGTCAAATTTGTTGCAATCGGATTCTCGAATGATGACCGTAACCAAGATGATAGAAAACAAGAGGACCGGCGAGGTAGCCGGCAAGATGATCACAGGGACACACGAAGCGATAACTACAGACGAGATAGGCCAATCAACAGACACGACAACCGAGGTCGAGACCAGCGCGAAAGCTATAGAAGGCAAGACTGGCAGAAACGCTCGGAACCAAGGGTCGAGAAATCATTTTAAGAAAAAATGGAGGATGAGTGCAGACTCCATATGTCAAGGACCCGACGACTGGACGGTTAACATCACATCAGACAATGAGAAGCTGTCGTGAATTCGGGCAAATGGCGACGGATTACATAAACCAGATGAAGAGAGAACAACCACCAGCTGTACCAGCCGCATACATAGCACCCCCACAAATCGTGGCAGCACTACCGCCTCCGCCACAACACAATGCGGAAAGCCAGATGGCAGGCGCCGTACATCACATACCGCACAACATGAACATGATATAGAAAGGATACACCTCCAACAAAAGATAAAAGCGCCACACCAGAAACGTCGATATGGCAGTATTATTTCCACCCCTTGTAACAGAATTTTTTGCAAGGATCAGATGTAACAATCGCTTTCAATCAGGAGGATCACCCACCAGCCATATATCGACCAGGACACGCCGCCCTAGTACTCGAAGGGCAGATTGGAGGCTACTCTATGACCAAAATATTCATGGACGGAGGCAGTGGCTAATATTCACAGACACACTTCGGAGGATGAACAGATCAGTCGAGAACCTCCCGAAATCCACAAACACCTTCCACGGAATTGTGTCGGGCAAAGTTGTGCGTCCAGAAGGGAAAATTTAACTCAACGTCACATTCGGAGATGCAACCCACTTCAAAAGCGAGCTCATCGACTTCGATGTCGTCGACTGGAAATCACAGTACCATGCCATATTGGGACGACCAACATTTGCAAGGTTCATGGCGGTACCCCACTACGCATACCTTAAGATCAAAATGCCAGGTGCAAAAGGAGTCATCACAGTCAACGGAAACTTCCAAAAATCAGACGACTGTGACAGAGAATTTTGCAGGATCTCGGAGAATACGGAGTCGAAGAAGCCCCAGACAAGACGCAAGGCCCAAAGGAAGAAACGATAGAACCAGAACGCAAGAAGAGAGCGGCCGTAGTCGCAGTACACGAAATAAACGCCATATGGACAGTCGAGCCCGAGGAAGAAGAAGAACGCATTTCAGACGAGCGATGGATAATACACTTCGAAGGGACCAAAAATGGCAGAGGCACATGCGCAGGTATGAAACTCATAAACCCAAAAAAAGGAGCAAGTAAGGTATATATTGCAAATAAACTTCCCGGCACCATCAAAAGTCGAAATCGACTACGAAGGTCTGTTCCAAGGCATGCGACTGGCAAGAGCCTCAGGGGCACAAGACATAATCATCTGAGGGAACTCTTGTACAATCACGCAAAACGTGGCAGGTGCAAGCAGAATGAATAGGGACAACCTGGCTAGATATCAAGACTACTTCGATATGTGGCAAAGAAGATTTCGCAGCTGCGAACTACAACACATACCGCCCATGCGCAACAAACAAGCCAATAGGCTAGTAAACATTGGAGCAGCGAAGGCCCAGGTACCGTCATGTGTCCTCTTTAAACACATAAACCACAGATCAATCAGAAGGTGGCACCCACAAACCACTCGTGAAGTACAAGTCTTCAAGCAAAAACTAGAACAAGAGGATGTCCCAAGCAGCGAAAGACAAGTCATCACTGCCCAGTCATGGTCAGCCAAAAACAGAATGATGAGCTCAAGCCACATCACTACAATCTTCAGTCACGGAGTGCCGAACTGTGTTATCATAAGTGACAGCCGCAAAATGAGAGAGAAAGACGCAGCATGGGCAGCGCCACTCGAAGCTTTTAAGGCTATGCACATCACACTGTCAGGGAAAGGCACGGTCAATGGAGAACCCCTAATATTGCGGCTGCACAAGCCAAGAAGGTCATACGAAAGGAGGTACAAGCTCCAGATGCCACAACATCAAGAGGACACACACAACGCGGAAGGTACGGCCATTTAGGGTCGTCGTCATGTAGCAAAAACATCCAGTCAATGTAGCAAAATACTCATGTATCAAAGGGCCAGCAGGTTTCTTACGCGCTCTTTTCCTTACCAGGGTACCTAAGGGGACTGGAAGGTTTTTAATGAAGCGGCTTGCTGGTCAACATTTATAAAGAAAATATATTATTCATATCTTCCCGGCATAATTTTGCATAACAAAAGAATAGTCACTCGATAAGCTCGGGGGGCTGCACGTACGTCAGAAATCAAAAGAAACAAAAAAACAGTCACTCGAGAGGCTCGGGGGCTGCACATAAATCGAGGAGCCAACCCCAGATAGGGTAAAAGCCTGGACAGGTGGGCCCTCATGGCTGTTAAATTGACCCCTTTTGACTAGCGTCAAGAGCCACCCAACCCTTCAAGAGGTTGTAAATTGGCCTATGGGGCAAAGCAAGAGGCGACCTTTGGAAGGCTGATTGGAACTACCCTTTGAAGAAGGCAAGAGGCAGGGATAAGCGCTATAACCAGACCCCCAGCCCTTCGCTCTCACTCAGGCACAAGCAGAGAATTCTCCTAAGCACCAGCTTATCGAAGATGTCTTCGGCGGCATAGGCTAAGACATTTTCGAGCGGCTGGGCCTAGGGCGACTCTCTAAAAACACATCAGATTCTCAGGAGGATCTCCTGCGAACTAGTTTCTCGAAGATGTCTTCGGAATCAACCCTAAGGACATCTTCGAGAAACTGGGCCCAGGATAGCCCTCTAAAAAACCCCGGAAGATTCGCATAAGGCAACCACTCGATGAACGCGGAAGCAAACACTCGGTGTGCTCAGAGCAACGCATAAAACAGCCACCTGATGTGCTCGAGGGCTTCGCATAAGGCAGCCACTCACGAACTCGGAAGCAAACACTTGGTGGGCCTGAAGCAGGGCATAACACACCTACCCGACGTACTCGGGGGCTGCGCATAAAGTAGCCACCCAACGCGCTGGTGGGTTAAATCTATGTCAAAAAACAAAAATACAAACAAACTCAAAAACACTTGAGAGCAGGCAAAAGGATTCATATGGCATAAACAGCAAAACCCCACTTGCTATACTCGGGAGCTCGATCTATGTGTTATATTTACAAGTGCAAAAATATGTTAGTACAAAAACTAAGCATCTTCATCCTTCAGCGGCAGATTGGAGTCAATCAACTGCTCCCGCGCTCGGCTTACTAGCCTCTCAGCAGGAGCAAGAATTTTCTCCATTTCTTCATTAGACTGTCGAATCTTCGACCGGGATGAAGATGACGATGGATGTGAAGAATCTTCGCTTGATGTAGGCAAATGCAGCTTTGGCTCCGAGCACAACCCGGCGAGTCACAGCCTCGCGAATGGGCTCATGAGCGCGAAATATCTCCACTAAAGTATGAATCCTTCGCGGTTGGGGACCCTCATGAAACAAGTAGTGGTTTACCCACATAAGCGCAACCCGACAACGCTCCAACAGAATGGCGCCACGCCAGGCGCGATCCTTCAAAGTGGCAAGAACGTTGGCATGATACGCGTCAAGCCAAAAATGTTGAGAACCGGTGATAGGATTCTGAGTAGCCTCGGCTAGACGCTCTGCCACACGAGCAACTTCAGCCTGGGGATTATCGCCAAAAACTACAGACAAAAGCAAAAAGACAAAATTTTAGGCGCAAAGCACACACGCAAGAAGCAAAATCTGCACAAAACAGATACCTTTGAGTTGCCTTTTCGAGTCCTCCACTTCAGAAAGAACAAACCTCTCTCTTGCAGTGGAAAGATAAGGTTTCCCGTGAAGAATTTAAAGGTCAGTTAAGGCGTACTTGAGTTGCTGCTCCAGCTGAACAACCTTCTTCTTCACGTACTCAAGTACGCGGGCATCATTCACAAGTTGCGTAGCCGAGCGCCGATCCCCTCCCACTCGAGCGTCCACCGAAGTGGTCGAGCAGTTCGACTGAGACATAATCATAAACACTTCAGGCAAGAAACAAGTCGAACCAAAAGGAGACACAAGGCAAGCATACAAGGGTCAGCAAAAGATATGCATTCCAAAATATCAGCATTAGGTGGCATAATGTACATCACAAATTACTGCACAAGGCAAAAGGGCTGAAAAACTAAAAAGTGGCATACGACTAAGCAACAGATTCAGACTCAGGATTACGGGCAGCAGCAATGGCTGCTGAGCGGCGCTCCATAGTCGCCAAGCTAGATTTAGCAAGGCTGGAGGCACGGGCGCTGTATTTCCCCAAGTTGGAAGGCCTTCCATCTGACTTCTTAGGGAAGTCAGACACGAAGTACTCATAATCAGCATCCGCGCCACGACTAAGAAGAAGCTTGAAGGTGGAGTCTAAGCCGCGTAGCATCAGCTCCTGCGTGTACGACTTCAAAGTCTTGGACTTAGGGCCCAGACGCGCAGCAAACCCCACGACGGTCGACGGGACCTCATCTTTAGGCAACACCTCCTTGAAGACAGCACCGAGAGTCTGGACGGATATCTCCAGAGACTTCTTGGCATGCTTCATCGTCACCCCAACCTGGTCAATGAATTGGTCGAGTGATAAATCATCACTCGCCGCGCCACCGGAACTAGATGAAGGACCTGAGCAGCAAAATAAGGATGTTCACATCAAGAAGATCGAAGAATGACCTGAGTAGCAAAAACAAATCCTCGAACGGGACACATATTATCCTCACCTGCAAGAGAGTGCACATAACCAAGCAGTCGCTTGACCCGCTTCCCCTCAGAAGCACGAAGAACATCCAACTCCTCCTGGGTGGCCGACTGCTGGGAGAGGGTCTTCTCTAGTTTGGCCAACCGGGACTCCAAAGTACTTTTCTCCCGTAAAAACAAAAGGGAAAATGCTCCAGTCGCATAAAAAGAGAAGGGAAAACAGTACACGCAGAAAAGGATAAAGGCTTACGGTTGAGTTGGTCAAGTTGAGAGCGAAGAACACCCCGCTCTTCCTCCGACTGCGCAAAGGCCTCGCCAAAAGAAGCAAGATCACTCACGGCCTGCTGCAATACACAATGTATACATTATACACGGATGTCAAAAGCATAAATGCTACAGTAACAAAAAGGAAAAACCTTACATGGTTCAACCAGGAAGGTGGAGAGGAAGATGGTGGCGCGGAAGTCGAGGCAACCACAGGAGGCGCCATGGCAATAGTCGCAGGAGCAGATGTAGGCGAAGGGGTGGCTCTCATTTCCGCAGCAGGAGAGGAAGTGACAGTCACCGCACGGGCAGCCAAAACACTGGCGGCCCGATCATCGCTAGAATACCCATGAGACAATAGAGGAATATTCAGAAACAAAAACGACAAACAGACGAGGCATATATACGCGTTTGGAGGACAAGGAAAGGTACCTTTGCTCGTCCTCATCAGAAGACAAGTCCCCATCGAATCGAGGTCCACCAAAACCAGAGTGGCAAGTAGAAGGTGCTGGCGAGCGCTGAGCCAGAGGCGACACAACTCGCGCAGTTGAAGAGGCACCGGAGTCCGCCATCTCCTCATCTTCACATGTGCACGATGGACGGTGCCGCTTGAGAGCGGGCTCTGTAGTCGTCGCAACCTCGACTTGCCCCACACCCCCTCCATTTCCTCCAGATTTCTCTGAAGAGGAGGTTTCAGCTTCAGGAATGGAGTCGACTGACTTCTCACTTTCCTTCAGCACAGTCGACTCCTCGACATGCCCGGCTTCAGGAAGGGGAGGAAGTGAAGACTTGGTCGAGTGCCCCTACACGAGACAAAAATGTAAAAGTTCAGAAGAGAAGCAGATAGCAGAAATCTACACGACAAAAGCAATGAATGCAAAAGTATAGGTAAAAAGGAACTAACCTCAGGAAGGAGATTCTCCAAACTAAAGGGATCTGTGGCAAACGCATAGTCGACGGTGGCCTCAGCTGTGTAGTTGGTCACCGACTTCACGAGTGTATCAAGCTCGTTCGCCGACAGCTCCACAACGCTAATTCGAGTGGCATCGTGTGCCCCCTCATACGCCCACATCGGGTGCGCACTGTTGAAGGGGGCACACCCAACGCTTCAAGAAGGTATAGATCAGCTGAACACCGGTGACACCAGTGTCCAGCAACCCGCCGACCTTCTCCAGTAGCGGGGCGGCCTCGCGCTCTTCAGTTGGAGTAAGAGCCTGCTTCCAAGCCTTCGTCTTCTCGGGAGCATCTCCAGTCGAAAAAGCAGGCTTAACATCCAGGCCCACAGGGACATAGAACCACCTGGTCCTCCATCCTTGAGCGGAGTCGACTGCCTTCAAAGCGAAGTACTTACAGCCACTCTTGACCTAGAAGCCAACCCCTCCGACTGGGTTTACCCGATTGTTACGGGCCATATGGCGCACCTGGAAAATAGACTTCCAGAGAGGCCAGGAAGGGGAAACACACAAGAAGAACTCGCACATTACCATGAAGCAGGAAATGTGCAGAACACCATTGGGAACCCAGATCATGAATCTGGATCCCATAGGCAAAAAGAAGGCCGCGCACAAAATCGTGCAGCGAAAAACCAATACCGCGGGGGAGAAACTCGGCTAAACAAACCTGCTCACCAAGAAGCGGAGCGGGGGAGTTCTACTTACCCGGAGCACGGACTGCGAGCACTGTTGCAGGAGGGAGAAGGCCCTCATTGCGGAGGAGCGTCAGCTTCTTCTCCGACACGGTCGATGAAGTCCAACCGCCAGACGCCTTCTGCAACACGGGAGGAACGGTGGCGCCACCCGCCTTCTTCCTTTTCTGGCCGGTGATAGCAGTGGTGGCGGCAGAAGAGCTCTTTTTAGGAGCCATGGTGGGTGGTGATCACGAAAAGAAGATGGTTCGACGGCGCAAAAACAGAGTGGCGGCGAGGAGGAAGACGAAGCAGAAGAGGACAGAGACAAATGGCAGGGTAAACAAAAATAAACGGAGAAACCTATACTTATGGCATAACCAGAACTTCATCGTGAAGGAGATATGCCCTAGAGGCAATTAATAAAGTGTATTCTTTATCATATCTTGTGTGTTCATAATAGGTGTTTGTGTCATGCTAGAACCGTATTAAGCGGAAACATTAATGCGGGTGTGATACGTAAACAACCAGGTCCCTAGTAGCCTCTACTAAGACTAGTTTCGTTGCGCGATTGATGATCGAGGTTTCCCGGGCATGGCGCCGGTCGGCAATGAGAGTCATATCGCTAGAGAACGATGTGATGGACATACCCAGATTTGTGATGGACATACCCAGATTTGGAGAACGTAGTCGTTACGTTTTTGACCGTGAGATCAACTCTTATTGTTATTCCCGGAAGATACTTTGATTGCACCAAACGTCGTATCTTATTTAGTATGACAATAACGGTGATACTTTTGGGTATCGGAAAGGAGTAGTTGAGACGAGGGGTCAAGAGCGGGATTTGCCAGTCCGCATAGCAGGATAGATACTCTCGGGCCCACTCGGTGAGATCATGTCTAATGAGCTTGCAAGCATGTGACTAGGTCACGGAGACATGATATCATGAACGAGTAGAAGATAGCGTCGTCGGTAACGAGGTCGGGATTAGGTATGGAGATATCTATGGAACGACGCTCGGACGTGCTAAGTATCGCTATGGCAAAAGGTTTAAGAATTTACGTTTAGGTTTGATAGATGAAAGTCATTCGTTATATCTCAGAGATTAATTCATGGGGTCCAGGCCTACGAGTTAGTCGTTGATCATTGAGGAGTCTTGATCATACCTGATATTATCGAACCGCTAGGGTAACACACTTAAGGGGTTTCGACAAGACAACCGGAAAGGAAGGAGATCACCGGGAGCGTCCCGGGAGGGGTCCGATGGAGATCGGGCAGCGCCGAAAGAGTTTTCGGAGCTAGGAAAAATTATATATATTATGTTTGATATTAATTAGTGTTATTAATATGCAAATATGATTTTATATATTTATTTTCGAATTTATTTAGGCTGATTTCCCTAAATGGGCCTTCTGGTCGAAAGAAGGCCCAAGAGGGGGAAAAATCCCTAGGGGATTCGGTGGGGGCCAAGGTGGCCGGCCTGGATGGGCCAAGGGGCCCACCAGGGGGCCGGCGCACCAAGGCCAGCCGCACCAGGCATGTGGGATTAGTCCCACATTGCCTGGCTGGCAAGGTTGGCTCCCCCTGGGTGCCTATATAAGAAAGGGCACCCCTGGCCTTTTAATTCACCAATTAATTCCCGATTTCTCTCTCGATCTCGTGGTTCCCAAGTTGGAGCCGCGCCGAACTGAGGAAGGGGGGATCTCCTCCACCATAGCCCGCTGCCGCGCTGCTGGTGTTCCGGTCCAAGTCTTCCGCTGCTCGTCCTGGACTGGAGCTTCGGAGGCCGTCGTCTCCACCGTACGTGTGCGACTCCCTGCGAGGTGCTGCGCTAGCGGTACTCGGAGGCCTGCTTACTCTACACGACCTTGAGGTCGGCTTCGTCGGTCTTCATCGACAACGTTTGTGCGGGACGTAATCCCTGCTTTCGGTCTACAAGGGTACGTATTCCGATCTTCGTTCGTACTACTATATCTGCATAGAATAGATCTTGGCATGCTTTTAGGATATCGTTGGTAGGAAATTTTTTGTTTTCTGCACACGATCCCCTTCAGTGGTATCAGAGCCGATCTATCGTAGATATAGCTGTACGCTGTTAGAACCCGTGCTCCGCACGGGGGCACCGTTCCTGTTATTTGCTACCCTCTAGCGTGCACTTGTGTATTCCAGCGGCATTGAGTTGATGAAGCGGCCCGGACCGACTTTACGCGTACGCTTACGCGAGACTGGTTCCACTACTGACATACGGCTTGTACCGTATATGTGGATGACGGGTGTCAGTTTCTCTCTCTTTAGTTGGTCTTCACATTTTCAATGGAGGGCCCGAAAGGGATGCTTAAACATGCAATTATTGGATCGTTGTTGTGGTCATAAGATTTGTAGGTATGAAGCGGTTCTATTTATGAAAGCCCCAAGCCACGTAAAACATGCAAAAGATAAAGTAGAAGCGTCTAACTTTATTTTGCAGGGGCTATGTGATATGGTCAAGGTAGGTTTATTAAATTGTTTATAAACTGCGGGCGCCAAGAAGACCATGGCGCGATGGACTATATCACATTGCATTACATTTGATATTTTGTGTGCATCTTATTTTGTGTGATTGTGTGTATAGTATACATTAGTTACACGGCGGTAGCTGAATAAGATGATCCCTTCAAAATACCACTAGTGTTCTCCCTCCAACGCGCACCACCAAGAAAGTTCTACGTTATGAGGCAGGCCGTGATGATCGGGTGTCAGACATCTCGTCGTTCGCATACAGTGGGTGTAAGCCATGTTGCACAAGCGTCAGCGTGGAGGTCTTTGGTGGCGAGCCTAGCATACTCAGAGGTATGGCCTCGGAACAGGAAGACCGAAAGGTCGAGCACGAGTCACAAAATTGGTGTGGCGGACGATTTTGTCTACTCTTGAAGTTGTGCCGCCGGCTTTGATGATGAGGGGTGGTGCAATGGATGGGGGTCGTGTAATCGCTTAAACGACCAGGAGGGATGTTCGTTTGAGTGGGAGTTATGTTAGTTATTTTCTAAAATACTATAACTCAAAATTATTATGAACAAAGTCTTATGTTGTTGCAAATTCCATTGTAGATGTCTCGCCCCTCGTTTAACCTAGGTCTGTTCCTTGAGAAAGAAAAGCTTAAGACCAATGGGTCAAACTTCATGGCCTGGTTCCGCAACCTGAGGATCCTCCTCACTCCCCATAGGGTGGCCTACGTCATTGAGGCCGCCATAGGTGACCCTCCTGCAGATGATGCCTCTGAGGATGAGAAGAAGGTCTTCCAGACCCGATCGGAGGATTCTGCCTTTGTCTAGAGTGGCATGCTCTACGCCATGGAAGCCGACCTGCAGAAGCGCTTTGAGAAGATGAGCGCCTTTGAGATCATTTCGGATCTTAAGGTTGTCTTCGCGCCGCAGGCTAAGGCTGAGAGATATGAGGCTTCTGAGCTTTTCTTCTCAGCCAAGATGGAAGAGCATAGCAGTGTGAGCGAGCATGTAGTCAAGATGTCTGGCTACGTTCAACGCCTGAATGCTCTGGAATGCAAGATTCCCGATGAGCTGGCGATTGACAGGGTGTTGCAATTGTTGGCGCCAAGCTAAAAAGGCTTCGTCATGAACTACAACATGCAGGGCATGGCTAAGTCCCTGGGTGAAGTGTTCGTGATGCTCAAGACTGCTGAGGTAGAGATTAAGAAGGAGCACACACTGTTGATGGTCAACAAGACCGTTGATTTCAAGAAGTCCGGTGGCAAGGGAAAGCAGAGCTGGAAGTCCCGGAGGGAGGCAAAGTTGGCTGCCAAGCCCAGGACTAACAGGTCTGGTCCCAGAGCTAGCGTGGAGTGTTTCTACTGCAAGGGGAAGGGTCACTGGAAGCGCAACTGCCCCAAGTATCTGGAGGATAGGAAGTCTGGCAAGACGGTCGACAAAGAGCAAGGTGTATTTGATATACATGTTATAGATGTGTACCTTACATCCGCCCGGAGCAACACGTGGGTATTTGATACTGGTTCTGTTGCTCATATATGTAACTCTCAGGAGGAGTTACGGAATAGAAGGCGGCTGGCGAAGGATGAGGTGACGATGCGCGTCGGCAACGGATCGAGAGTCGACGTGGTGGCTGTCGGCACGCTCCCTCTGCATCTACCATCAGGATTAGTTTTGGTTTTAAATAAATGTTATTTTGTGCTATCCTTGAGTGTAAACATTATAAGTGGGTCTTGCCTGTTACAAGACGGTTATTCATTTAAATCAGTGTCAAGCAATTGTGCTATTTATATGAATGATATCTTTTATGTTGATGCTCCCGAGAATAACGGTTTATTCTTGTTGAATCTCGATCGTAGTACTCACATCCATAACATAGAAGCCAAACGGATTAAGTGTAGTGACGATACCGCCATGTATTTGTGGCATTGCCGTCTGGGTCATATTGGTGTAAAGCGCATGAAGCAACTCCACTCCGATGGACTTTTGGACTCGTTGGATTTCGGATCCCTCGATACATGCGAACCATGCCTTATGGGCAAAATGACCAGGACACCGTTCAAAGGTTTCGTTGAACGGGCGTCGGATTTGTTGGGGATCATACATACAGATGTGTGTGGACCGATGAGCGTTTCGACACGCAATGGTTATCGTTACTTCGTCACCTTCACTGATGACTTGAGTAGATACGGTTATATCTATTTGATGAAACACAAGTCTGAAACGTTTGAAAAGTTCAAAGAATTCCAGAGTGAAGTTGAGAATCAGCTTAATAGGAAAATCAAGCATCTTCGATCCGATCGCGGTGGAGAGTACTTGAGTTTTGAGTTTGGCACACATCTGAAGAGTTGTGGCATAGTACCCCAACTTACGCCAGCCGGAACGCCGCATCGTAACGGCGTGTCCGAGCGACGTAATCGTACTCTACTGGATAGTGTCCGATCTATGATGTCTCTTACCGATCTGCCAGTGTCCTTTTGGGGTATGCGTTAGAAACAGCCACATTCATTTTAAATAGGGCTCCGTCCAAGTCCGTTGAAACGACGCCGTATGAATTATGGTATGGCCAAAAGCCTAAGTTATCATTTCTGAAGGTTTGGGGTTGTGAGGCGTACGTTAAGAAACTACAGCCCGACAAACTCGAACCGAAGTCGGAGAAAGTCGTCTTTGTAGGATATCCACGGGAAACCGTTGGGTACACCTTTTACAACCAAGCTGAGGGCAAAACTTTTGTCGCGAAGACCGGTACCTTTCTAGAGAAGGAGTTTCTCGCGAAAGGAGTAAGTGGGAGGAAGGTAGACCTCGATGAAATCGTTGATCCTGAACTCGAGATTCCGAGTGGCGCAACGGAAGCAATTCCGGAAACGTCCTCCGTGGAAGGAGTGGGAGAAACTGTCGAGGAAGATGTTCTACCTCGTAGGTCTGGTAGATCTCGGATCACACCAGAATGGTATGGCAACATGGTTTGCACCGTCATGCTAGTCGAGCAAGACGAACCTACGAACTACAAGAAGGCGATGGAGAGTCTAGAGTCCGAGAAATGGCTTGAAGCCATGAAATCCGAAATAGGATCCATGTATGATAACAAAGTGTGGACTTTGATGGATATTCCCGAAGGGCGCAAGGCCGTCGAGAATAAGTGGATCTTTAAGAAGAAGACTGATGCTGATGGTAATGTGACCGTCTATAAGGCTCGGCTTGTCGCAAAGGGTTTTCGACAAGTTCATGGAATTGACTACGATGGAAAAATTTCACCGGTAGCGATGCTTAAGTCTATTCGGATTTTGTTAGCGGTAGCTGCCTACTATGATTATGAAATCTGGCAGATGGACGTCAAAACGTCCTTCCTAAATGGAAACATTGAGGAAGAGTTGTACATGGTACAGCCGGAAGGTTTTGTCGATCCAGGAAATGCTAACAAGGTGTGCAAGCTTCAGCGATCCATCTATGGATTGAAGCAGGCATCTCGGAGCTGGAATCTTCGTTTTGATGAGGTAATCAAAGGTTTTGGATTTATCCAGAATGTGGAAGAGACCTGTATTTACAAGAAAATGAGTGGGAGCTCGGTTGTGTTCTTAGCACTGTATGTTGACGACATATTGCTGATTGGGAATGATGTGGAACTTCTGAATAGCGTGAAGGAATATTTAAACAGTAAATTTTCCATGAAGGACTTAGGAGAAGCTGCGTATGTTTTAGGCATAAAAATCTATCGCGATAGATCAAGGCGCCTATTAGCACTAAGTCAGAGTACTTATCTTGATAAAATACTGAAGCGTTTCCGTATGGAGAAGGCAAAGAAGGGTTCTCTGTCGGTTATCAAGAATAAGATATTGCGTAAGGCGCAGTGTCCGGTGACGGAACTGGGTAAGGCCGAAATGACGAAACATCCTTATACTTCAGCCATAGGATCGATCATGTATGCAATGTTGAGTATTAGAGCGGATGTGGCATTAGCTCTAAGTTTGACAAGCCGGTTCCAGAGTAATCCTGGAATGCCGCATTGGGTAGCTGTTAAGAGCATTCTTAAGTATCTCAATAAGACAAAGGAAATGTTCCTTGTGTATGGTGGCTGCAATGAAGAACTTGGCGTAACGGGTTACGTAGATGCAAGTTTCTGCTCAGACCCCGATGATTGTAAGTCATAGACAGGTTACGTGTTCAAGGTGAATGGAGGCGCCGTGTGCTGGAGAAGTGGGAAGCAGCCCATAGTCGCAGAATCTACAACGGAGTCGGAGTATATCGCTGCTTGCGAAGCCGCGAATGAAGCTGTGTGGCTGAGAAAGTTCGTCATCGAACTTGGAGTGTTCCCGAGCGTGCAAGACCCCGTGATCCTCTTCTGCGACAATACGGGTGCCATTGCGAACGCCAAGGAGCCAAGGTCTCACTCCACCGCCAAACACATTCTCCGACGCTTCCATGTGATACGTCAGTACGTACAAGGAGGCGATGTGAAGATTTGCAAAGTGCATACGAATCTGAATGTGGCAGATCCGCTGACGAAGCCTCTTCCGCTTGATAAGCATGAACAACACCAGTTAGCTATGGGTGTTAAGCTTTTACCAAGTTGTAATCTAGATTAAGTTGTACTCTAGTGCAAGTGGGAGACTGAAGGAGATATGACCTAGAGGCAATTAATAAAGTGTATTCTTTATCATATCTCGTTTGTTCATAATAGGTTTTTGTGTCATGCTAGAACCGTATTAAGCGGAAACATTAATGCGGGTGTGATACGTAAACAACCAGGTCCCTAGTAGTCTCTACTAAGACTAGTTTCGTTGCGCGATTGATGATCGAGGTTTCCCCGTCATGGGGCATGGCGCCGGTCGGCAATGAGAGTCATATCGCTAGAGAACGATGTGATGGACATACCCAGATTTGGAGAACGTAGTCGTTACGCCTTTGACCGTGAGATCAACTCTTATTGTTATTCCCGGAAGATACTTTGATTGCACCAAACGTCGTATCTTATTTAGTATGACAATAACGGTGATACTTTTGGGTATCGGAAAGGAGTAGTTGAGACGAGGGGTCAAGAGCGGGATTTGCCAGTCCGCATAGCAGGATATATACTCTCGGGCCCACTCGGTGAGATCATGTCTAATGAGTTTGCAAGCATGTGACTAGGTCACGGAGACATGAGATCATGAACGAGTAGAAGATAGCGTCGTCGGTAACGAGGTCGGGATTAGGTATGGAGATATCTATGGAACGACGCTCGGACGTGCTAAGTATCGCTATGGCAAAAGGTTTAAGACTTTACGTTTAGGTTTGATAGATGAAAGTCATTCGTTATATCTCAGGGATTAATTCATGGGGTCCAGGACTACGAGTTAGTCGTTGATCATTGAGGAGTCTTGATCATACCTGATATTATATCGAACCGCTAGGGTAACACACTTAAGGGGTTTCGACAAGACAACCGGAAAGGAAGGAGATCACCGGGAGCGTCCCGGGAGGGGTCCGATGGAGATCGGGCAGCGCCGAAAGAGTTTTCGGAACTAGGAAAAATTATATATATTATGTTTGATATTAATTAGTGTTATTAATATGCAAATATGATTTTATATATTTATTTTCGAATTTATTTAGGCTGATTTTCCTAAATGGGCCTTCTGGTCGAAAGAAGGCCCAAGAGGGGGAAAATCCCTAGGGGATTCGGTGAGGGCCAAGGTGGCCGGCCTGGATGGGCCAAGGGGCCCACCAGGGGGCCGGCGCACCAAGGCCAGCCGCACCAGGCATGTGGGATTAGTCCCACATTGCCTGGCTGGCAAGGTTGGCTCCCCCTGGGTGCCTATATAAGAAAGGGCACCCCTGGCCTTTTAATTCACCAATTAATTCCCGGTTTCTCTCTCGATCTCGTGTTTCCCAAGTTGGAGCCGCGCCGAACTGGGGAAGGGGGGATCTCCTCCACCATAGCCCGCTGTCGCGCTGCTGGTGTTCCGGTCCAAGTCTTCCGCTGCTCGTCCTGGACTGGAGCTTCGGAGGCCGTCGTCTCCACCGTACGTGTGCGACTCCCTGCGAGGTGCTGCGCTAGCGGTACTCGGAGGCCTGCTTCCTCTACACGACCTTGAGGTCGGCTTCGTCGGTCTTCATCGACAACGTTTGTGCGAGAACGTAATCCCCGCTTTCGGTCTACAAGGGTACGTATTCCGATCTCCGTTCGTACTACTATATCTGCATAGAATAGATCTTGGCATGCTTTTAGGATATCGTTGGTAGGAAATTTTTTGTTTTCTGCACACGATCCCCTTCACATCGTAGTCGTTCAAACAAAAACACGGCGACACGTGGCGTAACCGGAGAGCGATCGTCGCAGGCCACGCCGCCCACTACGCGAGCAAAACAAGGAGGACATCATCACGTCTGCGAAAATCTCGCCACGTCAGGTCAAATCAGAACTGAACCGGCGTCCACAACGGTCAAAGAATAGACCCACTATGTCATGTCACGTCAGAATACTACTCGCATGCCAAAGATGTCACGCATGACATCATTGCAGACGAGCAAATACAGAAAGCGTCATACCACGATGGGCAAACAGGAAAAGCTCCTGGCAAAACGCAGTCGCAAAGTTAAAAAGTAAAAAATATTCGAGTGGGAAACTCCCATCGGGAGCAGGCAAAAAAACGTTCGACTGACAAAACAAAAATTGAGATTATCCTCTACTGCAAGCAGTAAAGCACAATCTCGGGGGCTACTCCCATCGGGAGCACTGTCGTGCACCCGATAGAATCAAAAACATTCAAAACATAAAATTTCCTGAGTGAAAATCAGTCGATAGAGTACCTCGGATGTTGTACGCAAGAAATACAAAGGTAAGACCCATTGATCAGTCGAAAGGGTCGAGGATCACTCCAGCAGTGTTAAAATCCTAGACACTTTCGTGTCAACAATACGATGAAAATCCTGACGGACGCGCTAGGTAGCAAATTAAAACTGCAGAACAATATCAGTAAGACCATCGACTAGCATGAGGAATGTATGTCCAGTATGTTCCGGGTTCGAGCCCAAGGACTCAAAATCCGACTGAAGGCTAGTAAGGTTTTGCCCAAGTGCAGTTAACTGGTTTCGACTACATCGAATAATTTCAGGCCTACCTAGTCGAAATCCTTTGTCAAAACTCATAAAGTCAAAAGTCATCATATCGAAAGCATAAAACATGAGACGTGCACTATGTTGTGAGTCCATGACTTATTCTCCGAATTAGCCAAGCACTCGGGGGATAATGAAAAGGCTATACCAAACAGGTATCCCTTCGTGTGGGTACCTGGTGCACGTAATGACTAAACCCCAATTGTCAACCGGCTGAGGAAGCCCATCAAGTGAAGCCCAAGTTGAAAATCTCTTACTATAGATAGCGTAGTCGGTAATATTTTCCATATATGTAGTTCTAGTCGGTTACGACCCGAGACCTGTACCCCTATATAAAGGACAGCAGGGCGATCAACTAAGGACATGCCTAACCAGAACCACAAACCCTAGCAAGATCGATATCTTGCTAGACCTCTGTACTCGCTGCATATACACAATCAATAACAGACAAACAGGAGTAAGGGTTTTACCTCACTCGAGGGCCCCGAACCTGGGTAATTCCCGCTTGTCAGCCGACGAATCTACAAACACCACGCGTTCTCTACCTCATAACTCTTACCCTAGGCTAGTAACCATGGGTATTGATGGGGACATCCCTCGTCAAGGGCCATTCCACCGCCGACACGGCCTGCGGCAGAGGGGAGGTGGTGCCTACGACGAGCTCACCGTCTCGGGCCACGGATCCCACCGCTCCAAGTTCGGCGGTGGCATCACTTCCTTCTTCGACGGCGGCGTGTCGAGGAGGAGGAGTCATCGGCGTAGTCCTTCTTGCTCCTCTT
Organism: Poa annua; assembly: GCA_026929855.1. Taxonomy (NCBI): domain Eukaryota; kingdom Viridiplantae; phylum Streptophyta; class Magnoliopsida; order Poales; family Poaceae; genus Poa; species Poa annua. The sequence goes on along the minus strand of CM049431.1, from coordinate 76,337,726 downwards.
GAACGGCCAGGGCGCCATGGCTTTGGTGGAGAGGAGAGGGACGTGAAGAGACTGGTGTGTGGTGGCTGGCCGTGGCGTCGCCCTTTTAACGACAGTTGCGGACACGGTCTTCCACAGCATTGATGGCTGGCGCGGAAGCAGAAGCAGCGGCGGTGGCGCAGAGTCACGTCGCCATTCATGGCGGCCCTGAAGGTGAAGCGCTGAAGGTGGCGACGCAGCCATTCCTTGGAGTCGCGGCCTCGGGAGACGAAGAAGTGGTCCTGCTAACGCGCGGGACCGGGTCAAAGCATGGACGAAGCGTGTGGACAACACGGACCGTCCGTGGTGACGCAACTAGAGCTCAAATTTGGGTCGCGTTTGCGTCGCCGCAGACAGCCCGGACAGAATGCGTCGGGCATCTAAAACCAACCGGAAACATCCAATATATATGTAAGATAAGAAAAAGATTAAAGCTCCGCCACTGGTAGTACCAGTACGAACTACTCTGGACGTATCGAGATATAATCTTGGATTGGCTTTATTGCTTAAAAGGTGCACACTGTCGAAATCTAAGAATTAAAAAAACATAAAAGGCAGCAAGCAGCAGACAAATTATAATCATGAAGAGGTAAAAACGTCTGGAGGATAGATCCACCAATCAAACGACTGGTCATGTTGGACAAAAATTTCTCTCCACTTTTTTCAGTTGTGCATGTTTCTCTATAAAGTTATAACGTGAACTACGAACGAACGGCAAGTACTTGTACAACGGTAGAGTACATGTAAACGAGAAAACATATTATCATTTCTACATAGACAAATCAACCATGTGACGGCTATTGTTCCCATCCCAATAATCGTTCTAATTTTTTTTATCTAGCCCATGTAACCAATTGCAAAACAGACTTACAACGTACCAATTGCAAAACTCAGGAAAAGAGCAATGTGATGTTATTTTTTTGTTTTTTGCTGTAATGTGACGTGATTCGATTGCAGCGGGTAGGTACAGCCGGAGGCCCTCCTCTATCCATGTAACCGGGCGTTGCCGTGTGGTGGGGGCGTGCGGGGGAGGCTGAGCTGCGGCAGCTGTAACTGTTGGCCAACGCATGCCGGAGAGCCACTCTTCCCACCAAACCAAACCAAACCACCAAAATCTCCAAGCTAGATCGTCGAGCATGTACGTCGTCAAGAACAAGAAGCAGTCAGCCGTAACCGACGAAGCAAAGCCAAACAGTCAAACCTATTAGTCAGTCGAGTCCGTCTGTTGGAGTAGTACGTACTGTACGTACGTATCCCCAGAATTCCAACGGAGTGAATTACAGGAGCTAGCGTGGCTCGATCCTTGCGGTTGCAAGTCGACGCGGATACGGTTGGGGCCGCAGCTGCCAACTAACCGGCACCCGACCTGCCCCTCTTCGCCGTAGCCAAACCAACCAACCCGTCTTCCTCTTCCTCTTCCTCTTCCTCCATTGGTTTACGTTGCCGGCCCATGACTCCATGAGAGCAGCGCGCGAGCACACACACTCTTTGGATGCGGGAGACTCGATCCGACCCCACCACCGTCTCGCGTTACTGTTCCGTCCCCGACTCGGACTCCCGTCACCACCCGCCTCCCTCTCCCGTCCTGCTCCCTTTATATACCAACCCCCTCCCCTCTCGCCTCTCCTCACCAGTAAATCCAATCCACCTCCACCTCCACCTCCACCTCCGGCCGCAACCGCCTGCCTTGCCCGGCCGCACCTCCGAACAACAACACTCGGCTATACACAACCAGTCAGCCATGTGTCCAGGAGCGCCGGCGACGGCGTCGGGGTCGGACAAGAGCGTCTGCGTCATGGACGCGTCGTGCCCGCTGGGCCACGCGCTCGTGCACCGCCTCCTCCGCCGCGGCTACACCGTCCACGCCGCCACCTACGGCCACTTCCGCCAGGACGAGGCCGCGCTGCTCGGCCGATGCGCCGGCTCCGAGGAGGACCGCCGCCGCCTCAAGCTCTTCCGGGCAGACCCCTTCGACTACCACAGCATCGCCGACGCCGTCCGCGGGTGCTCAGGCCTCTTCTACATGTTCAACAACAACCACGACCAGACAGACGCCGTGAGTTCTACTTCTCTTCATCCTCCTTACTCCTCGTCCTAAAGATTCTTTCTTTCGGGCTAGCTAGCTAGTTGCATTACAAAACTGATTTAAACTAGCGATCGTGGATGCCGCGATCGCCGGATCGGTTCTCCTCCGCTCGCTAGCTGCTGCTGCGGTAACAGTTTGTTAACTGGTCGGATAAGAGAGAGTTACTGCTGCTAGTGCCGTACCACTACCACGACAGCAGTACAGTGCAGCTAGTGGATGGATGAGAATGAGATGAGAGCATCTATTTCTCCGCTGCGTGCGTGAGCTGGGACTTCAATGGCACAGCTCATGACCTGCCTCTCTTCTTGCTTGCTGTTGCTGCTCCCTCCGGTCAGTGCATTAACTCCGGCCGCTAGCTCCGTAGTAGTCATGGCAGAACCTGCTGGACCTTTCGCCGCATTAATGGCTCCGAATGGATGCTTCACCACACACCCAATTAAGCTGGCAAACGGTTGGGCAGCTCTTAACTAACCTGAGTGACCAGATTAGTCTGACTGATGGTGTGTTTGTGCAGGAGTTTATGGTTGAGGTCGAGGTTCAGGCGGCGCAGAACGTGCTGGAGGCCTGCGCGCAGACGGCCACCATGGAGAGGGTCGTCTTCACCTCCTCCGTCACAGCCGTCGTCTGGAAGGACGACCACAAGCTCGTCGGAGCCTTCGACGAGAGGAACTGGAGCGACCTCAACTTCTGCAGGAAACTCAAGGTAATTTATTATCCATCCATCCAGTCACACCTAATTAAGCACTGCGACTTCTGTAATACTCCTCGATCGGCACCAAAAGGCACGCAAGTAGAAGAAGCTAAGCACTCTTGTTATGAAATCCAACACGGAAAGAAAACAGGCTACCAAACCTCAGGAAAGCAGATTAAGCGCAGCATACATATGCGCAGTCTAGTCGCTCTCCTCCTGATGTAGCCTGTGTGCAAATCTTGCTTCCCAAGATCACAAAAAGGAGGCAATTCAATCGTCTATGATGTGCTAACAAGAAAAGGTCTAAACATGTTTGCGTGTTAAATCAAACTAAAGAGCTAGAATGGGTGAATTTTACTACTAGCTAGTAGTAAAATTGACTTCTCAGTTATAATACCACAGAGGAAGAGAGCTGACAAGTACCAACAGATGACTCATACTACTGGACAAATCCTAGGCCACACAAAGGCCATCCTTCCTTTGATTTGCTTACACAATGCTAGTATGATTCAGATAGACAATCAATCACGTACTTTTAAATTCTTCAGATACTCTTGTTTTTCCCTTTGGAAGAGAAATTGCTCTTTATGAATTTTCGGGTAGAAACTAGTGTCCTGCTTGTTGGGGCCGTTCACTACAGCGGCCCCATGTTCCCGACATGTTTGCCAAAGTGCCAAACATCTCCTCGTGTAGCTGTCACCAAAGCTGCATGTGCAAATTTGAAATTTGCTTTTATATAACACTCCTGCAGTGGGGTCAGATGGTATAAAACACAATTATAGTAACTGGTACTTACTGTTACTGCATTTGGTGCAGTTGTGGCATGCTCTGGCCAAAACACTGTCGGAGAAGACGGCCTGGGCCTTGGCAATGGACAGAGGGGTGGACATGGTGGCCATCAACGCCGGCCTGATCACCGGACCGGGGATCTCCAACAGCCACCCCTACCTCAAAGGAGCCATCGACATGTATGACGACGGCGTACTTGTCACCGTCGACGCTGAATTCCTTGCTGAAGCCCACGTGGCCGTCTACGAGTGCCCCACGGCATACGGTCGTTACCTCTGCTTTAACAATGCCGTTTGCCGACCTGAGGATGCCGTCGATTTCGCCAAGATTGTCTCTCCGTCCACATCCCCGGCTTCCCCGCCGAGGTACCCCCTCTCTCCTCCTACTATTGCATCAACTAATTAGTTAGTATTTCAGTTCAAATTCAGAGAAAATGCAATGGAGTATGGTGTGGTTTTGCTGACCTCTGGTGAACTTTGATTGCAGTGATGATCTGAAGGTGGTCCCACAGAAGATTCAGAACAAGAAACTGAACAAGCTCATGGTGGAGTTTGCCAGTGCCATATACGGAGACTTGGATTAGGGATTCATTCATTCGATTCATTTACATCACGGGGGCAACTAGAGCTGTATTCTTTCTGTGCCTAATATATGTATTCTTTTTTCCTGGGAAGGGGAATTTGGTTGGTCAAGTGTACATATCATGTACATGGCCAAGCATGCCACATGTATTCCACTCTTACAAGGGGTAAGAGCGTTTCAGTGAGTGGTCACCAAGATAATCCTTAGGTCCAACTGAAGGAAAATAAACCTGCAGGTGATGCTACTGCCTATGTACAGCAGATATATATGAAATAGATGGAGTAATGTTGAAAGCTTAAAGACATGAGATTGATGGAAACCAACTCCCGTGAGGTGTATATATACATTAATTACATGAAACTGACAATCTTCTACACCATCTTCGGTGGAGCAATAATTAGTTTGACAAAAGATGCCAAATCAACCAGTGATCAAAATCAGCTGAGAGCTGCAGATTATTTTCTGACGAAGACCATCCTAAATAGCATACAGTAAAGTCCAACCTATGTTGTACTGGAAAGACAACTCTCACTTCGACAATGCTCATATTTAACATCCATTACCGATTTGCGATTTCTGGAGACCTTTGTTTAGTCGCCCCTCTCTAGCTAACCACAGCATCACCGTCAGTGGTGGACCATATGATAGCCCTATCATCACCGCTGAGTGAAGCACATCATCGCATACTCAACATGCAAAGCGTTTTAGGTCCAGCTTGCGATATCAACGAGGCGGGTCCAAAGAAAATGACCATACACTCTAGGCTCCTAGCCCGTAGATAAGGAAAGAGCAAACGAATGAAAGCTAACCAACAATCCCTCACCAGCAAATACTGTTGAGGAATTAAGATTCTAGTTGCAGTGTACACACTAACACACGTCCACCTAAATCTCAACAACAAGAAACATATTTAATTATTTGTTCCCGTAATTCTTGTTCTGTTACATCATGGCGTTGAAAATACGGATGGATGTACAGATGGCAAAGTGAAACACATCTCCTCTGGAGTGCACATTGCACAACCAGGAGGCGTTTATATCTAGAGAAGCCCTGAGTTTCTACTGATAGAACTACTTACTATGCACTAAGGGTCACAGAAGCGACACTTGACAGCTTGAATTTCTTAACTTTTTTGGATTGGAACGGCTGAAAAACAATCTCTGTGTACTGCTTCACGGAAATCTCTTTCCATTCTGAAGATGAAGTTCCCTCGGCCCGATAATCTCGAGGAGAATACAGGATCTGGACTCGCGACCTACCTGCATTCGCGCAAGGGACAAACCAAATCAAACAGATTTGGCCAGCAGATTTAAACAGAGAAAATAAATCAAACAAGTTAATTTGGACACCGAGTACCAAAATATTTTTGGCTAAAATTAACAGCTCAATGCATTTTCTGCTAAAGCAAAATGGTGTACCTTCCCTCACTAGTCATGAGGCATTTATGGAAAGATTTTCCATGTGGTTGGGTGCTCACATAGCGACTTAGCAGAGAATAATTTGATTAAGCAATGCTGGAAGGATGACAAGCATCAAGGCTGTTGGTCTGATGCTGTCCTGAACCTTGATTCACAGTGGGATAACTACGTTCTTAAGATAGCTAGACATGGACATAGGTGAAATGAGAATATTTAGGAAAATTGATTGTTTTGTTGCCTGATTCATTATGAGACAGATAGAGTCCTGATATACTGGTGCATATCTCTTAGGCCTTCCCAGCACAATACAGACCGCTTAACAGATTATGCTATTTGTATCGTAGTTTTCCTAATACAGCACTGTTTCCTAAATGACTCCTGATCTCCCAATGTCCAGACTGCCTGATGCTAGTCCATAACATAAGTTTTTGCCAAATTCTAGCCTCGATGTGGGTATTTAGCAGCCTGGACGTGTTAATTGTTTAATTTAACTTTCTTGCATACTCATGTTGTATATTTACTTCCATCTTTTCAGAGAGAAAATAACAATAATTTCTACCTTCTGCACAATATGCCATATCACTGGATCTTCTAAAATACATTCCTTTATCTTGCCAGTATGAACGCAGTCATACATCTACAGGCATTTCATGGATCTATTTTCATTTTGTATTTCTCCTTACACTAGCAATCTAGCATTAGGTGTTAGCATAGGTGCAAAAATTATAAGAAACACGGCCATTTTCCTGCCAACCTAGAGCGATAACAAATCACACTACAAAATAAACTGAACACTGGGGGTACAAAAGATAGCAGCATGAAAGCACATCACACAGGACTTACCAAAACCTCCAAAAAGAGTTGATTTCTGGATGATAAATCGGCTGACTTTTGATCTCTTCAGTTTTTTCAAGAGTTGCATATCTTCATGCCTGCCTTTAAATTCCATGAATTCACCAAGGACATTTTTGTCCCCTCTGAGTTCCAACCTTCAAAGGGAAAGTGCAACTGTAAAAATTGGACTGGAGCTTCTACGTGTTGTACTAAACTGCAATGCATACTAACAAGAATTTACTGATTGTGATTAGCTTAATACAAGAACAATATTAAGATAACCAAATTTTCCAACCAACATACCAATTGCATGCTCCAACCGTCAAAGGGAAAGTGCAACTGTAAAAATTGGACTGGAGCGCATCTATGTGTAGCAATAAACAGCAAAGCATACTAACAAGAATTTACTGGTTGCAATTAGCTTAATACAAGAACAATCTTAAGATAACCAAAATTTTCTAACCAAAATACCAATTGCATGAGATTTTGTTATCATATTGTTCATATCACGTTCCTCGCTGTGTGTGTCAGTCTCTTCTATAGGAATAACGATCCAGGAAAGACTAGGGGAGGAAAAGGAGCAATAGTAGTTTAGAAGTAAGAAAATCAGTCTGGTGGTGTATTTTACCTGTCCCACATAGGCGACGTGCTGAGAATAGAATGGAGGTTTTGGAGTAACGAATCTTGAATGTCACTTTTGCTTCCATGAAATGCACCTTTAATCCATGTCGATAGTCCATCTTTTGTGTCTGCCTTCAGATCTTTCCATTGATCATGTGAGATAACCTCCGGTAGAAGATTAATAGTGTATGAAGGCCTGATTAAAGCACAAGCAGCTGAGAAAACATATAAAGGCAGCGAAGCAAACACAACATTGTCTCATACAGAGAACTAACCTGCAGTTGGGATTTGGCAGTACAACTCTTCCGCTAACAATCCCGTTAGGCACTGTTGCTCCCCTCTGCTCCAAGTATGATTGAAGATTGGCAGCTATCCTATTAACTTCTAGTACCTATGAGAACAAAATTCAACTAATGAATTGAAATAGTTCAACTCATAACATTATGATTATTACAGACTAGAAATGTGCAGGAAGCAAATAAGAAAAACTAAACCTAGGGACTTTTGAGTTTTTGTTGTGTGTGTTCTTGTTTCCACCTTCACATTTCAGTCTGGTGTGGAACTACAAATGATTCTCTCATTCAAAACAGAAAAATAAAGGGCAAGTGCTAGCCGACAGTCGGCTGTAGCAAACCATTGCTACATCCGCCTCCCCCACCGTCCGATCTATTTAAGTGAAACGCTCCCGCGCGTTCGATATATGTAACAAAAACGGTTCGCGTGTAACAATTTTTTAACATACGTGTAACATAGATATGTAGCAAAAGATTTCAGAAAATGTTGTGTTCGATAAGATGTAGCAAAAAAAGTCAAACACAACATTTTGTTTGGTCGCATGTAGCATTGTGTGTAGAAAAAATTCAGATCAGCAAAACTTGCGGCGTGTAACAAACGAATGTAGCAAACACAGTCATGTATCAAAAAACCACAAGCTATGTAGCAAAACCAATTTGGATGCCACTTTAGCAGAAATCATTGTAGCACTTTGCCCGTGCTTACCCAACATAAACCATGCTCAGATGTGGCAAAATCAATAAGAACATGTAGCATCGAAAAATCCCCAGGATTTACTAACCTCCACCAGCGGTAATAGAGTCACATCCATGACCAATTCGAGCTCTTCGGCCACACCCAATCCGACCTCCACCAGCGGCATGTGGGGAACTCGCCAAAGCTCTTCCATGGCATCCATGGCGAGCTCACCAAGACCTGGCTCCCTATTCCCCACTCCACCCAATCCTCCATCCTCCGCACCCTAAAGAGCTCCACCGCATCGCCCTAGCCAACCCCATCCTTCTCTGCACCTCCACCGCTGCCATGGCTTCTAGGAGGCCCTCCATAGGAGAGTCGGAGCTTGGGGAGGCACTGGGTGGACAGATCCGTTGAGCCGGCGGTCGAGGAAGGGGACGGGGCAAAAGCAGGCGGCGGCGGGCGTGAGGCCTGAGGAGGCGGGCGCTGGGATGAGGTGGCGGAGGAGGGACGCGGGAGGCCGGGAGGGGCGGCGGCGGGGAGTGCAGAGGCGGCGTGGGAGGCGGACGGCGTGGAGCAGCGTGAGCATGAATGGGTCGCGCGACGGACAGAGGAAGGAGGCGTGGATGGGTCACGCGACGGACAGAGCCGGCTGTAGCTACAGCCGGCTGGAAACAAGCGTTTTCCAAAATAAAGAGGAGCTACAAAACATTAAGTTCAGGTTCACCATCAAGAATATCCCTGAGGAGGTAGTACCAATGAATAGACTATCCAACCTAACTACCTAAGTGACCCACTATGCCATAACATGTTTTCTCGCACAAAGTAAAAGACTGCGCTAAGACAGCATTTGCAAAACACTTGGTCATTTGGTGCCTTACTGCAGCAGCAGTTTACATTCACACTAGCTCCCCAGCCCACACTGAATTCAATAATTAACAGGTTCGTTCACTCCACTAACAGTTCTGTAACGCTTACGCAAAACGTAAAGCTCAAATTGCATACCGGATCTGGGATAACCTCCTGCTTGCGCTTCTTCTCAGTGTACCAGTTACCATCCTTGTCGACCTCAACAAAACCAGACAGATTTTTGATTGCCACCACCATGACCTCCCTGTCCACCAAAAAATTTCAGACCCTTGCTTCCCAGGTGGAACCAAGTAATAGTGCACATGATGATCAAATTAGTGGAGGATGATATAATGTATAATTAAGTGATTTGTAATATCTGTATGTATATTTTAGCCAAGTGGATTGAGTACATTACATAACTAATATGTTGATTACAATATGATACTAAGCAAGTAAGCATGACAAGCACAGGGGATACAGACAGGTACACGAACAGATCGGTAGTCGAGAACTAGAACTAATACGGAGTAATAAAATCATCGGAACGCACACATACAGAAGTAGAGCGCAGTGAGGGGGAGGGAGAGAGTGGGAACACGGGTGGCCGCGGTCTGACCTCTTGGTGACGAGAACGACGTCGACGTGCTGGCGCGCACCGGCGTCAGGGTCGGGGATGCGGAGGCCGACGAAGCAGCGGCCGCCGTAGAGCTTCTCGAGCCTGGAGGGGAGATCGCAGGGACCGATCAGGAAGGTCCGTGTGGGGGGTGGGAGGAGGGGGTTGGGTTAGAGAGGTGGGTACCTGGACGCGACGGCGAAACAGAGATCGGAGTGGGAGGAGTCGAGGTCGGCGAGCTGGTCGAGGCCGTCGTCGGAGAAGAAGACGGTGCGGATGAGCTTGTAGGCCACCAGACCGCACAGTATCTCGACCCACATGGCCGCCCGCCCTGCAGGCTGCAGTGATCGCCGGCCGTGCGAGGAGGAGGAGGAGGAGGAGATGCTTCGCTTGGGGGAGAGGCAGAGGAGGCGGTTCAGACTTTGGAGGAAGATTGATCTCCACCTATCCGTCTGCCCTGCAGCTAAACGGAATGGAATTCTCCTCTCCTTTTGCTTTCCTTTTTCCCCTTTGCCTATTTCAAAATGGACCCCTTTTACCTTTGTAGGAGTATAAAGTTTCAGAATGGTTCACTGGTATTTCTACTTTCGCGTGCATATATTACAAAGCACAACCACACAAAATAGAGTTTGCCTAATGCATAATCGACTTAGATTTACTAATGTATGGCGCACTGAGAGTCGATTGTAAAAAACCATCTAGGGTTTCGTCCCCTTCGTAAGCTTCGCTGGTCCGTTCCGCCTCCGGTAGTCTTAGGGTCTTAGACGGGTGACCGATGACAGCCTTTGATGGTGCGTCTAAAGCCATCGGAGGACACGTGGAGGTGGAGGCGTGTGTCCGGCGGATCCTCTGAGATCCACTCCATTTTGTGTTCGTCCATGTGGTTACAGGTCTAACTCTTCCAATTTACGGCTGTGATGATTGGCGATGGTTACTAATCCGTTGTACTAGTCCCTCCGGGTCTAAGCACAATGAATACATGTTTGTCTACTATAACAAGTTTTATTCAGCTCTGATTCAGGGATAGGACAGGGCGGTGCGCCTTCGGTTAAATTCAATGTTTGTAGTTGTCGTTACGTGGTCTCACAAGTGCTCGCGTCGCAAACACGTCGACTCGAAACCTCTTCAAGTCACAAGAACTTTCCCTGGAATAATTTCAGTTCTCACAACAAGATAAGAAAATTTATTGGCTTATGAATTGTTTACAACTTTGATTTCTTTTGTTTTGAGAAACATGAAAGTTGGAGCTAAGCAAACGTGTGCCCGTGTGCATCAGCAAGGAAGGATACCGCGTGCCCGGCACCTGGATCTTCAGCACTAAGCAAGCATAGATCAGCAGAATGAACTGATGATTTTTTTTTTTGAGGATAGAATGAACTGATGAATGATCTAAGAAACTTCCGAGGATCGACGCATGTGTACATACCTTTTGTTTTCATGTAATGCAGGATCGTTGGATGTCGGGCCTGTTTCTATAATAAAGCCCATATCAATGGCCCTTTCTACTTACAGAAAACATATGTACTTTGGCTAGGAGGGTGAGATACATTTGGGCCTTAGAGCGAAGCGGAGTGGACCAGAGCTTGGTGACACCCACGATTCGACACCGTCCATGATCATGGGACAGTGAGGGACGTGCGGCCGAGTGGCACCCCTGATCGACAGAGCTCAAACAGACATGCACACCACTTCGTCTCTCTCTTATTCTTCTTCCTCTTCCCCGTCGTCGTCTTCTTCTTCAATCTCGCATGCTCACCCCCTCACTTCATCCATCTCCATGCCCATGTCATCTGGCTTGAGTTGACTCCCAAGGAGCTACCTCCAGATTGCAAACCTGAACCGCAGAGGGCTAGCTAGCGTAGCCTTGTTGCAGTTCAAGTTCAAGATTGCTTCTGCCTTGTGGAATAGCTCAACAATGCTCGCGTCCAAGCCCAAGTAAGTTAAAATGTTCATCTTCTGTATTTTTTAAGATTGCTCTGTGAGTCTGTTTCAGGTTCATTCTCATCGACACCGAACGAATTACCAAACTTCTGTATTTCTAACATTGGTCTATGAGTCTGCTTTCAAGCTCATTCTTGTCAGCGCGCCACGAATTACCAAATTTTCATAATGACACTTTACATGCTTAGAAACTACTTCAGCTAGCTTGCAATGTGTTGCCCGATCTCATTAACATAATCCGTATCTTCTTGCTTTGGTTAACCGAAATGAAATGAAATGAAAGCAGGACTGGCCCAACTGAGCCTCCCGGCCACAAGGAACCACCAAACTCAAGCTCCAGTTCCAGTTCCAATCACAGTAGGGCTCATGCTTCAGCGCCTAGAGTTAGCAGGCTGACCAAACCCGCCGCAGGATCAAGCAAGCAAGCAGCAGAGACCAGGGCGCCATCGCCGCTCCACAATGCCGTCCGCGCCAATCAGCTCGATAAGTCCGTCGACGCTGCTGCACCAAAGACTTCACCGGCAGACCGACGGCCGTTCAAGGCCTCGCCGCACCGGACCTCAACTACCCCCGACGTAAGACAATGAACCACAGGCATAAATCATCCAGTTTCATTTGTATTCATGCGCCAGATCATGAACTGGTCTGCTGGCGTTTTTCCAGAGGCAACCGAAGATCGGCAAGGCGTCAGAGCTGCAGGCGCAGCTGAACTTCGTGCAGGAGGACCTCAAGAACGCGAGGGAGCACCTGGCCTCCATCGACAGGGACAGAGCCAAGGTTCATGGCGACCTGGCGCTCACCAAGAAGCTGGCTGACGAGGCCTACCAGAAGCTCGAGGAGTCCTTCGCCGCACAGCGGAGAGCCGAAGAGGCGCTGGAGCTCGAGAGGTTCAAGTCCGTCGAGCGGGAGCAGGCGAGCATCGAGCTTGCCCGGAGGAAGGAGGAAGATTGGCAGCGGAAGCACACCGACGTAACAAAGTGCCATGCCCAAGACGTCGCTTCACTTGCTAAGGTGACCAAGGAACTTGAGAATGCCAAGGGTGAGCTGGCTGTGAGCGTGCAGGCCAAGAACTCGGCCATCAGCCGCGCTGATGAGGCTGAGAAGACCGCAGAGGAAAATGCAAGGAAGACTGACATCCTGATGGCTGAGGTGACACAGCTCAAGTCCGAGATGGAGAGCAGAGACAAAGGAGCTGAAGAGATCATCAACAAGCTGCGGTCCGAAGGGTTGGAGCAACGAGCTGAGCTCCAGAGAGCAACGGCGACCGCAGAGGCCAATGCAAGAAAGACGGATACCCTGATGGCTGAGGTGACCCAGCTCAAGTCTGAGATGGAGAGCAGAGAAAAAGGAGCTGAAGAGATCATCGACAAGCTGCGGTCTGAAGCATCTGAGCTACACGTTGAGCTCCAGAGAGCAAGGGCATTTCAGGAGAAGCTGACCAGAGCAGAGGAAATGGTCGAGGGGCTCAAGGTCGACATTGCATACGCCAAGAGGGCGGAGATGGATGCAGACCAGTCGGTGCAACGGTGGAAGACGAAGGCCACGGCGCTGGAGGATCGCCTAGTGGCGAGCACCTCACTGAACAAATCTAATGAGGAGGCACTGGCATCCGTGACAAAGAGCTACGAGGACACGCACTTGCAGCTCCTCCAACTGACAGAGAAGGCAGCGGCATCAGAGGGCAAAGTGAGCGAGTACAAGGAAGGATTCCTCGAGACGAACAGGCGCCTCAACGTCGCAATGAACGAGGCGTCCGAACTGCAGGCCACGCTTGACAGCCTGAGGTCTGAACATGAGCTACTAAACGAGGCACATCGGCAGGTCGTCAGCAACGAGAAGGCAGCAAGCTCCCAGGTTGGCGTGCTTGGCGGAGACAAGTTGAGGCTTCAGCGCGAGTTTGATGAGACCAGGGAGGAGAGGGATAAGGCCAAGAAGGCCATTGAGGATTTAGCAGCCACTCTACGTCAGGTGTCATCAGAGGCTAGAGAAGCCAAGGAGAGGGTCCTGACGAAGCAGACTCAGCTGGATGATGCACAGCTTCAGATATCAGAGCTAAAGACAGCTACAAAGAATGCCGAAGACAAGTACCAGTTGATGCTTCATGAATCCAACTGCCTGACTAAAACAGTTGAGAGGCTGGAATCAGAGGCCAAGAATGCAGAAGAGAAGTACAGGTTGATGCTTGATGAATCCAGCTGCCTTAAGAAAACAATCGATAGCCTGGGTTCAGAGGCCAAGATTTTACAGGATGACCGGGTGTCGAAGGAGGCTGGGTTTGCTGAAACTCTGAGGAGATCAGAGGAGGAAGCAAGCTATATCAGGTCAGAGATGAGCAAGCTCATGGAGTCGCTTGGAGCTGCAGAGAAGGAAATGCAGAAGCTCAAGGCAGAGAGAACCCAGCTGGTTTGTCAGCCGGAAGAAGGATTTGCCCGTAGCACGATGGATGATGCAGGCTCGAGTGCAGTACAATCAATGGTGGCAGAAAACTCACACCTCAAGGATCTGCTGTTAACCAAGGAGAAGGAGGTGCTTGCTTTGGATCATCAAGTCACTGACCTGCGGCTCAGAGAGACGGCTGCTCTGGTGAAAGCAGACGAGCTCTCGAAATTGCTGGCCGAGAGCTCAAACCTCAAGGATCTGCTGTCAACCAAGGAGAAGGAGGTGCTTGCGTTGGATCATCAAGTCACTGACCTGCGGCTCAGAGAGACGGCAGCTCTCGCGAAAGCAGAAGAGCTCTCAAAATTGCTGGCCGAGAGCTCACACCTCAAGGATCTGCTGTCAACCAAGGAGAAGGAGGTGATTGCTTTGGATCATCAAGTCACTGACTTGCGGCTCAGAGAGACGGACGCTCTGGCCAAAGCAGACGAGCTCTCAAAATTGTTGGTGGAGGCAACCACGAGGAAAGCCGGAGAGGAAGATGCCACGAGGAGCGCCGACAAGTCCAAGGCACTGCTCGAAAAGATGGAGATGGACACGGTACTCAAATCGCAGAGAGCCGCAGAGCGCCAGGCAAAGGACGCCAAGGATGGCATGGCGCAGCTGCAGAGCAAGCTTAGGCTGGTTGAGTCCAAAATCACCGAGGCCAACCTGACGGCAGAGGAAGAGAAGATCACCAGCCTGAGGCTGAAGGAGACGCTGGCCGAGAAGGAGGAGGAGCTCCTGAGCATTGCACGGGAGAACGATAGCCTGCGAACAAGGGAAGCTGCTACACGAGCCAAGGCCGACGAGCTGGCTGCAATGCTACAAGAGGCCACCACCATGAAAAGGGGAGATCAGTCTGCTGGTCGGAGCCCTGAGAAGCAGCCGAATGTGTTCCGGAAGATGATGTGCTCGCCGATGGACAACGTTGTGCGAGGCGATCACGAAGCTCGCCGCAACAGCGACAGGATAGTCCAAGTACTCGAGGAGATCAAGCATGTCGAAGTGGAGACAGTCAAGCAGGTGAAGCATGAAAGAGCAGTGTCAGTGGAGGCTAACTCCTTGGAGAACAGCAAGATCCTAGAAGATGACATTTCCAAAGGGATGATGAGCAATAGCGTCGACAGCGAGTCGAGCGATGGCGACGATGAAATCGACTCGCAAGGAGAAGAAGGAGCTACAGATCAAACCGGTGGTCTTCTGTTGCATGGACCAACATCCTCTTTCAAGCAGGAGCAGCACAGCCATAAGAAAAAGAAGGCAATGCTGAGAAAATTCGGAAGCATGCTGAAGAAGAAAGCTCACTTCACCAAGTTGAACAATCATGCCTAGCTAGCAGCCTACCCAACTCAAAACTCGTGCGGTGGATTAAAAATGTTTACTATTTTGCTGAAGGATCTGTGGAGAACTCTACTACAGTGGCAGTACCAGGTGCAGATGTGAACCATGTGAGAAGGTGTCTCTATTATGTTGAGGAAGCCACTTGTATTGTATCCCTCTTATTTAGCTACTTCTGTACCTTGACAGCGCATTTAGGATTCATTAACTATTATTTCTGTTGCAAAATGCCAAACTCAAAGTCCTTTTCAGAGCGGTATCGCCCCCTGCATCATGTTCTGGATTGCAGCCATGAGCATGCTGAAGAAAAAAGCTCACTTCACCAGGTTGTTGAGCAATCACTCCCAGGCTGGTAGCGTACCTAACTCAAACCTTGACTTCACAAAAATTTCATTCTTTTCCTATTTAAATCTTTAAAAACTTTAAATTACTGCTAAGGTAGTAGCAAGTGCAGGTGTGAACCCTAAAGGACACATGACACGAGCATTTGTGTCCACTAGCCAAAGATAGATAGAAGAAGCCAATAGTATTGTGTTTGTATCCCTGTCATTTAGTTACCTTTTCTGTATCTTAACAGCACATCCAGGGTTCGGTAACCATTCTTTAAGATGCTGCATGCCAAACTCAAAATTCCCTTTTCAGAGTTTGTAGTATCATGCATGTTTTGGATGAAATATCTAGCAGGATTGATTTCTATGATGAAAGGTTTTCCCTCAACTTTCATAACGAAAATCACGAATATATAGCAGGATATGCTGTGGATAACCATGCCCGCTTTTCATCGTCCGGAAGACATAATTGTGGTGGTTTTTGCAATTAACTCCCAAATGACAAATAAATGGAGAACTAGCTCATGGAAGGGAACTTTAAGGTAGCAGAGAAGGAGGTTTAGTTTAAGGCGCAAGAAAGCAAAAGCTGGCATTAAGACTAAGAAGTCTTTATCGAAAAATTAAGACTAAGAAGTGTTACCATTGGATGCTGGGAGGTTCAGCATCTAGCCTTCAACCCAGGTCAAAGATCTCTGCACCACCCAGGATGGATGGCATGTCCCTGTCCAAGTGTCCAGTGTCCACACCAGCTGCATAAACATCTCAAGGGATTAGGATATACGTGCCCCTTCGGCCCATCCAATGAGTCACTGGTTTAGTTTATGGATGTCTGCCCGTGGTTTGTATTTTCTTTTTCAGTAATTCGATCTTTGCTGAAAATTACCTGGGCCAGCTGGTATCAAACTATTGTTGGCTGTCAATCAAACAACAGCAAGCAATCAGATGGTAGATAAACCTGTCATTGTGCAGACCAAAGCACATCACCATCATCATCTCTTAGCCTTTTCTTATATTCTTCGTTCTCTTTTGGAGGTGCACGATGGTTTCTCCACAAGAACAACGAGATTAAACTTAAAGTGAACACAAGAAAAAAATACATGATGATGAGACCATGACAGCCACTTCAGTTTGTTAAGTTTAGTCAGGTTAGTGCCAGGTCAACAGAATTGCTTGCAACACACAGTTTAGGTCTACTGTCCATCCATGCGTACACACACAAGGAACAAGATTGCTCATTTCAGAAGTCAACTGTTATTGAGAAATATACATACAGATGATCTAACTGAAGCTTACTGGAATGTTCCCTTGTTTATCTGACTACATAAATCTCTGCATAAATGCTGGAATTCACAGTTGATTGGACGGTCTGAGATATGATCAAACAATTTGTTATCCACGGGGACACGCCATGGCCTGTTCAGCTTATATATGACTGAGTAAAGATAGTTCAGCCTAAAACATTGAGCAAAGATAGAATTTCTTCCCTGTTATCATCTTAAACTTCACAATAAATAGTGGCATATCCATAAAAGGAGGTGTTATTGTCCCGGTGCTTTCAGAACAGAAAGAACAAACTTGAATGAGTCTATGACGGCTCAACACGCTAATCTGGAGGAAACTTCAAGCATGTCCTCAGCCCACAAACTAATGTAACATATCTCGCAGCAGATCTCCAGTTATAACCAACGTACAAGAAAACTTTGAACACTTGTAAGCTAAAAAACATGAAATGCATGGTTGCTACCAATAAAAACACTTGAAAATTATGTACAGCGCAGATCTGGAAGATTGTGGATTAGAGCGTTCTGCTACTCTGTTACAGCAATGATGTGGTCAGATCAGTACATTGTATAACTATTGCTTTCAAGATAACTGAGAGATTGCTGCTCTCTACCAGCTATAATAACTAGAATTCACCATAGGCACAATTTAACATTCCAGATGGAGAATGGTGAGGTGGTTGTGACACCAAACTTTGCATCTTACGATTGTTGTCTGCAACCAAATTACAGGAAGTGCGAACATCTGGACAAGGGTTTGATTGATAAACAGTAAGCTAGGGGAAGATCATCTTTGTCAAGAACTTTCTTTGGATGCCTACGAAGCACTTAGAGACCTAAGAGAGGAAGTCTAGTTTTCTATATACAGACCAACAGTTATAATAGGTATATAACAAAGGGATATGTGAACAAAGTTGGCAAGCAACCATCTGCTATAAAATACTAAAGAGATGCATATGCTACTATCATGCAGACTATGCTACCCTATCACAATGTTACAATCCAGAACACACTCTTAAGGCAATGAACATTCACACCACATTAACAAACTTAGCCAATTACCTCATATATGAGCATGGCTAGGCGGCTAGCACAAGATAACATGATGCTCTCGAGAAGAAATAGTCATACTACCATTGATACCTTAAATCTTCTCTGATAGTTGATTACCGGATTAGCCGGGCTATGACACATTGACAAGTTATGTTCCCTATAAAAATATAAGTACAAGGAAAAAAAATAGGAAAAATATTTTCCCCGAATAGGTATACGTATACCAACAGCAATCATGAACAAAATATTTGTTAGAAAGAGCTAATCATTCTTGAACTAACATTACAATTACATGTTTCAAGCCTATGCACTGAAGAATCTAAACTAAAACATTCCCAGTTCATCCTGTCCTGCTTTTGCAACTTAGAAAGTGAATAAATTGAAAAAGTCCCCAGTTATACAATTACAAATATGCAACCAGCAGCCTTTACCGAAGCCTTACAGATTGATGCTCACGGTAGCAGCAGCAGCAATAACAGCAACAAATAGTGGTGTCGAGAGCTAAAACCCACCTGTTTTTGCACCTCCTGCCGACGAGCCAACTGACATGGCCGTAGCTACCTCCTTACCGTCAAATGTTATCACAGGACGACTGCTGAGCATGCTACATATCTCTCCACCGTGGGCTGAGCAAGGGAAAGAACCCGGACGGCGAGAGCAGCCCCGACGGCGACTGCGGGAACCATAGTCCTGGCGAAGGCGGCGGCGGCATGGGCCCTGGTCCCAGGATCCCTGATCCTGGCAGCGGCGACAACAGGGGGAAGTTTGGCGAGGGTTGCTGGAACCCGGGAGACAGGAGCGGGTAGGGCGACCTGGGCGTCGGCGAGAGCAAGTTAAGAAATCCGGTCGGCGAAGGGAGTATCCCGGGCGACGGCAACGGCGGCGGAGGCGGAGGGTAAGGGTGCTGCTGCGGAGGCCCCCGTCCGGCAGCTGCGGCTGCAGCCGCGGCATGAGCGTGAGCTGCAGCGGCCGCGGCGGCGGCGGCGCCTGGAGGAGTGGCGCTGAAGAGGGAGTTCTCGAGGATGCGCATGTAGGCGGAGACCGGGGAGTCGGCCCATGCGGGGCCGGGGGGAGGCATGGGCATGTGGTGCGGCGGCGGGGGGCGGTGGAAGGCGGGGTTGTGGTTAGGGTTGGGGGGCATCTGGTGGTGGTTGTGGTTGTGGTTGTGGACGGGAGGGGGCGGCCGCGCGACGGGCGTGGCGATGGGGGGCGGGCGGATCTTCTGGAGGCGCATGGAGGCGGGCTTGGGGTGCTGGTGCTGGTGCTGGAGCGGCGGCGCGGGGCGGTGCGCGTACTGCTGCTGGGGCGGCGGAGGGGAAGGGGTACCGGCGGTGAGCTGCTGGACCATGTCCCGGAACTGGTTCTTGCTGATGTTGTAGACCTGCGGCTGGGGGTGCGGCGGGCGAGCGAGCTGCTGCTGCTGCTGCTGAGTAGGAGGGGGCGGCGGCGTGGCCTTGCGGATGTTCCGGCCCAGCTTGTTGACGCCGAGGTGCTGGTTGTGGCCGCCGCCGGCGCCGCCGCTATTGCCGCTGCTGGTGCGGTCCATGACGGCAGATCGACAACGGATTTGCCGTGGGCGGAGGAGCGGGGAGCGGGGCGGAGGTTGGGGGATTGGGGAGGGGAGGAGGAGGAGGACGGGAGGCGCACGCAATGGAATTCGTTAGCAAGTTGCAGCGTGGTTTCTTTGACTTTGGGGGCTCAGAAATCAGAAATGGAGGAGCAAGGCCGACACGGACACACACTCTCTTGTCTCGCCTGACTCATCAGACAGTGCGCTTCCGTTTCCCGTTTACTGAGCCATTGGCCTTGCTCTAGCTTGGCTACTGGCCTGAGAGGTGGGGAACGTCAGCAAGTTGCCGCTTTTATTTCTGAAAGACAACGACATTTTTTTATCTATACTTATTATTAAAAAAATCTATTTTAAACCCTGAATTTGTAGTAGTTCGGCAAAATGAACACTTAACTTAGCAATCCCGATCTAAATTAAACACTGAAACTGTTTGGCACACCGGGAAACAGAAAATTCTAACCGGGAATATCCACTGTCTCACAGACTGAACGACCCCACGTGTCATATTCATCTCTATCCCCAGCTCAGTATTTGAGCAAATTTTATGGGATAGATTAAATCTCACACCTTCAGTATTTGATCGATGTTCCGGCTCATCTCAATGTCGAGCACCCAACAATTTTGACAAACCAAATAGTTTTTGCCATCGTTATGTTCAGTTTGTGCCTCGGTAGTCGTCCTCCATGCAAGCCCTCCAACATAGCGTCCCTCTAAACAATTTTTTTCATTGTTATGTTCAATATGTGCCACGGCCGCCTCCCTCCACGTGAGACCTCCAGCCTAGCGTCACTCTAAACTCTCATAATCTCGACAAGACGACACATCTATAGGGAGATGAGGTCAACAAATAGATAAAGGGGTTATTTAGACCCACGTGTCTTAAATCATGTCTTAAATCGATGTCCTGTGTGGCTAATATCACTGTAAAAACAACTTTACAGCATTTAAAGTAGTTTGTGCCTGATTTTGCATAGTTAGGTTGTGTTTTTCTAAAATTTTATGGGGATTGGTGAGAATTATCTCGATCAAACTCCAAACCCTCACATATTTGATAAGGCCTTTGATCGATTTCATCTCTACTTTTCTCCATAATTTTTAGAATAAACCTCCCTAATAGATTAGGGATTAATGAAGATTCGTTAGAGTTAGATGAAACTTGCATTTCAAGAAATCATTCCCATTAATCCCAAAAAAACTGTAAAAACAAACGAAGCCTAGCGAAATTACCCCTAGTGGAACGATCCCCTCCTAACCTCTCGCGACTCTCCTCCTAACCCTAACCCTAGCCGCCGCCGGCGGCAGCCTGCCCGCGCCGCCCCTGCCCTCGCTCCTCTCCCCCCTCCCACCCGCGGCCGCGCCGCCCCCCGCGGCGGCCGGTCGTGGCCTCACCTCCTCCCGCCAACCGGCCCAAGGACCTTCCTCCCGCACCTCCTCCTCTCGCCGCCATCTGCAGAGGCCGCCGGGCGCGGCCCGGTTGGCGGCGGCGGCCTGTCCCTCCCCGCGCCATGGACGTTGGAGGCGGGGCTCCATGTTCTAGGCGGCGGTGCTCTTTGGCATGTTGACGGTCCGGCTTGTTCCGGAGGTGCTTCGTGGCGGCGGTGCAGCTCCTTGGCGGCTTGGAGACGTGGTGGTCCGAGGTGGGCGCTTGGTCACCGTCGTGCGGCCGGCAGCGCCCTTCCTACCTAGATCTGGGTCCTTTGGGCCTTGGCGGTCGCCTCAGACACAGTGACGGCTCCCCCGGTGGACAAAGAATCAGGGGCTGCTGCCAGGGTCGGCGATGACGGTGGTGTGCTTGCTGCAGTGCATCAACGGGGACTTTACGGGCTCAGGTTGGGCTCGGCCGGGCCAGTGAGGGCCTGGTGTGTCCTTGTTGCCGCATTCTGTCGGCTACCGCCATCGGTGGTGGAGGTCGATCCCTCCCGCATACTACTGTATTGCCGTCCCTTGTCGGTGCTCCTCCTTCTCGGTCTTTCTGGCCTCGTGACGTGTTCCTTGGTGAGATGGCGGTGGTGATTGCAATACTATGGTGGCGTGTGTTGGTGGGTGGCAAGGTTGGTGGAGCACGACGGAGCGTCCGGTGATGTAGTTTCTAGAGGTCGGGCGAAATCTCGGTCTTTCAACACCGATGCGGCGGCGCCTACGGGTGTCGCCGTCGTTCCTGAAGGGCGTCGGGTACCTCCTCGCCGTCCCCGTGGAGTATCGGGGAAACCCTAGAACGCATACCAGGGGTGACCCTAGGTTCAGTTCGGGCAGCAACGTCGTCGTCGTTGTCGTCGTTCACCTTCTTGAAGGTGCTGCTTGGTACGCGACGCTTCAGAGGGCTAAGAGCGTGGTGGGAATTCTTCGAAGGGCACAGCACTTACGAGTCATCTCTGTTTTTGTCGAGCCGTCGATGTTTTTCTTCTGTTTTTTTTTTGTTTCTTTTGGGCGTGAAAGAAAAAAAGTTACCCCTACTCTGAACTCGCGAATCGCAATAAGTCGCCGCCGGCGTCCCGCAGTCCCCCCTCGCCGGTCTCGCTTCATCCCGGCCGCCGCCACGCAGATCTCACCGGCACGCCGCCGTATGGTCGTAGCCCAAATCTGAAGCAGCAGCCATGTCCGCCACGCCGGGTCTCGTCGTCACCGCCACCGATCCCATCCACTCCTTCCTCTCCGCCGCCGCCGCCTCCCCCGACCTCGCCGCAGACCTCCGGGACCTCGCCTCCTCCCTCTCCTCGGAGCCGGCAGTCCCCTACCGCTCCATCCGCGCCATCTGGTGCGCCGACTCCTCCCACGGCCGCCCGCCTCTCAGACAGCTCCTGCAAGGCGCCCAATTTGTGCTCTCCAGCCCCAAGCCCCGCGAGAAGGTGAGTAGTCACAGCCATGGCAGCGCTTTTGGCCAGACTAGGCGCGGTGTAGCTAAAGATAGGCTTCTTATTTGACTGTGTTCCTGCAGAGCGATGAGCTCAAGGCGAGGCTGGAGAAGTTCCGAGAGATGCAGGAGAGGAGGGAGTACGCCGAGCTCGTCAAGGACGTCGCGCCCAAGAAGGACGACACCGAGCCCTTCTCCTCCTACAAGGATCAGCTTGGATTCGGTACCAACCATCATATTCATGCTCTTGACGCTAATTTATTTCTTCGATTATCAGACGATTTCATAAAAATAAATAAGAACTTTCTTCAGCTCCTAAACAGGATGTGCATTGTTGGTCATGATAAAAAAAAAATGCTTAGATCTTTATTACTCATACAAGGGATAAGTCATAGCAATTTCAGAACTGGAAAGTTGCAAAGTACAGGATTAATTCGTTGCTGCAACCATCAGAAGATTTCATTAAAGCAAATAAGAGCTTTCTTCAGCTCCTAAACTGGATGTGCACATTGTTGGTTGGGAGACAATACTAAGCTTTCATATAAGCTTGATCGCCCTTTTAATTGGGAACCTGCAAATGTACAGGTAGAAAAAACGGCTTTCCATGTTGGAATAAAACTTAGATTAGTCACTAGTGTTAACCACATGCACACTTTAAAACTATGCACATGCACACCAGTAGTTAGTAAAGCATACAGAATACTTTGTCAGCAGCCAATTCTCAGTTCACTCGATTCACTCAGAATTAAGCAATGGAGTCAGAGTACAGGCGCTGGATACAAGCACAAGCGTGCTGAAATGGAAGAAGCAGAAAGAGGAAGGGTTCAGAGCCGGAGGTGGGAGAGAAGGTGCCACCGCCATGCCATTTTCTTGATCCGTCTGGGTCCCATTGCAGCCGACGATCTTTGATTTTGTCGGAGCCGCCTAGTAGTCAACGAGGTAGGAGTAGTACTCATGTCTGTGTGACTGTGTCTGATAGGGACCCAATCAAAGGAAGTGCCCATGTAGTAGTTGCTGGCACAAACTGGGTCGAAATTGTTGTAGTACTTGTGGCTGCCAGAAACTTGCTCGGGAAGGTGGTTACAACTATGGGGTTCCTTCTTCCTTGAAAGGGCTCCAGATCATAGACGTGGTCGATGTCGATATTGTCGAGAAAAGACGGTGAGGTTGCTGTCATGAACTCATGGTCATCATGATCAAGGTAATAGGTAATTAGTGGCTTGAGCCATGACATATGGTCATCATGATCAAGGTAGTAAGCGGCTCGAGCCATGACATACTTCCATCTTGAAAAGGCAGGTACCTGCAAGGTGGCGTCGTGTGAAACAAGGACTTGCTGAATTTTGTGTGCCTGGGTTCCCAGGTGCTTCAGTTCTGATTAGAAATGCCAGGTCAAATAGCCTCTGTCTTAGCAATTGTTCGAGGTGAAGTAACGGACTGATCTCGACTTTTTGGTTGCTAACAGTCTTTCCATGAGAAATAGCCACCACAAAATGAACCAATTCCCAGGAAAACTTATTGACTTGCAAACAATAATCCATGCCGCATTGATACCTCATATGAGAGCAATGGTGATAATATGGCATCCAAACGATGATGCATTGGGATATTACACAACCGTACTTCCTACTTGCAACATCTTCTGGGAATAGCTCCATAGGCTTGACCCTGAGATGAGTAACCACAGCTAGGCGGAGTAGGATCTTGTACCAACAACAGATGCACTGGTTACACTTCGGAAAAACACCCGATATAATTCCCCAAGCCTGTCGCTCGTTTCCATTCATGAGCGTGCAAATTTGCACCACTGATGCAGTGGTACAGTGGAGTGCAGTATACCAAGACAATGAATTCAGAGAACTGTTCCTGCATAGCAGCATGACCATTACCATATATGCTGATGGACATCCTTCAAAAATAGTGCCATGTGGTTGCACTCTCCTTGCTCAACTACTGTGTCAATTTTGGTCAGAATAGACAACCAGGGTGGCTTCGGTTGTAGGTACAAGGAAAAATAGTCCACAGGTTGTGTAAGAAGATGACAGATCTCAGCTCCATCAGGCGGCAACACTATATGGTCTACATGTCCGATTGCACTATCAGACAATTGCTTTTCTTGCTCAAGTGCCCACAATAAACAGCCAATATCACCAAAATCTTGATATCTTCGGGAGAACAACTTGTAGAGAGGATTTTCAGAGGGATGTGCCAACAAAGTAGCACTGAGCATGTGATTGCTGTCACAAGAATGTCCACATCGTTTTGGTCTTGCAGAAGGACCAGCCAAGGCTGAACAACATGAAAATAGCCTTGACATATACATATGCCCTTTGTGGATGTTACATATGCACCCAGGTGGAGGCCATGTTGGCCACTGAATTTCGTCATGGTGTTGTATCTTGGCGGATGACACGTAAAAGGGGAGCTCCTCGGCACTAGTGTACGACTGAACTTTCTTCACTGCCTGCTGTATTTTCATGTTAGCCTCTGGTTGAGAACCTGACCATGCACCTATGAACAAACTCGCCAGATCTGGAGGATGTTGGGGGGGGAGGGGGGGGGCTCCAGCCATGGCCTGGTGTATGTCCATGGAATGCAGACCGGAGCAGCAGGCAGGACTTCAGACTCAGAACTAAGCACTAGTGGCATTGTCAGCGAAGCGTCGTCCTCTCCTCCATTTTTGTTGTAGACAAGTTCGGTGGAGATCACATCCTTTGTCGCAGAAGTGGCTGGTCAAGCATGTGACTGAAGACGACCCGGATGCCCACAGCAGGGGAGGTGTCGTGGTTGCAGGCATGGGGGATGGTGCGGTGATGACTTGGGTCACGCAATCCGCCAATGACCTCTCAGCCGTGGATGCAGCGCCATTGAGGGACCCACCATCGAGAGCTCCGTTGCCTGACGCAGCTACATCGTGCACGGGAATGATGCCGGCGGTGGTCGTGGGCGACGTCGGTGCCACTGCAGGGGTAAGAGCAGGCACCGACCTTGTGGCGTCGTGGCTTGGGTGTTCTGTCGGACAGGACACGGGCACCACAGTGATGTTGTTGATAGAAGCAGTGAGAACGACTGTTCGTGGCTCATCGACGATGGGGACCGGAACCAAAGGCTCAACCGGCCCTACTGATGCTATGGCGAGCTCGGATCATGTGCCTGGTGACGCAGCCGGTTATGTCCGGCATAGATCGGAGGTGTGCATGCATGCTAGCCAGAAGATCAATGAAGACACGATCTTGTGTGGCTTGCCAAGCATTAAGGTTTGCCTTGAGTGGATCCATGGAGATGTATGAGGTGGGTTAAAAAATTATTGGAAATTTTTGGGAAGGGTGATGAATTAGTTTATAAAGCGTACAAATTAGTTTCACTGAATTTTAGGTGCTAGTTGCTGCGCAAATGACAAACTGTTGGCTCACAGAGTCACAGTCAAGTTGTTAAGAGTATACGATAACTTCATATACCCATGACTTGCATGCGTACATGTATGAAACTGTAACTTTAAGATTGAACTCGATATATCAGTTAACACAAGTCAAAGATAAAATTTTAAGCTGTCTGCTACTTAATCTTCCCACTTCCCAAGCACAATGAAAATAGGGATTTTAGTTATTTTCTTACTGGTTGACAGGACCAGTGCGTTACCGATGATGTCTTTATTTCAGAAATCTGATTCAAATTGAATTTTTGGAGTGAACAACACATGGATTTAGTTAGCACTATTAGTTACAAATACACTATTCTCTTAGCATAATGTGCTGTTTAATTATGCTCTTAAATTGCTATAGGATTTGGTGTTATGTTTCACTGTTTCATTGGATAGTTCCTCTATTTCAGGTCTTCATGTTGTGGTTATAATGTTCACGGGTTATTTGGTCGGATTCGCTGCTTTCAGAGCTCTGTTCAGCAACAGTCCTGTAATGGTAAGTCCATTGAGTCAGTTTAGTCATTGTACTCATGCTGGTGCTGCCATCATGTCATTATAGAGAGTAGATTCTCTCTCTTAGCGTAGTGATTGTACTCTGCATTCGACCCATCCTACAAGACAGTACTGTGAAGCAGATCAAGAGGGCTGCATGTCTGCATCACGTCAGTTTAGCATTGCACATATGTAAACCTATCAATATGACGACATGTATACTGGTATGATTTTGCAGAATGCTGCTGGGGGCATCTTAGGAGTGGTGGGTGGCATGCTGATGGAAACAGTACTTTTCATCATCAGATCATCCAGTAAAGAGTTGTCGTCTTCGGTTCCAAGATCCAAGAAACTTCAGTAGACACTGTGATGTGCTTCGATCTTTCCTTTGTGCTGAGAATGAGGTTGGGATCTTTGCGTTACGAAGTATAGGGAGTAGAATGTGAAGTTTCGCATCACTCAGGTGTATGTAATAACATATTCAATGAAATACAGTTGATTATCACTTATCAGAACTGGGACGACCTCGAGACGACGAAAAAACAACGATGTCGACTGGCACAACCTCGTGTGAGCAAGGATTATGGATAACCATGACTCAAATTTCGTTCAAATATTTTTGATATGTAATCATATATAAATGAAATTTAAAACATTTAGTTAAATTTAAATTCTCCTCTTTATTATTTTATTCAGGGCGTCGTTATAAAAAAATCTAATTAGAGATGGGGGACAAAAATTTAACTACTGCTTGCTCCGTTCTAAAGTAGATGACTTCTGTTTTGATAAAAGTGGATGTACCCAAATATGTTATAATTCTAAATACATTCACTTTTTAATAAAAAAATCATCTAGCATGAAACGGAGGGAGTACTGTGGAGCGGGAGATGCTCTCAGCTCAGCCCAAATGAGAAGAGAAGCGAGGTTGTGACAAATTAGACACAGCTCATCGCTCACTGGCAAATCGCATCCAATATATATGGCTCCGGATAAGGAGATGGGCACGAGAATTCATGTAGGACTATAGTGTGCATT
Source organism: Poa annua (assembly GCA_026929855.1). Taxonomy (NCBI): domain Eukaryota; kingdom Viridiplantae; phylum Streptophyta; class Magnoliopsida; order Poales; family Poaceae; genus Poa; species Poa annua. The sequence continues at coordinate 76,310,525 of CM049431.1, read as the reverse complement.
ATCTTCATCAGTGTTTGTCTGCTGCAGGCGGAGACTACGTAGCACGCGATACCTAGGTACGTGTCCTGCATGCACGTCTCTCGTCTTAAAACTAAACAATCACTCATTGCTCGATCGGACTGGCCGTACGCACGTTTATTAATTTTTGTGGGACTTTCAGACGCTGATTGATGGTTTGCAGCTGACAGGCGAGTGAGATCTATACTGCTGTGGATCCAATTATTTTGCAGCTCCATATATCTGCTTCTGTCTTTTTTATAAAACAAGGTCTGCTTCTGTCTGGTATCAAGTATTCGGACCTATTTGGATTGAAGGAATTTTGTAGAAATTTTGAAGGAATCAATCCATATGAAATTCAGGGAAAGGAGAGCGATCCAATCTAGCATGGTGGAGATTGGGCCGGCTTGGGGTGGAGGGGTCAAATGGACTACAAAGGCGTGTATGCCGGAATTATATGTCCACCGGATTTCACGGGATTCGGTCTATTTTCATGTTTGCTATTGTGGTTGCAGGTATGAATGGTCTATGGTTTTGAACTTTTGATGATGGTTGGTTCTCTGGTGTTTCTTAGCACAAAAAAGTTTTGTCAAATCTAATGAGCGAGGGTGAGACAAGACAAGTAGAATAGGTTGTGGTGTATTGATTGTATTGATCACCAAAGGGTACAAGTATATAAAGAGAGAAGAGGTCGGTGGAGGCTAAGCCCTAAACCTAACCGTATACAAACAGAACTCTCAACACCCCCCCTCCCCCGGCAGTCGAAACCGGGTGAGGAACACCGTTGAGACTGGTTTGAAAATCCTGGAACACGGCAGTGGGTAATCCTTTGGTAAAGATATCTGCATACTGTGAGCTTGTATGCAAATGAAGAACACAAGCTTCTCCGAGAGCGACACGATCACGAACAAAATGTAAATCAATCTCAACATGTTTTGTTCGCTGATGTTGGACAGGATTAATAGAGAGGTAGGTGGCTGATGTTGTCACAGTAGACAACTGTGGCTTTGGACCCCGGTTGATGAAGCTCTAGAAGAAGTTGACGAAGCCACACAGATTCTGCAACACAGTTTGATATTCAGCCTCTGCACTAGATCGTGACATAGTGTGCTGTTGTTTGGAGGACCATGACACCAAGTTGGTTCCGAGGAATATGCAAAAGCCTAAGATAGACTTGCGTGTGTCAGGGCATCCTGCCCAATCTGCATTAGAATAGGCTACAAGTTCAGAGGAAGAACCCGCATGTAGCTGAAGACCGAGATGAGCAGTTCCTTTGACATATTTCAGAATTTATTTAATGAGCTGAAGATGAGCCTCTCGTGGATCATGCATATAAACAAACACACCTGTTGTACTGCATGTGATAAATCCGGCCTGGTAAGCGTCAAATACTGGAGTCCTCCTGCTAAACTGCGATACTCAGTGGGATTTGCAACCTTCTTGCCATCATGAGCTGAGAGATTGCATTTGGTGTCGATGGGGGTGGATGAAGTTTGATAGTTTTAAATATTGGCACGCTCCAAAAGATCAAGTGCATATTGTTGTTGAGAGAGGAATAGACCTGTAGCCGTGCGGTGCACGTTAACACCAAGGAAGTGATGTAGAGCACCCAAGTCACTCATGGAGAAGTCCGAGTTTAAAGCAGCGATGATCTTCTGGAGAAGTGAGGTGGTGCTGGCAGTTAGGATGATGTCATCGACATATAGCAGGAGATAGGCAGTGGCGGTGGTTGAGTGGAGAACAAAGAGAGAAGTATCACTTTTGGAGGTCACGAAGCCGAGGGTATGGAGGTAAGTGGTGAAGCGGAGGAACCAAGTACGAGGAGCTTGTTTGAGTCCATAGAGTGATTTGTTGAGCTTGCACACATGTGTGGGGCGAGTGTCCTCCAGAAAACCAGCTGGTTGTGTACAATATACGGTTTCAGCAAGATCACCATGTAAGAATGCGTTCTTTATGTCTAGTTGATGAATAGGCCAAGACTGAGATGTAGCAATGCTGAGAACAACACACACTGTAGCTGGTTTGACCACAGGGCTAAATGTTTCGCCATAGTCAACACCTTCTTGCTGAGTGAATCCACGGAGAACCTAACGAGTTTTCTATCGTGCTAACGAGCCATCGGGGTTCAATTTGTGACGGAAGATCCACTTGCCGGTAACCACATTGACACCTGCAGGACAAGCAACAAGAGACCAAGTGTCATTCCGAATTAGAGCATCAAATTCATCACGATTGCGTCGTGCCAACAGGGATCTTTAAGTGATGTACGGTACGACGAGGGAATAGGAGATGTAGTGGCTGATACGGAAAGACTGAAGTTTTGTTTGGGCATGAAATATCCGTGCTTGCTGCGGGTGCGCATTGTGTGTGCATTGTCGGGTGGATGTACGGAGATGGCACCGGTCGGCAGGCGAGGCTGAGGTGGCGGCGTAGGACTGGTGGGTGGAGACGCATTTGGCGCGGGCGTCGATGGAGTACGTGCGGACGGGGATCACGAGGGGGATTGCGAGGGAGACCGGGCACAACGTGATGGGGAGGGATTCAGTAGGCCATGTGGTGTCGGGGGTGATTGCGGGCTCAAGGGGGACACAGGTGTAGGTGGCGAGACGGGAGTGGAGTGTGGTTTTTTTAATGATTGGGTCAATGATTGGGCACGCGGATTGAAGAAGATAGGAGGTTGGGTGGTTGTCGGAGGGGGATTTTCTGTGGGCATGTGTGGTGGTGTAGGTGATGTGCCGTCAGTGTACGGGAAATAATTTTTGTCAAAAACTACGTGACGTGAGATGATGATTTTGCGGGAAGAGAGATCGAAGCATCGATATCCCTTATGTTCACGGGGGTAACCTCGGAGAATATACCGTGTGGAGCGGGGGATAGTTTGTGGTTGATGGAGTGAGACAGGTTTGGAAAACGAAGACAACCAAAGGTACGAAGATGATCATATGTGGGATGTACACCGTATAGGAGGAAGTAAGGGGTGAAATTGCCAATGACACGAGAAGCTCGGATGTTAAGGAGATGGTTTGCAGTGTTTAAAGCTTTGGCCCAGAAGGATAGTGGTAGTTTGGCTTGGAAAAGGAGTGTGCGGACGACATTATTTGTAGTACGAATCATGCGTTCAACACGCCCGTTTTGGGGTGAGGTATAGGGACAGAAGAGTCGTAGGGTTATTCCTTGGTCCGAAAGGAAAGTGCGTAGGGTTGTGGTTAGGAATTCACCGCCGTTGTCACATTGGAGACAACGTATGGTGGTGTGAAATTGGGTGGTGACAAAAGAGAAGAAACAGAGAAGGGTATCACATGTATCAGATTTGGCGCGGAGAGGAAAACCCCAAGTAAAGTGAGAGAAATCATCAAGGATGACAAGATAATATTTGTAGCCAGAACAACTAATAACTGGAGAGGTCCATAAATCACAATGAATGAGATCAAAAGGTGAAAAAGCATGTGAATTCGATACAGGAAAAGGTAATTTCGTGTGTTTCCCTAGTTGACAAGCATCGCACAAAGTTTGAGTACTAGTGTTACAATGAGAAAGAAAATCTAGGGGTAGATGAGCTAAGGCGGCGGAGCTGGGATGGCCTAGACGTCGATGCCAGAGGTCGTTGGTGACGGCGAGAACAGTGGTGGTGGAGCAACCGTGATCACCGAAGAATGGGTAGAGGTCGTTGGTGACGGCGAGAACAGTGGTGGTGGAGCAACCGTGATCACCGAAGAATGGGTAGAGGTCGCCGGAGCTATTCGAGCGCATGAGGACCTTCTTGGTGTAGAGATCCTTCAGAGAGAAACCAAAGGGGTCAAATTCAACGGAACAGTTGTTGTCACGAACAAATTTACGTGTGGCACAAAGATTTTGAATGAGTGAAGGAGAAACAAGAACGTCATTAAGAAGAAAAGGGCGAGAGGTGAGTTTGGCAGTACCAGTAGCAACAACCGAAAGACGTGACCCATTGCCAACAACGATATGATGAGAATTGACGTCTAAAACAGGATGAGACGAGTTCAGTATACCTTGGTTGCCGGTGACATGAGATGTGGCGCCGGAGTCCATGATCCAATTGTCGTACGAGGGCGGGAACGCGTTGCCGTAGCTTGGAGCGTTCTGGTAGAGCGTGGGGTGATCCCATGGAGATGGCGACGGTGGTGCTAGTGTAGTTGGGGTGTGCATCACCGGGTAAGCATGCGTTGGCGCACCGGTGAAAGAACATTTCTTAATCCCTAGTGTTTTGTGTGTTAGTTAACAATACCAATGATATACTAATCCTATTGCTAAGTATTTCAGTTTGGGTGAAACTCATATCACAAATCTTAAAGCCAAATTGTAGAGAAAAAGAGTTTCTGGAATTCTTCAGGGACCCGGATATTCCGGTTCCCCAACCGGATATTCCGAGTCAACCTCAGGAAAATTGGCTAAGTCAAGATTCAGAAGTGGCACTGACTCCAATCGGAAATTCAGCTCGGAAATTTCAAGGACTCGGATATTCCGAGTCAACCTCAGAAAATCGACTAAGTCAAGTTCAGAATTGGTTCTGATCTCAACCGGAAATTCAGCTCGGATATTTTCAAAGACCCGGATATTCCGGGGCACCGGAATTTCCGGTGGTACTTATACCGGAATTTCCGGGTGACCAAGACAGCCAACGGCCAGATTTTGAGGGGGAGTATAAATACCCCCTCACTCACTCAAGAATTTTGAGCTCTCAGATTTTCTCTCTCCTACCATTCTTGAAAGCTCAATTCATCAAGATCTCCCAATCCCCCCACCCAAATTCATAGATCTTTGGAGGATTGGAGGAGAAGGCCCAGATCTACATCGTCACCGAAGGGATTTGCATTTCTCCCCCATTCATTTGGGGATTTCGTGGCTAGGGTTTCCGGTGGGAAAACCTAGTTCACCATTGTTGTACTCTTGGTGTTACCTTGACCTTTTGTGGTCCTTGACCTTTTGTGGTCTTCTTGGGAGCCCCCAATTCAGTTGTGGGTGTGTGCCTCAAGCGTTTGTAAGGGATTCGATCTCCGCCCTGAAGGGGATCAATAGTGGAAGGTGGACTCGAAACCTTTGTGGTTGAGTTCATCGGAGAAGAAGGTGAGCCTTTGTGGCGTTGCGGCTAACCTGTTGTGGTAGCGCACACCTCTCCAAACGAGACGTACACCCTTGGGTGGAACTCGGGATTACATCTTCGTCTCCACGTGCTTCACTTGGTTCCCTTTACCCTTTGCTCCCTTACTTACTTATCTTCTTATTGCTTAGTTTCTCATTTAGGTAAATTCACCGTAGTTGCATATCTAACGAATTTACCTTTGTGTTGAGCCTAAATTTGAAAAGACCTAAAATTTGTAATAGCACCTATTCACCCCCCCCCCCTCTAGGTGTCGGATTCCCGTTCAATTGGTATCAGAGCCTTGTTCACTTTTAAGGGCTTAACCGCCTAAGTGCAACGATGACGGAATCCGATGCCGAGAGGGCCGCCCGTGAAAAATTAGAGGCGGAGAAGGAGGCGTTAGCCAAAGGGGCAACCATGGCCGATCTTATTGATATGAGATCGTCCTTGGAGGCCCAACTCCTCAAGATGAATGAGATGCTCATGGCACTCTTGAAGTCTAAGGAGCCCGAGGCTACTTCTCCCTCTCCTCCTCCTAAGGAACATGCGGGGAACTCTAAGGAGTCATCTTCGGATGGGTCCAAAGATGTTACCTCAAGTGTTCCCGGGATGGCGGAAAAGGATGAACCACCTAGCTCCTCTAACACCCCCAAAGGAGAGGAATTTCATAATGTCAACCATAATTACTCTCCTAACCCTCCTATCCCCCACCCTCATGTAAACTTTAGAAGTGATCCTCCTAAGCTTAAACCTACTCATTTCTCTCAATGGGTGTTTCTAATGAAGTCTCATCTATGTAGTGCCTCCATTGAGCTTTGGCGCATCATTGAAGAAGGATACAAGCCCCATGATCCAACCAACTTGACAAGAAGAGAAGTGGTTGATAGCCAACTCAACGCCACCGCTCTTCATCAACTCCAAATGGCCGTTGGAGAGAAGGACATGGCGCTCATTCAACAATTCTCCACCGCCAAGGAAGTTTGGAATGCTCTTTCCGACATCTTCGTTGGGAATGAGAGCATGAAGAAGAACCGGTATGATGCCTTATGCAATGAGGTGGAAGGGTTCTACAAGTTGGATGGAGAAAGCCACGAGGACATGTACCGGAGGTTGGTGTTGGTTGCCAACTCCTTCAAGAACCTCGAGGCGGAGTACATCAATGATGCTTGGATCAAGAGGAAGTTTGTGACCGCTCTCATGCCCTTTGAGGACACGGATTTGAAGACACTACAAGGGAGACATGACTTTGCAAAGATGACATCCAATGAAGTTATGCAAGAGATGACCGCATACAAGGTGGCCTCCAAGATTGCACAAGATGTAAGAGCTAGAGCTATAGGGATGCACAAGCATGCCTCAATTGCTTTGAAGGCCACCGTTGAAGAGGAGGATGAAGAGGAGTGTGATGATCAAGTCGAGCTATCTAGTGAAGCTCTCTCAAGCACTCTCACTCAACACATGGGTCTTGCGGCAAGAACCTTTTGGAAGAACCTCGGAAGGGCCAAAGCAAGGATTGACAAGAAGTTTCCCCCCAACGGAGGAAAGCCACTCAACAAAGTGAGACTTTGCTATAACTGCGATGACAAGAGCCACTTTGTTGCCGATTGCCCATGGGAGAGAAGAGAGGATCATGGTGGGAGGCTCGTGGCCAAGACGAAGGGCAAGGGGCCCATGCCCATGAAGAAGCCTTTCTTCAAGAAGAATCAAAAGATTGTCTTGGTGACTCAAGAGCAATATCCCACCGATGACGAAGATAGTGATAAGGAGGATACTCCAACGCAAGTGGCCGCACTAGCCATGTCTTCCACAATTCCATCACTCTTCTCCTCGCCAAACGAGAGCCTCATCGTCAAGAATGGAAGATGTCTTATGGCAAAGACATCCGAGGTACAACTATCCCCCAACTCCATATCACATGACATTGATGATGCTATGAGTCTAGAAGTCAAGGAAGAAATCATTGCTTTTGATAAATTCATGACTAACTTGCAAGGAGAAGGAAAGAAACACTTTGGCTCAATCATGAGTCGTATAGGTGAGCTTGAGGATGATCTTGAACTAAAAGGTGAGATTGAGAGAGAGGATGCACACGCTAAGGTGTCTCTCCAATCCTCTCTCGAAGATGAACAAGAAGCTCATGCTCTCCTCGAGGAGCAACTTGCTAAGATTACTAAGGATCGTGATCTCTACTTTGCTAAATGTAAAATTGTGCAAAAAGAAAAGTCCGAGCTTGTAGTTGCTCATGCTAGACTTTGCGAAGATTTCGAGTCACTTGACAATGCTCACAAAGTGTTGACAAGTGATCACGAACGTCTTCTCAAGTCTCGTGATCAACTCCAATCTCGGATATCTAATCTTGAGAAACCTAGCACCTCTACTCCTTTGAATGCTAATGCAAATGTTGTGAAGGGTATTGCTAGGGTTTTGTTTGTTCCTTCTATGGCAACCAAGCCCAAGACATCTCTTGATAAAGGTAAGGGGACACTCACTACTCCTCTTCATGAGCGAGTGCCCCACAAGGGTAAGGAAGGTCTAGGCTATGTTGCTAAGGAGAAGAAGGAGATCAAGAAGAAGAGCAAGTCCGCACAAGCCAAGAAGGTTGACATTGCGAGTGGAAATGCCACAAGGGGCACTCCCACTCGTAATGACTTTGCGGGCATATCTAACCCCAACTATGCTTTATATGTTGATTATTATGGGGATGTCTATGCTAGATACATTGGTCCTTTTGATGGTTATATTGAATATGCTATTTGGGTACCAAAGACCCTTGTTGCTAACCAAAAGGCACCCATTGCAAAATGGGTACCTAAATCCAAGAATTGATTGTGTGTAGGGCCTTGCTTCCGGAGGATCGAAATGGATAATTGATAGTGGGTGCACTAGTCATATGACCGGAAGCAAGGATATTGTAACGGAGTTGAAGCCCAATGATGATCAAATGACCGTTACATATGGTGATAATTCTAAGTCTAAGGTAATAGGGCTCGGCAAGGTGGTAGTGGCACCGGACATCACACTTGTGAATGTCTTGCTTGTCGAGTCCCTAGGTTTCAACTTGATCTCCATCCATTCCCTAACTTGTTTGGGTTATACCGTTGTCTTTGAAAAGGAAATGGTCATTCTCTTGCGGAGCAAGTCTCTCAATGTGTCTTTCGTTGGGTACATTGAGAATGGGCTCTATGTGGTTGACTTCTCCGGAGTCACCACTTCCCATACAATGTGCCTATTCGCAAAGGCGGACTTGGGTTGGCTATGGCATCGCCGACTAGCCCATGTCAACATGAGGACTTTGCAAAGTCTCCACAAGGGTGGCCATATCCTAGGACTAAAATACCATGTTTCTTTCTCGAAGGATCGAATGTGTATGGCGTGTGTTGAAGGAAAAATGCATGACATCTACCATCCAAGCAAGACCATCATTTCGTCAAAGAGGGTTTTGGAGCTTCTCCATGTTGACCTCTTTGGTCCCATTCCGGAAGCTAGTCTTGGTGGCAAGAAATATTGCTTGGTGATTGTTGATGACTATTCAAGATACACATGGGTTTTCTTCTTCAAGACGAAGATGGAGACTCAACAAACTATCATCGACTTCTCCAATGAAGCTCAACGTCAACACAATGTCCCTATCTTGGTGATACGAAGTGACAATGGGTCCGAGTTCAAGAACTACACCTTAAACGAGTTCCTTAGTGAAGAAGGGATTCGTCATCAGTATTCCGCTGCTTATACTCCCCAACAAAATGGTGTAGCCGAAAGGAAGAACCGCACTCTTATTGAGATGGCAAGGTCGATGATGGCCGAGTTCAAGTCCCCTCACAACTTTTGGGCCGAAGCCGTCAACACCGCTTGCCATTCATCCAACCGGCTCTTCTTTCGCAAAGGACTCATGAAGACACCTTATGAAGTGCTTACCGGGAACAAGCCCAATATCTCCTACTTCCGAGTATTTGGTTGTAAGTGTTTTTATCTCATCAAAGGTGTTCGTTTAGGCAAGTTTGATTCTAAGTCTCTTGAAGGGACATTTGTGGGCTACGGATCCGAATCCCACACTTATAGAGTCTACGATAAGGCCTCGCGCATAATCATAGAAACTTATAGTGTGGTATTCGAGGAGAATGACGGCTCCCTCGTGGAGCAAAGTGGTGTTTCCGGTGTAGGTGATGATGAACCTCAAGATGCTATCCGAAGAATGGGGTTGGGAGTCCACCACCCCGTTGAACTCTATTATGAGGTTGATCAACAAGGACCAAGTTCTTCACAAGTGGTGACCACCCCAACACAAGGAACACCCATCGACAACACCGTGCCCAATGCACCTTGCCAAGAAGAAGAACAAGATTCTACAGCTGCTCCAGGAATTTCCGGAGGACCGGAATATCCGGGTCAAGATGGACTCGGAAATTCCGGTGGTCCGGAATTTCCGGTTCCTGAACCCGGAATATCCGGTCCTGCTGACATTCCCGGTGGCAGTTCGCAAGGCCAAGATCAACCCTCTCCCTCACCAATGGACACCACTCCAATGGTTGATCAAGGCCATCAAATCAGTCAAGGCGGAGACATGAATGATCAAGATGATCAAGCGATTCCTCCCACCACTCGGAGGGAAATCGAGATCCGCCGCTTGAATAGGGTTGGCACCTCACAAGAATTAAGAGCTCTATCTCTTGACAAGGTGCTTGGTGATGTGAGAAGCAAGGTCTCTACCCGAAGACAACTCGCAAGCTTTAGTGAACATCAAGCTCACATCTCCATGGTGAAACCCAAGAAGGTATTTGAAGCTCTTGAAGATAAAGATTGGCTTGATGCCATGCATGAAGATCTCAACAACTTCGAGCGCAACAAAGTGTGGAAGTTGGTGGAAAGACCCAAAGATTGTCGCAATGTTATCGGCACCAAGTGGATATTCAAGAACAAGCAAGATGAACATGGCATGGTGATAAGGAACAAGGCAAGATTGGTGGCTCAAGGTTACTCACAAATTGAAGGCATTGACTTTGGAGAAACCTACGCGCCCGTGGCTCGACTTGAGTCAATCCGTATTCTTCTTGCCTATGCCTCTCACCATAACTTTAAGTTGCAACAAATGGATGTTAAATCCGCTTTTCTAAATGGTCCACTAAATGAACTTGTTTATGTTAAGCAACCACCGGGGTTCGAGGACCTCAAGTATCCGAACCATGTCTACAAGTTGGATAAGGCACTCTATGGCCTTAAACAAGCCCCACGAGCGTGGTACGAGCACCTTAGAGAACTACTTGTAGACCGTGGATTCCAAGTTGGGGAAATCGACCCCACACTTTTCACTAAGAAAGTTAATGGGGAGCTTTTCATTTGTCAATTATATGTGGATGACATTATATTTGGATCAACTAACAAAGCATTTAACGAAGAATTCTCTAAGCTTATGACTGACAGGTTTGAGATGTCTATGATGGGCGAGATGAAGTTCTTCCTCGGATTTGAGATCAAACAATTGAGGGAAGGAACGTTCATCAACCAAGCAAAGTACATTCAAGACATGCTCAAGAAGTACGAGTTGCTTGATCTTAAGGGTGCCTCTACTCCAATGCAAACCAAATGCCACCTTGAGCTCAACCCGAAGGGTAAGGATGTGGATCAAAAGGTATACCGCTCCATGATTGGATCTCTCCTCTACCTTTGTGCATCTAGACCGGATATAGTGCTAGCCGTAGGAGTGTGTGCAAGATATCAAGCGGATCCTAAAGAAAGCCATGATGTGGCGGTCAAGAGAATCTTTCGATATTTGGCTTATACCCCAACTTATGGATTGTGGTATCCCAAGGATGCAAATTTCTCATTATGTGGATTCACGGATTCCGATTGGGCGGGAGATCATGATGATAGGAAGTCAACCTCCGGTACTTGTCAATTTATTGGGAGGTCCTTGGTGAGTTGGTCTTCTAAGAAGCAAAATTGCATATCTCTCTCCACCGCCGAAGCCGAATATGTTGCAGCCGCAAGTTGTTGCACTCAGTTGCTATGGATGAGGCAAACTTTAAAGGAGTACGGTGTCAATTGCGACAAAGTGCCTCTTTTATGTGACAACGAAAGTGCCATCAAGATTGCCTACAACCCGGTGCAACATTCAAGAACCAAGCATATTGAGATCCGCCATCATTTCATAAGAGGTCATGTGGCCCGTGGAGACATTGACTTATCATATGTGGGCACAAGGGATCAATTGGCGGATATCTTCACGAAGCCCCTTGAGGAAGGAAGGTTTTGCTTTTTGAGGAATGAGCTTAATATCATTGATTCGAGGTCCTTGGCTTGATCGCTTGCACACTCACCTAGGGCGTAATTGCATCTTATCTAGTTTAGATGTAGGCATGGAAATAGGGGGAGTGCGGTCCTAATACATTGGACCATCCCTCCCCCCATTATGCCGATAGCAAGTGTTCTTTTATCTCTATATTCATTCTTGTGAATAATGAGCTAAAACGACGAGTATTGGTTATGTACCCAAGCTACATCTTCGCGGTAACATGCCATACACTCCTACATGGTGGCCTCGGCCACCGACCTCTTCTCCTTGAAGAGTTGATGTGATTTGGAGCTTTTTGTTGCTATTTGCCCTCTTTTTCATGCATGTGGGAAACCTACTCAACTTGGCTCTTTTGGTTCGATTTGGTTGTTGTGAGTTGAGTATGGTGTACCAATATCAGTTTGGAAATCTATCCCAAGCCTAACATTTCTCTCTATTGCACACAAGTCATCCTTTTGAAAACTGGGATTTTGGTTCAGCAGGTCGGAATATCCGGTTCATTTTGAACCGGAATATCCGGTGACTCGGAATATCCGGTGTAACTTATACCGGAATATCCGGTCTGGCAGTTTTTCCAGAAATATAAGGGCAGGCTCGGGGTGAAGGGCTCATTAGTGCCCTTCTTCCACCCCCGACCTCCCTCTCCTCCAGCCGCCGCCCCTGCTGCTCCCAAGCCCCTCCGGAGCACTCCGTCCGCCGGGGAACCTCTTTCTCGGCCGGATCTGCTCCTCCTCCGCCCGGGAACTCTCTCGTCCAAGCAATGGCCTCAATGGATGAGGGTAATTTCACTTTTCTTCTTCCTTATGTGCTTGCACTTGGATCTTGATGTGGAGTTATTTGTTTCAATGTTGCTTGGTAGAGATTGTTCCTAGGACTATTCCCTGCCTTCTACATACATTAGTTTTGCATTACATTGGATCGATCTAGTTTTAGACCGAGTCAAATCTCAGATCTGTAGTTTTAGATTGACTCGGAATTTCCGGTACCCCGGAATTTTCGGTCATGTCTGACCCGGATATTCCGAGCCAAACACTGCAGTTTTAAGATTAACTCATGTTTAACTACACATGATTCATCGAATGCCTATCTAATGTGTGTATTACCTCCTGACTTGTGTGCACTTACCTTATGCTACCAACTATGCTCAAACTCACAGGTTCAGGTGGAAGTTCGTCCGCAGAGGGATCAAGGCACACTGCTAGAGCACCTGTCTCCAAGCAATCAGTCAACAAAGGAAAGGGCCTTGCACCTCAGAGGAAGAAGAAAGCTGTTGCCAGCAAGCCCTCATCTAAGAAGAGAAAGAATGCTCCTAGTCCCCAACGTCCGAACTATTACAAGATGCATTCTGTTGATTACTATCAGCTGAGGCAGGGGGACTGGTACCTCACCGCAAGAGACACCTCTCTTGATGATCGCAGTTTTTGGTGCCAAGCACAAGAGCATATATTTGTGGATCTATATCTCTCACTGTCGAATCCAATTCGACCCATGCACCCGTTTGACTTTGCATCGCTGCAGAAGAAAACAACATTTTCTGAGGCCATCCACATTGTGAAGACCATGGGTTTGGAGAGATTGGCGCTCATCCGTTGTGCCTACAACGCGCAGCTTGTTATGCAGTTCTTCGCCACCCTAGTGATCAAGGGTGACTCGAAGAAGACCATGAAATGGATGACTGGGGAATCTTACTGTGAGTCCAACTTCGAGGAGTTTGGCAAGGTACTGGGCTACAGGTTTGATAGTGACAATCCCCAAGGCACTCGCATGCACCACCCCTACAAGCTCAACAAGAAGGAGACAGCTCACTTATATGGTGTGGGAGCCACCCCTGGATTCTCTCGTAACTTGCTGCCTTTGTATGATGTTCTTGTGCGCATCCTGCGTGAGAACATTGCACCGAGTGGTGGCAACAATGACAACGTGGTTACCCCTCTCTGCAACCTGCTCCTTCACGCCAACCGCATTGTGGAGGACTCGGGTTCTGATACTGACTGGAGAGTAGATGTGATGGATTACATCTACAATGAGATGTATGAAGCTATGACCACCAGGGTCTCCATTCCTTATGCTCCATACATCATGAAGCTTCTCCTGTTTAAGTTCCCTAACCTCAACGTCAGCAGCAGTGATTTGGTGCCACATGACTTCAAGAAGCTCTATGTGAAGAAGACTGTGGTCAAGCCCCCTCCTAGGCCTTCGACTACATCAGCTCCAGGTGGATCTTTCATGGGTGATGCTAGGAGGGCTGCTGCTACCTCTACTCATGTTCCCACCACTCATACGCATGTCAAGAAGCTAAACTGGTTCCAGCGCAACATCCTTTGCATTCTGGTAGAGCGTGGGGTGATCCCATGGAGATGGCGACGGTGGTGCTAGTGTAGTTGGGGTGTGCATCACCGGGTAAGCATGCGTTGGCGCACCGGTGAAAGAACATTTCTTAATCCCTAGTGTTTTGTGTGTTAGTTAACAATACCAATGATATACTAATCCTATTGCTAAGTATTTCAGTTTGGGTGAAACTCATATCACAAATCTTAAAGCCAAATTGTAGAGAAAAAGAGTTTCTGGAATTCTTCAGGGACCCGGATATTCCGGTTCCCCAACCGGATATTCCGAGTCAACCTCGGGAAAATTGGCTAAGTCAAGATTCAGAAGTGGCACTGACTCCAATCGGAAATTCAGCTCGGAAATTTCAAGGACTCGGATATTCCGAGTCAACCTCAGAAAATCGACTAAGTCAAGTTCAGAATTGGTTCTGATCTCAACCGGAAATTCAGCTCGGATATTTTCAAAGACCCGGATATTCCGGGGCACCGGAATTTCCGGTGGTACTTATACCGGAATTTCCGGGTGACCAAGACAGCCAACGGCCAGATTTTGAGGGGGAGTATAAATACCCCCTCACTCACTCAAGAATTTTGAGCTCTCAGATTTTCTCTCTCCTACCATTCTTGAAAGCTCAATTCATCAAGATCTCCCAATCCCCCCACCCAAATTCATAGATCTTTGGAGGATTGGAGGAGAAGGCCCAGATCTACATCGTCACCGAAGGGATTTGCATTTCTCCCCCATTCATTTGGGGATTTCGTGGCTAGGGTTTCCGGTGGGAAAACCTAGTTCACCATTGTTGTACTCTTGGTGTTACCTTGACCTTTTGTGGTCCTTGACCTTTTGTGGTCTTCTTGGGAGCCCCCAATTCAGTTGTGGGTGTGTGCCTCAAGCGTTTGTAAGGGATTCGATCTCCGCCCTGAAGGGGATCAATAGTGGAAGGTGGACTCGAAACCTTTGTGGTTGAGTTCATCGGAGAAGAAGGTGAGCCTTTGTGGCGTTGCGGCTAACCTGTTGTGGTAGCGCACACCTCTCCAAACGAGACGTACACCCTTGGGTGGAACTCGGGATTACATCTTCGTCTCCGCGTGCTTCACTTGGTTCCCTTTACCCTTTGCTCCCTTACTTACTTATCTTCTTATTGCTTAGTTTCTCATTTAGATAAATTCACCGTAGTTGCATATCTAGCGAATTTACCTTTGTGTTGAGCCTAAATTTGAAAAGACCTAAAATTTGTAATAGCACCTATTCACCCCCCCCCCCCCTCTAGGTGCCGGATTCCCGTTCAATCGGGGCGGGGTCCTAGAACACCAGAGGCATTGGGTGGGATCCAAGGGGAGAGAGGTGGGAAGGGCGTCCCCATGGGAGCAAAGTAGCCTAGCCAGGGCTGCTGACCTCCGCCACGACCACCTGACTGGTCGGTGTTCCAACGGTTGCTTCCCTGGTCGTGTCCGCGTCCGCTGCCTTGCCCACGGCCACGGCCGCCACTACCAGAGAACGATGGAGAGACGCGTCCGATGTTGGCGTTCTGGTTTGGGTGGACGAACCCGGGAATCGGATTCTTCCGCTTGTAGTTTGGACTGACGCCAGAAGGACATGAGGGACCGCCATAGGTGTTGCTGCAGCCGCCAGTCTGCACGGCCATGGCCTGGGCACCGGCCTGTTGTTGCTGGGAGGCGTCGTCGACTTCGGCTAGTTGGAGACGGGAGCAAGCATCGGGAAACATGGGGATGTTGGTCTTCATGATCTCAGCCTGAAGCTTGAATTTGGGGCCGAGGCCATCAATGAACTGAAGGGTCAGATCGCGGTCGTCAGCCGGGCGCCCGATCGCAGCCAGGTCATCCACAATGTGTTGGAGTTTGCTGGCGTAGGTGGAGATGTCGAGATCGCCGCATTGGGTGGAGCGGAAGGCCTTGCTGACGAAGAGGTATCGAGAGGCTTCGTTGTTGACGAAGAACCGCAGGAGCTTGGACCAGGTGGAGCAGGCGCGGCCATTCGTGCTAGATACCAGGCGATAGAGGTCGTCGCTTAGGGTCCCCATGAACCACAGCGAGATGTGGATATCCACGGCCATCCAGAGGTCGTCGGGATCGAGAGGAGCCGCACCGTCGGTGATGTGATCTAGCGCCTTGTACATGGTGAGGAGGAAGTTGATGATCTGTCGCCACTTGGAGAAGTTTGCGCCGGCGGCGTTGACCTGGAACTTGATGTAGTTGTGTATGTGGACGTTGAGGATGGGGTGGGTGGAGGGGGCCAGCTGGTGGAAGACAAACGGCGGCGCCATGGTGGGTGTGGTAAGAGTTTGTAGATTGGTTGCAAGGTTTTGAAAATCTAGTTCATCGGGGAGGAAGTTTTGGTGTTGGGTTGGGGTAGGGAGGGTTGGATTCGCCGCAGAGGTGGGGATTTCAGCGGAAGAGGTGGGCTTTGCAGGTACAAGATCGGTAGAGGGGGATGAGCTCGCCATGGCGGTGCGTGGAGGTTTGCGCGGCGACGCCTGGGCAGACTCTGCTACCAACAAGACAAGTAGAATATGTTGTGTTGTATTGATTGTATTGATCACTAAAGGGTACAAATATATAAAATATATAAAGAGAGAAGAGGTCGGTGGAGGCTAAGCCCTAAATCTAGCCGTATACAAACATAACTCTCAACAACGAGGACAGTGGCCCGCCTTCTAACCACTCGAGTGCACGTAGTATTCACGTACAAGGAGCTATTTATATATTTTATTACTTTGATTTTATATCAATGTTAATGATTATGATAAATTGGTGACTTTCTTAAACACGAGGATTTCAGTAAAAGAAAACGTAGAGCATTTGTTCGATAAAGGAAAAATAAATAGAGCATGGGCGTAAATGAACAACTGGCCGCGCCTCAACCCGCACTAAAATCCATACCCCGAGGTTCCAACTTGCATTTGTTGCATGACCAGCTATTATCTTGGACTCTCGATCGATCCATGGATGCATGCATGGGTCCCTTATTTTGAACTTTTCGTCATGCGGCTGGGCCGGAAGCTGATAGCTACTCAACAAACTCGATTTGGACGTATTTGCGCCGCAATCACAGCTGTTCCGGGTCGTCGATCTTTCCTTCCCTAACTTAAATTTGAGTGTCATTCGCTAATGGACACCGTACAACGGCTAAGGTCCCGTTCTTTTGAGTTACGAGTTGTGCATAAGCCATTGAAATTAGAGAGAATTATTTATTTGACCCCTCCTTAAAATCTTTTCCCTTATTTGGTCCTAGAAAAAAAGTTTCCCAATATGACATCTTAATTTTATTTCTTTCCTAATATGGCCATACAGTACGTTTTGAGCAGGAAAATGACCTTTTTACCCCTGACAAATTAGTGTTGTACAAAAATTATTACCGGTCACGCCCAACCGGAAACGAATCGTGTGTCCGCGAGCGTGCTGAGGCGAGCACCTAAGCTGTCCAAGATCTCGTCTTCCCAGATTTCCTCCCGATCATGTCCGCCGCCGTGAGAGACCGTGCTGCGGTGGCGCGCCAGCGGTAGCGCTGGCGACACCATGCTGCGGCGGCGGTCACCAAGCGGTTCTAGCGGCAGCTACGCGATGTTGCGGCGGCGGCCGGCAGCCAGCAATTGCCCTCACTGCTTGTTATATTGTGCTTTTCCAGATCCTGCTCTCTCATCGGTAATATTGCTCTCCATTCTAGCCTTCCGTCTCTCATTGGATCTGTGTGCTAAACAATCTGGTCTACGTTACCTGTATGAAGCAAACTGATTTGGAAATATTCCATCAGGTTTCCATTACCGGCAGTAAATCGATTCCATTATTGTTTACCTTAGCAAAGCTGAACCAAACAGGTCCGTCGTAGTCATGTCCTCACTGCCGTGCCACGAGAGCCAAGCCAAAGACTTCAGGGTGCCTTCGTCCCGAGTAGGCGTCCTACAATATTTTTGTGCAACACTAATTTATGAAGGGTAAAAAAGACTTTTTCCTGCTTAAAATGCACTAGAGGGCCATATTAGGAAAGAAATGAAATTAAGATGTCAAATTGGGAAGAACTTTTTTTCTAGGGCCAAATAAGGGGAAAAATTAAAGAGGGGCCAAATAAGAAATTCTCTCTTGAAATTAGAGATGTCCAGAGACCTGTAATCCAGTTTTTTTGTGCTTATCTTGTCCTAATTTATTGTCTTGTATGATGAAAAGTCTGAAACACTCTTGTGATATATTTATGTTTTAACTTAACAGATTGTGATGACCCGCCATGCTACCGCATGATTGCAGCATGCAGGGCATCGATGTAAAACTTACGGAACACCGTTCCGCAAATTTCACACAATCAGAGTGACATAATATTACAAGCCAAAAGTATACAAATTCAGAAAGATTCTATTTCTAAACTTAAGGGTTTACAAATAAGGGGTACTAACAAACTTAAAACCACGGAGCTCAGCAACTTATTTAGTAAAGTTCTATGTTGCTCGACTCACTAACTACGCTAGGGCCCTGCTGTAATAATCCTCTGCCTCTTCCTCTTGGCCGCCGTAGGTGATGAGGTAGTCGGCGCCTTCGACTCCACCTGATAGGTCTGGCTCGTCGTAGACTAGATTGTCTTGGTTGTAGATGTCGTATCCTCCTTCGTCTCATGTGTCCTCAAAGTCTAGAAAGGGGTTTAAGGCAAGGGTGAGTAACAGCGTTACTCCGCAAGTTCATGAGGGTAAGGTGGGAAGTTTGATGCACTAGCTACAGCCACAGACAATGGATTGTAGTAGGCTAATGCAATTTTTGTAAACATTTCTTCCAAGGTTGCTTTTATTCTGAAGAGTTATGTTCGTCAGGAGTCACATGGCTAGGGCTTTGAGGAGCCTCCTTTCCTGCTGCGTTCGTCGTTCCGTCCTGGAACGTGGAGTAACCTGTCACATTCATACACTTTGCAGAGGTGTAACGTCCCGGGATTTATCCCCAATTAGATTTTTGTTGTTTTTCTTTTTTTGCATCATCATGACATCACATCATCATGCATTTGTCACTTCTTTTATTTCATTGCATTTCAATTTGAATCACACCCTTCAAATTCAAATTCCACTTTTAAATCTAATTGCAAATCAAATTAATTTAAATGTGCTATTTAAATTCTTTTCATATTTAAATTAATATATTAAATTGTGTATTGGAAACAATAATTAAATTGCCAAACTATTTTGTAAAGTTTCTCTATACAAATTCTTTTTCTATTTTGCTTTAAAATACAAAAACAGGAAAGAATTAAATAAAAGAAATAAAACATTCAGAAAAAAAACCTCCCTCGGCCATCTCCCCTCTCCTCCTGGCCCAGCCCGACCCCAGTCCGGCCCATCTCCCTCGTCCCCCTCCTCCGTACGGTCACTCCTCGCTTTACAGCGTGGAGGATGCCATGGAGTCGCTGCACCTCGCCCCCACCTCGCTGCCCACTGCCTCCCTCCTCCTTTTAGCAAGCCGCAGCGCGCCACCAAACCCTAGGTCTCCTTCTCTCCCCTACTCGCGCCGCCGCCCCCTTTTTCGCTCTCTGTTCTACACCGGAAAATCACCGGAGATCGTCGGGTCGCCGCGCCGCTCCCCCGTCGCCCCTTTCCTCCTCCTCGCGCCAACGTCACCCCCACCCTCTTCTCCATCCTCGACGCCGCGCCGGGGGGCCCGGGAGCACGAACGCGACGACGCCACCCCTTCGTCCACGACGCCGACGCCGCGCCACCGTCGACCTTCATCATCTCCCCTCCATCGCCCCCGAGCGGCCTCGCCTCGCCACCGCGCTCCTCAAGGTGAGCGGCTTCCTCTCCCCCGTTTTCCCCTTCGGTGCGAGCCATAGCGTCCCCATTCGCCGGCGCCGGAGTTGCGTCCGCCACGGCCGAGGCGCGCCGGCCGTTCCCCTCGCACGGACACGAGCCACCACGCCTCCTCCCCTCGAACTAGGCCCGAAAACGGGACCACCCCGCGCTCTGCATCCCGCGCCGCACGCACGCTAGCAAGCACCGCCAGTCCTTGGTCGCCGCCGGCGTCGTCCCTTCCGCCGCCGTGCTCTCTGTAGTTTTGCTTCCGGAGTTTAGTTCGTCAGAGGGAAGAAAACTGTGCCCTTTTACTGTTTACATCTACACTAATCCCTAACCTGACAACAACACTACACCGGGCCCCGGGTTCGCGCATCCAACATGCACCACAGTGCGAGATCCCGAGTTCGATCCCTCACTGTGCCGAATAAAGGCCACCCTTTTTATTGGCTTGAGGTCGCTGACATGTAGGTCCCACCAGTCATAGACACTAGCGCTGGAAACTCACCCCGAGCCCCCTATGCTCTCTATCCTTGCATTTAAGCACTCACCAACACTTTTGCTATCACAGACAAGTCCCTGCATAATTTCAGAAACACCCCTACAACTAAAAATGCAATAAGTTCATTTCTATAACTCCAAATAAAATAAGCTTTATATGTTTATTTATCAGAAAAATGCAATGAATATTAATATGCCATTTGTATGCCATTTTGCATCTGTTATTTTAATTGCTTAGTGTAATTTGTTAATTGCAACCAAATAATTAAATATGAAATGTTAGGGGTAATAAATATATAATGCCCTATTCCATTTAATTTAATTAAATCACTCATGCCATGTGTTGCCATGTTAACCAACATTTAATATTGCTGGTAAATAAATAACTTGCACCTAAATATTTATTGTCGGGGTTACTTTCCCGTTTAATTTGGATTACCTGCATTGTATTGCATCTTGCCATGCCATGCATCATTCTCGTATGAGCATGCTGAATCTTTTGCCGTAGTTGTAAAATGCATCTTTTACGCTCTTCAGTGTTTGTTGCTTCTTCGCGGATAATACGTTGAGATGTATGAGCAACGACAAGATCTGCTTCCATGCGGGATTCCAGGCAAGCAAAGTTTGCTTGTTTACCTATACATTGTCTTTCATTCTTGCCTTTTGATATATGCTATCCTAGTTCACGATTCTCGAATTGCGATCCCATCACATGTTATCCTGCAGCCCATACAGCTTTATCCCCACATCCTATTACCGCTGCATGTTTATCTGTTAGCCTTGCGAGTCGTAGTGCATGCTTAGAGTTGGTTGTGCGAGTCGTCAGTTGGTCTTTTATTTCATATGCTTAGCTGATAGATTATTCTACCTTAATAAATTGTTGTCTTATATTGGGGTATTATAATTAAAATATAAGACCCCGGAAGAAGGCCTTGCGAGGTGCTTTGTTCTGCTAAGTGTCGACCTAGGAACTCAGTTCTTGTCCTCGGATCCAATTTTGAGCGCACTAACCGCTTGTGGGAGGCCCTATGGAGCCCCTTGCGGCTTCGATCTAATCTGCCTCTTGTTCAGGGCGCCGCAAGTAGTTAGGGCTTTCCATTTGATGCATGCTTATGGTTACCTAACGATCTCATGATGATGGAGTAGTCGATTCTCATATAGGGTGCCACGTTGAAAGTGCATGGTTGCCCCCATGCGTGGTTTTGGTAATTAATGACAATCCTTATGGACTAATGTTTACATTGAGATATTCTTATAGATCTTGTCCATGGGAAAATATAGGAGTTCATGTGTTGGACTCTTCAAGATGACATAATGACCAATGCTCTATTCAAGGGTTAATATGAAAAATGGTCATGTATAGAGTTGAGCTCATCGCAAGTATGGCTTGGAATAGAAGATTGAGTGAACAATCATGTTTACCCCCAAGCCATCTTACATATCAAGAGAAGAAGATGAAGAGCAAGTTCAATATGATGCATCTCGGAAGATATCTTTTGATTGAAGCTTGCAAAGGAGACATGAAGACGAAGCTTAGCGAGGCCCTCCCATAATGGAGTATGGGGGAGCATTTGGAGAAGTCCTCATTAAGCATGTGCTAGCAAGCACAATCAAGAAAGGTGTTTCAACTTGAGAGAGTCAAGATCGTCATCATCGAGCTCAAGTGGAATGCGCAAGGCAAAGGTATGATCTTGATAGGTTTTCTATTTTACCGGTCTCATGGTGTTAGTGGGAGACCGGGTTTTAGGATAGATGGCGTACTATCAAGAGGGGCTCTCGAGTGAGTAACTTGATCGCATCTTTGTGGAGAGCTCAAACCTTTGCATACTTGCCATTTCATCTTTCTTGGTTCTTACTTGGTTTTTCTCCTTGTTGGGTTTTGGTGCTTGTTGTGATCTTCACGACAAGCCCATGTTCACCGAAAACGAATTTCATATGGAAAACTTGTTGCGTTTTCGGTTTTGAAGGTTTGCCGATCAATCCTTTTTAGAGAGGTTTTAACCTCCTCCATTTGGTTTTATCTTCCATTGTTGTACTATGAGGTTTATCTGCATGATCTTGTAAAGCTCTTCGTTGTGATTCCAACGAGCCAAAAATCATCGAAAACGGAGTCCGGATGGAAAAGATATTGACGTTTTCGTTATCGGTTTTGCTGCAGTTTTTCCTAGGCCGGAGTCTCCGGTCCTAGACCTGAGTTTCCGGTCTGTGCATGACCGGAGTCTCCGGACTCAACGTTTTTCTCCAAACGTTGTTCAACCCCTGGTGGGGGGCGGAGTTTCCGGCCCTAGAGGCCGGAGTTTCCGCCCCTGGATGAACTTTCCGGCCCAGGGCACCGGAGAGTTTGCCCAAGCCTCGGCGGTGTTGACAGTGTTCAGCCCCTGGTGGGGGCCGGAGTTTCCGGTCCCAGTAGGCTGGAGTTTCCGGCCCTAGTGACCGAAAACTCCGGTGTGAAGTTTTCCTGCAACGGCTCTTTTTCGTGGGACCTATAAAAAGGCCCCTTCTTCCCCAGAGAGAGTAGCTCTTGCAAGCACGAATTTTCCCCCTCTCTCTCCTCCATTGTTGACCTTGGAAAGCTTGCCCCTCTCTCATTTCCTCCCATGATTCTTGCATATCTTTGAGGGATTTGAGAGAGGAGATCTAGATCTACATTTCCACCAATCCATCTCTCCTCTAAGTGAGGGGAACCTAGTAGATCTTGATCTTGGAGTTCTTGGTGCATCTCCTCTTTGTTCTTCCTCTCTTATTCCCCCATAAGCATTTGTTGCTTTGTTGGAATTCGAGAGTGAAGGATTTGAGCACTTGTGCTCTTGCCTTTTGCATTTGGTGCATCGGTGTGCTCTCCACGAGGATTCGTGGAAGTTGAAAGTTTGTGAGCTTGTTACTCTTGGGTCCTTGGACCCTAGACGCCTTTGTGGTGGTTGGACCCTTGTGTGGTCACTTGAAGCCGTTTGGGAGCCCCCAATCCCATTGTGGGTTGTGCCCCGGATTGTTGTTGGAGGCCGTTCGGGAGCCCCCAATCCCATTGTGGGTTGTGCCCCGGATTGTTGTTGAAAGGCTCCGGATTCCGCCTCGAAGGAATTCCGATAGTGGAAGGTGAACCAAGCCTTTGTGGTGCGGTTCATCGGAGAAGAAGGTGAAACCTTTGTGGTTGTTGAACCGTTTTGTCGGTTCACACCTCTCCAACGAGACGTACTCCCTTAACAAGGAGGAACTCGGGAATACATCCTCGTCTCCGCGTGCCTCGGTTATTTCTATACCCGAGCTTTTACTTATGCACTTTACATTGTGATAGCCTTCGTGCTTGAAGTATTCTATATTGCTATCGCCTTGTTGTTTGTCTTGCTTAGCATAAGTTGTTGGTGCACATAGGTGAGCCTAGTTTATTTAGGTTGTCGGCTTGTTAATTTAAACACCTAGTTTTATTCCGCAATTAATAAGCCTAAACCGGAAAAGTTTTAAACCGCCTATTCACCCCCCCCCCCCTCTAGGCGACATCATTGTCCTTTCAATTGGTATCAGAGCATGGGCTCTCTTTTTGGCTTAACCGCCTAGAGAGTAAAAGATGTCGTTTAGATAATTAGTGCACGATCCCACTTTCATATTCAATGGCACAAATTATGATGTTTGGAAAATTCGCATGCTTAATCTCTTCAGGGCCATGGGTCCAAATTATGTTAAGAGGATTGTAGATGTGTGTTTATCTCCTCCAAAGGATTCTCATGAATTATATTTAGAGGATGAGATAAACTCTCATCTCGAGACTCTAGTAACTAATGGTCTTATATGTGTTTTGACCGATGTAGTTCTTGCTTCAATCATGTCTTTTCAAAATGCAAATGAGCTTTGGACCAAGCTTCAAGATATATATGAAGTGTCCAAAATTATTAGGATGATTGTTCTCCTTCCACTTCCGGCCGTGATGAGTTCACAACTTCGTCCACTTCACCAACATGTGATTTGTCACAAGGTAATGATATGGTGAGTGGTGATAGACATTGCATTGTTGATGGTGAATATTCTATTGACTATACTTCATCTCTATCTCATTGCAATGTTCTATCTTTAGACTTAAACTCTTCTAGCACTCCAAACGCCATACATGCTAGAGTTGATAGTCTTTGCATATCAAGTAATAGTTGTTTAACTAAATATAATGATGATATGCTCTCCATGTCTTGTTGTCATGAAAATAATGCTTCCATTTCCTCTAGTATTTGCATGACTAACAATGTAGAGGAATCCCAACATTTGTTGGAACAAGACATGGACCTCAATGGTGCTTCAAGTAATTCTTCATCCTCCTCACCCATTAATCATGTCTGCCTCATGGCTAAGGATTCTAAGGTAACTACTACCTCGAATCCCGAGATATGTGATGATGTGGTTGAGGACCCTCATGAAGAAGATTTTGACATTGAAACCTTAACCAAGAAGGGTGAGATTGTACTTGGTGCTTTTCCCAAAGGTAGTGAAGCTATCTCTTCTCTATGTGAAATTGTTGCTCATGGTATTAAATGTATAGAAATCATTGAGGATTTGGATACTCAATTTGAGCAAAAATGTAAAATTGAGAGAGAAGATGCTATTGAAAAAGCATCCTTAGAGAATGCACTTGACGAAGAGTAAGAGCTTCGAGTGTCTCTTGAGGAGAGACTTGAATCTCTTGATGAATCAAATAGTCTTATCACTAGTAAAATCATTAAGGAAAGAGATCATGCTATTGCAAAATATAAAGTGATTAAAAAGGAAAAAGTTGAATTTGGTGTTGGCAATGCTAGACTATGTGAGGACATAGAGAAACTTGACAAAGCTCACAAGGCTTTAGAAAGTCAACACTCTCTCCTCATCAAGTCTCATTATCAACTCCAAACTCAACTATCTAATAATGATAAATTTACCAATTTTTCTCCTTCCATTTATAATGTTAATGATGCTTGTGCTACTAACTCCACTTCTCGTGAAGCATCTATTTTGAAGGAGAATGTTGAGCTAAGGGCCCAACTTGAGTTGCTAACTAGCAAGTATGGCAAATTGGAAGAAATTCATGAAAGGCTATCTAGCTCTAATGACGATCTTCTAGTATCCCATGCTAAGCTAAAGTTAGCTCATGAGGCTATAATGTCAAAGGTAACATCTTGTGAGCCTCATGTGGACAATGGCACAACGTCTTCTCTTAATGCTATATCATCTTGTGCTAGTCCTTGTGATTCATCCACTCACAATGTTGCTACATCTCGTGATGAATCACTTTCCATACCTTGTTGCTCTAACAATGAAGCTTTTACTTCCTCTAGTATTTGTGTTGATACTAACCATGTAGAGGAATTAAAAGATCTCAAGGCCCAAGTCACTTCTTTGAAGAAAGACTTGGAAAAGCGTCATGTTGGGAAGTCCACACTTGACAATATGTTGAGTGTTCAAAGACGCCCAAATGACAAGAGTGGACTTGGATTCAACTCCAATAACAAGAACAAGTCCAAGATCATCAATAAGGAAAAGGGCCAAGAACAAGTCAAAGATTCGGCCAAGATTGTTTGCTTCAAGTGCAAAGTTGAAGGGCGCCATGTTAGATCTTGCCCTTTGAAGAAGAAGACTCTTAGTGAGAAGCAACAAGGGAAGAAACCTCAACTTCAAACTCAAGCTCCTCAAGTTGAAGAACGGTCTCTTCCCAAGAAGAATCAAGCTACCCCTTCTCAAGTCAAGACTCCAACTAAGAAGAGAGGAGGAAGTAGATGTTGCTACCTATGTCGTGAGAAGGGTCACCTTGCTTCTTCATGCACAAATGGTACCTTATCCAACCCCATTATAATTAATGATGTGTATTCTCTTCGGAAGGATAAGGTTGGCAATGTGTTTGCCAAATATGTTGGTACTCAAAGTGGTGTCAAGAAAAGAACCATTTGGGTTGCCAAACCTATTGTGACTAACCTCTTAGGACCCAACTTGGTTGGGGACCAACAAGTTAAAACTTGATCAATAGGTGTTGTTGGAGGCATTGGAGACTTGGCTACATTATGAAGAATTAAGGGATCTTCATCAATTATATTCGCTCAAGTCAAGTCATATGGATCATATTGTTATATCTCATATCCAATGTTCCTCCTTGCGGTAACTTTTATTTAAATCCTATATACATTGAAAGTTGCTTGCACCCTTGCATGTGTTAGGTTTAGTACCTTGCTAGAGTTTGTATGTGGTGTGCTCTCTACTTACTTATCTTGAGAAATCAAGTATGTGTATTTTGGTTTGCATACCATCTACTTGTTTTGAGCCCTATTGCTTTTATTTGCTATCTTATCTTGTTGGCTCTCTTTGAGAGATAAATGGACTATCCATTTTTGGAGAGTGATATGCTTCGTGCACCTTACAATCCTAAAAATGTGTGTACATGAGGAATACCACTTAGTGTTGATATATCAATATTATCTATTCTCTTTGTGGTATGTCATGCTCATGAGAAATTCAAATTATATAATGTCCATTAATTTCTCTAGTTGTTTTTATTCGCCTCTTGTGTTAAAATAAATGGATTATCACATTATGGGGGAGTAATAAGCTATGAGCATATTATAAGCCTAGAAAATGTGAAAATGTGAGGTTTTGCCACCTAGCATTGATATTGCTAATTATCTTGTTCCTATGTGGCATGTTGCTCAAACAAGTTCCCGTTTACTTAAATGCTCTTTGTCTCTCACTCTTTTGGATCTTGTTTGTGAAGGATGTTCTTGATATGGCTTTCCCTAAATATGTTCTCATATATCTTTTTGGGAAGCCAGTTGATTCAAGCTACTCCTTGGAGTTGCTTTGCATTATCACATGATTTGTAAATCTATCAAGAATATCTATCTAAGCATGGCTTTTAATTCCTATACTTTGCCACATGCTTATGTTTTGTGAATATGGTCTTGAATATATCTTTGCAGTCCACCCCCGAGAAATATCTCCACACATTACTTGTCGTGACAAGTGATAATCATAATTTGTGGTATATATATTGATCATATTCACTTTGACTCTTGCTTTGAATTGCCTTATTTGATTGCCAAGAATTTAGTTTGATCTAACTTTCTTTTGTCTTCCTTGTATCTTTTGGATCCTTTATTGCTCTACTTGAAATTTGTTTTGTGCTTTCTTGAGTTGGGACTTAAAATGAACCAATTCTTGTGCATTGACCTTCAAGAGTCATACTTCTTAATAATGCACTATTCTTTGGGAAGCTATCCTACTTTGAGTAAAACACCGTTCTTTAAATTGGTATTGCAATTTCTTACCTTTCTTGAACATGACTAGTGTTTGAATATATATATGAAGAGTGATGATCTCATTTGTGTGCATTTTGTATTCAAATGCAAAATCATAAATAATGTACACATCTTGGGGGAGCAATCCTATATGCTTTAGAACATTAGTTGTCGTCATATGATATTTGATCCCGATGACATGCCTCCTTGGAAGACAAACATTTTTCGTCTTGGTACTTTGTGCCATCATGAAAAGTGTAGAGGTTTTGGTTTATTCCTTGATGATATGTTCATCAATTGGTTTCTTGATTTCATTAGTATCTTTTCAAAGTGGTATCTTCAATCATGTGTTGATTTGGGTATTTGATATAATTTGGACAATTTGTTTTCTTGTCACACCTGTGTGTGTGTTTTGTTGGTTTACTTGGTGTTTTGTCTAAATAATATCTCGCCTGGTTCTCGAAAATCTTGTGCATGCATATTTATTATATGTATATCTTATGGCATGCTTATCTTCGTTAATCCAATATATAGGATAAACTCCATCAAATCCTAAATGGTGAAGATGTGCATGAAATTCAATTTCATATCAATATGCACATATTTATGTGGAGTTTGTCCTATGTGTTGTAGTTGCTCTAACTACTTTGGACCCAATTAGTTTGGGTACCATGTTGTACTTAAATTTGTTTTAGATACATTTGAGATGCATTGGAAGCTTGTCTCATCTACAAGGAAGGTGTTTTCACCATGTGCTTGAAGTATTCTATATTGCTATCACCTTGTTGTTTGTCTTGCTTAGCATAAGTTGTTGGTGCACATAGGTGAGCCTAGTTTATTTAGGTTGTCGTCTTGTTAATTTAAACACCTAGTTTTATTCCGCAATTAATAAGCCTAAACCGGAAAAGTTTTAAACCGCCTATTCACCCCCCCCCCCCCCCCCCCGCTAGGCGACATCATTGTCCTTTCACACGTTCTTAGAGTGCTATGAAGGTCGATCCCGCGGGCACTGGACCTGATTAGCCGTGCACACAATCATGCGGTTCCCTAGATGGATTGTAGAGAAGAGATTTGCCGTGTTGAGATGCCCTACCTTCTGGCTTTGCTTTTGGGGTTGATCGAACGAGTACGGGTCCAGTAGTGCACCCCTGCAGGGTATAATCTTATCGATGAGCCGTGTCCACGGTTATGGACGACTTGGTGATGATGCTGCCTAATAAGATCATAGATAACTTACACCTAATCATTGTTAATCAACCTGACTAGTAATATAGAATTACTTTCACAATAACTTGTAACTAAAATTGTTCAATGTGTGAGTATTCCCGAATTGCTTCCTCATACCTAGTTGAGGGGGTTAATCCGAGAATGGGTTATGATTGGTGTTAGTTGTAGATGTTTATCTTATGCGCTCTCTTATCCCTCTCTAATTAGACGGAAGTTGTAGCGTGTCTCTTTAGGTTGCTAGTGATGCTGCCGCTAAGTCCACCTTCCATATATTTTGGTAAATGGTGTAGAAAGTAGGCAAGTCGGTTTTGCTTGCCAGGGAGTGCCCTCACCCTCTTTTGGGTTATGCTTTATGTGCAGTTAACAGGTTTGAAGTCTGACGACGTTAGCTTGGGAATCCCTCCGGCTTGGCTGGCAGGGATATGGCCCATTTCTTATCTTCAGAACTCTTAGTCCAATTCGTATCTTATCCTAGTCGGATACTATTTTGCTTCCACTGTTATTTGTATCTTTGTATTGTATCATTTGTATCTTGACTCGTTCGAGTCGTTGTTGTAATTATATCTTCTATTGTATTTGT
This sequence comes from Poa annua, assembly GCA_026929855.1. Lineage (NCBI taxonomy): Eukaryota > Viridiplantae > Streptophyta > Magnoliopsida > Poales > Poaceae > Poa > Poa annua. The sequence goes on along the minus strand of CM049431.1, from coordinate 76,281,482 downwards.
GGATGTATCGGAACTATTGTAATGTTATCACAATTCCACCCTCATAATGCGCATGTTTCGGCGTGCACATTATGTCTGGTGGGCGACCTAAAATCGTTATTATGCGGATTTCGGCGGGATCGCTTAAATCTACATAGTACCGATTTCGGGCGTCACAAGAGGTGCGTTGCTTTACCCATAAGAGTTCAAGACCTTGTTGCACAACCGGGTGAATCTTTCCCGTCCACACGTCCTTGGTGTGGGGCCCAGTCAGTAATCCAAGCCAATCATTGCGCCTTTCCACCATCCCCGCACACCCCCCGTTACTTCAGTTGCAGGCTAGAGGAAACCAGTCATCTCATGCCTGCTGACTATTTGGAAACCGCATCAAATCAGTCCTGAAGCCAACCTTCATAGATTCTAGAAGCCACAACCCGAAGGTGAGATTATTATCCGAGCCATCTCAAGCTAATGAGCGGATTTACCACCACCTGGCTTGTACTATGCATCCGTTGGTGTACGAGAGGAAAAGAGTACAACTGACTTCTCCGTCCCATTCCAAATCTTATGGTTGCGCGTGATATACGGCGCAAGAATCACTGGCGACATTTGTTGTTAATTCCTTGGTGATACTTTCCCGTGCAAATGGGACCTCCACCACAACATTCTTACCGTGGTCCCATCTACCAGCCATATGAGATTACCACCTCACTGGTGGATAATTATAGTCATGATATTATAAAATTATTTGTCTGTCCTATTTGTGTGATATGAGATACTAACAATTGAAAATAGTTTCTTAACAAATATTTCAAGAGGATATGAATAAAAGGGATGAACTTGCATGCTGGCTGAGAGGTGGTGTAACGTGAAGGTTCAGACTGACCCGAGACCTCGGGTTCTGAAATAAGGCATCATTGTCTCATAAGACAATGTTTAAAGAGGCAGATGATGCTATTATGCATAATAATGCTATGCATTGGATTAATTTTTATTTTGTTAAATTCTTATAGAGGTGGAATGTCTATTTTGAAGTGTTAATAGAATTTCTGTTATTTTCTTTCCTTTTGAATTATACAGGAGTAGTTAATAATTATCTTAGGAAGGATAAACCAATATTTGGAATTTCAAATTTTAAAATGGTTTTATAATTAAAACAGAGATAATAGTTTCAAAAACTTAATTGATCTGATTTAGTAAAGGAAATGGAATTCATTTTCTTGATTTTAATTTGTATGTGACTATCTTTTTATTTTATTTATTTGCAATATTTCTCACAATTGAATTCCTTATAGAAAATATCTGTAAAATAAATTTTAGTTTGTAACTTATTTTTCATGATGAAATAAGATGTGTTTATTTTCTTAACTTTTCAGTTAAATAAATTCTAAATTCTTCCTCAAATAAGCTAGGATTTAAAAATAAACTTGTTTTAAAAGATATTGTTTAAAATTAGGAATAAATAATTTTGAATATTTAATATTTTCAAAACTTATTTTTATTTAAATTTTGGAGTTTGTATTTATTTATTTGTTATTTGATAGATGGTTCTATTTTAATTCAATGTTTTTATTTGCAGGAATTTCTTATTGGGCTTTTATTTAGGGAAAAGCCCACTGATGGGTGGGCCAGGGCATGGTCTGGTTAGACCAGTTCGGCGACCGAACCGGTCCAGAGAACCAGACCCGATCTCCTCATCCCCACCTCCCGATCCCCTTCTCTCTGGCGATCGAGAAATCGCCGGCGCCGTTGCCGGGCGATTCCGACCGCCGCCCCCGCACGCAAACGACGCGCCGCCCTCTCCTCTCTCAAATCCACCGCGGGAATCTGCTTTCACGCCTGTGGCTGACCACGCGCGTCTCGACCCGGAGCTAGGGTTTCGGCCGTCGGCTCCGTTGCTGGCTCCGGCGATCCTCCGGTGTTTCTGGTGCACGGGGAAGACTCCCCGGTGTTGCGCTGCGGCGGCCGCGTGGGCACTGCCCCACCACGCCGTCGTGGTTGCGCACTGGCGCTGGTGAGCACCCCTTTCTCCTCTGCCCTTCTCTCTCTCACATTTGGGCCCGAGGTCGTGCTCTGTGTTGCTGTTAATCTAATTTGTGATTTGGGCCGTTTAATTGTTGTGTTAGGTTTAGCACAGGCTTGTGATGCTCCTGTGATGCTTGTATGAGTGAGAGTGGCTCACTGATTGGTTCGGTTGGTTCATTTGGATTAATCCAATGATGTTGCCTTACTGCTCATGTGGTTTTTACTGTAATTGATGTGCTGGTGGGTGCTACTCTGAACCGTTGAGTTCAGACTTGTGCCACTGAAGTGTTATCTGAATTTAAGATCCAGTTAAACATGTAATGATTTCTTGTAAATGATTCCTAGGATGAATTCCAGGAAAATGATTTAATATAAGTAATACCTCTTTTACCAGATGCTTGTATTAATTACTGGCATCAAATGATAGGAGCTGGGTGTATGATTTGTGATTGTGGTGCTAATTCCACTGGAATTAGTGCCCAGCAAACCATGTGCTAGATTGGGTTGCTGATCTACATTTGATTCCTAAGTGCTTAAGCAAATCATTTTACTTGTGTTGCCTCAGCCAATGATGCTAAGGCTGAGGCTGTTATCTTAAAAGAACAGATGCTCGCTTGATTTCTTAGCTAGCCAATGATGTGAATACTGAGGCCTCTTTGAGATAAGTTAACTAAAATACTTATATGGGGATTAATTTTCAAAAGCCTGTGATGCTTAGCTGTAGTGAAGTTGATATTGGATCAGATGTTTATCGCAGTTTTTTATCTAGCCAAGGATACACAAGGCTGAGGCTAAATTGATAAGAACAGATACTTCTTTGATTTAGTTGTTAAAGTATTTTCCAGTGAAGAGTTGTGCACAACAGTTCTGTGCATAACTGAGGAAATCAATCACAATAATGATGCTTGCATGATTTGCCTAAGAGTTTAGTTCAACCTTAAGCAGGTTGTGGTGTGGCTGAGTTGTGACTCGAGTTGTTGTTGAGATGGTTATTGAACAACAGCTCCTGATGTATTCTTGATCAACACGCTTGTCACCTCCTCCAGCTCCTGGTCGTGTTCCTTGTGGCTGCCCTTCTCCTCCTAGCTTGTACTCAGTCCTTCTCCTCCTAGATTGTGCTCAGCCCTTCTCCTCCTAGGTGTTGCTGGCCTGCTTCTTGCTTTGCTTTTGGCAAAGGTGGGATCTGGTCTAGTGGTGTTGGGTGGATGATTTGGGTAGAGATGAACTGGTGTGTGGTGTGTTGTGTGATGAACATATAAGATGGTATGGTGCGTTGTGAGCTGAGTGAGCAAATGAGGTGATATGGATTGATGGTGTTGGTGGTGAACAGGTGCAGTACTTGAAGGGGATCGTGTGCAGGAAAAAAAAAATTCCTAGCAACGATATCCTTAAACTAGCCAAGATATACACTATGCAGATATAGAAGTACGACGGATAGACCGAATAGCAAGGATTACGCTCCCGCACAAGCGTTGACGACGAAGACGACGTAACCGACCTCTAGGTCGCGAAGAACTCGGCGCGACGAAGACGGCGAAGATGACCTCGAGGTCGGGTGGAGGAAGTAGGCCTCTGAGTACCGCTAGCGCAGCACCTCGCAGGGCGTTACACACATACGGTGGAGACGACGGCCTCCGAAGCTCCAGTCCAGGACGAGCAGCGGAAGACTTGGACCGGAACACCAGCAGCGCGGCAGCGGGCTATGGTGGAAGAGATCCCCCTCTCAACTCGGCGCAACTCCGACAAAGGGAATCACGAGATCGAGAGAGAATTGGGAATTAATTGGTGAATTAAAAGGCCAGGGGTGCCCCTTCTTATATAGGCTCCCAGGGGAAGCCAACCTTGTCAACCATGCAATGTGGGACTATCCCCCATTGCATGGTGCGGCTAGGGCAGTGCGCCGGCCCTAGGTGGGCCCCATTTGGCCCACCTAGGCCGGCCCTCCCTCAATCCGAAGCCCTGGGGGGACTTTCCCCCCCTGATGGGCCTTCTTTCCGCCAGAAGGCCCATTTAGGGAAACTAGCCTTTAAAAATTTGAAAATAAATATATAAAATCATATTTAATCATTAATTACACTAAGTAATATTAAACATATTATATAAAATTTATTCTACCTCCGAAAACTATTTCGTCGCTGCCCGATCTCCATCAGACCATTTCCGGGACGTTCCAGGTGATCTCTTTCCTTTCCGGTTGTCTTGTCAAAACCCCTTAAGTGTGTTACCCTAGCGGTTCGATATAATAACAGGTATGATCAAGACTCCTCTATGATCAACGACTAACTCGTAGGCCTGGACCCCATGAATTAATCCCTGTGATATAACGAATGACTTTCATCTATCAAATTTGGACGTATAGTGTTAAACCCTTTGTCATGGCGATACTTAGCGTGTACGAGCATCATTCTCAGATATCTCCATACCTAGTATGATCTCGTTACCGACATTGCTATCTTCTACTCGTCTATGATATTATGTCAGCTGGTGAAAGAGCATTTTCCCTCATGTGTGGTTTTGGTAATTGAATGACAATCTCTATGGACTAATGTTTGCTTTGAGATATCATTATAGATCATGTCCATGGAGTTGTGGAGTTCATGTGTTGGACTCTTGAAGCTTATGTGTTGAGTGGAGCATATTGCAAGTATGTCTTGAAGGATTCAAGACATCATATTAGTGAAGAAATGTTGGAAGATACAAGGTTGATCAAGATGTTGATCAACACACAAAGCTACAAGATGTACCAAGAGCGATCATGTATCTCTTGGGATGGTAAACACTTGTCCGCATAGCTTTGTGAACTAACCCATGATATATGTGTGCGTGATATCTTTATATGAGGTTAGGTATCTTCCCATGGGCTTGCATCAAATGATGATTTCATATAGCTCATGGAGGATGACGTCATGTGGTGATCATCATCAAGGTGAGGTGTGCAAGACCAAGACCAAGAGAAGCTTCTTGAAGAAATCCTATGCTTGGTACTTGTAGTGGATACATGAAGATGAAGCTAAGCGAGACTCTCCAATTGTGAGCATGGGGGGGTATTTGGAGAAGTCTTCATCAAGCATGTGCTTGGACGCGCAATCAAGAAAAGATGAACCACTTGAAGAGATCATGATAGTCTTCATCCAACTCAAGTGGAATGCTCAAGGCAAAGGTATGATCTTGATAGGGCTATAGGATAGATAGGCGTACTATCAAGAGGGGTTCTCAAGTTAGTAACTTGATCGCATCGTTGTGGAGAGCTCAAACCTTTGCATACTTGGCATATCATATTTCTTGGTTCTTATTTGGATTTTATGGTGATGAGGAGTTAGAGCTTGGTTCATCTCCATGTCAAGCTCTTGTTTATCGAAATCGGTTTTACTTTGGACAACTTGTTGTGTTTTCGATGGCGGAAATATTGTCAGTTCTACCATAAGGAAAGTCCCACACCTTACCATGTGTGGTGAATTTACTCTATTTATGGGATGCAATATTTCCAACAAAATTGGGTGTGGTGATTTTACTCTTTTTGTTGGGTGCTCATCGTCGCTATCTTTCCAACAAAATTGGTCTCACCTCATTTGGAGTTCATTTGCAAAAGTTATAGCAGTTTTCGTTTCGGTGTTTTGCTGATTTGGATTATTGGGGCCGGATATTCCGCTCTACCGGAATTTCCGGTTCCCCAGCTCATCCAAGAAAACGGCTAAGGAAAGGAGAAAAAGGGTTCTGACTCCAGTCGGAAATTGTGCTCGGAAATTTCCGTCTACCGGAATTTCCGAGTGCACCCTGAAAGCCCTCCAGTTTTGGCTAAGGAAAGAAGGACTTTTGGTTCTGACTCGAAGCGGAAATTGTGCTCGGAAATTTCCGTCTACCGGAATTTCTGAGTGCCCCCGGAAAAGTTCTCCAGAAATGGCTAAGGAAAAGTTTGGTTTTGCTTCTGACTCCAGCCGGAATTTCAGATCGGAAATTTCATGGACTCGGAATTTCCGGGTAACCGGAATTTCCGAGTCTCACTTATACCGGAATTTCCGAGTGTTGAAACAGCCAACGGCTATATTTTCTGGAGGGGTATAAATACCCCTCCCCTTCTTCTTCCCCAAAAAAATCCAAGGCAGCACGACTTTCCCCTCTCTCCTACTCCATTGTTGACCTTGGAAAGCTCACTTCCCTCTCAATCCCTCCATTGAATCTTCCATATTCTTTAGGGAAAGTTGAGAGGAGATCTAGATCTACAATCCTACCAATCAATCTCTCCTCTAAGTGAGGGGAACTTAGTGGATATAGTTCTTGGAGTTCCTTTGTGGTTCTTCTTCTTTGTTCTTCCTCTCTTCTCCCCCCATAAGCATTAGTTGCTTTTGGTGGGATTTGGGAGTGAAGGATTTAACTCCTTTGTGGTTTCCTTTGTTCTTCCTCTCTTATTCCCCCATAAACATTTGTTGTTGTGTTGGAATTTGAGAGTGAAGGACTTGAGCACTTCGTGTGCTCTTGCCATTGCATTTGCATCGGTTTGGGCCCTCCACGAGGATTCGTGGTGGTGTTACTTGTGAGCTTGTTACTCTTGGGTCTTTGGACCCTAGACGCCTTTTGTGGCCGGCCTTTTGTGGCCAACACCTTTTGTGGTCAAGACCTTTTGTGGTCACTTGAGAGCCCCCAATTAAGTTGTGGGTGTGTGCCTCAAGACTTGGGAGCCCCCAATTAAGTTGTGGGTGTGTGCCTCAAGAGTTGTACGGGATTTGATCTCCGCCCCAAAGGAGATCAATAGTGGAAGGTGAACTCGCAACCTTTTGTGGTTGAGTTCATCAGGAGAAGAAGGTGAGCCTTTGTGGCGTTGCGGCTAACCTGTTGTGGTTGCACACACCTCTCCAAACGAGACGTACACCCTTTGGGTGGAACTCGGGAATACATCCTCGTCTCCGCGTGCCTCGGTTATTTCTATACCCGAGCTTTTTACTTATGCACTTTACATTGTGATAGCCTTCGTGCTTGAAGTCATATATCTTGCTATCACCTTGTTACTTGTATTGCTTAGCATAAGTTGTTGGTGCACATAGGTGAGCCTAGTATTTATATCTAGGTTGTATGCTTGTTAAAGTAAACCTCTAGTTTTATTCCGCATTTATCAAGCATACCGGAATTTCCGGGTCATCCTTGGACCGGATATTCCGGCTCCTTGGAAAAAGTTTTAAATCGCCTATTCACCCCCCCCCCCCTCTAGGCGACGTCTATCCGTTCAGCTGGTAACCTAGTCACATGTTTGTAAACTCATTTGACATAATCTCACCGAGTGAGCCCTAGAGTATCTATCCGGCTATGCGGACTGACAAATCCCGCTGTTGACCCCTCGTCTCAACTACCCCCTTCCGATACCCAAAAGTATCATACTATATAAGATATGACGTTTGGTGCGATCAAAGTATCTTCCAGTGATAACAATAAGAGTTGATCTCACGGTCTTAAGGCGTAATGAATATGTCCTATAAATATTGGGTATGTCCATCACATTGTTACACCTAACGATATGACTTTCATTGCCGACCGGCGCCATGCCCTATGATCGGAAAACCTCGATCATCAATCGTGCAACGAAACTAGTCTTAGTAGAGGCTACTAGGGACCTGGTTGTTTATCTACCACACCTGTATTAATGTTTTCACTTAATACAGTTATAGCATGGTGTAAAACATATAATGAACAATTGGGATCTTACCAATAAACTATGTTTATTAAGTGTCTCTAGGGCATATTCCCTTCAGTACTGGTGTGTGCGTGTGTGTAGGCTGATGTGCTCAAATGGTTTTGGCCCTCCTATTCGCTTCAGCAGCAAGTCATATTGACTCATGTGCTCATTCAACTTAGGTATTTGCTCCCCTCGATATGTTCATAGAGGAGTACTCCCTTTGGCTGCCTTTGATATTATCCAGATGGTTGAGTTGTTTATTTTCTAATGCCAAGTGTGAATTTCTAATTACATAGCCAGTGATCTTGTGCTGAGGTTATTTACTCCATAAGAACAGATACTAAACCTTGATTAAGGTCATGACTCAATGATGTAATTTAGCAGTGCATCTCACTGTCAAAATTGAGAGCAATCTTTTATTTAACTTCATTTATTTCCTGTATTTGTTTTGTATTCTCTATTTGTCTTTTGTTTTCTTTTGGACTTGCAGGAAAGATGATTTGGTGCAAGATTGGATGATCAAGATGATTACTGAGATGAAGTAGAAGATCAAGATGCAAGAATTAGTTTTCTTAGGATTTTTTGTTTCTATTATGTAATCTATTATTTATTTCAGTTTTTATTTAAATGTTTGTAAAGACAATGTAACATTGTTGTTTATTAATAAAGTAAGTCTTTTTGTACTTCATTATTTATAACTTGTATTTGTAATTATTTAATTTGTGAGTTGCACATTTATTAAATAATTACTTATCATTTGTCTGTGTTATTTCAAATTCAAATTATTTGAATATTTGAATTTGCTCAATTTCCCTCAAACAAATAAAATACCTAAAGGTCATGTCAAAATTTGTAACAATCACCTCCATTGAGCTAAACTCTAACACAACGAGATGAAAGAAACTTTGATCTCTTCAGGGTTTTAAGTTGCGAAAAATTTATTCGGACTTTCAGATGCATGAATGCAGATGCGCAAATTCTATTTCTACCCTCTGTGGTTTCCTAAATGTTGGGACGTTACACAGATTTTAGATTCGTTTATGTTGTTTTTGCATGTATGGTCATAATATAATATTTTAATCATCATATCAACTGTGAAATATGAAAATAAAATAGGATTCGTCGTTAGTTGATTACAACTTGAATAAAAGGAAAGGGTATGCATTGTTCTCTTTATTAGAAAATATACAAATATTGACTAATAATTATAAGAAAACACACTCCTAGCAATATCATCACAATTCACAATTAATTAGTTCACATGACAAAACACTACTACTGATCGATTCCGTGAAAGTCATCTGATAGAAACACAAAGTAATTAATTAGTACACATGTTTCGATCTGGTGTGTGTGGTAGTAATATGTAGCGTTTCGATGCACACATCAGAGCTAGAATCGATCAGTAGTAGTGTTTCGATCTGTAGCGTGATCAGATGTGTGCGGTCAGATAAGGACATTGCATTGATCTATGTTGAATGTGAGTTGGCATAAGACAACGGCGGTTTCCGTAGGTGAGCACGTGGTGCGTCTCGAGAGTTTGTTACATTGATTTATCCTCCGGGCACTCGCCATTAAACAGTCTAGTGAAGCCTACCAATATTGACGATGTGCATAGGTATGAGGTCACACGGTTCTGATCATGACCACCCATTTATCAAACTTAGCGATTCATCAACGGTGTAGTTCAGATCCTAAAGATTAAAAGATAGTAAGTTGTTTTTTCTTTCTTATGGAAAAAATATTTTTTAAGGATTCAATAGAGATTTCATATTGAAATCGGAATATGTACATTTCAGAAAATTCAAACGAAGTCTCTAGATCTATCTATCCTTCATCCTTCTAAAGGTGGAAAAAAAGATCAAACTAAATATTGATAAAAATTAGGGTTTTAAACTTAGAGCAAGTCCAACCGTTCTCTCAAACACTCTCCTATACGTTTTTAGGGGAAAAAAGCCGAAAAAACAACCGTCCAACAGTTCCCTCAACGCTACCCCAATTAATAAGCGTCCCCGGTTCTGCTCGTTCGTCTCCTCTACAAGTAGGGGAGGTGGAAGGCTACCCTATCCTAGCGACACCAACAACCGCTCATGGGTGAAGTTTCCTCTCGCCCTTAATAGGTTCATCTTGTCTTGTCCTCCCCTTCTAGTTTTTTCAGTTATCCCAAATCGAGCCTAAAATTGATTTGGAAATCGATCAGGAATTTCAAATTGAGCATGAAATCGACCTCCAAATCGAGTTCCATCTCAATATTTTGGGAGGAAAAGAAAAACAGAGGCGAGGAGAGGGCTTGGGGCAGACATATCATGGAGGAAACTCAAGAGAAAATAGAAGGCAGGGAAAAGGGAGAGGAAGAAGTGGGAGATAGAAGGGCAGGAAGTAGAACAGGGCTGAGGCGAGGCGGCGGGTTGGACGACCAAGGGCTGGCGTCGGGAGGAGTAGGCGCCCGTTGTACTGATGTTTAATGGATACATGCGCTCGTTATACCGTTGTTTAATGGATGCTAATTTTGTGTTAATTTCTTGTTCAATATATGTGAGCTTTTTGACACTACAATATACCGATATTAGTGAGCTTTTTGTTTATGTTTTAGATTTTGGTGATAGACCAGTTTTTGACACTACAAGTTAGCAGTTACTTCCTCCGTTCGGTTTTAGATGTCGCAGCTCTAAGGGCCACGATGCCTTGTTGTGTATTGATCCCGCGTCGAGTAAAAGCGAACGGAGGGAGTACATAGGTAGCCGTTGGATTTTAAATATTAGTTATACAATATTTTAAAAATATTAAATAGGAGAGTTGTTTTAGGGTAACTGCTGGAGTTGAATAAGTTTTAGGAGAGATTTTTTTTAGAAGAAGTCTCCTATATAAACATATAGGGGAGACATTTTAGTTAAACTGCTGCACTTACTCTTAGTTAGGTAATTTACTTCTTCTCTCAAAGATTATGATAGCAATTTATGCGTCGTATGATGTAGGAAACTCTCAAGTACGGAAAGAACCACTTATTCCGACCGGCAAAAACATGCCATTCTACAAGGTGATTCGTAAATTGTCTACTCTTAGTTTGATCCACGTATGTAACGCAACAATTGTCGTTAGAAAGGTCGCTTCAGATAGATCGATATATTTCTTAGTAAAACTTTGTGAAACAATATACCGAGTAAGAAAAAAGAAACTGTTTTTTCATCTGGAAGAAAACCAGTACCATGTATTCGCCACCGTACCATGTGCCACCGGAAAACCAGCAGCGTCGGCCGTAGTTTGCCCGTCCGGCCACATACATGCACGCACACACATACGCGCCCGTCCATCCGCGCGCGCCGCCGTCCGCAACACGTGTCCTCGACCTTCACGTGCTCCCCTCTCTTCCTTCTCCTTCACGGACGGCGGCATGCACCGCACACTTGAGCGAGTGACGCCGTCAATCTCGCCGTCGTCTTCTACCTCTCGCTATAAAACAGAGCGATCGGGTCCCCTCGCTCGCTGTAACACTCGATCAAGCCCACGCAAGCAGGCAGGCAGGCACACACCAATACACCATGGAAGCCACCTCGTCCCTCACGCGCTCCCTCTCCCTCGCCCCCCGCCCACGGCGCTCCTCCCGGGGCGCGAAATCCCCGCGCATGCCAACCCTCACCACCGCACCACCACGCGTTCTCCCGCTCCGCCGCGCCAGATCCGACGCAGACCTTCTCGGACCCATCTCCGCCGCCGCAGGATCCCCCACCGCGTCCGTCCTGCTCCGTCCCCCGCGCCCACGCACCCTCGACGCAGGAGACGACGACGCGGCCATGCAGGACTGCTTCGACGGCGCCGGCGCCGGCAGGGGCAACAACAGCTCCGGCCGCGGCGGGGGCAACGGCAACGGCGGGAGCGGCGGCGGCAGCGGGAGCCAGAGCGCCGGCATGGGGGAACACTACCGGCGGGTGCTGCGGCTGGAGCCGGACAACCCGCTGCTGCTGCGCAACTACGGCAAGTACCTGCACGAGGTGGAGCGCGACCTGGCGGGCGCCGAGGAGTACTACGGCCGCGCCCTGCTCGCCTGCCCCGGCGACGCCGACCTGCTCAGCCTCTACGGCCGCGTCCTCTGGGAGGCCGACCAGGACAAGGACCGCGCCGACGGCTACTTCCAGCGTGCCGTCCAGGCCGCGCCCGACGACTGGTACGTACAATTTGTTTACTACAGTACTCATGATATTGGTTTCTCTCTGATCGATCGAATCGATTTGCTTTTGTTAACTGTTGATGTGTAATTGCAGCTATGTGCTGGGATCGTACGCGAGCTTCCTGTGGGACGCCGAGGACGACGACGACGAGGAAGCCAGCACGGCCGTCGCCTGTGGCGCCGGCTTGCTGACCCCGGCCGTCGACCTGGGATCGTCGGTGGCGGTCTCTTGAACTGTAAATTGGCGGCTGGCCAGCGACTTCTTCGATCGACCGTGTAAATTGGCGGCCGGATCAGGATCGATCCAGGAGCAATAAGAGGAACAGATCGATGCTGCATCGTCATGCCATTGCCGGCAACAAGTAGACGGACGTGAATGGATTCAGATCGCCTAAGGCAACTAGTCCTACTACTCTACTGAAGCTCTATCAACAATCGCCTTCAACTACGTACTTGATTAACGTTTTTCTTTGTACTAATTAATAGTACTAGTAGATGTTATAGAGTGGGCAAGCAATCTGTTTAATTACTGCACTGCTCGGATCTGAACTGGTGCTTCCTTTATGTGTAATTCTTATCAGTGTACCGATATCTTTGATCATCTGGTTTTGTACCCGAGAGCAATACTAATCAAGCTATGTGTGTTCATGTCCAAACAGGTGTAGAAGTTCTATAACATTGTCATTTGGGCTTTTCGCATATGGATTTTCATCAGAAAACACGAAGGGAATGTTAAATATCTCACCGGTCACCCAAGGTAGAAGGGTGAAAATTTCAGATTAAGCATCATACTGTTTGTTTCCCACAAGGACATAAAGTCCACCTTGTGTTTCCATCATTGTTAAAATTATTCCAATACCTACCTATTTTGCGCTAATTATGTTACTGTATCGAACATCTGTGATACTTGGTGTATAAAATACTCTAATGTTTTGTGAATAAGAATTGGTTAGATCTTACCTTGATAACAGTTAAAAATGACTTACCCGTGGTTTTCCCCAAACTTGAACGTTTTCATGTGCAAAAGATTGGTGTGCCTCCCTATGTGTTCATTTTATGAAAAAACTAAAATATTTTTTAAAATTTATGAATGTTTTTTCTTAATCATGTGATTTTATTCAAATCTATTTTTTATAGCATAAATTTTTTATTTGATAATCTAACAGAAAGAAAAGGGGAAAATAGAACATTTTTTTTTGTGTTTTGGAAAAAATAGAACATTAAGGATGGACCGGCCTAATGGGTCTGCTTCTGGCAGATGGGGCGACATGTGCGGCAAATGGCGGCAAATAGGAATTGTCATTCGTCCATACTTGTGGGAGTGGGCCTGGAGTTGTGGTCGGTCTCCATGTCTGTAGGGCCTTGTGCTGGTTCGGACTGCCTGTAGTGACACTAATAACGGGTCACAGTCCATTCTTATCTAGGAGTACTGTACTACACATGATGGGAAGCCTTTTTCTAACAATTTCCACGTGATGGAGTACATTTGAATGTGGTGGAGTACATTTGAATGCTGTAGAATAGCCCACTGGGCTTCCCAATTGTGAAATTCGAACAGACAAAACGATTCTTGGCCAGCTAGCAATGCGATGCGATCCACTTGCAACCCAAGATTCTCTAAAACAACAAGTAAAAATGAAAGATTCTCTAAAACAAAATGCCACAAAAGCGACGCCTGCATTTTTTTTGTACAAAAAAAGCGACGCCTGCAGTGATCCAATGGCCGTCTGCATGTTTCTCCCAAAAATAATGAGAGCCATTCGCATAGATGCTGCTACAGCAAAGCACGTTTAGTTTCAAAAAAGACATGGACAAAGAATAATATAAAAGCCCAGTGGGTTTTCATAAAGAAATGGGAAAAGAATAAAGCGCAGTGGGTAGCAGGGCAGATAGATATTCCTGGTCCCTATCTATCAGATTCGATCTTCTCGTAACAATTTATGAGGTGAACATAATCACTCAAATTACAACTAATGCCACCCCGCAGTGGAAAGCGTTTCGCTAGGCGAGCGAAACAGATTTGAAATTGCGCGTCGTCTTCCACCTCGCCTCACCTCACCTCACCTCGCCCAGATCTCGCTAGGAGTATAATACAGTACATGCAAGTTGCAACCATAGAGCGTTCAACTCAAGCAGCCAAGAATTTTTTTTTTTGACAACTCAAGCAGCCAAGAATTTGATTGGAGCATCACGTCGCTTGGCAAGGAAAAACGAAAAAAAAGTGATAGCTGAAAATTCTCTGCCCAACTGGACGAGACCGCGTGCTTTTTCTACTGTCGAAACGATCCCTGCTTTCTTTATTGGATTTTGCATAGATAATTAACAAACAAATTAGAAGATTCGGAATGAGCTTTGCACAACTAGCTTGCAAGATTCAATAATCAGACTATCGGTGCAAAACTCTGAAACAAATTACGTTTTAGTTCTACGACGCAACCGCAAAATCGAAGCGTCGTTTTCCTGAGAATAACAAAGAAACCCGAATGCTCTACAAATGGAGATTTTTGCCTCCCAAAATCAAGTGATCGCACTATTTCAATAATTTAAAATTTATATTAAAAATTGCGACCAAATGTGAGAAAAATCGTATGATTTTCACTGATGTATCATTTAGGCGCGTAGAATCATATTGCGAAATACCTTACCTCTTAGGTATAGAGAAATGACAAATGTATATGTCCGAGTACAATTAACATTAAATATTTTCAAATCAACATTTTAAAGTACAGACCATGATGAGAATCTATTTTCTGATCATTCAAACTTTAAAACATAAATTTGAAATTTTATAAATAAAAAAAGCACTCGAGTTCGGGAACCAAACCTACTTTTCGGCTGATGTACGCCTCTATTTTTCCTCGCAACTTCACATCAGTGGACCCAGGCGCAGAATCTGCAATCTGGATTCTGGTGGGCCATGCCAGGCAGGCAGGGAGCGCATGTGGTCTCGCTGTGGATCTGAAGCGTGGGTCTCCGTGTCCACCGCACGCGTGGCCTCGTTCCTGTCCCTCCATGCCCATCTGGACGGCCAGCACAAGCGACGAGGGCGGAAAATGTCAACACTCGAGGTGACGTGGACACAGAGACGCGTGTATCGCGACGCGTGCGGCATCTCCCAACGACTTCGCGCTGAGCCTGCCAGGCAGGCAAGCTCAGGTGGAGCAGGTCCTTCCACTCACCTCGATTCACTAATCAAGCTGTATCTACTCTAGTAGCAAGTCAGTCCACTGTGGCTTCGTTAGGGCATGTCCAACGCATAGCCCCAAGTCGCTGCCCCGCATGCCAACTCGGCTCGGATTGTCAGGATGGTAGCCTCGCAGTGTGTCAGTGCATCTTCTGCAGGAGGCGGGCGCTCTAGCGAAATTGGTGGTCCTGCTGTCTAGGAAGAGAGATGCATGCACTAGCTCCGTTCGTCTTGATTTGTCAGATAGGGCAGAATAAACCAATGCTCCCGTTGGATAAAAAGAATCAGGACCGATGCTTGCATGCGCTTTTTTCAATGGAGCAGCAGGAAGCGGTGGCTACCGCTGCTCGTGCCCTTAGCAATTTGATCATCGTGCTGAGAAAGAAAGATGATCAACTAATCCATGATGTGGTCGCTCTCTAGCACATTTTACTACTTCTGAACCGGTGGCGAAACTGATTATTTTTCGTTTTTGGCCCTCGTGGAATTTCAAGGCAATGTACATTCCATATATAATTCCATATATACGCTCCTCTCCCTCTATCCCAATATATTAATACATTTTAGCTGGCAAGCTAAAACAGCTAGCCATAAACGTTTTCTATATCAGGACATAGGGAGCAAGACTATATTTACATTGCAGCTTTACAGCTTGAGAGTTCCGGATAAATAAAATACGATCGATGGATGGATGTGCCTCATTATGGTGGGGAAGTACGCAAACTTTGAAACACATGCATAATTACATCACTCATAGCTAACTATCAAAGTCTACTCCGTTAAAAATCATATTATTGCTAAATACTTGAAACCTGCATGTGCATATATTACATAAGACCTAGGAAGAATATATCGGCCACATACTGTTCCATATGTGCATCCTCTTAAGTATGCAGGAATTATCATGGAGATAACGGAATAGCTAATGTTGCATCGCCAAAACTAGACAGTGGAATTTTATGAAGAGTGCAATCATGGTGTCTGAACATAAAATACGTATAAAATGTAATTCACCAAAACTTTGTTATACAAAAGTAAGTTGAGTGAATTCTCTTACGGAAGAATGTAGAACAAAGAACCGTGAGGCAACTTTCAGATATTACATGGACTTTTATTGTTCATCTATGTTTTAGTTCTATTAGAAAATCAGTAAAGCCAATGTTCCTTAAAAATTAGAGTTACTTATTTATATTTGTTCTAGCTTCATGTAGTTGATGCCATGAAAATGTATGGGATTGACGTAATCCATTTGAGGTTATGTCGATATATAATTGAAGAGTAAGAAGTCCCTTAAAGATAATACTAGAGACAATTCCTACGTAATCCTATAATCTTGCAAACTATCAAATGTTTCTTAGCAGCGATCCTACGTGAAAGCTGCATCAACGAAAACCTTCTTAGTTTTAATAGAGAACTTGTGTTATATCTATGTCGTTTCATATCTTAATCTTCATGGTGTTAGGTCTAGTGTTTGTGTCATTAGTTTTTTGAGAAATGTGCTCGATAGCTTTCCTAGATTAAATTATTAACCCTATAAAGAGAAATCTAAAGAGCGGGCATACACATCCAGGGTGAATCGAATATCCAGTCCATTGGTATCGTGTTAGCAATACATGCTACTCTCGATGATTTGATTTATTAGATTTTCCTTTTTAAAATTTTATATATTTAGACGTGTTTCAGTGGGTTTACTCATTCAAGTTCGTATAACATTTTATAATTCAGAGTATCTCCACGTGATTAATCAAGATCCCAAAACATTCATGTCAAAAAAAAATCCCAAAACATCCAGGCAGCCCAGGGGCGTAGGTAGACCAGGTTCAGGAAGGCAGAGAGGGGAGAAGAGAAAGAGGAGATTCTTTCACCCTGGGAATTACTCCAGATCGAGCGATCCGGTTATAAAAGGCAGGGTATCACATCCCACCCCAACTTTTATCCACCCACCCGAAACAAATCCCCGAATCCTCCAACCCTCCCCGACGCAATGGCCGCCGCCGCCGCCGAGCCCTCCTCCGCCGACAACCGCCGCTACGTCGTCGGCTACGCGCTCGCGCCCAAGAAGCAGCAGAGCTTCATCCAGCCCTCGCTCCTCTCCCGCGCCGCGGCCCGCGGGGTGGACCTCGTCCGCATCGACGAGGCGCGGCCCCTCGCGGACCAGGGCCCCTTCGACCTCGTCATCCACAAGCTCTACGGCCACGAGTGGCGCGCCCAGCTCCAGGCCTTCTCCGCCCGCTACCCGTCCGTCCCCGTCATCGACCCGCCCCACGCCATCGACCGCCTCCACAACCGCATCTCTATGCTCCAGGTCGTCTCCGAGCTCGACGCCCCGCTCACCGACGGCCGCCACACCTTCGGCATCCCCAGCCAGGTCGTCGTCTACGACGCCGCCGCGCTCGCCGACTCGGGCCTCCTCGCCGCGCTCCGCTTCCCGCTCATCGCCAAGCCGCTCGTCGCCGACGGCAGCGCCAAGTCGCACAAGATGTCCCTCGTCTACCACAGCGAGGGGCTCCGCAAGCTCCGCCCGCCGCTCGTCCTGCAGGAGTTCGTCAACCACGGCGGCGTCATCTTCAAGGTCTACGTCGTAGGCGGCCACGTCACCTGCGTCAAGCGCCGCAGCCTGCCGGACGTCTCCAAGGAGATCCTCGAGGACACCGCCGCGGAGGGCACCGTCTCCTTCTCGCAGGTGTCCAATCTCCCTACCGCGCGCAACGCCGAGGAGTACTACGAGGACTTGCGGCTCGAGGACGCCGTCATGCCGCCCACCGATTTCGTGAACGAGATCGCTGGCGGGCTCCGCCGCGCTTTGGGTCTGCAGCTCTTCAACTTCGACATGATCAGGGATGTCCGCGCTGGGGACCGGTACCTCGTCATTGACATCAACTACTTCCCAGGCTACGCCAAGATGCCAGGCTACGAGATTGCCCTCTCTGATTTCTTCTGGGAGATGGTTCACAAGGACGATGCAGCCCTGAAGGAGGAGGATGAGAGCAATCACGCTGTTGTGAAATGAGATGGATTTGAGGTCTCGCAGACTTGCAATTCTTGGATGTCTGGATAATGTGAGGTGACAGGATGGTTACAAGACTCCAGGGGAATAATGAGCAACAAGTAGGATGGGCGGGATTGGGATTAACAGGTCCTGAATTTACTTGGGTTTGGGTTTCAGCCTGGCGGCTCGCGGAGGCCCTGCGGTGTAAATCCTTTCTCCTGGCTCTTTCTTACCAGTTGCTTAGGTAACTTTCTGTTCTTCGTAGTTTGCTTCACCCAGTTTAGTTAGAACAAAAATCGGGGACTAAAAGCCACAAGTTCCGAAGAAAATTTGTTCTAGATGCGCAAACCTCTTGTTCTTGATACTGGATGAATGGCAAGCCAATCTTAGTGGTACTGTAGTGATGAATGTGTTTTCAATTCGCACCGGAGCTCTGAAACTTTTATCACACCGCCTCTTTGAATGAAAGATATGATGCAATTGTTTGTCCTTTTAGAATTTGCATGCAAAGTTGAGCCATCTGTTTATGACAATGATGCCATCATCAGAAGTGTTTTTTATGTTGGTCACGCAGAGTTGAATAGCATAAACAAACAATAATGAACAATCACCATATGTTTGTCTACCTGTATATCATATTCAGTAGACTGGAAAATTTATAATTCCTCACCTGATATTTTGTGTGAACATGATAAATTCCTGCTAAATGGAAGCATTTGAAGCATTAGAAAGTTGCGTGACTACAAACTCTCTGCTTATTCCTTCAGAAATTTGAAGCCCAGTATACTTCCACGTTCTTTTAGCTTGCACTTGAGTGGAACATCAAATTATTCTCAAAGGCATCTGTCCTTTATATCACAGTCAAGCTTGCACGATTGCATGCTTTCTTTGTACTGAGGTTGTGATTGAGTGTTTTCATCTTTCTTTAGTGGATGTCAAAATTGTAGTGAAGGTCATGTAAAACAATTCTAGTGAAGATTCTGAGTGTTATCTTCACCCCCTTCAGTTGATCAAGGTTCCCTTGGCTCGAACTTTGTAGTGTAGATAATGACCATCGTCTATGAATTCGTACAATTCCATATTTCTGGTTCTTAATTGTATTTGTTCCCTACTTGATTTATTTACTGTTGCTCAACGTTGGAATAGTGGTGTTCATGATTTCTTCGTAGAGGACTCAGCCCAGGACTTGTGCAATGTTGTGGACATATCGTATGGAAATGCCCTTTGCGAGTCATTTGTATGAAACACAAGTTGTGATAAAACTGCTTCAGCATTGACCAATATATTCACCTGAAATCGGTATCTGACACCCACCTCTTGTGAGTTGTGACAAGATATTTATATCAGAATCAGTACCAGCTAATCAGAATCGTTATAGCCTGGTTATGATTTTCTATTTTGGAATCCCTAATTTTGTTTTTACCAAGGCACCTAAATCCCTGCTGCACCCGTAGTATTTCTTTGCATGAACACTGTTTCCAGCCCTCCACTATCAGTTATTTCTCATGCAACAGCCTGCTTTCATATTTGTGTTGTGAGTCTCTAATGACTACAGTGAAGATATGGGTATAACTGGTTCAGCTTGATTTTTCAATACTCACATGATGATAAAATTATTAGCCTGGCAGAGGTTCATCATCAATCAAGTGTAGTAGTGGTAATGGGAAGCAAAATCATCTCTGGCATAAACTTTCTACTTCCAACTGATTCAGATTGATTTTTCATCACTCCCGTGATGGTAATATTACTAGCCTGATAGAAGTTCATCATTAATTAAGTCCGGTTCTACTGATGAAAACAGGCCAGGAGCTTCAGCCCCTTGTACAGAAAATTAGCAATGATAGATCAGAACGAACTTGTACAGCACAGCAAGAGCTGCATTCCAAACTTAAAAGATTAAGATAAACACCGTTTGTATGAACGAAATTGGAAACAAGGCAGGAAAGTCCGAGCAACAATTTGCTCAACTCCTCGAGGTGACAACAAAAATTACAGACACAACACACCAATGTTTCCTTAAACATCATTTATTAAAGGTCTATCAGCAACTCCAGAGGTAAGAGAAGGGTTGCACCAGTTCAGGTTACTCCTTTCAATTCCAAGGGAAAGATCACCTGCGCGCAAAAAAAGCAGAAGGGCGATGTTATGGTCTAAAATAATATACATCCGGCCCTACTTTATTCCAGCATAGCCAAGTCAATGAAACATTCGATAAATTTCAAAGTATAGTGCGAGATGCCCAGGAGATGTTCCGTGAAACAATAAAAAAAAGTGTGTAACTAAATTCTTGCACTCTGCTGGTAACAAAATTATATTTAGTCAAAAGAGACTCCAGAATCTCTATTAATTCATGCATGTGAATATTATAGAGGTTTGAGGAGCGTGACATGTTCACAGTAAAAAACAAAGTCAGATACCTCCTCTTACATTTATTTTAAGAATCTGTTGAAGATGAACTGAGGACATACAAAGAGCTTCTTCAAGAAATTTTGACAATGCGGTAATGTGTGGGCAATTTCGTGCTAAACTAAGTTTCCAGTTTTTCCAAATTTTAGACAGGATAACGTGTGGACATACAAAGTGTTTTCCAACGACAATTGCTTAGCAATATCAAGATACCCATAGTATAACTCAACTAAGAAAGCGCATGGCCATCGTGAGTCCACTGTGCGTGTCTACCTGAAAATGTGTGTGAATCGTCGTGCTAAACTAAGGATTCCAGAATTTTCAACTATTCAAAAGTAACAAAAGTGTTTTCAGACATGGGTGTCATAACCTTGATGATCCGTCGACGATTGCTTAGCAATATCAAGATAGCATGGATGTGTGAGAACAGTTGTCCATACAGTCAAGAGGCACCCTTCCAATTGTTCAAACCCCTAAGAAACCAAAATGCTTTTCCCAAGTTCCCACCTACTCCCTCTGTTTCAAAATAGATGACTTCCATTTATTTAAATGTAGATATATCTAGATATGTAACATGTTTAGATACATCCACATTTCGACAATTGGAAATCATCTACTACCTCTGATCCCAATTGGTTGTCACGGGGCTTCACAAACTTTTGCCTACACGTTCCTAAAGCTGCGACAATCAAATACGACTGGAGGTTGTAGTATTTTAGAACGGAGGTAGTATCTACCCATGGTCATCCCAGATAGAAATCTGAAGTGAGGGTACTAAATTTGTTCCAACATCCTCCCATTCTAAGGTCAACTACCATGGAAATGGAATGATGAACCTTTAAGATAAACATGCTGAGGTTCACTGTAAGCTGCATAGCGCATACATAATAACTATGATTCTTAGCAGAACAAGAAGCAGCCTGACCTCTCCATTCCAGGAACAGCAGGGGAAGCAGCGGTTCTACTCCTCGACTTCGACCACCTTCTTGGGCCCTGGGCACCACCAAACAACCCAATCATATCAAACACAAAACGAAACTAGAGCCTGTAGGCTGAGGAGAATTCCATTCGGACTGGATGAGTACCGTGCAGGTCCTCCGGGCGGTGGTCCTTGCCCCAGCCGACGCCGCGGGTGGACTCGAGGTACTGGTCGACGAGGTGGCGGCACTTGACGTGGTGGTTGACGCCCTCGACGCGGTAGCACCAGCGGAGGCGGTCGCGGATGATCTTGGCGGTCTCGATCTGGATCCACTTCTCCCGCACCAGGTGCTCCCTGTACTCCAGCATCGCCACCGGGTCCCCGTACGGGTTCTTCGGGTCGAAGTCATCCGGCGGCCTCTCGTCGAACTCGACCTTCGCCTTCCGCACCATCTCCGATCGCCGCCGCCGCCGCCGACGACCTCTCTCTCCCTTCGCTTTGCTCGGGCTGGGTCTGGTGGTGGGGAACTGTGGAATGGTGAGACGAACACCCTCCTCTTGCAATAGCAGCCCGACCAATTAACACGGCCCATTAAGGCGGCCCACTTGATAGTCTCTCCTAGGACTAGGATACAGAGACCAAGAAAAATAAGGGTGTCGCATTTCAAACAACGAAGCCGATCTCCGATGAGCTCTCCGGCGAGGTCGACCGTGTCGGTGACGAGCGCGGGAGTCGGGATCGCGATCGCCGCCGCCGACGACCTCGCTAACTCCATCGACGCGCTCTACCGCAAGGACGAGGCCATGGCCGGTAGGTCCATCCATCCCCTCGACCCGTCGCAAGCCCTAGCCCCCTTCCCCTTCTCTCCTTCTACACCCAGTTAAGCAGTTCAACTGGCTGGCTGGCTGGCTCCTCCCGCAGAGCTCCGTTCGGACGTGATGGAGGCGCTGCAAAAGGAGGTTAGGTCGCTCGACGACAACAGCTGGATGTTCGCCGCGCCGCGCTCCCGCATCAACCTCGTCTCCAGGCCAGGTAACCAACAGAAACGCCATAAATCTCATCTCTCGATGGCAAAATCAGCACCAGATTTTGGTGGTGACTAGGGTTTTACTTGTTCCCCGCTAAGAATTGTGGTGCTAGTATGTGATACGGTCCCAAGAGTTGATGTTTGTTTCGGGCTTGGCATGTTCTTCGCAGGTAGTTACCTGCCCAAGCAACAGGGGAAAATTACGGAGCTGTCTGGATGTTCTGAAGGCTCCTCCGTGCGTTAAGTCTTGATTTTCATTCAGCCTCTGCTTTTAGGGTCTGTCATCTGGTTTCAGTCACTGGTAGTTGCATCTTGCTAAATCATTTCCTAGTACATGCTAGGATATTTAGGTGAACCATGTGTGGTGGTGCTGTTCATGACTTGTTTAAGCCATTCTCAGGTAAATGCTAGGATTTCTATTTAAGTAGCCCAATGGTGATAGTAATGTTCATTACTTTTCCTTTTGTCACAAAATCTGTGCAAATCCTTCCAGTTATTTTCTCAGATTGATTTGCGATATAACTTGTCGAGTTTTTAGGTGAAAATGCAAAGCTATTTATAAGCATATGCGCATGCACTATGTTTGGTCTTCAGTCTGACCAGCAGAACTCGTAAATGTGAAATGTCTGTTTTTACCAACTGTGTTTCGAATTGTAGCAAATAGGTTAACAGTTCACAGTTGCATTTTCTCCCGAAATGCAATAGCCTGGGAATATAAAGAAATACTATAATGGTATATTTTCTGCTTGTTCGACTT
The DNA here is from genome assembly GCA_026929855.1 of Poa annua. Lineage (NCBI taxonomy): Eukaryota > Viridiplantae > Streptophyta > Magnoliopsida > Poales > Poaceae > Poa > Poa annua. Next base: position 76,258,366 of record CM049431.1, on the reverse strand, counting down.
GGTATCCTTTATATGGCAGTGTTCTGTAGCTATTCGTGATCTGTTGAATGCAAGTTAACCTCCTCTTACGTAACTAAGAAGTGATTCGATTCAACAGCCTGATTAGTGGCATGAAGAACGAGGATATTTCAAAGTACTTTCCCAACACCGCTCATTCCAAGATCGACATAGTGAATTTGTGCCTATGCTTAATAATCATGTCTTTTGTCTATAGAGCAAGATCCTGCCTGTTGATCAACTCAAAGAAAACATGATATTTTCTAGAAGAATGCCGATAGAGCACGATATTTATATTTATAGTGATAGTTTTGAAAGTAGTTCAGCACCGTTGGGCTATAAAACTAAAATGTTAAATTCCACGGAAGCCTCAGACCATGTGAGAATATATATGCACATGGAAGGAAAGAAGTGCTTGTTCAGAACATGTAAATATTGATGTACTTGGTAGATGAAACTATTTAGGTCTCTGTCAAACAACTACCTGCATTAAATCATAGACGCAAGTACATGATTGGAACTCAAACTCCCTTTCACAGAAAGCACCTTGAGGTCCAAATTTTGCAGAAGAAACCTTTCTAGACATAAATATAAAAAGATGAATCTTATAGGGGCATGTAAATGCTCCACCGCTAAAGTGAGAGGCATGTGTTGACTCTCAGTGCCAAGATTGTTTCTTGAATCCCAAGAACCAAAGAGAAGACTGTCGCCTCCACTGGCCGGGCAGGACGTTGCTGGCTGCCACCAACAATGATACGGTGTTACCAAGTCCCTTCGCCACTCTAGATCGACCCCTCGTCGCCACCAGTGCCAGAAGAGATGAATGTAGGACAATTTCTTACTCAAAGCTAGAGCCTGACAACTATATTTGTGCGTGTGATACTTTTGGTGCTTTGATGTACTAATATTGGAGTGCTTCTGTTTTTCAGTCTCATGAATTTTACCGCTCTACCTTGCCCATCTGCCTCTATATTGTCTTTTTTGCCATGTAGAACATAAACCCACAATTCTCTTCTTAAAAAAATAGACCGAGGGGAAAGAGCCCCCCGGCATCACATTAAGAAGAAATATGTGTACGGCACCGGGTTGTCAGTGTGGATACTTGAACCCGGGGGCCAGGACACATCAGCCCATCCTAGCCACCGGGCTAACTGGCTAAGCCTCGGTCCACTTAAAAAAAATGTCCCGAGGGGGAAGTGCCCCTCCGCATCGCATTAAGAAGAAAGGTGCGTACGACACCCGGTTGCGACTTGCGAGTGTGGAGACTCGAACCCGAGTGGGCCAGGGCACATCAGCCTGTCCCAGCCACCGGGCTAAGCCTCGGTCTATGAAAATTAGACCGGAGGGGGAACAGACCCTCGGCATCGCATTAAGAAGAAAGGTGTGTACGACAAGTATTAGCTATTATGTGTCCCACAACCTACAAATGTGAGGGGAAGGCTATAATTGCCTTGATAATAGCTTGCCAAGCATGATGTCAGAATGTACGGTCTGACTAATTTTTTTCTAAGGTAATGATTTGAAAGCTGATACTTTAGAATGTAATGTTTCTGCTTAGCCCACAAAAGATCTTGGTTTTATGCCAATCTTACTTTTCCACTGGTGATGTTTAGTGTTACTGAAACCAAAAGTGCCTCTGTGAACGTGATTGTCATTATGAGTTATGAAGCGCTTGCAACTGAAGATAATAGCAGCCCAGACTAAAACGTCAGGCAGGATGTGTTCTGCTCATGTCAGTTGATTAGTACTACAATGATTAGGGAGTAGTCAGTACTCCCTCCGTTCTAAAATAAGTGTCTCAAGTTTACCCAAAAGTGGATGTATCTAGACATATTTCACATATAGATACATCCACTTTTGTACAAACTTGAGACACTTATTTTTGGACGGAGGGAGTAGTACTTTAAATGGCCGCAAACTATCTAGTGAATGTGAACTTCTTTCTTGCAGAAAAATTCAGCTTGTATCTTAAATGAGTGGCTAGAATCATAAAGTAATTTATCCTGGAAGATAGATTAAATGTTGTTGTTGGTTTTACTAAATGGCGTGACTGGATTTTCCAGTCGACACCATGCAGGCATAAATGTTTGTTGTAACCAAAGAAGGTAATAAAGCAAAACCCATATCTTCAAGCTCTGATATACAGATGACTAAACATCTCGGCGCATGTTTTTTAATCAGTTTGTCTACTGTTGAGTGTATTGTAACATCAAAACAGATAGATCAAAATCTTCATCACCTATTTACTTTTGCACAAACTGTTGTATCGGTTAACAGACACACTTTTTGGCTCTCCCTTCCGTTTCTTAATTATGTTGTAGCATTGAGCTCCATCGGCGCGGTAATGATGTCTTATGATTCCTTTCTATGAGTGTTGTTTCATTCAATTTTCCCTGTCTTCCTTTTGAGGCATCTCAGTTAGATTTCAGGCTCAACTCTTCTATTGTATCACTGAATCCTGCTGTATATTACTGACGAGCTACTCACGGGTGACAACTGAGAACGCATGTTACTATTATGTCACTGAATTCTGTACACGTGAAGGATTATTTAACACCTGGAAGTAAGCTGTTAGTTTACCCGAGCAATCGGCAGCAGGCATTCTGTCATTCTGTGTTAAAAGCTCCTTGTCGGTGGATATGACTTGCAGGAGACTTTGGAGTAATGGGCTGCTGTAATACAGTTGCGGCACTCTGTGTGGTGGTCTGATGGATCTCGTGATGTTGCTACCGCTCAGTTGCCTGTGCTCCCCAGCACCGACGATGCCACTTAAATCTCACCTTGTGTTGCTTGATATATGCCTCTTTTCTTATTTCATTCGTGGACCCCGTGCCTGTCCGCCATCGGTCTGTGATTTGCAAATGGCTGTACCTGTAGCTGTGGCCGGGAAGATGTCAACATACGGCGTGTACGTGTGAATCGCAGAGCTGGGCCGTGCAGCATCCAGCGCTCTTGTTCAGTGGCACGCGTATAGCACCAGCTTGGTTGGATTCTGTTGCACAGTGTCGCGCTGCACATGTGTTCAGTGGCAATAGCTCAGGTATCTGGTCCGGTGCACATGCGTTCAGTGGGATGGTAGTAGTATGTACACGGTAGATATTTTGTTCGTGAACATGCGGCATTTCTCTCTTTCCACACTTTTCATGACACAAACATGGCTCTCGCCAATACCTTCCTTGAGCACCAATCGTTTACCGGCCATAAATAAGTGTCTCAAGTTTGTCAAAAAGAAGATGTATCTAGATATAAGTTATATATCTATATATCTAGATACATCTTCTTTTTGACAAATTTGAGACATTTATTTTTGAACAGATGGAGTACTATTGACACCCAATCCCTTGGGGTGATCATGTATGTCAAGTCTTCATGGAGGACCAAACTCAATGTGAAACGACATTGAAAAAGGAGGTGGGCGGCGGTTATGGTAATTTGTATAGTCTCCACTTTTGCCATCATCTCATGTTCCTCGCCCAAACTTGGTTTTGAAAAACTAACCAAGCAAAGATTTTACATTTAGGAGGTGCCTAAGGCCTCCAAACCATCGAAATCATTAATGATCAACTTGTCCCAAAAATTGCATCTTCTACGCCGATTTTGAGAAGTAGCATCCATTCTTCATAAACTTCCAAACATTCGTATGTGGAATGTTTAGCAGAAGTTGGACGGCATTAAGCATTTCCCACAAGGCCACAAATTGAGAGATATGATCAACCATGAGACCATCTTGGGTATCAATTTGGGATACCCATAGTCATTTAGTCACTTTCCAGCGCTCTCTGAACCGTGCTTTTCTTCTTTGAAATCTCAAAAATGAGAGGGCCATATCTTTGGGCTGCATTCCATCTAGCCAAGATGACTCCCAAAAAAGAGTTTTTTCTTCACTTTCAATGGTTACTTTATTAGCCGCCGCAAAAAGGTCACGGTCGTTAGCCTTGCAAGGGTTTCCAAACCCAACCCATGGCTTAGGGTCGTCACGCCATCTCAACCGAAGAGCCGAAGCAAATTTTGTGAGGTTGAGGATTCCTAGCCCTTCAAGATCCTTTGGTTTGCACGTTGTCACCCAATGCACCTTACATTTCCCTCCTGAGGCTTTGGCACAAGCCACCCATAATAAAGCATGTCGGATGCTATCAAGCTTCACAAGCACTTACATTTACACATCAAGCACGTGATAAATATATGTCAACACTACCGTCTTCATAGAATCAACCGATCCGTCATAGTTGCATGTCTCCAAATCCATGGAATCAGTTTTCCGGCCACTCTATCCCATTGAGGCACCTAACCGACAACGGGAGGTCCAAATATTGCATAGGGAATGTGGTACGGGTTGCTGGAAAGGCTTGTAGAATGTTATCAAGATCAATACCATCACACCGGATACGAACTCCGTGTCTTTTAGCACAATTTGTGACAAGCCCGTGACATTACGAAAGTTTATCAAGATGTTGACCAAAGTAGTTTGAGCCCGTGATGAAATTTCGACATATTCGACTCTTTTCTAAAATTTGAGTACAAATAAGTCTAATCTGGGAAAAAATACCATCCTAAACCCTGGAAATACGACATAGGTTTTAGGCGATATGACTTTTTTATTTGGTTTTAAAACATTTTGTGATATCTTATTCTTACATATGAGAATTTACATGAATTAGTTAGCAAAGATTACGATAAAAATAAGACTCGTAGCAACGCACGGACATTCACGTCCTACACTCGGTGCCATGCAATGTACCATATGACGCTCCCGGAGCAGGCGTCATAAAAAAAGGCCTTATTTTGTGTTCAAGTTAGAAAGAAGAAAAAAGATCAGTTCAGTCAAATTTCACAAGACAGTGAGTCCAATTTAAGCCGAACCAGACAAGGTTGTTATACTAGCAGTAATCGCAGTAACGTGAATGCAAGTAGTGTCCATCATGCTGTCGCCATGGCCCTTGGCCACTCGACTGCTGCCACTGATACGGAGCAATAAAATTTCTTGTGACCTCCACCTGCAGAGCAGCAGCAGCCTGACCCTGAGTGCTGGAACCAGCTCATTCATCCACATGTTTACCCGCCCGTCCCATTCATACTATCCAAAAGGTAAAAAACAAGAAAAACAATCGATAGCCTGACCTGAACCAGAAGTCTACCAATCAATCAAACTGCCCAGCAGCGACGACCGGGGCAAAAAAAAATTACAGAATCAATCAAAATGAGTGACGATGGAGTATGAACACACGACGATGACGATTGCGATTGTTGTGGCGATCTAATCCGATTCTGGAGGCTACCGGAAGACGAACGCTCGCGGCCATTCAAGTTCTACCAACGCAGCAGGCACGCGGGGGTGAAGGGAAAGGGACTTGCGTCGTTCCAACGGCTAGCTGCTTGCGCGGGCGTGGGCCAGCCTTAGCCTTTCCGTTCCCCCAATTCCGCGCCGTCACCTCCGCGGCCTCCGCCCGCGGCGCAGCATCGGGTCCTCCTTGAGCCGCCGGTAAGCGCCGCCGCGTGCCACCGACGCCGTCGTGTCCGCTGCAAACAGGAGGAAACGGAAGATGTAAGAGATGGCAAACAATCAGGAGGCAAAATCGAGACGGGAACTGTCGGGGGGTCTTATCGGCTACCTGTGGCCTCGAGGGAGCGGGCGGCGACGGCCAGGACGGGGGGCGAATCTGCACAAGCAGCGGTGAGAGCGGGGGACGGCGAGGGAGGTGCGGCTGAGCGGAGGTTCGGTTGGCTACTTACCGGCGACGGCAGAGGAGGAGGAGGAGGAGGCCGGGTCGTGGGAGAAGAGGAAGAGGACGAGGAGGCAGAGGAGCGTGAGGAGGGGGACGAGGTGGATGGACTTGTCCGGCGCGGCCGCCCTGGCCGCCTTCCCCGTCGCCTTCTCGTCCGGCTCCTGCGCCGCCGCGGCGGGGGCGGCGTCCAGGCTGGGTCTCGGGCCCGGCGATCCGATGGAGAGGCGCTGCATTGCGGCGGCGGCGGCGGAGCAGGAGGAGTTTTTTTTTCTGTTGCTACGACGCGGGGATTGGTGCAGTGGGGTTTTATCGCTGGAAAGGGTGGGTGAGTAGTACGCGGGCCGGAGGGCGTATTTATCTGGGAATGGGATGAAATGTTTACTGCTGTGGGAAATGACAGCGGGTCTTTCCCGTTTACTCACGTTCGAACTGAACTGGGGATAAAAAAAAATGTTCAATTAACTTTGTTCCTTCTTTTCTGTGCTCTCTCCGTTTTTTCTTCTTTTGAACTGCTCTCCGGTTTTTTTTAAACCAATTGATCTCAAATTTGGGAAGACTCCTGTGCTTCTTCTTCGACTTCCACCTAAATGAACTCGTCGGAGCTACCATGTAGGACCATTTTTAGGGTTGAGCTAAGAGTCAAAAACAACCATATTGACCTTGTCGGGAAATTTTAGCACAAAATATATCATAAAAATAATAATTAAATCTAACCTTTTTAGGTAGTACTTGCCATAAGAGCGCTATTCTGTGTATGGTAGCGTAGACTGAGGCATTGTACGCCTTGCTAATGTGGCACGCTAGGGTCCACGGCTCTACCCTAGTGTCATGGTTAGGTAGAGCCGAGGGGTGTGGCACTCTGGTGTTAAAAAGGTAGCACCACCAAGCGGGGCTATGCCCCCCTTGCACAACTTGGTCGTAGACGGTCCACCCGACACATGGGCATTTGCCCCCCACCCGAAACAGGAAAGAACAAGGTTGCGACTCTCCTCTCGCCCCTATCAAATCCTCATCCCAAATCGCTTGGATATGTAGGTTTTCTTTGTGGGTTTTGCCTCGCACCCCCACCTTCCCCAAGGTATTCTATATGATCTTCTCAATTCCATCCAACAAATGTGTCACCATTCCCCTTTGTAATTATTGGTGAAACCCTAGCTCATCACATATTTCAACATTGGTATGGAACATTGCAAATCTTTTTGGTACTCTAGCATTTATATTGGTCTTGTAATTATTGGGAAACACTAGGAATGTTGATTATGTAATTTTAGTTAACCATCTAGTTTAACATGGTGTTTGGCTTATCAAATGTATGTGAATTGGTGTATTTTAAGGTGCTAGAGGTGTTAAAACATGTGCATGATGTGGTATGTGTATGTGTATTTCTAAGTGTAGGATGTGGTATTTATTTTAGTTTACCGGTATGTCCTAGTGTATTTGTGGGATGTAAAACGCGTATTTCTTTTTGGTTAAATCATGTAGAAATCATTAAATTGATATCTCTCAATAGTTGATTTTTTTCAAATATGTACGATGGAATTAACCGATCAAGCGTATGATGTTAAGCACCGTGCATGGTGGATGTCGGATAAGAAGTGGGTAATACATCTATGGGGGTATGATTCATAAACCATATAAATCCTCAAATACATCTAGCTTCACATAAGAAATGAATTAAAATAAGAAGCCATTGGAAGTCGCAATGCTGAAGCATAATGATTTAGAACCACATGGCCCATAATTGTTTTTTAGGGTGACATGGTCAATAACTAAAGAGGTGTAAATGTTTAAAGACTAACACATTCATACATCATGGGCCTATTCTTTCTTGGGCCCTATCTTCTGTTTTTTTTTACTTCCCTTTTGACTTGTTGATTACTGGCCTTACGTTGACTATAGCGTGGTACGGTGCAAGATTTATTGACCATTGTGGGTTTGAAAAATCGGTGTACCTTAACCAACATTAATCATCATAAAATTTGTAGGCATGCAATTAATACATACTACCAATAATACCAAGAGATAACCCATTACAAAAGACATTTTTATCGTTATCTTTCTATTACGAGGATGTGGATGGATAAAAATACCAAATTCCTAACCTATGCATGCCTTAATTTTAGGAAGTCCTTTATTCACCTCTATATTTGATATATTAATATATATTTATCTCCTTTTATAATTAGAAATGGTTAAATGTATGAAATGGCTGTGAGATTTGAATCAACAATTTTGCCCTACTCCTTCCTTGCATGGTGTTATATATGTCCCCATGTGTTTCAGCTATGCGGAGCACTTTCTTAGTTCTACCCAAATGGCTGCCACCCCATCATGATAAGGGAGATCCTATACAATTGAGTTCGTCTCACCAATCTTCCTCTTAGCTAGCCCGATCCGCCTTCCACATACTCACCGCCCAAAACTTTCCCAACCCAACAATCTCCAACACACTCAAATCAACTCCTTTTCCTCTTCCCAACCTCCTGATCGGACCCCATACGCCATGAGTGAGGCACCCGCTAGAACGGGAGACGACCTTGACGCCACCGTTGTTGTCGCCAGCAGCCACAATCCGCAGCGACAACAACATCATGCATCCTCTGAGATGTTGGACGATGTGGACCAGCTGTTGGATCTACAGAAGATATTCCGATCCTTCGACCGCAACAAGGATGGCAACCTGACGCAGCTGGAGTTGTGCTCCCTCCTCCGCTCCCTCGAACTCAAGCCCAACACCGACGAGCTTGACGCCCTCATCCAACGCGCCAACACCAACTCCAGTGGCCTCGTTGAGTTCTCAGAGTTCATCACACTCGTCGCCCCCGAGCTCGTCGACGATCGCTCCCCTTATTCAGAGGAGCAACTTCGTGGGCTATTCGAGATATTCGACCGCGATGGCAACGGGTTCATAACCGCCGATGAGCTCCTGTGCTCCATGGCCAAGCTCGGCCACATGCTCTCCGACAAGGAGCTCACCGAGATGATCGAGGAGGCCGACACTGACGGTGACGGTCGGATCGACTTTCGGGAGTTCTCCCGCGCCATCACTGTCGCCGCCGCGTTCGACAATGTCTTCGCCGGAACAAGTCCATGACTTCCAACTCCTAAGACCCGTCCATCCACCATGCCTTCATCGATCTCATGTGTCGTCGACTGCTGCTTTTATTGCGCTCTGTTGTATTTTTGTATGCTTCTAAATCGATTGTGTTCTTCTTCAAGGGAGGTCATTGATGATATAAATTTTAGGCTGCTAGTGTTGGTGAGATGAGCCGATGTTTGTTGCAAATGACAAACATATTAAACAAACCGATGAGATGTCAATGAATATCAGTTTTGGGAGGAATTATCCATGCGACATCATTGTGTTCCTTGATTAGTTAGTCATGTCCATCGATCGTCTTACATCTTGTCTTGCTTGATGGCCACAAAGACGATTTTTTTGGTGTTCAACATTACTAAGGAGAATTTTTAATGGTGTTGGGTTCATTATTTGTACTTGTCCAAGGAAGAGCTAGATGTATAATAACCCACCAAACCAAACCCGAAAAGTTTTACCACTAACCAAGGGGTTGAACCTTACCAACTTTCCATAGTCAGCGAACCAAACATCCTTATGGCCTCTTTCCATTGTAGGATTTTCACAAGAATATTGGAGGGCGTCGGCTTGTTTGATTTATGATTTATAGGATAGGAAAGACATATGAATATGCAATTATAGAATTACTATGTCATGCACACTTCAATATTATAGGATTTGGTTTATACGGAAGTTTTTTTATTTCATCGAAGGAATTGTAAAAAAACTTAAAGTGTATATTAGAATTACTATGTGAAGTAGTACAAAGATTGTCGTGGAAAAAATTCCTATAGGAACTAATCCTACCAGACCACTTGTAAAAAAAAAGTAGGATAATACCGTACAAAATTCTTATGAAGTTCCCTTAAATCAAACAAGCCCTTAGAAGTTTTCCTAACGTCACTTTGAATCAAAAGAATGACATCTTTGAAATTCCTATGAATTATATTCCTACCCTCAAATCAATCGTATAGGAATTTTAACTTCCATTCTAAGCTATTTTTTACACTTATTCGCGTAGCATTGAGCCACGTTTCCTGTGTTCTATTCAAATGATAACTCGAACAGTTTTTATTCTGTTTGTATTCCTGTGTTTCTCGGCAAAGTTGATGAATTTCAGCAAATTTTGCTCTTCGAGCCGGTTCCTCGTCTTCTCCGGCTCTGCCTCCAGAAAAAAACCCGACGACGTCTCGGTCTCTCGGACCAACCTAGAACCCTTTCCCGTCCCCCTCCCCGCTCCATATCCTCCCGAGCAGCCACCGGGAACCTCTCACGCCGTGGCAAGGAACGCTTCCACAACGTCGCCGTCCGCCGGGATGGAGGCCGCGGCGGCGCCCTCCGACGAAACCCTAGCCGCCGTCTTCGCCCAGCTCAAGCCCCACACCATCGCCCTCCTCGACGTCCTCCGCAGCCGCGGCCCCGCCTCCAACCCCGCCGCCGCCTCCTCCCTCCGCGCCATGGCCGCCTTCCTCCGCTCCGCCCCCGCCTCCGCCTTGCAGCTCTGCTTCGAGTATGTAGTATACACCCACTGCTCCTCCCTCCTCCTATCCACTACCTGACGATTTTTTTTTGGATGCGGCTCCTCTGGTTTGCGGTTTAATCTGGGTGCTCCCTGTGCTTTTCTCTAGCTATACGGCGTTTCCGTTGCTCATGATCCTGGATGCAGCGGTGCTGTGCAGGAAGGAAGGCAAGGCAGGAGGGCGGGGCGTTGGGGAGGCTGACATCACTGATGCCATCGCCGAAGGCGGCCTCGCCTGCATCGAGACTCTCCTCACCAAATGCCGCCTCACCTCGGTCAATCAGGTGACTATTTCTGCTAACCAGTGACTCTGCACTGTAGTCTAGCCTCTAGGATCCTAACTAGAACCTCTTAACTAGCTGATTACTGAGACTTGGGTTTGGAATTGATTTTCGGACAACTATCGACTGTAATGACCAAACCATATCTTGCTCTTTAAGCACAATACTGGGTAGATTCATGTCGGTTCCTTTTTGTTGTTGAATCCACCAAGTTTTCCACATATGTTTTGTTTGCTGTGCTAGATGGTTGCGTTACTGAAAAAGTTGTCATCTGGGGCAATGCTTTCACCTTCTGAGGCTTCAGAGGAATTCCGCCTAGGCATCATAAGATGTTTCAGAGCCACGATTCTGCAGTTACAACCATGCTCGGATGAGTCCTGTTCGTGTAAGCAAGTGACTGTATTGCCGACAAAATCAACCACTCTAATTTCGGAAGCTGGTAGCGTGGTTCACCCAAAGCAATCTGCAAAATCAGATGAGTGCCTGCTTGCATTCCTCCAATCCCAAATTGCTTCAGCTGCTGTGGGGCACTGGCTTTCGCTTCTTCTTCAGGTATAGTATTTGTTACTGAATTTATGTACGCCCACCTATTCTTTTTACGTCACCTCTTCTTTTGTTGATACAGTATCTTTGCTATTCAGTTTTTCTGCTATTTGTGCGCACATGTTACTTTAGATGTAATCATGTGTTAGTAAGATGTTGCTCTAATTTGGTTCCTTTTCGTATGGAAGTCATCCGAACGTGAGACATCAAGAGGTCTCCGTGGCAGTGGAGGTGTTAGAAAGGAGTCATTGCTTGCATTGCGCGTTCTTATTGCCAAGGTGAGATGTTCTGTGGTAGATCAGTTGTTTGCTAGAATGCTAGACGAGAAATTCTAATGTGTTCTGTCAGAAATGATTAATCATTTACTAACCTACCTGGTTAGTATTGCTTCCCAAGAAAAACCCACGACAAAACTATTGTTTTTGATTGAAAGATGAATGTACAAGAACTGAGCATGGTTAGAAATGACATAGGAGTCAGGGTAACAACACTTTTAGTTTGAAACAAAAAGGAATGGGGTATATTGAATAGTGTAAGGTATACCTAATTTCAGAGATGATTTAAATACCCAGGGTACTCTGATTGCAACAGTAGGAGTCAGCATCACGTTCCTGTTTGCCTGTTTGGCATATCTGTATCTTTCCTGTGCGCATGGTTCCTCTCTGCATAGAAGTATGGTTGAGTGTTTTTTTAGCATGGCTCCCGCTGATATTTTTTATTAATTATGCGCACAATTTACTAAAAATTTTCTCTCTTGTTTAGGTAGGTACTGCCGACGCACTCGCCTTTTTCCTGCCAGGTATTGTCAGCCGTCTTGGAAAGCTTCTCTACACGTCTAAGACTATGATTAGTGGTGCTGCCGGTAGTGCATTGAGCATTGAGCAAGCCATTCTTGGATTGACTGAGGCTTTGATGATAGTCCTATGCGACAAAGAAAATTTGAGCACACTTGATATGCCCAGTGACAATACTTCTACTCAGTTTGGTGGCGGTGGCTCAAGTGACCATGTATTGCAGAAACTTCGCCAACTGCCAATGAATAATTTATCTAAACAGATAGAAAATGCTGAAACTACAGAAGACGCTATCTCTGATTTCAGTAATAAATCTGCTGATAGAAGAGCATTGCATGTAAAACGTACAAGAAAATGGCTCGAGGAAACAGTTGCAAATATTGAAAAGTTGTTTTCAGCCACATTTCCACATGTATGTTTACCCCTGCCGGACCACCAACTCCACGGATTATTTGTTAATCACCCTTCTAAGTCAGTTTAATATTGTATCATCTTGCAGCTTTCTGTTCATCCATCTGAGAAAGTAAGGAGGTCGGTGGTTAACGGTGTAAGGGGGCTTTTGTCTAGTTGCAGCTACACATTAATGAGAAGCAAGATGTTATTGGTGGTAAGTTTGCACATTCTAATTTTCCTTTCACGAGTGAAAAGCATAATAAAATTGCTGCGAGTTCTAAAACTTTGCCATCATATGTAGCATGTCTTTGGCTCAGCCAGCATTCTCCACATACTTGATTGGAAGCTCTATTATTTTAACTTCATAAAGTTAATTACAGGAGTGCTTATGTGTTCTAGCATGTGATGATGCCGCAACTGTGTCTGAGGCTGCACAAGATTCTCTTGATTATCTTTTTATGAAGGGTCAGATTTTTCTATCAGAAAATGATGTTTCTGATATATTTACCAGGTTTGGATTATTTATTTGCTAGAAACAGCACAGTTTAAGTGGAAGCAAAGATCTCAACTTTTTTGCATGTAAAACAGGCTGCTTGAAAAGCTACCACAACTGGTGCTTGGAAGTGAGGAGATCACTGCACTTTCACATGCTAGGAAACTATTGGCTCTAACTTTCTATGCTGGTCCTCAGTTTCTGATCAATCACCTTCATCGCTCTCCTGTAAGTTCCTTATATTTCTTTCTTCAGATCAATGACTCTTTGATTGACTTTTGACTTGATTTTGATTGCACTGGCAGGTTGCTGCTACTCGCTTCTTTGATTGTTTGGGTTTATGTATTAGCCACGGCTCACAATTTTCTGGTTCCATGGACAAGCTAATTGTATCAAAGCCACTATCTGTTGGGTATCTGTACTCAGTTGCTGAGTTAAAGAGTGGTGCCTATCTTAAAGATAGGACTCATAGTTCTCAGTATGCCACAGCTTCCTCCATAGCCCCTAAAATATCTGTTATCCAAGATGATGGTTTGTCAAATGCAATACATGGTACAGTTGAATATGAGCTCCCCCATGTACCTCCATGGTTTGTTCACGCGAATAGCCAGAGACTATACTTCGCTCTGGCTGGAATAGTTAGGCTTGTTGGTCTATCAACTATTTCAGGTAATTTGTCAACTACTTTGAATGCTTGCCGTACTAGTTGTTTAGGAGCTGTCCTGCTTCTTGGCGTTTACAGTGGTACTTGACTCGCCAAGTTTTGTTGCTTGTGATTATGCTAGGGCAAGGAATCAGTGCGGTTTTATCTGTTTTTGTTGATATTCTACTGAATCAATTCCGGAGGTTGAGCGCTGAGCTGCGCGCCAAAGACACTCAGAGATATGGTGTGCAGAGGTGGTACATGAAGAGTGATTCTGGACAGCTACTACGCCAGGCAAGCTCTGCTGTTTGCATGCTCAATGAGCTCATATATGGTCTGTCAGACCAGTCTCTCTGTATATGTTTGCAATTATTCAACAAGAGTTCAGTACAAGAGGCAAGGGTACCTGGTCAAGACGGTAACTCAACTTCATGTGCCGAACATAGCAGAGTTACTGGTTGCAGAGAAGTTTGGAAGATACTTGAGCAAATGGGAACTAAAGAGGACATTATTCAATGTATTGGCAGTATTCTGCATGAGTATATATCTCCAGAAGTATGGGATCTTCCAACAGAACAGAACTCTGAGCTATGCCAAGGGGAAACTAATCTCCCATTGCATTTATTCCGCGATACCTCTGCCCTGCAACAAGTAATTATGCATAACTGCAATTCGTCAATAGTTTTGTTAAAGTTCTTCTTCTGCTTGTTCCAATTTCAACTGTATTTCATGCTTTGTTCCGCGTCAGGTAATGCTTGATGGGATTGGAGTCTTTGGTATCATTCTAGGTCAAGATTTTGCACGTAGTGGGTTTATGCACTCTTCACTTTATCTTCTGCTACGGAAGCTTATCAGCTCAAGTGCGCAGATTAGGATAGCGTCAGATGCTGTCTTAAGAACACTTACTGCTGCTGGTGGTTACTCTACGGTAATTGTCTTATTTCAAGCAAGAGTCTTTACCGTCATCGTAAAAAACCAATTAATGTCTTCCTTCCTGTGCAGGTTGGCCAATTCGTTGTGGCGAATGCAGATTATATTGTTGACTCTCTTTGCAGACAATTGCGCCACCTAGACCTCAACCCCCATGTTCCTGATATTCTTGCGTCCATGCTGTGTTATATCGGTGCTTCTCGTGACATTTTACCATTTTTGGAAGAACCGGTATGATAAGGATGGTTATGAATCTTTGCCCTTTTTTCTGCTTGTAAAACATCTGTAGCTGCTAGTCTGTCAAATAAATTGACACTTAAATGCTTCTGAAGTCGGTCCGCTTATCCTTTGGGGACCACTTTCCATTTTGATTGTACTAAGAGGATCTGATGCTCCATGGGGAAGTAAAGTAGAAATGTTGAACATTTAATTAAAACAATACATGATATTTCTAATAATTGAAGCAAATTCCAATTTTTTATTTCATTGCAATACATTTAATTCTTACAGATGCGGGCGGTTTCTTCTGAGCTGGAGGTTCTTGGTAGGCATGATCACCCACATCTAACTGTTCCATTTCTGAAGGTATTGTGATAGACAATTACAAATTTGATATCATGTGATGGCTCCTTGATTATTTTACTACGTAAAAGCCACTTGCATTTCAGTGCATGTACATGGTGCTGGCTCGGGTTTCAAATTTTAGTTACTGGTTTTACAATTTTAACTATCGCATGCTATTAGCCAGGTTTTAAGTCTATTATAAGGCTGTTTATCAGCAGTTCTTAAACCTTATTAAGCAGTGCAGGATGTGTGTGCAGCTGTTCTGTGTAGGGGCCTCTTTAGGCACTGGCACAGTTTGCACTTGTTCGGTCCAACAGGTCGTCGTTCTAGTTTTCATGTCTTCTCGTGTCATGTATGAGTGTTTGATTGATAGTTTTCTACGGTTTGTGCAAGTTAGAGTATGGCAATGCTAGTACAACCACATAGAATCATGTCAATTATAATTGGCCTACCATCTAATGTGTACGAGGCGATGATAGCTAAATGGTCAAACAAATAGAGAAAAATGCAGTTAGTAAGTGCTATTTTTTTTGCTGTACTGGCATCAAAGGTGAAATTAATTGGAACACAGTATCCCCCTGTGGTTGTTTTTCCTTCGGTTGACAAATATGTATTTAAACTGTCAGATTTTGTACAAAATTCCATATAAATTAAAGCCCATGTTGATTTTTAGCTCTGATTGTCTTCATCTCTTGTATTACTGTTGTGCGCATGGTGCATGCAGAATTCAGAGCCACCTGTTACTTGTGTTTCATCTTTTTGGTGGGGTCATGTTTTGCTTGTACATGTTTCACTGAGCAAGTTCTTTCTTTTTGGGTTTCCCTAGGCGGTTTCTGAGATCGCGAAGGCATGTAGTCATGAATCTATTAGTTTACCAGATGAGGTGCGATCATTTTGTGTGAAGGTCAGATCAGAAGGTCAAGCAGTTCAAAATTTGGTAGAGAAGAGAAGAGGAATTAGTGTAATGACTGGTAATAGCTTGACAGGATCCAATTTTGTTTGTTTACATCTTTCACAGCAGTTAGTTCCGGTCCAGTTCATCACAGTAATGGATAACATAAGCAATATAAAAGCATGCTAAGCAATTTTTTCTTTCACTGTCATCATATTCATGATCCCTAGAAGAAGAAAAAAATGATTTAGATAGTTTCTTTATTCATGTAGTTGCTGTCTCATAAGTCATAATCTGTTTTTTTGGATGCATCAGAAGCAACAGATGGTGATGCTGAACCTGAATTTATGATATTGGAGTATTGGGATGATTTACTCTGCAAGCTAAATGATATGAGAAGATACAGGAGAATAGTTGGATCTCTTGTTGGGTCTTGCTTATCAGCTTCCACCCCACTTCTTTCGGCGACTAAGGAAGCAGCATGTCTTGCGGCACTTGACATCGTGGAGGTATATTTTCATTTCTTTCTTCTAGATTATGACAGTAATTGGGATAAGTGTAGTTTCTGATTCCGTTTCATGGGATATCTCACTTGCAGGGACATTTATAGGTTTCTTTGTTTTGCCATGTTTTGCTGACCATTTTGTTTGGCTATATCTTTTGGCCATCTTTTGAAATGGCTTTCTGCATACTGGTGTTCTGTTTGGTAGAATAACTATAGTTAGCTGCTGTATTCCTTATCTTAAGGAATGGAAAATTCTGCAGTATACAACAAGGGATGAGGTTTCTTGTAATGTTGTGCACTTATGTCATATGACTGTTTTCATTTGTACCTTACTCTACTTGTCAGCATAGTTCTTAGATGTCATTTCTGTTGTCACGTAGACGTAGTACATTGAGTAAAAGTGAAACACGTATAGTGCATTCAGCGATTCATCGACAAACAACAGTTGCTTGAAGACTTCTTTCGCTTCATCCTTACAATGAAGGTTTCTCTGGAATTTCTTGTCACGGTAACTAAAATTACTCTTTCCATCTGCAGAACGCTGTTGTATCTATTGCCAAGGTAGAGGAGGCTTATAAGTGTGAAATTGAAAGCAAAGCTGCTATTAAGGAGGTGGTCCAGCTTTTGTCTTTGGATGAACTTCTTGATGATATGGACGCTGCTGAAGATGTTGATGAGAATAGACTACTCCCAGCTATGAACAAACTATGGCCATACTTGGTTATCTGCCTTAAGAACAAGATCTCAGTGGTGCGGTTTCTTCACATCTGATATTCTTGCATCGTGTAAATCATTGTTCTCTTAGTACTTGCTTCTTTAGTTTTCTTGATCAGGGCTTACGTGGAAATATTAACTTCTTAGCTTCCTAAGTTATACCATTAATCGATGTCTCATTGCTCACTATCATCAAATCATGGTTGAGGGCTTAGAACACACAAGAGCATTTGACATTATTCAATCAGCGAGCCACATACTCTTTTGACCAGAATCAGATACAAGGCATTGGTAGTTGCCTGTGTTGTATCTAAGTTCAACATTTTCATTTTGCCATTTGCGTAATTAGATCCAAGGGATTCCTAGCTACTTTGGAATCCGGATATTATGTTTGACTGGTGAAACTCAAATACCATTCCAGTAGCATGTAACACATGTTATTGTCTGACTCGGTTGATCCATCGCCTCTATAACCCTGCTCCTCTTTGACGTCAAATTTGTATGAGATTCTGAAGTTAACTTGACCATAACTATATTCTGAAAAACACGTGCCCCAGAATAACAATATGCCCCGAACATTACCTCAGTTCAATTAGTGATGTCACACTTGCACCCGTGTAACTTAGCCCAACGCTCTTGATTATTCATATCACCTTACATGTTTGTTGCTGTCAATGAATGCTACATTTCGTTTATAATTTCGTAGTCATGGAAGATATGCTCTCCAACAGACCAAAACTTGAAATTCCAAATTACGGCACAAATTATGTGCAATATTGGGTTGCACATGAAGTAGACCTAGTACAATATTTTTTTTTGGCTTGGATCTAGAATTTCCAGTGACCAACACAGGGTTTCAAATGTACTCTAGGCATGATAATTTTGAATATATGAGTTGCTAGACTGGTTAAGTTTCAGTTACATGTTTCTGTATTTCCGGTCATGCTGTAAGTTATTTGAGTTCTGTATGATGTCCGCTCTTACTGGAATGCGGTTTCTGCAGCCCGTTGTGAGAAGATGCACAGAAGTGTTAAGCAGAATTATTCAGATATCCGGCGGTGATTTTTTTGTACGTCGGTTTCATAAGGATGGATATATTATTTGGAGGTTGTTAGCCTTGTCTCCATTCCGACGGAGAACACCATCATTGATGGATGAGAAGGCAATTATTTTACCGTATAGGAATACCTCACTTACCTCAGAGGAACCTATGGCTGAGATCTCCAGCCAAAAGATTCAAATCGCGGTCCTGGACATGATCACTGAAATATCTTCCAATAAAAGAAGTGCAACTGCATTGGAAAGTGCGTTAAAGAAAATATGTGGCCTTGTGGTAGGGATTGCTTATGGTGGGTTGATAGGTTTGCGAGAAGCTGCTATAAGGGCATTGACAGGACTTGCCCGTATGGATGCTGACCTCGTGTGGCTTCTTCTGGCAGATGTGTATCATTCACTGAACCAAAGGGATATGCCCTTACCACCTATCCAAGATCTGGTGGAGCTATGTGATCTTTTGCCGCCTCCAATGTCTTCAAGAGAGTACCTCTTTGTGCAGTATGGTGGTGAGGGTGTTAGATATGATATAGACCCTTCATCCGTACACGAGGTGTTCAAAAGGATGGAGGATACGATTTTCAAATGATATCCTGTAACCACACAGTTTTGACTTTGGATTATGGTCTTTTGGATCTGCTGCTGGCACAGTCAACTCTTTGGAGGAGGACATTGTGTCTCACTGTCTCATACTGAGGTCAGTCATGAAACTTTATCCCCCCTCCCCCCTCTGTTATTGCTTGTAAATCAATATTTCGTAGACTAGGAAATTCAGAAAGCACCTACGGAGTACATTAACAAGAGAACAGAATAACAAAGACTTTCACTCATGATGTGTTTCTGTATTATGGAAACTGTTTGTCAGAAAATTCGGGGAAAATCTTTTTACTTAAAAAAGGTAGCATGGAAACTTTTTGACAACTATTTATATATTCCGATGTGTTTTAACTTTAATTTGGAGTCCTGGAATAGTGCTTTAGGGCTTGGTTGGCGCACAGGAAAAGCCCCGGACTCCGGTCCATTCCCGAGGCAGCAATTGCACGACTCTCAATCACCTAGGGAAATTTACGTGTGAGTTTGGACAGCCCGTACCTGTTTTTTTTGCCAAATCCGCGTCCAAAACCCGGGAACGTACAAGATGGGCCAGCTGGACCTTGTGCACCAAACAACGAGCAAATTTTCTCTGTATATCAGAGGTTTTTTTTTGTTACGGAGAAAATCTCGGGTACAAGGTGGCGTCCCTGGTTTTTTGGTACCGTGACGTCCAAACAAGTCCTTAGTTAGTTTTTTTTAATCTCCAACCGGAAACATCTTGTTGGTTTACTACTGCTGCTGGGCTGCTGCCACACATAGTTTAGGGCTGAACATCAATGCATCTAACATCAGTGCATCAATGTTAAGAGGAACATGATGTATTCATACAACCAGATTCCACAATATTTTTCCATACATGGATGGTACCATTAAGGTGCAAGATTTTATGCTTTCTGTATAATCGATTCAACGATATTAATAGATATCTTAAGTATTATTGCCAACAATTGAATTGAATTATGAATGGCCACTTCCTCTCACGCCAAAGAAAAAAAATGAATGAGTATTTTAAACCATATCTATGGAACTCCATAAATATTTTAGGATGTCCATAATAAGTGGGTTATGTTGTTTATGCAGATATCATGGTGAAAGGTGAAGTGTAACCACAGGAGATTTTTTTTGCTGTAAGCATGCAAAAAATGTGATTCAAGTTTCGTATGTGATGCTGTCTGCCATCTGTATGTATATCTTCAAGTCAATTGACAGAGGCGGCACAACCACTTGCGACTTGGAGTTGTTGTACCATAACAACTGTAGAAGATAACACCATTTTGGTCCACAATTTTTTTCTTCAAAGGGAAACGCTTATGTAATTATGTAGTCTAAAAAGAAAAGAAGTGGAGATGGGAGGATTCAACATTTTAGGATGTTCTGTAGGAAGTAACTAGATCTGGCTGATACACTCCAGTTTTGTTCTGCTGTCATATACTCAGTTTCATTTGTATCTGAAGCGGGACAGATGTCAGTTATTAATGTAGATGTAAACCTTAACAGAGTTCTCATGACAGTCATCACGCTGAGCTGATTCCCTTTGCGTTTCTATACAGTTCTTTCTATGCACAGGCGCACAGCCTCCAGAGTTGCATTGTATCCAGGTTATCTGATATGTAATTAATGTCATGTCGCTTCAGGTAATTTTGGTTTAGTTGCATGAGCAATGTGTACCAAAAGATACCTATGACCAAATAACATGCATATCACCTCTCTTTAGTAACATCAAAACTGTAGTTATCCAAGTGAAGATGGAGACACCGTAGGCTAGTTCATTCAGTATTGGTTGCGCCAGATTTCTCAAAACCATCAGAATTTTGCGTATAAAAGGGCGTCAAAGAATTCTGCATTGTAGTCGTAGCTGTGATTTTCAACCTAGCAGATATGAATAATTATACCTATTACATATGTACAGTCAATCTAGTAAAGAGCTCCCCTCTTTGGCAAGAACAAATAGTCCGCCTCCATCACCTCTTGAAATCCTCAAGTCTTTGTCCAGGTAGGTTGTCAAAAGCCAGGACTTGGCCCTGTTGTTGCCGGGAATTGGTACCTTGAGGGGTGGCTGCCCAGAGATGGAGCCGGCAATGCTAGCAAAGGCTTGCTGCAGAGGGTTCAGCAGCTGCTGGACAGGCCCTAGGCTGATCTTCTGCCCGAATATGGCGATTTGGTTAGGTAGATTGACTGATGATGATATCTCTGGTGGCTCGAAGCTCCCTTCTTTGAATTGGACCTTCAGTAAAAATAATTAAGAAATGTATCAGTTCAATGCATCTGTTTGTTATAATAGGTCGGCTTATGTTGTAAAGGGCAGACCATGAAACTGATAAAACATCGTAAGAAATCTTAATATCATGATGTACACCTCAAATACCTGGTTGCACAAGAGATTTGCTACATACATGGCATCATGGTGGTGTACGCCCTAACTGGGATAAAGACAGGTGGGCGGCAGCGGCAATACAGACATCAAATACGTCTTTTGAGCACTTGAGTTTTGGCTTGTAGCCATGCAAGATTAAATCTGTCAAATCTACGGCAGCAGAAGTGGGCCTCTCCCTACTTTGATAATTTTAAATTCCACATTTTAATATCAGGTAGACGTAGGAAGCAAAATAGTTCAAAGGGGCAACACAATAAATATAATAATGCATTATGATGCTACACAATATTGAAGAAACTATTAGCTTACACAAGACATGTCTGAAAAGCTGAATAACCAATGCAGTAATAAATGAGACTAGTATAGTTGTGTAACTTTCATGAGAAGCAAGTATATGTACCTCTATCCTTGATGGACTTTGGGCCTCAAAAGAAGCAGTTGCGCTGAATGAAAACGAAGCGAATGGGGTTGAAATAGTTGAAGCGTTGACTATCGTCAAGCTTCTCGAGTCGATTTCTTGGGATATCTTGTCAACTTTGGAGAATGGTGTTGCCCCAGCCAGCAGAATGGGTAAAAGCTCGGAATATGCCGTATACCTGAAAGTATCATGCACAATTAAAACTAGGTACAAGCAAGTAGCAACTGACTGGAGTCCCACATTGCAGTGATTGAATAAAATTGGTAATGAGAACTCTTTTGAGCGCCAGTATTGAGAATTCTATAGGAGAATTTGGTCCACTGCTTCGACAGAGCAAGAGCAGTATATGAAGGTAGACAGACTGCTTACACAGACAGTAGAATCTAGAACACCCTTTGGTGACAGTTGGAATCAAAACTAATCAGTGGCTATAAATTTTCAAATAAAGTCTTCCGCTGACATCTACTTCTAGTACTAAGTACTAACCCACGAACGAAGTGAGGACCGAAGTAGTGCATAGTATAGCTAAGTAGAACCGATAGACAGCTAAGAGTGGGAAGGCTCACAAGAGGATCCAGTTTCCGTCGAGGAGCTCCGGCGCCTGGACGGGCGCGGTGGTGGGATTGGCGGCCTCGAGCTGGGCCACGAGCTCCACGACCTCCCCCCTGACCTCCGCGGACGCCTGGAGGCCCAGGCCGGATCCGTACACCGTGTCCACCAAGCACCTCTTGAGCTCCTCCAGCCCGTCGTCCTCCTCCGGAACCGGAGCCGGCGAGGGCGTGGGCGTGGGGTTGGGCTCCCCGCCCCACTCGTCGTCGTTGGTCGGGGTGTCGGCGCCGGAGGGCTGCTCGGGCTCGGGCACACCTGGCTCGCCCCACTCGTCGGTGACGGAATTCCCCGATGCGGAGGCGGTGGGCTCGCGGCCCCACTCGTCATCGTCGGGGATCCCGGAGTTGCCACCAGCGTTGAGGCGGACGGGGAGGCGGAGGCGTCGGGGCCGCCTGACCCGGAGGCCGCCGAGGCGGGGACGCGCGGCGGCGGAGGGGTTAGGGGTGAGGAGTAGGAGGGCCGCGTGGGCCGCGTGTGAGGAGGCGAAGAGGGGAGCCATTGGCGAAGGAATGATTTTCCACCTGTCTCCTCCTCTACGCCTCTAGTCACTTGTGTGGGCGGGCGAGGAGAGGAGAGCGCACAAGCTCAAACACCGATTTTCCTCTTCGAAATTACTGGATGGAGCATTTTCGGCCAACAAAACCCCAATAAAATCCGCTTGCTTTCTTGGGACGACCCGGCGACCTCCACCGTCGAGGAACAGAGGCCGGTCACACCATCTCGAGCAATACCCCTGTATACAAGGTCCTACTTGTACTTGATCAACCTATACCTTCGTCATCTCCATGTACTACCTCTGTTTTTTAATACATTTTTTTTAGCTTCTTTCCACATTTACATGTCCAAACTTGTATCTAGATATATTTTAATGTTCATATTCACTCATTTAATGTGTATGTAGACAACGTGTGTAATAGTTAAAACATCTTATATTAAAAAACACAGAGAGTAGGTGGTATCTTGAAGACAATAATCAATACTTCAAAAATCTTCATTGCTCCAATATATGTTCATTATTCTCATGTCCATTCTTCGGATTACATTTAGACATCGTTTTACTTATTAACTGAATTACCATGCTCTATCACGATCACGGTGAATTTTTTCATTTGATTGCACGCCTCAAGACCTAATAAGTCATGGCTCACATATGAGATATTATTCTGTTCACACCATTCTCTCAAGATCGTGATCCTACATGGATTGACAAATAACACAAAGCCTCACAACAACATATTAGTTCCACACAAGAACGACATATTCATTGAATTTCATATTAATGCGTCAAAATTATCTTCGTCTTCTTCTCCT
This sequence comes from Poa annua, assembly GCA_026929855.1. Taxonomy (NCBI): domain Eukaryota; kingdom Viridiplantae; phylum Streptophyta; class Magnoliopsida; order Poales; family Poaceae; genus Poa; species Poa annua. The sequence goes on along the minus strand of CM049431.1, from coordinate 76,234,940 downwards.
TAATCAGATTATATCATCTCTTCATTTTAGTGATCTCGATGCCAATACTCAATGTATATCTTATCTTCATGACACTCAACATTGAATCTACCACATGGTTTATGCAAGTATTGGATAGGCCAAACTTTTTTTTAGAGGTAAAACATTCACCTTTTTAGAGAACAATTGTATAGCGAGCTTTTTGATATGGTCAAGTATCACATACTTACTTGCTAATCAAAACCAATTGTACTAAATAAAACACTAGAAAAACATGTGATTTAGTAGACGAAAAGTATGTGTAGAGCATACCCCTCCACAATATATGCATGTGCGAATGAACTTGAATTTTAAAACATATATTTACATACATGACCTCTGGTGGAGTTTCAACTTGACACATGGGCCCTAGTGATCATGTTTTCTTTCTTAAAAAAGTCGCATTTTCGTTTTTCAACAATTTCTGGAAAAAGCATATACATATTATATTATGTACATATTGAAAGTGCATGGTTGCCCCCATGCGTGGTTTTGGTAATTAATGACAATCCTTATGGACCAATATTTACATTGAGATATTCTTCATAGATCTTGTCCATGGGAAACTATAGGAGTTCATGTGTTGGACTCTTCAAGATGACTTAATGACCAATGCTCTATTCAAGGATTTATATGATGAATGGTAATGTGTAGAGTTGAGCTCATTGCAAGTATGGCTTGGAATAGAAGATTGAGTGAACAATCATGTTTACCTCCAAGCCATCATACATATCAAGAGAAGAAGGTGAAGTGCAAGTTCAATATGATGCATATCGGAAGATATCCTTTGATTGAAGCTTGCAAAGGAAACATGAAGACAAAGCTTAGCGAGTCCCTCCCATAACGGAGTATGGGGGAGCATTTGGAGAAGTCTTCATCAAGCATGTGCTAGCAAGCACAATCAAGAAAGGTGTTTCAACTTGAGAGAGTCAAGATCTTCATCATCGAGCTCAAGTGGAATGCGCAAGGCAAAGGTATGATCTTGATAGGTTTTATCACTTACCGGTCTCATGGTGTTAGTAGGAGACCGGGTTTTAGGATAGATGGCGTACTATCAAGAGGGGCTCTCAAGTGAGTAACTTGATCGCATTGCTGTGGAGAGCTCAAACCTTTGCATACTTGGCTTCTCATATTTCTTGGTTCTTATTTGGATTTTATTGTGGTGAGAAATTAGAGCTTGCTTCATCTCCATGTCAAGCTCTAGTTCACCGAAAATAGTTTTACTTTGGAAAACTTGTTGCGTTTTCGGTGGCGGAAATATTGCCGGTTCAACTGTGAGGAAAGTCCCACACCTTTCCATGTGTGTTGATTTTACTCTATTTATGGGATGCAATATTTTCAACAAAAGTGGTCTCACCTCATTCGGAGTTCATTCGCAAAAGTTATAGCAGTTTTCGTGTTCAGTTTTGCTGCAGTTTTTCTTAGGCCGGAGTTTCCGGTCCCCAGGACCGGAGTCTCCGGACTCAACGATTGTCCTTCAAATCTGCTTTGAAGTTGTTCAGCCCCTGGTGAGGGGCGGAGTTTCCGGCCCTAGAGGCAGGAGTTTCCACCCATGGATGTGAAGGGAATATGCCCTAGAGGCACTTAATAAACATAGTTTATTGGCAATATCCCAATTGTTCATTATATGTTTTACACCATGCTATAACTGTATTAAGCGAAAACATTAATACAGGTGTGGTAGATAAACAACCAGGTCCCTAGTAGCCTCTACTAAGACTAGTTTCATTGCGCGATTGATGATCGAGGTTTTCCGATCATAGGGCATGGCACCGGACGGCAATGGAAGTCATATCGTTAGGTGTAGCGATGTGATGGACATACCCAGTATTTATAGGACATAGTCATTACGCCTTAAGACCGTGAGATCAACTCTTATTGTTATCCCTGGAAGATACTTTGATCGCACCAAACGTCGTATCTTATATAGTATGACAATAATGGTGATACTTTTGGGTATCGGTAGGGGGTAGTTGAGACGAGGGGTCAACAACGGGATTTGTCAGTCCACATAGCCGGATAGATACTCTAGGGCCCACTCGGTGAGATTATGTCAAATGAGTTTGCAAACATGTGACTAGGTCACCAGCTGACATAATATCATAGACGAGTAGAAGATAGCGATGTCGGTAACGAGATCATGCTAGGTATGGAGATATCTGAGAATGATGCTCGGACACGCTAAGTATCGCCATGACAAAGGGTTTAAGACTATACGTCCAGGTTTGATAGATGAAAGTCATTCGTTATATCACAGAGATTAATTCATGGGGTCCAGGCCTACGAGTTAGTCGTTGATCATACCTGTTATTATATCGAACCGCTAGGGTAACACACTTAAGGGGTTTCGACAAGACAACCGGAAAGGAAAGAGATCACCGGGATCGTCCCGGGAGGGGTCCAATGGAGATCGGGCAGCGCCGAAAGAGTTTTTGGAGCTAGGAAAAATTATATATATTATGTTTGATATTAATTAGTGTAATTAATATGCAAATATGATTTTATATATTTATTTTCGAATTTATTTAGGCTGATTTCCCTAGATGGGCCTTCTGGTCGAAAGAAGGCCCATGGGGGGGGGGGAAAACCCTCAAGGGAATTTTGTGGGGGAGGCTTGGCCTGCCTAGGTGGGCCAAATGGAGCCCACCTAGGGCCGGCGCACCATCCCTAGCCGCACCATGGCTGTGGGATAGTCCCACATTGCATAGAGGTTGGCTCCCCCCGGGAGCCTATATAAGAAGGGGCACCCCTGGCCTTTTAATTCACAATTTCTCTCTCGATCTCGTGGTTCCCTTGTCGGAGCCGCGCCGAGTAGAGGAGGGGGATCTCTTCCACCATAGCCCGCTGCCGCACTGCTGGTGTTCTGGTCCAAGTCTTCCGCTGCTCGTCCTATACTGGAGCTTCGGAGGCCGTCGTCTCCACCGTATGTGTGTGACGCCCTGCGAGGTGCTGCGCTAGCGGTACTCGGAGGCCTACTTCCTCCACCCGACCTCGGGGTCATCTTCGTCGTCTTCGTCGCGCCGAGTTCTTCGCGACCTAGAGGTCGGCTACGTCGTCTTCGTCGTCAACGCTTGTGCGGGAGCGTAATCCCCGCTATTCGGTCTACGAGGGTATGTATTCCGATCTCCGCCGTACTACTATATCTGCATAGTGTAGATCTTGGCTAGTTTAAGGATATCGTTGCTAGGAAATTTTTTGTTTTCTGCACACGATCCCCTTCAGTGGTATCAGAGCCGATCTATCGTAGATATAGGTGTACGCTGTTAGAACCCGTGTTCTGCACGGGGGCACCGTTTCTGTTATTTGCTACCCTCTAGCGTGCACTTGTGATTCCAGCGGCATCGAGTTGATGAAGCGGCCCGGACCGACTTTACGCGTACGCTTACGCGAGACTGGTTCCACTACTGACATACGGCTTGTACCGTATCTGTGGCTGGCGGGTGTCTGTTTCTCTCTCTTAGTTGGCTTTGCATTTTCAATGGAGGGCCCGAAAGGGATGCTTAAACATGCAATTATTGGATCGTTGTTGTGGTCATAAGGTTCGTAGGTATGAAGCGGTTCTATTTACGAAAGCCCCGAGCCACGTAAAATATGCAAAAGATAAAGTAGAAGCGTCTAACTTTATTTTGCAGGGGCTATGTGATATGGTCAAGGTAGGTTTATTAAATTGTTTCTAAACTGCGGGCGCCAAGAAGACCATGGCGCAATGGACTATATCACATTGCATTACATTTGATGTTTTGTGTGCATCTTATATTGTGTGATTGTGTGTATAGTATACATTAGTTACACGGCGGTAGCTATATAAGATGATCCCTTCAAAATACCACTAGTGTTCTCCCTCCAACGCACACCACCAAGAAAGTTCTACGTTATGAGGCAGGCCGTGATGATCGGGTGTCAGACATCTCGTCGTTCGCATACAGTGGGTGTAAGCCATGTTGCACAAGCGTCAGCGTGGAGGTTTTTTGGTGGCGAGCCTAGCATATTCAGAAATATGGCCTCGAAACAGGAAGACCGAAAGGTCGAGCACGAGTCACAAAATTGGTGTGGCGGACATTTGTCTACTCTTAAAGTTGTGCCGCCGGCTCTGATGATGAGGGGTGGTGCAATAGATGGGGGTCGTGTAATCTCTTAAACGACAAGGAGGGATGTTCGTTTGAGTGGGAGTTCGGATAGTTATTTTCTAAAATACTAGAACTCAGAATATAATGAACAAAGTCTGTTTTGCAAACCTTTGTAGATATTAACCATGGTGATAGCATCTTTTCAAATTAGGCGCATTCCTGCGATTGAGAAATTAAAAGGTTGGGTCCAAACTTCATAGTTTTATGCTTTAGCTTGAGGATACTCCTTGTTTAAACCGTTAGCTCTTTGTGTTACAATACGCGCTAGGAGATAAACCCGGAGATTCCGCTAACAAAAGATAATTTGGATTATCGGATTTTGTGCGGATGATATCATCATAGTCCAGTGTATGCTATGATCTCTGCCATAGAGAACCAACGGTGGGTACGAGTTTTTAGATCGCGAACATATGATATGGTCGCTAAACTTGGGGTACCCCAAACGTTGGGTTGATGAAGTTTATAAGTACGTTGACTGATTGTCTTCTCAACCAAGATGGAAGAGAATACACACATTGAGGGAGCACGTGGCGGTCATACTTAATGACATATGTTCATGATTAATGAACATTGAGACGCCTCGCTCAGCTCAATTACTGGATGACAGACATCGTTGCCAAGTGCAAATCCTCTGTCATAGACTATGTCATGCAAGGGGAATCGTTCACCTTCATGGTTCTTGATTACGGTGAAAGTATCAAGAAAATGAAACAGATCTCCGGAAGTCATCAATGATGATGGTGTATATATGATATACATGTTATGAATGTTTTAGCTAAGCAAGTACTCGCAGTAGTGACTAAGTTTTGAACTAGTCATGTTTTGTGAAAAACCAGGTTTACTGCTTGAGTAGCTTGAAAGGATGAGGCGACATTGCGTGTTGATAATGGCAATCAAGTTGTTGTGATGGCCATAGACACTCTCCCTCTAGATCTACCATTTGGGTAAATTCTTTATAATCGCCTGTTAGTATGATCGTTACAAGTGTGTCTCCTCTAGCGAGACACTTGTTCATACATGATAGTGACAAATTGGTGTCCTATATTTATGAAGTAATGATCAAATGCCGATTTGAATTTAGATGGTAGAAGCTCCCACATTCATAATATTAATGCCAAATGATACAAACTTAATAAAGACACCATATATGTCTGACACTACCGTTTAGTCATGTCAATGTTATATGCATTAGCTCCACACTGGATGGACCTACAAGTCCTAAGATTTGTTCTTTTGACACTTGCAAAATAACTGTGACACCGTTTCGGAAAGCGGGCATATAACTTATTGATAGTCATACATAGAGATGTATGTGGTTCAGTGAAGTAATTGACGGGTAGTGGAGACCTTTATTTCGTGAACTTCACTGAACGTTTTGAGTATAGCTTGTTGAGAATCGTGCATATGGGTGTATGTGAATCAATGAAGTACTTTAACGTGTAGTGGAAGTCTTTATTTCATAGACTTCATGAATATTCCGAGTAGATATATGGATATCCGCTTCGGGGAATGTTAGTCTGAAATTTTGATTCGATCAATCAAGTTCAGAATGAAGTAGGAAATAAACTTAACAAGAAAATCAAATTCCCGCGATGCAGGTCGAGGAAATGAAGATTTGAGTTATAATGTTGGCACATCATTGAAGGACTTGTGAGAAGAGTTCCACAAATTACGTCGCATGGAACACCATAGTGTCATGGTGTGTTAGGACGTCGTAATTGCACCCTATCGGATAGTGTGTGGTAAATGAATCTCTTACCGAATTATTGTGATCATTAGAGTCATGTGATAGAAACGTAAACACTCACGTTAGCAAATAGGGAAACCATTTGAATCCATGGAGACAATACCATACGAGTGATGGCATGGCTTTTTAGCCTGGATTGTCGTTTCAGCAATTTAGTGTTTCGATGTAATCGAACCTAAAATGGATTAATCTTTGTAGTATACCCTACCTAAGGAGTTAGTTGGGTACATGTCTCACGACATAGGCAAAATCTTTGCCGGGATATACCTTGCGAAAGAAATAGTTTCTTGTCCGAGGGTATAAGTGAGAAAGAAAGTAGAGCAAGACGAAGTTGGTGAACTTCTTCTCCAGACATCAGAGTGGCGCAATCGAAAGTGTTTTCGGTGTCAGGCTCCACAGCTTGAAAAAGCTGATGATTCAAGATCATGATGTTCTGAGCTCATACTAAGAGCGTAGGCATATGAGGTTGTGTTCCACACTGTGTGTTACGACAATCTTGCTATGAAGGTCATATTAATGGAATATGATAGACCTACGAACTACGAAGAAGAGATGGTGGACCTAAGTCCGAGAAATGGCTATGAGTCATATATGATCCAAAATAAAATCCATATACGATTACCAGGTATTGACTTGGGAGATCTTCTTGATGGCATCTAGGATGTTAATAGTATATGGAATTTTATGAGAGAGTAGACGTTGAGCAGATTCGATTTGTCGTGAAGCAGTTCCGACAGACCACATGAGAGTTTGTCTCAAGTGGCGAAGCCTAAATCTATTCTAGGTCGTTTAGCAATCACTATAATTTCGAATGACAAATTGATAGTTGGATGAGAAAACCATGGTTCATAATAGTGTCATTAAGAATGGTTTGTAATCCTGAGGATGCTAAACATGTATGCAAACTTCGGTTGTCCATTCATGGGCAGAAGCAAGCATATCGGAGCTGGAATCTTCACTTTGATAATGTGATCAAAGGATTTTGGAGTTGTACAAAATAGTTGAAGAAACCTACATTTGCAAAGAAGTGAGTGGGAGCAAAGTAGCTTTCCTTGATCTTATATGCGGAAGGCATATTTGAGTGGGAGCTAAGTAGCTTTTCCTTGATCTTATATGCGGAAGGCATATTTGAGTGGGAGCTAGGTGTCATTTGTGATTCTGTATGAAACGAGATACTGAATGACACAGATCCTCTAGTAGAGTGTAAAGGATTATTTAAGTGATTAAATTTTCTATGAAATGAAGTTAGGAGTATTAGGCATCCGATTTATAATTGTATAGATCAGAAGGGGCTTAATAACATTATGTCGGAATATTTCCTTAGTCAAGATTCTGAAGTGTTTCAGAATAGGACAAGCAAAGAAAGAAGTTCTTGCTTGTATGACTAGGTAAAATATTAAGTTTATCTTGGCATTTTCAGTTATAGCAAATGATGTTCGACATTATCTATGTATCAGATGTTGGGGATATATCAACTAGGGGTATAACCAACATGGATCAATCCGGCTAGTCCAGGGTGGCCCAAGGGTGGTAAGGCCGAAGCCTTCCGGGCGGCCCAGATAGCTGACGTACAAGGAAGTAAGCGGACGGTCGAAGGAAGGCGGAAGGCCGAAGCCCATCAAGCCACCAAGCCCAAGACGGAAGGCGGCAACTAAGCCGGCTAGGTCTAGGACTCTGTTTACTTGCCGGACAAGTACTTACCTTGTACCCTGGGGTCTGGCCGCTTATATAAGCCGGCCACCAGGGAGCCTTTAGGGCAGACGCTTCAATAGGCATCATACACATTGTAACCTGTTCACGGCTATTGCCTCATAGTGAATTATAGCAGCACGTAGGATCTCGCCACCGCTGTGGGATCCGAAGCTGGGTAAACTCGCCGTGTCCAATCCCGTCCTCGACGACTCCAACCTTCTTCCCCACAATCCATACGTAGGCTAGAGGACCCCCGTCTCCTATCAATTATGCCGATACCACGACAGTTGGCGCCCACCGTGGGGCATAAGGTTCCTGGCGTCACGTTCCAGGCGGGAACACTTGGCGGCGTGGGCAAGCAGATCGCCGTCGGTCGCGTCACAAGGTATGGCGGCCACAGCTACGTCAACTCGGATGAGTCCTGGCTCCCGGCGGACGACTACCTTATCGGATGCGCAATCGTACCGATCGGAGGGATCGACGTCTTCATCGGGTATACGCCAGAGGCGTACGGCCTACCACGTTTCTACAACCCCACCCACCAACCCTTCGACCAAGCAGTCGACCGACAAGATGGATCTGAATCCGCCTTCTCCCAGGAGTCAGCCGAATCTGATTTCCACTTCGTCAGAGTTGTCGGACTGGGATCAGACTTCCAGCCGGAAAACAACGATCCTGAGTCAATCCTCCCTGCCCTACAGGAGGATGCGATGTCAGATGCCGGATCCAGATCTACAGTTCAAGTCAACGTAGACTCTGACTCTGATGATGATGCTAGTCTCTTCGAAGAGAAGATCAAAACCCGCTTCTCCTGTGGTAATTCGGCTCCTTCAGAGGGCACAACGGATACTGACATGCCTGACAAGCTGGCTATGATGGTTGTTGTCGGCCACGAGACAACCCCAGTTACTTCAGAGGCGCAAAACAAGCCGGCGGAAGATGCCGGCGACACCACTGCCGGCCAACTCATTGAAAATTCCGACAAGGTGCACGCAAAGAAGAAAACGGCCTCGAGAAAGGTGGCAGCAGCAAACCCACGGATTTGCTCTCCGTCATCAAAGAAGTAGACGAGATCATGAATACTCCGGTGAATAAAGACACCCCACTTGACGAAGTGGAAGAGCTTAGGCTTAACATGCTTAAGCACTCTGACTTCCTGCGAAAAAGAGAGGAGCACGTTGAGAGCCTTGCGAAGAAGATCGAGAGAGAACAGGAGAAGATGTCGGCCAAAACAAACCGGCAACTCTTCGAGGAGAAAAGGTCATCAAAAAACCGCCGTGGAAAAGAGCCGCCAACGCAAGCGACGACAGCAGCTCAAGATCTAGGTTTCGATTGGCGCACGACACCACAGCGCGTGGACAGAAGGGGAGATGTTGTCTTCTGCACCCCTGTCCTCAACGCGGCCACCGCGCTAGATACCCTGGACGACAACATTTACACGGCGGAAGAAAAGCTGGCCAATGCAAGACACTTCGTGAGCAAGGCCCTAGAACAACAAGCTCGCGCTGATTCCTACGGCCACATGGCGGATGCTCGCGGGGGAGACCTAGAGTCCAAGTCGGGAAAGTGCAAAGCTGCACCCGGCGCCGACCCCGAAGGCCCGTCTGGCTCCAGTAGCCATGGCGACAAAAGGAAGGCAACGCCACCTCCAAAAAAGACACCACCGCCAAAGCCAAGGCGGGACGAGAATTCAAGGACATGAAGCAGAGGAGACCTGCCACCTCCATCCCAGCCAGGACGCGACAACGGCGGTAGCCGGAACAACAGGCCACCGCCTAGAAAAGATGTCGGCAACGACCCTCCCAGGAGAGGTCGAAGCCGGTCTCCACAGCGTAGCACCGGCAACAAGAAGAGAGAGGAGGCAGAAGGACCCAGGCACAGCATAAGCCGGGCAGCGCAGGACGAGCCGGACGCAAACAGAGTCGCACGGCAGCTCGATCCAAAAGACGCACGACACCGCCTACAAGACATAGCAAGAGGAAAGGAGCCGCTATATTCTGGACCAAAGTGCTTTGGTGACGCCATCCGCAGAGAGGCGTTCCCTAAGGACATGAGATCAGTGTCAAAAAACTGTTCTAGGTACAACGGCCTCGTTAAGCCGGACTCATGGCTATCCGATTACGCCATGGCCATAGAAATTGCCGGCGGGAGCAGCCATATTGCCGTCCGCTACCTACCTCTCATGTTGGAAGGCACGGCAAGAGCTTGGATCGACAACCTTCCTGAAAAGTCCATCCATAGCTGGTACGACATGGAAAATGTTTTCTCCCAGCACTTCCAAGGAACATACAAGTGTCCAAATACCTACATGGATTTGCAACGCTGTATCCAAAAGCCGGACGAAACCATGACAGATTTTGTCAGCCGTTGGATATCCGAAAAAGCCAACTGTCATGGTGTTTCGGACGCGCAGGCTATCCACGCCTTCTACACGGGCCTACAGAAGAAGTCCTTGCTCCGTCATAGGCTCGTCCGCGAGCAAATCACGGACCTTGGTGAGATGCTCAACCTGGCCGCCCAATACGCGGCGGCGGATGACGACGCCCGGGACGATGACCCAGACGTCAACATCATACCAAAGCGGAACAACAAGCGCAAGCAGGCGGCAGATGACAAAACCGGACCTTCCAATGAGGTAGTCGTAGCATTCCAAGCGAACGCCGACAAAAAGAAGTGGAAGAATAAGAAAGATAGTCGCGAAGCCGGCTCAGGGCCTAAGGCGGCGCGAATCACTTATGAACAGACAAAGCTTTTGCCATGTCCCATCCACGCCTCACTGGGCAAGGTCAACCATATGCTTGGCGAGTGCCGTTTCATGGACGACTTCAAAAAGGACCCCACAGTCGGCTGGAAGTCAAAGAAGTCAAAGAAGAACGACAAGAAAGACAACAAGGAAGAAGAGGATGACGACGACATGTCTATCTCAAGCGAAGACGACGTAGCCGCCAAGAAAAAGAAGCCGTATCCGAAGGTCAAAGAATCTCTTGTGTGCTTTGTCGGCACGCCTTCGGCTAAAGCGTATAAGGAGGAAATGCGCGAACTCAACGTGACAATGCCGGACGTCCCTCAGTACTTGAACTGGTCGGAAGCAACGATCACTTGGGACCGGTCCGACCACCCTGATCACGTTCCTCACCCAGGCAAGTACGCCCTTGTCGTCGATCCCATTGTCGACAACTTCAGACTCACAAAGGTACTTATGGATGGCGGCAGCAGCCTCAACATCCTGTACTATGACACACTAAGCCGCATGAACCTATCAGAGGATCAGCTGGACCACAGCAACCTCACTTTTCATGGCATAGTGCCCGGCAGGCAAGCAAAGTCAATGGGGAGCATCAGGTTGAAGGTAACTTTCGGACCAAAAGAGAACTACCGCTCAGGGTTTCTCCGGTTCAAAGTTGTCCCCTTCAAAAGCGCCTATCATGCAATCTTCGGACGACCGGCTTTCGCCAAGTTCATGGCAAGGCCGTGCTACATATACAGCAAGCTTAAAATGCCGAGGGAAAACGGAACCATCACGATTTCCGGCAACTTCAAGAAAGCCAAGGAGTGCGAGCGTGGCATGGCCGCCTTCGCAGAAGCCGTCATCCACAAGGAAGAACTCGCGTTGCTCGGGGCGGATTCAGACAACTCCATGCCAAGGCCAAAGATTGATGTCAAGAAGACCTTCGAAGCTTCAGAAGACACCAAAAAGGCGGACCTCATCCCAGGTGACAAGTCCAAGCAAGTTTTCATCGGCTCCAACCTTGACAGCAAATAGGAAGGCGTGCTCGTCGAGTTCCTCCGTGAGAATCATGACATCTTTGCATGGTCGCCTTCCGACATGCCTGGTGTACCGAGGGAACTTGTCGAGCACTCGCTCAACGTCATAAAAGGATCCAAGCCGGTGAAGCAAGCAACAAGACGCTTTGGTGATGAGAGACGCAAGGCTATAGGAAAGGAGATAAATAGGCTGAAGGCCGCCAATTTCATAAAAGAAGTTGTACACACCGATTGGGTGGCAAATCCCGTACTTGTTCCAAAGAAGAATAAAGAGCTGAGGATGTGTACTGACTATACCGGTGTTAACAAGTGCTGCCCAAAGGATCCCTTTGCGCTGCCTAGAATTGACCAAGTCGTAGACTCCACAGCAGGCTCCGAGCTGCTTTGTTTTTTGGACGCCTACTCAGGATACCACCAAATCAAGATGAGAGAGTCGGATCAGCTGAAAACATCTTTCACCACTCCATACGGGACTTTCTGCTACATTACAATGCCTTTTGGCCTGAAGAATGCAGGGGCAACATACCAGCGATGTATGCAAAATTGCCTGCACGAACAGATCGGCCGCAATGTTCACGTCTATGTAGACGACATCGCGGTAATGTCAAAAAAGAAGGCAGATCTCCTAGAGGATTTGGAAGAAACGTTTCAGAATCTCCGGAGGTATCAGATGAAACTCAATCCCGCCAAGTGCGTTTTCGGCGTTCCATCCGGCAAACTGCTTGGTTTATCGTCTCAGAACGAGGGATCGAGGTTAACCCGGAGAAGATCAAGGCCATCCAAAACATATCCAGACCTACTTGTCTGAAGGACGTGCAGCGCCTAGCCGGATCGGCGGCAGCCGTCAGTCGTTTCATAAGCCGCCTAGGGGAAAAGGCGATGCCTCTCTACCGGCTATTGAAGAAATCCGACAACTTCGAGTGGACAGCATAGGCAGATGCCGCCTTACAACAACTTAAGGAGGCCCTCATATCCGCTCCGATATTGGCAGCACCTCGATCACAGGAACCAATGCTGCTGTACATCGCGGCAACATGAGCTGTTGTCAACATTGTCTTGGCTGTGGAAAGAAAGGAGAACGAAGCCGCGACGTGTGAGCAGCGACCGGTGTACTTCATCAGTGAAGTGTTCTCCGCCTCCAAGCAGAGGTATCCGCATTACCAAAAGCTGGCGTATGGTGTATTCTTCGCCGCCAGAAAGCTTAGGCATTACTTTCAGGAACACACAGTGACAGTAGTCAGCAAGGCACCGTTGGGAGACATAATCAACAATGAAGAGGCAACAGGTCGAGTTGCCAAATGGGGCATCGAACTTGCCGCCTTTGATATAGTCTATAAACCACGGACCGCCATTAAGTGTCAAGCGCTTGCAGATTTTGTCGCCGACTGGACAGAGGCCATGGAGGAAACGACGCTCCCCGAATCAGAATATTGGGTCATGCACTTTGACGGATCAAAGATGCTCAAAGGCTCGGGGGCTGGAGTCGTTCTACGCACGCCTAAGGGTGACAAGCTTAGCTACGTGTTACAAATCCACTTCACAGCAACCAACAACGTTGCCGAGTACGAAGCTTTGCTTCACGGGTTACACGTGGCAAACGACCTAGGCGTCAAAAGAATCCTCTGTTATGGCGACTCGGATTTGGTCGCGCAGCAAGTAAGCGGAACATGGGATGCGAAAAGCGCAACAATGGCGGCTTATAGAGCCAAAGTTGACGAATTCACAAAAAACATCGCGGGCTACGAAGTCCGGCATGTTCCAAGAGCTGAGAACGAGGCGACAGACACACTTGCAAGACTGGGATCGGAACGCAAAAAGGTACCAAAGGATATTTTCCTGGAACATTTGCACAAGCCGTCCATTAAAGGAGCCGATTTGATAGACCCCGATGCTGAAGAACCGGTAGAAGCGGCAAGTCTCGCTGTCTACCTGACACAGCCGGATTGGACAGTCCCATATCTCGATTTCCTAATCGATAGAAAGTTGCCGGAGTACGATGAGGTGCTAAAAAGGCAGATCATAAGGCGAGCCAAGGCATTCACGATAATAAAAGGCGAGCTATATAAGCGAAGCACGTGCGACATCTATCAGCGGTGCATACAGCCGGAAGAAGGCCGGGAAATTCTGAAGGACATACATATTGGCACCTGCGGGCATCATGCTTCCGCCAGGTCCATTGTATCCAAAGCTTTCCGCCAAGGTTTCTACTGGCTTACCACCAAAAGAAGACGCCGAGAACATCGTAAAGACATGCAAAGGCTGCCAGTTGTACGCTCGCCAACCTCACTTGCCGGCACAGGAACTGAGGACGATTCCAATCACCTGGCCGTTCGCGGTCTGGGGCTTAGACATGGTGGGTCCCTTCAAGAAGGCGCGCGGTGGGTACACCCACCTATTGGTCGCTGTCGACAAGTTCACCAAATGGGTCGAGGCTAAACCGATCAGCAAACTTGACGCACGAACAACCACCAATTTCCTCTGGGGAATTATCTCTCGGTTTGGAGTTCCACACAGCATTATCACTGATAATGGCAGCAACCTGTCTCAAGGCGACATAGAAGAATGCTGCAGCGATCTGGGTATCCGGCTGGATTTGGCATCCGTGTCACACCCTCAATCCAATGGACAAGTAGAGCGTACAAACGGCCTAGTCTTATCAGGACTCAAGCCTCGTCTCGAAGCTCCATTACACAGGGCAGTCGGCGCTTGGGCAGATGAGTTACAATAGGTACTATGGAGTTTGCGCACAACACCAAACAGGTCTACCGGCTACACTCCTTTCTTCTAAGTATATGGCGCTGAGGCAGTGCTACCTACCGACATGAAATACGATTCCACAAGAGTTCAAGCCTACATCGAGCAAGACGTAGAAGGTGCAAGACAGGATAGCCTAGACCTACTAGACGAAGAAAGAGACGTCGCTCTCCATCGCTCCGCCTTGTACCAGCAACAACTTCGCCGCTATCATAGCCGGAGAGTGCGGAAGCGAAGCTTCAGAATAGGTGACCTGGTTCTCCGCCTAATTCAAGACAGGAAAGGCTTGCACAAGTTATCCCCACCATGGGGAGGACCGTTTATAGTCACAAAGGAGCTGCTCAATGGTTCCTACTACCTGGCCGACATCCGCGACGAAGACGAAAAGAAAATGCGCAAGAAGGCGGCAGGAAAAAGGGGAACCAAGCGCAAAAAAGGCATTGACGATCCGTTCGAGCAAACAAGACGGCCTTGGAATATTGAGCAGCTACGTCCTTTCTACACTTAGCAATTTATAATTGTAATAAGTTAAATATGATTATGAAATAAAAGTCTATGGTTCCTCATCTGTGTTGAGAAGCATGCCATCTTTTGTCTTTTCTTGCAATCATATTTCCCCTATGTATCTAAGTTACCTATTTTCTAGCTCCGTGCAAACGTTCAAACTGGTAGATACTTGCAGCTTTCGAGCCAACCCAAAGCAAAAATAAACTTTTTTGCGCCGCCTAATTCCTTTACCTCTGATTACTTATATGTGGTTCGCCTAGTAGTATGTCTTTGACACCAACATGTTGGCTTTGGTCTCTGTTTCTAAACGCATGGTTTAGCCCTGGTTGTTTCAGCTAAAGTTACCGGCTGAGGTTTCGTCAACATACAAAAATTCAAACATATAAGTCAGGGTAAAATTAAGGTGGGCCATATTAATAAAGACAAAATAAAACTTGTCAGCTAGTTTCCGCCTAGCAAAGCAGCAACAAAAGTATATACAAATATTACAAGTCAATGTTGCATTGTTTCAGGGGCTGACCAATAAGGCTAATAGGAGGCAAGGACAGAAAGATATCGCTCGGGGGAGCGTCTACATCAGGCTTGGGGGCTGACAACTTCAGCCCCGGAACTATCACTCCCCTCCGCCTCGGCCGCGCCGCCAGCTCCAGCTCCTTCTCCGCCAGGCACAGGATGGCGCCGATAGAAGATGGAAGTGTCCACCATATCGGCAACACGCGTGGCGTAGCCGGCAACGCTGTCCAGAACAGCGGCCGGCTCAACCTTGCTGCCGTCTTCATATGTTGACGGCATGCCTTCGGTGACGGCTTCTATCTCCGCCTCGGGGTAGTGCGCCATGAATAACCCAAGTGCGGTCTTGGCACCACCCCGCGCCGCCGACTTCAGCGAGCTCTTGTGCAGTTTAGTCGCCTGCTCCAAGATAGCGGGCACGTCGCTGAACTCGGTCGGTTCCTGGCTGCCGGAGGAGGTGAAGAACTTGGCGGCAAACCGCTTGGACGCCGCCAAAGTCTCGGTGATCAGCTCGCCTAGACGCGCAAGGCGATCCAGGCGGGGGCTGACAACCTTGTCATCGCCTAAACCGGCGGGAACTGTATCAAAAACGAAGCCATTAGTTTGGCTTAGGCTAAAGCAAAATGGCAACATCAAATAAGGAGTAAGCAATTACCAAGGGCCGAGTTATGGAAAGCGGACAACTCAATCATATGAGTTGCCAGCGCATCCTCAGCAGTTTGGGCGCGGGAAGTCTGCTTGGAGATTTCCTCGGCAGCCGTCTTCTCCGCCTCCGCCAACTTCTTGCGCATGCTTTCCAGCTCACCAGTGAGCTGGCTAGATTCCTGCGCAAATTTGAGCTGCTGGGCCTCCATCTCTTTCTGGTGAGCCTCCTTCAACTCCAAGTTGACGGCCGCCAAATCAGAAGCTTTATTCATAAGAGCTTGCATATCAGTGGACGCCTTCAGAATATCCTGGGCGTGATCTAGCAGTTCTACAAATATGGATTCGCTAACTAAATGATTGACGGCAACACAAGTCGAAAGTATAACTGAAGGCGAAGAGGATTAACCCTACCTTCATCTTTTTTGCGGGCCGCCTTCAACTCGGCAATCCGCAGGTCCTTAGCCTCGCACTCCTTCTTCAGGTCGCGGCAGCGCCGGTTTATCTTGACTCGGGAGGAGACAAGCTCGACGTTGGCGGACACAAGGCCCTGCAGGACAAAACAAAGGCATAAAACATATTGTCGAATAACCACTAAGCCGGCAGTAAAAAATTCTTTTATTTTTGACTTGCCATCTAAGTGCTCGGGGGAAAGACTATGTATATGCCGGAGTGGTAAAAACTTACAGACAGGTCGCCCTCCAAGTCGGCGAAGGCCTGCGAGGCGAAGTTAGCGAAAGCCAAAGTTGACTCCTTGGCCTCCTTAAAGGTGGACCAAGGGTCCCTGACCTTGCCGCCTCCCGCAGTCGGGGCTGCCCTCCGAGACCCGCTGGCAGTCGACTCTAGCAACCCTTCATTGGCGGCGCGCGATTGAGCGGCTTCATCGGCCGTAGCCTCAGCCAGAAGTAGGGGAGCCTTGGGCGCGCGGTCGGTGGAAGAGGCCCTTGGCGGAGCGCCAGAAGCCGGAGCCGGGGGCTGACGACGAGCGTCACCCATAAAGCTGCCGGCCTGGAGCTGAGGAGTTGGCGGCACGGTAGCCGACGAGCTGCCTTGAGGCCGCTTACCCTTGCCAAGGAGCCTGGTCGTCAACCGGGGAGTTGCGACCCTTTCCCTGTCAATAAAAAGCAAGCACAGTCAATTGGGTGCCAGTATTGAAGAAGTTTGTCGTCTATTAAAGGCATAATTGAGTACCTTCGGGGTATATTAATCCCCGCGTTCTCGCCAAGGTTGGCGAGAGCCGTCTCGGTAGCCGATGCGATCCGTTTCTTCCTCTCGGCATTCACCGTAGAGGAAGCGGCGCCGGATGCCTTGCGCTTCTTCGTCTTCCCGGCTTCCGACTCGTAGAAGTCGGGAGCCAGGTCATCCTCCCCCAAGTCGGAGAGCTGAAAAAGAAGACAAGTTTAATGGAGCTCAATTTTAGCCGGCGAAGCTATCAAACAAGGGGCAAGGAAGAAGATATTTACCTCGAGGGGAGGGTTGTCGTGGGTGTGCATGGGCACGCCCTCCACCGCCTTCACCAGCCCCGCCTTGACAAGGCTGCGGATCCGGAACGCCAGGTCGGCAACCGGCAACATCTCTTCGCTCACGCGAAGAGAGGCCGTGTCAGTAGGCGAATACTGACACATTTTGTGCGGGCTGTACCGCAGGGGGAGGATCTGCCGGCCGAGCCAGCAGATGACGGTGTCGACCCATCCAGCAGAGGGGGAGCCATCGTCCGCGTGAGGAATTCAATCCGCCTTTGAATAAGGCGGAGTTCCTCCGTCAGCTTGGGCACCGCCTCGTCCCAGCATGGCCGGGGCATAGGTGGCGCGTTGACGAATTTCGGGATGCCAACTTGGCGGCCCGGAGCTGCCATATCTTGGCAGTAGAAGAATGTGGAGGTCCAGCCCTTGACGGACTCAAGGTATGGTATCTTAGGATACCATTGGCGGCCCTGGCGGCAGTTGAAGGTGACGCTGCCGAAGGTTGCCAGCCCGCCGTCCGGCACCGTCTGTCGCCGGCAACGGAAGCAATATCTGAAGAAGTCTAAACTAGGCCTAATACCTAGGTAGCCTTCGAACAGAGCTGTGAAGCCGGCTAGGACTAATATGCTATTGGGCGCTATGTTGTGGGGCTGGAGCCCATAGTGATCTAGAACCTCGCTAAAGAAGGCGGAAGGCGGAAGCGCCATTCCCCTAACTAGATGGGAGGTGAGGATTACCCGCTCCCCGGCTCTCGGGGCCGGGATGACGTCTCCATAGGCGGCCCTCCACCGGCAATCTTCCCGAGTGGGGAGGTAGCCGACGGCCTCCAAATCTTGGAGGGCGTCTTCGTCGACTATGGAAGGTAGCCAGTAGCGGGACCCGAGGTACGCCGCTTCCTCTTCCTCGTCGACGGGGGCGCCCGCCGTCGTCATCGCCGCGGTGGTCGGTGGAGGAGCCGAAGGACCCGCCACTAGCGCGCGCGGTGGAAGTCCGGGGGGGCGACGGTGGCGACATTGCCCGTCGCCGCCATCGCGGGACGAGTTATCGCGCCGCCCAACGTCGTCGCGGGCGCGGTCTCGGTCGCCGAACCGCTCGACGCCGTGGAGAGGTTCTGGCCGGTGGACATCGCCGCGCGCAGAGGTCGCCGGAGGAGATGAGCTCGCCGGAGTTCGCTCGGAAGCAAGAAGCGGAGAAGTGGAAGGGCAAGAGGGCACGGAGAGCAAAGGCAGGGTGGTGAAAATGGACCGTTTGGCTACCTATTTATAGGGCCAGGCGTTGCTCCCTGTGCAACGGTGTTTTTAGTCGGACACGTGTCCAGCATCCGTTGCAGCGCACGATTGCACGATCCCCACGCCTCCTCTTTTCCCGCAATTTGTGATCATGGCGAGATTCCCGCCTAGGCCGTTTTCAAACTGTCGTGAGCCGGCTAGGTGGAAACCGTCAAGAAGAATGCTCGGCAAGATTGCCGAGTAGCCGTCTTTTCCCATGATGGATAAAGGCGGCCGCATGACAATATCAAGACACGCATGCCTCGTTGATTTTCAGAATGGTTCAAGTCCTGCAGCCGCCAACTTTGGCAGATGAAGAATCAAGAAGAAGCCGGCGCCTGGAGAACTTCAACCTTTCTGGGGGCTAATGTTGGGGATATATCAACTAGGGGTATAACCAACATGGATCAATCCGGCTAGTCTAGGGTGGCCCAAGGGTGGTAAGGCCGAAGCCTGCCGGGCAGCCCAGATAGCTGACGTACAAGGAAGTAGGCGGACGGTCCAAGGAAGGCGGAAGGCCGAAGCCCATCAAGCCATCAAGCCCAAGACGGAAGGGGGCAACTAAGCCGGCTAGGTCTAGGACTCTGTTTACTTGCCGGACAAGTACTTATCTTGTACCCTGGGGTCTGGCCGCCTATATAAGCCGGCCACCAGGGAGCCTTTAGGGCAGACGCTTCAATAGGCATCATACACATTGTAACCTGTTCACGGCTATTGCCTCATAGTGAATTATAGCAGCACGTAGGATCTCGCCACCGCTGTGGGATCCGAAGCTGGGTAAACTCGCTGTGTCCAATCCCGTCCTCGACGACTCCAACCTTCTTCCCCACAATCCATACGTAGGCTAGAGGACCCCCGTCTCCTATCAATTATGCCGATACCACGACATCAGACATAGATACTATCAGACTGAAAGCTCGACTTAGTGTGACCCGAGTTCTTGGTTGAAGAACAGGTTCTAGAGTGATCCTTGTGTGGATCAATGAACAAACGTTAAGTTTATTCTTCGGTGTCTATGAGAACTGAAGGTAGGTTTTCTAGTAAAGGGTAAGAGTGGAATGGCAACTTGCCGTAAAGCGGTTACGATGATGCAAGTTATTACACTGACCCATACGACTAGAAATCTCATATAGGATATGTCCTTTATTTTGAAGATAGACATGGTTAGTTTGTGAAGTCGCCTATGAATGCACTGTCGCACAATCTACATAGGTGTAGAAATATATCGCGACTTCAGAAGTAGCAAGTGTGATTGGACTGAGCAGTTTTCCGAGCGTAGGTGGTCCCCTTAAGAGATCTCTTAGACTTTTAAGGCGCATGCTACGCGAATGCTCGAGTCTCACTCCATCCACTGGGATATATTTCACCGTCATCGTAAGATACGGGATTATGTCAAACTAGGTGACATAGAAACGTTGCAAAGCACATATAGGTCTCAATGTGTGAGATCTATTGACTGTATTCCTCTTCCACGAGGCGAGCAGGCACCAAGATGCTACGGGTTTGAGCTTTTACCAAGTTGTAAACTAGATTAAGTGTTACTCTAGTGCAAGTGGGAGACTGAAGGGAATATGCCCTAGAGGCACTTAATAAACATAGTTTATTGGCAATATCCCAATTGTTCATTATATATTTTACACCATGCTATAACTGTATTAAGCGAAAATATTAATACATGTGTGGTAGATAAACAACCAGGTCCCTAGTAGCCTCTACTAAGACTAGTTTCATTGCGCGATTGATGATCGAGGTTTTCCGATCATAGGGCATGGCGCCGGTCGGCAATGGAAGTCATATCGTTAGGTGTAGCGATGTGATGGACATACCCAGTATTTATAGGACATAGTCATTACGCCTTAAGACCGTGAGATCAACTCTTATTGTTATCCCTGGAAGATACTTTGATCGCACCAAACGTCGTATCTTATATAGTATGACAATAACGGTGATACTTTTGGGTATCGGAAGGGGGTAGTTGAGACGAGGGGTCAACAACGGGATTTGTCAGTCCGCATAGCCGGATAGATACTCTAGGTCCCACTCGGTGAGATTATGTCAAATGAGTTTGCAAACATGTGACTACGTCACTAGCTGACATAATATCATAGACGAGTAGAAGATAGCGATGTCGGTAACGAGATCATGCTAGGTATGGAGATATCTGAGAATGATGCTCGGACACGCTAAGTATCGCCATGAAAAAGGGTTTAAGACTATACGTCCAGGTTTGATAGATGAAAGTCATTCGTTATATCACAGGGATTAATTCATGGGGTCCAGGCCTACGAGTTAGTCGTTGATCATACAGGAGTCTTGATCATACCTGTTATTATATCGAACCGCTAGGGTAACACACTTAAGGGGTTTCGACAAGACAACCGGAAAGGAAAGAGATCACCGGGATAGTCCCGGGAGGGGTCCGATGGAGATCGGGCAGCGCCGAAAGAGTTTTCAGAGCTAGGAAAAATTATATATATTATGTTTGATATTAATTAGTGTAATTAATATGCAAATATGATTTTATATATTTATTTTCGAATTTATTTAGGCTGATTTCCCTAAATGGGCCTTCTGGTCGAAAGAAGTCCCATGGGGGGGAAAACCCTCAAGGGAATTTTGTGGGGGAGGCTTGGCCGGCCTAGGTGGGCCAAATGGGGCCCACCTAGGGCCGGCCACCATCCCTAGCCGCACCATGGCTGTGGAATAGTCCCACATTGCCTAGCTAGGGAGGTTGGCTCCCCCCGGGAGCCTATATAAGAAGGGGCACCCCTGGCCTTTTAATTCACCAATTAATTCACAATTTCTCTCTCGATCTCGTGATTCCCTTGTCGGAGCCGCGCCGAGTAGAGGAGGGGGATCTCTTCCACCATAGCCCGCTGCCGCACTGCTGGTGTTCCGGTCCAAGTCTTCCGTTGCTCGTCCTATACTGGAGCTTCGGAGGCCGTCGTCTCCACCGTATGTGTGTGACGCCCTGCGAGGTGTTGCGCTAGCGGTACTTGGAGGCCTACTTCTTCCACCCGACCTCGGGGTCATCTTCGTCGTCTTCGTCGCGCCGAGTTCTCCGCGACCTAGAGGTCGGCTACGTCGTCTTCGTCGTCAACGCTTGTGCGGGAGCGTAATCCCCGCTATTCGGTCTACGAGGGTATGTATTCCGATCTCCGCCGTACTACTATATCTGCATAGTGTAGATCTTGGATAGTTTAAGGATATCGTTGCTAGGAATTTTTTTTGTTTTCTGCACACGATCCCCTTCAGGATGAACTTTCCGGCTCAGGGCACCGGAGAGTTTGCCCAAGCCTCAGATGTGTTGACGGTGTTCAGCCCCTGGTGGGGGCCGGAGTTTCCGGTCCTAGTAGGCCGGAGTTTCCGCCCCTGGCCGGAGTTTCCAGCCCTAGTGACCGGAAACTCCGGTGTGAAGTTTTCCTGCAACGACTCTTTTTCGTGGGACGTATAAAAAGGCCCCTTCTTCCTCAGAGAGAGTAGCTCTTCCAAGCACGAATTTTCCCTCTCTCTCTCCTCCATTGTTGACCTTGGAAAGCTTGCCCCTATCTCATTTCCTCCCATGATTCTTGCATATCTTTGAGGGATTTGAGAGAGGAGATTTAGATCTACATTTCCACCAATCCATCTCTCCTCTAAGTGAGGGGAACCTAGTAGATCTTGATCTTGGAGTTCTTGGTGCATCTCCTCTTTGTTCTTCCTCTCTTATTCCACCATAAGCATTTGTTGCTTTGTTGGAATTCGAGAGTGAAGGATTTGAGCACTTGTGTCTTACCTTTTGCATTTGGTGCATCGGTGTGCTCTCCACGAGGATTCGTGGAAGTTGAAAGTTTGTGAGCTTGTTACTATTGGGTCCTTGGACCCTAGACGCCTTTGTGGTGGTTGGACCCTTGTGTGGTCACTTGAAACCGTTCGGGAGCCCCCAATCTCATTGTGGGTGTGCCCTGGATTGTTGTTGTTGGAGGACGTTTGGGAGCCCCCAATCCCATTGTGGGTTGTGCCCCAGATTGTTGTTGAAATGCTCCGGATTTCGCCTCGAAGGAATTCCGATAGTGGAAGGTGAACCAAGCCTTGTGGTGCGGTTCATCGGAGAACAAGGTGAAACCTTTGTGGTTGTTGAACCGTTGTGTTGGTTCACACCTCTCCAACGAGACGTACTCGCTTAATAAGGAGGAACTCGGGAATACATCCTCGTCTCCGCGTACCTCGGTTATTTCTATACCCGAGCTTTTTTACTTATGCAATTTACATTGTGATAGACTTCGTGCTTGAAGTATCCTATAGCTATCACTTTGTTGTTTGTCTTTATTAGCATAAGTTGTTGGTGCACATATGTGAGCCTAGTTTATTTAGGTTGTCGGCTTGTTAATTTAAACGCCTAGTTTTATTCTGCAATTAATAAGTCTAAACCGGAAAAGTTTTAAACCGCCTATTCACCCCCCTCTAGGCGACATCATTGTCCTTTCACATATGCACCAAATTATGTTTAGAAATACGTTTTTAAGGCTAAAGAAGACAGATTCGTCTTTATACAACCACAAATTTGTTACTCCCTTCATTTATAAATGTAAGTCTTTCTAGCATTTTTTACACATATGTATCTTGACTTGTTTTAGTGCAACATTCACATATAAAAAATGCTAAACTTGCACTAAAACATGTCTACATACATATATGTAGAAAAATATTGAAATGCTTAGAAACGGAGAGAGTATTTTTCTGCAGGGCCTTTGTGATGGGCCTGTTATTAGGCTGCCAATTTTGGGCCGTATAGGAACTGAAATTAATATCCGCAGAGATTACTCCGATGGCAATTTGTGCCGGGGTGCGGAGTGGCCCACAAGCCGTCCAATATTTTGTGAGTGGAAACTCCATGTGCAATCCTCCACATGAACAATTGAACGTAACGCAGTGAGTATAGCTCTGGAGCCCAATTAAGGAAACTGCATCCGCATGTGTGTAATATTAAGTCCGCAGCTAATTACCGGAGGAAGGTAAGAATAAGAAGAGGAAGTTTGTTTCCGCATATTAAAGCTAGAGCACCCTCACATGGTTGTAGTAAATGTGTTTTTGCAGTTCAATAATGGTGAATGTGTGCGGGTACTCCCCAACAGGCCAACGGAGGCAAAGGCCTAGCTATCGACATCTCTAGTGTTACTGTGTGTCAACATTGCGGGCATTTATTGGAGATCAGGATGTCCTGCATTCGCCCGATTCCCCGTCATTACCATGCATATGTATCAAACTATTGATCCATCTTCTTGCGTTCTTGCCTGCTTGCTCTCATGGAGTCTTGCTCTCATAGTCTCATGGAGTCATGTAACTTCTTGCGTTCTTGCCTGCTTGCTCTCATGGAGTCATGGATAAGTGCAATACAATTCTATGGAAAAAATGGCTAAGAATTCGGTCCTACAAATCAAACGACCCACATAATTTTTTTTCCTAAAGATAGTTGTCAAAATTCCTTTGGGATTCCAGTGGCTCTTACGTGCCAAACAAAATGAGCAGGACCGGGTTCTGAGGAATATAACTATGCAAAGAACAAAAACATGAGACCAGAGATTTTGGTCATCTTTTACCATACAACAACAACAAAAAATCTGATCCATTTTTATATATCCATTATGGTGATGATACATTTATATTACAAATTTGGAATGGATACATCAATAACATGGCTCTTTCGGGGAAACACACCTCCTAACCCTAGCCACCACAACCTCTAATTTCAAACGATGCTGCCTGAATGATGTTGGGCAAAACATAAGCTGGGAGTAAGGGTTCCTCCGTCGCGTCTCTAGAGTGTATCCGTGGATGAGTCTCGCACGTGTGACTCGATTAATCCTCGTACGTTCAGCTCCCGCCACGATCGTGTGATGATCTGTTAAGGGGTGCTCAGCCGGCGATGCAGCATAGCCGACGATTGGTGCTCCGACACATTGAATAGTTTGTGGTGGCAACCCCCTATTCTCCTCATGTAGGTCTTGGTCGACTATGAAGGTGTCATGGTGTTGCGTATGTACGACGTCAACCGACCACAGAACTAATAAAGCCAATTGCATTGTTTTCTTATGAAAATGAGTGTGGAAGATGACACCTTTCGTAACGTAAAAGCATATGTTGTGGGTTGAGGATGTGTTGTGTCGGTTTGTGTTCCAACTCATCGTTGAACGGCTTGATGAGATCTTCGGATTTAAACGAAGTTTGTATGTGTGAAATAAGGACACAAGTATCTAATCCTGTCCACCTCATCTTTACATGGTGTTGTGACAGTTGTCGTCGGGACAGTAACTTAGGTTAATCGATGTATTTCATGGTAAGAATTGGATGAATAATATAATGATAAAAACTATAGTTTGGCTCATAGTCTGAGAATTTCAACCTCATTTGGACCATTTCGAAAAGAAAGAACGTACACCGGTACACGGCGATGATCTGGGCGCGCGGCACGGCCGAGAGAGAAGATACTAGGGCGATCCTGGCACAGCAGCGCGCGGGCAGTACCGGGTGAAACGCGTGCAGGCATTGATTCGCTCTCGTCCATCATCGTCCAAAACCTCACTCCCCCGCACCCCGCGTACGTTACAGCCCACAACAGTAACGTACGACGACCACGGCGGCGCAGCACAAGCACAACACATGGGCGCCATGCCCGAGGATGGACGGACGGACGGCCGTGATCGATCGGACGTCTCTCTAGGCTTAGCTACGCGCGGGAAAGGAACGGGGAAGGAGACGTGTTGACTTCTCCATCAGCACCACTGTGGCGAGAGGCCGACGCGTACGTGGCCGGTGATGGGCAGGGGAAAGAAGCGGATTCACGGCGAGCTTTCGCCCGGCTAGACAGGCTCGCCCGTTACCGTGGATGCATGCGCAGTTAAGGCGAGCATTTACTCCTCACCCCCCGCTGTAATCCGCTCCTTATTACCTGCATTAAATCCCTCCCTATTTTTTCACTTTACTTTTATTTACCCTCCTCATCCTCCCTTCCCTGCGTGAGCGTGACTGCCTCGCGGGCCCCGCAAACTCCGCGTGGGAATCGCTCGCCTTCACGAGGCGCGCGCAAGGGCCTGGGTCGCCGCCAGTGGGGCCCGCCGGGCTGCGGATTCAACGGCGGGGCAGCGCTGTCAGCGAGCGAGAACGCGCCAGCCAGGCCAGCTGGTCTGCTGTCGTACTACGTCGTCACTGCGAGAGTCTCCCTTCTCTCTCTCTTAGGTCAAAGCGGGAAGGCGCAGCGGACAGTACTGTGCTCCCCTCTCCTTCCTTCCATACATACAGCGCTCTCTTCCTCCTTCCAATAAGAAGAGGAGCGAGGGGGGAGTCGATCGAGTTCTAGTTCGCTGTTCGTCTTCTCCGTCTCCGTCGCCGTCGACCCGGAACTCCAAGGCGAGGAGTGGGGAGACAGGCGCGCAGGCGAGCCACAGAACAACCGACAGGGTATTTACTCCCGCCATTTACTTCTCCTTGTCCCTCGCCCCTCCATTTCACCCACCCATCCCCTACCTCCTCCAAATCTTTTCACATTACTACGCCCCTCCCTAAATCCCCCCTCCGCCTCCGCCCTCACCGGCCGCCTCTACCATGCCTGCCGGAGCGATTGCTTCGTCCTTCTCACCTCGGTTTTACTCCATCTTAGGGTGAAGCAGAAGGAAGGGACTTCGCTCGCTGCCGCCAGGTGTTTATTAATTTGTTTCTTCTGGTCGTCGGTCGGTAGCGCGAGAGAGGAAGACGCGCGCGAGATGTTCGGGGACTGCCAGGTTCTCTCGTCGATGGCGGCCATGGCCGGGGCTTCCTCCTCCGCCGACGCGCTCTTCGCCTCGCCGCTCATGCAGACAAGCCATGCCGGCGCGCTCGCCGGATTCATGTCATCCTCTGCCGGCATGCCCTTCCACCACCACCACAGCTTCTCCACCAACCTGCAGATACCGGTAACTCCTTCGTCTCGACTCTGCAATCTGCATGCCCTTCCACTTCTCTCTCTTGCGCTTGCGCTTGCGCGTATGTATGGAAAAGGAAGATAATAATGTGCATGCATGTGTACTCTGGGCGGTCGGTTTTGCAGAAGGAGGAGGGCATCATGGCCGGCCTTCACATGGCCAAGGACGAGGAGCTGGACCTCGACATGGAGATGGAGCTCAGCGGCGGCTCCGGCAGCGGCCACCTCGACGGTCTGCTCAGCTTCGCCGACGTCGACGACGACAGGGAACACAAGCCGCACCACAGCGAGCCGGCCGACGCCGCCGGGCACCACAACTCATCCTCGGCGACTGCGGCGCCGGCGACTGCAGGTGGCAATGGCAAGAAGAAGCGGTACCACCGCCACACCGCGCACCAGATCCAGCAGATGGAGGCGTAAGAACCTTATAACCTCTCTACTATAGCGTTAGCGGCTTAGCGCCGCCATAATATGAATGATAAAAGAGAATCTTGTTCCTTGGGATACGTAATCTGATGGCGCTTGGCACTGATCAGGCTGTTCAAGGAGTGCCCGCACCCGGACGACAAGCAGCGGTTGAAGCTGAGCCAGGAGCTGGCCCTCAAGCCCCGGCAGGTCAAGTTCTGGTTCCAGAACCGGCGCACGCAGATGAAGGCGCAGCAGGACCGCGCCGACAACGTCATCCTCCGCGCCGAGAACGAGTCACTCAAGACCGACAACTTCCGCCTCCAGGCTGCCATCCGCAACGTCGTCTGCCCCAGCTGCGGCCAGGCCGCTGTCATTGGGGACATGTCTTACGAGGAGCAGAACCTCCGCATCGAGAACGCAAGGCTCAAGGACGAGGTCCGTTCTTCTTTGCATAAACCCTATGTCAGATTATTAATCTTTAAACTTGTGTACTGTGCGAGCAAGTATTTGTTTATGGCCGGCGAAGTGTGTGTCTGACTGTCTGCGTATTTTTGGATATATATGATGCAGCTGGACCGCTTGGCTTGCATCGCGACCCGGTACGGTGGCGGGCGCCAGTCGAGCATGTCGTCGGCGCTGAGCTGCATGTCAACGCCGCCTTCTGTTCTCATGCCGCCGCTTGACCTCGACATGAACGTCTACTCGCGGCACTTCGGCGAGCAGCAGCACGGCGCCATGGACTTCATGGCCATGCCGCATCAGATCACCCCCGGCGCACCTTCATACATGCATGACACGATGGAGCCCGTCGTTGTCCAGGAGCAAGACAGACAGCTGGTGCTGGAGCTAGCCTCCACGGCCGCCGACCACCTCGTTGGGATGTGCCGCGCTGGCGCGCCGCTCTGGGCAGCGCGCCGCCGAGCCTCAGGCGACGTCATGGACGCGGACGAGCACGCGCGGAGGTTCAGCTGGCCTGGGGACACCGCGAACGGCGAGGCCGCTGCAGCTAGGACGGAAGGGACGCGCGACAGTGCCGTCGTCATCATGAACAGCATCACGCTGGTCGACGCCTTCCTCGACGCGGTGAGTGTTCGGTCCTAAATTAATTCTTTTCCACGGCCTCGTGTATCAGATGTATCAGATGGAGTTGATCATTTACGTTTTTCGAGCTCATGCAGAACAAGTGGATGGAGCTGTTCCCCTCGATCGTTTGCAAGGCAAGAACCATTCAGGTGATACACAATGGAGCTGCTTCCGGCCATCTCGGCAGTGGATCTCTTATCTTGGTAACTAGCCGGCCCACTATATATATTTTGTACTAGATACAATTAACTGCATCGATGGATGGATCGAATTGGTTGTTGATGTATTGGCTATGCATGCAGATGCAAGCGGAGGTGCAGTTCCTATCTCCACTGGTGCCGGCACGGGAGGTGGTCTTCTTCCGGTACTGCGTGCACAACGCCGAAGAGAGGAGCTGGTCCATCGTCGACTTCCCGGCGGACGGCTTCCAGGAGGAGCTTCTCCAGCAGCAGCAGCAGACCTGCTCGCTGGCCCGGTGCCGGCGGCGGCCGTCCGGCTGCATCATCCAGGATGCGCCCAATGGCTACTCCAGGGTACGCACACCGATCACTGACCTGATTCTAATCGCATGCATCATGCATGGCTGACGTGGCGAAGAAGATTGGCCTGCATGTGGGACTTGGCATTGCATGCCTGAACTCTGCTTTGACACGTGGATTGATTGACAGGTGGTGTGGGTGGAGCACATGGAGGTGATGGGGGATGAGAAGCCGCTGCAGCCGGTGTTCAGGGATCATGTCGCCGGTGGCGCCGCGTTCGGGGCTACGAGGTGGGCCTCCGTCCTCCAGCGCCAGTGCGAGCGCCTCGCCAGCGAGCTCGCTCGCAACATCGCCGACCAAGGAGGTACATTTTATCACCGTTGCGTGCATCACATCGCCTTCGCCACATATGTAGTACATCTGGGATATCTGATCCATGCTCATCCTGCTCGCCCAATCCGATTGATCCCGCCATGTATTTCTATGCTTGTTATGTCTGTTCTTGCATGCCTGCCTACCTCCCTACCCGCCAACTGTTCGACATTTTGTCTCACTGGGCAAAGGCTTATAGTTGCTTCTTTTTAACAACATGCCCGGCTATGTGTCGTCATTATACAATTTGGACGACACGCCGTAGCTATATATGCATATGCAGTTGTTTGTACTTGCTGCCACAATTTCGATCAATCTTCGATTTCTGATTCCCAGTTATCCGGACACCTGAGGCAAGGACAAATATGATGAAGCTGTCTCAGAGGATGATCACTGCCTTCTGTGCTAACATCAGTGCATCCCGTAGCCAAAATTGGACGGCGCTATCCGATTCTACAGAGGACACAATCAGGGTCACAACAAGAAAGAACACTGAGCCAGGGCAACCCAGCGGTGTCATCCTCACGGCTGTCTCCACAAGCTGGCTTCCTTACAGCCATCAGCAGGTGTTTGAGCTTCTTGCAGATGAGCAACAGCGCTGTCAGGTAGCACAGATTTATATTATCTCCTCAAATATTTATTATCCTTGTCAGTTTTAGTTACCCCTGCTAATGGATGTTGCTCTTTTGCAGCTCGAGATTTTGTCAAATGGGGGTTCACTTCATGAGGTGGCACATATTGCAAATGGATCGCACCCTAGGAATTGTATTTCTCTTCTTCGCATAAATGTAAGTGCTCTTTCCAGTCGTCCGAAGTCACAAACTCTGTATGCTGCTTGAGTTCCTTACTAGTATTTCTCGTACAGAGTAGTTGAAACCAAGATTTTGGATACCGGTTCTAAAAAAATCTCGGAGGGGGCTGGGATTTCCGGTAACCATGGTTACCGGAATAATACCGGTTGGTTACCAGTCAAATTTTTCAAACGAAATTTGAAATTCAAACTTAAAACATTAAAATTAATTTAAAAAATGACTTTAAAAGATGAAATCAGTCCAAATTCAAATGCTCCGAGATTTTTTGTCCGGTAAACACATTTACCGGGGGGCACCGAGAAATCCGGTTACCGGTGGTATTTGACCGGTAACCAAATCCCTGGTTGAAACAAAGTGCTATGTACACTAAGCTGTTGCAAATGTTAGCTCTTGCATTTACTTAGTAATTATTCCGAATGATTCTAATTGATTGCTACTGACCAGGTATCGATTTTAAGTTAGAGAATTATGAAAACACACAAATATAAATTGTTTATACGTTTCCCACAGGAAAAATGCCAAAAGGAACCAAAAAGTTTTCAATAGCTCAGTGCTATTTACTTACTGCAGTTACTGTAGCCTGGTGAAGTACCACTACTGTTCATGTTGATAATGCTTCAAAGCACGCACTATTTGCTACCAATACCAAGGACAAGAAATTAACTCTAGCTACTAAAGATACAACAATAAATGCGATTTGAGTGTTTTATGCTGAGATTGAGTACATGCATCACTGAAAATTGAGTTGTAGCTTTTAGATTCGTTTTATTCGTTCAGTTCTGCCATTGCCATGACAATGTTCTATCTGAAATGAAGCAAATATATTTTAGAAATATCATGTTGAAGCATATACATATTGTATGTTCAATAAAGCATTGATGTACTACCGTTTTCATGTTTACAGTCTAAATGGGCCATCTCATTTGACATCTCATATATATGGAAAACACATAGAGTTATTTATCCAGAGGATTTCATTTTCCTACCTTTTTTCGGAAAGACTCCTTGTGCACAGAAATAAATTTGGATTATCATTGGTCACAGGCTTATATTTCATCAAATGTTTGAGACGTAACATTTTGCAACTTTTTCAACACAGGCTGCAAGCAACTCGTCTCAGAATGTGGAGCTCCTGCTGCAGGAGAGCAGCACCCACTCTGATGGTGGAAGCCTTGTGGTGTTTGCAACCGTGGATGTCGATGCGATCCAGGTGACAATGAGCGGGGAGGACCCTTCCTACATCCCTCTCCTCCCCATGGGCTTTGCCATCTTCCCAGCGACCAACCCGTCACCTGCAGCCACTAGCGCAAACACCGGGGATGGCGAAAGTACTCCAAGTATCTCAGATGAGCCCGCCAATGGCTGCCTCCTCACCGTCGGCATGCAGGTGCTAGCAAGCGCGGTACCTTCAGCCAAGCTCAACCTCTCAAGTGTCACTGCAATCAACAGTCATATTTGCAACACCATTCACCAGATTACAACAGTACTTAAAGGTGGAGGAGCTAGCCGGGCTGAGCCAGCATCTGCTGGTTCTGACCAGTAGCAAGGAATGCTGGGTGGGAATGGAAGGGGAGCACATGACGCAGCCAGAATGCCTCTCAAATCCAACTGTTCTCAATTATGCCTGATAGCTGAGGTGCAAGGGAGGATTTGACAAGAACCCAATACTAACAACATCGTAGACTTTGAAACACCTCTCTTCCCGCCATGGGCCTCTCAAAATGACAAAAATACCCCAAAGTGAACACTGGGGGCATTTTGATCATTTTGGGAAGGTAATGTTATCTCCAACCAGAAAGGGTCTTGTCAAGCTCTCACTTGCACCAACCAACTGAATCCAGCCAAGGCATTTTGGTTATGCAGTTGTTTGCTCTCCCTCTCTCTCTCTTCCCTTGCTCGAAAGTCAAAGACTGAAGGTTAGCTCTGGTATCTTAGTTTTGATTTTGTAATAATGAGGATACTTAGTTTGGCCGTGTGAGTGATTTGCGTTAGACTTGTTCCAAGACTTATTAAGCAGATTGTAATAGTCAGAAGATAAAGGAAAAGAGAGGAGGAGTCAAGAGCGAACCATTTGTGATCCTTCCCACTAGCAAAGAAGGGTCTCCTGGTTCGGGAATTGACTTGTTTCCTCTCTTCGCTGCCTTTGCCTTGTCTGTAAACCTTTCGCTTGTTTTTATTACTGCTGTTTCGCTGAATCCAGTTCATGGAACCATGGTACACTACCCTGTAGTTTTGCAAATCTATCTTCCCTCTGTGTGTGGTTGTTGAATGGTAGTGAATGTGGATGCTCGCTTTTGTTTTTTGTGGCAACCTAATCTGCGCCAGGCTTTGAATGCCCTTCTCTCTTCTGCTGTATTTTTGCACATCGGATCCCTTGTCTTCCTTGGTGCCTCATCAGGCTTCCCTTGGCTTGAAATATTCTGACAGCCTACAACTGTGGTGGAGGACCAATTTTTGAGCTGCAACTGTTGGTGGAGGACCAATTTTTGAGCTACAATTGCAAGGCAATGCCATTATAAGCTTTTGCTTATTTATTCCCCTGTACTATACCACCACACATGGATATGCTGTGTTGGAGTATGATGGCCGGACCTCCGCGCGTCAGGCCTCTACTGGCGCGCCCGCGGCCCCACGGAGAGAACCGAGCTCCTCGCCGCCGCCTTGCCCTCCGACGACGGTGGCGCCGCTGCCGGCCGCCTCGCCGTGGTCTGCGTGAAGCACGGTTACGAGCCCGCCGAGGCAACCAAGACGAACGGTGCCATCAAGACCTCGGACCCGCCTTCCTCCACCGCTTCTCCTCGCTTGAGGACGACGACGCCAGATTTGGGGGTTGCGGAGGGGATTCTCGACTGTTCCTTGACTTTCCAAAAGCTGAGGGTATAAAGTGTAAAATTAGGAGGACCTAAGGACCCGAATACGTGAGGGTCGAGGGCGCAGCAGATCAAGAGGACAGGAGGAAGGCGGCGGCGCGGGAGGGAAGCTTACCCTGTGGGCGACCATTTTGGAGAGCTCTCGCGACCGGAGGCGGAGGAGCCTGAGGAGGAGATGGCGCCTGACGGGCGAGGAGCCGGATTTATGCATAGATGCAGAGGCCATGCTCACTACACGGGGGCGCTCCTTCTCGCTCCACCACACATGGATATGCTGTGTTGGAGTATGATGGGTAGGTGGCAAGATGCCCCTCATAAATAACACTATGAATGGATTCTGCTTCCTTGCTTGCATGGTGCAGCATACTACCATAGATCTCCATGTCTAGTATCTATCCATACTACCACCTGCCCATGCTGGATGTGTTTGATGCTTTGACTTGCGCCATGTATGCAATGTAGCTGCATGCTTGCTCCTCCAGCCGGATCAGGCAGGGGCCTCTCCCTACCTCCTCAGCTTGGTTTTGGACTTCTGACAGTGACAACACTAGAGGTTGGAGGTGTCCTTCCATGCATGTTTTGAGCATCCGTCTTAAATAAAATGGTCCATCCTTGCCTGTGTATTTGCTATGCGCTGTGCTGTTGAGAGATACAACTGGTGGTGGCGGTGCGTGTGTTATCAGTGCCAAGGCAAGAATAAGAAGCCCTCCAAACAAGGGAGGTGAAAATCTCTCCAATGAATTTATCTCTTCCTGTGCCTTACATGTATGTCTGGCCGTCTCCAGAAATTCGGGGCCCCTGTGCGAAACATAAAATGGGGCCCTAATTTTTAAAAAATTCACAGCAAAAATACAGATTTTCACTTTGTTCGTTAACATCACTACATATTACTTCTTCGTACAATATGTAGAAATACTAAGCATTAGATTTACTAAAAGGTATCACTACAGTAATAAACCGTCCTCATGTTCTACTAAAAAGCATCATCCGTCTGGTGTTTTTGGAAATAAAATCTTCAATTATATCTTCATAATTAATCTCCTCTAGAATATCATTTTCAAGTGCTATTGTGGCCAATCCATTGAGCCTTTCTTGCGTCATAGTAGAACGCAAGTAAGATTTCAACAACTTGAGTTTGGAAAAGCTCCTTTCCGCCGATGCAACTGTAACCGGAATGGTTAACAAAATTCTGTATGCTATAGTAGCAACTGGATAATAGGGGCGCTTCTTCAAGTAGTTCAAAATATCAATAGGACCCATGGATTTGTCAAGTAGATCAGCGAGTTGCCTAAGGCTCTGGCCGGATGGGCTGAATAGAGGCCCAATAAAGAGTCCCTTCTTGCCTGGACAGAGTCGTGGACGCTGAGAGATCTAAACTGGGCTAAAAGTTGCACATAATAGGACATATATATGAGCTATATGCAGGTAACTGGGGGCCCCTGTTTTTTGGGGCCCTGTGCGATCGCCCAGGTCGCACTGGGCCTTCGACGGGCCGACTGGCATGCTGCCCTGCTGGTGCTGGGACTTGTCTTTGCTGAGTCAATTGAGTTCCTGTACCTAGCACAGTGAGGTGACATACAAGGACCAGGATGCATCACCTCAGGCTTTGCATGCCGTTGCCATTGATGTGCCCGCTCTCCTGGTATTAGCTCTATTTCCTGATTACCATACAGACAGCTAGCCAATACAATTGTGAGGCCAGCAATCAAATGCAAAGGGTGAAGAATCCAACAGCCAACTACATAATCTCCTGGATTTCTTGAGTCTGTGATTGTCATGGGATGATAAAGATGTCAGTACTCAAGTTCAGAGCTGACTGTTTCATCTTCTCTTCCGAAGCAAATGATTAAAACGGTAAAAAAGCAAATACCATCAACGGAAGGTCAAGTCAAAAGCAAACACGCGTATTTGAATGGCAAATCAGGTGTACTACAAGGAGAACACTTTACAAATTGCAGTGACCAACTGATATTCAGAAGAGCTATGGAGTTCTGAAGAGTTTACACGAGTGTGCATGTATGAGAAAGTTTCTCTCTAACATTCTGAATCAAAACTTGTTCCTGTAACAGTTTCTGAACTGTAATGCAAACCCTACTGTACAGAAAGTTTCTGCTAACAAGTCTGAACCAAAATTTGTTCCTGCCAAAGTTTCTGAACTGCAATGCTAATGCTACTGTATCCCGATCGGCAAAGCTGCTTGATGCCAGATGCATGATCATTCATCCTATGGATCATCAGACTCAGTGCATTGCAGACAAGTGGATATGATCATGGTGTGTGTCTCGCTCCTAGTATGCACAATGGCTCTGCAGTGCCTTGCAATGCTGCAGCAGGATTGGGTTGGACTCTGCGCATGCCCGACGCCACGGGGCGCCACGTCCGAGGGGCATGTCGTCGTCGATCTCTAGCTTCGGCGTCCTCGGGCTTGGGAAGCCTCCGCTGGCCTCTAGCTGCGGCGTGCTCTGGCTCGCCTCCAACTGTAGCGTGCTCCGGCTCAGGAATCCCTCGATCTCCTTGCGGTCCGCCTCAAATGTCGCCCTAGGATCGCTGTCCCTCATCTCTAGATTGGCTGAATTCCATTCAGGTTTCAGGGTATGTGTCAGAAAATGTAGATTGTGTTGATACTGAATTACTTCAATCAAAGAATACTGAATTATGACAATAAAAAAGAGGCAGAGACACAAATCTGGTCCACTGTTACATCAAGATTCAGTTAACCATTGCTCATTTGTTGAACTTTCCCCGCGTCAACAGTATGTTAACATATACAGCTATCTTTGATCATGTTTCAGTTTGTTGTCAGGAAACAGAAATTGTGTTGCAACAGCAGCACTCGAATCAAAGACAACTGAAGAATTCTAAAACAGAGCCAGTTTGAACGCAAAAGTAAAGATACCAAGTTATAACCGGTTCCATGTCGAACTATTATAAACTCAAACAGCTAATACTTCACTTCCGTTTGCAGATACAGGAAATGCAGTTCATCGTCAGAAATTTGAAGTTTCATGTCGAAGAAGCATTACTAAACAAGTCAAAGACTACTGAAGAAGCCAAATCATTTTTTTGAAGTTTCCATGGAACTGGGTTCTCGTAAAAAGAAGTTTCCATGGAACTCTACAGATGTATGTAACCAAATTTTCTGTTCGATTTGTCGAACCATTGTGGCTTTGTCAATTTTCCTGGCCAACTACACTTGCACTTCAGATACAAATAATTCAGTTTCCTGTCAGCAACAAATTACTAAACTTGACTAGAGATGAACAATTAGCTATCACAGATAGAATTTCTACAATTTTCCAATCAATATTTACTGGTACAGTAACCTAAAATGATCCAAAACCAAATTTATGTTGTAACATCATTACCAATCAAATCAAAGACTATCGAGAATCAAACAGGTCCTAATAGTTGTGAAGTTTGCATGGTACTCGGCAGATGTATATACAAATATAACCAATAAAATTCATCTAAATTCGTTGACCTATTATCAATTTTCTTGGCAATGCCCAATCCTAGAACCAGCTACTGCACTCACATTTCAGAGATAAATAATTCAGTTTCTTCTCAGGAATAAATTGCTAAACGTGCCTGGAAATGAACATTAGCTACAACAGAGAGAAATTTCAACAGGTTTCCCACCTAAATTTACAGATACAGTAATCCGGAACCAGCTACCGCCCTTGTATTTCAGATGCAAATAATTCAGTTTCTTATCAGCAACTAGCTATCATAGATAGTAGAATTTCTACAACTTTCCGAACAAAGAGTACTGGTACAGTAACTTCCCATGCTCTCAAACCAAATCAATGACTACTGAAGAATCAACATGTCCTACTAGTTTTGAAGTTCCCATCGAACTCTGCAGATATATGTACCAATATGACCAATAAAATTCATCTACATCCGTTGAACAACTGTGCCATTGTCAATTTTCTTGGCCATGCCCAATCCTATAAGCAGCTACTGCATTCGCATTTCAGAGATAAATAATCAGTTTCTTCTCAGGAACAAATTACTAAACATGCCTACAGATGAACAATTAGCTACCACAGAGAGAAGTTTCACCATTTTTCTCACCTAAATTTACAGATACAGTAAGGTCCCATAATCTGAAACCAAAAGACATGGGGGAATTAACCAAGTACACAATTCCGTCCAGATTCAGTAACCAACTCTCAAATCGACCTGTGTACCGGAAACAAGGCGGTGAGGGATTAACCTAGCCTAAATTCCGTCCAGGTTCAGTCCTGAGCAATCAGTTAGTGCACGCACGCAGGCACGCACTCGCGAGTCGCGACGGAAGGAAGGAAGAGGACGAGGTGCTTACCGTCGGGACGGTCGTGCGGCCATGCGAAGTACTCCCAGTCCCACCTCTCGAAGTCGTACTTGGGGCGCTGCAGAGTCACCAGCGGCTCTCGCACGGCGGCGGCAAACCCCAGCTCCGGGCTCCTGCATTCCAATTCGCGAATCAAACACCAAGAATCGAGCAAGAAACCGAGAAATTCTTTGAATTTACAGAGAGATAAGGATGGAATGATGAGAATATGTAAGGAGAAAAAGCAGAGCCCGGAGGTGCAGCAATGGCGGCAACCGCAAGAACGGAGACGAACCCACCAAGCATCGACGCGCCGCGCGCGGAAGAAACAGAGCAAAGAGGCAACATTGGAGGGAGGAACCAAGAAGAAGAATCGAGGGAAGGAATACTCGCCTGGAAAGTGCGATGCCTCTGTCCATCTCGATCTCCGCCCTGAACCGGCCGCCGCCGCTCCTGTGCTCCCCTCTCGTGGCCGACCTCGCCATCACCGGCGACGCGCCGCTGCAGCTGCTCATCTTTCGAAATCGCGCTCTCTCTGAATCTATCTCGTGCGTTGTCCACCGTCCGCGCTCTCTCTCTCTCCGGGAGGCGGGAGTCGTGCGTCAGAGGAAGAGAGGAGAGACGCTCGGGGAAGAAGAAAGGAAAGGGCGGCGATGGCGGGCGGTAGTTTGTTGGTTCCGGCCGTTATATTCGCTCGGGCCCCTCCTCGCGGCCTTTCTCTGTGTCCGTCCCAAATTTCACACGCGCCGTTCCTATGGTAAAGCCACGTCAGCCAAACCAGTCAACAAATTCAATTGATCAATTTATCCTTTTTAATTTTATATATATACTCCCTCCCACCCGAATTGATTGACGTGAAAACGGCAGCTTCGACTCCACTCGCGACCATAAATACCAACTCTAGATACTGGTCCATGTATAATAAGATGACGTCGCTCTCACCCTCTCCTACTGTAGCGGCACGAGGCGATCACGCGCGACCACCTCGATTCCCGGCCATGGCGGGCCAGGGGACACTGCTCCGGAGAGCCACGCGGCCGCCCGCGAGTGCCACAATGGCCAATCTCTCCTTCTAGCGAGCTCCGACTCCCCGTTTCTCCATTACCCTTCTCCTCTGCTCATTCGCTCTACTGTTATCAGATCCGGCGACTGACGCTGGCGATCAAGGGGAATGGAAGCGCGGATGAATCGGGCAGTAGCCCGAATCAGAGGGAGGGGAGATGCTCGGCGGATCGGGAGGAGGAGTTCGTGGAGACAGTTAGGCGGAACCCTAACTCCGTGCGTAGTAATTTGGGGAAGGAAGGGGATTCGTGCCTGGAGAAGACCATCCCGTCTATTCGGGATGAGGAATCGTCTGCGATCATCATCTGCATTGGGACTTCTGGGCCAATCGCCCTCAATCCAAGATCTGCTAGAGAGATCATGGGAAGTGCACATCGTGAGTTTCGGCAGACTGGTTCATTTGGGGGAGAAGCTGCGTTCGCGTCCACGCAAGCAGTTGACGCCCAAGCGATTTGTGGCGCAAACTCCGGCGCAAGCAGATCTGACGACATCAACCTCAACTCTGATTGCAGAACCAGTGAGTTTCAGTTCACTCTGAGGGAGCTCAGGGCAGCAATGGCGTTGAGCCAACTCAGCCAGAGCCCTCTGTGGTGGGTAGACCTGGTCCAATTCATGGCAGTGACAACGCTGCTGCTTCTAAACAGCAACGACAACCTCTGACCGTGGAAGTGGCAAAGCAACCGCGGGAACCTTGGTTTGATCGCGGCATGGCGGACACTGGACCAGCCAGCTTGGCTAGTACTTCTGGAAGAGGACCATGTGCGGGCACTATGAGTGGTAGGGTTGGAAATAGCCATGGAAGTGGGGATGTGGAGGTCTTTTACTCCCAGCTTTGGAATATTCCAGTACACCTCACCTACCACCCCCAGAAAAGGCCGAGGAGAGAGCCTCTCCCCACCACAAAAACTAGGATTTCTCTTGTTGTGGCCCTTGTTGCTGACCAGGGGAGAGGTCGGGGAAGAGGCAACAGCACCAGCAGATCTGGCTTGTGAGGGAGGATAGCGAAGCAATGGCAGACCAGGGGAAAGGTCGGGGAAGAGGCAAAGGGGGCGCGCAAGACAACTGGCAGCAGATGCAGCAGCAACAGCCGATGCAGCCGTTTGGGTTTGAGCAAGGGCCTCCGCAGTTTGGATCCCAATCGCAACAACAGTTTGGATTCCATCCTGGTAACATGCCTCCACCTCCTTGGGCCTTTCCTGGTGCTTATCCTCCGTATCAACAGCAGTTTGGCATGCCTTCCAATCAGTGGATTGCGCCTCAGCAACAGAATCCTCAACAAGGGGAAAACAACAACAAGGGCCACAGCAGCAAGGGCAGCAGCAGGGGCAGCAACAACAGGGCCAGCAACAGCAAGGGAAAGAGGGTCCCAGGAAGCAGGCCAAGACCAAGAAGAGGCCAAATCTGGTGGTGCAGAGGGAGGTGCCTCCACCCCCTACTGCCTCTGTGCAGATGAGCTACTCCAGCTGCATCTGTATGTGCTGTGGAGAGGCAGGGCACCATCAGGTTGCCTGTGAAAAGACACCCATGTGCTTTATTTGCAAGAGCAATTTGCATGCTGTGGGAGATTGCCCAGTAAAAAAGAGTCCGCATCAAGTTGCCAGGTACATTGGCAGTGCATCTAGTGGTCTAGGGTTCTATCACATAGAGATACCGGAAGTGATCCAGAATCCTGTCTGTTCAACTGTTAATAGTGGTCTGGTGTTGATAGAGGAAGGTGAAATCTCCAAAGAAGAACTTGCAGCTGAGTTCTCCAAGATCTACAAGACAAATTGGCCATTGCAGATCAGGGAATTGGGACATGATGGCTCCTACCTGGTCAAGTTCCCTCCCCACATCCAAGTGGAGCAAGTGATATGATATCCCATATTTGTCCTTGCTAAGGAAGGTGTTTGGGTCAAGGTGGAAGCTTGGGAAGATGATCCTGACCCAGTGGAATCCTTACAAGCAGTGTGGATCACTTTTACCGGTCTCCAATCCAAGTGGTGTGAGTGGAATGCTTTGGACCAGGCAGTGTATGTTTGTGGCATCTTGCTAGATGTAGGCTGGTTAAGCTGCTTCAAGAACAATGCTCAGGATGTTAGGCTG
This sequence comes from Poa annua, assembly GCA_026929855.1. Lineage (NCBI taxonomy): Eukaryota > Viridiplantae > Streptophyta > Magnoliopsida > Poales > Poaceae > Poa > Poa annua. Next base: position 76,195,025 of record CM049431.1, on the reverse strand, counting down.
AAAATCAACTGTAGGGATCCTTCTAAAATCCCTTCAGGAAGACTCTTTGAGTTCCATGGCAGTCAGTTTCACCTAGGCTTTGCTCTGGAATCTACGAATGCTGAGGCAGGTGAAGGTGGGAAGGAAGATGAGCTGGACAGGAACAGTAGGGGCAATGGTGAGGCTTCTGACACCGTGAGTGAGAGCATGGATACAGACATTAGGCAAAGCAACACCTCTAGGGGCACTGCCAACTCCCTGACCAATGCTGGTGGTGCTGGGAACCCACAAATGCCAACTAGATCCCTGACCACTAGACCTGGGGGAGCAACATGTGAGATGGATGCATCAGCAGTCCTGGAACTCTTGGGTAAGAAAGGTTTGCTAGACAGTAATGTGGAGTTTGTGTGGGACCAATCTCCTATTTCCCAAACTAACTTGGAGGTAAACAACTTCTGGGTTGAGGAGCAAGTAGATAATATGACCTTGCAACAGAGGCTGGACCAATGTGCCTTGGATGAAGACAAGGCAGATGCAGAAGTCCCCACAACTGATGAGTTCAGTTCAGCCCTGTGTGATGGCATACCTCAACAACTCAAGAAGCAGAAATGGGGCCTGTTCAAGGACAAAGGGTTAGCTCCAGGATTGACAGATCCAAGAACATTCTAGAGAAGGCAATGGAGAGGAAGCAGGTGACCAACCTGGAGAAGCCTAAACAAGGAAAAGGTATACCTTAAAACAATCCTTTCTATGTATTGCAGAATTATAATTTAGATGTTATTTCTGAAGCAATATGTGTTGATATTAGTGTAGATTCTCCTAACCACTCTGTACCTATTTCTACACCTCCATGTGATTATGGGGAGTTGGAGGAATGTGCAGAGAAATGGATTAAGGTTGTTAGAAAATCTCGAGGCAAGCACCCCAGGAAGCAGTGTTTATGATTAGTGCTTTTTGGAATCCTAGAGGTATTACTGCCCCTGGTAGGAAAACTTTCATTGATCAGAATATTATTCCTCTGAAAGTGGACTATATAGGGTTTCAGGAGACTAAGAAGGACTCTTTTAGCAAGTCTTACCTTAAAAGTTTGTTAGGGAATATAGATTTTTCTTGGAACTATCTACCTGCTGTTGGTACTGCTGGTGGTATTTTAGTTGGCATTAACTGTGAGCTTTTTGAGATCATGTCTTGGGATATCAAAAAGTTCTCAGTTACTGCAGTAGTTAAGAATAAAATTACTAGTCTGATTAGCAGAATTACTACAATTTATGGACCTGCTTATGCTGATAAAAAGCAAGAGTTCATCTCTGAATTACATGAGCTTTTTCTTAATTGTGAAATCCCTGCAATGATTGGTGGGGATTTTAATCTAGTGAGATCACATTTAGATAAAAGTAATGGTAATATAGATATTAGACGGGTAGATAAATTCAATGCCTGGGTGGATATGTGGGCCCTGATCAAGATCAACATGGCTGGTAGAGCATACACCTGGGGTAATAATCAGGAAAATCTAATCATGTGCAAGTTAGATAGAATTTTCTGCACTACTGATTTTGAAGCTTTATTTCCCTTAGCTAATGCTAGAACTTTAACCAGATCAGGTAGTGATCATTCTCCTATCATCTGGGACTCAGGGGAATCTAGACCCCCTAGGAAATCCTCCTTTAAATTTGAGAAATGGTGGTTAGGAAGGAGTGATTTTAGAAATATACTGGTAAAATCCTGGGATACTATAAATTCTAATGCCAATGCAGTAGATAGATGGCAAAATAACGTTATCCGCTTTAGAAGGCTTGCCAGAGGTTGGAATGCCAATCTAGAGGCAGAGATTAGGAAAAATAGGAAAGATCTGATGGAGGAGTATGATTGCTTGGACATTAAGTCTGAACAAACTACACTCTCTGACATGGAGAAAGCTAGACTTGATGTTGTGCTTAGAGAACTCAATAGTTATTGGATTATTGAGGAAACAAAAGCAAAACAAAGATCTAGAGATATTGTGGAAGGGGACAAAAATACTGCCTACTTTCATGTTGTTGCTAACCAGAGAAGATGGACGAAGCTTATTCATGAACTAGATGGTCCTGATGGTACCGTGTATGATACTAAAGGGATGCTTAAAGTAGTTACTGATTATTATAAAAATCTTTTTGGCAAAGAGGATAGAATAGACATTAGGCTCAGAGAGGACTTATTCTCTCTTGAGGAAAAAGTCACTGTAGAAGAGAATGATTCTCTCTAGAGGCCTTTCTCAGAAGAAGAAGTTAAGTTAGCAGTTTTTGGTTCCTATTCTGATGGAGCTCCAGGCCCTGATGGCCTGTCCTTCATGTTTTATCAGCAATTATGGGATGTGGTTAAAGGTGATCTCATGGACATGTTCAATGCGTGGTTCCATGATAAGTTGTGCATCTACAGATTAAACTTTGCCATGATTACTCTTATCCCTAAAGAGAATGATGCAAGAACTATGAAGAAGTTTAGACCAATTAGTCTGCTGAACTGCTCCTTTAAGATTTTTACTAAGGTTCTGACCAACATACTAGCTGTGGTGATTGATAGACTTATCTCTTATCAGCAATCTGCTTTTATCCGAGGAAGGTTTATCTTGGAGAGTGTAGTTACAGCTCATGAAGTAATTCATGTAGTTCCTAAGGCGGGTAACAAAGGCCTTGTGCTTAAAATAGACTATGAAAAGCGTATGATAGAGTTAATCTAGATTTTCTCTATGAGATTCTGGAGCTAAGAGGTTTCTCCCCCATGTTCATTAGACTAATTAAACAGATTACCCAAGTGGGTTCGGTAGGAGTTAAAGTAAATGATGTTGAAGGGGATTTCTTCCTTACAGGCAAAGGGCTCAGGCAGGGAGACCCCATTGCGCCCATCCTCTTTAACATGGTAGTGGATTTGTTTTCTACGATGCTCATTAAGTGCTATGATAGAGGTATGATTGAGGGACCGTGTCCCAATTTCAACCCAGGAGGAGTGGTGTGCTTGCAATATGCAGATGATACACTTCTTTTCCTTGGGGATGACATTGATGCAGCTAGGAATCTAATGTGTATCTTAACTTGTTTTGAGCAGATCTGTGGGATGAGAATTAACTACCATAAAAGTGAGCTCATCCCTATTAATATGGACTCAGTAGAACTGCAACCTTTCTTAGATGTGTTCCTGTGTGTAGCTGGGGGGTTTCCAGTTAAATATCTAGGGATTCCCCTTCACTATGATAGGCTTAGGAAGCTGGACCTTCTGCCTCTGATAGAAAGTATTATCAAGAGAATTGCTAGCTGGAGAGGCAAATTGCTATCAACTGCTGCTAGAATAGTGTTGAGGCCTACCTTGCTAATATTCCTATATATCTCTTGTCCTTTTTCAAATTCCCAAAATGGGCGCTGCAGTTGATTAACACTCAGCTTTCCAATTTTATGTGGAATGATGAGGAAGGAAACCATAAAATTCACTTAGCTAACTGGCGCTCCATTTGCATGAAAAAGGAGTTTGGGGGGTTGGGTATACCAAACTTACAGGACCTAAACTTGTGCCTTTTAGGATCCTGGATCAAGAGGTACATTCAGGGAGAGGGATCCTTGTGGAAAAAAGTGATTGATGCTAAATACAACACTAGGGACCCCAACATTCTGTGTTGCCATGATGTGCAACCTTCCTTGTTTTGTAAAGGTGTGTTGTGGGCCTCTAGAGCAGTGAAGTTAGGATATAAAGGGCACTTAGGTAATGGTAAATCTGTTAGAATTTGGGAGGATGTGTGGTTTGGTAATTCACCACTAGCCTCTCAATTCTGGGAGATGTAATTCGTTACCACTCAGCAGACTCAGACTGTGGTTGAGCTTTGGGATGGGGAACAACTGAAAGAACATTTCTTAATCCCCAGTGTTTTGTGTGTAAGTTAACAATACTAATGATATACTAATCCTATTGCTAAGTATTTCAGTTTGGGTGAAACTCATATCACAAATCCTAAAGCCAAATTGTAGAGAAAAAGAGTTTCTGGAATTCTTTCCAGACTCGGATATTCCGGTTCCCCAACTCGGATATTCCGAGTCAACCCCAGAAAATTGGCTAAGTCAGGTTCAGAAGTACTACTGACTCCAATCGGAAAATCAGCTCGGAAATTTCAAGGACTCGGATATTCCGGTTCCCCAACCCGGATATTCCGAGTCAACCCCAGAAAAATTGGCTAAGTCAAGATTCAGAAGTGGTACTGACTCCAATCGGAAATTCAGCTCAGAAATTTCAAGGACTCGGATATTCCGAGTCAACCTCAGAAAATTGGCTAAGTCAAGATTCAGAAGTGGTACTGACTCCAATCGGAAATTCAGCTCGGAAATTTCAAGGACTCGGATATTCCGAGTCAACCTCAGAAAATCGGCTAAGTCAAGTTCAGAATTGGTTCTGATCTCAACCGGAAATTCAGCTCGGATATTTTCAAGGACCCGGATATTCCGGGTGACCGGAATTTCCGGTGTTACTTAAACCGGAATTTCCGGGTGCCCAAGACAGCCAACGGCCAGATTTTGAGGGGGAGTATAAATACCCCCTCACTCACTCAAGAACAGCTAGCTCTCAGATTTTCTCTCTCCTACTATTCTTGAAAGCTCAAATCATCAAGATCTCCCAATCCCCCCACCCAAATTCATTGATCTTTGGAGGATTGGAGGAGAAGGCCCGGATCTACATCTTCACCGAAGGGATTTGCATTTCTCCCCCATTCACTTGGGGATTTCGTGGCTAGGGTTTCCGGTGGGAAAACCTAGTTCACCATTGTTGTACTCTTGGTGTTACCTTGACCTTTTGTGGTCCTTGACCTTTTGTGGTCTTCTTGGGAGCCCCCAATTCAGTTGTGGGTGTGTGCCTCAAGCGTTTGTAAGGGATTCGATCTCCGCCCTAAAAGGGGATCAATAGTGGAAGGTGGACTCGAAACCTTTGTGGTTGAGTTCATCGGAGAAGAAGGTGAGCCTTTGTGGCGTTGCGGCTAACCTGTTGTGGTAGCGCACACCTCTCCAAACGAGACGTACACCCTTGGGTGGAACTCGGGATTACATCTTCGTCTCCGCGTGCTTCACTCGGTTCCCTTTACCTTTGCTCCCTTACTTGCTTATCTTGTTATTGCTTAGATTATCATTTAGGTAAATTCACCGTAGTTGCATATCTAGAGAATTTACCTTTGTGTCGAGCCTAAATTTGAAAAGACCTAAAATTTGTAATAGCACCTATTCACCCCCCCCTCTAGGTGCCGGATTCCCGTTCAACAACTTAGATGTACTTTTAGGAGAACCTTCTCGGATGAAATGATGTCCCAATGGCAGGATCTGCTATCCATTGCCAAAGTATGTCTCTGTCCGAGGAGGAAGACCAGCTTATCTGGCAATATGAATCAAAAGGAGTTTATTCAGCTAAATCTATGTATTCTATAGTTAACTTTAGAGGGGTAAAACAGATTTACCTTCCTGTTGTTTGGCAGATTAAGATCCCACCTAGAGTGCAGGTTTTTCTGTGGTTGTTTTCTCAGAATAAGATCATGACTAGAGATAATCTGAGAACAAGAGGGATCGTCAAACCAATGGAATGTGAGCTTTGCAACGAGCTTGAGTCTGTTAAGCACCTGCTTTCTGAATGTCTTATATCTACACAACTTTGGGAGCTTGTTTTTGAAGTATTTGATATTCATGTCATTAACTTTGAATTTGTTGCTTCTAAATGGCTGTGCAATAAGAGATATTTGCACTTCAATGTTGTTACTTCAGTTGTCTTGTGGGGCATCTGAAATAATAGAAATAGTATTATCTTTAATCGTTGTTCCTGGATGAACATGAAACGGGTGTGCCGCCTGATCGTGAGTTATCTGAAGAACTGGCAAAACCCTTTCAAGGACCTGGAGTAGGGGAAGACAGCGCAGTTTATGGACTTGCTGCTCGCCAAGCTGAAGACACCTCTGCAGTTGACGGGGAGCTGAGTTACATGATGTGGACTCCTTCTTGGCTGACTGATGAGATGCCTGAGGCTTACTGCGACACGGTGATACTCCCTCTTGCTCATCCGACGGGGCGGCGTGACACTCGTGTGGTGGCCTGAGCATGGAAAGCCTCTGGCGCTTTTGGGCAAGTCTGAGAATTCTAAACCCTAGCGCATGTGCCTGTTGGGCTGTTGCAAACTTCCTGTCTTCTTTAATCCATGTTCTTTCCTTTTGTTAGCTCTTGTAGTTTTAGTTTGGTCTTTGGTAGTTTGAAGACTTCTGCATGGTTTGAGCCCTGCTGTGGGTCTTACCAGGTGATTTTTGCTTTTGTTCTTGAAGACTGGTTGTAGTTTCAAACCTGAACCCTAGTTTCGTTATGATTAATGGAGCCGGGGGGCCTTCGGCCTCCTGTTTTTCTAAAAAAAAAATAGAGGGAATAATGTAAAGAAGGTAGAGGATGCTCTACCTTATGAGTACAACGTCAGAAGGCAAGCATCTAAAGTAAATCGAAGAAGAAAGTATGAAATAAGGAAGAAAGAGAAAAAAGAAAACAGAAAATGGAACGCAAAAAAGAAACAAAAAAGAGAGAAACAAAGAAGATAAAAGAGATACATCTATATAATCACAAGGTGTTGAGACTTGCGACAATCCAGTCTTGTGCCCCCCTAGGCTATTAGAGCATCTTCACCGGGAGCCTCTAAATGTGTGTCCGGCATCCCCTAATTGGGCCTACGAAGGTGCCGGACATGTGTCCGGTCAATATTTAGAGTCCGCCCACAGCGGCACTCCCCAAAGGCCCACCCCAAATGCGAGCAAATTGTCGAACACCTCACGGGTGCATGAACCGGCCCGATGAACAACAAAAACAATGAACACAAATTGATTCAAATATTTAAACGAAATTTAACAAACTTATAATTTTGAATATAAACGAGATTTAACAAACTAAACCTAAACTAGGGGCGAGAGAGAAGGCCTATGCATCTTCGTGCACATCCATCACTCATCACTGTATTTCTTGACACCGGAGAAGAGATGTCAATTCATGCCCGGCGAGGGGAAGATGCGAACCAAGCCAGGGAAGCAACGTCACTTCACTTATGGCCATCGCTCATCTCCGTTCCCATCGAATATAAACTTTAGAAACGGCCCCGTAGCCTAGGTTGAGCCGGCCGAGGCTTCTGGTTTCGTCGGCGCCGTGTTCGAATTAACGCCGTGACATGCGGCGGGCGTTTGATGGGAAGCCTCTTCGGCTTGCGGCGCCCCTTTCTTCGGTGACGGCGACGCTGCTGACCAAGATGCTAGCAGCTTTTGGCCGGCGCCTTTCTTCGGTGACGGCGACGCTGCTGATCAAGATGGCGTCGTCGGCTGTAGAGGCAGATCGACCAGCTCGGGGTCATCGTCGTGGCTGGCGTCACCGCCACGGTCGTCGTCTGTTGAGGAAAACTCCAACGTTGGCTCTCATCGACCGCTACGACGCGACTCGTACTCCTTGTCCACCACGGCGTGCCAGTAGGGCGCCGAGATGGAGTACTTGGGGTCGAGTTTTTGCTCGTATGGCATCTCCGTCCACTTGCAGCAGACAAACTCGACGTGTTCCTGGCCACTGAGTCGCGGCGCCATCGGAATGTTGGCGTCGCTCCTCACCCACCCGTCCGGAAGGGTGGCGTCATCGGGCACCAACAACTGGTGGCGGCTGCTCACTCGTGCGGTCTCCAGAGAGGCCACGTATGGACGAGCGCTCTCGGCCTCCTCGCGCCACATGGCTCGCTCGAACGCCTTCGTCATCTCCGCCTCCTTGTTGCGACGCCGGAGTTCCTCCAGCTGCTTGATATATCTTCAATGTATCTATAATTTCTTATGTTACATGCTATAGTACACCATGTTATTACATGTTTTGTATGAATTTTATATAGTTTTATGCATTTTCTGGGACTAACCTATTAACAAGATGCCACAGTGCCAGTTCCCTGTTTTCTGCTGTTTTTGGTTTCAAAAAAGTACTTAAGTAAATATTCTCGGAATTGAACGATTTCTTTTCTAAAGTCAGTTTTTCATCGGGAACATTCCAGAAAGCCAAAGAGGAGACGAAGACGGAGACCGAGGCACCACCACCTGGTCCAGGCGCGGCTGCCCTTCTAGCCGCGCGAGGACAGGGTGTGGGCCCCTCGGGGCTCCACCGCCTTCGCCCTTTCGCCTACAAATACCCCCAGACAAAAAACCCTAGCACGGTGTTCATAATTTCCTCCACGGGCCCCGAGCCGCCGCCGTCGTCAACACCAATTCGGGAGATCAGAACTTCTCACTGGCACCCTGCCGGGAGGGGGAATCGTCTCCGGAGGCCTCTACGTCGCCATGACCGCCTCCGGACTGATGCGTGAGTAGTCTACCCTTGGACTACGGGTCGATAGCAGTAGCTAGATGGTTGTCTTCTCCTCTTGTGCTATCATGTTTAGATCTTGTGAGCTGTCTATCATGATCAAGATTACCGTTATGTAATTCTTCATGTTGTATTTGTTGGGATCCGATCAATATTGAGTACTAAAGTTATTACTTCATAATATATCATGTGTGTGATATTTAATGATCTTGCATGTTCCCCATTAGTTGTGTATGCTCTGGCCAGGTAGATGCTTGTAACTCCAAATGGGGTATTTATGCTCGATAGTACGTTCATGTCTCTATTTAATCTGGGGTGGTGACAACTAGCTCTAAGGTTGTAGATGTACTGTTGATACTAGGGATAAAACAATAGTACTTTGTCTAAGGATGATGTGAAGGGGTTCCGAGGCAGAAAAGAATAATTTTCTAGCGTATGAACACCGAAACTAGCCAGGATCTATCTTTCTAGTACATGCAATAACGGTGGCAGAAACTGGTCACATACCTCTTGTAGACCGAATAGCGGGGATTACGCTCCCGCACAAGCGTTGACGCTGAAGTCGTACGTAGCCGACCTCAGGGTCGCGGAAAACTTGGTGCGACGAAGTTGACGATGATGCGGCGATGTCGACGAAGACCTGGCGTGGAGGGGTGCAGGGCGCACCCAGCAGAGGTGAAAGAACATTTCTTAATCCCTAGTGTTTTGTGTGTTAGTTAACAATACCAATGATGTACTAATCCTATTGCTAAGTATTTCAGTTTGTATGAGTTGCATACCACATATCCCAAAGCCAAAATGTAGAGAAAAAGAGTTTCTGGAATTCTTCCCAGAATCGGAATATTGGAGCCGGAAATTTCCAGGATCGGAAATTCCGGGTCTCCTATATCTAACAGAAAAATGGCTAAGGAAAAGTCAGGAAGTGGTTCTGACTCAAACCGGAAATTCAACTCGGAAATTTCATGGACTCGGAATTTCCGAGTCACCCAGAAAACCACTCCAGATTTGGCTAAGGAAAGAAGAGAAAGTGGTTCTGACTTCAACCGGAAATTCAGCTCGGAAATTTCACTGACTCGGAATTTCCGAGTCACCCTCAGAAATTTGGCTAAGTCAAGATGTCGAAGACGTTCGGATCTCAACCGGAAATTAAGCTTGGAAATTTCACTGACTCGGAATTTCCGAGTCACCCTCAGAAATTTGGCTAAGTCAAGATGTCGAAGACGTTCTGATCTCAACCGGAAATTCAACTCGGATATTTCACATACTCGGATATTCCGAGTGACCCGGAATTTCCGGGTGTCACTTATACCGGAATTTCCGGGTCCTCGAGGCAGCCAACGGCCAAATTTTGGGAGGGGGTATAAATACCCCCTCACTCACTCAAGAACAGCTAGCTCTCAGATTTTCTCTCTCCTACTATTCTTGAAAGCTCAAATCATCAAGATCTCCCAATCCCTCCATCCAAATTTGTTGATCTTTGGAGGATTGGAGGAGAAGGCCCGGATCTACATCTTCACCGAAGTGATTTGCATTTCCTCCCCATTCACTTGGGGATTTTGTGGCTAGGGTTTCCGGTGGGAAAACCTAGTTCACCATTGTTGTAATCTTGGTGTTGCCTTGACCTTTTGTGGTCATTGACCTTTTGTGGTCATCTTGAGAGCCCCCAATTAAGTTGTGGGTGCGTGCCTCAAGCGTTTGTAAGGGATTTGATCTCCGCCCTAAAAGTTGATCAATAGTGGAAGGTGGACTCGCAACCTTTGTGGTTGAGTTCATCGGAGAAGAAGGTGAGCCTTTGTGGCGTTGCGGCTAACCTGTTGTGGTAGCGCACACCTCTCCAAACGAGACGTACACCCTTGGGTGGAACTCGGGATTACATCTTCGTCTCCGCGTGCTTCACTCGGTTCCCCTTATCATTGCTCCCTTACTTGCTTGTCATTTTAGCTTATTTATCTTGTTATTGCTTAGATTGTCATTTAGGTAAATTCACCATAGTTGCATATCTAGAGAATTTACCTTTGTGTTGAGCATAAATTTGAAAAGACCTAAAATTTGTAATAGCACCTATTCACCCCCCCCTCTAGGTGCCGGATTCCCATTCAATTGGTATCAGAGCCTTGTTCACTTTTAAGGGCTTAACCGCCTAAGTGCAACGATGATGGAATCCGATGCCGAGAGGGCCGCCCGTGAGAAATTAGAGGCGGAGAAGGAGGCGTTAGCCAAAGGGGCAAACATGGCCGATCTTATTGATATGAGATCGTCCTTGGAGGCCCAACTCCTAAAGATGAATGAGATGCTCATGGCACTCTTGAAGTCTAAGGAGCCCGAGGCTACTTATCCCTCTCCTCCTCCTAAGGAGCATGTTGAGAACTCTAAGGAGTCATGTTCGGATAGGTCTAAAGATGTTACTCCAAGTGTTTCCCTCGGGAAGGCGGAAAAGGATGAATCACCTAGCTCCTCTAACACCCCCAAAGGAGAGGAATTTCATAATGTCAACCATAATTACTCTCCTAACCCTCCTATCCCTCACCCTCATGTAAACTTTAGAAGTGATCCTCCTAAGCTTAAACCTACTCATTTCTCTCAATGGCAATTTCTAATGAAGTCTCATCTATGTAGTGCCTCCATTGAGATATGGCGCATCATTGAAGAAGGATTCAAACCCCATGATCCAACCAACTTGACAAGAAGAGAGGTGGTTGATAGCCAACTCAACGCCACCGCTCTTCATCACCTCCAAATGTCCGTTGGAGAGAAGGACATGGCGCTCATTCAACAATTCTCCACCGCCAAAGAAGTTTGGAATGCTCTTTTCGACATCTTCGTCGGGAATGAGAGCATGAAGAAGAACCAGTATGATGCCTTATGCAATGAGGTGGAAGGGTTCTACAAGTTTGATGGAGAAAGCCACGAGGACATGTAACGGAGGTTGGTGTTGGTTGCCAACTCCTTCAAGAACCTCGGGGCGGTCTACATTGATGACGCTTGGATCAAGAGGAAGTTTGTGACCGCTCTCTTGCCCTTTGAGGAAACGGATTTGAAGACACTCTAAGGGAGACATGACTTCGCAAAGATGACATCCAATGAAGTCATGCAAGAGATGACCGCATACAAGGTGGCCTCCAAGATTGCACAAGATGCAAGAGCTAGAGCCATAGGGATGCACAAGCATACCTCAATTGCCTTGAAGGCCACCGTTGAAGAAGAGGATGAAGAGGAGTATGATGATCAAGTCGAGCTATCTAGTGAGACCCTCTCAAGTACTCTTACTCAACACATGGGTCTTGCGGCAAGAATGTTTTGGAAGAACCCCGGAAGGGCCAAAGCGAGGATTGACAAGAAGTTTCCCTCGAATGGAGGAAAGCCATTCAACAAGGTGAGGCTTTGCTATAATTGTGATGACAAAAGCCACTTTGTTGCAGATTGCCCATGGGAGAGAAGAGAGGATCATGGTGGGAGCTTGTGGCCAAGACGAAGGGCAAGGGGCCCATGCCCATGAAGAAGCCCTACTTTAAGAAGAACCAAAAGATTGGCTTGGTAACTCAAGAGCAATATCCCACCGATGATGAAGATAGTGACAAGGAGGATACTCCAACGCAAGTGGCCGCACTAGCCATTTCTTCCACACCTCCGTCACTCTTCTCCTCACCAAACGAGAGCCTCATCATCAAGAATGCAAGATGTCTTATGGCAAAGACATCCGAGGTAAAATTGTCCCCCACCTCCATATCCCATGACATTGATGATGGTATGAGCCTAGAAGTCAAGGAAGAAATTATTGCTTTTGATAAATTCATGACTAACTTCCAAGGAGAAGGAAAGAAACACTTTGGCTCAATTATGAGTCGTATAGGTGAGCTTGAGGATGAGCTTGAATTAAAAGGTGAGATTGAGAGAGAGGATGCACACGCTAAGGTGTCCCTCCAATCCTCTCTCGAAGATGAACAAGAAGCTCATGCTCTCCTCAAGAAGCAACTTGCTAAGATCACTAAGGATCGTGATCTCTACTTTGCTAAATGTAAAATTGTGCAAAATGATAAGTCTGAGCTTGTAGTTGCTCATGCTAGACTTTGCGAAGACTTCGAGTCACTTGAAAATACTCACAAGGTATTGACAAGTGATCACGAACGTCTCCTCAAGTCTCGTGATCAACTCCAAACTCGGATATCTATTCTTGAGAAACCTAGTACTTCTACTCCTTTGAATACTAATGCAAATGTTGTCAAGGATAAAGCTAGGATCTTGTTTGTTCCCTCCATGGCAACCGAGCTCAAGACCTCCCTTGATAAAGGCAAGGGGACACTCACTACTCCTCTTCATGAGCGAGTGCCCCACAAGCGTAAGGAAGGTCTAGGCTATGTCGCTAAGGATAAGAAGAAGATGATCAAGAAGAAGACCAAACTCGCACAAGCCAACAAAGATGATATCGCAAGTGGAAATGCCACAAGGGGCACTCCCACTCGTGATGACTTTGCGGGCATATCTAACCCCAACTATGCTTTATATGTTGATTATTATGGGGATGTCTATGCTAGATACATTGGTCCTTTTGATGGTTACATTGAATATGCTATTTGGGTCCCAAAGACCCTTGTTGCTAACCAAAAGGCACCCATTGCAAAATGGGTACCTAAACCAAAGAATTGATTGTGTGTAGGGACTTGCTTCCGGAGGATCGAAATGGATAATTGATAGTGGGTGCACTAGTCATATGACCGGAAGCAAATAAATTGTAACGGAGTTGAAGCCCAATGATGATCAAATGACCGTTACATATGGTGACAATTCAAAGTCTAAGGTAATAGGGCTCGGCAAGGTGGTAGTGGCACCAGACATCAGACTTGTGAATGTTTTGCTTGTCGAGTCCCTAGGTTTCAACTTGATCTCCGTCCATTCCTTAACTTGTTTGGGTTATACCGTTGTCTTCGAAAAGGAGATGGTTATCCTCATGCGGAGCAAGTCTCTCAATGTGTCCTTTGTTGGGTACATTGAGAATGGGCTCTATGTGGTTGACTTCTCCGGAGTCACCACTTCTCATACAATGTGCCTATTCGCTGAGGCGGACTTGGGTTGGCTATGGCATCGCCGACTAGCCCATGTCAACATGAGGACTTTGCAAAGTCTCCACAAGGGTGGCCATATCCTAGGACTAAAAGACCATGTTTCTTTCTCGAAGGATCGAATGTGTAGGGCTTGCGTTGAAGGAAAAATGCATGACATTCACCATCCAAGCAAGACCATCATTTCTTCAACAAGGGTTTTGGAGCTTCTCCATGTTGACCTCTTTGGTCCCATTCCGGAAGCTAGTCTTGGTGGCAAGAAATATTGTTTGGTTATTGTTGATGACTATTCAAGATACACATGGGTTTTCTTCTTCAAGTCGAAGGTGGAGACTCAACAAACTATCATCGACTTCTCCAATGAAGCTCAACGTCAACACAATGTCCCTATCTTGGTGATAAGAAGTGACAATGGGTCCGAGTTCAAGAACTACAACTTGAACGAGTTCCTTAGTGAAGAAGGGATTCGTCATCAATATTCCGCTGCTTATACTCCCCAACAAAATGGTGTAGCCGAAAGGAAGAATCGCACTCTTATTGAGATGGCAAGGTCGATGATGGCCGAGTTCAGGTCCCCTCACAACTTTTGGGCCGAAGCCGTCAACACCGCTTGCCATTCATCCAACCGGCTCTTCTTTCGCAAAGGACTCATGAAGACCCCTTATGAAGTGCTTACCGGGAACAAGCCCAATATCTCTTACTTCCGTGTTTTTGGTTGTAAGTGTTTCTATCTCATCAAAGGTGTTCGTTTGGGCAAGTTTGAATCTAAGTCTCTTGAAGGGACATTTGTGGGCTACGGGTCCGAATCCCACACTTATAGAGTCTATGATAAGGCCTCGCGCATTATCATAGAAACTTGTAGTGTGGTGTTCGAGGAGAATGACGGCTCCCTTGTGGAGCAAAGTGGTGTTTCCGTTGTAGGTGATGATCAACCTCAAGATGCTATCCGAAGAATGGGGTTGGGAGTCCACCGCCCCGTTGAAGTCTATTATGAGGTTGCTCAACAAGGATCAAGTTCTTCACAAGTGGTGGCTACCCCAACACAAGAAACACCCATCGACAACACCGTGCCCAATACGCCTAGCCAAGAAGAAGCACAAGATTCTCCAGCTGCTCCTGGAATTTCCGGAGGGCCGGAAAATCCGGTTCAAACTGGAGTCGGAAATTTCGGTGATTCGGAATTTCCGGTCCATACTAAACCCGGAATATCCGGTCCTGCTGACATTCCCGGTGGCAGCTCGCAGCAAGGCCAAGATCAACCCTCTCCTTCACCGCTGGACGTCACTCCAATGGTTGATCAATGACATCAAAACAGTCAAGACGGAGACATGAATGATCAAGATGATCAAGCGATTCCTCCCACCACTCGGAGGGAAATCGAGATCCGCCGTTTGAATAGGGTTGGCACCTCACAAGAATTAAGAGCTCTATCTCTTGACAAGGTTCTTGGTGATGTGAGAAGAAAGGTCTCTACCCGAAGACAACTTGCAAGCTTTAGTGAACATCAAGCTCACATCTCCATGGTGGAACCCAAGAAGGTCTTTGAAGCTCTTGAAGATAAAGATTGGCTTGATGCTATGCATGAAGAGCTCAACAACTTCGAGCGCAACAAAGTGTGGAAGTTGGTGGAAAGACCCATAGATTGCCGCAATGTTATCGACACCAAGTGGATTTTCAAGAACAAGCAAGATGAACATGGCATGGTGATAAGGAACAAGGCAAGATTGGTGGCTCAAGGTTACTCCCAAATTGAAGGCATTGACTTTGGAGAAACCTACGCGCCCGTGGCTCGACTTGAGTCAATTCGTATTCTTCTTGCCTATACCTCTCATCATAACTTTAAGTTGCAACAAATGGATGTTAAATCCGCTTTTCTAAATGGTCCACTAAATGAACTTGTTTATGTTAAGCAACCACCGGGGTTTGAAGACTTCAAGTATCCGAACCATGTCTACAAGTTAGATAAGGCACTCTATGGCCTTAAACAAGGGCCACGAGCGTGGTACGAGCACCTTAGAGAACTACTTGTAGATCGTGGATTCCAGGTTGGGGAAATCGACCCCACACTTTTCACTAAGAAAGTTAATGGAGAGCTTTTCATTTGTCAATTATATGTGGATGACATTATATTTGGATCTACTAACAAAGCATTTAACGAAGAATTCTCTAAGCTTATGACTGACAGGTTTGAGATGTCTATGATGGGTGAGATGAAGTTCTTCCTCGGATTTGAGATCAAACAATTGAAGGAAGGAACGTTCATCAACCAAGCAAAGTACATTCAAGGCATGCTCAAGAAGTACGGGTTGCTTGAGCTCAAGGGTGCCTCTACCCCAATGCAAACCAAATGTCACCTTGAGCTCAACCCCAAGGGTAAGGATGTGGATCAAAAGGTATACCGCTCCATGATTGGATCTCTCCTCTACCTTTGTGCATCTAGACCGGATATAGTGCTAGCCGTAGGAGTGTGTGCAAGATATCAGGCGGCTCCTAAAGAAAGCCATGATATGACGGTCAAGAGGATCTTTAGATATTTGGCTTATACCCCAACCTTTGGATTGTGGTACCCCAAGGATGCAAATTTCTCATTATGTGGGTACACGGATTCCGATTGGGCGGGAGATCAAGATGATAGGAAGTTAACCTCCGGCGCTTGTCAATTTATTGGGAGGTCCTTGGTAAGTTGGTCTTCTAAGAAGCAAAATTGTATATCTCTCTCCACCGCCGAAGCCGAGTATGTTGCCGCCGCAAGTTGTTGCACTCAGTTGCTATGGATGAGGCAAACTTTAAAGGAGTACGGATTCGATTGCGACAAAGTGCCTCTTCTATGTGACAATGTAAGTGCCATCAAGATTGCTTACAACCCGGTGCAACATTCAAGAACCAAGCACATTGAGATCCGCCATCATTTCATAAGAGATCATGTGGCCCGAGGAGACATTGACTTATCATATGTGGGCACAAGGGATCAATTGGCGGATATCTTCACGAAGCCCCTTGAGGAAGGAAGGTTTTGCTTTTTGAGGAATGAGCTAAATATCATTGATTCGAGGTCCTTAGCTTGATCGCGTGCATACTCACCTACGGCGTAATTGCATCTTATCTTGTTTAGATGTACGCATGGAAATAGGGGGAGTGCGGTCCTAATACATTGGACCATCCCCCCCCCCCATTATGCCGATAGCAAGTGTTTTTTTATCTCTATATTCATTCCTATGACTAATGAGCTAAAACAACGAGTATTGGTTATGTACCCAAGATACATCTTCGCGGTGACATGCCATTCACTCCTACATGGTGGCCTCGGCCACCGACCTCTTCTCCTTGAAGAGTTGGTTTTATTTGGAGCTTACTGTTGCTATTTGCCCTCCTTTTCATGCATGTGGGAAACCTACTCAACTTAGCACTTTATGTTTCGTTTTGGTAGTTGTGAGTTGAGTATGGTGTACCAATGACAGTTTGGAAATCTATCCCAAGCCTACTTCCCCCTGAAAACATTTCTCTCTATTGCACACAAGTCATCCATTTGAAAACTGGGATTTTAGTTCAGCAGGTCGGAATATCCGGTTCATTTATGAACCGGAATATCCGATGACTCGGAATTTCCGGTGTAAGTTACACCCGGAAATTCCGATCGAGCGGTTTGTCTAAAAAATATAAGGGCATGCTCGGGGTAAAGGGCTCATTCGTGCCCTTCTTCCACCCCGACCTCTCTCTCCTCCATCCGCCGCCCCTGCTGCTCCAAGATCCCTCCGGAGCACTCCGACCACCGGGGAACCTCTTTCTCGGCCGGATCTGCTCCTCCTCCGCCCCGGGAACTCACTCCTCCAAGCAATGGCCTCAATGGATGAGGGTAACTTCACTTTTCCTCTTCCTTTTGTGCTTGCACTAGGATCTTGATGTTGAGTTATTTGTTTCAAGATTGCTTGGTAGAGATTGTTCCTAGCATCATTCCCTGCCATCTACATACATTAGTTTTGCATTGTGTTGAATCGATCTAGTTTTAGACCGAGTCAATCTCAGATCTGCACTGTTTCTGTTTGGGTCGGAATTTCCGACTCAGCCTGACTCGGAATTTCCGGTCCCCCGGAATTTCCGGTTATGTTTGATCGGAATTTCTGAGCTGAACACTGCAGTTTTAAGATTAACTCATGTTTAACTACATATGATTCATCAAATGCCTACCTAATGTGTGTATAATCTCCTGACTTGTGTGCACTTACCTTATGCTACCCACTATGCTCAAATTCACAGGTTCTAGTGGGAGTCCGTCCGCTGGGGCATCAAGGAACACCTCAAGGGCACCTGTTCACAAGACCCCTGTCAACAAGGGTAAGGGTCCTGCCTCCTCAAGCAATCCACCTGTTCAAAGGAAGAAGAAAGCTGTTGCTAGCAAGCCACCATCCAAGAAAAGGAAGAATGCTCCTATTCCTCAACGTCAGAACTATTAAAGATGAACTCTGTTGAATACTCGTAGCTCAGACAAGGGGATTGGTACCTTAGGCCAAGGGACAACACTCTGTATGATCGCAGCTTTTGGTGTCAAGAGCAAGAGCACATACTCGTGGATCTCTACTACTCTCTGTCGAAGCCCATTCGGCCTATGCATCCGTTTGACCTTGCAACTCTGCAGAAGAAAGTCTCCTCTGTTGAAGCTATACATCTTGTCAAGACTATGGGCTTGGAGAGGCTAGTGCTCACTCGTTGCCCTTACAACTCTCAGCTTGTGATGCAGTTCTTTGCCACTCTTGTGATGAAGGGTGACTCAAAGAAGACAATGAAGTGGATGACTGGTGAATCTCTGTGTGAGTCCAACTTTGAGGAGTTTGCCAAGGTTTTGGGCTACAAGTTTGATGGTGACAATCCTCAAGGCTATCGCATGCACCACCCTTACAAGCTCAACAAGAAGCAGACCGTGCACTTATATGGTGAGGGAGCCACACCCGGCAATTCTCGAGACTTGCTCCCTCTTTATGATGTCCTTGTGCGCATCCTCCGTGAGAACATTGCACCAAGTGGTGGCAACAATGACAATGTGGTGACCCCTCTGTGCAACTTGCTCCTTCATGCCAACCGCATTGTGGAGGACTCTAACCCTGATGTAGATTGGAGTGTGGATGTTATGGATTACATCTACAATGAGATGTACGAAGCCATGACCACCAGGGTCACTATTCCCTATGCTCCTTACATCATGAAACTCATCAAGTTCAAGTTTCCTGACCGTAACTTTAGTAATGATGAGTTGGAGGCGCATGACCTCAAGAAACTATATGAGAAGAAGACAGTGGTCAAGCCTCCTCCTGTGCCTTCTTCTAGCTCAGCTCGGGGTGGATCTTTTATGGGTGATGCTAGGAGGACTGTTGCTCCTACTTATGTCTCGGCCACTCATGCGCAGGTTAAGAAGCTGAATTGGTTCCAACGCAGCATCATGTGCATGAATGTGGACATCCGCAAGGAGCAATACACTGCCTACAAGGATCGGCGTCAGCTGGCCTACAATCAAGACTTGATCCTTCATCATGTGTCTGGCTCTTCTGCTCCTGCAGATCTCTCTGATCCCCTGACCTTTGCTCAGTGGAACCAGGGTTCTTTGGCTCCTTGGACTCAGATTGACCATGACCTTGGCGGCAGCTCGTACACCACTGGACATGTTTATGATGATGATGATGATGATGATGATGATGATGAGGAGGAGGCAGAGTATGATGATGGTGAGGCTGATAATGATGATGATGATGAGGAGGATGATGATGATGAGGAGACCCCCTCGGACTGAAGACCTTCACGGGACGTAGCATCGCTCCTCTTCCTTTTTGGCGTTTAGATGCCAAAGGGG
Organism: Poa annua; assembly: GCA_026929855.1. Taxonomy (NCBI): domain Eukaryota; kingdom Viridiplantae; phylum Streptophyta; class Magnoliopsida; order Poales; family Poaceae; genus Poa; species Poa annua. The sequence goes on along the minus strand of CM049431.1, from coordinate 76,175,796 downwards.
GAGAAGTTGCTCTAGTAGGACTTCGGGGATTTGCAGGGGTTCGGGCACAAGCATATGCGTTTACCATTTCTTTGCGCTTGTGTCCATTTATCTTATTTGTGGTTATTTGTTGAACTCCTTTATTATCTATGTGTGTTGACTATGTGTACTGAGACAATGTTTATCCTATGGTTGAGACTTCAAAATTATTGTGTTGGTATTCTCTTCATATCCTATATACACAAGGTATGAAAATCTATCTAGTCTCAAATGCTACCATAACCTTACATTTTGTCTCTTTACTCCTTTGTGATATCTTGTGTTTGTTATTATAAAATTGCTCCTATCCTTTGTCTTATTGTGTTTCATACTTGCACTTGTTTAGGGGGAGCTATTTTCTATCAAAAACATGATATTGCATTTTGTTTCTTTGCAAATCTTGGTATTGTCATCTAACACCAAAAAGGGGGAGATTGAAAGAACATTTCTTAATCCCTAGTGTTTTGTGTGTTAGTTAACAATACCAATAATGTACTAATCCTATTGCTAAGTATTTCAGTTTGTATGAGTTGCATACCACATATCCCAAAGCCAAAATGTAGAGAAAAAGAGTTTCTGAAATTCTTCCCAGAATCGGAATATTGGAGCCGGAAATTTCCAGGATCGGAAATTCCGGGTCTCCTATATCTAATAGAAAAATGGCTAATGTAACATCCCAATATTTTGGAATGTTTAAAAATCACAAAAATTTAAAACTTTTGAAAACTTTTAAGTACTTTTGCTTTGGAAAAGAAAATTTAAGCATTGCATTCATGCATTCATGCATCTCACCAATCATCATGTTATTTAAATCACATAGGGCTTAAATAATAAAAAAAAATCATTTATAGGTTTAAATAGGTTTTATTTCCATAAATATGTTAATTGTATTTTCTATAATATTCCAATTTATTAATTTTTATTTCAGACAAAAATACTACCAAAAAGCACTATTTTTAATAAGCTTTTCAAAAAGTATTTTTATGGATTTTTCTGAAAAGTTTTGATAAAGTTATGAATTTATTTCAAATTCAAAAGTTTTAAAACAGAAAATCATTTGAACAAAAAATTTTATAAACAAGGCCTCATTCCTGAGCCAACTGGGCCGAAGCCCAGTATCTTCCATCGCGCGCGCGCAGCGAGCAGAGGCCCAGCGCAGCCCAGCCCATGTTCTTTGCCTCTTCTCGCTGACGGGTGGACCCCACCTGTCGGGCCACGTCATCGTCTTCAACGTGCGTTCGGAGACCACGCCCACGACCCCGCTGAAACGGCCGATTTGATTCTTCTTCAACCCGTCGATTTTGACCACCGTTTCCAGTGACGTTTATTCCTTCAAATAGCCCCCGATCCCCTCTCGCTTTTGCCCCAAACGCCACCTCCCGAGAGCCACCAGGCCGTCCGCAAGCATCCCCGGAGCCCCGCCGTTGCCGCCGGCGAAAAACGCGACTCCGGCGACAACCCGTGAACCCCGAGCCCTCCCATCTCCCCCTTCCGTCTTCCTTAATCCGTGCACACGTTTTTGACACGATCCCGCTTCTTCCTTTGCTCCAGATCGACGTAACGGTGCACGCCCGGAGTAAACCGCCACCCGCATCAACTCCGGTGAGCAATTGGAGAATAATCGAGAAGCTTCGACGACCGCCAGCTCGCCAACATCCCCGCCGCGCCCTCCTGCACCCTGTGGTGAGTTCCGTTCATCCCGGGGAACCATAGAACGTGAGTAACGCCGCGTCACCGCCGCGGGCACCGTCTCCGGCGATACGCCGGTGACATAGCGCCGCTCTCCTTTGGTCGTCAGATCCAGGCCGTTCGATTTAGATCTGTCGGCTCGCTTTAATTCTTTCTCCGAACCGGTATCGTCCAACCAGAGCATGCCACGTCAACGCCTCGTCAGCGCCGTGTGGCGCACAGTCAGCGCCACGTCGGATCCACGTAGGCAGAAGGATTTTCTACGATTTTCTTAAATTGAATTAAATGGCAGTTTTACAGAAAACCCCCTGCATATTGTTTTTATCACTACTTTTTATCTGTTTAGCCAAATTCAAATATTTTTATATATTTGGAAAGCCCTTGACATGTAGAATATTTTAGAACTGCCAAATTTAAAATTTGACTTAGTTTATAATATTCAAATTTCAAATGGTGAATTTGAGTATTTTTGTCATAACTTTAAATCTATAAATCCAAAAATTGCAAATAAAATTGTTTTATAAAATTTGGAATATTTGTAATATGATGCCTCTATTATAAAATGTTTTTGAATATTATTTTCATGATTTAATAGTTGTATGTTTTAATTTGAATAGTTTGACTATTTTTGACATAACTATTAATAGAAACATTAATTCTGATTAAATGCAATTGCTATAAATTTTAATTAAATGCCCTCTGTCTATTAACACCATTTATAAAATTTTATTATAAAAGTTTAATCACATGAAACGTTAATCTTACATTTAATTCCTTTTATTATATTTTCCAAAATTAGGAAATAATTAAATTGCATTTATAGCCTAATGCATACTTTGTAAATATCACCAATTTTGTATGATGCATATTATGATTAAAAAGAGTATTGCATGCATAAAATATTTTATTATATAGTTATTCTCCTCATAGGAAAAACTCCTCCATTATTTTCTCTAAGTATTTTGCACATCATGCATAACATATTTTTGTATTGTTATTTTGTTTGTATGTTTATGTGTGTTTGTTTGATGTGTTAGAAATTTCGGAGGGAAACGACAAATGTTGCAGCTGCTGTTGCTATTCTTCTTGTTGACAAGGCAAGTGGCACACCCCCATAAAATTCCTAAGTATTTTCTATGCATGATTTAGTTATTTTCCTATGCATGTGTAGGACTTAGTAGATTTGCTATGCAAGACTTTAGAATTCCCTATTCCATTGTGTCTAGGTACCTATGAAATGAATTAGTAGATTTTGATGCTATGCAATTGATGAAAGGTTTTATAAAATGTTAAGTGGCTACCCAGGACCATGTCTATGAGGGTTATCACCTGAGATAGTTTCTACTATACTTAGGATCATAGTATGTGGGGGTTTCACTTGGGAGTGCACATCACTAAGTTAACGAATCATCTGGGTGGATTGGTTGTTTGGTTTATGTTGAGTGGCTACTCAGGACCATGTCCATGAGGGTTTTCACCTAAGATAGTTTCTACTATACTTAGGACCGTGAACATGGGGGTTTTCACCTGAGAGCACACTTGTGGAAGGCCACCCAGGAACAAAGGGATGTGAGAACTAAATGGAGAAGATTGTGAAGAACTCAAGGAGAAGTATTCCAAGTAAAGACTACAGCTGATCAAGGAACATTGTAGCGTACCTGCTCTTTAAATAAGGCAGATACCTGCGTATAGTGCAAATCCCTGGATCGATTCATTTGCACACAGTTTACGATGTAATATCACAACAAGGCGTCAATTTTATTACATCGATGATCCAGAATTACAAAATGTTTGATACAAGTTGCATAGCATAAAGCTAGCATTGAAAAAGTACACAGCGGAAATAAAATAGCAGTGAGTCTCTATAACTTTCATGCTGCCACAGGCGAAAACATGTTGGTTGTAGACTCGAAACCTTTAAACGAAACTTCACTCGTCATCTGATCAAATCTGCAATAAGAAAAATATTGCAACAACGTGGGTCAGATTCCATTAAAAATGGAGTCTGGCAAGTGACACTATGGTGGACACTTAAGGAAGTAACTCTAAGGCCTATATGCATATTTGGCTGGTGGAGTTCAAGGCTAATTTGCATAAAGCCAATTTTTCCTACTCTTTTGAAAACACTTTTCTTGAAATCAAGACGAGTATGGCATGAAAACCATAAATCTCCTCTTCCCTTGTTTACCCATCAAGTTTTTATTTCTGAAGTTGGAATGGTGGAATTCTCCGTTGACGTCCGTGATCAGCTGCTCAAATTGTCCGTACCGGGGACACGGCTAAGTACTTAATTTTATACTCTGCAGAGGTTGTGCACGTTCACCATGAGACTCAAACAACCCTTCTGTCCTTGACCCTCATGTAGTGAAAAGGAAAGGAGAAGCCTGAGACGAGACCTTTGGGGAAAAGTCAAGGCAGAGCCATTATACCACGTGGCTGCACTGGAAACATCTTCACTTGGAGAAAACTTTGGTCCCTTTGTTCCTGGGTGGCCATCCTCAAGTGTACGTACTCAGGTTCACTCATCTAAATGAGCCTGGGTCTTAGCCAGGTGCACCCACCTAAATGAGCCTAAGCAGCCACTCAACTCTAACCTCCATCCTCTTGCCACATCCACCCAGAAGTATCTTTAACTTAGTAGAAATTAACTTTTCACAAAACAACTTTTGCATAGCATTAATATTTCTACCAAGTTACCCATAGGATTCTAGACACAACTAGTGTAAGGGATATAGTAGTTTCAACATAGCAATACTATCCAACACATGCATATAAGAAACACACTAAGTAATGCATAGAAGATACTTAGGAAATTTATGAAGGTGTGCCACTTGCCTTTGAATGTTGTCGTTGTTCACAAACTCTTTTCAACAACGAACGTTTGCTCTCCGTTTAATCTAAACAATATAAGCAAACAACAATACAACAATACAACAATCAACAAACAACAATCATCATTCATGCTCATATCAAATGAACAACAAGTTTTGTAAAACTCCTAAGGAAAACATGTCATGTATGATATGCAACTTATTTCTAAGGGCTAGAGATGCATGTTATGCTAGGAAAACCTCTTAAGTTAATGCAAGGCAAATAGGTGGGTCAAGAATGACTAAGGCTAAGGTCTTAAATTGGATAAACATACTTTGTTTTATACCAACTTGAAACAAGTACTCTAATGGCTTAGCCATGATGTGCAAAATACTTAAAGAAAAATACTAAGTCATTTGTTCAAGATGATCAACAATTATTATCAACTATTTGTAAATTGGACATTCACTATAGTGAGAGAGACAGACACCCGGCCAGCCACTTAAATTGTGGAACCGGTCTCATGTACGTGGACATGTAAGGTTTGTTTCCAGGCCGCTTCATCCCACTATGCTGCTAGGGTCCAACAACTTCAAGATCATAACATCATGATCAAAATTTGTTTAAGTCTAAAGGACAAGATTAGGAAAGAGGGAAAAGATAGAAAGAAAGATGTAGTTGTCCTCCAGGCTTCATCTCCAGACTTGTAACTTTCTTCTGGATGATGTTTTGATTGAGTTCTTGGTAGTCTTGCTGAATCTTCAGACTTGATGGTTCTTGTATCCTAGAGGCTGTTCTTGGATTTACTTATTCTTCATGAAGTCTCAGAGGGGAAGAAAAGGCAGAGAGAGAGAGACTTAGAGAATAAAAGGGGGTTGGCTTTCTTGAACTTCTTCTCACTTTTCTTCCAAGTGCTTGACATCTTGAGGATGCTTCCAGGGCCTGTTTTCTTCTAAGTCCTTCATGAACTTCTTCTTGATTTTCTTCTAAGTGTTTCTTCTTCTTGAAGATACTTCTGGAGTCTTGTTTTTGGCTAAGTCCTTCATTGGTTTTCCAGCTCCATGTTGAAAATCCTAAGTGTCTAGTGCATAGCACTTTTCCCCAAAATACTAAGTTTGAAAATAATCCTAACTTAGAGAAAATGGGGAGGAGTTTTCCTTATGGAAAATATAACTATGAAATATGCTATGCATGAAATGCAATTTAAAATCACAAGCAACATAACACTAATTTTTGTGAAGTTTATAAAATATGCATAAAGTTATAATTGCAATTTAATTAGTTTCTAATTTGCAAAACATAATAAAAGGAAACATATAGATTAAAGCTTCCTATGATTAAATTTTTGTAACAAAATTTTATAATTAGTGTTAATAGACAGAGAGCATTTAATTAAATCTATTGCAATTGGATTTAATCAAAAATAATGTTTCTATTAAAAGTTATTTCAAAATTGGTCAAACTATTCAATTTAAACTCACAACTATGAAATCATTCAAAAATTACTCAAAAATATTTTATAGCAGTGGCAGTAATTTACAAATATTCTAAAGTTTCTAAAACATATTTATTTGCAATTTTTGGATTTATAGATTTAAAGTTATTACAAATATACTCAAATTCACCATTTGAAATTTGAATATGTTATACTAAGTCAAATTTGAATTTTGTCAGATCCAAAATATTCTACATGTCAAGAGCTTTCCAAATATATAAAAATTATTAAATTTGGAGTTGTGGTTAAAAAGTTGTGAGAGATCTAAGTGACAGGGGTGTTTCTGCAAAACTGCCAATTAAATTTAATTAAAAAAAATGTTTTCCACGTGGCAGCTGACTGGGCAGTGACGTGGTGCTGATGTGGCTGCCACGCGGCGCTGACTGGATAAGTTATAGATCTGGGCCGTCCAGATTTAGATCTACGGCAGACAGTCACCGTACCGGTTCGAAATAAGCAGATCTAATCTCGTGCGTCGATAGAAGATCTGACGGTCAAGAGGCGCTGACCTGAGGGTGGCGGCGCGATGGTTGCCGGCGATGAGGACGACGGCGGCGCGGCTTCGGTTGACGACGGATTCGTCGCTCCGGTGATTCCCCAGGTGTGGGACGAGTGTCAAACGATTCCCCGCGGCACGGCGAGTTGGATGGGGTGGTCGGCGTCGACTCGCGCGTCCTCTACTGCGACTGGCCGTGGTCGGGGTACGGCGGGTCCGGCGAGCTCCACACACTCGACGATTTGCTGCGAAGGAGATCGAGGGAAGGGTCAGGGAGATGCGTATCGACACGGGGAAGAGGATGGGTAGGGTCTCGGGGCTTAGGGCAGCCTACCTCGCCGGAGATGGAAGAATTACGGCGGCGGATGGTGCGGACTCCGGCGAGCTCCTCCGGCGGCCTGGGGGCACGATTTACTTAGGGTTTGAGGGGGAAAAGACGCGGCACGGCTGGGGTATTTATGGGGGCGGGGAAGAGGTAGGATCTCGTTCGAAAACGGCACGGAATCGATCTCCGGATCGCTGCGGGATTCTAGCAGCGTCTGTTTCGGAGGTTGAAGAAGATCTGCTGACGTCAGCATGACGTCAGCAAGTATTTTTTTTTCTGATTTTATTTATTTAATTCATATCTTTTGATTTAAATGTCCAAATGATGTCAAATTAATTTCTAAAAATTTGTACAAATAATATCTTGCTGTTAAACCAGGTGTGGGTATTTTTTGAGAACTTTTTAAAATTAATAAATTTGAAATGTTGGTTTAATACAAAATTGATACTTAATATCAATTTTGAATTTAAAACTTAATTAAATTTTCTTTTTGCTAAATAAAATTTGTAAAATACCCACATTTCAATATGTTTAAATTTAAGTTATTTAAACTTATTTTGCTGAAATCATTCATCTTTATTTTGGCATAATATTAAAGACTAAATATAGATAATGTTTAGGAAATGTGAATTATAAGGTATTCATTTTTAATTGACAATAATTTGTGCAACCTTATATTTTATACTATGATAATGCATTTGAAACTTCATAATCACTTTGGACAAGACCTTTGTTTTAATTTTATTCTTATTTAGGATATATTAATCATTTCATGCTTTAAAAATAGATGAAATTCATTTAAGCAAATGCAATGTTTATTTGGCTAATTTATTAATTTAAAACTATGAAGTTTTAAAGTTATACACTATAGGCTTATAATTTCCAAACTATATTTTGATCTTAGTTAAAGGAATGAAAACCATTTAGCAATTATATACCATTTTGAATATTCTTATATTTATGAATAGATATGGTTAAGTGGTTTAATTCAAATACTTATAAAGAAACTAATTTATTTAAAATAAAATGGATTGAAGTTTGTAGAATATTTCTCAAATTATATTTTAAGATTTTTGAAACACAGTGGATAATAAAATGTTAAAACTGTGATATTTGAAATATTAACTCAAGTTTGAAGTCTTTCATAGTTGGTTTACTTATACATTTAATATTTCATTTTAATAAAAGAATTTTTTTAAATTTTAGTGATTTTTGAATATTATAAAATATTGGGATGTTACAAACATGGAGGAATCCCAACATTCTAATTTCTTAATAAAATTTTGATAAACAAACAGTGGACTACTCAGGACCATGTTCATGGGGGTTTTCACCTAAGATAGTTTCTACTATACTTAGGACCATTGAATGTGGGGGTTTTCACCTGAGAGTGCACCTAAGGACGAGATATCTTTTGGTCCACTGGAACTTGCCAGTGTTGCCAACTATGATGTTGAAACTGTTTTATAAAGTGATAGGATAAAATTGGCTTTATGCAAAATAGCCTTGAACTCCACCGGCCAAATATACATATAGGCTATAGAGTTATTCCAGTAAGTGTCCACCATAGTGTCACTTGCCAGACTCCATTTTTAATGGAATCTGACCCACTCTGTTGTAAATTATTATTTGTTGCAGAAATATCTGATGAAGAGTAAGGATTACGTTTTGGGTTTCGAGTCTGCACCAACATGTTTTCGCCTGTGGCGTATCATGAAGATGGGGGCTCATTGAAGATTTATTTCCGCTGCTTTATTGTTTCGAGCTAGCTTTAAGCTATGCAAAGTCGTATCGAACTATTTATTTTGCCAAGTCTGGATTATTCGTGTAATATTGATACAATGTTGTGATATTCATCGTAAACTGTGTGTGCAAATGAATCGATCCAGAGGTTTGCACTATACACAGGTACCTGCCATATTTTTAAGTGCAGGTACGCTACAGCTAAGGAAAAGTCAGGAAGTGGTTCTGACTCAAACCGGAAATTCAACTCGGAAATTTCATTGACTCGGAATTTCCGAGTCACCCAGAAAACCACTCCAGATTTGGCTAAGGAAAGAAGAGAAAGTGGTTCTGACTTCAACCGGAAATTCAGCTCGGAAATTTCACTGACTCGGAATTTCCGAGTCACCCTCAGAAATTTGGCTAATTCAAGATGTCGAAGACGTTCGGATCTCAACCGGAAATTAAGCTTGGAAATTTCACTGACTCGGAATTTCCGAGTCACCCTCAGAAATTTGGCTAAGTCAAGATGTCGAAGACGTTCTGATCTCAACCGGAAATTCAACTTGGATATTTCACAGACTCGGATATTCCAAGTGACCCGGAATTTCCGGGTGTCACTTATACCGGAATTCCGGGTCCTCGAGGCATCCAACGGCCAGATTTTGGGAGGGGGTTTAAATACCCCCTCACGCACTCAAGAACAACTAGCTTTCAGATTTTCTCTCTCCTACTATTCTTGAAAGCTCAAATCATCAAGATCTCCCAATCCCTCCACCAAAATTCGTTGATCTTTGGAGGATTGGAGGAGAAGGCCCGGATCTACATCTTCACCGAAGAGATTTGCATTTCCTCCCCATTCACTTGGGATTTCGTGGCTAGGGTTTCCGGTGGGAAAACCTAGTTCACCATTGTTGTAATCTTGGTGTTGCCTTGACCTTTTGTGGTCCTTGACCTTTTGTGGTCATCTTGAGAGCCCCCAATTAAATTGTGGGTGCGTGCCTCAAGCGTTTGTAAGGGATTCGATCTCCGCCCTAAAAGGGGATCAATAGTGGAAGGTGGACTCGCAACCTTTGTGGTTGAGTTCATCGGAGAAGAAGGTGAGCCTCTGTGGCGTTGCGGCTAACCTGTTGTGGTAGCGCACACCTCTCCAAACGAGACGTACACCCTTAGGTGGAACTCGGGATTACATCTTCGTCTCCGCGTGCTTTACTCAGTTCCCCTTATCATTGCTCCCTTACTTGCTTGTCTTGTTAGCTTATTTATCTTGTTATTGCTTAGATTGTCATTTAGGTAAATTCACCATAGTTGCATATCTAGAGAATTTACCTTTGTGTTGAGCATAAATTTGAAAAGACCTAAAATTTGTAATAGCACCTATTCACCCCCCCTCTAGGTGCCGGATTCCCATTCAAGAGGGCAGGCGGCATCAGCGGCTGCAGGGGGGTGGCGCCGGCGGCAGGGCTGCGGCAGTCGAAAGAACATTTCTTAATCCCTAGTGTTTTGTGTGTTAGTTAACAATACCAATGATATACTAATCCTATTGCTAAGTATTTCAGTTTGGGTGAAACCCTTATCACAAATCCTAAAGCCAAATTGTAGAGAAAAAGAGTTTCTGGAATTCTTCCCAGTCAAGTTCAGAAAGTGGTACTGACTCCAATCGGAAATTCAGCTCGGAAATTTCAAGGACTCGGATATTCCGAGTCAACCCTAGAAAATTGGCTAAGTCAAGTTCAGAAAGTGGTTCTGATCTCAACCGGAAATTCAGCTCAGAAATTTCAAGGACTCGGATATTCCGAGTCACCCTCAGAAAATCGGCTAAGTCAAGTTCAGAAAGTGGTTCTGATCTCAACCGGAAATTCAGCTCGGAAATTTCAAGGACTCGGATATTCCGGGTCACCCTCAGAAAATCGGCTAAGTCAAGTTCAGAAGTGGTTCTGATCTCAACCGGAAATTCAGCTCGGATATTTTCAAAGACCCGGATATTCCGGGTGACCGGAATTTCCGGTGTTACTTAAACCGGAATTTCCGGGTGTCCGAGACAACCAACGGCCAGATTTTGAGGGGGAGTATAAATACCCCCTCACTCACTCAAGAACAGTCAGCTCTCAGATTTTCTCTCTCCTACTATTCTTGAAAGCTCAAATCATCAAGATCTCCCAATCCCCCCACCCAAATTCATTGACCTTTGGAGGATTGGAGGAGAAGGCCCGGATCTACATCTTCACCGAAGGGATTTGCATTTCTCCCCCATTCACTTGGGGATTTCGTGGCTAGGGTTTCCGGTGGGAAAACCTAGTTCACCATTGTTGTACTCTTGGTGTTACCTTGACCTTTTGTGGTCCTTGACCTTTTGTGGTCTTCTTGGGAGCCCCCAATTCAGTTGTGGGTGTGTGCCTCAAGCGTTTGTAAGGGATTTGATCTCCGCCCTAAAACGGGATCAATAGTGGAAGGTGGACTCGAAACCTTTGTGGTTGAGTTCATCGGAGAAGAAGGTGAGCCTTTGTGGCGTTGCGGCTAACCTGTTGTGGTAGCGCACACCTCTCCAAACGAGACGTACACCCTTGGGTGGAACTCGGGATTACATCTTCGTCTCCGCGTGCTTCACTCGGTTCCCTTTATCTTTGCTCCCTTACTTGCTTGTCTTGTTAGCTTGTTTATCTTGCTATTGCTTAGATTATCATTTAGGTAAATTCACCGTAGTTGCATATCTAGAGAATTTACCTTTGTGTTGAGCCTAAATTTGAAAAGATCTAAAATTTGTGATAGCACCTATTCACCCCCCCCCCCCCTCTAGGTGCCGGATTCCCGTTCAATTGGTATCAGAGCTAGGTTCACTTTTAAGGGCTTAACCGCCTAAGTGCAACGATGACGGAATCAGATGCCGAGAGGGCCGCCCGTGAAAAATTAGAGGCGGAGAAGGAGGCGTTAGCCAAAGGGGCAACCATGGCCGATCTTATTGATATGAGATCGTCCTTGGAGGCCCAACTCCTCAAGATGAATGAGATGCTCATGGCACTCTTGAAGTCTAAGGAGCCCGAGGCTACTTATCCCTCTCCTCCTCCTAAGGAGCATGTTGAGAACTCTAAGGAGTCATCTTCGGATGGGTCTAAAGATGTTACTCCAAGTGTTTCCCTCGGGAAGGCGGAAAAGGATGAATCACCTAGCTCCTCTAACACCCCCAAAGGAGAGGAATTTCATAATGTCAACCATAATTACTCTCCTAACCCTCCTATCCCTCACCCTCATGTAAACTTTAGAAGTGATCCTCCTAAACTTAAACCTACTCATTTCTCTCAATGGCAATTTCTAATGAAGTCTCATCTATGTAGTGCCTCCATTGGGCTATGGCGCATCATTGAAGAAGGATTCAAACCCCATGATCCAACCAACTTGACAAGAAGAGAGGTGGTTGATAGCCAACTCAACGCCACCGCTCTTCATCAACTCCAAATGGCCGTTGGAGAGAAGGACATGGCGCTCATTCAACAATTCTCCACCGCCAAAGAAGTTTTGAATGCTCTTTCCGACATCTTCGTCGGGAATGAGAGCATGAAGAAGAACCGGTATGATGCCTTATGCAATGAGGTGGAAGGGTTCTACAAGTTGGATGGAGAAAGCCACGAGGACATGTACCGGAGGTTGGTGTTGGTTGCCAACTCCTTCAAGAACCTCGGGGCGGTCTACATTGATGACGCTTGGATCAAGAGGAAATTTGTGACCGCTCTCTTGCCCTTTGAGGAAACGGATTTGAAGACACTCTAAGTGAGACATGACTTCGCAAAGATGACATCCAATGAAGTCATGCAAGAGATGACCGCATACAAGGTGGCCTCCAAGATTGCACAAGATGCAAGAGCTAGAGCCATAGGGATGCACAAACATACCTCAATTGCCTTGAAGGCCACCGTTGAAGAAGAGGATGAAGAGGAGTATGATGATCAAGTCGAGCTATCTAGTGAGACCCTCTCAAGTACTCTTACTCAACACATGGGTCTTGCGGCAAGAATGTTTTCGAAGAACCCCGGAAGGGCCAAAGCGAGGATTGACAAGAAGTTTCCCTCCAATGGAGGAAAGCCATTCAACAAGGTGAGGCTTTGCTATAATTTTGATGACAAAAGCCACTTTGTTGCAGATTGCCCATGGGAGAGAAGAGAGGATCATGGTGGGAGTCTCGTGGCCAAGACGAAGGGCAAGGGGCCCATGCCCATGAAGAAGCCCTACTTTAAGAAGAACCAAAAGATTGGCTTGGTAACTCAAGAGCAATATCCCACCGATGATGAAGATAGTGACAAGGAGGATACTCCAACGCAAGTGGCCGCACTAGCCATTTCTTCCACACCTCCGTCACTCTTCTTCTCACCAAACGAGAGCCTCATCATCAAGAATGCAAGATGTCTTATGGCAAAGACATCCGAGGTAAAATTGTCCCCCACCTCCATATCCCATGACATTGATGATGGTATGAGCCTAGAAGTCAAGGAAGAAATTATTGCTTTTGATAAATTCATGACTAACTTCCAAGGAGAAGGAAAGAAACACTTTGGCTCAATTATGAGTCGTATAGGTGAGCTTGAGGATGAGCTTGAATTAAAAGGTGAGATTGAGAGAGAGGATGCACACGCTAAGGTGTCCCTCCAATCCTCTCTCGAAGATGAACAAGAAGCTCATGCTCTCCTCAAGAAGCAACTTGCTAAGATCACCAAGGATCGTGATCTCTACTTTGCTAAATGTAAAATTGTGCAAATTGATAAGTCTGAGCTTGTAGTTGCTCATGCTAGACTTTGCGAAGACTTCGAGTCACTTGAAAATACTCACAAGGTATTGACAAGTGATCACGAACGTCTCCTCAAGTCTCGTGATCAACTCCAAATTCGGATATCTATTCTTGAGAAACCTAGTACTTCTACTCCTTTGAATACTAATGCAAATGTTGTCAAGGATAAAGCTAGGATCTTGTTTGTTCCCTCCATGGCAACCGAGCCCAAGACCTCCCTTGATAAAGGCAAGGGGACACTCACTACTCCTCTTCATGAACGAGTGCCCCACAATGGTAAGGAAGGTCTAGGCTATGTCGCTAAGGATAAGAAGAAGATGATCAAGAAGAAGACCAAACTCGCACAAGCCAAGAAAGATGATATCGCAAGTGGAAATGCCACAAGGGGCACTCCCACTCGTGATGACTTTGCGGGCATATCTAACCCGAACTATGCTTTATATGTTGATTATTATGGGGATGTCTATGCTAGATACATTGGTCCTTTTGATGGTTACATTGAATATGCTATTTGGGTCCCAAAGACCCTTGTTTCTAACCAAAAGGAACCCATCGCAAAATGGGTACCTAAACCAAAGAATTGATTGTGTGTAGGGACTTGCTTCCGGAGGATCGAAATGGATAATTGACAGTGGGTGCACTAGTCATATGACCGGAAGCAAGGAAATTGTAACGGAGTTGAAGCCCAATGATGATCAAATGACCGTTACATATGGTGACAATTCAAAGTCTAAGGTAATAGGGCTCGGCAAGGTGGTAGTGGCACCGGACATCACACTTGTGAATGTTTTGCTTGTCGAGTCCCTAGGTTTCAACTTGATCTCCGTCCATTCCTTAACTTGTTTGGGTTATACCGTTGTCTTCGAAAAGGAGATGGTTATCCTCATGCGGAGCAAGTCTCTCAATGTGTCCTTTGTTGGGTACATGCTCTATGTGGTTGACTTCTCCGGAGTCACCACTTCTCATACAATGTGCCTATTCGCTAAGGCGGACTTGGGTTGGCTATGGCATCGCCGACTAGCCCATGTCAACATGAGGACTTTGCAAAGTATCCACAAGGGTGGCCATATCCTAGGACTAAAAGACCATGTTTCTTTCTCGAAGGATCGAATGTGTAGGGCTTGTGTTGAAGGAAAAATGCATGACATTCACCATCCAAGCAAGACCATCATTTCTTCAACAAGGGTTTTGGAGCTTCTCCATGTTGACCTCTTTGGTCCCATTCCGGAAGCTAGTCTTGGTGGCAAGAAATATTGTTTGGTTATTGTTGATGACTATTCAAGATACACATGGGTTTTCTTCTTCAAGTCGAAGGTGGAGACTCAACAAACTATCATCGACTTCTCCAATGAAGCTCAACGTCAACACAATGTCCCTATCTTGGTGATAAGAAGTGACAATGGGTCCGAGTTTAAGAACTACAACTTGAACGAGTTCCTTAGTGAAGAAGGGATTCGTCATCAATATTCCGCGGCTTATACTCCCCAACAAAATGGTGTAGCCGAAAGGAAGAATCACACTCTTATTGAGATGGCAAGGTCGATGATGGCCGAGTTCAAGTCCCCTCACAACTTTTGGGCCGAAGCCGTCAACACCGCTTGCCATTCATCCAACCGGCTCTTCTTTCGCAAAGGACTCATGAAGACCCCTTATGAAGTGCTTACCGGGAACAAGCCCAATATCTCTTACTTCCGTGTTTTTGGTTGTAAGTGTTTCTATCTCATCAAAGGTGTTCGTTTGGGCAAGTTTGAATCTAATTCTCTTGAAGGGACATTTGTGGGCTACGGGTCCGAATCCCACACTTATAGAGTCTATGATAAGGCCTCGCGCATTATCATAGAAACTTGTAGTGTGGTGTTCGAGGAGAATGACGGCTCCCTTGTGGAGCAAAGTGGTGTTTCCGTTGTAGGTGATGATCAACCTCAAGATGCTATCCGAAGAATGGGGTTGGGAGTCCACCGCCCCGTTGAAGTCTATTATGAGGTTGCTCAACAAGGATCAAGTTCTTCACAAGTGGTGGCTACCCCAACACAAGAAACACCCATCGACAACACCGTGCCCAATACGCCTAGCCAAGAAGAAGCACAAGATTCTCCAGCTGCTCCTGGAATTTCCGGAGGGCCGGAAAATCCGGTTCAAACTGGAGTCGGAAATTCCGGTGATTCGAAATTTCCGGTCCATACTGAACCCGGAATATCCGGTCCTGCTGACATTCCCGGTGGCAGCTCGCAGCAAGGCCAAGATCAACCCTCTCCTTCACCGCTGGACGTCACTCCAATGGTTGATCAAGGCCATCAAAACAGTCAAGGCGGAGACATGAGTGATCAAGATGATCAAGCGATTCCTCCCACCACTCGGAGGGAAATCGAGATCCGCCGTTTGAATAGGGTTGGCACCTCACAAGAATTAAGAGCTCTATCTCTTGACAAGGTTCTTGGTGATGTGAGAAGCAAGGTCTCTACCCGAAGACAACTTGCAAGCTTTAGTGAACATCAAGCTCACATCTCCATGGTGGAACCCAAGAAGGTCTTTGAAGCTCTTGAAGATAAAGATTGGCTTGATGCTATGCATGAAGAGCTCAACAACTTCGAGCGCAACAAAGTGTGGAAGTTGGTGGAAAGACCCATAGATTGCCGCAATGTTATCGACACCAAGTGGATTTTCAAGAACAAGCAAGATGAACATGGCATGGTGATAAGGAACAAGGCAAGATTGGTGGCTCAAGGTTACTCCCAAATTGAAGGCTACTTCTCCCTCTCCTCCTCCTAAGGACCATGTGGGAAACTCTAAGGAGTCATCTTCGATGGTTCCAAAGATGTTACCTCAAGTGTTCCCCTCGGGAAGGCGGAAAAGGATGAATCACCTAGCTCCTCTAACACCCCCAAAGGAGAGGAATTTCATAATGTCAACCATAATTACTCTCCTAACCCTCCTATCCCTCACCCTCATGTAAACTTTAGAAGTGATCCTCCTAAGCTTAAACCTACTCATTTCTCTCAATGGGAATTTCTAATGAAGTCTCATCTATGTAGTGCCTCCATTGAGCTTTGGCGCATCATTGAAGAAGGATACAAGCCCCATGATCCAACCAACTTGACAAGAAGAGAGGTGGTTGATAGCCAACTCAACGCCACCGCTCTTCATCAACTCCAAATGGCCGTTGGAGAGAAGGACATGGCGCTCATTCAACAATTCTCCACCGCCAAGGAAGTTTGGAATGCTCTTTCCGACATCTTCGTCGGGAATCAGAGCATGAAGAAGAACCGGTATGATGCCTTATGCAATGAGGCGGAAGGGTTCTACAAGTTGGATGGAGAAAGCCACGAGGACATGTACCGGAGGTTGGTTTTGGTTGCCAACTCCTCAAGAACCTCGGGGCGGTGTTCATTAATGATGCTTGGATCAAGAGGAAGTTTGTGACCGCTCTCTTGCCCTTTGAGGAAACGGATTTGAAGACACTCCAAGGGAGACATGACTTTGCAAAGATGACATCCAATGAAGTTATGCAAGAGATGACCGCATACAAGGTGGCCTCCAAGATTGCACAAGATGCAAGAGCTAGAGCCATAGGGATGCACAATCATGCCTCAATTGCTTTGAAGGCCACCGTTGAAGAAGAGGGTGAAGAGGAGTGTGACGATCAAGTCGAGCTATCTAGTGAAGCTCTCTCAAGAACTCTCACTCAACACATGGGTCTTGCGGCAAGAAACTTTTGGAAGAACCCCGGAAGGGCCAAAGCAAGGATTGACAAGAAGTTTCCCCCCAACGGAGGATTGCCATTCAACAACGTGAGGCTTTGCTATAACTGCGGTGACAAGAGCCACTTTGTTGCCGATTGCCCATGGGAGAGAAGAGAGGATCATGGTGGGAGGCTCGTGGCCAAGACGAAGGGCAAGGGGCCCGCCCATGAAGAAGCCTTTCTTCAAGAAGAACCAAAAGATTGTCTTGGTGACTCAAGAGCAATATCCCACCGATGATGAAGATAGTGACAAGGAGGATACTCCAACGCAAGTGGCCGCACTAGCCATTTCTTCCGCACCTCCGTCACTCTTCTCCTCACCAAACGAGAGTCCCATCGTCAAGAATGCAAGATGTCTTATGGCAAAGACATCCGAGGTAAAATTATCCCCCAACTCCATATCACATGACATTGATGATGCTATGAGCTTAGAAGTCAAGGAAGAAATCATTGCTTTTGATAAATTCATGACTAACTTGCAAGGAGAAGGAAAGAAACACTTTGGCTCAATCATGAGTCGTATAGGTGAGCTTGAGGATGAGCTTGAATTAAAAGGTGAGATTGAGAGAGAGGATGCACACGCTAAGGTGTCTCTCCAATCCTCTCTCGAAGATGAACAAGAAGCTCATGCTCTCCTTAAGGAGCAACTTGCTAAGATCACTAAGGATCGTGATCTCTACTTTGCTAAATGTGAAATTGTGCAAAATGAAAAGTCCGAGCTTGTAGTTGCTCATGCTAGACTTTGCGAAGACTTCGAGTCACTTGACAATGCTCACAAGGTGTTGACAAGTGATCACGAACGTCTTCTCAAGTCTCTGATCAACTCCAATCTCGGATATCTACTCTTGAGAAACCTAGCACCTCTACTCCTTTGAATGCTAATGCAAATGTTGTGAAGGATATTGCTAGGGTTGTGTTTGTTCCTTCCATGGCAACCAAGCCCAAGACCTATCTTGATAAAGGTAAGGGGACACTCACTACTCCTCTTCATGAGCGAGTGCCCCACAAGGGTAAGGAAGGTCTAGGCTATGTTGCTTAGGAGAAGAAGAAGATCAAGAAGAAGACCAAGTCCGCACAAGCCAAGAAGGATGACATTGGGAGTGGAAATGCCACAAGGGGCACTCCCACTCGTAATGACTTTGCGGGCATATCTAACCCCAACTATGCTTTATATGTTGATTATTATGGGGATGTCTATGCTAGATACATTGGTCCTTTTGATGGTTACATTGAATATGCTATTTGGGTTCCAAAGACCCTTGTTGCTAACCAAAAGGCACCCATTGCAAAATGGGTACCTAAACCAAAGAATTGATTGTGTGTAGGGCCTTGCTTCCGGAGGATCGAAATGGATAATTGATAGTGGGTGCACTAGTCATATGACCGGAAGCAAGGATATTGTAACGGAGTTGAAGCCCAATGATGATCAAATGATCGTTACATATGGTGATAATTCTAAATCTAAGGTAATAGGGCTCGGCAAGGTGGTAGTGGCACCGGACATCACACTTGTGAATGTCTTGCTTCTCGAGTCCCTAGGTTTCAACTTGATCTCCGTCCATTCCTTAACTTGTTTGGGCTATACCGTTGTCTTCGAAAAGGAAATGGTCATTCTCTTGCGGAGCAAGTCTCTCAATGTGTCTTTCGTTGGGTACATTGAGAATGGTCTCTATGTGGTTGACTTCTCCGGAGTCACCACTTCCCATACAATGTGCCTATTCGCAAAGGCGGACTTGGGTTGGCTATGGCATCGCCGACTAGCCCATGTCAACATGAGGACTTTGCAAAGTCTTCACAAGGGTGTCCATATCCTAGGACTAAAAGACCATGTTTCTTTCTCGAAGGATCGAATGTGTAGGGCGTGTGTTGAAGGAAAAATGCATGACATCTACCATCCAAGCAAGACCATCATTTCTTCAAAAAGGGTTTTGGAGCTTCTCCATGTTGACCTCTTTGGTCCCATTCCGGAAGCTACTTTGGTGGCAAGAAATATTGCTTGGTGATTGTTGATGACTATTCAAGATACACATGGGTTTTCTTCTTCAAGACGAAGATGGAGACTCAACAAACTATCATCGACTTCTCCAATGAATCTCAACGTCAACACAATGTCCCTATCTTGGTGATAAGAAGTGACAATGGGTTCGAGTTCAAGAACTACACCTTAAACGAGTTCCTTAGTGAAGAAGGGATTCGTCATCAATATTCCGCTGCTTATACTCCCCAACAAAATGGTGTAGCCGAAAGGAAGAACCGCAGACTTATTGAGATGGCAAGGTCGATGATGGCCGAGTTCAAGTCCCCTCACAACTTTTGGGCCGAAGCCGTCAACACCGCTTGCCATTCATCCAACCGGCTCTTCTTTCGCAAAGGACTCATGAAGACACCTTATGAAGTGCTTACCGGGAACAAGCCCAATATCTCCTACTTCCGAGAATTTGGTTGTAAGTGTTTCTATCTCATCAAAGGTGTTCGTTTGGGCAAGTTTGATTCTAAGTCTCTTGAAGGGACATTTGTGGGCTACGGATCCGAATCCCCCACTTATAGAGTCTATGATAAGGCCTCGCGCATAATCATAGAAACTTGTAGTGTGGTGTTCGAGGAGAATGACGGCTCCCTCGTGGAGCAAAGTGGTGTTTCCGTTGTAGGTGATGATGAACCTCAAGATGCTATCCGAAGAATGGGGTTGGGAGTCCACCGCCCCGTTGAACTCTATTATGAGGTTGATCAACAAGGATCAAGTTCTTCACAAGTGGTGACCACCCCAACACAAGAAATACCCATCGACAACACCGTGCCCAATACGCCTAGCTAAGAAGAAGCACAAGATTCTACAGCTGCTTCTGGAATTTCCGGAGGACCGGAAAATCCGGTTCAAGCTGGAGTTGGAAATTCCGGTGGTTCGGAATTTCCGGTCCATGAACCCGGAATATCCGGTCCTGCTGACATTCCCGGTGGCAGTTCGCAAGGCCAAGATCAACCCTCTCCCTCACCAATGGCCACCACTCCAATGGTTGATCAAGGCCATCAAATCAGTCAAGGCGGAGACATGAATGATCAAGATGATCAAGCGATTCCTCCCACCACTCGGAGGGAAATCGAGATCCGCCGCTTGAATAGGGTTGGCACCTCACAAGAATTAAGAGCTCTATCTCTTGACAAGGTGCTTGGTGATGTGAGAAGCAAGGTCTCTACCCGAAGACAACTCGCAAGCTTTAGTGAACATCAAGCTCACATCTCCATGGTGGAACCCAAGAAGGTCTTTGAAGCTCTTGAAGATAAAGATTGGCTTGATGCTATGCATGAAGAGCTCAACAACTTCGAGCGCAACAAAGTGTGGAAGTTGGTGAAAAGACCCAAAGATTGCCGCTATGTTATCGGCACCAAGTGGATATTCAAGAACAAGCAAGATGAACATGGCATGGTGGTGAGGAACAAGGCAAGATTGGTGGCTCAAGGTTACTCCCAAATTGAAGGCATTGACTTTGGAGAAACCTACGCGCCCGTAGATCGACTTGAGTCAATCCGTATTCTTCTTGCCTATGCCTCTCATCATAACTTTAAGTTGCAACAAATGGATGTTAAATCCGCTTTTCTAAATGGTCCACTAAATGAACTTGTTTATGTTAAGCAACCACCGAGATTCGAGGACCTCAAGTATCCGAACCATGTCTACAAGTTGGATAAGGCACTCTATGGCCTTAAACAAGCCCCACGAGCGTGGTACGAGCACCTTAGATAACTACTTGTAGACCGTGGATTCCAAGTTGGGGAAATCGACCCCACACTTTTCACTAGGAAAGTTAATGGAGAGCTTTTCATTTGTCAATTATATGTGGATGACATTATATTTGGATCGACTAACAAAGCATTTAACGAAGAATTCTCTAAGCTTATGACTGACAGGTTTGAGATGTCTATGATGGGCGAGATGAAGTTCTTCCTCGAATTTGAGATCTAACAATTGAGGGAAGGAACGTTCATCAACCAAGCAAAGTACATTCAAGACATGCTCAAGAAGTACAAGTTGCTTGATCTCAAGGGTGCCTCTACCCCAATGCAAACCAAATGCCACCTTGAGCTCAACCCGAAGGGTAAGGATGTGGATCAAAAGGTATACCGCTCCATGATTGGATCTCTCCTCTACCTTTGTGCATCTAGACCGGATATATTGCTAGCCGTAGGAGTGTGTGCAAGATATCAAGCGGCTCCTAAAGAAATCCATGATGTGGCGGTCAAGAGAATCTTTAGATATTTGGCTTATACCCCAACCTATGGATTGTGGTACCCCAAGGATGCAAATTTCTCATTATGTGGGTACACGGATTCCGATTGGGCGGGAGATCATGATGATAGGAAGTCAACCTCCGGCGCTTGTCAATTTATTGGGAGGTCCTTGGTAAGTTGGTCTTCTAAGAAGCAAAATTGTATATCTCTCTCCACCGCCGAAGCCGAGTATGTTGCCGCCGCAAGTTGTTGCACTCAGTTGCTATGGATGAGGCAAACTTTAAAGGAGTACGGAGTCGATTGCGACAAAGTGCCTCTTATATGTGACAACGAAAGTGCCATCAAGATTGCCTACAACCCGGTGCAACATTCAAGAACCAAGCATATTGAGACCCGCCATCATTTCATAGGAGATCATGTGGCCCGAGTGTAGCACCCCCAAGAGCCACGCTAGACAAATCCGAGACCTTAATCTGAGATAAGCCTAACATAGATCTCGGAAGCCGACAGTTGAAAATCGGTACACAACAGAGACCCTACAACACAAGAAACAATATATTAAGCTCTTAACAGAGCGAAGAAGCAAATATCACGAAAATATGGTCACTGACCTGTCAATCACCAATACAACGGAAGGCAAAATATGCTATTAGACATAGCAAAACCGACAAAAGGCCTAAGAGGCCAAAGCATAACGGCGACGCCCTAGTCCATAGATTCCAGGCTGCCGTCTGGGAACCCCAACCTACTCGTCGATGTTGATGTCCAGAAAACACACCTGTCCAAATAATTGCGCAAGGCTGAGTACAGGGGGTACTCAACAAGACTTACTTAACCTGCTACATATCTGCTCGTTCAGAGAGTACTCATGAATGTCTTTTGCATAAAGCCATCTTTATTTTCAAATTGAGGGAGGAGAGAATCTCGCATCAATAGACTTTTAAAATGGGGTAAGGGAGTAACACTAGCTTCATCCACATCTTCAATCTGCACCAGATCATCATGAGTTGTACCACCCACCAGAATCACCCCCTCACTCAACCCGAGGAAGCGATCCGCCCTTAGTTGGCAAGTTTTATACTTAGATTATAGTTGTCTATGATCACCGAAATAAGGTACCAAGTCGTCCATAACCGTGGACACGGCTTTCCGAAAAGTTTTACCTTGCAGGGGGTGTAACTACCCACACACGCCAACCAACCGATTCGCCAGCTATTAGCACTCTTCCGGGGAGTGCCGACAGGAGGGTTGGCCACGACCTTTCCCAAGCTTCGCCTATGTCCATGAGCCACAGCAGTAGGTCAGACCGCCATCTCAGCGATCCCTAGTGCAGGTTGCCAGGGTCAAGATCAGAGCGTCACACTCTCCTGACCCAAGCCCTAATTTCCTCAACTCATTTTACCGCACACGCAAATGGAACACTCGAACTGGTGGCTTCACGTAGTAGGCTAGGCAAGTTGGAGTCGAGGGGGAAATGAATACCCTGTGTGGATGCACGACTAATCTTGGTTCCGAACCCAGGAACTCAGTTCCTAAGATCGACAAGAATGATACAACCCACCACAATCCCATTGTGGCCTCTCATCCAAGTCTTTAGCATATTCAACACATCTTTGATCATTCCACGTCATTCTTCACAGCTCTGCTTCATCAACCGGATGGAACAGAGGGAAGATCTAAGCAGGGCTAAGCATAGCAGACTCTCGCGATGCAACACTTATGACACCTAAAACGTCAACTCGAAACCACATTTGAATCGCATGCATAATACCAGAAGCAAACACTTTGAAATCTTATATGTGCAGATAAGAGGTTATGCTTGCCTTGCTCTTCGATAACAAGATAGATAGCAGTTGTAGATCTTCGACTTGTGTTGATCAAAATAACCAAAATAACTCTTCATGAATTCCCGCTTGAGTAGGTCGTCGATGATTCATCAAGCCTTCGATGTTGTCGAACTCCACTTCGGATTCGCATTCTACCGTGAAAAATGAAACACCGGAAAAGAAACGGGAAACAACATTCAACCATGGCATCGATGCAATGCGCACAATGCATGACATGACAAGTTAAAGTATTGAAATGTAAATCCTACACATGGAAGATCATTTTAAATGGAGTTGGAATGCCCGAGAGGTGCCATTCGACAAATTCCATATTCAAAAGGAATGGTGTAATTTGTTCCTCTATTATAAACATGGTTCAAAGTTGTTTAAATATGCATGATTTGGACATAATTAAATAGATCTTATTTTTCTGCAAATTTTGATATAAAAATCATATTTTTCTGAATTAAAATGAATTAGTTATGAATTTCCAAAGATTAAACAATTTTAATTGAATTTAAACCATTTGTTAATTCCATTTAAACATTTATGAATTTAAATAAAAGTTGGACCCACATGTCATAAGTTTATTAATTTTTGAAATCATTTTTAGAAATGATTAAACTTCTGACAAGGGGACCCCACATGTCAGACCTTTAAATAAATACAGAAATGGTTAAAAGATTTTTCAGAAAATAGAAAAAGAGACGATGACGTCAGATGACGTCATCAATGGAGCAGAGGCTGCTGCCGAGCACGGATCGCTCGATTCGGCGCGAACGAGGAGGAGCAATCAGGCGCATGAGATGCGCACGGGCGCGGGGAGCCAAAGGAGGGCGGCGCCGCTGGCAAAAGGTCGTCGGAGCAGCTCCGGTGAGGTGCCCGCGCGGCGGCCGGAGATGGAGAACGGCGGCCCGAGTAACCCGAGGGAGAGGGAGAAGAGAGAGAGGTCCACGAGGACCGCAAGCTCACCAGGAGCACGATGGATAGGTTGGGGAGGCGAGGGGAGGTCCGAGACGGCCGGAATCAAGCTCGCCGGCGTCGGACACGAACGGAAGAAATCCACGATTTCCCGCCGATTCTCTGCTTCCCAGCACGGACAGCTCTAGGAGGAGGGAGAGAAGACCACGGCGGTTCTTTGGATCGTCTCGCCGGAGCAAGGCGTTGCCCGGGGCGGCGGCGATTCGAGAAACGACCGAGGATAGGGTTTCGGGTTGGGGAGGAAGAAGAGGAGAAGATGGAGTGGCCTAGGGTTTCTCCAGGCGGCGGCGCAGGGATAAGTAGGAGGCTCGGCGTCGGCGGCGAGGATCTTGGCGCACGGAGCAGCGGCGGACGGCATCGGCCGCGACAGCGCAGAGCTCGGGGTGAGAAGGTTGAAGACGACGGCCATTTTCTGGAAAACCCCCTGAAGATTTTAATAATTGCTGGATTTCTTCACAAATAGGCCCCTGGTTTGGTAAATAAATCTTTTGAGGGCCTTTTTGTGAACAGAAAATTTATATAAAAATACCTGGAGACTCAGAATTTCACAAGGAAGCCATTGGCAACTTTGGATTTTGAAATTTTGGAAATTCTTTTAACACATTATAAAATAACAAGTGGTTTAGCCACTTAAGTGTTTTCTCTTTTAATTTTTAAACTCAAATTTTGTGCACATTTTAATTAGATGCAAATGATGCTCATGATGCACAAACAAATCCTATTTACCAATTAGCAAAATTGGGGACGTTACACCGAGGAGACACTGTCTTATCATATGTGGGCACAAGGGATCAATTGGCGGATATCTTCACGAAGCCCCTTGAGGAAGGAAGGTTTTGCTTTTTGAGGAATGAGCTAAATATCATTGATTCGAGGACCCTAGCTTGATCGCTTGCACACTCACCTAGGGCGTAATTGCATCCTAATAGCATGGAAATAGGGGGAGTGCAGTCCTAATACATTGGACCATCCCTCCCCCCATTATGCCGATAGCAAGTGTTCTTCTAACTCTATATTCATTCTTATTACTAATGAGCTAAAACGACGAGTATTGGTTACGTACCCAAGATACATCTTCGCGGTAACATGCCATACACTCCTACATGGTGGCCTCGGCCACCGACCTCTTCTCTTTGAAGAGTTGATTTTATTTGGAGCTTATTGTTGCTATTTGCCATCCTTTTTCATGCATGTGGGAAACCTACTCAACTTGGCGCTTTATGTTTCGATTTGATAGTTGTGAGTTGAGTATGGTGTACCAATAACAGTTTGAAAATCTATCCCAAGCCTACTTCTCCCTGAAAACATTTCTCTCTATTGCACACAAGTCATCCATTTGAAAACTAGGATTTTGGTTCAGCAGGTCGGAATATCCGGTTCATTTATGAACCGGAATATCCGGTGTAAGTTACACTCGGAATATCCGGTGACTCGGAATATCCGGTGTAAGTTACACTCGGAATATCCGGTCTGGCGGTTTGTCCAGAAATATAAGGGCAGGCTCGGGGTGAAGGGCTCATTAGTGCCCTTCTTCCACCCCCGACCTCCCTCTCCTCCAGCCGCCGCCCCTGCTGCTCCAAGGTCCCTCTGGAGCACTCCGACCGCCGGGGAACCTCTTTCTCGGCCGGATCTGCTCCTCCTCCGCCCCGGGAACTCACTCCTCCAAGCAACGGCCTCAATGGATGAGGGTAACTTCACTTTTCTTCTTCCTCATGTGCTTGCACTTGGATCTTGATGTGGAGTTATTTGTTTCAACATTGCTTGGTAGAGATTGTTCCTAGCACTATTCCCTGCTATCTACATACATTAGTTTTGTATTATGTTGGATCGATCTAGTTTTAGACCGAGTCAATCTCAGATCTGCACTGTTTCTGTCTGACTCGGAATTTCCGACTCGTCTGACTCGGAATATCCGGTCCCCCGGAATTTCCGGTCATGTCTGAATCGGAATTTCCGAGTCAACCACTGCAGTTTTAAGATTAACTCATGTTTAACTACATATGATTCATCAAATGCCTACCTAATGTGTGTATTATCTCCTGACTTGTGTGCACTTACCTTATGCTACCCACTATGCTCAAATTCACAGGTTCTGGTGGGAGTCCGTCCGCTGGGGCATCAAGGAACACAGGTAGAGCAACTGTCCACAAGAACCCAGTCAACAAGGGAAAGGGTCCTGCAATTCAAAGGAAGAAGAAAGCTGTTGTCAGCAAGCCTTCATCCAAGAAGAGGAAGAATGCCCCTAGTCCCCAACGTCAGGACTACTCCAAGATGAACTCAGTGGATTATTCTTAGCTGAGACAGGGGGACTGGTACCTCAGCTCAAGAGACAACTCTCTCGCTGATCGCAGCTATTGGTGCCAAGCGCAAGAGCACATGTTCGTGGATCTCTATCTCTCTCTGTCGAAGCCCATTCGACCCATGCACCCGTTTGATTTTGCATCTCTGCAGAAGAAAGCCGCATTTGCTGAGGCTATCCACATTGTCAAGACCATGGGTTTGGAGAGGTTGGTGCTCACCCGTTGTCCCTACAACGCCCAGCTTGTGATGCAGTTCTTCGCCACCCTAGTGATCAAGGGTGACTCGAAGAAGACTATGAAGTGGATGACTGGGGAATCATACTGTGAGTCCAACTTCGAGGAGTTTGCCAAGGTACTGGGCTACCGGTTTGATGGTGACAATCCCCAAGGTTTTCGCATGCACACCCCCTACAAGCTCAACAAGAAGCAAATTGCGCACTTATATGGTGTGGGAGCCACCCCTGGAAACTCTCGTGACTTGCTTCCACTGTATGATGTTCTTGTGCGCATCCTGCGTGAGATCATTGCACCGAGTGGTGGCAACAACGACAACGTGGTTACCCCTCTCTGCAACCTGCTCCTTCACGCCAACCGCATTGTGGAGGACTCTAGTTCTGATGCTGACTGGAGTGTAGATGTGATGGATTACATCTACAATGAGATGTATGAAGCTATGACCACCAGGGTCTCTATTCCTTATGCTCCTTACATAATGAAGCTCCTCAAGTTTAAGTTCCCTGACTACAACTTTAGCAATGGTGATTTGGAGCCACATGACTTCAAGAAGCTTTATGTGAAGAAGGCTGTGGTCAAGCCCCCTCCTAGGCCTTCTACTACCTCAGCTCCAGGTGGATCTTTCATGGGTGATGCTAGGAGGGCTGCTGCTGCTCCTACTCATGTTCCTGCCACTCATGCGCATGTCAAGAAGCTGAACTGGTTCCAGCGCAACATCCTTTGCATGAATGTGGACATCCGCAAAGAGCAATACACTGCCCACAAGGATCGCCGTCAGCTGGAATACAAGCAAGACTTGATCCTTCACCATGCTTCTGGCTCTCCTGCTCCTGCTGCTCTGTCTGATCCCCTGACCTTTGCTCAGTGGAACCAGGGTTCCTTGGCTTTGTGGACACTGATTGACCAGGACCTTGGCGACAACTCTTACACCACTGGCTATCACTATGATGATGAGGAGGCAGATGATGATGAGGAGGCAGAGTATGAAGAGGATGATGATGATGATGAGGATGATGATGATGGTGATGATGATGATGAGGAGAACCCCTCGGACTGAAGACTTCCATGGGACGTAGCATCGCTCTTCTTCCTTTTTGGCGTTTCGATGCCAAAGGGGGAGAAGTTGCTCTACTAGGACTTCTTCGGGGATTTGCAAAGGGTCGGGCACAAGCTTATGCGTTTACCATTTATTTGCGCTTGTGTCCATTTATCGTGTTTTAAGTTATTTGTGAACTCTTTTTATTTCATTATGTGATAAATATGTATTGAGACAATGGTTTGATGCTATCATTATCTTATGGTTGAGACTTCGAATTGATTGTGTTGGTATTCTCTTCATATTCTATATATACACAAGGTATGAAAATCTATCTAGTCTCAATTGCTACCATAATCTTACATTTTGTCTCTTTTCTCCTTTGTGATATCTTGTGGTTGTTGTTATAAAATTGCTCCTATCCTTTGTCATATTGTGTTGCTTACTTGCATTTATTTAGGGGGAGCCATTTTCTGCCAAAAACATGATATTGCTTTTTGTTTCTATGCAAATCTTGGTATTGTCATCTAACACCAAAAAGGGGGAGATTGAAAGAACATTTGTTAATCCCTAGTGTTTTGTGTGTTAGTTAACAATATCAATGATATACTAATCCTATTGCTAAGTATTTCAGTTTGGGTGAAACCCTTATCACAAATCCTAAAGCCAAATTGTAGAGAAAAAGAGTTTCTGGAATTCTTCCCAGACTCAGAAATTCCGGTTCTCCAACTCGGATATTCCGAGTCAACCCCAGAAAATTGGCTAAGTCAAGTTCAGAAAGTGGTACTGACTCCAATCGGAAATTCAGCTCGGAAATTTCAAGGACTCGGATATTCCGAGTCAACCCCAGAAAATTGGCTAAGTCAAGTTCAGAAAGTAGTTCTGATCTCAACCGGAAATTCAGCTCGGAAATTTCAAGGACTCGGATATTCCGAGTCACCCTCAGAAAATCGGCTAAGTCAAGTTCAGAAAGTGGTTTTGATCTCAACCGGAAATTCAGCTCGGAAATTTTAAGGACTCGAATATTCCGGGTCACCCTCAGAAAATCGGCTAAGTCAAGTTCAGAAGTGGTTCTGATCTCAACCAGAAATTCAGCTCGGATATTTTCAAAGACCCGGATATTCCGGGTGACCGGAATTTCCGGTGTTACTTAAACCGGAATTTCCGGGTGTCCGAGACAACCAACGGCCAGATTTTGAGGGGGAGTATAAATACCCCCTCACTCACTCAAGAACAGTGAGCTCTCAGATTTTCTCTCTCCTACTATTCTTGAAAGCTCAAATCATCAAAATCTCCCAATCCCCCCACCCAAATTCATTGATCTTTGGAGGATTGGAGGAAAAGGCCCGGATCTACATCTTCACCGAAGGGATTTGCATTTCTCCCCCATTCACTTGGGGATTTCGTGGCTAGGGTTTCCGGTGGGAAAACTTAGTTCACCATTGTTGTACTCTTGGTGTTACCTTGACCTTTTGGGGTCCTTGACCTTTTGTGGTCTTCTTGGGAGCCCTCAATTCAGTTGTGGGTGTGTGCCTCAAGCGTTTGTAAGGGATTCGATCTCCGCCCTAAAAGGGGATCAATAGTGGAAGGTGGACTCGAAACCTTTGTGGTTGAGTTCATCGGAGAAGAAGGTGACCCTTTGTGGCGTTGCGGCTAACCTGTTGTGGTAGCGCACACCTCTCCAAACGAGACGTACACCCTTGGGTGGAACTCGGGATTACATCTTCGTCTCCGCGTGCTTCACTCGGTTCCCTTTATCTTTGCTCCCTTACTTGCTTGTCTTGTTAGCTTGTTTATCTTGTTATTGCTTACATTATCATTTAGGTAAATTCACCGTAGTTGCATATCTAGAGAATTTACCTTTGTGTTGAGCCTAAATTTGAAAAGACCTAAAATTTGTAATAGCACCTATTCACCCCCCCCCCTCTAGGTGCTGGATTCCCGTTCAGCAGTGGCGAGACGATGTCGCCCTGGCACCTCAAATGTGGCGCCTCCGTGTACTCACAAGCATACAGAGGTTAACAACAACCCCCGGTCACTCAGATCCAGCTCAGATCGCAGGAGTAGAACATTTCTGGAATCTCGCAGGGCAACGGCGCCCAGCGGTATAGCTTCGTGGGAGAGACAAAGCAAAGCGGGCGGAGAAACATTAATTGTATTTAGATGTATTTAATCCAATTAATATGCCTTGCTATATAAAGGGGGGGTGTGTGCAAACTCCCTAGCTCCCCCATGTGGGACTAAACAAAGGAGAGGGGAGGGGGTTCGGCCGGCCTAGGGCCAGTCCGAATTGGACTTGGGTTCCCCCCTTCGTTCTTGGTGCGGCTCCCCCCCCCCCCCCCCCCCCCCATGGGTCTTTCTTGGCCCATTTAGGTGGCCTGCCCACTTTTCCTTCTTTTTAATTAATATTAAATTAATATAAAATATAATTAATATATTTACATATTATTTAATCTCCCGTGACTCCGAAACATTTTCCGGACCACCCGAACATCTTTCAGACATTTCCGGAACCATTCCAGACCTTCCCGGAACTCCTTCTAGATTATTTCTCTCTCTCCATTCACTTCCTATATTATTTCAGAACTTTCTTCTAGCGTCTTTAAGACCTTAAGTCTTGTTACGCTACGGTCCGAGAACACTCCAAACATGGTCGAAACCCTTCGCTCGCCAATGACCGCAGGGATACCTGGATGCATGTGACGGTCCCGGTGCTTTCTACGAATATCGTCGTTGAACCATAAACATGATATTCATTCCATTTGTTTCTACGATACTACCTTGTCCAAGATATGATCGTAGAGATCCGATACCCTGTTGTATCTCGTTACCGACAAAGGTTAATAACTCGTATGTGATATTACATCTCCATGACCTAGTCATAAGCTGCGCAGCTATATAGACGTAATCTCACCGAGTGGGCCCAAAGTATCTTTTCATTACACAAATGAACAAATCCCGCTCTTGATCCATACATCTCTACATACTCTTTCGAGATACCCAAGATAGACACCTTTATTGTCATGCTATATAAGACACAACGTTTGATGCACTCAAAGCACCCCTACGGAGCAGCAATAAATACGGTCTCACGGTGTAAGGAATAAGCTATCATATTACTTCCTATTGCAAATGACAAAGATTCGTAATACGATCTTATTGCAATACTTTGCGTATGTCCATCACCTTATTCCACCAATAAGATGACCCCATTGTCAACCGACGTCATTGTCCATGATCGGGAATCTCGATCAACTGTTGCCCAATGGACCAGTTTGTATAGAGACTTACTAGGGATTCGGGTTTCTCTATGTATCATAGTGTATTAATAATTCCGATTAATACAGTTATAGCATAATACAAAGACATATTATAAACTTATAAGATAATGCGATAAATACTATATATTTATTTGCCTCTAGGGCATATCTCCTTCATGATGTTACCTACTTATGAGATAATGCGATAAATACTATAATCTGGGGTGGTGACAACTGAAGGGGATCGTGTGCAGAAAACAAAAAAATTCCTAGCAATGATATCCTTAAACTAGCCAAGATCTATTCTATGCAGATATAGTAGTACGAACGGAGATCGGAATACGTACCCTTGTAGACCGAAAGCGGGGATTACGTTCCCGCACAAACGTTGTCGATGCAGACCGACGAACCCGACCTCAAGGTCGTGTAGAGGAAGCAGGCCTCCGAGTACCGCTAGCGCAGCACCTCGCAGGGAGTCGCACACGTACGGTGGAGACGACGCGTCCGAAGCTCCAGTCCAGGACGAGCAGCGGAAGACTTGGACCGGAACACCAGCAGTGCGGCAGCGGGCTATGGTGGAGGAGATCCCCTCTTTCTCTTGCTCGGCGCGGCTCCGACTTGGGAACCACGAGATCGAGAGAGAAATCAGGAATTAATTGGTGAATTAAAAGGCTGGGGGTGCCCCTTCTTATATAGGCTCCCAAGGGGAGCCAACCTTGCCAGCCAGGCAATGTGGGACTGTCCCCACATAGCCTGGTTCGGCCAAGGGGGTGCGCCGGCCCCTTGGTGGGCCCCTTGTGGCCCACCTAGGCCGGCCACCAAGCCCCCACCGAATTCCCAAGGGGGTTCCCCCCCCTCTTGGGCCTTCTTTCGTCCGGAAGGCCCATTTATGGAAATCTGCCTTAATAAATTCGAATATAAATATATAAAATCATATTTGCATATTAATAACACTAATTAATATCAAACATAATATATATAATATTTCCTAGCTTCGAAAACTCTTTCAGCGCTGCCCGATCTCCATCGGACCTCTCCCGGGACGCTCCCGGTGATCTCCTTCCTTTCCGGTTGTCTTGTCGAAACCCCTTAAGTGTGTTACCCTAGCGGTTCGATATAATATCAGGTATGATCAAGACTCCTCAATGATCAACGACTAACCAGTAGGCCTGGACCCCATGAATTAATCCCTGAGATATAACGAATGACTTTCATCTATCAAACCTGAACGTGAAGTCTTAGACCTTTTGCCATAGCGATACTTAGCACGTCCGAGTGTCATTCCATAGATATCTCCATACCTAATCCCGACCTCGTTACCGACGACGCTATCTTCTACTCGTTCATGATCTCATGTCTCCGTGACCTAGTCACATGCTTGCAAGCTCATTAGACAAGATCTCACCGAGTGGGCCCGAGAGTATCTATCCTGCTACGCGGACTGGCAAATCCCGCTCTTGACCCCTCGTCTCAATACTCCTTTCCAATACCCAAAAGTATCACCGTTATTGTCATACTAAATAAGATACGACGTTTGGTGCAATCAAAGTATCTTCCGGGAATATCAATAAGAGTTGATCTCACGGTCAAAGGCGTAACGACTACGTTCTCCAAATCTGGGTATTTCCATCACATCACTCTCCAGCGATATGACTCTCATTGCCGACCGGCACCATGCCCCATGACCGGGAAACCTCGATCATCAATCGCGCAACGAAACTAGTCTTAATAGAGGCTACTAGGGACCTGGTTGTTTGCGTATCACACCCGCATTAATGTTTCCGCTTAATACGGTTCTAGCATGACACAAAAACCTATTATGAACAAACGAGATATGATAAAGAATACACTTTATTAATTGCCTCTAGGGCATATCTCCTTCAATCTCCCACTTGCACTAGAGTACAACTTAATCTAGATTACAACTTGGTAAAAGCCTAACACCCATAGCTAATTGGTGATGTTCATGCTTATCAAGCGGGAGAGGCTTTGTCAGCGGATCTGCCACATTCAGATCCGTATGCACTTTGCAAATCTTCACATCGCCTCCTTGTACGTACTGACGTATCACGTGGAAGCGTCGGAGAATGTGTTTGGCGGTGGAGTGAGACCTTGGCTCCTTGGCGTTCGCAATGGCACCCGTATTGTCGCAGAAGAGGACCACGGGGTCTTGCACGCTCGGGAACACTCCAAGTTCGATGACGAACTTCCTCAGCCACACAGCTTCATTCGCGGCCTCGCAGGCAGCAATGTACTCCGACTCCATTGTAGATTGTGCGACTATGGGTTGCTTCCCACTTCTCCAGCACACGGCGCCTCCATTCACCTTGAACACGTAACCTGTCTGTGACTTACAGTCATCGGGGTCTGAGCAGAAACTTGCATCTACGTAACCCGTTACGCCAAGTTCCTCATCGCAGCCACCATACACAAGGAAGATTTCCTTTGTCTTATTGAGATACTTAAGAATGCTCTTAACAGCTACCAAATGCGGCATTCCAGGATTACTCTGGAACCGGCTGGTCAAACTTAGAGCTAATGCCACATCTGGTCTAGTACTCAACATTGCATACATGATCGATCCTATGGCTGAAGCATAAGGATGTTTCGTCATTTCGGCCTTACCCAGTTCCGTCACCGGACACTGCGCCTTACGCAATATCTTATTCTTGATAACCGGCAGAGAACCCTTGTTTGCCTTCTCCATATGAAAACGCTTCAATATTTTATCAAGATAAGTACTCTGACTTAGTGCTAATAGGCGCCTTGATCTATCACGATAGATTTTTATGCCTAAAACATACGCAGCTTCTCCTAAGTCCTTCATGGAAAACTTACTGTTTAAATATTCCTTCACGCTATTCAGAAGTTCCACATCATTCCCTATTAGCAATATGTCGTCAACATACAGTGCTAAGAACACAACCGAGCTCCCACTCATTTTCTTGTAAATACAGGTCTCTTCCACATTCTGGATAAATCCAAAACCTTTGATTACCTCATCAAAGCGAAGATTCCAGCTCCGAGATGCCTGCTTCAATCCATAGATGGATCGCTGAAGCTTGCACACCTTGTCAGCACTTCCTGGATCGACAAAACCTTCCGGCTGTACCATGTACAACTCTTCCTCAATGTTTCCATTCAGGAAGGCCGTTTTGACGTCCATCTGCCAGATTTCATAATCATAGTAGGCAGCTACCGCTAAGAAAATCCGAATAGACTTAAGCATCCCTATCGGTGAAAAAGTTTCATCGTAGTCAATTCCATGAACTTGTCGGAAACCCTTTGCGACTAGCCGAGCTTTATAGACGGTCACATTACCATCAGCATCAGTCTTCTTCTTAAAGATCCACTTATTCTCGACGGCCTTGCGCCCTTCGGGAATATCTACCAAAGTCCACACTTTGTTATCGTACATGGATCCTATTTCGGATTTCATGGCTTCAAGCCATTTCTCGGACTCTAGACTCTCTATCGCCTCCTTGTAGTTCGTAGGTTCGTCTTGCTCGACTAGCATGACGGTGCAAACCATGTTGCCATACCATTCTGGTGGGATCCGAGATCTACCAGACCTACGAGGTAGAACATCTTCCTCGACAGTTTCTCCCACTCCTTCCACGGAGGACGTTTCCGGCATTGCTTCCGTTGCGCCACTCGGAATCTCGAGTTCAGGATCAACGATTTCATCGAGGTCTACCTTCCTCCCACTTACTCCTTTCGCGAGAAACTCCTTCTCTAGAAAGGCACCGGTCTTCGCGACAAAAGTTTTGCCCTCAGCTTGGTTGTAGAAGGTGTACCCAACGGTTTCCCGCGGATATCCTACAAAGACGACTTTCTCCGACTTCGGTTCAAGTTTGTCGGGCTGTAGTTTCTTAACGTACGCCTCACAACCCCAAACCTTCAGAAACGATAACTTAGGCTTTTGGCCATACCATAATTCATACGGCGTCGTTTCAACGGACTTGGACGGAGCCCTATTTAAAATGAATGCGGCTGTTTCTAACGCATAACCCCAGAAGGACACTGGCAGATCGGTAAGAGACATCATAGATCGGACACTATCCAGTAGAGTACGATTACGTCGCTCGGACACACCGTTTCGCTGCGGCGTTCCGGCGGGCGTAAGTTGGGGCACTATGCCACAACTCTTCAGATGTGTGCCAAACTCAAAACTCAAGTACTCTCCACCGCGATCGGACCGGAGATGCTTGATTTTCCTATTAAGCTGATTCTCAACTTCACTCTGGAATTCTTTGAACTTTTCAAACGTTTCAGACTTGTGTTTCATCAAATAGATATAACCGTATCTACTCAAGTCATCAGTGAAGGTGACGAAGTAACGATAACCATTGCGTGTCGAAACGCTCATCGGTCCACACACATCTGTATGTATGATCCCCAACAAATCCGACGCCCGTTCAACGAAACCTTTGAACGGTGTACTGGTCATTTTGCCCATGAGGCATGGTTCACATGTATCGAGGGATCCGAAATCCAACGAGTCCAAGAGTCCATCGGAGTGGAGTCGCTTCATGCGCTTTATACCAATATGACCAAGACGGCAATGCCACAAAAACATGGCGGTATCGTCACTACACTTAATTCGTTTGGCCTCTATGTTATGGATGTGAGTATTACGATCGAGATTCAACAAGAATAAACCGTTATTCTCGGGAGCATCAACATAAAAGATATCATTCATATAAATAGCACAATTGCTTGACACTGATTTAAATGAATAACCGTCTTGTAACAGGCAAGACCCACTTATAATGTTTACACTCAAGGATGGCACAAAATAACATTTATTTAAAACCAAAACTAATCCCGATGGTAGATGCAGAGGGAGCGTGCCAACAGCCACCACGTCGACTCTCGATCTGTTGCCGACGCGCATCGTCACCTCATCCTTCGCCAGCCGCCTTCTATTCCGTAACTCCTCCCGAGAGTTACATATATGAGCAACAGAACCAGTATCAAATACCCACGTATTGCTCCGGGCGGATGTAAGGTACACATCTATAACATGTATATCAAATATACCTTTCTCTTTGTCGACCGTCTTGCCAGACTTCCTATCCTCCAGATACTTGGGGCAGTTGCGCTTCCAGTGACCCTTCCCCTTGCAGTAGAAACACTCCACGCTAGCTCTGGGACCAGACCTGTTAGTCCTGGGCTTGGCAGCCAACTTTGCCTCCCTCCGGGACTTCCAGCTCTGCTTTCCCTTGCCACCGGACTTCTTGAAATCAACAGTCTTGTTGACCATCAACAGCGTGTGCTCCTTCTTAATCTCTACCTCAGCAGTCTTGAGCATCACGAACACTTCACCCAGGGACTTAGCCATGCCCTGCATGTTGTAGTTCATGACGAAGCCTTTGTAGCTTGGTGGCAACGATTGCAACACCCTGTCAATCGCCAGCTCATCGGGAATCTTGCACTCCAGAGCATTCAGGCGTTGAACGTAGCCAGACATCTTGACTACATGCTCGCTCACACTGCTATGCTCTTCCATCTTGGCTGAGAAGAAAAGCTCAGAAGCCTCATATCTCTCAGCCATAGCCTGCGGCGCAAAGACAGCCTTAAGATCCGAGATGATCTCAAAGGCGCTCATCTTCTCAAAGCGCTTCTGCAGGTCGGCTTCCATGGCGTAGAGCATGCCACTCTGGACAAAGGCAGAATCCTCCGATCGGGTCTGGAAGACCTTCTTCTCATCCTCAGAGGCATCATCTGCAGGAGGGTCACCTATGGCGGCCTCAATGAAGTAGGCCACCCTATGGGGAGTGAGGAGGATCCTCAGGTTGCGGAACCAGGCCATGAAGTTTGACCCATTGGTCTTAAGCTTTTCTTTCTCAAGGAACAGACCTAGGTTAAACGAGGGGCGAGACATCTACAATGGAATTTGCAACAACATAAGACTTTGTTCATATTAATTTTGAGTTATAGTATTTTAGAAAATAACTAGCATAACTCCCACTCAAACGAACATCCCTCCTGGTCGTTTAAGCGATTACACGACCCCCATCCATTGCACCACCCCTCATCATCAAAGCCGGCGGCACAACTTCAAGAGTAGACAAAATCGTCCGTCACACCAATTTTGTGACTCGTGCTCGACCTTTCGGTCTTTCTGTTCCGAGGCCATACCTCTGAGTATGCTAGGCTCGCCACCAAAAACCTCCACGCTGACGCTTGTGCAACATGGCTTACACCCACCGTATGCGAACGAAGATATGTCTGACACCCGATCATCACGGCCTGCCTCATAACGTAGAACTTTATTGGTGGTGCGCGTTGGAGGGAGAACACTAGTGGTATTTTGAAGGGATCATCTTATTCAGCTACCGCCGTGTAACACACAATCACACACAAAAATAAGATGCACACAAAACATCAAATGTAATGCAATGTGATATAGTCCATCGCGCCATGGTCTTCTTGGCGCCCGCAGTTTATAAACAATTTAATAAACCTACCTTGACCATATCACATAGCCCCTGCAAAATAAAGTTAGACGCTTCTACTTTATCTTTTGCATATTTTACGTGGCTTGGGGCTTTCGTAAATAGAACCGCTTCATACCTACGAATCTTATGACCACAACAACGATCAAATAATTGCATGTTTAAGCATCTCTTTCGGGCCCTCCATTGAAAATGCGAAGACCAACTAAAGAGAGAGAAACTGTCACCCGCCAGCCACAGATACGGTACAAGCCGTATGTCAGTAGTGGAACCAGTCTTGCGTAAGCGTACGCGTAAAGTCGGTCCGGGCCGCTTCATCAACTCAATGCCGCTGGAATACACAAGTGCACGCTAGAGGGTAGCAAATAACAGGAACGGTGCCCCCGTGCAGAGCACGGGTTCTAACAGCGTACAGCTATATCTTACGATAGATCGGCTCTGATACCACTGAAGGGGATCGTGTGCAAAAAACAAAAAAATTCCTAGCAACGATATCCTTAAACTAGCCAAGATCTATTCTATGCAGATATAGTAGTACGAACGGAGATCGGAATACGTACCCTTGTAGACCGAAAGCGGGGATTACGTTCCCGCACAAACGTTGTCGATGCAGACCGACGAACCCGACCTCAAGGTCGTGTAGAGGAAGCAGGCCTCCGAGTACCGCTAGCGCAGCACCTCGCAGGGAGTCGCACACGTACGGTGGAGACGACGCCTCCGAAGCTCCAGTCCAGGACGAGCAGCGGAAGACTTGGACCGGAACACCAGCAGCGCGGCAGCGGGCTATGGTGGAGGAGATCCCCTCTTTCTCTTGCTCGGCGCGGCTCCGACTTGGGAACCACGAGATCGAGAGAGAAATCAGGAATTAATTGGTGAATTAAAAGGCTGGGGGTGCCCCTTCTTATATAGGCTCCCAAGGGGAGCCAACCTTGCCAGCCAGGCAATGTGGGACTATCCCCACATAGCCTGGTTCGGCCAAGGGGGTGCGTCGGCCCCTTGGTGGGCCCCTTGTGGCCCACCTAGGCCGGCCACCAAGCCCCCACCGAATTCCCAAGGGGGTTCCCCCCCCCCCTCTTGGGCCTTCTTTCGTCCGGAAGGCCCATTTAGGGAAATCTGCCTTAATAAATTCGAAAATAAATATATAAAATCATATTTGCATATTAATAACACTAATTAATATCAAACATAATATATATAATATTTCCTAGCTCCGAAAACTCTTTCGGCGCTGCCCGATCTCCATCGGACCTCTCCCGGGACGCTCCCGGTGATCTCCTTCCTTTCCGGTTGTCTTGTCGAAACCCCTTAAGTGTGTTACCCTAGCGGTTCGATATAATATCAGGTATGATCAAGACTCCTCAATGATCAACGACTAACCCGTAGGCCTGGACCCCATGAATTAATCCCTGAGGTATAACGAATGACTTTCATTTATCAAACCTGAACGTGAAGTCTTAGACCTTTTGCCATAGCGATACTTAGCACGTCCGAGTGTCATTCCATAGATATCTCCATACCTAATCCCGACCTCGTTACCGACGATGCTATCTTCTACTCGTTCATGATCTCATGTCTCCGTGACCTAGTCACATGCTTGCAAGCTCATTAGACAAGATCTCACCGAGTGGGCCCGAGAGTATCTATCCTGCTACGCGGACTGGCAAATCCCGCTCTTGACCCCTCGTCTCAATACTCCTTTCCAATACCCAAAAGTATCACCGTTATTGTCATACTAAATAAGATACGACGTTTGGTGCAATCAAAGTATCTTCCGGGAATATCAATAAGAGTTGATCTCACGGTCAAAGGCGTAACGACTACGTTCTCCAAATCTGGGTATGTCCATCACATCACTCTCCAGCGATATGACTCTCATTGCCGACCGGCACCATGCCCCATGACCGGGAAACCTCGATCATCAATCGCGCAACGAAACTAGTCTTAGTAGAGGCTACTAGGGACCTGGTTGTTTGCGTATCACACCCGCATTAATGTTTCCGCTTAATACGGTTCTAGCATGACACAAAAACCTATTATGAACAAACGAGATATGATAAAGAATACAATTTATTAATTGCCTCTAGGGCATATCTCCTTCAACAACTAGCTCTAAGGTTGTAGATGTACTGTTGCTATTAGGGATAAAACAATAGTACTTTATATAAGGATGAAGTTACTTACTTACTTTACACACAGTGCTTAAGGCGATAATCTGTTGCATGCAACTTAATACTGAAAGAGGTGCGGATGCTAATCGGAAAGTGGATTATTAGTCATAGATGCGGTTGGAACAGTCTATGTATATTGTTGTAACGCCCGAATGAATATCACACTAGACATCATAACGTTGGTATATGCATTGGTTTGCTCATAATTATTCAATCAATTACCCAACTGTAATTTGTTTACCCACATGAATGTTATTATTATTTATGGAGAGACACCACTAGTGAATGTGGACCCCGGTCCATCTCTTTAATCTGATAAAAGCACAACTGCAAACCTGTTACTTTCTGCAAACAAACATCTTTCTTCCGCACATACGTTTAATCCTTTTGTTACAGCAAGCCGGTGGGATTGACACCCTCACCGTTGAGTTGAGACAAAATACTTTGATTATGTTGTGTGCAGACCCCACGTCAACTACACGCCACCAGGAACTTAAGGCGTCATTGACACCTCGAAGGAACTCTCATTTCCTACTGGTTCGATAACCTTGGTTTCATAACTGAGATAAATCTTGCTGCTACAATACTTCACACCTTCCTCTTGGGTTTCCCAACCACACCTCCGTGAGCATCACTGCTCATGGTGTTGCTGCCTGCCATGGTGGCCTATGTTCTTGGGGAGAGGGAGAGAGAGGGAGAAGTGTTGGTGTGTGGAGAGGAGGATTGCGCTGCGTCGGGTTTTAAAGCGGTCGGAGGAGCTGGGTTGGGTGGCCTGCATTAACGCGGTCACTGCTTCACTTGGCCGCGCATTGACGCCGACGAAGCACGCGTCGCTTCCCGTCTGCGCCATTGGAAGCAGGGCGGCGTTATTGTGAGGCGTCGCTTCGGTGTGCGACGCATGATGACAGGTGTGGCGCCGTCTAGTCGCCTCGACATTAAACGCGCGCAACGGCCTCCTGCACAGCGTTCGTTAACACGGGGAGAGACGCGTGTGTCTATGATGGGCGGACCAGCTCTGTCAGGGCCATGGCCGAATCGATGTATGGCACCCCCAGGAGGGCCTCCAAGTATAGAGACCCGATAGGGGGTGCCGGACATAAAATTGCTAGGGGCAAGACTTTGGGGGGTGCCCAAATGACCTTTAGGGGGTCCTTTAGAGGCCCCCGGTGGAGATGCTCTTAGCCAACCCCTCATTCCTTCTTGAACATTGTTTACTCAGCCAAAAAAAACCCGAAACTTTTTCGAAACCTTGAAATCAACTTGTCATATATAAATCATTACCTTGCTCTTTCTGGAGCTCTTCTTGATGTCTAGAATCTCATCTGGCACTCCAAAAAGTATTCGGACATCATTAATAAAATTATCTTACGGTTACTCTAGCGTTACCGAGGCGTTAAGTGTGTACTCTTCGGTTCGAGAACGTGCAAACGTGACCGTGACACCTCTCCAATCAATAACCATTAGAGGAATTAGGATACTTATCCATAATGACTCTCACACATTCAACAAAGATATTTATTGGTTGAACCACTATGTCATGGACTAATATAATCCATATACAATTTTCTTTGTCATGTGATATTTTACTTAACCAAGATTCGATCTTCGGTATCACTGCACCTAGTTCAATCGTTGCTGGCAAGCACTCTTTACTCCAATGGTGGAACTAGTCTCAAATCAGTGAGGGTGCCAAGCTTATTATTAGGCTGATAAACGTTATATTTAGCGAAAAATGTACAGATAATTTAAATACTAGTGACTAAATGAAAAAATTTATTTTGAAGGGGGTGCCTTGCACCACCCATGGCACCCCTAGTGGATTCGCCCCTGCTTTACTCATTCTGTAATATAACATTCTCTATAACTAACTCATTAGTCACGTTCTTGTAAGTGTTACCGAATGTACACTGATGACCTCTCCAACACACAACGGGACAAATCCCCTTGATTCATGTAAGTCAACAAGTACTTTCTGAGATACCCATAAGACACCTATATGATCGCCCTGTCGCTAAGCGACGGTTGATGTCCTCAAAGCGCTCTCATTTATGTCCCGAAGCGCTCTCACTTCAGGCTCTCAGCTCGCAGAACTAAATTTGCACATATACATCTGTGATCCTAGCCATATCTTACCGACAATGATATCAATTTCGAACGACCTGCTGCGCTTCAAAAAATGTGCCTTGTCAATTCCAACTTCCCGTACTGAACAAATTCATAGACCAACAATGGATAACAAAGAGAAACTATGAACCCGTCACTTCAAGCACTAGTAATAGATGTAGAATCCACCATTTCAGGAGAACGGACAAACAAAGCTAGATCTAAATTCCATATATTATATGAGATATAGGATTGTTCCTGTTGTACGATCGAAGTGAAACATGTAACCAACATTACTTACAGGAGGCAAAATAAATGTTGGACAATGCTGATGCTATGCACTAAATCAGCATTTCGAACAAGCCCATGGCGCCTACAAAATTGGACATTTCAAATAAAAGTTGGGGTCTATTGCAATGCCACCGCTGCGCTAAGGAAACCCGAAAACCAGAGATAATTTGGTTGATTGATTACATCTGGCATTCATCGATCCTGCTTCTGAGCAGCTGGAAAGCCGGAATCACCCAGGCTCCACAGCTGCATTGCATACCAGCCCAGTCGAAGGATCCCAGTCGGGTCTTGCAGTCCATGCACCAGAGCTTATTTGAAACATGTCCCTCTTCCACTGCAGGTCGACAACAAGCACGGTTTAGAAGAAAAAAAATCAACTGAACCAAAACGAAGGATAAAGTCAATACTACGGAGTATATCCTATATGGATGGGACTTACTCACCAGCTTCCATCCACTTCATAGGTTCCACAAAGATGGCGGGGGTACATTCAGGTCCCTTGTCATCCATGATGTGCCTGAAGAAACGACTCTCACCTGAACCTACTTTGTGGGTAACAACATACTCTTGTGTTGCCACCATCCTCCGACATTTCTTACAGCGGTAAATAACACTTGCTGGATTACTAATTTTGTTTTTTGGGTTAGCTTCGGTTTCCACAATAGGGTCCTCGCATGTCTCCGCAGGTTTTTGATTAATCTCTGTTCCCCGCTCTATATCAGTTTGCTTTCCTTGATCTTCCACAGGCTTTTGGTGAACCTCTAGTTCTTGCATTTCATCAGTTAGCTTCTCTAGGTTAATACCAATTTCCACAGACTTTTCAATAACCTCTGGTTCTGACTTGTGTTCAACTCCAGATTCTGATGTCTCCATCTGCTTTACACCACATACTATTAGGATAGCATAGCCCTACGATACCCAACATAATTAGCTTACCATTCTGTTGCAGTATAAAGAGTCTCCACGAGCAGTAACGTTTACAAGATTAGCTACAAACCCATTAAAAAAAGTGCATCTAACAAAAAGCACATGGCTTAAGAACTTGAATAGAAATAATCATTGCATTCTGCCAATAATCAGGTATGCCACTACGGTATGCTAGTAGTTTTTGGAGACCCGCGACTACAGTTAACAAAATCATATCCATTGACACACTTTCCGCCAACTCTAACTAGGGCCTTTTCGACTTGCTGGATCGAAAAAGTTCCAAGAATAGGAAAAAAGACATGAATATGCTTGGAACTGAACTTATTTGATGCTACTAAGTTAAAGGCTGTCGTGGATGCTTAAAATTGTATGCAATTTAACAGGGTAGAAATCCTTTTATGCTGCAAATCCAAGTAGCAACCCTTTTATGGTCCTTTTATAGTTTGGCCTCAATTAGCATTTGTATAAAATCAATACATCATTAACTTTCAAAAATATTCGTTGCCAAATTATTGGTAACAAATTGGAAAGGCGAGATTTGACAGTGAAATAAGTGTGCTCTTAACTTTAACAGGGTTCTGCATAAATTGTATACAAACAACTCACAGCAAGTAACAAAATACAAGTTCCGTAAACACTATCCGTGAACACAATTCTGCTATGCTAAGAAGCCCCCGTGTCGTCTCTCTCGAGACGGCTCGGGCGGAGCTCTGGAATCCACCGCCGCCGGATCCCTCCCGCGCCTTCCCCTGCATCGTCGCCGCCGGAGGGTGCGCCGGCAAAGCCGGGCGCGCCCGGGGAAGGTTGCGGCGGGGCCCGTTTCTCCTTTTTTGCTCGGTTTTTGCGAGGAAGGTTGCGGCGCAGGGGGGTCGATGCGCCGCCGCTGCGGCGTGAGGGTGCGGAGGCGCTGAGGCGTGGTGGCCGCAGGCCGGAGGGTCGCCGGCCGGGGCTGCGGAGGTCGCCGGGCTCGATCTAGGCCGCGGGCGGGCCGGGTGGGTTGTGCGCTGACGGCTCGCGGCGGCTGTCTGCGGAACAGGTGGGCGAACTGCAGGCGGGGGTACCGGCGCGGAAGGAGGAGGTGACTCCTGCTGCCGTGCTCCGGCACCCGGGGCGGCGTGAAAGCCGGGGCGGCGGCCCCGGGTCGATGGCTGCAGCGGCGTTGCAGCTTGCATGGTGGCTTTGGCGGCGAGAGGTGCTGCAGAGGCTACGACATACGGAGGAGCTCGGTGGGCGGCCACGGATGCGCTCTCCCTCCGCGCGGCTCCCTACGCTTCCTGAACGGTTTGAACTCCGGGCGAAAGCCTAGCACCGACTCCGGTTAGTGCCGACGATGGCGGCGCCTTTGGGCGTTGTTGCCCTTCTTGTTGCCATCGTTGTGGAGTTTTGATAACCGGCTCGACGATAGTGGTCCAAAGCCTAAGCTCCATCGGGGGCGGGCGACGGTGACGGACGTGCCACTACCTTGTTGGAGGCGTCGTCTTGGAGTCAGCGGCTCTCTCGGTGCGTAGGGTCCGTTGCGGTTGGTGGACCGGCGATGTGGTCAGTGAGGTGGATGCCTAGGCGGCGGCCCTCGACGGTGGAGATATGTCGAGGCGGCGGCCTCGATCCCCCACGCTATGACGGTTCTATGAGGCAGAACGGTTGTTTTGCATGGGTCTAGGTGGCGATCTGGATGAAGACTGCACGGGCAGAGGGTTCGTCGACTAGACTGGATCGTCTTCGGTCAATGCGAAGGTCGATCTGGTTGCTACACCGGATCGGCGGCCCCGGCACAAGTGGTTTTGGTGGCAACCCGGATGAAAACTGTGTGGGCAGAGGGTTC
This sequence comes from Poa annua, assembly GCA_026929855.1. Taxonomy (NCBI): domain Eukaryota; kingdom Viridiplantae; phylum Streptophyta; class Magnoliopsida; order Poales; family Poaceae; genus Poa; species Poa annua. The sequence goes on along the minus strand of CM049431.1, from coordinate 76,131,088 downwards.
GTTGACCATGACTGAATCACCTTCGGGCAATGCGAATGTCGATCTGGTTGTTACATCGGGGCGGCGGCCCCGGAGCAGGTGGTGTGTGTTGTGACGTTTATCGATTTGGGTCGTGTGGACAGCTGATCGCTTCGTTTGTGTCATTTTTGTGTACAGATTGTATGATTTTTGAATCCGATTTTCCTTATAATCTGGGTCAATTCTCTTCTAAATATTCGAGCAGTAGATATCGACCACTTTTACCTAAAAAAAATACAAGTTCCGAAGGTATTTGTAGCTGGTAAGGAAAATTTGAATTCCTTCTATTCAAATAGGTTCTCAATGTTATTCGTCTATTCTAGAAATGCTGGTTGAAGAATTAAGAACTATCTTGTGAGAAAACAGAGAAGTGGCTGGACTGCATTGGCCGAAGTGAGCAGAGAAGGATTGTGGATTTATTCATCACACTTCCAACATCCTTGCGAAGCGCCAGGTCTAGAGCCCGTCGATAACCTGTGGTCCTTATTTTTCAATTATGTGGGAGATCTCCTCTGGATTGTCCTTCAATGAGTCAGTCTTTATTTTAACCTTTCACCTCGACTATCTATGCTGGAGCAATCACGGCATCCGGGCTGGTGTACAGTGCCACTCGGCCCTTGTTTCACGCCTCGACGGTGGTGATGGTGTTGGGGACTGAGTATATGTCGCCTACTTGGATTTGCCTCTTGATTTAGGCCACAATATCGGTGACGAATCTCTTGATGATCATAGCCGCGCCAATCACCGCGACCATTGTGTTGGCTGGGATTTTCAGTGATTGTCAGGCTAGGGTTGACACAATGGTCACAGTGATTCGCGCGAAACCCGTCACCGATCTCATGGCCCAGCTCAAGAGGCAAGTCCAAGAATGTGGTATATACTCTGTTCCCACATCATCACCTCCGACTCGTGAAATTAGTACCGAGCAGCGTCTTACACCGGCTGCCGCTATTGCTCTAGTCCAGAGGGTAGAGGCGAAGTAAAAATTAAGATAGTGGGCCTTGCTGAACACTGAACAGGTGCCACCAAGCGCTATCGGTGCAGGCCACTAAAAGTGATGTGACCGATGAGGAGAGGGACGCACTACTTCCCATCCCCATGGTATAATTACCAGCAATTCTTCTCCAAAGTATTACCATCTACGCCTTTTTCAAAATAGCGCATATTTATAAGATCGATGAATTTTGATATTTTTATCATGTCTACGCTCTGGAGGAGATCTTCCACTTGATTGAAAAAGAAGGGCCGTAGGTTATTGACGATGCTTCGTACTTGGTGCATCGCAAAGATGTCGACATCGTGATGAATAATCTATGATCCTTACTCTGCCCGCTTCGGCCACCGCAGGAGGCACCGCCACTACTGCACAGAAGAGAAAGAGTCTATATGTGGACCTAATTCAGTTGTGTGTAGGCACCTCAATCTATCAAATATGCTGCCGCAATGCGGAATAATCAAGCAAGCAAAAGCAAGACCCTAATCACGAGTTCACAACGCCGGACACAAATATCAGAATTGTCAAACAAGTTCACCAAAAACGAATCGGCGGGTTCTTGGGAGGCGTCAAACAAAGGGTACGTATTGGTTTCGACTTTCGAATAGCGCTCACCTTAGATGGGGGAAGGTGCTTCCGGCGGCGCTGCCGCCGCACTGGGCGGTTGGGACCTTCAAACTAATGCGGTTTGGGGGCTGGATGATGCAGGCCGCACCGTCGCAGGCAGCTGCAGTTCAGAATCAGAATCGAGTTTGCTTTCAGCTTTCAGAGAAAGGCAACGGGCCGCATGCGTGTTTGATGGATTGGATGGTTGAGACCGGATGAAACCAAAATTGCTACTCCTTTGGGCCTTGCTTCGCTGAGTTCTGGCGGGCTTCATGTTTTTAGAAGACATCTATGTTTGGCTTTAAATTAGTAAAGCCATAGACAAATTTGCAGGGTACATAAGAGCATTTATATTAGATTTGTACCGTAAATCGTATTAATTTATGGCACGGAGATTACCTTCACGAAATAGACACCGAAAAAGAAAACCTTAAACCAGCGGTTTGGAACATATCAACTCACAAACTAGCGATTTATTGTCCCCTTCAAACTATAGAAATGTCTCATCCTCAACGCTCCGAAAGATATGGCCAAGGCCCATAGCGACAGGCGCATCGCAATACTGAAGGTTTCAACAGGGAGCGTATGACCAACTTAGAGGTGGCTTTCTAGAGCATCACGCAAATCGCTGAAGCGTCCATCAAGCCTAGGTGTGTCTGTTTGGGATTTTAACTGTTTTCCACGAAAATAAACCACTCCAACGAAACAAACGGGTTAACTTTTTCTATGGGATTTTTTGAAGCATCTGAACTGACAGGCAGACTGAAAAAGAAGCTTTTTCCTTCTCCAATAGAACAGGTACTCCCGCGTGCCCTTATTCTTTCATTGAATTACGATCGAACTGCCACCGCGCCCATCCGTAACAACGTCCGCAGCGCTATGCTTCTGCTCTCTGTCTTCGATTTGATTTGTAGGATCGTAGCAGCAGTGCACCTAGCCACCTACCGCTCTCTCTCTCCATCAACCACGTGCCATCCTCTTGGTCACTACCTCACATACAAATACGGTGATATATTTAAGGTGTGTTCACACAAATCTTGTACGTGATTCTATTCTCCTCTTTAACTTGTACGTGCGCATACGAGAGGCCAAACTATTTTTTTTTTCACGTAACTATGAATCAACAATGTAATCAACAACGATGTTCACATTATTGTTTATATTAGACAATTTTGCATATTACATGGGTATTTCAGACAATCCATCTTTTCACAGCTACACAGCCAGTCAAATTGCCAAGCAACAAAACTCAAAACAGCTGCTTTCTATGGACATCAGCTTTTTCTCCGCAGCAGAACAGCCAGCCGCAGCCAGCCCAAACTAACACACCTACATGAATAAGCTGTAATCCAGATGAGTTTTTCACTAACAAGGTTTTATTTTCCTCCACCCTTGGTTTTGGTATGCCGCTCATCATACCCCTCCTAGCCTTGTACTAGGTTTTCTCCCCTTCTTTAATAAATAGGTAGAGGTCATGTCGAGTTACCTTCCCACACTCCAGAAAAGCCCTTAAGTCACACAGGACCAAGGTTTTGGTTCTCAGTTTTTTTAACCAAGTTTAGGGTTCCCGGTTACCGCGGTAACAGAGAAATCTTGGATGGTTATTGGAGAAATTAAAAAATCAAATTTGTATCTCAAACTTTCTCGAGAAGGATCATTTAGGTTTTAAACTCCAGTTAGACACAATCTTGATTCGAAACAAGGACCGGGAATTCGAACTTGGGACCTCCGGGATAGGATATCGCATCCTGACACCGCACTACGCCTTCGGACTTGTACATTTTTACATTTTATTTAGCTAGTTTTAGGCATTCAAATTCAAAATTGATTTTCTGGCCGGCAATCACAGTTGTCGGTCGTGTTAGGGAAACTCGGTTAGTGTTAACCGTATTAATCGACCGGTACCCAATACGTTGCATTGATGCATGTGTCGGCAACTATTTTTCCTTTTTCATTTTATTTTTCACTATCCCCCTTTCCTCTTCTTCTTCCTCCTCCCGCTAACTCCTTCCAGGCATATACCGACAACAAAGAGCCCTCCTAATAAGATGCGTAATAATAAACCTGAGTAAAATTGCAGGCCGCCGGGCCCAAGCTTGAGTTTAGTGAAGTCGTCTGCCACGGAGACTAAAATCTCAAGTTTCGGTGCACCGATTACCTGGATGAACTTATCAATCTTTCCAGTTGGGGGACATTTTCATGACTAGGTGATAAACTGATAATCATGCAGAGGGTCGTGGATGCCATTTCTCCTAAGGGTCGCTAGATTGATGAGCAGGTAGTAGAATCCGCTGCACCTGTCAAGCACTAAGATCATCTTCGCATGACAGACCAACTACGTCTCCTCCGCCCTGACCAAATATTCAATCGGCTCATCGCTCCGAAACATGAATCATGTTACCGATTTACCAGGTGAAGAAAGTGTTGTATGCTATCTCATCTACTCCGTTTCATATTAGATGACTTTCTTGTGTCAAAAAGTGGATGTATCTAGACTTATAACATATCTAGACACATCCATTTTTATTTAAATAGAAGTCATATAATTTGGAACGGAGGGAGTAACTCAAAAGGAGTGCGCAAGGACATGACCTTGGACTAGCTACCATCGGAAACCAACTTACAAGGGAGGGAGGCTGGTTTCTGTACGTTTTGGTTGTCCTAGCAGGGCAAGATGGGGACTCCCATCGAACTCCATCGTCGTCGGACAGCAGAGAGGCTTATTGGATATCTCTACGTCTCTTGGTCAATGGGTGCCACCGCCAGCCACTCGCCGCCGACGGTCACGAATGCCGTGACGATTTCCAATTACTCCAAGCTGGTGCGAGTGCCTGTCCTTCACCGGCAGACGGTCGACATAATCTCCTTCGGTGATACCTTCTAGGACGTCACAGTGGAACCGAGACAATTCAACGAGGGACTAGCGGACTACATCTTTGTTTTTGTCGTCCCCAGCGGCCACAGGTACAGAGAACTACACTCTGTGCTCGGAGGTTTCGACGTCTCCATTGAAGTCCTTGACAAGACCGGCGAGAGCAGCGTCTTCCGCAGGGACAGCAATGGGGTACTAGCAACCCTTCACATGTTAGTTCTGTGCCTGTCAAGGAGGGAGCTGGAGGCATCGTCGTGTGTCCACAACGACAGCTTCACCGTCAGGTGCACTCTGTCCAAGCAGCCGGGAAGGTGCCTCTTCTCCAAATCTGAGAAGCTCGCGGTCTTGGAGCCACAGGTCGCCATGCAGGGGCAGATCCAGGATTTGACCATAGGGGGACGAGGATGACCAAACACGTTGAAGAAGATGTAGGATGGCACACGAATATGTCGTATATTATGTTTTTACCTTATTGTGAATATGGAGTGCGAGTATTGACCGAAATACAATTGGAGCTACATTTACAATTGATAGCTATGACTTCTTTTTAATTTAATTGATAGCTATGACTTGGTACTTAATTATTTTCTCTTCAGCCTTGAGCATAGAGAACTCAAAACTACGTCATAATTCCAAGCGATATGTTGACGTTTGTATTGTGTATAGTGCAATTCTAGATTAATTAGTTTCAACGGGGTGAAAGTTCCTCGGCACTCTGAATTAATGTAGCATATATAATAACTAGTCTGAACTTTTTGATATAACAAATATCCTAACCAACAACCTGTATGATAATGTACCTTAGATCTGATAGATGTGACTCCCATGACCATGCCATCGTGTTTGAGACTGAAACAACGGAGGCGTCATGGAAGACGAGCAAGCAGCGCCCGAGCTGTTGTGGAGATTACGGCGACGGTCGACGATCCAAGCGGCGGCGGCGGCTGGTTTTCTATAGGCGTTTAAACGGACAGCGAAAAAATTAGGTTGAAACGTTGTTTGGCTATGCTAATAAAATGGAGCGATCGTACGCTCTAAGTACTCACATTATCCCCTGGCTGGACATTTTGGGCTGGGCTTAGCTAGTTATAGACTTATAGTTCACTTAGATATCGTTGGCCTCTTAAAAAGTACGTGTGCTAATGGACTTGTGCGCTAATGGCCGTAAGCTAATTACCACGAAGTCGCTTTACCACGCACGGTACAACTGGTCCCTGCTGAAGCTTGCCGGGGGTGGCCGAACCATGAGGGGGGCCTGGCCACCGCTGCCCCCCCCCCCCCCGATCCGCCCCTGTCGCCATGCCCGGGTCCAACATGCTCACCATCGACAGGTTCTCGAAGCTGAAGGCGGCGCTCCGGAACGGGGAGTGCGCCTGTTCCACGCACTTCCTTGTAGCAGGGTGCATATGGTACTTCCAATTCCGCCCCGCTGGAGTACTGAGCCTCGTCCACGAGAGTAGTGAAAACACTCTGACAACAGCGGAGTTCAGTTTTGAGCTCGAGGGGGTGGTAAATATTCTGATAGATTCAAAAGTCACACGGCAACTAGACTATTACATAAGCGGGCAAAGCGCGGCGACTACGCAGCGACGAGGCGGCGGAGCCGCTCAGAACAGGTCCTCGTCGGAGTCGTCGGAGCTGATGTCGACGACCTCGTGAAGGGAATTGTTAATCCCGACCTCGAGGCGGCGTTCGTCGAGCTCCATCTCCATCTGACGGCGGTTCTCCTACTCTGTGCTGCGCTGAAACACCTCCAAGGTGACCCAGGGATGGTCCTCGTCGGAGACGAAGTCCCCGGGCAGGAGGGGGCGGCCGCTGCGCAGTATGAGCTCCTGCTGCTGGGCCCGCTGCTGCTCCTCCTCCTCCCTCTTCGGCGGAGGCAGCGGTGGCAAACCCCGAGCAATGGGGGCGCCCCGAGAAATGGATGAGCCCCCCTCGCACCGGAGGAGCTCCCCGCACCGGAAGAGCTTCCAGCCGCCGCCATGCGGCGGTCGTACTCATCAATCTCGCGGCGCTCGTACGCAGACGGAGGCCGCATTCCAATGTTCATCCACTTTCGTGAGTCTCGTTTACGAGCGCCGTCCGAAGCGACGACGTCCTTCCTGGTCCTAGCGGGGTCTCCCTCCGGAGTCGGCCTCTTCTTCCTCAGTTCCTCGTCGGAGCCGTTGCCACGGCCGGAATGGCCACCCCGGCCGGCGCCTTGACCTCCCCTCCTAAACATGGCGCGCATCGTGGCTGGATCTACGGGCGTAGCTCTCGATTTGATCACCGGCTGCGGCTAATGCGAGCGGCGGCGAGGCGAGGATGGGGAATGGGGAAATAGCTAGGTCATGACTGCAAGTGTGGATAAGTAGAGAAATAGCCAGTGTACGACATGGAACGGCATGTTTTCTGGACCGTCGCAAAAATGCAGCCAAAAAAACCATCCGGAAACAATTGACATTTTCTGGGCCGTCGCGTTGGGCCGAGGCGATTGACATTTTCTTTGTTGTTGTTTAAATGTTGATTTGGTTTGAATTTGGCCGAATTCGAACTATTCATGAAATATTCAATAAACATCAAATAAATGCAGTTCCAGTGCACATAAGATAAGGTCCAAAAGCTAAAAATAAATGCAAATCCAGTGCACATTGATGGGTCAAAAAATGTAAATAAACATCAAATAAATGCTAAAAATCACTTTGTGATAAACATTATGTCAAAGTTTGTGATAAAGTACCCGTATTCAGCACATATGTGTGTCATGGTATGAGAAACAACTTTGCCAATGGGATTTTCAAAATTCTTTTTATAAATATTTTTTCCATTTTTATAGTGCTAAAAATCACTTTTTGTGAATCAAGTACATAAAATATGATTCAAAATGACACCCATTTAATTTTCACAAATCGTAGTACATATTTTATGGATAATCTCTAAATATGACAATTTTCCATGCTTTCTATCTAAATTACACTCTTTAATTGATTTTATTCAATTTTCTAAAAGTAATTGCAATTATGTGATAGTTTGCTCTGAAATTGTTGAAAAAATGATTTTAAGGTACACAAGTAGTGGTTACAACATAGAACCATCAATAGTTTCTGAAAATTGGACCACCTTAAATGAGTAGCCATGCTCTCAAGTTTGACCACTTTTTGAAAGAAATGAGAAAAAGTGAAAATACTCAAAAAATGAAACCCTTTGGCATGGAGTAATATTATATGTACTAGTTCATAGGAAAAATGATAAACTTAAGTTTGACAAACTTTTCAAAAGAATACTTCACAAAAATGTCAATTATCTACAAACATACACAAGTTTCAAGCCAAATGTCCAATGTAGGATAAATATCATGTCAAAGTTTGTGATAAAGTTCTCATATTCAGCACATATGTGTGTCATGGTATGAGAAATAACTTTGCCAAAGGGATTTTCAAAATTCTTTTTATATTTTTTTTCCATTTTTTTAGTACTACAAATCACTTTTTTTGTGAAGCAAGTACATAAAATATGGTTCAAAATGACACCCATTTAATTTTCACAAAGAGTTGTACATATTTTATGGATAATCCCTAAATATGACAATTTTTCATGCTTTCTATCTAAATTCCACTCTTTAATTGACTTTATGTCAATTTTTTGAAAGTAATTCAAATTTGAACTACAACTATGTGATAGTTTACTCTGAAATTGTTGCAAAAATGATTTTAAGGTACACAAGTAGTGGTTACAACATAGAATCATCAATAGTTTCTGAAAATTGGACCACCTTACATGAGTAGCCATGCTCTCAAGTTTGACCACTTTTTGAAAGAAATGAGAAAAGTGAAAAAATATTCAAAAAATGGAACCCTTTGGCATGAAGTCCTTTTATATGTACTAGTTCATAGGAAAAATGATAAACTTGAGTTTTGACAAACATTTCAAAATAATACTTCACAAAAATATCAATCATCTACAAACATACATAAGTTTCAAGCCAAATGTCCAATGTAGGATAAACATCATGCCAAAGGGATTTTCAAAATTCTTTTTATAATTTGTTTTTCCATTTTTATAGTGCTAAAAATCACTTTTTTGTGAAGCAAGTACATAAAATATGGTTCAAAATGACACCCATTTAATTTTCACAAAGAGTAGTACATATTTTATGGATAATCCCTAAATATGACATTTTTCCATGCTTTCTATCTAAATTCCACTCTTTAATTAATTTTATGTCAATTTTCTGAAAGTAATTCAAATTTGAACTACAATTATGTGATAGTTTACTCTGAAATTGTTGCAAAAATTATTTTAAGATACACAAGTAGTGGTTACAACATAGAACCATCAATAGTTTCTGAAAATTGGACCACCTTACATGAGTAGCCATGCTCTCAAGTTTGACCACTTTTTGAAAAAAATGAGAAAAGGTAAAAAAAATACTCAAAAAATGAAACCCTTTGGCGCATGGCCTTAGTTTATCATGTACTAACATCTCCTAGAATTTGAGATCATTTGGAGAAGGTCGAAAAAATGACAAGTTTAGAAATGGGGTTGTGTGGGCTATCTTTGGGACTTATTTGTATCTCATTGGAGAACCAATGTGAATAATTGCAGGATTATAAATTGAAATGACCAAGTTAGATCAATCAACTACATAACTGTATATAATCATTGCAACATCCAAATCTAGCACAAATATTAGAAGTTGAATTATGGTTCAAGGTTGAATTTAAATGTTCAAAGTTGAATCAAACAATTAAAAACATTCACAAATTCAAAATAATATCAACCAACTATATAATTGTATATAATCATTGCAACATCCAAGTCTAGCACAAATATTGAAAGTTGAATTTTGGTTCAAGGTTGAATTCAAATGTTCAAAGTTGAATCAAACTATTATAAACATTCACAAATTCAAAAAAAATGGCCAAGTGCATTATTTTAATGGATGTGACAACTCATTATTATCGATAATAATGAGACGCCAGACCCACAGAGATATTACACATGACATTTAATGTGCAACACCTAAATTGTGAGCAAAGGTATCATCAACCCGCCTCTATTTGCGAAAAATCTACCACCTTTACAAGGTTTAGCACAAGGAACTGAATAATTTACATTTTAGAGACACAATTTCACCTAAAAAAACTAGGTTCAACCTATCGGAACGTGCCCATTTCTCGTCCAGAGCACGACCAGAGCACGCCTCCAAGGTGTTTGACGTATTGCTTACATAGTGATTTCGCAAAAGAACTACCACCACACCGCTGCCAAGCGTTGGGCAAACACCTAACAAAATTCACCTTGCCTCCGTCATGGCTCTGCAGCAAAATCTCCCCTCCGCCATGGCTCGGCAGACCTAAGCTTCTACCTCCATTTCATCTCGCAGAGGGTATCGGAGCATACCAAAGCTTCCGCCGCCATCCCGGCAGCTAGGCTCAACGCCCCAAGGGTCACCGCGGTTGAACCGCTGCTCCTGCCCGAGCTGCTTTCCTCGCCCCAGCCGCTGCTCTCCTCGCCTGCAGCAAGTGTGCGCAACGACGCAAACCTCGTCCTCTTCATCGGCGGCGAAACAACGCGACGCTTCCATGCCGATTTCAGTACCTGGTAAGCTGAAATCTTGTAGGTGCGGCACACATACCGGGCCGCATGTCGCCTTGGCGACCGTGGACCCTTACCACCCCATCTGTCCTCCTCCCTCGACTCCATTGCCGGAGCTCCGATCGCCCGCGCCCTCGCCTCCCTCGCCCTCGCCGCCCGCGCACTCGCCGCAGCTAGCTTCGCCCGCTCGATTGCCGCAGCTCGAATCCCCCGCTTCTTTGACGCAGCTAGCTTCGCCCGCTCCATTGCCGCCGTGACTGGACAGAGTGAGTGGGGGAGCCCGGAGAGACCGAGACGGCGAGACAGAGTTAGCGAGGAGCAACAGAGTGAGCGAGCTGCACGTGGCAGTGACGGTTTTCCTCACGCGTGTGTATCCCACTCGAGAAAACAACGGTCAAACCATGTTAACAGCATGGTGAACATGACTTGACGGCATGTCGTATCAGAGCAATAAAAGGTCGAACAGACATAGCATGTGAGCTATTCTTCGCTAAAACGTTGCACTCCTTACAATTCACAGGAAAAACGTCGTACATGAGCTATTGGCCCCCACCGAACCCATATGGGCGCTAGCGGCCTCCCACCCAATCATCCACGCTGCGGTTCTGGTCACCATGGAGCTCTCCACCTCCAACCTCCTCTAATGGAGAGTGGAGAGGCATGTTCTCCGACGTCGACAAGAAGTTTGCCCTAAAAGACCATTTAAGAGGAGAGGGATTACCCCACCGATCTCACGCTGCAGTGGAGTCGGAACGTCGCCATTATCCGATCATGCACGAACGTGGCGTTTCCGCGAATCTCCGTGCGCCGCACAGGAAAGACGCGTGTGGTGCCTCTACCTATATTTTTTCTCATCAATCTTTCCAGGCGGGGGGGGGGGGACATATTCTATAACTAGGTGATAATCATGTAGAGGGTCATGGATGCGGATTGGACTCCGCTGCACCTGTCAAGCACTAAGATCATCTTTCATGACAGAACAACCACGTCTGCCTGCCAAGACCAAATATTCAATCGGCTCATTGCTCCGAAACATGAATCATGTTACTAATTTACCATTTACCAACGAAGAAAGTGATGTACGCATATATACTAGTATTTCCCATCTAACTCACGTTTGTTTAGTGTTGTTGAAAAATCAACTAGCACAGGGCCCTCACAAATGCGAGGGCATCACCTTTAGCATAAAAAAATAATTCCTTATTTTACTCCGAGAAGTTTTAATTGTATATATGAATATATAATTATGTTAAGAAAACTGAAAAACATTATTATGATTTTTTATTATTAAAGCATGACATCATAGATTCATTGTTTAATGGTAGCCGGTTTAATTATATAGTCGGTTGTGCAGATGTGGAAACATCAAAGACATATTTTGTCCAATTACATTCTATGTCTAAATAATGTTATACTGAATTCATGAACTCCAATGTTTTTTTGTGTTATTTTTATTAGTTTTAATAAAGTACTTCCTCCATCCAATCTGTAAGGCGCGATTTATTATAAAATTGTCTTAGATGTATTTTTTAAACCAGTAATATAAATAAAACTATATGGATAGAAAATGTATAAATGTTCTCTTTTTTTTGCAAAATTCATCATTTTATATATCTATATTTTCTTAGATAAAGGGAAATATATTAATATCGCGAGGATACAAATTACATACAGCCTCTGCATTATACTATTTTATATCTATATACAATTTATTTTATACAAATGATAAGTACACTTTATAGTGAAACCTAGAAGTTGTTGACGGGTGAAGATCAAGGTTATCTCGCATTTTAGGAAGGAGGGGGTATATTGTTTGGTAAATATTGTGCCAATTATATGTCGAAGGTGGGAGAGGAATGAATGAAAATTTAAAAGGAAATTTCATTAAATATCTCAATACACTGATTTTTCTTTGTAAGAAACCTCATTGCAGTATAAACCACAACGTAGATGCACTGAAAGTCCACTTGAGTTTGTAACATGTGCACTCAATGGGATCAGAATCAGAAGACTGGTCCACTTGAGTTTGATCTTCTCCCTAAATAGAGTTAGTCTTACTCTATTTTAGTTATCTTCTTCTGAGTTTAGTTGAAATCAAAATAAATATAAAAAATCATAATATCAAATTCAGATGATGTGAGAATACTATTTATGATGATTCTAATAATGATTATTTAATTTTAGATGTTAATTATTTTTCTATATATTTGGCCAAAATTGAAAAGTACGGACTAATTGTGGAGGGGGTACATGGTCTTTTATGACCGAGTACACAAAATGACATTTATTTAATTATCGCAGACCAAAACACAGAAATCGTTTTCAAAAGTATAAAATCATGGAATTCTAAAAATTAGTGATGTCGCAAAATTAATCGCACTATGTAGTGTCGCAAAATTAATCGCACTATGTAGATTGTTTCTATTATTGAGTACACATTAATGACTATTGCATTTGACCACAATCGGACCAACAATCACACAAACCCCACCTGGGAGTTTAAATTCAGTCATAAAATTAAATATTAATGTTGTCATAACATTAATCGCCCTATTGATGGGAGCATCACTCACTCTAAGAAAATTTAATATTATTATATGTTTTGGTATTAATTTCTTGTTTATTTATGGATGCATAAATCAGACCAGAGTAAATGAATAAATATTACTACCTTGATTTTTTAATAAAATTAATTTGACTGTTCCTTTTGTGTTTGTCATTTGGTTTATTTTATTTCAGCCTCTATGTTGTATTCCTCTTTTTCATGATAATGTTTTACTAATGGGCTATTTATGGGTATGACTTGCAAATGGGACACGCCCTACCCTACCTTTACCCATTCTAGAGGGTGTCGCGACCACATAAATATGGAGAAGAGAATGAAATCCCGTAAACCAAATTGTTCTAAATATGTCTTAATTTGGACACAATTGGCATCCATTATTTTGTACACACTATTTTTATGTATTCTTTCTTCCTAAGTTATTTTGTCTGCACACTTGCTTGTTTAAATATATTTCGCACTCGTTTACTTAGACCCCCAAATCGAGATTGTTTTTGACCAATAGTAAGATTTTTCGTCAAAGCAAGCTAAGTTGATGACACAGACCCACTTAGTAAGATTGGTACTTGGAAAAACATAGATGTCCTAGTCGTCGTCCCTAGTAGAGACGGAGGGAGGTAGGCAGAAGTCATGGCTCTCCCACCTCTCCCGAGCTCTGGCGACTCCCTAGGCGATGGCGATGGCGGCGCCACCACCCTGTAGGATTCCTCTTCCACGGTCAGGGCAGCGATGGATCCCTTCAACGATCCTTCCTCCATTGCTCATCTGTTGGATTTCTCTCTGGGTCACAGATTCAGATCTAAGGTCCGTGATCTTTTCTCCACCTCGGTTAACCCCGACTCCTCCTCCTCCCATCGCTTCTTTCTGGTGGTGTCATTTGGTCGTGCTTGTTTCCGATTGAGTTCTGTGAATGTTAGTTTGGCCCTATCTGCTTCGCTCGGGGTTGCTTATGATGAGATTGATCTAGTCTGCTTATCTTCTCGGGTTTTCAAATTCTCGATATGTTCTAAAGCTGTGGGCTTTCTGATTCACAACTTGAGATCTGTGGTTTGTGATCAGTTCATCTGTTATTTTCACCTATGGGGTCGTGGCGGACCCAATTGGCAGCGAAAAGAGGTTAGGTGGATCAAAGAAACTGAGGATGAATGGACAGCGGTGGACTATTCACGTCGATCACCTAATACTCATGCATCTCAACATTTGGTTTCCTCGGTGTTTCATCGGATTACTAAGGCTCTAGATCCAAAACCTTCAACTACCCCACTTTCAGGTGCTAATTCAGTTCCTCTTGGTTGTCGTCCTCCTGTGGATGTTCATCACCATGATCCGCTACCACCTGAGATCGGTTCTAGGGTTCTTCGTGATCCGGTTTCTAGGCGGGATTCTCGCGATTCAATTTCCTTACCAAATACTCATTGGGTCCCTATTCAGCAGCCCTGTGGGCCTTCCCGGCCTGCTAACCCTGAGGATCAAGTTATTCGCAGTCAGAGGGTTAACGATACTCAAGCCCAGAAGCAGTCTACTCAGCAGCCCATTGGGCCTTCTGACCCAGTATATCCAGTTAATCATGTTGATTATAATGATACGATTACTGACAATCAGGCGCCTAAACAGTTTTGTTCCCGCTGTTTAGACCCAAGGCATTTAAGGAAATCTTGCTGCAATCAAATCCGATGCCGACTATGTTGGTTTTACGGTCATATTTCCAAATTTTGTTACTCAAGATTTAACCATAAACGGATTTATCGGCCGATCGGAAAAGTTCTGGACTCTGCTCCTTTAATAAAACAGAGGGTTGTCGTCTCGCCTCCCACCGACCAAACCCTCGTCCTCCACCAGAACAGCTCCGGCGACTCCGCCAACTCCACCCGCCACCGCATTGCTCTGTCCACCCTCGGCGTCGAGATGGCAAACTATCCCTGCGACCCGGTGCCTCATCTCCCTCCGGGGGCGGGTTTTGTGCCTTTCAATCCTCTGCGGCCACAACGTGGCTACGTCGTCCTCGGTGGTTCCCTGCCGGCGGTTTGCGACGACTGGGCCATTGTTAGCCTGGAGCCTGAGCCTGACCTGACTCACTTTGAAGGTACGAAAGTCTTGATCAGAGCCCAGCTTGAGCAGCGTCAGTTTGAGATTAAACAGATTAGCCGATGTGCGATGGGCACGACTCTTGTTAGGTTTGATGGGGTTATTGATCGGGATACTGCAATTAGGTCCAGCACTTATTTTATCGGTGATTCAGTTATGAGGATCACTGAGCATGATAGAGGCAGAAACTATAGGTCCGCAACCTTTACCCATGATATCTGGTTGATGCTTCTGAACTATCCGATTGAATGTTGGCATTTAAAGTCGATTGTCACTACTTTAGCACCCTATGGCAGATTCTTGATATGGAACAGAGATGATAATAACAAGGCTAGAATTATCGCTAAGATCAGAGCCTGTGATATTGATAAGATCCCAGGGAGCATTGTGGTTATTCAGAACTTCAGTGATGAGGGCAATGGTGGTAGCTGGACCTGCCCTTCTGTGATTCTGAATACCAAGATGATTGGTGCTGTAGCTGGGGATGAAGACCCTTTACCACCAGATGGGGAAAATCCTCATCCTATCCCCATTATAGTTGATGACTTTGGGTTCTGGCATGCCGAGAATGAGGGACCTGTTGTCGATCATGTTCCAGCTCCTGTTAACAATGATGAACCGCAACTTGCCACCCCTCCTCAGAGCCCTGGAGCACTGCAAGAGAATTTACATCAGATTGTTCCTGTTGTTGTGAACCTGGTTGCCCCTGTTCAGGATTTTGTTGAAGTTGTTGATCAAGTTCCTGATGATCCTGTGCAGATTCAAGAGGCTCCCATTGTTGCACCTGAGACAGTCTTAGCTTCATAGAGCCCCCATGTTGCTGCAGTTGATGATTCAATTGTTGCACCTCTGAATCTTGATGTTTCAGTCTCTGCATCTGCTCAATATCCTGTATCCATTGTGCCACTCACTGCCTCATCTAGTAGGGATGCCCAGATCAGCTCCCCCAAACTCACTGTAGCCAGAAAGAGGAAACTTAAGGAGAAAGCTCCTGACACTGTGGACTCGGTCAGGAGAAGTTCCAGGCTGGCCAAGCTGAAGGGAGGCTTCAAGGATGGTAGGCCAGAGCAAACCTGCGAGTTGGACGACTCTGACGAGGAGGAGAACATCTATCATGCCCAGGTGTTGAACACTGAAGCTCCACCACCGCCTCACCTGCCTCTTGATCTGCTTCAAGCTCTGGGCACTGGTCCCTGTCAGATGCACCTTACGGATGTATCTGAGGATGCATTAGATTATGACAGTACCAATGATAGCATTGAATAAGTGTTATCGGGTGGAGGTCTTCACAATGGAGAGTTATCATGTTACACTTTATGTTATTCTGTTCTCCGTGCTACTCCTATACTTTGTTAAGTCTGGTTATGTATTTTGGCACTACTCTCGATGTGTGAGACCCTTTGTTCTGCTTTATATTGTGGTCTACTACTGCCTATTCCTATGTTTATGGTTACCCTGTCCTTGGACTTGGTTGTCTGATATATTGGGTATTTTGGTATCTATGTGTTGCTGCTGGTTGCTTAGTCTTGCATTTATGGCTTGGGCATGTTTGATCATCTTCAGCAATTGGAGCTACAGTTGGAGTGTTTGTTCATTTGCTATCTGTGAGCATTATTTATGTTCACTGTCACCTGCCTTATTTCACGAAAGGGATTATTGGTTTAGACCTGTTTGTGTAGCTCACGTTGGTGAACCTGCTTGCTTTGCTCCTGTTGCTTGTTTGGGCTTATTAATTCTGCCCAATAGTACCTCTCTCTACATTTGTTTCCAATGAGTAGAAACTGGACAGTATTTGATTGGAATCTCAGAGGGATTAATTCCCAGCTACGATGGGATGATATTAGACAGAAAATTGATGAATCCAACTGCAACATCATCTGTATGCAAGAAACTAAACGTGAACATTTTGACCACAGTTACCTGAGAAAGTTTTGTCCTCGTCGGTTTGATCAGTTTGCTTATTCGCCTTCAGTTGGCAACTCTGGAGGTATTATCACTATTTGGAACAGTGCTCTGTTTGATGGTCAGCAAATTAGTGTCTCACGTTTCCATGTCACTGTTCAGCTGGTTTGTAAACTCAGTGCACATGTCTGGTATCTTACTAATGTGTATGGCCCCACCATTGCTGAAGATAGATCTCGTTTCATTGATTGGTTAGAAAACATTGATACCACACCCATGCATCTTTGGATGATCTTGGGAGACTTTAACCTTCTAAGAAGGCCTGAAGATAGGAACAGAGGTGGGGGTAACATTAATAATATGCTGCTGTTTAACAGAATCATTTCTCAGCACGATCTAGTGGAAATCTCTCTCAAAGGTCGCGCTTACACCTGGTCGAATATGCAGGCTGACCCACTGCTTGAAAAGTTAGACTGAATTTTCACCTCTCCTGGCTGGACCACCACTTTTCCCAATACATTGGCTACTCCATTAGCCAGACTTTCTTCAGACCATATCCCTATCAAAATCCAAATTAACACTTCTATCCCTTAGGTCCATTTGTTCAGATTTGAGGATTACTGGATGGACTTCCCTGGATTTATTGAGGCAGTGGTAAAAAATTGGCAGTATATTGGGAGCTTTAAAAATGCTGCTCAGGACAACTCTGCTAGATTTAAGTCACTTAGATATGGTTTGAAGAAATGGAGTAAACAAATCTCGCAGCTCAGTAAAATTATTCAATCTTGCAGCTTTGTTCTTGCTTTGCTGGATGGTTTCGAGGATCAGAGACAGTTATCTATCTTTGAGACTAACTTCAGACTTGCACTTAAATCTCATTTGATAAAGCTGTTAGAAGCTAAGCGCATTTATTGGAGATCTAGGGCGAAAATCAGATGGGCCAATTTGGGTGCTGAGAACACCAGTTTTTTCCACACATTTGCGACCAAGAGCTACAGGAGTAATTTCATTGCTTGTCTTAGGACAGAAGATGACAGATTGGCTTGTGATCATGAGGAAAAGTGAAAGGACAATGATGTCGCCTAGAGGGGGGGGTGAATAGGCGGTTTAAAACTTCTCCGGTTTAGGCTTGATAATTGCGGAATAAAACTAGGTGTTTAAACTAACAAGCCGACAACCTAAATAAACTTGGCTCACCTATGTGCACCAACAACTTATGCTAAGCAAGATAAACAACAAGGTGATAGTAATAGAATACTTCAAGTACGAAGGCTATCACAATGTAAAGTGCATAAGTAAAAGCTCGGGTATAGAAATAACCGAGGCACGCGGAGACGAGGATGTATTCCCGAGTTCCTCCTTGTTAAGGGAGTACGTCTCGTTGGAGAGGTGTGAACCGACACAACGGTTCAACAACCACAAAGGTTTCACCTTCTTCTCCGGTGAACCGCACCACAAAGTCTTGGTTCACCTTCCACTATCGGAATTCCTTCGAGGCGGAATCCGGAGCCTTTCAACAACAATCCGGGGCACAACCCACAATGGGATTGGGGGCTCCCGAACGGCCTCCAACAACAATCCGGGGTACAACCCACAATGGGATTGGGGGCTCCCGAACGGCTTCAAGTGACCACACAAGGGTCCAACCACCACAAAGGCGTCTAGGGTCCAAGGACCCAAGAGTAACAAGCTCACAAACTTTCAACTTACACGAATCCTCGTGGAGAGCACACCGATGCACCAAATGCAAAAGGCAAGAGCACAAGTGCTCAAAATCCTTCATTCTCAAATTCCAACAAAGCAACAAATGCTTATGGGGGAATAAGAGAGGAAAAACAAAGAAGAGATGCACCAAGAACTCCAAGATCAAGATCTACAAGGTTTCCCTCACTTAGAGGAGAAATCGACCGGTGAAAACGTAGATCAAGATCACCTCTCACTTTCCCTCAAATATTAGCAAGAACCATGGGAGGGATGGAGAGGAAGAGCAAGCTTTCCAAAGGTCAACAATGGAGGAGAGAGAGGAGAAAGACTTGCTAGAAGCTTTGAAAACCATTGGGGAAGAAGGCCCCTTAAATAGCTCAACCCAAAATCCAGTCGTTGTGTGCAGATTCGCGCCGTAGCGGTACTACCGCTGGCCCTAGCGGTACTATCGCCCCCATAGGGAGTTAGGGCATCAAAATGGGCTGAAAACAGGCTTCCGTAGCGGTACTACCGCCCCGGGCAGCGGTACTACCGCCCCGGCGGAACTACCGCTCCCGGTACCGCCGAAAACAGCTCTCTGTTAGCTCCGGCGGTACCTCGGGCGGTACCGCGGCGGTACTACCGCTACAGCAAAAAACAGCAGAAACTGATAAACGAAAACGTCAATATCTTTTCCATCCGGACTCTGTTTTCGATGATTTTTGACTCGTTGGAATCGTTACAACGAGATCTACTTGAATGTGCATAGAAACATCACAGTACATCATGTGAGGATAAAACCAAATGGGGAAAGGTTGAACTTTCCTAAACAATGCAAACCAGTAAAAACCCATTGATCAAAAACGCAACAAGATATTCATACGAAATCTGTTTTTGATAAACTAGAGCTTAGTATGGAGATAAACCAAGATCTAAATTCTCACATGGATAAAAGGCAACAAGTTTCCAAAGTAAAACCATTTTCAAAGGACTTGGTCTTGTCATGAAGATCACGACAAGCACCAAAACTCAACACGGAGAAAAACCAAATAAGAACAAAGAAAGATGATATGCCAAGCATGCAAAGGTTTGAGCTCTCCACAAAGATGCGATCAAGTTACTCACTCGAGAGCCCCTCTTAATAGTACGCCTATCTATCCTATAGCCCTATCAAGATCATACCTTTGCCATGAGCATTCCACTTGAGCTAGATGATGACGATCTTGACTCTCTCAGGTTGAAACACCTTTCTTGTTTGTGCTTGCTAGAACATGCTTGATGAAGACTTCTCCAAATGCTCCCCCATACTCCATTATGGGAGGGCCTCGCTAAGCTTCGTCTTCATGTCTCCTTTGCAAGCTTCAATCAAAAGATATCTTCCGAGATACATCTTATTGAGCTTGCACTTCATCTTCTTCTCTTGATATGTATGATGGCTTGGGGTTAAACATGATTGTTCACTCTATCTTCTATTCCAAGCCATACTTGCAATGAGCTCAACTCTACACATGACCATTCTTCATATAAACCCTTTGAATAGAGCATTGGTCATTAAGTCATCTTGAAGAGTCCAACACATGAACTCCTATAATTTCTCATGGACAAGATCTATAAGAATATCTCAATGTAAACATTAGTCCATAAGGATTGTCATTAATTACCAAAACCACGCATGGGGGCAACCATGCACTTTCAATCTCCCCCATTTTGGTAATTGATGACAATCCCTTTTACGAGGGTTTATATAATGAATTTAAGCAACCATGCAACACAAAGAGCAAGGATGCAAGAGAACAAACCCATATTCACTTAAACCCTCTAAATTTCTCCCCCATTGGCATCGATTGCCGAAATGGGAAGAAAAACTTAGAAGGCAAATATAGTGAGAGCTCCCCCATAATGTGTGCATTTCTCATAATATGAGTGAAATCAAATGCACATATCCAATGACGAATTGATGGAGGGAGATCAAACTATATAGAGGATCCAAAGATTGCAAAAAAATATCAAATGGAAAGATAGTTCAACGAAATAAGCAAGCAATCAGAAGGATCCGAAAAGTGTTCTAAATATCATGAGGGAACTCCCCAAGGTACGTGCACAAATAGGATTTGTATTTCAATATAGTGTGCACAACATGGAATCCTCACTCCCTCCTAGATAAATTCGAACACAAGCTCATGCAAGAGAATGTAAATGATAAAGGAGGCAAAACAACTTTCACCTAATAAAATGTTTTGCAACAAGAGCAAGGAGCGGTAAATCAAATAATGGGTGTGAGATAGAAAGACATTATAGGAGACTAATACAAGGATGATAGCATCAACATAGTCTTTCAAGAAGAGTTGCACATAGTGCATATCGTGTCTTTTCCATACCCACACACCAAAAGAGGTATAGCAAATAACTCCACAAGCTTAGTAAAATGCAAAAAGCATAACACATGAAAAATAAAGCTTGTTCCTTTTAGAAACCACCAAAGAACTAAAAGCAAAAAGAGGTGGTCACTAAAGAATTGGAATATCAATAAAAGATGTAACTAATCTCATGTGTATAAGTTTCTAAGTACACACAAATCACTAAGATATGGGTCTAAAAATAAACATGTACACACAAGATAGGTACAAGGGAAAATATCATGATATCCAAGAGGAAGTCATAAATACACCAATAAGATCTTTGCTTAAAAGCATAACACAAGGCTCAATTTTAACTTAACGGGATATAGAGGAACTTCAAACACATACTCATCATAGCATCAAACGTATCCACAAGGGATAAGGTGATAAAAGGATGATCCGAGAAAGATAACAAGTATCACGGAAGGCAAATGATTTAAAGAAACATCAATATTGCACATGAGAGACTTTAAGTAGAAAATGCTAGATTGACATACTTGGGATCGATGAATCATAGAAATGAATATATAGTCCCCTTATATGTAATCATCCCGGCTTACTCATATTTGCAATAAAGACGTTTTGCAAGAACCAAATTGATTGCAACAAAAAGATTCATGCCAAGATACAACCTACACAAGGTTGAAAGCTAGAAATGTATGCATGAGGTAGATACTTGTTACCGAGATAGTATTGGTGATGTAGAAGATAAGAGTGAACCATCATCCAATGGACACATGGTGACACCATATTGTAGATGGGACAAGCTTCCAATGCATCTCAAGTGTACCTAAAACAAATTTAAGTACAACATGGTACCCAAACTAATTGGGTCCAAAGTAGTTAGAGCAACTACAACACATGGACAAACTCCACATAAATATGTGCATATTGATATGAAATTGAATTTCATGCACATCTTAGCCATTTAGGATTTGATGGAGTTTATCATTTATATTTGATCAACGAAAGTAAGCATGCCAAAAGATATATATATATATAATAAATATGCATGCACAAGACTTTCAAGAACCAAGCGAGATATAATTTAGACAGAACACCAAGTAAACCAACAAAGCACACACAAGTGTGACAAGAAAACAAATTGTCCAAATTATATCAAATACCCAAATCAACACATGATTGAAGAAACCACTTTGAAAAGATACCAATGAAAACAAGAGACCAATTGATGAAAAATATCATCAAGGAATAAACCAAACCCTCTACACTTTTCATGATGGCACAAGGTACCAAGACGAAGAATGTTTGTCTTCCAAGGAGACACGTCATCGGGATCAAATATCAAACGGAGACAACTAATGTTCAAAAAGCATATAGGATTGCTCCCCCACGATGTGTGCATTATTTATGATTTTGCATTTGAATACACAATGCACACAAATGAGATCATCACTCTCCATGTATATTATTCAAACACTAGTCATGTTCAAGAAAGGCAAGAAATTGCAATACCAAATTAAAGAACGGTGTTTTACTCAAAGTAGGATAGCTTCCCAAAGAATAGTGCATTATCAAGAAGTATGACTTTTGAATGTCAATGCACAAGAATTGGTTCATTGCTTTTCCCAACTCAAGAAAGCACTAAATAACTTTTAAGTAGAGCAATAAAGGATCCAAAAGATACAATGAAGACAAATGAGAGTTAGATCAAAACAAATCCTTGGCAATCAAATAAAGCAATTCAAAGCAAGAGCCAAAGCGAATATGATCAATATATTTACCACAAAAAGATTATCACTTGTCAAGACAAGTAATGTATGGAGATATTTCTCGGAGGTGGATTGCAAAGATATATTCAAGATCATATTCACAAAGCATATGGCAAATGATAGGAATTAAAAGCCATGCTTAGATAGATAGATATTCTTGATAGCTTCACAAATCATGCGAAGGTGCAAAGCAACTCCAAGGAGTAGCTTGAAACAATTGGCTTTCCCAAAGATACATGAGAACATATTTGGGAAAGCCATACCAAGAACATCCTCCACAAACAAGATCCAAAAGAGTGAGAGACAAAAATCATTTAAGTAAATGGAAACTTGTTTGAGCAACATGCCACATAGGAACAAGATAACTAGCAATATCAATTCTAGGTGGCAAAACCTCATATGTTCACATTTTCTAGGCTTGTAATATGCACATAGCTTATTACTTCCCATAAATGTGATAATCCATTTATTTAAAGCAAGAGGCAAACAAAACCAACTCGAAAAATTAATGGACATTATAGAAATTAAATTTCTCATGAGAATGACATACCACATAGATAGTAGATAATATAAATATATCAACACTAAGTTGTATTTCTCATGAATACACAATTTTAGGATTGTGAAGTGCACAAAGCATATCACTCCCCCAAAATATGATAGTGCATTAATCTCTCAAAGAGAGCCAACAAGATAAGATATCAAATAAAAACAATAAGGCTCAAAACTAGTAAATGGTGTGCAAACCAACATACACATACTTGATGAAGGGGTTACGGTGCAGAAAACAATAATTTTCTAGCGAACAAAACCCTGACTAGCCAGGATCTATCTATCTAGTACATGCGATAACGGTGGCGGAACGGGTTACATTACCTCCATGTAGACCGATAGCGGGGATTACGCTCCCGCACAAGCGTTGACGATGAAGTCGTACGTAGCCGACCTCGAGGTCGCGGAGAACTTGCCGCGATGTCGGAGTCGATGACGCCGGGGTGTCGACGATGATCTGCGTCGACGGGCGTCGGGCGGAAGAAGGCAGAGCGCCAGCACCGGGGCTGGCGTGCCGGCAGCAGAGGGGGGGAGGCGCGGCGACTGCAGGGGGCGAGACGACGTCGCCCAAGCTCCTCAATAGAGTAGCCTCCGAGCACTCGCAAACATATGGAGCCTAGCGACAACTCCCGGTCATTCAGATCCAGCTGAAATCGCAGGAGTAGATCTTATCTGGAATCCCGCAGAGCACCGGCGCTCTGCGGTATGGCTTAGGTGGAGAGAGACCCCCTTCCTCAGCTCGGCGCGGCTCCAACTTGGGAACCACGGGATCGAGAGAGAAATTGGGAATTAATTGAATTTCCTATGAATTAAATCAATTAATATGCCTTGATATATAAAGGGGGAAGGGGGTGTGCAAACCCCTTGGCTCCCCCATGTGGGACTAAACAAAGGAGGAGGGGAGGGGGGTTCGGCCCCCACATGGGCTGGCCGAACCAGCCTATGGGGCCCACCCCCTTTGGTGGTGCGGTTCCCCCTCTTGGGCCCTCTTAGGGCCCATATAGGTGGGAGCCCCCTTTTCCTTTATTTAATTAATATTAAATTAATATAAAAATTCCATTAATTCATAATTAATATATTTATATATAATTCAATATCCTGTGACTCCGAAAACTCTTTCGGACCACCCGAACAACTTTCGGACATTCCTGGAACCATTCCAGACCTCTCCGGAACTCCTTCCGGACCACCGGAACTCTTTCCGGATCATTTCTCTCTCTCCAATAAAAACCTATAAAATTCCAGAACCTATCTCCAAGCGTCGCTAAGACCTTAAGTTTGTTACGCTACGGTTCGGGAATAGTCCAGACATGGTCGAGACACTCCGCTCACCAATGATCGTCAGGGATACCTGGAAATATATGACGACCCCTGTGCATTCCACGAATATCGTCGTTGAACCATAAATATGATATTCATTCCCTTTGTCTCTGCGATACTACCTTGTCCGAGATATGATCGTAGACACACCGATGCCTTTGCTGTATCTCGTTACCGACGAAGGTTATTAACTCGTCTGTGATATTACCATCTCCATGACCTAGTCATAAGCTGCGCAGCTATATAGATGCAATATCACCGAGTGGGCCCAGAGTATCTTTCCATTACAAGAATGAACAAATCCCGCTCTTGATCCTTACGTCTCGATGCTCTTTCGGAATACCCAAGATGGACACCGTTATTGTCATGCTATATAAGACACAACGTTTGATGCTCTCAAAGCACTCCTACGAAGCAACAATAAGTACGGTCTCACGGTCTAAGGAACAAGCTATCATACTCTTATCTATTGCAAATGACAAACATCATAATACGATCTTATTGCAATACTTTGCGTATGTCCATCACCTTATTCTACTAACCACTTGCACTAGAGTACAAATAAACCAGCTGCATTTTACTTTATCAGAATCCCTTATCAAATAAGAATCATTTGATAATGCTTGCTCGTGGAAAAGTGTTACTGCACAATCCATGATTGTACACGCTTCTGCGATTCACGGATATTAACTTGCTTGATATCACCATGTTGTTCAACAACGTATATGCAAACACCGCAACTAAGTGAGACTACCGCTTTCCAGCGCTTACTCTGATTATACTAACCAGATAACTGCCCTGAAAAACACACTCAGTCATGCAGAGCCCCTTGTAACAATTACAAACTCGTGATGTCTACATACTTACACACCAATGTAGAAAACTTGACATTCAAATGTCAATCCCTTAACTAACGCGCATCTACTTCCAGTAAATTCCAAATTTACTTTCATAACTGTTCTCATTCCAAGAACATCGGTTATATATAACATCGAGCAGATAATATGGTTTCTGTATGATGTCTAATATTACATAATAGACCCATATGTCATACAACCATTACTTTCATGCATCATTACTCTTAATGATCAATTGGATTTCAAAAGGACCACCCTTTGCTTCTATTCTGACTCCTCACAAAAAATCCAACACAACTCGACTAACTATTAAAATTCCCGTTCTATTTCAAAATAGACACTGACTTTCAAATAGTTTCACAACTTCATCCTATTCTATTGGTACAGTTTCACAATGTGTTAACTACACAAGATGAATTCGGCTCCCACTCAAATTATGTCTCCACATATTTGAGAACATACGCTCCCACTCAAAAAACGTGTCATCCACATATTTGAGTTCCTGAGCTCCCACTCAAAAATATGTTCTTCACATATTTCACCTGAGTGAACTAACTATGACTCCCACTTAAATCGACATTTTGGTCAAACCAAAATCATTGATCTGCTATCAATTCGAATTTAATACAAACTATAGTATTATATTAATACAAATCCCTCAGACTGCAAGCATGTTTACAAAAATGTAGTCAACAAATTTGATCTTGTGCAATACACATTTCTTGACAAGACATGCTCCTGCGTCTTTCTTATAGTCACATTTTCATATAAACTTTATATGACGATTAAACAATCTTATTCCTCTAATAAGAATTGCAGCAACAATTACTCTCTTAATCCTTTTAAACGTAACTTGGATTTCCAGGCTTAAAAGCCTTTGTTCGTATTCCGATACTTTCTCAACTTTTCTTTGTATTCATAAAGTGCACCTTGATCTGTCAACAAGATCTGAAATACTTAATACAGTATTGTGACCTGACAGCAATATTAAATATAACATCACTTTATTTAGAAGTTTATTTCATGAAAATATTATGATCTTTATGAAGAGGATTGCAAGCAGAAAACAATTTTCTAGTCTCCCTCACTCTTAATCACTAAACTTTCATTAGCAGACATATACTCTTTGGAACACCTTCCAACATAGGTCTGACACTTTATTCCAAACTTCTAATTCCAATCCATAAACCATAATTCGAAAAATCATATTTTCCTCGGAATTACATAGACAACAAACTAAGTTTTGTTTCTATTTGGTTTTGGAATACACTCTCATCTAATGCGAGCAATCTACAAAGAACCACTCATGTATATTCCGAATTATCGCATAATCATATACACGTCGACATTACTGTCGATCCTCTGAATTCTTGTTGAGAAAAGTATCTATTTTCTAAAGTGGACATCGACTATAATGTTTCGAACATATTAGGAGATTCTAAGACAGATTCTGACAGACCACACTTTATTTAAAATAGGGCATAATTATAATTCCCCACATATCACCATATATGACATTATAATATTGTGAAACGAATTTCCACAAGTCTTTTGTGTTGAAACCATAATTCAAAAATATTGTCCTTTGATCGAATCTTGTGAATACAATATTCACTAATCTTTCTTCTGAAAACCCCCATTTGATCTATTATCAAATTAATTTCAGACTCCATAATTTATCGGGCAAATACTCCTATTTACTAAAATCATGGAAGAATTCGGATCATGCAATAACACCATTGATTAATCATTAAAAATGACTCTCAATCAATTTCCTCTAGTATTGCAACTTCAATACTGCATTTCAAACTTTAATCAATTTTGGCACTCGAAATACTTAAATGGACCAAAAATATCCATTACTTCTTTCATTGCCTTTATGACTAAATTCGATGGTGTTTGTTCTTTGGACACATAATTTTATCATTCCTGCTATTATAAATGTATATCATACGCATAATGTAATTGAGATGTGATGCAAATTACTCATAACATGAAACAACTGCTTTGTTCCATAACATAAAACAACTGATGTGTTCTATATGAATAATTATGTCTTGTAACATTCAAGACACCAAACTAGATCACATTCTCACTACTACAAAATGTCTTATCAAAAACTATTGATGATAACTAATATGATATCTCGAGGGCGTGAGCACTACTGGCCATTAACTTGCCATCACTTGTGCACTGTCACGTCACCCTTCGCCACATACTTGTGATAATCAGGGACTGTTTCACAAACAGAACAATTATCAAACACTTTTCATCAAGTATGAGAAGAATACATTTATATCTTCGTATATCAAATATATCCATAGCGTCGAAGAACTCTTCTTCGATGAATCAACTTTTAGAGATTTGAACTTGTTCACGAACGTGAAGAAGCTCACCGTGTCTCTATAGCATATTATCGCACATGCTATTCACAGCTAGGAGGTAAAGCACAATCTCCATTGCACTGGAGTTTGCTATCTAGAATTCGTAGATATTCGTAAACCTGAAGTAGATGTCACACAACTTCTTCAACTGAGTCTCCAGACAGGTATGCTCCCCATGTGAATGGTCCGGAACTTTCTAAGCTGTCTGAACTGCTCAAGACTTAATTCATCTTTGAAGTGACCTCTGATCGCATCAATCACGACATATGGCTCCATGCGTTGAAACAACTTTCAACTCAGGTGCTAGGCATACGCTCATGACGATCGTCACTTCCATGAACATGTCTTGATGCTTACGGAACTCATCATCTTGCTCCTTGCTATCAGAATCATCTGGTCTAACTCCTAACTAATGTTCTAGCACATATAGGATGTTTGTTGTGTTTGGAGAATGTTTCTAAAACCAATGCACCAGCTGATGAAGTTGGACCCGTCGGCTTCTAAGGTAGAATCCGAGCTCTTGAAGAAGTAACCGAAGCGTAGTTCCGTAGTCTCCAGATGTGATCGCAAAAGAGGTAAGATAAGTTTATAATATATAGGTGAGTTTTAGTTCTATAATCTCATTATCAAAAACACACCACACCAAGATTATTATCCCTAAAAATAATAATGGCGATTACACGACCCTCATCCACCACACTACCCCCGATCATCACGGCCGGCAGCACAGCTTCAAAGGTGGACATAACATGTCGATCACAACAACTCTGTGACTCGTGCTCGATCTTTCGATCTTCCCGTGTTCCGAGGCCATACCTCTGAGTATGCTAGGCTCGCCAATCAAACCTCGAAGACCCTGCGCGTGCAACATGGCTTACACCCACTGTATGCAAACGACGAGATGTGTGACACCCGATCATCACGGCCTGCCTCATAACGTAGAACTTTCTTGGTGGTGCGCAATGAGGGAGAACACAATTTTGGTATTTGTTAGGGATCATCCTATTTATGACGCTACCGTTGTATATCTAGCATATAAGCAATCAATAGGATGCACACACAACAGCACACAATAATGATGCAATGAAGTGCGATGTGACATGGTCGATGCGCCTGGACCGTCATGGCGCCATGTGCCTGGCCCCCGGCGCCCCGGCATAGCTCCGAGTCTACGGAACCCTCCAATGCCTCCGACAGTACGAGTAATATCAAAACTTACCGTAACCATGTCACATAAAATAACGCCTCTGCAAAACAAAGTTAGACGCCTCTAGCTTTATTTAGTTTTGCAAGTTTTACGTGGCAAATAGGCTTATTCGTAAGAGAATCGCTTCCCTACCTACGAACTTTGTACCACAACGTCGATCGTATAATTGCATGTTTAAGCATCCCTTTCAGGCCCTCCATTGAAAATGCTTTGCCGACTAGAGAGAGAGAAACAGACACCCGCCAGCCACAGATACGGTGCAAGCCGTATGTCAGTAGTGGAACCAGTCTCGCGTAAGCGTACGCGTAAAGTCGGTCCGGGCCGCTTCATCAACTCAATACCGAAGGCATCGCAAGTGCACGCTAGAGGGTAGCAAATATAAGAAAGACGCCCTCATTCAACATGAGTTCTAACCGTACCAGCAGTACTACGCATAGATCGGCTCTGATACCACTGAAGGGGTTACGGTGCAGAAAACAATAATTTTCTAGCGAACGAAACCCTGACTAGCCAGGATCTATCTATCTAGTACATGCGATAACGGTGGCGGAACGGGTTACATTACCTCCATGTAGACCGATAGCGGGGATTACGCTCCCGCACAAGCGTTGACGATGAAGTCGTACGTAGCCGACCTCGAGGTCGCGGAGAACTTGCCGCGATGTCGGAGTCGATGACGCCGGGGTGTCGACGATGATCTGCGTCGACGGGCGTCCGGCGGAAGAAGGCAGAGCGCCAGCACCGGGGCTGGCGCGCCGGCAGCAGAGGGGGGGAGGCGCGGCGGCTGCAGGGGGCGAGACGACGTCGCCCAAGCTCCTCAATAGAGTAGCCTCCGAGCACTCGTAAACATACGGAGCCTAGCGACAACTCCCGGTCATTCAGATCCAGCTGAAATCGCAGGAGTAGATCTTATCTGGAATCCCGCAGAGCACCGGCGCTCTGCGGTATGGCTTAGGTGGAGAGAGACCCCCTTCCTCAGCTCGGCGCGGCTCCAACTTGGGAACCACGGGATCGAGAGAGAAATTGGGAATTAATTGAATTTCCTATGAATTAAATCAATTAATATGCCTTGCTATATAAAGGGGGAAGGGGGTGTGCAAACCCCTTGGCTCCCCCATATGGGACTAAACAAAGGAGGAGGGGAGGGGGGTTCGGCCCCCACATGGGATGGCCGTACCAGCCTATGGGGCCCACCCCCTTTGGTGGTGCGGTTCCCCCTCTTGGGCCCTCTTAGGGCCCATATAGGTGGGAGCCCCTTTTTTCCTTTATTTAATTAATATTAAATTAATATAAAAATCCCATTAATTCATAATTAATATATTTATATATAATTCAATATCCCGTGACTCCGAAAACTCTTTCGGACCACCCGAACAACTTTCGGACATTCCTGGAACCATTCCAGACCTCTCCGGAACTCCTTCCGGACCACCGGAACTCTTTCCGGATCATTTCTCTCTCTCCAATAAAAACCTATAAAATTCCAGAACCTATCTCCAAGCGTCGCTAAGACCTTAAGTTTGTTACGCTACGGTTCGGGAATACTCCAGACATGGTCGAGACACTCCGCTCACCAATGATCGTCAGGGATACCTGGAAATATATGACGACCCCTGTGCATTCCACGAATATCGTCGTTGAACCATAAATATGATATTCATTCCCTTTGTCTCTGCGATACTACCTTGTCCGAGATATGATCGTAGACACACCGATGCCTTTGCTGTATCTCGTTACCGACGAAGGTTATTAACTCGTCTGTGATATTACCATCTCCATGACCTAGTCATAAGCTGCGCAGCTATATAGATGCAATATCACCGAGTGGGCCCAGAGTATCTTTCCATTACAAGAATGAACAAATCCCGCTCTTGATCCTTACGTCTCGATGCTCTTTCGGAATACCCAAGATGGACACCGTTATTGTCATGCTATATAAGACACAATGTTTGATGCTCTCAAAGCACTCCTACGAAGCAACAATAAGTACGGTCTCACGGTCTAAGGAACAAGCTATCATACTCTTATCTATTGCAAATGACAAACATCGTAATACGATCTTATTGCAATACTTTGCGTATGTCCATCACCTTATTCTACTAACAAGATGACCCCATTGTCAGCCGACGTCATTGTCCTTGATCGGGAATCTCGATCAACTGTTGCACAATGGACTAGCTCAAATAGAGGCTTGCTAGGGACCTGGTTGTCTATGTATCACACGTGTATTAATAATTCCTATTAATACAGTTATAGCATAATACACAAACCTATTATAAACTTATGAGATAATGTAATAAATACTACTTATTTATTTGCCTCTAGGGCATATCTCCTTCACTTGATTTCTCAAGATAAGTAAGTAGAGAGCACAACACATATAAACACTAGCAAGGTACAAAACCAAACACATGCAAGGGTGCAAGCAACTTTCAATGTATATATGATTTAAATAAAAGTTACCGCAAGGAGGAACATTGGATATGAGATAGAACAATATGATCCATATGACTTGACTTGAGAGAATATAATTGATGAAGATCCCTTAATTCTTCATAATGTAGCCAAGTCTCCAATGCCTCCAACAACACATATTGATCAAGTTTTAACTTGTTGGTCCCCAACCAAGTTGGGTCCTAAGAGGTTAGTCACAATAGGTTTGGCAACCCAAATGGTTCTTTTCTTGACACCACTTTGAGTACCAACATATTTGGCAAACACATTGCCAACCTTATCCTTCCGAAGAGAATAAACATCATTAATTATAATGGGGTTGGATAAGGTACCATTTGTGCATGAAGAAGCAAGGTGACCCTTCTCACGACATAGGTAGGAACATCTACTTCCTCCTCTCTTCTTAGTTGGAGTCTTGACTTGAGGAGGGGTATCTTGATTCTTCTTGGAAAGAGACTGTTCTTCCACTTTAGGAGCTTGAGTTTGAACTTGAGGTTTCTTCCCTTGTTGATTCTCACTAAGAGCCTTCTTCTTCAAAGGGCAAGATCTAACATGGTGCCCTTCAACTTTGCACTTGAAGCAAACAATCTTGGCCGAATTTTTGACTTGTTCTTGGCCCTTTTTCTTCTTGATGATCTTGGACTTGTTCTTGTTATTGGAGTTGAATCCAAGTCCACTCTTGTCATTGGGGTGTCTTTGAACACTCAACATATCGTCAAGTGTGGACTTCCCAACATGACGCTTTTCCAAGTCTTTATTCAAATAAGTGACTTGGGCCTTGAGCTCTTTTAATTCCTCTACATGGTTAGTATCAACACAAATGCTAGAGGAAGTAGAAACTTCATTGTTAGAGCAACAAGGTATGGAAAGTGATTCATCACAAGATGTAGCAACATTATGAGTGGATGAATCACAAGGACTAGCACAAGATGATATAGCATTAAGAGAAGACGTTGTGCCATTGTCCACATGAGGCTTACAAGATGTTACCTTTGACATAATCACCTCATTAGCTAACTTTAGCTTAGCATGGGATGCTCGAAGATCGTCATTAGAGCTAGAGAGCCTTTCATGAGTTTCTTCCAATTTCCCATACTTGCTAGATAGCAACTCAAGTTGAGCCCTTAGCTCAACATTTTCCTTCAAAATAGATGCTTCACGAGAAATGGAGTTAGTAGCACAAGCATCATTAACATTAGAAATGGAAGGCGACAATTTGGAAAGCTTATCATTGTTAGATAGTTGAGTTTGGAGTTGATCATGAGGCATGATAAGGAGAGAGTGTTCACTTTCTAAAGTTCTGTGAGCTTTGTCAAGTCTCTCTATGTCCTCACTTAGTCTAGCATTGCCAACATCAAATAAAACTTTTTTCCTTTTTAAGCACTTTATATTTAGCAATAGCATGATCTCTTTCCTTAATGATTTTAGCAATAATAAGATCATTAGACTCATCAAGGGATTCAAGTTTCTCTTCAAGAGAAACCCTAAGCTCTTCTTCCTCTTCAAGAGAAGCTTTCAAAGAAGCTATGGTGATAGAGTCATCTCTCTCAATTTGACATTTCTCATCAAATTGACTTTCCAAATCCTCAATGAATTCCCTACTCTTAGTAACATAATCAATGATTTCACAAAGAGGGGGGATAACTTTACTACCTTTGGGGAGAGCACCAAGTACCATCTCACCCATCTTGGTTAAGGATTCAAAGTCAAAACCTTCTTCATGAGAATCCTCATCCACATCATCACAATTTGGATTCGAGGTGGGAGATACCTCGGAATCCTTAGCCATAAGGCAAACATGATTAATGGGTGAGGAGGATGAAGAAATACTTGAAGCTCCATTGAGGTCCATGTCTTGTTCCAACAAGTGTTGGGATTCCTCTACATTGTTAGTCATGCAAATACTAGAGGATATGGAAGAGTAATTTTCATCACAACAAGACATAGAGAGCATATCATCATTATATTTAGTTAAGCAACTATTACTTGATATGCAAGGACAATCAACTCTAGCATGTATGACATTTGGACTGCTAGAAGATTTTAAGTCCAAAGATAGAAGATTGCAATGTGATAGAGAAGAGGTATAATCAATAGTAAGTTCACCATCACCAATGCAATTTCTATCGCCACTCACCATATCATTACCGTGTGACAAATCACATGATGGTGAAGTGTAAGAAGTTGTGAACTCATCACGGCCGGAGGTGGAGGAAGAACAATCATCCTCAATAATTTTGGACACTTCATATATATCTTGAAGCTTGGTCCAAATCTCATGTGCATTTCGAAAAGGCATGATTGAAGCCAGAACTACATCGGTCAAAGCACACATAAGACCATTAGTAACTTGAGTCTCAAGATGAGAGTTTATCTCATCCTCTAAAGATAATTCATGAGAATCCTTTGGAGGATATAAACACACATCTACAATCCTCTTAACATAATTTGGACCCATGGCACTAAATAGATTAAGCATGCGAATTTTCCAAACATCATAATTTGTGCCATCAAATATGAAAGTGGGATCGTGCACTAATTCTCTAAACGACATCTTTTACTCTCTAGGCGGTAAAGCCCAACAAGAGAACCCAGGCTCTGATACCAATTGAAAGGACAATGATGTCGCCTAGAGGGGGGGGGGGGTGAATAGGCGGTTTAAAACTTCTCCGGTTTAGGCTTGATAATTGCGGAATAAAACTAGGTGTTTAAATAAACAAGCCGACAACCTAAATAAACTTGGCTCACCTATGTGCACCAACAACTTATGCTAAGCAAGATAAACAACAAGGTGATAGTAATAGAATACTTCAAGTACGAAGGCTATCACAATGTAAAGTGCATAAGTAAAAGCTCGGGTATAGAAATAACCGAGCCACGCGGAGACGAGGATGTATTCCCGAGTTCCTCCTTGTTAAGGGAGTACGTCTCGTTGGAGAGGTGTGAACCGACACAACGGTTCAACAACCACAAAGGTTTCACCTTCTTCTCCGGTGAATCGCACCACAAAGTCTTGGTTCACCTTCCACTATCGGAATTCCTTCGAGGCGGAATCCGGAGCCTTTCAACAACAATCCGGGGCACAACCCACAATGGGATTGGGGGCTCCCGAACGGCCTCCAACAACAATCCGGGGCACAACCCACAATGGGATTGGGAGCTCCCGAACGGCTTCAAGTGACCACACAAGGGTCCAACCACCACAAAGGCGTCTAGGGTCCAAGGACCCAAGAGTAACAAGCTCACAAACTTTCAACTTCCACGAATCCTCGTGGAGAGCACACCGATGCACCAAATGCAAAAGGCAAGAGCACAAGTGCTCAAAATCCTTCACTCTCAAATTCCAACAAAGCAACAAATGCTTATGGGGGAATAAGAGAGGAAGAACAAAGAAGAGATGCACCAAGAACTCCAAGATCAAGATCTACAAGGTTTCACTTAGAGGAGAAATCGACCGGTGAAAACGTAGATCAAGATCACCTCTCACTTTCCCTCAAATATTAGCAAGAACCATGGGAGGGATGGAGAGGAAGAGCAAGCTTTCCAAAGGTCAACAATGGAGGAGAGAGAGGAGAAAGACTTGCTAGAAGCTTTGAAAACCATTGGGGAAGAAGGCCCCTTAAATAGCTCAACCCAAAATCCAGTCGTTGGGTGCAGATTCGCGCCGTAGCGGTACTACCGCTGGCCCTAGCGGTACTACCGCCCCCCTAGGGAGTTAGGGCATCAAAACGGGCTGAAAACAGGCTTCCGTAGCGGTACTACCGCCCCGGCGGAACTACCGCTCCCGGTACCGCCGAAAACAGCTCTCCGTTAGCTCCGGCGGTACCTCGGGCGGTACCGCGGCGGTACTACCGCTACAGCAAAAAACAGCAGAAACTGATAAACGAAAACGTCAATATCTTTTCCATCCGGACTCTGTTTTCGATGATTTTTGGCTCGTTGGAATCGTTACAACGAGATCTACTTCATTGTGCATAGAAACATCACAGTCCATCATGTGAGGATAAAACCAAATGGGGAAAGTTTGAACTTTCCTTTAACAATGCAAACCAGTAAAAACTCCTTCATAAAAAACGCAACAAGATATTCATACAAAATCTGTTTTTGATGAACTAGAGATTAGTATGGAGATAAACCAAGATCTAAATTCTCACATGGATAAAAGGCAACAAGTTTTCCGAAGTAAAACCATTTTCGAAGGACTTGGTCTTGTCATGAAGATCACGACAAGCACCAAAACTCAACACGGAGAAAAACCAAATAAGAACCAAGAAAGATGATATGCCAAGCATGCAAAGGTTTGAGCTATACACAAAGATGCGATCAAGTTACTCACTCGAGAGCCCCTCTTGATAGTACGCATATCTAACCTATAGCCCTATCAAGATCATACCTTTGCCATGAGCATTCCACTTGAGCTAGATGATGACGATCTTGACTCTCTCAGGTTGAAACACCTTTCTTGTTTGTGCTTGCTAGCACATGCTTGATGAAGATTTCTCCAAATGCTCCCCCATACTCCATTATGGGAGGGCCTCGCTAAGCTTCGTCTTCATGTCTCCTTTGCAAGCTTCAATCAAAGGATATCTTCCGAGATACATCTTATTGAGCTTGCACTTCATCTTCTTCTCTTGATATGTATGATGGCTTGGGGTTAAACATGATTGTTCACTCAATCTTCTATTCCAAGCCATACTTGCAATGAGCTCAACTCTACACATGACCATTCTTCATATAAACCCTTTGAATTGAGCATTGGTCATTAAGTCATCTTGAAGAGTCCAACACATGAACTCCTATAATTTCCCATGGACAAGATCTATAAGAATATCTCAATGTAAACATTAGTCCATAAGGATTGTCATTAATTACCAAAACCACTCATGGGGGCAACCATGCACTTTCAAAAAGGCTGCCATTATTTGGCATTCATTTGAAAACAGAATTGGTTGTTCTGATAATCCTGTTATGCTATTTGATCTGCAGAGAATTGTTAACCCTAATGTCACAGTAGATTTTGATCAGCTGGAGGTCCCCTTCACCATCGAAGAGATTGATGGGATTGTGAAGGATATGCCAGCAAATAAGTCACCAGGTCCTGATGGGTTTAATGGTGCTTTTCTCAAGAAATGTTGGCCGCAGATTAAAACTCAGTTCTATGATCTTTGCTTCAAATTTTTTGAAGGGAACTTTAACATCCAGAGTATTAACTCTGCATTCATCACTCTGATTCTTAAGAAATCAAGTCCTGAATCTGTCAATGATTTCAGACCTATCTCTTTGGTTAGCCTCACACTTAAATTTCTGACTAAGTTGCTTGCTAACAGAATGCAGAAAGTGACTGTCTCACTCATTCATAAGAACCAATATGGTTTTATTAAAACCAGGAATATCCAGGACTGTCTTGCGTGGGCCTTTGAATACATTCACCTTTGTCAGAAGTCCAAAAAGAAGATTGTTATTCTTAAACTGGATTTCGAAAAGGCCTTTGATAAAGTGGAGTACAGTGCCATCCTGGCTATGCTGAAGCATCTTGGATTTGGGATTAAATGGATCAAATGGATTGAGGTTGTTCTTCGGTCAGCATCTGCCTCTGTCTTGCTCAATGGGGTTCCTGAAAAAAAAATCCTATGCAAAAGAGGAGTACGACAAGGTGATCCACTCTCACCACTACTCTTTGTCTCTACAGCCGAGTTACTACAGTATGTGGTAAATGATGCCTGGAGAAATGGCCAACTTGATCTGCCTCTAGATTGTTCTTTTGGTTTAGATTACCCCATTATCCAATATGCTGATGATACCTTGTTGATAATGCCAGCTTGCTCTACTCAACTGAGAAGGTTGAAAGTGCTACTTGACAATTTTGCTGCCTCTACTGGCCTCAAGGTTAATTTTCAGAAATCCTCTTTAGTGCCACTTAACATCAGTTCTGTCCTTAGCTCTGAGTTGGCTACTGTACTTGGTTGCAAAGTTGAATCTCTGCCATTCCCTTATCTTGGTCTACCAATGGGTACCACTAAGCCAAGAATGGAAGATCTGATTGGCATTATACACAGGATTGACAGGAGGTTAGTTGGTATTGCAGATACTCTGTCCTATGATGGTAGACTCATTGTGGTTAAATCCATTATTCAAGCTATACCAAATTTTGCTATGTGTACACTCAAACTACCCCTGGGGTTTCTAGACTATATTGAAGGTACCACCAGGGGGTTCTTTTGGGCTGGAAAGGACATCAATAAAAAGGGCAAATGCCTTGTTAAATGGGCTGAGGTTTGTCAACCTAAGGAGGCTGGTGGTCTGGGTGTGCTGAGTTTAAGGACTCAAAATGTGGCTTTGCTGATGAAACATTTGTTCAAATTCATGAATAAACACGATACACCATGGGTTCAGCTAGTTTGGCATGCCCATTATTCTGACAAGATGCCACAGAATGCTTCCCCATGTGGATCTTTTTGGTGGAAAGATTGCTTGAAAATAATGAACACTTTCATTGATATTGCTGCTTGTAATCCAGGTGATGGATCCACTATTCGTATGTGGATGGATAAGTGGTCAGATGAGATCCTAAGAGTGCACATGCCACAACTTTGTTCCTTTGCCAAAGATCAGAATATTTCCCTTCAGAAAGCAGTTGGGGTATTTAACAATGATATATTTGAATTGTTCCACACTCCTATATCCATGATAGCCTCTCAGCAATGGGACCAACTTGGGCAGCTTCTGCAATCTTATCCTGATTCCATTGAGCCTGATAAATGGACCATGAGAGAGCAGAATAAAAATTACTCTTGTAAAAGAGTTTATAATGCGATCACCCCTGTCAGTCATGCACCTCCTCCAATGAGATGGATCTGGAAATCTTGCGTACTTCCCAAACATAAGATTTTTTTCTGGCTTCTCCTGAAGGACAGGTTGAACACGAGGGAATTGCTTGTCAGAAAAAATTTCCAAATTGAAACTTATACTTGTGAGCTTTGCGAGGATGGTTTATCTGAGTATCTTGCCCATCTCTTCTTTGAGTGTGAATTTAGCAAGAATTTTTGGCTCAAGCTGAATTTTGAATGGGATACAGACCTGGATTTGATTAACATGCTGATTGATGCCAAGAGGAGATATAAACTTATTTGTTTCAAGGAGTCTTTGATTGTGGGATGCTGGAGCATTTGGACTCACAGGAATAAGTGCATTTTTGATCACCAGCCTATTGATCTGGATGCTTGTTTCCTTTATTTTGTTGATTCCTTTTCGCTTATCTTCTCTATCTAAATGGGAGAACCCCACTACCTGATTTTCCAGCCTTCTCATGCCTCCACGTCACCTCACTTTACCAGCGTTTTACATTTGCACGTTCCGCTGCATGTGGTAGTCTTACCCAGCGTCGTGTGTGGGATGTTTCCCTTTTATTGCCGTTGTATGGCTTCCGGTACCCTACGGTCTACTGTGTGACGCGTTAAACAGGCAGCCCACATAATTATCTGGCCCAAACAGCCCAATCTATTGATCTTCTCCACCAAACAGTCGTCCTTCTCAAACAAACTGAATCCAGATCGACGTTTCTCCTCTCAATCAATGTCCACGACCGCCCTCTCTCTTCCTCCACCCCGTGATTCCCACAAGAAACTGCCCCTATAAACTTTGTCATGCGTCTCACAGTCGCGCCGCAAGTCAGCCACTCTGTCCCGTCTTCTCCACTTATCCTTCAACGGCAGCCGTGCATTTTTCACCGACCAGATCCGTGCAAATCCAGGTTATATTTATTAAATCGAAGGAAGCTCTAGGCCACGGCTCAAACTCCAGCAAATTTTGCAATCTATGTCGTCTCCGGACGACTATCCCGTTGGTGTCCTTGATGTCGAATCGAATGCTTATCTCCCACCTATTTTGATTATTTGTATTTCAGTTGTGAAGATCGCATCAATGTTTTTTCATTCGATATTTTTAGTTGCACAAACATTAAGGATCAGCATTTTTCTGAAGATATAACCGCCGGTGCCGCCGTACGTTCTTCCTCACCCCCTCTGCTCTGTCTCCACAGGTATCAGCTCCCTCCCGTCCTCATATTTTCCGTGTTTTTGTTTGGGATTTTATCCTGCCCTGCAATTTGTCTCTTATATTTTCCTTATATAATTACAGGTTTAATTGACATCAGCCTGATACAAACTGATGAGATTGTCTCAATATCCCTTCCTGGAGTAGATACTTATGGAAGTCCTAGAAATGTGTTTGCAAGGAGATAAGGCAAACAATAACTGATGAGGTTGTCTAAATATCCCTTGCTGGAGTAGATATAAGTTTCATATCGACATTGGTTCTGTCGTTGCTTCCATGCGGTAAAAGGACACTTCTTGGTTAGATCTTGAATAATATGTGTATTCTGAAATTGACGGAACTCCTATTAAATATCACGTATGTATTATTTCCCCCTTTAATTTTAGATTACTGCATACTCTTCTACAACCTTCTGGTTGCACAACAGGTTACTGATAGTTGGATGCAGTTCTGGTAGTTAGCAAATGGGATAGTAGGATGCAGTTCTTGCCAGAGCATCTATCTCTTCACTCCATAAAAAATGCAGAAAAGTCTAGCGGAAATAGGAGGGGCATCTTCTTGAGATAACAATGACGATTGTGAGCTCATGTACTTTTTTAAAAGTAAATTACACGTAATTTATTCTTTGTAATCGACGTCGTGTAACTAACCATCCTTGATTATGCTCTGAATAAAATTCTCCACTGACCTCTGTAGCTTGCTCCTTATAACGATTTGTGTTTTTTGCAGACAATTACAACTTGAGGAGGTTTGCTCAGAATTTATTGTCACTTGGCATACGTTTATAGGTTTGGAATGAACTTCTTGAAGAATTGATATTGCAATACCTCTAATAGTCATTTAATTTGAATTTTGTATGTGATTGACATGACATGTATTTACATAAATTTCGCATATGTGCAAAGCTTTGCTGCGTTCTTTACACGAACCAAAGTAGATGTTGGAAGAAAATGAATTATCACTCATTTTGTCTATATGTCATACATAAATATCTAGCTTACTCAGTTTTTAATTTTTCTTGCTATCCATTGTGTACTCATCAGATTATTATATACAACAAAATGCAACCACAATTCCCGCAGCAACGCGCGGGGAATCATCTAGTTAGACATAGAGCCAAACCCTCACTTAAAGAGGGTATGACCCAATGGGTTGACACATTATGAACTTCTGTATGTTTCTGTATCCTTTGTTTTGTTGAGAAAATAGAAAATTAAACAGTAGAGATTTTCCCTACTGTTTTGTGCCTAAAAAAAAGTAAAGACGGAGAAGTGGAATCCATTTAGATGTCTAATCATGTTATTAGATGGCTCTATAGTTAGGCACAGTAAGCCTACAAAATCACGGCTAATTTTATTCTAGAGATTGGGTAACCAATTAAAAACTTAACGGAAGATAGTATAGCGACACTATTTTTTAAATAAAAACGACTAACAATTTAAATTATATCAAAACCGTATGCGTGAAACGATGTGAAAATACATATTTATGATATTACCCTTGCAAAAGAAAAAGGTCGCGTACAAACTTATTTCGAATGAAAACATACAAGATCTTTCACAAAATATATAACATTTAAATTTTGAAGTTTCAATTATATGCAATAAAAAAGTTAGGATGTTCTTGTAAAGTATTTTTAATGACATATCTAATGCATTTTCTTTTTTATCGAAGAAATGAATAATTCATTATAAATTAGCGAAGTAGATATGCTCGATAATACAATTTCTACAAAGTTATGTATTTTTGCCCAAAGTGTCTAACAATCAATATCTATATTGAACATTCAATCAAAATAATTTTTACAATTGGACAAACAATTGGATGGCTTTGCATATGTGTGTACTGTGGTGGGAAGATCTTGTTTAATTCTAATTAGTTAATGATGAGGGTCCATGTACGACATTTATGTTTTTAATATTAGTCGTGTTAAAAATTTATTAAACTTAAACAATAAATTTTAGATCTAACTATGACAATAATTTATATGTTGTGACACACGTGATGGCCCCATATGTTGATTTTTCAGACATATTTAAAGTTTTACACATCTTTTTGGTTTTAATATCTCGATCAATTACACGATCCCATGTAAAATTATTTGCTCATGTGCAACATCCCCATTTTCTCGGCTTTAAAAACTTTTATGAAATATAGAACTTTCCTGAAAATTGTTTCGCCTAATATGATTTTTTCTAAATATTTGGATTTGATTTGAATTAGATCGGTTTTGAATTAAATATGTAGTTTTACATTTTATGAGAGAAGTCCCACTCGAAATATTCCTTATTATTTCTCAAAAGTCAACTATTTGTCTTTTAAAACAGAAAAACTATATCTTTAATTTCTCACAGAATGGGCTTAATTTAGCAAGCCCATCTTAATTTGTTTTGTTTTTTTTACTTCCTAGGCCGAAACTTCTCTCCTATATTTCTCCTCTTCTCATTCCCTACCCGCATGGGCCGGCCTACCAACCACTAAGACCACCAGCGATCTACGTTCGGTTTGGTTCAGGAGTTTGCTTTTGTTTCCCTAAAGAAAAAAGGAGTTTGCTTTTGTTACGTGTAGTGCCTGGGTATACGTGTTAGAACAACTTATCTGTACCTTTAATATTGTACGTAACATTTTTTCATCTTTTAATCTTAATCATTAGGATTAAAATCAACAGATTACATATTTCTAACCTATGTGGATTAACCTGGTGCTTCGAAAAACTAACTCATTTTGCTTTAGTATATATAATAGATAGTCGATCCCATCTTCTTTGCGCGGCCAAAATAACAAGGGGTGCACAAAGACATGACCTTGGACTAGCTACGATCAGAAACCAACTTCCAAGGGAGGGAGGCCGGTTTTCATACGTTTTGGTTGTCCTAGCAGGGCAAGAAGAGGACTCACATTGAACTCGATCGGAGATTCCTACATACTACATACACACATGCACTTGGACGTGGACATACATAAACATACCTACCTATATACTCGTTGGAAAGCAGAGAGGCTGCTTGTTGGATCTCTCTCTTTGTCTCTCGGTCAATGGGTGCCACCGCCAGCAGCTCGTCGCCGACGGTCACGAACACGAAGACGATCGT
The DNA here is from genome assembly GCA_026929855.1 of Poa annua. NCBI lineage: Eukaryota > Viridiplantae > Streptophyta > Magnoliopsida > Poales > Poaceae > Poa > Poa annua. Next base: position 76,088,738 of record CM049431.1, on the reverse strand, counting down.
CGTGTGGATCAACGACTACTCCGGGTTGACCCGGGTCCAGGTGCCTATGCGTCGCCCACGGATTTTAGACTCATTCTTCTTCAGTGATATCTACTGGGACGTCACGGCGAATCCGATGAGTATCAAGGAGGGCCTAGCGGAGGGCATATCACTTGCCGTCGGCGTCTGCTCCGAGTTGAGGGGAAGAGACTTGGCCCTCGAAGGCATCGGCATCTCGATAGAAATCCTCGACAAGACGGACAAGCACACCGTCTTCCGCAAGGAGAGTCATGAGATGACGCTACAAGGCACTAGGCGCTTGCTTCTATATGTGGGGAGGAGGTCCTTGGAGGCGTCGTCGTGTGTCCACAAAGACGGTTTCACCGTCAGGTGCACTCTGTCTCTGTCCAAGCAGCCGGCAACAAACTGGTGGTGGTGCCCCTTCTCCAAACCTAAGGAGGTCGCCGTCTTGGAGCCGCCGCAGGACGTTGCCATGGCCGGATCCCACACGCTCAACATCGACAGCTTCTCCGAGATTAAGGCGACGCTCATAAACGGGGAGTGCACCCACTCCACGTACTTCGCTGTAGGAGGGTGCAGATGGTATTTCACGTTCAGCCCCGCTGGGTATTTGGTCATGTACCGCGCGAGTAATGACGACACGCCCACGACAGCGGAGTTCAGTTTTGAGCTTGAGGGGGTGCTAAACTTCGAGTCCGAGAAGGTGACTCATACCTTCTTCGACGAGAACAACTCTAGAGTCATATACAGATTCAGCGTAGAGCCAAACACGTCGGCCATGCACGACGACCACCTTATTGTTTGGTGTCGTCTCGCCGTTATTATGGTGGAGAAGCTGAGCTTATCCCCGTCCGCCATTACGGTGGAGAAGATTCCTCAGAAATTAATGGTGGATGTTAGAGGTGTAGGTGAAGGACACGCCCACCGAACGAAAATCAAGAAAGATTATAATAGTTTAGATTGTTTCCTCTTTACTTACAACCAATCACCTCTTGTACTATATAATCTCATCAAGTGATCCAATCAATTTAATTGCAACAGCCGTAATTGGCGGCTTTATGAGATTAGATTAGGTTCCGGTCCTCTCTCCCTATGACGCCGCCACAACCCACTGCCGCCGAAATCGCCGCTGAGGCTGCGGCCAAGCAGCCCTATGGGAACTAGTAGCCGCCGTCAAAGCATCCGCGTTGATGTTCCGGTCACCCTGAAGCTCTCCACCTCCAACTTCCTCCAATGGTGAGGCATTTTCTCCGACGCCATTCAGAAGTATGCCCTTAAAAACCATCTAGAGAAGGAGTACCCACACTACAAGAAATATGCTAACTCGTGACTCCCTATATTGGTCATAGAAAAGTCATAGTTGTCCATCTATGACCTTTCTACAACCAAAGTCAATATTTGACGACTAACAATTTTTTTCAAACTGTCCGTTGAGGGTTTAAGGCCGACTTGCCGTAAGGCTGTCCGTCATCATTGCATGTACATGACGATAGCATAGGCGCACACCCTCAACTTCAACGGGACCACAGAGGAAGCGTCGAAGCAGATCAATTGTTGGGCATGAAGGTTATTGAGGAACCTCATCAATATTATTTTGTGGTGATCCGAATTTATATAAAGACTAGCAAAAATGCTCGGGCGTTGCCACGGGCGAAAAAATATGTTTTTCAAACGCATGATCATCCCTCCAACATTGGCGACACCTAGGGCCTCGTCGACAAATTCCTATCAAATTTGATAGTCTTTGATGTAGTTTTAGTCTAGAGGAGGCAATTTTTTGTGTGGAATTAAGCTTTGTACCTCCATTTTCTAAATTATATCAGAGAAGAGAACAAAAAGGAAAAGTTGAAACTTACTTGGGTTGACATGCTTTATAAATGGCGCATGCTACAAAGCAGAAAGAAGAATCACAATTAGTAAAAAAATATAACCTGGAAATGTTGTACAATGAATGAACTTTCCAAAGCACTTGACTGCAATCTAAAAGTGTTTCAGCATTAACTAGACGCCGTTGCCAGGTACTTGCAGGTTGTGGAAACTGCATGAGGTATAAGAAATATGAAGGGGTTCCGGTGCAGAAAATAATAAAAAAATTAGCGTATGAAATCCTAACTAGTCAGGATCTATCTATCTAGTACATGTGATAACGGTGGCGGAACGGGTTACATTACCTCCATGTAAACCGATAGCGGGGATTACGCTCCCGCACAAGCGGTGACGATGAAGTCGTATGTAGCCGACCTCGAGGTCGCGGAGAACTTGCCGCGACGATGTAGACGATGACGACGGGGTGTCGACGATGACATGCGTCGACGGGCGTTGGGCGGAAGATGGCGAGGCGCCGGCGACTAGGGGGTGGCGCCGGCGGTAGGGCAGCGGCAGGGCTGCTGGGTGGGCGAGACAACGTCGCCCAGATTCCTCAAATGTGGTGACTCCGAGCACTCGCGAACATACGGAGCTTAACAACAACCCCCGGTCATTCAGATCCAGCTGAAATCGTAGGGGTAGAACTTTTCTGAAATCCCGCAGGGCAACGGCGCTCGGCGGTATAGCTTTGGTGGAGAGAGGGGGCAAAACGGGCGGAGAAGCAACTCGGCCGGCACGCTATACAATTAATTATATTTTTCTGTAATTAATCCAATTAATATGCCTTGCTATATAAAGGGGGGAGGGGGTGTGCAAACACCTTGCCTCCCCCATGTGGGACTAAACAAAGGAGAGGGAGGGGGAGCCGGCCGAACCCACCATGGGCTCCCCCCTCCCTTCCTTGGTGCGGCTCCCCCTAATGGGCCCCAATTGGTCCATTAGGTGGGCTTCCCCTTTTTCCCTTATTTTTAATTAATATTAAATTAATATAAAATACTATTAATTCATAATTAACATATTTGCATATTATTTAATCTCCTGTGATTCTGAAACATTTTCCGAACCACCCGAACATCTTTCGGACATCCCTGGAACCATTCCAGATATTCCCGGAACCCCTTCCGGACCACCGGAACTCTTTCCGGATCATTTCTCTCTCTCCAATAAAATCCTATATTATTCCAGAACCTCTCTTCAGGTGTCGTTAAGACCTTATGTTTGTTACGCTACGGCTCGAGAACACTCCAGACATGGTCGAGACACTCCGCTCACCAATGACCGTCAGGGATACCTGGATGCATATGACGGCCCCTATGCATTCTATGAATATCGTCGTTGAACCATAAACATGATATTCATCCCCTTTGTTTCTGCGATACTACCTTATCCGAGATATGATCGTAGACATCCGATTTCCTTGTTGTATCTCGTTACGGACAAAAAGTTATTAACTCGTTTGTGATATTACATCTCCATGACCTAGTCATAAGTTGCGCAACTATATAGATGCAATCTCACCGAGTGGGACCAGAGTATCTTTCCATTACAAGAATGAACAAATCCCGCTCTTGATCCTTACGTCTCAACATACTCTTTTGGGATACCCAAGATGGACACCGTTATTGTCATGCTATATAAGACACAACGTTTGATGCTCTCAAAGAAACCCTACGAACTAGCAATAAGTACGGTCTCACGGTCTAAGGAATAAGCTATCATATTTCTTATCTATTACAAATGACAAACATCGTAATACGATCTTATTGCAATACTTTGCGTGTGTCCATCACCTTATTCTACTAATAAGATGACCCCATTCTCAACCGACGTCATTGTCCTTGATCGGGAATCTCGATCAACTGTTGCCCAATGGACTAGTTTATATAGAGTCTTACTAGGGACTCTGGTTGTCCAACCGACTCTAGGGCATATCTCTTTCAGTCTCCCACTTGCACTAGAGTACAAATAAACTAGCTGCATTTTACTTCATCAAAAACCCCTTATCAAATAAACGTTATATGATAATACTTCTTGTGGAAGAGTGTTACTCTGATAATCTGTACAATACACAATTGTGCGTTCTTTTGCGATTAATTGATATCAACTTGTTTGATATCATCATGTTATCCAATAAAATATATACAAATACCGTAACTAAGTGAGACTTCTGTTTCCCAGCGCTTACTCTGATTCTGTCAACCAGATAATTGCCTTGAAAACACACTCAGTCATAGAGAGCTCCTTGTAACAATTACAATCTCGCGATATCTATATATACTCTCACACTTATGTAGAAAACTTGACACTCCAATGTCAATCTAATAACTAATACACTTCTACTTCTAGTAAATTCTAAATTTACTTTTACAATTGTTCTTCTTCTAAGAACATCGGTCATATTTCATCGAGAGGTAATATGATTTCTGTATAACGTCTAATATCACATAATAGACCAACATGTCATACAACCACTATTACCGTGTGTCATTACTCTTAATGATTAATTGGATTTCCAAGGACCATCCTTTGGTTTTAATCTATTCTGACTCCTCAGATATAATCCAAAACTACTTGACTAACTATTTAAAATTCCTGTTCTATTCCAAATAGACACTAACTTTCAAATAGTTTCACAACTTCATTAATTCTATTGGTACAATTCACAATGTGTCATTTACACAAGATGAATTCTGCTCCCACTCAAATTATGTCTCCACACATTTGAGAACACGAGCTCCCACTCAAAAATATATCATCTACATATTTGAGGGTCTAAGCTCCCACTCAAAAATATGTCATTTACATATTCTACCTGAGCAAATTAACTTTGACTCCCACTTAAATTCATAGTTTATCTTGACATTTTGGTCAAACCAAAATCATTAATCTCTTATCAATTCGAATTCAATACAAACTACAATATTACATTAATACAAATCACACAGACTTCAAGCATGTCTACAGAAATGAAGTCAACAAATTTGATTTTGTCCAAGACACATTTCTTGACAAAACATGCTTTCACGTCTTTCTTATAGTTACGTTTCTCATATAACACTTTATATGATGATTAAACAATCTTATTACTCTAATAAGAATTATAGCAACAATTACTATTTTAATCCTTTCAAATGTAATTTGGATTTTCAGGCTAAAAAGCCTTTGTTCGTATTCTGATATTTTCTCAACTTTCTTTGTATTCATAAAGTGCACCTTGATCTATCAACAAGATCTGAAACACTTAATATTATGCTGTGGCCTGACAACAATATTAAATATAACAACACTTTATTCAGAAGCTTCTTTCATGAAAATATTATGATCTTTACGAAGAGTATTGCAACCAGAAAATAATTTTCTAGTCTCCTTCACTCTTAATCACCAAATTTTCATTTGTAGACATATATCTTTTGGAACACTTTAAAATATTCTACATTTATGAATATAGGTCTGACACCTTACTTCAAGCTTCTAATTCCAATCCATAAACCATAATTCAAAAAATCATATTTTTCTCGGAATTACATAGACAACAAACCAAGTTTTGATTCTATTGGGTTTTTGGAATACACTCTCATCCAATGCGAGCAATCTACAAAGAACTATTCATGTATATTCTGAATTATCGTATAATCATATACATGACGACACTATTGTCGATCACACGAATTCTCGTTGACAAAAACATCTAATTTCTAAAGTGGACATCGACTATAATGTTTCGAACATATTAAGAGATTCTAAAACAGATTCTGAAAGACCACACTTTATCTAAAATAGTGTATGCTTATAATACTTCACATATCATCATATATAATATTATAATATTGTGAAACGAATTTCTATAGGTCTTTTGTGTTGAAACCATAATTCAAAAATATTGTCCTTTGATCGAATCTTGCGAATACAATATTCAAAAATCTTTCTTCCGAATAACCCCATTTGATCTTCTATCAAATTAATTTCGGACTCATGATTTATTATGTAAATACACGTATTCATCAATAATCATAGAAGAATTCGGATCAAGTAAAATTCACGATATAATTAATTTAATAATCATTCGAAATGACTCTTAATTAATTTCCTTTCGTATTGACACTTCAATACTAATTTTAAATTCAATCAATTCGGCACATGTAATGCTTAAATAGATCCAAAGTATCTATTACTTCTTACATTGCCTTTATGTTTAAATTCGATGGTTGTTTGTTCTAGTAACAAAATCTTTTATTCCTTGGACACATAATTTTATCATTCCCGCTATTATAAATGCATATCATACGCATAATGTAATTGAGATGTGATACAAATTACTCAAAATATAAAACAACTGCTTTGTTTCATAACATAAAACAACTGATTTGTTCTATATGAATAACTATGTCTTGTAACATTCAAGACACCAAACTAGATCACACTCTCACTATTACAAAATGTCTTATAAAAAACTATTGATGATAACTAATATGATATCTCGAGGGCGTGAGCACTACTGGCCATCAACTTCCTTACTTGCCATCACTTGTGCAGTGTCACGTCACCCATCGCCGCATACTTGTGATGATCAGGGACTGTTTCATAAACATAACAAGTATCAAATATTTTTCATCAAGTATGAGAAGAATACATTTATATCTTCGTATATCAAATATTCCCGTAGCGTCGAAGAACTCTTCTTCGATGGAATCAACTTTTAGAGATTTGAACTTGTTCACAAACGTGAAGAAGCTCATCGTGTCTCTATAGCATATTCACGCACATGCTCTTCATAGCTAGGAGGCAAAGATATAAGTGCAGTCTCTATTGCACTAGAGTCCGCTATCTAGAAATCGTAGATATTCGTAAGCCTGAAGTAGATGTCATACAACTTCTTCAGATGAGTCTCCAGACAGGTATGCTCCCCATGTGAATGGTCCGGAACTTTCTAAGCTGTCTGAACTGCTCAAGACTCAATTCATCTTTGAAGTGTCCTTTGATCGCATCAATCACGACATATGGCTCCATGTGTTGAAACAACTTTCAACTATGGTGCTAGGCATACGCTCATGAGGACCTCCACTTCTATGAAAATATCATGATGCTTACGGAACTCACCATCTTCCTCCTTGCTAGCAGAATCATCTGGTCTATCTCCTAACTAATGTTCTAGGATATATAGTGACAAGGTTATACTAAATAGGTACCCCTTCGTGTGGATACCTGGTGCATGTAATGGCTAAAGCCCAATTGTCATCCGGCTAAGGAAGCCCATCAAGAGAAGCCCAAGACGAAGATCCCTTACTATAGATAGCATAGTCGGTAATGCTTTCCATGTATGTAGTCCTAGTCGGTTACGACCAGAGACATGTACCCCTATATAAAGGACAGGAGGGAGACCGACCAGGGACCCGCCCGACCATAATCACAAAACCCTAGCAAGATCAACCTCTTACTAGACCCCTGTACTCACCGCATATACAGAATCAATAACAGAGAAGAAGGAGTAAGGGTTTTACCTCACTCGAGGGCCCCGAACCTGGGTAATTCCCGCTTGTCAGCCGACGAATCTACGAATACCACGTGTTCTCTACCACATAACTCTTACCCTAAGCTAGTAACCATGGGTATTGATGGGGACATCCCTCGTCAATTGGCGTCATCTGTGGAAATATGTGGTGTTGGATCCACGGATTTTTCGGTCCAAATTTCAAACGGCGATCCGCCGATTACTTCAAAAGGATGCACATCAGCAACAGCAGCTCAAATCCAGATCACAGGAGACTACTCGCCAAAGGCAGCATCGTCAGCAAGGATCATACCATACTCACTCGGAGCTCAGGAGTTCTACTCCAATCTCGATTCACGTTTAATCTAACTGTTGGAGAACATAATTTCTTTATTGATCAGCTTGGTGTGCAGGATTTAGTCGAACAGATCGCAACTCAGCCACCTCAGAAGTGAAGGGACTATGCCCTAGAGGCACTTAATAAACATAGTTTATTGGCAATATCCCAATTGTTCATTATATGTTTTATACCATGCTATAACTGTATTAAGCGAAAACATTAATACAGGTGTGGTAGATAAACAACCAGGTCCCTAGTAGCCTCTACTAAGACTAGTTTCACTGCGCGATTGATGATCGAGGTTTTCCGATCATAGGGCATGGCACCGATCGGCAATGGAAGTCATATCGTTAGGTGTAACGATGTGATGGACATACCCAATATTTATAGGACATAGTCATTAGGCCTTAAGACCGTGAGACCAACTCTTATTGTTATCCCTGGAAGATACTTTGATCGCACCAAACGTCATATCTTATATAGTGTGACAATGATAGGTGATACTTTTGGGTATCGGAAGGGGGTAGTTGAGACGAGGGGTCAACAGCGGGATTTGTCAGTCCGCATAGCCGGATAGATACTCTAGGGCCCACTCGGTGAGATTATGTCAAATGAGTTTGCAAACATGTGACTAGGTCACCAGCTGACATAATATCACGGACGAGTAGAAGATAGTGTTGTCGGTAACGAGATCATGCTAGATATGGAGATATCTGAGAATGATGGTCGGACACGCTAAGTATCGCCATGACAAAGGGTTTAAGACTACACGTCCAGGTTTGATAGATAAAAGTCATTCGTTATATCACAGGGATTAATTCATGGGGTCCAGACCTACGAGTTAGTCGTCGATCATAGAGGAGTCTTGATCGTACCTGTTATTATATCGAACCGCTAGGGTAACACACTTAAGGGGTTTCGACAAGACAACCGGAAAGGAAAGAGATCACCGGGAACGTCCCGGGAATGGTCCGATGGAGATCGGGCAGCGCGGAAAGAGTTTTCGGAGCTAGGAAAAATTATGTATATTATGTTTGATATTAATTAGTGTAATTAATATGTAAATATGATTATATATATTTATTTTCGAATTTATTTAGGCTGATTTTCCTAAATGGGCCTTCTGGTCGAAAGAAGGCCCAAGAGGGGGAAAATCCCCTAGAGCATTCGGTGGGAGCCATGTGGCCAAACCAGGTGGGCCAAAAGGGGCCCACCAGGGGCCGGCGCATCATGTGTGGCCGCACCAGGCAATGGGGGATAGTCCCACATTGCCTGGCTGGCAAGGTTGGCTCCCCCTGGGAGCCTATATAAGAAGGGGCACCCCTGGCCTTTTAATTCACCAATTAATTCTCTTATTTCTCCTGGATCTCGTGATTCCCTTTGTCGGAGTCGCGCCGAGGAGGATGAGGGGATCTCTTCCACCATAGCCCGCTGCCGTGCTGCTGGTGTTCCGGTCCAAGTCTTCCGCTGCTCGTCCTGGACTGGAGCTTCGGAGGCCGTCGTCTCCACCGTATGTGTGTGACGCCCTGCGAGGTGCTGCGCTAGCGGTACTCGGAGGCCTACTTCCTCCACCCGACCTCGGGGTCATCTTCGTCGTCTTCGTCGCGCCGAGCTCTCCGCGACCTAGAGGTCGGCTACGTCGTCTTCGTCGTCAACGCTTGTGCGGGAGCGTAATCCCCGCTATTCGGTCTACGAGGGTATGTATTCCGATCTCCGCCGTACTACTATATCTGCATAGTGTAGATCTTGGCTAGTTTAAGGATATCGTTGCTAGGAAAAAATTTGTTTTCTGCACACGACCCCCTTCAGTGGTATCAGAGCCGATCTATCGTAGATATAGCTGTACGCTGTTAGAACCCGTGTTCTGCACGGGGGCACCGTTCCTGTTATTTGCTACCCTCTATCGTGTACTTGTGATTCCAGCGGCATCGAGTTGATGAAGCGGCCCGGACCGACTTTACGCGTACGCTTACGCAAGACTGGTTCCACTACTGACATACAGCTTGTACCGTATCTGTGGCTGGCGGGTGCCTGTTTCTCTCTCTTTAGTTGGCTTTGCATTTTCAATGGAGGGCCCGAAAGGGATGCTTAAACATGCAATTATTGGATCGTTGTTGTGGTCATAAGGTTCGTAGGTATGAAGCGGTTCTATTTACGAAAGCCCCAAGCCACGTAAAATATGCAAAAGATAAAGTAGAAGCGTCTAACTTTATATTGCAGGGGCTATGTGATATGGTCAAGGTAGGTTTATTAAATTGTTTATAAACTGCGGGCGCCAAGAAGACCATGGCGCAATGGACTATATCACATTGCATTACAATTGATGTTTTGTGTGCATCTTATATTGTGTGATTGTATATATATTATATATTAGTTACACCGCGGTAGCTATATAAGATGATCCCTTCAAAATACCACTAGTGTTCTCCCTCCAATGCGCACCACCAAGAAAGTTCTATGTTATGAGGCAGGCCGTGATGATCGGGTGTCAGATATCTCGTCGTTCGCATACAGTGGGTGTAAGTCATGTTGCACAAGCGTCAGCGTGGAGGTTTTTGGTGGCGAGCCTAGCATATTCAGAAATATGGCCTCGGAACAGGGAGACCGAAAGGTCGAGCACGAGTCACAAAATTGGTGTGGCGGACTTTTGTCTACTCTTGAAGTTGTGCCGCCGGCTCTGATGATGAGGGGTGGTGCAATGGATGGGGGTCGTGTAATCGCTTAAACGACCAGGAGGGATGTTCGTTTGAGTGGGAGTTCGGATAGTTATTTTTCTAAAATAATAGAACTCAGAATATAATGAACAGAGTTTGTTTTGCAAACCTTTGTAGATATTAACCATTGTGATAGCATCTTTTCAAATTAGGCGCATTCCTGCGATTGAGAAACTTAAAAGGTTGGGTCCAAACTTCATAGTTTTATACTTTAGCTTGAGGATACTCCTTGTTTAAACTGTTAGCTCTTTGTGTTACAATACCCGCTAGGAGATAAACCCGGAGATTCCGCTAGCAAAAGATAATTTGGATTATCGGATTTTGAGCGGATGATATCATCATAGTCCAGTATATGCTATGATCTCTGCCATAGAGAACCAACGGTGGGTACGAGTTATTTGATCGTGAACATATGATATGGTCGCTAAAACTCGGGGTACCCCTAAAGTTGGGTTGATGAAGTTTATCAGTACGTTGACTGATTGTCTTCTCAACCAAGATGGAAGAGAATGCACACATTGAGGGAGCACGTGGCGGTCATGCTTAATGACATATGTTCATACTTGATGAACATTGAGACGCCTCGCTCAGCTCGATCACTGGATGACAGACATCGTTGCCAAGTGCAAATCCTCTGTCATAGACTATGTCATGCAAGGGGAATTGTTCACCTTCATGGTTCTTGATTACGGTGGAAGTATCAAGGAAATGAAACAGATCGCCGGAAGTCATCAATGATGATGGTGCATATATGATATACATGTTATGAATGTTTTAGCTAAGCAAGTACTCGCAGTAGTGACTAAGTTTTGAACTAGTCATGTTTTGTGAAAACCAGGTTTACTGCTTGAGTAGCTTGAAAGGATGAGGCGACATTGCGTGTTCATAATGGCAGACAAGTTTTTGTGCTGGCCATAGACACTCTCCCTCTAGATCTACCATTTGAATAAATTCTTTATGATCGCCTGTTAGTATGATCGTTACAAGTGTGTCTCCTCTAGCGAGACACTTGTTCATACATAATAGTGACAAATTTGGTGTCCTATATTTATGAAGTAATGATCATATGCCGATTTGAATTTTGATGGTAGAAGCTCCCACATTCATAATATTAATGCCAAAGGATACAAACTTAATAAAGACACCACATATGTGTGGCACTACCGTTTAGTCATGTCAATGTTATAGTCAATGCATTAGCTCCATACCAGATGGATCTACAAGTCCTAAGATTTGATCTTTTGACACTTGCAAAATAACTGTGACACCGTTTTCGGAAAGCGGGCATATAACTTATTGATAGTCATACACACAGATGTATGTGGTTCAATGAAGTAATTGACGGGTAGTGGAGACCTTTATTTCGTGAACTTCGCTGAACGTTTTGAGTATAGCTTGTTGAGAATCGTGCATTTCGGTGTATGTGAATGAATGAAGTACTTTAACGTGCAGTGGAAGTCTTTATTTCATAGACTTCATGAACATTCGAATAGATATATGGATATCCACTCGGGGAATGTTGGCCTGGAAATTTTTATTCAATCAAACAAGTCCAGAATGAAGTAGGAAATAAACTTAACAAGAAAATCAAATTCCCGTGATGCAAATCAAGGAAATGAAGATTTGAGTTATAATGTTGGCACATCATTGGAAGACTTGTGAGAAGAGTTCCACAAATTACGTCGCATGGAACACCATAGTGTCATGGTGTGTTAGGACGTCGTAATTGCACTGTATCAGATAGTGTGTGGTAAATAAATCTCTTACCGAATTATTGTGATCATTAGAGTCATATGGTAGAAACGTAAACACTCACGTTAGCAAATAGGGAAACCATTTGAATCCATGGAGACAATACCATACGAGTGATGGCATGGCTTTTGAGCCTGGATTGTCGTTTCAGCAATTTAGTGTTTCGATGTAATCGAACCTAAAATGGATTAATCTTTGTAGTATACCCTACCTAAAGAGTTAGTTGGGTACATGTCTCACGACATAGGCAAAATCTTTGCCGGGATATACCTTGCGAAAGAAATAGTTTCTTGTCCGAGGGTATAAGTGAGAAAGAAAGTAGAGCAAGACGAAGTTGGTGAACTTCTTCTCTAGACATCAGAGTGGCGCAATCAAAAGTGTTTTCGGTGTCAGGCTCCACAGCTTGAAAAAGCTGATGATTCAAAATCATGATGTTCTAAGCTCATACTAAGAGCGTAGGCATACGAGGTTGTGTTCCACACTGTGTGTTACGACAATCTTGCTATGAAGGTCATATAAATGGAATATGATAGACCTACGAACTACAAAGAAGAGATGGTGAACCTAAATCCGAGAAATGACTATGAGTCATTTGTGATCCGAAATAAAATCCATAAGAGAAATGACTATGAAGCCTAAATCTATTCTGGGTCGTTTAGCAATCACTATAATTTCAAATGAGAAATTGATAGATGGATAAGGAAATCATGTTTCTTAATAGTGTCATTAAGAAAGAGTTGGTGATCCTGAGGATGCTAAACATGTATGCAAACTTCGGTGGTCCATTCATGGGCTGAAGCAAACATATCGGAGCTGGAATCTTCACTTTGATAATGTGATCAAAGGATTTTGGAGTTGTCCAAAATAGTTAAAGAAACCTACATTTGCAAAGAAGTGAGTGGGAGCAAAGTAGCTTTCCTTGATCTTATATGCGGAAGGCATTTTCTAGTAGGAGCTAAGTAGCTCTTCCCTGATCTTATATGCGGAAGGCATATTTGAGTGGGAGCTAGGTGTCATTCGTGATTATGTATGTAACGACATATTGAATGACATAGATCCTCTAGTAGAGTGTAAAGGATTATTTAAGTGATTAAATTTTCTATGAAATGAAGTTAGGAGTATTAGGCATCCGATTTATAATTGTATAGATCGTAAGGGGCTTAATAACATTAAGTCGGAATATTTCCTTCGTCAAGATTTTGAAGTGTTTCAGAATAGGACAAGCGAAGAAAGAGGTTCTTGCTTGTTTGACTAGGTAAAATATTAAGTTTATCTTGGCTTTTTCAGTTATAGAAAATGATGTTCGACATTCTCTATGTATCACACAAAGAGTCTATCAGGCTGAAAGCTCGACTTGGTGTGACCCGAGTTCTTTGTTGAAGAACAGGTTCTAGAGTGATCCTTGTGTGGATCAATGAACAAACGTTAAGTTTATTCTTCAGTGTCTATGAGAACTGAACATAGGTTTTCTAGTAACAGGTAAGAGTGGAATGTCAACTTGCCGTAAAGCGGTTACGATGATGCAAGTTATGACACTGACCCATGCGACTAGAAATCTCATATAGGAGATGTCCTTTATTTTGAAAATAGACATGGTTAGTTTGCGAAGTCGCATATGAATGCACTGTCGCATAATCTACATAGGTATAAAAATATATCGCGACTTCAGAAGTAGCAAGTGTAATTGGACTGAGCAGTTTTCCAAGCGTAGGTGGTCTCCTTAATAGATCTTTTAGACTTTTAAGGCGCATGCTACGCGAATGCTCGAGTCTCACTCCATCACTGGGATATATTTCACCGTCATCGTAAGATACGGGATGATGTCAAACTAGGTGACATAGAAGTGTTGCAAAGCACATATAGGTCTCAATGTGTGAGATCTATTGACTGTGTTCCTCTTCCACGAGGCAAGCAGGCACCAAGATGCTATGGGTGTTGAGCTGTTACCAAGTTGTAAACTAGATTAAGTGTTACTCTAGTGCAAGTGGGAGACTGAAGGGAATATGCCCTATAGGCACTTAATAAACATAGTTTATTGGCAATATCCCAATTGTTCATTATATGTTTTATACCATGCTATAACTGTATTAAGCGAAAACATTAATACAAGTGTGGTAGATAAAAAACCAGGTGCCTAGTAGCCTCTACTAAGACTAGTTTCACTGCGCGATTGATGACCGAGGTTTTCCGATCATAGGGCATGGCGCCGATCGGCAATGGAAGTCATATCGTTAGGTGTAACGATGTGATGGACATACCCAATATTTATAGGACATAGTCATTACGCCTTAAGACCGTGAGACCAACTCTTATTGTTATCCCTGGAAGATACTTTGATCGCACCAAACGTCATATCTTATATAGTGTGACAATGATAGGTGATACTTTTGGGTATCGGAAGGGGGTAGTTGAGACGAGGGGTCAACAGCGGGATTTGTCAGTCCGCATAGCCGGATAGATACTCTAGTGCCCACTCGGTGAGATTATGTCAAATGAGTTTGCAAACATGTGACTAGGTCACCAGCTGACATAATATCACGGATGAGTAGAAGATAGTGTTGTCGGTAACGAGATCATGCTAGATATGGAGATATCTGAGAATGATGCTCGGACACGCTAAGTATCGCCATGACAAAGGGTTTAAGACTATACGTCCAGGTTTGATAGATGAAAGTCATTCGTTATATCACAGGGATTAATTCATGGGGTCCAGGCCTACGAGTTAGTCGTCGATCATAGAGTAGTCTTGATCGTACCTGTTATTATATCGAACCGTTAGGGTAACACACTTAAGGGGTGTCGACAAGACAACCGGAAAGGAAAGAGATCACCGGGAACGTCCCGGCAATGGTCTGATGGAGATCGGGCAGCGCCAAAAGAGTTTTCGGAGCTAGAAAAATATATATATATTAGGTTTGATATTAATTAGTGTAATTAATATGCAAATATGATTTTATATATTTATTTTCGAATTTATTTAGTCTTATTTCCCTAAATGGGTCTTCTGGTCGAAAGAAGGCCCAAGAGGGGGAAAATTCCCTAGGGGAATTCGGTGGGAGCCGTGGGGCCGACCCAGGTGGGCCAAAGGGGGCCCACCAGGGGCCGTCGCACCATGTGTGGCCGTACCAGGCAATGGGGGATAGTCCCACATTGCCTGGCTGGAAAGGTTGGCTCCCCCCGGGAGCCTATATAAGAAGGGGCACCCCTGGCCTTTTAATTTACCAATTAATTCTCTTATTTCTCCTCGATCTCGTGATTCCCTTTGTCGGAGTCGCGCCGAGGAGGATGAGGGGATCTCTTCCACCATAGCCCGCTGCCGCGCTGCTGGTGTTCCGGTCCAAGTCTTCCGCTGCTCGTCCTTGACTGGAGCTTCGGAGGCCGTCGTCTCCACCGTATGTGTGTGACGCCCTGCGAGGTGGTGCGCTAGCGGTACTCGGAGGCCTACTTCCTCCACCCGACCTCGGGGTCATCTTCGTCGTCTTCGTCGCGCCGAGCTCTCCGCGACCTAGAGGTCGGCTACGTCGTCTTCATCGTCAACGCTTGTGCGGGAGCGTAATCCCCGCTATTCGGTCTACGAGGGTATTTATTCCGATCTCCGCCGTACTACTATATCTGCATAGTGTAGATCTTGGCTAGTTTAAGGATATCGTTGCTAGGAAAAATTTTGTTTTCTGCACACGATCCCCTTCAAGAAGAAACCGGCTGAGATCGCATCTACAATAGACAAAGAAAATACTTCGTCGCAGATCGATCTGATCCCGCTGCCACAATCTCCAACAGAATCAATGACGTCCGCAGAATTCAACAAATTCATGGCAGACGAATTCCCTGAAGAGGAAGAACTATCGACTGCCTCAGTCGACGACATGATCATATCGACAGCTTCGGCTGGAAGCACTGGAGCGCCAACATCACATATCGATCCGATCTCATCCATAGCAGGGTCCATGTCCACAAAGGAATTTAACGAATTCATAAGACAAAACGAGATAGAAGAAGAAGTGCAGTTGACCTTCCATATCAACCCAACCGAAGATCGTATGCAGATCAACACTCTAGAAGAAAGTTTTCACCTACCAGAGTACGATGAGCCTACAAAAGACAAGATACATCTAGCCGACTTCATCGGTACAGAAATCCAGTCGCCAAAACAAATTGTAGTTGACTATGGAAAACATACGCAACAGACAAAAGACAACGACGGCAGCAAAAACATAGAGCAGAGCAGTAATGGCGGAACATCATATGAAGAACAGTCTGACTACACATATCGCATACCACGGCAAGTTTTCGTAGCAACGGCGGCAGAGACATCAGAAAACGCGGCCAATCGACAACCTGTCCGATACCCGTGTGTAGTTACCCTGCCGGACGGCATAACCACCCTAGACATCTCAGCAGAGACAGCGGCGAAAATAACAAAATTCATCGAAGAGGGCATAATGATGCCAGCAGATGCACCTGCAAACGAGTTGGCAACATACAACTACTTCAACTGGCAGGAGGCGCAACGCTTAAAGCAATACAGGGCAACACTCGAAGAGCGAAAAAGGCAAGCAAGCATATCAAGTGCTCGCAGACGCCAACTATCGATGAGTTCTATAGGAGCAACTGAAGCACGACGCAGATCCAGATTCGACAGGATCCCTGAGCACGAAAGGGCACACGTCACTCGAAACCTGAACAACTCGTTCCTAACCGTCAACTCTGACGGCATAATCCAGACATAAACGACAGAAGGGGCCCTCATATCCATTGGAGCATACCTCCAAGCAGGAAAACCACCGGCAGGTGACCCAGCTGAAGCAAGATACCTACAACAAATGAAGGCCCTGGAGATTACAGCAAAATAACTAGTTGATGGAGGAAGTAGGAAGCATAGCAGAAGCCGCTCAAGGGAACGGGCCAGTCGTAGTCCTCAGCGTAGCAGCGGAAGGAGAAGCTCAAGCTGCCGCAGATCAAGAAGCAGATCCGGAGGATCAGGCGGTCGGGAATCACCTGACAACCGCGGTGCAGGACCATGCGGAGCACAATGCTTCACTCGACGGATTCAAGAAACAAAACTCCCAAAGAAGTTCGGCCTACCAACCATGCCGAAATTCAACTCAACACAAAAACCTTCGGGATGGCTAGAAGATTACAAATTGGCAGTCATATGCCAACGAGGAACAAAGACGACAACATTGCAATACATACAGCTAATGCTTGAAGGCACAACCCGCGACTGGCTCAAATCATTACCGGCAGGAGCCTACGACTCCTGGGATCACTTCAAAGAGGACTTCATAAAATATTTCGACCCCCTCTGCGAAAGGTCAAAAACATTTGAGGAACTAAGAGCATGTCGACAAAGGTCAGACAAGACGCTCAGATCTTACATCAGAAGGTGGACCTCCATTCGAAACTTGGTAGGCGCAATATCAGAGGACAGGGACATGGACGCCTTCACAACGGAGTCCTTAGGAAAGATTTCCGGGAGGCGCTTGGACGGAAAAAACCAAAAAACATGGCAGAACTTATGAAGCTAGCAACCGAGTGGGCAGATGGCGAGGATGCAGTACAAGACAAAACTCTACATTCACCAACACGACATCACGACAGACGGGACAGTCGCGACCATCGAGACAGTCGAGATCGTCGGGATAGGGAAGACCGCCAACGATGCAATGACGACAGCAGAGACAAAAGAAACGTCAAATTCATGGTGGCAGGGTTCTCAAGTGACAATCATAGTCAAAAAGACATGAAACATAACAACGGACGAGAAGTCAGAAGCAACTACAAAAACGACAGACCAGTCGGTCGGCACGACAACACGGATCATGCACAACAAGATAGCTACAATAAACAAGATAGGCAACAACCCTTGGATCCAAAGATAAAAAATCCATGCAAATTGCACTTATTCAAAAACCCAGAGACAGGAAGATTGATCTCCAGTCACGATTGAAAACTGTCGAGAATTCGAACAGTTGGCAATCGAGTACGCAAGAAAGCATAGGGGCAGTACATTCGAGCACATGATATCTGCACCACAAAGCGCAACACTACCACCACCTCCACCATATGACCCTAACAGTCAAGCTGCAAGAGCTATGTATCACACACACCATCAGTCGACAGGTCATCAGTCGGGCCATCATACGCAAACGTACATGATCCAGAAAGGGCGGTCGTCAAACAGGCAACATAAATTGCATACCAGGCATGTTAATATGGCAGTCATGGCACCACCAGTTGTGCCAGAGTATCTCCGCGGATCTGAAACAACAATCACATTCAGTCGGGAGGACCACCCACCATCTGTATACAGGCCGGGTCATTCTGCTCTGGTGTTAGAAGCCGAAATAGGAAATTACAACATGACTAAGGTCTTCATGGATGGAGTGAGTGGCATCAACATCATCTTTGCCGACACACTACGACGAATGAACAGGTCAGTCGACAACTTACCTCCATCGTCAAATACTTTTCATGGCATAGTTCCAGGCAAGGCCAATGTACCCAAAGGCACAATACAGCTCGACGTCACATTTGGAGATGCAACACATTTCCGCACCGAATCAATGGAGTTCGAAGTCGTCGACTGGAGATCACAATACCATGCTATACTCGGACGACCGGCATTTGCCCGATTTATGGCAGTACCACATTACGCATATTTACAATTGAAGACGCCATGCCCAAAAGGAATAATTACGGTCAACGGAAATTTTCAAAGGTCAGACGCTTGCGACCGAGACTTCCATAAAATCTCCGAAACATTTGGAGCAGAAAAAACATTAGAAGAACTCTCGCTCCTCAGCGACACAATTTACATGCCAGAGCACAAAAAGTAGGTCACAGGCAAGACATTCAACACCGCAGACGACACTCGGACGCACCAGGTCCACCCGACGGACTCAGCAAAAACAGTCAAAGTATCGACAAGCTTGCCTCCCGCATAGGAATGCGCGCTCGTCGAATTCCTCCGTGAGAACTGGGAAATGTTCGCACGGTCAGCTGATGACATGCCAGGCATACCCAGGGAATTCGCCGAGCACACTCTCCATCTCAATCCAGGAACAAGACCCGTCAAACAAACGGTACGACGTGTGTCAGGACCTAAAAGAGAAGCCATCGAGAAGCATGTAGACAAGTTGCTCAAAGCAAGATTTATTCGAGAAATAAAAAAATCAGAATGGGTCGCCAACCCCGTGATAGTGGAGAAGAAGAAAACAACCGAAACAAGAATGTGTATCGACTTCACAGGGCTAAACAAATGCTGCCCAAAGGATCATTTTCCGCTATTCCGTATCGTCCAGATTGTCGACTCTACGGCGGGATGCGCCCGACTGTCGTTTTTGGACGCATACTCTGGGTATCATCAAATAAGAATGAAGCAAGAAGATCAAGAAAAGACAGCTTTCACAACTCCACTCGGAGTATACTGCTACACTACAATGCCTTTCGGCCTAAAAAATGCAAGAGCTACCTACCAACGAATGATGCAAAACTGTTTGAAAACACAAATCGGCAAAAATGTGGAAGTTTACGTCGATGACATAGTGATCAAGTCAAGAAAGGAGTGCACATTACTAGCAGACATAAAGGAGGCATTCGACAACCTCAGAAGCTATAGCATAAAACTGAACCCAGAAAAATGCACCTTTGGAGTCCCGGCAGGAGAACTCTTGGGATACTTGGTGTCAGCAAGAGGAATCGAAGCAAATCCAGAAAAGATACAAGCTATACTAACGATGAAAAGGCTTACCAAGCTATATGAGGTACAACAACGGGAAGGAAGAGCGGCAACCCTCAGTAGGTTCATCAGCAAGCTAGGCGAAAAAATGCTACCACTTTATCGACTGATGTAGAAGGCAGACAAATTCGAGTGGACAAAAGAAGTAGAAGCGGCTTTCATAGACCTTAAGCGAACACTCACCAAACCTCCCATTTTAGCAGCACCAAAGGAAAAGGAGCCACTATATCTTTATGTGGCAGCAACAAACGGGGTGGTCAGCACAGTACTAGTAGTCGAGCGCATGGAAGAAGGAAAAGCCCAAAGTGTGCAAAGACCAGTCTACTACATCAGCGATGTATTATCCCTATCAAAGAAAATATATCCACACTTCCAAAAACTAGCCTATGCAGTATTCATAACGACAAGGAAGCTACGCCGCTACTTCACGGAACACCCAATAATGGTGATCAGCAAATCAACAATCGGATACATACTCACCAATCCGGACGCAACAGGACGAGTCGCCAAGTGGCTCATTGAGATGGGGCCACTCGGGATAACATACGACCACCCAAAAGCCATCAAAGCTCAAGTACTGCCAGATTTTACCACAGAGTGGATTGAATCACAATTACTAGGAACGCCAGACATATCCAATTCATGGACAATGTATTTCGATGGTTCCAAGAAAAACGAAGGGGCAGGAGCAGGGGTGGTACTGATATCCCCAAAAGGAGACAAAGTGAAATACGTGCTCCAAATGGATTTTCCAACGCCATCCAACAATGAGGCCGAATACGAAGGTTTAATACATGGCATACGAATGGCAAAAGCATTAGGATGCACTCAGCTGATGATATATGGCGACTCAAACTTGGTGGTACAACAGACAATGAACACCATAGCGGACAATATGATCGCATACCGTGATTTATACAACACACATGAAGGCGACTTTGACGGTTGCGAGCTACGACATATCAAACGAGAAAGCAATGAGGAGACAAACATACTAGCCAACATTGGGTCGACTAAAGCGCAGGTTCCACCAGGTGTGTTTCTGGAGCGCATCACGCACAGATCGATCCACAAGAAGCGGTCAACGACAAATCCAAAAGAAACCATAGCAGGTAGCACACCTAACACACTGGACCCAGCAGTCGAAGTCCTCTTATGCCAAGGCGATCACATGACTCCAGCCTGGACCGAACCAATTTTAGCATATATGCTCCGAGAGGAGCTACCAGACGATACGGCAGAAGCCAGAAGGATTACTCGAAGAGCAAAATCGTACACCGTTATCAACGGTGAACTCTACAAGCGAAGCACGTCAGGTATCTTCCAAAGATGCGTAGACTTAGAGGATGACACAACTATACTCCGTGACATTCATGCAGGAACTTGTGGACATCATGCCGACAGTCGATCGCTGGTAGCCAAAGCCTTCAGAGCGGGATTCTACTGGCCTACAACACTCAAATACGCAGAAGACATCGTTAGAAGATGCATCGGATGCCAAAAATTTGCAACAAAACCTCACGCGCTAGCATCAGCACTCAAAACCATACCATTAACATGGCCGTTCGTCCAATGGGGGCTCGACATGGTAGGACCACTCAAAAAATCATCGCCTGAAGGGCACACACACCTACTGGTGGCAGTCGACAAATTCACAAAATGGATCGAAGCAATCCCAATCACAAGTTCAACAGCATCCACAACGGTCAAATTCATACAATCCATAGTTTATCGCTTTGGTGTTCTGAACAACATCATCACAGACAACATCACAAACTTCACAGCGAAAGAATTCCAAACCTTCTGCAAAGAGTGGGATATCACACTCAACTACGCATCAGTAGCGCATCCGCAATCAAATGGACATGTCGAGAAAGCAAACGGCCTCGTATGCGCAGGCATCAAGAAAACACCACTAGTTCCACTCAAAAGAGCGGCGGGTGCTTGGGTCGGGAGCTACCAGCAGTACTTTGGAGTACTCGCACAACCTCAAACACGTCAACACAGTTCACTCCGTTCTTTATGGTCTACGGAGCAGAGACAGTCCTGCCACCAGAGATAAAATTTGTCGCACCAAGGATAGAAGCATACGAAGAGAACGAGGCAAATGTGTCACAAGAGGACGCCTTGGATATACTAGATGAAGCACGCGACACGGCTTTGGCCCGCACAGCTGTTTACCAGCGGGACCTGAGAAACTATCACCGTCAACGTCTCCGACCAAGGACCTTCAAACTAGGCGACTTGGTGTTGCGACTAAAACAGAAGAAAGTCCACAAACTCGCGTCACCATGGGAAGGACCATTCATAATCACGGAAGTCATCGAGAGAGGAGCTTATCGACTGAAGCATGCACAGACGGGAGAACTATCACATAACCCGTGGAATGTGGCACACTTACGTCGTTTCTACGTGTAGATTTCTCGACAAATCATTGTAAATGTCGTAGTAGATTCCAGACGCGCTCTTTTCCTTACCAGGGTACCCACGGGAACTGGAAGGTTTTTAATGAGGCGGTATACTGGACAGATATTATCAATACATGATTCTTTGCTAAAATACCTTGGTCACACACATACACCCGGTGGACTCGGGGGCTGGATCTTTTTAGAATTCATAAAAACACATAAACCCACCCGACGGGCTCAGGGGCTGGGTCTTACTTAAAAGGTTCATAAACACATAAACCTACCCGGCGGGCTCGGGGGCTGGGTCTTACTTAAAAGGTTCATAAACACATAAACCCACCCGACGGGCTCGGGGGTTAGGTCATACTTAAAAGGTTTATGAACATGTGTAACCCACCTGACGGACTCGGGGGTTGGGTCTTACTCAAAGATCATACATGCACACTCACCCAGTAGACTCGGATAACTGAGACGTGTTTCATACCGCATAAACCACATATGACTCACTCGAAGGAATCGAGAGCAGGATCTCAAGGAAGACAAGAAAGCTAGCGTGGCTTGGACAGGTCATAAGAATGGGAAACAATCAATACGCAGAATATCTTGCGAGGTCTTACATTACAATAGGGAGCTCGGTAAATTACACGCGTAACACTCACTCACGAGTGACCAACTTGGCCTTGTGGCCACGCGACTGAAGCTTGGCGGCTACGGCGGCCTCACGACGCTCTCCAGTGCAAATGCTAACTTGGGCAAGGCGAGCAGCGGTATCTGAGATTCCCCGAAAAGACGAAGGTTTCCCGTTCGACTTCTTTGGGTAATCCGACAGGGAAGCTTCATAATGAGCCTCGACGCCATTCGCCAGCAGCAGCTTCAGAGTAATTTCCGAGCCATGAACTGACAAATCACGTGCCCACTGAGTAAGGGTCGTTGTCCCAGGTCCAAGCACTTGGGAAAGCTCCTCCGCAGAGGAAGGAACGGCAGTCCCGGGCAAAACTTCTACAAAAACGGCACTTAATGCCTGAAGGGACACGTCTAGGGAATGCCGAGTATTGTCCAGCTCTTCACGAGAATGAACTTGCTGATCATGAAGCTCTCTCTCCAAAGCGGCCACTCGATCTTCAAGAGAAGTTTCTCATCTATAGAAATAGCATAATATAAGAAAGCAGAACAAAAGGCGGTTCAGATCGCAAGAAAAGGCAAAAGGGCAGAGCTTTACGACTGATTTGCCCCAGGGAAGAATGCATGCGGCTCTTTTCTTCTTCCGCGAGCACAAAGGCCCGACCAACGACAACCAAACCACTTACGCAGGCTGCAAGGAGAACAAGAAATGGCCAATCGAGTCAGAGAAGAATGATGTGCAGACCGAAGAGAGACGAGCACAAAAAAGTAAAAGAGGGAGAAGAAAGAGTTACATGGTCGACCCACGAAGAAGAGGCGAACGACAAAGGATCGTCGGACCTAGCAGAAGGACCAAGACGTTCTCGTCTGAAGAAGGAGCTGTTCGTATAGTTAAACGACGAGACAGTAAAAAGAAAACAAAAGATAGTCGAAAGACAAGCTTTTGTCTCTACATCAACATCAGGAGAAGAAGCCACAACAACCAAAGACAAATCCGCATCAACAGGGCTAATATCGCCAGTTCAGCGCAGTAGACGATGCTTAGTGGAAGGCGCAATCGCCGCCAAAGGAATTTCCCCGGCGGCAGTTGCCTCGGAGGCAACCACGCCATCACCAAGACAGGAGTTTCCAACTCCACCTGCCTCGGCGGAGAGAGCTTTTTCTACAGTCGAACCATGTTCAGGTAGCGGCGGAAGAAAGGTTGCGACTGGTGATCCCTGAGCACAACAAATACAAAGCACAACAGTCAAGCACATAGGGAAGAACAAGTTAGCGACCAAGAAGAACGATAAAGGCTGGGCAAGTAGAAAATCAAAATACCTCGGGAGTAGGAGTCACAAGGCCATAAGGGAACACAGAGAAGTCGAAAGAAGCAATATCAACAGGTGAGATTCCAGTAATATGTTTCACACAACCATGAAACCCGTGACCGGACAGCTCAATGGGACTCATACGAGTAACGTCAAGACATCCCTCATATTGCCACAAGGGGTGAGCTCGTTGTCGCAAGGGCCAAACTCGACGGTACACATACGTCCTGACTAGTTGGATTCCCGTAACGACCCGGCGCAGCTCTTGAACTCTAAACATAAGAGAAGAAGCTTCTTCTTCTTCTGAAGACGACAAGACATGGTCCCAGTACTCCAACATTTGGGGAGAAGCAGTCGAAAAGGCAGGAAGTAGGTTCTGGTCGACTAGCACATAAAACCATTTCTTCCTCCATTTTTGAGAAGGCTCAGCAGACGTCACATCAAAATAGCGACAGCCGTCGCGCATGTCGATACAAAAAACCCCAGTCGACAGGGGACGGCCATCACAATAGAGTAAACTAACCTCGAAGATATTTTTCCAAAGAGACCAGCTGGGATGCACTCCAAGAAAACACTCGCATAAACTACAAAGCAAGCTATATGCAAGATGCCAGGGGGATTCAGATCGTGTATTTGAATCCCATAGGCAAAAAGAAGACCTCAGACAAAGTCATGTAATGGAAACCCAAATCCACGAGGGAGAAAATCCGCAAAGCAAACTCGTTCCCTAGGAAGAGGCACGGGAAGCACCTCTTTATGGATTGGATCCCGCACAGCAACAACCTCGGCGGCAGACAGTATCCCCACCTGGCGGAAATCTTCCAACTTCTCCTCGGTAACGATGGATTTAACCCAATCGACAGGAAGTTTCTTCGCTGCGGTGGCGGCAGCGGAGTCAACTGAGATCTTCTCCTTTGAGGACAGGTTGGTGGAAGAGGTGTCGGTGACGGAGGAAATCTTGGTCAGAGAAGCCATGGCAGAAGGAAAGAACAGAGTGCGCAAAGGAATCTTAGACGGGCGGGAGGAAGAATACGAAGAGCATATAGCAAGGTAAAAATTAAAAACATAACAAAAGCCTATATATCGGCGGCGCAGATAACTATTCATCACAGCCGTCCAAGCCACGGGGGGCAGGACACGCGGCGTAATCGGAGGGCAGTCGTCACAGACCACGCCGCCCACTACGCGCGCAAAACGAGGAGATCATCATCGCGTCTGCGAAAATCTCGCCACGTCAAGTCAAATCAGAACTGAACCGGCGTCTACAACGGTCAAAGAATGGGACCCACTACGTCATGTCACGCCAGAGTGGTACTCGCACGCCAAAGGTGTCACGCATGACGTCATTTCAGATGGAAAAACAGGAAAGGCGCTTCACAAAACACAGTCGCGGAGTATAAAAGTAAAAACTATTCGAGTGGGAAACTCCCATGGGGAGAAGGCAGAAAACGTTCGACTGACAAAACGAAAAAGAATTGAGATTATCCTAGACTGCATGCAGTAAAACACAATCTCAGGAGCTACTCCCGTCGGGAGCACTGTCGTGCACCCGATAGAAACAAAGGACACTCAAGGCATAATAATCCCCGAGTGAAAATCAGTCGACAGAGTACCTCGGATGTTGTATACAAGAAATACAAAGATAAGACCAATCGATTAGTCGAAAGGGCCGATGATCACTCCAGCAGTGTTTAATCCTAGAGCTTTCCGTATCAACATATATGATGAAAATCCTAGCGAACGCGCTAGGTAGCAAAGTAAAACTGCAGAACAATATCAGTAAGACCATCGACTGGCCTGAGGGGTATCTGTCCAGTATGTTCCAGGGTCGAGCCCAAGGACTCGAGGCCTGACTGAAGGCTAGTAAGGTTTTACCCAAGTGCAGGTAACTGGTTTCGACTACATCGAATAATTTCAGGCCTACTTAGTCAAAATCCTTTGCCGAAACTCATAAAATTAAAAATTCATATCAAAAGCATAAAACATGAGGCGTGCACCATATAGTGAGTCCATGACTTATTCCCTGAATTAGCCAAGCACTCAGGGGCTAATGACAAGGTTATACCAAACGGGTACCCCTTCGTGTTGGTACCTGGTGCACGTAATGACTAAATCTCAATTGTCATCCGGCTAAGGAAGCCCATCAAGCGAAGCCCAAGACGAAGATCTCTTACTATAGATAGAATAGTCGGTAATGCTTTCCATGTATGTAGTCCTAGTCGGTTACGACTCGAGACCTGTACCCCTATATAAAGGATAGGAGAGAGACCGACCAGGGACCCGCCTGACCATAATCACAAAACTCTAGCAAGATCAACCTCTTACTAGACCCATGTACTCGCCGCATATACAGAATCAATAACAGACAAGCAGGAGTAAGGGTTTTACCTCACTCGAGGGCCCCGAATCCGGGTAATTCCCGCTTGTCAGGCGACGAATCTACCAACACCACGCGTTCTCTACCTCATAACTCTTACCCTAGTCTAGTAACCATAGGTATTGATGGGACATCCCTCGTCATTAGGATGTTTGTTGTGTTTGGAGAATGTTTCTAAAACCAATGTACCAACTGATGAAGTTGGACCCGTCGCCTTCTAAGGTAGAATCTGGGCTCTTGAGGAAGTAACGAAGTAACCGAAGAATAGTTCCGTAGACTACAAATGTGATCGCAAAAGAGGTGAGGTAAAGTTTATAATATATGTGAGTTTTAGTTTATAATCATATTATCAAACACACTCCACAAAAATTATTATCCCTAAAATAATGATATTGATTACACGACCCCCATCCACCACACTACCCCTGATCGTCACGGCCGACAGCACAGCTTCAAAGGTGGACATAAAATGTCGATCACAACAACTCTGTGACTCATGCACGATCTTTCGATCTTTCCATGTTCCGAGGCCATATCTACATATGCTAGGCTCGCCAATCAAACCTCGAAGACCCTGCGCGTGCAACATGGCTTACAACCACTGTATGCAAACGGCAATATGTCTGGCACCCGATCGTCACGGCCTGCCTCAGAACGTAGAACTGTCTTGGTGGTGCGCAACGAGGGAGAACACAATTTTGGTATTTGTTAGGGATCATCCTATTTATGATGCTACCGTTGTATATCTAACATATAAGCAATCAATAGGATGCAGACACAAAATCACACAATCAAATGATGCAATGAAGTGCGATGTGACATGGTCGATGCGCCTGGACCTCCATGGCGCCATGTGCCTGGCCCCGGGCGCCCCGGCATGGCTCCATGTATACGGTGCCCTCCATTGCCTTCGACAGTACGAGTAATATCAAACTTACCGTAACCATGTCACATAAAATAACGCCTCTGCAAAACAAAGTTAGACATCTCTACCTTTATTTAGTTTTGCAAGTTTTACGTGACATATAGGCTTATTCGTAAGAGAACCGCTTCCCTACCTACGAATTTTGTACCACAACGTCGATCGTATAATTGCATGTTTAAGCATCCCTTTCGGGCCCTCCATTGAAAATGCTTTGCCGACTAAGAGAGAAACAAACACCCGCCAGCCACAGATACGGAGCAAGCCGTATGTCAGTAGTGGAACCAATCTCGCGTAAGCGTACGCGTAAAGTCGGTCCGGGCCGCTTCATCAACTCAATACCGAAGGCATCTGACGTGGGGCTACCTTTCGACTAGCCCACCGTAAGGCTACCTGGGCCGCGCCAAGCATGGAAAGGCCCACAGAAGGCCCACTCGGGGTACCACGTATCCTAGTCCAACTCGGTTAGGTCTTGTAACCTGCCATATCTGTACCAACCGCCCGAGACCTGGCTACCTATAAAGCCAGGAGGGTGGCTCGTCCCCAGAACAACCAACAAAGAGACACACTCATAGCTACAGCACAAACCCTAGCGAGATCGCAATCTCGCCATTGTAACCACAACTCGCATCAATAACCAGACAAGCAGGAGTAGGGTGTTATCCTCCGGGAGCCTGAACCTGGGTAAATCCTTGCTTGTCAGCCGTCGTGACCACCTGCACTCATCTCTCTCCCCATCAATCAACCCGGGGTGCACAACCCTGGGACTTGTCGAGTTAACACCTCGTCAGCATCGCAAGTGCACGCTAGAGGGTAGCAAATATAAGAAATACGTCCTCATTCAACATGAGTTCTAACCGTACCAGCGGTACTACGCATAGATCGGCTCTGATACCACTGAAGGGGTTCCGGTGCAGAAAACAATAATTTTTCTAGCGTATGAAACCCTAACTAGCCAGGATCTATCTATCTAGTACATGTGATAACGGTGGCGGAACGGATTACATTACCTCCATGTAGACCGATAGCGGGGATTACGCTCCCGCACAAGCGTTGACGATGAAGTCGTATGTAGCCGACCTCGAGGTCGCGGAAAACTTGTCGCGACGATGTAGACGATGACGTCGGGGTGTCGACGATGACCTGCGTCGACAGGCGTCGGGCGGAAGATGGCGAGGCGCTGACGACTAGGGGGTGGCGCCGGTGGCAGGGCAGCGGCAGGGCTGCTGGGTAGGCGAGACGACGTCGCCCAGGCTCCTCAAATGTGGTGCCTTCGAGCACTCGCAAACATACATAGCTTAACAACAAGCCCCGGTCATTCAGATCCAGCTGAAATCTCAGGGGTAGAACTTTTCTAGAATCCCGCAGGGCAACGGCGCCCGGCGGTATAGCTTTGGTGGAGAGAGGGGGCAAAACGGGCGGAGAAGCAACTCAGCCGACTTGCTATACAATTAATTGTATTTTTCAGTAATTAATCCAACTAATATGCCTTGCTATATAAACGGGGGAGGGGGTGTGCAAACACCTTGCCTTCCATATGTGGGACTAAACAAAGGAGAGGGAGGGGGGAGCCAGCCGAACCCACCATGGGTTGGACGCACCCACCATGGGCTCCCCCCTTCCTTGGTGCGGCTCCCCCTAATGGGCCCCAATTGGCCCATTAGATGGGCTGCCCCTTTTTCCTTTATTTTTACTTAATATAAAATATTATTAATTCATAATTAATATATTTTCATATTATTTAATCTCCCGTGACTCCGAAACATTTTCCGAACCACCCGAATATCTTCCGGACATCCCTGGAACCATTCCAGACATTCCCGAAACTCCTTCCGGACCACCGGAATTCTTTTCGGATCATTTCTCTCTCTCCAATAAAATCCTATATTATTCCAGAACCTTTCTACAGGTGTCGTTAAGACCTTAAGTTTGTTACGCTACGGTTCGAGAACACTCCAGACATGGTCGAGACACTCCGCTCACCAATGACCGCCAGGGATACCTGGATGCATATGACAACCCCTGTGCATTCTACGAATATCGTCGTTGAACCATAAACATGATATTCATTCCCTTTGTTTCTGCGATACTACGTTGTCCGAGATATGATCGTAGACATCCGATGTCCTTGTTGTATCTCGTTACCGATAAAGGTTATTAACTCGTCTGTGATATTACATCTCCATGACCTAGTCATAAGCTGCGCAGCTATATTATATGCAATCTCACCGAGTGGGACCACAGTATCTTTCCATTACAAGAATGAACAAATCCCGCTCTTGATCCTTACGTCTCAACATACTCTTTTGGGATACCCAAGATGGACACTGTTATTGTCATGTTATATAAGACACAACGTTTGATTCTCTCAAATTACCTCTACGAAGTAGCAATAAGTACGGTCTCATGGTTTAAGGAATAAACTATCATATTTCTTATCTATTACAAATGACAAACATCATAATACGATCTTATTGTAATACTTTGCGTATGTCCATCACCTTATTCTTCTAATAAGATGACCTCATTGTTAACCGGCGTCATTGTCCTTGATCGGGAATTTCGATCAACTGTTACCCTATGGACTAGTTTATATAGATACTTACTATGGACTCTGGTTGTCTATGTATCACACGTGTATTAATAATTCCGATTAATACAGTTATAACATAATACAAAAACCTATTATAAACTTATGAGATAATATAATAAATACTACTTATTTATTTGCCTCTAGGGCATATCTCCTTCAAAATATTCTTAATGGACATCCACAGAAATTTATCTTGATCCAAGCACAGCTGGAGTGAAGATTATTCTTTGGCAAACCCCATCTCCATGTTGTGCAAATATGCCCCTACAAGAGAATCCAAAGCAAGAAAATACTCCATTTTCTTGTAAACATCTCAAATGAAGTTGAAACCTGGTGTGTTCTTCCTTATAAACTAATCACACTTCAACACTAAATCACAGGGCATTCTTCAAAGTATCATGCAGACAGGCTTGAAACAACAGTTACAAAGCTGCAGTTATAGAACACAGAAACATATGCATGAATCTAAAATTGATTGATTCAACAAACCTCAAGAGGGAAAATATAATAGGCACCAATGATCTAGCTAGCTGACCCGAATACCAAATGAACCACCACTACACAAAATCAAAACATTATGCTATAACCCACGCACACACACAAGGGGTGAAAAATCGCAGGACTGATGAAATTTATTAGGCATTACCAAAATAAACTCGCATTTGGCTAAATTGTAACCTGCTCAATGTGAAGATCATAGACGAACACATGTTTAGGCCGGGCATCGTTGTTCAACTTCAAGCTCTCCTCCCACATATCTTCCTCGGTCTGGTTCGGCGGCGAGGAGATGAGGTCCATGACCATGCTCCAGTTCTGAAGCACCTCGCACGGGGTCGCAATCCCGATCGCCTCCTGCACCTCCGGCACCGGCAGCCTGTGCGCGCGGTCGCACGCCTGAAGCAGGTATTCCATGAAAGCATGCACTCCAAGTGACACTTGATTCACGTCCACGCTGGGGTCGGGGTTGAGGGGCGGTTGCCGGTTGGGGTTGGATCAGGCTCCTAATGTCCAGAAATTCAGTTAAGGCCCTTCTAATGTCTTGAATCCATTGGTCATTTTGTAATGCATCAGCCACTTATCTGAACTTAGCTCCACGGCCCCGAACGGAACGAACTCAAGAAGTGACTGCGAAGGCTATCTGAGAACGATCAGTCCAGAATTTGATTCGGTCCCCTTTTCCAACAGTGCATTTGCAAGCTGCCTGGAACATATCTTCTTCCTCAGGCCAACGTTGTCTGATCCGTTCCGTTCCCGCCATTCGAGCCGATATGGTACAAGTGTGTAACCAACTGTGCAACCGACGAAACGACATGTACGCGCGAGCGCCAATCCCTGGCGCTCCCTATTTATACACGCACCGGGCGCGCGCGTCCACTCGCTACCTAACTGCCACCCCGATCGATCGATCGATCGATCGATCGACCGATGAGCCCCACGTCGCCTCGGCAGCCCGGCCTCGGCGCCGGCGCCGGCGCGGCGCGCCAGCAAGCCGCCGCCACCCCTATGCCATTCAAGGTTCGCCGGGACTCCCACGTCATACACAAGCATGGCTCGTCCGCGTCGACCTCGTCGCCCTCTTCCTCCTCCACCAACTCCTCCGTCTCCTCATCCCCCGGCGCTGGCAGCCAGCAGCGTCCGGCGCCGAGGCCGAAACAGCAGCAGCAGCTGCAGCCGGTCATCATCTACACCACCTCCCCCAAGGTGATACGCACAAGCCCTCGCGACTTCATGTCCATCGTGCAGAAGCTCACCGGCCAGGAGAGCGTCGCGGCTGCCGGCTCCTCGGCCGTCACCGGCAGCGCCGCGCAGGAAGAGTCCTCCTCCTCATCGACCGAGAGTTGCGCCAACGCCCACGCCCACCCAGGTGCCTCGACGGCGCCGCCTCCGGGCCACTACATGGCCGATCCGCCGCAGCTGATGCCGCCGCCTGCGTCGATGGATCACGCCGGGCACTTCATGCCGGACATCCCGTTCTTCGCGCCACCCGCCGGCGCGTCGGAGCATCAGCAGCACCTGCTCTGCGCTTCGAGGGGCGGCCTCTACGGTCACTTCCATCCGTCGATGGTCGACAGCGCGGCGAACATGCACGACGCCGCCGGGACGGTGTACTCCCCGTCGATGGTGGAGGCGATGAGGACGACGTTCCCCGATTACCAGTTGACTTAATCAACATGCATGGATCCATATCGATCGATCACGACGCATCCATGCATGCATGCAATAATCGGAGCTAGCTTCTCTTTTATTATTTTCCTTCATGTATTTTCATCACGCTTCATTTCGGGGAGTACGTGCAGAGGCAAGAGAGGTGAAGGATTTACTGTCCTGGCCGATGCATGTATGCATCAAGGCTAGCTGAGTTCCAGATCTCCAGGTTAATTATTTTTGTTAGCGAATAGTGGTATTAGTATTATTCATCATGATCATGCCCTTTAACAGTTCATCTGTTTGATTTCTCAGCTCCCTCGTGTTTGTGTGTCCTCGATCAAATTGTTTTCGTTAGGCGTTTGGTCATAAATTTTTCAGCTGTAAATAGTAAATAAGTCTTTTTTTAGTTGAAGTGGGAGAATTCTTACCGAAAATCACTTGTAGCTCCGGTGATTCTGTTAAAAAAACGAAAAGTTTACTTTTATATCCTCCAAGAAAAAAACATACAAATTCATATACATGTCTAGTATACGCGAATAAGTTTGCAACAAAATATATTTTTATCTTTAATCTGCACACAAATGAATATTGGAAGGATTTGTCACGATTTTCAGATTTTGTAGGCTACAATATAACATATTATCTGGCAAAACTCATCGGATACACGTGTCAACTTTTATAGGGGATTTTTTGAAACATCATTTTTTTCTCAAATTTTCAAATACAGAGATCACTGGACCTCGCACTAGTAGAAAACGAGCCTTTGGTTCACCCCTTTAGTCTCGGTTCATTTTTTGAACCCAGACTAAAGGGGTGAGAGCCACACCGTAGGGATTTGTGAGGGACCTTTAGTCCCGGTTCGTGTTACGAACCGGCACTAAAGGTTCACCGCATGCGGCAGCAGAGGCGGGCCCCAGCGTCAGAACCCTTTAGTCCCGGTTCGTAACACAAACCGGGACTGATGGTCCTGACCTTTCTCAGCTTCTTCCACCCCTGCTCACTCCATTTTTCCCACCGAGCCCGACCTCAAAATCATTTCCTCTCCATTTCTTCTCCATTTCCTCTCTCCAAGACTAGATAATCCATAATATTTTACACCATTTGGCAAGATTGAAGGCACCCCACGAATAGCCTCTTCATCCTCTTTCCGGCATTGCTTATTTAGCTCATTTTGCTCATTTCAATTTTTTTGTGCAAGCAAGGTGTTCGATGTAATGCCTAAGTTATGATCTCATTTGTGTATATGTGCAATTTGTTCTCAAACTAAAATAATGATTTATGTGTCTTAGCGTGGTGAGGAGCCTTATCGACGTCGATCGCCCGCGCCGTCCCGTCACCACCTCGGTGAGGCTCTATATTTTATTTTATTTTATTTTAAAAACATAGCTTTTATGATTTAGATGCATAGTTACTACTTGTATAATTTTCTAACTTGTATTATATGTATAGTGTCATGGTTCTGATATCCGTCCCCGTCGGTCCTCGTCCGGTCTATGATTCGGATGTGGTATATTTTCAAAACTATTTATTTTATTCTATGTTTCTGGCAATTATGGCGACCAACTTGACATAGAATTATTTTTATCTAGGAGGTAATTGAACCAGAAATTGAACCTGACCCTATTGTCGAGTTTTTGGATAAAGAAAACAATGATTTGAAAGCAAAATTGAAAAGAAGTGAAGATCTTTATCTTTAATGCTTAGAAGATAAGATGAAATTAGAGCTCAAACTTGCCGACGTGGTCGATGGTAACGAGATCAAGATGGATGCAATGCGCTTGAAGATAAAAAGGATTAGAAAATATGCCATTAATCGGGAGGCTTGGTATCATTATGATGTGGGTTCAGTATTTACCTTAGTTGCGATTTTGATCGCATTTGTTGTTGGATTTAAATTCTTTAGATAATTTTTATATTTGTTTCAGTTAATGTATGTTTTATGAGAACTATGTATTACCGCTTGTCAATACTCTACTCTTATTTTAATGGATGACATTGTATTAATTAATTTGCTCTTACATATTATTTATGACAGTAGTGTAATAATGGGGTTCGATATACTTTTATGTAATACAGATGAACCGACAATGGATGTACGGTGACCGATGTTGTCCTGAGTTCATTGATGGCATGCATAATTTTCTCCATATGGCTGAGTCAAACAAGCCGAAGAACGGTTTTATTCGTTGTCCATGTAGTGCCTGCAAGAATATGAGTGATCACTCTACCTCAAAAGTCATTCACTCACACCTCTTGCATAATGATTTTATGTCTGGTTATTATTGTTGGACCAAGCACGGAGAAACAGGGGTTATCATGGAAGAAAATGAAGAAGAGGAGGATAATGACAAGTATCCTTGGTTCAGTGATACTACAATGGGAGAAGACGAAACTGAAGAAGATCACATTATTGATGAGCCCGACGATGATCTTCGTCGGGCCATTCGTGATGCACAAATGGACTGTGGAAGTGAAAACGAAAGGTTGAAGTTGGAGCGTATGTTAGCTGATCACGCCAAATTGTTGTACCCAACTTATCAAAATGACCAGAAAAAGCTAGGTACCACACTTGAATTGTTGCAATGGAAGGCAGAGAATGGTACTTCTGACAAGGGATTTGAAAATTTGTTAAAAATAGTTAAGAAGATGCTTCCAAAGGAAAACAAATTGCCGTCTAGTACGTATGAAGCAAAGAAGGTGGTATGTCCTTTAGGATTAGAGGTGCATAAGATACACGCTTGCATTAATGACTGCATCCTCTACCGCGGTGAGCACGAAAAATTGAATGCATGTCCTGTATGCGGTGCTTTGCGGTATAAGATCGTGCGAGATGACCCTGGTGATGTTGAGGGCGAGCCGCGCCCCAGGAAGAGGATTCCTGCAAAGGTGATGTGGTATGCTCCTATAATACCACGGTTGAAACGTTTGTTCAGCAATAGAGAGCATGCCAAGTTGTTGCGTTGGCACAAACAATATCGTAAAAAAAGACTTGATGTTGAGACACCCCGCGGATGGGTCCCAGTGGAGAAAAATTGACAGAGAGTTCCCGACATTTTCAGATGACGCAAGGAACTTAAGATTTGGCCTAAGTACAGATGGCTTTAATCCTTTTGGAGAGCAGAGCTCCAGTCACAGCACTTGGCCCGTGACTCTATGTATCTATAACCTTCCTCCTTGGATGTGCATGAAGCGGAAGTACATTATGATGCCCGTGCTCATTCAAGGCCCGAAGCAACCTGGCAACGACATTGATGTGTACCTCAGGCCATTAGTTGAAGAACTTTTGCAGTTGTGGTGTGAGGAAGGTGTACGTGTGTGGGATGAGCACAAACTGGAGGAATTTGATCTACGAGCTTTGCTTTTTGTAACCATCAATGATTGGCCTGCTCTAGGCAACATTTCAGGACAGTCAAACAAGGGATATAATGCATGCACGCACTGTTTAGCTGAAACTGATAGTATACATTTAGGTAACAAGAATGTGTACCTAGGTCATCGTCGGTTTCTTGTACCCAAGCATCCGTTAAGGAAGAAAGGCAAGCATTACAAATGTGAGGCAGATCATCGGCCGAGGCCTACCCGCCCTTCTAGTTCTGCTATACATGATATGGTCAAGGATTTAAATGTAATCTTTGGAAAGGGTCCTGGCGGTCTCACTGTTCCGAATGACGCAAACA
Organism: Poa annua; assembly: GCA_026929855.1. Taxonomy (NCBI): domain Eukaryota; kingdom Viridiplantae; phylum Streptophyta; class Magnoliopsida; order Poales; family Poaceae; genus Poa; species Poa annua. The sequence continues at coordinate 76,052,781 of CM049431.1, read as the reverse complement.
ACCACGTACCCATGTGAAAGAAGAAATCTATATTTTGGGAGCTGCCATATTGGATAATGCTAGAGATTCACTCTGCAATCGACGTGATGCACGTGACAAAGAACATTTGTTGCAATTTGCTAAACTTCTTGGGCGTGTATGGGAAGTCAAAAGATGGGAAGTCAAAAAAAGGTACACCGAAAGGAAGGCAGACCCATCAACGTATGAGCGAAGAGATGCATCGAGACGATACTCATTCAGAGAATCAGCCAGGTCCTGCAAGCTACGCTCTTACTAAAGAAGAGAAGAAAATATTTTTTGAGTGCCTTCGTAGTATGAAGGTTCCATCTGGCTTCTCATCAAATATAAAATGAATAATAAACATGGCAGAGCAAAAATTTCAGAATCTAAAGTCTCATGACTGTCACGTGATTATGACACAATTACTTCCCGTTGCATTGAGAGGGCTTCTACCAGAAAATGTTCGAGAACCCATTGTGAAGCTATGTGCATTTCTCAATGCAATTTCTCAGAAGGTCATCAATCCACTAACTCTAAAAAATTTAGAGAAGGATGTGGTCCAATGTCTTGTCAGCTTCGAGTTGGTGTTCCCAGCAACCTTCTTCAATATTATGACGCACCTTGTAGTCCACCTAGTCGAAGAGATTTCTGTTCTCGGTCCTGTATTTTTACACAACATGTTCCCCTTTGAGAGGTTCATGGGAGTCTTAAAAAAATATGTGCATAACCGGGCTAGGCCAGAAGGAAGCATCGTCAAGGGTTATGGAACAGAGGAGGTCATTGAGTTTTGTGTAGATTTTATTCCTGATCTGAAGCCGATCGGTGTTCCTGAATCACGTCATGAGGGGAGACTGCATGGAAAAGGCACCCTAGGAAAGAAAGCAACAATATGTCAAGACGGGGATTCTTTCACTCAAGCACACGACACCGTTCTACATAATTCCAGTTTGGTGGGTCCGTATGTCGAGGAACACAAGAATGTTTTACGCTCCAAGTACCCGGAGAAATCTGAAGATTGTATTGATGGAGAACACATGAAGACTTTCAGCAGTTGGTTAAAAAGACGTCTCATTAATGACACCAATGTTGAAGAACAGCTATACTTGTTGGCCACATCACCAGCTTCAACTATATTGACTTTTCAAGGGTACGAGATAAATGGAAATATATTTTACACAGCCAAACAAGATAAAAAGAGCACCAACCAAAACAGTGGAGTACGCTTTGATGCAACAAACTGCAACGGGACAAAGGACACATATTATGGTTACATAGAGGAGATATGGGAACTTGACTATGGACCTACTTTTAAGGTCCCTTTGTTCAAGTGCAAATGGTTAAACCTACGAGGCGGGGTAGAGGTAGACCCACGATACGGAATGACTACACTGGATCTCAACAATCTTTCGTACGAGAACGAACCATTCGTCCTAGCCAGTGAAGTTGCTCAGGTTTTCTATGTGAAAGACATGTCTACCCTACCGAAAAAAAGAAAAGATAAGCAAGCGAGTACATCATACGATGAGCCAAAACGCCACATAGTTCTTTCAGGGAAAAGAGTCATTGTGGGAGTGGAGGACAAGACAGACATGTCAGAAGATTACGATAAGTTTCATGACATTACGCCCTTCAAAGTCAACATTGATCCAAGTATCAAGTTAAATGAAGAAGATTGTCCGTGGTTACGACGCAATCAGAAGAACAAGTAAACACTAGAGAGGGATATTATTGTTGATGTGTAATATCCGAATGTTTTGTATCAGAAGAACAAGTGAACTGAAGTATTTTGTAGATACATGGAACAAAACACACGATTTCACCTGCATACAGCCCAACGGTGGCTCGTGAGTGCCTGCATATGAAATGCACCGTTGGGCGTATGCAGGAAATCCGAATGCTTTGTATTCTGTCGATGAAGTAGAATGAGGAGACAATGACTGCCGAACATGTTCAAGAGGGGGCTATATATAGGGTCATGTGACTCACTAACTGGTCATGATAGTGCCCATCCAACAGCTCAGAATCTCTCAAAAGAAACACACCTCAGATCCAACGTCTCACAAGCGCTAGAAAGAAACACACGATCCATGTGCTTCTTTAGTCCCGGTTGGTGTTACCAACCGGGACTAAAGAAGCACATGGATCGTGTGTTTCTTTCTAGCGCTTGTGAGACTTTGGATCTGAGGTGTGTTTCTTTTGAGAGATTCTGAGCTGTTGGATCAGCAGTATGACGACCACTTCGTTACCAACCGGGACTAAAGAAGCACACGTACCTTATATATAGCCCCCCCTCCCGGACATGTTCAACACTCAGTGTCTACCCATTATTGTTCATTTTGGCAGCACACGGGTAGCAGAGAGCACTCAGTGAAGGCTGAAGGTGAACCCTCCACTCGACAGAGGCATCTTTGGGCAACCAACGGCAAGACGTCTTTGATGATCTGCGGCCGTTCCAAACGGTTGCAGATCATCAGAGATGTTTTGTCGGACGGTTGTAGATCATCAGAGATGTCTTGCCACGGTCATTTAGCTTGGCTTGAAATGACCATAACTTGGTCATTTGGCTTGAAACTTCTAGATGTTGATACATGATAGACCTTTTTGTGAATACTTTTTTTGCAAATATTGGCAAAAATCAAGTTTATCATTTTTCATAGCAAGTAGTACACAAATAAGGAGCCCATGCCAAAGGATTTGATTTTTTGAGGTGTTTATCACTTTATTACATTTTTTCTTAAAAACGATCAAAACGATCGCTACAACTAATCATCGGAAGAGGTGATATTTTCTAGAACTATCAATGTTTCTGTGATATAACCACTAGGTGTGTACCTTAAAATGATTTTTCCAAAAGTTTCAGACCAAACTATCAAATAGTTGTAGTTCAAATTTGAATTACTTTCGATAAATCAACATAAACTCAATTAACTAGGGGAAATTAGTTAGAATTCAAATAAAAAACTCATACTTGGGGATCATCCATCATATGTGCACCACTCTTAGTGAAAAATAGTTGGGTGCCATTTGGAATCATATTTTCTGTACTCACTTCACAAAAAACCTCATTTTTTGCACTTAAAAAAAGGAAAATGATATTTATGAAAATAATTTGAAGAATCCCTTTGGAAAGGTTGTTTAATATACCAATATTCACCTGTGTGTGGAGTATGAGATCTTTATCACAAACTATGTCGTCGAAATGACCAGAACTTGGTCATTTGGCTTGAAACTTCTAGATGTTCATACATGATAGACCTTTTTGTGAAGACTTTTTTTGCAAATGTAGGCAAAAATCAAGTTTATCATTTTTCCTAGCAACTAGTACACATATAAGGAGCCCATGCCAAAGGATTTGATTTTTTGAGGTGTTTATCACTTTATTACATTTTTTCTTAAAAACGATCAAAACGGTCGCTACGACTAATCATAGGAAGAGGTGATATTTTCTAGAACTATCAATGTTTCTGTGATATAACCACTAGTTGTGTACCTTAAAATGAATTTTCCAAAAGTTTCAGACCAAACTATCAAATAGTTGTAGTTCAAATTTGAATTACTTTCGATAAATCAACATAAACTCAATTAACTAGGGGAAATTAGTTAGAATTCAAAGAAAAAACTCATACTTGGGGATCATCCATCATATGTGCACCACTCTTAGTGAAAAATAGTTGGGTGCCATTTGGAATCATATTTTCTGTACTCACTTCACAAAAAAACTCATTTTTTGCACTCAAAAAAAGGAAAATGATATTTATGAAAATAATTTGAAGAATCCCTTTGGCAAGGTTGTTTAATATACGAATATGCACCTATGTGTGGAGTATGAGATCTTTATCACAAACTATGTCGTCGAAATGACCATAACTTGGTCATTTGGCTTGAAACTTCTACATGTTCATACATGATAGACCTTTTTTTGAACACTTTATTTACAAATGTAGGCAAAAATCAAGTTTATCATTTTTCCTAGCAACCAGTACACATATAAGGAGCCCATGTCAAAGGATTTGATTTTTTGAGGCGTTTATCACTTTATTACATTTTTTCTTAAAAACGATCAAAACGGTCGCTACGACTAATCATCGGAAGAGGTGATATTTTCTAGAACAATCAATATTTCTGTGATATAACCACTAGTTGTGTACCTTAAAATGATTTTTCCAAAAGTTTCAGACCAAACTATCAAATAGTTGTAGTTCAAATTTGAATTACTTTCGATAAATCAACATAAACTCAATTAACTAGGGAAAATTAGCTATAATTTTAAGAAAAAACTCAAACTTGGGGATCATCCATCATGTGTGCACCACTCTTACTGAAAAATAGTTGGGTGCAATTTGGAATCATATTTTATGTACTTCACAAAAAATCTAAAAACTATAAAATGATATAATTGTTAAAAAAAAATAATATGTGCATCACCTTGGCATCTTAAAATGAAAGAATATAAAACAAAACAGAAAAATAAATTAGAAACCAAAACAATTCAAAAAATAAGTAAACCAAAAAAAGAAACAAATAAGTAAACAATTCAAACAATTTAAAAGAAAACAAAAACAAAATCAGTAAAAAGAAACAGGAAAAAAGGTATTTGTCTCGGTTGGTAACACCAACCGAGACTAAAGGTGCCACTGGCGGCCCAGTGAGGTCTTTAGTCGCGGTTCGTGGCTGGAACCGCGACTAAAGACCCTTTAGTCGCGGTTCCAGGCCCGAACCGGGACTAAAGACCTGTAACGCGGCGTTTAGGCAGGTCGAGGCCGAAAAATTCACAAGTCTCCCCCAAATCCACGCGACTGCTGCTCCGGCGACGCCCTGCTCCGACTGTCCCCGCCGATGCGCGAGCCCGTCCGTTGCTGCCCCCTCCGTGCTCCGACGAAGCCCTGCTCCGTCCGTTGCTACCCCCCTCCGTGCTTCCCTCCGTGCTCCGGCGAAGCCCTGCCACGCTCCGCTAGCTCCCCGGAAACCCTAGTCGCCTCCGTGCTGTCCCCGCCGCCGCTGTCGTGCCCGAGGCTGCCGTTCTGCTGCGCGAGCCCGTCCCCGACGCCGTCGTCTCGCGCGAGACCGTGCTACCCGGCCCCAACTCCGGCTCGACTCCGGCCCGTGCTGCCCCACCTTCTCCTCCTCCTCGGTAAGATGCTCATCCTCCTCGATATGGTGTAGGAGTTTGTTGTTCTACAGTATTTCAGATTGTTATCAGTATTTCAGATCTTGTACGGATGACCAATTGATCAAAGTGTGAGTGCATTTTACATCCATTTGCTGCAATTAATCATGCCTAACTGTTGAATTTTGCACAAGTCATTAAGCAAATTGCTGGACTGATGCACATGCTATTAGCTTCATATGGCACTATAAGTCTATAACTTGTGTTCGTGCTAAAAAACAGTATATAACTTGTGTCCGTATAGGATTGATTCTACCTCACAGTATTTGAAAGATATAATATTTCTGTTTAGATGTGGATCTAATGAACAGGAGACATGAAATGCCCCACAAGTTTGTTATGTAAAGTTGGATTTGACAGTTGCTCTTTATTGAAAAGTATAACATTGCCTTTATCATTTAGGCAACCGAGTTGATTATTTTATTTGGATATGGACGAATATTGTAAATATAATTTTTTGGCCAAACTATTAGAGTTTGGCACAAAATACAAAGTGGTAATGTGTACTTGAGGTTGAGGGAGTAGCTTTATGAGGGTTTTCGAGGTTACGGATACGGGTGCCCCGAGTGCATGTGTTGTCATCAGAGTTTACTTTAATTATCAAACAAAGCGAAAGTACAGCTCATGTACATGTTGGAGATGATATATAAATTCATAGCGAATGGCTTATCACAAACTACAGCGACACCTAACTCGTGTGTTCTTACTTGTCCCCTTGTGTTCGCAACTAAATTACTACAAGTTCATTAGAATTATGGATTCAATTTGGTTCCACTTAGAGGGAGGTGCACTTTGAGAAAATGAAATATGGATTCAAGTTATATGTATTGAATCCTTCCAGTTGCTTCCTCCCAGTTGTATCAGCTGCTTCCTCCCAGTTTTATTTATGAGAGTTTCACTTGGGTGCATTAGTTTGACATGCTTGAGTAGTAAACAGGTACATTATAATTTATAGAATATTTTAAACAATCATTCAACCCAATATTCATATTCTTGTAATTTATAGGATTGCATACTTGTATCTTTCTTAGAATAAATCTAAACTTGACTGCAAATTTTATTGATTGCATGTACATTTGAGCTATGGAGCACTTGCGAGACGAGCAGATAGAAGAAGCACAATTTCAACGAGACGAAGAGATGGAAGACCAAATGGAACAACTTATTTTTAATGATGCCCGAGCTGGAGGAGATGTAGATGATTATGATTTCGAACAATTTTTGAACGACATTGGAATCGAGTCACAAGACTTTGATGTGGTGATAACAAACTCCGGCGGAGAGGTGTATATGTGTTTATAATAAATATGGCGATATGTTGTTGTTAACTACATGCATTAATTGATTTGTGTTGTATTTATTAACGACTCATTTTTCTTTTATCCATCCGGATCAAGCAAATCTGCGAAAAAACAGCCACCAGGTGCTCCTCGAGGCAAGGCAAAAAGAATGACGAGCGAGGATCCAAAGTTACCGATTGAGGAAATTGCTGATTCCGGCGAACCGCTCGAACCAAAACAGAACCGCAACAAATTTATAATTCAAGCTGGAGTTATTGTTAGGGACATGATCCCAATCAGCATACGCGAATGGAATAAGCCGGCGGTCGCAGATGTGGACGACCCATGTTATGTCCACCAAGTTCTTAAGGATTTGGTCTATAACACGCTGTTGTCACATTTCACCCTCCCGCCAGATCTCTCTAAAGTGAAGAAGGACAACCTCAAGAAGTGGACTCTTATTAAGATGGCGGAACAATTCCGGAACTGGAAGAAAAAGTTATGGAATCAATATGTAGAAACAAAAGAAGTGCCAGATTTCAGTGGAGCACAAGGGAAGAAGTTAGAATCTGAATGGGCGGCGTTTAAGGCGTATAGGGAATCACCTATGGCTGTGGCCCGATCGATGATAAATAAATTGAATGCTGGGCTGAAGGAACACCACCATACATTGGGGACAGGTGGCTACAAGAGCGCCATTCCTAAGTGGTTAGCCTATGAAGAAAAACTGCTTCAATCGGGGGTCCGTCCACAGACACTTGACTGGCCCGAGAGGTCGAAATTCTGGTTGTTCGCGCATGGGGCAATGTTGGACCCTAAAACCGGAGAGATTGTTGGAAGGGGAAAATGGAAGGTTCTCGTTAATCGTATAAAAAAGAAGCTTGAAGAAGCAATTAATGATGTTCGCAATGGTGTGTTCAAACCCGATAGAGAGGATGACGAGCTGACACGGGCACTGGGGAATCCTGAACATGTTGGACGAGCTCGAGGCTTTCCTGGCGGTGCTACGTTTAAGACTGCGTGGCCGGAATCCGCTCACACTTATAGAAGCCGTAGCAGAGGTAAGAAGAAGGAGGCCGACCGGATATTACAATTGGAACGTGAAATGAAGGAGCAACGGGCGGAAATAAAAGCATTGAAGGAGCAAAGAACGGAACCTCAGGAGCGGCACCAATTAGACCATGAAGCACATGCCGCCCCATCTCAGCGTAGAAGCAGCGTTGGTTCCACGCGTCAGGTCGACGTTGGTGCCTACCCAGTGGATGACATCACAGAGCCTACAGGTTGTGAGCTACATATAGCAATGAGAAACATAACTTTGAAGGTGGCGGTGGGGCAAGCTTTAGTAATTCAACCTGGAGAACTCTACCATTGTGGTCAAATTCCAGATGGCTACGCTCGTGTCGGGGTGGACGAAATTATGCCGGGATTTGAATCCTTGGAACTTGAGTTACCTGGAGGTGACGAGGAGAAAACGTTGGCAGACGTCAAGCATGCCTTCGCCCTATGGCCCAAGAAATACATCGTCCTTTCAGAACAAGCAAAGTCCACTCCTCGTTCTAGGAGTCCAGCTCACTAGCCAAGTCCACTCTTCCTCGAGAGGGATCAAAGACGGAGTCCATCTCCACCCCATCAGCAAAGCCCACACCTACCCGATAGGGACCCCAGCCCGAGTCCTTCTCCAGCTCAACAGCAAAGCCAACCGCCCCCCCCCCCCCCCCCCCCCGAGAGGGTTCCTAGCGCGAGGCCATCGCAGTCTGTGCCAGTCCGCCAGAATGTTAAGTCGCTCTCGAGTAGGCGCAAGTCTGGTTCTCCTGTTAGGAAGAAACCTAGAAAGCAGAAAACACCGCCGCCTACTCCAAAGTTACCTTGGGAGAGAACCGTCGAGGAAAACGATATCGTATGCAAAGAACATACGGATGCCTGGCTTGCTGGCGTGAAACAGAAAGCGTTAGCGAAACAATTGCCTCCTGCAAAATTTACTGCCGGAATTCCTCAGGAAAAAATTGACCGTTGCATCGATGCCCTATACAACCCCCCACCATCGCCGCCAACAGACTATGATCGCAACATTGGTAAGTCATATGACGAAGAGATGGATGATCTATCGAAAAAAGGGAAACAAGTTGCCCAACTCGGAGAACAAGACGCACAGTCGCCCCCCCGCTCAAGGTGCTTGATGACAGAGTTCTCAAAAACATCAATGCGCGGGAGCTGGTATATTCGGGAGATGATATCCCCTTCGCGGATGTTGTTCGTACTTATGTTCACGGCGAGAATTTTGTTGACGGCGACTTACCCACAAGAATGCGTCAATTTCAAGCCTGGTACAAGGATACCGTAAAGGAGACGAATAAAGACGCTCTCATGATGGCAGTTAAGGAAGAGCATTATTTCCAAGAATACTCTGTTGTCCTTTACTTCGCCGAAATCTTTCAGTTATAGAATCTCCGGGCCCTCGACAAAGGCATCATGAGTTCCTATTGTCTGTAAGTCATCTATTCCTGTAATTTAATGTTTTAATTAGTTCTACTCGTTCGTTGTCTGTGATAATCCTCTCTATAATATTTTGTGTGCTTTATTACGCAGAATGAAGATGCTCGAATGCAAGAAGAAGAAAATCAACCACATTGGGTTCATTGACCCCTCTATAATGCATGAAGATAACATAATTGATCCAATACTTAACAAGGATACATCGGGGAATTTGCTAATGTTTTTCAAGCGACAAGCTTACAAAAAATATATATTACGGCCTTACAACTTCAAGTGAGTGTTACTGCTTATTACACATTCTATTTTTCTCACCCGATGTTAAGTTTAATTGATAGTTATGCATGACTATTTATAAACGTGCGCAGCTACCACTACATTCTTATCGTTATTGACTTGCGGAAAGGAGAAATTGTTGTCCTTGACTCGTTAAGAAGATGCCCTAAACAATACAAGACCTGTTTTGATTTGGTGGCAAGGTACTTTCTTTTCTTATCGCCTCTTTCGTTCATTTCCTAATATCAAGGAATTTATGACTCATTCATTCATTTTCTTGTCATGCAGCGTTTGGAAAATGTTCCTCGCGGAACATCCGAACAGTGGATGGCCAGAGAAACTGCGCTGGCGTACTAACGATGTAAGTAGTACTATAACTAGTCCCATGCACCATTATCATACTTTATTATTATTTGATTAAATTTTATTCTTCTATAGACTTGTCTTAAACAGCCAACCGGGACTGATCTATGTGGATTCTTCGTTTGCGAGTACATGCACACTGTGGTCAACGAGAGTTTGAAGAGCAAAAGAATTATCGAAGTACGTAAAGCTCTAGTCACAACATTATTTTTGTATCATCAATCGTGATGAGTTTTATTCATTTCATATCTCATGTATTCATTGTGATATCATTTTTTTACAGTTGACAAGAAAGCGCAACGAGTTACCAATAAAGACCCGCTTCAGGGCAATTGCAGAGGAGTTGACGGGATTTTACCTCACCGATGTCATACCGGAGACCGGAGAGTACCACTATTTTGGACATGTAATATATAGTGATCTCCATGTAACAAAATATTTCTAAGTCTCTGAAACCGGGAAACGTGATATTCATGTACCACGCGTACTTAAATGTGTATGTGTTATCAACACATGATCTTCATGTAATTGTATATATGCATGATGCAACTTCATCTAGGTTCGTATAATAATTTATACGTGTTTTTCGCCCATCGAAGCTGTAGCATCCGAAACCCCTACCCCCGACGCATCGACATGGTACCATCCGAAACCCCCTACCATCACACATCGACTATAGTATCGACGTGGTACCATCCGAAACCCCCTACCGTCACGCATCGACGTGGTACCATCCGAAACCCCTACCCAGAAAACCGGTAGAAATAAAAAAAGTAAACCCTGAAATGAAAAAAAGCAAAACCCTGAAATGTAAAAAAAATAAAAACCCGCACGCCCTGTCGCGGCCACGTGCGCTGCGCTTATTGGGGGGGGGGGGGGGGGGGGGGGGCTCCGGTCCCGGTTCGTGTTAAACCGAGACCAAAGGGTCAGGGGGCTCTAGTCCCGGCCTGACAGTCCCGGTTGCTACACCGGGACTAGAGCCTGTCTGGAACCGGGACTAGTGCCCCTTTTTCCACTAGTGTCGGGAGTCGAATCACCTCTCTCATTTGTTCCATGGACTGTGTCAAACAAAATGCGGGGGAGGGGGTCAATATTTGATTTTTCATTACGATACCTTACCACATACTAGACAACCTTGGTGGTAAAAATGAATGAAGCACATGTAAATGCATCGACAAGGTAGACGAAGAAAAATGGCTAAAGGACCGGGACCATATATAACATTTGTAGAATCTGCAACACGAGTAAAATGATTAGTACCAACCCCAACCCATTAGAGTTCAAATCACAGATTTGACGATGGCGTTTCTTATTTAGGCGGAATATTCTTCAGTGGGAGACGATGTTCCCGACGACAATGAGGCGCCTGTGGTGACATCGTCAATCTAAAGACTGATCTGTCGGCTCAGTCTTTCGGAGGTGCTCATAGAGATAGGGTGTGCGTCCATAGGGGTGAGTGTATGCGCATGTATATGAGCGCTTGCGTTGTACTGTGTTTCTCAAAACTGACATTATTTTTCTCCCCGGCCTACCACAAGTTTTTTTTGAATTTGGCCTATCACCAAGTTTATCGTGTACGGAAGGCGATGAAGAAATCGATGTAAACGATTGTCGTAACCGTCCCCGTGGAAAATGAAATTCACACGCAGTTAGCCAAACTAAAGTTTTTGGAATTCTCGAACAGCACTTCATTACGAAAGACAGTAAGATAATCAGTTGAGAGTTGACCTAGGTGCCTTGATTAGTTACGAAATTGGCGTTGAGTTCCTAGAGTGAATGCTTCAAGCGTACGTACAGCCATGAATGGTTCATGTAGTCGTGTCACTCCACTAAGATTTCTTTAGCTCAATTTTATTTTGGTGACATGAATTTTTCTTTGCCTCCTAGACTGAAATAAGCTTTAACTTCTTGTTAGGATGACTATTCTCCGTTTCTTGTTATTGTGGTAGATAAAAAAACATTTCATCACGAAACACCCTCGCTTGGCTTGGGTAACTATGGTGGTTGTTGCACCTTTTGGTAATTTGGTTAGGTTTCCCTTGACATGTCATCCCTCGAGATGTCGACGATGAAAAGTTCATGTCGTTAAGACATGACAATGATAGGCTTTGTCTTGCGCATAGTTGAATCTTTGTGGCGGCCCTGGATGGTACCAATCGTAACGAAGTAGTAATAAGAAAACAACTTGATTGCTAGCTAGTGGTGTGGCCACGTGGTCGGCTAGCCAGTGCATGGTGTTTTTAAGGAACACCCTGAAAGCAGAGTGCATCAATTTCGAAGAAGAAGAGGTCAAGACGACTGAATAACGTCCGAAGGCACACGATACCAACATAACACCCCACGGATATAACACGACCCACACCGGCTGGAACAACAAGACTTACCTTGTACCTCCTCCAACCCTGAACTAAGTTTCTAAGCCACGTCACTACCGAACACCGGAACAAGAGACCAACTCCAACACCAAGATGGCACAAGCCAAGCACCGCCCACCAATAAGCGCTTAAGAGAGAGTCGGCTAGTGGATGGCGGGCTGAACCAACCCGGAGGAGGCGTCGACCAAGAAGCACCGGCGACGAAGTACATAGCGCCCCGGAAGCCCACGCTCTGAGCGGCAGCCAACGACGACTCCAACTTGCGAACCGAGGACTCCACGAACCACCTGGGCGAATCCTTCAAGAAGAGCACGACGCAGCCACGTCGCCTCCGCCTGAACCAACCTGGCTCTAGGGTTTCCCCCGGTGTTCGTGGTGGGGAAGCATGTGCATCGCCATGACAACGCCTTCAAGGAGGTGACGGCACCCGCAGACGTCGCCATTGTCAGCTTCATGCGGGTATTTCCCCCGACGCCCCTGCCATCGACCCAACACCCATCGTACATGTGCATCAACAAGGAGTGCATGGTGTTTCATGTTGGCGGTATCGGAGACATCTCCTTGGTTGCCCCAACTCAATTCTTTAGAGGCCTCATGATGTCACACTTGTGCGAAAGCCTGCCCCCGAGATTTGGGAGGATATGATTTGTTGTCACACTAATTAGAGTTGGAGTGACATTTTTCAGATAATATGGTTAATTCTACTTCCTTTTTCGGGGACTTGGTGTCTTGGAGTGTTATTGTTGATCCATGTGCCTTTGGCAACTTGCCTTTTATTCCTTTTCATAGGCCTTCATTATCGAGGCTTAGTTGCTGGTATTCTTAGGCTATGTAAAATTTAAGGTGTTTTGTGAGGTGCTTAAAAAATAAACCAATCATTTCTAAGCACCAATGCTTATTTCTCTAGGAAAGAGGCTTAGTTAAACATTTTTCTTGCTTAAATAAGTTCCGGTGCTTAACCAAAAAATGGTTTATTTTGCTAAGCACCTCTATAAGCACTTTGCATTATACATGCCCTTACTTGTTGTTTACTTCTTATGTGCAAGTTTGGGGTCTAATTTGTAAGTTGGTTTCACTACCCATACACATGGCGCTTAGTTTTGCATGCACAAATTTTGATTGTAAATTTAGCCACATATAGTTGGGAAGCATGCCATAAAGATTGAACCATTAGAAACTTTGTAAGAATACAAAACCAATGGTATAATTTTTATATTATACACCACAATATTTGTTACTCAAGTTGATGGTGAAACTTGGCACACACAAAATAAAGAAGTCACATGAATAGGGAGGGAGGAAGTATCATTTGGGATATCATTAGCTCACCATCAGGTATATCCTTGTGCTAATAAAATGGTGAATAAGGAGATGACCATCAACCGTCACCTCTCATAAGTGTTTACATGTCTCCACTATTTTCCTTTTGGGTAGGTCTTCTCCTCTAGATTGTAGCGGAAGACCAAGATCGTGTCATAGATGACAATGGCGGTAAATAGTAGATTGGTGGGGTGAGAACTATAATGTTAAGGGGCAAGACGACGAAGCGGTGAAGGTACCATAATAGCGAGCGGTAGGTGAAACACCGTATGGACGCCTGTTTTTTAAAATAGATTTTTTAGAGAAAAGAGTTTCTTAGAAGTATCATGATTCATGAAGGTTAAATGTAAACATAACCTTTTTCGAGAACATGAGTAACCGTAACTAAATTTGATACATACATTATCGTATCTCTTAGATGGCGACCAATTCGCATTCAAGTGTTTATGTTGGGCAAGGGCATGTTTTAATAATTTGATTTGTTTAGATTGTTTAATTTTTACTCCCTCTGTATCATAATATAAAATAAATTTAGCTATCAAAACATCTCCCATATAGTTATGGAGGTTTTTTTTACATACAAGCTTAATAAATTTGATGTGGTAGCAAGTTGACAATGGAGAGAACTTGTCGGGGGTCGAGTCGAGTCATCTCTCCTTCCACGATCCGACCATGATCTTTTTACGGCCTTGGAGAAAACGAGATGGGAAGGTAGTACGTACAGCTTCTTCTTCTTCTCTCAACAAAAGCACAAAATTAATAGACAAAAGCCAAATCAATTCAACGGAAATCAATCAGACGATTGCCAACGAAAAAGACAAGGGAATTCTCAATCTCCGACCACCCTCCGGCGATCGGCGGCGTACCCCGCGGACAGGATCGTCGGGGTGAGGGATCTCGTCGCCCAGATCGGGCGCGCTGGGGGCGAATCACTCCCGCCACTCCCCGGCGGCGCAGGCGCAGCCCCCTCCCTTCTTCCAGCTCCCGCTCCCCTGGCGGAAACCTAATGCCCGCCGCCGCGGCCTACTAGAGGACATGGACTTCGCCAGCCGCCACACCGCCTCGGCCCCGCCGCCCGCTGCCGGGGCCGACGCCTCCTCCTCCTCCTCCTCCGTCACCGAGGAGCCCGAGTACCTGGCCAGGTACTTCGTCGTCAAGCACTCGTGGCGGGGGAGGTACCGCCGGATCCTCTGCATCGAGGCCTCTGGCATCGTCACGCTCGACCCTGGCACGCTCGCCGTCACCAACTCCTACGATTTCGGCGCCGAATTCGACCGCGCCGCGCCCGACTCCAACGCCGCCGAGTTCACGCTTAGTGTCCGCACTGATGGCAAGGGCAAGTTCAAGGCCATCCGCTTCTCCTCGCCGCTCCGCGCTGGGATCCTCACTGAGCTCCACCGCCTGCGGCCCGTGCACCCGGTCGTCGAGTTCCCTGTCCTCCACCTCCGCCGACGCACCCAAGAGTGGGCACCCTTCGTAAGTTCTTCGCGCTTGTCCCATCACACCTTCCGCATCTTCAGCTGTTCTGTTCTATGCTACTCTTAATAATACATGGTTCGATTTTAACATCTCCCATGCTTTTGTGCCAATCCAACCCAGTTTTTAAGTATAGTACCAATAACTGCATCATTGGAAACATTTATATATCTCAAGGATGCATCAGTTAACTAGACAGAGAATCGTCTCATTAGCCAAATGAGGTGGGATTAATAAGAGGGTGGTCTTTTAGGTTTTACTGAAACCAAATAATTTGCTGTTTGTAGCTATCCCTGTGATAAAAAAAATCCTTGCCGATGATCACATTGTGTCATGCCGTCATATATATCTTTTTGGCATGAGACTTCGTTTACAAAGCTATAAAGATAAAGGAACTCAAACCAAATGGTCTTCAGATTCTGTCATACTTCCATCTCCCGAACTTACTTTACAATGCTACCAACTGCAGGGGAAGTAAAAAATAGTGTAGCATACTTGTATAATGGTATTTATTGTGTAATTGGTTGTGATCTCTCTTTTTATGGACACGTTAAGAAGTGAATGCCAATGTTTAAACTGTGCTAGAATGAATGGCTCGTCGCAAGCCTGCATTACGTGTTCAAACTAAGCATTCAAGTAGCTCGTACAAATGAATGAGCGTTACTGCACTGGGTTGATGCATTGTTAGATGGGCAGCTGATTGAAGAGCACCTCTTCTGTCTTTACTCACACTATGCTGTTTCAGAGGAATCTACTGTTTTTACAATTATCAGTTGGTTAACATCTAATACCTTGGTTACTGGCATTGAAAAACATTATGTAGAAAATTAAGGTCACTTCCTTGGGAATTGAGCTCCTCGAAGCACATTCTGGTAATCTTCGCTGGTGCTTGGACTTTAGAGATATGAATTCTCCTGCTATCCTGCTCCTTGGTGATAGCTACGGGAGGAGGAGTGCTGAAGGCGGAGGTTTTGTACTATGCCCCCTTTATGGAAGGAAGTCGAAAGCATTTATGGCTGCATCAGGCAGTACAAACACTGTGATTATATCATATTTGGTACACCCTTCTGTTTTCTCTTTGTTAGTTGCTTCTTGGCTGTTATAAGTCGATGTAGCATCCTAATGTTGGCTATCTTTTAGACTAAAACTGCCAAGTCATCGATTGGATTATCACTCTCCGTGGACAATTCACAGTCAATGACAGCTGCTGACTTTATAGCAAAGAGAGGTAAACGTCGTATCTCTGGGGATGACAACATTTTACTTGCACTGAAGTTTTTTCAAGGATATTGAGTAGATTTTAGGTGAATATTCTTGTATGATGATGAGGCTGCACATACATTGCTTATATAAACCTTCAATGCATTTTTCTCAGTATACAGCTTCAATCACCAAGTTTCAGATTGATCGATAAATTTACATTTATCGCACACACTAGTTTCAAGCTATCTACCATGCCATTAAACCTAAATCTATCTTATGCAACAAAGCAAAAAAAATCAAACTGATGTTCTGTTGCCTGTGACTATCGTCTCATCTGATTTTTTTTCCGAGAGTACTCGTCTCATTTTATTTTCAATTTAGCTAATGAGGCAGTTGGAGCTGCTGAAACTCGACATGGAGAATGGTCAGTAATAAGATTACGTCCTGCTGCGCATGGCACTGCTTGCATTGAGAGCTTGAGTTTAGGCATTGGACCACGGGGAGGACTTGGAGAACAGGGTGACTCTGTTTCTCGGCAACTCGTTCTTACAGACACATCACTTGTCGAAAGGCGCCCTGAAAATTACGAGGTACACATATTTTCCTCCTAATTTTTGTGTAAATCATTCGCACTGAAACTTTTGATAGCATTCACACTCATGCCTCAACTTTCCTGCCATTGGCAAATCAACTTTCAGAAAATGGTAGTCGTGGGTACAAGTCCTAAGGGCACTTATATCGACTATGGATATGTTTATGTTAGATTGCTTGTTTCCTATTTCTGTTATATGTTTTTTGTATGGTAGATCTCTTACTTGTTTGCACTGTATCTTATATTTCCAGGCTACCATTGTCCGACCTCTGTCAGCAGTAAGTGCCCTTGTACGATTTGCGGAAGAGCCACAGATGTTTGCATTTGAATTCAATGATGGTTGTCCGATTCATGTAAGTATGCAATAATGGTTCTATATCCAATGCCAGGAACATGTTGTAATTGTTCTGTGTTTCTCACTCAGGTATACGCAAGTACGTCCCGTGATAATTTGATTGCAACAGTTCTTGATGTTTTACAAACACAGGTATGATGGCTTTGATCTTCCTCAACTTTGCACCACATGAGGTTAACATAGAGTTGATATTACTTTTTTGTGGAGGCAGAATATGATACCAGGTCTACCCTGATATATGTCAGTGCTCAGATTTATGGGACTTACTGCCACATTCTAACCAGGAGCTCACTTATAATTTTAGCGCAATAGTCATACTTTTCAATTAAAAATAGAGACTTACTCCCTCCGTTTTTTAATATAAGATGTTTTAGCTATTGCACATGTTGTCTAGATACACACAAAAATGAGTGAATATGGACACTAAAACATGTCTAGATACAAGTTTGGACATATGGATGTGGAAAAAGGCTAAAACATCTTATATAAAAAAACAGAGGTTGTACCTGTACCTCCTTGTTAGAACTTAGTTTGTGGTTCACTATCTCCAGTTGCGCCTGAACTGATGTATGAGAGCAGTTTCTTCATATGTACTATATATACACAATATACAGCTTAACAGCTTAGAAGTTAACAAGTACTAAGTGCAAATACCGAACTGCTCGCCATGCACTAGAAGCTCAATGACAAAAAACACCTGGATAACACCATATCTTGCTCATCATAATGTGTGCACTTAATCTTCATTACCATATTGCAGTTTCATATGTCGTATCTGTAGTGCACATAGTTGCTGCTGAGCTAATGTGGTAGTGTTACATGAGAGAAATCACTCCGAGGAATGCAACTGTCATGTAGCTCTGTTTTGTAATGACCTTGTACATATCAAAACAATCCAACTGTCATGTAGCTCTGTTTTGTAATCTTCTGATTGTTCTTTATTGTGCGCACAACTTGACTTGCTTCTACAGTTCCACTCTAGCATGGATCAATGTCACATGCTTAGAATGCATAGCACGATTCATGCTTCCTTTCTTATTAGTTGATGCTCGTCTTGCATGTTTTTTTGTACTATGCACACTGTTATCTTTGTGAGGCCTTGCGTTCTTTTTAATTTGGTCTTTTTGTTGCTTGCAGAGGCAGTGTGCAATTCCAGTGCTGCCAAGGTTGACTATGCCTGGTCATCGTATAGATCCACCTTGTGGGGTTTCCCATCTTCAGACACCTCATCATGTTACTGTTGATATGGAGGCTGCTAACATGTACATAAAACATTTAGCTGCGGTTGCAAAAGAGGCTGTAGCTTCATCTGACACTATTCCCGGAGCAAAAATCCGATTGTGGCGTAGAATAAGGGAGTTTAATGCATGCATACCATATACTGGAGTGCCGATCAATATTGAAGTGCCTGAGGTGGTCCTAATGGCTTTAATTAGTCTTCTTCCAGCCACACCACAAAACCTTCCTGCTGATGCTCCTCCTCTTCCGCCTCCATCACCAAAAGCAGCAGCGACAATAATGGGGTTTGTTGCATGCTTACGGAGGCTACTTACATCTAGAAGTGTGTCATCACACGTGATGGCATTTCCTGTTGCTGTTGGGAGAATAATGGGTTTGCTTAGGAATGGCTCAGAGGGAGTGGCAGCTGAGGCTGCAGGGCTTGTGGCTATGCTAATTGGTGGTGGTCCTGGTGATACATCAATGTTGATGGATACAAGGGGGGAGTCCCATGCTACCTACATGCATGCAAAGTCTGTACTGTTTGCACAACCGATCTATGTTCCGGTCCTTGTTAGCAGATTGAAGCCACTATCAGTTTCACCCTTACTTTCTCTGTCTGTTGTGGAAATCCTTGAAGCTATGCTTTGTGATCCCCATGGTGAAACAACCCAACATGCTACATTTGTTGAGTTACTACGTCAAGTTGCTGGTTTGCGCCGTCGATTGTTTGCATTATTTGCACACCCTGCTGAAAGTGTAAGAGAGACCATTTCTGTTATTATGCGTACAATTGCGGAGGAAGATGCAATAGCAGCAGAGTCTATGCGTGATGCTGCCTTGAAGGATGGTGCACTTCTGAGGCATTTGTTAAATGCTTTCTTCTTCCCTGCCGGTGAGCGGCGTGATGTTAGTCGGCAGCTTGTTGCTTTGTGGGCTGATTCTTATCAACCTGCGCTGGATTTGCTGTCAAGAATACTTCCTCCTGGACTTGTTGCTTATCTTCATACGAGGTCAGATGAAGATTCTCAGAACCAGTATGATGAAGTGCCGCTAAGCAGAAGGCAAAGGCGCATACTTGAGCAGAGGAGGGCTCTTGGTGGTAAGAGTACAGAAACACCAGAACAAGGACCCCCTAATAGTGCTGACGATGGAGATTTCTTCAGGCGCACCGGTGTGAGTCCTTATGCAGGAGCAGATGTCCATCAAAGACATGCCAGTCAGTACTCAACTGCCCACACTCCTTCTCCTGCTACAGGTGTCGACCCTTCTCATGCAGTTCCACATGGTGCTGTACCTGAGGCTTTTTCTGAAAATCATCAGATTGGAATACCACAGGTGAACTCACACCCTTATTCGGTGGACTCCACCGCCAATGGTGACCTTATCGAGTCCTCACATTCAGATTTCTCAGTACCTGCACAGGTTGTGGTGGAAAACACTCCTGTGGGATCTGGCAGGCTACTTTGTAACTGGTATGGATTTTGGAGAGCATTCAGTCTAGATCACAATAGAGCAGATTTGATATGGAACGAGCGGACAAGACAAGAATTGAGGGAAGCATTGCAAGCTGAAGTTCATAACCTTGATGTTGAGAAAGAAAGAACCGATGATATTGTCCCTGGAAGTTCAGTCAGTGAGGATGATGGTGGCAGTGACACTTTACCACGAATTTCATGGAATTATGCTGAATTTTTGGTTAGCTACCCTAGCTTGTCAAAAGAAGTCTGTGTGGGGCAATATTACTTGAGGTTGCTCCTTGAAAGTGGAAGCAACTACCGAGCACAGGATTTTCCACTACGTGACCCTGTTGCTTTTTTTAGAGCTCTATACCATCGTTTCTTGTGTGATGCAGATATTGGTCTCACAGTGGATGGTGCAGTTCCTGATGAACTGGGTTCATCTGATGATTGGTGTGACATGGGAAGATTGGATGGCTTTGGTGGTGGTGGAGGTTCTTCAGTAAGAGAGCTTTGTTCAAGAGCAATGGCTATAGTTTATGAACAACATTATAAAGTTATTGGTCCCTTTGATGGCACGTCACATATTACAGTTCTCTTAGATAGAACAGATGATAGGGCTTTACGGCACCGATTGCTACTTCTGTTAAAGGTTGGTTGCACTGTACTATATCTCCCCACTTAAATTTGTTCTTTAATTATTTTATCATCCGGTAAGTTGACATAAGATATACCAGATATGAAAACTTCAATGAGCTTTATTCACATCAACTTGACTGGCCATTATACAGCAGTGCCATCCGTAGATCTCTTTAGATACAATACCAGTGAAACATGGGCAATCAAAACTAGTCATTAATAGGGTTTTGCTGATGTGACATGTCTTTGCATGCTGATAAATCTCCCTTCTTTGTTCCCCTTTTGTTGTAGGCCTTCATGAATGACCTTTCAAATGTTGAAGCGTGTGTTCTTGTTGGAGGCTGTGTTTTGGCTGTTGATTTGTTAACTGTTGCTCATGAAGCATCAGAGCGGACATCTATTCCTCTGCAATCTAATCTTATCGCCTCAACCGCATTTATGGAGCCTTCGAAAGAGTGGATGTATATTGACAAAGATGGTACAAAAGTTGGCCCACTTGAAAAGGATGCTATCAGAAGGCTGTGGTCGAAGAAGTCAATTGATTGGACAACAAAATGTTGGGCTTCAAGTATGTCTGACTGGAAAAGATTACGTGACATCCGAGAGCTGCGTTGGGCACTTTCTGTTAGAACGCCTGTTATGACCTCCACTCAGGTATTCAATGTGCAGCTTTGTGATCATGTGCACGGGCACGGCCCACATGTAATATTTTCTAGTGTATTCACCCATGAAAAATGTTTTTTGTGCACAGATTGGGGATGCTGCATTGTCTATATTGCATAGTATGGCGTCTGCACATTCTGATCTTGATGATGCAGGAGAGATAGTGACCCCAACTCCTAGGGTCAAACGTATATTGTCAAGTCCAAGATGCCTTCCTCATGTTGCTCAGGTGTTTTCTAGCCTCAAGTTAATTTCATTTCTCTATTATCAGCGGAGATTACTCTGTAGCTATCCTGTTTGTACTAGATTATACTGGCGCGTGATGTGTGGCTGTTATTCTGTTAAAAATAGGAACATCAGATAAACATAATCTAAGCAATACCGTGTACTGATGGAAGTAACAATTCCCAAAAGTACTCGTGAATTGTATGCCTAGTAAACCTGTTAGCGTACTTATCAGCGTTACCAATCTAGCAGTTATGTTTATGATAATCTGTTGTTACCAGTCAAACTCATGTTTCATACTGTGATAAACTGTAACTCTTCAGTTATTCTGGTATGACTTGTTTCTCGTGCGGTCGTGCCTTTTATAATAATTTTACTGATCAACGACTGACCAGAAAGTACATTTTGAAATTTATAGGCCATGCTTACTGGGGAACCAAGCATTGTTGAAGTATCTGCCTCTTTGCTTAAGGCTATTGTCACAAGAAACCCCAAAGCTATGATTCGATTATACAGTACCGGTGCTTTTTACTTTGCATTGACATACCCTGGTTCAAATCTCCTATCAATTGCGCAACTTTTTTCAGCCACACATACTCATCAAGCCTTTCATGGTGGTGAAGAGGCAGCCGTATCTTCGTCATTGCCTTTGGCAAAATGTAGTGTACTAGGTGGCCTGCTCCCAGAATCATTGTTGTATGTCTTAGAACGCAGTGGTCCTTCTGCTTTTGCTGCCGCAATGGTGTCTGATTCTGACACACCAGAAATTATATGGACTCACAAGATGCGGGCAGAACATCTTATCCGTCAGGTATTTTGCCTGTAACCTTCGTTGCTACTTTGAAGACATTTTTGAATGAGCCTTCTGCATTTTAATTTCCTTTTGAATAAATTTGCATTCTATTGGTTTTTTCAGGTTCTGCAGCATCTTGGTGATTTTTCTCAGAAATTGGCCCAGCATTGCCATTCATTGTATGATTATGCTCCTATGCCACCTGTGACCTACCCAAATCTGAAAGATGAGATGTGGTGCCATCGTTACTACCTTCGGAACCTCTGTGATGAGATCAGGTTTCCTAACTGGCCCATTGTTGAACACGTAGAGTTCTTACAGTCATTACTGGCAATGTGGCGCGAAGAGTTAACTCGACGTCCAATGGATTTGTCTGAAGAAGAAGCCTGCAAGATACTGGAGATTACTCTTGATGATCTTGTAATCGGTGAGAATGGTCGTAGCAAGAAGTCATCCGAGTTAAATTTGTCCAATTTGGCAAAAAAGATTGAAAACATTGACGAAGAGAAGCTTAAGCGCCAATACCGGAAGCTGGCAATAAAATACCATCCAGACAAGAACCCTGAGGGAAGAGAAAAATTTGTTGCTGTGCAAAAGGCTTATGAGCGGTTGCAGGTACTTCATAGTTTCTATGACCATCAATACCATGCCACCTTTTTGCATGTTTGATTTGTTGTAGTTTGAACTTTGATGATCAAATTGCATGCACCATAAATGAAAAGATAAATAACTTAGTCATATGGAGTTAGGCATGTAGTAACTATATAACTCTTGAGCCTCTTCAAAGGCTGCTATAACTGGATTATTCCTGGACTAATTTCTCGAGGAGGATGGTTGCTAACAACATAAAATGAGTGCAGTAAGTCTTGTGTTATTCTTCTTAAGGAAGACCTTACGGTTTTATTTTTACATTAGATTAAGTTTTTCCTGTGGAAGATCTCGAAATTATTATGTCTTATGTTTTTTTTGAAGAATTTGTTTAAGCTGTTTTCCCTGTTTACCTTTATTTTCGTTTCTTATTCTATTATATTGGTCTGTCCTTTTTCTTTTATCTGGGTAACTGTACGGGCAGATTTCTTTGGTGCGCAAAATGAATTATTGTCTCTTAAGATCGCCACATGTAGTAATATTGTGTACTCTTAAGATCCCCACATTGTTGATGATTTGAGTCTGTTTAAGGATACTTACTGTGAATCTAAACATCGATACATGCAGGCAAGTATGCAAGGATTGCAGGGCCCACAGGTCTGGAGGCTGATACTCTTACTTAAGGCACAGTGCATCTTGTACAAGAGATATGGACATGTCTTGGAACCATTCAAATATGCTGGCTATCCTATGTTGCTAAATGCAGTTACTGTAGACAAGACTGATAGCAATTTTCTTTCATCTGATAGGGCCCCTCTTTTGATAGCTGCTTCAGAGCTAATTTGGCTGACGTAAGTTAGAATAGATTCAGTCTAGCTATTTTTATGTATTTTTTGGAGAACTGTTTAATTTTATTGAATATTCTTTATCTCATTTTCTTCTCATGCTCTGCCAGATGTGCATCCTCTTCATTAAATGGAGAAGAGCTTATACGAGACAGTGGTATCCCGCTGTTGGCAACACTGCTTTCACGTTGCATGTGCATCGTTCAGCCCACAACTCCGGCACATGAACCAGCAGCGAGAATAGTCACCAATATAATGCACACATTCTCAGCACTCAGCCAGTTTGAGTCAGGAAGAGTTGAGATTCTTAATTTTGGTGGCCTTGTTGAGGACATTGTGCACTGTACAGAACTGGAATTTGTTCCCTCAGCTGTGGATGCAGCTCTGCAGACAGCTGCTAAAGTTTCAGTCTCATCTGAATTGCAAAATGCTCTGCTAGCGGCTGGCTTTTTGTGGTACTGCCCAGCCATCCTTTTGCTATTACTATAATAATACGATTCCCTATAGCAGCATGGAGTTAGTACTGAACAATTTTTTCTAGACATATGACATTTGACTAAATTAAAACATATACATTAGCAAAAGACAAGGTACGACAAATGCAAAGTTATATGAGTGAAATCTAATTCAAATGTATTTTCAGGTTCGTCTTGCCCTTACTGCTTCAATACGATTCGACAGCAGAAGAGAATGAGACAAATGAATCACATGGTGTTGGGGCAAGGGTGCAGATTGCCAAAAATCTTCATGCACTACATGCAGCTCAGGCTTTGTCAAAGCTTTGTGGTCTTGGTGGTGACGGAATATCAAGCCCATCTAACATTCCCGCTTTCAATACACTAAGAGCGCTTCTTACTCCCAGGCTTGCTGATATGCTGAGAAACCCACCCAAAGAGCTACTATCGAATCTGAACTCAAACTTGGAATCACCAGAGGTAACAGGTTTTTTTTTCAATTGTATTACTCCCTCCGTCCAAAAATAAGTGTCTCAAGTTTGTCAAAAAGAAGATGTATCTAGACAAAATCATGTCTAGATACATCTTCTTTTTGACAAAGTTGAGACACTTATTTATGGACGGAGGGAGTATATTATATTCCCATCCAGAACATCCACATACTTCTCGTACTGAAAGTATATCTTTCATTCACATGTATCTTATATTTACTTGCCACAATAACCATTGATCAGCAAACTTTTTAGGCAGTTCAGTAAGCTTACTCCACCTGTAACCAGCAGGAAGGCATCAAACTTTGTTATAATCACTGGCACATTATCCATGCATGCACATACACTGTCACCTTACTTAGGGAATTCCATGAGAGTGGATCTAGATTTCAGTTTTCCAGCTTCAAAGTACTCATACTCAATTTCTAATCCTGATTTGATATTAAGTTGCTATTGAAGTGATGTACTCTTACGGGTATGAAAAGAAGCACACTCTGAGCAGTGATGCAAATGTTTGCTTAATCAATAGTTTAGTACACACCATGTAATTATAAACCGTTTCACTACTTATGTACTTCCTCCGTTCGTAAAAAAACGACTTCCTTGAGTCTGTGCAGTCAAACTTCTATAACTTTGACTTGTATCATATGTAAAATTATTTTGATTGGTTAGGTAATTTTTTTTGTTACAGGGGTCATGAGAAGTATTCCCATAATATTGCAATTTGATCATTTGAGCTAACATATTTGTATGAAAGTAATGCTCAAAGTTGCATCTTGAAACAACGGACGATAATCTTTGCAAACGGAGGGAGTAGATACTTTACAGCTATCTACAACAATTTGGTTTTGTTTGTGCTAATGTTGCTTCACTGATTTACACATTTTGTGCTTTACAGCGAGCAATTGCAAGCTTTCTTGTGTCTAGCACTACTTCAGGAATCATTACACAAGAACTTACTGTTTAGTTGTATATGTGGAGACGATTTTTAGCTTAACGAATTTCCCTTGTTGTAGATCATATGGAATTCTTCAACCAGAGGAGAGCTCCTCAAGTTTGTAGATCAGCAGCGAACTAGTCAAGGTCCTGATGGTTCATATGATTTGACAGAATCACAGTCTTTCACCTATCAAGCTTTGTCAAAAGAATTGAATGTTGGTGATGTCTACTTGAGGGTTTACAACAATCAGCCAGATTATGAAATAAGTGATCAGGAAGGCTTTTGCATTGCTCTGCTCAAGTTTATAGCAGGGTTAGTACAAAAGTGGAATTCCATAAATTCGGAGGAAAATATGATGCATGAACATGATTCGGCGATTGATACATCTACTGAAAAAGGTGAAGCCGGTGACTCAGATAATGAAGAAAGAGACAATATCTTTGAAAAAGACAGTAAAGACGAAACTAGTGGAGATAGTGAAGTGATTATGAACCTCAGAAGTGGGTTAACATCGCTTCAGGTACTCCTTTGGAATAGGTTTCTCACGTGTTGTGTGCTTGCTGCACATGTTTTGACTTGTTTCATTCTCTTTTTTTTTGCAGAATCTTCTGACAAGTAATCCAGGCTTGGCTGCCGCTTTTGCTTCCAAGGAACGATTGACACCTCTTTTTGAATGTCTTGCGCTGCCTGTCCCCCCTGAAAGCAATATCCCACAACTTTGTTTGAGTGTTCTTTCTCTCTTGACAAAGCATGCTCCTTGTTTGGAGGCCATGGTTGCAGAAAGGACAAGTCTCATTTTGCTATTTCAGATACTCCACTGCAATCCTTCTTGCAGGGACGGAGCACTTTCTGTCCTCTATTCTTTGGCCAGTAGACCAGAGTTGGCCTGGGCTGCTGCCAAGCATGGTGGTGTAGTGTACATTCTCGAACTTATTTTACCCCTTCAAGGTGACGATCTCTACTTTAGCTTGCTTTTGCTATATTTAGATATTTATGAGGATATGAGGTTGCCATTTCGGAAATTGAAGTGTATTTTACTGTTTAACATTCTTCTGCTCTTGCTGTTTCGCTGGTACCTGCTGTTTTCATGCACAAGAGGAATTTTAATTAATTGAACTTCAAATGTAGTTTGAACTTCTTACCATTATCTTGCATCCACCACTACTAAAGATCCTGATGTGCTTACCAAACCTATTTAAAACTGATTGACGTCACATAGTTTTTTCATGTTTTAACTTATTACCACTAGTTTATAGATCACTTGTGTATGTACAACATATTACTCACTTCATTAGTTCTTTTATATCATGTAGAAGAAATCCCGATGCAGCAAAGAGCTGCAGCTGCATCCTTGTTGGGCAAACTTGCTGGGCAGCCAATGCATGGTCCCAGGGTGGCCATCACACTTGCTAGATTCTTGCCTGATGGTTTGGTTTCTGCAATTAGAGATGGACCTGGTGAAGCTGTTGTTTCGTCTCTTGAACAGACGACAGAAACTCCTGAACTTGTATGGACACCTGCAATGGCAGCTTCTCTTTCGGCGCAGCTGTCTACCATGGGGGCAGACCTCTACCAAGAGCAGATGAAAGGACGCCTTGTTGATTGGGATGTGCCGGAACAAACATCTGGGCAACATGTTATGAAGGATGAACCACAGGTATCTCTTGTTCCAGAGTTATCCTGGTATATCTGCATTTAACATTGGCTTACGTGTTATCATGCTGTGGAAATTTCAGGTTGGTGGAATTTACGTGAGACTCTTCCTAAAGGATCCCAAGTTTCCACTGAGGAACCCGAAAAGATTCCTTGAAGGGCTCCTAGATCAGTATGTTTCCTCAGTTGCTGCTACCCACTATGAAGCAAATGCTGTTGATCCAGAACTTCCTTTGCTGCTTTCTGCTGCGCTTGTTTCCTTGTTGCGTGTTCATCCGGCGCTGGCAGACCATGTTGGTTACCTAGGTTATGTTCCGAAGCTGGTTGCAGCTATGGCTTATGAGGGAAGAAGGGAGACTATGGCATCTGGACAGGACACAAGTAGATCACAAGAAGAACCTATTGAGCATGACAACTCTGATGGTGTCCCTGAGGCCACCGTGCAGACTCCACAAGAGCGGGTTCGCCTTAGTTGTTTGCGAGTACTACATCAGCTGGCATCTAGCACAACTTGTGCTGAAGCTATGGCGGCAACGAGTGCAGGAACTCCTCAGGTATTAAATTATAATCTTATTTTGTGTTGGTTATGACTCTTTTAGGGACACCTTGCATATTGAACTTTCCTGTTCTATCTTTTTGCTGATACAGAAGCATAGCCACTAATGTGATTTCACTTCCCTCGAAGAATTTTCATGACAAATATTGATAACACTATGTTCATTATAAATCTAGGCATTTAAAGACATTATGCCCATGATTTTTTCTCTGGCATCATCTAGTTTTTCAGTAGCTACTAGGAAAAGTGCCCGTGCGTTGCTACGGCCAATGAAAATCAGACCTTATCATGGTCATTTTAGTCATCATACAATCAGGTGTTTGTACGCAATGCTTAATTAAGTTTGTTTAAAATTGGTCAAATCGTTACATTTGATAATTTTACAGCAATAATTTTACCATAATTTTCCCACAAGACATACTCCATGGGAAACCAGATTTTTTTTTTCTGGGCAAACAATCAAATTATATTAGTTTATGAAAGAAAACAATTAAGTTATGATTTCCTAGGAAATCAATTCCACTATCCCGATTACTGGATGGAGTAGTTGAATTGATTAGTTCTGTCAGAACTAATTACACAGAATGACAGTAACAGTAACATGAGGATAAACAAAATCATCACTGTATTTCACCTGACAGGGAAATAGGCGCCCACTGACTGACACGAGGGTTTCGTCAAACATGCTACTCACCCGCAGGTTCCTCTGGCAATTCGACGAACGGACAGAGAAGTGAGGGCAAGGCAATTAGGCAAGCACATGATGTTTATTCAGAACGGACAGAGGAGAGCGAACAGGTCAAGCCAAGGTACTGGCAATGAAGGAAACGATGCAAGATTCAATATTTAGAAATTCCCGTTGATGCTACTCACGGTCTTCTCCGCCTGAGAGCACCACCACCACCGCAGAGAGCAGCAACCCTGCGGGCAGGGACACCACCAACCAGTCAGGAAGACAAGCTAGAATCAATCGATGCTGTGCAGAAATCTTGCAGAGAACAAAGAGACGAATGCATCGGCTGTTCGTGTCCTTACCGGAGCAGCTGCCTGTCGAAGGCCGAGGAAGAGAGCAATCCTCCGTTCTCCTCACGGTCAGCCGGTAGGAGATGGACTGCGGGCTGATAATCGGGGAGAAAGGCGTTAGGCGCAGCCGCAGGGCTGCGGAGGAGCGGCGGGAAGCGCGGGCGGACCTGGCCGGCGGCGGAGGCGCGGAGCAAGCGTTTTCAATTCGCTCGCCCTTCCCCGAGTGAACCCCACCTACACGCTCCCGCTGAGCACGAGCGCCATCCCCGACGCGCGCGGGTGTACGTGCAGCCGCGTCATGGCGAGCCTCTGCGCGTTGACCTCGATCTTGGCCTGCTCGAGCACGATCTTGACGCTGTTTTGCCCAGGATCCAGGGCACGTTGATGGCGGTGTGGGACGCGACGGGGACGACGTGGGCGACGCAGCTGGTGGTGAGGACGGGAGCCGTGGCGGCGGTCCTGATGCCGAGTTTCCGCAGGACGAGATCTCTGCCTCCGCTCGCTCGGTCGGATGAGGAAAAGACAATAATAAAAAAAACGGTTCGGTGGCACTGCTGCGTAATATGCAATTTGGTGGGAGGGTAAAACCGTCCAAAAAAAGGGTTGACGAAAAAATTGGCAGAAACCTTCCTGACTTTATTATTAGGTATAGATATAGATATTAGGTATAGATGGTATCTTGACTCAACATAACTATCTACTTCTTAAATTTAAAGCACGTTTGGCTTTATAGCATGAAAGTGTATTATTCTGTATAACTTACCAGCGAGAAACCAAAAGAGCAAGTCCTACATAATTGAGCTATATCACATCTTGTCATGATTCTCATCTAAAGAGCCATATTGATCTTTTATTTCTTGATCCGCCTTGCAGGTTGTTGCACTGCTTATGAAAGCAATTGGATGGCAAGGTGGAAGTATACTGGCATTAGAGACACTAAAGCGTGTCGTTGGCGCTGGTAATCGAGCTAGAGATGCGCTTGTTGCACAGGGGTTAAAGTAAGCTGCTCCAACTTCCTACAAAACCAGCTATCTTGCGTCTAAAATATCATATTCTGTTTCCCGAAGATATCATTTGGTTTTGTAACTGTGAAGTGGCCTTGAGCGATCACTATTCAGTTCCTTTGGTGCTATAGATTGTTTAAAATAACAGATTTGCATAAACATGCTATGTTGAAGGATGGAATTTACAAAACGTTTGCATGATTTCTGTGGAAACCTTTGTAAATCTGAACTTGCCGAGTATAACTATTTTCTCTAACTGGAAAATTAGTTGTTCTGCAAAGCATGTCATCATCCACCTCTACCCCATTCTTCTGACATTACAGAAGTAAAACATATGAACATATATTTTTGTATGCTCATTAAACATGGAAAAACAAATTTTGTCTAGATTAAACCATCATTATCGAGACTTATAATGAAAAGAAATTCTAACATGGACCTACCACATCCGTTGCCTATTTGAGTCATCTAATTTTATTGGGAATATGCAAAAACTTTCTCTATCATTGCATTGAAAGAAAAGAGTATTTAGTACATCATGATCACAGGCCCGTCACTGCAAAACCCAAAGAAATCACTCTCTCTGCAGTGGTAGAACTGCTGCTATTTAGCGGATTCAGTTTTGTTTTTGAGTCATGCTCAACTGCTACAAGAACTAATTTTTGTTCTGTATTTTACTATGAATCAAAATAGGGTTGGTCTTGTTGATGTGCTCCTTGGCATTCTAGACTGGCGAGCTGGTGGGAGGCAGGGACTCTGTAACCAAATGAAGTGGAATGAATCAGAGGCTTCAATTGGGCGTGTATTAGCAGTGGAGGTAAGCATCTTTTTTCTGGGTAGCATTTTAGCTAAATCTTGCTGTGCACTGAGCAGTTAAAAGGCAACCAAGGTACATTTGATGATGGCTAATTGCTTCTTTATGCTTGTTTTGAGTGAGTTCCGTTGATACATTTGATGTACTCATCTTTTGTTTCATCTAAACAGGTACTTCATGCTTTTGCAACGGAAGGTGCACACTGTGCTAAAGTTCGAGAAATCCTTAACTCTTCTGATGTGAGTCCACAGAACTCATGGTTCATATTATCTATGAAATTGCGCAAGTAGATCATTGATGAAGCAACTCACTCGTCCGAAAACAAGAGCTCTGTTTGTTAATAATCTTTTGTTTTACGTTTGCAGGTATGGAGCGCTTACAAAGACCAGAAGCATGATCTGTTCCTTCCATCCAATGCACAAACTTCTGCTGCTGGAGTTGCAGGGCTAATTGAGAGCTCATCTTCAAGGCTCACCTATGCCCTCACGGCGGCTCCCTCGCATCAACCTGCCCTGGTCCGTCTACCATCCTCATCTCCTGCTCCACCGTCAGGTCCTGTAAGTGGGCGGCATTCGTAGAGGGCAAGTCAAAAAACACGCTAATCTCAGCTCCCTGACGACGGTGTGGACATTTTGGAGTTGGTAGCTCTTTATAGCGACTACAGGTGGCTGCAAGTACATAACATGTACAGTTTTTTCCTTTACACAGGGGTCGGTTGTCAGTGTGCGTTCCTTGTACATGTAAAAGCATATTTTGCAACTTACATCTGTCCATAGAAGATGTCCGAGATGGAAATGTTTGTATCGATTCGTTTCGGGTTCATGGCTACATGTCATGCCAATACCTTGGTCCTTTTTACATGAGCGAGGAATGAGTTGCATGGTGTTCCATTTTTTTTTTTGCCTTTGTTAGTGTTGAATAACACGAGTTTCCATTTGGGACATAAATTTGTGGTCCGGTTTATCCCTGAGTTTGATTTTCTTATAATCGAGTCATATCTCTAAGTTTGACACTCCTCGTCCCACCTGTTTTTGCAATAATATTTTGCTAGATTACAACATGTTATGTACTTCTATAACCGAGTAATATTTCTAAGTTTGACATTCCTAGTCCCACCTCACTTTTGCAATAATTTATTGCTAGATTACAACATGTTATGAGCTTTTATATTGTTGTCCTATATATAAAACGAGAGAACATTGAACTGCACCATTGTCCATCTGTCTATATAAAAAGAGATAAAAAAAAGAGTAAACTGCACCAGCCGGGAATCGAACCCGGGTCTGTACCGTGGCAGGGTACTATTCTACCACTAGACCACTGGTGCTACTTGTTAAATATCTTATTCTTGACATACAGGTTCACTTTACTCGAATGCTTAAAAGATGGCACAAGATTGAAAACTTTTGATTCTAGTTTGCAGAAAGCATAAATTTTCACCATAGAAAACATAATAAAAATGGTGAGCAAACATTGCAGCTGCAAAACAAATGGCCACATCACAGATAATTAGGCGAGTATCGACATCGATCAGGTGCCTGCATGTGGAGGGCCAGTGCCAAACAGTAGGCCTGCCTTCTTGTCTTCTCGCCAGCGATGTCTGGCAGGCTGGTTCGTTGGTTAAGCCACATGATCAGCAAGCGATAATAACAAGCCTAACGAAGAAGAAAAGCCACACGCTACTCGTGTCTCCTCCAGTTTTTCTTTTTTGCTAAGTTAGAGAAACGCGTGCTTTTGCCTTTTGTTTTGCCGAGAGCAGCCATAGCTTCCGTGCTGCTTTGCATCTCCTTTTCCTTGCTAATCCTTCTGCTCTGCCCGCGTTGGCGCCATGCGTGTGTGATGTTGAGGTCTGCCCACCCAAATCACATGTTCACACCTCCGCTCCTCTTCCTCCACAACCATGCCACAGCCTCAGTGACTCAGTGTGGTGACTAATTTTCCCCTAATACTGCAGAAAAAATTAGACTTGATCTTTTTTCTCCTGTGTCTCAAGTAAATAACCACAAGTGACCATGCTTGCACCAGGTGAAAACACAAGCTATCAGATTTACTAAGTACCAGATACAGTAAAAAGAAACCAGAACCATTTCAGTTTCAAGCGATAGCAACATATCATCCTGCTGTCGCTGCGAGAACAAAGAACAGTACATACAATCCAGGAGCGGAGGCGTACAACAAGCACGCACCGGAGGAAACGATGGAAATTCATCCTGTCCTATATACAGTTTCAATGTAACGCTACGCCGATCCATCACAGGAGTCCTGACATATTATATGGGTATATAATGAACAACGGTGATGACGAATCAAGCGCTTGATTCCGCTAAACACACTACTAGCAAAAACACAACAAGGCGATGGCCATGATGATGAACACTAACAGCAAGCTGAAGCTGCTGCTGCTGCTGCTAACTATCATCGTCCATCCTTCCTCCTAATACACATTTTACAACAACATGGTGATGATCATCGTCTTCTTTCTCCACCTGGATGGATGTCTGGCTATAACGAGGGCGCCGATAACCAATGGCGACGATGATCATACGGTGGTGGAGTAAGATTCACGGTTTTCTCGCTACCTGGTAGACGGATCCGGTCACCGGATCGGCATTGCGGTGCCAGGCTCCGCGAGGCGGCTGTAGAGCGCGCCGTTGAGCTGGTCCTGGGAGTAGACCCGTGTGGCCATCTTCACGGCGACCTGCTGGATCATGATGTCCTTGACGACCGAGACACTGGCGTGGTACACGTCCAGGTCCAGCTCCCGCAGCGCCGTCATCAGCTTCGCTGCCGGGTGGTTCCGCTTGTGGCACTGCACGCGGATCATCGCCTCCAGTCCTAGGATCTTCGCCTCGATCTCCACTGCGTGGCACCGCGGCCCACCGTCGGGGTGCATCCCCGACGATGGCGCGGCTGGCCGAGCGTCACGCTCCTTCTTGAGCACCTCGATCTGGGAGTGGAGCGTGTCCTTGTCCGTCTCGAGAGCCGTCATCTTCCCACGGAGCTCGTTGATGTAAGCGATGGCGTCGCCGAGCAGTGATGCCTTGTCCATCTTGGATACGTTTGGCACCACCGCACGGAGCGCGTAGAACCGCTGGTTCAGCTTCTCTCGCCTCTGCCGCTCAGCTTCCACATGGTTCAGGGGCTCCTCGCGCCCGTTTGCCGGCTTGCGACCGCGCTTGCGAGGCCGCTTCTCCTCCGGCGGCGGCACCACACGGCTGCTCTCCACCTCGCGGACAGACGCCTCTAGGTCCGAGTGGTCCGACTCCGATTTGGCAGGGGCGCCTGTGCCCGTGGACGGCCGCGTCGTCGGCGCGGACGAGAAGGAGAGCATGCCCTCGTTGGCCGTCGCGGTCGGGTGGTGATTGGTGTTGCTCGCCCGGGAGGTGGCCTCCATGGACCTCTTGGGGTTGTTCTTGACGTCGTTGGGAGGGGCCGTGACCGTTGCCGTGTGTTGCGAGAAGAGGCTTCCTGGGGCGGTGGTGAGGCTGGCCGTGGCGGCGGGGGGCGCCGGCGACGGGTTCCTCCGGCTGGTGCTGTCGGCGCCGAAGTTTAGGATCTCACCAGACTCGGGCTTGAAGAAGGGCGGGGCCACCGTGACGGGGGCGTTGGAGGCGAAATCGGAGAAGTTGAGCTCCCGGCGGAAGGGGCCCTGGCTGTGCTGGTGCTGGAGCTGGAGCTGGTGCTGGTGCTGGTGCTGATGCTGGAGATGGTGTTGGTTTTGCTGCCGCTGGGTCGCCTGCGGTGGCGGAGGCTGCTGCTGCTGCTGCTGCTGGTGCAGGGACTCCGTGAGCGTGCTGGTGCTTCCGTTCTCGAAGTGATGGATCTGAGACGGCTGCTGCTGCGGTTGCGGCGGCGGCTTGGAGACGGAGATCTCGACGGAGGGCGGGGACTCCTTCATGTCGGGGACCGGCGCGTCGGTGAGCCAGAGCACGGACGGATCCGTCTCCGCCTCCTGAGGCGGCTGCGGCGCCGCGACGACGGGCGCCCAGGATCCAGAGCCTCCTCCGCCTCCGCCGTTGAGGTTGAAGAGGGAGCGGATCCGTCCGAGGCTATCTGCGGTCTGGAAGATGACCTCGGTGGCGCCGAGCTCGAGCACGCCGGTGCCGACGGGGAGGCACACCATGGTGCGTAGGCCGAAGGTGTACGCCTGCCTGGCCCGCTCGCAGTTGGCGCTGGCGAGCCCTGTGGCGATCCACGTGGGCTGCCCCGCGTAGAGCGTCTGGCCCGGCAGGCCCATCCCGTTGGGGAAGGACTGCGTCATGGAGACGAGGAAGAACCACTCGGTGTCCGTGACCTCCTCCTCGACGGCCTCGTCGGGCGCGGCGGCCCCGCCGCCGGCGATGAGGGAGTTGAGCTCCCTGAGGACCCGCTTGCGGTGCTCCTGCTCGGCGGCGGAGGCCGGGGTGGGCTGCTGCTGGCGGCGCTTGTCGGCGTCGTCGCAGCCCTTGTAGTATCCGTCGCCCCACCCGAGGAGGGATGCGCCGGCGCCGGCGTCGGTGGAGGACTGCCAGAAGATGGCGTAGGTCCAGGTGTCCCTGGAGCCCTCGATGATGGCCTGCAGGCGCTGCTGCAGCGTGTCCTGGTTGAAGGCCGGCGGGAGGGCGACGGCGGCGGGCGGCGGCGGGGTGGCGGCGGCGCCCCAGGGGAAGGCCGGGAGGTCGGCGGAGGCCATGAAGGCCTCCATCATGGAGGCGTTGTCGTCCGTCCACAGGTTCATCGGGGAGGGAGGAACCGAGGAAGAGAAAGGTGGGATTTTTGGATGGGGGAGGAGGAAGGGAAAGGGGGAGGTGGGAAATGGATTGGTGGTGAGGGGAAGACGAAGCCCAAAGTAGTAAATTGTTCGGGTTTGGGTTCGGTCGCCGTCGCCGTCTCCGCCGATGCCTGATTGTTTTGTTGGTGGTGGGGGTAAATTCGGTAATCCCTCCCTCCGCTATCTTCTTCTACTGAATGCACTCTGCTCTTCTTCTTTGCAGTAAAAACTGTTTTCCTTGCTGTGGTAAAACTTTCTGTTTTCGTCTCTCCTCTCTTCTCTAGGTTGCATGCCCGAATTTAGGAGGTCCGTTTGTGTAACCGCCGTGTTCCTAGCATGTTGCCGGAGGAGTGGGACCCATTGTCAGAGGCGAGTTGAGTAGGGATGGGCCCACCCGTCAAATATTTGCACCCATTTCTTATCTGGTGTAAAAAACTATAACTAGGGTGGAATGAGGTGGATCACCGCATTTCAATGGAATCGGTGTGGTATATATCTAGATTGTGATAGTGCACATTTAGGATCTTTTGAAGATCATGTTTTGGTCACATTATTGGCACACCCTCCATTTCCGTCTAATGATAATTATATGATTCTCACATATATTTTATTTCCTTTTGTAAAAATTGAGAAATCGAGTAGCTTGCATAGTGGTGTTGTGTCAAGCTAACTCGTACCTCTTTTGTAGATCAAAGAAAGATGTGGTCGGGCCATCAAACATTCACTTTCGATTATGCGAGGGTTTCTCTTTGTAGGAATATTGTGATTCTAATCCTTTGAGAAAGTTTTAATGGAGTCGGTGTGAAGCAACTGAAGAGGTAGATCCGTCAGCATTGTTGTTGTTTAATGAGCGTGATATATTTGGATTTTGTTCAATCACATTTACGACATTAATGGAGGCGGTGTGAAGCAACCGAAGAGGTAGATATGTTAGCATTGTTTCTGTTTAATGAGCGTGGTATATTTGGATTTTGTTCACTCACATTACGACGCCTTATCCGAGCATCGTTAGTATCGTATATTTTGAAAATATTAGAAGGATCACCGTTGTTCCTATATTTCGGGAGTATAAAAAAATATAGTATGGGGCCTAAATATTTTGTACTGCCAAATACAACATTGCAATACTTATTAGGCTTCGAATGACCATGTGGCCAAGATGACCGTAGATGAACCGGATCTCTACGTTCTACACAACAACCGGCAGCAATAGTGGAGCGTGACAACTAGGGCTGAAAACGGATCGGCTGCAAATCGAGTAGTGTCCTTCCCATTTTCGTAATAGTAATTGGTAGAACGAATACGAATAATGATTTTGTCAAATACGAATATAGAGCGAGTATTACTCAAATACGAATGCATATCTGATGTTTTGTCAATTCAGACCGAATACAGATACAACGAAATAAACAGACTTATATCATATATTAAGTCGATAATACAATGGTAGAGAGGTAAACAAAATACAAATGTATTAGACTCTTTCAAGTTTGATCATAGAAATAAGTATTTTACCACCTTTTTGTTTACTTGGGTTGATAAATTGCATATAGGGATGGATACTAAAATTGGCTAACCTAATTTTATCCGGATACCAATATATACATTTGTTTCAAAATTAATACCACATTTCAATTTGTATACGTAAATAAATCCGGATGTTGTCCACATCTATTTCCATTTTTGTCGGGATACATGTATTTTCATATTTATTTTTAATTCACATGAATATGAATGTCGGTAATTCCGATTACTCACTACTATTTTCCATCACTATATATAGCCAAACTCAAGCTAGGTAGGGACAATTCATCGACCACAAGATAGATGGGCTAGTGAAGCAATATTTAGACAAAATTTAAACTATTTAAACCTTAACTTTAAACATAGATGGGCCAAATATCCCAACTTGTCCAAAGACCTTCCGCTCATGGTTGGCCATGTGTAGCCAAGAGTCCAAACATAACCATACTCGTTCAAATATTTTCCTCTGAAATCCCGATAAAATTTATTTATGCGTGGAACTATAAAAACATATATCATCTAGTCTCGTTCGATCATTTGACATGTCATTTCAAAACTACTTACTTGCAGCCACATGTGGATGGATGTGGATGGGTTTATCTGTCTAAACAACATCTACTTATGAAAGGAAAGAACAATATGCACGTTTTATCAGCTGAATTAACAAGTATTGTCCTTTAAAGTTCCTACAAAATTCATTCTATCCAAAGTGACTATACTTTGTGTGTGGCACCAAAAGGTTATCTCATCTTAATCTCATTTAATCATATCTACGTGTCACTGTTACACTTGCTCCTCTTTTCAGAACCTATTTGAGTGCAACTTCATGTCAAATATATGGATGTGTATTTGTCTAAATAACATTTACTCTCTCCGTTTCAAATTAGATAACTTTCATTTGTTAAAAATGAACGTATCTAGATTTATATTATATCAAGATACATTTACTTTTAAATAAATAGAAATCGTCTAATTTAGAATAGAGCGAGTACTTGCAACGAAGAGAAGAGTATACACTTTTTATCCGCTGAATTAGCAAATATGTTTAGCACTTGGACAATAGATTGCCACTTGAAAATAAAGAAAAACAACTGAGAAAAAGATGCACGGGTGCAGCATGAGCTTAGCACGAGTGATGGATGCACCCAACGCCGGTCCGGTCAGGCCGGCGTGTTTGACCGTCGACCTCCATCACCATCAGCACGGCGAGGCTATGGCTGGATCCACTCCAGTCGACCTAGCGCACGTATAGTACATTCCACAAGCTAACGGAATCGGGGGCCCACGCACCAGAGACAGACACAACAATATCAACAACTGGGATCGTTTAACACCTGCCGCAAATCTGGGCCGTCCGTCTTCACGTGTTTGGCGAGGCCCGCATCGTGCTCCTTTGCATATTTCTTGTTTGTTTAAGCGTGGATTTGATCTTCGCCATCTTGAGGCCCCGATAAACAAAGGGGAGAAGAACGTGGTTGGTTGGTGGGTCGCTGTCGAGTCACCACGATTATCTATCTCTGCTTTCATGCTAATCCTCCATGGTTAAGGCCGCTAATATAAAACTGTTGGTGCTGCACTTGGAGTGGCGGCAGTTTTGGATTCCATTTGCAAATGCTACACTCACTCCTCGCATGCTCTGCTGGTTCTTTGGAGAGCATTTTTTTTCCTTTGCTTGAAGTACCCCAGTCTTTTCTTTCACGGGAAATAAAGTTTTCATACTTCTGTATGACTGTATGGACGCTCCTTATCCCATGGTCCATGGAGCTTGAACTCAGAACAAGAAGGAAACAATGATAAGAAATGCATGAATTAAGATTTTTTTTTTTGTAAAGAGCATTTTAAAGTTCAGTCACTTGATTGTCCCAAATACTACCACCAATCTTGTTAGAAATCATCCACCGTCACCTTGATTATTTACTAACTTTATGCATGCCTTCCCGTGACATCTATGGAGTTTTTCACAAATATTGGAGAGGGCATGATGGTAGCCAAACTTGACGGAGATTTTTGACAGAGCCAAACAAAGTTGAGGGGGTCGTAAGATACATTATGCTTAAATTTAAGTGTTTTGTTTTTACCTTTTTTTTTGCTAGGGCATGGATGGGGAGGCGAGGTCCGTGAACCACTTTGGTCCTTATGACGCTCAGCTACTCAATCTGACCCTCGTTTGTAGTAGAAAAGCTATGTTGTCGACCCTAAATAGATAAAAGCTCTACTATTGACATCTTCATCAGCTTAATGTGTGCATCGAGTTGAATTTCATGATAAATCAATATTGCTAACATGACACACTTATACACAACTTCATGGATGTTAGTGGCTTGTCACCGTTAACTTGTCGCAGAACAAGAATACAATATACTTTTTCACTGATATTCCCTAAAAGTTAACATTAATAGAGCACACTTGCACCAAGGTTTTGATTCTCGAAATAACAGAGTGGGATCGGGATTCTCGGTTACCGAGGTACCTGGAAAATACCGGATGTTACCGGACAAATGGAAAAACAAATTCTGATTTCAAATTTTGTTTTACCTAAGTTGGTCATTTAAATCCAAAAAAATCATAAAAAAACGAAATATTTTGACCGGTTAGCACATTTCCCAGGGATGCTCAGGAAACTCGGACAAGTCGATACATAGAGTTACCGACCGGTAACCAAAACCGTGTGCTCTACTACGTCGATCTAACCAATGTTCAAACATATTTGCTACACCGGTAGGAGGAGAAATATTAAAAGTAAAATAAATGAGCCTCCAAATATGTCTTACCAATATCCATCCAATGTCTTTAATTACTGTAAGTCAATATATTTGATATTGCATGGCTAGCTTTGTGGAATCTATGAAACAACCACCCGCGACATGGGCGTCTATACACCTTAAAGAGAGTCGATAGTTCTTACAAACATTAACAAATAAGTCATCTTTTATTTGCTATTTGTACATGCATAAATTATAAGTACAAGTACGGTCTTAAGCAATAGTTTTCTCGTTCGTGTAGGAAACACCAAATACGAGGTACTCTCCAATGGTCATGGATAAATTACAAGTACAAGGACTACCTTTGGGTGGGTGGTCTCCAATGTTTGTTCTAACATTACATTTCTCAATCTTGGGATCCATAGAGGCGCTATACTGAATATTCTACATGAGCTCGAACCACTTGAAGAAAACTACTATATTTTGTTACTGGTACAAAATTTTTTCAAACAAAATCCTACATAATTTATATGTACTCCCTCCGTCCCAATTTAAATGTCATGTAGTTTGAACTAACTAGTAAGAACCTTCTATGCAAATATCGACCGTGAGTTGAATTCGGACAGAGGTAGTACATGATATCGCAATCTAGAATGTTTCTCGAATATGCGTAATCACACAGGTTCCAGTCAAGGGAATTCACTGGTTTAAACAACTGAAAAACCATAACGATTGATTGAATTGAACTGCACGATGGAAGGTGGAAGCTTCGCTGGTGGCGCCGAGCAGGAGCACGGGCACGTTTTGCTCGCGCGGTGCATGCACGGTGCTTGCTTTCCGGCCTGTACTCCGAAGAAACATTATCTTATTCTTAATAGTATAATCATGGAGATGGAGTGGCGTTGTCGTCACGTGCTTTGGGGCCCTTCACCATGTGGACACAGCTGGAAGGAAGCCTGGAACACGCCTTCCTCCTTTCCCTTCCACATTGTTTATCATCACATCACATATGTTAACCTTTTGCGGACCCTACAGTTGTTGCTAATCGCCAAAAAATAAAAACATGCAAGTGGGCTTGAGCTTTCAGAGAAAAAAACATGGAATGGTCGACCTGACGTTAAAACAGGGAGGACCAATTGGCCTTTCGTTCTTGGTTGGATCACACGAAATTAATTGGGCGGATCGCGTCCATGGATAGATGCAGCGAATGTATATATGCCGAGTGAACCTCCCCGTACCTGTCATCACGATGAACATGTGCATCATGGAGTACTAATCACCCACTGGTCTTAATTACTAGTCGCCCCCATAATCATTTTTTTTCTTAACCCACTTGATCCGAAACGAAGCTACTTCTATCGGCGCTTGGCAAATGATAGTACATCATAAACCCTGCGCGCAAAAGAAAAAAACACTTGGTGAAACGGCGGTGCTTGGACGAATGACAGCTTTTGGTTGGAGAGTGCTTCCGAGGAGACCTCAGCATAAGCCACACACTCGACATAAACACCTCCTTGTCGAGCGAGAGTCCGTTGTGGCGATCCTTAAACCCTTGGACACGTGTCTATGTCGATTGAGCATAACCGTAGGGATGGCAACGCGACATCTTTGTCGTGCTCGACAAAAAGGAGACTCCAAAAGCCCATTTTTCTTGATTTTTCTCTCTCCCCTCTTATCCCGTCATTAATTTTCACCGAGAATTTATTTGCCAAGTGACGTCAAGAATGCACTCAATAAAGCATATTTTCTAAAATTTCTCATTTTTCTTTTGCCTTTTCCCACCCTCTCTTTCCTGCTCTATTTCTTACCTAGAATAGGGTGGCGTAAAAAATATCCAATACACAATTTTGAAATGGAAGACTATACTACATGAGGATTTGGGACTTATAGTGTATAATACACAATTTTGAGACAACCGAAACAAAAATTTGTAAGATTTGTCCTCTTTTGGGTTGTTAATATTTCTATGACCTAATCTAACAAATAGGAAGTCACATGAATTCACCGATTTTTATGAATTTTGTAAGATTAGTTCCATTTGAGACCCGCCATATAGGAGGACACATGAAATCACACGAGGAAGGATCAAACACACTTCCCGTTTGGCATATGGTCCTAATATGGGCATATAAAGAGGAAAATATTGTACACAACTTTGAAGTAAACTTGCTTGACAAACATGATTGTGCCACACAATTTTTGAACTTATAGTGTAAAACTCCAACTTCGAGAGATAACCCAACAACCGTAACTCACTCAAGTCGCCAATCAGCTGTTGTTGATTGGCCATCGAATTTGCTGTGCGTACGATGGACTATGTCTAATTCTTATCCGACAATTCCTCTCAACCATGAGATACACCAGCAATTTAACAACCGACGGACTGATCTTTACATCGGATGAGAATCGGATAAAAAGGGGTCGAACGCCTAGCAGCGCTCATTGGCCATTGCAGAACCCGGAGGGAGACCAGGACGACATGATAGGACTGAAGCTGGTAGGAAGTCACGTTTTACATTTTCTTACTAGTTTCTTGATTAATTCTCGTTTCTCTCATTGCGCTTGCCGAAAACGAAAGGCGGTCGCACATAATAAAATCAGCTATAGCTACCGCGTGGAACACGTTTTCTCGTTGCTTGTGCACGACCGGCGGCCGGCTGAACGGGTAAAGATCACGTCAGCGTCACTCAGCATCGCTAGAGCCAAGGCTTGTGGAAGGGAGCTGGAAGGAGATGTGGAATTAGTGGACGTACGGAGCATCACCGTCACCACGTATCTATACCGTCGTTCGCTACAAGATCACCACGGGACGATCTAGGAAATTAAGTGTTCTTGTCGGCAAAAATCTGGTCGAATTGGAAAATGTGGATACATGAGCCATCTTTTGGGGTATACATTCAGTAAAGAGGTCAGAGACCTTTTTCCTCATATCGGCCTATGTCAATTGCATGATTAGAAGTAGAACCCCGGCTTCTTCTCCTCCGCCACTTTGTCTACTGGCAGTCTCGGAATTACCCCCTTAAACTTGTTTCATGGTGCTTTTTCAAGCCTCTTCGGATGGTAGGATTTATAAAATTAGGAATAGGAAAACAAAGGATTGAAATGTCATGCACTTTTATTTTTACAGGATTCCAAAATATAGGGATTTTATAAAAGATGCTTTTGGATGATGCACATGAAACAAATATAAGAAATTAACAAGAATGAGGAGAGTGTAGAGAGAGATAGAGGATGAAAGCGTTAAATTTTATAACGAAATAATAAAATGAAATTTGATCTTATGTTGAGATTCCTATGTAACCTCAACATAGGAGTATAGAAATGGATTTCTTACGAATTTAGTGGGCTCAATCCTATAACTCAAAGCCATTCATAGAAAATTCTTATAAATTGAAATCCTTCAAATTCTTACAGATTTCCTTCAATCCACAACGAGGAAAGAGGCCCTTCCTCTCTTGTGCAGACCTATATGAACGACAACATACGAGAGCTTCTCTCATCCGTCTTCTTTGGCATTCTGAACAACAACATACTAGACCTGCTAAGTCTATAATTGAGGCATTATATAGACTTAGTACCGGTCAACTCACACAAAAAGAGCGGTTTCCAAAATAACAGGACATTAGTTCCTCAAGAAATTTTCCCGCGAGAAGATGGGTGGAGTTAATGAGTTAAGCTGAAGTTAGTTTGTGGATACGCTACCTCCGGAAGTGTTTTGCTTTCCAAGTGCTAGCTAGAGCTTCACTAGTGCGCGCTTTTAACTAGCACGGCAGCTCGATCGATAGATTTTGCACCCTTTCTTCCGTCAATTTCCGGCCTCGTCTTCAGTTAATTCTTGCACGTTTTAAAGCTGTTGCAGGCAGCAGGAGTGAAATTCCATCTCCCTCGAGAATCTACAAAAATTCCATCTCCCTCCTTTCACAGTGATAGATAGCTAGCTCACTAACCACTACTAGTCTACTACTATGTTTTAACTCCTTCCTTGTCATGGCTCTGTGAGGTAGTAGTAGCTATGCATCTTGTCTCCATCAGAAAGCAACATCCCACCTCCTCTTCTTACAAGTCATCAACACTAATGTATCCGTCCTAAAACTACAAGAGTACAAGTACACTTATCCATCCCCGAGTAGAGCACCTTCCACTTCT
Source organism: Poa annua (assembly GCA_026929855.1). NCBI lineage: Eukaryota > Viridiplantae > Streptophyta > Magnoliopsida > Poales > Poaceae > Poa > Poa annua. The sequence continues at coordinate 76,009,392 of CM049431.1, read as the reverse complement.
CTATGTGTAAAATTTGAGCCTCTGATGAGCGGTTTTTCTCTCTTCATGGTAGGTCTGTGTACACTGCAATTGCCTAACTGGACTGAATGTGCAGAGTAAATTAGGCTATTAGCAGTGTCATGTCCAACTCTACAACCGTCAATGTAACTAGGAAGTTTCCAAATGAAATTCAGTTAAGGTCGGCCATTGGCCTACCACACTCCGTTCTTCATAGATACGGAAAAAAGATGCCAGTGAATGTTACCCTGTTGAGCTAGGCACCAAAGAGTAATAGCACACTTGCGTGAAGATGTACTACCAAAAGCTATCAGCCGACCAGACCCTACCTGCTTTACTTTCTTCCATGTGAAACATAACATCAACCACATGAAATGAGCTGAAGTGCAACAGGACTAGTAGATTGACATCTCAACATAATCTAATCCCATACCAAATTCTACATAATTTCATACAGACGGGATAGGTATACAGGGACACGACCCGGGTAGACAGAACATACCAGCTGAAAATACTCCTGCCGGAAACTGAAGCTGAATATACGACCCTGGTAGACAGTACACAGTCAGAACATGAAAGACCCGACTAAGAGAAACAAAAAGGTACAGCCAATTAGTGAGGGGCACTGAGATGCAGGAAACCCGCTATAAATTCAAATGCAGGAAACCTGTTGTTGAAGTATAAATATTTTTCGGGATGATTACACCAACATTTATTCAACTTGAGCTAGTTTTGCTCAGGGAGTGGTATCGAGCAGCTGACTTCAGTGGATTTCAGTTAAATATTTTGCTTTCTACAGACACAGCCTATAGAAAGAAAAGATGAAAGCTACAAGCCAAGCAAACAATTATTTATCCCGAAGAATCTGAAGGTAGTCGAAAGCAAGCATCGCTATGAAGATGAAAGTTCACCAAATTGTAAAGATCTTTGTTAGCGTTGCAATACCCCCTAGGCATAATCAAAAGCAACATAGCCTTTCGTGGGTCTTATTGTAAGTAACTAACTAGTCTGTTACAACACCGGATGCCTATCAATCATCACAAGCCCCATAGTAACCAGCATTGATAGTTTGATACAATGATCATAACGCTCATTGCGATCATGATCAAACCTGACAAATGTCGTTACCAATGACGGCATGCTCCCAACGAAAGGAGTCAAACCCACATTGTCAATTACTCTCTCCGTTCCATATTAGATGACTCTTTTTTGTCAAAAAGTTGATGTATATAAACTTATAGCATATCTAGATACATCCACTTTTGTCCAAATAGAAGTCATCTAATTTGGAACGGAGGGAGTAGTTTCAAGTCGCAAGAGATAGGAGTGCTGACACCAAGGGAGAAAGAGCACATATCCATAGATAGATGTCTTTAGTGATTAGCACCAGATCTTCTCGGCGTTCGATAATCATGCATCTCTAGTGCTATAAGGATGTCTTTAGTGATTAGCACAGTTCAAGTTCTCTGGATTCCTGATTTTGATATAAGGACCCGATCTTAAAGTCATGCAGAGGCGCCGAGGTGAAGCATGCAACTGACAAAACAGGGCGTTTCTCCTTCATAGACACGCACCCTGGTCCCTGGGCACCGACTTCCAGAGAGCAGCGAACGAGTATAGGCATGCAGACACACGGAATGACGTGAGTGCAGGAAGGACAGCAGGTGAGTGAGGAGATCGTCCGGGAGAACGCTAATACGGCCCTTGTCCTTGTCGCCGGTCACTACACTGTCAAGCATTCCGTCGAACAGGCGATGGCGTCGGAAATTCAAGGGGGTTTGACATGGTGCGTGCGACATCATCCAGCCATCCAGGTAGAGAGGGGCACGCGGAAACACAGACGAAGATGGAGAGAGGCGGCGGCTGTTGGTGGCCGCCCCGCCCTGCAGTTTCGACGGCATCGGCTATTGCTGCTCGTATCGTCGACGTGCGGGGTGGACTATGAATTCTGAAACTTCGACCCGGAAGCAGCTATGGCCGGACAGAGGAGTAACTCACTGGGCCTAGGGCAACATTTCTCACCGAGATTAGACGCTAACCCTCCTGCCACTTTGAGCCCACATGTTACAGACAACGTAGGGGGGTTATTATCAACATTTTGCCCCTTGGGGGGGGGGGGGGGGGGGGGGGCATATGACGATGTTTCCGTTGCTCGTGGGCTTCAACACTTTGTGCGGCCAAACGACATCGGATGCGCCACTTAAGGGCATCTCTAGTTGTTTTTTGAGATCGAGAGTACTCCCTCCAGTACGGAAAAAGTGTCGCTAGAAAACAGCCCGAGCAGTTCAACTGGTATGTTCGTCTCCCGACGTTTTATTCTAATCTGGTAGTATCTCTATTTGATTTCAAAATCATGCATATTTAATACCTCTATTATCGGGAGAATTTTAAGGGCGTGCTTTCAAATTTCATACCTGCACATCTGTATCTCAGTTGTCTCTTCTACTTCTTATGGAGTCAGTGGTGGGTAGCAAAAAGACCTCGAGCGAAAGGGCTCAACATGGTTTGCACATCATGTTGATTCATATCACTTATATCAACAACAGGATACTCACATCCTATGCACAAAAAATGTCACGGTTCTGAACTAGGGTTGGTCCGAAACTACGGTACTTATTGTGGGTCAAAGGGACTACCATAAACCATATATATATATATATATATCCTTGAACAATATTCACATCCGTGTCTCCAAGTGGCGAATCGATGGTCACCATCCAGCACCCACTGACCATTTGGGGAGGGAGAGGAATCCCTTCTCACGTAAGGATAAGAGAAGGGTTCAATAGTTAAGATGATGATGGTTTCCTAGAGCCTTTGGAAGTAAAGAAAAGCATCGGAAACCAGAACCAACTATGCAACAAAGACATTCTACCATGGAGGATCTCGAAAGACATGAAGCAATGGATACAAACATGGCGTGAGTCACGAGTCAGTGACTTGTACGGGGTGGGTGTCTAGCTAGGCTGGCCGGCTCTTGTAATAAAAAAAATCTGCCTCCTTGTAAAAAAAAATGTTTATTGCGTTATCGAATTCTCAATCTGCGAACACGAACTAGCATGGGCCGGAGATGCAGTGATAGATTAGTACTGTAGCTAACTGAGCCTAGGCGGACCATCGCGGGCCGAATGCATCATCACTTCCCGTAGAACGGTCCGTCCAGCCCGCGTAGAGTCCAGGCCAGGCGAGCGAGGCACACGTGGAGGTGGAGTGCGAAGCAGAAAGGCACCGGCCGCAGCACCATTTCCTCGCCGCTCCTCCTCTCTCTTCTTCCTCCTCCGCTCCCATCCCTCATCTCTCCTCCTCCTCAATTCCGAGCGAGCGCCTCTCCGTTCGGGCGTCCGATCGCGTCGCGATGGCGGCGACCGACGCCGCCGCCGACTTGAGCTCCGTCTTCCGCAAGCTCCGCGCCAAATCCGACAACAAGGTACGTACCGTACGTGACGTGCGTGATCGGTTCCCACTGACTGCCCGAGGGTTTGTCTCCCTCCCTCGATTCCGCCGCGTTTGATCCCTGCCCCTGTGCCCCTCCCTCCCTCCCTCCCTCACCGTGTCTCTCTGTGTGTCTGCGCGCGCGCGCAGATGTGCTTCGACTGCAACGCCAAGAACCCGACCTGGGCATCCGTCACCTACGGCATCTTCCTCTGCATCGACTGCTCCGCCGTCCACCGCAGCCTCGGCGTCCACATCTCCTTCGTCAGGTCCGTCTAATTCCCCGACCACTCTGTCTAATTGTAATCCTTCCAGTGCGCGCGGTGTTGCTTCCAGACTAATCAGCCATGCCATGCACGTCTAAACTGTGGATCTTATTTTTAGGGGGATTTGGGCCCACCTGGTTTAGGGTTTGAATTCGCACATTGTGTCTTTTATTCAAGTGCCTGTCATGGTCATTTGAATTATCGTACCATGTGAAGTGTAGCAAACTGTGTGCCCAGAAAATGTGGCTCATATATATACTTTTTTTTTTGTACTGATGATGTGTGTCAGGCAAAGTTGTAATTCTGAAGCCGCTTTTTATATATAGCTACGCCGGGGACTAAAGGTTATGATTTTCCCTCTGTGAATGAAATGTTTTGTCAGATAGGTCGTACTCCACTTGTTTGATGCAGAAACATTATTGTTACATTGATTGACTGACCTGATTACTGTTGGACGTCGGATAGGAATTGTTGGAATTTATCACCGAGTTTTCACAATAATCTGCAGATCAACAAGCTTGGATTCATGGGCTCCAGAACAGCTGAAGATGATGGTTTATGGAGGAAACAACCGCGCACAAGCTTTCTTTAAGCAGCATGGTTGGACTGACGGTGGGAAGATCGAAGCAAAGTACACTTCAAGAGCTGCCGACTTATACCGCAAGTTGCTTCATAAAGAGGCTCATAAAACTTCCACTGAAGATGGAAATAATAGTTGGCCATCCTCCCCAGTCACAGCTTCCCAGAATTCGAACCAAGCATCTGCATTTCCAGACCTCAAACTGGCAGAGGCGTCCAAAGAAGTTGTAGATGAGAAGAATGAGCCTGAAGTTATTCGTTCGCCTAAAGCTCCTACCCATTCATTCAAGAAACCAATTGGTGGAAAGAAGCCTGGAAATAAGACTGCCGGACTTGGTGCACACAAGCTTACAACAAAGGTAATTTGCACCTTACTAAACTGACAAGATAAAAACTCCACTTTTGTCCAACTTATATTCTTCAAACGGTGATGTGTCACTTGATCTGCTTTGCCCCTTTTTTCTATCAGAAACGAAAAGTTGCTCTATGCTTATTTGACTCTCATTTTTTGATATCCACTGAAATTTCCAGTTACAATTTTATTTATTTATTTCTCGTTGAGTTTTATAACGTCTGTCATTTGCTCCAGACGAGGGAAAACCTCTATGAGCAGAAACCTGAAGAACCGGCTCCTGCTCTGCCATCGGTGACTGAGAGAACCACAGCTAGGAGCAAATCACATACTTCCAGATTTGAATATGTTGAAAATGTACCTTCTGGCGGGAGCAGCTCTGAAGAAAATCAGGCATTTGGACATGTTGCACCGCCAAAGTCTTCAAACTTCTTTGGTGAATTTGGAATGGACAGTGGATATCAAAAGAAATCTTCCTCTAGTTCATCCAAAGTGCAGGTAATGTTTTAGTTATTCAGTAGTTGCATCATTTATATGATGAGAAATCATGAATATGTGATGTTAGTCATTTGTTGTCTTAATTTGCAAAAATGGTATGTTCCAATCAATTTAGAATATTAAAGAGGAACATTGAGTTATACCGGTAACAAACTTTGAACACTCTATGTAAGAATTTGTTTTGATAAGTATACCATGCTCCTAGTCCAGTTCCACCATTAGGTAGTACATGTGGTAGTATGCTTTGAATAAGTTATCATGCTTCCAAAAGCACTGTCGACTTGGTGGTCCATGTTGAAGCCTGAAAATTGGCTATCAGCATTACAGGACTAAGCATCTGAGATGGTAAAATATTCACTGTTTGTCTGCATTCTGAGTGAATTTACACATGTGAAGCTGGATGACTTGTTCGACTTATCTCTAGGCTCTAGCTGGAAGTTTTGTTGTATATCAGTAGCTTTGATATCTGTCGTATAGTTGGTAGGAGCAAAATGTCTGATGGTTATAGGTCAAAGTTTCGGGATGTGGCCGACTGGCCGTTGACAGTGTTCTACAGTTATTACAATATGAGTTACCATATCATACACTGCTCGTCCTGATTATATTGTTTAAATATCATCTCAAACCCTTGCTGACCATGCTGGTTTTTTAGTTCATCTATGTATTATGAAGCACGTGAATCTGTCCCCTCTGGAAATGTCAAAACTTGTTACAAAAGTGCAATAAGGACTTGTTTTCATTATCGTGTTGAGTTCCAACTTCCAAGCAGTCTATGAAATAACCGATTGCAATGATCTCCAGGTTGAGGAAAGTAGCGAAGCAAGAAAAAAGTTCTCAAATGCAAAGTCGATTTCATCATCTCAGTTTTTCGGTGATCAGGCCAATTTGGAAAAGGAGGGTCAACTCTCGCTCGAAAAGTTTTCTGTAAGTATATCACTGTGTCGTTACTGTTTGGGATGATAGTAATATTATTCGTAGTCTTTGTTTAGAACAAACCTTGAATCCACCGGCCTGGCCTAACCCTTACTTTTCCAATCTTGGGGATATTTTTTATATTCTCATCCTACATATATTTTTACACTATTTTGATGTTTATAAGTAGTTGTTTGTCTGTGTTTGTATCATGATTGATCAGCTTTCCACATAACTGCTCAACTGGATAATGTGTTATCACTTATCAGCACAACACGGGTTGCTAGTACCTTCTTTAACATCTCTGGATTGATCGGTGCTATGTGGAATTTTACGTTCCCCTCACTCATGTGTTGTTGTAGGGATCATCTGCCATTTCAAGTGCTGACCTATTTGGCCAACAAGGGAATAATTCTAATGCTGATCTGAGTGCTTCAGATTTGATAAATCGAATCTCCTTCCAGGTAACATTGGAGTAGCCTTAGTTTTTTTTTCTTTTCTTTGAGGAACTGGAGTAGCATTAGTGCATGGTTGGCCTGGTTGCCCTGATGGACTTGCGTTGATGCTTTGTTATCTGGACAGGCAACTCAGGACTTGACCTCTCTCAAGAGCATGGCTGGGGAGACTGGGAAGAAGCTGACATCTTTGGCATCTAACATCATGTCTGATCTTCAAGACCGGATCCTCTGAGCTTCCTTTACAGTCGAGAATCTTCAGCTGGCCGGCCTCTCCTGATTGTTATTACATCATATACAGATTTGGTGGTGGCTTGCATGCCTGGCAGATATGTTTAAGAGTCCATAGGCATTCTAAACTTATGATCTCAGTCAGTAGTCCGTCAACAGAGGAAGAAATCGCAAATGCTGTACTGGCTAAGTGGTGCTAGCATTTGAACCTGTGACAGTAACGCTTTTGCCTCATGAGTTCAGTTTATATTTCGGTCAGAACTAAAGGGACGGCATCAAAGGTACTCTAAAAAACGAATGGATGGTGTCAAAGGAATGCCTTTGCTTTCATACCATAGATGGTGTTGTAACCGTATGAAAAGCTGGTATCACCAGCCCAACCTTGCAACAGGGATGCAAAAATTCACCAAGTCTGGCTCAGGTTGGCCATCTTTGTTAAGAGTGTCCAAAAAGGTTGGCCATCTTTGTTAAGAGTGCCCAAAAAATGCAGTGCCATTGCTCTACTTCTGCATGGCAGAACGCGTTGTGCTTACAGTGATTAGTTACATAGTGCATTAACGTTTTTTCTTGGATTTCCCTCTCGCTTTCCACCCGACTCTTCTCTTCTTCTTTAAGACGACATCCTTCTTCCGCTTTGCCTTCGTCCCAGCTGTGGACTGTTGCTTCATCCGCTTCCTTGCTCTGGTCTCGACCCCATAATCTGCAAGTTGCAATTTATAAATGAAGACTTAGACAAACTCCTAGATCAGAAAGAACTATAGCATCAAGTTGCAGAAACAGCAAACAATGTGAACATGCTTTTTTTCCTGTCAAAAATAAGAGTGGATTTCCTATTAATAAACCGGGCATGTGTGAATATGGTTTATAATATATTTCATGTTTACTTTGTTCACACACAATACGATAATAATAAAAACAGTTCCCGTCAGAACTCAGAAGCCAGTGGAACATGCATCCACCCCTAAAAGGTGCAGGAGATTATCAAAATGAGTTGGCAGTATTTGCTGACCAACTCGCATGAAACCATGCCAATTCTATATCTGAATGAACTTAGTGATGCACTCGCCGTTAGTAATATGGTCGGAGTTGGAGCCTACTGTTGTGAGGCCCGACGTGCCAATCCTCCTACGTGCCCGCAGCTCTCCAGCAGGTGAATCACAAGAGCCCCTCATCTCATCATCTTCTCCCGTCATCTTATTATCTTCTATAAACACGAAGATAAGCCTAGTAAGATACCAACCACAAGCACAACGTACAACCTCATAGAAGCAAGGTTTTCTGTTAGCAAAGAGAGATCACACTTACTATGCAATGTCAAGTTTTCAGGACAACTGTCTTCTTTATGTTTAAGTGATGATGACTGTAGTAAATTTTCATGTGATGACCCCCCCTGGGAGCCTGAACCAGTAACCTGTGATGATGATCCATGTGTCCTATGGCTCATTTCCTTGTCGTCATGTGATCCCTGTGGGCTGAGGTTTTGGCAAACATTTTCATTTTCTGCGCTTGATCGGGCAGGGGACGTGGGTTTCTGTGTTTCTCCAGACTGTTCTCCACCCAGGCTCGAACTGCAACTCGCTTCGTTTTTGTCAGGTATATTCATACTGTCATTTGCATTTCCTTGGGGTTTTTGCGACAAGCTGACCGAACTAGGACGTGCTTCGTTTCTCGCTGCTGGTCCACCAAAAAAAATCTCCGCACTATCTTGTTCATCACCATCACTGTCACTCCCACTGCCACTGCCACTGTAACTACCCTTGCCACTGTCAATGGAAACACCATCCTCGTTCAAACCTTTTTCTGCCAATTCTTGTAAATAACCCGAAAGCAAAATGTTTTTTTCCTCGAGTAAGGTAGAGAACCATGGGGATGAACCTTGCTTGACATAGAACAGAAGATATGCTTTACAGTCCAAAACTTTATCTGCGCTCAATTTCATAACCTGCACCGGGAAAGGTTTGAACCGTGTAACTGGATAAAAAGTGAAAAAAAAAGAGTGTTACTAGCTGTAAATAGATTACCTTATCATCATTGAAGTGATACCAATCTGTTTCTGACGAACGGATATAACAAACATAGTGACCCTTGGATGAATTACCCAAGTGCTCGACAACTCCATACAGATCATAGTTTTGAGGGTTCTGCAACAAGAAAGTGTGCATCAACGCTATAAATGTGTATGCAGAGGCAGGGGGTTTTGCCACCTTTTTGGAAAGAAAAGCCTTATAAATAAGTGCTTCGATGATTAAATGAGAAGGAAATGAACTTACAGTATTCCCAGAGCTCATGAATGGCTTTAAATCCAGCTCTAAATGGTACTTCACCATCTCTTGAATCTTGGATATACTACTGCCCAAATTTTCAAACCGTTTGAGCTGGATCACAAGAACTTCTGGAGCCTGCTCCACCTTCAAGTGTTTTTCCATGTTCACACGAGATTTACACCCATCACATATGAAACTTTCAACCACCTCAATTTTTGTAAAAGATTCTAGCGAATCCAGGACAGTATCCATCTGGTTAATCTCCAAGCTAAGGTCAAGGAAAGACTCTAATCTGTCCGAGCAGTGATTGCACTCTGGACAATTCAACTGACCAAAGAAAAAAGATATAAGTCAATATCACAGGCTAAGTCAGAACTATACTGATCCAAGTTGTAGTGAGGATCAGCAGACACACCTGGCTTTTCAATTGGCCTCCAAAAATTTCTTTAACAGTAGAAGAGGGCTCCTCAGATGAGAGCCTGGGAGCAACAGAGGCGTCATCTAATTTATCAAGCAAGCAGCGGAGGAGTTCATGTGCATCTTGTTGTACTCCATCCATAAAATCTTGAGATATTGCTGCAAAGCATATTTGAAAAACCAAGATCAGTACATATAGTCACAGGGATGTCTCTAGTACCCTTAATATTAGAAGGAGAATATAACAACTGAAATATTGAAGGGATGAATGCATGCATTATAGCTAAACAAGACTAGTGTTACTACCAATACAATCTTTGAATAGTGTAAGCTACCAATGAAGTATACATGGAAGAAAACTGAGAGTTATGTTAAACAAACATACACTCAGGTGAACTTACAGAAGCGGCTTATGAATATATGTAAAGGAAATTTACAGGTTCATACACTTCAGGCGTTTGACAAACTTCATGGGGTAGAGAACATTCCCGGAGAGCCTGATGGCTTCAGCAGCATGGTGACGTAGGGAGCAGTAACAGCACAATTCGTTGGAACCACCTAGGGGAAATTTAAAAACCCAATTGAAAGCATAAAAGGTTATAAGAGATGCTCCACGATAAGTAAAATACAGGAATGAAGTAGACTGAACTAAATAACTTACTAGGACATAGACCTAAGTGACCATCTTTCAGAAGCTTCGACACAAGAGGAACAGTGTGAACCACACACTGGAGAATGCAGTTAAGGAAGCATGTCCACTTATGAGGATTAACTAGTGCGGCGCCCTGTAATAGCAACACAAAATCGTAAGACAAAAACGTCTAAAGTCGATTTGAGAGTAAACTAAGAAAATCAGGCATGAACATGTAGCACAAGTCTAGCTTACCACAGGGTAGTCGTTCTTTTCACAGATTAGATTACGGAAGCAGCATGGAGTACGAGCATAAACACGCTTGTCATACAGAGAATCCTAGGGTAAAAGACAGAAGTGGAAGATGTCAAAACACACACTTAACATAGAAAATAACACATAATACAAACAATCTAATTTCACAAGGTTTGGATGATGGCGTAAAACAAATATCTGTGTCATCCTGCAATCATTAGGAATAATAGTACAGAACGATTATATATACAGAAGGCATAGGTGGTTTACCATCAGATTGAAGTGACTTGTATAACCACTAACAATTCTTCCTCTACCTTGGTAGCTACACTTCATGCAGCCACACCTATCAAGATAATCATTTGCATAACAAAGTGGATTATCATGAAATCTATCCATATGGTATCTGCCATCATAAAATGGACGATCATGATCATATTCTCTATGATCGTTATGGTCACCAGGATATCTATTGTATCCTTGTTCAGCACGAATTCTGTGAGCATGTAATGCTTCAGCATAGCGCCATCTACGGTCACGAGGATATCTGCCACAACGAAATGGCTCATCATCATATCTATGGTCTCTTTGTTCACTCCATAATGTGGGAGCATATAAGGAGTCATCATAAACTCTGCGGTATCTGCTGTGTAAATGGTCATAATAATCATGATTATCCTGAAGAACAAACAAAACTGAAATGTTAACTTATTGGAACGTATGAGCATGCGGCAATGTGAGATAGAGGAAGCATGTACGTGCCACATTAGATAAAATCAGTACACCAAAAAAGGTTAAATATTAACAAATGGCGGTATCAGCAGTAAGCAAAAGAATAGCTGCAAAGAAGAAGTAGCATGAACTAGCAAATACTTACATCCACATCTTGCAAGGTCACCTTGTCTCCCTCGCCTGCTGGACCTGTAACCTTAAGGAGATTTTTGTCTTGCGATGTATCCTTGTCTGCCTCGTCTGCTGGACCTGGAACCCGCAATGGATTTTCGTCTTGCGGTGTCTCTTTGTACCCCTCTTCCACCAGACCACCCGGATGCTGCAATCAACGAACACCAAAACGGCTATATATATTAGTCGTCTTAAAGTGGAAAAAAAATACGCCAGAACGCATTTACGGTGTGACGAAGGGCATGAAACAATGACCACCACAAATACACATAACACCCATGCCGTGCTAGAGTTCCAAAACCCCGAGGAAAATCAACACAGTATCGAAATTAAATTATCCTGCTGCATCTGGCATCAAATCGAAAGGGGGAAGCTACCACAATTGGGGAAACTGTAAACCTTGAAGTAGCCCAGCGAGAGGGAATCAAAGCAGAGCTGCCTGGGAGGCGCAGCTAGCGAGCAAAAACGCCAGATGAAAATCTCGCAGAATCTCCACTCGACCAAGCGCCTACCGGCCACGGGGACCTCAAGGCGCCGACTAGACTAGCGCAGGAAAACAAAATACAACATGGAATACGCTGAGATTCGAGTAGATTTGCCGCTCGATTTAGCAGCTACGGGCAAACACGATCGAAACCGCCCAGATGATCGCGGGATTCAACAGGATTACAACCCCAAAAATAGAACAAGGCGCGAGGCAAAGCACGAATTTAAGCTAAACACGCACCAAAATTAACAGTTCCCCAGAGAAAACTCACCCATTCTATCTGCAGGAGCGGAGCCGCGGCGGGCATCGGCTGCTCATTCTCCGCCTTTTCCTCCTCCACCTCCGGCTGCGGCACGACGGCGGCGTCCGCGGCCATGGGAGGCCGCTCATCCTCCTTCTCCTGGGGCTGCGGCGCGACGGCGGGGTCCGCGGCCACGGCGGGGGGCTGCTCCGCCTCCGGCATCGGAGCGAGGGAGGCGGGCGCGGCCACGGGGGGTTGTTGGCCCTCCTTCTCCTCCGGCAGCGGCGGCATTGGCGCGACGACGGCGACGGCCTCGCCGACGGCGGCCGCGGGCATGGGGGTAGCTAGGGTTTTGGAGGGGTTTGGAGCCATTGGAGGTGGTGGTGGGTGGGATGGGGGGCGTGATCAGGAAGGGGCGTCGCGGAGGAACTCGGCGCGCGGCCGCTGCTGGAGGCGGCGCGGCAATTTATATGGCGCGGTCGGAGTCCTGGCCGGGTCGCTCGGGGTCTCTCTCTCGTCTCTCCCGGGTCCCCTTCCTTTCTTTCTTGCGGCCTTGTTCCCGGACCGCAATCTCAAGGAAATAATGGTAGATGTCTACCATTATTTTATAAGATATCGTATCTACTGCATCAGTTATGATATTATTAGACATGTTATGATAGATTTAGAAAGATCACAACAAATATTTTTATTAAAAAAATTATGCGAGATATATTAACATGCAGGATTTCAAATATATATTCATTTCAAAAGCTAAGTGGAAGAACAAATTTTACCTTGATGTAACTTGAATACATCGATAATCAAATTGTTGTGAATGGTAGTGTTTCTTTGCTGCTATAGCGCGGCTGGATTTACGTAATTTTTATTTCCTGATTCTTTATATGCCAATATACATTTTTTTACCTTGAATACATCGATAATCAAACTATTAAAAATAATGACAAGCTCAATCTTGCCTATATCTCTGGCGCATTGTGAGGCAAGGAGAGTGGTCATATGGACATTGGACAAGAAATTCATGGATAACTTTACTTCAATTGAGAGTAGGCATGATTTGCTAGAAAACCACTACTAATTATCGGCTTGACGCTGATGAGAGAGGTTATGATGTAGGGTTATGTAGGGACATTTTGATCTTTGCACATGAGAGAGGAAAGATGTTAACCCTCTCATCTAGACACAACCAAGGGAAGTAACCGAAGTCTAAGTTTAGTGTCCTTCGGATGACAACAAAAACAAGAGAGAGGAGGAGTTGAAGAAAGAAGTACGCACCAAGCTACTGATGTTCACCAAATTTGTGAAGTTTAGATATACTATTGTACATCCTTCAATTCATGTTTGCATAACCTTTGATGAAATTGTTCTAATCCATAACTACTATTGTGGCACCTTAATGAATGAGAGACTAATATATGTAGAGAAGGTCTTCCTTTTTCTCTTGGTAAAAGATGCTTTATTAGTAAAAAATATTCGAGCATTACATCTACATAATTAAGGAAGCACAAGAGCACCACAATATAAAAGTACCACATTGTAAAAGACATAAAAAGTAACAAAAAACTAGGAATCATGAATAAAATTGCAAATCGTATATGGTGATGAAGGTTCAATCGGTAGATCACACTGTCACCCATGTTGGATAAAATATATCTCGTATCCTCGAATTGTGTAAACACACAATATATCTTGAGTCTCCACACGTTATAGAGATGGCATGAACATATCAAACTTGTACATCGATAGATGACCTACATAAGAGGGGAAAAATACGGTAGATAACCTTGTTATTTGATGCACACGGTGGGTGTGTTGTTGGGAAACCCCAAGAGAAAGGTATGAAGTAGTGCAACAACAAGTTTCACTCAGTTATGAAACCAAGGTTATCGAACCAGTAGGAAATGAGAATTCCTCCGAGGTGTCAATGGCGCCAGGAAAGTGTTTGGTGTGTAGTTGACGTGGAGCCTGCACACAAACAATCAAGATATTTTGCCCCAACTTAACGGTAAGGGTGTCAATCTCACCGGCTTGTTGTAACAAATGATTAAATGTATGTGTGGAAGAAAGATGTTTGTTTGCAGAAAGTAACAAGTTTGCAGTTGGTGATTTATCAGATTAAAGAGAAGGACCGGTGTCCACTGTTCACTAGTGGTGTCTCTCCATAAATAATAATAACATTCATGCGGGTAAACAAATTACAGTTGGGCAATTGATAGAATAATGATGAGCAAACCAATGCATATAGCAACGTTATGATGTATAGTGTGAGATTCATTCGGGCATTACAACAATATACATAGACCGTTCCAACCGCATCTATAACTAATAATCCACCTTCCGGTTAGCGTCTGCACCCCTTTCAGTATTAAGTTGCATGCAACAAATTACCGCCTTAAGCACTGTGTGTAAAGCAAGTAAGTAACATCATGCTTAGACAAAGTACTAATGTTTTATCCCTAGTAGCAACAGTATATCTATAACCTTAGAGCTAGCTGTCACCACCCCAGATTAAATAGAGACATGAACCTACTATCAAGCATAAATACCCCCTCTTGGAGTCACAAGCATCTACTTGGTCAGAGCATCTACTAGTAACGGAGAGCATGCAAAATCATTAAATAGCACACACATGATATATTATGAAGCAATAACTTTAGTATTCAATATTCATCGGATCCCAGCAAACACAACATGAAGTATTACATAACGGTGTTCTTGATCATGATAGGGAGCTCACAAGATCAAAACATAATAGCACGAGGAGAAGACTGAAAGAACATTTCTTAATCCCTAGTGTTTTGTGTGTTAGTTAACAATACTTATGATGTACTAATAGAATGCTAAGTATTTCAGCTTGTATGTGATTTAAGTTCATATGCATCAAAGCCAAAAATGCGATGAAGAAGTGGTTCTGGAATTGTTCCAGGAACCGGAATATTTGAGCCGGAAATTTTCAGGGCCGGAATTTCCGGTTCACCAGAACTTCACAGAAAATGGCTAAGTCAAGATTGAGGAAGTGTTCTGATCTCAACCGGAAAATGTGACCGGAAATTTCCATCTACCGGAATTTACGATTGCACCCAGAAGAGGTCACAAAAAATGGCTAAGTCAAGATTGAGGCAGTGTTCTGATCTCAACCGGAAATTGTGATCGGAAATTTCCATCTACCGGAACTTCCGATTGCACCCAGAAGAGGTCACAGAAACGGCTAAGTCAAGAATAAGAAGTGTTCTGGTCTCAACCGGAAATTGTGCTCGGAAATTTCCATTCACTGGAATTTCCGAGTGCACCTTGAAGAACATTGAAGAAAACTGCTAAGGAAAGAAGAGGAAAAGGTTCTGACTCTAGCCGGAAATTCCTGTCGGAAATTTCAGTTATGACTTATACCGGAATTTCCGGGTGGTCGACACAGGCAACGGTCAGAATTGGGGAGGAGCTATAAATACCCCCTCACTCACTCAAGAACATTTAACTCTCAGATTTTCTCTCTCCTACATTTCTTAAAAGCTCAAATCATCAAGATCTCCCAATCCCCTCACCCAAATCCGTTGATCTTTGGGGGATTGGAGGAGAAGGCCCGGATCTACATCTTCACCGAAGCGATTTGCATTTCTTCCCCCATTCACTTGGGGATTTCGTGGGTAGGGTTTCCGGTGGGAAAACCTGGTTAACCATTGTTGTAATCTTGGTGTTGCCTTGACCTTTTGTGGTCCTTGACCTTTTGTGGTCATCTTGAGAGCCCCCAATTAAGTTGTGGGTGAGTGCCTCAAGCGTTTGTAAGGGATTCGATCTCCGCCCTAAAAGGGGATAAATAGTGGAAGGTGAACTCGCAACCTTTGTGGTTGAGTTCATCGGAGAAGAAGGTGAGCCTTTGTGGCGTTGCGGCTAACCTGTTGTGGTAGCGCACACCTCTCCAACGAGACGTACACCCTTGGGTGAAACTCGGGATTACATCTTCGTCTCCGCGTGCTTCACTTGGTTCCTCTTATCCTTACTCCCTTACTTGCTTGTCTTGTACTCTAGTTTAGCTTGGTATTGCTTAGCTTGTCATTTAGTTAAATTCACCGTAGTTGCATATATAGAGAATTTACCTTTCTGTTGAGCCTAAATTTGAAAAGACCTAAAATTTGTAATAGCACCTATTCAACCCCCCTCTAGGTGCCGGATTCCCGTTCAATTGGTATCAGAGCCAGGTTCACTTTTAAGGGCTTAACCGCCTAAGTGCAACGATGATGGAATCCGATGCCGAGAGGGCCGCCCGTGAGAAATTAGAGGCAGAGAAGGAGGCGTTAGCCAAAGGAGCAACCATGGCCGATCTTATAGATATGAGATCGTCCTTGGAGGCCCAACTCCTCAAGATGAATGAGATTCTCATGGCACTCTTGAAGTCTAAGGAGCCCGAGGCTGCTTCTCCCTCTCCTCCTCCTAAGGAGCACGGTGAGAACTTTAAGGAGTCATCTTCGGATGGGTCCAAAGATGTTCCTCCAAGTGCTTCCCCCGGGAAGGCGGAAAAGGATGAATCACCTAGCTCCTCTAATACCCCCAAAGGAGAGGAATTTCATAATGTTAACCATAATTACTCTCTTAACCCTCCTTTCCCTCACCCTCATGTAAACTTTAGAAGTGATCCTCCTAAGCTCAAACCTACTCATTTCTCTCAATGGCGATTTCAAATGAAGTCTCATTTATGTAGTGCCTCCATTGAGCTATGGCGCATCATTGAAGAAGGATTCAAGGCCCATGATCCAACCAACTTGACAAGAAGAGAGGTGGTTGATAGTCAACTCAATGCCACCGCTCTTCATCAACTCCAAATGGCTGTTGGAGAGAAGGACATGCCTCTTATTCAACAATTCTCCACCGCCAAAGAAGTATGGAATGCTATTTCCGACATCTTCGTCGGCAATGAGAGCATGAAGAAGAACCGGTATGATGCCTTATGCAATGAGGTGGAAGGGTTCTACAAGTTGGATGGAGAAAGTCATGAGGACATGTACCGGAGGTTTGTGTTAATTGCTAACACCTTCAAGAACCTCGGTGCGGTCTACATTGTTGACGCTTGGATCAAGAGGAAGTTCGTGACCGCTCTCTTGCCCTTTGAGGAAACGGAATTGAAGACACTCCAAGGGAGACATGACTTCGCGACGATGACATACAATGAAGTCATGCAAGAGATGACCGATTATAAGGTGGCCTCCAAGATTGCACAAGATGCAAGAGGAAGAGCCATAGTGATGCACAAGCATGCCTCAATTGCCTTGAAGGCCACCGTTGAAGAAGAGGATGAAGATGAGTATGAGGATCAAGTCGAGCTATCTAGTGAGACTCTCTCAAGTACTCTCACCCAACACATGGGTCTTGCGGCAAGAACGTTTTGGAAGAACCCCGGAAGGGCCAAAGCGAGGATTGACAAGAAGTTCCCCTCCAATGGAGGAAAGCCAAGCAACAAGGTGAGGCTTTGCCATAATTGTGCTGACAAAAGCCACTTTGTTGTAGATTTCCCATGGGAAAGAAGAGAGGATCATGGTGGGAGGCTCGTGGCCAAGACGAAGGGCAAGGGGCCCATGCCCATGAAGAAGCCCTACTTCAAGAAGAACCAAAAGATTGTCTTGGTAACTCAAGAGCAATATCCCACCGATGATGAATATAGTGACAAGGAGGATACCCCAACACAAGTGGCCGCACTAGCCATTTCCTCTACACCTCCGTCACTATTCTCCTCACCAAATGAGAGCCCCATCATCAATAATGCAAGATGTCTTATGGCAAAGACATCCGAGGTAAAATTGTCCCCTACCTCCATATTCCATGAAATTGATGATAGTATGAGCTTAGAAGTCAAGAAAGAGATTATTGCTTTTGATAAATTCATGACAAACTTGCAAGGATAAGGAAAGAAACACTTTGGCTCAATTATGAGTCGTATAGGTGAGCTTGAGGATGAGCTTGAGTTAAAAGGTGAGATTGAGAGAGAGGATGCTCACACTAAAGTGTCTCTCCAATCCTCCCTTGAAGATGAAAAAGAAGCTCATGCTCTCCTCAAGGAGCAACTTGCTAAGATCACTAAGGATCGGGATCTTTATTTTGCTAAATGTAAAATTGTGCAAAATGAAAAGTCCGAGCTTGTAGTTGCTCATGGTAGACTTTGCGAAGACTTCGAGTCATTGAAAATACTCACAAGGTATTGACAAGTGATCACGAACGTCTCCTCAAGTCTCGTGATCAACTCCAAACTCGGATATCTATTCTTGAGAAACCTAGCACTTCTACTCCTTTGAATACTAATGAAATGTTGTCAAAGATAAAGCTAGGGTTTTGTTTGTTCCCTCCATGGAAACCGAGCCCAAGATCTCTCTTGATAAAGGTAAGGGGACACTCACTACTCCTCTTCATGAGCGAGTGCCCCACAAGGGTAAAGAAGGTCTAGGTTATGTTGCTAAGGAGAAGAAGAAGATCAAGAAGAAGGCCAAGCCCGCACAAGCCAAGAAAGATGACATTGCAAGTGGAAATGCCACAAGGGGCACTCCCACTCGTGATGACTTTGCGGGCATATCTAACCCCAATTATGCTTTATATGTTGATTATTATGGGGATGTCTATGCTAGATACATTGGTCCTTTTGATGGCTATATTGAATATGTTATTTGGGTCCCAAAGACCCTTGTTGCTAACCAAAAGGCACCCATTGCAAAATGGGTACCTAAATCAAAGAATTGATTGTGTGTAGGGCCTTGCTTCCGGAGGATCGAAATGGATAATTGATAGTGGGTGCACTATTCATATGACCGGAAGCAAGGAGATTGTAACGGAGTTGAAGCCTAATGATGATCAAATGACCGTTACATATGGTGACAATTCAAAGTCTAAGGTAATAGGGCTCGGCAAGGTGGTAGTGGCACCGGACATCACACTTGTGAATGTCTTGCTTGTCGAGTCCCTAGGTTTCAACTTGATCTCGGTGCATTTTTTAACTTGTTTGGGTTATACCGTTATCTTCGAAAAGAAAATGGTTATCCTTATGCGGAGCAAGTATCTCAAAGTGTCTTTCGTTGGGTACGTTGAGAATGGGCTCTATGTGGTTGACTTCTCCGGAGTCACCATTTCCCATGCAATGTGCCTATTCGCTAAGGCGGACTTGGGTTGGCTATGGCATCGCCGACTAGCCCATGTCAACATGAGGACTTTGCAAAGTCTCCACAAGGGTGACCATATCCTAGGACTAAAAGACCATGTTTCTTTCTCGAATTATCGAATGTGTAGGGCCTGTGTTGAAGGAAAAATGCATGACATCCACCATCCAAGCAAGACCATCATTTCATCAACAAGGATTTTGGAGCTTCTCCATGTTGACCTCTTTGGTCCCATCCCGGAAGCTAGTCTTGGTGGGAAGAAATATTGCTTGGTGATTGTTGATGACTATTCAAGATACACATGGGTTTTCTTCTTCAAGTTGAAGGTGGAGACTCAAAAAACTATCATCGACTTCTCCAATGAAGCTCAACGTCAACACAATGTCCCAATCTTGGTGATAAGAAGTTACTATGGTTCCGAGTTCAAGAACTACACCTTGAACGAGTTCCTTAGTGAAGAAGGGATTCATCATCAATATTCCGCTACTTATACTCCCCAACAAAATGAGAATGACGGCTCCCTTGTGGAGCAAAGTGGTGTTTCCGATGTAGGTGATGATCAACCTAAAGATGCTATCCGAAGGATGGGGTTGGGAGTCCACTGCCCCGTCGAAGTCTATTATGAGGTTGCTCAACAAGCATCAAGCTTACACAAGTGGTGGCTACCCCCAACACAAGAAACACCCAACAACAACACCGTGCTCAACACGCCAGCCAAGAAGAAGCACAAGAACCTCCAGCTGCTCCTGGAATTTCCGGAGGGCCGGAAAATCAGGTTCAAACTGGAGTCGGAAATTTCGGTGAATCGGAAATTCCGGTCCACAATGAACCCGGAATATCCGGTCCTGCTGACATTCCCGGTGGCAGCTCGCAACAAGGCCAAGATCAACCTACTCCCCCACCTCTGGACGTCACTCCTATGGATGATCAAGGCCATCAACTCAGTCAAGGCGGAGACATGAATGATCAAGATGATCAAACGATCCCTCCCACCACAAGGAGGGAAATCGAGATCCGCCGATTGAATAGGGTTGGCACCTCACAAGAATTAAGAGCTCTATCTCTTGACAAGGGTTGCCCAACTGAGTTCATAGAAATAGCCAAATAAGATGAAACACAAGCAATGAAAGATCAAAGCAAAAGCGAGCTTGTGTTCCCCCATGCAAATCTCGCGATATAAACCTAATAGAACACATTCTCCCCCTTTGTCATCGAAATGCCAAAAAGGGAGAAGTGCGATGCTAAGGCGTCCCTAAAGGAAACCACCCGTGGAGTGAGAGGTAAGGAAGGGATCCATAGTGTCATCCGCTCCAGCATGTCCAGACCTACCCGCACCATCGTCATCACTATTAGTCCAGGTGGTCACAGGGTAGTGCTTCTGCATCCAGTCCTCCTTAGGAGTGATCACATCATCTGAGGGCTGAGTGGGAGAGTGAGGGATCTCGAGCTTGTCCATCATAGCATGGTGACGCATAGCAGCCTTCTTGTGAAACACATGAGAATCATATAAATGTTCTTTGACATCCAGCTGCATGCAGAAGACTTTCTTCATTTTTAACGTCAACTTGCCAACCCATGATGGCTCTTCAATCGGAGTAGTGTGGGAGCTAGAAGCACCAACATGAGCACGTCGGCGAGGGGCACTAGCGGGTGCGGTTGGAGTAGTGGTTGCAGTTGGAGGGGCCTTCCTCATATTTGGGGGAAGATGCTTCTTCATCAAAAGTTGCTTGCGAGGATGAGTAACAATGGGTAGCCCATCTTGCATGATATCCAGCCCCGTCGCTTCGTCATACTTGTGGCAAATAAGCTTCATGATGTACGGACCATATATGGGGACCCTTTTTCCAACCAAGGTAGCCCACAATTCCTTATACATGTACTCCATGACATCCAACTTCACCCCTTTGCCTTGATATTTCTTGGAGAGGGCAAGAAGATCAAACATGTACCCGTGGACTTGATCAATGTGTCCAACCCGAGGAGCAATGGTCTTATGATAGATACGGTGCAAGATCTCAAAGGGGGGGATAAGGTCTTCAGTCTTCCCAGCAATCCCACCTTGCATGGTGATATTAGTGATGTCACTCGGGGACTTGCAGAAGTTTTCAGCATGAGCCTCCCACTGATTACCTGAGCCATAGTTTGGATACCCCAATAGCTGTGCAAACTCACGCCAAGTAGCCTTAAGAACCTTATCTTTGGTCATCCATATGATTGTCTGAGCAAGATCATTGTCAAAGTAAGCGGTGGCATAGAACTGATGAATGTAGTACTCAATGTATGGTTGCTCCACTGTCATGATGTTGAGGAGACCAAATTATTCACACATGGCTAAGGTCTCGCGGAAATAGTCCTGGTGTTTGGTCCTCATGTGGTGCACATTGATGTGGTGTTGGAGAACAACCTTGGTCTTCTTGTTGGTTTGCTTGTACAACTCCTTATATACCCTTTCTTGCTCATTGGTGTAGAAATGAGGGTTGGATACACGTGGGTCTCTTGGTTGAGCATAGGGGTTGACCTCACGATATGAAGTGTATTTCATGGAGTTCATTTGTGAGAATGGGCGAGAAGAGGTGGACCGGCGCTCTTGGACCGGAGCCTTCCCTTGACATCGCCGAGTTGGCTTGGCGGGCAATATTTCTTCATCCTCCAACTCATCACTCTTGGACTCAGCTGATTCAACCGGTGTAACCTGTTCTTCTTCCTGAATCTCATTGGCATATCTTGGTTTCTTGTGAACAGCGGTGCAGATAGCTGCATGCTTTTCCTTTATTTTTCCCGAACCCACACCTCCACGGCTAGTACCTGAGAAACAACATATAGATATGTGGAGAGGGAACAAGATGAGTACACAAGTCCATTAGATAAAGATTTTTAAAAACATAGTCCTTGGGTGTAATTTGAAAATTGAAAATCCCCAGGTCCGGTAATACCGGCCAAGTCCGGTAGTACCGATCCCCGGCCGGTAGTACCGGCGCTGAGCAGTTTGACGGATCTTCAACGAGGATGCATCAAAGCTCATGGATATCAACCAACTACTTACACACAAGTGCTATGGGTTGCTCATTCGACCATTAGACTACTTCCTAACCCATTTTAACCGACATTACAGAGCTACCAATGATTTGCCCTAGATCTCATCTAAGAACTCAAAGAGAAACTTGGAGAGAGCAAAGTAAGAGCAAATACCGGAGGCCATGGGAGAGGAAGACGTGGAGGATCCTTCCCACGGAGCAGATCTGACAATGTCTTGTCAAATCCGGAGATCCACGGAGAAGGGGGGGCGAAGCAACACGGTTTTTGAGTTGAGAGGATGGAGAAATAATGAGGAGGAGAGAGAGGCGTTCGACCCAGTCCTGGAAACTTAAGTCGTGCAGGATCGGTAGTACCGACCGTCTAAAATCAGTAGTACCGATTAACGATATGCGTACTGACTATTTTGAGCACCTTATCCGGTAGTACCGGGCCTAAATCGGTAGTACCGATTGTTCCATGATATCATAATTTTAATTTTTATGAAAATGTGGACTTGTGCAGGGAATTTAAGCATGGTTCATGAGGTAAGTGGCTTAGGAAAAGATACTCATCGCTGTGATGTGATGATGCATATACCATAAGAGCAAATAAAACCAACTATAAGTAATTTCTCTTAATTAAACCCAATGCAAATAATCTCAAAATAAGACACTAATTGTAACATCCCAAGATTTTTAAAATTTTGAAAATTTTGAAAAATCAAAAACTTTTTGAAACTATATAGATTTTGTTTTGAAATCCAATTTTAACCCTTACATTTATATCATCATCATTTTTAAACATGACATTTAAATCAAATAAGCTTTAAATTAGATTTCATTTATATGTTTATATTGATTTTATGATAATTTCCTTTTTTATTTAATTTTATTTTTAGACAAAAATACTACCAAAAAGTTCTATTTTTAATAAGCTTTTCAAAATATATTTTTATGAATTTTTTTGAATAGTTTTGATCAAGTTTTAAAATCATTTGGTTTTAAAACTTTTGAAAACAGAAAACTGTTTTGTCAAAAAAAAAGGAGTAGGCCTCATCCCCGGAACCAACTGGGCCGAAGCCCAGCTTACCTCTCGCACGCGCAGCGCGTAGCAGACCGCCAGCGGCCCGGCCTCCTTCTCTCTTCCGTTGTGGCTGATAGGTGGGTCCCACCTGTCATCACTCCCAGCGCAACGGCTCCATCTCCTTTACTCGACGCGTTACGAACCGAGAATGACGCCGTAATCAAACTCATCAATCGGGCGATTTACAGTGCCGTTTCGAGTGCGGTTTCGCCCTACTAAAAGATCTCTACGCCCTCTTCTTTTTGCCCCAAACCATTCCAATCGAGAGCCCCTAGGCTGGCCACACAGTACCCCGCCATCCCACCATTGCCGCCGGCAAAAAAACTCTACTCCGGCGACAATCCGTGAACCCCGACCCCTCCCGTCACTCCCTTTCTCTTTGTTTCTTTCTGGTGCATCGTTTTGACAAGGTCGCGCAATTTTTCTCGCAGCCAATCGACGCATTCGTCCACACCCGAAGCACGCCGCCGCCTCCGTCAACTCCGGCGAGCTATCAAGGACGAACTGAGACGCTCCGACCGCCGCCACCTCGCCACCGTCTCCGCTTCGACCAACCGCACGCTCTGGTATAACCCACTCCTCACGGGACCTCGTAGAAATGTAGATGGTGCGACGCTGGCGATGGCGCCGTCGTATTTCTTCGGTCACCGGAGTTCTTCCGGCCGGCCGCGGCGCCCGCGCCAGACCCTTTCGATCTCAGCCGTTAGATCCTTTTCGTGCGGCCGTGATTAAATCACTTAAAACACGAACCGGTACGCACAGTCAGCGCCGCGTGGCGCCTAGTCAGTGCCTCGTCAGCAGCCACGTCAGCGTCCAGTCAGCGCTGACCGTGAAATGAATTTCTCGATTTAATTTAATTTGGCACTTTTGTAGAAAAGACCCTGCATATTCAAACCTTTATAACGTTTTACTCACACATCCAATTTAAAATATTTTTATATATTTGGAAAGC
The DNA here is from genome assembly GCA_026929855.1 of Poa annua. Taxonomy (NCBI): domain Eukaryota; kingdom Viridiplantae; phylum Streptophyta; class Magnoliopsida; order Poales; family Poaceae; genus Poa; species Poa annua. Next base: position 75,985,292 of record CM049431.1, on the reverse strand, counting down.
CCTTGACATGTAGAATATTTTAGATCTGTTAGATTTCAAATTTGACTTAGTATAAAATATTCAAATTTCAAATGGATGATTTGATTATATTTGTAATAACTTTAAATCTATAAATCCAAAAATTACAAATAAAATTGTTCTAGAAACTTTAGAATATTTGTAACTTGATGCCTCTGTTATAAAATATATTTTTTGAGTATTATTTTCATGATTTTAAAAGTTGTATGTTTAAATTGAGTAGTTTGACTATTTTTGATATAACTATTAATAGAAACATTATTTTTGATTAAATCCAATTGCAATAAATTTATTTAAATGTCCTCTATCTATTAACACTATTTATAAATTTTTGCTATAAAAACTTAATCACAGAAAACTTTGATCTTGTAATTACCCTTTTATTTTATTTTCCTGTAATAGAAATTAATTAATTATAACTTTATGCATACTTTATAAATATCACAAAGAAAATTAGTATGATGTTTATTAGGATTAAAAAGAGCATTGCATGCATAACATATTTTATTATATAGTTATTCTCCTCATAGGAAAATCCTCCATTATTTTCTCTAAGTTAGGAATATTTTCAACTTAGCATTTTTGGTTAAGTGCTATGCACTTAGACACTTAGGATTTTCAACATGGAGCTAGAAGACCAATGAAGGAATTAGCCAAAACAAGACTCTAGAAGAATCTCCAAGAAGTAGAAACACTTAGAAGAAAAATCAAGAGGAAGTCCAAGAAGACCAACCCCCTCTATTCTCTAAATGTTTCTTTCTCTTTTTCTTTTCTGCTCTCTAAGACATGGTGATCAAGATATCACTAAGGAGAATACTACAAGTCTGGAGATGAAGCCTGGAAGATAACCTACATCATTTTCTTCTCTTCCCTAATCTTGACTTAAAACAATTTTTGATCATGTTATTGCCATCTTGAAGTTTGTTGGATCCTAGCGGCATAGTGAGATGAAGCGGCTTGGAAACTAACCTTACATGTCCACGTACATGAGACCTGTTCCACAAACTTAAGTGGCTGGCCGGGTGTCTATCTCTCTCACTATAGTGAATATCCAATTTACAAAGAGTTGTTGATAATTGTCGATCACCTTGAAAAATAGACTTAGTGTTTTCTCTAAGTATTTTGCACATCATGCATAACATATTTTCATATTGTTACTTGTTAGTATGTTTATGTGTGTTTTGTTTGATGTGTTAGAAATCTCGGAGGGAAACGACAACAGTTGCAGTTGCTGTTACTATTCTTCTTGTTGCCAAGGCAAGTGGCACACCTCATAAAGTTCCTAAGTATTTTCTATGCATAACTTAGTTATTTTCCTATGCATGAGTAGAGCTTAGTATATTTGCTATGCAAGACTTTAGAATTCCCTATTCCAATGTGTCTAGGTACCTATGAGATGACTTAGTAGAATTTTGATGCTGTGCAATGGATGAAAGGTTTTCCAAAATCTTAAGTGGCTACTCAGGACCATGTCTATGAGGGCTTTTACCTGAGATAGTCTTTACTATACTTAGGATCATAGTATGTGGGGTTTTTTACCTGGGAGTGCACATCACTAAGTTAATGAATCATCTGGGTGGATTGGTTGTTTGGTTTATGTTGAGTGGCTACTCAGGACCATGTCCATGAGGGTTTTCACCTAAGATAGTTTCTACTATACTTAGGATCGTGAACGTGGGGGTTTTCCCCTGAGAGCACACTTGTGGAAGGCCACCCAGAAACAAAGGGATGTGAGGAATAAATGGAGAAGATCGTGAAGAACTCAAGGAGAAGTATTTCAAGTAAAGACTACAGCTGATCAAGGAACATGGAGGAATCCCAACATTCTAATTTCTTAATAAAATTTTCATAAACAACAGTGGACTACTCAGGACCATGTTCATGGGGGTTTTCACCTAAGATAGTTTCCACTATGCTTAGGACCATTGAATGTGGGGGTTTTCACCTGAGGGTACACCTAAGGACGTGATATCCTTTGGTTCACTGGAACTTGCCAGTGTTGCCAATTATGATGTTAATAAGTTTGTTTTACAAAGAGTTAGGCAAAACTGGCTTTATGCAAAATAGCCTTGAAACTCCACCAGCCAAATATACATACAGGTTATAGAGTTGTCCATTAAGTGTCCACCATAGTGTCACTTGCCAGACTCCATTTTTAATGGAATCTGACCCACTCTGTTGCAAATTATTATTTGTTGCAGAAATATTTGACGAAGAGTAAGGATTACGTTTTGGGTTTCGAGTCTGCACCAACATGTTTTCGTCTGTGGCGTATCATGAAGTTGGAGGCTCATTGAAGATTTATTTCCGCTGCTTTATTGTTTTGAGCTAGCTATAAGCTATGCAAAGATGTATCGAACTATTTATTTTACCAAGTTTGGATTATTCGTGTAATATTGATACAATGTTATGATATTCATCGTAAACTGTGTGTGCAAATGAATCGATCCAGGGGTTTGCACTATACACAGGTACCTGCCAAATTTTTAAGTGCAGGTACGCTACACTAATATCAACTTCTCAAAAGAAGAGAAGGTCGGTGGCCAAGGCCACCTTATATGAGTGTATGTGACTTGGCACCGCGAAGATATATCTTGGGTCCAAAATCACAACTCATCTTTGAAGCACATTTGTCACAAGAGTGACTATCTTGTCTATTTGCGCATAATAGGGGATGTGTTGACTCATGGATTGAGCTACACTCCCCCTATGTGTATGCTTACATCTAACCCCTTAACTATGTCTAATAGGGATATGTATGCATGATGTCCATTAAGTCCAATTACTTATATCCACCACATTGAGCTCACTTCTTAATTCCTTGAATCTTGCTTCACCTAGAGGCTTCGTGAACATATCGGCTTTGATGCTTGGTGTTGACATAAGAGATAGCAATATCACCTTTCTCAACATGATCCCAAATGAAATGATACCTAATCTCAATATGCTTGGTCTTCCCATGAAGCACCGGATTGTGAGCAATTTTGATAGCACTTTCATTATCACATAAAAGAGGAACTTTGTCACAAGTGACACCGAAATCCTTTAGAGTTTGCCTCATCCATAATTTTTGTGCACAACAACTTCCGGCGGCAATATATTCGGCTTCGGTGGAGGAGGCGGCAACACAATTTTGCTTCTTTGAAGACCAACTCACAAGTGACCTACCAAGAAATTGGCAACCACCCGAAGTCAACTTCCTATCCATTTTGCAACCCGCCCAATCCGCATCCGAGTAGCCTATGAGATCAAAGGAAGTTCCACTAGGATACCAAAGTCCATAGTTAGGAGTTCCGATCAAGTATCTCAAAATCCATTTAACCGCGGTTTCATGACTCTCCCTTGGACTTGATTGGAATCTTGCACACATACCCACACTAAAAATAATATCCGGTCTAGATGCACAAAGGTAAAGTAAAGATCCAATCATGGAACGATAAAGTTTTTGATCTACCTCTTTACAATTTGGGTCCAAGTGGATGTCCGCCTTTTGATCCATGGGGAATTTTGCCGGTTTGGCACCAACCATATCGAACTTCTTGAGCAAGTCCTTCACATATTTTGCTTGGCATAGAAAAGTACCTTCCTTCCATTGATGGATCTCAAAGCCTAGGAAGAACTTCAACTCGCCCATCATGGACATCTCAAATTCCTTGGTCATTAGCTTAGCAAATTGGTCAGTGAAATCTTTACTAGTTGATCCAAAGATAATATCATCAACATATATTTGGCATACAAAGAATTCTCCATCTACTCTCTTGGTGAAGAGAGTGGGATCGATTACCCCAATTTCAAACCCACGGTCTACTAAGAACTCCTTGAGATGATCATACCAAGCACGAGGTGCTTGTTTAAGGCCATAAAGTGCCTTATGGAGTAAGTAGACGTGATTTGGAAATTTAGAATCTTCGAACCCCGGAGGTTGTTTAACATAGACCAATTCATTTAATGGGCCATTAAGAAACGCACTTTTGACATCCATTTGATGTAAAATAATTTTGTGAGTGGATGCATAAGCAATTAATAAACGAATAGATTCAAGTCTAGCAACGGGAGCATAAGTTTCACCGTAGTCGACTCCTTCGATTTGGGTGAAGCCTTGTGCCACGAGTCTTGCTTTGTTGCGACTGACTTGACCAAGTGAGTCTTGCTTGTTATTGAATATCCATTTAGTTCCAATGACATTATGGTTGGTGTCCTTGGGTCTTTCAACTAATGACCAAACTTGGTTGTGCTTGAAGTTGTTTAACTCTTCGTGCATAGCCGCAATCCAATCCATATCTTCAAGAGCTTCATATACCTTGAGAGGTTCTAAACTAGACAAACAAGCAACATGACCACAAAAGTTAGCTAATTGATTACGTGTGGACACATTTCTCCGTATACTCCCAAGGATATTTTCTTTGAAGTGATCATGGCGATCCAATCTTGAAGCGCGCCGAATGACTCGGCGTTGCATAGTTTGTTGGATTGTTTCGCCATGACATGTATATTCATCATTTCCTTGCTCTTGATCATGATCACCCATATATGGAGTTCTTGGAGTAGTGGGTTCATGATGTTCTTGATCGCCACTTGAGTTGAGTGTATCTTGGCCATGTTCTTGTTCTTGATTTTGTAGGACTTGTTCTTGTTCTTGGGTGGCTTGTTGATTGCTAATGGAGATAGGAGACTCGACTTGAGTGGAGCTTGTGCCTTCATCTTGTGGTGCTCTTGGTTCCTCAATAGGAATGAATTCTCCTATGCCCATGGTCTTTATGGCATGAGAAGGAGCGTCACCACCTACAACACCATAGTCAATATGCCCCACTTGGGAGCCATTAGTCTCGTCAAACTCCACATTCATAGATTCTTCAACACACCCGGTGGATATGTTGTAGACCCTATAAGCGTGGGAGTTTGCGGCGTACCCAATAAATATGCCCACAAAAGATCTAGATTCAAATTTAGCTAGTTTGCAACCCTTAATGTACACATGGCATTTGCATCCAAATACATGAAAGTAGTTAACATTGGGTTTGTTACCGGTAAGGAGTTCATATGGGGTTTTTTGCATGAGAGGACGAAAGAATAACCGGTTTGATGAGTGGCAAGCGGTGTTGATGGCTTCGGCCCAAAAATTGTATGGGGAGTTGAACTCGGCCATCATTGTTCTTGCCATATCAATAAGAGTGCGATTCTTCCTCTCGGTAACACCATTTTGTTGGGGAGTATATGCAGCGGAATATTGGTGGCGTATGCCCTTCTCACTAAGGAAATCATCCATGGTGTAGTTCTTTGTAACATCCCAACATTTTATAATATTCAAAAATCACTAAAATTTAAAACTTTTCTTTTTATTAAAATAAAATAGTAAATGCATAAGAGAACCAACTATAAAAGACTTCAAAGTTTAATATTTCCAATGTCACAGTTTAAAATATTTTATTATTCCATGTAATTCAAAACCTTAAATTATAATTTGACAAAAATGTTACAAACTACAATTCTTTTTATTTTAAGTAAATAGTTGTATTTGAATTAAATCACTTAGCCATATCTATTCATAAATACAAGATTATTCAAATAGTATATAATTACTAAATGGTTTTCATTTCTTTAACTAAGTTCAAAATATAGTTTGGAAATTTTAAAGCCTATAGTGTATAACTTTACAACTTCATAGAATTTAAATTACTGAATTAACCAAATAAACATTTCTTTTGCTTAAAGAAATTTCATCTATTTTCAAAGCATGAAAGGATTAATATATTCTAAATAAGAATAGAATTAAAACAAAAATCCTTTCCAAAGTTGTTATGAAGTTTTCAAATGAATTATCATAATTAAAATATAGTGTTGCACAAATTATTTTCAATTAAAAATGAATACCCTATATTTCACTTTTCCTAAGACATGGTTATATGTAGTTCTTTATTATTATGCCAAAATAAAGATAAATGAATTTCAGCAAAACAAGTTTAAATAACTTAAATTCAAACATATTGAAATATGGGTTGTAGCGTACCTGCACTTTAAATAAGGCAGATACCTGTGTATAGTGCAAATCCCTGGATCGTTTCATTTGCACACACAGTTTACGATGTAATATCACAACAAAGGTCAATTTTATTACATCGATGATCCAAAATTACAAAATATTCTTTACAAATTGCATAGCATAAAGCTAGCTTTGAAAAGTACACAGCGGAAATACAATAGCAGTGAGTCTCTATAACTTTCATGCTGCCACAGGCGAAAACATGTTGGTTGTAGACTCGAAACCTTTAACGAAACCTCACTCGTCATCTGATCCAATCTGCAATAAGAAAAATATTGCAACAACGTGGGTCAGATTCCATTAAAAATGGAGTCTGGCAAGTGACACTATGGTGGACACTTATGGAATAACTCTAAAGCCTATATGAATATTTGGCTGGTGGAGCTCAAGGCTAATTTGCATAAAGCCAATTTTTCCTACTCTTTTGTAAACACTTTTCTTGAAATCTCGATGAGTATGGCATGAAAACCATAAATCTCATCTTCCCTTGTTCACCCATCAAGTTTTACTTTTGAAGTTGGAATGGTGGAATCCTCCGTTGACGTCCTTGATCAGCTGCTCAAAATTGTCCGTAACCGGGGACACGGCTAAGTACTTAGTTTTACACTCTGCAGAGGTTGTGCACTTTCACCATTGTACCCATTCAACCCAAGATATCCTTTACACACCATTTGTGATAAGGAAAGGAGAGAATGAGACGAGATCTTTCAGAAGCATTTTCCCTCCCCATACTGGCTTGACCCGTTCCACCTAACATCCCCCTACATCTGCTTTTCAAGCCGGAGAGAGTCCACGCAACATAATCGATCAAGCCAGAGCCCATATGGCAATGGCTGCACAGGAAGCAATCGTCACTTGGAGTTCTTCAGATTCCTCTGTTCCTGGGTGGCCGTTCTCAAGTGTACATACTCTAGGAACCATAGAAATGGACCTGAGTAGCCACTCAACATAAACCATACAACCAATTACCACCCAGGTGTTTCATTAACTTAAGTGGATGGCACTCTCAGGTAAAAATCACCATGCTCACAGCCCTAAGTAGAATAGAAATTCATCCTAGGCGAAGACAGCCATGAGCACAGTCCTGAGTAGTGACTTAACATTTTGTAAAACCTTTCCTCAATTGCATAGCATCAATATTTCTGCTAAGTATGATATAGGAACCTAGACACAGGAATAAGGATTCTACACAGGTTTAGCATAGCAACACATGCATATAAAAATACACTAAGTAATGCATAAAAATAGGAAGTTTATGAGGTGTGCCACTTGCCTTTGAATGTTGTTGTTGTTCACAAACTCTTTTCAACAACGAACGTTTGCTCTCCGTTTAATCTAAACAATATAAGCAAACACAATACAACAATCAACAGCAAGCACCAATCCACAATGCAAACAAATACATACTAGATGAATAAATAAGTTTTATAAAACTTTCTAGGGAAAATATGTCTGTGCATGATGTGCAAAATATTTCTAAGGCTACAAATAATTTTCATGCTATGGAAATCTTTTAAGTTTATGCAAGGCAATTAGGTTGGTCCAAAAAGGACTAAAGACTAAAGTCTTAAGTTGGATAAACATACATTGTTTTATATCTTTTGAAACAAGCACTCTAATGGCTTAGCCATGATGTGCAAAGTACCTAGAGAAAATACTAAGTCATTTGTTCAAGATGATCACAATTATTATCAACTCTTTGTATATTGGACATTCACTATAGTGAGAGACACAGACACCCGGCCAGCCACTTAAATTGTGGAACAGGTCTCATGTGCGTGGACATGTAAGGTTTGTTTCCAGGCCGCTTCATCCCACTATGCTGCTAGGATCCAACAACTTCAAGATGATAACATCATGATCAAAATTTGTTTGAGTCTAAAAGACAAGATTAGGTAAGAGGGAAAAGATGGAGAGAAAGATGTAGTTGTCCTCCAGGCTTCATCTCCAGACTTGTAACTTTCTTCTGGATGATGTCCTGATTGAGCTCTTGGTAGTCTTGATGAATCTTCAGACTTGATGATTCTTGTATCCTCGAGGCTGGTCTTGGATTTACTTAGTCTTCATGAAGTCAGAGGAGAGGGAAAGACAGAGAGAAAGACTTAGAGAATAAAAAGGGGTTGGCCTTCTTGAACTTCTTCTCACTTTTCTTCTAAGTGCTTGACATCTTGGGGATGCTTCCAGAGTCTGTTTTCTTCTAAGTCCTTCATGAACTTTTCCTTGATTTTCTTCTAAGTGTTTCTTCTCCTTGGAGATACTTCTGAAGTCTTGTTTTTGGCTAAGTCCTTCAATGGTCTTCTAGCTCCATATTAAATTTTACTAAGTGTCTAATGTATAGCACCTTTCCCAAAATACTAAGTTTGAAAATAACCCTACTTAGAGAAAACTAAAGGAGAGGGGTTTTCCTATGAGAATAAAATATGCTATGAATGAAATGAAATTTTATATCACAAGAAACATAAAAATAACTTTTGTGATTTCTTTAAATATATGCATGAATTTATAAATGCAATTTAAATAAATTCCTAGTTTTGAAAAATAAAATAAAAGGAATCATTATAAGATTAAAGTTTCCTATGACTAAATTTTTATAACAAAATCTTATAATTAATATTAATAGACAGGGAGCATTTAATTAAATCTATTGCAATTGGATTTAATCAAAATATTGTTTCTATTAAAAGTTATTTCAAAATTAGTCAAACTATTTAAACTAAACACACAACTATGAAATCATTCAAAAATTACTCAAAAATATTTTATAGCAGTGGCATTAATTTACATATATTCCAAAGTTTCTAAAACATATTTATTTGCAATTTTTGGATTTATAGATTTAAAGTTATTATAAATATACTCAAATTATCCATTTGAAATTTGAATATTTTATACTAAGTCAAATTTGAATTTTGTCTGATCCAAATTATTCTACACATCCATAGCTTTCCAAATATATAAAAATTATTAAATTTGGAGTTGTGGTTGAAAAGTTGTGAGAGATCTAAGTGACAGGGGTGTTTCTGCAAAATTGCCAATTAAAATTAATTAGGGAAATTGTTTTCCACGTGGCAGCTGACTGGGCAGTGACGTGGCTGCCACGCGGCGCTGACGTGGTTAAGTGGATGAATCTGGATCGTTAGATCCAGATCCGATGGATCACATCTAACCGTACCGGTTCGTCTTAATGATCTAATCCTAGCCTTTGATCGCAGATCGGACGGTGCTGAGGCGTGGACCTTACCGTGGCGGCGCAGCTCGCCGGAGATGGCGCGGACGACGGCGCCGTGGCTCGGCGTGGACGCTCCGGTTGATTCCTTGCTTCCCCGAACGCGTGGAGACCAGCTCCGGACGCGGCGCTTCAAGGCGGAGTGAATGGTGGCGTCGGCTTCGTCTCGTTCGTCCTGGAGTCGTGTGGGGATGCGGCCGGAGGTGCGGGGAACTCCGACGTGCTCGGGTCGTGCAAGGATCCGTCGCTGGGCTGCACAAAATTTTGCCCCAAGGCTTGAGGAGATGCGCAACGAAATAGGAGAGACGAGGAGCGCGGTATCGGGCGGGGAAGTGCTCACCTCGTTGCGGGATCGGCGAAAAACGGCGGCGGCGCTGGATGGACTCCGGCGAGCTTTCCAGCGGCCTGGCGGCGAGATTTAATTAGGGTTTCGAGGGGGAAAAGATGCGGCGGGGTCCGGGGTATAAATAGGAGGCATCGGAGACCAAATCCCGCACGAATCGGAGGAGATTTCGTCTCCGATTCGATCTCCAGAATTTGCGTTCGTTCGGTTTGAGGAAGATGAAGATCCGCTGACGTCAGCATGATGTCAGCCAGCATTTTATTTTCTGATTTTATTTTCTTAATGCATATCTTTTGATTTCTACCTCCAAATGATGTCAAATAAATTTCTAAAAATTTGTAAAATGTTTATCTTTCTGTTAAACCAATTGTGGGCATGTTTTGAATATTTTTGAAAATTAGTATTTTGAAATATTGCTTAATTACAAATTTGACACTTAAAGTCAAATTTGAGTTTCTATCTTATTTAAATTTTCTTTTGGCTAATATAAATTTATAAAAATACCCCCATTTCAATATGTTTGAATTTAAGTTATTTAAACTTATTTTGCTGAATTTATTTATCTTTATTTTGGCATAATATTAAAGGACACATATAACAATGTTTAGGAAATGTGAAATATAGGGTATTCATTTTTAATTAAAAATAATTTGTGCAGCATTATATTTTAGTTATGATAATTCATTTGAAAACCTTATAACAACTTTGGAAAGGATTTTTGTTTTAATTCTATTCTCATTAGAATATATTAATCCTTTCATGCTTTGAAATTAGATTAAATTCCTTTAAGCAAAAGAAATGTTTATTTGGCTAATTCATTAATTTAAATTCTATGAAGTTTTAAAGTTATACACTATAGGCTTATAATTTCCAAGCTATATTTTGAACATAGTTAAAGAAATGAAAACCATTTAGTAATTATATTCTATTTGAATAATCTTGTATTTATGAATAGATATGGCTAAGTGATTTAATTCAATTACTTATAAGTAAACTATTTACTTAAAATAAAATGAATTGTAGTTTGTAACATTTTTGTCAAATTATATTTTAAGGTTTTGAATTACATGGAATAATAGAATGTTTTAACCTGTGACATTGGAAATATTAAACTTTGAAGTCTTGTATAGTTGGTTTTCTTATGCATTTACTATTTTATTTTAATAACAAGAAAAGTTTTAAATTTTAGTGATTTTTGAACATTATAAAATGTTGGGATGTTACAGACTACCACCCTTAAAAGGAATCTCGTCCCCGAGATTCGGAGAGGCTAGAAAAGAAAGCAAGGGCTTGAATGATTTTGATAACTCGAGATGTTTTGAGAAAATGAAATTTCTGACATGGAAACTTGAAAACTTGTAGTGAATGGTTTTTCTGATTAGAAAGATGAAAGGAAAGATAGTTTGAGATTTCTGGGTTTAAGTGACTGTGTTTGAATTTCTCTAGGTGGCTACCACCCTTAAAAGGAAAGTTTTGTTAATAATTCAACATCCTAATGCACAACCATAAATCAAGATAATCCATTACAAACATCATCTAACAAACATCAAGCAACAAAGTTCAAACACAAGCAACACATACATGAAATTTTAAAACTTATTTTAAGAAATCGAACTAATCGTTTATCGGACGAAACACACTAAAGTCGTAGGAATACGAAAGCAACAGTACTGCCATACCACAATTTGATAGGTCAATACACTAAATCGATACGATAAACTAATTAAGATAAATGGTGGTCCCTCTAACATGGTTTTGACTGCTACAATTATCCTTCCTAAATACTACGCTTGCGTTTTATTGCGTGGTTATTTGCCACATGCGTGACTTCGTCCTCAGTTGACTCTTCAGACAGCACTTCTTCGGGGTCTTCTTCCACTGGTCCTTCCTTCTTCGTAGCTGCAGATACAATCACATTTCCAGTGCCTTGGTCACTTCCTTCTTCAGCTACTGGCGGTGGTGGAGGTGGAATGAGTTGCGCCTCAAGCATGGCAATTTGCTGATCCTTGCCAAGGTTCTCCAAATGTAGGTCATGGATGAGTTCCTCCAACAGACCAATAAGATTTTCAGAAGTCTGGAGTTCTTGGGTTTTTGCGTGTATGACGGCTTGTGCCTGATCTGCGACGTCCTGAGTCTGTTGGACTCTCCTGGTCAGACAGTTGATGAGAATATCCAAGTCTTCAAACGTCTTGTTAACGAGGGGCACGTCCAGGCGATTTCCCGTATGAGCCATCGAGAGACCATGTGCATTCCTCTTCCCAAAGGCACGGAAGGGCGATCCTGGTGCTAGCTTGAATCGATACTTGTAACACAAACGAGCCATTAAGTCCTCCATAGCTATGTTCACTCCTTCAATCCACTCTGGGTAATAGGTGACATAGTCCACGGGCTCGAAGTCTGGCATCGTAGGATCCGGGGTCATGATGGTGCGTATTTCCCAACATATCACATGGGGTATGTTGGTCTCCTCCTTCCTTCCTCGGAAATAGGGTGGTGGTAGCTTCAAAACACTTGTCAACCTAGCCAGCTGCCTCCCAAAGATGAAACCCGACAAAACTCCAGCATACGCAGTCTCAGTGTACTCTCCCATCTAGAATTTTGAACAGGTAAGAGTATTAGAATTTAAGAGAAAGGGAAAGATGCAAGACAAGATAATGTAAAACAATATTAAAGAAGTTCAAAATTTACTCATGTTTTGGAACCTAGTTTAGTTAGCTGTTTAACTTTGGGGGTATTAGTCCAATCCTAGGGGTTTCGAACCTACAGGCAACTCAGTGCTCTGATACCATCTGTAGCGTACCTGCACTTTAAATAAGGCAGATACCTGTGTATAGTGCAAATCCCTGGATCGTTTCATTTGCACACACAGTTTACGATGTAATATCACAACAAAGGTCAATTTTATTACATCGATGATCCAGAATTACAAAATATTCTTTACAAATTGCATAGCATAAAGCTAGCTTTGAAAAGTACACAACAGAAATACAATAGCAGTGAGTCTCTATAACTTTCATGCTGCCACAGGCGAAAACATGTTGGTTGTAGACTCGAAACCTTTAACGAAACCTCACTCGTCATCTGATCCAATCTGCAATAAGAAAAATATTGCAACAACGTGGGTCAGATTCCATTAAAAATGGAGTCTGGCAAGTGACACTATGGTGGACACTTATGGAATAACTCTAAAGCCTATATGAATATTTGGCTGGTGGAGCTCAAGGCTAATTTGCATAAAGCCAATGTTTCCTACTCTTTTGTAAACACTTTTCTTGAAATCTCGATGAGTATGGCATGAAAACCATAAATCTCATCTTCCCTTGTTCACCCATCAAGTTTTACTTTTGAAGTTGGAATGGTGGAATCCTCCGTTGACGTCCTTGATCAGCTGCTCAAAATTGTCCGTAACCGGGGACACGGCTAAGTACTTAGTTTTACACTCTGCAGAGGTTGTGCACTTTCACCATTGTACCCATTCAACCCAAGATATCCTTTACACACCATTTGTGATAAGGAAAGGAGAGAATGAGACGAGATCTTTCAGAAGCATTTTCCCTCCCCATACTGGCTTGACCCGTTCCACCTAACATCCCCCTACATCTGCTTGTCAAGCCGGAGAGAGTCCACGCAACATAATCGATCAAGCCAGAGCCCATATGGCAATGGCTGCACTGGAAGCAATCGTCACTTGGAGTTCTTCAGATTCCTCTGTTCCTGGGTGGCCGTTCTCAAGTGTACATACTCTAGGAACCATAGAAATGGACCTGAGTAGCCACTCAACATAAACCATACAACCAATTACCACCCAGGTGTTTCATTAACTTAAGTGGATGTGCACTCTCAGGTAAAAATCACCATGCTCACAGCCCTAAGTAGAATAGAAATTCATCCTAGGCGAAGACAGCCATGAGCACAGTCCTGAGTAGTGACTTAACATTTTGTAAAACCTTTCCTCAATTGCATAGCATCAATATTTCTGCTAAGTATGATATAGGAACCTAGACACAGGAATAAGGATTCTACACAGGTTTAGCATAGCAACACATGCATATAAAAATACACTAAGTAATGCATAAAAATAGGAAGTTTATGAGGTGTGCCACTTGCCTTTGAATGTTGTCGTTGTTCACAAACTCTTTTCAACAACGAACGTTTGCTCTCCGTTTAATCTAAACAATATAAGCAAACACAATACAACAATCAACAGCAAGCACCAATCCACAATGCAAACAAATACATACTAGATGAATAAATAAGTTTTATAAAACTTTCTAGGGAAAATATGTTTGTGCATGATGTGCAAAATATTTCTAAGGCTAGAAATAATTTTCATGCTATGGAAATCTTTTAAGTTTATGCAAGGCAATTAGGTTGGTCCAAAAAGGACTAAAGACTAAAGTCTTAAGTTGGATAAACATACATTGTTTTATATCTTTTGAAACAAGCACTCTAATGGCTTAGCCATGATGTGCAAAGTACCTAGAGAAAATACTAAGTCATTTGTTCAAGATGATCACAATTATTATCAACTCTTTGTAAATTGGACATTCACTATAGTGAGAGAGACAGACACCCGGCCAGCCACTTAAATTGTGGAACAGGTCTCATGTGCGTGGACATGTAAGGTTTGTTTCCAGGCCGCTTCATCCCACTATGCTGCTAGGATCCAACAACTTCAAGATGATAACATCATGATCAAAATTTGTTTAAGTCTAAAAGACAAGATTAGGTAAGAGGGAAAAGATGGAGAGAAAGATGTAGTTGTCCTCCAGGCTTCATCTCCAGACTTGTAACTTTCTTCTGGATGATGTCCTGATTGAGCTCTTGGTAGTCTTGATGAATCTTCAGACTTGATGATTCTTGTATCCTCGAGGCTGGTCTTGGATTTACTTAGTCTTCATGAAGTCAGAGGAGAGGGAAAGACAGAGAGAAAGACTTAGAGAATAAAAAGGGGTTGGCCTTCTTGAACTTCTTCTCACTTTTCTTCTAAGTGCTTGACATCTTGGGGATGCTTCCAGAGTCTGTTTTCTTCTAAGTCCTTCATGAACTTTTCCTTGATTTTCTTCTAAGTGTTTCTTGTCCTTGGAGATACTTCTGAAGTCTTGTTTTTGGCTAAGTCCTTCAATGGTCTTCTAGCTCCATATTAAATTTTACTAAGTGTCTAATGTATAGCACCTTTCCCAAAATACTAAGTTTGAAAATAACCCTACTTAGAGAAAACTAAAGGAGAGGGGTTTTCCTATGAGAATAAAATATGCTATGAATGAAATGAAATTTTATATCACAAGAAACATAAAAATAACTTTTGTGATTTCTTTAAATATATGCATGAATTTATAAATGCAATTTAAATAAATTCCTAGTTTTGAAAAATAAAATAAAAGGAATCATTATAAGATTAAAGTTTCCTATGACTAAATTTTTATAACAAAATCTTATAATTAATATTAATAGACAGGGAGCATTTAATTAAATCTATTGCAATTGGATTTAATCAAAATATTGTTTCTATTAAAAGTTATTTCAAAATTAGTCAAACTATTTAAACTAAACACACAACTATGAAATCATTCAAAAATTACTCAAAAATATTTTATAGAAGTGGCATTAATTTACATATATTCCAAAGTTTCTAAAACATATTTATTTGCAATTTTTGGATTTATAGATTTAAAGTTATTATAAATATACTCAAATTATCCATTTGAAATTTGAATATTTTATACTAAGTCAAATTTGAATTTTGTCTGATCCAAATTATTCTACACATCCATAGCTTTCCAAATATATAAAAATTATTAAATTTGGAGTTGTGGTTGAAAAGTTGTGAGAGATCTAAGTGACAGGGGTGTTTCTGCAAAATTGCCAATTAAAATTAATTAGGGAAATTGTTTTCCACGTGGCAGCTGACTGGGCAGTGACGTGGCTGCCACGCGGCGCTGACGTGGTTAAGTGGATGAATCTGGATCGTTAGATCCAGATCCGATGGATCACATCTAACCGTACCGGTTCGTCTTAATGATCTAATCCTAGCCTTTGATCGCAGATCGGACGGTGCTGAGGCGTGGACCTTACCGTGGCGGCGCAGCTCGCCGGAGATGGCGCGGACGACGGCGCCGTGGCTCGGCGTGGACGCTCCGGTTGATTCCTTGCTTCCCCGAACGCGTGGAGACCAGCTCCGGACGCGGCGCTTCAAGGCGGAGTGAATGGTGGCGTCGGCTTCGTCTCGTTCGTCCTGGAGTCGTGTGGGGATGCGGCCGGAGGTGCGGGGAACTCCGACGTGCTCGGGTCGTGCAAGGATCCGTCGCTGGGCTGCACAAAATTTTGCCCCAAGGCTTGAGGAGATGCGCAACGAAATAGGAGAGACGAGGAGCGCGATATCGGGCGGGGAAGCGCTCACCTCGTTGCGGGATCGGCGAAAAACGGCGGCGGCGCTGGATGAACTCCGGCGAGCTTTCCAGCGGCCTGGCGGCGAGATTTAATTAGGGTTTCGAGGGGGAAAAGATGCGGCGGGGTCCGGGGTATAAATAGGAGGCATCGGAGACCAAATCCCGCACGAATCGGAGGAGATTTCGTCTCCGATTCGATCTCCAGAATTTGCGTTCGTTCGGTTTGAGGAAGATGAAGATCCGCTGACGTCAGCATGACGTCAGCCAGCATTTTATTTTCTGATTTTATTTTCTTAATGCATATCTTTTGATTTCTACCTCCAAATGATGTCAAATAAATTTCTAAAAATTTGTAAAATGTTTATCTTTCTGTTAAACCAATTGTGGGCATGTTTTGAATATTTTTGAAAATTAGTATTTTGAAATATTGCTTAATTACAAATTTGACACTTAAAGTCAAATTTGAGTTTCTATCTTATTTAAATTTTCTTTTGGCTAATATAAATTTATAAAAATACCCCCATTTCAATATGTTTGAATTTAAGTTATTTAAACTTATTTTGCTGAATTTATTTATCTTTATTTTGGCATAATATTAAAGGACACATATAACAATGTTTAGGAAATGTGAAATATAGGGTATTCATTTTTAATTAAAAATAATTTGTGCAGCATTATATTTTAATTATGATAATTCATTTGAAAACCTTATAACAACTTTGGAAAGGATTTTTGTTTTAATTCTATTCTCATTAGAATATATTAATCCTTTCATGCTTTGAAATTAGATTAAATTCCTTTAAGCAAAAGAAATGTTTATTTGGCTAATTCATTAATTTAAATTCTATGAAGTTTTAAAGTTATACACTATAGGCTTATAATTTCCAAGCTATATTTTGAACATAGTTAAAGAAATGAAAACCATTTAGTAATTATATTCTGTTTGAATAATCTTGTATTTATGAATAGATATGGCTAAGTGATTTAATTCAATTACTTATAAGTAAACTATTTACTTAAAATAAAATGAATTGTAGTTTGTAACATTTTTGTCAAATTATATTTTAAGGTTTTGAATTACATGGAATAATAGAATGTTTTAACCTGTGACATTGGAAATATTAAACTTTGAAGTCTTGTATAGTTGGTTTTCTTATGCATTTACTATTTTATTTTAATAACAAGAAAAGTTTTAAATTTTAGTGATTTTTGAACATTATAAAATGTTGGGATGTTACAGACTACCACCCTTAAAAGGAATCTCGTCCCCGAGATTCGGAGAGGCTAGAAAAGAAAGCAAGGGCTTGAATGATTTTGATAACTCGAGATGTTTTGAGAAAATGAAATTTCTGACATGGAAACTTGAAAACTTGTAGTGAATGGTTTTTCTGATTAGAAAGATGAAAGGAAAGATAGTTTGAGATTTCTGGGTTTAAGTGACTGTGTTTGAATTTCTCTAGGTGGCTACCACCCTTAAAAGGAAAGTTTTGTTAATAATTCAACATCCTAATGCACAACCATAAATCAAGATAATCCATTACAAGCATCATCTAACAAACATCAAGCAACAAAGTTCAAACACAAGCAACACATACATGAAATTTTAAAACTTATTTTAAGAAATCGAACTAATCGTTTATCGGACGAAACACACTAAAGTCGTAGGAATACGAAAGCAACAGTACTGCCATACCACAATTTGATAGGTCAATACACTAAATCGATACGATAAACTAATTAAGATAAATGGTGGTCCCTCTAACATGGTTTTGACTGCTACAATTATCCTTCCTAAATACTACGCTTGCGTTTTATTGCGTGGTTATTTGCCACAGGCGTGACTTCGTCCTCAGTTGACTCTTCAGACAACACTTCTTCGGGGTCTTCTTCCACTGGTCCTTCCTTCTTCGTAGCTGCAGATACAGTCACATTTCCAGTGCCTTGGTCACTTCCTTCTTCAGCTACTGGCGGTGGTGGAGGTGGAATGAGTTGCGCCTCAAGCATGGCAATTTGCTGATCCTTGCCAAGGTTCTCCAAATGTAGGTCATGGATGAGTTCCTCCAACAGACCAATAAGATTTTCAGAAGTCTGGAGTTCTTGGGTTTTTGCGTGTATGACGGCTTGTGCCTGATCTGCGACGTCCTGAGTCTGTTGGACTCTCCTGGTCAGACAGTTGATGAGAATATCCAAGTCTTCAAACGTCTTGTTAACGAGGGGCACGTCCAGGCGATTTCCCGTATGAGCCATCGAGAGACCATGTGCATTCCTCTTCCCAAAGGCACGGAAGGGCGATCCTGGTGCTAGCTTGAATCGATACTTGTAACACAAACGAGCCATTAAGTCCTCCATAGCTATGTTCACTCCTTCAATCCACTCTGGGTAATAGGTGACATAGTCCACGGGCTCGAAGTCTGGCATCGTAGGATCCGGGGTCATGATGGTGCGTATTTCCCAACGTATCACATGGGGTATGTTGGTCTCCTCCTTCCTTCCTCGGAAATAGGGTGGTGGTAGCTTCAAAACACTTGTCAACCTAGCCAGCTGCCTCCCAAAGATGAAACCCGACAAAACTCCAGCATACGCAGTCTCAGTGTACTCTCCCATCTAGAATTTTGAACAGGTAAGAGTATTAGAATTTAAGAGAAAGGGAAAGATGCAAGACAAGATAATGTAAAACAATATTAAAGAAGTTCAAAATTTACTCATGTTTTGGAACCTAGTTTAGTTAGCTGTTTAACTTTGGGGGTATTAGTCCAATCCTAGGGGTTTCGAACCTACAGGCAACACAGTGCTCTGATACCATCTGTAGCGTACCTGCACTTTAAATAAGGCAGATACCTGTGTTGCACTATACACAGGTATCTGCCTTATTTAAAGTGCAGGTACGCTACAGATGGTATCAGAGCACTGTGTTGCCTGTAGGTTCGAAACCCCTAGGATTGGACTAAGACCCCAAAGGTTAAATAGTTAACTAAACTAGGTTTCCAAAACATGAGTAAATTTTTAACTTTCCCTTTAATATTGTTTTACTTTTTTTACCTTGTCTTGCATCTTTCCCTTTTCTTTTAAATTCTAATACTCCTACCTGTTCAAAATTTTAGATGGGAGAGTACACTGAGACTGCGTATGTTGGAGTTTTGTCGGGTTTCATCTTTGGGAGGCAGCTGGCTAGGTTGACAAGTGTTTTGAAGCTACCAACACCTTATTTCCGAGGAAGGAAGGAGGAGACCGACATACCCCATGGGATACGTTGGGAAATACGCACCATCATGACCCCGGATCCTACGATGCCAGACTTCGAGCCCGTGGACTATGTCACCTACTACCCAGAGTGGATTGAGGGAGTGAACATAGCTATGGTGGACTTAATGGCTCGTTTGTGTTACAAGTATCGATTTAAGCTAGCACCAGGATCGCCCTTCCGTGCCTTTGGGAAGAGGAATGCTCATGGTCTCTCGATGGCTCACACGGGAAATCGTCTGGACCTACCCCTCGTTAACAAGACATTTGAAGACTTGGATTATCTCATCTACTGTTTGACCAGGAGAGTCCAACAGACTTCTGACGTCGCAAATCATGCTCAAGCCGTCATACACGCAAAAACCCAAGAACTCCAGGCTTCTGAAAATCTTATTGGTCAGTTGGAGGAACTCATCCATGACCTACATTTGGAGAAGCTTGGCAAGGATGAGCAAATTGCCATGCTTGAGGCGCAACTCATTCCACCTCCACCACCGCCAGTAGCTGAAGAAGGAAGTGACCAGGGCACTGGAGATGTGACAGTATCTGCAACTACGAAGGAGGAAGGACCAGAGGAAGAAGACCCCGAAGATGTGCTGTTTGAAGAGTCAACTGAGGACGAAGTCACGCTTGTGGCAAATAACCACGCAATAAAACGCAAGCGTAGTATTTAGGAAGGATAAGTGTAACAATCAAACCATGTTAGAGGGACCACCATTTATCTTATTTAGCTTATCATATCGATTTAGTGTATTGACCTATCAAATTGTGGTATGGCAGTACTGTTGCTTTTGTATTCCCCCGACCTTTCCTTCGATAAACAATTAGTTCGATTTCTTAAAATAAGTTTGAAAATTTCATGTATGTGTTGCTTGTGTTTGAACTTTGTCGCTTGATGTTTGTTAGATGATGTTTGTAATGGATTATCTTGATTATGGTTGTGCATTAGGAGGTTGAATTATCAACAAAACTTTTAAGGGTGGTAGCCACCTAGATAATTTAACCCCAGTCGCTTAAAACCCAGAAATCTCAAACTATCCTTCCTTCCATCTTCCTAATCAGAAAAACCATTCACTACAAGTTTTCAAGTTTCCATGTCAGAAATTTCATTTCCCAAAACATCTCGAGTATCAGAATCATTCAAGCCCTTGCTTTGTCTTTCTAGCTTCTCCGAATCTCGGGGACGAGATTCCTTTTAAGGGTGGTAGTCTGTAACATCCCAACATTTTATAATATTCAAAAATCACTAAAATTTAAAACTTTTCTTTTTATTAAAATAAAATAGTAAATGCATAAGAAAACCAACTATAAAAGACTTCAAAGTTTAATATTTCCAATGTCACAGTTTAAAATATTTTATTATTCCATGTAATTTAAAACCTTAAATTATAATTTGACAAAAATGTTACAAACTACAATTCTTTTTATTTTAAGTAAATAGTTGTATTTGAATTAAATCACTTAGCCATATCTATTCATAAATACAAGATTATTCAAATAGTATATAATTACTAAATGGTTTTCATTTCTTTAACTAAGTTCAAAATATAGTTTGGAAATTTTAAAGCCTATAGTGTATAACTTTACAACTTCATAGAATTTAAATTACTGAATTAACCAAATAAACATTTCTTTTGCTTAAAGAAATTTCATCTATTTTCAAAGCATGAAAGGATTAATATATTCTAAATAAGAATAGAATTAAAACAAAAATCCTTTCCAAAGTTGTTATGAAGTTTTCAAATGAATTATCATAATTAAAATATAGTGTTGCACAAATTATTTTCAATTAAAAATGAATACCCTATATTTCACTTTTCCTAAGACATGGTTATATGTAGTTCTTTATTATTATGCCAAAATAAAGATAAATGAATTTCAGCAAAACAAGTTTAAATAACTTAAATTCAAACATATTGAAATATGGGCATTTTACAAATTTTCTTTAGCCAAAAGAAAATCTAAATAAGATAGAAATTCAAATTTGACTTTAAGTGTCAAATTTGTAATTAATCAATAATTCAAAATATTATTTATCAAAAATATTCAAAACATGCCCACAATTGGTTTAACAGAAAGATAAACATTTTACAAATTTTTAGAAATTTATTTGACATCATTTGGAGTTATAAATCAAAAGATATGAATTAAAGAAATAAAATCAGAAAAGAAAATAAGGGCTGACGTCATGCTGACGTCAGCAGATCTTCTTCTTCCTCTAACCGAACGAAGCGCAGGAGAAGGAGATCGAATCGGAGACGATATCTCCTCCGATTCGTGCGGGATTTGATCTCCGATGCCCCCTATATAAACCCCACGCCCCCGCCGTCCTTTTCCCCGCAAACCCTAATTCAATCGCGCCCCCAGGCCGCCGGAGGAGCTCGCCGGAGTCCGCACTCACCGCCGCCGTATTTCTTCCTTTTCCGGCGAAGTAAACCCTCCCCGCCTCCGAGACCACGCCTATCTGCCTCGCCGCGTCCGTGCGCATCTTCTCATTCTCTCCTTTCTTCGTTTTTCGCAGCGGCTCGTCGAGGAGGGATCGACCGAAGGTCGCCGGCGAACCGTGCCTCCCTCCACTCCTCCACGGCATCCCAAGAAGCGAGGCTCACCCCCGACCCCTCCATCGCCCTCCCCGCGACGCGCCGCGCTCGGGGCTGCTCTCCTCGCATCCGGGGAGGTACGGCGACGACCGGAGCGTCCTCGCTGGAGCCCGCGCCGCCGTCAGCTCCTATCTCCGGTGAGAAGCGCCGCCAGCGTCTGGACGAGCACGGTGAGCCCTTGGATCTGCTGTTAACGGTCACGATTAGAAGTCGAGGACGAAGCGGTACGATCAGATCTGGACCGTCAGATCCAGATCTGACGGCCCAGATTAATCACTTAACCACGTCAGCGCCAGCGTGTAAATCGATTTTCTATTTTAATTTTTAAATGGAAGTTTTGCAGTTTAGTCCCTGTAATTAAAACATCTATAACTTTTTAACCACAACTCCAAATTTAATAATTTTTATATATTTGAAAAGCTCTCGACATGTAGAATATTTTGGATCTGACAAAATTCAAATTAGACTTAGTATAAAATATTCAAATTTCAAATGGTGAATTTGAGTATATTTGTAATAACTTTAAATCTATAAATCCAAAAATTGCAAATAAATATGTTTTAGAAACTTTGGAATATTGGTAAATTAATGCTACTGCTATAAAATATTTTTGAGTAATTTTTGAATGATTTCATAGTTGTGTGTTTAATTTGAATAGTTTGACTAATTTTGAAATAACTTTTGAATAGAAACATTATTTTTGATTAAATCCAATTGCAATAGATTTAATTAAAAGCCCTCTGTCTATTAACATTAATTATAAAATTTTGTTATAAAAATTTAGTCATAGGAAACTTTAATCTTATAATTATTCCTTTTAGTATATTTTCCAAAACTAGGAATTTATTTAAATTGCATTTATAAACTCATGCATATTTATAAAGAAAATCACAAAAGTGAGTTTGATGCTTCTTGTGATTTAAAATTGCATTTCATTCATAGCATATTTTATATTGTAGATATATTTCTCATAGGAAAACCCCTCTTCAGTAGTTTCCCTAAGTTAGAATTATTTTCAAACTTAGTATTTTGGGAAAAGTGCTATGCACTAGACACTTAGTAGTTTTCAAGATGGAGCTAGAAGACCATTGAAGGACTTAGCCAAAAACAAGACTTCAGAAGTATCTCCAAGGAGAAGAAACACTTAGAAGAAAATCAAGGAGAAGTTCATGAAGGACTTAGAAGAAAACAGACTCCGGAGGCATCCTCAAGATGTCAAGCACTTAGAAGAAAAGTGAGAAGAAGTTCAAGAAGGCCAACTCCCTTTTATTCTCTAAGTCTCTCTCTCTGTCTTTCTTCTCCTGTGAGATTTCATGAAGACTAAGTAAATCCAAGACCAGCCTCGAGGGTACAAGAATCATCAAGTCTGAAGATTCATCAAGACTACCAAGAGCTCAATCAAGGCATCACCCAGAAGAAAGTTACAAGTCTGGAGATGAAGCCTGGAGGACAACTACATCTTTCTTTCTATCTTTTCCCTCTTTCCTAATCTTGTCTTTTAGACTTAAACAAAATTTGATCATGATGTTATCATCTTGAAGTTGTTGGATCCTAGCAGCATAGTGGGATGAAGCGGCCTGGAAACAAACCTTACATGTCCACGTACATGAGACCTGTTCCACAATTTAAGTGGCTGGCCGGGTGTCTGTCTCTCTCACTATAGTGAATGTCCAACTTACAAAGAGTTGATAATAATTGTGATCATCTTGAGCAAATGACTTAGTATTTTTTTCTAAGTATTTTGCACATCATGCATAAACTTATTTTTCTTAGAAAGTTTTATAAAACTTAGTTATGCATCTAGTATGTGTTTGTTTGTATTGTGGATTTGTGTTTGCTGTTGATTGTTGTATTGTTGTTTGCTTATATTGTTTAGATTAAACGGAGAGCAAACATTCGTTGTTGAAAAGAGTTGTGAACAACGACAACATTCAAAGGCAAGTGGCACACCTCATAAACTTCCTATTTTTATGCATTACTTAGTGTATTTTATATGCATGTGTTTCTATGCTAAACCTGTGTAGAATCCCTTATACCTGTGTCTAGGTTCCTATGCAATACTTAGTAGAATTATTGTTGCTATGCAAATGTTATTTTGTGAAAATCTAAATTCTACTAAGTTAAGAATGAAACACCTGGGTGGTAATTGGTCGGATGGTTTATGTTGAGTGGCTACTCAGGTCCATTTCTATGGCGAGTATGTACACTTGAGAACGGCCACCCAGGAACAGAGGAATCTGAAGGAACTCCAAGTGACGATTGCTTCCAGTGCAGCCATTGCCATATGGGCTCTGGCTTGATCGATTATGTTGCGTGGACTCTCTCCGGCTTGACAAGCAAATGTAGGGGGATGTTAGGTGGAACGGGTCAAGCCAGTATGGGGAGGGAAAATGCTTCTGAAAGATCTCGTCTCATTCTCTCCTTTCCTTATCACAAATGGTGTGTAAAGGATACCTTGGGTTGAATGGGTACAATGGTGAAAGTGCACAACCTCTGCAGAGTGTAAAACTAAGTACTTAGCCGTGTCCCCGGTTACGGACAATTATGAGCAGCTGATCAAGGACGTCAACGGAGGATTCCACCATTCCAACTTCAAAAGTAAAACTTGATGGATGAACAAGGGTAGAATGAGACAGTGGATTTCATGCCACGGATGTCTCGATTAGAAGAAAAGTGTTTTCCAAAGAGTAGGAAAAATTGGCTTTATGCAAATTAGCCTTGAGCTCCACCAGCCAAATATTCATATAGGCTTTAGAGTTATTCCATAAGTGTCCACCATAGTGTCACTTGCCAGACTCCATTTTTAATGGAATCTGACCCACGTTGTTGCAATATTTTTCTTATTGCAGATTTGATCAGATGACGAGTGAGGTTTCGTAAAGGTTTCGAGTCTACAACCAACATGTTTTCGCCTGTGGCAGCATGAAAGTTATAGAGACTCACTGCTATTGTAATTCCGCTGTGTACTTTTCAAAGCTAGCTTTATGCTATGCAATTTGTAAAGAATATTTTGTAATTCTGGATCATCGATGTAATAAGGTTGACGCTTTGTTGTGATATTACATCGTAACTGTGTGTGCAAATGAATCGATCCAGGGATTTGCACTATACACAGGTATCTGCCTTATTTAAAGTGCAGGTACGCTACATTCTTGAACTCCGTCCCATTGTCACTTCTTATTGTCACTATCTTCGTATCATATTGGCGTTGGACTTGGATTGCAAAGTTGATGAAAACCTCTTGAGTTTCACTCTTCTTCTTGATATAGAATGTCCAACAATATCTTGAGTAGTCATCAACCACAACTAGGCAATATTTCTTGCCCCAAGACTATCATATGTGGGAGGTCCAAAGAGATCCATGTGAAGGAGGTCAAAGGGCCTCTTGGTGGAGATGATGGTCTTCTTGGGGTGATTCTTTTCATGCATCTTTCCGGCAATGCAAGAGCTACAAGGACGATCTTTGAAAAAATTCACATTAGTAATTCCTACCACGTGTTCGCCCTTCACAAGATTATGCAAATTTCTCATACCAACATGGGCTAACTGACGGTGCCAAAGCCACCCCATGTCAGCCTTAGCCATTAGAAGAGTTGCGACTTGAGTGGTTTCCTTCGAGAAGTCAACCACATACAAGTTGTTTTCAACAAATCCAACAAAAGCTAATTTGAGTGTTCTTGTGAAGAAGACGGTCACGTGGAAGAGGTTAAAGATAACAGTGTATCCAACCTTGCAAAGTTGCCTTACGGAAAGTAAATTATATGAAAGGGATTCAACAAGAAGGACCTTCTCAATGGATAGTTCCGGAGTGATCACCACTTTTCCATATCCCTTTACCTTGAGTTTTGCATCATTCCCAATAGTGACATGTGAGTAATGGAGGAGATCAAACATTAAATCCGTCACCAATTCTTCGCTTCCGGTCATATGAGTGGAGCATCCACTATCAATGAGCCAAGATGCGCCACCGGAAGCATATCCCTACAAGAGATCAAGTCTTTGACTTAGGTACCCATTTTTGGATGGGTCCTCTTTTGTTAGTCACAAGGGTCTTTGGAACCCAAATAGTATAGTGATAATCATCTCCATAGGAAGTACCAACATATTTAGCAAAAACACTACCATCTCTAGATTTCATAAGAATATAAGATGGATTGTATTTCCCCGCAAAGTCATTATGGGTGGGCAAGCTCCTAGTAGCATTACCACCCATAACTTTGTTGATCACCTTTGTTTTCGCCGACTCCCCCTCCTTCACAAAAGCAATAACATTGGAAGGGGGAGTAGACACCTTCTTCTTGTTGTTGGTCTTGAGGTTAGATTTAAAGCCAATCCCTTCCTTTCCAACAATTTCCTTTTGATTGCTCAAAATATCAAGAAGGTTCTTCTCACCTTGGATGCAAGTGGCAAGACCCCTTTTAAGTTGGGCCTTCAACCTAGTGTTTTCCTCAATAAGAGATGCTTTGACACACAAAGGATTAGTCGCACAAGTATTTTCATCTTGAGAAGGTTCTTTATAGCATTTAAGAAGATATGAGGCTTGAAGAGTGTGATACATCCCCTTGAGCTTGTTGAGTTCGCCAAGGGTGGCTTTCTGAGCCTCCCTTAGTTGCTCAAAACTCTCAACAAGTGTAGAGTGACTCTCTTTAAGCTCATCATTTTTAATGTTAAGCTCACTAGCAAGGGTTATGGATCGCTCACGGGTTTCCTTAGCCTTGGATAAATCCAAAACTTGGATTTCCACAAGTTGCTCACGGAGCAATTGCTCTTTTTCCACTTGATTCTCAAGTTCACCAATCCTTTCGGCATGGTTGCATGCATTCTCCCCGAGTTCACAAATTCTTTCCTCTTTTTCATCGAGGAGAGCATGAGCTTCTCCTAGGTGATACATGAGAGCTTCTACCATTTCCTTGGTTTTGCCTTGGAGAGAATCCACAAAGTGATTTATCTTATCAACCTTGTCATTCCCTACACCCGCAACACAATCCAAAAGAGATGGTTTAGAGGAGATATTAATTTTGGGTGGAGAATTCACCTTCGACGCATGTGCCATAAGGCACATGGGTTTGGAGATCTTGTCGTCGTTGGGCGAGGAGAATAGCGGAGCCAATGATGGAGGAAGGTGACCTATTGCTAGAGCCGCCATCTCCACTTCTTCGCTTGAGTCGTCATCATCTTCTTCCTCACCGCCGGATTCATATTCTTCTTTCGTGGAGGCCACGAAGGCCTTTTGAGGAGCTCGAGTGATGTAGTTCTTGGGCTTGGAGGGAGACATGTTCTTCTTCAAGATGAGTTGTCCTCCATGGTCTTCTCTTCTCTCAAATGGGCAATCCACCACAAAATGATTGCTTCTTCCACAATTGAAGCAAGTTCTTTTCTTTTCGGAAGTAGAGGCCCTTGGGGTAGCGCTCTTGACGTTTCGTTTGTTCCAAAACTTTGTGGCCGCAAGAGCCAAGCATTCATTTAGAGCTCCCTTCAACTCTTCTTCACTTTCTACACTCCCAAACTCGTCATGTTTGGAATCTTTCACAAGGGCCTTCAAAGCAAGATTCTTGGCAAAATGGTGTTGATTCCATTGGCTTTTGGACGTAGCCTTCAATGTGTCATGAGTGACAAATTGAGATAGAATGTCATTGGGTGTCATTGTTGCATAATCCGCCCTTGAGTGAATTGTCATCACCATGTTCTCATTGTATGGTAGAATAACTTTCAGGAACTTGGACTTGACCCAATCTTCATCACAATAACATAATCCATTGTCCCTCATGGACACGGTAAGTTTGGTGAGTCTTCGAAACATATCGGACGGGGACTCATCATCCTTCATGACAAACTCATCCATTTGATGTTGGAGAATGGCTTTCTTTGATTGACGGAGGCTTTCATTTCCTTCATACAAGTTGTCTAGATATTACCATGCGGCCTTGGTGGTTGGAAAGGCTCGGACTTCATCTTCATCATCCGCGGTCATTGCCCTTCCAAGCATGAAGTGTTCCGTCGCATCGAGTTGCTCATCAATCTCTTCTTGCTTAGTCAAGTTGTTGGGATCAACGGGGTTGAAGCCATTGATCACTATCCTCCATAGGTGCATAGATGAGCTGCGAAAATAAGACTCCATAGTTTTCCGCCAAGAGATATAACGAACACTATCAAGAATAGGAGGCAGAGAACTCATGTGGGTTATGTGAGGATAAGTAGGTGCATTTTGAGTGAGATAGCTAGATGGTGGGGGAACCATATTGTTTTTAACAATTTTAGGAGGTGTACCCTCTTTGTCCTCCACATCAACAAGAGGACTCTTAGTTTCACTAGTTGATGAGGAGGCATTGTTGGTAGATGTTTTAGAAAGCACTTCGTTTACAATGTCGGCCTTCATGCCTTTTAACAAGGCTTGGATGGCCTTCATTGTAACCGGAGCATCATCCACACCATCGGGAACTTCTTCATTAATTGGATTACCAAATTCATCTAGTTTAGGTGTTTCACCTACATCCCCTTGAGACATCCTTCTCTTCTAGGCGGTGAAGCCTATAACAAAGAGACCTTGCTCTGATACCAATTGAAAGGACCGAGTAGGTTGTCTAGAGGGGGGGGGGGTGAATAGGCAACTACAAATTTTCTTTTCTTTTCTTACAATTAAGGTATTGCTCAAATATAGGTTCTCTAGATATGCAACTAGATGAACAATCCTATATGATGAGCAAGATACAACTAGCAATCAATGAGTAGCAAGAGAATAAGCTAGTAAACAAGTAAAGGTAGGTGTAGGGATAACCACACGATGTATCCCGAAGTTCACTTTCCAAAGGAAGCTACGTCTCCGTTGGAGCGGTGTGGAGTCACAAGTGATCCCCAAAAGCACGAAGGCCACCGTATTCTCCCTCGAGTTCCTCCTCCAATGAGGATGACCACGAGCCACTATATGATGCCCTTGAGGTCGGCAATAAAACCTTTACAAGGATGAGGCACACTCCACAACCAAATTGGAGGCTCTCACCAAATCTTCTCGAATCCTAAATCCGCGAAGAACACGAAGCCAAGGCACACATACACAACTTAATTGGAGGCTCTTGGCTAATCCCCGTAGCTCACAAAGCCACGAAGACCACTACTTCCTTCTTGAGTTCCAATGAACACAAGAGTAACGAGAACCGAAGATTAGGTGGGGGGATTTGAAATTCCTTCGGTGGAAGTGTAGATCTAGGTCTCCTTGGGCACTCCTCAAAATATCAAGGTATTCGGAACAAAGGAGTGGGAGATCTATGAGTTTGAAGCTTTTTCAACAATGGTGGAGAGAGAGAGAGCAAGCTTAAGCTGAATAGGGAAGATGACCCCTTTTTATTCCCCTCACCAATAAGTGGTTAAAGAACATTTCTTAATCCCTAGTGTTTTGAGTGTTAGTTAAGAATACCAATGATGTACTAATCCTATTGCTAAGTATTTCAGTTTGTGCTAGTTGCATATCACATATCCCAAAGCCAAAATGTAGAGAAAAGGAGTTCCTGGAATTCTTCCCTGAATCGGATTATTGGAACCGGAAATTTCCAGGATCGGAAATTCCGGGTCTCCTTCACCTAACAGAAAAATGGCTAAGGAAAAGTCAGGAAGTGGTTCTGACTCAGACCGGAAATTCAGCTCGGAAATTTCACTGACTCGGAATTTCCGAGTCACCCTCAGAAATTTGGCTAAGTCAAGATGTCAAAATGGTTCTGACTTCAACCGGAAATTCAGCTCGGAAATTTCACTGACTCGGAATTTCCGAGTCACCCTCAGAAATTTGGCTAAGTCAAGATGTCGAAGACGTTCTGATCTCAACCGGAAATTCAACTCGGATATTTCACAGACTCGGATATTCCGAGTGACCCAGAATTTCCGAGTGTCACTTATACCGGAATTTCCGGGTCCCCGAGGAAGCCAACGGCCAGATTTTGGGAGGGGGTATAAATACCCCCTCACTCACTCAAGAACAGCTAGCTCTCAGATTTTCTCTCTCCTACTATTCTTGAAAGCTCAAATCATCAAGATCTCCCAATCCCTCCACCCAAATTCGTTGATCTTTGGAGGATTGGAGGAGAAGGCCCGGATCTACATCTTCACCAAAGGCATTTGCATCTCCTCCCCATTCACTTGGGGATTTCGTGGCTAGGATTTCCGGTGGGAAAACCTAGCTCACCATTGTTGTAATCTTGGTGTTGCCTTGACCTTTTGTGGTCCTTGACCTTTTGTGGTCATCTTGAGAGCCCCCAATTAAGTTGTGGGTGCGTGCCTCAAGCGTTTGTAAGGGATTCGATCTCCGCCCTAAAAGGGATAAATAGTGGAAGGTGGACTCGCAACCTTTGTGGTTGAGTTCATCGGAGAAGAAGGTGAGCCTTTGTGGCGTTGCGACTAACCTGTTGTGGTAGCGCACACCTCTCCAAACGAGACATACACCCTTGGGTGGAACTCGGGATTACATCTTCGTCTCCGCGTGCTTCACTCGGTTCCCCTTATCATTGCTCCCTTACTTAGTTGTCTTGTTGGCTTGTTTATCTTGTTATTACTTAGATTGTCGGTTAGGTAAAATTCACCGTAGTTGCATATCTAGAGAATTTACCTTTGTGTTGAGCCTAAATTTGAAAAGACCTAAAATTTGTAATAGCACCTATTCACCCCCCTCTAGGTGCCGGATTCCCGTTCAATTGGTATCAGAGCTTTGTTCACTTTAAGGGCTTAACCGCCTAAGTGCAACGATGACGGAATCCGATGCCGAGAGGGCCGCCAGTGAGAAATTAGAGGCGGAGAAGGAGGCGTTAGCCAAAGGGGCAACCATGGCCGATCTTATTGATATGAGATCGTCCTTGGAGGCCCAACTCCTCAAGATGAATGAGATGCTCATGGCACTCTTGAATTCTAAGGAGCCCGAGGCTACTTCTCCCTCTCCTCCTCCTAAGGAGCATGTTGAGAACTCTAAGGAGTCATCTTCGGATGGGTCTAAAGATGTTACTCCAAGTGTTTCCCTCGGGAAGGCGGAAAAGGATGAATCACCTAGCTCCTCTAACACCCCCAAAGGAGAGGAATTTCATAATGTCAACCATAATTACTCTCCTAACCCTCCTATCCCTCACCCTCATGTAAACTTTAGAAGTGATCCTCCTTAGCTTAAACCTACTCATTTCTCTCAATGGCATTTTCTAATGAAGTCTCATCTATGTAGTGCCTCCGTTGAGCTATGGCGCATCATTGAAGAAGGATACAAGCCCCATGATCCAACCAACTTGACAAGAAGAGAGGTGGTTGATAGCCAACTCAACGCCACCGCTCTTCATCAACTCCAAATGGCCGTTGGAGAGAAGGACATGGCGCTCATTCAACAATTCTCCACCGCCAAGGAAGTTTGGAATGCTCTTTCCGACATCTTCGTCGGGAATGAGAGCATGCAGAAGAACCAGTATGATGCCTTATGCAATGAGGTTGAAGGGTTCTACAAGTTGGATGGAGAAAGCCACGAGGACATGTACCGGAGGTTGGTGTTGGTTGCCAACTCCTTCAAGAACCTCGGGGCGGTCTACATTAATGACGCTTGGATCAAGAGGAAGTTTATGACCGCTCTCTTGCCCTTTGAGGAAACGGATTTGAAGACACTCCAAGGGAGACATGACTTCGCAAAGATGACATCCAATGAAGTCATGCAAGATATGACCGCATACAAGGTGGCCTCCAAGATTGCACAAGATGCAAGAGCTAGATCCATAGGGATGCACAAGCATGCCTCAATTGCCTTGAAGGCCACCGTTGAAGAAGAGGATGAAGAGGAGTATGATGATAAAGTTGAGCTATCTAGTGAGACCCTCTCAAGTACTCTTACTCAACACATGGGTCTTGCGGCAAGAACGTTTTGGAAGAACCCCGGAAGGGCCAAAGCGAGGATTGACAAGAAGTTTCCCTCCAATGGAGGAAAGCCATTCAACAAGGTGTGGCTTTGCTATAATTGTGATGACAAAAGCCACTTTGTTGCAGATTGCCCATGGGAGAGAAGAGAGGATCATGGTGGGAGGATCGTGGCCAAGACGAAGGGCAAGGGGCCCATGCCCATGAAGAAGCCCTACTTCAAGAAGAACCAAAAGATTGTCTTGGTAACTCAAGAGCAATATCCCACCGATGATGAAGATAGTGACAAGGAGGATACTCCAACGCAAGTGGCCGCACTAGCCATTTCTTTCACACCTCCGTCACTCTTCTCCTCACCAAACGAGAGCCCCATCATCAAGAGTGCAAGATGTCTTATGGCAAAGACATCCGAGGTAAAATTGTCCCCCACCTCCATATCCCATGACATTGATGATGGTATGAGCCTAGAAGTGAAGGAAGAAATTATTGCGTTTGATAAATTCATGACTAACTTGCAAGGAGAAGGAAAGAAACACTTTGGCTCAATTATGAGTCGTATAGGTGAGATTGAGGATGAGCTTGAATTAAAAGGTGAGATTGAGAGAGAAGATGCACACGCTAAGGTGTCCCTCCAATCCTCTCTCGAAGATGAACAAGAAGCTCATGCTCTCCTCAAGGAGAAACTTGCTAAGATCACTAAGGATCGTGATCTCTACTTTGCTACATGTAAAATTGTGCAAAATGAAAAGTCCGAGCTTGTAGTTGCTCATGCTAGACTTTGCGAAGACTTCGAGTCACTTGAAAATACTCACAAGGTATTGACAAGTGATCACGAACGTCTCCTCAAGTCTCGTGATCAACTTCAAACTCAGATATCTATTCTTGAGAAACCTAGTACTTCTACTCATTTGAATACTAATGCAAATGTTGTCAAGGATAAAGCTAGGATCTTGTTTGTTCCCTCCATGGCAACCAAGCCCAAGACCTGCCTTGATAAAGGCAAGGGGGCACTCACTACTCCTCTTCATGAGCGAGTGCCCCACAAGGGTAAGGAAGGTCTAGGCTATGTCGCTAAGGAGAAGAAGAAGATGATCAAGAATAAGACCAAACCCGCACAAGCCAAGAAAGATGATATCGCAAGTGGAAATGCCACAAGGGGCACTCCCACTCGTGATGACTTTGCAGGAATATCTAACCCCAACTATGCTTTATATGTTGATTATTATGGGGATGTCTATGCTAGATACATTGGTCCTTTTGATGGTTAGATTGAATATGCTATTTGGGTCCCAAAGACCCTTGTTGCTAACCAAAAGGCGCCCATTGCAAAATGGGTACCTAAACCAAAGAATTGATTGTGTGTAGGGACTTGCTTCCGGAGGATCGAAATGGATAATTGATAGTGGGTGCACTAGTCATATGACCGGAAGCAAGGAAATTGTAACGGAGTTGAAGCCTAATGATGATCAAATGACCGTTACATATGGTGACAATTCAAAGTCTAAGGTAATAGGGCTCGGCAAGGTGGTAGTGGCACCGGACATCACAGTTGTGAATGTTTTGCTTGTCGAGTCCCTAGGTTTCAACTTGATCTCCGTCCATTCTTTAACTTGTTTGGGTTATACCGTTGTCTTCGAAGAGGAGATGGTTATCCTCATGCGGAGCAAGTCTCTCAATGTGTCTTTCGTTGGGTACATTGAGAATGGGCTCTATGTGGTTGACTTCTCCGGAGTCACCACTTCCCATACAATGTGCCTATTCGCGAAGGCGAACTTGGGTTGGCTATGGCATCGCCGACTAGCCCATGTCAACATGAGGACTTTGCAAAGTCTCCACAAGGGTGGCCATATCCTAGGACTAAAAGACCATGTTTCTTTCTCGAAGGATCGAATGTGTAGGGCTCGTGTTGAAGGAAAAATGCATGACATTCACCATCCAAGCAAGACCATCATTTCTTCAAAAAGGGTTTTGGAGCTTCTCCATGTTGACCTCTTTGGTCCCATTCCGGAAGCTAGTCTTGGTGGCAAGAAATATTGCTTGGTGATTGTTGATGACTATTCAAGATACACATGGGTTCTCTTCTTCAAGTCGAAGATGGAGACTCAACAAACTATCATCGACTTCTCCAATGAATCTCAACGTCAACACAATGTCCCTATCTTGGTGATAAGAAGTGACAACGGGTCCGAGTTCAAGAACTACACATTAAACGAGTTCCTTAGTGAAGAAGGGATTCGTCATCAATATTCCGCTGCCTATACTCCCCAACAAAATGGTGTAGCCGAAAGGAAGAATCGCACTCTTATTGAGATGGCAAGGTCGATGATGGCCGAGTTCAAGTCCCCTCACAACTTTTGGGCCGAAGCCGTCAACACCGCTTGCCATTCATCCAACCGACTCTTCTTCCGCAAAGGACTCATGAAGACTCCCTATGAAGTGCTTTCCGGGAACAAGCCCAATATCTCTTACTTCCGAGTTTTTGGTGGTAAGTGTTTTTATCTCATCAAAGGTGTTCGTTTAGGAAAGTTTGAATCTAAGTCTCTTGAAGGGACATTTGTGGGCCATGGGTCCGAATCCCACACTTATAGAGTCTATGATAAGGCCTCGCACATAATCATAGAAACTTGTAGTGTGGTGTTCGAGGAGAATGACGGCTCCCTTGTGGAGCAAAGTGGTGTTTCCGTTGTAGGTGATGATCAACCTCAAGATGCTATCCGAAGAATGGGGTTGGGAGTCCACCGCCCCGTTGAACTCTATTATGAGGTTGCTCGACAAGGATCAAGTTCTTCACATGTGGTGGCTACCCCAACACAAGAAACACCTATCGACAATGTAGCGTACCTGCACTTTTAATAAGGCAGATACCTATGTATAGTGCAAATTTCTGGATCGATTCATTTGCACACACAGTTTACGATGTAATATCACAACAAAGCGTCAATTTTATTACATCGATGATCCAGAATTACAAAATATTCGATACAAGTTGCATAGCATAAAGCTAGCATTGAAAAAGTACACAGCGGAAATACAATATCAGTGGGTCTTCAACAACTTCATGTTGCCACAGGCGAAAACATGTTGGTTGTAGACTCGAAACCTTTAAACGAAACCTCACTCGTAATTTGATCAATCTGCAATAAGAAAAATATTGCAACAAGGTGGGTCAGATTCCATTAAAAATGGAGTCTGGCAAGTGACACTATGGTGGACACTTAATGGAATAACTCTATAGCCTATATGCATATTTGGCTGGTGGAGTTCAAGGCTAATTTGCATAAAGCCAAATTTTCCTATCTTTTTGGAAAACACTTTCTTCAAATCAAGACAAGTATGGCATGAAAACCATATATCTCATCTTCCCTTGTTCACCCATCAAGTTTTATTTCTGAAGTTGGAATGGTGGAATCCTCCGTTGACGTCCGTGATCAGCTGCTCAAATTGTCCGTACCGGGGACACGGCTAAGTACTTAGTTTTACACTCTGCAGAGGTTGTGCACGTTCACCATTGTACCCATTCAACCCAATTTATCCTTTACACACCATTTATGATAAGGAAAGGAGAAGAATGAGACGAGATCTTTCAGAAGCATTTTCCCTCCCACTCTGGCTTGACCCGTTCCACCTAACATCCCCCTACATCTGCTTGTGAAGCCGGAGAGAGTTCACACAACATAATTGATCAAGCCAGAGCCCATATAGCAATGGCTGCACTGGAAGCAATCGTCACTCGGAGTTCTTCAGATTCCTCTGTTCCCTGGGTGGCTATCCACAAGTGCACGTACTCCAGGAACCATAGACATGGACCTGAGCAGCCACTCAACTTCGCAACCATACAACCAATCCACCCAGGAGTTTCATTAACTTAGTGGTTGTGCACTCTCAGGTAAAAATCACCATGCTCACGGCCCTAAGTAGAATAGACATTCATCCTAGGCGACGACAACCATGAGCACAGCCCTGAGTAGTCACTTAACATTTTGTAAAACTTTTCATCAATTGTATAGCATCAATACATCTACTAAGTATGATATAGGAACCTGGACACATGAGTAAGGGAATTCTACACAGGTTTAGCATAGCAATACTATCCTTCTCATGCATATAAAAATACTAAGTAATGCATATAGAAATAATAGGAAGTTTATGAGGTGTGCCACTTGCCTTTGAATGTTGTCGTTGTTCACAAACTCTATTCAACAACGAACGTTTGCTCTCCGTTCAATCTAAACAATATAAGCAAACAACAATACAACAATCATCAATCATACATGCACATACGTAGTTAACAAATAAGTTTCATAACACTTCTAAGGAAAACATGTTATGTATGATATGCAAATTATTTCTAAGGACTAGAGATGCATGTTATGTTATGATATGCAAATTATTTCTAAGGACAAGATTAGGAAAGAGGGAAAAGATAGAAGAAAGATGTAGTTGTCCTCCAGGCTTCATCTCCAGACTTGTAATATTCTCCTTGATGATGTCTTGTTGAAGTTTTGATAGACTTGACAAATCTTCAGACTTGGTGGTTCTTGTATCCTCGAGGCTGGTCTTGGATTTACTTAGTCATCATGAAGTCTAACAGAAGAAGGAGGGAGAAAGAAGAAAGAGGGAGAAAGACTTAGAAAATATTTCTGGTTGGTCTTCATGAACTTCTTCTTGATCTTTCTTCTAAGTGCTTCCACTCCTTGGAGATTCTTCTGGAGTCTCATTTGGCTAAGTCCTTCATTTGTCTTCCAGCTCCATGTTGAAAATTACTAAGTGTCTAAGAGTAGCACATCACAAAAATGCTAAGTTGAATTATTTCTAACTTAGAGAAAACTAATGAAGAGGGGTTTTCCTATGAGAATTATATCTACAAAATAAAAAATGCTATGAATGAAATGAAATTTTTAATCACAAGAAACATAAAAATAACTTTTGTGATTTCTTTATAAATATGCATAAATTTATAAATGCAATTTAATTAATTTCTAATTTTGGAAAATATAATAAAAGGAATAATTATAAGATTAAAGTTTTCTATGATTAAATTTTTATAATATAATTTAATAAATAGTGTTAATAGACAGGGGTATTTTAATTAAATTTATAGAAATTTACTTTAATCAAAAATAATATTTTTATTAATAGTTATGTTGAAAATAGTCAAACCATTCAAATTAAATATATAACTATGAATTCATTCAAAAATTACTCAAAAATATTTTATAGCAGTGGCATTAATTTACAAATATTCTAAAGTTTCTAAAACAATTTTATTTGCAATTTTTGGATTTATAGATTGTAAGTTATTACAAATATACTCAAATTCACCATTTGAAATTTGAATATTTTATACTAAGTCAAATTTGAATTTTGGCCGATATAAAATAATCTACATGTCAAGAGCTTTCCAAATATATAAAAATTATTAAATTTGGAGTTGTGGTTAAAAAGTTATAGATGTTTTAATTACAGGGACTATTCTGCAAAACTTCCAATTAAATTTAAAATAGAAAAGGAATTACACGCTGGCGCTGACGCGGATGCTGATGAGGCACGACGTGGCGCTGACGTGGCTGCCACGCGGGCGCTGACTGGATTAAGTCAACAGATCTGGACCGTCAGATCTGGATCTGGCGGTCCAGATCTGTCCGTACCGGTTCGTTTAATAAGATCTTATCTGGTGCGTTGGGAGGAGATTGGACGGCTCACATTGCATGGACCAGAAGGTGGCGGCGCGGTGGCTGCCGGTGACGAAGGAGACGGCGGCGCGGCCTCGGGCTTGGACGAACACGACGCTCCGATGATCCCCTTGCTCGGCGGAGACGACGGCGACGCGCGACACGCGGCGACGGAGGAGATGGAAGTGGCGGCGTCGTCGATTGCGTGCGAGGGCAACGAGGATACGAGGCCGGAGTGGCCCGAACGCCGGTGACCTTCGGGTCGTGCTCTCGCCCCCACGTTAGGCTGCAGGACAGAAGCGAGGGAGGGGTCAGAAGAAACGCACGGGCGCGGCGGAACAGATAGGCATGGTCTCGGGAACGGGGGTGGCTCACCTCGCCGGAGAACGAAGAAGATGACGGCGGAGGCGATGAACTCCGGTGAGCCGAAACGGTGGCCTGGGGGCACTTCGAGCTAGGTTTTCTCGGGGAAAAGATGCGGCAAGGTCTGGGCTTTATAAGGACGCATCTACGGAAACTAATCCCGCAAGAAACGGAGAGGATTTGACGCTGATTCGAATCAATCCTCGGGCGCAATTTTTGGACAGAGGTTGAAGACGATGCTGACGTCATCGCTGACGTCAGCGATTTTCCTTTTTCTGATTTTTTTCAATTAATTCATAACTTTTGATTTAAATGTCCAAATGATGTCAAATTAATTTCTAAAAATTTGTAAAATTAATATCTTTGTGTTAAACCAGTTGGGGGCATGTTTTGAAAACTTTTTGAAATTAATAAATTTGAAATGTTGGTTTAATACAAAATTGATACTTAATATCACTTTTGAAATTATAACTTAATTAAA
Source organism: Poa annua (assembly GCA_026929855.1). NCBI lineage: Eukaryota > Viridiplantae > Streptophyta > Magnoliopsida > Poales > Poaceae > Poa > Poa annua. The sequence goes on along the minus strand of CM049431.1, from coordinate 75,947,053 downwards.
TTTTCTTTTTGCTAAATAAAATTTGTAAAATACCCACATTCAAATATGTTTGAAATAGAGTTATTAAAACTCATTTTACTGTAATTATTCATCTTTATTTTGGTAGAATAACATAATATAAATATTTTAAAGTAATAGAAATTATAATGGATTCAAATTTAATTCAATTTTATTTTGTGCACCATTAAGTCTTATATTATGATAAATCATTTGAAAACTCCATAACATACCTTTGGAAAAGATTCTAGATATTTATTTCATTTCTTATATTGAATATATTCAAAAAAAACATTTTATGTTTTGAAAATTAATGAAATCATTTAAGCTAATGAAATGCTTATTTGGATAATTAATTAATTATAAAATCTATGAAGTTTTAAAGTTATAAACTATAGACTTGTAATTTCCAAAACTATGTTTTGAACTAAGGTAAAAGAATGAAAACCATTTGGCAATTAGACCATGTTTTAAATAGTTTAAAAGAACATTTGTAAATATTATTTTAATTTATGAATAGCTATGGCTAAGTGGTGGAAATCAAATACTTATAAAGAAACTTTTTATTACAAGAAAATGGTTTGAAAGTTTGTAAATCATTTGTCAAATTACATATTGGGGTTTTAAGAAATAGAAAGGATAATAAAATGCATAACTTGAAACAACATATGAAAATAGTGATTAATTGAGATATTTAAAATAATAAACAATTTTGAAATTGCTATGAAGTCTTTTATGGTTGGTTTTCTTATGATTTTAATGTTTTATTTTAATCTAAAACAAAATTTTAAATTTTTAGTGATTTTTCAACATTCCAAAATATTGGGATGTTACAGACTACCACCCTTAAGAGGAATCTCGTCCCCGAGATTCGGAGAGGCTAGAAAGAAAAGCAAATGCTTGGAATGATTCTGATAACTCGAGAGGTTTTGAGAAATGTAATTTCTGACTTGGAACTTGAAAAATAGCAGAGGATGATTTTTTTCATTAGGAGGATAGAAAGAAAGATGGTTTGAGATCTCTGGGTTTAAGCGACTGGGTTTGAATTATCTAGGTGGCTACCACCCTTAAAAGAAAAGTTTTGTTGATAATTAAACATTCTAATGCACAACCGAAAATCAAGGTAATCCATTACAAACATCATCTAACAAACATCAAGCAACAAGGTTCAAACACAAGCAAATACATACATGAAAATTTCAAACTTATTTTGAGAAATCGAACAATTCGTTTATCAAACGAAACACACCAAAGTCGGGGAAATACAAAAGCAACAGTACTGCCATACCACAATTTGATAGGTCAATACTCTAAATTGATACGATAAGCTAAATAAGATAAATGGTGGTCCCTCTAACGTGGTTTTGATTGCTTCATTCATTCCTCTTTGATCTCACGCTTGCGCTTCATCGCGTGGTTATTTGCCACAGGTGTGACTTCTTCCTCAATTGACTCTTCAGAAGGCACCTCCTCGGGGTCTCCTTCTTCCTTTACAGCTGCGGGTACAGCCACATTTCCAGTACCTTCGTCATCCCCTTCTTCAGCTGCCGGCGGTGGTGGAGGTGGGTTGAGTTGCGCCTCAAGTGTGGCAATCTGCTCATCCTTATCGAGGTTCTGCAAGTGTAGGTCATGGATGAGTTCCTCCATATGGCCAACAAGGGTTTCAGAAGTCTGGAGTTCTTGGGTTTTTGCGTGTATGACGGCTCGGGCATTATCTGCGATGTCATAAGCTTGTTGAACCTTTCTAGTCAGAAAGTTGATGAGGAAATCCAGGTCTTCAAACATCTTGTTAATGATGGGCAGGTCCAAGCGATTTCCCGTGTGAGCCATCGAGAGACCATGTGCATCCCTCTTCCCAAAAGCACGGAAGGGCGATCCCGGTGCTAGCTTGTTGCGATACTTGTAACACAAACGAGCCATTAAATCCACCATAGCTATGTTCACTCCCTCAATCCACTCTGGGTAGTAGGTGACATAGTCCACGGGCTCAAAGTCTGGCATCGTGGGATCTGGGGTCATGATGGTGCGGATTTCCCAACGTGTCACATTAGGTATGTCGGTCTCCTCTTTCCTTCCTCGGAAATAGGGCGGTGGTAGCTTCAATTGACTTGTCAACCTGGACAGCTGCCTCCCAAAGATGAAACCTGATAGAACTCCAGCATATGCGGTCTCAGTGTACTCTCCCATCTAATTTTTTGAAAAGGAAAGAGTATTAGAATTAAAATGAAAAGGTAACGTGTTCAAGACAAGAAAATTAATGTAAAAATAGAAAGATAAAATTTTTAAGTTTGTAATCTAGTGTATTAAAAACATTTGGCTTTTGATCTCTGTCCAATCCTAGGGGTTTCGAACCTACAGGCAACACAGTGCTCTGATACCATCTGTAGCGTACCTGCACTTTTAATAAGGCAGATACCTATGTATAGTGCAAATCCCTGGATCGATTCATTTGCGCACACAGTTTACGATTTAATATCACAACAAAGCGTTAATTTTATTACATCGATGATCCAGAATTACAAAATATTCGATACAAGTTGCATAGCATAAAGCTAGCATTGAAAAAGTACACAGCGGAAATACAATAGCAGTGGGTCTTCAACAACTTCATGTTGCCACAGGCGAAAACATGTTGGTTGTAGACTCGAAACCTTTAAACGAAACCTCACTCGTAATTTGATCAATCTACAATAAGAAAAATATTGCAACAAGGTGGGTCAGATTCCATTAAAAATGGAGTCTGGCAAGTGACACTATGGTGGACACTTAATGGAATAACTCTATAGCCTATATGCATATTTGGCTGGTGGAGTTCAAGTATAATTTGCATAAAGCCAATTTTTCCTATCTTTTTGGAAAACATTTTCTTCAAATCAAGACAAGTATGGCATGAAAACCATATATCTCATCTTCCCTTGTTCACCCATCAAGTTTTATTTCTGAAGTTCGAATGGTGGAATCCTCCGTTGACGTCCGTGATTAGCTGCTCAAATTGTCCGTACCGGGGACACGGCTAAGTACTTAGTTTTACACTCTGCAGAGGTTGTGCACATTCACCATTGTACCCATTCAACCCAATTTATCCTTTACACACCATTTGTGATAAGGAAAGGAGAAGAATGAGACGAGATCTTTCAGAAGCATTTTCCCTCCCACTCTGGCTTGACCTGTTCCACCTAACATTCCCCTACATCTGCTTGTCAAGCCGGAGAGAGTCCACACAACATAATTGATCAAGCCAGAGCCCATATGGCAATGGCTGCACTGGAAGCAATCGTCACTCGGAGTTCTTCAGATTCCTCTGTTCCCTGGGTGGCTATCCACAAGTGCACGTACTCCAGGAACCATAGACATGGACCTGAGCAGCCACTCAACTTCGCAACCATACAACCAATCCACCCAGGAGTTTCATTAACTTAGTGGTTGTGCACTCTCAGGTAAAAATCACCATGCTCACGGCCCTAAGTAGAATAGACATTCATCCTAGGCGACGACAACCATGGGCACAGCCCTGAGTAGTCACTTAACATTTTGTATAACTTTTCATCAATTGCATAGCATCAATACATCTACTAAGTATGATATAGGAACCTAGACACAGGAGTAAGGGAATTCTACACAGGTTTAGCATAGCAATACTATCCTACTCATGCATATAAAAATACTAAGTAATGCATATAGAAATAATAGGAAGTTTATGAGGTGTGCCACTTGCCTTTGAATGTTGTCGTTGTTCACAAACTCTATTCAACAACGAACGTTTGCTCTCTGTTCAATCTAAACAATATAAGCAAACAACAATACAACAATCAACAAACAACAATCATCAATCATACATGCACATACGTAGTTAACAAATAAGTTTCATAACACTTCTAAGGAAAACATGTTATGTATGATATGCAAATTATTTCTAAGGACTAGAGATGCATGTTATTCTATGAAAATCTCTTAAGTTAATGCAAGGAAAATAGGTGGGTCAAGAATGACTAAGGACTAAGGTCTTAAGTTGGATAAAAATACTTTGTTTTATATCATCTTGAAACAAGCACTCTAATGGCTTAGCCATGATGTGCAAAATACTTAGAGAAAAATACTAAGTCTATAAGGTGATCAACAATTACTATCAACTCTTTGTAAATTGGATAGTCACTAAAGTGAGAGAGACAGACACCCGGCCAGCCACTTAAATTGTGGAACAGGTCTCATGTACGTGGACATGTAAGGTTTGTTTCCAGGCCGCTTCATCTCACTATGCCGCTAGGATCCAACAACTTCAAGATGATAATATCATGATCAAATTTTTTTAAGTCAAATGTGAAAGACAAGATTAGGAAAGAGGGAAAAGATAGAAGAAAGATGTAGTTGTCCTCCAGGCTTCATCTCCAGACTTGTAATATTCTCCTTGATGATGTCTTGATTGAAGTTTTGATAGACTTGATAAATCTTCAGACTTGGTGGTTCTTGTATCCTCGAGGCTGGTCTTGGATTTACTTAGTCATCATGAAGTCTAACAGAAGAAGGAGGGAGAAAGAAGAAAGAGGGAGAAAGACTTAGAAAATATTTCTGGTTGGTCTTCATGAACTTCTTCTTGATCTTTCTTCTAAGTGCTTCCACTCCTTGGAGATTCTTCTGGAGTCTCATTTGGCTAAGTCCTTCATTTGTGTTCCAGCTCCATGTTGAAAATTACTAAGTGTCTAAGAGTAGCACATCACAAAAATGCTAAGTTGAATTATTTCTAACTTAGAGAAAACTAATGAAGAGGGGTTTTCCTATGAGAATTATATCTACAAAATAAAATATGCTTTGAATGAAATGAAATTTTTAATCACAAGAAACATAAAAATAACTTTTGTGATTTCTTTATAAATATGCATGAATTTATAAATGCAATTTAATTAATTTCTAATTTTGGAAAATATAATAAAAGGAATAATTATAATATTAAAGTTTTCTATGATTAAATTTTTATAATATAATTTAATAAATAGTGTTAATAGACAGGGGTATTTTAATTAAATTTATAGAAATTTACTTTAATCAAAAATAATATTTTTATTAATAGTTATGTTGAAAATAGTGAAACCATTCAAATTAAATATATAACTATGAATTCATTCAAAAATTACTTAAAAATATTTTATAGCAGTGGCATTAATTTACAAATCTTCTAAAGTTTCTAAAACAATTTTATTTGCAATTTTTGGATTTATAGATTTAAAGTTATTACAAATATACTCAAATTCACCATTTGAAATTTGAATATTTTATACTAAGTCAAATTTGAATTTTGGCCGATCTAAAATTATCTACATGTCAAGAGCTTTCCAAATATATAAAAATTATTAAATTTGGAGTTGTGGTTAAAAAGTTATAGATGTTTTAATTACAGGGACTATTCTGCAAAACTTCCAATTAAATTTAAAATAGAAAAGGAATTACACGCTGGCGCTGCGCGGATGCTGACGAGGCACGACGTGGCGCTGACGTGGCTGCCACGCGGGCGCTGACTGGATTAAGTCAACAGATCTGGGCCGTCAGATCTGGATCTGGCGGTCCAGATCTGTCCGTACCGGTTCGTTTAATAAGATCTAATTTGGTGCGTTGGGAGGAGATCGGACGGCTCACATTGCATGGACCAGAAGGTGGCGGCGCGGTGGCTGCCGGCGATGAAGGAGACGGCAGCGCGGCCTCGGGCTTGGATGAACACGACGCTCCGGTGATCCCCTTGCTCGGCGGAGACGACGGCGACGCGCGGCACGCGGCGACGGAGGAGATGGAAGTGGCGGCGTCGTCGATTGCGTGCGAGGGCAACGAGGATACGAGGCCGGAGTGGCCCGAACGCCGGTGACCTTCGGGTCGTGCTCTCGCCCCCACGTTAGGCTGCAGGACAGAAGCGAGGGAGGGGTCAGAAGAAACGCACGAGCGCGGCGGAACAGATAGGCATGGTCTCGGGAACGGGGGTGGCTCACCTCGCCGGAGAACGAAGAAGATGACGGCGGAGGCGATGAACTCCGGTGAGCCGAAACGGCGGCCTGGGGGCACTTCGAGCTAGGTTTTCTCGGGGAAAAGATGCGGCGAGGTCTGGGCTTTATAAGGACGCATCTACGGAAACTAATCCCGCAAGAAACGGAGAGGATTTGACGCTGATTCGAATCAATCCTCGGGCGCAATTTTCGGACAGAGGTTGAAGACGATGCTGACGTCATCGCTGACGTCAGCGATTTTCCTTTTTCTGATTTTTTTCAATTAATTCATAACTTTTGATTTAAATGTCCAAATGATGTCAAATTAATTTCTAAAAATTTGCAAAATTAATATCTTTGTGTTAAACCAGTTGGGGGCATGTTTTGAAAACTTTTTAAAATTAATAAATTTGAAATGTTGGTTTAATACAAAATTGATACTTAATATCACTTTTGAAATTATAACTTAATTAAATTTTCTTTTTGCTAAATAAAATTTGTAAAATACCCACATTCAAATATGTTTGAAATAGAGTTATTAAAACTCATTTTACTGTAATTATTCATCTTTATTTTGGCATAAGAGTAGAATAACATAATATAAATATTTTAAAGTAATAGAAATTATAATGGATTCAAATTTAATTCAATTTTATTTTGTGCACCATTAAGTCTTATATTATGATAAATCATTTGAAAACTCCATAACATACCTTTGGAAAAGATTCTAGATATTTATTTCATTTCTTATATTGAATATATTCAAAAAAAAACATTTTATGTTTTGAAAATTAATGAAATCATTTAAGCTAATGAAATGCTTATTTGGATAATTAATTAATTATAAAATCTATGAAGTTTTAAAGTTATAAACTATAGACTTGTAATTTCCAAAAACTATGTTTTGAACTAAGGTAAAAGAATGAAAACCATTTGGCAATTAGACCATGTTTTAAATAGTTTAAAAGAACATTTGTAAATATTATTTTAATTTATGAATAGCTATGGCTAAGTGGTGGAAATCAAATACTTATAAAGAAACTTTTTATTACAAAAAAATGGTTTGAAAGTTTGTAAATCATTTGTCAAATTACATATTGGGGTTTTAAGAAATAGAAAGGATAATAAAATGCATAACTTGAAACAACATATGAAAATAGTGATTAATTGAGATATTTAAAATAATAAACAATTTGGAAATTGCTATGAAGTCTTTTATGGTTGGTTTTCTTATGCTTTTAATGTTTTATTTTAATCTAAAACAAAAGTTTAAATTTTTAGTGATTTTTCAACATTCCAAAATATTGGGATGTTACAGACAACACCGTGCCCAATACACCTAGCCAAGAAGAAGCACAAGATTCTCCAGCTGCTCCTGGAATTTCCGGAGGGCCGGAAAATCCGGTTCAAACTGGAGTCGGAAATTCCGGTGATTCGGAATTTCTGGTCCATACTGAACCCGGAATATCCGGTCCTGCTGACATTCCCGGTGGCAGCTCGCACCAAGGCCAAGATCAACCCTCTCCTTCACCGATGGACATCACTCCAATGGTTGATCAAGGCCATCAATTCAGTCAAGGCGGAGACATGAATGATCAAGATGATCAAGCGATTCCTCCCACCACTCGGAGGGAAATCGAGATCCGCCGTTTGAATAGGGTTGGCATCTCACAAGAATTAAGAGCTCTATCTCTTGACAAGGTGGTGGTGATGTGAGAAGCAAGGTCTCTACCCGAAGACAACTTGCAAGCTTTAGTGAACATCAAGCTCACATCTCCATGGTGGAACCCAATAAGGTCTTTGAAGCTCTTGAAGATAAAGATTGGCTTGATGCTATGCATGAAGAGCTCAACAACTTTGAGCGCAACAAGGTGTGGAAGTTGGTGGAAAGACCCAAAGACTGCCGCAATGTTATCGGCACCAAGTGGATTTTTCAAGAACAAGCAAGATGAACATGGCATGGTGGTGAGGAACAAGGCAAGATTGGTGGCTCAAGGTTACTCCCAAATTGAAGGCATTGACTTTGGAGAAACCTATGCGCCCGTGGCTCGACTTGAGTCAATTCGTATTCTTCTTGCTTATGCCTCTCATCATAACTTTAAGTTGCAACAAATGGATGTCAAATCCGCTTTTCTAAATGGTCCACTAAATGAACTTGTTTATGTTAAGCAACCAACGGGGTTTGAAGACCTCAAGTATCCGAACCATGTTTACAAGTTGGATAAGGCACTCTATGGCCTTAAACAAGCCCCACGAGCGTGGTACGAGCACCTTAGAGAACTACTTGTAGACCGTGGATTCCAAGTTGGGGAAATCGACCCCACACTTTTCACTAAGAAAGTTAATGGAGAGCTTTTCATTTGTCAATTATATGTGGATGACATTATATTTGGATCGACTAACAAAGCATTTAACAAAGAATTCTCTAAGCTTATGACTGACAGATTTGAGATGTCTATGATGGGTGAGATGAAGTTCTTTCTCGGATTTGAGATCAAAGAATTGAAGGAAGGAACGTTCATCAACCAAGCAAAGTACATTCAAGACATGCTCAAGAAGTACGGGTTGCTTGAGCTCAAGGGTGCCTCTACCCCAATGCAAACCAAATGTCACCTTGAGCTCAACCCTAAGGGTAAGGATGTGGATCAAAAGGTATACCGCTCCATGATTGGATCTCTCCTCTACCTTTGTGCATCTAGACCGGATATAGTGCTAGTCGTAGGAGTGTCTGCAAGATATCATGCGGCTCCTAAAGAAAGCCATGATATGGCGGTCAAGAGGATATTTAGATATTTGTCTTATACCCCAACCTTTGGATTGTGGTACCCCAAGGATGCAAATTTCTCATTATGTGGGTACACGGATTCCGATTGGGCGGGAGATCAAGATGATAGGAAGTCAACCTCCGGCGCTTGTCAATTCATTGGGAGGTCCTTGGTAAGTTGGTCTTCTAAGAAGCAAAATTGTATATCTCTCTCCACCGCTGAAGCCGAGTATGTTGCCGCCGCAAGTTGTTGCACTCAGTTGCTATGGATGAGGCAAACTTTAAAGGAGTACGGAGTCGATTGCGACAAAGTGCCTCTTCTATGTGACAACGAAAGTGCCATCAAGATTGCTTACAACCCGGTGCAACATTCAAGAACCAAGCATATTGAGATCCGCCATCATTTCATAAGAGATCGTGTGGCCCGAGGAGACATTGACTTATCATATGTGGGCACAAGGGATCAATTGGTGGATATCTTCACGAAGCCCCTTGAGGAAGGAAGGTTTTGCTTTTTGAGGAATGAGCTAAATATCATTGATTCGAGGTCCTTAGCTTGATCGCTTGCACACTCACCTAGGGTGTAATTGCATCTTATCTTGTTTAGATGTAGGCATGGAAATAGGGGGAGTGCGGTCCTAATACATTGGACCATCCCTCCCCCCATTATGCCGATATCAAGTGTTCTTTTATCTCTATATTCATTCTTATGACTAATGAGCTAAAACGACGAGTATTGGTTATCTACCCAAGATACATCTTCGCGGTAACATGCCATACACTCCTACATGGTGGCCTCGGCCACCGACCTCTTCTCTTTGAAGAGTTGATTTTATTTGGAGCTTATTGTTGCTATTTGCCCTCCTCTTCATGCATGTGGGAAACCTACTCAACTTGGCGCTTTATGTTTCGTTTTGGTAGTTGTGAGTTGAGTATGGTGTACCAATGACAATTTGGAAATATATCCCAAGCCTACTTCCCCCTGAAAACATTTCTCTCTATTGCACACAAGTCATCCTCTTGAAAACTGGGATTTTAGTTCAGCAAGTCGGAAATATCCGGTGACTCGGAATTTCCGGTGTAAGTTACACCCGAAAATTCCGATCGGGCGGTTTGTCTAAAAAAATATAAGGGCAGGCTCAGGGTGAAGGGCTCATTCGTGCCCTTCTTCCACCCCGACCTCCCTCTTCTCCAACCGCCGCCCCTGCTGCTCCAAGATCTCTCCGGAGTACTCCGGCCGCCGGGGAACCTCTTTCTCGGCCGGATCTGCTCCTCCTCCGCCCCGGGAACTCACTCCTCCAAGCAATGGCCTCAATGGATGAGGGTAACTTCACTTTTCCTCTTCCTTTTGTGCTCGCACTAGGATCTTGATGTGGAGTTATTTGTTTCAAGATTGCTTGGTAGAGATTGTTCCTAGCATCTTTCCCTACCATCTACATACATTAGTTTTGGATTGTGTTGGCTCGATCTAGTTTTAGACCGAGTCAATCTCAGATCTGCACTGTTTCTGTTTGGGTTGGAATTTCCGACTCAGTCTGACTCGGAATTTCCGGTCCCCGGAATTTTCGGTTATGTCTGAATCGGAATTTCCGAACCAAACACTGCAGTTTTAAGATTAACTCATGTTTAACTACATATGATTCATCAAATGCCTACCTAATGTGTGTATAATCTCCTGACTTGTGTGCACTTACCTTATGCTACCCACTATGCTCAAATTCACAGGTTCTAGTGGGAGTCCGTCCGCTGGGGCATCAAGGAACACCTCAAGGGCACCTGTTCACAAGAACCATGTCAACAAGGGTAAGGGTCCTGCCTCCTCAAGTAATCCACCTATTCGAAGGCAGAAGAAAGTTGTTGCTAGCAAGCCACCATCCAATAAAAGGAAGAATGCTCCTATTCCTCAACGTCAGAACTATTCAAAGATACACTCTGTTGAATACTCTCAGCTCAGACAAGGGGATTGGTACCTTAGGCCAAGGGACAACACTCTGGATGATCGCAGCTATTGGTGTCAAGAGCAAGAGCACATACTCGTGGACCTCTACTTCTCTCTGTCGAAGCCCATTCGGCCTATGCATCCGTTTGATCTTGCAACTCTGCAGAAGAAAGCCTCTTTTGTTGAAGCTATTCATATTGTCAAGACTATGGGCTTGGAGAGGCTGGTGCTCACTTGTTGTCCTTACAACTCTCAGCTTGTGATGCAGTTCTTTGCCACTCTTGTGATGAAGGGTGACTCAAAGAAGACAATGAAGTGGATGATTGGTGAATCTTTCTGTGAGTCCAACTTTGAGGAGTTTGCCAAGGTTTTGGGCTACAAGTTTGATGGTGACAATCCTCAAGGCTATCGCATGCACCACCCTTACAAGCTCAACAAGAAGCAGACCGTGCACTTATATGGTGAGGGAGCCACACCCGGCAATTCTCGAGACTTGCTCCCTCTCTATGATGTCCTTGTGCGCATCCTCCATGAGAACATTGCACCAAGTGGTGGCAATAATGACAATGTGGTGACCCCTCTGTGCAACTTGCTCCTTCATGCCAACCGCATTGTGGAGGACCCTGGCTCTGATGAAGACTGGAGTGTGGATGTTATGGATTACATCTACAATGAGATGTATGAAGCCATGACCACAAGGATCACTATCCCCTATGCTCCTTACATCATGAAACTCATCAAGTTCAAGTTTCCTGACCATAACTTCAGTAATGATGAGTTGGAAGCTCATGACTTCAAGAAACTTTATGAGAAGAAGACAGTGGTCAAGCCCCCTCCTAGGCCTTCTTCTAGCTCAGCTCAGGGTGGATCCTTTATGGGTGATGGTAGGAGGGCTGCTGCTCCTACTTATGTCCCAGCCACTCATGCGAAGGTGAAGAAGCTGAATTGGTTCCAACGCAACATCCTGTGCATGAATGTGGACATCCGCCAGGAGCAATACACTGCCTACAAGGATCGCCGTCAGCTGACCTACAAGCAAGACTTGATCCTTCATCATGCGTCTGGCTCTCCTGCTCCTGCAGAACTCTCTGATCCCCTGACCTTTGCTCAGTGGAACCAGGGTTCTTTGGCTCCGTGGACTCAGATTGACCATGACCTTGGCGGCAGCTCGTACACCACTGGACATGATTATGATGATGATGATGATGAGGAGGCAGAGTATGAGGAGGATGATGATGATGATTATGATGATGATGATGAGGAGACCCCCTCGGACTGAAGACCTGCACGGGACGTAGCATCGCTCCTCTTCCTTTTTGGCGTTTAGAAGCCAAAGGGGGAGATGTTGCTCTAGTAGGACTTCGGGGATTTGCAAGGGTTCGGGCACAAGCATATGCGTTTACCATTTATTTGCGCTTGTGTCCATTTATCTTGTTTGAGGTTATTTGTTGAACTCTTTTATTTTCTATGTGTGATGACTATGTGTATTGAGGTAATGTTATACTGTCATTATCCTATGGTTGAGTCTTCCAATTTATTGTGTTGGTATTCTCTTCATATCCTATATACACAAGGTATGAAAATCTATCTAGTCTCAAATGCTACCATAACCTTACATTTTGTCTCCTTACTCATTTGTGATATCTTGTGTTTGTTATTATAAAATTGCTCCTATCCTTTGTCAATATTGTGTTGCTTTCATGCACTTGTTTAGGGGGAGCCATTTTCTGTCAAAAACATGATATTGCATTTTGTTTCTTTGCAAATCTTGGTATTGTCATCTAACACCAAAAAGGGGGAGATTGAAAGAACATTTCTTAATCCCTAGTGTTTTGAGTGTTAGTTAACAATACCAATGATGTACTAATCCTATTGCTAAGTATTTCAGTTTGTGTGAGTTGCATATCACATATCCCAAAGCCAAAATGTAGAGAAAAAGAGTTCCTGCAATTCTTCCCTGAATCGGATTATTGGAACCGGAAATTTTCAGGATCGAAAATTCCGGGTCTCCTTCACCTAACAGAAAAATGGCTAAGGAAAAGTCAGGAAGTGGTTCTGACTCAGACCGGAAATTCAGCTCGGAAATTTTACTGACTCGGAATTTCCGAGTCACCTTCAGAAATTTGGCTAAGTCAAGATGTCAAAATGGTTCTGACTTCAACCGGAAATTCAGCTCAGAAATTTCACTGACTCGGAATTTCCGAGTCACCCTCAGAAATTTGGCTAAGTCAAGATGTCGAAGACGTTCTGATCTCAACCGGAAATTCAACTCGGATATTTCACACACTCGGATATTCCGAGTGACCCGGAATTTCCGAGTGTCACTTATACCGGAATTTCCGGGTCCCCGAGGCAGCCAACGGCCAGATTTTGGGAGGGAGTATAAATACCCCCTCACTCACTCAAGAACAGCTAGCTCTCAGATTTTCTCTCTCCTACTATTCTTGAAAGCTCAAATCATCAAGATCTCCCAATCGCTCAACCCAAATTCGTTGATCTTTGGAGGATTGGAGGAGAAGGCCCGGATCTACATCTTCACCGAAGGGATTTGCATTTCCTCCCCATTCACTTGGATTTCGTGGCTAGGATTTCCGGTGGGAAAACCTAGCTCACCATTGTTGTAATCATGGTGTTGCCTTGACCTTTTGTGGTCCTTGACATTTTGTGGTCATCTTGAGAGCCCCCAATTAAGTTGTGGGTGCGTGCCTCAAGCGTTTGTAAGGGATTCGATCTCCGCCCTAAAAGGGGATCAATAGTGGAAGATGGACTCGCAACCTTTGTGGTTGAGTTCATCGGAGAAGAAGGTGAGCCTTTGTGGTGTTGCGGCTAACCTGTTGTGGTAGCGCACACCTCTCCAAACGAGACGTACACCCTTGGGTGGAACTCGGGATTACATATTCGTCTCCGCGTGCTTCACTCGGTTCCTCTTATCATTGTTCCCTTACTTACTTGTCTTCTTGGCTTGTTTATCTTGTTATTACTTAGATTGTCATTTAGGTAAAATTCACCGTAGTTGCATATCTAGAGAATTTACCTTTGTGTTGAGCCTAAATTTGAAAAGACCTAAAATTTGTAATAGCACCTATTCACCCCCCCCTCTAGGTGCCGGATTCCCGTTCAAGTGGCCGTTGGCCCAGATTTCGTGCCAGTCGGTACTACCAATCATGAATCGGTACTACCGGCCACTCGGTACTACCGTAGGGGTACCGAGTAACTAAGTGGAAATGGCAGGGGGTTTCAGCGCCGAGCGGAGGCCAATCGGTACTACCGGCGGAAGCCGGTACTACCGATTTAGTCCCCGATCGGTACCACCGGCTAGGTACCGGGAAACTAAGTGGAAATGCCAGAAGGTAGTCACTGCTGATTGTGATAATCGGTACTACCGTTCATGGCTGGCCGGTACTACCGATTGTCACAACCAGCACTATGACTGAATTAGGGATGGCTGGTGTGTGCGTATATGGTTTGTGCATCGTGTTAGAAGAATCAAATCCTCACAAACCTTTTATACGGATGGATCTACTAAATGTAAAATGCCCTAGAAGATTAAGTCTTCACGCCGCCATGCTTGACGATATGATGATCCAATGTATATGGTGTATCAACTCAATTATCCCAGCAACGCTTTAGCATACTATTAGTACTCTCATTGTGTTGTTAACAAACATCAAAATAGGATGATAGGGCATGTCCTTTCAATCTCCCCCTTTTTGGTGTTTGATGACAACACAATGATTAGTTATAACGATTTGCAAAACATAGAGAGGCTCCCCCTGAATATGTGCATTGATTGACTTTGCTTTTGAATGCAAGATGCACACATTCATTTGGACATAACCTTCCTTGTATTTCACAAAAACACATGTAACACAAGATATAATATCCATAAGACATAAGCATAAGATAGACATTAGATCGCTAAGTAAGTCTATTACAGACACATCATAGTCTTAAAGGAATAGGTTCATGCATGTCTCACACCATGCCCAACTGATTTCATAGAAATAGCCAAATAAGATGAAACAGAAGCAATGAAAGATCAAAGCAAAACCGAGCTTGTGTTCCCCCATGCAAATCCCGCGATATAAACCTAATAGAACACATTCTCCCCCTTTGTCATTGAAATGCCAAAAAGGGAGAAGCGCGGTGCTAAGGCGTCCCTAAAGGAAACCACCCGTGGAGTGAGAGGTAAGGAAGGGATCCATAGTGTCATCCGCTCCAGCATGTCCAGACCCACCCGCACCATCGTCATCACTATCAGTCCAGGTGGTCACAGGGTAGTGCTTCTGCATCCAGTCCTCCTTAGGAGTGATCACATCATCTGAGGGCTGAGTGGGAGAGTGAGGGATCTCGAGCTCGTCCATCATAGCACGGTGACACATAGCAACCTTCTTGTGAAACACATGAGAATCATGTAAATGTTCTTTGACATCCAGCTTGTAGCGTACCTGCACTTTAAATAAGGCAGATACCTGTGTATAGTGCAAATCCCTAGATCGATTCGTTTGCACACACAGTTTACGATGTAATATCACAACAAAGTATCAATTTTATTACATCGATGATCCAGACTTACAAAATATTCGAGACAAGTTGCATATCATAAAGCTAGCATTGAAAAAGTACACAGCGGAAATACAATAGCAGTGGGTCTTCAACAACTTCATGTTGCCACAGGCGAAAACATGTTGGTTGTAGACTCGAAATCCCTTAAAGTAACCTCACTCGTCATTTGAATAACCTGTAACAAATAAAATTTTGCAACAGAAAGGGTCAGATTCCATTAAAAATGGAGTCTGGCAAGTGACACTATGGTGGACACTTAATGGAATAACTCTAAAGCCTATATGCATATTTGGCTGGTGGAGTTCAAGGCTATTTTGCATAAAGCCAATTTTTACTATCTCTTTGTAAAACACTTTCTTCAAATCAATACAAGTATGGCATGAAAACCATAAATCTCATCTTCCCTAGTTCACCCATCAAGTTTTATTTCTGAAGTTGGAATGATGGAATCCTCCGTTGACGTCCGTGATCAGCTGCTCAAATTGTCCATACCGGGGACACGGCTAAGTACTTAGCTTTACACTCTGCAGAGGTTGTGCACGTTCACCATTGTACCCATTCAACCCAAATTATCCTTTACACACCATTTGTGATAAGGAAAGGAGAAGAATGAGACGAGATCTTTCAGAAGCATTTTCCCTCCCACTCTGGCTTGACCCGTTCCACCTAACATCCCCCTACATCTGCTTGTCAAGCCGGAGAGAGTCCACGCAACATAATTGATCAAGCCAGAGCCCATATGGCAATGGCTGCACTGGAAGCAATCGTCACTCGGAGTTCTTCAGATTCCTCTGTTCCCTGGGTGGCCATCCACAAGTGCACGTACTCCAGGAACCATAGACATGGACCGGAGTAGCCACTCAACTTCGCCACCATTAACAACCAATCCACCCATGAGTTTCATTAACTTAGTGGATGTGCACTCTCAGGTAAAAATCACTATGCTCACGGCTCTAAGTAGAATAGACATTCATCCTAGGCGACGACAACCATGAGCACAGCCCTGAGTAGTCACTTACATTTTGTAAAACTTTTCATCATTGCATAGCATCAATATATCTACTAAGTATTATATAGGAACCTAGACACATGAGTAAGGGAATTCTACACAGGTTTAGCATAGCACTACTATCCTACATATGCATATAAAAATACACTAAGTAATGCATATAGAAATAATAGGAAGTTTATGAGGTGTGCCACTTGCCTTTGAATGCTGTCGTTGTTCACAAACTCTTTTCAACAACGAACGTTTGCTCTCCGTTTAATCTAAACAATATAAGCAAACAACAATACAACAATCAACAAACAACAATCATCAAACATACATGCACATACATAGTGAACAAATAAGTTTCATAAAACTTCTAAGGAAAACATGTTATGTATGATATGCAAATTATTTCTAAGGACTAGAGATGCAAGTCATGCCATGAAAATCTTTTTACGTCTTAAGTGAAAGACAAGATTAGGAAAGAGGGAAAAGATAGAAGAAAGATGTTGTTGGTCTTCCAGGCTTCATCTCCAGACTTGTAATATTCTCCTTGGTGATGTCTTGATTGAATTCTTGGTAGACTTAAATAATCTTCAGACTTGATGGTTTTTGTATCACCTAGGCTGGTCTTAGATTTAACTTAGTCTTCAAGAGGTCTAAGAGAAGAAAGGAGAAATGAAAAAGAGAGGGAGCAAGACTTAGAAAATATTTCTGGTTGGTCTTCATGAACTTCCTCTTGATTTTTCTTCTAAGTGCTTCTACTTCTTGGAGATTATTCTGGAGTCTTGTTTTGGCTAAGTCCTTCATTGGTCTTCTAGCCCCAAGTTGAAAATCCTAAGTGTCTATGTGTATAACATTTTACCAAAATGCTAAGTTGAAAATAATTCTAACTTAGAGAAAATGGGGGAGGAGTTTTCTTATGGAAAATATAACTACAAAATAAAATATGCTATGCATGAAATGCAATTTTAACTCACAAGAAACATAATACTAATTTTTGTGATATTTATAAAGTATGCATAAAGTTATAATTGCTATTTAATTAGTTTCTAATTTAGCAAAACATAATAAAAGGAAAACATATAGATTAAAGTTTTATGTGATTTATATTTTATAACACAATTTTTATAAATGGTGTTAATAGCCAGAGGTGATTTAATTAAATTTATTGCAATTTGATTTAATCAAAAATAATATTTTTATTAATAGTTATGTTGAAAATACTCAAACTATTCAAATTAAATATATATAATTATGAATTCATTCAAATATTACTCAAAAATATTTTATAGCAGTGGCATCAACTTACAAATATTCCAAAGTCTCTAAAACAATTTTATTTGCAATTTTTGGAATTATAGATTTAAAGTTATGACAAATATACTCAAATCTTCCATTTGAAATTTGAATATTTTAAACTAAGTAAAATTTGAATTTTGGCAGATCCAAAATAATCTACATGTCAAGAGCTTTCCAAATATATAAAATTTATCAAATTTGGATAAGGGGTTAAAAAGTTATAACAGATCTAAGTTGCAGGGTCTTTTCTGTAAAACTGCCAATTTTAATTTAATTAGAAAACGAAATTCCACGCTGGCGCTGACTGTGCGCTGACGTGGCCGCTGACTGGGATCGCTGACGTGGTTAAGTGATCTGATCTGGTCCACACGATCTAGATCTAACAGATCACATCCAACCGTACCGATTTGGAATAAGTAATCTAATCACGATCGTCTAAAACGGATCTAACGGCCAGGAGTGAAATCGAGAGAGGAGCTCACCGCTGGCAGCGCTAGGTCACCGGAGCGCGGCGGCGACGGCTCGGCATTCGCGTTCTACGCGCTCTAGGGGGTCTCGGGACGAGCAAACTATACCGGAGCGAGTAGGGTGGCGAGGCGGTGTCGATGGCGAGCTCGGAGATCTCGTCGCGTCTACATTCTTCGACAATCCTTCGCCGGAGTTGGAGATGGCGACGGGCGGCGTCGATCGTGGATGCACAGCTCATCCTAGCGTGAAATAAAATACCACACCAAGTTAGATAGATGCACGAGGAAGAATAACGAAGGATGGAGTAGGTGGGAGAGCTCGGCGTGGTCGACGTCCTCCGGAAATGGAGCTCCTCGCCGGCGGCAGTGGCGGATGGTCGGCGAGAATTTCAGGAAGCCTGATGGCACGAAACAGAGAGCAACGAGAGGGGAAATGGTGCGGGGGAGGAGGGGTTAAAAGGGGTCGAAGGGGGCGTTGAATCCGGTCCTAATTCCCGCGAATTGAAGTGAGGTAACTCCGACCGTTTTCTGCTCTGTCGGGGGCGTGACGGACGCGCGGGGAAGACGCCCACGTCGCGCTGACGTGTGGGTCCCGCTGTCAGGATTTTCTCCTTTTCTTTTTTGTTTTATTTATTTCCTTTATAACTTTTGATTTATAACTCCAAATGAAGTCAAACAAATTTCTATAAATTTGTAAAATTATTATCTTTGTGTTAAACCAATTGTGGGCATGTTTTGAACAATTTTCAAAAATAATAATTTTGAGATATTGATTAATGCAAATTTTGACACTTTATGTTATGTTTGAAAATAGGCATTTAATTAATTCATTTGGGTTAAATAAAATTTAGGAAATTACCCACATTCAATTATGTTTGACAAATACAAAAATCATTTTAGGCTTTAGTACAATATTAAATAACATCACACATTTATTTGAAATGAAAAGGGAAACATAATGTATTTATTTTTAATTCAAAATATTTTGTGCACCATTAAGTTTTATATTAAGATAATTCAATTGAAACTTCATAACAACTTTGGAAAATATTTTAGTTTTACTTCATTTCTTATATAGAAAATATATTTATGAAAGTCATTTTATGTTTTGAAAATAAATGAAAATAATTTAATCTAATGAAATGTTTATTTGGTTATTTAATTAAAATATGAAGTTATTAAAGTTATAACCTATAGACTTGTAATATCCAAACTATATTTTGAACTCAGATAAATGAATAATAATCTTTTGGCAATTAGACAATGTTTTCAATAGTTTAAAAATAACACTTGTAATTATTATTTTAATTTTATGAATTGCTATTGCTAAGTGGTTGAATTCAAATACTTATAAGTAAATTATTTACTTAAAATAAAATGGTTTGTACTTTATAAAACATTTGTCAAATTACATATTAAGGTTTTTGAAATACAATGGATAATGTAATGTTTAATTGGAAATAACTTTTGAAAATAATTACACATTGGGAATTTTGAAATCATAGACTTTTTCAAATTGGTTGAAGTATTTTATGGTTAGTTTTCTTATGCATTTTAATATTTTATTTTAATCAAAACAAAAGTTTTAAATTTTAGTGATTTTTGAACATTCCAAAATGTTGGGATGTTACACAGCTGCACGCAGAAGACTTTCTTCATTTTTAACTTCAACTTGCCAACCCGTGATGGCTCTTCAACCGGAGTAGTGTGGGAGCTAGAAGCACCAACAGGAGCACGTCGGCAAGGGGCACTAGCGGGTGCGGTTGGAGTAGTGGTTGCAGTTGGAGGGGCCTTCCTCATATTTGGGGGAAGATGCTTCTTCATCAAAAGTTGCTTGCGAGGATGAGTAACAATGGCTAGCCCATCTTGCATGATATCCAGCCCCGTCGCTTCGTCATACTTGTGAAAAATAAGCTTCATGATGTACGGACCATAGATGTGGTTGAGTTCATCGGAGAAGAAGGTGAGCCTTTGTGGCGTTGCGGCTAACCTGTTGTGGTAGCGCACAGCTCTCCAACGAGACGTACACCCTTGGGTGGAACTCGGGATTACATCTTCGTCTCCGCGTGCTTCACTTGGTTCCTCTTATCCTTACTCCCTTACGTGCTTGTCTTTTACTCTAGTTTACTTCGTATTGCTTAGCTTGTCATTTAGGTAAATTCACCGTAGTTGCATATCTAGAGAATTTACCTTCGTGTTGAGTCTAAATTTGAAAACACCTAAAATTTGTAATAGCACCTATTCACCCCCCCCCCCCTCTACGTGTCGGATTCCCGTTCAAAGACAACCATCTAGCTACTGCTATGGACCCATAGTCCAAGGGTGAACTACTCACGCATCAGTCCGGAGGCGAGCATGGTGACATAGAGCCCTCCGGCGACGATTCCCCCTCCCGGTAGGGTGCTGGGGAGAAGTTCTGATCTGTCCCGAATTCGTGTTGACCATGGCGGCGGCTCGGGACCCATGGAGGAAATAATGAACACCGTGCTAGGGTTTTTGGTTCAAGGGGTACTTGTAGGCGAAAGGGCGAGGTCGGTGGACCCACGAGGGGCCCACACCACGTGTTCGCGCGACTTAGTAGCCTGCCGCGGCATCACCTGATGAGGGTGCCTCGGTCGCCCACTTCGTCTCGTGTTCGGTCTTCTGGAACGTTCCCGATTAAAAACGGATTTCAGAAAATAAATCATCCAATTTCAAGAATATTTCCTTAAGTACTTTTCTGAAACCAGAAAAGCAGAAAACAAGAACTGGCACTGTGGCATCTTGTTAATTGGTTTGTCCTAGAAACTGCATAATACTATATAAAATGCATATAAAACATGTGATAACTTGGTATAATATAGCATGAAACATAAGAAATTATAGATACGATTGAAGACATATCATTATTCCTACATGGCAAAGCGAACAAACAACAGAAAGGGCTCATAGAATATTAAACTTGTGATTGATATCATATAATTAGTTACTGAATCTGTCTACAACACTATATGGCTGATACAAATTAAAAGTTACAAAATGGGAAAATTGCCATAAAAAATTAAGTGTTTGATGGTCTCGTCATGATGACATAACACACACTGTGTTTCCCTGCCAATCATGCTTTTACAAGGCCATCTTTATTTAGGATTACTCCTTTGCAAATATATCTTGTAATTTTTGAATTTTAGCGGTTATTTATTTTCAGATTTTTTATCGTTATCAATAGGCATAACTGACTAGACCTATGCTTTATACATGGATTTTACTGCGATTTTTCTATTATTATCATGTAGATTCAACTGAAATTTTGTTCTCTTAAGATAAGTGGACCATTGCCAACCGCTTTACTAGAGCATTTTATGATGCAAGTCTAAGACCAATTAAATATTTTGTATGAACCTCACATGTGGTGGAGAAACCTCCATGAGTGCAGTGATAGTATATAAGCATTTTATGATCTAAGTCTAAGGACAATTAAATATTGTATGAATGTCACATGTGGTGGAGAAACCACCATGACTGCAGTGATAGCATATAACATTAGTGTTGGATATTTTATTTCAGAAGAGTTGAGGACCAATCCTTGGTGGCTGAGCCTCCTTGTGAAGTACCAGCCAGTCTGGGTTTGAGTCCCAACTGCGCCCAATTGGCTGCGCTGAGGTATACTCGAATAAATCGAACATCTCATCTCCTATCTAACAACGTAAAATCAAGGGAGAGATCTTTTCCCGTTGGCCACATTTTCTTTTTTTGGGAAGAGTTTACCATGTTCCATCTTCAACAGAGAGTTTGAAATGTTATTTAACTAGAAGGATTGTAAAGAACGTGGCTAGCCTCCCTAATAAGTCTGGGGAACCTCAATCCATCTAGCCAATTGATATTTTTCTCTCACTATTCCCTCACTAAAATAATTTTGATCAGTAATAATCAAATATATACAAGACTATTTTAATTATACAATACCATATTACTTAGTACCGAATCGATGAGAATTTTTTTTGAAGATAGCAACAATTTCTCTTTACAACCGCTTGGTCTCTTTTGTAGCCGCTCATTGACATGTTTCAATTTAGCATTCTCGGTAAATCTAGTTGTATGCCAACTAAGAGCATCTCCAACAGTCGTTTTAAATTTTGACGTTGAGCGGTTTGTAGCGCTCTCGATCCACTTTCAGTGTGCGAGGCCATGTTCAGGGGCTGCAGATATAGCGCCCGAGATAGCAAGTTCAGTTTTAGAGCATCGGTTTGCAGCACCTGTTGGAGATGCTCTTATAGAATAGTGAAATAAGTTTTGAGTGGAAGCCATAGCAATACGCTTGCAAAATGCCTTCTTACCGGAAGCCAATAGCATAGCTAGATACGAAGTGACATGTGTGTTGTTATCTGCTCCTACCTTCGCACTCCTCTTCTTTCACAGATACGTACTTCTACAAGTTGGCGTTCTTCCGCATGTGTATTGTTATCTGCTCCTATCTTCGCGTTCCCTTGGATCTCCCTCTTGCTGTCCAGCCTACACTCCTCTTCTTCCATAGATACTTCTTCAAGTTGGTGTTCTTCTGCCTCTGCGTCGTTGTTTCTCTTACGCTTCTTTCCTCTATTTTTGGAGCCACCATCTACACACGTGCCAATAACATGTCATGAATTTTTTTTTCTAGAAATGAGAGATATCATCTCTGATTGACAGTAAACAAACCTAGATCAGGAATCATAACACAAAGACCTTACATGTTTAGATACATCCACATGTGGCCATATGTAAGTCAACTATTTTGGAACGGAGAGAGTAGATGTCAAGCTCATATTACCACTACTAGGGTGTTCAATAACCGCCAAACCCGGTGAGGCTGAGCCGCTGAGGTAGTGTAGTTTCTTTCCATACCCCCAACTAAGCTAATGCGTAGTTCAAAATTGGTGTACGGGTGTGTTATACTATTGGATCAAATTGCCTCTTAAATTTTGATTTATTCGAATTGATAGGTCTTTTCAACTTTTTTTTTTTGCCTTTTTAGGGGGATTTGAGAGAAAAAAAAATTTAGGAAAATTTATAAAAAACAGTCTGACATGTATGTAAACTGACTGTCGCCGTCAACAGAGTGACCAAACACTCGCGTTGCAACTCTGTGATCCGTATTTCGGGTTTTGTAAGTTGGTGTCAAATAGCACATCCGCGGTAAGTTGATGTACTAAACCTATGTTTTACTCATTACATAATATCACATAACAAGAACAAATAAGTACCAACTGAAGTTTGCAGAAAGCTACAAAATTTACTTACCATCAAGCGTTTCCAGAGCATACTCCTTCCTTGAAGCCTCAAGCGATATTTCAAAAGCTTTCGCAAAATTAGTCACCTTTGTCCATTTCTTTCGAGTTTGAGCCGATCTCATGCTCTTCTATAAAACAAGAAGATAAGCCAAGTAAGACATCAACGTAAGAGAGGAGACCCACACAATGCACATAGAACCTTACAGAAACTACTGTTGTGCTGTGGGCAACTTGTGTGAGAAAATCCTTTTTTTGTTTCGTTATTAACAGAAATGATAACACTTACTAATACAAGACCAGGTTTCGGAAGAATAGTCGTTACCTTGTTCATCATTGTCACTGCCACTACAACTGTGACTGCCCTCATCACTGTCACTGGGAACGTTCTTCTTTGTCTTCAGTAAGGTAGAGAACCATGGGGATGAACCTTGCTTGACATAGAATAGAAGGTATGCTCACTGTCCAAAGCTCTATCCATGCTAATTTTCATAACCTGCACCGTGAAAGTTTAGAACCATGTAATGGACAAAAATATATAAGATAATGTTACTACAGTCTTTTTCTTTGCGAATAAGAAAAATGTTACTAGCTGTAGACAGATTGCCTTAGAATCGTCGAACATAAACCACTCAGTTTGTGACGGACGGATAAAACAAACATAGTGACCATTGGATGGAACACCCAAGTGTTCTACAACTCCATATAAATCATACTTTTGATGTTTCTGCGGAACCAAAGTGTGCATCAGCTATATACCTTTGTGCGTGAGGAAATTAATTAAATGAGAAGAGAAGGTACTGACATCCTCCGGGGAGATCATGAAGGGGTTTAAATCCAGCTCTAACTGGTACTACCATGCCTCGAATCTTGAATATATGAGTCCCTAGATTTTGAAATCGCTTGAGATGGATAACAAGAACTTCTGGAGCCTGTTCAACCATGAATTGCTTTTCCATGTTAACACGAGATTTGCACCCATCACAGATGAATTTTTCAAACACCTCAATCTTTGTGAAAGATCTTAGTGCATCCATGACACTGCTCATCTCGGTAACCTCTAAATTAAGGTCAACGAAAGGCTCCAATCTGTCTGAGCAATGATTGCACTCTGGACAACGCAACTAAGCAAAGAAACAAGATTAACTCAATATGACACTGGATTATAACGGAGTAAGAGTCAATATATGTTTAGCTGGTAGTGTTGTTCTACAGGGACACCTGGCTTTTCAGCTGGCCTCCAAAAATTTGCTGGACAATTGAAGACATGAGGGGCTGGGAGGGGCAGAAGCCTCATCTAATTTATCAAGCAAGCAGCGGAGGAATTCATGTGCGTTTTTTTATTTAGATAAAGAGTATTCCCTCCGTTCTGAATTAATTGACTCACATTTAGTGTAAGTTGTACTAAATCTGAGTCAATTAATTCAGAATGGAGGGAGTATATATTAATATCAAAGACATTCATGTGCATCTTGGTGTTGTCCCCACTCAAAATTTTCAGATATTACTGCAAAAAGAATAATTTAAAGAACAAAGTTCAGCTCATAATTGCAGTGATGCAATTCCAAATAGCTAAGATCTGAAAATGAGAATATGACAGCTAGAACATTGAAGGGGAAATGCATATAACATAGCTAAATAAGACGAGTACTGCAAGCAAGGAAATTTCTGGTAATATAAGCACCCTACACTTCAGGAGTTCAACAAACTTCTTTGGGTAGAGAACACACCCGGAGCGCCTGATAATTTCAGTAGTGTGCAGTTTTTTTTTTGTAATTAAAACACCACTATTCTATTAAACTTGGACGGCAAAATCGCCGTACAGAGCCCTGCTTACAATGTCAGGGACATGCTGAACCCATTCCTGGTGTCCATTCTGCACACCACTCAAACCAAGCGCAGCTAAGGTATGTGTTGGTTTATTACAAGTACGAGGGACATACACAATTTTGTAGTCAACAAGTGACACATGAAGTTGAAACTTGGATTCAATAAAGAGATTTCCTAAGTGAGAGAGATCATAATCCTTTGACGTCGGGGCTTTCTGCAGAACGAGGCAGTCAGTAGCAAAAATAGCACGACCAACACCTAGGCGACTTGCAATTTCAATTGCATTCAGCATAGCAAAAGTTTCAGCATGTAGAGCATCGATCACACGAGAAACATCTCCAGCGGCAGCCAAAACAAGGTCACCTTCATTGTCACGAGCCACAACACCCCATCCGCCCATCTTTGTCTCAGCAACATAGGCACCATCAGTGTTAAACTGAATCCAGTCACTTGGTGGAGGTTTCCAACTCTGAATTTTCGGTTTCGGAATAGCCTGTTTGGGTTTTGGCTTCAGAAATTCATTCCACTCCCCTACATGCTTCCTGATGGTGAATTGTAGCTCATCAACATTCATACGCCTTTCTCCATGGTTTGCTTTGTTTCTCTCCGTCCACCAACACCACAAGAGCGACACACACAACAGTTGCTCGTCGTATGGCATTAGTAGCAGTTTCTCCAGAACTTGCTGACCCGAGGTGCATTCAAGCAGCGCACACCTAGCAGATTCAAGATCAAAGGCTCGCCAAATCTTTTTTACTTCGGGGTATCTAATGAATAAATGTCCACCATCCTCGAAATAACGGTGGCATATAGCACGCCTTGTATCTAACTCAACATGCCGCTTCTCAATATTCATCTTTAGAGGAAGGCTGTCGTGTCCAACTATCCAGAGGAAATGCTGGACCTATGGTGGGCAGGCGAGATTCCAGTTTTGCTTCCAGATTTTCTTCTCCCTTTCACTCCCAACAAAACCACTAGACGAACCAACTTGTCGATCAAAATCTATCGCAAGGGTAAAAACCTTATATGCAGATTTCACCGAAAAGCAGCCCTTATTATCATAATGCCAGGCGATGTGGTCATCCAACTGTTGCAGATTGGGATACTTAAAATTGCTTTTGAATCTCTTTGATCAAACACTTGTTTGATCAATTCACTATTCCAGGACCCCGTTGATTCATCAATTAACTCACAGACCAACTCAATATCCTGATCTCCTTTGGTTGTTATCACTCCACGAGTGGAGCTAGTAGGGATCCATGGGTCTGACCATATATTAATTTTGGTTCCATCACCAACCCTCCAGATCACTCCATGTTTTAAAACTTGGATGCCTTTCAAAATGCTTCTCCACACGTAACTCACGCCTGGGCAAGGAGTAGCATTTAGGAGATCACCGTCTTGAAAATATTTTGCACGCAGGACTCGTACACATAAAGAATCAGGAGCTTGTAAGAGCCTCCACCCCCGTCGGGCGAGCATGGCCATATTGAAATCATATATATTTCTGAAGCCAAGACCACCATCCTCCTTTGGCTTCATCATTTTCTGCCATCCAACCCAGTGATATTTATGTTCATCATCAAGTTGCGACCACCAGTAATTGCAGATCATCTTGGTTATATCTTCACACAAAGTTTTTGTAATGTCAAAACATGCCATCGCGTAGGTAGGGATCGCCTGCGCAATAGCCTTAATGAGAATTTCTTTTGCTGCTTTGAGAGGAATCGTTCTTTCCAACGCACTATCCGTTTCCAAAAAATTTCCATTATATAAGAAAAGGCTTTGGCCCTATTGTAACACCCCAATTTTCTCAGCATTAGTAATTGTGGTGTTATCCTAGATTTTCAGCCTTAGTAAAAACTTTTGTGTGTGTAGAATTTTGAGTCACGATTTAATTTGTTTTCACACCTTATGCTTGTTGTGCTCCACTAGCTTTCCATGTTAATTGAAAACACTAAAACCTCCACAACAAAATTAAAAGATCAACTATTAGGATCTTCATGGTTATTAAAACTAAGCCAAACTAGGAGCTATTATTAAGCAAACCATAAATGGTTTTTGACATGCATCTGAAACATTTTGGTCTAAGAAATCCATAGTTTCACACCCTATTCCAAATTCTCTCAAAAGAACTTGTTTGCACATAAATATCACTAGTTTTTGTAGCCATCAAATTAACTTGACCATTTGGGTCATTCTTTTCCTTTTCACTAAAAACTTTCTTTTCTTTTGTTTGCCCAATGAGGTGGTTGTTTTGAGAACTTAGGAATTCAGTAACTTCACCACAATCTAGTGAGTTTTGGCAAATAGCTTAATTTTCTTTTGTGAATAAGTGTTTGAAATTTTCAAATTTCGGATTTGTTTTCATTTGAAGAAAACTACCCTAAACCTCCACTCATCTCCCTCACCCCTCCCTACCCTACCTGCTGGAGAAGGAGAGCAGCATCCCACCCCTTTGGCCAACCTGTCATGGACCTCGGGTCACCTCTCCCCCTCTCTTCTCTTTTCTCTTTTTATCTCCACCCAACCGGAGTTCTTCTCCTCCCTCCCTACTGGCCCGAGCTCGTCACCCGACCAAATCCCTTCTGTCTCTCTCTCCCACCGCCCATCCAGCCAATAGCACGAGAGGAAACCGCTCCCCTCTCTCTCTCTGTCCGAAGGAAACCCTAGATCGGGTGGCAACGTTAAAACCACCCCGAGCCCTCCCCCTGACCATTTCTCCCCCTCTCGGTCCACTCCTCATCCCACTCCTCCCTCCTCTGGAGCAGAACCTCGAGCTCTCACCCCCATTTCCTCTAGAGAAGAAGAAAACCTCCTCGGTGGCCGACGGAAGAAAATCGCCGTAGCCGCCGTTCTCCTCCACCATTTCTCGCCATTGTTGGCTCTCTGTGACCCCCTACTCGAGCTCTAACCCCTCCACCCTTTCCTCTTTGCTCTAGGTGCTCAAATACGTCGCCCTCGTCCACGACCCGAGCTCGGAGGAGGCGCCATGGTGGCATGCAGAGGACCTCCCCGGCGTTTCTTTGCGTAGGGATCTGCTGCCCTACTTCTCCTCCGCCGAACCCCACCCTCCGCTCGAGCTCTGGACGTCCGAGGTGAGCTCCTCGTCGCGTCCCTCTTCTTCCCTCTCTCTTTCTCGGTTTCCCGCTCTTGTCTCCGGCGCGGGGAAGAAGAAAGGCCAAGGGCCGTCCGATCTGAGATCGACGACCCTGTTTTAATCCCCCCTTCTAAACTCCGCCGTCCGCTCCAGATCTGGCGACCGCGCACCGGTTCGCCAGCGCGCGCGCTGCGACCGGGCCGGCCCAGTTCGCCCCCGCGGCCCATCTCCAGATCCAGCCGTTTCGGCCTGTTTTCTCTTTATTTTTATTTCCTGTCATTTTTCCAGTAAATCAATAGTCTAGATTTTAATCATTTATGGTAAATCCAGGGTTGCTAAAATGATGGGATAAATTTTGTAACATGCATGCACGTTTTCTTAACCATGTGGCATTGGATTTGTTCCAAAATGTGTTTCCTGTTGTGTGTTAAAAAAGATCTAGTGAAAAGTACCTATTTCACCATTCGTTTAATAACTTGTGTTTTATAAATCCAAATCATGCAAAAAGATCTAGTGGATCTGTTGGAAAGCTTGTAAAAATTTCTATCTAGATTGGTAAATCTTGCATGCAGGAGATTACTCTAGCAAAAGTTGTTTCTAGTCTAAGAATAACATCAGTAGATGTTTGGTGATTTTTAATTCTTAAATGAAAACACTTTTTGAGGTAAATCCACTTGGAAGGGTTATTTATGAGTTGGAAGTATCATGTGCCACAAAAGTAGATTTTTTCTGAAAATATTTATTATTTATTGGGCAAATCTCTGAAAAACAGGGAAATAATCTCTTAAATGCATTTTTGAAATTTCAGAGATTATTGCATGTCTAGTTTTGTTTGGTTGAGCCACTTTTGTCCCTAGATTAATGTTTGGGATATTTTTGTGGGATAGCCACATGTTTTATCTAACTCACCCCACTAGTTTGGCACACAAATAATCCATATTATTTTCTGTACATAAATAATAGTCAGAAGTATATGTTATCTTAAAACAAGGACAACTTGAGGTAGGAGTATCCAAATTAGATGAATAAAATCTCCATTTAAATAGAAAACTCATATCTCACCAGAAAAGTTAATTATGCATACAGGAGTTCTATAAAACTGAATCTATCTTCTGTTTAAGTTTGACATCAGTAGCTCTTAACTGATTTTTAATTCTTGTTTGGTGATAGATTTTCATGCTCAGCTAATTTTCAGAGCTCCATATGATAGTTAGGAGTCATGTGGTAGAAGGGTTTAATTTTAGGAGCAGTACCTTAGGAGTTATGCCTTTTCATGAAAACAGCCCTTGATGAGTATTTAAATGCATCAGTTGTATGTTCTGTTTGTGATGCTTGTTGTTGCTCTGTTTGTGATGCTTGTTGTTGGTGAGTATACTTTAGATTGTTATCAACTCGCAGTTTAGGATTTACACTAGCTTCGTTTGTTTCTTTTTTTCATGTTACGGTAGAACCGCAAACCGAAGAGGAGCAGTACGAGGTAGCTGAGCACAACTACGAAGAAGAACAATACCAGGGACAGTACTCTGAGCAAGGCAAGCCACCTCATCAATATAATGAATCCTATTAGTTTTATCAAGAATATTTTGTTTCAAAATAAAATAATGCATGTTTTATTTCTTTTGTGGTACCTTGCCCCCCAATTTTTTTTTACAAAATATTGTTTGGCCAAAGTTATCTACTAGAATATTTTAGGTATTAAAAAAAGGAGTTTAGTTGGTGAGCCTTGTTGTTGAAGGCTCCATCAAAAAGATGAAGTTTTCTAGTAGTGAACTCTTATTTCCTTACCTCAAAACTTTAGGATGGGAACCCACTTGATAAAACTGTTTTACGGAGGAAAACCCGAGTTGCTGGGAGCAATCGGCGAGCAAGTGTTTTATTAAAACCCGAGTTGCTGGGAGCAATCGGAGACGTTTGCGAAAACCCGAGCTGCTGGGAGTAGACGGAGGAGAAAGTGTTTTGAAAAAAAAAACAAAGTGTGACCCTAGCTGCCGCCCGAACAATTAACCCGTGCAGCCACACTACCTGACATGGGTAGGGCTTAGCCGGAAGCTTGTTTGTTTTAGTGTTGGGGCTCTCATACTTTCTATGGGGGCTGGGCCCTCGAAGCCGGGTTGTCGTCCGGAAGAGACAATACACTGTTGAGGACCAACAGCCGGACGATTACGGTGGGTCTCCTGACGTGGCGGTGTGGCGTCCCGAGGAAAGACCAAGAGGTCTAGTGGAGCACACGGTGCCGAGGAGAACAAACCTACCGGGAGGCCCCGATACTAGAGTGGTCATAGTGAAAAGCTTTGATCGCGTTATCCGGACCCCCGCATGCTGTCGTATGACGGGCCGTGGCAGACACAGCGGAAGGACCGATTGGTGTGGGTAAAGTGTGCAACCTCTGCAGAGTGTAAATCTATTCGAATAGCTCATGGACGGTTGGAAAGGTCCCACTAGGCATGCTGGCTGTTTTATGATTTTCGAAAGAGAAGTGTTTTCGAAGGAAGCAAGAAGTCAACAAAGTGGTACCCGGGAGGTACAGAATTTGGGAGAGGATGGTTGGTCTCGGGGAGAAAATAAGTCTGGTCTCAAGGAGGAAAAAGGGTTACCCCTATCCTATTGTTTTAAATGGTCTTACAAAAGAAGGTTTTGAACTTGGATATGTCCTTGATATATCTAAGAGAAGAGAATTCTATCTCTAAATGTTTTTCTTCAACAAAGATATAGAGATGTCGTATTCTCTATGCTTGAAATATTTGTTTTCGAAATTAAGCCCTGTAGTTGTATATAGGAGCCTTCCCAGTTTTCGAAATGTGTTTTCTTGCATTACCATGAAAACTCAAGTCCTAGAGGTGGTCTTGCGAGTACGTAATTGTACTCATATGGCTTTGTCCCGGGATATTCAAATGTCCAGATTATAATGAGGAGGCCTACGTCGAGGAGGAGGTGTATGACGACGACTACGTCACTTAGCTGTCACCGGTCAACTGCACTTGTGGGATCAGCGCTCGGAGATGTTCAGAGTCGTCGCTAGCCACGAGCTTCCGCTATCTTAGTTAATTCCATCCTGCGTAACGAGGTTTGTTGACTTAGGTCGTATGACCGTCTATGTGGTGTAAGACTTTTATTCGTACGACTTGAATGATGTAACTCTTTGATACCTATGTTGTTATGTGATTGCGATGCATTGATCATTGGGATCGTGATCTCTTACATAACGTGGGCATCTCGGACTTGTTTCGAGGGGTCCTTACACCTATCCCGACCAATATAGGTGGGTAAACCTAGGTATTTTCCACCCTGAGCTTCAGAATTCTGGCCCAACTCTTGCATGATGGAAACTTTCAGCCGTGTAGGTGTATTCCTGCCGAATAAAATGGATGACTTGTCTCGGTTTATAACCTGGCCTGATGAAGCTTCGTAAGTCTGCAAGATAGTGTTAACCACCTTTGCACTTTCAACTGTGGCCTCCATGAGCAGCAGGGAATCATCTGTGAAAAGAAGGTGATAAATACTTGGTGTCGATGGAGCTAATTTGATGCATGTAATTTCACCCCTTTCTTCGGCTGCATGAATTAGAGCCGAGAAACCTTGCGCACATAAGAGGAACAGGTAGGGGGAAATTGGATCCCCTTGCCGAATACCTCTCCCTGGCACAATTGTATCTGTGACATTCCCATTAACTTTGAACCGATAGGACACTGACGTAACACATTTCATCACTCCATCCACAAACTGGTTGCAAATACCCAATTTGAGCATAATATTTTCCAGGAAAGACCACTCAACTCGATCATACGCTTTACTCATATCCAGTTTCACTGACATGTAGCTTTTCTTCCCTGATCTTTTTATTTTCATGAAGTGGGACATCTCATATGCAAGAATTGTATTATCAGAGATTAAACGACCCGGGACAAACGCACTCTGGTTTGGGGAAATAATCTCATCCATAATACATTTTAGCCGGTTGGCATAAACCTTGGAGACGAGCTTGTAGACCACGTTACAAAGGCTAATTGGACGAAGATCTTTCATACTCTCAGGGGTCTTAACCTTTGGGATGAGCACAACTACTGTTTCATTCCACCCCTCAGGTATACTGCCACCTTGTAACACGTTCAACACCTCCTCCACCACAGTATCACCAATAGTACCCCAAAAGCGCTTGTAAAAAATTGCAGGCATGCCATCTACTCCTGGTGCTTTGAGATCACCAATGCTATCAAGGGCTACTTTGGTCTCTTCTCTTGTGAAATCAGTACTGAGGGTTTCATTCATTTGTGGTGTCACTCGAGGAGATATATGAGCCAGAACATTCTCAGCATCCACCCCAGCCATGGGGGTAAACAAGTTTACGAAGTAATCAGAAACAAGGGCCTGTAAACCCTCCTCCCCCTCCACCACCACTCCATCGCCACCTTTCAACCCTTTTATGGTATTATGTTTTTTCCTCTCCGATGCACATGAGTGGAAATACGCAGTATTCCGATCGCCCTTCTCAAGCCAATTTAAATGTGCTCTTTGTTTCCAGGATAACTCCCATTGATCCTCCAGCCTTTCCAGCTGTTTTAAAAATTCTAATAAGGTTATTAATGTGTGTTTTTATCTGAAATTCAGAATGGCTAGGGATCCACCACCCCCACCACCCGAGCCATCTATGGCTCAAGTGCTACGTCTTCTCGTGGAGGATCGTGAGGCAGCTCGCACTGAGAGGAATGCCAACCTTGCCACCCTGCAGCATCTTGCTCAGATTGCCGTCAACCAGAATGGCGGCCAAGGAAATGCGGAACCCTGCTCCAAACTTCGGGACTTTCAGAACACCAACCCGCCAGTCTTCTCCAAAAGTGAAGTACCCCTGGATGCGGATGATTGGATCCGTACCCTCGAGAACAACCTGAGAGTCGCCCAAGTGGGTGACAACGAGAAGGTGGTCTACACCACTCACTACTTTTCTGGGCCTGCCCGAGCATGGTGGGAGGCCATTCGTGCTCTGTTGCCACCGGAGGAAGTTGTGGCTTGGGCGGCTTTCAAGACCAAGTTCTTGAAGCGTTATGTGCCTCCAGAATCGTCAGTATTATGCGAGAGAAGTTCCTGCAGCTCAAGCAAGGCGGGATGTCTGTGAGTGAGTACTTGGAGAAGTTCACTTATTTAGCAAGGTATGCGCCCACCGATACCGATACCGAGGACAAGAAGAAGGAGAGGTTCCTAAACGGGCTTCATGATGAGATGAAGTGTATCCTGGTGGTGATGCCTTTCACTGACCTGGAGTCTCTGGCAGATGCAGCCATTATGATGGAGCACAAGCGCAAGGCTTCGTTTGATAACCGCAAACGTCGCCAGCAGATGCAGCAAGGCAGTAGCAGCAGCAGCCCAGCTGGGAGTTACCCCCGTCCGCGCCCTTCACCTCCACCAAGGCCTTCTTATCCATAGTCAAGGCCTCCAACTTTTGGAACAAGACCCAGCTACTCCCCTCGCCCGCCTGCACCTCGCCCTGGAGGTGGTTTCAACCCCGGCCTCAACTTTAACAGGCCGCCTGCTCCGAAGCCCACAGGAGGATGTTTCACTTGTGGACAGCCTGGCCATTTCTCGCGGGATTGTCCCACTAGACAGCCCGCCGGTGGTCGCCCTAATGCGACCAAGATGAACCAAGGGCCACCCCGTCCACCAGGAGGCAAGAACCCGTATCCCAAGAAAGCGGCCTCTGTCACCCGAGGCCATCTGAATCATATCAGTGCAGAAGAAGCTCAGGAGGCGCCAGATCTGGTTATGGGTACGTTCCCTGTCAACTCAGTTCCTGCCTCAGTTTTGTTTGATTCAGGAGCTTCCCATTCCTTCGTTACGGAGCCGTTTGTTAGGAAGAGCGGTATGGTCCCAACCTTGTTGCATCGCCCTATGAGGGTGCAAATCCCGGGGGCCACCACTAAGGCCATTGTATCTTGCAAAGAGACTCCTGTGGAAATTCAAGGAGCCGGATTCCATGCGGGTTTAGTGGTATTAGGAAAACAAGGAATAGAAGTGGTTTTAGGAATGGATTGGTGTAACGTACCTGCACTTTAAAATATGACAGGTACCTGTGTATAGTGCAAACCCTGGATCGATTCGTTTGCACACACAGTTTACGATGTAATATCACAATAAAGTATCAATTTTATTACATCGATGATCTAGACTTACAAAAATAAATAGTTCGATACATCTTTGCATAGCTTAAAGCTAGCTCAAAACAATAAAGCAGCGGAAATAAATCTTCAATGAGCCTCCAACTTCATGACACGCCACAGGCGAAAACATGTTGGCGCAGACCCGAAACCCAAACGTAGTCTTTACTCTTCGTCAGAAATTTCTGCAACAAATAATAATTTGCAACAGAGTGGGTCAGATTCCATTAAAAATGGAGTCTGGCAAGTGACACTATGGTGGACACTTAATGGAATAACTCTATAGCCTATATGCATATTTGGCTGGTGGAGTTCAAGGCTAATTTGCATAAAGCCAATTTTTCCTACTCTTTTGAAAACACTTTTCTTGAAATCAAGACGAGTATGGCATGAAAACCATAATCTCATCTTCCCTTGTTCACGCATCAACTTTTAACTTAGAAATTGGAATGTTGGGAGCCTCCGTTGAATCCTTGATCAGCTGCTCAGATTGTCCGTAACCGGGGACACGGCTAAGTACTTAGTTTTACACTCTGCAGAGGTTGTGCAGTTTCACCACGAGACTCAAACAACCCTTCTGTCCTTGACCCTCATGTAGTGAAAAGGAAAGGAGAAGCATGAGACGAGACCTTTGGGGAAAAGTCAAGGCAGAGCCATTATACCACGTGGCTGCACTGGAAACATCTTCACTTGGAGAAAACTTTGGTCACTTTGTTCCTGGGTGGCCATCCTCAAGTGTACGTACTCAGGTTCACTCATCTAAATGAGCCTGGGTCTTAGCCAGGTGCACCCACCTAAATGAGCCTAAGCAGCCACTCAACTCTAACCTCCATCCTCTTGCCACATCCACCCAGAAGTGTCTTTAACTTAGTAGAAATTAACTTTTCACCAAAACAACTTTTGCATAGCATCAATATTTCTACCAAGTTACCCATAGGATTCTAGACACAACTAGAGTAAGGGATATAGTAGTTTCAGCATAGCAATACTATCCAACACATGCATATAAGAAACACACTAAGTAATGCATAGAAGATACTTAGGAAATTTATGAGGGTGTGGCACTTGCCTTGGCAACAAGAAGAATAGCAACAGCAGCTGCAACAGTTGTCGTTTCCTTCCGAAATTTCTAACACATCAAACAAGGCCAAATAAACATACATACAAAATAACAATACAAAAATATGTTATGCATGATGTGCAAAATATTTCTACTAGAGATGCATGCCATGTCAAGAAATTATGCTAAGTTAATGCAAGGCAAGTGTGTTAGTCGAATATGACTAAGGACCAAGGTTGTAAGACTGCTCCTAGTCTTCATCATGTTTGATCTTGAATTCTTCAACTCCTTTGTAGTTTCCTTCATCTTCAATTAGCACTCTAAGGACTTGGTCAACATCGCTAAGGACTTGGTTTATGTCCAAAGTGGAAGAAGAATAGGAAGGCAGAAAAAGATACAGAGAAGATAGAGTTGATTTCCCAGGCTTCATCTCCAGACTTGTAACCTTCTCCTTGGTGATGTCTTCATTGTATCATGTAGATTTGATGGTTCTTCAGACTTGATGGTTTGTATATCACCAGGGCTGGCCTTGGATATAACTTAGCCACCACGAGGTCTAAGAGAGAAGAAAAGAAAAGAAACTTAGTTGGTGCTAAGGAATGGCTCCCACCCTCCCGAGCTCTGGCGGCTCCCGTGGCGACTCCCATGGCGATCTTGGTGCCCACCCCATCTAGGTCTCTCCATGGCGGTTGGAAGAGAGAGGATGGATCCATTCAATGATCCCTCCTCCATTGCTCATCTCTTGGACTTCTCCATTGGTCACCAATTCAGATCTAAGGTTCGCCATCTCTTTGCCTCCTCGGTTAGCCCTGTCTCCTCCTATAGACGTTTTTTTCTTGTGGTCTCCTTTGGTCGTGCTGCCTTCCGTTTGGATGATTTGAATGTTAGTTTGGCCCTCTCGACGGTGTTGGGCGTGGCCTATGATGATATTGGTACGTCGGTTCTTGCCGATAGAGTTTTCAAATTTGCAGTCAGCTCAAAAGAGGTGGGATTCTTGATCTGTAATTTGAGATCTATTGACTGCAAAATGTTCAAATGCTATTTTCATCTCTGGGGTCATGGAGGACCTAACTGGATGAGAGAAGAAAAGATCTGGCATCATCAAATGAATGCGGAATGGTCTCAGGTGGGTGCACGTCGATCACGTCCCCATGCAAACCCTAGACAACCACCTGTTCCTCAAATTTTTCAGCGTCTCCGGCTGCATCTAGAGACCAATTTGCCCAGCTCTTCTGTTCTCACGGGTTCTAACGCAATTCCGGTTGGTGATCATCATATTTCGGATTTAGATCCTACTGCTATTGTGGAAAATCATAGTGTTCATCCGATCCCGATTACGTCGGTGCAAGAGCGGGATCTTAGCATATTTGCTTCTCGCCCAAATCCGAAGTTACAATGGAGGCCCATTCAGAGGCATGTGCAAATTTCCTCTGTGGCCCGTACAGAGGCCCAACAACCGCTGGTTTCTAAAGCTGCAAATCTGGCCCATTCAACAGAGGAGATTATTTGCTGCTCTAGATGCCTCAGTCCGTTTCATATTAAGATTAATTGTTCTAATCAGATTCGCTGCAGAATTTGTTCAAGATACGGCCATATTGCCCGTAATTGCTTTGATCGTTATAACCATAAGAGGATCTTTCGTCGAGTTGCTGCTAAGGAAGTATCTTTACTGAATATAGAAATACCAATCGACAGAACTCTTTCGGCACCTTCCCCTGTTTTCCCCTGCTTCCCCTGCACCGGCGACTCCGCCAGCCCACCGCCGTCGGCTCTGACTCACATTGAAGCTATGGCGAACTACCCCGTCGACCCTGTCCCCCATCTGCCTCCTGGAGCGGGTTATGAACCTTTTAGTCCTCTCCGACCGCAACGTGGCTACGTGGTCATTGGCGGCTCTACTCCTGAGGTATGCGATGACTGGGCAATCATCCTCCTCGAACCAGAGCCTACCTGGGAGCAATTTGAAGGAACTTCTGCTCTGATCACTGCTCAGATGGTGCAGCGTGGATATGATATTCGCCAAGTCAGTCGTTGTGCTATGGGTGCTGCGATGGTTAGATTTGATGGGGTTATTGACCGTGACAGTGCAATTAGGAATAGCCCCTATTTTATTGGTGATTCTGTGATGCGTGTCATTGAACATGAAAAAGGAAGAAACTTCAGAGCTGCCACTTTTACTCATGATGTCTGGCTTATGCTACTGAACTTTCCTCCTGAGTGCTGGAGCCTTAACACCATAGTTACCACCTTTGCTCCATATGGGCGTTTCTTGATTTGGAATAGAGATGATTCCAACAAGGCTCGGATTCTTGTGAAAATAAGGGCTTTTGACATTGATAGAATTCCTGGCAGTATTGTTGTTATCCAGAACTTCAGCGAGGATGGTAATGGTGGCTCTTGGTCCTGTCCTTGTATCATTCTGAATAGACGTATGCTGGGAGCAGGGGCAGGTGATGAAGATCCTTTCCCACCAGAGGGTGAGAACCCACACCCAGTTCCTATTGTGGTTGATGGATTTGCTATGTGGCATGAAGAAGAAGCTCAAGTTGTGCCACCTATCCTTCCTGTTAATGAGGAGCCTGTTTTAGTCACCCCACCACAGAGTCCTGTCCCTGATGTTAACATTATCTTACCAGCACTGGATGAACCTGTTCCTGATCATGCACCTGTGATAGATGAACTTGTTCATGTAGTGGATGCCCTAGTTAATGAGCCAGTTGATGTTCCAGTTGTCCAAGCTGCTCCACCTCCAGTGCAACCTATCTTTTTGGATGTGTTCCCCCCAGCTCGCAATCAACCTGTACCCTCCTTAGGAAACACAAGCAACATCTCATCTGAGAATTCTGTTGCAGTTGGGAATGCTGCAGTTCAGTTTCCAACTGACCACAATGCTGCAGTTCATAGCAATTCACATGCTGATCAACAACTAGGTACCTCAGCTGCACCAACTGCTACCCTATCTGCCTCAAGGAAGAGAAAAGGAAAAACTATTTTGTCTATTGAACATGTCAGGAGAAGCACCAGAATTGCAAAGCTCAAGGAGGGTTACACGGATGTACCTGCTGATACTGTCATTGAGGACCTTGAGGATGATGATGAGGACCAGGACAGGGGAGCTTTCACTGCTCTTGTCAGGGATGTCAATGCTCCTGCTCCACCTTTTCTGCCTTTGGAGACTATCCAGGCTTTGGCTACTGGACCTTGTCAGATGCATCCTGAGGATGTATCAGAAGATAGTTTGAACTATGACAGTACCAATGATAGTGTTGAATAAGCTATGCGAAGAGGGGGACAGCAGGATCTTGTGCCTCATTCACTCTTGCTACTTTTATGTTTATTTGGCTTGTAATATGTTGGTACTCTTTTCCTATCTGCTAATCTACCAGTCTAGACCTCTATCCTACCAGTATGGACTGTATTTGGCTGCTTGTGAACTTGGCTGTATGATCTTTTGCTGTCAGTGTGCCATATTTGTGCTAGCTGGTGTTGACAGCTTTTCTCAGACGTCTGTGTATGTTTATTCTGGGATATGCTTTCAGTCTGTATTCCTTCTGGCTGTATCCTCTGTTTCATTCATACAATTTGTGTTGTTTCTGGCAGTTGACTGTTGGCTCTTTTTATGTTCATGGAGGATTGTTTCTTGCAACTGCTTCTGCTTGTCCCTGGGCTTTTTAATATTGCTCAGCATAAACCACCTAGAATTGGTTATCAATGAGTAGACAATGGAATATTTTGGATTGGAATCTGAGAGGGATTAACTCACAGACCAGATGGGATGACATCAGGCAGAACATTAATGAATCAAATTGCAATATCATTTGTTTCCAGGAAACTAAAAAAGAACACTTTGACCTCCAATATGTCAGGAACTTTTGCCCTAGACGTTTCAATAAATTTGTTTTTTCTCCTTCTATGGGGAGCTCTGGGGGTATAATATGGAATGGGAACCTCTTTCATGGTACTGAGATTTCCTTTTCTAAATTCCATGTGACTGTACAACTGATCTGTAAGATTACTGGTCAGGTTTGGTATCTTACAAACGTATATGGACCAACCTATCCTGCTGAGAGAGCTCTCTTTCTTAATTGGTTGATGAGCATCGACACGAGTCCCATGCATGTGTGGATGATACTTGGTGACTTTAATCTGATTAGGGGTCCAGAGAATAGGAACAGACCTGGAGGGGACATCAATAATATGCTTGCTTTTAACAGATTTATTAGCCATCATGATCTTATTGATATTCCTCTAAAGGGTAGATCATTTACCTGGAGTAACATGCAAGCTGATCCCTTGCTTGAAAAGTTAGATTGGGTTTTTACTTCTGCCAGCTGGACAGCTTTATTCCCTAATACTTTTGCTAGTCCTCTAGCTAAATTATCATCAGATCATGCCCCTCTTAAGGTTCAGGTTGGTAACCATGTTCCAAAAGCACCTATATTCAGATTTGAAGAATTTTGGCTGGGGATGCAGGGTTTTGCACAGATTGTATCTCATAATTGGCAGCATCGGGGGTCCTATAAAAATGTTGCACAAGGTATTACAGCGAGACTGAAATCTTTGAGATATGGATTGAAGCGATGGAGCAAAAGCTTGTCTCAGTTAAGTAAGATTATTCAGTCATGCAATTATGTGCTAGCTTTATTGGATGGCCTAGAGGACCAAAGGTTACTCTCTATTATTGAATCCAATTTTAGAAGAGTACTTAAAATCCATTTGACCAAACTACTGGAGGCCAAGAGGATTTATTGGCGTAGTAGGGCTAAAATCAGATGGGCTAAACTGGGAGGTGAAAACACAAGTTTCTTCCATACCTATGCCACCAAAAGCTTAAGATGTAATTATATTGCCATTTTAAGCACAGAGGATGATTGTATGGTTTGTGATCATGAAGATAAAGCAACAGTAATTTGGCAGTCTTTTAAACAGAGGATTGGTTGTTCTGATAATCCAATTATGCTATTTGATCTAGATAACCTCATTGTACCCAATTCCAATATTGATTTTGCTAGCCTTGAGGTCCCCTTCACAAAGGATGAAATTGATGACATTGTTAAGTTTATGCCAACAGATAAGTCACCTGGTCCTGATGGATTTAATGGAGCTTTCCTAAAAAAATGCTGGAATCAAGTTAAGGAGCAATTCTATCAGTTGTGCTTTAGCTTCTTTGCAGGTGATTTGGATATCTCCAGCATCAATACAGCCTTCATCACTCTAATTCCTAAGAAAGTTGATCCAGAATTTGTTAATGATTATAGACCTATCTCTCCGGTTAGTATCACTTTGAAGTTATTGACCAAGCTGCTGGCTAATAGGATGCAAAGGTTATTATCCAAGCATTGCACAAGAATCAGTATGGATTCATCAAAAACAGAACCATTCAGGACTGTCTTGCATGGGCATTTGAATACATTCACCTATGTCACAAGTCTAAGAGAGAGATCATTATCTTGAAATTGGATTTTGAAAAAGCTTTTGACAAGGTTGAATATTCTGCAATTCTATTCATGCTTAAGCATTTAGGGTTTGGAGACCTTTGGTTGAAATGGATATCCAAAATCCTTTACACTGCTTCCACCTCAGTACTTTTGAATGGTATACCTGGGAAAAAATTTGGTGCAAAAGAGGAGTTAGGCAAGGTGATCCTTTGTCTCCTTTGTTGTTTGTGACTACTGCAGAGCTTCTACAATTTGTCATTAATGCTGCTTGACAATCTGGAGAGATTGGTTTGCCCCTTGATTGTTCTTATGGATTAGATTATCCTATAATACAGTATGCTGATGACACTTTGCTAATTATGCCAGCATGTGCTGAACAACTGAGAAGGTTGAAAGTTATCCTGGATAAATTTTCTTTATCTACTGGATTAAAGATCAATTTCAGCAAATCCTCCATGGTACCTATCAATGTTGATCAAGATAAAAGTGTTGAGCTGGCTCTGATTCTGGGGTGTAAAATTGAGGTCCTACCGTTTACTTACCTTGGTTTGCCTTTGGGGACTACTAGACCAAAGATGGAAGATCTTATTGGAATTATTCATAGGATTGACAGAAGATTAGTTGGCATTGCTGATACACTATCCTATGATGGACGACTGGTGGTGATTAAATCCATCATTTCTGCTATACCCAATTTTGCTATGTGCACTTTGAAACTGCCATTGGGTTTCCTGGACTACATTGAGGGATCTACCAGGGGCTTCTTTTGGAGAGGGAAAGATATTCATAAAAAAGGTAAATGCTTGGTCAAATGGGACAATGTATGTAAGCCAAAGAGAGTGGGTGGATTGGGCATCCTGAATCTCAGAACCCAAAATATTGCCTTACTCATGAAATACATTTTTAAGCTCATGAATAAGGAAGATTTGCCATGGGTCAAGCTTATATGGCAAGCATATTATGGGAATGATAGAATACCACAAAACACTGGCCCTGTTGGTTCTTTCTGGTGGAAAGATTGTTTAAAGATACTTGATAACTTCCTGGAGTTGGCTGCTTGTGTCCCAGGTGAAGGTGGAACTGTAAGACTTTGGATGGATAAGTGGTCTGATGAGCTTCTTCGGCACCATTTGCCTCACCTATGCTCCTTTGCGAAGTCACAATCCATTTCCCTTAAACAGGCTCTTGCTGTCTTTTCTGATGAAGAGTCATTGGATTTGTTTCACACCCCACTTTCAGTCCTTGTTGTTCATCAATTTGCCCAGTTCAATAATTTGCTGACAGGACAAACGAATATTTCTTCTGCTGATAGGTGGGTTCTGTCAACCAGCAACAAAAGTTATTCGAGTAAGAGGGTTTATGAGACCTTAATGCCAAAAACTCCTGCACCATCCCCTTTTCAATGGATCTGGAAATCTTGTGTTCTCCCAAAACATAAGATCTTCTTTTGGCTTTTATTACAAGACATATTGAACACAAGAGACCTCCTAGCCAGAAAGCATTATCAGATTGAGGACTATAATTGTGTCCTATGCTCTCAGGGGATGACTGAAGAGTTTATCCATTTATTCTTTGAATGCGACTTCAGCAGGAATTTTTGGTGGAAATTATATCTTGAATGGGATACGGATCTGGACCTCTTCTCCATGTTGATTAAAGCAAAGAAAACTTACAGGCTGATTTGCTATAAGGAAATTCTCATTATTGGTTGCTAGAGCATTTGGACCCATAGGATTAGATGTATTTTTGACTCTCAGCCTATTTGTCTTGAGGCTTGCTTCCAGGACTTTATTTGTTCTTTTAGATTGATTATGCATAGAGCTAAACCTTCCCTAAAGGAGGGGATCACCCAATGGATGGACACTTTATGAACTTTTCCTTGTATTTGTTGTAACATCCCAACATTTTATAAAATGCAAAAATCACTAAATTTTAAACTTTTCTTTTTATTAAAATAAAATATTAAATGCATAAGGAAACCAACTATGAAAGACTCCAAACTTATTGAAAGAGTTTAATATTCAAATGTCACAGTTTAAACATTTTATTATCCACTGTATTTCAAAAACCTTAAAATGTAATTTGACAAATATTTTACAAACTACAATCCATTTTATTTTACTTATAAGTAATTGATTTCAACCACTTAGCCATATCTATTCCTAAATTCATAAATTATTTAAAAATGGTGTTAGTTGCCAAAGGGTTTACATTCTCTCAACTAAGTTCAAAACATGGTGTTAAAATTTCAATTCTGTAATTTATAACTATAAACTTCATAGATTTAAATTAATGAATTAGCCAAATAAACATTTCATTTGCTTAAATGAATTTCATTTATTTTCAAAGCATGAAATGATTAATATATTCTATATAAGGAAATGAATTAAATCTAAAAACTTTTCCAAAGTTGTTATGAAGTTTTCAAATGATTTATCATAATAGAAAACTTAATGGTGCACAAAATAAAATTTAATTAAAACTTGAATCCATTATAATTTCTATTACTTTAAAAATATTGATATTATGTTATTCTACTATTATGCCAAAATAAAGATGAATAATTACAGTAAAATGAGTTTTAATAACTCTATCTCAAACATATTTGAATGTGGGTATTTTACAAATTTTATTTAGCAAAAAGAAAATTTAATTAAGTTATAATTTCAAAAATTGATATTAAGTATTAATTTTGTATTAAACCAACATTTCAAATTTATTAATTTTAAAAAGTTTTCAAAACATGCCCCCAACTGGTTTAACACAAAGATATTAATTTTACAAATTTTTAGAAATTTATTTGACATCATTTGGAGTTATAAATCAAAAGATATAAATAAAATAGAAAAATCAGAAAAGAAAAAGAAAAATACCTGTGACGTCATGCTGACGTCAGCCGATCGTCTTCAACCTCCGACCGAAAATCCCGCCGCGATTTCCTTCCAAAATCCGGCGAGTTGTTTGCGGGATTTGTTCCCTCCTCTGCCTCCATATAAACCCCGTGTCCCCGCCTCCGTTTGCCCTCTCCTTCCTCTCTGTTTCGTGCCGCCAGGCCGAAGAAATTGGTCGCCGGACTTCACCGCGCCGCCGCCTCGTTTTCCTTCGAGTTCCGGCGAGAAGAGCAGCCCCCACCCCTGAGACCTCCTCCCCTGTTCGTGCGCATCCGTGGACACCATCTCTGGGTCTTCTCCTCTACCAATCGTGCGGGGCCCGGGCAAGCAAAGCTCGTCGGCGCCCGAGCACCTTCGACCACGGCCCGCCGCCGCTCCGGGACGGCCGAGCGGACACCATCGCCACCATCCACCGTGCCGTGTCGCGCCGCGCCTCCTCGTCACCTCCCCGAGCCCGGGAACCTACGGGAGCGTGGACTCCGTCCTCGACCGACGCCGGCGCCGCCACCATCGCCATCTCCGGTGAACCTCCGCCGCCACGATCTGGTCAAAGCACGGTGAGCGTCCGATCCACATCTTACGGCTGAGATTAAATCATGTTTTGAACCGGTATGTTTAGATCTGGACCGTCAGATCTGGATCCAACGATCCAGATCAGATCCAGTCAGCACTGACGTGGCGTGCACAGTCAGCGCCAGCGTGTAATTCTTTTTCTATTTTATTTTTAATTGGAAGTTTTGCAGAATAGTCCCTGTAATTAAAACATCTATAACTTTTTAACCACAACTCCAAATTTGACAAATTTTATATTTTTGGAAAGCCCTCAACATGTAGAATATTATGGATCTGCCAAAATTCAAATTTGATTTAGTTTAAAATATTCAAATTTCAAATGGTGAATTTGAGTATATTTGTAATAACTTTAAATCTATAAATCCAAAAATTGCAAATAAAATTATTTTAGAAACTTTAGAATATTTGTAAATTAATACCACTGCTATAAAATATTTTTGAGTAATTTTTGAATGAATTCATAGGTATATATTTAATTTGAATAGTTTGAGTATTTTTAACATAACTATTAATAAAATATTATTTTTGATTAAAGGAAATTGCTATAAATTTAATTAAAATACCCCTGTCTATTAACACTATTTATTAAATTATATTATAAAAAATTAATCATAGAAAACTTTAATCCTATGATTATTCCTTATATTATATTTTCCAAAAATAGAAATTTATTAAATTGCATTTGTAAATTCATGTATATTTATAAAGA
Source organism: Poa annua (assembly GCA_026929855.1). Classification (NCBI taxonomy): domain Eukaryota; kingdom Viridiplantae; phylum Streptophyta; class Magnoliopsida; order Poales; family Poaceae; genus Poa; species Poa annua. The sequence goes on along the minus strand of CM049431.1, from coordinate 75,902,071 downwards.
AATCACAAAAGTTATTTTGATGCTTTCTTGTGATTAAAAATTTCATTTCATGCATAAAATATTTCATTACATGTAGCGTACCTGCACTTTAAATAGGGCAGATACCTGTGTATAGTGCAAATCGCTGGATCGATTCATTTGCACACACAGTTTACGATGTAATATCACAACAAGGCGTCAATTTTATTACATCGATGATCCAGAATTACAAAATATTTGATACAAGTTGCATAGACTAAAGCTAGCATTTAAAAGTACACAGCGGAAATACAATAGCAGTGAGTCTCTATCACTTTCATGCTGCCACAGGCGAAAACATGTTGGTTGTATACTCGAAACCTATCAACGAAACCTCACTCGTCATCTGAACAATCTGCAATGAGAAAAATATTGCAACAACGTGGGTCAGATTCCATTAAAAATGTTGTCTGGCAAGTGACACTATGGTGGACACTTTATAGAGTAACTCTAAAGCCTATATGCATATTTGGCTGGTGGAGTTCAAGGCTATTTTGCATAAAGCCAATTTTTCCTATCTTTTTGGAAACACTTTCTTCTAAACAAGACAAGTATGGCATGAAAACCATAAATCTCATCTTCCCTTGTTCACCCATCAGGTTTTATTTCTGAAGTTGGAATGGTGGAATCCTCTGTTGACGTCCGTGATCAGCTGCTCAAATTGTCCGTACCGGGGACACGGCTAAGTACTTAGTTTTACACTCTGAAGAGGTTGTGCACTTTCACCTTTAGACTCAATTTGTCCGAGAAATCCTATACACGCGGAGTGTATTATGGAAAGGAGAGAATTGAGACAAGAACTTTCAGAAGAAGAATGCAACCATACTAGCAAGACCCGTTCCACCTATCATCCCCCTACATCTGCTTGTCAAGCTGACAGGTTGCACCCTCACAACTTAATTATTCTAGACAGAGCCCATTGTCAAAAGGTTGCACGGGAAGCAATCTTCACTCGGAGTTCTTCAGATTCCTCTGTTCCCTGGGTGGCCATCCACAAGTGCACTCTCAGGTTGACAACCCCCATGCTCATGGCCCCAAGTATAGTAGAAACTACCTTAGGCAAAGACAACCACAAGCACAGTCCTGAGTAGCCACTCAACATAAACCATTCAACCAATCCACCCAGGTGTTTCATTAACTTAGTAGATGTGTACTCTCAGGTTGACAACCACTATGCGCATGGCCCTAAGTAGAATAGACATTCATCCTAGGCGAAGACAACCATGAGCACAGCCCTGAGTAGTAACTTAATATTTTGTAAAACCTTTCATCAAGAGCATAGCATCAATATTTCTGCTAAGTATGATATAGGAACCTAGACACAGGAGTAAGGGAATTCTACACTGGTTTAGCATAGCAATACTATCCTACACATGCATATAAAAATATACTAAGTAATGCATGGAAAATACTAGGAAGTTTATGAGGTGTGCCACTTGCCTTTGAATGTTGTCGTTGTTCACAACTCTTCTCAACGATACTCGGGACTCTCCGTTCAATCTAACAGTAGAGACAAACAATAATACACCAATCAACAGCAAGCACAGCTCCACAATACACACAAAACACATACTAGATGAATAAATAAGTTTTATAAAACTTTCTAAGGAAATATGTTCATGCATGATGTGCAAAATATTTAGAGAGAATTACTAGTTCTATTCTTTGAGGATCAACAACTATTATCAACTCTTTGTAAATTGGATATTCACTAAAGTGAGAGAGACAGACACCCGGCCAGCCACTTAAATTGTGGAACATGTCTCATGTACGTGGACATGTAAGGTTGGTTTCCAGGCCGCTTCATCCCACTATACCGCTAGGATCCAACAACTTTAAGATGATAACATCATGATCAAAATTTGTTTAAGTCTAAAAGACAAGATTAGGAAAGAGGGAAAAGATAGAAAGAAAGATGTAGTTGTCCTCCAGGTTTCATCTCCAGACTTGGTGGTTCTTGTATCCTCGGGGCTGGTCTTGGATTTATTTAGTCTTCATGAAGTCTAATAGAAGAAGGAGGGAGAAAGGAGAAAGAGGGAGAAAGACTTAGAAAATATTTCTGGTTGGTCTTCATGAACTTCTTCTTGATCTTTCTTCTAATGCTCCTACTCCTTGGAGATTCTTCTGGGGTCTCGTTTGTCTAAGTCCTTTATTGGTCTTCCAGCTCCAAGTTTAAAAGTTTGTAAGTGTCTAAGTGTAGCACTTCACAAGATTGCTAAGTTTGAAAATAAACCTAACTTTGGGAAAATGGGGAGGAGTTTTCCTTATGGGAAAATATAACTACTAAATAAATTTGCTATGCATGACATGCAATTAAACCACAAGAAACATAATACTAAATTTTGGTGATATTTATAAGGTATGCATTTGGCTAAAATGCAATCTAATTAATTTCCATTTTTGGGAAATATAATAAATGGAATAGTTATAATATTAAAGTTTTCTATGATTAAAATTTTAACTTATCATTTTATAAATAGTGTTAATAGACAGGGGTATTTTAATTGAATTTATAGCAATTTACTCAAATCAAAATAATATTTTATTAATAGTTATATTGAAAATACTCAAACCATTCAAATTAAATATATAACTATGAATTCATTCAAAAATTACTCAAAATATTTTATAGCAGTGGCATTAATTTACAAATATTCTAAAGTTTCTAAAACAATTTTATTTGCAATTTTTGGAATTATAGATTTAAGGTTATGACAAATATACTCAAATCCACCATTTGAAATTTGAATATTTTATACTAAGTCAAATTTGAATTTTGGCCGATCTAAATTAATCTACATGTCAAGAGCTTTCCAAATATATAAAGTTTGTTAGATTTGAATAAGTGGTTAAAAAGTTATGAAGGTTTGAATATGCAGGGGCTTTTCTGCAAAAATGTCAGATCGGTTGACTGGGCGCTGACTGGATCTGACGTGGCTGCTGACGAAGCACGCTGAGTCAGCGCTGACGTGGATAAGTGAGTAGATCGTGGCCGTCCAGATCTAGATCTACGGCAGATAACGAATCGTAACGGTTCGCTTTGAAAATCTAATCTCAACCGTTGAACGTCGATCGGACGACAGAGGAGAGATGCTCACCGTGGCGGCGCTCCGCTCGGGCGTGGACGTCGCAGGCGTTCCTGTGGCTCTCCCGACTCGGGAAGACGACGGCGATGCGTGGCGCGAGGCGGCGGAGACGATGGATGGGGTGGCGGGTGATGTAGGTGCTCCGGTTACCGGCTATCCCTCGCCGGAGACGCGACAGCGGATGGAGCTTCCGGTCGAGCACCGTTCGCTCGATCTGCTACGAACAAAAACATTTTTGCCACATCAAGCAGATGCACACGAGCAGGGGAAAGCGAGGGGGAGGGACGAGAGATTCTCGAAGTGTCGAGGCTCACCGAAAAAGACAAAGGGCGGCGGCGGCTACCGAGGATTCCAGCGAGCCCGTACACGGCCTGGCGGCGTGTTTTCGAGGGGAAAGAGAGGGGAAACGTGCGACATGGCCTGGGGAAATTTATAGGGCAGAAGAGGAAACCGATGAGCGTGATTTGAGCTCGGATTTTGGAAAGAATCGGGAGAGGATTTGGGGGAGAAATTCTCGGCCGGAGGAGGAAGACGCAGTGACGTCAGCGATGACGTCATCAACTTTTCCTTTTCTGTTTTTCTGATTTTTCTTTTAATTCATATCTTTTGATTTATTTGTCCAAATGAGATCAAACAAATTTCTAAAAATTTGTAAAATTATTATCTTTCTGTTAAACCAATTGTGGGAGTGTTTTGAACACTTTTCAAAAATAATAATTTCGAAATATTGATTAAATGTAAAATTGACACTCTATGTTTAATTTAAAACTAGGGTTTAATTAATTTTAAATTTTGGCTAAATAATTTATAGGAAATGCCCATATTCAATTATGTTTGATTTAAGTTATTTAAACTTGTTTTGCTGAAATCATCATTCTTTATTTTGGCATAATATTAAAGAACAAAATATAACTAATTTAAAGGAAATGGGAAATATAAGGTATTCATTTTTAATTGATAACAATTTGTGCACCATCATATTTTATACCAAGATAAATCAATTGAAGCTTTCATAAAAATTTTAGAAAGGATTTTAGTTTTAATTCATTTCTTATATAGAAATATATTCATGAAAATCATTTTTATGTTTTGCAAATAAATGAAATCATTTAAGCTAAAGAAATGTTTATTTTGGATAATCCATTTATAAACTATATGAATTTATTAGAGTTATAAACTATAGGGTGTAATTTCAACACTAAGTTTTGAACTAGTTGAAAGAATGAAAAACTATTTGACAAATAGATCATGTTTTAAATAGTTTAAGAAGAACACTTGTACATATTATTTAAGTTTATGAATAGCTATGGCTATGTGGTTGGAATCATATACTTATGAGGAAATTATTTATTTTATGAAATTGGTTTGAAGGTTTTTCAACATTCATCAAATTACATATTAAGGATTTTGAAATACAATGGATGATGTAATGATTAAAGTGAGACATTTGAAGTATTAAACCCTTTCCAATAAGTTTGAAGTCTTTCATAGTTGGTTTTCTTATGCATTTAATATTTATTTTTAATAAAAAGAAAAGTTTTAAATTTTAGTGATTTTTGAACATTATAAAATGTTGGGATGTTACATTATATCATTATATCCCTCATAGGAAAGCCTCTTCATTATTTTCTCTAAGTTAGAAGTATTTTCAACTTAGCATTTTTGTGAAGTGCTACACTTAGACACTTAGTAATTTTCAAGAAGGAGCTAGAAGGCCATTGAAGGACTTAGCCAAAATAAGACTTCAGAAGTATCTTCAAGGAGAAGAAGCACTTAGAAGAAAATCTAGAAGAAGTTCATGAAGGACTTAGAAGAAAACAGACTCTGGAAGCATCCCAAAGATGTCAAGCACTTGGAAGAAAAGTGGGAAGAAGTTCAAGAAGGCCAATCCCCTTTTATTCTCTAAGTCTTTCTCTCTGTCTTTTCTTCTCCTCTCAGACTTCATGAAGACTAAGTAAATCCAAGACCAGCCTCGAGGATACAAGAATCATCAAGTCTGAAGATTCATCAGGACTACCAAGAGCTCAATCAAGACATCATCCCGAAGAAAGTTACAAGTCTGGAGATGAAGCCTGGAGGACAACTACATCTTTCTTTCTATCTTTTCCCTCTTTCCTAATCTTGTCTTTTAGACTTAAACAAAGTTTGATCATGATGTTATCATTTTTGAAGTTTGTTGGATCCTAACGGCATAGTGAGATGAAGCGGCCTGGAGACAAACCTTACATGTCCACGTACATGAGACCTGTCCCACAACTTAAGTGGCTGGCTGGGTGTCTGTCTCTCTCACTATAGTGAATGTCCAATTTACAAAGAGTTGATAATAATTGTTGATCATCTTGAACAAATGACTTAGTATTTACTCTAAATATTTCTATACATCAAGACTAAGCCATTAGAGGCCTTATTCAAGATGATATAAAACAAAATATTTTATTCAACTCATGACCTTAGCCCTAAGTCCTTTTGGACCAACCTATTTGCCTTGCATTAACTTAAAAGATTTTCATGGCATGAAAAAGCATTTCTAGCCCATAGGAATATTTTGCACATCATGCATAAACATATTTTCCTTAGAAAGTTTTATAAAACTTATTTATTCATCTAGTATATGTTTGTGTGCATTGTGGAGTTGTGCTTGCTGTTGATTGTTGTATTGTTGTTTGTCTATACTGTTAGATTGAACGGAGAGTCCCGAGTATCATGGAAAAGAGTTGTGAACAACGACAACATTCAAAGGCAAGTGGCACACCTCATAAACTTCCTATTATTTCTATATGCATTACTTAGTGTATTTTATATGCATGAGTAGTATAGTATTGCTCTGCTAAACCTTTGTAGAATTCCCTTACTCCTGTGTCTAGGTTCCTATATCATACTTAGCAGAAATATTGATGCTATGCAATGGATGAAAAGTTTTACAAAATGTTAAGTGACTACTCAGGGCTGTGCTCATGGTTGTCGTCGCCTAGGATGAATTTCTATTCTACTTAGGGCCGTGAGCATGGTGGTTGTCAACCTGGGAGTACACATTCACTAAGTTAATGAAACACCTGGGTGGTAAGTGGTTGTATGGTTTATGTTGAGTGGCTACTCAGGTCCATGTCTATGGTTCCTGTAGTATGTACACTTGTGAATGGCCACCCAGGAACCGAGGAATCTGAAGAACTCCGAGTGACGATTGCTTCCCGTGCAACCATTGCCATATGGGCTCTGGCTTGATCAATTATGTTGCGTGGACTCTCTCCGGCTTGACAAGCAGATGTAGGGGGATGTTAGGTGGAACGGGTCAAGCCAGAGTGGGAGGGAAAATGCTTCTGAAAGATCTCGTCTCATTCTTCTCTTTTCCTTATCACAAATGGTGTGTAAAGGATAATTTGGGTTGAATGGGTACAATGGTGAACGTGCACAACCTCTGCAGAGTGTAAAACTAAGTACTTAGCCGTGTCCCCGGTACGGACAAATTGAGCAGCTGATCACGGACGTCAAACGAAGGATTCCATCATTCCAACTTCAGAAATAAAACTTGATGGGTGAACAAGGGAAGATGATAATTATGGTTTTCATGCCATACTTGTCTTGATTTGAAGAAAGTGTTTTACCAAAAAGATAGGAAAAATTGGCTTTATGCAAAATAGCCTTGAACTCCACCAGCCAAATGTGCATATAGGCCTTAGAGTTATTCCATTAAGTGTCCACCATAGTGTCACTTGCCAGACTCCATTTTTAATGGAATCTGACCCACGTTGTTGCAATATTTTTCTTATTGCAGATTTGATCAGATGACGAGTGAGGTTTCGTTTAAAGGTTTCGAGTCTACAACCAACATGTTTTCGCCTGTGGCAGCATGAAAGTTATAGAGACTCACTGCTATTGTATATCCGTTGTGTACTTTTCAATGCTAGCTTTACGCTATGCAACTTGTATCGAATATTTTGTAAGTCTGGATCATCGATGTAATAAAATTGATACTTTGTTGTGATATTACATCGTAAACTGTGTGTGCAAACGAATCGATCCAGGGATTTGCACTATACACAGGTATCTGCCTTATTAAAAGTGCAGGTACGCTACATTTGTACAGCTGTCAATGAGAAAATAGAAATTTAAACAGTAGGGATTTTTCCCTACTGTTTTGCGCTTCAAAAGAAAAGAAAAGAAAAGAAAAGAGAGAAAGACTTAGAGAAATAAAGGAGGTTTTTCTTCTTGAAGTTCTTCTTGATTTTCTTCTAAGTGCTTCCACTTCTTGGAGCTGCTTCCGGAGTCTGTTTTCTTCTAAGTCTTCATTGGCCTACTAGTCTTTATATTGAATTTCCCAAGTTTCTAAGTGAATAATCACTTTACCAAAACAACTATATCGAAAATAAACCTAACTTAGAGAAAAACAATGCATGCAATGCAATGTTTAATCACAAGTAAACATCAAACTTGATAAAGTTTTCTATGTGCTAAATTTTCTAAGGAAAGAGTTGTCAAATTATTATCGAACATTTTCTAAAGAAGAATTTACTTTGTTTGAGACGGAAAAATATTTCTAAATACTTTTTGTGATCAAAGTGGTCATAATATGACTAAGTACTTTATAATTTCAAATAGATGATGAAATTAATTTTAATATATTTTTAATTAATTTTATTCATTAAAATATCATTTAAAAGTATTAAATCAATATCATTTACAAAATACACAAAAAAATTATTCTACAAAAATTAGTAGAAAATTCATACTACCAATACTTAGTCATTCAATTTTATAGCAATTGGATTTACTCAAAAATGATATTTCTATCAAAAGTTATGTCAAAAATACTCAAACTTTATTCAATTTGAAATTATGATTTTGCAATAGACTAAATAATACTGAAAAATATTTTCTAACAGTGGAATCATATAACACATACTCTAAGGTTTTAAAAATGATTTTATTTTAAAAAAATTGGACTTATGAATTTACATCAAAGTCAAATTCACTCAAACTCTTAATTTGAAATTTGAAAAATTTAAACAAACTCAAAACAGAAAACTAACAGTGCTAAAATATTCTACATGTCGAGAGCTTTTCAAAAATATAAAGTTTGTTAAATTTGGCCAAACCAAATAAAAGTTATAATGAATTTAAGTTTTGGGGTCCTTTCTGCAAAACTGCCAGATTAAAACTAAACAAGAAAATCAAATCCACGGTGGCGCTGACTGTGCTGTCGACGTGGCGTCCTCTGATTCGCTAGTACCGGTTCGGAAAAGAAATAAATAACATATCTAATCCAAGCCATCGGATCTTGATCGAACGGACGGGATCTAAAGACAAAAAGTGAGCGGCGCTAGGTCGCCGGAGACCTCGCCGGAGACGATGCGCGCGGCGGCGACGCGTCGGCAACACGTGTTCTACGCGATCTAGGAGGTCCTAGGAAGAGCGGCTTGTACCAGGACGTACGGGAGGCCGTGGCGAAGACGGTGGCGAAGTGGACGGCGTCGGGGTTGTCTGCTCCTCCCTGGTTTGCTCGCCGAAGTTGATGCCGGCGACGGTTTGCTTCGAGTGAGGACGAAGGTGACGTTTCGCTGCGAAATAATGAGCTAGGAAGTGTAACGGGGATGCGCGCAAGAAAAATAAGAAGAAAGAGCGAGGGAGGAGAGCTCGAGGTGGTCGGTAGCTACGGTAATCGGAAGAACACCGTGGCGGCAATGGCGGACGGTGGCGGTTCGATCTGACCAGCCTTGGGGCGATGAAGCTAGGGTTTTTGGGGAAAAGGAGGGCGGCGTCTCTGGGGTATTTATGGGGCGCACGGAGGAGGATTATCCCGCAAGAAACGGATCGGATTTGATCCGTGTTCGGTTCGAACTCCACCGGATAGAGAAACGCGTCGGGAGGTTGAAGATACGATGGAGGAAGGGGTTGACGTGTGGGACCGGGCTGTCAGCGACTAAGGGGAGGTAATGGGCTGCTGTTGGGCTCTGCGTTGCGCGCGGGGGAAGGAGAGAAGTGGGCTTCGGCCCAGTTAGCTCGAAAAAGGCCCGTTCTATTTTTTTGACAAAACATTTCTCTGTTTCCAAACTTTTAAATCAAATTTGATTTTAAAACTTAACCAAAACTTTTCAGAAAAATTCATAAAAATATGTTTTGGAAAGCTAATTTAATTTAGAACCTTTTGGTAGTATTCTTGCCCAAAATAAAAATTAATAAATTGGAATATTATAAAAGATACAAATAACATGTTTATGGAATAATTTTCCAAAACAAACATATAAATAAAATTTAAAATTTAAACCTTTATGTAATTTAAACAAAATGATGAAATGATGTTGATGCATGAATGCATGAGTGCATGAATGCAATGCTTGAATTCTCTTTTAAAAGTAACATACAAAGTAATTTTTAAAAAATTTAAATTTTTCTGATTTTTCAAATCCTAGGATGTTACAATTGGATGGCAGTCAACCGGGGAAAAATTGATTGCACCAACAAGTCTGTCACACTAACCACCCCGGAAGGAGAGGAGATTACACACTTCTCGACCCAGTACTCCACCACGGGTCATTTCCACAAGACTGTTGCTGGAGCCATTTTGGAAGAGGTACCGGTAGTGTGTGATTACCCGGATGTTTTCCCCGAAGAGCTACCAGGTATGCCGCCAGATCGGGATATCGAGTTCATCATTGAGTTGGTACCCGGTACTGGCCCTATAGCTCAAAAGCCCTACCGGATGAACCCCGAAGAGTTGGTGGAACTGAAGAAGCAGTTGGATGACCTGCTTAAAAAAGGGATGATTCGCCCTAGTGCGTCACCCTGGGGTTCACCAATTATCTTCGTGGATAAAAGGGACGGTACCACTCGGTTGTGTGTGGATTACCGTAAGCTGAATGATGTGACTATTAAAAACAAGTATCCTCTATCCAAAATTTAGGATCTATTTGATCAGCTTAACGGAGCCCGAGTCTTCTCTAAGATCGATCTCCGCACCGGATACCATCAGCTGAAAGTTAGAGAATCTGACATCCCTAAGACAGCCTTCGTCACTCGTTATGGGTTGTTTGAGTATACGGTGATGTCCTTCGGCCTAACTAATGCCCCTGCCTACTTCATGAACCTCATGAACAAGGTGTTCATGGAATACTTGGATAAGTTTGTAGTTGTCTTCATCGATGACATCCTGATTTATTCCAAGTCAGAAGAGGAGCATGAAGAGCATCTGAGGTTGGTTCTCGGTACCCTGCAAGAACACCAGTTGTATGCTAAGTTCAGTAAGTGCCAGTTTTGGTTAAAAGAAGTAGGTTTTCTTGGCCATGTTATCTCAGCGGGAGGGATATCTGTAGATCCTACCCACATCAAGTCCATCCTTGAATTCCCAACCCCCACCAACCTAACCGAAGTGAGGTCCATCCTTGGATTAGCAGGTTATTATCGCAAGTTTGTTGAAGGATTTTCGAGTATCGCCAAGCCCCTTACTCAACTTTTGAAGAAGGACCAGAAGTTTATCTGGACCGATAAATGTGAAGCCAGCTTCCAGGAACTGAAAAAACGCCTTACTACCGCACCTATTTTAACTATGCCCGATGTGACCAAAGATTTCATGGTTTATTGCGATGCCTCCAAACTTGGACTTGGGTGTGTCCTTATGCAAGAGGGCAAAGTGATTTCCTACTCATCGCGACAGCTCCGCAAGCATGACTAGAATTACCCCACCCATGACCTAGAGCTTGCTGCAGTGGTCCATGCACTCAAGACTTGGCGGCACTTTATGATGGGCAACCGCTGCGAAATTTACACCGATCACAAGAGCCTGAAGTACATCTTCACCCAGAGGGACCTGAACATGAGGCAGCGAAGATGGATAGAACTCATCAAAGATTATGACTTGGATATCCATTACCACCGTGGAAAGGCTAACGTTGTAGCTGATGCCCTTAGCCATCAGCCGTGTTCATTCAACTCCATGATCAAGATTCGACAGCCAGATCTCTGGGAAGAGCTTGAAAATTTGGGTATAGAATGAAGGGAATATGTCCTAGAGGCACTTAATAAACATAGTTTATTGGCAATATCCCAATCGTTCATTATATGTTTTACACCATGCTATAACTATATTAAGCGAAAACATTAATACAGGTGTGGTAGATAAACAACCAGGTCCCTAGTAGCCTCTACTAAGACTAGTTTCGTTGCGCGATTGATGATCGAGGTTTTCCGATCATAGGGCATGGCGCCGGTCGGCAATGGAAGTCATATCGTTAGGTGTAACGATGTGATGGACATACCCAGTATTTGTAGGACATAATCATTACGCCTTAAGACCGTGAGATCAACTCTTATTGTTATCCCTGGAAGATACTTTGATCGCACCAAACGTCGTATCTTATATAGTATGAAAATAACGGTGATACTTTTGGGTATCGGAAGGGGGTAGTTGAGACGAGGGGTCAACAACGGGATTTGTCAGTCCGCACAGCCGGATAGATACTCTAGGGCCCACTCGGTGAGATTATGTCAAATGAGTTTGCAAACATGTGACTAGGTCACCAGCTGACATAATATCATAGACGAGTAGAAGATAGTGATGTCGGTAACGAGATCATGCTAGGTATGGAGATATCTGAGAATGATGCTCGGACACGCTAAGTATCGCCATGACAAAGGGTTTAAGACTATACGTCCAGGTTTGATAGATGAAATTCATTCGTTATATCACAGGGATTAATTCATGGGGTCGAGGCCTACGAGTTAGTCGTCGATCATAGAGGAGTCTTGATCGTACCTGTTATTATATCGAACCGCTAGGGTAACACACTTAGGGGGTTTCGACAAGACAACCGGAAAGGAAAGAGATCACCGGGAGCGTCCCGGGAGGGGTCCGATGGAGATCGGGCAGCGCCGAAAGAGTTTTCGGAGCTAGGAAAAATTATATATATTATGTTTGATATTAATTAGTGTAATTAATATGCAAATATGATTTTATATATTTATTTTCGAATTTATTTAGGCTGATTTCCCTAAATGGGCCTTCTGGTCGAAAGAAGGCCCATGGGGGGGAAACCCTCAAGGGAATTTTGTGGGGGAGGCTTGGCCGGCCTAGGTGGGCCAAATGGGGCCCACCTAGGGCCGGCGCACCATCCCTAGCCGCACCATGGTTGTGGGATAGTCCCACATTGCCTGGCTAGGGAGGTTGGCTCCCCCCGGGAGCCTATATAAGAAGGGGCACCCCTGGCCTTTTAATTCACCAATTAATTCCCAATTTCTCTCTCGATCTCGTGGTTCCCTTGTCGGAGCCACGCCGAGTAGAGGAGGGGGATCTCTTCCACCATAGCCCGCTGTCGCGCTGCTGGTGTTCCGGTCCAAGTCTTCCGCTGCTCGTCCTGGACTGGAGCTTCAGAGGCCGTCGTCTCCACCGTATGTGTGTGATGCCCTGCGAGGTGCTGCGCTAGCGGTACTCGGAGGCCTACTTCCTCCACCCGACCTCGGGGTCATCTTCGTTGTCTTCGTCGCACCGATATCTTCGCGACCTAGAGGTCGGCTACGTCGTCTTCGTCGTCAATGCTTGTGCGGGAGCGTAATCCCCGCTATTCGGTCTACGAGGGTATGTATTCCGATCTCCGCCGTACTTCTATATCTGCATAGTGTAGATCTTGGCTAGTTTAAGGATATCGTTGCTAGGAAATTTTTTGTTTTCTGCACACGATCCCCTTCAGTGGTATCAGAGCCGATCTATCGTAGATATAGTTGTACGCTGTTTGAACCCGTGTTCTACACGGGGGCACCGTTCCTGTTATTTGCTACCCTCTAGCGTGCACTTGTGATTCCAGCGGCATCGAGTTGATGAAGCGGCCCGGACCGACTTTACGCGTAAGCTTACGCGAGACTGGTTCCACTACTGACATACGGCTTGTACCGTATCTGTGGCTGGCGGGTGCCTGTTTCTCTCTCTTTAGTTGGCTTTGCATTTTCAATGGAGGGCCCGAAAGGGATGCTTAAACATGCAATTATTGGATCGTTGTTGTGGTCATAAGGTTCGTAGGTATGAAGCGGTTCTATTTACGAAAGCCCCGAGCCACGTAAAATATGCAAAAGATAAAGTAGAAGCGTCTAACTTTATTTTGCAGGGGCTATGTGATATGGTCAAGGTAGGTTTATTAAATTGTTTATAAACTGCGGGCGCCAAGAAGACCATGGCGCAATGGACTATATCACATTGCATTACATTTGATGTTTTGTGTGCATCTTATATTGTGTGATTGTGTGTATAGTATACATTAGTTACACGGCGGTAGCTATATAAGATGATTCCTTCAAAATACCACTAGTGTTCTCCCTCCAACGCGCACCACCAAGAAAGTTCTACGTTATGAGGCAGGCCGTGATGATCGGGTGTCAGACATATCTTCGTTCGCATACGGTGGGTGTAAGCGTGTAGGTTTTTGGTGGCGAGCCTAGCATATTCAGAAATATGACCTCGGAACAGGGAGACCGAAAGGTCGAGCACGAGTCACAAAATTGGAGTCGCGGACAATTGTCTACTCTTGAAGTTGTGCCGCCGGCTCTGATGATGAGGGGTGGTGCAATGGATGGGGGTCGTGTAATCGCTTAAACGACCAGGAGGGATGTTCGTTTGAGTGGGAGTTCGGATAGTTATTTTCTAAAATACTAGAACTCAGAATATAATGAACAGAGTCTGTTTTGCAAACCTTTGTAGTTATTAACCATTGTGATAGCATCTTTTCAAATTAGGCGCATTCCTGCGATTGAGAAACTTAAAAGGTTGGGTCCAACCTTCATAGTTTTATACTTTAGCTTGAGGATACTCCTTGTTTAAATCGTTAGCTCTTTGTGTTACAATACCCGCTAGGAGATAAACCCGGAGATTCCGCTAACAAAAGATAATTTGGATTATCGGATTTTGTGCGGATGATATCATCATAGTCCAGTGTATGCTATGATCTCTGCCATAGAGAACCAACGATGGGTACGAGTTTTTTAGATCGCGAACATATGATATGGTCGCTAAACTCGGGGTACCCCAAACGTTGGGTTGATGAAGTTTATCAGTACGTTGACTGATTGTCTTCTCAACCAAGATGGAAGAGAATACACACATTGAGGGAGCACGTGGCGGTCATACTTAATGACGTATGTTCATAATTAATGAACATTGAGACGCCTCGCTCAGCTCAATTACTGGATGACAGACATCGTTGCCAAGTGCAAATCCTCTGTCATAGACTATGTCATGCAAGGGGAATCGTTCACCTTCATGGTTCTTGATTACGGTGGAAGTATCAAGAAAACGAAACAGATCGCCGGAAGTCATCAATGATGATGGTGTATATATGATATACATGTTATGAATGTTTTAGCTAAGCAAGTACTCGCAGTAGTGACTAAGTCTTGAACTAGTCATGTTTTGTGAAAAACCAGGTTTACTGCTTGAGTAGCTTGAAAGGATGAGGCGACATTGCGTGTTGATAATGGCAGTCAAGTTGTTGTGACGGCCATAGACACTCTCCCTCTAGATCTACCTTTTGAATAAATTCTTTATGATCGGGTGTTGGTATGATCGTTACGAGTGTGTCTCCTCTAGCGAGACACTTGTTCATACATGATAGTGACAAATTGGTGTCCTATATTTATGAAGTAATGATCATATGCCGATTTGAATTTAGATGGTAGAAGCTCCCACATTCATAATATTAATGCCAAAGGATACAAACTTAATAAAGACACCACATATGTGTGGCACTACCGTTTAGTCATGTCAATGTTATATGCATTAGCTCCACACTGGATGGACCTACAAGTCCTAAGATTTGATCTTTTGACACTTGCAAAATAACTGTGACGCCGTTTTCGGAAAGCGGGCATATAACTTATTGATAGTCATACATAGAGATGTATGTGGTTCAATGAAGTAATTGACGGGTAGTGGAGACCTTTATTTCGTGAACTTCGCTGAACGTTTTGAGTATAGCTTGTTGAGAATCGTGCATATGGGTGTATGTGAATCAATGAAGTACTTTTAACGTGTAGTGGAAGTCTTTATTTCATAGACTTCATGAACATTCGAATAGATATATGGATATCCACTCGGGAATGTTGGCCTGGAAATTTTGATTCAATCAAACAAGTCCAGAATGAAGTAGAAAATAAAGTTAACAAGAAAATCAAATTCCCGCGATGCAAATCGAGGAAATAAAGATTTGAGTTATAATGTTGGCACATCATTGGAAGACCTGTGAAAAGAGTTCCACAAATTACGTCGCATGGAACACCATAGTGTCATGGTGTGTTAGGACGTCGTAATTGCACCCTATCGGATAGTGTGTGGTAAATAAATCTCTTACCGAATTATTGTGATCATTAGAGTCATATGGTAGAAACGTAAATACTCACGTTAGCAAATGGGGAAACCATTTGAATCCATGGAGACAATACCATACGAGTGATGGCATGGCTTTTGAGCCTGGATTGTCGTTTCAGCAATTTAGTGTTTCGATGTAATCGAACCTAAAATGGATTAATCTTTGTAGTATACCCTACCTAAAGAGTTAGTTGGGTACATGTCTCACGACATAGGCAAAATCTTTGCCGGGATATACCTTGCGAAAGAAATAGTTTCTTGTCCGAGGGTATAAGTGAGAAAGAAAGTAGAGCAAGACGAAGTTGGTGAACTTCTTCTCCATACATCAGAGTGGCGCAACCGAAAGTGTGTTCGGTGTCAGGCTCCACAGCTTGAAAAAGCTGATGATTCAAGATCATGATGTTCTGAGCTCATACTAAGAGCGTAGGCATACGAGGTTGTGTTCCACACTATGTGTTAGGACAATCTTGCTATGAAGGTCATATTAATGGAATATGATAGACCTACGAACTACGAAGAAGAGATGGTGAACCTAAGTCCGAGAAATGGCTGTGAGTCATTTCTGATCCGAAATAAAATCCATATACAATTACCAGGTAATGACTTGGGAGATCTTCTTGATGGCATCTAGGATGTTGATAGTATATGGAGTTTTATGATAGAGTAGATATTGAGCAGATTCGATTTGTCGTGAAACAGTTCCGACAGACCACGTGAGACTTTGTCTCAAGTGGCGAAGCCTAAATCTATTCTGGGTCATTTAGCAATTACTATAATTTCAAATGAGAAATTGATAGATGGATGAAAAACCATGGTTCTTAATAGTGTAATTAAGAATGGTTTGTAATCCTGAGGATGCTAAACATGTGTGCAAACTTCGGTTGTCCATTCATGGGCAAAAGCAAGCATATCGGAGCTGGAATCTTCACTTTGATAATGTGATCAAAGGATTTTGGATTTGTCCAAAATAGTTGAAGAAACCTACATTTGCAAAGAAGTGAGTGGGAGCAAAGTAGCTTTCATTGATCTTGTATGCGGATGGCATATTTGAGTGGGAGCTAAGTAGCTTTTCCTTGATCTTATATGCGGAAGGCATATTTGAGTGGGAGCTAGGTGTCATTTGTGATTTGATATGTAACAACATATTGAATGACACAGATCCTCTAGTAGAGTGTATAGGATTATTTAAGTGATTAAATTTTCTATGAAATGAAGTTAGGAGTATTAGGCATCCGATTTATAATTGTATAGATCGTAAGGGGCTTAATAACATTATGTCGGAATATTTCCTTAGTCAAGATTCTGAAGTGTTTCAGAATAGGACAAGCAAAGAAAGAGGTTCTTGCTTGTATGACTAGGTAAAATATTAAGTTTATCTTGGCATTTTCAGTTATAGCAAATGATGTTCGACATTATCTATGTATCAGTCATAGATGCTATCAGACTGAAAGCTCGACTTAGTGTGACCCGAGTTCTTGGTTAAAGAACAGGTTCTAGAGTGATCCTTGTGTGGATCAATGAACAAACGTTAAGTTTATTCTTCAGTGTCTATGAGATTTGAAGATAGGTTTTCTAGTAACGGGTAAGAGTGGAATGGCAACTTGCCGTAAAGCGGTTACGATGATGCAAGTTATTACACTGACCCATACGACTAGAAATCTCATATAGGAGATGTCCTTTATTTTGAAGAAAGACATGGTTAGTTTGCGAAGTCGCATATGAATGCACTGTCGCATAATCTTCATAGGTATATAAATATGTCGCGACTTTAGAAGTAGCAAGTGTGATTGGACTGAGCAGTTTTCCGAGCGTAGGTGGCCCCTTAATAGATCTTTCAGACTTTTAAGGCGCATGCTACGCGAATGCTATAGTCTCACTCCATCCACTGGGATATATTTCACCGTCATCGTAAGATACGGGATGATGTCAAACTAGGTGACATAGAAGTGTTGCAAAGCACATATAGGTCTCAATGTATGAGATCTGTTGACTGTATTCCTCTTCCACGAGGCGGGCAGGCACCAAGATGCTATGGGTGTTGAGGTTTTACCAGGTTGTAAACTAGATTAAGTGTTACTCTAGTGCAAGTGGGAGACTGAAGGGAATATTGAAGGAGATATGCCCTAGAGGCAAATAAATAAGTAGTATTTACTGCATTATCTCATAAGTTTATAATAGGTTTGTGTATTATGCTATAACTGTATTAATCGGAATTATTAATGCATGTGTGATACATAGACAACCAGGTCCCTAGCAAGCCTCTTTATGAGCTAGTCCATTGGGCAACAGTTGATCGAGATTCCCGATCAAGGACAATGACGTCGGTTGACAATGGGGTCATCTTGTTAGTTGAATAAGGTGGTGGACATACGCAAAGTATTGCAATAAGATCGTATTACGATGTTTGTCATTTGCAATAGATAAGAGTGTGATAGCTTATTCCTTAGACCGTGAGACCGTACTTATTGTTGCTTCGTAGGAGTGCTTTGAGAGCATCAAACGTTGTGTCTTATATAGCATGACAATAACGGTGTCCATCTTGGGTATTCCGAAAGAGCATCAAGACGTAAGGATCAAGAGTGGGATTTGTTCATTCTTGTAATGGAAAGATACTCTGGGCCCACTCGGTGAGATTACATCTATATAGCTGCGCAGCTTATGACTAGGTCATGGAGATGTAATATCGCAGACGAGTTAATAACCTTCGTCGGTAACGAGATACAGCAAAGGCATCGGTGTGTCTACGATCATATCTCGGACAAGGTAGTATCGCAGAGACAAAGGGAATGAATATCATACTTATGGTTCAACGACGATATTCGTGGAATGCATAGGGGTCGTCATATATTTCCAGGTATCCCTGACGATCATTGGTGAGCGGAGTGTCTCGACCATGTCTGGAGTGTTCCCGAACCGTAGCGTAACAAACTTAAGGTCTTAGCGACGCTAGGAGATAGGTTCTGGAATTTTATAGGAGTTTGTTGGAGAGAGAGAAATGATCCGGAAAGAGTTCCGGTGGTCCGGAAGGAGTTCCGGGGAAGTATGGAATGGTTCCAGGGATGTCCGAAAGTTGTTCGGGTGGTTCCGAAGTTGTTTCGGAGTCATGGGATATTAATTAGTATTTAAATATATTAATGATTAATTAATTATATTTTATATTAATTTAATATTAATTAAATAAAGGAGAAAAAGGGGATGCCACCCACATGGCCCCAAAGAGGGCCCATGAGGGGGTGGCGCACCAAGCAAGGGGGCCTCAAGCCCCCCTAGTCCGAATTCGACTAGAAGAGGGAGAGGCCCAAGGGGGTTCGGCCGAACCCCCCCCCTCCCCTCTCCTCCTTTAGTCCCACATGGGGGAGCCAAGGGGGTTGGCACAACCCCTTCCCCCTTTATATAGCAAGGCATATTAATTGATTTAATACATAGGAAAATCCAATTAATTCCCGATTTCTCTCTCGATCTCGTGTTTCCCAAGTCGGAGCCGCGCCGAGCTGAGGAAGGAGGTCTCTCTCCACCTAAGCCATACCGCAGAGCGCCGTTGCTCTGCGGGATTCCAGATAAGATCTACTCCTGCGATTTCAGCTGGATCTGAATGACCGGGAGTTGTCGCTAAGCTCCGTATGTTTGCGAGTGCTCGGAGGCTACTCTATTGAGGAGCTTGGGCGACGTCGTCTCGCCCCCTGCAGCCGCCGCGCCACCCCCCTCTGCTGCCGGCGCACCACCCCCCGGTGCTGGCGCTCTGCCTTCTTCCGCCCGACGCCCGTCGACGCAGATCATCGTCGACACCCCGGCGTCATCGACTTCGACATCGCGGCAAGATCTTCGCGACCTCGAGGTCGGATACGTACGACTTCATCGTCAACGCTTGTGCGGGAGCGTAATCCCCGCTATCGGTCTACATGGAGGTAATGTAACCCGTTCCGCCACCGTTATCGCATGTACTAGATAGATAGATCCTGGCTAGTTAGGGTTTCCTACGCTAGAAAATTATTGTTTTCTGCACCGTAACCCCTTCAGTGGTATCAGAGCCGAGCTATGCGTAGTACTGCTGGTACGGTTAGAACTCATGTTGAATGAGGGCGTCTTTCTTATATTTGCTACCCTCTAGCGTGCACTTGCGATGCCTTCGGTATTGAGTTGATGAAGCGGCCCGGACCGACTTTACGCGTACGCTTACGCGAGACTGGTTCCACTACTGACATACGGCTTGCACCGTATCTGTGGCTGGCGGGTGTCTGTTTCTCTCTCTCTAGTCGGCAAAGCATTTTCAATGGAGGGCCCGAAAGGGATGCTTAAACATGCAATTATACGATCGACGTTGTGGTACAAAGTTCGTAGGTAGGGAAGCGATTCTCTTACGAATAATCCTATTTACCACGTAAAACTTGCAAAACTAAATAAAGCTAGAGGCGTCTAACTTTGTTTTGCAGAGGCGTTTTTTCATGTGACATGGTTACGGTAAGTTTTGATATTACTCGTACTGTCGGAGGCAATGGAGGGCTCTGTAGACTCGGAGTCATGCCGGGGCGCCGATGGCCAGGCACATGGCGCCATGAAGGTCCAGGCGCATCGACCATGTCACATCGCACTTCATTGCATCATTATTGTGTGCTGTTGTGTGTGCATCCTATTGATTGCTTATATGCTAGATATACAACGGTAGCATCATAAATAGGATGATCCCTAACAAATACCAAAATTGTGTTCTCCCTCGTTGCGCACCACCAAGAAAGTTCTACGTTATGAGGCAGGCCGTGATGATCGGGTGTCACACATCTCGTCGTTCGCATACAGTGGGTGTAAGCCATGTTGCACGCGCAGGGTCTTCGAGATTTGATTGGCGAGCCTAGCATACTCAGAGGTATGGCCTCGGAACACGGGAAGATCGAAAGATCGAGCACGAGTCATAGAGTTGTTATGATCGACATTTTATGTCCACCTTTGAAGCTGTGCTGCCGGCCGTGATGATCGGGGGTGGTGTAGTGGATGGGGGTCGTGTCACCGCCACTGTTATTTTAGGGATAATAATCTTGGTGTGGTGTGTTTTTGATAATGAGATTATAGGACTAAAACTCACCTACATATTATAAACTTAACCTTACCTCTTTTGCGATCACATCTGTAGACTACGCAACTATACTTCGGTTACTTCCTCAAGAGCCCGGATGCTACATTAGAAGACGACGGGTCCAACTTCATCAGGTGGTACATGGGTTTTAGAAACATTCTCGAACACAACAACATTCTATATGTTCTCGATGAACCGTTAGGAGGAGCACCAGGAGATTCTGCTAGAGAGGAGGAGGAAGATGATTTCCGTAGGCGTCGAGACATATTCATTGAAGTGGAGATCACCATGACCGTATGCCTGGCACCCGAGTTGAAAGAGTTGTTTCGACGCAAGGAGCCAAGCGTCATGATGGATGCGATAAAGACGCACTTCGGGGATGAATTAAAGCGTGAGCAATTCAGGCAGCTTAGAATGTTCCAGACCGTTCACATGGAGGAGCATACCTGTCTGAAGACACATTTGAAGAGATTGTATGACATCTACTTCCAGCTGACGATGGTCTTCGATTACTGGATGGCAGATTCTTGTGCCATTCGGACTGTCCTGATATCTCTACCTCCTAGCTATGAGAAGCATGTGCGCAAGTACATTTTGAAAGCTGACGATATGAACTTCTACAAGTTCGTACGTGAGTTCCAGTCCCTGAAGGTTGATTCCATCGAAGGAGAGATCTTCGATGCTACAGGTATATATTTGATATATGCAGAATTATGAATTCGCCCATGGTATATGATGAAATGTTTGATAATTGTTCTGTTTGTGAAACAGGTCCTGATTATCACATATATGCGGCGCAGTTTTATGTGACCTGGCGCTGAAGCTGGTAGTCAAGGAGTTGATGGCCTTTTGGTGTTCACGTCCTCAAGTTATCATAGTTATCATTAATAGTTTTTGATACGATCTTTTGTAATAGTGAGCGAGTGTGTGTGTCTTGATTGTTGCAAGGCAAAGTTATTCATGTAATAAGACAAGTTCAGTTGTTTTATGTTATGGAACAAGTCAGTTGTTTTATCTTATGAATAAAGTTTCCACATCTCAGTTACATTGATTGTATGATAAGTATTCATAATTGTAGATATGATAAAATAGCTTGTCCCATGAACAAAGGTTCTATTGCTAGAACAAACACCGTCGAGTTTAGTCATAAAAGCAATGAAAGAAGTAATGGATGTTTTGGTCCATTTAAGTATTTCGAGTGCTGAGTTGATTAAGCTTGAAATCAAGTATTGAAGTTGCAATACTAGCAGAAATTAATTGAGTGTCATTTTTAATGATTAATTAATGGTGTTCATTGCTTGATCCGAATTCCTCCATGACTTTGGTAAATAGGAGTATTTGCCCGATAAATTGTGGAGTCTGAGATTAATTTGATAATAGATCAAATGGGGTTTTTCAGAAAAAAGATTAGTGAAAATTGTATTCACAAAATTCGATCAAAGGACAATATTTTTGAATTATGTTTTCAACACAAAAGGTTCGTGGAAATTTGCTTCACAAAATTATAATGTCACATATAGTGATATGTGGGGAATTATAATCATGCTCTATTTTAAATAGAGTGTGGTCTGTCAGAATCAGTCTTAGAATCTCCTAATACGTTCGAAACATTATAGTCGATGTCCACTTTAGAAAATAGATATTTTTCCTCAACGAGAATTCGTAGGATCGACAGAAGTGTCGACATGTATATGATTATTCGATAATTCGGAATATACATGAGTGGTTCTTTGTAGATTGCTCGCTTTGGACGAGAGTGTATTCCAGAATCAATTAGAAACAAAGTTCAGTTTGTTGTCTATGTAATTCCGAGAAAAGATGCCTTTTTGAATTATGGTTTATGGATTGAAATTAGAAGTTTGGAATAAAGTGTCAGACTTATGTTGGAAGATGTTCCAAAGAGTATATGTCTGCTGATGAAAGTTCAGTGATTAAGAGTGAGGGAGACTAGAAAATTGTTTTCTGCTTGCAATCCTCTTCATAAAGATCATAATATTTTTATGAAAGAAACTTCTAAATAAAGTGTTGTTATGCTTAATATTGCTGTCAGGTCACAGCACTGTATTAAATGTTTCGGATCTTGTTGACAGATCAAGGTGCACTTTATGAATACAAAGAAAGTTGAGAAAGTATCGGAATACGAACAAAGGCTTTTTCAGCCTGGAAATCCGAGTTGCGTTTAAAAGGATTAAGAGAGTAATTGTTGCTGCAATTCTTATTAGAGGAATAAGATTGTTTAATCGTCATATAAAGTGTTATATGAAAATGTGACTATAAGAAAGACGCATGAGCATGTCTTGTCAAGAAATGTGTCTTGCACAAGATCAAATTTGTTGACTACATTTATGTAGACATGCTTGAAGTCTGAGGGATTTGTATTAGTGTAATACTATAGTTTGTATTAAATTCGAATTGATAGTAGATCAATGATTTTGGTTTGACCGAAATATCGATTTAAGTGAGAGTCATGGTTAGTTCACTCAGGTGAAATATGTGAAGAGCATATTTTTGAGTGGGAGCTCAGGAACTCAAATATGTGGATGACACGTTTTTGAGTGGGAGCTCGTGTTGTCAAATATGTGCAGACATATTTTGAGTGGGAGTTGAATTCACCTTGTGTAGTTAACACATTGTGAAACTGTACCAATAGAATAGGATGAAGTTGTGAAACTATTTTAAAGTTAGTGTCTATTTGGAAATAGAAAAGAAATTTTGAATAGTTAGTCGAGTTGTTTTGGATTATATCTGAGGAGTCAGAATAGAATCAAAAGGGTGGTCCTTTGGAGTCCAATTGATCATTAAGAGTAATGATGCGTGAAAGTAATGGTTGTATGACATGTGGGTCTATTATGTAATATTAGACATCATACAGAAACCTTATTATCTGCTCGATGAATTATAACCGATGTTCTTGGAATAAGAGCAGTTATGAAAGTAAATTTGGAATTTACTGGAAGTAGAAGTGCGTTAGTTAAGGGATTGACGTTAGAATGTCAAGTTTTCTACATTTGTGTGAAAGTATGTAGATATCGCGAGTTTGTAAATGTTACAAGGGGCTCTGCATGGCTGAGTGTGTTTTTCAGAGCAGTTATCTGGTTAGTATAATCAGAGTAAGCGCTGGGAAGCAGAAGTCTCACTTAGTTACGGTATTTGCATATATGTTGTTAGACGACGTGATGATATCAAGCGAGTTGATACCAGTGAATCGCAAAAGCGTGTACAATCATGGATTGTGCAGTAACACTTTTCCACAAGCAAGCATTATCAAATGATTCTTATTTGATAAGGGATTTTGATAAAGTAAAATGCAGCTAGTTTATTTGTACTCTAGTGCAAGTGGGAGACTGAAGGAGATATGCCCTAGAGGCAAATAAATAAGTAGTATTTATTGCATTATCTCATAAGTTTATAATAGGTTTGTGTATTATGCTATAACTGTATTAATCGGAATTATTAATGCATGTGTGATACATAGACAACCAGGTCCCTAGCAAGCCTCTTTATGAGCTAGTCCATTGGGCAACAGTTGATCGAGATTCCCGATCAAGGACAATGACGTCGGTTGACAATGGGGTCATCTTGTTAGTTGAATAAGGTGGTGGACATACACAAAGTATTGCAATAAGATCGTATTACGATGTTTGTCATTTGCAATAGATAAGAGTGTGATAGCTTATTCCTTAGACCGTGAGACCGTACTTATTGTTGCTTCGTAGGAGTGCTTAGAGAGCATCAAACGTTGTGTCTTATATAGCATGACAATAACGGTGTCCATCTTGGGTATTCCGAAAGAGCATCAAGACGTAAGGATCAAGAGTGGGATTTGTTCATTCTTGTAATGGAAAGATACTCTGGGCCCACTCGGTGAGATTACATCTATATAGCTGCGCAGCTTATGACTAGGTCATGGAGATGTAATATCGCAGACGAGTTAATAACCTTCGTCGGTAACGAGATACAGCAAAGGCATCGGTGTGTCTACGATCATATCTCGGACAAGGTAGTATCGCAGAGACAAAGGGAATGAATATCATACTTATGGTTCAACGACGATATTCGTGGAATGCACAGGGGTCGTCATATATTTCCAGGTATCCCTGACGATCATTGGTGAGCGGAGTGTCTCGACCATGTCTGGAGTGTTCCCGAACCGTAGCGTAACAAACTTAAGGTCTTAGCGACGCTAGGAGATAGGTTATGGAATTTCATAGGAGTTTGTTGGAGAGAGAGAAATGATCCGGAAAGAGTTTCGGTGGTCCGGAAGGAGTTCCGGGGAAGTATGGAATGGTTCCAGGGATGTCCGAAAGTTGTTCGGGTGGTTCCGAAGTTGTTTCGGAGTCATGGGATATTAATTTGTATTTAAATCTATTAATGATTAATTAATTATATTTTATATTAATTTAATATTAATTAAATAAAGGAGAAAAAGGGGCTGCCACCCACATGGGCCCAAAGAGGGCCCATGAGGGGGTGGCGCACCAAGCAAGGGGGCCTCAAGCCCCCCTAGTCCGAATTGGACTAGAAGAGGGAGAGGCCCAACCCCTTCCCCCTTTATATAGCAAGGCATATTAATTGATTTAATACATAGGAAAATCCAATTAATTCCCGATTTCTCTCTCGATCTCGTGGTTCCCAAGTCAGAGCCGCGCCGAGCTGAGGAAGGAGGTCTCTCTCCACCTAAGCCATACCGCAGAGCGCCGTTGCTCTGCGGGATTCCAGATAAGATCTACTCCTGTGATTTCAGCTGGATCTGAATGACCGGGAGTTGTCGCTAAGCTCCGTATGTTTGCGAGTGCTCGGAGGCTACTCTATTGAGGAGCTTGGGCGACGTCGTCTCGCCCCCTGCAGCCGCCGCGCCACCCCCCTCTGCTGCCGGTGCACCACCCCCCGGTGCTGGCGCTCTGCCTTCTTCCGCCCGACGCCCGTCGACGTAGATCATCGTCGACACCCCGGCGTCATCGACTTCGACATCGCGGCAAGATCTTCGCGACCTCGAGGTCGGCTACGTATGAATTCATCGTCAACGCTTGTGCGGGAGCGTAATCCCCGCTATCGGTCTACATGGAGGTAATGTAACCCGTTCCGCCACCGTTATCGCATGTACTAGATAGATAGATCCTGGCTAGTTAGGGTTTCGTACGCTAGAAAATTATTGTTTTCTGCACCGTAACCCCTTCAAATATGCCCTAGAGGCACTTAATAAACATAGTTTATTGGCAATATCCCAATGTAAACACCGTTCATTATATGTTTTACACCATGCTATAACTGTATTAAGCGAAAACATTAATACAGGTGTGGTAGATAAACAACCAGGTCCCTAGTAGCCTCTACTAAGACTAGTTGCGTTGCGCGATTGATGATCGAGGTTTTCCGATCATAGGGCATGGCGTCGGTCGGCAATGGAAGTCATATCGTTAGGTGTAACGATGTGATGGACATACCCAGTATTTAAAGGACATAGTCATTACGCCTTAAGACCGTGAGATCAACTCTTATTGTTATCCCTGGAAAATATTTTGATCGCACCAAACGTCGTATCTTATATAGTATGACAATAACGGTGATACTTTTGGGTATCGGAAGGGGGTAGTTGAGACGAGGGGTCAACAGCGGGATTTGTCAGTCCGAATAGCCGGATAGATACTTTAGGGCCCACTCGGTGAGATTATGTCAAATGAGTTTGCAAACATGTGACTAGGTCACCAGCTGACATAATATCATAGACGAGTAGAAGATAGCGATGTCGGTAACGAGATCATGCTAGGTATGGAGATATCTGAGAATGATGCTCGGACACGCTAAGTATCGCCATGACAAAGGGTTTAAGACTATACGTCCAGGTTTGATAGATGAAAGTCATTCGTTATATCACAGGGATTAATTCATGGGGTCCAGGCCTACGAGTTAGTCGTCGATCATAGAGGAGTCTTGATCGTACCTGTTATTATATCGAACCGCTAGGGTAACACACTTAAGGGGTTTCGACAAGACAACCGGAAAGGAAAGAGATCACCGGGAGCGTCCCGGGAGGGGTCCGATGGAGATCGGGCAGCGCCGTAAGAGTTTTCGGAGCTAGGAAAAATTATATATTATGTTTGATATTAATTAGTGTAATTAATATGCAAATATGATTTTATATATTTATTTTCGAATTTATTTAGGCTGATTTCCCTAAATGGGCCTTCTGGTCGAAAGAAGGCCCATGGGGGGAAAACCCTCAAGGGAATTTTGTGGGGGAGGCTTGGCCGGCCTAGGTGGGCCAAATGGGGCCCACCTAGGGCCAGCGCACCATCCCTAGCCGCACCATGGCTGTGGGATAGTCCCACATTGCCTGGCTAGGGAGGTTGGCTCCCCCCGGGAGCCTATATAAGAAGGGGCACCCCTGGCCTTTTAATTCACCAATTAATTCCCAATTTCTCTCTCGATCTCGTGGTTCCCTTGTCGGAGCCGCGCCGAGTAGAGGAGGGGGATATCTTCCACCATAGCCCGCTGCCGCGCTGCTGGTGTTCCTGTCCAAGTCTTCCGCTGGTCGTCCTGGACTGGAGCTTCGGAGACCGTCGTCTCCACCGTATGTGTGTGACGCCCTGCGAGGTGCTGCGCTAGCGGTACTCGGAGGCCTACTTCCTCCACCCGACCTCGGGGTCGTCTTCGTCGCGCCGAGTTCTTCGCGACCTAGAGGTCGGCTACGTCGTCTTCGTCGTCAACGCTTGTGCGGGAGCGTAATCCCCGCTATTCGGTCTACGAGGGTATGTATTCCGATCTCCGCCGTACTTCTATATCTGCATAGTGTAGATCTTGGCTAGTTTAAGGATATCGTTGCTAGGAAAATTTTTGTTTTCTGCACACGATCCCCTTCATAGAAGTAGTCAGTTATGGGGCAGTCGATCAACTCCTGCTGCAACCCACCTTATGGGAGCAGATCAAGGAAGCACAGAAGGGTCACGAAAGCATTGAGGGCATCAAGCGAAGATTGGACAAAGAGGAAGTCACTGGATTCACCATCGACCCTGCCGGCATTCTTTGGTACAAGGGACGCATCTGCGTACCGTCAGATCCTGCTCTGAAACAGTTAATTATGAAGGAAGCCCACGAGACTTTGTACTCTATCCACCCTGGTGGAACCAAGATGTACCAGGATTTGAAAAAGAATTTCTGGTGGCATGGCATGAAACGCGAGATTGCACTCTTCGTCCAGAACTGCGACATCTGCCAAAGAATCAAAGCAGAACACCAGCGACCAGCTGGATTACTCCAACCTCTTAAGTTGCCTGAGTGGAAATGGGATGAGATCGGCATGGATTTTATCACTGGATTACCCCGATCCAATCGCGGGCATGACGCTATTTGGGTTATTGTGGATCGACTCACCAAGGTGGCACATTTTCTCCCGGTGAGCACTCGTCATCGATCTGATCAACTAGCGGATCTTTACATGTCGCGCATCGTCAGCCTTCATGGGATACCTAAGACTATCGTATCAGATCGGGGAACCCAATTCACTTCTCGATTTTGGACTAAGCTTCATGAGGAGCTCGGAACCAAACTCTTCTTCAGTACCGCATATCACCCTCAGACAGGAGGACAAACGGAAAGGGTCAACCAGATCTTAGAGGATATGCTTCGATCCTGTGTATTAGCTTATGGGGCCAAGTGGGAGAGTTTGCCGTTTGCTGAATTCTCTTACAACAACAGCTACCAAGCTAGTCTGAAGATGGCACCCTTCGAGGCTTTGTACGGACGGAGGTGCCGTACTCCTTTGAACTGGTCGCAAACGGGAGACAGACAAATTTTTGGGGTTGACACCCTGAGGGAAGCCGAAGAGCAAGTTCAACTCATCCGCGACCGTCTTAAGGCCGCTCAGTCCAGATAGAAAAGTTAAGCAGATTCCAGGAGGCGTGAACTCAACTTCAAGGAAGGAGATATGGTATACCTGCGTGTTACTCCACTCAAGGGAATGCAGCGTTTTCATGTGAAGGGGAAGTTAGCAGCAAGGTATATTGGTCCCTTTAGAATAATAAGTCGAAGAGGAGAAGTATCTTATCAGTTAGACTTGCCGTCTCATCCGTCAGAATTTCATGATGTGTTTCATGTGTCCCTGCTCCGGAAGTGTCTGCAAGTTCCTGGTGGTACTCATTCATATAAGGAGGTACATCATCGCACCATTGATCTCAATCATGACCTCACCTATCGAGAACGACCACTTAGTGTTCTCGCTGAAGACGTCCGTCTGACCCGGAGACGGAAGATCAGATTCCTGAAGATCCAATGGAGCAACCATTCGGAGGAAGAAGCCACCTGGGAGCGTGATGATTATTTGGAGCGTGAATTTCCTGGTTTTCTTTCATCTTCAAATATGGAATCTCGGGGACGAGATTCTCCTAAGGGGGGAAGGTCTGTAACACCCCAATTTTCTCAGCATTAGTAATTGTGATGTTATCCTAGATTTTCAGCCTTAGTAAAAACTTTTGTGTGTGTAGAATTTTGAGTCATGATTTAATTTGTTTGCACACCTTATGCTTGTTGTGCTCCACTAGCTTTCCATGTTAATTGAAAACACTAAAACCTCCACAACAAAATTAAAAGATCAACTATTAGGATCTTCATGGTTATTAAAACTAAGCCAAACTAGGAGCTATTATTAAGCAAACCATAAATGGTTTTTGACATGCATCTGAAACATTTTGGTCTAAGAAATCCATAGTTTCACACCCTATTCCAAATTCTCTCAAAACAACTTGTTTGCACATAAATATCACTAGTTTTTGTAGCCATCAAATTAACATGACCATTTGGGTCATTCTTTTCCTTTTCACTAAAAACTTTCTTTTATTTTGTTTGCCCAATGAGGTGGTTGTTTTGAGCACTTAGTAATTTAGTAACTTCACCACAATCTAGTGAGTTTGGGCACATAGCTTAATTTTATTTTGTGAAAAAGTGTTTGAAATTTTCAAATTTCGAATTTGTTTTTATTTGAAGAAAACTACCCTAAACCTCCACTCATCTCCCTCACCCCTCCCTACCCTACCTGCTGGAGAAGGAGAGCAGCATCCCACCCCTTTGGCCCACCTGTCATGGACCTCGGGTCACCTCTCCCCCTCTCTTCTCTTTTCTCTTTTTCTCTCCACCCAACCGGAGCTCTTCTCCTCCCTCCCTACTGGCCCGAGCTCGTCACCCGACCAAATCCCTTCTGTCTCTCTCTCCCACCGCCCATCCAGCCAGTAGCACGAGAGGAAACCGCTCCCCTCTCTCTCTCTGTCCGAAGGAAACCCTAGATCGGGTGGCAACGTTAAAACCACCCCGAGCCCTCCCCCTGACCATTTCTCCCCCTCTCGGTCCACTCCTCATCCCACTCCTCCCTCCTCTGGAGCAGAACCTCGAGCTCTCACCCCCATTTCCTCTAGAGAAGAAGAAAACCTCCTCGGTGGCCGACGGAAGAAAATCGTCGTAGCCGCCGTTCTCCTCCACCATTTCTCGCCATTGTTGGCTCTCTGTGACCCCCTACTCGAGCTCTAACCCCTCCACCCTTTCCTCTTTGCTCTAGGTGCTCAAATACGTCGCCCTCGTCCACGACCCGAGCTCGGAGGAGACGCCATGGTGGCATGCATAGGACCTCCCCCGCGTTTCTTTGCGTAGGGATCTGCATCCCTACTTCTCCTCCGCCGAACCCCACCCTCCGCTCGAGCTCTGGACGTCCGAGGTGAGATCCTCGTCGCGTCCCTCTTCTCCCCTCTCTCTTTCTCGGTTTCCCGCTCGTGTCTCCGGCGCGGGGAAGAAGAAAGGCCCAGGGCCGTCCGATCTGAGATCGACGACCCTGTTTAAATCCCCCCTTCTAAACTCCGCCGTCCGCTCCAGATCTGGCGACCGCACACCGGTTCGCCAGCGCGCGCGCTGCGACCGGGCCGGCCCAGTTCGCCCCCGCGGCCCATCTCCAGATCCAGCCGTTTCGGCCTGTTTTCTCTTTATTTTTATTTCCTGTCGTTTTTCCAGTAAATCAATAGTCTAGCTTTTAATCATTTGTGGTAAATCCAGGGTTGCTAAAATGATGGGATAAATTTTGTAACATGCATGCACGTTTTCTTAACCATGTGGCATTGGATTTGTTCCAAAATGTGTTTCCTGTTGTGTGTTAAAAAAGATCTAGTGAAAAGTACCTATTTCACCATTTGTTTAATAACTTGTGTTTTATAAATCCAAATCATGCAATCTTGGATCTGTTGGAAAGCTTGTAAAAAATTTCTAACTAGATTGGTAAATCTTGCATGCAGGAGATTACTCTAGCAAAAGTTGTTTCTAGTCTAAGAATAACATCAGTAGATGTTTGGTGATTTTTAATTCTTAAATGAAAACACTTTTTGAAGTAAATCCACTTGGAAGGGTTAGTTATGAGTTGGAAGTATCATGTGCCACAAAAGTAGATTTTTTCTGAAAATATTTATTATTTATTGGGCAAATCTCTGAAAAACAGGGAAATAATCTCTTAAAATGCATTTCTGAAATTTCAGAGATTATTGCATGTCTAGTTTTGTTTGGTTGAGCCACTTTTGTCCCTAGATAAATGTTTGGGATATTTTTGTGGGATAGCCACATGTTTTATCTAACTCACCCCACTGGTTTGGCACAGAAATAATTTATATTATTTTCTGTACATAAATAATAGTCAGAAGTATATGTTATCTTAAAGCAAGGACAACTTGAGCTAGGAGAATCCAAATTAGATGAATAAAATCTCCATTTACTAGAAAACTCATATCTCACCAGAAAAGTTAATTTTGCATACAGGGGATCTATAAAACTGAGTCTATCTTCTGTTTAAGTTTGACATCAGTGGCTCTTATCTGATTTTTGATTATTAATTGGTGATAGATTTTCATGCTCAGCTAATTTTCAGAGATCCATATGATAGTTAGGAGTCATGTGGCAGAAGGGTTTAATTTTAGGAGCAGTACCTTAAGAGTTATGCTTGGTTCATATAAACAGTACTTGATCACTAATTAAATGCATTAGTTGTGTTTTCTGTTTTGTGATGCTTGTTGTTGGTTATTATATTTTAGATTGTTATCAACTCGCAGTTTAGGATCTACACTAGTCTCATTTGTTTTTCATGATACGGTAGAACCGCAACCTGAGGAAGAGCAGTACGAGGTAGCTGAGCACGACTACGGGGAAGAGCAAGACCAGGGACAGTACTCTGAGCAAGGCAAGCCCACCTCACCATTATAATGAATCCTATTATTTTATCAAGCATGTTTTGTTTTAAAATAAAATAATGCATGTTTTACTTCTTTTGTGGCACCTTGCCACCCGAAAACTATTTTACAAAATATTGTTTGGCCAAAGTTATCTACTAGAATATTATAGGTATTAAAAAAAGGAGTTTAGTTGGTGAGCCTTGTTGTTGAAGGCTCCATCAAAAAGATTAAGTTTTCTAGTAGTGAACTCTTATTTCCTTACCTCAAAACTTTAGGATGGGAACCCACTTGATAAAACTGTTTTACGGAGGAAAACCCGAGTTGCTGGGAGCAATCGGCGAGCAAGTGTTTTATTAAAACCCGAGTTGCTGGGAGCAATCGGAGACGTTTGCGAAAACCCGAGCTGCTGGGAGTAGACGGAGGAGAAAGTGTTTTGAAAAAAAAAACAAAGTGTGACCCTAGCTGCCGCCCGAACAATTAACCCGTGCAGCCACACTACCTGACATGGGTAGGGCTTAGCCGGAAGCTTGTCTGTTTTAGTGTTGGGGCTCTCATACTTTCTATGGGGGCTGGGCCCTCGAAGCCGGGTTGTCGTCCGGAAGAGACAATACACTGTTGAGGACCAACAGCCGGACGATTACGGCGGGTCTCCTGACGTGGCGGTGTGGCGTCCCGAGGAAAGACCAAGAGGTCTAGTGGAGCACACGGTGCCGAGGAGAACAAACCTACCGGGAGGCCCCGATACTAGAGTGGTCATAGTGAAAAGCTTTGATCGCGTTATCCGGACCCCCGCATGCTGTCGTATGACGGGCCGTGGCAGACACGGCGGAAGGACCGATTGGTTTGGGTAAAGTGTGCAACCTCTGCAGAGTGTAAATCTATTCGAATAGCTCAAGGACGGTTGGAAAGGTCCCACTAGGCATGCTGGCTGTTTTATGATTTTCGAAAGAGAAGTGTTTTCGAAGGAAGCAAGAAGTCAACAAAGTGGTACCCGGGAGGTACGGAATTTGGGATAGGATGGTTGGTCTCGGGGAGAAAATCAGTCTGGTCTCAAGGAGGAAAAAGGGTTACCCCTATCCTATTGTTTTAAATGGTCTTACAAAAGAAGGTTTTGAACTTGGATATGTCATTGATATATCTAAGAGAAGAGAATTCTATCTCTAAATGTTTTTCTTCAACAAAGATATAGAGATGTCGTATTCTCTATGCTTGAAATCATTGTATTCGAAATTAAACCATGTAGTTGTATATAGGAGCCTTCCCAGTTTTCGAAATGTGTTTTCTTGCATTACCATGAAAACTCAAGCCCTAGAGGTGGTCTTGCGAGTACGTAATTGTACTCATATGGCTTTGTCCCTGGATATTCAAATGTCCAGATTATAATGAGGAGGCCTACGTCGAGGAGGAGGTGTATGACGACGACTACGCCACTTAGCTGTCATCGGTCAACTGCACTTGTGGGATCAGCGCTCGGAGATGTTCAGAGTCGTCGCTAGCCACGAGCTTCCGCTATCTTAGTTAATTCCGTCTTGCGTGACGAGGTTTGTTGACTTGACCGACCGTCTATGTGTTGTAAGACTTTTATTCGTACGACTTGAATGATGTAACTCTTTGATACCTATGTTGGTTATGTGATTGCGATGCATTGATCATTGGGATCGTGATCTCTTACATAACGTGGGCATCTCGGACTTGTTTCGAGGGGTCCTTACACCTATCCCGGCCAATATAGGTGGGTAAACCTAGGTATTTTCCACCCTGAGCTTCAGAATTCAGGCCCAACTCTTGCATGATGGAAACTTTCAGCCGTGTAGGTGTATTCCTGTTGAATAAAATGGATGACTTGTCTCGGTTTATAACCTGGCCTGATGAAGCTTCGTAAGTCTGCAAGATAGTGTTAACCACCTTTGCACTTTCAACTGTGGCCTCCATGAGCAGCAGGGAATCATCTGTGAAAAGAAGGTGATTAATACTTGGTGCCGATGGAGCTAATTTGATGCATGTAATTTCACCCCTTTCTTCGGCTGCATGAATTAGAGCCGAGAAACCTTCCCACATAAGAGGAACAGGTAGGGGGAAATTGGATCCCCTTGCCGAATACCTCTCCCTGGCACAATTGTATCTGTGACATTCCCATTAACTTTGAACCGATAGGACACTGACGTAACACATTTCATCACTCCTTCCACAAACTGGTTGCAAATACCCAATTTGAGCATAATATTTTCCAGGAAAGACCACTCAACTCGATCATACGCTTTACTCATATCCTGTGACGCCCTAAAATCGAAACTATGTAGATTTAAGCGATCCCGCCGAAATCCGCATAATAACGATTTTAGGTCGCCCACCAGACATAATGTGCACGCCGAAACATGCGCATTATGTGGGTGGAATTGTGATAACATTACAACAGCTCCGATACATCCACAAATACAACAGAAGATATAATACAACAACGACTCGAACGAGTCAAGATACAAATATTACGATACAAAGATACAAATGACAGCGGAAGCAAAAATAGTATCCGACTACGGATAAGATGCAAATTGGACTAAGAGTCCTGAAGATAAGCGATGGCGCCATATCCCTGCCCAGCCAAGCCGGAGGGATTCCCAAGCTAACGTCGTCAGACTTTAAACCTGTTGACTGCACATAAAGCACGACCCAAAAGAGGGTCAGGGCACTCCCTGGCAAGCAAAACCGACTTGCCTACTTTCTACACCATCTCCCAAAATATAGGGGAGGTGGACTTAGCGGCAGCAGCACTAGCAACCTAAAGAGACACACTACAACTTCCGTCTAATTAGAGAGGGATAAGAGAGCGCATAAGATAAACATCTACCACTAACACCAAACATAACCCATTCTCGAATTAACCCCCTCAACCAAATATGAGGAAGCAAATCGGGAAACTCACACGTTGAACAATTTTAATTATAATTTATTGTGAAAGTAATTCTATATTTACTAGTCAAATTAATTAACATTAATTAGGTGTAAGTTGTCTAGATCTTGTTAGCCAGCATCATCACCAAAGTCGTCCATAACCATGGACACGGCTCATCGATAAGATTATACCCTGCAGGGGTGCACTAGCAAGCATCAGGGCTTCTCAACACGACTTATTCCTTCACTACAGCAAGTCCAAGTGCCACCCATATGAGTTGTTACCTGCGTCAGGAGTCCGGCCGAATCTCAGTTGCGGACTCATTAGTTTGCGACTACGCCACCATGCGGCTCAAACCACAGTAGGAACTGTCCGCTTCGTGTCGTACCGCACCTATATGACCCCCCGTATCACATAACCTCTCATCATCATCATCATCATCATGCACATGCATATGAGCAAATGGAAAACCCGAACTACTTGCGGCACATGGACAAGCTGTATATCCGTTCAAAGTCGAGGGGGGCTCCATAGGGCCTCCCACAAGTGGTTAGTGCGCTCAAAATTGGATCCGAGGACAAAATCTCAGTTCCTAGGTCGACACTGAGCAGAACAAAGCACGTCGCAAGGCCTTCCGCCTGGTGCCTTATCTTTTAATTATAATACCCCAATATAATACAACATTTTATTAAGGTAGAAAGATCTATCATACTAAGCAGATGAAACATAAGACCAACAAACGACTCGCACAAACAACTCTATGCATGCGCTACGACTCACAAGGCCAACAGATAAACAAACAACAGGTGATGGGATGTGGGGAAAAAGCTGTATGGGCTGCAGGATAAACATGTGATGGGATCGCGATAAGAATCGATAACTAGGGTAGCAGAGATCAACGGCAGGAATGAAAGACAATGTATAGGTAAACAAGCAAATTTTGCTTGCCTGGAATCCTGCATGGAAGCAGATTTTGTCGTAGCTCACACATCTCAACGTCGTATCCGCGAAGAAGCAACAAACACTGGAAAGCATAAAAAATGCATTTTACAACTACGGCAAAAGATTCAGCATGATCATACGAGAATGATGCATGGCATGGCAAGATGCAATACAATGCAGGTAATCCAAATTAATCGGGAAAGCAACCCCGGCAATTAATATTTAGGTGCAAGTTATTTATTTACCAGCAATATTAATTGTTGGTTAACATGGCAACACATGGCATGGGTGATCTAATTAAATTAAATGGAATAGGGTATTATATATTTATTACCCCGTACATTCCATATTTAATTATTTAGTTGCAATTAACAAATTATACTAAGCAATTAAAATAACAGATGCAAAATGGCATACAAATGTCGTATTAATATTCCTTGCATTTTTCTGATAGAAAACATATAAAGATTATTTTAATTGGAGTTATAGAATTAAAGTTATTGCATAATTAAGTTTAGGGGTGTTTCTGAAAAGTGTAGGGACCCATCCGTGGTGGAAAAGTGCTGGCGAGGTTCTCTGTGCAGAAAACAGGAAGAGCAGGGGGCTGAGCGCAAAGATCCAGATCCAGATCTGGATCTGGGCTTTTTGCAGCGTAGGTGGGCTAGCCACAGCGGATGACACGCGGGCCCAAGGCGCCACGGAGGCGTGTGTGCGCAGTGCGGGCTCTCGCGATCACTGACCCGTGGGGCCTGCCTGTCAGTGGGTGCGGAAAAATGAAAAAGGGGATTTTTCCGGGGAGCTGGGGATCGAACTCACGACCTCGCGCGCGTGGGACGGTTCCGTGGTGCTAGCCACTAGGCCGAGCAGTTCTTGTGCAAGGAAAGGCGCTCGTTTGTTTATGTTGTGAACCTGTTGACAAGTTTCCTGACGAAACTGAATAAGCAGTTAACTCACGACCGGAACGGATGCCGCGGCGGACTGAAAACGGCCGGCGACCGAAGCCGGGGCGCGGCGGCTGCGCACGAAGGCGAGGCCCAGAGCACGAGGGAGAAGGAGAGGGAGGACCGGAGCTCACCATGGGAGCCGCGGGGTAGTCGTACGGCTCGAGATTGTCCGCGACAGGAAGTAGAAGGAGGAGGCGGCGACCACGGACGGACGAGGAAGGCGGGCGCGGCGACGGCCATCCTTGCGACGGAGAGCTCGAAATTCTTGCGGGACCGAAGAGGAGACAACGACGTTTTCATTCCCGCGCTCGGCAGGGGGCGGGGGTGACCATTGTGACTGCGGGGTGTTGCTTAACTTCCGGCCATGAGGTGCTTTGGTAGGGGAAAAGAAAAGCAGGAGGAAGAAGAAAGGAGAGGGAGAGCGGTGGCGGCGCAGGGGAGGGGGAGAAGAGAACTAGGGTTCCAGGGGGAGGCTCGGGGAGCGATTTAAAGGAGAGGGAAAAGGGAGCTGTGGGGGCATCCATGGCCTCCACGCTGTAAAGCGAGCTCAGCTCGCTCCGTACGGGGAAGAAGGCGACAAGGGGAGATGGGCGGGCCAGAGGAGAGGAGATGGGCCAGGTAAGTGGGCTGCGGCCCAGGAAGTGTTTTTCCTTTCAAAAATTTTTATTTCTCTTTTAGTTCTTTTTCTGTTTTTGTATTTCTAACACAAAATAGAAAAGAATTTTGAATATAGAATCTTTACAAAATGGTTTTAGTTTAAAATAGGCAATTTAATAAACTAGTTTTTATAATATTTGCAAAAGATTTAAAACACACATTTTTAATTAATTTGAAAATGCATTTGAATTTAATTGAGGAAATTAAATTTAAATGCAACAATTAAATTAATGCGATGCAATGCGATGCTATGTCGATGAAAAAAGAAAACACACAAAAAAAACTAAAAGGGGATAAATCCCGGAGCGTTACATATCCAGTTTCACCGACATGTAGCTTTTCTTCCCTGATCTTTTTCTTTTCATGAAGTGGGACATCTCATATGCAAGAATTGTATTATCAGAGTAAACGACCCGCGACAAACGCACTCTGGTTTGGGGAAATAATCTCATCCAGAATACATTTTAGCCGGTTGGCATAAACCTTGGAGACGAGCTTGTAGACCACGTTACAAAGGCTAATTGGACGAAGATCTTTCATACTCTCAGGGGTCTTAACCTTTGGGATGAGCACAACTACTGTTTCATTCCACCCTTCAGGTATACTGCCACCTTGTAACACGTTCAACACCTCCTCCACCACAGTATCACCAATAGTACCCCAAAAGCGCTTGTAAAAAATTGCAGGCATGCCATCTACTCCTGGTGCTTTGAGATCACCAATGCTATCAAGGGCTACTTTGGTCTCTTCTCTTGTGAAATCAGTACTGAGGGTTTCATTCATTTGTGGTGTCACTCGAGGAGATATATGAGCCAGAACATTCTCAGCATCCACCCCAGCCATGGGGGTAAACAAGTTTACGAAGTAATCAGAAACAAGGGCATGTAAACCCTCCTCCCCCTCCACCACCACTCCATCGCCACCTTTCAACCCTTTTATGGTATTATGTTTTTTCCTCTCCGATGCACATGAGTGGAAATACGCAGTATTCCGATCGCCCTTCTCAAGCCAATTTAAATGTGCTCTTTGTTTCCAGGATAACTCCCATTGATCCTCCAGCCTTTCTAATTTAAAACGGAGCCTTTGTTCCTTGGCAACACTACTTGCTGTGATCTCCTCCCTCCTACGGGCTTCCAGCTCATCTTTTAAGACCTTTATACGGTTCTGCAAGTCCCCCAGCACCTCACGGCTCCATCGATGGAGCTCCTTGGAAATAGTTTTCAGTTTTTCATTTATTTTCCCCTCTCCTCTAGCAGCGGCAAGACCCCAAGCATTATGAACGACAGATTCACACTCCTCCTCCAAAAGCCACCTTGCTTCAAACTTTTTATTCAAACCCTTATTACCAGTCCAAATAGGTTTAGATTGTGCCTCCGTATGGATGATCACTGGTCTATGGTCTGAGCGCTCTGGATCACCATTCTGAACATGAAACTCAGGGAACCGAATACGCCAAGCTGAGGAAGCAACAGCTCGGTCCAAGCGTTCTCGAATATAGCCGTCAACCCTTGAAAAGTTATTCCTCCATGTAAACATGTCACCTTCAAAGCCAAGGTCTTGTAAGTTAGAGAACTCTAATGTATCTCGGAATCTATCCATATGCAGCTACGGTTTTGGAGCACCTCCTTGTTTTTCAAAACTATACATGATCTCATTAAAATCTCCTACACAACACCAAGGCAGATTATTTTGATGATGTAGAGTATGCATGAGTCGCCAGGTCTCCTCCCTGTTTTCCTGTCGCGGTTCACCATCGATACCCGTTAACTGCCATTTAAAACCATCATCATCTGTGACATCCACATCAATATGCATCCTCCCTTTCCATCGGATACTAACATTTATTCCACTCTTCCAGAACAAAGCCAAGCCACTACTTCTACCCTCACAGTCTTTCACAATCATGTGAGGCATATCCCAACATCCAACGGAACTTCTCCATTCTTTTCTCATCCAACTTGGTTTCACATAAGAAAAGAATATCTGGATCCACCTTCTTCTGATGAGATTGAAGACCTCGTACTGCTGGTTCATTCCCCAAACCCCGACAGTTCAGCGCACTGACTCTCATTAGGCTCCGTGGAACTGTCCCGACAACCCCGCTACAACAGAATCGGAAAAAGAAAGCTTCACCTTTGTTGCCACGGTCGTACTCAAATAAATGATCTCCAGCTCCGACGAAAGACAAGCTCTTCAACCGATCTTCAAGACCTCTTCAGCGCCTCCCAAGAAAACCATCTTCAAAACCTAGGGATTAAGTGTCTTACGAACGTGTCTTAGGAAACACGAAAGATTGTGAATTGGAGACTATATGGACTTGGCACAAAGACGAGCGAGGACACCACAAAGAGGAGAGGGCCAAAGACAGAAAATCACGAGAGAAAACGCCGGCGAACAAGGAAGGAAGACGAACGGAAAACTAGATCGCCACTCTGTCGTCAGAGGGAACCAACCGTCACCCACGGAACGGACAGAATGTGCTAGTTATCTCTTCACAGTAGCGTGCAGTTTTAGCGATCAGTAACAGCAGAATTTCTCAAAGTCGCCTAGAGAAAAATTCAAAATCGTAGTTAAAACACGCTTGGGCCGCTTGTTAGCAGGCTTGGGCCGCTGAAACTTGGATCTCTGACCCGAGATCAAGGGGTCTAAACACCCTAGCTTGAACAAAGGAATTCGGCACGCACGGCCGGCAACAGAAACCCGCACGGCGCCACCGCCGCCCCCTCCTCCCTCCCCCGGTCCCTCCTCCACCCTTCTTGGCCTCGCCGCGGACGCCTTGCCGGACCGCTCGGCTCTTCCTCCGAGCCCTCTCCCTCGCCGTATCCTGGTAAGCCCCGCCTCCTTCCCCCGCTAAATCCCGCTACGCCGCGTCGCCGCGCACGCGCTTGCTTGCTTTTGCTTTGTCGGTGGACTTCGTATGGGCGGGGTTTCTCCCTCGGTGCCGATACCCACGAATCGAATCCTCGGCGCCGCTCTCGTGTGTGTTTGCCTGCGCGGAATGTTCGATTTCTCCTCGTCTTGTCATCTGTGGGGATTTTCGTTCGCGTTCTCGGTCGCTTTTCCTCCCGTAGGCCGCGAACTTGGAATGTACCGGAATGTTCGATTTCGTCTTGTCTTTGTCGGTGGAGTTTCTGCGATTCTTCGGGATTTCTGCTTGGTTCCTTCCTGGCCTTGGAGCAAGTCCATGGCGCGGCCAACTCTTGATGCCCGCACAGATGTTCGGTTTTTGTGTGTCTTCTTGATGAATCTCGACATTTCTTTGGTTCAGTGTCTACTCCTTACGGTTCTTCGTCTTGCTTATTTTGTGTGGTTATGGATTCACTAGACTCATTAAATTCTTGCTGTTTCCCAGTTTCCAGGTGACAGGCGTGATGGGGAAGAGGAAGAGGAAGAGGGAGAATACAGTGCCGGAGGCCAACAAGACGCTGAAATCCCCGCGCCTGTACAGGCAGACTGTGGGCGGGAAGTCGCTGGAATCCATGGGCCTGTTACACCGACAGGTGCAGGCTGCGGGCGCGTCTCCATCAGATTCGAGCGAATCCTATCGGGAGATGGAAGGCATCAGCGACAGGGGCGGCAACATCGAGCCGTGCCACCACATGTGCTTGGACGACGACTCGGTGGACATGGCTGTGTACGATATCGAGTATTCTGAGGAGATTCTGAACTTCCATTTTCCCCAGGCTGGTGAGAGCAAGGGAGGGATGATGAAGTGCATGGAGTGCCACTACATTGCCTGCGCTGGGTGGCCTGCGGACAGGGATGATCCGCAGGAACACGCCTTCTGGCACGCCGAGGACACCGAGCACCATATTGCTCAGTGGTACGATGACCCGAGGCTGGGGTGCTGCTTCGAATGTGCACGCACTATGAGGCTGACTGGCGACCAAGACCAGTCGAGCGATGATGAGGTCTCAGACGTGAACCAAATTGTAGATGATGAACAGGGAATGGTGGCCAGCAAAACGATAAAGCAGCAGGGAATGGTGGCCAGCAATACAATAGATCAGCAGGGAATGGTGGCCAGCACTTCAAAGGTTGATTCGGCAACGGTAGCCAGCAATTACAAGGTTAATTGGGAAATATTGGCAAGTATTGCAATGGATCGAATGGCGGCCAGGGATGTTATTAGAGGGATGCTGATTCAGGGGAACATATGCTACTTGAATGCTCAGTGGTACGATGACCCGAGGCTGGGGTACTGCTTCGAATGTGCACGCGCTATGAGGCTCACTGGCGACCAGGACCAGTCGAGCGATGATGAGATCTCAGGCGTGAACAAAATTGTAGATGATGAACGAGGAATGGTGGCCAGCAAAACAATAAAGCAGCAGGGAATGGTGGCCAGAAACACAGTTGATCAGCAGGGAATGGTGGCCTGCACTTCAAAGGTTGATTCGGCAACGGT
This sequence comes from Poa annua, assembly GCA_026929855.1. NCBI lineage: Eukaryota > Viridiplantae > Streptophyta > Magnoliopsida > Poales > Poaceae > Poa > Poa annua. The sequence continues at coordinate 75,860,523 of CM049431.1, read as the reverse complement.
AGCCAGCAATTACAAGGTTGATTGGGAAATGTTGGCAAGTAATGCAATGGATCGATTGGTGGCCAGGGATGACTATGTTATTGGAGGGATGCTGAATGAGGTAAATACATGCTACATGAATGCTCACTGGTACGATGACCTGAGGCTGGGGTACTGCTTCGAATGTGCACGCGCTATGAGGTTCACTGGCGACCAGGATCTGATGAGCGATGATGAGGTCTCAGCCGTGAACAAAATTGTAGATGATGAACGTGTAATGGTGTCCAGCAACACAATAGATTAGCAGGGAATGGTGGCCAGCACTTCAAAGGTTGATTCGGCAACGGTAGCCAGCAATTACAAGGTTGATTGGGAAATGTTGGCAAGTAATGCAATGGATCAAATGGTGGCCAGGGATGACTTTGTTATGACAGGGATTCTGAATCAGGGAAACACATGCTACATGAATGCATCGCTGCAGTGTCTCCTTGCGCTTGGTAAGCTGATGATAACTATTGGAGAGCTGGATGCTCGGTTGGGAGAAATTGGTCTGCACCTGAGGCAGTTGTTTGTAGAGACAAGCAGTGCGAATAATGCCAGACACAGGCTGGACCCAACTACTGAAGAAATCACTTCAGGGACGAGCTGTAATGAAAAGGACTCAGCCTCTTGCGCAGCTGATGCGAAAGCTGAACGTCACAAAGGTGCTCAAGAAGCTGTGCCTGCTTGCCTTGTTACTGAGGACTGCCAAATATTTGTTAAGTCCCTGTCTGGCATGAGTTTGTCAATTCAAATTGGACTAGATAAAAATTCTGAACATCTGGCATCCCTTGTCAAGAATAGAATATTTTTCAGTCACAATGATCATTATCTGGAATATCAGGGTCACGTGTTAAAACCCAAATCAACACTGAGTGATCAAGGAATTGGCCTAGACTCGGCTGTTATGATACGTTCAAGACTTTGCGGGGGAAGGGTCGTCCTAACCCAGTTTCCGAAAGATAATATTCTGCATCGTAGACTTGTTCCTGGCAGAATAAACCTTGAGCCAGAGTTTAATGATCTAGGACTTAAGATCCTTAGAGGCGTTGTGAGGCGCGTTCTGGGTACCATTAATGGTGGGTGGTGCTGGACTCAAACGTTGCGCTTGCAAGATTTTGATGTTACTGATGATGGTAATGTACATGTAAATAGAGCTGCGACAGCCAATTCCAGCCATCCCCTCATTCGTTCGAATCTGCAAGACCTTGCAACTTCAATTGAAAATCACTTCTGTGCTAACGAGAGGCCAGCATACCTTGATAACCTCGTTGACAGACTAAGGAACAACAAAGTTAAATGGGACCACAGTGTACGAAGGTACTGTTTCTCCAGGGAATACCGACTGGCGCTGTTATCTAATTTTGCAGGGCTTACATCTATTTGCAGAGTCAATGTTGTTTACCAGTTGAAGCTCTTGTTTGATTCACTTGAGATAAGGGACAGATGGAGGTTTAAGAGAGCCCTAAGGAAGTGCAGATTAACAATCAATTGGTTTAAGTTGGTATGGAAGTATTCTATCATCAAAAAAACCTTGTTAAATGGACACTACATCATGGATACTTTTAACGCCTTTGTGCTGTCAAGGAACTACTTTTCACATTCATTTTCGAACAGATGGGTATGTTTTTAATGAAATTACTCTACATTTTCTCAATATTAAATCAGAACACAGATTTAACCCATCAGTATTTCTTATTTTTTAGGACCATGGATTTGAAATGGCTGAATGTGATTCTGGATTAGAGATTCTACTGTTCTTGTGTTTGGGTAACTTCTTGGCAGATCTCGTGCCTGAGTTGCTTTATGAGGGGTTCGATCTTTCTAACCTGTAAGTGCTGGTTTTCCTATTGTATATACATTTCTCGATCTAAGCATAGTTTTGTTTCCTTGAATCAAGAATAATAATAATATTGCTGATGCACCCTAGAGCCAACCAAGTTAGTGCCACCCCAACACAGATAGAAAGTAGCATCTCCCCCGTAGCTTGTCTAGCATATGCAAGAGAGGAAATTACTGCTGAGTGTGGGCTATAGAATTTTATTTTTGCATAAGAATATGTATCAAATTGTTGATTTTTGTGCAAAAATAAGTTATATTTATCAAGACATGAAGCAAATATGGTGGCATTCTTGTTGTATTTACATGCTTGCTTCTGTTATTTTCATGCACGGCTACAATCTGTATTTACTGAAAATTGGTGACCTCTTATTGTGAGCGCAGGCTGCGCTCTTGCTGCCCTGACATGGACTAAGCCAATCCAAATGGAGGGATCCAAATGGAGGGATGCCGATCCAAATGGAGGGATCCAAATGGAGGGACTCCATCCAGAAACACGGACTCATGAATATTGCTAGTACTTGGCAAGTGGGGCCTGTATGCTGTAAGCTGGAGTTGACCACCTGTAATGTTGATGAATTGTTACCTGAACATTAGTAGGAACATGTTATCTCCTTCTTATGGTGTGAGGTGTTCCTTTCAGTAACAAACAAACTTAGTATGTTGCTATCTGAGGCGTTTCTTATTCCCAGATCTTATAGCATAGTTACTTTTATGGAGGGTTCAATGTTTATGACCTGTAAGTGCTGTTTTTTCCAATTGTACCGTATGCATGTCCTCATCTAAGCATAACTTTTATGACCTGTAACATTGCCATATGTAATCAGACCTTGTGTAGGACTGGACTTCAACGCCAATAACGGTCGCTATTTCTTAGATCCTTAATAAATTTAACACCAAAGAACTGTCATCATTCATCGGCGATCACACGGTCTAGCTATCTCTTGATCGACATATTATAATACTTGCATCACACAGGGAATGCGCCATTTGTTTGAGACAGACATTGCCTTGGTGCGATGAAGATGCGACCTGGCAAAGCTTCATAAGTCGCCATCATGTCGGTGCTTGCAACCGTGGCCGAGTCTGAAGCCGCCATCAACGCGACCGGCGACCGCCTCGGCAACCTCCTGTCCTCTTCCTCCAACCTCCAGTCGAAGTCCGTGATCACGAGCTCAGGATGTAAGTGGTGCGGTCGCCAGGCGATGCGGCTTGTACTGCTTCCACCGCATGTCTACTAAGCTGGTTTTGTAACGGCCGTACAATTATTTTTCGGCACTATGCGGTTATACAACGTCGCAACGTCACGATGCAGGTGCGTGCACGTACAGACACCCCTATGGCCGTACACACGCAAAACCTACCCCTATGAGCACCTCCGAAAGACTGGACCGACATATCTTGAGGTTGACGAAGTCATCACGGACGTCTCGCTGTTGACGGACACATCGCCGGTTAAATTCTAGAAAATTCAGAAAAATACGAACACCCATACCAAGTCTGGAACTTGAACGTGGACGGGCAGGTTCCACCACAAGAAACCAAACTAGTTGAGATAGGGTCACTTCGCGCGATGCACTTGCAGCTGTGCGCCCGTTGCGTGTGTATGCAGTAAACGAACAGCAAAAGTCTGAATCTTGAAAAATATCGTTTCTAGAATTTAAATTTGTGGCGTCTGCCCAACGTGGACACTAGGGAGTGATACCCCCTTTATTTTGTTCGGTAGGAGATACAGGCTAGGTATTTCGTGCGAGTCCTAACTAGATACTAGGTAACCGTGTAGTAAATAAAATTTGAATTTGGTGATGTGTACATTTAAAATATGTAGGTTCGAAAATTGGTGAAATTCTTGCGTTTGAAAATTGTTTAGTTTTCAGAAATTATTCAAGTTGGGGTGTTTTGAGTTAGTTTAAAAAGTTATATTAGTTCTTGTAACTAATTTTGTTAACTGAATTACAACTTGATGTTTTGTGTGGCTCTGAATATTCAACAATTTGAAATATATTTCTGTAATCTCTATAATTAATGTAAAAAAGCTAAGTTGTTTAGTTGAAGTCAGCGTTTGAAAATTGTTTAGATTTCGAAAAAAATTCAAGTTGCGGTGCTTTGAGTTATATTGAAAATTTATGTTCGCTCCTGTAATCAAAAAAATTAACTGAACTAGAATTTGTTTTGTGTGTCTCGAAATATTTATTAATTTAAAATAGTTCTCTATAAGCTCTATAATTAATGTAAAAAAGCTATGTTTTTTAATTAGTTGTTTTGAGTTCCGAATATTGAGCAATTTGAAATATTTTTGTATATAAGCCTTATAATAATGTAAGAAGCTATGTTGTTTCTCATATATATTATTTTTAAAGTTGGTTGAACATGGATGGAGATGTGTTAGTTGTGAAGATCTATTTTTTCTGCAAATTTTGATATTCTGTGTGTATTTTTTTGAACGACGGTTTGCAAGTTATGAATTTTGCAATTTTATTGTTTTTCTGTATTTATTTAGAACAGACAATGGGACCCATGGGTGAGTTTTTTTAATCTGTTGGGAATTGTAGAGACGCTGACATGTGGGGCCACGCTGATGTCATGCTGATGTTGTTATGACGCTAGCCCACAGGGAGACACCCGAACTCGCGCTCGCGCAGCGCCACATGCACACGAGCTCGTGACCGAGCAGATCTGCGAGAGGAGGCTCATGCCTGAGCTGTGCAACATACCATTTAGTCGCCGGTGTTGCCGGCGGCGACCGAATCCTCGGCCGTGTCCGCGTAGCACGGCGACGGAGAATCACGGCGATTCTGGCCGTCCCAGGATGCGCACGTCGGCGAGGCGGTAGAAAAGAAGACGGCGAATCGCGCCGTCTTTTCAGATTTGGGCGGCGAGGTGCAGAGCGGCGGCGACGACCTTCGGGTCACAGGAGGGAGAAGAATGGGAGTGGGGATTTCCCGGGCATTATTACAAAAAATCCTCTAAGTTTCATGCAAATTGCAAACAGGTCCTTCATAGCGTTAATCTATGGACTGCGGGTGGGTGCGTGGATTTTCGAGGGGTGTTTTTGCAAAAAGGGGCGGTGACCGGCTGAAATCAGGGGCGACCGGGAGACGTGGCGGTTGCCGATTGGTAGAAAGTCCTCTGCTACAGTAACCGGGGGAGTTGGCACCGAAATCTTCCAATCTAGACCGTTAAACAACAAGATCGGACGGTCGATAATAAAAAGGCGACGTGGAAGCTTGATAGGACGCAAAATTGTCCGACTTTCATCTATAGTAAGTACTATCAACATGAGGATCAGCACACCACGGTTTTACCTAGGTTAAGGCCATCTGAATAGGATGACCCTATGGTACTGCTTGGCTGATCTTTGTATTATGATGTATCACGGGCCAAAGTGATGATCTGCCCTGCCCTTATATATATGAGCCAAAGTGATGAGTAAGCATCTCCCCGATACGAAGCCGATATATGTCAGTCACGTGTCGGAGACGCCGCACATGTGTCGTGCAACAGCAGGAATCTTCCTCCCCCTTCGCGCTCTCTGCCACGCGCCGAGGCTAGTCTGACGGGAGGCATACATGGTTGCCTGATACGTGGCGTCCTGGCTAGTGGAGCCGGGCAAGTGCTATATGCGTCGTTGATCTGGAATCCAGAACCTAGAGGGAGGGGGGGGTGAAAAGGTGCTATTACAAACACAAAGGTAAATTCTCTAGATATGCAACTAATGTGAATTTACCTAAATGACAAGCTAAGCAAGATACAAGATATATAAGAGTGCGAAACAAGCAAGTAAGGGAGTAAGGATTAGGGGAACCGAGTGAAACACGCGGAGACGAAGATGTAATCCCGAGTTCCACCCAAGGGTGTACGCCTCATTTGGAGAGGTGTGCGCTACCAGAACAGGTTAGCCACAACGTCACAAAGGCTCACCTTCTTCTCTGATGAACTCAACCACAAAGGTTGCGAGTTCACCTTCCACTATTGATCCCCTTTTAGGGCGGAGATCGAATCCCTTACAAACGCTTGAGGCACGCACCGACAACTTTATTGGGGGCTCTCAAGATGACCACAACAGGTCAAGGACCACAAAAGGTCAAGGTAACACCAAGATTACAACAATGGTGAACTAGGTTTTCCTACCGGAAATCCTAGCCACAAAATCCCCAAGCAAATGGGGTTGAAATACAAATATCTTAGGTGAAGATGTAGATCCGGACATTCTCCTCCAATCCTCCAAAGATCAACGGATTTGGGTTGGGGGACTGGCAGATCTTGATGATTTGAGCTTTCTTGAGAATGGGGAGAGAGAAAATAAGAGAGCTAGCTGTTCTTGAGCAGCAGGGTGGTATTTATAGCTCTCCCCAAATTCTGACCGTTGGCTGTCTCGAGACTCGGAAATTCCGGTATAAGTTGCTGTCAGAAATTCTGGTTGCCCGGAATATCCTGTCAGAGGAAATTTCCGAGCTGAATTTCCGGCTCGAGTCAGAACGTCTTCCACTTCTTTCCTTAGCCAAATTCCTTCGACCTTCTGAGGGTCACTCGGAAAATCCGAGTCCATGAAAATTCGGAGCTGAATTTCCGGCTCGAGTCAGAACGACTTCGTCTTCTTTCCTTAGCCAATTCTGGAGTGGTCTTCTGGGGTCACTAGGAAATTCCGAGTAAAGGAAATTTCCGAGCTGATTTTCCGGCTCGCATTAGAACGACTTTGTATTCTTTCCTTAACCGATTCTGGAGTGGTCTTCTGGTGTCACTCGGAAATTCCGAGTGGAGGAAATTTCCGAGCTGATTTTCCGGCTCGCATCAGAACCACTTTTGAACATTTTTTAGCCAATTTTCCGGGTGGTTCTTGGGACCCGGAAATTCTGACCCTAGGAATTTCCGGCTCCAGTATTCCGGTTCCTGGAACTTTTCCAGAACCACGTTTTCTTTGCATTTTTGGCTTTGATGTATATGATATATAATCACACACTAACTGAAATACTTAGCATTAGAATTAGTACATCATTAGTATTGTTAACTAACACACAAAACACTATGGATTAAGAAATGTTCTTTCAATCTCCGTCTTTTTGGTGTTAGATGACAATACCAAGATTTGCAATGAAAGATAATGCAATATCATGTTCATGAAAAATGGCTCCCCCTAAACATGTGCATACTTGAATAAGTAGAAACAAACGGATAGCACAATAGATAAGAGCATTTTGCAACAGAAAGTTCATGATATGAAAAAGGGGTAATGAGACAATCTACATAGCTATGGTATAACTTGAGGCTTGATAGAATTTCATACCTTGTGCATATAAAATATGAAGTGAATACCAACACAATAACCTTGTAGTCTCAACCATAGATAACAGATAGCATGGGAATTGTCTCAGTACACACAAAGTTTTCAAATGGAAATAGTTCAACAAGTACAAATAAGATAAATGGACACAAGCACAAATGAAAGATAAACGCAAATGCTTGTGCCCGAACCCATGCAAATCCCCGAAGTTCCTAAAAGAGCAACTTCTCCCCCTTTGGCATTGAAACGCCAACAAGGAAGAAGAGCGATGCTACATCCCATGATGGTCATCAGTCGGAAGGGGTCTCCTCATCATCATGCTCTTCAGCATCATCCTCGTCAGCATCATCCATGTCTTCACCCGAAGTGTCCTGATAAGCGTGTCCAGTGGTGTATGAGCTGCCACCAAGATCATGGTCAATCTGAGTCCACGGAGCCATAGCATTCCTGTTCCACTGAGCATAAGTGAGTGGAGCTGAGAGGTCAGCAGGAGCAGTCGAGCCAGGCACGTGATGGAGAATCAACTCTTGATTGTTGGCAAGCTGGCGACGATCCTTGTAAGAAGTGTATTGCTCCTTGCGAATGTCCACATTCATGCACATGATGTTACATTGGAACAATTCAGCCTTTTGATCTTTCGCATGGGTGGACGAGACGTGAGTAGGAGCAGCAGCCCTCCTAGCATCACCCATGAAAGAGCCACCACGAGTAGAGCTAGTAGATGGCATAGAAGGAGGCTTGACCATGGTCTTCTTCTCATAGAGCTTCTTGAAATCATGAACCTCCAAGTCATCATCACTAAAGGTATGCTCCGGCCACTTGAACTTGATGAGCTTCATAATATAGGGAGCATATGAAATGGTGCCCTTGGTGACCATGACTTCATGCATCTCATTGTGAATGTAATCCATAACATCCACACTCCAATCTTCTTCACAATCGGGGTTCTCAACTATGGTGTTGGCATGAAGGAGTAATAACCCACAAGTATAGGGGATCGCAACAGTCTTCAAGGGAAGTAAAACTCAAATTTATTGATTCAACACAAGGGGAGGTAAAGAATACTTATAAGTCTAAACATCGGAGTTGTCAATTCAGCTGCACCTTGGAAAGCACTAGTAACAGGGGTGATGTGAAAGCAGCAGTTGTATGAGAGCAGCAGTAACAGTAACACAGAGACATAATACCAGTGAACAGTTGTTTGTGTGGAGTTGAAAGGAAAGCAATGATGATGACAGAAGGACCGGGGTTCCCAGCTATCTACACTAGTGGTAACTCTCAAATAACAAGTGTCGGGTGAACAAATTACAGTTAAGCAATTGACAGTATTGAAATAACATTAAGTTAGCATATCCAGATTATTAATTAAGTAGGCATGTTTTCCATATATAGTTGTGCGTGCTCGCAATGAGAAACTTGCATAACATCTTGTGTCCTACCAGCCCGTTTGCAGCGAGGCCTTTAGGGAAACTACTGGCAATTAAGGTACTCCTTTTAATAGAGTACCGGAGCAAAGCATTAACACTTGGTGAAAACATGTGATCCTCACATCACAACCATTCCCTCCGGTTATCCCAATTGTTGTCACTTTGGGGCCATCGGTTTCTGGAGAATAATGTAACATCCCAACATTTTATAATGTTCAAAAATCACTAAAATTTAAACTTTTGTTTTATTAAATTAAAATATTAAAATGCATAAGAAAGCCAACTTCAAGCATCTTGAAAAAGTTTAATATCTCAACTAATCATTATTTTCAAAAGTTGTTTCAAGATTATTTTTATCCATAGTATTACTTAAACTTTAATATATTATTTGACAAATTATTTACCAACCATCAAACCATTTTCATGTAATACAAAGTTTCTTTTTAAGTATTTGATTTCAACCACTTAGCATTTAAAACATTTTCATGTGCTGTTAAACTATTTATAACATTGTCTATTTGCCCAATGGTTTTCATTCTTTTACCAGAGCTCAAAACATAGTTTTGTTAATTTCAAGTCCATAGTTTATATCTTTAAAACTTCATAGATTTTAATTAATGAATTATCCAAATAGACATTTCCCCAGCTTAAATGATTTTCATTTATGTCAAAACATAAAATGATTTTCATGAATATTTTCTATATAAGAAATAAATTAAATTTAAAACCTTTTCCAAAGTTGTTATATGGAGTTTTAAATGATTTATAATGATATAAAATCCAATGGTGCCCAAAATAATAGGAATTTAAAAATGAATACATTATAATTTCCTCTTCAATTCAAATAGTTGAGTTATGTTATTCAATATTATACTAAAGCCAAAAATGAATTTAATATTGGAAATGGGTTTAAATAAAACATATATGAATGAGGATATTTTACAAATTTTATTTGGACAAAAGGAAATTTAATTAAGCTATAATTTCAAATTTGACATTAAGGGTCAAATTTGTATTAAACCAATATTTCAAAAATATTAAATTTAAATAGTTTTCAAAACATACCCACTAATGTTTTAAAGCATAGATATGAATTTTAAAAAGGGAATGAATATCATACTTATGGTTCAACGACGATATTCGTGGAATGCACAGGGGTCGTCATATATTTCCAGGTATCCCTGACGATCATTGGTGAGCGGAGTGTCTCGACCATGTCTGGAGTGTTCCCGAACCGTAGCGTAACAAACTTAAGGTCTTAGCGACGCTAGGAGATAGGTTCTGGAATTTTATAGGAGTTTGTTGGAGAGAGAGAAATGATCCGGAAAGAGTTCCGGTGGTCCGGAAGGAGTTCCGGGGAAGTATGGAATGGTTCTAGGGATGTCCGAAAGTTGTTCGGGTGGTTCCGAAGTTGTTTCGGAGTCATGGGATATTAATTAGTATTTAAATATATTAATGATTAATTAATTATATTTTATATTAATTTAATATTAATTAAATAAAGGAGAAAAAGGGGCTGCCACCCACATGGGCCCAAAGAGGGCCCATGAGGGGGTGGCGCACCAAGCAAGGGGGCCTCAAGCCCCCCTAGTCCGAATTGGACTAGAAGAGGGAGAGGCCCAAGGGGGTTCGGCCGAACCCCCCCCCCTCCCCTCTCCTCCTTTAGTCCCACATGGGGGAGCCAAGGGGGTTGGCACAACCCCTTCCCCCTTTATATAGCAAGGCATATTAATTGATTTAATACATAGGAAAATCCAATTAATTCCCGATTTCTCTCTCGATCTCGTGGTTCCCAAGTCGGAGCCGCGCCGAGCTGAGGAAGGAGGTCTCTCTCCACCTAAGCCATACCGCAGAGCGCCGTTGCTCTGCGGGATTCCAGATAAGATCTACTCCTGCGATTTCAGCTGGATCTGAATGACCGGGAGTTGTCGCTAAGCTCCGTATGTTTGCGAGTGCTCGGAGGCTACTCTATTGAGGAGCTTGGGCGACGTCGTCTCGCCCCCTGCAGCCGCCGCGCCACCCCCCTCTGCTGCTGGCGCACCACCCCCCGGTGCTGGCGCTCTGCCTTCTTCCGCCCGACGCCCGTCGACGCAGATCATCGTCGACACCCCGGCGTCATCGACTTCGACATCGCGGCAAGATCTTCGCGACCTCGAGGTCGGCTACGTACGAATTCATCGTCAACGCTTGTGCGGGAGCGTAATCCCCGCTATCGATCTACATGGAGGTAATGTAACCCGTTCCGCCACCGTTATCGCATGTACTAGATAGATAGATCCTGGCTAGTTAGGGTTTCGTACGCTAGAAAATTATTGTTTTCTGCACCGTAACCCCTTCAAATATGCCCTAGAGGCACTTAATAAACATAGTTTATTGGCAATATCCCAATCGTTCATTATATGTTTTACACCATGCTATAACTGTATTAAGCGAAAACATTAATACAGGTGTGGTAGATAAACAACCAGGTCCCTAGTAGCCTCTACTAAGACTAGTTTCGTTGCGCGATTGAGATCGAGGTTTTCCGATCATAGGGCATGGCGTCGGTCGGCAATGGAAGTCATATCGTTAGGTGTAACGATGTGATGGACATACCCTGTATTTATAGGACATAGTCATTACGCTTAAGACCGTGAGATCAACTCTTATTGTTATCTCTGGAAAATATTTTGATCGCACCAAACGTCGTATCTTATATAGTATGACAATAACGGTGATACTTTTGGGTATCAGAAGGGGGTAGTTGAGACGAGGGGTCAACAGCGGGATTTGTCAGTCCGCATAGCCGGATAGATACTCTAGGGCCCACTCGGTGAGATTATGTCAAATGAGTTTGCAAACATGTGACTAGATCACCAGCTGACATAATATCATAGACGAGTAGAAGATAGCGATGTCGGTAACGAGATCATGCTAGGTATGGAGATATCTGAGAATGATGCTCGGACACGCTAAGTATCGCCATGACAAAGGGTTTAAGACTATACGTCCAGGTTTGATAGATGAAAGTCATTCGTTATATCACAGGGATTAATTCATGGGGTCCAGGCCTACGAGTTAGTCGTCGATCATAGAGGAGTCTTGATCGTACCTGTTATTATATCGAACCGCTAGGGTAACACACTTAAGGGGTTTCGACAAGACAACCGGAAAGGAAAGAGATCACCGGGAGGGGTCCGATGGAGATCGGGCAGCGCCGTAAGAGTTTTCGGAGCTAGGAAAAATTATATATATTATGTTTGATATTAATTAGTGTAATTAATATGCAAATATGATTTTATATATTTATTTTCGAATTTATTTAGGCTGATTTCCCTAAATGGGCCTTCTGGTCGAAAGAAGGCCCATGGGGGGGAAAACCCTCAAGGGAATTTTGTGGGGGAGGCTTGGCCGTCCTAGGTGGGCCAAATGGGGCCCACCTAGGGCCGGCGCACCATCCCTAGCCGCACCATGGCTGTGGGATAGTCCCACATTGCCTGGCTAGGGAGGTTGGCTCCCCCCGGGAGCCTATATAAGAAGGGGCACCCCTGGCCTTTTAATTCACCAATTAATTCCCAATTTCTCTCTCGATCTCGTGGTTCCCTTGTCGGAGCCGCGCCGAGTAGAGGAGGGGGATCTCTTCCACCGTAGCCCGCTGCCGCGCTGCTGGTGTTCCGGTCCAAGTCTTCCGCTGCTCGTCCTGGACTGGAGCTTCGGAGGCCGTCGTCTCCACCGTATGTGTGTGACGCCCTGCGAGGTGCTGCGCTAGCGGTACTCGGAGGCCTACTTCCTCCACCCGACCTCGGGGTCATCTTCGTCGTCTTCGTCGCGCCGAGTTCTTCGCGACCTAGAGGTCGGCTACGTCGTCTTCGTCGTCAACGCTTGTGCGGGAGCGTAATCCCCGCTATTCGGTCTACGAGGGTACGTATTCCGATCTCCGCCGTACTTCTATATCTGCATAGTGTAGATCTTGGCTAGTTTAAGGATATCGTTGCTAGGAAATTTTTTGTTTCTGCACACGATCCCCTTCATAGAAGTAGTCAGTTATGGGGCAGTCGATCAACTCCTGGTGCAACCCACCTTATGGGAGCAGATCAAGGAAGCACAGAAGGGTCACGAAAGCATTGAGGGCATCAAGCGAAGATTGGACAAGGAGGAAGTCACTGGATTCACCATCGACCCTGCCGGCATTCTTTGGTACAAGGGACGCATCTGCGTACCGTCAGATCCTGCTCTGAAACAGTTAATTATGAAGGAAGCCCACGAGACTTTGTACTCTATCCACCCTGGTGGAACCAAGATGTACCAGGATTTGAAAAAGAATTTCTGGTGGCATGGCATGAAACGCGATATTGCACTCTTCCTCCAGAACTGCGACATCTGCCAAAGAATCAAAGCAGAACACCAGCGACCAGCTGGATTACTCCAACCTCTTAAGTTGCCTGAGTGGAAATGGGATGAGATCGGCATGGATTTTATCACTGGATTACCCCGATCCAATCGCGGGCATGACGCTATTTGGGTTATTGTGGATCGACTCACCAAGGTGGCACATTTTCTCCCGGTGAGCACTCGTCATCGATCTGATCAACTAGCGGATCTTTACATGTCGCGCATCGTCAGCCTTCATGGGATACCTAATACTATCGTATCAGATCGGGGAACCCAATTCACTTCTCGATTTTGTACTAAGCTTCATGAGGAGCTCGGAACCAAACTCTTCTTCAGTACCGCATATCACCCTCAGACAGGAGGACAAACGGAAAGGGTCAACCAGATCTTAGAGGATATGCTTCGATCCTGTGTATTAGCTTATGGGGCCAAGTGGGAGAGTTTGCCGTTTGCTGAATTCTCTTACAACAACAGCTACCAAGCTAGTCTGAAGATGGCACCCTTCGAGGCTTTGTACGGACGGAGGTGCCGTACTCCTTTGAACTGGTCGCAAACGGGAGACAGACAAATTTTTGGGGTTGACACCCTGAGGGAAGCCGAAGAGCAAGTTCAACTCATCCGCGACCGTCTTAAGGCCGCTCAGTCCAGACAGAAAAGTTAAGCAGATTCCAGGAGGCGTGAACTCAACTTCAAGGAAGGAGATATGGTATACCTGCGTGTTACTCCACTCAAGGGAATGCAGCGTTTTCATGTGAAGGGGAAGTTAGCAGCAAGGTATATTGGTCCCTTTAGAATAATAAGTCGAAGAGGAGAAGTATCTTATCAGTTAGACTTGCCGTCTCATCCGTCAGAATTTCATGATGTGTTTCATGTGTCCCTGCTCCGGAAGTGTCTGCAAGTTCCTGGTGGTACTCATTCATATAAGGAGGTACATCATCGCACCATTGATCTCAATCATGACCTCACCTATCGAGAACGACCACTTAGTGTTCTCGCTGAAGACGTCCGTCTGACCCGGAGACGGAAGATCAGATTCCTGAAGATCCAATGGAGCAACCATTCGGAGGAAGAAGCCACCTGGGAGCGTGATGATTATTTGGAGCGTGAATTTCCTGGTTTTCTTTCATCTTCAAATATGGAATCTCGGGGACGAGATTCTCCTAAGGGGGGAAGGTGTGTAACACCCCAATTTTCTCAGCATAAGTAATTGTGATGTTATCCTAGATTTTCAGCCTTAGTAAAAACTTTTGTTTGTGTAGAATTTTGAGTCATGATTTAATTTGTTTGCACACCTTATGCTTGTTGTGCTCCACTAGCTTTCCATGTTAATTGAAAACACTAAAACCTCCACAACAAAATTAAAAGATCAACTATTAGGATCTTCATGGTTATTAAAACTAAGCCAAACTAGGAGCTATTATTAAGCAAACCATAAATGGTTTTTGACATGCATCTGAAACATTTTGGTCTAAGAAATCCATAGTTTCACACCCTATTCCAAATTCTCTCAAAAGAACTTGTTTGCACATAAATATCACTAGTTTTTGTAGCCATCAAATTAACATGACCATTTGGGTCATTCTTTTCCTTTTCACTAAAACCTTTCTTTTATTTTGTTTGCCCAATGAGGTGGTTGTTTTGAGCACTTAGTAATTTAGTAACTTCACCACAATCTAGTGAGTTTGGGCAAATAGCTTAATTTTATTTTGTGAAAAAGTGTTTGAAATTTTCAAATTTCGAATTTGTTTTTATTTGAAGAAAACTACCCTAAACCTCCACTCATCTCCCTCACCCCTCCCTACCCTACCTGCTGGAGAAGGAGAGCAGCATCCCACCCCTTTGGCCCACCTGTCATGGACCTCGGGTCACCTCTCCCCCTCTCTTCTCTTTTCACTTTTTCTCTCCACCCAACCGGAGCTCTTCTCCTCCCTCCCTACTGGCCCGAGCTCGTCACCCGACCAAATCCCTTCTGTCTCTCTCTCCCACCGCCCATCCAGCCAGTAGCACGAGAGGAAACCGCTCCCCTCTCTCTCTGTCCGAAGGAAACCCTAGATCGGGTGGCAACGTTAAAACCACCCCGAGCCCTCCCCCTGACCATTTCTCCCCCTCTCGGTCCACTCCTCATCCCACTCCTCCCTCCTCTGGAGCAGAACCTCGAGCTCTCACCCCCATTTCCTCTAGAGAAGAAGAAAACCTCCTCGGTGGCCGACGGAAGAAAATTGCCGTAGCCGCCGTTCTCCTCCACCATTTCTCGCCATTGTTGGCTCTCTGTGACCCCCTACTCGAGCTCTAACCCCTCCACCCTTTCCTCTTTGCTCTAGGTGCTCAAATACGCCGCCCTCGTCCACGACCCGAGCTCGGAGGAGACGCCATGGTGGCATGCAGAGGACCTCCCCGGCGTTTCTTTGCGTAGGGATCTGCTGCCCTACTTCTCCTCCGCCGAACCCCACCCTCCGCTCGAGCTCTGGACGTCCGAGGTGAGCTCCTCTTCGCGTCCCTCTTCTCCCCTCTCTCTTTCTCGGTTTCCCGCTCGTGTCTCCGGCGCGGGGAAGAAGAAAGGCCCAGGGCCGTCCGATCTGAGATCGACGACCCTGTTTAAATCCCCCCTTCTAAACTCCGCCGCCCGCTCCAGATCTGGCGACCGCGCACCGGTTCGCCAGCGCGCGCGCTGCGACCGGGCCGGCCCAGTTCGCCCCCGCGGCCCATCTCCAGATCCAGCCGTTTCGGCCTGTTTTCTCTTTATTTTTATTTCCTGTCGTTTTTCCAGTAAATCAATAGTCTAGCTTTTAATCATTTGTGGTAAATCCAGGGTTGCTAAAATGATGGGATAAATTTTGTAACATGCATGCACGTTTTCTTAACCATGTGGCATTGGATTTGTTCCAAAATGTGTTTCCTGTTGTGTGTTAAAAAAGATCTAGTGAAAAGTACCTATTTCACCATTTGTTTAATAACTTGTGTTTTATAAATCCAAATCATGCAATCTTGGATCTGTTGGAAAGCTTGTAAAAAATTTCTAACTAGATTGGTAAATCTTGCATGCAGGAGATTACTCTAGCAAAAGTTGTTTCTAGTCTAAGAATAACATCAGTAGATGTTTGGTGATTTTTAATTCTTAAATGAAAACACTTTTTGAAGTAAATCCACTTGGAAGGGTTAGTTATGAGTTGGAAGTATCATGTTCCACAAAAGTAGATTTTTTCTGAAAATATTTATTATTTATTGGGCAAATCTCTGAAAAACAGGGAAATAATCTCTTAAAATGCATTTCTGAAATTTCAGAGATTATTGCATGTCTAGTTTTGTTTGGTTGAGCCACTTTTGTCCCTAGATAAATGTTTGGGATATTTTTGTGGGATAGCCACATGTTTTATCTAACTCACCCCACTGGTTTGGCACAGAAATAATTCATATTATTTTCTGTACATAAATAATAGTCAGAAGTATATGTTATCTTAAAGCAAGGACAACTTGAGCTAGGAGAATCCAAATTAGATGAATAAAATCTCCATTTAATAGAAAACTCATATCTCACCAGAAAAGTTAATTTTGCATACAGGGGATCTATAAAACTGAGTCTATCTTCTGTTTAAGTTTGACATCAGTGGCTCTTATCTGATTTTTGATTATTAATTGGTGATAGATTTTCATGCTCAGCTAATTTTCAGAGATCCATATGATAGTTAGGAGTCATGTGGCAGAAGGGTTTAATTTTAGGAGCAGTACCTTAAGAGTTATGCTTGGTTCATATAAACAGTACTTGATCACTAATTAAATGCATTAGTTGTGTTTTCTGTTTTGTGATGCTTGTTGTTGGTTATTATATTTTAGATTGTTATCAACTCGCAGTTTAGGATCTACACTAGTCTCATTTGTTTTTCATGATACGGTAGAACCGCAACCTGAGGAAGAGCAGTACGAGGTAGTTGAGCACGACTACGGGGAAGAGCAAGACCAGGGACAGTACTCTGAGCAAGGCAAGCCCACCTCACCATTATAATGAATCATATTATTTTATCAAGCATGTTTTGTTTTAAAATAAAATAATGCATGTTTTACTTCTTTTGTGGCACCTTGCCACCCGAAAACTATTTTACAAAATATTGTTTGGCCAAAGTTATCTACTAGAATATTATAGGTATTAAAAAAAGGAGTTTAGTTGGTGAGCCTTGTTGTTGAAGGCTCCATCAAAAAGATTAAATTTTCTAGTAGTGAACTCTTATTTCCTTACCTCAAAACTTTAGGATGGGAACCCACTTGATAAAACTGTTTTACGGAGGAAAACCCGAGTTGCTGGGAGCAATCGGCGAGCAAGTGTTTTATTAAAACCCGAGTTGCTGGGAGCAATCGGAGACGTTTGCGAAAACCCGAGCTGCTGGGAGTAGACGGAGGAGAAAGTGTTTTGAAAAAAAAACAAAGTGTGACCCTAGCTGCCGCCCGAACAATTAACCCGTGCAGCCACACTACCTGACATGGGTAGGGCTTAGCCGGAAGCTAGTCTGTTTTAGTGTTGGGGCTCTCATACTTTCTATGGGGGCTGGGCCCTCGAAGCCGGGTTGTCGTACTGAAGAGACAATACACTGTTGAGGACCAACAGCCGGACGATTACGGCGGTTCTCCTGACGTGGCGGTGTGGCGTCCCGAGGAAAGACCAAGAGGTCTAGTGGAGCACACGGTGCCGAGGAGAACAAACCTACCGGGAGGCCCCGATACTAGAGTGGTCATAGTGAAAAGCTTTGATCGCGTTATCCGGACCCCCGCATGCTGTCGTATGACGGGCCGTGGCACACACGGCGGAAGGACCGATTGGTGTGGGTAAAGTGTGCAACCTTTGCAGAGTGTAAATCTATTCGAATAGCTCAAGGACGGTTGGAAAGGTCCCACTAGGCATGCTGGCTGTTTTATGATTTTCGAAAGAGAAGTGTTTTCGAAGGAAGCAAGAAGTCAACAAAGTGGTACCCGGGAGGTACGGAATTTGGGAGAGGATGGTTGGTCTCGGGGAGAAAATCAGTCTGGTCTCAAGGAGGAAAAAGGGTTACCCCTATCCTATTGTTTTAAATGGTCTTACAAAAGAAGGTTTTGAACTTGGATATGTCCTTGATATATCTAAGAGAAGAGAATTCTATCTCTAAATGTTTTTCTTCAACAAAGATATAGAGATGTCGTATTCTCTATGCTTGAAATCATTGTATTCGAAATTAAGCCCTGTAGTTGTATATAGGAGCCTTCCCAGTTTTCGAAATGTGTTTTCTTGCATTACCATGAAAACTCAAGCCCTAGAGGTGGTCTTGCGAGTACGTAATTGTACTCATATGGCTTTGTCCCTGGATATTCAAATGTCCAGATTATAATGAGGAGGCCTACATCGAGGAGGAGGTGTATGACGACGACTACGCCACTTAGCTGTCAACGGTCAACTGCACTTGTGGGATCAGCGCTCGGAGATGTTCAGAGTCGTCGCTAGCCACGAGCTTCCGCTATCTTAGTTAATTCCGTCCTGCGTGACGAGGTTTGTTGACTTGGGTCGTACGACCGTCTATGTGTTGTAAGACTTTTATTCGTACGACTTGAATGATGTAACTCTTTGATACCTATGTTGGTTATGTGATTGCGATGCATTGATCATTGGGATCGTGATCTCTTACATAACGTGGGCATCTCGGACTTGTTTCGAGGGGTCCTTACACCTATCCCGGCCAATATAGGTGGGTAAACCTAGGTATTTTCCACCCTGAGCTTCAGAATTCAGGCCCAACTCTTGCATGATGGAAACTTTCAGCCGTGTAGGTGTATTCCTGCTGAATAAAATGGATGACTTGTCTCGGTTTATAACCTGGCCTGATGAAGCTTCGTAAGTCTGCAAGATAGTGTTAACCACCTTTGCACTTTCAACTGTGGCCTCCATGAGCAGCAGGGAATCATCTGTGAAAAGAAGGTGATTAATACTTGGTGCCGATGGAGCTAATTTGATGCATGTAATTTCACCCCTTTCTTCGGCTGCATGAATTAGAGCCGAGAAACCTTCCGCACATAAGAGGAACAGGTAGGGGGAAATTGGATCCCCTTGCCGAATACCTCTCCCTGGCACAATTGTATCTGTGACATTCCCATTAACTTTAAACCGATAGGACACTGACGTAACACATTTCATCACTCCTTCCACAAACTGGTTGCAAATACCCAATTTGAGCATAATATTTTCCAGGAAAGACCACTCAACTCGATCATACGCTTTACTCATATCCTGTGACGCCCTAAAATCGATACTATGTAGATTTAAGCGATCCCGCCGAAATCCGCATAATAACGATTTTAGGTCGCCCACCAGACATAATGTGCACGCCGAAACATGCGCATTATGTGGGTGGAATTGTGATAACATTACAACAGCTCCGATACATCCACAAATACAACATAAGATATAATACAACAACGACTCGAACGAGTCAAGATACAAATATTACGATACAAAGATACAAATGACAACGGAAGCAAAAATAGTATCCGACTACGGATAAGATGCAAATTGGACTAAGAGTCCTGAAGATAAGCGATGGCGCCATATCCCTGCCCAGCCAAGCCGGAGGGATTCCCAAGCTAACGTCGTCAGACTTTAAACCTGTTGACTGCACATAAAGCACGACCCAAAAGAGGGTCAGGGCACTCCCTGGCAAGCAAAACCGACTTGCCTACTTTCTACACCATCTCCCAAAATATAGGGGAGGTGGACTTAGCGGCAGCAGCACTAGCAACCTAAAGAGACACACTACAACTTCCGTCTAAATAGAGAGGGATAAGAGAGCGCATAAGATAAACATCTACCACTAACACCAAACATAACCCATTCTCGAATTAACCCCCTCAACCAAATATGAGGAAGCAATTCGGGAAACTCACACGTTGAACAGTTTTAATTATAATTTATTGTGAAAGTAATTCTATATTTACTAGTCAAATTAATTAACATTAATTAGGTGTAAGTTGTCTAGATCTTGTTAGCCAGCATCATCACCAAAGTCGTCCATAACCATGGACACGGCTCATCGATAAGATTATACCCTGCACGGGTGCACTAGCAAGCATCAGGGCTTCTCAACACGACTTATTCCTTCACTACAGCAAGTCCAAGTGCCACCCATATGAGTTGTTACCCGCGTCAGGAGTCCGGCCGAATCTCAGTTGCGGACTCATTAGTTTGCGACTACGCCACCATGCGGCTCAAACCACAGTAGGAACTGTCCGCTTCGTGTCGTACCGCACCTATATGACCCCCCGTATCACATAACCTCTCATCATCATCATCATCATCATGCACATGCATATGAGCAAATGGAAAACCCGAACTACTTGCGGCACATGGACAAGCTGTATATCCGTTCAAAGTCGAGGGGGGCTCCATAGGGCCTCCCACAAGTGGTTAGTGCGCTCAAAATTGGATCCGAGGACAAAATCTCAGTTCCTAGGTCGACACTGAGCAGAACAAAGCACCTCGCAAGGCCTTCCGCCTGGTGCCTTATCTTTTAATTATAATACCCCAATATAATACAACATTTTATTAAGGTAGAAAGATCTATCATACTAAGCAGATGAAACATAAGACCAACAAACGACTCGCACAAACAACTCTATGCATGCGCTACGACTCACAAGGCCAACAGATAAACAAACAACAGGTGATGGGATGTGGGGAAAAAGCTGTATGGGCTGCAGGATAAACATGTGATGGGATCGCGATAAGAATCGATAACTAGGGTAGCAGAGATCAACGGCAGGAATGAAAGACAATGTATAGGTAAACAAGCAAATTTTGCTTGCCTGGAATCCTGCATGGAAGCAGATTTTGTCGTAGCTCACACATCTCAACGTCGTATCCGCGAAGAAGCAACAAACACTGGAAAGCATAAAAAATGCATTTTACAACTACGGCAAAAGATTCAGCATGATCATACGAGAATGATGCATGGCATGGCAAGATGCAATACAATGCAGGTAATCCAAATTAATCGGGAAAGCAACCCCGGCAATTAATATTTAGGTGCAAGTTATTTATTTACCAGCAATATTAATTGTTGGTTAACATGGCAACACATGGCATGGGTGATCTAATTAAATTAAATGGAATAGGGTATTATATATTTATTACCCCGTACATTCCATATTTAATTATTTAGTTGCAATTAACAAATTATACTAAGCAATTAAAATAACAGATGCAAAATGGCATACAAATGTCGTATTAATATTCCTTGCATTTTTCTGATAGAAAACATATAAAGATTATTTTAATTGGAGTTATAGAATTAAAGTTATTGCATAATTAAGTTTAGGGGTGTTTCTGAAAAGTGTAGGGACCCATCCGTGGTGGAAAAGTGCTGGCGAGGTTCTCTGTGCAGAAAACAGGAAGAGCAGGGGGCTGAGCGCAAAGATCCAGATCCAGATCTGGATCTGGGCTTTTTGCAGCGTAGGTGGGCTAGCCACAGCGGATGACACGCGGGCCCAAGGCGCCACGGAGGCGTGTGTGCGCAGTGCGGGCTCTCGCGATCACTGACCCGTGGGGCCTGCCTGTCAGTGGGTGCGGAAAAATGAAAAAGGTGGATTTTTCCGGGGAGCTGGGGATCGAACTCACGACCTCGCGTGCGTGGGACGGTTCCGTGGTGCTAGCCACTAGGCCGAGCAGTTCTTGTGCAAGGAAAGGCGCTCGTTTGTTTATGTTGTGAACCTGTTGACAAGTTTCCTGACGAAACTGAATAAGCAGTTAACTCACGACCGGAACGGATGCCGCGGCGGACTGAAAACGGCCGGCGACCGAAGCCGGGGCGCGGCGGCTGCGCACGAAGGCGAGGCCCAGAGCACGAGGGAGAAGGAGAGGGAGGACCGGAGCTCACCATGGGAGCCGCGGGGTAGTCGTACGGCTCGAGATTGTCCGCGACAGGAAGTAGAAGGAGGAGGCGGCGACCACGGACGGACGAGGAAGGCGGGCGCGGCGACGGCCATCCTTGCGACGGAGAGCTCGAAATTCTTGCGGGACCGAAGAGGAGACAACGACGTTTTCATTCCCGCGCTCGGCAGGGGGCGGGGGTGACCATTGTGACTGCGGGGTGTTGCTTAACTTCCGGCCATGAGGTGCTTTGGTAGGGGAAAAGAAAAGCAGGAGGAAGAAGAAAGGAGAGGGAGAGCGGTGGCGGCGCAGGGGAGGGGGAGAAGAGAACTAGGGTTCCAGGGGGAGGCTCGGGGAGCGATTTAAAGGAGAGGGAAAAGGGAGCTGTGGGGCATCCATGGCCTCCACGCTGTAAAGCGAGCTCAGCTCGCTCCGTACGGGGAAGAAGGCGACAAGGGGAGATGGGCGGGCCAGAGGAGAGGAGATGGGCCAGGTAAGTGGGCTGCGGCCCAGGAAGTGTTTTTCCTTTCTAAAATTTTTATTTCTCTTTTAGTTCTTTTTCTGTTTTTGTATTTCTAACACAAAATAGAAAAGAATTTTGAATATAGAATCTTTACAAAATGGTTTTAGTTTAAAATAGGCAATTTAATAAACTAGTTTTTATAATATTTGCAAAAGATTTAAAACACACATTTTTAATTAATTTGAAAATGCATTTGAATTTAATTGAGGAAATTAAATTTAAATGCAACAATTAAATTAATGCGATGCAATGCGATGCTATGTCGATGAAAAAAGAAAACACACAAAAAAAACTAAAAGGGGATAAATCCCGGAGCGTTACATATCCAGTTTCACCGACATGTAGCTTTTCTTCCCTGATCTTTTTCTTTTCATGAAGTGGGACATCTCATATGCAAGAATTGTATTATCAGAGTAAACGACCCGCGACAAACGCACTCTGGTTTGGGGAAATAATCTCATCCAGAATACATTTTAGCCGGTTGGCATAAACCTTGGAGACGAGCTTGTAGACCACGTTACAAAGGCTAATTGGACGAAGATCTTTCATACTCTCAGGGGTCTTAACCTTTGGGATGAGCACAACTACTGTTTCATTCCACCCTTCAGGTATACTGCCACCTTGTAACACGTTCAACACCTCCTCCACCACAGTATCACCAATAGTACCCCAAAAGCGCTTGTAAAAAATTGCAGGCATGCCATCTACTCCTGGTGCTTTGAGATCACCAATGCTATCAAGGGCTACTTTGGTCTCTTCTCTTGTGAAATCAGTACTGAGGGTTTCATTCATTTGTGGTGTCACTCGAGGAGATATATGAGCCAGAACATTCTCAGCATCCACCCCAGCCATGGGGGTAAACAAGTTTACGAAGTAATCAGAAACAAGGGCATGTAAACCCTCCTCCCCCTCCACCACCACTCCATCGCCACCTTTCAACCCTTTTATGGTATTATGTTTTTTCCTCTCCGATGCACATGAGTGGAAATACGCAGTATTCCGATCGCCCTTCTCAAGCCAATTTAAATGTGCTCTTTGTTTCCAGGATAACTCCCATTGATCCTCCAGCCTTTCTAATTTAAAACGGAGCCTTTGTTCCTTGGCAACACTACTTGCTGTGATCTCCTCCCTCCTACGGGCTTCCAGCTCATCTTTTAAGACCTTTATACGGTTCTGCAAGTCCCCCAGCACCTCACGGCTCCATCGATGGAGCTCCTTGGAAATAGTTTTCAGTTTTTCATTTATTTTCCCCTCTCCTCTAGCAGCGGCAAGGCCCCAAGCATTATGAACGACAGATTCACACTCCTCCTCCAAAAGCCACCTTGCTTCAAACTTTTTATTCAAACCCTTATTACCAGTCCAAATAGGTCTAGATTGTGCCTCCGTATGGATGATCACTGGTCTATGGTCTGAGCGCTCTGGATCACCATTCTGAACATGAAACTCAGGGAACCGAATACGCCAAGCTGAGGAAGCAACAGCTCGGTCCAAGCGTTCTCGAATATAGCCGTCAACCCTTGAAAAGTTATTCCTCCATGTAAACATGTCACCTTCAAAGCCAAGGTCTTGTAAGTTAGAGAACTCTAATGTATCTCGGAATCTATCCATATGCAGCTACGGTTTTGGAGCACCTCCTTGTTTTTCAAAACTATACATGATCTCATTAAAATCTCCTACACAACACCAAGGCAGATTATTTTGATGATGTAGAGTATGCATGAGTCGCCAGGTCTCCTCCCTGTTTTCCTGTCGCGGTTCACCATCGATACCCGTTAACTGCCATTTAAAACCATCATCATCTGTGACATCCACATCAATATGCATCCTCCCTTTCCATCGGATACTAACATTTATTCCACTCTTCCAGAACAAAGCCAAGCCACTACTTCTACCCTCACAGTCTTTCACAATCATGTGAGGCATATCCCAACATCCAACGGAACTTCTCCATTCTTTTCTCATCCAACTTGGTTTCACATAAGAAAAGAATATCTGGATCCACCTTCTTCTGATGAGATTGAAGACCTCGTACTGCTGGTTCATTCCCCAAACCCCGACAGTTCAGCGCACTGACTCTCATTAGGCTCCGTGGAACTGTCCCGACAACCCCGCTACAACAGAATCGGAAAAAGAAAGCTTCACCTTTGTTGCCACGGTCGTACTCAAATAAATGATCTCCAGCTCCGACGAAAGACAAGCTCTTCAACCGATCTTCAAGACCTCTTCAGCGCCTCCCAAGAAAACCATCTTCAAAACCTAGGGATTAAGTGTCTTACGAACGTGTCTTAGGAAACACGAAAGATTGTGAATTGGAGACTATATGGACTTGGCACAAAGACGAGCGAGGACACCACAAAGAGGAGAGGGCCAAAGACAGAAAATCACCAGAGAAAACGCCGGCGAACAAGGAAGGAAGACGAACGGAAAACTAGATCGCCACTCTGTCGTCAGAGGGAACCAACCGTCACCCACGGAACGGACAGAATGTGCTAGTTATCTCTTCACAGTAGCGTGCAGTTTTAGCGATCAGTAACAGCAGAATTTCTCAAAGTCGCCTAGAGAAAAATTCAAAATCGTAGTTAAAACACGCTTGGGCCGCTTGTTAGCAGGCTTGGGCCGCTGAAACTTGGATCTCTGACCCGAGATCAAGGGGTCTAAACACCCTAGCTTGAACAAAGGAATTCGGCACGCACGGCCGGCAACAGAAACCCGCACGGCGCCACCGCCGCCCCCTCCTCCCTCCCCCGGTCCCTCCTCCACCCTTCTTGGCCTCGCCGCGGACGCCTTGCCGGACCGCTCGGCTCTTCCTCCGAGCCCTCTCCCTCGCCGTATCCTGGTAAGCCCCGCCTCCTCCCCCCGCTAAATCCCGCTACGCCGCGTCGCCGCGCACGCGCTTGCTTGCTTTTGCTTTGTCGGTGGACTTCGTATGGGCGGGGTTTCTCCCTCGGTGCCGATACCCACGAATCGAATCCTCGGCGCCGCTCTCGTGTGTGTTTGCCTGCGCGGAATGTTCGATTTCTCCTCGTCTTGTCATCTGTGGGGATTTTCGTTCGCGTTCTCGGTCGCTTTTCCTCCCGTAGGCCGCGAACTTGGAATGTACCGGAATGTTCGATTTCGTCTTGTCTTTGTCGGTGGAGTTTCTGCGATTCTTCGGGATTTCTGCTTGGTTCCTTCCTGGCCTTGGAGCAAGTCCATGGCGCGGCCAACTCTTGATGCCCGCACAGATGTTCGGTTTTTGTGTGTCTTCTTGATGAATCTCGACATTTCTTTGGTTCAGTGTCTACTCCTTACGGTTCTTCGTCTTGCTTATTTTGTGTGGTTATGGATTCACTAGACTCATTAAATTCTTGCTGTTTCCCAGTTTCCAGGTGACAGGCGTGATGGGGAAGAGGAAGAGGAAGAGGGAGAATACAGTGCCGGAGGCCAACAAGACGCTGAAATCCCCGCGCCTGTACAGGCAGACTGTGGGCGGGAAGTCGCTGGAATCCATGGGCCTGTTACACCTACAGGTGCAGGCTGCGGGCGCGTCTCCATCAGATTCAAGCGAATCCTATCGGGAGATGGAAGGCATCAGCGACAGGGGCGGCAACATCGAGCCGTGCCACCACATGTGCTTGGACGACGACTCGGTGGACATGGCTGTGTACGATATCGAGTATTCTGAGGAGATTCCGAACTTCCATTTTCCCCAGGCTGGTGAGAGCAAGGAAGGGATGATGAAGTGCATGGAGTGCCACTACATTGCCTGCGCTGGGTGGCCTGCGGACAGGGATGATCCGCAGGAACACGCCTTCTGGCACGCCGAGGACACCGAGCACCATATTGCTCAGTGGTACGATGACCCGAGGCTGGGGTGCTGCTTCGAATGTGCACGCACTATGAGGCTGACTGGCGACCAAGACCAGTCGAGCGATGATGAGGTCTCAGACGTGAACCAAATTGTAGATGATGAACAGGGAATGGTGGCCAGCAAAACGATAAAGCAGCAGGGAATGGTGGCCAGCAATACAATAGATCAGCAGGGAATGGTGGCCAGCACTTCAAAGGTTGATTCGGCAACGGTAGCCAGCAATTACAAGGTTAATTGGGAAATATTGGCAAGTATTGCTATGGATCGAATGGCGGCCAGGGATGTTATTAGAGGGATGCTGATTCAGGGGAACAGATGCTACTTGAATGCTCAGTGGTACGATGACCCGAGGCTGGGGTACTGCTTCGAATGTGCACGCGCTATGAGGCTCACTGGCGACCAGGACCAGTCGAGCGATGATGAGATCTCAGGCGTGAACAAAATTGTAGATGATGAACGAGGAATGGTGGCCAGCAAAACAATAAAGCAGCAGGGAATGGTGGCCAGAAACACAGTTGATCAGCAGGGAATGGTGGCCTGCACTTCAAAGGTTGATTCGGCAACGGTAGCCAGCAATTACAAGGTTGATTGGGAAATGTTGGCAAGTAATGCAATGGATCGATTGGTGGCCAGGGATGACTATGTTATTGGAGGGATGCTGAATGAGGTAAATACATGCTACATGAATGCTCACTGGTACGATGACCTGAGGCTGGGGTACTGCTTCGAATGTGCACGCGCTATGAGGTTCACTGGCGACCAGGATCTGATGAGCGATGATGAGGTCTCAGCCGTGAACAAAATTGTAGATGATGAACGTGTAATGGTGTCCAGCAACACAATAGATCAGCAGGGAATGGTGGCCAGCACTTCAAAGGTTGATTCGGCAACGGTAGCCAGCAATTACAAGGTTGATTGGGAAATGTTGGCAAGTAATGCAATGGATCAAATGGTGGCCAGGGATGACTTTGTTATGACAGGGATTCTGAATCAGGGAAACACATGCTACATGAATGCATCGCTGCAGTGTCTCCTTGCGCTTGGTAAGCTGATGATAACTATTGGAGAGCTGGATGCTCGGTTGGGAGAAATTGGTCTGCACCTGAGGCAGTTGTTTGTAGAGACAAGCAGTGCGAATAATGCCAGACACAGGCTGGACCCAACTACTGAAGAAATCACTTCAGGGACGAGCTGTAATGAAAAGGACTCAGCCTCTTGCGCAGCTGATGCGAAAGCTGAACGTCACAAAGGTGCTCAAGAAGCTGTGCCTGCTTGCCTTGTTACTGAGGACTGCCAAATATTTGTTAAGTCCCTGTCTGGCATGAGTTTGTCAATTCAAATTGGACTAGATAAAAATTCTGAACATCTGGCATCCCTTGTCAAGAATATAATATTTTTCAGTCACAATGATCATTATCTGGAATATCAGGGTCACGTGTTAAAACCCAAATCAACACTGAGTGATCAAGGAATTGGCCTAGACTCGGCTGTTATGATACGTTCAAGACTTTGCGGGGGAAGGGTCGTCCTAACCCAGTTTCCGAAAGATAATATTCTGCATCGTAGACTTGTTCCTGGCAGAATAAACCTTGAGCCAGAGTTTAATGATCTAGGACTTAAGATCCTTAGAGGCGTTGTGAGGCGCGTTCTGGGTACCATTAATGGTGGGTGGTGCTGGACTCAAACGTTGCGCTTGCAAGATTTTGATGTTACTAATGATGGTAATGTACATGTAAATAGAGCTGCGACAGCCAATTCCAGCCATCCCCTCATTCGTTCGAATCTGCAAGACCTTGCAACTTCAATTGAAAATCATTTCTGTGCTAACGAGAGGCCAGCATACCTTGATAACCTCGTTGACAGACTAAGGAACAACAAAGTTAAATGGGACCACAGTGTACGAAGGTACTGTTTCTCCAGGGAATACCGACTGGCGCTGTTATCTAATTTTGCAGGGCTTACATCTATTTGCAGAGTCAATGTTGTTTACCAGTTGAAGCTCTTGTTTGATTCACTTGAGATAAGGGACAGATGGAGGTTTAAGAGAGCCCTAAGGAAGTGCAGATTAACAA
Organism: Poa annua; assembly: GCA_026929855.1. NCBI lineage: Eukaryota > Viridiplantae > Streptophyta > Magnoliopsida > Poales > Poaceae > Poa > Poa annua. The sequence goes on along the minus strand of CM049431.1, from coordinate 75,832,264 downwards.
TCAATTGGTTTAAGTTGGTATGGAAGTATTCTATCATCAAAAAAACCTTGTTAAATGGACACTACATCATGGATACTTTTAACGCCTTTGTGCTGTCAAGGAACTACTTTTCACATTCATTTTCGAACAGATGGGTATGTTTTTAATGAAATTACTCTACATTTTCTCAATATTAAATCAGAACACAGATTTAACCCATCAGTATTTCTTATTTTTTAGGACCATGGATTTGAAATGGCTGAATGTGATTCTGGATTAGAGATTCTACTGTTCTTGTGTTTGGGTAACTTCTTGGCAGATCTCGTGCCTGAGTTGCTTTATGAGGGGTTCGATCTTTCTAACCTGTAAGTGCTGGTTTTCCTATTGTATATACATTTCTCGATCTAAGCATAGTTTTGTTTCCTTGAATCAAGAATAATAATAATATTGCTGATGCACCCTAGAGCCAACCAAGTTAGTGCCACCCCAACACAGATAGAAAGTAGCATCTCCCCCGTAGCTTGTCTAGCATATGCAAGAGAGGAAATTACTGCTGAGTGTGGGCTATAGAATTTTATTTATGCATAAGAATATGTATCAAATTGTTGATTTTTGTGCAAAAATAAGTTATATTTATCAAGACATGAAGCAAATATGGTGGCATTCTTGCTGTATTTACATGCTTGCTTCTGTTATTTTCATGCACGGCTACAATCTGTATTTACTGAAAATTGGTGACCTCTTATTGTGAGCGCAGGCTGCGCTCTTGCTGCCCTGACATGGACTAAGCCAATCCAAATGGAGGGATCCAAATGGAGGGATGCCGATCCAAATGGAGGGACTCCATCCAGAAACACGGACTCATGAATATTGCTAGTACTTGGCAAGTGGGGCCTGTATGCTGTAAGCTGGAGTTGACCACCTGTAATGTTGATGAATTGTTACCTGAACATTAGTAGGAACATGTTATCTCCTTCTTATGGTGTGAGGTGTTCCTTTCAGTAACAAACAAACTTAGTATGTTGCTATCTGAGGCGTTTCTTATTCCCAGATCTTATAGCATAGTTACTTTTATGGAGGGTTCAATGTTTATGACCTGTAAGTGCTGTTTTTTCCAATTGTACCGTATGCATGTCCTCATCTAAGCATAACTTTTATGACCTGTAACATTGCCATATGTAATCAGACCTTGTGTAGGACTGGACTTCAACGCCAATAACGGTCGCTATTTCTTAGATCCTTAATAAATTTAACACCAAAGAACTGTCATCATTCATCGGCGATCACACGGTCTAGCTATCTCTTGATCGACATATTATAATACTTGCATCACACAGGGAATGCGCCATTTGTTTGAGACAGACATTGCCTTGGTGCGATGAAGATGCGACCTGGCAAAGCTTCATAAGTCGCCATCATGTCGGTGCTTGCAACCGCGGCCGAGTCTGAAGCCGCCATCAACGCGACCGGCGACCGCCTCGGCAACCTCCTGTCCTCTTCCTCCAACCTCCAGTCGAAGTCCGTGATCACGAGCTCAGGATGTAAGTGGTGCGGTCGCCAGGCGATGCGGCTTGTACTGCTTCCACCGCATGTCTACTAAGCTGGTTTTGTAACGGCCGTACAATTATTTTTCGGCACTATGCGGTTATACAACGTCGCAACGTCACGATGCACGTGCGTGCACGTACAGACACCCCTATGGCCGTACACACGCAAAACCTACCCCTATGAGCACCTCCGAAAGACTGGACCGACATATCTTGAGGTTGACGAAGTCATCACGGACGTCTCGCTGTTGACGGGCACATCACCTACCACTGAAAGCATAATGCCGATTAAATTCTAGAAAATTCAGAAAAATACGAACACCCATACCAAGTCTGGAACTTGAACGTGGACGGGCAGGTTCCACCACAAGAAACCAAACTAGTTGAGATAGGGTCACTTCGCGCGATGCACTTGCAGCTGTGCGCCCGTTGCGTGTGTATGCAGTAAACGAACAGCAAAAGTCTGAATCTTGAAAAATATCGTTTCTAGAATTTAAATTTGTGGCGTCTGCCCAACGTGGACACTAGGGAGTGATACCCCCTTTATTTTGTTCGGTAGGAGATACAGGCTAGGTATTTCGTGCGAGTCCTAACTAGATACTAGGTAACCGTGTAGTAAATAAAATTTGAATTTGGTGATGTGTACATTTAAAATATGTAGGTTCGAAAATTGGTGAAATTCTTGCGTTTGAAAATTGTTTAGTTTTCAGAAATTATTCAAGTTGGGGTGTTTTGAGTTAGTTTAAAAAGTTATATTAGTTCTTGTAACTAATTTTGTTAACTGAATTACAACTTGATGTTTTGTGTGGCTCTGAATATTCAACAATTTGAAATATATTTCTGTAATCTCTATAATTAATGTAAAAAAGCTAAGTTGTTTAGTTGAAGTCAGCGTTTGAAAATTGTTTAGATTTCGAAAAAAATTCAAGTTGCGGTGCTTTGAGTTATATTGAAAATTTATGTTCGCTCCTGTAATCAAAAAAATTAACTGAACTAGAATTTGTTTTGTGTGTCTCGAAATATTTATTAATTTAAAATAGTTCTCTATAAGCTCTATAATTAATTTAAAAAAGCTATGTTTTTTAATTAGTTGTTTTGAGTTCCGAATATTGAGCAATTTGAAATATTTTTGTATATAAGCCTTATAATAATGTAAGAAGCTATGTTGTTTCTCATATATATTATTTTTAAAGTTGGTTGAACGTGGATGGAGATGTGTTAGTTGTGAAGATCTATTTTTTCTGCAAATTTTGATATTCTGTGTGTATTTTTTTGAACGACGGTTTGCAAGTTATGAATTTTGCAATTTTATTGTTTTTCTGTATTTATTTAGAACAGACAATGGGACCCATGGGTGAGTTTTTTTAATCTGTTGGGAATTATAGAGACGCTGACATGTGGGGCCACGCTGATGTCATGCTGATGTTGTTATGACGCTAGCCCACAGGGAGACACCCGAACTCGCGCTCGCGCAGCGCCACATGCACACGAGCTCGTGACCGAGCAGATCTGCGAGAGGAGGCTCATGCCTGAGCTGTGCAACATACCATTTAGTCGCCGGTGTTGCCGGCGGCGACCGAATCCTCGGCCGTGTCCGCGTAGCACGGCGACGGAGAATCACGGCGATTCTGGCCGTCCCAGGATGCGCAGGTCGGCGAGGCGGTAGAAAAGAAGACGGCGAATCGCGCCGTCTTTTCAGATTTGGGCGGCGAGGTGCAGAGCGGCGGCGACGACCTTCGGGTCACAGGAGGGAGAAGAATGGGAGTGGGGATTTCCCGGTCATTTTTACAAAAAATCCTCTAAGTTTCATGCAAATTGCAAACAGGTCCTTCATAGCGTTAATCTATGGACTGCGGGTGGGTGCGTGGATTTTCGAGGGGTGTTTTTGCAAAAAGGGGCGGTGACCGGCTGAAATCAGGGGCGACCGGGAGACGTGGCGGTTGCCGATTGGTAGAAAGTCCTCTGCTACAGTAACCGGGGGAGTTGGCACCGAAATCTTCCAATCTAGACCGTTAAACAACAAGATCGGACGGTCGATAATAAAAAGGCGACGTGGAAGCTTGATAGGACGCAAAATTGTCCGACTTTCATCTATAGTAAGTACTATCAACATGAGGATCAGCACACCACGGTTTTACCTAGGTTAAGGCCATCTGAATAGGATGACCCTATGGTACTGCTTGGCTGATCTTTGTATTATGATGTATCACGGGCCAAAGTGATGATCTGCCCTGCCCTTATATATATGAGCCAAAGTGATGAGTAAGCATCTCCCCGATACGAAGCCGATATATGTCAGTCACGTGTCGGAGACGCCGCACATGTGTCGTGCAACAGCAGGAATCTTCCTCCCCCTTCGCGCTCTCTGCCACGCGCCGAGGCTAGTCTGACGGGAGGCATACATGGTTGCCTGATACGTGGCGTCCTGGCTAGTGGAGCCGGGCAAGTGCTATATGCGCCGTTGATCTGGAATCCAGAACCTAGAGGGAGGGGGGGGTGAAAAGGTGCTATTACAAACACAAAGGTAAATTCTCTAGATATGCAACTAATGTGAATTTACCTAAATGACAAGCTAAGCAAGATACAAGATATATAAGAGTGCGAAACAAGCAAGTAAGGGAGTAAGGATTAGGGGAACCGAGTGAAACACGCGGAGACGAAGATGTAATCCCGAGTTCCACCCAAGGGTGTACGCCTCATTTGGAGAGGTGTGCGCTACCAGAACAGGTTAGCCACAACGTCACAAAGGCTCACCTTCTTCTCTGATGAACTCAACCACAAAGGTTGCGAGTTCACCTTCCACTATTGATCCCCTTTTAGGGCGGAGATCGAATCCCTTACAAACGCTTGAGGCACGCACCGACAACTTTATTGGGGGCTCTCAAGATGACCACAACAGGTCAAGGACCACAAAAGGTCAAGGTAACACCAAGATTACAACAATGGTGAACTAGGTTTCCCTACCGGAAACCCTAGCCACAAAATCCCCAAGCAAATGGGGAGGAAATACAAATATCTTAGGTGAAGATGTAGATCCGGACATTCTCCTCCAATCCTCCAAAGATCAACGGATTTGGGTTGGGGGACTGGCAGATCTTGATGATTTGAGCTTTCTTGAGAATGGGGAGAGAGAAAATAAGAGAGCTAGCTGTTCTTGAGCAGCAGGGTGGTATTTATAGCTCTCCCCAAATTCTGACCGTTGGCTGTCTCGAGACTCGGAAATTCCGGTATAAGTTGCTGTCAGAAATTCTGGTTGCCCGGAATATCCTGTCAGAGGAAATTTCCGAGCTGAATTTCCGGCTCGAGTCAGAACGTCTTCCACTTCTTTCCTTAGCCAAATTCCTTCGACCTTCTGAGGGTCACTCGGAAAATCCGAGTCCATGAAAATTCGGAGCTGAATTTCCGGCTCGAGTCAGAACGACTTCGTCTTCTTTCCTTAGCCGATTCTGGAGTGGTCTTCTGGGGTCACTAGGAAATTCTGACCCTAGGAATTTCCGGCTCCAGTATTCCGGTTCCTGGAACTTTTCCAGAACCACGTTTTCTTTGCATTTTTGGCTTTGATGTATATGATATATAATCACACACTAACTGAAATACTTAGCATTAGAATTAGTACATCATTAGTATTGTTAACTAACACACAAAACACTAGGGATTAAGAAATGTTCTTTCAATCTCCGTCTTTTTGGTGTTAGATGACAATACCAAGATTTGCAATGAAAGATAATGCAATATCATGTTCATGAAAAATGGCTCCCCCTAAACATGTGCATACTTGAATAAGTAGAAACAAACGGATAGCACAATAGATAAGAGCATTTTGCAATAGAAAGCCCATGATATGAAAAAGGGGTAATGAGACAATCTACATAGCTATGGTATAACTTGAGGCTTGATAGAATTTCATACCTTGTGCATATAAAATATGAAGTGAATACCAACACAATAACCTTGTAGTCTCAACCATAGATAACAGATAGCATGGGAATTGTCTCAGTACACACAAAGTTTTCAAATGGAAATAGTTCAACAAGTACAAATAAGATAAATGGACACAAGCACAAATGAAAGATAAACGCAAATGCTTGTGCCCGAACCCATGCAAATCCCCGAAGTTCCTAATAGAGCAACTTCTCCCCCTTTGGCATTGAAACGCCAACAAGGAAGAAGAGCGATGCTACATCCCATGACGGTCATCAGTCGGAAGGGGTCTCCTCATCATCATGCTCTTCAGCATCATCCTCGTCAGCATCATCCATGTCTTCACCCGAAGTGTCCTGATAAGCGTGTCCAGTGGTGTATGAGCTGCCACCAAGATCATGGTCAATCTGAGTCCACGGAGCCATAGCATTCCTGTTCCACTGAGCATAAGTGAGTGGAGCTGAGAGGTCAGCAGGAGCAGTCGAGCCAGGCACGTGATGGAGAATCAACTCTTGATTGTTGGCAAGCTGGCGACGATCCTTGTAAGAAGTGTATTGCTCCTTGCGAATGTCCACATTCATGCACATGATGTTACATTGGAACGATTCAGCCTTTTGATCTTTCGCATGGGTGGACGAGACGTGAGTAGGAGCAGCAGCCCTCCTAGCATCACCCATGAAAGAGCCACCACGAGTAGAGCTAGTAGATGGCACAGAAGGAGGCTTGACCATGGTCTTCTTCTCATAGAGCTTCTTGAAATCATGAACCTCCAAGTCATCATCACTAAAGGTATGCTCCGGCAACTTGAACTTGATGAGCTTCATAATATAGGGAGCATATGAAATGGTGCCCTTGGTGACCATGACTTCATGCATCTCATTGTGAATGTAATCCATAACATCCACACTCCAATCTTCTTCACAATCGGGGTTCTCAACTATGGTGTTGGCATGAAGGAGTAATAACCCACAAGTATAGGGGATCGCAACAGTCTTCAAGGGAAGTAAAACTCAAATTTATTGATTCGACACAAGGGGAGGTAAAGAATACTTATAAGTCTAAACATCGGAGTTGTCAATTCAGCTGCACCTTGGAAAGCACTAGTAACAGGGGTGATGTGAAAGCAGCAGTTGTATGAGAGCAGCAGTAATAGTAACACAGAGACATAGTACCAGTGAACAGTTGTTTGTGTGGAGTTGGAAGGAAAGCAATGATGATGACAGAAGGACCGGGGTTCCCAGCTATCTACACTAGTGGTAACTCTCAAATAACAAGTGTCGGGTGAACAAATTACAGTTAAGCAATTGACAGTATTGAAATAACATTAAGTTAGCATATCCAGATTATTAATTAAGTAGGCATGTTTTCCATATATAGTTGTGCGTGCTCGCAATGAGAAACTTGCATAACATCTTGTGTCCTACCAGCCCGTTTGCAGCGAGGCCTTTAGGGAAACTACTGGCAATTAAGGTACTCCTTTTAATAGAGTACCGGAGCAAAGCATTAACACTTGGTGAAAACATGTGATCCTCACATCACAACCATTCCCTCCGGTTATCCCAATTGTTGTCACTTTGGGGCCATCGGTTTCTGGAGAATAATGTAACATCCCAACATTTTATAATGTTCAAAAATCACTAAAATTTAAAACTTTTGTTTTATTAAATTAAAATATTAAAATGCATAAGAAAGCCAACTTCAAGCATCTTGAAAAAGTTTAATATCTCAACTAATCATTATTTTCAAAAGTTGTTTCAAGATTATTTTTATCCATAGTATTACTTAAACTTTAATATATTATTTGACAAATTATTTACCAACCATCAAACCATTTTCATGTAATACAAAGTTTCTTTTTAAGTATTTGATTTCAACCACTTAGCATTTAAAACATTTTCATGTGATGTTAAACTATTTATAACATTGTCTATTTGCCCAATGGTTTTCATTCTTTTACCAGAGCTCAAAACATAGTTTTGTTAATTTCAAGTACATAGTTTATATCTTTAAAACTTCATAGATTTTAATTAATGAATTATCCAAATGGACATTTCCCTAGCTTAAATGATTTTCATTTATGTCAAAACATAAAATGATTTTCATGAATATTTTCTATATAAGAAATAAATTAAATTTAAAACCTTTTCCAAAGTTGTTATATGGAGTTATAAATGATTTATAATGATATAAAATCCAATGGTGCCCAAAATAATAGGAATTTAAAAATGAATACATTATAATTTCCTCTTCAATTCAAATAGTTGAGTTATGTTATTCAATATTATACTAAAGCCAAAAATGAATTTAATATTGGAACTGGGTTTAAATAAAACATATATGAATGAGGATATTTTACAAATTTTATTTGGACAAAAGGAAATTTAATTAAGCTATAATTTCAAATTTGACATTAAGGGTCAAATTTGTATTAAACCAATATTTCAAAAATATTAAATTTAAATAGTTTTCAAAACATACCCACTAATGTTTTAAAGCATAGATATGAATTTTAAAAAGGGAATGAATATCATACTTATGGTTCAACGACGATATTCGTGGAATGCACAGGGGTCGTCATATATTTCCAGGTATCCCTGACGATCATTGGTGAGCGGAGTGTCTCGACCATGTCTGGAGTGTTCCCGAACCGTAGCGTAACAAACTTAAGGTCTTAGCGACGCTAGGAGATAGGTTATGGAATTTTATAGGAGTTTGTTGGAGAGAGAGAAATGATCCGGAAAGAGTTCCGGTGGTCCGGAAGGAGTTCCGGGGAAGTATGGAATGGTTCCAGGGATGTCCGAAAGTTGTTCAGGTGGTTCCGAAGTTGTTTCGGAGTCATGGGATATTAATTAGTATTTAAATATATTAATAATTAATTAATTATATTTTATATTAATTTAATATTAATTAAATAAAGGAGAAAAAGGGGCTGCCACCCACATGGGCCCAAAGAGGGCCCATGAGGGGGTGGCGCACCAAGCAAGGGGGCCTCAAGCCCCCCTAGTCCGAATTGGACTAGAAGAGGGAGAGGCCCAAGGGGGTTCGGCCGAACCCCCCCCCTCCCCTCTCCTTCTTTAGTCCCACATGGGGGAGCCAAGGGGGTTGGCACAACCCCTTCCCCCTTTATATAGCAAGGCATATTAATTGATTTAATACATAGGAAAATCCAATTAATTCCCGATTTCTCTCTCGATCTCGTGGTTCCCAAGTCGGAGCCGCGCCGAGCTGAGGAAGGAGGTCTCTCTCCACCTAAGCCATACCGCAGAGCGCCGTTGCTCTGCGGGATTTCAGATAAGATCTACTCCTGCGATTTCAGCTGGATCTGAATGACCGGGAGTTGTCGCTAAGCTCCGTATGTTTGCGAGTGCTCGGAGGCTACTCTATTCAGGAGCTTGGGCGACGTCATCTCGCCCCCTGCAGCCGCCGCGCCACCCCCCTCTGCTGCCGGCGCACCACCCCCCGGTGCTGGCGCTCTGCCTTCTTCTGCCCGACGCCCGTCGACGCAGATCATCGTCGACACCCCGACGTCATCGACTTCGACATCGCGGCAAGATCTTCGTGACCTCGAGGTCGGCTACGTACGAATTCATCGTCAACGCTTGTGCGGGAGCGTAATCCCCGCTATCGGTCTACATGGAGGTAATGTAACCCGTTCCGCCACCGTTATCGCATGTACTAGATAGATAGATCCTGCCTAGTTAGGGTTTCGTACGCTAGAAAATTATTGTTTTCTGCACCGTAACCCCTTCAAATATGCCCTAGAGGCACTTAATAAACATAGTTTATTGGCAATATCCCAATCGTTCATTATATGTTTTACACCATGCTATAACTGTATTAAGCGAAAACATTAATACAGGTGTGGTAGATAAACAACCAGGTCCCTAGTAGCCTCTACTAAGACTAGTTTCGTTGCGCGATTGATGATCGAGGTTTTCCGATCATAGGGCATGGTGTCGGTCGGCAATGGAAGTCATATCGTTAGGTGTAACGATGTGATGGACATACCCAGTATTTATAGGACATAGTCATTACGCCTTAAGACCGTGAGATCAACTCTTATTGTTATCCCTGGAAAATACTTTGATCGCACCAAACGTCGTATCTTATATAGTATGACAATAACGGTGATACTTTTGGGTATCGGAAGGGGGTAGTTGAGACGAGGGGTCAACAACGGGATTTGTCAGTCCGCATAGCCGGATAGATACTCTAGGGCCCACTCGGTGAGATTATGTCAAATGAGTTTGCAAACATGTGACTAGGTCACCAGCTGACATAATATCATAGACGAGTAGAAGATAGCGATGTCGGTAACGAGATCATGCTAGGTATGGAGATATCTGAGAATGATGCTCGGACACGCTAAGTATCGCCATGACAAAGGGTTTAAGACTATACGTCCAGGTTTGATAGATGAAAGTCATTCGTTATATCACAGGGAATAATTCATGGGGTCCAGGCCTACGAGTTAGTCGTCTATCATAGAGGAGTCTTGATCGTACCTGTTATTATATCGAACCGCTAGGGTAACACACTTAAGGGGTTTCGACAAGACAACCGGAAAGGAAAGAGATCACCGGGAGCGTCCCGGGAGGGGTCCGATGGAGATCGGGCAACGCCGTAAGAGTTTTCGGAGCTAGGAAAAATTATATATATTATGTTTGATATTAATTAGTGTAATTAATATGCAAATATGATTTTATATATTTATTTTCGAATTTATTTAGGCTGATTTCCCTAAATGGGCCTTCTGGTCGAAAGAAGGCCCATGGGGGGGAAAACCCTCAAGGGAATTTTGTGGGGGAGGCTTGGCCGGCCTAGGTGGGTCAAATGGGGCCCACCTAGGGCCGGCGCACCATCCCTAGCCGCACCATGGCTGTGGGATAGTCCCACATTGCCTGGCTAGGGAGGTTGGCTCCCCCCGGGAGGCTATATAAGAAGGGGCACCCCTGGCCTTTTAATTCACCAATTAATTCCCAATTTCTCTCTCGATCTCGTGGTTCCCTTGTCGGAGCCGCGCCGAGTAGAGGAGGGGGATCTCTTCCACCATAGCCCGCTGCCGCGGTGCTGGTGTTCCGGTCCAAGTCTTCCGCTGCTCGTCCTGGACTGGAGCTTCGGAGGCCGTCGTCTCCACCGTATGTGTGTGACGCCCTGCGAGGTGCTGCGCTAGCGGTACTCGGAGGCCTACTTCCTCCACCCGACCTCGGGGTATTCTTCGTCGTCTTCGTCGCGCCGAGTTCTTCGCGACCTAGAGGTCGGCTACGTCGTCTTCGTCGTCAACGCTTGTGCGGGAGCGTAATCCCCGCTATTCGGTCTACGAGGGTATGTATTCCGATCTCCGCCGTACTTCTATATCTGCATAGTGTAGATCTTGGCTAGTTTAAGGATATCGTTGCTAGGAAAAATTTTGTTTTCTGCACACGATCCCCTTCATCGAAGTAGTCAGTTATGGGGCAGTCGATCAACTCCTGCTGCAACCCACCTTATGGGAGCAGATCAAGGAAGCACAGAAGGGTCACGAAAGCATTGAGGGCATCAAGCGAAGATTGGACAAAGAGGAAGTCACTGGATTCACCATCGACCCTGCCGGCATTCTTTGGTACAAGGGGCGCATCTGCGTACCGTCAGATCCTGCTCTGAAACAGTTAATTATGAAGGAAGCCCACGAGACTTTGTACTCTATCCACCCTGGTGGAACCAAGATGTACCAGGATTTGAAAAAGAATTTCTGGTGGCATGGCATGAAACGCGAGATTGCACTCTTCGTCCAGAACTGCGACATCTGCCAAAGAATCAAAGCAGAACACCAGCGACCAGCTGGATTACTCCAACCTCTTAAGTTGCCTGAGTGGAAATGGGATGAGATCGGCATGGATTTTATCACTGGATTACCCCGATCCAATCGCGGGCATGACGCTATTTGGGTTATTGTGGATCGACTCACCAAGGTGGCACATTTTCTCCCGGTGAGCACTCGTCATCGGTCTGATCAACTAGCGGATCTTTACATGTCGCGCATCGTCAGCCTTCATGGGATACCTAAGACTATCGTATTAGATCGGGGAACCCAATTCACTTCTCGATTTTGGACTAAGCTTCATGAGGAGCTCGGAACCAAACTCTTCTTCAATACCGCATATCACCCTCAGACAGGAGGACAAACGGAAAGGGTCAACCAGATCTTAGAGGATATGCTTCGATCCTGTGTATTAGCTTATGGGGCCAAGTGGGAGAGTTTGCCGTTTGCTGAATTCTCTTACAACAACAGCTACCAAGCTAGTCTGAAGATGGCACCCTTCGAGGCTTTGTACGGACGGAGGTGCCGTACTCCTTTGAACTGGTCGCAAACGGGAGACAGCCAAATTTTTGGGGTTGACACCCTGAGCGAAGCCGAAGAGCAAGTTCAACTCATCCGCGACCGTCTTAAGGCCGCTCAGTCCAGACAGAAAAGTTAAGCAGATTCCAGGAGGCGTGAACTCAACTTCAAGGAAGGAGATATGGTATACCTGCGTGTTACTCCACTCAAGGGAATGCAGCGTTTTCATGTGAAGGGGAAGCTAGCAGCAAGGTATATTGGTCCCTTTAGAATAATAAGTCGAAGAGGAGAAGTATCTTATCAGTTAGACTTGCCGTCTCATCTGTCAGAATTTCATGATGTGTTTCATGTGTCCCTGCTCCGGAAGTGTCTGCAAGTTCCTGGTGGTACTCATTCATATAAGGAGGTACATCATCGCACCATTGATCTCAATCATGACCTCACCTATCGAGAACGACCACTTAGTGTTCTCGCTGAAGACGTCCGTCTGACCCGGAGACGGAAGATCAGATTCCTGAAGATCCAATGGAGCAACCATTCGGAGGAAGAAGCCACCTGGGAGCGTGATGATTATTTGGAGCGTGAATTTCCTGGTTTTCTTTCATCTTCAAATATGGAATCTCGGGGACGAGATTCTCCTAAGGGGGGAAGGTGTGTAACACCCCAATTTTCTCAGCATTAGTAATTGTGATGTTATCCTAGATTTTCAGCCTTAGTAAAAACTTTTGTGTGTGTAGAATTTTGAGTCATTATTTAATTTGTTTGCACACCTTATGCTTGTTGTGCTCCACTAGCTTTCCATGTTAATTGAAAACACTAAAACCTCCACAACAAAATTAAAAGATCAACTATTAGGATCTTCATGGTTATTAAAACTAAGACAAACTAGGAGCTATTATTAAGCAAACCATAAATGGTTTTTGACATGCATCTGAAACATTTTGGTCTAAGAAATCCATAGTTTCACACCCTATTCCAAATTCTCTCAAAAGAACTTGTTTGCACCTAAATATCACTAGTTTTTGTAGCCATCAAATTAACATGACCATTTGGGTCATTCTTTTCCTTTTCACTAAAAACTTTCTTTTATTTTGTTTGCCCAATGAGGTGGTTGTTTTGAGCACTTAGTAATTTAGTAACTTCACCACAATCTAGTGAGTTTGGGAAAATAGCTTAATTTTATTTTGTGAAAAAGTGTTTGAAATTTTCAAATTTCGAATTTGTTTTTATTTGAAGAAAACTACCCTAAACCTCCACTCATCTCCCTCACCCCTCCCTACCCTACCTGCTGGAGAAGGAGAGCAGCATCCCACCCCTTTGGCCCACCTGTCATGGACCTCGGGTCACCTCTCCCCCTCTCTTCTCTTTTCTCTTTTTCTCTCCACCCAACCGGAGCTCTTCTCCTCCCTCCCTACTGGCCCGAGCTCGTCACCCGACCAAATCCCTTCTGTCTCTCTCTCCCACCGCCCATCCAGCCAGTAGCACGAGAGGAAACCGCTCCCCTCTCTCTCTCTGTCCGAAGGAAACCCTAGATCGGGTGGCAACGTTAAAACCACCCCGAGCCCTCCCCCTGACCATTTCTCCCCCTCTCGGTCCACTCCTCATCCCACTCCTCCCTCCTCTGGAGCAGAACCTCGAGCTCTCACCCCCATTTCCTCTAGAGAAGAAGAAAACCTCCTCGGTGGCCGACGGAAGAAAATCGCCGTAGCCGCCGTTCTCCTCCATCATTTCTCGCCATTGTTGGCTCTCTGTGACCCCCTACTCGAGCTCTAACCCCTCCACCCTTTCCTCTTTGCTCTAGGTGCTCAAATACGTCGCCCTCGTCCACGACCCGAGCTCGGAGGAGACGCCATGGTGGCATGCAGAGGACCTCCCCGGCGTTTCTTTGCGTAGGGATCTGCTGCCCTACTTCTCCTCCGCCGAACCCCACCCTCCGCTCGAGCTCTGGACGTCCGAGGTGAGCTCCTCGTCGCGTCCCTCTTCTCCCCTCTCTCTTTCTCGGTTTCCCGCTCGTGTCTCCGGCGCGGGGAAGAAGAAAGGCCCAGGGCCGTCCGATCTGAGATCGACGACCCTGTTTAAATCCCCCCTTCTAAACTCCGCCGTCCGCTCCAGATCTGGCGACCGCGCACCGGTTCGCCAGCGCGCGCGCTGCGACCGGGCCGGCCCAGTTCGCCCCCGCGGCCCATCTCCAGATCCAGCCGTTTCGGCCTGTTTTCTCTTTATTTTTATTTCCTGTCGTTTTTCCAGTAAATCAATAGTCTAGCTTTTAATCATTTGTGGTAAATCCAGGGTTGCTAAAAGGATGGGATAAATTTTGTAACATGCATGCACGTTTTCTTAACCATGTGGCATTGGATTTGTTCCAAAATGTGTTTCCTGTTGTGTGTTAAAAAAAGATCTAGTGAAAAGTACCTATTTCACCATTTGTTTAATAACTTGTGTTTTATAAATCCAAATCATGCAATCTTGGATCTGTTGGAAAGCTTGTAAAAAATTTCTAACTAGATTGGTAAATCTTGCATGCAGGAGATTACTCTAGCAAAAGTTGTTTCTAGTCTAAGAATAACATCAGTAGATGTTTGGTGATTTTTAATTCTTAAATGAAAACACTTTTTGAAGTAAATCCACTTGGAAGGGTTAGTTATGAGTTGGAAGTATCATGTGCCACAAAAGTAGATTTTTTCTGAAAATATTTATTATTTATTGGGCAAATCTCTGAAAAACAGGGAGATATTTTCTTGAAATGCATCTTTGTTATTTCAGAGATTATTGCATGTCTAGTTTTGTTTGGTTGAGCCACCTTTGCACCTAGAATAATGTTGGGGATATTTTTGTGGGATAGCCACATGTTTTATCTAACTTACCCCACTGGTTTGACACCAAAATAATCCATATTATTTCCTGAACTTAAATAAGAGGCAGAAATGTATGTTATCTTAAAACAAGGATAACTTGAGTTAGGAGTAGCCAAATTTGGTGAACAAAATCTCCACTTAAAGAGAAAACTCATATATCACCAGAAAAGTTAATTTTGCATACAGGGGATCTATAAAACTGAGTCTATCTTCTGTTTAAGTTTGACAACAGTGGCTCTTATCTGATTTTTGATTATTAATTGGTGATAGATTTTCATGCTCAGATAATTTTCAGAGATCCATATGATAGTTAGGAGTCATGTGGCAGAAGGGTTTAATTTTAGGAGCAGTACCTTAAGAGTTATGCTTGGTTCATATAAACAGTACTCGATCACTAATTAAATGCATTAGTTGTGTTTTCTGTTTTGTGATGCTTGTTGTTGGTTATTATATTTTAGATTGTTATCAACTCGCAGTTTAGGATTTACACTAGTCTCATTTGTTTTTCATGATACGGTAGAACCGCAACCTGAGGAAGAGTAGTACGAGGTAGCTGAGCACGACTACGGGGAAGAGCAAGACCAGGGACAGTACTCTGAGCAAGGCAAGCCCACCTCACCATTATAATGAATCCTATTATTTTATCAAGCATGTTTTGTTTTAAAATAAAATAATGCATGTTTTACTTCTTTTGTGGCACCTTGCCACCCGAAAACTATTTTACAAAATATTGTTTGGCCAAAGTTATCTACTAGAATATTATAGGTATTAAAAAAAGGAGTTTAGTTGGTGAGCCTTGTTGTTAAAGGCTCCATCAAAAAGATTAAATTTTCTAGTAGTGAACTCTTATTTCCTTACCTCAAAACTTTAGGATGGGAACCCACTTGATAAAAATGTTTTACGGAGGAAAACCCGAGTTGCTGGGAGCAATCGGCGAGCAAGTGTTTTATTAAAACCCGAGTTGCTGGGAGCAATCGGAGACGTTTGCGAAAACCCGAGCTGCTGGGAGTAGACGGAGGAGAAAGTGTTTTGAAAAAAAAAACAAAGTGTGACCCTAGCTGCCGCCCGAACAATTAACCCGTGCAGCCACACTACCTGACATGGGTAGGGCTTAGCCGGAAGCTTGTCTGTTTTAGTGTTGGGGCTCTCATACTTTCTATGGGGGCTGGGACCTCGAAGCCGGGTTGTCGTCCGGAAGAGACAATACACTGTTGAGGACCAACAGCCGGACGATTACGGCGGGTGTCCTGACGTGGCGGTGTGGCGTCCCGAGGAAAGACCAAGAGGTCTAGTGGAGCACACGGTGCCGAGGAGAACAAACCTACCGGGAGGCCGCGATACTAGAGTGGTCATAGTGAAAAGCTTTGATCGCGTTATCCGGACCCCCGCATGCTGTCGTATGACGGGCCGTGGCAGACACGGCGGAAGGACCGATTGGTGTGGGTAAAGTGTGCAACCTCTGCAGAGTGTAAATCTATTCGAATAGCTCAAGGACGGTTGGAAAGGTCCCACTAGGCATGCTGGCTGTTTTATGATTTTCGAAAGAGAAGTGTTTTCGAAGGAAGCAAGAAGTCAACAAAGTGGTACCCGGGAGGTACGGAATTTGGGAGAGGATGGTTGGTCTCGGGGAGAAAATCAGTCTGGTCTCAAGGAGGAAAAAGGGTTACCCCTATCCTATTGTTTTAAATGGTCTTACAAAAGAAGGTTTTGAACTTGGATATGTCCTTGATATATCTAAGAGAACATAATTCTATCTCTAAATGTTTTTCTTCAACAAAGATATAGAGATGTCGTATTCTCTATGCTTGAAATCATTGTATTCGAAATTAAGCCCTGTAGTTGTATATAGGAGCCTTCCCAGTTTTCGAAATGTGTTTTCTTGCATTACCATGAAAACTCAAGCCCTAGTGGTGGTCTTGCGAGTACGTAATTGTACTCATATGGCTTTGTCCCTGGATATTCAAATGTCCAGATTATAATGAGGAGGCCTACGTCGAGGAGGAGGTGTATGACGACGACTACGCCACTTAGCTGTCATCGGTCAACTGCACTTGTGGGATCAGCGCTCGGAGATGTTCAGAGTCGTCGCTAGCCACGAGCTTCCGCTATCTTAGTTAATTCCGTCCTGCGTGACGAGGTTTGTTGACTTGGGTCGTACGACCGTCTATGTGTTGTAAGACTTTTATTCGTACGACTTGAATGATGTAACTCTTTGATACCTATGTTGGTTATGTGATTGCGATGCATTGATCATTGGGATCGTGATCTCTTACATAACGTGGGCATCTCGGACTTGTTTCGAGGGGTCCTTACACCTATCCCAGCCAATATAGGTGGGTAAACCTAGGTATTTTCCACCCTGAGCTTCAGAATTCAGGCCCAACTCTTGCATGATGGAAACTTTCAGACGTGTAGGTGTATTCCTGCTGAATAAAATGGATGACTTGTCTCGGTTTATAACCTGGCCTGATGAAGCTTCGTAAGTCTGCAAGATAGTGTTAACCACCTTTGCACTTTCAACTGTGGCCTCCATGAGCAGCAGGGAATCATCTGTGAAAAGAAGGTGATTAATACTTGGTGCCGATGGAGCTAATTTGATGCATGTAATTTCACCCCTTTCTTCGGCTGCATGAATTAGAGCCGAGAAACCTTCCGCACATAAGAGGAACAGGTAGGGGGAAATTGGATCCCCTTGCCGAATACCTCTCCCTGGCACAATTGTATCTGTGACATTCCCATTAACTTTGAACCGATAGGACACTGACGTAACACATTTCATCACTCCTTCCACAAACTGGTTGCAAATACCCAATTTGAGCATAATATTTTCCAGGAAAGACCACTCAACTCGATCATACGCTTTACTCATATCCTGTGACGCCCTAAAATCGATACTATGTAGATTTAAGCGATCCCGCTGAAATCCTCATAATAACGATTTTAGGTCGCCCACCAGACATAATGTGCACGCCGAAACATGCGCATTATGTGGGTGGAATTGTGATAACATTACAACAGCTCCGATACATCCACAAATACAACAGAAGATGTAATACAACAACGACTCGAACGAGTCAAGATACAAATATTACGATACAAAGATACAAATGACAGCGGACGCAAAAATAGTATCCGACTACGGATAAGATGCAAATTGGACTAAGAGTCCTGAAGATAAGCGATGGCGCCATATCCCTACCCAGCCAAGCCGGAGGGATTCCCAAGCTAACGTCGTCAGACTTTAAACCTGTTGACTGCACATAAAGCACAACCCAAAAGAGGGTCAGGGCACTCCCTGGCAAGCAAAACCGACTTGCCTACTTTCTACACCATCTCCCGAAATATAGGGGAGGTGGACTTAGCGGCAGCAGCACTAGCAACCTAAAGAGACACACTACAACTTCCGTCTAATTGGAGAGGGATAAGAGAGCGCATAAGATAAACATCTACCACTAACACCAAACATAACCCATTCTCGAATTAACCCCCTCAACCAAATATGAGGAAGCAATTCGGGAAAGTCACACGTTGATCAGTTTTAATTATAATTTATTGTGAAAGTAATTCTATATTTACTAGTCAAATTAATTAACATTAATTAGGTGCAAGTTGTCTAGATCTTGTTAGCCAGCATCATCACCAAAGTCGTCCATAACCGTGGACACGGCTCATCGATAAGATTATACCCTGCAGGGGTGCACTACTGTACCCATACTCGCATGATCAACCCAAGCAAGCATCAGGGCTTCTCAACACGACTTATTCCTTCACTACAGCAAGTCCAAGTGCCACCCATATGAGTTGTTACCCGCGTCAGGAGTCCGGCCGAATCTCAGTTGCGGACTCATTAGTTTGCGACTACGCCACCATGCGGCTCAAACCACAGTAGGAATTGTCCGCTTCGTGTCGTACCGCACCTATATGACCCCCCGTATCACATAACCTCTCATCATCATCATCATCATCATGCACATGCATATGAGCAAATGGAAAACCCGAACTACTTGCGGCACATGGACAGGCTGTAGATCCGTTCAAAGTCGAGGGGGGCTCCATAGGGCCTCCCACAAGTGGTTAGTGCGCTCAAAATTGGATCCGAGGACAAAATCTCAGTTCCTAGGTCGACACTGAGCAGAACAAAGCACCTCGCAAGGCCTTCCGCCTGGTGCCTTATCTTTTAATTATAATACCCCAATATAATACAACATTTTATTAAGGTAGAAAGATCTATCATACTAAGCAGATGAAACATAAGACCAACAGACGACTCGCACAAACAACTCTATGCATGCGCTACGACTCGCAAGGCCAACAGATAAACAAACAACAGGTGATGGGATGTGGGAAAAAAGCTGTATGGGCTGCAGGATAAACATGTGATGGGATCACGATAAGAATCGATAACTAGGGTAGCAGAGATCAACGGCAGGAATGAAAGACAATGTATAGGTAAACAAGCAAATTTTGCTTGCCTGGAATCCTGCATGGAAGCAGATCTTGTCGTAGCTCACACATCTCAACGTCGTATCCGCGAAGAAGCAACAAACACTGGAAAGCGTAAAAAATGCATTTTACAACTACGGCAAAAGATTCAGCATGATCATACGAGAATGATGCATGGCATGGCAAGATGCAATACAATGCAGGTAATCCAAATTAATCGGGAAAGCAACCCCGGCAATTAATATTTAGGTGCAAGTTATTTATTTACCAGCAATATTAATTGTTGGTTAACATGACAACACATGGCATGGGTGATCTAATTAAATTAAATGGAATAGGGTATTATATATTTATTACCCCGTACATTCCATATTTAATTATTTAGTTGCAATTAACAAATTATGCTAAGCAATTAAAATAACAGATGTAAAATGGCATACAAATGTCGTATTAATATTCCTTGCATTTTTCTGATAAAAAACATATAAAGATTATTTTAATTGGAGTTATAGAATTAAAGTTATTGCATAATTAAGTTTAGGGGTGTTTCTGAAAAGTGTAGGGACCCATCCGTGGTGGAAAAGTGCTGGCGAGGTTCTCTGTGCAGAAAACAGGAAGAGCAGGGGGCTGAGCGCAAAGATCCAGATCCAGATCTGGATCTGGGCTTTTTGCAGCGTAGGTGGGCTAGCCACAGCGGATGACACGCGGGCCCAAGGCGCCACGGAGGCGTGTGTGCGCAGTGCGGGCTCCCGCGATCACTGACCCGTGGGGCCTGCCTGTCAGTGGGTGCGGAAAAATGAAAAAGGTGGATTTTTCCGGGGAGCTGGGGATCGAACCCACGACCTCGCGCGTGTGGGACGGTTCCGTGGTGCTAGCCACTAGGCCGAGCAGTTCTTGTGCAAGGAAAGGCGCTCGTTTGTTTATGTTGTGAACCTGTTGACAAGTTTCCTGACGAAACTGAATAAGCAGTTCACTGACGACCGGAACGGATGCCGCGGCGGACTGAAAACGGCCGGCGACCGAAGCCGGGGCGCGGCGGCTGCGCACGAAGGCGAGGCCCAGAGCACGAGGGAGAAGGAGAGGGAGGACCGGAGCTCACCATGGGAGCCGCGGGGTAGTCGTACGGCTCGAGATTGTCCGCGACAGGAAGTAGAAGGAGGAGGCGGCGACCACGGACGGACGAGGAAGGCGGGCGCAGCGACGGCCATCCTTGCGACGGAGAGCTCGAAATTCTTGCGGGACCGAAGAGGAGACAACGACGTTTTCATTCCCGCGCTCGGCAGGGGGCGGGGGTGACCATTGTGACTGCGGGGTGTTGCTTAACTTCCGGCCATGAGGTGCTTTGGTAGGGGAAAAGAAAAGCAGGAGGAAGAAGAAAGGAGAGGGAGAGCGGTGGCGGCGCAGGGGAGGGGGAGAAGAGAACTAGGGTTCCAGGGGGAGGCTCGGGGAGCGATTTAAAGGAGAGGGAAAAGGGAGCTGTGGGGGCATCCATGGCCTCCATGCTGTAAAGCGAGCTCAGCTCGCTCCGTACGGGGAAGAAGGCGACAGGGGGAGATGGGCGGGCCAGAGGAGAGGAGATGGGCCAGGTAAGTGGGCTGTGGCCCAGGAAGTGTTTTTCCTTTCTAAAATTTTTATTTCTCTTTTAGTTCTTTTTCTGTTTTTGTATTTCTAAAACAAAATAGAAAAGAATTTTGAATATAGAATCTTTACAAAATGGTTTTAGTTTAAAATAGGCAATTTAATAAACTAGTTTTTATAATATTTGCAAAAGATTTAAAACACACATTTTTAATTAATTTGAAAATGCATTTGAATTTAATTGAGGAAATTAAATTTAAATGCAACAATTAAATTAATGCGATGCAATGCGATGCTATGTCGATGAAAAAAGAAAACACACAAAAAAAACTAAAAGGGGATAAATCCCGGAGCGTTACATATCCAGTTTCACCGACATGTAGCTTTTCTTCCCTGATCTTTTTCTTTTCATGAAGTGGGACATCTCATATGCAAGAATTGTATTATCAGAGTAAACGACCCGCGACAAACGCACTCTGGTTTGGGGAAATAATCTCATCCAGAATACATTTTAGCCGGTTGGCATAAACCTTGGAGACGAGCTTGTAGACCACGTTACAAAGGCTAATTGGACGAAGATCTTTCATACTCTCAGGGGTCTTAACCTTTGGGATGAGCACAACTACTGTTTCATTCCACCCTTCAGGTATACTGCCACCTTGTAACACGTTCAACACCTCCTCCACCACAGTATCACCAATAGTACCCCAAAAGCGCTTGTAAAAAATTGCAGGCATGCCATCTACTCCTGGTGCTTTGAGATCACCAATGCTATCAAGGGCTACTTTGGTCTCTTCTCTTGTGAAATCAGTACTGAGGGTTTCATTCATTTGTGGTGTCACTCGAGGAGATATATGAGCCAGAACATTCTCAGCATCCACCCCAGCCATGGGGGTAAACAAGTTTACGAAGTAATCAGAAACAAGGGCCTGTAAAGCCTCCTCCCCCTCCACCACCACTCCATCGCCACCTTTCAACCCTTTTATGGTATTATGTTTTTTCCTCTCCGATGCACATGAGTGGAAATACGCAGTATTCCGATCGCCCTTCTCAAGCCAATTTAAATGTGCTCTTTGTTTCCAGGATAACTCCCATTGATCCTCCAGCCTTTCTAATTTAAAACGGAGCCTTTGTTCCTTGGCAACACTACTTGCTGTGATCTCCTCCCTCCTACGGGCTTCCAGCTCATCTTTTAAGACCTTTATACGGTTCTGCAAGTCCCCCAGCACCTCACGGCTCCATCGATGGAGCTCCTTGGAAATAGTTTTCAGTTTTTCATTTATTTTCCCCTGTCCTCTAGCAGCGGCAAGACCCCAAGCATTATGAACGACAGATTCACACTCCTCCTCCAAAAGCCACCTTGCTTCAAACTTTTTATTCAAACCCTTATTACCAGTCCAAATAGGTTTAGATTGTGCCTCCGTATGGATGATCACTGGTCTATGGTCTGAGCGCTCTGGATCACCATTCTGAACATGAAACTCAGGGAACCGAATACGCCAAGCTGAGGAAGCAACAGCTCGGTCCAAGCGTTCTCGAATATAGCCGTCAACCCTTGAAAAGTTATTCCTCCATGTAAACATGTCACCTTCAAAGCCAAGGTCTTGTAAGTTAGAGAACTCTAATGTATCTCGGAATCTATCCATATGCAGCTACGGTTTTGGAGCACCTCCTTGTTTTTCAAAACTATACATGATCTCATTAAAATCTCCTACACAACACCAAGGCAGATTATTTTGATGATGTAGAGTATGCATGAGTCGCCAGGTCTCCTCCCTGTTTTCCTGTCACGGTTCACCATAGATACCCGTTAACTGCCATTTAAAACCATCATCATCTGTGACATCCACATCAATACGCATCCTCCCTTTCCATCGGATACTAACATTTATTCCACTCTTCCAGAACAAAGCCAAACCACTACTTCTACCCTCACAGTCTTTCACAATCATGTGAGTTATATCCAACATCCAATGGAACTTCTCCATACTTTTCTCATCCAACTTGGTTTCACATAAGAAAAGAATATCTGGATCCACCTTCTTCTGATGAGATTGAAGACCTCGTACTGCTGGTTCATTCCCCAAACCCCGACAGTTCAGCGCACTGACTCTCATTAGGCTCCGTGGAACTGTCCCGACAACCCCGCTACAACAGAATCGGAAAAAGAAAGCTTCACCTTTGTTGCCACGGTCGTACTCAAATAAATGATCTCCAGCTCCGACGAAAGACAAGCTCTTCAACCGATCTTCAAGACCTCTTTAGCGCCTCCCAAGAAAACCATCTTCAAAACCTAGGGATTAAGTGTCTTACGAACGTGCCTTAGGAAACACGAAAGATTGTGAATTGGAGACTATATGGACTTGGCACAGAGACGAGCGAGGACACCACAAAGAGGAGAGGGCCAAAGACAGAAAATCACCAGAGAAAACGCCGGCGAACAAGGAAGGAAGACGAACGGAAAATAGATCGCCACTCTGTCGTCAGAGGGAACCAACCGTCACCCACGGGACGGACAGAATGTGCTAGTTATCTTAGCGTGCAGTTTTAGCGATCAGTAACAGCAGAATTTCTCAAAGTCGCCTAGAGAAAAATTTAAAATCGTAGTTAAAACACGCTTGGTCCGCTTGTTAGCAGGCTTGGGCCGCTGAAACTTGGATCTCTGACCCGAGATCAAGGGGTCTAAACACCCTAGCTTGAACAAAGGAATTCGGCACGCACGGCCGGCAACAGAAACCCGCACGGCGCCACCGCCGCCCCCTCCTCCCTCCCCCGGTCCCTCCTCCACCCTTCTTGGCCTCGCCGCGGACGCCTTGCCGGACCGCTCGGCTCTTCCTCCGAGCCCTCTCCCTCGCCGTATCCTGGTAAGCCCCGCCTCCTTCCCCCGCTAAATCCCGCTACGCCGCGTCGCCGCGCACGCGCTTGCTTGCTTTTGCTTTGTCGGTGGACTTCGTATGGGCGGGGTTTCTCCCTCGGTGCCGATACCCACGAATCGAATCCTCGGCGCCGCTCTCGTGTGTGTTTGCCTGCGCGGAATGTTCGATTTCTCCTCGTCTTGTCATCTGTGGGGATTTTCGTTCGCGTTCTCGGTCGCTTTTCCTCCCGTAGGCCGCGAACTTGGAATGTACCGGAATGTTCGATTTCGTCTTGTCTTTGTCGGTGGAGTTTCTGCGATTCTTCGGGATTTCTGCTTGGTTCCTTCCTGGCCTTGGAGCAAGTCCATGGCGCGGCCAACTCTTGATGCCCGCACAGATGTTCGGTTTTTGTATGTCTTCTTGATGAATCTCGACATTTCTTTGGTTCAGTGTCTACTCCTTACGGTTCTTCGTCTTGCTTATTTTGTGTGGTTATGGATTCACTAGACTCATTAAATTCTTGCTGTTTCCCAGTTTCCAGGTGACAGGCGTGATGGGGAAGAGGAAGAGGAAGAGGGAGAATACAGTGCCGGAGGCCAACAAGACGCTGAAATCCCCGCGCCTGTACAGGCAGACTGTGGGCGGGAAGTCGCTGGAATCCATGGGCCTGTTACACCTACAGGTGCAGGCTGCGGGCGCGTCTCCATCAGATTCGAGCGAATCCTATCGGGAGATGGAAGGCATCAGCGACAGGGGCGGCAACATCGAGCCGTGCCACCACATGTGCTTGGACGACGACTCGGTGGACATGGCTGTGTACGATATCGAGTATTCTGAGGAGATTCCGAACTTCCATTTTCCCCAGGCTGGTGAGAGCAAGGAAGGGATGATGAAGTGCATGGAGTGCCACTACATTGCCTGCGCTGGGTGGCCTGCGGACAGGGATGATCCGCAGGAACACGCCTTCTGGCACGCCGAGGACACCGAGCACCATATTGCTCAGTGGTACGATGACCCGAGGCTGGGGTGCTGCTTCGAATGTGCACGCACTATGAGGCTGACTGGCGACCAAGACCAGTCGAGTGATGATGAGGTCTCAGACGTGAACCAAATTGTAGATGATGAACAGGGAATGGTGGCCAGCAAAACGATAAAGCAGCAGGGAATGGTGGCCAGCAATACAATAGATCAGCAGGGAATGGTGGCCAGCACTTCAAAGGTTGATTCGGCAACGGTAGCCAGCAATTACAAGGTTAATTGGGAAATATTGGCAAGTATTGCAATGGATCGAATGACGGCCAGGGATGTTATTAGAGGGATGCTGATTCAGGGGAACAGATGCTACTTGAATGCTCAGTGGTACGATGACCCGAGGCTGGGGTACTGCTTCGAATGTGCACGCTCTATGAGGCTCACTGGCGACCAGGACCAGTCGAGCGATGATGAGATCTCAGGCGTGAACAAAATTGTAGATGATGAACGAGGAATGGTGGCCAGCAAAACAATAAAGCAGCAGGGAATGGTGGCCAGAAACACAGTTGATCAGCAGGGAATGGTGGCCAGCACTTCAAAGGTTGATTCGGCAACGGTAGCCAGCAATTACAAGGTTGATTGGGAAATGTTGGCAAGTAATGCAATGGATCGATTGGTGGCCAGGGATGACTATGTTATTGGAGGGATGCTGAATGAGGTAAATACATGCTACATGAATGCTCACTGGTACGATGACCTGAGGCTGGGGTACTGCTTCGAATGTGCACGCGCTATGAGGTTCACTGGCGACCAGGATCTGATGAGCGATGATGAGGTCTCAGCCGTGAACAAAATTGTAGATGATGAACGTGTAATGGTGTCCAGCAACACAATAGATCAGCAGGGAATGGTGGCCAGCACTTCAAAGGTTGATTCGGCAACGGTAGCCAGCAATTACAAGGTTGATTGGGAAATGTTGGCAAGTAATGCAATGGATCAAATGGTGGCCAGGGATGACTTTGTTATGACAGGGATTCTGAATCAGGGAAACACATGCTACATGAATGCATCGCTGCAGTGTCTCCTTGCGCTTGGTAAGCTGATGATAACTATTGGAGAGCTGGATGCTCGGTTGGGAGAAATTGGTCTGCACCTGAGGCAGTTGTTTGTAGAGACAAGCAGTGCGAATAATGCCAGACACAGGCTGGACCCAACTACTGAAGAAATCACTTCAGGGACGAGCTGTAATGAAAAGGACTCAGCCTCTTGCGCAGCTGATGCGAAAGCTGAACGTCACAAAGGTGCTCAAGAAGCTGTGCCTGCTTGCCTTGTTACTGAGGACTGCCAAATATTTGTTAAGTCCCTGTCTGGCATGAGTTTGTCAATTCAAATTGGACTAGATAAAAATTCTGAACATCTGGCATCCCTTGTCAAGAATAGAATATTTTTCAGTCACAATGATCATTATCTGGAATATCAGGGTCACGTGTTAAAACCCAAATCAACACTGAGTGATCAAGGAATTGGCCTAGACTCGGCTGTTATGATACGTTCAAGACTTTGCGGGGGAAGGGTCGTCCTAACCCAGTTTCCGAAAGATAATATTCTGCATCGTAGACTTGTTCCTGGCAGAATAGACCTTGAGCCAGAGTTTAATGATCTAGGACTTAAGATCCTTAGAGGCGTTGTGAGGCGCGTTCTGGGTACCATTAATGGTGGGTGGTGCTGGACTCAAACGTTGCGCTTGCAAGATTTTGATGTTACTAATGATGGTAATGTACATGTAAATAGAGCTGCGACAGCCAATTCCAGCCATCCCCTCATTCGTTCGAATCTGCAAGACCTTGCAACTTCAATTGAAAATCACTTCTGTGCTAACGAGAGGCCAGCATACCTTGATAACCTCGTTGACAGACTAAGGAACAACAAAGTTAAATGGGACCACAGTGTACGAAGGTACTGTTTCTCCAGGGAATACCGACTGGCGCTGTTATCTAATTTTGCAGGGCTTACATCTATTTGCAGAGTCAATGTTGTTTACCAGTTGAAGCTCTTGTTTGATTCACTTGAGATAAGGGACAGATGGAGGTTTAAGAGAGCCCTAAGGAAGTGCAGATTAACAATCAATTGGTTTAAGTTGGTATGGAAGTATTCTATCATCAAAAAAACCTTGTTAAATGGACACTACATCATGGATACTTTTAACGCCTTTGTGCTGTCAAGGAACTACTTTTCACATTCATTTTCGAACAGATGGGTATGTTTTTAATGAAATTACTCTACATTTTCTCAATATTAAATCAGAACACAGATTTAACCCATCAGTATTTCTTATTTTTTAGGACCATGGATTTGAAATGGCTGAATGCGATTCTGGATTAGAGATTCTACTGTTCTTGTGTTTGGGTAACTTCTTGGCAGATCTCGTGCCTGAGTTGCTTTATGAGGGGTTCGATCTTTCTAACCTGTAAGTGCTGGTTTTCCTATTGTATATACATTTCTCGATCTAAGCATAGTTTTGTTTCCTTGAATCAAGAATAATAATAATATTGCTGATGCACCCTAGAGCCAACCAAGTTAGTGCCACCCCAACACAGATAGAAAGTAGCATCTCCCCCGTAGCTTGTCTAGCATATGCAAGAGAGGAAATTACTGCTGAGTGTGGGCTATAGAATTTTATTTATGCATAAGAATATGTATCAAATTGTTGATTTTTGTGCAAAAATAAGTTATATTTATCAAGACATGAAGCAAATATGGTGGCATTCTTGCTGTATTTACATGCTTGCTTCTGTTATTTTCATGCACGGCTACAATCTGTATTTACTGAAAATTGGTGACCTCTTATTGTGAGCGCAGGCTGCGCTCTTGCTGCCCTGACATGGACTAAGCCAATCCAAATGGAGGGATCCAAATGGAGGGATGCCGATCCAAATGGAGGGACTCCATCCAGAAACACGGACTCATGAATATTGCTAGTACTTGGCAAGTGGGGCCTGTATGCTGTAAGCTGGAGTTGACCACCTGTAATGTTGATGAATTGTTACCTGAACATTAGTAGGAACATGTTATCTCCTTCTTATGGTGTGAGGTGTTCCTTTCAGTAACAAACAAACTTAGTATGTTGCTATCTGGGGCGTTTCTTATTCCCAGATCTTATAGCATAGTTACTTTTATGGAGGGTTCAATGTTTATGACCTGTAAGTGCTGTTTTTTCCAAATGTACCGTATGCATGTCCTCATCTAAGCATAACTTTTATGACCTGTAACATTGCCATATGTAATCAGACCTTGTGTAGGACTGGACTTCAACGCCAATAACGGTCGCTATTTCTTAGATCCTTAATAAATTTAACACCAAAGAACTGTCATCATTCATCGGCGATCACACGGTCTAGCTATCTCTTGATCGACATATTATAATACTTGCATCACACAGGGAATGCGCCATTTGTTTGAGACAGACATTGCCTTGGTGCGATGAAGATGCGACCTGGCAAAGCTTCATAAGTCGCCATCATGTCGGTGCTTGCAACCGCGACCGAGTCTGAAGCCGCCATCAACGCGACCGGCGACCGCCTCGGCAACCTCCTGTCCTCTTCCTCCAACCTCCAGTCGAAGTCCGTGATCACGAGCTCAGGATGTAAGTGGTGCGGTCGCCAGGCGATGCGGCTTGTACTGCTTCCACCGCATGTCTACTAACTGGTTTTGTAACGGCCGTACAATTATTTTTCGGCACTATGCGGTTATACAACGTCGCAACGTCACGATGCACGTGCGTGCACGTACAGACACCCCTATGGCTGTACACACGCAAAACCTACCCCTATGAGCATCTCCGAAAGACTGGACCGACATATCTTGAGGTTGACGAAGTCATCACGGACGTCTCGCTGTTGACGGGCACATCACCTACCACTGAAAGCATAATGCCGGTTAAATTCTAGAAAATTCAGAAAAATACGAACACCCATACCAAGTCTGGAACTTGAACGTGGACGGGCAGGTTCCACCACAAGAAACCAAACTAGTTGAGATAGGGTCACTTCGCGCGATGCACTTGCAGCTGTGCGCCCGTTGCGTGTGTATGCAGTAAACGAATAGCAAACGTCTGAATCTTGAAAAATATCGTTTGTAGAATTTAAATTTGTGGCGTCTACCCAACGTGGACACTAGGGAGTGATATCCCCTTTATTTTGTTCGGTAGGAGATACAGGCTAGGTATTTCGTGTGAGTCCTAACTAGATACTAGGTAACCGTGTAGTAAATAAAATTTGAATTTGGTGATGTGTACATTTAAAATATGTAGGTTCGAAAATTGGTGAAATTCTTGCGTTTGAAAATTGTTTAGTTTTCAGAAATTATTCAAGTTGGGGTGTTTTGAGTTAGTTTAAAAAGTTATATTAGTTCTTGTAACTAATTTTGTTAACTGAATTACAACTTGATGTTTTGTGTGGCTCTGAATATTCAACAATTTGAAATATATTTCTGTAATCTCTATAATTAATGTAAAAAAGCTAAGTTGTTTAGTTGAAGTCAGCGTTTGAAAATTGTTTAGATTTCGAAAAAAATTCAAGTTGCGGTGCTTTGAGTTATATTGAAAATTTATGTTCGCTCCTGTAATCAAAAAAATTAACTGAACTAGAATTTGTTTTGTGTGTCTCGGAATATTTATTAATTTAAAATAGTTCTCTATAAGCTCTATAATTAATGTAAAAAAGCTATGTTTTTTAATTAGTTGTTTTGAGTTCCGAATATTGAGCAATTTGAAAATTTTTGTATATAAGCCTTATAATAATGTAAGAAGCTATGTTGTTTCTCATATATATTATTTTTAAAGTTGGTTGAACATGGATGGAGATGTGTTAGTTGTGAAGATCTATTTTTTCTGCAAATTTTGATATTCTGTGTGTATTTTTTTGAACGACGGTTTGCAAGTTATGAATTTTGCAATTTATTGTTTTTCTGTATTTATTTAGAACAGACAATGGGACCCATGGGTGAGTTTTTTTAATCTGTTGGGAATTGTAGAGACGCTGACATGTGGGGCCACGCTGATGTCATGCTGATGTTGTTATGACGCTAGCCCACAGGGAGACACCCGAACTCGCGCTCGCGCAGCGCCACATGCACACGAGCTCGTGACCGAGCAGATCTGCGAGAGGAGGCTCATGCCTGAGCTGTGCAACAGACCATTTAGTCGCCGGTGTTGCCGGCGGCGACCGAATCCTCGGCCGTGTCCGCGTAGCACGGCGACGGAGAATCACGGCGATTCTGGCCGTCCCAGGATGCGCACGTCGGCGAGGCGGTAGAAAAGAAGACGGCGAATCGCG
Organism: Poa annua; assembly: GCA_026929855.1. NCBI lineage: Eukaryota > Viridiplantae > Streptophyta > Magnoliopsida > Poales > Poaceae > Poa > Poa annua. The sequence goes on along the minus strand of CM049431.1, from coordinate 75,802,462 downwards.
CCGTCTTTTCAGATTTGGGCGGCGAGGTGCAGAGCGGCGGCGACGACCTTCGGGTCACAGGAGGGAGAAGAATGGGAGTGGGGATTTCCCGGGCAACAAAAAATCCTCTAAGTTTCATGCAAATTGCAAACAGGTCCTTCATAGCGTTAATCTATGGACTGCGGGTGGGTGCGTGGATTTTCGAGGGGTGTTTTTGCAAAAAGGGGCGGTGACCGGCTGAAATCAGGGGCGACCGGGAGACGTGGCGGTTGCCGATTGGTAGAAAGTCCTCTGCTACAGTAACCGGGGGAGTTGGCACCGAAATCTTCCAATCTAGACCGTTAAACAACAAGATCGGACGGCCGATAATAAAAAGGCGACGTGGAAGCTTGATAGGACGCAAAATTGTCCGACTTTCATCTATAGTAAGTACTATGAACATGAGGATCAGCACACCACGGTTTTACCTAGGTTAAGGCCATCTGAATAGGATGACCCTATGGTACTGCTTGGCTGATCTTTGTATTATGATGTATCACGGGCCAAAGTGATGATCTGCCCTGCCCTTATATATATGAGCCAAAGTGATGAGTAAGCATCTCCCCGATGCGAAGCCGATATATGTCAGTCACGTGTCGGAGACGCCGCACATGTGTCGTGCAACAGCAGGAATCTTCCTCCCCCTTCGCGCTCTCTGCCACGCGCCGAGACTAGTCTGACGGGAGGCATACATGGTTGCCTGATACGTGGCGTCCTGGCTAGTGGAGCCGGGCAAGTGCTATATGCGCCGTTGATCTGGAATCCAGAACCTAGAGGGAGGGGGGGGTGAAAAGGTGCTATTACAAACACAAAGGTAAATTCTCTAGATATGCAACTAATGTGAATTTACCTAAATGACAAGCTAAGCAAGATAAAAGATATATAAGAGTGCGAAACAAGCAAGTAAGGGAGTAAGGATTAGGGGAACCGAGTGAAACACGCGGAGACGAAGATGTAATCACGAGTTCCACCCAAGGGTGTACGCCTCGTTTGGAGAGGTGTGCGCTACCAGAACAGGTTAGCCACAACGCCACAAAGGCTCACCTTCTTCTCTGATGAACTCAACCACAAAGGTTGCGAGTTCACCTTCCACTATTGATCCCCTTTTAGGGCGGAGATCGAATCCCTTACAAACGCTTGAGGCACGCACCCACAACTTTATTGGGGGCTCTCAAGATGACCACAACAGGTCAAGGACCACAAAAGGTCAAGGTAACACCAAGATTACAACAATGGTGAACTAGGTTTTCCTACCGGAAACCCTAGCCACAAAATCCCCAAGCAAATGGGGAGGAAATACAAATCTCTTAGGTGAAGATGTAGATCCGGACATTCTCCTCCAATCCTCCAAAGATCAACGGATTTGGGTTGGGGGACTGGCAGATCTTGATGATTTGAGCTTTCTTGAGAATGGGGAGAGAGAAAATAAGAGAGCTAGCTGTTCTTGAGAAGCAGGGTGGTATTTAAAGCTCTCCCCAAATTCTGACCGTTGGCTGTCTCGAGACTCGGAAATTCCGGTATAAGTTGCTGTCAGAAATTCTGGTTGCCCGGAATATCCTGTCAGAGGAAATTACCGAGCTGAATTTCCGGCTCGAGTCAGAACGTCTTCCACTTCTTTCCTTAGCCAAATTCCTTCGACCTTCTGAGGGTCACTCGGAAAATCCGAGTCCATGAAAATTCGGAGCTGAATTTCCGGCTCGAGTCAGAACGACTTCGTCTTCTTTCCTTAGCCGATTCTGGAGTGGTCTTCTGGGGTCACTAGGAAATTCTGACCCTAGGAATTTCCGGCTCCAGTATTCCGGTTCCTGGAACTTTTCCAGAACCACGTTTTCTTTGCATTTTTGGCTTTGATGTATATGATATATAATCACACACTAACTGAAATACTTAGCATTAGAATTAGTACATCATTAGTATTGTTAACTAACCCACAAAACACTAGGGATTAAGAAATGTTCTTTCAATCTCCGTCTTTTTGGTGTTAGATGACAATACCAAGATTTGCAATGAAAGATAATGCAATATCATGTTCATGAAAAATGGCTCCCCCTAAACATGTGCATACTTGAATAAGTAGAAACAAACGGATAGCACAATAGATAAGAGCATTTTGCAACAGAAAGCCCATGATATGAAAAAGGGGTAATGAGACAATCTACATAGCTATGGTATAACTTGAGGCTTGATAGAATTTCATACCTTGTGCATATAAAATATGAAGTGAATACCAACACAATAACCTTGTAGTCTCAACCATAGATAACAGATAGCATGGGAATTGTCTCAGTACACACAAAGTTTTCAAATGGAAATAGTTCAACAAGTACAAATAAGATAAATGGACACAAGCACAAATGAAAGATAAACGCAAATGCTTGTGCCCGAACCCATGCAAATTCCCGAAGTTCCTAATAGAGCAACTTCTCCCCCTTTGGCATTGAAACGCCAACAAGGAAGAAGAGCGATGCTACATCCCATGACGGTCATCAGTCGGAAGGGGTCTCCTCATCATCATGCTCTTCAGCATCATCCTCGTCAGCATCATCCATGTCTTCACCCGAAGTGTCCTGATAAGCGTGTCCAGTGGTGTATGAGCTGCCACCAAGATCATGGTCAATCTGAGTCCACGGAGCCATAGCATTCCTGTTCCACTGAGCATAAGTGAGTGGAGCTGAGAGGTCAGCAGGAGCAGTCGAGCCAGGCACGTGATGGAGAATCAACTCTTGATTGTTGGCAAGCTGGCGACGATCCTTGTAAGAAGTGTATTGCTCCTTGCGAATGTCCACATTCATGCACATGATGTTACATTGGAACGATTCAGCCTTTTGATCTTTCGCATGGGTGGACGAGACGTGAGTAGGAGCAGCAGCCCTCCTAGCATCACCCATGAAAGAGCCACCACGAGTAGAGCTAGTAGATGGCACAGAAGGAGGCTTGACCATGGTCTTCTTCTCATAGAGCTTCTTGAAATCATGAACCTCCAAGTCATCATCACTAAAGGTATGCTCCGGCAACTTGAACTTGATGAGCTTCATAATATAGGGAGCATATGAAATGGTGCCCTTGGTGACCATGACTTCATGCATCTCATTGTGAATGTAATCCATAACATCCACACTCCAATCTTCTTCACAATCGGGGTTCTCAACTATGGTGTTGGCATGAAGGAGTAATAACCCACAAGTATAGGGGATCGCAACAGTCTTCAAGGGAAGTAAAACTCAAATTTATTGATTCGACACAAGGGGAGGTAAAGAATACTTATAAGTCTAAACATCGGAGTTGTCAATTCAGCTGCACCTTGGAAAGCACTAGTAACAGGGGTGATGTGAAAGCAGCAGTTGTATGAGAGCAGCAGTAACAGTAACACAGAGACATAGTACCAGTGAACAGTTGTTTGTGTGGAGTTGAAAGGAAAGCAATGATGATGACAGAAGGACCGGGGTTCCCAGCTATCTACACTAGTGGTAACTCTCAAATAACAAGTGTCGGGTGAACAAATTACAGTTAAGCAATTGACAGTATTGAAATAACATTAAGTTAGCATATCCAGATTATTAATTAAGTAGGCATGTTTTCCATATATAGTTGTGCGTGCTCGCAATGAGAAACTTGCATAACATCTTGTGTCCTACTAGCCCGTTTGCAGCGAGGCCTTTAGGGAAACTACTGGCAATTAAGGTACTCCTTTTAATAGAGTACCGGAGCAAAGCTGTAACACTTGGTGAAAACATGTGATCCTCACATCACAACCATTCCCTCCGGTTATCCCAATTGTTGTCTCTTTGGGGCCATCGGTTTCTGGAGAATAATGTAACATCCCAACATTTTATAATGTTCAAAAATCACTAAAATTTAAAACTTTTGTTTTATTAAATTAAAATATTAAAATGCATAAGAAAGCCAACTTCAAGCATCTTGAAAAAGTTTAATATCTCAACTAATCATTATTTTCAAAAGTTGTTTCAAGATTATTTTTATCCATAGTATTACTTAAACTTTAATATATTATTTGACAAATTATTTACCAACCATCAAACCATTTTCATGTAATACAAAGTTTCTTTTTAAGTATTTGATTTCAACCACTTAGCATTTAAAACATTTTCATGTGCTGTTAAACTATTTATAACATTGTCTATTTGCCCAATGGTTTTCATTCTTTTACCAGAGCTCAAAACATAGTTTTGTTAATTTCAAGTCCATAGTTTATATCTTTAAAACTTCATAGATTTTAATTAATGAATTATCCAAATAGACATTTCCCTAGCTTAAATGATTTTCATTTATGTCAAAACATAAAATGATTTTCATGAATATTTTCTATATAAGAAATAAATTAAATTTAAAACCTTTTCCAAAGTTGTTATATGGAGTTATAAATGATTTATAATGATATAAAATCCAATGGTGCCCAAAATAATAGGAATTTAAAAATGAATACATTATAATTTCCTCTTCAATTCAAATAGTTGAGTTATGTTATTCAATATTATACTAAAGCCAAAAATGAATTTAATATTGGAAATGGGTTTAAATAAAACATATATGAATGAGGATATTTTACAAATTTTATTTGGACAAAAGGAAATTTAATTAAGCTATAATTTCAAATTTGACATTAAGGGTCAAATTTGTATTAAACCAATATTTCAAAAATATTAAATTTAAATAGTTTTCAAAACATACCCACTAATGTTTTAAAGCATAGATATGAATTTTAAAAATTTATAGAAATTAATTTGACATCATTTGGACACTAAAATCAAAAGATATTAATAAAATGAAAAATCATAAAAAGAAAAATCGCTGACGTCATGCTGACGTCATCATCTCCAACCTCTGTCCCCAAATCCCGGCCGAAACTCTCTCCGATTCCTTTCCAAAATCCGAGCGATTCTTGCGGAATTGGTTCCCTCTCTGCCCCCTATTTAAACCCCACGACCCCCTCTCTCATTCCCCTCTCAAACCCTAGCTCGAGGTGCCCCCAGGCCGTCGGAAAAGCTCGCCGGAGTTCGCATTTGCCGCCGCCGTATTCATTTTGTTTCCGGCGAGGTGAGCCACCCCCTCGCGCCCATGACCCCCTCCTCCTATTTCCCTCGATGACGCGCACCTCCTGATGTATTTTCCGACTTCCCTTCACAGCAAATCACGAGGGAGAGGACGAGCCGAAGCTCGCCGGTGTCCGAACTCCTCCGGCCGGTCGTCGCGATCGCTCCGGGGAGCTGAGCCGGCTACCGACGCGCTTATCTTCCTTGCCTTGGAGCACCGCGTCCGGAGCTGCCCTCCGCGCGTCCAGGGAGGCACTACCACGCCGGGGCGGTCCACGACCGAGCCGCCGCTGCCGTCTCCTTCGTCTCCGGCGACCGGAGCGCCACCACCCTTTGGTCAACCACTGTGAGCCCTCCGTTCTCCTTCCAACGGCTGAGATTAGAATTTTAATTCGAACCGGTACCCTTAGATCTGGACCATAGATCTAGATCTTGACGACCTAGATCCAATCACTTAATCCATTCAGCAGCCACGTCAGCTCCGCGTTAGCAGCCCAGTCAGCGCTGACGTGATAAATGAATTTCTCGATTTAGTTAATTGGCAGTTTTGCAGAAAAGCCCCTGCATATTCAAACCTTCATAACTTTTTAACCACTTATCCAAATTTGATAAATTTTATATATTTGGAAAGCCCTTGACATGTAGAAAATTTTAGATCTGTTAGATTTCAAATTTGACTTAGTTTAAAATATTCAATTTTTAAATGGTGGATTTGAGTTTTTTTGTCATAACTTTAAATCTATAAATCCAAAAATTGCAAATAAAATTGTTTTAGAAACTTTGAAATATTTGTAAATTGATGCCTCTGTGATAAAATATTTTTGAATATTATCTTGATGATTTAATAGTTGTATGTTTAATTTGAGTAAGTTTGACTATTTTGACATAACTTTTAATAAAAAGATTATTTTTGAATAAATCCAATTGATATAAATTTTTTTAAATTCCCTCTGTCTATTAACACTATTTATAAAATTTATTATAAAAATTTAATCACATAAAACTTTAATCTTATATTTATTCATTTTATAATAATTTGCAAAAATAGAAACTAATTAAATTGCATTTATAACCTCATGCATATTTTAAAAATATCACAAAAATTAGTATAATATTTCTTATGATTAAAAATGCATTTCATGCATAACTTATTTTATTATGTAGTTAGACTCCTTATAGGAAAACTCCTTCCTCATTTTCTCTAAGTTAGGATTATTTTCAACTTAGTATTTTGGTAAAATGCTATGTACTTAGACACTTAGGATTTTCAACATGGAGCTAGAAGTCCAATAAAGGACTTAGCCAAGAAAACAAGACTTCAGAAGTATCTTCAAGAAGTAGAAGTATTTAGAAGAAAATCAAGAAGAAGTTCATGAAGACCAACCATCAAATATTTTCTAAGTCTTGCTTTCTCTATCTCTATTCTCCCTTCTTCTCTTAGACCCCTGGATGATTAAGTTATATTCAAGACCAACTTGGATGCTATCAACACCATCAAGTCTTCAGAGCCATAAAGTCTACAAAACTGCAATGAAGTCATCACCTCAAGAATAAATGGAAGCAAGGAGAAGATTCTACATCCTTCTTTCTATCTTTCCCTCTTTCCTAATCTTGTCTTTCACTTTAGACTTAAACAAATTTTGGTCATGATATTATCATCTTCGAAGTTTGTTGGATCCTAGCGGCATAGTGAGATGAAGCGGCCTGGAGACTAACCTTACATGTCCACGTACATGAGACCTGTTCCACAATTTAAGTGGCTGGCCGGGTGTCTGTCTCTCTCACTATAGTGAATATCCAATTTACAAAGAGTTGTTAATAATCGTTGATCACCTTATAGACTTAGTATTTTCTCTAAGTATTTTTGCACATCATGACTAAGACATTAGAGTGCTTATTTCAAGATGATATAAATCAAAGTATTTTATCCAACTTATCAACTTAGCCCTTAGTCCTTTTGGACCAACCTATTTGCCTTGCATTAACTTAAAATAATTTCATGGCATGGCATGCATCTTTAGTCCTTAGAAATATTTTGCACATCATGCATAAACATAATTCTCCTTAAGTTTTATAAAACTTTTTCGTTCATATTGTATGTGTTGTATGCGTTGTGTTGTTGTGTTTTGTTGATTGTTGTATTGTGTTTGTCTATATTGCTTAGATTGAATGGAGAGCTCCGTATAACGTTGAAAAGAGTTTGTGAGCAAAGACATCATCCAAAGGCAAGTGGCACACCTCATAAACCTCCTACTATTTTCTATATGCATTACTTAGTGTATTTTTCTATAAGCATGTGTAGGATAGTATTGCTATGCAAGCCATGTTTAGAATTCTTATTCCTGTGTCTAGGTTCCTATGCAATACTTAGTAGAATTATTGATGCTATGCAAATGTTGTTTTGTGAAAATCTAAATTCTACTAAGTTAAGAATGAAACACCTGGGTGGTAAAAGGTTGTATGGAGTCGAGTTGAGTGGCTACTCAAGCCCATGTCTATGGTTCCTGTAGTACGTGCACTTGTGAACGGCCGCCCAGGAACAAAGGAATCTGAAGAACTCCGAGTGACGATTGATTCCAGTGCAGCCACTGCCAATGGGCTCTGGCTTGATCAATTATGTTGCGTGGACTCTCTCCGGCTTGACAAGCAGATGTAGGGGGTGTTAGGTGGAACGGGTCAAGCCAGAGTGAGAGGGAAAATGCTTCTGAAAGATCTCGTATCATTCTTCTCCTTTTCCTTATCACTATAAGTGTGTAAAGGATAGTTTGGGTTGAATGGGTACAATGGTGAACGTGCACAACCTCTGCAGAGTGTAAAACTAAGTACTTAGCCGTGTCCCCGATACGGACAATTTGAGCAGCTGATCACGGACGTCAACGGAGGATTCCACCATTCCAACTTCAGAAATAAAACTTGATGGGTGAACAAGGGTAGAATGTGTAGCGTACCTGCACTTTTAATAAGGCAGATACCTGTGTATAGTGCAAATCCCTGGATCGATTCATTTGCACACACAGTTTACGATGTAATATCACAACAAAGCGTCAATTATATTACATCGATGATCCAGAACTTACAAAATATTTTGATACAAGTTGCATAGCATAAAGCTAGCATTGACAAAGTACACAGCGGAAATACGATAGCAGTGAGTCTCTATAACTTTCATGCTGCCACAGGCGAAAACATGTTGGTTGTAGACTCGAAACCTTTAACGAAACCTCACTCGTCATCTGATCACATCTGCAATAAGAAAAATATTGCAACAACGTGGGTCAGATTCCATTAAAAATGGAGTCTGGCAAGTGACACTATGGTGGACACTTATGGAATAACTCTAAAGCCTATATGCATATTTGGCTGGTGGAGTTCAAGGCTAATTTGCATAAAGCCAATTTTTCCTACTCTTTTGAAAACACTTTTCTTTAAATCGACGAGTATGGCATGAAAACCATAAATCTCATCTTCCCTTGTTCACCCATCAAGTTTTATTTCTGAAGTTGGAATGATGGAATCCTCCGTTGACGTCCTTGATCAGCTGCTCAAAATTGTCCGTAACCGGGGACACGGCTAAGTACTTAGTTTTACACTCTGCAGAGGTTGTGCACTTTCACCATTGTACCCATTCAACCCAAGGTATCCTTTACACACCATTTGTGATAAGGAAAGGAGAGAATGAGACGAGATCTTTCAGAAGCATTTTCCCTCCCAGCTGGCTTGACCCGTTCCACCTAACATCCCCCTACATCTGCTTGTCAAGCCGGAGAGAGTCCACACAACATAATTGATCAAGCCAGAGCCCATATGGCAATGGCTGCACTGGAAGCAATCGTCACTCGGAGTTCTTCAGATTCCTCTGTTCCTGGGTGGCCATTCACAAGTGTACATACTACAGGAACCATAGACATGGATATGAGTAGCCACTCAACATAAACCATACAACCAATTACCACCTAGGTGTTTCATTCTTAACTTAGTAGAATTTAGATTTTCACAAAACAACATTTGCATAGCATCAATAATTCTACTAAGTATTGCATAGGAACCTAGACGCAGGAATAAGGGAGTCTACACAGGTTTAGCATAGCAACACATGCATATAAAAATACACTAAGTAATGCATATAAAAATAGGAAGTTTATGAGTTGTGCCACTTGCCTTTGAATGTTGTCGTTGTTCACAACTCTTTTCAACGATACTCGGGACTCTCCGTTCAATCTAACAGTATAGACAAGCAACAATACAACAATCAACAGCAAGCACAACTCCACAATGCATACAAACACATACTAGATGAATAATTAAGTTTTATAAAACTTTCTAAGGAAAATATGTTTATGCATGATGTGCAAAATATTCCTAAGGCTAGAAATGCTTTTTCATGCCATGGAAATCTTTTAAGTTTATGCAAGGCAAATGTGTTGGTCCAAAAAGACTAAGGTAAAGTCTTAAGTTGGATAAACATACTTTGTTTTATATCTTCTTGAAACAAGCACTCTAATGGCTTAGCCATGATGTGCAAATACTTAGAGAAAATACTAGTTCTTATTCTTCGAGGTGATCACAATTATTATCAACTCTTTGTAAATTGGACATTCACTATAGTGAGAGAGACAGACACCCGGCCAGCCACTTAAATTGTGGAACATGTCTCATGCACGTGGACATGTAAGGTTTGTTTCCAGGCCGCTTCATCCCACTATGCTGCTAGGATCCAACAACGTCAAGATGATAACATCATGATCAAAATTTGTTTAAGTCTAAAAGACAAGATTAGGAAAGAGGGAAAAGATAGAAAGAAAGATGTAGTTGTCCTCCAGGCTTCATCTCCAGACTTGTAACTTTCTTCTGGATGATGTCTTGATTGAGCTCCTGGTAGTCTTGATGAATCATCAGACTTGATGATCCTTGTATCCTCGAGGCTGGTCTTGGATTTACTTAGTCTTCATGAAGTCTCAGAGAAGAAGAAAAGACAGAGAGAAAGACTTAGAGCATAGAAAGGGGGTTGGCCTTCTTGAACTTCTTCTCACTTTTCTTCTAAGTGCTTGACATCTTGAGGATGCTCCCAGAGTCTGTTTTCTTCTAAGTGCTTCTACTTCTTGGAGATACTTTTGAAGTCTTGTTTGGCTAAGTCCTTCCTTGGTCTTCCAGCTCCATGTTGAAAATCCTAAGTGTCTAGTGCATAGTACTTTTCCCAAAATACTAAGTTTGAAAATAATCCTAACTTAGAGAAAACTATTGAAGAGGGGTTTTTCCTATGAGAATAGAATATGCTATGAATGAAAAGAAATTTTTAAATCACAAGAAACATAAAAATAACTTTTGTGATTTCTTTATAAATATGCATGAATTTATAAATGCAATTTAATTAATTTCTGATTTTGGAAAATATAATAAAAGGAATAATTATAATATTAAAGTTTCCTATGACTAAATTTTTATAACAAAATTTTATAATTAGTGTTAATAGACAGAGAGCATTTAATTAAATCTATTACAATTGGATTTAATCAAAAATAATGTTTCTATTAAAAGTTATTTCAAAATTAGTCAAACTATTCAAATTAAACACACAACTATAAAATCATTCAAAAATTACTCAAAAATATTTTATAGCAGTGGCATTAATTTACAAATATTCTAAGGTTTCTAAAACATATTTATTTGCAATTTTTGGATTTATAGATTTAAAGTTATTACAAATATACTCCAATTTCCATTTGAATTTTGAATATTTTATACTAAGTCAAATTTGAATTTTTTCAGATCCAAAATAATCTACATGTCGAGAGCTTTCCAAATATATAAAAATTATTAAATTTGGAGTTGTGGTTAAAAAGTTATAGATGTTTCAATTACAAGGACTAATCTGCAAATTTTCCAATTAAAATTAAAATAGAAAAATGATTTACACTCTGGCGCTGACTGTGCAGTGACGTGGCGCTGACGTGGCTGCCACGCGGCGCTGACTGGATAAGTCATAGATCTGGGCCGTCAGATCTGGATCTGACGGTCCAGATCGGATCGTACCGATTCGTCCACGACATCTAATCTAAGCCGTTGAGATTGGATTGGACGGCTCACATTGCGTACCAGAAGTGGCGGCGCGGTGGCTACCGGCGATGAGGAAGACGACGGCGCGGCCTCGGTCTTGGACGCACGCGATGCTCCGGCGATCCCCTTGCTCGGCGGAGACGACGGCGACGCACGGCGCGCGGCGACGGAGGAGATGGAAGCGGCGGCGTCGTCGATTGCGTGCGAGGGAAGCGAGGCTACGAGGCCGGAGTGGTCCAAACGCCGGTGACCTTCGGGTCGCTCTCGCCTCCACGTTTGGCTGCAGGACAGAGGCGAGGAAGGGGGTCAGAAGGTGCGCACGGACGCGGCGAGGCAGATAGGCGTGGTCTCGGAGGCGGGGAGGATTTACCTCGCCGGGAAACGAAGGAAAACGGCGGCGGCTTCGAGCTTCTCCGGCGAGCAACCGTGGCGGCCTGGGGGCACGATCTACTTAGGGTTTGAGGGGGAAAAGACGGCGGGGACGTGGGGTTTTATATGGGCGCATCTACGGCAACAAATCCCGCACGGATCGCTCGGATTTGGGAACGAATCGGAGAAGCAATCTCGGGAGAAAATCCCGGACGGAGGTTAGAGACGATGACGTCATCGCTGACGTCATCCCGTTATTTTCTTTTTGTTTTATTCCAATTTATTCATATCTTTTGATTTATTTGTCCAAATGAGGTCAAACAAATTTCTAAAAATTTGTAATATTATTATCTTTCTGTTAAACCAATTGTGGGAGTGTTTTGAACACTTTTCAAAAATAATAATTTCGAAATATTGATTAAATGTAAAATTGACACTTTATGTTTAATTTGAACTAGGGTTTAATTAATTTTAATTTTGGCTAAATAAATTATGTGAAATACCCATATTCAATTATGTTTGAATTTAAGTTATTTAAACATGTTTTGCTGATATCATTCTTCTTTATTTTGGCATGATATTAAGGAACTAAATATAAATAATGTTTAGAAAATGTGGGGTATAAGGTATTCATTTTTAATTGAAAATAATTTGTGCAACATTTTATTTTATAATATGATAATGTATTTGAAACTTCATAACAACTTTGGAAAAGATTTTTGTTTTAGTTCTATTCTTATTCAGAAGGTATAAATCATTTCATGCTCTGAAAATAAATGAAAATCATTTTATCAAATGAAATGTTTATTTGGCTAATTTATTAATTTAAATTCTATGAAGTTTTAAAGTTATACACTATAGGCTTATAATTTCCAAACTATATTTTGAACTCAGTTAAAGGAATGAAAACCATTTAGTACTTATATACCATTTTGAATAATCTTGTATTTATGAATAGATATGGCTAAGTGGTTTAATTCAAATACTTATAAAGAAACTAATTTATTTAAAATAAAATGGATTGTAGTTTGAAAAATATTTGTCAAATTATATTTTAAGGTTTTTGAAACATAGTGGATAATGAAATGTTTAAACTGTGACATTTGAAATATTAAATTTGAAGTCTTTCATACTTGGTTTCCTTATGCATTTAATATTTTATTTTAATAAAAGAAAAGTTTTAAATTTTAGTGATTTTTGAACATTATAAAATGTTGGGATGTTACAGAATGAGATCGTGGTTGTCATGCCACAAATGTCTCGAATAGAAGGAAAGTGTTTTCCAAAGAGTTAGGGAAAATTGGCTTTATGCAAAATAGCCTTGAACTCCACCAGCCAAATAAGCATATAGGTTATTAGAGTTATTCCAATAAGTGTCCACCATAGTGTCACTTGCCAGACTCCATTTTTAATGGAATCTGACCCACGTTGTTGCAATATTTTTCTTATTGCAGATTGTTCAGATGACGAGTGAGGTTTCGTCTAGAGGTTTCGAGTCTACAACCAACATATTTTCGCCTGTGGCAACATGAATGTGATGGAGTGTTAGGACCCCTCGAAACGAGTCCGAGATGTCCACGTTATGGAAAAGATCACGATCCCAATGATCAGTGCATCGCAATCACATAACCAACATAGGTATCAAAGAGTTACATCATTCAAGTCGTACGAATAAAAGTCTTACAACACATAGACGGTCATACGACCAAAGTCAACAAACCTCGTCACGCAGGACGGAATTAACTAAGATAGCGGAAGCTCGTGGCTAGCGACGACTCTTAACATCTCCGAGCGCTGATCCCTTCAAGTGCAGTTGACCGGTGACAGCTAAGTGGCGTAGTCGTCGTCATACACCTCCTCCTCGACATAGGCCTCCTCATTATAATCTGGACATTTGAATATCCAGGGACAAAGCCATATGAGTACAATTACGTACTCGCAAGACCACCTCTAGGCTTAAGTTTTCATGGTAATGCAAGAAAACACTTTTCGAAAACTGGGATGGCTGCTATATATGACTATAGGGCTTAGTTTCCGAATACCATGATTTTAGACATAGAGAATACGACATCTCTGTATCTTTGTTGAAGAAAACATTTAGAGATAGAATTCCCTTCTCTTGGATATAGCAAGGACATATCCAAGTTCAAAACTTTATTTTGTAAAACCATTGAAAACACTAAGATGGGGATACCCCTTTTTCCTTCCTTGAGATTGGACTGATTGTCTCCCCGAGACCAATCATCCTCACCCAAATTCCGTACCTCCCAGGTACCTCCTGATTCCACATAAACATTTTCCTTTATAAAACAATTTCTTTTCCCAGGCGCCCAGTGTGGCCTTTCCAACCGTCCATGACCGCGGACGCGGCTATTCGAATAGATTTACACTCTGCAGAGGTGGTACACTTTCACCACAAGATTCACATGGTCTGCCGTGGATCAACCACGGACTGTACATGGACAACATGCACACATCAGACGGCCGATCCTAACTTTCACTATGTTAATGCTGGTATAAGAATATCCTCTTCGAGTGGGTTTGTTCTCCCCGGCACCGAGTGAGCTAGCCGTATCGATCCAGTTTCCCCCTAGTCTCACACCGCCATGACAAGAGACCCACCGTTGCTTCCCGGTGGCACACTAAGTCCACACTCTGTATGCCCATTCCCTTGTAGCATTCGGTTCCGGGGACTCTAACCCCATCTAGCCAATTGAGGAATATTCGAATACCAACACCAGCAAGCTTCCGTTAAGCCCCGTGCCCATTTTGAGGTAATGTGGTTGTACGGGTTAATTGTTCACCAAATTTGGCTACTCCTAACTCAAGTTATCCTTGTTTTAAGATTACATACATTTCTGCCTATTATTTAAGTTCAGGAAATAATATGGATTATTTTGGTGTCAAACCAGTGGGGTAAGTTAGATAAAACATGTGGCTATCCCACAAAAATATCCCCAACATTATTCTAGGTGCAAAGGTGGCTCAACCAAACAAAACTAGACATGCAATAATCTCTGAAATAACAAAGATGCATTTCAAGAAAATATCTCCCTGTTTTTTGAGATTTGCCCAATTAAGTAATAAATATTTACTGGAAAAATCTACATTTGTGGCATATGGTACTTCCAACTCATATCTAACACTTACAAGTGGATTTACCTCAAAAAGGTGTTTTCATTTAAAAATTAAAAATCACCATACACATACTGATGTTATTGTTAGACTAAATACAAATTTTGCTAGAGTAATCTCCTGCATGCAAGATTTACCATTCTAAGTAGGCATTTTTACAAGCTTTCCAACAGATCCAAGATTGCATGATTTGGATTTATAAATCCCAAGTTATTAAAAAAATGGTGAAAAGAATACTTTTTACTAGATCTATTCTACCACCCAACAGAAAACACATTTTGGAACAATTCCAATGCCACATGGTTAAGAAAATGTGCATGCATGTTACAAAATTAACCCCATCATTTTAGAAACTCTGGATTTACCACAAGAGATTAAAAGCTAGACTATTGATTTACTGGAAAAATAACAGGAAAATAAGAATAAAAGGAAAACAGTCCGAAACGGCCGGATCTGGGCCAAATCGGCCCAGAGATCACGCGGAGCGGCGAGGGAGGCCGAGCTGGGCCGGCCCAAACGCGCGAGGCCGCGCGCGTGCGGTGAGGTTCAAACCTGGCCTTAGATCTCGCGATCTACGGCTCACGGTCGTCGTCCTCCTCGCGACGCGGCGCGGAAGAAACAGACGAGGGGGAGGAAAACGGCGGCGACGGTGCTCACCAGGGACCGCACGGGGTCAGGTGGAGGGTGGAGATCGACGGAGGAGACGATGGCGAGCTCGACGGCGTCCTCAACTCCCGCATGCAACGTCGGAGCCCATGGCGACGGCGGCGGCGACTTTCTCGGCGACGGCTACGGGCACCTAGAGGAGAAAAGGAGGGCAGAGGGAGTTAGGACTAGATGAGACGCGCTCGAGAGGCCAAAAATGGCAGAGAGAGGTAGAGAGGAACGATGATGAGCACGGCGGGAAGGAATCGGTCTCCGGCGAGGTTTTTTTCGCTTCCAGAGCTCGAGAGAGGGCGTGGTTTTGGGTGAGGGTGGTGGGGGTGAGTAGAGGAGGTGAGGGAGAGTCTCGGGCAGGGTTTTAAAGAGGGAGGGCAGAGGTGAGAGCAGCTCCAAAACCAGGGGCTGGTTTTCGAGCTCCCACGGGCAGGAGCGTTTTGGGTAGGCGGAGGGGAGTTCTGGTTGGTCCTCCTGGGCGGTGGAGAGGGGCAGAGAGGGTGCTGGTCGGGATGACTCACCCTAGCCAGTGAGAAGAGAGGAGGGGGGGCTTCGGTTGGGTGATGGAGAAGAGAAAAGGAGAAGAGAGAAAGAGGGGAGGACCCAACTCCATGACAGGTGGGGCCAGGGGGAGGTTGGCTGCTCTCCTTTTCCAGCAGGTGGAGTAGAAAAGAGAGAGAGAGAGGATGAATGGTTTGAGTGAAAACCTCTCACATTTTTCAAACCCCAAGTTTGAAAAATTCAAACATGACCCCCAAAAGCAAAAATGAGTCAATACCCCAAATTCACCTAAATTAGGAGAAATTACTGAATTTATCAATGCCCAAGTCAAACACCTCATTTGACTCACAAGGAAAGAAAACTTTTAGTGAGAAGGAAAAGAATAACTCAAATGATCATGTTATTTTTATGGCTACAAAAGCTAGTGATATTTATGTGCAAACAAGTTCTTTTGAGAGAATTTGGAATAGGGTGTGAAACTATATATTACTTAGACCAAAATGGTTCAGATGCATGTCAAAAACCATTTATGGTTTGCTTAATAATAGCTCCTAGTTTGGCTAAGTTTTAACAACCATGAAGATCCTACTAGTTGATATTTTACTTAAGTTGTTGTGGTTTTAGTGTTTGTCGTGGTATCGGCATAATTGATAGGAGACGGGGGTCCTCTAGCCTACGTATGGATTGTGGGGAAGAAGGTTGGTGTCGTCGAGGACGGGATTGAACATGGCGAGTTTACCCAGCTTCAGATCCCGCAGCGGTGGCGAGATCCTACGTGCTGCTATAATTCACTATGAAACAATAGCCGTGAACAGGTTACAATGTGTATGATGCGTATTGAGCCGTGCCCTAAAGGCTTCCTGGTGGCCGGCTTATATAGGCGGCCAGACCCCAGGATACAAGGAAAGTACTTGTCCGGCAAGTAATCAGAGTCCTAGACCTAGCCGGCTTAGTTGCCGCCTTCCGTCTTGGGCTTGGTGGCTTGATGGGCTTCGGCCTTACACCTTCTTGGACCGTCCGCCTACTTCCTTGTACGTCAGCTATCTGGGCCGCCCAGTAGGCTTCAGCCTTACCACCCTTGGGCCACCCTGGACTAGCCGTATTGATCAATGTTGGAGACACCCCTAGTTGATATATCCCCGACATTAGCCCCCAGAAAGGTTTAAGTTCTCCAAGCGCCAGCTTCTTCTTGATACTTCATCTGCCAATGTTGGCGGCTGCAGGACTTGAACCATTCTGAAAATCAAAAAAGAGGGCAAGTGTGTCTTGAAGTTGGCACACGGCCGCCTTTATCCAACATGGGAAAAGATGGCTAACCGATAGTTTCGCCGGGAATATTTTGTTGACGGATATCGCTAGGCGGCTCACGACAGTTTGAAACTGGCCTAAGCGAAAATCTCGCCATGATCACAAAATCGCGGGAAAAGGGGAGGCGTGGAGATCGTGCGATCATGCGCTGCAGTGGATGCTGGACACGTGTCCGACTAACAACACCGTTGCACAGGAAGCTACGCCCGGCTCTATAAATAGGGAGCCGAGCGGTCCATTTCAGCACCCCATCTCTTGCACTCCTCGACCCTTTGCTCTCCCGCACCTTTCTCCGAGCGAACTCCGGCGAGCGTCCTCCTCCGGTGACCTCCGCTCACGGCGATGTCCACCGGTCACAACATCCCCTCCGCGGCGTCCAGCGGTCCTACATCCGACACCTCGTCCGCAGCGGCGATGGGCGGCGCGGCGTCGCGTCCTGCGACGGCGGCGACGGGCAATGTCGCCGCCGTCGCTTCTCACATTCCCGCCGCGCGCACGCCGGCGGCGGTCTCTTTGGCTCCTCCACCCTTAGCCGCGGCGACGGCGGCGAGAGGCGCTCCGGCCAACGAGGAAGAGGAAGCGGCGGACCTCGGGTCACGCTATTGGCTTCCCTCCATCGTCGACGAGGCGACCCTCCAAGACCTGGAGGCCGTTGGCTACCTTCCAACTCGGGAGGATTGCCAGTGGAGACCCGCCTTGGGAGACGTCATCCCGGCTCCGAAAGCCGGGGAACGGGTAATCCTCACCTCCCACCTAGTTAGGGGAATGGCGCTTCCGCCTTCCGCTTTCTTTAGCGAGGTGCTAGATCATTATGGGCTCCAGCCCCACAATATAGCGCCCAATAGCATTCTAGTCTTAGCCGGCTTCACAGCTCTGTTCGAGGGCTACCTAGGTATTAGGCCTAGTTTAGACTTCTTCAGATACTGTTTTCGTTGCCGGCGTCAGACCGTGCCAGACGGTGGGCTGGCAACCTGCGGCAGTGTCACTTTTAACTGCCACCAGGGCCGTACCATACCTTGAATCCGTCAAGGGCTGGACCTCCACATTCTTCTACTGCCAAGATATGGCAGCTACGGGCCGTCAATTTGGCGTCCTGGAATTTGTCAACGCGCCGCCTATGCCCAGGCCATGCTGGGACGAGGCGGTGCCCAAGTTGACGGAGGAACTCCGCCTTTTCCAAAGGCGGATTGAATTCCTCACCCGGACGATGGCTCCCCCCCTGCTGGACGGGGTGGACACCGTCATCCGCTGGCTCGGCCGGCAGATTCTCCCCCTGCGGTACAGCCCGCACAAAATGTGTCAGTATTCGCCTACTGCCACGGCCTCTCTCCGTGTAAGCGAAGAGAGGTTGCCGGTTGCCGACCTGGCGTTCCGGCTCCGCAGCCTCGTCAAGGCGGGGCTGGTGAAGGCGGTGGAGGGCGTGCCCATGCACACCCACGACAACCCTCCCATCGAGGTAGACATCTTGCTTCTTGCCCCTTTTTGACAGCTTCGCCGACTAACTTGAGTTCCATTAATACTTGTCTTCTTTCTCAGATCTCCGACTTGGGAGAGGATGACCTGGCTCCCGACTTCTACGAGTCGGAAGCCGGGAAGACCAAGAAGCACAAGGCATCCGGCGCCGCTTCCTCTACGGCGATCATTGAGAGGAAGAAACGGATCGCAGCGGCTACCGAGTCGGCTCTCGTCAAACTTGACGAGAACGCGGGGATTAACATCCCCCGAAGGTACTCACTTCTGCTTTTAATAGTCGACGAGCTTCTTAAATACTGGCACCCAACTGACTGTGCTTGCTGTTTATTGAAAGGGAAAGGGTCGCAACTTCCCGGCTGCCGACCAGGCTCCTTTCCAAGGGTAAGCGGCCTCAAGGCAGCTCGCCTGCTACCATGCCGCCAACTCCCCAGCCCCGGGCCGGCAGCTTTATGGGCGATGCTCGTTGCCAGCCCCCGACTCCGGCTTCTGGCGCGCCGCCAAGGACCTCCTCCGCTGACCGCGCACCCAAGACTCCCCTTCTTTTGGCTGAGGCTACGGCCGATGAAGCCGTCCAATCGCGTGCCGCCAAGGAGGAGTTGCTGGAGGTGGCTGCCAGCGGGTCCCAGAGGGCAGCCCCGACTGCAGGAGGCGGCAAAGTTAGGGACCCTTGGTCCACCTTTAAGGAGGCCAAGGAGTCAGCCTTGACTTTTGCCAACTTCACCTCCCAGGCCTTCACCGTCTTGGAGGGTGACCTGTCTGTAAGTTTTTATAACTCTGGCATATACATGGTCTTTCCCCCGAGCACTTAGATGGTAGGTCCAAAAAATTTGGCTGCCGGCTTAGTGGTTATTCGACAATATGTTTTATGCCTTTGCTTTTTCCTGCAGGGCCTCTTGTCCGCCAACGTTGAGCTTGTCTCCTCCCGATTCGAGATAAACCGGCGGTGCCGCGACCTGAAGAAGGATTGCAAGGCCAAGGACCTGCGAATAGCCGAGTTGGAGGCGGCCCGCAAAAAAGATGAAGGTAGAGTTGATCATTTTTGCTTTAAGCCATTTTTCCAACTTATGTTGCCATCAATCATTTTAGTTAGCGAATCCATATTTGTAGAACTGCTAGACCACGCCCAGTATATACTGAAGGCATCCACTGATATGCAAGCTCTTATGAATGAAGCATCCGATTTGGTGGCCGCCAACTTGGCGATGAAGGAGGATCACCAGAAGGAGATGGAGGCCCAGCAGCTGAAATTTACGCAGAAATCTAGCCAGCTTACTGGTGAGCTGGAAAGCCTGCGCAAGAAATTGGCGGAGGCGGAGAAGACGGCTGCCGAGGAAATCTCCAAGCAGACTTCTCGCGCCCAAACTGCTGAGGACGAGTTGGCTGCTCATATGATTGAGCTGTCCGCTTTCCATAACTCAGCCCTTGGTAATTTCTCACTCCTTATTTGATTTTGCCACTTTGCTTAGCCTGAGCCAAACTGATGGTTTCATTTTTGATACAGTTCCCGCCGGTTTAGGCGACGACAAGGTTGTCGGCCCCCGCCTGGATCGCCTTGCGCGTCTAGGCGAGCTGATCACCGAGACTTTGGCAGCGTCCAAGCGGTTTGCCGCCAAGTTCTTCATCTCCTCCGGCAGCCAGGAACCGACCGAATTCAGCGACGTGCCCAATATGTTGGAGCAGGCTACCAAGCTACACAAGAGCTCACTGAAGTCGGCGGCGCGGGGTGGTGCCAAGACTGCGCTTGGACTATTCATGGCGCACTACCCCGAGGCGGAGATAGAAGCCGTCACCGAAGGCATGCCGTCTACATATGAAGACGGCAGCGAGGTCGAGCCGGCCGCTGTTCTGGACAGCGTTGCCGGCTACGCCACGCGTGTTGCCGACATGGTGGATACTTCGATCTTCTACCGGCGCCATCCTGTGCGTGCCGCAGGGGAAGCTGGAGCTGCCGGCATGGCCGAGGCGGAGGGGAGTGACAGTTCTGGGGCTGAAGTTGTCAGCCCCCGAGCCTGATGTAGACGCCCCCCCGAGCCGTAGTTTCCTTGCCTCCTTCTGACATGATTTGCCAGCCCCTGAAACAATGCAACTTTAACTTGTAATATTTGTATATATTTATATGGCCCGCCTTAATTCCCTGACTTATATGTTTGACTTTTTGTATGTTGACGAACCTCAGCCGGTAACTTTAGCTGAAACAACCAGGGCTGAGCCATGCGTTTAGGATCAGAAACCAAAGCCAACATGTTAGTGTCAAAGACATACTACTAGGCGAACCACACATAAGTAATCAGAGGTAAAGGAATTAGGCGGCGCAAAAAGTTTACTTTTGCTTTAGGTTGGCTCGAAAGCTGCAAGTATCTACCAGTTTGAACCTTTGCACGGAGCTAGAAAAATAGGTAACTTAGATACATGGGGGGAATATGATTGCAAGAAAAGAAAAAAGATGGCATGCTTCTCAACACAGATGAGGAACCATAGGCTTTTATTTCATGATCATATATAACTTATTACAATTATAAATTGCTAAGTGTAGAAAGGACGTAGCTGCTCAATATTCCAAGGCCGTCTTGTTTGTTCGAACGGATCGTCAATGCCTCTTTTGCGCTTTGTTCCCCTTTTTCCTGCCGCCTTCTTGCGCCTCTTCTTTTCTTCTTCGTCGCGGATGTCGGCCAGGTAGTAGGAACCATTGAGCAGCGCCTTTGTGACTATAAACGGTCCTTCCCATGGCGGGGATAACTTGTGCAGGCCTTTTCTGTCTTGAATTAGGCGGAGAACCAGGTCACCTGTTCTGAAGCTTCGCTTCCGCACTCTCCGGCTATGATAGCGGCGAAGTTGTTGTTGGTACAAGGCGGAGCGATGCAGAGCGATGTCTCTTTCTTCGTCTAGCAGGTCTAGGCTGTCCTGTCTTGCACCTTCTACGTCTTGCTCGATGTAGGCTTGAACCCTTGGGGAATCGTATTTCATGTCGGTAGGTAGCACCACCTCGGCGCCATATACTAAGAAGAAAGGAGTGTAGCCGGTAGACCTGTTTGGCGTTGTGCGCAAACTCCATAGTACCGACTGTAACTCATCTGCCCAAGCGCCGGCTGCCCTGTGTAATGGAGCTTCGAGACGAGGCTTAAGTCCTGACAAGACTAGGCCGTTTGTACGCTCTACTTGTCCGTTGGATTGAGCGTGTGACACGGATGCCAAATCAAGCCGGATACCCAGATCACTGCAGTATTCTTCTATGTCGCCTTGAGACAGGTTGCTGCCATTATCAGTGATCATGTTGTGTGGAACTCCAAAACGAGAGATAATTCCCCAGAGGAAATTGGTGGTTGTTCGTGCGTCAAGTTTGCTGATCGGCTTAGCCTCAACCCATTTGGTGAACTTGTCGACAGCGACCAATAGGTGGGTATACCCACCACTCGCCTTCTTGAAGGGACCCACCATGTCTAAGCCCCAGACCACGAACGGCCAGGTGATTGGAATTGTCCTGAGTTCTTGTGCCGGTAAGTGAGGTTGACGAGCGTACAACTGGCAGCCTTTGCATGTTTTTACGATGTTCTCGGTGTCTTCTTTGGCGGTAAGCCAGTAGAAACCTTGGCGGAAAGCTTTGGACACGATGGACCTGGCGGAAGTGTGATGCCCGCAGGTGCCAATATGTATGTCTTTCAGAATTTCCTGGCCTTCTTCTGGCTGTATGCACCGCTGATAGATGCCGCACGTGCTTCGCTTATATAGCTCGCCTTTTATTATCGTGAATGCCTTGGATCGCCTTATGATCTGCCTTTTTAGCACCTCATCGTCCTCCGGCAACTTGCTGTCGATTAGAAAGTCGAGATATGGGACAGTCCAATCCGGCTGTATCGAGTAGACAGTGAGACTTTCCGCTTCTACCGGTTCTTCTGCATCGGGGTCCATCAAATCGGCGCCTTTAATGGATGGCTTGTGCAAATGTTCCAGGAAAATATCTTTTGGTACCTTTTTGCGTTCTGACCCTAGTCTGGCAAGTGTGTCTGTCGCCTCGTTCTCAGCTCTTGGAACATGCCGAACTTCGTAGCCCGCGAATTGTTTTGCGAATTCGTCAACTTTGGCTCTGTATGCCGCCATTGTTGCGCTTTTTGCATCCCATGTTCCGCTTACTTGTTGCGTGACCAAATCTGAGTCGCCATAACAGAGGATTCTTTTGACGCCGAGGTCGTTTGCCACGTGTAACCCATGAAGCAAAGCTTCGTATTCGGCAACGTTGTTGGTTGCTGTAAAGTGAATTTGCAACACGTAGCTAAGCTTGTCACCTTTAGGCGTGCGTAGAACGACTCCAGCCCCCGAGCCTTTCACCATCTTTGATCCGTCAAAGTGCATGACCCAATATTCTTACTCGGGGAGTGTCGTTTCCTCCATGGCTTCTGTCCAGTCGGCGACAAAATCTGCAAGCGCTTGAGACTTAATGGCGGTCCGTGGTTTATAGACAATATCAAAGGCGGCAAGCTCGATGCCCCATTTGGCAACTCGACCTGTTGCCTCTGCATTGTTAATTATGTCTCCTAACGGTGCCTTGCTGACTACTGTCACTGTGTGCTCCTGGAAATAATGCCTAAGCTTTCTGCCGGCGAAGAATACACCATAAGCCAGCTTTTGGTAATGCGGATACCTCTGCTTGGAGGCGGAGAATACTTCACTGATGAAGTAGACCGGTCGTTGCTCATACATCGCGGCTTCGTTCTCCTTTCTTTCCACAACCAAGACAACGCTGACAACAACTCCTGTTGCCGCGATGTACAGCAGCATCGGTTCCTGTGATCGAGGTACTGCCAACATCGGAGCGGATATGAGGGCCTCCTTAAGTTGTTGTAAGGCGGCGTCTGCCTCTGCTGTCCACTCAAAGTTGTCGGATTTCTTCAATAGCCGGTAGAGAGGCATTGCCTTTTCCCCTAGGCGGCTTATGAAACGACTGACGGCCGCTGCCGATCCAGCTAGTCGTTGCACGTCCTTCAGACAAGTAGGTCTGGATATGTTTTGGATGGCCTTGATCTTCTCCGGATTAACCTCGATCCCTCGCTCTGAGACGATAAACCCGAGCAGTTTGCCGGCTGGAACGCCAAAAACACACTTGGCGGGATTGAGTTTCATCTGGTACCTCCGGAGATTCTGAAAAGTTTCTTCCAAATCCTCTAGGAGATCTGCCTTCACCGCGATGTCGTCTACGTAGACGTGAACATTGCGGCCGATCTGTTCGTGCAGGCAATTCTGCATACAGCGCTGGTATGTTGCCCCTGCATTCTTCAGGCCAAAAGGCATCGTGATGTAGCAGAAAGTCCCGTATGGAGTGGTGAAATATTTTTTCAGCTGATCCGACTCTCTCATCTTGATTTGATGGTATCCTAAGTAGGCGTCCAAAAAACAAAGCAGCTCGGAGCCTGCTGTGGAGTCTACGACTTGGTCAATTCTAGGCAGCGCAAAGGGATCCTTTGGGCAGCACATGTTAACACCGGTATAGTCAATACACACCCTCAGCTCTTTATTCTTCTTTGGAACAAGTACAGGATTTGCCATCCAATCAGTGTGCACAACTTCTTTTATGAAATTGGCGGCCTTCAGCCTATTTATCTCCTTTCCTATAGCCTTGCGTCTCTCATCTCCAAAGCGTCTTGTTGCTTGCTTCACCGGCTTAGATCCTTTTATGACGTTGAGTGAGTGCTCGGCAAGTTCCCTCGGTAAACCAGGCATGTCGGATGGCGACCATGCAAAGATGTCACGATTCTCCCGGAGGAACTCGACGAGCGCGCCTTCCTATTTGCTGTCAAGGTTGGAGCCGATGACAACTTGCTTAGACTTGTCACCTGGGATGAGGTGCGCCTTTTTGGTGTCTTCTGAAGCTTCAAAGGTCTTCTTGACATCAATCTTTGGCTTGGGCATGGAGTTGTCTGAATCCGCCCCAAGTAGTGCGAGTTCTTCCTTGTGAATGACGGCTTCTGCGAAGGCGGCCATGCCACGCTCACACTCCTTGGCTTTCTTGAAGTTGTCGGAAATCGTGATGGTTCCGTTTTCCCCCGTCATTTTAAGCTTGCTGTATATGTAGCACGGCCTTGCCATAAATTTGGCGAAAGCCGGTCGTACGAAGATTGCATGATAGGCGCTTTTGAAGGGGACAACTTCGAACCGGAGGAACTCTGAGCGGTAGTTCTCTTTTGGTCCGAAAGTTACCTTCAGCCTAATGCTCCCCATTGACTTTGCTTGCCTGCCGGGCACTATGCCGTGAAAAGTGAGGTTGCTGTGGTCCAGCTGATCCTCTGACAGGTTCATGCGGCTCAGTGTGTCGCAGTACAGGATGTTGAGGCTGCTGCCGCCATCCATGAGTACCTTTGTGAGTCTTAAGTTGTCGACAATGGGTCGACGACGAGGGCGTACTTGCCTGGGTGAGGAACGTGATCAGGGTGGTCGGACCGGTCCCAAGTGATCGTTGCTTCCGACCAGTTCAAATACTGAGGGACGTCCGGCATTGTCGCGTTGAGTTCGCGCATTTCCGCCTTATCTGCCTTAGCCGAAGGTGTGCCGACAAAGCATACAAGAGATTCTTTGACCTTCGGATATGGTTTGTTTTTCTTGGCGGCCGCGTCATCCTCGCTTGAGACAGACATGTCATCGTCATCCTCATCCTCCTTGTTGTCTTTCTTGTCGTTCTTCTTTGACTTCTTTGACTTCCAGCCGACTGTGGGGTCCTTTTTGAAGTCGTCTATGAAACGACACTCGCCAAGCATATGGTTGACCTTGCCAAGTGAGGCGTGGATAGGGCATGGCAAAAGTTTTTCCTGCTCATAAGTGATTCGCGCCGCCTTAGGCCCTGAGCCGGCGTCGCGATTATCTTTCTTATTCTTCCACTTCTTTTTGCCGGCATTCCCTTGGAATGCGACAGCTACCTCGTTGGAAGGTCCGGCTTTGTCATCCGCCGCCTGCTTGCGCTTGTTGTTCCGTTTTGGCATGATGTTGACGTCTGGATCATCGTCCCGGGCGTCGTCATCCGCCGCCGCATATTGGGCGGCTAGGTTGAGCATCTCGCCAAGGTTCGTGATTTGCTCGCGGACGAGCCGATGACGGAGCAAGGACTTCTTCTGCAGGCCTGTGTAGAAGGCATGGATAGCCTGTGCGTCCGAAACACCATGACAGTTGGCCATTTCGGATATCCAACGGCTGAAAAAGTCTGTCTTGGTTTCGTCCATCTTTTGGATACAGCGTTGCAAATCCGTGTAGGTATTTGGACGCTTGTATGTTCCTTGGAAGTGCTGGGAGAAAACCTTTTCCATGTCGTACCAGCTATGGATAGACTTTTCAGGAAGGTTGTCGATCCAAGCCCTTGCCGTGCCTTCCAACATGAGAGGTAGGTAACGGACGGCAATATAGCTGCTGCCGCCGGCAATTTCTATGTCCATGGCATAGTCGGCTAGTCATGAATCCGGCTTAACGAGGCCATTGTACCTATGACAATTTTTTGACACTGATGTCATGTCCTTAGGGAACGGCTCTCTGCGGATGGCGTCGCCAAAGCACTTTGGACCAGAATATAGCGGCTCCTTTCCTCTTGCCATGTCTTGTAGGAGGTGTCGTGCGTCTTTTGGATCAAGCTGCCGTGCGCCTCTATTTGCGTCTGGCTCGTCCTGCGCTGCCCGGCTTATGCTGCGCCTGGGCCCTTCTGCCGCCTCTTTCCTCTTACTGCCGGTGCTGCGCTGCGGAGACCGACTTCGACCTCTCCTGGGAGGTTCGTTACCGGCATCTTTCCTGGGCGGCAGTCCATTGCTCCGGCTACCGCCATTGTCGCGTCTTGGCTGGGCTGGAGGTGGCAGGTCTCCTCTGCTTCCTGTCCTTGAATTCTCGTCCCGCCTTGGTTTTAGCGGTGGCGTCTTCTTTGGAGGTGGCGTTGCCTTCCTTTTGTCGCCATGGCTACTGGAGCCGGACGGGCCTTCGGGGTCGTCGCCAGGTACAGCTTTGCACTTTCCTGACTTAGACTCTAGGTCTCCCCCGCGAGCATCCGCCATGTGGCCGTAGGAATCAGCGCGAGCTTGTTGTTCTAGGGCCTTGCTCACAAAGTGTCTTGCATTGGCCAGCTTTTCCTCCGCCGTGTAAGTTTTGTCGTCCAGGGTATCTAGCGCGGCAGCCGCGCTGAGGACGGGGGTGCAGAAAACAACATCCCCCCTTCTGTCCACGCGCTGTGGTGCCGTACGCCAGTCGAACCCGAGATCTTGAGCAGCTGTCGTTGCACGTGTTGGCGGCTCCTTGTCACGGCGGTTTTTTGATGACCTTTTTTCTTAAAAAAGTTGCCGGCTTGTTTTGGCCGACATCTTCTCCTGTTCTTTCTCGATCTTCTTTGCAAGGCTCTCAACGTGCTCCTCTCTTTTTCGCAGGAAGTCAGAGTGCTTAAGCATGTTAATTCTTAGCTCTTCCACTTCGTCGAGTGGGGTGTCTTTATTCACCGGAGTATTCATGATCTCGGCTACTTCTTTGATGACAGAGAGCAAATCCGTGGGTTTGCTGCTGCCGCCTTTCTCGAGGCCAGTTTTCTTCTTTGCGCGCACCTTGTCGGAACTTTCAATGAGTTGATCGGCAGTGGTGTCGCCGGCATCTTCCACCGGCTTGTTTTGCGTTTCCGAAGCAACTGGGGTTGTCTCGTGACCGACGAGAACCATCATAGCCAGCTTGTCAGGCATGTCAGTATTCGTTGTGCCCTCTGAAGGAGCCGGATTACCACTGGAAAAGAGGGTTTTGATCTTCTCTTCGAAGAGACTAGCATCATCATCAGAGTCAGAGTCTACGTTGACTTGAACGGTAGATCTGGATCCGGCATCTGACATCGCATCCTCCTGGAGAGCAGGAAGGATTGACTCAGGATCGTTATTTTCCGGCTGGGAGTCGGATCCCAGTCCGACAACTCCGACGAAGTGGAAATCAGATTCGGCTTTCTCCTAGGAGAAGGCGGATTCAGATCCATCTTGTCGGTCGACTGCTTGGTCGAAGGGGTGGTGGGTGGGGTTGTAAAAACGCGGTAGGCCGTATGCCTCTGGCATGTACCCGATGAAGACGTCGATCCCTCCGATCGGTACGATTGCGCATCCGATAAGGTAGTCGTCCGCCAGGAGCCAGGACTCATCCGAGTTGACGTAGCTGTGGCCGCCATACCTTGTGACGCGGCCGACGGCGATCTGCTTGCCCACGCCGCCAAGTGTTCCCGCCTGGAACGTGACGCCAGGAACCTTATGCCCCACGGTGGGCGCCAACTGTCGTGGTATCGGCTTAATTGATAGGAGACGGGGGTCCTCTAGCCTACGTATGGATTGTGGGGAAGAAGGTTGGTGTCGTCGAGGACGGGATTGAACACGGCGAGTTTACCCAGCTTCAGATCCCGCAGCGGTGGCGAGATCCTACGTGCTGCTATAATTCACTATGAGGCAATAGCCGTGAACAGGTTACAATGTGTATGATGCGAATTGAGGCGTGCCCTAAAGGCTTCCTAGTGGCCGTCTTATACAGGCGGCCAGACCCCAGGATACAAGGCAAGTACTTGTCCGACAAGTAATCAGAGTCCTAGACCTAGCCGGCTTAGTTGCCGCCTTCCGTCTTGGGCTTGGTGGCTTGATGGGCTTCGGCCTTACGCCTTCTTGGACCGTCCGCCTACTTCCTTGTACGTCAGCTATCTGGGCCGCCCGACAGGCTTCAGCCTTACCACCCTTGGGCCACCCTGGACTAGCCGGATTGATCAATGTTGGAGACACCCCTAGTTGATATATCCCCAACAGTGTTTTCAATTATCATGGAATGCTAGTGGAGCACAGCAAGCATAAGGTGTGCAAACAAATGAAAACATGACTCAAAATTCTACACACACATAATTTTTTGCTAGGAGTGAAAATCTAGAATAACACCACAATGCTAAAATGCTAAAGCTAAGAGAAATGGGGTGTTACAGACCTTCCCCCCCTTAGGAGAATCTCGTCCCCGAGATTCCATATTTGAAGAAGGAAGAAAACCAGGAAATTCACGCTCCAAATAATCTTCACGCTCCCAGGTGGCTTCTTCCTCCGAATGGTTGCTCCATTGGATCTTCAGGAATCTGATCTTCCGCCTCCGTGTCAGACGGACGTCTTCAGCGAGAACACGAAGTGGTCGTTCTCGATAGGTGAGATCATGATTGAGATCAATGGTGCGATGATCTACCTCCTGATATGAATGAGTACCACCTGGAACTTGCAGACACTTCCGGAGCAGGGACACATGAAACACATCATGAAATTGTGACAGATGAGGCGGCAGGTCTAGCTGGTAAGGTACTTCTCCTCTTCGACTGATGATTCTAAAGGGACCAATATACCTTGGTGCTAACTTCCCCTTCACATGAAAACGCTGCATTCCCTTGAGTGGAGTAACACGCAGGTATACCATATCTCCTTCCTTGAAGTTGAGTTCACGCCTCCTGGAATCTGCGTAACTTTTCTGTCTGGACTGGGCGGCCTTAAGACGGTCGCGGATGAGTTGAACTTGCTCTTCGGCTTCCCTCAGGGTGTCAACCCCAAAAATTTGGCTGTCTCCCGTTTGCGACTAGTTCAAGGGGGTACGGCATCTTCGTCCGTACAAATCCTCGAATGGCGCCATCTTCAGACTGGCTTGGTAGCTGTTGTTGTACGAAAACTCAGCAAACGGCAAACAACTTTCCCACTTGGCCCCACAAGCCAATACACAGGATCGAAGCATATCTTCTAAGATCTGGTTGACTCTTTCCGTTTGTCCTCCTGTCTGAGGGTGATATGCGGTGCTGAAAAATAGTTTTGTTCCCAGGGCTTCATGCAGCTTAAACCAGAACGAGAGGTGAATTGGGTCCCCCTATCAGACACAATGGTCTTGGGAATTCCGTGAAGGCTGACGATACGGGACATATAAAGGTCTGCCAGTTGATCCGATCGATGGGTGGTGCGCACAGGTAAGAAGTGTGCAACCTTGGTGAGCCTATCCACGACAACCCAAATAGCGTCATGACCTCGATTGGATCGGGGTAATCCAGTGATAAAATCCATGCCGATCTCATCCCATTTCCACTCGGGCAACTTGAGAGGTTGAAGCAATCCAGCAGGTCGCTGATGTTCTGCTTTGACCCTTTGGCAGACATCGCAATTCTGGACAAAAAGTGCAATCTCGCGCTTCATGCCATGCCAGCAGAAATTCTGTTTCAAATCCTGGTACATCTTGGTCCCACCGGGGTGGATAGAATACAAAGTCTCGTGGGCCTCCTTCATGATTAACTGCTTCAAAGCAGGATCTGATGGTACAGAGATGCGTCCCTTGTACGAAAGAACACTGTCAGGGTCGATGGTGAACCCAGGAACTTCCTCTTTGTCCAATCTTCGTTTGATGCCCTCAATGCTTTCGTGACCCTTCTGTGCTTCCTTGATCTGCTCCCATAAGGTGGGTTGCAGCAGGAGTTGATCGACTGCCCCATAATTGACTACTTCTATACCCATCTTGTCAAGCTCTTCCCAGAGTTCTGGCTGTCGGATCTTGATCATGGAGTTGAATGAACACGGCTGATGGCTAAGGGCATCAGCTACAACGTTAGCCTTCCCAGGGTGGTAATGGATGTCCAAGTCATAATCTTTGATGAGTTCTATCCATCTTCGCTGCCTAATGTTCAAATCCCTCTGGGTGAAGATGTACTTCAGGCTCTTGTGATCGGTGTAAATCTCGCAGCGGTTGCCCATCAGAAAGTGCCGCCAAGTCTTGAGCGCATGGACCACTGCAGCAAGCTCTAGGTCATGGGTTGGGTAATTCTGCTCATGCTTGCGGAGTTGTCGCGACGAGTAGGAAATCACCTTGACCTCTTGCATAAGGACACAACCAAGTCCAAGTTTGGAGGCATCGCAATATACCACAAAATCTTTGGTCACATCAGGCATGGTCAAAATAGGCGCGGTGGTAAGGCGCTTTTTCAGTTCCTGGAAGCTGGCTTCACATTTGTCGGTCCAGATAAACTTCTGGTCCTTCTTCAAAAGTTGAGTAAGGGGCTTGGCGATGCTCGAAAATCCTTCAACAAACTTGCGGTAATAACCCGCTAATCCAAGGATGGACCTCACTTCGGTCTGGTTGGTGGGGGTTGGGAATTCAAGGATGGACTTGATGTGGGTAGGATCTACAGATATCCCTCCTGCTGAGATAACATGGCCAAGAAAATTTACTTCTTTTAACCAAAACTGGCACTTACTGAACTTAGCATACAACTGGTGCTCTCGCAGGGTTCCGAGAACCAACCTCAGATGTTCTTCATGCTCCTCTTCTGACTTGGAATAAATCAGGATGTCGTCGATGAAGACAACTACAAACTTATCCAAGTATTCCATGAACACCTTGTTCATGAGGTTCATGAAGTAGGCAGCGGCATTAGTTAGGCCGAAGGACATCACCGTATACTCAAACAATCCATAACGAGTGATGAAGGCCGTCTTAGGGATGTCAGATTCTCTTACTTTCAGCTGATGGTAACCAGTGCGGAGATCGATCTTAGAGAAGACTCGGGCTCCGTTGAGCTGATCAAATAGATCTTCAATTTTGGGTAGAGGATACTTGTTTTTAATAGTCACATCATTCAACTTACGGTAATCCACACACAAGCGAGTGGTACCGTCCCTTTTATCCACGAAAATGATTGGTGACCCCCAGGGTGACGCACTAGGGCGAATCATCCCTTTTTTAAGCAGGTCATCCAACTGCTTCTTCAGTTCCACTAACTCTTCGGGGTTCATCCGGTAAGGTTTTTGAGCTATAGGGCCAGTACCGGGTACCAACCCAATGATGATCTCGATATCCCGATCTGGCGGCATACCGGGTAACTCCTCGGGAAAAACATCCGGGTAATCACACACTACCGGTACCTCTTCCAAAATGGTTCCAGCAACACTCTTGTGGAAATGACCCGTGGTGGAGTACGGGGTCGAGAAGTGTGTAATCTCCTCTCCATCCGGGGTGGTTAGTGTGACAGACTTGTTAGTGCAATCTATTTTTCCCCGGTTGACTGCCATCCAATCCATTCCTAAAACCACTTCTATTCCTTGCTTTCCTAATGCCACTAAGTCTGCATGGAATCGTGCTCCCTGTATTTCCACAGGAGTCTCCTTGCACGACAAAATGGCCTTGATAGTGGCCCCCGGAATTTGCACCCTCATAGGACGATGCATCGAAGTTGGAACCATACCACTCTTCCTAACAAACGGCTCCGTAACAAACGAATGGGAAGCTCCTGAATCAAATAAAACTGAGGCAGGAACTGAGTTGACAGGGAACGTACCCATAACCAGGTCTGGCGCCTCCTGAGCTTCTTCTGCACTGATATGATTCAGATGGCCTCGGGTGACAGGGGCTTCTTTCTTTGGGTACGGGTTCTTGCCTCCAGGTGGGCGGGTTGGCCCTTGGTTCATCTTTGTCGCATTGGGGCAACCACCGGCGGGCTGTCTAGTGGGGCACTCCCGGGAGAAATGTCCAGGCTGTCCACAAGTGAAACATCCTCCTGTTGGCTTAGGAGCAGGCAGCCTATTAAAGTTGAGGCCTGGGTTGGAACTACCTCCAGGACGAGGTGCAGGCGGGCAAGGGGTGTAGCTGGGTCTTGGCGCAAAGATTGGAGGCCTTGGTGATGGATAAGAAGGCCTTGGTGGAGGTGAAGGGCGCGGACGGGGGTAACTCCCAGCTGGGCTGCTGCTGCTACTTCCTTGCTGCATCTGCTGGCGACGCTTGCGGTTATCAAACGAAGCCTTGCTCTTGTGCTCCATCATAATGGCCGCATCTGCCAGAGACTCCAGGTCAGTGAAAGGCATCACCACCAGGATACACTGCCTCTCATCATGGAGCCCATTCAGGAATCTCTCCTTCTTCTTGTCTTCGGTATCGGTATCAGTGGGCGCATACCTTGCTAGAGAAGTAAACTTCTCCAAGTACTCACTCACAGACATACCGCCTTGCTTGAGCTGCAGGAACCTCTCTCGCATAATACTGACGAGTCCGGAGGGCACATAACGCTTCAAGAACTTGGTATTGAATGCCGCCCAAGCCACAACTTCCTCCGGTGGCAACAGAGCACGAATGGCCTCCCACCATGCTCGGGCAGGCCCAGAGAGGTAGTGAGTGGCGTAGACCACCTTCTCGTTGTCACCCACTTGGGCGACCCTCAGGTTGTTCTCGAGGGTACAGATCCAATCATCCGCATCCAGGGGTACTTCACTTTTGGAGAAGACTGGCGGGTTGGTGTTCTGAAAGTCCCAAAGCTTGGAGCGGGGTTCCTCATTTCCTTGGCCGCCATTCTGGTTGACGGCAATCTGAGCAAGATGTTGCAGGGTGGCGAGATTGGCATTCCTCTCAGTGCGAGCTTCCTCGCGGTCCTCCAAGAGGAGACACAGCACTTGAGCCATAGATGGCTCGGGTGGTGGGGGTGGTGGTGGATCCCTAGGCATTCTGAATTTCAGATTAAAACACACATTAATAACCTTATTAGAATTTTTAAAACAGGTTTTGGGAAAAGAGTTCATCAATCAGACACAGTAGCATATAAATTTTTAGCAAGACATTACTCATAGTAAGACATGATCTATTCCATAGCAAGGTTCCAAAAGCATCATCACATAGTTCACAACCACAACACACCGAACTCACAGAGTCTTACAATAATTCAAACACACACTCAAACTAACTAGACCACACAATCGCATCCACTTATCGCGATGGTTCGGCCTTAACCCAAAAGGTACTACGCAACTAGCTACTCCACGTCCACGACAGCGTCACTGTCGAAAGGTGGCTCGTCGGGGTCCTCGTCCTCGGACATCACAGCCCCCGAGTCCTCACCGTCCTCGCCTCGAAGGTCGTCGTCGTCCTGTCCACTCTCAGGCTCCATGTCCATATCCTCCATAGGGTCATCATCATCAGGCAACAGATCATCGTTCTCCTTACTCAGTGCCTCCACCTCACTCTCCAGCTCGCTAATCCTCTCGTCGCGGTCGTCAATGGTCGACCGGAGCACGTCAACCATACCGTCGAGATGGAACTTGTAGAAACGAGTAGTCTGGAAACACGCAGAGATGGAACGGCGCTCCTTGCGTTCCTTCTTGAGCTCTGTCTGGGACTCCACCAGACGCTCCTCTGAGGTCTTGAGCTTCAGCTCCACGGTCTTCAGCTTGTCCTGAGACGCCTTGAGTTGCGTCTCCAGATCCTCGATCCTCAGTTCAGCTGTCGAGATCCGCACCTCAGCACCGTCGTGATTCAGACGGTGAAGATCACTCTCAAAATGACTAGTGACCAGCTGGGACTGGGTGTACTCGATGAGGAGTCCCAGCTCGGCCAAGTGGTTCCCGAGAGTGGGGTGGGGACGCGGCGGCACATGGTTACTCTGCTCGTCCAGGCCAGAGTAAAACTCGAAATGGGTGCCGCTCAGCTCGGTACTGTGAGCACACACCAAGTGAGCTAGAGCTCTCTGCAGCACGGTGACAAATGCCCCCATCTGAGTAGATGCGAGGGCATCCTCAATCAGCTCCTCGGCGAATGGTGGCACCAGCGGTCCTCGAAGGATGCACCTCACGGTCCAGGACATCTCGTCCCCAACCATGGGTAGACAGCGTCCTATCAGCAGCTCAGTTAGCGGACGCCTCAAGTGCCTGGTCAGCTGGAGTAGGTCTGCCTGGAACAGACGCGAAACTCCAGTGTCGGGCACAGCTCCCAACTGAATCGACGACGAGAACTCTCCGCTCATCTACACAAAATTTTAAATGGAGGTTGATTTAGTGAAAGGTGCGCAAAATTTTAAACAGGTAAATACATGAGGTTTAATGCATGTATAATATTAATCAGTAACCAACAACAGAGGGGAGGGGATAGCAGTATATTCTTTACATTTTAAGTATCTCTCCTAGATTTTTAGGAAAAAAACATTTTTGCGTGACGTCGACGCCCAACCTAGCTAAAGTCTCCTAAGGTCAACGATGGCTCTGATACCAAGTCTGTAAGGACCCCTCGAAACGAGTCCGAGATGTCCACGTTATGTAAAAGATCACGATCCCAATGATCAGTGCATCGCAATCACATAACCAACATAGGTATCAAAGAGTTACATCATTCAAGTCGTACGAATAAAAGTCTTACAACACATAGACGGTCATACGACCAAAGTCAACAAACCTCGTCACGCAGGACGGAATTAACTAAGATGGCGGAAGCTCGTGGCTAGCGACGGCTCTTATCATCTCCGAGCGCTGATCCCACAAGTGCAGTTGACCGGGGATAGCTAAGTGGCGTAGTCGTCGTCATACACCTCCTCCTCAACGTAGGCCTCCTCATTATAATCTGGACATTTGAATATCCAGGGACAAAGCCATATGAGTACAATTACGTACTCGCAAGACCACCTCTAGGCTTAAGTTTTCATGGTAATGCAAGAAAACACTTTTCGAAAACTGGGATGGCTGCTATATATGACTATAGGGCTTAGTTTCCGAATACCATGATTTTAGACATAGAGAATACGACATCTCTGTATCTTTGTTGAAGAAAACATTTAGAGATAGAATTCTCTTCTCTTGGATATAGCAAGGACATATCCAAGTTCAAAACTTTCTTTTGTAAAACCATTGAAAACACTAAGATGGGGATACCCCTTTTTCCTTCCTTGAGATTGGACTGATTGTCTCCCCGAGACAAATCATCCTCACCCAAATTCCGTACCTCCCAGGTACCTCCTGATTCCACATAAACATTTTCGTTTATAAAACAACTTCTTTCCCCAGGCGCCCAAGTGTGGCCTTTCCAACCGTCCATGACCGCGGACGCGGCTATTCGAATAGATTTACACTCTGCAGAGGTGGTACACTTTCACCACAAGATTCGGATGGTCTGCCGTGGATCAACCATGGACTGTACATGGACAGCATGCACACATCAGACGGCCGATCCTAACTTTCACTATGTTAATGCTGGTATAAGAATATCCTCTTCGAGTGGGTTTGTTCTCCACGACACCGAGTGAGCTAGCCGTATCGATCCAGTTTCCCCCTAGTCTCACACCGCCATGACAGGAGACCCACCTTTGCTTCCCGGTGGCACACTAAGTCCACACTCTGTATTCCCATTCCCTTGCAGCATTCGGTTCCGGGGACTCTAACCCCATCTAGACAATTGAGGAATATTCGAATACCAAAACCAACAAGCTTCCGTTAAGCCCCGTGCCCATTTTGAGGTAATGTGGTTGTACGGGTTAATTGTTCGGGCGGCAGCAGGGACTTCGAAATTAAACTTCCATCTCCGACAGCTCCCAGCAGCTCGGGTTTTCGCAACATCTCCGAATGCTGTCAGCATCTCGGGTTTTTGCAACATTCCCGAATGCTCTCAACATCTCGGGTTTTCACAAAACTTTTCTTTCTCGCTGATTGCTCCCAGCAACTCAGGTTTTCCTCCATAAAACAATTTTATCAAACAGGTTCCCATCCTATAGTTTTGAGGTAAGTAGATGAAGGTAGACTACTAGAAAACTTAATCTTTTTGATGGAGCCTTCAACAACAAGGCTCACCAAATAAACTCTTTTTGTAACACCTATAATATTCTAATAGATAACTTTGGCCAAACAATATTTTGTAAAATAGTTTTCGGGTGGCAAGGTGCCACAAAAGGAGTAAAACATGCATTATTTTATTTTAAAACAAAACATGCTTGATAAAATAATAGGATTCATTATAATGGTGAGGTGGGCTTGCCTTGCTCAGCGTACTGTCCCTGGTATTGCTCTTCCCCGTAGTCGTGCTCAGCTACCTCGTACTACTCTTCCTTGGGTTGCGGTTCTACCGTATCATGAAAAATAAACGAGACTAGTGTAAATCCTAAACTGCGAGTTGATAACAATCTAAAGTATAATAACCAACAACAAGCATCACAAAACAGAAAACACAACTAATGCATTTAATTAGTGATCAAGTGCTGTTTATATGAACCAAGCATAACTCTTAAGGTACTGCTCTTAAAATTAAACCCTTCTACCACATGACTCCTAACTATCATATGGATCTCTGAAAATTAGCTGAGCATGAAAATCTATCACCAATTAATAATAAAAAATCGGATAAGAGCCACTGATGTCAAACTTAAACAGAAGATAGACTCAGTTTTATAGATCCCCTGTATGCAAAATTAACTTTTCTGGTGATATATGAGTTTTCTCTTTAAGTGGAGATTTTGTTCACCAAATTTGGCTACTCCTAGCTCAAGTTATCCTTGTTTTAAGATTACATACATTTCTGCCTATTATTTAAGTTCAGGAAATAATATGGATGATTTTGGTGTCAAACCAGTGGGGTAAGTTAGATAAAACATGTGGCTATCCCACAAAAATATCCCCAACATTATTCTAGGTGCAAAGGTGGCTCAACCAAACAAAACTAGACATGCAATAATCTCTGAAATAACAAAGATGCATTTCAAGAGAATATCTCCCTGTTTTTCAGAGATTTGCCCAATTAAGTAATAAATACTCCCTCTGTTCCGTAATCCAAGAGCTATAGTTTTTTGACAACTGTTTCAAAATGAATGGGCTTCCGCTGTTTTTGCTGCCTCCCCGCGTGCACAAATTGAGGGAAATCCCTTAAAATATGGAGTTTGTTTGATCGCTCAACTAACTTTCAAGAAAAATAATCGCTATTTCCATCTAATCTAACTGCCGCATGTAGCATCTCAATAGAAAACAAACGTGTGCTAATTACCGTGCAGAAAAACTATAGCTCTTGGATTACGAAACGGAGGGAGTATTTACTGGAAAAATCTACATTTGTGGCATATGGTACTTCCAACTCATATCTAACACTTACAAGTGGATTTACCTCAAAAGGTGTTTTCATTTAAAAATTAAAAATCACCAAACACATACTAATGTTATTCTTAGACTAAATACAACTTTTGCTAGAGTAATCTCATGCATGCAATATTTACCATTCTAAGTAGACATTTTTACAAGCTTTCCAACAGATCCAAGATTGCATGATTTGGATTTATAAATCCCAAGTTATTAAACAAATGGTGAAAAGAATACTTTTTACTAGATCTATTCTACCACCCAACAGAAAACACATTTTGGAACAATTCCAATGCCACATGGTTAAGTAAACGTGCATGCATGTTACAAAATTAACCCCATCATTTTAGCAACTCTAGATTTACCACAAGAGATTAAAAGCTAGACTATTGATTTACTGTAAAAATAACAGGAAAAAAAGAATAAAAGGAAAACAGGCCGAAACGGCCAGATCTGGGCCAAATCGGCCCAGAGATCACGCGGAGCGGCGAGGGAAGTCCCTGTGTTAATGTGCTAATGTTAATGTGACCTCACCTTTTATTATAAGGTGGAAGTCCCTGTGTTAATGTGCTAGTCCCTGGATCAAATGCTAGCACCACAGTTTAAGATGTATATCATGCAAAAGTGTCAAATACTTTATTAAATCGTATGATCCAGTGTTACAAATATCTCTTACAACTTGCATAACCTGAAAAGGCTAGCAAAATTTCCAAGAGTAGCAGCGGAAAATAGTAGATACAAAGAGCCTCATCATCTTCATGTGCCACAGGCAAAGCATGTTGGTTGTAGACTCGAAATCCTATCGAATACTCACTCGTCGTCTGTCGAATCTGCAAGGTTTAGTTGCAGCCCAGCTATAAAGGGTCAGCACAATTGAATTGTGTTGGCAAGTGACTTTAATTTCTAATATTCTACTAAGCTATATCTATATGCTTATTTGGCTGGTGGAGCTCAAGGCTATTGCGCAAAGCAAGTTTTCTCCTACTTTTGGTAAACAGCTTTTTGAAACAATATTTTCTCTTTATAGACAATCTCGAGACAAATCCATGTCTCCTACTCATGTTCTCCCATCAAAGTTTTATTAAGAAATTGGAATGAAGAGATTTTCAGAACACAGCCTTGTGTAGTTACTCAAATTGTCCGATGCCGGGGACACGGCTAAGATCTTAGGTTTAACTCTCGAGAGGGTGTGCACTTTCACCATTAGACTCAATCAACCCAAACTATCCTCTACACTCCTTTAGTGAGAAGGAGAAGGAGAAGATCAAGACGAGACTTTTCAGAAGTTTCTTTCCCATGATCATACTAAGAGATTACCACCATCCTATCAACTCTACCAGCATCAGTCTCTTGACCCAGGTCCACATCAACTTACTCCATCAAGACAGAGCCCATATTGACCAATGGTTGCACGATAAGCAACTAGACTCAGTGTAAACTTAAATCTCATAGCCCTGGGTGGCCTACCACAAGTGAGCAACTCAGGTTAACACCGCATATCATGGCCCCAAGTAAGTAGAAACTACCCTGGGCGAAGACAACCATGACACTTGGCCCTGAGAAGCCACTCAACTTGAAACCTCCTCGATCGACCCAATCCACCCAGGCGTTAAATTAATTTAGTGGAAATTTTTATTTATCACATCAACCATAAAACAATCATTTTTTGCAGCAGTTGCTTCCACTAAATTAGAATAGGGGTCTAATCTGGAATTTCTAAGGGGAAACCTAAAAGGTTTGCATAGCATACTACAATCTCCCAAAACCTATCATGCACACTACTTTTGCAAATACTGTTTGAAAACACTAGATATGCAATAGAATAAAATGGTAGGTGTTTTATGAAGTCACTTGCCTGAAGAAAGTTGTCGTTTCTCACACACTCTTGTCCAAGTCAAAAGTTGCTCCCCGTTTCAACTATATAGTAAAAGGGCATCCAATAAACAAGCAATTCAACAAAAACAAAACAAATTGAAACATACAAGCGTAATAAGGTTTAGAAGTGGATTTGGTCAAGGGTATCACATCATTCAATGTGCAAAAGGGATTATTGTGATTGAGTTGAGGGTTTGCCAATTTGGTCAGGGGATGGTCTTGAAAAAGATTTACATAAAAGCAGGGTTAAGATGTTTTGAAAACAAATTAAAAGAAGGTTTGCAACTTTAAGATATTTTGCATATCTAAAACATTTCACAAGTCTAAGTTTCAAAAATTATTTTAATCATATTTGGTTTTGGCATTGTTCACAAGATTAGATATCAATTATGGAAAAAAAGGATTTTAAAACAAATTCATATTCAAGAATTTCCTCATTTATCATATCTATACAATTTTAATTGCCAACTTAAAAGTTCATAGTAATTTATAATAACCCAGTTATTAGCAATGACATAGAGTTTTAGATCACAGTTTTAGTAACACCTAATTAACCAATAACATTTATAAATGAAATGATATCATTTAACAGGGTTTTAACAAAACTTACATCTTAATGTTGTGAAATACATTAATAATAATGGAATTGAGTTTTCTCTGGTCAAGGCAATTATTTATGGCATTAGAGCAAAGAAAATAATTTGAAATACATTAATAAAAGATTTTATTATGCCAAATTAAAATCAAATAAGTATCTGATTATAAACTTCTCTTAAAATTGTTCAAATTTTATTTATAATAGTGGGTCATCATTCTACATATCTTAAGATTTCCAAGAATATTTTATTTGCAAATTTTAGACATATGAATTTGAATCTATGTCAAATTTACACAATTTCTAAATCTGAAAGTTGGATCAATTTAAACTAGTCAAAATTAAATTTATTTGGAAAGTTATGAAGATTCTAAGTTGTAGGGACTTTTCTGTAAATCTGCCAATTAAAATCTATTCGGAAATAAAACCAGAAAAAGTTGGGCCGACGTGGCGCTCTGGGATTGGCTCGGGTCTAGGGTTAACAGGGGCCGTAGGATCTAAAGAGGATCGGGCGGTCCAGATCCATTCATACCTCTTCGGCCTGGATCAAATCTGGACCGTTGATGTGAGATCGAACGGCCGAGGCCGCGTTGACCAGGACGGGGCGGCGCCGGTGGCCGGAGGCGAAGAGGACGGCGGCGCTGCGCACGGGCTCGGACGCCGTCGACGATGCGGCGCTCCCCCGGCCTCGGGGAGACGTCTGAGACGCTCGGCACAACGTTCCAGAGGCGATGGAGAGGCCGGTTTCGTGCCGTTCGTCTCGGAGTGGCGACCTCGAGCGGATGAAGGAGCACGGACGCCGGCGAGATTTGGTCGAGCACGAGGTGCTTCGCTCGGCTACGATTTGGAGAGGAGGAGGTGACTGTCGGGCGCGCACGAGCGAGGGGAGGAAGAGGAGGTGGTCTCGGGCTCGGGGTTCTTCTTCACCTCGCCGGGAAACGGAGAAACACGGCGGCGGACTAGACAAACTCCGGCGAGCAAGAATGGCGGCCTGGCGGCGTCGTTTCAAGAAGTGGAAGAGGGGAAATGCGGAGGAGGAGCTGGGGCTAATAAAGGGCTGGGCATGGCGTCAGTTACTCTACAGAATCGCGAGATTTTCGCGGGATTGATTCGGCCGAAACCGTCGGGCGAGATTGACGGGAGGTTGAAGACGATGACGTCATGCTGACGTCATCATTTTTCTTTTTTCTTTTTCTGATTTTCCATTTAATTCATATCTTTTGATTTATGGCTCCAATTCAAGTCAAATAAATTTCTAAAAATTTGTAAAAGCATTTCTTTGTGTTAAACCAGTTGTGGGCACATTTTGAATGTTTTGAAAATTAATATTTTGAAATATTCATTAAATACAAATTTGACACTTTATGTTAAATTTAAAACTAGGGTTTAATTAATTTTATTTTTGGCTAAAATAAATTCTATGAAATACCCAAATTCAAGTATGTTTGAATTCAAGTTATTTAAACTCATTTTCTAATACTAAAATCATTTTTGGCTTTAGTATTATTAAATAGTATAACACAACTATATGAAAATGAAAAAGGGAAATATAAAGTTTTAATTTTTAATTCAAAACAATTTGTGCACCATTATATTTTATATTAAGATAATTTATTTGAAAACTTCATAACAACTTTGAAAAAGATTTTAGATTTAATTCCTTTCTTATATAGAACATATATTCATGAAAATCATTTTATGTTTTGAAGATAAATGAAAATCATTTATGCTAATGAAATGTTTATTTGGATAATTCATTAATTATAAAATATTTGAAGTTTTAAAGTTATGAATTATAAACTTATAATTTCCAAAAACTTTAATTTGAATTTAGTTAAATGAATGAAAACCATTTGGCAAAAATACCATTTTAAATAGTCTTGAATTTATGAATAGATATGGCTAAGTGGTTGAAAATCAATTGCTTATAAGTAAACTATTTTATTAGAATACAGTGGTTTGAATTTTTGGAAAATATTTGTCAAATTACATATTAAGGTTAATGAAATACAAGGGATAATAAAATGTTTTACTTGAACAACTTTTGAAAATAAAGATACATTGAGATATTTGAATTATTAAATTCTTTCAATATGTTTGAAGTCTTTCATACTTAGTTTTATTATGCATTTAAATGTTTTATTTTAGTCAGAAACAAAAGTTTTAAATTTTAGTGATTTTTTTGAACATTATAAAATGTTGGGATGTTATAGACTACCAACCTTAAAAGGAATCTCGTCCCCGAGATTCGGAGAAGCTAGAAAGACAAAGCAAATGTTTGAATGATTCTGATAGCTCGAGACGTTTTGAAAATGTAATTTCTGACATAGAAACTTGAAAACTTGAAGGGGATAATTTTTTTCTGATTGGGAAGGCTAGAAAGAAAGGTAGTTTGGGATCTCTGGGTTTAAGCCACTGGGTTTGAATTATCTAGGTGGCTACCACCCTTAAAAGAAACTTTTTTGCGGCAATATGAAATTCTTTCTATAATCTTTCAGTCGAACTCTTACATCATTTTAGGGTTGTAGTGTAACATAAGTCCATTGAACTGCTTTTGGTACTGAATATCACTCTTGGCTAAATCTGAAAACCAACCTGAGAGGGTTTCAAAACGATCTCCATAACTCAACCGCTTGATGTCCCCATGTGCTTCATCTTCACAGTTTACATTTTTGAAGCAACTAACGTAACTCTCATGGAAGGGAAATCTTTGGTTGTAGGGATTCTTCAAAAGCTTGTGGTTATCCTCACCGTAATTTAATACGTTTTAGCAACCCTTGCCTCACATAGGGTTATAAATATCTACAATTATATGGTTTTGGTTTTTCATCGTCGTACCTCTCATCGGAGAGTCACTCAAGATTTTCCATTCCTCATAGCAAAGAGAATGATATGAGTATTCGCCATGGGGGCCAATCCATGTCGCACTCACTCATTACTTTGTACTTGGTTTGATGAATCTCGTATTCTAACACTTGGTCAAACCTCAC
Organism: Poa annua; assembly: GCA_026929855.1. Classification (NCBI taxonomy): domain Eukaryota; kingdom Viridiplantae; phylum Streptophyta; class Magnoliopsida; order Poales; family Poaceae; genus Poa; species Poa annua. The sequence continues at coordinate 75,759,603 of CM049431.1, read as the reverse complement.
TTATCTCACAGAATGTTTCCAGTTTGTAGGACAAACCTAAGCTAGACTATCGGTCCTCATACTAGTAGGTTGCGTTAATCTTACACCGGGATAGCTGAAAAGTTGTTGTCTCTTGAAAATTCCTTCTCCTTGATGTGATGGAAGATATATGTTGTCTCAACTCCTAAACTTAACCTCCACTAGTATATCCATTCTGGTTGATTTAATTTTGTTCTAAGGATAGATATTACGTATGGTTTGGGTTTAGCATGGATGAGTTAAGATAGAAAGACACTAAGAAAGAATCTTACGCCAACATAATAAGACAAGGCAATTCATTTTACAACAACATCTAGCAAACACCAAACAAAAAGATTCACACACAAACAAACAATCTAGTATTTTCATACAACCTAAGTTGATATGAACAATACACTAACACGGTATCGCTGTTCTAAATGGTGGTCTAGTATAGCTCCTTCTTGAGCGCTTCATGGTCTTCTTCAATTTCTTTAAACTCTTCCAAGTGGTTGAACTCTAAATCCAAGTCCTTCTATCATCTTCCATGTAGTTCTTCTTGTTGAATCGTAGAATTTCTTATGAAGTATCAGACTCATACTTCAAGAACAATGGTCATCTAGAAATAGATAAGATATTTTCCAGAAGGTAGATAGTAGACGAGAGGATAAGAAAAGATAAAAAAATATATATATTTATTTTAGTAAAGTGAATAGAAATAGATTTTCATTCCTATGGTCAAAGCCTATTTCTATCCAAACCTAGGGTCTCGAACCTACAGGCAACACAGTGCTCTGATACCATCTGTAGTGACCTCACCTTTTATTATAAGGTGGAAGTCCCTGTGTTAATGTGCTAGTCCCTGGATCAAATGCTAGCACCACAGTTTAAGATGTATATCATGCAAAAGTGTCAAATACTTTATTAAATCGCATGATCCAGTGTTACAAATATCTCTTACAACTTGCATAACCTGAAAAGGCTAGCAAAATTTCCAAGAGTAGCAGCGGAAAATAGTAGATACAAAGAGCCTCATCATCTTCATGTGCCACAGGCAAAGCATGTTGGTTGTAGACTCGAAATCCTATCGAATACTCACTCGTCGTCTATCGAATCTGCAAGGTTTAGTTGCAGCCCAGCTATAAAGGGTCAGGACAATTGAATTGTGGTGGCAAGTGACTTTAATTTCTAATATTCTACTAAGCTATATCTATATGCTTATTTGGCTGGTGGAGCTCAAGGCTATTGCGCAAAGCAAGTTTTCTCCTACTTTTGGTAAACAGCTTTTTGAAACAATATTTTCTCTTTATAGACAATCTCGAGACAAATCCATGTCTCCTACTCATGTTCTCCCATCAAAGTTTTATTAAGAAATTGGAATGAAGAGATTTTCAGAACACAGCCTTGTGTAGTTACTCAAATGGTCCGATGCCGGGGACATGGCTAAGATCTTAGGTTTAACTCTCGAGAGGGTGTGCACTTTCACCATTACACTCAATCAACCCAAACTATCCTCTACACTCCTTTAATGAGAAGGAGAAGGAGAAGATCAAGACGAGACTTTTCAGAAGTTGCTTTCCCATGATCATACTAAGAGATTACCACCATCCTATCAACTCTACCACCATCAATCTCTTGACACAGGTCCACATCAACTTACTCCATCAAGACAGAGCCCATATTGACCAATGGTTGCACGATAAGCAACTAGACTCAGTGTAAACTTAAATCTCATAGCCCTGGGTGGCCTACCACAAGTGAACAACTCAGGTTAACACCGCATATCATGGCCCCAAGTAAGTAGAAACTACCCTAGGCGAAGACAACCATGACACTTGGCCCTGAGAAGCCACTCAACTTGAAACCTCCTCGATCGACCCAATCCACCCAGGCGTTAAATTAATTTAGTGGAAATTTTCATTTATCACATCAACCATAAAACAATCATTTTTTGCAGCAGTTGCTTCCACTAAATTATAATAGGGGTCTAATATGGAATTTCTAAGGGGAAACCTAAAAGGTTTGCATAGCATACTACAATCTCCCAAAACCTATCATGCACACTACTTTTGCAAATACTGTTTGAAAACACTAGATATGCAATAGAATAAAATGGTAGGTGTTTTATGAAGTCACTTGCCTGAAGAAAGTTGTCGTTTCTCACACACTCTTGTCCAAGTCAAAAGTTGCTCCCCGTTTCAACTATATAGTAAAAGGCATCCAATAAACAAGCAATTCAACAAACACAAAACAAATTGAAACATACAAGCGTAATAAGGTTTAGAAGTGGATTTGGTCAAGGGTATCACATCATTCAATGTGCAAAAGGGATTATTGTGATTGAGTTGAGGGTTTGCCAATTTGGTCAGGGGATGGTCTTGAAAAAGATTTACATAAAAGCAGGGTTAAGATGTTTTGAAAACAAATTAAAACAAGGTTTGCAACTTTAAGATATTTTGCATATCTAAAACATTTCACAAGTCTAAGTTTCAAAAATTATTTTAATCATATTTGGTTTTGGCATTGTTCACAAGATTAGATATCAATTTTGGAAAAAAAAAGGATTTAAAAAAATTCATATTCAAGAATTTCTTCATTTATCATATCTATACATTTTTAATTCCCAACTTAAAAGTTCATAGTAATTTATAATAACCCAGTTATTAGCAATGACATAGAGTTTTAGATCACAGTTTTAGTAACACCTAATTAACCAATACCATTTATAAATGAAATGATATCATTTAACAGGGTTTTAACAAAACTTACATCTTAATGTTGTGAAATACATTAATAATAATGGAATTGAGTTTTCTCTGGTCAAGGCAATTATTTATGGCATTAGTGCAAAAAAATAATTTGAAATACATTAATAAAAGATTTTATTATGCCAAATTAAAATCAAATAAGTATCTGATTATAAACTTCTCTTAAAATTGTTCAAATTTTATTTATAATAGTGGGTCATCATTCTACATATCTTAAGATTTCCAAGAATATTTTATTTGCAAATTTTAGACATATGAATTTGAATCTATGTCAAATTTACACAATTTCTAAATCTGAAAGTTGGATCAATTTAAACTAGTCAAAATTAAATTTTAAAAGTACCAATAGATTCTACTGGTCAAGGGATTTAATTTGACATAAAAATTGTCCAATTTGGATAATGGGTTTAAAAGTTATGAAGATTCTAAGTTGTAGGGACTTTTCTGTAAATCTGCCAATTAAAATCTATTGGGAAATAAAACCAGAAAAAGTTGGGCCGACGTGGCGCTCTGGGATTGGCTCGGGTCTAGGGTTAACAGGGGCCATAGGATCTAAAGAGGATCGGGCGGTCCAGATCCATTCATACCTCTTCGGCCTGGATCAAATCTGGACCGTTGATGTGAGATCGAACGGCCGAGGCCGCGTTGACCAGGACGGGGCGGCGCCGGTGGCCGGAGGCGAAGAGGACGGCGGCGCTGCGCACGGGCTCGGACGCTGTCGACGATGCGGCGCTCCCCCGGCCTCGGGGAGACGTCTGAGACGCTCGGCAAAACGTTCCAGAGGCGATGGAGAGGCCGGTTTCGTGCCGTTCGTCTCGGAGTGGCGACCTCGGGCGGATGAAGGAGCACGAACGCCGGCGAGATTTGGTCGAGCACGAGGTGCTTCGCTCGGCTACGATTTGGAGAGGAGGAGGTGACTGTCGGGCGCGCACGAGCGAGGGGAGGAAGAGGAGGTGGTCTCGGGCTCGGGGTTCTTCTTCACCTCGCCGGGAAACGGAGAAACACGGCGGCTGACTAGACAAACTCCGGCGAGCAAGAATGGCGGCCTGGCGGCGTCGTTTCAAGAAGTGGAAGAGGGGAAATGCGGAGGAGGAGCTGGGGCTAATAAAGGGCTGGGCATGGCGTCAGTTAATCTACCGAATCGCGAGATTTTCGCGGGATTGATTCGGCCGAAACCGTCGGGCGAGATTGACGGGAGGTTGAAGACGATGACGTCATGCTGACGTCATCATTTTTCATTTTTCTTTTTCTGATTTTCCATTTAATTCATATCTTTTGATTTATGGCTCCAATTCAAGTCAAATAAATTTCTAAAAATTTGTAAAAGTATTATCTTTGTGTTAAACCAGTTGTGGGCACATTTTGAATTTTTTGAAAATTAATATTTTGAAATATTCATTAAATACAAATTTGACACTTTATGTTAAATTTAAAACTAGGGTTTAATTAATTTTATTTTTGGCTAAAACAAATTCTATGAAATACCCACATTCAATTATGTTTGAATTCAAGTTATTTAAACTCATTTTCTAATACTAACATCATTTTTGGCTTTAGTTTTATTAAATAGTATAACACAACTATATGAAAATGAAAAAGGGAAATATAAAGTTTTAATTTTTAATTCAAAACAATTTGTGCACCATTATATTTTATATTAAGATAATTTATTTGAAAACTTCATAACAACTTTGAAAAAGATTTTAGATTTAATTCCTTTCTTATATAGAACATATATTCATGAAAATCATTTTATGTTTTGAAGATAAATGAAAATCATTTATGCTAATGAAATGTTTATTTGGATAATTCATTAATTATAAAATATTTGAAGTTTTAAAGTTATGAATTATAAACTTATAATTTCCAAAAACTTTAATTTGAATTTAGTTAAATGAATGAAAACCATTTGGCAAAAATACCATTTTAAATAGTCTTGAATTTATGAATAGATATGGCTAAGTGGTTGAAAATCAATTGCTTATAAGTAAACTATTTTATTATAATACAGTGGTTTGAATTTTTGGAAAATATTTGTCAAATTACATATTAAGGTTAATGAAATACAAGGGATAATAAAATGTTTTACTTGAACAACTTTTGAAAATGAAGATACATTGAGATATTTGAATTATTAAATTCTTTCAATATGTTTGAAGTCTTTCATACTTAGTTTTATGATGCATTTAAATGTTTTATTTTAGTCAGAAACAAAAGTTTTAAATTTTAGTGATTTTTTTTAACATTATAAAATGTTGGAATGTTACACAAACGCGCGAGGCCGCGCGCACGGTGAGGTTCAAACCTGTACGTAGATCTCGCGATCTACGGCTCACGGTCGTCGTCCTCCTCGCGACGCGGCGCGGAAGAAAAGACGAGGGGGAGGAAAACGGCGGCGACGGTGCTCACCAGGGACCGCGCGGGGTCAGGGGGAGGGTGGAGATCGACGGAGGAGACGATGGCGAGCTCGACGGCGTCCTCAACTCCCGCATGCAACGTCGGAGCCCATGGCGACGACGGCGGCGACTTTCTCGGGTCGAGGACGAGCGCGGCGGCTACGGGCACCTAGAGGAGAAAAGGAGGGCAGAGGGAGTTAGGACTAGATGAGATGCGCTCGAGAGACAAAAAATGGCAGAGAGAGGTAGAGAGGAACAACGATGAGCACGGCGGGAAGGAATCGGTCTCCGGCGAGGTTTTTTCCGCTTCCAGAGCTCGAGAGAGGGCGTGGTTTTGGGTGAGGGTGGTGGGGGTGAGTAGAGGAGGTGAGGGAGAGTCTCGGGCAGGGTTTTAAAGAGGGAGGGCAGAGGTGAGAGCAGCTCCAAAACCAGGGGCTGGTTTTCGAGCTCCCACGGGCAGGAGCGGTTTGGGGAGGCGGAGGGGAGTTCTGGTTGGTCCTTCTGGGCGGTGGAGAGGGGCAGTGTAGCGTACCTGCACTTTTAATAAGGCAGATACCTGTGTATAGTGCAAATCCCTGGATCGATTCGTTTGCACACACAGTTTACGATGTAATATCACAACAAAGTATCAATTTTATTACATCGATGATCCAGACTTACAAAATATTCAATACAAGTTGCATAGCATAAAGCTAGCTTCGAAAGAGTAAACATCGGAAATACAATAGCAGTGGGTCTCCAACAACTTCATTTTGCCACATGCGAAAACATGTTGGTTGCCGACTCGAAATCCCTTAACGAAACCTCACTCGTCATTTGAATAACCTGTAACAAATAAAATTTTGCAACAAAGTGGGTCAGATTCCATTAAAAATGGAGTCTGGCAAGTGACACTATGGTGGACACTTAATGGAATAACTCTATAGCCTAGATGCATATTTGGCTGGTGGAGTTCAAGGCTATTTTGCATAAAGCCAATTTTTCCTATCTCTTTGGAAAACACTTTCTTCAAATCAAGACAAGTATGGCATGAAAACCATAAATCTCATCTTCCCTTGTTCACCCATCAAGTTTTATTTCTGAATGTCGGGGGGCTGCCCCCCGGGTAGGGCAGATCCCGGCGCAATTCAACAGTGTGGCAACAGTGCTTGACCTTTGGCGAGAGCAAGGGCCATCCCCTAGTGTGCTGAAGGGGCAACTTGAACTTTCAGAGCTGGTTGAGTGCAAGGTGCCTCCTGGCAGGCGCAAGGGTCATCTCTGGCGGCTATAAATAGCCACCCCGAGCCCTCATAACAGCACAAGCATCAGCGGGTGGTTCCTCTAAGAACTAGCTTCTCGAAGATGTCTTTGCCGGTAGGCTAAGACATCTTCGGGAGGCTAGGCCTAGAGATACTCATCCTAAGAGGAACTCGGGTGCATCCGGGAGAGACCTCGGACCTTGTGGCTCCGGGATGACTCCCGGAGGGAGTGGTACTCGGGCGTACCGTATACGCAATCCGGGTAAGTGCTTACCGGAACGTTTATCTCGGTCCAATACGGTTACTGGACTTGTGCAGGAAGGGCTCACAAGGTCGAGCGATAAGGTGACCAGCATGAGGGATCCCGGTAGGCCGTCAACGGTCTGCAGCAGGCTTTCCCGCCTGATGCGGGGGGGAGTACCGTTCCGCTTGACACGGAAGCATGGTCACCTCCCGTCTGACACGGAAGCATGGTCACCTCCCGCCTGACACGGGAGCGCGTCAGCCGGTACGACAACGGTACGACAAGACTAGACGTGCCTAGCCCGACAATCCGGAAAAGGCTATCCGAGATGGGCAAAGACATGTCATGTCTCTGACAGGGGGACAATGATGTTCCAGGACGGCGCTTGCGTCCTTGCCGGAATGATGACGAAGGGGCTACGCCGGATAGCGCGGCAACTAGGTCGCACTAGCCGGTGTCGACATAACGGTTAGGCATGTCCAGTGGGGCCAAGCCGGATTAGGGTTTCCGGCCCTCCTGGCCGGAACTCAATAAAAGGCGCCATAACTGCTCCTGTGAAGGAGAGACCAACTTGGGAGCCAAAACTATAGTCTCATTTACTCCTAGAGCATTTACTTCATCCTCCCTCGAGTTCATCTAGTTCTTCTTGTTCTTCACCTCAAGAGCTCTAAGAGCAAGTTGTAGCCCTGGTTCCACACTTATATTGAGAGGAAAGGCAGGAGTAGGGGTGTTACCTCCTCACAAGGGCCCTGAACCTGGGTATATCGTGTGTGTGTTGTTGTGTGCCTTCGTGCATTTGCTCGTGTTTGCTAGATCTTTCCCCTTGGGTTGGGGTCCTGTTTCTTGTTCTTGGGAGATCTCGGTTATACCGGGATCCTCTCCGTGTGAGCTCTTCAGCTCGCTATCCCTCCCCGGATCCACCAACGTCCATCGGCCCCACAAATTAGCCATCCTATGGCATCTGCCGTGACACCACCACGACACTGAAGTTGGAATGATGGAATCCTCCGTTGACGTCCGTGATCAGCTGCTCAAATTGTCCGTACCGGTGACACGTCTAAGTACTTAGTTTTACACTCTGCAGAGGTTGTGCACGTTCACCATTGTACCCAGTCAATAGGAAAGGAGAAGAATGAGACGAGATCTTTCAGAAGCATTTTCCCTCCCACTCTGGCTTGACCCGTTCCACCTAACATCCCCCTACATCTGCTTGTCAAGCCGGAGAGAGTCCACGCAACATAATTGATCAAGCCAGAGCCCATATGGCAATGGCTGCACTGGAAGCAATCGTCACTCGGAGTTCTTCAGATTTCTCTGTTCCCTGGGTGGCCATCCACAAGTGCACGTACTCCAGGAACCATAGACATGGACCGGAGTAGCCACTCAACTTCGCCACCATTAACAACCAATCCACCCAGGAGTTTCATTAACTTAGTGGATGTGCACTCTCAGGTAAAAATCACCATGCTCACGGCCCTAAGTAGAATAGAAATTCATCCTAGGCGACGACAACCATGAGCATAGCCCTGAGTAGTCACTTAATATTTTGTAAAACTTTTCATCAATTGCATAGCATCAATATTTCTGCTAAGTATGATATAGGAACCTAGACTCAGGAGTAAGGGAATTCTACACAGGTTGAGCATAGCAATACTATCCTACACATGCATATAAAAATACACTAAGTAATGCATATAGAAAATAATAGGAAGTTTATGAGGTGTGCCACTTGCCTTTGAATGTTGTGGTTGTTCACAAACTCTTTTCAACAATACTCGGAACTCTCCATTCAGTCTAAACAATATAAACAAACAACAATACAACAATCATAAAACAAAACAACACAACACATACAAGCATACATAATGAACAAAAAAGTTTCATAACTTCTAAGGAAAACATGTAATGCATGATATGCAAATTATTTCTAAGGACTAGAGATGCATGTCATGCCATGAAATTCTTTTAAGTTAATGCAAGGCAATTAGTTTGGTCAAAATGACTAAGGACTAAAGTCATAGGTTGGACAAAATACTTTGTTATAAATCATCTTGAATAAGCACTCAATGACTTAGTCATGATGTGCATAACTACTTAGAGAAAATACTAACTCTATTCTTCAAGGTGATCAACAATTATTAACAACTCTTGGTAATTTGGATATTCACTATAGTGAGAGAGACAGACACCCGGCCAGCCACTTAAATTGTGGAACAGGTCTCATGTACGTGGACATGTAAGGTTAGTTTCCAGGCCGCTTCATCTCACTATGCCGCTAGGATCCAACAAACTTCAAGATGGTAATAACATGATCAAAAATTGTTTATGTCTAAAGTGAAAGATAAGATTAGAAAGAGGGAAAAGATAGTAACACTGATGTAGTTGGTCTTCCAGACTTCATCTCCAGACTTGTACTATTCTCCTTGGTGATGTCTTGATTGAATTCTTGGTAGACTTGAATAATCTTCAGACTTGATGATGTTTGTATCACCTAGGCTGGTCTTGGATTTAACTTAGTCCCCAAGAGGTCTAAGAGAAGAAAGGAGAAATGAAAGAGAGAGGGAGCAAGACTTAGAAAATATTTCTGGTTGGTCTTCATGAACTTCCTCTTGATTTTTCTTCTAAGTGCTTCTACTTCTTCGAGATACTTCTGAAGTCTTGTTTTGGCTAAGTCCTTCAATGGCCTTCTAGCTCCATCTTGGAAATCCTAAGTGTCTAAGTGCATAGCACTTTACCAAAACACTAGGTTGAAAATAATCCTAACTTAGGGAAAATAAGGAAGGAGTTTTCCTATAAGGAGTATAACTATACAATAGATATGTCATGCATGCAATGCAATTTATTTCTAAGGACAACACTTAACAAAATAAAACAACTAAGTTTTCTAGATGCTAAAATTTTCTAAGGAAAAGATTTAGCATCTTTAAGATGTTGAAATATTTCTAAAGAAGAGTGTTGTCGAAAGATAGTTATCAAATATTTTCTAACGAAGAATTTATTTTGTTTAAAGAGGCAAAATATTTCTAAGTACATTTTCATACCAAAGTGGTTATAATATGACTAAGTACTTTATAATTCGAATAGATGATGAAAAAAATTTTTAATCAATTTTAATCATTAAAATAACACTTAAAAGTATTTAATCAATATTAATTATAAAATCATAGAAAATTATTCTACAAAAATTAGTAGAAAAATACTACTGCCAATACTTAGACATTCAAATTTATAGCAAAAGAGTTTGATAAATTTTAAATTCCAAATTTGAAGTTATGTTCAAATTACCATTAATGCCACTTTTGAATTTCAACAAATTTTAATTTGACAAAACATAAAAGTAATGATGCCAAAAATTTCTACGTGTCATAAGCTTTCCAAAAATATTTAATTTGTAAAATTTGACCAAACCAATAAAAAGTACTGATAGATTTAAAATCTAGGATTTTTCTATAAAACTGCCGGTCTTCGGTTGACTGTTGACTTTGACCGCTGACGTGGGAATTGACTCGCTGACGTGGCAGGCTGACTGGGATTTGACTACGAATTTGACCAAAAATAAAGTTGCTCGGATGGAAAAACACTCTTAACGAAAGTTATAGAGAATTACGTGTTCTTTCTAATTATCACAATTATAACATAAGTGGATGGATAGATTGGTCATAAATCTCAAAATACCTTTCTGGTCCGAAACTTCAAACGCGAATATCTCTCAGCTCGCTGAACCAAAAGAGGTGGGGCTTGGGGCAAAAGAAAGGTCTTGATCAGGGGAACAACTTTCGTATTGTCGTCCCAAACTTTTGAGATGGTTTGGTTACTCGAACAACATTAAACACGATCTGTATTATACAGAAAATTACGTACGTTAAAGATAAAAAGTTGCAACAGAAAAACACGATTTCGATTTGGCGCAATGAGCGCGAAGAGATCTGAGAAATACGACTTCAGATCTGATGGATGACGATTCAAAATTCTTCCTCCACGCTTGATAAAAAGAGTTGAGGCTTATTGGGATCGAAAGGTATCGACGAGATCTACAACAATGATTAAGGCCCCGTCGCGATTGGAGATGGTTTTATTCGTCAAACGAACGAAATACTATTTTGTTGATTAGGGTTTCGGTGGAACAAAAAGAGTAAAAGAGATGCCGGCGGCTACAGCGGTTTATATAGGCGGAGGGATGGTGAAATAGATAGGGCTCGGAGTTGTGAATGCGTAGGATCAAGCGGATCCGTATTTGGAGTTATATTTCTCGAGATATACGTGTTTGAATGAAAGGTGGTTGGAAAAACGAATTTTGAGAGAGTTTGAGTTGGATACGGGTCAGGTTCGGTTCGGCCCAGTTTGGGCCGGCTGGCTGGGCCCAATTCATTTTTTTTCTTATTTCTTTCATATCTTTTGTTTTAGAACTCCGAATTAAGTGAATTTAATTTCTATTATTTTTTAAAAAAATCATATCTTTATTTTAAAATATTTGTGGACATGTTTTGACCAATTTTTAAAAATATTAATTTTGAATATTTGATTTAATATAAATTTGTCACTTTTGTCAAATTTGAAAATAGAAATTTAATCAATTTATTTATGGCTAAATAAAATTTGGTACCACAATTGTGAACATATGAAAATAATTATTTCTAATAAATACAATCAAAACATTAGAGTAAAAATAAGATAAATATCATAATCGCTATTTTGTTTTTTTATATATTTTCTCAAATAGATTTTCAAGTGGAAATAATATTTCAACCATTGAAATTTCAAATATAAATAATGCAACAAAATGATTAATGCATGCATGAATTTTGTTTTCAAATCGACATACATATAGTTTTTAATTTTTTTTCTGATTTTTCAGAATCTGAAAAATCCTAGGATGTTACAGGCAGAGAGGGTGCTGGTCGGGATGACTCACCCTAGCCAGTGAGAAGAGAGGAGGGGGGGCTTCGGTTGGGTGATGGAGAAGAGAAAAGGAGAAGAGAGAAAGAGGGGAGGACCCAAGTCCATGACAGGTGGGGCCAGGGGGAGGTTGACTGCTCTCCTTTTCCAGCAGGTGGAGTAGAAAAGAGAGAGAGAGAGGATGAATGGTTTGAGTGAAAACCTCACACATTTTTCAAACCCCAAGTTTGAAAAATTCAAACATGACCCCGAAAAGAAAAAATGAGTCAATACCCCAAATTCACCTAAATTAGGAGAAATTACTGAATTTATCAATGCCCAAGTCAAACACCTCATTTGACTCACAAGGAAAAGAAAAATTTTAGTGAGAAGGAAAATAATAACTCAAATGGTCATGTTAATTTGATGGCTACAAAAGCTAGTGATATTTATGTGCAAACAAGTTCTTTTGAGAGAATTTGGAACAGGGTGTGAAACTATATATTCCTTAGACCAAAATAGTTCAGATGCATTTCAAAAACCATTTATGGTTTGCTTAATAATAGCTCCTAGTTTGGCTAAGTTTTAACAATCATGAAGATCCTACTAGTTGATATTTTACTTAAGTTGTTGTGGTTTTAGTGTTTTCAATTATCATGGAATGCTAGTGGAGCACATCAAGCATAAGGTGTGCAAACAAATGAAAACATGACTCAAAATTCTACACACACAAAAGTTTTTGCTAGGAGTGAAAATCTAGAATAACACCACAATGCTAAAATGCTAAAGCTAAGAGAAATGGGGTGTTACATGGAGACTCACTGCTATTGTATTTCCGCTGTTTACTCTTTCAAAGCTAGCTTTATGCTATGCAACTTGTATTGAATATTTTGTAAGTCTAGATCATCGATGTAATAAAATTGATACTTTGTTGTGATATTACATCGTAAACTGTGTGTGCAAACGAATCGATCCAGTGATTTGCACTATACACAGGTGTCTGCCTTATTTTAAGTGCAGGTGCGCTACAAATAACATGTGCATACAACTTCTAGATACAATCTAAGCAATAAATATAGAGCTTAAATCTAAGATCATGCCACTTGTGCACTAGTGACAAGCATTAAACATAACAAGATTGCAGCAACAATAACTTCACAAACTTATATAGATAGACTGATCACAATGTCACAATTCATCGAATCCCAACAAACACAACACAAATTACATCATATGGATCTCAATCATGTAAGGCAGGTCAGGAGAACGTTGTATTGAAGTACATGGGAGAGAGAGTACCAACTAGCTACTGCCAAGAATCCGTAGTCCATGGGGGAACTAATCACAAACCATCATGGAGTAGAATCGTTAAATCCCCAGGATTCCGGGTGCAACTTGTAATATATACTTTTTAAATTTGTACTTTGCACTATGTTATATATAAAAACAAGCTATGTTGGTTTACTCTGCAACGAGTGCCCGAGTTCATTTCCATGTCTACCGTACTCAGGCAATCTCTGCTCTTGTCTACCATTTCGGCGTTCGACAGTCGAGTCACAAAATTCCATGCACGGCATACATTACTTATGAATATCCGAGTTCTAGTTAGCCGAATTCCCGACATAAAAACAACCGGGTTAGTAAAACAGATATACCGGATAAGTTTCCTCTCCGAGTCCCCGAGACCGTTTTCGTGTTCCCCACATTTGATGCTCTTTGCTCTTGACTACCATTTCGACGTTCGTCAGTCGAGTCACAAGATTATTTCACATGACATACATTACTTTGACTTGAGAATCGATCTCGGAACTTTCCCGGCATATAGAGAACATAAAAACAGTTACCAGGCAGTCCCCGGGTTCCTTCCCGGGTTGCCGACATGGACCAACAAATAAATGGAACAAAGTAAAAGGGGCACACAATGAGGCAGTCCCCGGGTTCCTCCCGGGGTGCCGAACTTTCATTGATAGATAAAAATCAAAATACAACATACACTACGCCTTTTACGTGTAAAAGGGTCGAAGCAAGGCTACATTCCATGGCCGCTTGGTTTCCTCACCGGATTTGTCCATTACACCTTTCCTAGCCTCCTGTGCATCTACAAGGTAATAAGAATCATTGTGCAATGCCCTGCTTATCACAAAAGGTCCCTCCCATGGAGGCGACAACTTATGCATTCCGGCCGTGCGTTGGATGAGCCTCAGCACAAGATCTCCTTCTCGGAATACTCTCGGGTGCACTTTCCGGCTATGATAGCGACGGAGATTTTGCTGATAAATTGCAGAGCGAGATAATGCCAGTTCTCTTGCCTCTTCAAGTAAGTCAACATCATCTTCTCGGACCTCTTTTGCCTCGGTCTCGGTGAACATTGTCACTCCCGGGGAATCATACTGTATGTCGGTCGGGAGTACTGCCTCGGCACCATACACCATGAAGAATGGCGTATACCCGGTAGATCTATTCGGTGTGGTCCGGAGACCCCATAACACTGCCGGTATCTCCTCTATCCAGCATCCCGGAGTTCTCAGCAGTGGTTCGATCAAGCGGGCTTTGATGCCGGCCAAGACCAATGCATTTGCTCTCTCAACTTGCCCGTTTGCTTCCGGGTGTGCCACTGACGCCACATCCAACCGAATTCCCTTCTCAGCACAAAATCGAGCGAATTCCCCCACGGAAAAATTGGTGCCATTATTCGTGATGATGCTCTGTGGGTATCCGTACCTCAAGATGATGTCTTTCAGGAATTGCACGGCGGTGTGCCCGTCACACTTCCGGATTGGTTTGACCTCTATACACTTGGTGAACTTGTCCACCATGACCAGTATGTGTGTCATATTGCCTCTTGCCGGCTTGAACTGCCCGACCATGTCCAAACACAATACCGCAAATGGCCAAGTGATAGGGATTGTCTTCAGTGCCGATGCCGGCATATGTATTCGGTGGGCAAACCTCTGGCATCCTCCACACTTACGGACAATGTCTTCTGCCTGCTGTAACGCAGTAGGCCAGTAGAACCCATGCCGGAATACTTTTGCCACCAGGGCCCGGGACGATGCATGATGTCCACATTCCCCCTGGTGTATTTCCAGCAGCATCTCTTGGCCTTCTTCCGGTTCCACACATCTCTGGAGTACCTCGGTGACACTCCTCTTGTATAGCTCTTGATTGATGACGGTGTATGCTTTTGACCTCCGCACTATCTGCCGGGCTTCCACTTCGCTCTCCGGGAGGGTTCCTTCCAAGATGTAAACCATAATGGGTTGTGCCCATCCCGGGACAGGTCGAACCGAGAACACGGGAATATCTATGTCCATTGGTTCTGCCGACATCACCTCCATCATCATCTTTCTTTGCCTCTCTGAGCATTGTGGTGCAGTCCCCGGGTTTGATGCGATTCTCCCGACTTCTACTTCCATGGGTACAGCTTCCGAACCAGGCTCCTTGGGGATAAAGATAGAATCCGACTCGGGTGAGGGCTGAATAGATGGCTTCCTCAAGTGTTCGAGATCGATCCCGGGTGGGATGGCATCTCGAGATGATCCTAGCTTGGAAAACACATCTGCTGCCTCGTTTTCTCCTCTGGGTATGTGCTTGAACTCGCATCCCTCGAAAAATCCGGATATTTTCTGCACACGAAACCGATACAAGGCCATGTTGGCATCCAGTGCATCCCAGTTCCCCGACACCTGCTGCACCACGAGGTCAGAATCGCCAAAACACTCTATCCGGCGGATGCCGATCTCCTTGGCGACATTCTGTCCATGAACCAAGGCCTCATACTCAGCGACATTGTTAGATGCCCGGAAATGAATTTGCAGGACATACTTCAGCACATCTTGTTTTGGTGAGGTGAGAACCACTCCGGCACCCAACCCGATCTTGGCCTTGCAGCCATCGAAATGCATCCTCCAGAAATTGTAATCCGGCATCGGAGGTTCGTACTGCATCTCGGCCCAGTCTACCAAAAAGTCCGGCAGCGCCTGCGACTTGATGGCATCTCGTCTCTCGTATGCCGGAGCGTACGGAGACAACTGGATGGCCCATTTGGCAACCCGGCCGCTAGCATCTTTGCAACCGATGATCTCGGCGAGGGGAGCCTCGCACACCACTGTGATTGGGTGCTCTTGGAAGTAGTGCTTGAGCTTGGTCACAGCCAAGTACAGTCCATATGCCATCTTCTGGTAGTGCGGGTAGTCCTGCTTGGATTCCGAGATCACCTCGCTGAGGTAGTATACTGGTCTCTGTATTAGCTTGCCCCCCTCTTCCCTCTCTACCACAATGGCTACACTGACTACCCGGTTAGTGGCAGCAATGTACAGCAGCATAGGCTCCTTGGGCAACGGGGATGCCAACATGGGTGCTGTTGAGAGCATTCTCTTCAAATCGTTGAACGCCGCATCGGCCTGCGGGGTCCAAACGAATGTTTTACTCTTCTTCATCAACAAGTACAGGGGCAAGGCCTTCTCACCTAGTCGGCTCACAAACCGACTTAGGGACGCTAGACAAGCCGTAAACTTCTGCACATCTTTGAGACGTACCGGCAATTTCATGCTCTCGATAGCACGTATTTTACCCGGGTTGACTTCAATTCCCCGACTCGATATGAGGAAACCAAATAATTTTCCGGCGGGGACACCGAATGTGCACTTATCCGGGTTCAATTTCATCCGGAATCTTCTTAAGTTTTTAAATGTTTCCCTCAGATCATCGATCAATGCGGCCTTTTCTTTTGTTTTTATTACTATGTCATCGACATAGACCTCGGCATTCCGGTCTATTTGGTCATGCAAACATTTCTGCATGCATCTTTGGTATGTAGCACCAGCATTTCTCAGCCCAAAAGTCATGACACAATAGCAATAGGCCCCATACGGGGTAATAAAAGCAGTTTTCAATTGATCATCCGGATTCAAAGGTATCTGGTGAAAACCAGAGTAGGCATCTAAAAAAGTCAACAGTTCACTCCCGGCAGTGGAATCGATCACTTGATCTATCCGGGGAAGTGGAAATGGGTCCTTTGGACATGCCTTGTTGAGGTTGGTGAAGTCGATGCACATGCGCCACACCTTAAGCAGGAGGGGATCATCTTTCTTCTTCTCTACCAGGACCGGATTCGATATCCAATCCGGGTGCAGCACTTCCATCACGAATCCGGCAGCCAGCAGTGTAGCGCGATGCTCCATGATGGCAGCTCTTCTTTCATCCGAGAGGCGCCTAGTCGGTTGCTTCACCGGCTTTGCATCCGGTCTAAAAAACAGAGAGTGCTCAGCCAACTCCCTCGGAACACCTTGCAGATCGTCACTCGACCATGCAAAAGCATCCCGATTCTCACGGAGGAAGTCGACGAGCTCGCCTTCCTATTTGCTGTCTAGGTTGCTGCCAATGA
Organism: Poa annua; assembly: GCA_026929855.1. Lineage (NCBI taxonomy): Eukaryota > Viridiplantae > Streptophyta > Magnoliopsida > Poales > Poaceae > Poa > Poa annua. The sequence goes on along the minus strand of CM049431.1, from coordinate 75,742,699 downwards.
TGACCTGGCGCTCCGGGTTGCTGGGGTCCACCCCCACCTTCTTCGTCTCCTTTGGTGGTTGGAACGACGCGCTCTGCTCCGGGTTCACCATCCCGGGCATTCCGAGTTGGGAGGTCTTGGCCAGCGCCACCACTTGCTGGATCCTCTTCTTTTCCTCAGCTATCACCAGGGACTCGGCTAAGCACGAGCCGGCCGAAGCACACTCCATGGAGCGCTTGTGGTCCCCCGAGATGGTGATTATGCCGTTAGGACCCGGCATCTTCATCTTCAGGTAGCCCATGTGAGTTGAGATCATGAACTTGGCCAGGGCTGGCCTGTCGATCAATGCGTGGTAGGGACTTTTGAGGTCCACGACCTCGAATTCCAAGCTCTCGGTTCGGCAGTTTTCCCGGGTTCCGAATAACACCTCAACCCAGATTTTACCCATGGGTGAGCAAGAGACTCCGGGCACAATGCCATGAAAGGTCGTCTCGGTAGGTAGCAAGGTGTTCATGGACACCCCCAGCTTCAGCATCGTATCCTTGTACATGATGTTAATGGCGCTGCCAATGTCAATCAGAACCCGACTGAAGCGGACGTTGAGGCTTGGTCCGACAAAGGTTGGGTCTACCACTAAGGCATACGCCCCCGGCTTAGGCATAACTCAGGGATGATCCTTCCGGCTCCACGTGATCTCCATCTCGGACCAGTGCAAGAACTTGGGCACCGCCGGAATCACAACGTTCACTTCCAGGGCGTGCTGCCGCACACTCTTCCGGTCAGTGGGCTCGGTCACGAAGACCACATAGCTCTGATGTGCCTCCCGGTAGCTGCCTTGCTGATGTCCGGGTTGATTACTTGGGCCTGCACCATTGTTGTTCCGGGTGTGCACCACGTTCACCGGCCAGGGCGGGGGTCCTCGGTGAGGTTGATTAATCCGTATCGCGTTGGCTCCGGATGCCGGAGTGGGAGGTCTCTGAATGTTGGGTCGAGATGCCGGAGCACTCGGCCGAGTAGCCCCCGTGCTGCCCTCCTGCAATGTGCGCTGATACCAGCTGCACTGCCGAGTGGAGTGGTTTGCCGGCTTGTTGGCCTCAAGGGTATGGTAACAACATGGCTTGTTCAGCATCTCTTCATACGTCAGGGGCTTCTTCTGGTCCACCCAAGTTTTCTGTACTTGCTGGCTCTGACCCCAAGCCGGGCCAGTTGTTTTCTGACGCTGACTATTGCCGGCATCTTCTTGATCTCGTGTCACAGCTGCGACATGCTGTGCGGCATGGTGGAACTCGGGCTGATTCCTCTTCTGGCCAAAATCTTGGCGATCATGGCTTCTGCTCGATCCCGAACGCTGAGGTCCCGCATTCCTCCTGTTGGAGTCACCGACATCCACCAGGGGTTGCATGGGATCTCCAAGCGTGTAGGTATCGGCGATGCGCATGGTCTCTGCCAAGGTCGTCGGCATCTTCCTCTGCAATTTCTGCCAAAGCATTGAGCCATGCCGACATCCTTGCGCAAACCAGGAGATGGCCTGTGCCTCTACCCTCCCTTCGCAAGAACTGCGAATGTTGCTCCACTGGGTAAGGTACTCCCGGTCTGTTTCGTTGCTCCTTTGCCTACATATGGCGAGCTGTTGAGGTCTGTTGGGCCTTTTGTACGTGCTGGTGAAGATGCTGATGAACGCCTCCTCGAAATCTAACCAACAGTCTATGCTACCGGTTCTCAAGTTGTTCAGCCAGATTCTGACAGGTCCCTCCAACATCTGCAGCACAGAACTTACCGCCCAGCGTCTGTTTCCCCCGGCTATGCTTACTGCAGTTACATAGTCAGTCAACCAGTCCTCCGGCTTCTTGCTGCCGTCATAGGTCTTAGCACCTCGGCTGAGCTGGAAGTTCCGGACAGGCGGCTCCCGCATGATCCGGGGTCCAAAGCAGGCAGGTCCCGGAGGTCCTTGCTCTTCCACTAGCTCGGATTGGTGAATCCGGTCGAGACGGATTCTGGCATCAGCTGGATCCAGTTGTCTAGTTCCTATCCGAGATCCCAAAGGATTCTCATTGGGTTGGTACCCAAGCTGCTGCAGCCTCGAGTTGCCATCGTTGTGCCTGTCGAGTACTGGGATCACAGCTTGCTGCGGCACAGAGGCGGCCTCCCTTCGTAGCTTTCCCTGAACCTGTGGCGGATTCCGAGGTGGATTACCACGGCTAGCCGGGTTATTGTTTCCTACACCCCGGTTGCCACCACCAGGGTTACTCTCTGCCTGCCCGGAATTATGCTGCCCGGCTTGCTGGATACCGGCGAAGGCCGGGTCATACGTCTGCAACTGCTTGTTTTTCCCGGAGCCCCGACTTCGGCTCCGGTTCTTGCTCTTGCTTCTGCTTGGATGCGGGGAGGAGGCCTCTCCGCCCGATCTCTGGCTGTCAGCCCTTGCTGAATGCACCTGGGATCCCGCCCCAGGGTTCTTTTTCTTGAAGGCCTGGTTCTGCCGGTTGGCCTCGACGACCAACTCATTCACCCGCTCCTGCTGCTTGCGCAGAGCCTCACCGGATAGCCCAGCCAGCTCCGCCATGGCGGCTTCGGCAGCCCTAAGAGTTTTTGCCGGCGAGCTGTATACCGGTTTCCCAGCCGAGATCATGCTACCCGTATGACTGGTTGCGGCCCCACCGGCCAGCTCATCATTCACCATTCTGCCTTTCTTGCGCAGATCCGCGATGCCCTTGTCCCGGGAGTCTATCTTAAGGAACCCGTGAGCTGCATTGTACTCCCGGAGGCTAGCACTGAGCGCACGCCGGATCTCGGCGATCTCTTGCGCTTCGGCGAGCAGCAACCTACGTTGCTCATCCAAGTCAGCCGAAGTGGCTTGGGTATCTGCCTCAGCTGTCAAGGGGACATCCAACTTGGCCACCAGACCCGAGAAGGGATCCGGGCGACGACGGGGCTGGGACGGCTGCGGATCACCCTCTCGGGCCGTACCTCTCTCCTGAGGAGGTTTGGCCAAGCGAACATGGCCGCTACCGGCATCGCCATCGGCGTCCTGGTACTCCTCCTCGGTTGCCCCGACCATCATGACGGCGACGGAGCTCGCGGTGCGACTGGCACATGGACCCTGGTTGGCGCAGAGCATGGGAGGATCCTCAGCTTCCAGGACATCGTCCGGGTAGCAGCATATAACCTCGGTGGCAACGTAGGTGGTGAAGCCACCGAAGTCGATGAGGCATCCGTTCATCGGGAAGGGTTTGTTCCGGAAGCACCCTGCATTGTCGCTGACGAAATCCATCTCGCCCAGCCTGACGACAAGGCCAGAGAGAACCCGGACGCCGAAGCGAACGGGGGAACCCGTCCGGATGTGTACACCAGCCAACGCCTCTGTCTGCCCCACGGTGGGCGCCAACTGTCGTGGTGGTGTCACGGCAGATGCCATAGGATGGCTAATGTGTGGGGCCGATGGACGTTGGTGGATCCGGGGAGGGATAGCGAGCTGAAGAGCTCACACGGGGAGGATCCCGGTGTAACCAAGATCTCCCAAGAACAAGAAACAAGATCAAAGTGTAAGGACAAAGATCTAGCAAACACGAACAAATGCACGAAGGCACAGAACACACACACGATGTACCCAGGTTCGGGGCCCTCGTGGGGAGGTAACACCCCTACTCCTGCCTTTCCTCTCAATATAGATGTGGAACAAGGGCTACAACTTGCTCTCAGAGCTCTTGAGGTGAAGAACACGAAGAACTAGATGAACTAGAGGGAGGAGGAAGTAAATGCTCTAGGTGTAAATGAGACTAGAGTTTTGGCTCCCAAGTTGGTCTCTCCTTCGCAGGAGCAGTTATGGCGCCTTTTATAGAGTTCCGGCCAGGAGGGCCGGAAACCCTAATCCGGCTTGGTCCCACCGGACAGGCCTAACGGTTATGTCGACACCGGCTAGTGCGACCTAGCCGCCGTGCTATCCGGCGTAGCCCCTTCATCATCATTCCGGCAAGGACGGCAGGCGCCGTCCTGGAACATCATTGTCCCCCTGTCAGAGACAAGACATGTCTTTGCCCATCCCGGGTAGCCTTTTCCGGATTGCCGGGCTAGGCATGTCCGGTCTTGTCGTACCGTTGTCGTACCGGCTGACGCGCTCCCGTGTCAGGCGGGAGGTGACCATGCTTCCATGTCAGGGGGGAGGTGACCATGCCTCCGTGTCAGGGGGGATGGTACTTCCCCCCGTGTCAGGCGGAAAAGCCTGCTCCAGACCGTTCACGGCTTACCGGCATCCCTCATGCCGGTCACCTCCTTGCTCGACCTTGCGAGTCTTTCCTGCACACACAAAGTAACCTGCTAGGACCGAGATAAACGTTCCGGTTAGCACTTACCCGGATTGCCTATCCGGTACCTCCGGGTACTTCTCCTACCGGAGGTCTACTCGCAGCCACGAGGTCCGAGGTCTTTCCCGGATGCACCCGAGTTCCTCTTAGGATGAGTATCTCTAGGCCTAGCCTCCCGAAGATGTCTTAGCTTGCCAGCAAAGACATCTTCGAGAAGCTAGTTCTTAGAGGAACCACCCGCAGATGCTTGTGCTGTTCTGAGGGCTCGGGGTGGCTATTTATAGCCATCAGGGATGACCCTTGCGCCCGCCAGGAGACACTTTGCACTCTACCAGCTCCGAAAGGTCAAGTTACCCCTTCAGCGCACCAGGGGGTGGCCCTCGCACTCGCCAAAGGTCAAGTACTGTTGCCACACTTTTGAATTGCGCCGGGATCTGCCCTACCCGGGGGGCAGCCCCCTGACAGTGGAGGTGGTGGAGCCGATGGAGAAGGCTCCGGGGGTCAATCCCCGTCATGGCAGGGTGGCAGAACAGGAACTTCTGACCCCCGAAACTTGTCAGCGATGGCGGCGGCGCTCGGGACCCGTGGAGGAAATATTGGACATCGTCCCAGGGTTTTTGGTCTGGGAGGTATTTATGGGCGAAAGAGCGATATCGGTGGGCGTCCGAGGGGCCCATACAACCTCCTGGCGCGGCCAGAAAGGGAGCCGTGCCACGGGGTGGTGTGGCCGCCTCGTGGCCCCTCTCCGTCTCGTCTTCGGTGTTCTGGAACGTTCTTTTTTCCAAAAATAATTCCAGGATGTTTCTTTCCCAATTCCGAGAATATTTCTTTAAGTACTTTTCTGAAACCAAAAACAGCAGAAAATAGGGAACTGACACTTTGGCATCTTGTTAATAGGTTAGTCCCAGAAAATGCATAAAACTATATAAAATGCATATAAAACATGTAATAACTTGGTATAATATAGCATGTAACATTAGAAATTATAGGTACGTTGGAGACGTATCAACATCCCCAAGCTTAGTTCTACTCGTCCCGAGTAGGCAAGAACGATAAAAAGAATAATTTCTGAAGTGACATGCTTTCACACAATCTTGATCATATAATAATGTAAGGCTCATGTTATGAATGAAATGATTCAAGGCAATGAGTTATAGTTTGCTAACAAATAGACAAGGAGTAAACAACTACATCATATAAGTAAAAACTTTTCATGAATAGTACTTTCAAACAAGCATCAATAAGATTTGCATAAGAGTTAACTCATAAAGCAATATTATCTAAACAAAAGAGTATTGAAGCAACACAAAGGAAGATATAAATTCAACATTGGCTTTCAAGTTTGAACATGTATATCATATAGATAGTTGTCAACACAAAGGAATATAACAAGTGCAATATGTAAGCATATAAGAATTGTTGTACACAATTGACACTAGTGTTTGCTTCGGGGATATAAAGAAGTAGGTAAACTGACTCACATAAAGTAAAATATAGGCCCTTCACAGAGGGAAGCAGGGATACTAGCATGTGCTAGAGCTTCTTAGTTTTATAGGTTTTTGATTTATAGCATAAAAGTAAGTTTTGAGCGGTGTTTGTCGTTGTCAACGAATGGTAATGGGCACTCTACCCCCCTTGTCAACCAAACTTTCAAGAGCGGCTCTCATGAAGGACATTATTTCTACCAGCAAGGCAGATCATCCCTCTTTTCTCTTTTCTTTACACATGTAGTTTAGAACTAGTATCATTGCTTGGCTGATTAGATCAGGGGAAAAATGTGAAGATAATGCAACGGTTAAAGTTATAATTAATTGGGACAGGCACCTCTTTTGCCAGCTCTTTTTGCAAAATTAATAGGATAAGCGGTGTATATGCCACTAGTCCGGTTGGTGAAAGTCTGTCTAAAAGTAAACGACAAGGTTGATATCCGTAACACCACATACTTCCTCATGAGCTAATAAACATTGACACAAATAAGGGATAATAAGTTTTGAATAAAAGATAGCACACGAAGTATTTGCTTGGAATGGCAGGAAATACCATGTAGTAGCTAGGTATGGTGGACACAAATGGCATGGGTTTTGGCTCAAGGATTTTGGATGCACGAGAAGTATTCCTGTCAATACAAGACTTTGGCTAGCAAGGTTGTTTGAAGCAAACACAAGTATAAACTATGACAACAAGACGTATATACAAAACATATTGCAAGCATATAAAACTCTACATTGTGTCCCTTGTTGCTCAAACACTTTAACTAGAAAATATCTAGACCTTAGAAATACCAAACATGCAAACCAAATTTCAACAAGTTTTACGGTAGTTCTCCACTAATGGGTTTTAACTACATGATGTAAAAGGTTAAACATGATCTACTTGATAGTTCAAAAAAATTGCCAAGCATGACAAAAAAATCAAGACAATGATCTACAAGAACATGTATATCTTTTCATTATACCATCTACCACATTTAGCATTTTCTGTTTCCAACCAAACACCATAAACTCTCCAAGTATTTAAACAATGAGATATGAGAGTATAATATATGAGAACTAACAGCTCTGAATAAGAGGTGCATGAAAAACAAGAGCTAAAAGTATTGCAGTAGCTAGAGAAGAATACTCAACAAATATAAGTGAAGAATAGGAGTATTCATAAGAAAAAGCGGAGCGTGTCTCTCTCCCAAACAAGAATGCTAGGATCCATTTTATTCAGAGAACAAAAATAACAAAAACAGAAAAAAAACAAACAAACGCTCCAAGTAAAGCACATAAGATGTGACAAAATTAAAATACAGTTTCACTAGAGATGACTTGATAAGTTCTTGATGAAGAAGGGGATGCCTTGGGCATCCCAAGCTTTGACGCTTGAGTATTCTTCAAATATGCTTGGGTGACCCACGGGGGCATCTCCAAGCTTAGTCTCTTTCATCTTCTTGATCACATTATATCATCCTCTCTCTTGATCCTTGAAAACTTCCTTCACACAAAACTTCTCATAAACTTTGTTAGAGGGGTTAGTATTCAAAAACATTAATACACTTTGGTACTGTTGTGACACAATTCAAGAACTCAATAAAACATTAGCTACAACCCTCTATGAGAGAGAACCTTGCTTAAAGTCCACAAGAGATAATGCAAAAAACAGAGACATAATCTGCCAAAACAGAACAACCAGTAAATATGAATTTGTTAGACACACTTAACTTGCTCAGGTCAGAAAACTCAAAGCAGAAAACTCAAAGCTAATTCAAGTTGCGTACATATCTGAGGATCACGCTCATAAAATCCCAGGTCATTTCAATTTTTCTGTAATTAGTTACGAATTTAACGGTGATCAGAAGAAAAACTGTTCCTGCGCAGAAATCCAAATCTAGTATCAACTTCCTACTAGAGACTTTACTTGGCACGAATATGCAATAAAATAAAGATACAAAGGAGTTGTTTCAGAGGTAAGCATGCTCCTTGACTCAAATAAAAGAAAAATAACATACATAAAACATGGGTTGTCTCCCACAAGCGCTTTTCTTTAATGCCTTTTAGCTAGGCTTGATAGTTGTAATGATGCTTTCATGAAAATATAAAACGAAGCAAAAGGAGCATCAAAAGGAAAATTTAAAACACATTTAAGTCTAACCCACTTCCTATGCATAAGAATCTTGCACACAAATGAATTCACAAAGAACAAAGTGACAAGCATAGGAAGATAAAAGAATAACAACTTCAAAACTTTTAGCATATAGAGAGGTGTTTTAGTGACATGAAAAATTATACAACCATATTTTCCTCTCTCACAATAATTTGCAGTATCATCAAGAATAAATTCAACAACATAACCATCACATAAAGCATGCTTTTCATGATCTACAAACACATAATTTTTATCAAGCTCTATAATAGTGGGATTAAAACCTTCAAACCCACTTGTAACAATTTTATAACAAGATGATTGATCATTCTCAAGAGATATGGGACTATTATATAAAGTCAAGACTTCTCCAATCCCATTTACAGTACTAGTACAATTAATATTATCAAGTAACATAGGACCATCATCTAGAGCTTTATCATAAACATTTTCTAAGCAAACTTCTTTAGTACCATGCATTTCGAAATTAGGCATAGACAAAGGATTTTCATAAGATTTATCAAAATAGCATGGATTATCATATATAACAGTAGCATAATTGTTTTCACAAGTTTTACTCATAGGGAATATTTCAAGAGAATCCACAAGAACATAACATTCATCCTCCTTTGGCAAGCACGGGGGACAATCAAATAGTGTAAGGGATGAAGAGTTACTCTCATTAGAAGGTAGGCATGGGTAGCTAATGCATTCTTCCTCCTTTTGTTCTCCACTCTCCACCTCTTTTTCATCTAATGAGCTTTTAGGTTCAGCAATTTCGTCTTCCATAGGTTCCTGCAAATTGTGGATACATTCTTGTGCATTAATGAGTCTCTATTTATAATCAATGATATAAGGATTATTGCTAAAATATTCTATGCAATAATTAAGGATAGAAAAGACATAATCTTTAAGTGTATTACAAGCAACACATGTTTCATAATTTTTAGACATGAAAGATTCTATTTCAGAAGCTCCCATAAATATAACAAATTGTTCTACTTCTTCAAATACAAGATCAATGTAGTTATTCCAATTATAGTTCATAATTAAAACTTCTTTACTAAAGCCACATTGGAATTTAAGATGTTTAGTATCCTATTCAGAGCAGCAATATATATCATAGCATTTAAGAAAAAATTTAGCAAGTGTATTCAACTTTCCTAACACGCCTCTCATGACTTTTCCCTTATATGATTATCTATACTTCATATATAATTCAGTAAGTTTCACAGCATATCTAGCATGTTCTTCCATAACATAAGTTTTTTTTTTAATTTTCGGTTTTTCAAATATTTAAGGTTTTTTGGGTATATAAGAAAAATAAAACAAGACAAAAAATAAACTAAACAAAAATAAACTAGACAAAAGTAAACTAATCAAAACAAAGCTAACAAAAATAAAATAAACACAAATAAACTAGACAAGAAAAATAAATACAATAAAATAAAAACAGAGAGAGAGAGGTAGAGTGTACTCCCTAGGTGAACTTATGAGTAGAGCTATGCTTTCCCGACAATGACGCTAGAAAATAGTTTTGATAACCCACAAGTATAGGGGATCGTAACAGTCTTTGAGGGAAGTAAAACCCAAATTTATTGATTTGACACAAGGGGAGTTAAAGAATACTTATAAGTCTTAACAACGGAGTTGTCAATTCAGCTGCACCTGGAAAAGCACTAGTAATAGGGGTGATGTGAAAGCAGCAGTTGTATGAGAGTAGTAGTAACAGTAACACAGAGACAATAGCACTAGAGAACAGTTGTTGTGTGGAGTTGACAGGAAAGCAATGATGATGATAGAAGGACCGGTGTTCCCAGCTATCTACACTAGTGGTAACTCTCAAATAACAAGTGTCGGGTGAACAAATTACAGTTGGGCAATTGACAGTATTGAAATAACATTAAGTTAGAATATCCAGATTATTAATTAAGTAGGCATGTTTTCCATATATAGTAGTGCGTGCTTGCAATGAGAAACTTGCATAACATCTTTTGTCCCGCCAACCCGTTTGCAGCGGGGCCTCTAGGGAAACTACTGACAATTAAGGTACTCCTTTTAATAGAGCACCAGAGCGAAGCATTAACACTTTATGAAAACATGTGATCCTCACATCACAGCCATTCCCTCTGGTTATCCCAATTGCTGTCACTTTGGGGCCATCGGTGCCGGACAATAACATGTGCATACAACTTGTAGATACAATCTAAGCAATAAATATAGAGCTCAAATCTAAGATCATGCCACTCGTGCACTAGTGACAAGCATTAAAAATAACAAGATTAAAGCAACAATAACTTCACAAACTTATATAGATAGATTGATCATAATGTAACAATTCATCGGATCCCAACAAACACAACAAAAATTACATCATATGGATCTCAATCATGTAAGGCAGGTCAGGAGAACGTTGTATTGAAGTACATGGGAGAGAGAGTACCAACTAGCTACTGCCGATAACCCGTAGTCCATGGGGGAACTACTCACAAACCATCATGGAGTCGAAGTGGAGGTGGTGGAGTCGATGGATATGGATCCGGGGGTCAATCCCTGTCCCGGCAGGGTGCCAGAACGTGAACTTCTGACCCCCGAAACCTGTCGGCGATGGCGGCGGCGCTCGGGACCCATGGAGGAAATATTGAATATTGTCCTAGGGTTTTTGGTCTGGGAGGTATTTATGGGAGAAAGGGCGATGTCGGTGGGCGTCCGAGGGGCCCACACCACGTCTTTGCGCGGCCAGAAAGGGAGCCGCGCCACAGGGTGGTGTGGCCGCCTCGTGGCCCCTCTCCGTCTCGTCTTCGGTCTTCTGGAACGTTCCTTTTCCAAAAATAATTCCAGGATGTTTCTTTTCCAATTCCGAGAATATTTCCTTAATTACTTTTCTGAAACCAAAAACAACAGAAAACATGGAACTGGCACCTTGGCATCTTGTTAATAGGTTAGTCCTAGAAAATGCATAAAACTATATAAAATGCATATAAAACATGTAATTACTTGGTATAATATAGCATGGAACATAAGAACTTATAGATACGTTGGAGACGTATCAAGGAGCAAGTTGCAAAGAGGGGACACCACATTGTCATTGTTGCCACCACTTGGAGCAATGTTTTCTCTGATGATGCGCACAAGAACGTCATATAGTGGAAGCAAATCACGTGAATTGCATGGTATGCCTCCCTCACCATATAGATGCACAGTTTTTTTCTTGTTGAGCTTGTAGGCGTGATGCATGCGGTAGCCTTGAGAGTTATCTCCATCAAACTTGTAGCCAAAAACCTTGGCAAACTCTTCCCAATTTGACTCACAATATGTCTCGCCGTTCATCCACTTGATTGTCTTCTTCATGTCACCCTTCATCAAAAGAGTTGCAAAGAACTGCTCCACAAGCTGAGCATTCTAGTCGCATTTGGTGATCATAAGCCTCTCCAAGCCATAACCTTGATGAGGTGAATAGCTTCCACAAAGAAATCCTTCTGCTGAAGAATCTGAAGGTTGTAAGGCTGCATCTTGCGGATAGGGTGCCTGATACGTTTCCAACGTATCTATAATTTGTTATGCTCCATGCTATATTATACCAAGTTATTACATGTTTATATGCATTTTATATAGTTTTATGCATTTTCTGGGACTAACCTATTAACAAGATGCCACAGTGCCAGTTTCGTGTTTTCTGTTGTATTTTGTTTCAGAAAGTACTTAAGGAAATATTCTCGAAATCAGACGATTTCTTTTCCAAAGTCCATATTTTCGTGGGAACATTCCAGAACACCGAATAGAAGACGAAGATGGAGCTCGAGGGGCCCACACCATCCCTAGGCGCGACAGACTCCTTGGCCGCACGGGCACGTGGTGTGGGGCCCACGGAGCTCCACTGCCCTCTCCCTTTCGCTTACTACCCCAGAAAACCTAAAATACCTACGGTGCACAATATTTCCTCCATGGGTCCCGAGCCGTCGCCGTCCTCATCATCAATTCAGGAGAGATCAGAACTTCTCTCGGGCACCCTGCCGGAGGGGGAATCGTCACCGGAGGGCTCTACGTGACCATGCCCGCCTCCGGACTGATGCGTGAGTAGTTCACCCTGGGACTACGGGTCCATAGCAATAGCTAGATGGTCGTCTTCTCCTCTTGTGCTATCATGTTTAGATATTGTAACCTGCTATCATGATCAAGATCACCGTTATCTAATACTTCATGTTGTGTTTGCTGCGGTCCGATGAATATTGAGTACTAAAGTCATTTGCTTCCTAATATATCATGTGTGTGCTATTTATGATCTTGTACGCTCTCAGTTACTAGTAAATGCTCTGGCCAAGTAGATGCTTGTGACTCCAAGAGGGGGTATTTATGCTTGATAGTAGGTTCATCTCTCTATTTAATCCGGGGTGGTGACATCTAGCTCTATGGTTGTAGATGTACTATTGCTACTAGGGATAAAACATTAGTACTTTGTCTAAGGATGATGTTACTTACTTACTTTACACACAGTGCTTATGGCGATAATCTGTTGCATGCAACTTAATACTGAAAGGGGTGTGGACGCTAACTGGAAGGTGAATTATTAATCGTAGATACGGTTGGAACGGTCTATGTATATTGTTGTAATGCCCAAATGAATCTCACACTAGACATCATGACATTGGTATATGCATTGTTATGCACTTCATTATTCTATCAATTGCCCAGCTGTAATTTGTTTACCCGCATGAATGTTGTTATTATTTATGGAGAGACATGATACGTCTCCAACGTATCTATATGTCGTGGTGGTATCACGGCAGATGCCTTAGGATGGCTAATGTGTGGGGCCGATGGACGCTGGTGGATCCGGGGAGGGCTAGCGAGCTGAGAAGCTCACACGGTAAGTCTAGTGCCCTTGCTTAAGATAGCAATGGCACTTATGAATAGTGCGGAAGACTTGAATCACATAAGTCTCGCAATTTCCAATAAGATGTAATATCATAGTACAATGTCATAATCTATTACAATACGAAACGAATGATCCAAAAACAAATAATCCTTACAATTTTGCATAGCTGAAAAACGCTAGCTGAATAAAAAGTTCACACTTTATTTCAGAGTTCAAACGTAAAACAAAAGATAGCATGGAGCTACAGCATCACCATGAAGCCACTGGCAGACCATGTTGGTTATAGCTCGAAGACGACCCCCTTACTCCTCATTCGGACATTCTGCAAGTTTTAGTTGCAGCCCAGCTATAAAGGGTCAGCACAATTGAATTGTGGTGGCAAGTGACTTTGATTTCTAATATTCTAGTAAGCTATATCTATATGTTTATTTGGCTGGTGGAGCTCAAGGCTATTGCGTAAAGCAAGTTTTCTCCTACTTTTGATAAACAATTTTCTTAAATCAATATCTTCTCTTTTAGAGACATCTCGAGACAAGTCCATGTCTCCTACCCATGTTCACCCAACAAAGTTTTATTAAGAAATTGGGATGAAGAGATTTTCAGAACACAACCTTATGTAGTTACTCAAATTGTCCGATGCCGGGGACACGGCTAAGATCTTAGGTTTTAACTCTCGAGAGTGTGTGCACTTTCACCATTAGACTCAATCAACCCAAACTATCCTCTACACTCCTTTAGTGAGAAGGAAAAGGAGAATATCAAGACGAGACTTTTCAGAAGTTGCTTTCCCATTATCATACTAAGAGATTACCACCATCCTATCAACTCTACCACCATCAATCTCTTGACCCAAGTCCACATCAACTTACTCCATCAAGACAGATCCCATATTGACCAATGGTTGCACGGTAAGCAACTAAACTCAGTGTAAACTTAAATCTCATAGCCCTGGGTGGCCTACCACAAGTGAGCAACTCAGGTTAACACCGCATATCATGGCCCCAAGTAAGTGGAAACTATCTTGGGCGAAGACAACCATGAAACTTGGCCCTGAGAAGCCACTCAACTTGAAACCTCCTCGATCGACCCAATCCACCTAGGCATTAAATTAATTTAGTGGAAATTTTCATTTATCACATCACCATAAAACAATCATTTTTGCAGCAGGTACTTCCACTAAATTATAATAGGGGTCTAACTGGAATTTCTAAGGGGTAACCTAACAGGTTTGCATAGCATACTACAAATCTCCCAAAAACCTATCATGCATACTACTTTTGCAAAAACTGCTTAAAACACTAGGTATGCAATAGAATAAAATAGTATGTGTTTTATGAAGTCACTTGCCTTGGTAGCAGGAGGAGCAAGCACAACAAGAATAGCAATAAAGATGTATGCATGCATGATATGCCATGAGTATAACTAGACACTCTTATAGATTATTTATATCTTCTGTTATTAAATGCATGAGATGCAATTCTAGGAGTTTATTATTTTACTTATCAATTAATTTAATAAAAACAATATAACAAAACTTGAATTCTATAACTACAATTAATTTAATAAAAACAATATAACAAAACTTGAATTCTATAACTTGAATTATAATTTATCAAAAGTAAAAACAAATGATGTAGAAATAAACTACACAATCAGGGCTATCCGTGGATATAAAATTCATTGAATTTGGATTTACAGAACATAAGTTATGAATTTTCTAAGTTTTGCATGTTCTCTGTTTTATTTATAAAAATCATGCGAAAAAGAATTAAAAAGGGGCTACGTGGCGCGATCCTATTGGACGAAAATGGTTCACGCAGATCGCAGGCGCGCGCCGTCCGATCTAAATAAAATCGGACGAACAGAAACGTTCCGATCTAGATCCGTTGGATCCAGATCCAACGGCTTATACCGCACGGCCGAACCGAGCGGCGCGCGGGTCGCCGCAGCGCTCGCCGGCGATGGCGCCTGCGGAGACGGCGTGTCGGCTTCGGCGTTCCCGACGTTATACGAAGCCCGGGAGGAGCGGTTCTTACCAAAATGAAGCGGAGGAGGAGGCGAGGTCGATGGCGCGGCGGCGGCGTCGGTGTTCTTCTCCTTTCCTCGTCGGAGTCGTGGACGGCGGCGGCGGTCTCGGGTCGAGGATGGATACGGCGCTCGACTGCGAAATAAAACACGTGAGGGGTCTCAACATGTGCGCAAGGAGATGGGGAAGTGAGGGGAAGAAAGCGGGGGCGCTCGAGGTGCTCGATTTTACTGAAATCGTGCAAAATGCCCGGAGGAAATGGCGGCGGCGGGGGTCTCGATTCCGAGCAGGCTGGCTGCGGAGTGGTAGGGTTTGGGGGGGGGGGGGTTTGGAGGCGGCTTCGAGGTGAATAAATAGGAGGGAGCATGGGAGCTAATCGCGGCGGAAAACGGCTCGGAAACGGCTCGCTCGCGAACTCCATCTCCGGCGCGATCTCCGGATGGAGGTTGAAGACGGCTGACAGGTGGGGCCCACCTGTCAGCGAGAGAGAAGAGAGAGGCGCGCGCCGGAGCGGGATGATGGGCTGCTAGCTCACGCGCGCAGCAGATAGCGCCCGGGCCGGCCCAGGAACCAAATTCTTAAAAAAAAACTGTTTTCAAATCTGATTTTCTAAATGATTTTCAAACCTATTCAAAACATTTCAGAAAAATTCATAAAAATATATTTTTGAGAGGTTATTTAATTTAGAACTTTTTTAGTATTATTCTTGCCCATTAGATAAATTGTGAAAATTATAAATATTAAAGAAGTTTAAATAAACTCTTTATGGAATTATAACTTATTTAAACACTTAAATGCAAATAAATTTTGTACTTATGTAATAAATTGTTATGCCTAAATGATGAATGATGCATGAATGCAAAGTTTTAAAATTTTGCAAAATTGGGATGTTACAGTAAGAGAGTCCGAAATACTCGAGAACACCGAAGAACACACACGAACATCTCCAAAACACGGGCAAATGCACGAAGGCAAGACAAGACACACGATATACCCAGGTTCGGGGCCCTCGTGAGGAGGTAAGACCCCTACTCCTGCCTTTGCTCTCACTATATGTATGTCACAAGATCTACAACTTGCTCCTTGAGCTGTTTCGGTGAAGAACTAGATGAATTGAGAGGGAGAAGGAGTTAATGTTGTAGGAGTGAATGAGACTATAGTTTTGGCACAATGGTTGGTCGTCCCTCCACAGGAGGAGTTATGGCGCCTTTTATAGAGTTCCGGCCGGGAGGGTCGGAAACCCTAATCCTGGTCGGGCCCACCGGTCAGGCCAACGGTTATGTCGACACCGGCTAGTGCGACCTAGCCGCCGAGCTATCCGGCATAGCCCTACCGTCATCATCCCGGCAAGGACCGCAGGCGCTGTCCTGGATCATCATTGTCCCCTTGTCAGAGACAAGACATGTCTTCGCCCATGCCTAGTAGCCCATTTTCGAATTGCCGGGCTAGGTATGTCCGGTCTTGTCGTAACGTCATCGTACCGGCTGACACACTCCCGTGTCAAGCGGGACGTGACTATGCTTCCGTGTCAGGAGGGATATGACCTCCCCCCGTGCCAGGCGGAAAGCCTACTCCTTGACTCATGTCCGACATGCCCCATGTCGGTTCCTCCCTCCGGTATCTCCATAGAGCCTTCCTACACAACGGATACAACTAATCCGAACTAACATAGGTTAGCCGGTTAGATTTATAACAAGATACCTATCCGGACAACCGCGGTTCTCTCTTACTCGGGACCACACCGAACTATTCCGACATACTGCCAAGCCGGACAACCCTTCCGGCCAACACCGGGTTCCACCTAGAATCCGGGTAGCCACTTAAGAGAAGTATCTCTAGGCCCAGTTTCATGAAGATGTCTTAGGTTCTCACCAAAGACATCTTTGAGAAACTGGTTCTTAGATATACCCTCTGCTGGTGCTTGTGCCGCTCTGGGGGTCTATTTATAGTCCCCACAGGTGACCCTTGCGGCTTCCAGAAGGCACTCTTGGCCCTGACAATCCCCCAAAGGTCAAGTTGCTCCTTAAGTGCACCAAAGGGCAGCCCTTAGCACTTCCCAGAGGTCAATCCCTGTAGCCATACTGCTGAACTGTACCGGGTTCTGCTCTAGCCCGGGGGCAGCCCCCCGACACTAGTCCCCGAAGCTGGTGCTGTGCAGCGACGTAAGATGAAGTGCGACACCAGGTTCAAACAAAAAACAAATCGGTAAATTCAAATCAACCTTTGCTCCTGCGACCGGTATGCTCTTTTCCGACATCCTTCTCCTGAGATCCAGTGCACCGAGATGGCCTATCCCGAAGAAACAGACTTAGCATCTTTAGGATAATATCCGGAAGTCGAAACGACAAGACGCATCTCGCGCCACATGCCGGACATGCCCTATCAGCCATGCGGGCCCACTAGAGGTCTTGTCAAGTCAGCGCAGCACTCGAGTGCTCTTGACTTACGAGCACGTTGCTCGGGTTCGCGCGCCGGGATCCACACCGGATCCGCGTGCCAACCGTTGGCACCCTCTGGCCTCTGGTGTGGCCCATTGCGCACCTCCGGGTGCCGCCACGTGCATGCTTCGGCGCAACACGATCCAACCCACGATTTGAGAGATCGTGGGCGGGAAACTCGGAACCCGCCCCCCGGAGTTCCCCATAAATAGGGCGAACGGAGGGGTCGCCTACTCTTCTTCCCCACATCGCCTCCTTCTTTCGCACTTGTCCCGAGCGCTCCGCCGCCGTCGCCGTGCTCCGGCCTAGCGCCCAGCGCCGTCGACCGAGCTCGTCATCCTCGCCATTGGTCCGAATCTCTCCTGCACCTCCGCACCTTCAACATCTCCGGTGAGTTCCTCGACCCCCTCCGGTAGATTGATTTACGGTCACGGCGGTTTGCGTTCTTCGGGAGTTCTTCCCGAACCTCCATGAATTCATCGCGGGATCGGTCGATAGATCTTTCTTAGTGCGCGTTGCGCAGTGCTTGCTGTATTTGGTTAGCGAAGAGGACTACCTTGATCATGCCTCTGCTTGCACTACCTCTGTCCGTGCACCGTTGCTCTAGAACAACCTCGAACCTTGATATTTGCTCCCATTAACTCTTGATTATTTTGCTCCGGTAGATCTATACCTTAGGATGCCGGTCAATAGAAATAGTTTTTAACCCGAGTTCCTCCATTCCGACATGCTAACCCGACTAACCAACCACTCCGACTACAGATTAGCCCCGACATGACTTCCAAGGGCGCCGAGAGTGTTAGGGGTTGCTGGGATGGCTCCAAGGCCAGCTAGTGGGACCTTGACTGGCTGTATCGGACGCACCGGATTCCACCCCAAGTGGAAAGCCGACAATCCAGAAGGCGAAATCGAGCCGACACCTCAACCCGACGAACGAGTAGTGTTCGTCACACATTTTGAGCGCGGGTTCGGCCTTCCGGCTAGCCCGTTCTTCCGCGACTTCCTTGAGACATACAGCCTCCAACCACACCATCTCCCCGCCAATGCCATCATGATGCTTTCTTGCTTCGCCTCGTATGCGGAGGGGTATCTCGGCATCTGGCCCTTCGTGGACCTGGGCAAAGTACTTCCTCCTGCGCCGACAAGTCATCCCCAACCCGGACCAAAAGGTCAAGGATCTCGTTGCCTGCGGAGCGGTGACCATCATCCCCCGCGCTGACTCCGGATTCCCCAAGATTCAGGGGCTGGAGTCTTGCCAGAAATGGCAACGGAACTTCTTCTACGTGCGGAATCTGGCCGCATCAGAAGACAAACCGAGTTCCTCCGCCCAGGACTTCCTCAACCTTCCGGAGTTCGCCATGGGCCCTCCAACCGACTTCAAACTCTGGAGCCAACCTCCGAATTCTGAGGAGGTCGAGAATATGCACGACGTCTTGACTATTCTCGCAGAACAGATGACAGCTGATGAACTCCTGCGCACCTCATCATCTGTCGGGTTTGCCCTCTCCAGACCCGGGGTCTTCGGGTTGGACAACCCCGCAGTTTACCGCCGCGTCCGAGCTATCTCTCGGACAAAAATGACAGAGCATTGGAAGTGGGGGTTGACCCCGGCCACCCGGAAAAACCGGATGGACGAGGTGCGCTCGCATGCCTTTACCGACATCCGCGCTATGCCGGTTGCTGTATGCTACCGACAACCTTGATATGTGCTGATTTGCCTTTCTTACTGCATCTGTTCGAACGGAAAATTGAAGAGGACGCGGTGCACGCTGGAAACAAGTTTGCGTGCGAATTCCCGACACCCCCGGAGATTCCTGCGGAGGATCCCGATGGCGAGGATC
Organism: Poa annua; assembly: GCA_026929855.1. Lineage (NCBI taxonomy): Eukaryota > Viridiplantae > Streptophyta > Magnoliopsida > Poales > Poaceae > Poa > Poa annua. The sequence continues at coordinate 75,723,614 of CM049431.1, read as the reverse complement.
ATCTCTCTATACCCCTTGCACGTGCTGCCGCTCCGGGTAAGCCTTCAGCTCAAGCTGCTATCCGAGTTGAATCTGACGAAGATGATGACGACGATTGTCAAATACTCTATGTAATTGACGCCCGTCCTCTCAACTACGCCCTGCCAATGGTTCCGGGCCCTGCTGCCGCAACGAAGTGCGCCGAGAGCCGCAAGCGCACCGTGTCCAAGACCGCGCATGCCGGGAGTTCGGGCGCGGCTACCGAGACGACCAAGACTACCAAGCGCGCGGGCGACAAGACTCCCCGGCAGAGGAGAGGTCCTCCTACCGTGGCCACCAGGTAAGTTACTCTTCGACCGAGTTGGTCTATTCGGACCTTGCCTGAGATCTCTTCTGACTTGCCTTCTAATTATGCAGGGCGGCGCTTGACATCCCGCAGTCTGCCGGTTCCCGCCCCCCGGGTTCCAGGTCTCCCAGCCCAACTCGGGCTGCACCTTCACCGCCACGCCGTCGGGTGGAGAATGCCGGTCAACCGAGTTCTGGTCCCTACATGACCGACATGCCCGTCGCGCCCACTCTAGGCGTTGCTACGGGCACCAGGATCTGTGGTGGCCAGCATGCGGCCACCGAAAGCCCTGCCACACAAACCTCAGCCTCCGAGAGGACCGTCCTTCCGGACTCGATGTGTCGTTCGATGTCTCCCAATATTGATGCGGGCATACCGTGCCCCCCGCGCCAAGTTGTGCCCCGGGCGGCCTCTCGGCTCACCCCGCGGAAGTCGCCGCCGGCGAAGCAGCCAACCTCCAAGCCTGCCCGGCAGCCGGACTCCCAAACCGGGAAATAGCGCAGCCAATCTTCTGGCCAGAAGAACGCGCTTGCCAAGCCCAATGCTGCGCCGAGATCCTTGGCCCAGGACCTGGTCTTGACTAAGGGTCCCTCCGCTCCGGGTAAGCACTCCGTCCTGCCACCGCCTCGTGCCGACGTCCCCACAGCTGCTATGCAAGCTCTGTGAGCCTCCATAAGTGCATGTGCGCTTTCAGGATCCCAGGGAGCTGGGCCACTGAGCGCGCCCACCGTCGCCAGCTTACACATGGTGGATGAATACAACCTGGCTTGGATCGCCGCCGACGCCTCCGAGATCGCGGGAGACTTACATGCTGCTGGCCCAAGCCGCAGCGCGCAAGTCCTGCATGCCCTTCAGGTGGCTGTCTTGGACGCTACCCGAGTAGTGGATGTAAGTCTTCTATCTTCCACTATCCCTAGTCCCCGAGATTGGTGCTTAGTGATATAGACTCGACCGAGTAGCAGATCCCTAGGTGCGAATCTTTGAAAAAATTGCCCTTCCCAGTCCCCGAGATCCTCCCTTGGGTACAAAAACTCCACCGAGTAGCTGGTTTTCAAGTGTGGATCTTGAAGAAATTTCAATCTCCAGTCCCCGAGATCCTCTCTTGGGTACCAAAACTCTACTGAGTAGCTGGTTCTCAAGTGTGGATCTTGAAGAAATTTCCCTATTACTTCTTGCTCAACCGAAGTCCCCGCGAATGATGTCGGATATACTCTGTCACAGGACTGCAACAAGAGGCGCATCAGCATCTTCCACACCCTACTCGCCGACTTTGAACAGGCCAAGAAATCGGAGGAGCGGCTCCAGGAGGAGCGAGATGCCGCGCGCAAGATCTCGGTGGACCAAAAGGCTGCGCTGACCGATGCGCAGTCCGACGTCTCGCGGCCGAGCGCCGAGCTGGAGAAGGTCAGGTCTGTTGCTGCGGACTTGAAGACGCGCTTCGTGGATGCTATCAAGAAACAGAAGGAGACCTTGGACAAGTCCGAGGAGCGTGCGCATGCTGCCGAGATCGAGGTGGCCCTTCTTCGGTCGAAGCATGCTGCCGAGAACAGTGAGTATTCCGAGTTCTCTTTCTCCGTCTTCCTATATTTCCGACATTGCCTCATGGCTTGTCCGTGTGACAGTTCTTCTCTCTCAAGGGCATTTCGAGCATTCCCGGGAAGCCGCCAACCTCGCGATCACCGCCGCACGGGAGAAGAGGGACGGGAAGGGTCCAGTTTTGGACGCATGGGATATCGATGATCATCTCATTGCCCTGAAGGCCCGGATATTTCCACTCTGGACTATCGGCACCAGACTCCTTAGTGCAGAGGTCCATGCGCATGGTGCGTTGTTTCCAGGTGCTACCGGCACGCTCTCGGTCACCGGGTTGGCTGCTGCACTCCAGAATGCCGGAAATCGGCTTGATGCTTGGAAATGGTTAGCCGCTCACGCTGGTGCCGGCCAAGTCCCGCAGCACGTCCTGAGCTGGTACGAGAAGCTCGACCTCGAGGTGATCAAGAGCTTTCAAACCATCTCGGAGTGGTACACCGACCCGGCGAAAATCCGGCTGCGTCAGGAGACCGCGCACCGCCTTGCGAGTTGGGCCGATCCCGACTAGTTCATCACGAACCTTGTTGAATCTGACTCCGAGTCAGACTATGGTGATGATGGCGGGGCGGAGGATGCCGGAGGCGTGGATGTCGAGATGCCGGATGCCGGTGCCGGTGCCGGGGAGGAAGTCGGCGAGACAGTCGCGACCACCGAAACCGCCACTAACAAAGACGCCGCCGATCTTCCACCGCCCGAGATCCCGCTACCCGAGACGGTTGTCTCCACGCCGAGTACCGCCGCTGCTGCTGAGGAGATTGTCACCGAAGCACCTGCTGCCGACCAAGCTGAGAAGCCAGCTTCTCCCATCATGCCCTAAGCGTCTCGGGCCTAGCCACCGAGATACTTTTTATCATTTGCCTGAAAACACTTAGCCGTCTAAACATTAAATCCCCGGGATGCCGGGTGCAGATGTAATATACATTTAAGTCGTATGCTATGTCGGTTAACTTTTGCTTTAATGAACGACACGTTATGTTGCTTTATTTCGCCACGAGTCCCCGGGTTCATTTTCATGTCTACCACAGTTAGGTGATTTCTGCTCTTGTCTACCATATCGGCGTTTGACAGTCGAGTCACAAAACCCCGTTCATGGTATACACTACTTACAAATATCCGAGTTCTAGTTGGAAATTTTCCGGCATAAGAAGTATAAACAAAAACCGGGTTAGTAACACGCATATGCCGAAAAGACTCTTGAATCAAGTCCCCGAGATTGTTTTCGTGTTCACCATACTTGATACTCTTTGCTCTTGACTACCATTTCGGCGTTTGTCAGTCGAGTCGCAACATTATTTCACATGGCGTACATTACTCTAGCTTTGAAACCGAGTTTAGAGTGTTTCCGGCATATGCCAAACATAAATAAATACGAGGTAGTCCCCGAGTTTCTCTCTGGGTTGCCGACATGCATATAACAAGTAAAGGACAAGATAATATTGAAACAAAAAGAGGCAGTCCCTGTCGGGTTGTGACCCCCACGAAACAGGGGTTGTCACTCTCTGAAGAGAAGTTCGAGAAGGTGATTGAACACGGAGGTCAAGACCCTTGAGAGACACGACGACGGTGCTCGCCGGGCTTGGAGAGGAACACCAACGACAGAGATGGACACCAGCCCGTACCCAGGTTCGCCGGCGCAAATTTATTGACTCCTTTATCACCAAAACGGCAAAGGGAGCGCCTGCATCACTCTACGGATACGACAGAGGCCATGTGCGCCCTGCTGTACTTCCTTGGCCGCGAAGCTTCCCCGCAGGCCCGAGTGGGGCCTGTGGAGGGATTTCTGTTGACTTCCCGACATGCACATATCGCCTTGGGAGGGTCTCTCGAAGCGTAGGTCCTCTTCAGGCCCTCAAGAGGATTGGCCTCTTGTGGGTCTCTTCTCAAGTGGTGGCTTGGTCCTTAGTCATTTCTTCTGATTAGCCTGCGAGCGAGGCTTGGGGAGAGTGGGCTCTCCATACCCCGGTGGGCCGACAGTAGCCCCCGGGCCTACGATGGGTGCGATTGAGCCCATAGGCGCAGGTGGAGCGTCGTGGGCCCAAAGTGCCCGGCCGGCCTGAGCCACGCGGCACTCAGACGATTAACGGCCCCGCACGATTTGGGATGTGCGTCGTGGGAGGTCCCACCACGCCCCGGTAACTGCTCCTTGAGGGGGGTATATAACCTGAGCACCGGAGCAGGGAGCCGTTACTACTTTCCATTCTTCTCGCAAAAGCTTCTATTTTCTCGAGATCTTCGCCTTTTCTCTCCAGCGCTCTCTGCTCCTTCCGCCTCGAGCGACCCCCTGAACTCCGGCGATGAGTCCCGCCAAGAACAAGGGCAAGGCCGCTGCGGGGTCTTCTTCCCAGGTCGACGTGCGCGTCAACGACAAGGCACTCGCCAAGGTCCGCTTCCTGGTAGCGGACCGGACAAACGAGCACGACGCCACCGCACTCAAGCCCGCGGCGCACGGGAAACGCCCGCGAGGGTATTTCCCGATATTCCAGCACTGCCTTGCCGTCGGGCTGGTGCCACCATTCTCGCTGAACCTGGAGGCGGTGCTGGCGTTCTACCAGGTCTAGTTGCTGCATCTGCACCCCAACTCCGTCCTTATCCTCGCTGTCTTCGCGTACCTCTGCGAGGCATACCTGGGCTTGGAGCCCACGGTGGGGCTCTTCCGGTGCTTCTACGCGCTCCGGACCTTGGCGAAGAACGAGCGCTCAGGGTGCGTCTCGTTCCGCATCGTGGACGGCATGGGGAGCGTCTACATCCCCATGTCGTGGAGCGACGCAAGGCCGTCACCTCGGTGACGAAGAAGGTGGACGACTTTCGCTAGAAGTGGTTCTTCGTCGGGGTGGAGCATCCCTGCGCCTTCCTCGAGGTCCCCGATGAGCCGCCGCTGAAGAACTCCCACTGGGGCAAGGCGCCTTTCGACGGTGCGAAGAACGGGAGCCTGATGCGACGCCTGAGTTTTCTCCGCGAGGAGGGCCTCACGGGCCAGACCATTGTGGCCGATTTTGTGACGCGCCGCATCGCTCCCCTCTAGGCACACTCGGTGCCCATGTTAATGTACTTTGGGCCAAACGACAAGATGCGACTTAATCGTGAGGACAACGACAAGGACACCGTCGACAACTGTGACGCCCTAAAATCGGTACTATGTAGATTTAAGCGTTTTCGCCGAAATCCGCATAATAACGATTTTAGGTCGCCCACCAGACATAATGTGCACGCCGAAACATGCGCATTATGTGGGTGGAATTGTGATAACATTACAACAGTTCCGACACCTCCACAAATACAACAGAAGATAAATTACAACAACGACTCGAACGAGTCAACATACAAATGATACAATACAAAGATTCAAATGACAGCGGAAGCAGAATAGTATCCGACTACGGATAAGATACAAATTGGACTAAGAGTCCTGAAGATAAGCAATGGCGCCATATCCCTGCCCGCCAAGCCGGAGGGATTCCCAAGCTAACGTCGTGGGACTTCAAACCTGTTGACTGCACATAAAGCACATCCCAAAAGAGGGTCAGGGCACTCCCTGGCAAGCAAAACCGACTTGCCTACTTTCTACACCATCTCCCAAAATATAGGGGAGGTGGACTTAGCGGCAGCAGCACTAGCAACCTAAAGAGACACGCTACGACTTCCGTCTAATCAGAGAGGGATAAGAGAGCGCATAAAGTAAACATCTACAACTAACACCAAAACTAACCCATTCTCGAATTAACCCCCTCAACCAAATATGAGGAAGCAATTCGGGAAACTCACACATGGAACAGTTTTAATTATAATTTATTGTGAAAGTAATTCTATATTACTAGTCAATTTAATTAACATTAATTAGGTGCAAGTTGTCTAGATCTTGTTAGCCAGCATCATCACCAAAGTCGTCCATAACCGTGGACACGGCTCATCGATAAGATTATACCCTGCAGGGGTGCACTACTGTACCCATACTCGCATGATCAACCCAAGCAAGCATCAGGGCTTCTCAACACGACTTATTCCTTCACTACAGCAAGTCCAAGTGCCACCCATATGAGTTGTTACCCGCGTCAGGAGTTCGGCCGAATCTCAATTGCGGACTCATTAGTTTGCGACTACGCCACCATGCGGCTCAAACCACAGTAGGAACTGTCCGCTTCGTGTCGTACCGCACCTATATGACCCCCCGTATCACATAACCTCACATCATCATCATCCTCATCATCATGCACATGCATATGAGCAAATGGAAAACCCGAACTACTTGCGGCACATGGACAAGCTGTAGATCCGTTCAAAGTCGAGGGGGGCTCCATAGGGCCTCCCACAAGTGGTTTTTGCGCTCAAAATTGGATCCGAGGACAAAATATCAGTTCCTAGGTCGACACTGAGCAGAACAAAGCACCTCGCAAGGCCTTCCGCCTAGTGCCTTATCATTTAATTATAATACCCCAATATAATACAACATTTTATTAAGGTAGAAAATCTATCATACTAAGCAGATGAGACATAAGACCAACAGACGACTCGGACAATCAACTCTAAGCATGCGCTACGACTCGCAAGGCCAACAGATAAACATGCAACAGGTATTAGGTTGTGGGGATAAAGCTGTGTGGGCTGCAGGATAAAAATGTGATGGGATCGCAGTTTCAAGAATCGATAACTAGGGTAGCAGAGATCAACGGTGGGAATGAAAGACAATGTATAGGTAAACAAGCAAACTTTGCTTGCCTGGAATCCCGCATGGAAGCAGATCTTGTCGTAGCTCACACATCTCAACATCGTATCCGCGAAGAAGCAACAAACACTGGAAATCGTAAAAGATGCATTTTACAACTACGGCAAAGATCCAGCATGATCATGCGAGAATGATGCATGACATGGCAATATGCATTGCGAGATGCACTTAATCCGAATTAAGCGGAACCGGGATTCCGACAATTAATATTTAGGTAAGTTATTTATTTACCAGAAATATTAAATGTTGGTAAGCATGGCAACACATGGCATGGGTGATCTAATATAATTAAATGGAATAGGGCATTATATATAGTGATTGGCCCCACACATTCCATATTCATTATTTAGGTGAATTGCTACACCCGCAAACCCAAGAGATGCAACACATGTAATTATGATGCGAAATGCACAAGATAGATGATATTTAATAAAATAGGTATAGGGTTAGGGTTTGGGTTCGCACGTTGGATCGGGAGAGATAGGGTCCGAAACCGACGTCTTCGGTCCGTAGAGAAAGTAGTCGTCGTCGTGGAAGTAGTCGTCACGGAACCGGGGCGTCGTCGTTTGTCGGTGTCGTGGAAGTGGGTGGGTAGTCGGGGCACGTAGGAGCACGGCAATCGGATACCGGAAAGAAAGCGCGCACGGGCGGGCGCCGAAACACGAACATGGGCAGTCGCGGCAACGCGGCACCGAATGGAGCACTCGCACGTAGCAACACCACGAAGGGTGGACAACTCGGACAAAAGTGGCGACGAAGTTCTTGCGGACATTTTGTCGAACACCTTGCGAGCGCCGGATGCGGGGACGTCACCGGACGAGGAAAACAGCGAATGGGAGGCGCGGAGCGGATGTGCACGGCGGGGGCGACCGGCGCGGGTGGAGGCGCTGCGTCGGCGACGGCAGCGCGGACGCGCGTGGCGGAAGTGGAGCGCGGCGCGCGCGGGTGGCGGCGCCGGCGGCGGTTGTGCTGCGGCGGTGGAGCGGCGCGGGGCGCGTCCGGAGGCGACGCATGGGAGGACGCGCGCGGCGGCGGGGAGAGGCGGCGCGGGGCGCGCACGGGCCGGAGCAGGGGAGCAGGCCGGGCTGCGCGGAGGTGGAGCGCAGCGGCGCAGCGGGTGCAGGGCACGGCGAGGGCGGCCGGCGGACGGCGGCGCGTGGTGGGAGGCGGCGGCCGCGGCGGTGGAGGCCCAGATGCGCGCGCGGCCGGGGGCGCGCAGGCAGGGCGCGGCGCGCGGCGTGGGGAGCGGCCGGCGCGCCGGGGAGGAGCAGGGCGGCGGCGGCGTGCGCAGGCTGGCGGCGGGGCGAGCAGGCGGTGGAGGGCCGGAGGAGCACGCAGCGGCGGCGCGCGGCGTCGCGGCGGTGGAGGCGTGGCCGGGGCGCTGGGGAGGTGCGGCGCGCGGTGACTGGCGGCCAGAGGAAGGGCCGGGGAGACGGCCTGGGCGCGCAGCGGCGGAGCAGGGGCGGTGAGGCGCCGGCGGTGGCGCACGGGCGGCGCGGCAGGGCGAGGCGGGAGCGCGGCAGGGGAGAGGCGGCGGCCGGAGGGCAGACGGCGGCGGGACAGGGCGGAGCAGGGCGCCGTCGGGTCGGGGCGAGGCGGCCGGAGCGGCTCGGATGGATTGGTGCGCTGCGGGCGCGGTTGGTGCGGGAAAAGTTTCTCCCGTGCGGGCTAGCTGCGGGAAGGAGAAGGAAGAGAAGGAAAAGAAAAGAATAGAAGAAAAAGAAAAAGGAAAGGAGGGGGAAAAAAGAGAAAAGGAAAACGGGAGAAGTGGAGGGGGGCGGCTGCAAAAATTGCAGGGGGTGGGAAGAAATTTCTGGGGGAAAACCTAGGGTTTGGTTAGATGGGATTGGGCTTTAATTTCTCTCCCCTTATTATTTTCTGTTTTATATTTTTAAAACAAAATAGAAAAGGAATTTCAACACGAAACCTTTACAAATATTTTTAGTTTTCAATAGACAATTTAGTAAACTAATTTTTAACATTTTTAAAATATTTGAAAATAACACATTTTTAATTAATTTGAAATGCATTTGAATTTAATCGTGGGAAATTTAATTTAAATGCAACAAATTAAATTAATGAGATGCAATGCGATGTCATGTTGATGCAAAAAAGAAAACACACCAAATTTAATAGGGGATAAATCCCGGGGCGTTACAATCGACACCACTAACAAGGGATCGCGTCCCGCGATCCACGCCGAGACCACAAGAAGAGAGTGGTAACTATCGAGTCTTCACGCTCCGGGATGAACTTCTCGACACCACTAACAAGGGATTGTTGCTCCACCTTGAAATTCTCGACACCACTAACAAGGGACTGTTGCTCACGAGGAAGATGAGTCTGAAAGATCAAACCTAATAGGGCAAAAGGCAAGAAATCGTCCATCCGCACGTAGAATCCTAAAACTTTGAAAGTTGGATAAGAGAAGAGACTCCAAAACAAATAAGGTAAGAGGAGAAATAGAATAGAGGTAAGGAGAAAATAGAAACCTATTGAGATCATTTCAAAAATAATTTTAGTCAAATAGTTTCGACACTCTAGAAACAACGACCGTTAGCGAGGTTATCCTACAGACTTTTGCGGACCTGCTGCTTCGATAACCATTCGTATCGAAACAAGAAGGAGATCGAAACCAAGGCTCTGATACCACTTTGTGACGCCCTAAAATTGGTACTATGTAGATTTAAGCGTTTCCGCCGAAATCCGCATAATAACGATTTTAGGTCGCACACCAGACATAATGTGCACGCCGAAACATGCGCATTATGTGGGTGGAATTGTGATAACATTACAACAGTTCCGACACCTCCACAAATACAACAGAAGATAAATTACAACAACGACTCGAACGAGTCAAGATACAAATGATACAATACAAAGATTCAAATGACAGCGGAAGCAGAATAGTATCCGACTACGGATAAGATACAAATTGGACTAAGAGTCCTGAAGATAAGCAATGGCGCCATATCCCTGCCCGGCCAAGCCGGAGGGATTCCCAAGCTAACGTCGTCGGACTTCAAACCTGTTGACTGCACATAAAGCACATCCCAAAAGAGGGTCAGGGCACTCCCTGGCAAGCAAAACCGACTTGCCTACTTTCTACACCATCTCCCAAAATATAGGGGAGGTGGACTTAGCGGCAGCAGCACTAGCAACCTAAAGAGACACGCTACGACTTCCGTCTAATCAGAGAGGGATAAGAGAGCGCATAAAGTAAACATCTACAACTAACACCAAACATAACCCATTCTCGAATTAACCCCCTCAACCAAATATGAGGAAGCAATTCGGGAAACTCACACATGGAACAGTTTAATTATAATTTATTGTGAAAGTAATTCTATATTACTAGTCAATTTAATTAACATTAATTAGGTGCAAGTTTTCTAGATCTTGTTAGCCAGCATCATCACCAAAGTCGTCCATAACCGTGGACACGGCTCATCGATAAGATTATACCCTGCAGGGGTGCACTACTGTACCCATACTCGCATGATCAACCCAAGCAAGCATCAGGGCTTCTCAACACGACTTATTCCTTCACTACAGCAAGTCCAAGTGCCACCCATATGAGTTGTTACCCGCGTCAGGAGTCCGGCCGAATCTCAATTGCGGACTCATTAGTTTGCGACTACGCCACCATGCGGCTCAAACCACAGTAGGAACTGTCCGCTTCGTGTCGTACCGCACCTATATGACCCCCCGTATCACATAACCTCACATCATCATCATCTTCATCATCATGCACATGCATATGAGCAAATGGAAAACCCGAACTACTTGCGGCACATGGACAAGCTGTAGATCCGTTCAAAGTCGAGGGGGGCTCCATAGGGCCTCCCACAAGTGGTTAGTGCGCTCAAAATTGGATCCGAGGACAAAATCTCAGTTCCTAGGTCGACACTGAGCAGAACAAAGCACCTCGCAAGGCCTTCCGCCTAGTGCCTTATCATTTAATTATAATACCCCAATATAATACAACATTTTATTAAGGTAGAAAATCTATCATACTAAGCAGATGAGACATAAGACCAACAGACGACTCGGACAATCAACTCTAAGCATGCGCTACGACTCGCAAGGCCAACAGATAAACATGCAACAGGTATTAGGTTGTGGGGATAAAGCTGTATGGGCTGCAGGATAAACATGTGATGGGATCGCAGTTTCAAGAATCGATAACTAGGGTAGCAGAGATCAACGGCAGAAATGAAAGACAATGTATAGGTAAACAAGCAAACTTTGCTTGCCTGGAATCCCGCATGGAAGCAGATATTGTCGTAGCTCACACATCTCAACGTCGTATCCGCGAAGAAGCAACAAACACTGGAAATCGTAAAAGATGCATTTTACAACTACGGCAAAGATCCAGCATGATCATGCGAGAATGATGCATGACATGGCAATATGCATTGCGAGATGCACTTAATCCGAATTAAGCGGAACCGGGATTCCGACAATTAATATTTAGGTAAGTTATTTATTTACCAGCAATATTAAATGTTGGTAAGCATGGCAACACATGGCATGGGTGATCTAATATAATTAAATGGAATAGGGCATTATATATAGTGATTGGCCCCACACATTCCATATTTATTATTTAGGTGAATTGCTACACCCGCAAACCCAAGAGATGCAACACATGTAATTATGATGCGAAATGCACAAGATAGATGATATTTAATAAAATAGGTATAAGGTTAGGGTTTGGGTTCGCTCGTTGGATCGGGAGAGATAGGGTCCGAAACCGACGTCTTCGATCCGTAGAGAAAGTAGTCGTCGTCGTGGAAGTAGTCGTCACGGAACCGGGGCGTCGTCGTTTGTCGGTGTCGTGGAAGTGGGCGGGTAGTCGGGGCACGTAGGAGCACGGCAATCGGACACCGGAAAGAAAGCGCGCACGGGCGGGCGCCGAAACACGAACATGGGCAGTCGCGGCAACGCGGCACCAAATGGAGCACTCGCACGTAGCAAGACCACGAAGGGTGGACAACTCAGACAAAAGTGGCGACGAATTTCTTGTGGACATTTTGTCGAACACCTTGCGAGCGCCGGATGCGGGGACGTCACCGGACGAGGAAAACAGTGAATGGGAGGCGCGGAGCGGATGTGCACGGCGGGGGCGACCGGCGCGGGTGGAGGCGCTGCGTGGGCGGCGGCAGCGCGGACGCGCGTGGCGGAAGTGGAGCGCGGCGCGCGCGGGTGGCGGCGCCGGCGGCGGTTGTGCGGCGGCGGCGCAGCGGCGCGGGGCGCGTCCGGAGGCGACGCATGGGAGGACGCGCGCGGCGGCGGGGAGAGGCGGCGCAGGGCGTGCACGGGCCGGAGCAGGGGAGCAGGCCGGGCGGCGCGGAGGTGGAGCGCAACGGCGCAGCGGGTGCAGCGGCACGACGAGGGCGGCCGGCGGACGGCGGCGCGTGGTGGGAGGCGGCGGCCGCGGCGGTGGAGGCCCGGATGCGCGCGCGGCCGGGGGCGCGCAGGCAGGGCGCGGCGCGCGGCGTGGGGAGCGGCCGGCGCGCCGGGGAGGAGCAGGGCTGCGGCGGCGGCGTGCGCAGGCTGGCGGCGGGGCGAGCAGGCGGCGGCAGGGCCGGAGGAGCACGCAGCGGCGGCGCGCGGCGTCGCGGCGGTGGACGCGTGGCCGGGGCGCTGGGGAGGTCCGGGGCGCGGTGACTGGCGGCCAGAGGAAGGGCCGGGGCGACGGCCGGGGCGCGTAGCGGCGGAGCAGGGGCGGCGGAGCAGGGGCGGCGAGGCGCCGGCGGTGGCGCACGGTCGGCGCGGCAGGGCGAGGCGGGAGCGCGGCAGGGGAGAGGCGGCGGCCGGAGGGCAGACGGCGGCGGGACAGGGCGGAGCAGGGCGCCGTCGGGTCGGGGCGAGGCGGCCGGAGCGGCTCGGATGGATTGGTGCGCTGCGGGCGCGGTTGGTGCGGGAAAAGTTTCTCCCGTGCGGGCTAGCTGCGGGAAGGAGAAGGAAGAGAAGGAAAAGAAAAGAATAGAAGAAAAAGAAAAAGGAAAGGAGGGGGAAAAAAGAGAAAAGGAAAAAGGGAGAAGTGGAGGGGGGCGGCTGCAATAATTGCAGGGGGTGGGAAGAAATTTCTGGGGGAAAACCTAGGGTTTGGTTAGATGGGCTTGGGCTTTAATTTCTCTCCCCTTATTATTTTCTGTTTTATATTTTTAAAACAAAATAGAAAAGGAATTTCAACACGAAACCTTTACAAAATATTTTTAGTTTTCAATAGACAATTTAATAAACTAATTTTTAACATTTTTAAAATATTTGAAAATAACACATTTTTAATTAATTTGAAATGCATTTGAATTTAATCGTGGGAAATTTAATTTAAATGCAACAAATTAAATTAATGAGATGCAATGCGATGTCATGTTGATGCAAAAAAGAAAACACACCAAATTTAATAGGGGATAAATTCCGAGGCGTTACAACAACGTCCTTTCCGTGCTCTTCATCAACCCGATGGTGCCTGCCGCGGATAAGCTCCCCATCATGCTCCGGCCTCTCCATCAATACAACATGACAGAGCGCATGGTCATCTTGGAGGGGATGCCTCCGTTCACCCCGGCAGGCCTGGCGGGGATGGAGGTGCCGGTGCCGGCGGCGCGAGGAGCGGAGGAAGCGGATTCTCCCTTGGCCTCGGGAGCTGGGCTAGGCGAGGAGGAGGCCGCAGCAGGGGAGGTGTCTTGTTCGAGGGCAGGGCCATTTACTGACGAGATTTGCAACATCTCGTCAGGCGATGATGACGCGTTTGTGGTGGCGCCCTCGCGCCCTGTGGAGGAGGAGGCCGCGGAGAGGGAGGCCTCCGATGCGGAGGCCACTCCGGGGAGGCGCGAGCCTCGCATCAAGGCTTCCGTGGACCACTCTGGGGCGAGGCCATCCGACGTCTCCTCCAAGAGGAAAGCGGTGACGCCTCCGGAGCGGTCAGGCGCCCGGACCATGCCCTCCTGGTGCCCTACTGAGGAGGTGCCTCAAGGGGAGGCGACTGCGCCTCGGGCGGAGGCTGCAGCGCCTCAGGCAGAGGAGGACGCGCCTCGCCCAGAGGCCTCTGCGCCTCTTCCTGATCCGATGGTGGTGGTGACTCTGGAGGAGAGGACTGCCACTCCTCCTCGTGCTCCTACTCCACCTCGCGCGGTCACGCCTCCGCGCGAGCCAACTCAGACTCGTGAGCCAACACCGCCGCGTGAGCCAACTCGGGCGTGCGAGTCCGCGCCTCCCGCGCAGCCATAGATTGTAGCGGGCCAGGCGCCGCTCGGCACGGGGGAGTCTGCACGAGGTGCTCCTTCTTCTCCCCCTCAGGCTGCGGCAGGAGATGGGACCGAGGTTGGCGTAGGCGGCGAGGAGGCTGCTGACGCGGCCGGGGAAGGGGTGCAGCCTAGCCCCCGAGCATGCTCCGGGGCCAGGCTCTCGGGCCTCGACTCGGAGGCTGCGCCCTCAAGAAGCCAAGTCCAGGTCCTCCGCGGCTGGGACTGGAGCGCGGGGCGCCCGAAGTCGCCTTTGGCCTCGTGAGGGAGTCCCTAGAGGGCCTGGAGGCGCATCTCGCCCTCGGGGACATACAGCTCGCCCAGCAGCGGGAGGAGCTCGCGAGGTTTTGGGCGTCCTTCAATGCGGCTGTCGAGGCCCGCCGGCAGGAGGACTTGGCGCTGCAGGCCGCGCGCGAGGATGCCACCCGCTTTGCCAAGGAGGTCTGCAAGGGGGCTATCCGCGACGCCGCAGAATTCTTGCGCCCCTCCAAGAGGAACGTGACGCCACTGCTGATCTCCTGCGCGTAGCAACGGCCGAGCGCGAGGCTATGGAGGGCTCGTTGGCGCAAAAACGCCGCGAGCTGAGCCAGCTGGAGGCCCTGCTTGTCTCCACCCACCAGGCCGCGCAGGGGACCCTGGAGGAGGACCGCAAGAGCCTCGCCGAGCGGCATCTGGCCCTCAAGGAGAGGGAGGTGCAGCTGCGCGACGAGCAGCGACTTCAGGCGGAAAACACGCTCGCCACCCAGCGCGAGGGCGTTGAGGCGCGCAAGGCGTACCTGGCCCAGGCGCTCCGCTAGTACGACGAGAACGTCACTACCAGAAGCGTGCTTATGAGCGCTTCGAGCAGCGGTTTGCTGATAAGAAGAAAGAGGCGGAGGACGCCCTCGTGGAGCGCGAGAAGCAGTACATGCTGACTAAAGCCCAAGAGTACCGTGACTTGGCCCAGAAGCAGGAGGACCAACTTATCGGATTGCTGCGCTTGAGATGCTCAGCGGATTGCTGCGCTTGAGATGGCCAACTCCAAGCTAGAATCCTGCCTCAGGCGCGCCAAGGACGGTCGTCGCCGGGCGGAGGAGGCCCGCAGCGAGGCCATCCATGACCTCAACACCCTGGCCAAGGACGTGGAGGAGCTGGTGGCCCCCGCGATGGAGCAGGCGACGGAGGCTGCGGACACTGCCACGGCGGCCCGTGCGCTCACGAGGCAGCGGGAGCGCATGTTCGAAGCACTAGTCGTCCGGGGTAACGAGCTTGCCGCCCAGATTGGCGCGGACGCGCCGAGGTCCGAGGCCATGGCGACGCTGCCATGTACTTGGTCTACTTCGACCAGCTCTTCTCGGTGCTCGAGGTCCCTGTCGCTGATCTCCGCGAGGTGATAGAGGATGAGAGCCGGAAGCTCCCGGGGGTGGTCGTCGACCGCATCTTCACCAACCTCAGGATCCTCACGCCAGGCTTCGAGCTCTCCACGATGACAGAGGCTCGTCAAGGAGAGGACGTGCGGAGGGTCTCCAACTCCATCCATGAGCAAGTAGATGCCTTCTGCAACTGCTTCAGGCGTGCAACGGTCGCTGCGGAGGACAGCGAGGAGGAGGCCGCCTCTGCCGAGACTGAGGAGGGCGCCGTGGAGGAGGTCCAGGATGATGAGGGTTCTGCCTGAGCTACCTGTCACTGCGCCTGCGTGCGCTTGTATCTGAAACAATTTTACGTTTAGACATTTGCGACCTTTGGGCATGTAATATACTTTCATTTGCAATTCGTTTCTAGCTTACTTGCCCCTCAATAGGTCCCTTTGGACTAATCTTCATGTCTATTTGTTCTCTGCGTCGTTAGGACCCATCTCTTCGTGCCATGACTGCGCCACTTCGGTATGCTAGAGCAATGACTCTGCAAGGCCGGGGGGAGTTTAGGCCTAGGAGAGGTAGGAGCCCTGAGTCGCGATGCTCAAGTGCCCCCCTTAGACGTACGAGTAGTCCATGAAGTATAAGGAAAAACAAAGTCGCTGGAGGGGCAAACGTGCGCTTGCGGGAAAATCTCTCGAGGCATGGGTGCAAGGCTTAGCTTCTCGAGGTTTTTGCCCTGAAGAGGTTTTTCGCCTGGTGAGGAGGTCCTCTTGAGGGATCGTTCCCGGACGCCTCCTCAGGCTTGCGGGAGCATTTCTTCCCTGTAGATGTTAGAGGGCGAACCCAAACGCTGGAGCACGGTACAGCGGACTCGTGCGCGCTTATAGGTCCCTTAAGGCGTTCCTCGTGAGGAGAGTGAGTACCAAGGTCCTTTGTAGAGCTGGCGTGTTTGTGGGAGCTTGCCCTCCAGCCAGAGCTCGGATCCTTGGATTTTGCAGTGCTGCTAGTGTGTCATTTGAGGCACTTGCACCGTACTCAGCCCCTGCTCGTGAGGTACGCATGTGGAGATATATAAGCGCACATTTCAATGAAGTAATGCGTAAATAAAACTCACCACCAAATATTACATAACGGCGGTGTGGCGCTAAGTTCACCTAGGAACGAAATTGTCTCATTATGCTTGGAGTTGCCGAGTTAATGTTTTGACCATGTCGAGGCATGAGGACCACCCATTAGTGGCAGAGACTCTCAACGGCCTGAGGTGGCTCGTTAAATAGAGAGCTCGGAGGGTTGACCCTCGAGAGAAGCCTTTGGAGCTTGGAGGTTTAAGCCGTGAGCTTTTAACCTCTAGGGACAAAAGTTGCTTGGAGGTTGAGCCGTAAGCTGCCTCTTCCGCTAGATGTTTTGACGTGACAATGATCACGGGCGTGACGATGATCACGTTTTTCTTTTCATCCTTCTGGAGATAAAAAATGCTTGGAGGTTGAGCCGCAAGCTGCCTGTTCCGCCAGATGTCTTGACGTGACAATGATCACGGGCGTGACGATGATCACGGGTAGAACTTGCGCAGGTGCATGATTTTCCACGGGTTCTTGACGGGGATGCCGTATTGAGTCTCGAGGTGAGCCGCACCAGGCCTGGCGATGTGGGTGACCCTGTAGGGACCTTCCCACATCGGTGACAGCTTGTGGAGGCCTTCCCTGGAGAGGATTCGCCTGAGGATGAGATCGCCTGCCACCAGGGTGTGCGAGCGCATATTGCGCTTGTGGTAGCATCGCAGGTCCTGCTGGTATTTGGCCGCCCGGAGGGCAGCGCGGCGTCGTAGTCCCTCGAGAAACAGCAGGTCATCGTTGTGGAGGTCCTCTTGCTGGTCCTCGTTAAAGGCAAGGACCCGTGGGGATCCATGCTTTATCTATGTGGGGAGGACTGCTTCGGCTCCATAAACGAGGGCGAACGGTGTTTCCCCCGTAGGCTTGGGTGGCGTTGTGCGGATGGACCAGAGCACCGAAGGGAGCTCGCTGATCCAGCCCTTGCCGTGGCCTTTGAGGATGTCGAAGGTCCTGGTCTTTAGGCCCTTGAGGGCTTCTGCGTTTGCTCGCTCGGCCGGTCCGTTGCTCTGTGGATGAGCGACTGAGGCGAAGCAGAGCTTGATGCCCATCCTTTCGCAGTAAGCTCTGAAGATGCCACTCGTGAATTGCGAGCCATTGTCGGTGATGATGCGGTTAGGCACTCCGAAGCGGCAGACCAGGGCTCTGATGAATTTCACCGCCGCGCCTGCTGTAATTGTGCGCGTCGCCTCCACTTCGGGCCACTTAGTGAACTTGTCAATGGCCACGAAGAGGTAGCGATATCCCCCTTGCGCTATTGGGAAATGTCCCAGGATGTCCAGCCCCCAGACCGTGAACGTCTAGGAGAGCGGAATGGTCTGTAGCCCTAGCGCAGGTTGGTGGATTTGCTTGGCGTGGAATTGGCAAGCTTCACATGCTTGAACGATGTCAACTGTATCCTGAAGTGCTTGAGCCTAGTAGAAGCCGCTACCAAAGACTTTGCCTGCGAGGGTGCGGGTGCACGAATGATGGCCGCATTCCCCGCCGTGGATGTCTGTGATCAGCATTTTGCCTTCTTCAGGAGGAACGCATTTGAGCGCAATGCCGTTTGGGCTCTTGCGGTAGAGATTTCCTTCGAGGATGTGGTAAGATTTTTCCTGGCGGGCAATTCGCTCCGCCTCAACATCTTCCTCGGGATGGATCCCTTTGTCGAGGTAGCCTTTGATCTCGTCAATCCATCCTGCTTCTTGATGCGCCGCTGTGAGCAACAGACGTTCCCATGTAGGAGGCCTGCAATCGGGAGCCCCGTCTGTAGGTGGTGGAGGGAGCGCTTCGTCTGTGCTTGCGGGCATGGCCTCCTGAGGCTGTTTTATGGATGCCTTGACGAGTCTTTCTTCAAAGACGCTTGGCAGCTGAGCTTGCCTCTTTGACGCACGTTTGGCAATGTCATCAGCCTCTTGATTCTCCTTTCTTGTGATGTGCATGAGCTCCATTCCGCTGAAGTGCTTCTCAAGCCTACGGACCTCTTCGAGGTATGCGGCCATGTGGTCATTCATAGGCTTGTAGCTTTTTTTGGAGAAGTTAACCAGCAGCTGGGGGTCGCCCTTGATGAGCAGGTGCTTGATGCCCAAAGCTATTGCGGCACGTAGGCCCGCGAGCAAGCCTTCGTACTCAGCGATATTGTTGGAGATCTTGTCGATTCCAAAGCACAGCTGGACCGCGTAATAGAGCTTGTCGCCCTTTGGGGAGATCTGGACCACGCTGGCCCCACCGTGGCGACAAGTGAAAGCTCCATCGAACTTCATGGTCCAGTGGCTGGGCATTTTGTCTCCCGAGGGCTCTTGTTCTTCTCCTAGAGACTCTTCAGGTGTTGGGTCAGTCCATTCGGCGACGAAGTCCGCCAACGCTCTTCCTTTGATTACCCTTGTGGTATGGAAGCGCAAGTTGAATGGCTGTAGCTCTATATTCCATCCAGCGACACGATCTGTGGCGTTAGGGTTGCGTAGGATATGTTTCAGGGGATAGGAGGTGACCACCGTGATGGGGTGCCCCTGAAAGTAGTGTCACAGTTTTCTTGAGGTGATGAGGAGCACGACGAGGAGCTTTTGCTGCATGGTGTACCGCTCGCGAGCATCACGCAGTACTGTGTTGACGAAGTATACTGGATGCTCGACAAGGTTTGTCAGTTTATTCTTGGTATATTCTGCCTGAGTAGGCTCTACAGGGCTCTCAAGGGGGCTAGCCTGTGGAGAGCCCTCGAGGGAGTCGGCCTGTGGAGGCTCTTCGGGCTTCCTGGCGAGATTGTCCTATAGTGGTGGACTAGGAGCAGGCTCGGCTTGTGGCTTTGGGCCTGGCGGCGTTTGTGGGGCCTGTTCCCTTGCCAAGCTCATCGTCAGGCGGTTTTGGCTTTGGAGTGGTTGCACTCTTCTTGTGGAGGACTGGCTCTTCCCTTTCTACCACAAGGATGGCACTGGCAGTCTGTGGAGTGGCTGATAGATACAGCTTCAGGTGCTCGCCTGTCCTTGGGGCGACCATGATTGGTGGGCTGGCCAGGTACCTCTTCAAATCCTCAAATGCTTTTTCCGCTTCAGGAGTCCACTTGAAGGTGCCAGTTCTTTTCATGATCTTGAATAACGGCAGAGCCCTCTCGCCAAACTTGGAGATGAATCTACCCAAGCCTGCCATGCAGCCTGCTAGGCGTTGCACATCCTTGAGCCGGCGTGGAGGTTGCATTTCCTCTATGGCCTTGATTTTGTCAGGGTTTGCCTCTATGCCTCGGTGGGATACGAGAAAACCAAGCAATTTGCCTGAGGGCACTTCGAAAACGCACTTGGCGGGGTTGAGCTTGATGTTCACCTTGCGCAAGCTGGCGAAAGTCTCTTCAAGGTCCCTGAGGAGAGTGTTTCCCTCTCAAGATTTGATGACAATGTCATCGACATAAGCCTCGGCATTTCTGCCCATTTGCTCGCCAAGTGATATCCTCATTAGCCTCTGGAAGGTGGCTCCAGCGTTCTTCAGGCCGAAGGGCATGCAGACATAGCAATACACACCGCAGGGGGTGAGGAAAGCCGTCTTCTCCTCATCTTCTTTAGCCATTTTTATCTGGTGATAACTAGAGAAGGTGTCGAGGAAGTAGAGGAGGTCGCAGCCTGCAGTGGAGTCCACAATCTGGTCGATTCGTGGCATGGTATAAGGGTCTTTTGGGCAAGCCTTGTTCACATCAGTGTAGTCGATGCAGAGAAGGCCTCCTCCGGCTGGCTTTGGGACAAACACGCCGTTGGAGAGCCAAGTGGGGTGTGCGACTTCGTGGACGACCTTTGCTGCTTTTAGTTTCTCGACCTCTTTGACGATGAATGCTTGCTTCTCGGGGGCTTGTTTTCTTGCCTTTTGCTTGATGGGGTGTGCATT
This sequence comes from Poa annua, assembly GCA_026929855.1. Classification (NCBI taxonomy): domain Eukaryota; kingdom Viridiplantae; phylum Streptophyta; class Magnoliopsida; order Poales; family Poaceae; genus Poa; species Poa annua. The sequence continues at coordinate 75,703,431 of CM049431.1, read as the reverse complement.
TGGACACCCATCTAAGTGGTGCTCGATCACGTCCCTCGGTACACCGGACATATCTGACGGGGTCCATGCGAACATGTCAGAGTTTGCCCGGAGGAAGGCGACGAGCGCGCTTTCCTATTTGGGAGGCAGCGCAACGCCAATGGTGACGCTAGCCCCCGAGCCCTCAGCCCGCGAGCTGCTGGAGCTTAGAGAGACTTTCTTTGTAGCGGCTGGCTCCTGGGAGAACAACTGCTTCTTCTTCTTGGGTCTCTCGAGAGGCTCCATGTCCTCGTCTGCAGTGAACTCCATGGCGGCTGCCTTGTAGGCCGTCACGACAGCGCGCGTGGCATCCAGGACATGTCCACGGATGGTGATTGTGCCAGCCCTGCCGGGGATCTTGATGCATGACGGCCATGAATTTTCGCGAGGGCGGGGTAGCCGAGGATGTCGTTGTACGGCAGGCCGATGTGCGCGACATCGAAGTCGATATGCTCGGTGCGGTAGTTTTCCTCGCCACCAAAGGTGACGGCGAGCCTAACCTGCCCCAGAGGCTCAATCGAGCCGCTGGCGACTCCCGTGAAGGGCCTAGAGGGCATGAGCCGCTCGTAGGGCACTTGAAGCGCTTAGAACGTCTGAATGGAGATGACATTCAGGCCTGCTCCACCCTCAATGAGTGTCTTGGAGACGGCGATGTTGTCGATGGTGGGGCTGCAGTCCAGTGGGAGGGTTCTAACAGTCTTGGTGGACTTGGGGTGGTCCTGAGCGTCGAAGGCGATGGTGTACTGCGACCACTTGAGGGGCCTGGAGGTCTCGAGGCTGGGGAGGGCGGCATTGAGCTCGCGAGCGAACTTCTTGAACTGATTGTTCGACTTGGGCGCCTGTGCTCCACCGAGGATGCAGGCCATGGCGCCTCTTGGAGATTGATAGCCTCCATCTTCCTCGCCAGGGAGGTTGCCATTCCTCTCCGCTGCGTTGTCCTGATTGCCAGATGGTTTCTGGTAGCCGCTCTTGCGCCCACTTCCGCGGTAGCCACGGCCTCGACCGCGGCTGCCACTGCCTTCTGCTTGCTCGCGCTCTTTGCTCAACCTCTTGAGGTCGAAGCAAGTATCGGTAGAGTGACCGCGCCTGTTGTGGTAGATGCAGAATGGGTGGTGGTCGTCTTTCCTCTCCCCAGGATCGGGAGAATCCCTGCGGGTGCCCTTCGCGTCAGGCTCTGCCGCGAGGACCGCGGTGACCTTGCGCTTTGGCTCCTCCTTCTTCTTCTGGCTCCTAGACCCCTCAGCGTGCTTGTCCCCTCTCGAGGACCTCTTGACGAAGAGGAGTCCCTCTTCAGCCTTGGCGCACTTGTCCGCCAGGTCAAACAGCTTCACCACAGAGGTGAGCTTGTCGTGGATACCCAGCTTCTCGAGCATTCTGCTGTTGGTGACGCCCTCGCGGAAGGCGGCGATGACTTAAGTGTCCGGGATGTTCGGGATCTTGTTGCGCACTTGGCTGAGGCGCTGGATGTATTTTCGGAGGGTCTCATCCTTCTTCTGCACCACGACGCGCAGGTCGTTGTGGGTGAGCGCGCGCTCGTACGTCCCCTTGAAGTTGGAGACGAACTGCTTGCAGAGCTCCTCCCAAGAGTTCACAGAATCCTCGGGAAGGTTCAAGACCCACGACAGCGCAGAGTCGCGAAGCGCGTGGGAGAACCAGTTGGCCATGACCTTGTCGTCTCCGCCTGCCGCTTGGATGGAGGTGGTGTAGAGATGTAGGAACTCGATGGGGTTGCTGGAGCAGTCGTAGCCCTTGGGGAGAGCCGACCTGAACTTCGGGGGCCATACCACGCGGCGTAGGGAGCGAGTGAATGCCATGCAGCCTATGGCGAACGTGGCGACCCCGTGCTGCAGCGCGCTGCGGTTCTGCTGGCCCGGCTGTCCGATCTCTTCCATGAGCCGGTTTTGGCGGTTGCGCTGGAGCTCCATTCCCACTCGCGCGTCTGGCGCGGTACGCTGCACGATCAGTCAGTCGTGAGGCGAGGACGCGTGCGAGGCAGCCCTCTGCGTTGCAGCCGGTGTAGGCCCTGGCGGGGGCGGAGGCGCGTCTGGCGCGGCCGTGCCCGCGAGGGAGGGGTGCACGATGGACTGCGACGGAACGGGGCGCGTCGTGGCGATGTTGATGAGGTGGTTGAGGCGCTCCAGCCACTGCTCGTGGGCCTCGGCGGTAGGCTGATAGCGGAGAAGTTCTTGCGCCATGAGCAGTGCGGTGTGCGGTGCGGGGTCCGTCCTGCCTGGACCAAAGCCGCTCGGACGCCGCTTCGGTTGCGACGACTGCGCGTCCTCCTGGTGCTCGGAGTTGTGCTCGGGCTCCTCCGCCTGAGGGCCGGAGTTGGCGCGCTCTTCACGGCGGGGTCGCCCCCGTCGTGCGCGCGTTGCCGTGGCGCCAGGCGTGCCACGTGCTCCTTCAGGTGCGCGCCGGTTGGCACAGGCGGCGCGAGTAGCGCGTGTGTTCGTCATGGCGCGGAGGCGGCTCAAAGGTCGTTGACGCGCCTCAATCCCCTATCTGGCGCGCCAAATGTCGAATTGTGACACCCACGGAACATGGGTGGTCACTCCCTGAAGAGAAGTTCGAGAAGGGGATTGAACACGGAGGTCAAGACCCTCGAGAGACACGACGACGGTGCTCGCCGGGCCTGGAGAGGAACACCCACGACAGAGATGGACACCAGCCCGTACCCAGTTTCACGGCCCTCAGGAGGAGGTAAAACCGCTACTCCTGCTTGTCTGTATTACGCTGTGGAGGATTACAATACAACTGAGCTAGACGAAGACCCCCTTGAGGTGGTTCGTGCGTGGGGAGGTAAGTAATGGTCTTCTTCCTCCTCCAGCTGAAGGCTAATCTACTTGGCTCAGCTAGGGTTTACAAGTGTTCTCCAAGCAATTGGCCGACCTTCTCTATGGGGGAGGTCTTGCTCCTTTTATAGGCGCCGCAGGCATCTTCCTTTTGCTTGGCCTCCGGGGTGGGCTCCCACGCGGCAGCGGCGTGGAAGAGTTGGAGTACACCACTGCGGGATCGTTCCTAGACGCGGTCCACCGTCGATAAAGTTGGGCGCGGTGGCCGACAGGCTGCAGACTGCGCAGAGCGGCTCGTAGGGGTTGCAGTCTCTGAGGTGGAGCCCACGATGATGATTTCCTTGGAGGGTTGCGCCGTCCAGTTGCTTTATAACCAGAGAGGAAGGTTTTGGCTATCCTGGAGCAGGCGGCGCAACTTTATTGACTCCTTTATCACCAAAACGGCAAATGGAGCGCCTGCATCACTCTGCGGATACGGCAGAGGCCATGTGCGCCCTGCCGCACTTCCTTGGCCACGAAGCTTCCCCGCAGGCCCGAGTGGGGCCTATTGTAACATCCCAATTTTGCAAAATTTAAAACTTCGCATTCATACATCATTCATCATATAGTCTTAACATTTAATCACATAAGTACTAAATAAAATTTCAATTATGAGTTTAAATAATGTTTAATCCCATTAAGTGTTTATTTAAACTTACTTAATAAATATAATTTTTCCAAATTATTTAATGGGCAAGTTTATTATTAAAAAGTGCTAATTTAAATAACCTCTCCAAAATATATTTTTATGAATTTTTCCGAAATGTTTTGAATAAGTTTAAAAATCATTTAGTAAATCGGATTTGAATAACAGTTTTGATTTTTATTTAAAAGGAATGGTTTACGGGCCGGCCCAGACGCTATCTGCCGCACGCGCGTGAGCTAGCAGCCCATCAGCCCGCTCTAGCGCGCGCTTCTGTGTTCTCTCTCGCTGACAGGTGGGCCCCACCTGTCAGCCGTCTTCAACCTTTGTCCGGAGATCGCGCCGGAGATGGAGTCCGCGACCGAGCCGTTTTCGGGCCGTTTCTCGCCGCGTCTAGCTCCCATGTCCCCTCCTATTTATTCTCCTCGAGGCCGTCTCCGAAAACCCGCCCAAACCCTACCACCCCGCCGCCGGGCTGTTCGGAATCGGGCCGCCGCCGCCGCCGTTTCCGACGAGCTATTCGCGAGCATCCCGGTAAGCACCGACCTCCTCGAGCGCCACCGAGTCTCCCCCTCGCTTCCCCATCCTCTTGCGCATCTGTTGAGCCCCCTCGTGTGATTTCTGTCGCAGCCGAACGCCGAATCCGTCCGCGACCCGAGGCTGTCGCCGCCGTCCACGACTCCGACGAGGAAAGGAGAAGAACACCGACGCCGCCGCCACGCCATCGACCTCGCCTCCTCCTCCGCGTCATTTTGGTAAGAAGCGCTCCTCCCGGGGCATCGTATAACGCCGGGAACGTCATAGCCGACGCGCCGCCGCCGCGGGCGCCATCGCCGGCGAGCGCTCCGGCGACCCGTGCGCCGCTCGGGTTTTCGCTGGAATTTTATAAATAAAACAGAAAACATGCAAAACTTAGAAAACTCATAACTTTGATATAAGTTCAAATTTGATAAATTTCATATCCACGGATAGCCCTGCTAATGTAGATTATTTCTACATCATTTGTTTTTCCTTTTGATAAATTATATTTCATGAAATTATCCGAGAGATAATTCGGCTATTAAATCCATAACTCAAATAATAAAAATGTTTTTCGAATAAACTCAATTGTTTTAGAGTTAGGTTATTGCCCTCTGTCCAGAAATATTAATATGTGTCTTACTTGAAAACTTTCATAAAACAATAAAAGTGGTAGTTATAGAATTCAAGTTTTGTTATATTCTTTCAATTAATTAATTGATAAGTAAAATAATAAACTCCTTGAATTGCATCTCATGCATTTAATAACAGAAGTTATAAATAATTGATGAGAGTGTCTAGTTATACTCATGGCATTTCATGCATGCACACATTTTTATGTTTGGTATTGTGTGATATTGTGGGTATTTATTTTTGTCTATTGCTTGTGCTAGATTGTGAAGGAGAGGAAGGACTTGCGTGTGATTGCTATTCTTGTTGTGCTTGCTCCTCCTGCTACCAAGGCAAGTGACTTCATAAAACACCTACTATTTTATTTTATTGCATACCAAGTGTTTTAAGCAGTATTTGCAAAAGTAGTATGCATGATAGGTTTTTGGGAGATTGTAGTGTGCTATGCAAACCTTTTAGGTTACCCCTTAGAAATTCTAGTTAGACCCCTATTATAATTTAGTGGAAGTACATGCTGCAAAAATGATTGTTTTATGGTTGATGTGATAAATGAAAAATTCCACTAAATTAATTTAACGCCTGGGTGGATTGGGTCGATCGAGGAGGTTTCAAGTTGAGTGGCTTCTCAGGGCCAAGTCTCATGGTTGTCTTCGCCCAAGATAGTTTTCACTTACTTGGGACCATGATATGCGGTGTTAACCTGAGTTGCTCACTTGTGGTAGGCCACCCAGTGCTATGAGATTTATGTTTACACTGAGTCTAGTTGCTTATCGTGCAACCATTGGTCATTATGGGCTCTGTCTTGATGGAGTAAGTTGATGTGGACCTGGGTCAAGAGATTGATGGTGGTAGAGTTGATAGGATGGTGGTAATCTCTTAGTATGATCATGGGAAAGCAACTTCTGAAAAGTCTCGTCTTGATCTTCTCCTTTTCCTTCTCACTAAAGGTGTGTAGAGGATAGTTTGGGTTGATTGAGTCTAATGGTGAAAGTGCACACACTCGAGAGTTAAAACCAAAGATCTTAGCCGTGTCCCCGGCATCGGACAATTTGAGTAACTACACAAGGCTGTCTTCTGAAAATCTCTTCATCCCAATTTCTTAATAAAACTTTGATGGGTGAACATGGGTAGGAGACATGGATTTGTCTCGAGATTGTTTATAAAGAGAAGATATTGTATCGAAAAGTTATTTACCAAAAGTAGGAGAAAACTTGCTTTGCGCAATAGCCTTGAGCTCCACCAGCCAAATAAGCATATAGATATAGCTTAGTGGAATATTAGAAATTAAAGTCACTTGCCACCACAATTCAATTGTGCTGACCTTTTATAGCTGGGCTGCAACTAAACCTTGCAGATTGTTCGAATGAGGAGTAAGGGGGTTGTCTTCGAGCTACAACCAACATGATTGCTAATGGCTTCATGGAGATGATGTAGCTCCATGCTATATTTAGAATTGCGTATGAACTCTGAAATAAGTGTGAACTATTTATTATAGCTAGCATTTCAGCTAAGCTGAGTTGTAAGGATTATTTGTTTTTGGATCATTCGTCTCGTTTTGTAATAAATTATGACATTGTACTGTGATATTACATCTTATTGGAAAATGCGAGACTTATGTGATCCAAGTCTTCCGCACTATTCATATGTGCCATTGCTATCTTAAGCAAGGGCACTACAGATGGTATCAGAGCGTGAATGTTGCCTGTAGGCTCGAAACCCCTAGGATTGGATACAAACCCTAAAGTAAATATTTAAAATCAATAAAATTCGAAATATAAAAATTATTCAGACTTCCTTTTCTTATAATATTTTCCTAACCTTCTACATTCTTAACTTTTTCTTTCATCTCATTAATTCTTACCCCTTCAAAGATTTTGTAGATGAAGAACTTCACTCGAGAGATATTCCCGCAGAAAGGAGACCAGTACTACTTTAGTGACCAGTTCCTTAATATTTCCAAAACCTTGAGGTTGATGCCGCCAGTCTTCAGGGGCAAAGAAATTATGTCCGAAGATTATCCTGAAGGTCGCTGGAAGATCGAGGCCGAAGTTCTCCCTCGTATTGATCCCCCTGGATCGCAGTCGATCCGTTTCCGATCTAGATACCCCAACTGGAAGAATGGAGTGGAGATGGCGATGCTGGAGACCTTGTCCCGCATCATTGAGCAGTTCTATGACGAGATCAAGCCCAACTCCGTCTTTCGTCACTTTGCGAGGAGGGATAGCATTGGACAACCCGTTCAACCCTCACTTAGGGGTATGAATGAGAAGCATCATGGAGACCTTAGAGCTCATTGCCATAACTTGGATATACTTCTGGGACAAGAGATTTTCTACATGGCAGATTTAAGGCGCGTCCACCGTTACGTTAAAGGAAGCTTAGAGGAAGAGAAGGATATCCTTCGTGTAGAAAATCAGCTGCTGACTAAGGAGAATAGGGAGCTTGAAATCAAGATTGATCTGCAAGACGATAGGATTGCACAGAAGGATGCCCACATTTTGGCATTGCAGGCGCAGTGTGCTCATTTGTGTGAACAACTAAGCCAAATGGAACTTCAGGCAAAGAAGAACCACCCCCAGACGTCCCAGAGTCCCTAGTGATAACATATCCCGATGAGGACACTCCCAAGGAAGCCACGGGTGGCAAGAAGCGCAAGTGTGGGAACACCCGCTATTACATAAGGAGTTTCAAATTTTGATTAGAGAGACCACCAGTTATCCTTACCTTACGAGTAATTCTCCTCATCTCATCGAAGTTGTATTGGCCTACCAATTTGTGGTGAGGAAGTACCTTGAAACCATGTCCTATCTTGGTACTCAAATCTCTAAAATTCGAATTTATAAAATACTTCGAGTGTGTCTATTGGTTGTTGTTTGATGTGTTTCTGTTATGTGTGTTGTTGTGTTGTGCATGGGTATATTTTCCTCTGTAGTCTCTTTCTATCTATACTTACCTATGCTCACACCAAACAGATGCCTCCACGTCGTGATCCTGACAACAACAATGCCAACGAAATGATGCAACAAATGATGGCAGCTCGGACACAGTTGATGACCATGATGGCTCAGTTCATGGCGAACCAGAACAATCCGCCACCACCACCACCACCGCCGCCACCACCACCCCCACCCCAAGTTGATCGCCTTGCTAGATTCTTGAGGCTCAGACCCAACAAATTCTCCATAGCTACAGAACCTATCGTAGCCGATTATTGGCTACGCTCTGTGAACAAGGATCTAGTTACTTGCGAGTGTACTGAAATGGAGAAAATAAGGTTCACTTCTCATCTACTGGAGGGGCCAGCGACACAGTGGTGCGAAACATATCAGATCACTCACCCACTTGATGGACTTAATTACTTGGGAAGCCTTTAAAGAAGGTTTCCGTAATGCTCACATCTCAACTGGGATCATGAATCTGAAAAGGGATGAGTTTCGTACCCTGAGACAGGGGAATTGTGCGCCGAGGGAGTACATGGAGGACTTCAATTCCCTCTCACGCTATGCCCCAGAGGATGTAGACACCGATGCAAAGAGGAAGTATAAGTTTCTGAATGGACTCAATGGTGAGCTGAAGATACCATTGTCTGCGGCTTATGCTCCCAATTACCAGGATCTTCTTGATCAGGCCATTACTCTGGACAGCAACATCAAGAAGGAGGATAATAGGAAAAGGAAGTTCAGCGCCAATAAGTACAACACTAATCTGATGCAGAAGAAACCTTTCGTCCCAGAAAACAGCAGAAGCCACAGCAGTCACAAGAGTGGAAATGGCCGCAACCATAACGGTCATATCCATAAAGTAGGTAATTCTGGATACAAAGGAAATGGGCATGGTGGTAATGGACACAATCACCCATTCAATGGGAACAATAGTGGAAAAGAGCAACACCGCCACAACAATGAACCGAAACGAGATATTAGTCAAGTGACTTGCTACAAGTGCGGGAACAAGGGACACTACTCCACAGACTGTCCAGAGAAGAAGAAGGCACCGGAAGCTTCAAAGCCAAATCCGTTCCAGAAGGCACAAGTGAATCATCTTGATGTGGAAGAAGTGCAGAATGAACCAGATGCAGTGATCGGTACGTTCCTACTACATACCTTTCCAGCATTAGTCTTGTTCGATACGGGGGCATCTCACTCATTCATCTCAAGGGCATTTGTTAATAAACACAAACTGTCCACTACAAGCCTACTAAATCCGGTTAGGGTGAGTTCCCCAGGGGGGGAAATGCTTGCACAAACCGATTGTCAAAACTTGAGGTTAGAAATTGGTAAACACTCGTTTCCGGTAAACCTGATAATATTAGAGACCCAAGGTCTGGATGTTATACTCGGTATGGATAGTTGGCCAAGTTTGAAGGAGTACTGGATTGTGCGAATAGATCCATTACACTCACCACTCCCGAGAAGAAGAAGATTATATACAAATCCAAATTTGAACTTAAGAAAGTTAAGCTAAATTCTCTTAAGGGGGTTAGCCTGGGAGACGTTCGCATGGTAAGGGATTACCCTGATGTTTTCCCCGTAGAACTACCGGGAATGCCACCCGATAGAGATGTTGAATTTCTTATAGATTTGGTTCCCGGAACGGGACCCATAGCTAAGAGACCATACCCAATGTCCGTAGCTGAATTGAAAGAACTCAAGAAGTAGTTAGAGGAGCAACTGCAGAAAGGATTCATCCGCCCAAGTTCTTTACCTTGGGGAGCACCCATTCTGTTTGTAGAGAAAAAGGATAGTACTCAAAGGCTAGTCACGGATTATCGAGCAATCAACGAGGTGACAATCAAGAACAAGTACCCGCTACCAAAAATTAATGAGCTTTTTGACCAGCTAGAGGGTGCTTCTGTATTCTCTAAGATCGATTTGCGATCAGGATACTTTCAAATGAAAGTAAGAGAACTAGATATCCCAAAGACTGCCTTCACTACCAGATATGGATTATATGAGTACACCCTAATGCCGTTTGGTTTAACCAATGCACCGGCGTACTTCATGAACATGATGAACAAAGCGTTTATGGACTTTCTGGATAAGTTTGTTGTGGTGTTCATTGATGACATCCTGATTTACTCCAAAAGTTAGGAGGAACATGAGGAACACTTACACCTGATATTACAGAGACTTAGAGAGCATAAATTGTATGCCAAAGTCAGCAAGTGTGAATTCTGTCTAGAAGAAGTGGGTTTTCTAGGACACGTTGTATCGATGAATGGAATAGTAGTAGACCCAGAAAAGGTGTCGGCAATAACTAAGTGGGAGGTACCCAAGAATGTGGCAGACATTCGTAGTTTCCTTGGACTGGCAGGCTATTATAGAAGGTTTATTGAGAACTTCTCCAAACTTGCCAAACCACTGACCTCACTACTGAAGAAGGAAGTCAAATTTAAGTGGACTGAAGAATGTGAAATAAGTTTCCAAGAGCTAAAGAAACGGCTGGTGTCAGCACCTGTTTTATGTTTGCCAGATATAGAAAAGGAATTCCAAGTGTATTGTGATGCCTCGCATCATGGACTGGGAAGTGTCCTGATGGAAGAAGGGAAAGTGGTCTCCTATGATTCTAGACAGCTTAAGAAACATGAAGTCAACTATCCCACCCACGATCTGGAGCTAGCATCAGTAGTGCATGCTCTAAAGACGTGGAGACCATACCTGTTGGGAAAGCGTTGTGAGGTATTCACAGATCATAAGAGTCTGAAATACATTTTCACCCAGAAGGAATTGAATATGAGGCAAAGGAGATGGCTGGAACTGATTAAGGACTATGACATGAGTTTACAATACCATCCGGGAAAGGCTAATGTGGTAGCAGACGCCTTGAGTCGTAGGTCCATGTGAATGGACTGACAGCGGGAGACTTTCCCGAGGATTTAAGTAAGGCATTTAAGGACCTCAGATTAGAGGTAGTACCCGAAGGATTCCTAGCAACACTGGACGTGCGACCATTACTGATGGATAAGATTCGGGAAGCTCGGAAGGGAGACAAAGTAATGGAGGAAATCAAGGTCAACCTGAGCGAAGGAAAGGCCAAGGGTTTTCGGGAAGATGAACAAGGCACCATGTGGTTTGAGAAACGCATATGCGTACCGCAAGATGATGATCTTAGAAAATTGATTCTGCAAGAAGCGCATACCTCGCCTTACTCCATACACCCAGGAAACACCAAAATGTATATGAACATGAAGGAAAGATTTTGGTGGAATAACCTGAAGAGAGACATCGTAGAATATATAGCTAAGTGCGATGTATGTAGTCGAGTGAAGGCTGAACATCAGAAGCCAGCGGGTTTGTTGCAACCTTTGGCTGTACCGGAATGGAAATGGGAACAGATAGGAATGGATTTCATTACAGGATTACTGCGTACTAGATCGGGGTATGATTCGATTTGGGTAATAGTGGATCGATTGACAAAAGTGGCCCATTTTGTGCCAGTAAAGACTACCTACTCAAGTGCTAAGTTGGCAGAGATATACATGAAGAGGATAGTGTGTTTGCATGGTATTCCCCAGAGGATTGTGTCTGACAGAGGTACCCAGTTTACCTCGCATTTCTGGAAACAACTACATGAGTCGTTGGGTACGAGATTAGAGTTCAGTACAGCATTTCACCCCCAAACAGATGGACAGACGGAAAGAGTAAACCATATTTCAGAAGATATGCTGAGGGCATGTGCACTTGACTACAAGTCAAGTTGGGATGATAATTTGCCATACGCCGAATTCTCCTATAACAACAGCTACCAAGCCAGCATCGAGATGTCGCCGTTTGAGGCACTCTATGGTAGAAAATGCACCACACCACTACTTTGGAGCGGTGTTGGAGAGCGTAGTTTATTCGGACCTGATATAATCCAGGAAGCCGAAGAGAAGGTTCGAATGATCAAGGACAGATTGAAGATCGCGCAGTCCAGACAGAAAAGCTATGCAGATTCAAAAAGGAGAGAGATCACATATGAGATAGGTGACATGGCATATTTGCGAGTGTTACCGATGCGTGGTGTGAAGAGGTTCGGGATCAAGGGTAAACTTGCTCCTCGGTTCAACGGGCCCTTTAAAATCCTTTCTCGCAAAGGAGAAGTGGCGTATGAGCTAGAATTGCCGGAAGTTTTGTCAGCAGTTCACAATGTATTCCATGTGAGCCAGTTGAAGAAGTGTCACCCAGAGATGACAGAAACCCCGCTACGCGATACAGTGCCACTAGAAGAGGTCCAGTTGGATAGTGACCTGCCGTATGAAGAGAAGCCAATCAAAATCTTGAAGACAGCAGAAAGGATTACACGAACCAAGACTATCAAATTTTATAAGGTCTAGTGGAACCACCATACCGAAGAAGAAGCAACTTGGGAACAGGAGGATGATCTTCGAGATGAACACCCACTTCTTTTTGCAGGCCAATTCGAATCTCGAGGGTGAGATTCATCTTAAGGGGGTTAGGTTTGTAACATCCCAATTTTGCAAAAATTTAAAACTTTGCATTCATACATCATTCATCATATAGGCTTAACATTTAATCACATAAGTACCAAATAAAATTTCAATTATGAGTTTAAATAATGTTTAATCCCATTTAGTTTTATTTAATCTTACTTAATAAATATAGTTTTTCCAAATTATTTAATGGGCAAGTTTATTATAAAAAAGTGCTAATTTAAATAACCTCTCCAAAAATTATTTTTATGATTTTTTCTGAAATGTTTTGAATAAGTTTAAAAATCATTTAGTAAATCGGATTTGAAAAACAGTTTTGATTTTTATTTAAAAGGAATGGTTTACGGGCCAGCCCAGACGCTATCTGCCGCGCGCGCGTGAGCTAGCAGCCCATCAGCCCGCTCCAGCACGCGTTTCTCTCTTCTCTCTCGCTGACAGGTGGGCCCCACCTGTCAGCCGTCTTCAACCTCTGTCCGGAGATCGCGCCGGAGATGGAGTCCGCGACCGAGCCGTTTTCGGGCCGTTTCTCGCCGCGTCTAGCTCCCCTGTCCCCTCCTATTTATTCTCCTCGAGGCCGTCTCCGAAAACCCCCCCAAACCCTACCACCCCGCCGCCGGGCTGCTCGGAATCGGGCCGCCGCTGCCGCCGTTTCCGACGAGCTATTCGCGAGCATCCCGGTAAGCACCGAGCTCCTCGAGCGCCACCGAGTCTCCCCCTCGCTTCCCCATCCTCTTGCGCATCCGTTGAGCCCCCTCGTGTGATTTCTGTCGCAGCCGAACGCCGAATCCGTCCGCGACCCGAGGTCGTCGATGCCGTCCACGACTCCGACGAGGAAAGGAGAAGAACACCGCGCCATCAACCTCGCCTCTTCCTCCGCGTCATTGTGCTAAGAACCGCTCCTCCCGGGGCATCGTATAACGCCGGGAACGGCCGTGCGTTTTAGGCCGTTGGAGCTAGATCAAACGGATCTAGATCGAAACGTTTCCGCGCGTCCGATTTTATTTGGATCGGACGGCTCACGTCTGCGATCCGCGCGAACCGTTTTCATCCAATAGAATCGCGCCACGTAGACCCATATTATTTATTTTTCGCTGGAATTTTATAAATAAAACAGAAAACATGCAAAACTTAGAAAATTCATAACTTTTGATCTATAAGTTCAAATTTGATAAATTTTATATCCACGGATAGCCCTGCTAATGTAGATTATTTATAGATCATTTGTTTTTCCTTTTGATAAATTATATTTCATGAAATTATCCGAGAGATAATTCGGCTATTAAATCCATAACTCAAATAATAAAAATGTTTTTCAAATAAACTCAATTGTTTTACAGTTAGGTTATTGCCCTCTGTCCAGAAATATTAATATGTGTCTTACTTGAAAACTTTCATAAAACAATAAAAGTGGTAGTTATAGAATTCAAGTTTTGTTATATTCTTTCAATTAATTAATTGATAAGTAAAATAATAAACTCCTAGAATTGCATCTCATGCATTTAATAACAGAAGTTATAAATAATTGATGAGAGTTTCTAGTTATACTCATGGCATTTCATGCATGCACACATTTTTATGTTTGGTATTGTGTGATATTGTGCGTATTTATTTTTGTCTATTGCTTGTGCTAGATTGTGAAGGAGAGGAAGGACTTGCGTGTGATTGCTATTCTTGTTGTGCTTGCTCCTCCTGCTACCAAGGCAAGTGACTTCATAAAACACCTACTATTTTATTTTATTGCATACCTAGTGTTTTAAGCAGTATTTGCAAAAGTAGTATGCATGATAGGTTTTTGGGAGATTGTAGTGTGCTATGCAAACCTTTTAGGTTACCCCTTAAAAATTCCAGTTAGAACCCTATTATAATTTAGTGGAAGTACCTGCTGCAAAAATGATTGTTTTATGGTTGATGTGATAAATGAAAAATTCCACTAAATTAATTTAACGCCTGGGTGGATTGGGTCGATCGAGGAGGTTTCAAGTTGAGTGGCTTCTCAGGGCCAAGTCTCATGGTTATCTTCGCCCAAGATAGTTTTCACTTACTTGGGACCATGATATGCGGTGTTAACCTGAGTTGCTCACTTGTGGTAGGCCACCCAGGGCTATGAGATTTAAGTTTACACTGAGTCTAGTTGCTTATCGTGCAACCACTGGTCATTATGGGCTCTGTCTTGATGGAGTAAGTTGATGTGGACCTGGGTCAAGAGATTGATGGTGGTAGAGTTGATAGGATGGTGGTAATCTCTTAGTATGATCATGGGAAGGCAACTTCTGAAAAGTCTCGTCTTGATCTTCTCCTTTTCCTTCTCACTAAAGGTGTGTAGAGGATAGTTTGGCTTGATTGAGTCTAATGGTGAAAGTGCACACACTCTCGAGAGTTAAAACCTAAGATCTTAGCCGTGTCCCCGGCATCGGACAATTTGAGTAACTACACAAGGCTGTCTTTTGAAAATCTCTTCATCCCAATTTCTTAATAAAACTTTGATGGGTGAACATGGGTAGGAGACATGGATTTGTCTCGAGATTGTTTATAAAGAGAGGATATTGTATAGAAAAGTTGTTTACCAAAAGTAGGAGAAAACTTGCTTTGCGCAATAGCCTTGAGCTCCACCAGCCAAATAAGCATATAGATATAGCTTAGTGGAATATTAGAAATTAAAGTCACTTGACACCACAATTCAATTGTGCTGACCCTTTATAGCTGGGCTGCAACTAAACCTTGCAGATTGTTCGAATGAGGAGTAAGGGGGTTGTCTTCGAGCTACAACCAACATGATTGCTAATGACTTCATGGAGATGATGTAGCTCCATGCTATCTTTAGAATTGCGTATGAACTCTGAAATAAGTGTGAATTATTTATTTCAGCTAGCATTTCAGCTAAGCTGAGTTGTAAGGATTATTTGTTTTTGATCATTCGTCTCGTTTTGTAATAAAGTATGACATTGTACTGTGATATTACATCTTATTAGAAAATGCGAGACTTATGTGATCCAAGTCTTCCGCACTATTCATATGTGCCATTGCTATCTTAAGCAAGGGCACTACACCTATGAAGGGATTTCTGTTGACTTCCCGATAGGCACATATCGCCTCGGGAGGGTCTCAGTAAGCGTAGGTCCTCTTCACTTCCTCTTCAGGCCCTCAAGAGGATTGGCCTCTCGAGGGTCTCTTCTCAAGCGGTGGCTTGGTCCTTAGTCATTTCGTCTGATCAGCCCGCGAGCGAGGCCTGAGGAGAGTGGGCTCTCCATACCCTGGTCTCCACTGGGCCGACAGTCCCCGGATTCCTCCCAAAGATACCGACATGCAATTTTGAATAAACAACCAAGTAACAGCGCGAGGCATTCCACGAGTGACTTCTCGGGGTGCCGACATTTCATTGATAGAGACCGAGATACATAGACTGCACCCTTTATGTGTAAAAGGGATGGTGCAAGGCTACATTCCATGGCCGTTTGGTCTCCTCACCGGCTTTGTCCGTTACACCTTTTCTAGCTTCTTGTGCATCTACAAGGTAATAAGAATCGTTGTGCAGTGCTTTGCTTACAACAAAAGGCCCCTCCCAAGGAGGTGATAGCTTATGCATTCCGGCGGTGCGCTGTATCAGCCTTAGCACCAGATCCCCTTCCCGGAATACTCGGGGATGCACCCTCCGGCTATGGTAGCGGCGGAGGTTCTGCTGATAAGCGGACCGAGACAATGCCAATTCTCTTGCCTCTTCGAGCAAGTCGACATCGTTCTCCCGGGCTTCTTTTGCCTCGGTCTTGGTGAACATTGTCACTCTTGGTGTGTCATACTGGATATCGGTTGGCAGCACTGCCTCAGCACGATACACCATGAAGAATGGCGTATACCCGGTGGATCTATTAGGCGTGGTCCGGAGACCCCATAGTACTACCGGTATTTCCTCTATCCAACATCCCGGAGTTCACAACAGTGGCTCGATCAGGCGAGCTTTGATGCCGGCTAACAATTTGCTCTCTCGACTTGGCCATTTGCCTCTCGATGAGCCACCGAGGCCACATCCAACCGGATTCTCTTCTCCGCACAAAACCGAGGGAATTCCCCCACATTGAAGTTGGTGTCATTGTCCGTGATGATGCTGTGCGGGTAGCCATATCTTAGGATGATGTCCTTCAAGATGGTGTAGGCCTTGGATCTTCGTATCTCTGAAGCACCTCGGGGACACTTCTTTTGTACATCTCTTGATTGATGATGGTGTAGGCCTTGGATCTTCGTAGTATTTGCCAGGCTTCTACCTCATTCTCCGGAAGGGTGCCATCCGATATGTATGCCATGATGGCCTGTGCCCAACCCGGGACAAGTCGTACTGGGAACACGGGAGCATGTATATCCAAGCCGACATCACCTCTGCGTACATGCCATGTCGAGTCCCGAGTTCAGCGGTGCAGTCCCCGGGTTCAGTGAAGTACTCCCGACTTCCTCCTCCATAGGCATGGCTTCAGATCCGGACTCCTTGGGGATGAAGATGGACTCGGACTCGGGTGAGGGATGAATAGATGGCTTCCTCAGATGCTCCAGAGCGATGCCGGGTGGAATGGCGTCCCGAGATGAACCCGGCTTGGATAACACATCTGCTGCTTCATTTGCCCCTCTTGGTATGTGCTTGAACTCGCAGCCTTCAAAAAATCCGGATATTTTATGCACATGGAACCGATATGAGGCCATGTTGGCGTCAACCGCGTCTCAGTTCCCCGACACCTGCTGCACCACCAAGTCGGAATCACCAAAGCACTCTATCCCGCAGATTCCAATTTCCTTGGCGACATTGAGCCCATGTACCAGTGCTTCGTATTCGGCCACATTGTTGGATGCCCGGAAGTGAATCTGTAGCACATATTTCAGCACATCTTGCTTTGGTGAGGTGAGGACCACCCCGGCACCCAATCCGATCTTGGCCTTGGAACCATCGAAATGCATCTTCCAAAATTGATGTCGGGAAGTGGAACTGCATCTCGGCCCAGTCCACCAAGAAGTTCGGTAGCGCATGCGACTTAATGGCGTCGCGTCTCTCGTATGTCGGAGCATACGGAGACAGCTGGATGGCCCATTCGGCAACTCGGCCACTTGCATCTTTGCAGCCGATGATCTCGGCCAGGGGAGCTTCGCATACTACCGTGATCGGACTTGAGCTTGGTAACCGCCAAGTATACCCCATATGCCATCTTCTGGTAGCGCGGGTAGTTCTGTTTGGAGGTCGAGATCACCTCGCTTAGGTAGTACACTGGTCTCTGTATCAGCTTGTCCCCTTCTTCTCTTTCCACCACTATGGCCACACTCACTACCCGGTTTGTGGCAGCGATGTAGAGCAACATGGGTTCCTTGGGCAATGGGGATGCCAGCACTGGTGCTGTTGAGAGCATCTTCTTTAGATCGTTGAACGCCGCATCAGCTTGCGGAGTCCATACAAAAGTTTTGCTCTTTTTCATCAACTGATACAAGGGCAAGGCTTTCTCCCCTTGCCGGCTCACAAACCAGTGAACTTCTGCACATCTTTGAGACGTGTCGGCAGTTTCGTGCTCTCTATCGCACGTATCTTACCCAGATTGACCTCAATTCCCCAACTTGATATCAGGAAACCAAGGAACTTGCCTACCGGGACACCGAATGTACATTTATCCGGGTTCAATTTCATCCGGAATTTTCTTAAGTTTTTGAATGTTTCCCTCAGATCATCGATCAGAGAAGATTTTTCTTTTGTTTTTATGACTATGCCGTCGACATAGACCTCAGCATTCCGGCCTATCTGATCATGTAAACATTTCTGTATGCATCTCTGGTATGTAGCACCAGCATTTCTCAAACCAAAGGTCATGACACGATAGCAATAAGCCCCATACGGGGTAATAAAAGTGGTTTTCAACTAATCATCCGGGTTCAAAGGTATCTGGTGGAAACCAGAATAAGCATCTAAAAAAGTCAAAAGCTCACACCCGACAGTGGAATCGATCACTGATCTATCCGGGGGAGTGGGAACGGATCTTTCGGGCAGACATGGTTAAGGTTGGTGAAGTCGATGAACATGCGCCACACCTTGAGCAGGAGGGGATCATCTTTCTTCTTCTCAACAAGGACCGGATTTGATATCCAATCCGGATGCAACACTTCCATCACGAATTCTGCAGCCAGAAGTACCGCGAGATGCTCCATAATGGCAGCTCTTCTCTCGTGCGAGAGGCGCCTAGTCGGCAGATTCACCGGCTTTGCGTCAGGCCTGACGAATACTGAGTGTGCAGCCAACTCCCTCGGAACACCTTGCAGATCGTCATTCGACCATGCAAAGGCGTCTCGATTCTCACGGAGGAAGTCGATGAGCTCGCCTTCCTATTTGCTGTCCAGGTTGCTGCCAATGATAACTTGGCGCTCCGGGTTGCTGGGGTCAACCTCCACCTTCTTGGTCTCCCTTGGCGCCTGGAATGAGGCATTCTGCTCCGGGTTCACCATCCAGGGCATGCCAAGCTGAGATGTCTTGGCTAGCGCCACCACTTGCTGGATCCTCTTCTTCTTCTCAGCTATGACCAGGGACTCGACTAGAGACGAGCCGGCAGATGCACAGTCAATGGAGCGCTTGTGGTCTCCCGAGATGGTGATCACTCCGTTTGGTCCCGACATCTTCATCTTCAGGTAGCCCATGTGAGTGGAGATCATGAACTTGGCCAATGCCGGCCTGCCGATCGATGCATGGTAGGGGCTTTCGAGATCCACGACCTCGAACTCCAAGCTCTCGGTCCGGCAGTTCTCCCGGGTCCCAAACATCACTTCAACCCAGATCTTGCCCATGGGCGAGCAAGAGACTCCTGGCACAATGCCATTGAAAGTCTTCTCGGTTGGGAGCAGCGTGTTCATGGAGACTCCCAGCTTCAGCATGGTATCCTTGTACATGATGTTAATGGCACTGCCACTGTAAATCAGAACCCGACTGAAGCGGATGTTGAGGCTTGGCCCGACAAAGGTCGGGTCTACCACCAAAGCATAACCACCTGGCTTGGGCATAACCCGGGGGTGATCCTTCCGGCTCCAGGTGATCTCCATCTCGGACCAGTGCAGGAACTTAGGCACCGCCGGGATCACATCATTTACCTCCAGAGCACGCTGTCGCACGCTCTTCCGGTCAGTGGGCTCGGTCACGAACACTACGTAGCTCTGATGTGCCTCCCGGTAGTTGCCCTGCTGACATCCGGATTGGTTACTCGGACCAGCACCTTTGTCATTTCTGACATTAACCACGTTCACTGGTCGTGGGAGAGGAGGTCTCTGATTGGGCTGATTGACCCGAATTGCATTAGCTCCTGACAATGGTGGAGGAGGTCTTGGAATGTTCGGCCGTGCCGCTGGTGCGTTTGGCCGAGTAGCTCCAGAACTACCTTCCTGCATTTGCGCTGGTACCAGCTGCACTGCCGGGTAGAGTGATTTGCAGGATTGTTGAATTCCAGAGTATGGTAGCAACATGGCTTGTTCAGCATCTCCGCATACGTCAGTGGCTTCTTCTGGTCCACCCAAGTCTTCTGCACCTCTTGGCTCTGCCGCCAAGCCGAGCCAGCCACTTAATGATGCTGGTTATTACCGGCATCCCCTTGATCTCGGCCTACAGCCGCAACAAGCTGTGAGGCATAGTGGAAGTCGGGCTGGTTTCTCTTCTGACCGAAATCCTGGCGGTGATGGTTCCTGCTCGGCCCCGAGCGCTGATTCCCAGAATTCCTCCTATTGGAGTCTCCGACATCCACCAGGGGCTGCATGGGGTCACCAAGCGTGTAGGTGTCGGCGATGCGCATGGTCTCGGCCAAGGTAGTCGGCATCTTCCTCTGCAACTTATGCCATAACATGGAGCCATGCCGGCATCCCTGCGCAAACAATGATATGGCATGTGTCTCAACAACTCCTTCACAAGAATTGCGAATGTTGCTCCACCGAGTAAGATACTCTCGGCCAGTCTCATTATCTCGCTGCTTGCAAATGGCAAGCTGCTGAGGTCGGTTGGGCCTCTTGTAGGTGTTGGTGAAGTTGTTGATGAAGGCCTCCTCGAAATCTAACCAATAGTCTATGCTGTCAGTCCTCAAGTTGTTCAGCCAGATCCTGGCAGGTCCTTCCAACATTTGCGGCACATACCGTACCACCCAGCGTCTGTTTCCTCTGGCTATGCTTACTGCAGTTACATAGTCGGTCAGCCAATCCTCCGGCTTCGAGCTACCGTCATAGGTCTTGGCACCCCGGTTGAGCTGAAAATTTCGTACAGCCGGCTCCCGCATGATCCGAGGTCCGAAGCAGGAAGGTCCCCGAGGGCCTTGCTCATCTACCAACTCGGACTGGTGAATCCGGTCGAGCCTGAACCTGGCATCAGCTGGATCTAGTTGCCGAGTTCCTATCCGAGATCTCAGAGGATTCTCGTTAGGCTGGTATCCGAGCTGCTGCAACCTTGAGTTGCCATCGTCATGCCTGTTAACAACAGGAACTGCAGCTTGTTGTGGCACAGAGGCGGCATCGCTCTGCCGGTTTCCCTGATTTTGCGGCGGATTCCGAGGTGGATTACCACGGCTAGCTGGGCCGTTATTTCCTACACCCCGGTTACCACCACCATGGCTGCTCTGAGCCTGACCGGCATTGTTCTGTCCGGCTTGCTGGGCGCCAACTGTCGTGGTGGTATCACAACATATGCTATAGGATGGCTAATGTGTGGGGCCGATGGACACTGGTGGATCCGGGGAGGGCTTGCGAGCTGAGAAGCTCACACGGTAAGAGAGTCTGAAATACTCGAGAACACCAAAGAACACACACAAACATCTCCAAAACACGGGCAAATGCACGAAGGCAAGAGAAGACACACGATATACCCAGGTTTGGGGCCCTCGTGAGGAGGTAAGACCCCTACTCCTGCCTTTGCTCTCACTATATGTGTGACGCCCTAAAATCGGTACTATGAAGATTTAAGCGATCCCGCCGAAATCCGCATAATAACGATTTTAGGTCGCCCACCAGACATAATGTGCACGTCGAAACATGCGCATTATGTGGGTGGAATTGTGATAACATTACAACAGTTCCGATACATCCACAAATACAACAGAAGATAAATTACAACAACGACTCGAACGAGTCAAGATACAAATGATACAATACAAAGATTCAAATGACAGCGGAAACAAAATAGTATCCGACTACGGATAAGATGCAAATTGGACTAAGAGTCCTGAAGATAAGCGATGGCGCCATATCCCTGCCCAGCCAAGCCGGAGGGATTCCCAAGCTAACGTCGTCTGACTTCAAACTTGTTGACAGCACATAAAGCACAACCCAAAAGAGGGTCAGGGCACTCCCTGGCAAGCAAAACCGACTTTCCTACTTTCTACACCATCTCCCAAAATATGGGGTAAGTGGACTTAGCGGCAGCAGCACTAGCAACCTAAAGAGACACGCTACAACTTACGTCTAATTAGAGAGGGATAAGAGAGCGCATAAAGTAAACATCTACAACTAACACCAATCATAACCCATTCTCGAATTCACCCCCTCAACCAAATATGAGGAAGCAATTCGGGAAACTCACACGTTAAACAGTTTTAATTATAATTTATTGTGAAAGTAATTCTATATTACTAGTCAAATTAATTAACTTTAATTAGGTGCAAGTTGTCTAGATCTTGTTAGCCAGCATCATCATCAAAGTCGTCCATAACCGTGGACACGACTCATCGATAAGATTATACCCTGCAGGGGTGCATTACTGTACCCATACTCGCATGATAAACCCAAGCAAGCATCAGGGCTTCTCAACACGACTTATTCCTTCACTACAGCAAGTCCAAGTGCCACCCATATGAGTTGTTACCCGCATCAAGAGTCCGGCCGAATCTCAATTGCGGACTCATTAGTTTGTGTCCACGCGTCATGCGGCTCAAACCACAGTAGGAACTGTCCGCTTCGCGCGCACCACACCTATATGACCCCCCGTATCAAGTAACCTCTCATCGAACATCATCATCATGCACATGGATATGAGCGAATGGAAAACCCGAACTACTTGCGGCACATGGACAAGCTGTAGATCCGTTCAAAGTCGAGGGGGGCTCCGTTGGGCCTCCCGCAAGTGGTTAGTGCGCTCAAAATTGAACCGAGGACAAAATCTCAGTTCCTAGGTCGACACTGAGCAGAACAAAGCACCTCGCAAGGCCTTCCGCCTGGTGCCTTATCTTTTAATTATAATACACCAATACAAGATAGCATTTTATTAAAGTAGAACAATCTATCATACTAAGCAGATGAAACATAAGACCAACAGACGACTCGCACAAACAACTCTAAGCATGCGCTACGACTCGCAAGGCCAACAGATAAACAAACAACAGGTGATGGGATGTGGGGATAAAGCTGTATGGGCTGCAGGTTAAACATGTGATGAGATTGCGATAAAGAATCGAATACTAGGGTAGCAGAGATCAACGGCAGGAATGAAAGACAATGTATAGGTAAACAAGCAAACTTTGCTTTCCTGGAATCCCGCATGGAAGAAGATCTTGTCGTTGCTCACACATCTCAACGTCGTATCCGCGAAGAAGCAACAAACACTGGAAAGCGTAAAAGATGCACTTTACCACTACGGCAAAAGATCCAGCATGATCATGGGAGAATGATGCATGACATGGCAAGATGCATTGCGAGATGCACTTCATCCGAATTAAGCGGAACCGGAATTCCGACAATTAATATTTAGGTGCAAGTTATTTATTTACCGACAATATTAAATGTTGGTTAACATGGCAACACATGGCATGGGTGACCTAATTAAATTAAATGGAATAGGGCATTATATATTTGTTACCCCTAACATTCCATATTTAATTATTTAGTTGCAATTAACAAAATACAGTAAGCAATTAAAATAACAGATGCAAAATGGCATACAAATGTCATATTAATATTTATTGCATTTTTCTGATATACAAACATATAAAGATTATTTTAATTGGAGTTATAGAATAAAAGTTATTAACAATTTAAGTTCAGGGTGTTTTCTATAATTGTCAGGGACTTGTTCGTGATAGAAAAACTATCGGTGGGGGTTTCTGTGTGAAAAACAAAGAAGCAGGGGGCTGGGCGCAAAGATCCAGATATGGATCCGGATCTGGCCTTTTGCACCACGCATGGGCTAGCCAGTGCGGCTGCCAGGCGGGCCCGAGCCACGTTGGCGTGTGTGGTTGCTGCGCTGGCCTCCGCTGTCGATGACAGGCAGGGCCCGCATGTCAGCGTGCGCGTGAAAAAGCTGCCCTTATTTACCACGGGCACCGCGGGGGTTCGAACTCGCGACCGGGCGCGCGGATAGGATCGGTGGCTGCGCTAGCCACAGGGACAGAGGAGTGTTGGTGCTATGGATATCGAACATACGTTTATGAAGAGAGCATGCAACGTTGTCTGAACTTTTGACAGTTAAGTTCTGATTTTTCAGATGGCGTGACGGAGGGGAGCAGCAGCGCTCCGGCCGTTCCTGTGGGCGCGCGTGGTCGCGGGGCTGCGGAACGTCTGGGTGCTGGTGCGTGCGTTCTGGAGGTGTTGGGTGTGCGTGTGGGAGCGGACGGGAGGCGAGGGAAGCAGCGGGCGCAACACAGGAGTATCTCGAGCAGAGGTCCTAGCACGGCAATGGCGTACAGCGAAAGTGTTGGGGACGAGTTCGACGAAGCTGACCACGAATCGAAGGGGGGAGAGAGGGAATCGGACGAGGGACTAACGTAGAGGTTGACGGGGTAGGAGTTTTTGTGCAAGGAGGCCGAGGTCGCCGGAATTTGGAGGCGGACGCCCGCCGGCCGCGGGGGAGACGAGGACGAGTTCGTCGCCCTCGAGCGCTCCCGGCTCGATTTCTTCGGTGGAGAGGAAGGTGACGATGCGGCGGACCTTCGAGGCCTGGTGGAGCTCCTTCGACGGCACCGTAGCGGCGGGGCGACGACGAGGTGGTTCGGGTGAAAAACTTTGGGGAAGAAAAGCAGTGGATGGGGAAGAGAGGGTGGCGGCGGCGCAAGGAGGGAGAGGGAGGAGGAGATGGGCGATCTAGGGTTTCCAGAGGGGGAAGGAGCGGCTAAAGAAGGGGAGGAAGGGAGCACGTGGTGGGGACTCCATGGCTCGGCTCTGTCTCTGCTTCGCTGGAAAGGGAGGAAGAAGACAAGGGAGAAGTGGGCCGGGCTGGGGAGAGAGGGAGGTGGGCCAGGAGGATGGGCCAGGTGGAGAGGGGAGATGGCCCAGGGAGGTTTTTCTCCTCCTCTGAAAAATATTTCTTTTATTTAATTCATTTCTGTTTTTGTATTTTAAGACAAAAGAGAAAAAGAATTTGTATAGAGAAACTTTACAAAAATAGTTTTTGTTTTAAAAAGGCAATTTAATTATTGTTTCCAAAACACAATTTAATATATTAATTTGAATATTTGAAAAGAATTTAAATACCACATTTAAATTAATTTGATTTGCAATTAAATTTAAAAGTGGAATTTGAATTTGAATGGTGTGATTCAATTTTAAATGCAATAAAAATAAATGAAGTGACAAATGCGTGATGATATGATGACATGATGATGCACAAAAGAAAAACAACAAAAATCTAATTGGGGATAAATCCCGGGGCGTTACAACCGACACCACTAACAAGGGATCGCGTCCCGCGATCCACCCCGAGACCAAAAGAAGAGAAGGGTAACTACCGAGTCTTCAGGTTCCGTGATGAACTTCTCGACACCAGTAACAAGGGATTGTTGCTCACGATGAAGATGACTCCGAAAGGTCGAACCTAATAGGATAAAAGGCAAGAAATCGTCCACCCACACGAAGGATCCTAAACTTTGAAAGTCTGGATAAGAGAAGAGACTCCAAAACAAGTAAGGTAAGATGAGAAATAGAATTGAGGTAAGGAATAAAAGAATCCTATTGAGATCTTTTCAAAATAATTTTTAGTCAAATAGTTTTTGACACTCTAGAAACAACGACCGTTAGCGAGGTTATCCTACAGGCTTTTGCGGACCCGCTGCTTTGATAACCATTCGTATGGAAACAACAAGAAGATCGAAACCAAGGCTCTGATACCTCTGTGTGACGCCCTAAAATCGGTACTATGTAGATTTAAGCGATCCCGCCGAAATCCGCATAATAACGATTTTAGGTCGCCCACCAGACATAATGTGCACGCCGAAACATGCGCATTATGTGGGTGGAATTGTGATAACATTACAACAGTTCCGATACATCCACAAATACAACAGAAGATAAATTACAACAACGACTCGAACGAGTCAAGATACAAATGATACAATACAAAGATTCAAATGACAGCGGAAACAAAATAGTATCCGACTACGGATAAGATGCAAATTGGACTAAGAGTCCTGAAGATAAGCGATGGCGCCATATCCCTGCCCAGCCAAGCCGGAGGGATTCCCAAGCTAACGTCGTCTGACTTCAAACTTGTTGACAGCACATAAAGCACAACCCAAAAGAGGGTCAGGGCACTCCCTGGCAAGCAAAACCGACTTTCCTACTTTCTACACCATCTCCCAAAATATGGGGTAAGTGGACTTAGCGGCAGCAGCACTAGCAACCTAAAGAGACACGCTACAACTTACGTCTAATTAGAGAGGGATAAGAGAGCGCATAAAGTAAACATCTACAACTAACACCAATCATAACCCATTCTCGAATTCACCCCCTCAACCAAATATGAGGAAGCAATTCGGGAAACTCACACGTTAAACAGTTTTAATTATAATTTATTGTGAAAGTAATTCTATATTACTAGTCAAATTAATTAACTTTAATTAGGTGCAAGTTGTCTAGATCTTGTTAGCCAGCATCATCACCAAAGTCGTCCATAACCGTGGACACGGCTCATCGATAAGATTATACCCTGCAGGGGTGCACTACTGTACCCATACTCGCATGATCAACCCAAGCAAGCATCAGGGCTTCTCAACACGACTTATTCCTTCACTACAGCAAGTCCAAGTGCCACCCATATGAGTTGTTACCCGCGTCAAGAGTCCGGCCGAATCTCAATTGCGGACTCATTAGTTTGTGTCCACACGCCATGCGGCTCAAACCACAGTAGGAACTGTCCGCTTCGTGCGCACCACACCTATATGACCCCCCGTATCAAGTAACCTCTCATCGAACATCATCATCATGCACATGGATATGAGCGAATGGAAAACCCGAACTACTTGCGGCACATGGACAAGCTGTAGATCCGTTCAAAGTCAAGGGGGGCTCCTGTAACAGCCCAAGTTTGAAAACCTGAAAACCACTGTAATTTTTCCACTTTTGTGTAATTGCATCATGGCATTCATATCAACTTGCTATTATTATGTCAATTGCAATCAAACACTTTGAATTTGGCATATTTGTCAAGGAAGTTCCAAGGGTTCCAAATATTATAATTGCATTGTCTCCAAATCATTAAAGTGGCAACTTATGGAAATATCAACAAAATGCCCTTTTTAAAACCTATGAACAAAAGTGCACCAAAACATTTTATTTTGAGGAGCCAATTTTTTTGGTGCCTCTACATGGTATGGGGAAGCTCCCTGAATTTTCTCAGATTTTTATAAAATGTTTAACTGCCCCAATTAAATCAAAACAGTGCACTGGTTTTAAAAAGAAATAGAGAAGGACCTGTTTGTGATGGAAAATAAATCGGGCAGGGGGCTTTTTGCAAAAACTTCATCTCCTTCCTCTGTAGCGACCGAGCGCGCCGTCCCCGCCGAACCCCATCGCCGTGTCGAGCTGAGCTACGCCGCGCCGGACCCCCCCCCTCCTCCTCTGCTGCCCTGGAGTGGATAAGGCCACCACGAGCCCGTGCTCTGCCCGCTTCCCCCCGATATTTTTCCCCTGCTTCTCCCCCAAACCCTAGCGCCATGGCCGCCCTGGTCTCGGAGCTCGCCGCCGTCGAGTGAGAGCGCGAGGAGCAAATCGAAGCCGGTGCATAGCTCCGCCTTGCTCCCCTCTACTTCCTCGCCGCCGGAATCGAGCCGCGCCGTTGTCAATCGCCGTTGCCGTCCTCGTTTCCCTCCGCCACCGTCGCCGTCGCCGCGGGTGATTCCCGCCGTTCCCGTCCGTCTCCAACCTCGCCGAGCACGCGAACGAGCTCCTGGTGAGCTTGCGAACCACCCCTTGCCTCTGGGTCGCGCGTCGTCATCGAAGTTGCTGCGCTCGCGAGCACGCTGCGGTGCAGTAGAATCCCCGCGTCGGATATTCCGATGTTGCAACATTCGGATTATCCGGTGCAGTCCAGTGCGTGCTCGTTTCAGTCCTTAGCCAATAATTTGAGCTCCCAAACCAATCGGATATTCCGCGTTAGTAGAGATCGGAATTTCCGTGTTGGCGGATAATCCGAACCAAAAAGAATCGGATATTCCGATTTAATCCAGTACCTAATAAATTTCCAAATTCATTTCTCAAATCTAGACAACTAGTTTCACTTGTTTTTTCACATAAATTGTAAAAGGACATAATTCACAGAGGATTTATAAAGGTAATAACTTTTGTCGGGACATCACAAAAATGTATTCGATATACCAACATGTCCGGAAAATTGTGAACTAACTCTGAAATATTTGTCATGCATATTTGATCACCGTAACAGTAATGCAATCTCAGACGCTAGGAAAATCATTGAATTAAATATGGGGCATTATTTTCTCTAGTTGAAATAATTATGTCGCACCCCATTTAAATTGCTCGATGTTATTATAATAAATTGCTCAAATTTCTAGAATTGTACCCTCTAAGTAAAAATGATAATAAGCACTGGTTCTACACATTCAGAATAATTTCAAGCATGTTACCTAAATTAAAAGTGTAGGGGAACATAAAAACAAATAGGAAGATATATTTCCTATACCGTTGAATAATTATTCCTATCATCCCATTTAAATGTCATATAGTTGTTATAATAATTCAGTGCATTAAAATGTCATACCATCATGTGTTTGCGCATTGCATATGAATTGTTTGTATTGATTGTGTTCTTTCCGGTGTTTTTAAACATCGATAGATCAAGGAACCGGGGTCTCGCCACCTTACCCCGACGATCAGTATTACCCGCCTGCTGAGCAAGGCAAGCGTGATCCCCACCCTTTTGCATATCTTATCCTATTTTATGCAAATTATTTTCTCCACTATAATATTGCATGCGGTTCCAAATGTCAATTTGATTGGATTAGAGTATCCTATAGTTGCATTCAGTTACCGAAGCCATTACCTGTTTCCCCTCCTATTATCCATAGGATTGTGTGGATGGCCTGAATTAATTACTTTGCTAGGTTGTTGCTTAGCCATGCTTAGTTAACTGCTTAGTGGTCCGATGGATATTCATGTTGGGATCAGATGTGGAAATTCCGCGGATGATGGTGGAGAAATGGTGGTAATATTTATTAAAATGCTAAAAGGTGGGGATGAGAGGCCACATGGTATGTGGTGGGTTGTCTCGTTCTCGCCGCCTCAGTGCGAGTTCTCGCCTTCGAGCCAAGTTGAGCGTGCTACCATGCGTGGGCATATGGAACCTCATCGACCGACTAACTCGTGTCGGATTAGCCGGGGGTCCTCTAGTTTGGCTTTCCATTTGCGCGTGCGTTGAGATGGTGGCCAAGACTGAGATGAGGATGATGGTGGTAGGAAAATGAGTGGCCGCGGGGCAGGGTGTCGGAGGCACTGAACTTGTCCTACGGTCACTGATGATCCTAGGTTAGTCCAAAGCGAGGTAAAGGTCGTAGCCGCTCCCACCCAGCCGGCTTTCCCCGGAAGAGAGCTAGTTGTACAGGCAATGGGCCGGACGGTACGCATGGATAAGAAGCTGGGAGGTCCCTCGGGAACCTGGCGACTTTCACATTGTACACCCCCTGCAGGGATAAATCTTTTCGAAAAGCCGTGTCCACGGTTAAGGACGACTTGGTGACGAATTCAGGGATCATAGCATAACTTTAACGGAATGATTAAAAACTGGGTACTAAAGGTACCACTCACGATTGTAAGGTTGACTTCCTCGAGGTTGATTCGGGGAGGTGCCTTTGTTAAACAGGTACAGTGGTGGAAGAGGATGAGAAAGTGAATCAAAAGAGAAAGAGTTACTTCTTACCCCTCTTCGAAAATGTTCTGATAGTCGATGCCTTGGAGTCATATTTTAAGAATAAAATCAGCTTTACGCAAAACAGCCATAAAACTTTGAGAGCCAATCATAGAGCAAATAGCTCAAAATCTTGTTGAGTTCGTCGAACTCACCCTTGTTTATTTTTGTTTCAGAGGAGGACTTTACCTACCCCGAAGGTGGGTTCTATGTCGACATCGACGAGTAGTCTGGGGTTCCGGGTGGCAGACTGGGGCAACTAGGAACCAGCTGGCACGGGATTGTTTATCTGTAGGCCTCTTAGGCCATATTTGGATCTTGTTGTCTAGAACAACTTAATTTGCTTCCGCTTGATGTACTGATGGGTCTGTGACCTTGGATTGTAATATTTGCTATCTTTCTCTATTAAGAGTTGATCTATATTTATCTTGAGTCGTAGGGTCTGTCATGTGCCAGGTGTTCCGGTGTCTTAGTCTCTTTGTTATACTCGAGGGCTATGCTTTGGATATGGCATGATCGAAGGGTTGTGTTGCCGATGATCCATGCCGAGCACGCCTGCCGATGTTTACTCGGCCTGGGAGTGGTAACCCCAGTAACCTTCGATTATGTAGCATGACCACCGACACATAGCATCATTGTATAATTTATGGACTGGGGCATTACAACTTGGTATCAGAGCAGTACCGCCTGTAGGAAACCCTTACTACTGGTCGACGTTGAGTCTAGTGTTGGTAAAAATATTTTTAAACTAAAAATGAGTTGTGAAAACCATCTTAGGATTCTTTTTACTCCTTATCTGGTTACCCTCTAATCTCGGAGCCATCTTACCTCTATTTGTTTTGGGCCTTATTACGTGTCGCTTCCGCCGCGCATGGCTTGTCATACAAGTGGTGTACTCTTACTCACTTGGGGTTCAGGGCGCGGGGCGACCAGCTTTTGGGGCTCCCGTCCCTCTGTTTGCTTTCAGGATCATTTTCCTTGCTGTTCCTAGTCTCTACCCGAGTTCTACTTTCATTCCTGACTCTAGAGTCTCCGTACCCGACATTTGAATTATTCTTGCTACAGTACTGTTTGATTCTGGAGCATCACATTCATTCATTTTGGTAGCATTTGCACAACAAAACAATATACAGTTTGAAGAGTTGGAAGCACCGTTATATGTCACCAGCCCTGGTACTCGTTGACAAACCAGAAGGGTGACCCCCGAAGTTTCAATTAATATAGGCTCATTCCCCTTCCCGTTTCCGCTGATAGCCTTCAATTCAACCGGCTTTGATGCCATACTGGGCATGAACTGGCTAGGGAAATACAAGGCTAACCTCGACTGTGCTGCCAAAACCATCACCGTGACCACATCTTCCGGCGAAATTGTGGAGTATTGGTCTGCACAGTCCAGACCTCCATCTCCATCCATGCCCAACTCACCAGAGCTCCTCCTTTGCTTCATGGAAGGCTTATCCCCTCCTGAAATCCAAGACATCCACGTTGTGTGTGACTTCCCGGATGTGTTCCCGGAGGAATTGCCTGGCATGCCACCTGATCGAAGTGTGGAGTTTGTCATAGAGTTGCTTCCCGGTACTGCGCCGATTGCCAAGAAGCCCTACCGTATGCCGGTGGAGGAGTTGGCTCTGTTAAAGGAGCAAATTGATGAACTGTTAGCGAAAGAGTTCATTCGGCCTAGCAGTTCACCTTGGGGTTGTCCCGTACTCTTCGTCAAGAAGAGGGATTCTACCGTGCCTCGTTTAGTCTCTGACTACAGGCCGTTAAATGCGGTGACAGTCAAAAACAAGTACCCTATTCCTCGCATCAATGATCTATTGGATCAACTAGCTGGAGCAACGGTATTTTCCAAGATGGACCTGAGATCAGGGTACCATCAGATCAAGATCAGAGAGCAGGATATTCCAAAGACGGCATTTGTTACTCGCTATGGCTCATATGAGTATACCGTTATGTCCTTTGGTCTCACCAATGCTCCGGCGACGTTCATGAGGCTCATGAACTCCGTCTTCATGGATTATCTCGACAAGTTTGTTGTCATCTACATCGACGACATTCTCGTCTACTCCAAAACCGATGAAGAGCATGCCGAACATCTTCGTTTGATCCTGACACGCCTTCGAGAACACCGCCTTTATGCCAAGTTCTCCAAGTGTGAGTTTTGGTTGGATAATCTTGTCTTCCTTGGACATGTGATATCCGCAAATGGAGTGGTTGTCGTTCCCGACAAGGTTCGAACTATTATGGATTGGATAACTCCCATGTGTGTCAAGGACATCTGAAGCTTTCTGGGATTGGCAGGTTACTACCGCCGATTCATCGAAGGGTTCTCCAAAATAGCCAAGCCTCTGACCAACCTTCTCAAGAAGGATACAAGGTTCGTATGGACGGCCCAAGCTGAAGAGAGCTTCAAAACCCTGAAGGCCAAACTCACTTCTGCTCCTGTGCTTGCCCTGCCAGACGCAAGCAAGGATTTCGTGGTCTTCTGTGACGCCTCTCTGCAAGGCTTGGGCTGTGTGTTAATGCAAGATGGCCATGCAGTGGCATATGCCTCTCGCCAATTGAAGACACATGAGCAAAACTACCCAACTCATGATCTGGAGCTTGCCGCGGTGGTTTATGCTCTGAAGCAATGGAGACCATACCTGTTTGGTAACCGTTGCGAGATTTACTCGGATCACAAGAGTTTGAAATACCTTTTCACCCAGCCGGATATAAATATCAGGCAAAGACGTTGGTTGGAGTTAATTAAAGACTATGATGTGAGTCTGAATTACCAACCCGGCAAGGCGAACGTCGTGGCTGACGCGCTAAGTCGAAAAGCTTATAGCAACAACCTGATGGTTGAGAAGGCTCAACCTGCTCTCCATGAAGAGTTCGCCCGTTTGAACCTGGAAATTGTCCCTTCTGGCTATCTCGCAAATCTGGAAATCAAATCTACTCTGGTAGACCAGATAAAGGAGGCGCAGAAACTAGATGCTGGCATTCTAAATATCAAGAAGAACATTGCTAGTGGAAAGGCCAAATGCTTCTCGGAGAATGAAACGGGAATCGTGTACTTTGGTGACCGTCTGGTAGTGCCAAAGGAACAGAATCTGAAGGAGCTGATCCTCAAAGAAGCGCATGATTCCCCTCTCTCTATTCATCCCGGTAGTACTAAAATGTACCAAGACCTCCGACCACTATTCTGGTGGACTCGGATGAAAAGCGAAATCGCCAAGTATGTTTCGGAATGCGACACTTGTCGTCGTGTAAAGGCTGAACATCAAAGGCCTGCTGGCACTCTTCGCCCTATTGCGATACCAGAATGGAAGTGGGATGAGATTGGTATGGACTTTATTACGGGTCTGCCAAAGTCTCCCAAGGGCAACGATGCTATCTGGGTGATCATCGATCGACTATCCAAAGTGGCTCACTTCCTCCCAGTGCGAGTCGACATCACAGCTGCTAAGCTGGCTGACCTGTATGCCTCCCGGATCATCGTACTTCACGGTGTTCCCTAGAGGATAATCTCTGATCGTGGCAGCTTGTTCATCTCCAAGTTCTGGACGAGTTTCCAACAAGCCATGGGAACCCGCCTCAACTTCAGCACAGCCTTCCATCCCCAAACTGATGGACAGACCGAAAGGGTGAACCAAGTTCTAGAGGACATGCTTCGAGCTTGTGTAATCTCTTTTGGAAAGGGGTGGGAAAAATACCTTCCCTACGCTGAGTTCTCCTACAACAATAGCTATCAAGCGAGTCTGGGTATGGCCCCATTCGAGGTTCTGTA
The DNA here is from genome assembly GCA_026929855.1 of Poa annua. Lineage (NCBI taxonomy): Eukaryota > Viridiplantae > Streptophyta > Magnoliopsida > Poales > Poaceae > Poa > Poa annua. The sequence continues at coordinate 75,670,482 of CM049431.1, read as the reverse complement.
TGGAAGAAAATGCCGAACTCCGCTAAATTGGTCCGAGACCGGAGAGAGGCAACTCTTGGGTACAGAGGTGATCAATGAAGCAGAGGAGAAGGTGAAAATCATACGAGAGAATCTGAAGATTGCCCAGTCTAGGCAGAAGAGCTACTATGATAAGCACCATCGGGAGGTCCATTATGAAATTGGTGACAAGGCCTATCTACGCGTCTCTCCTCTTCGTGGTGTTCGTCGCTTTGGAATCAAGGGAAAATTGGCCCCTCGTTTTGTTGGCCCTTTCACTATTCTGGCCAAACGAGGAGATCTATCCTACCAGCTAGAACTCCCAACCAACTTCCCGGATGTGCATGATGTGTTCCATGTATCCCAACTCCGCCGTTGCTTCAAGGATCCTATCCGTGGAGTCAGTCATGAGGAGCTGGATATCCAGGCGGTTCTCACCTATCGCGAGCATCCCATACGTATCCTAGATGAAGCAGAAAGGAAGACTCGGAATAAGACTACCAAGTTCTTCAAAGTTCAGTGGTCTCACCATTCCGAAGAAGAAGCTACCTGGGAAAGAGAGTCTAGTCTTCGTGAGGAATATCCCGACTTTCTTCCGCCACTTTAGAATCTCGGGACGAGATTCCTGTAAGGGGGGTAGATTTGTAACAGCCCAAGTTTGAAAACCTGAAAACCACTGTAATTTTTCCACTTTTGTGTAATTGCATCATGGCATTCATATCAACTTGCTATTATTATGTCAATTGCAATCAAACACTTTGAATTTGGCATATTTGTCAAGGAAGTTCCAAGGGTTCCAAATATTATAATTGCATTGTCTCCAAATCATTAAAGTGGCAACTTATGGAAATATCAACAAAATGCCCTTTTTAAAACCTATGAACAAAAGTGCACCAAAACATTTTGTTTTGAGGAGCCAATTTTTGTGGTGCCTCTACATGGTATGGGGAAGCTCCCTGAATTTTCTCAGATTTTTATAAAGTGTTTAACTGCCCCAATTAAATCAAAACAGTGCACTGGTTTTAAAAAGAAATAGAGAAGGACCTGTTTGTGATGGAAAATAAATCGGGCAGGGGGCTTTTTGCAAAAACTTCATCTCCTTCCTTTGTAGCGACCGAGCGCGCCGTCCCCGCCGAACCCCATCGCCGTGTCGAGCTGAGCTACGCCGCGCCGGACCCCCCCCCCTCCTCCTCTGCTGCCCTGGAGTGGATAAGGCCACCACGAGCCCGTGCTCTGCCCGCTTCCCCCCGATATTTTTCCCCTGCTTCTCCCCCAAACCCTAGCGCCATGGCCGCCCTGGTCTCGGAGCTTGCCGCCGTCGAGTGAGAGCGCGAGGAGCAAATCGAAGCCGGTGCATAGCTCCGCCTCGCTCCCCTCTACTTCCTCGCCGCCGGAATCGAGCCGCGCCGCTGTCAATCGCCGTTGCCGTCCTCGTTTCCCTCCGCCACCGTCGCCGTCGCCGCGGGTGATTCCCGCCATTCCGGTCCGTCTCCAACCTCGCCGAGCACGCGAACGAGCTCCTGGTGAGCTTGCGAACCACCCCTTGCCTCTGGGTCGCGCGTCGTCATCGAAGTTGCTGCGCTCGCGAGCACGCTGCGGTGCAGTAGAATCCCCGCATCGGATATTCCGATGTTGCAACATTCGGATTATCCGGTGCAGTCCAGTGCGTGCTCGTTTCAGTCCTTAGCCAAAAATTTGAGCTCCCAAACCAATCGGATATTCCGCGTTAGTAGAGATCGGAATTTCCGTGTTGCCGGATAATCCGAACCAAAAAGAATCGGATATTCTGATTTAATCCAGTACCTAATAAATTTCCAAATTCATTTCTCAAATCTAGACAACTAGTTTCACTTGTTGTTTCACATAAATTGTAAAAGGACATAATTCACAGATGATTTATAAAGGTAATAACTTTGGTCGGGACAGCACAAAAATGTATTCGATATACCAACATGTCCGGAAAATTGTGAACTAACTCTGAAATATATGTCATGCATATTTGATCACCGTAACAGTAATGCAATCTCAGACGCTAGGAAAATCATTGAATTAAATATGGGGCATTATTTTCTCTAGTTGAAATAATTATGTCGCACCCCATTTAAATTGCTCGATGTTATTATAATAAATTGCTCAAATTTCTAGAATTATACCCTCTAAGTAAAAATGATAATAAGCACTGGTTCTACACATTCAGAATAATTTCAAGCATGTTACCTAAATTAAAAGTGTAGGGGAACATAAAAACAAATAGGAAGATATATTTCCTATACCGTTGAATAATTATTCCTAGCATCCCATTTAAATGTCATATAGTTGTTATAATAATTCAGTGCATTAAAATGTCATACCATCATGTGTTTGCGCATTGCATATGAATTGTTTGTATTGATTGTGTTCTTTCCGGTGTTTTTAAACATCGATAGATCAAGGAACCGGGGTCTCGCCACCTTACCCCGACGATCAGTATTACCCGCCTGCTGAGCAAGGCAAGCGTGATCCCCACCCTCTTGCATATCTTATCCTATTTTATGCAAATTATTTTCTCCACTATAATATTGCATGCGGTTCCAAATGTCAATTTGATTGGATTAGAGTATCCTATAGTTGCATTCAGTTACCGAAGCCATTACCTGTTTCCCCTTCTATTATCCATAGGATTGTGTGGATGGCCTGAATTAATTACTTTGCTAGGTTGTTGCTTAGCCATGCTTAGTTAACTGCTTAGTGGTCCGATGGATATTCATGTTGGGATCAGATGTGGAAATTCCACGGATGATGGTGGAGAAATGGTGGTAATATTTATTAAAATGCTAAAAGGTGGGGATGAGAGGCCACATGGTATGTGGTGGGTTGTCTCGTTCTCGCCGCCTCAGTGCGAGTTCTCGCCTTCGAGCCAAGTTGAGCGTGCTACCATGCGTGGGCATATGGAACCTCATCGACCGACTAACTCGTGTCGGACTAGCCGGGGGTCCTCTAGTTTGGCTTTCCATTTGCGCGTGCGTTGAGATGGTGGCCAAGACTGAGATGAGGATGATGGTGGTAGGAAAATGAGTGGCCGCGGGGCAGGGTCTCGGAGGCACTGAACTTGTCCTACGGTCACTGATGATCCTAGGTTAGTCCAAAGCGAGGTAAAGGTCGTAGCCGCTCCCACCCAGCCGGCTTTCCCCGGAAGAGAGCTAGTTGTACAGGCAATGGGCCGGACGGTACGCATGGATAAGAAGCTGGGAGGTCCCTCGGGAACCTGGCGACTTTCACATTGTACACCCCCTGCAGGGATAAATCTTTTCGAAAAGCCGTGTCCACGGTTAAGGACGACTTGGTGACGAATTCAGGGATCATAGCATAACTTTAACGGAATGATTAAAAACTGGGTACTAAAGGTACCACTCACGATTGTAAGGTTGACTTCCTCGAGGTTGATTCGGGGAGGTGCCTTTGTTAAACAGGTACAGTGGTGGAAGAGGATGAGAAAGTGAATCAAAAGAGAAAGAGTTACGTCTTACCCCTCTTCGAAAATGTTCTGATAGTCGATGCCTTGGAGTCATATTTTAAGAATAAAATCAGCTTTACGCAAAACAGCCATAAAACTTTGAGAGCCAATCATAGAGCAAATAGCTCAAAATCTTGTTGAGTTCGTCGAACTCACCCTTGTTTATTTTTGTTTCAGAGGAGGACTTTACCTACCCCGAAGGTGGGTTCTATGTCGACATCGACGAGCAGTCTGGGGTTCCCGGGTGGCAGCCTGGGGCAACTAGGAACCAGCTGGCACGGGATTGTTTATCTGTAGGCCTCTTAGGCCATATTTGGATCTTGTTGTTTAGAACAACTTAATTTGCTTCCGCTTGATGTACTGATGGGTCTGTGACCTTGGATTGTAATATTTGCTATCTTTCTCTATTAAGAGTTGATCTATATTTATCTTGAGTCGTAGGGTCTGTCATGTGCCAGGTGTTCCGGTGTCTTAGTCTCTTTGTTATACTCGAGGGCTATGCTTTGGATATGGCATGATCGAAGGGTTGTGTTGCCGATGATCCATGCCGAGCACGCCTGCCGATGTTTACTCGGCCTGGGAGTGGTAACCCCAGTAACCTTCGATTATGTAGCATGACCACCGACACATAGCATCATTGTATAATTTATGGACTGGGGCATTACAGCTCCATAGGGCCTCCCACAAGTGGTTAGTGCGCTCAAAATTGGATCCGAGGACAAAATCTCAGTTCCTAGGTCGACACTGAGCAGAACAAAGCACCTCGCAAGGCCTTCCGCCTGGTGCCTTATCTTTTAATTATAATACACCAATACAAGATAGCATTTTATTAAAGTAGAACAATCTATCATACTAAGCAGATGAAACATAAGACCAACAGACGACTCCCACAAACAACTCTAAGCATGCGCTACGACTCGCAAGGCCAACAGATAAACAAACAACAGGTGATGGGATGTGGGGATAAAGCTGTATGGGCTGCAGGTTAAACATGTGATGGGATCGAGATAAAGAATCGAATACTAGGGTAGCAGAGATAAACGGCAGGAATGAAAGAGAATGTATAGGTAAACAAGCAAACTTTGCTTGCCTGGAATCCCGCATGGAAGCAGATCTTGTCGTTGCTCACACATCTCAACGTCGTATCCGCGAACAAGCAACAAACACTGGAAAGCGTAAAAGATGCACTTTACCACTACGGCAAAAGATCCAGCATGATCATGGGAGAATGATGCATGACATGGGAAGATGCATTGCGAGATGCACTTCATCCGAATTAAGCCGAACCGGAATTCCGACAATTAATATTTAGGTGCAAGTTATTTATTTACCGACAATATTAAATGTTGGTTAACATGGCAACACATGGCATGGGTGACCTAATTAAATTAAATGGAATAGGGCATTATATATTTATTACGCCTAACATTTCATATTTAATTATTTAGTTGCAATTAACAAAATACAGTAAGCAATTAAAATAACAGATGCAAAATGGCATACAAATGTCATATTAATATTTATTGCATTTTTCTGATATACAAACATAGAAAGATTATTTTAATTGGAGTTATAGAATAAAAGTTATTAACAATTTAAGTTTAGGGTGTTTTCTATAATTGTCAGGGACTTGTTCGTGATAGAAAAACTATCGGTGGGGGTTTCTGTGCGAAAAACAAAGAAGCAGGGGGCTGGGCGCAAAGATCCAGATATGGATCCGGATCTGGCCTTTTGCACCGCGCCTGGGCTAGCCAGTGTGGCTGCCAGGCGGGCCCGAGCCACGTTGGCGTGTGTGGTTGCTGCGTTGGCATCCGCTGTTGATGACAGGCAGGGCCCACATGTCAGCGTGCGCGTGAAAAAGCTGCCCTTATTTACCACGGGCACTGCGGGGGTTCGAACTCGCGACCGGGCGCGCGGATAGGATCGGTGGCTGCGCTAGCCACAGGGACAAAGGAGTGTTGGTGCTATGGATATCGAACATACGTTTATGAAGAGAGCATGCAACGTTGTCTGAACTTTTGACAGTCAAGTTCAGATTTTTCAGATGGCGTGACGGAGGGGAGCAGCAGCGCTCCGGCCATTCCTGTGGGCGCGCATGGTCGCGGGGCTGTGGAACGTCTGGGTGCTGGTGCGTGCGTTCTGGAGGTGTTGGGTGTGCGTGTGGGAGCGGACGGGAGGCGAGGGCAGCAGCGGGCGCAACACAGGAGTATCTCGAGCAGAGGTCCTAGCACGGCAATGGCGTACAACGAAAGTGTTGGGGACGAGTTCGACGAAGCTGACCACGAATCGAAGGGGGGAGAGAGGGAATCGGACGAGGGACTCACGTAGAGGTTGACGGGGTAGGAGTTTTTGTGCGAAGAGGCCGAGGTCGCCGGAATTTGGAGGCGGACGCCCGCCGGCTGCGGGGGAGACGAGGACGAGTTCGTCGGCCTCGAGCGCTCCCGGCTCGATTTCTTCGGTGGAGAGGAAGGTGACGATGCGGTGGACCTTCGAGGCCTGGTGGAGCTCCTTCGACGGCACCGTAGCGGCGGGGCGACGACGAGGTGGTTCGGGTGAAAAAATTTGGGGAAAGAAAAGCAGTGGATGGGGAAGAGAGGGTGGTGGCGGCGCAAGGAGGGAGAGGGAGGAGGAGATGGGCGATCTAGGGTTTCCAGAGGGGGAAGGAGCGGCTAAAGAAGGGGAGGAAGGGAGCACGTGGTGGGGACTCCATGGCTCGGCTCTGTCTCTGCCTCGCTGGAAAGGGAGGAAGAAGACAAGGGAGAAGTGGGCCGGGCTGGGGAGAGAAGGAGGTGGGCCAGGAGGATGGGCCAGGTGGAGAGGGGAGATGGCCCAGGGAGGTTTTTCTCCTCCTCTGAAAAATATTTCTTTTATTTAATTCATTTCTGTTTTTGTATTTTAAGACAAAAGAGAAAAAGAATTTGTATAGAGAAACTTTACAAAAATAGTTTTTGTTTTAAAAAGGCAATTCAATTATTGTTTCCAAAACACAATTTAATATATTAATTTGAATATTTGAAAAGAATTTAAATACCACATTTAAATTAATTTGATTTGCAATTAAATTTAAAAGTGGAATTTGAATTTGAAGGGTGTGATTCAATTTTAAATGCAATAAAAATAAATGAAGTGACAAATGCGTGATGATATGATGACATGATGATGCACAAAAGAAAAACAACAAAAATCTAATTGGGGATAAATCCTGGGGCGTTACAATATGTATGTCACAAGATCTACAACCTGCTCCTTGAGCTGTTTCGGTGAAGAACTAGATGAACTAGAGAGGGAGAAGGAGTTAATGCTCTAGGAGTAAATGAGACTATAGTTTTGGCACAATGGTTGTTCGTCCCTCCACAGGAGGAGTTATGGCGCCTTTTATAGAGTTCCGGCCGGGAGGGCCGGAAACCCTAATCCGGGTCAGGCCGACTGGTCAGGCCAACGGTTATGTCGACACCGGCTAGTGTGACCTAGCCGCCGAGCAATCCGGCATGGCCCTGCCGTCATCATCCGGCAAGGACCGCATGCGCCGTCCAGGATCATCATTGTCCCCTTGTTAGAGACAAGACATGTCTTCGTCCATGCCTATTAGCCCATTTCTGGATTGTCGGGCTAGGTATGTCCAGTCTTGTCGTAACGTCATCGTACCGGCTGACACGCTCCCGTGTCAGGCGGGAGGGAGGTGACTATGCTTCCTTGTCAGGAGGGATATGACCTTCCCCCGTGCCAGGCGGAAAGCCTGCTCCTTGACTCCTGTCCGACATGCCCCATGTCGGTTCCTCCCTCCGGTATCTCCATAGAGCCTTCCTGCACAACGGATACAACTAATCCGAACTAACATAGGTTAGCCCGTTAGATTTATAGCAAGATACCTATCCGGACAACCGGGGTTCTCTCTTACTCGGGACCACGCCGGACTATTCCGACATACTTCCAGGCCGGACAACCCTACCAGCCAACACCGGGTTCCACATAGAATCCGGGTAGCCACTTAAGAGAAGTATCTCTAGGCCCAGTTTCCCGAAGATGTCTTAGATTCTCCCCAAAGACATCTTCGAGAAACTGGTTCTTAGAGAAACCCTCTGCTGGTGCTTGTGCTGCTCTGGGGGTATGGGGGTCTATTTATAGTCTCCACAGGTGACCCTTGCGGCCTCCAGGAGGCACTCTTGGCCCTGACAATCCCCCAAAGGTCAAGTTGCCCCTTCAGTGCACCAAAGGGCAGCCCTTAGCACTTCCCAGAGGTCAATCCCCGTAGCCATACTGCTGAACTGTACCGGGTTCTGCCCTACCCTAGGGGCAGCCCCCCCGACACTATAATTTCTTATGTTCCATGCTATGTTATAACATGTTATTACATGTTTTATATGTATTTTATATAGTTTTATGTATTTTTGGGACTAATCTATTAACAAGATGCCAAAGTGCCAGTTCCTTGTTTTCTGCTGTTTTTAGTTTCAGAAAAGTACTTAAGGAAATATTCTCGGAATTGGAAAAGAAACATCCTAGAATTATTTTTGGAAAAGGAACGTTCCAGAACATCGAAGACGAGACGGAGAGGGGCCACGTGGCGGCCACACCTGTAACGTCCCAGGATTTATCCCCAATTAGATTTGGTTGTTTCTCTTTTTTTTGCATCATCATGACATCATGTCATTGCATTGTCATCTCATTAATTTAAATTCTTGCATTGAAATTCAAATTTCACTTTTAAATTCAAATGCAATTCAAATAAATAAAAATGTGTCGTTTCATATCTTTTCCAAATATTCAAACTTGTGAATCTCTTGTCTATTTTTAAACTATAAATATTTTGCTAAAAGTTTATATTACTTTTCTTTTCTATTTTTCTTCAACACTAAAAACAAACTAGAAAAGAATAAATAAAACAACAAGAAATAAATAAAAACAGAGAAAACCACTTACCTATGCCGAAACCCCTTCTGGCCCGACTCCTCCAGCCCAACTCCTCCCTTTGTTCTCCGTACGACCACGCACGGGAGCAACGTGCTCACCTTTCCACGGTGGCCATGGCTGCCCCCACTCCAATCACTCCCCCTCTCCTCCTTATAGCCGCCCCCTCATCCAAACCCTAGGCAGCTCCTCCCCCTCCTCACATCGCCGCCGCCACCTTTCTTTTCTCCTTCTTCTTCCCCTGTTTTTCTTCTCTCCACCGAGCTCCACCGAAACAAACTCGCCGCCCCCCCCCCCCCGCAGCTCCGGCGCCGTCGAGGGCAAGCAGAGTAGCCTGGCAGCTCCGCATCATCGTCCACGTCCTCCCCGCGCAAGGTATCGCACCGGGGGTCGACGTAGCCGACGAGTTCTTCCTCATCTTCTTCCACGCCGGCGGAGCTTCGTCGCTGGAATTCACCGCCTCCGGTTCTTCTCCGTCCTCTCTGACCGCGCGTACGCCCTCCTGGTGAGCTTCTCCTTCGACTCCCCCGCCCTCTTCTCAAATCCGTGCCGGGGTCGCCGTTTTATTCCAAGATTTGTCACCGACCCGCCATGGACGGAGATAGCGAGCTATGGCTCGAGCTGCTCCCGCTCCCTCGCGCCCCTCCTCTGCACAAGCACAGGCAGCACGCCGCGCCGCACTCCCGCACCCACGCTCGCGTCCCCGCGCCGCCAAATCGTGGTCGTCACCGGCGGCTTCTTCCCGTTGCTCCGCCGCCGTGCCCACTGTCTCGACGAAATACAGTTTCGTCAGACTTTTCCTCGACCTAACAGTTCAAAAGCAATTTGTGGCCTAAGCTAACACCGACACGAATCCGCCCCACTTGCTAGCGCAGCCAGATCCGTCCGTGCGTTCCGCGCCCGGGCTCGAACCCCCGCCTCGGCGATTAAAAGCCAACCTTTTTTGACTTGTTTCACGCCACTGACACGCGGGTCCCACCTGTCAGCGACAGCGAGAGCCCGCAGTGTCCAGTTAGCCTTGGACCCACTGGACAGCCTCACGGGTGAGTTCTTCTCCGGTGAGAAAAGTCCAGAGGGACTGGACTTCTTACACCGAGCCCCTTGTTCTTTCTGTTTTGCACAGAGAACCCTAACAGAACATGTTTCATCATAGACAAGCCCCTGGCCTTTTGCAGAAAACACCCTAACTTTAATATGTTAATAACTTTTAATCTATAATTCCAAATTTAATATATTTTATATGTTTTAATATCATAAAAATGCAAGGAATATTAATATGACATTCATATGCCATTTTGCATCATTTAATTTTATTGTTTTGTTTAAATTAACAAATGCAACTAAATAATTAAATATGGAATGTGTTGGGCAAATATTTAATTATTGCCCTATTCCATTTAATTTAATTAGATCACCCATGCCATGTGTTACCATGTTAACCAAAATTTAATATTGTTGAGTAGATAAATAACTTGCACCTAAATATTAATTGATGGGGTTGTTTTCCCGCTTAATTTGGATTACCTGCATTGTATTGCATCTTGCCATGCCATGCATCATTCTCACATGATCATGCTGGATCTTTGCCGTAGTTATTAAATACATCTGTTACGCTTTCCAGTGTTTGTTGCTTCTTCGCGGATACGACGTTGAGATGTGTGAGCAACGACAAGATCTGCTTCCATGCGGGATTCCAGGCAAGCAAAGTTTGCTTGTTTACCTATACATTGTCTTTCATTCCTGCTGTTGATCTCTGCTACCAGAGTTATCGATTCTTGAACTGCGATCCCATCACATGCTTATCCTGCTGCCCATACAGCTTTATCCCCACAACCTAATACCCGTTGCATGTTTATTTGTTGGCCTTGCGAGTTGTAGCGCATGCTTAGAATTGTTTGTGCGAGTCGTCTGTTGGTCTTATGTTTCATCTGCTTAGTTTGCTAGATTATTCTACCTTAATAAAATGTTGTCTTATATTGGGGTATTATAATTAAAAGATAAGGCACCAGGCGGAAGGCCTTGCGAGGTGCTTTGTTCTGCTCAGTGTCGACCTAGGAACTGAGATTTTGTCCTCGGATCCAATTTTGAGCGCCCTAACCACTTGTGGGAGGCCCTATGGAGCCCCCCTCGACTTTGAACGGATCTACGGCTTGTCCACGTGCCGCAACTAGTTCGGGTTTTCCATTTGCTCATATCCATGTGCATGATGATGATGATTGATGAGAGGTTACTTGATACGGGGGGTCATATGGGGGTGGTGCGCGCGAAGCGGACAGTTCCTACTGTGGTTTGAGCCGCATGGCGCGCAGACACAAACTAATGAGTCCGCAATTGAGATTCGGCCGGACTCTTGACGCGGGTAACAACTCATATGGGTGGCACTTGGACTTGCTGTAGTGAAGGAATAAGTCGTGTTGAGAAGCCCTGATGCTTGCTTGGGTTGATCATGCGAGTATGGGTACAGTAGTGCACCCCTGCAGGGTATAATCTTATCGATGAGCCGTGTCCACGGTTATGGACGACTTTGGTAATGATGCTGGCTAACAAGATCTAGACAACTTGCACCTAATTAATGTTAATTAATTTGATTAGTAATATAGAATTACTTTCACAATAAATTATTAAAAAAAACTGTTCAACGTGTGAGTTTCCCGAATTGCTTCCTCATATTTGGTTGAGGGGGTTAATTCGAGAATGGGTTATGTTTGGTGTTAGCTGTAGATGTTTATCTTATGCGCTCTCTTATCCCTCTCTGATTAGACGGAAGTTGTAGCGTGTCTCTTTAGGTTGCTAGTGCTGCTGCCGCTAAGTCCACCTCCCCTATATTTTGGGAGATGGTGTAGAAAGTAGGCAAGTCGGTTTTGCTTGCCAGGGAGTGCCCCGACCCTCTTTTGGGATGTGCTATATGTGCAGTCAACAGGTTTGAAGTCTGACGACGTTAGCTTGGGAATCCCTCCGGCTTGGCTGGGCAGGGATATGGCGCCATCGCTTATCTTCAGGACTCTTAGTCCAATTTGCTTCTTATCCGTAGTCAGATACTATTTTGCTTCCGCTGTCATTTGAATCTTTGTATTGTATCATTTGTATCTTGACTCGTTCGAGTCGTTGTTGTAATTTATCTTCTGTTGTATTTGTGGATGTATCAGAACTGTTGTAATGTTATCACAATTCCACCCACATAATGCGCATGTTTCGGCGTGCACATTATGTCTGGTGGGCGACCTAAAATCGTTATTATGCGGATTTCAGCGGGATCGCTTAAATCGACATAGTACCGATTTTAGGGCGTTACAACACCACCCTGTGGCACGACTCCCTTTCTAGCCGCGCAAGGAGGTGGTGTGGACCCCTCGGGCGCCCACCGACATCGCCCTTTCGCCCATAAATACCTCCCAGACCAAAAACCCTAGGACGATATCCAATAATTCCTCCACGGGTCCCGAGCGCCGCCGCCATCGCCGACAAGTTTCGGGGATCAGAAGTTCCTGTTCCGGCACCCTGCCGGGACGGGAATTTACCCCCGGAGCCATCTCCATCGACTCCACCACATCCACTTCGACTCCATGATGGTTTGTGAGTAGTTCCCCCATGGACTATGAAGGTTCCAGAAGACCGAACACGAGACGAAGTGGGTGACCGAGGCGCAATCACCAGGTGCTGGCGTGGCCAGAAGTGGGGCCGCGCGAGCAGGTGGTGACACGGCCTCGAGCCTCCACCGATCTCGGCCTTTCGCCTATAAGTACCCCCCCCCCCCCCAAAACCTAAAAATCGCACGGTATTAATTATTTCGTCCACGGGTCCCGAGCTGCCGCCGTCGTCAACACCAATTCGGGAGAGATCATAACTGCTTCCCGGCACCATGTCGGGAGGGGGAATCGTCCCCGGAGGCCTCTGCGTCGCCATGAGCGCCTCCAGACTGATGCGTGAGTAGTCTACCCTTGGACTACTGGTCCATAGCAGTAGCTAGATGGTTGTCTTCTCCTCTTCTACTATCTTGTTTAGATCTTGTGAGCTACCTATCATGATCAAGATCATCCTTATGTAATTCATCATGTTGTGTTTGCTGGGATCCAATGAATATTGAGTACTAAAGTTAATGCTTCATAATATATAATGTGTGTACTATTTAATGATCTTGCATGCTCTCAATTACTCATGTGTGCTTTGGCCAAGTAGATGCTTGTAACTCCAAGAGGGGGTATTAATGCTCCATAGTAGGTTCTTGTCTCTATTAAATCTGCGGCAGTGACAAAAAGCTGTAAGGTTGTAGATGTACCGTTGCTACTAGGGATAAAACAGTAGTACTTTGTCTAAGGATGATTTTACTTACTTACTTTACACATAGTGCTTAAGGCGATAATCTGTTGCATGCAACTTAATACTGAAAGGGGTGCATACGCTAACCGGAAGATGGATTATTAGTCATAGATGCTGTTGGAACGGTCTATGTATAATGTTGTAATGCCCAAATGAATCTCACACTAGACATCATAACGTTAATATATGCATTGGTTTGCTCATCATTATTCTATCAATTGGCCAGCTGTTATTTATTTTACCACACATGAATGAATGTTATTATTTTTTATGGAGAGACACCACTAGTGAACTGTGGACCACAGTCCTTCTCTTTAATCTGATAAAACCACAATTGCAAACCTGTTACTTTCTGCAAACAAACATATTTCTTCCACACATACGTTTAATCCTTTGTTACAGCAAACCGGTGAGATTGACAACCTCACTGTTAAGTTGGGGCAAAGTATTTTGATTGTTTATGTGCAGGCTCCACGTCAACCACCAGGAAGCTCTTTTCTAGCGCCTTTGATACCTCGGGGAAATCTTCATCTCCTACTGGTTTGATAACCTTGGTTTCACAACTGAGGGAAATTTGCTGCTGCACTACTTCATACCTTCCTCTTGGGGTTTCCCAACAACACAACCACCATGTGCATCAAGACACCACTAGTGAACTGTGGACCTCGGTCCTTCTATTTAATCTGACAAAGAACTAACTGCAAACCTATTACTTTCTGCAAACAAACATATTTCTTCCACACATACGTTTAATCCTTTATTACAGCAAGCCAGTGATATTGACAACCTCATTGTTAATGTAAGGACCCCTCTGACCAACCGTCAGAGATGCCCACGTTATGTAAAAAGATCACGATCCCAATGATCAGTGCATCGCGATCACATAACCGACATGGTATACAAAGTTACATCTTACAACTCGAATAGTATAAGACTTACATAAATAATGGTCTCATGACCAAGTCTGCAAACATCGTCGCACTTGCCGAATATTAACTAAGGTTCAGTGGAAGCTTCGGCTAGCGTCGACCCTCGTCACGTCCTGACGCATTCCCACAGAGCAGTTGAGCGGGACACTCAGTTGGCGTAGTCGTCGGCGTACTCCTCATTCTTGGCGTACATCTCTTCATTTCAACCTGGACGTTTGAATATCCAGGGGCACAGCCATATGAGTACATTTACGTACTCGCAAGACCACCTCTAAGGCTTTAGTTTTCATGATAATGCAAGAAAACACTTTTCAAAATCTGGGATAGCTGCTATATACGACTATAGGGCTTAGTTTTCGAATACGATGATTTTAGGCATAGAGAATACGACATGTCTATATCTTTGTTGAAGAAAAACATTTAGAGATAGAATTCTCTTCTCTTAGATATAGCAAGGACATATCTAAGTTCAAAACTTTCTTTTGTAAATCCTTTAAAAGCACTAGGATGGGGATACCCCTTTTTCCTTCCTTGAGATTGGACTGATTGTCTCCTCGAGACCAATCATCTTCTCCCAAACTCCGTACCTCCCAGGTACCTCCTTATTCCACATAAACACTTTCCTTTTTAAAACAACTTCTTTCCCCAGGCGCCCAGTGGGGCCTTTCAAACCGTCCATGACCGCGGACGCGGCTATTCGAATAGATTTACACTCTGCAGAGGTTGTACACTTTACCCACACCTATCGGTTATTCCGCCGTGTCTGCCACGGCCCGTCATACGACATCATGCGGGGGTCCGGATAACACGATCAAAGCTTTCCACTATGTCCACCCTAGTATCGGGGCCTCCCGGTAGGTTTGTTCTCCACGGCACCGTGTGCTCCACTAGACCTCTTGGTCTTTCCTCGGGACGCCACACCGCCACGTCAGGAGACCTGCCGTAATCGTCCGGCTGCTGATCCGCAGCAGTGTATTGTCTCTTCCGGACGACAACCCGGCTTCGAGGGCCCAGCCCTCATAGAAAGTATGAGAGCCCCAACACTAAAACAGACAAGTTTCCGGCTAAGCCCTACCCATGTCAGGTAGTGTTGTTGCACGGGTTAATTGTTCGGGCGGCAGCAGGGACTTCGAAATTAAACCTCCATCTCCGACAGCTCCCAGCAGCTCGGGTTTTCGCAACATCTCCGAATGCTCTCAGCATTTCGGGTTTTTGCAACATCTCCGAATGCTCTCAGCATCTCGGGTTTTCATAAAACATTCCTTTCTCGCTGATTGCTCCCAGCAACTCAGGTTTTCCTCCATAAAACAGTTTTATTAAACATGTTCCCATCCTATAGTTTTGAGGTAAGTAGATGAAGATAGACTACTAGAAAACTTAATCTTTTTTATGGAGCCTTCAACAACAAGGCTCACCAAATAAACTCTTTTCGTAACACCTATAATATTCTAGTAGATAACTTTGGCCAAACAATATTTTGTAAAATAGTTTTCGGGTGGCAAGGTGTAGCGCCCCAACTTTTATTAAAGTTGGAACACCTGTGTTATGTGCTAGTCCCTGGATCACTGCCAGCACCACAGTACAAAATATAAGGCTCCAATGCATAAGTATTAAAATTGCTACAACGAGATCCAAAAATAATAGCCAAGTATGGCTTTATTACAAGTTGCATAGCCATGAAGGCTAGCTAAAGTTCAGAGTTCACAACGAAAGCGAAATAACATGGAGCCTCATCTTCAAGCATGCGCCACAGGCAGACATGTTGGGTGTAGACTCGAGTCCAAACTCTTTTAGTATCAGAATTACCTGCACATTTGAATATGCAGCCCTCGAAGGAGGTCAATACAATGATGTATTGGCAAGTGACTATGGTGGATATATAATGACAAGTCTAAAATCTATATGCATATTTGGCTTGGTGGGGTTGGAGGCTATTTGCAGAAAGCAAGTTTTCTCCTATCATTTTGTAAAACACTTTTATTTCTCAAGACTTGGCACCAAGGGATGAAGCCCAAGTGCACCAACATTCCTTTCCTTAGTAAAATTTTACTTCATGAAAACAGTGTTCAGATTCTTCCGCCCATCCTTGTCCAGTTTCTTGAAGTAGTCCATCACCGGGGACACGGCTAAGTACTTAGATTATTGACTCTGCAGAGGTTGTGTACTTTCACCTTTAGACTCAATTAACCCAAACATCCTATACCCGCGGAGTGCATTAAGGAAAGGAGAGAATTGAGACAAGAACTTTCAGAAGAAGAATGCAACCATAATAGCAAGACCCGTTCCACTTACCAACTCTACATCTGCTTGTCAAGCTGACAGGTTGCACTCTCACAACTTAATTATTCTAGACAGAGCCCATTGTCAAATGGCTGCACGGGAAGCTTTCTAAACTTGGAGGGACTTAGTAATCTCTTTGTTCCTGGGTGGCCGTCCACAAGTGCGCTTCTGGGCAACAAACACCATACTCATGGCCCTAACTAGAATAGACATTCATCCTAGGCGACGACAACCACAAGCATAGTCCCAAAAGCCACTCAACATAAACCAAACAACCAATTCCACCCAGATGTGTATTTAAACTTTTAACACTTAGAAACATTTCCAAAACAGAGTAAACATTTTTATAGCATAGCTAAGCAACTAATAAAACTTTTCATGGCTGCATAGGAGAAGGGGTGGCTACACACTACTAGGATATTTGTAAAATACAAACTATCTTAGCATTATAGAATAAGTCCAAAATCCTATCATGCACACTACTCAAAATATACTATTTATGCATATAGAAAATATGGGATATAATATGAATGTCACTTGCCTTGGTAACAGGAGGAACAAGCACAGCAAGAATAAAAATCACAAGCAAGTCCTTCCTCTTCTTCACAATCTAGCACAAACAATGCATAAAATAAATACCAACACAAAACCATCACAACACCAAACAAAATCATGTATGCATGAATGATATGCTATGATAATAGGACACACTTATTAATAATTTTTATTTTCTGTCATTAAATGAATGAAATATAATTTCTAGGTATTTCTTATTTTATTTATTAATTAAATAATTTTAAAATAATATAGTAAAACTTTGATTTCTATAATTACAACTTTTATTGTTTTATGAAATCTTCAATTAAGCCATTTATTAATGTTGCTTGACAGAGGGAAATAATCCAAACCTAAAACAATTAAATTTATTTCTAAATCATTTTTATTATTTAAGTTATTATTTTAATGGCCGAAATACTCCTCTGATAATTATACAATTTATAATTTGTCAAAGGGAAAAACAAATGATGTAGAAATAAACTACATGAGCAGGGCTTTCCAATGACATAAAGTTTATCAATTTTGGACTTACAGATTAAAAGGTATGAATCTTGCAAGTTTTAATAGTTTTCTGTTTTAATTTCTAAATTTTATTCGAAATAGAAAAAGGATCGGCCACGCGGCCGATCTGATTCGCCCGTACCGGTTCGACGTGGATCGCGATCTAGAGCCATTAGATCTAAATGAAAACGGACGCGCCAGATTAATCGTAGAGACGAAAACTAAAATTAAAACGGATCCGTTGGATCTGGATCCAACGGTCCAGGACGGGTTGACCTAACGCGGGCGGCGCGAGTCGCCGGAGACGCGCGGGGCGCGATGGAGCCATTGCCGGCGTTTGCGCTTACGGAGTTCTACGGCTCTAGGAGAAAAACGGAGCTCACCGGGGGATGCGTGACGTCGAGGGGAAGGCAGTGGCGCGGTGGCGATGACGGGAGCGTCCTCGTCTCCCCGGAAGAGCTCGCCAGAGTTGCGCGCGGCGACGGTTCTTCTCGGTCATGGACGGAGGCGGGGTTTCGCTGCAAAAAGACACGCCCCACCGTGTCAAATCGATGCGCACGGCTAACAGGAATCGAAAGGGGGTGGAGAGGAGGTCCGAGGGGGCCGGAGTTGCTCGGGCGGCAGAGTTCTTACCGACAGCGACGGCGGACTCGCGAGAGCTCGAGCGGGCAGCCTAGGAGCTCTCGGGTGGTGTGGTTTGGGGCAATCGTACGAGAGCGGGGAGCGCTATTAGTAGGGCGAGGATGCGAGATAAATGGGGCAGTAAATCGTCCATAATCGTGCGAATCAAATCGGTGTTTTCGGTCGGGGGCATGATTTGGGGACGAACGTTTCCGCGGGGGTGATGACAGGTGGGTCGCACCTGTCAGCGACGGCGAGCGAGAGAGAGGGGCGCTGGGCCGCTGGCGGGCTGATACGCTACGCGTGCGCGGCAGATAGCCAACGGGCCGACCCGATTTCCTTTTCTTTTTAAATGAAATTAATATCTGTTTTTTAAATACTGATTTCAAATATGATTTTTAAACCTATTCAAAACATTTCAGAAAAATTCAAAAAAAATATGTTTTGGAAAGGTTATTAAAAATGGGACTTTTTGACATTATAATTGCCCATAAATAAATTGATAACATTTTATTTATTTAAGGAGTTTCAAGTAAATACTTTATGGAATTATAGATTATTTAAATATATAATTTGAAGTTTTTATTTAATATTTTTGTGATGTAGTTTTATGCCTAATGAGGAATGATGCATGAATGCAAAGTTTTAAATTTTTGCAAAATTTGGGATGTTACAGACTAACCCCCTTAAGAGGAAGCTCGCCCTCGAGCTTCGGAAAGCTCAGCAAATAGGTGTGGATGGTCTTCTCGGAGGTCATCCTCTCGTTCCCAGGTGGCTTCTTCCGCAGTGTGATGATTCCATTGGACTTTACAAAACTTGATGATTTTGGTACGGGTGACTCTTTCTGCGGTCTGCAATATCTTGATGGGTTTCTCTTCGTAGGTCAGGTCACTCTCCAATTGTACTTCTTCGAGGGGTACAGTATCCTTTAAGAAAACTCCCATCATCTCGGGGTGACATTTCTTCAATTGACTGACATGGAACACATTATGAACCGCAGACAGGGCTTCTGGTAGTTCTAACTCATATGCCACTTCACCGTTGGGAGAAAGAATTTTGAATGGTCCGATGAATCGAGGTGCTGGCTTTCCTTTAATTCCGAACCTCTTTACACCCCTGAGTGGTGACACTCTGAGATAGGTTCTATCACCCACCTCGTAGGCGACTTCTCTACGTTTAGAATCCGCGTAGCTTTTCTGGCGTGATTGTGTTATCTTTAATCTATCTTTAATTAATCTGACCTTCTCTTCAGCTTCTTGGATTATATCAGGTCCAAAGAAACTTCGTTCTCCTACACCACTCCACAACAATGGGGTTGTGCATTTCTTCCCATATAAAGCCTCAAATGGTGCCATCTCAATGCTAGCTTGGTAACTGTTATTGTAGGAGAACTCGGCATAGGGTAGATTTTCATCCCAACTAGACCCATAACCAAGCGCACAAGCTCTTAATATATCCTCTAAAATCTGATTTACTCTTTCAGTCTGGCTATCTGTTTGCGAGTGAAATGCTGTACTGAATTCCATTCTGGTTCCCAGTGATTCATGCAACTGCTTCCAAAAATGGGATGTGAACTGGGTCCCTCTATCGGACACGATACTCTTGGGAATGCCGTGTAGGCACACAATTCTCATGTAAATATCGGCTAGCTTTGCCCTGGTATAGGTGGTCTTCACGGGTATAAAGTGAGCTATTTTGGTTAAGCGACAAACAATAACCCAAATAGAATCATACCCTGATCTGGTCCTTGTTAACCTGGTGATGAAATCCATCCCGATAGAATCCCACTTCCAGTCCGGTACCTTCAAAGGTTGCAAAAGTCCTGCTGGTTTCTGATGCTCAGCCTTTACTCGACTGCATGCATCGCACTTAGCGATATATTCTGCTATCTCTCTTTTCAGATTGTTCCACCAAAATCTCTCCTTCACATCCATGTACATTTTGGTATTTCCTGGATGAATGGAATAAGGTGTTTCATGGGCTTCTTGCAGAATTAACTTCCTAAGATCAGGATCATTTGCCACACATACACGTTTTTCAAACCACAAGGTTCCTTGCTCATCTTCATGAAATCCCTTGGCTTTTCCTGCTCTCTGATTGACTTTGATTTCTTCAATATCTTTGTCTCCCTTCTGAGCTTCACGTATCTTGTCCATCAAATTTGGTTGTACTACCAACGAGGCTACAAAACCATCTGGTACCACTTCCAATCGGAGGTCCTTGAATGCCTTGCATAAATCCTCAGGTATTTCTCCTGCCGTGAGGCCATTCACATAAACCTTACGGCTCAGGGCATCAGCTACTACATTAGACTTTCCAGGATGGTATTGAAGACTTAGATCATAATCCTTGATAAGTTCTAACCATCTTCTCTGCCTCATGTTCAATTCTTTCTGAGTGAAAATATACTTCAAACTTTTGTGGTCAGTGAACACTTCACATCTTTTTCCCATTAGGTAGGGTCTCCAAGTTTTCAGGGCATGTACCACTGAGGCTAATTCGAGATCATGAGTGGGATAATTTGTTTCATGTTTCTTGAGCTGTCTAGAGGCATAAGATGCCACTCTGCCTTCTTGCATCAGCACACTTCCCAGGCCTTGGCGTGAAGCATCACATAATACTTGGAATTCTTTCTCTAAATCAGGTAAGCATAGAACTAGGGCTGAAACTAGACGTTTCTTCAACTCCTGAAAACTGGCTTCGCCTGCGTCAGTCCACTCAAATTTCTTCTCCTTCTTTAATAATTGAGTCAGTGCCTTGGCGATTTTGGAAAAGTTTTCTATAAATATTCGGTAGTATCCTGCTAGACCAAGAAAACTTCCTAATTCACCAACATTCTTTGGTGGCTCCCAATTGGTTACAGCTGAAACCTTTTCAGGATCCACTGCTATACCCTCCTTGGATACTATGTGTCCTAGGAATGCGACTTGTTCCAACAGAAATTCACACTTGCTGAATTTGGCATATAACTTATGTTCACGTAGTCTCTGCAATACTAGGCGCAAATGCTCTTCATGTTCTTTGGGACTCTCGGAGTAGATCAGAATGTCATCTATGAACACTACCACAAACTTGTCCAGAAAATCCATGAACACTTTATTCATCATATTCATGAAATAAGCTGGAGCATTGGTTAATCCAAATGGCATTATTGTGTACTCATAAGAGCCATATCTTGTAACAAACGATGTATTTGGTATATCCATTTCTCTAACCTTCATTTGAAGATAACCTGATCGAAGATCAATCTTGGAGAAGACACGTGCACCTTTCTGTTGATCAAATAATTCATTTATCTTGGGTAACAGATACTTGTTCTTGATGGTGTGTTCATTTATATCCCCGTAGTCCGTGACTAGTCTCAGGGTTTGATCTTTCTTTTTGACAAATAGAACTGGCGCTCCCCAGGGCGAAGAACTTGGACGGATAAATCCTTTCAGAAGGTGTTCTTCCAGTTGCTTCTTGAGTTCTTTCAGTTCATCGACGGCCATAGGGTAAGGTCTCTTAGCTATTGGTCCGGTACCCGGTTTCAGTTCAATGAGAAATTCCACATCTCTATCGGGTGGCATTCCCGGTAATTCTTCGGGGAATACATCTGGGTACTCTTAGACAATCAGCACATCACCAAGGCTAACCCCCTTAAGAGAATTTAGCCTAACTTTCTTAAGTTCGAAAGTTGATCTGAATTTAATCTTTTGTTTTTCTGGGGTGGTGAGGGTGATAGCTCTATTTGCACAGTCTATGATCCCTTCAAAACAGGTCATCCAATCCATTCCGATGATAACATCCAAACCTTGGGTTTCTATGATGACTAAGTCTGCTGGGAAAAGATATTTTCCAATACTTAAATCTAACTGCCTACATCCCGAATTTACTATCATCTCACCCCCAGGTGAACTCACTCTAATAGGTTTTCCTAAGCTTTCCTCGGCTAGCCCATGTTTGTTTACAAAAGATCTTGATATGAATGAATGCGATGCTCCAGTATCAAATAGGACTAATGCTGGAAAGGAATTGAGCAGGAATTTACCAATCACAACATCGGGTTCATCATGAACTTCTTCCACATTGATGTGATTTACTTGCCCCTTCTGGAAATGATTGGGCTTGGAATTTTCATCAGCCTTCCTCTCTGGGCATTCAGTTGCATAATGTCCCGTCTTCTTGCACTTGAAGCAAGTCACATTAGACAAGTCTTTCTTCCCTTCATAGTTGGGACGGGGATTACCATTCCCATGATTTTGGCCATGGTGATGGTTTCCCTTGAACCCACCATTATTTCCTTTGTATCCTCCATTATGGTTATGACCATGATGCTTTTGGCCACTACCACTGTTGGAGTAGTTCCAGGGTTTATGGCCACTGACTTTAGAGGTGTGTGGTTTCTTGTGTGTCCCTCCAGAGTTACCTTTACTTGCACCGAACTTCCTCTTCCTATTCTCTTCCTTTCTTATGTTATTGTCCAGAGTGATTGCTTGATCCAGCAGAATTTGATAGCTAGGAGCATATGCCACAGACAAGGGTATCTTCAGTTCTCCCCTTAGTCCATTAAGGAATTTGTCCTTCCTCTTAGCATCAGTGTCGATGTCCTCTGGTGCATACCTTGATAGCATACAAAAGTCATCCATATACTCCTTCAGAGTTCTACCTCCCTGCCTCAAGCTACGAAATTCCTCCTTCTTCAGATTCATTATGCCAGAGGAGATGTGAGCATTGCAGAAACCATCCTTGAACGCATCCCAAGTCATGCCCTCCAAGGGATGGGTCACTTGATAGGTCTCCCACCACATGGCAGCAGGTCCTTCCAATAGGTGTGCAGTGAACCTCACCTTTTCTGCCTCAGAACAGTCACAAGTTACTAAGTCCTTGTTGACCGAACGGAGCCAGTCATCCGCCACTATTGGTTCAGTAGCAGAGGAGAACTAATTAGGTCTAAGCCTGAGAAATCTTGCAAGTCTGTCCATTGGAGGTGGTGGTGGTGGGTGGTTGTTATTGTTGTTGTTGTTTGTTGCTGCAATGAACTGGGTCATCATAGTCATCAGTTGGGCTTGAGCTGCCATCAGCTGTTGCATAGCTTCGTTGTTGTCGGTATCACGACGTGGAGGCATTTGTGGGGTTTTAGCATGGATGAGTAAAAGATAGATAGAACTATAAGGAGGAATCCTACCCATGCACAAAACAATCAAGTCAAGCACACATCAACAACACACCACTTATAAAACAATTAACAAACAAATCAAAACCTTTGGCTTAAGGAAAGCGATATAAAAGTTTGGAAAATAAACTCACGAGGTTCCGAGGATACAAGGGAAAGTACTGCCTTACCACAAGTTGGTAGGTCAATACGAAGCTAAGATAACGATGAGGTGTATGATAAATGGTGGTCTCACTAACTAACTACTCGACCATGACATCTTCTTCCTCTTCAATTTCCTGAATCTCGATCCCTTCATTGGCGAGTACATCCTTGAGTTCCTTTACTTCTTTCTCCAGGGCAGAGTTCTTTTCTTGCAGCTCCCTCTTCTCAGTACGAAGCCTTTTGATCAAGTCACTATCAGCCTCGAACTCGACTTCATTGCTCTCAAGTTCTGCCTTTTGTTCCCTGATAGTCTTGTTCTTCTCTTGAACTCTTTTCTCCTGCCTCCTGTACTTCTCCTCTTGTGCAGCGAACCTCTCTTCTTGTGCCTTAGTCACTTCTTCTTGAGCCTTCACCTTCTCTTCGTTCTCCTTAAGTAAGGCACATAGCTCATCGTTCTTCAGGAGCTCGGTGCGTCGATCTTCATACAGTTCAGTGACAAGGATTTCCAGCTCCTGGAAATAAAGACTAAGGGGGTTTTGCCTTGCGTCTTTCTCCGACATTATACAGGTAAGGTTCTCCATCCTCGTTTCTCCTTCCAAAGAAAATGGAGTAATGGCCCCTGAACTCTGTGCTGTAGCGTCCGCAGAGGCGCCCAATCAAATCTTGCATGACTAGATTGAGTCCTTTATCTTTGGAGTCGCTAACCATTTTGACCTCCAGTGGGGGCCCTTCTCCACGTCCTGGCTGAGTTGCTTTTATTTCCCAGCAACCCTCTTTGTTAAACTTCTTCAGGATGAAGCCCTTGACTTGGGGTAGTGGTAACTCTATCTTCTCGCCGATGTCGAGAAGGTAACAACCAAAACGGGTGTTTTCGAAGTCCTCCGCGGTGGTAAAGTGGAAGCTCGTCATCCTTTAGGTAGAAAGAAAGGAATTAAAAAAAGAATTGCATAAGATAAGGGAGTACTAGTCATGGTGTATATTATTAATTTAGAAGGATACTAAGTCAAAATCTTAAGGTGACCAACAGATATTAACAACTCTTCATAAATTGGATTTTTCACTATAGTGAGAGAGACAGGCACCCGGCCAGCCACTTATATTGTGGAACAGGTCTCATGTACGCGGACATGTAAGGTTTGTCCCAGGCCGCTTCATCCCGCTATGCCGCTAGAATCCAACATACTTCAAAGATGGTAACATTATGACCAAAAGGGGCTTAACCAGTCATAGGGGCTCGAACCTACAGGAAACACTTTGCTCTGATACCATTTTGTAGCGCCCCAACTTTTATTAAAGTTGGAACACCTGTGTTATGTGCTAGTCCCTGGATCACTGCCAGCACCACAGTACAAAATATAAGGCTCCAATGCATAAGTATTAAAATTGCTACAACGAGATCCAAAAATAATAGCCAAGTATGGCTTTATTACAAGTTGCATAGCCATGAAGGCTAGCTAAAGTTCAGAGTTCACAACGAAAGCGAAATAACATGGAGCCTCATCTTCAAGCATGCGCCACAGGCAGACATGTTGGGTGTAGACTCGAGTCCAAACTCTTTTAGTATCAGAATTACCTGCACATTTGAATATGCAGCCCTCGAAGGAGGTCAATACAATGATGTATTGGCAAGTGACTATGGTGGATATATAATGACAAGTCTAAAATCTATATGCATATTTGGCTTGGTGGGGTTGGAGGCTATTTGCAGAAAGCAAGTTTTCTCGCAAGACCCGTTCCACCTACCAACTCTACATCGGCTTGTCAAGCTGACAGGTTGCACTCTCACAACTTAATTATTCTAGACAGAGCCCATTGTCAAAAGGCTGCATGTAGCGTACCTGCTTTTTAAATAAGGCAGATACCTGTGTATAGTGCAAATCCCTGGATCGATTCATTTGCACACACAGTTTACGATGTAATATCACAACAAAGGTCAATATTATTACATCGAGTATCCAGAATTACAAAATATTCTTTACAAATTGCATAGCGTAAAGCTAGCATTGAAAAAGTACACAGCGGAATGCAATAGCAGTGAGTCTCTAATAACTTTCATGCTGCCACAGGCGAAAACATGTTGGTTGTAGACTCGAAACCTTTAAACGAAACCTCACTCGTCATCTGATCCAATCTGCAATAAGAAAAATATTGCAACAACGTGGGTCAGATTCCATTAAAAATGGAGTCTGGCAAGTGACACTATGGTGGACACTTATGGAATAACTCTAAAGCCTATATGAATATTTGGCTGGTGGAGCTCAAGGCTAATTTGCATAAAGCCAATTTTTCCTATCTTTTTGGAAAACACTTTTCTTGAAATCTCGACGAGTATGGCATGAAAACCATAAATCTCATCTTCCCTTGTTCACCCATCAAGTTTTACTTTTGAAGTTGGAATGGTGGAATCCTCCGTTGACGTCCTTGATCAGCTGCTCAAACTTGTCCGTAACCGGGGACACGGCTAAGTACTTAGTTTTACACTCTGCAGAGGTTGTGCACTTTCACCATTGTACCCATTCAACCCAAGGTATCCTTTACACACCATTTGTGATAAGGAAAAGAGAGAATGAGACGAGATCTTTCAGAAGCATTTTCCCTCCCCATACTGGCTTGACCCGTTCCACCTAACATCCCCCTACATCTGCTTGTCAAGCCGGAGAGAGTCCACGCAACATAATCGATCAAGCCAGAGCCCATATGGCAATGGCTGCACTGGAAGCAATCGTCACTTGGAGTTCCTTCAGATTCCTCTGTTCCTGGGTGGCCGTTCTCAAGTGTACATACTCCAGGAACCATAGAAATGGACCTGAGTAGCCACTCAACATAAACCATACAACCACTTACCACCCAGGTGTTTCATTAACTTAGTGGATGTGCACTCTCAGGTAAAAATCACCATGCTCACAGCCCTAAGTAGAATAGAAATTCATCCTAGGCGAAGACAGCCATGAGCACAGTCCTGAGTAGTGACTTAACATTTTGTAAAACCTTTCATCAATTGCATAGCATCAATATTTCTGCTAAGTATGATATAGGAACCTAGACACATGAATAAGGGATTCTACACAGGTTTAGCATAGCAACACATGCATATAAAAATACACTAAGTAATGCACATAAAAATAGGAAGTTTATGAGGTGTGCCACTTGCCTTTGAATGTTGTCGTTGTTCACAAACTCTTTTCAACAACGAACGTTTGCTCTCCGTTTAATCTAAACAATATAAGCAAACACAATACAACAATCAACAGCAAGCACAAATCCACAATGCAAACAAACACATACTAGATGAATAAATAAGTTTTATAAAACTTTCTAAGAAAAATATGTTTATGCATGATGTGCAAAATAATTATAGGAAAATACTAAGTCATTTGTTCAAGATGATCACAATTATTATCAACTCTTTGTAAGTTGGACATTCACTATAGTGAGAGAGACAGACACCCGGCCAGCCACTTAAATTGTGGAACAGGTCTCATGTACGTGGACATGTAAGGTTTGTTTCCAGGCCGCTTCATCCCACTATGCTGCTAGGATCCAACAACTAAGATGATAACATCATGATCAAAATTTATTTAAGTCTAAAAGACAAGATTAGGAAAGAGGGAAAAGATAGAAAGAAAAATGTAGTTGTCCTCCAGGCTTCATCTCCAGACTTGTAATATTCTCCTTAATGATGTCTTGATTGAAGTTCTGGGTAGTCCTGAAGAATCTTCAGACTTGATGATTCTTGTATCTTCGAGGCTGGTCTTGGATTTACTTAATCTTCATGAAATCTCAGAGGAGAAGAAAAGACAGAGAGAAAGACTTAGAGAATAGAAAGGGGGTTGGCCTTCTTGAACTTCTTCTCACTTTTCTTCTAAGTGCTTGACATCTTGGGGATGCTTCCAGAGTCTGTTTTCTTCTAAGTCCTTCATGAACTTCTTCTTGATTTTCTTCTAAGTGTTTCCTCCTTGAAGATACTTCTGAAGTCTTGTTTTTGGCTAAGTCCTTCAATGGTCTTCTAGCTCCACCTTGAAACTACTAAGTGTCTAGTGCATAGCACTTTTCACAAAATACTAAGTTTGAAAATAATCCTAACTTAGAGAAAACTATTGAAGAGGGGTTTTCCTATGAGAATTAAATATGCTATGAATGAAATGAAATTTTAAATCACAAGAAACATAAAATAACTTTTGTGATTTCTTTAAATATATGCATGACTTTATAAATGCAATTTAATTAATTTCTAATTTTGGAAAATATACTAAAAGGAATAATTATAATATTAAAGTTTCCTATGACTAAAATTTTATAACAAAATCTTATAATTAATATAAATAGGCAGGGAGCATTTAATTAAATCTATTGCAATTGGATTTAATCAAAAATAATATTTCTATTAAAAGTTATTTCAAAATTTGTCAAACTATTCAAATTAAACACACAACTATGAAATCATTCAAAAATTACTCAAAAATATTTTATAGCAGTGGTATTAATTTACAAATATTCTAAAGTTTCTAAAACATATTTATTTGCAATTTTTGGATTTATAGATTTAAAGTTATTACAAATATACTCAAATTCACCATTTGAAATTTGAATATTTTATACTAAGTCAAATTTGAATTTTGTCTGATCCAAATTATTCTACACATCCAGAGCTTTCCAAATATATAAAAATTATTAAATTTGGAGTTGTGGTTAAAAAGTTGTGAGAGATCTAAGTGACAGGGGTGTTTCTGCAAAACTGCCGATTAAAATTAATTAGGGAAATTGTTTTCCACGTGGCAGCTGACTAGGCAGTGACGTGGCTGCCACGCGGCGCTGACGTGGTTAAGTGGATGAATCTGGATCGTTAGATCCAGATCCGATGGATCAAATCTATCTGTACCGGTTCGTTTTAAAACTTCTAATCCTGACCACTGGATCTCGATCGGACGGACGAGACCTCACGGCAGAAGCGAGCGGCGCTAGGTCGCCGGAGTCCTCGCCGGAGATCGCACCCGCGGCGGCGCCACCTCGGCATCAAGCGCTTCCGACGAACTACAGGCTACGTGGATGATCCGAAGTTACTGGAGTGTGCAGAAAGTTGCGGCGAAGACGTTGGCGAGGCGGACGGCTTCGGCGTGCCCTTCTCCTCCGTGACTCGCTCGCCGGAGTTGCCGTTGGCGGCGGCGTACCTCTGTCGCGCACGGTCTCGTCAATATGGCGTAGGAGAGGACAAATGGCAAGGTCAAAAAGATGCGCACGAACTCGGGAAGGGATTGGGGTGGTTCCCGAGCTCGGGCGGTTGCTCACCTCGTCGGATAGAAGGAATCGGGCGGCGGCGGCAATGGCAGCGCCACGGAGAGATTCGAGCAGCCCGGTGGCGGCTTCCGTTTAGGGTTTGAGGGAAAAGGAGCAGCGGCAGCGGGGTTTATGTAGGGGGGGGGGGCGTCAGGAGAACTCCCTGCTAGAATCGCGGCGATCGTATCCGGATCGAACTCCGTTCGGCTCTGTTCGTTGCGATTTGGGAAGGAGAGGGATGACGCGTGGGTCCCGCGCGTCAGAGAGAGAGCGCGCGGCGCGGACGATGCTGGGCCGCTGCTGGGCCGAGATGAGCTGCGCGCGAGGGAGATAGGAAATGGGCTTTGGCCCACTGGCTCGGGTTATTCTCCTTTTCTCTCTTTTTTTTTGACAATTCTTTTTGTTTTCTATATTTAACATAGCTTCAAAAATATAACTCCAATTCAACTCAAATTAAATTCAATTTTTTTTGTAAAATCAGTATCTCTCTGTTAAACCAGTTGTAGGTGTGTTTTAAACATTTTTGAAAATTAATATTTTGAAATATTGCTTAATTACAAATTTGACACTTAAAGTCAAATTTGAATTTATTTCTCATTTAAATTTTCCTTTGGCTAAAATAAATTTGTAAAAAAAATATCCACATTCCAATATGTTTGGATTTAAGTTATTTAAACTCATTTTCAATTTCTAAATTCATTTTTGGCTTTGGTATAATTATTAATGATATATCACAACTATATGAAAATGGAAAAAGAGAAGATATATTGTATTCATTTTTATTTGATAATAAATTGTGCAAAATTATATTTTATATTATGATAATTCATTTGAAAACTTTATAACAACTTTGAAAAGGATTTTTGATTTGATTTTATTCTTATTTACAAATCCATTAATCATTTCATGTTCTGAAAATAAACAGATGGAATTCATTTAATCCAATGAAATGTTTATTTGGCTAATTCATTAATTTAAATTCTATGAAGTTTTATAGTTGTACATTATAGGCTTATAATTTCCAAACTATATTTTTAACATAGTTAAAAGAATGAAAACCATTTAGTAATTATATAACCTTTTGAATAATCTTGTAATTAAGTGGTTTAATTCAAATACTTATAGAGAACTAATTTATTTAAAATAAAATGAATTGTAGTTTGTAAAATAATTATCAAATTGTATTTTAAGGTTTTTGAAATACATGAGATAACCACAAGCATAGTCCCAAAAGCCACTCAACATAAACCAAACAACCAATTCAACCCAGATGTGTATTTAAACTTTTAACACTTAGAAACATTTCCAAAACAAGGTAAACATTTTTATAGCATAGCAAAGCAACAAATAAAACTTTTCATGGCTGCATAGGAGAAGGGGTGGCTACACACTACTAGGATATTTGTAAAATACAATATAACTTAGCATTTTAGAATAAATCCAAAATCCTATCATGCACACTACTCAAAATATACTATTTATGCATATAGAAAAATATGAGATATAATATGAACGTCACTTGCCTTGGTAACAGGAGGAACAAGCACAGCAAGAATAACAATCACAAGCAAGTCCTTCCTCTTCTTCACAATCTAGCACAAACAATGAATAAAACAAATACCAACACAAAACCATCACAACACCAAACAAAATCATGTATGCATGAATGATATGCTATGATAATAGGACACACTTATTAATAATTTTTATTTTCTGTCATTAAATGAATGAAATATAATTTCTAGGTATTTCTTATTTTATTTATTAATTAAATAATTTTAAAATAATATAGTAAAAGTTTGATTTCTATAATTACAACTTTTATTGTTTAATGAAATCTTCAATTAAGCCATTTATTAATGTTGCTGGACAGAGGGAAATAATACAATCCTAAAACAATTAAATTTATTTCTAAATCATTTTTATTATTTAAGTTATTATTTTAATGGCCGAAATACTCCTCTGATAATTATACAATTTATAATTTTTCAAAGGGAAAAACAAATGATGTAGAAATAAACTACATGAGCAGGGCTTTCCAATGACATAAAGTTTATGAATTTTGGACTTACAGATTAAAAGTTATGAATTTTGCACGTTTTAATAGTTTTCTGTTTTAATTTCTAAATTTTATTCGAAATAGAAAAAGGATCGGCCACGCGGCGCGATCTGATTCGCCCGTACCGGTTTGACTATGGATCGCGATCTAGAGCCGTTAGATCTAAATGAAAACGGAAGCGCCAGATTAATCGTAGAGACAAATTAAAATTAAAACGGATCCGTTGGAGACACGCGGATCCAACGGTTCAGGACGCGTTGACCTAACGCGGGCGGCGCGAGTCGCCGGAGATGCGTGGGGCGCGACGGAGCCATTGCCGGCGTTTGCGCTTACGGAGTTCTACGGCTCTAGGAGAAAAACGGAGCTCACTGGGGGATGCGTGACGTCGAGGGGAAGGCAGTGGCGCGGTGGCGATGACCGGATCGTCCTCGTCTCCCCGGAAGAGCTCATCGGAGTTGCACGCGGCGACGGTTCTTCTCGATCGTGGACGGAGGCGGGGTTTCGCTGCAAAAACACACGCCCCACCGTGTCAAATCGATGCGCACGGCTAACAGGAATCGAAAGGCGGAGTTCTTACCGACGGCGACGGCGGACTCGCGAGAGCTCGAGCGGGCAGCCTAGGGGCTCTCGGGAGGAGTGGTTTGGGGCAATCGGACGAGAGCGGGGAAGGCTATTAGTAGGGTGAGGATGCGAGATAAATGGGGCAGTAAATCGTCCATAATCGTGCGAATCAAATCGGCGTTTTCGGTCGGGGTCGGGGGCGTGATTTGGGGACGAACGTTTCCGCGGGGGTGATGACAGGTGGGTCCCACCTGTCAGCGACTGCGAGCGAGAGACAGGGGCGCTGGGCCGCTGGCCGGCTGATACGCTACGCGTGCGCGGAAGATAGCCAACGGGCCGGCCCGATTTCCTTTTCTTTTTAAATGAAATTAATATCTGTTTTTTAAATACTGATTTCAAATATGATTATTAAACCTAGTCAAAACATTTCAGAAAAATTCAAAAAAATATGTTTTGGAAAGGTTATTAAAAATGGGACTTTTTGACATTATACTTGCCCATAAATAAATTGATAACATTTTATTTATTTAAGGAGTTTCAAGTAAACACTTTATGGAATTATAGATTATTTAAATATATAATTTGAAGTTTTTATTTAATATTTTTGTGATGTAGTTTTATGCCTAATGAGGAATGATGCATGAATGCAAAGTTTTAAATTTTTGCAAAATTTGGGATGTTGCACAAGGTGCCACAAAAGAAGTAAAACATGCATTATTTTATTTAAAAAAAAACATGCTTTGTAAATAGTAGGATTTGCATAATGGTGGTGAGGTGGCTTGCCTGGCTCAGCAATATGTCCTTGGTCTTGATCTTGATGCTCCTCAGGTTCATTCCTCACTTCTAGTTCCTTCCCGATCGTATCTAACGTCGTCAACAGAAAAATGAAGCACACTCAGAATACAAGACAAAGCTACAAGGACATCATAAACAGCAAGCATTGCACAAGACAGTAATCTAACAATCGAGAGCAAACAACTCCTTTAGCTAAACAAAAACAAACAACAAAGTCCATAGAGCTAAGACAAACAACAGATTCTCCTAAGAAAATATACACAACAACCCTGAGTATTAAAAGTGTAGTTCTACAGAACACTAAAACAACACATCACTTAGGGTTATTATATCCTTTAACAAGAGCTGTTATACTAGTTCCAGGAAATACTTCATACAAAAGTATCTTAATGGTTTAGGAAATACTTCAGACAAAAGTATATTAATTGTTTAGTAAATACTTCAGACAAAAGTATATTAATTGTTTAGGAAATACTTCAGACAAAAGTATCTGAACACACAAGCAAGTTTTAATATTAACACTAGCATTGAGCACACTCACATGCAAACATGTAATTAGCTCAAGAAACATCTACTATCAAGTAACTAAGCGACAAACAATGGTAACACCACTATCCAAACTAGTTTATGACTAAGAGCTAAAAAGGTGCATTAAGACTATTTAATAAGACATTGCAATTAATACCACTTCAACAATTAAACCAAACAATCACACAGTAAACAAGTGTTGACAGCAATTCTTGAAGTGAACAGACAATACAACAATCATTACAAAGCACAAACAATTACTGTATAGCATATAACACCAAACAATCATTCACATGCATGACACACAAATGAAATTAGTGCAACTCCTAGGAAACAAGATGAACTATGTGAAACTCAAAAGTGAAGGGACAAGCAATACTTTCAGGAAATTTATTAAGGCTATTAAAGGATAACCTGAGCTTCTGGACTTATGAGTTGCTAAGCACATCAACACATAACAATTCAAGTAAAACAGGGAATTAACTTATTACATTTATTGGATAAATAAGGCGATGTGTAAAGAGATAAAACATAACACACAAACATACCCACATGCAGAGCATATAAACACAATTGATGTTATTATTAGGGTACATCGTGAATAATGCTAAACATAAGTAAACAATGCAGCACAGATTATAAAAGTGGTTCAATCAAGTAATTATTATTGATTTAAGGTTCTGATCTTCAAAAGATGATTAGTAATGTTTATACAATTCACATTTGTTAAGAACAAATGATTAACATCTAAGACTCCTATTAGCCAAATGTTGCTGCTTTGGGAGATAAGTTATAACTCCAATAATATTGTAAATAATATAAGTTCTTCTAACACAATACACGTAGTAGCTATAGGAAGCTAGGGAAATTGGATTTGCATCAAAAGTTATTACTGAACATGAGTTAAAAATCATACAAATGCTACTGGTCTCAAAACCATAATAAATATAGTTTCAGTTTTAGGAATCCCCTACATGCAAGGTTAATTTCTTTGGATAGGTATTGACTTAAGATTTCTTTAGAAAGTGGATTCACTCAATTTGGACACTCCTAGCTCAAGATATTCCATTTTAAGTGAAGAACATACTTTTTACTTGCTTTAAGGTGCAACACAAAGTATAAATATTTTTGAGACAAACCCAGTGTGGTATGATAAAAAAAAACACATAGCTACTACACAAAAATGCTCCTAAATCATTTACATAAACATATAAAACACAAAAAATTAAAACTAGATACATGCAAATAACAGAAAATAACTATATTATTTCTCAAGTGTAATAACCTACTATTTTTAGAAAATAATCTACCAAGAGCAAACTATGAGAGGTAAAATTTTACCAAGTTAGGATATGATAGCTACTACTCATATTTAACACATGCAGTTGGATTTTCTCAAAATGTATTTTTAATAATGAACTAAAAATCAACAAAATGCTATTGTTGTTAATCTTAAACTTAATAGAACTTTATTTAGACACATCTTCTGCATGCAAGGCTTATGGATCTAGGTAGGTATTCTCCTAAGCTTTCCATAAAACTAAAGATTGCTAATTTTGGAACTATAAAACTCATGTTATTTAGTAAATGGTAAAAATTCCAACAAAATGTTATTTACAAGATTGAACATAGAGCACACATACAAACATATTTTTGAGAAAGGCCAGTGCCATATGGTCAAGAAAACACACAGCAATCCAACAAAATTTATTTCAAAAAATTTGCATGCACAAATCTCCCACAAATGAATTAAAGCTGAGCTATCAATTCTCTTGAAATTAACAGGGAAAATCTTTTAAAGGAAAAAGGTTAGACGGGCTGGATCTGACCGCGGGCCGAGGGAATGGACTGGGCCGGCCCACTTCTCCGCGCGCGCCGGCAAAGAGCCACGCCGCCGTTGGATCCAGCGCGGACGGACAAGATTAGACCGGGGAGGTTTGAATGCTGGTCGTCGATCAAGAAATCGACGACAGCCAGTCATCCTCTACCTCGCGACCGAAACAGAGGGAGATCATGGCGGGGGAGGCGGAACCCTAGCCACTGGGTGGCTCGATTTTGTCACCTTGCACAGCTCCCGGTCGAAGGAGAGGTCGGAGGAGGATGCGGAGAGCAAGGGAAGGGCAGGGGAGGTCGCAGGGCGAGCGGGGAAACGTCTGAACGTCCGCGCGGTCGAGGACGCTCGCGACGGGCACGCCATGGCTCCAGCGTCACCGGTCCTCCTGCGAACAGAAGGAGAGGTCTCAGAGGTAAAACGCAGGGAGGGGAATGAGCTGGAGCAAAAATAAGGACAAGAGGGGGTCGGAGCCGGCGGCATTAGTGCTCGCAAGAGCTCGGGACCGAGCGGAGGTTTTCTTCGATTTCGAGCAGAATAGAGCGAGAGCTCAAGAGATCTTGCAGGGGGTGGGTGAGTGGAAGTGTGGGAATGCAATGGGCAAGGTTTGATGGGCTGTGGTGACCTCGGATGCTTTAGATAGGAGTTGGCCGGTCCATAGTGCTTCGAGGGCACAAACAACATAGGGAAGAGGCATGGCTCGGGATAGGAGGAGAGGGGCGGTGGAGGAGCGTCTCTAGCACTGTAGCAAGGCTTGGAGTCTAGCAAATGGCTCCTTGCCAATGGAGGGAAGTGGAGAGATGGGGTGGGGGTTTCCTGCCTGCCAGGTGCTCGATAGAATGCCCAAAAGAAAAAGAAATGATGAGGCAAGGCTAGGATTTGGCCAGAATTGAGGGAAAAGTCCTCTAGAGGGTTGGTGAGGGCTTAGGGTATCCAAAGACAGGGAGAGAGGGAAGGGGAGTGCTAGTTTTAGACTAAGATGGTTTTGGGCTGATTAGACTAGGTTACTTTGCAAAGATGGATTAGTCAATCCCATGGCAAGAAAAGTAAGAAACAAGATGGAATCACTAGAAGGGTCAGAGGTGCAGTATTAGGCTTAAGAGCATAGGTAAATATAGTTGAACAACAACTAGATACAAAAATGACTAGTTGCTATCTTGTAACATGACATAAGATCATATTATAATGTATCACTTAAAACAAGCATGAATTAATGATCCAATATTCTTGAATAATTTAAGTAAGGTTATGGGTAGATAGTAGAGATGATAAGGATGAGGATTGGTGAGTTGCATTTCCAAATTGAAATAGATAAACCCTAATTATCATGTTCTAGAGATGCTAAAAATTAATGGAAATGAAGATAATTGTTTCTTATTTGAAAAAGGATAATCTTTGAGTTTCTCCTAAAATCAACATTATAATAAATAGTTAAACACACCTTTATCATAGGGCACAACATTTAAAGCATGAATGGTCTCCAGTAAATTATATAGATAAGATGTTGTCTCATACACCACCACATGAACACACATAAAATAACACACTCATGGGAAACAATTTAAACACATAACATATAGGTCAACCACACATAAAAATAGATAAACACCCACACAATTGGATCAATAGCCTTACTTTTAATATAGATCAAAAATATTTGTGAGGAGGTGATCAACAGAATCAAAACAGGTTATTTTTGGTAGGAATAGACTTAAACCAGCATAAGGTGAGGTGGTGATCATAATGATCCAGACATGGCTCTTGGTATAAATAAAATTACTCCAACCTGTTGAGCATTGGTTTCCAGAGACTAATTAATATGGTGTTTTGGAAAAGAGAGTTGATAATGCTTGCAACAAGTTAAAATCTAATATAATTTAAGGCTTATTGTATGGTCCTATATAGCTGTGCAAACATGCAGTTTTGAGGAATACTGTTAGTTTCTCAAATGATATATATATTTTGGGTGGTTGCTAAAATCAAAACATTAGGGCAAAATAGAGTTTATTCAAAAGGGAATGGGAGAAGATATGTGGACTACTTCACTTGTTAAAACATTGACCTTAGAGGTCATATTATAACTTGTTTGAGTTTTAGATGGTTGTTATTAAGGAGTCATCAACACAAACATCAGAACACAACTTGACAAACAGAGCATACCAGGGAAAACACATCCATTGACATGACATTTCAAAAAGTTTTTGTTGCTTCCAAAATTTTGGATCTTTTATACTTTAGTTTTTATTGTTTCCAAAATTTGGGGTGTTACAGACCTTCCCCCCCTTAACAGAATCTCGTCCCGAGATTCCTAAGTGTGTAATAAGAGAGTGCAAGGTTAGTGGTTTGATGCTCCTTCATCTTCAGACATTCTTGATTCTCCAATGAGGTCTCCTTGTCAATATGGCATCTGATTTCTCCAGGACGACATGGGTCTTTGTTGAAGGTGTCGACATGATGGTTGATGCTGGTGTAGGGCTCTTGTTGAGTCGACTTCAAAAACTCCAGGGTTTGGGGGTGCATAGAAACAACTTGTCACAACTATCTAATAAAGCTAGCATGTGTCTTCCCCCCCTTAAAAAGGGGCACACATGAAGGGTTAAAGTTGATGCTTAAAGTTGTCACCGACTTCAGGGTGTTGTTGGTCTTGAGCATCATGATGATCTTCATCTTGGCCGTAGCTCCTCGTTACTTGGGGGTTGATGAAGATACTTGTCTTGATATTACCGTCTTGACGGGTTTAGCGGTAGGATACGCGCAAACAGTTTTCAAGACTCACAGGGATTCAGGTCGGTGGACTTGACTCTCTTTCTCTTCATAACAAGTCAGAAAGGTGCTAAGATCTGCTAAAGACGTCTAACCCTGCCTTATGTTAGGTGTTGCCAAGTGCAACAGTCTTTGGTCTTCTCCTCGTTCTAGGTGTCTTGCTGGATAGGATGTCTTCTATTGAGTCCATCCTTTTAGCTTAGCCGACGAGGAGTGTTGATGAAGACTTTCTTGGTTATTGGGCTTCATGATGCTTCGCAAAAGTCTTCAGCGGTCAGTCGGATCTTAGTTAGTCTAATTGGCATTTCTTTCTATAAAACTCAAGTTAGGGTCAGATGAGTTTAATTTAGTTGACGCGCAGAAGGCACAAATGACACTATCTTCATGGCACATCTTAATGTAGACGATCTTCCGTGCTGGTTATCTCCGTTGTTTGTTGACGTCGATCTTCTTTGCACGACACAATTTGAGGTTTTCAAAAAGTCTTCAAAAAGTCGTGGCTCTTGGCGTTATTCGAGGCCTCCGTGTTGTCATCTGCAAGAGAGACTCCCGTAGACACTTCTCTTCTGATCTTGATTTGTAGGTCTTGAAGAGGTTAGTAAGTAACAAGTCATTGGTGTCAGATGTTACTCTAAGGTTGGATACGTTAAGTTAGTGATGGCATACGTGTAATTCAAAAAGATTTATTTAACAAGGCAAGGCTCATCACATTACGGGGATGGGCTATCTTTGGGGCTTCGGTATCATGCGTAGCTTATATCTCTCACATGATAAAGTTTAGATTAGAAGGAAAACATTTTAGGAAGTTTTTGAGTACAAGTTTATACGCAAAGGAGGGTGCACCTAAGGAAAAAGGTAAGATTTTTTTTGTGTAACGATAACAAGATGTTTTAAAGTAATTTAAATATGTGCCTAATATGTATTGCCTACCAGGCGTGCTTGTTAAAATACCAGAGAACCACATATCCACAATAGGTACACAAACAAGGCACACACAAGCAACAAACATACCAGCAAAAGAGCACATAAGACACCTATAGAACAAAAATGACACGCAACAATCGCGTTAATCTTAGAATCCAACCAAGGGTCATATCCTAAGAGTCCTATGGGTCTTGGTCATACCTACTTGCTGGAGCCTACACTTCTTTAGCTGGGGCTTCTGCTGGAAAACTTGACACTGTCGAGTTTGCAACTGGTGTACCATTGTTGGCGTTGGAATCTTGATAGTGAGACTGCTTTGTCAAGACGGGGTTGCTTTGTAGCTTGTTTCTTCACTTGACGACCACCTTAATGTCGTAGGTTGAAGTCTTGAGACAGAACTTCGCCTTCTCGGTACTAGCTACTTAGGTCTCATTTGGGTTCATCGTCAAGTCTAAACAAGTTTTGAATAGGGCAAGATAATGGAGGAAACTCTTTTGAAATAACTGAAATTAGAGAGGTAAGATCAAGATATTTTTGGAGAATAGGTGAGGAGTGGAAACCATATTAGGCTTACCAGAAGAAAATAGATTTCTGTCGAAATAGGTTTTAGCAAAACATTTCCTTCCTAAGCTAACGACCATGCTAACTAAGGTCTCCTAAGGTCAACAATGGCTCTGATACCAAGTCTGTAAGGACCCCTCTGACCAACCGTCAGAGATGCCCATGTTATGTAAACAGATCACGATCCCAATGATAAGTGCATCGCGATCACATAACCGACATGGTATACAAAGTTACATCATACAACTCGAATAGTATAAGACTTACATAAATAATGGTCTCATGACCAAGTCTGCAAACATCGTCGCACTTGCCGAATATTAACTAAGGTTCAGCGGAAGCTTCGGCTAGCGTCGACCCTCGTCACGTCCTGAGGCATTCCCACAGAGCAGTTGAGTGGGACACTCAGTTGGCGTAGTCGTCGGCGTACTCCTCATTCTTGGCGTACATCTCTTCATTTCAACCTGGACGTTTGAATATCCAGGGGCACAGCCATATGATTACATTTACGTACTCGCAAGACAACCTCTAAGGCTTAAGTTTTCATGATAATGCAAGAAAACACTTTTCAAAATCTGGGATAGCTGCTATATACGACTGTAGGGCTTAGTTTTTGAATACGATGATTTTAGGCATAGAGAATACGACATCTCTATATCTTTGTTGAAGAAAAACATTTAGAGATAGAATTCTCTTCTCTTAGATATAGCAAGGACATATCTAAGTTCAAAACTTTCTTTTGTAAATCCTTTAAAAGCAAGGATGGGGATACCCCTTTTTCCTTCCTTGAGATTGGACTGATTGTCTCCTCGAGACCAATCATCTTCTCCCAAACTCCGTACATCCCAGGTACCTCCTTATTCCACATAAACACTTTCCTTTTTAAAACAACTTCTTTCCCCAGGCGCCCAGTGGGGCCTTTCCAACCGTCCATAACCGCGGACGCGGCTATTCGAATAGATTTACACTCTGCAGAGGTTGTACACTATACCCACACCTATCGGTTATTTCGCCGTGTCTGCCACGGCCCGTCATACGACAGCATGCGGGGGTCCGGATAACACGATCAAAGCTTTCCACTGTGTCCACCCTAGTATCGGGGCCTCCCGGTAGGTTTGTTCTCCTCGGCACCGTGTGCTCCACTAGACCTCTTGGTCTTTCCTCGGGACGCCACACCGCCACGTCAGGAGACCTGCTGTAATCGTCCGGCTGCTGATCCGCAGCAGTGTATTGTCTCTTCCGGACGACAACCCGGCTTCGAGGGCACAACCCTCATAGAAAGTATGAGAGCCCCAACACTAAGACAGACAAGCTTCCGGCTAAGCCCTACCCATGTCAGTTAGTGTGGTTGCACGGGTTAATTGTTCGGGCGGAAGCAGGGACTTCGAAATTAAACCTCCATCCCCGACTGCTCCCAGCAGCTCGGGTTTTTGCAACATCTCCGAATGCTCTCAGCATTTCGGGTTTTCGCAACATCTCCGAATGCTCTCAGCATCTCGGGTTTTCATAAAACATTTCTTTCTCGCTGATTGCTCCCAGCAACTCAGGTTTTCCTCCATAAAACAGTTTTATCAAACATGTTCCCATCCTATAGTTTTGAGGTAAGTAGATGAGGATAGACTACTAGAAAACTTAATCTTTTTGATGGAGCCTTCAACAACAAGGCTCACCAAATAAACTCTTTTTGTAACACCTATAGTATTCTAGTAGATAACTTTGGCCAAACAATATTTTAAAAAATAGTTTTCGGGTGGCAAGGTGCCACAAAAGAAGTAAAACATGCATTATTTTATTTTCAACCAAAACATGTTTTGTAAATAGTAGGATTTGCATAATGGTGGTGAGGTGGCTTGCCTGGCTCAGCAATATGTCCTTGGTCTTGATCTTGATGCTCCTCAGGTTCATTCCTCACTTCTTGTTCCTTCCCGATCGTATCTAACGTCGTAAACAGAAAAATGAAGCACACTCAGAATACAAGACAAAGCTACAATGACATACTAAACAGAAAGAATTGCACGAGACACTAAGCTAACAATCGAGAGCAAACAACTCCTTTAGCTAAACAAAAACAAACAACAAAGTCCATAGAGCTAAGAAAACAACATATTCTCCTAAGAAAATATACACAACAACCCTGAGTATTAAAAGGGTAGTTCTAGAGAACACTAAAACAACACATCACTTAGGGTTATTATATCCTTTAACAAGAGCTGTTATACTAGTTTCAGGAAATACTTCATACAAAAGTATCTTTATGGTTTAGGAAATACTTCAGACAAAAGTATATTAATTGTTTAGGAAATACTTCAGACAAAAGTATATTAATTGTTTAGGAAATACTTCAGACAAAAGTATCTGAACACACAAGCAAGTTTTAATATTAACACTAGCATTGAGCACACTCACATCCAAACATGTTATTAGCTCAAGAATCACCTACTATCAAGTAACTAAGCGACAAACAATGGTAACACCACTATCCAAACTAGTTTATGACTAAGAGCTAAAAAGGTGCATTAAGACTATTTAATAAGACATTGCGATTAATACCACTTCAACAATTAAACCAAACAATCACACAGTAAACAAGTGTTGACATCAATTCTTGAAGTGAATAGACAATACAACAATCATTACAAAGCACAGACAATTACTGTATAGCATATAACACCAAACAATCATTCACATGCATGACACACAAATGAAATTAGTGCAACTCCTAGGAAACAAGATGAACTATGTGATACTCAAAAGTGAAGGGACAAGCAATACTTTCAGGAAATTTATTAAGGCTATTAAAGGATAACCTGAGCTTCTGGACTTATGAGTTGCTAAGCACATCAACACATAACAATTCAAGTAAAACAGGGAATTAACTTATTACATTTATTGGATAAACAAGATGATGTTTAAAGAGATAAAACATAACACACAAACATACCGACAAGCAGAGCATATAAACACAATTGATGTTATTATTAGGGTACAACGTGAATAATGCTAAACATAAGTAAACAATGCACCACACATTATAAAAGTGGTTCAATCAAGTAATTATTATTGAGTTAAGGTTCTGATCTTCAAAAGATGATTAGTAATGTTTATACAATTCACATTTGTTAAGAACAAATGATTAACATCTAAGACTCCTATTAGTCAAATGTTGCTGCTTTGGGAGATGAGTTATAACTCCAATAATATTGTTCAGAAATATAAGTTCTTCTACCACAGTACACCTAGTAGATATAGGAAGCTAGGGAAATTGGATTTGCATCAAAAGTTATTACTGAACATGAGTTAAAAATCATACAAATGCTACTGGTCTCAAAACCATAATGAATATAGTTTTAGTTTTAGGAATCCCCTACATGCAAGGTTAATTTCTATGGATAGGTATTGACTTAAGATTTCTTTAGAAAGTTAATTCGCTCAATTTGGTCACTCCTAGCTCAAGATATTCCATTTTAAGTGAAGAACATACTTTTTACTTGCTTTAAGGTGCAACACAGAGTATAAATATTTTTGAGAAAAAACAAGTGTGGTATGATAAACAAAACACATAGGTACTACACAAAAATGCTCCTAAATCATTTACATAAACATATAAAACACAAACAATTAAAACTAGATACATGCAAATAACAGAAAATAACTATATTATTTCTCAAGTGTAATAACCTACTATTTTTAGAAAATAATCTACCAAGAGCAAACTATGAGAGGTAAACTTTTACCAAGTTAGGATATGATAGCTACTACTCATATT
This sequence comes from Poa annua, assembly GCA_026929855.1. Classification (NCBI taxonomy): domain Eukaryota; kingdom Viridiplantae; phylum Streptophyta; class Magnoliopsida; order Poales; family Poaceae; genus Poa; species Poa annua. The sequence goes on along the minus strand of CM049431.1, from coordinate 75,628,517 downwards.
TAACACATTCAATTGGATTTTCTCAAAAATGTATTTTTAATAATGAACTAAAAATCAACAAAATGCTATTGTTGTTAATCTTAAACTTAATATAACTTTATTTAGACACATCTCCTGCATGAAAGGCTTATGGATATAGGTAGGTATTCTCCTAAGCTTTCCATAGAACTAAAGGTTGCTAAGTTTGGAACTATAAAACTCATGTTATTTAGTAAATGGTAAAAATTCCACTTTTTACAAGATTGAACATAGAGCACACATACCCTAGCCACGGGGTGGCTCGATTTTCTCACCTCGCACAGCTCCCGGTCGAAGGAGAGGTCGGAGGAGGATGCGGAGAGCAAGGGATGGGCAGGGGAGGTCGCGGGGCGAGCGGGGAAACGTCCGAATGTCCGCGCGGTCGAGGACGCTCGCGACGGGCACGCCATGGCTCCGGCGTCACCGGTCCTCCTGCGAACAGAAGGAGAGGTCTCAGAGGTAGAACGCAGGGAGGGGAATGAGCTGTAGCAAAAATAAGGACAAGAGGGGGTCGGAGCCGGCGGCATTAGTGCTCGCAAGAGCTCGGGACCGAGCGGAGGTTTTCTTCGATTTCGAGCAGAAGAGAGCGAGAGCTCAAGAGATCTTACAGGGGGTGGGTGAGTGGAAGTGTGGGAATGCAATGGGCAAGGTTTGACGGGCTGTGGTGACCTCGGATGCTTTAGAGAGGAGTTGGCCGGTCCACAGTGCTCCGAGGGCACAAACAACAGAGGGAAGAGACATCGCTCGGGATTGGAGGAGAGGGGCGGTGGAGGAGCGTCTCTGGCACTGTAGCAAGGCTTGGAGTCTAGCAAATGGCTCCTTGCCAATGGAGGGGAGTAGAGAGATGGGGTGGGGGTTTCCTTCCTTGTAACATCCCAACATTTTATAATGTTCAAAAATCACAGAAATTTAAAACTTTTCTTTTGATTAAAATAAATATTAAAATGCATAAGAAAACCAACTATAAAAGACTTCAATCATATTAAAGAGTTTAATATTTCAAATATCTCAGTTTAACATTATTTTCAAAACTTGTTTCAAGTTAAACATTTTATTATTCCATTGTATTTTCTTAAGCCTCATTATATAAATTGACAAATGTGTTACAAACTTTCAAAGCATTTTACTCTAATAAAATAGTTTACTTATAAGAAATTGATCTCAACCACTTAGCCATAGCTATTCATAAATTAAAATAATAGTTACAAGTGTACCTTTAAACTATTTAAAACATGATCTATTTGCCAAATGGTTTTCACTCTTTTAACTAAGTTTAAAATATTGTTTGGAAATTATAAGCCTATAGTTTATAACTTAAACTTCATAAATTAAAATTAATGAATTATCCAAATAAACATTTCATTAGTTTAAATGAATTTCATTTATTTTCAAAGCATGAAATGATTAATATATTCTAAATGAGAAATGAATTAAAACTAAAAGCTTTTCCAAAGTTGTTATGAAGTTTTCAAATGAATTATCTTAATATAAAATATAATGGTGCACAAAACATTTTAGAATTAAAAATGGAATTTATTATATTTCCCATTTCCTTAAAAATATTTATATTTAGTTATTTTACTATTATACCAAAACAAAGAATGATGGTTATTAAAAATCAGATTTAAATAAACTTAATATCAACCATATATGATTGTGTTATTGTCATAGATTTAATTTAGCCACAAATAAATATTTTAATACTCTAAATTTAATTTGGACATGAGGTGCCCATTTTTACAAATAGTCAATATTTAAAAAATAATATTTTTAAAAGTATTCAAAACATAACCACAAATGTTTTAAAGCAAAAATATGATTTTTACAAAATTATAGAAACTAATTTGAGGTTAATTGGATTCATACTTTAAAAGTTATTTAAAATCCAGAAAACAGAAAAGAAAAACGGTACAAAAAAAAAGAGAACTAAATGGGCCGAGCCGAGCGCCTAACGTGCGCGCGCGCAGCCAGCAACAGCCCAGCAGCAGTCCAGCCCGGCTCCCTCTCCCACTCCCGCTGACATGTGGGGCCCACATGTCAGCATCTCCTTCAACCTCGCTCCCCAGATCACGCCCCGAGTGAAGAAACGGCCGGTGATTTCAATCTCTTCAATCTGCGTGTTTAAAGACCTAAATCAACGCCCCTCCTGCCCTACTTAAACCCCGCATCCTCCTCGATCTTTTCCCCTCTTCCCCCTCTCGAAAACGCCACAACCGCTCGCCGGAGTTCGTGTTTGACACCGGCGTCTTTCTTCCGATTCCGGCGAAGTGAGCCACCCCTCGCGCCCCAAACCACCCCCTCCTCTCCCCCTCGTCGATGCGCACCTCCTGAAGCATTGCGCGCTCTCCCATTGCAGTACAACGCACGGGACACGTCCGACCAGAGCTCGCTGGCGCCCGAACCACCCCGCTCGCACCTCCACGCCACCTCCGGGGCGCCCGAGACGACGTCGTCGCCTCCATCGTCTTCCTCGCGACGAACCGCACCCGAGGGCGTCAGCCGCGCGTCCGGGGGAGCACCATAGCGTCGTCCTCGCCGAGCGCAGCGCCGCCGTCGGCCTCGTCTCCGGCGAACTCGCGCCACCGCCCGGTGGTCAACGCACGGTGAGCGTCCGATCTGTTTTCAACGCCCACGATTAGATCGTTTCAAAAACGAACCGGTATGCCGTTTAGATCCGTCCGATCCAGATCTAACGGTGCAGATCCACCCACTTAATCCAGTCAGCGCCACGTCATGCCTCGTCAGCGCACAGTCAGCGCCCAGTCAGCGCTGACGTGTAAAATGATTTCTCTCGATTTAATTAAATGGCAATTTTGCAGAAAAGCCCCTGTCACTTAGAATTGTTATAACTTTTTACTCGCACATCCAAATTTAAATATTTTTATATATTTGGAAAGCCCTTGACATGTAGATTATTTTGGACCTGCCAAAATTCAAATTTGACTTAGTTTAAAATATTCAAATTTCAAATGGTGAATTTGAGTATTTTTGTCATAACTTTAAATCTGTAAATTCAAAAATTGTAAATAAAATTGTTTTAGAGACTTTGGAATATTTGTAATGTGATGACACTGCTATAAAATATTTTTGAGTAATATTTGAATGAATTCATAGTTATATAGTTAATTTGAATAGTTTGAGTATTTTTCAACATAACAATTAATAGAAATATTATTTTTGATTAAATCAAATTGCTAGAAATTTAATTAAATGCCCCCTGTCTATTAACACTAATTACAAAAATTTTCTATAAAAATTTAATTATAGAAAACTTTAATATTATAATTATTCCTTTTATTATATTTTCCAAAAATAGAAATTAATTAAATTGCATTTATAGCCAAATGCATACTTTATAAATATCACAAATTTTGTATGATATTTCTTAGGATTTAAAAAGTGCTTTGCATGCATAACTCATTTTCACATGTACATATATTTCCCATAGGAAATCTCTACATTAGTTTTCTCTAAGTTAGGAAGATTTCCAAACTTAGTATTTTGGCAAAAGTGCTATGCACTAGACACTTAGGATTTTCAACATGGAGCTAGAAGGCCATTGAAGGACTTAGCCAAAACAAGACTTCAGAAGTATCTTCAAGGGGTAGAAGCACTTAGAAGAAAAGCAAGAAGAAGTTCAAGAAGACCAACCTCCTCTATTCTCTAAGTCTTTCTTGCTCTCTCTCTTTTCTTCCTTCTTATCTGAGACTTCATGAAGACTAAGTAAAATCCAAAACCAGCCTAGGTGATACAAGAATCATCAAGTCTGAAGATTCATCAAGACTACCAAGAGCTCAATCAAGACATCATTCAGAAGAAAGTTACAAATCTGGAAATGAAGCCTGGAGGACAACTACATCTTTCTTTCTATCTTTTCCCTCTTTCCTAATCTTGTCCTTCACATTTGACTTAACCAATTTTTTTTGATCATGATATTATCATCTTGAAGTTGTTGGATCCTAGCGGCATAGTGTGATGAAGCGGCCTGGAAACAAACCTTACATGTCCACGTACATGAGACCTGTTCCACAACTTAAGTGGCTGGCCGGGTGTCTGTCTCTCTCACTATAGTGAATATCCAATTTACAAAGAGTTGATGATAATTGTTGATCACCTCGAAGAATAGAGTTAGTATTTTCTCTAAGTAATTTTTCCACATCAGAACTAAGCCTTTAGAGTGCTTATTCAAGATGATATAAAACAAAATATTTTATTCAACTTATGACTTTAGTCCTTAGTCATTTTGACCAACCCATTTCCTTGCATTAACTTAAAGAATTTTCATGGCATGACATGCATTTCTAGTCCTTAGAAATAAATTACATATCATACATGACATGCTTTCCTTAGAAGTTTTACAAAGCTTGTTTGTTCACTATGAATGTGCATGTTTGTTTGTTGATTGTTGTTTTGGTTGTTTGCTTATATTGTTTAGATTGAACGGAGAGCAAACGTTCGTTGTGGAAAAGTTTGTGAGCAAAGACATCATCCAAAGGCAAGTGGCACACCCATAAAAGTCCTATTATTTCTATGCATGAGTAGAGTATTTTCTATAAGCATGTGTAGGATAGCATTGCTATGCAAGCCATGATAAATCTCTTTATTCCTGCGTCTAGGTTCCTATGAAATTACTTAGTAGAATAGTGATGCTATGCAAAAACTATTTTGATGAAAAAGATAAGTCTACTAAGTTTTAATCAAACACCTGGGTGGACATTGGTTGCTTGGTTGTATGAGTTGAGTGTTGTTCCCAGGCGTTTTACCTGTGGATGTAACATCCCAACATTTTATAATGTTCAAAAATCACTAAAATTTAAAACTTTTCCTTTATTAAAATAAAATATTAAATGCATAAGAGAACCACTACAGAAAAGGTTTAATATTTCAAATATCTCAGTTTAACCTTATCTTCAAAAGTTGTTTCAAGTAAACAATTTATTAACCATTGTAATTCTCAAAACCTCAATATCTAATTTGATAAATGTTATACAAACTTTCAAACCATTTCCCTGTAGTAAAAAGTTCTTTGTAAGTATTTGATTTAAACCACATAGCCATAACTAATCATAAATTAAAATAATATATTTATAACAAATTAAAACATGGTCTAATTGCCTAATAAGTTTTCATTATTGTAACTAAATTCAAATTATAGTTTTGGAAATTATAACTTTATAATTCATAACTTTAAAACTTCATAGATTTTAAATTAATGAATTAGCCAAATAAACATGTCATTTGCTTAAATGAATTTCATTTATTTTCAAAGCATAAAATGACTTTCATGAATATATTTTCTATATAAGAAATGAATCAAATCAAAAATCTTTTCCAAGGTTGTTATGAAGTTTTCAAATGAATTATCAAAATATAAAATATAATGGTGCACAAATTATTTTCAATTAAAAATGAATACCTTATATTTCACATTTCCTAAACATTTTTTATATTTAGTTCTTTAATATTATGCCAAAATAAAGATGAATGATTTCATTAAAAAAAAGTTTAAATAACTTAAATTCAAACATATTGGAATGTGTGTATTTTACAAATTTTATTTAGCCAAAAGAAAATTTAATTAAGATAGAAATTCAAATTTGACTTTAAGTGTCAAATTTGTATTTAATCAATATTTCAAAATATTATTTTTCAAAAAGTTTCAAAACATGCCCACTATTGTTTTAAAACATAGATATTAATTCTACAAATTTATAGAAATTAATTTGACATCATTTGGACCATTAAATCAAAAGATATGAATTAAAGGAAAATTCAGAAAAGAAAAATAAATGATGACGTCAGCGTGACGTCATCGTCTTCAATCTCCGGCCGGAGACCACGCCCGAAAACGGCCGGAGTTACTCGCGTTGATTCGTGCGATTAAGACGCGGATTCACTGCTCCGACCACGCCCTTTAAAAGCCCTCGCTCTCCTCTCTCTTTCCCCTCTCCTCCCACTCAGTTTCGTGCCCCCAGGCTGCCGCGAGAGCCCGCCGGAGTTGCTTCGGCCGCCGCCGCGTTTCTCACGATCCCGTCACGGTGAGACCTCCCCCGAGCCCCTGGTCCTCTCTTCTGTCCTTGCCATCCTCGTGCGCAACCGTATGACCCCTTGTTTCGCTTTTCCCCGCAGCAAGTCGGCGAAACCGAGCAAGTCGAGCTCGCCGGAGTAGCCGTGGCTCCGCCCGTGCCTCCACGCTAGTCCAGGGCGCCCGAGTAGACGCCGTCGCCACCATCCGCCTCGCCGCGACGAGCTGCACATCCCCGTCGCCTCCGTTCGTCCGGGGGAGCTCCGCAGCGTCGCCTCCGTCCTCGCCGAGCGCAGCGCCGCCGTCGGCCTCGTCTCCGGTGAAATCCCGCCGCCGGCTTTTGGTCAACTCACGGTGAGCCATCCGATCTAGATCTTGCGGCTGAGATTAGAAGCTTTTATGCGAATCGGTACGGTTAGATTAGATCCGTTGGATCTGTATCCTACGGACGAGATCAAATCACTTGCCACGTCGGATCCGCGTCAGCAGCACAGTCAGCGCTGACGTGGATTTTGTTTTCTTTTAATTGTTTAAATGGTAGTTTTGCAGAAAAGCCCCTATCACTTAGATCTGTCATAACTTTTTAACCACTTATCCAAATTCAAATATTTTTATATATTTGGAAAGATCTTGATGTGTAGATTATTTTAGATCTGCCAAAATTCAATTTTGACTTAGTATAAAATATTCAAATTTCAAATGGTGGATTTGAGTATATTTGTCATAACCTTAAATCTATATTTCCAAAAATTGCAAATAAAATTGTTTTAGAAACTTTAGAATATTTGTAAATTAATGCCACTGCTATAAAATAATTTTGAATAAATTTGAATAAATTCATAGTTACATTACATTTAATTTGGATAGTTTGACTATTTTCAACATAACTATTAATAAAAATATTAATTTTGATTAAAGTAAAATTGCTATAAATTTAATTAAAATGCCCCTGTCTATTAACACTATTTATAAAATTATGTTATAAAAATTTAATCATAGAAAACTTTAATATCATAATTATTCCTTTTATTTTACTTTCCAAAATTAGAAATTAATTAGATTGCATTTATGGGCCAAATGCTTACCTTATAAATATCACCAAAATTTAGTATTATATTTCTTGTGGATTAAAATTTCATGTCATGCTTAGCTTATCTATTTAGTAGTTATATTTTTCCCCTAAGGAAAACTCCTCCCCATTTTCCCAAAGTTAGGTTTATTTTCAAACTTAGCAATCTTGTGAGGTGCTACACTTAGACACTTACAAACTTTTAAACATGGAGCTGGAAGACCAATAAAGGACTTAGCCAAACGAGACTCCAGAAGAATCTCCAAGGAGTAGGAGCACTTAGAAGAAAGATCAAGAAGAAGTTCATGAAGACCAACCAGAAATATTTTCTAAGTCTTTCTCCCTCTTTCTTCTTTCTCCCTCCTTCTTCTATTAGACTTCATGATGACTAAATAAATCCAAGACCATCCCCGAGGATACAAGAACCACCAAGTCTGGAGATGAAACCTGGAGGACAACTACATCGTTCTTTCTATCTTTTCCCTCCTTCCTAATCTTGTCCTTTAGACTTAAACAAATTTTGATCATGATGTTATCATCTTAAAGTTGTTGGATCCTAGCGGTATGGTGAGATGAAGCGGCCTGGAAACAAACCTTACATGTCCACGTACATGAGACCTGTTCCACGATTTAAGTGGCTGGCCGGGTGTGAGTCTCTCTCACTTTAGTGAATATCCAATTTACAAAGAGTTGATAATAGTTGTTGATCCTCAAAGAATAGAACTAGTAATTCACTCTAACTATTTTGCACATCATGCATGAACACATTTCCTTAGAAAGTTTTATAAAACTTATTTATTCATCTAGTATGTGTTTTGTGTGTATTATGGAGTTGTGCTTGTTGTTGATTGTTGTATTGTTGTTTGTCTCTACTGTTAGATTGAACGGAGAGTCCCGAGTATCGTTGAAAAGAGTTGAGAACAACGACAATATTCAAAGGCAAGTGGCACACCTCATAAACTTACTAGTATTTTCTATGCATTACTTAGTGTATTTTACCTGCATGAGTAAGATAGTATTGCTATGCTTAACCTGCGTAGAATTCCCTTACTCCTGTGTCTAGGTTCCTATATAATACTTAATAGATGTAGTGATGCTATGCAATTGATGAAACGTTTTACAAATTATTAAGTGGCTACTCAGGACTGTGCTTGTGGTTGTCTTTGCCTAAGGTAGTTTCTACTATACTTGGGGCCATGAGCATGGTGATTTTTACCTGAGAGTGCACATCCACTAAGTTAATGAAACTCCTGGGTGGATTGGTTGTTATGGTTTATGTTGAGTGGCTTTTGGGACTATGCTTGTGGTTGTCATCGCCTAGGATGAATGACTATTCTACTTAGGGCCACGAGTATGGTGGTTGTTACCCAGAAGTACACTTGTGGATGGCCACCCAGGGAACAAAGGAATCTGAAGAACTCCGAGTGACGATTGCTTTCCGTGCAACCTTTTGACAATGGGCTCTGTCTAGAATAATTAAGTTGTGAGGGTGCAACCTGTCAGCTTGACAAGCAGATGTAGGGGGATGATAGGTGGAACGGGTCTTGCTAGTATGGTTGCATTCTTCTTCTGAAAGTTCTTGTCTCAATTCTCTCCTTTCCATAATACACTCCGTGTGTATAGGATTTCCCGGACAAATTGAGTCTAAAGGTGAAAGTGCACAACCTCTGCAGAGTGTAAAACTAAGTACTTAGCCGTGTCCCCGGTACGGACAATTTGAGCAGCTGATCAAGGACATCAACAGAGGATTCCATCATCCCAACTTCAGAAATAAAACTTGATGGGTGAACAAGGGAAGATGAGATTTATGGTTTTCATGCCATACTTGTCTTGATTTGAAGAAAGTGTTTTACAAAAAGATAGGAAAAATTGGCTTTATGCAAAATAGCCTTGAACTCCACCAGCCAAATATGCATATAGGCTTTAGAGTTATTCCATTAAGTGTCCACCATAGTGTCACTTGCCAGACTCCATTTTAATGGAATCTGACCCACGTTGTTGCAATATTTTTCTTATTGCAGATTGTTCAGATGACGAGTGAGGTTTCCCTGATAGGTTTCGAGTCTACAACCAACATGTTTTCGCCTGTGGCAGCATGAAAGTTATAGAGACTCACTGCTATTGTATTTCCGCTGTGTACCTTTTCAATGCTAGCTTTATGCTATGCAACTTGTATCCCATATATTGTAATTCTGGATCATCGATGTAATAAAATTGACGCTTTGTTGTGATATTACATCGTAAACTGTGTGTGCAAATGAATCGATCCAGGGATTTGCACTATACACAGGTATCTGCCTTATTTAAAGTGCAGGTACGCTACAGATGGTATCAGAGCACTGTGTTGCCTGTAGGTTCGAAACCCTAGGTTTGGATAGAAATGGGATTTGACCATAGGATTCAAAATCTATTTTTATTCAGTTTTCTGAAAACAAAACTTCTGATTTTGTCTTCCTCATACCCTCATCTACTATCAACCTTCTGAAAACATCTTATCTTTTTCTAGATGACCATGTTCTTATAGTCTAAGTCTGATTCTGTTGCTTCATTTGGAAAAGCTACGATGCAACATGAAGTTCTACATGCATGGAAGACCACTGAAGAAACAGGATTCGGCCAACACTTTTAAGATATCCAAGAAAGTTGAACAAGAACTTGAAGCGCTCACGAAGGAGATAGATTTGACCACCACCTAAATAGAATGACGATATCGTGTTAGTGTATTGATCATATCAACTTGGTTATATGACAATACTAGATTGTTTGTTTGTTGTGATCCTTGTTGCTTGATGTTTGTTAGACGTTGATTGATTATGTTATAGATTGGTTGCCTTTTTTTGTTTTATTAGGATTCCTCCATAAGTACAAATAATTCAACTCATTGCTTTCTAAACCAAATAGATGTCTCACCCCAATACCAACAACAATGATTTGCATACAACTATGCGACTACTATTAGAGAACCAGAGTCAGCTGTGGAAGTTGATCAATGACCAACTGCCTAAGATTGATCAAAACCATAGTGATTTTGAAGAGAAACTTATGACCAAACTAAAGGCATGCAAAACTTGTGGAGAGATAGGACATACGTCCAAAGATTGTTCTGATGAGTGGCCCCATGGTCATACCAGACACCAAGTTAAAGGATGCCGCACAAGACGGGTTACTTTCTTCCAGTGCGAAGGAACAAACCATGTCCCAATTCAGTGTCAACTTTATCCCATGGTGCAACAAGCTAACCAGCAAACCAAGGAAGGAATGCAACAGTCTCTCATGAAGACCCTGGAGGAATAAGGACAAAAGGTTAAATCCAAGAAAGATCTTAGCCACATAAGTTGCTACAAGTGCAAAGAAAAGGGACACTATGTCAGTGGCTGCCCTGAGAGGAAGAAGGATAAATCTCTTCAAGGACCGAGTGGAAAACGTGAGTGCTAAAAACTGTCTGTATCCACCACATGCCATTGTATTTCGAATACTTGTACGCTTTACATCAGAGAAATAAACAAGATTTCACAAAGTTTCTAGACTGATCACAAGAATTTCTTTTAAGGGTGGTAGCCACCTAAATAATTCAAACCCAGTCGCTTAAACCCGGAGATCTCAAACTACCTTTCTTCCCATCCTCCAAATCAGGAAAATCATTCGCTGCCAAATTTTCAAGTTTCCATGTCAGAAATTTCATTTCCCAAAACATCCCGAGTTATCAGAATCATTCCAAGCATTTGCTTTGTCTTCCTAGCCTCTCCGAATCTCGGGGACGAGATTCCTTTTAAGGGTGGTAGTCTGTAACATCCCAACATTTTATAATGTTCAAAAATCACTAAAATTTAAAACTTTTCCTTTATTAAAATAAAATATTAAATGCATAAGAGAACCACTACAGAAAAGGTTTAATATTTCAAATATCTCAGTTTAACCTTATCTTCAAAAGTTGTTTCAAGTAAACAATTTATTAACCATTGTAATTCTCAAAACCTCAATATCTAATTTGATAAATGTTATACAAACTTTCAAACCATTTCCCTGTAGTAAAAAGTTCTTTGTAAGTATTTGATTTAAACCACATAGCCATAACTAATCATAAATTAAAATAATATATTTATAACAAATTAAAACATGGTCTAATTGCCTAATAAGTTTTCATTATTGTAACTAAATTCAAATTATAGTTTTGGAAATTATAACTTTATAATTCATAACTTTAAAACTTCATAGATTTTAAATTAATGAATTAGCCAAATAAACATGTCATTTGCTTAAATGAATTTCATTTATTTTCAAAGCATAAAATGACTTTCATGAATATATTTTCTATATAAGAAATGAATCAAATCAAAAATCTTTTCCAAGGTTGTTATGAAGTTTTCAAATGAATTATCAAAATATAAAATATAATGGTGCACAAATTATTTTCAATTAAAAATGAATACCTTATATTTCACATTTCCTAAACATTTTTTATATTTAGTTCTTTAATATTATGCCAAAATAAAGATGAATGATTTCATTAAAAAAAAGTTTAAATAACTTAAATTCAAACATATTGGAATGTGTGTATTTTACAAATTTTATTTAGCCAAAAGAAAATTTAATTAAGATAGAAATTCAAATTTGACTTTAAGTGTCAAATTTGTATTTAATCAATATTTCAAAATATTATTTTTCAAAAAGTTTCAAAACATGCCCACTATTGTTTTAAAACATAGATATTAATTCTACAAATTTATAGAAATTAATTTGACATCATTTGGACCATTAAATCAAAAGATATGAATTAAAGGAAAATTCAGAAAAGAAAAATAAATGATGACGTCAGCGTGACGTCATCGTCTTCAATCTCCGGCCGGAGACCACGCCCGAAAACGGCCGGAGTTACTCGCGTTGATTCATGCGATTAAGACGCGGATTCACTGCTCCGACCACGCCCTTTAAAAGCCCTCGCTCTCCTCTCTCTTTCCCCTCTCCTCCCACTCAGTTTCGTGCCCCCAGGCTGCCGCGAGAGCCCGCCGGAGTTGCTTCGGCCGCCGCCGCGTTTCTCACGATCCCGTCACGGTGAGACCTCCCCCGAGCCCCTGGTCCTCTCTTCTGTCCTTGCCATCCTCGTGCGCAACCGTATGACCCCTTGTTTCGCTTTTCCCCGCAGCAAGTCGGCGAAACCGAGCAAGTCGAGCTCGCCGGAGTAGCCGTGGCTCCGCCCGTGCCTCCACGCTAGTCCAGGGCGCCCGAGTAGACGCCGTCGCCACCATCCGCCTCGCCGCGACGAGCTGCACATCCCCGTCGCCTCCGTTCGTCCGGGGGAGCTCCGCAGCGTCGCCTCCGTCCTTGCCGAGCGCAGCGCCGCCGTCGGCCTCGTCTCCGGTGAAATCCCGCCGCCGGCTTTTGGTCAACTCACGGTGAGCCATCCGATCTAGATCTTGCGGCTGAGATTAGAAGCTTTTATGCGAATCGGTACGGTTAGATTAGATCCGTTGGATCTGTATCCTACGGACGAGATCAAATCACTTGCCACGTCGGATCCGCGTCAGCAGCACAGTCAGCGCTGACGTGGATTTTGTTTTCTTTTAATTGTTTAAATGGTAGTTTTGCAGAAAAGCCCCTATCACTTAGATCTGTCATAACTTTTTAACCACTTATCCAAATTCAAATATTTTTATATATTTGGAAAGCTCTTGATATGTAGATTATTTTAGATCTGCCAAAATTCAATTTTGACTTAGTGTAAAATATTCAAATTTCAAATGGTGGATTTGAGTATATTTGTCATAACCTTAAATCTATATTTCCAAAAATTGCAAATAAAATTGTTTTAGAAACTTTAGAATATTTGTAAATTAATGCCACTGCTATAAAATAATTTTGAATAAATGTGAATAAATTCATAGTTACATTACATTTAATTTGGATAGTTTGACTATTTTCAACATAACTATTAATAAAAATATTAATTTTGATTAAAGTAAAATTGCTATAAATTTAATTAAAATGCCCCTGTCTATTAACAATATTTATAAAATTATGTTATAAAATTTAATCATAGAAAACTTTAATATCATAATTATTCCTTTTATTTTACTTTCCAAAATTAGAAATTAATTAGATTGCATTTATGGGCCAAATGCTTACCTTATAAATATCACCAAAATTTAGTATTATATTTCTTGTGGATTAAAATTTCATGTCATGCTTAGCTTATCTATTTAGTAGTTATATTTTTCCCCTAAGGAAAACTCCTCCCCATTTTCCCAAAGTTAGGTTTATTTTCAAACTTAGCAATCTTGTGAGGTGCTACACTTAGACACTTACAAACTTTTAAACATGGAGCTGGAAGACCAATAAAGGACTTAGCCAAACGAGACTCCAGAAGAATCTCCAAGGAGTAGGAGCACTTAGAAGAAAGATCAAGAAGAAGTTCATGAAGACCAACCAGAAATATTTTCTAAGTCTTTCTCCCTCTTTCTTCTTTCTCCCTCCTTCTTCTATTAGACTTCATGATGACTAAATAAATCCAAGACCATCCCCGAGGATACAAGAACCACCAAGTCTGGAGATGAAACCTGGAGGACAACTACATCGTTCTTTCTATCTTTTCCCTCCTTCCTAATCTTGTCCTTTAGACTTAAACAAATTTTGATCATGATGTTATCATCTTAAAGTTGTTGGATCCTAGCGGTATGGTGAGATGAAGCGGCCTGGAAACAAACCTTACATGTCCACGTACATGAGACCTGTTCCACAATTTAAGTGGCTGGCCGGGTGTGAGTCTCTCTCACTTTAGTGAATATCCAATTTACAAAGAGTTGATAATAGTTGTTGATCCTCAAAGAATAGAACTAGTAATTCACTCTAACTATTTTGCACATCATGCATGAACACATTTCCTTAGAAAGTTTTATAAAACTTATTTATTCATCTAGTATGTGTTTTGTGTGTATTATGGAGTTGTGCTTGTTGTTGATTGTTGTATTGTTGTTTGTCTCTACTGTTAGATTGAACGGAGAGTCCCGAGTATCGTTGAAAAGAGTTGAGAACAACGACAATATTCAAAGGCAAGTGGCACACCTCATAAACTTCCTAGTATTTTCTATGCATTACTTAGTGTATTTTACCTGCATGAGTAAGATAGTATTGCTATGCTAAACCTGCGTAGAATTCCCTTACTCCTGTGTCTAGGTTCCTATATAATACTTAATAGATGTAGTGATGCTATGCAATTGATGAAACGTTTTACAAATTATTAAGTGGCTACTCAGGACTGTGCTTGTGGTTGTCTTTGCCTAAGGTAGTTTCTACTATACTTGGGGCCATGAGCATGGTGATTTTTACCTGAGAGTGCACATCCACTAAGTTAATGAAACTCCTGGGTGGATTGGTTGTTATGGTTTATGTTGAGTGGCTTTTGGGACTATGCTTGTGGTTGTCATCGCCTAGGATGAATGTCTATTCTACTTAGGGCCACGAGTATGGTGGTTGTTACCCAGAAGTACACTTGTGGATGGCCACCCAGGGAACAAAGGAATCTGAAGAACTCCGAGTGACGATTGCTTTCCGTGCAACCTTTTGACAATGGGCTCTGTCTAGAATAATTAAGTTGTGAGGGTGCAACCTGTCAGCTTGACAAGCAGATGTAGGGGGATGATAGGTGGAACGGGTCTTGCTAGTATGGTTGCATTCTTCTTCTGAAAGTTCTTGTCTCAATTCTCTCCTTTCCATAATACACTCCGTGTGTATAGGATTTCCCGGACAAATTGAGTCTAAAGGTGAAAGTGCACAACCTCTGCAGAGTGTAAAACTAAGTACTTAGCCGTGTCCCCGGTACGGACAATTTGAGCAGCTGATCAAGGACGTCAACAGAGGATTCCATCATCCCAACTTCAGAAATAAAACTTGATGGGTGAACAAGGGAAGATGAGATTTATGGTTTTCATGCCATACTTGTCTTGATTTGAAGAAAGTGTTTTACAAAAAGATAGGAAAAATTGGCTTTATGCAAAATAGCCTTGAACTCCACCAGCCAAATATGCATATAGGCTTTAGAGTTATTCCATTAAGTGTCCACCATAGTGTCACTTGCCAGACTCCATTTTAATGGAATCTGACCCACGTTGTTGCAATATTTTTCTTATTGCAGATTGTTCAGATGACGAGTGAGGTTTCCCTGATAGGTTTCGAGTCTACAACCAACATGTTTTCGCCTGTGGCAGCATGAAAGTTATAGAGACTCACTGCTATTGTCTTTCCGCTGTGTACCTTTTCAATGCTAGCTTTATGCTATGCAACTTGTATCCCATATATTGTAATTCTGGATCATCGATGTAATAAAATTGTCGCTTTGTTGTGATATTACATCGTAAACTGTGTGTGCAAATGAATCGATCCAGGGATTTGCACTATACACAGGTATCTGCCTTATTTAAAGTGCAGGTACGCTACAGTGGAATATTCACTTGTGGAAGGCCACCCAGGAGCAAAGGAATCTGAAGAACTCCAAGTGAAGATTGCTTCTCGTGCAGCCATTGCCAATATGGGCTCTGGCTTGATCAACTAAGCTGCGTGGACTCTCCCCGGCCTGACAGGTGGTGGTAGAGGATTTGTAGGTGGAGCGCGTCAGGCCAGAGTGGGAGGGGAAATGCTTCTGAAAGATCTCGTCTTATTCTTTCCTTTCCTTATCACAAATGGTGTGTAAAGGATAACCTGGGTTGAATAGGTACAATGGTGAACGTGCACAACCTCTGCAGAGTTAAAATCTAAGTACTTAGCCGTGTCCCCGGAAACGGTCAATTGAGCAGCTGAACGAGGATGTCAACGGAGGATTCCACCATTCCAACTTCAAAAATATAAAACTTGATGGGTGAACAAGGGTAGAATGAGACACTGGATTTCATGCCACAGATGTCTCGAATAGAAGAAAAGTGTTTTCCAAAGAGTTAGGAAAAATTGGCTTTATGCAAAATAGCCTTGAACTCCACCAGCCAAATATGCATATAGGCTTTAGAGTTATTCCATTAAGTGTCCACCATAGTGTCACTTGCCAGACTCCATTTTTAATGGAATCTGACCCACATTGTTGCAATATTTTTCTTATTGCAGATTGTTCAGATGACGAGTGAGGTTTCGTATATAGGTTTCGAGTCTACAACCAACATGTTTTCGCCTGTGGCAACATGAAAGTGATAGAGACTCACTTCTATTGTATTTCTGCTGTGTACTATTTCAAAGCTAGCTTTATGCTATGCAACTTGTAATGAATATTTTGTATTTCTGGATCATCGATGTAATAAAATTGACGCTTTGTTGTGATATTACATCGTAAACTGTGTGTGCAAATGAATCGATCCAGGGATTTGCACTATACACAGGTATCTGCCTTATTTTAAGTGCAGGTACACTACATGCCTGCCAGGTGCTCGATAGAATGCCAAAAAGAAAAAGAAATGATGAGGGAAGGCTAGGGTTTGGCCAGAATCGAGGGAAAAGTCCTCTAGAGGGTTGGTGAGGGCTTAGGGTATCCAAAGACAGGGAGAGAGGGAAGGGGAGTGCTAGGTTTAGACTAAGATGGTTTTCGGCTGATTAGACTAGGTTACTTTGCAAATATGGATTAGTCAATCCCATGGCAAGAAAAGTAAGAGACAAGATGGAATCACTAGAAGGGTCAGAGGTGCAGTATTAGGCTTAAGAGCATAGGTAAATATAGTTGAACAACAACTAGATACAAAAATGACTAGTTGCTATCTAGTAACATGACATAAGATCATATTATAATGTATCACTTAAAACAAGCATGAATTAATTATCCAATATTCTTGAATAATTTAAATAAGGTTATGGGTAGATAGTAGAGATGATAAGGATGAGGCTTGGTGAGTTGCATTTCTAAATTGAAATAGATAAACCCTAATTATCATGTTCTAGAGATGCTAAAAATTAATGGAAATGAAGATAATTGTTTCTTATTTGGAAAAGGATAATCTTTGAGTTTCTCCTAAAATCAACATTATAATAAAGAGTTAAACACACCTTTATCATAGGGCACAACATTTAAAGCATGAATGGTCTCCAGTAAATTATATAGATAAGATGTTGTCTCATACACCACCACATGAACAATTAAAATAACACACTCATGGGAAACAATTTAAACACATAACATATAGGTCAACCACGCATAAAAATAGATAAACACCCACACAATTGGATCAATAGCCATACTTTTAATATAGATCAAAAATATTTGTGAGGAGGTGATCAACAGAATCAAAACAGGTTATTTTTGGTAGGAATAGACTTAAACCAGCATAAGGTGAGGTGGTGATCATAATGATCCAGACATGGCTCTTGGTATAAATAAAATTACTCCAATCTGTTGAGAATTGGTTTCCAGAGACTAATTAATATGGTGTTTTGGAAAAGAGAGTTGATAATGCTTGCAACAAGTTAAAATCCAATATAATTTAAGACTTATTGTATGGTCCTATATAGTTGTGCAAACATGCAGTTTTGAGGAATATGGTTAGTTTCTCAAATGATATATATATTTTGGGGGGTTGCTAAAATCAAAACATTAGGGCAAAATAGAGTTTATTCAAAAGGGAATGGGAGAAGATATGTGGACTACTTCACTTGTTAAAACATTGACCTTAGAGGTCATATTATAACTTGTTTGAGTTTTAGATGGTTGTTATTAAGGAGTCATCAACACAAACATCAGAAACACAACTTGACAAACAAAGCATACCAGGGAAAACACATCCATTGACATGACATTTCAAAAAGTTTTTGTTGCTTCCAAAATTTTGGATCTTTTATACTTTAGTTTTTATTGTTTCCAAAATTTGGGGTGTTACAGTTAAGTTAAGTCAAAGTATCTTGATTGTGGTGTGTGCAGGTTCCACGTCAACTACGTCCAGCACTTTTCTGGCGCCGTTGCCACCTCGAGGGAATTCTCATTTCTTGCTGGTTCGATAACCTTGGTTTCATAACTGAGGGAAACTTGTTGCTGCACGATTCATACCTTCCTCTTGGGGTTTCCCAACAACACACTACCGTGTGCATCAAGCATTTTTTTTGCGCAGTTGGCGGGGAAATAAGAATTCTTCTGCGAGGGGAGTCTCAAACTTCCAATCTTTTTATTTTGTTATGGTCTTGCTTAGTTTATTTTAGTATTGTCTTGTTTGCTTAATATAAAAAATACAAAAAAACTTAGTTACTTGCATTACTTTATTTATTTTCGGTTTGCATATTATGCCTAGTGTTTTACTTGCTTTCAATGGATTCTATATTTAATACGAAAGAGGAATACCGCTTGTCTAAAAAGGGGAAATATTTATGGGTACAAATAAGTAGATTGAATTATTTTGCTAAGAACTTGTGTTCAACATATGATGAATCCTACTGCTTTAATGAATCTTTTTTTCGTAGAAGGCATAAACACCTACCTTTTCAATGTGATTATAATGATAATGAAACCTTGGCTACTTATGCTAAAGGAAACTATAAATTTGGTAGTCTTGAACAAATTAAAGAATTTGTTGTTTTTAAGGGTGCCTATGAAATTGCTGGTAATATTCATAATTATGATCCCCCTTGTAAAATTGAGAATTATGCTATACTTGGTTACTGTCTTGAATATTATAATGATAATCCTTATATTGATGAATTTATTGAGCAAAGATATCCTCAAATAGAAGAAAATTTTGTCTTGCAGGAACCTGTAGAAGAAGAAATTGCTGAACCTAATAGCTCATTGGATGAATCACATATCTTTTAAATTAAATTACTTTCATAGGTTTAATTTGATTTTAAGTCCACAAAATTGATATATTGAATTGATAATAATCTTCCTTTTATTTTATATTTAATTTAGACAAGAATACTACCAACAGGTTCTATTTTCAATAAGCTTTTCAAATTATTTTTTTATGAATTTTTCTGATAAGTTTTGATATAGTTTTGAATTTTTTTTGTATTCAAAAGACTTAAAACCAAAATTTATTTACATAAAAAAATCTGAGTCGGGCCAGCCTTCCAACGCAAGTGGGCCGATGTAACATCCCTATATTTTGAAATGTTTAAAAATCACTAAAATTTAAAACTTTTGAAAACATTTAAGTATTTTGCTTTGGAAAAGAAAATTTAAGCATTGCATTCATGCATACATGCATCTCATCATTCATCATCTTATTAAATCACAAAAGGTTTAAATTAAAAATCCATTATATTTCATATTACTCTAAAAATGTTTATATTCTATTATTTTACTTTTATGCAAAAATAAAGGAGAATGATTTCAGCAAAATAAGTTTAAATAATCTAAATTCAAACATATTTGAATTTGGGTAATTTCTTAAATTTTATTTAACTCTAAACAAATTATTAAATCCCTAATTTCAAAGTTAAACTAAAATAGGTAAAATTGTATTTTATGAATATTTCAAAATAATTAATTTTCAAAAAGTTTCAAAACATGCCCACAAATGGTTTAAAGAATAGATATGAATTTTACAAATTTATAAAAATTAATTTGACATCATTTGGACAATTAAATCAAAAGATATGAATTAAAAGAAAAATCATAAAATAAAAAGAAAAATGATGACGTCAGCATGACGTCAGTGTCGTCTTCCTCCAGCCGGAAACCACGACCCTGACCTCGCTCGAAACGGCTTGATTCATTCCCCTTCAATTCGAGCGATTTAAGGGAGCAATCAACGCCCTCTCCTGCCCTATAAATCCCCCACCCTCTGCCGCGTCTTTCCCCTCTCTTTCCCCTCGAAAACGCCGCCAGGCCGCCGTACGAGCTCGCCGGAGTTCGTCTCCTTCGCCGCCGCGTTTCTCACGATCCCGTCACGGTGAGACCTCCCCCGAGCCCCTGGTCCTCTCCTCTGTCCTTTCCATCCTCGTGCGCATCCGTATGACCCCTTGTTTGGCTTTTCCCCGCAGCAAGTCGGTGAAACCGAGCAAGCCGAGCTCGCCTGAGTAACCGTGGCTCCGCCCGCGCCTCCACGCCAGTCCAGGGCGCCCGAGTAGACGCCGTCGCCACCATCCTCCTTGCCGTGCCGCGCCGCGCCCCCTCGTCACTTCCCCGAACCGATTCAACCACCGGAGCTCCGTCCCCGTCCGCGCATGAGTCGTCGCCACCGTCTCCTTCCTCGCCGGCCATCGGAGCGCCGCCACGGTATGGTCATTTCCTCCTGGCCGTCCGATCTGATCTCAGCGGCCATGATTAGAAGGCTTTAACGAATCGGTATGATTCACTGTAGTCCGTTAGATCTGGATCTAACGATCCAGATTCATCCACTTAACCACGTCAGCGCCAGCGTGGCAGCCGCGTCAGTGCACAGTCAACACCATGTCAGATCGAGTCAGCGGCCCAGTCAACATATCTGTCATTTTTGCAGAAAAGCCCCTGCATATTCAAACCTTCATAACTTTTTAACCACTTATCCAAATTTCATAAATTTTATATTTTTGAAAAGCCCTTGACATGTAGAATAATTTGGATCTGTTAGAATTCAAATTTGTGTTAGTTTAAAATATTCAAAATTCAAATGGTGGATTTGAATATTTTTGTAATAACTTTAAATCTATGAATCCAAAAATTGCAAATAAAATAGTTTTAGAAACTTTAGAATATTTGTATTGTGATGCCTCTGTTATAAAATAATTTTGAGTAACATTTGAATGAATTCATAGTTATATATTTAAATTGAATAGTTTGAATATTTTCAACATAACTTTTAATATAAACATTATTCTTGAATAAATCCAATTGCTATACATTTATTTAAATCCCCTCTGTTTATTAATATTAATTATAAAATTTGGTGATAAAAATTTAAACCACATAAACTTTAATCTTATATATATTACTTTATTATATTTTGTGAAAATAGAAATTAATTAAATTACATTATCATAATTGTTCATGTGATTCAAAATTTCATTTCATGCATATCATAATCTATTTTGTAGTTATATTTCCCATAAGAAAACTCCCTCCCCATTTTCTCTAAGTTAGAAATATTTTTAACTTAGCATTTTGGTAAAGTGATACACTTAGACACTTAGGATTTTCAACATGGAGCTAGAACACCAATGAAGGACTTAGCCAAAACAAAACTCCAGAAGAATCTCCAAGAAGTAGAAGCACTTAGAAGAAAAATCAAGAGGAAGTTCATGAAGACCAACCAGAAATATTTTCTAAGTCTTGCTCCCTCTATCATTCTTTTCTCCCTTCTTCTCTGAGACATCATGAAGACTAAGTGTCGTGGTGGTATCACGGCAGATGCCATAGGATGGCTAAAGTGTTGGGCCGATGGACGCTTGGTGTAACGCCCCAAATTTTGGAAGCAACAAAAACTTGATTATAAAAGATCCAAATTTCTGAGGCAACAAAAAATTTCTGAAATGTCTTGTTTATGGATATGTTTATCCTCTAATTTCTCTATTGGGCATGTTGTGTTTTGTGTTTGTGTTGATAACCTCTCTAGCTATCAACCCTAAAGTTCAACCTAGTTATAATTTGACATCTGATATCAGTGTTATCACAAACTATATTCACCATGATGTTCCGATTTTAGCAACCACCCAAAGAACTATTAGTTGAGAAAATAAAAGTATTTCCAAAAACTATTTGTTTACAAAACTATATAGGACCCTATAATAATTCCTAATATATTTTGAGCCTAATATGTGGCAAGTGTTTGCAACTCTTATTTCAACATTCCTAAATTGGTATTTCTTTGGAGACTACTACTAAGAAGTTGTTTAACCCTCTTTCTTCAAAATCTTGTCATATTTCTTATTGATCACCACCTCACTAATATAGTGGTTTAACTTAAAGTGGGAATGTTTATCTATTTGTATGTGTGGATGACCTAGATGCTATGTGCTCCAATTGTTCCCCATAAGTGTGTTATTTTATGTGTGTTCATGTGATGTTGTATGTGACAACATTTGATTCATATAATTTAATGGGGATCTAAATGTTTGTTGTTCTTATATTTCATAAGTTTAATGTATTACCTCTTGTAGAATGGTTTTATGTTGATGTTTACGAGATTTATATTTTATATAGATAGAAAATCAATCATCCCTCTTATTAATTTTTAGCATTTCTTTGGCATGACAAATGGATTTATCTTTAATCATTTTGGAAATGCAACTCAACCAACCTCATCCATATGATATCTACAAGCTCTTCATAATGCTATTTAAAATATTCAAAAATAATTAATCACTAATTGTTGCTTGGGTTGAATGCATCATCTTAAGGTGACCATATCTGGTTTATAACATAGCTACTTGCCATTCTTGTATATGGTTGTTATCAAACCCCTTTTGACCTAAACTTTTTAATAGAATGTTAAAGCCTTATGCCCTCCCCCCAAACCATCTTGTGTTATATTTTTTCTGTCAAGGGGTTGACTAATCCATCTTAGCAAAGTGGCCTAATCCTTACTTCCCCAAGATTGTATTTAACTAAACCTACCCCTCTCCTCTTGTCCATCATGTGTTTTTGGTTGTGCAATGGACCTCCACCCCTCTAGAAACTCTTAGCACGATTTTTGTCAAACCCTAGCCCTCCTTTTCTTCTTGTCCTTTTCTTCTTGGCATTCTGTCGAGCACCCTGGGGGTAGGAGAGACCACTCCCTTACTCATACCCCTCCAACGGTGCTGCGACGTCCACTAGGCTCCAAGTCGTGCCCCTGGGTACTCATGATGATCTCCACCGCCCAATTCGACCAATAGCTCTCCATCACCCTCCCCCTTGCGTGCCCGTGCACCCCGACCTCATGCACCGGCCACCCTCTCCTCTAATGCAGCCAAGGCCACCCCACCTCTCACCTTGCCCATTGCATTCCTGCTCGTCCACTCTCCCACCCCCTGCAAGATCTCTGAAGCCCTCTCACTCCTCCGCTCGGCACTGTGCAGGAAACCTCGCTCGGGTTCAGGGCTTCCGAGCATGAAGGCTACCATTGTGTAGTGCCCTTGCTTAAGATAGCAATGGCACTTATGAATAGTGCGGAAGACTTGGATCACATAAGTCTCGCAATTTCCAATAAGAGGTAATATCACAGTACAATGTCATAATCTATTACAATACGAAACGAATGATCCAAAAACAAATAATCCTTACAATTTTGCACAGCTAAAAACGCTAGCTGAATAAAAAGTTCACACTTTATTTCAGAGTTCAAACGCAAAACAAAAGATAGCATGGAGCTACAAAAACTCCATGAAGCCACTGGCAGATCATGTTGGTTGTAGCTTGAAGACGACCCCCTTACTCCTCATTCAGACATTCTGCAAGTTTTAGTTGCAGCCCAGCTATAAAGGGTAGCACAATTGAATTGTGGTGGCAAGTGACTTTGATTTCTAATATTCTACTAAGCTATATCTATATGTTTATTTGGCTGGTGGAGCTCAAGGCTATTGCGTAAAGCAAGTTTTCTCCTACTTTTGATAAACAATTTTCTTAAATCAATATCTTCTCTTTCAGAGACATCTCGAGACAAGTCCATGTCTCCTACCCATGTTCACCTAACAAAGTTTTATAAGAAAAGTATTTCCAAAAACTATTTGTTTACAAAACTATATAGGACCCTATAATAATTCCTAATATATTTTGAGCCTAATATGTGGCAAGTGTTTGCAACTCTTATTTCAACATTCCAAAATTGGTATTTCTTTGGAGACTACTACTAAGAAGTTGTTTAACCCTCTTTCTTCAAAATCTTGTCATAATTTTTATTGATCACCACCTCACTAATATAGTGGTTTAACTTAAAGTGGGAATGTTTATCTATTTGTATGTGTGGATGACCTAGATGCTATGTGCTCCAATTGTTCCTCATAAGTGTGTTATTTTATGTGTGTTCATGTGATGTTGTATGTGACAACATTTGATTCATATAATTTAATGAGGATCTAAATGTTTGTTGTTCTTATATTGCATAAGTTTAATGTATTACCTCTTGTAGAATGGTTTTGTGTTGATGTTTACCAGATTTATATTTTATATAGATAGAAAATCAATCATCCCTATTATTAATTTTTAGCATTTCTTTGGCATGACAAATGGATTTATCTTTAATCATTTTGGAAATGCAACTCAACCAACCTCATCCATATGATATCTACAAGCTCTCCATAATGCTATTTAAAATACTCAAAAATAATTAATCACTAATTGTTGCTTGGGTTGAATGCATCATCTTAAGGTGACCATATCTGGTTTATAACATAGCTACTTGCCATTTTTGTATATGGTTGCTATCAAACCCCTTTTGACCTAAACTTTTTAATAGAATGTTAAAGCCTTATGCCCTCTCCCCAAACCATCTTGTGTTATATTTTTTCTGTCAAGGGGTTGACTAATCCATCTTAGCAAAGTGGCCTAATCCTTACTTTCCCAAGATTGTATTTAACTAAACCTACCCCTCTCCTCTTGTCCATCATGTGTTTTTGGTTGTGCACTGGACCTCCACCCCTCTGGAAACTCTTAGCACGATTTTTGTCAAACCCTAGCCCTCCTTTTCTTCTTGTCCTTTTCTTCTTGGCATTCTGTCGAGCACCCTAGGGGTAGGAGAGACCACTCCCTTACTCCAACCCCTCCAACGGTGCTGCGACGTCCACTAGGCTCCAAGTCGTGCCCCTGGGTACTCATGATGGTCTCCACCGCCCAATTCGACCAATAGGTCTCCATCACCCTCCCCCTTGCGTGCCCGTGCACCCCGACCTCATGCACCGGCCACCCTCTCCTCTAATGCAGCCGAGGCCACCCCACCTCCTCTCACCTTGCCCATTGCATTCCTGCTCGTCCACTCTCCCACCCCCTGCAAGATCTCTGAAGCCCTCTCACTCCTCCGCTCGGCACTGTGCAGGAAACCTCGCTCGGGTTCATGGCTTCCGAGCATGAAGGCCACCATTGTATAGTGCCCTTGCTTAAGATAGCAATGGCACTTGTGAATAGTGCGGAAGACTTGGATCACATAAGTCTCGCAATTTCCAATAAGATGTAATATCAAAGTACAATGTCATAATCTATTACAATACGAAACGAATGATCCAAAAGCAAATAATCCTTACAGTTTTGCATAGCTGAAAACGCTAGCTGAATAAAAAGTTCACACTTTATTTCAGAGTTCAAACGCAAAACAAAAGATAGCATGGAGCTACAGCATCTCCATGAAGCCACTGGCAGATCATGTTGGTTGTAGCTCGAAGACGACCCCCTTACTCCTCATTCAGACATTCTGCAAGTTTTAGTTGCAGCCCACCTATAAAGGGTCAGCACAATTGAATTGTGGTGGCAAGTGACTTTGATTTCTAATATTCTACTAAGCTATATCTATATGTTTATTTGGCTGGTGGAGCTCAAGGCTATTGCATAAAGCAAGTTTTCTCCTCCTTTTGATAAACAATTTTCTTAAATCAATATCTTCTCTTTCAGAGACATCTCGAGACAAGTCCATGTCTCCTACCCATGTTCACCTAACAAAGTTTTATAAGAAAAGTATTTCCAAAAACTATTTGTTTACAAAACTATATAGGACCCTATAATAATTCCTAATATATTTTGAGCCTAATATGTGGCAAGTGTTTGCAACTCTTATTTCAACATTCCTAAATTGGTATTTCTTTGGAGACTACTACTAAGAAGTTGTTTAACCCTCTTTCTTCAAATTCTTGTCATAATTTTTATTGATCACCACCTCACTAATATAGTGGTTTAACTTAAAGTGGGAATGTTTATCTATTTGTATGTGTGGATGACCTAGATGCTATGTGCTCCAATTGTTCCCCATAAGTGTGTTATTTTATGTGTGTTCATGTGATGTTGTATGTGACAACATTTGATTCATATAATTTAATGGGGATCTAAATGTTTGTTGTTCTTATATTGCATAAGTTTAATGTATTACCTCTTGTAGAATGGTTTTGTGTTGATGTTTACCAGATTTATATTTTATATAGAAAGAAAATCAATCATCCCTCTTATTAATTTTTAGCATTTCTTTGGCATGACAAATGGATTTATCTTTAATCATTTTGGAAATGCAACTCAACCAACCTCATCCATATGATATCTACAAGCTCTCCATAATGCTATTTAAAATATTCAAAAATAATTAATCACTAATTGTTGCTTGGGTTGAATGCATCATCTTAAGGTGACCATATCTGGTTTATAACATAGCTACTTGCCATTCTTGTATATGGTTGTTATCAAACCCCTTTTGACCTAAACTTTTTAATAGAATGTTAAATCCTTATGCCCTCTCCCCAAACCATCTTGTGTTATATTTTTTCTGTCAAGGGGTTGACTAATCCATCTTAGCAAAGTGGCCTAATCCTTACTTTTCCAAGATTGTATTTAACTAAACCTACTCCTCTCCTCTTGTCCATCATGTGTTTTTGGTTGTGCACTGGACCTCCACCCCTCTGAAAACTCTTAGCACGATTTTTGTCAAACCCTAGCCCTCCTTTTCTTCTTGTCCTTTTCTTATTGGCATTCTGTCGAGCACCCTGGGGGTAGGAGAGACCACTCCCTTACTCCAACCCCTCCAACGGTGCTGCGACATCCACTAGGCTCCAAGTCGTGCCCCTGGGTACTCATGATGGTCTCCACCGCCCAATTCGACCAATATATCTCCATCACCCTCCCCCTTGCGTGCCCGTGCACCCCGACCTCATGCACCGGCCACCCTCTCCTCTAATGCAGCCGAGGCCCCCCCACCTCCTCTCACCTTGCCCATTGCATTCCTGCTCGTCCACTCTCCCACCCCCTGCAAGATCTCTGAAGCCCTCTCACTCCTCCGCTCGGCACTGTGCAGGAAACCTCGCTCGGGTTCATGGCTTCCGAGCATGAAGGCCACCATTGTGTAGTGCCCTTGCTTAAGATAGCAATGGCACTTATGAATAGTGCGGAAGACTTGGATCACATAAGTCTCGCAATTTCCAATAAGATGTAATATCACATTACAATGTCATAATCTATTACAATACGAAACGAATGATCCAAAAACAAATAATCCTTACAATTTTGCATAGCTGAAAACGCTAGCTGAATAAAAAGTTCACACTTTATTTCAGAGTTCAAACGCAAAACAAAAGATAGCATGGAGCTACAGCATCTCCATGAAGCCACTGGCAGATCATGGTTGTTGTAGCTCGAAGACGACCCCCTTACTCCTCATTCAGACATTCTGCAAGTTTTAGTTGCAGCCCAGCTATAAAGGGTCAGCACAATTGAATTGTGGTGGCAAGTGACTTTGATTTCTAATATTCTACTAAGCTATATCTATATGTTTATTTGGCTGGTGGAGCTCAAGGCTATTGCGTAAAGCAAGTTTTCTCCTACTTTTGATAAACAATTTTCTTAAATCAATATCTTCTCTTTCAGAGACATCTCGAGACAAGTCCATGTCTCCTACCCATGTTCAGCCAACAAAGTTTTATTAAGAAATTGAGATGAAGAGATTTTCAGAACACAGCCTTGTGTAGTTACTCAAATTGTCCGATGCCGGGGACACGGCTAAGATCTTAGGTTTTAACTCTCGAGAGTGTGTGCACTTTCACCATTAGACTCAATCAACCCAAACTATCCTCTACACTCATTTAGTGAGAAGGAAAAGGAGAAGATCAAGACGAGAATTTTCAGAAGTTGCTTTCCCATGATCATACTAAGATATTACCACCGTCCTATCAACTCTACCACCATCAATCTCTTGACCCAGGTCCACATCAACTTACTCCATCAAGACAGAGCCGATATTGACCAATGGTTGCACAATAAGCAACTAAACTCAAGGTAAACTTAAATCTCATAGCCCTGGGTGGCCTACCACAAGTGAGCAACTCAGGTTAACAGCGCATATAATGGCCCCAAGTAAGTGGAAACTATCTTGGGCGAAGACAACCATGAAACTTGGCCCTGAGAAGCCACTCAACTTGAAACCTCCTCGATCGACCCAATCCACCCAGGCGTTAAATTAATTTAGTGGAAATTTTCATTTATTACATCACCATAAAACAATCATTTTTGCAGCATGTACTTCCACTAAATTATAATAGGGTCTAACTGGAATTTCTAAGGGGTAACCTAACAGGTTTGCATAGCATACTACAAATCTCCCAGAAACCTATCATGCATACTACTTTTCCAAATACTTCTTAAAACACTAGGTATGCAATAGAATAAAATAGTAGGTGTTTTATGAAGTCACTTGCCTTCGTAGCAGGAGGAGCAAGCACAACAAGAATAGCAATCACACGCAAGTCCTTCCTCTCCTTCACAATCTAGCACAAGCAATACATAAAAATAAATACCCACACAGTATCACACAATACCAAACATAAAGATGTATGCATGCATGATATGCCATGAGTATAACTAGACACTCTTATCAATTATTTATATCTTCTGTTATTAAATGCATGAGATACAATTCTAGGAGTTTATTATTTTACTTATCAATTAATTTAATAGAAACAATATAACAAATTTTTGAATTCTATAACTACAACTTTTATTGTTTTAAGAAAGTTTTCAAATAAGACACATATTAATATTTCTGGACAGAGGGCAATAACCTAACTCTAAAACAATTAAGTTTATTTGAGAAACATTTTTATTATTTAAGTTATGGATTTTATAGCCGAATTACTCCTCGGATAAATTCATGAATTATAATTTATCAAAAGTAAAAACAAATGATGTAGAAATAAACTACACTATCATGGCTATCCGTGGATATAAAATTAATTGAATTTGGATTTACAGAACACAAGTTATGAATTTTCTAAGTTTTGCATGTTTTCTGTTTTATTTATAAAAATCCTGCGAAAAAGAATTAAAAAGGGGCTACGTGGCGCGATCCTATTGGACGAAAACGGTTCGCGCGGATCGCAGGCGCGCGCCGTCCGATCAAAATAAAATCGGACGCACAGAAACGTTCCGATCTAGATCCGTTGGATCTAGATCCAACGGCTTATACCGCACGGCCGAACCGAGCGGCGCGCGGGTCGCCGGAGCGCTCGCCGGCGATGGCGCCCGCGGCGGCGGCGCGTCGGCTTCGGCGTTCCTGACGTTATACGAAGCCCCGGGAGGAGCGCTTCTTACCAAAATGAAGCGGAGGAGGAGGCGAGGTCGATGGCGCGGCGGCGGCGTCGGTGTTCTTCTCGTTTCCTCGTCGGAGTCGTGGACGGCGGCGGCGGTCTCGGGTCGAGGATGGATACGGCGCTCGGCTGCGAAATAAAACACGCGAGGGGGCTCAACGTGTGCGCAAGGAGATGGGGAAGTGAGGGGAAGAAAGTGGGGGCGCTCGAGGTGCTCGATTTTAGCGAAATCGTGCAAAATGCCCGGCGGAAATGGCGGCGGCGGGGGTCTCGATTCCGAGCAGCCCGGCGGCGGAGTGGTAGGGTTTGGGGGGGGGGGAGGTTTCGGAGGCGGCTTCGAGGTGAATAAAAAGGAGGGAGGACGGGAGCTAATCGCGGCGGAAAATGGCTCGGAAACGGCTCGGTCGCGAACTCCATCTCCGGCGCGATCTCCGGATGGAGGTTGAAGACGGCTGACAGGTGGGGCCCACCTGTCAGCGAGAGAGAAGAGAGAGGTGCGCGCTGGAGCGGGCTGATGGGCTGCTAGCTCACGCGCGCGCGGCACATAGCGCCCGGGCCGGCCCGGGAACCAAATTCTTTTAAATAAAAAAAAACTGTTTTCAAATCTGATTTTCTAAATGATTTTCAAACCTATTCAAAACATTTCAGAAAAATTCATAAATATATATTTTTGAGAGGTTATTTAATTTAGAACTTTTTTAGTATTATTCTTGCCCATTAGATAAATTGTGAAAATTATAAATATTAAAGAAGTTTAAATAAACACTTTATGAAATTATAAATTATTTAAACTCTTAATTGCAAATAAATTTTGTACTTATGTAATAAATTGTTATGCCTAAATGATGAATAATGCATGAATGCAAAGTTTTAAAATTTTGCAAAATTGGGATGTTACACATTGTTTCCCCTCTCTCGTCTCCCCATCTGTACCATCGGGTTATCCTTCTCCCCAGCTTCCTCTGATACATCTCCGTTCGTTTCAGGAAGCACTGAAGACGCCTGGACCTCGCCGTGGCCGCCGCGGACACCCTCGTCGAACTCACCGTCTGGAGCATCGCCGGCAGTAACTTCGGCCACCCCTCACCTCCCCTTGCCTTCCGCATCCACCCGCACCCCTCTCCTTCGACCCATGAGTCCCCTAGGTGAGCTACCGAGGCCGCCCCCTTCTTCTCTCTCTCCCCCGCCGGTTTCCTCTGGCGTTCCCGTCCCGAGGAAGGAGACGACCAGGAGGCGTCGATCTTTGGATCAACGGCCCAGGTTTGAAGAGCCCCGATCTATTCATGGCCGTTGGATCTGAGATCCACGGAAGCGCAGCCCTTCGCCGCACGCGCGACGCGCACTGGGCCGGCCCATCTCGCTCAGAGAAGCCCGCTCCAGATCCGGCCCTTCTAATCTTTTCCTTTTAAACAATTTATCTCTCTATTTATTTTTCAGTAATTTGGTAGCCTAGCTTTTATTCATTTCTGCTTGATCTGTGCATGCAAAAATTGTGAAATAAATTTTGTAGCATAGCTATTAGTTTTCTCAATCATGTGGCACTGGCCCTTCTCAAAAATATATTTGTATGAGTGTGATATGTGCAATCTTGTAAAAAGTGGATTTTGCACCATTTACTTAATAACTTGAGTTTCATCTTATATTTTGCTCTTGGTAGATTATTTGCTAAAACAGTAGGTTATTACACTTTAAAATTGATATTCTTATTTTCTGTTATTTGCATGTATCTAGTTTTACTTGTTTGTGCTTTATATGTTGATGCAAATGGTGTAAGAGTATTTTTGTGTGGTACTTATGAATTTTTTTTACCATGCAAAGTTGGAATTGTCTAAAAATAAATTATACCTTATGCTGCACACTATTAATGGTAAAATGTGTGTGTTCAAGTAAAACTTAAATATATGGAGCTAGGAGTGTCCACATTAAGTGAACTCTATTTCTACAGAAAGCTTAAGTCAATACCTATCCATAGCAATTAACCTTGCATGTAGGAGATTCCTAAAACTGAAACTATACTCATTCTGGTTTTGAGGCCAGTAGCATTTGCATGATTTTTAGCTACTGTTTGGTAATAACTTATATTGCAAATCCAATTTTCACCACTTGATATGGTTGCTAGGTGTACTGTGGTAGAAGTATTTAATGTTCTGAACATTATCGTAGGAGTTATGATTCACCTTCCAAAACAGCAATATTTGGCTAATAGAAGTATTAGTTTTTAATCATCTGTTCTTAGCAACTGTGAATTGTAGAAATATTACTAATCATCATTTGAAGATCAGAACCTTAGCTCAATAATAATGACTTGATTAAACCACTTTGATAATGTGTGGTACATTGCTTACATATGTTTAGCATTATTCACTTTGTACCCTAATAATAACATCAATTGTGTTTTTATGCTTTGCTTGTGGGTATGTTGGTATGTTATGTTCAATCTCTTTAAACATTATCTTATTTATCTAATAAGTGTGATGAGATAAATTCCTGTTTTACCTCAATTGTTATGTGTTGATGTGCTTAGTTACTCTTAAGTACTGAAACTTAGGTTATCCTTTTATAGCCTTAATGAATTTCCTAAAAGTATTGTTAGCCCTTCCGCTTTTGAGTTTCACATAGTTCATCTTGTTTCCTAGGAGTTGCACTAATTTCATTTGTGTGTTATGCATGTGAATGATTGTCTGGTGTTAAATTATATCCAGTAGTTCCTTGTGTTTTGCAATGCTTAATATATGACCTTCTTATTCTAGATTGTTGTCAACACTTGGTTGACATGTGATTGTTTGTTTATTGGTTGAAGTGACCTTAATTGTGATGTCCTATTAAATAAGACTAATGCACCATTTTAGCTCTTATTTATAAACTTGTTTGGACACTGGTGTTACCATTGTTGGTCGCCTAGTTACTTGATAGTAGGTGTTTCTTGAGCTAGTAACATGTTTGCATGTGAGTGTGCTCAATACTAGTGTTAATGTTAATACTTGCTTGAGTGTTAGGATACTTTTGTCTGAAGTATTTCCTAAACAATTAATATACTTTTGTCTGAAGTATTTCCTAAACAATTAATATACTTTTGTCTGAAGTATTTCCTAAACAATTAATATACTTTTGTCTGAAGTATTTCCTAAACAATTAATATACTTTTGTCTGAAGTATTTCCTAAACAATTAATATACTTTTGTCTGAAGTATTTCCTAAACAATTAATATAATTTTGTCTGAAGTATTTCCTGAAGCTATTATAACAACTCTTGTTAAATGATATACTGACCCCAAAGTGATGTGTTGTTTTAGAGTTCTGTAGAACTACCCTTTTAATACTCAGGGTTGTTGTGTATATTTTCTTAGGAGAATCTATTGTTTGTCTTAGCTCTATGAACTTTGTTGTTTGTTTTTGTTTAGCTAAAGGAGTTGTTTGCTCTTGATTGTTATCTTAGTGTCTTGTGCAATACTTGTTGTTTAGTATGTCCTTGTAGCTTTGTCTTGTATTTTGAGTGTGCTTCATTTTCCTGTTTACGATGTTAGATACGATCGGGAAGGAACTGGAAGTGAGGAGTGAACCTGAGGAGCATCAAGACCAAGACCAAGGACATATTGCTGAGCCAGGCAAGCCACCTCACCAATATAATGAATCCTATTATTCTTATCAAGCATATTTTGTTTTCAAAATAAAATAATGCATGTTTTATTTCTTTTGTGGTACCTTGCCACCCAAAAACTATTTTACAAAATATTGTTTGGCCAAAGTTATCTACTAGAATATTATAGGTGTTACAAAAGAGTTTATTTGGTGAGCCTTGTTGTTGAAGGCTCCATCAAAAAGATTAAGTTTTCTAGTAGTCTACCTTCCTCTACTTACCTCAAAACTATAGGATGGGAACCTATTTGATAAAACTATTTACGGAGGAAAACCCGAGTTGCTGGGAGCAATCGGCGA
Organism: Poa annua; assembly: GCA_026929855.1. Taxonomy (NCBI): domain Eukaryota; kingdom Viridiplantae; phylum Streptophyta; class Magnoliopsida; order Poales; family Poaceae; genus Poa; species Poa annua. The sequence goes on along the minus strand of CM049431.1, from coordinate 75,595,350 downwards.
GCAAGTGTTTTATTAAAACCCGAGTTGCTGGGTGCAATCGGAGATGTTTGCGAAAACCCGAGCTGCTGGGAGTAGTCGGAGGAGAAAGTGTTTTGATAAACAAAGTGTGACCCTAGCTTCCGCCCGAACAATTAACCCGTGCAGCCACACTACCTGACATGGGTAGGGCTTAGCCGGAAGCTTGTCTGTTTTAGTGTTGGGGCTCTCATACTTTCTATGAGGGCTGGGCCCTCGAAGCCGGGTTGTCGTCCGGAAGAGACAATACACTGTTGAGGACCAACAGCCGGACGATTATGGCGGGTATCCTGACGTGGTGGTGTGGCGTCCCGAGGAAAGACCAAGAGGTCTAGTGGAGCACACGGTGCCGGGGAGAATAAACCTACCGGGAGGCCCCGATACTAGGGTGGTCATAGTGGACAGCTTTGATCGTGTTATCCGGACCCCCGCATGCAGTCGTATGACGGGCCGTGGCAGACACGGCGGAAGGACCGATTGGTGTGGGTAAAGTGTGCAACCTCTGCAGAGTGTAAATCTATTCGAATAGGCGCGTTCGCGGTCACGGAGGGTTGGAAAGGTCCCACTAGGCATGCTGGCTGTTTTATGGTTTTCAAAAGAGAAGTGTTTTCGAAGGAAACAAGTAGTCAACAAAGTGGTACCTGGGAGGTACGGAATTTGGGTGAGGATGATTGGTCTCGGGGAGACAATCAGTTCGATCTCAAGTCAGGAAAAAGGGTTACCCCTATCCTAGTGTTTTGATAAACTTTTACAAAAGAAAGTTTTGAACTTGGATATGTCCTTGCTATATCTAAGAGAAGATAATTCTATTTCTAAATGTTTTTCTTCAACCAAGATATAGAGATGTCGTATTCTCTATGCTTCTCCCAGTTTTCGAAAAGTTCTTTCTTGCATTATCATGAAAACTTAAGCCTTAGTGGTGGTCTTGCGAGTATGTAAATGTACTCATATGGCTATGTCCCTGGATATTCAAACGTCCAGGTTTGAAGTGAGGAGATGCACGACAAGAAGGAGGAGTGCGCCGACGACTACGCCAACTGAGTGTCCCGCTCAACTGCTCTGTGGGAATGCGTCAAGACGTGACGAGGGCCGACGCTAGTCGAAATCTTCCGCTAACCTTAGTAAATATTCGTCAAGTGCGGCGATGTTTGCAGACTTGGTCATGAGACCATTATTTATGTAAGTCTTATACTATTCGAGTTGTATGATGTAACTTTGTATACCATGTTAGTTATGTGATCGCGATGCACTGATCATTGGGATCGTGATCTGTTTACATAACGTGGGCATCTCTGACGGTTAGTCAGAGGGGTCCTCACAGACTTGGTATCCGAGCCATCGTTGACCTTAGGAGACCTTAGTTAGCATGGTCGTTAGCTTAGGAATGGAATATTTTGCTAAAATCCTTTTTGGACAGAAATCTATTTTCTTCTAGATAAGCCTAGTATGGTTTCCACTCATCACCTATGCTCAAAAATATCTTGATCTAACCTCTCTAATTTAAAGTATTTACAAAAGATTTTTCTCTACCATCTTGTCCCTATTCAAAGCTTGTTTAGTCTTGACGATGAACCCAAATGAGACCTAAGTAACTAGTACCAAGAAGGCGAAGTTCAGTCTCAAGATTTTAGCATACGCCATCAAGGTGGTCGTCAAGTGAAGAAACAAGCTACAAAGCAACCCTTGCTTCCCAAAGCAGTGTCACTATCAAGACTTCAACCCCAATAATTTACTCCAGTTACAACTTCTATAGTCTCAAGCTTTCCAGCATGAGTCCAAGCAGATGAAATAAAGACTCCAACAAGTTGGACTGACCAAGACCCATAGGACTTTTAGGAAATGACCCTTTGTTGGATTCTCCAACTAACGCGTTTGTTGAGTGCCCTTTTCTGGTTCTACATGTGTCTTCTGTGCTCTTTTGCTGGTATATATGTTGCTTGTGTGTGCCTTGTTTGTTTGCGTGTTGTTGATAGGTTGTTCTCTGGTACCTTTCACAAGCACGCCCTGTGGGCAATGCATTTTAAGAAAATACATTAAATTTGTTTAAAACATTATTATCTTTACACAAAAACCTTTCTTACCTTTTTCCATTAATGCACCCTAATGCACTTATAAACTTGTCTTCAAAACTTCCTAAAATGCTTTCCCTCTGATCTAGACTTTAACTTGTGAGAGTTTTTAAATACACCTGATACAAACGACCACCCAAATAAAGCCACCCTTCATGAGGTGCCGACCCTTGCCCAATTTAAAGAGCTATTTAAATTACAAGTATCCCATCACCAACCTAAGGTATTAGAGTAACATCTAACACCACAGACTTGTTACTAATTAACTTCTTCAGGACCTACAAACCGAGATCAGAAGAGAAGTGCCAACAGAAGTCTCACTTATAAATGGCTACTCTAAAAGGCTCTAAGGTTAGTAAGAGCCGCTACTTTTTGAAGACTTTATGAAAACCTCAAGCGGTGACGTGCAAAGAAAATCGACGTCAGCAACAGCGGAGACAAACAACACGGAAGGTCATCTACACGAAGATGTGCCATGAAGTTGGTGTCGTCAGTACCCTCTGCCCGTCGACTTTATTAACTCGACTGACCCTGAGTAGAGTAATATAGAAAGAGGTACTTATCTATTTGGCTAACTTAGATCCGACTGACCTCTGAATATTTTTGCGAAGCATCATGAAGCCAGAGAAACAAGAAAGTCTTCATCAAATTTCTTAGTGTGAAACCAATGGTGGACGCATTAGAAGACATCCTATCCAGCGAGACACCTAGAACGAGGAGAAGACCGAAGACTGCTGCACTTGTAATATCCCAATTTTCAGAAAAATTTAATACTTTTGCATCCATGCATCATCATCATTAAACTTGTCATATGAATTACATAAAATTTGAATTTAATTATTTAAATATGTTTTTAATTGACTTTATGTCCTTAAAATTGTTATTTTGAATTTACAATGATGTTCCTTTTATTCTATTTTTACATTAGACAAAAATAATGTCGAAAGGATCTATTTTTCATAAGCTTTTCAAATTATATTTTTATGAATTTTTCTGAGAAGTTTTAATATAGTTTTGAATTTGTTTTATAATCAAAAGATTTAAAAACAGAAAAGAATTTTCAAAAAGAAAAATAGAGTCGGGCCAGCCAGTGGGCCGAAGCCCACTAGCTATCTACCGCGCGCGCAACGCAATCCAGCCCGCCAGCGGCCCGTACCCGCCCGCGCGCGCGCGCTCACTCGCCGACAGGTGGACCCCACCTTTCATCCCCGTCCCGGCGACCCCTTCTTCCCCAAATCACGCCCACGACCTAGCCGAGAAACGGCCGAATCAATTCGATTGATTCCCGGCGATTTACTCACCCATTTAACTCGCCGTTGCTCCTATAAGAACCCCCTCGACCCCCTCTCCGTTTTGCCCCAAGCCCCGTACCCCGAGAGCCACCAGGCCGCCCACGACCATCCCCGGAGCTCCGCCGTTGCCGACGGCAAGTTCAACGAACTCCGGTGAGCTGCGACCTCCTCGAGCCCTCTCTTCACTCCCAATCGTTTCACTTTGTCGTTGCGCACCTTGGTGACAAGGTCTCGTGTGTTCTTACGGAGCCAAACGCCGTGTCCGTGCTCACCGACGAGAACCTCCGCCGTGCGCATCTCCGGCGAGCAACCAGAGGAGGCAGGAGGAGCTACGATCTCCACTACTTCGCCAACAACGTCGCCTCGACGCCCTCTACCCGTAGGTATGACCCACATGTCCCGGAACACAGTAGAACGTCTAGAACGTGCGATGCCGTGCGTGTCGCCGCCGCGCGCGCTGCTCCGGCGACCTAGCGCCGCCCGTTGTTGGTCAACGCGTGTAGTCCGTACGATCTCGATCCTACGGTTAGGATTAGATCCTTTTAAACGAAACGGTACGGTTGATCTGGACCGCCAGATCCAGATCTGACGGCCCAGATCAAATCACTTAAACACGTCAGCATGCCCAGTCAGCGCACAGTCAGCACCCAGTCAGCGCTGACGTGTAATTTCTTTTTCCCATTTTATTTAATTTGGCAGTTTTGCAGAAAACACCCTGCATACAGTTTTTATCACTACTTTTTATCTGTTTATCCAAATTTAAATATTTTTATATATTTGAGATCCTTGGAACCAGTAGAACACTTTGGCATCATTTGTTTTCTGTTTTGACACACACAAAATTTTCAAATATTTTTTGAGAGTAGTTTAAGTGTTTTTGACATAATTTTAGTTAGAAAATTTATTTTTGAGTAAATCAAATTGCTAACAACTTGTTTAGATGCCCTCTGCCCAAATGTCATTTTTACAAAATTTTATTTCGAAATTTTATTTAAGTGAACTAAAGTCCTTGTCATTAACCCTTTATTCATGATTAAATAATAGAAACAAATCAAAAATTTATTCATGCATATATCATGAAAATCCAAAGGGATAGTTTCTAGATGTTGGAAATAAATTGTTGCATCTCATATCATGCATAGCATATATCTTCTTTGTATGAACCTTTGCTTGTGTGTTTATGTGTGGCTCTATATTTCTTTGTTAGACTATTCGGAGGGAAACGAGAATCTTTGCAACTGTAACTGCTGCACTCCCGATTGCCAAGGCAAGTGGCACACCCCCATGAAAGTCCTATTATTTCTATGCATGAGTAGAGTATTTTCTCTAAGCATGTGTAGGATAGCATTGCTATGCAAGCCATGATAGATCTCTTTATCCCTGTGTCTAGGTTCCTATGAAATTACTTAGTAGAATAGTGTGGCTATGCAAAAACTATTTTGATGAAAAAGATAAGTCTACTAAGTTTTAATCAAACACCTGGGTGGAAATTGGTTGCTTGGCTGTATGAGTTGAGTGTTGTTCCCAGGGGTTTTACCTGTGGAATATTCACTTGTGGAAGGCCACCCAGGAGCAAAGGAATCTGAAGAACTCCAAGTGAAGATTGCTTCTCGTGCAGCCATTGCCAATATGGGCTCTGGCTTGATCAACTAAGCTGCGTGGACTCTCCCCGGCCTGACAGGTGGTGGTAGAGGATTTGTAGGTGGAGCGCGTCAGGCCAGAGTGGGAGGGAAAATGTTTCTGAAAGATCTCGTCTCATTCTTTCCTTTCCTTATCACAAATGGTGTGTAAAGGATAACCTGGGTTGAATGGGTACAATGGTGAACGTGCACAACCTCTGCAGAGTTAAAAACTAAGTACTTAGCCGTGTCCCCGGAAACGGACAATTGAGCAGCTGAACGAGGATGTCAACGGAGGATTCCACCATTCCAACTTATAATTAAAAACTTGATGGGTGAACAAGGGTAGAATGAGACAGTGGATTTCATGCCACGGATGTCTCGAATAGAAGAAAAGTGTTTTCAAAAAGTTAGGGAAAAACTTGCTTTGTGCAAAATAGCCTTGAGCTCCACCAGCCAAATAAGCATATAGGTCATAGAGTTATTCCTCTAAGTGTCCACCATAGTGTCACTTGCCAGTTCCATTTTAATGGTTCTGACCCACGTTGTTGCAATATATATCTTATTGCAAACTGTCCTGATGATGAGTGAAATTTTTACTAAGGGTTTCGAGTCTTCAACCAACATGCTCGCCTGTGGCACATGATGATGTTTGGGGACTCCATGAAGAATAAATTTTCCGTTGTTTACTCTGTGTACTGCTAGCTGTATGCTATGCAAATTTGTAATGAATATTTTTCTAAGTCTGGATCAGCGTTGTAATAAATTGATACTTTGTTGTGATATTACATCGTAACTGTGTGTGCAAACGAATCGATCCAGGGATTTGCACTATACACAGGTATCTGCCATTTTTTAGGTGCAGGTACACTACAGATGGTATCAGAGCACTGTGTTGCCTGTAGGTTCGAGCCCTTAGGATTGGAAAAACCTTTTGATCATAGTATTGACTACTTAAGTATTTTTGGATCCTAGCGGCATAGTGAGATGAAGCGGCCTGGAAACAAACCTTACATGTCCGCGTACATGAGACCTGTTCCACAATTAAGTGGCTGGCCGGGTGTCTGTCTCTCTCACTATAGTGAATATCCAATTTACAAAGAGTTGTTTATATTTGTTGATCACATTGAGATTTGACTTAGTTTTGACTCTAATTTAATAATACACTTATGACTAGTACCTCCTTACCTTACACATTTCTTGTTTTAAATTCTTTTCTTTCTTCCTAAAGGATGACGAGCTTCCACTTCACCACTGCGGAGAACTTCGAGGACACCCGTTTTGGCTGCTACCTTCTCGACATCGGCGAGAAGATAGGTTTACCGCTACCTCAAGTTAAGAGCTTCATCCTGAATAAGTTTAACAAGGAGGGCTGTTGGGGAATAAAAGCAACTTAGCCAGGACGTGGAGAAGAGCCCCCGTTGGAAATCAAAATGGTTAGTGACTCCAAAGAAAAAGGACTCAATATCGTCATGCAGGACCTGATTGGACGTCTCTGCGGACGCTATAGCGCAGAGTTGAGGGGCCACTACTCCATTTTCTTTGGAAGGAGAAATGAGGAGGGAGAACCATACCTCTTTGATGTTGGAGATAGAGGCAAAGCAAAGCCCCTTAGTCTGTATTTCCAGGAGTTGGAGGTCCTCGTCACAGAACTTTATGAGGATAGACACACTGAACTTCTGAATAACGATGAGTTGTGTGCCTTTCTCAAGGAGAACGAGGAAAAGATAAAAGCTCAAGAGGAAGTGACTAAGGCCCAAGAAGAAAAGTTTGCTTCACAAGAGGAGAAATACAAGAGACATGAGAAAAGGGTTCAAGAGAAAAACAAGACTATCAGAGAACAGAAGGCAGAACTCGAGAGCAATGAAGTCGAGTTTGAAGCTGATAGTGACTTGATCAAGCGTCTTCGTACCGAGAAAAGGGAACTGCAAGAGAAGAACTCTGCCCTGGAGAAAGAAGTGAAGGAATTAAGGGAAGTACTCGACAATGAAGGAATCGAGATTCAGGAAATTGAAGAAGAAGAAGACGACATGGTCGAGTAATTCGTTAGCGAGACTACCATTTATTTACACCTCATCGTTATCTTAGTCTTGTATTGACCTATCAACTTGTGATAAGGCAGTACCTTCCATTGTATTCCGAGAAACCTCGCGTTTTATTTTCCAAAACTCTCATGTCTGATTAATCCAATGTTTTGAGTTGTGTGATGTTTGTTTGTTCCTTAGGTTGTTTGTTTGTTGGGGTAATCTTTCTCATTAGACCTTTCCGTCTAAAAACTCACCTATACAAATCACAGATGCCTCCCCGTCGTACGCCCGATCACAACAACAATAACAACAACAACAATAACAACAACAACGACCACAACAACAATGATGCTATACAACAGTTGATGGCTGCTCAAGCTCAGCTAATGACTATGATGACCCAGTTCATTGCGGCAACCATCAACAACAACAACAACAACAACAACAACCACAACCCGCCTCCGCCACCACCCCCCCATGTGGATAGACTTACCAGATTTCTGAGACTCCGACCGAACAAGTTCTCCACTGTAACTGAACCCATTGTGGCAGATGACTGGCTGCGTTCAGTGGACAGGGATCTGGTGACTTGTGAATGTACTGAAGCTGAGAAGGTGAGGTTCACCACTCATCTGTTGGAAGGACCAGCGATCCAGTGGTGGGAAACCTATCAAATCACCCACCCACTAGAAACCATGACTTGGGAAAATTTCAAGGAAGGTTTTCGTAATGCTCATATCTCCTCGGGCATTATGAACTTGAAGCAGGAAGAGTTCAGAAACCTGAGACAAGGAAACAGGAGCCTCAAGGAGTACATGGCTGATTTCCATGCCCTTTCCCGTTATGCCTCTGAAGACATTAACACCGAGGCAAAGAGGAAGGCAAAATTCCTAAATGGGCTGAGTGACGAGCTGAAGATCCCTCTGACAGTGGCATACGCCCCAAATTATCAGACTCTCCTAGATCAGGCTATCATACTAGAGGATAACATCAAGAAGGCTGAAAATAGGAAGAGAAAGTTGAATGTTCACAAACCCCATTCTGAGACTTCTTTCAAGAGATCTTTCCCTCAAGATGCAAACCAGAGTTATAAACCTGGTCACTATCCTAGTGGAGGAAGCAACCATAAACATCATGGTCACAACCATAGTAGTGGTTTCAAGGGAAACAATGGGAATCACAAGGGAAATGGAAATGCTGGCCACAACAATGGACAACATCGCCCAAACCCCGAATATAAGAAAGATATCACCCAAGTCCTATGCTTCAAGTGCAAGAACAAGGGTCACTACGCCACTGACTGCCCCGAAAAGAAGGCCGCAGAAGCTGCCAAGACCAATCCCTTCCAGAAAGGACAGGTGAACCACATCAATGTGGAAGAAGTGTACGATGAACCTGATGCTGTCATTGGTACGTTCTTGCTAAATTCATGCCCAACATTAGTTTTATTTGATACCGGAGCATCGCATTCTTTCATTTCAAGAGCTTTTGTAAACAAACATGGGTTAGTAGTGGAAAATATAGGAAGCCCCATTAGAGTAAGCTCTCCGGGCGGAGAGATGCTAGTAACCTCTGGTTGTAGACAGTTGAGTCTGAAGATTGGAAAGCATCAGTTTCCTACGGACTTGATCATCCTGGAAACACAAGGCCTGGATGTTATCATAGGGATGGATTGGATGACCCGCTATGCAGGAATCATAGACTGCGCAAATAGACACATCACTCTCACCACTCCAGAAGGCTCAAAGATCAACTTTAGATCAAAGTTTGAACTAAAGAAGGTTAGGCTAAATTCTCTTAAGGGGGTTAGTCTCGGTGAGGTCCTTATAGTTAAGGAATACCCTGACGTGTTTCCGGAAGAACTACCAGGAATGCCACCCGATAGAGATGTAGAGTTCCTCATAGAACTAAAACCGGGGACAGGACCAATTGCTAAAAGGCCCTACCCAATGGCAACTGATGAACTGAAAGAACTCGAGAAACAACTGGAAGAGTTTATGCAGAAAGGCTTTATCCGTCCAAGTTCATCACCCTGGGGAGCCCCGATTCTTTTTGTCAAGAAGAAGGATAGTACTCAGAGGTTAGTCACCGATTACCGTGACTTAAATGAGCATACAATCAAGAACAAGTATCCGCTACCCAAAATCAATGAACTGTTCGATCAACTAGAAGGGGTTGTCGTCTTCTCCAAGATCGATCTCAGATCAGGGTACTTTCAGATGAAAGTCAGAGAGATGGATATACCCAAGACTGCCTTCGTTTCAAGATATGGATCGTATGAGTACACGGTAATGCCTTTTGGGTTAACCAATGCTCCAGCCTATTTCATGAATATGATGAATAAGGTGTTTATGGATTTTCTGGACAAGTTTGTTGTTGTCTTCATCGATGACATCTTAGTATACTCCAAAAGTCACAAAGAACACGAAGAACATTTACGTCTGGTATTGGAAAGGCTCCGAGAGCATAAATTATATGCTAAGTTCAACAAGGGTGAATTCTGGTTAAAACAAGTAGGATTTCTAGGACACCTGGTGTCTAAAGATGGGATAGCAGTGGACCCTGAAAAAGTTGCTGCTGTGACAAATTGGGAATCGCCCAAAAATGTGGGAGAAATCCGCAGTTTTCTAGGACTGGCAGGGTACTACCGGAGATTCATTGAAAACTTCTCCAAGATTGCCAAGGCCTTGACTGAACTACTGAAGAAGGGAAAGAAATTTGAGTGGACGGAAGCTTGTGAGATCAGTTTTCAGGAATTAAAGAAGCGCTTGGTGTCGGCACCAATATTATGCTTACCAGATCTAGAGAAAGACTTCCAGGTTTATTGCGACGCTTCATATCGCGGCCTAGGAAGCGTATTGATGCAAGAAGGCAAAGTAGTGTCTTACACCTCAAGACAACTCAAAAATCATGAAGTAAACTACCCTACTCATGATTTAGAGTTAGCTTCTGTGGTGCATGCGCTAAAGATATGGAGGCCATATTTATGGGGAAAGAGATGTGAAGTTTTTATGGATCATAAAAGCCTCAAGTATTTCTTTACTCAGAAGAAATTAAACATGCGTCAAAGGAGATGGTTAGAATTGATCAAAGACTATGATTTAAGTCTACAGTACCACCCAGGGAAAGCCAATGTAGTGGCTGATGCCTTGAGCTGTAAGACTTATGTAAACGGACTCACGGCAGGGGAATTGCCGGAAGATCTTTGTAAGGGGTTTAAGGACCTTCGATTAGAGGTGGTACCTGAAGGATTCATAGCATCCTTAGAAGTTCAACCTCTTCTATTTAACAAAATCAAGACAACTCAGTTAAAGGATAAAGCAGTAAATGAAATCAAGAAGAACCTAAGCGAAGGTAAGGCCAGAGATTTTAGAGAAGATGAAGGAACCGTGTGGTATAAAGAACGCATTTGTGTTCCTGACAATGCCGACCTCTGGAAGTTAATACTTCAAGAAGCTCATGACTCACCTTATTCCATACATCCGGGTAACACCAAGATGTATATGGATGTAAAGGAGAGGTATTGGTGGATCAACTTGAAACGTGATATTGCAGAATACATTGCAAAGTGTGACGTCTGCAGTCGTGTGAAAGCGGAACACCAAAAACCAGCAGGGTTGCTACAACCGTTACCAGTACCAGATTGGAAATGGGAACAGATTGGTATGGATTTCATCACGGGTCTACCCAGGACTAAACCAGGGTATGATTCTATATGGGTTATAGTCGATCGGCTGACGAAAGTATCCCACTTTATACCCGTAAAGACTACTTACACTAGTGCCAAACTAGCTGACATCTACATGAAGAGGATTGTGTGTCTACATGGTGTTCCCAAGAAAATTGTGTCGGATAGGGGTACTCAGTTTACTTCCCATTTCTGGAATCAATTACATGAGTCTCTGGGAACTAGATTGGAGTTTAGTACAGCGTTTCATCCGCAGACGGATGGACAGACAGAAAGAGTAAATCAGATCCTAGAAGATATGCTGAGAGCATGCGCTCTAGATTATAAGTCAAGCTGGGATGATAATCATCCATATGCCGAGTTCTCTTACAACAACAGCTATCAATCGAGCATAGAGATGTCTCCATTTGAAGCCCTGTATGGGAGAAAGTGCACTACCCCACTACTGTGGAGTGGCGTAGGGGAACATAGTTTGTTCGGACCAGACATAATCAAGGAGGCTGAGGAAAAAGTCAGGTTGATTAAAGACCGTTTAAAGATAGCACAATCCAGACAGAAAAGTTATGCGGACTCCAAAAGGAGAGAAGTCACGTATGAAGTGGGTGATCGAGTCTATCTCCGAGTTTCACCTATGCGGGGAGTTAAAAGATTTGGAATCAAAGGAATGTTGGCACCTAGATTTATTGGACCCTTGAAGGTATTATCCCGCAAAGGAGAGGTCGCCTATGAATTGGAACTCCCGGAAGCACTTTCCGCGGTTCACAGTGTGTTTCATGTCAGCCAGCTGAAGAAATGTCACCCAGAAATGGCAGAAACACTGCTAAGAGATACGGTGCCAATAGAGGAAGTACAACTAGAAAGTGATCTCACTTATGAAGAAAAACCAATAAAGATTTTGGAGACAGCAGAACGTGTCACCCGAACCAAGACCATCAAATTCTGTAAAGTACAGTGGAATCACCATTCAGAAGAGGAAGCAACTTGGGAAAGAGAAGATGACCTTAAAGAAGATCACCCTCACCTATTTTCTAGCCAATCCGAATCTCGAGGGCGAGATTCACCTTAAGGGGGTTAGGTTTGTAACATCCCAATTTTCAGAAAAATTTAAAACTTTTGCATCCATGCATCATCATCATTAAACTTGTCATATGAATTACATAAAATTTGAATTTAATTATTTAAATATGTTTTTAATTGACTTTATGTCCTTAAAATTGTTATTTTGAATTTATAATGATGTTCCTTTTATTCTATTTTTACATTAGACAAAAATAATGTCAAAAGGATCTATTTTTCATAAGCTTTTCAAATTATATTTTTATGAATTTTTCTGAGAAGTTTTATTATAGTTTTGAATTTGTTTTATAATCAAAAGATTTAAAAACAGAAAAGAATTTTCAAAAAGAAAAATAGAGTCGGGCCAGCCAGTGGGCCGAAGCCCACTAGCTATCTACCGCGCGCGCAACGCAATCCAGCCCGCCAGCGGCCCGTCCCCGCCCGCGCGCGCGCTCACTCGACGACAGGTGGACCCCACCTGTCATCCCCGTCCCGGCGACCCCTTCTTCCCCAAATCACGCCCACGACCTAGCCGAGAAACGGCCGAATCAATTCGATTGATTCCCGGCGATTTACTCACCCATTTAACTCGCTGTTGCTCCTATAAGAACCCCCTCGACCCCCTCTCCGTTTTGCCCCAAGCCCCGTACCCCGAGAGCCACCAGGCCGCCCACGACCATCCCCGGAGCTCCGCCGTTGCCGACGGCAAGTTCAACGAACTCCGGTGAGCTGCGACCTCCTCGAGCCCTCTCTTCACTCCCAATCGTTTCACTTTGTCGTTGCGCACCTTGGTGACAAGGTCTCGTGTGTTCTTACGCAGCCAAACGCCGTGTCCGTGCTCACCGACGAGAACCTCCGCCGTGCGCATCTCCGGCGAGCAACCAGAGGAGGCAGGAGGAGCTACGATCTCCACTACTTCGCCAACAACGTCGCCTCGACGCCCTCTACCCGTAGGTATGACCCACATGTCTCGGAACGCAGTAGAACGTCTAGAACGTGCGATGCCGTGCGTGTCGCCGCCGCGCGCGCTGCTCCGGCGAGGTCCTCCGGCGACCTAGCGCCGCCCGTTGTTGGTCAACGCGTGTAGGCCGTACGATCTCGATCCTACGGTTAGGATTAGATCCTTTTAAACGATACGAGACGGTTGATCTGGACCGCCAGATCCAGATCTGACGGCCCAGATCAAATCACTTAAACACGTCAGCATGCCTAGTCAGCGCTGACGTGTAAATTCTTTTTCCCATTTTATTTAATTTGGCAGTTTTGCAGAAAACACCCTGCATACTGTTTTTATCACTACTTTTTATCTGTTTATCCAAATTTAAATATTTTTATATATTTGAGATCCTTGGAACCCGTAGAACACTTTGGCATCATTTGTTTTCTGTTTTGACACACACCAAATTTTCAAATATTTTTTGAGAGTAGTTTAAGTGTTTTTGACATAACTTTAGTTAGAAAATTTATTTTTGAGTAAATCAAATTGCTAACAACTTGTTTAGATGCCCTCTGCCCAAATGTCATTTTTACAAAATTTAATTTCGAAATTTTATTTAAGTGAACTAAAGTCCTTGTCATTAACCCTTTATTCATGATTAAATAATAGAAACAAATCAAAAATTTATTCATGCATATATCATGAAAATCCAAAGGGATAGTTTCTAGATGTTGGAAATAAATTGTTGCATCTCATCTCATGCATAGCATATATCTTCTTTGTATGAACCTTTGCTTGTGTGTTTATGTGGGGCTCTTTATTTCTTTGTTAGACTATTCGGAGGGAAACGAGAATCTTTGCAACTGTAACTGCTGCACTCCCGATTGCCAAGGCAAGTGGCACACCCCATGAAAGTCCTATTATTTCTATGCATGAGTAGAGTATTTTCTATAAGAATGTGTAGGATAGCATTGCTATGCAAGCCATGATAGATCTCTTTATCCCTGTGTCTAGGTTCCTATGAAATTACTTAGTAGAATAGTGATGCTATGCAAAAACTATTTTGATGAAAAAGATAAGTCTACTAAGTTTTAATCAAACACCTGGGTGGAAATTGGTTGCTTGGCTGTATGAGTTGAGTGTTGTTCCCAGGGGTTTTACCTGTGGAATATTCACTTGTGGAAGGCCACCCAGGAGCAAAGGAATCTGAAGAACTCCAAGTGAAGATTGCTTCTCGTGCAGCCATTGCCAATATGGGCTCTGGCTTGATCAACTAAGCTGCGTGGACTCTCCCCGGCCTGACAGGTGGTGGTAGAGGATTTGTAGGTGGAGCGCGTCAGGCCAGAGTGGGAGGGAAAATGTTTCTGAAAGATCTCGTCTCATTCTTGACTTTCCTTATCACAAATGGTGTGTAAAGGATAACCTGGGTTGAATGGGTACAATGGTGAACGTGCACAACCTCTGCAGAGTTAAAAACTAAGTACTTAGCCGTGTCCCCGGAAACGGACAATTGAGCAGCTGAACGAGGATGTCAACGGAGGATTCCACCATTCCAACTTATAATTAAAAACTTGATGGGTGAACAAGGGTAGAATGAGACAGTGGATTTCATGCCACGGATGTCTCGAATAGAAGAAAAGTGTTTTCAAAAAGTTAGGGAAAAACTTGCTTTCTGCAAAATAGCCTTGAGCTCCACCAGCCAAATAAGCATATAGGTCATAGAGTTATTCCTCTAAGTGTCCACCATAGTGTCGTTTGCCAGTTCCATTTTAATGGTTCTGACCCATGTTGTTGCAATATATATCTTATTGCAGACTGTCCTGATGATGAGTGAAAGTTTTACTAAGGGTTTCGAGTCTTCAACCAACATGCTCGCCTGTGGCACATGATGATGTTTGGGGACTCCATGAAGAATGAATTTTCCGTTGTTTACTCTGTGTACTGCTAGCTGTATGCTATGCAAATTTGTAATGAATATTTTTCTAAGTCTGGATCAGCGTTGTAATAAATTGATACTTTGTTGTGATATTACATCGTAACTGTGTGTGTAAACGAATCGATCCAGGGATTTGCACAATACACAGGTATCTGCCATTTTTTAGGTGCAGGTACACTACAGCACTTGGCAACACCTAACATAAGGCAGGTTTAGACGTCTTTAGCAGATCTTAGCACCTTTCTGACTTGTTATGAAAAGAAAGAGAGTCAAGTCCACCGACCTGACGCCCATGTGAGGTTTGAGAACTGTTTGCTTTTGTCTAACTGCTAAACCCTCAAGACGACAATATCGAGACGAGTATCTACATCAGCCCCAAGTACTGTAACATCCCAACATTTTAGAATATTCAAAAATCACTAAAATTTAAAACTTTTCTTTTCATTAAAATAAAATATTAAATGCATAAGGAAACCAACTATGAAAGACTCCAAACTTATGGAAGGAGTTTAATATTTCAAATGTCACAGTTTAAACATTTTATTATCCACTGTATTTCAAAAACCTTAAAATGTATTTTGACAAATATTTTACAAACTACAATCCATTTTATGTTAAGTAAATAGTTACTTATAAGTAATTGATTTCAACCACTTAGCCATATCTATTCCTAAATTCATAAATTATTTAAAAATGGTGTTAGTTGCCAAAGGGTTTACATTCTCTCAACTAAGTTCAAAACATGGTGTTAAAATTTCAATTATGTAATTTATAACTATAAACTTCATAGATTTAAATTAATGAATTAGCCAAATAAACATTTCATTTGCTTAAATGAATTTCATTTATTTTCAAAGCATGAAAGGATTAATATATTCTATATAAGGAAATGAATTAAGTCTAAAAACTTTTCCAAAGTTGTTATGAAGTTTTCAAAGGATTTATCATAATGTAAAACTTATTGGTGCACAAAATAAAATTGAAATAAAACTTGAATCCATTATAATTTCTATTAGTTTAAAAATATTGATATTATGTTATTCTACTCTTATGCCAAAATAAAGATGAATAATTACAGTAAAATGAGTTTTAATAACTCTATTTAAAACATATTTGAATGTGGGTATTTCATATAAATTATTTAGCCAAAATAAAATTAATTAAACCCTAGTTTTAAATTAAACATAAGGTGTCAATTTTACATTTAATCAATATTTCGAAATTATTATTTTTGAAAAGTGTTCAAAACACTCCAACAATTGGTTTAACAGAAAGATAATAATTTTACAAATTCTTAGAATTTTGTTTAACCTCATTTGGACATTCAAATCAAAAGTTATGAATTAATTGGAGAAAAATCAGAAAAAGAAAATACCTACTGACGTCAGCGGTGACGTCAGCCGATCGTCTTCAACCTCCGACCGAAAATCCCGCCGTGATCTCCTTTCCAAAATCCGGCGAGTTGTTTGCGGGATTTGTTCCCTCCTCTGCCTCCATATAAACCCCGCGTCCCCGCCTCCGTTTGCCCTCTCCTTCCTCTCTGTTTCGAGCCGCCAGGCCGTCCAAATTCATCGCCGGAGTAGCCATTGTCGCCGCCGCGTTTTTCTTCAACTCCCGGTGAGATAAGCCCCCTCTTGCGACCGAGACCCTCCCCTCTGCTACGCCGCTCCCGTTCGCGTCCCCTGAGGCCTTCGGGCGATCTTCTCCTGCAGATTTTTGCGGAGGACAAGCACGACGGAGAACACACCGACGCCCCGCACGGATTCGCCACCGAGGTCGTCGTAGAAGGAACGTCGCGCTACACCGACGCGACCCTCGTCTCCACCGCATCAGTACGCGCACTTTCGAGGTCTTCGCGCGTCCGGGGAAGCTCTAGGGCGACTGGAGCGTCCACGCCCGAGCCGCCGGCGCCGTCGTCCGCTCCAACTCCGGCGAGCTGCGCCTCCCGGTAAGGTCAACGCCTCTCCGCCGTTCGATCTGCGATCAATGGCTAAGATTAGATCTGTTTAATTCGAATCGGTATCTGTTTTGATCCGTTGGATCTGGATCTGACGATCCAGATCGCTCCACTTAATCCAGTCAGCGCCGCGTGGCAGCCACGTCAGCGCCACGTCGTGCCTCGTCAGCATCCGCGTCAGCGCCAGCGTGCAATTCCTTTTCTATTTTATTTTTAATTGGAAGTTTTGCAGAATAGTCCCTGTAATTAAAACATCTATAACTTTTTAACCACAACTCCAAATTTAATAATTTTTATATATTTAAAAAGCTCTTGACATGTAGATTATTTTAGATCGGCCAAAATTCAAATTTGACTTAGTATAAAATATTCAAATTTCAAATGGTGAATTTGAGTATATTTGTAATAACTTTAAATCTATAAATCCAAAAAATGCAAATAAAATTGTTTTAGAAACTTTAGAATAATTGTAAATTAATCCCACTGCTATAAAATATTTTTGAGTAATTTTTGAATGAATTCATAGTTATATATTTAATTTGAATGGTTTGACTATTTTCAACATAACTATTAATATTATTTTTGATTAAAGTAAATTTCTATAAATTTAATTAAAATACCCCTGTCTATTAACACTATTTATTAAATTATATTATAAAATTTAATCATAGAAAACTTTAATCTTATTATATTTTCCAAAATTAGAAATTAATTCAATTGCATTTATAAATTCATGCATATTTATAAAGAAATCACAAAAGTTATTTTTATGTTTCTTGTGATTTAAAATTTCATTTCATTCATAGCATATTTTATTCTTATAGGAAAACCCTTCTTCATTAGTTTTCTCTAAGTTAGAAATAATTTCAACTTAGCATTTTTGTGAAGTGCTACACTTAGACACTTAGTAATTTTCAACATGGAGCTGGAAGACCAATGAAGGACTTAGCCAAACAAGACTCCAGAAGAATCTCCAAGGAGTGGAAGCACTTAGAAGAAAGATCAAGAAGAAGTTAATGAAGACCAACCAGAAATATTTTCTAAGTCTTTCTCCCTCTTTCTCCTTTCTCCCTCCTTCTTCTGTTAGACTTCATGATGACTAAGTAAATCCAAGACCAGCCTCGAGGATACAAGAACCAGCAAGTCTGAAGATTTATCAAGTCTATCAAAACTTCAATCAAGACATCATCAAGGAGAATATTACAAGTCTGGAGATGAAGCCTGGAGGACAACTACATATTTCTTCTATCATTTCCCTCTTTCCTAATCTTGTCTTTCACATTTGACTTAAACAATTTTGATCATGATATTATCATCTTGAAGTTGTTGGATCCTAGCGGCATAGTGAGATGAAGCGGCCTGGAAACAAACCTTACATGTCCACGTACATGAGACCTGTTCCACAATTTAAGTGGCTGGCCGGGTGTCTGTCTCTCTCACTTTAGTGAATATCCGATTTACAAAGAGTTGATAATAATTGTTGATCACTTCGAAGAATAGAGCTAGTATGTTCTCTAAGTATTTTGCACATCAAGACTAAGCCATTAGAGTGCTTATTCAAGATGATATAAAACAAAATATTTTATTCAACTTATGACCTTAGCCCTTAGTCCTTTTGGACCACCCTATTTGCCTTGTATTAACTTAAAATATTTTCATGGCATGAAAAAGTATTTCTAGCCCTTAGGAATATTTTGCACATCATGCATAAACATATTTTCCTTAGAAAGTTTTATAAAACTTATTTATTCATCTAGAATGTGTTTGTATGCATTGCGGAGTTGTGCTTGCTGTTGATTGTTGTATTGTTGCTTGTCTATACTGTTAGATTGAACGGAGAGTCCCGAGTATCGTTGAAAAGAGTTGTGAACAACGACAACATTCAAAGGCAAGTGGCACACCTCATAAACTTCCTATTTCTATATGCATTACTTAGTGTATATTTATATGCATGTGTAGGATAGTATTGCTATGCTAAACCTGTGTAGAATTCCTTATTCCTGTGTCTAGGTTCCTATGCAATACTTAGTAGAATTATTGATGCTATGCAAATGTTGTTTTGTGAAAATCTAAATTCTACTAAGTTAAGAATGAAACACCTGGGTGGTAAGTGGTTGCATGGTTTATGTTGAGTGGCTACTCAGGTCCATGTCTATGGTTCCTGGAGTATGTACACTTGTGAATGGCCACACATGAACAGAGGAATCTGAAGAACTCCGAGTGACGATTGCTTCCAGTGCAGCTATTGCCATATGGGCTCTGGCTTGATCAATTACGTTGCGTGGACTCTCTCCGGCTTGACAAGCAGATGTAGGGGGATTAGGTGGAACGGGTCAAGCCAGAGTGGGAGGGAAAATGCTTCTGAAAGATATCGTCTCATTCCTCTCCTTTCCTTATCACAAAAGGTGTGTAAAGGATAATCTGGGTTGAATGGGTACAATGGTGAAAGTGCACAACCTCTGCAGAGTGTAAAACTAAGTACTTAGCCGTGTCCCCGATACGGACAATTTGAGCAGCTGATCACGGACGTCAACGGAGGATTCCATCATTCCAACTTCAGAAGTAAAACTTGATGGGTGAACAAGGGAAGATGAGATTTATGGTTTTCATGCCATACTCGTCTTGATTTCAAGAAAAGTGTTTTCAAAAGAGTAGGAAAAATTGGCTTTATGCAAATTAGCCTTGAACTCCACCAGCCAAATATGCATATAGGCTTTAGAGGTATTCCATTAAGTGTCCACCATAGTGTCACTTGCCAGACTCCATTTTTAATGGAATCTGACCCACGTTGTTGCAATATTTTTCT
The DNA here is from genome assembly GCA_026929855.1 of Poa annua. NCBI lineage: Eukaryota > Viridiplantae > Streptophyta > Magnoliopsida > Poales > Poaceae > Poa > Poa annua. The sequence continues at coordinate 75,575,948 of CM049431.1, read as the reverse complement.
TATTGCAGATTTGATCAGATGACGAGTGAGGTTTCGTTTAAAGGTTTCGAGTCTACAACCAACATGTTTTCGCCTGTGGCAGCATGAAAGTTATAGAGACTCACTGCTATTGTATTTCCGCTGTGTACTTTTTCAATGCTAGCTTTAGGCTATGCAACTTGTATCGAATATTTTGTAATTCTGGATCATCGATGTAATAAAATTGACGCTTTGTTGTGATATTACATCGTAAACTGTGTGTGCAAATGAATCGATCCAGGGATTTGCACTATACACAGGTATCTGCCTTGTTTAAAGTGCAGGTACGCTACAAGTACCGAGGAGTTACGACCAAGATGAAGATCATCATGATGCTCAAGACCAGCAACACCCTAAAGTCAGCGACAACTTATGCAATCAACTTTAACCCTTCATGCGTGCCCCTTTTTAAGGGGGGGGGGGGGGGGGAAGACTCATGCTAGTTTTATTTGATAGTTGTGACATATTGTTCCTTGTGCCCCAATCCCTGAAGTTTTTGAAGTCAGCTCTACAAGAACCCTGCATCATCGACCTTCAAGTCAACACTTTCAGCAAGGACCCAAGTTTTCCAGAAGATATCAGAAGTCTCATCAACAAGGAAGCCTCATTCAGAAATCAACAACCTCGGGAAATGAAGAATCATTGGACCCTCTTTCCCTTTCACTCTCTTATTACACACTTAGGAATCTCGGGACGAGATTCTGTTAAGGGGGGAAGGTCTGTAACGCCCCAAATTTTGGAAGCAACAAAAACTTGATTATAAAAGATCCAAATTTCTGAGGCAACAAAAACTTTCTGAAATGTCTTGTTAATGGATATGTTTATCCTCTAATTTCTCTATTGGGCATGTAGTGTTTTGTGTTTGTGTTGATAACCTCTCTAGCTATCAACCCTAAAATTCAACCTAGTTATAATTTGACATCTGATATCAGTGTTATCACAAGTACAATAGTACATACAATTTCACCAATCGTATTTTTAACAAACTATATTCACCATGATGTTCCGATTTTAGCAACCACCCAAAGAACTTTTAGTTGAGAAAATAAAAGTATTTCCACAAACTATTTGTTTACAAAACTATATAGGACCCTATAATAATTCCTAATATATTTTGAGCCTTGTCGTGGTGGTGTCACGGCAGATGCCATAGGATGGCTAATTTGTGGGGCCGATGGACGTTGGTGGATCCGGGGAGGGATAGCGAGTTGAAGAACTCACACGGGGAGGATCCCGGTAAAACCGAGATCTCCCAAGAACACTAAACTAGAACAAAGTGCAAAGGGGAAGATCTAACAAATACAAACAAATGCACGAAGGAACCAAGCACACACACGATATACCCAGGTTCAGGGCCCTCGTGAGGAGGTAACACCCCTACTCCTGCCTTTCCTCTCTATATACTGGTGATATAAGGACTACAACTTGCTACAAGATCTGTCAAAGGAGGAAGTACAAAGAACTAGATGAACTCAAGGTGGAGAGGAGTAACTGCTCTAAGAGTAAATGCAACTATAGTCTTGGCTCTGAAGTCGGTCTCTCCCTCTGAGGAGCAGTTATGGCGCCTTTTATAGAGTTCCGGCCGGGAGGGCCGGAAACCCTAATCTGGCTCGGCCCCACCGGACAGGCCTAGCCGGGATGTCGTCACCGGCTAGTGCGACCTATTTGCCGGGCTATCCGGTGTAACCCCTGCGTCATCATCTCGTTAAGGACGGCAGGCGCCGTCCTGCATCATCATTGTCCCCTTGTCAGAGACAGGACATGTCTTTGCCCATCCCGGATAGCCTTTTCCGGATTGCCGGGCTAGGCATGTCAGGTCTTGTCGTACCGTTGTCGTACCGGCTGACGCGCTTCCGTGTCAGGCGGGAGGTGACCATGCTTCCGTGTCAGGCGGGAGGTGACCATGCTTCCGTGTCAGGCGGAATGGTACTTCCCCCCGCGATATACGGGAAAGCCTGCTCTAGACCGTTGGCGGCCTATCGGGAGCTCTCTCGCCGGCTACCTCCTCTCTTGCCACTGGGAGCCCCTTCTGCATAAGATCAAGATCGACACATACATTCCGGTTAGTGCTTACCCGGGATACCTATCCGGTAAAGCCGAGTTCACCAACATCCGGGAACCTCCTCGGTGTCCCAGGTCCGGGATCCTTTCCGGAGACGTCCGAACTTATCTCAGGATGAGTAACTCTAGGCCTAGACTCCCGAAGATGTCTTAGCCTATCAGCAAAGACATCTTCGAGAAGCTAGTTCTTAGAGGAACCACCCGCTCATGCCCGTGCTGCGAATGTGAGGGTCGGGGGTGTCTATTTATAGCCGCAAGACCTGATCCTTACGGCTGCCACGGGGCACCTTGGCCTTTCCCTGTGTCCAAGTGTCCAGCTGCCCTTTCGGCACACCAAGGGGTGTCCTTTGCTGTCGCCAACGGTCAAGCACTGTTGATATTCATTATAATTTACCGGGATCTGCCCCTACCCGGGGGGCAGCCCCCCGACACTAGTCCCCGAAGCTGGTGTCGCACAGTGACCCCGGATGATGTGCGGGATCAGCTTTAACAACAAATCCTTTTCCAAGAACATATGACACCATTATTTTATTCCATGCCGAGATTAATTCTTTCCGAGATCCTCTCACCGAGATGGTCTCAACCGGGAGGCGAAGCCTGCGACCGAGTAGCACCATCTCAGCAAATCTTGACCGTTGATTTCCCGATGAATTCGAGACAGCGAGTCTGGGCCCACCCGACGTCCCGTCTGCGCAGAGGCGCACTCGAGTGCTTCTGCGCACGCACGGTGTCGCTTGGGTTCCCGCGCCGGGGAGCCGCATCTGATCCGGAAACGAACCGTTGGGGCCGTGTGGCCCTCGGTGTGGCCGGATCGAGCGCTCCAGATAATGCCACGTGGCCCGCGGCACAAAACAGATCCCACCCACGATCGTGGAGATCGTGGGCGGGAAAAACGGGAACCGCTCCGGAATCCCCCCCATAAATAGGGGACCGGAACGGTCTCCCTCACTTCTTCTCCTTCACACTTCCTCTTCTCCACCGTCTCGAGCTCGCCGCCGCCGCTGCACTCGTCGCCCGTACGTCGTCTCGCCGGAGCTCGCGCCCCGTTGTCCTTCTCGCACGCCGTCGATCTCCTTCACCGGTGAGTTTCCCCTCTCCGCACCGATGCATTTCTTCGGTAGAGTAGTTTCCCGACCCCGGCCGTGCCCTAGCACGAGCACGGTTGCGCCGACGCCGGTGACCACATTCGGGCGGCGCGCATGGGATGCACGGTGAAGAACCACCGTGGCGCTAGGATGTAGATTGGTTACCCTTATTCGTGCCTCGTTTGAGTTTAGCAAGATCCATTTTTCCTCCCTTTAGTTTTGATTATATGACCCACGGTAGATCTTGCTTCCCATGAACCCGGTAGTTTTTAGCAGTTTATGCCCCGACATCCTCGTTTCGGATAGACTAACTCCGACTAACCGCCGCTGCATCTGCAGAGTAGCCCGAATACTCCTGCGTACTTCTCCGAGATGGGTGAAGAACGTGCCCGGGGGTGTTGGGACGGATCCGAGACGAAGCAGTCGGATCTTGATTGGCTGTATCGGACTCACCGGATTCCTCCGGAAGTCGAGAGCCGTCTACCGGGAGAGGAAGTTGCGCCGGAACCCCAACCCGGGGAATTGGTGGTATTCCTATCGCACTTTGAGCGCGGGTTTGGGCTTCCGGCTAGCCCCTTCTTCCGCGACTTCCTCGACACGTACGACGTGCAACCTCACCACCTTCCCGCCAACGCCATCATGATGCTTTCTGTCTTCACCACCTACGCGGAGGCGTACCTTGGCATATGGCCCTTTGTGGATCTCTGGGCCAAGTAATTTATCCTTCGCCGACAAGCCATCCCCAACCCGGATCAGAAGGTAAAAGACTTGGTCGACTGCGGAGCGGCCACCGTCATCCCTCGCGCGGACTCCGGATTCCCCATCGTCAAGGGATTAGAGTCTTGCCGGAAATGGCAGCGCAGCTTCTTCTACGTGAAGAACCGGGAGCCCTTGGGAGATGGTCCGGGATCCTCGAACCCGGACTTCATCAATCTGTCGGAATTCGTTTTTTTGAAGGCCATTACCGTAGGGAAACCCCCTACGGTGTAGATTTTAAATTAATGAAGGTGCAAGAGAAATGCACCAACTGATCAACTGTTCACCGAGTACAAAATTCAGGGGGGCAGGAAAGGAAATGAAAAAGAAAGAAACATGGCCTTCAAAAAGTTAGATGGATCCACTCTAGAAGAGGAGACACTAAGGCGGGTTTAACCCTAAACTGATGAAGAAGTAAATCATGTTGGCATCTAACTCGCCAACTCCCAGCAGAGCACGGCAGGTCCTTGAAGATAAGGTCGTTTCGACACTTCCAAATATTCCACGCCACAGCTGCAACCACTACCATAAAACATGGTCCAACAAACGCCTCATTGGCATCCATCATTCGTGGAGAAATCCTCAAGTTCATTCGCCAAGAAATTCCCACCTTTGTCCAGCAACTCACTGCAAAAGGGCAAGTGAAGAACAGATGATCCCGGTCCTCCAGCGTATGAGAATTACATAGAACACAATGTGGCCCACCATCAAACTGCCAATGCTTGCGGATCATAAGGTCTTTGGTATTCAGTCGATCAAACAAAAGAAGCCACAGAAACACTCTAAGCTTAGGTAAACATCTGGAAGCCCATATCAAATCCACACTGCGATCAGTAGGAGCTTTACTGAAGATGAACTGATAATACTTTGCTGATGAGTAGGTGGAATTCCCCCAAGAGAAAGAGCGGGCATCAAGAGAGTTTGCCTGAAGTTGCACCGATGTTAGGATATCAGATAGTTGCATCCGTTCCTCGTGGGCTTGTAAAGAGATTGGAAGGGCCAACAGTCTTGAAGGATCCTCAAACTGACCGGCTACCGATGCTACCGATAAATCCTCATCCAATACATAGGAAAATAAATGTGGGAATCGTTCCGATAGCAGGTTGGATCCAAGCCAAAAATCCTTCCAAAACAAAGTGGACGTACCATCTCCCACATGGGTGATCGTGATGCTTCTGTAGATATTGATGAGACTAAAAATATCCCGCCACCAAAAGGAACCGCGTACAGATTGGGCGTGGGGCGGCCCCTCTCCATACAAAGACCACACCAATTTGACCCAAGGTTTATCAGCTTTGCAAAAGAATTTGTGCAGCTGCTTCAAAAGAAGACCAGTATTCTGAATGTCCAAGTTGATAATCCCAAGACCTCCATGTCTCTTGGGCCGACAGATCAAGTCCCAAGCAGCGAGAGAATGAGTGGTGGCACTGTCTTCCTCTTTCGCCCACAGGCAATGTCTTCTACCACGGTTAAAAATTTTGATGATGGCTTTTGGGACTTTAAGTGAGCAAAGAAAGTGAGTAGGTAGTGAGGATAAAACAGAGTTCACAAATGTCACCCGGCCACCATAGTCTAAGAATCGAGCAGTGGCATTGAGACGCCTCTCCAGCTGATCCACCAGAGGGGAAAAATCATTCACCGAGGGGCGAGTAGTGCCTAAAGGCAGCCCTAAGTAAGGGAAAGGTAAAGAGCCGGTGACACATCCAAAGGTCGCTGCCAGATACTGAAGCCTGTCAGCAGAAATATTGATGGGCATCATCGAGGTTTTGGAGTAGTTCACGTAGCATTGGAGAATCTTTGAATCACCTCCTTCAAGGTTTGTAGTTGGATAGGGCAGGCTTGAACAATGAGCAAAGTATCATCGGCGTATTGAACAATTGGAAAATCCGTGTTGGGCAGCGGTAGAGGCGCCGAAAGAGAACCATCCTGGGCAAGCTTATTGATCATAGACTGCAGCAGATCAGCGCCTTCAGCGAAGAGGATCGGAGACAGGGGGTCACCTTGTCGAACACCACGACGGCAAGGGAATTTCCTACCTGGGACCCCATTGAGCAGAACTGAAGAAAAACCAGTCGAGAAAATGGATTTAATCCACCCGAGCCACCTATTATCATAGCCTTTACACCTAAGAATCTCCAAGAGAGCATTATGGCCAATGGTATCAAATGCTTTAGCAAAATCAAGTTTGAGAATAACTGCTTCAGACCCTGTCTTCTTCACTTGATCGATGTACTCATAAGCCCACGCGATACAGTCTTGTATTGTGCGGGTTTTCAGAAAACCATACTGATTCACATGGACCAGACTGAGGATCTTTTTCTGAAGGCGATTGGCCAGCAACTTTGTGATCAGTTTAAAGCAGGTGTTTAGCAGAGATATTGGCCTAAAATCATTAGGGCACTCTGGCGCATTAATCTTGGGGATCAAGGTGATGAAGGCATCATTAATGCTTTGAAGGTTAATATTCCCCTGCCAGAAATCATCTATCATTCGATAGAAATCATACTTGATGATCGGCCAACATACCTTCACAAATAAACCGTTGAAGCCATCAGGCCCGGGAGCTTTATCCGAGGGGAGGTCCGCCATAGCCTCGTCAATCTCTTTGTGAGTAAACTGAACCGAGAGAACCTCCAATCCTGCCACTGGATGAATATAATCCAAAAAATTGAAAGAAGGATCAAGCTGAACCACCGTGCCAAGTCTCTCTCTGAAAGAAGCTCGCAGAATACCCGCCTTCTCATGGTGATCAGTTGCAATGGAGCCGTCAGGACGAGTTAGACAGGAGATGGTGTTTTTTCTGAACCGGATGGTCGCCATGGCATGGAAGAAGGCCGAATTTTCACTGCCAAATTTGGCCCAACGGGCCGTGCATCTCTTTTTCCAGTACTCTTGCTTGCAAAGTAACAGATGGCTTAGTCGAGACTTCACAATGTTGCGAAAATTCCACTCCGTAATATCCAATGACCGCTGTTCTTCAATCTCATCGACCATAAAGATGGTTGAATTACAGTTCTCCACCAATTTGTTTAGAACAGAGATACTGGTGGACCACTGACGCAGTCCTTTTCGCAATAGTTTTAGCTTGGCCGAGATGCATTTAGCTCCATCACCCCAACAATGAATGTCCCAGATTCTGGCTACCACATCCAAAAACCCAGGCATTCTGATCCAATGATTTTCAAACCGAAAAACTGCCGCCTTTGGGATAGAAGTGCTGATAGTGATCACACAAGGTACATGATCCGAGGTTGGGCGAGCAAGAGGATGAACGAGTGTATTGGGGAATTTAAGCGTCCAGTTAGCTGTCGTAAAGAACCAATCAAGCTGCTCCAAAAGAGGAACAGCTTGCATATTACTCCAAGTATAGGCACGACCCTTGATAGGTAGTTCAATGAGGCCAAGATAACTGATGACTTCGTTGAAAGTAGCAATATCAGACATGTTGGCACCTGGACGTTTGCGGCTATCCGAATAACGATAGAAATTGAAATCCCCCATAAAAATCCAGAGATCCTCATCATTAGTATCCATGCTAAACAGCCAAGCAATACAATTCTCGCGAGCTATACCCTCACATGGGCCATAGACATTGACCAGGAAGAAGTTCTCAGCCGATATCGAAGAAGTGAAGTGAATGACAATACCAAAAGATTGTTGTAATACAATAGTACCAGTAAATATGTTGCCAACCCAGATGACGAGCAAACCCCCTGAAGCACCCTCCGAGGGGATGAAAGCATATTTGTCAAATCTTTTTGGAGCAAATTGCTTAATGAAATTCAACGATAAATCCTCTTTTTTAGTTTCCTGAAAACACACTATAGCGGCAAGACTTTCTTCGATTTTGTTGCGCACAAGTGGCCATTTATCCGACAAGTTTAACCCACGGATATTCCAACACATAATTCTCCATAAACGATTCAGAGCAGCCATAGGTACAAAATAGGAGTCACAAGATAAAGTCTTAAACCCACAGACCAGTACGGACTACAATAGTTCAGATCAAATAAAGAGAAACGAGCAAGAGGATAGCCAAAATACACATACTCCACACGCACACCGGCGTAGCAAACACTAAAGACAGTAAGCCGTTGAAGAGACATCAAGTATGCTTCGCCTGACGAAGACGCGCCTCTGAGAGGTCATCCGGGTCGATGTGGCAGTCCTCAACGCCTATGCGCTGCATCTCTGAGATCTGGAGCACTGCTGGAGGAGTAGCAGGTGGAACCCTGGAGGTACGACGCCTCGATGACCCTGGAACAGCAATATTCATTAGACCTGATTCACAGAAGCGCGGAGAGCGAATTCCGTCGCTGGAAGCATCTTCCCGACAGCGAGGAGATCGGATACATGCACGATGTTCTGCATGTGCTAACCCAGGATATGACCGGGGATGATCTCTTGCGCTGCTTTATTGTCCGCCGGGTCTGCCCCCTTCAACACCGAGTGCACAAGATGTGCCACATGTCCGGGAACTTTGACCCCACTAGGACCAGTATCCTTAGGCTAAGCCACGGGGCGATCGTCCGTCGTGCCCGAGCTATTGCCCGGACGGAGATGACGGAGGATTACAATTGGGGGGTCATAGGGGGATCCCGGAAAAGACCGGTTGACCAGGTGCTTATATCAGTCTTTCACGCCTACGCCTTCGTACATGCGCTCACCTGGACACCGACACGACCTAATTTGTTTGCGCAGTTGTTCGAGCGTCAGCACGAAGAAGACGCCGTCCACGTCAACGGGAACTACGCCCCGGATTTCCCGAAACCGGACGTGATGCCGAGAGAGGATCCCGACGGCGAGGACCATCTCGCCATCCCTTTCGTTAAGGCCCCGGGTAATCCTTCAACTTCAGAGACAGTTTCCATTTCCTCGGATGATGATGAGATTGACTGCGAGACCCTTGACGTTATTGACGCTCTCCCTCTGAATTGGGCCTCAGCTGTGGTTCCGAAACCGTCAACCGGGACCAAACGTGCCGAGAGCCGGAAGCGCGCGGCTTCCGACACCGATGGGGCTGAAGCCTCCGGCAACCCCCCCAAGAAGAGTAAACCGAGCAAGAAGACGACCGAGAAGCCTCCTCGGCGCCGGCAGAGGGGTCCTCCCCTTGTGGATTCCGGGTACGTCTTTCTTGCCTCATGTTATTTGACTTCGCTCTCTCCATAACTTTTACTAAGACATTTTCTTTCAGTGACGCGCTCGAGCTCCCGACACATATTGTTCCTCCTCCTCCGGGAACTCGGACTCCTAGCCCGGCTCGGGCCTCTCCTTCACCTCTTCGCCCTTCTGCTCGAGGAAATGAAGCCGCCCCCTCCGGTGCCGCACCGGCAAGCGTCGCGACCTCGGATGCACCTCCGGTGATCGACGAGATCGCGGTGAAGGCCACGACCACCTCGGGAGAGATTGTTCTTCCGGATAGCCCGCGCCGGGTTCCCGGATTGGAGGCAGAGATCGCCAGCCCTCGCCGGCAACCTGCGGCGAGTGGAGCCTCTCGGCCAGCCGCGCCCAAGGCCATCCCGGAGAAACCGCCTCCTCCCGGCCAGCAGATCAAATTCCCAAGTCTCGCGGCAAGACTTCTGGGCAGAAAACATCTTCTGTTCCGCCCGCAGCTGCTCCGACATCTTCTTCCCAGGACTTGGTGCTGCGCCCGGGTAAGTTCTCATCGTTACCACCACCTCCTGCCGAGATCCCTACTGCCGCTTTGCGGATGTTGCGAGCAACGGTCAGCTCCTTTGCATCTTCAGGATCTCGGGACATCGCTGCCACCCGCGCTGCCGGCAGCTCCGGCATCCGGGTTGTTGATGACTTCAACAAGGCCTGGCTTGCCGCCGATGCTTCCGAGACTGCATGGGACTTGCACGCTGCAGGTCCGAGCCGCAGCGCTCAAGCCCTGCATGCTCTCCAGGTGGCCGCGCTGGACGTCACCCGAATAAGCGAGGTAAACTTTTCTTCTTTTATCCGAAACACACTTGTTCTATCCACCACCACTAGTCTCCGAGATTGGTGCTTAGTGCTCTAGATTCCACCAAATAGCAGATCACTAGGTTCCAATCTTAGAGAAAAATCCCGGACTCGTACACCGAGTCCCCGAGATCCTCCCAACCGGGTAGGTTGCTGAAAAAATTGCTCCATCACCACTAGTCCCCGAGATTGGTGCTTAGTGCTCTAGATTCCACCGAATAGCAGATCACTAGGTTCCAATCTTAGAGAAAAATTAGGACTCGGACACCGAGTCCCCGAGACCCTCCCAACCGGATAGGTTGGTTAAAAAATTGCTCCATCACCACTAGTCCCCGAGATTGGTGCTTAGTGCTCTAGATTCCACCGAATAGCATATCACTAGGTTCCAATCTTAGAGAAAAATTAGGACTCAGACACCGAGTCCCCGAGATCCTCCCGACCGGGTTCCTTACACCTTTCCCATACTGATTTTGCCTTTGTCTGGCTACCAGGAGTACAGCCAACAGCGCCGCAACATCTTCAACCGGGTTCTCTCTGAACTCGGTCAGGCGAAGAAGTGCGAAGATCGCCTCCGGGAAGAACGGGATGCCGCGCGCCAGGTCACGGTGGACCAGAAGGCTGCCCTTGGTACCGCGCAGGCCGAGATTGCGCGCCTCAACGGCGAGCTCGCCAAGACCCAGGCTGCCATGTCGGATATGAAGAAGGGCTTCATCGAGGCGACAAAGAAGCAGAAAGAGACCCTGGACCAGTCGCTGGCGCGCGCGGATAACGCCCAGACCGAGCTGGCTCTCCTCCGGTCGCGGTCTGATACCTGGCTCACCGAGCTCACCGTGCTGAACCGGGATCTCAACAGTGAGTAATCCGACAACCCTCTTCTCCTGTTACCTCCTTTATTTGCTGTTGCTTTTCTTATGACTTAGTCGTTTGACAGCTCTTCTTTTTAAAGGAGAGTTCGAGCACTCCCGCGAAGCTGCCGCCAAAGCTGTTGCCGCCGCCCGAGAGAAGCGTGCCGGGAAGGGTCCCATCTCGGATGCCTGGGACATTGAGGATCATCTCACTGCTCTGAAGGCCCGGATAGTACCTCTCCGGTCTATCGGGACGGAGCTCCTCAGCGTCGCGATCCACGTCCACGGTGCACTGTGGCCGAGCATCCGCGGGAAGCTCTCGATCCCGGAGCTCTCGCGCGCACTTCTGGGTGCCGACAGTCGCATCCACGCTTGGAAGCGCTATGGTGCGCGAGCTGGTGCGGACCAGGTCTTGACCCAAGTACTTAGCTGGTACGAGGGTCTTGACCTGGCAGCGATCCTACGCCTGCGGACGGTGTCGCCTTGGGTAACCGATCCGGAAAAGATCCAGCAGCGGCGGGAGGTGGCGCACCGCATTGCGAAGTGGGCCAGCATTCGTGCCTTCACCGCCAGCATCGTTCCTTCAGAGTCCGAGTCAGATAACGAGGACTCCGAAGAAGATGATGCCGCTTCCGGCGATGGGGAAGAAGAGATCCCGGAAGAAGATGACGCTGCCTCCGGTGCTGCGCCCGAGAAGGTGGTTTCCCGGGATGCAACATCTTCGCCGATACCCGAGGCCACCGAGACCGAGGTGCATCCCGACGTCCCGAGTGGTGCTGCCGATGCTGAAGGTGAAGCCATTCCTGCTGCTGCCGGTGCTGCTGCTCCCGAGGTCGTTGCTCCGGAAGTCGCCGTCGAGAAGCCTACTTCCCCCACTGCTTGAAACACTTAGCAGCAAATTCGTTAAATCCCCGGGATGCCGGGTGCAACATGTATCGTACACTTAATTTATTTCTGCTTCATCGTGAACTATTTACTTGAAGAACTTATGTCAATGTACTCAGCTTTTGGTTCCCGAATTGCTTTTCATGTTTACCGTACTTAGGTAATTTCTGCTCTTGTCTACCATTTCGGCGTTCGACAGTCGAGTCACAAAACTCCACATACGGCACATACATTACTAAAAAAAATCCGAGTTCCTACTAACCAAATTCCCGACATAAAAAACAACTAAGTTAGCAAAAACAAGCATGCCGGATAAGTTCCTTTTCCAAGTCCCCGAGACCATTTTCGTGTTCCCCACCTTTCCTCTCTTTGCTCTTGACTACCATTTCGGCGTTCGTCAGTCGAGTCACAAGATGATTTCACATGACATACATTACTCTGACTTTGAGAATCGGACTCGGAACTTTTCCGGCATGCACACAACAAAACATAAGACAGCTATCCGGCAGTCCCCGGGTTCCTTCCCGGGATGCCGGTACAAAATAGTAAATGAACTTGACAAACAAATAATAAGATATGCACGTAACCAGGCAGTCCCCGGGTTCCTCCCGGGGTGCCTTACTTTCATTAATAAAAAACCGAGATGTACATACATTAAGCCCTTTACGTGTAAAAGGGGCGAAGTAGAGCTACATTCCATGTACGCTTGGTTTCCTCACCGGATTTGTCCATTACACCTTTCCTAGCCTCCTGTGCATCTACAAGGTAATAAGAATCATTGTGCAATGCCCTGCTTATCACAAAAGGTCCCTCCCATGGAGGTGACAGCTTATGCATTCCGGCCGTGCGTTGGATGAGCCTCAGCACCAGATCTCCCTCCTGGAACACCCTCGGGTGCACCTTCCGGCTATGATATCGGCGAAGATTTTGCTGATAAATTGCAGATCGAGACAGTGCCAACTCTCTTGCTTCTTCGAGTAAATCCACATCATCTTCTCGGGCCTCCTTTGCCTCGGTCTCGGTGAACATTGTCACTCTCGGAGAATCATATTGTATGTCGGTCGGAAGCACTGCCTCAGCACCGTATACCATGAAGAATGGTGTGTACCCGGTAGATCTATTCGGAGTGGTCCGGAGACCCCATAACACCGCCGGTAACTCCTCTATCCAGCATCCCGGAGTTCTCAACAATGGTTCGATCAAGCGAGCTTTGATACCAGCCAAGACTAAGGCGTTTGCCCTTTCGACATGCCCATTTGCTTCCGGATGCGCGACTGATGCTACATCTAGCCGGATTCCCTTCTCAGCACAAAATCGAGCGAACTCCCCCACAGCAAAGTTTGTTCCATTATCCGTGATAATGCTGTGCGGGTATCCGTATCTCAAGATGATGTCTTTTAGGAATTGCACAGCGGTGTGTCCATCGCACTTCCGGATTGGCTTGACCTCTATCCACTTGGTGAACTTGTCCACCATCACCAGTATATGTGTCATGTTGCCCCTTGCCGGTTTGAATTGCCCGACCATATCCAAACACCATACTGCAAATGGCCAAGTGATGGGGATTGTTTTTAGCGCTGACGCCGGCATGTGTATCCGGTGAGCAAATCTCTGGCATCCTCCACACTTCCGGACAATATCTTCCGCTTGCTGCAATGCAGTGGGCCAGTAGAACCCATGCCGGAACACCTTTGCCACCAGGGCCCGGGATGATGCATGATGTCCACACTCTCCCTGGTGTATTTCCAGGAGCATCTCTTGCCCTTCTGCCGGTTCCACACATCTCTGGAGTACCTCGGTGACACTTCTCTTGTACAGCTCTTGGTTGATGACAGTGTATGCTTTTGATCTTCGCAGTATCTGTCGGGGTTCTACTTCATTCTCCGGGAGAGTCCCCTCCAAGATGTAAGCCATAATGGGTTGTGCCCATCCCGAGACAGGTCGCACCGGGAACGCGGGAGCGTCTATATCCATTGGTTCTGCCGACATCACCTCTATCATCATCTGTCTTTGCCTCTCTGAGCACTGGGAGGTAGTCCCCGGGTTCGATGTTATGCTCCCGACATCTACTTCCATGGGTACTGCATCTGAACCGGGCTCTTAGGGGATGAAGATAGAATCTGACTCGGGTGATGGCTGTATAGATGGCTTCCTCAAATGTTCCAGGACGATCCCGGGTGGGATGGCATCCCGGGATGACCCTAGCTAGGACAAGACATCCGCTGCTTCGTTTTCTCCTCTGGGTATGTGCTTGAACTCGCATCCTTCAAAAAATCCGGATATTTTCTGCACATGAAACCTGTATAAGGCCATGTTTGCATCAAGGGCATCCCAATTCCCCGACACCTGTTGCACCACGAGGTCGGAGTCACCGAAACACTCTATCCGGCGGATACCGATTTCCTTGGCGACGTTCAATCCATGCACCAAAGCTTCATATTCCGCGACATTGTTGGATGCCCGAAAATGGATCTGCAGCACATACTTCAGCACATCTTGTTTTGGGGAAGTGAGGACCACTCCGGCACCCAATCCGATCTTAGCCTTTGAGCCATCGAAATGCATCCTCCAGAAATTGTAATCCGGCATCGGAGGTTCATATTGCATCTCGGCCCAGTCCACCAAAAAGTCCGGCAGCGCCTGCGACTTGATGGCGTCACGTCTCTCATACGCCGGAGCGTATGGAGATAACTGGATGGCCCATTTGGCTACCCGACCGCTAGCATCCTTGCAACCGATGATCTCGGCGAGAGGAGCTTCGCAGACCACTGTGATCGGGTGTTCCTGAAAGTAGTGCTTGAGCTTGGTCACTGCCATGTACACCCCATATGCCATTTTCTGGTAGTGCGGGTAGTTCTGCTTAGATTCCGAGATCACCTCACTGAGGTAATACACCGGCCTCTGAATCAGCTTTCCCCCCTCTTCTCTTTCTACCACCATTGCTACACTGACTACTCGGTTGGTTGCGGCAATATACAACAGCATAGGTTCCTTGGGCAGTGGGGATGCCAACACTGGTGTTGTTGAGAGCATTCTCTTCAAATCGTTGAACGCCGCATTAGCCTGCGGGGTCCACACAAATGTCTTGCTCTTCTTCATCAGCTGGTACAGAGGCAAGGCCTTTTCCCCGAGTCGGCTCACAAACCGACTTAGGGATGCCAGACACCCGGTGAACTTCTGCACATCCTTGAGGCGTACCGGCAACTTCATGCTTTCGATGGCACGGATTTTCCCCGGGTTGACCTCGATTCCCCGGCTTGAGATGAGGAAAACGAGTAACTTCCCGGCCGGAACACCAAATGTGCACTTATCCGGATTCAGCTTCATCCGGAACCTTCTTAGGTTTCTAAATGTTTCCCTCAGATCCTCTATTAGTGAGGCTTTTTCCTTTGTTCTTATGACAATGTCATCGACATAGACTTCAGCATTCCGGCCTATCTGGTCGTGCAAGCATTTCTGCATGCATCTCTGGTACGTAGCACCAGCATTCCTTAATCCGAAAGTCATAACACGATAGCAATAAGCCCCGTAAGGGGTAATAAAAGCGGTTTTTAATTGATCATCCGGATTCAAAGGTATCTGGTGGAAACCAGAATAAGCATCTAGAAAAGTTAAAAGCTCACTCCCGGCAGTGGAGTCTATTACTTGATCTATCCGGGGCAGCGGAAAGGGGTCTTTCGGGCAGGCCTTGTTGAGGTTGGTGAAGTCGATTCGCATGCGCCACACCTTAAGCAGGAGGGGATCATCTTTCTTCTTTTCCACCAGGACCGGATTCGAAATCCAATCCGGGTGCAGCACCTCCATGATGAATCCGGCAGCCAGCAGTATAGCTAGGTGCTCCATGACAGCAGCTCTTCTCTCATCAGAGAGGCGCCTAGTTGGTTGCTTCACCGGCTTCGCATCCGGTCGAACAAACAGAGAGTGCTCAGCCAACTCCCTCGGGACGCCTTGCAGATCGTCATTCGACCACGCAAAGGCATCCCGATTCTCACGGAGGAAGTCGACGAGCTCGCCTTCCTATTTGTTGTCCAAGTTGCTGCCAATGATCACTTGGCGCTCCGGGTTGCTGGGGTCCACACCCACCTTCTTGGTCTCCTTGGGGGGCTGGAATGACGCACCCTGCTCCGGGTTCACCATCCCGGGCATTCCGAGTTGGGAGGTCTTGGCCATTGCCACCACCTGCTGGATCCTCTTCTTCTCTTCCGCGATCACCAGGGACTCCGCTAAGCATGACCCCGCCGAGGCACACTCCATGGAGCGCTTGTGGTCCCCCGAGATGGTGATTATGCCGTTGGGTCCCGACATCTTCATCTTGAGGTAGCCCATATGCGTTGAGATCATGAACTTGGCGAGGGCCGGTCTGCCGATTAGTGCATGATACGGGCTCTCGAGGTCCACGACCTCGAACTCCAAGCTCTCGGTTCGACAGTTCTCCCGAGTTCCGAATAGCACCTCCACCCAGATTTTTCCCATGGGCGAGCAAGAGACTCCGGGCACAATGCCATGGAAGGTGGTCTCAGTGGGCAGCAGGGTGTTCATGGACACTCCCAGCTTCAGCATCGTGTCCTTGTACATGATGTTAATGGCACTGCCATTGTCAATCAGAACTCGGCTAAAGCGGACGTTCAGGTTGGGTCCGACAAAGGTTCGGTCCACCACCAAGGCATACGCTCCCGGCTTGGGCATTACCCGGGGGTGATCCTTCCGGCTCCAGGTGATCTCCATTTTGGACCAGTGCAAGAATTTGGGCACCGCCGGGATCACAGCATTTTCCTCCAGGGCACGCTGCCGGACACTCTTTCGGTCCGTAGGCTCGGTCACGAAGACCACATAGCTCTGATGCGCCTCCCGGTAGTTACCCTGCTGCTGTCCGGCTTGGTTGCCGTTGTCGTTCCGGGTATGCACCACGTTCACTGGGCGAGGTGGGGGTCCTCTCGGAGGAGGGGGAAGTCGGACATTGTTGGCCCCCGATGTCGGAGGAGGGGGTCTCGGAATATTGGGCCGAGATGCCGGAGCATTCGGCCGAATACCTCCCGAGCTGCCTTCCTGCAACGTGCGCTGATACCAGCTGCACTGCCGAGTAGAGTGGTTTGCGGGCTTGTTGGCCTCCAGAGTGTGGTAGCAGCGTGGCTTATTCAGCATCTCCTCATACGTCAGGGGCTTCTTCTGCTCCACCCAGGTCTTCTGCACCTCCTGACTTTGACCCCAAGCTGGGCCACTTGTCTTTTGACGCTGGCTGTTGCCGGCATCCTCCTGCTCCCGGGGGGCTACCTCTTGCTCCCAGGTTACTACTGCGACATGCTGTGCTGCATGGTGGTACTCGGGCTGATTACTCTTGTGTCCGAACTCCTGGCGATCATGGCTCCTGCTCGGTCCTGAACGCTGAGGTCCCGCATTCCTCCTGTTGGAGTCTCCGACATCCACCAGGGGTTGCATGGGATCTCCAAGCGTATAGGTATCGGCGATGCGCATGGTTTCTGCCAAAGTCGTTGGCATCTTTCTTTGCAGCTTCTGCCACAGCATGGAGCCATGCCGGCATCCCTGCGCAAACCAGGAAATGGCTTGTGCTTCCACCACTCCTTCGCAAGAGTTGCGAATATTGCTCCACCTGGTAAGGTACTCCCGGTCTGTCTCATTGCTCCTCTGCCTACAGATGGCGAGCTGCTGAGGTCTGTTGGGCCTCTTGTACGTGCTGGTGAAGTTGCTGATGAACGCTTCCTCAAAATCTAACCAGCAGTCTATGCTGCCAGCCCTTAGGTTGTTCAACCAGATCCGGGCTGGTCCTTCCAACATCTGCGGTATATAACGTACCGCCCATCTTCTGTTTCCACCGGCTATGCTTTACTGCAGTTACATAGTCGGTCAGCCAGTCCTCCGGCTTCTTGCTGCCGTCATAGGTCTTGGCACCCCTGTTGAGCTGAAAGTTCCGAACAGGTGGTTCCCGCATAATCCGAGGTCCAAAGCAAGCAGGTCCCGGAGGTCCTTGCTCTTCCACCAACTCGGATTGGTGAATCTGGTCAAGCCGGAACCTCGCATCTACCGGGTTCAGCTGTCTTGTTCCTATCCGTGATCCCAAGGGGTTCTCGTCCGGCTGATACTCGAGTTGCTGCATCCTCGAGTTACCATCATTGAGCCTATCCTGCACAGGGATCACGGCTTGACGGGGGACCGAGATTATTTCCCTCTGCGGGTTTCCCTGTACATGGGGAGGATTCCGGGGTGGATTACCACGGCCAGCCGGGTTATTGTTTCCCAGACCCAGGTTACCATCCCCACGGGTACTTCCCGCCTGTCCCGGGTTGTTCTGTCCGGCTTGCCCTGCCTGCTGGATACCGGCGAATGCCGGGTCATAGGTCTGTAGCTGTTTGTTCCTCCCGGAACCTCTACTCCGGCTCCGGCTCTTGCTCTTGCTCTTGCTTCTGCTCGGATGCGGGGAAGAGGCCTCTCCATCCGACATCCGACTATTGGGCCTGGCTGAGTGCACTTGGGACCCTGCCCCGGGGTTCTTCTTCTTGAAGGCCTGGTTCTGCCGGTTGGCCTCAATCACCAACTCGTTGACCCTCTCCTGTTGCTTGCGCAGGGCTTCACCGGATAACCCCACCAACTCGGCCATGGCGGCTTCGGCGGCCCTAAGAGTCTTTGCCGGTGAGCTGTACACCGGCTTCCCCGCAGAGATCCGACTTCCGGTGTTGCTAGTGGTGGCTCCACCAGCCAGCTCCTCGTTCACCATCCTTCCCTTCTTGCGCAGATCTGCAATGCGCTTCTCCCGGGAGTCTATCTTGGTGAATCCGTGAGCAGCATTGTACTCCCGGAGGCTAACGCTGAGCTCGCGACGGAGCTCGGCGATCTCCTTTGCCTCAGCGAGTAACAACTTCCGCTGCTCCTCTAACTCAGCCGAAGTGGCCTGAGTATCCGCTCCGGCAACCACAGGTACCGCTAACTTGGCTACCAGACCCGAGAGGGGATCCGGACGGCGTCGCGGCTGGGACGGCTGCGGATCAACATCTCGGGCCGCAGGTATTTCCTGCGGGGGTTTGGCCAAGCGAGGGACGCCGTCGGTATCGCCATCAGCATCCTGGTATTCCTCCTCGGTGGTTCCGACCATCATCACTGCGACGGAACTCGGGGAGCGATCGGTACGCAGACCCCGAGCTGCGCAGAGCATGGGAGGGTCCTCAGCCTCCAGGACTACGTCCGGGTAGCTACAGACAACCTCGGTGGCCACGTAGGTGGTGAAACCACCGAAGTCAATAAGACACCCGTTCACCGGGAACGGTCTGTTCCGGAAACAACCGGCGTTGTCGGCGACGAAGTCCATCTCCCCTAGCCTTACGACCAGGCCAGAGAGAACCCGAACGTCGAAACGAACCGGGGAGCCCGTCCGGATGTGTATACCAGCCAACGCCACTGTCCGCCCCACGGTGGGCGCCAACTGTCGTGGTGGTGTCACGGCAGATGCCATAGGATGGCTAATTTGTGGGGCCGATGGACGTTGGTGGATCCGGGGAGGGATAGCGAGTTGAAGAACTCACACGGGGAGGATCCCGGTAAAACCGAGATCTCCCAAGAACACTAAACTAGAACAAAGTGCAAAGGGGAAGATCTAACAAATACAAACAAATGCACGAAGGCACCAAGCACACACACGATATACCCAGGTTCAGGGCCCTCGTGAGGAGGTAACACCCCTACTCCTGCCTTTCCTCTCTATATACTGGTGATATAAGGACTACAACTTGCTACAAGATCTGTCAAAGGAGGAAGTACAAAGAACTAGATGAACTCATGGTGGAGAGGAGTAACTGCTCTAAGAGTAAATGCAACTATAGTCTTGGCTCTGAAGTCGGTCTCTCCCTCTGAGGAGCAGTTATGGCGCCTTTTATAGAGTTCCGGCCGGGAGGGCCGGAAACCCTAATCTGGCTCGGCCCCACCGGACAGGCCTAGCCGGGATGTCGTCACCGGCTAGTGCGACCTATTTGCCGGGCTATCCGGTGTAGCCCCTGCGTCATCATCTCGTTAAGGACGACAGGCGCCGTCCTGCATCATCATTGTCCCCTTGTCAGAGACAGGACATGTCTTTGCCCATCCCGGATAGCCTTTTCCGGATTGCCGGGCTAGGCATGTCAGGTCTTGTCGTACCGTTGTCGTACCGGCTGACGCGCTTCCGTGTCAGGCGGGAGGTGACCATGCTTCCGTGTCAGGCGGGAGGTGACCATGCTTCCGTGTCAGGCGGAATGGTACTTCCCCCCGCGATATACGGGAAAGCCTGCTCTAGACCGTTGGCGGCCTACCGGGAGCTCTCTCGCCGGCTACCTCCTCTCTTGCCACTGGGAGCCCCTTCTGCATAAGATCAAGATCGACACATACATTCCGGTTAGTGCTTACCCGGGATACCTATCCGGTAAAGCCGAGTACACCAACATCCGGGAACCTCCTCGGTGTCCCAGGTCCGGGATCCTTTCCGGAGACGTCCGAACTTATCTCAGGATGAGTAACTCTAGGCCTAGCCTCCCGAAGATGTCTTAGCCTATCAGCAAAGACATCTTCGAGAAGCTAGTTCTTAGAGGAACCACCCGCTCATGCCCGTGCTGCGAATGTGAGGGTCGGGGGTGTCTATTTATAGCCGCAAGACCCGATCCTTACGGCTGCCACGGGGCACCTTGGCCTTTCCCCGTGTCCAAGTGTCCAGCTGCCCTTTCGGCACACCAAGGGGTGTCCTTTGCTGTCGCCAACGGTCAAGCACTGTTGATATTCATTATAATTTACCGGGATCTGCCCCTACCCGGGGGGCAGCCCCCCGACAAGCCTAATATGTGGCAAGTGTTTGCAACTCTTATTTCAACATTCCTAAATTGGTATTTCTTTGGAGACTACTACTAAGAAGTTGTTTAACCCTCTTTCTTCAAAATCTTGTCATAATTTTTATTGATCACCACCTCACTAATATAGTGGTTTAACTTAAATTGGGAATGTTTATCTATTTGTATGTGTGGATGACCTAGATGCTATGTGCTCCAATTGTTCCCCATAAGTGTGTTATTTTATGTGTGTTCATGTGATGTTGTATGTGACAACATTTGATTCATATAATTTAATGGGGATCTAAATGTTTGTTGTTATTATATTGCATAAGTTTAATGTATTACCTCTTGTAGAATGGTTTTGTGTTGATGTTTACCAGATTTATATTTTATATAGTTAGAAAATCAATCATCTCTCTTATTAATTTTTAGCATTTCTTTGGCATGACAAATGGATTTATCTTTAATCATTTTGGAAATGCAACTCAACCAACCTCATCCATATGATATCTACAAGCTCTCCATAATGCTATTTAAAATATTCAAAAATAATTAATCACTAATTGTTGCTTGGGTTGAATGCATCATCTTAAGGTGACCATATCTGGTTTATAACATAGCTACTTGCCATTCTTGTATATGGTTGTTATCAAACCCCTTTTGACCTAAACTTTTTAATAGAATGTTAAAGCCTTATGCCCTCTCCCCAAACCATCTTGTGTTATATTTTTTCTGTCAAGGGGTTGACTAATCCATCTTAGCAAAGTGGCCTAATCCTTACTTTACCAAGATTGTATTTAACTAAACCTACCCCTCTCCTCTTGTCCATCATGTGTTTTTGTTTGTGCACTGGACCTCCACCCCTCTGGAAACTCTTAGCACGATTTTTGTCAAACCCTAGCCCTCCTTTTCTTCTTGTCCTTTTCTTCTTGGCATTCTGTCGAGCACCCTGGGGCCAGGAGAGACCACTCCGTTACTCCAACCCCTCCAACGGTGTTGCGACGTCCACTAGGCTCCAAGTCGTGCCCCTCGGTACTCATGATGGTCTCCACCGCCCAATTCGACCAATAGCTCTCCATCACCCTCCCCCTTGTGTGCTCGTGCACCCCGACCTCATGCACCGGCCACCCTCTCCTCTAATGCAGCCGAGGCCACCCCACCTCCTCTCACCTTGCCCATTGCATTCCTGCTCGTCCACTCTCCCACGCCCTGCAAGATCTCTGAAGCCCTCTGACTCCTCCGCTCGGCACTGTGCAGGAAACCTCGCTCGGGTTCATGGCTTCCGAGCATGAAGGCCACCATTGTTTCCCCTCTCTCGTCTCCCCCTATGTACCATCGGGTTATCCTTCTCCCCAGCTTACTCTGAGACATCTCCGTTCGTTTCAGGAAGCACTGAAGACGCCTGGACCTCGCCGTGGCCGCCGCGGACACCCTCGTCGGACTCACCGTCTGGAGCATCGCCGGCAGTAACTGCGGCCACCCCTCGCCTCCCCTTGCCTTCCGCATCCACCCGCACCCCTCTCCTCCGACCCATGAGTCCCCTAGGTGAGCTACCGAGGCCGCCCCCTTCATCTCTCTCTCTCTCTCTCCCGCCGGTTTCCTCTGGCGTTCCCGTCCCGAGGAAGGAGACGACCAGGAGGCGTCGATCTTTGGATCAACGGCCCAGGTTTGAAGAGCCCCGATCTATTCATGGCCATTGGATCTGAGATCCACGGACGCGCACTGGGCCGGCCCATCTCGCTCAGAGAAGCCCGCTCCAGATCCGGCCCTTCTAATCTTTTCCTTTTAAGCAATTTATCTCTCTATTTATTTTTCAGTAATTTGGTAGCCTAGCTTTTATTCATTTCTGCTGGATCTGTGCATGCAAAAATTGTGAAATAAATTTTGTAGCATAGCTATGTGTTTTCTCAATCATGTGGCACTGGCCCTTCTCAAAAATATATTTGTATGAGTGTGATATGTGCAATCTTGTAAAAAGTGGATTTTGCACCTTTTACTTAATAACTTGAGTTTATAAATCCAAACCTTGCAAACTTTAGTTCTATGGAAAGCCAGTAATAATACCTACCTAGATCTATAGGCCTTACATGCAGGAGATGTGTCTAAATAAAGTTCTATAAAGTTTAAATATGACATCAGTAGCTATTTGATGAATTTTAAATCTTTATTTAAAATTATTTTTGGAGTAAATCCAATTGCATGTGGTAGATATTGGTATTAGCTATCATATACTAGCTTGGTAGAATGTTTCATCTTATATTTTGCTCTTGGTAGATTATTTGCTAAAACAGTAGGTTATTACACTTTAAAATTGATATTCTTATTTTCTGTTATTTGCATGTATCTAGTTTTACTTGTTTGTGCTTTATATGTTTATGCAAATGGTGTAAGAGTATTTTTGTGTGGTACTTATGAATTTTGTTTACCATGCAAAGTTGGAATTGTCTAAAATTAAATTATACCTTATGCTGCACACTATTAATGGTAAAATGTGTGTGTTCAAGTAAAACTGAAATATATGGAGCTAGGAGTGTCCAAATTAAGTGAACTCTATTTCTACAGAAATCTTAATTCAATACCTATCCATAGAAATTAACCTTGCATGTAGGAGATTCCTAAAACTGAAACTATACTCATTCTGGTTTTGAGACCAGTAGCATTTGCATGATTTTTAGCTACTGTTTGGTAATAACATATTGCAAATCCAATTTTCACCACTTGATATGGTTGCTAGGTGTACTGTGGTAGAAGGATTTAATGTTCTGAACATTATCGTAGGAGTTATGATTCACCTTCCAAAACAACAACATTTGGCTAATAGAAGTATTAGTTTTTAATCATCTGTTCTTAGCAACTGTGAATTGTAGAAATATTACTAATAATCTTTTGAAGATCAGAACCTTAGCTCAATAATTATGACTTGATTAAACCACTTTGATAATGTGTGGTGCATTGTTTACATATGTTTAGCATTATTCACTTTGTACCCTAATAATAACATCAATTGTGTTTTTATGCTTTGCTTGTGGGTATGTTATGTTAAATCTCTTTAAACATTATATTATTTATCTAATAAGTGTGATGAGATAAATTCCTGTTTTACCTCAATTGTTATGTGTTGATGTGCTTAGTTACTCTTAAGTATGGAAACTTAGGTTATCCTTTAATAGCCTTAATGAATTTCCTAAAAGTATTGTTAGCCCTTCCACTTTTGAGTTTCACATAGTTCATCTTGTTTCCTAGGAGTTACCCTAATTTCATTTGTGTGTTATGCATGTGAATGATTGTCTGGTGTTAAATTATATCCAGTAGTTCCTTGTGTTTTGCAATGCTTAATATATGACCTTCTTATTCTAGATTGTTGTCAACACTTGGTTGCCATGTGATTGTTTGTTTATTGTTTGAGGTGACCTTAATTGTGATGTCCTATTAAATAAGCCTAATGCACCATTTTAGCTCTTATTAATAAACTTGTTTGGACACTGGTGTTACCATTGTTG
This sequence comes from Poa annua, assembly GCA_026929855.1. Classification (NCBI taxonomy): domain Eukaryota; kingdom Viridiplantae; phylum Streptophyta; class Magnoliopsida; order Poales; family Poaceae; genus Poa; species Poa annua. The sequence continues at coordinate 75,552,033 of CM049431.1, read as the reverse complement.
GTCGCCTAGTTACTTGATAGTAGGTGTTTCTTGAGCTAGTAACATGTTTGCATGTGAGTGTGCTCAATGCTAGTGTTAATGTTAATACTTGCTTGAGTGTTAGGATACTTTGTCTAAAGTATTTCCTAAACAATTAATATACTTTTGTCTGAAGTATTTCCTAAACAATTAATATACTTTTGTCTGAAGTATTTCCTAAACAATTAATATACTTTTGTCTGAAGTATTTCCTAAACAATTAATATACTTTTGTCTGAAGTATTTCCTGAAGCTATTATAACCACTCTTGTTAAATGATATAATGACCCCTAAGTGATGTGTTGTTTTAGAGTTCTGTAGAACTACCCTTTTAATACTCAGGGTTGTTGTGTATATTTTCTTAGGAGAATCTATTGTTTGTCTTAGCTCTATGAATTTGTTGTTTGTTTTTGTTTAGCTAAAGGAGTTGTTTGCTCTTGATTGTTAGCTTAGTGTCTTGTGCAATACTTGTTGTTTAGTATGTCCTTGTAGCTTTGTCTTGTATTCTGAGTGTGCTTCATTTTCCTGTTTACGATGTTAGATACGATCGGGAAGGAACTGGAAGTGAGGAGTGAACCTGAGGAGCATCAAGACCAAGACCAATGACATATTGCTGAGCCAGGTAAGCCACCTCACCAATATAATGAATCCTATTATTCTTATCAAGCATATTTTGTTTTCAAAATAAAATAATGCATGTTTATTTCTTTTGTGGTACCTTGCCACCCAAAAACTATTTTACAAAATATTGTTTGGCCAAAGTTATCTACTAGAATATTATAGGTGTTACAAAAGAGTTTATTTGGTGAGCCTTGTTGTTGAAGGCTCCATCAAAAAGATTAAGTTTTCTAGTAGTCTACCTTCCTCTACTTACCTCAAAACTATAGGATGGGAACCTATTTGATAAAACTGTTTTACGGAGGAAAACCCGAGTTGCTGGGAGCAATCGGCGAGCAAGTGTTTTATTAAAACCCGAGTTGCTGGGAGCAATCGGAGTTGTTTGCGAAAACCCGAGCTGCTGGGAGTAGTCGGAGGAGAAAGTGTTCTGAAAAACAAAGTGTGACCCTAGCTGCCGCCCGAACAATTAACCCGTGCAGCCACACTACCTGACATGGGTAGGGCTTAGCCGGAAGCTTGTCTGTTTTAGTGTTGGGGCTCTCATACTTTCTATGAGGGCTGGGCCCTCGAAGCCGGGTTGTCGTCCGGAAGAGACAATACACTGTTGAGAACCAATAGCCGGACGATTACGGCGGGTCTCCTGACGTGGCAGTGTGGCGTCCCGAGGAAAGACCAAGAGGTCTAGTGGAGCACACGGTGCCGGGGAGAATAAACCTACCTGGAGGCCCCGATACTAGGGTGGTCATAGTGGAAAGCTTTGATCGTGTTATCCGGACCCCCGCATGCAGTCGTATGACGGGCCGTGGCAGACACGGCGGAAGGACCGATTGGTGTGGGTAAAGTGTGCAACCTCTGCAGAGTGTAAATCTATTCGAATAGCCGCGTCCGCGGTCATGGACGGTTGGAAAGGTCCCACTAGGCATGCTGGCTGTTTTATGGTTTTCGAAAGAGAAGTGTTTTCGAAGGAAACAAGTAGTCAACAAAGTGGTACCTAGGAGGTACGGAATTGGGTGAGGATGATTGGTCTCGGGGAGACAATCAGTTCGATCTCAAGTCAGGAAAAGGGTTACCCCTATCCTAGTGTTTTGATAAACTTTTACAAAAGAAAGTTTTGAACTTGGATATGTCCTTGCTATATCTAAGAGAAGAGAATTCTATCTCTATATGTTTTTCTTCTACAAAGATATAGAGATGTCGTATTCTCTATGCTTGAAATCATTGAATTCGAAAATAAGCCCTGTAGTTGTATAAAGGAGCTCTCCCAGTTTTCGAAAAGTGTTTTCTTCCATTATCATGAAAACTTAAGCCTTAGAGGTGGTCTTGCGAGTACGTAAATATACTCATATGGCTATGTCCATGGATATTCAAACGTCCAGGGTTGAAGTGAGGAAATGCACGACAAGAAGGAGGAGTGCGCCGACGACTACGCTAACTGAGTGTCCCGCTCAACTGCTCTGTGGGAATGCGTCAAGACGTGACGAGGGCCGACGCTAGTCGAAATCTTCCGCTGCACCTTAGTAAATATTCGTCAAGTGCGGCGATGTTTGCAGACTTGGTCATGAGACCATTATTTATGTAAGTCTTATACTATTCGAGTTGTATGATGTAACTTTGTATACCATGTTGGTTATGTGATCGCGATGCACTGATCATTGGGATCGTGATCTGTTTACATTACATGGGCATCTCTGACGGTTAGTCAGAGGGGTCCTCACACTAGGGGATCTCGGGGAGGGATTGCGCGATGAGCTCGCGCATAGGTAAACTCAACCGACAAGGTGACACAAGTATTTACCCTGCTTCGGGGCTCTCGTGAGGAGATAAAACCCCTACTGCAACATCTAGCCTACTCTGTGTATTTCCCTTCATAATATCCGGGCTTCAACACGCTCCACGAGCTGCTAGACATACCTCCATGAGGTTCTGAGAGCAAATGGAAAGGGGGGAATGAAGTGGTGGGGTGGTGGCCTCCCTTCTTCCCCTCCCTCTGGTGCCCTTTATATAGGAGAGCCCAAGGGACAACTAAGGGGACAAGGAGACAACTAACACTGTTCACGGTACACTGTTCACGACACGATTGATGGGGTCTTGTCGGACTATTCCTGCGTCACTGTGCGATGTACTCTTGTCCCATCAGAGACACTGTTCTGAAGGGCTACCCATGCCCTGGACCCGTAGGACCCGCGCGGCGTGCAAACTTACTCGTCCCGTAGCTCCTGTCTTCAACCTTACTCATACCGGTCAAACCGGGTTTGGGGAGAATAACCACCGACATCCAACCCGGTTTTGCCCCTGCCGAGCTGGGGTCTTGCCCGAGATGGGGCCGTCTCGGGGCACAGTCGAGGCCGGTAGAGTGCCGAGGCGCGGGGGGCGCGGTGCTGTCGGGATCCATGCCCAGATGCACGGGGCGGGGTCGAAGGAAGCCGGGGTGTGGGCGAGCTCAGGGTCGGAGCGGCGCCGAGGCCGGTGCTACCGACGCCGTGGACGAATCTTGGTGTGGCCAGAGTCCGAGTTCGGGTGCAGTGCGGAGGCGCGATGGGGACCAAGTCACGAATGCCGAGTCGCGGATCCGCCAATCGCCGAGGCGAGGGGAGGTCGGGGTTGGGGACTCCGATCGAGGTCGGGCGGTCGCTGCTGAGGTCGCGGCGGCGGCGGGTGCACCGAGATGCAGGCGGGTCCGGGCGCGGGGATGCCGGAGGTCGGGGACGATCCGGGGTCACTGAAGCGGAGCCGGGGCCCAGGAGGTCGGGGACGAAGCGGGGTCGCCGGGGCGGAGCCGGGGCGCAGGTGGTCGGGGGAGAGGTGGTGGCGGCGCCGTCGTCTCGGTGGGGCGCTGGGTGCAGGGGAACCGGGGCCGAAGACGGCCGGGGCGCGAGCAACCGCCGGGGACGTGGGTGGAGGAGGACGGTAGCATAGGAGAGGGTCGTGGTCACGGCTGAGGACGATGACGATCGATTCGTGCTGCGGTTCCCTCGGTTGACCGGGAAAGGGAGATGCTGGCCCATCCGGGACTGGGAAAGTCGGCCCATGGGGTTAAGTGAACTCGGCCCCATCTGGATTATTCGGCCTGGCCAGTCCCAAACTACCCTCTTCTTCGTCTTTTATCCTCTTCTATATATTCTTCTTATTTAAATTCTTTTTATCTCTAGCACCGACACAATAACCTCATATTCTTAGTCTTTTTAGGGTACCGGGGATCACATCCCCGACACTAAGTTAAATCCAAGACCAGCCTAGGTGATACAAAAATCATCAAGTTTGAAGATTATTCAAGTCTACCAATAATTCAATCAAGACATCACCATGAAGAATATTACAAGTCTGGAGATGAAGCCTGGAAGACCAACTACATATTTCTTTCTATCTTTTCCCTCTTTCCTAATCTTGTCTTTCACTTTAGACTTAAACAATTTTTGATCATGATATTATCATCTTGAAATTTGTTAGATCCTAGTATCCAATTTACGAAGAGTTGTTAATAATTGTTGATCACCTTGAAGAATAGACTTAGTATTTTCTTTAAGTATTTTGCACATCATGCATAACATATTTTTGTATTGTTACTTTGTTAGTATGTTTATGTGTGTTTTGTTTGATGTGTTAGAAATTTCGGAGGGAAGCGACAACAGTTGAAGTTGTTGTTACTATTCTTCTTGTTGCCAAGGCAAGTGGCACACCTCATAAACTTCCCAATACTTTTCTATGCATGAGTAGAGTATTTTTCTATAAGCATGTGTAGGATAGTATTGCTATGCAAGACATGTTTAGAATCCCCTATTCCATTGTGTCTAGGTACCTATGAAATGACTTAGTAGAATTTTGATGCTATGCAATTGATGAAATGTTTTATAAAATGTTAAGTGGCTACTCAAGACCATGTCTATGAGGGTTGTCACCTGAGATAGTTTCTACTATACTTTGGATCATAGTATGTGGGGGTTTTCACCTGGGAGTAAACATCACTAAGTTAATGAATCATCTAGGTGGATTGGTTGTTTGGTTTATGTTGAGTGGCTACTCAGGACCATGTCCATGAGGGTTTTCACCTAAGATAGTTTCTACTATACTTAGGATCATAAACGTGGAGGTTTTCACCTGAGAGCACACTTGTGGAAGGCCACCCAGGAACAAAGGGATGTGAGGAATAAATGGAGAAGATTGTGAAGAACTCAAGGAGAAGTATTTCAAATAAAGACTACAGCTGATCAAGGAACATGGAGGAATCCCAACATTCTAATTTCTTAATAAAATTTTGATAAACAACAGTGGACTACTCAGGACCATGTTCATGGGGGTTTTCACCTAAGATAGTTTCTACTATACTTATGACCATTGAATGTGGGGGTTTTCACCTGAGGGTGCACCTAAGGACGTGATATCTTTTGGTTCACTGGAACTTGCCAGTGTTGCCAATTATGATGTTAATTAGTTTGTTTTATAAAGAGTTAGGCAAAATTGGCTTTATGCAAAATAGCCTTGAACTCCACCAGCCAAATATGCATATAGGCTATAGAGTTATTCCAGTAAGTGTCCACCATAGTAACTTTTCCGAAATCGCCAAGGCACTGACGGAATTATTAAAGAAGGAGAAGAAATTTGAGTGGACTGACGCATGCGAAGCAAGTTTTCAGGAGTTGAAGAAACGTCTAGTTTCAGCCCCAGTTCTATGCTTACCTGATTTAGAGAAAGAATTCCAAGTATATTGTGATGCTTCACGCCAAGGCCTGGGAAGTGTGCTGATGCAAGAAGGCAGAGTGGCATCTTATGCCTCTAGACAGCTCAAGAAACATGAAACAAATTATCCAACTCATGATCTCGAGTTAGCCTCAGTGGTACATGCCCTGAAAACTTGGAGACCCTACCTAATGGGAAAAAGATGTGAAGTGTTCATTGATCACAAAAGTTTGAAGTATATTTTCACTCAGAAAGAATTGAACATGAGGAAGAGAAGATGGTTAGAACTTATCAAGGATTATGATCTAAGTCTTCAATACCATCCTGGAAAGGCTAATGTAGTAGTTGATTCCCTGAGCCGTAAGGTTTATGTGAATGGCCTCACGGTAGGAGAAATACCTGAGGATTTATGCAAGGCATTCAAGGACCTCCGATTGGAAGTGGTACCAGATGGCTTTGTCGCCTTGTTAGTAGTACAACCAAATTTGATGGATAAGATATGTGAAGCTCAGAAGGGAGTCAAAGATATTGAAGAAATCAAAGTCAATCTGAGAGCAGGAAAAGCCAAAGGATTTCATGAAGATGAGCAAGGAACCATGTGGTTTGAATAACGAGTATGTGTGGCAAATGATCCTGATCTTAGGAAGTTAATTCTGCAAGAAGCCCATGAAACACCTTATTCCATTCATCCAGGAAATACCAAAATGTATATGGATGTGAAGGAGAGATTTTGGTGGAACAATCTGAAAAGAGAAATAGCAGAATATATCGCTAAGTGCGATGTATGTAGTCGAGTAAAGGCTGAGCATCGGAAACCAGAAGGACTTTTGCAACCTTTGAAGGTACCGGATTGGAAGTGGGATTCTATTGGGATGGATTTCATCACCGGGTTACCAAGGACCAGATCAGGGTATGATTCTATTTGGGTTATTGTTTGTCGTTTAACCAAAATAGCTCACTTTATACCCGTGAAGACCACATATACCAGCGCAAAGCTAGCTGATATTTACATGAAGAGAATTGTGTGCCTACACGGCGTCCCCAGGAGTATCGTGTCCGATAGAGGGACCCAGTTCACATCCCATTTTTGGAAGCAGTTGCATGAATCACTGGGAATGTAGCGTACCTGCACTTTAAATAAGGCAGATACCTGTGTATAGTGCAAATCCCTGGATCGATTCATTTGCACACACAGTTTACGATGTAATATCACAACAAAGCGTCAATTTTATTACATCGATGATCCCGAATTACAATATATGGGATACAAGTTGCATAGCATAAAGCTAGCATTGAAAAGGTACACAGCGGAAATACAATAGCAGTGAGTCTCTATAACTTTCATGCTGCCACAGGCGAAAACATGTTGGTTGTAGACTCGAAACCTATAAACGAAACCTCACTCGTCATCCGAACAATCTGCAATAAGAAAAAAAAATATTGCAACAACGTGGGTCAGATTCCATTAAAAATGGAGTCTGGCAAGTGACACTATGGTGGACACTCAATGGAATAACTCTAGAGCCTATATGCATATATGGCTGGTGGAGTTCAAGGCTATTTTGCATAAAGCCAATTTTTCCTATCTTTTTGGAAAAACACTTTCTTCAAATTAAGACAAGTATGGCATGAAAACCATAATTCTCATCTTCCCTTGTTCACCCATCAAGTTTTATTTCTGAAGTTGGAATGATGGAATCCTCTGTTGACGTCCTTGATCAGCTGCTCAAATTGTCCGTACCGGGGACACGGCTAAGTACTTAGTTTTACATTCTGCAGAGGTTGTGCACTTTCACCTTTAGACTCAATTTGTCCGGGAAATCCTATACACACGGAGTGTATTGTGGAAAGGAGAGAATTGAGACAAGAACTTTCAGAAGAAGAATGCAACCATACTAGCAAGACCCGTTCCACCTATCATCCCCCTACATCTGCTTGTCAAGCTGACAGGTTGCACCCTCACAACTTAATTATTCTAGACAGAGCCCATTGTCAAAAGGTTGCACGGGAAGCAATCGTCACTCGGAGTTCTTCAGATTCCTTTGTTCCCTGGGTGGCCATCCACAAGTGTACTTCTGGGTAACAACCACCATACTCGTGGCCCTAAGTAGAATAAACATTCATCCTAGGCGATGACAACCACAAGCATAGTCCCAAAAGCCACTCAACATAAACCATAACAACCAATCCACCCAGGAGTTTCATTAACTTAGTGGATGTGCACTCTCAGGTAAAAATCACCATGCTCATGGCCCCAAGTATAGTAGAAACTACCTTAGGCAAAGACAACCACAAGCACAGTCCTGAGTAGCCACTTAATAATTTGTAAAACGTTTCATCAATTGCATAGCATCACTACATCTATTAAGTATTATATAGGAACCTAGACACAGGAGTAAGGGAATTCTACGCAGGTTTAGCATAGCAATACTATCTTACTCATGCAGGTAAAATACACTAAGTAATGCATAGAAAATACTAGGAAGTTTATGAGGTGTGCCACTTGCCTTTGAATATTGTCGTTGTTCTCAACTCTTTTCAACGATACTCGGGACTCTCCGTTCAATCTAACAGTAGAGACAAACAACAATACAACAATCAACCACAAGCACAACTCCACAATACACACAAAACACATACTAGATGAATAAATAAGTTTTATAAAACTTTCTAAGGAAATGTGTTCATGCATGATGTGCAAAATAGTTAGAGTGAATTACTAGTTCTATTCTTTGAGGATCAACAACTATTATCAACTCTTTGTAAATTGGATATTCACTAAAGTGAGAGAGACAGACACCCGACCAGCCACTTAAATTGTGGAACAGGTCTCATGTACGTGGACATGTAAGGTTTGTTTCCAGGCCGCTTCATCCCACTATACCGCTAGGATCCAACAACTTTAAGATGATAACATCATGATCAAAATTTGTTTAAGTCTAAAGGACAAGATTAGGAAGGAGGGAAAAGATAGAAAGAACGATGTAGTTGTCCTCCAGGTTTCATCTCCAGACTTGGTGGTTCTTGTATCCTCGGGGATGGTCTTGGATTTATTTAGTCGTCATGAAGTCTAATAGAAGAAGGAGGGAGAAAGAAGAAAGAGGGAGAAAGACTTTTAGAAAATATTTCTGGTTGGTCTTCATGAACTTCTTCTTGGTCTTTCTTTTAAGTGCTCCTACTCCTTGGAGATTCTTCTGGAGTCTCGTTTGGCTAAGTCCTTTATTGGTCTACCAGCTCCATGTTTAAAAGTTTGTAAGTGTCTAAGTGTAGCACTTCACAAAAATGCAAACTTGAAAACATTTCTAACTTAGAGAAAACTAATGAAGAGGGGTTTTCCTATGAGAATAAAATATGCTATGAATGAAATGAAATTTTTAATCACAATAAACATCAAATAACTTTTGTGATTTCTTTATAAATATGCATGAATTTATAAATGCAATTTAATTAATTTCTAATTTTGGAAAATATAATCAAGGGAGAATTATAAGATTAAAGTTTTCTATGATTAAATTTTTATAATATAATTTAATAAATAGTGTTAATAGACAGAGGTATTTTAATTAAATGTATAGCACTTTACTTAAATCAAAAATACTATTTTTTTATTAATAGTTATGTTGAAAATACTCAAACCAATCAATTTAAATATATAACTATGAATTCATTCAAAATTTACTCAAAATTATTTTACAGCAGTGGCATTAATTCACAAATATTCCAAAGTCTCTAAAACAATTTTATTTGCAATTTTTGAATTTACAGATTTAAAGTTATGACAAAAATACTCAAATTCACCATTTGAAATTTGAATATTTTAAACTAAGTCAAATTTGAATTTGGGCAGATCCAAAATATTCTACATGTCAAGGGCTTTCCAAATATATAAAAATATTTGAATTTGGATGAGTGGTTAAAAAGTTATGATAGATCTAAGTGACAGGGTCTTTTCTGCAAAACTACCATTTCAACAATTAAAGGAAAACAAAATCCACGTCAGCGCTGACTGTGCTGCTGACGCGGATCCGACGTGGCAAGTGATTTGATCTCGGCCGTAGGATACAGATCCAACGGATCTAATCTAACCGTACCGATTCGCATAAAGCTTCTAATCTCAGCCGCACGATCCAGATCGGATGGCTCACCGTGAGTTGACCAAAAGCCGGCGGCGGGATTTCGCCGGAGACGAGGCCGACGGCGGCGCTGCGCTCGGCGACGACGAGGACAGCGCTGCGGTGCTCCCCCGGACGCGCGGATGACGCCCTCGGGTGCGGCTCGCCGCGAGGAAGACGATGGAGGCGGCGTCACCTTCTCGTTCGTCCCGGAGCGGCGTGGAGGCGCGGGCGGAGCTACGGTAACTCCGGCGAGCTTCGTTCGTGCTCGGATTGGGCGTTCGGCTGCGGAAAAGGTAGGAGGAGGGGTCACGGAAAAGCGCACGGACAAGGGGAGGAGGATGGGGGAGGTCTTGGACTCGGGGGAGGTCTCACCGTGACGGGATCGTGATAAACGCGGCGGCGGCCGAAGCAACTCCGGCGAGCTCTCGCGGCAGCCTGGGGGCACGAAACTGAGTGGGAGGAGAGGGGAAAGAGAGAGGAGAGCGAGGGCTTTTAAAGGGCGTGGTCGGAGCAGTGAATCCGGGTCTTAATCGTACGAATCAACGCGAGTAACTCCGGCCGTTTTCGGGCGTGGTCTCCGGCCGGAGATTGAAGACGATGACGTCACGCTGACGTCATCATCTTTTTCTTTTTCTTTTCTGAATTTTCCTTTAATTCATATCTTTTGATTTAATGGTCCAAATGATGTCAAATTAATTTCTATTAATTTGTAAAATTAATATCTATGTTTTAAAACAATAGTGGGCATGTTTTGAAACTTTTTGAAAAAATAATATTTTGAAATATTGATTAAATACAAATTTGACACTTAAAGTCAAATTTGAATTTCTATCTTAATTAAATTTTCTTTTGGCTAAATAAAATTTGTAAAATACCCACATTCCAATATGTTTGAATTTAAGCTATTTAAACTTGTTTTGCTGAAATCATTCACCTTTATTTTGGCATAAATATTAAAGAACTAAATATAAATATTGTTTAGGAAATGTGAAATATAAGGTATTCATTTTTTAATTGAAAATAAATTGTGCACCATTATATTTTATATTATGATAATTCATTTGAAAACTTCATAACAACTTTGGAAAAGATTTTTGTTTTAATTCTATCCTTATTTGGAATATATTAATCATTTCATGCTTTGAAAATAAATGAAATTCATTTAAGCAAATGAAATGTTTATTTGGCTAATTCATTAATTAAAATCTATGAAGTTTATAGTTATAAATTACAGAATTGAAAATTTAACACCATGTTTTGAACTTAGTTGAGACAATGAAAACCATTAAAAACTAACACCATTTTTACATAATTTGTGAATTTATGAATAGATATGGCTAAGTGGTTGAAATCAATTTCTTATAAGTAACCATTTACTTAGAAAACAAAATGGATTGTGGTTTGTAAAATATTTGTCAAATTACATTTTACGGTTTTTGAAATACAGTGGATAATAAAATGTTTAAACTGTGACATTTGAAATATTAAACTCTTTGAATAAGTTTGAAGTCTTTCATAGTTGGTTTCCTTATGCATTTAATATTTTATTTTAATAAAAAGAAAAGTTTTAAATTTTAGTGATTTTTGAACATTATAAAATGTTGGGATGTTACAGACTACCACCCTTAAAAGGAATCTCGTCCTCGAGATTCGAAGAGGCTAGAAAGACAAAGCAAATGCTTGATTGATTCTGATAACTCGGGATGTTTTGGGAAATGAAATTTCTGACATGGAAACTTGAAAATTTGGCAGCGAATGATTTTCCTGATTTGGAGGATGGGAAGAAAGGTAGTTTGAGATCTCCGGGTTTAAGCGACTGGGTTTGAATTATTTAGGTGGCTACCACCCTTAAAAGAAATTCTTGTGATCAGTCTAGAAACTTTGTGAAATCTTGTTTATTTCTCTGATGTAAAGCGTACAAGTATTCGAAATACAATGGCATGTGGTGGATACAGACAGTTTTTAGCACTCACGTTTTCCACTCGGTCCTTGAAGAGATTTATCCTTCTTCCTCTCAGGGCAGCCACTGACATAGTGTCCCTTTTCTTTGCACTTGTAGCAACTTATGTGGCTAAGATCTTTCTTGGATTTAACCTTTTGTCCTTATTCCTCCAGGGTCTTCATGAGAGACTGTTGCATTCCTTCCTTGGTTTGCTGGTTAGCTTGTTGCACCATGGGATAAAGTTGACACTGAATTGGGACATGGTTTGTTCCTTCGCACTGGAAGAAAGTAACCCGTCTTGTGCGGCATCCTTTAACTTGGTGTCTGGTATGACCATGGGGCCACTCATCAGAACAATCTTTGGACGTATGTCCTATCTCTCCACAAGTTTTGCATGCCTTTAGTTTGGTCATAAGTTTCTCTTCAAAATCACTATGGTTTTGATCAATCTTAGGCAGTTGGTCATTGATCAACTTCCACAGCTGACTCTGGTTCTCTAATAGTAGTCGCATAGTTGTATGCAAATCATTGTTGTTGGTATTGGGGTGAGACATCTATTTGGTTTAGAAAGCAATGAGTTGAATTATTTGTACTTATGGAGGAATCCTAATAAAACAAAACAAGACAACCAATCTATAACATAATCAATCAACGTCTAACAAACATCAAGCAACAAGGATCACAACAAACAAACAATCTAGTATTGTCATATAACCAAGTTGATATGATCAATACACTAACACGATATCGTCATTCTATTTAGGTGGTGGTCAAATCTACCTCCTTCGTGAGCGCTTCAAGTTCTTGTTCAACTTTCTTGGATATCTTAAAAGTGTTGGCCGAATCCTGTTTCTTCAGTGGTCTTCCATGCATGTAGAACTTCATGTTGCATCGTAGCTTTTCCATATGAAGCAACAGAATCAGACTTAGACTATAAGAACATGGTCATCTAGAAAAAGATAAGATGTTTTCAGAAGGTTGATAGTCGATGAGGGTATGAGGAAGACAAAATCAGAAGTTTTGTTTTCAGAAAACTGAATAAAAATAGATTTTGAATCCTATGGTCAAATCCCATTTCTATCCAAACCTAGGGTTTCGAACCTACAGGCAACACAGTGCTCTGATACCATCTGTAGCGTACCTGCACTTTAAATAAGGCAGATACCTGTGTATAGTGCAAATCCCTGGATCGATTCATTTGCACACACAGTTTACGATGTAATATCACAACAAAGCGTCAATTTTATTACATCGATGATCCAGAATTACAATATATGGGATACAAGTTGCATAGCATAAAGCTAGCATTGAAAAGGTACACAGCGGAAATACAATAGCAGTGAGTCTCTATAACTTTCATGCTGCCACAGGCGAAAACATGTTGGTTGTAGACTCGAAACCTATAAACGAAACCTCACTCGTCATCCGAACAATCTGCAATAAGAAAAAAAAACATTGCAACAACGTGGGTCAGATTCCATTAAAAATGGAGTCTGGCAAGTGACACTATGGTGGACACTCAATGGAATAACTCTAGAGCCTATATGCATATATGGCTGGTGGAGTTCAAGGCTATTTTGCATAAAGCCAATTTTTCCTATCTTTTTGGAAAAACACTTTCTTCAAATTAAGACAAGTATGGCATGAAAACCATAATTCTCATCTTCCCTTGTTCACCCATCAAGTTTTATTTCTGAAGTTGGAATGATGGAATCCTCTGTTGACGTCCTTGATCAGCTGCTCAAATTGTCCGTACCGGGGACACGGCTAAGTACTTAGTTTTACATTCTGCAGAGGTTGTGCACTTTCACCTTTAGACTCAATTTGTCCGGGAAATCCTATACACACGGAGTGTATTGTGGAAAGGAGAGAATTGAGACAAGAACTTTCAGAAGAAGAATGCAACCATACTAGCAAGACCCGTTCCACCTATCATCCCCCTACATCTGCTTGTCAAGCTGACAGGTTGCACCCTCACAACTTAATTATTCTAGACAGAGCTCATTGTCAAAAGGTTGCACGGGAAGCAATCGTCACTCGGAGTTCTTCAGATTCCTTTGTTCCCTGGGTGGCCATCCACAAGTGTACTTCTGGGTAACAACCACCATACTCGTGGCCCTAAGTAGAATAAACATTCATCCTAGGCGATGACAACCACAAGCATAGTCCCAAAAGCCACTCAACATAAACCATAACAACCAATCCACCCAGGAGTTTCATTAACTTAGTGGATGTGCACTCTCAGGTAAAAATCACCATGCTCATGGCCCCAAGTATAGTAGAAACTACCTTAGGCAAATACAACCACAAGCACAGTCCTGAGTAGCCACTTAATAATTTGTAAAACGTTTCATCAATTGCATAGCATCACTACATCTATTAAGTATTATATAGGAACCTAGACACAGGAGTAAGGGAATTCTACGCAGGTTTAGCATAGCAATACTATCTTACTCATGTAGGTAAAATACACTAAGTAATGCATAGAAAATACTAGGAAGTTTATGAGGTGTGCCACTTGCCTTTGAATATTGTCGTTGTTCTCAACTCTTTTCAACGATACTCGGGACTCTCCGTTCAATCTAACAGTAGAGACAAACAACAATACAACAATCAACCACAAGCACAACTCCACAATACACACAAAACACATACTAGATGAATAAATAAGTTTTATAAAACTTTCTAAGGAAATGTGTTCATGCATGATGTGCAAAATAGTTAGAGTGAATTACTAGTTCTATTCTTTGAGGATCAACAACTATTATCAACTCTTTGTAAATTGGATATTCACTAAAGTGAGAGAGACAGACACCCGGCCAGCCACTTAAATTGTGGAACAGGTCTCATGTACGTGGACATGTAAGGTTTGTTTCCAGGCCGCTTCATCCCACTATACCGCTAGGATCCAACAACTTTAAGATGATAACATCATGATCAAAATTTGTTTAAGTCTAAAGGACAAGATTAGGAAGGAGGGAAAAGATAGAAAGAACGATGTAGTTGTCCTCCAGGTTTCATCTCCAGACTTGGTGGTTCTTGTATCCTCGGGGATGGTCTTGGATTTATTTAGTCGTCATGAAGTCTAATAGAAGAAGGAGGGAGAAAGAAGAAAGAGGGAGAAAGACTTTTAGAAAATATTTCTGGTTGGTCTTCATGAACTTCTTCTTGGTCTTTCTTTTAAGTGCTCCTACTCCTTGGAGATTCTTCTGGAGTCTCGTTTGGCTAAGTCCTTTATTGGTCTACCAGCTCCATGTTTAAAAGTTTGTAAGTGTCTAAGTGTAGCACTTCACAAAAATGCAAACTTGAAAACATTTCTAACTTAGAGAAAACTAATGAAGAGGGGTTTTCCTATGAGAATAAAATATGCTATGAATGAAATGAAATTTTTAATCACAATAAACATCAAATAACTTTTGTGATTTCTTTATAAATATGCATGAATTTATAAATGCAATTTAATTAATTTCTAATTTTGGAAAATATAATCAAGGGAGAATTATAAGATTAAAGTTTTCTATGATTAAATTTTTATAATATAATTTAATAAATAGTGTTAATAGACAGAGGTATTTTAATTAAATGTATAGCACTTTACTTAAATCAAAAATACTATTTTTTTATTAATAGTTATGTTGAAAATACTCAAACCAATCAATTTAAATATATAACTATGAATTCATTCAAAATTTACTCAAAATTATTTTACAGCAGTGGCATTAATTCACAAATATTCCAAAGTCTCTAAAACAATTTTATTTGCAATTTTTGAATTTACAGATTTAAAGTTATGACAAAAATACTCAAATTCACCATTTGAAATTTGAATATTTTAAACTAAGTCAAATTTGAATTTGGGCAGATCCAAAATATTCTACATGTCAAGGGCTTTCCAAATATATAAAAATATTTGAATTTGGATGAGTGGTTAAAAAGTTATGATAGATCTAAGTGACAGGGTCTTTTCTGCAAAACTACCATTTCAACAATTAAAGGAAAACAAAATCCACGTCAGCGCTGACTGTGCTGCTGACGCGGATCCGACGTGGCAAGTGATTTGATCTCGGCCGTAGGATACAGATCCAACGGATCTAATCTAACCGTACCGATTCGCATAAAGCTTCTAATCTCAGCCGCACGATCCAGATCGGATGGCTCACCGTGAGTTGACCAAAAGCCGGCGGCGGGATTTCGCCGGAGACGAGGCCGACGGCGGCGCTGCGCTCGGCGACGACGAGGACGGCGCTGCGGTGCTCCCCCGGACGCGCGGATGACGCCCTCGGGTGCGGCTCGCCGCGAGGAAGACGATGGAGGCGGCGTCACCTTCTCGTTCGTCCCGGAGCGGCGTGGAGGCGCGGACGGAGCTACGGTAACTCCGGCGAGCTTCGTTCGTGCTCGGATTGGGCGTTTGGCTGCGGAAAAGGTAGGAGGAGGGGTCAGGGAAAAGCGCACGGACAAGGGGAGGAGGATGGGGGAGGTCTTGGACTCGGGGGAGGTCTCACCGTGACGGGATCGTGAGAAACGCGGCGGCGGCCGAAGCAACTCCGGCGAGCTCTCGCGGCAGCCTGGGGGCACGAAACTGAGTGGGAGGAGAGGGGAAAGAGAGAGGAGAGCGAGGGCTTTTAAAGGGCGTGGTCGGAGCAGTGAATCCGCGTCTTAATCGTACGAATCAACGCGAGTAACTCCGGCCGTTTTCGGGCGTGGTCTCCGGCCGGAGATTGAAGACGATGACGTCACGCTGACGTCATCATCTTTTTCTTTTTCTTTTCTGAATTTTCCTTTAATTCATATCTTTTGATTTAATGGTCCAAATGATGTCAAATTAATTTCTATTAATTTGTAAAATTAATATCTATGTTTTAAAACAATAGTGGGCATGTTTTGAAACTTTTTGAAAAAATAATATTTTGAAATATTGATTAAATACAAATTTGACACTTAAAGTCAAATTTGAATTTCTATCTTAATTAAATTTTCTTTTGGCTAAATAAAATTTGTAAAATACCCACATTCCAATATGTTTGAATTTAAGTTATTTAAACTTGTTTTGCTGAAATTATTCACCTTTATTTTGGCATAAATATTAAAGAACTAAATATAAATAATGTTTAGGAAATGTGAAATATAAGGTATTTATTTTTTAATTGAAAATAAATTGTGCACCATTATATTTTATATTATGATAATTCATTTGAAAACTTCATAACAACTTTGGAAAAGATTTTTGTTTTAATTCTATCCTTATTTGGAATATATTAATCATTTCATGCTTTGAAAATAAATGAAATTCATTTAAGCAAATGAAATGTTTATTTGGCTAATTCATTAATTAAAATCTATGAAGTTTATAGTTATAAATTACAGAATTGAAAATTTAACACCATGTTTTGAACTTAGTTGAGACAATGAAAACCATTAAAAACTAACACCATTTTTACATAATTTGTGAATTTATGAATAGATATGGCTAAGTGGTTGAAATCAATTTCTTATAAGTAACCATTTACTTAGAAAACAAAATGGATTGTGGTTTGTAAAATATTTGTCAAATTACATTTTACGGTTTTTGAAATACAGTGGATAATAAAATGTTTAAACTGTGACATTTGAAATATTAAACTCTTTGAATAAGTTTGAAGTCTTTCATAGTTGGTTTCCTTATGCATTTAATATTTTATTTTAATAAAAAGAAAAGTTTTAAATTTTAGTGATTTTTGAACATTATAAAATGTTGGGATGTTACAGGGAACTAGATTGGAATTCAGTACGACATTTCCCCACAAACGGATGGTCAGACTGAAAGAGTAAATCAGGTTTTAGAAGATATGTTAAGAGCTTGTGCGCTTGATTATGGGTCTAGTTGGGATGACAATCTACCTTATGCTGAGTTCTCCTACAATAACAGTTACCAAGCTAGCATTGAGATGGCACCCTTTGAGGCTTTATATGGGAAGAAATGCACAACCCCATTGTTGTGGAGTGGTGTAGGAGAAAGAAGTTTCTTTGGACCTGATATAATCCAAGAAGCTGAAGAGAAGGTAAGATTAATTAAAGATAGATTGAAGATAGCACAGTCATGCCAGAAAAGCTACGCAGATTTTAAACGTAGAGAAGTCGCCTACGAGGTGGGTGATAGAACCTATCTCTGAGTGTCACCACTCAGGGGTGTAAAGAGGTTTGGAATTAAAGGAAAATTAGCACCTCGATTTATTGGACCATTTAAAATTTTGTCTCGCAAGGGTGAGGTGGCATATGAGTTAGAACTACCAGAATCTCTGTCTGCGGTTCATAATGTGTTCCATTTACGTCAGTTGTAGAAATTTCACCCCGAGATGATTGGAGTTCCTTTAAAGGATACAGTACCTCTCGAAGAAGTACAATTGGAAAGTGACCTGACCTACGAAGAGACACCCATCAAGATATTGCAGACCGCAGAAAGAGTCACCCGTACCAAAACCATCAAGTTTTGCAAAGTCCAGTGGAATCATCACACCGAGGAAGAAGCCACCTGGGAACGAGAGGATGACCTTGAAGGAGATATGCCCTAGAGGAAATTAATAAAGTGTATTCTTTATCATATCTCATTTGTTCATAATAGGTTTTTGTGTCATGCTAGAACCGTATTAAGCGGAAACATTAATGCGGGTGTGATACGTAAACAACCAGGTCCCTAGTAGCCTCTACTAAGACTAGTTTCGTTGCACGATTGATGATCGAGGTTTCCCGGTAATGGGGCATGGCGCCGGTCGGCAATGAGAGTCATATCGCTGGAGAGCGATGTGATGGACATACCCAGATTTGGAGAACATAGTCGTTACACCTTTGACCGTGAGATCAACTCTTATTGATATTCCCGGAAGATACTTTGATTGCACCAAACGTCGTATCTTATTGAGTATGACAATAACGGTGATACTTTTGGGTATTGGAAAGGAGTATTGAGACGAGGGGTCAAGAGCGGGATTTGCCAGTCCGCATAGCAGGATAGATACTCTCGGGCCCACTCGGTGAGATCATGTCTAATGAGCTTGCAAGCATGTGACTAGGTCACGGAGACATGAGATCTTGAACGAGTATAAGATAGCATCGTCGGTAACGAGGTCGGGATTAGGTATGGAGATATCTATGGAACAACGCTCGGACATGCTAAGTATCGCTATGGCAAAAGGTCTAAGACTTTACGTTCAGGTTTGATAGATGAAAGTCATTCGTTATATCTCAGGGATTAATTCATGGGGTCCAGGCCTACGAGTTAGTCGTTGATCATTGAGGAGTCTTGATCATACCTGATATTATGTCGAACCGCTAGGGTAACACACTTAAGGGGTTTCGACAAGACAACCGGAAAGGAAGGAGATCACCGGGAGCGTCCCGGGAGAGGTCCGATGGAGATCGGGCAGCGCCGAAAGAGTTTTCGGAGCTAGGAAAAATTATATATATTATGTTTGATATTAATTAGTGTTATTAATATGCAAATATGATTTTATATATTTATTTTCGAATTTATTAAGGCAGATTTCCCTAAATGGGCCTTCCGGACGAAAGAAGGCCCAAGAGGGGAAAATTCCCTAGGGGAATTCGGTGGGGGCCAGGAGGGCTGGCCTAGGTGGGCCACAAGGGGCCCACCAGGGGGCCGGCGCACTCCCTAGACGAACCAGGCTATGTGGGGATAGTCCCACATTGCCTGGCTGGCAAGGTTGGCTCCCCTTGGGAGCCTATATAAGACAGGGCACCCCCAGCCTTTTAATTCACCAATTAATTCCCGATTTATCTCTCGATCTCGTGGTTCCCAAGTCGGAGCCGCGCCGAGCCAGAGGAGTCGGGGATCTCCTCCACCATAGCCCGCTGCCGCGCTGCTGGTGTTCCGGTCCAAGTCTTCCGCTGCTCGTCCTGGACTGGAGCTTCGGAGGCGTCGTCTCCACCGTACGTGTGCGACTCCCTGCGAGGTGCTGCGCTAGCGGTACTCGGAGGCCTGCTTCCTCTACACGACCTTGA
Organism: Poa annua; assembly: GCA_026929855.1. Taxonomy (NCBI): domain Eukaryota; kingdom Viridiplantae; phylum Streptophyta; class Magnoliopsida; order Poales; family Poaceae; genus Poa; species Poa annua. The sequence continues at coordinate 75,532,671 of CM049431.1, read as the reverse complement.
GGTCGGCTACGTCGGTCTTCATCGACAACGTTTGTGCGGGAACATAATCCCCGCTTTCGGTCTACAAGGGTACGTATTCCGATCTCCGTTCGTACTACTATATCTGCATAGAATAGATATTGGCATTCTTTTAGGATATCGTCGGTAAGATTTTTTTTTTCTGCACACGATCCCCTTCAGTGGTATCAGAGCCGATCTATCGTAGATATAGCTGTACGCTGTTAGAACCCGTGCTCTGCACGGGGGCACCGTTCCTGTTATTTGCTAGCCTCTAGCGTGCACTTGTGCATTCCAGCGGCATTGAGTTGATGAAGCGGCCCGGACCGACTTTACGTGTACGCTTACGCGAGACTGGTTCCACTACTAACATACGGCTTGTACCGTATATGTGGCTGGCGGGTGACAGTTTCTCTCTCTTTATTTGGTCTTCGCATTTTCAATGGAGGGCCCGAAAGGGATGCTTAAACATGCAATTATTGGATCGTTGTTGTGGTCATAAGATTCGTAGGTATGAAGCGGTTCTATTTACGAAAGCCCCAAGCCACGTAAAATATGCAAAAGATAAAGTAGAAGCGTCTAACTTTATTTTGCAGGGGCTATGTGATATGGTCAAGGTAGGTTTATTAAATTGTTTATAAACTGCGGGCGCCAAGAAAACCATGGCGCGATGGACTGTATCACATTGCATTACATTTGATGTTTTGTGTGCATCTTATTTTTGTGTGATTGTGTGTTACACGGCGGTAGCTGAATAAGATGATCCCTTCAAAAATACCACTAGTGTTCTCCCTCCAACGTGCACCACCAATAAAGTTCTACGTTATGAGGCAGGCCGTGATGATCGGGTGTCAGACATATCTTCGTTCGCATACGGTGGGTGTAAGCCATGTTGCACAAGCGTCAGCGTGGAGTTCTTTGGTGGCGAGCCTAGCATACTCAGAGGTATGGCCTCGGAACAGGAAGACCGAAAGGTCGAGCACGAGTCACAAAATTGGTGTGGCGGACGATTTTGTCTACTCCTGAAGTTGTGCCGCCGGCTTTGATGATGAGGGGTGGTGCAATGGATGGGGGTCGTGTAATCGCTTAAACGACCAGGAGGGATGTTCGTTTGAGTGGGAGTTATGTTAGTTATTTTCTAAAAATACTATAACTCAAAATTATTATGAACAAAGTCTTATGTTGTTGCAAATTCCATTGTAGATGTCTCGCCCCTCGTTTAACCTAGGTCTGTTCCTTGAGAAAGAAAAGCTTAAGACCAATGGGTCAAACTTCATGGCTTGGTTCCGCAACCTGAGGATCCTCCTCACTCCCCATAGGGTGGCCTACGTCATTGAGGCCGCCATAGGTGACCCTCCTGTAGATGAAGCCTCTGAGGATGAGAAGAAGGTCTTCCAGACCCGTTCGGAGGATTCTGCCTTTGTCCAGAGTGGCATGCTCTACGCCATGGAAGCCGACCTGCAGAAGCGCTTTGAGAAGATGAGCGCCTTTGAGATCATTTCGGATCTTAAGGTTGTCTTTGCGCCGCAGGCTAAGGCTGAGAGATATGAGGCTTCTGAGCTTTTCTTCTCAGCCAAGATGGAAGAGCATAGCAGTGTGAGCGAGCATGTAGTCAAGATGTCTGGCTACGTTCAACGCCTGAATGCTCTGCAGTGCAAGATTCCCGATGAGCTGGCGATTGACAGGGTGTTGCAATCGTTGCCACCAAGCTACAAAGGCTTCGTCATAAACTACAACATGCAGGGCATGGCTAAGTCCCTGGGTGAAGTGTTCGTGATGCTCAAGACTGCTGAGGTAGATATTAAGAAGGAGCACACGCTGTTGATGGTCAACAAGACCGTTGATTTCAAGAAGTCCGGTGGCAAGGGAAAGCAGAGCTGGAAGTCCCGGAGGGAGGCAAAGTTGGCTGCCAAGCCCAGGACTAACAGGTCTCGTCCCAGAGCTAGCGTGGAGTGTTTCTACTGCAAGGGGAAGGGTCACTGGAAGCGCAACTGCCCCAAGTATCTGGAGGATAGGAAGTCTGGCAAGACGGTCGACAAAGAGCAAGGTATATTTGATATACATGTTATAGATGTGTACCTTACATCCGCCCGGAGCAATACGTGGGTATTTGATACTGGTTCTGTTGCTCATATATGTAACTCTCAGGAGGAGTTCCGGAATAAAAGGCGACTGGCGAAGGATGAGGTGACGATGCGCGTCGGTAACGGATCGAGAGTCGACGTGGTGGCTGTCGGCACGCTCCCTCTGCATCTACCATCGGGATTAGTTTTGGTTTTAAATAAATGTTATTTTGTGCCATCCTTGAGTGTAAACATTATAAGTGGGTCTTGCCTGTTAGAAGACGGTTATTCATTTAAATCAGTGTCAAGCAATTGTGCTATTTATATGAATGATATCTTTTATGTTGATGCTCCCGAGAGTAATGGTTTATTCTTGTTGAATCTCGATCGTAGTACTCACATCCATAACATAGAGGCCAAACGAATTAAGTGTAGTGACGATACCGCCATGTTTTTGTGGCATTGCCGTCTTGGTCATATTGGTATAAAGCGCATGAAGCGAGTCCACTCCGATGGACTCTTGGACTCGTTGGATTTCGGATCCCTCGATACATGTGAACCATGCCTCATGGGCAAAATGACCAGGACACCGTTCAAAGGTTTCGTTGAACGGGCGTCGGATTTGTTGGGGATCATACATACAGACGTATGTGACCCAATGAGCGTTTCGACACGCAATGGTTATCGTTACTTCGTCACCTTCACTGATGACTTGAGTAGATACGGTTATATCTATTTGATGAAACACAAGTCTGAAACGTTTGAAAAGTTCAAAGAATTCCAGAGTGAAGTTGAGAATCAGCTTAATAGAAAAATCAAGCATCTCCGGTCCGATCGCGGTGGAGAGTACTTGAGTTTTGAGTTTGGCACACATCTGAAGAGTTGTGGCATAGTGCCCCAACTTACGCCCGCCGGAACTCCGCAGCGTAACGGTGTGTCCGAGCGACGTAATCGTTCTCTACTGGATAGTGTCCGATCTATGATGTCTCTTACCAATCTGCCAGTGTCCTTCTGGGGTTATGCGTTAGAAACAGCCGCATTCATTTTAAATAGGGCTCCGTCCAAGTCCGTTGAAACGACGCCGTATGAATTATGGTATGGCCATAAGCCTAAGTTATCGTTTCTAAAGGTTTGGGGTTGTGAGGCGTACGTTAAGAAACTACAGCCCGACAAACTCGAACCGAAGTCGGAGAAAGTCGTCTTTGTAGGATATTTGCGGGAAACCGTTGGGTACACCTTCTACAACCAAGCTGAGGGCAAAACTTTTGTCGCGAAGACCGGTACCTTTCTAGAGAAGGAGTTTCTCGCGAAAGGAGTAAGTGGAAGGAAGGTAGACCTTGATGAAATCGTTGATCCTGAACTCGAGATTCTGAGTGGCGCAACGGAAGCAATTCCGGAAACGTCCTCCGTGGAAGGAGTGGGAGAAACTGTCGAGGAAGATGTTCTACCTTGTAGGTCTGGTAGATCTCGGATCGCACTAGAATGGTACGGCAATATGGTTTGCACCGTCATGCTAGTCGAGCAAGACGAACCTACGAACTACAAGGAGGCGATGGAGAGTCTAGAGTCCGAGAAATGGCTTGAAGCCATGAAATCCGAAATAGGATCCATGTATGATAACAAAGTGTGGACTTTGGTGGATATTCCCGAAGGGCGCAAGGCCGTTGAGAATAAGTGAATCTTTAAGAAGAAGACTGATGCTGATGGTAATGTGACCGTCTATAAAGCTCGGCTTGTCGCAAAGGGTTTCCGACAAGTTCATGGAATTGACTACGATGAAACTTTTTCACCGGTAGCGATCCTTAAGTCTATTCGGATTTTGTTAGCAGTAGCTGCCTACTATGATTATGAAATCTGGCAGATGGACATCAAAACGGCCTTCCTGAATGGAAACATTGAGGAAGAGTTGTACATGGTACAGCCGGAAGGTTTTGTCGATCCAGGAAGTGCTAACAAGGTGTGCAAGCTTCAGCGATCCATCTATGGATTGAAGCAGGCATCTCGGAGCTGGAATCTTCGCTTTGATGAGGTAATCAAAGGTTTTGGATTTATCCAGAATGTGGAAGAGACCTGTATTTACAAGAAAATGAGTGGGAGCTCGGTTGTGTTCTTAGCACTGTATGTTGACGACATATTGCTAATAGGGAATGATGTGGAACTTCTGAATAGCGTGAAGGAATATTTAAACAGTAAGTTTTCCATGAAGGACTTAGGAGAAGCTGCGTATGTTTTAGGCATAAAAATCTATCGCGATAGATCAAGGCGCCTATTAGCACTGAGTCAGAGTACTTATCTTGATAAAATATTGAAGCGTTTTCATATGGAGAAGGCGAAGAAGGGTTCTCTGCCGGTTATCAAGAATAAGATATTGCGTAAGGCGCAGTGTCCGGTGACGGAACTGGGTAAGGCCGAAATGACGAAACATCCTTATGCTTCAGCCATAGGATCGATCATGTATGCAATGTTGAGTACTAGACCGGATGTGGCATTAGCTCTAAGTTTGACAAGCCGGTTCCAGAGTAATCCTGGAATGCCGCATTGGGTAGCTGTTAAGAGCATTCTTAAGTATCTCAATAAGACAAAGGAAATGTTCCTTGTGTATGGTGGCTGCGATGAGGAACTTGGCGTAACGGGTTACGTAGATGCAAGTTTCTGCTCAGACCCCGATGACTGTAAGTCAAAGACAGGTTACGTGTTCAAGGTGAATGGAGGCGCCGTGTGCTGGAGAAGTGGGAAGCAACCCATAGTCGCACAATCTACAATGGATTCGGAGTACATTGCTGCCTGCGAGGCCGCGAATGAAGCTGTGTGGCTGAGGAAGTTCGTCATCGAACTTGGAGTGTTCCCGAGCGTGCAAGACCCCGTGATCCTCTTCTGCGACAATACGGGTGCCATTGCGAACGCTAAGGAGCCAAGGTCTCACTCCACCGCCAAACACATTCTCCGACGCTTCCACGTGATACGTCAGTACGTACAAGGAGGCGATGTGAAGATTTGCAAAGTGCATACGGATCTGAATGTGGCAGATCCGCTGACGAAGCCTCTTCCGCTTGATAAGCATGAACAGCACCAGTTAGCTATGGGTGTTAGGCTTTTACCAAGTTGTAATCTAGATTAAATTGTACTCTAGTGCAAGTGGGAGACTGAAGGAGATATGCCCTAGAGGCAATTAATAAAGTGTATTCTTTATCATATCTCATTTGTTCATAATAGGTTTCTGTGTCATGCTAGAACCGTATTAAGCGGAAACATTAATGCGGGTGTGATACGTAAACAACCAGGTCCCTAGTAGCCTCTACTAAGACTAGTTTCGTTGCGCGATTGATGATCGAGGTTTCCCGGTCATGGGGCATGGCGCCGGTCGGCAATGAGAGTCATATCGCTGGAGAGCGATGTGATGGACATACCCAGATTTGGAGAACATAGTCGTTACACCTTTGACCGTGAGATCAACTCTTATTGATATTCCCGGAAGATACTTTGATTGCACCAAACGTCGTATCTTATTTAGTATGACAATAACGGTGATACTTTTGGGTATTGGAAAGGAGTATTGAGACGAGGGGTCAAGAGCGGGATTTGCCAGTCCGCATAGCAGGATAGATACTCTCGGGCCCACTCGGTGAGATCATGTCTAATGAGCTTGCAAGCATGTGACTAGGTCACGGAGACATGAGATCATGAACGAGTAGAAGATAGAGTCGTCGGTAACGAGGTTGGGATTAGGTATGGAGATATCTATGGAACAACGCTCGGACATGCTAAGTATCGCTATGGCAAAAGGTCTAAGACTTTACGTTCAGGTTTGATAGATGAAAGTCATTCGTTATATCTCAGGGATTAATTCATGGGGTCCAGGCCTACGAGTTAGTCGTTGATCATTGAGGAGTCTTGATCATACCTGATATTATATCGAACCGCTAGGGTAACACACTTAAGGGGTTTCGACAAGACAACCGGAAAGGAAGGAGATCACCGGGAGCGTCCCGGGAGAGGTTCGATGGAGATCGGGCAGCGCCGAAAGAGTTTTCGGAGCTAGGAAAAATTATATATATTATGTTTGATATTAATTAGTGTTATTAATATGCAAATATGATTTTAAATATTTATTTTCGAATTTATTAAGGCAGATTTCCCTAAATGGGCCTTCCGGACGAAAGAAGGCCCAAGAGGGGAAAATTCCCTAGGGGAATTCGGTGGGGGCCAGGAGGGCCGGCCTAGGTGGGCCACAAGGGGCCCACCAGGGGGCCGGCGCACTCCCTAGCTGAACCAGGCTATGTGGGGATAGTCCCACATTGCCTGGCTGGCAAGGTTGGCTCCCCTTGGGAGCCTATATAAGAAAGGGCACCCCCAGCCTTTTAATTCACCAATTAATTCCCGATTTCTCTCTCGATCTCGTGGTTCCCAAGTCGGAGCCACGCCGAGCCAGAGGAGTCGGGGATCTCCTCCACCATAGCCCGCTGCCGCGCTGCTGGTCTTCCGGTCCAAGTCTTCCGCTGCTCGTCCTGGACTGGAGCTTCGGAGGCGTCGTCTCCACCGTACGTGTGCGACTCCCTGCGAGGTGCGGCGCTAGCGGTACTCGGAGGCCTGCTTCCTCTACACGACCTTGAGGTCGGCTACGTCGGTCTTCATCGACAATGTTTGTGCGGGAACGTAATCCCCGCTTTCGGTCTACAAGGGTACGTATTCCGATCTCCGTTCGTACTACTATATCTGCATAGAATAGATCTTGGCATGCTTTTAGGATATCGTCGGTAAGAAATTTTTTGTTTTCTGCACACTATCCCCTTCAGACCTCCGAGAAGACCATCCACACCTTTTTGCTGACCTTTCCGAAGCTCGAGGGCGAGCTTCCTCTTAAGGGGGTTAGTCTGTAACATCCCAAAATTTGCAAAAATTTAAAACTTTGCATCCATGCATCATTCAGCATTAGGCATAAAACTACATCACAAAATTATTAAATAAAAGTTCAAATTATAAATTTAAATAATCTATAATTTCATAAAGTGTTTATTTAAACTCATTTAATAAATAAAATTTGATCAATTTATTTTTGGGCAAGTATAATGTCAAAAAGTCCCATTTTTAATAACTTTTCCAAAACATATTTTTATGATTTTTTCTGAAATGTTTTGAATAGGTTTAAAAATCAATTTTGAAATCAGTATTTAAAAACAGATATTATTTTCATTTAAAAGAAAAAGGAAATCGGGCCGACCCGTTTAGCTAACTGCCGCGCGCGCGAGACGCAATGGCCTGCCAGCGGCCCAGCGCCCCCTCTCTCTCGCTCGCAGTCGCTGACAGGTGGGACCCACCTGTCATCTCCCCCGCGGAGCAGTTCTTCCCCAAATCCCGCCCCCGTCACCAACCGAAACGCACGAAATTGATTCGTTTGATTGCGGGAGATTTACTACGCCGTTTACAACGCCTCTTCCTCCTATTAAAAGCCCCCGAGCTCCTCCGTGTTTTGCCCCAAACATCTCCTCCAAAAATCCCCTGGGCTGGCCGCTAGAGACCCCGCTCCTCCGCCGTCGCCGTCGGTGAGAACCTCGCCGTGCGCGCAAACCTAGCCACCCCGTACCCTCTCATTGCCTCCTCTCGCTTACCTCTTCCTTGCGAAGCTTTTTGACAGGGTTTTGAACTCGTTACCGCAGCGCAACGCCGTGTCCTTGCTCGCCCGAGGAGAACCGCCGCCCCGTGCTACTCCGGCGACCGATTAAGCGAGGAGGAGCTCACGCCGGAGACCGCTACCTCGCCACTGTCCCCGCATCGATCTTCTCTACGTCTCGGTAAGACCCATCCATCCCGTAGATCCCTAGGACGCGAGCGCGTGCATTGCCGGCCGTGGCGCCGCCGCGGTCGGAAGTTTTTCCGGCGAACCGCGCCGCCCGCGCGTAGTCTCCGCTCTCGGACCGTTGGATCTAGATCCAACGGATCTAGATCCATTTAATCCCGAGCGCTCGTTGTTAAGGAAATCGGACGGCCCGCGCTGCCGATCCGCGTCGAAGCGGTACGGACGAATCAGATCGCGCCGCGTGGCCGAATCTTTTTCTATTTCGAATAGAATTTAAAAATTAAAACAGAAAACTATTAAAAGTTGCAAAATTCATAACTTTTAATCTGTAAATCCAAATTTGATAAACTTTATATCATTGGAAAGCCCTGCCCATGTAGTTTATTCCTATATCATTATTTTGTCATTTTAGTGTCTTAAAAATTGTGAAAATTACAGATTGGCATCTTGGTCATTTAAATTCATAATTTAAATATTAAAAATGTTTTTCATCTAAATCCAATTGTTGTGGAATGATAAGTTTCCTCTCTGTCCAGAAAATGCAACATGAGTTTTAATTGAAAGTTTTGTACTTAAATTAACTATAATTGTTCTTTATATTTTAATTGTTAAAATAGAAAATAAAATATTGTTCATTGCATTGCATGCATTAAATAAACAGAGAAAATAAAAATTGATAATAAGTTGTATTGGTTATGTTTATAACATATCATGCATGCATACATATTTATGCTTTGGAGTTTTAAGTGTTGCATGTTGTGTTTATTTATTTTTGTATTGCTTGTTGTTAGATTGTAAAGAGGAGGAAGGACTTGCTTGTGATTGTTACTCTTGCTGTGCTTGTGCCTCATGTTACCAAGGCAAGTGACATTCATACTATATCCCATATTTTCTATATGCATAAGTAGTATATTTTGAGTAGTGTGCATGATAGGTTTTTGGATTTATTCTATAATGCTAAGTTAGTTTGTATTTTAAAAATATCCTAGTAGTGTGTAGCCACCCCTTCTCCTATGCAGCCATGAAAAGTTTTATTAGTTGCTTAGCTATGCTATAAAAATGTTTACCCTGTTTTGGAAATGTTTCTAAGTGTTAAAAATTTAAATACACATCTGGGTGGAATTGGTTGTTTGGTTTATGTTGAGTGGCCTTTGGGACTATGCTTGTGGTTGTCGTCGCCTAGGATGAATGTGTATTCTACTTAGGGCCATGAGTATGGTGTTTGTTACCCAGAAGTGCACTTGTGGACGGCCACCCAGGAACGAAGACATTACCAAGTCCCTCCAAGTTTAGAAGCTTCCCGTGCAGCCTTTTGACAATGGGCTCTGTCTAGAATAACTAAGTTGTGAGGGTGCAACCTGTCAGCTTGACAAGCAGATGTAGAGTTGGTAGGTGGAACGGGTCTTGCTAGTATGGTTGCATTCTTCTTCTGAAAGTTCTTGTCTCAATTATCTCCTTTACTTAATGCACTCCGCGTGTATAGGATGTTTGGGTTAATTGAGTCTAAAGGTGAAAGTGCACAAGCTCTACAGAGTCGACAATCTGAGTACTCAGCCGTGTCCCCGGAAATGGACTACTTCGAGCAACTAGACAAGGATGGGCGGAAGAATCTCAACACTATTTTCATAAAGTAAAATTTGACTAATAGAAGGAATTGTTGGTGCACTTGGGCTTTATCCCTTGGTGCCAAGTCTTGAGAAATAAAAGTGTTTTACAAAATGATAGGAGAAAACTTGCTTTCTGCAAATAGCCTCCAACCCCACCAAGCCAAATATGCATATAGACTTTAGACTTGTCATTATATATCCACCATAGTCACTTGCCAATACATCATTGTATTGACCTCCTTCGGGGGCTGCATATTCAAATGTGCAGGTAATTCTGATGCTGAATGAGTTGGACTCGAGTTTACACCCAACATGTTTGCCTGTGGCGCATGCTTGAAGATGAGGCTCCATATTATTTCGCTTTCGTTGTGAACTCTGAACTTTAGCTAGCCTTCATGGCTATGCAACTTGTAATAAAGCCATACTTGGCTATTTTTTTGGATCTTGTTGTACCAATTTTAATACTTATGCATTGGTACCTTATATTTTGTACTGTGGTGCTGGCAGTGATCCAGGGACTAGCACATAACACAGGTGTTCCAACTTTAATAAAAGTTGGGGCGCTACACATGGATCCACACAGGTCCTTGCCTTTAATGAGGACGAGCAAGAGGATCTCCACAACGACGACATGCTGCTCCTCGAAGGACTACGCCGCTGTGCCGCCCTCCGGGCGGCAAAATAGTAGCAGGACCTGCGACGCAACCACAGCTGCAACGTGCGCTCTCGCACCCTGGAGACAGGCGATCTCGTCCTCAGGCGGATCCTCTCTAGGGAAGGCCTCCACAAGCTGTCACCCATGTGGGAAGGCCCCTACAGGGTCGGCCACATCGCCAGGCCTGGCGCGGCTCGCCTCGAGACTCAATACGGCATCCCCGTCAAAAATCCGTGGAACATCATGCACTTACGCAAGTTCTACCCGTGATCATTGTCACGCTCGTGATCATTGTCTCGTCAAGACATCTGGCTGGAGGCAGCTTACAGCTCCACCTCCAAGCATTTTTTTTGTCTCTAGAGGTTAAAAGCTCACGACTTAAACCTCCAAGCCCCAAAGGCTTCTCTCGAGGGTCAACCCTCCGAGCTCTCCATGTAACGAGCCACCTCCGGCCGGAGAGAGTCTCTGCCACTAATGGGTGGTCCCCATGCCTCGACATGGATACATACATTAACTTGGCAACTCCAAGCATAAGTAGACAATTTCGTTCCTAGGTGAATGTAGCGTACCTGCACTTAAAATATGGCAATGTACCTGTGTATAGTGCAAATCCCTCGATCAATTCGTTTGCACACACAGTTTACGATGTAATATCACAACAAAGTATCAATTTTATTACATCGATGATCCAGACTTGGAAAATATTCTTTTACAACTTGCATAGCATAAAGCTAGCACAGAAAGAGTAAACAGCGGAAATAAATAGCAGTGAGTCTCCATCATCTTCATGTTGCCACAGGCGAAAACATGTTGGTTGTAGACTCGAAACCTTTAAACGAAACCTCACTCGTCATCTGATCAATCTGCAATAAGAAAAATATTGCAACAACGTGGGTCAGATTCCATAAAAAATGGAGTCTGGCAAGTGACACTATTGTGGACACTTAGTGAAAAAAACTCTAATAACCTATATGCTTATTTGGCTGGTGGAGTTCAAGGCTATTTTGCATAAAGCCAATTTTTCCTAAATATTTGGAAAACACTTTTCTTCTATTCGAGACATTTGTGGCATGAAATCCACTGTCTTATTCTACCCTTGTTCACCGATCAAGTTTTAACTTTTAAAGTTGGAATGGTGGAATCCTCCGTTGACGTCCTCGTTCAGCTGCTCAAATTGTCCGTTCCGGAGAGACAGCTAAGTACTTAGATTTTAACTCTGCAGAGGTTGTTCACGTTCACCATTGTACTCATTCAACCCAAACTATCCTATACACTCTGGAAGTGTGAAGGAAAAGGTGAAGAATGAGACGAGATCTTTCAGAAACATTTTCCCTCCCATTGCCGGCCTGACACGTTCCACCTACATTCCTCTACCACCACCTGTCAAGCCAGGGCGAGTCCATGCAACTTAATTGATCAAGCCAAAGCCCATATTGACAATGGCTGCACGGGAAGCAATCGTCACTCGGAGTTCTTCAGATTCCTCTGTTCCTGGGTGGCCGTCCACAAGTGAATATCCCATAGGTAGAACCCCTGGGGACAACACTCGACTCATACAACCAAGTAACCAATTTCACCCAGGTGTTTCATTCTTAACTTAGTACAATTTAACTTTTCATCAAAAATAGTTTTTCATAGCATCAATAATTCTACTAAGTATTGCATAGGAACCTAGACACAGGAGTATCGAATTTCTACATAGGTCTAGCATAGCATTTCTACTAAGTCCTACACATGCTTAGGAAAATAGACTACTCATGCATAGAAAAATAGTACGACTTTTATGAGTTGTGCCACTTGCTTTGGGTGAAGTCATTGCTCACAAACTCTTTTCAAGGTAACTCGAGTCTCTCCGTTCAATCTAAAAAATATAGACAATCAACAATACAACAATCAACATAAAACACAACTACACAACGCATACAAACACATACCTAATGAACAAACAAGTTTTATAAAACTTCTAAGGAAAAATATATTTATGCATGATGTGCAAAATATTTCTAAGGACTAGAGATGCATGTCATGCCATGAAAATCTTTTAAGTTAATGCTAGGCAAATATGTCAGTAAAAAATGACTAAGGACTAAGGTCAGAGGTTGGACAAAATAACTTTGTTATAATTCATCTTGAATAAGCACTCTAATGGCTTAGTCATGATGTGCATAAATACTTAGAGAAATTAGTAAGTCTATTCTTCAAGGTGATCAACAATTATTAACAACTCTTTGTAAATTGGATATTCACTATAGTGAGAAAGACAGACACCCGGCCATCCACTTATGATTGTGGGACAGGTCTCATGTACGTGGACATGTAAGGTTAGTCTCCGGGCCGCTTCATCTCACTATGCCGTTAAGATCCAACATACTTCAAAGATGGTAATAACATGATAAAAAATTGTTTATGTCGAAAGTGAGAAACAAGATTAGAAAAAGGGGAAAAGATAGAAAGAAAGTTGTAGTTGGTCTTCCAGGCTTCATCTCCAGACTTGTAACTTTCTCCTTGGTGATGTCTTGATTGAATTTTTGGTAGACTTGATGATTCTTGTATCACCGAGGCTGGTCTTGGATTTAACTTAGTCACCATGAGGTCCAAGAGAAGGAGGGAGAAAAGAGAGAGAGAGGAAGCAAGACTTAGAAAATATAGCTGGTTGGTCTTCATGACTTCTTCTTGATTTTCTTCTAAGTGCTTCTACTCCTTGAAGATACTTCTGAAGTCTTGTTTTGGCTAAGTCCTTCATTGGCCTTCTATCTCCATGTTGAAAATCCTAAGTTTCCAAGTGCATAGCACTTTACCAAAATACTAAGTTGAAAATAATCCTAACTTAGAGAAAATAATGAAGGAGTTTTCCTATGAGAAGTATATCTATATGAGAAAATATGTTATGCATGCCATGCTCTTTTTAATCATAAGAAACATCATACTAATTTTTGTGATATTTATAAAGTATGCATGAGGCTATAAAATGCAATTTAATTTATATTTTTTCAAAATATAAATAAAGGAATAAATATAAGATCAAAGTTTTATGTGATTAAATATTTATAACAAAATTCAATAAATAGTGTTAATAGATAGAGGTGTTTTAAATAAATTTATAGCAATTAGATTTACTCAAAAATAATGTTTCGATCAAAAGTTATGTAAAAAATAGTCAAACTATTCAATTTAACATATAACTATTAATTCATCAAAATAATACTCAAAATTATTTGATAACATAGGCATCATATTACAAATATTCCAAAGTCTCTAAAAAAAATTATTTGCAATTTTTGGGTTTATAGATTTAAGGTTATTAAAAATACACTCAAATCATCCATTTGAAATTTTAATAATTTAAACTAAGTCAAATTTGAATTCTAACAGATCTTAAATATTCTACATGTCAAGGGATTTCCAGATATAAAAATTTTATCAAATTTGGATATGTGGTTACAAAGTTATGAAGGTTTGAATTTACAGGGGCTCATCTGTAAAACTGCCGATTTAAATTAAATAGGAAAATGATTTCCGACGTGGCAGCTGACTGGGCGCTGACTATGCATGCCACATAGGCGCTTAGCTGGATAACTCAAACAGATCTGGGACGTTGGATCTGGATCTGACTGTCTAGATCTAACCGTACCCTTTCGCTCTAAAGATCTAATCGCGCCCGTTGAAAATAGATCAGACGGCTCACCTTGCGTTGACCCAAAGACGGCGGCGGGATTTCGCCGGAGATGAGGCAGACGGCGGCGGCGGCTTCGGTCGTGGACGATGGCGCTGCGAGGCTCCCCCGGATGCGTGAATGACTTCTCCGGGCGCGGCACGACACGACGAAGAGGATGGTGGCGATTGTTGGTGGGCGGGGTGCTCTGGTGCTCATCCTACTCCTCACCGGAGTTCAGGAAGGCGGCGGTTGTTTCGGCCGTGGACGAATACGGCGTTCTGGAGCATAAGAAAATGCGCAAAAGAGTCAGGGAGATGCGCATTGGCGCGGTAAGGAGAACAAGAGAGATGGGGGGCTCGAGATCAACGGTGCTCACCGGAACGAGAAGAATACGGCGGCGGAAATGTAACACCCCAATTCTCTTAGCCTTAGCATTGTGGTGTTATTCTAAAAAAAAATTCACCTCTTGCAAAAACTTTTGTGGGTGTAAAATTTTGAGTCATGATTAAATTTGCTTGCACACCTTATGTTTGTGGTGTGTCACTAACTTTCCATGAGAATTGAAAACACAAAAAAATCACATCTCACCAAAATTTAAATACCCACTTTTAGGATCTTCATGGTTGTTAAAACTTAGCCAAACTAGGAGCTATTTTTAAGCAAACCCTAAATGGGTTTTGACATGCATCTGAACCATTTTGATCTAGGGCATGTATAATTTCACACCCTGCTCTAATTCTCTCAAAGGAGTTGGTTTGCACATAAATATCACTAGCTTTTGGGGGCGTCAAATTAACATGACCATTTGGGATATTCTTTTAATTATCACCAAAAGATTTCTTTTCTTTGAAAGCCAAATGAGATAGTTGACTTGGGCTTTTGTAAGTTCAGTACCTTCTCTTAATTTAGGTAAGTTTGGGGTGTAGACCCATTTTACTTTTGTGGGTCATATTTGAATAATTCAAACTTAGATTTTCAAATTCATTTGAGCAATTCACTCAAAGCTCTCACCTTCTATTTCTCTCTCACTCTTTTCCACTCAACCTGCTGAAGAGGGGAACATCACCCTCACCCCTGGTCCCACCTGTCATGGACTAGGGCCAACCTCTCCTCTCTCCTCTCTCTTTTCTTCTCTTTTCCACCCAACCGAAGGCTACCACCCTTCTTCTCACTGGCCAGGGCTGGTCATCCGACCAAACTCCTCTCTGCCCCCTCTCCACCTCCCACCTGAGCCAATAAGAACAGAGGAGACACCCCCCTCCCTATCTCCTGCCCGAGCAAACCCTAGATCGGGTGGAGCTCGTTTTAAATCGCCCGAGCACTCCCCTGTCCATTTCTCCTCCCTCCCTGGCTCCTACCAACCCACTCCTCTCCCCCCTGGCGAAACCCATCGAGTTTCTCCCCCCATTTGCTCTCGAGGAGGAAAAGAACCACTCGGCACCCGACGGCAAGAAATGGCTCTAGCCACTGTTTTTCTCCACCATTTCCCGCCATTGTTGGCTCTCTGTGACCCTCTGCTCAAGCTCTAACCCCTCCTCTCTTTCCTCGCTGCTCTAGGTGCTCAAATCCGTCGAGTTCATCCATGACCCGAGCTCGGAGGAGACGCCATGGCGACATGCAGAGGACTTCCCCGACGTTTCTTCGCGTAGGGATTTGCTGCCCTGCTTCTTCTCCACCGAACTCCATCACACGCTCGAGCTCTGGACGTCCGAGGTGAGCTCCTCGTCGCGTCCCTCTTCTTCTCTCTCGTTCTTCTCTGTTTTTCCGCTCGCGTCACCAGCTCGGGGAAGAAGAAGACCAGAGCCGTCAGATCTGAGATCGACGGCCCCGTTGGAACCCCTTCCCTTCTAATCTCCGCCGTCCGTTTCTGATCCGGCGACCGCGCACCGATTCGCCAGCGCGCGCGCATCGGACGGGCCGGCCCAGTTCGCCCCGTCGGCCCAGCGCCAGATCTGGCCGTTTCGGCCTGTTTTTCCTTTTTTTCTTTTTCCTGTGATTTTCGAGTAAATGTATAGTCTAGCTTTAAATCGTTTATGGTAAATCTAGAGTGGCTAAAATGATGGGGTTAATTTTGTAACATGCATGCACGTTTTCCCAACCATGTGGAAGTTGATTTGGTCCACAATGTGTTTCCTGTTGAATGTTAAAATAGATCTAGTAAAAAGTATCTATTAGACCATTTGTTTAATAACTTGTGTTCTGTAAATCCAAATCATGCAATCTTGGATCTGTTGGAAAGCTTGTAATAATGCCTATCTAGATTGGTAAATCTTGCATGCAGGGGATTACTCTAGCAAAAGTTATATTTACTCTAAGAATAACATCAGTATGTGTTTGGAGATTTTTAACTCTTCAATAAAAACACATTTTGAGGTAAATCCAATTGGAAGAGTTAGATATGTGTTGGAGGTATCATATACTACAAATGTATATTTTTCCAGTAATTACTTATTTCTTAGTGAATAAATCCCTGAAAAACAGGGAGATAATCTCTTAAATTGCATTTCTGAAATTTCAGAGATTATGACATGTCTAGTTTTAATTGGTGGAGCCACCTATGTCCATAGATAAATGTTGGGGATATTTTTATGGGATAGACACAGGTTTTATCTAACTCACCCCACTGTATTGACACCAAAATAATTCTTATTATTTTCTGCACTTAGACAATGGTCAGAAGTATACTTTATTTTAAAACTAGGATAACTTGAGCTAGGAGTATCCAAATTTGATGAATAAAATCTCCACTTAAAGATAAAACTCATATCTCACCGGAAAGGTTAATTATGCATTCAGGAGATCTATAAAACTGAACCTATCTTCTTCTTAAGTTTGACATCAGTAGCTCTTATCTGATGTTTAATTCTTGTTCAGTGATAGATTTTCATGCTCAGATAATTTTCAGAGTTCCACATGATTGTTAGGAGTAATGTGGTAGAAGGGTTTGATTTTAGAAGCAGTACCTTAATAGTTATGCTTAAACCTTGTAAACAGCCCCTAATAACTATGGAATGCATTAGTTGTGTTTTCTGTTTGTGATGCTTGTTTTTTGTTGATGTACTTTAGATTGTTATCAACTCGCATTTTAGGACTTACGCTAGTCTCGTTTGTTTTTCATGTTACGGTAGAATCGCAACCCGAGGTAGAGCAGTACGATGTAGCTGAGCACGACTACGCTGAAGAACAAGACCAGAGACAGTACTTTGAGCAAGGCAAGCCCACCTCACCACTATAATGAAATCCTATTAGTTTATCAAGCATGTTTTGTTTTCAAAATAAAATAATGCATGTTTTACTTCTTTTGTGGCGCCTTGTCACCCTAAAACTATTTTACAAAATATTGTTTGGCCAAAGTTATCTACTAGAACAGCTGTAGGTATTATAAAAAGTGTTTTACTTGATGAGTCTTGTCATTGAAGGCTCTATCAAGAAGATTAAGTCTTCTAGTAGTATATTCTGTTATCTTACCTCAAAACTATAGGATGGGGACCTATTTGAATAAAAGTGTTTTATGGAGGAAAACCCGAGCTGCTGGGAGCAATCGGCGAGCAAGTGTTTTATTAAAACCCGAGTTGCTGGGAGCAATCGGGAATGTTTGCGAAAACCCGAGCTGCTGGGAGTAGTCGGATGATTGGAAGTTGTTTTTGAAAAACAAAGTACTGCCCTAGCAGCCGCTCGAACAATTAACCCGTGCAACCACACTACCTGACATGGGTAGGGCTTAGCCGGAAGCTTGTATGTTCTAGTGTTGGGGCTCTCATACTTTCTATAAGGGCTGGGCCCTCGAAGCCGGGTTGTCGTCCGGAAGAGACAATACACTGTTGAGGACCAACAGCCGGACGATTACGGTGGGTCTCCTAACGTGGCGGTGTGGCGTCCCTAGGAAAGACCAAGAGGTCTAGTGGAGCACACGGTGCCGAGGAGAACAAACCTACCGGGAGGCCCCGATACTAGGGTGGTCATAGTGGAAAGTTTTGATCGTGTTATCCGGACCCCCGCATGTTGTCGTATGACGGGCCGTGGCAGACACGGTGGAATGACCGATAGGTGTGGGTAAAGTGTGCAACCTCTGCAGAGTGTAAATCTATTCGAATAGCCGCGTCCGCGGTCATGGACGGTTGGAAAGGCCACTGATCTAGGCGTATGGGCATTTTGGGTCTTGAAATGAGGAAAGGAAAGGTTTCTCTGGGAGATACAAGCAGGCATAAGTTGGTTCCTGGGAGGTACGGAATTTGGGTGAAGATGGTTGATCTCGGGGAGACATCCAGTCCGATCTCAAGTCAGGAAAAAGGGTTACCCCTATCCTAGTGTTTTGACAAACTTTTATAAACGAAAGTTTTGAACTTGGATATGTCCTTGCAATATCGAAGAGAAGAGAATTCTATCTCTAAATGTTTTTTCTTCAACAAAGATATAGAGATGTCGTATTCTCTATGCTTGAAATCATTGTATTCGAAAATAAGCCCTGTAGTTGTATTAAGGAGCCTTCCCAGTTTTTGAAATGTGTTTTCTTGCCTTATCATGAAAATTTAAGCCTAGAGGTGGTCTTGCGAGTTCGTAAATGTACTCATGTGGCTCTGTCCCTGGATATTCAAATGTCCAGATTATAATGAGGAGGCCTACGTCGAGGAGGAGGTGTATGACGACGACTTCGCCACCTAGCTGTCACCGGTCAACTGCACTTGTGGGAATCTGCGCTCGGAGATGTTAAGAGCCGTCGCTAGCCACGAGCTTCCGCTATCTTAGTTAATTCCGTCCTGTGTGACGAGGTTTGTTGACTTTGGTCGTATGACCGTCTTTGTGTTGTAGAACTTTTATTCGTACGACTTGAATGATGTAACTCTTTGATACCTATGTTGGTTATGTGATTGCGATGCACTGATCATTGGGATCGTGATCTCTTACATAACGTGGGCATCTCGGACTTGTCCGAGGGGTCCTTACAGGAAATGTGAAGTCGGGCGAGCTTTTTGAGCGGCCTGGCGGCGCTATTTCGATGGGGATGAGAGGGGAAAAGATGCGGCGGGGGCGGGGTTTTATATAGGGCCGAATGGAGGAAACCAATCGCGAAGATTTCGCCGGATTTCGGAGAGGGATATAAGGCGCGATTTTCGGCCGGGGGAGGAAGAAGGGGTGACGTCATCGCTGACGTCACAATTGGTTTTCTTTTTCTGTTTTTCCATTTTATCATATCTTTTGATTTACATGTCCAAATGAAGTCAAATTAATTTCTATACATTTGTAAAAATCATATCTTTGCTTTAAAACATGAGTGTGCATGTTTTGAAAACTTTTTAAAATTAATAATTTTGAAATATTGATTTAATACACAATTGACACTTGTCCAATTTTAAATTATAGCTTAATTAAATTTCATTTGTGTAGGGACCCCTCGGTCAAGTCCGAGATGCCCACGTTATGTAAGAGATAACGATCCCAATGATCAGTGCATCGCAATCACATAACCAACATAGGTATCAAAGAGTTACATCATTCAAGTCGTACGAATAAAAGTCTTAGAACACATAGACGGTCATACGACCAAAGTCAACAAATCTCGTCACGCAGGACGGAATTAACTAAGATAGCGAAAGCTCGTGGCTAGCGACGGCTCTTAACATCTCCGAGCGCAGATTCCCACAAGTGCAGTTGACCGGTGACAGCTAAGTGGCGAAGTCGTCGTCGAACACCTCCTCCTCGATGAAGGCCTCCTCATTGCAATCTGGACATTTGAATATCCAGGGACAGAGCCACATGAGTACAATTACATACTCGCAAGACCACCTCTAGGCTTAAATTCTCATGATAGTGCAAGAAAACACTTTGGGAAAACTGGGATAGCTACTATATATATACGACTATAGGGCTCAGTTTTCGAATACCATGATTTTAGACATAGAGAATACGACATCTCTATATCTTTGTTGAAGAAAACATTTAGAGATAGAATTCTCTTCTCTTAGATATAGCAAGGACATATCCAAGTTCAAAACTTTTGTTTTATAAAAGTTTATCAAACGCTAGGATAGGGGTAACCCTTTCTCCTGACTTGAGATCGGACTGGATGTCTCCCCGAGATCAACCATCTTCACCCAAATTCCGTACCTCCCAGGTACCACCTTGTTTCCTCCTTAATTACCTTCGAGAAACACTTCCCTTTTTGTTTTAAAACTAGAATGCACATACGCCTAGATCAGTGGCCTTTCCAACCGTCCATGACCGCGGACGCGGCTATTCGAATAGATTTACACTCTGCAGAGGTTGCAAACTTTACCCACACCTATCGGTTATTCCGCCGTGTGTGCCACGGCCCATCATACGACAGTATGCAGGGGTCCGGATAACACGATCAAAACTTTCCACTATGACCACCCTAGTATCGGGGCCTCCCGGTAGGTTTGTTCTCCTCGGCACCGTGTGCTCCACTAGACCTCTTGATCTTTCCTCGGGACGCCACACTGCCACGTCAGGAGACCTGCCGTAATTGTCCGGCTGTTGGTCCTCAACAGTGTATTGTCTCTTCCAGACGACAACACGGCTTCGAGGGTCCAGCCCTCATAGAAAGTATGAGAGCCTCAACACTAAAACAGACAAGCTTCCGGCTAAGCCCTACCCATGTCAGGTAGTGTGGTTGCACGGGTTAATTGTTCGAGCGGCTGCTAGGGCAGTACTTTGTTTTTCAAAAACAACTTCCCATCCTCCGACTACTCCCAGCAGCTCGGGTTTTCGCAAACATCCCCGCTTGCTCCCAGCAACTCGGGTTTTAATAACACACTTGCTCGCCGATTGCTCCCAGTAACTCGGGTTTTCTTCCTCGAAACATTTTTATCAAATGGGTCCACATCCTATAGTTTTGAGGTAAGTTAACATAATATACTATTTGAAAACTTAATCTTCTTTATAGAGCCTTCAATGACAAGGCTCATCAAGTAAAACTCTTCTTGTAATACCTACAGCTATTCTAGTAGGTTACTTTGGTCAAACAATATTTGGTAAAAATCGTTTTCGGGTGCAAAGCGCCACAAAAGAAGTAAAAAATGCATTATTTTATTTTGAAAACAAAACATGCTTGATAAAATACTAAGATTTCATTTTAGTGGTGAGGTGGGCTTGCCTTGCTCAAAGTACTGTCCCTGGTCTTGTTCTTCAACGTAGTCGTGCTCAGCTACCTCGTACTGCTCTTCCTCGGGTTGCGATTCTACCGTAACATGAAAAACAGATGAGACTAGCGTAAGTCCTATAATGCGAGTTGATAACAATCTAAAATATAACAACAAACAACAAGCATCACAAACAGAAAACACAACTAATGCATCTAATATTTATTAGGGGCTGTTTATATGGTTTAAGCATAATTCTTAAAGTACTGCTCCTAAAATAAAACCCTTCCACCAGATTATTCCTAACAATCATGGGGAACTCTGAAAATTAGCTGTGCATGAAAACTCATCACCAAACAAGAATTAAAAATCAGATAAGAGCTACTGATGTCAAACTTAAACAGAAGATAGGTTCAGTTTTATAGATCTCCTGAATGCATAATTAACCTTTCTGGTGAGCTATGAGTTTCCTCTTTAGGTGGAGATTTTATTCATCAAATTTGGATACTCCGAGCTCAAGTTATCCCAGTTTTAAAATAAAGTATACTTCTGATCATTATTTATGTGTAGAAAATAATAAGAATTATTTTGGTGTCAAACCAGTGGGGTGAGTTAGATAAAACTTGTGGCTATCCCAAAAAAATATCCTCAACATTTAACAGTGGACAGAGGTGGCTCCACCAATTAAAACTAGACATGTCATAATATCTGAAATTTCAGAAATGCATTTTAAGCGATTATTTCCCAATTGTTCAGGGATTTATTCACTAAGAAAATATCAAGTTACTAGAAAAATCCACATTTGTAGTATGTGATACCTCCAACACATATCTAACACTTCCAATTGGATTTGCCTCAAAAAAGTGTTTTTATTGAAGAGTTAAAAATCACCAAACACATACTGATGTTATTCTTAGAGTAAATATAACTTTTGCTAGAGTAATCTCCTGCATGCAAGATTTACCAATCTAGATAGGCATTAATACAAGCTTTCCAACAGATCCAAGATTGCATGATTTGGATTTACAGAACCCAAGTTATTAAATAAATGGTGTGATAGATACTTTTTACTAGATCTATTTTAACACTCAACAGGAAACACATTTGGAACAAGTCCAATGCCACATGGTTAAGAAAACGTGCATGCATGTCACAAAATTTATCTCATCATTTTAGCCACTCTAGATTTACCACAAACGATTTAAAGCTAAACTCTAGATTTACTGGAAATATTAACAGGAAAAAGAATAAAAGGGAAACAGGCCGAACGGGCCAGATCTGGGCCAGATCGGCCCAGCGGCCATGCCGAGCAGCGCGAAATTGCGCGGGGACGGAGCTGGGCCGGCCCAAACGCGTGCGGCTGCGCGCGCACGGGGAGGTTCAAACCTGGCCGTAGATCTTGTGATCGACGGCTCACGGTCGTCGTCCTCCTCGCGACGCAGCGCGGACGAACCAGACGAGGGGGAGGGAGAGGGTGGCGCTGGCGCTCACCAGAGACCGCGCTGGGCCAGGGGAAGGGTGGAGATCGACGGAGGGGACGATGGCGAGCTCGACGGTGCCCTCAACGCTTACATGCAACGTCGGAAACCATGGCGACGGTGGCGGCGAGCTTCTCGGGTCGAGGACGAGCGCGGCGGCTACGGACACCTAGAAGAGAAAAGGAGGGCAGGGGGAGTTAGATCTCGACGAGGCGCGCTCGAGGGGCCAAGAATGGCAGAGAAATGTGAAGGGGATCGACGGTGAATGCCGTGGGAAGAGCTCGGTCTCCGACGGCGATTTCCTCTTCCAGAGCTCGAGAGAGGGCGTGGCTTTGGGTGAGGGTGGTATGGGTGAGCAGAGGAGGTGTGGGGGAACCTCGGGTAGGGTTTTAAGAGGAGAGGGCGAGCTGGGGGCAGCTCCAAAACCACGGGCGGGTTTCTCGGGTTCCCTCGGGCAGGGGCGGTTTGGGGAAGGGGAGGGGAGTTCTGGTTGGTCCTCTTGGGCGGTGGAGAGGGGCAGAGAGGATGTTGGTCGGGAGGGGGCTGCCTGGCCAGTGAGAAGAGAGGAGAGGGGCTCGGATTGGATGAGAAAGAACAGAAAAGAGAGAAGAGAGAGGAGAGATTCACCCTAGTCCATGACATGTGGGACCAGGAGGGGGTGCTGTTCTCCTCTTCCAGCAGGTGGGGTAGAAATGAGAGAGAGAGAGAAAAGAAGTTTGGAGTAAAATCCTCAAACATATTCAAACCCTTAGTTTGAATAATTCAAACTTTAATTTCAAAAGAAAAGAAATAATAAATCAATTACCCAAGCTCACCATATTTAGTGAAACTACTGAATTTTCTAAATGCCCAAATCAAACATCTTATTTAGCTCCCAAAGAAAAAAAAGAACTTTTGGTGAGAAGGAAAAGAATCACTCAAATGGTCATGTTATTTTGATGACTACAAAAGCTAGTGAGAATCATATGCAAACAAGCTCTTGTGTGATAATTTAGAACAGGGTATGGAAGTATATGTGACCTAGATGGAAATATTTCAAAGGCATGCCAAAAACCATTTAGGGTTTGCTTAATAATAGCTCCTGGTTTGGCTAAGTTTTAACAACCATGAAGATCATAATAGTGGATACTTTATTTTTGTGCTATGTGACTTTAGTGTTTTCAATGTCAGTGAACACTAGTGGAGCACACACAGCATAAGATGTGCAAACAAAATAAATCCTTACTCAAATTTCTACACACAAAAGTTTCAGCAAGAGGTGAAAATTTTAGAATAACACCACAATGCTATAGCTAAGAGAATTGGGGTGTTACAGACCTTCCCCCCTAAGGAGAATCTCGTCCCCGAGATTCCAGATTTGAAGAAGAGAGAAAACCAGGGAATTCATTCTCCAAATACTCTTCACGCTCCCAGGTGGCTTCTTCCTCCGAATGGTTGCTCCATTGGACCTTCAGGAATCTGATCTTCTGTCTCCGTGTCAGACGGACGTCTTCAGCGAGAACACGAAGTGGTCGTTCTCGATAAGTGAGATCATGATTGAGGTCAATGGTGTGATGATCTACCTCTTGATATGAGTGAGTATCCCCAGGAACTTGCAGACACTTTCGGAGCAGAGATACATGAAATACATCATGGAATTCCGACATATGGGGTGGCAGGTCTAGCTGATAAGACACTTCTCCTCTTCGACCACTTACTCTAAAGGGACCTATATATCTCGGAGCCAACTTTCCCTTCACATGGAATCGCTGCATTCCCTTGAGTGGAGTAACACGTAGGTATACCATATCACCAGTCTTGAAACTAAGCTCCCGCCTCCTAGAATCGGTGTAATTCTTCTGCCGGGACTGGGCGGCCTTAAGACGGTCGCGAATGAGTTGAATTTGCTCTTCGGCTTCCCTCAAGGTGTCAACTCCAAAAATTTGGCTGTCTCCGGTTTGCGACCAGTTCAAGGGTGTACGGCATCTACGCCCGTATAAAGCCTCGAACGTTGCCATCTTCAGACTGGCTTGATAGTTGTTGTTGTAGGAAAATTCGGCAAACGGCAGACAATTTTCCCATTTGGCTCCATAAGCTAACACACAAGATCTAAGCATGTCCTCTAAGACCTGGTTGATTCTTTCCGTTTGTCCTCCTGTCTGAGGGTGATAAGTAGTACTGAAAAAGAGTTTGGTTCCGAGCTCTTCCTGAAGCTTAGTCCAAAAACGAGAGGTGAATTGAGTTCCTCGATCAGACACGATAGTCTTAGGTACTCCATGAAGGCTGACGATACGGGACATGTATAGCGCTGCGAGCTGATCCGATCGATGGGTGGTCCGCACTGGCAAAAAGTGTGCTACCTTGGTGAGTCTGTCCACAATGACCCAAATAGCGTCATGCCCTCGATTGGATCGGGGTAATCCAGTAATGAAGTCCATGCCGATCTCATCCCATTTCCACTCGGGAAACTTGAGAGGTTGAAGTAATCCAGCGGGTCGCTGATGCTCTGCTTTGACTCTTTGGCAGATATCGCAATTCTGGACGAATAGAGCAATCTCGCGCTTCATGCCGTGCCACCAGAAATTCTGCTTCAAATCCTGGTACATCTTGGTTCCACCGGGGTGGATAGAATACAAAGTCTCTTGAGCCTCCCTCATAATTAGCTGCTTCAAAACAGGGTCTGACGGCACGCAGATGCGTCCCTTATACCAAAGAATATTGTCAGAGTCGATGGTGAACCCAGGGACTTCCTCTTTGTCCAATCTCCTTTTGATGCCCTCCATGCTTTCGTGACCCTTCTATGCTTGCTTGATCTGGTCCCATAAGGTGGGTTGCAATAGGAGTTGATCGACTGCCCCATAGCTGACTACCTCAATACCCATCTTATCCAGCTCTTCCCAGAGTTCTGGCCGTCGAACCTTGATCAGGGAGTTGAATGAACACGGCTGGCGACTAAGGGCATCAGCTACAACGTTAGCTTTTCCAGGGTGGTAATGGATGTCCAAGTCGTAATCCTTGATGAGTTCTATCCATCTTCGTTGCCTCATGTTCAAGTCCCTCTGGGTGAAGATGTACTTCAGGCTCTGTGATCGGTGTAAATTTCGCAGCGGTTGCCCATCAGAAAGTGCCGCCATGTCTTGAGTGCATGGACCACCGCAGCAAGCTCTAGGTCGTGGGTTGGGTAATTCTGCTCATGCTTGCGGAGTTGTCGCGATGAGTAGGAAATTACTTTACCCTCTTGCATAAGGACACAACCAAGTCCGAGTTTGGAGGCATCGGAGTAAACCACAAAATCTTTGGTCACATCAGGCATGGTCAAGATAGGTGCGGTAGTAAGGTGCTTTTTCAGTTCCTGGAAACTGGCTTCACATTTGTCGGACCAAATGAACTTCTGATCCTTCTTCAATAGTTGGGTAAGTGGCTTTGCGATGCTTGAGAATCCCTCAACAAACTTGCGGTAATACCCGGCTAATCCAAGAATGGACCTTACTTCGGTTTGGTTGGTGGGGGTCGGGAATTCAAGGATTGACTTGATGTGGGTAGGGTCTACCGATATCCCTCCGGCTGAAATAACGTGGCCGAGAAAACCTACTTCTTTCAACCAAAACTGGCACTTACTGAACTTAGCATATAACTGGTGTTCTCGTAGGGTACCGAGAACCAACCTCAGATGCTCTTCATGCTCCTCTTCTGACTTGGAATAAATCAAGATGTCGTCAATAAAGACAACCACAAATTTATCCAAGTAATCCATGAACACCTTGTTCATGAGATTCATGAAATAGGCTGGAGCATTGGTCAGGCCAAAAGACATCACTGTGTACTCGAACAATCCGTAACGAGTGACAAAGGCTGTCTTAGGGATATCAGATTCTCTGACTTTCAACTGATGGTAACCGGTGCGGAGATCGATCTTGGAGAAGACTCGAGCTCCATTGAGCTGGTCAAACAGATCCTCAATCTTGGGTAGGGGGTATTTGTTTTTAATAGTCACATCATTTAACTTACGGTAATCCACACACAAACGGGTGGTACCGTCTCTCTTATCCACGAAGATGATGGGTGACCCCCAGGGTGACGCACTAGGGCGTATCATACCCTTCCTAAGTAGGTCATCCAACTGTTTCTTTAGTTCTTCCAATTCTTCAGGATTCATCCGGTACGGTTTCTGAGCGATAGGCCCAGTACCGGGTACCAGCTCAATAATGAACTCAATATCCCTATCCGGTGGCATTCTGGGCAACTCCTCGGAAAAAACATCGGGATAGTCACAAACTACCGGTACCTCTTCCAAAATGGCTCCAGCTACACTTTTATGACAATGACTTGAGATGGAGTGGTAGGTTGAGAAGTGGGTAATCTCTTCGCCTTCCGGGGTGGTTAGTGTGACAGATTTGTTAGTGCAATATATTTTCCCTCGATTTACTGCCATCCAATCCATTCCTAAAACCACTTCTATCCCTTGCTTTCCTAATACCACCAAATCCGCATGGAATCGGGCTCCTTGAATTTCCACAGGAGCCTCCTTGCAAGATACAATGGCTTTAGTAGTGGCCCCCGGAATTTGCACTCTCATAGGACGATTCAGCAAAGTTGGAACCATACCTCTTTTCCTAACAAAAGGTTCCGTAACGAAAGAATGGGAAGCTCCCGAATCAAACAAAATTGATGCAGGAGCTGAGTTGACAGGGAACGTACCCATAACCAGATCTGGTGCCTCCTGGGCTTCTTCTGCACTGATGTGATTCAGATGACCTCGGGTGACAGGGGCTGCTTTCTTGGGATTCGGGTTCTTGCCTCCAGGTGGACAGGCTGGCCCTTGGTTCATTTTTGTCGCATTGGGGCGACCACCGGCGGGCTGTCTAGTGGGGCAATCCCGCGAGAAATGTCCAGGCTGTCCACAAGTTAAACATCCTCCTGTGGGCTTCGGAGCAGGCGGCCTGTTAAAGTTGAGGCCGGGGTTGGAACCACTTCCAGGACGAGGTGCAGGCGGGCGAGGAGAGTAGCTGGGTCTTGGTGCAAAGGTTGGAGGCCTAGGTGATGGATAAGAAGGTCTCGGTGGAGGTGAAGGGCGCGGGCGGGGATAACTTCCAGTTGGGCTGCTGCTGCTACTGCCTTGCTGCATCAGTTGGCGATGCTTGCGCTTGTCAAACGAAGCCTTGCGTTTGTGTTCCATCATAATGGCTGCATCTGCCAAGGATTCCAAGTCGGTGAAAGGCATCACCACCAGAATGCACTGCATTTCATCATGAAGTCCATTCATGAACCTCTCTTTCTTCTTATCCTCTGTATCGGTATCGGTGGGCGCATACCTCGCTAGAGAAGTAAACTTCTCTAAGTACTCACCCACCGACATCCCGCCTTGCTTGAGCTGCAAGAAATTCTCTCGCATGATACTGACGAGTCCAGAGGGCACATAACGCTTCAAGAACTTGGTCTTGAATGCTGGCCAAGCCACAACTTCTTCTGGTGGCAACAGAGCACGAATGGCCTCCCACCATGCTTGGGCAGAACCAGAGAGGTAGTGAGTGGCGTAGACCACCTTCTCGTTGTCACCCACTTGGGCGACCCTCAAGCTGTTCTCTATAGTACGGATCCAGTCATCGGCATCCAGTGGCACTTCACTCTTGGAGAAGACTGGAGGATTTGTGTTCTTAAAGTCACGAAGCTTTGAGCGGGGTTCTTCATTCCCTTGGCCGCCATTCTGATTGACGGCAATCTGAGCAAGATGTTGCAGGGTGGCAAGGTTGGCGCTTCTCTCGGTGCGAGCTGCCTCGCGATCCTCTATGAGAAGACGGAGCACTTGAGCCATAGATGGCTCGGGTGGTGGGGGTGGTGGTGGATCCCTTGCCATTCTGAATTTCAGATATAAACACACATTATCATTCTACGTAGAAATTTTAAAACAGGTTTTTGAAAAAGGGTTCATCAAGCATACACAAAAACACACAAATTTCAGCGAGACAATACTCCTAAGAAGACATGATTCCATCCCATAGCAAGGTTCCAAAAGCATCATCTCAAAGTGCACAGCCACAAAACACTGACTGACATAGTTCTTACAATCATCCAGACACACACACGCTAACTAGACCACACAATCGCATACACTTATCGCGATGGTTCGGTCCTAACCCAAAAGATACTGCGCAACTATCTACTCCACGTCCACGGCAGCGTCACTGTCAAAGGGTGGCTCGTCGGGGTCCTCGTCCTTAGACATCACAGCTCCCGAGTCATCACCATCCTCGCCTCGAAGGTCTCGTCATCCTGCTCGCTCACGGGCTCCATATCCATGTCCTCGGTAGGGTCCTCATCCTCAGGCAGAAGATCGTCATTCTCCTTGCTCAGAGCCTCCACCTTACTCTCCAGCTCGCTGATCCGCTCGTCTCGGGCATCAACGGTCGACCTGAGCATGTCAACCATCCCGTCAAGCTGGAACCTGTAGAAACGAGTAGTCTGGAGGCGTGCGAAGGTGGAACGGCGCTCCTTGCACTCTATTTTGAGCTCTGCCTGGGACTCCACTAAACGCTCCTCCGAGGCCTTGAGCTTCAGCTCCATGGCCTTCAGCTGGTCCTGAGAGGCCTCGAGTTGCGTCTCCAAGTCCTCTATCCTCAGCTCAGTTGCCGAGATCCGCACCTCAGCTCCGTCATGATTAAGACGGTGAAGGTCACTCTCATACCGACTAATGACCAGCTGGGACTGGGTGTACTCGACGAGGAGTCCCAACTCGGCCAAGTGGTTCCCGAAAGTGGGGTGGGGATGCGGCGGCATAGGGTTACTCTGCTCGTCCAAGCCAGAGTAAAACTCAAAACGGGTGCCGCCCAACTCGGAACTATGAGCACACACCAAGCGGACGAGAGCTCTCTGCAGCACGGTGACGAATGCTCCCATCTGAGTAGATGCAAGGGCATCCTCAACCAGCTCCTCGGCGAAGGGTGGCACCAATGGTCCTCGAAGGATGCACCTCACAGCCCAGGACATCTCATCTCCCACCATGGGCAGACAACGTCCAAACAACAGCTCTGGTAGCGGACGCCTCAGGTGCTGGATCAACTGGAGTAGGTCTGCCTGGAACAGACGCGAAACTCCGGTATCTGGCACCGCTCCCAACTGAATCGATGACGAGAACTGTCCGCTCATCTACACAAAATTTTAAATGGAGGTTTAATTAGTGAACGATGTATCAAATTGTAAACAGGTAAAATCATAAGATTTAATGCAGGTATAAAATTAATCAGTGAATAATATCAGAGGGGAATGAGGAGTAGCAGTATATTCTGCATATTTAAGTATTTTTCTCCTAGCTATTTAGGAAAAAACGTTTTTGCGTGACGTCGACGCCCATCCTAGCTAAAGTCTCCTAAGGTCAACGATGGCTCTGATACCAAGTCTATAGGGACCCCTCGGACAAGTCCGAGATGCCCACGTTATGTAAGAGATCACGATCCCAATGATCAGTGCATCGCAATCACATAACCAACATAGGTATCAAAGAGTTACATCATTCAAGTCGTACGAATAAAAGTCTTACAACACATAGACGGTCATACGACCAAAGTCAACAAACCTCGTCACGCAGGACGGAATTAACTAAGATAGCGGAAGCTCGTGGCTAGCGACGGCTCTTAACATCTCCGAGCGCAGATTCCCACAAGTGCAGTTGACCGGTGACAGCTAAGTGGCGAAGTCGTCGTCGAACACCTCCTCCTCGATGAAGGCCTCCTCATTGCAATCTGGACATTTGAATATCCAGGGACAGAGCCACATGAGTACAATTACGTACTCGCAAGACCACCTCTAGGCTTAAATTCTCATGATAGTGCAAGAAAACACTTTGGGAAAACTGGGATAGCTACTATATATATACGACTATAGGGCTCAGTTTTCGAATACCATGATTTTAGACATAGAGAATACGACATCTCTATATCTTTGTTGAAGAAAACATTTAGAGATAGAATTCTCTACTCTTAGAATTCTCTTCAAAACTTTCGTTTTATAAAAGTTTATCAAACACTAGGATAGGGGTAACACGATCAAAACTTTCCACTATGACCACCCTAGTATCGGGTCCTCCCGGTAGGTTTGTTCTCCTCGGCACCGTGTGCTCCACTAGACCTCTTGATCTTTCCTCGGGACGCCACACCGCCACGTCAGGAGACCTGCCGTAATCGTCCGGCTGTTGGTCCTCAACAGTGTATTGTCTCTTCCGGACGACAACCCGGCTTCAAGGGTCCAGCCCTCATAGAAAGTATGAGAGCCCCAACACTAAAACAGACAAGCTTCCGGCTAAGCCCTACCCATGTCAGGTAGTGTGGTTGCACGGGTTAATTGTTCGAGCGGCTGCTAGGGCAGTACTTTGTTTTTCAAAAACAACTTCCCGTCCTCCGACTACTCCCAGCAGCTCGGGTTTTCGCAAACATCCCCGCTTGCTCCCAGCAACTCGGGTTTTAATAACACACTTGCTCGCCGATTGCTCCCAGTAACTCGGGTTTTCTTCCTCGAAACATTTTTATCAAATGGGTCCCCATCCTATAGTTTTGAGGTAAGGTAACAGAATATACTATTTGAAAACTTAATCTTCTTTATAGAGCCTTCAATGACAAGGCTCATCAAGTAAAACTCTTCTTGTAATACCTACAGCTATTCTAGTAGGTAACTTTGGTCAAACAATATTTGGTAAAAATCGTTTTCGGGTGGCAAAGCGCCAGAAAAGAAGTAAAACATGCATTATTTTATTTTGAAAACAAAACATGCTTGATAAAATAATAAGATTTCATTTTAGTGGTGAGGTGGGCTTGCCTTGCTCAAAGTACTGTCCCTGGTCTTGTTCTTCAACGTAGTCGTGCTCAGCTACCTCGTACTGCTCTTCCTCAGGTTGCGATTCTACCGTAACATGAAAAACAGACGAGACTAGCGTAAGTTTTAAAATGCGAGTTGATAACAATCTAAAATATAACAACAAACAACAAGCATCACAAACAGAAAACACAACTAATGCATCCAATATTTATTAGGGGCTGTTTACATGGTTTAAGCATAATTCTTAAAGTATTGCTCCTAAAATAAAACCCTTCTACCACACTATTCCTAACAATCATGGGGAACTCTGAAAATTAGCTGTGCATGAAAACACATCACCAAACAAGAATTAAAAATCATATAAGAGCTACTGATGTCAAACTTAAACAGAAGATAGGTTCAGTTTTATAGATCTCCTGAATGCATAATTAACCTTTCTGGTGAGCTATGAGTTTCCTCTTTAAGTGGAGATTTTATTCATCAAATTTGGATACTCCTAGCTCAAGTTATCCCAGTTTTAAAATAAAGTATACTTCTGATCATTATTTATGTGTAGAAAATAATAAGAATTATTTTGGTGTCAAACCAGTGGGGTGAGTTAGATAAAACTTGTGGCTATCCCAAAAAAATATCCTCAACATTTAACAGTGGACAGAGGTGGCTCCACCAATTAAAACTAGACATGTCATAATATCTGAAATTTCAGAAATGCATTTTAAGCGATTATTTCCCAATTGTTCAGGGATTTATTCACTAAGAAAATATCAAGTTACTAGAAAAATCCACATTTGTAGTATGTGATACCTCCAACACATATCTAACACTTCCAATTGGATTTGCCTCAAAAAAGTGTTTTTATTGAAGAGTTAAAAATCACCAAACACATACTGATGTTATACTTAGAGTAAATATAACTTTTTCTAGAGTAATCTCCTGCATGCAAGATTTACCAATCTAGATAGGCATTAATACAAGCTTTCCAACAGATCCAAGATTGCATGATTTGGATTTACAGAACCCAAGTTATTAAATAAATGGTGTGATAGATACTTTTTACTAGATCTATTTTAACACTCAACAGGAAACACATTTTGGAACAAGTCCAATGCCACATGGTTACGAAAACGTGCATGCATGTCACAAAATTTATCTCATCATTTTAGCCACTCTAGATTTACCACAAACGATTTAAAGCTAAACTCAAGATTTACTGGAAAAATTAACAGGAAAAAGAATAAAAGGGAAACAGGCCGAACAGGCCAGATCTGGGCCAGATCGGCCCAGCGGCCATGCCGAGCAGCGCGAAATCGCGCGGGGACGGAGCTGGGCCGGCCCAAACGCGCGCGGCTGCGCGCGCATGGGGAGGTTCAAACCTGGCCGTAGATCTTGTGATCGATGGCTCACGGTCGTCGTCCTCCTCGCAACGCAGCGCGGACGAACCAGACGAGGGGGAGGGAGAGGGTGGCGCTGGCGCTCACCAGAGACCGCGCTGGGCCAGGGGAAGGGTGGAGATCGACGGAGGGGACGATGGCGAGCTCGACGGTGCCCTCAACGCTTGCATGCAACGTCGGAAACCATGGCAACGGCGGCGGCGAGCTTCTTGGGTCGAGGACGAGCGCGGCGGCTACAGACACCTAGAAGAGAAAAGGAGGGCAGGGGGAGTTAGATCTCGATGAGGCGCGCTCGAGGGGCCAAGAATGGCAGAGAAATGTGAAGGGGATCGACGGTGAATGCCGTGGGAAGAGCTCGGTCTCCGACGGCGATTTCCTCTTCCAGAGCTCGAGAGAGGGCGTGGCTTTGGGTGAGGGTGGTATGGGTGAGCAGAGGAGGTGTGGGGGAACCTCGGGTAGGGTTTTAAGAGGAGAGGGCGAGCTGGGGGCAGCTCCAAAACCACGGGCGGGTTTCTCGGGTTCCCTCGGGCAGGGGCGGTTTGGGGAAGGGGAGGGGAGTTCTGGTTGGTCCTCTTGGGCGGTGGAGAGGGGCAGAGAGGATGTTGGTCGGGAGGGGGCTGCCTGGCCAGTGAGAAGAGAGGAGAGGGGCTCGGATTGGATGAGAAAGAACAGAAAAGAGAGAAGAGAGAGGAGAGATTCACCCTAGTCCATGACATGTGGGACCAGGAGGGGGTGCTGTTCTCCTCTTCCAGCAGGTGGGGTAGAAATGAGAGAGAGAGAGAAAAGAAGTTTGGAGTAAAATCCTCAAACATATTCAAACCCTAAGTTTGAATAATTCAAACTTTAATTTCAAAAGAAAAGAAATAATAAATCAATTACCCAAGCTCACCATATTTAGTGAAACTACTGAATTTTCTAAATGCCCAAATCAAACATCTTATTTAGCTCCCAAAGAAAAAAAAGAACTTTTGGTGAGAAGGAAAAGAAACACTCAAATGGTCATGTTATTTTGATGACTACAAAAGCTAGTGAGAATCATATGCAAACAAGCTCTTGTGTGATAATTTAGAACAGGGTATGGAAGTATATGTGACCTAGATGGAAATGTTTCAAAGGCATGCCAAAAACCATTTAGGGTTTGCTTAATAATAGCTCCTGGTTTGGCTAAGTTTTAACAACCATGAAGATCATAATAGTGGATACTTTATTTTGGTGCTATGTGACTTTAGTGTTTTCAATGCCAGGGAACACTAGTGGAGCACACACAGCATAAGATGTGCAAACAAAATAAATCCTTACTCAAATTTCTACACACAAAAGTTTCAGCAAGAGGTGAAAATTTTAGAATAACACCACAATGCTAAAGCTAAGAGAATTGGGGTGTTACAATTTGGCTACATAAATTTTATGAAATACCCACATTTAGATATGTTTGAATTTAAGTTATTTAAACTCATATTTCAATATTAAATCATTTTTAGCTTTAGTAGAATATTAAATAACATATTACAACTATTTGAAATGAAAAGGGAAATATGATGTATTCATTTTTAGTTCAAAATAATTTGTGCACCATTAGTTTTATTTTAAGATAAATAATTTGAAAACTCCATTAAATACCTTTGGAAAATAATCTAGATTTATTTCATTTCTTATATTGAATATATTCATGAAAAATCATTTTATGCTTTAAGAATTAATGAAAATAAATTAAGTTAATGAAATGTCTATTTGGATAATTCATTAATTAAAATCTATGGCGTTTTATAGTTATAAACTATAGACTTGTAATTTCCAAAACCATGTTCTGAACTCAGGTAAAGAATGAAACCATTTTGCAAGTATACCATTTTTAAATAGTTTTGAATTTATGAATAGCTATGGCTAAGTGGTTGAAATCAATTACTTATAAGGAAACTATTTTATTATGAAAATGGTTTGAAAGTTTGTAAATTATTTGCCAATTTACATATTGAGGTTTTAAGAAATACAATGGATAACATAATGTTTAACTTTAAACAACTTTTGAAAATAATGTTTATTTGAGATATTTGAAGTATTAAACTTTTTTAATATGCTTGAAGTCTTTTATAGTTGGTTTTCTTATGCATTTGAATGTTTTATTTTAATCAAACAACAGTTTTAAATTTTAGTGATTTTCAAACATTACAAAATGTTGGGATGTTACATTGAACTTTGCGCTACGGCGCCGCTATCTAATATTTTGGTGGTGAGTTTATTCCCGCATTATTGTTTTTCAATGTGCGCTTATATCTATCCCCATGCGCACCTCACGAGCGGGGGCTGAATATGTTGCCAGTGCCTCAAATGACACACCAGTAGCACTGCAAAACCCAAGGATCCGAGCTTTGGCTGGAGGGCAAGCTCCCACAAACACGCCATCTCTACAAAGGACCTTGGTACTTACTCTCCCCGCGAGAAACGCCTGAGGAGACCTATAAGCGCGCATGAGTTCCCTCTACCATGTACAAGCGTTTGGGTTCGCCTCTCTAACATCTACAGGGAACAAGCATCCCTGCAAGACTGAGGAGGCAACAGGGCAAAAGCCCTTGGAGAGGAACTCCTCGCCAGGCATAAAACCTCTACAGGGCAAAATCCTCGAGAAGCTAAGTCCCGCACTCATGCCTCGAGAGCCTAGTCCTCCACAAGCATACGTCTGTCCCTCAAGCGATTTCATTTTCCCTTGAGTTTCATGGACTACTCGCAAGTCAAAGGGGGGCACTTGAGCATCGCGACTCAGGGCTCTTACCTCTCCAAGCCTTAAACTCCCCCCGGCCTTGCTGAGTCATTGCTCTAGCATACCGCAGTGGCGGAGTCATAGCGCGAAGAGACGGGTCCTAACGACGCAGACAAAGCATCAACACGAAAATAAGACAAAAGGGGCCTCTCGAGGGGCACACAAGCTGACGTAAATTGCTCAAAGAGTATATTACATGCCTGAAATGCATAGTGTCTAAACATAAAATTGTTTCAGATACAAGCGCTCAAGGGCGCAACAATCAATGTTCAGGCGGAGTCTGCGCCGTCGTGCCCCTCCTCCGCAGCATCCTCCTCCGTTTTGGCAGGGGCGGCTTCCTCCTCGCTCTCGTCCGCAGTCACCTCCGTGCCCTTGAAGCGGTTGCAGAAGGCCTCGACCTGCTCGCGGAGGGAGGTGGAGACCCGCCACACCTCGTCGCCATGTCGAGTCTCGGTCACCGTGGAGAGGTCGAAGCCCGGCGTGAGGAGCCGGAGGTTGGTGAAGATGCGGTCAACGACCACCCCCAGGAGTTGGCGGCTCTCCACCTCGATCACCTCACGAAGATCAGCGAGGGGGCTCTCGAGCGCCGTGAAGAGCTGGTAGAAGTAGACCAGGTACATGGCAATGTCGCCACGGCCTCGGGCCTCGGCGTGCGGCGCGTCCACACCAAGCTGGGTAGCGAGCTCGTTGCCCCTGGCTATCAACGCCTGGAACATGCGCTCCCGCTGCTTCGTGAGCACACGAGCCGCCTGCGCGGTGTCCGCAGCCTATGTCACCTGCTCAGCCATGGGGCCCACCTGCTCCTCCGCGTCCCTGACGAGGGCGTTCAGGTCCAGGACGGCGGTCCTGCGAGCATCCTGCGCCTGGCGATAGGCCTCCTTGGCGCGCTGGAGGCGGACCCCAAGCTTGGAGTTGGCCTTCTCGAGCTCCGCGATCTGCTTGGCGTCGGTAGCATGCTTGGCCTTGAAGCGATCACCCTGCTTCTTGGCCTTCTCGTGGTACTCCTGGACAGTGGTCTGCCTGAACTCCTTCTCATGCTCCACGAGGTCCGTCTCTGACTCTTTCTTCTTCTCGGCGAACCGCTGCTGGAAGCGCTCTAGGGCTTGCTTCTGGGCGGTGAAGTTCTCGTCGTACTTCTGGAGCGCCAGAGCCAGGTTTCCCTCGCGCGCCTCGAGCTCTTCGCGCTTGGTGGCGAGCTCGCCCTCCGCCTGGAGCCGCTGCTCGTCGTGCCGCAGTACGTATTTCTCCTAGGAGGCCAGCTGCCGCTCGCGGGCGGCCAGGCTCTTGCGGTCCTCCTACAGAGTTTCCTGCGCGGCCTGGTGCACGGAGAGGAGCTGGGACTCTAGCTGAGCTAGGTCACGGCGCTTCTGCGCCAGTGAGCCCTGCATGGCTTCGCGCTCGGTTTTCACCTCAGCGAGTAGTTCAGCAGCGGCGTTGCACTAATCCTGGAGGGGAACAAGGAGCTCGTCTGCGTTGCGGATAGCCCCCTCACGGATCTTCTTGGCGAAGCGCACGTCCTCCTCGCACGTGTTCTGAAGCGCCAGATCCTCCTGGCGGCGGGCCTCAACCGCGGCATGCAAGGACGCCCACGCCCCCACGAGCTTGTCGCGCTGCTGGGCGAGCTGCACGTCCTCAAGGGCGAGATGCGCCAGCAGGACCTCCAGAGACTCCCTCACGAGGCGGAAAGAGACCTCGCGGTGACCAGTGCTACAGTCCTAGCCGCTAAGGACCAGGTCGTGGCGAGAGGAAGGCCCGGCCCCAGCGTCGAGCCTGGAGAACTGGGCCTCAGGGCGTGCCTGAGGGCTAGGCCGCGCTGCGTCCCCCGTGGCGCCCAAGCTGGGCTCGCCGCCCTCGCCATCCTGGCGCGTCATCTCCTACGGCTCGCCCCCTGTAGCTGGGCGCGGCGGAGAAGAAGGAGCTCCCCCCGCAGACTCGCAAGCGCCTGGCGGGCCATGGCTCGCCTCGGCCTCTGGCTGCACGGGAGGCGTGGCTGCGCGGGGTGGAGTAGCAACGCGGGCTGGCGTTGCCTCGCACGCTGGAATTGGCTCGCGCGGTGGGTGGCCGGACGAGGCAGAGTAGGAGCGCGAGGAGGGGTAGCAACCCACTCCTCCTACGTCTCCACCACCGTCTGCTCGGGAGGTGGCGCTGTTGCCTCCTCCTAAGGCACAACCGTCTCCGCTTAAGGCATTTCTTCAGTTGGGCATGTGGTGGCCGTCTCCATAGGCCTCGCGGCCTCCTCAACCACGGCCTCAGTCGTGGCTCTCTTCACTTATGTAGCCTTGCGAAGCTTGCGGCGCTTCGCAGGCATAAGGTTACTGGCCAGCACCAGGGAAAGATCTTCAGGCACGAGTGGAAAGAGAAAGAACAAGAATCGAGCGACTAAAAGCTAGAAGCACTTACCCAGACTGCTTGGCGCCAGTGTCGACCCACGCCAGAGCTTGGCCTTAGTGCCAGACCCCTCCGAGGGGGCCTCGGCTTTCCTCTTGGAGGGGACATCTGACGGCCTTGCCCTAGACCGGTCCATGCCGCCTTGCAGCGGGGCTCGCGCCGCCCCGGCATGGCCTCCTTGTCAGTCTCCTCCTCCTCCCCCACGGGGCGCGAAGGTGCCACCACGAAGGTGCCATCGTCATCACCTGACGAGACATCGCAAATCTTGTCAGTAAAGGGCCCGGCCCTTGAAGAGGGCACCTCCCCTACGGAGGGATTTGCTGCGACCTCCTCCGCGCCTCGCCCATCTCTTAAGGCAGAGGGCGATTCTGCTCCCTCCGCCTCCTGCACCACCGGCACAGGCACCTCTTTTCCCGCCAGACCTGACGGGGTGAACGAGGGCATCCCCTCCAGGATAGCCAGGTGCTCGGTCATGTTGAGCTGGTGCAGGGGCCGGAGCGTCAGTGGGAGTGTCTCCATGGCAGGCACCGGGTTGATGAAGAGCGCAGACAGGACGCATTCGACTGCATCCTTGGCGTTTTCTTCACGGTGGAGCTGCATCTTTTCCTAGGGGCCGGAGTACATCCACATCGGCGTTGTGTGCGCCTAGAGAGGAGCAATGCGGCGCGTCATGAAGTCCGCCACGATGATCTGCCCCGTGAGGCCCTACTCCCGGAGGTAGCTCAGGCGGCCCGAGAAAATGGCATTGTTCGTGCCGCTGAAGGGGGCTTTGCCCCAGTGCGAGTTCTTCACGGGCGGCGCGTCTGGGACCTTGAGGAAGGTGCTGGCCTTCTTCACCCCAACGTAGAACCACCGCTGGCGGAAGTTGTGCACCTTCTTCGTCACCGCAGTGATGGCATTATCCTCGTTCCACGACATGGGAATGTAGACACTCCCCATGCCGTCCACGATGCGAAAGGAGACACACCCGGAGCGCTCGTTCTTCATGGTGTTCCGGAGCGTGTAGAAGCATCGGAAGAGGCCCACGGTGGGCTCCACGCCCAGGTACGCCTCGCAGAGGTAGGTGAAGATGGCGAGGGTGAGGACGGAGTTTGGGTGGAGGTGCATCAGCTGGATCTGGTAGAATGCCAGCACCGCCTCCAGGAACGGAGAAAACGGCGGCACCACTCCTGCAGCGAAGCAGTGCTGGAAGATAGGGAAAAACCCTCGTCGGCGTTTCCCGTGCGCTGCGGCCCGGAGCGCGGTAGGGCCATTCTCGTTGGTCCGGTCCACCACCATGAAGCGAACCTTGTCGAGGGCCGCGTTCTGGACGCGCACTCCCACCAACACAGCGTCGTGTGTGACCACGGCAGGCGCCGCCTGCGAAGAGGACGCTGCAGCCGCCTTGCCCTTGTTCTTGGCGGGACTCATTGCCGGAGAAGAGTTGATCGCGGCGGCGAAGGAAGCTCGAGGATGGAGGAGACGAGAGCACCGGAGAGCAGAAGCGGAGAGCTCGAGATGAACGAGACTTCTGCGAGAAGATTGGTGAGCAGTAACGGCACCTCGCCTCAGCGCGCAGGCTTTATGTCCCATCAAGGAGCAGTTACCGGGGTGCGGTGGGATCCCCCACGCCGCACGCCCAAGATCGTGCGCAGCCGTTACTCATCTGAGTGACGTGTGGCTCGGGCCGGCCGGACACTTTGGCCCCACGATGCTCCGGCTGCATCCATGGGCTCAGCCTTGCCCATCGCGGGCCCGGGGGCTACTGTCGGTCCAGTGAGGACCAGGGTGTGAAGACCCCACTCTCCACAGGCCTCGCACGTGACAGATTCGACGAAACGACTTAGGACCAAGGCACCGCTTAGAGAGACCCTCGAGAGGCAACTCCTCTTGAGGGCCTGAAGAGGAAGCCAGAGCCTGAAGAGGACCCAGCGCTTCAAGAGACTCCCCAAGGCTCAACGTGCCTGGAGAGAAGTCAACCGAAACCCCTCCACAGACCACCACGGTCCTGTGGAGACACTTCGCGGCTAAGCAAGCGCTTCTGTGCGCACATGGCCTCTGCAGCAGCCGCAGAGTGACGCGAGCATCCAGTTGCCAATCTGGGTATAAACGAGTCAACAAAGCTGCACCGCCCGCGCCAGGACAGCCAGAACTTTCCTCTTTGGTGATAAAGCGGCTGGACGGCGCAAAGCTCCAAGAAGATCGTCATCGTGGGCTCCACCACAACCCCTGCAACGTCTGCGAGCCGTTCTGCGCAGTCTGCAGCTTGTTGGCCACCGCGCCCAACTTAAGCACGGATCTGCCGTGTCCATGGACATTTCCGTGGCGGTGGACTCCTTCTCCCTCACGGCCCTGTCCTGTGGGAACCCGCCCTCTGCGTACAGCGCAAAGAAGAGGCCCGAGGCGCCAATAAAAGGAGCAGGAGCTCCACCGTAGCAAGGGATCGGCTAATCACATTCTGAGCCCTTGGAACCCTAGCCAAGCGAGTAGGATAGCCAACTGCTGGAGGAGGAAGAAGACCATAGCTTCCCTCTCCAAGCACCGAACTTCCTCAAGAGAGCCCTCGGCAAGCTCCTTGAACTGTAATCTCTGCAGTGCAATATAGACAAGAAGGAGTAGCGGTGTTACCTCCTCCCGAGGGCCGTGAACTTGGGTACGGGCCGGTGTTCATCTCTGTCGTGTTGTCCCTCTCCAGTCCCGGTGAGCACTGTCGTCGTGCCTCTCGAGGGTTGTTTGACCTTAGTGTTCAATCCCCCTTCGAACTACTCTTCAGGGTGTGACTATCCCTGTTCCTTGGGAGTCACTCTCCGACAGAACTGCTACCCGGCACCCTGCCGGGAGGGGGAATCGTCCCCGGAGGCCTCTACATCGCCATGACCGCCTCCGGAATGATGCGTGAGTAGTCTACCTTGGACTACGGGTCCATAGCAGTAGCTAGATGGTTTTCTTCTCCTCTTGTGCTATCATGTTTAGATCCTGTGAGCTGCCTATCATGATCAAGATCATCTTTATGTAATTCTCCGTGTTGTGTTTGCTGGGATCTGATGAATATTGAGTACTAAAGTTATTGCTTCATAATATATCATGTGTGTGCTATTTAATGATCTTGCATGCTCTCGGTTACTTGTGTGTGCTTTGGCCAAGTAGATGCTTGTAACTCCAAGAGGGGGTATTTATGCTCGATAGTGGGTTCATGTCTCTATTAAATCTAGGGCAATGACAGAAAGCTCTAAGGTTGTAGATGTACTGTTGCTACTAGGGATAAAATAGTAGTACTTTGTCTAAGGATGATGTTACTTACTTTACACACAGTGCTTAAGACGATAATCTGTTGCATGCAACTTAATACTGAAAGGGGTGCGGACGCTAACCGGAAGGTGGATTATTAGTCATAGATGCGGTTGGAACGGTCTATGTATATTGTTGTAATGCCCGAATGAATCTCACACTAGACACCATATCGTTAGTATATGCATTGGGTTGCTCATCATTATTCTGTCAATTGCCTAGCTGTAATTTGTTTACCACGCATGGATGAATATTATTATTATTTATGGAGAGACACCACTAGTGAACTGTAGACCCGGTCCTTCTCATTAATCTGATAAAACCACAACTGCAAACCTGAGTATTTTCTGCAAACATACATCTTTCTTCCACACATACGTTTAATCCTTTGTTACAGCAAGCCGGTGAGATTGACAACCGCACTGTTAAGTTGAGGCAAAGTATCTTGATATTTTGTGTGCAGGATCCACGTCAACAGCTCTTTTCTGGCCGTTGATACCTCGAGGGAACTCTTAATCTCCTACTGGTTCGATAACCTTGGTTTCATAACTGAGTGAAATTTGCTGCTGCACTACTTCATACCTTTCTCTTGCGGTCTCCCAACAACACACCCACCGTGTGCATCAAGCTCTTTTCTGGCCCCGTTGCCGGTGATTCACTACGAGGAGAGTTTTTGCACTTCCAATCTTTTTATTTCTTTATTGTCTTGCTTAGTTTATTTTTATTCCTGTCTTGTTTGCTAAATATAAAAAATACAAAAAAATTAGTTACATGCATTACTTTTTATATTTTGGTTTTGTCTTTTATTTTCAGTTTTTGTTACTTTGTTATTTCGGTTTAGCATTATTTCCTTGTTTGTTATTTTTGTTTGTTATTTAAATTTCTGAAATGAGTTCCGCTGAAAATACTAAATTGTGTGACTTTACAAGCACCAACAGTAATGATTTTATATGCACGCCTATTGCTCCACCTGCATCTAAAGCAGAGTTCTTTGAAATTAAACTTGCTTTATTGAACCTTGTTTTGAGGTAGCAATTCTCTGGTGTTAGTTCTGATGATGCTGCTTCCCATCTTAATAACTTTGTTGAATTGTGTGAAATGCAAAAATATAAAGACATAGATGGTGATATCATAAAACTGAAATAATTTCCTTTCTCCTTGAGAGGAAGAGCTAAAGAATGGTTGCTTTCACTGCCTAGGAATTGGATTGATTCTTGGATAAAATGCAACGATGCTTTGATAGGAAAATACTATCCTCCTGCTAAGATTATTTCTCTAATAAGTAGCATCATGAATTTTAAACAACTTGATAATGAACATGTTGCTCAAGCTTGGGAAAGAATGAAATCTACGATAAAGAATTGTCCAACCCATGGACTGACGGCTTGGATGATCATCCAAACCTTTTATGCAGGACTGAATTTTGCTTCAAGAAACTTATTGGATTCAGGTGCTGTAGGTATATTTATGTCCATCACTTTTGGGGCTGCAACAAAACTCTTGGATGATATGACGATAAATTATTCTGAATGGCATACGGAGAGGACACATCAAGGTAAGAAGGTAAATTATGTTGAAGAAACCTTCTCTTTGAGTGAAAAGATTGATATTATTATGTCTATGCTTGCTATTGGTTAGTCCCATATTGATCCCAATAATGTTCCTTTAGCTTCTTTAGTTGCACAAGAAGAGCATGTTGATGTAAACTTTATTAAAAGCAACAATTTTAACAACAATGCCTAAAGGAACAACTATGGTAATAACAACGATAAACCATATCATCCTAATAATGGTAACTCATATGATAACTCTTATGGTAATTCTTATAACAACAATAGGACTACCACCTCTGAACTTGAAACCATGTTAAAAGATTTTATCACTACACAAACTTTGTTTAATAAAACTGTTGAGGAAAGCCTGGGAAAAGTGATATACTTGCTTCTAAAGTTGATAGTGTTGTCCTTGATGTTGATCTTTTAAATCTAAAGTTATGCCTACTGAAACTAAAGAGGGTAATCCCTTTGCTAAAATTAATGCCATCCAAATTCAAATTGATGGAAATGTTAGGATGATGGCTCAGTTACGTGCTAGATGGGAAAGAGAGAGAGAACTAGAGAAAGAGGCTAATATTGTTAAAGTTTTTACTATCAATACCTCTAAAAATAATGGTGTTTCACATGTTAGTAAGCCTCCTACTATCCATGGTAACATAGTTGGTGTTGGAAATTTCTCCTCTACTTCACCCAAAAATTTAAAATTATCTAAATCTGCCAAAACTAGTGTTGACAAAAGTGCTGAACTTTTAGAACGTGAGAGAATGTGGTTCATCTCGGGGAGACATCCAGTCCGATCTCAAGTCAGGAAAAATAGGGCTCAGTTTTCGAATACCATGATTTTAGACATAGAGAATACGACATCTCTATATCTTTGTTGAAGAAAACATTTAGAGATAGAATTCTCTTCTCTTAGATATAGCAAGGACATATCCAAGTTCAAAACTTTTGTTTTATAAAAGTTTATCAAACGCTAGGATAGGGGTAACCCTTTCTCCTGACTTGAGATCGGACTGGATGTCTCCCCGAGATCAACCATCTTCACCCAAATTCCGTACCTCCCAGGTACCACCTTGTTTCCTCCTTAATTACCTTCGAGAAACACTTCCCTTTTTGTTTTAAAACTAGAATGCACATACGCCTAGATCAGTGGCCTTTCCAACCGTCCATGACCGCGGACGCGGCTATTCGAATAGATTTACACTCTGCAGAGGTTGCAAACTTTACCCACACCTATCGGTTATTCCGCCGTGTGTGCCACGGCCCATCATACGACAGTATGCAGGGGTCCGGATAACACGATCAAAACTTTCCACTATGACCACCCTAGTATCGGGGCCTCCCGGTAGGTTTGTTCTCCTCGGCACCGTGTGCTCCACTAGACCTCTTGATCTTTCCTCGGGACGCCACACTGCCACGTCAGGAGACCTGCCGTAATTGTCCGGCTGTTGGTCCTCAACAGTGTATTGTCTCTTCCAGACGACAACCCGGCTTCGAGGGTCCAGCCCTCATAGAAAGTATGAGAGCCTCAACACTAAAACAGACAAGCTTCCGGCTAAGCCCTACCCATGTCAGGTAGTGTGGTTGCACGGGTTAATTGTTCGAGCGGCTGCTAGGGCAGTACTTTGTTTTTCAAAAACAACTTCCCATCCTCCGACTACTCCCAGCAGCTCGGGTTTTCGCAAACATCCCCGCTTGCTCCCAGCAACTCGGGTTTTAATAACACACTTGCTCGCCGATTGCTCCCAGTAACTCGGGTTTTCTTCCTCGAAACATTTTTATCAAATGGGTCCACATCCTATAGTTTTGAGGTAAGTTAACATAATATACTATTTGAAAACTTAATCTTCTTTATAGAGCCTTCAATGACAAGGCTCATCAAGTAAAACTCTTCTTGTAATACCTACAGCTATTCTAGTAGGTTACTTTGGTCAAACAATATTTGGTAAAAATCGTTTTCGGGTGCAAAGCGCCACAAAAGAAGTAAAAAATGCAGTATTTTATTTTGAAAACAAAACATGCTTGATAAAATACTAAGATTTCATTTTAGTGGTGAGGTGGGCTTGCCTTGCTCAAAGTACTGTCCCTGGTCTTGTTCTTCAACGTAGTCGTGCTCAGCTACCTCGTACTGCTCTTCCTCGGGTTGCGATTCTACCGTAACATGAAAAACAGATGAGACTAGCGTAAGTCCTATAATGCGAGTTGATAACAATCTAAAATATAACAACAAACAACAAGCATCACAAACAGAAAACACAACTAATGCATCTAATATTTATTAGGGGCTGTTTATATGGTTTAAGC
Organism: Poa annua; assembly: GCA_026929855.1. Taxonomy (NCBI): domain Eukaryota; kingdom Viridiplantae; phylum Streptophyta; class Magnoliopsida; order Poales; family Poaceae; genus Poa; species Poa annua. Next base: position 75,487,874 of record CM049431.1, on the reverse strand, counting down.
ATAATTCTTAAAGTACTGCTCCTAAAATAAAACCCTTCCACCAGATTATTCCTAACAATCATGGGGAACTCTGAAAATTAGCTGTGCATGAAAACTCATCACCAAACAAGAATTAAAAATCAGATAAGAGCTACTGATGTCAAACTTAAACAGAAGATAGGTTCAGTTTTATAGATCTCCTGAATGCATAATTAACCTTTTTGGTGAGCTATGAGTTTCCTCTTTAGGTGGAGATTTTATTCATCAAATTTGGATACTCCGAGCTCAAGTTATCCCAGTTTTAAAATAAAGTATACTTCTGATCATTATTTATGTGTAGAAAATAATAAGAATTATTTTGGTGTCAAACCAGTGGGGTGAGTTAGATAAAACTTGTGGCTATCCCAAAAAAATATCCTCAACATTTAACAGTGGACAGAGGTGGCTCCACCAATTAAAACTAGACATGTCATAATATCTGAAATTTCAGAAATGCATTTTAAGCGATTATTTCCCTGTTGTTCAGGGATTTATTCACTAAGAAAATATCAAGTTACTAGAAAAATCCACATTTGTAGTATGTGATACCTCCAACACATATCTAACACTTCCAATTGGATTTGCCTCAAAAAAGTGTTTTTATTGAAGAGTTAAAAATCACCAAACACATACTGATGTTATTCTTAGAGTAAATATAACTTTTGCTAGAGTAATCTCCTGCATGCAAGATTTACCAATCTAGATAGGCATTAATACAAGCTTTCCAACAGATCCAAGATTGCATGATTTGGATTTACAGAACCCAAGTTATTAAATAAATGGTGTGATAGATACTTTTTACTAGATCTATTTTAACACTCAACAGGAAACACATTTGGAACAAGTCCAATGCCACATGGTTAAGAAAACGTGCATGCATGTCACAAAATTTATCTCATCATTTTAGCCACTCTAGATTTACCACAAACGATTTAAAGCTAAACTCTAGATTTACTGGAAATATTAACAGGAAAAAGAATAAAAGGGAAACAGGCCGAACGGGCCAGATCTGGGCCAGATCGGCCCAGCGGCCATGCCGAGCAGCGCGAAATTGCGCGGGGACGGAGCTGGGCCGGCCCAAACGCGCGCGGCTGCGCGCGCACGGGGAGGTTCAAACCTGGCCGTAGATCTTGTGATCGACGGCTCACGATCGTCGTCCTCCTCGCGACGCAGCGCGGACGAACCAGACGAGGGGGAGGGAGAGGGTGGCGCTGGCGCTCACCAGATACCGCGCTGGGCCAGGGGAAGGGTGGAGATCGACGGAGGGGACGATGGCGAGCTCGACGGTGCCCTCAACGCTTACATGCAACGTCGGAAACCATGGCGACGGTGGCGGCGAGCTTCTCGGGTCGAGGACGAGCGCGGCGGCTACGGACACCTAGAAGAGAAAAGGAGGGCAGGGGGAGTTAGATCTCGACGAGGCGCGCTCGAGGGGCCAAGAATGGCAGAGAAATGTGAAGGGGATCGACGGTGAATGCCGTGGGAAGAGCTCGGTCTCCGACGGCGATTTCCTCTTCCAGAGCTCGAGAGAGGGCGTGGCTTTGGGTGAGGGTGGTATGGGTGAGCAGAGGAGGTGTGGGGGAACCTCGGGTAGGGTTTTAAGAGGAGAGGGCGAGCTGGGGGCAGCTCCAAAACCACGGGCGGGTTTCTCGGGTTCCCTCGGGCAGGGGCGGTTTGGGGAAGGGGAGGGGAGTTCTGGTTGGTCCTCTTGGGCGGTGGAGAGGGGCAGAGAGGATGTTGGTCGGGAGGGGGCTGCCTGGCCAGTGAGAAGAGAGGAGAGGGGCTCGGATTGGATGAGAAAGAACAGAAAAGAGAGAAGAGAGAGGAGAGATTCACCCTAGTCCATGACATGTGGGACCAGGAGGGGGTGCTGTTCTCCTCTTCCAGCAGGTGGGGTAGAAATGAGAGAGAGAGAGAAAAGAAGTTTGGAGTAAAATCCTCAAACATATTCAAACCCTAAGTTTGAATAATTCAAACTTTAATTTCAAAAGAAAAGAAATAATAAATCAATTACCCAAGCTCACCATATTTAGTGAAACTACTGAATTTTCTAAATGCCCAAATCAAACATCTTATTTAGCTCCCAAAGAAAAAAAGAACTTTTGGTGAGAAGGAAAAGAATCACTCAAATGGTCATGTTATTTTGATGACTACAAAAGCTAGTGAGAATCATATGCAAACAAGCTCTTGTGTGATAATTTAGAACAGGGTATGGAAGTATATGTGACCTAGATGGAAATATTTCAAAGGCATGCCAAAAACCATTTAGGGTTTGCTTAATAATAGCTCCTGGTTTGGCTAAGTTTTAACAACCATGAAGATCATAATAGTGGATACTTTATTTTTGTGCTATGTGACTTTAGTGTTTTCAATGTCAGTGAACACTAGTGGAGCACACACAGCATAAGATGTGCAAACAAAATAAATCCTTACTCAAATTTCTACACACAAAAGTTTCAGCAAGAGGTGAAAATTTTAGAATAACACCACAATGCTATAGCTAAGAGAATTGGGGTGTTACAGACCTTCCCCCCTAAGGAGAATCTCGTCCCCGAGATTCCAGATTTGAAGAAGAGAGAAAACCAGGGAATTCATTCTCCAAATACTCTTCACGCTCCCAGGTGGCTTCTTCCTCCGAATGGTTGCTCCATTGGACCTTCAGGAATCTGATCTTCTGTCTCCGTGTCAGACGGACGTCTTCAGCGAGAACACGAAGTGGTCGTTCTCGATAAGTGAGATCATGATTGAGGTCAATGGTGTGATGATCTACCTCTTGATATGAGTGAGTATCCCCAGGAACTTGCAGACACTTTCGGAGCAGAGATACATGAAATACATCATGGAATTCCGACATATGGGGTGGCAGGTCTAGCTGATAAGACACTTCTCCTCTTCGACCACTTACTCTAAAGGGACCTATATATCTCGGAGCCAACTTTCCCTTCACATGGAATCACTGCATTCCCTTGAGTGGAGTAACACGTAGGTATACCATATCACCAGTCTTGAAACTAAGCTCCCGCCTCCTAGAATCGGTGTAATTCTTCTGCCGGGACTGGGCGGCCTTAAGACGGTCGCGAATGAGTTGAATTTGCTCTTCGGCTTCCCTCAAGGTGTCAACTCCAAAAATTTGGCTGTCTCCGGTATGCGACCAGTTCAAGGGTGTACGGCATCTACGCCCGTATAAAGCCTCGAACGTTGCCATCTTCAGACTGGCTTGATAGTTGTTGTTGTAGGAAAATTCGGCAAACGGCAGACAATTTTCCCATTTGGCTCCATAAGCTAACACACAAGATCTAAGCATGTCCTCTAAGACCTGGTTGATTCTTTCCGTTTGTCCTCCTGTCTGAGGGTGATAAGTAGTACTGAAAAAGAGTTTGGTTCCGAGCTCTTCCTGAAGCTTAGTCCAAAAACGAGAGGTGAATTGAGTTCCTCGATCAGACACGATAGTCTTAGGTACTCCATGAAGGCTGACGATATGGGACATGTATAGCGCTGCGAGCTGATCCGATCGATGGGTGGTCCGCACTGGCAAAAAGTGTGCTACCTTGGTGAGTCTGTCCACAATGACCCAAATAGCGTCATGCCCTCGATTGGATCGGGGTAATCCAGTAATGAAGTCCATGCCGATCTCATCCCATTTCCACTCGGGAAACTTGAGAGGTTGAAGTAATCCAGCGGGTCGCTGATGCTCTGCTTTGACTCTTTGGCAGATATCGCAATTCTGGACGAATAGAGCAATCTCGCGCTTCACGCCGTGCCACCAGAAATTCTGCTTCAAATCCTGGTACATCTTGGTTCCACCGGGGTGGATAGAATACAAAGTCTCTTGAGCCTCCCTCATAATTAGCTGCTTCAAAACAGGGTCTGACGGCACGCAGATGCGTCCCTTATACCAAAGAATATTGTCAGAGTCGATGGTGAACCCAGGGACTTCCTCTTTGTCCAATCTCCTTTTGATGCCCTCCATGCTTTCGTGACCCTTCTATGCTTGCTTGATCTGGTCCCATAAGGTGGGTTGCAATAGGAGTTGATCGACTGCCCCATAGCTGACTACCTCAATACCCATCTTATCCAGCTCTTCCCAGAGTTCTGGCCGTCGAACCTTGATCAGGGAGTTGAATGAACACGGCTGGCGACTAAGGGCATCAGCTACAACGTTAGCTTTTCCAGGGTGGTAATGGATGTCCAAGTCGTAATCCTTGATGAGTTCTATCCATCTTCGTTGCCTCATGTTCAAGTCCCTCTGGGTGAAGATGTACTTCAGGCTCTTGTGATCGGTGTAAATTTCGCAGCGGTTGCCCATCAGAAAGTGCCGCCATGTCTTGAGTGCATGGACCACCGCAGCAAGCTCTAGGTCGTGGGTTGGGTAATTCTGCTCATGCTTGCGGAGTTGTCGCGATGAGTAGGAAATTACTTTACCCTCTTGCATAAGGACACAACCAAGTCCGAGTTTGGAGGCATCGCAGTAAACCACAAAATCTTTGGTCACATCAGGCATGGTCAAGATAGGTGCGGTAGTAAGGTGCTTTTTCAGTTCCTGGAAACTGGCTTCACATTTGTCGGACCAAATGAACTTCTGATCCTTCTTCAATAGTTGGGTAAGTGGCTTTGCGATGCTTGAGAATCCCTCAACAAACTTGCGGTAATACCCGGCTAATCCAAGAATGGACCTTACTTCGGTTTGGTTGGTGGGGGTCGGGAATTCAAGGATTGACTTGATGTGGGTAGGGTCTACCGATATCCCTCCGGCTGAAATAACGTGGCCGAGAAAACCTACTTCTTTCAACCAAAACTGGCACTTACTGAACTTAGCATATAACTGGTGTTCTCGTAGGGTACCGAGAACCAACCTCAGATGCTCTTCATGCTCCTCTTCTGACTTGGAATAAATCAAGATGTCGTCAATAAAGACAACCACAAATTTATCCAAGTAATCCATGAACACCTTGTTCATGAGATTCATGAAATAGGCTGGAGCATTGGTCAGGCCAAAAGACATCACTGTGTACTCGAACAATCCGTAACGAGTGACAAAGGCTGTCTTAGGGATATCAGATTCTCTGACTTTCAACTGATGGTAACCGGTGCGGAGATCGATCTTGGAGAAGACTCGAGCTCCATTGAGCTGGTCAAACAGATCCTCAATCTTGGGTAGGGGGTATTTGTTTTTAATAGTCACATCATTTAACTTACGGTAATCCACACACAAACGGGTGGTACCGTCTCTCTTATCCACGAAGATGATGGGTGACCCCCAGGGTGACGCACTAGGGCGTATCATACCCTTCCTAAGTAGGTCATCCAACTGTTTCTTTAGTTCTTCCAATTCTTCAGGATTCATCCGGTACGGTTTCTGAGCGATAGGCCCAGTACCGGGTACCAGCTCAATAATGAACTCAATATCCCTATCCGGTGGCATTCTGGGCAACTCCTCGGAAAAAACATCGGGATAGTCACAAACTACCGGTACCTCTTCCAAAATGGCTCCAGCTACACTTTTATGACAATGACTTGAGATGGAGTGGTAGGTTGAGAAGTGGGTAATCTCTTCGCCTTCCGGGGTGGTTAGTGTGACAGATTTGTTAGTGCAATCTATTTTCCCTCGATTTACTGCCATCCAATCCATTCCTAAAACCACTTCTATCCCTTGCTTTCCTAATACCACCAAATCCGCATGGAATCGGGCTCCTTGAATTTCCACAGGAGCCTCCTTGCAAGATACAATGGCTTTAGTAGTGGCCCCCGGAATTTGCACTCTCATAGGACGATTCAGCAAAGTTGGAACCATATCTCTTTTCCTAACAAAAGGTTCCGTAACGAAAGAATGGGAAGCTCCCGAATCAAACAAAATTGATGCAGGAGCTGAGTTGACAGGGAACGTACCCATAACCAGATCTGGTGCCTCCTGGGCTTCTTCTGCACTGATGTGATTCAGATGACCTCGGGTGACAGGGGCTGCTTTCTTGGGATTCGGGTTCTTGCCTCCAGGTGGACAGGCTGGCCCTTGGTTCATTTTTGTCGCATTGGGGCGACCACCGGCGGGCTGTCTAGTGGGGCAATCCCGCGAGAAATGTCCAGGCTGTCCACAAGTTAAACATCCTCCTGTGGGCTTCGGAGCAGGCGGCCTGTTAAAGTTGAGGCCGGGGTTGGAACCACTTCCAGGACGAGGTGCAGGCGGGCGAGGAGAGTAGCTGGGTCTTGGTGCAAAGGTTGGAGGCCTAGGTGATGGATAAGAAGGTCTCGGTGGAGGTGAAGGGCGCGGGCGGGGATAACTTCCAGTTGGGCTGCTGCTGCTACTGCCTTGCTGCATCAGTTGGCGACGCTTGCGCTTGTCAAACGAAGCCTTGCGTTTGTGTTCCATCATAATGGCTGCCTCTGCCAAGGATTCCAAGTCGGTGAAAGGCATCACCACCAGAATGCACTGCATTTCATCATGAAGTCCATTCATGAACCTCTCTTTCTTCTTATCCTCTGTATCGGTATCGGTGGGCGCATACCTCGCTAGAGAAGTAAACTTCTCTAAGTACTCACCCACCGACATCCCGCCTTGCTTGAGCTGCAAGAAATTCTCTCGCATGATACTGACGAGTCCAGAGGGCACATAACGCTTCAAGAACTTGGTCTTGAATGCTGGCCAAGCCACAACTTCTTCTGGTGGCAACAGAGCACGAATGGCCTCCCACCATGCTTGGGCAGAACCAGAGAGGTAGTGAGTGGCGTAGACCACCTTCTCGTTGTCACCCACTTGGGCGACCCTCAAGCTGTTCTCTATAGTACGGATCCAGTCATCGGCATCCAGTGGCACTTCACTCTTGGAGAAGACTGGAGGATTTGTGTTCTTAAAGTCACGAAGCTTTGAGCGGGGTTCTTCATTCCCTTGGCCGCCATTCTGATTGACGGCAATCTGAGCAAGATGTTGCAGGGTGGCAAGGTTGGCGCTTCTCTCGGTGCGAGCTGCCTCGCGATCCTCTATGAGAAGACGGAGCACTTGAGCCATAGATGGCTCGGGTGGTGGGGGTGGTGGTGGATCCCTTGCCATTCTGAATTTCAGAAATAAACACACATTATCATTCTACGTAGAAATTTTAAAACAGGTTTTTGAAAAAGGGTTCATCAAGCATACACAAAAACACACAAATTTCAGCGAGACAATACTCCTAAGAAGACATGATTCCATCCCATAGCAAGGTTCCAAAAGCATCATCTCAAAGTGCACAGCCACAAAACACTGACTGACATAGTTCTTACAATCATCCAGACACACACACGCTAACTAGACCACACAATCGCATACACTTATCGCGATGGTTCGGTCCTAACCCAAAAGATACTGCGCAACTATCTACTCCACGTCCACGGCAGCGTCACTGTCAAAGGGTGGCTCGTCGGGGTCCTCGTCCTTAGACATCACAGCTCCCGAGTCATCACCATCCTCGCCTCGAAGGTCTCGTCATCCTGCTCGCTCACGGGCTCCATATCCATGTCCTCGGTAGGGTCCTCATCCTCAGGCAGAAGATCGTCATTCTCCTTGCTCAGAGCCTCCACCTTACTCTCCAGCTCGCTGATCCGCTCGTCTCGGGCATCAACGGTCGACCTGAGCATGTCAACCATCCCGTCAAGCTGGAACCTGTAGAAACGAGTAGTCTGGAGGCGTGCGAAGGTGGAACGGCGCTCCTTGCACTCTATTTTGAGCTCTGCCTGGGACTCCACTAAACGCTCCTCCGAGGCCTTGAGCTTCAGCTCCATGGCCTTCAGCTGGTCCTGAGAGGCCTCGAGTTGCGTCTCCAAGTCCTCTATCCTCAGCTCAGTTGCCGAGATCCGCACCTCAGCTCCGTCATGATTAAGACGGTGAAGGTCACTCTCGTACCGACTAATGACCAGCTGGGACTGGGTGTACTCGACGAGGAGTCCCAACTCGGCCAAGTGGTTCCCGAAAGTGGGGTGGGGATGCGGCGGCATAGGGTTACTCTGCTCGTCCAAGCCAGAGTAAAACTCAAAACGGGTGCCGCCCAACTCGGAACTATGAGCACACACCAAGCGGACGAGAGCTCTCTGCAGCACGGTGACGAATGCTCCCATCTGAGTAGATGCAAGGGCATCCTCAACCAGCTCCTCGGCGAAGGGTGGCACCAATGGTCCTCGAAGGATGCACCTCACAGCCCAGGACATCTCATCTCCCACCATGGGCAGACAACGTCCAAACAACAGCTCTGGTAGCGGACGCCTCAGGTGCTGGATCAACTGGAGTAGGTCTGCCTGGAACAGACGCGAAACTCCGGTATCTGGCACCGCTCCCAACTGAATCGATGACGAGAACTGTCCGCTCATCTACACAAAATTTTAAAGGGAGGTTTAATTAGTGAACGATGTATCAAATTGTAAACAGGTAAAATCATAAGATTTAATGCAGGTATAAAATTAATCAGTGAATAATATCAGAGGGGAATGAGGAGTAGCAGTATATTCTGCATATTTAAGTATTTTTCTCCTAGCTATTTAGGAAAAAACGTTTTTGCGTGACGTCGACGCCCATCCTAGCTAAAGTCTCCTAAGGTCAACGATGGCTCTGATACCAAGTCTATAGGGACCCCTCGGACAAGTCCGAGATGCCCACGTTATGTAAGAGATCACGATCCCAATGATCAGTGCATCGCAATCACATAACCAACATAGGTATCAAAGAGTTACATCATTCAAGTCGTACGAATAAAAGTCTTACAACACATAGACGGTCATACGACCAAAGTCAACAAACCTCGTCACGCAGGACGGAATTAACTAAGATAGCGGAAGCTCGTGGCTAGCGACGGCTCTTAACATCTCCGAGCGCAGATTCCCACAAGCGCAGTTGACCGATGACAGCTAAGTGGCGAAGTCGTCGTCGAACACCTCCTCCTCAATGAAGGCCTCCTCATTGCAATCTGGACATTTGAATATCCAGGGACAGAGCCACATGAGTACAATTACGTACTCGCAAGACCACCTCTAGGCTTAAATTCTCATGATAGTGCAAGAAAACACTTTGGGAAAACTGGGATAGCTACTATATATATACGACTATAGGGCTCAGTTTTCGAATACCATGATTTTAGACATAGAGAATACGACATCTCTATATCTTTGTTGAAGAAAACATTTAGAGATAGAATTCTCTACTCTTAGAATTCTCTTCAAAACTTTCGTTTTATAAAAGTTTATCAAACACTAGGATAGGGGTAACACGATCAAAACTTTCCACTATGACCACCCTAGTATCGGGTCCTCCCGGTAGGTTTGTTCTCCTCGGCACCGTGTGCTCCACTAGACCTCTTGATCTTTCCTCGGGACGCCACACCGCCACGTCAGGAGACCTGCCGTAATCGTCCGGCTGTTGGTCCTCAACAGTGTATTGTCTCTTCCGGACGACAACCCGGCTTCAAGGGTCCAGCCCTCATAGAAAGTATGAGAGCCCCAACACTAAAACAGACAAGCTTCCGGCTAAGCCCTACCCATGTCAGGTAGTGTGGTTGCACGGGTTAATTGTTCGAGCGGCTGCTAGGGCAGTACTTTGTTTTTCAAAAACAACTTCCCGTCCTCCGACTACTCCCAGCAGCTCGGGTTTTCGCAAACATCCCCGCTTGCTCCCAGCAACTCGGGTTTTAATAACACACTTGCTCGCCGATTGCTCCCAGTAACTCGGGTTTTCTTCCTCGAAACATTTTTATCAAATGGGTCCCCATCCTATAGTTTTGAGGTAAGGTAACAGAATATACTATTTGAAAACTTAATCTTCTTTATAGAGCCTTCAATGACAAGGCTCATCAAGTAAAACTCTTCTTGTAATACCTACAGCTATTCTAGTAGGTAACTTTGGTCAAACAATATTTGGTAAAAATCGTTTTCGGGTGGCAAAGCGCCAGAAAAGAAGTACAACATGCATTATTTTATTTTGAAAACAAAACATGCTTGATAAAATAATAAGATTTCATTTTAGTGGTGAGGTGGGCTTGCCTTGCTCAAAGTACTGTCCCTGGTCTTGTTCTTCAACGTAGTCGTGCTCAGCTACCTCGTACTGCTCTTCCTCAGGTTGCGATTCTACCGTAACATGAAAAACAGACGAGACTAGCGTAAGTTTTAAAATGCGAGTTGATAACAATCTAAAATATAACAACAAACAACAAGCATCACAAACAGAAAACACAACTAATGCATCCAATATTTATTAGGGGCTGTTTACATGGTTTAAGCATAATTCTTAAAGTATTGCTCCTAAAATAAAACCCTTCTACCACATTATTCCTAACAATCATGGGGAACTCTGGAAATTAGCTGTGCATGAAAACACATCACCAAACAAGAATTAAAAATCATATAAGAGCTACTGATGTCAAATTTAAACATAAGATAGGTTCAGTTTTATAGATCTCCTGAATGCATAATTAACCTTTCTGGTGAGCTATGAGTTTCCTCTTTAAGTGGAGATTTTATTCATCAAATTTGGATACTCCTAGCTCAAGTTATCCCAGTTTTAAAATAAAGTATACTTCTGATCATTATTTATGTGCAGAAAATAATAAGAATTATTTTGGTGTCAAACCAGTGGGGTGAGTTAGATAAAAATTGTGGCTATCCCACAAAAATATCCTCAACATTTAACAGGTGGCTCCACCAATTAAAACTAGACATGTCATAATATCTGAAATTTCAGAAATGCATTTTAAGAGATTATTTCCCTGTTGTTCAGGGATTTATTCACTAAGAAAATATCAAGTTACTGGAAAAATCCACATTTGTAGTATGTGATACCTCCAACACATATCTAACACTTCCAATTGGATTTGCCTCGAAAAAGTGTTTTTATTGAAGAGTTAAAAATCACCAAACACATACTGATGTTATACTTAGAGTAAATATAACTTTTTCTAGAGTAATCTCCTGCATGCAAGATTTACCAATCTAGATAGGCATTAATACAAGCTTTCCAACAGATCCAAGATTGCATGATTTGGATTTACAGAACCCAAGTTATTAAATAAATGGTGTGATAGATACTTTTTACTAGATCTATTTTAACACTCAACAGGAAATACATTTTGGAACAAGTCCAATGCCACATGGTTACGAAAACGTGCATGCATGTCACAAAATTTATCTCATCATTTTAGCCACTCTAGATTTACCACAAACGATTTAAAGCTAAACTCAAGATTTACTGGAAAAATTAACAGGAAAAAGAATAAAAGGGAAACAGGCCGAACAGGCCAGATCTGGGCCAGATCGGCCCAGCGGCCATGCCGAGCAGCGCGAAATCGCGCGGGGACGGAGCTGGGCCGGCCCAAACGCGCGCGGCTGCGCGCGCATGGGGAGGTTCAAACCTGGCCGTAGATCTTGTGATCGATGGCTCACGGTCGTCGTCCTCCTCGCAACGCAGCGCGGACGAACCAGACGAGGGGGAGGGAGAGGGTGGCGCTGGCGCTCACCAGAGACCGCGCTGGGCCAGGGGAAGGGTGGAGATCGACGGAGGGGACGATGGCGAGCTCGACGGTGCCCTCAACGCTTGCATGCAACGTCGGAAACCATGGCAACGGCGGCGGCGAGCTTCTCGGGTCGAGGACGAGCGCGGCGGCTACGGACACCTAGAAGAGAAAAGGAGGGCAGGGGGAGTTAGATCTCGATGAGGCGCGCTCGAGGGGCCAAGAATGGCAGAGAAATGTGAAGGGGATCGACGGTGAATGCCGTGGGAAGAGCTCGGTCTCCGACGGCGATTTCCTCTTCCAGAGCTCGAGAGAGGGTGTGGCTTTGGGTGAGGGTGGTATGGGTGAGCAGAGGAGGTGTGGGGGAACCTCGGGTAGGGTTTTAAGAGGAGAGGGCGAGCTGGGGGCAGCTCCAAAACCACGGGCGGGTTTCTCGGGTTCCCTCGGGCAGGGGCGGTTTGGGGAATGGGAGGGGAGTTCTGGTTGGTCCTCTTGGGCGGTGGAGAGGGGCAGAGAGGATGTTGGTCGGGAGGGGGCTGCCTGGCCAGTGAGAAGAGAGGAGAGGGGCTCGGATTGGATGAGAAAGAACAGAAAAGAGAGAAGAGAGAGGAGAGATTCACCCTAGTCCATGACATGTGGGACCAGGAGGGGGTGCTGTTCTCCTCTTCCAGCAGGTGGGGTAGAAATGAGAGAGAGAGAGAAAAGAAGTTTGGAGTAAAATCCTCAAACATATTCAAACCCTAAGTTTGAATAATTCAAACTTTAATTTCAAAAGAAAAGAAATAATAAATCAATTACCCAAGCTCACCATATTTAGTGAAACTACTGAATTTTCTAAATGCCCAAATCAAACATCTTATTTAGCTCCCAAAGAAAAAAAAAGAACTTTTGGTGAGAAGGAAAAGAAACACTCAAATGGTCATGTTATTTTGATGACTACAAAAGCTAGTGAGAATCATATGCAAACAAGCTCTTGTGTGATAATTTAGAACAGGGTATGGAAGTATATGTGACCTAGATGGAAATGTTTCAAAGGCATGCCAAAAACCATTTAGGGTTTGCTTAATAATAGCTCCTGGTTTGGCTAAGTTTTAACAACCATGAAGATCATAATAGTGGATACTTTATTTTGGTGCTATGTGACTTTAGTGTTTTCAATGCCAGGGAACACTAGTGGAGCACACACAGCATAAGATGTGCAAACAAAATAAATCCTTATTCAAATTTCTACACACAAAAGTTTCAGCAAGAGGTGAAAATTTTAGAATAACACCACAATGCTAAAGCTAAGAGAATTGGGGTGTTACAATTTGGCTACATAAATTTTATGAAATACCCACATTTAGATATGTTTGAATTTAAGTTATTTAAACTCATATTTCAATATTAAATCATTTTTAGCTTTAGTAGAATATTAAATAACATATTACAACTATTTGAAATGAAAAGGGAAATATGATGTATTCTTTTTTAGTTCAAAATAATTTGTGCACCATTAGTTTTATTTTAAGATAAATAATTTGAAAACTCCATTAAATACCTTTGGAAAATAATCTAGATTTATTTCATTTCTTATATTGAATATATTCATGAAAAATCATTTTATGCTTTAAGAATTAATGAAAATATATTAAGTTAATGAAATGTCTATTTGGATAATTCATTAATTAAAATCTATGGCGTTTTATAGTTATAAACTATAGACTTGTAATTTCCAAAACCATGTTCTGAACTCAGGTAAAGAATGAAACCATTTTGCAAGTATACCATTTTTAAATAGTTTTGAATTTATGAATAGCTATGGCTAAGTGGTTGAAATCAATTACTTATAAGGAAACTATTTTATTATGAAAATGGTTTGAAAGTTTGTAAATTATTTGCCAATTTACATATTGAGGTTTTAAGAAATACAATGGATAACATAATGTTTAACTTTAAACAACTTTTGAAAATAATGTTTATTTGAGATATTTGAAGTATTAAACTTTTTTAATATGCTTGAAGTCTTTTATAGTTGGTTTTCTTATGCATTTGAATGTTTTATTTTAATCAAACAACAGTTTTAAATTTTAGTGATTTTCAAACATTACAAAATGTTGGGATGTTACATTGAACTTTGCGCTACGGCGCCGCTATCTAATATTTTGGTGGTGAGTTTATTCCCGCATTATTGTTTTTCAATGTGCGCTTATATCTATCCCCATGCGCACCTCACGAGCGGGGGCTGAATATGTTGCCAGTGCCTCAAATGACACACCAGTAGCACTGCAAAACCCAAGGATCCGAGCTTTGGCTGGAGGGCAAGCTCCCACAAACACGCCATCTCTACAAAGGACCTTGGTACTTACTCTCCCCGCGAGAAACGCCTGAGGAGACCTATAAGCGCGCATGAGTTCCCTCTACCATGTACAAGCGTTTGGGTTCGCCTCTCTAACATCTACAGGGAACAAGCATCCCTGCAAGACTGAGGAGGCAACAGGGCAAAAGCCCTTGGAGAGGAACTCCTCGCCAGGCATAAAACCTCTACAGGGCAAAATCCTCGAGAAGCTAAGTCCCGCACTCATGCCTCGAGAGCCTAGTCCTCCACAAGCATACGTCTGTCCCTCAAGCGATTTCATTTTCCCTTGAGTTTCATGGACTACTCGCAAGTCAAAGGGGGCACTTGAGCATCGCGACTCAGGGCTCTTACCTCTCCAAGCCTTAAACTCCCCCCGGCCTTGCTGAGTCATTGCTCTAGCATACCGCAGTGGCGGAGTCATAGCGCGAAGAGACGGGTCCTAACGACGCAGACAAAGCATCAACACGAAAATAAGACAAAAGGGGCCTCTCGAGGGGCACACAAGCTGACGTAAATTGCTCAAAGAGTATATTACATGCCTGAAATGCATAGTGTCTAAACATAAAATTGTTTCAGATACAAGCGCTCAAGGGCGCAACAATCAATGTTCAGGCGGAGTCTGCGCCGTCGTGCCCCTCCTCCGCAGCATCCTCCTCCGTTTTGGCAGGGGCGGCTTCCTCCTCGCTCTCGTCCGCAGTCACCTCCGTGCCCTTGAAGCGGTTGCAGAAGGCCTCGACCTGCTCGCGGAGGGAGGTGGAGACCCGCCACACCTCGTCGCCATGTCGAGTCTCGGTCACCGTGGAGAGGTCGAAGCCCGGCGTGAGGAGCCGGAGGTTGGTGAAGATGCGGTCAACGACCACCCCCAGGAGTTGGCGGCTCTCCACCTCGATCACCTCACGAAGATCAGCGAGGGGGCTCTCGAGCGCCGTGAAGAGCTGGTAGAACTAGACCAGGTACATGGCAATGTCGCCACGGCCTCGGGCCTCGGCGTGCGGCGCGTCCACACCAAGCTGGGTAGCGAGCTCGTTGCCCCTGGCTATCAACGCCTGGAACATGCGCTCCCGCTGCTTCGTGAGCACACGAGCCGCCTGCGCGGTGTCCGCAGCCTATGTCACCTGCTCAGCCATGGGGCCCACCTGCTCCTCCGCGTCCCTGACGAGGGCGTTCAGGTCCAGGACGGCGGTCCTGCGAGCATCCTGCGCCTGGCGATAGGCCTCCTTGGCGCGCTGGAGGCGGACCCCAAGCTTGGAGTTGGCCTTCTCGAGCTCCGCGATCTGCTTGGCGTCGGTAGCATGCTTGGCCTTGAAGCGATCATCCTGCTTCTTGGCCTTCTCGTGGTACTCCTGGACAGTGGTCTGCCTGAACTCCTTCTCATGCTCCACGAGGTCCGTCTCTGACTCTTTCTTCTTCTCGGCGAACCGCTGCTGGAAGCGCTCTAGGGCTTGCTTCTGGGCGGTGACGTTCTCGTCGTACTTCTGGAGCGCCAGAGCCAGGTTTCCCTCGCGCGCCTCGAGCTCTTCGCGCTTGGTGGCGAGCTCGCCCTCCGCCTGGAGCCGCTGCTCGTCGTGCCGCAGTACGTATTTCTCCTAGGAGGCCAGCTGCCGCTCGCGGGCGGCCAGGCTCTTGCGGTCCTCCTACAGAGTTTCCTGCGCGGCCTGGTGCACGGAGAGGAGCTGGGACTCTAGCTGAGCTAGGTCACGGCGCTTCTGCGCCAGTGAGCCCTGCATGGCTTCGCGCTCGGTTTTCACCTCAGCGAGTAGTTCAGCAGCGGCGTTGCACTAATCCTGGAGGGAACAAGGAGCTCGTCTGCGTCGCGGATAGCCCCCTCACGGATCTTCTTGGCGAAGCGCACGTCCTCCTCGCACGTGTTCTGAAGCGCCAGATCCTCCTGGCGGCGGGCCTCAACCGCGGCATGCAAGGACGCCCACGCCCCCACGAGCTTGTCGCGCTGCTGGGCGAGCTGCACGTCCTCAAGGGCGAGATGCGCCAGCAGGACCTCCAGAGACTCCCTCACGAGGCGGAAAGAGACCTCGCGGTGACCAGTGCTACAGTCCTAGCCACTAAGGACCAGGTCGTGGCGAGAGGAAGGCCCGGCCCCAGCGTCGAGCCTGGAGAACTGGGCCTCAGGGCGTGCCTGAGGGCTAGGCCGCGCTGCGTCCCCCGTGGCGCCCAAGCTGGGCTCGCCGCCCTCGCCATCCTGGCGCGTCATCTCCTACGGCTCGCCCCCTGTAGCTGGGCGCGGCGGAGAAGAAGGAGCTCCCCCCGCAGACTCGCAAGCGCCTGGCGGGCCATGGCTCGCCTCGGCCTCTGGCTGCACGGGAGGCGTGGCTGCGCGGGGTGGAGTAGCAACGCGGGCTGGCGTTGCCTCGCACGCTGGAATTGGCTCGCGCGGTGGGTGGCCGGACGAGGCAGAGTAGGAGCGCGAGGAGGGGTAGGAACCCACTCCTCCTGCGTCTCCACCACCGTCTGCTCGGGAGGTGGCGTTGTTGCCTCCTCCTAAGGCACAACCGTCTCCGCTTAAGGCATTTCTTCAGTTGGGCATGTGGTGGCCGTCTCCATAGGCCTCGCGGCCTCCTCAACCACGGCCTCAGTCGTGGCTCTCTTCACTTATGTAGCCTTGCGAAGCTTGCGGCGCTTCGCAGGCATAAGGTTACTGGCCAGCACCAGGGAAAGATCTTCAGGCACGAGTGGAAAGAGAAAGAACAAGAATCGAGCGACTAAAAGCTAGAAGCACTTACCCAGACTGCTTGGCGCCAGTGTCGACCCACGCCAGAGCTTGGCCTTGGTGCCAGACCCCTCCGAGGGGGCCTCGGCTTTCCTCTTGGAGGGGACATCTGACGGCCTTGCCCTAGACCGGGCCATGCCGCCTTGCAGCGGGGCTCGCGCCGCCCCGGCATGGCCTCCTTGTCAGTCTCCTCCTCCTCCCCCACGGGGCGCGAAGGTGCCACCACGAAGGTGCCATCGTCATCACCTGACGAGACATCGCAAATCTTGTCAGTAAAGGGCCCGGCCCTTGAAGAGGGCACCTCCCCTACGGAGGGATTTGCTGCGACCTCCTCCGCGCCTCGCCCATCTCTTGAGGCAGAGGGCGATTCTGCTCCCTCCGCCTCCTGCACCACCGGCACAGGCACCTCTTTTCCCGCCAGACCTGACGGGGTGAACGAGGGCATCCCCTCCAGGATAGCCAGGTGCTCGGTCATGTTGAGCTGGTGCAGGGGCCGGAGCGTCAGTGGGAGTGTCTCCATGGCAGGCACCGGGTTGATGAAGAGCGCAGACAGGACGCATTCGACTGCATCCTTGTCGTTTTCTTCACGGTGGAGCTGCATCTTTTCCTAGGGGCCGGAGTACATCCACATCGGCGTTGTGTGCGCCTAGAGAGGAGCAATGCGGCGCGTCATGAAGTCCGCCACGATGATCTGCCCCGTGAGGCCCTACTCCCGGAGGTAGCTCAGGCGGCCCGAGAAAATGGCATTGTTCGTGCCGCTGAAGGGGGCTTTGCCCCAGTGCGAGTTCTTCACGGGCGGCGCGTCTGGGACCTTGAGGAAGGTGCTGGCCTTCTTCACCCCAACGTAGAACCACCGCTGGCGGAAGTTGTGCACCTTCTTCGTCACCGCAGTGATGGCATTATCCTCGTTCCACGACATGGGAATGTAGACACTCCCCATGCCGTCCACGATGCGAAAGGAGACACACCCGGAGCGCTCGTTCTTCATGGTGTTCCGGAGCGTGTAGAAGCATCGGAAGAGGCCCACGGTGGGCTCCACGCCCAGGTACGCCTCGCAGAGGTAGGTGAAGATGGCGAGGGTGAGGACGGAGTTTGGGTGGAGGTGCATCAGCTGGATCTGGTAGAATGCCAGCACCGCCTCCAGGAACGGAGAAAACGGCGGCACCACTCCTGGAGCGAAGCAGTGCTGGAAGATAGGGAAAAACCCTCGTCGGCGTTTCCCGTGCGCTGCGGCCCGGAGCGCGGTAGGGCCAGGCTCGTTGGTCCGGTCCACCACCATGAAGCGAACCTTGTCGAGGGCCGCGTTCTGGACGCGCACTCCCACCAACACAGCGTCGTGTGTGACCACGGCAGGCGCCGCCTGCGAAGAGGACGCTGCAGCCGCCTTGCCCTTGTTCTTGGCGGGACTCATTGCCGGAGAAGAGTTGATCGCGGCGGCGAAGGAAGCTCGAGGATGGAGGAGACGAGAGCACCGGAGAGCAGAAGCGGAGAGCTCGAGATGAACGAGACTTCTGCGAGAAGATTGGTGAGCAGTAACGGCACCTCGCCTCAGCGCGCAGGCTTTATGTCCCATCAAGGAGCAGTTACCGGGGCGCGGTGGGACCCCCCACGCCGCACGCCCAAGATCGTGCGCAGCCGTTACTCATCTGAGTGACGTGTGGCTCGGGCCGGCCGGACACTTTGGCCCCACGATGCTCCGGCTGCATCCATGGGCTCAGCCTTGCCCATCGCGGGCCCGGGGGCTACTGTCGGTCCAGTGAGGACCAGGGTGTGAAGACCCCACTCTCCACAGGCCTCGCACGTGACAGATTCGACGAAACGACTTAGGACCAAGGCACCGCTTAGAGAGACCCTCGAGAGGCAACTCCTCTTGAGGGCCTGAAGAGGAAGCCAGAGCCTGAAGAGGACCCAGCGCTTCAAGAGACTCCCCAAGGCTCAACGTGCCTGGAGAGAAGTCAACCGAAACCCCTCCACAGACCACCACGGTCCTGTGGAGACACTTCGCGGCTAAGCAAGCGCTTCTGTGCGCACATGGCCTCTGCAGCAGCCGCAGAGTGACGCGAGCATCCAGTTGCCAATCTGGGTATAAACGAGTCAACAAAGCTGCACCGCCCGCGCCAGGACAGCCAGAACTTTCCTCTTTGGTGATAAAGCGGCTGGACGGCGCAAAGCTCCAAGAAGATCGTCATCGTGGGCTCCACCACAACCCCTGCAACGTCTGCGAGCCGTTCTGCGCAGTCTGCAGCTTGTTGGCCACCGCGCCCAACTTAAGCACGGATCTGCCGTGTCCATGGACATTTCCGTGGCGGTGGACTCCTTCTCCCTCACGGCCCTGTCCTGTGGGAACCCGCCCTCTGCGTACAGCGCAAAGAAGAGGCCCGAGGCGCCAATAAAAGGAGCAGGAGCTCCACCGTAGCAAGGGATCGGCTAATCACATTCTGAGCCCTTGGAACCCTAGCCAAGCGAGTAGGATAGCCAACTGCTGGAGGAGGAAGAAGACCATAGCTTCCCTCTCCAAGCACCGAACTTCCTCAAGAGAGCCCTCGGCAAGCTCCTTGAACTGTAATCTCTGCAGTGCAATATAGACAAGAAGGAGTAGCGGTGTTACCTCCTCCCGAGGGCCGTGAACTTGGGTACGGGCCGGTGTTCATCTCTGTCGTGTTGTCCCTCTCCAGTCCCGGTGAGCACTGTCGTCGTGCCTCTCGAGGGTTGTTTGACCTTAGTGTTCAATCCCCCTTCGAACTACTCTTCAGGGTGTGACTATCCCTGTTCCTTGGGAGTCACTCTCCGACAGAACTGCTACCCGGCACCCTGCCGGGAGGGGGAATCGTCCCCGGAGGCCTCTACATCGCCATGACCGCCTCCGGAATGATGCGTGAGTAGTCTACCTTGGACTACGGGTCCATAGCAGTAGCTAGATGGTTTTCTTCTCCTCTTGTGCTATCATGTTTAGATCCTGTGAGCTGCCTATCATGATCAAGATCATCTTTATGTAATTCTCCGTGTTGTGTTTGCTGGGATCTGATGAATATTGAGTACTAAAGTTATTGCTTCATAATATATCATGTGTGTGCTATTTAATGATCTTGCATGCTCTCGGTTACTTGTGTGTGCTTTGGCCAAGTAGATGCTTGTAACTCCAAGAGGGGGTATTTATGCTCGATAGTGGGTTCATGTCTCTATTAAATCTAGGGCAATGACAGAAAGCTCTAAGGTTGTAGATGTACTGTTGCTACTAGGGATAAAACAGTAGTACTTTGTCTAAGGATGATGTTACTTACTTTACACACAGTGCTTAAGACGATAATCTGTTGCATGCAACTTAATACTGAAAGGGGTGCGGACGCTAACCGGAAGGTGGATTATTAGTCATAGATGCGGTTGGAACGGTCTATGTATATTGTTGTAATGCCCGAATGAATCTCACACTAGACACCATATCGTTAGTATATGCATTGGGTTGCTCATCATTATTCTGTCAATTGCCTAGCTGTAATTTGTTTACCACGCATGGATGAATATTATTATTATTTATGGAGAGACACCACTAGTGAACTGTAGACCCGGTCCTTCTCATTAATCTGATAAAACCACAACTGCAAACCTGAGTATTTTCTGCAAACATACATCTTTCTTCCACACATACGTTTAATCCTTTGTTACAGCAAGCCGGTGAGATTGACAACCGCACTGTTAAGTTGAGGCAAAGTATCTTGATATTTTGTGTGCAGGATCCACGTCAACAGCTCTTTTCTGGCCGTTGATACCTCGAGGGAACTCTTAATCTCCTACTGGTTCGATAACCTTGGTTTCATAACTGAGTGAAATTTGCTGCTGCACTACTTCATACCTTTCTCTTGCGGTCTCCCAACAACACACCCACCGTGTGCATCAAGCTCTTTTCTGGCCCCGTTGCCGGTGATTCACTACGAGGAGAGTTTTTGCACTTCCAATCTTTTTATTTCTTTATTGTCTTGCTTAGTTTATTTTTATTCCTGTCTTGTTTGCTAAATATAAAAAATACAAAAAAATTAGTTACATGCATTACTTTTTATATTTTGGTTTTGTCTTTTATTTTTAGTTTTTGTTACTTTGTTATTTCGGTTTAGCATTATTTCCTTGTTTTGTTATTTTTGTTTGTTATTTAAATTTCTGAAATGAGTTCCGCTGAAAATACTAAATTGTGTGACTTTACAAGCACCAACAGTAATGATTTTATATGCACGCCTATTGCTCCACCTGCATCTAAAGCAGAGTTCTTTGAAATTAAACTTGCTTTATTGAACCTTGTTTTGAGGTAGCAATTCTCTGGTGTTAGTTCTGATGATGCTGCTTCCCATCTTAATAACTTTGTTGAATTGTGTGAAATGCAAAAATATAAAGACATAGATGGTGATATCATAAAACTGAAATAATTTCCTTTCTCCTTGAGAGGAAGAGCTAAAGAATGGTTGCTTTCACTGCCTAGGAATTGGATTGATTCTTGGATAAAATGCAACGATGCTTTGATAGGAAAATACTATCCTCCTGCTAAGATTATTTCTCTAATAAGTAGCATCATGAATTTTAAACAACTTGATAATGAACATGTTGCTCAAGCTTGGGAAAGAATGAAATCTACGATAAAGAATTGTCCAACCCATGGACTGACGGCTTGGATGATCATCCAAACCTTTTATGCAGGACTGAATTTTGCTTCAAGAAACTTATTGGATTCAGGTGCTGTAGGTATATTTATGTCCATCACTTTTGGGGCTGCAACAAAACTCTTGGATGATATGACGATAAATTATTCTGAATGGCATACGGAGAGGACACATCAAGGTAAGAAGGTAAATTATGTTGAAGAAACCTTCTCTTTGAGTGAAAAGATTGATATTATTATGTCTATGCTTGCTATTGGTAAATCCCATATTGATCCCAATAATGTTCCTTTAGCTTCTTTAGTTGCACAAGAAGAGCATGTTGATGTAAACTTTATTAAAAGCAACAATTTTAACAACAATGCCTAAAGGAACAACTATGGTAATAACAACGATAAACCATATCATCCTAATAATGGTAACTCATATGATAACTCTTATGGTAATTCTTATAACAACAATAGGACTACCACCTCTGAACTTGAAACCATGTTAAAAGATTTTATCACTACACAAACTTTGTTTAATAAAACTGTTGAGGAAAGCCTGGGAAAAGTGATATACTTGCTTCTAAAGTTGATAGTGTTGTCCTTGATGTTGATCTTTTAAATCTAAAGTTATGCCTACTGAAACTAAAGAGGGTAATCCCTTTGCTAAAATTAATGCCATCCAAATTCAAATTGATGGAAATGTTAGGATGATGGCTCAGTTACGTGCTAGATGGGAAAGAGAGAGAGAACTAGAGAAAGAGGCTAATATTGTTAAAGTTTTTACTATCAATACCTCTAAAAATAATGGTGTTTCACATGTTAGTAAGCCTCCTACTATCCATGGTAACATAGTTGGTGTTGGAAATTTCTCCTCTACTTCACCCAAAAATTTAAAATTATCTAAATCTGCCAAAACTAGTGTTGACAAAAGTGCCGAACTTTTAGAACGTGAGAGAATGTGGTTCATTTTGTTTTGATGATAATAATTTTGATTTTGCTAATTGTAATATCTCTTAAGTTATTATGTTCTTGCAAAAATTGGCCACAAGTCCTAATGCTAGCTCTCTTAATTTGGCTTTTACTACTCATATTACAAATGCTCTCATCAAAGCTAGGGAAGATAAATTAAAACTTGAAGTTTCTATCCCTAAGAAGCTAGAAGATGGTTGGGAGCCCATAATTAAGATGAAAGTAGAAAAATTTGATTGCAATTCTTTGTGTGAACTTGGTGTAATTTTTTTTGTTATGCCTAAAAAGCTCTATGATATGTTTGATTTGGCACCATTGGAACATTGCTATTTGGATGTTTTTGTTACTGATAATGCTTTGAAGAAACCTTTGGGGAGGATCAATGTTATTCCTATTATGGTTAATAATAACCTGGTCTCCATTGATTTTATTGTCTTGGATATTGAACGCAACCCATCTTGTCCAATTGTGTTGGGAAGACCCTTTCTGAGATTTGTTGGTGCTATTATTGATATGAAAAAAGGTACCATCAAGTACCAATTCCCACTCAATAAAGGTATGGAACACTTCCCTAGGAAAAGAATGAAGCTACCTTTTGAATCTATTGTTCGTTCAAATTATGGTGTTTATGCTTCATCTCTTGATAATACTTGAGTTTCACTTTTTGTGCCTAGCTCAAAGGCGTTAAACAAAAGCGCTTATAGGAGGCAACCCACTTTTATTTTCTGTCATTTTATTTATTTTTTCTTGTGTCAAGGACTTGTCCTACCTCGGTAGCAACTCATTTGTATCTTTATTTTATCGCAATGTTGTGTCAAGTTAAGCCTCTAGTCGAAAGTTGATGTTAAAATTCAATTCCGGTGCTGAAATAGATTTCTACTGTCCACCGTTAAATTCAAAACTCCTCACTGGAACGTCAGAAAAATCTGCCCTTTTTTGTGCATAATTCTCAGTTATCTACGCAACTTTCATGAGTTTTTCGTTTTCTGATCTGAGCAAGTAAAGTGCCGCGAAAAAATTCATCTTTACGGACTGTTCTATTTTTTACTGATTTTGTCATTTTATTTTGCAATGCCTCTTTTGCTATTTTGTCTGGATCATTTTATCCTATTAAGTATCAGTGGCTGTAGCTAATGTCCAGTAGTATTGGTAGCAATTGTGTTCCTACAGAATATCATAATTTTTTGTGCACTAACCCTCTAATGAAGTTACTCTAAGTTTGGTGTGGACAAAGTTTTCAAGAATCGAGAGAGAAGGATGATATAATGTGATCAAGAGGATAGTAAAGCCAAAACGTTGGGATGCCCTAGTGGTTCACCCCAATGTAATTCAAGAAGACTCAAGCGTCAAAGCTTGGGGATGCCCAAGGCATCCCCTTCTTCGTCAACAAACTATCAGATCCTTTCTAGTGAAACTATATTTTAATTTCGTCACATCTTATGTCCTTATCTTGAAGCGTCTGTTCACTTTTATTTTTATTTTTGTTATTTTTATTCTGTGAACAATATGGATCCTAGCATTCTTTTATCTGGGAGAGAGACACGCTTCGCTTTTTCATATGAATACTCGTATTCTTCACTTATATTCGTTGAGTATTCACCTTTTGTTATCGTTTGCTCTCTAGCTCTTGTTTTTCATGCATCTCTTGTTAGAGCTGTTAGCTTTGTTATATTATACTCTCATATCTCATTATTTAATTACTTGGAGAGTTTATATTTTAAATAAGTTGATTGGTGTTTGGTTCAGAACAGAAAATGCTAAATGTGGTAGATGGTATAATTAAATGATTCATAATCTTGTAGATCATTAAATTGAGTCACTTGAATCATTGATGTTGTTTTGAGATATTAATTTTCTTAATGGTAAACATGATGGTTTAGTAAAGTGGAATTATTAAATGGTTGGTCTAGAGAAACTTGAAAACTGTGCCATAATTAAATTTCCAGTTGATTGCATAATGGTATATGAATTCTATTTGCCTAAGGCAACCGTAATGGCTTTATGTTATGCGCTACGGTCGGCTCCCCAATAGTGACTTGTTCATTTTCCATAGCACCCCTAGGAGTAATTTTAATTATTCCTTGCATGATCATACTATTATTTGGAATCTTTTTACTCGTGAGTTCTAAAACTGTGTTTTTCGTGGCACTTCCACCACCATATTGCTAGCCTCTTCGGTACTTTGTTTTGCCCTTTCTCACATTGAGAGTTGGTGCATTTTTCGCAGGTACATCGAAACTCGTTGGAGATCTTCATCTTCTTCTTCTACACATAAGTCAAACATCTTCCTCGAAACATCCACCATACCTACCTACTACAGCATTTCCATAGCATTTACGAGATATACTGCCATGCAACATCCATCTTACATTACATGACTTGTTTTCATTCATTACTTATATATTGCTTGCGTGTTTCTATAAAGCTGATGTGTGGTTTTACCCATGTTACGCTAGAGCACTTCATAACCTGCTACACTGGCAGAGGCACCGTTGTCATATGTATTCTTATGGCACATTTATATTAGTTACTTGTATCATCAGTATGTTGTTTTATCATCATTAGTGTGTTGTCATATGTAACATCCCAACATTTTGGAATGTTTAAAAATCACTAAAATTTAAAACTTTTGTTTGATTAAAATAAAATATTAAAATGCATAAGAAAACCAAATATAAAAGACCTCAAGCATATTGAAAAAGTTTAATATCTTTAATATCTCAAATAATCATTATTTAAAAAATGGTTTCAAGTTAAACATTATAATATCCATTGTATTTGTTAAAACCTCAATATGTAAATTGACAAATAATTTACAAACTCTCAAACCATTTTCATAATAAAAAGTCTCTTTGTAAGTATTTGATTTAAATAACTTAGCCATAACTATTCATAAATTAAAATAATACTTAGAAGTATCCTTTTTAAACTATTTAAAACATGGTCAAATTGTCAAATAGGTTTCATTATCTTACATGAATTCAAAACATTGTTTTGGAAATTACAAGTCTATAGGTTATAACTTTAAAACTTCATAGATTATATAATTAATGAATTATCCAAATAAACATTTCCTTAGCTTAAATGATTTCATTAATGTTCAAAACATAAAATGATTCTCATGAATATATTCAATATAAGAAATGAAATAAATCTAAAATCTTTTCCAAAGGTATTTTATAGAGTTTGAAAATGATTTATCATAATATAAAACTTAATGGTGCACAAAATATTTTGAATTAAAAATGAATACATTATACTTCCCTTTTCATTTCAAATAAATGTGTGATGTTATTTAATATTGTACTAAAGACAATAATGATTTAATGTTGGAAAATGAGTTTAAATAACTTAATTTTAAACTTATATAAGTGTTGAATTTTTATAAATTTTATTTAGCCAAAAACGAAATTATTTAAGCCATGTTTTCAAATTTGACATTAAGTGTCAAATTTGTAATTAATCAATAATTCAAAATTTTGATTTTTGAAAAGTGTTCAAAACATGCCCACTACTGGTTTAACACAAAGATAATAATTTTACAAATTTTTAGAAATCTGTTTGACATCATTTGGACAATTAAATCAAAAGATATGAATTAAAAGAAAATCAGAAAAGAAAAAAAGAAAAACCGATGACGTCATGCTGACGTCACCGTCTTCAACCTCGCCCCAAATCCCGCCCCCGACCTCGCCCGAAACCGCCGTTTTTAATACGCATCAATTCGAGCGACTAAAGGGAGAAATCAACGTCCCCTTTGACCCCTTTTAACCCCCTCCTCATCCGCTCGGATTCCCCTCTCATCCCACTGAAAACCGTGCCCCCAGGCTGCCGAAAAAGCTCACCGGAGCTCCTCGGTACCCACCGCCGTTTTTCCGTGTTCTATGGCGAGGTGAGCCTCCCCCCGAGTCCAAGACCTCTCCCATCCTCCTCCCCTTGTCCTTGCGCTTGTCCCTGACCCCTCCTCCTTCCTTTTCCGCAGCCGAACGCCCAATCCGAGCACGGACGAAGCTCGCCGGAGTTACCGTAGCTCCGCCCGCGCCTCCACGCCGCTCCAGGACGAACGAGAAGACGACACCGCCTTCATCGTCTTCCTCGCGACGAGCCGCACCCGAGGGCGGCATCCGCGCGTCCGGGGGAGCACCGCAGCGCCGTCCTCGTCGTCGCCGAGCGCAGCGCCGCCGTCGTCGCCATCTCCGGTGGAATCCCGCCGCCACCTTCAGGTAATCCCTTTGAGCCATCCGATCTAGATCGTGCGGTTGAGATTAGAAGTTTTTATGCGAATCGGTACCGTGAGATTAGATCCGTTGGATCTGTATCCTACGGCCGAGATCAAATCACTTATCCACGTCAGCGCTGAGTCAGCATGCACAGTCAGCGCCACGTCGGATCCAGTCAGCGCACAGTCAACAGATCTGGGACTTTTGCAGAAAAGCCCCTGTCTATTCAAACTATCATATATTTTTCTCTGTTTATCCAAATTCAAATATTTTTATATATTTGGAAAGCCCTTGACATGTAGATTATTTTGGATCTGTTAGATTTCAAATTTGACTTAGTTCAAAATATTCAAATTTCAAATGGATGATTTGAGTATATTTGTAATAACTTTAAATCTATAAATCCAAAAATTTGAAATAAAATTGTTCTGGAAACTATAGAATATTTGTAACTTGATGCCTATGTTATAAAATAGTTTGAGTATTATTTTCATGATTTAATAGTTGTATGTATTAATTTGAATAGTTTGACTATTTTTGACATAACTATTAATAGAAACATTAATTTTGATTAAATCCAATTGCTATAAATTTAATTAAATCCCCTCTGTCTATTAAGACTAATTATAAAATTTTGTTAGAAAAATTAAATCACATAAAACTTTAATTTTATATTTATTCCTTTATTATATTTTGTGAAAATAGAAATTAATTAAATTGCATTAGCATAATTGTTCATGTGATTAAAAATTGCATTTCATGCATATCATATTTTATTTTGTAGTTATATTTCCCATAAGAAAACTTCTTCCCCATTTTCTCTAAGTTAGGATTATTTTCAAACTTAGTATTTTGGGTAAAAGTGTTATGCACTAGACACTTAGTATTTTCAACATGAAGCTAGAAGACCAATGAAGGACTTAGCCAAACAAGACTTCAGAAGTACCTCCCAGGAGCAGAAGCACTTAGAAGAAAAATCAAGAAGAAGTTCATGAAGACCAACCAAAAATATTTTCTAAGTCTTGCTCCCTCTTTCTTTCTTTTCTCCCTTCCTATCTGAGACTTCATGAAGACTAAGTTAATCCCAAGACCAGCCTCTGTGATACAAGAAATCATCAAGTCTGAAGATTATTCCAGTCTACCAAGAATTCAATCAAGACATCACCAAGGAGAGTATTACAAGTCTGGAGATGAAGCCTGGAGGACAACTACATATTTCTTTCTATCTTTTCCCTCTTCCCTAATATTGTCTTTCACTTAAGACTTAAAAAGATTTTCATGGCATGACATGCATCTCTAGTCCTTAGAAATAATTTGCATATCATACATAACATGTTTTCCTTAGAAGTTTTATGAAAATTATTTGTTCACTATGTATGTGCATGTATGTTTGATTATTGTTGTTTGTTGATTGTTGTATTGTTGTTTGCTTATATTGTTTAGATTGAACGGAGAGCAAATGTTCGTTGTTGAAAAGTTTGTGAGCAAAGACATCATCCAAAGGCAAGTGGCACACCTTATAAACTTCCTATTATTTTCTATATGCATTACTTAGTGTTTTTATATGCATGAGTAGGATAGTATTGCTATGCTAAACCTGTGTAGAATTCCCTTATTCATGTGTCTAGGTTCCTATATCATACTTAGTAGATGTATTGATGCTATGCAATTGATGAAAAGTTTTACAAAATGTTAAGTGACTACTCAGGGCTGTGCTCATGGTTGTCATCGCCTAGGATGAATGTCTATTCTACTTAGGGCCGTGAGCATGGTGATTTTTACCTGAGAGTGCACAACCACTAAGTTAATGAAACTCCTGGGTGGATTGGTTGTATGGCGGCGAAGTTGAGTGGCTGCTCAAGTCCATGTCTATGGTTCCTGAAGTACGTGCACTTGTGGATAGCCACCCAGGGAACAGAGGAATCTGAAGAACTCCGAGTGACGATTGCTTCCAGTGCAGCCATTGCCATATGGGCTCTGGCTTGATCAATTATGTTGTATGGACTCTCTCCAGCTTGACAAGCAGATGTAGGGGGATGTTAGGTGGAACAGGTCAAGCCAGAGTGGGAGGGAAAATGCTTCTGAAAGATCTCGTCTCATTCTTCTCCTTTCCTTATCACAAATGGTGTGTAAAGGATAATCTGGATTGAATGGGTACAATGGTGAAAGTGCACAACCTCTGCAGAGTGTAAAACTAAGTACTTAGCCGTGTCCCCGGTACGGACAATTTGAGCAGCTGATCACGGACGTCGACGGAGGATTCCATCATTCCAACTTCAGAAATAAAATTTGATGGGTGAACAAGGGAAGATGAGATTTATGGTTTTCATGCCATACTTGTCTTGATTTGAAGAAAGTGTTTTCCAAAAAGATAGGAAAAATTGGCTTTATGCAAAATAGCCTTGAACTCCACCAGCCAAATATGCATATAGGCTATAGAGTTATTCCATTAAGTGTCCACCATAGTGTCACTTGCCAGACTCCATTTCTAATGGAATCTGACCCACGTTGTTGCAATATTTTTCTTATTGCAGATTGTTCAGATGACGAGTGAGGATTCGTTTATAGGTTTCGATTCTACAACCAACATGTTTTCGCCTGTGGCAACATGACGTTGTTGGAGACCCACGGCTATTGTATTTCCGTTGTGTACTTTTTCAATGCTAGCTTTATGCTATGCAACTTGTATGGAATATTTTGTAATTCTGGATCATCGATGCAATAAAATTGACGCTTTGTTGTGATATTACATCGTAAACTGTGTGTGCAAATGAATTGATCCAGGGATTTGCACTATACACAGGTATCTGCCTTATTTAAAGAGCAGGTACGCTACATAATATATCATATTAGGATGCTTGCCCCTAAAAGTGAAAAGAGCCATGGAGGCCATCGAAAAGAGAAACAGAAAAAGAAAAAAAAAGAAAAAAGAGAAAAAGAAAAAAAAGAAATAAAAAAGGGGGCAGCATTACTATTCTTTATCACACACTTGTGCTTATCTTATAGCACCATATCATTTATAGTCATCACTTGTGCTCATGTTATAGCACCATATCATATGTGATCATCATGTGTGCTCATGCTTAGCACCTTTACTCCATATGAGAGAGTTTTCATGTCTTAGTTGCATAACTATGTGGGAAACTTTACATTATAGAACTTGGCTTGTATATTCCAATGATGAGCCTCCTCAAAAAGTGCTCTAGGTCTTCGTGAGCAAGCAAGTTGGATGCACCCCCCCCCCCACTAGTTCCATTGGAGAGCTTTCATATACCTATAGCTCATTGTGCATTCGTTGTATGGCAATCACTACTCCTTGCATAGTATCGATTGTATGACTTTCTCTTGTCTAATAATCATCTACAACTTTGTGATCCTTTCTTCCATTGGCCTTCCAAACCTCCGTTAACATTCTCTTAGCCATAACATCCTGGTGCCAGGAACCAACGTTGAACGCTTGCTTGTTTCTTTTGAACAAATAATATATTGATATTCTACGTGCATATTGCAATTACTTGACTTGATCCTTTCATAAAGTTTCCATGTTTGTTGGAAGCATTAGATGATTATATTGTTGTGCTTGAAGCTTAAATCATCTCTAATATCTACTTTGCACGGTTGATTGCTATCTAGTACTATATCATTGAAAGCTTTGCTTGCTTCAACTACTTGTTGATTCATTACTCGTTTGATATCAATATAAACCACAACTCTTATTCATTTGATCTCAGTTTACATGCCTTACATTATTATATGATCAAGATTGTGTTTAAGCATCTCACTTCAGAAATTATTCTTCTTTCATCGTTCTTGCCTACTCGGGACTAGTAGAACTAAGCTTGGGGATGCTCATAGGTATCCAACATATGCATAATTTCTTATGTTCCATGCTATGTTATATCATATTATTACATGTTTTATATGCATTTTATATAGTTTTATGCATTTTCTGGGATGAACCTATTAACAAGATGCGAAAGTGCCAGTTCCCTATTTTCTGCTGTTTTTGGTTTCAGGAAAGTACTAAGGAAATTTCCGCCAAATTGGAATAAATTAACCTGGAATTATTTTTTGGATATTTGCATCTTGAGGAACCGAAGACGAGACAAAGAGGGGCCGCGAGGAGCCCACACCACCTGCTGGTGCGGGCCCCATCCTGGTCGCGCCAGGAGAGAATGTGGCGCCCTCGGGCGCCCACCGACCTAGGTCTTTTGCCCGTAAATACCTCCCTGGCCTAAAAAATCGAGATGGTTAATCACTTTTTCCTCCACGGATCCCGAGCCACCGCCGTCGTCAACACCAATTTGGGGGAGATCAGAACTGCTCCCCGGCACCCTGCTGGGAGGGGGAATCGTCCACGGAGGCCTCTACGTCGCCATGACCGCCTCCGGACTGATGCGTGAGTAGTCTACCTTGGACTACGTGTCCATAGCAGTAGCTAGATGGTTGTCTTCTCCTCTTGTGCTATCATGTTTAGATCTTGTGAGTTGCCGATCATGATCAAGATCATCTTTATGTAATTCTCCATGTTGATTTTGCTGGGATCCGATGAATATTGAGTACTAAAGTTATTGCTTCATAATATATCATGTATGTGCTATTTAATGATCTTGCATGCTCTCTGTTACTTGTGTGTGCTTTGGCCAAGTAGATGCTTTTAACTCCGAGAGGGGGTATTTATGCTCGATAGTGGGTTCATGTCTCTATTATATCTGGGGCAGTGACAGAAAGCTCTAAGGTTGTAGATGTACTATTGCTACTAGGGATAAAACAGTAGTACTTTGTCTAAGGATGATGTTACTTACTTACTTTACACACAGTGCTTAAGGCGATAATCTGTTGCATGCAACTTAATACTGAAAAGGGCGCGGATGCTAACCGAAAGGTAGATTATTAGTCATAGATGCGGTTGGAACGGTCTATGTATATTGTTGTAATGCCCGAATGAATCTCACACTAGACACCATATCGTTAGTACATGCATTGGGTTGCTCATCATTATTCTGTCAATTGCCTAGATGTAATTTGTTTACCACGCATGGATGAATGTTATTATTATTTATGGAGAGACACTACTAGTGAACTGTGGACCCCGGTCCTTCTCATTAATTGATAAAACCACAACTGCAAACCTGAGTACTTTCTGCAATCATACATCTTTCTTCCACACATACGTTTAATCCTTTGTTACAGCAAGCCGGTGAGATTGACAACCTCACTGTTAAGTTGGGGCAAAGTATCTTGATTGTTTGTGTGCAGGCTCCACGTCAACAGCTCTTTTCTGGCGCCGTTAATACCTCGAGGGAACTCTTCATCTCCTACTGGTTCGATAACCTTGGTTGCATAACTGATTGAAATTTTCTGATGCACTACTTCATACCTTCCTCTTGGGGTCTCCCACAACACACCCACCATGTGCATCAAAGCCCATCATTAAAATGAAAATAGATAAATTTGATTGCAATGCTTTTTGTGACATTGGTGCAAGTATTTTTGGTATGCCTAAAAAGCTCTATGACATGTTTGATTTGCCACAACTGGAACATTGCTATTTGGATGTTTTTCTTGCTGATAATGCTTTGAAGAAAACTTTGGGGAGTATCAATGATATTACTATTATAGTTAATAATAAGCTGGTCCCCGTTGATTTCATTGTCATGGATATTGAATGCAATCCATCGTGTCCAATTGTGTTGGGAAGACCTTTTCTTTGAACTGTGGCTGTTATTATTGATATGAAAGAAGGTACCGTCAAGTACCAATTACCACTCAAGAAAGGTATGGAACACTTCCCTAGGAAAAGAATTAAGCTACCTTTTTATTCTATTGTTCGTTCAAATTAGAGGGTTGATGCTTCATCTCTTGATAATACTTGAGTTTTGTTCTTTGTTCCTAGCTCAAAGGCGTTAAACAAAAACACTTATGGGAGACAACCCACTTTTATTTCCTATTTTTTTTCTTGTGTCAAGGACTTGTCTTATCTCTGTATCAATTCCTTTGTATCTTTATTTTATTACATTGTTGGGTCAAGTTAAGCCTCTGGTTAAAAGTTGATGCTAAATTTGGATTCCCGCGCATAAACAGTTTTCTTCTGTTCACTGTTAAATTCATAACTCTTCACATAAAAGTCAGACAAATCTGCCCTTTTTTGTGCATAATCCTCAGATATATAGGAAACTTTAATTAGTTTTGATTTTTCTGATATGAGCAAGTTACGTGCCTCGGAAAAATTCGTCTTTACGGACTGTTCTGTTTTTGACAGATTCTGCCATTTATTTTGCAATGCCTCTTTTGCTATTTTCATTGGATCTTTTTATCCTAGTAAGTATCAGTGGCTGTAGCTAATGTACAGTAGCATTGGTAGCAACTGTGTTCCTACAGAATATCATAATTTTTTGTGCACTAACCCTCTAATGAAGTTTACTCTAAGTTTGGTGTGGAGAAAGTTTTCAAGGATTGAGAGAGAAGGATGATATAATGTGATCAAGAGGATAGTAACGCCAAAGCTTGGGGATGTCCCGGTGGTTCACCCCCAATATATTTCAAGAAGACTCAAGTTTCAAAACTTGGGGATGCCCAAGGCATCCCCTTCTTTATCGACAAACTATCATGTCCTTTCTAGTGAAACTATATTTTAATTCCGCCACATCTTATGTGCTTTTCTTGAAGCATTTTTTTGTTTTTTTATTTTCATTCTCTGAATAAAATGGAGAAAGACGCGCTCCACTTTTTCATATGAATACTCGTATTCTTAACTAATATTCGTTGAGTATTCTTTTCATATTATTGTTTGCTTTCTAGCTCTTGTTTTTCATACATCTCTTGCTAGAGCTGTTAGCTTTGTTATATCATACTCTCATATCTCATTGTTTAATTACTTGGAGAGTTTATCTTTTAAATAAGTTGATTGGTATTTGGTTGAGAACAGAAAATGCTAAATGTAGTAGGTGGTACAACTAAATGATACATAATCTTGAAGATCACTAAATTTTGTCACTTGAATCATTGATGTTGTTTTGAGATATTAATTTTCTTAATGGTAAACATGATGATCTAGTAAAGTGGAATGATTAATGGTTGGTCTAGAAAAACTTGAAGCTGTACCACATTTAAATTTCAAGTTGATTGCGTAATGGTATATGACTTCTATTTCCCTAAGGCAACCGTAATGGCTTAATGTTATGCGCTACGGTCGGGGAAGCCAACGGTGACTTTGTCATTCGCCACGATCCCTCTAGGTTTAATTTTCATTATGCCTTGTATGATCATATTTTTTATTTGAAATCTTTTTACTTGCGAGTTCTAAAACTGCGGTTTTCATTGCACTTCCACCACCATATTGCTAGCCTCTTCGGTACTTTGCATTGCCCTTTCTCACATTGAGAGTTGGTGCATTTTTCGCGGGTACATCCAAACTCGTGGGAAATTTTCATCTTGTTCTCCTACACATAAGTCAAATATCTTTCTCAAAACATCCAACATACCTACCTACTACAGCATTTTCATAGCTGTTCCTAGATATATTGTCATGCAACATCCATCTTACATTACATGACTTGTTGTCATTCATTACTTATATATTGCTTTGCGTGATTCTATAAAGCTGATGTGTGATTTTACCCATGTTATGTTAGATCATTGTATAACCTGCTACACTGGCAGAGGCACCGTTGTCATATGCATTTTATGACACATTCATATTAGTTACTTGTATCATGAGTATGTTGTCATATGATCATTAGTGTGTTGTCATATATCATATATCATATTAGGATGCTTGCCCCTAAGAAGTGAAAAGAGCCATGGAGACCATCGAAAAGAGAAATACAAAAAGAAAAAAATGGAACAAGGAAAAAAAGAAAAAAAAAAGAGAAAGAAGAAAAGAAATAAAAAAAGGGGCAACATTGTTATTCTTTATCACACACTTGTGCTCATGTTATTGCATCATATCATTTATAGTCATCACTTGTGCTCATGTTATAGCACCATATCATTTGTGATCATTGTTTGTGCTCATGTTTAGCACCTTTACTCCATACTTGTAATTGTGCACGTGCAATGCACGTTCTTCGCTCGTCACGACATATGTCCATGAAATATGTTACCATGTAGAAAATAAATATTTAGAATTATAATATATTACAGCATACCCTGTGAAATACATGCATACTCACAATGTTATACTTTATAATGTACTCCAACAAGATAACAACCAGATTACTTACTTAAGCATGAAATAATGAGAATGGACCTTACACCTAATTTTTCTCATCATATACATTGCATGGGAAAAGCCGGATCAGATTTCAAATGAAGTTCTTAATTGATTCCATTAGTCTGAGGGGTTTTGCTTAATGTATTATAATCTTCTTGTCCACTATGTGGCATGCTTGTCCTATCATCACATGAACATAGCTCTTTGACGTCAAAATTCAAATGTTCCAGCTTCAATATTCACCTTAACAGGGCATGCAACTTATTTACTATGGCCTCATAAAAATGTTCTTCCCCATATATATCCCCACGCTGCTACAAAAAAAACATCCCGATATGATAAAAATACACGACATAAAATTCATAATTGCTCAACGAATAGTTGTTAAGAATAAGAAATTGTACAAGTACCACGATCTACTATCAGATGAGAAAGACAGTTGAGAAAGACAGTTTAATATTCGTGTAAAATTACTAAAGCTAACAAAGAAAAATAATGAAAAAACATGTTTATGCATAAAACCATTTCTATGGACAACATATCTTAGTCTAAATCCTTATGATGATAATGTGAATTTTCTATAATGGTTAAAATATTTGCTATGATTTAAAAGCTTTGCATTACTAACTGGATTTTACATCTAGGAAGTATGATTCTTTATGTATTTAAATCCAAGTGAGATAACAAAAACTCTGTTAGTATTCATCATCAAAATGACTATGCCTTAGTTTCAGTGAACTGAAACTACTCCAAAAAATTCAGGTTGATGCCCCTATATGATACAAAGGCTGTTGTGTATCCTAGAAAGTTCAGGTTCACACTAGTGGAAAACTAGCCTTTTGTTCACCCCTTTAGCCCGGATTTAAAACTGAACCAAGACTAAATGGGTGATAGCCACGGCGCCGGATTTGCGAGGGACATTTAGTCCCGGTTCGTGTTACGAACCAGGACTAAAAGGTTCTGGCATGCGACCGTAGACGTGGGTCCCAGCGCCAGAACCCTTTAGTCCCGGTTCCTAACACAAACCGGGACTAAAGGTTCTGTCCTTTATCAGCTTCTTCCACCCCGACTCCTCCATTTTCAGCCCGAGCTCGAGCTCACAAAATTGTCTCTCCATTTCTTCTCCATTTTCTCTCCCCAAGCCTAGATAATACACAATGTTTTACACCATTTGGAGTGATTGAAGATACCCCACGGTTAGCAGCTGCATTCTCTTTCCGGCATTGGTTCTTTAGCTCATTTTGCTCATTTAAAATTTGTTGTGCAAGCAAGGTGTTCGATGGAATACCCAAGTTATGATCTCATTTGTTTATATGTGCAATTTGTGCTCAAACTAATTTATGATTTATGTGTTTTAGCATCGTCCCCGTCCTTACCGCCGTCGATCGCCCGCATCGTCCCGTCACCAGCACCATCTCGGTGAGCCTCATGTTTTTATTTGATATTTAAAAACATAGCTTTATTGTTTTAGATGCATAGTTATTAATTCTATAATTTTCTAACTTTATTATATGTATAGAGTCATGGTTCTGATATCTGTCCCCGTTGGTCCTCGTCCGGTCTATGATTCGGATGTGGACCCTATTGTCGAGTTTTTGGATAAAGAAAAAAATGATTTGAAATCAAAATTGAAAAGAAGTGAAGATCTTTATCTTCAATGCTTAGAATATAAGATGAAATAAGAGCTCAAACTTGCCGACGTGGTCGATGGTAACGAGATCAAGATGGATGCAATGCGCTTGAAGATAAAAAGGATTAGAAAATATGCCATTAATTGGAAGGATTGGTATCATTATGTTGTGGGTTCAGTATTAACCTTAGTTGCGATTTTGATCGCATTTGTTGTTGGATTTAAATTCTTTAGATAATTTTTATATTTGTTTCAGTTATTGTATGTTTTATGAAAACTATATATTACCAGTTGTCACTACTCTACTCTTATTTTAATGGATGGCCTTGTATTAATTAATTTGCTCTTACATATTATTCATGACAGTGGTGTAATAATGGGGTTCGATATACTTTTATGTAATACATATATAGTTTTATGTAATACAGATGAACCGACAATGGATGTACGGTGACCAATGTTGTCCTGAGTTCATTGATGGCATGCATAATTTTCTCCATGTGGCTGGGGCAAACAAGCCGAAGAATGGTTTTATTCGTTGTCCATGTAGTGCCTGCAAGAATATGAGTGATCACTCGACCTCAAAAGTCATTTACTCCCACCTCTTGCATAATGGTTTTATGCCTGGTTATTATTGTTGGACCAAGCACGGAGAAAGAGGGGTTATCATGGAAGAAAATGAAGAAGAGGAGGAGAATGAAAAGTATCCTTGGTTCAGTGATACTACAATGGGAGAAGACGAAACTGAAGAAGATCCCATTATTGATGAGCCCGACAATGATCTTCGTCGGGCCATTCGTGATGCACAAATGGACTGTGAAAGTGAAAACGAAAGGTTGAAGTTGGAGCGTATATTAGCTGATCACGCCAAATTGTTGTACCCAACTTGTCAAAATGACCAGAAAAAGCTGGGTACCACACTGGAATTGCTGCAATGGAAGGCAGAGAATGGTACTTGTGACAAGGGATTTGAAAATTAGTTGAAAATAGTTGAGAAGATGCTTTCAAAGGATAACGAATTGCCCTCTAGTACGTACGAAGCAAAGAAGGTGGTATGCCCTCTAGGATTAGAGGTGCATAAGATACACGCATGCATTAATGACTGCATCCTCTACCGCGGTGAGCATGAAAAATTGAATCCATGTCCTGTATGCGGTGCTTTGCGGTATAAGATCGGGCGAGATGACCCTGGCGATGTTGAGGGCGAGCCGCGTCCCAGGAAGAGGATTCCTGCAAAGGTGATGTGGTATGCTCCTATAATACCATGGTTGAAACGTTTGTTCAGCAACAGAGAGCATGCCAAGTTGTTGCGATGGCACAAAGAAGATCCTAAAAAAGACTTGATGTTGAGACACCCCGCGGATGGGTCCCAGTGGAGAAACATTGACAGAGAGTTCCCGACATTTTCAGATGACGCATGGAACTTAAGATTTGGTCTAAGTACAGATGGCTTTAATCCTTTTGAAGAGCAGAGCTCCAGTCACATCACTTGGCCCGTTACTCTATGTATCTATAACATTCCTCCTTGGTTGTGCATGAAGCGGAAGTACATTATGATGCCAGTGCTCATTCAAGGCCCGAAGCAACCTGGCAACGACATTGATGTGTACCTCAAGCCATTAGTTGAAAAACTTTTGCAGTTGTGGCGTGAAGAAGGTGTACGTGTGTGGGATGAGCACAAACTGGAGGAATTTGATCTACGAGCTTTGCTTTTTGTAACAATCAATGATTGGCCTGCTCTTGGCAACATTTTAGGACAGTCAAACAAGGGATACAATGCATGCACGCACTGTTTAGCTGAGACTGATAGTATACATTTAGGTAATAAGAATGTGTACCTGGGTCATCGTCGGTTTCTTGTACCCAAGCATCCGTTAAGGAAGAAAGGCAAGCATTACAATTGTGAGGCAGATCACCGGCCGAGACCTACCCGCCCTTCTAGTTCTGTTATACATGATATGGTCAAGGATTTAAATGTAATCTTTCGAAAGTGTCCTGGCGGACTCACTGTTCCGAATGACGCAAACAACCACGTAGCCATGTGGAAGAAGAAATCTATATTTTGGGAACTGCCCTATTGGATAATGCTAGAGATGCACTCTGCAATCGACGTGATGCACGTGACAAAGATCATTTGCTGCAACCTGCTAAACTTCTTGGGCGTGTATGGGAAGTCAAAAGATGGGAAGTCAAAAAAAGGTACACCCAAAGGAAGGCAGGCCCATCACCGTATGAGCGAAGAGATGCATCGAGACAATACTCATTCAGAGAATCAGCCAGATCCTGCTAGCTACGCTCTTACTAAAGAAGAGAAGAAAATATTTTTTGAGTTCCTTCCCAGTATGAAGGTTCCATCGGGCTTCTCATCAAATATAAAGGGAATAATAAACATGGAAGAGCAAAAATTTCAGAACCTAAACTCTCATGACTGTCACGTAATTATGACACAATTACTTCCGGTTGCATTGAGAGGGCTTCTACCGGAAAATGTTCGAGAACCCATTGTGAAGCTATGTGCATTTCTCAAAGCAATTTTTCGGAAAGTCATCAATCCACTAACTCTAAAAAATTTATAGAAGGATGTGGTCCAGTGTCTTGTCAGCTTCGAGTTGGTGTTCCCACCAACCTTCTTCAATATTATGACGCACCTTGTAGTCTACCTAGTCGAAGAGATTTCTGTTCTCGGTCCTGTATTTCTACACAACATGTTCCCCTTTGTGAGGTTCATGGGAGTCTAAAAAAAATATGTGCATAACCGGGCAACACCAGAAGGAAGCATCGTCAAGGGTTATGGAACAGTGACGTGGGGCTACTCATCGACTATCCCACGGTGAGGATACCTGGGTCACGCCAGGACTGCAAAGGCCCAAGGAAGGCCCAATAGAGATAGCGTGTGGCCCAATTCTAGTCGGTTAGGTCATACGACTCTTACCATATTTGTAAAACGCCATTGGCACCATTCACCCGGGACCTAGCCTATCATATAAAGGCTAGGAGGGTTGCTCGTCCAAAGACACGTTGAGAGCCGCCACCACAAACCCTAGCGAGATCGTCATCTCGCCATTGTAGCCACAACTCTCCATCAATACCAGACAAGCAGGAAGTAGGGTGTTATCCTCTGGGAGCCTGAACCGGGGTAAACGCCTTGCTTGTCAGCCGTCGTGATCACCAACGTTCATCTATCTTCCCCTCAGTCAACCCGGGGTGCACAACCCTGGGATTTGTCGAGTTACACCCTCGTCAATTGGCGCCGTCTGTGGGAAATAACAGAGCGTTGGAATCATGGTCGCACCAGCTCCATTAGTGAAGAAGATCGACGTCTGCATCACCCAGGAGCCAATCTGCTTCGGCTCCTTCGAGTACACCTTCCACCCGTCGGCCCGCCGCTCGGTGTACGCCGATTTGCACGTAGGTATGCGCCTCACCTTCGGTACCATACACTGCTTCGTAGACAGTCGTGGAGTATTCAGGTCCATGGTGACTGCGCCACGCACGGCGGCGACACCCGCATCTGCCACCATCGTGCTGCCCGCGCCGTCATCTGCCGCGGAGATCGCACCCACCGCGACTGCGATGATCGCATCTTCGACCGATGAACCCGCATCTACGTCGACTACGTCAACCACCTTAGCGATCGTCACACAGATCGAGTCTACTCCGACCATCTCGATCGCACTGCTGGCGAAACCAAGATCTACATCAACATCGACTGCGTCGACCGCGCCTTCGCGAGCGGCCAAGGTCGCGCTACCACCACCCGCGCTGCACGCATCTGAACGGCAGTTGACCACCTAGAGGGGGGGTGAATAGGTGGTGACCAATTTTTATGTCTTTTTCAGTTTTAGGCTAGCGGAAAGTAAGTTGTCTACATGTGCAACTAGGTGACACAAGTGACAAATTACAAGGAAGCTAAGCAAGTACAGGAAATTAAGATGCGGTAAAGGAGAGTGGAACGAAACAACCGTAGGAACTCGAAGACCAAGATTTTATCCCGAGTTCCACCACATAGGTGTACGTCTCGTTGGAGAGGTGTGAGCTACCACAAAGGTTTGCTCAACGCCACAAAGGCCTCACCCTATTCTCCTGTGAACTCGACCACAATGGTGCGAATCCACACTTCCACTAAGGACTCCTTTAAGGGCGGAGAAGGTCCCGTACAAATTCGTGAGGCACACACCCACAACTAAATTGGGGGCTCTCACAACGACCACAACAGGTCACTTCCACAAAGGAATCCACAAAGGATCAAAATACACAAGGTTGAACCTAGCTATCCACAAAGGAACCCTAGATCCGTTGCCCCTCAAGAAATAGAGGGGGAAAGACAAATCGCTTCGGTGGAGATGTAGATCGGTGGCTTCTCCCTCAGATCCCCAAGTATCAACGGATTTGAGTGGCTAGATTGGGAGATCCGGGAGAAACGAGCTTCAACACCAATGGAGGAGAGAGAAAATCTGGAAGCTTGAAATGCTGGAGGTAGGTGGAGGAGTATTTATACCCCTCCCCAAAATCTGCCTGTTGCACAGCCGCCAGCCCGGAAATCTCCGGGTTGAGGACCGGAGATCTCCGGACCCCGGAAATTTCCGGTGCAATTTCCGGCTGAGCATGAAACTGGATCAGTACTGGTTGGGCTTCTTGACTTGGTCGAAAATCCTCTGTCACTCAGAGATTTCCGGATTGGGGCTCGGAAATCTCCGAGCGTCGGAAATCTCCGAGTGGATTTCCGGCTAAAACTGTTTTGGAGTCAGTACGCAATTTGAGTTCTGGACTTGGTCGAAATCCCTCTGTCACTCGGAGATCTCCGGACTGGGGCTCGGAAATCACCGAGCGCCGGAAATCTCCGGGAGGATTTCCGGCTCAGCTTGAGTTGGAGTCAGTACGCATTTCAATTCAGACTTAGTGAAAAATAAGGATGGCTCGGATATCTCCGGTCTGGGGACCGGAAATCTCCGAGCCCCGGAAATTTCCAGACTGAAATCCTGAAGAAGGACCAAGTGTAGTTGAATTGAAACTTAGGCAAACTAAGTGTTCCTCTTTATCAGTCTGCCTGTAAAAGAGCCTGCATGCTTCATCACAAACATTAGAATACTTTTTGTGTTGTCATTAGTCACCAAAACCTGGGAGTACATAGAATGCACTTTCAATCTCCCCCTTTTTGGCGAATGATGACAACACAAACAAAATGGATTTGCAAAATATAGACGGAGCTCCCCCTAAGTGAGTGCACTATTTAAGAATGTCTTTGGAATACAAAGTGCACATTCCTTAGGATCAACACTCCCCCTAGATTTTACAAAACACACACAAACACAATAGAAGCAACAAACTTAGATAAAGAGTTATTACAATAGAGAATTTAACAGTACTCATGTCTCACACACATGATGAACAAAAACAGTCACGAAATAAAGGAGCACTGAAGGAAGCAAAACGAAAAGAAAGAAGTGCTCATAGCCCATGCAGAAAATCCCGAGAGTCCTAGAGATACTTCTCCCCCTTTGGCATCAAGATACCAAAAAGGGAGGAGGTTCCACTAACGTCCCATGACTCAAGAGTAGGAACCCGCGTCCTGATCATCTTCCTCCTCCTCCTCAGTGTCAGGATTCTCAAGATCGTTGTCCTCTGGCACAGCATCATCCCAATCAAATGTGAGACCATCTGCATTCCAATCCTTGAAGGGAACCCAGACCGGAGCAGGCATCTTCAAGTGAGCCATCATTGCTTCTTGGCGCTGCATAATGCGATGGTTCTGAGAGTAGATGGAGTAGTTCTCACTGTGAATGCAACAATTCATGTTCATGATTTTCTCAATTGCTCGAACTACCCAGGGGCGACTTTTCTTGGCAGCTTTCTTGATGTTGGGATTGGAGGGAACCCGAGATGGACCACCAAAAATGTCATCCTCATTGATCTCATGCATGGTGGCTTGTTGTTGAACCAAGTGAGCGGATTTCTGGACAAGCAGGGCTGGCTTGTGAGGCTGAGTGGCAAAGGCTGCATCAAAGTCATCACCGTCTTGCTCAGAAAGCTTGTAGAGGCTCTTGATGAGCAACATTATATAAGGAGCATATGGAGGAACTTTCCTCTCAAAGACTGCTAGTGACATCTCCTGGAAAATAAAGTCCATGACATCCACCTTATAGACCTCCTGCTCAATCGCATACTCCCCAAGATAGGCATCATGAGCTTTGGCCATCAAGTTTACTAGAGCCCCGGCAATATTATCTGCATTGCCGGC
Source organism: Poa annua (assembly GCA_026929855.1). Lineage (NCBI taxonomy): Eukaryota > Viridiplantae > Streptophyta > Magnoliopsida > Poales > Poaceae > Poa > Poa annua. Next base: position 75,445,432 of record CM049431.1, on the reverse strand, counting down.
AATGGGAGCAATGGTCCAACGGAACATGCGAAGCAGGATATCATAAGTGGGGAGGAGGCCATTCTGAGAGCCAATCCTCCCTCCAGGCTGGTAAAGATCAGTCATGACGTGTTTGTTGTAAGACACACCATGGACATGCATGCGGGCACCAGCTGCAGTAGAAAGACCACGGAAAGGACATCCAAGAATCTGAGCAAACTCTCTGAAAGAGGAAGTCAAGCGCTGCCTGCCAGACATCCAAGTCATCCCAATATCCTCTGAGGAGTCAAACACCACAGTGGATAGAATTGATGGATAAGAGAGACGCTGTAGTTGAACTCAGTTCTCATCAATGGCTCCAAACCCAGAAGTCCACAAACCTTCACCAGCACCACCAAAATAATCGGCCTTTTTCATTAATTTGTCAAAGTCAATCCACTTCATGGGGCAGATTGGCTTGTCAATAGAGAACTTCTGATAGACTTCCCTGTAGATCCATGCCATCTCAGTGCAAAAGTATGTGGGATCATCAGACTCCACATCATAGGAGAGGTCACTTCGCCACTTGCGAAAACTGCCTTTGTTGAAGTCTTCAAGACGGAGCTCGGTCTTCTTCTTCTTGTTAGCACCAATAGGTTTCATGAGGATGGCTGAGGTCTCAGTTTGTGAGTTGTCTTCACTTGAGGACCCACTGGGAGGGCGTGAGTGAACTTGTTTGGCTCTTCCGCGAGTAGCCATTTGCTTGAAGCGTCCACGAGGGTTGGAACCTGCAGATACACAACATAGAGTGGATGGAAAGCATATGGGGTAAGCACTCATGTCCAAGATTGAAAAAGGAACATACTAGAAAAGTTTTGACAAACACAGTTTCTGGACTTAGCTGTTTTGATTCTGAGCAGGCCGGAGATTTCCGGGTCTAACTCGGAGATCTCCGGGGTCCGGAGATTTCCGAGTAAGGACCGGAAATTTCCGGTCTGCACGAAATTTTGACAGATCTGAACAAAATCTATGGATGAAAAACAGATCTGTGCATGTGGAAGGTAGAACATGCCTAGGGGAGCAATTCTACCAAAGGAAACAACCAACAACCTCCTAAATCTGCTAGGTTAAACGAAAACAAGTTTCGTCCTAGATTTGAAATAAGAGGAGTTACCGGAGGACATTGCGAAAAGCGTGCGGATGGAAACGAAGCCCTTGACGAGGAGAAGCAGATCCCCGAAGCACGCAAGAAACCCTCGAACGATCCACCCGCAGCGAGGAAAGGAAAAATGGAGATTTTCGGAGGAGAGAGAGAGTTAGGGCACGGGGTGGAAGAACTGGCCGAACCGGCCGGTCCACCCGTGCCCTTATATAGGCAGGAAAAATTTGAACCGGAAATTTCTGGACTGAGGCTCGGAGATTTCCGGGGCTATTTCCGGATAGGACTTAGCCCTGGAAAACTTTTGGCACACTTCGGAGATTTCCGGACATCGGACCGGAGATTTCCGGCTCTAATTCCGATTCAGCTTCGCCTGAGGTGAGTGCCGAAATTGAAAAAGGACTTAGGTGCTGAAAATCGCAGGGGCCGGAGATTTCCGAGTCTAAGCCCGGAAATGTCCGGACACCGGAAATTTCCGGGACTATTTCCGGTGAAAAATCATCACAGGTCAGTGCTGATTTTTGAATGGACTTAGTCTCGAAATTCTCTGGTGGCCCGGAGATTTCCGAGTAAGGCTCGGAGATTTCCGTTCAAACCCAAAAACTCCAGGAACAAGAAACCAAAAGGGGACATGAGTGGGGAAAAGCATGTTTAGAGGATAGTGAAAGGCTTAGGATAGACACTCAAACTGAAAAGAAGACACACTCAAGTTGCAAAAACCATACAACACAAGAGAAGACCAACAAGAGTGTGTTTTCCCAAAAGAACCAAAGACAATGCAAGTGAGAATTAAAGAATAAAACCAAATAGAATCCAAAGAGAAAGAGTGTTGGTGGCCGAGGCCACCGTGTACGTGTTGTAGCATGGTACCGCGAAGATATATCTTGGGTCCATAACTACATCTCAACATTGAAGCTCACAAATTAGATTCAATTTGAAGTTTTAAAAATGATATGTCACTATATGCATAATAGGGGGAGGAAGAGTCCAATGTATTAGGAAAACACTCCCCCTAAGTCCATGCGTACCTATAGGTCTTATAAAGACTTAAACGTTGGAGTGTGTGTACGGAGTTCAAGCCAAGGCCCGAGAATCTATGATATTGAGCTCATTCCTCAAGTAGCAAAAGCGGGCTTCATCAAGGGGCTTCGTGAAGATATCCGCCAATTGATCCCTTGTACCAACATATGATAGATCAATATCACCTCGTGCCACGTGATCGCGGATGAAGTGATGACGAATCTCAATGTGCTTGGTCCTTGAATGTTGCACCAGATTGTATGAAATTTTGATGGCACTCTCATTGTCACATAAAAGCGGCACTTTGTCCAATAGGACACCGTAATCCTTTAAAGTTTGCCGCATCCAAAGAAGTTGAGTACATCCGCTTGCGGCATCAACATACTCGGCCTCCGCCGTGGATAATGAGATGCAATTTTGTTTCTTCGAGGACCAACTCACCAAAGATCTTCCAAGAAATTGACACGTTCCGGATGTGGACTTTCTATCATCAATGTCACCCGCCCAATCGGAGTCAGTATATCCACAAAGAGACAAGGTGCCATCTTTGGGATACCACAACCCAAAGCAAGGGGTATGAACCAAATATCTGAAGATTCTCTTTACGGCCATCAAATGACTTTCCTTAGGCGCGGCTTGATAACGGGCACACACTCCCACGCTTAAAACGATATCGGGCCTAGAGGCACACAAATAAAGAAGAGACCCAATCATAGAACGATAATCCTTTTGGTCTACCTCTTTACCGTCGGGGTTGAGTTGGAGGTGGCACTTGGTTTGCATAGGAGTCGTCACACCGTTAAGTCCAAGCAATTTGAATTTCTTGATCATCTCTTGAATATACTTGGCTTGACAAATGAAAGTCCCTTCCCTCAATTGCTTTATCACAAAGCCAAGAAAGAACTTGAGTTCACCCATCATGCACATCTCGAACTTGTCGGTCATTAGCTTGGAAAACTCATCATTGAACACACGGTTAGTAGAACCGAAGATAATGTCATCGACATATAATTGACAAATGAAGAGTTCACCATTAACCTTTTTAGTGAAAAGAGTGGGATCGATTACCCCAACCTCAAATCCACGGTCTACCAAGAACTCTCTCAAGTGCTCGTACCATGCACGGGGGGCTTGTTTAAGGCCATAGAGAGCTTTGTCCAAGACATAGACGTGGTGAGGATGGTTGGGGTTTTCAAAGCCCGGGGGTTGTTTAACATAAACAAGTTCTTGCAAAGGACCATTAAGAAAAGCAGATTTTACATCCATTTGTTGCAATTTGAAACCATGGTGAGAAGCAAAAGCGATGAGAATACGTATCGATTCGAGTCTTGCGACCGGTGCGAAAGTTTCTCCAAAATCGATGCCTTCGACTTGAGAAAAACCTTGAGCCACCAACCGCGCCTTGTTCCTCACAACGATACCATGTTCATCTTGCTTGTTCTTGAAGATCCACTTAGTGCCAATAACGTTGCGGCAATCTTTAGGCTTCTCAACTAGACGCCACACTTTGTTGCGCTCGAAGTTGTTAAGTTCTTCATGCATAGCCCCTAGCCAATCGGGATCTTCAAGAGCATCAAAGACTTTCTTGGGCTCGACCATGGAAATGTGTGCTTGATGCTCACTAAAGTGAGCTAATTGACTTCGTGTGGAGACCCTTGCTCGAATATCACCAATGACCTTGTCGAGAGATAAAGCTCTAAGTTCCAAAGACTTTGCAAAGCGAGCTTGACGACGAGTTTCAATTGCCGCCCTTGTGGTGGGGACAATTTCTTGACCATCTTGATCCTTTGGATCCTCGTCTTGACCTTCTTGAGGGCCTTGATCATCATGAGAAGTCTCTTCATGAGGTGGAGAAGGATGATTTTGCCCTTGAGTAGAACTTGGAGAAGTGGAGTTGGCTTCGATAATCTTGGTGGAGGAGGCATGATCTTTTTGTTGATGAAGATCTTGTTGAAATTCATCATGAGCTTCATCTTGAGAAGAAATAACATGCCCTTGTTGAGGAGGATCTTGAGATTGATCTTGAAGGGAAACATCATTTTCTATGAGTGAGCCACCTTGAGGTTCTTGTGATGGTGAGGTTTCCTTGATGGGAGAACTTGAATCATCTTGAACAACTTCTTGATGGACTTCAATTGGGCGTAGAAAGCCCACTCCCATCTTCTTAATAGCATCAAAAGGTTGTTCATCACCTACATCACAAACACCAACTTGTTCCACTTGGGAGCCATCATTTTCATCGAATTCCACACTACAAGACTCTATGATAATCCGGGAGGATTTATCCAAGACTCTATAAGTGTGGGACTCGCTACCATAACCGGAAAAATCCCCTCAAGAGACTTAGAGTGAAACTTACCCAACCGGACACCCTTGACGAGATAATAGCACTTACATCCAAACACTCGGAAGTAGCCAATGTTGGGTTTATTGCCGGTGAGGATCTCATAAGGAGTCTTCTTCAATCCCTTGCGGAAGTAGAGGCGATTAGTTGAATGACATGCGGTGGAAATAGCCTCCGCCCAAAAGTTGATGGGAGACTTGAACTCCGCCAACATAGATCTCGCCATGTCGATGAGAGTCCGGTTCTTTCTTTCGGCAACGCCATTTTGTTGAGGAGTGTAAGCAGCGGAATATTGATGACGAATGCCTTCTTCACTAAGAAAGTCGTTAAGAGTGTAGTTCTTGAATTCCGACCCATTGTCACTCTGAATAACCAAAATGGGAAGGTCATGTTGGCGTTGAACTTCCTTTGAGAAGTCGATGAAGACTTGTTGAGTTTCATCCTTGGTCTTGAAGAAGTAGACCCAAGTATACCTTGAATAGTCATCAACAATCACGAGGCAATATTTCTTGCCACCAAGACTTATCTCCGGAATTGGTCCAAATAGATCAACATGAAGGAGCTCCAAAATCCGGGATGATGATATGATGGTCTTGCTTGTATGAGGAATATCATGCATCTTGCCTTCCACACAAGCTCTACAAATTCGATCCCTTGAAAAGGAAACATGATCTTTTAGTCCAAGGATGTGGCCACCCTTGTGAAGACTTTGCAAAGTACGCATGTTTACGTGAGCTAGTCGGTGATGCCAAAGCCAACCCACGTCGGCTTTTCCGAAGAGACACATGGCTTGAGAAGTGGTGGCTCCGGAGAAGTCCACCACATAGAGCTCATGCTCCACGTGTCCCACGAAAGCCACTCTTAGCGACTTGCTCCACAAGAGGACCACAATGTCCTTATCAAAGAAGGGAGAGATCCCCATCTTTGTTAAGGCACGAACCGATAACAAATTATAGCCAAGAGATTCAACAAGCATGACATTGACTAGAGAAATGTCGGGGTCAACTACCACTTTGCCAAACCCGGTTACCTTAGACCTTGATAAGTCACCAAAAGTTACGGTTACTTGATCTTCATTAGGTTTCAACTCCGTACAAGTTCTTTGCTCCCGGTCATATGACTTGTACATCCACTATCAATTATCCATTTTGAACCACCAGGAGCAAGATCCTACAAGAGATTAATTCTTGCATTTAGCAACCCATTGCTTCACAATGGGTGCTTTATGGTTAGCGACAAGAGATTTAGGAACCCAAATAGCATATGAAATAAAACCATAGTAGGGTCCAATGTAAGGAGCACAAACATTCCCATAATAATCGACATATAAAGCATAGTTAGGGTTGTTGTCCCCAGCGTGATCTTTACGAGTAGGCTTGCCCCTTGTGACATTCCTACTCGCAAGACCTTCCTTGGATTGAATGGAGTCGGCCTTCTTGGCTTGGATGGGGTTGATGCTCTTGGGAATGCCCTTCTTGGCATTCATCTTGATGGGAGGCACATATCCAAGACCTTCCTTTCCTTGTCGAGTGTGAGGCTCCACGATGGGAGTCTCAACAACTTGTTTACCTTTAAGAAGGATGATCTTGGATGTGGCGGCCTTAGTCATCTCACTCTTCAACCTAACATTCTCCTTCACAAGATTAGCACTATCACAAGAACACTTAGAGGTAGAGATGCTAAGAGAATCAAGGTTAGTTAGCTGAGTTTGAAGTTGGGCATACGACTCTTTTAGAAGAGCATGTTCACTCTCCAAAGCTTTGTGAGCTATGACGAGCTTTTCCATGTCCTCAATGAGTCGAACATGCCCAACCGCAAATTCAGCTTTATCTTGTTGAGCCGCCTTGAATTTAGCAAAGTACATATCACGATCCTTAATGAGCTTAGCATGTGAGGAGTTATGAGTTTCCTCAATAGTTTCAAGTTGCTCCTCAAGACGAGCATGAGACTCTTCAATCTCCTCAAGAGAGGACTTCAAATAAGATAGAGAAATAGCGTCTTCTCTTTCTATCTTACCCTTCTCTTCATTGAGATGCTCTAGCTCACCAATTCGAACCATGAGGGCACCGACATGTTTCTTGCTATCACCTTGCAAGTTAGTGATAAAGGAGTCGAACGCCACAAGCTCTTGCTTGATTTGAAAGCTAGAGGCATCATCAAGCTCATTCATTTCATTCATGAGAGAGGAGGAGGATGAAGGTACCTCCGATGCCTTTGCCATAAGACACTTTGAGCTCTTGGTGATGGAGTTCTCCTTAGGCGATGTGAAAAGAGTGAAGGGGATCGTGTGCAGAAAACAAAAAAATTCCTACCGACGATATCCTAAAAGCACGCCAAGATCTATTCTATGCAGATATAGTAGTACGAACGGAGATCGGAATACGTACCCTTGTAGACCGAAAGCGGGGATTACGTTCCCGCACAAACATTGTCGATGCAGACCGACGAAGCCGACCTCAAGGTCGTGTAGAGGAAGCAGGCCTCCGAGTACCGCTAGCGCAGCACCTCGCAGGGAGTCGCACACGTACGGTGGAGACGACGCCTCCAAAGCTCCAGTCCAGGACGAGCAGCGGAAGACTTGGACCGGAACACCAGCAACGCGGCAGCGGGCTATGGTGGAGGAGATCCCCGGATCCTCTTGCTCGGCGCGGCTCCGACTTGGGAACCACGAGATCGAGAGAGAAATCGGGAATTAATTGGTGAATTAAAAGGCTGGGGGTGCCCTTTCTTATATAGGCTCCCAAGGGGAGCCTACCTTGCCAGTCAGGCAATGTGGGACTATCCCCACATAGCCTGGTTCGGCTAGGGAGTGCGCCGGCCCCCTGGTGGGCCCCTTGTGGCCTACCTAGGCCGGCCCTCCTGGCCCCCACCGAATTCCCCTAGGGAATTTTCCCCTCTTGGGCCTTCTTTCGTCCGGAAGGCCCATTTAGGGAAATCTGCCTTAATAAATTCGAAAATAAATATGTAAAATCATATTTGCATATTAATAACACTAATTAATATCAAACATAATATATATAATTTTTCCTAGCTCCGAAAACTCTTTCGGCGCTGCCCGATCTCCATCGGACCTCTCCCGGGACGCTCCCGGTGATCTCCTTCCTTTCCGGTTGTCTTGTCGAAACCCCTTAAGTGTGTTACCCTAGCGGTTCGATATAATATCAGGTATGATCAAGACTCCTCAATGATCAACGACTAACTCGTAGGCCTGGACCCCATGAATTAATCCGTGAGATATAACGAATGACTTTCATCTATCAAACCTGAACGTAAAGTCTTAGACCTTTTGCCATAGCGATACTTAGCACGTCCGAGCGTCGTTCCATAGATATCTCCATACCTAATCCCGACCTCGTTACCGACGATGCTATCTTCTACTCGTTCATGATCTCATGTCTCGGTGACCTAGTCACATGCTTGCAAGCTCATTAGACATGATCTCACCGAGTGGGCCCGAGAGTATCTATCCTGCTATGCGGACTGGCAAATCCCGCTCTTGACCCCTCGTCTCAACTACTCCTTTCCGATACCCAAAAGTATCACCGTTATTGTCATACTAAATAAGATACGACAATTGGTGCAATCAAAGTATCTTCGGGGAATATCAATAAGAGTTGATCTCACGGTCAAAGGTGTAACGACTATGTTCTCCAAATCTGGGTATGTCCATCACATCGCTCTCCAGCGATATGACTCTCATTGCCGACCGGCGCCATGCCCCATGACCGGGAAACCTCGATCATCAATCGCGCAACGAAACTAGTCTTAGTAGAGGCTACTAGGGACCTGGTTGTTTACGTATCACACCCGCATTAATTTTCCGCTTAATACGGTTCTAGCATGACACAAAAACCTATTATGAACAAACGAGATATGATAAAGAATACACTTTATTAATTGCCTCTAGGGCATATCTCCTTCAGTCTCCCACTTGCACTAGAGTACAACTTAATCTAGATTACAACTTGGTAAAAGCCTAACACGCATAGCTAACTGGTGCTGTTCATGCTTATCAAGCGGAAGAGGCTTCCTCAGCGGATCTGCCACATTCAGATCCGTATGCACTTTGCAAATCTTCACATCGCCTCCTTGTACGTACTGACGTATCACGTGGAAGCGTCGGAGAATGTGTTTGGCGGTGGAGTGAGACCTCGGCTCCTTGGTGTTCGCAATGGCACCCGTATTGTCGCAGAAGAGGATCACGGGGTCTTGCACGCTCGGGAACACTCCAAGTTCGATGACGAACTTCCTCAGCCACACAACTTCATTCGCGGCCTCGCAGGCAGCAATGTACTCCGACTCCATTGTAGATTGTGCGACTATGGGTTGCTTCCCACTTCTCCAGCACACGGCGCCTCCATTCACCTTGAACACGTAACCTGTCTGTGACTTACAGTCATCGGGGTCTGAGCAGAAACTTGCATCTACGTAACCCGTTACGCCAAGTTCTTCATCGCAGCCACCATACACAAGGAACATTTCCTTTGTCTTATTGAGATACTTAAGAATGCTCTTAACAGCTACCCAATGCGGCATTCCAGGATTACTCTGGAACCGGCTTGTCAAACTTAGAGCTAATGCCACATCCGGTCTAGTACTCAACATTGCATACATGATCGATCCTATGGCTGAAGCATAAGGATGTTTCGTCATTTCGGCCTTACCCAGTTCCGTCACCGGACACTGCGCCTTACGCAATATCTTATTCTTGATAACCGGCAGAGAACCCTTCTTTGCCTTCTCCATATGAAAACGCTTCAATATTTTATCAAGATAAGTACTCTGACTCAGTGCTAATAGGCGCCTTGATCTATCGCGATAGATTTTTATGCCTAAAACATACGCAGCTTCTCCTAAGTCCTTCATGGAAAACTTACTGTTTAAATATTCCTTCACGCTATTCAGAAGTTCCACATCATTCCCTATTAGCAATATGTCGTCAACATACAGTGCTAAGAACACAACCGAGCTCCCACTCATTTTCTTGTAAATACAGGTCTCTTCCACATTCTGGATAAATCCAAAACCTTTGATTACCTCATCAAAGCGAAGATTCCAGCTCCGAGATGCCTGCTTCAATCCATAGATGGATCGCTGAAGCTTGCACACCTTGTTAGCACTTCCTGGATCGACAAAACCTTCCGGCTGTACCATGTACAACTCTTCCTCAATGTTTCCATTCAGGAAGGCCGTTTTGACGTCCATCTGCCAGATTTCATAATCATAGTAGGCAGCTACCGCTAACAAAATCCGAATAGACTTAAGCATCGCTACCGGTGAAAAAGTTTCATCGTAGTCAATTCCATGAACTTGTCGGAAACCCTTTGCGACAAGCCGAGCTTTATAGACGGTCACATTACCATCAGCATCAGTCTTCTTCTTAAAGATCCACTTATTCTCGACGGCCTTGCGCCCTTCGGGAATATCCACCAAAGTCCACACTTTGTTATCATACATGGATACTATTTCGGATTTCATGGCTTCAAGCCATTTCTCGGACTCTAGACTCTCCATCGCCTCCTTGTAGTTCGTAGGTTCGTCTTGCTCGACTAGCATGACGGTGCAAACCATATTGCCATACCATTCTGGTGCGATCCGAGATCTACCAGACCTACGAGGTAGAACATCTTCCTCGACAGTTTCTCCCACTCCTTCCACGGAGGACGTTTCCAGAATTGCTTCCGTTGCGCCACTCGGAATCTCGAGTTCAGGATGAACGATTTCATCGAGGTCTACCTTCCTCCCACTTACTCCTTTCGCGAGAAACTCCTTCTCTAGAAAGGTACCGATCTTCGCGACAAAAGTTTTACCCTCAGCTTGGTTGTAGAAGGTGTACCCAACGGTTTCCCGCGGATATCCTACAAAGACGACTTTCTCCGACTTCGGTTCGAGTTTGTCGGGCTGTAGTTTCTTAACGTACGCCTCACAACCCCAAACCTTCAGAAACGATAACTTAGGCTTATGGCCATACCATAATTCATACAGCGTCGTTTCAACGGACTTGGACGGAGCCCTATTTAAAATGAATGCGGCTGTTTCTAACGCATAACCCCAGAAGGACACTGGCAGATCGGTAAGAGACATCATAGATCGGACACTATCCAGTAGAGTACGATTACGTCGCTCGGACACACCGTTACGCTGCGGCGTTCCGGCGGGCGTAAGTTGGGGCACTATGCCACAACTCTTCAGATGTGTGCCAAACTCAAAACTCAAGTACTCTCCACCGCGATCGGACCGGAGATGCTTGATTTTCCTATTAAGTTGATTCTCAACTTCACTCTGGAATTCTTTGAACCTTTCAAACGTTTCAGACTTGTGTTTCATCAAATAGATATAACTGTATCTACTCAAGTCATCAGTGAAGGTGACGAAGTAACGATAACCATTGCGTGTCGAAACGCTCATTGGTCCACATACGTCTGTATGTATGATCCCCAACAAATCCGACGCCCGTTCAACGAAACCTTTGAACGGTGTTCTGGTCATTTTGCCCATGAGGCATGGTTCGCATGTATCGAGGGATCCGAAATCCAACGAGTCCAAGAGTCCATCGGAGTGGAGTCGCTTCATGCGCTTTATACCAATATGACCAAGACGGCAATGCCACAAAAACATGGCGGTATCGTCACTACACTTAATTCGTTTGGCCTCTATGTTATGGATGTGAGTACTACGATCGAGATTCAACAAGAATAAACCATTACTCTCGGGAGCATCAACATAAAAGATATCATTCATATAAATAGCACAATTGCTTGACACTGATTTAAATGAATAACCGTCTTGTAACAGGCAAGACCCACTTATAATGTTTACACTCAAGGATGGCACAAAATAACATTTATTTAAAACCAAAACTAATCCCGATGGTAGATGCAGAGGGAGCGTGCCGACAGCCACCACGTCGACTCTCGATCCGTTGCCGACGCGCATCGTCACCTCATCCTTCGCTAGCCGCCTTCTATTTCGTAACTCCTCCTCAGAGTTACATATATGAGCAACAGAACCAGTATCAAATACCCACGTATTGCTCCGGGCAGATGTAATGTACACATCTATAACATGTATATCAAATATACCTTGCTCTTTGTCGACCGTCTTGCCAGACTTCCTATCCTCCAGATACATGGGGCAGTTGCGCTTCCAATGACCCTTCCCCTTGCAGTAGAAACACTCCACGCTAGCTCTGGGACCAGACCTGTTAGTCCTGGGCTTGGCAGCCAACTTTGCCTCCCTCCGGGACTTCCAGCTCTGCTTTCCCTTGCCACCGGACTTCTTGAAATCAACGGTCTTGTTGACCATCAACAGCGTGTGCTCCTTCTTAATCTCTACCTCAGCAGTCTTAAGCATCATGAACACTTCACCCAGGGACTTAGCCATGCCCTGCATGTTGTAGTTCATGACGAAGCCTTTGTAGCTTGGTGGCAACGACTGCAACACCCTGTCAATCGCCAGCTCATCGGGAATCTTGCACTCCAGAGCATTCAGGCGTTGAACGTAGCCAGACATCTTGACTACATGCTCGCTCACACTGCTATGCTCTTCCATCTTGGCTGAGAAGAAAAGCTCAGAAGCCTCATATCTCTCAGCCTTAGCCTGCGGCGCAAAGACAGCCTTAAGATCCGAAATGATCTCAAAGGCGCTCATCTTCTCAAAGCGCTTCTGCAGGTCGGCTTCCATGGCGTAGAGCATGCCACTCGAGACAAAGGCAGAATCCTCCGATCGGGTCTGGAAGACCTTCTTCTCATCCTCAGAGGCTTCATCTGCAGGAGGGTCACCTATGGCGGCCTCAATGACGTAGGCCACCCTATGGGGAGTGAGGAGGATCCTCAGGTTGCGGAACCAGGCCATGAAGTTTGACCCATTGGTCTTAAGCTTTTCTTTCTCAAGGAACAGACCTAGGTTAAACGAGGGGCGAGACATCTACAATGGAATTTGCAACAACATAAGACTTTGTTCATAATAATTTTGAGTTATAGTATTTTAGAAAATAACTAACATAACTCCCACTCAAACGAACATCCCTCCTGGTCGTTTAAGCGATTACACGACCCCCATCCATTGCACCACCCCTCATCATCAAAGCCGGCGGCACAACTTCAAGAGTAGACAAAATCGTTCGCCACACCAATTTTGTGACTCGTGCTCGACCTTTCGGTCTTCCTGTTCCGAGGCCATACCTCTGAGTATGCTAGGCTCGGCACCAAAGACCTCCACGCTGACGCTTGTGCAACATGGCTTACACACACCGTATGCGAACGAAGATATGTCTGACACCCGATCATCACGGCCTGCCTCATAACGTAGAACTTTATTGGTGGTGCGCGTTGGAGGGAGAACACTAGTGGTATTTTGAAGGGATCATCTTATTCAGCTACCGCCGTGTAACACACAATCACACAAAATAAGATGCACACAAAACATCAAATGTAATGCAATGTGATACAGTCCATCGCGCCATGGTCTTCTTGGCGCCCGCAGTTTATAAACAATTTAATAAACCTACCTTGACCATATCACATAGCCCCTGCAAAATAAAGTTAGACGCTTCTACTTTATCTTTTGCATATTTTACGTGGCTTGGGGCTTTCGTAAATAGAACCGCTTCATACCTACGAATCTTATGACCACAACAACGATCCAATAATTGCATGTTTAAGCATCCCTTTCGGGCCCTCCATTGAAAATGCGAAGACCAACTAAAGAGAGAGAAACTGTCACCCACCAGCCACATATACGGTACAAGCCGTATGTCAGTAGTGGAACCAGTCTCGCGTAAGCGTACGCGTAAAGTCGGTCCGGGCCGCTTCATCAACTCAATGCCGCTGGAATACACAAGTGCACGCTAGAGGGTAGCAAATAACAGGAACGGTGCCCCCGTGCAGAGCACGGGTTCTAACAGCGTACAGCTATATCTACGATAGATCGGCTCTGATACCACTGAAGGGGATCGTGTGCAGAAAACAAAATTTTTCCTACCGACGATATCCTAAAAGCATGCCAAGATCTATTCTATGCAGATATAGTAGTACGAACGGAGATCGGAATACGTACCCTTGTAGACCGAAAGCGAGATTACGTTCCCGCACAAACGTTGTCGATGCAGACCGACGAAGCCGACCTCAAGGTCGTGTAGAGGAAGCAGACCTCCGAGTACCGCTAGCGCAGCACCTCGCAGGGAGTCGCACACGTACGGTGGAGATGACGCCTCCGAAGCTCCAGTCCAGGACGAGCAGCGGAAGACTTGGACCGGAACACCAGCAGCGCGGCAGCGGGCTATGGTGGAGGAGATCCCCAGATCCTCTTGCTCGGCGCGGCTCCGACTTGGGAACCACGAGATCGAGAGAGAAATCGGGAATTAATTGGTGAATTAAAAGGCTGGGGGTGCCCTTTCTTATATAGGCTCCCAAGGGGAGCCTACCTTGCCAGCCAGGCAATGTGGGACTATCCCCACATAGCCTGGTTCGGCTAGGGAGTGCGCCGGCCCCCTGGTGGGCCCCTTGTGTCCCACCTAGGCCGGCCCTCCTGGCCCCCACCGAATTCCCCTAGGGAATTTTCCCCTCTTGGCCTTCTTTCGTCCGGAAGGCCCATTTAGGGAAATCTGCCTTAATAAATTCGAAAATAAATATATAAAATCATATTTGCATATTAATAACACTAATTAATATCAAACATAATATATATAATTTTTCCTAGCTCCGAAAACTCTTTCGGCGCTGCCCGATCTCCATCGGACCTCTCCCGGGACGCTCCCGGTGATCTCCTTCCTTTCCGGTTGTCTTGTCGAAAACCCTTAAGTGTGTTACCCTAGCGGTTCGATATAATATCAGGTATGATCAAGACTCCTGTCGGGGGGCTGCCCCCCGGGTAGGGGCAGATCCCGGTATAATTCAATAAGGTGTCAACAGTACTTGACCTTTGGCGAGAGCGAGGGACACCTCCTGCTGTACTGAAAGGGCAAATTGACCCTTGAGCGCTAGTAGAGGACAGAGTGCCTCCTGGCAGGCGCAAAGGTCAGGTCTTGTAGCTATAAATAGACACCCCCGGCCCTCACAATCGCAGCACAAGCATGAGCGGGTGGTTCCTCTAAGAACTAGCTTTTCAAAGATGTCTTTGCTGATAGGCTAAGACATATTCGGGAGGCTAGGCCTAGAGTTACTCATCCTGGGATGAGCTCGGACACCTCCGGAAAGGATCCCGGATCTAGGACTCCGAAGAGACTCCCGGATGGAGATATACTCGGCTTTACCGGATAGGTAGTCCGGGTAAGTATTAACCGGAATGTATGTCTCGGACTTGATCTTAGGCAGAAGAGGCTCACAGTGGCAAGCAAGGAGGTAGCCGGCGTGAGGGCTTCCGGCAGGCCATCAACGGTCCGTAGCAGGCTTTCCCGTCTGTTGCGGGGGGAAGTACCGTTCCGCCTGACACGGAAGCATGGTCACCTCCCGCCTGACACGGAAGGATGGTCACCTTCCGCCTGACACGGAAGCGCGTCAGCCGGTACGATCGTGGTACGACAAGACCTGACATGCCTAGCCCGGCAATCCGGAAAAGGCTATCCGGGATGGGCAAACACATGTCTTGTCTCTGAGAGGGGGACAATGATGATGTAGGACGGCGCCTGCCGTCCTTGTCGAGATGATGACGAAGGGGCTACACCGGATAGCCCGGCGACTAGGTCGCACTAGCCGGTAACGGCATGCCGGCTAGGCCTGTCCGGTGGGGCCAAGCCAGTTTAGGGTTTCCGGCCCTCCCGACCGGAGCTCTATAAAAGGCGCCATAACTGCCCCTGAGGAAAAAAGACCAACTTGAGAGCCAAACCTATAGTCGCATTTACTCTTAGAGCATTCACTCCTTCTTACCTTGAGTTCATCTAGTTCTTTGTACTCCTCCCTTTGAGAGATCTTGTAGCAAAGTTGTAGCTCTTGTACCACAAATATATAGAGAGGAAAGGCAGGAGTAGGGGTGTTACCTCCTCACGAGGGCCCTGAACCTGGGTATATCGTGTGTGTGTTGTGTGCCTTCGTGCATTTGTTCTTGTTTGTTAGATCTTCCACCTCGTTCATTGTTCTTATTTCGTGTTCCTGGGAGATCTCGGTTTTACCGGGATCCTCCCAATGTGAGCTCTTCAGCTCGCTATCCCTCCCCGGATCCACCAACGTCCATCGGCCCCACAACTTAGCCATCCTATGGCATCTGCCGTGACACCACCACGACAGTTGGCGCCCACCGTGGGGCAGACAGAGGCGTTGGCTGGTGTACACATCCGGACGGGCTCCCCAGTTCGTTTCGACGTTCGGGTTCTCTCTGGCCTGGTCGTAAGGCTAGGGGAGATGGACTTCGTCTGCGAGAACGCAGGTTGCTTCCGGAACAGACCGTTTCCGGTGAACGGATGTCTCATTGACTTCGGTGGTTTCACCACCTACGTGGCCACCGAGGTTGTCTGTAGCTACCCGGACGCGGTCCTGGAAGCTGAGGACCCTCCCATGCTCTGCGCAGCTCGGGGTCTGCGTGCCGGTCGCTCCCCGAGTTCTGTCGCAGTGATGATGGTCGGAGCAACTGAGGAGGAGTACCAGGACGCTGACAGCGATACCGACGGCCTCCCCCGTTTGGCCAAACCCCCGCAGGAAAGACATGTGGCACGGGATGGTGACCCGCAGCCGTCACAGCCGCGGCGTCGTCCGGATCCCCTCTCGGGTCTGGTGGCCAAATAAGCTGTACCTGTGGCTGCCGAAGCGGATACCCAGGTCACTTCGGCTGAGTTAGAGGAGCAGCGGAAGTTGCTACTCGCTGAGGCAAAGGAGATCGCCGAAATCCGTCGCGAGCTCAGCGCTAGCCTCCGGGAGTACAATGCAGCTCACGGGTTCCCTAAGATAGACTCCCGGAAGAAGCGCATTGCAGATCTGCGCAAGAAAGGAAGAATGGTGAATGAGGAGCTGACTGGTGGAGCCACCACCAGCAACACCGGAAGCCGGATTTCCGCGGGGAAGCCGGTGTATAGCTCACCGGCGAAAACTCTTAGGGCCGCCGAAGCCGCCATGGCCGAGTTGGTGGGGTTATCCGGTGAAGCCCTGCGCAAGCAACAGGAGAGGGTAAACGAGTTGGTTATTGAGGCCAACCGGCAGAACCAGGCCTTCAAGAAGAAGAACCCCGGGGCAGGGTCCCAAGTGCACTCAGCCAGACCCAATAGCCAGAAGTCAGATGGGGAGGCCTCTTCCCCGCATCCGAGCAGAAGCAAGAGCAAGAGCAAGAGCCGGAGTCGAGGTTCCGGGAAGAACAAGCAGCTACAGACCTATGACCCGGCCTTTGCCGGTATCCAGCAAGTCGGGCAAGCCGGACAGCGTAACTCGGGACAGGCGGGAAGTACCCGTGGGGATGGTAACCTGGGTGTAGGAAACAATAACCCGGTTGGCCGTGGTAATCCACCCCGGAACCCTCCTCATGTACAGGGAAACCCACAGAGGGAGGTCGTCTCTGTCCCCCAGCATGCCGTGATCCCTGTACATGATAGGCTCAATGATGGCAACTCGAGGCTGCAGCAGCTCGGGTATCAGCCAGACGAGAACCCTTTGGGATCTCGGATAGGGACCAGACAGCTGAACCCGGCAGATGCAAGATTCCGGCTCGACCGGATTCACCAATCCGAGTTAGTGGAAGAGCAAGGACCTCCGGGACCTGCCTGCTTTGGACCTCGGATTATGCGGGAACCACCTGTTCGGAACTTTCAGCTCAACAGGGGTGCCAAGACCTATGACGGCAGCAAGAAGCCGGAGGACTGGCTGACCGACTATGTAACTGCAGTAAGCATAGCCGGTGGAAACAGACGATGGGCGGTACGTTACATACCGCAGATGTTGGAAGGACCTGCCCGGATCGGGTTGAACAACCTGAGGGCTGGCAGCATAGACTGCTGGTTAGATTTCGAGGAGGCATTCATCAGCAACTTTATCAGCACATACAAAAGGCCAAACCGACCTCAGCAGCTCGCCATCTGTAGGCAAAGGAGCAACGTACTGACCGGGAGTACCTTACCCGGTGGAGCAATATTCGCAACTCTTGCGAAGGAGTGGTGGAGGCACAGGCCATCTCCTGGTTTGCGCAAGGATGCCGGCATGGCTCGATGCTGTGGCAGAAGTTGCAGAGAAAGATGCCAACAACCTTGGCAGAGACCATGCGCATCGCCGATACCTACACGCTTGGAGATCCCATGCAACCCCTGGTGGATGTCGGTGACTCCAACAGGAGGAATGCGAGACCTCAGCGTTCAGGACCGAGCAGGAGCCATGATCGCCAGCAGTTCGGCCACAAGAGGAACCAGCCCGAGTATCACCATGCTGCGCAGCACGTCGCAGCAGTGACCCGGGAGCAGGAGGATGCCGGCAACAGCCAGCGTCAGAAGACAAGTGGCCCAGCTTGGGGTCAGAGTCAGGAGGTGCAAAAGACCTGGGTGGAACAAAAGAAGCCCCTGACATATGAAAAGATGCTGAACAAGCCATGCTGCTACCACACTCTGGAAGCCAACAATCCCGCGAACCATTCTACCCGGCAGTGCAGTTGGTATCAGCGCACGTTGCAGGAAGGCAGCTCGGGAGCTATTCGGCAGAGTGCTCCGGCATCTCAGCCTAATATCCCGAGACCCCCTCCTCCGACATCGGGGGCCAGCGCTGTCCGACTTCCCCCTCCTCCGAGAGGACCCCCACCTCGCCCAGTGAATGTGGTACACACCCGGAACGACAACGGTAACCAAGGCGGACAGCAGCAGAGTAACTACCGGGAGGCACATCAGAGCTATGTGGTCTTTGTGACCGAGCCCACTGACCGAAAGAGTGTGCGGCAACATGCTCTGGAGGTGAATGCTGTGATCCCGGCGGTGCCCAAGTTCTTGCACTGGTCCGAGATGGAGATCACGTGGAGCCGCAAGGATCACCCCCGAGTTATGCCTAAGCCGGGAGCGTATGCCTTAGTGGTGGACCCAACTTTTGTCGGACCCAACCTCAACGTCCGCTTCAGCCGGGTTCTGATCGACAATGGCAGTGCCATTAACATCGTGTACAAGGACACGATGCTGAAGCTGGGAGTATCCATGAACACCCTGCTGCCTACCGAGACAACCTTCCACGGCATTGTGCCCGGAGTCTCTTGCTCGCCCATGGGAAAGATCTGGGTTGAGGTGCTATTCGGAACTCGGGAGAACTGCCGAACCGAGAGCTTGGAGTACGAGGTCGTGGACCTCGAGAGCCCATATCACGCACTGATCGGCAGACCGGCCCTCGCCAAGTTCATGATCTCAACTCACATGGGCTACCTCAAGATGAAGATGCCGGGACCTAACGGCGTAATCACCATCTCGGGAGACCACAAGCTCTCCATGGAGTGTGCATCGGCGGGGTCGTGCTTAGCTGAGTCCCTGGTGATCGCGGAAGAGAAGAAGAGGATCCAGCAGGTGGTGGCGATGGCCAAGACCTCCCAACTCGGAATGTCCGGGATGGTGAACCCGGAGCAGGGTGCGTCATTCCAGCCCCCCAAAGAGACCAAGAAGGTGGGTGTAGACCCCAGCAACCCGGAGCGCCAAGTAATCATTGGCAGCAACTTGGACAGCAAATAGGAAGGCGAGCTCGTCGACTTCCTCCGTGAGAATCGGGATGCCTTTGCGTGGTCGAGTGACGATCTGCAAGGCGTCCCGAGGGAGTTGGCTGAGCACTCTCTGTTTGTTCGACCGGATGCGAAGCCGGTGAAGCAACCAACTAGGCGCCTCTCGGATGAAAGAAGAGTCGCGGTCATGGAGCATCTGGCTATACTGCTGGCCGCAGGATTCATAATGGAGGTGCTACACCCGTATTGGATATCGAATCCGGTCCTGGTAGAGAAGAAGAAGGATGATCCCCTCCTGCTTAAGGTGTGGCGCATGTGCATCGACTTCACCAATCTCAACAAAGCCTGTCCGAAGGACCCCTTTCCACTGCCCCGGATAGATCAAGTGATAGACTCCACTGCCGGGAGTGAGCTTTTGACTTTTTTAGATGCATATTCTGGTTTCCACCAGATACCTTTGAATCCGGATGATCAATTGAAAACCGCTTTTATTACCCCTTACGGGGCTTATTGCTATCGTGTCATGACTTTCGGGTTGAGGAATGTTGGTGCCACATACCAGAGATGCATGCAGAAATGTTTGCATGATCAAATAGGCCGGAATGCCGAGGTCTATGTCGATGACATAGTCATAAAGACAAAAGAAAAAGCCTCATTGATAGATGATCTGAGGGAAACATTTAAGAACCTAAGAAGATTCCGGATGAAGTTGAACCCGGATAAATGCACATTCGGTGTACCGGCAGGGAAGTTACTCGGTTTCCTAATCTCAAGCCGGGGAATCGAGGTCAACCCGGGTAAAATTCGTGCCATCGAAAGCATGAAGTTGCCGGTACGTCTCAAAGATGTGCAGAAGTTTACCGGGTGTCTTGCATCCCTAAGTCGGTTTGTGAGTCGACTTGGGGAGAAGGCCTTGCCCCTGTACCAACTAATGAAGAAGAGCAAGACATTTGTTTGGACCCCGCAGGCTGATGCGGCGTTCAATGATTTGAAGAGAATGCTCTCAACAACACCGGTGTTGGCATCCCCGTTACCCAAGGAACCTATGCAGTTGTATATTGCCGCAACCAACCGAGTAGTCAGTGTGGCAATGGTTGTAGAAAGGGAAGAGGGGGGCAAGCTGATACAGAGGCCGGTGTACTACCTCAGTGAGGTGATCTCGGAATCCAAGCAGAACTACCCGCACTACCAGAAGATGGCATATGGGGTGTACATGGCAGTGACCAAGCTCAAGCACTACTTTCAGGAACACCCGATCACAGTGGTATGCGAAGCTCCTCTCGCCGAGATCATCGGTTGCAAGGATGCTAGCGGCCGGGTAGCCAAATGGGCCATCCAGTTGTCTCCATACGCTCCGGCGTATGAGAGACGTGACGCCATCAAGTCGCAGGCATTGCCGGACTTTTTGGTGGACTGGGCCGAGATGCAGTATGAACCTCCGATGCCGGATTACAATTTCTGGAGGATGCATTTCGATGGCTCAAAGGCTAAGATCGGATTGGGTGCCGGAGTGGTCCTCACTTCTCCAAAACAAGATGT
The DNA here is from genome assembly GCA_026929855.1 of Poa annua. Classification (NCBI taxonomy): domain Eukaryota; kingdom Viridiplantae; phylum Streptophyta; class Magnoliopsida; order Poales; family Poaceae; genus Poa; species Poa annua. Next base: position 75,424,817 of record CM049431.1, on the reverse strand, counting down.
ACTGAAGTATGTGCTGCAAATTCATTTTCGGGCATCCAACAATGTCGCGGAATATGAGGCCTTGGTTCATTTTCCGGATAGAGTGTTTCGGTGACTCCGACCTCGTAGTACAACAGGTGTCGGGGAATGGGGATGCCCTCGATGCAAACATGGCCTTATACAGGTTTCATGTGCAGAAAATATCCGGATTTTTCGAAGGATGCGAGTTCAAGCATATACCCAGAGGAGAAAACGAAGCATCGGATGTCTTGTCCAAGCTAGGGTCATCTCGGGATGCCATCCCACCCGGGATAGCCCTGGAGCATTTGAGGAAGCCATCTATACAACCATCACCCGAGTCAGATTCTATCTTCATCCCCAAGGAGCCTGGTTCAGATGCAGTGCCCATGGAAGTAGATGTCGGGAGCATAACATCGAACCCGGGGACTGCGTCCCAGTGCTCAGAGAGACAAAGAAAGATGATGATAGAGGTGATGTCGGCAGAACCAATGGACATAGACGCTCCCGCATTCCCGGTGCGACCCATCCCGGAGTGGGCACATCCCATTATGGCTTACATCTTGGAGGGAACTCTCCCGGAGAATGAAGTGGAAGCCCGGCAAATACTGCGAAGATCAAAAGCATACACTGTCATCAATCAAGAGCTGTACAAGAGAAGTGTCACTGAAGTACTTCAGAGATGTGTAGAACCGGCAGAAGGGCAAGAGATGCTCCTGGAGATACATCAGGGAGAGTGTGGACATCATGCATCATCCCGAGCCCTGGTGGCGAAAGTATTCCGGCATGGGTTCTACTGGCCCACTACATTGCAGCAAGCAGAAGATATTGTCCGGAAGTGTGGAGGATGCCAGAGATTTGCTCACCGGATACACATGCCGGCGTCAGCACTGAAAACAATCCCCATCACTTGGCCATTCGCAGTATGGTGTTTGGATATGGTCGGACAATTCAAACCGGCAAGAGGCAACATGACACATATACTGGTGATGGTGGACAAGTTCACCAAGTGGATAGAGGTCAAGCCAATCCGGAAGTGTGATGGACACACCGCTGTGCAATTCCTGAAAGACATCATCTTGAGATACGGATACCCACACAGCATTATCACGGATAATGGCACCAACTTTGCTGTGGGGGAATTCGCTCGATTTTGTGCTGAGAAGGGAATCCGGCTGGATGTAGCATCAGTCGCACACCCGGAAGCAAATGGGCAAGTCGAAAGAGAAAATGCTTTAGTCTTAGCCGGTATCAAAGCTCGTTTGATCGAACCATTGTTGAGAACTCCGGGATGCTGGATAGAGGAGTTACCGGCGGTATTATGGGGTCTCCGGACTACACCGAATAGATCTACCGGCTACACGCCATTCTTCATGGTATACGGTGCTGAGGCAGTGCTCCCGACCGACATACAATATGACTCCCCGAGAGTGACAATGTTCACCGAAACCGAGGCAAAAGAGGCCCGAGAAGATGATGTGGATTTACTCGAAGAGGCAAGAGAGTTGGCGCTATCTCGGTCTGCAATTTACCAGCAAAATCTTTGCCGATATCATAGCCGAAAGGTACACCCGAGGGTGTTCCGGGAAGGGGATCTGGTGCTGAGGCTCATCCAACGCACGGCCGGAATGCATAAGCTGTCACCTCGATGGGAGTGACCTTTTGTGGTAAGCAGGGCATTGCACAATGATTCTTATTACCTTGTAGATGCACAGGAGGCTAGGAAAGGTGTAATGGACAAATCCGGTGAGGAAACCAAGCGCCCATGGAATGTAGCTCTACTTCGACCCTTTTACACGTAAAGGGCTCAGTGTATGTTGCATCTCGAATTTTTGTTAATGAAAGTAAGGCACCCCGGGAGGAACCCGGGGACTGCCCGGTTACGTGCATGTCCTGTTATTTTTGTCAAGTTCATTTACTGTTTTATACCGGCATCCCGGGAAGGAACCCGGGGACTGCCGGATAGCTATCTTTTATATTGTGTGCATGCCGGGAAAGTTCCGAGTCCGATTCTCAAAGTCAGAGTAATGTATGTCATGTGAAATCATCTTGTGACTCGACTGACGAACGCCGAAATGGTAGTCAAGAGCAAAGAGAGGGAAGGTGGGAAACACGAAAATGGTCTCGGGGACTTGGAGCAGGAACTTGTCCGGCATGCTTGTTTTTTACTAACTTAGCTGTTTTTTATGTCGGGAATTCAGTTAGTAGGAACTCGGATTGTTTTAAGTAATGTATGCCGTATGTGGAGTTTTGTGACTCGACTGTCGAACGCCGAAATGGTAGACAAGAGCAGAAATTACCTAAGTACGGTAAACATGAAAGGCAATTCGGGAACTCAAAACAGAATAAATTGACATAAGTTGTTCAGACAAATAGTTCAGTACGCAATAAAACTAATATAAGTATACGATACATCTGGCACCCGGCATCCCGGGGATTTAACGAATCTACTCTCAAGTTTTTTAAGCGATAGGGGAGGCCGGCTTCTCGACAGAGACCTCGGGAGCAGCAGCCTCGGGAGCAGCAGCACCAGAAGCAGCAGGAGCAGCAGCGGGAGAGACTTCGGCTTCAGTTCCGGCAGCGCTACTCGGGGCGTCGGGACGCACCTCGGTCTCGGTGGCCTCGGGTCTCGGCGAAGTCGTTGCGTCCCGGGGAACCACGCTCTCGGGCGCAGCACCGGAGGCAGCATCGTCTTCTTCCGGGATCTCCTCTTCCGCGTCGCCGGTTGCGCCGGTATCTTCGTCGTCCTCATAATCTGATTCGGACTCAGAGGAAACGGTGCTGGCGGTGAAGGCACGGATGCTGGCCCACTTGGCGATGCTATGCGCCACCTCTTGTCGGCGCTGGACCCTTTCCGGATCATTGACCCAAGGCGAAACCGTCCGCAGACGCAGGATCGCCCCCAGATCGAGACCTTCGTACCAGCTAAGTACTTGGGTCAAGACCTGGTCGGCACCAGCCCGCGCACCGGAACGCTTCCAGGCGTGGATGCGACTCCCGGCACCCCGGAGTGCGCTCGAGAGCTCGGGAATCGAGAGCGTCCCGCGGATGCTCGGCCACAGTGCGCCGTGGACGTGGATCGCGGCGCTGAGCAGCTCCGTCCCGATAGACCGGAGAGGTACTATCCGGGCCTTCAGGGCGGTGAGGTGGTCCTCGATGTCCCAGGCATCCGAAATGGGACCCTTCCCGGCGCGCTTCTCTCGGGCGGCGGCAACAGCAAGGGCGGCAGCCTCGCGGGAGTGCTCGAACTCTCCTTTAAAAAGAAGAGCTGTCAAACCACTAGGTCAAAAGAAAAGCAACAGCAAATAAAGGAAGTAACAAGAGAAGAGGGGTGTCGGATCACTCACTGTTGAGATCCCGGTTCAATACCGTGAGCTCGGTGAGCCAAGTATCAGACCGTGACCGGAGAAGAGCCAGCTCGGTCTCGGCGTTATGCGCGCGCTCCACCGACTGATCCAAGGTTTCCTTCTGCTTCTTGCTCGCCTCGATGAAGCACTTCTTCATCTCGGACGCGGCAGTCTTGGATTTGTCGAGCTCGCCGTTGAGGCGCGCGATCTCGGCTTGCGCGGTAGCAAGGGCAGCCTTTTGGTCTACCGAGACCTGGCGCGCGGCGTCCCGCTCTTCCCGGAGGCGACCTTCGCACTTCTTCGACTGACCGAGGTCAGCAAGAACCCGGTTGAAGATGTTGCGGCGTTTCTGGCTGCACTCCTGAAAGCAAGACAAAGAAGGAGGAGTCAGTGTAACATCCCAAAAAAAATATTAATATAATTATTTGTGCAAAAATGTGGGCCAACAAAAACTTTTCTTATAAAAATGTGTGTATGTTTAATTCTTGAGTGTTGCTTGTTGCATTGTTTGCAAGATTGTTTAATTCTAGCTCTAATTAAAAATTTGAGGAAAAGAAAACAAATAAAACAAATCACAAAAACAAAACACCATGTGACACATGTCACATTATTTTTCCAAATTAAGAAGCATAATTTTATTTTCACACCAAAATCAATGGAGTAATATTATAAACACTCCAAGTTAATTTTTACAAAGTGTTCCCTTTCAAAAACTCAAATTTAAAACCTCAAATTCAAATTAGAAATTCATGATTGAAATATTTCAAAAGAGACTTTGTAACACTCACCAATAATATACTTAGCCTAGATCCTAAGTTTGGACCCAAAAGAATTAAGAGAAATATGGAAAATTAAATAGCCAAAATGCTACTGTTTTGGTTCAGGCATTTCAGCAAACACCTGGTGGTCACCACCTGTTCATCCCAAACCGAACCAAAATCCATGGATGATTTGATCAATTTTGATCAAATTGACGCAAGCCACTGCCCTCACTCGTTTTGCCTCACTCCACTCGTCTCGCCGCACTCAAGAACACGAGGATTTGGCCTCGGGAGCGCCGAGGAACGGCCGGAGACAGCAGCGGGCGCGCGCACGTCGCCAATGTCGGCACTGTGGCCGCGCAGGCGCCGCGCCGTGCTGGACGCTCCGTGCCCCCCCCCCCCCTCGCTCTCCCTCACCTCCTGGCTCCCTCACGCGGCAGCAGCACGCCCCCGCACGCCCCGACCGCGCCGCGCCCGAGCCACGCCGTGCACGTCGTGCACCGCCCGAGCGCGCTCACGGCCGGCCCGCCCCGTCTCGCACGCGCAGCACGCGCCACGCAGCCGCACCTTGCCCACCCGGTCCCCCGAGCACCCCACAGCCTAGCCACACCCTCCACCGGCCTACGGCGGGCTAGCACGGCCGCGGGCGCCTCTGCACCGTGTCCACCGTGCGCCGCCCGGCCTCTATTTAAGCCGCCCCGTGCCCTGCATTTCTCCACACCACCACACTGCCTCTCCCCCTCACTTCACCACCCTCTCGAGCACCGCCAGGAGGGCGGAGCAGTTGCCGCGAAGCTCCGGCCGCCCGTGGTCTCCTCGAGCTCACCGCACCAAGGTAGACGACGACCGCGGCCAGGCCGTGCTGCCTCTCCCCTTCGCTCCCCTCTGCCCTCAGCCCCTTCCCCTTGCACCCCGCACTCACCAGCGCCCCTTTTCCCTCTGTCCCGTGTCCAGGGGTGCCGCCAATCGCTCGCCGGAGTTGGAGCGGATCCGCGGAGAAGAAGGAGCTCGTCGCCGACGCTCGGAGCCTCCCCTGCACGCGCCGCTCGTCCCTAAGCCCTCCCCGACTCGCCGCCGTCGTTCTGCACCGTCCGCGCGCCCTCCCAAGCCCCCGAGGTGAGCTATCCGTCCCCCTCGCCGTCGCCGGAGCCGCAGCGCCGCTCGGGCTTGGTCGCCGGCGACGCAAGCGTCGTGAGCCGTTAGATCTTCATCCATCGGTCGCGTACCGGTTCGTTTTAATTAAAAAGGATCTGACATGCGGGTCCCACGCGTCAGGATTAAATGAACCGCGCGCGCGCTCGCTGAGTCGCTGACTGTTGGGTCCCCTCTGTCAGGATTTTAATCATTATCCACTCTGGATTTTAAATTGAATTTAAATTCCATTTAAAAGTCAGTACTGAACTCAAATTTAGAAAATCCATAGCTTTAGTTTTACAACTCCAAATGGAGCAAATCCAACTGTTCTGGAAAGCTTATAAAATTCTCTATCCAACTAAGCTAGTTTCACTCCATTTGGATGTATAATAAAAATACAACATTCAAAATACAGTAGCATGTTTAAATTCTAAACTAGTTTGTTTCTGATACTCTGATAATCCAAATTAGTTGAAACTAATTTTATTAGGTCACATTTAACTATGGTTAGCCATCCCTAAAAGGGTTTTATTTTTAGATGAATATAATTTAAATAATAGCCAAAACCTTATTAATTGGCTTCTGGATTCAAAACAATGTGTAGGGAGTTTGGTAACTCCAAATGACCCAAACCCAATTGTGTCATCTTCTACACATCATTAGCTTTCTGTAGCATTTTAGTTTGTATTTTTGTGACAAACAGAACTCAAGCTATGCAATTAAACATGTGCAACAAGTTTCTGCCCTAATTAAAATACCATGGAATAATGTTTAATTCAATTAAATTGAAACCACATAGTGTTGTTTGGTATGTGGGATGGTTACTTAGGACCTCTAAGAGTGTATTGCTATGATGATTGATTGAATAGGCTAGTGATTGTTTGTATTTGATTGATTGTGTATTAGACGAGAACGTTGCCGGATATATCGAGGAGGAGGGATTTGCAGAACCTGAAGACCAAGACCAATATCACTTTGCCGAGCAAGGCAAGCTACTCTCTGAGCTTGCACCTAACTTATGTATCTAGATTTACAAGTCATTTTTTTAAAGGCAAAGGTTTGTAAAACCCTTTTTAAAAGTATATAGAGATTATTTTGCCACCCAATGTAGAAGTATATACTAAAACTATAGGATGGAAAAACAAGGTTGTTTATTCAAAACTCCTTTGAAAACTTGTGAGGATATATAGCCCCAAGATGTGGTGTTGAAATAAGGAAATGGAGAAAGATGGTTTTAAGAAAAGCACATTGTGTCCTAGTACTCAGTCAAGCAACCGATACTCTGTACGACCACATTTACCCACATATGGGAAAGGGCTTAGTCATATAGTTTGCTCTTATTAGTATGGGACACTGCATCAACGGAGATGACTCCGTTATGCATGAGGGAGTGGTTTGGTGACCTAACCCTGACCTGGGTCCTCACTCACAAATCTATGAGTAGATAAGGAGGAGGATAGAAGGATGTCCGTATACACCGCCAGATAAAACCTATGAGTCCTCACGCTTAGGGTTTCCGACGGGAAACTGGACTGAGTGTAGATGGGATGGTTCATAGGGGCAGGATCCTATACTAGCATGAGCAAAGGAAAGACTAGGGTCGGTGACTCAACTTCGCATACCACGGGTATGGCGAAGCGTGGCTGACACGATGAGTTATCGAATGAGTGTGGGAAAAGCGTGCTACCTCTGCAGAGGGTAATTAAACTATTCGAATAGCCGAGTCCTCGGATATGGACAGTTGAGAGACCCTACTTTGACCATGTGCAAGTTTTTGGGAAAAAAATTGAGTTTTAAAAAGAAAGAGAGATTTGAGAATGTTCCATACACCTATACCAACGGATCGGTATGAGGTAGTTGGAAAATGATTACCATAATGATTTATGGTCGGAAAAGGAGGAGTTTTTGAAGAAAACTAATAACATTGAGATATTAAGAGTAGTTATAATTTCCTTATCTTCTTCAACAAAGATATAGAGATGTCTTAAATAAATAAAAGTGTGAAACTAAAATTGAGACTAGTGCACTCATGTTGGAGTAGTTTGCGAGTACATTCAAATGTACTCATACTAGCTTTGTCTCTGGCTATTGTCGTAGCCATACTTCGAGGAGTCCTACGCCCAGGAAGAGTATGGCGACATCTATGCCAACTAAGGATCTTCATTAGTCGACTGCCTGTCGGGTCATCGTTAGGATTTGATGTCTACTACGCCTTAATTCCGCTGATTGTTTTGGTTTGGCCCTTGAAGGCACCTATGTAAGACTTGGTCTGAATGACCATTTATGTAAGAATTTAATTCGGTATTGTAATGGATGTAAACTTTGGTATTCAATTCGGGTTATGTGCAACGACAGACTGATCACGGGATCGTTGTGTTAAGCATAATCGGGTATTTCGGACAGTTAGTCCGGGGTCCCCACAGAATTGGTATCAGAGCCATCTCGACTTTAGGAGCCTTAGATTAGCATGGTCGTTAGGTAGTGATTACAAAAGTTGAGTTTTAAAGAAAACAAAGTGAGGAATTAGTTTAAAAATGCTTATCTCCTTCCCTCTCACTTATGCAAACCTCTTCCTACAAACTACTAAGTTTTCTCTCATATTCATAAAAACTTGCCACACTTGTCATTTTAATAAACTTACAAATCTGCTCACATATGGTCCCGTCTATTAAAATTTTGATATACTTGCCATCTCACTAACTTAAAAATTTGACTAAAAATTATAGATGGCAATCCATTTCACCGAGTTCGTTCAGCTGGAGAAGGACGGCAAGCTGATGTTCGAGAAGGACTTGTTCGAGTTGACCAAGCTGCTAGGTCGTCCCACTCCTGAGTTTAAGGGAGCCCAGGTGGACGCTCCCGGTAACGGGAACCTGTCCTGGTTGATCGAAGCGTCTGTTCGCGGGAACATCAAGTCCCCCGGATCCAGGGCACTCTCTTTCACCCTCATGGACGTCCACTGGGACGATGGACTGTGTCGTTCCATGCAGCGGATGCTATCCCGGCTTAGTGAGGAACACAAGGCGGAGCTGGTAAACTCTCGTTTCCAGTTCTACGGGAGGCGCACCATCGATGGACATCCAATTCGGTCCCCTCTGCACCCGACATTCGAAGAGTATATCCTGGACATGGAGATTATGCTCTTTCGCACCCAGGAGGATCTGAGGTGCGCTAGGCTTCGGTCTCACTTTGAGCGTCTCTCGCTCAAGGAGAGTCGCGAGAGTGAGGCACAGCTGAAGACTGAGAAGGCCGCTCTTCTTAAGAAGGGAACCCAGATGAGGAAGACCATAGCGAAGCTCCGCAAGAAGGTTGCAGAGCAGGATGAGCTGATAGAGGATTTAGAGCTCCGTACTGACGAGATGGAGGAGGAGGGCGAGGATCTCCGCAAGGAGAACGACGCTTTCCTCAGTGACGATGACGACTACCTGGAGGAGATGGACGATGCGGATGAGGATGATGAGGATGAGGATGAGGATGATGAGGAGGAGGATCCAGAGGAGCCACCCTACCAGTCCGATGCTGACATGGCAGAGCCTGAGGTTCCACCTCAGTAGGCGAGCTACTTGAGTTCTACCGCAGGATTAGGTCGACCCCCTATCGCTAGTAGAGTCAAAGTTGTGGTTCTTTTGGAACTTGCTATATGTACCTTAGCTTAAGGAAAAATGTTGTAGGCTTGATGTGGTGAACTCTTGATGTAATGGTTGTGCTATATGAATGTGTGCTAGTCTTGTTAAATCTGTGTAAAAATGTTTCTCCTATAATCCTTGGTAAATCAATCTCTACGCAAAACCAAACTTTCCTTGGTCAAACCCCTTTTTGCTTGCCCCTTATACCCGGTGTGCTTCAGGATGGTGGACACTCGTCACACCAACACGGATGGAGGACCACCACCCCCACCGGACCCAACCACCGCCCAACTTCTTGCGCTCATCATGGAGGAACGCCAAGCTGCCCGGACTGAGCGTCAAGCTCATATCGCTGCCCTGCAACAGATAGCTGCCGCTCACAACAACAACAACAACCACCACAACAATGGCAATGGCAATGGCAATGGCAATGGCAATGGTGAAGGAAATCAGCGGTCCACTTTGAGCGACTTCCAAAAGACCAACCCACCCACCTATTCCAAGGGACTTCACCCACTTGAGGCCGATGACTGGCTTCGCACCATTAACAACAACCTGGAAGTTGCAGCCGTGGGAGAACCTGAGAAGGTGTTGTATGCGACCCACTATCTTGCAGGACCAACACGGTCTTGGTGGGAAGCTACCAAGGCTCTCCAGCAAGCTGGTTATGCTATCAGCTGGGATGATTTCCAGGAGAAGTTCCGCAAGAAGCACATTCCCCGCGGACTCATTGAGCGGAAGAAGGATGAATTCCGCAGGTTGCGGCAGGGAAGTAAGGATGTGGTCGGATACCTCGATGAGTTCACTGACTTGTCTCGGTACGCTCCTGATGACGTCGACACCGAGAGGAGGAAGATGGAGCGTTTCATGAACGGACTTCATGATGAACTGCAATGCGCCTTGGTTATCCATGACTTTGTTGATTTGGAATCACTTGTGGACAAGGCCATCCAGTTGGATACCAAGCGCAAGTCCATGTTTGAAGGTCGTAAGAGGAGAATGATTGCCCAGGAAGGTTCGAGCAGCCAGAAGCCTCGCACCCACCCACCAAACCCCAAGCCAGCATATCGACCCCCACCAAACCCACGCCCCAATTACCCTAATCACCCAAACAACTCAAACAGCTTCAGCCGTCCCAATGACAACACCCGTCCCGGAGGGAACTCTAACAACTTCAACCGCAATGCCAATGTTGTCTGTTTCAACTGCGGCACCAAAGGTCACTACTCCAAAGAATGCCCCAATCCTAAGAAGAATGGTCCACGCCCCGATGCACAGGCGCCGAACAACGGCCAAGGCCGCAATGGAAATGGCAAGAACCCCGCACCCCGCGGAAATGTGGTTGTTGCCAAAGGACGCCTGCACCACATCAATGCTGAAGAGGCCATGGATGCACCAGATGTTGTGCTGGGTACGTTCCTTGTCAACTCAGTACCTGCAACTGTTCTGTTTGATTCTGGTGCTACTCATTCTTTTGTTACCCAAGAATTTGTTGTTAAGGGAGGTTTAGTCGGAAACCTCTTACCCAAACCCATGGTCATCCAAATCCCAGAATCCACCATAGATACCAAGTCATTTTGCCCGGACGTTTCCCTTGAGATCAAAGGGGAAAAGTTCCTAGTCGACTTAATCATCCTAGGAACCCAAGGAATAGATGTCATACTGGGTATGAATTGGTTAGCCAAGTACCATGGTCGAATTGACTGTGCCAGAAGAGCTGTAGCCCTCACCACCGACAAAGGAGTAGAAGTGGAGTATGTGTCAGAAACCATTCGACCCCAACCAGGATGCCATGAGAGCATAGCTCGACCAGCCCTAGATGAGATCCGTGTTGTTCACCTGTTCCAAGATGTCTTTCCTGAAGAATTGCCTGGTATGCCACCGGATCGGGATATTGAGTTCATCATTGAACTTATCCCCGGGACAGCCCCCATATCCCAAAGACCTTATCGGATGAATCCAGAAGAACTGGTTGAGTTGAAGAAGCAGTTAGCAGACATGCTCAGCAAAGGGCTTATTCGCCCAAGTGCTTCACCCTGGGGATCACCCATTATTTTTGTGGATAAGAGAGATGGTACCACACGCCTGTGTGTGGATTATCGCAGGTTGAATGATGTGACCATCAAAAACAAGTACCCTCTCCCAAAGATTGAGGATCTGTTCGATCAAATGAACGGAGCCCGAGTCTTTTCCAAGATCGATCTTCGGTCAGGGTATCATCAGTTAAGAATCCGAGAGACGGACATTCCCAAGACTGCCTTCACAACCCGTTACGGTTTATTTGAGTACACCGTAATGTCCTTTGGTCTGACCAATGCCCCAGCCTATTTTATGAACCTCATGAACAAGATCTTCATGGAGTATCTTGACAAGTTCGTGGTAGTTTTCCTTGATGACATCCTTATTTACTCCAAAACTGAAGAAGAGCATGCTGAACACCTGCGTCTAGTTTTAGCAACCCTCCGAGAGCATCAGTTGTATGCCCAGTTTAGCAAGTGTGAGTTTTGGCTCAGTGAAGTCTCATTTCTCGGACATGTTGTGTCTGCGGGAGGAATTTCTGTTGACCCAGAGAAGATCCAAGCCATTGTGAACTGGGAAGCCCCAACTAGTGTGACTGAAATCCGAAGCTTTCTCGGACTAGCGGGATACTACCGCAAGTTCGTTGAGGGATTCTCCAGTATAGCCAAACCCCTTACCCAACTGCTGAAAAAGGACAAGAAATTTGAATGGACTCAGAAGTGTGAAGAGAGTTTCCAGGAATTAAAGACGAGATTGACCTCAACCCCTGTCCTGATTATGCCAGACGTCACCAAGAGTTTCGACGTGTATTGCGATGCATCACGTCTAGGACTGGGTTGTGTTCTGATGCAAGAAGGCAAGGTGGTGTCGTATCTGTCTCGACAGTTGCGACCACATGAAGAGAACTACCCAACCCATGACCTGGAGTTAGCCGCTGTTGTTCTTGCTCTGAAGACGTGGCGCTCCTATCTGGCGGGACATCTCTGCGAGATCTATACGGATCATTAGAGCTTGAAGTATATCTTCACGCAGAGGGAGTTAAATTTGCGACAGAGAAGGTGGATGGAATTAATCAAGGATTATGATATCGGCATCAATTATCACCCTGGAAAGGCTAATGTAGTTGCCGATGCCCTTAGTCGCAAACCCTGCACCCTGAATGCCATGATCCAAGCAGAGCAGCCAGCCCTGTTTAAGGAGTTCAAAGATTTTGGACTAGAGCTTGTTAGCCACGGCTATCTCGCCCATTTAGAGTTAGCTCCAACTCTGATAGATCAAATCAAGGAGGCCCAGAAAGGTCATGAGAGCATAGAGGGAATCAAGAAGAAGATTTCTCTCGGTAAAGCGCCTGGTTTTACCGAGGATGCAGAAGGAGTGTTGAGATTCAATGGTCGTATCTGTGTCCCCAATACCTCGGAACTCAAGGAGTTAATCCTAAAGGAAGCCCACGAGACCCCTTACTCAATCCACCCCGGCGGAACCAAGATGTACCAAGACCTTCGTGAAAGATTTTGGTGGCATGGAATGAAGCGAGAAATTGGTGTTTTCGTAGCCAAGTGTGATATTTGTCAGCGAGTCAAGGCTGAACATCAGCGACCCGCTGGATGGCTTCAACCCCTAAAGATTCCCGAGTGGAAGTGGGATGAGATTGGAATGGATTTTATCACCGGACTTCCAAGATCCAACCGAGGCCATGACTCAATATGGGTCATCGTTGACAGGCTGACCAAAGTGGCCCATTTTATTCCCGTCCACACCACCTATAGGGGAAATCAGTTAGCAGACCTGTATATTTCCAGAATAGTAAGCCTGCATGGTGTGCCTAAGAGGATTGTATCAGATAGAGGCACACAATTCACCTCAAGGTTCTGGAAAGCCCTACATGAAGCCCTCGGAACCAAGTTGGCGTTTAGCACAGCTTATCACCCCCAGACCGATGGCCAAACAGAACGAGTGAACCAAATATTAGAGGACATGCTTCGCGCATGTGTCCTAGCCTATGGATCCAAATGGGAAGATTGTCTTCCATTTGCAGAATTCTCCTACAACAACAGTTACCAGTCTAGTCTGCAAATGGCCCCTTTTGAAGCCCTTTACGGCAAGAGGTGTCGTACACCCCTGAATTGGTCCGACACCGGAGAAGGCAAACTGTTTGGACCAGATACCCTCCGTGAGGCTGAAGAGCAAGTACAGCTTATCCGTGAGCGACTCAAGACCGCCCAATCCCGTCAGAAGAGTTACGCTGATCCCAAGCGTCGTGATGTCACCTTCAATATCGGAGATTATGTCTATCTCCGAGTGACACCCCTTAAAGGAATGCAACGTTTCCATGTCAAAGGAAAATTAGCGCCAAGATATATTGGACCCTTCAAGATCCTTGCCCGTCGAGGAGAGGTGTCTTACCAACTGGAGTTGCCTCAAGAGTTAGCAGATTACCATGATGTTTTCCACATTTCCTTGCTCCGGAAATGTCTTGAAGTTCCTGACCAGCCTGATGTTTTCAAAAACATCGATCACCAGTCCGTCGACCTGAATCAAGATCTGACTTATCGTGAGACGCCCCTCAAGATTCTCGACGAAGATGTTCGTCTCACCCGCAGGCGAGCAATCAAGTTCTACAAAGTCCAGTGGACTAACCATTCTGAAGATGAAGCAACTTGGGAACGTGAAGACTATCTTAGAAGCGAGTTTCCCAACCTCTTTAGTACCCAGACCTAGCAAATCTCGGGACGAGATTTATTTTAAGGGGGGAAGTCTGTAACATCCCAAAAAAATATTAATATAATTATTTGTGCAAAAATGTGGGCCAACAAAAACTTTTCTTATAAAAATGTGTGTATGTTTAATTCTTGAGTGTTGCTTGTTGCATTGTTTGCAAGATTGTTTAATTCTAGCTCTAATTAAAAATTTGAGGAAAAGAAAACAAATAAAACAAATCACAAAAACAAAACACCATGTGACACATGTCACATTATTTTTCCAAATTAAGAAGCATAATTTTATTTTCACACCAAAATCAATGGAGTAATATTATAAACACTCCAAGTTAATTTTTACAAAGTGTTCCCTTTCAAAAACTCAAATTTAAAACCTCAAATTCAAATTAGAAATTCATGATTGAAATATTTCAAAATATTTCAAAAGAGACTTTGTAACACTCACCAATAATATACTTAGCCTAGATCCTAAGTTTGGACCCAAAAGAATTAAGAGAAATATGGAAAATTAAATAGCCAAAATGCTACTGTTTTGGTTCAGGCATTTCAGCAAACACCTGGTGGTCACCACCTGTTCATCCCAAACCGAACCAAAATCCATGGATGATTTGATCAATTTTGATCAAATTGACGCAAGACACTGCCCTCACTCGTTTTGCCTCACTCCACTCGTCTCGCCGCACTCAAGAACACGAGGATTTGGCCTCGGGAGCGCCGAGGAACGGCCGGAGACAGCAGCGGGCGCGCGCACGTCGCCAATGTCGGCACTGTGGCCGCGCAGGCGCCGCGCCGTGCTGGACGCTCCGTGCCCCCCCCCCCTCGCTCTCCCTCACCTCCTGGCTCCCTCACGCGGCAGCAGCACGCCCCCGCACGCCCCGACCGCGCCGCGCCCGAGCCACGCCGTGCACATCGTGCACCGCCCGAGCGCGCTCACGGCCGGCCCGCCCCGTCTCGCACGCGCAGCACGCGCCACGCAGCCGCACCTTGCCCACCCGGTCCCCCGAGCACCCCGCAGCCTAGCCACACCCTCCACCGGCCTACGGCGGGCTAGCACGGCCGCGGGCGCCTCTGCACCGTGTCCACCGTGCGCCGCCCGGCCTCTATTTAAGCCGCCCCGTGCCCTGCATTTCTCCACACCGCCACACTGCCTCTCCCCCTCACTTCACCACCCTCTCGAGCACCGCCAGGAGGGCGGAGCAGTTGCCGCGAAGCTCCAGCCGCCCGTGGTCTCCTCGAGCTCACCGCACCGAGGTAGACGACGACCGCGGCCAGGCCGTGCTGCCTCTCCCCTTCGCTCCCCTCTGCCCTCAGCCCCTTCCCCTTGCACCCCGCACTCACCAGCGCCCCTTTTCCCTCTGTCCCGTGTCCAGGGGCGCCGCCAATCGCTCGCCGGAGTTGGAGCGGATCCGCGGAGAAGAAGGAGCTCGTCGCCGACGCTCGGAGCCTCCCCTGCACGCGCCGCTCGTCCCTAAGTCCTCCCCGACTCGCCGCCGTCGTTCTGCACCGTCCGCGCGCCCTCCCAAGCCCCCGAGGTGAGCTATCCGTCCCCCTCGACGTCGCCGGAGCCGCAGCGCCGCTCGGGTTTGGTCGCCGGCGACGCGAGCGTCGTGAGCCGTTAGATCTTCATCCATCGGTCGCGTACCGGTTCGTTTTAATTAAAAAGGATCTGACATGCGGGTCCCACGCGTCAGGTTTAAATGAACCGCGCGCACGCTCGCTGAGTCGCTGACTGGTGGGTCCCCTCTGTCAGGATTTTAATCATTATCCACTCTGGATTTTAAATTGAATTTAAATTCCATTTAAAAGTCAGTACTGAACTCAAATTTAGAAAATCCATAGCTTTAGTTTTACAACTCCAAATGGAGCAAATCCAACTGTTCTGGAAAGCTTATAAAATTCTCTATCCAACTAAGCTAGTTTCACTCCATTTGGATGTATAATAAAAATACAACATTCAAAATACAGTAGCATGTTTAAATTCTAAACTAGTTTGTTTCTGATACTCTGATAATCCAAATTAGTTGAAACTAATTTTACTAGGTCACATTTAACTATGGTTAGCGATCCCTAAAAGGGTTTTATTTTTTGATGAATATAATTTAAATAATAGCCAAAACCTTATTAATTGGCTTCTGGATTCAAAACAATGTGTAGGGAGTTTGGTAACTCCAAATGACCCAAACCCAATTGTGTCATCTTCTACACATCATTAGCTTTCTGTAGCATTTTAGTTTGTATTTTTGTGACAAACAGAACTCAAGCTATGCAATTAAACATGTGCAACAAGTTTCTGCCCTAATTAAAATACCATGGAATAATGTTTAATTCAATTAAATTGAAACCACATAGTGTTGTTTGGTATGTGGGATGGTTACTTAGGACCTCTAAGAGTGTATTGCTATGATGATTTATTGAATAGGCTAGTGATTGTTTATATTTGATTGATTGTGTATTAGACGAGAACGTTGCCGGATATATCCAGGAGGAGGGATTTGCAGAACCTGAAGACCAAGACCAAGATCACTTTGCCGAGCAAGGCAAGCTACTCTCTGAGCTTGCACCTAACTTATGTATCTAGATTTACAAGTCATTTTTTTTAAAGGCAGAGGTTTATAAAACCCTTTTTAAAAGTATATAGAGATTATTTTGCCACCCAATGTAGAAGTATATACTAAAACTATAGGATGGAAAAACAAGGTTGTTTATTCAAAACTCCTTTGAAAACTTGTGAGGATATATAGCCCCAAGATGTGGTGTTGAAATAAGGAAATGGAGAAAGATGGTTTTAAGAAAAGCACATTGTGTCCTAGTACTCAGTCAAGCAACCGATACTCTGTACGACCACATTTACCCACATATGGGAAATGGCTTAGTCATATAGTTTGCTCTTATTAGTATGGGACACTGCATCAACGGAGATGACTCCGTTATGCATGAGGGAGTGGTTTGGTGACCTAACCCTGACCTGGGTCCTCACTCACAAATCTATGAGTAGATAAGGAGGAGGATAGAAGGATGTCCGTATACACCGCCAGATAAAACCTATGAGTCCTCACGCTTAGGGTTTCCGACGGGAAACTGGACTGAGTGTAGATGGGATGGTTCATAGGGGCAGGATCCTATACTAGCATGAGCAAAGGAAAGACTAGGGTCGGTGACTCAACTTCGCATACCACGGGTATGGCGAAGCGTGGCTGACACGATGAGTTATCGAATGAGTGTGGGAAAAGCGTGCTACCTCTGCAGAGGGTAATTAAACTATTCGAATAGCCGAGTCCTCGGATATGGACAGTTGAGAGACCCTACTTTGACCATGTGCAAGTTTTTGGGAAAAAAATTGAGTTTTAAAAAGAAAGAGAGATTTGAGAATGTTCCATACACCTATACCAACGGATCGGTATGAGGTAGTTGGAAAATGATTACCATAATGATTTATGGTCGGAAAAGGAGGAGTTTTTGAAGAAAACTAATAACATTGAGATATTAAGAGTAGTTATAATTTCCTTATCTTCTTCAACAAAGATATAGAGATGTCTTAAATAAATAAAAGTGTGAAACTAAAATTGAGACTAGTGCACTCATGTTGGAGTAGTTTGCGAGTACATTCAAATGTACTCATACTAGCTTTGTCTCTGGCTATTGTCGTAGCCATACTTCGAGGAGTCCTACGCCCAGGAAGAGTATGGCGACATCTATGCCAACTAAGGATCTTCATTAGTCGACTGCCTGTCGGGTCATCGTTAGAATTTGATGTCTACTACGCCTTAATTCCATTGATTGTTTTGGTTTGGCCCTTGAAGGCACCTATGTAAGACTTGGTCTGAATGACCATTTATGTAAGACTTTAATTCGGTATTGTAATGGATGTAAACTTTGGTATTCAATTCGGGTTATGTGCAACGACAGACTGATCACGGGATCGTTGTGTTAAGCATAATCGGGTATTTCGGACAGTTAGTCCGGGGTCCCCACAGTCAGTCTGGAAAGGATGTAAGGAACCCGGTTGGGAGGATCTCGGGGACTCGGTGTCCGAGTCCTGGATTTTTCTCTAAGATTGGAACCTAGTGATCTGCTATTCGGTGGAATCTAGAGCACTAAGCACCAATCTAGGGGACTAGTGGTGATGGAGCAAATTTTGAAGCAACCTACCCGGTTGGGAGGATCTCGAGGACTCGGTGTCCGAGTCCTGGATTTTTCTCTAAGATTGGAACTTAGTGATCTGCTATTCGGTGGAATCTAGAGCACTAAGCACCAATCTCGGGGACTAGTGGTGATGGAGCAAATTTTGAAGCAACCTACCCGGTTGGGAGGATCTCGGGGACACGGTGTACGAGTCCTGGATTTTTCTCTAAGATTGGAACCTAGTGATCTGCTATTCGGTGGAATTTAGAGCACTAAGCACCAATCTCGGGGACTAGTGGTGGTGGAAGGAACAAGTGTGTTTTTGATGAAGGAAAGAGAAAAAGCTTACCTCGCTCACTCGGGTAACATCCAGCGCGGCCACCTGGAGAGCATGTAGAGCTTGGGCGTTGCGGCTCGGGCCTGCAGCGTGCAAATCTCCCGCAGTCTCGGAGGCGTCGGCGGCAAGCCAGGCCTTGTTGTATTCATCAACAACCCGAATGCCGGAGCCGCGGGTAGCGCGGGTAGGAGCTGACGGTCGCTCGTAACATCCGCAAGGCTGCAGTAGGGATCTCGGCAGGAGGCGGTGGTAACAATGGAAACTTACCCGTGCGCATCACCAGCTCTTGGGCTGAGGATGTCGGAGCAGCTGCAGGCGGGGCAGGAGGTGTTTTCTGCCCAACAGTCTTGCCGCGAGACTTGAGAGGTTGATCAGCTGGCCGAGAGGAGGCTGTGGGTTGTTTCTCCGAGATGTCTTGGTCGCGGCTGGCCGAGAGGGGCCGCTTGCCGCGGGCTGCCGGCGAGGGCTGAGGATCTCTGCCTCAAGCCCGGGCACCCGGCGCGGACTCTCCGGAAGAAGAATTTCTCCCGAGGTGGTCGTGGCCTGCACCGAGATCTCATCGATCACTGGATGTGCATCCGGGGTCGCAACGGTAGCCGGTGCGGCACCGGAGGCGGCAGGCTCACTTCCTCGAGTAGAAGGGCGAGGAGGTGAAGGAGCAGCCCGAGCCGGGCTGGGAGTCCGAGTCCCGGGAGGAGGAGGAACAGCAGGTGACGGGAGATCGAGCGCATCCCTGAAAGGAAGTGTCTTAGTAATAGTTGTGGAGAAAACAAAGTCAGATAACATAAGGCAAGGAAAACGTACCCGGAATCCACAATGGGAGGACCCCTTTGCCGGCGCCGAGCAGGCTTCTCGGTTGTTTGCTTACTCGGTTTGCTCTTCTTGGGGGGGTTGCCGGAGTTATCGGCCCCCTCGGTGTCGGAAGCCGCGCGCTTCCGGCTCTCGGCACGTTTGGTCCCGGTTGTCGGTTTCGGAACCACTGCTGGGGCCCAATTCAGAGGGAGAGCGTCAATAACATCAAGAATCTGGCAGTCAATCTCATCCTCATCATCCGAAGAAATGGAAACTGCCTCTGAGGTTGAAGGGTTACCCGGGGCAGCAGCCTTGACGAAAGGAATGGCGAGATGGTCCTCGCCGTCGGGATCCTCCCTCGGCATCTCGTCCGGTTTTGGGAAGTTCGGCACATAATTCCCGTTGGCGTGGATAGCGTCTTCTTCGATTTGACTCTCGAACAACTGCGCAAACAAATCAGGCTGTGTCGGTGTCCAGGTGAACGCATGTACGAAGGCGAATGCACGAAAGACATATATGAGCACCTGGTCGCATGGTTTTTTCCGGGATCCCCCAATGACACCCCAAGAATAGTCCTCCGTCATCTCCGTCCGGGCAATAGCTCGAACGCGACGGACGACCCCTGCGTGATCTAGCCCAAATATACTAGTCCTAGTGGGGTCATAGTTCCCAGCCATGTGGCACATCTTATGCACTCGGTTTTGAAGGGGGCAGACCCGGTGAATGATGAAGCAGCGCAGGAGATCATCGCCGGTCATCTTCTCCTTTAGCACGTTCAGAACGTCGTGCATGCAATTGACCTCGTCGTTATCGGGAAGCTGCTTCCAGAGACGGAATTCGCGCGGAGGACCGATAACGAACTCCGGCAGATTGATGAAGTCCGGATTCGAGGATCCCGGACCATCTCCCGAGTGCTCCCGGTTCTTCACGTAGAAGAAGCTGCGCTGCCACTTCCGGCAGGACTCTAGTCCCTTGACTATGGGGAATCCGGAGTCCGCGCGGGGGATGATGGTAGCCGCTCCGCAATCGACTAAGTCCTTTATCTTCTTATCCGGGTTGGGGATGGCTTGGCGGCGGAGAATGAAATACTTGGCCCAGAGATCCACAAATGGCCATATGCCGAGGTATGCCTCCGCGTAAGTGGTGAAAACCGAGAGCATCATAATGGCGTTGGCGGGAAGATGGTGAGGTTGGACGTCGTAGATATCGAGGAAGTCGCGGAAGAAGGGGCTAGCCGGAAGCCCAAACCCACGCTCGAAGTGCGATAGGAATACCACGTATTCCCCGGGTTGGGGTTCCGGTGCAACCTCCCCTTCCGGGAGACGGCTCTCGACTTCCGGAGGAATCCGGTGAGTCCGATACAGCCAGTCCAGATCTGACTGCTTGGTCTCGGACCCATCCCAGCACCCCCGAGTACGTTCTTCGCCCATGTCGGAGAAGTATGCAGGGGTATTCAGGCTACTCTGCAGGCTCAGCGGCGGTTAGTCGGAGTTAGTCTACTGCAAACTAGAATGCCGGAGCACGAACTGCTAAACACTACCGGGTTCCTGAGAAACAAGATCTACCGTGTGCTAAATAATCAAGACAAAAGGGAGGAAAAAAGGCTCGCGCTAGGCTAGGACGAGGCGCAATGCGAGTGAATGATCTACAACCTACCACCACGGTACATCGCCGCCGCGCGCCTCGTGCGCGCCGCCCAGGTTGTGCTCACCGGCGGCGGCTCAACCGTGCTCGTGCTACGGCACGGCCGGAGTCGGGCGGTTGTTCTACCGAAGAAAAGCATCAGAGCAGAGAAGAGCAACTCACCGGTGAAAGAGGAGGTCGGCGACGTGCGAGAAGGACGGCGGTGTTCGAGCTCCGGCGTACGGCGAGCGCGACGGCGTTCGGGTGGCGAGCGCAGCGGCGGCGGCGTGCTCGAGACGGTGGTGGAAGAAGAGCGAAGAAGAAGAAGAGGAGGAGACCGTTCCGGTCCCCTATTTATGGGGGGGGGGGGGGGGGATTCCGGAGCGGTTTCCAGTTTTCCCGCCCACGATCTCCACGATCGTAGGTGGGATCTGGTTTGTGCAGCAAGCCACGTGGCACTACCCGGAGCGTCCGATCCGGCCACACCGAGGGCCACACGGCCCCAACGGTTGGATTCCGGATCGGCTGCGGATCCCGGCGCGGGAACCCAAGCGACGGCGTGCTCACGCAGGAGCACTCGAGTGCGTTTCTGCACTGACGGGACGTCGGGTGGGCCCTGGCTCACAGTCTCGAATTCATCAGGAGGCCAACGGTCGAGATTCAATGAGGATGTGTTATCCGGTTGCAGGCTTCGCCTCCCGGTAAATAAACTCTCGGTAAGAAGGTCTCGGAAGAACCGACTTCGGCAGAGAGGGAAAGGCTGGTGGCATGTGTTCTCAGAAAATAGTTGTTGTTTAAAGCTGATCCCGCACATCGTCCGGGGTCGCTATGCAGCACCAGCTTCGGGGACTAGTGTCGGGGGGCTGCCCCCCGGGTAGGGGCAGATCTCGGTATAATTCAATAAGGTGTCAACAGTACTTGACCTTTGGCGAGAGCGAGGGACACCTCCTGCTGTACTGAAAGGGCAAATTGACCCTTGAGCGCTAGTAGAGGACAGAGTGCCTCCTGGCAGGCGCAAAGGTCAGGTCTTGCAGCTATAAATAGACACCCCCGGCCCTCACAATCGCAGCACAAGCATGAGCGGGTGGTTCCTCTAAGAACTAGCTTCTCGAAGATGTCTTTGCTGATAGGCTAAGACATCTTCGGGAGGCTAAGCCTAGAGTTACTCATCCTGGGATGAGCTCGGACACCTCCGGAAAGGATCCCGGATCTAGGACTCCGAAGAGACTCCCGGATGGAGATATACTCGGCTTTACCGGATAGGTAGTCCGGGTAAGTATTAACCGGAATGTATGTCTCGGTCTTGATCTTAGGCAGAAGAGGCTCACAGTGGCAAGCAAGGAGGTAGCCGGCGTGAGGGCTTCCGGCAGGCCATCAGCGGTCTGTAGCAGGCTTTCCCGTCTGTTACGGGGGGAAGTACCGTTCCGCCTGACACGGAAGCATGGTCACCTCCCGCCTGACACGGAAGGATGGTCACCTCCCGCCTGACACGGAAGCGCGTCAGCCGGTACGATCGTGGTACGACAAGACCTGACATGCCTAGCCCGGCAATCCGGAAAAGGCTATCCGGGATGGGCAAAGACATGTCTTGTCTCTGAAAAGGGGACAATGATGATGCAGGACGGCGCCTGCCGTCCTTGTCGAGATGATAACATAAGGCAAGGAAAACGTACCCGGAATCCACAATGGGAGGACCCCTTTGCCGGCGCCGAGCAGGCTTCTCGGTTGTTTGCTTACTCGGTTTGCTCTTCTTGGGGGGGTTGCCGGAGTTATCGGCCCCCTCGGTGTCGGAAGCCGCGCGCTTCCGGCTCTCGGCACGTTTGGTCCCGGTTGTCGGTTTCGGAACCACTGCTGGGGCCCAATTCAGAGGGAGAGCGTCAATAACATCAAGAATCTGGCAGTCAATCTCATCCTCATCATCCGAAGAAATGGAAACTGCCTCTCAGGTTGAAGGGTTACCCGGGGCAGCAGCCTTGACGAAAGGAATGGCGAGATGGTCCTCGCCGTCGGGATCCTCCCTCGGCATCTCGTCCGGTTTTGGGAAGTTCGGCACATAATTCCCGTTGGCGTGGATAGCGTCTTCTTCGATTTGACTCTCGAACAACTGCGCAAACAAATCAGGCCGTGTCGGTGTCCAGGTGAACGCATGTACGAAGGCGAATGCACGAAAGACATATATGAGCACCTGGTCGCATGGTTTTTTCCGGGATCCCCCAATGACACCCCAAGAATAGTCCTCCGTCATCTCCGTCCGGGCAATAGCTCGAACGCGACGGACGACCCCTGCGTGATCTAGCCCAAATATACTAGTCCTAGTGGGGTCATAGTTCCCAGCCATGTGGCACATCTTATGCACTCGGTTTTGAAGGGGGCAGACCCGGCGAATGATGAAGCAGCGCAGGAGATCATCGCCGGTCATCTTCTCCTTTAGCACGTTCAGAACGTCGTGCATGCAATTGACCTCGTCGTTATCGGGAAGCTGCTTCCAGAGACGGAATTCGCGCGGAGGACCGATAACGAACTCCGGCAAATTGATGAAGTCCGGATTCGAGGATCCCGGACCATCTCCCGAGTGCTCCCGGTTCTTCACGTAGAAGAAGCTGCGCTGCCACTTCCGGCAGGACTCTAGTCCCTTGACTATGGGGAATCCGGAGTCCGCGCGGGGGATGATGGTAGCCGCTCCGCAATCGACTAAGTCCTTTATCTTCTTATCCGGGTTGGGGATGGCTTGGCGGCGGAGAATGAAATACTTGGCCCAGAGATCCACAAATGGCCATATGCCGAGGTATGCCTCCGCATAAGTGGTGAAAACCGAGAGCATCATAATGGCGTTGGCGGGAAGATGGTGAGGTTGGACGTCGTAGATATCGAGGAAGTCGCGGAAGAAGGGGCTAGCCGGAAGCCCAAACCCACGCTCGAAGTGCGATAGGAATACCACGTATTCCCCGGGTTGGGGTTCCGGTGCAACCTCCCCTTCCGGGAGACGGCTCTCGACTTCCGGAGGAATCCGGTGAGTCCGATACAGCCAGTCCAGATCTGACTGCTTGGTCTCGGACCCATCCCAGCACCCCCGAGTACGTTCTTCGCCCATGTCGGAGAAGTATGCAGGGGTATTCAGGCTACTCTGCAGGCTCAGCGGCGGTTAGTCGGAGTTAGTCTACTGCAAACTAGAATGCCGGAGCACGAACTGCTAAACACTACCGGGTTCCTGAGAAACAAGATCTACCGTGTGCTAAATAATCAAGACAAAAGGGAGGAAAAAAGGCTCGCGCTAGGCTAGGACGAGGCGCAATGCGAGTGAATGATCTACAACCTACCACCACGGTACATCGCCGCCGTGCGCCTCGTGCGCGCCGCCCAGGTTGTGCTCACCGGCGGCGGCTCAACCGTGCTCGTGCTACGGCACGGCCGGAGTCGGGCGGTTGTTCTACCGAAGAAAAGCATCAGAGCAGAGAAGAGCAACTCACCGGTGAAAGAGGAGGTCGGCGACGTGCGAGAAGGACGGCGGTGTTCGAGCTCCGGCGTACGGCGAGCGCGACGGCGTTCGGGTGGCGAGCGCAGCGGCGGCGGCGTGCTCGAGACGGTGGTGGAAGAAGAGCGAAGAAGAAGAAGAGGAGGAGACCGTTCCGGTCCCCTATTTATGGGGGGGGGGGGGGGGGATTCCGGAGCGGTTTCCAGTTTTCCCGCCCACGATCTCCACGATCGTAGGTGGGATCTGGTTTGTGCAGCAAGCCACGTGGCACTACCCGGAGCGTCCGATCCGGCCACACCGAGGGCCACACGGCCCCAACGGTTGGATTCCGGATCGGCTGCGGATCCCGGCGCGGGAACCCAAGCGACGGCGTGCTCACGCAGAAGCACTCGAGTGCGTTTCTGCACTGACGGGACGTCGGGTGGGCCCTGGCTCACAGTCTCGAATTCATCAGGAGGCCAACGGTCGAGATTCAATGAGGATGTGTTATCCGGTTGCAGGCTTCGCCTCCCGGTAAATAAACTCTCGGTAAGAAGGTCTCGGAAGAACCGACTTCGGCAGAGAGGGAAAGGCTGGTGGCATGTGTTCTCAGAAAATAGTTGTTGTTTAAAGCTGATCCCGCACATCGTCCGGGGTCGCTATGCAGCACCAGCTTCGGGGACTAGTGTCGGGGGGCTGCCCCCCGGGTAGGGGCAGATCTCGGTATAATTCAATAAGGTGTCAACAGTACTTGACCTTTGGCGAGAGCGAGGGACACCTCCTGCTGTACTGAAAGGGCAAATTGACCCTTGAGCGCTAGTAGAGGACAGAGTGCCTCCTGGCAGGCGCAAAGGTCAGGTCTTGCAGCTAGAAATAGACACCCCCGGCCCTCACAATCGCAGCACAAGCATGAGCGGGTGGTTCCTCTAAGAACTAGCTTCTCGAAGATGTCTTTGCTGATAGGCTAAGACATCTTCGGGAGGCTAGGCCTAGAGTTACTCATCCTGGGATGAGCTCGGACACCTCGGGAAAGGATCCCGGATCTAGGACTCCGAAGAGACTCCCGGATGGAGATATACTCGGCTTTACCGGATAGGTAGTCCGGGTAAGTATTAACCGGAATGTATGTCTCGGTCTTGATCTTAGGCAGAAGAGGCTCACAGTGGCAAGCAAGGAGGTAGCCGGCGTGAGGGCTTCCGGCAGGCCATCAGCGGTCTGTAGCAGGCTTTCCCGTCTGTTACGGGGGGAAGTACCGTTCCGCCTGACACGGAAGCATGGTCACCTCCCGCCTGACACGGAAGGATGGTCACCTCCCGCCTGACACGGAAGCGCGTCAGCCGGTACGATCGTGGTACGACAAGACCTGACATGCCTAGCCCGGCAATCCGGAAAAGGCTATCCGGGATGGGCAAAGACATGTCTTGTCTCTGAAAAGGGGACAATGATGATGCAGGACGGCGCCTGCCGTCCTTGTCGAGATGATGACGAAGGGGCTACACCGGATAGCCCGGCGACTAGGTCGCACTAGCCGGTAACGGCATGCCGGCTAGGCCTGTCCGGTGGGGCCAAGCCAGTTTAGGGTTTCCGGCCCTCCCGACCGGAGCTCTATAAAAGGCGCCATAACTGCCCCTGAGGAAAAAAGACCAACTTGAGAGCCAAACCTATAGTCACATTTACTCTTAGAGCATTCACTCCTTCTTACCTTGAGTTCATCTAGTTCTTTGTACTCCTCCCTTTGAGAGATCTTGTAGCAAAGTTGTAGCTCTTGTACCACAAATATATAGAGAGGAAAGGCAGGAGTAGGGGTGTTACCTCCTCACGAGGGCCCTGAACCTGGGTATATCGTGTGTGTGTTGTGTGCCTTCGTGCATTTGTTCTTGTTTGTTAGATCTTCCACCTCGTTCTTTGTTCTTATTTCGTGTTCCTGGGAGATCTCGGTTTTACCGGGATACTCCCCGTGTGAGCTCTTCAGCTCTCTATCCCTCCCCGGATCCACCAACGTCCATCGGCCCCACAACTTAGCCATCCTATGGCATCTGCCGTGACACCACCACGACAACTCCTCAATGATCAACGACTAACTCGTAGGCCTGGACCCCATGAATTAATCCCTGAGATATAACGAATGACTTTCATCTATCAAACCTGAACGTAAAGTCTTAGACCTTTTGCCATAGCGATACTTAGCACGTCCGAGCGTCGTTCCATAGATATCTCCATACCTAATCCCGAACTCGTTACCGACGATGCTATCTTCTACTCGTTCATGATCTCATGTCTCCGTGACCTAGTCATATGCTTGCAAGCTCATTAGACATGATCTCACCGAGTGGGCCCGAGAGTATCTATCCTGCTATGCGGACTGGCAAATCCCGCTCTTGACCCCTCGTCTCAACTACTCCTTTCCGATACCCAAAAGTATCACCGTTATTGTCATACTAAATAAGATACGACGTTTGGTGCAATCAAAGTATCTTTGGGGAATATCAATAAGAGTTGATCTCACGGTCAAAGATGTAACGACTATGTTCTCCAAATCTGGGTATGTCCATCACATCGCTCTCCAGCGATATGACTCTCATTGCCGACCGGCGCGATGCCCCATGACCGGGAAACCTCGATCATCAATCGCGCAACAAAACTAGTCTTAGTAGAGGCTACTAGGGACCTGGTTGTTTACGTATCACACCCGCATTAATATTTCCGCTTAATACGGTTCTAGCATGACACAAAAACATATTATGAACAAACGAGATATGATAAAGAATACACTTTATTAATTGCCTCTAGGGCATATCTCCTTCAAAGAGACGATGAAGAGCTTGTCGTAGTTGAAGGAGTTCTTGTCGTTGATGGAGAGATGGTAGTTGTCGAGGTGGTGGCAAGGGCCGCCACTTCATTTGGCGTTTCTTCCTCCGACTCTTTATCATCGGTGGGATACTCCTCTTGAGTCAACAACATGATGCGAGGCTTCTTGTTAAAAGGCCTCTTCTTTCCATAGGCCTTCTTGGGAGGCATCTTGGTTTTGTCCTTGAGCACTAGAAGTCCACCATGCTCTTCTCTTTTCTCATAAGGGCACTCGGCAACGAAATGGAACTTGTCTTGACAATTGTAACATGTCATTGACTTGGAGGGTGAGACCCTATCGGCTTGAGGTGCATTCTTGTCAAAACGCATCTTGCCTCTTGAGGGATTGTTCCAAAAGGTGCGATCCGAAAGAGTGAGATGGTCATTGTAAGTAATCTTGAGTGCTTCCTCGGACAAGGCGGCAAAGCTTCCAAGATCATCATCATCGTTGTCTTCCTCAACGGTAGCCTTCAAAGCAAGGTTGGTTGTGCCTCTTTGCATTCCAAGAGCCCTTGCCCTTGCATCTTGAGCATTCTTAGTGGCCACCTTGTATGCGGCCATCTCTTGCATAACCTCATTAGATGTCATGAGATGATAGTTGTGTCTTCCTTGAAGACTCTTGACGTCGGTAGGCTCACAAGCCATCATAGAGCTAACATACTTCCTTTTGATCCAAGCATCATCAATATGAGAGGCACCCACTTCTCGAAAGCTTGTGGCTATGGTCACCAATCTTTGATACATCATCTCATGGTCTTCACCATCAAGCTTGAAAAAGCCCTCGGCTTCATTGCTCAAAGAGTCATAGCGGTTCCTTCTCATGCTGTCATTTCCAACGAACAACTCGGATAGACCATCCCATGTCTCCTTGGCGGTGGTGAGATGTTGAATGCGAGCCATGTCCTTGTTCCCAACCGCCTTTTTGATCATGTAGAGAGCGGTGGCATCAAGTTGAGCCTCCACCACTTCTCTTCTTGTTAGGTTGGTCGGATCATGCGGCTTGTATCCAACTTGAATGATGCGCCACAACTCGATTGAAGAGCTGCAAACATGAGACTTCATCATGTATTGCCATTGAGAAAAGGTATAGTCTTTAAGCAACGGGGGATCACCCCTATGAGAAACTTGCGGGTGAGGAATAATGGGATCGGGGGTATGGTATTGGGATGGGGGAGGAGTGGCGTTGTAGCCTTTAGGCACTTCATCATTGGATGATGGAGTGTTTTGATGGGTTGAGGAACTACTAGCATCACCCTTCCCATCCAAAGGCAATTGCTTTCCCTTTATCAATTCGGGGTCCACATCAAGAGTAATGCCCGGAAGCACCGGAGGCTTTGAGGGCAATGCAAGAGAGGTTTCTTTAGATGTCTTGAGAGACTCAAGCATATCATGAAACTTCTTGAACTCGGTTTGTATGGACGATGTCAACTTTATTTCCAAAGAGTTGATATCGGCCATAGTGGCACCTTTCTCTTGCATTGCCGCCAAAGTCGCGGCGTCCGTTTCGGAACCCTCTTTTGGGTCAACTTGCATTGTCCAAGGTTGGTCTCAAGCGGTGAATCTTTTAAGAGACAACCTGGCTCTGATACCAATTGAACGGCAGTTGACCACCTAGAGGGGGGGGGGGTGAATAGGTGGTGACCAATTTTTATGTCTTTTTCAGTTTTAGGCTAGCGGAAAGTAAGTTGTCTAGATGTGCAACTAGGTGACACAAGTGACAAACTACAAGGAAGCTAAGCAAGTACAGGAAATAAAGATGCGGTAAAGGAGAGTGGAACGAAACAACCGTAGGAACTCGAAGACCAAGATTTTATCCCGAGTTCCACCACATAGGTGTACGTCTCGTTGGAGAGGTGTGAGCTACCACAAAGGTTTGCTCAACGCCACAAAGGCCTCACCCTATTCTCCCGTGAAATCGACCACAAAGGTGCGAATCCACACTTCCACTAAGGACTCCTTTAAGGGCGGAGAAGGTCCCGTAAAAATTCGTGAGGCACACACCCAGAACTGAATTGGGGGCTCTCACAACGACCACAACAGGTCACTTACAGAAAGGAATCCACAAAGGATCAAAATACACAAGGTTGAACCTAGCTATCCACAAAGGAACCCTAGATCTGTTGCCCCTCAAGAAATAGAGGGGGAAAGACAAATCGCTTCGGTGGAGATGTAGATCGGTGGCTTCTCCCTCAGATCCCCAAGTATCAACGGATTTGAGTGGCTAGATTGGGTGATCCGGGAGAAACGAGCTTCAGCACCAATGGAGGAGAGAGAAAATATGGAAGCTTGAAATGCTGGAGGTAGGTGGAGGGGTATTTATACCCCTCCCCAAAATCTGCCCGTTGCACAGCCGCCAGCCCGGAAATCTCCGGGTTGAGGACCGGAGATCTCCGGACCCCGGAAATTTCCGGTACAATTTCCGGCTGAGCATGAAACTGGATCAGTACTGGTTGGGCTTCTTGACTTGGTCGAAAATCCTCGGTCACTCGGATATCTCCGGATTGGGGCTCGGAAATCTCCGAGCGCCGGAAATCTCCGAGTGGATTTCCGGCTAAAACTGTTTTGGAGTCAGTACGCAATTTGAGTTCTGGACTTGGTCGAAATCCCTCTGTCACTCGGAGATCTCCGGACTGGGGCTCGGAAATCTCCGACCGCCGGAAATCTCCGGGAGGATTTCCGGCTCAACATGAGTTGGAGTCAGTACGCATTTCAATTCAGACTTAGTGAAAAATAAGGATGGCTTGGAAATCTCCGGTCTGGGGACCGGAAATCTCCGAGCCCCGGAAATTTCCTGACTGAAATCCTGAGGAAGGACCAAGTGTAGTTGAATTGAAACTTAGGCAAACTAAGTGCTCCTCTTTATCAGTCTACCTGTAAAAGAGCATGCATGCTTCATGACAAACATTAGAATACTTTTTGTGTTGTCATTAGTCACCAAAACCTGGGAGTACATAGAATGCACTTTCAGCATCTCCATCAAGCCACCAAGTCTTCCCCGAGCCAATCGCACTCGCGCCGATGACGGCGAAGTCGCTCTTCATGCCCGCGGCAAAGATCACGGAATTTCAAAAAAGGAGACGTGGCGGCGACTGCAGTACTTATCACGTTGCAGCAATTTTTGATCCCGATCAAGGCTCGGACGACAGAAGCAGCAGCGGCGGCGTCCACACCGCCACCCAAGTCTACCCCGCGCAAGTCTTCATGGCTAGCATGGTGCCGCCCGAGAACGATGACGAACCCGCGTATCCGCTGGAGGTGATCATGCCCGACCAGGTGACGCGGCTCACCATCACGCGCGACATAGCAATCAGAGCTATGAAGCACGTCGACGATGGCACGTTCCCCCCACCGGACGCGCCTCAGGAGGATCAGCTGGCAATCCAGTACTTGCTACGCAAGGAAGGCGAACGACTTCGCGCGGAAAACCCGAACTCCTTCGACGTAAGAGGGAGGCTGACGCATCAAGCTCCAGGAGGGCCGCCTACTCATTTACCTCCTCCACGGAAGTCAACCAAGGAGCACGACGCCACAGAGCTCGTGTGCCCCTTATGACAGAAGCTGATCGAGCCAACGTCACCCGCAACCTCGACTCGTCCTTCCTAACCGAGGATGAAAACAGGATACTCGTTCCCAAAACAGCCAACGCCGCTCTAATGGCAGTCGAAACATACCTGCGACTCACGCAGCCGCCGGAGGGTGACGCGCGTGCCCTTCTACACAAGAAGCAAATCATGTCCATGAGTGCAATCGAGGACGCCTTGGCGAGCAAGGCGCCAAACGACCGGGCACGAGAGGAGCGAGAATACCACGCCCGCGAGCAGGAAACACTCGCTGGCCCAGCAGCCAGGCCACTACGACAGCCGCAACCAGGCGAAGACCTCCGCAACGTAATCGTGCAAAGGACGGTGGACCGCAACCGCACCCAGCGTACGACCAGCGCGACGAACCTGGACGATCGAGCCGACCGCGACTTTGACCCATGCGGCGCGGCGTGCTTCAGCTTCAACATCCGCGACACTCGCATGCCCAAGGGCTTCAAGCTCGCAGCGGGAACACCCAAATATGACTGGAAACAAGACCCACGGCTTTGGCTCGAAGACTACCTCATCGCCTGCACCTGTCAAGGCGGAACTTCGACCACGGCGATGCAGTACATCCAGCTAATGCTCACGGATTCAGCACGCGGGTGGCTCACTAGCCAGCCTAAAGACTCCTTCAGTACCTGGGAGGAATTCCAGGATACCTTCATCAAAAGTTTCCATGGGATGTACGCGAGGCCAGCAACCTACATCGAGTTGCAAGCTTGCAAGAAGGGGCGAGACAAGTCGCTCCGATCATACATGCAACGATAGACACTCCTCCGCAACACTAGGGAAGCTGTCTCAGAAGATCGGGTGATGGATGCCTTCATGCACGGCGTCTCCCGCAGCGACCTTCGCGAGGAGTTCGGTAGGCTCCAGCCGAAAACCA
Organism: Poa annua; assembly: GCA_026929855.1. Taxonomy (NCBI): domain Eukaryota; kingdom Viridiplantae; phylum Streptophyta; class Magnoliopsida; order Poales; family Poaceae; genus Poa; species Poa annua. The sequence continues at coordinate 75,393,574 of CM049431.1, read as the reverse complement.
TGATCGAGCTCATGAAGATAGCCAACCAGTGGGCGGAAGGAGAGTACTACGTCCGCGACAACTCCCCGAAGAACAAAGCCGGAACAAGTAACTGGCGAGAAGGACGCCACAAGAAGAAGCCACGTTTCACCAACCTCGACTCGATCAAGCTAGTAGCGGCGGGATATCAAACCCCCCGTGATGAAGCACGCGACAACAATCGCCAGTACGATCAAGGTCGCCAATACAGCCGCAGCAGTGACCAAGGTTGCCAGTCCGACCAAGGACAATACAACCGAAGCGGCAGCAGCATCAACCGCAAGTCCGCAACGACGGAGGCCGAAAACGCGAGTGGAGACGTGTATTGACCCCAGCCGAGGAGCTGGCGCAACCTTGCAAACACCACATGTTCCGCAACCCGGAAACGGGCAAATGGGGCGCCAACCACTTGGTTAAGGATTGCCGCAAAGCACGCAAGATCTATGAGGCCACGCAACATATCATCACTCCCACACCTGCACTGCAGCCAGCCACGCAGCTCGCCATCCAGGCAGCACCCGCGAACGCTACCCTAGGACATGCGGCCGGAGCCTTTCCCCAACAGCAGCAGCTGCTGCTGCAGCACGAAGCCCAGCCGACGGCACACGACGCGTACCCAGCCGCGCGCGGACAACTCAACATGATACAGAAAAGGCGCCCCTCAAACAGGGTCCAAAAGCTCATCACCCGCCAAGTTCTCCAAGCCACCACGTGCCCACGCGTAGTACCAAACTACCTGTGAGGGTCAGAGGCACCGATCACGTTCTCAAGGACAGACCACCCGTCCGAAGTACCTCGACCCGGGCACGCTGCCCTGGTAGTCGAAGCTCTAATCGGAGATTACAATCTGAAGAAGGTGTTCATGGATGGAGGCTGCGGCATTAGGATCATATTCGCGGACACTCTCAGAAGGATGAACAAGTCGACAGAGAAGTTGCCGGAGTCTGAGACTACTTTCCACGGCATAATACCAGGGCAAGCAATCTCGCCCATGGGAACGATCACACTCGATGTTAACCTCAGCACACCCGAGAACTTCAGGAGAGAGTCGATCAACTTCAAGGTCGTCGACTGAAAGTCGCAGTACCATCTGATACTTGGGCGCCGAAACTTCGCCAGGTTCATGGCAGTACCTCACTACGCCTACCTGATGCTCAAGCTACCTGGACCCAAAGGCATAATTACGGTGCGGGGCGACTTCGACCGCTCCAACAGCTGCGACCGCGAGTTCAGCAGGATCTCCAGGTTCTTCAGGGTCGAAGAGCACTTCGAGGCAATGGCAGCCAACGACAGGACCATCTTCCCGATCCGTAAGAAGCCAGCCAAGGACGCCGCCTTCATCACAAATGATGACACAACAACCCATCAAGTCCATCCGGCTGACGGCAGCAAGACGGTCAAAGTATCGTCAAGTCTGACTCCCGCATAGGAAAGCGCGCTCGTCTAGTTTCTACGTGAGAACTGGAAAATCTTTGCATGGCAACCCTCTGCCATGCCAGGAATACCCAGGAATCTCGCCGAGCCCCGTCAAACAAGCCATGCGACGCTTTTCCGGACCCAAACGGGACGCAATCACTAAGGAAATCGACCGACTGTTGCACACCAAGTTCATCCGAGAGATCAAGGACTCAGACTGGGTCGCCAACCCTGTCCTGGTAGAGAAGAAGAAGACGAAGAAACTACGCATGCGCGTCGACTTCACTGCCATCAACAAATGCTGCCCCAAGGACCACTTCCCGCTCCCGCGGATAAACCAGATCATCGACTCGACAGCAGGCTGCGAGCGCTTGTCTTTCCTGGATGCCTACTCAGGTTACCAGCAGATCAGACTGAATGTCGACGACGAAGAAAAGATAGCATTCATCACACCCGACGACATCTTCTGCTACCAGACAATGCCCTTCGGGTTGAAGAACGCTGGTGCCACATACCAGCGCACAATGGAAGCATGCCTAAAAGGGCTCATCGGACAGATTGTCCAAGTCTACGTCGACGACATCGTCGTCACCACCCGCAAGGAAGACACCCTCGTCGCCGACCTCCGCAAGGTCTTCGCCGCAATCGACGAGTACCAGATCAAGCTGAACCCGGACAAGTGCATCTTCGGCGTGCCAGCCGGAGAACTGCTAGGGTACCTTGTCTGTGCAAAAGGAATCGAAGCAAACCCCGAGAAGGTGCACAACATACTCACAATGCCAGCACCGACCAAGCTCCACGAGGTGCAACGCCTAGCCGGCCGAGTCGCAGCTCTCAGCCGGTTCGTTAGTAAGTTGGGTGAGAAGGCTCTGCCCTTCTACCAACTCATGAAGAAGACGGGCAAATTCTAGTGGACAGAGGAAGGGCAGGACGCATTCGACCAACTCAAAAAGACACTGACAACTTCCCCAGTATTGGTAGCACCACTGGAGAACGAGCCGCTCTACCTCTACGTCTCAGCCACCAACAGGGTAGTGAGCACGGTACTCATAGTAGAACGGGAAGAAGAAGGTCACAGCCACCCCGTCCAAAGACCGGTCTACTACCTCAGCGAGGTTCTAACCCTGTCCAAGCAAAACTACCCGCACTACCAGAAGCTAGCCTACGGGGTCTTCATGACTTCAAGAAAGGTCGTCCACTACTTCTCTGAGCACCCGATCACGGTGCTAAGCTCCTCCGGACTCTCAGACATCCTCACAAACCAGCATGCGACAGGGCGAGTCGCCAAGTGGGTTGTCGAACTAGGACCCTGGGGGCTGAAGTACGCTCACCCGAAGTCAATCAAGGCCCAAGTCCTGCCAGAATTCACCACCGAGTGGATAGAAGCTCAGCTGCCAGACATTCCCGACTTGTCCAACGCATGGACAATGTACTTTGATGGCTCCAAAAAGTTCAGAGCAGCCGGGAGAGGAGTCATCCTCATCTCCCCCAAAGGCGACAAGTTGAAGTACGTTCTACAGATGGACTTCCCAACACCCTCCAACAACGAGGCAGAGTATGAAGCCTTAATCCATGGCATGCGGATGGCCAAAAACTGCGGGGCCACTCACCTCATGATCTACGGTGACTCCTACCTCGTCGTACAACAAACCATGAAGGCTTGCGACGCCATCGCTGACAACATGATTGCCTCTAGAGACCTATACAACCAGCTGGAGGGCACCTTCGACGGCTGCGAGTTGCGGCACATCGGCCGCGAAAGCAACGAAGAAGCGTACATCCTCGCCAACATGGGATGAGACAAGGTGCCAGTACCACCCGGCGTCTTCCTCGAGCGTATTACACAGCGATCCATCAAGCTTTGACCCGCACCGGGTTCCTCCGCACCTTTAACGAGCACCACCGACCAGCCAAGCAAAGAGAAGGATCCCATGGAGGTCACGCTGGTCGAAGCCACATGGACAAGCCCATATCTAGCTTACATGTTGCATCAAAGGCTGCCAGTCGATCCGGGGTCGAAGCCAAGCGCATTATTCGGCGCTCCAAAAGTTTCACCATCATCAACGGTGAGCTCTACAAGAGAAGCATCTCAGGAATTCTACAAAGGTGCATAGATCCAGTCGACGGTCAAGCCATCTTACTCGATATTCATGCTGGCATCTGCGGGCATCACGCTAGCACTCGTGCCTTGGTGGCCAAAGCACTACGAGCCAGATTTTACTGGCCAACAGCTATGCACGACGCCGAAGACCTAGTAAGGAAGTGCCCCGGCTGCCAGGAGTTCGCCAACAAGCCACACGCGCCGGCATCCGCACTAAAGACCATACCACTAGCCGGGCCCTTCGCTCAATGGGAACTGGACATGGTAGGCCCGCTCAAGAAATCATCACCCGGATGACACACACATCTCCTGGTAGCAGTTGACAAATTCACCAAGTGGATCAAAGCCGTGCCTATCACAAGTTCGACTGCATCATCAACAGTTAACTTCATCAGGTCCATCATCTTCAGGTTCGGGGTACCAAACGGCATCATCACCGACAACGGCTCGAACTTCACAGCCGAAGAATGCAAAGACTTATGCGTCGAGCAAGTCGCAGTCCAACGGGCAAGTCGAAAAAGCCAACGGCCTAGTCTGCAACGGCATCAAGAAGCGCCTGCGAGTGCCGCTGAGACGCGCCGCGGGCGCCTGGGTCGAAGAACTGCCATCGGTACTTTGGAGCCTACGAACCACGCGAAACAGATCCACCTAATACACACCGTTCTTCATGGTGTATGGCGTAGAGGCGGTCCTGCCCTGCGACATCAAGTTTGACGCACCACGGGTGGTGGCCTACGATGAGTCTGACGCAGAAGAAGCGCTCGAAGACGACATGGACGTCCTGGACGAAGCCCGCGACATCGCCCTCGCACGGTCAACCGTGTACCAGCAAGACCTGCGCAACTACCACGGACGGAGGCTGCGGCCAAGAGCATTCGTCAATGGAGACCTAGTCCTTCGCCTCAAGCAGAAGAAGGTGCACAAGCTCGCCTCCCCATGGGAGGGCCCGTACATTGTGACAGAAGCAATCGGTGGCGGAGCTGACCGCCTGAAGGACTCGAAGACAGGAGCAGTCTGCAGCAACCCATGGAACGTCGCGCAGCTTTGTCGTTTCTACGCCTAGTTTACCCCATCATTGTACCAAAACCAGCATGCCAAGGCGGCAGGTTTCAGACGCACTCTTTCCCTTACCAGGGTACCTAAGGGGACTGGATGGGTTTTAACGAGGCGGCCTGCTCGCAAAAATCAATACAGTGATTTGTTAAACAAGCTCTCCCCTTTACTTTTTAAGTCAAAAAGCAACTTCAAACCTAGGCCGCCACTCGAACTACTCGGGGGCTCCACCATACAGGTCAAATAAAAAGCCTAGGCCGCCACTCGAACTACTCGGGGATTGCGCCATACAGGTCAAATAAAATCCTAGGCCGCCACTCGAACCACTCGAGGGCTACGCCATACAGGCCTTTTTCGCAAAATCCTAGGCCGCCACTCGAACCACTCGGGGGCTACGCCATACAGGTCAAGTCAAAAATCCTACGCCGTCGCCCGACACACTCGGGGGTTACGCTTTACAGGTATCACTTGAAAACCTAGACCACCACTCGAAGCACTCGGGGGTTGCGCCATACAGGTCCGTGCCAAAACCCTAGGCCGTCACCCGATCCACTCGGGGGCTGCGCCACACAGGTGAAAGTTAATCCTAGGCCGCCACCTGATGCACTAGGGGGCTGCGCCATACAGGTCAGGACGAAAACACAGACCGCCACTCGAGACACTCAGGGGCTGCGTCGCACAAGTCAATTATATCTAAGCCGCACTCGATCTGCTCGAGGCCGCGCCACTCAGATCCACATAGAAGTACAATAAGCTCAGTTTACTCACTCGGGGATCCCCCCAACACCTCAGTTTACATACATTGATGCATACACTCGGCAAAGTTGCCATTTCGAACTAACACTGTACAACAGAAGCCTACTACTCCTACTCTACAGGCTCATCCTTTTGCGCATCAAGTGGCCCCACGAGACGCTCACTCAGCCTCTGGACCTGCTGAATCATCTGATGCGCAGGCGCCAGAGTTTCGGCGTAGTCGTCTTCTTCAGGCAAGCCACCGAGCAACCTTGACAGAGGAAGGTTCAGCCGATGCAGTCGGACGTACGCCAATGCCACGTTCGCTCCGGCAACGAGTTGGGCGTCGATAACATCCTTCAGCGCACCACCCTCGCGGAATCTCTCCAACAACGTAGCCAACCCGTTGGGCTGCCCATTGTGTGGAAAGTACACCCGGTGGATGTGCCAAAGAGTCTTCCTGCACCCCTCCAGGAGAAAAGCGGCTCTCCAGGTACGGTCAAGCATACACGCAAGGATCCGCCATCTAGATCTATTCGACCAAAAGTGCCGCGCCTCGGGCGTACCACCAGCGGCCTCTCTGGCGACCCGCTCATCCACCCGAGTCTGCTCAGCTTGCCAGTCAGGGTTCACGTCTACATCAAGACATTGCAATCAGCACCTCGCAAAGAAGGGAGTCAATAAACACAGCGCTACGAAGACCAACCTTGCAGCTATCGACTAATCAAGTCGATCTCGCCAAGAAGGAACTCCTCGCGTTGAGAGAACTCTGCAACAGGACGCGACCTAGACCGCTCCAGCTCCAACTCAGCATGTTTCAGCTTCGCCTCGAGTTCAACCACCTTGTTCCTCATATAGGTGATACACCGTTGGTCGTTCGCACTTCGCGCAGGAGCCGAAGTCGTTCGACGGCGGCGAAGAGTAGGCTCAGCCAAAGGAGGACCCCCTTCATCACTGGCGCCAGTCGTTGCAGTAACCGGAGTTGCCTCGCCCATTTCAGGCTGCCAAGAATCGACAGTGTCAAAGCAGAAAAATAAAGATGGTTTCTCATTCAAGACAAACTGGAAGGAAAGAATTCACACTTCAACACCAACATGATTCAAGGCCAGAAGACCCGCAAAATATAGTTCATTACAGACTACAGACTCAAAAGAGACTACCAAATCTTCACTACAAGACTTCTACACTGCAGACTCCGACTGGGAGCGACTCCTCCTAGCAGCAGCCGCTTCGGTCGCCTTGGCAATCCCCCTCTCGAAGGTTGCGACAAGCTTCGCGGCCAGCTGACTCGCTTGCGCCTTCACCCCGCTAAGCGACGCAGTCCTGCCGTCAGGCCTTCGAGTGTAGACGCTGACAACCCTCTCAAAGTCGCCAGCGACTTGATGACCAAGCAGAAGCTGGAAAGTAAACTCATAGACGCGTACCGTCTATGCCCGGGTGAAGTCTGCGATGGTGGTCGCATCGCCTTCAAAAGGCGCCGCGAGTGCATGAACGGCAGTTGGCGGCACCCTACCGGGAAAGATGCTCCGGTGCACAGTCGCCAGCGCCCCGGTCGACTTCTGCAGCGCTGTCGTCGACTGCTGCAGTGCTGCCGAGGCGTACGCGCAGACGCGGTCGAGTAGCCCGACAGCAGTCGCCAGGTCGACATTGTCGCTAGATGTGCCTTCTGGAGGAGCGCCTCCACATTTCTCTGCACAAGGGAAAGGAGTCAATTCAATTCAAATCCAACAAGTAGGCACCAAGCCGAAAAACTTACGTCCGAGGGCGCCGGGGAGTGCGAGCAGGCGATCGACTTGGGTCTTCTCCTGGCCGCCCCGAGCACGTTCGCGCTCTTGCGACTCGCGTAACGCCTGCTCCAGCTCCGCTTGAGCCTGAAGCTTCTGCTCCAACTCTGCGGCTCGCCTCGTGACCTGGTCTAGGGAGGTACGCAACTGATCCCTCTCCTTCTCTAGGCAAACGAAGGCGGCGGCTCCTTCAAGCTGCTGGCGATAGTATGGCTGCAGACCAAAAAGCATACATAAAGTTGTGCCCGACTATCCTAGTCACCCACACCTTCGGGGGATACTCCCATCGGGAGCGCTGTTCACGCACCCGATGGAGCTACGGAAGAACAAGTCGAGGAGTACTTACATGGTCCACCAGATCAGCGTCCACCGAAGTCGCCGCGGCAGCATCATTCGGCGCCATGGAGCCACCAGCCCGCGCATGCTCACTGGCCACGCGCACATTCAGCTCGACTGAAGGGGCAGATGTGTGCTCCACTTCGCGTGGAGGGGAACTGGTGCCACCAGAGCGATAGCTGACAGAAGAGGCAAGAAAGGTCAACCCGGAGAACCCACCAGTCAGAAAGGTAACTCGACACAAAAAGAACCAGCATGACTAACCTGGTGGCTCGGACGCCATCAGCGCTTCCCAAGGAAACGGAGGGCATCCTGACAAACTCGGGCGGCGGTGCAGAGCTGACAGGAGGCGCGGCCACGGGCTCGTTCCAGTCGCCCCGATACTCGGCACCCGAAGACGACAAGCCATCCTCCTCATATTTTGCAGACGCATCCTTCACAGGGGACGAAGCAGTAGCAGAGTCGCCACTTCGCCGCCTCTGCCTCTTCCGTTCCGGCGCCTCTTCATCCTCATCCTCCTCCACATCTTCACTCGGGGAGATGGCGGAAGGAATCTCCTCGTCATCACCCCCCTCTTCAAGGAACGTCGCCTCGTCGTGAGGTCCGTTCTCCAGGAGCGGAGGAAGGCTGACTAGGAAAGAACGACCCTACAAACAATAAAGACAGACGAATCAAGAAGCAGAGAATCGAGAAATAAAACAAGGGAGAAAAAGGTGGAAGCTTACGTCAGGAACAGGGTTCGTCGCACCATAAGCTGCAACCGGGCACTGGCGTTGCAGGGGTCCGCGGCTCGGAGGCTTGTGATGCTCCTCAACTTCAACTCCACCTCCTCGTCGTCAAGCTGCGGTTCGCCAACGGCCTCGTGCGCCCACATCGGGTGGGGGCGAGCACGGAGCGGCTGTACTCGGAGCCTGAATAAGGTGGCGATGAGATGGACGCCACCCGACTCGCATCCCAAGGTCTTCAGCAGATTGCGAAGAAGGCTCAGAAGCGGCTTAACAACCTCCTTCTCCTCCTCCGCGAGCGGGTGCGGCCACGCGCGCGTCTTCCGCAACTCGCGCTCGCAGTTGCAGTCAGGCAACCCCTCTTGGTCGCACCTGACATCGAACCACCGCTTCCGCCTACCTTGGACGTGCTATGCTAAACCTGTGTAGAATTCCCTTACTCTTGTGTCTAGGTTCCTATATCATACTTAGCAGAAATATTGATGCTATGCAATTGATGAAAGGTTTTTACAAAATGTTAAGTGACTACTCAGGACTGTGCTCATGGTTGTCGTCGCCTAGGATGAATTTCTATTCTACTTAGGGCCGTGAGCATGGTGATTTTTACGTGAGAGTGCACATCCACTAAGTTAATGAAACTCCTGGGTGGATTGGTTGTATGGAAGCGAAGTTGAGTGGCTGCTCAGGTCCATGTCTATGGTTCCTGGAGTACGTGCACTTGTGGATGGCCACCCAGGGAACAGAGGAATCTGAAGAACTCCGAGTGACGATTGCTTCCAGTGCAGCCATTGCCATATGGGCTCTGGCTTGATCAATTATGTTGCATGGACTCTCTCCGGCTTGACAAGCAAATGTAGGGGGATGTTAGGTGGAACGGGTCAAGCCAGAGTGAGAGGGAAAATGCTTCTGAAAGATCTCGTCTCATTCTCCTCCTTTCCTTTTCACAAATGGTGTGTAAAGGATAGTTTGGGTTGAATGGGTACAATGGTGAACGTGCACAACCTCTGCAGAGTGTAAAACTAAGTACTTAGCCGTGTCCCCGGTACGGACAATTTGAGCAGCTGATCACGGACGTCAACGGAGGATTCCATCATTCCAACTTCAGAAATAAAACTTGATGGGTGAACAAGGGAAGATGAGAATTATGGTTTTCATGCCATACTTGTCTTGATTTGAAGAAAGTGTTTTACCAAAAAGATAGGAAAAATTGGCTTTATGCAAAATAGCCTTGAACTCCACCAGCCAAATATGCATATAGGCTTTAGAGTTATTCCATTAAGTGTCCACCATAGTGTCACTTGCCAGACTCCATTTTTAATGGAATCTGACCCACGTTGTTGCAATATTTTTCTTATTGCAGATTGTTCAGATGACGAGTGAGGTTTCGTTTATAGGTTTCGAGTCTACAACCAACATGTTTTCGCCTGTGGCAACATGAAGTTGTTGGAGACCCACTGCTATTGTATTTCCGCTGTGTACTTTTTCAATGCTAGCTTTATGCTATGCAACTTGTATTGAATATATTGTAATTCTGGATCATCGATGTAATAAAATTGACGCTTTGTTGTGATATTACATCGTAAACTGTGTGTGCAAATGAATCGATCCAGGGATTTGCACTATACACAGGTATCTGCCTTATTTTAAGTGCAGGTACGCTACACCCCGCTCGTGAGGTACGCATGTGGAGATATATAAGCACACATTTCAATTAAGTAATGCGTAAATAAAACTCACCACCAAATATTACATAACGCCGTCGTGGCGCTAAGTTCACTTAGGAACGAAATTGTCTCATTATGCTTGGAGTTGCCAAGTTAATGTTTTGACCATGTCGAGGCATGGGGACCACCCATTAGTGGCAGAGACTCTCAACGGCCTGAGGTGGCTCGTTACATGGAGAGCTCGGAGGGTTGACCCTCGTGATGGAGATATGCCCTAGAGGCAATTAATAAAGTGTATTCTTTATCATATCTCGTTTGTTCATAATAGATTTTTGTGTCATGCTATAACCGTATTAACCGGAAACATTAATACAGGTGTGATGCGTAAACAACCATGTCCCTAGTAGCATCTACTAAGACTAGTTTTGTTGCGCGATTGATGATCGAGGTTTCCCGATCATAGGGCATGGCGCCGGTCGGCAATGAAAGTCATTTCGTTGGAGAACGATGTGATGGACAAACCCAGATTTGGAGGACGTAGTCGTTACGCTTTTGACCGTGAGATCAACTCTTATTGTTATTCCTGGAAGATAGTTTGATCGCACCAAACGTCGTATCTTATATAGTATGACAATAACGGTGATACTTTTGGGTATCGGAAAGGAGTAGTTGAGACGAGGGGTCAAGAGCGGGATTTGCCAGTCCGCATAGCAGGATAGATACTCTAGGGCCCACTCGGTGAGATCCTGTCTAATGAGCTTGCAAGCATGTGACTAGGTCACGGAGACATGAGATCATAGATTAGTAGAAGATAGCGTTGTGGGTAACGAGGTCAAGCTAGGTATGGAGACATCTATGGAACGACACTTAGACACGCTAAGTATCGCTATGGCAAAAGGTTTAAGACTTTGTGTTCAGGTTTGATAGATGAAAGTCGGTCGTTATATCACAGGGATTAATTCATGGGGTCCAGGCCTACGAGTTAGTCGTTGATCATAGAGGAGTCTTGATCATACATGTTATTATATCGAACCGCTAGGGTAACACACTTAAGGGGTTTCGACAAGATAACCGGAAAGGAAAGAGATCACCGGGAACGTCCCGGGAGGGGTCCGATGGAGATCGGGCAGCGCCGAAAGAGTTTTCGGAGCTAGGATAAATTATATATAATATGTTTGATATTAATTAGTGTAATTAATATGCAAATATGATTTTATATATTTATTTTCGAATTTATTTAGGTTGATTTCCCTAAATGGGCCTTCTGGTCGAAAGAAGGCCCAAGAGGGGGAAAATTCCCTAGGGGAATTCGGTGGGGGCTTGGAGGCCGGCCTAGGTGGGCCAAATGGGGCCCACTAGGGCTAGCGCACCAACCATGCTGCACCAGGCTATGTGGGGATAGTCCCACATTGCCTGGTGAGGAAGTTGGCTCCCCCCTGGGAGCCTATATAAGAAGAGTCACCCCAGGCCTTTTAATTCACCAATTAATTCTCTTATTCTCTCTCGATTTCGTGATTCCCTTTGTCGGAGTTGCACCGAGTTGAGAGGGGGATCTCTTCCACCATAGCCCGCTACCGCGCTGCTGGTTTTCCGGTCCAAGTCTTCCGCTGCTCCTCCTGGACTGGAGCTTCGGAGGCCGTCGTTTCCACCGTACGTGTGTAACGCCCTGCGAGGTGCTACGCTCGCGGTGCTCGGAGGTCTGCTTCCTCTACACGACCTTGAGGTCGGCTTCGTCGGTCTTCATCGACAACGTTTGTGCGGGAACGTAATCCCCGCTTTCAGTCTTCAAGGGTATATATTTCGATCTCCGTTCGTACTACTATATCTGCATAGAATAGATCTTGGCATGTTTTAGGGATATCGTTGTTAGGAAATTTTTTGTTTTCTGCACACGATCCCCTTCAGTGGTATCAGAGCCGATCTATCGTAGATATAGCTGTACGCTGTTAGAACCCGTGTTCTGCACGGGGGCACTGTTCCTGTTATTTGCTACCCTCTAGCGTGCACTTGTGATTCCAGCGGCATCGAGTTGATGAAGCGGCCCGGACCGACTTTACGCGTACGCTTACGCGAGACTGGTTCCACTACTGACATACGGCTTGTACCGTATATGTGGCTGGCGGGTGTCAGTTTCTCTCTCTTTAGTTCGTCTTCGCATTTTCAATGGAGGGCCCGAAAGGGATGATTAAATATGCAAATATTGGATCGTTGTTGTGGTCATAAGGTTCGTAGGTATGAAGCGGTTCTATTTACGAAAGCATCAAGCCACGTAAAATATGCAAAAGATAAAGTAGAAGCGTCTAACTTTATTTTGCAGGGGCTATGTGATATGGTCAAGGTAGGTTTATTTAATTGTTTATAAACTGCGGGCGCCAAGAAGACCATGGCGCAATGGACTATATCACATTGCATTACATTTGATGTTTTGTGTGCATCTTATATTGTGTGATTATATATATAGTATATATTAGTTACACGGCGGTAGTTATAAAAGATGATCCTTCAAAATATCACTAGTGTTCTCCCTCCAATGCGCACCACCAAGAAAGTTCTACGTTATGAGGCAGGCCGTGATGATCGGGTGTCAGACATATCGTCGTTCGCATATAGTGGGTGTAAGCCATGTTGCACAAGCGTCAGCGTGGAGGTTATGGTGGCGAGCCTAGCATATGCAGATATGGCCTCGGAACAAGGAGACCGAAAGGTCGAGCACGAGTCACAAAATTGGTGTGGCGGACATTTGTCTACTCTTGAAGTTGTGCCGCCGGCTCTGATGATGAGGGGTGGTGCAATGGATGGGGGTCGTGTAATCGCTTAAACGACCAGGAGGGATGTTCGTTAGAGTGGGAGTTATGTTAGTTATTTACTAAAAATACTATAACTCAAAATTATTATGAACAAAGTCTTATGTTGTTGCAAATTCCATTGTAGATGTCTCGCCCCTCGTTTAACATAGGTCTGTTCCATGAGAAAGAGAAGCTTAAGACCGATGGGTCTAACTTCGTGTCCTGGTTCCGCGAACTGAAGTCCATTCTTGAAACCCACAAGGTGGCCTACATCCTTAAAGCCCCCTTAGGTGATCTTCCAAACACCGCCTCGGAAATCGAAAGGAATGTCCATGAGTTTAAGGCGGAGATTTCTTCTTATGTCCAGAGTGGCATATGTTTGCCATGGAGGCTGACCTGCAAAACCGCTTCGTGAACAAGGGTACTTATGAGATAATCACTGAACTCATGGTTGTTTTTGCACGACAAGTCAAGTCTGAGAGGTTCGAAGCATCCGTGCTTTTCTTCTCAGCCCAGATGGAAGGCAATATAAGTGAGCACTTAGCCAAGTTTTTTGGCTGCGTTCAACTTCTGAGTGATCGGGGAAGTGTGATCCCAGAACAGGTGGTTATTGATAGGGTGCTGATTTCTCTGCCCCTTGCTATAAGAACGCCATCGTGGACTACGGCATGAAAGGGACGTCAAAAACCCCTGTTGGAATCCTAAAGATGCTCGAAGTGGCCGAATTAGAAATCAAGTTGGAGAAGATGGTGGTGACCATCGGATTACCTAGGCGCAACTGCCCCATGTACCTGGAGGATAGGAAGTCTGGCAAGACAGTCGACAAAGAGCAAGGTATATTTGATATACATGTTATAGATGTGTACCTTACATCCGCCCGGAGCAACACGTGGGTATTTGATACTGGTTCTGTTGCTCATATATGTAACTCTCAGGAGGAGTTACGGAATAGACGGCGGCTGGCTAAGGATGAGGTGACGATGCGCGTCGGCAACGGATCGAGAGTCGACGTGGTGGCTGTCGGCACGCTCCCTCTACATCTACCATCGGGATTAGTTTTGGTTTTAAATAAGTGTTATTTTGTACCATCCTTGAGTGTAAACATTATAAGTGGGTCTTGCCTATTACAAGACGGTTAATCATTTAAATCAGTATCAAGCAGTTGTGCTATTTATATGAATGATATCTTTTATGTTGATGCTCCCGAGAATAATGGTTTATTCTTGTTGAATCTCGATCGTAGTACTCACATCCATAACATAGAAGCCAAACGGATTAAGTGTAGCGATGATACCGCCATGTATATGTGGCATTGCCGTCCTTGTCATATTGGTATAAAGCGCATGAAGAAACTCCACTCCGATGGACTTTTGGACTCGTTGGATTTTGGATCACTCGATACATGCGAACCATGCCTCATGGGCAAAATGACCAAGACACCGTTCAAAGGTTTCGTTGAACGGGCGTCATATTTATTGGGGATCATACATACAGATGTGTGTGGACCGATGAGCGTTTCGACACTCAATGGTTATCGTTACTTCGTCACCTTCACTGATGACTTGAGTAGATACGGTTATATCTACTTGATGAAACACAAGTCTGAAACTTTTGAAAAGTTCAAAGAATTCCAAAGTGAAGTTGAAAATCAGCTTAACAAGAAAATCAAGCACCTCCGATCCGATCGTGGTGGCAAGTATTTGAGTTTTGAGTTTGGCACACATCTGAAGAGTTGTGGCATAATACCCCAACTTACGCCAGCCGGAACACCGCAACGTAATGGCGTGTCCGAGCGACGTAATCGTACTCTAATTGATAGTGTTCGATCTATGATGTCTCTTACCGATTTGCTCGTGTCCTTCTGGGGTTATGCGTTAGAAACAACCGCATTCATTTTAAATAGGGCTCCGTCCAAATCCGTTGAAACGACACCGTATGAATTATGGTATGCCCAAAAACCTAAGTTATCGTTTCTGAAGGTTTGGGGTTGTGAGGCGTACGTTAAGAAACTACAGCCCGACAAACTCGAACCGAAGTCGGAGAAAGTCGTCTTTGTAGGATATCCGCGGGAAACCGTTGGATACACCTTCTACAACCAAGCTGGGGGCAAAACTTTTGTCGAGAAAACCGGTACCTTTCTAGAGAAAGAGTTTCTCGCGAAAGGAGTAAGTGGGAGGAAGGTAGACCTTGATGAGATTTTTTATCCTGAACTCGAGATTCCGAGTGGCGCAACGGAAGAAATTCCGGAAACGTCCTCCATGGAAGGAGTGGGAGAAACTGTCGAGGAAAGTATTCTACCTCGTACGTCTGGTTGATCTCGGATCGCACCAGAATGGTATGGCAACATGGTTTGCACCGTCATGTTAGTTGAACAAGACGAACCTACGAACTACAAGGAGGCGATGGCGAGTCTAGAGTTCGAGAAATGGCTTGAAGCCATGAAATCCGAAATAGGATCCATGTATGATAACAAAGTGTGGACTTTGATGGATGTTCTCGAAGGGCGCAAGGCCGTCGTGAATAAATGGATCTTTAAGAAGAAGACTGATGATGATTGTAATGTGACCTCCTATAAAGCTCGGCTTGTCGCAAAAGGTTTCCGACAAGTTCATGGGATTGACTACGATGAAACTTTTTCACCGGTAGCGATGCTTAAGTCTATTCGGATTTTGTTAGCAACTGCTGCCTATTACGATTATGAAATCTGGCAGATGGACGTGAAAACAGCCTTCCTAAATGGAAACATTGAGGAAGAGTTGTACATGGTACAACCGGAAGGTTTTGTTATCCAGGGAATGCTAACAATGTGTGCAAGCTTCAGCGATCCATCCTTATGCTTCAGCCATAGGATCGATCATGTATGCAATGTTGAGTACTAGACCAGATGTGGCATTAGCTCTAAGTTTGACAAGCCGGTTCCAGAGTAATCCTGGAATGGCGCATTGGATAGCTGTTAAGAGCATTCTTAAGTATCTCAATAAGACAAAGGAAATGTTCCTTGTGTATGGTGGCTGCGATGAAGAACTTGGCGTAACGGGTTACGTGGATGCAAGTTTCTGCTCAGACCCCGATGACTCTAAGTCACAGACAGGTTATGTGTTCAAGGTGAATGGGGGCGCCGTGTGCTGGAGAAGTGGGAAGCAACCCATTGTCACACAATCTACAATGAAGTCGGAGTACATTGCTGCTTGCGAAGCTGCGAATGAAGTTGTGTGGCTGAGGAAGTTCGTCATCGAACTTGGAGTGTTTCCGAGCGTGCAAGACCCCATGATTCTCTTCTGCGACAATACGAGTGCCATTGCTAACGCCAAGGAGCCAAGGTCTCACTCCACCGCCAAACACATTCTCCGACGCTTCCATGTGATACGGCAGTATGTACAAGGAGGCGATGTGAAGATTTGCAAAGTGCATACGGCTCTGAATGTGGCAGATCCGCTGACGAAGCCTCTCCCGCTTGATAAGCATGAAAAACACCAGTTAGCTATGGGTGTTAAGCTTTTACCAAGTTGTCATCTAGATTAATTTGTACTCTAGTGCAAGTGGGAGACTGAAGGAGATATGCCCTAGAGGCAATTAATAAATTGTATTCTTTATCATATCTCGTTTGTTCATAATAGGTTTTTGTGTCATGCTATAACCGTATTAAGCGGAAACATTAATACGGGTGTGATGCGTAACCAACCAGGTCAAGTGGCTCGGCGACGCTGCTCGCCGGACCCGAAGAAGATGCACACCCGACCAAGGAAGACACCGTCCTTTAACCAGGTTCACGGCCCTCGTGAGGAGGTAAGACCGCTACTCCTGCCTGTTTGTATTATATGTGGGAGGTTACAGTACAATTGAGCTTGCCGGAAGCCCCCTTGAGGTAGTTCTTGCCTGGGGATGGAAGCGATGATCTTGTTCCTCCTCCAGTCCGAGGCTAACCTAACCAGAGTTGCTAGGGTTTACAAGGGAGTTTTGCACGCAAAGGGCCGACCCTTGCTACGATGGATGTCTTCTCTCTCTTATAGGCGCCTCGGGCCTTCTCCTTCGGCTTGGCCTTCAAGGTGGCTCCCACTTGCCAGTGGCGGGGCGGAGCACGAGTCCACCGTGCTCCATTTGTCCATGGACTCGGTCCATTGTTGATAAAGATGGCGCCGTGGCCAACAGGCGTCCGACCACGCTCGTACTATCGCAGAGCGGGCAGTCTCTGAGGTGGAGCCTGCGATGACGATCTCCGTTGGAGGGTTGCGCCGCCCATCTGCTTATCGTCAGAGTAGAAGGTCCTCACAGCTGTGCAGCAGGCGGAGCAGATTTGTTGACCGCTTTATCGCTAGGGACAGCGACGGGGGTGTGAGCGCCACTGCACGAGCGTGGCAGAGTTCACGTGCGCTCTGCCGGGATTCCTTGGCGACGACGTTTCCCTCCAGGCCTGAGGGGAGATTCCTGCCGGACATCCCTCAGGCGGGTTGGTTCCTTGATGGGGAGGATCCCCTTAGGCGAGGGGTCCCCTGAGGCCCTCGCTTCCACTTCAGGCCCTCGAGGGGAATCGCCTCTCGAGGGTTCTGCCGGGCGAAGACACCTGGTCCTTAATCGTTTCGTCCGTCTGGCCCGCGAGCGAGGCCTGGGGGGAATGGGCTCTTGATACCGCAGTTCCCACTGGGCCGATAGTAGCCCCGGGTCCCATGATGGGCACGACTGAGCCCATGGGCTTAGGCGAAGCGTCGTGGGCCCTTAGTGCCTAGCCGGCTCGAGCCACGCGGCACTTGGATGATTAACGGCTTCGCACGATCTAGGGCGTGAGTCGTGGGGGGTCCCACCACGTCCCGGTAACTGCTCTTGGAGGGGACATAAAGCCCGAGCACTGCGGCAAGGAGCCGTTACCGTTTCCAATGCCTCGCAGAAAATTCCGCTCCACAGAGCTCTCCGCCTCCGCGCTCTCCTGCAAGTTTCTGTTCTCCGACTCCTTCCACCTCCGCTCCCGTGAAAATGAGTCCTCTTAAGAGCAAGGGCAAGGCCGCCGCGGGGTCCTCCTCCCAGGCAGAGGCTGCAGAGACCGTGATGGGCGGGGCGTTGCTCGGCGTTCGCGTCAACGAAAAGGCGCTCTCCAAGGTCCGATACCTGGTGGCGGATCGGACGAACGAGCACGGCGCCACCGCCCTGAAGCCCGCGGCGCACGGGAAGCGCCCGCGGGGATATTTCCCGGTCTTCCAGCACTGCCTGGCCGCGGGACTGGTGCCGCTCTTCTCTCCGTTGCTGGAGGCGGTGCTGGCGTTCTACCAGGTGCAGCTGCTGCGCCTGCACCCCAACTCCGTCCTCATCCTCGCCGTCTTCGCCTACCTCTGCGAGGCGTATCTGGGCCTGAAGCCCACGGTGGGGTTGTTGCGGTGCTTCTACGCGCTCCGGAACACGGCAAAGAACGAGCGCTCCGGGTGCGTCTCGTTCCGCATCGTCGACGGCATGGGGTGCGTCTACATCCCCATGTCCTGGAGCGAAGGCAAGGCCGTCACGTCCGTCTCGAAGAAAGTAGACGACTTCCGCCAGAAGTGGTTCTTCGTCGGGGTGGAGCGTCCCTGCGCCTTCCTCGAGTTCCCCGACGAGCCTCCGGTGAAGAACTCCCATTGGGGCAAGGCTACCTTCGACCGCGCCAAGAATGCGAGCCTGATGGGGCGCCTGAGCTTCCTTCGCGAGGAGGGCCTCACAGGGCAGATGGTCGTTGCGGACTTCGTGACCCGCCGCATTGCGCCCCTCCAAGCTCACTCGGTCCCCATGTGGATGTATTCGGGGCCGAACGACAAGATGCGGCTCCACGTCGAGTACAACGACAAGGACGTCGTCGACAACATCCTCTCCGTGCTCTTCGTCAACCCCTCTGTGCTCCCCACGGATGAGGTCCGCACGGCGCTCCGGCCCCTTCACCAGTTCAACCTGACAGAGCGCATGGCCCGCCTGGAAGGGATGCCTTCGTTTGCCCTGACAGGCCCGGCGGACTCTGATGTGCTGCTGCCGGCCCCGCGGGGAGCGGAGGGGGCCGATTCTCCCTCGTCTTACGGAGCTGGCCTAGGCGAGGAGGAAGCCACAGCTGGGGAGGTCTCCTCTTCTAGAGCTGGGCCTTTCACTGACGAGATTCTTGATATCTCGTCAGGCGACGAAGATGCCTTCGTGGTGGCGCCCTCGCGCCCCGTGGAGGAGGAAGCTGAGGAAGGGGAGGCCCCAGGCGCGGAGGGCTCTTTGGGAAGGTGCGGGCTTCGCACCAAGGTCGTCGTGGACCACACAGGGGCGAGGCCGTCTGACGTCCCTTCCAAGAGGAAAGCGGAGGCGCCCCCTGTGAGGCCTGCTCCCAAGCCCTTTCCCTCATGGCGCTCGTCAGGCCTGGCGTGGGTCGATGCTGGCGCTCCCCCTCCAGGGTGAGTTTATACGTCGTTGGGTCGTTTGCCCTCTTGGGTCCTTTTTTACCTCATCCTTTGCTGAAGTTTTATCTCGGGTTCTTGCCAGCGGTCCTGCGCCTGCCAAGCGCCGCCGGCTCCGCAAGGCGTCCGAGGTGAAGGCCGCCACGACGGGGGCCGTGGCTGACAAGGCCGCGAAGCCTGAGGAGGTGGCCCCAACGGTCTCCCTTGAGGAGGCGCCTCAAGTAGAGGTGACGGCGCCCCTCGCAGGGGCGGCTGGTCCTCCTGTGAAGGAGAGTGTCGTAGGCCCGGGTGCTCCTGCAACGCTGCGCGAGTCTCCGTCGATGGAGGGCTCGGAGGCGAGAACTTCTGCGCCACCTCGTGCCGCCACTCCACCTCGTGCGGCTACGCCTCTGCGCGAGGCTACTCCGCCTCGTGTGCCGACGCCTCCGCGCGCGTCGACGCCTCCGGGTGTGCCTGCTGCGTCGGCTGTGCCCACCGCCTCTGCGCAGCCCGCGACGGAGACCCTCGAGGCGCCGGCTGGCGCGGGCGTGTCTGCCGGGGACGGTTCTTCCTCTCCTCCCCGCCAGGCTGGAGTCGAGGAGCGCCTAGCGGCCGCAGGGCCTGAAGGGGGCGCGGGCACGGGCTCCGGCGGGGCTCAAGCCAGCCCCCTTGTTCTTCCCGAGGACCGGACCTGTGGGACTAGACGCCGAGGTCGGGCCTTCTGCAAGCCAAGACCTGGTGTTCTGCGGCTGGGACTGGAGCGCGGGGCGGCGCGAGGCCGCCTTTGGCCTCGTGAGGGAGTCCCTAGAGGGCTTCGAGGCGCCCCTCGCCCTTGTGGACATATGGCTCGCTCGGCAGCCGGAGGAGCTCGCGAAATCGTGGGCGTCCTTCCACGCGGCGGTCGAGACGCGCCGGCTGGAAGACTGGGCGCTGCAGGCCGCCCGCGAGGAAGCCACAAGCTTCGCCAAGGAGACCCGTGAGGTGGCCATCCGCGACGCTGCAGAGCTGCTCCAACCCCTCCAGGCGGAACGCGACGCTGCGGCGAAGCTCCTGCGCGAGGTCGGGGCGGAGCGCGAGGCGATGGAGGACTCGTTGGTGCAGAAGCGCCGCGAGCTGGGCCAGCTGGAGGCTCAGCCGCTCTCCACCCACCAGGCCGCATCGGCTACTCTGGAGAAGGACCGCAAGGCCTTTGCCAAGCGTGAGCAGCAGCTGGTCCTCAAGGAGGAGGAGCTGCAGCAGCGCGAGGAGCAGCGCCTCCAGGCGGAGAAGGACCTGCCTACTCAGCGCGAGGCCCTCGAGGAGCGAGAGGGCGAGTTGGCCCAGGCGACTCAGAAGTACGAGGACAACGTCGCTGCCCAGAAGGTGGCTTACGAGCGCTTCGAGCGGCGCTTCGCCGAGAAGAAGAAAAAGGAGGCCGAAGACGCCCTCGCAGAGCGCGAGAAGCAGTTCTGCAGGTCCACTTCCCAGAAGTACCGCGACATGGCCCAAGCACAGGAGGACCACTTCAAGGCCAAGCACGCCGCGGACGCTCGGAAGATCGCCGAGCTCGAGAAGGCCAACTCCAAGCTGGAGGCCCGTCTTACTAGTGCTAAGGATGGCCGCCGCCAAGCGGAGGAGGCTCGCACCAAGGCTGTCCACAACCTCAACTCCCTGGCCAAGGATGTGGAGGAGCAAGTGGCCCCGGTGATGCAGCGGGCGGCGGAGGCCTTGGACTCTGCCAACGCGGCTCGGGCTCTCACGAAGCAGCGCGAGCGCATGTTCGAGGCGCTGGTTGCTCGTGGCAAGGAGCTGGCCTCGCGGCTGGGAGCAGACGCACCGCACACCGACATTCGGGGCCGCGGCGACGTTGCCATGTACTTGGTCTACTTCGAACAGCTCTTTGCAGCGCTCGAGGGTCCCGTCGCTGAGCTTCGGGAGATGATCGAGGACGAGAGTCGGCAGCTCTTGGGGGTGGTGGTGGATCGCATCTTCACCAACCTCAAGCTTCTCACGCCAGACTTCGACATGGGCTCTGTGATCGAAGCCGCCCAGGGCGAGGACGCACAGCGGGTCTCAAGCTCCCTCCGCGAGCAGGTGGACGCCTTCTGCAACCGCTTCAGGCGCACGGAGGCTGGGCCGGAGGACAGAGAGGAGGAGGCATGCTCTGCCGAGGCTGACGAGGGCGCCGCGGAAGAGGACCAAGACGGCGCTGCTTCCCACTGAGCCATTCTTGATTGCACCTGCGAGCGTTTGTATCTGCACCAGCTGTGTGCTTTTAGACATCTTGAAACTTTTGGCTTGTAACACACTTTTAATTGTTGTTTTAATCCAAGCTTGTCTGCCCCTCGTGAGGTCTCTTTGGACTCATCTTCATGTCTATTTGTTCTCTGCGTCGTTAGGTCCCGTCTCTTCGTGCCATGACTCCGCCACTTCGGTATGCGGGAGCAATGACTCCGCAAGGCCGGGGAGAGTTTAGGCCTAGGAGAGGTAAGAGCCTAGAGTCGCGATGCTCAAGTGCCCCCCTTAGACGTGCGAGTAGTCCATGAAGCGTAAGGGAAAGCGAAGTCGCTCGAGGGGCAAAGACGCGCGCTAGGGAGAGAGTGACGCTCTTAAAGCGTGGGTGCGAGACTTAGCTTCTCGAGGTTTTCGTTCTGTGAAGGCTTTTCGCCTGGCGAGGTTGCACACTTGAGGGGGGGAGGCCCTCTGCCTGGCAAGGTTGCCCACTTGAGGGGTCGCTCCCGGGGAGGCTCTTTGCCTGGCGAGGTTGCCCACTTGAGGGGTCGCTCCCGGGGAGGCTCTTTGCTTGGCGAGGTTGCCCACTTGAGGGGTCGCTCACGGATGCCCCCTCAGGTAATAGAGGGGCGAACCCAAACGCTGGAACACGGATCAAGGGATCGTGCGCGCTTATAGGTCCCCTCAGGCGTTCCTTGCGAGGAGAGTAATGTGACGCCCGAAAATCGGTACTATGTAGATTTAAGCGCTCCCGCCGAAATCCACATAATAACGATTTGAGGTCGCCCACCAGACATAATGTGCACGCTGAAAACATGCGCATTATGTGGGTGGAATTGTGATAACATTACAATAGTTCCGATACATCCACAAAAACAACAGAAGATATAATTACAACAACGACTAGAACGAGTCAAGATACAAATGATACAATACAAAGCTTGAAATGACAGCGGAAGCAAAATAGTATCCGACTACGGATAAGATGCAAATTGGACTAAGAGTCCTGAAGATAACCAATGGCGCCATATCCCTGCACAGCCAAGACGGAGGGATTCCCAAGATAACATCGTCAGACTTCAAACCTATTGACTGCACATAAAGCACATCCCAAAAGAGGGTCAGGGCACTCCCTGGCAACCAAAACCGACTTGCCTACTTTCTACACCATCTCCCAAAATATAGGGGAGGTGGACTTAGCGGCAGAAGCACTAGCAATGTAAAGAGACACGCTACAACTTCCGTCTAATCAGAGAGGGATAAGAGAGCGCATAAGATAACCAACTACTACTAACACCAAACATAACCCATTCTCGGATTAACTCCCCTCAACCAAGTATGAGGAAATAATTCGGGAAAACTCACACATTGAACAATTTTAGTTACAAGTTATTGTGAAAGTAATTCTATATTACTAGTCAGGTTAATTAACAATGATTAGGTGTAAGTTGTCTATGATCTTGTTACCCAGCATCATCACCAAGTCATCCATAACCGTGGACACGGCTCATCGATAAGATTATACCCTGTAGGGGTGCACTAATGGACCCGTACTCGTTCGATCAACCCCAAAAGCAAAGCCAGAAGGTAGGGCATCTCAACACGGCAAATCTCTTCTCTACAACCCATCCAGGGAACCGCATGATTGTGTGCACGGCTAATCAGGTCCAGTGCCCACGGGATCGACCTTCATAGCACTCTAAGAACGTGCCACCCTATATGAGAATCGACTACTCCATCATCATGAGATCGTTATGTAACCATATGCATGCATCAAATGGAAAGCCCGAAATACTTGCGGCGCCCTGGATAAGAAGCGGATTAGATCGAAGCCGCGGGGGGCTCCATAGGGCCTCCCACAAGCGGTTAGTGAGCTCAAAATTGGATCCGAGGACAAGAACTGAGTTCCTAGGTCGACACTTAGCAGAACAAAGCACCTCGCAAGGCCTTCCGCCGGTGCCTTATCTTTTAATTATAATATCCCAATATAAGAGAACATTTTTTAAGGTAGAATAACCTATCATGCAAAGCAGGTGAAATAAAATAAGACATACAGACGACTCGCACAAACAACTCTAAGCATGCGCTACGACTCGCAAGGCCAACAGATAAACATGCAACAGGTATTAGGATGTGGGGATAAAGCTGTATGGGCTGCAGGATAAACATGTGATGGGATCGCGATAAAGAATCGAATACTAGGGTAGCAGAGATCAATGGCAGGAATGAAAGACATTGTATAGGTAAACAAGCAAACTTTGCTTGCCTGGAATCCCGCATGGAAGCAGATCTTGTCGTTGCTCACACATCTCAACGTCGTATCCGCGAAGAAGCAACAAACACTGGAAAGCGTAAAAGATGCATTTTATAACTACGGCAAAAGATTCAGCATGATCATACGAGAAAGATGCATGGCATGGCAAGAAGCAATACAATGCAGGTAATCCAAATTAAGCGGGAAAGCATCCCCGGCAATTAATATTTAGGTGCAAGTTATTTATTTACAAGAAATATTAAATGTTGGTTAACATGGCAACACATGGCATGGGTGATATAATTAAATTAAATGTAATAGGGCAATTATTAAGTAAAGCCCAACACATTCCATATTTAATTATATAGGTGCAACAAATAAATTACACTAAGCAATTAAAATAAAAGATGCAAAATGGCATAAGAATGCCATATTAATGTTCCTTGCATTTTTCTGATATAAAAACATATAAAGATTATTTAATTTGGAGTTATAGAATTAAAGTTATTAAGAAAACAAGATTAGGGGTGTTTCTGAAAAGTGTAGGGACCCATCCGTGATGAAAAAGTGCTGGCGAGGTTCTCTGTGCAGAAAACAGGAAGAGCAGGGGGCTGAGCGCAAAGATCCAGATCCAGATCTGGATCTGGGCTTTTTGCACCGTAGGTGAGCTAGCCACAGGGGATGACACGTGGGCCCTAGGCGCCACGGAGGCGTGTGTGTGTAGTGCGGGCTCCCGCGGTCACGGACCCGTGGGGCCCGCCTGTCAGGGTGCGTGAGAAATAGCAAAAAGGGGGGTTTTATCCGGGGAGCTGAGGATCGAACTCGCGCGGCTGCGCGCAGGGAGAGTGGATCGGTGGTGTTGACTAGGAGCCCGGCTCGGTGCTGTTGACAGAGAAGGGAGCGTAGTGCTTTTAACAGGAAACGACTGAACGGATTCCTGACGAAACTGAATCTCGCCTGAAACCGTGCGCGCGGTGGAGCAAAAAGGGACCGGCGGCGACCTTCTACGAGCGGCGCAGGTCGTGCGGGTGCCTGCGTGCGTACTGGAGGGTGGGGGAACCCATTCCCGTGCTCAGATGTGAAGTGGAGGCTCGGGGCACCACCCGTTCTTGCTCGACAGGGTCGGGGCCATGCGGTCCGCGACGATGCACTCCGGCGCCGGCGAAATCAAGCTGTTACGAGGACGAAACTGAGAGGGAGAGGGGTCTAGGGGACGAGGCTCACCTCGGGGGAGCTCGTCGACGAAAGGCTGAGGCATGGGGAGGTCCGGGTCGCCGTAGTTTGCGAGGCGGAGCGTCAACGGCTTCGGTGGAAAAAAAAGAAACAGAGAAGAGGAGGAAGAAGAAGGGAGGGGAAAAGAGGGGCGGCGGCGGATGGAGAGGGAGGAGTGGGGGTAGGGTTAGGGTTCGGCAGAGGAGGGGCTAAGTAGGAGGGGGAGTGGTTGGAGGGAGAGCACATGGTGGGGGAACACCATGGCCACGGTGTAAAGGGGAGGGATGCCACTACGTCCGTACGAGGAAGAAGGTGAGATGGGCTTGGGCCAGAATGAGAGATGGGCCAAAGTGGGCTTCGACTTGGTACTGCTTTTCTCTCTGGTTTTATTTTTTATTTTCTTTGCAAATTCGTTTCTGTTTTATGTTTAAAAAAATTAAAATAGAAAAAGAAAAGATGTATAGACTTTTGGGCAAAACATTATAGTTTCAAAGATACACAATTTTAATATATTAGTTTGAATATTTAAAAAGAATTTAAATATCACATTTAAATTAATTTGATTTGCATTTAGATATAAAAGTGGCAAAGAATTTAAATGGAGTTAAAATTTAAATGCAATAATTTAAATTAAGATTGACAAATGCAAATGATGCATGATGATGTCATTTTGATGCAAAAAGAAAAAAACAGACAATTTTCTAATTGGGAAAAATCCCGGGGCGTTACAATCGACACCACTAACAAGGGATCGCGTCCCGCGATCCACGCCGAGACCACAATAAGAGAGGGTAACTATCGAGTCTTCAGGTTCCGCGAAGAACTTCTCGACACCACTAACAAGGGATGGTTGCTCCACCTCGAAATTCTCGACACCACTAACAAGAGGTTCTGACTGCACCTTGAATTTCTCGACACCACTAACAAAAGGAGTTGCTCCGTCGATGCTGATTTCCGAGGATTGAACCTAATAGGATAAAAGGCAAGAAATCGTCCACCCACACGTAGGATCCTAAAACTTTGAAAGTTTGGATAAGCGAAGAGACTCCAAAACAAATAAGATAAGAGGAGAAATAGAATTGAGGTAAGGAATAAATAGAAACCTATTGAGACCATTTAAAAAATAATTTTAGTCAAATAGTTTTCGACACTCTAGAAACAACGACCGTTAGAGAGGTGATCCTACAGGCTTTTGCGGACCCGCTGCTTCGATAACCAATCGTATCAAAACAACAAGGAGATCGAAACCAAGGCTCTGATACCACTTTGTGACGCCCGAAAATCGGTACTATGTAGATTTAAGCGCTCCCGCCGAAATCCTCATAATACCGATTTTAGGTCGCCCACCAGACATAATGTGCACGCCGAAAACATGCGCATTATGTGGGTGGAATTGTGATAACATTACAACAGTTCCGATATATCCACAAATACAACAGAAGATATAATTACAACAACGACTCGAACGAGTCAAGATACAAATGATACAATACAAAGATTGAAATGACAGCGGAAGCAAAATAGTATCCGACTACGGATAAGATGCAAATTGGACTAAGAGTCCTGAAGATAAGCAATGGCGCCATATCCCTGCCCAGCCAAGCCGGAGGGATTCCCAAGCTAACGTCGTCAGACTTCAAACCTGTTGACTGCACATAAAGCACATCCCAAAAGAGGGTCAGGGCACTCCCTGGCAAGCAAAACCGACTTCCCTACTTTCTACACCATCTCCCAAAATATAGGGGAGGTGGACTTAGCGGCAACAGCACTAGCAACGTAAAGAGATACGCTACAACTTCCGTCTAATCAGAGAGGGATAAGAGAGCGCATAAGATAACCAACTACTACTAACACCAAACATAACCCATTCTCGGATAACCCCCCTCAACCAAGTATGAGGAAGCAATTCAGGAAAACTCACACATTGAACAATTTTAGTTACAAGTTATTGTGAAAGTAATTCTATATTACTAGTCAGGTTAATTAACAATGATTAGGTGTAAGTTGTCTATGATCTTGTTAGCCAGCATCATCACCAAGTCGTCCATAACCGTGGACACGGCTCATCGATAAGATTATACCCTGCAGGGGTGCACTACTGGACCCGTACTCGTTCGATCAACCCCAAAAGCGAAGCCAGAAGGTAGGGCATCTCAACACGGCAAATCTCTTCTCTACCACCCATCCAAGGAACCGCATGATTGTGTGCACGGCTAATCAGGTCCAGTGCCCGCGGGATCGACCTTCATAGCACTGTAAGAACGTGCCACCCTATATGAGAATCGACTACTCCATCATCATGAGATCGTTATGTAACCATATGCATGCATCAAATGGAAAGCCCGAACTACTTGCGGCGCCCTGGATAAGAAGCGGATTAGATCGAAGCCGCGGGGGGCTCCATAGGGCCTCCCATAAGCGGTTAGTGCGCTCAAAATTGGATCCGAGGACAAGAACTGAGTTACTAGGTCGACACTTAGCAGAACAAAGCACCTCGCAAGGCCTTCCGACGGTGCCTTATCTTTTAATTATAATACCCCAATATAAGACAACATTTTATTAAGGTAGAATAACCTATCATGCTAAGAAGGTGAAATAAAATAAGACATACAGACGACTCGCACAAACAACTCTAAGCATGCGCTACGACTCGCAAGGCCAACAGATAAACATGCAACAGGTATTAGGATGTGGGGATAAAGCTGTATGGGCTGCAGGATAAACATGTGATGGGATCACGATAAAGAATCGAATACTAGGGTAGCAGAGATCAACAGCAGGAATGAAAGACAATGTATAGGTAAACAAGCAAACTTTGCTTGACTGGAATCCCGCATGGAAGCAGATCTTGTCGTTGCTCACACATCTCAACGTCGTATCCGCGAAGAAGCAACAAACACTGGAAAGCGTAAAAGATGCATTTTATAACTACGGCAAAAGATTCAGCATGATCATACGAGAAAGATGCATGGCATGGCAAGAAGCAATACAATGCAGGTAATCCAAATTAAGCGGGAAATCATCCCCGGTAATTAATATTTAGGTGCAAGTTATTTATTTACCAGCAATAATAAATGTTGGTTAACATGGCAACACATGGCATGGGTGATGTAATTAAAATTAATGGAATAGGGCAATTATTAAGTAAAGCCCAACACATTCCATATTTAATTATATAGGTGCAACAAATAAATTACACTAAGCAATTAAAATAAAAGATGCAAAATGGCATAAGAATGTCATATTAATGTTCCTCGCATTTTTCTGATATAAAAACATATAAAGATTATTTAATTTGGAGTTATAGAATTAAAGTTATTAAGAAAACAAGTTTAGGGGTGTTTCTGAAAAGTGTAGGGACCCATCCGTGATGAAAAAGTGCTGGCGAGGTTCTCTGTGCAGAAAACAGGAAGAGCAGGGGGCTGAGCGCAAAGATCCAGATCCAGATCTGGATCTGGGCTTTTTGCACCGTAGGTGAGCTAGCCACAGCGGATGACACACGGGCCCTAGGCGCCACGGAGGCGTGTGTGTGCAGTGCGGGCTCCCGCGGTCACTGACCCGTGGGGCCCGCCTGTCAGGGTGCGTGAGAAATAGGAAAAAGGGGGGTTTTATCCGGGGAGCTGAGGATCGAACTCGCGCGGCTGCGCGCTGGGAGAGTGGATCGGTGGTGTTGACCAGGAGCCCGGCTCGGTGATGGTTACAGAGAAGGGAGCGCAGTGCTTTTAACAGGAAACGACTAAACGGATTTCTGACGAAACTGAATCTCGCCTGAAACCGTGCGCGCGGCGGAGCAAAAAGGGACCGGCGGCGACCTTCTACGAGCGGCGTGGGGTCGTGCGGGTGCCTGCGTGCGTACAGGAGGGTGGGGGAACCCATTCCCGTGCTCAGAAGTGAAGTGGAGGCTCGGGGCACCACCCGTTCTTGCTCGACAGGGCCGGGGCCGTGCGGTCCGCGACGATGCACTCCGGCGCCGGCGAAATCGAACTGTTACGAGGACGAAACGGAGAGGAAGAGGGGTCTAGGGGACGAGGCTCACCTCGGGGGAGCTCGTCGACGAAAGGCTGAGGCATGGGGAAGTTCGGGTCGCCGTAGTTTGCACGGCGGAGCGTCAACGGCTTCGGTGGAAAAAAAAGAAACTGAGAAGAGGAGGAAGAAGAAGGGAGGGGAAAAGAGGGGCGGCGGCGGATGGAGAGGGAGGAGTGGGGGTAGGGTTAGGGTTCGGCAGAGGAGGGGCTAAGTAGGAGGGGGAGTGGTTGGAGGGAGAGCACATGGTGGGGGAACACCATGGCCACGGTGTAAAGGGGAGGGATTCCTCTGCGTCCGTACGAGGAAGAAGGTGAGATGGGCTTGGGCCAGAATGAGAGATGGGCCAAAGTGGGCTTCGGCTAGGTACTGCTTTTCTCTCTGGTTTTATTTTTTATTTGCTTTGCAAATTCTTTTCTATTTTATGTTTAAAAAAATTAAAATAGAAAAAGAAAAGATGTATAGACTTTTGGGCAAAACATTATAGTTTAAAAAATACACAATTTTAATGTATTAGTTTGAATATTTAAAAAGAATTTAAATATCACATTTAAATTAATTTGATTTGCATTTAGATATAAAAGTGGCAAAGAATTTAAATGGAGTTAAAATTTAAATGCAATAATTTAAATTAAGATTGACAAATGCAAATGATGCATGATTATGTCATGTTGATGCAGAAAGATAAAAACAGACAATTTTCTAATTGGGAAAAATCCCGGGGCGTTACAAGTAAGTACCAAGGTCCTCTGTAGAGATGGCTTGTTTGCAGGGGATGGCCCTCCAAGCCAGAGCTCGGACTCTTGGATTTTGCAGTGCTGCTGGTGTGTCATTTGAGGCACTGGCACCGTACTCAGCCCCCGCTCGCGAGGTACGCATGTGGAGAGATATAAGCGCACACTTCAACAATAGTAATGTGTAAATAAAAACCCCCCAAAAACGTTTTTTAAGCGGCGCCGAAGCGCTAAGTTCACTTAGGAACGAGATTGAGTCATTATGCTTGGTGTTGCCAAGTTAATGCTCTGACCATGTCGAGGCATGGGGGCCACCTATTGGTGGCAGAGACTCTCAACGGCCTGAGGTGGCTCGTTTTAATTGAGAGCTCGGAGGGTTTTCCCTCGAGTGAAGCCTTTGGGGCTTTGGAGGTTTAAGCCGTCGGCGTTTTAACCTCCGGAGACAAGAATGCTTGGAGGTTGAGCCGTAAGCTGCCTCGTCCGCTAGGAGTCTCGACGTGACAATGATCACGTGCGTGGCAATGACCACGGTTGCATTTGTTCCTTTAGGAGACAAAGCATGTGTTTGAGGTTTAAGCCTTTTGGCGTTCTAACCTCTAGAGACGACATTGCTTGGAGGTTGAGCCGTAAGCTGCCTCTTCCGCTTTGTCTTCTCGGCGTGACAATGATCACGGGTGTGGCAATGACCACTTTGGCATTTGTTCCTTTAGGAGATAAAGCTATGTTTTTGGAGGTTTAAGCCTTTCGGCGTTTTAACCTCTAGAGACGAAAAATGCTTAGAGGTTGAGCCGTAAGCTGCCTCGTCCGCTAGGAGTCTCGACGTGACAATGATCACGTGCGTGGCAATGACCACAGTTGCATTTGTTCCCTTAGGAGACAAAGCATGTGTTTGAGGTTTAAGCCTTTTGGCGTTCTAACCTCTAGAGACGACATTGCTTGGAGGTTGAGCCGTAAGCTGCCTCTTCCGCTTTGTCTTCTCGACGTGACAATGATCACGGGTGTGGCAATGACCACTTTGGCATTTGTTCCTTTAATAGACAAAGCTATGTTTTTGGAGGTTTAAGCCTTTTGGCGTTTTAACCTCTAGAGACGAAAAATGCTTAGAGGTTGAGCCGTTGGCTGCCTCGTCCGCTTGACGTCTTGACGTGACAATGATCACGGGCGTGAGAATAATCACTTTTTTTTACTTGTTCCTTGCGGATACAAAGGTTTGCGAGGTTTAAGCCTTGAGCTTTTAACCTTGAGGGACAAAAAGGTGCTTGGAGGTTGGGCCGTGGGCTGCCTCTTTCGCTAAATGCCCTGACGTGATGATGATCACGGGTAGAACTTGCGTAGATGCATAATGTTCCATGGGTTCTTGACGGGGACGCCGTCTTCCGTCTCGAGGCGAGCCGCGCCAGGCCTGGCGATGTGGGTGACCCTGTAGGGACCTTCCCACATCGGGGACAGCTTGTGGAGGCCTTCCCTGTAGAGGATTCGCCTGAGGACGAGATCGCCTGCCTTCAGGTTGCGCGAGCGCACATTGCGGCTGTGGTAGCGCCTGAGGGACTGCTGGTACTTGGCCGCCCGTAGAGCGGCGCGGCGTCTTAGCCCTTCAAGGAGCAGCAGGTCGTCGTTGTGGAGGTCCGCTTGCTGGTCCTCATTAAAGGCAAGGACCCGTGGGGACCCATGCTTTATCTCTACGGGGAGGACTGCTTCGGCTCCATAGACGAGTGCGAACGGCGTTTCCGCGGTGGGCTTGGGTGGCGTGGTACGGATGGACAAAAGCACCGAGGGTAGCTCGTTGATCCAGCCCTTGCCGTGGCCCTTGAGGACATCGAAGGTCTTGGTCTTCAAGCCTTTGAGGACCTCTACGTTTACGCGCTCGGCCTGTCCGTTGCTTTGCGGATGGGCAACTGAGGCGAAGCAGAGCTTGATGCCCATTTTATGGCAGTAGGCTCTGAAGATGCCGCTTGTGAATTGCGAGCCATTGTCGGTGATGATGCGGTTAGGCACTCCGAAGCGGCAGACCAGGCCTCTGATGAATTTCACCGTCGCGCCTGCTGTGATTGTACGCGTCGCCTCCACTTCAGGCCATTTTGTGAACTTGTCAATGGCCACGAAGAGGTAGCGATATCCACCTTGCGCCGTTGGGAAATGTCCCAGGATGTCCAGCCCCCAGACCGCAAACGGCCACGAGAGCGGAATGGTTTGTAGCTGTAACATCCCAAATTTTGCAAAAATTTAAAACTTTGCATTCAAGCATCATTCATCACTAGGCATAAAACTACATCACAAAAATATTAAATAAAACTTCAAATTATAAATTTGAATAAACTATAATTCCATAAAGTGTTTACTAAAAACACCTTAAATCAATAAAATATTAACAATTTATTTATGGGTAAGTATAATGTCAAAAAGTCCCATTTTTAATAACCTTTCCAAAACATATTTTTATGATTTTTTCTGAAATGTTTTGAATAGGTTAAAAAATCATATTTGAAAATCAGTGTTTAAAAACAGGTTGAAATTCTTTTAAAAAGAAAAGGAAATCGGGCCGGCCCGTTGCCTATCTGCCGCGCACGCGTAGCCTACCAGCCCGCCAGCGGCCCAGCGCCCCGCGCTCTCGCTCGCAGTCGCTGACAGGTGGGACCCACCTGTCATCACCCCCGCGGAAACGTTCGTCCCCAAATCACGCTCCCGACCCCGACAGGAAACGGCGGATTGATTCGCACGATTACGAGCGATTTACTACTCCCCTTACCTCGCCTCCTCCCCCTACTAATACCCCTCTCCATTCTCTTCCATTTGCCCCAAACCAATCGACCCGAGAGCCACCAGGCCGCACGCATTCGTCTCCGGAGTTCCGCGGTGGCCGCCGGCAAAAACTTCGATTTCCGCGCTTTTTCGAGTTCGTCGACGACCGAGGAGATCCACCGCCACGCACAACTCCGGCGAGCTCTCCCGAGGGAACGAGGACGCTCCGCTCATCGCCGCCTCGCCATCGTCTCCATCTCGACGCCACGCACCCCTGATGAGCTCCGTTTATCTCCTAGCTCCGTAGAACGCCTCGGGCGCAAACGCCGGCCATGGCTCCGCCGCGCCCCGCGCGTCTCCGGCGACTCGCGCCGCCCGCGTTAGGTCAACGCGTCTTGGACCGTTGGATTTAGATCCAAAGGATCTGTTTTATTTTTATTTTTCGCTTCTGTGATTAATCTGGCGCGTCCGATTTCATTTAGATCTAACGGCTCCCGATCGCGATCCGCGTCGAACCGGTACAGGCGAATCAGATCGCGCCGCGTGGCCGATTTTTTTTCTATTTCGAATAGAATTTAGAAATTAAAACAGAAAACTATTAAAACTTGCAAAATTCATAACTTTCAATCTGTAAATCCAAATTTGATAAACTTTATATCATTGGAAAGCCCTGCCCATGTAGTTTATTCCTATATCATTAGTTTGTCATTTTAGTGTATTTAAAATTGTGAAATTTACAGATTGGCATTTCGGCCATTAAAGTCATAATTTAAATATTAAAAATGTTTTTCATCTAAATCCAAATGTTGTGGAATAATAATTTTGCTCTCTGTCCAGAAAATACAACATGAGGTTTTATTGAAGGTCTTGTACTTAAATTGACCTTAATTGTTCTTTATATTCAATTGTTAAAATAGAAAATAAAATATTGCATGGCATGCATTAAATAAACAGAGAAAATAAAATTGATAATAAGTGGTTTTGATTATGATTATAACATGTCATGCATGCATACATATTTATGCTTGGAGTTTTTAAGTGTTGCATGTTGTATTTGTTTATTTTGTATTGCTTGTTGTTAGATTGTGAAGAGGAGGAAGGACTTGCTTGTGATTATTATTCTTGTTGTGCTTGTGCCTCCTGTTACCAAGGCAAGTGACATTCATACAATATCCCATATTTTCTATATGCATAAGTAGTATATTTTGAGTAGTGTGCATGATAGGGATTTTTTGATTTATTTTATAATGCTAAGTTAGTTTGTATCTTACAAATATCCTAGTAGTGTGTAGCCACCCTTTTCCTAAGCAGCCATGAAAAGATTTATTTAGTTGCTTAGCCATGCTATAGAAATGTTTACCATGTTATGGAAAGGTTTCTAAGTGTTAAAATCTAAAATACACATCTGGGTGGAATTGGTTGTTATGGTTTATGTTGAGTGGCTTTTGGGACTATGCTTGTGGTTGTCATCGCCTAGGATGAATGTCTATTCTACTTAGGGCCATGAGTATGGTGGTTGTTACCCAGAAGTACACTTGTGGATGGCCACCCAGGAACGAAGAGATTACCAAGTCCCTCCAAGTTTAGAAGCTTCCCGTGCAGCCTTTTGACAATGGGCTCTGTCTAGAATGATTAAGTTGTGGGAGTGCAACCTGTCAGCTTGACAAGCAGATGTAGAGATGATAGGTGGAACGGGTCTTGCTAGTATGGTTGCATTCTTCTTCTGAAAGTTCTTGTCTCAGTTCTCTCCTTTCCATAATACACTCCGCGTGTATAGGATTTCTCGGACAAATTGAGTATAAAGGTGAAAGTGCACAACCTCTGCAGAGTGTAAAACTAAGTACTTAGCCGTGTCCCCGGTAATGGACTACTTCGAGCAGCTGGACAAGGATGGGCGGAAGAATCTCAACATTGTTTTCGTAAAGTAAAATTGACTAAGGAAAGAATTGTTGGTGCACTTGGGCTTTGTCCCTTGGTGCCAAGTCTTGATGAATAAAATGTTTTACAAAAGATAGGAGAAAACCTGCTTTCTGCAAAATAGCCTCCAACCCCACCAAGCCAGATATGCATATAGACTATAGACTTGCCAGATATGCATATAGA
The DNA here is from genome assembly GCA_026929855.1 of Poa annua. Classification (NCBI taxonomy): domain Eukaryota; kingdom Viridiplantae; phylum Streptophyta; class Magnoliopsida; order Poales; family Poaceae; genus Poa; species Poa annua. Next base: position 75,359,312 of record CM049431.1, on the reverse strand, counting down.
CCTCCTTCGGGGGCTGCATATTCAAATGTGCAGGTAATTCTGTTGAGGAATAAGATTTGGACTCGAGTCTACACCCAACATGTCTGCCTGTGGCGCATGCTTGAAGCTGAGGCTCATTGTTATTTGCTTTCGTTGTGAACTCTGAATTTTAGCTAGCCTTCATTGCTATGCAAACTTGTAATAAAGCTATACTTGTCTAATATTTTTGGATCTCGTTGTAGCAATTTAATACTTATGCAATGATATCCTATATTTTTTACTGTGGTGCTAGCAGTGATCCAGGGACTAGCACATAACACAGGTGTTCCAACTTTAATAAAAGTTCGGGTGCTACAAAATGGTATCAGAGCAAAGTGTTGCCTGTAGGTTCGAGCCCCTAGGATTGGTTAAGCCCTTTTTGCTCATAATGTTACCATCTTTGAAGTATGTTGGATTCTAACGGCATGGTGGGATGAAGCGGCCCGGGACAAACTTTACATGTCCACGGACATGAGACCTGTTCCACAATATAAGTGGCTGGCCGGGTGTCTGTCTCTCTCACTATAGTGAAAAATCCAATTTACGAAGAGTTGTTAATATCTGTTGATCACCTTAGGAGTTTTGACTTAGTATCCTTCTAAATTAATAATACACACCATGACTAGTACTTCCTTATCTTATGAAATTCTTGTTTTAATTCCCTTTATTTCCTACCTAAAGGATGACGAGCTTTCACTTCACCACCGCGGAGGACTTCGAGAACACCCGTTTTGGCTGTTACCTTCTCGACATCGGCGAGAAGATAGGGTTACCACTACCCCAAGTCAAGGGCTTCATTTTGAAGAAGTTTAACAAAGAGGGTTGCTGGGGAATAAAAGCAACACAGCCAGGACGTGGAGAGGAGCCCCCACTGGAGATCAAAATGGTTAGTGACTCCTAAGACAAAGGACTCAATCTAGTCATGCAAGATTTGATTGGGCGCCTCTGCGGACGCTACAGCATAGAGTTGAGGGGCCACTACTCCATTTTCTTTGGAAGGGGAAACGAGGATGGAGAACCTTACCTGTATGATGTCGGAGAAAGAGGCAAGGCAAAACCCCTTAGCCTTTATTTCCAGGAGCTGGAAATCCTTGTCACCGAACTATATGAAGATCGACGCACCGAGCTCCTGAAGAACGATGAGTTATGTGCCTTACTTAAGGAGAACGAAGAGAAGGTGAAGGTTCAAGAGGAAGTGACTAAGGCACAAGAAGAGAGATTCGCTGCACAAGAGGAGAAGTACAGGAGACAAGAGAAAAGAGTTCAAGAGAAGAACAAGACTATCAGGGAACAAAAGGCAGAACTCGAGAGCAATGAAGTCGAGTTCGAGGCTGATAGTGACTTGATCAAAAGGCTTCGTACTGAGAAGAGAGAGATGCAAGAGAAGAACCTTGCCCTGGAGAAAGAAGTAAAGGAACTCAAGGATGTACTCGCCAATGAAGGAATCGAGATTCAGGAAATTGAAGAGGAGGAAGAGGACATGGTCGAATAGTTAGTTAGTGAGACTACCATTTATCATGCACCTCATTATCTTGGTCTTGTATTGACCTACCAACTTGTGGTAAGGCAGTACATTTCCTTGTATCCTCGGAACCTCGCGAGTTTATTTTCCAAACTTTTATATCGCTTTCCTTAAACCAAAGGTTTTGATTTGTTTGCTGATTGTTTTTATAAGTGGTGTGTTGTTGATGGTGTGCTTGACTGGATTGTTTTGTGCATGGGTAGGATTCCTCCTTATAGTTATATCTATCTTTTACTCATCCCTGCAAAAACCCCACAGATGCCTCCACGTCGTGATACCGACAACAGCGAAGCTATGCAACAGCTGATGGCAGCTCAAGCCCAACTGATGACTATGATGACCCAGTTCATTGCAGCAACCAACAACAACAACAACAACAACAACAATAACAACCATCCACCACCACCCCCACCTCCTGTGGATAGACTTGCAAGATTTCTCAGGCTTAGACCTAATAAGTTCTCCTCTGCTAATGAACCCATAGTGGCGGATGACTGGCTCCGTTCAGTCAACAAGGACTTAGTAACCTGTGAGTGTTCTGAGGCAGAAAAGGTGAGGTTCACTGCTCACCTATTGGAAGGACCTGCTGCCATGTGGTGGGAGACCTATCAAGTGACCCATCCCTTGGATGGCATGACTTGGGATGCGTTCAAGGATGGTTTCCGCAATGCACACATCTCCTCTGGCATAATGAATCTGAAGAAGGAGAAATTTCGTAGCTTGAGGCAGGGAGGTAGAACTCTGAAGGAGTATATGGATCACTTCTGTATGCTATCAAGGTATGCACCGGAAGACATCGACACTGATGCTAAGAGGAAGGACAAATTCCTTAATGGACTTAGGGGAGAACTAAAGATACCCTTGTCTGTGGCATATGCTCCTAACTATCAAATTATGCTGGATCAAGCAATCACACTGGACAATAACATCAGAAAGGAAGAGAATAGGAAGAGGAAGTTTGGTGCGAGTAAGAGTAACTCTGAAGGGACACACAAGAAACCACACACCTCAGAAGTCAGTGGCCATAAACCCTGGAACTATTCCAACAATGGTAGTGGCCAAAAGCATCATGGTCATAACCACAATGGAGGGTACAAAGGAAATAATGGTGGGTTCAAGGGAAACCATCACCATGGCCAAAATCATGGGAATAGTAATCCCCGTCCTAACTATGAAGGAAAGAAAGACTTGTCTAATGTGACTTGCTTCAAGTGCAAGAAGACAGGACACTATGCAACTGAATGCCCGGAAAAGAAGGCTGATGAAAATTCCAAGCCCAATCCTTTCCAGAAAGGGCAAGTAAATCACCTCAACGTGGAAGAAGTTCATGATGAACCTGATGCTGTGATTGGTAAGTTCCTGCTCAATTCCTTTCCAGCATTGGTCTTATTTGATACTGGAGCATCGCATTCATTCATATCAAGAGCTTTTGTAAACAAACATGGGCTAGCCGAGGAAAGCTTAGGAAAACCTATTAGGGTGAGTTCACATGGGGGTGAGATGATAGTAAATTCGGGCTGTAGGCAGTTAGATTTAAGGATTGGAAAGTATCTTTTTCCAGCAGACTTAGTCATCCTAGAAACCCAAGGTTTGGATGTTATCATCGGAATGGATTCAGATCAACTTTCGAACTTAAGAAAGTTAGGCTAAATTCTCTTAAGGGGGGTTAGCCTTGGTGATGTGCTGATTGTCCAAGAGTACCCAGATGTATTCCCAGAAGAATTACCGGGAATGCCACCTGATAGAGATGTGGAATTTCTCATCGAACTAAAACCGGGTACCGGACCAATAGCCAAGAGACCTTACCCAATGGCCGTCGATGAACTGAAAGAACTCAAGAAGCAACTAGAGGAACACCTTCTAAAAGGATTTATCCGTCCAAGTTCTTCGCCCTGGGAAGCGCCAGTTCTTTTTGTCAAAAAGAAAGATCAAACCCAGAGACTAGTCACGGACTACAGAGATATAAATGAACACACCATCAAGAACAAGTATCCGTTACCCAAAATAAATGAATTATTTGATCAACTGAAAGGTGCATGTGTGTTCTCCAAGATTGATCTTCGATCAGGTTATCTCCAAATGAAGGTTAGAGAGATGGATATACCAAAGACAGCGTTTGTTACAAGATATGGCTCTTATGAGTATACAGTAATGCCATTTGGATTAACCAATGCTCCAGCTTATTTCATGAATATGATGAATAAAGTGTTCATGGATTTTCTGGACAAGTTTGTGGTAGTGTTCATAGATGACATTCTGATCTACTCCGAGAGTCACAAGGAACATGAAGAGCATTTGCGCCTAGTATTGCAGAGACTACATGAACATAAGTTATATGCCAAATTCAGCAAGTGTGAATTTTGGTTGGAACAAGTCGCATTCCTAGGACACATTGTATCCAAGGAGGGTATAGCAGTGGATCCTGAAAAGGTTTCAGCTGTAACCAATTGGGAGCCACCAAAGAATGTTGGTGAATTACAAAGTTTTCTTGGTCTAGCAGGATACTATCGAAGATTTATAGAAAACTTTTCCAAAATCGCCAAGGCACTGACGGAATTATTAAAGAAGGAGAAGAAATTTGAGTGGACTGACGCATGCGAAGCCAGTTTTCAGGAGTTAAAGAAACGACTAGTTTCAGCCCCAGTTCTATGCTTACCTGATTTAGAGAAAGAATTCCAAGTATACTGTGATGCTTCACACCAAGGCCTGGGAAGTGTGCTGATGCAAGAAGGTAGAGTGGCATATTATGCCTCTAGACAGCTCAAGAAGCATGAAACAAATTATCCCACTCATGATCTCGAGTTAGCCTCAGTAGTACATGCCCTGAAAACTTGGAGACCCTACCTAATGGGAAAAAGATGTGAAGTGTTCACTGACCACAAAAGTTTGAAGTATATTTTCACTCAGAAAGAATTGAACATGAGGCAGAGAAGATGGTTAGAACTTATCAAGGATTATGACCTAAGTCTTCAATACCATCCTGGAAAGAATAATGTAGTAGCTGATGCCCTGAGTCGTAAGGTTTATTTGAATGGCCTCATGGCAGGAGAAATACCTGAGGATTTATGCAAGGCATTCAAGGACCTCCGATTGGAAGTGGTACCAGATGGTTTTGTAGCCTCGTTGGTAGTACAACCAAATCTGATGGACAATATACGTGAAGCTCAGAAGGGAGACAAGGATATTGAAGAAATCGAAGCCAATTTGAGAGCAGGAAAATCCAAGGGATTTCATGAAGATGAGCAAGGAACCTTGTGGTTTGAAAAACGTGTATGTGTGGCAAATGATCCTGATATTAGGAAGTTAATTCTGCAAGAAGCCCATGAAACACCTTACTCCATTCATCCAGGAAATACCAAAATGTATATGGATGTGAAGGAGAGATTTTGGTGGAACAATCTGAAAAGAGAAATAGAAGAATATATAGCTAAGTGCGATGTATGCAGTCGAGTAAAGGCTAAGCATCAGAAACCAGCAGGACTTTTGCAACCTTTGAAGGTACCGGACTGGAAGTGGGATTCTATTGGGATGGATTTCATCACCGGGTTACCAAGGACCAGATCAGGATATGATTCTATTTGGGTTATTGTTTGTCGCTTAACCAAAATAGCTCACTTTATACCCGTGAAGACCACCTATACCAGCGCAAAGCTAGCTGATATTTACATGAAGAGGATTGTGTGCCTACACGGCGTCCCCAAGAGTATCGTGTCCGATAGAGGGACCCAGTTCACATCCCATTTTTGGAAGCAGTTGCATGAATCACTGGGAACTAGATTGGAATTCAGTACGGCATTTCACCCGCAAACGGATGGTCAGACTGAAAGAGTAAATCAGATTTTAGAAGATATGTTAAGAGCTTGTGCGCTTGATTATGGGTCTAGTTGGGGTGATAATCTACCCTATGCCGAGTTCTCCTACAATAACAGTTACCAAGCTAGCATTGAGATGGCACCATTTGAGGCTTTATATGGGAAGAAATGCACAACCCCATTGTTGTGGAGTGGTGTAGGAGAACGAAGTTTCTTTGGACCTGATATAATCCAAGAAGCTGAAGAGAAGGTCAGATTAATTAAAGATAGATTGAAGATAGAACAGTCACGCCAGAAAAGCTACGCGGATTCTAAACGTAGAGAAGTCGCCTACGAGGTGGGCGATAGAACCTATCTTAGAGTGTCGCCACTCAGGGGTGTAAAGAGGTTTGGAATTAAAGGAAAATTAGCACCTCGGTTTATTGGACCTTTTAAAATTCTGTCTCGTTAGGGTCAGGTGGCATATGAGTTAGAACTACCAGAAGCTCTGTCTGCGGTTCATAATGTGTTCCATGTCAGTCAATTGAAGAAATGTCACCCCGAGATGATGGGAGTTCCCTTAAAGGATACAGTACCCCTTGAAGAAGTACAATTGGAGAGTGACCTGGCCTATGAAGAGAAACCCATCAAAATATTGCAGACCGCACAAAGAGTCACCCGTACCAAAACCATCAAGTTTTGTAAAGTCCAATGGAACCATCACACCGAGGAAGAAGCCACCTGGGAACGAGAGGATGACCTCCGAGAAGACCATCCACACCTATTTGCTGATCTTTCCGAAGCTCGAGGGCGAGCTTCCTCTTAAGGGGGTTAGTCTGTAACATCCCAAATTTTGCAAAAAATTAAAACTTTGCATTCAAGCATCATTCATCATTAGGCATAAAACTACATCACAAAAATATTAAATGAAACTTCAAATTATAAATTTGAATAAACTATAATTCCATAAAGTGTTTACTTAAAACTCCTTAAATCAATAAAATATTATCAATTTATTTATGGGTAAGTATAATGTCAAAAAGTCCCATTTTTAATAACCTTTCCAAAACATATTTTTATGATTTTTTCTGAAATGTTTTGAATAGGTTTAAAAATCATATTTGAAAATCAGTGTTTAAAAACAGGTAGAAATTCTTTTAAAAAGAAAAGGAAATCAGGCCTGCCCGTTGGCTATCTGCCGCGCACGCGTAGCCTACCAGCCCGCCAGCGGCCCAGCGCCCCGCGCTCTCGCTCGCAGTCGCTGACAGGTGGGACCCACCTGTCATCACCCCCGCGGAAACGTTCGTCCCCAAATCACGCTCCCGACCCCGACAGGAAACGGCGGATTGATTCGCACGATTACGAGCGATTTACTACTCCCCTTACCTCGCCTCCTCCCCCTACTAATACCCCTCTCCATTCTCTTCCGTTTGCCCCAAACCAATCGACCCGAGAGCCACCAGGCCGCATGCATTCGTCTCCGGAGTTCCGCGGTGGCCGCCGGCAAAAACTTCGATTTCCACGCTTTGTCGAGTTCGTCCACGACCGAGGAGATCCACCGCCACGCACAACTCCGGCGAGCTCTCCCGAGGGAACGAGGACGCTCCCCTCATCGCCGCCTCGCCATCGTCTCCATCTCGACGCCACGCACCCCCTGGTGAGCTCCGTTTATCTCCTAGCACCGTAGAACGCCTCGGGCACAAACGCCGGCCATGGCTCCGCCGCGCCCCGCGCGTCTCCGGCGACTCGCGCCGCCCGCGTTAGGTCAACGCGTCCTGGACCGTTGGATTTAGATCCAACGGATCTGTTTTATTTTTATTTTTCGCTTATGTGATTAATCTGGCGCGTCCGATTTCATTTAGATCTAACGGCTCCCGATCGCGATCCGCGTCGAACCGGTACGGGCGAATCAGATCGCGCTGCGTGGCCGATTCTTTTTCTATTACGAATAGAATTTAGAAATTAAAACAGAAAACTATTAAAACTTGCAAAATTCATAACTTTCAATCTGTAAATCCAAATTTGATAAACTTTATATCATTGGAAAGCCATGCCCATGTAGTTTATTCCTATATCATTAGTTTGTCATTTTAGTGTCTTTAAAATTGTGAAATTTACAGACTGGCATTTCGGCCATTAAAGTCATAATTTAAATATTAAAAATGTTTTTCATCTAAATCCAAATGTTGTGGAATAATAATTTTGCTCTCTGTCCAGAAAATACAACATGAGGTTTTATTGAAGGTCTTGTACTTAAATTGACCTTAATTGTTCTTTATATTCAATTGTTAAAATAGAAAATAAAATATTGCATGGCATGCATTAAATAAACAGAGAAAATAAAATTGATAATAAGTGGTTTTGATTATGATTATAACATGTCATGCATGCATACATATTTATGCTTGGAGTTTTTAAGTGTTGCATGTTGTATTTATTTATTTTGTATTGCTTGTTCTTAGATTGTGAAGAGGAGGAAGGACTTGCTTGTGATTGTTATTCTTGTTGTGCTTGTGCCTCCTGTTACCAAGGCAAGTGACATTCATACAATATCCCATATTTTCTATATGCATAAGTAGTACATTTTGAGTAGTGTGCATGATAGAGATTTTTTGATTTATTTTATAATGCTAAGTTAGTTTGTATTTTACAAATATCCTAGTAGTGTGTAGCCACCCTTTTCCTAAGCAGCCATGAAAAGATTTATTTAGTTGCTTAGCCATGCTATAGAAATGTTCACCATGTTTGTTGGGGATATATCAACTAGGGGTATAACCAGCATGGATCAATCCGGCTAGTCCAGGATGGCCCAAGGGTGGTAAGGCCAAGGCCTGCCGGGCGGCCCAGATAAGCTGACGTGCAAGGAAGTAGGCGGACGGTCCAAGGAAGGCGGAAGGCCTAAGCCCATCAAGCCACCGAGCCCAAGACGGAAGGCGGCAACTAAGCCGGCTAGGTGTAGGACTCTGTTTACTTGCCGGACAAGTACTTACCTTGTACCCTGGGGTCTGGCCGCCTATATAAGCCGGCCACCAGGGAGCCTTTAGGGCAGAGACAATCTCCATAGGCATCATACCCATTGTAACCTGTTCACGGCTATTGCCTCATAGTGAATTACAGCAGCACGTAGGATCCCGCCACCGCTGTGGGATCCGAAGCTGGGTAAACTCGTCGTGTTCAATCCCGACCTCGACGACACCAACCTTCTTCCCCACAATCCATACGTAGGCTAGAGGACCCCCGTCTCCTGTCAATTATGCCGATACCACGACAGTTGGCGCCCACCGTGGGGCATAAGGTTCCTGGCGTCACGTTCCAGGCGGGAACACTTGGCGGCGTGGGCAAGCAGATCGCCGTCGGTCGCGTCACAAGGTATGGCGGCCATAGCTACATCAACTCAGATGAGTCCTGGCTCTCGGCGGACGACTACCTTATCGGATGCGAAATCGTGCCGATCGGAGGGATCGACGTCTTCATGGGGTACACGCCAGAGGCGTACGGCCTACCGCGTTTCTACAACCCCACCCACCAACCCTTTGACCAAGCAGTCGATCGGCAAGATGGATCTGAATCCGCCTACTCCCAGGAGTCGGCGGAATCTGATTTCCACTTCGTCGGAGTTGTCTGACTGGGATCCGACTCCCAGCCGGAAAACAACGACCCTGAATCAATCCTCCCTGCTCTACAGGAGGATGCGATGTCAGATGCCGGATCCAGATCTACCGTTCAAGTCAACGTAGACTCTGACTCCGATGATGATGCTAGTCTCTTCGAAGAGAAGATCAAAACCCGCTTTTCCAGTGGCAATCCGGCTCCCTCAGAGGGTACAGCGGATACAGACATGCCTGACAAGCTAGCTATGATGGTTGTTGTCGGTCACGAAACAACCCCAGTTACTTCGGAGGCGCAAAACAAGCCGGCGGAAGAAGCCGGCGACACCACTGCCGGCCAACTCATTGAAAGTTCCGACAAGGTGCGCGCGAAGAAGAAAGCTAGCCTCGAGAAAGGCGGCAGCAGCAAACCCACGGATTTGCTCTCCGTCATCAAAGAAGTAGACGAGATCATGAACACTCCGGTGAACAAAGATACCCCACTCGACGCGGTGGAAGAACTTAGGCTTAACATGCTTAAGCACTCTGACTTCCTGAGAAAAAGAGAGGAGCACGTTGAGAGCCTTGCGAAGAAGATCGAGAAAGAGCAGGAGAAGATGTCGGCCAAAACAAGCCGGCAACTCTTCGAGGAGAAAAGGTCATCAAAAAACCGCCTTGGAAAAGAGCCGCCTGCGCAAGCAACAACAGCAGCTCAAGATCTAGGGTTCGACTGGCGCACGGCACCACAGCGCGTGGACAGAAGGGGGGATGTTGTCTTCTGCACCCCGGTCCTCAACGCGGCCGCCGCACTAGATACCCTAGACGACAACACTTACACGGCGGAAGAAAAGTTGGCCAACGCAAGACACTTCGTAAGCAAGGCCCTGGAACAACAAGCTCGCGCTGATTCCTACGGCCATATGGCGGATGCTCGCGGGGGAGACCTAGAGTCTAAATCGGGAAAGTGCAAAGTTGCACCCGGCACCGACCCCGATGGCCCGTCTGGCTCCAGTAGCCATGGCGACAAAAGGAAGGCAACGCCACCTCCAAAGAAGACGCCACCGCCAAAGACAAGGCGGGACGAGAACTCAAGGACAGGAAGCAGAGGAAACCTGCCACCTCCACCCCAGCCAAGACGCGACAATGGCGGTAGCCGGAACAACAGGCAGCCGCCTAGAAAAGATGCCGGCAACGACCCTCCGAGGAGAGGCCGCAGCCGGTCTCCGCAGCGCAGTACTGGCAGCAAGAGGAGAGAGGAGGTAGAAGGGCCCAGGCGCAGCATAAGCCGGGCAGCGCAGGACGAGCCGGACGCAAACAGAGGCACACGGCAGCTCGATCCAAAAGACGCACGACACCGCCTACAAGACATAGCAAGAGGAAAGGAACCGCTATACTCTGGACCAAAGTGCTTCGGTGACGCCATCCGCAGAGAGCCGTTCCCCAAGGACATGACATCAGTGTCAAAAAACTGTTCTAGGTACAACGGCCTCGTTAAGCCGGACTCATGGCTAGCCGACTACGCCATGGCCATAGAGATTGCCGGCGGGAGCAGCCACATTGCCGTCCGCTACCTACCTCTCATGTTGGAAGGCACGGCAAGAGCTTGGATCGACAACCTTCCTGAAAAGTCCATCCATAGCTGGTACGACATGGAAAAGGTTTTCTCCCAGCACTTCCAAGGAACATACAAGCGTCCAAATACCTACACGGATTTGCAGCGCTGTATCCAAAAGCCGGACGAAACCATGACAGATTTTGTCAGCCGTTGGATATCCGAAAAGGCCAACGGTCATGGTGTTTCGGACGCACAGGCTATCCATGCCTTCTACACGGGCCTACAGAAGAAGTCCTTGCTCCGTCATAGGCTCGTCCGCGAGCAAATCACGGACCTTGGTGAGATGCTCAACCTGGCCGCCCAGTACGCGGCAGCGGATGACGACGCCCGGGACGATGACCCAGACGTCAACATCATACCAAAGCGGAACAACAAGCGCAAGCAGGCGGCGGATGACAAAGCCGGGCCTTCCAATGAGGTAGCCGCAGCATTCCAAGGGAACGCCGGCAAAAAGAAGTGGAAGAATAAGAAAGATAGTCGCGAAGCCGGCTCCGGGCCTAAGGCGGCGCGAATCACTTATGAACAGGCAAAACTTTTGCCATGTCCCATCCACGCCTCATTGGGCAAGGTCAACCATATGCTTGGCGAGTGTCGTTTCATGGACGACTTCAAAAAGGATCCCACAGTCGGCTGGAAGTCAAAGAAGTCAAAGAAGAACGACAAGAAAGACAGCAAGGAGGATGAGGACGACGACGAAATGTCTATCTCAAGCGAAGATGACGCAGCCGCTAAGAAAAATAAGCCATATCCGAAGGTCAAAGAATCTCTTGTGTGCTTTGTCGGCACGCCTTCGTCTAAGGCGGATAAGGCGGAAATGCGCGAACTCAACGCGACAATGTCGGACGTCCCTCAGTACTTGAACTGGTCTGAGGCAACAATCACTTGGGACCGGTCCGACCACCCTGATCACGTCCCCCACCCAGGCAAGTACGCCCTTGTCGTCGATCCCATTGTCGACAACTTCAGACTCACAAAAGTACTTATGGATGGCGGCAGCAGCCTCAACATCCTGTACTATGACACACTAAGCCGCATGAACCTGTCAGAGGATCAGCTGGATCATAGCAACCTCACATTTCATGGCATAGTGCCCGGCAGGCAAGCAAAGTCAATGGGAAGCATCAGGCTGAAGGTAACTTTCGGACCAAAAGAGAACTACCGCTCAGAGTTCCTCCGGTTCGAAGTTGTCCCCTTCAAAAGCGCCTATCATGCAATCTTCGGACGACCGGCTTTCGCCAAGTTCATGGCAAGGCCGTGCTACATATACAACAAGCTTAAAATGCCGGGGGAAAACGGAACCATCACGATTTCCGGCAACTTCAAGAAAGCCAAGGAGTGCGAGCGTGGCATGGCCGCCTTCGCAGAAGCCGTCATCCACAAGGAAGAACTCGCGCTGCTCGGGGCGGATTCAGACAACTCCATGCCAAAGCCAAAGATGGATGTCAAGAAGACTTTCGAAGCTTCAGAAGACACCAAAAAGGCGGACCTCATCCCAGGTGACAAGTCTAAGCAAGTAGTCATCGGCTCCAACCTTGACAGCAAATAGGAAGGCGCGCTCGTCGAGTTCCTCCGTGAGAATCGTGACATCTTTGCATGGTCGCCTTCCGACATGCCTGGTGTACCGAGGGAACTTGCCGAGCACTCGCTCAACGTCATAAAAGGATCCAAGCCGGTGAAGCAAGCAACAAGACGCTTTGGAGATGAGAGACGCAAGGCTATAGGAAAGGAGATAAATAGGCTGAAGGCCGCCAATTTCATAAAAGAAGTTGTACACACCGATTGGGTGGCAAATCCTGTACTTGTCCCAAAGAAGAATAAAGAGCTGAGGATGTGTATTGTCTATACCGGTGTTAACAAGTGTTGCCCAAAGGATCCCTTTGCGCTGCCTAGAATTGACCAAGTCGTAGACTCCACAGCAGGCTCCGAGCTGCTTTGTTTTCTGGACGCCTACTCACGATACCACCAAATCAAGATGAGAGAGTCAGATCAGCTGAAAACATCTTTCACAACTCCATATGGGACTTTCTGCTACATTACAATGCCTTTCGGTCTGAAGAACGCAGGGGCAACATACCAGCGCTGTATGCAAAATTGCCTGCACGAACAGATCGGCCGCAATGTTCACGTCTATGTAGACGACATCGCGGTAATGTCAAAAAAGAAGGCAGATCTCCTAGAGGACTTGGAAGAAACTTTTCAGAATCTCCGGAGGTATCAAATGAAGCTCAATCCCGCCAAGTGCGTTTTCGGCGTCCCAGCCGGCAAACTCCTCGGATTCATCGTCTCAGAACGAGGGATTGAGGTTAACCCGGAGAAGATCAAGGCCATCCAAAATATATCCAGACCTACTTGTCTGAAGGACGTGCAACGCCTAGCCGGATCGGCGGCAGCCGTCAGTCGTTTCATAAGCCGCCTAGGGGAAAAGGCAATGCCTCTCTACCGGCTACTGAAGAAATCCGACAACTTCGAGTGGACAACAGAGGCAGACGGCGCCTTGCAACAACTTAAGGAGGCCCTCGTATCCGCTCCGATATTGGCAGCACCTCGATCACAGGAACCAATGCTGCTGTACATCGCGGCAACAGGAGCTGTTGTCAGCGTTGTCTTGGCTGTGGAAAGAAAGGAGAGCGAAGCCGCGGCGTGTGAGCAGCGACCGGTCTACTTCATCAGTGAAGTGTTCTCCGCCTCCAAGCAGAGGTATCCGCATTACCAAAAGCTGGCTTATGGTGTATTCTTCGCCGCCAGAAAGCTTAGGCATTACTTCCAGGAACACACAATGACAGTAGTCAGAAAGGCACCGTTGGGAGACATAATCAACAATGCAGAGGCAACAGGACGAGTCGCCAAATGGGGCATCGAACTTGCCGCTTTTGATATAGTCTATAAACCACGGACCGCCATCAAATCTCAAGCACTTGCAGACTTTGTCGCCGACTGGACAGAGGCTATGGAGGAAACAGCACTCCCCGAGTCAGAATATTGGGTCATGCACTTTGACGGATCAAAGATGCTCAAAGGCTCGGGGGCTGGAGTCGTTCTGCGTACGCCTAAAGGTGACAAGCTTAGCTACGTGTTACAAATCCACTTCACAGCAACCAACAATGTTGCCGAGTACGAAGCTTTGCTTCATGGGTTACACGTGGCAAACGACCTAGGCGTCAAAAGAATCCTCTGTTACGGCGATTCGGATTTGGTTGCACAGCAAGTAAGCGGAACATGGGATGCGAAAAGTGCAACAATGGCGGCTTACAGAGCCAAGGTTGACGAATTTGCAAAAAACTTCGTAGGCTACGAAGTCCGACATGTTCCAAGAGCTGAGAATGAGGCGGCAGACACACTTGCAAGACTGGGATCGGAACGCAAAAAGGTACCAAAAGATATCTTCCTGGAGCAATTGCACAAGCCATCCATTAAAGGCGCCGATTTGATGGACCCCGACTCAGAAGAACCGGTAGAAGAGGCAAGTCTCGCTGTCTACCTAACACTGCCGGATTGGACAGTCCCATATCTCGATTTTCTAATCGACCAAAAGTTGCCGGAGGACGATGAGGTGCTAAAAAGGCAGATCATAAGGCGAGCCAAGGCATTCACGATAATAAAAGGCGAGCTATATAAGCGAAGCACTTGCGGCATCTATCAGCGGTGCATACAGCCGGAGGAAGGCCGGGAAATTCTGAAGGACATACATATTGGCGCCTGCGGGCATCACGCTTCCGCTAGGTCCATTGTATCCAAAGCTTTCCGCCAAGGTTTCTACTGGCTCACCGCCAAAGAAGATGCCGATAACATCGTCAAAACATGCAAAGGTTGCCAGTTGTACGCCCGTCAACCTCACTTGCCGTCACAGGAGCTGAGGACAATCCCAATCACCTGGCCGTTCGCGGTCTGGGGCTTAGACATGGTGGGTCCCTTCAAAAAGGCGCGCGGTGGGTACACTCACCTGTTGGTCGCTGTCGACAAGTTCACCAAATGGGTCGAGGCCAAACCGGTCAGCAAACTTGACGCACGAACAACCACCAATTTTCTCTGGGGAATTATCTCTCGGTTTGGAGTTCCACACAGCATTATCACCGATAATGGCAGCAATCTGTCCCAAGGCGACATAGAAGAATACTGCAGCGATCTAGGCATCCGGCTTGATTTGGCATCCGTGTCACACCCTCAATCCAATGGACAAGTAGAGCGTACAAACGGCCTAGTCTTATCAGGACTTAAGCCTCGTCTCGAAGCCCCATTACACAGGGCAGCCGGCGCTTGGGCAGATGAGTTACAGTCGGTATTGTGGAGTTTGCGCACAACGCCAAACAGATCTAACGGCTACACTCCTTTCTTCTTAGTATATGGCGCAGAGGCAGTGCTACCTACCGACATGAAATACGACTCCCCAAGAATTCAAGCCTACATCGAGCAAGACGTAGAAGGTGCAAGACAGGATAGCCTAGACCTGCTAGACGAAGAAAGAGACGTAGCTCTCCATTGCTCCGCCTTGTACCAGCAACAACTTCGCCGCTATCATAGCCGGAGAGTGCGGAAGCGAAGCTTCAAAACAGGTGACCTGGTTCTCCGCCTAATTCAAGACAGAAAAGGCTTGCACAAGTTATCCCCGCCATGGGAAGGACCGTTTATAGTCACAAAGGCGCTGCTCAATGGTTCCTACTACCTAGCCGACATCTGTGACGAAGAAGAAAAGAAAATGCGCAAGAAGGCGGCAGGAAAAAGGGGAACCAAGCGCAAGAGAGGCATTGACGACCCGTTCGAGCAAACAAAACGGCCTTGGAATATTGAGCAGCTACGTCCTTTCTACACTAAGCAATTTATAATTGTAATAAGTTAAATATGGTTATGAAATAAAAGTCTATGGTTCCTCATCTGTGTTGAGATGCATGCCATCTTTTGTCTTTTCTTGCAATCATATTTCCCCTATGTATCTAAGTTACCTATTTTCTAGCTCCGTGCAAGGGT
Source organism: Poa annua (assembly GCA_026929855.1). Classification (NCBI taxonomy): domain Eukaryota; kingdom Viridiplantae; phylum Streptophyta; class Magnoliopsida; order Poales; family Poaceae; genus Poa; species Poa annua. The sequence goes on along the minus strand of CM049431.1, from coordinate 75,343,817 downwards.
TCAAACTGGTAGATACTTGCAGCTTTCGAGCCAACCCAAAGCAAAAACAAACTTTTTGCGCCGCCTAATTCCTTTGCCTCTGATTACTTATATGTGGTTCGCCTAGTAGTATGCCTTTGACACCAACATGTTGGCTTTGGTCTCTGATTCTAAACAAATGGTCTAGCCCTGGTTGTTTCAGCTAAAGTTACCGGCTGAGGTTTCGTCAACATACAAAAAGTCAAGCATATAAGTCAGGGTAAAATTAAGGCGGGCCATATAAATAAAGACAAAGTAAAACTTGTCAGCTAGTTTCCGCCTAATCAAGGCAACAGCAAAAGTATATACAAATATTACAAATGTTGCATTGTTTCAGGGGCCGACAAAATAAGGCTGGTGGAGGCAAGGACAAGAAAAGATATGGCTCGGGGGAGCGTCTACATCAGACTTGGGGGCTGACAACTTCAGCCCCAGAACTATCACTCCCCTCCGCCTCAGCCGCGCCGGCAGCTCCAGCTCCCTCTCCGCCAGGCACAGGATGGCGCCGGTAGAAAATTGAAGTGTCCACCATGTCGGCGACTCGCGTGGCGTAGCCGGCAACGCTGTCCAGAATAGCGGCCGGCTCGACCTCGCTGCCGTCTTCATACGTTGACGGCATGCCTTCGGTGACGGCTTCTATCTCCGCCTCGGGGTAGTGCGCCATGAACAACCCAAGGGCAGTCTTGGCTCCACCCCGCGCCGCCGACTTCAGCGAGCTCTTTTGCAATTTGGTCGCCTGCTCCAGGATGGCGGGCACGTCGCTGAATTCGGTCGGCTCCTGACTGCCAGACGAAGTGAAGAACTTGGCGGCAAACCGTTTGGACGCCGCCAAAGTCTTGGCGATCAGCTCGCCCAGACGCGCAAGGCGATCCTGGCGGGGGCTGGCAACCTTGTCATCACCTAAACCGGCGGGAACTGCATCAAAAATAAAGCCATTAGTCTGGCTCAGGCTAAAGCAACATGGCAGCATCAAAAAAGGAGCGAGAAATTACCAAGGACCGAGTTATGGAAAGCCGACAACTCAATCATATGAGTTGCCAGCGCGTCCTCTGCAGTTTGGGCGCGAGATGTCTGCTTGGATATCTCTTCTGCAGCCATCTTCTCCGCCTCCGCCAACTTGTTGCGCAGGCTTTCCAGCTCACCAGTGAGCTGGCTGGATTCCTGCGCAAACTTGAGTTGCTGGGCCTCCATCTCTTTTTGATGAGCCGCCTTCAACTCCAAGTTGGCGGCCGCCAAGTCTGAAGCTTCATTCATAAGAGCTTGCATATCAGTGGACGCCTTCAGGATATCCTGGGCGTGGTCTAGCAGTTCTACAAATATGGATTCGCCAAGCTAAAATGATTGACGGAAACATAGCTCAAAAGCATAGTTGGAGAAAGGGATCCACCCTACCTTCATCTTTTTTGCGGGCCGCCTCCAGCTCGGCGATCTGCCTGTCCTTGGCCTCGCACTCCTTCTTCAGGTTGCGATGGCGCCGGTTTATCTTGACTCGCGAGGAGACGAGCTCGACGTTGGCGGACACAAGGCCCTGCAACAAAAACCAAAAGCATATAACATATTGTCAAATAACCACTAAGCCGGCAGTCAAAATTTCTTTTGACTAGCCATCTAAGTGCTCGGGGGAAAGACTATGTATATGCCGGAGGGGTAGAAACTTACAGATAGGTCGCCCTCCAAGTCATCGAAGGCCTGCGAGGCAAAGGCGGCAAAAGCCAAAGTTGACTCCTTGGCCTCCTTAAAGGTAGACCAAGGGTCTCTGACTTTGCCGCCTCCCGCAGTCGGAGCTGCCCTCCGAGACCCGCCGGCAGTCGTTTCCAGCAACCCTTCATTGGCGGCGCGCGATTGAGCGGCATCATCGGCCGTAGCCTCAGCCAGTAGTAGAGGAGTTGTCGGCGCGCGATCGGTGGAGGGGATCTTTGGCGCAGCTCCTGAAGCCGGAGCTGGAGGTTGGCGTCGAGCGTCAGCCATGAAGCCGCCGGCGGGGAGCGGGGGAGTTGGCGGCACGGTGGCCGGCGAGCCGCCTTGCGGCCGCTTTCCTTTGCCAAGGAGCCTGGCCGTCAACCGGGAGGTGGCGACCCTTTCCCTGTCAAACAAAAAGCAAGCACAATAAGTCAGCCAATGTTCAAAAGGTTCGCCATCTGGAAAAGGCAAAGTTGAGTACCTTCGGGGGATGTTAATCCCCGCATTCTCGCCAATGTTGGCGAGAGCCAGCTCGGTAGCCGACGCGATCCGTTTCTTCCTCTGGGCGTTCGCCGTAGAGGAAGCAGCGCCGGACGCCTTGCGCTTCTTCGTCTTCCCGGCTTCCGACTCGTAGAAGTCGGGAGCCAGGTCATCCTCCCTCAACTCGGAGAGCTGAAAAAGAAGACATGTCAAAGGAACTCAACCCTAGCCGGCGAAGCTGTCAAACAAGGGGCAAAGGAAGAAAATATTTACCTCGAGGGGAGGATTGTCGTGGGTGTGCATGGGCACGCCCTCGGCCGCCTTCACCGACCCCGCCTTGACGAGGCTGCGGAGCCGGAATGCCAGGTCGGCGACCGGCAATATCTCTTCGCTCACGCGAAGAGAGGCTGTGTCAGTAGGCGAATACTGACACATCTTGTGCGGGCTGTACCGCAGGGGGAGGATTTGCCGGCCGAGCCAGCAAATGACGGTGTCGACCCCATCCAGCTGGGGGGAGCCATCGTCCTCGTGAGGAACTCGATCCGCCTTTGAATAAGGCGGAGTTCCTCCGTCAACTTGGGCACCGCCTCGTCCCAGCATGGGCGAGGCATGGGTGGCGCGTTGACGAATGCCGGAATGCCGATTTGACGGCCCGGCGCTGCCATGTCTTGGCAGTAGAAGAAGGTGGAGGTCCAGCCCTTGACGGACTCGAGGTATGGTATCTTAGGATACCATTGGCGGCCCTGGCGGCAGTTGAAGGTGACGCTGCCGCAGGTCGCCAGCCCGCCGTCCGGCACCGTCTGTCGCCGGCAACGGAAACAATATCTAAAGAATTCTAAACTAGGCCTAATACCTAGATAGCCTTCGAAAAGAGCTGTGAAGCCGGCTAAGACTAGTATACTATTGGGTGCGATATTATGGGGCTGGAGCCCGTAGTGATCTAAGATCTCACTAAAGAAGGCGGAAGGCGGAAGCGCCATTCCCCTGACCAGGTGGGAGGTGAGGATTACCCGTTCTCCGGCTTCCGGAGCCGGAATGATGTCTCCCAAGGCGGCCCTCCACCGGCAATCCTCCCGAGTGGGGAGGTAGCCGACCGCCTCCAAATCTTGGAGGGCGTCCTCGTCGACAATGGAAGGCAGCCAATAGCGGGACCCGAGGTCCGGCGCTTCTTCTTCCTCGTCGCCGGGGGCGCTCGTCGCCGCCATCGCCGGGGTGTTTGGTGGAGGAGAGAAAAGGCCCGCCGCTAGGACGCGCGTGGCAGAAGCCCGAGGGGGGACGACGGAGACATTGCCCGCCGTCGCCGCCGGCGCGGGACGAGTAATGGCGCCGCCCATCGACGCTGCGAGCGCGGCTTCGGTCGCCGGACCGCTCGACGCCGTCGAATGAGCTGGACCGGTGGACATCGCCGTCGGAAAAGGTCGCTGGAGGAGAGGAGTTCGCCGGAGCTCGTTCGGAGGCAGGGAGCGAAGAAGTGGAAGAGGCAAGGGCGCGAGGAGAGCAAAGGCTGGGTAAAGAAAATGGACCGTTTGGCTACCTATTTATAGGGCAAGGCGTTGCTCCCTGTGCAACGGCGTTTTTAGTCGGACACGTGTCCAACATCCGTTGTAGCCCATGATTGCACGATCTCCACGCCTCCTCTTTTCCCGCAATTTGTGATCGTGGCGAGATTCCCGCTTAGTCTGTTTTCAAACTGTCGTGAAGCCGGCTAGGCGGTAACCGTCAAGAAGAATGCTCGGCAAAGATTGCCGAGTAGCCGTCTTTTCCCATGATGGATAAAGGCGGCCGCATGTCAACATCAAGACACGCGTGCCTCGTTGATTTTCAGAATGGTTCAAGTCCTGCAGCCGCCAACTTTGGCAGATGAAGAATCAAGAAGAAGTCGGTGCCTGGAGAACTTCAACCTTTCTGGGGGCTAATGTTGGGGATATATCAACTAGGGGTATAACCAGCATGGATCAATCCGGCTAGTCCAGGGTGGCCCAAGGGTGGTAAGGCCAAGGCCTGTCGGGCGGCCCAGATAAGCCGACGTGCAAAGAAGTAGGCGGACGGTCCAAGGAAGGCGGAAGGCCTAAGCCCATCAAGCCACCGAGCTCAAGACGGAAGGCGGCAACTAAGCCGGCTAGGTCTAGGACTCTGTTTACTTGCCGGACAAGTACTTACCTTGTACCCTGGGGTCTGGCCGCCTATATAAGCCGGCCACCAGGGAGCCTTTAGGGCAGAGACAATCTCCATAGGCATCATACCCATTGTAACCTGTTCACGGCTATTGCCTCATAGTGAATTACAGCAGCACGTAGGATCCCGCCACCGCTGTGGGATCCGAAGCTGGGTAAACTCGCCGTGTGTTCAATCCCGACCTCGACGACACCAACCTTCTTCCCCACAATCCATACGTAGGCTAGAGGACCCCCGTCTCCTGTCAATTATGCCGATACCACGACAATGTTATGGAAAGGTTTCTAAGTGTTAAAATCTAAAATACACATCAGGGTGGAATTGGTTGTTATGGTTTATGTTGAGTGGCTTTTGGGACTATGCTTGTGGTTGTCATCGCCTAGGATGAATGTCTATTCTACTTAGGGCCATGAGTATGGTGGTTGTTACCCAGAAGTACACTTGTGGATGGCCACCCAGGAACGAAGAGATTACCAAGTCCCTCCAAGTTTAGAAGCTTCCCGTGCAGCCTTTTGACAATGTGCTCTGTCTAGAATGATTAAGTTGTGGGAGTGCAACCTGTCAGCTTGACAAGCAGATGTAGAGATGATAGGTGGAACGGGTCTTGCTAGTATGGTTCCATTCTTCTTCTGAAAGTTCTTGTCTCAATTCTCTCCTTTCCATAATACACTCCGCGTGTATATGATTTCTCGGACAAATTGAGTCTAAAGGTGAAAGTGCACAACCTCTGCAGAGTGTAAAACTATGTACTTAGCCGTGTCCCCGGTAATGGACTACTTCGATCAGCTGGACAAGGATGGGCGGAAGAATCTCAACACTGTTTTCGTAAAGTAAAATTGACTAAGGAAAGAATTGTTGGTGCACTTGGGCTTTGTCCCTTGGTGCCAAGTCTTGATGAATAAAATGTTTTACAAAAGATAGGAGAAAACTTGCTTTCTGCAAAATAGCCTCCAACCCCACCAAGCCAGATATGCATATAGACTATAGACTTGTCGTTTATATCTATCATAGTCACTTGCCAATACATCATTGTGTTGACCTCCTTCGGGGGCTGCATATTCAAATGTGCAGGTAATTCTGATGAGGAATAAGATTTGGACTCGAGTCTACACCCAACATGTCTGCCTGTGGCGCATGCTTGATGCTGAGGCTCATTGTTATTTGCTTTCTTTGTGAACTCTGAATTTTAGCTAGCCTTCATGGCTATGCAAACTTGTAATAAAGCTATACTTGGCTAATATTTTTGGATCTGGTTGTAGCAATTTAATACTTATGCAATGATATCCTATATTTTGTACTGTGGTGCTAGCAGTGATCCAGGGACTAGCACATAACACAGGTGTTCCAACTTTTATAAAAGTTGGGGTGCTACAGTAGCCCCAGCGCTAGTTGGTGGATTTGCTTGGCGTGGAATTGGCAGGCTTCACAAGCTTGAATGATGACCGTTGCATATTGAAGCGCTTGAGGCCAGTAGAAGCCGCTCCTGAAGACTTTCCCTGCGAGGGTGTGGGCGCACGAATGGTGGCCGCATTCCCCGCTGTGGATGTCCTTAATCAACAGTTTTCCTTCTTCAGGAGGGACTCACTTGAGCGCGATGCCATTTGGGCGCTTGCGGTAGAGATTTCCTTCGAGGATTTGGTACGATTTTGCTTGGCGGGCAATTCGCTCCGCTTCAACATCTTCCTCGGGAAGGATCCCTTTGTGGACGTAGTCTTTGATCTCGTCGATCCATCCAGCCTCTTGGTGCACCGCTGTGAGCAACAGACGCTCCCCTGTGGGGGGCACGCAGCCTGGAGCTCCGCTTGCAGGTGGTGGCGGGAGCGCTTCGTCTGTTCTTGCGGGCAGGACCTCTAGGGGCTGCTTTATGGATGCCTTGACGAGCCTTTCTTCAAAGACACCTGGCAGCTGGGCTTGCCTCTTTGATGCGCGCTTGGCGATGTCATCCGCCTCTTGATTCTCCTTTCTTGGGATATGCATGAGCTCCATTCCCCTGAAGTTCTTCTCCAGCCTACGGACCTCTTCAAGGTATGCGGCCATGTGGTCGTCCTTGGCCTTGTAGCTTTTGTTTGAGAAGTTGACGAGCAGCTGGGAGTCGCCCTTAATGTGTATATGCTTGACGCCTAGGGCGATTGCGGCGCGTAGGCCAGCAAGCAGCCCTTCATACTCGGCGATGTTGTTGGATATCTTGTCGATTCCGAAGCACAGCTGGACTGCGTAATACAACTTGTCGCCTTTGGGTGAGGTCAGGACTACACCTGCCCCACCGTGGCGGCAAGCGAAAGCCCCATCGAATTTCATGGTCCAGTAGCTGGGCATTGCGGCTCCAGAGTACTCGTGCTCTTCTTCCCAGGGCTCTTTAGGGGTTGGATCAGTCCATTCGGCGACGAAGTCTGCCAGCGCTCTTCCTTTGATTACCCTTGTGGTATCGAAGCGCAAAGTGAATGGTTGTAGCTCGATGTTCCATCCTGCGACACGATCTGTTGCATTTGGGTTGCGCAGAATTTGCTCCAGGGGGAAAGAGGTTACCACCGTGATGGGGTGCCCCTGGAAGTAGTGTCGCAACTTTCTTGAGGCGATGAGGAGTGCGAGGAGAAGCTTCTGCTGCATCGGGTACCGCTCGCGAGCATCACGCAGTACTGTGCTGACGAAGTAAACTGGATGCTCGACGAGAGCAGATCCTGTTGCCTTGGCGTCTTTCGTCTGAGGTGACCCAGCTTGGCCCTCGACGGGGTTGGCTTCAGGGGGCTTGTCCTGGGCCTCGAGGGATGTGGCCTCGGGGGACTTGGCCTCGAGGGACGTGGCCCCGAGGGACTTGGCCTCGAGGGACGTGGCCTCGAGGGACGTGGCCTCGAGGGACTTGACCTCGAGGGACGTGGCCTCGAGGGACGTGGCCTCGAGGGACGTGGCCTCGAGGGACTTGGCCTCGAGGCACTTGGCCTCGAGGGACGTGGCCTCGTAGCGCTCCTCCTGGGCCTCGAGTGTGTTAGCCTCTTGAGGCTCCTCAGTCCCTTCGGCATGAACCTCTTGCAGCGGTTGACTCGGGGCAGTCCCCTCTTGAGGCTTTGGACCTGGCGGTGGCTTTGTGAGGACTGCCCTTTCGTCTAGCTCTTTGTCAGGAGGCTTTTTCTTTGGAGTGGTTGCACTCTTTTTGTGAAGTACATGCTCCTCTCTTTCCACCACAAGGACTACACTGCCTGTTTGTGGGGTAGCTGACAAGTACAGCTTCAGGTGCTCGCCAAGCCTTGGGGCGACCATTACAGGTGGGCTGGCCAAGTACTTCTTCAAGTCCTCAAATGCTTTTTCAGGTTCAGGGGTCCACTTGAAAGTGCCCGTTCTTTTCATGATCTTGAAAAACGGCAGGGCCCTTTCACCGAACTTGGAGATGAATCGACCCAAGCTGGCCATGCAGCCTGTCAGGCGTTGCATGTCCTTGACCTGCGTGGAGATTGCATGCCTTCTATGGCCTTGATTTTGTCTGGGTTCGCCTCTATGCCCCGATGAGACACGAGGAATCCCAGCAATTTGCCTGAAGGTACTCCAAAGACGCACTTGGCGGGGTTGAGCTTGATGTTCACCTTGCGCAGGCTGGCGAAGGTTTCTTCAAGGTCTCCGAGAAGAGTATTCCCTTCTCGCGACTTCACGACGATGTCATCGACATATGCTTCAGCATTCCGCCCCATTTGCCCACCAAGGGCTATCCTCATTAACCTCTGGAAAGTGGCTCCGGCATTTTTAAGGCGTAAGGGCATGCAGACGTAGCAATACACACCGCCTGGGGTGAGGAAAGCCGTCTTCTCCTCATCCTCCTTAGCCATTTTAATCTGGTGATAACCAGAGAAGGCATCAAGGAAACAGAGGAGGTCGCAGCCTGCCGTGGAGTCCACGATCTGGTCAATTCTAGGCATGGGATAGGGGTCTTTGGGGCAGGCCTTGTTTACATCAGTGCAGTCGATGCAGAGGCGGCCTCCGCCGGCGGGTTTTGGGACTACCACGCCGTTGGAGAGCCAAGTGGGGTGCGCGACTTCGCGGACGACTTTTGCCGCTTTGATCTTCTCGACCTCCTTGACGATGAATGCTTGCTTCTCGGGTGCTTGCTTTCTGCTTGACGGGGCGCACGTTTGGGCACACGGCCAAGTGGTGCTCGATCACCTCCCTCGGTACACCAGACATATCTGACGGTGTCCACGCGAACATGTCAGAGTTTGCCTGGAGGAAGGCGACGAGCGCGCTTTCCTATTTGGGAGGCAGCGCGGCGCCAATGGTGACGCTAGCCCCCGAGCCTTCAGCCCCCGAGCTCCCTGAGCTCAGAGAGATCTTCTTGGTAGCAGCTGCCTCCTGAGAGAACAACTGCTTCTTCTTCTTGGGCCTCTCGAGAGGCTCTTGGTCCTCGTCTGCGGGGAAGGCCATGACGGCGGTCTTATAGGCCGTCTCAACTGCGCGCGTAGCGTCCAGGATATGCCCACGTATGTTGATCGTGCCGGCGCTGCCGGGGATCTTGACCATATTGTACGCATGGTGCGTGACGGCCATGAACTTCGCGAGCGCGGGGTAGCCGAGGATAGCGTTCTACGGCTGGCCGATGTGCGCAACATCGAAGTCGATATGCTCGGTGCGGTAATTTTCCTCGCTCCCGAAGGTGATGGCAAGCCTGACCTGGCCTAGAGGCTCGATGGAGCCGCTGGTGACCCCCGTGAAGGGCCTCGAGGGCAAAAGCCGCTCGTAGGGCACTTGAAGCGCTTCGAACGTATCTATGGAGATAACGGTAAGGCCTGCTCCGCCGTCGATGAGCGTCTTGGAGACAGCCACATTGTCGATGGTGGGGGTGCAGACCAGCGGGAGGGTTCCAACAGTCTTGGTGGACTTGGGGTGGTCCTGAGCGTCGAAGGCGATGGTGAACTGCGACGACTTGAGTGGCCTGGAGGTTTCCGTGCTTGGGAGGTCGGCGTTGAGCTCGCGGGCGAACTGCTTGAACTGGTTGTTCGACTTCGGCTCCTGTGCCCCCCCCCCCCCCCCCCGAGGATGCAGGCAATGGCGCCCCTCGGGGCTTGGTAGCCGCCATCTTCCTCGTCAGGGAGGTTGCCGTTCTTTTCTGCGGCGTTGGCTCGATTTCCAGATGGCTTCTGGTAGCCGCCCTTGCGTCCGCTTCCGCGGTAGCCTCGGCCTCGACCGCGGCCACCGCCGTCTTCTGCTTGCTCGCGCTCCTTGCTCAACCTTTTGAGGTCGTAGCAGGACACCGTAGAGTGGCCGCGCCTGTTGTGGTAGATGCAGAAAGGGCGGTGATCATCTTTCCTTTCTCCAGCCTCGGGGGAGTCCTTGCGAGTGCCTTTTGTGTCAGGCTCGGCCGCGAGAACTGCGGTGGCCTTGCGTTTGGGCTCCTCCTTCTTCTTCTGGCTCTTGGACCCCTCAGCATGATCGTCCCCTCTCGAGGACATTTCCACGAAGAGGAGTCCCTCTTCAGCCTTGGCACACTTGTCCGCCATGTCGAACAGCTTGACCACAGAGGTGAGCTTGTCGTGGATGCCCGAGCATCCTGCTGTTTGTGACGCCCTCGTGGAAAGCGGCGATGACTTGAGTGTCGGGGATGTTCAGGATCTTGTTGCGCACTTGGCTGAATGTAACATCCCAACCTTTTATAATATTCAAAAATCACTAAAATTTAAAACTTTTCTTTTTATTAAAATAAAATATTAAATGCATAAGGAAACCAAATATGAAAGACTTCAAACTTGAGTTTAATATTTCAAATGTCACAGTTTAAACATTTTATTATCCACTGTGTTTCAAAAACCTTAAAATATAATTTGACAAATATTTTACAAACTATAATCCATTTTATTTTAAATAAATTAGCTTCCTTATAAGCATTTGAATTAAACCACTTAGCCATATCTATTCATAAATACAAGATTATTCAAAAGGTTATATAATGACTAAATGGTTTTCATTCCTTTAACTATGTTCAAATATAGTTTGGAAATTATAAGCCTAGTGTATAACTTCAAAACTTCTTAGAATTTAAATTAATGAATTAGCCAAATAAACATTTCATTTGCTTAAATGAATTTCATCTATTTTTCAAAGCATGAATTGATTAATAGATTCTAAATAAGAATAAAAATTAAAACTAAGGTCTTGTCCAAAGTTGTTATGAAGTTTCAAATACATTATCATTTTATAAAATATAATGGTGCACAAATTATTTTCAATTAAAAATGAACACCTTGTATTTCATATTTCCTACACTTTATTTATATTTAGTCTTTAGTATTATGCCAAAATAAAGATGAATGATTTCAGCAAAAAAATAAGTTTAAATAAATCAAATTCAAATATTTTGAATATGGGTATTTCATATAATTTATTTAGCCAAAATTAAAATTAATTAAACCCTAGTTTAAATTAAACATAAGGTGTCTATTTTTACATTTAAGCAATAGTGAAATTATTATTTTGAAAAATGTTCAAAACACTCCCACAATTGGTTTAACAGAGAGATAATGATTTTACAAATTTTTAGAATCTAATTTGAGTTGAATTGGAGTTATATTTTAAAAGTTATTTGAAATACAGAAAACAGAAAATGATTTGTCAAAAAAAAGAAGAGAAGAACAGCCGAGCCAGTGGGCCGAAGCCCATTTCTTTCTCTCCCGCGCGCGCAGCTCGCCTTGGCCCAGCAGAAGCCCATCTTCTTCCTCCCCTCGCTGACGCACGGGACCCACATGTCATCCCTCTCCTCCCGTATCTCAACCAAACTGTTCTTGAGATCGATCCGGATACGATGGAATACGCCGCGATTCTCGCAGGGAGAGGTTCTCCTGATGCCCCCCATATAAACCGACCTCCGCCGTTTTCCCCCGCACCCAAAAACCGTAGCTTCATCGCCCAAAGGCTGCTCAAATCGAACCGCCACCGTCCGCCATTGCCGCCACGGAGTTCTTCCGATTACGGTAGCTCCGGACCACCTCGAGCTCGCCCTCCTCGCTCTTTCTTCTTATTTTTCTTGCGCGCATCCCCGTGACACCTCCTAGCTGGTTATTTCGCAGCGAAACATCATCTTCGTCCTCGCTCGAAGCAACCCGTCGTCGGCAGCAACTTCGGCGAGCAAACCACGGAGGAGCAGACAACCGCGACGCCATCCACCTCGCCACCGTCTTCGCCACGGCCTCCCGTACGTCCTGGTACAAGCCACTCTTCCCAGGACCACCTAGATTGCGTAGAACACGCGTCGCCACCGCGCAAATCATCTCCGGCGAGGTCTCCGGCGACCTAGCGCCGCTCACTTTTGCCGTTAGATCTCGTCCGTCCGATCAAGATCCCGCGGCCAGGATTAGATCGACTAAAGCGAAACGGTACGGTTGATTACCGACCGTTAGATCTAGATCGTACGGATCAGATCTGATCACTTAAGCCACATCAGCACCACGTCAGCGCCTCGTCAGCATCCGCGTCAGCTGCCACGTGGAAAATGATTTCCTTAATTAAAATTAATTGGCAGTTTTACAGAAACACCCCTGTCACTTAGATCTGTCACAACTTTTTAACCACAACTCCAGAAAGCTCTCGACATGTAGATTATTTTGGATCTGACAAAATTCAAATTTGACTTAGTATAAAATATTCAAATTTTCAAATGGTGAATTTGAGTATATTTGTAATAACTTTAAATCTATAAATCCAAAAATTGCAAATAAATATGTTTTAGAAACTTTGGAATATTTGTAAATTAATGCTACTGCTATAAAATATTTTTGAGTAAATTTTGAATGATTGCATAGTTGTGTGTTTAATTTGAATAGTTTGACTAATTTTTGAAATAACTTTTAATAGAAACATTATTTTTGATTAAATCCAATTGCACTAGATTGAATTAAATGCTCTCTGTCTATTTACACTAATTATAAAATTTTGTTATAAAAATTTAATCATAGGAAACTTTAATCTTATAATTATTCCTTTTATTATATTTTCCAAAATTAGAAATTAATTAAATTGCATTTATAAATTCATGCATATTTATAAAGAAATCACAAAAGTTATCTTTATGTTTCTTGTGATTTAAAATTTCATTTCATTCATAGCATATTTTATTCTCATAGGAAAACCCCTCTTCATTAGTTTTCTCTAAGTTAGAAAATAATTTCAACTTAGTATTTTGGGAAAGTGCTATACACTTCGACACTTAGGATTTCCAAGATGGAGCTAGAAGGCCAATGAAGGACTTAGCCAAAAACAAGACTTCAGAAGTGTCTTCAAGGAGAAGAAGCACTTAGAAGAAAATCAAGAAGAGGTTCATGAAGTACTTAGAAGAAAACAGACTCTGGAAGCATCCCCAAGATGTCAAGCACTTAGAAGAAAAGTGAGAATAAGTTCAAAAAGGCCAACCTTCCTTTTATTCTCTAAGTCTTTCTCTCTGTCCTTTCTTCTCCTCTGAGACTTCATGAAGACTAAGTAAATTCAATACCAGCCTCGAGGACACAAGAACCATCAAGTCTGAAGATTCATCAAGACTACCAAGAGCTCAATCAAGACATCATCCAGAAGAAAGTTACAAGTCTGGAGATGAAGCCTGGAGGACAACTACATCTTTCTTTCTATCTTTTTCCCTCTTCCTAATCTAGTCTTTTAGACTTAAACAAATGTTGATCATGATGTTATCATCTTGAAGTTGTTGGATCCTAGCAGCATAGTGGGATGAAGCGGCCTGGAAACAAACCTTACATGTCCACGTACATGAGACCTGTTCCACAATTTAAGTGGCTGGCCGGGTGTCTGTCTCTCTCACTATAGTGAATGTCCAATTTACAAAGAGTTGATAATAATTGTTGATCATCTTGAACAAATGACTTAGTATTTTTCTCTAAGTATTTTGCACATCATGGCTAAGCCATTAGAGTGCTTGTTTCAAGAAGATATAAAACAAAGTATGTTTATCCAACCTAAGACCTTAGTCCTTAGTCACTCTTGACCCACCTATTTTCCTTGCATTGAGATTTTCATAGCATAACATGCATCTCTAGCCCTTAGAAATAAGTTGCATATCATACATGACATGTTTTCCTTAGGAGTTTTACAAAACTTGTTGTTCATTTGATATGAGCATGTATGTTTGATGATTGTGGTTTGTTGATTGTTGTATTGTTGTTTGCTTATATTGTTTAGATTAAACGGAGAGCAAACGTTCGTTGTTGAAAAGAGTTTGTGAACAACGACAACATTCAAAGGCAAGTGGCACACCTCATAAACTTCCTATTTTTATATGCATTACTTAGTGTATTTTTATATGCATGTGTTGCTAGGCTAAACCTGTGTAGAATCCCTTATTCCTGTGTCTAGGTTCCTATGCAAAACTTAGTAGAATTATTGATGCTATGCAAATGTTGTTTTGTGAAAATCTAAATTCTACTAAGTTAACAATGAAACACCTGGGTGGTAAGTGGTTGCATGGGTTATGTTGAGTGGCTACTCAGGTCCATGTCTATGGTTCCTGGAGTATGTACACTTGAGAATGGCCACCCAGGAACCGAGGAATCTGAAGACCTCCGAGTGACGATTGCTTCCAGTGCAGCCATTGCCATATGGGCTCTGGCTTGATCAATTATGTTGCGTGGACTCTCTCCGTCTTGACAAGCAGATGTAGGGGGATGTTAGGTGGAACGGGTCAAGCCAGGTGGGAGGGAAAATGCTTCTGAAAGATCTCGTCTCATTCTCTCCTTTCCTTATCACAAATGGTGTGTAAAGGATACCTTGGGTTGAATGGGTACAATGGTGAAAGTGCACAACCTCTGCAGAGTGTAAAACTAAGTACTTAGCCGTGTCCCCGGTTACGGACAATTTTGAGCAGCTGATCAAGGACGTCAACGGAGGATTCCATCATTCCAACTTCAGAAATAAAACTTGATGGGTGAACAAGGGAAGATGAGATTTATGGTTTTCATGCCATACTCGTCAATTTCAAGAAAAGTGTTTTCAAAAGAGTAGGAAAAATTGGCTTTATGCAAATTAGCCTTGAACTCCACCAGCCAAATATTCATATAGGCTTTAGAGTTATTTCATTAAGTGTCCACCATAGTGTCACTTGCCACACTCCATTTTTAATGGAATCTGACCCACGTTGTTGCAATATTTTTCTTATTGCAGATTTGATCAGATGACGAGTGAGGTTTCGTTTAAAGGTTTCGAGTCTACAACCAACATGTTTTCGCCTGTGGCAGCATGAAAGTTATAGAGACTCACTGCTATTGTATTTCCGCTGTGTACTTTTTCAATGCTAGCTTTATGCTATGCAACTTGTATCACATATTTTGTAATTCTGGATCATCGATGTAATAAAATTGACGCTTTGTTGTGATATTACATCGTAAACTGTGTGTGCAAATGAATCGATCCAGGGATTTGCACTATACACAGGTATCTGCCTTATTTTAAGTGCAGGTACGCTACACTGAAGCGCTGGATGTACTTGCGGAGCGTTTCATCCTTCCTCTGCACCACAGCGCGCAGATCGTTGTGGGTGAGGGCGTGCTCGTACGTCCCCTTGAAGTTGGAGACGAACTGCTTGCAGAGCTCCTCCCAGGAGTTCACACAGTCCTCCGGGAGGTTCAAGAGCCACGATAGCGCCGAGTCGCGTAGCGCGTGGGAGAACCAGTTGGCCATGACCTTGTCGTCACCCCCCGCAGCTTGGATGGAGGTGGTGTAGAGCTGCAGGAACTCGACGGGGTTGCTGGAGCCGTCGTAGCCCTTGGGAAGAGACGGACTGAACTTCTGCGGCCAGACCACGCGACGCAGAGAGCGAGTGAACGCCATGCATCCTGAGGTGTACGTAGCGACCCCGTGCTGAAGCGCGCCGCGGTTCTGCTGTCCCGCCTGGCCGAGCTCCTCCACGAGCCTGTTCTGGCGGTCTCGCTGGAGCTCCATCCCCACACGAGCGTCGGGCGCTGTGCGCTGCACGATCATGCAATCGTCCGGCGAGGTCGCGTGCGAAGCAGCCCTTTGTGCCGCAGCCGGTGCAGGCCCCGGAGGTGGCGGAGGCGCATTTGTTGCGACCGTGCCCGCGAGGGAGGGGTGCACGTGGGACTGCGACGGAGCGGGGCGCATCATGGCGATGCCGACGAGGTGGTTGAGGCGTTGGAGCCACTGTTCGTGGGCCTCAGCGGTGGGCTGGTAACGGAGCAGCTCCTGCACATGAGCAGCGCGATGTGGGGCGCGGGTTCGGTCCTCCCCGGGCCCGAGCCGCTCGGGCGTTGCGTCGTGTGCGATGACTACGCGTCCTCCTGGTGCTCGGCATCGTGCTCCGGCGCTTCTGCGTGAGGGCCAGAAGGGACATGCTTCTCTTGGCGGGGTCGGCCCCGCCGTGCGCAGGTGGTCGCGCGGGTGGTCGTGGCACCTGGGGGCGCGCGTGTTCCCGTGGGCGCACGTCGGTTGACTCGAGCGGTGTGGGTGGCGCGCGTGTTCACCATGGCGCAGAGACGAACTCAAAGGTTGTTGACGCGCCTCAATCCACTACCTGGCGCGCCAAATGTCGGGTTATGACTCCCAGGAATCGGGGGTAGTCACTTCCAGAAGTATAATTCGAAAGGGGATTGAACGCGGAGGTCTAAACCCTCAAGTGGCTCCGCGACGTTGCTCGCCGGACCCGAAGAAGACGCACACCCGACCAAGGAAGACACCGTCCTTTACCCAGGTTCACGGCCCTCGTGAGGAGGTAAGACCGCTACTCCTGCCTGTCTGTATTATATGTGGGAGGTTACAGTACAATTGAGCTTGCCGGAAGCCCCCTTGAGGTAGTTCTTGCCTGGGGATGGAAGCGATGATCTTCTTCCTCCTCCAGTCCGAGGCTAACCTAACCAGAGTTGCTAGGGTTTACAAGAGAGTTTTGCACGCAAAGGGCCGACCCTTGCTACAATGGATGTCTTCTCTCTTTTATAGGCGCCTCGGGCCTTCTCCTTCGGCTTGGCCTTCAAGGTGGCTCCCACTTGCCAGTGGCGGGGCGGAGCACGAGTCCACCGCGCTCCATTTGTCCATGGACTCGGTCCATTGTTGATAAAGGTGGCGCCGTGGCCGACAGGCGGCCGATCGCGCTCGTACTATCGCAAAGCGGGCAGTCTCTGAGGTGGAGCCCGCGATGACGATCTCCGTTGGAGGGTTGCGCCGCCCATCTGCTTTATCGTCAGAGTAGAAGGTCCTCACAGCTGTGCAGCAGGCGGAGCAGCTTTGTTGACCGCTTTATCCCAGGGACAGCGACGGGGGTGTGAGCGCCACTGCACGAGCGTGGCAGAGGTCACGTGCGCTCTGTCGGGATTCCTTGGCGACGACGTTTTCCTCCAGCCCTGAGGGGAGATTCCTGCCGGACTTCCCTCAGGCGGGTTGGTTCCTTGATGGGGAGGATCCCCTGAGGCGAGGGGTCCCCTGAGGCCCTCGCTTCCTCTTCAGGCCCTCGAGGGGAATCGCCTCTCGAGGGTTCTGCCAGGCGAAGACGCTTCGTCCTTAATCGTTTCGTCCGTCTGGCCCGCAAGCGAGGCCTGGGGGGAATGGGCTCTTGATACCCCAGTTCCCACTGGGCCGACAAGAAAACAAAAATTTTCCGCACAATATAGATGTACGGCGGAGATCGGAATACATACCCTCGTAGACCGAATAGCGGGGATTACGCTCCCGCACAAGCGTTGACGACGAAGACGCCGTAGCCGACCTCTAGGTCGCGGAGAACTCGACGCGACGAAGACGACGAAGATGACTGTAACATCCCAACATTTATAATGTTGAAAATCACTAAAATTTAAATTTCGATTAAAATAAAATATCAAAATACATAAGAAAACCGACTACAAAAGACTTTAAACATGATGAAAAAGTTTAATATTTCAAATATCTTAGTTTAACCTTATTTTCAAAAGTTGTTTCAAGTAAACAATTTATTATCCATTGTAATTATTAAAACCTCAATATCTAATTTGACAAATGTTTTACAAACTTTCAAACCATTGCCTGGTAATAAAAGGTTTCTTTATAAGTATTTGAATTAAATAACCTAGCCATTTCTATTCTTAAATTAAAATAATATTCACAAGTGTTCTTTTAAACTATTTCAAACATGATTTATTTGTCAATTGGAATTCTATTCCTTCAACTAAGTTCAAAACATAGTGTAGTTTATAACTTCATATAAACATTTCATTAGCTTAAATAATTGCCATTTAATTTCAAAACATAAAATGATTTTCATCATATTTTCTATATAAGAAATGAATTAAATCTAAAATCTTTTCCAAAAGTTGTTATAAGATTTTTTTCAAGTGAATTATCATAATATAAAATACAATGGTACACAAATTATTTTTAATTAAAAATGAATACCTTATATTTCCCATTTCCTTAAAATTATTTATATTTAGTTCTTTAATATTATGCCAAAATAAAGATGAATGATTTCAGCAAAATAAGTTTAAATAACTTAAATTCAAACATATTTGAATGTGGGTATTTCCTAGAATTTATTTTAGTCAAAAATAAAATTAATTAAATCCTAATTTCAAATACAACATAAGGTGTCAAAATTTGCATTAATCCATATTTCAAAATTATTATTTTTGAAAATTGTTCAAAACATGCCCGCAACTAGTTTAACAGAAAGATAATAATTTTACAAATTTTTAGAAATTTGTTTGGCCTCAGTTGGAGTTATAAAACAAAAGTTATAAAGGAAATAAATAAAACAGAAAAGAAAAAGAAAAATACCTGACAGTGGGACCCACCTGTCAGGGAGGTCGTCTTCTTCCTCTAGCTAGGAATCACGCTCGAAAATTGCTCCGATCCCGTTTCCAAAATTCTTCGCGAGGATTACGCCATCCGTTTCCTTCTCCTGCCCTACAAATACCCCACACCATCCTCTCCATTTTCCCCCAAGAAACCCTAGCCCGAGAGCCCCCAGGATGCTCGAGTTTCTCCTCGGAGCTCCGCCACGGCCGACGGCGAACTTCTTCGTTTCCCGTGAACTCCGTCGACCCCGAGACCTCTTTTCGTTTTCTTTCTCCTTGTTACAACCGCGTGAACCTCACTGACATCTTTTCCATAATTTTTCCGCACCGGAGCAAGCAGTCTGTGCACTCCCGAGGAGGACCGCTGCCGTGCGCATCTCCGGCGAGCAATAGGAGGCGGGAGGGAGCGCATCGAAGACCACTACCGCGCCACCGTCTCTGCCTCGATCTCCTCTTCCTTGCGTTATGATTCGTTGATCCCTGTAAGCCGTAGATCGTAGGGAACGATTTTCAAAGCATGTCGCCGCCGCGCGCATCGTCTCCGGCGAGGTCTCCGGTGACCTAGCGCCGCCAGTTTTTGGTCAACGCACCAGATCCGTCCGATTCTCCATCTACGGTCTAGATTATAAATTTTAATCGAAGAGGTACCCTCGGATCTGAGCCCTCCGATCTAAATCCAACGGATACGGTTAATTCACTTATCCACGTCAGCGCTGACTCAGCGTGCATAGTCAGTAGCCATGTCAGATCCAGTCAGCGCCCAGTCAACAGATCTGGCACTTTTGCAGAATAGCCCCCGCATATTCAAACCTTTATAACTTTTTAACACTTATCCAAATTTGATAAATTTTATATATTTGGAAAGCCCTCGACATGTAGATTATTTTGGATCGGCCAAAAATTCAAATTTGACTTAGTATAAAATATTCAAATTTCAAATGGTGAATTGAGTACATTTGTAATAACTTTAAATCTATAAGTCCAAAAATTGCAAATAAAATTGTTTTAGAAACTTTAGAATATTTATAAATTGATGCCACTGCTATAAAATAATTTTGAGTAATATTTGAATGAAATCATAGTTATATATTTAATTTGAATACTTTGAGTATTTTCAACATAAGTACTA
The DNA here is from genome assembly GCA_026929855.1 of Poa annua. NCBI lineage: Eukaryota > Viridiplantae > Streptophyta > Magnoliopsida > Poales > Poaceae > Poa > Poa annua. Next base: position 75,324,581 of record CM049431.1, on the reverse strand, counting down.
ATGAAAACATTAATTTTGATTAAATCCAATTGCAATAAATTTAATTAAATGCCCTCTGTCTATTAACACTATTTATAAAATCTTGTTATAAAAATATAATCATTGAAAACTTTAATCTTATAATTATTCCTTTTATTATATTTTCCAAAAATAACAATTAATTAGATTGCATTTATAAATTCATGCTTATTTATAAATATCACAAAAATTAGTATTATGTTTCTTGTAATTTGAAATTGCATTTTATGCATAGCATATTTTACTTTGTAGTTATATTTCCCATAAGAAAACTCCTCCCCCATTTTCTCTAAGATAGGATTATTTTCGAACTCAGCATTTTGGTAAAAGTGTTATGCATGTAGACACTTAGGATTTTCAGTATGGAAATAGAAGACCAAAAGAAGGACTTAGCAAAAACAAGACTCTAGAAGAATTCCAAGATGTCAAGCAGTTAGAAGAATGAGAAGAAGTTCAAGAAGGCCAACCCCCTTTTTATTCTCTAAGTCTTTCTCTCTGTCTTTTCTTCTTCCCTGAGACTTCATGAAGACTAAGTTAAATCCAAGACCAGCCTCGAGGGCACAATAATCATCAAGTCTGGAGATGAAGCCTGGAGGACAACTACATCTTTCTTTCTATCTTTCCCTCTTTCCTAAATCTTGTCTTTCACATTTGACTTAAACAATCTTTGATCATGATATTATCATCTTGAAGTTGTTGGATCCTAGCGGCATAGTGAGATGAAGCCGCCTGGAAACAAACCTTACATGTCCACGTACATGAGACTTGTTCCACAATTTAAGTGGCTGGCCGGGTGTCTGTCTCTCTCACTAGTGAAAATCCAATTTACAAAGAGTTGATAACAATTTTTTATCACCTTGAAGAATAGACTTAGTATTTTCTCTAAGTAGTTATGCACTTCATGACTAAGTCATTAAAGTGCTCATTCAAGATAGATTTATAACAAAGTAATTTTGACCAATTCATGACCTTAGTCCTTAGTCATTTTTGACCAACACATATCCTTGCATTAACTTAAAAGATTTTCATGCATGACATGTTTTCCTTAGAAGTTTACAAAACTTGTTTGTTCACTAGATATGAGCATGTAGGTTTGATGATTCATGTTTGTTGATTGTTGTATTGTTGTTTGCTTATATTGTTTAGATTAAACGGAGAGCAAACGTTCGTTGTTGAATAGAGTTTGTGAACAACGACAACATTCAAAGGCAAGTGGCACACCTCATAAACTTCCTATTATTTTCTATATGCATTACTTAGTGTATTTTTATATGCATGAGTAGGATAGTATTTCTATGCTAAACCTGTGTAGAATTCCCTTACTCCCGTGTCTAGGTTCCTATATAATACTTAGTAGATGTATTGATGCTATGCAATTGATGAATTTTTTTACAAAATGTTAAGTGACTACTCAGGGCTGTGCTCATGGTTGTCGTCGCCTAGGATGAATGTCTATTCTACGTAGGGCCGTGAGTATGGTGATTTTTACCTGAGAGTGCACATCCACTAAGTTAATGAAACTCCTGGGTGGATTGCTTGTTAATGGTGGCGAAGTTGAGTGGCTACTCCGGTCCATGTCTATGGTTCCTGGAGTACGTGCACTTGTGGATGGCCACCCAGGGAACAGAGGAATCTGAAGAACTCCGAGTGACGATTGCTTCCAGTGCAGCCATTGCCATATGGGCTTTGGCTTGATCAATTATGTTGCGTGGACTCTCTCTGGCTTGACAAGCAGATATAGGGGATGTTAGGTGGAACGGGTCAAGCCAGAGTGGGAGGGAAAATGCTTCTGAAAGATCTCGTCTCATTCTTCTCCTTTCCATATCAAAAATGGTGTGTAAAGGATAATTTGGGTTGAATGGGTACAATGGTGAACGTGCACAACCTCCGCAGAGTGTAAAACTAAGTACTTAGCCGTGTCCCCGGTACGAACAATTTGAGCAGCTGATCACGGACGTCAACGGAGGATTCCATCATTCCAACTTCAGAAACAAAACTTGATGGGTGAACAAGGGAAGATGAGATTTATGGTTTTCATGCCATACTTGTCTGATTTGAAGAAAGTGTTTTCCAAAGAGATAGGAAAAATTGGCTTTATGCAAAATAGCCTTGAACTCCACCAGCCAAATATGCATATAGGCTATAGAGTTATTCCTTTAAGTGTCCACCATAGTGTCACTTGCCAGACTCCATTTTAATGGAATCTGACCCACGTTGTTGCAATATTTTTCTTATTGCAGATTGTTCAGATGACGAGTGAGGTTTCGTTTATAGGTTTCGAGTCTACAACCAACATGTTTTCGCCTGTGGCAGCATGAAAGGAATAGAGACTCACTGCTATTGTATTTCCGCTGTGTACTTTTTCAATGCTAGCTTTATGCTATGCAACTTGTATCAAATATTTTGTAATTCTGGATCATCGATGTAATAAAATTGACGCTTTGTTGTGATATTACATCGTAAACTGTGTGTGCAAATGAATCTATCCAGGGATTTGCACTATACACAGGTATCTGCCTTATTTAAAGTGCAGGTACGCTACAGATGGTATCAGAGCACTGTGTTGCCTGTAGGTTCGAAACCCCTAGGATTGGGCGGAGACCCCAAAAGTTAAATAGTTAAATAAACTAGGTTTCAAAAACTTGAGTAGATTTTGAAATTCCTTTAATATTGTTTTACCTTAATTATCTTGTCTTGCACCTTTCCCTTTCTTTTTAAATTCTAATACTCTTACCTGTTCAAAATCCAGATGGGAGAGTACACTGAGACTGCGTATGCTGGTGTTTTGTCGGATTTTATCTTTGGGAGGCAGTTGTCCAGGTTGACAAGTCAATTGAAGCTACCACCGCCCTATTTCAGAGGAAGGAAGGAGGAGACCGACATACCCAATGTGACGCGTTGGGAAATCCGCACCATCATGACCCCAGATCCCACGATGCCAGACTTCGAGCCCGTGGACTATGTCACCTACTACCCAGAGTGGATTGAGGGAGTAAACATAGCTATGGTGGACTTAATGGCTCGTTTGTGTTACAAGTATCGCAACAAGCTAGCACCGGGATCGCCCTTCCGTGCCTTTGGGAAGAGGGATGCACATGGTCTCTCGATGGCTCACACGGGAAATCGCTTGGACCTGCCCATCATTAACAAGATGTTTGAAGACTTGGATTTTCTCATCAACTGTTTGACTAGGAAGGTTCAACAAGCTTATGACATCGCAGATCATGCCAGAGCCGTCATACACGCAAAAACCCAAGAACTCCAGACTTCTGAAAACCTTGTTGGCCATATGGAGGAACTCATCCATGACCTACATTTGCAGAACCTTGACAAGGATGAGCAGATTGCCACACTTGAGGCGCAACTCAACGCACCTCCACCACCGCCAGCTGCTGAAGGAAGTGACCAAGGCACTGGAAATGTGGTAGTAACATCAGCGGTAAAGGATGAAGAAGACCCCGAAGAGGTGCTTTTCGAAGAGTCAACTGAGGGAGAAGTCACGCCTGTGGCGAATAACCACGCAATAAAGCGCAAGCGTGAGATTGAGGAGGAATAAGTAGAGCAATACAAACCACGTTAGAGGGACCACCATTTATCTCATTTAGCTTATCGTATCGATTTGATGTATTGACCTATCAAATTGTGGTATGGCAGTACTATCATTTTTGAAATTCCATGACATTGGTGTGTTTTCGTTCGATAAATGATTAGTTCGAATTCTGAAAATAAGTGTGAAATTTGTTTTTGTATGTGTTTGCATGTGTTTGAATCATGTTGATTGATGTTATTAGGAATTGGTTGTCTTGTTCTGAAATTATTGAAGTAGTATTTCTCCATAGTACATATAATTCAACTCATTTATTTTCTAAAACCAACAGATGTCTCACTCCAATAACGACAACAGTGAATTGTACCCAACTACGCGAAAGCCGTTAAAGAACCAGAGGCAGAAGGTGATCAACGACCACTCGCCTAAGATTGATCAAAACCATAGTATTGTTGAAGAGGACCCTATGACCAAACTAAAGGCATGCAAAACTTGTGGAGAGATAGGACATACGTCCAAGGATTGTTCTGATGAGTGGCCCCATGGTCACACCAGACGTCCAATTAATGGACGCCACACCAAACGGGTTATTTGCTTCCTGTGTGAAGGAACAACCCATGTCCCCATCCAATGTCAATTTTATCCCTTGGTGCAACAAGCTAACCAGCGAGCCAAGGAAGGAATGCGACAGTCTTTCATGAAGATCCTCGAGGAACAAAGACAAAAGAATGAATCCAAGAAGGATCTTAGCCACATAACATGCTACAGGTGTAAGGATAAGGGACACTATGCCAGTGGCTGCCCAGAGTGGAAGAGGATTAAATCTCTTCAAGAACCGAGTGGAAAACGTGAGTGCTAAAACTTCTCGTAGCTACCACATGTCATTGTATTTTGAATACTTGTACGCCCTACAACGGAGAAATAAAAAGGATTAAACAAAGTTTCTAGACTGACCACAAAATTTTCTTTTAAGGGTGGTAGCCACCTAGTTAAATTAAACCCCGTTGCTTAAATCCAGAGATCCCAAACTGTATTTCTTTCTAACCTTCCAATCAGAAAGATCATCCCCTACAAGTTACCAACTTCCATGTCAGAAAAATTCATTTCTTGAAATCTCTCGAGTTATCAGAACCATTCAAACATTTACTTTCTTTCTAGCTTCTCCGAATCTCGGGGACGAGATTCCTTTTAAGGGTGGTAGTCTATAACATCCCAACCTTTTATAATGTTGAAAATCACTAAAATTTAAAACTTTTTTTTCGATTAAAATAAAATATCAAAATACATAAGAAAGCCGACTACAAAAGACTTTAAACATGATGAAAAAGTTTAATATTTCAAATATCTCAGTTTAACCTTATTTTCAAAAGTTGTTTCAAGTAAACAATTTATTATCCATTGTAATTATTAAAACCTCAATATCTAATTTGACAAATGTTTTACAAACTTTCAAACCATTGCCTGGTAATAAAAGGTTTCTTTATAAGTATTTGAATTAAATAACCTAGCCATTTCTATTCTTAAATTAAAATAATATTCACAAGTGTTCTTTTAAACTATTTCAAACATGATTTATTTGTCAATTGGAATTCTATTCCTTCAACTAAGTTCAAAACATAGTGTAGTTTATAACTTCAATAACTTCATATTAACATTTCATTAGCTTAAATAATTGCCATTTAATTTCAAAACATAAAATGATTTTCATCCTATTTTCTATATAAGAAATGAATTAAATCTAAAATCTTTTCCAAAAGTTGTTATAAGATTTTTTTTTCAAGTGAATTATCATAATATAAAATACAACGGTACACAAATTATTTTTAATTAAAAATGAAAACCTTATATTTCCCATTTCCTTAAAATTATTTATATTTAGTTCTTTAATATTATGCCAAAATAAAGATGAATGATTTCAGCAAAATAAGTTTAAATAACTTAAATTCAAACATATTTGAATGTGGGTATTTCATAGAATTTATTTTAGTCAAAAATAAAATTAATTAAATCCTAATTTCAAATATAACATAAGGTGTCAAAATTTGCATTAATCCATATTTCAAAATTATTATTTTTGAAAATTGTTCAAAACATGCCCACAACTAGTTTAACAGAAAGATAATAATTTTACAAATTTTTATAAATTTGTTTGGCCTCAATTGGAGTTATAAAACAAAAGTTATAAAGGAAATAAATAAAACAGAAAAGAAAAAGAAAAATACCTGACAGTGGGACCCACCTGTCAGGGGAGGTCGTCTTCTTCCTCTAGCCAGGAATCACGCGCGAAAATTACTCCGATCCCGTTTCCAAAATTCTTCGCGAGGATTACGCCATCCGTTTCCTTCTCTTGCCCTACAAATACCCCACGCCATCCTCTCCATTTCCCCCCAAGAAACACTAGCCCGAGAGCCCCCAGGCTGCTCGAGTTCGTCCTCGGAGCTCCACCACGGCCGACGGCGAACTTCTTCGTTTCCGGTGAACTCCCTCGACCCCGAGACCTCTTTTCGTTTTCTTTCTCCTTGTTACAACCGCGCGAACCTCACTGACATCTTTTCCCTAATTTTTCCGCACCAGAGCAAGCAGTCCGTGCACTCCCGAGGAGGACCACCGACGTGCGCATCTCCGGCGAGCAATAGGAGGCGGGAGGGAGCTCATCGAAGACCACTACCGCGCCACCGTCTCTGCCTCGATCTCCTCTTCCTTGCGGTATGATTCGTTGATCCCCGTAAGACGTAGATCGTAGGGAACGATTTTCAGAGCATGTCGCTGCCGCGCGCATCGTCTCCGGCGAGGTCTCCGGTGACCTAGCGCCGCCAGTTTTTGGTCAACGCACCAGATCCGTCCGATTCTCCATCTACGGTCTAGATTAGAAATTTTAATCGAAGAGGTACCCTCGGATCTGAGCCCTCCGATCTAAATCCAACGGATACGGTTAATTCACTTATCCACGTCAGCGCTGACTCAGCGTGCATAGTCAGCAGCCACGTCAGATCCAGTCAGCGCCCAGTCAACAGATCTGGCACTTTTACAGAAAAGCCCCTGCATATTCAAACCTTCATAACTTTTTAACCACTTATCCAAATTTGATAAATTTTATATATTTGGAAAGCCCTCGACATGTAGATTATTTTAGATCGGCCAAAAATTCAAATTTGACTTAGTATAAAATATTCAAATTTCAAATGTTGAATTGAGTATATTTGTAATAACTTTAAATCTATAAGTCCAAAAATTGCAAATAAAATTGTTTTAGAAACTTTAGAATATTTGTAAATTGATGCCACTGCTATAAAATAATTTTGAGTAATATTTGAATGAATTCATAGTTATATATTTAATTTGAATAGTTTGAGTATTTTCAACATAACTACTAATAGAAACATTAATTTTGATTAAATCCAATTGCAATAAATTTAATTAAATGCCCTCTGTCTATTAACACTATTTATAAAATCTTGTTATAAAAATATAATCATTGAAAACTTTAATCTTATAATTATTCCTTTTATTATATTTTCCAAAAATAACTATTAATTAGATTGCATTTATAAATTCATGCTTATTTATAAATATCACAAAAATTAGTATTATGTTTCTTGTAATTTGAAATTGCATTTCATGCATAGCATATTTTACTTTGTAGTAATATTTCCCATAAGAAAACTCCTCCCCCATTTTCTCTAAGATAGGATTATTTTCAAACTCAGCATTTTGGTAAAAGTGTTATGCAGTTAGACACTTAGGATTTTCAGTATGGAAATAGAAGACCAAAAGAAGGACTTAGCAAAAACAAGACTCCAGAAGAATTCCAAGATGTCAAGCACTTAGAAGAATGAGAAGAAGTTCAAGAAGGCCAATCCCCTTTTTATTCTCTAAGTCTTTCTCTCTGTCTTTTCTTCTTCCCTGAGACTTCATGAAGACTAAGTTAAATCCAAGACCAGCCTCGAGGGCACAATAATCATCAAGTCTGGAGATGAAGCCTGGAGGACAACTACATCTTTCTTTCTATATTTCCCTCTTTCCTAAATCTTGTCTTTCACATTTGACTTAAACAATCTTTGATCATGATATTATCATCTTGAAGTTGCTGGATCCTAGCGGCATAGTGAGATGAAGCGGCCTGGAAACAAACCTTACATGTCCACGTACTTGAGACCTGTTCCACAATTTAAGTGGCTGGCCGGGTGTCTATCTCTCTCACTATAGTGAAAATCCAATTTACAAAGAGTTGAGAACAATTTTTGATCACCTTGAAGAATAGACTTAGTATTTTCTCTAAGTAGTTATACACTTCATGACTAAGTCATTAAAGTGCTCATTCCAGATAGATTTATAACAAAGTAATTTTGACCAATTCATGACCTTAGTCCTTAGTCATTTTTGACCAACACATATCCTTGCATTAACTTAAAAGATTTTCATGCATGACATGTTTTCCTTAGAAGTTTACAAAACTTGTTTGTTCACTAGATATGAGCATGTAGGTTTGATGATTGATGTTTGTTGATTGTTGTATTGTTGTTTGCTTATATTGTTTAGATTAAACGGAGAGCAAACGTTCGTTGTTGAAAAGAGTTTGTGAACAACGACAACATTCAAAGGCAAGTGGCACACCTCATAAACTTCCTATTATTTTCTATACGCATTACTTAGTGTATTTTTATTTAATGAGTAGGATAGTATTGCTATGCTAAACCTGTGTAGAATTCCCTTACTCATGTGTCTAGGTTCCTATATAATACTTAGTAGATGTATTGATGCTATGCAATTGATGAAAAGTTTTACAAAATGTTAAGTGACTACTCAGGGCTGTGCTCATGGTTGTCGTCGCCTAGGATGAATGTCTATTCTACTTAGGGCCGTGAGTATGGTGATTTTTACCTGAGAGTGCACATCCACTAAGTTAATGAAACTCCTGGGTGGATTGGTTGTTAATGGTGGCGAAGTTGAGTGGCTACTCCGGTCCATGTCTATGGTTCCTGGAGTACGTGCACTTGTGGATGGCCACCCAGGGAACAGAGGAATCTGAAGAACTCCGAGTGACGATTGCTTCTAGTGCAGCCATTGCCATATGGGCTCTGGCTTGATCAATTATGTTGTGTGGACTCTCTCCGGCTTGACAAGCAGATGTAGGGGATGTTAGGTGGAACGGGTCAAGCCAGAGTAGGAGGGAAAATGCTTCTGAAAGATCTCGTCTCATTCTTCTCCTTTCCATATCACAAATGGTGTGGAAAGGATAATTTGGGTTGAATGGGTACAATGGTGAACATGCACAACCTCTGCAGAGTGTAAAACTAAGTACTTAGTCGTGTCCCCGGTACGGACAATTTGAGCAGCTGATCACGGACGTCAACGGAGGATTCCATCATTCCAACTTCAGAAATAAAACTTGATGGGTGAACAAGGTAAGATGAGATTTATGGTTTTCATGCCATACTTGTCTGATTTGAAGAAAGTGTTTTCCAAAGAGATAGGAAAAATTGGCTTTATGCAAAATAGCCTTGAACTCCACCAGCCAAATATGCATATAGGCTATAGAGTTATTCCTTTAAGTGTCCACCATAGTGTCACTTGCCAGACTCCATTTTAATGGAATCTGACCCACGTCGTTGCAATATTTTTCTTATTGCAGATTGTTAAGATGACGAGTGAGGTTTCGTTTATAGGTTTCGAGTCTACAACCAACATGTTTTCGCCTGTGGCAGCATGAAAGGAATAGAGACTCACTGCTATTGTATTTCCGCTGTGTACTTTTTCAATGCTAGCTTTATGCTATGCAACTTGTATCAAATATTTTGTAATTCCGGATCATCGAAAGAATAAAATTGACGCTTTGTTGTGATATTATATCGTAAACTGTGTGTGCAAATGAATCGATCCAGGGATTTGCACTATACACATGTATCTGCCTTATTTAAAGTGCAGGTACGCTACAATGACCCCGAGGTCGGGTGGAGGAAGTAGGCCTCCGAGTACCGCTAGCGCAGCACCTCGCAGGGCGTCACACGCATACGGTGGAGACGACGGCCTCCGAAGCTCCAGTCCTGGACGAGCAGCGGAAGACTTGGACCGGAACACCAGCAACGCGGCAGCGGGCTATGGTGGAAGAGATCCCCTCATCCTCCTCGGCGCAACTCCGACAAAGGGAATCACGAGATCGAGGAGAAACAAGAGAACTATTTGGTGAATTAAAAGGCCAGGGGAGCCCCTATATATAAAGGCTCCTGGGGTGAGCCAACCTTGCCAGCCAGGCAATGTGGGACTATCCCCTATTGCCTGGTGCGGCCAAGTGTAGCGTACCTGCACTTTAAATAAGGCAGATACCTGTGTATAGTGCAAATCCCTGGATCGATTCGTTTGCACACACAGTTTACGATGTAATATCACAACAAAGTATCAATTTTATTACATCGATGATCCAGACTTACAAAATATTTGATACAAGTTGCATAGCATAAAGCTAGCATTGAAAAAGTACACAACGGAAATACAATAGCAGTGGGTCTCCAACAACTTCATGTTGCCACAGGCGAAAACATGTTGGTTGTAGACTCAAAACCCCTTAACGAAACCTCACTCGTCATTTGAATAACCTATAACAAATAAAATTTTGCAATAGAGTGGGTCAGATTCCATTAAAAATGGAGTCTGGCAAGTGACACTATGGTGGACACTTAATGGAATAACTCTAAAGCCTATATGCATATTTGGCTGGTGGAGTTCAAGGCTATTTTGCATAAAGCGAATTTTTCCTATCTCTTTGGAAAACACTTTCTTCAATTCAAGACAAGTATGGCATGAAAACCATAAATCTCATCTTCCCTTGTTCACCCATCAAGTTTTATTTCTGAAGTTGGAATGATGGAATCCTCCGTTGACGTCCGTGATCAGCTGCTCAAATTGTCCGTACCGGGGACACGGCTAAGTACTTAGTTTTACACTCTGCAGAGGTTGTGCACGTTCACCATTGTACCCATTCAACCCAAATTACCCTTTACACACCATTTGTGATAAGGAAAGGAGAAGAATGAGACGAGATCTTTCAGAAGCATTTTCCCTCCCACTCTGGCCTGACGCGCTCCACCTACAAACCACTACCTCCACCTGTCAGGCCGGGGCGAGTCCACGCAGCTTAGTTGATCAAGCCAGAGCCCATATTGGCAATGGCTGCACGAGAAGCAATCTTCACTCGGAGTTCTTCAGATTCCTCTGTTCCTGGGTGGCCATCCACAAGTGAATATCCCACAGGTAAATCCCCTGGGGACAACACTCAACTCATACAGCCAAGCAACCAATTCCACCCAGGTGTTTGATTATAACTTAGTAGAATTTAACATTTCATCAAAAATAGTTTTGCATAGCATCACAATTCTACTAAGTATTTTCATAGGAACCTAGACACAGGAATAAGGAAGTCTAAATATGGCTTGCATAGCAATACTATCCTACACATGCTTATAGAAAATAATCTACTCATGCATAGAAAAATAATAGGACTTTTATGGGGGTGTGCCACTTGCCTTTGGATGATGTTTTTGCTCACAAACTTTTCAACAACGAACGTCTGCTCTCCGTTCAATCTAAAAAATATAAGAAAATAACAATACAACAATTAACATAAAACACAACAAACATGGACAACAACACAAGGCATATAAAAGCAAAAACAAATTTCACAAAGGTTCATCACATAATTCAATATGCAAAAAGAATTGCTGTGCTGAATAATGGGTTTTAATGGGCTGGTCTTAAATAGAAATTTATCACACATTAATTTTGTCAAAAACATTTAAATCAAACTTAATGGTCTTAAAAGGCTTTTAATACCACTTAATTATCTTCAAAACACTGTTAAGACACTTTAAATGTTTTACCATGAGTTTTAATTGTTTTCTATAATTACAATTTTATTCAAAACTTATAAACAATACTACAGGTTAAAAGATAAAGTTTCTGACATTTTGCAAAAGAAACATATTAACATTATTCCTAGGATTAAAGTATAACAAAAATACTTAAATTAAGCCTCCGCTTTTTAAACCATCAAAATAATGCTCAAAATTGTTTTCTAACAGGGGCATAAAACTACACATATTTTAAGGTTTCTAAAACTATTTTATTTGCAAAAATTGGATTTATAGAATTAAAGATATACCAAATTTACTCAAATTGCTCATTTGCAATTTAAATAAATTTAGACTGCTACAAATGTAAATCAACATAACCAAAGTATTCTACATGTCAGGGGCTTTCCAAGGATATTTAGTATATATATTTTGAACTTATAGAATTTAATCAATACCTTAAACAATGTTTTACATGTTTCTGTAAATAACAAGTTAGTGCACGATTAAAATACAAGTTTTTATTATACCATTGTATTCTACACGTTCATACGATTCCATAGACTACAAAAATATCAAAAACGGAGTTAGGGTTGATTTAATATGAATTTTGGAAGTTATGTCTAGTCAGAAAAACGAAAATATTGAATAGGTGACCTATGACGTTTTTCTAATGGCTGCTACTCTTCATAAAGTGATATGTACGTAACAATATAGAAGGAAGCACAACAGCAGCTCACCGGCGAGAGAAGATGACGGCGGCGGTGGATCGGCCGGGCGATCGCAGGCGGACGTGGACGGTCGGCGTGTTGTGGTCGTCGGCGATGGGTGTGGACGGCGACAACGTTTCGGAAGCTCCCGGACGCGAGGGAGACAACGGCGACGCGCGGCTGGACACAGCGGAGAGGAAGACGGTGTCGGAGTTGAGCGGCGATTCCCGGAGCTGCGTGGAGAGGCGGACGGAGTGGCGACGACGACGATGACCTTCGGGTCGATCTCGGCCTCCACGATTTGGCTGTAAAAATGAAGCAAGGATGGTGTTTAAAGGAGCACACGGACGTGGGAAAGAGTAAGGAACAAGAATCGGCGGCGGGGACTCACTCTACTCGCCGGAATCAAAGAAATACGGTGGCGGTCGAGCGAAACTCCGGCGAAGAAATTCGTCGGCCTGGGGGCGTATTGGAGAGGGCTTTTGGGGGGAATGGAGCAGGAGGTCGAGGGCTATTTATAGAATCCGATGGTGCTTGATTTGGTGCAGTAATTTGCTCGCAATCAATCAGACATTAAATTTGACCAAAAAGGCTCATGTTTAATGGCAGACGAAATTAGAGCAATTTAGTGCGTTTAAGAGAGGGCTTTTATGGGGGAATAAAAGAGGAGATCAATGGCTTTAATTAGAAAGAAACGGTTCGTCATTTGGTGCTGTAAATCAACGGGAATCATGTTGAGAAGTGGGCACGGGAGAGATTTTCGCGTGCGGGGCGTTGCTGGAGCTTGAAGACGACGCTGACATCATCATGACGTCAGCATTTTTTTCTTTTTCTTTTTCTGATTTTTCTTATTTCTTTCATAACTTTTGATTTAAGACTCCAAATCAAGTCAAATAAATTTCTAAAAATTTGTAAAAATAATATCTTTGTGTTAACCCAGTTGTGGGCATGTTTTGAACACTTTTCAAAAATCAAAATTTCGAATTATTGATTAATTATAAATTTGCCACTTAATGTCAAATTTGAAAACATGGCTTAAATAATTACGTTTTTGGCTAAATAAAATTTGTAAAAATACAACACTTATCTAAGTTTAAAATTAAGTTATTTAAACTCATTTTCCAATATTAAATAATTTTTGGCTTTAGTACAATATTAAATAACATCACACATTTATTTGAAATGAAAAGGGAAATATAATGTATTCATTTTTAATTCAAAATATTTTGTGCACCATTAAGTTTTATATTAAGATAATTCAATTGAAACTTCATAACAACTTTGGAAAAGATTTTAGTTTTACTTCATTTCTTATATAGAAAATATATTCATGAAAGTCATTTTATGTTTTGAAAATAAATGAAAATCATTTAATCTAATGAAATGTTTATTTGGATATTCCATTAAAATATGAAGTTATTAAAGTTATAAACTATAGACTTGTAATATCCAAACTATATTTTGAACTAAGGTAAATGAATAATAATCTTTTGGCAATTAGACAATGTTTTCAATAGTTTAAAAATAACACTTGTAATTATATTTTAATTTTATGAATTGCTATTGCTAAGTGGTTGAATTCAAATACTTATAAAGAAACCTTTTATTTCATGAATATGGTTTGAAGGTTTGTGAAACATTTTTCACATTAGATATTGAGGTTTTTAATAATTACAATGGATAATAAATTGTTTAACTTGAAACAACTTTTGAAAAGTGAGATATTTGAATGATTAAACTCTTTCAATAAGTTTGAAGTCTTTCTTAGTTGGTTTTCTTATGCATTTAAATGTTTTATTTTAATCAAAAACAAAAGTTTAAAATTTTAGTGATTTTAAACATTATAAAATGTTGGGATGTTACACCAAGACAGGTGCGCCGGCCCTAGGTGTGCCCCATTTGGCCCACCTAGGCCGGCCATGCCTCCCCCACAAAATTCCCTTGAGGGTTTTTCCCCCCATGGGCCTTCTTTCGACCAGAAGGCCCATTTAGGGAAATAAGCCTAAATAAATTCGAAAATAAATATATAAAATTATATTTGCATATTAATTACACTAATTAATATCAAACATAATATATATAATTTATCCTATCTCCGAAAACTCTTTCGTCGCTGCCCGATCTCCATCGGACCCCTCCCGGGACATTCCCGGTGATCTCTTTCCTTTCCGGTTGTCTTGTCGAAACCCCTTAAGTGTGTTACCCTAGCGGTTCGATATAATAACAGGTATGATCAAGACGCCTCTATGATCAACAACTAACTCGTAGGCCTGGACCCCATGAATTAATCCCTGTGATATAACGAATGACTTTCATCTATCAAACCTGGACGTCTAGTCTTAAACCCTTTGTCATGCCGATACTTAGCGTGTCCGAGCATCATTCTCAGATATCTCCATACCTTGCATGATCTCGTTACCGACATCGCTATCTTCTACTCGTCTATGATATTATGTCAGCTGGTGACCTAGTCACATGTTTGCAAACTCATTTGACATAATCTCACCGAGTGGGCCCTAGAGTATCTATCCGGCTATGCCGACTGACAAATCCCGCTGTTGACCCCTCGTCTCAACTACCCCCTTCCGATACCCAAAGGTATCACCTATCATTGTCACACTATATAAGATATGACGTTTCGTGCGATCAAAGTATCTTCCAGGGATAACAATAAGAGTTGATCTCACGGTCTTAAGGCGTAACGACTATGTCCTATAAATACTGGGTATGTCCATCACATTGTTACTCCTAATGATATGACTTCCATTGCCGACCGGCGCCATGCCCTATGATCGGAAAACCTCGATCATCAATCGCGCAACGAAACTAGTCTTAGTAGAGACTACTAGGGACATGTTTGTTTATCTACCACACCTGTATTAATGTTTTCGCTTAATACAGTTATAGCATGGTGAAAAACATATAATAAACGATTGGGATATTGCCAATAAACTATATTTATTAAGTGCCTCTAGGGCATATTCCCTTCAGTCTCCCACTTGCACTAGAGTAACACTTAATCTAGTTTACAACTTGGTAAGAACTCAACACCCATAGCATCTTGGTGCCTGCTCGCCTTCTGGAAGAGGAATACAGCCAATAGAACTCACACATTGAGATCTATATGTGCTTTGCAACACTTCTATGTCACCTAGTTTGACATAATCCTGTATCTTACAATGACGGTGAAATATATCCCAGTGGATGGAGTGAGACCCGAGCATTCGCGTAGCATGCGCCTTAAAAGTCTAAGAGATCTATTAAGGGGACTACCTACGCTCGGAAAACTGCTCAGTCCAATCACACTTGCTACTTCTGAAGTCGCGATATATTTTATATCTATGTAGATTATGCGACAGTGCATTCATATGCGACTTCGCAAACTAACCATGTCTATTTTCAAAATAAAGGACATCTCCTATATGAGATTTCTAGTCGCATGGGTCAGTGTCATAACTTGCATCATCGTAACCGCTTTACGGCAAGTTGTCTTTCCAATCTTACCCTTTTCTAGAAAACATATCTTCAGTTCTCATAGACACTGAAGAATAAACTTAACGTTTGTTCATTGATCCACACAAGGATCACTCTAGAACCTATTCTTGAACCAAGAACTCGGGTCACACTAAGTCGAGCTTTCAGTCTGATAGCATCTATGTCTGATACATAGATAATGTCGAACATCATTTGCTATCACTGAAAATGCCAAGATAAACTTAATGTTTTACCTAGTCATACAAGCAAGAACCTCTTTCTTCGCTTGTCCTATTCTGAAACACTTCAGAATCTTAACTTAGAAAATATTTCGACTTAATGTTATTAAGCCCCTTACAATATATACAATTATAAATTGGATGCCTAATACTCCTAACTTCATTTCATAGAAAATTTAATCACTTAAATAATCCTTTACACTCTACTAGAGGATCTGTGTCATTCAATATGCCGTTACATACAGAATCACAAATGACACCTAGCTCCCACTCAAATATGCCTTCCGCATATAAGATCAGGGAAAAGCTACTTAGCTCCCACTCAAATATGCCTTCCGCATATAAGATCAAGGAAAGCTACTTTGCTCCCACTCACTTCTTTGCAAATGTAGGTTTCTTCAACTATTTTGGACAACTCCAAAATCCTTTGATCACATTATCAAAGTGAAGATTCCAGCTCCGATATGCTTGCTTCAGCCCATGAATGGACCACTGAAGTTTGCATACATGTTTAGCATCCTCAGGATTACAAACCATTCGTAATGACTCTATTAAGAACCATGGTTTTCTCATCCATCTATCAATTTCTCATTCGAAATTATAGTAATTGCTAAACGACCCATAATAGATTTAGGCTTCGCCACTTGAGACAAACTCTCATGTGGTCAACTTTTGAATCTGTCGGAACTGCTTCACGAAAAATCGATCCTTCTCAATGTCTATTCTCTCATAAAATTCCATATACTATTAACATCCTAGATGCCATCAAGAAGATCTCCCAAGTCATTACCTGGTAATCGTATATGGATTTTATTTCGGATCATAAATGACTCATAGCCATTTCTCGGACTTAGGTCCACCATCTCTTCTTCGTAGTTCGTAGGTCTATCATATTCCATTGATATGACCTTCATAACAAGATTGTCGTAACACACAGTGTGGAACACAACCTCATATGCCTACGCTCTTAGTATGAGCTCAGAACATCATGATCTTGAATCATCAGCTTTTTCAAGCTGTGGAGCCTGACACCGAACACACTTTCGGTTGCGCCACTCTGATGTCTGGAGAGGAAGTTCACCAACTTCGTCTCGCTCTACTTTCTTTCTCACTTATACCCTTGGACAAGAAACTATTTATTTCGCAAGGTATATCCCGGCAAATATTTTGCCTATGTCGTGAGACATGTACCCAACTAACTCTTTAGGTAGGGTATACTACAAAGATTAATCCATTTTAGGTTAGATTACATCGAAACACTAAATTGCTGAAATGACAATCCAGGCTCAAAAGCCATGCCATCACTCGTATGGTATTGTCTCCATGGATTCAAATGGTTTCCCTATTTGCTAACGTGAGTGTTACGTTTCTACCATATGACTCTAATGATCACAATAATTCGGTAAGAGATTTATTTACCACACACTATCCGATAGGGTGCAATTACGACGACCTAACACACCATGACACTATGGTGTTCCATGCGACGTAATTTGTGGAACTCTTCTCACAAGTCTTCCAATGATGTGCCAACATTATAACTCAAATCTTTATTTCCTCGATCTGCATCGCGGGACTTTGATTTTCTTGTTAAGTTTATTTCCTACTTCATTCTGAACTTCGTTTGATCGAATCAAAATTTCAGACTAACATTCCCCGGAGTGGATATCCATATATCTACTCGGAATATTCATGAAGTATATGAAATAAAGACTTCCACTACACGTCAAAGTACTTCATTGATTCACATACACCCACATGCACGATTCTCAACAAGCTATAGTCAAAACGTTCAGTGAAGTTCACGAAATAAAGGTCTCCACTACCCGTCAATTACTTCATTGAACCACATACATCTCTATGTATGGCTATCAATGAGTTATATGCCCTTTTTCCGAAAACGGTGTCATAGTTATTTTGCAAGTGTCAAAAGATCAAATCTTAGGACTTGTAGATCCATCCGGTATGGAGCTAATGCATTGACTATAACATTGACATGACCAAACGGTAGTGCCACACATATGTGGTGTCTTTATTAAGTTTGCATCCTTTGGCATTAATATTATGAATGTGGGAGCTTCTACCATCTAAATTCAAATCGGCATATGATCATTACTTCATAAATATAGGACACCAAATTTGTCACTATCATGTATGAACAAGTGTCTCGCTAGAGGAGACACACTTGTAACGATCATTCTAACAGGCGATCATAAAGAATTCAAATGGTAGATCTAGAGGGAGAGTGTCTATGGCCATCACAACAACTTGACTGCCATTATCAACACGCAATGTCGCCTCATCCTTTCAAGCTACTCAAGCAATAAACCTGGTTTTCACAAAACATGACTAGTTCAAAACTTAGTCACTACTGCGAGTACTTGCTTAGCTAAAACAGTCATAACATGTATATCATATATACACCATCATCATTGATGACTTCTGGCGATCTGTTTTATTTTCTTGATACTTCCACCGTAATCAAGAACCATGAAGGTGAACGATTCCCCTTGCATGACATAGTTTATGACAGAGGATTTGCGCTTGGCAACGATGTCTGTCATCCAGTGATTGAGCTGAGCGAGGCGTCTCAATGTTCATTAAGTATGAACATATGTCATTAAGTATGACCGCCACGTGCTCCCTCAATGTGTGTATTCTCTTCCATCTTGGTTGAGAAGACAATCAGTCAACGTACTGGTAAACTTCATCAACCCAACGTTTGGGGTACCCCGAGTTTAGCGACCATATCATATGTTCGCGATCTAAAAACTCGTACCCACCGTTGGTTCTCTATGGCAGAGTTCATAGCATGCACTGGACTATGATGATATCATCCGCACAAAATCTGATAATCCAAATTATCTTTTGTTAGCGGAATCTCCGGGTTTATCTCCTAGCGGGTATTGTAACACAAAGAGCTAATGGTTTAAACAAGGAGTATCCTCAAGCTAAAGCATAAAACTATAAAGTTTGGACCCAACCTTTTAAGTTTCTCAATCGCAGGAATGCGCCTAATTTGAAAAGATGCTATCACAATGGTTAATATCTACAAAGGTTTGCAAAACAGACTCTGTTCATTATATTCTGAGTTCTAGTATTTTAGAAAATAACTATCCGAACTCCCACTCAAACGAACATCCCTCCTGGTCGTTTAAGCGATTACACGACCCCCATCCATTGCACCACCCCTCATCATCAGAGCCGGCGGCACAACTTCAAGAGTAGACAATTGTCCGCCACACCAATTTTTTTGACTCGTGCTCGACCTTTCGGTCTCCCTGTTCCGAGGCCATATTTCTGAATATGCTAGGCTCGCCACCAAAAACCTCCACGCTGACGCTTGTGCAACATGGCTTACACCCACTGTATGCGAACGATGACATGTCTGACACCCGATCATCACGGCATGCCTCATAACGTAGAACTTTCTTGGTGGTGCGCGTTGGAGGGAGAACACTAGTGGTATTTTGAAGGGATCATCTTATATAGCTACCGCCGTGTAACTAATATATACTATATATACAATCACACAATATAAGATGCACACAAAACATCAAATGTAATGCAATGTGATATAGTCCATTGCGCCATGATCTTCTTGGCGCCCGCAGTTTATAAACAATTTAATAAACCTACCTTGACCATATCACATAGCCTCTGCAAAATAAAGTTAGACGCTTCTACTTTATCTTTTGCATATTTTACGTGGCTCGGGGCTTTCGTACATAGAACCGCTTCATACCTACGAACCTTATGACCACAACAACGATCCAATAATTGCATGTTTAAGCATCCCTGTAGTGTACCTGCACCTAAGATATGGCAGATACCTGTGTATAGTGCAAATCCCTGGATCGATTCGTTTGCACACACAGTTACGATGTAATATCACAACAAAGTATCAATTTATTACAACGCTGATCCAGACTTAGAAAATATTCATTACAAATTTGCATAGCGTACAGCTAGCAGTACACAGAGTAAACAACGGAAAATTTATTCTTCATGGAGTCCCCAATCATCATCATGTGCCACAGGCGAGCATGTTGGTTGAAGACTCGAAAACCCTTAGTAAAACTTTCACTCATCATCAGGACAGTCTGCAATAAGATATATATTGCAACAACGTGGGTCAGAACCATTAAAATGGAACTGACAAGTGACACTATGGTGGACACTTAGAGGAATAACTCTATGACCTCTATGCTTATTTGGCTGGTGGAGCTCAAGGCTATTTTGCAGAAAGCAAATTTTTCCCTAACCTTTTTGAAAACACTTTTCTTCTATTCGAGACATCCGTGGCATGAAATCCACTGTCTCATTCTACCCTTGTTCACCCATCAAGTTTTTAATTTATAAGTTGGAATGGTGGAATCCTCCGTTGACATCCTCGTTCAGCTGCTCAATTGTCCGTTTCTGGGGACACGGCTAAGTACTTAGATTTTAACTCTGTAGAGGTTGTGCACGTTCACCATTGTACCTATTCAACCCAGGTTATCCTTTACACACCATTTGTGATAAGGAAAGGAAAGAATAAGACGAGATCTTTCAGAAGCATTTCCCCTCCCACTCTGGCCTGACGCGCTCCACCTACAAATCCTCTACCACCACCTGTCAGGTCGGGGAGAGTCCACGCAGCTTAGTTGATCAAGCCAGAGCCCATATTGGCAATGGCTGTACGAGAAGCAATCTTCACTTGGAGTTCTTCAGATTCCTTTGCTCCTGGGTGGCCTTCCACAAGTGAATATTCCACAGGTAAAACCCCTGGGAACAACACTCAACTCATACAGCCAAGCAACCAATTTCCACCCAGGTGTTTGATTAAAACTTAGTAGACTTATCTTTTTCATCAAAATAGTTTTTGCATAGCATCACTATTCTACTAAGTAATTTCATAGGAACCTAGACACAGGAATAAAGAGATCAATCATGGCTTGCATAGCAATGCTATCCTACACAAGCTTATAGAAAATACTCTACTCATGCATAGAAATAATAGGACTTTTATGGGTGTGCCACTTGCCTTGGCAATCGGGAGTGCAGCAGTTACAGTTGCAAAGATTCTCGTTTCCCTCCGAATAGTCTAACAAAGAAATAAAGAGCCACACATAAACACACAAGCAAAGGTTCATACAAAGAAGATATATGCTATGCATGAGATGAGATGCAACAATTTATTTCCAACGTCTAGAAACTATCCCTTTGGATTTTCATGATATATGCATGAATAAATTTTTGATTTGTTTCTCTTATTTAATCATGAATAAAGGGTTAATGACAAGGTCTTTAGTTCACCTAAATAAAATTTCGATATTAAATTTTTTTTAAAAAGACATTTGGGCAGAGGGCATCTAAACAAGTTGTTAGCAATTTGATTTACTCAAAAATAAATTTTCTAACTAAAGTTATGTCAAAACACTTAAACTACTCTCAAAAATATTTGAAAATTTTGTGTGTGTCAAAACAGAAAACAAATGATGCCAAAGTGTTCTACTGGTTCCAAGGATCTCAAATATATAAAAATATTTAAATTTGGATAAACAGATAAAAAGTAATGATAAAAACAGTATGCATGGTGTTTTCTGCAAAACTGCCAAATTAAATAAAATGGGAAAAAGAAATTACACGTCAGCGCTGACTGGGCGCTGACTGTGCGCTGACTGGGCATGCTGACGTGTTTAAGTGATTTGATCTGGGCCGTCAGATCTGGATCTGGCGGTCCAGATCAACCGTACCGTTTCGTTTAAAAAGATCTAATCCTAACCGTAGGATCGAGATCGTAGGGCCTACACGCGTTGACCAACAACGGGCGGCGCTAGGTCGCCGGAGGACCTCGCCGGAGCAGCGCGCGCGGCGGCGACACGCACGGCATCGCACGTTCTAGAAGTTCTACTGCGTTCCGAGACATGTGGGTCATACCTACGGGTAGAGGGCGTCGAGGCGACGTTGTTGGCGAAGTAGTGGAGATCGTAGCTCCTCCTGCCTCCTCTGGTTGCTCGCCGGAGATGCGCACGGCGAAGGTTCTCGTCGGTGAGCACGGACACGGAGTTTGGCTGCGTAAGAACACACGAGACCTTGTCACCAAGGTGCGCAATGACAAAGTGAAACGATTGGGAGTGAAGAGAGGGCTCGAGGAGGTCGCAGCTCACCGGAGTTCGTTGAACTTGCCGTCGGCAACGGCGGAGCTCCGGGGATGCTCGTGGGCGGCCTGGTGGCTCTCGGGGTACTGGGCTTGGGGCAAAACGGAGAGGGGGTCGAGGGGGTTCTTATAGGAGTAACGGCGAGTTAAATGGGTGAGTAAATCGCCGGGAATCAATCGAATTGATTCGGCCGTTTCTCGGCTAGGTCGTGGGCGTGATTTGGGGAAGAAGGGGTCGCCGGGACGGGGATGACAGGTGGGGCCCACCTGTCGGCGAGTGAGCGTGCGCGCGCGGGCGGGGACGGGCCGCTGGCGGGCTGGATTGCGTCGCGCGCGCGGTAGATAGCTAGTGGGCTTCGGCCCACTGGCTGGCCCGACTCTATTTTTCTTTTTGAAAATTCTTTTTTGTTTTTAAATCTTTTGATTATAAAACAATTTCAAAACTATATTAAAACTTCTCAGAAAAATTCATAAAAATATAATTTGAAAATCTTATGAAAAATAGATCCTTTTGACATTATTTTTGTCTAAAGTAAAAATAGAATAAAAGGAACATTATTATAAATTCAAAATAACAATTTTAAGGACATAAAGTCAATTAAAACATATTTAAATAATTAAATTCAAATTTTATGTAATTCATATGACAAGTTTAATGATGATGATGCATGGATGCAAAAGTTTTAAATTTTTCTGAAAATTGGGATGTTACAAACCCAACCCCCTTAAGATGAATCTCGCCCTCGAGATTTGGATTGGCTAGCAAATAGGTGAGGGTGATCTTCTTTAAGGTCATCTTCTCTTTCCAAGTTGCTTCCTCTTCTGAATGGTGATTCCACTGTACTTTACAGAATTTGATGGTCTTGGTTCTGGTGACACGTTCTGCTGTCTCCAAAATCTTTATTGGTTTTTCTTCATAAGTGAGATCACTTTCTAGTTGTACTTCCTCTAGTGGCACCGTATCTCTTAGCAGTGTTTCTGCCATTTCTGGGTGACATTTCTTCAGCTGGCTGACATGAAACACACTGTGAACCGCGGAAAGTGCTTCCGGGAGTTCCAATTCATAGGCGACCTCTCCTTTGCGGGATAATACCTTGAAGGGTCCAATAAATCTAGGTGCCAACTTTCCTTTGATTCCAAATCTTTTAACTCCCCGCATAGGTGAAACTCGGAGATAGACTCGATCACCCACTTCATACGTGACTTCTCTCCTTTTGGAGTCCGCATAACTTTTCTGTCTGGATTGTGCTATCTTTAAACGGTCTTTAATCAACCTGACTTTTTCCTCAGCCTCCTTGATTATGTCTGGTCCGAACAAACTACGTTCCCCTACGCCACTCCACAGTAGTGGGGTAGTGCACTTTCTCCCATACAGGGCTTCAAATGGCGACATCTCTATGCTCGCTTGATAGCCGTTGTTGTAAGAGAACTCGGCATATGGAAGATTATCATCCCAGCTTGACTTATAATCTAGAGCGCATGCTCTCAGCATATCTTCTAGGATCTGATTTACTCTTTCTGTCTGTCCATCCGTCTGCGGATGAAACGCTGTACTAAACTCCAATCTAGTTCCCAGAGACTCATGTAATTGATTCCAGAAATGGGAAGTAAACTGAGTACCCCTATCCGACACAATTTTCTTGGGAACACCATGTAGACACACAATCCTCTTCATGTAGATGTCAGCTAGTTTGGCACTAGTGTAATTAGTCTTTACGGGTATAAAGTGGGATACTTTCGTCAGCCGATCGACTATAACCCATATAGAATCATACCCTGATTTAGTCCTGGGTAGACCCGTGATGAAATTCATACCAATCTGTTCCAATTTCCAATCTGGTACTGGTAACGGTTGTAGCAACCCTGCTGGTTTTTGGTGTTCCGCTTTCACACGACTACAGACGTCACACTTTGCAATGTATTCTGCAATATCACGTTTCAAGTTGATCCACCAATACCTCTCCTTTACATCCATATACATCTTGGTGTTACCCGGATGTATCGAATAAGGTGAGTCATGAGCTTCTTGAAGTATTAACTTCCTGAGGTCGGCATTGTCAGGAACACAAATGCGTTCTTTATACCACATGGTTCCTTCTTCATCTTCTCTAAAATCTCTGGCCTTACCTTTGGTTAGGTTCTTCTTGATTTCTTTTACTGCTTTATCCTCTAACTGAGCTGTCTTGATTTTGTTAAATAGAAGAGGTTGAACTTCTAAGGATGCTATGAATCCTTCAGGTACCACCTCTAATCGAAGGTCCTTAAACCCCTTACAAAGATCTTCCGGCAATTCCCCTGCCGTGAGTCCGTTTACATAAGTCTTACGGCTCAAGGCATCAGCCACTACATTGGCTTTCCCTGGGTGGTACCGTAGACTTAAATCATAGTCTTTGATCAATTCTAACCATCTCCTTTGACGCATGTTTAATTCCTTCTGAGTAAAGAAATACTTGAGGCTTTTATGATCCGTAAAAACTTCACATCTCTTTCCCCATAAATATGGCCTCCATATCTTTAGCGCATGCACCACAGAAGCTAACTCTAAATCATGAGTAGGGTAGTTTACTTCATGATTTTTGAGTTGTCTTGAGGCGTAAGACACTACTTTGCCTTCTTGCATCAATACGCTTCCTAGGCCGCAATATGAAGCGTCGCAATAAACCTGGAAGTCCTTCTCTAGATCTGGTAAGCATAACACTGGTGCCGACACCAAGCGCTTCTTTAATTCCTGAAAACTGATCTCACAAGCTTCCGTCCACTCAAATTTCTTTCCCTTCTTCAGTAGTTCAGTCAAGGCCTTGGCAATCTTGGAGAAGTTTTCAATGAATCTCCGGTAGTACCCTGCCAGTCCTAGAAAACTGCGGATTTCTCCCACATTTTTGGGCGATTCCCAATTTGTCACAGCAGCAACTTTTTCAGGGTCCACTGCTATCCCATCTTTAGACACCAGGTGTCCTAGAAATCCTACTTGTTTTAACCAGAATTCACACTTGTTGAACTTAGCATATAATTTATGCTCTCGGAGCCTTTGCAATACCAGACGTAAATGTTCTTCGTGTTCTTTGTGACTTTTGGAGTAGACTAAGATGTCATCGATGAAGACAACAACAAACTTGTCCAGAAAATCCATAAACACCTTATTCATCATATTCATGAAATAGGCTGGAGCATTGGTTAACCCAAAAGGCATTACCGTGTACTCATACGATCCATATCTTGTAACGAAAGCAGTCTTGGGTATATCCATCTCTCTGACTTTCATCTGAAAGTACCCTGATCTGAGATCGATCTTGGAGAAGACGACAGCCCCTTCTAGTTGATCGAACAGTTCATTGATTTTGGGTAGCGGATACTTGTTCTTGATTTTATGCTCATTTATGTCGCGGTAATCGGTGACTAATCTCTGAGTACTATCCTTCTTCTTCACAAAAAGAATCGGGGCTCCCCAGGGTGATGAACTTGGACGGATAAAGCATTTCTTCATAAACTCTTCCAGTTGTTTCTTGAGTTCTTTCAGTTCATCAGTTGCCATTGGGTAGGGCCTTTTAGCAATTGGTCCTGTCCCCGGTTTTAGTTCTATGAGGAACTCTACATCTCTATCGGGTGGCATTCCTGGTAGTTCTTCCGGAAACACGTCAGGGTATTCCTTAACTATAAGGACCTCACCGAGACTAACCCCCTTAAGAGAATTTAGCCTAACCTTATTTAGTTCAAACTTTGATCTAAAGTTTATCTTCGAGCCTTCTGGAGTGGTGAGAGTGATGGTTCTATTTGCGCAGTCTATGATTCCTGCATAGCGGGTCATCCAATCCATCCCTATGATAACATCCAGGCCTTGTGTTTCCAGGATGATCAAGTCCGTAGGAAACTGATGCTTTCCAATCTTCAGACTCAACTGTCTACAGCCAGAGGTTACTAGCATCTCTCCGCCCGGAGAGCTTACTCTAATGGGGCTTCCTATATTTTCCACTACTAATCCATGTTTGTTTACAAAAGCTCTTGAAATGAAAGAATGCGATGCTCCAGTATCAAATAAAACTAATGCTGGGCATGAATTTAGCAAGAACGTACCAATGACAGCATCAGGTTCATCGTACACTTCTTCCACATTGATGTGGTTCACCTGTCCTTTCTGGAAGGGATTGGGCTTGGCAGCTTCTGCGGCCTTCTTTTCGGGACAGTCAGTGGCGTAGTGACCCTTGTTATTGCACTTGAAGCATAGGACTTGGCTGATATCTTTCTTATATTCGGGGTTTGGGCGATGTTGTCCATTGTTGTGGCCAGCATTTCCATTTCCCTTGTGATTCCCATTGTTTCCCTTGAAACCACCACTATGGTTGTGACTATGATGTTTATGGTTGCTTCCTCCACTAGGATAGTGACCAGGTTTATAACTCGGGTTTGCATCTTGAGGGAAAGATCTCTTGAAAGAAGTCTCAGAATGGGGTTTGTGAACATTCAACTTTCTCTTCCTATTTTCAGCCTTCTTGATGTTATCCTCTAGTATGATAGCCTGATCTAGGAGAGTCTGATAATTTGGGGCGTATGCCACTGTCAAAGGGATCTTCAGCTCGTCACTCAGCCCATTTAGGAATTTTTCCTTCCTCTTTGCCTCGGTGTTAATGTCTTCAGAGGCATAACGGGAAAGGGCATGGAAATCAGCCATGTACTCCTTAAGGCTCCTATTTCCTTGTCTCAGGTTTCTGAACTCTTCCTGCTTCAAGTTCATAATGCCCAAGGAGATATGAGCATTACGAAAACCTTCCTTGAAATTTTTCCAAGTCATGGTTTCTAGTGGGTGGGTGATTTGATAGGTTTCCCACCACTGGATTGCTGTTCCTTCCAACAGATGAGTGGTGAACCTCACCTTCTCAGCGTCAGTGCATTCACAAGTCACCAGATCACTGTCCACTGAACGCAGCCAGTCATCTTCCACAATGGGTTCAGTTGCAGTGGAGAACTTGTTTGGTCGGAGCCTCAGAAATCTGGTAAGTCTATCCACATGCGGGGGTGGTGGCGGAGGCGGGTTGTGGTTGTTGTTGTTGGTTGCCGCAATGAACTGGGTCATCATAGTCATTAGCTGAGCTTGAGCAGCCATCAACTGTTGTATAGCATCATTGTTGTTGTGGTCGTTGTTGTTGTTGTTGTTATCGGGCGTACGACGGGGAGGCATCTGTGATTTGTATAGGTGAGCTTTTAGACGGAAAGGTCAAATGAGAAAGATTACCCCAACAAACAAACAACCTAAGGAACAAACAAACATCACACAAATCAAAACTTTGGATAAATCAGACATGAGAGTTTTGGAAAATAAAAACGCGAGGTTCCTCGGAATACAATGGAAGGTACTGCCTTATCACAAGTTGATAGGTCAATACAAGACTAAGATAACGATGAGGAGTAAATAAATGGTAGTCTCGCTAACGAACTACTCGACCATGTCGTCTTCTTCTTCTTCAATTTCCTGAATCTCGATTCCTTCATTGTCGAGTACTTCCCTTAATTCCTTCACTTCTTTCTCCAGGCAGAGTTCTTCTCTTGCAGTTCCCTTTTCTCGGTACGAAGACGCTTGATCAAGTCACTATCAGCTTCAAACTCGACTTCATTGCTCTCGAGTTCTGCCTTCTGTTCTCTGATAGTCTTGTTTTTCTCTTGAACCCTTTTCTCCTGTCTCTTGTATTTCTCCTCTTGTGAAGCAAACTTTTCTTCTTGGGCCTTAGTCACTTCCTCTTGAGCTTTTATCTTTTCCTCGTTCTCCTTGAGTAAGGCACACAACTCATCGTTCTTCAGAAGTTCAGTGCGTTTATCCTCATAAAGTTCTGTGACGAGGACCTCCAACTCCTGGAAATACAGACTAAGGGGGTTTGCTTTGCCTCTATCTCCAACATCAAAGAGGTATGGTTCTCCCTCCTCATTTCTCCTTCCAAAGAAAATGGAGTAGTGGCCCCTCAACTCTGCGCTATAGCATCCGCAGAGACGTCCAATCAGGTCCTGCATGACGAGATTGAGTCCTTTTTCTTTGGAGTCACTAACCATTTTGATTTCCAACGGGGGCTCTTCTCCACGTTCTGGCTGAGTTGCTTTTATTCCCCAACAGCCCTCCTTGTTAAACTTCTTCAGGATGAAGCCCTTAACTTGAGGTAGCGGTAAACCTATCTTCTCGCCGATGTCGAGAAGGTAGCAACCAAAACGGGTGTCCTCGAAGTCCTCCGCAGTGGTGAAGTGGAAGCTCGTCATCCTTTAGGAAGAAAGAAAAGAATTTAAAACAAGAAATGTGTAAGGTAAGGAGGTACTAGTCATAAGTGTATTATTAAATTAGAGTCAAAACTAAGTCAAATCTCAATGTGATCAACAAATATAAACAACTCTTTGTAAATTGGATATTCACTATAGTGAGAGAGACAGACACCCGGCTAGCCACTTAATTGTGGAACAGGTCTCATGTACGCGGACATGTAAGGTTTGTTTCCAGGTCGCTTCATCTCACTATGCCGCTAGGATCCAAAAATACTTAAGTAGTCAATACTATGATCAAAAGGTTTTTCCAATCCTAAGGGCTCAAACCTACAGGCAACACAGTGCTCTGATACCATCTGTAGTGTACCTGCACCTAAGATATGGCAGATACCTGTGTATAGTGCAAATCCCTGGATCGATTCGTTTGCACACACAGTTACGATGTAATATCACAACAAAGTATCAATTTATTACAACGCTGATCCAGACTTAGAAAATATTCATTACAAATTTGCATAGCATACAGCTAGCAGTACACAGAGTAAACAACGGAAAATTTATTCTTCATGGAGTCCCCAATCATCATCATGTGCCACAGGCGAGCATGTTGGTTGAAGACTCGAAAACCCTAAGTAAAACTTTCACTCATCATCAGGACAGTCTGCAAGAAGATATATATTGCAACAACGTGGGTCAGAACCATTAAAATGGAACTGGCAAGTGACACTATGGTGGACACTTAGAGGAATAACTCTATGACCTATATGCTTATTTGGCTGGTGGAGCTCAAGGCTATTTTGCAGAAAGCAAGTTTTTCCCTAACCTTTTTGAAAACACTTTTCTTCTATTCGAGACATCCGTGGCATGAAATCCACTGTCTCATTCTACCCTTGTTCACCCATCAAGTTTTTAATTTATAAGTTGGAATGGTGGAATCCTCCATTGACATCCTCGTTCAGCTGCTCAATTGTCCGTTTCCGGGGACACGGCTAAGTACTTAGATTTTAACTCTGCAGAGGTTGTGCACGTTCACCATTGTACCTATTCAACCCAGGTTATCCTTTACACACCATTTGTGATAAGGAAAGGAAAGAATAAGACGAGATCTTTCAGAAGCATTTCCCCTCCCACTCTGGCCTGACGCGCTCCACCTACAGATCCTCTACCACCACCTGTCAGGCCGGGGAGAGTCCACGCAGCTTAGTTGATCAAGCCAGAGCCCATATTGGCAATGGCTGTACGAGAAGCAATCTTCACTTGGAGTTCTTCAGATTCCTTTGCTCCTGGGTGGCCTTCCACAAGTGAATATTCCACAGGTAAAACCCCTGGGAACAACACTCAACTCATACAGCCAAGCAACCAATTTCCACCCAGGTGTTTGATTAAAACTTAGTAGACTTATCTTTTTCATCAAAATAGTTTTTGCATAGCATCACTATTCTACTAAGTAATTTCATAGGAACCTAGACACAGGAATAAAGAGATCAATCATGGCTTGCATAGCAATGCTATCCTACACAAGCTTATAGAAAATACTCTACTCATGCATAGAAATAATAGGACTTTTATGGGAGTGCCAGTTGCCTTGGCAATCGGGAGTGCAGCAGTTACAGTTGCAAAGATTCTCGTTTCCCTCCGAATAGTCTAACAAAGAAATAAAGAGCCACACAAAAACACACAAGCAAAGGTTCATACAAAGAAGATATATGCTATGCATGAGATGAGATGCAACAATTTATTTCCAACGTCTAGAAACTATCCCTTTGGATTTTCATGATATATGCATGAATAAATTTTTGATTTGTTTCTATTATTTAATCATGAATAAAGGGTTAATGACAAGGTCTTTAGTTCACCTAAATAAAATTTCGAAATTAAATTTTGTAAAAAAAGACATTTGGGCAGAGGGCATCTAAACAAGTTGTTAGCAATTTGATTTACTCAAAAATAAATTTTCTAACTAAAGTTATGTCAAAACACTTAAACTACTCTCAAAAATATTTGAAAATTTTGTGTGTGTCAAAACAGAAAACAAATGATGCCAAAGTGTTCTACTGGTTCCAAGGATCTCAAATATATAAAAATATTTAAATTTGGATAAACAGATAAAAAGTAATGATAAAAACAGTATGCAAGGTGTTTTCTACAAAACTGCCAAATTAAATAAAATGGGAAAAAGAAATTACACGTCAGCGCTGACTGGGCGCTGACTGTGCGCTGACTGGGCATGCTGACGTGTTTAAGTGATTTGATCTGGGCCGTCAGATCTGGATCTGGCGGTCCAGATCAACCGTACCGTTTCATTTAAAAAGATCTAATCCTAACCGTAGGATCGAGATCGTACGGCCTACACGCGTTGACCAACAACGGGCGGCGCTAGGTCGCCGGAGGACCTCGCCGGAGCAGCGCGCGCGGCGGCGACACGCACGGCATCGCACGTTCTAGACGTTCTACTGCGTTCCGAGACATGTGGGTCATACCTACGGGTAGAGGGCGTCGAGGCGACGTTGTTGGCGAAGTAGTGGAGATCGTAGGTCCTCCTGCCTCCTCTGGTTGCTCGCCGGAGATGCGCACGGCGGAGGTTCTCGTCGGTGAGCACGGACACGGAGTTTGGCTGCGTAAGAACACACGAGACCTTGTCACCCAGGTGCGCAATGACAAAGTGAAACGATTGGGAGTGAAGAGAGGGCTCGAGGAGGTCGCAGCTCACCGGAGTTTGTTGAACTTGCCGTCGGCAACGGCGGAGCTCCGGGGATGCTCGTGGGCGGCCTGGTGGCTCTCGGGGTACGGGGCTTGGGGAAAAACGGAGAGGGGGTCGAGGGGGTTCTTATAGGAGCAACGGCGAGTTAAATGGGTGAGTAAATCGCCGGGAATCAATCGAATTGATTCGGCCGTTTCTCGGCTAGGTCGTGGGCGTGATTTGGGGAAGAAGGGGTCGCCGGGACGGGGATGACAGGTGGGGCCCACCTATCGGCGAGTGAGCGCGCGCGCGGGCGGGGACGGGCCGCTGGCGGGCTGGATTGCGTCGCGCGTGCGGTAGATAGCTAGTGGGCTTCGGCCCACAGGCTGGCCCGACTCTATTTTTCTTTTTGAAAATTCTTTTCTGTTTTAAATCTTTTGATTTTAAAACAATTTCAAAACTATATTAAAACTTCTCAGAAAAATTCATAAAAATATAATTTGAAAAGCTTATGAAAAATAGATCCTTTTGACATTATTTTTGTCTAAAGTAAAAATAGAATAAAAGGAACATTATTATAAATTCAAAATAACAATTTTAAGGACATAAAGTCAATTAAAACATATTTAAATAATTAAATTCAAATTTTATGTAATTCATATGACAAGTTTAATGATGATGATGCATGGATGCAAAAGTTTTAAATATTTCTGAAAATTGGGATGTTACAATCCCTTTCGGGCCCTCCATTGAGAATGTAAAGCCAACTAAAGAGAGAGAAAGAGGCACCCGCCAGCCACAGATACGGTACAAGCCGTATGTCAGTAGTGGAACCAGTCTCGCGTAAGCGTACGCGTAAAGTCGGTCCGGGCCGCTTCATCAACTCGATGCCGCTGGAATCACAAGTGCACGCTAGAGGGTACCAAATAACAGGAACGGTGCCCCCGTGCAGAACACGGGTTCTAACAGCGTACGACTATATCTACGATAGATCGGCTCTGATACCACTGAAGGGGATCGTGTGCAGAAAACAAAAAATTTCCTAGAAACGATATCCTTAAACTAGCCAAGATCTACGCTATGCCGATATAGAAGTACGGCGGAGATCGGAATACATACCCTCGTAGACCGAATAGCGGGGATTACGCTCCCGCACAAGCATTGACGACGAAGACGACGTACCCGACCTCTAGTTCGCGGAGAACTCGGCGCGACGAAGATGACGAAGATGACCCCGAGGTCGGGGGGAGGAAGTAGGCCTCCGAGTACCGCTAGCGCAGCACCTCGTAGGGTGTCACACACATACGGTGGAGACGACGGCCTCCGAAGCTCCGGTCCAGGACGAGCAGCGGAAGACTTGGACCGGAACACCAGCAGCGCGGCAGCGGGCTATGGTGGAAGAGATCCCCTCATCCTCCTCGGCGTAACTCCGACAAAGGGAATCACGAGATCGAGGAGAAATAAGAGAATTAATTGGTGAATTAAAAGGCCATGGGTGCCCCTCTATATAAAGGCTCCTTGGGGGAGCCAACCTTGCCAGCCAGGCAATGTGGGACTATCCCCCATTGCCTGGTGCGGCCAAGACAGGTGCGCCGGCCCTAGGTGGGCCCCATTTATCCCACCTAGGCCGACCAAGCCTCCCCCACAAAATTCCCTTGAGGGTTTTCCCCCCCATGGGCCTTCTTTCGACCTGAAGGCCCATTTAGGTAAATCAGCCTAAATAAATTCGAAAATAAATATATAAAATCATATTTGCATATTAATTACACTAATTAATATCAAACATAATATATATAATTTATCCTAGCTCCGAAAACTCTTTCGTCGCTGCCCGATCTCCATCGGACCCCTCCCGGGACATTCCCGGTGATCTCTTTCCTTTCCGGTTGTCTTGTCGAAACCCCTTAAGTATGTTACCCTAGCGGTTCGATATAATAACAGGTATGATCAAGACTCCTCAATGATCAACGACTAACTCGTAGGCCTGGACCCCATGAATTAATCCTTGTGATATAACGAATGACTTTCATCTATCAAACCTGGACTTCTAGTCTTAAACCCTTTGTCATGGCGATACTTAGCGTGTCCGAACATCATTCTCAGATATCTCCATACCTAGCATGATCTCGTTACCAACGTCGCTATCTTCTACTCGTCTATGATATTATGTCAGCTGGTGACCTAGTCACATGTTTGCAAACTCATTTGACATAATCTCACTGAGTGGACCCTAGAGTATCTATCCGGCTATGCGGACTGACAAATCCCGTTGTTGACCCCTCGTCTCAACTACCCCCTTCCGATACCCAAAAGTATCACCTATCATTGTCACACTATATAAGATATGACGTTTGGTGCGATCAAAGTATCTTCCAGGGATAGCAATAAGAGTTGATCTCACGGTCTTAAGGCGTAACGACTATGTCCTATAAATACTGGGTATGTCCATCACATCGTTACTCCTAACGATATGACTTCCATTGCCGACCGGCGCCATGCCCTATGATCAGAAAACCTCGATCATCAATCGCGCAAAGAAACTAGTCTTAGTAGAGACTACTAGGGACCTGGTTGTTTATCTACCACACTTGTATTAATGTTTTCGCTTAATACAGTTATAGCATAGTGAAAAACATATAATGAACGATTGGGATATTGCCAATAAACTATATTTATTAAGTGCCTCTAGGGCATATTCCCTTCAACTTTGATCGCACCAAACGTCGTATCTTATATAGTATGACAATAGCGGTGATACTTTTGGGTATCGGAAAGGAGTAGTTGAGATGAGGGGTTAAGAGCGGGATTTGCCAGTCTGCATAGCAGGATAGATACTCTAGGGCCCACTCAGTGAGATCATGTCTAATGAGCTTGCAAGCATGTGACTAGGTCACGGAGACATGAGATCATACACGAGTAGAAGATAGCGTTGTCGGTAACGAGGTCAAGCTAGGTATGGAGATATATATGGAACGACACTCGGACACGCTAAGTATCGCTATGGAAAAAGGTTTAAGACTTTGCGTTCAGGTTTGATAGATGAAAGTCATTCGTTATATCACACTGATTAATTCATGGGGTCCAGGCCTACGAGTTAGTCGTTGATCATAGAGGAGTCTTGATCATACCTATTATTATATCGAACCGCTAGGGTAACACACTTAAGGGGTTTCGACAAGACAACCGGAAAGGAAAGAGATCACCGGGAACGTCCCGGGAGGGGTCCGATGGAGATCGGGCAGCGCCGAAAGAGTTTTAGGAGCTAGGATAAATTATATATAATATGTTTGATATTAATTAGTGTAATTAATATGCAAATATGATTATATTTATTTTCGAATTTATTTAGGCTGATTTCCCTAAATGGGCCTTCTGGTCGAAAGAAGGCCCAAGAGGGGGAAAATTCCCTAGGGGAATTCGGTGGGGGCTTGGAGGCCGGCCTAGGTGGGCCAAATGGGGCCCACCAGGGCCGGCGCACCAGCCATGCCGCACCAGGCTATGTGGGGACAGTCCCACATTGCCTGGTGAGGAGGTTGGCTCCCCCCTAGGAGCCTATATAAGAAGGGGCACCCCTGGCCTTTTAATTTACCAATTAATTCCCTAATTCTCTCTCGATTTCGTGATTCCCTTTGTTGGAGTTGCGCTGAGTTGAGAGGGGGATCTCTTCCACCATTGCCCGCTGCCGCGCTGCTGGTGTTCGGTCCAAGTCTTCCGCTGCTCGTCCTGGACTGGAGCTTCGGAGGCCGTCGTTTCAACCGTACGTGTGTAACGCCCTGCGAGGTGCTGCGCTAGCGGTGCTCGGAGGTCTGCTTACTCTACACGTTTGTGCGGGAACGTAATCCCCGCTTTCGGTCTACAAGGGTATGTATTCCGATCTCCGTTTGTACTACTATATCTGCATAGAATAGAACTTGGCATGTTTTAGGGATATCGTTTATAGGAAAATTTTGTTTTCTGCACACGATCCCCTTCACCTCGAGAGAAGCCTTTGGAGCTTGGAGGTTTAAGCCGTGAGCTTTTAACCTCTAGGGACAAAAGATGCTTGGAGGTTGAGCCGTAAGCTGCCTCTTCCGCTAGATGTCTTGACGTGACAATGATCACGGGCGTGACGATGATCACATTTTTCTTTCCATCCTTCTGGAGACAAAAAATGCTTGGAGGTTGAGCCGCAAGCTGCCTCTTCCGCCAGATGTCTTGACGTGATAATGATCACGAGCGTGACGATGATCACGGGTAGAACTTGCGCAGGTGCATGATGTTCCACAGGTTCTTGACGGGGATGTCGTATTGTGTCTCAAGACGAGCCGCGCCAGGCCTGGCGATGTGGGTGACCCTGTAGGGACCTTCCCACATCGGTGACAGCTTGTGGAGGCCTTCCCTGGAGAGGATTCGCCTGAGGACGAGATCGCCTGCCTCCAGGGTGCGCGAGCGCACATTGCGGCTGTGGTAGCGTCGCAGGTCCTGCTAGTATTTGGCCGCCCGGAGGGCGTCGCAGCGTCGTAGTCCCTCGAGAAACAGCAGGTCATCGTTGTGGAGGTCCTCTTGTTGGTCCTCGTTAAAGGCAAGGACCCGTGGGGATCCATGCTTTATCTCTGTGGGGAGGACTGCTTCGGCTCCATAGACGAGGGCGAACAGTGTTTCCCCCGTAGGCCTGGGTGGCGTTGTGCGGATGGACCAGAGCACCGAAGGGAGCTCGCTTATCCAGCCCTTGCCATGGCCTTTGAGGATGTCGAAGGTCCTGGTCTTTAGGCCCTTGAGGACTTTTGCGTTTGCTCGCTCGGCCTGTCCGTTGCTCTGTGGATGAGCGACTGAGGCGAAGCAGAGCTTGATGCCCATCCTTTCGCAGTAAGCTCTGAAGATGCCACTG
Organism: Poa annua; assembly: GCA_026929855.1. Classification (NCBI taxonomy): domain Eukaryota; kingdom Viridiplantae; phylum Streptophyta; class Magnoliopsida; order Poales; family Poaceae; genus Poa; species Poa annua. Next base: position 75,288,823 of record CM049431.1, on the reverse strand, counting down.
GTGAATTGCGAGCCATAGTCGGTGATGATGCGGCTAGGCACTTCGAAGCGGCAGACCAGGCCTCTGATGAATTTCACCGCCGCGCCTGCTGTAATTGTGCACGTCGCCTCCACTTCGGGCCACTTAGTGAACTTGTCGATGACCATGAAGAGGTAGCGATATCCCCCTTGCGCTGTTGGGAAATGTCCCAGGATGTCCAGCCCCCAGACCGCGAACGGCCAGGAGAGCAGAATGGTTTGTAGCCCCAGCACAGGTTGGTGGATTTGCTTGGCGTGGAATTGGCAAGCTTCACATGCCTGAACGATGTCAACTGCATCCTGAAGTGCTTGAGGCCAGTAGAAGCCGCTCCTGAAGACTTTGCCTACGAGGGTGCGGCCGCACGAATGGTGGCCGCATTCCCCGATGTGGATGTCTTTGATCAGCATTTTGCCTTCTTCAGGAGGAACGCATTTGAGCGCAATGCCGTTTGGGCGCTTGCGGTAGAGATTTCCTTCGAGGATGTGGTAAGATTTTGCCTGGCAGGCAATTCGCTCCGCTTTAACATCTTCCTTAGGAAGGATCCCTTTGTTGAGGTAGCCTTTGATCTCGTCAATCCATCATGCTTCTTGATGCGCCGCTGTGAGCAACAGACGTTCCCCTGTAGGGGGGCCGCAATCGGGAGCCCCGTCTGTAGGTGGTGGCGGGAGCGCTTCGTGTGTGCTTGCGGGCATGGCCTCCTGAGGATATTTTATGGATGCCTTGACGAGTCTTTCTTCAAAGACGCCTGGCAGCTGAGCTTGCCTCTTTAACGCGATTTTGGCGATGTCATCAGCCTCTTGATTCTCCTTTCTTGGGATGTGCATGAGCTGCATTCCCCTGAAGTGCTTCTCAAGCCTACGGACCTCTTCGAGGTATGCGGCCATGTGGTCATCCTTAGGCTTGTAGTTTTTGTTGGAGAAGTTAACCAGCAGCTGGGAGTCGCCCTTGATGCTTGATGCCCAAAGCTATTGCGGCACGTAGGCCCGCGAGAATGCCTTTGTACTCAGCGATATTGTTGGAGATCTTGTCGATTCCAAAGCACAGCTGGACCGCGTAATAGAGCTTGTCGCCCTTTGGTGAGATCAGGAGAACGCCGGCCCCACCGTGGCGACAAGCGAAAGCTCCATCGAACTTCATGGTCCAGTGGCTGGGTATTTTGTCTCCTGAGGGCTCTTGTTCTTCTCCTAGAGACTCTTTAGGTGTTGGGTCAGTCCATTCGGCGATGAAGTCCGCCAGCACTCTTCCTTAGATTACCCTTGTGGTATCTAAGTGCAAGTTGAATGGTTGTAGCTCTATATTCCATCCTGCGACACGATCTGTGGCGTTAGGATTGCGCAGGATCTGTTCCATGAGATAGGAGGTGACCACCGTGATGGGGTGCCCCTGAAAGTAGTGTCGCAGTTTTCTTGAGGCGATGAGGAGCGCGACGAGGAGCTTTTGCTGCATGGTGTACCGCTCGCGAGCATCATGCAGTACTGTGCTGACGAAGTTTACAGGATGCTCGACAAGGTTTGTCAGTTTAGTCTTGGTATATTCTGCCTGAGTAGGCTCTGTAGGACTCTCAAGGGGGCTAGCCTGTGGAGAGCCCTCGAGGGAGTCGGCCTGTGGAGGCTCTTCAGGCTTCCTGGCGAGATTGTCCTGTAGTGGTGGACTTGGAGCAGGCTCCGCTTGTGGCTTTGGGCCTGACGGCGGGTTTGTGGGGCATGTTCCCTTGCCAAGCCCCTCGTCAGGCGGTTTTGGCTTTGGAGTGGTTGCACTCTTCTTGTGCAGGACTGGCTCTTCCCTTTCTACCACAAGGACGGCACTGGCGGTCTGTGGAGTGGCTGATAGATACAGCTTCAGGTGCTCACCTGTCCTTGGGGCGACCATGACTGGTGGGCTCGCCAGGTACCTCTTCAAATCCTCAAATGCTTTTTCCGCTTCACGAGTCCACTTGAAGGTGCCAGTTCTTTTCAGGATCTTGAAGAACAGCAGAGCCCTCTCGCCAAACTTGGAGATGAATCTACCCAAGCTGGCCATGCAGTCTGCTAGGCGTGGCATATCCTTGAGCCAACGTGGAGGTTGCATTTCCTCTATGGCCTTGATTTTGTCAGGGTTTGCCTATATGCCTCGGTGGGATACGAGGAAACCAAGCAATTTGCCTGAGGACACTCCAAAAACGCACTTGGCGGGGTTGAGCTTGATGTTCACCTTGCGCAAGCTGGCGAAAGTCTCTTCAAGGTCCCTAAGGAGAGTGTTTCCCTCCCGAGATTTGATGACAATGTCATCGACATAAGCCTCGGCATTTCTGCCCATTTGCTCGCCAAGTGCAATCCTCATTAGCCTCTGGAAGGTGGCTCCAGCGTACTTCAGGCCGAAGGGCATGTAGACATAGCAGTACACACCGCTGGGGGTGAGGAAAGCCGTCTTTTCCTCATCTCCTTTAGCCATTTTTATCTGGTGATAACCAGAGAAGGCGTCGAGGAAGCAGAGGAGGTCGCAGCCTGTCGTGGAGTCCACAATCTGGTCGATTCTTGGCATGGGATAAGGGTCTTTTGGGCAAGCCTTGTTCACATCAGTGTAGTCGATACAGAGACGGACTCCTCCGGCTGGCTTTGGGACAACCACGCCGTTGGAGAGCCAAGTGGGGTGTGCGACTTCGCGGACGACCTTTGCTGCTTCTAGCTTCTTGAACGCTTTGACGATGAATGCTTGCTTCTCGGGGGCTTGTTATCTTGATTTTTGCTTCACGGGGCGTGCGTTTGGACACACGGCTAAGTGGTGCTCGATCACCTCCCTCGGTGTCGGGGGACTGCTCCTCGGGTAGGGGCAGATCCCGGTATATTGTAATAATATCAACAGTGCTTGACCTTTGGCGACAGCAAAGAACGCCTCCCGGTATGCCGAAAGGGCAACTTGACCCTTGGGCACCGGAAGAGGACAAAGTGCCCCCTGGCAGCCGCAATGGTCAGGTCTTGCAACTATAAATAGACACCCCCGGCCCTCACAATTGCGGCACGGGCGTGAGCGGACGGTTCCTCTAAGAACTAGCTTCTCGAAGATGTCTTTGCTGATAAGCTAAGACATCTTCGGGAGGCTAGGCCTAGAGTTACTCATCCTGAGATGAGTTCAGACATATCCGGAAAGGATCCCGGGCCTGGGACTCTGAGAAGGTTCCCGGGTGATGGTGTACTCGGCTTTACCGGATAGGTAGTCCGGGTAAGTGCTAACCGGGATGTATATGTCGATCTTTGTCTTATACAGAAGAGGCTCGTAGTGGCAAGCGAGGAGGTAGCCGGCGAGAAGGCTCCCGGTAGACCCTCAACGGTCTATGGCAGGCTTTCCCGTCTGTTACGGGGGGAAGTACCATTCCGCCTGACACGGAAGCATGGTCACATCCCGCCTGACACGGAAGCGCGTCAGCCGGTACGACAACGGTACGACAAGACCTGACATGCCTAGCCCGGCAATCCGGAAAAGGCTATCCGGGATGGGCAAAGACATGTCCTGTCTCTGACAAGGGGACAATGATGATGCAGGACGGCGCCTGCCGTCCTTAACGAGATGATGACGCAGGGGCTACACCGGATAGTCCGGCGACTAGGTCGCACTAGCCGAGGACGACATCCCGGCTAGGCCTATCCGGTGGGGCCAAGGCAGTTTAGGGTTTCCGGCCCTCCCGGCCGGAACTCTATAAAAGGCGCCATAACTGCTCCTGAGGGAGAGAGACCAACTTGGGAACCAATGATGTAGTCGCATTTACTCTTAGAGCAGTTACTCCTCCTCACCTTGAGTTCATCTAGTTCTTTGTACTTCCTCCTTTGACAGATCTTGTAGCAAGTTGTAGTCCTTATATCACCAATATATAGAGAGGAAAGGCAGGAGTAGGGGTGTTACCTCCTCACGAGGGCCCTGAACCTGGGTATATCGTGTGTGTGCTTGGTGCCTTCGTGCATTTGTTTGTATTTGTTAGATCTTCCCCTTTGCACTGTGTTCTTTTTTAGTATTCTTGGGAGATCTCGGTTTCTCCGGGATCCTCCCCGTGTGAGTTCTTCAACTCGCTATCCCTCCCCGGATCCACCAACGTCCATCGGCCCCACAAATTAGCCATCCTATGGCATCTGCCGTGACACCACCACGACAGTTGGCGCCCACCGTGGGGCAGACAGTGGCGTTGGCTGGTATACACATCCGGACGGGCTCCCCAGTTCGTTTCGACGTTCGGGTTCTCTCTGGCCTGGTCGTAAGGCTAGGGGAGATGGACTTCGTCGCCGACAACGCCGGTTGTTTCCGGAACAGACCGTTCCCGGTGAACGGGTGTCTTATTGACTTCGGTGGTTTCACCACCTACGTGGCCACCGAGGTTGTCTGTAGCTACCCGGACGTAGTCCTGGAGGCTGAGGACCCTCCCATGCTCTGCGCAGCTCGGGGTCTGCGTACCGATCGGTCCCCGAGTTCCGTCGCAGTGATGATGGTCGGAACCACTGAGGAGGAATACCAGGATGCTGATGGCGATACCGACGGCGTCCCTCGCTTGGCCAAACCCCCGCAGGAAAGACCTGCGGCCCGAGATGGTGATCCGCAGCCGTCCCAGCCGCGACGCCGTCCGGATCCCCTCTCGGGTCTGGTAGCCAAGTTAGCTGTACCTGTGGTTGCCGGAGCGGATACCCAGGCCACTTCGGCTGAGTTAGAGGAGCAGCGGAAGTTGTTACTCGCTGAGGCAAAGGAGATCGCCGAGCTCCGTCGCGAGCTCAGCGTTAGCCTCCGGGAGTACAATGCTGCTCACGGATTCACTAAGATAGACTCCCGGGAGAAGCGCATTGCAGATCTGCGCAAGAAGGGAAGAATGGTGAATGAGGAGCTGGCTGGTGGAGCCACCACTAGCAACACCGGAAGCCGGATTTCTACGGGGAAGCCGGTGTACAGCTCACCGGCAAAAACTCTTAGGGCCGCCGAAGCCGCCATGGCCGAGTTGGTGGGGTTATCCGGTGAAGCCCTGCGAAAGCAACAGGAGAGGGTCAACGAGTTGGTGATCGAGGCCAACCGGCAGAACCAAGCCTTCAAGAAGAAGAACCCCGGGGCAGGGTCCCAGGTGCACTCAGCCAGACCCAATAGCCGGATGTCGGACGGAGAGGCCTCTTCCCCACATCCGAGCAGAAGCAAGAGCAAGAGCAAGAGCCGGACCCGGAGTAGAGGTTCCGGGAGGAACAAACAGCTACAGACCTATGACCCGGCATTCGCCGGTATCCAGCGGGCAGGGCAAGCCGGACAGCATAACCCGGGACCGGCGGGAAGTACACGTGGGGATGGTAACCTGGGTGTGGGAAACAATAACCCGGTTGGCCGTGGTAATCCACCCCGGAATCCTCCCCATGTACAGGGAAACCCGCAGAGGGAAATCATCTCGGTCCCCCGTCAAGCCGTGATCCCTATGCAGGATAGGCTCAATGATGGTAACTCGAGGATGCAGCAACTCGAGTATCAGCCGGACGAGAACCCTTTGGGATCTCGAATAGGAACAAGACAACTGAACCCGGCAGATGCAAGATTCCGGCTCGACCGGATTCATCAATCCGAGCTGGTGGAGGAGCAGAGACCTCCGGGACCTGCTTGCTTTGGCCCTCGGATTATGCGGGAACCACCTGTTCGGAACTTTCAGCTCAACAGGGGTGCCAAGACCTATGACGGCAGCAAGAAGCCGGAGGACTGGCTGACCGACTATGTAACTGCAGTGAGCATAGCCGGTGGAAACAGACGATGGGCGGTACGTTACATACCGCAGATGTTGGAAGGACCTGCCAGAATCTGGTTGAACAACCTGAGGGCTGGCAGTATAGACTGCTGGTTAGATTTTGAGGAAGCATTCATCAGCAACTTCACCAGCACGTACAAGAGGCCCAACAGACCTCAGCAGCTCGCCATCTGTAGGCAGAGGAGCAATGAGACAGACCGGGAGTACCTTACCCGGTGGAGCAACATTCGCAACTCGTGCGAAGGAGTGGTGGAGGCACAGGCCATCTCCTGGTTTGCGCAGGGATGCCGGCATGGCTCTATGCTATGGCAGAAACTGCAGAGAAAGATGCCAACGACTTTGGCAGAAACCATGCGCATCGCCGATACCTATACGCTTGGAGATCCCATGCAACCCCTGGTGGATGTCGGAGACTCCAACAGGAGGAATGCGGGACCTCAGCGTTCAGGACCGAGCAGGAGCCATGATCGCCAAGAGTTCGGTCACAAGAGGAATCAGCCCGAGTACCACCATGCAGCGCAACATGTCGCAGCAGTGACCCGGGAGCAGGAGGTAGCCCCCCGGGAGCAGGAGGATGCCGGCAACAGCCAGCGGCAAAAGACAAGTGGCCAAGCTTGGGGTCAAAGTCAGGAGGTGCAGAAGACCTGGGTGGAGCAGAAGAAGCCCCTGACGTATGAGGAGATGCTGAATAAGCCATGCTGCTACCACACTCTGGAGGCCAACAAGCCCGCAAACCACTCTACTCGGCAATGCAGCTGGTATCAGCGCACGTTGCAGGAGGGCAGCTCGGGAGGTATTCGGCCAAGTGCTCCGGCATCTCGGCCCAATATTCCGAGACCCCCTCCTCCGACATCGGGGGCCAACATTGTCCGACTTCCCCCTCCTCCGAGAGGACCTCCACCTCGCCCAGTGAATGTGGTGCACACCCGGAACGACAACGGTAACCAAGCCGGACAGCAGCAGGGTAACTACCGGGAGGCGCATCAGAGTTATGTGGTCTTTGTGACCGAGCCTACGGACCGAAAGAGTGTCCGGCAGCGTGCCCTGGAGGTAAATGCTGTGATCCCGGCGGTGCCCAAATTCATGCACTGGTCCGAGATGGAGATCACCTGGAGCCGGAAGGATCACCCCCGGGTAATGTTCAAGCCGGGAGCGTACGCCTTGGTGGTGGATCCAACTTTTGTCGGACCCAACCTCAACGTCCGCTTCAGCCGGGTTCTGATTGACAATGGCAGTGCCATTAACATCATGTACAAGGACACGATGTTGAAGCTGGGAGTATCCATGAACACCCTGCTACCCACTGAGACAACCTTCCATGGCATTGTGCCCGGAGTCTCTTGCTCGCCCATGGGAAAAATCTGGGTTGAGGTGCTATTCGGAACTCGGGAGAACTGTCGAACCGAGAGCTTGGAGTTCGAGGTCGTGGACCTCAAGAGCCCGTATCATGCACTAATCGGCAGACCGGCCCTCGCCAAGTTCATGATCTCAACGCATATGGGCTACCTCAAGATGAAGACGCCGGGACCCAACGGCATAATCACCATCTCGGGGGACCACAAGCGCTCCATGGAGTGTGCCTCGGCGGGGTCGTGCTTAGCGGAGTCCCTGGTGATCGCGGAAGAGAAGAAGAGGATCCAGCAGGTGGTGGCGATGGCCAAGACCTCCCAACTCGGAATGCCCGGGATGGTGAACCCGGAGCAGGGTGCGTCATTCCAGCCCCCCAAGGAGACCAAGAAGGTGGGTGTAGACCCCAGCAACCGGGAGCGCCAAGTGATCATTGGCAGCAACTTGGACAGCAAATAGGAAGGCGAGCTCGTCGACTTCCTCCGTGAGAATCGGGATGCCTTTGCGTGGTCGAATGACGATCTGCAAGGCGTCCCGAGGGAGTTGGCTGAGCACTCTCTATTTGTTCGACCGGATGCGAAGCCGGTGAAGCAACCAACTAGGCTGAAGCGTACCTGCACTTTAAATAAGGCAGATACCTGTGTATAGTGCAAATCCCTGGATCGATTCATTTGCACACACAGTTTACGATGTAATATCACAACAAAGCGTCAATTTTATTACATCGATGATCCAGAATTACAAAATATTCTTTACAAATTGCATAGCATAAAGCTAGCTTTGAAAGGTACACAGCGGAAATACAATAGCAGTGAGTCTCTATAACTTTCATGCTGCCACAGGCGAATACATGTTGGTTGTAGACTCGAAACCTTTAAACGAAACCTCACTCGTCATCTGATCAAATCTGCAATAAGAAAAATATTGCAACAACGTGGGTCAGATTCCATTAAAAATGGAGTCTGGCAAGTGACACTATGGTGGACACTTATGGAATAACTTTAAAGCCTATATGCATATTTGGCTGGTGGAACTCAAGGCTAATTTGCATAAAGCCAATCTTTCCTACTCTTTTGAAAACACTTTTCTTGAAATCGACGAGTATGGCATGAAAACCATAAATCTCATCTTCCCTTGTTCACCCATCAAATTTTATTTCTGATGTTGGAATGGTGGAATCCTCCGTTGACGTCCTTGATCAGCTGCTCAAAATTGTCCGTAACCGGGGACACGGCTAAGTACTTAGTTTTACACTCTGCAGAGGTTGTGCACTTTCACCATTGTACCCATTCAACCCAAGGTATCCTTTACACACCATTTGTGATAAGGAAAGGAGAGAATGAGACGAGATCTTTCAGAAGCACTTTCCCTCCCCATACTGGCTTGACCCGTTCCACCTAACATCCCCCTACATCTGCTTGTCAAGCCGGAGAGAGTCCACGCAACATAATTGATCAAGCCAGAGCCCATATGGCAATGGCTGCACTGGAAGCAATCGTCACTTGGAGTTCCTTCAGACTCCTTTGTTCCTGGGTGGCCGTTCTCAAGTGTACATACTCGCCATAGAAATGGACCTGAGTAGCCACTCAACATAAACCATCCGACCAATTACCACCCAGGTGATTCATTAACTTAAGTGGATGTGCACTCTCAGGTAAAAATCACCATGCTCACAGCCCTAAGTAGAATAGAAATTCATCCTAGGCGAAGACAGCCATGAGCACAGTCCTGAGTAGTCACTTAACATTTTGTAAAACCTTTCATCAATTGCATAGCATCAATATTTCTGCTAAGTATGATATAGGAACCTAGACACAGGAATAAGGAATTCTACACAGGTTTAGCATAGCAACACATGCATATAAAATACACTAAGTAATGCATATAAAAATAGGAAGTTTATGAGGTGTGCCACTTGCCTTTGAATGTTGTCGTTGTTCACAACTCTTTTCAACGATACTCGGGACTCTCCGTTCAATCTAACAGTATAAGCAACAATACAACAATCAACAGCAAGCACAAATCCACAATGCAACAAACACATACTAGATGAATAAATAAGTTTTATAAAACTTTCTAAGGAAAATATGTTTATGCATGTTGTGCAAAATATTCCTAAGGCTAGACATGCCTTTTCATGTCATGGAAATCTTTTAAGTTTATGCAAGGCAATTAGGTTGGTCCAAAAGGACTAAGGACTAAAGTCTTAAGTTGGATAAACTTATTTTGTTCTATATCTTCTTGAAACAAGCACTCTAATGGCTTAGCCATGATGTGCAAATACTTAGAGCAAAATACTAAGTCATTTGTTCAAGATGATCAACAATTATTATCAACTCTTTGTAAATTGGACATTCACTATAGTGAGAGAGACAGACACCCGGCCAGCCACTTAAATTGTGGAACAGGTCTCATGTACGTGGACATGTAAGGTTTGTTTCCAGGCCGCTTCATCCCACTATGCTGCTAGGATCCAACAACTTCAAGATGATAACATCATGATCAAACTTTGTTTAAGTCTAAAAGACAAGATTAGGAAAGAGGGAAAAGATAGAAAGAAAGATGTAGTTGTCCTCCAGGCTTCATCTTCAGACTTGTATTTTCTTCTGGATGATGTCTTGATTGAGCTCTTGGTAGTCTTGTTGAATCTTCAGACTTGATGATTCTTGTATCCTCGAGGCTGGTCTTGGATTTACTTAGTCTTCATGAAATCTCAGGGGAGAAGGAAAGACAGAGAGAAAGACTTAGAGAATAGAGAGGGGGTTGGCCTTCTTGAACTTCTTCTTGATTTTCTTCTAAGTGTTTCTTCTCCTTGGAGATACTTCTGAAGTCTTGTTTTTGGCTAAGTCCTTCAATGGTCTTCTAGCTCCATCTTGAAAAATACTAAGTGTCTAGTGCATAACACTTTTCACAAAATACTAAGTTTGAAAATAATCCTAACTTAGAGAAAACTATTGAAGAGGGGTTTTCCTTTGAGAATTATATCTACAATATAAAATATGCTATGAATGAAATGCAAATTTTAAATCACAAGTAACATAAGAATAACTTTTGTGATTTCTTTATAAATATGCATGAATTTATAAATGCGATTTAATTAATTTCTAATTTTGGAAAATATAATAAAAGGAATAACTATCAAAATAAAGTTTCCTATGATTAAATCTTTATAACAAAATTTATAATTAGTGTTAATAGACAGAGAGCATTTAATTAAATCTATTGCAATTGCATTTAATCCAAAAATAATGTTTCTATTAAAAGTTATTTCAAAATTTGTCCAACTATTCAAATTATACACACAACTATGAAATCATTCAAAAATTACTCAAAAATATTTTATAGCAGTGGCATTAATTTACAAATATTCTAAGTTTCTTAAACATATTTATTTGCAATTTTTGGATTTATAGATTTAAAGTTATTACAAATATACTCAAATTCACCATTTGAAATTTGAATATTTTATACTAAGTCAAATTTAAATTTTGTCTGATCCAAATTATTCTACACCTCCAGAGCTTTCCAAATATATAAAAATTATTAAATTTGGAGTTGTGGTTAAAAAGTTATGATTGTTTTCATTACAGGGACTAATCTGCAAAACTTCCATTTAAAATTAAAATAGAAAATCGATTTACACGCTGGCGCTGACGTGGCTGCTGACTGTGCTGTCCACGTGGCGCTGACGTGGTTAAGTTATAGATCTGGGCCGTCAGATCTGGATCTGACGGTCCAGATCGGAGCGTACCGCTTCGCTTTTAAATCTTCTAATCCTGGCCACGGGATCTCGATCGGACGGACGAGATCTCACGGCAGAAGCGAGCGGCGCTAGGTCGCCGGAGACCTCACCGGAGATGCTTTGCGCGGTGGCGCCGCGTCGGCAACGTGCGTTCTACGCGATCTAGGTGGTATTAGGAGAAGGAGTTCGTACCAGGACGTGCGGGAGGCCGTGGCGAGCTCGGTGGCGAAGTCGACGATGCTGGGGGGCACGGATGCGCCGGGGGATGCTCACCGGAGTTGCTCCCGCGGGCGGTTTTCTTCGGGCGAGGACGAGCTGCGCGTTTTGGCACACAAACACAACCCCGATGGTGTCACGCAGATGCGCACGTGGACAGGGAGTCGAGAGGGTGTCGCGGAAAGCTTCGAGGAGCTTTGTACTCACCGATTCTTGAGGAGCACGGCGGCGGCAATGTCGCGGAGGCGGCGGAGGTTTTCGAGCAGCCCTGTGGCGATTCGCTAGGGTTTTTGGGTGCGGGGGAAACGGCGGAGGTAGGTTTATATGGGGGGGGGGCGTTAGGAAAACCTCTCCTTGCGAGAATCGCGCAAGATCGTATCCGGATCGAACTCCGTTCGGCTCTGTTCGTTGCGATAGGGGAAGGAGAGGGATGACGCGTGGGTCCCGCGCGTCAGAGAGAGAGTGCGTGGCGCGGACGGAGCTGGGCCGTTGCTGGGCCAGGGTGAGCTGCGCGCGCGGCAGAGAGAGTCTGGGCTTCGGCCCACTGGCTCGGCTGCTTTCTCTTTTCTTTTTTTTTTTGACAATTCAATTTCCATTTTCTGTATTTTAAAATAGCTTTTAAAATATAACTCCAATTCAACTCAAATTAAATTCTAAAAATTTGTAAAATCATTATCTCTCTGTTAAACCAGTTGTAGAAGTGTTTTGCACATTTTTCAAAATATTAATTTCAAACTATTGCTTAAAAGTAGAATTAGACACTTTATGTTTAATTTAAACTAGGGTTTAAATAAATTTTAATTCTGGCTAAATATTATATGAAATACCCATATTCAATTATGTTTGAATTTAAGTTATTTAAACTCATTTTCAAATTCTAAATTTATTTTTGGCTTTGGTATAACTATTAATGATATAACACAACTATATGAAAATGAAAAAGAGAAGATATATTGTATTCATTTTTATTTGATAATAATTTGTGCAACATTATATTTTATAATATGATAATGCACTTGATACAACATAACAACTTTGGGCAAGACCTTTGTATTAATTTCTATTCTTCTTTAGAGAATATTAATCATTTCATGTTTTGAAAATAGACGAAATTCATTTAAGCAAATGAAATGCTTATTTGGCTAATTCATTAATTTACAATCTATGAAGTTTTAAAGTTATACACCATAGGCTTTAATTTCCAAACTATATTTGAACTTAGTTAAAGGAATGAAACCCATTTAGTACTTATATAACTTTTTGAATAATCTTGTAATTAAGTGGTTTAATTCAAATACTTATAAAGAACTAATTTATAAAAAAATGAATTGTAGTTTGTACAATATTTATCAAATTGTATTTTAAGGTTTTGAAATACATGGGATAATAAAATGTTTTAAACTGTGACATTTGAAATATTAAACTTTGAAGTCTTTTATAGTTGGTTTCCTCATGCATTTAATATTTTATTTTAATAGAAAGAAAAGTTTTAAATTTTAGTGATTTTTGAACATTATAAAATGTTGGGATGTTACATAGGCGTCTCTCGGATGAGAGAAGAGCTGCTGTCATGGAGCACCTAGCTATACTGCTGGCCGCCGGATTCATCATGGAGGTGCTGCACCCGGGTTGGATTTCGAATCCGGTCCTGGTGGAAAAGAAGAAAGATGATCCCCTCCTGCTTAAGGTGTGGCGCATGTGCATCGACTTCACCAACCTCAACAAGGCATGCCCGAAAGACCCCTTTCCGCTGCCCCGGATAGATCAAGTGATAGACTCCACTGCCGGGAGTGAGCTTTTGACTTTTTTAGATGCATATTCTGGTTTCCACCAGATACCTTTGAATCCGGATGATCAATTAAAAACCGCTTTTATTACCCCTTACGGGGCTTATTGCTATCGCGTCATGACTTTCGGGTTGAGAAATGCTGGTGCCACATACCAGAGATGCATGCAGAAATGCTTGCATGACCAGATAGGTCGGAATGCCGAGGTCTATGTCGATGACATAGTCATAAAAACAAAGGAAAAAGCCTCACTAATAGATGATCTGAGGGAAACATTTAAAAACCTAAGAAGGTTCCGGATGAAGCTGAATCCGGATAAGTGCACATTTGGTGTTCCGGCCGGGAAGTTACTCGGTTTCCTCATCTCAAGCCGGGGAATCGAGGTCAACCCGGGTAAAATCCGTGCCATCGAAAGCATGAAGTTGCCGGTACGCCTCAAAGATGTGCAGAAGTTCACCGGGTGTCTGGCATCCCTAAGTCGGTTTGTGAGCCGACTCGGGGAGAAGGCCTTGCCTCTGTACCAGCTGATGAAGAAGAGCAAGACATTTGTTTGGACCCCGCAGGCGGATGCGGCGTTCAATGATTTGAAGAGAATGCTCTCAACAGCACCAGTGTTGGCATCCCCATTGCCCAAGGAACCTATGTTGTTGTATATTGCCGCAACCAACCGAGTAGTCAGTGTGGCAATGGTGGTAGAAAGGGAAGAAGGGGGCAAACTGATACAGAGGCCGGTGTATTACCTCAGTGAGGTGATCTCGGAATCCAAGCAGAACTACCCGCACTACCAGAAGATGGCGTATGGGGTGTACATGGCAGTAACCAAGCTCAAGCACTACTTTTAAGAACACCCGATCACAGTGGTATGCGAAGCTCCTCTCGCCGAGATCATCGGTTGCAAGGATGCTAGCGGCCGGGTAGCCAAATGGGCCATCCAGTTGTCTCCATACGCTCCGGCGTATGAGAGACGTGACGCCATCAAGTCGCAGGCGCTGCCGGACTTTTTGGTGGACTGGGCCGAGATGCAGTATGAACCTCCGATGCCGGATTACAATTTCTGGAGGATGCATTTCGATGGCTCAAAGGCTAAGATCGGATTAGGTGTCGGAGTGGTTCTCACTTCCCCAAAGCAAGATGTACTGAAGTATGTCCTGCAAATTCATTTTCGGGCATCCAACAATGTCGCAGAATATGAGGCTTTGGTTCATGGATTGAACGTCGCCAAGGAAATCGGCATCCGCCGGATAGAGTGTTTCGGTGACTCCGACCTCGTAGTACAGCAGGTGTCGGGGAATTGGGATGCCCTCGATGCAAACATGGCCCTATACAGGTTTCATGTACAGAAAATTTCCGGATTTTTTGAGGGATGCGAGTTCAAGCACATACCCAGAGGAGAAAACGAAGCAGCGGATGTCTTGTCCAAGCTAGGGTCATCCCGGGGTGCCATCCCACCCGGGATCGCCCTGGAACATTTGAGGAAGCCATCTATACAACCATCACCCGAGTCAGATTCTATCTTCATCCCCAAAGAGCCCGGTTCAGAGGCAGTACCCATGGAAGTAGATGTCGGGAGCATAACATCGAACCCGGGGACTGCCTCCCAGTGCTCAGAGAGGCAAAGACAGATGATGATAGAGGTGATGTTGGCAGAACCAATGGACATAGACGCTCCCGCATTCCCGGTACGACCTGTCCCGGGTTGGGCACAGCCCATTATGGTTTACATCTTGGAAGGAACACTCCCGGAGAATGAAGTGGAAGCCCGGCAGATAATGCGAAGGTCAAAGGCATACACTGTCATCAATCAAGAGCTGTACAAGAGGAGTGTCACCGAGGTACTCCAGAGATGTGTGGAACCGGCAGAAGGGCAAGAGATGCTCCTAGAGATACATCAGGGAGAATGCGGACATCATGCATCATCCCGGGCCCTGGTGGCAAAGGTGTTCCGGCATGGGTTCTACTGGCCCACTGCATTGCAGCAAGCAGAGGACATTGTCCGGAAGTGTGGAGGATGCCAGAGATTTGCTCACCGGATACACATGCCGGCGTCAGCACTAAAAACAATCCCCATCACTTGGCCATTTGCAGTATGGTGTTTGGACATGGTCGGGCAATTCAAACCGGCAAGAGGCAACATGACACATATACTGGTGATGGTGGACAAGTTCACTAAGTGGATAGAGGTCAAGCCAATCCGGAAGTGCGATGGACACACCGCTGTGCAATTCCTGAAAGACATCATCTTGAGATACGGATACCCGCACAGCATTATCACAGATAATGGAACAAACTTTGCTGTGGGGGAATTCGCTCGATTTTGTGCTGAGAAGGGAATCCGGCTAGATGTAGCATCAGTTGCACACCCGGAAGCAAATGGGCAAGTCGAAAGGGCAAATGCTTTAGTCTTAGCCGGTATCAAAGCTCGGCTAATCGAACCATTGTTGAGAACTCCGGGATGCTGGATAGAGGAGTTGCCGGCGGTGTTATGGGGTCTCCGGACTACACCGAATAGATCCACCGGGTACACACCATTCTTCATGGTATACGGTGCTGAGGCAGTGCTTCCGACCGACATACAGTATGACTCCCCGAGAGTGACAATGTTCACCGAGACCGAGGCAAAGGAGGCCCGAGAAGATGATGTGGATTTACTCGAAGAGGCAAGAGAGTTGGCACTATCTCGATCGGCAATTTATCAGCAAAATCTGCGCCGATATCATAGCCGGAAAGTACACCCGAGGGTGTTCCGGGAGGGAGATCTGGTGTTGAGGCTCATCCAACGCACGGCCGGAATGCATAAGCTGTCACCTCCATGGGAGGGACCTTTTGTGATAAGCAGGGCATTGCACAATGATTCTTATTACCTTGTAGATGCACAGGAAGCTAGGAAAGGTGTAATGGACAAATCCGGGGAGGAAACCAAGCGTCCATGGAATGTAGCTCTACTTCGCCCCTTTTACACGTAAAAGGGCTTAATGTATGTACATCTCGGTTTTTTATTAAAGAAAGTAAGGCACCCCGGGAGGAACCCGGGGACTGCCTGGTTACGTGCATGTCTTATTATTTTTTGTCAAGTTCATTTACTATTTTGTACCGGCATCCCGGGAAGGAACTCGGGGACTGTCGGATAGCTGTCTTATGTGTTATTGTGTGCATGCCGGAAAAGTTTCGAGTCCGATTCTCAAAGTCAAAGTAATGTATGTCATGTGAAATCATCTTGTGACTCGACTGACGAACGCCGAAATGGTAGTCAAGAGCAAAGAGAGGGAAGGTGGAGAACACGAAAATGGTCTCGGGGACTTGGAGAAGGAACTTATCCGACATGCTTGTTTTTTGCTAACTTAGTTGTTTTTTATGTCGGGAATTCGGTTAAGTAGGAACTCGGATTGTTTTGAGTAATCTATGCCGTATGAGGAGTTTTGTGACTCGACTGTCGAACGCCGAAATGGTAGACAAGAGCAGAAACTACCTAAGTACGGTAAACATGAAAGGCAATTCGGGAACTAAAAGCTGAGTACATTGACATAATTTGTTCGAATAAATAGTTCACGGTGAAACAGAAATAACTTAAGTGTACGATACATATGGCACCCGGCATCCTGGGGATTTAACGAATCTGCTAAGTGTTTTAAGCAGTAGGGGAAGTAGGCTTCTCAACGGCGACTTCAGGAGCGACGACCTCGGGAGCGGCGACCTCGGGAGCAGCAGCACCGGCAGCAGCAGGAGTAGCTTCACCTTCAGCATCGGCAGCACCACTCGGGACGTCGGGATGCACCTCGGTCTCGGTGGCCACGGGTATCGGTGAAGGTGTTGCACCCCGGAAAACCACCTTCTCGGGCGCAGCACCGGAAGCAGCGTCATCTTCCTCCGGGATCTCTTCTTCCACATCGCCGGAAGCGGCATCATCTTCTTCGGAGTCCTCGTTATCTGACTCAGATTCTGAAGGAACGGTGCTGGCGGTGAAGGCACGGATGCTGGCCCACTTCGCAATGCGGTGCGCCACCTCCCGCCGCTGCTGGATCTTTTCCGGATCGGTTACCCAAGGCGACACCGTCCGCAGGCGCAGGATCGCTGCCAGATCAAGACCCTCGTACCAGCTAAGTACTTGGGTCAAGACCTGGTCCGCACCAGCTCGCGCACCGGAGCGCTTCCAAGCGTGGATGCGACTCCCGGCACCCAGGAGTGCGCGCGAGAGCTCCGGGATCGAGAGCTTCCCGCGGATGCTCGGCCACAATGCGCCGTGGACGTGGATCGCGGCGCTGAGGACCTCCGTCCCGATAGACCGGAGAGGTACTATCCGGGCCTTCAGAGCAGTGAGGTGGTCCTCAATGTCCCAGGCATCCGAGATGGGACCCTTCCCGGCACGCTTCTCTCGGGCGGCGGCAACAGCTTTGGCGGCAGCCTCGCGGGAGTGCTCGAACTCTCCTTTAAAAAGAAGAGTTGTCAAAACGACTAAGTCACAAGAAAAACAACAGCAAATAAAGGAAGTAGCAGGAGAAGAGGGTTGTCGGATTACTCACTGTTGAGATCCCGGTTCAGCACGGTGAGCTCGGTGAGCCAGTTATCAGACCGCGACCGGAGGAGAGCCAGCTCGGTCTGGGTGTTATCCGCGCGCGCCATCGACTGGTCCAGGGTCTCCTTCTGCTTTTTTGTCGCCTCGGCGAAGCCCTTCTTCATCTCCGACATGGCAGCCTGGGTCTTGGCGAGCTCGCCGTTGAGGCGCACAATCTCGGCTTGCGCGGTACCAAGGGCAGCCTTCTGGTCCACCGAGACCTGCCGCGCGGCATCCCGTTCTTCCCGGAGGCGATCTTCGCACTTCTTCGAATGACCGAGTTCAGCGAGAACCCGGTTGAAGATGTTGCGGCGTTGTTGGCTGCACTCCTGATAGCAAGACAAAGAAGGCCAAGTCAGTATGGGAAAGGTGTAAAAGAACCCGGTTGGGAGGATCTTGGGGACTCGGTGACCGAGTCCTGGATTTTTCTCTAAGATTGGAACCTAGTGATCTGCTATTCGGTGGAATCTAGAGCACTAAGCACCAATCTCGGGGACTAGTGGTGATGGAGCAATTTTTTAAAGCAACCTACCCGGTTGGGAGGATCTCGGGGACTCGGTGCCCGAGTCCTGGATTTTTCTCTAAGATTGGAACCTAGTGATCTGCTATTCGGTGGAATCTAGAGCACTAAGCACCAATCTCGGGGACTAGTGGTGATGGAGCAATTTTTTAAAGCAACCTACCCGGTTGGGAGGATCTCGGGGACTCGGTGCCCGAGTCCTGGATTTTTCTCTAAGATTGGAACCTAGTGATCTGCTATTCGGTGGAATCTAGAGCACTAAGCACCAATCTCGGGGACTGGTGGTGGTGGAATGAACAAGTGCATTTTTTGATGAAGGAAAAGCTTACCTCGCTCCCTCGGGTGACATCCAGCGCGGCCACCTGGAGAGCATGCAGGACTTGAGCGCTGCGGCTCGGGCCTGCAGCGTGCAAGTCCCCTGCAGTCTCGGAAGCGTCGGCGGCAAGCCAGGCCTTGTTGAAGTCATCAACAACCCGGATGCCGGAGCCGCCGGCAGCGCGGGTGGCAGCGATGTCCCGGGATCCTGAAGATACAAAGGAGCTGACCGTTGCTCGCAACATCCGCAAGGCTGCAGTAGGGGTCTCGGCAGGAGGCGGTGGTAACGAGGAAAACTTACCCGGGCGCAGCACCAAGTCCTGGGAGGAGGATGTCGGAGCAGCTGCGGGCGGGGCAGAAGATGTTTTTTGCCCCGGAGTCTTGCCGCGAGACTTGGGAATTTGATCTGCTGGCCGGGAGGAAGCTGTAGGCTGTTTCGCCGGGATGGCCTTGGGCGCGGCTGGCCGAGAGGCTCCGCTTCCCGCGGGTTGCCGGTGAGGGCTAACGATCTCCGCCTCTAGCCCGGGAACCCGGCGCGGGCTGTCTGGAAGAAGAATCTCTCCCGAGGATGTCGTGGCCTGCACCGCGATCTCGTCGATCACCGGAGGTGCATCCGAAATCGCGACGCTTGCCGGTGCGGCACCGGAGGCGGCGGCTTCACTTCCTTGAGCGGAAGGGCGAAGAGGTGAAGGAGAGGCCCGAGCTGGGCTGGGGGTCCGAGTTCCCGGAGGAGGAGGAATAGCAGGTGTCGGGAGCTCGAGCGCGTCACTGAAAGGGAATGTCTTAGTAAAAGTGGTGGAGAAAACAAAGTCAAATAACATGAGGCAAGAAAGACGTACCCGGAATCCACAAGGGGACGACCTCTCTGCCGGCGACGAGGAGGCTTCTCGGTCGTTTGCTTGCTCGCCTTACTCTTCTTGGGGGGGTTGCCGGGGTTGTCGGCCCCCTCGGTGTCGGAAGCCGCGCGCTTCCGGCTCTCGGCATATTTGGTCCCGGTTGTCGGTTTCGGAACCACAGCTGAGGCCCAATTCAGAGGGAGAGCGTCAATAACGTCAAGGATCTCGCAGTCAATCTCATCATCATCCGAAGAAATGGAAACTGTCTCTGAAGTTGAAGGATTACCCGGGGCCTTAACGAAAGGGATGGCCAGATGGTCCTCGCCGTCCGGATCCTCTCTCGGCATCACTTCCGGTCTCGGGAAATCCGGCGCGTAGTTCCCGTTGACGTGGATGGCGTCTTCTTCGTGTTGACGCTCGAACAACTGCGCAAACAAATTAGGCCGTGTCGGTGTCCAAGTGAGCGCATGTACGAAGGCGAAGGCATGAAAGACTGATATAAGCACCTGGTCAACCGGTTTTTTCCGGGATCCCCCAATGACCCCCCAGCTGTAGTCCTCCGTCATCTCCGTCCGGGCAATAGCTCGAACACGACGGACGACCCCCCCATGGTTTAGCCCAAGAATACTGGTCCGAGTAGGGTCGAGGTTCCCGGACATGTGGCACATCTTGTGCACTCGGTTTTTGAGGGGGCAGACCCGGCGGACTATGAAGCAGCGCAAGAGATCATCCCCGGTCATCTGCTGAGTCAGCACGAGCAGAACGTCGTGCATGTATCTGATCTCGTCGTCGTCGGGAAGATACTTCCAGCGACCGAATTCGCGCGGGGGACCTATAACGAATTCCGGCAGATTGATGAAATCCGGGTTCGAAGATCCCGGACCATCTCCCAAGGGCTCCCGGTTCTTCACGTAGAAGAAGCTGCGCTGCCATTTCCGGCAGGACTCCAGTCCCTTGACTATGGGGAATCCGGAGTCCGCGCGAGGGATGACGGTGGCCGCTCCGCAATCGACCAAGTCTTTTACCTTCTGATCCGGGTTGGGGATGGCTTGTCGGCGAAGGATAAAGTACTTGGCCTAGAGATCCACAAAGGGCCATATGCCGAGATACGCCTCCGCGTAGGTGGTGAAGACCGAGAGCATCATGATGGCATTGGCGGGAAGATGGTGAGGTTGGACGGCGTATGTGTCGAGGAAGTCGCGGAAGAAGGGGCTAGCCGGAAGCCCAAACCCGCGCTCAAAGTGCGATAGGAATACCACGAATTCCCCGGGTTGGGGTTCCGGCGCAACTTCCTCTCCCGGTAGACGGCTCTCGACTTCCAGAGGAATCCGGTGAGTCCGATACAGCCAGTCAAGATCCGACTGCTTCGTCTCGGACCCATCCCAACACCCCCGAGCACGTTCTTCACCCATGTCGGAGAAGTAGGCAGAGGTATCCGGGCTACTCTGCAGATGCAGCGGCGGTTAGTCGGAGTTAGTCTATCGGAAACGAGGATGTCGGGGCATAAACTGCTAAAAACTACCGGATTCATGGGAAGCAAGATCTACCGTGGGTCAAATAATCAAAACTAAAGGGAGGAAAAATGGATCGCGCTAAACTCAAACGAGGCACGAATAAGGGTAACCAATCTACATCCTAGCGCCACGGTGGTTCTTCACCGTGCGCCTCGTGCGCGCCGCCCGTGTGTGGTCACCGGCGTCGGCGCAACCGTGCTCGTGCTAGGGCACGGCCGGAGTCGGGCAGTTACACTACCGAAGAAATGCATCGGGGTGGAAAGGAAAAACTCACCGGTGAACGAGGAGATCGGCGACGCGCGAGGGCGGCGGCGGGGTGTGAACTCCGGCGAGCGGCGAGCGAGATGTCGTACGGGCGACGAGCGCGGCGGCGGCGACGAGCTCGAGACGGTGGAGAAGAGGAAGTGCGAAGAAGAAGAAGTGAAGGAGACCGTTCTGGTCCCCTATTTATGGGGGGGATTCCGGAGCGGTTTCCGTTTTTCCCGCCCACGATCTCCACGATCGTGGGTGGGATCTGTTTTGTGCAGCGAGCCACGTGGCGCTATCCGGAGCGTTCGATCCGGCCACAGCGAGGGCCACACGGCCCCAACGGTTCGATTCCGGATCGAATGCGGCTCCCCGGCGCGGGAACCCAAGCGACACCGTGCATGCGCAGAAGCACTCGAGTGCGCCTCTGCGTAGACGGGACGTCGAGTGGGCCCAGGCTCGCAGTCTCGAATTCATCGGGAGATCAACGGTCAAGATTTGCTGAGATGACATTACCCGGTCGCAGGCTTCGCCTCCCGGTTAAGACCATCTCGGTGCGAAGATCTCAGAAAGAATTGATCTCGGCATGGAGTAAAAGGATGGTGTTATATGTTCTCGGAAGAGGGTTTGTTATTAAAGCTGATCCCGCACATCATCCGGGGTCGCTGTACCGCACCAGCTTCGGGGACTAGTGTCGGGGGACTGCTCCCCGGGTAGGGGCAGATCCCGGTATATTGTAATAAATATCAACAGTGCTTGACCTTTGGCGACAGCAAAGAACGCCTCCCGGTATGCCGAAAGGGCAACTTGACCCTTGGGCACCGGAAGAGGACAAAGTGCCCCCTGGCAGCCGCAAAGGTCAGGTCTTGCAACTATAAATAGACACCCCCGGCCCTCACAATTGCGGCACGGGCGTGAGCGGACGGTTCCTCTAAGAACTAGCTTCTCGAAGATGTCTTTGCTGATAAGCTAAGACATCTTCGGGAGGCTAGGCCTAGAGTTACTCATCCTAAGATGAGTTCAGACATATCCGGAAAGGATCCCGGGCCTGGGACTCTGAGAAGGTTCCCGGGTGATGGTGTACTCGGCTTTACCGGATAGGTAGTCCGGGTAAGTGCTAACCGGGATGTATATGTCGATCTTGGTCTTATACAGAAGAGGCTCGTAGTGGCAAGCGAGGAGGTAGCCGGCGAGAAGGCTCCCGGTAGACCCTCAACGGTCTATGGCAGGCTTTCCCGTCTGTTACGGGGGGAAGTACCATTCCGCCTGACACGGAAGCATGGTCACATCCCGCCTGACACGGAAGCGCGTCAGCCGGTACGACAACGGTACGACAAGACCTGACATGCCTAGCCCGGCAATCCGGAAAAGGCTATCCGGGATGGGCAAAGACATGTCCTGTCTCTGACAAGGGGACAATGATGATGCAGGACGGCGCCTGCCGTCCTTAACGAGATGATGACGCAGGGGCTACACCGGATAGTCCGGCGACTAGGTCGCACTAGCCGGTGACGACATCCCGGCTAGGCCTATCCGGTGGGGCCAAGGCAGTTTAGGGTTTCCGGCCCTCCCGGCCGGAACTCTATAAAAGGCGCCATAACTGCTCCTGAGGGAGAGAGACCAACTTGGGAGCCAACGCTGTAGTCGCATTTACTCTTAGAGCAGTTACTCCTCCTCACCTTGAGTTCATCTAGTTCTTTGTACTTCCTCCTTTGACAGATCTTGTAGCAAGTTGTAGTCCTTATATCACCAATATATAGAGAGGAAATGCAGGAGTAGGGGTGTTACCTCCTCACGAGGGCCCTGAACCTGGGTATATCGTGTGTGTGCTTGGTGCCTTCGTGCATTTGTTTGTATTTGTTAGATCTTGCCCTTTGCACTGTGTTCTTGTTTAGTATTCTTGGGAGATCTCGGTTTCTCCGGGATCCTCCCCGTGTGAGTTCTTCAACTCGCTATCCCTCCCCGGATCCACCAACGTCCATCGGCCCCACAAATTAGCCATCCTATGGCATCTGCCGTGACACCACCACGACACTCGGTACACCGGACATATCTGACAGGGTCCATGCGAACATGTCAGAGTTTGCTCGGAGGAAGGCGACGAGCGTGCTTTCCTATTTGGGAGGCAGCGCAGCGCCAATGGTGACGCTAGCCCCCGAACCCTCAGCCCCCGAGCTGCTGGAGCTTAGAGAGACTTTCTTTGTAGCGGCTGGCTCCCGCGAGAACAGTTGCTTCTTCTTCTTGGGTCTCTCGAGAGGCTCCATGTCCTCGTCTGCAGGGAACTCCATGGCGGTTTCCTTGTAGGCTGTCTCAACAGCACGCGTGGCATCCAGGACATGTCCACGGATGGTGATTGTGCCAGCGCTGCCGGGGATCTTGACCATGTTGTAGGCATGATGCGTGACGGCTATGAATTTCACGAGGACGGGGTAGCCGAGGATGGCGTTGTACGGCAGGCCGATGTGCGCGACATCGAAGTCGATGTGCTCGATGCGGTAGTTTTCCTTGCTGCCGAAGGTGACGGCGAGACTGACCTGCCCCAGAGGCTCAATCGAGCCGCTGGTGACTCCCGTGAAGGGCCTAGAGGGCATGAGCCGCTCGTAGGGCACTTGAAGCGCTTCGAACGTCTCAATGGAGATGACATTCAGGCCTGCTCCACCATCAATGAGTGTCTTGGAGACGGTGATCTTGTCGATGGTGGGGCTGCAGACCAGCGGGAGGGTGCCAACAGTCTTGGTGGACTTGGGGTGGTCCTGAGCGTCGAAGGCGATGGTGTACTGTGACCAGTTGAGGGGCCTGGAGGTCTCGAGGCTAGGGAGGGCGGCATTGAGCTCGCGAGCGAACTACTTGAACTGATTGTTCGACTTGGGCGCCTGTGCTCCACTGAGGATGCAGGCCATGGCGCCTCTCGGAGCTTGATAGCCTCCATCTTCCTCGTCAGGGAGGTTGCCATTCCTCTCCGTAGCGTTGGCCTGATTGCTAGATGGTTTCTGGTAGCCGCTCTTGCGCCCACTTCCGCGGTAGCCACGGCCTCGACCGCGGCTGCCACTGCCTTCTGCTTGCTCGCGCTCTTTGCTCAACCTCTTGAGGTCGAAGCAAGTCTCGGTAGAGTGACCGCGCCTGTTGTGGTAGATGCAGAATGGGCGGTGGTCGTCTTTCCTCTCCCCAGGCTCAGGAGAATCCCTGCAGGTGCCCTTCGCGTCAGGCTCTGCCGCGAGGACCGCGGTGGCCTTGCGCTTGGGCTCCTCCTTCTTCTTCTGGCTCCTGGACCCCTCAACGTGCTCGTCCCCTCTCGAGGACATCTTGACGAAGAGGAGTCCCTCTTCAGCCTTGGCGCACTTGTCCGCCAGGTCGAACAGCTTCACTACAAAGGTGAGCTTGTCATGGATACCCAGCTTCTCGAGCATTCTGCTGTTGGTGACGCCCTCACGAAAGGCGGCGATGACTTGAGTGTCCGGGATGTTCGGGATCTTGTTGCGCAATTGGCTGAAGCGTTGGATGTATTTTTGGAGGGTTTCATCCTTCTTCTGCACCACGTTGCGCAGGTCGTTGTGGGTGAGCGCGCGCTCGTACGTCCCCTTGAAGTTGGAGACGAACTGCTTGCAGAGCTCCTCCCAAGAGTTCACAAAATCCTCGAGAAGGTTCAAGAGCCACGACAGCGCAGAGTCGCAAAGCGCGTGGGAGAACCAGTTGGCCATGACCTTGTCATCTCCGCCTGTCGCTTGGATGGAGATGGTGTAGAGCTGCAGGAACTCGATAGGGTTGATGGAGCCGTCGTAGCCCTTGGGGAGAGCCGGCCTGAACTTCGGGGGCTATACCACGCGGCGCAGGGAGCGGGTGAAGCAGCATGTGGCGTACGTGGCGACCCCGTGCTGCAGCGCGCTGCGGTTCTGCTGGCCCGCCTGTCCGATCTCTTCCACGAGCCGGTTTTGGCGGTTGTGCTGGAGCTCCATTCCCACGTGCGTGTCTGGCGCGGTGCGCTACACGATCAGGCAGTCGTGAGGCGAGGACGCGTGCGAGGCATCCCTCTGCGTCGCAGCCGGTGCAGGCCCTGGCGGGGGCGGAGGCGCGTCTGGCGCGGCCGTGCCCGCGAGGGAGGGGTTCCCGATGGACTGCGACGGAGCGGGGCGCGTCGTGGCGATGTCGACAAGGTGGTTGAGGCGCTCCAGCCACTGCTCGTGGGCCTCGACGGAAGGCTGATAGCGGAGAAGTTCTTCCGCCATGAACAGTGCGGTGCGCGGTGCGGGGTCCGTCCTGCCTGGACCGCAGCCGCTCGGACGCCGCGTTGGGTGCGACGATTGCGCGTCCTACTAGTGATCGGAGTTGTGCTCGGGCTCCTCCGCCTGAGGTCCTGAGTTGGCGCCCTCTTCACGGTGGGGTCGCCCCCGTCGTGTGCGCGTGGCTCGAAGGTCGTTGACGCGCCTCAATCCCCAACCTGGCGCGCCAAATGTCGGGTTGTGACCCCCACGGAACAGGGGTGGTCACTCCCTGAAGAGAAGTTTGAGAAGGGGATTGAACACGGAGGTCAAGACCCTCGAGAGACACGACGACGGTGCTCATCGGGCCTAGAGAGGAACACCCACAACAGAGATGGACACCAGCCCGTACCCAGGTTCACGGCCCTCAGGAGGAGGTAAAACCGCTACTCCTGCTTGTCTGTATTACGCTGTGGAGGATTACAATACAACTGAGCTAGACGAAGACCCCCTTGAGGTGGTTCGTGCCTGGGGAGGGAAGTAATGGTCTTCTTCCTCCTCCAGCCGAAGGCTAATCTACTTGGCTCAGCTAGGGTTTACAAGTGTTCTCCAAGCAATTGGCCGACCTTCTCTACAGTGGCGGTCTTGCTCCTTTTATAAGCGCCGCATGCATCTTCCTTGTGCTTGGCGTCCGGGGTGGGCTCCCACGCGGCAGCGGCGTGGAAGAGTTGGAGTCCACCACTGCGGGATCGTTCCTGGACACGGTCCACCGTCGATAAAGTTGGGCGCGGTGGCCGACAGGCTGCAGACCGCGCAGAGCGGCTCACAGGGATGCAGTCTCTGAGGTGGAGCCCACGATGACGATCTCCTTGGAGGGTTGCGCCGTCCAGCTGCTTTATCACTAGAGAGGAAGGTCTTCGCTGTCCTGGAGCAGGCAGCGCAACTTTCTTGACTCCTTTATCACCAAAAAGGCAAAGGGAGCGCCTGCGTCACTCTGCGGATACGGCAAAGGCCATGTGCGCCCTGCCGTACTTCCTTGGCCGCGAAGCTTCCCCGCAGGCCCGAGTGGGGCATGTGGAGGGATTTTTGTTGACTTCCCGACAGGCACATATCGCCTCGGGAGGGTCTCTGGAAGCGTAGGTCCTCTTCACTTCCTCTTCAAGCCCTCAAGAGGATTGGCCTCTCGAGGGTCTCTTCTCAAGTGGTGGCTTGGTCCTTAGTCATTTTGTCTGATCAGCCCGCGAGCGAGGCCTAGGGAGAGTGGGCTCTCCATACCCGGTCTCCACTGGGCCGACTGAACGTATAGACGTTGCCTAGAGGGGGAGGTGAATAGGCGATTTAAAACTTTTTTGAGAAGCCAGATTATCCGGTCGAAGAAAGACCCGGATATTCCGGTTTGCTTGATAAAGGCGGAATAAAAATAGAAGTTTACTTTAACAAGCATACAACCTAGATAAATAAACTAGGCTCACCTATGTGCACCAACAACTTATGCTAAGCAATACAAGTAACAAGGTGATAGCAAGATAGATAACTTCAAGCACGAAGGCTATCACAATGTAAAGTGCATAAGTAAAGAGCTCGGGTATAGAAATAACCGAGGCACGCGGAGACAAGGATGTATTCCCGAGTTCCACCCAAGGGTGTACGTCTCGTTTGGAGAGGTGTGCGCAACCACAACAGGTTAGGCGCAACGCCACAAAGGCTCACCTTCTTCTCCTGATGAACTCAACAACAAAAGGTTGCGAGTTCACCTTCCACTATTGACCTCCTTTGGGGCGGAGATCGAATCCGGTACAACTCTTGAGGCACACACCCACAACTTAATTGGGGGCTCCCAAGTTTTGAGGCACACACTCACAACTTAATTGGGGGCTCTCAAGTGACCACAAAAGGTCTTGACCACAAAAGGTCTTGGCCACAAAAGGCCGGCCACAAAAGACGTCTAGGGTCCAAAGACCCAAGAGTAACAAGCTCACAAGTATCACCACCACGAATCCTTGTGGAGTGCTCAAACTGATGCAAATGCAATGGCAAGAGCACACGAAGTGCTCAAGTCCTTCACTCTAAAATTCCAACACAACAACAAATGTTTATGGGGAATAAGAGAGGAAGAACAAAGGAAACCACAAAGGAGTCAAATCCTTCACTCCCAAATCCCACCAAAAGCAACTAATGCTTATGGGGGGATAAGAGAGGAAGAACAAAGGAGAAGAAGCACAAAAGCGATAACGGATTGTGGCCATTGAGTGGAAGAACTTCGTGTTCTCGCCGCCAAACTTAGCCCAATGCACCGTACAATGTTTCTTCCAATAAGTCTGC
Source organism: Poa annua (assembly GCA_026929855.1). Taxonomy (NCBI): domain Eukaryota; kingdom Viridiplantae; phylum Streptophyta; class Magnoliopsida; order Poales; family Poaceae; genus Poa; species Poa annua. The sequence continues at coordinate 75,261,484 of CM049431.1, read as the reverse complement.
TGACATTCCAAAAGAAGCTGGAGTTTGCGTTTGACAGTGTTCCGAAAATTCCATTCATAGATATGTAAGATTCGAATTTCCTCAATATCATCTAGCTGAAGAATCGTGGAGTTGCAGTTTTCAATTAGTTGCTTGATAACTGAGATGCTGGTACTCCACTTACGCAGTGCGTTCTGAAGCAGCTTAAATTTCCCTAAAATACATTTGGCACTATCGCCAGGTCAGTGGATCTCCCAAATACGCCTGACAACGTCTAGGAATCCCGGCATATGCACACCCAATGGCTCTTGAAACGAAACAACACAGCTTGAGGAACATAACTTCCAATCGAAACCACACATGGAGTGTGATCCGAGGTTGGGCGAGCCAAAGGTCTGACCGTGGTATTGGGGTACTGAAGCGTCCATGCAGGAGAGGTAAAAACCAGTCAATTTGGACAAGCAACGGATCAAATTGCATGTTGCAATGTTTTAAAAAAAAGATTGCATGTTGCTCCACGTGTAGCTCCTACCTTTGATCGGAAGCTCCACCAGACCAAGATAACTAATTATTTCATTGAAGGTAGCAATATCAGTAGGATTAGCTACCGGCTTGTTTCTGCTGTCGGCATAGCGATAGAAGTTAAAATCCCCCATGATCAACCAATGAGAGTCAGCAGGTACATCTAAGTGAAAGAGCCAGGCCACGAAGTTCTCCCGCTCAATTCCCTCACACGGACCATAGACATTAACCAGGGTAAAAGTTTCAGCCGAAGAGATAGAGGTAAAACAAATGACCAGAGCAAAGCTTTCAGATAACATGACCTGTCCAGAGAACTTATTACTAGTCCAGACCACTAAAAGCCCTCCCGAAGCACCATCAGACGACACGAACGCAAACTGGTCAAACCCCCTAGGCGCAAAAGAACGAATGAATTGGGAATCAAAATGCTCGCTTAGTTTCCTGGAAGCAAATGATAGAGGCAGCGCTCTCATCGATTTTATCACGCACGAGGGGCCATTTTTCAGGACTATTAATGCCACGAACATTCCAGCATAAAATGTGCCACATTAACGTAGCTAAAGACGTGGTGGTTTGCAAAACAGACACTTGCCGAGACATAGTTCAACACGGACCACAACTGAAGATCAGACAACTAAAAAGTTCAGACAGAAATAAAAGACAAAGGTAAACCCTGACGTAGAGTGCTTTAGTCTTCACGCTCTGATACGTCCAAAACGTATCTACTTTCACGAACACTTTTCTATTATTTTACCTCCAAATTGTGTGTTTTGGATGCAATTAACGCGGACTAACGCTATTTTCAGCAGAATTACCCTTGTGTCTCCTTTTTGTGCAGAAATATCAACTTCGGAGAAAAAGCCCAAAAGACATCCAGGAATTATTTTCCATCCGAGGGGATCCAGAACCACGAAGACCAAACGGAGAAGAGTCTCGAGGGGCCCACACCACCCTGTGGCGCGGGTGCCATCTGGCCGCGCCAGCAGGTGGTGTGGCCGCCTCGGTCACCCACTCGCGACCCCCTTGTGGCTACTTAACCCTCTTGACCTAAAAACGATCGGGGGATATCCACTTTTTCAGAGAACACCACCGTACGCCGCCGCCACCGCGAACCCTAGTTCGGGGACCAGAATTCTCTGGTCCGGGACCCTGCCAGGACGGGGAATCAAAAGGGATCATCACCATCGTCATCGCCAACGCTTCTCCATCAACCATCCATGTTTCCCCCATCCATGTGTGAGTAATCCACCGTTGTAGACTTGAGGGGATGGTAGGTATTGGATGGGATAACCGGAGGGAATGGCTATGATGTTAGGAAAATTTATAAAAAACAATCTGACATGTATGTAAACTGACTGTCGCCATCAACAGAGTGACCAAAAACTCGCGTTGCAACTCTGTGATCCGTATTTCAGGTTTTGTAAGTTGGTGTCAAATAGCACATTCGCGGTAAGTTGATGTACTAAACCTATGTTTTACTCATTATATAATATCACATAACAAGAACAAATAAGTACCAACTGAAGTTTGCAGAAAGCTACAAAATTTACTTACCATCAAGCGTTTCCAAAGCATACTCCTTCCTTGAAGCCTCAAGCGATATTTCAAAAGCTTCGCAAAATTAGTCACCTTGTCCATTTCTTTCGAGTTTGAGCCGATCTCATGCTCTTCTATAAAACAAGAAGATAAGCCAAGTAAGACATCAACGTAAGAGAGGAGTCCCACACAATGCACATAGAACCTTACAGAAACTACTGTTGTGCTGTGGGCAACTTGTGTGAGAAAATCTTTTTTTTGTTTCGTTATTAACAGAAATGATAACACTTACTAATCCAAGACCAGGTTTCGGAAGAATGGTCGTTACCTTGTTCATCATTGTCACTGCCACTACAACTGTGACTGCCCTCATCACTGTCACTGGGAACGTTCTTCTTTGTCTTCAGTAAGGTAGAGAACCATGGGGATGAACCTTGCTTGACATAGAATAGAAGGTATGCTTCACTGTCCAAAGCTCTATCCATGCTAATTTTCATAACCTGCACCGTGAAAGTTTAGAACAATGTAATGGACAAAAATATATAAGATAATGTTACTACAGTCTTTTTCTTCGCGAATAAGAAAAATGTTACTAGCTGTAGACAGATTGCCTTAGAATCGTCGAACATAAACCACTCAGTTTGTGACGGACGGACAAAACAAACATAGTGACCATTGGATGGAACACCCAAGTGTTCTACAACTCCATATAAATCATACTTTTGATGTTTCTGCAGAACCAAAGTGTGCATCAGCTATATACCTTTGTGCGTGAGGAAATTAATTAAATGAGATGAGAAGGTACTGACATCCTCCGGGGAGATCATGAAGGGGTTTAAATCCAGCTCTAACTGGTACTACCATGCCTCGAATCTTGAATATATGACTCCCTAGATTTTGAAATCGCTTGAGCTGGATAACAAGAACTTCTGGAGCCTGTTCAACCACGAATTGCTTTTCCATGTTAACACGAGATTTGCACCCATTACAGATGAATTTTTCAAACACCTCAATCTTTACGAAAGATCTTAGTGCATCCATCACTACGGGACTAACAGGCCAGACCGACGATATTTACCGTCGGGCTCACGCTGAAAACCGTCAGCGTGTAATCCATCGGACTCACGTTGTTGCCGTCGGTGTCGCAAATACCGTCGGGCTCATAGTAAACCCGACGGCATTGCCATCGGGTTCATAGCTAGCTACGCCGACGGCAATGGCTCATAGATAGCTAGCTCTACCCAAAAAAATTCAAAATTATTTTTTTCAATTTTTATTATTATTATTTAAACTCTAATTTATTCATATATTTAATCTCATATCACACACTTAATCATAATCTTAGCACAAACTATTCACTCACACACTTAATCATAATCTTGAATATATGACTCCCTTGATTTTGAAATCGCTTGAGCTGGATAACAAGAACTTCTGGAGCCTGTTCAACCACGAATTGCTTTTCCATGTTAACACGAGATTTGCACCCATCACAGATGAATTTTTCAAACACCTCAATCTTTGCGAAAGATCTTAGTGCATCCATCACTACGGGACTAACAGGCCAGACCGACGGTATTTGCCGTCGGGCTCACGCTGAAAACCGTCGGCGTGTAATCCATCGGACTCACGTTGTTGCCGTCGGCGTCACAAATACCGTCGGGCTCATAGTAAACCCGACGGCATTGCCGTCGGGTTCATAGCTAGCTACACCGACGGCAATGGCTCATAGATAGCTAGCTCTACCCAAAAAAATTCAAAATTATTTTTTTTCAATTTTTATTATTATTATTTAAACTCCAATTTAGTCATATATTTAATCTCATATCACACACTTAATCATCATCTTAGGTCAAACTATCCACTCACACACTTAATCATAATCTTAGCTCAAACTATCCACCATTAGTCAAACTTCCCAAACGGTCACCCATCATTAGAGTGCTCAAGGCCAACCACGCTTAACTATTGAGTTCTATTCAAATGAGATTCCAGTTGAGATGTCAAACCTTGTTACGATTAGTATGATAGCAATCATATTAACTCTCATTTGATATATTATACTTTTTAATATTTAAAATTTCAAAAATAAGATTTAAATGAACAAAATACCTATGTTTAATAATACTTGAATAATAATAATAATCAATTATTTTAGTTTTGTTTTGTCTTTTCCATTTAATAAGAAATAATTCATATCTTCATATTTATATATCAGAATTTACTAAATAAAATGTCTATGTCGATCATAAAAATGAGAGGAATCCAAATATGACATCCATGCCATCATTTTCGTAATGAATGATGTCTTTTAAAACAAACAAGAACCAACATAAATCAGAATAAAGTCAATTAAAGAGGCGAATTTAGATAGAAAGCAAGAAAAATACTCATATTCAGTTATTATCTATAAAATATGTTCTACTATTTGTGAAAATTAAATGGGTGTCATTTTGGACCATATTTTATGTACTTGCTTCAAAAAAGTCATTTTTGACACTTAAAAAATTGAAAATGATATTTTGAAAAAGAATTTTGAAAATCGCTTCGGTGACGTTGTTTCCTATACCATGAAACACATATGTGCTGAATATGGGTACTTTATCACCAACTATGACATGATAATGATCATAAATTGATCATTTGTCTTGAAACTTATGCATATTTATAGATGATTGACATTTTTGTGAAGTTTCGTTTTGAAAAGTTTGTCAAAAATAAAGTTTATCATTTTTCCTATTAACTAGTACACGTAAAAGGACTCCATGCCAAGGGTTTCTTTTTTTGAGTACTTGTTCATTTTTTTCATTTCTTTCAAAAAACGGTCAAAATGGAGAGCATGGCTATTCATCAAAAGTGGTCGAAATTTTCAAAACTATTGATGGTTCTATGTTGTAACCACTACTTGTGTACCTTAAAATTATTTTTATAATAACTTCAGAGCAAACTATCACACAGTTGTAGTTCAAATTTGAATTACTTCCGGAAAATTGACATAAAGTCAATTAAAGAGGCGAATTTAGATAGAAAGCAAGGAAAATCCTCATATTCAGGTATTATCCATTAAATATGTTCTACTATTTGTGAAAATTAAATGGGTGTCATTTTGGACTATATTTTATGTACTTGCTTCACAAAAAGTCATTTTTTACACTTAAAAAATAGAAAATGATATTTCAAAAAGAATTTTGAAAATCGCTTCGGTGACGTTATTTTCCATACCATGACACACATATGTGCTGAATATGTGCACTTTATCACAAACTATACATGATAATGGTCATACATTGGTCATTTGTCTTGAAACCTATGCATGTTTATAGATGATTGACATTTTTGTGAAGTTTCGTTTTGAAAAGTTTGCCAAAAATCAAGTTTATCATTTTTCCTATAAACTAGTACACGTAAAAGGACTCCATGCCAAAGGGTTTCTTTTTTTAGAACTTTTTCATATTTTTCTATTTCTTTCAAAAACGGTCAAAATGGAGAGCATGGCTATTCATCAAAAGTGGTCGAATTTTTCAAAACTATTGACGGTTCTATGTTGTAACCACTACTTGTGTACCTTAAAATTACTTTGTAAGAACTTCAGAGCAAACTATCACACAGTTGTAGTTCAAATTTGAATTACTTCCGGAAAATTGACATAAAGTCAATTAAAGAGGCGAATTTAGATAGAAAGCAAGGAAAATCCTCATATTCAGGTATTATCCATTAAATATGTTCTACTATTTGTGAAAATTAAATGGGTGTCATTTTGGACTATATTTTATGTACTTGCTTCACAAAAAGTCATTTTTTACACTTAAAAAATAGAAAATGATATTTCAAAAAGAATTTTGAAAATCGCTTCGGTGACGTTATTTTCCATACCATGACACACATATGTGCTGAATATGTGCACTTTTTCACAAACTATACATGATAATGGTCATACATTGGTCATTTGTCTTGAAACCTATGCATGTTTATAGATGATTGACATTTTTGTGAAGTTTCGTTTTGAAAAGTTTGCCAAAAATCAAGTTTATCATTTTTCCTATAAACTAGTACACGTAAAAGGACTCCATGCCAAAGGGTTTCTTTTTTTAGAACTTTTTCATATTTTTCTATTTCTTTCAAAAACGGTCAAAATGGAGAGCATGGCTATTCATCAAAAGTGGTCGAATTTTTCAAAACTATTGACGGTTCTATGTTGTAACCACTACTTGTGTACCTTAAAATTACTTTGTAAGAACTTCAGAGCAAACTATCATACAGTTGTAGTTCAAATTTGAATTACTTCCGGAAAATTGACATAAAGTCAATTAAAAAGGCGAATTTAGATAAAAAGTAAGGAAAATCCTCATATTCAGGTATTATCCATAAAATTTGTTCTACTCTTTGTAAAAATTAAATGGGTGTCATTTTGGACCATATTTTATGTACTTACTTCATAAAAAAAGTCATTTTTGACACTTAAAAATGGAAAATGATATTTCGAAAATAAATTTTGAAAATCGCTTCGGTGACGTTGTTTCCCATACCATGACACACATATGTGCTTAATTTGGTCACTTTATCACAAGCTATGACATGATAATGGTCATACATTGGTCATTTGTCTTGAAACCTATGCATGTTTATAGATGATTGACATTTTTGTGAAGTTTCGTTTTGAAAAGTTTGCCAAAAATCAAGTTTATCATTTTTCATATAAACTAGTACACGTAAAAGGACTCCATGCCAAAGGGTTTCTTCTTTTGAGTACTTTTCATATTTTTTCATTTCTTTCAAAAAAGGGTCAAAATGGAGAGCATGGCTATTCATCAAAAGTGGTCGAATTTTTCAAAACTATTAACGGTTCTATGTTGTAACCACTACTTGTGTATCTTAAAATTATTTTTGTAATAACTTCAGAGCAAACTATCACACAGTTGTAGTTCAAATTTGAATTACTTCCGGAAAATGTACATAAAGTCAATTAAAGAGGCGAATTTAGATAGAAAGTAAGGAAAATCCTCATATTCAGGTATTATCCATAAAATTTGTTCTACTCTTTATGAAAATTAAATGAGTGTCATTTTGGACCATATTTTATGTACTTGCTTCACAAAAAAGTCATTTTTGACACTTAAAAAATGGAAAATAATATTTCTAAAAAGAATTTTGAAAATCGCTTCGGCGACGTTGTTTTCCATATCATGACACACATATTTGCTGATTATGAGCACTTTATCAAAAACTAGGACATGATAATTGTCACACATATGTGTTGAAACTATTGCATGTTTGTATATGATTGATATTATTTGTAAAGTTTTGTTCTGAAAAGTTGCCAAAACTCAAGTTTATCATTTTTCTAAAAAATAGTACACGATAAAGACTGCATGCCAAAGGGTTTCATTTTTTTTATATTTTTCATATTTTTTTTGAATGTAATCCAAATTTTTGAGAAAAGCTTAAAAACTATATAGTGAGCCCGACGGTAATGCCGTCGGGCTCATAATGTGATTAGATGGATGCTGACGGCACTGTAAGCCCGACGGTTGCCGTCGGGCTCACTAAATGAACACTAACGGCACTGTGAGCCCGACGGTGACCGTCGGCCTTACAACTATGACGCCGGCGACAAAACGATACCGACGGTTTTTTCATTTCGTGGTTTCACGTTGTGACGCCGACGGTCCCGACATATTGTCGTCGGCGTTGAAATGGCCGTTGGGCTGGGCTGTGTTTCCCGTAGTGCATGACACTGCTCATTCTCGGTAACCTCTAAATTAAGGTCAACGAAAGGGTCCAATCTGTCTGAGCAATGATTGCACTCTAGACAACACAACTAAGCAAAGAAACAAGATTAACTCAATATGACACTAGACTATAACAGAGTAAGAGTCAATATATGTTTAGCTGGTAGTGAGGATCTACAGGGACACCTGGCTTTTCAGCTGGCCTCAAAAAATTTGCTAGACAATTGAAGACATGAGGCGCTGGGAGGGGCAGAGGCCTCATCTAATTTATGAAGCAAGCAGCGGAGGAATTCATGTGCGTTTTTTATTTAGATAAAGAGTACTCCCTCTTAATTGACTCAGATTTAGCGTAAGTTATACTAAATCTGAGACAATTAATTCAGAACGGAGGGAGTATATATTAATATCGAAGACATTCATGTGCATCTTGGTGTTGTCCCTACTCAAAATTTTCAGAGATTACTGCAAAAACAATAATTTAAAGAACAAAGTTCAGCTCATAATCGTAGTGATGCAATTCCAAATAGCTAAGATCAGAAAATGAGAATATGACGGCTAGAACATTGAAGGGGAATTGCATACAACATAGCTAAATAAGACGAGTACTGCAAGCAAGGAAATTTCTAGTAATATAAGCACCCTACACTTCAGGAGTTCAACAAACTTCTTTGGGTAGAGAACACACCCGGAGCGCCTGATAATTTCAGTAGTGTGCAGTTTTTTTTTTTGAAATTAAAACACTACTATTCCATTAAACTTGGACGACAATATCGCCGTACAGAGCCCTGCTTACAATGTCAGGGACATGCTGAACCCATTCCTGGTGTCCATTCTGCACACCACTCAAACCAAGCGCAGCTAAGGTATGTGTTGGTTTATTACAAGTACGAGGGACATACACAATTTTGTAGTCAACAAGTGACACATGAAGTTGAAACTTGGCTTCAATAAAGAGATTTCCTAAGTCAGAGAGATCATAATCTTTTGACGTCGGGGATTTCTGCAGAACGAGGCAGTCAATAGCAAAAATAGCACAACCAACACCTAGGCGACTTGCAATTTCAATTGCATTCAACATAGCAAAAGTTTCAGCATGTAGAGCATCGATCAGACGAGAAATATATCCAGTGGCAGCCAAAACAAGGTCACCTTCATTGTCACGAGCCGCAACACCCCATCCGCCCATCTTTGTCTCAGCAACATAGGCACCATCAGTGTTAAACTGAATCCAGACACTTGGTGGAGGTTTCCAACTCTGAATTTTCGGTTTCGGAATAGCCTGTTTGGGTTTTGGCTTCAGAAATTCATTCCCCTCCCCTGCATGCTTCCTGATGGTGAATTGTACCTCATCAACATTCATACGCCTTTCTCCATGGTTTGCTTTGTTTCTCTTCGTCCACCAACACCACAACAGCGACACACACAACAGTTGCTCGTCCTATTGCATTAGTAGCAGTTTCTCCAGAACTTGCAGACCCGAGGTGCATTCAAGCAGCGCACACCTAGCAGATTCAAGATCAAAGGCTCGCCAAATCTTTTTTACTTCGGGGCATCTAATGAATAAATGTCCACCATCCTCAAAATAACGGTGGCATACAACACACCTTGTATCTAACTCAACATGCCGCTTCTCAATATTCATCTTTAGAGGAAGGCTATCGTGTCCAACTCTCTAGAGGAAATGCTGGACCTTTGGTGGGCAGGCGAGATTCCAGTTTTGCTTCTAGATTTTCTTCTCCCTTTCACTCCCAACAAAACCACTAGACGAACCAGCTTGTCGATCAATATCTATCGCAAGGGTAAAAACCTTATATGCAGATTTCACCGAAAAGCAGCCCTTATTGTCATAATGCCAGGCGATATGGTCATCCAACTGTTGCAGATTGGGATACTTAAAATTGCTTCTGAATCTCTTTGATCAAACACTTGTTTGATCAACTCACTATTCTAGGACCCCGTTGATTAATCAATTAACTCACAGACCAACTCAATATCCTGATCTCCTTTGGGTGTTATCACTCCACGAATGGAGCTAGTAGGGATCCATGGGTCTGACCATATATTAATTTTGGTTCCATCACCAACCCTCCAGATCATTCCATGTTTTAAAACTTGGATGCCTTTTAAAATGCTTCTCCACACGTAACTCATGCCTGGGCAAGGAGTAGCATTTAGGAGATCACCATCTTGAAAATATTTTGCACGCATGAGTCGTAAAGAATCAGGAGCTTGTAAGAGCCTCCACCCCCGTCGGGCGAGCATGGCCATATTGAAATCATATATATTTCTGAAGCCAAGACCACCATCCTCCTTTGGCTTCATCATTTTCTGCCATCCAACCCAGTGAGCTTTATGGTCATCATCAAGTTGCAACCACCAGTACTTGCAGATCATCTTGGTTATATCTTCACACAAAGTTTTTGTAATGTCAAAACATGCCATCGCGTAGGTAGGGATCGCCTGCGCAATAGCCTTAATGAGAATTTCTTTTGCTGCCTTTGAGAGGAATCGTTCTTTCCAACGCACTATTTGTTTCCAAATTTTTTCCTTTATATAAGAAAAGGCTTTGGCCCTATCCCGACCAATATAGGTGGGTAAACCTAGGTATTTTCCACCCTGAGCTTCAGAATTCAGGCCCAACTCTTGCATGATGGAAACTTTCAGCCGTGTAGGTGTATTCCTGCTGAATAAAATGGATGACTTGTCTCGGTTTATAACCTGGCCTGATGAAGCTTCGTAAGTCTGCAAGATAGTGTTAACCACCTTTGCACTTTCAACTGTGGCCTCCATGAGCAGCAGGGAATCATCTGCGAAAAGAAGGTGATTAATACTTGGTGCCGATGGAGCTAATTTGATGCCTGTAATTTCACCCCTTTCTTCGGCTGCATGAATTAGAGCCGAGAAACCTTCCGCGCATAAGAGGAACAGGTAGGGGGAAATGGGATCCCCTTGCCGAATACCTCTACCTAGCACAATTGTATCTGTGACATTCCCATTAACTTTGAACCAATAGGACACTGACGTAACACATTTCATCACTCCTTCCACAAACTGGTTGCAAATACCCAATTTGAGCATAATATTTTCCAGGAAAGACCACTCAACTCGATCATACGCTTTACTCATATCCAGTTTCACTGACATGTAGCTTTTCTTCCCTGATCTTTTTCTTTTCATGAAGTGGGACATCTCATATGCAAGAATTGTATTATCAGAGATTAAACGACCCGTGACAAACGCACTCTGGTTTGGGGAAATAATCTCATCCAGAATACATTTTAGCCGGTTGGCATAAACCTTGGAGACGAGCTTGTAGACCACGTTACAAAGGCTAATTGGGCGAAGATCTTTCATACTCTCAGGGGTCTTAACCTTTGGGATGAGCACAACTACTGTTTCATTCCACCCCTCAGGTATACTGCCACCTTGTAACACGTTCAACACCTCCTCCACCACAGTATCACCAACAGTACCCCAAAAGCGCTTGTAAAAAATTGCAGGCATGCCATCTACTCCCGGTGCTTTGAGATCACCAATGCTATCAAGGGCTACTTCGATATCTTCTCTTGTGAAATCAGTACTGAGGGTTTCATTCATTTGTGGTGTCACTCGAGGAGATATATGCGCCAGAACATTCTCAGCATCCACCCCAGCCATGGGGGTAAACAAGTTTACGAAGTAATCAGAAATAAGGGCCTGTAAACCCTCCTCCCCCTCCACCACCACTCCATCGCCACCTTTCAACCCTTTTATGGTATTATGTTTTTTCCTCTCCGATGCACATGAGTGGAAACACGCAGTATTCTGATCGCTTTTCTCAAGCCAATTTACATGTGCTCTTTGTTTCCAGGATAACTCCCATTGATCCTCCAGCCTTTCTAATTTAAAACAGAGCCTTTGTTCCTTGGCAACACTACTTGCTGTGATCTCCTCCCTCCTACAGGCTTCCAGCTCATCTTTTAAGACCTTTATACGGTTTTGCAGGTCCCCCAGCACCTCACGGCTCCATCCATGGAGCTCCTTGGAAATAGTTTTCAGTTTTTCATTTAGTTTCCCCTCTCCTCTAGCAGCGGCAAGACCCCAAGCATTATGAACGACAGATTCACACTCCTCCTCCAAAAGCCACCTTGCTTCAACCTTTTTATTCAAACCCTTATTACCAGTCCAAATAGGTTTAGATTGTGCCCCTATATGGATGATCACTGGTCTATGGTTTGAGTGCTCTGGATCACCAGTCTGAACATGAAACTCAGGGAACCGAATACGCCAAGCTGGGGAAGCAACAGCTCGGTCCAAGCGCTCTCGAATATAACCGTCAACCCTTGAAAAGTTATTCCTCCATGTAAACATGTCACCTTCAAAGCCAAGGTCTTGTAAGTTACAAAACTCTAATGTATCTCGGAATCTATCCATATGCAACTGCGGTTTTGGATCACCTCCTTGTTTTTCAAAACTATACATGATCTCATTAAAATCTCCTACACAACACCAAGGCAGATTATTTTGATGATGTAGAGTACACATGAGTCGCCAGGTCTCCTCCCTGTGTTCCTGTCATGGTTCACCATAGATGCCCGTTAACCGCCATTTAAAACCATCAGCATCTGTGACATCCACATCAATATGCATCCTCCCTTTCCATCGGATACTAACATTTATTCCACTCTTCCAGAACAAAGCCAAACCACTACTTCTACCCTCACAGTCTTTCACAATCATGTGAGGCATATCTAACATCCAACGGAACTTCTCCATTCTTTTCTCATCCAACTTGGTTTCGCATAAGAAAAGAATATCTGGATCCACCTTCTTCTGATGAGATTGAAGACCTCGTACTGCTGGTTCATTCCCCAAACCCCGACATTTCAGCACACTGACTCTCATTAGGCTCCGCGGAACTGTCCCGACAACCCGCTACAACAGAATCGGAAAAAGAAAGCTTCACCTTTGTTGCCACGGTCGTACTCAAATAAATGATCTCCAGCTCCGACGAAAGACAAGCTCGTCAACCGATCTTCAAGACCTCTTCAACGCCTCCCAAGAAAACCATCTTCAAAACCTAGGGATTAAGTGTCTTACGAACGTGCCTTAGGAAACATGAAAGGTTGTGAATTGGAGACTGTATGGACTAGGCACGGAGACGAGCGAGGACACCACAAAGAGGAGAGGGCCAAAGACAGAAGATCACCAGAGAAAACGCCGGCGAACAAGGAAGGAAGACGAACGGAAAACTAGATCGCCACTCTGTCGCCAGAGGGGAACCAACCGTCACCCACGGGACGGACAAAATGTGCTAGTTATCTCTCCACAGTAGCGTGCAGTTTTAGGCCCCGTTTGGAACAAAGGAATTAAATAGGAATTTTGGAGGATAGGAATCTTACAGGAAATTTTCCTATGACGCTGTTTGGAATAAAGATATAGGAAATTTGGATTCCTTTGAAATTCCTATGGGATAGGCTATTCCATAGGAATTTTGGAGGAAAACAAACATGAGGTCTCACCTCATGTTTTAATCTTCCTATGTGTACAATTCCTGTGTTTTTCCTGTGTGACATCCAAACGACACTTTGAAAAATTTCCTGTGGTTTTGATTCCTATAGGAATTCAGGAAACATGACACCTCGATTCCTATGTTTTTCCTATTCCTACGTTTTCATTTCCTGTGTTCCGCCTTAGGGAGCAGTAACAGCAGAATTTCTCAAAGTCGTCTAGAGAAAAAATCAAAATCGTAGTTAAAACACGCTTAGGCCGCTTGTTAGCAGGTTTGGGCCGCTGAAACTTGGATCTCTGACCCGAGATTTAGGTGCTTTTTGGCTTCCAAAAGGCAAAGCCAAAAGCCCAAACAAACACCCTGAACACCCTAGCTTGAACAAAGGAATTCGGCACGCACGGCCGGCAACAGAAACCCGCACGGCGCCACCGCCGCCCCCTCCTCCCTCCCCCGGTCCCTCCTCCACCCTTCTTGGCCTCGCCGCGGACGCCTTGCCGGACCGTTCGTCTCTTCCTCCGAGCCCTCTCCCTCGCCGTATCCTGGTAAGCCCCGCCTCCTTCCCCCGCTAAATCCCGCTACGCCGCGTCGCCGCGCACGCGCTTGCTTGCTTTTGCTTTGTCGGTGGACTTCGTATGGGCGGGGTTTCTCCCTCGGTGCCGGTACCCACGAATCGAATCCTCGGCGCCGCTCTCGTGTGTGTTTGCCTGCGCGGAATGTTCGATTTCTCCTCGTCTTGTCATCTGTGGGGATTTTCGTTCGCGTTCTCGGTCGCTTTTCCTCCCGTAGGCCGCGAACTTGGAATGTACCGGAATGTTCGATTTCGTCTTGTCTTTGTCGGTGGAGTTCCTGCGATTCTTCGGGATTTCTGCTTGGTTCCTTCCTGGCCTTGGAGCAAGTCCATGGCGCGGCCAACTCTTGATGCCCGCACAGATGTTCGGTTTTTGTGTGTCTTCTTGATGAATCTCGACATTTCTTTGGTTCAGTGTCTACTGCTTACGGTTCTTCGTCTTGCTTATTTTGTGTGGTTATGGATTCACTAGACTCATTAAATTCTTGCTGTTTCCCAGTTTCCAGGTGACAGGCGTGATGGGGAAGAGGAAGAGGAAGAGGAAGAGGGAGAATACAGTGCCGGAGGCCAACATGACGCTGAAATCCCCGCGCCTGTACAGGCAGACTGTGGGCGGGAAGTCGCTAGAATCCATGGGCCTGTTACACCTGCAGGTGCAGGCTGCGGGCGCGTCTCCATCAGATTCGAGCGAATCCTATCGGGAGACGGAAGGCATCAGCGACAGGGGCGGCAACATCGAGCCGTGCCACCACATGTGCTTGGACGACGACTCGGTGGACATGGCTGTGTACGATATCGAGTATTCTGAGGAGATTCCGAACTTCCATTTTCCCCAGGCTGGTGAGAGCAAGGAAGGGATGATGAAGTGCATGGAGTGCCACTACATTGCCTGCGCTGGGTGGCCTGCGGACAGGGATGATCCGCAGGAACACGCCTTCTGGCACGCCGAGGACACCGAGCACCATATTGCTCAGTGGTACGATGACCCGAGGCTGGGGTGCTGCTTCGAATGTGCACGCACTATGAGGCTGACTGGCGACCAAGACCAGTCGAGCGATGATGAGGTCTCAGACGTGAACCAAATTGTAGATGATGAACAGGGAATGGTGGCCAGCAAAACGATAAAGCAGCAGGGAATGGTGGCCAGCAATACAATAGATCAGCAGGGAATGGTGGCCAGCACTTCAAAGGTTGATTCGGCAACGGTAGCCAGCAATTACAAGGTTAATTGGGAAATATTGGCAAGTATTGCAATGGATCGAATGGCGGCCAGGGATGTTATTAGAGGGATGCTGAATCAGGGGAACAGATGCTACTTGAATGCTCAGTGGGACGATGACCCGAGGCTGGGGTACTGCTTCGAATGTGCACGCGCTATGAGGCTCACTGGCGACCAGGACCAGTCGAGCGATGATGAGATCTCAGGCGTGAACAAAATTGTAGATGATGAACGAGGAATGGTGGCCAGCAAAACGATAAAGCAGCAGGGAATGGTGGCCAGCAACACAGTTGATCAGCAGGGAATGGTGGCCAGCACTTCAAAGGTTGGTTCGGCAACGGTAGCCAGCAATTACAAGGTTGATTGGGAAATGTTGGCAAGTAATGCAATGGATCGATTGGTGGCCAGGGTTGACTATGTTATTGGAGGGATGCTGAATGAGGTAAATACATGCTACATGAATGCTCACTGGTACGATGACCTGAGGCTGGGGTACTGCTTCGAATGTGCACGAGCTATGAGGCTCACTGGCGACCAGGATCAGATGAGCGATGATGAGGTCTCAGCCGTGAACAAAATTGTAGATGATGAACGTGTAATGGTGTCCAGCAACACAATATATCAGCAGGGAATGGTGGCCAGCACTTCAAAGGTTGATTCGGCAACGGTAGCCAGCAATTACAAGGTTGATTGGGAAATTTTGGCAAGTAATGCAATGGATAAAATGGTGGCCAGGGATGACTTTATTATGACAGGGATTCTGAATCAGGGAAACACATGCTACATGAATGCATCGCTGCAGTGTCTCCTTGCGCTTGGTAAGCTGATGATAACTATTGGAGAGCTGGATGCTCGGTTGGGAGAAATTGGTCTGCACCTGAGGCAGTTGTTTGTAGAGACAAGCAGTGCGAATAATGCCAGACACAGGCTGGACCCAACTACTGAAGAAATCACTTCAGGGACGAGCTGTGATGAAAAGGACTCAGCCTCTTGCGCAGCTGATGCGAAAGCTGAACGTCACAAAGGTGCTCAAGAAGCTGTGCCTGCTTGCCTTGTTACTGAGGACTGCCAAATATTTGTGAAGTCCCTGTCTGGCATGAGTTTGTCAATTCAAATTGGACTAGATAAAAATTCTGAACATCTGGCATCCCTTGTCAAGAAGAGAATATTTTTCAGTCACAATGATCATTATCTGGAATATCAGGGTCACGTGTTAAAACCCAAATCAACACTGAGTGATCAAGGAATTGGCCTAGACTCGGCTGTTATGATACGTTCAAGACTTTGCGGGGGAAGGGTCGTCCTAACCCAGTTTCCGAAAGATAATATTCTGCATCGTAGACTTGTTCCCGGCAGAATAAACCTTGAGCCAGAGTTTAATGATCTAGGACTTAAGATCCTTAGAGGCGTTGTGAGGCGCGTTCTGGGTACCATTAATGGTGGGTGGTGCTGGACTCAAACGTTGCGGTTGCACGATTTTGATGTTACTAATGATGGTAATGTACATGTAAATAGAGCTGCGACAGCCAATTCCAGCCATCCCCTCATTCGTTCGAATCTGCAAGACCTTGCAACTTCAATTGAAAATCACTTCTGTGCTAACGAGAGGCCAGCATACCTTGATAACCTCGTTGACAGACTAAGGAACAGCAAAGTTAAATGGGACCACAGTGTACGAAGGTATTGTTTCTCCAGGGAATACCGACTGGCGCTGTTATCTAATTTTGCAGGGCTTACATCTATTTGCCGAGTCAATGTTGTTTACCAGTTGAAGCTCTTGTTTGATTCACTTGAGATAAGGGACAGATGGAGGTTTAAGAGAGCCCTAAGGAAGTGCAGATTAACAATCAATTGGTTTAAGTTGGTATGGAAGTATTCTATCATCAAAAAAACCTTGTTAAATGGACACTACATCATGGATACTTTTAACGCCTTTGTGCTGTCAAGGAACTATTTTTCACATTCATTTTCGAACAGATGGGTATGTTTTTAATGAAATTACTCTACATTTTCTCAATATTAAATTAGAACACAGATTTAACCCATCAGTATTTCTTATTTTTTAGGACCATGGATTTGAAATGGCTGAATGCGATTCTGGATTAGAGATTCTACTGTTCTTGTGTTTGGGTAACTTCTTGGCAGATCTCGTTCCTGAGTTGCTTTATGAGGGGTTCGATCTTTCTAACCTGTAAGTGCTGGTTTTCCTATTGTATATACATTTCTCGATCTAAGCATAGTTTTGTTTCCTTGAATCAAGAATAATAATAATATTGCTGATGCACCCTAGAGCCAACCAAGTTAGTGCCACCCCAACACAGATAGAAAATAGCATCTCCCCCGTAGCTTGTCTAGCATATGCAAGAGAGGAAATTACTGCTGAGTGTGGGCTATAGAATTTTATTTATGCATAAGAATATGTATCATATTTGTGTTCAATTGTTGATTTTTGTGCAAAAATAAGTTATATTTATCAAGACATGAAGCAAATATGGTGGCATTCTTGCTGTATTTACATGCTTGCTTCTGTTATTTTCATGCAATCTGAATTTACTGAAAATTGGTGACCTCTTATTGTGAGCGCAGGCTACGCTCTTGCTGCCCTGACATGGACTAAGCCAATCCAAATGGAGGGACTCCATCCAGAAACACGGACTCATGAATATTGCTAGTAGCAAGTGGGGCATGTATGCTGTAAGCTGGAGTTGACCACCTGTAATGTTGATGAATTGTTACCTGAACATTAGTAGGAACATGTTATCTCCTTCTTATTGTGTGAGGTGTTCCTTTCAGTAACAAACAAACTTAGTATGTTGCTATCTGAGGCGTTTCTTATTCCCAGATCTTATAGCAGAGTTACTTTTATGGAGGGTTCAATGTTTATGACCTGTAAGTGCTGTTTTTTCCAATTGTACCGTATGCATGTCCTCATCTAAGCATAACTTTTATGACCTGTAACATTGCCATATGTAATCAGACCTTGTGTAGGACTGGACTTCAACGCCAATAACGGTCGCTATTTCTTAGATCCTTAATAAATTTAACACCAAAGAACTGTCATCATTCGTCGGCGATCACACGGTCTAGCTCTCTCTTGATCGACATATTATAATACTTGCATCACACAGGGAATGCGCCATTTGTTTGAGACAGACATTGCGTTGGTGCGATGAAGATGCGACCTGGCAAAGCTTCATAAGTCGCCATCATGTCGGTGCTTGCAACCACGGCCGAGTCTGAAGCCGCCATCAACGCGACCGGCAACCGCCTCGGCAACCTCCTGCCCTCTTCCTCCAACCTCCAGTCGAAGTCCGTGATCACGAGCTCAGGATGTAAGTGGTGCGGTCGCCAGGCGATGCGGCTTGTACTGCTTCCACCGCATGTCTACTAAGCTGGTCTTGTAACGGCCGTACAATTATTTTTCGGCACTATGCGGTTATACAACGTCGTAACGTCACGATGCACTTGCACGCACGTACAGACATCACTATTACCGTACACACACAAAACCTACCCGTATGAGTACCTCCGAGAGACTAGGACATATCTTGAGGTTGACGAAGTCATCACGAGCGTCTCACTGTTGACGGGCACATCACCTAACACTGAAAGCATAACACCGGTTAAATTGTAGAAAATTCAGAAAAATCCGAACACCCATACGAAATCTGGAACTTGAACGTGGGCAGACAGGTTCCACCACAAGAAACCAAACTAGTTGAGATAGGGTCACCTCGCGCGATGCACTTGCAGCTGTGCGTCCGTTACGTGTGTATGCAGTAAACTAACAGCAAATGTCTGGATCTTGAAAAATATCATTTCTAGAATTTAAATTGTGGCGTCTGCCCAACGTGGACACTAGGGACAGAGTGATACCCCTTTATTTTGTTCGGTAGGAGATAAAGGCTAGGTATTTCATGCGAGTCCTAACTAGATACTAGGTAACCGTGTAGTAAATAAAATTTGAATTTGGTGATGTGTACATTTTAAAATATGTAGGTTCGAAAATTGGTGAAATTCTTGCGTTTAAAAATTGTTTAGTTTTTAGAAATTATTCAAGTTGGGGTGTTTTGAGTTAGTTTAAAAAGTTATATTAGTTCTTGTAATTAATTTTGTTAACTGAATTACAACTTGATGTTTTGTGTGGCTCCGAATATTCAACAATTTGAAATATATTTATGTAATCTCCATAATTAATGTAAAAAAGCTAAGTTGTTTAGTTGAAGTCAGCGTTTGAAAATTGAAAAAAATTCAAGTTGCGGTGCTTTGAGTTATATTGAAAATTTATGTTAGCTCCTGTAATTAAAAAAATTAACTGAACTAGAATTTGTTGTTTTGTGTGTCTCGGAATATTTATTAATTTAAAATAGTTTTCTATAAGCTCTATAATTAATGTAAAAAAGCTATGTTTTTTAATTAGTTGTTTTGAGTTCCGAATATTGAGCAATTTGAAATATTTTTGTATATAAGCCTTATAATTAATGTAAGAAGCTATGTTGTTTCTCATATATATTATTTTTAAAGTTGGTTGAACATGGATGGAGATGTGTTAGTTGTGAAGATCTATTTTTTCTGCAAATTTTGATATTCTGCGTGTATTTTTCTGAAAGACGGTTTGTGAGTTATGAATTTTGCAATTTTATTGTTTTTCTGTATTTATTTAGAACAGACAATGGGACCCATGGGTGAGTTTTTTTAATCTGTTGGGAACTGTAGAGACGCTGACATGTGGGCTACGCTGATGTCATGCTGATGTCTTTATGACGTCAGCCCACAGGGAGACACCCGAACTCGCGCTCGCGCAGCGCCACATGCACACGAGCTCGTGACCGAGCAGATCTGCGAGAGGAGGCTCAGGCACATGGACGAGCTGCGCAACAAACCATTTAGTCGCTGGTGTCGCCGGCGGCGACCGAATCCTCGGCCGCGTCCGCATAGCACGGCGACGCAGAATCACGGCGATTCCGGCCGTCCCAGGATGCGCACGCCGACGAGGCGGTAGAAAAGAAGACGACGAATCTCGCCGTCTTTTCAGATTTGGGCGGCGAGGTGCAGAGCGGCGGCGGCGACCTTCGGGTCACGGGAGGGAGAAGAATGGGAGGGGGGATTTCCCGGGCATTTTTACAAAAAATCCTCTGATTTTCTTGCAAATTGCAAATAGGTCCTTCATAGCGTTAATCTATGGACTGCGGGTGGGTGCTGCGGGTGGGTGCGTGGATTTTCGAGGGGTGTTTTTGCAAAAAGGGGCGGTGACCGGCTGAAATCAGGGGTGACCGGGAGACGTGGCGGTTGCTGGTTGGTAGAAAGTCCTCTGCTACAGTAACCGGGGGAGTTGGCACTGAAATCTTCCAATCTAGACCGTTAAACAACAAGATCGGACGGCCGGTAATCAAAAGGCGACGTGGAAGCTTGATAGGACGCGAAATTGTCCGACTTTCATATATAGTAAGTACTATGAACATCAGGCTCAGCACACCACGATTTTACCTAGGTTAAGGCCATCCGAATAGGATGACCCTACGATACTGCTTGGCTGATCTTTGTATTATTATGTATCACGGGGCTATAATGATTTCACCGTCCTCTTCCTTTAGATCTGCCCTACCCTTATATATATGAGCCAAAGTGATGAGTAAGCATCTCCCCGATGCGAAGCCGATATATGTCAGTCACGTGTCGGAGACGCTGTACAGGTGTCGTGCAACAGCAGGAATCTTCCTCCCCCTCCGCGCTCTCTGCCACGCGCCGAGACTAGTCTGACGGGAGGCATACGTGGTTGCCTGATACGTGGCGTCCTGGCTAGTGGAGCCGGGCAAGTGCTATATGCGTCGTTGATCTGGAATCCGGAACCTAGAGGGAGGGGTGAAAAGGTGCTATTACAAATTTTAGTTCTTTTTCAATTTAGGCTGAACACAAAGGTAAATTCTCTAGATATGCAACTAATGTGAATTTACCTAAATGACAAGCTAAGCAAGATACAAGATATATAAGAGTGCCAAAGAAGCAAGTAAGGGAGTAAGGATTAGGGGAACCGAGTGAAACACGCGGAGACGAATATGTAATCCCGAGTGACGAGGTTGTAACTCGACAAGTCCCAGGGTTGAGCACCCCGGGTTGATTGATGGGGAGAGAGGAGAGTGCAAGGTGATCACGACGGCTGACAAGCGAGGTTTACCCAGGTTCAGGCTCCCGGAGGATAACACCCTACTCCTGCTTGTCTGGTTATTGATGCGAGTAGCGATTACAATGGCGAGATTGCGATCTCGCCAGGGTTTGTGGTGGTTCTCAGCGTGTCCCTTTGTTGGTCCTAGGGACGAGCCACCCTCCTGGCTTTATCGGTAGCCAGGTCTCGGGCGGTTGGTACAGATATGGCAGGTTACAAGACCTAACCGAGTTGGACTAGGATACGTGGTACCCCGAGTGGGCCTTCTGTGGGCCTTTCCATGCTTGGCGCGGCCCAGGTAGCCTTACGGTGGGCTAGTCGAAAGGTAGCCCCACGTCACCGAGTTCCACCCAAGGGTGTACGCCTCGTTTGGAGAGGTGTGCGCTACCACAATAGGTTAGCCACAACGCCACAAAGCCTCACCTTCTTCTCCGATGAACTCAACCACAAAGGTTGCGAGTTCACCTTACACTATTTATCCCCTTTTAGGGCGGAGATCGAATCCCTTACAAACGCTTGAGCCACGCACCCACAACTTTATTGGGGGCTCTCAAGATGACCACAACAGGTCAAGGACCACAAAAGGTCAAGGTAACACCAAGATTACAACAATGGTGAACTAGGTTTTCCTACCGGAAACCCTAGCCACGAAATCCCCAAGCAAATGGGGAGGAAATACAAATCGCTTAGGTGAAGATGTAGATCCGGACATTCTCCTCCAATCCTCCAAATATCAACGGATTTGGGTTGGGGGATTGGTAGATCTTGATGATTTGAGCTTTCTTGAGAATGGGTAGAGAGAAAATAAGAGAGCTAGCTGTTCTTGAGCAGCAGGGTGGTATTTATAGCTCTCCCCAAATTCTGACCGTTGGCTGTCTCGAGACTCGGAAATTCCGGTATAAGTTGCTGTCAGAAATTCCGGTCGCCCGGAATATCCTGTCTGAGGAAATTTCCGAGCTGAATTTCCGGCTCGAGTCAGAACGTCTTCCACTTCTTTCCTTAGCCAAATTCCTTCGACCTTCTGAGGGTCACTCGGAAAATCCGAGTCCATGAAAATTCTGAGCTGAATTTCCGGCTCGAGTCAGAACGACTTCGTCTTCTTTCCTTAGCTGATTCTGGAGTGGTCTTCTAGGGTCACTCGGAAATTCCGAGTAAAGGAAATTTCCGAGCTGATTTTCCGCCTCACATCAGAACGACTTCGTATTCTTTCCTGAACCGGTTCTGGAGTGGTCTTCTGGTGTCACTCGGAAATTCCGAGTGGAGGAAATTTCCGAGCTGATTTTCCGGCTCGCATCAGAACCACTTTTGAACATTTTCTTAGCCAATTTTTTGGGTGGTTCTTGGGACCCGGAAATTCTGACCCTGGGAATTTCCGGCTCCAATATTCCGGTTCCTGGAACTTTTCCAGAACCACGTTTTCTTTGCATTTTTGGCTTTGATGTATATGTATATAATCACACACTAACTGAAATACTTAGCATTAGAATTTGTACATCATTAGTATTGTTAACTAACACACAAAACACTAGGGATTAAGAAATGTTCTTTCAATCTCCGTCTTTTTGGTGTTAGATGACAATACCAAGATTTGCAATGAAAGATAATTCATTATCATGTTCATGAAAAATGGCTCCCCCTAAACATGTGCATACTTGAATAAGTAGAAACAAACGAATAGCACAATATATAAGAGCATTTTGCAATAGAAAGCCCATGATATGAAAAAGGGGTAATGAGACAATCTACATAGCTATGGTATAACTTGAGGCTTGATAGAATTTCATACCTTGTGCATATAAAATATGAAGTGAATACCAACACAATAACCTTGTAGTCTCAACCATAGATAACAGATAGCATGGGAATTGTCTCAGTACACACAAAGTTTTCAAATGGAAATAGTTCAACACGTACAAATATGATAAATGGACACAAGCACAAATGAAAGATAAACGCAAATGCTTGTGCCCGAACCCATGCAAATCCCCGAAGTTCCTAATAGAGCAACTTCTCCCCCTTTGGCATTGAAACACCAAAAAGGAAGAAGAGAGATGCTACGTCCCATGACGGTCATCAGTTGGAAGGGGTCTCTTCATCATAATCCTCGTCAGCATCATCCATGTCTTCACCCAAAGTGTCCTGATAAGCGTGTCCAGTGGTGTATGAGCTGCCACCAAGATCATGGTCAATCTGAGTCCATGGAGCCATAGCATTATGTTTCCACTAAGCATAAGTGAGAGGAGCTGAGAGGTCAACAGGAGCAGTCGAGCCAGGCACGTGATGGAGAATCAACTCTTGATTGTGGGCAAGATGGCGACGATCCTTGTAAGCAGTGTATTGCTCCTTGCGAATGTCCACATTCATGCACATGATGTAACATTGGAACAATTCAGCCTTTTGACCTTTCGCATGGGTGGAAGAGACGTGAGTAGGAGCAGCAGCCCTCCTAGCATCACCCATGAAAGAGCCACCACGAGTAGAGCTAGTAGATGGCACAGAAGGAGGCTTGACCATGGTTTTCTTCTCATAGAGCTTCTTGAAATCATGAACCTCCAAGTCATCATCACTAAAGGTATGCTCCGGCAACTTGAACTTGATGAGCTTCATAATATAGGGAGCATATGAAATGGTGCCCTTGGTGACCATGGCTTCATGCATCTCATTGTGAATGTAATCCATAACATCCACACTCCAATCTTCTTCACAATCGGGGTTCTCAACTATGGTGTTGGCATGAAGGAGTAATAACCCACAAGTATAGGGGATCGCAACAGTCTTCAAGGGAAGGAAAACTCAAATTTATTGATTCGACACAAGGGGAGGTAAAGAATACTTATAAGTCTAAACATCGGAGTTGTCAATTCAGCTGCACCTTGGAAAGCACTAGTAACAGGGGTGATGTGAAAGCAGCAGTTGTATGAGAGCAGTATTAATAGTAACACAGTGACAATAGTACCAGAGAACAGTTGTTTGTGTGGAGTTGACAGGAAAGCAATGATGATGACAGAAGGACCGGGGTTCCCAGCTATCTACACTACTGGTAAATCTCAAATAACAAGTGTCGGGTGAACAAATTACAGTTAAGCAATTGACAGTATTGAAATAACATTAAGTTAGCATATCCAGATTATTAATTAAGTAGGCATGTTTTCCATATATAGTTGTGCCTGCTCGCAAAGAGAAACTTGCATAACATCTTTTGTCCTACCAGCCCGTTTGCAGCGAGGCCTCTAGGGAAACTACTGGCAATTAAGGTACTCCTTTTAATAGAGCACCGGAGCAAAGCATTAACACTTGGTGAAAACATGTGATCCTCACATCACAGCCATTCCCTCCGGTTATCCCAATTGTTGTCACTTTGGGGCCATCGGTTCCGGAGAATAACATGTGCATACAACTTGTAGATACAATCTAATCAATAAATATAGAGCTCAAATCTAAGATCATGCCACTCGTGTACTAGTGACAAGCATTAAAAATAACAAGATTGCAGCAACAATAACTTCACAAACTTATATAGATAGACTGATCACAATGTCACAATTCATCGAATCCCAACAAACACAACACAGATTACATCATATGGATCTCAATCATGTAAGGCAGCTCAGGAGAACGTTGTATTGAAGTACATGGGAGAGAGAGAGTACCAACTAGCTACTGCCAAGAACCCGTAGTCCATGGGGGAACTACTCACAAACCATCATGGAGTCGAAGTGGAGGTGGTGGAGTCGATGGAGAAGGCTCTGGGGGTCAATCCCCGTCACGGCAGGGTGGCAGAACAGGAACTTCTGACTCCGGAAACTTGTCAGCGATGGCGGCGGCGCTCGGGACCCGTGGAGGAAATATTGGATATTTTCCTAGGGTTTTTGGTCTAGGAGGTATTTATGGGCGAAAGAGCGATGTCGGTGGGCGCCCGAGGGGCTCATACCACCTCCTGGTGCGGCCAGAAAGGGGGCCACGCCACGGGGTGGTGTGGCCGCCTCGTGGCCCCTCTCCGTCTCGTCTTCGGTGTTCTGGAACGTTCTTTTTCCAAAAATAATTCCAGGATGTTTCTTTCCCAATTCCGAGAATATTTCCTTAAGTACTTTTCTGAAACCAAAAACAGCAGAAAATAGGGAACTGGCACTTTGGCATCTTGTTAATAGTTAGTCCCAGAAAATGGATAAAACTATATAAAATGCATATAAAACATGTAATAACTTGCTATAATATAGCATGTAACATAAGAAATTATAGATACGTTGGAGACGTATCAACATCCCCAAGCTTAGTTCTACTCGTCCCGAGTAGGCAGGAACGATAAAAAGAATAATTTCTGAAGTGACATACTTTCACACAATCTTGATCATATAATAATGTAAGGCTCATGTTATGAATGAAATGATTTAAGGCAATGATTTATAGTTTGCTAACAAATAGACAAGGAGTAAACAACTACATCATATAAGTAAAAACTTTTCATGAATAGTACTTTCAAACAAGCATATCTATGTGGTTTTCTCAATCATGTGGCACTGGCCCTTCTCAAAAATACATTTGTATGAGTGTGATATGTGCAATCTTGTAAAAGCCAGTTTGGATTTTGCACCATTTACTTAATAACTTGAGTTTTATAAATCCAAATCTTGCAAACTTTAGTTCTATGGAAATCCAGTGAGAATACCTACCTATATCTATAAGACTTGCATGCAGGAGATGTATATAACTAAAGTTATATCATGTTTAAGATTGACACCAGTACCACTTTGGTGATTTTTAGTTCATTATTAAAGATACTTTTTGGAGCAAATCCAATTGCATGTGTTATATATGAGTAGTATACATCATATCCTAGCTTGGTTGAATTTTACAGATTATATTTTGTGCATGGTGGATTATTATCTTAAACAGTAGGTTTTTGCACTTCAAAAATATTATATCTATTTTATGTGGTTTGCATGTGTCTAGTTCTAATTGTTTGAGCTATATATGTGTGTGCAAATAGTTTAGGAGTATTTTTGTGTAGTACATATTCTTTTTGTTTATATTACAAAGTTGGATTTGTCTAAAAATAAATCATATCTTGTGTTGCACACTATTAATCGTAAAATGTGTGTGTTCCACTAAAACTGAAATATATGGAGCTATGAGTGTCCAAATTAAGTGAATCCAGTTTCTACAGAAGGCTTAAGTCAAAACCTATCCCTATCAATTAACCTTGCATGTAGGAGATTCCTAAAACTGAAGCTATATTCATTATGGTTTTGAGACTAGTAACATTTACATGATTTTTAGCTACTGTTTGGTAATAGCTTATATTGCAAATCCAAGTTTCACCACTGATATGGTTGCTAGGTGTACTGTGGTAGAAGGATTCTATTTTATAAACATTATCTTAGGAGTTATGATTTATCCACCAAAACAACAACTTTTGGCTAACAGAAGTATTAGCTTTTAATCATCTGTTCTTAGCAAATGTGATTTGTAGAAATATTACTAATCAACTTTTGAAGTTCAGAACCATAACCCAATAATAATGACTAGATTAAACCACTTTGATAATGTGTGGTGCATTGTTTACTTATGTTTAGCATTATTCACGTTGTACCCTTATAATAACATCAATTGTGTTTATATGCTTTGCTTGTGCGTATGTTTGTGTGTTATGTTTTATCTCTTTAAACATCATCTTATTTATCCAATAAATGTAATAAGTTAATTCCCTGTTTTACTTGGATTGTTATGTGTTGATGTGCTTAGTAACTAATAAGTCCAGAAACTTAGGATATCCTTTAATAGTTTCCTGAAAGTATTGCTAGTCCCTTCACTTTTGAGTTTCACATAGTTCACCTTGTTTCCTAGGAGTTGCACTAATTTTATTTGTGTGTTATGCATATGAATGATTGTTTGGTGTTAAATTTTATCCAGTAGTTCCTTGTGTTTTGCAATGCTTAATATATGACTTTCTTATCTTAGGTAGCTGTCAACACTTGGTTGTCATGTGATTGTTTGTTTATTGGTTGAAGTGACCTTGATTGTGGTGTCTTGTTAAATAGGCCTAGTGCACCATTTTAGCTCTTAGTCATAAACTTGTTTGGACAGTGGTTTTACCATTGTTTGTCGCTTAGTTACTTAATATTAGGTGTTTCTTGAGTTAGTAACATGTTTGCATGTGAGTGTGCTCAATGTTGGTGTTAATATTAAGACTTGCTTGGTGTTAGGATACTTTTGTCCGAAGTATTTCCTAAACAATTAATATACTTTTGTCTGAAGTATTTCTTGAACTATTAGGATACTTTTGTCCAAAGTATTTCCTAAACAATAAATATACTTTTGTCTGAAGTATTTCTTGAACTATTAGGATACTTTTGTCTAAAGTATTTCCTAAACAATTAATATACTTTTGTCTGAAGTATTTCTTGAACTATTAAGATACTTTTGTCTGAAGTATTTCCTGAACTGCTAAGATGCTTTTGTCTGAAGTATTTCCTGAAACTAATATAACAACTCTTGTTAAATGATCTAATCACCCTAAGAGACGAATTGCTTTAGTGTTCTGTTAACACTACCTTTTTAGCAAATAAGGTTGATGTGTATATCTTCTTAATTGTATATGATGTTTGTCTTAGCTCTATGGACTTTGCTGTTTGTTTTTGTTTAGCTAAAGGAGATGTTTGCTCTCGATTGTTAGCTTACTGTCTTGTGCAATGCTTGTTGTTTAGTATGTCCTTGTAGCTTTGTATTGTATTCTGAGTGTGCTTCATTTTCCTGTTTACGACGTTAGATACGATCGGGAAGGAACGGGAAGTGAGGAATGATCCTGAGGAACATCAAGATCAAGACCAAGGACATATTGCTGAGCCAGGCAAGCCACCTCACCACTATAATGAATCCTACTATTTTATCAAGCATTGTTTTGTTTTCAAAATAAAATGATGCACGTTTCACTTCTTTTGTGGCACCTTGCCACTCGAAAACTATTTTACAAAGTATTGTTTGGCCAAAGTTACCTACTACAATACTATAGGTGTTACAAAAAGAGTTTTACTTGATGAGCCTTGTTGTTGAAGGCTCCATCAAAAAGATTAAGTTTTCTAGTAGTTTACCTTCCTCTACTTACCTCAAAACTATAGGATGGGAACCTATTTGATAAAATTGGTTTACGGAGGAAAACCCGAGCTGCTGGGAGCAATCGGAGAGCAAGTGTTTTATTAAAACCCGAGTTGCTGGGAGCAATCGGAGATGTTTGCAAAAACCCGAGCTGCTGGGAGTAGTCGGTGGATTGGAGGTTGTTTTTGAAAAACAAACTACTGCCCTAGCAGCCGCTCAAACAATTAACCCGTGCAACCACACTACCTGACATGGGTAGGGCTTAGCCGGAAGCTTGTCTGTTTTAGTGTTGGGGCTCTCATACTTTCTATAAGGGCTGGGCCCTCGAAGCCGGGTTGTCGTCCGGAAGAGACAATACACTGTTGAGGACCAACAGCCGAACGATTACGGTGGGTCTCCTGACGTGACAGTGTGGCGTCCCGAGGAAAGACCAAGAGGTCTAGTGGAGCACACGGTGCCGAGGAGAACAAACCTACCGGGAGGCCCCGATACTAGGGTGGTCATAGTGGAAAGCTTTGATCGTGTTATCTGGACCCCCGCATGCTGTCGTATGACGGGCCGTGCCAGACACGGCGGAAGGACCGATTGGTGTGGGTAAAGTGTGCAACCTCTGCAGAGTGTAAATCTATTCGAATAGCCGCGTCCGCGGTCATGGACGGTTGGAAAGGCCACTGATCTAGGCGTATGGGCAATTTGGTTTTTAAAAGAGAAATGTTTTCGGAGGAAACAAAGAGACAGCAAAGAGGTACCTGGGAGGTACGTAATTTGGGTGAGGATGATTGGTCTCGGGGAGACAATCAGTCTGATCTCAAGGAAGGAAAAAGGGTTACCCCTATCCTAGTGCTTTTAAAGGTTTTACAAAAGAAAGTTTTGAACTTAGATATGTCCTTGCTATATCTAAGAGAAGAGAATTCTATCTCTAAATGTTTTTTTTCAACAAAGATACAGAGATGTCATATTCTCTATGTCTAAAATCATGGTATTCGAAAACTAAGCCCTATAGTCGTATATAGCAGCTATCCCAGTTTTCGAAAAGTGTTTTCTTGCATTATCATGAAAACTTAAGCCTTAGAGGTGGTCTTGCGAGTACGTAATTGTACTCATATGGCTGTGTCCCTGGATATTCAAACGTCCAGGTTGAAATGAGGAGATGTACGACAAGAAGGAGGATTATGCCGACGACTACGCCAACTGAGTGTCCCGCTCAACTGCTCTGTGGGAATGCGTCAGGACGTGACGAGGGTCGACGCTAGCCGAAGCTTCCGCTGAACCTTAGTTAATATTCGTCAAGTGCGACGATGTTTGCAGACTGGGTCATGAGACCATTATTTATGTAAGTCTTATTCTATTCGAGTTGTATGATGTAACTTTGTATACCATGTCGTTTATGTGATCGCGATGCACTGATCATTGGGATCGTGATCTGTTTACATAACGTGGGCATCTCTGACGGTTAGTCAGAGGGGTCCTCACAGTGATGTCCATTTCCTTTATGGCCTCCGTTGCTTCCTTGAATCCACCATTAGGGTTACGATTATGATGCTCATGGTTGCTTCCTCCACTATGGTGGTTCCCTGGTTTATATCAATGGTTTACCTCATGAGAAAATGTAGCGTACCTGCACTTAAAATAAGGCAGATACCTGTGTATAGTGCAAATCCCTGGATCGATTCGTTTGCACACACAGTTCACGATGTAATATCACAACAAAGCATCAATTTTATTACATCGATGATCCAGAATTACAAAATATTCGATACAAGTTGCATAGCATAAAGCTAGCTTTGAAATAGTACACGGCGGGAAAACAATAGCAGTGGGTCTCCAACAACTTCATGTTGCCACATGCGAAAAGATGTTGGTTGTAGACTCGAAACCTTTAAACGAAACCTTACTCGTCATTTGATCAATCTGCAATAAGAAAAATATTGCAACAACGTGGGTCAGATTCCATTAAAAATGGAGTCTGGCAAGTGACACTACGGTGGACACTTAATGGAATAACTCTATAGCCTATATGCATATATGGCTGGTGGAGTTCAAGGCTATTTTGCATAAAGCCAATTTTTACTATCTCTTTGGAAAACACTTTCTTCAAATCAAGACAAGTATGGCGTGAAAACCATAAATCTCATCTTCCCTTGTTCACCCATCAAGTTTTATTTCTGAAATTGGAATGATGGAATCCTCCGTTGACGTCCGTGGTCAGCTGCTCAAATTGTCCGTACCGGGGACACGGCTAAGTACTTAGTTTTACACTCTGCAGAGGTTGTGCACGTTCACCATTGTACCCATTCAACCCAAATTATCCTTTACACACCATTTGTGATAAGGAAAGGAGAAGAATGAGACGAGATCTTTCAGAAGCATTTTCCCTCCCACCTGCCTTGACCCGTTCCACCTAACACCCCCTACATCTCCTTGTAAAGTCGGAGAGAGTCCACGCAACATAATTGATCAAGCCAGAGCCCATATGGCAATGGCTGCACTGGAAGCAATCGTCACTCGGAGTTCTTCAGATTCCTCTTTTCCTGGGTGGCCATTCACAAGTGTACATACTCCAGGAACCATAGCCATGGACCTGAGTAGCCACTCAACATAAACCATACAACCACTTACCACCCAGGTGTTTCATTAACTTAGTGGATGTACTCTCAGGTGAAAATCACCATGCTCACGGCCCTAAGTAGAATAGACATTCATCCTAGGCGACGACAACCATGAGCACAGCCCTGATTAGTCACTTAATATTTTGTAAAACTTTTCATCAATTGCATAGCATCAATATTTCTGCTAAGTATGATATAGGAACCTAGACACAGGAGTAAGGGAATTCTACACAGGTTTAGCATAGCAATACTATCCTACACATGCTTATATAAAAATACACTAAGTAATGCATATAGAAATAATAGGAAGTTTATGAGGTGTGCCACTTGCCTTTGAATGTTGTCGTTGTTCACAAACTCTTTTCAACAACGAACGTTTGCTCTCCGTTCAATCTAAACAATATAAGCAAACAACAATACAACAATCAACAAACAACAATCATCAATCATACATGCACATACATAGTGAACAAATAAGTTTCAAAAAACTTCTAACGATAACATGTTATGTATGATATGCAAATTATTTCTAAGGACTAGAGATGCAAGTCATGACATGAAAATCTTTTTAAGTCTTAAGTGAAAGACAAGATTAGAAAAGAGGGAAAAGATAGAAGAAATATGTAGTTGGTCTTCCAGGCTTCATCTCCAGACTTGTAATATTCTCCTTGGTGATTTCTTGATTGAATTCTTGGTAGACTTGAATAATCTTCAGACTTGATGATTTTTGTATCACCTAGGCTGGTCTTGGATTTAACTTAGTCTTCAAGAGGTCTAAGAGAAGAAAGGAGAAATGAAAGAGAGAGGGAGCAAGACTTAGAAAATATTTCTGGTTGGTCTTCATGAACTTCCTCTTGATTTTTCTTCTAAGTGCTTCTACTTCTAGGAGATTCTTCTAGAGTCTTGTTTTGGCTAAGTCCTTCATTGGTCTTCTTGCTCCATATTGAACATCCTAAGTGTCTAAGTGTATCACTTTACCAAAATGCTAAGTTGAAAATATTTCTAACTTAGAGAAAATGGGGAAGGAGTTTTCTTATGGGAAATATAACTTCAAAATAAAATATGATATGCATGAAATGCAATTTTTAATCACATGAGCAATTATGCTAATGCAATTTAATTAATTTCTATTTTCTCAAAATATAATAAAGGAATAAATATAAGATTAAAGTTTTATGTGATTTAAATTTTTATAAGAAAATTTTATAATTAGTATTAATAGACAGAGGGGATTTAAATAAATTTATAGCAATTTGATTTACTCAAAAATAATATTTATATCAAAAGTTATGTCAAATTTACTCAAACATCATATTTTGAATTTGAATAAATCTAAATTTCTCAAGATTGGAAAACTACAGAACTAGCACAATCTATAGGTCATGGGCTTTTCAAAGATATTTTATTTACAAATTTTGACCTTACAGAATTAAAACTATAATTAAAATAATATTGTACATGTTTCTGTAAATACCAAGTTAGTGCACGACTAAAATACAAGTTTTTATTATACCACTATTTTCTACACGTTCATACGATTCCATGCACTACAAAAACATCAAAAATGGAGTTACGGTTGATTTAATAT
This sequence comes from Poa annua, assembly GCA_026929855.1. Taxonomy (NCBI): domain Eukaryota; kingdom Viridiplantae; phylum Streptophyta; class Magnoliopsida; order Poales; family Poaceae; genus Poa; species Poa annua. The sequence goes on along the minus strand of CM049431.1, from coordinate 75,228,988 downwards.
AAATTTTGAAAGTTATGTCTAGTCAGAAAAACGAAAATATTGAATAGGTGACCTATGACGTTTTTCTAATGGCTGCTATCCTTCATCAAGTGATATGTACGTAACAAGATAGAAGGAAGCACATCAGCATCTCACCGGCGAGAGAAGATGATGGCGGCGGTGGATCGGCCTGGCGATCGTAGGCGGACGCGGATGGTCGGCGTGCTGTGGTCATCGGCGACGGGTGTGGACGGCGACGACGTTTTGGAAGCTCCCAGACGCGAGGGAGACGACGGCGACGCGCGTATGGACACGGCGGAGCGGAAGACGGTGTTGGAGTTGAGCGGGGATTCCCGGAGCTGCGTGGAGAGGCGAACGGAGTAGCGACGGCGACGATGAAATTCGGGTCGAGCTCGGCCTCCACGATTTGGCTGTGGAAATGAAGCAAGAAGGGTGTTTAAACGAGCGCACGGACGTGGGAAGGAGTAAGGACCAAGAATCGGCGGCGGGGACTCACTCTGCTCGTCGGAATCAAAAAAATGCGGTGGCGGTCGAGCGAAACTCCGGCGAAGAAATTCGTCGGCCTTGGGGCGTATTGGAGAGGGCTTTTGGGGGGGGGAGGGGGATGGAGGAGGATGTCGAGGGCTTTTTATAGAAACCAACCATGCTTGATTTGGTGTAGTAATTTGCCCGCAATTAATCGGAGATTAATTTCGACCAAAAACGCTCATGTTTAATGGCGGACGAAATTAGAGCAATTTAGTGCATTTAAGAGAGGGCTTTTATGGGGAAATGAAAGAGAATATCAAGGACTTTAATTAGAAACAAACGGTGCGTCATTTGGGGCTCTAAATCAACGGGAATCAATTCGAGAAGTTTACATGGGAGCTGTTTTCGTGTTTTCTGCTTCTGGAGCTTTGAAGACGATTCTGACGTCAGCATTTTTTTCTTTTTCTTTTTCTGATTTTTCTTATTTCTTTCATAACTTTTGATTTAACACTCCAAATCAAGTCAAATAAAATTTTAAAAATTTGTAAAAATAATATCTTTGTGTTAAACCAGTTGTGGGCATGTTTTGAACACTTTTCAAAAATCAAAATTTTGAATTATTGATTAATTACAAATTTGCCACTTAATGTCAAATTTGAAAACATGGCTTAAATAATTTCGTTTTTGGCTAAATAAAATTTATAAAAATACATCACTTATATAAGTTTAAAATTAAGTTATTTAAACTCATTTTCCAATATTAAATAATTTTTGGCTTTAGTACAATATTAAATAACATCACACATTTATTTGAAATGAAAAGGGAAATATAAAGTATTCATTTTTAATTCAAAATATTTTGTGCACCATTATATTTTATATTATGATAATTCATTTGAAAACCTTATAACAAATTTGGAAAATATTTTTGATTTAATTCATTTCTTATATAGAAAATATATTCATGAAAGTCATTTCATGTTTTGAAAATAAATGAAAATCATTTAAGCTAATGAAATGTTTATTTGGATTGTTAAGTAATTATAAAATCTATGAGGTTTTAAGTTATAAACTATAGGCTTATAATTTCCAAACTATATTTTGAACTTAGTTAAAAGAATGAAAACCATTTGGCAATTATACCATTTTAATAGTCTTGAATTTAAGAATAGATATGGCTAAGTGGTTGAAATCAATTACTTATAAGTAAACTATTTACTTAAAATAAAATGGTTTGTACTTTATGAAACATTTGTCAAATTACATATTAAGGTTTTTGAAATACAATGGATAATGAAATGTTTAATTGGAAATAACTTTTGAAAATAATGACACATTGGGAATTTTGAAATAATAGACTTTTTCAAATTGGTTGAAGTCTTTTATAGTTAGTTTTCTTATGCATTTAATATTTTATTTTAATCAAAACAAGAGTTTTAAATTTTAGTGATTTTTGAACATTCCAAAATGTTGGGATGTTACAGACTACCACCCTTAAAAGGAATCTCGTCCCCGAGATTCGGAGAAGCTAGAAAGACAAAGCAGGTGCTTGGAATGATTCTGATAACTCGAGAGGTTTGAGAGATGAAAGGTTTTGACATGGAAACTTGAAAGCTGGTAGGGGATGTTTTTTCTGATTGGAGAGACTCGAAAGAAAGATGGTTTGGGATCTCTGGGTTCAATGCAGCTGGGTTAGAATTATCTGGGTGGCTACCACCCTTAAAAGAAATTTTTGTGGTCAGTCTAGGAACTTTGTTTAATCTTGTTTATTTCTCTGATGTAGAGCGTACAAGTATTCAAAATACAATGGCATGTGGTGGATACAGAAATTTTAGCACTCACGTTTTCCACTCGGTCCTTGGAGAGATTTATCCTTCTTCCACTCAGGGCACTTATCAGCGTAATGTCCCTTGTCTTTGCACTTGTAGCAACTTATGTGGCTATGATCTTTCTTGGATTCAAACTTTTGTCTTTGTTCCTCCAGGATCTTCATGAGAGACTGTCGCATTCCTTCCTTAGTTTGCTGGATAGCTTGTTGCACCGACGGATAAAGTTGACACTGAATTGGGACATGGTTTGTTCCTTCACACAGGAAGCAAGTAACCTGACTTGTGGGGAAAACTCTAACTAGATGTCTTGTATGATCATGGGGCCACTCATCAGGACAATCTTTGGACGTATGTCTTATCTCTCCACAAGTTTTGCATGCCTTTAGTTTGGTCATACTATTCTCTTCAAAATCACTATGGTTTTGATCAATCTTAGACAGTTGGTCATTGATCAACTTCCACAGCTGACTCTGGTTCTCTAATAGTAGTCGCATAGTTGTATGCAAAACATTGGTGTTGGTATTGGGATGAGAAATCTGTTTGGTTTAGAAAGCAATGAGTTGAATTATTTGTACTATGGAGGAATCCTAGTTCAATAAAACAAAACAAGGCAACCAATCTATAACATAATCAATCAACATCTAACAAACATCAAGCAACAAGGTTCACAACAAACAAACAATCTAGTATTGTCATATAGCCAAGTTGATATGATCAATACACTAACACGATATCGTCATTCTATTTAGGTGGTGGTCAAATCTACCTCCTTCGTGACCGCTTCAAGTTCTTGTTCAACTTTCTTGGATATCTTAGAAGTTTTGGCCGAACCCTGTTTCTTCAGTGGTCTTCCATGCATGTAGACTTCATGTTGAACTGAAACTTTTCTATATGAAGCAGTAGAATCAGACTTAGACTACAAGAACATGGTCATCTGGAAAAAGATAAGATGTTTTCAGAAGGTTGATAGTAGATGAGAGAATGAGGAAGATAAAATGAAAAGTTTTGTTTTTAGAAAAGTGAATAAATAGATTTTCAATCCTATGGTCAAATCCTATTTCTATCCAAACCTAGGTTTTCGAACCTACAGGCAACACAGTGCTCTGATACCATCTGTAGCGTACCTGTACTTAAAATAAGGCAGATACTTGTGTATAGTGCAAATCCCTGGATCAATTCGTTTGCACACACAGTTTACGATGTAATATCACAACAAAGCATCAATTTTATTACATCGATGATCCAGAATTACAAAATATTCGATGCAAGTTGCATAGCATAAAGCTAGCTTTGAAATAGTACACAGCGGGAAAACAATAGCAGTGGGTCTCCAACAACTTCATGTTGCCACATGCGAAAACATGTTGGTTGTAGACTCGAAACCTTTAAACGAAACCTCACTCATCATTTGATCAATCTGCAATAAGAAAAATATTGCAACAACGTGGGTCAGATTCCATTAAAAATGGAGTCTGGCAGGTGACACTATGGTGGACACTTAATGGAATAACTCTATAGCCTATATGCATATTTGGCTGGTGGAGTTCAAGGCTATTTTGCATAAAGCCAATTTTTCCTATCTCTTTGGAAAATACTTTCTTCAAATCAAGACAAGTATGGCGTGAAAACCATAAATCTCATCTTCCCTTGTTCACCCATCAAGTTTTATTTCTGAAATTGGAATGATGGAATCCTCCGTTGACGTCCGTGGTCAGCTGCTCAAATTGTCCGTACCGGGGACACGGCTAAGTACTTAGTTTTACACTCTGCAGAGGTTGTGCACGTTCACCATTGTACCCATTCAACCCAAATTATCCTTTACACACCATTTGTGATAAAGAAAGGAGAAGAATGAGACGAGATCTTTCAGAAGCATTTTCCCTCCCACCTGCCTTGACCCGTTCCACCTAACACCCCCTACATCTGCTTGTCAAGTCGGAGAGAGTCCACGCAACATAATTGATCAAGCCAGAACCCATATGGCAATGGCTGCACTTGAAGTAATCGTCACTCGGAGTTCTTCATATTCCTCTTTTCCTGGGTGGCCATTCACAAGTGTACATACTCCAGGAACCATAGACATGGACCTTAGTAGCCACTCAACATAAACCATACAACCACTTACCACCCAGGTGTTTCATTAACTTAGTGGATGTACTCTCAGGTGAAAATCACCATGCTCACGGCCCTAAGTAGAATAGACATTCATCCGAGGCGACGACAACCATGAGCACATCCCTGAGTAGTCACTTAATATTTTGTAAAACTTTTCATCAATTGCATAGCATCAATATTTCTGCTAAGTATGATATAGGAACCCAGACACAGGAGTAAGGGAATTCTACACAGGTTTAGCATAGCAATACTATCCTACACATGCTTATATAAAAATACACTAAGTAATGCATATAGAAATAATAGGAAGTTTATGAGGTGTGCCACTTGCCTTTGAATGTTGTCGTTGTTCACAAACTCTTTTCAACAACGAACGTTTGCTCTCCGTTCAATCTAAACAATATAAGCAAACAACAATACAACAATCAACAAACAACAATCATCAATCATACATGCACATACATAGTGAACAAATAAGTTTCATAAAACTTCTAACGATAACGTGTTATGTATGATATGCAAATTATTTCTAAGAACTAGAGATGCAAGTCATGCCATGAAAATCTTTTTAAGTCTTAAGTGAAAGACAAGATTATAAAAGAGGGAAAAGATAGAAGAAATATGTAGTTGGTCTTCCAGGCTTCATCTCCCGACTTGTAATATTCTCCTTGGTGATTTCTTGATTGAATTCTTGGTAGACTTGATTAATCTTCAGACTTGATGATTTTTGTATCACCTAGGCTGGTCTTGGATTTAACTTAGTCTTCAAGAGGTCTAAGAGAAGAAAGGAGAAATGAAAGAGAGAGGGAGCAAGACTTAGAAAATATTTCTGGTTGGTCTTCATGAACTTCCTCTTGATTTTTCTTCTAAGTGCTTCTACTTCTTGGAGATTCTTCTGGAGTCTTGTTTTGGCTAAGTCCTTAATTGGTCTTCTAGCTCCATATTGAACATCCTAAGTGTCTAAGTGTATCACTTTACCAAAATGCTAAGTTGAAAATATTTCTAACTTAGAGAAAATGGGGAAGGAGTTTTCTTATGGGAAATATAACTTCAAAATAAAATATGATATGCATGAAATGCAATTTTAATCACATGAGCAATTATGCTAATGCAATTTAATTAATTTATATTTTCTCAAAATATAATAAAGGAATAAATATAAGATTAAAGTTTTATGTGATTTAAATTTTTATAAGAAAATTTTATAATTAGTATAATAGACAGAGGGGATTTAAATAAATTTATAGCAATTTGATTTACTCAAAAATAATATTTATATCAAAAGTTATGTCAAATTTACTCAAACATCATATTTTGAATTTGAATAAATCTTAATTTCTCAAGGTTGGAAAACAGCAGAACTAGCACAATCTATAGGTCATGGGCTTTTCAAAGATATTTTATTTACAAATTTTGACCTTACAGAATTAAAAATATAATTAAAATAATGTTTTACATGTTTCTGTAAATACCAAGTTAGTGCACGACTAAAATACAAGTTTTTATTATACCACTATTTTCTACACGTTCATACGATTCCATAGACTACAAAAACATCAAAAATGGAGTTACGGTTGATTTAATATAAATTTTGAAAGTTATGTCTAGTCAGAAAAACGAAAATATTGAATAGGTGATCTATGACGTTTTTCTAATGGCTGCTACCCTTCATCAAGTGATATGTACGTAACAAGATAGAAGGAAGCACATCAGCATCTCACCGGTGAGAGAAGATGACGGCGGCGGTGGATCGGCCGGGCGATCGCAGGCGGACGCGGACGGTCGGCGTGCTGTGGTTGTCGGCGACGGGTGTGGACGGCGACGATGTTTTGGAAGCTCCCTGACGCGAGGGAGACGACGGCGACGCGCGTATGGACACGGCGGAGCGGAAGACGGTGTCGGAGTTGAGCGGCGATTCCTGGAGCTGCGTGGAGAGGCGGACGGAGTGGCGACGGCGACGATGAAATTCGGGTCGAGCTCGGCCTCCACGATTTGGCTGTGGAAATGAAGCAAGAAGGGTGTTTAAAGGAGCGCACGGACGTGGGAAGGAGTAAGGACCAAGAATCGGCGGCGGGGACTCACTCTGCTCGTCGGAATCAAAAAAATGCGGTGGCGGTCGAGCGAAACTCCGGCGAAGAAATTCGTCGGCCTTGGGGCGTATTGGAGAGGGCTTTTGGGGGGGAATGGAGGAGGATGTCGAGGGCTTTTTATAGAAACCAACCATGCTTGATTTGGTGCAGTAATTTGCCCCCAATTAATCGGAGATTAATTTCGACCAAAAACGCTCATGTTTAATGCGGACGAAATTAGAGCAATTTAGTGCATTTAAGAGAGGGCTTTTATGGGGAAATGAAAGAGCAGATCAAGGGCTTTAATTAGAAACAAACGGTGCGTCATTTGGGGCTCTAAATCAACGGGAATCAATTCGGGAAGTTTACATGGGAGCTGTTTTCACGTTTCCTGGTTCTGGAGCTTTGAAGACGATGCTGAGTCGGCATTTTTTTCTTTTTGTTTTTCTGATTTTTCTTATTTCTTTCATAACTTTTTATGTAACACTCCAAATCAAGTCAAATAAAATTTTAAAAATTTGTAAAAATAATATCTTTGTGTTAAACCAGTTGTGGGCATGTTTTGAACACTTTTCAAAAATCAAAATTTTGAATTATTGATTAATTACAAATTTGCCTCTTAATGTCAAATTTGAAAACATGGCTTAAATAATTTCGTTTTTGGCTAAATAAAATTTATAAAATACAACACTTATATAAGTTTAAAATTAAGTTATTTAAACTCATTTTCCAATATTAAATAATTTTTGGCTTTAGTACAATATTAAATAACATCACACATTTATTTGAAATGAAAAGGGAAATATAATGTATTCATTTTTAATTCAAAATATTTTGTGCACCATTATATTTTATATTATGATAATTCATTTGAAAACCTTATAACAACTTTGGAAAATATTTTTGATTTAATTCATTTCTTGAATAGAAAATATATTCATGAAAGCCATTTCATGTTTTGAAAATAAATGAAAATCATTTAAGCTAATGAAATGTTTATTTGGATTGTTAAGTAATTGTAAAATCTATGAGGTTTTAAGTTATAAACTATAGGCTTATAATTTCCAAACTATATTTTGAACTTAGTTAAAAGAATGAAAACCATTTGGCAATTATACCATTTTAATAGTCTTGAATTTAAGAATAGATATGGCTAAGTGGTTGAAATCAATTACTTATAAGTAAACTATTTACTTAAAATAAAATGGTTTGTACTTTATGAAACATTTGTCAAATTACATATTAAGGTTTTTGAAATACAATGGATAATGAAATGTTTAATTGGAAATAACTTTTGAAAATAATGACATGTAAGGACCCCTCGGACAAGTCCGAGATGCCCACGTTATGTAAGAGATCACGATCCCAATGATCAGTTCATCGCAATCACATAACCAACATAGGTATCAAAGAGTTACATCATTCAAGTCATACGAATAAAAGTCTTACAACACATAGACGGTCATACGACCAAAGTCAACAAATCTCGTCACGCAGAACGGAATTAACTAAGATAGCGGAAGCTCATGGCTAGCGACGGCTCTTAACATCCCCGAGCGCATGTTCCCACAAGTGCAGTTGACCGGTGACAGCTAAGTGGCGAAGTCGTCGTCAAACACCTCCTCCTCGATGTAGGCCTCCTCATTGCAATCTGGACATTTGAATATCCAGGGACAGAGCCACATGAGTACAATTACATACTCGCAAGACCACCTCTAGGCTTAAATTCTCATGATAGTGCAAGAAAACACTTTTGGAAAAACTGGGATAGCTGCTATATATACGACTATAGGGCTTAGTTTTCGAATACCATGATTTTAGACATAGAGAATACGACATCTCTATATCTTTGTTGAAGAAAACATTTAGAGATAGAATTCTCTTCGCTGAAATGCGACATCTCTATATCTTTGTTGAAGAAAACATTTAGAGATAGAATTCTCTTCTCTTAGATATAGCAAGGACATATCCAAGTTCAAAACTTTTGTTTATAAAAGTTTATCAAACACTAGGATAGGGGAAACCCTTTTTCCTGACTTGAGATCGGACTGGATGTCTCCCCGAGATCAACCATCTTCACCCAAATTCCGTACCTCCCAGGTACCAACTTATGCCTGCTCGAATCTCCCGGAGAAACCTATCCTTTCCTCTTTTCAAGACCCAGAATGCCCATACGCCTAGATCAGTGGCCTTTCCAACCGTCCATGACCGCGGACGCGGCTATTCGAATATATTTACACTCTGCAGAGGTTGCACACTTTACCCACACCTATCGGTTATTCCGCCGTGTCTGCCACGGCCCATCATACGACAGTATGCGGGGGTCCGGATAAGACGATCAAAACTTTCCACTATGACCACCCTAGTATCGGGGCCTCCCGGTAGGTTTGTTCTCCTCGGCACCGTGTGCTCCACTAGACCTCTTGGTCTTTCCTTGGGACACCACACCGCCACGTCAGGAGACCTGCCGTAATCGTCCGGCTGTTGGTCCTCAATAGTGTATTGTCTCTTCCGGACGACAACCCAGCTTCAAGGGCCCAGCCCTCATAGAAAGTATGAGAGCCCCAACACTAAAACAGACAAGCTTCCGGCTAAGCCCTACCCATGTCAGGTAGTGTGGTTGCACGGGTTAATTGTTCGAGCGGCTGCTAGGGCAGTACTTTGTTTTTCAAAAACAACCTCCAGTCCTCCGACTACTCCCAGCAGCTCGGGTTTTCGCAAACATCCCCGCTTGCTCTCAGCAACTCGGGTTTTAATAAAACACTTGCTCGCCGATTGCTCCCAGCAACTCGGGTTTTCTTCCTCGAAACATCTTCATCAAATGGATCCCCATCCTATAGTTTTGAGGTAAGATAACAGAATATACTATTTGAAAACTTAATCTTCTTTATAGAGCCTTCAATGACAAGACTCATCAAGTAAAACTCTTCTTATAATACCTACAGCTATTCTAGTAGATAACTTTGGCCAAACAATATTTGGTAAAAATAGTTTTCGGGTGGCAAGGCGCCACAAAAGAAGTAAAACATGCATTATTTTATTTTCAAAACAAAACATGCTTGATAAAATAATAAGATTTCATTATAGTGGTGAGGTGGGCTTGCCTTGCTCAAAGTACTGTCCCTGGTCTTGTTCTTCAGCGTAGTCGTGCTCAGCTACCTCGTACTGCTCTTCCCCGGGTTGCGATTCTACCGTAACATGAAAAACAGACGAGACTAGCGTAAGTCCTAAAATGCGAGTTGATAACAATCTAAAGTATATCAACAAACAACAAGCATCACAAACAGAAAACACAACTAATGCATTCAATATTTATTAGGGGCTGTTTACATGGTTTAAGCATAATTCTTAAGGTACTGCTCCTAAAATTAAACCCTTCTACCACATCACTGCTGACACACATGTGGAGCTCTGAAAATTAGCTGTTCATGAAAATCTATCACCAAACAAGAATTAAAAATCAGATAAGAGCTACTGATGTCAAACTTAGGCAGAAGGTAGGTTCAGTTTTATAGATCTCCTGAATGCATAATTAGCCTTTCTGGTGAGATGTGAGTTTTCTCTTTAAGTGGAGATTTTACTTATCAAATTTGGATACTCCTAGCTCAAGTTATCCCAGTTTTAAAATAAAGTATACTTCTGACCATTATCTATGTGCAGAAAATAATAAGAATTATTTTGGTGTCAAACCAGTGGGGTGAGTTAGATAAAACCTGTGGCTATCCCACAAAAATATCCCCAACATTTATCTATGGACAGAGGTGGCTCCTTCAATTAAAACTAGACATGACATAACCTCTGAAATTTCAGAAATGCATCTTAAGAGATTATCTGCCTGTGTTTCAGGGATTTATTCACTAAGAATTAACTGAGTACTGGAAAAACCTACATTTGTAGTATATGATAACCCTAACATATATCTAACACCTCCAATTGGATTTTCCTCAAAAAGTGTTTTTATTGAAGAGTTAAAAATCCCCAAACACCTACTGATGTTATTCTTAGATTAGGAATAACTTTTGCTATAACATTCTCCTGCATGCAAGATTTACCAATATAGATAGGCATTTTTACAAGCTTTCCAACAGATCCAAGATTGCATGATTTGGATTTATAACACACAAGTTATTAAACAAATGGTGAAAGAGGTACGTTTTACTAAATCTATTTTACCACAAAACTGAAAACACATTTTGGCACAAGTCCAACGCCACATGGTTAAGAAAACGTGCATGCATGTTACAAAATTTATCCCATCATTTTACCCACTCTAGATTTACCACAAATGATTTAAAGCTAAACTCTAGATTTACTGGAAAAATTAACAGGAAAAAGAATAAAAGGGAAACAAGCCGAACGGGCCAGATCTGGGCCAGATCGTCCCAGAGGCCACGCAGAGCAGCGCGGATTCGCGCGGGGGCTGAGCTGGGCCGTCCCAAACACGCGCGGCTGCGCGCGCACGGGAAGGTTCAAACCTGGCCGTAGATCTCGTGATCTATGGCTCACGGTCGTCGTCCTCCTCGCGACGCAGCGCGGACGAACCGGACGAGGGGGAGGGAAATGGTGGCGATGGCGCTCACCAGAGACCGCGCGGGGCCAGGGGAAGGGTGGAGATCGACGGAGGGGACGATGGTGAGCTCGACGGTGCCCTCAACTCTCGCATGGAACGTCGGAATCCATGGCGACGGCGGCGGCGAGCTTCTCGGGTCGAGGACGAGCGCGGCGGCTACGGACACCTACAAGAGAGAAGGAGGGCAGGGGGAGTTAGATCTCGACGAGGCGCGCTCGAGGGGCCAAAAATGGCAGAGGGAGGTGGAAATGAACGACGATAAGCACGGCGGGAAGAAATCGGTCTCCGGCGAGGTTCTTCACCTCCAGAGCTCGAGGGAGGGCGTGGCTTTGGGTGAGGGTGGTAGGGGTGAGCAGAGGAGGTGAGGGAGAGCCTCGGGCAGGGTTTTAAGAGGAGAGGGCGAGGCTGAGCACGGATCCAAAACCAGGGGCTGGTTTTCGGGCTCCCTCGGGCAGGAGCGGTTTGGGGAAGGGGAGGGGAGTTCTGGTTGGTCCTCTAGGGCGGTGGAGAGGGGCAGAGAGGATGCTGGTCGAGAGGATACTGCCTGGCCAGTGAGAAGAGAGGGGAGTGTGCTTTGGTTGGGTGAAGAGAAAAAGAGAAAGGAGGAAAGAGGAGGAGAGGTGACCCGAGCCCATGACAGGTGGGCCAGGGGGGTAATCATGCTGCTCTCCTTTTCCAGCAGGTGGAGTAGAAATGAGAGAGAGAGAAAAGAAGTTTTGAGTAAAATCCTCAAACATATTCAAACCCTAAGTTTGAATAATTTAAACATTAACCACAAAAAAAAAATTAGTCAATTACCCATGCCCACCATATTTAGTGAAACTACTGAATTTTCCAAATGCCCAAATCAAACATCTTATTTAGCTCCCAAAGAAAAGAGAACTTTTGGTGAGAAGGACAAGAATCACTCAAATGGTCATGTTATTTTGATGACTACAAAAGCTAGTGAGATTCATATGCAAACAAGCTCTTGTGTGATAATTTAGAACAGGGTATGGAATTATATGTGACCTAGATGGAAATGTTTCAAATGCATGCCAAAAACCATTTAGGGTTTGCTTAATAATAGCCCCTTGTTTGGCTAAGTTTTAACAACCATGAAGATCCTAATAGTGGATATTTTATTTTGGTGCTATGTGACTTTAGTGTTTTCAATGTCAGGGAACACTAGTGGAGCACCCACAACATAAGATGTGCAAACACATTAAATCCTTACTCAAATTACTACACACAAAAGTTTCAGCAAGAGGTGAAAAATCTAGAATAACACCACAATGCTAAAGCTAAGAGAATTGGGGTGTTACATGACACATTGGGAATTTTGAAATAATAGACTTTTTCAAATTGGTTGAAGTCTTTTATAGTTAGTTTTCTTATGCATTTTAATATTTTATTTTAATCAAAACAAAAGTTTTAAATTTTGGTGATTTTTGAACATTCCAAAATGTTGGGATGTTACAGAAAAATGCTTCTTGAATGCAGGTTCAGCATGATGTTTGTTCATACCCAGTTTCCTCTTCCTGTTTTCAGCCTTCTTGATACTTTCCTCCAGTATGATAGCTTGATCCAGGAGAGACTGATTGTTCGGGGCATAAGCTACTGTCAAAGGTATCTTCAGCTCGTCACTCAGTCCATTGAGGAATTTTGCTTTCCTCTAACCATCAGTGTCAATATCTTCTAGAGCATAACGAGACAATGTATGGAACGCATCCATATACTCCTTTAGTGTCTTGTTCCTGTGACGCCTAAAATCGGTACTATGTAGATTTAAGTGATCCCGCCGAAATCCGCATAATAACGATTTTAGGTCGCCCACCAGACATAATGTGCACGTCGAAACATGCGCATTATGTGGGTGGAATTGTGATAACATTACAACAGTTCCGATACATCCACAAATACAGCAGAAGATAAATTACAACAACGACTCGAACGAGTCAAGATACAAATAAGACAATACAAAGATTCAAATGACAGCGGAAGCAAAAATAGTATCCGACTACGGATAAGATGCAAATTGGACTAAGAGTCCTGAAGATAAGCAATGGCGCCATATCCCTGCCTAGCAACACCTCGGATCGTCGGATCCGAGGGCGGATGCGGATGTGCGGGCGGCGGCTTGCGCAGGCGAGCGCGCGGGCACGGGCGGACGCGGCGGCGCTGCGGCGGTCGGAGGCGGCGACGCGGCCGGCGGTGGAGAGGCGGCGCAAGGCGCGCACGGGCAGCGCGGGCAGCGAGCAGGCGGCGGTGCAAGGCGCGGAGGCGGACGGGGAGCGGCGGCGCGGTGGCAGGAGGCGAGCGGGGGAGCGCGGGCGGCGCTCGGGCCGGAGGTGGCCGGCGCGGGGCGCGGCGTGGCGGCCCAGGGAGGCGCGGCGCTGGGGAGCTCGGCCGGGGCGAGGCGGCGGCGGCGCGCTGGGCGCAGGGAGCGGGGCGCGCGAGCGCGCGGCGAAGCGGCAGCGGGGCGGCTCGGTGGCGCGGCGACGTTGGGGGAGGAGCAGGCCGGGGCGGCGCGACCGGAGGCGGGGAGGCGGCGGCCGCGGCGGGCCAGAGCGCACGACGTCGGGGGGCGGCGGCGCGCAGGGCGCGGCGACCGGGGGCGGCGTGGCGCTGGGGAGCGGCGGCGCGGCCGTGGCGGAGCTCTGGTGGCGGCGGCGCAGGAACAGGCCAGCGTGTGGCGGGGCTGACGCGCGGGAGTCGCTGGGAGGCAAGGGCGTCGGGGCGGTTGGTGCGAGAGGAGCACGGGAGGAAGAAGGAGAAAAGGAAGGAAAGAAGAAAAGAAAAAAAGGAGAAAAAGGAAAAGAAAAGAAAGGAAGGGGAGAAAAGGAAAAAGGGAGGTGGGAGGAATCTTTTGCAAATTCCAGAAAAGAGAGGAGGGTGGCTGCAAAAATTGCAGGGGGTGGGAAGAAATTTCTGGGGGAAAACCTAGGGTTTGGTTAGATGGGCTTGGGCTTTAATTCTCTCCCGTTTAATCTTTTTCGTTTTGTATTTTTAAAACAAAAACGAAAATGAATTTGAAAAGGAATCTTATACAAAATATTTTTAGTTTTAAATGGACAATTTAATAAACTATTTTTTAACATTTTTAAAAGATTTGAAAATAACACATTTTTAATCGATTTGAAATGCATTTGAATTTAATTGTAGGAAATTAATTTAAATGCAACAAATTCAATTTAATGCGATGAAATGCAATGCCATGTTGATGCAAAAAGAAAACACACCAAACTAAAAGGGGGATAAATCCCGGGGCGTTACAGTTCCCCTATCTCAGGTTTCGGAACTCTTCTTGCTTCAAGTTCATAATACCCGTGGAGATATGAGCATTAAGAAAACCTTCCTTGAAACTTTCCCAAGTCATGTTGTCCAGAGGGTGTGTGATTTCATATGTTTCCCACCATAGGGATGCTGGTCCCTCCAACAAATGGGTGGTGTACCTCACCTTCTCAGGGTCAGTACACTCACAAATCACCAGATCTCTGTCTACTGAGCGTAGCCAGTCATCTGCCACCATTGGCTCAGTTGCATTGTTAGGCCTAAGTCTTAGAAACCTGGTAAGACTGTCTCCCTGGGGAGGTGGTGGCGGTGGCAGATTGTCGTTGTTGTTGTTGCTTGCTGCAATGAACTGAGTCATCATAGTCATCAACTGGGCCCGGGCGGTCATCAGCTGCTGCATAGCAGCATTGTTGTTCTCGGGAGCACGACGGGGAGGCATCTGTGGTTTAGCATAGATGAGCACAAGATAGATAGATCTAGGGGAAAATATTCCTACCCATACAAGCAATTAACACAATCAACCACAACCATCAAATTTCTAAACATGTCTTTTAGAAACCCGAACTAATCGTTTTGTAACGAAGTACACCGAGATTATGGAAAACAAATACTATAATACTGTCATATCACAATTTGATAGGTCAATACATCAATTAAGATCTCGTTATTCTAATAAATAGGTGGTATAATCTATCTCCTTCCTGAGTGCATCCATTTCCTCCTCTATTTCCTTGAGTTCATCAAGGTACTTCTGGGTGTTGTGAAGTCTAAATTGAAGTCTTCCTCCAAGGTGTTTGATGGCCTCCCAAGCTGCACTTCTTGCTGAATCAAAAAATATTGTGTGTACTATTGTGTTGGTGAATATGCAGCAACCTTTGGTCTTGTGGTCATCTTCTTTGCTTTTGTATAAATGGAGTTGCGCCCACAAGTACTCTTGACCTTAACCCATAAAAGGAAATCCTTTGTATATTGCTTCTCCTTCATATCCCAAGCTCTTCATTATATCCTTAAGTGCTCTTGGAAACTCAGTCTCACATTCCAAGGTCATAGTCGTCACTGGTCCCTTCTTAATGGATTCAAAGAGGCTGGTCATCTAAAAATAAGAGAAGAATACTTAGAAAGGAAATAGTTAAGATAGTTACAAGAATGATGTTTAAAAGTTTTCTTAGTAGCAAACTGAATAAAAATAGATTTTCAATCCTATGGCCAAACCTATTTCTATCCAGACTTAGGGTTTCGAACCTACAGGCAACACAGGCTCTGATACCATATAGAGCATACCTGCTCTTAAAATATGGCAATGTTCTTGTGCATAGTGCAAGTCCCTAGATCGATTCGTTTGGACACACAGTTTACGATGTAATATCACAACAAAGTATCAATTTTATTACATCGATGATCCAGACTTAGAAAATATTTAATACAACTTGCATAGCATAAAGCTAGCATTGGAAAGAGTAAACATCGGAAATAACATAGCAGTGAGTCTCCATCATCTTCATGTTTCCACATGCGAAAACATGTTGGTTGCAGACTCGAAACACTTAAACAAAACCTTACTCGTCTTCTGAACAGTCTGCAATAAGAAAAATATTGCAGCAAAGTGGGTCAGAACCATTTTGAAAATGGAACTGGCAAGTGACACAATGGTGGACACTTAGAAGAAAAAAAATCTAATAACCTATATGCGTATTTGGCTAGTGGAGTTCCAAGTCTATTTTGCGTAATGCCAGTTTTATCCTATCACTTTATAAAACAGTTTCAACATCATAATTGGCAACACTGGTAAGTTCCAGTGAACCAAAAGATGGCCCATCCCTGAGTGTACCCTCAGGTAAATATCCCCACATAACATGGTCCTAAGTATAGTGGAAACTATCTTAGGTGAAAACCCCCATGAACATGGTCCTGAGTAGTTCACTATTGTTCACCTATCAAAATTTTATTTAGGAAATTAGAATATTGGGAATTTCTCTGTTGGTGTCTTTGATCAGCTGAAATCATTACTTGGAGTTCTTCTCTTCGAGTTCTTCACTTCCTTCCATTCCATTTGTTCCTGGGTGGCCATCCTCAAGTGTGCTCTAAGGTGAAAAACCCCACGTACATGATCCTAAGTATAGTGGAAACTACCTTAGGTAAAAACCCTCATGGACATGGTCCTGAGTAGCAACTCAACATAAACCAAACAACCATTCCACCCAGGTGATTTATTAACTTTGTGATGTGTACTCTCAGGTGCAAACCCCCACATACTATGATCCTAAGTACTGTAAAACTATCTTCGGTGAAAACCCTCATAGACATGGTCCTGAGTAGACACTTAACAATTTGTAAAACTTTTCATCAATTGCATAGCATCAATATTTCTACTAAGTATTTCATAGGTACCTAGACACATAGATATAAGGAAATTCTAAACATGTCTTGCATAGAAGTATTACTAAGTCCTTCCCATGCTTAAGAAAATAAACTACTCATGCATATAGAAAATACTTAGGAGATTTATGAATGTGCCACTTGCCTTGGCAGCAAGAAGGGCAGGAGTAGGAGTTGCAAAAGTCTTCGTTTCTCTCCGAAATTTCTAACACATGAAACAAGCCACAATTCAACACACAACAAATTAATTATGACATGCATGAGATGCTATTCTAAAAAAACACAAGGTTTACACAAAGGTTTGGTTAAAAAATAAGTTGTATTTAACATATTTGTCAAGGAGGTTCCAAAAGTTATTTAATAGCTCATTAATTGTAATAAAAACATTAAAAGGTTTTAAACACAATTTAAACTAAAGATTCATAAAGTGTCATTTAAAGGTTTTAACACAACTTAATTGCATTAATAAACATGTCATTTAGTCTCTCTCGTCAAAAGTCATTATTTAGGATATTTCTCAAAAGAAAACATAATAAAATATATTCTAGGATTTAAACTATAACACCAATACTCAAATTAAGCACATGATTTTTAATTCATAAGAATAATGCTCAAAAAAATTTATAATAGAGGATTCATATTACACATATCCTAAAGTTTCTACAACTATTTTATTTGAAAATTTTGGATTACTGAATTAAAGATATGTCAAAAATACTCAAATCACACATTTGAAATTTGAATATTTCTCACTATGTCAAAAATGAAAACTAACAGTTCTAAAATATTGGGCTTTCCAAATATATAAAAATATTTGAATTTGGCCAATAGATAAAAAGTAATGATAAAAACAAAATGAAGGGGGTTTTCTGTAAACTGTTATTAAATTTTAATTAGGAAAAAACGTGGAAATTCTCTGCACACGTGGATCCGATGTGGCGCTGATGTGGCGCTGACTGTACTCGCTGAGTCATCATACCGATTCGGTTTTAAGTGATCTAATCCTAGCCGTGCACGGAAGATCCAACAGTTCAGATCAAAATCAGCAAAACCGAGCGGCGACATCGCCGGAAACCTAACCAGAGGCGTGCCCGCGGCGGCTACATCTCCGGCGACACACGTTCCCGACGTTTTAATGCCTAAGGGGATGGATGAGTCATACCATTACGCGCGGGAGATCGAGGCGGAGGCTGTGGCGAAGTGGACGGCGTCGGGTGCTCTTCTCCTCCGCAAAATGCTCGCCGGAGTTGACCGAGGCGGCGGCGAGCTTCGGGTGTGGAAGAACGCGTCGATTGGCTGCGGGAAAATTACGAAACCTTGTCAAACAACTGCGCAAGGATGAAACAAATGGAGAGCGAGAAACGAGACGGTCCGAGGTGGCTGGAGTTCGCCGTACGGAGAGCTTTTCGCCGGCGGCAGTGGCGGGATGGCGGCGTCGTGTGTGGGCAGCCTAGGGGCTCTCGGTGATGTTGTTTGGGGCAAAACCGAGAGGGGGCGAGGGGATTTAGTAGGAAGAAACCGTGTGATGAATGGTGGAGTTAATCGCTCGAATTGAAGCGAATGAATTTGGGCGTTTCGGCATGGTCGTGGACGTGGTCTCCAGCCGTTGAAGAAGAAGCTGACGTGCGCGCGCCGGCAGATAGCATTTGGACTCGGGGGCTAGCCTCGTCTATTTTTTTATTTTTCAAAATATTTTCTGTTTAAACCTTTTGAATCCGAAATAAATTCAAAACTTTATCAAAACTTCTCAGAAAAATTATAAAAATACATTTTGAAAAGCTTATTAAAAATAGGACTATTTGGTAGTATTTTTGTCTAAAATAAATTAAATAAATGAAAATGTATTATAAAATCAATATAACAACTTTATAGAAATAAACACAATATAAACATATAAATAAAAATTTATTTAAAATTTATTTTATTTAAATGTCATGTTTATATGATTATGATGTATGAATGCAATGGTTGATGTTTTGGATTCCAAAACAAATTCTATATAGTTTCAAAAAGTTTTTTATTTTTCTTAATTTTCAAAAATTGGAAAATCCTAGGATGTTACAAACTACCACCCTTAAAAGGAATCTCGTACTCGAGATTCGGAAAGGCTAGCAAAAGGTTGTGACTCGGATATCTGGGTAGGCTACCACCCTTAAAATAAGATTTTGCTAGTAGTCAAACTTTAAACTGGATTCTTCATTACGAACGTACCATTCACCATGCTAGGCTCATTGAAGTTTCTTCCCATATGGACATGGTTCACATATCCCTTATCAAAGAGATTTGGTTGGGCAGTTTCTTCGGCTTTCTTTTGTGGGCACTCACTTGTGTAATGACCCCTGTTCATGCACCTGTAGCAAAGCACGTGGCTGATATCCTTCTGTTGCTCGGGATTTGGGCGGTGATGTCCATGGTTGTGGCCAGCATATCCCGGCGGTGCCCAAGTTCCTACACTGGTCCGAGATGGAAATCACCTGGAGCCGGAAGGATCATAACCGGGTTATGCCCAAGCCTGGTGGCTATGCTTTGGTGGTAGACCCGACCTTTGTCGGACCAAGCCTCAACGTCCGTTTCAGCCGGGTTCTAATTGACAATGGCTGTGCCATTAACATTATGTACAAGGATACCATGCTGAAGCTGGGGGTGTCCATGAACACGTTGCTCCCAACCGAGACCACTTTCCACGGCATTGTGCCCGGAGTCTCCTGCTCCCCCATGGGTAAGATTTGGGTTGAGGTGTTGTTTGGAACCTGGGAAAACTGCCGGACTGAGAGCTTGGAGTTCGAAGTCGCGGATCTCGAAAGTCCCTACCATGCACTCAGCGGTAGGCCGGCATTGGCCAAGTTCACGATCTCCACTCATATGGGGTACCTGAAGATGAAGATGCCGGGTCCAAATGGGGTGATCACCATCGCGGGAGACCACAAGCTCTCCATGGACTGCGCATCGGCCGGCTCGAACTTAGCCGAGTCCCTTGTCATAGCTGAGAAGAAGAGAATTCAGCAGGTGGTTGCATCGGCCAAGACATCGCAACTCGGCGTGCCCGGGATGGTGAACCCGGAGCAGAATGCCTCGTTCCAAGCACCGAAGGAAACCAAGAAGGTGGAAGTCGACCCTAGCAACCCGGAGCGCCAGGTCATCATTGGCAGCAACCTGGACAGCAAATAGGAAGGCGAGCTCGTTGACTTCCTCCGTGAGAATCGGGATGCCTTCGCGTGGTCGAGTGACGATCTGCAAGGCGTTCCAAGGGAGTTGGCTGAGCACTCGCTATTTATCAGGCCGGATGCGAAGCCGGTGAAGCAACCGACTAGGCGCCTCTCGGATGACATAGTCATAAAAACAAACGAAAAATCCTCTCTGATCGATGATCTGAGGAAGAAATTTTAAAATTTAAGGAGATTCCGGATGAAGTTGAATCCGGATAAATGCACATTCGGTGTTCCGGCAGGCAAGCTACTCGGTTTTCTCATATAAGGCCGGGGGATTGAGGTCAACCCGGGTAAAATACGTTCAATCGAGAGCATGAAGTTACCGGCACGTCTCAAAGATGTGCAGAAATTCACAGGCTGCTTGGCGTCCCTAAGTCGGTTTGTGAGCCGACTAGGGGAGAAAGCCTTGCCCTTATATCAGTTGATGAAAAAGAGCAAAACATTTGTATGGACCCCGCAAGCTGATGCGGCGTTCAATGATTTGAAGAAGATGCTCTAAACAGCACCGGTGTTGGCATCCACATAACCCAAGGAGCCAATGTTGATCTACATCGCTACCACTAATCGGGTAGTGAGTGTAGCCATTGTGGTGGAAAGAGAAGAAGGGGATAAGCTAATACAGAGACCGGTGTACTATCTGAGCGAAGTGATCTCGACATCTAAACAGAACTACCCGCACTATCAGAAGATGGCGTACGGGGTGTACCTGGCAATCACTAAGATCAAGCACTATTTCCAAGAGCACCCGATCACGGTAGTATGCGAAGCTCCCCTCGTCGAGATCATCGGCTGTAAGGATGCTAGCGGCCGAGTTGCCAAATGGGCCATCCAGTTGTCTCCGTACGCTCCGGCATACGAGATACGCGACGCCATTAAGTCGCAGGCGCTGCCGGACTTCTTGGTGGACTGGGCCGAGATGCAATATGAACCTTCGATTCCCGACTACAATTTTTGGAGAATGCATTTTGATGGTTCCAAGGCCAAGATCGGATTGGGTGCCGAAGTAGTCCTCACCTCACCGAAGCAAGATGTGCTGAAGTATGTACTGCAATTTCATTTCCGGGAATCTAATAATGTGGCCGAATACGAGGCTTTGGTTCATGGACTGAATGTCGCCAAGGAAATCGGGATCCGCCGGATAGAATGCTTCGGTGATTCCGACCTCATGGTGCAGCAGGTGTCGGGGAACTGGGATGTAATTGACGCCAATATGGCCTTGTATCGGTTCCATGTGGAGAAGATATCCGGATTTTTCGAGGGCTGCGAGTTCAAGCACGTACCAAGAGGGGAGAATGAAGCAGCAGATGTGTTGTCCAAGCTGGGGTCGTCCCGGGATGCCATTCCACCCGGCATCGCTCTCGAGCATCTGAGGAAGCCGTCTATTCAACCCTCACCCGAGTCAGAATCTATCTTCATCCCCAAGGAGCCTGGTTCGGAAGTCGTGCCTAAGGTGGAAGTCGGAAGTACTGCACTGAACCCGGGGACGGCGCCACAGAGCTCGAGGATAGCAGACAGCATATCTGTGGAAGTGATGTCGGCTGAGCCAATGGACATAGACATTCCGGTGTTCCCGGTTCGACCTGTTCCGGGATGGGCACAACCCATCATGGCATACATATCGGATGGCACCCTCCCAGAGAACGAGGTGGAAGCCCGGCAGATACTGCGAAGATCCAAGGCATACACCATCATCAATCAAGAGCTGTACAAAAGAAGTGTCACCGAGGTGCTCCAGATATGTGTGGAGCCCGAGGAGGGCCAAGAGATGTTGTTGGAGATACACCACGGAGAATGTGGACACCATGCCCCATCTCGGACGCTGATGGAAAAAATGTTTCGGCATGGATTTTATTGGCTCACTGCTTTGCAACAAGCAGAAGACATTGTCCGGAAATGTGCAGGCTGCCAGCGGTTTGCCCACAGAATACATATGCCGGCATCAGCACTCAAAACCATCCCTATCACTTGGCCATTTGCTGTATGGTGCTTGGACATGGTAGGACAGTTTAAACCGGCAAGGGGCAATATGACACACATGTTGGTGATGGTGGACAAGTTTACCAAGTGGATAGAGGTCAAACCAATCCAGAAATGTGACGGGCACACCTCGGTCCAATTCTTGCAGGACATCATCCTGAGATACGGCTACCCGCACAGCATCATCACAGATAATGGTACCAACTTTGTTGTGGGCGAGTTTGCTCGGTTCTGTGCGGAGAAAAGAATCTGGTTGGATGTGGCATCAGTGGCACACCCGGAAGCAAACGGGCAAGTCAAGAGAGCAACTGCCTTGGTGTTGGCCGGCATCAAAGCCCGTTTGATTGAGCCACTATTGAGAACCCCGGGATGTTGGATAGAGGAGATACCGGCAGTGTTGTGGGGTCTCCGGACCACACCGAATAGATCCACCGGGTATACGCCATTCTTCATGGTATATGGTGCCGAGGTGGTGCTCCCAACCGACATACAGTATGATGCACCAAGGGTAACATTGTTCACCGAGACCGAGGCAAAGAAAGCCCGGGAAGATGATGTTGACTTGCTCGAGGAGGCAAGGGAATTGGCATTGTCTCGGTTTGCAATTTATCAGCAGAACCTCCGTCGCTATCATAGCCGGAAGGTGCATCCCAGAGTATTCCAGGAAGGGGATCTCGTGCTAAGGCTCATCCAGCGCACAGCCGGAATGCATAAACTTTCACCTCCGTGGGAGGGCCCTTTTGTCGTGAGCAGGGCATTGCACAATGATTCTTATTACCTTGTAGATGCACAGGAAGCTAGAAAAGGTGTAATGGACAAAGATGGTGAGGAAACCAAGCGACCATAGAATGTAGCCTTGCTTCGTCCCTTTTACACTTAAAGGGCACAATGTATGTATCCGGGTTCTTTATCAATGAAATTTCGGCACCCCGAGATGTTACTCGGGGACTACCTGGCCAAAGCGTATTGTTTATCATAACTTGCATGTCGGTATCCTCGGGAGGAACCCGGGGACTGCCCTGTTTTCTTTTACTTTAATTTTTCTATTTATCTATTTGGTACATGTCGGCAACCGAGAGAGGAACTCGGGGACTGCCTCATTCTTATTTTCGTTTGGTATATGCCGGAAGTATTCTGAACTCGGTTCCAAAGTTAAAGTAGTGTATGTCATGTGAAATAATCTTGTGACTCGACTAACGAACGCCGAAATGGTAGTCAAGAGCAAATAACATCAAGTGTGGGAAACACGAAAACAAACTCGGGGACTCGGAATAGGAATTCCTCCGGCATATACTCAGTTTCTAACCCGATTTTTTAGTGTTGTGTTTTTTATGTCGGAAATTTGGCAACTAGAACTCGGAATTTCATAAGTAATGTATACCGTAACCGGAATTTTTTTACTCGACTGTCGAACACCGAAATGGTAGACAAGAGCAGAAATTGCCTAACTACGGTAAACATGAAAGTGAACTCGGGGACTCGTGGCAAAATAAACCTACATAATTTCTACTGCGTTAAAACAAAATTTGGACGGAATAGAGTACAAATTAAAAGTATATTACAGCTGCACCCGGCATCCTGTGGATTTAATGTTTCCGCAACTAAGTGTTTTCAGATCAAACATCTTAAGTTAAAGCGAAGATGATAAAGGAGCAGTAGGAGAAGCCGGCTTCTCGGATTTATCGGCAGCAGGAGGAACAATGACGGTCTCCTCAGCACTGGCGGTGGTGTTCGGAGCGAGCACATTCGTCTCGGCTTGGGGGATCTCGGGTGGCGAAGGAGCGACGACATCTCGGGAAGCCACGATCTCGGTGACTGCGGCTGTCTCGGCATCATCGGCCTCCGGTATCTCGGCGTCCGCGTCACCGGTATCCCCCGTCTCGCCATCATCTTCATAGTCTGACTCGGAGTCAGAGCAATAAGGCTCGTGATGAAGGGGCCGGGATCCGCCCAGCCGGGGAGGCGATGAGCAGTCTCTTGGCGTAGCCAGATCTTGGCCGGATCAATGTACCACTCTGAGACGATGTAGCACCCCAACTTTTATTAAAGTTGGAACACCTGTGTTATGTGCTAGTCCCTGGATCACTGCCAGCACCACAGTACAAAATATAAAGTACCATTGCATAAGTATTAAAATTACTACAACGAGATCCAAAATTCATAGCCAAGTATGGCTTTATTACAAGTTACATAGCCATGAAGGCTAGCTAAAGTTCAGAGTTCACATGAAAGAGAAAATAACATTGAGCCTCATCTTCAAGCATGCGCCACAGGCAGTCATGTTGGGAATAGACTCGAGCCAAACTCATTCAGCATCAGAATTACCTGCACATTTGAATATGCAGCCCCCGAAGGAGGTCAATACAATGATGTATTGGCAAGTGACTATGGTGGATGTATAATGACAAGTCTAAAATCTATATGCATATTTGGCTTGGTGGGGTTGGAGGCTATTTGCAGAAAGCAAGTTTTCTCCTATCATTTTGTAAAACACTTTTATTTCTCAAGACTTGGCACCAAGGATAAAACCCAAGTGCACCATCAATTCTTTCCTTAGTCAAAATTTTACTTTACGAAAACAGTGTTGAGATTCTTCTGCCCATCCTTGTCCAGTTGCTCGAAGTAGTCCATATCCGGGGACACGACTGAGTACTCAGATTGTCGACTTTGCAGAGGTTGTGCACTTTCACCTTTAGACTCAATTAGCCCGAAAATCCTATACACACGGAGTGTATTGAGGAAAGGAGAGAACTGAGACAAGAACTTTCAGAAGAAGGATGCAACCATACTAGCAAGACCCGTTCCACCTACCAACTCTACATCTGCTTGTCAAGCTGACAGGTTGCACCCTCACAACTTAATTATTCTAGACAGAGCCCATTGTCAAAAGGCTGCACGGGAAGCTTCTAAACTTGGAGGGATTTGGTAATCTCTTCGTTCCTGGGTGGCCGTCCACAAGTGCAATTCTGGGTAACAAACACCATACTCATGGCCCTAAGTAGAATAGACATTCATCCTAGGCGACGACAACCACAAGCATAGTCCCAAAAGCCACTCAACATAAACCAAACAACCAATTCCACCCAGAAGTGTGTTTTAATTTTCAACACTTAGAAGCATGTCTATAACATGGTATACATTTTCATAGCATAGCTAAGCAACTACTAAAAACTTTTCATGGCTGCTTAGGATAAGGGGGTGGCTACACACTACTAGGATATTTGTAAAAATATAACCAATCTTAGCATTATAAAATAAATCCAAAAATTTCTATCATGCATACTACTCAAAATATACTACTTATGCATATAGAAAAGATGGGATAAAATATGAAGGTCACTTGCCTTGGTAACAGGAGGCACAAGCACAACAAGAATAACAATCACAAGCAAGTCCTTCCTCCTCTTCACAATCTAACAACAAGCAATACAAAATAATTAAATACAATATGCAACACTTAAAACTCCAAGCATAAATATGTATGCATGAATGATATGCTATGATAATAGGACACACTTATTAATAATTTTTATTTTCTGTCATTAAATGAATGAAATATAATTTCTAGTTATTTCTTATTTTATTTATCAATTAAATAATTTTAAAATAATATAGTAAAATTTTGATTTCTATAATTACAACTTTTATTGTTTTATGAAATCTTCAATTTAGCCATTTATTAATATTGCTGGACAAAGGGAGATAATACAATCCTAAAACAATTAAATTTATTTCTAAATCATTTTTATTATTTAGGTTATAATTTTAATGGCTGAAATACACCTCTGATAATTATACAATTTTATAATTTGTCAAAGGAAAAATCAAATGATGTAGAAATAAACTACATGAGCAGGGCTTTCCAACGACATAAAGTTTATCAATTTTGGACTTACAGATTAGAAGTTATGAATTTTGCAAGTTTTAATAGTTTTCTGTTTTAATTTCTAAATTTTATTCGAAAATAGAAAAAGAATCGGCCACGCGGCACGATCTGATTCGTCCGTACCGATTCGACGCGGATCGGCAGCGTGGGCAGTCCGATCTCCTTAATAACGAGCGCTCGGGATTAAATGGATCTAGATCCGTTGGATCTAGATCCAGCGGTCCGAAAACGAAGGCCACGCGCGGGCGGCGCGGTTCGCCGGAAAAACTTCCGACCGGGGCGGCGCCACGGCCGGCTATGCACGCTCTTGCGTCCTAGGGACCTACGGGATGGATGGGTCTTACCGAGACGTGGAGAAGATCGATGCGGGGACGGTGGCGAGGTGGCGGTCTCCGGCGTGAACTCCTCCTCGCGTAATCGCTCGCCGGAGTAGCACGAGGCGGCGGTTCTCCTCGGGCGAGCACGGACACGGTGGGTCCCACCTGTCAACGACTGCGAGCGAGAGCGCGGGGCGTTGGGCCGCTGGTAGGCTGTTGCGCTACGCGTGCGCGGCAGATAGCCAACGGGCCGGCCCGTTTTCCTTTTCTTTTTAAATGAAAATAATACCTTTTTTTAAATACTGATTTCAAATATGATTTTTAAACCTATTCAAAACTTTTCAGAAAAAATCATAAAAATATGTTTTGCAAAGGTTATTAAAAATGGGACTTTTTGACTTTATACTTGCCCATAAATAAATTGAATATATTTTATTTATTTAAGGAGTTTCAAGTAAATAATTAAATATATAATTTGAAGTTTTTATATAATATTTTTGTGATGTAGTTTTATGCCTAATGATGAATGATGCATGAATGCAAAGTTTTAAATTTTTGCAAAATTTGGGATGTTACAGACTAACCCCCTTAAGAGGAAGCTCGCCCTCGAGCTTCGGAAAGGTCTGCAAATAGGTGTGGGTGGTCTTCTCGGAGGTCATCCTCTTGTTCCCAGGTGGCTTCTTCCTCGGTATGATGATTCCATTGGACTTTACAAAACTTGATGGTTTTGGAACGGGTGACTCTTTCTACAGTCTGCAATATCTTGATGGGTTTCTCTTCGTAGGTCAGGTCACTTTCCAATTGTACTTCTTCGAGGGGTACAGTATCCTTTAAGGGAACTCCCATCATCTCGGGGTGACATTTCTTCAATTGACTGACATGGAACACATTATGAACCGCAGACAGGGCTTCTGGTAGTTCTAACTCATATGCCACTTCACCCTTCCGAGAAAGAATTTTGAATGGTCCGATGAATCGCGGTGCTAGCTTTCCTTTAATTCCAAACCTCTTTACACCCCGGAGTGGCGACACTCTAAGATAGGTTCTATCACCCACCTCGTAGGCGACTTCTCTACGTTTGGAATCCGCGTAGCTTTTCTGGCGTGACTGTGCTATCTTCAATTAATCTGACCTTCTCTTCTGCTTCTTGGATTATATCAGGTCCAAAGAAACTTCGTTCTCCTACAGCACTCCACACCAATGGGGTTGTGCATTTCTTCCCATAAAAAGCCTCAAATGGTGTCATCTCAATACTAGCTTGGTAACTGTTATTGTAGGAGAACTCGGCATAGGGTAGATTGTCATCCCAACTAGACCCATAATCAAGCGCACAAGCTCTTAACATATCTTCTAAAATCTGATTTACTCTTTCAGTCTGGCCATCTGTTTGCGGGTGAAATGCTGTACTGAATTCCAATCTGGTTCCCAGTGATTCATGCAACTGCTTCCAAAAATGAGATGTCAACTGGGTCCTTCTATCGTACACGATACTCTTGGGGACGCCGTGTAGGTACACAGTCCTCTTTATGTAAATATCGGCTAGCTTTGCGCTGGTATAGGTGGTCTTCACGGGTATAAAGTGAGCTATTTTGGTTAAACGACAAACAATAACCCGAATAGAATCATACCCTGATCTGGTCCTTGGTAACACGGTGATGAAATCCATCCCAATAGAATCCCACTTCCAATCCGGTACCTTCAAGGGTTGCAAAAGTCCTGCTGGTTTCTGATGCTCAGCCTTTACTCGACTGCATACATTGCACTTAGCGATATATTCTGCTATTTCTCTTTTTAGATTGTTCCACCAAAATCTCTCCTTCACATCCATATACATTTTGGTATATCCTGGATGAATGGAATAAGGTGTTTCATGGGCTTCTTGCAGAATTAACTTCCTAAGATCAGGATCATTTGCCACGCATATACGTTTTTCAAACCACAAGGTGCCTTGCTCATCTTCATGAAATCCCTTGGCTTTTCCTGCTCTCAGGTTGACTTTGATTTCATCAATATCTTTGTCTCCCTTCTGAGCTTCACGTATCTGGTCCATCAAATTTGGTTGTACTACTAACGAGGCTACAAAACCCTCTGGTACCACCTCTAATTGGAGGTCCTTGAATGCCTTGCATAAATCCTCAGGTATTTCTCCTGCGGTGAGGCCATTCACATAAACTTTACGACTCAGGGCATCGGCTAATACATTAGCCTTTCCAGGATGGTATTGAAGGCTTAAATCATAATCCTTGATAAGTTCTAACCATCTTCTCTGCCTCATGTTCAATTCTTTCTGAGTAAAAATATACTACAAACTTTTGTGGTCAGTGAACACTTCGCATCTTTTTCCCATTAGGTAGGGTCTCCAAGTTTTCAGGGCATGTACTACGGAGGCTAACTCGAGATCATGAGTGGGATAATTTGTTTCACGTTTCTTGAGCTGTCTAGAGGCATAAGATGCCACTCTGCCTTCTTGCATCAACACACTTCCTAGGCCTTGGCGTGAAGCATCACAATAAACTTGGAATTCTTTCTCTAAATCAGGTAAGCATAGAACTGGGGCTGAAACTAGTCGTTTCTTCAACTCCTGAAAACTGGCTTCGCATGCGTCAGTCCACTAAAATTTCTTCTCCTTCTTTAATAATTCCGTCAGTGCCTTGGCGATTTTGGAAAAAATTTCTATAAATCTTCGGTAGTATCCTGCTAGACCAAGAAAACTCCGTAATTCTCCCACATTTTTTGGTGGCTCCCAATTGGTTACAACTGAAACCTTTTCAGGATCCACTGCTATACCCTCCTTGGATACTATGTGTCCTAGAAATGCGACTTGTTCCAACCAAAATTCACACTTGCTGAATTGGCATATAACTTATGTGTCTTTGCAATACTAGGCGCAAATGCTCTTCATGTTCTTTGTGACTCTCGGAGTAGATCAGAATGTCATCTATGAACACCACCACAAACTTGTCCAGAAAATCCATTAACCCTTTATTCATCATATTCATGAAATAAGCTGGAGCATTGGTTAATCCAAATGGCATGACTGTATACTCATATGAGCCATACTTGTAACAAACGATGTCTTTGGTATATCCATCTCTCTAACCTTCATTTGAAGATAACCTGATCGAAGATCAATCTTGGAGAAGACACATGCACCTTTCAGTTGATCAAATAATTCATTTATCTTGGGTAACGGATACTTGTTCTTGATGGTGTGTTCATTTATATCTCTGTAGTCCGTGACTAGTCTCTGGGTTTGATCTTTCTTTTTGACAAAAAGAACTGGTGCTCCCCAGGGCGAAGAACTTGGACGGATAAATCCTTTCAGAAGGTGTTATTCCAGTTGCTTCTTGAGTTCTTTCAGTTCATCGACCGCCATAGGGTAAGGTCTCTTAGCTATTGGTCCGGTACCCGGTTTCAGTTCAATGAGAAATTCCACATCTCTATCGGGTGGCATTCCCGGTAATTCTTCTGGGAATACATCTGGGTACTCTTGGACAATCAGCACATCACCAAGGCTAGCCCCCTTAAGAGAATTTCGCCTAACTTTCTTAAGTTCGAAAGTTGATCTGAATTTAATCTTTTGTTTTTCGGGGGTGGTGAGGGTGATAGCTCTATTTGCACAGTCTATGATGCCTTCAAAACGGGTCATCCAATCCATTCCGATGATAACATCCAAACCTTGGGTTTCTAGGATGACTAAGTCTGCTGGGAAAAGATATTTTCCAATCCTTAAATCTAACTGTCTACAACCCGAATTTACTATCATCTCACCCCCAGGTGAACTCACTCTAATAGGTTTTCTGTAACATCCCAACATTTTATAATGTTCAAAAATCACAAAAATTTAAAACTTTTGTTTTTGATTAAAATAAAACATTAAATGCATAATAAAACCAACTATAAAAGACTTCAATCATATTGAAAAAGTTTATTAAATTAAATATCTCAGTTTATTATTATTTCCAAAGTTGTTTCAAGTTAAACATTTTATTATCCATTGTATTTCTTAAAACCCCAATATCTAATTTGACAAATGTTTTACAAACTTCAAACCATTTTATTGTAATTGTTTCTTTATAAGTAATTGATTTCAACCACTTAGCCATATTTATTCATAAATTCAAGACTAATTAAAATGGTATAACGGCCAAATAGTTTTCATTCCCTTACCTGAGTTCAACACATAGTTTTGGAAAGTTAAGTCTATAGTTATAAATGTAAAACTTCATAAATTATATAATTAAGGAATTTTCCAAATAAACATTTCATTTTCTTAAATGATTTTCATTAATCTTCAAAACATGGAAAGATTTAGATGAATATATTTAATATAAGAAATGAAATAAATCTAGACTATTTACTAAAAGTATTTTATGGGGTTCCAAAGGATTTATCATAATCTAAAATATAATGGTGCACAAAATTATTTTGAATTAAAAATGAATACATTATTTTCCCCTTTTATTTTCATATAGTAGTGTTCTACTATTTAATATTATACTAAAGCCAAAAATTAATTTAGTATTTTAAAATGAGTTCAAATAACTGGAAGTCAAACATAATTGAATGTGGGTATTTCATAGAATTTAGTTTAGCCAAAAATAAAATTATTTAAACCATATTTTCAAATTTAACATAAAGTGTCAAATTTGTATTTAACCAATATTTCAAAATATGTTTTTTCAAAAGTAGTCAAAACATGCCCACAACTGGTTTAACACAAAGATATTGTTTTGACAAATTTTTAGAAATTTATTTGACTTGATTTGGAGTCTTAAATCAAAAGTTATAAAGGAAATAGAAAAATCAGAAAAGAAAAAGAGAAAAACCTGACAGGCAGTACCCACCTGTCAGGGGAGCTTCTTCAACCTCCGGCAATCTCTCCCGGCCGTTTCGGTCCGTGATTCCCTCCACCGCATGCGAGAGTTTAGCGAGATTAACGACCCCCCCTCTCTGCCCCATTTAAACCCCCTCGACCTCCTCTCTCATTCCCCTCTCGCCCTAACCTATTTGCGTCACCAGGCTGTCCTCCATTGCTCGCCGGAGTTCCTTAAGACCACGGCCCAGTTCTTCGATTCCGGCGATGGGAAGCCCTCGTCCGAGCCCATGGTTCCTTCCTTCCTCTTCGCCGTGCCAACACACACCTCACTGACCCTCCTACTTGTTCTTGCACAGCCGAAGCCGCGAGTTCTTGCACGACCCGAGTACGTCGGAGCACCCCGCACCTCCAGCCGCATCCCCACACGACTCCCGGACGCACTGCTCGACGACAGGGCCACCTTCATCTTCCTCGTACCGAGCCGTATCGCGCCGTCGTATTCCCGAGGCTGGGGCCACACCACATCGACCGGAGCGTCCAAGGCCGAGCCGTCGCCGCCGTCGTCCTCTTCTCCAGCGAGATGCGCCGCCACCTCCTGGACACCCACGGTGAGCCTTCGGATCTGCTTTTAACGGTCAAGATTAGAACCCTTAGATGAACCGGTACAGATCGATTTGATCCATCGGATCTGGATCTAACGATCCAGATTCAAAGAAGCCGAGCCGAGCCGCGGCTGAGCCGAGCCAAGCCGAGCCGAGCCCAGCCAACCACAGCTCGCCACGTGGCCCATCTGTTTTCTGATTTTAGCTCAGAATAAATTTAATTGGTCCTTTTGCAGAAAAGACCCTGCACATTAGTTTTATCATATCTTTTTCTCTGTTTATCCAAATTCAAATATTTTTATATATTTGGAAAGCCCTTGAAATGTAGAATATTGTAGATCTGCCAAAATTCAAATTTGACTTAGTGTAAAATATTCAAATTTCAAATGGATGATTTGATTATATTTGTAATAACTTTAAATCTATAAATCCAAAAATTGCAAATAAAATTGTTTTAGAAACTTTGGAATATACATAAATGGATGCCTCTGTTATAAATTAATTTTGAATATTATTTTAAATGATTTCATAGTTGTGTGTTCAATTTGAATAGTTTGACTATTTTTGACATAACTTTTAATAGAAACATTATTTTGAATTAAATCCAATTGCAATAAATTTAATTAAATGCTCTCTGTTGAATTAAACACTATTTATAAAATTTTGTTGTAAAAAAATATAATCATTGAAAACTTTAATCTTATATTTATTCCTTTTATTATATTTTGCAAAAATTAGAAACTAATTGAATTGCAATTATAACTTTTTGCATATTTTATAAATATCATAAAAATTAGTATTATGTTTCTTGTGATTTCAAAATTGCATTTCATGCATATCATATTTTACTTTGTAGATATATTTTCCATAAGAAAACTCCTCCCCCATTTTCTCTAAGTTAGGAGTATTCTCCACTTAACATTTAGCTAAAGTGCTACACTTAGACATTTAGGAATTTTCATCATGGAGCTAGAAGGACAATGAAGGACTTAGCCAAAAACAAGACTTCAGAAGTATCTTCAAGGAGAAGAAGCACTTAGAAGAAAATCAAGAAGAAATTCATGAAGGACTTAGAAGAAAACAGACTCTGGAAGCATCCCAAAGATGTCAAGCACTTAGAAGAAAAGTGAGAAGAAGTTCAAGAAGGCCAACCCCCTTTTTTTTCTCTAAGTCTTTCTCTCTGTCTTTTCTTCTTCTCTGAGAACTCATGATGACTAAGTTAAATCCAAGACCAGACTCAAGGATACAATAAGTATCAAGTCAGAAGATTTATCAAGTCTATCAAAACTTCAATCAAGACATCACGAAGGAGAATATTACAAGTCTGGAGATGAAGCCTGGAAAGACCAACTACATCTTTCTTTCTATCTTTTCCCTCTTTCCCAATCTTGTTTTTCACTTTAGACTTAAACAAATTTTGACCATGATATTATCATCTTGAAGTTGTTGGATCCTAGCGGCATAGTGAGATGAAGCGGCCTGGAGACTAACCTTACATGTCCACGTACATGAGACCTGTTCCACAATTTAAGTGGCTGGTCGAGTGTCTGTCTCTCTCACTATAGTGAATATCCAATTTACAAAGAGCTGATAATAAGTGTTGATCACATTGAAGAATATACTTAGTAATTTCTCCAAGTATTTTTACACATCAAAACTAGAACTTATTCAAAATGAATTGTAGCAAAGTTATTTTATCCAACTTATGACCTTAATCCTTGGTCATTTTTGGACCAACCTAATTGCCTTGCATTAATTTAAAAGATTTTCATGGCATGACATGCATCTCTAGTCCCTAGAAATATGTTGCACATCATGCATGACATATTTCCCTTGGAAATTTGTTGGTTCACTTTGTATGTGCATGTATGTTTGGTGTTGTGTTGTTTGTTGATTGTTGTACTTTATTGTTTAGATTGAACGGAGAGCAAAACGTTTTTTGTTGAAAAGAGTTTGTGAACAACGACAGCATTCAAAGACAAGTGGCACACCCCCATAAAAGTCCTATTATTTTCTATGCATCAGTAGATTATTTTTCTATAAGCATGTGTAGGATAGTATTGCTATGCAAGCCATGTTAAGACTTCCTTATTCCTGTGTCTAGGTTCCTATGAAAATACTTAGTAGAATTGTGATGCTATGCAAAACTATTTGATGAAACGTTAAATTCTACTAAGTTATAATCAAACACCTGGGTGGAATTGGTTTCTTGGCTGTATGAGTTGAGTGTTGTCCCCAGGGGATTTACCTGTGGGATATTCACTTGTAGATGGCCACCCAGGAACAGAGGAATCTGAAGAACTCCGAGTGAAGATTGCTTCTCGTGCAGCCATTGCCAATATGGGCTCTGGCTTGATCAACTAAGCTGCGTGGACTCTCCCCGGCCTAACAGGTGGTGGTAGAGGATTTGTAGGTGGAGCGCGTCAGGCCAGAGTGGGAGGGAAAATGTTTCTGAAAGATCTCGTCTCATTCTTTCCTTTCCTTATCACAAATGGCGTGTAAAGGATAACCTGGGTTGAATGGGTACAATGGTGAACGTGCACAACCTCTGCAGAGTTAAAATCTAAGTACTTAGACGTGTCCCCGGAAACGGACAATTGAGCAGCTGAACGAGGACGTCAACGGAGGATTCCACCATTCCAACTTCAAAATTATAAAACTTGATGGGTGAACAAGGGTAGAATGAGACAGTGGATTTCATGCCACGGATGTCTCGAATAGAAGAAAAGTGGTTTCCAAAGTGTTAGGAAAAATTGGCTTTATGCAAAATAGCTTTGAACTCCACCAGCCGAATACGCATATAGGCTTTAGAGTTATTCCATTAAGTGTCCATCATAGTGTCACTTGCCAGACTCCATTTTTAATGGAATCTGACCCACTCTGTTGCAAAATTTTATTTGTTACAGGTTATTCAAATGACGATTGAGGTTTCGTTAAGGGATTTCGAGTCTACAACCAACATGTTTTCGCCTGTGGCAACATGAAGTTGTTGGAGACCCACTGCTATTGTATTTCCGCTGTGTACTTTTTCAATGCTAGCTTTATGCTATGCAACTTGTATCGAATATTTCGTAAGTCTGGATCATCGATGTAATAAAATTGATACTTTGTTGTGATATTACATCGTAAACTGTGTGTGCAAACGAATCGATCCAGGGATTTGCACTATACACATGTATCTGCCTTATTTAACGTGCAGGTACGCTATAGATGGTATCAGAGAACTGTGTTGCCTGTAGGTTCGAAACCCTAGGTTTGGATAGAAATAGGTTTGACCATAGGATTGAAAATCTATTTTTCTTCACTTTTCTAAAAAAGAATCTTTTCACTCTGTCTTCTTCGTATTCTCATCTACTATCAACCTTCTGAAAATACCTTATCTTACTCAAGATGACCATGTTCTTATAGTCTAAGTCTGATTCTGCTGCTTCATATGGAAAAGCTACGATTCAACATGAAGTTCTACATGCATGGAAGACCACTGAAGAACCAAGATTCGACCAACACTTTGAAGATATCCATAAAAGTTGAACAAGAACTTGAAGCACTTGTGAAGGAGGTAGATTTGACCACCACTCAAATAGAACAACGATATCGTGTTAGTGTATTGGTCATACCAACTTTGGTTGGGTGACAATACTAGATTGTTTGCTTTGTGTTAGCACCTCGTTGCTTGATGTTTGTTAGATATTGTTTGTAATTATTTGTCTTGATCTTCTTGTATAAGTTAGAATGTTGACTATCAACAAAACTTTTCTTTTAAGGGTGGTAGCCACCCAGTTAAAGTAAACCCCGTTGCTTAAACCCAGAGATTCCAAACTATCTATGTTTCTTTCGAGCCTCCCCAATTAGAAAATTCATTCTCCGCTAGTTTCCAGTTTCCATGTCAGAAATTACATTTCTCAAAACCTCTCGAGTTATCAGAATCATTTCGGGTTTATGCTTTTTCTTTCTAGCCTCTCCGAATCTCGAGGACGAGATTCCTTTTAAGGGTGCTAGTCTGTAACATCCCAACATTTTATAATGTTCAAAAATCACAAAAATTTAAAACTTTTGTTTTTGATTAAAATAAAACATTAAATGCATAAGAAAACCAACTATAAAAGACTTCAATCATATTGAAAAAGTTTATTAAATTAAATATCTCAGTTTATTATTATTTTCAAAGTTGTTTCAAGTTAAACATTTTATTATCCATTGTATTTCTTAAAACCCCAATATCTAATTTGACAAATGTTTTACAAACTTCAAACTATTTTATTGTAATACTTTCTTTATAAGTAATTGATTTCAACCACTTAGCCATATTTATTCATAAATTCAAGACTAATTAAAATGGTATAACTGCCAAATGGTTTTCATTCCCTTACCTGAGTTCAACACATAGTTTTGGAAAGTTAAGTCTATAGTTATAAATGTAAAACTTCATAAATTATATAATTAAGGAATTTTCCAAATAAACATTTCATTTTCTTAAATGATTTTCATTAATCTTCAAAACATGGAAAGATTTTCATGAATATATTTAATATAAGAAATGTAATAAATCTAGACTATTTACTAAAAGTATTTTATGGGGTTCCAAAGGATTTATCATAATCTAAAATATAATGGTGCACAAAATTATATTGAATTAAAAATGAATACATTATTTTCCCCTTTTATTTTCATATAGTAGTGTTCTACTATTTAATATTATACTAAAGCCAAAAATTAATTTAGTATTTGAAAATGAGTTCAAATAACTGGAAGTCAAACATAATTGAATGTGGGTATTTCATAGAATTTAGTTTAGCCAAAAATAAAATTATTTAAACCATATTTTCAAATTTAACATAAAGTGTCAAATTTGTATTTAACCAATATTTCAAAATATGATTTTTCAAAAGTAGTCAAAACATGCCCACAACTGGTTTAACACAAAGATATTGTTTTGAAAAAATTTTAGAAATTTATTTGACTTGATTTGGAGTCTTAAATCAAAAGTTATAAAGGAAATCAAAAAACTGGGCATGGCTCTCCCACCCCCTCCGAGCTCTGGCGACTCCCTAGGCGATGGCGATGGCGGCGCACCCATTCTGTAGGTCTCCATCACTACGGATAGATCGAAGATGGATCCCTTCACCGATCCTTCTTCCATTGCTCATCAGTTGGATTTCACTCTGGGTCACAGATTCAGATCTAAGGTCCGTGATCTTTTCTCCACTTCGGTTAGCCCTGTCTCCTCCTCCCATCGTTTCTTTCTGGTGGTATCGTTTGGTCGTGCTTGTTTCCGATTGAACTCTCTGAATGTTGGTCTGGCTCTCTCTTCTTCGATCGGGGTTGCTTATGATGAGATTGATCTAGTCTGTTTATCTGCTCGGGTTTTCAAGTTCTCAGTTAGTTCAAAAGCTGTGGGTTTCCTGATTCACAACCTGTGATCTGTGATTTGCGATCAGTTCATCTCTTATTTTCATCTCTGGGGACGTGGCGGACCCAATTGGCAGCGAGAAAAGATTAGGTGGATCAAAGAAACTGAGGCTGAATGGATAGAGGTGGACTACTCACGTCGATCTACTAAGGCTCATGCACCTCAGCCTTTGGTTTCCTCTGTGTTTAATCGGATTAATATTGCTTTAGATCCAAAACCTTCACCTGCCCCACTTTCAGGTGCTAATACGGTTCCTCTTGGCCATCGTTCTCCTGTGGATGTTCATCACATTGATCCTTTAGCATCTGAGCCTGGTTCTTGGGTTCTTCGTGATCCGGTATTTGGGCGGGATTCTCGCGATTCAATTCCCTTACCAAATCTACAATGGGTTCCTATTCAGCAGCCTTGTGGGCTTTCTCCGCCTGCTAACCCTAAAGACCAGGCTGTCTGCAGTCAGAGGGTTCTCGCTAATCCAGCCCAGAAGCAGTCTTCTCAACATCCCAATGGACCTTCTGATACGGTGCCTCCAGTGATTCCTGTTGCTGATACCCAGGCTAATTCTAACAATCAGGTTCATAATCAGTGCTGCTCCCGCTGTTTAGACCCACGGCACTTAAGGAAATCCTGCCGCAATCAAATCCGTTGCCGACTCTGTTGGCGTTATGGTCATATTTCCAAATTCTGTTACTCAAGATTTAACCATAAAAGGATATTCCGACCGATCGGCAAAGTTCTGGACTCTACTCCTTTATTAAAACAGAGGGTTGTCGTCTCGCCTCCCACCGACCAAACCCTCGTCCTCCACTAGTGCAGCCCCGGCGACATCGACGACCACGTCCGCCGCCGCATTGCATTTCCCACGGCTGGCGACGCGATGGCCAACTACCCCTGCGACCCGGTGCCTCATCTCCCTCCGGGGGCGGGATATGTGCCCTTCAATCCTCTGCGACCACAGCGTGGCTACGTTGTGCTCGGGGGGTCCCTGCCGGCGGTGTGCGACGACTGGGCCATTGTTAGCCTTGCGCCAGAGCCAGACCTGACTCACTTTGAAGGTACGGAAGTCTTAATCAGAGCACAGCTTGAGCAACGTCAGTTTGAGATTAAGCAGATTAGCTGATGTGCTATGGGTACGGCTCTTGTAAGGTTCGATGGGGTTATTGATCGTGACTCTGCAATTAGGAACAACCCTTATTTCATTGGTGATTCAGTTATGAGGATCACTGAGCACGATAGACGTAGGAATTTTAGGTCTGCTATCTTTACCCATGATGTCTGGCTCATGCTTCTAAACTATCCGATTGAATGCTGGGATTTAAAATCGATTGTTACCACCTTAGCTCCTTATGGCAGATTCTTTATTTGGAACAGAGATGATAATAACAAAGCTAGAATTATTGCTAAGATCAGAGCCTTTGATATCGATAAGATCCCAGGAAGCATTGTGGTTATTCAGAATTTCAGTGATGAGGGAAATGGTGGTAGCTGGACCTGCCCTTGTGTGATTCTGAATACCAAGATGATTGGTGTTGTAGCTGGGGATGAAGACCCTTTACCACCTGATGGGGAAAATCCTCATCCTATCCCCATTATAGTTGATGACTTTGGGTTCTGGCATGCCGAGAATGAGGGACCTGCTGTCGATCATGTTCCAGCTCCTGTTAACAATGATGAACCGCAACTTGTCACCCCTCCTCAGAGCGCTGGAACACTGCAAGAGAATTTACAGCAGATTGATCATGTTGTTGTGAACCTGGTTGCCCCTGTTCAGGATTTTGTTGAAGTTGCTGATCAAGTTCCTAATGATCCTGTGCAGATTCAAGAGGTTCCCATTGTTGCACCTGAGACAGTTTTAGCTTCACAGAGCCCCCATGTTGCTGCAGTTGGTGATTCAGTTGTTGCACCTCTGAATCTTGATGTTTCAGTCTCTGCATCTGCTCAATATCATGTATCCATTTTGCCACTCACTGCCTCATCTGCCCAGATCAGCTCCCCCAAACTCACTGTAGCCAGAAAGAGGAAACTTAAGGAGAAAGCTCCTAACACTGTGGACTCGGTCAGGAGAAGTTCCAGGCTGGCCAAGCTGAAGGGAGGCTTCAAGGATGGTAGACCAGAGCAAACCTGCGAGTTGGACGACTCTGACGAGGAGGAGAACATCTATCATGCCCAGGTGTTGAACACTGAAGCTCCTCCACCGCCTCACCTGCCTCTTGATCTGCTTCAAGCTCTGGGCACTGGTCCCTGTCAGATGCACCCTAAGGATGTATCTGAGGATGCATTAGATTATGACAGTACCAATGATAGCATTGAATAAGTATTATCGGGTGGAGGTCTTCACAATGGAGAGTTATCATGTTACACTTTATGTTATTCTGTTCTCACTGCTACTCCTATACTTTGTTAAGTCTGGTTATGTATTTTTGCACTACTCTCGATGTGTGAGACCCTTTGTTCTGCTTTATATTGTGGTCTACTACTACATATTCCTATGTTTA
Organism: Poa annua; assembly: GCA_026929855.1. Classification (NCBI taxonomy): domain Eukaryota; kingdom Viridiplantae; phylum Streptophyta; class Magnoliopsida; order Poales; family Poaceae; genus Poa; species Poa annua. The sequence goes on along the minus strand of CM049431.1, from coordinate 75,189,576 downwards.
TGGTTACCCTGTCCTTGGACTTGGTTGTCTGATATATTGGGTATTTTGGTATCTATGTGTTGCTGCTGGTTGCTTAGTCTTGCATTTATGGCTTGGGCATGTTTGATCATCTTCAGCGATTGGAGCTACAGTTGGAGTGTTTGTACATTTGCTATCTGTGAGCATTATTTATGTTCACTGTCACCTGCCTTTTTTCATGAAAGGGATTATTGGTTTAGGCCTGTTTGTGTAGCTCACGTTGGTGAACCTGCTTGCTTTGCTCATGTTGCTTGTTTGGGCTTATTAATTCTGCCCAATAGTACCTCACTCTACAATTGTTTCCAATGAGTAGAAACTGGACATTATTTGATTGGAATCTCAGAGGGATTAATTCCTAGCTACGATGGGATGATATTAGACAGAAAATTGATGAATCCAACTGCAACATCATCTGTATGCAAGAAACTAAACGTGAACATTTTGACCACAGTTACCTGAGAAAGTTTTGTCCTCGTCGGTTTGATCAGTTTGCTTATTCGCCTTCAGTTGGCAGCTCTGGAGGTATTATCACTATTTGGAACAGTGCTCTGTTTGATGGTCAGCAAATTAGTGTCTCACGTTTCCATGTCACTGTTCAGCTGGTTTGTAAACTCAGTGCACATGTCTGGTATCTTACTAATGTGTATGGCCCCACCATTGCTGAAGATAGATCTCGTTTCATTGATTGGTTAGAAAACATTGACACCACACCCATGTATCTTTGGATGATCTTGAGAGACTTTAACCTTCTAAGAAGGCCTGGAGATAGGAACAGAGGTGGGGGTAACATTAATAATATGCTGCTGTTTAACAAAATCATTTCTCAGCACGATCTAGTGGAAATCTCTCTCAAAGGTCACGCTTACACCTGGTCGAATATGCAGGCTGACCCACTTCTTGAAAAGTTAGACTGGATTTTCACCTCTCCTGGCTGGACCACCATATTCCCCAATACATTGGCTACTCCATTAGCCAGACTTTCTTCAGACCATATCCCTATCAAAATCCAAATTAACACTTCTATCCCTAAGGTCCATTTGTTCAGATTTGAGGATTACTGGATGGACTTCCCTGGATTTATTGAGGCAGTGGTAAAAAATTGGCAGTATATCGGGAGCTTTAAAAATGCTGTTCAGGACATCTCTGCTAGATTTAAGTCACTTAGATATGGTTTGAAAAAATGGAGTAAGCAAATCTCGCAGCTCAGTAAAATTATTCAATCTTGCAGCTTTGTTCTTGCTTTGCTGGATGGTTTGGAGGATCAGAGACAGTTATCTATCTTTGAGACTAACTTCAGACTTGCACTTAAATCTCATTTGATAAAGCTGTTAGAAGCTAAGCGCATTTATTGGAGATCTAGGGCAAAAATCAGATGGGCCAATTTGGGTGCTGAGAACACCAGTTTTTTCCACACATTTGCGACCAAGAGCTACAGGAGTAATTTCATTGCTTTTCTTAGGACAGAAGATGACAGATTGGCATGTGATCATGAGGAAAAGGCTGCCATTATTTGGCATTCATTTAAAAACAGAATTGGTTGTTCAGATAATCCTGTTATGCTATTTGATCTGCAGAGAATTGTTAACCCTAATGTCACAGTGGATTTTGATCAGTTGGAGGTCCCCTTCACCATCGAAGAGATTGATGGGATTGTGAAGGATATGCCAGCAAATAAGTCACCAGGTCCTGATGGGTTTAATGGTGCTTTTCTCAAGAAATGTTGGCCACAGATTTTAACTCAGTTCTATGATCTTTGCTTCAAATTTTTTGAAGGGAACTTTAATATCCAGAGTATTAACTCTGCATTCATCACTCTGATTACTAAGAAATCAAGTCCTGAATCTGTCAATGATTTCAGACCTATCTCTTTGGTTAGCCTCACACTTAAATTTCTGACTAAGTTGCTTGCTAACAGAATGCAGAAAGTGATTGTCTCACTCATTCATAAGAACCAATATGGTTTTATTAAAACCAGGAATATCCAGGACTGTCTTGCGTGGGCCTTTGAATACATTCATCTTTGTCAGAAGTCCAAAAAGAAGATTGTTATTCTTAAACTGGATTTCGAAAAGGCCTTTGATAAAGTGGAGTACAGTGCCATCCTGGCTATGCTGAAGCATCTTGGATTTGGGATTAAATGGATCAAATGGATTGAGGTTGTTCTTCGGTCAGCATCTGCCTTTGTCTTGCTCAATGGGGTTCCTGGTAAAAAAATCTTATGCAAAAGAGGAGTACGACAAGGTGATCCACTCTCACCACTACTCTTTGTCTCTACAGCCGAGTTACTACAGTATGTGGTAAATGATGCCTGGAGAAATGGCCAACTTGATCTGCCTCTGGATTGTTCATTTGGTTTAGATTACCCCATTATCCAATATGCTGATGATACCTTGTTGATAATGCCAGCTTGCTCTACTCAACTGAGAAGGTTGAAAGTGCTACTTGACAATTTTGCTGCCTCTACTGGCCTCAAGGTTAATTTTCAGAAATCCTCTTTAGTGCCACTTAACATCAGTTCTGTCCTTAGCTCTGAGTTGGCTACTGTACTTGGTTGCAAAGTTGAATCTCTGCCTTTCCCTTATCTTGGTCTACCAATGGATACCACTAAACCAAGAATGGAAGATCTGATTGGCATTATACACAGGATTGACAGGAGGTTAGTTGGTATTGCAGATACTCTGTCCTATGATGGTAGACTCATTGTGGTTAAATCCATTATTCAAGCTATACCTAATTTTGCTATGTGTACACTCAAACTACCCCTGGGGTTTCTAGACTATATTGAAGGTTCCACCAGGGGGTTCTTTTGGGCTGGAAAGGACATCAATAAAAAGGGCAAATGCCTTGTTAAATGGGCTGAGGTTTGTAAACCTAAGGAGGCTGGTGGTCTGGGTGTGCTGAGTTTAAGGACTCAAAATGTGGCTTTGCTGATGAAACATCTGTTCAAATTCATGAATAAACACGATACACCATGGGTTCAGCTAGTTTGGCATGCCCATTATTCTGACAAGATGCCACATAATGCTTCCCCATGTGGATCTTTTTGGTGGAAAGATTGCTTGAAAATAATGAACACTTTCATTGATATTGCTGCTTGTAATCCAGGTGATGGATCCACTATTCGTATGTGGATGGATAAGTGGTCAGATGAGATCCTAAGAGTGCACATGCCACAACTTTGTTCCTTTGCCAAAGATCAGAATATTTCCCTTCAGAAAGCAGTTGGGGTATTTAACAATGATATATTTGAATTGTTCCACACTCCTATATCCATGATAGCCTCTCAACAATGTGACCAACTTGGGCAGCTTCTGCAATCTTATCCTGATTCCATTGAGCCTGATAACAGGACCATGAGAGAGCAGAATAAAAATTACTCTTGTAAAAGAGTTTATAATGCGATCACCCCTGTCAGTCATGCACCTCCTCCAATGAGATGGATCTGGAAATCTTGCGTACTTCCCAAACATAAGATATTTTTCTGGCTTCTCCTGAAGGACAGGTTGAACACGAGGGAATTGCTTGCCAGCAAAAATTTCCAAATGAAAACTTATACTTGTGAGCTTTGCGAGGATGGTTTATCTGAGGATCTTGCCCATCTCTTCTTTGAGTGTGACTTTAGCAAGAATTTTTGGCTCAAGCTGAATTTTGAATGGGATACAGACCTGGATTTGATTAACATGCTGATTGATGCCAAGAGGAGATATAAACTTATTTGTTTCAAGGAGTCTTTGATTGTGGGATGCTGGAGCATTTGGACTCACAGGAATAAGTGCATTTTTTATCACCAGCCTATTGATCTGGATGTTTGTTTCCTTGATTTTGTTGATTCCTTTTCTCTTATTAGTCATAGAGCCAAACCCTCACTTAAAGAGGGTATGACCCAATGGGTTGACACATTATGAACTTCTGTATGTTCCTGTATCCTTTTAGGGATTTTCCCTACTGTTTTGTGCCTCAAAAAAATAGAAAAATCAGAAAAGAAAAAGAGAAAAATCTGACAGGCGGGACCCACCTGTCAGGGGAGCTTCTTCAACCTCCGGCAATCTCTCCCGGCCGTTTCGGTCCGTCATTCCCTCCACCGCGTGCGAGAGTTTATCGAGATTAACGACCCCCCCTCTCTGCCCCATTTAAACCCCCTCGACCTCCTCTCTCATTCCCCTCTCGCCCTAACCTATTTGCGCCGCCAGGCTGTCCTCCATTGCTCGCCGGAGTTCCTTTAGACCACGGCCCAGTTCTTCGATTCCGGCGATGGGAAGCCCTCGTCCGAGCCCGTGGTTCCTTCCTTCCTCTTCGCCGTGCCAACGCACACCTCACTGACCCTCCTACTTGTTCTTTCACAGCCGAAGCCGCGAATTCTTGCACGACCCGAGTACGTCGGAGCACCCCGCACCTCCAGCCGCATCCCCACACGACTCCCGGACGCACTGCTCGACGACAGGGCCACCTTCATCTTCCTCGTACCGAGCCGTATCGCGCCGTCGTATTCCCGAGGCTGGGGCCACACCACATCGACCGGAGCGTCCAAGGCCGAGCCGTCGTCGCCGTCGTCCTCTACTCCGGCGAGATGCGCCGCCACCTCCTGGACACCCACGGTGAGCCTTCGGATCTGCTTTTAACGGTCAAGATTAGAACCCTTAGATGAACCGGTACAGATCGATTTGATCCATCGGATCTGGATCTAACGATCCAGATTCAAAGAAGCCGAGCCGAGCCGAGCCCAGCCAACCACACCTCGCCACGTGGCCCATCTGTTTTCTGATTTTAGCTCGGAATAAATTTAATTGGTCCTTTTGCAAAAAGACCCTGCACATTAGTTTTATCATATCTTTTTCTCTGTTTATCCAAATTCAAATACTTTTATATATTTGGAAAGCCCTTGAAATGTAGAATATTGTAGATCAGCCAAAATTCAAATTTGACTTAGTGTAAAATATTCAAATTTCAAATGGATGATTTGAGTATATTTGTAATAACTTTAAATCTATAAATCCAAAAATTGCAAATAAAATTGTTTTAGAAACTTTGGAATATACATAAACGGATGCCTCTGTTATAAATTAATTTTGAATATTATTTTAAATGATTTCATAGTTGTGTGTTCAATTTGAATAGTTTGACTATTTTTGACATAACTTTTAATAGAAACATTATTTTGAATTAAATCCAATTGCAATAAATTTAATTAAATGCTCTCTGTTGAATTAAACACTATTTATAAAATTTTGTTGTAAAAAAATATAATCATTGAAAACTTTAATCTTATATTTATTCCTTTTATTATATTTTGCAAAAATTAGAAACTAATTGAATTGCAATTATAACTTTTTGCATATTTTATAAATATCATAAAAATTAGTATTATGTTTCTTGTGATTTCAAAATTGCATTTCATGCATATCATATTTTACTTTGTAGATATATTTTCCATAAGAAAACTCCTTCCCCATTTTCTCTAAGTTAGGAGTATTCTCCACTTAACATTTAGCTAAAGTGCTACACTTAGACATTTAGGAATTTTCATCATGGAGCTAGAAGGCCAATGAAGGACTTAGCCAAAAACAAGACTTCAGAAGTATCTTCAAGGAGAAGAAGCACTTAGAAGAAAATCAAGAAGAAATTCATGAAGGACTTAGAAGAAAACAGACTCTGGAAGCATCCCAAAGATGTCAAGCACTTAGAAGAAAAGTGAGAAGAAGTTCAAGAAGGCCAACCCCCTTTTTTTTCTCTAAGTCTTTCTCTCTGTCTTTTCTTCTTCTCTGAGAACTCATGATGACTAAGTTAAATCCAAGACCAGACTCAAGGATACAATAAGTATCAAGTCTGAAGATTTATCAAGTCTATCAAAACTTCAATCAAGACATCACGAAGGAGAATATTACAAGTCTGGAGATGAAGCCTGGAAAGACCAACTACATCTTTCTTTCTATCTTTTCCCTCTTTCCCAATCTTGTTTTTCACTTTAGACTTAAACAAATTTTGACCATGATATTATCATCTTGAAGTTGTTGGATCCTAGCGGCATAGTGAGATGAAGCGGCCTGGAGACTAACCTTACATGTCCACGTACATGAGACCTGTTCCACAATTTAAGTGGCTGGTCGAGTGTCTGTCTCTCTCACTATAGTGAATATCCAATTTACAAAGAGCTGATAATAAGTGTTGATCACATTGAAGAATATACTTAGTAATTTCTCCAAGTATCTTTACACATCAAAACTAGAACTTATTCAAAATGAATTGTAGCAAAGTTATTTTATCCAACTTATGACCTTAATCCTTGGTCATTTTTGGACCAACCTAATTGCCTTGCATTAATTTAAAAGATTTTCATGGCATGACATGCATCTCTAGTCCCTAGAAATATGTTGCACATCATGCATGACATATTTCCCTTGGAAATTTGTTGGTTCACTTTGTATGTGCATGTATGTTTGGTGTTGTGTTGTTTGTTGATTGTTGTACTTTATTGTTTAGATTGAACGGAGAGCAAAACGTTTTTTGTTGAAAAGAGTTTGTGAACAACGACGGCATTCAAAGGCAAGTGGCACACCCCCATAAAAGTCCTATTATTTTCTATGCATCAGTAGATTATTTTTCTATAACCATGTGTAGGATAGTATTGCTATGCAAGCCATGTTTAGACTTCCTTATTCCTGTGTCTAGGTTCCTATGAAAATACTTAGTAGAATTGTGATTCTATGCAAAACTATTTGATGAAAAGTTAAATTCTACTAAGTTATAATCAAACACCTGGGTGGAATTGGTTGCTTGGCTGTATGAGTTGAGTGTTGTCCCCAGGGGAATTACCTGTGGAATATTCACTTGTGGATGGCCACACAGGAACAGAGGAATCTGAAGAACTCCGAGTGAAGATTGCTTCTCATGCAGCCATTGCCACTATGGGCTCTGGCTTGATCAACTAAGCTGCGTGGACTCTCCCCGGCCTGACAGGTGGTGGTAGAGGATTTGTAGGTGGAGCGCATCTGGCCAGAGTGGGACGGAAAATGTTTCTGAAAGATCTCGTCTCATTCTTTCCTTTCCTTATCACAAATGGTGTGTAAAGGATAACCTGGGTTGAATGGGTACAATGGTGAACGTGCACAACCTCTGCAGAGTTAAAATCTAAGTACTTAGCCGTGTCCCCGGAAACGGACAATTGAGCAGCTGAACGAGGACGTCAACGGAGGATTCCACCATTCCAACTTCAAAATTATAAATCTTGATGGGTGAACAAGGGTAGAATGGGACAGTGGATTTCATGCCACGGATGTCTCGTATAGAAGAAAAGTGTTTTCCAAAGTGTTAGGAAAAATTGGCTTTATGCAAAATAGCTTTGAACTCCACCAGCCAAATACGCATATAGGCTTTAGAGTTATTCCATTAAGTGTCCACCATAGTGTCACTTGCCAGACTCCATTTTTAATGGAATCTGACCCACTCTGTTGCAAAATTTTATTTGTTACAGGTTATTCAAATGACGAGTGAGGTTTCGTTAAGGGATTTCGAGTCTTCAACCAACATGTTTTCGCCTGTGGCGACATGAAGTTGTTGGAGACCCACTGCTATTGTATTTCCGATGTGTACTTTTTCAATGCTAGCTTTATGCTATGCAACTTGTATCGAATATTTCGTAAGTCTGGATCATCGATGTAATAAAATTGATACTTTGTTGTGATATTACATCGTAAACTGTGTGTGCAAACGAATCGATCCAGGGATTTGCACTATACACAGGTATCTGCCTTATTTAAAGTGCAGGTACGCTACATTTTCCTAAGCTTTCCTCGGCTAGCCCATGTTTGTGTACAAAAGCTCTTGATATGAATGAATGCGATGCTCTTGTATCAAATAAGACTAATGCTGGAAAGGAATTGAGCAGGAACTTACCAATCACAGCATGAGGTTCATCATGAACTTGTTCCACATTGATGTGATTTACTTGCCCCTTCTGGAAAGGATTGGGCTTGGAATTTTCACCAGCCTTCCTCTCTGGGCATTCAGTTGCATAGTGTCCTGTCTTCTTGCACTTGAAGCAAGTCACATTCGACAAGTCTTTCTTCCCTTCATAGTTAGGACGGGGATTACCATTCCCGTGATTTTGGCCATGGTGATGGTTTCCCTTGAACCCACCATTATTTCCTTTGTACCCTCCATAGTTTCCTTTGTATCCTTCATTGTGGTTATGACCATGATGCTTTTGGCCACTACCACTGTTGGAGTAGTTCCAGGGTTTATGGCCATTGACTTTAGAGGTGTGTGGTTTCTTGTGAGTTCCTTCAGAGTTACCCTTACTTGCACCGAACTTCCTCTTCCTATTCTCTTCCTTTATTATGTGATTGTCCAGAGTGATTGCTTGATCCAGCAGAATTTGATAGTTAGGAGCATATGCCACAGACAAGGGTATCTTTAGTTCTCCCCTAAGTCCATTAAGGAATTTTTCCTTCCTTTTAGCATCAGTGTCGATGTCCTCTGGTGCATACCTTGATAGCATACAGAAGTCATCCATATACTCCTTCAGAGTTCTACCTCCCTGCCTCAAGCTATGAAATTCCTCTTTTTCAGGTTCATTATGCCAGAGGAAATGTGAGCATTGTGGAAACCATCCTTGAATGCATCCCAAGTCATGCCATCCAAGGGATGGGTCACTTGATAGGTCTCCCACCACATGGCAGCAGGTCCTTCCAATAGGTGAGCAGTGAACCTCACCTTTTCTGCCTCAGAACACTCACAGGTTACCAAGTCCTTGTTGACCGAACGGAGCCAGTCATCCGCCACTATTGGTTCAGTAGCAGAGGAGAACTTATTAGGTCTAAGCCTGAGAAATCTTGCAAGTCTGTCCATTGGAGGTGGTGGTGGTGGGTGGTTGTTATTGTTGTTATTGTTGTTGTTGTTGGTTGCTGCAATGAACTGGGTCATCAAAGTCATCAGTTGGGCTTGAGCTGCCATCAGCTGTTGCATAGCTTCGTTGTTGTCGGTATCACGACGTGGAGGCATCTGTGGGGTTTTAGCATGGATGAGTAAAGGATAGATAGAAACTATAAGGAGGAATTCTACCCATGCACAAAACAATCCAGTCAAGCACACCATCAATCAACACACCACTATAAATACAATCAGCAAACAAATCAAAACCTTTGGTTTAAGAAAAGCGATATAAAAGTTTTGAAATAAACTCGCTAGGTTCCGAGGATACAAAGGAAAGTACTGCCTTACCACAAGTTGGTAGGTCAATACAAGACTAGGATAATGAGTTGTATGATAAATGGTAGTCTTACTAACTAACTACTCGACCATGTCCTCTTCCTCCTCTTCAATTTCCTGAATCTCGATTCCTTCATTGGCGAGTACATCCTTGAGTTCCTTCACTTCTTTCTCCAGGGCAAGGTTCTTTTCTTGCAGCTCTCTCTTCTCAGTACGAAGCCTTTTGATCAAATCACTATGAGCCTCGAACTCGACTTCATTGCTCTCGAGTTCTGCCTTTTGTTCCCTGATAGTCTTGTTCTTCTCTTGAACTCTTTTCTCCTGCCTCCTTTACTTCTCCTCTTGTGCAGCGAACCTCTCTTCTTGTGCCTTAGTCACTTCCTCTTGAGCCTTCACCTTCTCTTCGTTCTCCTTAAGTAGGGCACATAACTCATCGTTCTTCAGGAGCTCGGTGCCTCGATCTTCGTACAGTTCAGTGACAAGGATTTCCAGCTCCTGGAAATAAAGACTAAGGGGTTTTGCCTTGCCTCTTTCTCCGACATCAAACAGGTAAGGTTCTCCATCCTCGTTCTCCTTCCAAAGAAAATGGAGTAGTTGCCCCTCAACTCTGTGCTGTAGCGTCCGCAGAGGCGCACAATCAAATCCTGCATGACTAGATTGAGTCCTTTGTCTTTTGAGTCGCTAACCATTTTGATCTCTAGTGGGGGCTCCTCTCCACGTCCTGGGTGAGTTGCTTTTAATCCCCAGCAACCCTCTTTGTTAAATTTCTTCAGGATGAAGCCCTTGACTTGGGGTAGTGGTAACCCTATCTTCTCGCCGATGTCGAGAAGGTAATAGCCAAAACGGGTGTTCTCGAAGTCCTCCGCGGTGGTGAAGTGAAAGCTCGTCATCCTTTAGGTAGAAAGAAAGGAATTAAAACAAGAATTGCATAAGATAAGGAAGTACTAGTCATGGTGTGTATTATTAATTTAGAAGAATACTAAGTCAAAATCCTAAGGTGATCAACAGATATTAACAACTCTTCGTAAATTGGATTTTTCACTATAGTGAGAGAGACAGACACCCGGCCAGCCACTTATATTGTGGAACATGTCTCCTGTACGCGGACATGTAAAGTTTGTCCCGGGCCGCTTCATCCCACTATGCCGTGAGAATCCAACATACTTCAAAGATGGTAATATTATGAGATGGTAATATTATGACCAAAAAGGGGCTTAAGCAATCCTAGGGCTCGAACCTACAGGCAACACTTTGCTCTGATACCATTTTGTAGCACCCCAACTTTTATTAAAGTTGGAACACCTGTGTTATGTGCTAGTCCCTGGATCACTGCCAGCACCACAGTACAAAATATAAAGTACCATTGCATAAGTATTAAAATTACTACAACGAGATCCAAAATTCATAGCCAAGTATGGCTTTATTACAAGTTGCATAGCCATGAAGGCTAGCTAAAGTTCGGAGTTCACATGAAAGCGAAAATAACATTGAGCCTCATCTTCAAGCATGCGCCACAGGCAGTCATGTTGGGAGTAGACTCGAGCCAAACTCATTCAGCATCATAATTACCTGCACATTTGAATATGCAGCCCCCGAAGGAGGTCAATACAATGATGTATTGGCAAATGACTATGGTGGATGTATAATGACAAGTCTAAAATCTATATGCATATTTGGCTTGGTGGGGTTGGAGGCTATTTGCAGAAAGCAAGTTTTCTCCTATCATTTTGTAAAACACTTTTATTTCTCTAGACTTGGCACCAAGGGATAAAACCCAAGTGCACCATCAATTCTTTCCTTAGTCAAAATTTTACTTTACGAAAACAGTGTTGAGATTCTTCTGCCCATCCTTGTCCAGTTTCTCGAAGTAGTCCATATCCGGGGACACGGTTGAGTACTCAGATTGTCGAGGACACGGCTAAGCAACTACTAAAAACTTTTCATGGCTGCTTAGGATAAGGGGGTGGCTACACACTACTAGGATATTTGTAAAAATATAACCAATCTTAGCATTATAAAATAAATCCAAAAATTGCTATCATGCATACTACTCAAAATATACTACTTATGCATATAGAAAAGATGGGATAAAATATGAAGGTCACTTGCCTTGGTAACAGGAGGCACAAGCACAGCAAGAATAACAATCACAAGCAAGTCCTTCCTCCTCTTCACAATCTAACAACAAGCAATATAAAATAATTAAATACAATATGCAACACTTAAAACTCCAAGCATAAATATGTATGCATGAATGATATGCTATGATAATAGGACACACTTATTAATAATTTTTATTTTCTGTCATTAAATGAATGAAATATAATTTCTAGTTATTTCTTATTTTATTTATCAATTAAATAATTTTAAAATAATATAGTAAAACTTTGATGTCTATAATTACAACTTTTATTGTTTTATGAAATCTTCAATTTAGCCATTTATTAATATTGCTGGACAAAGGGAGATAATACAATCCTAAAACAATTAAATTTATTTCTAAATCATTTTTATTATTTAAGTTATTATTTTAATGGCCGAAATACTCCTCTGATAATTATAGAATTTTATAATTTGTTAAATGGAAAAACAAATGATGTAGAAATAAACTACATGAGCAGGGCTTTCCAATAACATAAAGTTTATCAATTTTGGACTTACAGATTAAAAGTTATGAATTTTGCAAATTTTAATAGTTTTTTGTTTTAATTTCTAAATTTTATTCGAAATAGAAAAGAATCGGCCACGCGGCGCGATCTGATTCGTCCGTACCGATTCGACGCGGATCGGCAGCGTGGGCCGTCCGATCTCCTGAATAACGAGCGCCCGGGATTAAATGGATCTAGATCCAACGGTCCAAAAACGGAGGCCACGCGCGGGCGGCGCGGTTCGCCGGAAAAACTTCCGACCGCGGCGGCGCCACGGCCGGCAATGCACGCGCTTGCATCCTAGGGACGTACGGGATGGATGGGTCTTACCGAGACGTGGAGAAGATCGATGCGGGGACGGTGGCGAGGTGGCGGTCTCCGGCGTGAACTCCTCCTCGCGTAATCGCTCGCCGGAGTAGCACGAGGCGGCGGTTCTCCTCGGGCGAGCACGGACACGGCGTTGCGCTGCGGAAACGAGTTCAAAACCGTGTCAAAAAGCTTCGCAAGGAAAAGTTAAAGCGAGAGGGAGCAACGAGACGGCACGGGGTGGCTAGGTTTGCGCGCACGGTGAGGTTCTCACCGACGGTGACGGCGGAAGAGCGGGGTCTCTAGCGGCCAGCCCAGGGGCTCTTTGGAGGAGGTGTTTGGGGCAAAACACGGAGGAGCTCGGGGGCTTTTAGTAGGGGAAAACGGCGAGGTAAATGGAGTAGTAAATCGCCGCATTCAAACGAAATCAAATCGGGCGTTTTCGGTCGGAGACGTGGGCGTGATTTGGGGACGAACGGCTCCGCGGGGGAGATGACAGGTGGGTCCCACCTGTCAGCGATTGCGAGCGAGAGCGCGGGGCGTTGGGCTACTGGCAGGCCGTTGCGCTACGCGTGCGCGGCAGATAGCCAACCGGCCGGCCCGTTTTCCTTTTCTTTTTAAATGAAAATAATATCTTTTTTAAATACTGATTTCAAATATGATTTTTAAACCTATTCAAAACTTTTCAGAAAAATTCATAAAAATATGTTTTGGAAAGGTTATTAAAAATGGGACTTTTTGACATTATACTTGACCATAAATAAATTGATAACATTTTATTTATTTAAGGAGTTTCAAGTAAACACTTTATGGAATTATAGATTATTTAAATAACTAAATATATAATTTGAATTTTTTATTTAATATTTTTGTGATGTAGTTTTATGCCTAATGATGAATGATGCATGAATGCAAAGTTTTAATTTTTTGCAAAATTTGGGATGTTACAGACGACCCGCAAGCTCTTGATCACTTCAAGATCAAGCCCCTCGTACCAACTCAGCACATGTTGCAGTGCTTGGTCGGCACCAGCGCGGGCACCAGAACGCTTCCAGGCGTGAAGCCGGTTACCGGCATCCTGCAGCGCGGTGGCCAGTTAGGTGACCGAGAGGTTGCCGGTAACGCCAGGCCACAGGGCACCATGCGCATGGACGGCCGCGCTGAGGAGCTCGGTGCCGATCGACCGGAGCGGCACTATCTGGGCCTTCAGGGCGATGAGGTGGTCATCGATGTCCCAGGAATCCAAGGCAGGACCCTTCCCGGCCCTCTTCTCCCGGGCAGAAGCGATCGCATGGGTAGCAGCTTCTCGGGAATGCTCAAAGTGTCCTTTAGAAAGGAGAACTGTCACACGGACAAGCCATGAGGCGATATCGTCAAAAGAGGAAGACAAAAGAAAGAGAACTCGATGCACTTACTGTTCATATCCCGGTTTAGACCGTTGAGCTCGGTAAGCCAGCCATCCTGCTTCGACCGGAGAAGGGCCACCTCGGTCTCGGCAAGGTGCGCGCGCGACTCGGATTGGTCAAAGGTTTCCTTCTGCTTCTTAGTAGCATCCACGAAACGCGTCTTCAAGTCTGCAGCGGTGGACTTGGCCTTCTCCAGCTCGGCATTCAGCCGCGTGATGTAATGCCCCAATTCTCTTAGCCTTAGCATTGTGGTGTTATTCTGAATCTTTCACCTCTTGCTGAAACTTTTGTGTGTAGAATTTGGGTAAAGAATTATTTTGTTTGCTCATCTTATGCCATGTGTGCTCCACTAGTTTTCCCTGTCATTGAAAACCCTAAAGTCTCATAGCACCAAAATAAAATATCCACTATTATGATCTTCATGGTTGTTAAAACTGAGCCAAACCAGGAGCTTTTATTAAGCAAACCCTAACTGGTTTTGGGCATGCCTTTGAAACATTCCCATCTAGGTCACATATACTTCCATACCCTGTTCTAAATTTCCACACAAGAACTTGTTTGCATATAAATCTCACTAGATTTTGTGGTCATCAAATTAACATGACCATTTGGGATATTCTTTTAATTATCACCAAAATATTTATTTTCTTTGAAAGCCAAATGAGATAGTTGACTTGGGCTTTTGTAAGTTCAGTAACTCCTCTAAATTTAGGTAAGTTTGGGGTGTAGATACATTTTACTTTTGTGGGTCATATTTAAATTTTTCAAACTTAGGTTTTCAATTTCATTTGAGCATTTCACTCAAAGCATTCACCTTCTATTTTCTCTCTCACTCTTTTCTACCCCACCTGCTGGAAGAGGAGAACAACACCCCCTCCTGGTCCCACATGTCATGGACTAGGGTGATTCTCTCCTCTCTCTTCTCTCTTTTCTCTTCTTTCTCACCCAATCCGAGCCCCCCCTCATCACTTCTCACTGGCCAGCCACTCCCCTCCCGACCAACATCCTCTCTGCCCCTCTCCACCGCCCCTGAGGACCAACCAGAACTCCCCTCCCCTCCCCCAAACCGCCGCTGCCCGAGGAGAGCCCGAGAAACCCGCCCCTGGTTTTGGAGCTGCCCCAGCTCGCCCTCTCCTCTTAAAACCCCAGCCGAGGTTCCCCCACTCCTCCTCTGCTCACCCATACCACCCTCACCCAAAGCCACGCCCTCTCTCGAGCTCTGGAAGAAGAAATCGCCGTCGGAGACCGAGCCCTTCCCGCGGCATTCATCGTCGATCCTCTTCACCTTTCTCTGCCATTCTCGGCCCCTCGAGCGCGTCTCGTCGAGATCTAACTCCCCCTGCCCTCCGTTTCTCTTCTAGGTGTCCGTAGCCATCGCGCTCGTCCTCGACCCGAGAAGCTCGCCGCCGCCGTCGCCATGGTTTCCGACGTTGCATGCAAGCGCTGAGGGCACCGTCGAGCTCGCCATCGTCCCCTCCGTCGATCTCCACCCTTCCCCTGGCCCAGCGTGGTCTCTGGTGAGCGCCAGCGCCACCCTCTCCCCCCCCCTCGTCTGGTTCGTCCGCGCTGCGTCGCGAGGAGGACGACGACCGTGGACCGTAGATCGCGAGATCTACGGCCAGGTTTGAACCTCTCCGTGCGCGTGCAGCCGCGCGTGTTTGGGCCGGCCCAGCTCCGTCCCCGCGCGTTTTCGCGCCGTTCTGCGTGGCATCTGGGCCGATCTGGCCCAGATCTGGCCCGTTCGGCCTGTTCCCCTTTTATTCTTTTCCTGTTAATTTCCCAGTAAATCTAAAGTTTAGCTTTAAATCATTTGTGGTAAATCTGGAGTGGCTAAAATGATGGGACAAATTTTGTAACATGCATGCACGTTTTCTTAACCATGTGGCATTGGATTTGGTCCAAAATGTGTTTTCTGTTGAGTGTTAAAATAGATCTAGTAAAAAGTATCTATTACAGCATTTGTTTAATAACTTGGGTTCTGTAAATCCAAATCATGCAATCTTGGATCTGTTGGAAAGCTTGTAAAAATGTCTACCTAGATTGGTAAATCTTGCATGCAGGATATTATTCTAGCAAAAGTTATATTTACTCTAAGAATAACATTAGTAAGTGTTTGTTGATTTTTAACTCTTCAATAAAAACACTTTTTGAGGTAAATCCAATTGGAAGTGTTAGATATGTGTTGGAGGTATCACATACTACAAATGTGGATTTTTCCAGTGACTTGATAATTCTTAGTGAATAAATCCCTGAACAACAGTGAAATAATCTCTTTAATTGCATTTCTGAAATTTCAGAGATTATGACATGTCTAGTTTTAATTGGTGAAGACACCTATGTCCATAAAAATATGTTAAGGATAATTTTGTGGGATAGCCACAGGTTTTATCTAACTCACCCCACTGGATTGACCCCAAAATCATTCTTTTTATTTTCTGCACATAAATAATGGTCAGAAGTATGTTTTATTTTAAAACTGGGATAACTTGAGCTAGGAATATCCAATTTTGATGAATAAAATCTTCACTTAAAGAGAAAACTCATATCTCACCAGAAAGGATAATTGTGCATTCAGGAGATCTATAAAAATGAACCTATATTCTGTTTAAGTTTGACATCAGCAGCCCTTATCCGATTTTTAATTGTTGTTTGGTGATGAGTTTTCATGCACAGCTAATTTCCAGAGTTCCCCCTGATTGTTAGGAGTAATGTGACAAAAGGGTTTAATTTTAGGATCAGTACCTTAAGAACTATGCTTAAAACATGTAAACAGCCTCTAATAAATATTGGATGCATTAGTTGTGTTTTCTGTTTGTGATGCTTGATGTTTGCTGTTATACCTTAGATTGTTATCAACTCGTATTTTAGGACTTACGCTAGTCTCGTATGTTTTTCATGTTACGGTAGAATCGCAACCCGAGGAAGAGCAGTACGAGGTAGCTGAGCACGACTTCGCCGAAGAGCAAGACCAGGGACAGTATCTTGAGCAAGGCAAGCCCACCTCACCATTTGATGAAATCTTATTATTGTATCAAGCATGTTTTGTTTTCAAAATAATGCATGTTTTACTTCTTTTGTGGCGCCTTGCAACCCGAAAACTATTTTTCCCAAATATTGTTTGACCACAGTTACCAACTAGAATAGCTGTAGGTGTTACAAGAAGAGGTTTACTTGTGGAGTCTTGTCATTGAAGGCTCTATAAAGAAGATTAAGTTTTTAGATAGTATATTCTGTTATCTTACCTCAAAACTATAGGATGGGGACCCTATTTGATAAAAATGTTTTATGGAGGAAAACCCGAGCTGCTGGGAGTAGTCGGAAGTGTGGAAGTTGTTTTTGAAAAACAAAGTACTGCCCTAGCAGCCGCTCGAACAATTAACCCATGCAACCACACTACCTGACATGGGTAGGGCTTAGCCGGAAACTTGTCTGTTTTAGTGTTGGGGCTCTCACACTCTCTATGAGGGCTGGGCCCTCGAAGCCGGGTTGTCGTCCGGAAGAGACAATACACTGTTGAGGACCAACAGCCGGACGATTACGGCAGGTCTCCTGACGTGGCGGTGTGGTGTCCCGAGGAAAGACCATGCGGTCTGGTGAAGCACACGGTGCCGAGGAGAACAAACCTACCGGGAGGCCCCGATACTAGCTAGGGTGGTCATAGTGGAAAGTTTTGATCGTGTTATCCGGACCCCCGCATGCTGTCGTATGACGGGCCGTGGCAGACACGGTGGAATAACCGATAGGTGTGGGAAAAGTGTACAACCTCTGCAGAGTGTAAATCTATTCGAATAGCCGCGTCCGCGGTCATGGACGGTTGGAAAGGCCACTGATCTAGGCGTATGGGCAATTTGGTTTAAAAAGAGAATTGTTTCCGGAGAAAACAAAGAGACATGAAAGAGGTACCTGGGAGGTACGGAATTTGGGTGAGGATGGTTGATCTCGGGGAGACATCCAGCCCGATCTCAAGGCAGGAGAAAGGGTTACCCCTATCCTAGCGTTTTGATAAACTTTTATGAACAAAAGTTTTGAACTTGGATATGTCCTTGCTATATATAAGAGAAGAGAATTCTATCGCTAAATGTTTCTTCAACAAAGATATAGAGATGTCGTAGTCTCTATGTCTAACATCTTGGTATTCGAAAACTGAGCCCTAAAGTCGTACATATAGCAGCCATCCCAGTTTTCCAAAAGCGTTTTTCTTGCACTATCATGAGATTTTAAAACTAAAGGTGGTCTTGCGAGTACGTAATTGTACTCATGTGGCTCTGTCCCTGGATATTCAAATGTCCAGATTGCAATGAGGAGGCCTTCGTCGAGGAGGAGGTGTTTGACGACGACTTCGCCACTTAGCCGTCACCGGTCAACTGCACTTCTGGGAATCTGCGCTCGGAGACGTGAAGAGCCGTCGCTAGCCACGAGCTTCCGCTATCTTAGTTAATTCCATCCTGCGTGACGAAGTATGTTGACTTTGGTCGTATGACCGCCTATGTGTTGTAAGACTTTTATTCGTACGACTTGAATGATGTAACTCTTTGATACCTATGTTGGTTATGTGATTGCGATGCACTGATCATTGGGATCGTGATCTCTTACATAACGTGGGCATCTCGGACTTGTCCGAGGGGTCCCTACACGTGATCTAAGATTGGGCATCAGATAAGGCAGATTTTTGATCCCCCGAGATCTTTCGCGCGGCGTCCCGCCCCTCCCGAAGTCGCTCCTCCGACCTCTTGGACTGACCGAAGTCAGCAAGAAGCCGGTGGAAGATGCTGCTGCGTTTTTTGCTGCATTCATGTATCAATATTTACCCGATATCAGTCTCGGAGACTTCAACAGACTAGGAGATAACAAGACAATTATTCGAGATCCACAGTTATGAACCAACTCGGTGGAGAGGTTCTCGGGGGATGGAAATTGAAACTTTCTTTTTTCAGATTAGAGCCTAGTGATCTACTACTCGGTGGAGTCTAGAGCACTAAGCACTAATCTCGGGGACTAGTGGTGATGGAGGAGAGAAAACTTACATCAACGACCCGGCTAACATCCAGAACGGCCACCTGGAGGGCGTGCAAGGCTTCCCGTTGCGGCTAGGGCCAGCAGCGTGTAAGTCTGCCACGACCTCGGAGGCGTCGGCAACAATCCAGGCCTGGTTATAGTCTTCAACTGCGCGTAAGCCAGTTACGGTTGACGCACTCGCTGCGGCGACCTCCCGAGATCCTAAGGACACAAAGGTGCTTACGGACGCTCGCAGGGCCTGCAAAGAGGTTGTGGGGATCTCGACAGGAGGTGGTGGTAGCTCGAAATGCTTACCCGGAGCAGAGGAACCTTTGTTCAGAACCAAGTCCTGAGAGGAAGACTTCGGAGGAGCGTTGGGTTTGGCGACAACGCTCTTCTGACCCGATCCCTGGCTGCGCGGCTTCCCGGGTTGGAGATCCGCTTGCCGTGCAGGCTGAGTGCTGGACTGCTTCGGCGGTGGAGTCTTCCGGGTACCTACCCTGGCAGGGGCTCGGGGTACAACCCGCTGAGGAGGGCTGGGCATGTCCACTTCAAGAGGCGGAGATGCTACTCGGCGCGGTGTATCCAGAAGGACAGTATCTTCGGCGCCCGAGGTCGCCTGAGCCGGGGTCTCGGTCACCACTTGGTGCTCACCCGGAGTCCCCATGTCGGTGGCAGCGTGGGATGTAGGGACCTCGGTTAGGGCAGGACCGGACTCAGGCTGACGAGGCATCCTGTGCTCGGCGCCGAGGTGAGAAGGGGCAGCCCGGGATGGACTGGGAGACCTGGATCCCGGAGGACGGAAACCGGCAGACGGCGGAACATCGAGAGACGCTCTGCAATCAAAAGGCATGTTAGAAAGGACCTAGGGAGAAACCGAGATAGAACCACTCGAGGGAGAATTTCATACCCGGTGGACACGGTTGGAGGACCTCTCCTCCGCCGAGGAGGCTTATCGCCCGGCTGCTTGGTGATCCTGGTCTTCTTGGCGGCTGCGCCCGAGCCACCGGCATGTGCGGTATCGGACACCGCGCGCTTGCGGCTCTCGGCGCGCTTCGTGCCAGCTGTAGGTCCCGGAACCACTGGCAGGGCGTATTGGAGAGGATGGGCGTCAATTACATCGAGTATTTGACAATCATCGTTGTGAGGACCCCTCGGACAAGTCCGAGATGCCCACGTTATGTAAGAGATCACGATCCCAATGATCAGTGCATCGCAATCACATAACCAACATAGGTATCAAAGAGTTACATCATTCAAGTCGTACGAATAAAAGTCTTACAACACATAGACGGTCATACGACCAAAGTCAACAAACCTCGTCACGCAGGACATAATTAACTAAGATAGCGGAAGCTCGTGGCTAGCGACGGCTCTTAACATCTCCGAGCGCAGATTCCCACAAGTGCAGTTGACCGGTGACAGCTAAGTGGCGAAGTCGTCCTCAAACACCTCCTCCTCGATGAAGGCCTCCTCATTGCAATCTGGACATTTGAATATCCAGGGATAGAGCCACGTGAGTACAATTACGTACTCGCAAGACCACCTCTAAGGCTTAAGTTTTCATGATAATGCAAGAAAACACTTTTCGAAAACTGGGATAGCTGCTATATTGGACTATAGGGCTTAGTTTTCGAATACCATGATTTTAGACATAGAGAAAACGACATCTCTATATCTTTGTTAAAGAAAACATTTAGAGATGGAATTCTCTTCGCTGAAATGCGACATCTCTATATCTTTGTTGAAGAAAACATTTAGAGATTTTTTTTGACGCATAAAGACAGTGGGGAAGACCCCCACTGCGTCATTTTCCATTTTCAATTACCACCGCATTCACATATTTACAGAGAGTCCAAGTTTATGAATTACAATAAGTCAAGCCACGCTTGCATGCCCTCTTTGAGACTGGGCTTTATTCTATGTCTAATGACATTAATCGAAATTACAAAGAAATCATAACAGGAATCTAAACTTCTAGGATCACCTTCAAATATAATTTTGTTCCTGTGATTCCAAATACTCCAACATCCAACCATCATGGCAATCTTGAAAAATGGAATATTGCATCTGTTCTTAGCTTCAATCAAGAGGCTAATTATTTCTGGATTGTCAGGCCATGTGATGTTCAGCTTACTCCAGAAATCCTTGCTGAAAGGACAGTCAAAGAATAGATGATATATGACTTCTCTTTTATCATTGTCACATAGGACACATGATTTAGTTGGCACATAAAAATTCTTCCTGTCCAATAGGTCTCTAGTATTTATTCTATCTTGTATCATCAGCCAGAAGAAGAATTTATGCTTTGGGAGACATGGGGACTTCCAAATCCATTTAAATGGGGCAAGTGCATCAGGCTTGTTAATAAGGGCAGTGTAGACTCGTTTGTACAGTATTTGCTGCCATTCCATGGAAAATTCCACTCATCCCTCTCCTGGTTGTTTATGTGCCCCTCCAAAAGGCTAACAAGCTGGTCATACTGTTGGGATGCAATCTGTGTTAATGGCCACTTGAAGAGGGTGTGCAACTCATTCAAACCAGGTTCAGTAGCCATTTTCACCGTAATCATAGATTTGTGGGCAAAGGAATGTAGTTGTGGGAACTGCTCACAAAGGACAGTACCTGCCCACTTATCATGCCAGAGGAGAATACTCTGTCCAGTACCAATTTTGCAGGTGGTAAGATTTTTGAAATCAGTCAAAAGTGATATACAGTTTCTCCACCAAAAGGATCCTTTCTGTTGCTGAACCGTTGGAACAGATTGATTGCTATAGTGCGCATTCCAAATTAGCTGTACCCATGGTATGTCATGGCAATTAAAAAATTTGAAGATGTTCTTCATTAGCAATGCTTTATTCTGTTCCCTGAGATTGATAACACCAAGTCCCCCAGCAGCCTTAGGCATACAGACCTTTTCCCATTTAACTAAGCATTTACCTTTCCTTTCAATATCTTTTCCATGCCAAAGGAAAGTCCTAATAGATTTATCTGCATGATCTAACTGAGTATAATGCACTTTCAATGCACACATAAGAAAGTTTGGCATACCAGATATCACAGCCTTGATAACCACCAACCGAGAACAATGAGATAGCAGGTTAGATATTCCAGCTAATCTTTTATCCAGTTTGGATATCATAGGCATAATGTCTTCTACTCTTGGTCTTGTAGTACCCATGGGCAATCCCAAGTAAGTAAATGGGAGTGATTCAATTCTACAGCCAAAAAGAGTAGCAAGTTCCTGGCATTTCTCCTGACTTGTATTAATAGATACCAATGAAGATTTGTGAAAGTTAATCTTCAACCCAGTTGATCTAGAGAACTTGTTCAAGATATCTTTTAGTGTCACAATCTGAACACTATCAGCTGGCATGATTAGTAATGTATCATCTGCATACTGTAAAACAGGATAATCCTGCCCATATGATTTATCAACAGGTAATTGTAGCATACCATCTTGCCAGGCTTTGTTGATCACTACTTGCAGAAGTTCAGCAGTGGCAACAAATAAGAGCGGTGAAAGAGGATCCCCTTGCCTAACTCCGCGTTCGCATTTAATAGAGTTTCCAGGTACTCCATTAAGGATAATGGAAGTACTAGCCGTGTAAAGAATGTTTCTGACCCAAGTTAGGAAATTCTCCCCAAATCCAAGATGTTCCAGCATTGCAAGAATAGCAGAATATTCAACCATATCAAAAGCCTTTTCAAAATCCAATTTGATGATCACTATCTCTTTCTTGGACTTGTGGCAAATATGAAGATATTCAAAAGCCCAGGCAATACAATCCTGTATAGTTTTGCTCTTGATAAAACCATACTGGTTGCTGTGTAGAATAGAGATAATGACACGCTGTACTCTATTAGCAAGGATCTTAGTGATGATCTTAAGTCCCATACTGACCAGAGAAATGGGTCTAAAATCATTAGGTTTTACAGGACTAGGTATCTTTGGTATAAGGGCAATATATGCCGTATTGATGCTGGTCAGATCTAACTCATGTTTGCAGAACTTATCACATAGTAAATAGAACTGATCCTTAATTAGGTACCAAAACTTCTTTATAAACAAGCCATCAG
Organism: Poa annua; assembly: GCA_026929855.1. NCBI lineage: Eukaryota > Viridiplantae > Streptophyta > Magnoliopsida > Poales > Poaceae > Poa > Poa annua. The sequence continues at coordinate 75,166,919 of CM049431.1, read as the reverse complement.
GGCCCGGAGATTTATCATTGGGCATATGCTTAATTACCTCATCAATTTCTTCCACAGAGAAATGATTTTCTAATGCACTTAAGTCATGTCTGACCATCAGCTCCTCAAGATTAAATTCCATAACTGCCTGTTCAGATTTACCCATCCTATCATGAAAAGCTTTCCAGAGAATAGCAGCTTTCTGAGAATGATCTGTAACAGTTTCACCATCATCCTTAACAAGGCTAGATATGTAATTATGCCTATAATTCCTGGTTGCAATTGTGTGAAAAAACTTGGTATTTTCATCACCCAGTTTGGCCCATCTGATACATGCTCTTTTCCTCCAGTATATTCTCTTTGCTTCCAGAAGCTTAGCTACGTGTTTTCTCAGAGCAGATCTGAAGTTCTTCTCAGGAACAGACAATATCCTTTGCTCTTCAATTCCATCAATCATAGCCAGTATGTAGCTACAATTATCAATGATTGCATTAAGGTTGGATAGTGTTTTACTCCACTTCTTGATACCATGCCTTAAAGATTTAAACCTTGCAGTCAAGTCTTGAGCAGGATTCTTATAAATACCAGTGTGCTGCCAGTGAGTTTCCACAATGGTTTTGAACTCCTCAAACTGGAGCCAATAGTCCTCAAATCTGAAGATCTGGGCTTTAGGAATACTTGTTTCAATATGGATATTCATGGGAGTATGATCAGATCCTAACTTGGCCAAAGGGTAGGCCAAAGTATTGGGGAAAGTGGTGGTCCAATTATGAGAGGTGAAAATCCAGTCTAATTTTTCCAGTAGAGGTTCAGCTTGCATATTACTCCATGTGTATCTTCTGTCCTTTAATGGGATTTCTTCTAGATCATGCATCTGGATAATAGAATTAAATAACATCATGTTATTAATATTCCCACCTGGTTTATTTCTGTCTTCTGTGCTTCGAATCATATTAAAATCACCCATTATCATCCACAGATTATAAGGTGTTGAGTCAAGGTTCAAAAACCAGTCAGCAAACTCCTGTCTGCCCTCATTGTTACAGGGGGCATAAACATTTGTGATATAAAACACCCTCGCAGATTGGTTGCAAGTGAACTCCATAGTTAGCTGGAAGAAACTTTGACTAATCACATTGCCAGTATACTGGTTACCATTCCAGATGGTAATTAAACCCCCTGAATTTCCAATCGAAGGTTGATATGCAAATTGGTTGAGCCGTCTCGGGCAAAATTTCCTTATATAAGCTGTATCAAAAACTTCTCTCTTAGTTTCCTGTAAGCAAACAATACTGCAATTACTTTCAGTTATTTTATTTGCTAAATCATCATATCTTGCCTGTGAATTAACACCTCTCGTATTCCAATTACAAATATTCCATTGTCTATTCATTGGAAACTGATTGAGGTGTCGAGTTTAAGTAAGCAGGTAATGCTTTCTTGGTGATGTATAAGTATGCAAGGGCACACAAGCTATCAGGTCTCTTTGTCAACGTAGGCCAAATGAACTCATATATCATCTCATTCTGCTCAACATATCTTGGCCAAAGTATCACGACAAATATAAAGTGAAAGGTGCTAACAAGTGAAGCTGGGTAGCTGCTTGCATGCAATATCCCAAACCCTTGAGTCCAAGCAATCAAAGCCCATAGTGCAAACATAACCAACACCAGCCACATAACTAAAAGAACTCATATCACAAATACAGGTCACATAACAGATATGTCTCATATAGCAAACACTGACCATATAGCAAACACAACCCACAGAGTAAACCTGGGCCAAATCATCCACAAACCAAACTGACAAAGGACAACAACTCACCACAGTAAGCAGAACTGGTTTAGAGCAAACATAAAAAGAGTGATGAGCATGACACAGGTACAAAGGGCTAAAGGTATCATGGTGTAACATCCCAAATTTCTAAAAAATTTAAAACTTTGCATTCATGCATCATGCATCATAAAATTAGGGCATTGAAATCACATAAGGAGTAAATTGAATTTTAATAATAATGTTAAAAAGAATGGTTCATTTAAAAAGGTTTATTTGAGCTCCTCATACAAATCTGTATTTTATTATTTTATTTATTTAGCAAAATGATATCAAAAAGTTATAAATTTAATTAGCTTTTCAAAACATATTTTTATGAATTTTTCTGAAAAGTTTTGATAAGTTTTAAAAATCAAATGTGAATTAAATGTTTGAAATAAGAAAATGATTTGTTAAAAAAAAAAGGGGGAGAGAAGCCCACCTGGGGAGAAGCCCACTTCTTTTCCTCTGCTATCCGCCGCGCGCGCAGGAGGTAACGGCCCAGCAACCGCAGCCCGTCTTCTCCCTCTCCTCTCACGCTGACAACCGGACCCCACCTGTCATCACCTTCCCCAATTCAAGTCCCAAACGAACTCTAACAGAAAACCAAAATCTGGATCAATCCGATCCTTTTCTTGCGGGATACGATCTCTGGCTCCTCCTATTTATACCCCATCCCCGCCGCCTCTTTTCCCCTCTCATACCCTAGACGAACTCGCCCCCAGGCTGCTCCAATTCGAGGTCGCGCCGCCGCCATTGCTGCCGGCCACTTCTTCGATTCTGGTGAGTTTGGACACCATCAGGAGCTTCCGAACCTCCCACTCGATTCTCCTCGCCCTTACGCATCTTCTCATGTTCCTATTTTTCGTCATCTGCAGCTGCAATCTCAAATCCGTGCTCGACCGAAGCTTTCGCCGCCGGCCGGCGAGTGGGACACGGAGGAGGACGCCCGTCACGCCCTAGATCACGTCCCCAGCTTCTACGCGACGCCCGGCACCTCTCGGTATGCGCCATTCTCTCCCGTACGCGTTTTTACGTTCTCCGGCGAAATTCCGGCGATGGCACCACCGTAGGAGTGATCTCCGGCGTACTCCGGCCGGCCGCGTTACCCCTTTAGATCCTGGCCATCGGATCTAGATCCAATGGATCTAGATCGGGTGGATCTGGCACGTTGGATTTAAAATAGATCGTACGGTCCACGTACGCGATCCGCGTGAACCGGTATCGCCCAATCACAGCACGACGCGTGGCGTTTTTATTTTCTATTTCGGCAGAGAATTTGTTTTAAAAACAGAAAATAACACAAACTTACAAAAATCATAACTTTTGATCTGTTCATCCAAATTTGATGAATTTTATATCCACGTGAAGCTCTGCTCGTGTAGTTTAATTTGGTTTCATTAGTTTATCCTTTTAGTGCATATTAAATTGCGAAATTAAATTGTTTAACTTTCGGATATTAAATCTATAACTTAATTAATAAATTTTCTCTCCAAATAAATTCAATTGTTTTGGAGTTATAATAATGCCTCTGTCCAGAGAGTGTAACATGAGTTTTATTTGAAACTTCTTCTAATAGACTTAAAGAAATTGGTTTTATAATTTAAAACTACTAATATGCTCATTATTTAAATGATTAATTAAAATATTAAAATATTGATCATTGCATTTTTATGCATGAATAACAGAGAACTTAATATAGTAATTAATTGGTCTTGTTAAGTTCATTGCATATTAAGCATGCATACATATTTTTGTATTGATATTTTAAGTGTTATGTTTTGTGTTTATTTAGTGTTATTGTTTGTCTCTAGATTGTGAAGAGGAGGAAGGTCCTTGTGATTGTTATTCTTGCTGTGCTTGTTCCCTTTGTTACCAAGGCAAGTGACATTCATCATCTATCCTATGTTTTCTATATGCATTATTAGTAGATTTTGAGTAGTATGCATGATAGGGAAATTTTGATACTATTCTTAGAATGCTAAGTTAGTCTACACTTTGAAAATATCCTAGTAGTGTGTAGCTATTCCTCCCCTTGCAGCCACCAAAAGTTTTATTAGATGCTTAGCTATGCTATAAAGAAGTTTATTTATCAGGTTATAGAATTATTGCTAAGTGTTAAAAACCTTGAATGCACTTCTGGGTGGAATTGGTTGTTTGGTTTATGTTGAGTGGCTTCTGGGACTATGCTTGTGGTTGTCTTCGCCTAGGATGAATTTCTATTCTACTTAGGGCCATGAGTATGGTGGTTTTCACCCAGAAGCGCACTTGTGGACAGCCACCCAGGAACAAAGAGATTACTAAGTCCCTCCAAGTTTAGAAGCTTCCCGTGCAGCCTTTTGACAATGGGCTCTGTCTAGAACAACTAAGTTGTGAGAGTGCAACCTGTCAGCTTGACAAGCAGATGTAGAGTTGATAGGTGGAACGGGTCTTGCTAGTATGGTTGCATTCTTCTTCTGAAAGTTCTTGTCTCAATTCTCTCCTTTCCATAATACACTCCGCGTGTATAGGATATCTCGGACAAATTGAGTCTTAAGGTGAAAGTGCACAACCTCTGCAGAGTCGACAAACTGAGTACTCAGCCGTGTCCCCGGTGACGGACAACTTCGAGCAACTGGACAAGGATGGACGGAAGAATCTCAACATGGTTTTTGTAAAGTAAAATTTGACTAAGGAAAGAATTATTGGTGCACTTGGGCTTCATCCCTTGGTGCCAAGTCTTTGAGATACAAAAGTGTTTTACAAAAGATAGGAGAAAATTGGCTTTCTGCAAAATAGCCCACAAACTCCACCAAGCCAAATATGCATATAGAATTAGACTTGCCATAATTTTATCCACCATAGTCACTTGCCAATACTTCATTGTATTGACCTCCTTCGGGGGCTGCATATTCAAATGTGCAGGTAATTCTGATGAGGAGTAAGTTTGGACTCGATTCTACACCCAACATGTCTGCTCGTGGCGTATGCTAGAAGAGAAGGCCCATTTCTTTTATTTTCGTTGTGAACTCTGAATATTTTAGCTAGTCTTCATGACTATGCACTTTGTAATAAAGCTATACTTGGCTATTTTTGGATCTCGATGTAGCATTTTGATACTTATGCAATGATACTATATATTTTGTACTGTGGTGCTAGCAGTGATCCAGGGACTAGCACATAACACAGGTGTTTCATCTTTTTTTAAAGATGGGGCGCTACAAAATGGTATCAGAGCTTAAGTGTTGCCTGTAGGTTCGAGCCCTTAGGATTGGTTAAGCCCCTTTTTGATCATAATATTACCATCTTTGAAGTATGTTGGATCCTAGCGGCATAGTGGGATGAAGCGGCCCGTGACTAACCTTACATGTCCGCGTACATGAGACCTGTTCCACAATTATAAGTGGCTGGACGGGTGTCTGTCTCTCTCACTATAGTGAATATCCGACTTACAAAAGAGTTGATAATAGTGTTGATCACCTGTTAGAAAAGAACTTCTTTTCCCTAAGTACCTAAGTACACCACAATTAGTTTATCTTACCTTTGTCTTGTCTAATAAACTCTACCTTTATCACTTAAGGATGTCGTTCTTCATGTATCAAACCACGGAGGACTTCAAGGACATGCGCTTTGGAAGATATCTTCTAGAGTTAGTAGAACTGTTGGCACTTCCAATGCCCATCATCAAGGCTAGCCAGCTGAAGCACTTCAACAAAGAAGACTTATGGGGAATTCGCCTTTACCAACAAGGGCGCCAGACTGAACCCAAGACCGAAGACATCCAGTACAAGTCAATTAGTGACTCCTTGGAGAAAGGGCTGAATCTCGTCACGCAAGAGCTAATAGGACGTCTTTGCTTGCAATACCAAGAGGAGTTAAAAGACCACTACTTTGCTCACCTTGGCCAACGTGACGAACATGGGATTCCTTACTGTGTTAGCGAGGAAGAAAAAAACAAACCAGAACCTTTGTACCCATATCTCCAAGACTTAGAACTTCACCTCTGGCAACTAGAAGAGGATAGACGCAATGAGTTGTTGAAGAATGATGAAATAATGGCACAAGTCAAGGAGACTCAAAAGAAGATTGAAGCCCAAGAAGAGGTGGCCAACGCTCAAGAGGAGAAGTTCCGAGCTCAAGAGAAGAAGTTCCAAAATCAAGAAAAGAGAATTAGAGACAAGAACAAGGAGATCAAGACCTTGAAGGATGAAATTCTGAGCAACGACGTCGAGTTCGAAGCTGATCGAGATTTGATCGAGACTCTACGCCGTGAGAAGAGAATGCTACAAGAGAAGATTGAAGTCCTAGAGAAGGAAGCAATCGAGACTCTGCACCGTGAGACGACAAAGTTACAAGAGAAGAACGAGGCCTTGGAGAAGGAGGTGAATGACTACAAGGAGATCCTTACGAAGGAAGGCATCATCATCGAGGAAGTCGAAGAAGATGAAGGAGACGTCATGGACGAAGTATAGACTTAGTAGTTGGACCACCATATTCTCCCTCGTTTAGTTCGTCGTTCTTTTTAAAACATTGATCTCCAACTTGTGGTGTGACAATGATAGAATGTTTGGTTTGCAGACTCTGTGTTTTATTAAATCAACTTAGAATACTTGTTTGGTTTTGCTAAGTAGACTTTTTCCTTTTAAGTTGTCTTATGAGTGTGATTGTGTTGACTTGGTTGCCTTGTGCATGGGTAGGATTTTTTCTTCTCTTAGTTCTGTCTATCATTCACTCATCTATGCTGAAAAACCCTACAGATGCCTCCTCGTCGTGATACCAACAATGACGACGCCATGCAACAACTGATGGCCGCTCAAGCTCAGTTGATGAATATGATGACTCAGTTCATTGCAGCAACCAACAACAACAACAACAACAACAACAACAACCACAACAACAACAACCCGCCACCTCCACCACCACCCCCAGTGGACAGACTTGCTAGATTCCTAAGGCTTAGGCCTAATAAGTTCTCCTCTGCTAATGAACCAATAGTGGCGGATGATTGGCTCCGTTCAGTCAACAAGGACTTAGTAACTTGTGAATATTCTGAGGCAGAAAAAGTGAGGTTCACTGCACACCTGTTGGAAGGACCCGCAGTATTGTGGTGGGAGAATTATCAAGTGACTCATCCTTTGGATGGCATGACTTGGGATGCGTTCAAGGAAGGCTTCCGGAATGCTCACATCTCCTCAGGTATAATGAACCTGAAGAAAGATGAATTTCGCAGCTTGAGGCAAGGTGGTAGAACTCTGAAGGAGTATATGGATGACTTCTGTATGCTATCAAGGTATGCACCAGAGGACATTGATACTGATGCAAAAAGGAAGGAAAAGTTCCTCAATGGACTTAAGGGAGAACTGAAGATACCGTTGTCTGTGGCTTATACTCCAAACTATCAAGCTCTGCTGGATCAAGCTATCACCTTGGACAACAACATAAGAAAGGAAAAGAACAGGAAGAGGAAGTTCAGTGCAAGTAAAGTTCATTCTGAAGGGACATATAAGAAACACACCTCTGAAGTCAGTAGCCATAAACCTGGAATCACTCCAACACTGGTAGTGGCCAAAAACATCATGGCCATAACCACAATGGAGGGAACAAAGGAAGCAATGGAGGATACAATGGAAATAATGGTGGATCCAGGGGAAACCATCATCATGGCCATAATCATGGGAATGGGAATCACCGTCCTAACCATGAAGGGAAGAAAGACTTGTCTCATGTGACCTGCTACAAGTGCAAGAAGACAGGACATTATGCAACTGATTGCCCAGAGAAGAAAGCTGATGAAAATTCCAAGCCCAATCCTTTTCAGAAGGGTCAAGTGAATCACATCAATGTGGAAGAAGTTCATGATGAACCTGATGCTGTGATTGGTACGTTCTTGCTCAACTCCTTTCCAGCATTAGTTTTATTTGATACTGGAGCATCTCATTCATTCATATCAAGAGCTTTTGTTAACAAACATGGGTTAGCTGAGGAAAGTCTAGGAAAACCTATTAGGGTAAGTTCACCTGGAGGAGAGATGCTAGTAAATTCCGGGTGTAGGCAGTTAGACTTGCAGATTGGAAAACACACCTTCCCAACAGACTTAGTCATCCTAGAGACCCAAGGATTGGATGTTATCATCGGAATGGATTGGATGACTCGTTTTGAAGGAATCATAGATTGTGCAAATAGAGCAATCACCCTCACCACCCCAGAGAAAAGGAAGATTAAGTTCCGATCAACTTTCGAACTTAAGAAGGTTAGGCTAAATTCTCTTAAGGGGGTTAGCCTTGGTGATGTGCTTATCGTCAAGGAATACCCAGATGTTTTTCCGGAGGAACTACCGGGAATGCCACCTGATAGAGATGTAGAGTTTCTCATCGAATTGAAGCCGAGAACAGGGCCAATAGCTAAAAGACCTTATCCTATGGCCGTCGATGAATTGAAAGAGCTCAAGAAGCAATTAGAGGAACATATCCAGAAAGGATTCATTCGTCCAAGTTCATCGCCATGGGGAGCACCAGTCTTATTTGTTAAAAAGAAGGATCAAACCCAGAGGCTAGTCACAGATTACAGAGATATAAACGAGCAAACTATCAAAAACAAGTACCCGTTACCCAAGATAAATGAACTATTTGATCAACTGGAAGGTGCTTGTGTTTTCTCAAAGATCGATCTTCGATCGGGGTACCTCCAAATGAAAGTTAGAGAAATGGATATACCCAAAACTGCATTTGTTACGAGATATGGCTCTTATGAGTACACAGTAATGCCCTTTGGATTAACCAATGCACCAGCCTATTTCATGAATATGATGAATAAAGTGTTCATGGATTTTCTGGATAAGTTTGTGGTAGTGTTCATAGATGATATTCTAATCTACTCTAAGAGTCACAAAGAACATGAAGAGCACTTGCGTCTGGTATTGCAGAGACTACGTGAACATAAGTTGTATGCCAAGTACAGCAAGTGTGAGTTTTGGTTAGAACAAGTCGGATTTTTAGGCCATGTGGTGTCCAAGGAAGGTATAGCAGTGGATCCTGAAAAGGTTTCAGCTGTAACTAAGTGGGAACCGCCGAAGAATGTTGGTGAATTACGAAGTTTTCTGGGTCTAGCAGGATACTATCGACGATTCATTGAAAACTTCTCCAAGATTGCCAAGGCCTTGACTGAATTATTAAAGAAGGAGAAGAAATTTGAGTGGACAGAGGCATGCAAAGCCAGTTTTCAGGAGTTGAAGAAACGTCTGGTTTCAGCCCCAGTTCTATGCTTACCTGATTTGGAGAAGGAATTCCAAGTATACTGTGATGCTTCACGTCAAGGTTTGGGAAGTGTGCTGATGCAGGAAGGCAGAGTGGCATCTTATGCCTCTAGACAACTCAAGAAACATGAAGCAAATTATCCAACACATGATCTCGAGTTAGCATCAGTAGTGCATGCTCTGAAAACTTGGAGACCCTACCTGATGGGAAAAAGATGTGAGGTATTCACGGACCACAAAAGTTTGAAGTACATATTCACACAGAAGGAATTGAATATGAGACAAAGAAGATGGCTGGAACTTATTAAAGATTATGATCTAAGTCTTCAATACCATCCGGGAAAAGCTAATGTGGTAGCAGATGCTCTGAGTCGTAAGGTGTATGTGAATGGCCTTACAGCAGGAGAATTACCCGAGGATTTATGCAAGGCATTCAAGGACCTCAGATTGGAAGTAGTACCTGAAGGGTTTGTAACCTCATTTGTTGTACAACCCACTTTGATGGACAAGATACGTGAAGCTCAGAAAGGAGATAAGGAAATAGAAGAGATCAAAGTCAATGTAAGAGCTGGAAAAGCTAAAGGATTTCATGAGGATGAGCAGGGGATTTTGTGGTTTGAAAAACATGTATGTGTGGCCAATGACCCTGATATTAGGAAGTTAATTCTGCAAGAAGCTCATGAAACACCTTATTCGATTCATCCGGGAAATACCAAGATGTATATGGATGTGAAAGAGAGATTTTGGTGGAATAATCTGAAGAGAGAAATAGCCGAATACATCGCTAAGTGTGATGTATGTAGTCGAGTAAAGGCAGAACATCAGAAACCAGCAGGACTCTTACAACCTTTGAAAGTACCGGATTGGAAGTGGGATTCCATTGGGATGGACTTCATCACTGGATTACCCAGGACCAGATCTGGTTATGATTCTATTTGGGTTATTGTTTGTCGCCTAACCAAAATAGCTCACTTCATACCCGTGAAGACCACTTATACTAGTGCAAAGCTAGCCGATATTTACATGAAGAGAATTGTGTGTCTTCACGGCGTTCCTAAGAGTATCGTGTCTGATAGAGGGACCCAGTTCACTTCTCATTTTTGGAAGCAGTTGCACGAATCTTTGGGAACCAGATTGGAATTCAGCACGGCTTTCCACCCGCAAACAGATGGTCAGACTGAAAGAGTGAATCAGATTTTAGAAGATATGTTAAGAGCTTGTGCGCTCGACTATGGATATAGTTGGGATGATAATTTGCCATACGCTGAGTTCTCCTACAACAATAGTTACCAAGCCAGCACTGAGATGGCACCGTTTGAAGCCTTATATGGAAAGAAATGTACAACCCCACTGTTGTGGAGTGGTGTAGGAGAACGAAGTTTCTTTGTGCCTGATATAATACAGGATGCTGAAAAAAAAGTCAGGCTGATTAAGGACAGATTGAAAATAGCACAATCACGCCAGAAAAGCTACGCATATTCCAAGCGTAGAGAAGTCACCTATGAAGTGGGAGATAGAACCTATCTAAGGGTGTCACCACTTCGGGGTGTGAAAAGATTTGGAATCAAAGGAAAGTTAGCACCTCGATTCATTGGACCATTCAAAATTCTTTCTCGCAAAGGTGAAGTGGCCTATGAGTTAGAACTACCTGAAGTACTGTCTGCTGTTCATAATGTGTTCCATGTCAGTCAGTTGAAGAAATGTCATCCCGAGATGATGGGAGTTCCCTTAAAGGATACAGTACCCCTCGAGGAGGTACAATTGGAGAGTGATCTGACATACGAAGAGAAGCCCATCAAGATATTACAGACAGCAGAAAGAGTCACCCGTACCAAAACCATCAAGTTTTGCAAAGTCCAGTGGAATCATCACACCGAAGACGAAGCCACCTGGGAACGAGAGGATGACCTCCGAGAAGACCACCCACACCTATTTGCTGACCTTTCCGAAGCTCGAGGGCGAGCTTCTTCTTAAGGCGGTTAGTCTGTAACATCCCAAATTTCTCAAAAATTTAAAACTTTGCATTCATGCATCATGCATCATAAAAGTAGGGCATTGAAATCACATAAGGAGTAAATTGAATTTTAATTATAATGTTAAAAAGAATGGTTCATTTAAAAAGGTTTATTTGAGCTCCTCATACAAATCTGTATTTTATTATTTTATTTATTTAGCAAAATGATATCAAAAAGTTATAAATTTAATTAGCTTTTCAAAACATATTTTTATGAATTTTTCTGAAAAGTTTTGATAAGTTTTAAAAATCAAATGTGAATTAAATGTTTGAAATAAGAAAATGATTTGTTAAAAAAAAAGGGGGAGAGAAGCCCACCTGGGCCGAAGCCCACTTCTTTTCCTCTGCTATCCGCCGCGCGCGCAGGAGGTAACGGCCCAGCAACCGCAGCCCGTCTTCTCCCTCTCCTCTCACGCTGACAACCGGACCCCACCTGTCATCACCTTCCCCAATTCGAGTCCCAAACGAACTCTAACAGAAAACCAAAATCCGGATCAATCCGATCCTTTTCTTGCGGGATACGATCTCTGGCTCCTCCTATTTATACCCCATCCCCGCCGCCTCTTTTCCCCTCTCATACCCTAGACGAACTCGCCCCCAGGCTGCTCCAATTCGAGGTCGCGCCGCCGCCATTGCCGCCGGCCACTTCTTCAATTCTGGTGAGTTTGGACACCATCAGGAGCTTCCGAACCTCCCACTCGATTCTCCTCGCCCTTACGCATCTTCTCATGTTCCTATTTTTCGTCATCTGCAGCTGCAATCTCAAATCCGTGCTCGACCGAAGCTTTCGCCGCCGGCCGGCGAGTGGGACACGGAGGAGGACGCCCGTCACGCCCTAGACCACGTCCCCAGCTTCTACGCGACGCCCGGCACCTCTCGGTATGCGCCATTATCTGCCGTACGCGTTTTTACGTTCTCCGGCAAAATTCCGGCGATGGCACCACCGTAGGAGTGATCTCCGGCGTACTCCGGCCGGCCGCGTTACCCCTTTAGATCCTGGCCATCGGATCTAGATCCAATGGATCTAGATCGGGTGGATCTGGCATGTTGGATTTAAAATAGATCGTACGGTCCACGTACACGATCCGCGCGAACCGGTATCGCCCAATCACAGCACGACGCGTGGCGTTTTTATTTTCTATTTCGGCAGAGAATTTGTTTTAAAAACAGAAAATAACACAAACTTACAAAAATCATAACTTTTGATCTGTTCATCCAAATTTGATGAATTTTATATCCACGTGAAGCTCTGCTCGTGTAGTTTAATATGGTTTCATTAGTTTATCCTTTTAGTGCATATTAAATTGCGAAATTAAATTGTTTAACTTTCGGATATTAAATCTATACCTTAATTAATAAATTTTCTCTCCAAATAAATTCAATTGTTTTGGAGTTATATTAATGCCCTCTGTCCAGAGAGTGTAACATGAGTTTTATTTGAAACTTCTTCTAATAGACTTAAAGAAATTGGTTTTATAATTTAAAACTACTAATATGCTCATTATTTAAATGATTAATTAAAATATTAAAATATTGATCATTGCATTTTTATGCATGAATAACAGAGAACTTAATATAGTAATTAATTGGTCTTGTTAAGTTCATTGCATATTAAGCATGCATACATATTTTTGTATTGATATTTTAAGTGTTATGTTTTGTGTTTATTTAGTGTTATTGTTTGTCTCTAGATTGTGAAGAGGAGGAAGGTCCTTGTGATTGTTATTCTTGCTGTGCTTGTTCCCTTTGTTACCAAGGCAAGTGACATTCATCATCTATCCTATGTTTTCTATATGCATTATTAGTAGATTTTGAGTAGTATGCATGATAGGGAAATTTTGATACTATTCTTAGAATGCTAAGTTAGTCTACACTTTGAAAATATCCTAGTAGTGTGTAGCTATTCCTCCCCTTGCAGCCACCAAAAGTTTTATTAGATGCTTAGCTATGCTATAAAGAAGTTTATTTATCAGGTTATAGAATTATTGCTAAGTGTTAAAAACCTTTAATGCACTTCTGGGTGGAATTGGTTGTTTGGTTTATGTTGAGTGGCTTCTGGGACTATGCTTGTGGTTGTCTTCGCCTAGGATGAATTTCTATTCTACTTAGGGCCATGAGTATGGTGGTTTTCACCCAGAAGCGCACTTGTGGACGGCCACCCAGGAACAAAGAGATTACTAAGTCCCTCCAAGTTTAGAAGCTTCCCGTGCAGCCTTTTGACAATGGGCTCTGTCTAGAACAACTAAGTTGTGAGAGTGCAACCTGTCAGCTTGACAAGCAGATGTAGAGTTGATAGGTGGAACGGGTCTTGCTAGTATGGTTGCATTCTTCTTCTGAAAGTTCTTGTCTCAATTCTCTCCTTTCCATAATACACACCGCGTGTATAGGATATCTCGGACAAATTGAGTCTTAAGGTGAAAGTGCACAACCTCTGCAGAGTCGACAAACTGAGTACTCAGCCGTGTCCCCGGTGACGGACAACTTCGAGCAACTGGACAAGGATGGACGGAAGAATCTCAACATGGTTTTTGTAAAGTAAAATTTGACTAAGGAAAGAATTATTGGTGCACTTGGGCTTCATCCCTTGGTGCCAAGTCTTTGAGATACAAAAGTGTTTTACAAAAGATAGGAGAAAATTGGCTTTCTGCAAAATAGCCCACAAACTCCACCAAGCCAAATATGCATATAGAATTAGACTTGCCATAATTTTATCCACCATAGTCACTTGCCAATACTTCATTGTATTGACCTCCTTCGGGGGCTGCATATTCAAATGTGCAGGTAATTCTGATGAGGAGTAAGTTTGGACTCGATTCTACACCCAACATGTCTGCTCGTGGCGTATGCTAGAAGAGAAGGCCCATTGCTTTTATTTTCGTTGTGAACTCTGAATATTTTAGCTAGTCTTCATGACTATGCACTTTGTAATAAAGCTATACTTGGCTATTTTTTGGATCTCGATGTAGCATTTTGATACTTATGCAATGATACTATATATTTTGTACTGTGGTGCTAGCAGTGATCCAGGGACTAGCACATAACACAGGTGTTTCATCTTTTTTTAAAGATGGGGCGCTACACATGGGCACAGACGTAGTACTTATTACAAAAGAAATTTATGGTTCCTCTGACATAGCAAACATAAACATAGATAACTGAACAGCGAGATGCCCTGTTCATAGCCGAAGATGCTAACAGATTAATCATCATCAGAAGTTTCCTGGTTCAGAGCAGCATCAGACACCGCACCTGGTGGCATCTTTCAATGTGTTGTACCAATTATCCTCAGCAACTCGGAAGGCAGATGAGGTGGGGGCTCAAGATCACCATCGACTACAGTAGCTCTGAACCTTTCCTCCAGATTTCCTCCAGTTTTTGAACTAGCTGCTTCATCAGCACTCTTCTTGTTTTTAAAACCTCCATTGAGGATGGCAATCCTGTTGCTGCATCTCACTTCTGCTCCCTGTAGCTTATCATCCCTCTTCTGCCTTTTAGCTTTGTGTGGTACTACTGCAGGATTGGTTTCAGGAATAACAGTAAGGACAGAGCTATGTGCTTGGGGGCTGTTATTTTGTGGAGATACTTGTACAGGGTTATCAGGCAGTGCTTGCTCCTGGAGGTGCACATCCATTTGCTCTTGGGTGTCAGAGTGATAGTGATCATCGATATAATCCTCAGATGTGTTAGTCCCTTGTTCAACATCCTGCTTATCCATGGCTTCCTCAGAGGAACTGGAATTAACCAACCGTCTGCTGAGTGTGCTAATCTGAAGTGTGCAATTCCTGATAACACCTGCAGTCCCACTTGATTCTGATATGGTACATCTAGCACCCGAGATAGTAGTGTCAGCGAGTTTGGGGATCAGCTCGTCTGCATTAAGCACTAATGCATCAATCAAATTCTTTAGATTACTCATGGGATCATTAGGCTGCTGGACAATCTCTTCAGGCTGTAAAGGAGGGGTATTGGGCATTTCATTGTCAACTGCCGCTGGAGCAACATCAGTCTGTGCTGCACCAATCCCTTGGTCGGCTTGATTTACTTCTGCATTGTTAGGGATTGGCTCCTCATCCTGGTGCATAGCATCATGCCAGAAACCCTGATGTTCCATAGGTT
This sequence comes from Poa annua, assembly GCA_026929855.1. Lineage (NCBI taxonomy): Eukaryota > Viridiplantae > Streptophyta > Magnoliopsida > Poales > Poaceae > Poa > Poa annua. The sequence goes on along the minus strand of CM049431.1, from coordinate 75,151,767 downwards.
GTGGGTGAGGATTGGCACCGTCAGTGTAGCCTACCTGCACTTTAAATAAGGCAGATACATGTGTATAGTGCAAATCCCTGGATCGAATCATTTGCACACACAGTTTACGATGTAATATCACAACAAAGCGTCAATTTTATTACATCGATGATCCAGAATTACAAAATATTTAATACAAGTTGCATAGCATAAAGCTAGCATTGAAAAAAGTACACAGCGGAAATACAATAGCAGTGAGTCTCTATAACTTTCATGCTGCCACAGGCGAAAACATGTTGGTTGTAGACTCGAAACCTTTAACGAAACCTCACTCGTCATCTGATCAAATCTGCAATAAGAAAAATATTGCAACAACGTGGGTCAGATTCCATTAAAAATGGAGTCTGGCAAGTGACACTATGGTGGACACTTAAGGGAATAACTCTAAAGCCTATATGCATATTTGGCTGGTGGAGTTCAAGGCTAATTTGCATAAAGCCAATTTTTCCTACTCTTTTGAAAACACTTTTCTTGAAATCAAGACGAGTATGGCATGAAAACCATAAATCTCATCTTCCCTTGTTCACCCATCAAGTTTTAGTTCTGAAGTTGGAATGATGGAATCCTCCGTTGACGTCCGCGATCAGCTGCTCAAATTGTCCGTATCGGGGACACGGCTAAGTACTTAGTTTTACACTCTGGAGAGGTTGTGCACGTTCACCATTGTACCCATTCAACCCATGGTATCCTTTACACACCATTTGTGATAAGGAAAGGAGAGAATGAGACGAGATCTTTCAGAAGCATTTTCCCTCCCACTCTGGCTTGACCCGTTCCACCTAACATCCCCCTACATCTGCTTGTCAAGCCGGAGAGAGTCCACGCAACATAATTGATCAAGCCAGAGCCCATATGGCAATGGCTGCACTGGAAGCAATCGTCACTCGGAGTTCTTCAGATTCCTCTGTTCCTGGGTGGCCATTCACAAGTGTACATACTCCAGGAACCATAGACATGGACCTGAGTAGCCACTCAACATAAACCATGCAACCACTTACCACCCAGGTGTTTCATTAACTTTGTGGATGTGCACTCTCAGGTAAAAGTCACCATGATCACGGCCCTAAGTAGAATAGAAATTCATCCTAGGCGACGACAACCATGAGCACAGCCCTGAGTAGTCACTTATCATTTTGTAAAACTTCTCATCCATTGCATAGCATCAATATCTCTGCTAAGTATGATATAGGAACCTAAACACATGAGTACAGGAATTCTACAAAGGTTTAGCATAGCAACACTATCCTACTCATGCATATAAAATACACTAAGTAATGCATATAGAAAATATTAGGAAGTTTATGAGGTGTGCCACTTGCCTTTGAATGTTATCGTTGTTCACAAACTCTTTTCAACAACGAACGTTTGCTCTCCGTTCAATCTAAACAATAATAGCAAACAACAATACAACAATCAACAAACAACAATCATCAAACATACATGCTCATATCAAATGAACAACAAGTTTTGTAAAACTCCTAAGGAAAACATGTCATGTATGATATGCAAATTATTTCTAAGGGCTAGAGATGCATGTTATGCTATGAAAATCTCTTAAGTTAATGCAAGGCAAATAGGTGGGTCAAGAATGACTAAGGACTAAGGTCTTAAGTTGGATAAACATACTTTGTTTTATATCAACTTGAAACAAGCACTCTAATGGCTTAACCATGATGTGCAAAATACTTAGATAAAAATACTAAGTCTATAAGGTGATCCACATTTACTATCAACTCTTTGTAAATTGGATATTCGCTAAAGTGGGAGAGACAGACACCCGGCCAGCCACTTAAGTTGTGGAACAGGTCTCATGTACGTGGAGATGTAAGGTTTGTTTCCAGGCCGCTTCATCCCACTATGCCGCTAGGATCCAACAACTTCAAGCTGATAACATCATGATAAAAATTTGTTTAAGTCTAAAAGACAAGATCAGGAAAGAGGGAAAAGATAGAAAGAAAGATGTGGTTGTCCTCCAGGCTTCATCTCCATACTTGTAACTTTCTTCTGGATGATGTCTTGATTGAACTCTTGGTAGTCTTGATGAATTTTCAGACTTGATGGTTCTTGTATCCTCGAGGCTGGTCTTGGATTTACTTAGTCTTCATGAAGTCTCAGAGGAGAAGAAAAGACAGAGAGAAAGACTTAGAGAAAAACAGGGGGTTGGCCTTCTTGAACTTCTTCTCACTTTTCTTCCAAGTGCTTGACATCTTGAGGATGCTTCCAGAGTCTGTTTTCTTCTAAGTCCTTCATGAACTTCTTCTTGATTTTCTTCTAAGTGCTTCTTCTCCTTGAAGATACTTCTGGGGTCTTGTTTTTGGCTAAGTCCTTCATTGGTCTTCCATCTCCATGTTGAAAATCCTAAGTGTCTAGTGCATAGCACTTTTCCCAAAATACTAAGTTTGAAAATAATCCTAACTTAGAGAAATGGGGAGGAGTTTTCCTTATGGAAAATATAACTATAAAATATGTTATGCATGAAATGCAATTTTAAATCACAAGCAACATAACACCAATTTTTGTGAATTTTATGAAATATGCATAAAGTTATAATTGCAATTTAGTTAGTCTCTAATTTGCAGAACATAATAAAAGGAGACATATAGATTAAAGTTTTATGTGATTTATATTTTATAACACAATTTTCTTTATAGATGGTGTTAATAGCCAGAGGTGGTTTAATTATATTTAATGCAATTTGATTTAATACAAAAATAATATTTCTATTAATAGTTATGTTGAAAATATTCAAACTATTCAAATTAAATATATAACTATGAATTCATTCAAATATTACTCAAAAATATTTTATAGCAGTGGTATTAATTTACAAATATTTTAAAGTTTCTAAAACAATTTTATTTGTAATTTTTGGATTTATAGATTTAAAGTTATTACAAATATACTCAAATTCACCATTTGAAATTTGAATATTTTATACTAAGTCAAATTTGAATTTTGTCAGATCCAAAATATTCTACACATCAAGAGCTTTCCAAATATATAAAAATTATTAAATTTGGAGTTGTGGTTAAAAAGTTGTGACAGATCTAAGTGGCAGGGGTGTTTCTGTAAAACTGCCAATTAAATTTAATAAATAAAATCATTTTCCAGGTGGCAGCTGACTGGGCAGTGACGTGGCGCTGACGTGGCTGCCACGCGGCGCTGACTGGATAAGTTAACAGATCTGGGCCGTCAGATCTGGATCTGACGGTCCAGATCGGATCGTACCGATTCGTCCGCGACATCTAATCTAAGCCGTTGAGATTGGATCGGACGGCTCACATTGCGTACGAGAAGGTGGCGGCGCGGTGGCTACTGGCGACGAAGGAGACGGCGGCGCGGCCTCGGTCTTGGACGCACACGATGCTCTGGCGATCCCCTTGCTCGGCGGAGACGACGGCGACGCACGGCGCGCGGCGACGGAGGAGATGGAAGTGGCGGCGTCGCCGATTGCGTGCGAGGGCAGCGAGGATACGAGGCCGGAGTGGTCCGAACGCCGGTGACCTTCAGGTCGCTCTCGCCTCCACGTTCGGCTGCAGGACAGAGGCGAGGAAGGGGGTCAGAAGATACGCACGGGCGCGGCGGGGCAGATAAGCGTGGTCTAGGAGACGGGGAGGGTTTACCTCGCCGGGAAATGAAGGAAAACGGCGGCGGCTTCGAGCTTCTCCGGCGAGCAACCGTGGCGGCCCGGGGGCGTTCTGAGCTAGGGTTCGAGAGGGGAAAACGGCGGCGGGATCTGGGGCTTATATGGACGCATCTACGGCAACGAATCCCGCAAGAAACGGAGAGAAATCGACTCCGATTCGATTCCATCTTTGGCGCAAGATTCGGACGGAGGTTGGAGAAGATCGGCTGACGTCATCGCTGACGTCAGCAACTATTTTCTTTTTCTGATTTTATTTATTTAATTCATATCTTATGATTTAAATGTCCAAATGATGTCAAATTAATTTCTAAAAATTTGTAAAAATAATCTCTTGATGTTAAACCAGTTGTGGGTATGTTTTGAGGACTTTTTAAAATTAATAAATTTGAAATGTTGGTTTAATACAAAATTGATACTTAATATCAATTTTGAATTTATAACTTAATTAAATTTTCTTTTTGCTAAATAAAATTTGTAAAATACCCTTATTCAAAATATTTGAATTTAAGTTATTTAAACTTATTTTTGCTGAAATCATTCATCTTTATTTTGGCATAATATTACAGAACTAAATATAAATAATGTTTAGGAAATGTGAAATATAAGGTATTCATTTTTAATTGAAAATAATTTGTGCACCATTGTATTTTACATTATGATAATTCATTTGAAACTTCATAACAACTTTGGACAAGACCTTTGTTTTAATTTTATTCTTATTTAGGATATATTAATCATTTCATGATTTAAAAATAGATGAAATTCATTTAAGCAAATGAAATGTTTATTTGGCTAATTCATTAATTTAAAAACTATGAAGTTTTAAAGTTATACACTATAGGCTTATAATTCCAAACTATATTTTGAAAAGGAATGAAAACCATTTAGTAATTATATACCATTTTGAATAATCTTATATTTATGAATAGATATGGCTAAGTGGTTTAATTCAAATACTTATAAAGAAACTAATTTATTTAAAATAACATGGATTGTAGTTTGTAAAGTATTTGTCAAATTATATTTTAAGGTTTTTGAAACACAGTGGATAATAAAATGTTTAAACTGTGACATTTGAAATATTAAACTCAATTTTGAAGTCTTTCATAGTTGGTTTCCTTATACATTTAATATTTTATTTTAATAAAAGAAAAGTTTTAAATTTTAGTGATTTTTGAATATTATAAAATGTTGGGATGTTACAAACTACCACCCTTAATAGGAATCTCGTCCCCGAGATTCGGAGAAGCTAGAAAGACAAAACAAATGCTTGATTGATTCTGATAACTCGGGATGTTTTGAGAAACGAAATTTCGGACATGGAAACTTGAAAACTTGTAGTGAATGGTTTTTCTGATTGGGAGGATGGAAAGAAGATAGTCTGAGATCTCTGGGTTTAAGTGACTGGGTTTGAATTATCTAGTGGCTACCACCCTTAAAAGAAAAGTTTTGTTGATAATTAAACATTCTAATGCACAACCAAAAATCAAGATAATCCATTACAAACATCATCTAACAAACAAGGTTCAAACACAAGCACATGCATACATGAAAATTTCAAACTTATTTTGAGAAATCGAACAATTCGTTTATCAAACGAAACACACCAAAGTCGTGGGAATACGAAAGCAACAGTACTGCCATACCACAATTTGATAGGTCAATACACTAAATCGATACGATAAGCTAAATAAGATAATGGTGGTCCCTCTAACACATGGTTTTGATTGCTACACTTATCCGTCCTAAATATTACGCTTGCGTTTTATTGCGTGGTTATTTGCCACAGGCGTGACTTCTCCCTCAGTTGACTCTTCAAACAGCACCTCTTCGGGGTCTTCTTCCTCTGGTCCTTCCTCCTTCGTAGCTGCAGATACAGTCACATCACTAGTGCCTTGGTCATCTCCTTCTTCAGTTACTGGCGGTGGTGGAGGTGGAATGAGTTGCGCCTCAAGCATGGCAATTTGCTCATCCTTGCCAAGCTTCTCCAAATGTAGGTCATGGATGAGTTCCTCCAACTGACCAATAAGATTTTCAGAAGCCTGGAGTTCTTGGGTTTTTGCGTGTATGACGGCTTGTGCATGATCCGCGACGTCCTGGTCAGACAGTTGATGAGAAAATCCAAGTCTTCAAACGTCTTGTTAACGAGGGGCAGGTCCAGGCGAGTTCCCGTGTGAGCCATCGAGAGACCATGTGCATTCCTCTTCCCAAAGGCACGGAAGGGCGATCCTGGTGCTAGCTTGAATCGATACTTGTAACACAAACGAGCCATTTAGTCCACCATAGCTATGTTCACTCCCTCAATCCACTCTGGGTAGTAGGTGACATAGTCCACGGGCTCGAAGTCTGGCATCGTAGGATCCGGGGTCATGATGGTGCGTATTTCCCAACGTATCCCATGGGGTATGTCGGTCTCCTCCTTCCTTCCTCGGAAATAGGGTGGTGGTAGCTTCAATACACTGGTCAACCTAGACAGCTGCCTCCCAAAGATGAAACCCGACAAAACTCCAGCATACGCAGTCTCAGTGTATTCTCCCATCTAAAATTTTGAACAGGTAAGAGTATTAGAATTTAAAAGGAAAGGGAAATATGCAAGACAAGATAATTAATGTAAAACAATATTAAAGGGAATTTCAAAATTTACTCAAGTTTTGGAAACCTAGTTTAATTAACTATTTAACCTTTGGGGTCTCAGTCCAATCCTAGGGGTTTCGAACCTACAGGCAACACAGTGCTCTGATACCATCTGTAGCGTACCTGCAATTTAAATAAGGCAGATACCTGTGTATAGTGCAAATCCCTGGATCGAATCATTTGCACACACAGTTTACGATGCAATATCACAACAAAGCGTCAATTTTATTACATCGATGATCCAGAATTACAAAATATTTAATACAAGTTGCATAGCATAAAGCTAGCATTGAAAAAAGTACACAGCGGAAATACAATAGCAGTGAGTCTCTATAACTTTCATGCTGCCACAGGCGAAAACATATTGGTTGTAGACTCGAAACCTTTAACGAAACCTCACTCGTCATCTGATCAAATCTGCAATAAGAAAAATATTGCAACAACGTGGGTCAGATTCCATTAAAAATGGAGTCTGGCAAGTGACACTATGGTGGACACTTAAGGGAATAACTCTAAAGCCTATATGCATATTTGGCTGGTGGAGTTCAAGGCTAATTTGCACAAAGCCAATTTTTCCTACTCTTTTGAAAACACTTTTCTTGAAATCAAGACGAGTATGGCATGAAAACCATAAATCTCATCTTCCCTTGTTCACCCATCAAGTTTTAGTTCTGAAGTTGGAATGATGGAATCCTCCGTTGACGTCCGCGATCAGCTGCTCAAATTGTCCGTACCGGGGACACGGCTAAGTACTTAGTTTTACACTCTGCAGAGGTTGTGCACGTTCACCATTGTACCCATTCAACCCATGGTATCCTTTACACACCATTTGTGATAAGGAAAGGAGAGAATGAGACGAGATCTTTCAGAAGCATTTTCCCTCCCACTCTGGCTTGACCCGTTCCACCTAACATCCCCCTACATCTGCTTGTCAAGCCGGAGAGAGTCCATGCAACATAATTGATCAAGCCAGAGCCCATATGGCAATGGCTGCACTGGAAGCAATCGTCACTCGGAGTTCTTCAGATTCCTCTGTTCCTGGGTGGCCATTCACAAGTGTACATACTCCAGGAACCATAGACATGGACCTGAGTAGCCACTCAACATAAACCATGCAACCACTTACCACCCAGGTGTTTCATTAACTTTGTGGATGTGCACTCTCAGGTAAAAGTCACCATGATCACGGCCCTAAGTAGAATAGAAATTCATCCTAGGCGACGACAACCATGAGCACAGCCCTGAGTAGTCACTTATCATTTTGTAAAACTTCTCATCCATTGCATAGCATCAATATCTCTGCTAAGTATGATATAGGAACCTAAACACATGAGTACAGGAATTCTACAAAGGTTTAGCATAGCAACACTATCCTACTCATGCATATAAAATACACTAAGTAATGCATATAGAAAATAATAGGAAGTTTATGAGGTGTGCCACTTGCCTTTGAATGTTATCGTTGTTCACAAACTGTTTTCAACAACGAACGTTTGCTCTCCGTTTAATCTAAACAATAATAGCAAACAACAATACAACAATCAACAAACAACAATCATCAAACATACATGCTCATATCAAATGAACAACAAGTTTTGTAAAACTCCTAAGGAAAACATGTCATGTATGATATGCAAATTATTTCTAAGGGCTAGAGATGCAAGTTATGCTATGAAAATCTCTTAAGTTAATGCAAGGCAAATAGGTGGGTCAAGAATGACTAAGGACTAAGGTCTTAAGTTGGATAAACATACTTTGTTTTATATCAACTTGAAACAAGCACTCTAATGGCTTAACCATGATGTGCAAAATACTTAGAGAAAAATACTAAGTCTATAAGGTGATCCACATTTACTATCAACTCTTTGTAAATTGAATATTCGCTAAAGTGGGAGAGACAGACACCCGGCCAGCCACTTAAATTGTGGAACAGGTCTCATGTACGTGGACATGTAAGGTTTGTTTCCAGGCCGCTTCATCCCACTATGCCGCTAGGATCCAACAACTTCAAGCTGATAACATCATGATAAAAATTTGTTTAAGTCTAAAAGACAAGATCAGGAAAGAGGGAAAAGATAGAAAGAAAGATTTGGTTGTCCTCCAGGCTTCATCTCCATACTTGTAACTTTCTTCTGGATGATGTCTTGATTGAACTCTTGGTAGTCTTGATGAATCTTCAGACTTGATGGTTCTTGTATCCTTGAGGCTGGTCTTGGATTTACTTAGTCTTCATGAAGTCTCAGAGGAGAAGAAAAGACAGAGAGAAAGACTTAGAGAAAAACAGGGGGTTGGCCTTCTTGAACATCTTCTCACTTTTCTTCCAAGTGCTTGACATCTTGAGGATGCTTCCATAGTCTGTTTTCTTCTAAGTCCTTCATGAACTTCTTCTTGATTTTCTTCTAAGTGCTTCTTCTCCTTGAAGATACTTCTGGGGTCTTGTTTTTGGCTAAGTCCTTCATTGGTCTTCCATCTCCATGTTGAAAATCCTAAGTGTCTAGTGCATAGCACTTTTCCCAAAATACTAAGTTTGAAAATAATCCTAACTTAGAGAAATGGGGAGGAGTTTTCCTTATGGAAAATATAACTATAAAATATGTTATGCATGACATGCAATTTTAAATCACAAGCAACATAACACCAATTTTTGTGAATTTTATGAAATATTCATAAAGTTATAATTGCAATTTAGTTAGTCTCTAATTTGCAGAACATAATAAAAGGAGACATATAGATTAAAGTTTTATGTGATTTATATTTTATAACACAATTTTCTTTATAGATGGTGTTAATAGCCAGAGGTGGTTTAATTATATTTAATGCAATTTGATTTAATACAAAAATAATATTTCTATTAATAGTTATGTTGAAAATATTCAAACTATTCAAATTAAATATATAACTATTAATTCATTCAAATATTACTCAAAAATATTTTATAGCAGTGGTATTAATTTACAAATATTTTAAAGTTTCTAAAACAATTTTATTTGCAATTTTTGGATTTATAGATTTAAAGTTATTACAAATATACTCAAATTCATCATTTGAAATTTGAATATTTTATACTAAGTCAAATTTGAATTTTGTCAGATCCAAAATATTCTACACATCAAGAGCTTTCCAAATATATAAAAATTATTAAATTTGGAGTTGTGGTTAAAAAGTTGTGACAGATCTAAGTGGCAGGGGTGTTTCTGTAAAACTGCCAATTAAATTTAATTAATAAAATCGTTTTCCACGTGGCAGCTGACTGGGCAGTGACGTGGCGCTGACGTGGCTGCCACGCGGCGCTGACTGGATAAGTTAACAGATCTGGGCCGTCAGATCTGGATTTGACGGTCCAGATCGGATCGTACCGATTCGTCCGCGACATCTAATCTAAGCCGTTGAGATTGGATCGGACGGCTCACATTGCGTACCAGAAGGTGGCGGCGCGGTGGCTACCGGCGACGAAGGAGACGGCGGCGCGGCCTCGGTCTTGGACGCACACGATGCTCCGGCGATCCCCTTGCTCGGCGGAGACGACGGCGACGCACGGCGCGCGGCGACGGAGGAGATGGAAGTGGCGGCGTCGTCGATTGCGTGCGAGGGCAGCGAGGATACGAGGCCGGAGTGGTCCGAACGCCGGTGACCTTCGGGTCGCTCTCGCCTCCACATTCGGCTGCAGGACAGAGGCGAGGAAGGGGGTCAGAAGATACGCACGGGCGCGGCGGGGCAGATAAGCGTGGTCTAGGAGACGGGGAGGGTTTACCTCGCCGGGAAATGAAGGAAAACGGCGGCGGCTTCGAGCTTCTCCGGCGAGCAACCGTGGCGGCCCGGGGGCGTTCTGAGCTAGGGTTCGAGAGGGGAAAACGGCGGCGGGATCTGGGGCTTATATGGACGCATCTACGGCAACGAATCCCGCAAGAAACGGAGAGAAATCGAATCCGATTCGATTCCATCTTTGGCGCAAGATTCGGACGGAGGTTGGAGAAGATCGGCTGACGTCATCGCTGACGTCAGCAACTATTTTCTTTTTCTGATTTTATTTATTTAATTCATATCTTTTGATTTAAATGTCCAAATGATGTCAAATTAATTTCTAAAAATTTGTAAAAATAATCTCTTGCTGTTAAACCAGTTGTGGGTATGTTTTGAGGACTTTTTAAAATTAATAAATTTGAAATGTTGGTTTAATACAAAATTGATACTTAATGTCAATTTTGAATTTATAACTTAATTAAATTTTCTTTTTGCTAAATAAAATTTGTAAAATACCCTTATTCAAAATATTTGAATTTAAGTTATTTAAACTTATTTTTGCTGAAATCATTCATCTTTATTTTGGCATAATATTATAGAACTAAATATAAATAATGTTTAGGAAATGTGAAATATAAGGTATTCATTTTAATTGAAAATAATTATTGCACCATTGTATTTTACATTATGATAATTCATTTGAAACTTCATAACAACTTTGGACAAGACCTTTGTTTTAATTTTATTCTTATTTAGGATATATTAATCATTTCATGCTTTAAAAATAGATGAAATTCATTTAAGCAAATGAAATGTTTATTTGGCTAATTCATTAATTTAAAAACTATGAAGTTTTAAAGTTATACACTATAGGCTTATAATTCCAAACTATATTTTGAAAAGGAATGAAAACCATTTAGTAATTATATACCATTTTGAATAATCTTATATTTATGAATAGATATGGCTAAGTGGTTTAATTCAAATACTTATAAAGAAACTAATTTATTTAAAATAACATGGATTGTAGTTTGTAAAGTATTTGTCAAATTATATTTTAAGGTTTTTGAAACACAGTGGATAATAAAATGTTTAAACTGTGACATTTGAAATATTAAACTCAATTTTGAAGTCTTTCATAGTTGGTTTCCTTATACATTTAATATTTTATTTTAATAAAAGAAAAGTTTTAAATTTTAGTGATTTTTGAATATTATAAAATGTTGGGATGTTACAGTCAGGTGGAAGGGGGTCTTCATCCCCTGCCACCACCCCTAGCAACTTGCGAGATAGAACCACTAGCGGACAAGTCCAGGAGTCAGCATTACCATCATCAGTTATGTTCTTGATCAGTACTAGACTCATTGGCAAGGTATCCACATTGTAGGCTCTAATTTTAACAAGAATACGTGCTCTGTTTGAAAGATCCTTATTCCAGACAATGAACCGACCATAAGGAACCAGAGCTCTAACTATGCACTCAATATCCCAAAATTCTAGTGGCAGATTCAGAAGCATGATCCAAACATCGTGAGTAAGAAACGTAGCTCTACGATTGATACCTTGGTCTTGGGCAACAAAGCGGAGAACAGAGTCTCCGATGAAGTGGGGGTTGAGGTCTATCGCTGCGTCACGGTCAGTGACCGATGCGAAGCGCACAAGTGCCGCTCCCATGGCACAGCGCGAGATCGTGCGAACCACCAACCCGATGTCCTGCAGCCTCTGAACAATCACAGCAGATGCATGCTCGAAGTGTTCACCTCCAAGCTCTGGTACGATAGTGGCAATCGCCCAATCTTCACAGCTATTGGGGTATTCTCCCCCAATGACCACATAGCCGCGCTGGGTGCGGAGCGGGCCAGGTGGGATCGCCGTCATGCCAGGAGGTACATGCGGGAGGATGTCACAATCATAGTTGGCCATGGCTGGGAGCAAGCTCGAGATCGATTGTGGTGTCCAGGGCGAAGGGGTCTCTGAAACATGAGTTCTCGAGCTGGTCGTAGGAGACGAAGTGGCCACGGTGGTTAAAATAGTAGCAGGAACTGGATCTTTCCTAATTGGCCTCCAGTAGAATCTCTTATTATTCCTAACCGTGCATTGTAAGGCAACATGCCCAGATTCAAAGCAGGATTTGCACCGAATTAGGTTGAGGCAACCTTTCCTATCATGGCCAGATAACAGACATTTACCGCAAAACAAAATCCTATTAGGAGACGAAACGTCAAGCCCTATATTCTGTGGATCGGGCTCAATGCGAACAGGATCCACTGCTGTCTGGATATCAGATGGGCCAGGCCCAGGAACCTCAGGACGAATTGGGCCAGATTGGCAAGCATTGTTTGAAACGTGATTCCCGCTGATCGTGGAAATAGGATCAACTAACTGATTACTAGCCCCATGATTACGACAAAGAGTTCCCAAAGGAATCAAATTTGCACTCGAAAGGAAGGGATTAACTGATGATAACACGGGATTACCTTGCATGGGCTTTACAACAGGTCGGTAGATCAGTTTTCTTGCTGATTGGTTCGTAGATCTTTTCCTGTGGGAAACAACAGTCCATTCTTTGGCCAATTCAGGATACCATATTTTTTCTTCACGCTGCCAATTAGGTCCTCCGAAACCCCAGAGATTAAAGAAGCATTTGAAATCCCTTGATGAATGAACTTTCATATTAACAATCATAAAACCCACAGCTTTGGATGAAGCATCAAACATGAACGAACGATCTCGTAGGTGACAAATCCTTAATTCCTCATGTGATGCACCCAGACACGTAGAAAGAGCCAGCCCAACATTCAGTGGAGAGAGATCAAAAGAAGCTCGAGCAAAAGAGACCACCAAAGAGAATCCATCAGAAGAAGAGACAGGGTTTACGGCCGTGGAGAAAAGGCTTCGAACTTTTGCACGAAAGGAGTGTCCAGGGGAGAAATCCAGTCGGTGAGAGATGGAGAATGGATCAGAGAATGGATCCACCCGTGTCATACCTTGATCCATGATCAACAAACCTTGGTCTCCTGGCTAGATCTCGGCTGGATCTAGGTTTAGAGAGAGTCGCCATGGGAGCCGCCACGGAGGGGAGGGTGGGGTGGGGGAGCCATCTTCGCCTTCTTTGATAAAACATTTAGAGATGGAATTCTCTTCTCTTAGATATAACAAGGACATATCTAAGTTCAAAACTTTCGTTTATAAAAGTTCATCAAAACACTAGGATAGGGGTAACCCTTTTCTTTCTTCCTTGAGGTCGGACTGGTTGTCTCCCTGAGACCAACCATCCTTGCCCAAATTCCGTACCTCCCAGGTACCACTTTATTGCCTCCTCGTTTTCCTTCGAAAAACCTTCCTCTTTTGAAGCCATAAAACATCCAGCATGCCTAGTGGGACCTTTCCAACCGTCCATGACCGCGGACGCGGCTATTCGAATAGATTTACACTCTGCAGAGGTTGCACACTTTACCCACACCTATCGGTAATTCCGCCGTGTCTGCCACGGCCCATCATACGACAGCATGCGGGGGTCCAGATAACACGATCAAAACTTTCCACTATGACCACCCTAGTATCGGGGCCTCCCGGTAGGTTTGTTCTCCTCGGCACCGTGTGCTCCACTAGACCTCTTGGTCTTTCCTCGGGACGCCACACCGCCACGTCAGGAGACCACCGTAATCGTCCGGCTGTTGGTCCTCAACAGTGTATTGCCTCTTCCGGACGACAACCCGGCTTCGAGGGCCCAGCCCCCATAGAAAGTATGAGAGCCCCAACACTAAAACAGACAAGCTTCCGGCTAAGCCCTACCCATCTCAGGTAGTGTGGTTGCACGGGTTAATTGTTCGGGCGGCAGCCAGGGTCACACTTTGTTTTTCAAAACACCTTCACCTCCGACTACTCCCAGCAGCTCGGGTTTTTCGCAAACATCTCCGATTGCTCCCAGCATTTCGGGTTTTAATAAAACACTTGCTCGCCGATTGCTCCCAGCAGCTCGGGTTTTCCTCCATAAAACATTTTTATCAAATAGGTCCCCATCCTATAGTTTTGAGGTAAGATAACAGAATATACTCTTTGAAAACTTAATCTTCTTTATAGAGCCTTCAATGACAAGACTCATCAAGTAGAACCCTTCTTATAATACCTACAGCTATTCTAGTAGATAACTTTGGCCAAACAATATTTGGTAAAAATAGTTTTCGGGTGGCAAGGCGCCACAAAAGAAGTAAAACATGCATTATTTTATTTTGAAAAACAAAACATGCTTGATAAAAGAATAAGATTTCATTATAGTGGTGAGGTGGGCTTGCCTTGCTCAAAGTACTGTCCCTGGTTTTGTTCTTCAACGTAGTCGTGCTCAGCTACCTCGTACTGCTCTTCCTCGGGTTGCAATTCTACCGTAACATGAAAAACAGACGAGACTAGCATAAGTCCTAAAATGCGAGTTGATAACAATCTAAAATATAACAACAAACAACAAGCATCGCAAACAGAAAACACAACTAATGCATCCCATATTTATTAGGGGCTGTTTACATGGTTTAAGCATAATTATTAAAGTATTGCTCCTAAAATAAAACCCTTCAACCACATTACTCCTAACAATCATGGGGAACTCTGAAAATTAGCTGTGCATGAAAACTCATCACCAAACAAGAATTAAAAATCAGATAATAGCTACTGATGTCAAGCTTAAGCAGAAGATAGGTTCAGTTTTATAGATCTCCTGAATGCATAATTAACCTTTCTGGTGAGGTATGAGTTTTCTCTTTAAGTGGAGATTTTATTCATCAAATTTGGATACTCCTAGCTCATGTTATCCTAGTTTTAATAAGAATTATTTATGAGCAGGAAATAATAAGAATTATTTTGGTGTCAAACCAGTGGGGTGAGTTAGATAAAACTTGTGGCTACCCCACAATAATATTGCCAACATTTATCTATGGACAGAGGTGGCTCTACCAATAAAAACTAGACATGTAATAATCTCTGGAATTTCAAAAATGCATTTTAAGAGGTTATTTTCCTGTTTTTCAGGGATTTATTCACTAAGAAATAAGTATTTACTGGAAAAATCTATACTTGTAGTATATGGTACCTCCAACACATATCTAACACTTCCAATTGGATTTACCTCAAAAAGTGTTTTTATTGAAGAGTTAAAAATCACCAAACACATACTGATGTTATTCCTAGAGTAAATATAAGTTTTGCTAGAGTAATCTCCTGCATGCAAGATCCAAGATCCAAGATTGCATGATTTGGATTTACAGAAGCCAAGTTATTAAACAAATGGTGTAATAGATACTTTTTACTAGATCTATTTTAACACTCAACAGGAAACACATTTTGGACCAAATACAATGCCACATGGTTAAGAAAACGTGCATGCATGTCACAAAATTTATCCCATCATTTTAGCCACTCTAGATTTACCACAAAAGATTTAAATCTAAAATCTAGATTTACTGGAAAAATTAACAGGAAAAAGAATAAAAGGGAAACAGGACGAACGGGCCAGATCTGGGCCAGATCGGCCCAGAGGCCATGCAGAGCAGCGCGAAATCGTGCGGGGACGGAGCTGGGCCGGCCCAAACGCGCGCGGCTGCGCGCGCACGGGGAGGTTCAAACCTGGCCGTAGATCTCGTGATCTACGGTCCACGGTCGTCGTCCTCCTCGCGACGCAGCGCGGACGAACCAGACGAGGGGGAGGGAGAGGGTGGCGCTGGCGCTCACCAGAGACCGCGCTGGGCCAGGGGAAGGGTGGAGATCGATGGAGGGGATGATGGCGAGCTCGACGGTGCCCTCAATGCTCACATGCAACGTCGGAAACCATGGCGACAGCGGCGGCGAGCTTCTCGGGTCGAGGACGAGCGTGGCGGCTACGGACACCTAGAAGAGAAAAGGAGGGCAGGGGGAGTTAGATCTCGATGAGGCGCGCTCGAGGAGCCAAAAATGGCAGAGAAAGGTGAAAAGGATCGACGGTGAATGCCGTGGGAAGAGCTCTGTCTCCGACGGCGATTTCCTCTTCCAGAGCTCGAGAGAGGGCGTGGCTTTGGGTGAGGGTGGTAGGGGTGAGCAGAAGAGGTGTGGGGGAACCTCGGGTAGGGTTTTAAGAGGAGAGGGCGAGCTGGGGACAACTCCAAAACCAAGGGCTGGTTTTCGGGTTCCCTCGGGCAGGAGCGGTTTGGGGAAGGGGAGGGGAGTTCTGGTTGGTCCTCTGGGGCGGTGGAGAGGGGCAGAGAGGATGTTGGTCGGGAGGGGACTGCCTGGCCAGTGAGAAGAGAGGAGAGGGGCTCGGATTGGGTGGGAAAGAAAAGAAAAGAGAGAAGAGAGAGGAGAGATTGACCCTAGTCCATGACATGTGGGACCAGGAGGGGGTGTTGTTCTCCTCTTCCAGCAGGTGGGGTAGAAATGAGAGAGAGAGAAAAGAAGTTTGGAGTAAAATCTTCAAACATATTCAAACCCTAAGTTTGAATAATTCAAACCTTTATCACAAAAGAAAAGAAATAATAAATCAATTACCCATGCTCACCATATTTAGTGAAACTACTGAATTTTTTAAATGCCCAAATCAAACATCTTATTTAGCTCCCAAAGAAAAAAGAACTTTTGGTGAGAAGGAAAAAGAATCACTCAAATGGTCATGTTATTTTGATGACTACAAAATCTAGTGAGATTCATATGCAAACAAGCTATTGTGTGATAATTTAGAACAGGGTATGGAAGTATATGTGACCTAGATGGAAATGTTTCAAAAGCATGCCAAAAACCATTTAGGGTTTGCTTAATATTAGCTCCTGGTTTGGCTAAGTTTTAACAACCATGAAGATCATAATAGTGGATATTTTATTTTGGTGTTATGTGACTTTAGTGTTTTCAATGTCAGGGAACACTAGTGGAGCACACACAACATAAGATGTGCAAACAAAATAAATCCTTACTCAAATTTCTACACACAAAAGTTTCAGCAAGAGGTGAAAAATTTAGAATAACACCACAATGTTAAAGCTAAGAGAATTGGGGTGTTACAGACCTTCCCCCCTTAGGAGAATCTCGTCCCCGAGATTCCAGATTTGAAGAAGGGAGAAAATCAGGGAATTCATGCTCCAAATACTCTTCACGCTCCCAGGTGGCTTCTTCCTCCGAATGGTTGCTCCATTGGACCTTCAGGAACCTGATCTTCCGTCTCCGCGTCAGACGGATGTCTTCAGCGAGAACACGAAGTGGTCGTTCTCGATAGGTGAGATCATGGTTGAGATCAATGGTGTGATGATCTACCTCCTGATAAGAGTGAGTATCCCCAGGAACTTGCAGACACTTCCGGAGCAGAGATACATGAAATACATCATGGAATTCCGACAGATGGGGTGGCAGGTCTAGCTTATAAGATACTTCTCCTCTACGACTGATCACCTTAAAAGGGCCAATATATCTTGGCGCTAATTTCCCTTTGACATGGAAACGTTGCATTCCCTTGAGTGGTGTAACGCGCAAGTAGACCATATCTCCTTCCTTGAAGTTGAGTTCACGCCTCCTTGAATCTGCGTAACTTTTCTGCCTGGATTGGGCGGCCTTAAGACGGTCGCGAATGAGTTGAACTTGCTCTTCGGCTTCCCTCAAGGTGTCAACTCCAAAAATTTGGCTGTCTCCGGTTTGCGACCAGTTCAAGGGTGTACGGGGTCTGCGCCCGTACAAAGCCTCAAATGGTGCCATCCTTAGACTGGCTTGATAGCTATTGTTGTACGAGAATTCGGCAAACGGCAAGCAATTCTCCCATTTGGCCCCATAAGCTAACACACAAGACCTAAGCATATCCTCAAGGATCTGATTGACTCTTTCCGTTTGTCCTCCTGTCTAAGGGTGGTACGCAGTACTGAAAAAGAGATTCGTTCTGAGTTCCCCTTGAAGCTTAGTCCAGAAACGAGAGGTGAATTGAGTTCCTCGATCAGACACGATAGTCTTAGGTACCCCATGAAGGCTGACGATACGTGATATGTAAAGGTCCGCAAGTTGATCGGCTCGATGAAGAGTGCTTACCGGGAGAAAATGTGCAAGCTTGGTGAGTCTATCCACAATGACCCAAATGGCATCATGCCCACGATTGGACCGGGGCAATCCAGTGATGAAATCCATGCCGATCTCATCCCATTTCCACTCGGGCAACTTGAGAGGTTGAAGTAATCCAGTGGGTCGCTGATGCTCTGCTTTGACTCTTTGGCACATATCGCAATTCTGGACGAATAGAGCAATCTCGCGCTTCATGCCGTGCCACCAGAAATTCTGCTTCAAATCCTGGTACATCTTGGTTCCACCGGGGTGGATAGAATACAAAGTCTCCTGAGCCTCCTTCATAATTAACTGCTTCAAAACAGGGTCTGACGGTACGCAGATGCGTCCCTTATACCAAAGAATACCGTCGGAGTCGATGGTGAACCCAAGGACTTCCTCTTTGTCCAATCTTCTTTTGATGCCCTCAATGCTTTCGTGACCCCTTTGTGCTTGCTTGATCTGCTCCCATAAGATGGGTTGCAACAGGAGTTGATCGACTGCCCCATAGCTGACCACCTCTATACCCAGCTTATCCAGCTCGTCCCAGAGTTCTGGCCGTCTAACCTTGAACAGGGAGTTGAATGAACATGGCTGACGACTAAGGGCATCAGCTACCACGTTAGCTTTTCCAGGGTGGTAATGGATGTCCAAGTCGTAATCCTTGATGAGTTCTATCCATCTTCGTTGCCTCATGTTCAAGTCCCTCTAGGTGAAGATGTACTTCAGGCTTTTGTGATCGTGTAGTGACCTCACCTTCTATTATAAGGTGGAAGTCCCTGTGTTAATGTGCTAGTCCCTGGATCAAATGCTAGCACCACAGTTTAAGATGTATATCATACAAAAGTGTCAAATACTTTATTAAATCGCATGATCCAGTGTTACAAATATCTCTTACAACTTGCATAACCTGAAAAGGCTAGCAAAATTTCCAAGAGTAGCAGCGGAAAATAGTAGATACAATGAGCCTCGTCATCTTCATGTGCCACAGGCAAAGCATGTTGGTTGTAGACTTGAAATCCTATCGAATACTCACTCGTTGTCTGTCGAATCTGCAAGGTTTAGTTGCAGCCCAGCTATAAAGGGTCAGCACAATTGAATTGTGGTGGCAAGTGACTTTTGAAAGCTAATATTCTACTAAGCTATATCTATATGCTTATTTGGCTGGTGGAGCTCAAGGCTATTGCGAAAAGCAAGTTTTCTCCTACTTTTGGTAAACAACTTTTAGAAACTATATCTTCTCTTTATAAACAATCTCGAGACAAATCCATGTCTCCTACTTTTGGTAAACAACTTTTTGAAACAATATCTTCTCTTTATAAGACGATCTCGAGACAAATCCATGTCTCCTACCCATGTTCACCCATCAAAGTTTTATTAAGAAATTGGAATGAAGAGATTTTCAGAGGACAGTCTTGTGTAGTTACTCAAATTGTCCGATGCCGGGGACACGGCTAAGATCTTAGGTTTTTAACTCTCGAGAGGGTGTGCACTTTCACCATTAGACTTAATCAACCCAAACTATCCTCTACACTCCTTTAGTGAGAAGGAAAAGGAGAAGATCAAGACGATACTTTTCAGAAGTTGCTTTCCCATGATCATACTAAGGGATTACCATCATCCTATCAACTCTACCACCATAAATCTCTTGACCCAGGTCCACATCAACTTACTCCATCAAGACAGAGCCCATAATGACCAATGGTTGCACGATAAGCAACTAGACTCAGTGTAAACTTAAATCTCATAGCCCTGGGTGGCCTACCACAAGTGAGCAACTCAGATTAACACCGCATATCATGGCCCCAAGTAAGTAGAAACTATCCTGGGCGAAGACAACCATGAAACTTGGCCCTGAGAAGCCACTCAACTTGAAACCTCCTCGATCGACCCAATCCACCCAGGCGTTAAATTAATTTAGTGGAAATTTTCATTTATCACATCAACCATAAAACAATCATTTTTGCAGCAGGTGCTTCCACTAAATTATAATAGGGGTCTAATCTGGAATTCCTAAGGGGAAACCTAAAAGGTTTGCATAGCATACTACAATCTCCCAAAAACCTATCATGCATACTACTTTTGCAAATACTGCTTGAAAACACTAGATATGCAATAGAATAAAATAATAGGTGTTTTATGAAGTCACTTGCCTTATGAAAGTTGTCGTTTCTCACACGCTCTTGTCCAAGTCAATAGTTGCTCCCCCTTTCAAACTATATAGTAAAAGGACATCCAATAAACAAGCAATTCAACAAACACAAAACATATTGAAACATACAAGCGTAACGAGTCTTCTCGAGAGGGTTTGGTCAAAGGTGTCACATAATTCAATATACAAAAAGAATTAATGTGCTTGGGTTTAGGGTTTCGCCAAGGGATGGTCTAGGGTCAATTGTACATTTTCAACTCGAATAGGTTGTATGGGTGTTTCCAAGTTTCTAATGAAATGGTCTTCAAAAGTTTAAACAAAGGGATATCAAGAAGGCTTAATCACAATTTAAAATCAAGGTTTAACACTTTAGTACAACTGTAAACATTTAATTTCATTTACCCAAGATTATGTTTAAAATTAAATTTAACCAAATTCAAATTCAAGAATTTCTTAATTTTCACATATCTATACATTTTAATTCCCAACTTCAAGGTTTATAGTATTAATAATAACTTAGTTATTTATAATGTTATAATGTTTTAAATCACATTTTTAGTAACACCTAATTAACCAATAACATTTATAAACACTTGTAAATGAAGTAAAATCATTTAAAAGGTGTTAAACAAAACTTACTTATTAATGTTATGAAATATATTAATAAACAGGAATTTGAGCTTTCTCCGGACAAGGACAATTATTTATGCCTTTGGTGCAAAGTAATAAATTTTAAATTAATAAACCTTATAATGTGCTTAAATAAATCAAATTAAGTCTCTGACCTTTAAATTCATTTTAAATTGTTCAAACATTATTTATAACAATTTTTTTATAAATGGGGTTAATAGATAGAGGGCTTTTAATTAAATGTATAGCAATTGGATTAAATCAAAATAAGTGTTTGTATTAAAAGTTATGTCAAAAATAGTCAAACTATTCAAAATAAACATGCAACTATTGAAATCATCAAAATAATTCTCACAAATTATTTTATAACAGAGGCATCACACCACACATTTAATAATGTTTCTAAAACAATTTTATTTGCAATTTTGGATTTACAGATTTAAAGTTATGATAAAATTATTCAATTTCACCATTTGAAAATTTCTAAATTTTAAACTAAGTCAAATTTGAATTTGGGCAGATCTAAAATATTCTTCATGTCAAGGGCTTTCCAAATATATATAAATATTCGAATTTCGATATGGGAGTAAAAAGTTATGATAGATCTAAGTGTCAGGGGCTTTTCTGCAAAACAGCCAATTTAATTCTATTCGGAAATAAAATCAGAAAAGGCTGGGTGACGTGGCAGGCTCTGATTGGCTCAGATCTAGGGTTAACAGGGACCGTACGATCTTATGAGGGTTGGACGGACCAGATCCGGAGATACCTCTTCGGGCCAATCTGATCTGGGCCGTAGATCTGCATCCGACGGCCCTGGAGGCGTTGACCTGGAGAGGGTGGCTCTGGTGGCCGGAGACGAGGGGGACGACGGCGCTGCACCTCGGGAGATGACGAGGACGGCGATCAGGTGGTCCTCCGGGCATGGGAAGACGACGACGACGTTCTGCACGATGAGGCGAAGACGAGGTTGGTCATGGCGTCGAGCAAGACCTCTCGAAACGGCGTGGAGGCGTGGCCGTAGTCGAGGCGGCGCGGGAATCTTCGGGTTCCGCACGGACTCGTCGATTTTGCTGCAGGGAAGAAACGAGGAAGGGATTGAGGGGTGTGCAAAGTATAGTGGAGGTAGAGGGAGGGTCCTCGGGCTAGGGGGAGGCTCACTTCGCCGGCAAAAGAAGGAAACACGGCGGCGGCTTGCGCAACTCCGGCGGCAAAATTCTCCGGCCTGGAGGCACGGATTGGAACGGGGAGAGGGGGAAAACGATGCGGGGTCTCGGGGGCTTTATATGGAGACCGAGGGAACACCACGCGACCATCACGGCGTGGATTGGGAGCTCCGGCGATCTCGGCGTGATTCCCGTGCGGGAGGTTGAAGACAACCTCTTCCCCTGACAGGTGGGTCCCACTGTCAGGTTTTTTTCCTTTTCTTTTCTGTTTTATTTATTTCTTTTATAACTTTTTATTTATACCTCCAAATGAAGTCAAATAAATTTCTAAAAATTTGTAAAATTAATATCTATGTTTTAAAACATTAGTGGGCATGTTTTGAATAAGTTTGAAAAAAAATATTTTGAAGTATTCATTAAATACAAATTTGACACTTAAAGTCAAATTTGAAAATATATTTAATTAAATTTTCTTTTGGATGAATAAAATTTGTAAGATACCCATATTCAAAATATGTTTGAATTTAAGTTATTTAAACTCATATTCAAATATTAAATCAATTTTAGCTTTAATAGGTTATTTACATAACATATTACAACTATTGGAATGAAAAGAGAAAATGCAATGAAATCATTTTTAATTCAAAATACTTTGTGCACCACAAGTTTTTCTATTATGAACAATTATTTTGAAAACTTCATAACTTATCTTTGAAGGATTTCCTACAATTAATTTCATTGCTTATTTTGAATATATTCATGAAATCATTTTATGTATTGAAAATTGGTAAGAATAATTTAAGTTAGTGAAATGCTTATTTGAATACATCATTAGTTATTAAATCTATGAAGTTTTAAAGTTATACACTATAGACTAGAAATATACAAAACTATGTTTTGAACTTGGGTAAATGAATAATAATCTTTTGGCAAATAGGCCATGTTTTCAATAGTTTAAAATAACACTTGTAATTATTATTTTAATTTATGAATTGCTATTGCTAAGTGGTTGAAATCAATTACTTATAAAGAAACCTTTTATTTCATGAATATGGTTTGAAGGTTTGTAAAACATTTGTCAAAATTAGATATTGAGGTTTTAATAATTACAATGGATAATAAAATCTTTTAACTTGAATTAACTTTTGAAAAAAAAGATAAACTGAGATATTTGAAATATTAAACTTTTTCAATATGCTTGAAGTCTTTCATAGTTGGTTTTCTTATGCATTTAATATTTTATCTTCATAAAAGAAAAGTTTTAGATTTTAGTGATTTTTGAACATTATAAAATGTTGGGCTGTTACAGATCGGTGTAAATTTCGCAACGGTTGCCCATCAGAAAGTGCCGCCATGTCTTGAGTGCATGGACCACCGCAGCAAGTTCTAGGTCATGGGTTGGGTAATTCTGCTCATGCTTGCGGAGTTGTCGCGACGAGTAGGAAATCACCTTGCCCTCTTGCATAAGGACACAACCAAGTCCGAGTTTGGAGGCATCGCAATAAACCACAAAATCTTTGGTCACATCGGGCATGGTTAAGATAGGTGCGGTAGTAAGGCGCTTTTTCATTTCCTGGAAGCTGGCTTCACATTTGTCGGACCAAATGAACTTCTGATCCTTCTTCAATAGTTGGGTAAGGGGCTTTGCGATGCTTGAGAATCCTTCAACAAACTTGCGGTAATACCCGGCTAATCCAAGAATGGACCTTACTTCGGTATGGTTGGTGGGGGTCGGGAATTCAAGAATGGACTTGATGTGGGTAGGGTCTATAGATATCCCTCCGGCTGAAATAACGTGGCCGAGAAATCCTACTTCTTTCAACCAAAACTGGCACTTACTGAACTTAGCATACAACTGGTGTTCTCATAGGGTACCGAGAACCAACCTCAGATGCTCTTCATGCTCCTCTTCTGACTTGGAATAGATCAAGATGTCGTCAATAAAGACAACCACAAATTTATCCAAGTAATCCATGAACACTTTTTTCATGAGATTCATGAAATAGGCTGGAGCATTGGTCAGGACAAAAGATATCACTGTGTACTCGAACAATCCGTAACGAGTGACAAAGGCCGTCTTAGGGATATCAGATTCTCTGACTTTCAACTGATGGTAACCGGTGCGGAGATCGATCTTGGAGAAGACTCGAGCTCCATTGAGTTGATCAAACAGATCTTCAATCTTGGGTAGGGGGTATTTGTTTTTAATAGTCACATCATTTAACTTACGGTAATCCACACACAAACGGGTGGTACCGTCTCTCTTATCCACGAAGATGATTGGTGACCCCCAGGGTGACGCACTAGGGCGTATCATACCCTTCCTAAGTAGGTCATCCAACTGTTTCTTTAGTTCTTCCAATTCTTCAGGATTCATCCGGTACGGTTTCTGAGCGATAGGCCCAGTACCGGGTACCAGCTCAATAATGAACTCAATATCCCTATCCGGTGGCATTCCGGGCAACTCCTCGGGAAAAACATCGGGATAGTCACAAACTACCGTTACCTCATCCAAAATGACTCCCGCTACACTCTTATGGCAATGACTTGAGGTGGAGTGGTAGGTTGAGAAGTGGGTAATCTCCTCTCCTTCCGGGGTGGTTAGTGTGACAGATTTGTTAGTGCAATCAATTTTTCCCCGGTTAACTGCCATCCAATCCATCCCTAAAACCACTTCTATCCCTTTCTTTCCTAATACCACCAAATCCGCATGGAATCGGGCTCCTTGAATTTCCACAGGAGCCTCCTTGCAAGATACAATGGCTTTAGTAGTGGCCCCCGGAATTTGCACTCTCATAGGACGATTCAGCAAAGTTGGAACCATTCCCCTTTTCCTAACGAAAGGCTCCGTAACGAAAGAATGGGAAGCTCCCGAATCAAACAAAACTGATGCAGGAACTGAGTTGACATGAAACGTACCCATAACCAGATCTGGTGCCTCTTGAGCTTCTTCTGCACTGATGTGATTCAAATGACCTCTGGTGACAGGGGCTGCTTTCTTGGGATACGGGCTCTTGCCTCCAGGTGGACGGGGTGACCCTTGGTTCATTTTTGTCGCATTGGGGCGACCACCGGCGGGCTGTCTAGTGGGGCAATCCCGCGAGAAATGTCCAGGCTGTCCACAAGTGAAACATCCTCCTGTGGGCTTCGGAGCAGGCGGCCTGTTAAAGTTGAGGCGGGGGTTGGAACCACTCCCAGGACGAGGTGCAGGCGGGCGAGGAGAGTAGCTGGGTCTTGGTGCAAAGGTTGGAGGCCTTGGTGATGGGTAAGAAGGTCTCGGTGGAGGTTAAGGGCGCGGGCGGGGATAACTTCCAGTTGGGCTGCTGCTGCTACTGCCTTGCTGCATCAGTTGGCGACGCTTGCGGTTGTCAAACGAAGCCTTGCGTTTGTGTTCCATCATAATGGCTGCATCTGCCAAGGATTCCAAGTCGGTGAAAGGCATCACCACCAGAATGCACTGTATTTCATCATGAAGTCCATTCATGAACCTCTCTTTCTTCTTGTCCTCTGTATCGGTATCGGTGGGCGCATATCTCGCTAGAGAAGTAAACTTCTCCAAGTACTCACCCACCGACATCCCGCCTTGCTTGAGCTGCAAGAACTTCTCTCGCATGATACTGACGAGTCCAGAGGGCACATAACGCTTCAAGAACTTGGTCTTGAATGCTGGCCAACCAACAACTTCCTTCGGTAGCAACAGAGCATGAATGGCCTCCCACCATGCTCGGGCAGAACCAGAGCGGTAGTGAGTGGCGTAGACCACCTTCTCGTTGTCACCCACTTGGGCGACCCTCAAGTTGTTCTCTATAGTACGGATCCAGTCATCGGCATCCAGTGGCACTTCACTCTTGGAGAAAACTGGAGGATTAGTGTTATGAAAGTCACGAAGTTTTGAGCGGGGTTCTTCATTCCCTTGGCCGCCATTCTGATTGACGGCAATCTGAGCAAGATGCTGCAGGGTGGCAAGGTTGGCGCTTCTCTCGGTGCGAGCTGCCTCGCGACCCTCCATGAGAAGACGAAGCACTTGAGCCATAGATGGCTCAGGTGGTGGGGGTGGTGGTGGATCCCTTGCCATTCTGAATTTCAGAAATGAACACACATTAACATTCTACTTAGAAATTTTAAAACAGGTTTTTGAAAAAGGGTTCATCAAGCATACACAAAAACATACAAATTTCAGCAAGACAATACTCCTAAGAAGACATGACTCCAATCCATAGCAAGGTTCCAAAAGCATCATCGCATAGTGCACAACCACAAAACACTGACTGACATAGTTCTTACAATCATCCAGACACACACACGCTAACTAGACCACACAATCGCATCTATTTATCGCGATGGTTCGGTCCTAACCCAAAAGATACTGCGCAACGAACTACTCCACGTCCACGGCAGCGTCACTGTCAAAGGGTGGCTCGTCGGGGTCCTCATCCTCAGACATCACAGCTCCCGAGTCCTCACCATCCTCTCCTCGAAGGTCGTCGTCATCCTGCTCGCTCACGGGCTCCATATCCATGTCCTCTGTAGGGTCCTCATCCTCAGGCAGAAGATCGCCATTCTCCTTGCTCAGAGCCTCCACCTTACTCTCCGGCTCGGTGATCTGCTCGTCTCGGGCATCAACGGTCGACCTGAGCATGTCAACCATCCCGTCAAGCTGGAACCTGTAGAAACGAGTAGTCTGGAGGCGTGCAAAGGTGGAACGGCGCTCCTTGCGCTCCATCTTGAGCTCTGCCTGGGACTCCACTAAACGCTCCTCCGAGGCCTTGAGCTTCAGCTCCATGGTCTTCAGCTGGTCCTGAGAGGCCTCGAGTTGCGTCTCCAAGTCCTCTATCCTCAGCTCAGCTGCCGAGATCCGCACCTCAGCTCCGTCATGATTAAGACGGTGAAGGTCACTCTCGTACCGACTAATGACCAGCTGGGACTGGGTGTACTCGACGAGGAGTCCCAGCTCGGCCAAGTGGTTACTAAAAGTGGGGTGGGGACGCGGCGGCACAGGGTTACTCCGCTCGTCCAAGCCAGAGTAAAACTCAAAACGGGTGCCGCCCAACTCGGAACTATGAGCACACACCAAGCGGGCGAGAGCTCTCTGCAGCACGGTGACGAATGCTCCCATCTGAGTAGATGCAAGGGCATCCTCAACCAGATCCTCGGCGAAGGGTGGCACCAATGGTCCTCGAAGGATGCACCTCACAGCCCAGGACATCTCATCTCCCACCATGGGCAGACAACGCCCAATCAGCAGCTCTGGTAGCGGACGCCTCAGGTGCTGGACTAACTGGAGTAGGTCTGCCTGGAACAGACGCGAAACTCCGGTATCTGGCACCGCTCCCAACTGAATCGATGACGAGAACTGTCTGCTCATCTACACAAAATTTTAAATGGAGGTTTAATTAGTGAACGATGTACCAAATTTTAAACAGGTAAAATCATAAGATTTAATGCAGGTATAAAATTAATCAGTGAATACTAGCAGAGGGGAGTGAGGAGTAGCAGTATATTATGCATATTTTAAGTATTTTTCTCCTAGCTATTTAGAAAAAAACATTTTCGCGTGACGTCGACGCCCAACCTAACTAAAGTCTCCTAAGGTCAACGATGGCTCTGATACCAAGTCTGTGAGGACCCCTCGGACAAGTCCGAGATGCCCACGTTATGTAAGAGATCACGATCCCAATGATCAGTGCATCGCAATCACATAACCAACATAGGTATCAAAGAGTTACATCATTCAAGTCGTACGAATAAAAGTCTTACAACACATAGACGGTCATACGACCAAAGTCAACAAACCTCGTCACGCAGGACGGAATTAACTAAGATAGCGGAGGCTTGTGGCTAGCGACGGCTCTTAACATCTCCGAGCGCAGATTCCCACAAGTGCAATTGACCGGTGACAGCTAAGTGGCGAAGTCGTCCTCAAACACCTCCTCCTCGATGAAGGCCTCCTCATTGCAATCTAGACATTTGAATATCCAGGGACAGAGCCACATGAGTACAATTACGTACTCGCAAGACCACCTCTAAGGCTTAAGTTTTCATGATAATGCAAGAAAACACTTTTCGAAAACTGGGATAGCTGCTATATTGGACTATAGGGCTTAGTTTTCGAATACCATGATTTTAGACATAGATAAAACGACATATCTATATCTTTGTTGAAGAAAACATTTAGAGATGGAATTCTCTTCGCTGAAATGCGACATCTCTATATCTTTGTTGAAGAAAACATTTAGAGATGGAATTCTCTTCTCTTAGATATAACAAGGACATATCTAAGTTCAAAATTTTCGTTTATAAAAGTTTATCAAAACACTAGGATAGGGGTAACCCTTTTCTTTCTTCCTTGAGGTCGGACTTGTTGTCTCCCTGAGACCAACCATCCTTGCCCAAATTCCGTACCTCCCAGGTACCACTTTATTGCCTCCTCGTTTTCCTTCGAAAAACCTTCCTCTTTTGAAGCCATAAAACATCCAGCATGCCTAGTGGGACCTTTCCAACCGTCCATGACCGCGGACGCGGCTATTCGAATAGATTTACACTCTGCAGAGGTTGCACACTTTACCCACACCTATCGGTCATTCCGCCGTGTCTGCCACGGCCCGTCATACGACAGCATGCGGGGGTCCGCATAACACGATCAAAACTTTCCACTATGACCACCCTAGTATCGGGGCCTCCCGGTAGGTTTGTTCTCCTCGTGACCGTGTGCTCCACTAGACCTCTTGGTCTTTCCTCGGGACGCCACACCGCCACGTCAAGAGACCCACCGTAATTGTCCGGCTGTTGGTCCTCAACAGTGTATTGCCTCTTCCGGATGACAACCCGGCTTCGAGGGCCCAGCCCCCATAGAAAGTATGAGAGCCCCAACACTAAAACAGACAAGCTTCCGGCTAAGCCCTACCCATGTCAGGTAGTGTGGTTGCACGGGTTAATTGTTCGGGCGGCAGCTAGGGTCACACTTTGTTTTTCAAAACACCTTCTCCTCCGACTACTCCCAGCAGCTCGGGTTTTTCGCAAACATCTCCGATTGCTCCCAGCATTTCGGGTTTTAATAAAGCACTTGCTCGCCGATTGCTCCCAGCAGCTCGGGTTTTCCTCCATAAAACATTTTTATCAAATAGGTCCCCATACTATAGTTTTGAGGTAAGATAACAGAATATACTCTTTGAAAACTAAATCTTCTTTATAGAGCCTTCAATGAAAAGACTCATCAAGTAGAACCCTTCTTATAATACCTACAGCTATTCTAGTAGATAACTTTGGCCAAAAAATATTTGGTAAATTTTTTTTCGGGTGGCAAGGCGCCACAAAAGAAGTAAACATGCATTATTTTATTTTGAAAAACAAAACATGCTTGATAAAAGAATAAGATTTCATTATAGTGGTGAGGTGGGCTTGCCTTGCTCAAAGTACTGTCCTGGTCTTGTTCTTCAACGTAGTCGTGCTCAGCTACCTCGTACTGCTCTTCCTCGGGGTGTGATTCTACCGTAACATGAAAAACAGACGAGACTGGCGAAAGTCCTAAAATGCGAGTTGATAACAATCTAAAATATAACAACAAACAACAAGCATCACAAACAGAAAACACAACTAATGCATCCAATATTTATTAGGGGCTGTTTACATGGTTTAAGCATAATTCTTAAAGTATTGCTCCTAAATTAAAACCCTTCTACCACATTACTCCTAACAATCATGGGGAACTCTGAAAATTAGCTGTGCATGAAAACACATCACCAAACAAGAATTAAAAATCAGATAAGAGCTACTGATGTCAAACTTAAGCAGACGATAGGTTCAGTTTTATAGATCTCCTGAATGCATAATTAACCTTTCTGGTGAGGTATAAGTTTTCTCTTTAAGTGGAGATTTTATTCATCAAATTTGGATACTCCTATCTCAAATTATCCCAGTTTTAAAATAAAGTATACTTCTGACCATTATTTATGTGCAGGAAATAATAAGAATTATTTTGGTGTCAAACCAGTGGGGTGAGTCAGATAAAACTTGTGGCTACCCCACAAAAATATTCCCAACATTTATCTATTGACAGAGGTGGCTCTACCAATAAAAACTAGACATGTCATAATCTCTGGAATTTCATAAATGCATTTTAAGAGGTTATTTTCCTGTTTTTCAGGGATTTATTCACTAAGAAATAATTATTTACTGGAAATATCTATACTTGTAGTATATGGTACCTCCAACACATATCTAACACTTCCAATTGGATTTATCTCAAAAAGTGTTTTTATTGAAGAGTTAAAAATCACCAAACACATACTGATGTTATTCCTAGAGTAAATATAACTTTTGCTAGAGTAATCTCCTGCATGCAAGATCCAAGATCCAAGATTGCATGATTTGGATTTACAGAACCCAAGTTATTAAACAAATGGTGTAATAGATACTTTTTACTAGATCTATTTTAACACTCAACAGGAAACACATTTTGGACCAAATCCAATGCCACATGGTTAAGAAAACGTGCATGCATGTCACAAAATTTATCCCATCATATTAGCCACTCTAGATTTACCACAAAAGATTTAAAGCTAAACTCTAGATTTACTGGAAAAATTAACAGGAAAAAGAATAAAAGGGAAACAGGCCGAACGGGCCAGATCGGCCCAGAGGCTATGCAGACCAGCGCGAAATCGTGCGGGGACGGAGCTGGGCCGGCCCAAACGCGCGCGGCTGCGGGCGCACGGGGAGGTTCAAACCTGGCCGTAGATCTCGTGATCTACGGTCCACGGTCGTCGTCCTCCTCGCGACGCAGCGCGGACGAACAAAACGAGGGGGAGGGAGAGGGTGGCGCTGGCGCTCACCAGAGACCGCGCTGGGCCAGGGGAAGGGTGGAGATCGACGGAGGGGACGATGGCGAGCTCGACGGTGCCCTCAACGCTCGCATGCAACGTCGGAAACCATGGCGACGGCGGCGGCGAGCTTAGAAGAGAAAAGGAGGGCAGGGGGAGTTAGATCTCGACGAGGCACGCTCGAGGAGCCAAAAATGGCAGAGAAAGGTGAAGAGGATCGACGGTGAATGTCGTGGGAAGAGCTCGGTCTCCGACGGCGATTTCCTCTTCCAGAGCTCGAGAGAGGGCGTGGCTTTGGGTGAGGGTGGTAGGGGTGAGCAGAGGAGGTGTGGGGGAACCTCGGGTAGGGTTTTAAGAGGAGAGGGCGAGCTGGGGACAGCTCCAAATCCAGGGGCTGGTTTTCGGGTTCCCTCGGGCAGGAGCGGTTTGGGGAAGGGGAGGGGAGTTCTGGTTGGTCCTCTGGGGCGGTGGAGAGGGGCAGAGAGGATGTTGGTCGGGAGGGGACTGCCTGGCCAGTGAGAAGAGAGGAGAGGGGCTCGGATTGGGTGGGAAAGAAAAGAAAAGAGAGAAGAGAGAGGAGAGATTGACCCTAGTCCATGACATGTGGGACCAGGAGGGGGTGCTGTTCTCCTCTTCCAGCAGGTGGGGTAGAAATGAGAGAGAGAGAAAAGAAGTTTGGAGTAAAATCTTCAAACATATTCAAACCCTAAGTTGAATAATTCAAACCTTTATGACAAAAGAAAAGAAATAATAAATTAATTACCCATGCTCACCATATTTAGTGAAACTACTGAATTTTCTAAATGCCCAAATCAAACATCTTATTTAGCTTCCAAAGAAAAAAGAACTTTTGGTGAGAAGGAAAAAGAATCACTCAAATGGTCATGTTATTTTGATGACTACAAAAGCTAGTGAGATTCATATGCAAACAAGCTCTTGTGTGATAATTTAGAACAGGGTATGGAAGTATATGTGACCTAGATGGAAATGTTTCAAAAGCATGCCAAAAACCATTTAGGGTTTGCTTAATAATAGCTCCTGGTTTGGCTAAGTTTTAACAACCATGAAGATCATAATACTGGATATTTTATTTTTGTGCTATGTGACTTTAGTGTTTTCAATGTCAGGGAACACTAGTGGAGCACACACAGCATAAGATGTGCAAACAAAATAAATCCTTACTCAAATTTCTACACACAAAAGTTTCAGCAAGAGGTGAAAAATTTAGAATAACACCACAATGCTAAAGCTAAGAGAATTGGGGTGTTACAATCATCATCATCCTCATCAGATTCGATGGAGATAGCCTGTAACATCCCAGAATGTTAATATAATTATTAATGCAAAAATGTGGGCCAACAAAAACTTTTCTTATAAAAAGTTGTGTATGTTTAAATTCTTGAGTGTTGCTTGTTACATTGTTTGCAATATTGTTGAATCCAAGCTCTAATTGAAAAATTGAAAGAAAAGAAAACAAATAAAACAAATCCTAAAAACAACACACCATGTGACACATGTCACATTATTTTTCCAAATTAAGAAGCATAATTTATTTTTACACCAAAACCAATGGAGAAATATTATAAACACTCCTAGTTAATTTTTACAAACTATTCCCTTTCAAAAATTCAGATTCAAAACTTCAAATTCAAATTAGAAATTCATGATTGAAATATTTCAAAATATTTCAAAGAGACTTTGTAACACTCACTAATAATATACTTAGCCTATATCTTAAATTTGGACCCAAAAGAACAAATAGAAATAGGAAAATTAAAATAACAAAAGGTCACTGTTTTGGTTCAAACAATTCATCAAACACTTGGTGTTCACCACCTGTTCTTCCCAAACCGAACCAAACCTCGGATCAAATCGAGCAATTGAGTGTTTAACTTGTCGAATTGGAGCCTCCCCTGCACTCACCTCATCTCCACGATTCCAGCGCGCCCGAAATCAAGCCAAATGGCCACCGGAGTCGTCGAGGAGCCGTTGGCGACAGCCGCGGCCGCGCGCACGTCGCCGTGGTCGGCACTGTGGCCGCGACGACGCCGCGCCGTGCCGGCCGCGCTGTGCCTCCCTCCCTCGCTCTCCCTCACTCCCTGGTCCCCTTCCGCACCCACAGCCCACACTAGCACCAGCCCGTGCGCGCCGCGCCCGAGCCAGGACGCGCACGCCGTCGCCGCCAGGAGTGTCCCTGAGCCTCGCCTTCGCGCCCTCGAGCTTCCCCGAGTCGCCGCACCCCTCCTGCACCATCGCCGCGTCCTCCCGAGCCCCGTGGTGAGCGCACCGTCCTCCTCGCCGTCGCCGGAGCCGCGGCGCCGCCCGATTTAGGTCGTCGCCGACGCGCTCGATCTCAGCCGTTAGATCTAGATCGTACGGTAGCTTACCGGTTCGTTTTAATTAATAAAACCCTGACAGGCGGGTCCCACGCGTCAGGTTTAAATAAACCACGCGCGCGCTCGCTGAGTCACTGACCAGTGGGTCCCCTCTGTCAGATTCTTCAACATTATCCACTCTGGATTTTAATTCGAATTTAAATTTCATTTAAAAACCAGTACTAAACCCAATTTTAGAAATTCCATAACTTTAGATTTACAACTCCAAATTTAGCAAATCCAACTGTTCTGGAAAGCTTATGAAATTTCCTATCCAACCAAACCAGTTTCACTCCATTTGGATGTACAATAAAAATAGAATATTCAAATTACAGTAGCATGTTTAAATTCTAAACTTGTTTGTTTCTGATACTCTGATAATCCAAATTAGTTGAAACTAATTTTATTAGATCACCTTTAACCATGGTTAGTCAATCCTAAAAGGATTTAATTTTTAGATGAATATAATTTAAATAATAGCCAAAACCTTATTAATTGGTTTCTGGATTCAAAACAGTGTGTAGGGAGTTTGGTAACTCCAAATGACCCAAACCCAATTGTGTCATCTTCTACAAATCATTAGCTTTCTGTAGGATTTTAGTTTGTATTTTGGTGACAACCAGAACTCAAGCTATGCAATTAAACATGTGCAACAAGTTTCTGCCCAAATAAAAATACAATGGAATAATGTTTAATTCAATTAAATTGAAACCACATGATATTGTTTGATATGTGGAGTGGTTACTTAGAACCTCTAAGAGTGTATTGCTATGATGATTGATTGAATAGGCTAGTGATTGTTTGTATTTGATTGATTGTGTATTAGACGAGAACGTTGCCGGATATATCGAGGAGGAAGGATTTGCAGAACCTGAAGACCAAGACCAAGATCACTTTGCCGAGCAAGGCAAGATACTCTCTGAGCTTGCACCTAACTTATGCATCTAGTTTTACAAGTCATTTTCAAAAACAAAGGTTTACAAAAACCCCTTTTTCAAAAGTATATAGAGATGATTTTGCCACCCTATATAGAAGTAGATACTAAAACTATAGGATGGAAAACAATGTTGTTTATTCAAAACTCCTTTGAAAACTTGTGTGGATATATATAGCACCAAGATGTGGTGTTGAAATAAGGAAATGGAGAAAGGTGGTTTTAAGAAAAGCACATTGTGTCCTAGTACTCAGTCAAGCAACCGATACTCTGTGCGACCACATTTACCCACATATGGGAAAGGGCTTAGTCATATAGTTTGCTCTTATTAGTATGGGACACTGCATCAACAGAGATGACTCTGTTATGCATGAGGGAGTGGTTTGGTGACCTAACCCTGACCTGGGTCCTCGCTCAAAAATCTATGAATAGATAAGGAGGAGGATAGAAGGATGTCCGTATACACCGCCAGATAAAACCTATGAGTCCTCACACTTAGGGTTTCCGACGGGAAACTAGACTAGGTGTAGATGGAATGGTTCATAGGGGCAGGATCCTATACTAGCATGAGCAAAGGAAAGACTAGGGTCGGTGACTCAACTTCGCATACCACGGGTATGGCGAAGCGTGGCTGACACGATGAGTTATCGAATGAGTGTGGGAAAAGCGTGCTACCTCTGCAGAGGGTAATTAAACTATTCGAATAGCCGAGTCCTCGGATATGGACAGTTGAAGACCCTACTTAGACCATGTGCAAGTTTTTGGAAAAGAGTTGAGTTTGAAAAGAAAAAGGAAATGGAGAGTGTTCCATACACCTATACCAACGGATCGGTATGAGGTAGTTGGAAAGATATTACCATAATGGTTTATGGTTGGAAAAAGGAGGAGTTCTGGAATAACACTAATAAAATTGAGATGTCTAGTAGTCATAATTTCCTTATCTTCTTCAACAAAGATACAGAGATGTTTTAAATGAATAAAAGTGAGAAAATAAAAATGGAACTAGAGCACTCATGTTGGAGTAGTTTGCGAGTACATTCAAATGTACTCATACTAGTCTGCTTCTGGCTATTGTCGTAGCCAGACATGGAGGAGTACTACGCCCAGGAGGAATACGGCGACATCTATGCCAACTAAGGATCTTCTCAAAGTCGACTGCCTGTCGGGTCTGCGTTAGCTGTTGGATGGCTGCTACGTTTAAGTTCCGCTGCTTATGTTGATTGTTTTGGTTTGGCCCTTGAAGGCACCTATGTAAGACTTGGTCTAGATTACCATTTTATGTAAGACTTTTATTCGGTATTGTAAAGGATGTAAACTTTGGTATTCAATTCGGATTATGTGCAACGACAGACTGATCACGGGATCGTTGTGTTAAGCATAATCGGGTATTTCGGACAGTTAGTCCGGGGTCCCCACAGAATTGGTATCAGAGCCATCTCGACTTTAGGAGCCTTAGATTAGCATGGTCGCTAGGTAGTGATTGCAAAAGTTGATTTCTTAAAGAAAAACAAAGTAAGAAATTTGAAAATGCTTATCTCTTACCCTCTCATTTGTGCAAAATTCTCTTCTTACCAACTACTAAGTTTTCTCTCATACTCATAAAGACTTGCCACACTTCATTTTAATAAACTTAAAATTCTGCTCACATATTGTCCTTTCCATTAAAAATTTGATATAATTGCCATCTCACTAACTTAAAATTTTGGCTAAAAATTATAGATGGCGATCCATTTCACCGAGTTCGTTCAGCTGGAGAAGGACGGCAAGTTGATGTTCGAGAAGGACTTGTTCGAGTTGACCAAGCTGCTAGGTCGTCCCACTCCTGAGTTCAAGGGAGCCCAGGTGGACGCTCCCGGTAACGGGAACCTGTCCTGGTTGATCGAGGGGTCTGTTCGCGGGAACATCAAGTCCCCCGGATCCAGGGCACTCTCTTTCACCCTCATGGACGTCCACTGGGACGATGGACTGTGTCGTTCCATGCAGAGGATGCTATCCCGGCTTTGTGAGGAACACAAGGCGGAGCTGGTAAACTCTCGTTTCCAGTTCTACGGGAGGCGCACCATCGATGGACACCCAATTCGGTCCCCTCTGCACCCGACATTCGGAGAGTATATCCTGGACATGGAGATTATGCTCTTTCGCACCCAGGAGGATCTGAGGTGCGCTAGGCTTCGGTCTCACTTTGAGCGTCTCTCGCTCAAGGAGAGTCGCGAGAGCGAGGCACAGCTGAAGACTGAGAAGACCGCTCTTCTGAAGAAGAGAACCCAGATGAGGAAGACCATAGCGAAGCTCCGCAAGAAGGTTGCTGAGCAGGATGAGCTGATAGAGGATTTGGAGCTCCGTACTGACGAGATGGAGGAGGAGGGCGAGGATCTCCGCAAGGAGAACAACGCTTTCCTCAGTGACGATGACGACTATCTGGAGGAGATGGACGATGAGGATGAGGATGATGAGGATGAGGATGATGAGGAGGAGGAGGATCCAGAGGAGCCACCCTACCAGTCCGATGCTGACATGGCAGAGCCTGAGGTCCCACCTCAGTAGGCGAGTTACTTGAGTTCTATCGCAGGATTAGATCGACCCCCTATCGCTAGTAGAGTCAAAGTTGTGGTTCTTTTGGAACTTGCTATATGTACTTTAGCTTAAGGAAAAATGTTGTAGGCTTGATGTGGTGAACTCTTGATGTAATGGTTGTGCTATATGAATGTGTGCTAGTACTTGTTAAATCTATGTAAGATGTTCTCCTATAATCCTTAGTAAATCGACCTCTACGTAAAAATCAATCTTCCTTGGTCAAACCCCCTTTTTGCTTGCCCCTTATACCCGGTGTACTTCAGGATGGTGGACACTCGTCGCACCAACATGGATGGAGGACCACCACCCCCACCGGACCCAACCACCGCCCAACTTCTGGCGCTCATCATGGAGGAACGCCAAGCTGCCCGGACTGAGCGTCAAGCTCATATCGCTGCCCTGCAACAGATAGCTGCCGCTCACAACAACAATAACCACCACAACAATGGCAATGGCAATGGCAATGGCAATGGCAATGGTGAAGGAAATCATCGATCCACTTTGAGCGACTTCCAAAAGACCAACCCACCCACCTATTCCAAGGGAATTCACCCACTTGAGGCCGATGACTGGCTTCGCACCATTAACAACAACCTGGAAGTTGCAGCCGTGGGAGAACCTGAGAAGGTGCTGTATGCGACCCACTATCTGGCAGGACCAGCACGGTCTTGGTGGGAAGCTACCAAGGCTCTCCAGCGAGCTGGTTATGCTATCAGCTGGGATGATTTCCAGGAGAAGTTCCGCAAGAAGCACATTCCCCGCGGACTCATTGAGCGGAAGAAGGATGAATTCCGCAGGTTGCGGCAGGGAAGTAAGGATGTGGTCGGATACCTCGATGAGTTCACTGACTTATCTCGGTATGCTCCTGATGACGTCGACACCGAGAGGAGGAAGATGGAGCGTTTCATGAACGGACTTCATGATGAACTGCAATGCGCCTTGGTTATCCATGACTTTGTTGATTTGGAATCACTTGTGGACAAGGCCATCCAGTTGGAGACCAAGCGCAAGTCCATGTTTGAAGGTCGTAAGAGGAGAATGATTGCCCAGGGAAGTTCGAGCAGTCAGAAGCCTCGCACCCACCCACCAAACCCCAAGCCAGCATATCGACCCCCACCAAACCCACGCCCCAATTACCCTAACCACCCAAACAACTCAAACAGCTTCAGCCGTCCCAATGACAACACCCGTCCCGGAGGGAACTCCAGCAACTTCAACCGCAATGCCAATGTTGTCTGTTTCAATTGCGGCACCAAAGGTCACTACTCCAAAGAATGCCCCAATCCTAAGAAGACTGGTCCACGCCCCGATGCACCGGCACCGAACAACGGCCAAGGCCGCAATGGGAATGGCAAGAACCCCGCACCCCGCGGAAATGTGGCTGTTGCCAAGGGACGCCTGCACCACATCAATGCTGAAGAGGCCATGGAGGCACCAGATGTTGTGATGGGTACGTTCCTTGTCAACTCAGTACCTGCAACTGTTCTGTTTGATTCTGGTGCTACTCATTCTTTTGTTACCCAAGAATTTGTTGCTAAGGGAGGTTTAGTCGGAAGCCTCTTACCCAGACCCATGGTCATCCAAATCCCAGAATCCACCATAGATACCAAGTCATTTTGCCCGGACGTTTCCCTTGAGATCAAAGGGGAAAGGTTCCTAGTCGACTTAATCATCCTAGGAACCCAAGGAATAGATGTCATACTGGGTATGAATTGGTTAGCCAAGTATCATGGTCGAATTGACTGTGCCAGAAGAGCTGTAGCCCTCACCACCGACAAAGGAGTAGAAGTGGAGTATGTGTCAGAAACCAGTCGACCCCAACCAGGATGCCATGAGAGCATAGCTCGACCAGCCCTAGATGAGATCCGTGTTGTTCACCTGTTCAAAGATGTCTTTCCTGAAGAGTTGCCTGGTATGCCACCGGATCGGGATATTGAGTTCATCATTGAACTTATCCCCGGGACAGCCCCCATATCCCAAAGACCCTATCGGATGAATCCAGAAGAACTGGTTGAGTTGAAGAAGCAGTTAGCAGATATGCTCAGCAAAGGGCTTATTCGCCCAAGTGCTTCACCCTGGGGATCACCCATTATCTTTGTGGATAAGAGAGATGGTACCACACGCCTGTGTGTGGATTATCGCAGGTTGAATGATGTGACCATCAAAAACAAGTACCCTCTCCCAAAGATCGAGGATCTGTTCGATCAAATGAACGGAGCCCGAGTCTTTTCCAAGATCGATCTTCGGTCAGGGTATCATCAGTTAAGGATCCGAGAGACAGACATTCCCAAGACTGCCTTCACAACCCGTTACGGTTTATTTGAATACACCGTAATGTCCTTTGGTATGACCAATGCCCCAGCCTATTTTATGAATCTCATGAACAAGATCATCATGGAGTATCTTGACAAATTCGTGGTAGTTTTTCTTGATGACATCCTTATCTACTCCAAAACTGAAGAAGAACATGCTGAACACCTGCGTCTAGTTTTAGCAACCCTCCGAGAGCATCAGTTGTATGCCAAGTTAAGCAAGTGTGAGTTTTGGCTCAGTGAAGTCTCATTTCTCGGACATGTTGTGTCTGCGGGAGGAATTTCTGTTGATCCAGAGAAGATCCAAGCCATTGTGGACTGGAAAGCCCCAACTAGTGTGACTGAAATCCGAAGCTTTCTCGGACTAGCGGGATACTACCGCAAGTTCGTTGAGGGATTCTCCAGTATAGCCAAGCCCCTTACCCAACTGCTGAAAAAGGACAAGAAATTTGAATGGACTCAGAAGTGTGAAGAGAGTTTCCAGGAATTAAAGAAGAGATTGACCTCAACCCCTGTCCTGATTATGCCAGACGTCACCAAGAGTTTCGACGTGTATTGCGATGCATCACGTCTAGGACTAGGTTGTGTTCTGATGCAAGAAGGCAAGGTGGTGTCGTATCTGTCTCGACAGTTGCGACCACATGAAGAGAACTACCCAACCCATGACCTGGAGTTAGCCGCTGTTGTTCTCGCTTTGAAGACGTGGCGCTCCTATCTGGCGGGACATCGCTGCGAGATTTATACGGATCATAAGAGCTTGAAGTATATCTTCACGCAGAGGGAGTTAAATTTGCGACAGAGAAGGTGGATGGAATTAATCAAGGATTATGATATCGGCATCAATTATCACCCTGGAAAGGCTAATGTAGTTGCGGATGCCCTTAGTCGCAAACCCTGCACCCTGAATGCCATGATCCAAGCAGAGCAGCCAGCCCTGTTTAAGGAGTTCAAGGATTTTGGACTAGAGCTTGTTAGCCACGGCTATCTCGCCCATTTAGAGTTAGCTCCAACTCTGATAGATCAAATCAAGGAGGCCCAGAAAGGTCATGAGAGCATAGAAGGAATCAAGAAGAAGATTTCTCTCGGTAAAGCGCCTGGTTTTACCGAAGATGCAGAAGGAGTGTTGAGATTCAATGATCGTATCTGTGTCCCCAATACCTCGGAACTCAAGGAGTTAATCCTGAAGGAAGCCCACGAGACCCCTTACTCAATCCACCCCGGCGGAACCAAGATGTACCAAGACCTTCGTGAAAGATTTTGGTGGCATGGGATGAAGCGAGAAATTGGTACTTTCGTAGCCAAGTGTGATATCTGTCAGCGAGTCAAGGCTGAACACCAGCGACCCGCTGGATTGCTTCAACCCCTGAAGATTCCCGAGTGGAAGTGGGATGAGATTGGAATGGATTTTATCACCGGACTTCCAAGATCCAACCGAGGCCATGACTCAATATGGGTCATCGTTGACAGGCTGACCAAAGTGGCCCATTTTATTCCCGTCCACACCACCTATAGGGGAAATCAGTTAGCAGACCTGTATATTTCCAGAATAGTAAGCCTGCATGGTGTGCCTAAGAGGATTGTATCAGATAGAGGCACACAATTCACCTCAAGGTTCTGGAAAGCCCTGCATGAAGCCCTCGGAACAAAGTTGGCGTTTAGCACAGCTTATCACCCCCAGACCGATGGCCAAACTGAACGAGTGAACCAGATATTAGAGGACATGCTTCGCGCATGTGTCCTAGCCTATGGATCCAAATGGGAAGATTGTCTTCCATTTGCAGAATTCTCCTACAACAACAGTTATCAGTCTAGTCTGCAAATGGCCCCTTTTGAAGCCCTTTACGGCAAGAAGTGTCGTACACCCCTGAATTGGTCCGATACCGGAGAAGGCAAACTGTTTGGACCAGATACCCTCCGTGAGGCTGAAGAGCAGGTCCAGCTTATCCGTGAGCGACTCAAGACCGCCCAATCCCGTCAGAAGAGTTACGCTGATCCCAAGCGTCGTGATGTCACCTTCAATATCGGAGATTATGTCTATCTCCGAGTGACACCCCTTAAAGGAATGCAGCGTTTCCATATCAAAGGAAAATTAGCGCCAAGATATATTGGACCCTTCAAGATCCTTGCCCGTCGAGGAGAAGTGTCTTACCAACTGGAGTTGCCCCAAGAGTTAGAAGATTACCATGATGTTTTCCACATTTCCTTGCTCCGGAAATGTCTTGAAGTTCCTGACCAGCCTGATGTTTTCAAAAACATCAATCACCAGTCCGTCGACCTGAACCAAGATCTGACTTATCGTGAGACGCCCCTCAAGATTCTCGACGAAGATGTTCGTCTCACCCGCAGGCGAGCAATCAAGTTCTACAAAGTCCAGTGGACTAACCACTCTAAAGATGAAGCAACTTGGGAACGTGAAGACTATCTTAGGAGCGAGTTTCCCAACCTCTTTAGTACCCAGGCCTAGCAAATCTCGGGACGAGATTTATTTTAAGGGGGGAAGTCTGTAACATCCCAGAATGTTAATATAATTATTAATGCAAAAATGTGGGCCAACAAAAACTTTTCTTATAAAAAGTTGTGTATGTTTAAATTCTTGAGTGTTGCTTGTTACATTGTTTGCAATATTGTTGAATCCAAGCTCTAATTGAAAAATTGAAAGAAAAGAAAACAAATAAAACAAATCCTAAAAACAACACACCATGTGACACATGTCACATTATTTTTCCAAATTAAGAAGCATAATTTATTTTTACACCAAAACCAATGGAGAAATATTATAAACACTCCTAGTTAATTTTTACAAACTATTCCCTTTCAAAAATTCAGATTCAAAACTTCAAATTCAAATTAGAAATTCATGATTGAAATATTTCAAAATATTTCAAAGAGACTTTGTAACACTCACTAATAATATACTTAGCCTATATCTTAAATTTGGACCCAAAAGAACAAATAGAAATAGGAAAATTAAAATAACAAAAGGTCACTGTTTTGGTTCAAACAATTCATCAAACACTTGGTGTTCACCACCTGTTCTTCCCAAACCGAACCAAACCTCGGATCAAATCGAGCAATTGAGTGTTTAACTTGTCGAATTGGAGCCTCCCCTGCACTCACCTCATCTCCACGATTCCAGCGCGCCCGAAATCAAGCCAAATGGCCACCGGAGTCGTCGAGGAGCCGTTGGCGACAGCCGCGGCCGCGCGCACGTCGCCGTGGTCGGCACTGTGGCCGCGACGACGCCGCGCCGTGCCGGCCGCGCTGTGCCTCCCTCCCTCGCTCTCCCTCACTCCCTGGTCCCCTTCCGCACCCACAGCCCACACTAGCACCAGCCCGTGCACGCCGCGCCCGAGCCAGGACGCGCACGCCGTCGCCGCCAGGAGTGTCCCCGAGCCTCGCCTTCGCGCCCTCGAGCTTCCCCGAGTCGCCGCACCCCTCCTGCACCATCGCCGCGTCCTCCCGAGCCCCGTGGTGAGCGCACTGTCCTCCTCGCCGTCGCCGGAGCCGCGGCGCCGCCCGATTTAGGTCGTCGCCGACGCGCTCGATCTCAGCCGTTAGATCTAGATCGTACGGTAGCTTACCGGTTCGTTTTAATTAATAAAACCCTGACAGGCGGGTCCCACGCGTCAGGTTTAAATAAACCACGCGCGCGCTCGCTGAGTCACTGACCAGTGGGTCCCCTCTGTCAGATTCTTCAACATTATCCACTCTGGATTTTTATTCGAATTTAAATTTCATTTAAAAACCAGTACTAAACCCAATTTTATAAATTCCATAACTTTAGATTTACAACTCCAAATTTAGCAAATCCAACTGTTCTGGAAAGCTTATGAAATTTCCTATCCAACCAAACTAGTTTAAATTTAAATTACAGTAGCATGTTTAAATTCTAAACTTGTTTGTTTCTGATACTCTGATAATGCAAATTAGTTGAAACTAATTTTATTAGATCACCTTTAACCATGGTTAGTCAATCCTAAAAGGATTTAATTTTTAGATGAATATAATTTAAATAATAGTCAAAACCTTATTAATTAGTTTCTGGATTCAAAACAGTGTGTAGGGAGTTTGGTAACTCCAAATGACCCAAACCCAATTGTGTCATCTTCTACACATCATTAGCTTTCTGTAGGATTTTAGTTTGTATTTTTGTGACAACCAGAACTCAAGCTATGCAATTAAACATGTGCAACAAGTTTC
Organism: Poa annua; assembly: GCA_026929855.1. Classification (NCBI taxonomy): domain Eukaryota; kingdom Viridiplantae; phylum Streptophyta; class Magnoliopsida; order Poales; family Poaceae; genus Poa; species Poa annua. The sequence goes on along the minus strand of CM049431.1, from coordinate 75,108,514 downwards.
TGCCCAAATATAAATACAATGGAATAATGTTTAATTCAATTAAATTGAAACCACATGATATTGTTTGATATGTGGAGTGGTTACTTAGAACCTCTAAGAGTGTATTGCTATGATGATTGATTGAATAGGCTAGTGATTGTTTGTATTTGATTGATTGTGTATTAGACGAGAACGTTGCCGGATATATCGAGGAGGAAGGATTTGCAGAACCTGAAGACCAAGACCAAGATCACTTTGCCGAGCAAGGCAAGCTACTCTCTGAGCTTGCACCTAACTTATGCATCTAGTTTTACAAGTCATTTTCAAAAACAAAGGTTTACAAAAACCCCTTTTTCAAAAGTATATAGAGATGATTTTGCCACCCTATATAGAAGTAGATACTAAACCTATAGGATGGAAAACAATGTTGTTTATTCAAAAATCCTTTGAAAACTTGTGTGGATATATATAGCACCAAGATGTGGTGTTGAAATAAGGAAATGGAGAAAGGTGGTTTTAAGAAAAGCACATTGTGTCCTAGTACTCAGTCAAGCAACCGATACTCTATGCGACCACATTTACCCACATATGGGAAAGGGCTTAGTCATATAGTTTGCTCTTATTAGTATGGGACACTGCATCAACAGAGATGACTCTGTTATGCATGAGGGAGTGGTTTGGTGACCTAACCCTGACCTGGGTCCTCGCTCAAAAATCTATGAATAGATAAGGAGGAGGATAGAAGGATGTCCGTATACACCGCCAGATAAAACCTATGAGTCCTCACACTTAGGGTTTCCGACGGGAAACTAGACTAGGTGTAGATGGAATGGTTCATAGGGGCAGAATCCTATACTAGCATGAGCAAAGGAAAGACTAGGGTCGGTGACTCAACTTCGCATACCACGGGTATGGCGAAGCGTGGCTGACACGATGAGTTATCGAATGAGTGTGGGAAAAGCGTGCTACCTCTGTAGAGGGTAATTAAACTATTCGAATAGCCGAGTCCTCGGATATGGCAGTTGAAGACCCTACTTAGACCATGTGCAAGTTTTTGGAAAAGAGTTGAGTTTGAAAAGAAAAAGGAAATGGAGAGTGTTCCATACACCTATACCAACGGATCGGTATGAGGTAGTTGGAAAGATATTACCATAATGGTTTATGGTTGGAAAAAGGAGGAGTTTTGGAATAACACTAATAAAATTGAGATGTCTAGTAGTCATAATTTCCTTATCTTCTTCAACAAAGATACAGAGATGTTTTAAATGAATAAAAGTGAGAAAATAAAAATGGAACTAGAGCACTCATGTTGGAGTAGTTTGCGAGTACATTCAAATGTACTCATACTAGTCTGCTTCTGGCTATTGTCGTAGCCAGACATGGAGGAGTACTACGCCCAGGAGGAATACGGCGACATCTATGCCAACTAAGGATCTTCTCAAAGTCGAGTGCCTGTCGGGTCTGCGTTAGCTGTTGGATGGCTGCTACGTTTAAGTTCCGCTGCTTATGTTGATTGTTTTGGTTTGGCCCTTGAAGGCACCTATGTAAGACTTGGTCTAGATTACCATTTTATGTAAGACTTTTATTCGGTATTGTAATGGATGTAAACTTTGGTATTCAATTCGGATTATGTGCAACGACAGACTGATCACGGGATCGTTGTGTTAAGCATAATCGGGTATTTCGGACAGTTAGTCCGGGGTCCCCACATAGCCTCTGGAGCTGAGGGCTTACCCGGAGCTGCAGGACGAGCTAGGGGAATCGAGAGGTGATCCTCGCCATCAGGATCCTCTTCCGGCATCTTTTCGGTCACCAGGAGGTTGGGAGCGAACTGGTTATCGCGGTGCATCATATTTTCTTCGATTTGTCGCTCGAACAACTGCAAGAAAGGAGGGAGGTCAAGAAGGAAAAAAGGTTGTAAGTTATGGTAGCCGGTATAGAAAATCTATCGGTAAAATCCGGGTTGCACACCTCCTCCAGCGGTTTCCTCCGGGTGGCCGGAGGCAGTCCCCATGACCAATTCTCCGGCATCTTCGTCCGGGCAATAGCTCGGACGCGGCGGTAAACTGCAGCTTTATCCAGAGGGAAAAAACTGGTGCGGGTTGGGTCATACAGACCATACATGAAGCAGATCTAGTGTACCCGGGTTTGAAGAGGGCAAACCCGGCGGGCTATGAAGGTGTGAAGGAGATCATCACCCGACATCTCCTCCGTGAGGACGGTCAGGACGTCGTGCATGCTCTCAACCTCCTCTGAATCCGACATCTGGCTCCAGAGCTCGAAGTCACGGGGAGGACCCATGACGAACTCGGGGAGATTAATGAAATCCGGGGAAGAGGAACTCGGAGAATCTCCTGAGACCACCCGGTTGCGCACGTAGAAAAAACCACGCTGCCATTTCTGGCAAGACTCCAGCCCTTGAATCTTGGGGAATCCGGAGTCGGCGCGGGGGATAATGGTAGCAGCCCCGCAGTCGACCAAGTCCTTTAATTTTTGGTCGGGGTTGGGGATGACTTGTCGGCGGAGAAGAAAGTACTTGCTCCACAGGTCCACGAAGGGCCAAATGCCGAGATACCCCTCCGCGTAGGAAGCGAAGCAGGATAGGGTCATGATGGCATTGGCGGGAAGGTGATGTGGTTGGAGGTCGTAAGTGTCGAGGAACTCACGGAAGAATGGGCTAGCCGGAAGCCCAAACCCGCGCTCGAAGTGCGTGAGGAATACTAGCCGCTCGCTGGGTTGGGGCTCTGGCTCGACTTCGCCGGTCGGAAGTCGGCTTTCCACTTGAGGTGGAATCTGGTGGGTTCGGTATAGCCAGTCGAGATCCCCCTTGTGGGTCTCGGATCCGTCCTAGCATCCTCTGACACTTTTGTCACCCATCTCGGAGGGTCCGGAGGACATATCTGAGCTAGTCTACATGCGTAAGGTCCGGTTAGTCGGGTTAGCATGTCGGTAACGGGAGAACCCGGGTTTAAAACTATCCCCGTGGACCGACATCCTAACGGATAGATCTACCGTGGCAAAACAATTGGAAGATAATCAAAGAGAAAATCGTGGTCCAATGTTATGCTAGAGGCTCCGAACACAGGCAGGAATGTTGCGAGCATGGGCAGGACGCAAAGAATCGTCTTCAGTATGCGACTTCCACGAATCATTCCTAGTGCCTACAAACAAGGATCTACCGGGAGAAAGCTAGGCATCTCACGGATGATCACGAAGAACTTCCGATGAACAAGAACTACCGTCGTCAAGATTCGATCGGTCGGAAGAGATTAAAAGACTTACCGAAGGAGAAGAAGGTGCCGCAACACGGGAATGGCATGGACCAATGACGGAGAGCTCCGGCGACGGGCTGCGGCGGCGATGCTCGGACTACGGGCGCGACGGCGACGGAGCGCTCGGGATGGTTGCAGGGAAAAATGCAAGATCGGGGAAGAAAGGGGATGACTTCTCCGTTCCCCTATTTATGGGGAGCTCCGGAACCGTTTCCGAGTTTCCCGCCCACGATCTCCCAAATCGTGGGTGGGATCTGGGTGTGCCGAAACGACACGTGGGGTCACGCAGAGCATTCCTCTCAGCCACACCAGAGGCCACACGAATCCAGCGGTTTGCATTCGGATCGGGTGCAGATCCCGGCTCGCGAACCCGAGCGGCACTTCAATAAGTCAAGAAGCACTCGAGTGTTTCTCTGTTTTGACAAGACCTCGGGTGGGACCCCCTTGCGGAGGAACTGTGTCGTGGGATTGTCAAGGCAGATGTTACCCGGAGGTAACTTGAGATGTGGGGCATGGCGGCTTCCGACATCAGGAGCTTGTCTAGCGTGGTGTGGGGAAACAAGGGTTTACCCAGGTTCGGCCCCTCGTCGTGAGGTAAAGACCTACTTCCTGCTTCGGCTTTATTGATTAGGGTTTCGGAACTCGGCGCCTTAGCTTCCGGGTCTCGAGATTTCAAGGTGTCTCTACTATGACTTGTGTCGATTGAACCTGCCTCTCTAGGAACTAGGAGACCCCCTTATATAGGCGGCGGGTCTCGCTGGAGGTACAAAACTGGGTCCGGGTTCCTATCCTACCCGGACTCTACTCTAAGTCCTCTAAGCCTCTTCTTTCCTTAGCAGGACTCCGTCTTGTACTTGGTCTCCAGCCTTCTAGATCCTTCTTGCTTACGGGCCAAGGCATACGTCGCGCACCGGCTTACCTATCACCCGACCCATGTCTTTATGCTTGATCCGGCCCAGGCTCCTGCCAGGCCGGCTTATCATCTATGTCGGTGGGACTACCGGATTACGATCCCCCCAACAGTAGCCCCCTGGATAACTTGGACATCAGACTGGACTTGCTTCACCTTTGCGCTTTGGAGCATGTTTCTCGGGGAAGCCGTCAGTCCTTTTGTCCGGGTTATCTGAAAAACAATAAGTAACTCATTAAGCAAGCAGGCCCTCGGGTTACTTACTCAGCCGGCCTGATGCTTGGTCAACGGCTCATAACCCGGCCACCACTTGCCGGCTTTCTCTCTCTTCGCCTTTGACTTTCTCCTTTCTTTTCTCTTGTCTTTCGGTCAACGACATATTCAACGTCTATCCAAGCGCGGGAATCGAGGAGACAATAACCACCTCGGGGAAACATAGATTCTGTCAGAGAATATCTCGCCCGACAGATTTTGTCCACGAAAATAATCATTATCCTCTTATCTTTCCACTTTTGCCCCTAGGTAAACCTCAAGGCTCTATAAATAGGAGGGGCCGCGGCGAGCAGTGACTCACTCTCCCCCATGAGCGCTCCCTTCATCTTCCTCCTCGAGCTCAATGCCTCGAGCGCTTCGTCTTCCTTCTCTCTCCTCGCGTGCGAGCTCCTCCGTGTTGTTCATCCCCCTCGAGCTGCTCACTGGTGAGATCTACGCGAGGAACTTGCTCGCACACCCCGTGCCTACGCACGAACTCGATCCTCCTCTTTCTTTGGTGAGTTCCATATTTCTAATCCTTCTATTCTTCAAGCTTTTCGGATGAACTCGCGTGTTCCCCATGTTCTTGTTGTGTTCTTCGTGTTCTTTGGATGACTCCACGTTCTTCGTGCTTTCGCTGCACCTCTTCTTTATTTTCGTTTTTCAGAAGCTCCTTAGATCCATTTCGTCTCGCGCCATTCTTCTTTCCACCCCTTTTTTTGTTTTGACACTGGATGTTCTTCTCCTTTTCGGGCTCTCCGTGATGAACCGCTCTGTGGCCTCTCGATCTTCCTTTTCTTGTTATTCTTCTTGATCCCGCAGATCCGTCTTAACTCTTTATCCCTTTTACTTCTTGTTTGTAGATCTCCGGCTTCCAGCAATCACCATGCCGGTTAAGTCCGCTGCTCAGCTCGGCCCTAAGAAGGTCAAGAGCACACCCGGCGCCGGGTCTTCCGGCACAGTCGCTGTCGAGAAGGCAATGTCGGCCTAGTGGGAACTGGGGTATCAATAGCCCATTCCCCCAGGCCTCGCACGCGGGCCAGTCAGACGAAACGACTAAGAACCAGGCGTCACCGCCTGGCGAGACCCTCGAGAGGCGATTCCCCTCGAGGGCCTGAAGAGGAAACGAGGGCCTCAAGGGACCCCTCGCCTCAGGGGAACCCCCCCCCCCCCCCCCGAGGCACCAACCCGCCTGAGGGGAGTCCAACAGGAATCTCCCCTCAGGCCTGGAGGGAAACGTCGCGGCCCAGGAAGCACGACAGAGCGCACGTGGCCTCTGCCACGCTCATGCAGTGGTGCGCACACCCCCGTCGCTGTCCCTGTCGATAAAGTGGTCAACAAAGCTGCTCCGCCTGCTGCGCAGCTGTAAGGACCTTCTACTCTGACGATAAAGCAGGTGGACGGCGCAACCCTCCAACGGAGATCGTCATCGCGGGCTCCACCTCAGAGACTGCCCGCTCTGCTGATAGTACCGCGCGGTCGGCCGCCTGTCGGCCACGGCGCCACCTTTATCAAGAATGGACCGAGTCCATGGACGAATGGAGCGCGGTGGACTCATGCTCCGCCCTGCCACTGGCATGTGGGAGCCACCTTGAAGGCCAAGCCAAAGGAGAAGGCCCGAGGCGCCTATAAAAGAGAGAAGACATCCATCGAAGGAAGGGTCGGCCCTTTGCGTGCAAAACACCCTTGTAAACCCTAGCAACGCTGGTTAGGTTAGCCTCTGGCTGGAGGAGGAAGAAGATCATCTCTTCCCTCCCCAGGCAAGAACTGCCTCAAGGGGGCTTCCGGCAAGCTCAATTGTACTGTAACCTTCCACATATTATACAGACAGGCAGGAGTAGCGTTCTTACCTCCTCACGAGGACCGTGAACCTGGGTAAAGGACGGTGTCTTCCTTGGTCGGGTGTGCGTCTTCTTCGGTTCCGGCGAGCAACGTCGCGGAGCCACTTGAGGGTTTAGACCTCCGCGTTCAATCCCCTTTCGAATCACACTTCAGGAAGTGACTACCCCTGATTCCTGGGAGTCAGAACCCGACATTTGGCGTGCCAGGTAGGGGACTGAGGCGCGTCAACAACCTTCGAGTTCGTCTCCGCGCCATGGTGAACACGCGCGCCACCCGCGTCGCCCGAGTCAACCGACGTGCGCCCGCGGGAGCACGCGCGCCCCCAGGTGCCGCGACCACCCGCGCACGGCGGGGCCGACCCCGCCACGAGGAGCATGTCCCTTCTGGCCCTCACGCGGAGGCACCAGAGCAAGACGCCGAGCACCAGGAGGACGCGCAGTCATCGCACCCGACGCAGCGCCCAAGCGGCTCGGGCCCGGGGAGGACAGACCCCGCGCCCCACACCGCGCTGCTCATGGCGCGGGAGCTGCTCCGCTACCAGCCCACCGCTGAGGCCCACGAGCAGTGGCTCCAACGCCTCAACCACCTCGTCAGCATCGCCACGACGCGCCCCGCTCCGTCGCAGTCCAACATGCACCCCTCTCTCGCGGGCACGGTCGCATCAAATGCGCCTCCGCCACCTCCGGGGCCTGCACTGGCTGCAGCACAAAGGGCTGCTTCGCACGCGTCCTCGCCACACAATTGCTTAATCGTGCAACGCACCGCGCCCGACGCTCGTGTGGGGATGGAGCTCTAGCGAGACCGCCAAAACAGGCTCATGGAGGAGCTCGGCCAGGCGGGACAGCAGAACCGCGGCGCGCTTCAGCACGGGGTCGCTACGTACACCTCAGACTGCATGGCGTTCAATCGCTCTCTGCGTCGCGTGGTCTGGCCGCAGAAGTTCAGGACGGCTCTTCCCAAGGGCTACGACGGCTCCAGCAACCCCGTCGAGTTCCTGCGGCTCTACACCACCTCCATCCAAGCTGCGGGAGGAGACGACAAGGTCATGGCCAACTGGTTCTCCCACGCGCTACGCGACTCTGCGCTGTCGTGGCTCCTGAACCTCCCGGAGGACTCTGTGAACTCCTGGGAGGAGCTCTGCAAGAAGTTCGTCTCCAACTTCAAGGGGACGTACGAGCGCGCCCTCACCCACAACGATCTGCGCGCTGTGGAAGGATAAAACGCTCCGCAAGTATATCCTGCGCTTCAGCCAAGTGCGCAACAAGATCCCGAACATCTCCGACACTCAAGTTATCGCCGCTTTCCGCGAGGGCGTCACAAACAGCAGGATGCTCGAGAAACTGGGCATCCACGACAAGCTCACCTTTGTGGTCAAGATGTTCGACATGGCGGACAAGGGCGCCGAGGCTGAAGAGGGACTCCACTTCGTGAAAATGTCCTCGAGAGGGGACGATCATGCTTAGGGTTCCAAGAGCCAGAAGAAGAAGGAGGAGACCAAGCGCAAGGCCACCGCAGTTCTCGCGGCAGAGCCTGACACAAAAGGCATCCGCAGGGACTCCCCCGAGGCTGGAGAGAGGAAAGATGATCACCGCCCTTTCTGCATCTACCACAACAGGCGCGGCCACTGTACGGAGTCCTGCTACGACCTCAAAAGGTTGAGCAAGGAGCGCGAGCAAGCAGAAGGCAGTGGCAGCCGCGGTCGAGGCCGTGGCTACCGCGGAAGCGGACGCAAGGGCGGCTACCAGAAACCTTCTGGAAATCAGGCCAACGCCACTGAAAAGAACGGCAACCTCCCTGACGAGGAAGAAGGCGGCTACCAAGCCTTGATGGGCGCCATTGCATGCATCCTCGGGGGGGGGGGGGGGGGGCGCAGACGCCGAAGTCGAACAACCAGTTCAAGAAGTTCGCCCGCGAGCTCAACGCCGCCCTCCCAAGCACGGAAACCTCCAGGCCCCTCAAGTGGTCGCAGTACACCATCGCCTTCGACGCTCAGGACCACCCCAAGTCCACCAAGACTGTTGGAACCCTCCCGCTGGTCTGCACCCCCACCATCGACAATGTGGGTGTCTCCAAGACGCTCATCGATGGCGGAGCAGGCCTGCATGTTATCTCCATAGATACGTTCGAAGCGCTCCAAGTGCCCTACGAGCGGCTTATGCCCTCGAGGCCCTTCACGGGGATTACCAGCGGCTCGATCGAGCCTCTAGGACAGGTCAGGCTTGCCGTCACCTTCGGGAGCGAGGAAAATTACCGCACCGAGCACATCGACTTCAATTTAGCGCACATCGGCCTGCCGTACAACACCATCCTCGGCTACCCCCCGCTCGCGAAGTTCATGGCCGTCACGCACCATGCGTACAACATGGTCAAGATCCCCGGCAGCGCCGGCACGATCACCATACGTGGGCATTTCCTGGACGCTACGCGCGCTGTTGAGACGGCCTACAAGACCGCCGCCATGGCCTTCCCCGCAGACGAGGACCAAGAGCCTCTCGAGAGGCCCAAGAAGAAGAAGCAGTTGTCCTCCCAGGAGGCAGCTGCTACCAAGAAGATCTCTCTGAGCTCAGGGAGCTCGGGGGCTGAAGGCTCGGGGGCTAGCGTCACCATTGGCGCCGGGCTGCCTCCAAAATAGGAAAGCGCGCTCGTCGCCTTCCTCCAGGCAAACTCTGACATGTTCGCATGGACACCGTCAGATATGTCTGGTGTACCGAGGGAGGTGATCGAGCACCACTTGGCCGTGTGCCCAAACGCGCGCCCCGTCAAGCAAAAGGCAAGAAAGCAAGCCCCCGAGAAGCAAGCATTCATTGTCAGGGAGGTCGAGAAGCTCAAAGCGGCAAAAGTCGTTCGCGAAGTCGCGCACCCCACTTGGCTCTCCAACGGCGTGGTAGTCCCAAAACCCGGCGGCGGAGGCCGCCTCTGCATCGACTACACTGATGTAAACAAGGCCTGCCCCAAAGACCCTTATCCCATGCCCAGAATCGACCAGATCGTGGACTCCACGGTGGGCTGCGACCTCCTCTGTTTTCTCGATGCCTTCTCTGGTTATCACCAGATTAAGGATGAGGAGAAGACGGCCTTCCTCACCCCATGCGGTGTGTATTGCTACGTCTGCATGCCCTTCGGCCTAAAAAATACCGGAGCCACCTTCCAGAGGGTAATGAGGATAGCCCTTGGCGGGCAGATGGGGCGAAACGCTGAAGCATATGTCGATGACATCGTCGTGAAGTCGCGAGAAGGAAATACTCTTCTCGGAGACCTTGAAGAAACCTTCGCCAGCCTGCGCAAGGTGAACATCAAGCTCAACCCCGCCAAGTGCGTCTTTGAAGTACCTTCAGGCAAAGTGCTGGGGTTCCTCGTGTCTCATCGGGGCATAGAGGCAAAACCAGACAAAATCAAGGACATAGAAGGCATGCAACCTCCACGCATGCTCAAGGACATGCAACGCCTGGCAAGCTGCATGGCCAGCTTGGGTCGATTCATCTCCAAGTTCGGCGAAAGAGCCTGGCCGTTATTCAAGTTCATGAAAAGAACGGGTACTTTCAAGTGGACCCCTGAAGCTGAAAAAGCATTTGAGGACTTGAAGAAGTACTTGGCCAGCCCACCTGTAATGGTCGCCCCATGGCTTGGCGAGCACCTGAAGTTGTACTTATCAGCTACTCCACAAACAGCCAGTGCTGTCCTTGTGGTGGAAAGAGAGGAGCCTGTACTTCACAAGAAGAGTGCAACCACTCCAAAGAGAAAGCCTCCTGATAAAGAGCTCGACGAAAGGGCAGTCCTCACAAAGCCACCGCCAGGCCAAAAGCCTCAAGAGGGGACCGCCCCGAGTCAACCGCTGCAAGAGGTTCATGCCGAAGGGACTGAGGATCCTCAAGAGGCTAACACACTTGAGGCCCAGGAGGAGCGCTGCGAGGCCAAGTCCCTCGAGGCCACGTCCCTCGAGGCCACGTCCCTCAAGGCCACGTCCCTTGAGGAAAAGTCCCTTGACGTAAAGTCCCTCGAGGCAAAGCCCCTCGAGGCCGAGTCCTTCGAGACTAAGTTCCGCGAGGCCAACACCCTCGAGGCCTAGGACAAGCCCCTTGAAGCCAACCCCATCGAGGGCCAAGTTGGGCCACCTCAGGCGAAATACGCCAAGGAAACAGGAACTACTCTCGTCGAGCATCCATTTTACTTCGTCAGCACAGTACTGCGTGATGCTCGCGAGCGGTACCCGATGCAGTAGAAGCTTCTCCTCGCACTCCTCATCGCCTCAAGAAAGTTGCGACACTACTTCCAGGGGCACCCCATCACGGTGGTAACCTCTTTCCCCCTGGAGCAAATTATGCGCAACCCAAATGCAACAGATCGTGTCGCAGGATGGAACATCGAGCTACAGCCATTCAATTTGCGCTTCGATACCACAAGGGTAATCAAAGGAAGAGCGCTGGCAGACTTCGTCGCCGAATGGACTGATCCAAACCCTAAAGAGCCCTGGGAAGAAGAGCACGAGTCCTCTGGAGCCGCAATGCCCAGCTACTGGACCATGAAGTTTGACGGAGCTTTCGCTTGTCGCCACGGTGGGGCAGGCGTAGTCCTGACCTCACCCAAAGGCGACAAGTTGTATTACGCAATCCAGCTGTGCTTCAGAATCGACAAGATATCCAACAACATCGCCGAGTATGTAGGGCTGCTTGCTGGCCTACGCGCCGCAATCGCCCTAGGCGTCAAGCATATACTCATCAAGGGCGACTCCCAGCTGCTCGTCAACTTCTCCAACAAAAGCTACAAGACCAAGGAGGACCACATGGACACATACCTTGAAGAGGTACGTAGGCTGGAGAAGAACTTCAGGGGAATGGAGCTCATGCATATCCCAAGAAAGGAAAATCAAGAGGCTGATGACATCGTAAAGCGTGCATCAAAGCGGCAGGCTCAGCCGCCAGGTGTCTTTGAAGAAAGGCTCGTCAAAGCATCCATAAAGCAGCCCCTAGAGGCCCTGCCCGCAAGCACAGACGAAGCGCTCCCGCCACCACCTGCAAGCGGAGCTCCAGGCTGGGGGTCCCCCACGGGGGAGCGTCTGTTGCTCACAGCGGTGCACCAAGAGGCATGATGGTTCGACGAGATCAAAGACTACCTCCACAAAGGGATCCTTCCCAAGGAAGATGCTGAAGCGGAGCAAATTGCCCGCCAAGCAAAATCGTACCAAATCCTGAAAGGAATTCTCTACCACCAGCGCCCAAACGGCATCGCGCTCAAGTGCGTCCCTCCTGAAGAAGGAAAACTGCTGATTAAGGACATCCACAACGGGGAATGCGGCCACCATTCATGCACCCGCACCCTCGCAGGAAAAGTCTTCGGGACCCGCTCCTACTGGCCTCAAGCGCTTCAAGATGCAACGGACATCATTCAAGCTTGTGAAGCCTGCCAATTCCACGCCAAGCAAATCCACCAACCAGCGCTGTGGATACAAACCATTCCGCTCTTGTGGCCGTTTGCGGTCTGGTGGCTGGACATCCTGGGACATTTCCCAACGGCGCAAGGTGGATATCGCTACCTCTTCGTGGCCATTGACAAGTTCACAAAATGGCCTGAAGTGGAGGCGACGCGCACAATCACAGCAGGCGCGGCGGTGAAATTCATCAGAGGCCTGGTCTGCCGCTTCGGAGTGCCTAACCGCATCATCACCGACAATGGCTTGCAATTCACAAGTGTCATCTTCAGAGCCTACTGTCAGAAAATGGGCATAAAGCTATGCTTCGCCTCAGTCGTCCATCCGCAAAGCAACGGACAGGCCGAGCGCGCAAACGCAGAGGTCCTCAAAGGCTTAAAGACCAGGACCTTCGATATCCTCATGGGCCACGACAAGGGCTGGATCAATGAGCTACCCTCGATGCTCTGGTCCATCCGTACCAGGCCACCCAAGCCCACCGCGGAAACGCCATTCGCCCTCGTCTATGGAGCCGAAGCAGTCCTCCCCGCAGAGATAAAGCATGGATCCCCACGGGTCCTTGCCTTTAATGAGGACCAGCAAGAGGACCTCCACCACGACGACCTGCTGCTCCTTGAAGGGCTAAGACGCCGCGCCACCCTCTGGGCGGCCAGGTACCAGAAGTCCCTGAGGCGCTACCACAGCCGTAATGTGCGCTCGCGCACCCTAGAGGCAGGCGATCTCGTCCTCAGGCGAATGCTCTCCAGGGAAGGCCTCCACAAGCTGTCCCCGATGTGGGAAGGTCCCTACAGGGTCACCCACATCGCCAGGCCTGGCGCGGCTCGCCTCGAGACGCAAGACGACGTCCCCGTCAAGAATCCATGGAACATCATGCATCTGCGCAAGTTCTACCCGTGATCGTTATCACGTTAGGGCCTTTAGCGAAAGAGGCAGCCCACGACTCAACCTCCAAGCACCTTTTTGTCCCTCAAGGTTAAAAGCTCAAGGCTTAAACCTCGCAAACCTTTGTATCCGCAAGGAAAAAGTTAAAAAAAGTGATTATTGTCACGCCCGTGATCATTGTCACGTCGAGACGTCAAGCGGACGAGGCAGCCTACGGCTCAACCTCCAAGCATTTTTCGTCTCTAGAGGTTAAAACGCCAAAAGGCTTAAACGTCCAAAAACATAGCTTTGTCTCCTAAAGGAACAAATGCAATCGTGGTCATTGCCACACCCGTGATCATTGTCACGTCGAGAAGACAAGCGGAAGATGCAGCCTAGGGCTCAACCTCCAAGCAATGTCGTCTCTAGAGGTTAAAACGCCAAAAGGCTTAAACCTCAAACACATGCTTTGTCTCCTAAGGGAACAAACGCAACCGTGGGAATTGCCACGCACATGATCATTGTCATGTCGAGACTCCTATCGGACGAGGCAGCCTACGGCTCAACCTCCAAGCATTCTTGTCTCTGGAGGTTAAAACGCCAACGGCTTAAACCTCCAAAGCCCCAAAGGCTTCACTCGAGGGAAAACCCTCCGAGCTCTCAATTAAAACGAGCCACCTCAGGTCGGAGTCTCTGCCACCAACAGGTGGTCCCATTGCCTCGACATGGTCAGAGAATAAACTTGGCAATCTCAAGCATAATGACTCAATCTCGTTCCTAAGTGAACTTAGCGCTTCGGCGCCGCTTAAAAAAATGTTTTTTGGGGGGCTTTTTATTTACGCATTACTATTGTTGAAGTGTGCGCTTATATCTCTCCACATGCGTACCTCGCGAGCGGGGGCTGAGTACGGTGCCAGTGCCTCAAATGACACACCAGCAGCACTACAAAATCCAAGAGTCTGAGCTCTGGCTGGAGGGCAAGATCCCACAAACACGGCATCTCTACAGAGGACCTTGGTACTTACTCTCCTCGCAAGGAACGCCTGAGAGGACCTATAAGCGCGCACGAGTCCCTTGAACCGTGTTTCAGCGTTTGGGTTCGCCCCTCTAATACCTGCAGGGAAGAATTCCCCCGCGAGCCCGAAGGGGCATCCGTGAGCGACCCCTCAAGTGGGCAACCTCGCCAGGCGAAAAGCCTCCCCCGGAGCGACCCCTCAAGTGGGCAAACTCGCCAGGCAAAGATCCTCCCCAGGAGCGACCCCTCAAGTGGGCAACCTCGCTAGGCGAAAAAACTTCACAGAGCGAAAACCTCGAGAAGCTAAGTCTCGCACCCACGCTTTAAGAGCATTTTCTCTCCCTAGCGCGTCATTGCCCCTCGAGCGACTTCGCTTTCCCTTACGCTTCATGGACTACTCGCACGTCCAAGGGGGGCACTTGATGTAGCGTACCTGCACTTTAAATAAGGCAGATTGTGTGTATAGTGCAAATCCCTGGATCGATTCGTTTGCACACACAGTTTACAATGTAATATCACAACAAAGTATCAATTTTATTACATCGATGATCCAGACTTACAAAATATTCGTTACAAGTTGCATAGCATAAAGCTAGCTTTGAAATAGTACACACCGGAAATACAATAGCAGTGAGTCTCTATCACTTTCATGCTGCCACAGGCGAAAACATGTTGGTTGTAGACTCGAAACCTATAACGTCTAAGCCATCTAGCTGAGATGTTGATGAGAGATTGTACACAACAGGTGTGGAAAGTGCGACGAAACCTCACTCGTCATCTGAACAATCTGCAATAAGAAAAATATTGCAACAACGTGGGTCAGATTCCATTAAAAATGGAGTCTGGCAAGTGACACTATGGTGGACACTTAATGGAATAACTCTATAGCCTATATGCATATTTGGCTGGTGGAGTTCAAGGCTATTCTGCATAAAGCCAATTTTTCCTATCTTTTTGGAAAACTCTTTCTTCAAATCAAGACAAGTATGGCATGAAAACCATAAATCTTATCTTCCCTTGTTCACCCATCAAGTTTTATTTCTGAAGTTGGAATGGTGGAATCCTCTGTTGACGTCCGTGATCAGCTGCTCAAATTGTCCGTACCGGGGACACGGCTAAGTACTTAGGTTTACACTCTGCAGAGGTTGTGCACTTTCACCTTTAGACTCAATTAGCCCGAGAATCCTATACACGCGGAGTGTATTAAGGAAAGGAGAGAATTGAGACAAGAACTTTCAGAAGAAGAATGCAACCATACTAGCAAGACCCGTTCCACCTATCACACCCCTACATCTGCTTGTCAAGCTGACAGGTTGCACCCTCACAACTTAATTATTCTAGACAGAGCCCATTGTCAAAAGGATGCACGGGAAGCAATCGTCACTCGGAGTTCTTCAGATTCTTCTGTTCCCTGGGTGGCCATCCACAAGTGCACATACTCTAGGAACCATAGACATGGACCTAAGTAGCCACTCAACTTTTCCACCATACAACCAATCCACCCAGGAGGTTTATTAATTTAGTGGATGGGCACTCTCAGGTGAAAATCACCATGCTCACGGCCCTAAGTAGAATAGACATTCATCCTAGGCGACGACAACCATGAGCACAGCCCTGAGTAGTCACTTAATATTTTGTAAAACTTTTTATCAACTGCATAGCATCAATATTTCTGCTAAGAATGATATAGGAACCTAGACACAGGAGTAAGGGAATTCTACACAGGTTTAGCATAACAATTCTATCCTACTCATGCATATAAAAAATACACTAAGTAATCCATATAGAAATAATAGGAAGTTTATGAGGTGTGCCACTTGCCTTTGAATGTTGTCGTTGTTCACAAACTCTTTTCAACAACGAACGTTTGCTCTCCGTTTAATCTAAACAATAATAGCAAACAACAATACAACAATCAACAAACAACAATCATCAAACATACATGCTCATATCAAATGAACAAACAAGTTTTGTAAAACTTCTAAGGAAAACATGTCATGCCATGAACATCTTTTAAGTTAATGCAAGCGAAATGTATGTCAAAATGACTAAGGACTAATGTCAATAGTTGAATAAAATATTTTGTTTTATATCATCTTGAATAAGCCCTCTAATGGCTTTTTCTTGATGTGTAGAAATATTTAGAGAAGATACTAAGTCATTTCTTCAAGATTATAATCTCATGATCAAAATTTGTTTAAGTCAAATGTGAAAGACAAGATTCGAAAAGAGGGAAAAGATAGAAGAAAGATGTAGTTGTCCTCCAGGCTTCATCTCCAGACTTGTAACTTTCTTCTGAATGATGTCTTGATTGAGCTCTTGGTAGTCTTGATGAATCTTCAGACTTGATGATTCTTGTATCACCTAGGCTGGTCTTGGATTTAACTTGGTCTTCATGAAGTCTCAGATAAGTAGGGAGAAAAGAGAGAGAGCAAGAAATACTTAGAGAATAGAGGAGGTTGGTCTTCTTGAACTTCTTCTTGCTTTTCTTCTAAGTGCTTCTACCCCTTGAAGATACTTCTGAAGTCTTGTTTTGGCTAAGTCATCCAATGGCCTTCTAGCTCCATCTTGAAAATTCTAAGTGTCTAAGTGTAGCACTTTACTAAAATGCTAAGTTGAAAATACTTCTAACTTAGAGAAAATAATGAAGGGAAATTTTCCTATGGGAAATACATGTATATGTGAAAAATAAGTTATGCATGCAATGCACCTTTTAAATCCTAGGAAATATCAGACAAAATTTGGAATATTTATAAAGTATGCATTTGGCTATAAATGCAATCTAATTAATTTCTATTTTTGGAAAATATAATAAAAGGAATAATTATAATATTAAAGTTTTCTATAATTAAATTTTTATAGCAAAATTTTGTAATTAGTGTTAGTAGACAGGGGGCATTTAATTAAATTTATAGCAATTTGATTTAATCAAAAATAATATTTCTATTAATTGTTATGTGGAAAAATACTCAAACTATTCAAATTAACTATATAACTATGAATTTATTCAATATTACTCAAAAATATTTCATAGCAGTGTCATCTCATTATAAATATTCCAAAGTCTCTAAAACAATTTTATTTACAATTTTTGAATTTACAGATTTAAAGTTATGGCAAAAATACTCAAATTTACCATTTGGAATTTGAATATTTTCAACTAAGTCAAATTTGAATTTTGGCAGATCCAAATTAATCTACATGTCAAGGGCTTTCCAAATATATAAAAATATTTGAATTTGGATAAACAGAGTAAAATATATGATAGTTTGAATAGACATGGACTTTTCTGCAAAACTGCCATTTTTAATTTAATTAGAAAACGAAATTCCACGCTGGCGCTGACTGGATCCGACGTGGCGCTGACTAGGCATGCTGACTCAGTGCTGAGCTGGATAAGTCATTGGATCTGGTCTGCACGATCTAGATCTAACGGTGCTAAACAGATCGTACCGATTCAAATAAAACAAAAGGCAGGAGCCGTTGGATCAAGATCCAACGGTCCAGATCTAACGACCAAACGCGGGCGGCGCTAGGTCACCGGAGACCTCGCCGGAGTTGCGCCCGTGGCGGCGTCACAGCGTTCCTTACGTTACACGGTTCTCCGGGACGAACGAGTCTTACCAAAACGAAGAGGAGGTCGCGGTGGTCTCAGTGGCGCAGTAGGAAGCTCCGTCGTGTCCCTCTCCTCCTTGTATCGCTCGCCGTACTCGGGGACTGCGGCGACCTGCTTCGAGCGGGGAAGAACACGACGCCCTGGTGCGTTGAGAGAAGAACAGAGGGGTCACACAGATGCGCACGGAGAAGGCAAAGTGAGAGGAAGTGAACGGAGAGGTCGAGAGGTTCGGTACTCACCGGAAATAGAGGAGTTCGTCCGCGGTAATGGCGGACGGTGGCGGCTTCAACTCGAACAGCCCGACGGCGATTGGGCTAGGGTTTTTGGGGGAAAACGAAGAGGAGGAGCTGGGGTATTTGTAGGGGGCAGAGGAGGGAACGCTCGCGTTGATCACGGATCGAATTTGGAAGGGGATCGCCGGCGGATTTCTCGGGCGCGATTTGGGCAGAGGTTGAAGACGACTCGGGCTGACAGGTGGGTCCCGCTGTCAGGTTTTTTTCTTTTTCTTTTCTGTTTTATTTATTTTCTTTATAACTTTTGATTTATAACTCCAAATGAGGTCAAACAAATTTCTAAAAATTTGTAAAATTATTATCTTTGTGTTAAACCAGTTGTGGGAATGTTTTGAATATTTTTGAAAAATAATATTTTGAAATATTGATTAAATACAAATTTGACACTTAAAGTCAAATTTGAAATTATATTTTAATTAAATCTTCTCTTGGCTAAATAAAATTTGTAAAATACCCACATTTCCAATATGTTTGAATTTAAGTTATTTAAACTCATATTCCAATATTAAATAAATTTTAGCTTTAATAGATTATTAAATATCATATTACAAGTATTTGTAATGAAAAGAGAAAATGTAATGTAATCATTTTTAATTCAAATTATTTTGTGCACCATTATATTTTATATTAAGATATATCATTTGAAAATTTTATAAACAAATTTGGAAAAGATTTTAAATTTAATTCTTTTCTTATATAGAATATATATTCATGACAATCATTTTATGTTTTGAAAATAATTGGAATTCATTTTAAGCTAATGAAATGTTTATTTGGATAATCCATTTATTATAAAATATATGAAGTTATTAAAGTTATAAACTATAGGGTTGTAATTTCAACACTAAGTTTGAACTTAGTTGTAAGAATGAAAAACTATTTGACAAATAGATCATGTTTTAAATAGTTTTTAAAAAAGAACACTTATAAATATTATTTTAATTTATGAATAGCTATGGCTATGTGGTTGGAATCATATACTTATGAGGAAACTATTGATTTCATGAATATGGTTTGAAGGTTTGTAAAACATTTGTCAAATTAGATTTTGAGGTTTTTAATAATTACAGTGGATAATAAATTGTTTACTTGAAACAACTTTTGAAAATAAGGTTAAACTGAGATATTTGAAATATTAAACCTTTTTATCATGTTTAAAGTCTTTTGTAGATGGTTTTCTTACGTATTTTAATATTTTCTTTTAATCAAAACAAAAGTCTTAAATTCTAGTGATTTTCAACATTATAATATGTTGGGATGTTACAGACTACCACCCTTAAAAGGAATCTCGTCCTCGAGATTCGAAGAAGCTAGAAAGACAAAGAAAATGCTTGAAATGATTCTGATAGCTCGAGAAGTTGTGAGAAATGAAATTTTTGACATGGAAACTTGAAAACTTGGCAGCGAATGATTTTTCTGATTAGGAGCATAGAAAGATAGTCTGAGATCTCTGGGTTTAAGCGACTGGGTTTGAATTATCTAGGTGGCTACCACCCTTAAAAGAAAATTTTGTGGTCAGTCTAGAAACTTTGTTTAATCCTTTTTATTTCTCCGTTGTAGAGCGTACAAGTATTCGAAATACAATGACATGTGGTAGCTACGAGAAGTTTTAGCACTCACGTTTTCCACTCGCTCCTTGAAGAGATTTAATCCTCTTCCACTCTGGGCAGCCACTGGTATAGTGTCCCTTATCCTTGCACCTGTAGCATTTATGTGGCTAAGATCCTTCTTGGATTCACTCTTTTGTCTTTGTTCCTCCAGGGTCTTCATGAGAGACTATTGCATTCCTTCCTTGGCTTTCTGGTTAGCTTGTTGCACCAAGGGATAATATGGGCATTGGATTGGAACATGGGTCGTTCCTTCACACAGGAAGCAAATAATCCGTTTGGAGCGGTGTCCATTAATTGGACGTCTGATGTGACCATGGGGCCACTCATCAGAGCAATCTTCGGACGTATGTCCTATCTCTCCACAAGTTTTGCATGCCTTTAGTTTGGTCATAAGGTCCTCTTAAAAAACACTATGATTTTGATCAATCTTTGGTAGTTGATCATTGATCAAATTCCACAGCTGACTCTGGTTCTCAATTAGTAGTTGCATAGTTGTATGCAAAACATTGGTGTTGGTATTTGGGTGAGACATCTGGTTGGTTTAGAAAGCAATGAGTTGAATTTTACTATGGAGGAATCCTAGTTCAATAAAACAAAACAAGCAACCCATCTATAACATAATCAATCAACATCTAACAAACATCAAGCAACAAGGTTCACAACAAACAAACAATCTAGTATTGTCATATAGCCGAGTTGATATGATCAATACACTAACACGATATCGTCATTCTATTTAGGTGGTGGTCACATCTACTTCCTTCGCAAGTGCTTCAAGTTCTTGTTCAACCTTTATGGATATCTTCGAAGTGTTGGTCGAATCCTGGTTCTTCAGTGGTCTTCCATGCATGTAGAACTTCATGATTAATCGTAGCTTTTCCATATGAGGCAGTAAAATCAGACTTAGACTACAAGAACATGGTCATCTAGAAAAAGATAAGATGTTTTCAGAAGGTTGATAGTAGATGAGAGTATGAGGAAGATAAAATGAAAAGTTTTGCTTTTAGAAAAGTGAATAAATAGATTTTCAATCCTATTGTCAAATACTATTTCTATCCAAACCTAGGGTTTCGAACCTACAGGCAACACAGTGCTCTGATACCATCTGTAGCGTACCTGCACTTTGAATAAGGCAGATACCTGTGTATAGTGCAAATCCCTGGATCGATTTGTTTGCACACACAGTTTACGATGTAATGTCACAACAAAGTATCAATTTTATTACATCGATGATCCAGACTTACAAAATATTCATTACAAGTTGCATAGCATAAAGCTAGCTTTGAAATAGTACACAGCGGAAATAGTACACAGCGGAAACACACAGCAATCCAACAAAATTTATTTCAAAATTTTTGCATGCACTGATCTACCAGAAATGAATAAAACCTTGGCTACCAAATCACTGAAAAATTAACAGAGAAAAAAATTGCTAAAAAGAAAAAGGTTAGAAGGGCTGGATCTGGAGTAGGCCCTGCCGTGCGAGCTGGGCCGGCCCGCAAGCGCTGCGCGCGCGGTGAAGCGGTAAGCCGCCGTCGGATCCGAGATGGGCGGCTGAGATTAGATCGAGAGAAGTTTGAACTTGAGCCGTAGATCGGAGGATGGACGGCTCGCATTCATCTTCTTCCTCAGGAAGCTCGGGCCGGAGCAGGAACCCTAGAAAAGATGTTGAGCCCGGGCTGCTCACCTAGGGGATCTCACGGGCGACTACGAGGGATGGAGGCGGGTGCGGAGAACCGGGGAAAGCGATGGGAGGCCGCAGGATGACGAGTCATGCGCATGCGCGCCATGGAACGGAGGCTAGGCCGACGATGCTCGCCACGGCCATGTCGCGCCCTCGGTGGTTGCCGTGCTCCTGCAGGTCAGAGGAGGTGTCAGAGAGGTAGACAGAGGTGAAGGGAGCAAGCTGGAACAACCAGAGGGAGAAGAGAGGGAGGGAGATAGCGACATTCATCCGTGTAGCTCTCGGGTCCAAGCTCGAGTTCTTCGAGGTTCTTGAGCAACAGAGGGAGAGAGCTCGCTCGGGAGTGCACAGGGAGGTGGAGGAGAGTGAGGGGGGTGCAAATGGCAAGGTGAGAGGAGGTGGGGTGGCCTCGGCAGCAACTGATGAGGGTGTGGCCGGTTCATGAGGTCAGGGTGCACGGGCACGCTGGGGAAGGGCGATGGAGAGCTATTGGGCGAGCCAGGCGGAGTGCAATGATGCCCAGTGCTGCTACAACTCTTTGGACAGTAGCTCTAGGACTGGAGCCGATGGGAGGGAGTGAGTTAAGTGGAGAGTTTGACCTCTGCCTGCTAGGTGTTTGACAGAAGGCCCAAAAGAACAGGACAAAAGATTTGGGGCTAGGGTTCGACAAGGGGGGTGAGGCCAAGGGGTCCAGGGGTGTGGGTATCCAATGCTCGACTAAGACCAGGGTTTGGGAGGAGGGGAGTGGAGGTTTTATACATATAAGATTTTGTGGCTGATTTGAGTTGCCTACTTTCCTAGCATAGATTAGTCAAATCTTTGACCAGAAGAATAAGATACAAAGAGGGTTGATTAGAGGGGGTATAGGTGCAGCATTTGTTTTAAGAGCTTAGGTAAAAAGGGATCAACAACCACAAGATAAGAATATGTGAAAAGGCTATCCAAAACATTACATGTGGTCACCTTAAAATGAAGCACACAAAATCCACATGGACTAGTGATCAAACAATTTTGAAATCTTTAATTGATGTTATTGATGAGAAGTAGATATGATAAGGATAAGATTAGATGATTAGCATTTCCAAATTGAATTAAATAAGTTCCACTCATCATGCTCTAGAAATGCTAAAAATTAATGGAAATGAAGATAGTTATTTCCTATTTGAAAAAGGATAATATTTGAGTTTCTCCTAAAATCAAACATAATAATCAAAAGTTAAACACACCATAAACATATGGCACAACATTAAAGAATGAAGGATCTCAATTAAATTATATAAATAAACTGTTGTATCATACACCACCACATGAACACACATAAAATAACACACTCATGGGAAACAATTTAAACACATAACATATAGGTCAACCACACATAAGAATAGATAAAACACACACTCAATTGGATCACTAACCATCCTTTTAATATAAATCAAGAATATCTGTGAGGTGGTGACCATAAAGATCCAGATATGGTTCTTGGTAGAATTAGACTTACTCCAACATGTTGAGCATTGATTTTCTACAGGCTAATTAAAGTGGTGCTTTTGGAAAGAGAGTTAGTAATGCTTGCAACATATTAACATGAAATATAAATTAGGACTTATCATATGGTCCTATATAGTTTTGCAAACATGTAATTTTGGAAACACTTTTATTTTCTAAATTAAACTGCCTTTGAGCATTTGTTAAAATCAAGACCTCAAGATGACTATAGTTTGTTAAGAATAAGATAGGAGAAGATATATGTGTTGTTTGAATTGTCATAATCCTGGGTTTTCATAAGTCATATTATAACTTGAGTTTTAAGGTTGATAGCTAGAGGGATCATCAACACAAATACAAATCAAAGCAAAACAAGACAAACAAAGGAAACAGGAGTAACAAACATACATTAACAAGATAGTTGAAAAAGTTTTTGTTGGTTCCAAATTTTGGGTGCTTTATAATTAGATTTTTCTTGTTTCCAAAATTTGGGACGTTACAGATCTTCCCCCCCTTAAAAGAATCTCGTCCCGAGATTCCTAAGCGTGTACTAGGAGATTGCAAGGTTAGTGATTTGATGCTCCTCCATCTTCAGGCATTCTTGATTCTCAAATGAGGTCTCCTTGTTGATGAGACGTCTGATAGCTTCTGGAAAACTTGGGTCCTTGTTGAAAGTGTTGACTTGAAGGTCGATGATAATGCAGGGTTCTTGTTGAGCTGACTTCAAAAACTTCAGGGATTGGGCGCAAGGAACAACTTGTCACAGCTCTCTAATAAAACTAGCATGTGTCTTCCCCCCTTAAAAAGGGACACACACAAAGGGTTAAAGTTGATGGTTAAAGTTGTCGCCGACTTCAGGGTGTTGCTGGTCTTGAGCATCATGATGATCTTCATCTTGGTCGTAGTTCCTCGGTGCTTGGGGTTGATGTAGACACTCGTCTTGATATTCCCGTCTTGAGGGATTCAGCGGTTAGACACTCGTGAAAAGCTTTCAAACCTCACAAGGGTGTCAGGTCAGCAGACTTGACTCTCTCCTTTTTATAATAAGAAAAAAGGTGCTAAGATCTGCTAAAGACATCTAAACCTGTCTTATGTTAGGTGTTGCCAAGTGCAACAGTCTTCGGTCTTCTCGCCATTCTTGGCGTCTTGCTGGATTTGGTGTCTCCTATTGTGTCCATCTTTAGTTTAGCCGACGAGGAGTGTTGATGAAGACTTTCTTCGTTATTGGGCTTCATAAAGCTTCGCACTAGTCTTCAGAGATCAGAAGGACCTATGTTAGCCCAAAAGTCATTTCTTTCTATAATACTCAAGTCGGGGTCAGTTGAGCTAATATAGTTGACACGCAGAAGGCACTGACGACACTAGCCTCATGGCACATCTTCATGTAGACGATCTTCTGTGCTGGTTATCTTCGTTGTTGCTGACGTCGATCTTCTTTGCACGTCAACGCTTGAGGTTTTCATAAAGTCTTCAGATAGTAGAGGGTCTTGTTGATGTTGGAGTCCTTCGTGCTGCCAAAATCTAAGTGACACTTCCGTTGGCACTTCTCTTCTGATCTTGATTTGTAGGTCTTGAAGAGATTAGTAAGTAACAAGTCATTGGTGTTAGATGTTGCTTAGAGGTCAGATACGTTCAGTTTGTGATGGTATACTTGTAATTCAAAAGATTTATTTAATTAGGCAAGTCTCACCACATTACGGGGATGGGCTATTTTTTGGGGGGTTTTTGGTAGCATGTGTAGTTAATAACTCACACGTGTTAAAGTTGAGATTAGAAGGAGAATATTTTAGGAAGTTTTCGAGAACAAGTTTTATAGCGCCTAAGGGTACATCCATGGAAAAAGGTAAGAAAAATTTGTGTGTGGACAAATCAAGATTTTTAAACAAATTTAAGATATGTGCCTAATATGTATTGCCTACAAGGCGTGCTTGTGAAAGATACAAGAGAACAACATATCAACAACAAGCAAACAAACAAGGCACAGACGAGCAAAAACCATACCAGCAAAAGGGCACACAAGGCAACTATAGAGCAAAAATGACACTCAACAAACGCGTTAGTTGGAAAATCCAACCAAGGGTCATTTCCTAGATGTCCTATGGGTCTTGGTCATTCCTACTTTATGAAGTCTACACTTCTTCAGCTGGGGCTCCTGCTGGTAAGCTTGATGCTGTTGAAGTTGCAACCGGAGTAGCACTGTTGGGGTTGGGGTCTTGACAATTACACTACTTTGGTGAGCAAGGGTTGCTTTGTAACTTGTTTCTTCACTTAGCGACCACCTAGATGTCACATGCTGGAATCTGGAGACTGAACTTTGCCTTCTCGGTACTGGTTACATAGGTCTCATTTAAGTTCATCGTCAAGTTTATACACGTTTTGAATAGGGACAAGATAGTAGAGAAAAGTCTTTTGAAATAATTTAAAATAGAGATGTAAGGTCAAGATATTTTGGAGAATAGATGAGGAGTGGAAGCCATACTAAGCTTACCTAGAAGAAAATAGATTTATGTCGAAAAAGGTTTTAGCAGAACGTTTCCTTTCTAAGCTAACGACCATGCTAACTAAGGTCTCCTAAGGTGAACGATGGCTCTGATACCAAGTCTGTGAGGACCCCTCTGACTACCCGTCAGAGTTGCCCACGTTATGTAAACAGATCACGATCCCAATGATCAGTGCATCGCGATCACATAACCAACATGGTATACAAAGTTGCATCATACAACTCGAATAGAATACGACATTACGTAAATAATGGTCTCATGACCCAAATCTGCAAACTTCGTCGCACTTGACAAATATTAACTAAGGTTCAGCGGAAGCTTCGGCTAGCGTCGACCCTCGTCACGTCCTGACGCATTCCCACAGAGCAGTTGAGCGGGACACTCAGTTGGCGTAGTCGTCGGCGTACTCCTCCTTCTTGTCGTACATCTCCTCTTTTCAACCTGGACGTTTGAATATCCAGGGACACAGCCATATGAGTACATTTACGTACTCGCAAGACCACCTCTAAGGCTTAAGTTTTCATGATAATGCAAGAAAACACTTTTCGAAAACTAGGGTGGCTGCTATATACGACTATAGGGCTTAGTTTTCGAATACCATGATTTTAGACATAGAGAATACGACATCTCTATATCTTTGTTGAAGAAAAACATTTAGAGATAGAATTCTCTTCTCTTAGATATAGCAAAGACATATCCAAGTTCAAAACTTTCTTTTGTAAAACCTTTAAAAAACACTAGGATAGGGGTAACCCTTTTTCCTTCCTTGAGGTCAGACTGGTTGTCTCCCCGAGATCAACCATCCTTGCCCAAATTCCGTACCTCCCAGGTACCACTTTATTTCCTCCTCGTTTTCCTTCAAAAACCTTCCTCTTTTTAAAACACAAAACAACCAGCATGCCTAGTGGGACCTTCCCAACCGTCCATGACCGCGGACGCGGCTATTCGAATAGATTTACACTCTGCAGAGGTTGTACACTTTCACCACAAGATTCGGATGGTCTGCCGTGGATCAACCACGGACTGTACAGAGACAGCATGCACACAACAGACGGCCAATCCTAATTTCCACTATGTTGATGCTGGTATCAGAATATCCTCGTCGAGTGGGTTTGTTCTCCCCGGCACCGAGTGAGCTAGCCGTATCTTTACGGTTTCCCCTAGCCTCATACCGCCATGACAGGAGACCCACCGTTGCTTCCCGGTGGCACACGAAGTCCACTCTCTGTATGCCCATTCTCTTGCAGCATTCGGTTCCGGGGCCTCGAACCCCATCTAGCCAATTGAGGAAAATTCGAATACCAACACCAACAAGCTTCCGTTAGGCCTCGTACCCATTTTGAGGTAATGTGGTTGCACGGGTTAATTGTTCAAGCGGCAGCTAGGGTCACACTTTGTTTTTCAAAACACTTCCTTCTCCGACTACTCCCAGCAGCTCGGGTTTTCGCAAACACCTCCGATTGGTCCCAGCAACTCGGGTTTTAATAAAACACTTGCTCGCCAATTGCTCCCAGCAATTCGGGTTTTCCTCCACAAAATATTTTTATCCAAATAGGTCCCCATCCTATAGTTTTGAGGTAAGATAACAGAATATACTATTTGAAAATCTTAATCTTCTTTATAGAGCCTTCAATGACAAGACTCATCATGGAAGATCCTTTTTATAATACCTACAGCTATTCTAGTAGATAACTTTTGCCAAACAATATTTTGAAAAATAGTTTTCGGGTGGCAAGGTGCCACAAAAGAAGTAAATCATGCATTATTTTATTTTAAAACAAAACATGCTTGATAAAATAATAGGAATCATTATAGTGGTGAGGTGGGCTTTCCTGGCTCAGCAATATGTCCTTGGTCTCGATCTTGATGTTCCTCAGGTTCATTCCTCACTTCCCGTTCCTTCCCGATCGTATCTAACGTCGTAAACAGGAAAATGAACCACACTCAGAATACAAGACAAAGTCCAAGAGACATAGCAAACAGCAAGCAATGTACAAGACACTGAGATACATACAGGAGCAAATAACTCCTTTAGCTATACAATAACAATCAACAAAGTCCATAGAGCTAAGACAACAACAGATTCTCCTAAGAAAATATACACAACAACTCTGAGTATTAAAAAGGTAGTTCTTCATAACATTATAACAACACTTTACTTAGGGTTATCATATCATTAAATAAGAGTTGTTATATTAGTTTCAGGAAATACTTCAGACAAAAGTATCTTAGTAGATTAGGAAATACTTCAGACAAAAGTATATTAATAGTTTAGGAAATACTCCAGACAAAAATACCTTAACACACAAGCAAGTATTAATATTAACCCTAGCATTGAGCACATTCACATGCAAAACTGTTACTAGCTCAAGAAACACCTACTATCAAGTAACTAAGTGACAAACAATGGTAACACCACTGTCCAAACAAGTTTATGACTAAGAGCTAAAATGGTGCACTAGGCTTATTTAACAGGACACCACAATCAAGGTCACTTCAACCAATAAACAAACAATCACATGGAAACCAAGTGTTGAGAACAATATAAAATAAGAAAGTCATATATTAAGCACCGCGAAACACAAGGATCTACTGGATAAAATTTAGCACCAAACAATCATTCACATGCATAACACACAAATGAAACTAGTGCAACTCTTAGGAAACAAGATGGGCTATGTGGAAACTCAAAAGTGAATGTGCTAGCAATATTTATAGGAAATTCATTAAGGTTATTAAAGGATAACCTAAGTTTATGTACTTAAGAGTTACTAAGCACACCAACACCTAACAAGTGAGTTAAAACATGAATTTATCTCATCATACTTATTAGATAAATAAGATGATGTTTAAAGAGATTTAACATCACACTAACAAGCTCACAAACAAAGCATATAAACACAATTGATGTTATTGTTAGGGTACAAAGTGAATAATGCTAAACATATGTAAACAATGCACCACACATTATAAAAGTGGTTTAATCAAGTCATTATGATTGAGTTAAGGTTCTGATCTTCAAAAGTTGATTAGTAATATTTCTACAATTCACATTTGTTAAGAACAGATGATGAAAAACTAATACTTCTACTAGCCCAAAAGTTGCTGTTTTGGTAGATAAAACATAACTCCTAAGATAATGTTCAGGACATCAAATCCTTCTACCACAGTACACCTAGCAACCATATCAAGTGGTGAAACTTGGATTTGCAATCAAAGCTGTTTCTAAACAGAGGCTAAAAATCATGTAAATGCTACTGGTCTCAAAACCATAATGAACATAGTTTCAGTTTTAGGAATCTCCTACATGCAAGGTTAATTTCTTTGGATAGGTAGTGACTTAAGCTTTCTGTAGAAATTTTATTCACTTCATTTGGACACTCCTAGCTCCATATATTTCAGTTTTAGTGGAATACATACATTTTACCATTAATAGAGTACAACCTAAGATATAAATTATTGTTACACAAACCCAACTTTTCATGCTGAGGAAAACACATAAGTATCCAACAAACTTACTCTTAATTTAATTGTACAAACAGATATAACACCAAACATTAAAATCAAACACATGCAATTAACAGAAAATAAAGATAATCTTTTTCTAGCGTAATAACCTACTGTTTAAGAGAATAATCCACCATGCACAAAATATAAGCTGTAAAATTCTACCAAGCTAGGATATGATAGCTAACACTGATATCTAGCACACGCAATTGGATTTACTCCAAAAAGAATTTTAAATAAAGATTTAAAATTCAACAAATTGCTACTGATGTCTTCCTTAAACTTTATAGAACTTTAGTTAGACACATCTCCTGCATGCAAGGCTTATAGATCTTAGGTATTATCCTAAGTTTTCCATAGAACTAAAGTTTTCTAATTTTGGACCTATAAAACTCAAGTTATTTAGTAAATGGTGCAAAAACCACTTTTTACAAGATTGGACATAGAGCACACATAAAAATATATTTTTGAGAAAGGCCAGTGCCACCTGGTCAAGAAACCACACAGCAATCCAACAAAATTTATTTCAAAAAATTTGCATGCACTGATCTACCAGAAATGAATAAAAGCTTGGCTACCAAATCACTGAAAAATTAACAGAGAAAAAAATTGCTTAAAAGAAAAAGGTTAGAAGGGCTGGATCTGGAGCAGGCCCTGCCGTGCGAGCTGCGCCGGCCCGCGAGCGCTGCGCGCGCGGTGAAGCGGTAAGCCGCCATCGGATCCGAGATGGGCGGCTAAGATTAGATCGAGAGAAGTTTGAAATTGAGCCGTAGATCGGAGGATGGACGGCTCGCGTTCATCTTCTTCCTCAGGAAGCTCGGGCCGGAGCAGGAACCGTAGAAAAGATGTTGAGCCCGGGCTGCTCACCTAGGGGATCTCACGGGCGACTACGAGGGATGGAGGCGGGTGCGGAGAACCGGGGAAAGCGATGGGAGGCCGCAGGATGACGAGTCATGCGCATGCGCGCCATGGAACGGAGGCTAGGCCGACGATGCTCGCCAGGGCCATGTCGCGCCCTCGGTGGTTGCCGTGCTCCTGCAGGTCAGAGGAGGTGTCAGAGAGGTAGCCATAGGTGAAGGGAGCAAGCTGGAACAACCAGAGGGAGAAGAGAGGGAGGGAGATAGCGGCATTCATCCGTGTAGCTCTCGGGTCCAAGCTCGAGTTCTTCGAGGATCTTGAGCAACAGAGAGAGAGAGAGCTCGCTCGGGAGTGCACAGGGAGGTGGAGGAGAGGGAGGGGGGTGCAAATGGCAAGGTGAGAGGAGGTGGGGTGGCCTCGGCTGCAACTGAGGAGGGTGTGGCCGGTTCATGTGGTCGGGGTGCACGGGCACGCTGGGGAAGGGCGATGGAGAGCTATTGGGCGAGCCAGGCGGTGTGCAATGATGCCCAGTGCTGCTACAACTCTTTGGACAATAGCTCTAGGACTGGAGCCGATGGGAGGGAGTGAGTTAAGTGGAGAGTTTGACCTCTGCCTGCTAGGTGTTTGACAGAAGGCCCAAAAGAACAGGACAAAGGATTTGGGGCTAGGGTTCGACAGGGGGGGTGAGGCCAAGGGGTCCAGGGGTGTGGAGATCCAATGCTCGACTAAGACCAGGGTTTGGGAGGAGGGGAGTGGAGGTTTTATACATATAAGATTTTGTGGCTGATTTGAGTTGCCTACTTTCCTAGCATAGATTAGTCAAATCTTTGACCAGAAGAATAAGATAGAAAGAGGGTTGATTAGAGGGGGTATAGGTGCAGCATTTGTTTTAAGAGCTTAGGTAAAAAGGGATCAACAACCACAAGATAAGAATATGTGAAAAGGCTATCCAAAACATTACATGTGGTCACCTTAAAATGAAGCACACAAAATCCACATGTCCTAGTGATCAAACAATTTTGAAATCTTTAATTGATGTTATTGATGAGAAGTAGAGATGATAAGGATAAGATTAGATGATTAGCATTTCCAAATTGAATTAAATAAGTTCCACTCATCATGCTCTAGAAATGCTAAAAATTAATGGAAATGAAGATAGTTATTTCCTATTTGAAAAAGGATAATATTTGAGTTTCTCCTAAAATCAAACATAATAATCAAAAGTTAAACACACCATAAACATATGGCACAACATTAAAGCATGAAGGATCTAAATTAAATTATATAAATAAACTGTTGTATCATACACCACCACATGAACACACATAAAATAACACACTCATGGGAAACAATTTAAACACATAACATATAGGTCAACCACACATAAGAATAGATAAAACACACACTCAATTGGATCACTAACCATCCTTTTAATATAAATCAAGAATATCTGTGAGGTGGTGACCATAAAGATCCAGACATGGTTCTTGGTAGAATTAGACTTACTCCAACATGTTGAGCATTGATTTTCTACAGGCTAATTAAAGTGGTGCTTTTGGAAAGAGAGTTAGTAATGCTTGCAACATATTAACATGAAATATAAATTAGGACTTATCATATGGTCATATATAGTTTTGCAAACATGTAATTTTGGAAACACTTTTATTTTCTAAATTAAACTGCCTTTGGGCATTTGTTAAAATCAAGACCTCAAGATGACTATAGTTTGTTAAGAATAAGATAGGAGAAGATATATGTGTTGTTTGAATTGTCATAATCCTGGGTTTTCATAAGTCATATTATAACTTGAGTTTTAAGGTTGATAGCTAGAGGGATCATCAACACAAATACAAATCAAAGCAAAACAAGACAAACAAAGGAAACAAGAGTAACAAACATACATTAACAAGATAGTTGAAAAAGTTTTTGTTGGTTCCAAATTTTGGGTGCTTTATAATTAGATTTTTCTTGTTTCCAAAATTTGGGACGTTACAGATCTCCCCCCCCCCCCCTTAAAAGAATCTCGTCCCGAGATTCCTAAGCGTGTACTAGGAGAGTGCAAGGTTAGTGATTTGATGCTCCTCCATCTTCAGGCATTCTTGATTCTCAAATGAGGTCTCCTTGTTGATGAGACGTCTGATAGCTTCTGGAAAACTTGGGTCCTTGTTGAAAGTGTTGGCTTGAAGGTCGATGATAATGCAGGCTTCTTGTTGAGCTGACTTCAAAAACTTCAGGGATTGGGCGCAAGGAACAACTTGTCACAGCTCTCTAATAAAACTAGCATGTGTCTTCCCCCCTTAAAAAGGGACACACACAAAGGGTTAAAGTTGATGGTTAAAGTTGTCGCCGACTTCAGGGTGTTGCTGTTCTTGAGCATCATGATGATCTTCATCTTGGTCGTAGTTCCTCGGTGCTTGGGGTTGATGTAGACACTCGTCTTGATATTTCCGTCTTGAGGGATTCAGCGGTTAGACACTCGTGAAAAGCTTTCAAACCTCACAAGGGTGGCAGGTCAGCAGACTTGACTCTCTCCTTTTTATAATAAGAAAAAGGGTGCTAAGATCTGCTAAAGACATCTAAACCTGTCTTATGTTAGGTGTTGCCAAGTGCAACAGTCTTCGGTCTTCTCGCCATTCTTGGCGTCTTGCTGGATTTGGTGTCTCCTATTGTTTCCATCTTTAGTTTAGCCGACGAGGAGTGTTGATGAAGACTTTCTTCGTTATTGGGCTTCATAAAGCTTCGCACCAGTATTCAGAGATCAGAAGGACCTATGTTAGCCCAAAAGTCATTTCTTTCTATAATACTCAAGTCGGGGTCAGTTGAGCTAATATAGTTGACACGCAGAAGGCACTGACGACACTAGCCTCATGGCACATCTTCATGTAGACGATCTTCTGTGCTGGTTATCTCCGTTGTTGCTGACGTCGATCTTCTTTGCACGTCACCGCTTGAGGTTTTCATAAAGTCTTCAGATAGTAGAGGGTCTTGTTGATCTTGGAGTCCTTCGTGCTGCCAAAATCTAAGTGACACTTCCGTTGGCACTTCTCTTCTGATCTTGATTTGTAGGTCTTGAAGAGATTAGTAAGTAACAAGTCATTGGTGTTAGATGTTGCTTAGAGGTCAGATACGTTCAGTTTGTGATGGTATACTTGTAATTCAAAAGATTTATTTAATTAGGCAAGTCTCACCACATTACGGGGATGGGCTATTTTTTGGGGGTTTTTGGTATCATGTGTAGTTAATAACTCACACGTGTTAAAGTTGAGATTAGAAGGAGAATATTTTAGGAAGTTTTCGAGAACAAGTTTTATAGCGCCTAAGGGTACATCCATAGAAAAAGGTAAGAAAAATTTGTGTATGGAGAAATCAAGATTTTTAAACAAATTTAAGATATGTGCCTAATATGTATTGCCTACAAGGCGTGCTTGTGAAAGATACAAGAGAACAACATATCAACAACAAGCAAACAAACAAGGCACACACGAGCAAAAACCATACCAGCAAAAGGGCACACAAGGCAACTATAGAGCAAAAATGACACTCAACAAACGCGTTAGTTGGAAAATCCAACCAAGGGTCATTTCCTAGAAGTCCTATGGGTCTTGGTCATTCCTACTTTATGGAGTCTACACTTCTTCAGCTGGGGCTCCTGCTGGTAAGCTTGATGCTGTTGAAGTTGCAACCGGAGTAGCACTGTTGGGGTTGGGGTCTTGACACTGACACTACTTAGGTGAGCAAGGGTTGCTTTGTAACTTGTTTCTTCACTTAGCGACCACCTAGATGTCACATGCTGGAATCTGGAGACTGAACTTTGCCTTCTCGGTACTGGTTACATAGGTCTCATTTGGGTTCATCGTCAAGTTTATACACGTCTTGAATAGGGACAAGATAGTAGAGAAAAGTCTTTTGAAATAATTTAAAATAGAGATGTAAGGTCAAGATATTTTGGAGAATAGATGAGGAGTGGAAGCCATACTAAGCTTACCTAGAAGAAAATAGATTTATGTCGAAAAAGGTTTTAGCAGAACATTTCCTTTCTAAGCTAACGACCATGCTAACTAAGGTCTCCTAAGGTCAACGGTTGCTCTGATACCAAGTCTGTGAGGACCCCTCTGACTACCCGTCAGAGTTGCCCACGTTATGTAAACAGATCACGATCCCAATGATCAGTGCATCGCGATCACATAACCAACATGGTATACAAAGTTACATCATACAACTCGAATAGAATACGACATTACATAAATAATGGTCTCATGACCCAAATCTGCAAACTTCGTCGCACTTGACGAATATTAACTAAGGTTCAGCGGAAGCTTCGGCTAGCGTCGACCCTCGTCACGTCCTGACGCATTCCCACAGAGCAGTTGAGCGGGACACTCAGTTGGCGTAGTCGTCGGCGTACTCCTCCTTCTTGTCGTACATCTCCTCTTTTCAACCTGGACGTTTGAATATCCAGGGACACAGCCATATGAGTACATTTACGTACTCGCAAGACCACCTCTAAGGCTTAAGTTTTCATGATAATGCAAGAAAACACTTTTCGAAAACTAGGGTGGCTGCTATATACGACTATAGGGCTTAGTTTTCGAATACCATGATTTTAGACATAGAGAATACGACATCTCTATATCTTTGTTGAAGAAAAACATTTAAAGATAGAATTCTCTTCTCTTAGATATAGCAAAGACATATCCAAGTTCAAAACTTTCTTTTGTAAAACCTTTAAAAAACACTAGGATAGGGGTAACTCTTTTCCTTCCTTGAGGTCGGACTGGTTGTCTCCCCGAGATCAACCATCCTTGCCCAAATTCCGTACCTCCCAGGTACCACTTTATTTCCTCCTCGTTTTCCTTCGAAAACCTTCCTCTTTTTAAAACACAAAACAACCAGCATGCCTAGTGGGACCTTCCCAACCGTCCATGACCGCGGACGCGGCTATTCGAATAGATTTACACTCTGCAGAGGTTGTACACTTTCACCACAAGATTCGGATGGTCTGCCGTGGATCAACCACGGACTGTACAGAGACAACATGCACACAACAGACGGCCAAACCTAATTTCCACTATGTTGATGCTGGTATCAGAATATCCTCGTCAAGTGGGTTTGTTCTCCCCGGCACCGAGTGAGCTAGCCGTATCTTTACGGTTTCCCCTAGCCTCATACCGCCATGACAGGAGACCCACCGTTGCTTCCCGGTGGCACACGAAGTCCACTCTCTGTATGCCCATTCTCTTGCAGCATTCGGTTCCGGGGCCTCGAACCCCATCTAGCCAATTGAGGAAAATTCGAATACCAACACCAACAAGCTTCCGTTAGGCCTCGTACCCATTTTGAGGTAATGTGGTTGCACGGGTTAATTGTTCAAGCGGCAGCTAGGGTCACACTTTGTTTTTCAAAACACTTCCTTCTCCGACTACTCCCAGCAGCTCGGGTTTTCGCAAACACCTCCGATTGCTCCCAGCAACTCGGGTTTTAATAAAACACTTGCTCGCCAATTGCTCCCAGCAATTCGGGTTTTCCTCCATAAAATATTTTTATCCAAATAGGTCCCCATCCTATAGTTTTGAGGTAAGATAACAGAATATACTATTTGAAAATCTTAATCTTCTTTATAGAGCCTTCAATGACAAGACTCATCATGGAAGATCCTTTTTATAATACCTACAGCTATTCTAGTAGATAACTTTTGCCAAACAATATTTTGAAAAATAGTTTTCGGGTGGCAAGGTGCCACAAAAGAAGTAAATCATGCATTATTTTATTTTAAAACAAAACATGCTTGATAAAATAATAGGAATCATTATAGTGGTGAGGTGGGCTTGCCTGGCTCAGCAATATGTCCTTGGTCTCGATCTTGATGTTCCTCAGGTTCATTCCTCACTTCCCGTTCCTTCCCGATCGTATCTAACGTCGTAAACAGGAAAATGAACCACACTCAGAATACAAGACAAAGTCCAAGAGACATAGCAAACAGCAAGCAATGTACAAGACACTGAGATACATACAGGAGCAAATAACTCCTTTAGCTATACAATAACAATCAACGAAGTCCATAGAGCTAAGACAACAACAGATTCTCCTAAGAAAATATACACAACAACTCTGAGTATTAAAAAGGTAGTTCTTCATAACATTATAACAACACTTTACTTAGGGTTATCATATCATTAAATAAGAGTTGTTATATTAGTTTCAGGAAATACTTCAGACAAAAGTATCTTAGTAGATTAGGAAATACTTCAGACAAAAGTATATTAATAGTTTAGGAAATACTCCAGACAAAAATACCTTAACACACAAGCAAGTATTAATATTAACCCTAGCATTGAGCACATTCACATGCAAAACTGTTACTAGCTCAAGAAACACCTACTATCAAGTAACTAAGTGACAAACAATGGTAACACCACTGTCCAAACAAGTTTATGACTAAGAGCTAAAATGGTGCACTAGGCTTATTTAACAGGACACCACAATCAAGGTCACTTCAACCAATAAACAAACAATCACATGGCAACCAAGTGTTGAGAACAATCTAAAATAAGAAAGTCATATATTAAGCACCGCGAAACATGAGGATCTACTGGATAAAATTTAGCACCAAACAATCATTCACATGCATAACACACAAATGAAACTAGTGCAACTCTTAGGAAACAAGATGGGCTATGTGGAAACTCAAAAGTGAATGTGCTAGCAATATTTTTAGGAAATTCATTAAGGTTATTAAAGGATAACCTAAGTTTATGTACTTAAGAGTTACTAAGCACACCAACACCTAACAAGTGAGGTAAAACATGAATTTATCTCATCATACTTATTAGATAAATAAGATGATGTTTAAAGAGATTTAACATCACACCAACAAGCTCACCAACAAAGCATATAAACACAATTGATGTTATTGTTAGGGTACAAAGTGAATAATGCTAAACATATGTAAACAATGCACCACACATTATAAAAGTGGTTTAATCAAGTCATTATGATCGAGTTAAGGTTCTGATCTTCAAAAGTTGATTAGTAATATTTCTACAATTCACATTTGTTAAGAACAGATGATGAAAAACTAATACTTCTACTAGCCCAAAAGTTGTTGTTTTGGTAGATAAAACATAACTCCTAAGATAATGTTAAGGACATCAAATCCTTCTACCACAGTACACCTAGCAACCATATCAAGTGGTGAAACTTGGATTTGCAATCAAAGCTGTTTCTAAACAGAGGCTAAATATCATGTAAATGCTACTGGTCTCAAAACCATAATGAACATAGTTTCAGTTTTAGGAATCTCCTACATGCAAGGTTAATTTCTATGGATAGGTAGTGACTTAAGCTTTCTGTAGAAATTTTATTCACTTCATTTGGACACTCCTAGCTCCATATATTTCAGTTTTAGTGTAATACATACATTTTACCATTCATAGAGTACAACCTAAGATATAAATTATTGTTACACAAACCCAACTTTTCATGCTGAGTAAAACACATAAGTATCCAACAAACTTACTCTTAATTTAATTGTACAAACAGATATAGCACCAAACATTAAAATCAAACACATGCAATTAACAGAAAATAAAGATAATCTTTTTCTAGCGTAATAACCTACTGTTTAAGAGAATAATCCACCATGCACAAAATATAAGCTGTAAAATTCTACCAAGCTAGGATATGATAGCTAACACTGATATCTAGCACACGCAATTGGATTTACTCCCAAAAGAATTTTAAATAAAGATTTAAAATTGAACAAATTGCTACTGATGTCTTCCTTAAACTTTATAGAACTTTAGTTAGACACATCTCCTGCATGCAAGGCTTATAGATCTAGGTAGGTATTCTCCTAAGTTTTCCATAGAACTAAAGTTTTCTAATTTTGGACCTATAAAACTCAAGTTATTTAGTAAATGGTGCAAAAACCACTTTTTACAAGATTGGACATAGAGCACACATAAAAATATATTTTTGAGAAAGGCCAGTGCCACCTGGTCAACAAACCACACAGCAATCCAACAAAATTTATTTCAAAAATTTTGCATGCACTGATCTACCAGAAATGAATAAAAGCTTGGCTACCAAATCACTGAAAAATTAACAGAGAAAAAAATTGCTTAAAAGAAAAAGGTTAGAAGGGCTGGATCTGGAGCAGGCCCTGCCGTGCGAGCTGGGCCGGCCCGCCAGCGCTGCGCGCGCGGTGAAGCGGTAAGCCGCCGTCGGATCCGAGATGGGCGGCTGAGATTAGATCGAAAGAAGTTTGAACTTGAGCCGTAGATCGGAGGATGGACGGCTCGCGTTCATCTTCTTCCTCAGGAAGCTCGGGCCGGAGCAGGAACCCTAGAAAAGATGTTGAGCCCGGGCTGCTCACCTAGGGGATCTCACGGGCGACTACGAGGGATGGAGCCGGGTGCGGAGACCGGAGAAAGCGATGGGAGGCCGGGGGATGACGAGTCATGCGCATGCGCGCCATGGAACGGAGGCTAGGCCGACGATGCTCGCCACGGCCATGTCGCGCCCTCGGTGGTTGCCGTGCTCCTGCAGGTCAGAGGAGGTGTCAGAGAGGTAGCCAGAGGTGAAGGGAGCAAGCTGGAACAACCAGAGGGAGAAGAGAGGGAGGGAGATAGCGGCATTCATCCGTGTAGCTCTCGGGTCCAAGCTCGAGTTCTTCGAGGATCTTGAGCAACAGAGGGAGAGAGCTCGCTCGGGAGTGCACAGGGAGGTGGAGGAGAGGGAGGGGGGTGCAAATGGCAAGGTGAGAGGAGGTGGGGTGGCCTCGGCTGCAACTGAGGAGGGTGTGGCCGGTTCATGTGGTCGGGGTGCACGGGCACGCTGGGGAAGGGCGATGGAGAGCTATTGGGCGAGCCAGGCAGTGTGCAATGATGCCCAGTGCTGCTACAACTCTTTGGACAGTAGCTCTAGGACTGGAGCCGATGGGAGGGAGTGAGTTAAGTGGAGAGTTTGACCTCTGCCTGCTAGGTGTTTGACAGAAGGCCCAAAAGAACAGGACAAAGGATTTGGGGCTAGGGTTCGACAGGGGGGGTGAGGCCAAGGGGTCCAGGGGTGTGGAGATCCAATGCTCGACTAAGACCAGGGTTTGGGAGGAGGGGAGTGGAGGTTTTATACATATAAGATTTTGTGGCTGATTTGAGTTGCCTACTTTCCTAGCATAGATTAGTCAAATCTTTGACCAGAAGAATAAGATACAAAGAGGGTTGATTAGAGGGGGTATAGGTGCAGCATTTGTTTTAAGAGCTTAGGTAAAAAGGGATCAACAACCACAAGATAAGAATATGTGAAAAGGCTATCCAAAACATTACATGTGGTCACCTTAAAATGAAGCACACAAAATCCACATGGACTAGTGATCAAACAATTTTGAAATCTTTAATTGATGTTATTGATGAGAAGTAGAGATGATAAGGATAAGATTAGATGATTAGCATTTCCAAATTGAATTAAATAAGTTCCACTCATCATGCTCTAGAAATGCTAAAAATTAATGGAAATGAAGATAGTTATTTCCTATTTGAAAAAGGATAATATTTGAGTTTCTCCTAAAATCAAACATAATAATCAAAAGTTAAACACACCATAAACATATGGCACAACATTAAAGCATGAAGGATCTCAATTAAATTATATAAATAAACTGTTGTATCATACACCACCACACGAACACACATAAAATAACACACTCATGGGAAACAATTTAAACACATAACATATTGGTCAACCACACATAAGAATAGATAAAACACACACTCAATTGGATCACTAACCATCCTTTTAATATAAATCAAGAATATCTGTGAGGTGGTGACCATAAAGATCCAGACATGGTTCTTGGGAGAATTAGACTTACTCCAACATGTTGAGCATTGATTTTCTACAGGCTAATTAAAGTGGTGCTTTTGGAAAGAGAGTTAGTAATGCTTGCAACATATTAACATGAAATATAAATTAGGACTTATCATATGGTCCTATATAGTTTTGCAAACATGTAATTTTGGAAACACTTTTATTTTCTAAATTAAACTGCCTTTGGGCATTTGTTAAAATCAAGACCTCAAGATGACTATAGTTTGTTAAGAATAAGATAGGAGAAGATATATGTGTTGTTTGAATTGTCATAATCCTGGGTTTTCATAAGTCATATTATAACTTGAGTTTTAAGGTTGATAGCTAGAGGGATCATCAACACAAATACAAATCAAAGCAAAACAAGACAAACAAAGGAAACAAGAGTAACAAACATACATTAACAAGATAGTTGAAAAAGTTTTTGTTGGTTCCAAATTTTGGGTGCTTTATAATTAGATTTTTCTTGTTTCCAAAATTTGGGACGTTACAATTCTACACAGGTTTAGCATAGCAATTCTATCCTACTCATGCATATTAAAAATACACTAAGTAATGCATATAGAAATAATAGGAAGTTTATGAGGTGTGCCACTTGCCTTTGAATGTTGTCGTTGTTCACAAACTCTTTTCAACAACGAACGTTTGCTCTCCGTTTAATCTAAACAATAATAGCAAACAACAATACAACAATCAACAAACAACAATCATCAAACATACATGCTCATATCAAATGAACAAACAAGTTTTGTAAAACTTCTAAGGAAAACATGTCATGCCATGAACATCTTTTAAGTTAATGCAAGCGAAATGTATGTCAAAATGACTAAGGACTAATGTCAATAGTTGAATAAAATATTTTGTTTTATATCATCTTGAATAAGCCCTCTAATGGCTTTGTCTTGATGTGTAGAAATATTTAGAGAAGATACTAAGTCATTTCTTCAAGATGATAATATCATGATCAAAATTTGTTTAAGTCAAATGTGAAAGACAAGATTCAAAAAGAGGGAAAAGATAGAAGAAAGATGTAGTTGTCCTCCAGGCTTCATCTCCAAACTTGTAACTTTCTTCTGAATGATGTCTTGATTGAGCTCTTGGTAGTCTTGATGAATCTTCAGACTTGATGATTCTTGTATCACCTAGGCTGGTCTTGGATTTAACTTGGTCTTCATGAAGTCTCAGATAAGTAGGGAGAAAAGAGAGAGAGCAAGAAATACTTAGAGAATAGAGGAGGTTGGTCTTCTTGAACTTCTTCTTGCTTTTCTTCTAAGTGCTTCTACCCCTTGAAGATACTTCTGAAGTCTTGTTTTGGCTAAGACCTCCAATGGCCTTCTAGCTCCATCTTGAAAATTCTAAGTGTCAAAGCGTAGCACTTTACTAAAATGCTAAGTTGAAAATACTTCTAACTTAGAGAAAATAATGAAGGGAAATTTTCCTATGGGAAATATATCTATATGTGAAAAATAAGTTATGCATGCAATGCACCTTTTAAATCCTAGGAAATATCATACAAAATTTGGAATATTTATAAAGTATGCATTTGGCTATAAATGCAATCTAATTAATTTCTTTTTTTCGAAAATATAATAAAAGGAATAATTATAATATTAAAGTTTTCTATAATTATATTTTTATAGCAAAATTTTGTAATTAGTGTTAGTAGACAGGGGGCATTTAATTAAATTTATAGCAATTTGATTATAATCAAAAATAATATTTCTATTAATTGTTATGTGGAAAAATACTCAAACTATTCAAATTAACTATATAACTATGAATTTATTCAATATTACTCAAAAATATTTCATAGCAGTGTCATCTCATTATAAATATTCCAAAGTCTCTAAAACAATTTTATTTACAATTTTTGAATTTACAGATTAAAAGTTATGGCAAAAATACTCAAATTCACCATTTGGAATTTGAATATTTTCAACTAAGTCAAATTTGAATTTTGGCAGATCCAAATTAATCTACATGTAAAGGGCCTTCCAAATATATAAAAATATTTGAATTTGGATAAACAGAGAAAAAGATATGATAGTTTGAATAGACAAGGGCTTTTCTGCAAAACTACCATTTTTAATTTAATTAGAAAACGAAATTCCACGCTGGCGCTGACTGGATCCGACGTGGCGCTGACTAGGCATGCTGACTCAGTGCTGAGCTGGATAAGTCATTGGATCTGGTCCGCACGATCTAGATCTAACGGTGCTAAACAGATCGTACCGATTCAAATAAAACAAAAGGCAGGAGCCGTTGGATCAAGATCCAACGGTCCAGATCTAACGACCAAACGCGGGCGGCGCTAGGTCACCGGAGACCTCGCCGGAGTTGCGCCCGTGGCGGCGTCACAGCGTTCCTTACGTTACACGGTTCTCCGGGACGAACGAGTCTTACCAAAACGAAGAGGAGGTCGCGGTGGTCTCGGTGGCGCAGTAGGAAGCTCCGGCGTGTCCCTCTCCTCCTTGTATCGCTCGCCGGACTCGGGGACCGCGGCGACCTGCTTCGGGCGGGGAAGAACACGACGCCCTGGTGCGTTGAGAGAAGAACAGAGGGGTCACGCAGATGCGCACGGAGAAGGCAAAGTGAGAGGAAGTGAACGGAGAGGTCGAGAGGTTCGGTACTCACCGGAAATAGAGGAGTTCGTCGGCGGCAATGGCGGACGGTGGCGGCTTCAACTCGAACAGCCCGACGGCGATTGGGCTAGGGTTTTTGGGGGAAAACGAAGAGGAGGAGCTGGGGTATTTGTAGGGGGCAGAGGAGGGAACGCTCGCGTTGATCACGGCTCGAATTTGGAAGGGGATCGCCGGCGGATTTCTCGGGCGCGATTTGGGCAGAGGTTGAAGACGACTCGGGCTGACAGGTGGGTCCGGCTCTCAGGTTATTTTCTTTTTCTTTTCTGTTTTATTTATTTTCTTTATAACTTTTGATTTATAACTCCAAATGAGGTCAAACAAATTTCTAAAACTTTGTAAAATTATTATATTCGTGTTAAACCAGTTGTGGGAATGTTTTGAACATTTTTGAAAAATAATATTTTGAAATATTGATTAAATACAAATTTGACACTTAAAGTCAGATTTGAAATTATATTTTAATTAAATCTTCTCTTGGCTAAATAAAATTTGTAAAATACCCACATTTCCAATATGTTTGAATTTAAGTTATTTAAACTCATATTCCAATATTAAATAAATTTTAGCTTTAATAGATTATTAAATATCATATTACAAGTATTTGTAATGAAAAGAGAAAATGTAATGTAATCATTTTTAATTCAAATTATTTTGTGCACCATTATATTTTATATTAAGATATATCATTTGAAAATTTTATAAACAACTTTGGAAAAGATTTTAAATTTAATTCTTTTCTTATATAGAATATATATTCATGACAATCATTTTATGTTTTGAAAATAATTGGAATTCATTTTAAGCTAATGAAATGTTTATTTGGATAATCCATTTATTATAAAATATATGAAGTTATTAAACTTATAAACTATAGGGTTGTAATTTCAACACTAAGTTTGAACTTAGTTGTAAGAATGAAAAACTATTTGACAAATAGATCATGTTTTAAATAGTTTTTTAAAAAGAACACTTATAAATATTATTTTAATTTATGAATAGCTATGGCTATGTGGTTGGAATCATATACTTATGAGGAAACTATTGATTTCATGAATATGGTTTGAAGGTTTGTAAAACATTTGTCAAATTAGATTTTGAGGTTTTTAATAATTACAATGGATAATAAATTGTTTACTTAAAACAACTTTTGAAAATAAGGTTAAACTGAGATATTTGAAATATTAAACCTT
Organism: Poa annua; assembly: GCA_026929855.1. Classification (NCBI taxonomy): domain Eukaryota; kingdom Viridiplantae; phylum Streptophyta; class Magnoliopsida; order Poales; family Poaceae; genus Poa; species Poa annua. Next base: position 75,065,708 of record CM049431.1, on the reverse strand, counting down.
TTTATCATGTTTAAAGTCTTTTGTAGATGGTTTTCTTATGTATTTTAATATTTTCTTTTAATCAAAACAAAAGTTTTAAATTCTAGTGATTTTCAACATTATAATATGGTGGGATGTTACACTTGAGCATCGTGACTCAAGGCTCTTACCTCTCCTAGGCCTAAACTCCCCCAGGCCTTGCGGAGTCATTGCTCCTGCATACCGAGGCGGCGGAGTCATGGCACAAAGAGATGGGACCTAACGACGCAGAGAACAAATAGACATGGAGATGAGTCCAAATAGACCTCACGAGGGGTAGACAAGCTCGAACTAAAACAGCAATTGAAAGTATATTACAGGCCAAAGGTCTTAAGATATCTAAGCACACAGCTGTTACAGATACAAGCGCTCGCAGGCGCAGTCAAGAAGGGCTCAGGGGGAAGCAGCATTGCTTTGAGCCTCCTCCGCAGCACCATCTTCGACCTCGGCGGAGCGGGCCTCCTCCTCCCTGAAGTCCGGCGCAACCTCCGCACGCCTGAAGCGGTTGCAGAAGGCATCCACCTGCTCGCGGAGGGAAGACGAGACGCGCTGCGCGCCATCGCCTTGAGCAACTTCGGTCACCAAGCGGAGGTCGAAGTCCGGCACAAGGAGCTTGATGTTGGTGAAGATGCGATCAACACCCACCCCCAAGAGCTGCCTGCTCTCGTCTTCGATCACCTCGCGAAGCTCGGCGGCGGGGCCCTCCAGCGCCGTGAAGAGCTGGTCAAAATAGGCCAGGAACGTGGCGGCGGCGTCGTGGCTTCGGGTCCCAGGACGCGGCGCGTCCGCGCCGAGCCGCGCCGCAAGCTCACCACCGCGCGCGACCAGCTTTTCAAACAGGCGCTCACACTGCATCGCGGGCGCACTGGACGAAGGGCCAGCGCCGTGAGTCGCTGCGTCGCGAGCCTCCTCCGCTCGGCGCCAACCGGCCTTGGCGCGCTTGAAGCGGCGCGCCAGCTTGGAGTTGGCCTTCTCGAGCTCAACGAGCCGCTGAGCGTCCGCAACATACTTGGCCTTGATGCGCTCCTCCCGTTTCCGCAGCCGAGCGCCGTACTTCTGAAGAAGGGACCGACGGAGATGTCTCTCGTGCTCCGTGAGGGCCCTCTGCGCCGCTCTCGTCCTCTTGGCGAAGCGCCGCTCCGAGCGCGCGTCAGAGCGATTCTGAGCAGCGACGTGCTCGTCGAACTTCGAGATCGCCCGGGCCAGGCCTCCCTCGCGCGCTTCGAGGGCCTCACGCTGGGCAGCCAAGTCCTTCTCCGTCTGGAGACACTGCTCCTCGCGCCACTGCAGCTCACTCCCCCTGAGGGCCTGCTGCCGATCGCGCTCGGCCAAGCACTTGCGGTCCTCCTCCAGAGCGGCCTGCGCGGCCTGGTGGGCAGAAAGTAGCTGGGACTCCAACCGGCCCAGCTCGCAGCGCTTCTGCGCCAGCGAGCCCTCCATCGCCTCACGCTCGGCTGTGGCCCCTCGCAGGAGCTCAGCAGCGGCGTCGCGCTCTGCCTGGAGGGGCTCGAGTAGCTCTGCGACATCGCGAATGGCTCCGTCGCGGATTTCCTTGGCAAAGTTGATGGCCTCTTCGCGGGCTGCCTGCAGCGCCAAGTCCCCCAGCCGGCGCGCCTCGACGGCCGCATAGAAGGACGCCCATGATCTCGCCAGTTCCTCTTGCCGCTGGGCGAGCCGTATGTTGCCAAGGGCGAGGTGGGCCTCCAGGCCCTCCAAGGACTCCCGCACAAGGTTGAATGTCACCTCGCGGCGCCCCGCGCTCCAATCCCAGCCTCGAAGAACAAGTTCCTGGCTAGATTACGGCCCAGCTGCAGCGGCCGGTCCCGTGAGCCCAACCCCAGGTCGAGCTCGGGGGCTGGGTGTGGCTCCACCTCCATCCACGCCGGCCTCCGCTGCGGCGCTCGAGCCATTAAGACGCTCATCTTCTCCAGCAGGGCGAGGTGGCGAGGAAGCACCCCCTCCTGCAGCCGCACTTGCGCCTGCTGGCGCCTCGGTCGCTCCCTCCAGAGGTGGCGCGGGCGCCGCGGGCGAGCATGGTGGAGGTGACGCATGCGTTGGCGTCACTGCGCGCGGCGATGGCAGCATACGGAGCGAAATTGCCTCGCGTGGTGGCGTAGCCGCGCGAGGAGGAGTCGGATCGCGAGGTCACGCGGGAGCCGTCTCCTCTGTGCTGTCCACTAGCAGAGGCTCGGGAGGCGCAGCTTGAGGCTTAGGCGCCCCCACTAGGGGCACGACCGCTCCCTCCTGAGGTGCCTCCTCAACTGAGCCTAGAGTGGACGTCTCCACAGGCTTTGGGCGCTCGCCAGCTGCCACCACAGCTGCGGCGCTCTTCACACCTGCTGCCTCGCGAAGCCTGCGACGCTTCGCCGGCACCAGATCATTGGCAAAAGCCCAAAGAATTCAAGAGAAGACGGAGCAGGGGGACAACAAAAGCAAAAATGACCAAGTGGTGGGAATACTCACCATGAAGGAGAAGCACCGGCGTTGACCAACGACAGACCGGGAGAGCGCCAGGAAGGTGTGGGCTTGGCACCTGATCCCTCCGGAGACGTCGCCGCTTTTCTTTTGGAGGGGACGTCTGAGGGCCTCACCCCAGAGCGATCCACCATCGCCTTGGTGCGAGGCTCGCGCCTCCCCGGCGAAGCATCTGTCTCAGAGGCTGTCCCCGCCTCGGACGCCTCCTCCTCGAGGTGCGAAGGCGCCACAAAGAAGGCGTCGTCATCGCCCGACGAGATGTCGCAAATCTCGTCGCTGAAAGGCTCGTACCTCGCAGGCGACGCCCTTCCCGTCGCGGCCTCTTCCTCGCCGCTCCAGGCACGGGAGGCGGATGAAGAGTCTACACCATCGACTGCACGCGCCGACGGAGCGACCTCCTGATCCATCAAGCCCGCCAGACAACAAGGAGTAAAGTCCGGCATTCCGTCCAGGATATCCATGCGGTCGCTCAGTGGAAGCTGATGCAGAGGACACACGGAGCCGGCGATCTTCCCAGGCACATCCGGACTGGCAAAGAGGATGTTTAGGATGGTGTTGACCACGTCCGAGCCAACGTCCTCCGGATGAAGGCGCATTGGGTCGGAGGGGCCAGCATATATCCACATCGGCTCCGAGTGCGCCTGAAGGGGGGCGATGTGGCGTGCCACGAAGTCCGCCGCGACCATCTGACCCGTGAGACCCTCCTCGCGGAGAAATCTCAAACGCCCCTCCAAATAAGTGTTATCCGCGCCGCGAAGAGCAGACTTGCACCAGTGGGAGTTCTTCACGGGCGGCGCCTCCGGGACGTCCAGGAACGCGCAGGGCGACGAGACGCCGATGAGTAGCCACTTCTGGCGAAAGTCGCCCACCTTCTTGAGCAGGGCCATGACGGGCTTATCCCCACTCCAGGACATGGGAATGTATACGTGCCCCATGCCGTCCGCAATACGGAAGGAGACGCACCCTGACCTTTCGCCAGCACCGCAGCGAGTAGAAGGTCCCGAAGAGCGCTACCGAAGGGTGCACGCCCAAATAAGCCTCGCAGAGGTAGGCGAGGATGGACAAGATGAGTATGGAGTTTGGGTGAAGATGGAGGAGTTGAATTTGGTAGAATTCCAATACTGCCTCCAAGAAAGACGAGTACGGCGGCACCAGCCCGGCGGTGATGGCGCGGAGAAAAATGGAGTAGAACCCTTGAGGAAATCTCCCGAACCGGGCGGCTTGATGTTCGCTGGCACCGTGCTAGGTTGTCGGCCCCACAACCAGGTGGCGAATCTTCCCCAACGCCTGAAGATCAGTGCACGCCCCCTCGAGTGCCGCGCCCTGCACTACCTCCATGGCCGTCGCCCGGGAAGAGGACCCCGCTGCGGCCTTACTTTTGCTCTTCATCGGGCCCATCGGAGAGGACTTGAGTTTTAGCGAAGACAAAGATGGGAGATTCGCCCGAGAGAGCGGAGGCGGAGAGCTCTGAGAAGAGGAAACTTCTGCGGGAAGAACTGGAAACGGTAACGGCTCTATATGGCAACGCCTGGGATTTATGTCCCCTCCGGGAGCAGTTACTGGGGCGTGGTGGGACCCCCCACGACTCACGCCACAGATCGTGCGAGGCCGTTAATCGTCCAAGTGTCGCGTGGCTCGGGCCGGCTGGGCACTAAGGGCCCACGACACTTCGCCTAAGCCCATGGGCCCAGTCGTGCCCGTCATGGGCCCGGGGGCTACTATCGGCCCAGTGGGAACTGGGGTATCAAGAGCCCATTTCCCCCAGGCTTCGCACGCGGGCCAGTCAGACAAAACGACTAAGGACCAGGCGTCACCGCCTGGCGGGACCCTCGAGAGGCGATTCCCCTCGAGGGCCTGAAGAGAAAACGAGGGCCTCAAGGGACCCCTCGCCTCAGGGGACCCCCTTCCCCCGAGGCACCAACCCACCTGAGGGGAGTCCAACAGGAATCTCCCCTCAGGCCTGGAGGGAAACGTCGTGGCCCAGGAAGCACGGCAGAGCGCACGTGGCCTCTGCCACGCTCATGCAGTGGCGCGCACACCCCCGTCGTTGTCCCTGGCGATAAAGTGGCAACAAAGCTGTTGCGCCTGCTGCGCAGCTGTAAGGACCTTCTACTCTGACGATAAAGCAGGTGGACGGCGCAACCCTCCAACGGAGATCGTCATCGCGGGCTCCACCTCAGAGACTGCCCGCTCTGCTGATAGTACCGCGCAGTCGGCCGCCTGTCAGCCACGGCGCCACCTTTATCAACAGTGGACCGAGTCCATGGACGAATGGAGCCCGGTGGACTCGTGATCCGCCCTGCCACTGGCATGTGGGAGCCACCTTGAAGGCCAAGCTGAAGGAGAAGGCCCGAGGCGCCTATAAAAGAGAGAAGACATCCATCGAAGGAAGGGTCGGCCCTTTGCGTGCAAAACACCCATGTAAACCCTAGCAAAGCTGGTTACATTAGCCTCTGGCTGGAGGAGGAAGAAGACCATCGCTTCCCTCCCCAGGCAAGAACTGCCTCAAGGGGGCTTCCGGCAAGGTCAATTGTACTGTAACCTTCCACATATTATAGAGACAGGCAGGAGTAGCGGTCTTACCTCCTCACGAGGGCCGTGAACCTGGGTAAAGGACGGTGTCTTCCTTGGTTGGGTGTGCGTCTTCTTCGGTTCCGGCGAGCAATGTCGCGGAGCTACTTGAGGGTTTAGACCTCCGCATTCAATCCCCTTTCGAATCACACTTCAGGAAGTGACTACCCCTGATTCCTGGGAGTCATAACCCGACAGGCAAAGCGTAGGACCGGGTGCAACTGGGGCAAGTCAAATGTCCGTGATAACCGGCTTCAAGAGCTGGCGAGACTCGGCATGCTGCCGCCTCAGTCGGAGGCCCACTGGCGCGCCCCGGACGAAGAAGAGACCCTGTCGCAGCCAGGACCCGGCGAGGTAGTTCTCTTCGCTGATCACATCCCCCGGGGTTTCAAGCCCATGGGTTCCCTTTTCTTCCGCCAGATCCTCGATTATTTCCAAATCCATCCACAAGACATAGCACCAAACTCGGTGCTCAACATCACCCACTTCGTCGTTCTTTGCGAAGCCTATCTCGGCATCGCTCCCAGTCTTCCTCTTTTCCTCGAGTTCTACTACTGCAAGCCCCAACAGGAATACCCGGCGGGGCCTCTTGTCTCCTGCGGTGGCGTAACTATCCAGCGCCGCCGCAACATCATCTTTCCGGGTGTGGTTCTCCACTCACACCCGAAGGACTGGCAGAAGACTTGGTTCTACTGCCAGTCACTCACTCATGAGTGTGAGCCGGCCCTTCTCGGCTTTCGAGCTGATAGGCTCGCCCTCCACGAGAATATGAACTCCTTCGCCTCGCCGGCTGATCGGGAGGCTATCAAGCCACTGGTTGTTCGGGTCTGCGCCCTCCTGGCCCACGGTCTGACGGGTGCGGACTTGGTCCGTTGCTGGGTTGTGTGGCGCATCATGCCACTCGGCATCCGGCCGGGCCTCATCTGCCAGTACTCCGGGTCTCCAGACGACCCGATGCGCTTCAACCAAAGCGGTCAGTCGGAAGAGACGCTGGTCTGGGTTATCCGGAAGATCGTCAATGAATCTCCGGATTCTCTGGCGATCCCCGGCCTTCCTCCCTTCTGCGCCATCAATCCACTGAAGCCGGTACTTTATGTTTCCTTTGTCTTTTTCTTCATGTTTCGGAACGTTCTCTAAGTTACTGACCTTTAACTCTTTAGGCGGATGATACTTGGTGGTCCGCCGCACTGCCTTCGTCGCCCGACTCCGCCGATGAGTCGGGTAATGACGCTGAAGAGGCCGGCTCCGAAGCAGGCGCGGAAGAAGAAGCAGAAGGTGAGTTAGACTCCATCACCCGGCTTTTCCTTGAATTAATGGACGCCGACATTCGGGAAACCCGGTCTCCCTCTATTGGCGAGGACGATATATCAGATACGGTTCTTCCGTCTTCAGACCCAGCCCCGCCGACTACCAAGAGGAGGCTTCGTTCAGACTCCGCCGAGGTAACTTCGCGGTGCTTGGGCTTGTCTTATTTGCTTATTTTTACTCTGGCCTTACTGGATTTGTCTTTTTTTAGGAGGAAAGGGAAGCTCGTCGCCAAAAGCGCCGGCTTCAATCCTCCGACTCTGACGAGCCACTTTTTGAAGGTATTTCCCGTAACCCGACTCCTCGCCGGGTTTAGCCTCTGTAGACACGCCCTTCCGTTCTTTATCCTTTAGCCGGGACTGAGCGGCGGTCTCTCTCAGTGTCTTCAGATTCGAGCGATGATCTTTTTGGCGGCTTCGCTGTCAATGAGGGGTATGCCGCCTTTCTCTCTCCCTTTTCATTCGCTTCTTTGTCTTTATTGTAACCCTCTTCCTACTGCGCAGAGCTCGCACTATGCCCACGCCTTCTCCGGCTGTGGATGAGACTGTTGTTACTTCGCCCCTTCGTGCTGAAGGAGGGGCCGATAAGTCGGCACCGCATCCGGCTTCTCCTCTGAATTCTGGCTTGCCGGATGTGGAGATCACCGGCTCTGCCAAGGGTGACAAGCCCCTCGACTCCCGCATCGCCAAAACCACCACGCCGGGTGCCGCCACCTCAAAATATTCAACCGGCAAAGCCTCCGGCTTCCACTCCTATAAGGACATGGACTTGACAACTCTCTTCGGGGAGCTTCATAGGCGTGTTGGGGAGTCGCGCCAAGCAGAGGACAACGTCTTGGCTGAACTCCAAGAAAAGTTTGAGGTATGCATGTATATCTCTCCTAGTTCCCAAGTGTCGGGTTATCAGCCTGCGATGACTCGGGACTTCCAATGTGACATGCGTTGATAAGTGATGTTCTCGTTGAGTAGTCCCCAAGAGTCGGAATGACTGCTTGCAGTATTCCGGGTCTTCGTTTGCTCTTTTGCTTTTGGTTTCAACTTAGTAGTCCCCAAAAGTCGGGTTATCGGCCTGAACTTTGATTTTGAGCCCACAATTGAGTAGCCCCCAAGTGTCGGGTCTTAGCCTGCGCTACGTGGGACTTATAACAATTTGGGCTTTCTTACTCTTACTCGTCGCGTCCTGATCATTTGTTTGTGTTTCTTGTTTCAGGACCAGACCCGCCAACGGGACCATGCCCTTGACGTTGTCAAGGGGGAGTTGGAGACGGAAGCCGGCCGCCGTGCCGGCCTTGAGAAGAAGATCGCCGAGCTTGAGAACAAGCTCGGCGAAGCTGCTGAAGAAAACTCCCTCCTCCGTCGAGAGATGGACGAGCATGAGACCAACTGGACGGAGCAGCATGACAAGCTGCAAGAGGACCTGAACGCCTCCAACGCCAAGTACTCAAAGCTTGTCGCGTTTCTTGCTGAGATAACCACCGCGCTCTTTGGTAAGCCGGCTCTGTTTTTGACTGTCCTATACCTTAGCTTGTAATTCTGACTTACACTTCTGGCTTTCTTTTTCCAGGGTCTTGGAACCCTATCTGCAAGCTTGAGCCGGAGGGGAAGCTCAAGGCCGTCCATACGCTTGTGCAGCAGCTGTAATATGGAGCTGGAAAGGCGTTGATGGCCTGTCACGGCTGGGAAAAGCCGGCCACGACGCAGGCCAAATTCCTCCAACAACTTAATGTTCTGCCGGCTTGGCTGGATAACTGGAGGAGGTCTGCAGCCTGGCGTGCCTCGATGCGCATCTTGGCCTTGACCAAGGCGCATTACCCGGACGTCGACACGGAGCTTCTCACCAAGGTGTGGCCCTACAAGAGTGACGGTACTCCTCTCACCAAGGAGGACATCAAGGCCATAGATGTGAAGACCCGGCACCATGCAACGATGCTGACTGATAACCTCAGTCTTAGCACTTTCTAGGTGGGGTACACGGCTGAGGGAGCCAAGCTTTCTCCCAAAGAGCCGGCCTTGACGGGTCTTGATCCGAGCTACCGCGCTCCTCTGCCGACTCAGCCGGAAGTGGCTCCTGAGTCCGGGACATTCAACGTGCCGGCTCCTCCTCGCCCGGCCTCTGGCCCCTTTTCAAGCGTCTTCGAGATTTCCTGGGAGGATGCTGAGGGCTTGGTGAAGAGGAAGTCCAAGAAGAAATCCATCGCCTCTGGCTCTTCCGGATTAGCTCCCGAGACCCCAGCTGTACCTAATAAGTCTGGCCCGGCAGCGTAAACCGGCTTGTAATACTTATTCGTCTTTGCACTTTGAAACTCATATTCTTTTTGGCTTGTATAGCCTGTAATAGGTTAGCTTTAACTCTATGAAGCTTCATCTGTGCTGATGCGCCTTCGTGTGCCTGATACACTTGCTCTAATCTTATATCCGGCCTTAGCCGTATTTTGCAAGCAGCGTATTTGGTGTTGATGACCCTTTAGGTTTCCTTTGCCTCTGCATAGCCGGTTTTCTTTTTGACACCCTGTGTTAGAAACTCGGGGTCGATCAGGTTCTGCTAAGCCCTCAGGGGCATCAGTCAGATCGAAAGCCGGGTTTGTAACATCTGGTCGTGGTGGCTATTTTGCCGGGTAAGAATAACATCGAGCTAGCAGGCAAGTGTAACCAAGAAATTGTGGCGTCTATGCCAGGCTTTTGAGTATTTAACTTGTAGCTGTTAGCTGGCAAGCCCCCAAGACCTCTTTAGTAAATTGTGGCGTCTGTGCCGAGTCTTGCGTTTTCAACTTCTAACTTTTCTTTAGCAAGCCCCCAAGACCCCTTTAAGAAATTGTGGCGTCTATGCCAAGTCTTGAGTGTTCAACTTCTAACTTTTAGTTAGCAAGCCCAAGAAACCTTTAAGAAATTGTGGCGTCTATGCCGAGTCTTGAGTTTTCAACTTCTAACTTTTAGTTAGCAAGCCCCCAAGACCCTTTTAAGAAATTGTGGCGTCTATGCCGAGTCTTGAGTTTTCAACTTCTAACTTTTAGTTAGCAAGCCCCAAGACCCCTTTAATGTGTAACATCTGGGCACTTTTGTCAACAAACTCTTTTCTTCAGAGAAGTTTTCTTTATATAGCACAAGATATGTACATAGCTAGCAACCCGCCTCATTAAAAACCTTCCAGTCCCCTTAGGTACCCTGGTAAGGAAAAGAGCGCGTCTAAAACCTGCTGCTTTCTCAGTAAAAGATACAAAAATAGGTATGGAGTCCATCCATCCGGGTTTCCCTTTGTCTATGTGTAGTATGGCCTCAGCTCTGCTATGATCCATGGCCTATCGTTCTCTGTCATTGGGTACCTTGTGTGATCTGTGTTTGGCCCTGTCACGGTGTTTTCTTCCCTTAGATCCACCAGATAGTAAGATCCTTTGTGTAGGTTTCTGCTTATCACGAAAGGTCCCTCCCATGGGGGGGTGAGCTTATGAAAGCCGGCTCTGTTCTGAGCCAATCTGAGGACCAAATCTCCCTCCTAGAAAGTCCTGGATCTGACCCGGCGGCTGTGATACCGTCTTAAGTCTTGCTGATATATAGCTGATCTTTCCAGTGCTAGCTCTCTTGCTTCTTCCAGTAAATCCACTGATGTGAGCCGGGCTTTCTCATTTTTGGTCTCCACGTTGTTTGCAACTCTTGGAGAATCATGAATGATGTCGCTAGGTAAGACTGCTTCTGCGCTATATACCATGAAGAAAGGAGTGAAGTCTGTGGATCTATTTGGGGTTGTGTTGATACTCCAGACGACTGATGGCAGTTCTTCTTCCCAGGCTCTGGCTGCTCTGATAAGCGGAACCCGGAGTCTCGGTTTTATCCCTCTGAGGAGCTCCTGGTTTGTTCTTTCAATCTGGCCGTTTGACTGAGGATGTGACACCGAAGCCAGATCAAGACGGATTCCATTGTCTCCGCAGAACTTCTGCATCTCTCCGAGTGAGAAGTTTGTCCCATTGCCTGTGATGATGTTGTGAGGGTACCCGAATCTGAATATGATTCTCTTTAGAAATTTGACTGCTGTAGCAGCTGAGCAGCTGTTGACGGCTTGTACCTCGACCCACTTTGTGAATTTGTCCACTGCTACCAGGAGATGAATTTTCTTGCAGGGTGACGGCCGGAAGGGTCCAACCATGTCCATACCCCATACTGCAAAATTCCATGTGATTGGTATTGTCCTTAGGTCCTGAGCCTGTACATGAATCTGCCTTGCATATCTCTGGCATCCATCGCAAACCCGGGCTATGCTCTCCACGTCTGCCAAAGCCGTCTGCCAAAAGAATCCATGTCTAGATGCCTTGGCTACCATTGATCTTGATGATGTGTGGTGTCCACAATCTCCTGAGTGGATCTCCTGTAGGATTTTCCGGCCTTCCACTGGTGAGACACATCGCAGGAAAACTCCTGAAGTGCTCTTCTTGTGTAACTCGACGTTGATGATGACGTACGCCTTAGCCCGGCGTACAATTTTCTTGCCAGAACTTCATTTTGTGGTAGCTCTTCTCTGAGTAGATAAGATAGGTACGGCTCTGTCCATGATGGTGTTTGATGTAATGCGGCAACCAACTGGGACTCCGGGTCATCAAGGACTGCAAGTTCTTCCTCAGTTGGCAGCTTGACAGATGGGTTATATAACTCGGCCTTGAATACATTAGGTGGTATCGGGTCTCTCCTGGAGCCGATTCTTGATAGAGCGTCTGCCGCCTCATTCTTTCTTCTATCAATGTGTTCCACTTGATACCCCGAGAAGAACCCGGCTACTCTGTCAACCTCTCTTCTGTATGCTGCCATATTGGCGTCCTTTCTATCCCAGGTCCCTGATACTTGCTGTGCCACTAAGTCCGAGTCCCCATAGCACATGATCCTCCTGATGCCCATCTCCTTGGCGACTTTCAGGCCGTGTAACAGAGCTTCATACTCGGCAATGTTGTTCGTTCAGGGCTCGAAATGTATCTGTAAGACATAACTCAGCTTGTCTCTCTTTGGTGAAGTTAGAACTACGCCGGCTCCAGATCCTCCGAATAGCTTAGACCCATCAAAGTGCATGGTCCAATGTTTGATACTCGGCGCTGAAGGCAGGGGATCAAACTCGGTCCAGTCATTGATGAATCGGCTAAGGCTTGAGATTTGATTGCTGTTCTGGGTCATAGTATATGTGATAAGGCCCCATATCGATGGCCCACTTAGCTACTCTTCCTGTCGCCTCCCTGTTTCTGATTATTTCTGCTAGGGGATCTGAGCTTACCACTGTTATAGGGTGTTCCTGGAAGTAGTGTGGCATTTTCCGGCTTGCCATGAATACTCCAAAGACCAACTTCTATCATTGCGGGTATCTCTGCTTTGACTCGGTTAGGGCCGCACTTACGTAGTAGACTGGCCACTGAACCGGGTATTCTTTACCTTCTTCTTTCCTCTCACGAGGACCACGGCGCTGACGACACGTGAGTTGGCGGAGACATATAACAACATTGGCTCCTTACTCGTAGGGGCTGCTAGGACTAGTGCTGTGGACAGTGTTTTCTTCAAATCTTCGAAGGCATCATCCGCTTCTTGGTCCCATATGAACCTGTCTGATTTCTTCAGTAACTTGTATAATGGGAGTGCTTTCTCTCCCATCCTTGCTATGAACCAGCTTAGGGCTGTGATGCAACCCGTCAATTTTTGGACGTCGTTTACGCATTCTGGTTTCTCGAGGTTCATGATCGCCTTGTGACAAGGGTGTAACTCGACAAATCCCAGGGTTGTGCACCCCGGGTTGATTGAGGGGGAGAGAGAAGAGCGTTGGTGATCACGACGGCTGACAAGCGGGGATTTTACCCAGGTTCAGGCTCCCGGAGGTTAACACCCTACTCCTGCTTGTCTGTTATTGATGGCGAGTTGTGATTACAATGGCGGCGAGATTGCGATCTCGCTAGGGTTTGTGGTGGTGGCTATTGGCATGGCCTCTGGGACGAGCAACCCGCCTGGCTTTATAGGTAGCCAGGTCTCGGGTGGTCGTATCGATGGTAATTACAGATATGGCAGGTTATGAGACCTAACCGACTTGGACTAGGTTACACGGTACCCCTAGTGGGCCTTCTGTGGGCCTTCTTCAGCTTGGCGCGGCCCAGGTAGCCTCATCGTGGGCTAGTCGAAAGGTAGCCCCACGTCAGTAGCCCCCGAGTGCTTGGTCGAATCGCAGAGTCGGGCAAAGGACTTCTTCCTCCTGGGCGCGCTACCGGACTGCTTGTTCTTGAGTTCGCACTCGTTTTCTTCAGTCGAACAGGACGCTCCCAATGGGAGTAATCTTCTGCAGTCGAATTACTTCTCCTTGGCCTTCGTGTGAAGCTTGCTTCTATTCGACCCGTGGGCTTACTTCCAGATGGATTCGGCTGTTTGAGCTTACTCGATTTTCTTTGCCACCCGAATGATTGTATCAGGTTCTCGGATCAGCAGTATGTCTTACTTGGTTGTTTTCAGCTGCGAAACTTACTACTCGAATCGCTCAGTCGAGTTGTCGTCCTGTTTCACTTGTTTGGAGCTGTTGGCTTGATGACGTCACTGATGACGCTCCATTGCACGCCTCTGCGCCCAATGGGACGTGACGCAGCGGGGTCCACTGGCAGATCTGACCGTGGTCAGCAGTTATCACGTCTCCGAACTGGGCGTGAAATTTGCGTGGCACGATGATGACGCCTTGATTCCCGTGCGTAGTGGACGGAGTGGGCGGCGACGGTTGGTTTCTCCGTGCGACACGTGGACGGCTGGATGTAGCTGCTCGGAACCGTTGCTCTGTGGACGACATAGATGAATTTACTCAAGGCATAAGAACTGCGCTGCAGTGCAAGGGCATCATCTTCTCCAATCGTCCGCGCCTCCTTTCCTCTGCTCTCTACCATTCTCGCCACCATCCGAGCTCTTTGCGTTTTGTCCTCCCACCTGCTGCTATCCTCCGGAGCCAATGGGCAAGCCGAAAACCACCGCCGGCACCTTAGCTGCCGCCGCCGAAGCCGCGCTGATGAAGAAGCCCGACGTCGACTGGCAAAGGTCGTCGGTGAAGAAGGCGGAGCTTGAGCTCCTCCGCGCGCAAGGCCTCCTACCACCATCGGATCAGGCCCAGGTACGCGCTCCTGGAAAATAGGTGTGCCCCGCACCCCGTGAGGGGGAACGCGTGTGCTTCGTGGATTTTCTTCCGCGGGGCTTCTGGTTCCCTCTCCACGACTTTTTTCACGGTCTCTTGTACGCCTATGGGATTCAGATCCACGATCTGACCCCCAATGGTGTTTTGAGCATCGCGAGCTTTATTGTGCCCTGCGAGTGCTTCCTGGGGATCGCACCCCACTGGGCGCTATGGAAGTCGCTCTTCCCTGTTCGCAAGAATGTCAGGAAGAGCGGGTTGACATTCCCCGTGGGCGGCTTCGGAAGCCAGGTGCGCGGTGATACCGCGTACTTTCAGATGAAGAAGTCTGACTCCGTCCAGGGGTGGCGGAAGAAGTGGTTCTACATCCAGTGGAACCAGGATGGCCTTGCGCAATTCGACGGCGAGCGCGGGCTGCTGAAGACTCGCGCCTGGTCGCACCCGCTCGCCGAGGAGGTGAAGGAGTCCGCAAGGCCGCTGCTGAGCCTGCTGTGCAACCTCACCAAGACTCTGGGGCGCGAGACGGGTGGCGTCTTCCTGATGGCCACCTTATTCCGGCTTCGCTTTCAACCACTCGCTGCTCGGCCTCACCCGATGTGGGCGGTCGACGACGCCGGCAACCAGCCACTCGAACTACTCGGGGGATGCGCCATACAGGCTTCACTGAAAAAATCCTAGGCCACCACCCGAGCTGCTCGGGGGCTGCGCCATACAGGTCAAGTCCTAAACCCTAAGTCGCCACAAGATACACTTGGAGACTGCGATATACAAGTCTCACTTGAAAAATCCTAGGACGCCACTCGAAGAACTCGGGGGCTGCGCCACACAGGTTAACAACACAGACTTAGGCTGTCACCCAAGGTACTCGGGGGCTGCGCCACACAAGTCAAAACCGAAGCAGATACTCGCACAATAATGAAAATAATTTCACTCATTACTCGGGAACTCCTTTAACCTCATGCATTGTCATTTACATTGGCATATTCGCCACCTATAGCTAACCCTGTACAGCAGAAGAAGGCTACTCTTAATCTGCAGGCTCGTCCTTCGGCGCGTCGAGTGGGCCTACAAGGCCCTCACTCAGCTTCTGCACCTGCTCGATCACCTGGCGCGCAGCCGCCAAGGTATCGGCGTAGTCAGCGTGGCCAATTGACGGCGCCAATTGACGAGGGTGTAACTCGACAAATCCCAGGGTTGTGCACCCCGGGTTGATTGAGGAGGAGAGAGAAGAGCGTTGGTGATCACGACGGCTGACAAGCGGGGATTTTACCCAGGTTCAGGCTCCCGGAGGATAACACCCTACTCCTGCTTGTCTGTTATTGATGGCGAGGTGCGATTACAATGGCGGGGAGATTGCGATCTCGCTAGGGTTTGTGGTGGTGGCTATTGGCGTGGCCTCTGGGACGAGCAACCCTCCTGGCTTTATAGGTAGCCAGGTCTCGGGTGGTCGGTATCCATGGTAATTACAAATATGGCAGGTTATGAGACCTAACCGACTTGGACTAGGTTACACGGTACCCCTAGTGGGCCTTCTGTGGGCCTTCTCCAGCTTGGCGCGGCCCAGGTAGCCTCATCGTGGGCTAGTCGAAAGGTAGCCCCACGTCACCTTGATTCCTCTTTCTGAAACTATGAAGCCGAGTAACATGCCTGCTGGAACCCCGAATACGCATTTGGTCGGGTTAAGCATCATCTGATACTTGCGGAGATTGGTAAAGGTCTCTCTCAGGTCATCTAAGAGTAACCCGGCTTTCTGAAATTTGACCACGACATCATCAACGTAAGCATGGACGTTGCGGCTAATCTGATCTTCAAAGCACTTCTGGATACATCTCTGGTACGTTGCCCCTGCGTTTTTGAGGCCAAATGACATTGTTTTGTAGCAAAAAGCTCCAAAGGGTGTGATAAATGACGTCTTCTCTTGGTCTTCTTCTTTGAGCTTGATCTGGTGATACCCGGAATAAGCATCCAGGAAGCACAGTAGTTCGCTGCCGGCTGTGGCATCAATTATCTGATCTATCAGAGGTAGCGCAAAAGGATCTTTTGGACATACTTTGTTCAAACTTGTGTAATCGACACACATTCTCCACTCTCCATTCTTTTTTAGCACAAGGACCGGGTTAGCCAGCCACTTCGGGTGATACACTTCCATGATAAAGCCGGCCGCTAGAAGGCGGGCTATCTCTTCTCCAATAACTTTTTTCCTGTCTGCATTGAAACGACACAGACCTTGCTTTACTGGTTTTGCTGCTGGATCAACATGTAAGCTATGCTCGGCGAGTTCACTCGGGACACCCGGCATGTCCGAGGGGGACCATGCAAAGATTTAACGGTGCTCATGGATAAACTCGACGAGCGCGCTTTCCTATTTTGGGTCCATATGAGACCCGATCGAGAACTGCTTGGAGTAATCTCCTTCCACAAAATCGACCATCTTGGTATCCTGGGCTGACTTGAATTTTTTCTTTTCTTCCTCGTGGGCCGGCTTATCCAGCACACGTTTGTCATCCGGGTCTACCTGAGACTTGTAGTATTTCAACTCTTCTTCTGAGCAGGCCTGATCTGCCATGATGGCGTCACCCCGGTCACACTTGATTGCCATGTCTTTGCTTCCATCAATGGTGATGATCCCCTGGGGACCCGGTATCTTCAACTTGAGGTAAACGTAACATGGTCTTGCCATGAACTTGGCGTAAGCCGGCCTTTCGAATAAAGCGTGGTACGGGCCTTTTAGGTCAACCACCTCGAATGTCAGGTATTCTGACCTGTATTGGGTCTTGCTTACTCCGAAAGCTACCTCCAATCTGATTTTCCTGGTACTATTCCATGAAAAATTGTTGATGTTGGTGTTAGTCGGCTTTCGGACAAACCCATCCTTTGAAAAGTGTCCGGATATAAGATGTTGATGCTGCTCCCTCCGTCCATTAGGACCTTGTTCAGGCGAAAGCCGTCCACTTGTGGTGCTACCACCAAGGCTAGGAGACCCGGGTGTTCGATTCTGTCCGGGTGATCTTCTCTGCTCCAAGTTACTGGTTGCTGTGACCACTTCAGGTACTTTGGTAAGGCTGTTGTTACTGTATTGACCTCTCTGTCTTTCAATTTTATCTCTCTCCTACATGTGTTGGTGGTAAACACATGATATTGGCCTTGACTGTGTAGTTCTTCTGGTGTTTGTTGATAGCCTCCGCCTTGGTGCTGACTTGACCCGGCGTTGTTGTTTGGTGGTGCCTGAGACCCGGGTCCTGTACCCTGGTTGCCCAGGTTACCGTTGTTGCCGAGATTTCCTTGATTAGCACTGTTCCCATTGTTTCCATTGAAGTTGCCTTGGTTTTGTTCCAAAGACTGCTCGTGTTTTCTCCATGCCCTCATGTCGGCGCATTGTGCTAATGTGTGTTTGGCTGGTTTACCGTTCCTGGCATGCCTAGGACACGGCATGCTATAAATTTTGCTGATGTTTGGCCCTCTTGGGGGACCGGCTCTGAAGTTTCCGCCGGGTCTTGGTCCTTTGTAACCTGAGGCTTGGGTGGTTCCAACAAACTCTGAGTTTCCTCCCTCATAGGGTTTTTATTGTTTTGATTTCCATTGTTCTGATTTGGCACCGGGTTACACGCTGCATTGACCCGGTTGCTCTTCTGTTGCTCTTCCGTCTCGCCTACTCTTTTGTCTGTTGCTGCATATTTGTAAGCAATTGAGACCACCTCTCCAATGGTGATGTCTTGGCGAGCCGGGTCTTCTCTCATACGTCCTACCTTGTGCGTTAAAGAATCGAAGGCACAGTTTTTCTCCATCGTGGTTATTGCCGTGTGAGCTGAAATATTGATTGAAGATTGCAGAATCTATGTGATCCGTGCTACCCATTGTCTCGCTGACTCGGTTTTTATCATGACACACCGATCTAGATCTGCCTCAGTGTATTGCTTCTTGCATGTCCCGGCAAAATTTGAAATAAATGTCGTCTTAAGTTCCTCCCATGACTGGATGCTGTTTGGTGGAAGCAGGTCCAGCCAAATTTTGGGTGCTCCTTCCGCCATCATTAAGTATAGGAATCTTGCACAGAGGTTCGGTGTAGCATTTTTCATGTCCATGGCCATGTTGTATCCACTCAACCATGTCTCTGGGTTCATGTTCGGCTCATAGTTGACAACCTTACTTGGCTCTTTAAATTTTTCTGGGAAAGGTTCTGATCTGATCGCGTCTGACAAACACTTCGGTCCTGTTAAGTTCAAAGACGAGCCTCCTCCCTGACCCGGTGCAGGTGAATTTACAACGGGTCTGGGTTGGACCGTGACCCCGACTCTCGCTCCCGCCTCGGGCGTGGCTACTACCACCGCCGCACGTATTGCTCTCGAACTGTCTACTATGGATTGGGCAGCGGAGACGGCAGGCGCGGCCATCCTTCGTGGTCCGTGCACCTACTGCTGCTGTTGAACTGGTTGCGGGGCTGGCCGGTTACCGGTCCTAGCCTATTTTGAACTGATCTCGCTACCACCGGCTCTGGCTGCCGAGTTCTGGTACGGGTTCTTGCCGGCTCTGAGTTGAAAGCTTGTGAACCTCGTGGGTTGTTGTTCTGTTGAACTACGGCCGTCTTTAGCAGGTCCACGACTCTCCTTGCCTCTAAGCCGGCCGGTGAATTATCGAAAGGTATCCGCTCTAGGGCGTGCGTTGCCGCAAAAATATTGTCAATTGGGTTATTGTAATGACCCGGTGGAGGATCAAACCTGGGTGGTGTTGGTGGTAGTTGCTCGATGATTGCTGCTCCGGCTTCTGCCACATTTCTTGCTGGTGCTCCTGGCAGGACAGCTGCTGGCGCCGGGTTAGTTATCGCCACCGGTGCTGCCATTGACATCGGGTTTGGTGTTTGAAACTCCAAGGCCGCGGGTGCTATGGTATTTGTTCCGGTTGGGAGGTGTAGCCGGCTTCCATGCCTTCTGTTCTGGACAGCGGTTAACTTGTCCCTTCTTCTCTGGAGGGTGCTTCTTTCTTCCAACATTTTTTGCTCTCGCTGGATCACAAGCTGCTCCCTTTCCTGGATACGCCGGTGCTCGGCCGCGTGCTCTTGGCTTGCCCTTGCCACCGAATGTCTTAGTTCTTCTAACTCTCTCATCATGGCCGTGATATTATTTGTTACTTCGCCTTGCGCCGGGCTTGTTGAAGTTCCTGCGAGCGTTTGCTGCTGTGGCGGAGGTCTGACCAAGTTGGTTGGGCTTGCAGCGAGTATCGGGTTTCCAAGGGAGATTCCCGCAGCTGGTGTCTGTATATGAGCCAACGAACTGAAAGTCGGTAAGATTCCTCCCACTACGGGATTAGGGGGTGCATAGTTTTCTGCGGGTGGAGCTTGACGTTGATCCCAGTTTTCTCTGTTCTGCCTTGCTAACGCTTCGGCGCTTGTCTCATCACTCATGGAAACTGATGCTCCGTCTACCGGGGGTGCCCGGGTTACCACGTGAACCGTCATGTGATGCGCGGGTCCTAGCGGTGCCGGGTAAGCTTCATCCACAAACCCGTCTCCAAAATGATCATCGAACAAGGGTAAGATTGACTCTGTGTCTGTATCCAGATCTGACATGTTAACGGGGGTGACGACGGGGTCCTTGCTGACCCGGCACATTGATTCTCTCTCTTTTGGTGAACTGGCTGATTCCTCTCCGTCCGTCTGGGTCATGGTGGCTGACCCGGACTCGGATTCGAACTCCGGCTCGTACTGTTCCGTGTCGGCTCCGTCGGACCGGATCACGCCTACGAAAACATTGATTTGTCCAAAGATGAACATAGATCCGGTCTCCAAGAAATCCGCCTCTTCTGTCCAGCCGGAGTCGTCCACGATCCGCTCCCCTCCTGAGAGCGTGTGGATCTGGCCGATAGCTAGGTTTTCCATACCTCGCAGCGCTTCTTCTGAAAAAGTGATGCTCTTGGCCGTAGGCCCCACGGTGGGCGCCAACTTTCGTGGGATTGTCACGGCAGATGTTACCCGGAGGTAACTTGAGATGTGGGGCATGGTGGCTTCTGACATCAGGAGCTTGTCTAGCGTGGCGTGGGGAAACAAGGGTTTACCCAGGTTCGGCCCCTCGTCGTGAGGTACAGACCTACTTCCTGCTTTGGCTTTACTGATTAGGGTTTCGGAACTCGGCGCCTTAGCTTTCGGGTCTCGAGATTACAAGGTGTCTCTACTATGACTTGTGTCGATTGAACCTGCCTCTCTAGGAACCAGAAGACCCCCTTATATAGGCGGCGGGTCTCGCTGCAGGTACAAAGCCGGGTCCGGGTTCCTATCCTACCCGGACTCTACTCTAAGTTCTATAAGCCTCTTCTTTTCTTAGCAGGACTTCGTCTTGTACTTGGTCTCCAGCCTTCTGGATCCTTCTTGCTTGCGGGCCAAGGCATACGTCGCGCATCGGCTTACGTATCACCCGGCCCATGTCTTTATGCTTGATCCGGCCCAGGCTCCTACCAGGCCGGCTTATCATCTATGTCGGTGGGCCTACCGGGTTACGATCCCCCCAACAAACTGTGTCCGGCACGAGAAGCGAGGTGTAGGTCGTCATACCGAGATCCGAGGGGGAGTCTAGAGATGCTAAGTCTCACCCCCGGATAGGTCTTCCTGGCTAGAGGGATCCCGGAAGTGGGATGTAGGTGTAAAAACATCCCGGTCTCAAGGGCAAGATCTGTTTTTGGCTTCTTAATTGATTTTCTTCTTCAAGCTGATCCCGCACATCGTCTTAAGTGGCTGCACAGCACCAGCTTTGGGGACTAGTGTCGTGGGGCTGCCCCCCGGGTACGACAGATCCCGGTACAGATCAGCAGTTCGGCAACAGGAGAATTGACCTTTGGGGACGAGCAAGGGTCGTCCTGTGGTGCGCCAAAGGGGCAACTTGGCCTTTCGAGAATGGTTGGGCCCAAAGTGTCTCCTGGAGAGCGCAAGGGTCATCTCTGGAAGCTATAAATAGACCCCCAGACCTTCAGGATAGCATAAGCACCAGCGGATGGTTCCTCTAAGAACTAGCTTCTCGAAGATGTCTTTGGTAACAGCCTAAGACATCTTCGGGAGGCTAGGCCTAGAGATACTCATCCTAAGTTGTAATCCGGAGCAGGGGTGGAACTCGGGCTCAACCGGGAGGGCTCTTGGGCTTCTGGGTATGTCGGAGTCCTTCGGTAAAATCCCGGGTAGAGGAGAACCCGGAGGATCCGGGTGGGCTTCCCAGGTAGATACTAACCGACTTACCTATCTCGGTCATGGAAGGTAATCTTTGATGTGCAGGAAGGACATGCCGAACTGAACAAGGAGGAGACCGACATTGGGGCATGTCGGTCGGAAGTCAGAGGTCTGGTGCAGGCTTTCCGTCTGACACGGGGGGAAGTCCCATTCCTCCTGACACGGAAGCATGGTCACCTCCCATCTGGCACGGGAGCGTGTCAGCCGGTACGATGACGCTACGACAAGATCGGACATGCCTAGCCCGGCAATCCGGAAAAGGCTACCAGGCATGGGCGCAGACATGTCTTATCTCAGACAGAGGGATAATGATGATTGAGGATGGCGCCTGCAGTCCTTGCCGGAATGATGACGGCAGGGCTATACCGGATAGCACGGCGGCTAGGTCGCAATAGCCGGTGTCAACATAACCGGTAGCCCTGTCCAGTGGGACCGTGCCGGATTAGGGTTTCCGGCCCTCCTGGCCGGAACTCTATAAAAGGCGCCATAACTCCTTATGTAGGGAAGGGAACAACTCGAGGGCCAAAACTATAGTCTCATTTACTCCTAGTGCATTTACTTCATCCCCTTCTCTAGTTCGTCTAGTTCATCTAGTTCTTCACCAAGAGAGCTCAAGGAGTATGTTGTAAATCTTGACTTACACTTATATTGAGAGGGAAGGCAGGAGTAGGGGTGTTACCTCCTCACGAGGGCCCCGAACCTGGTTACATCGTGTGTTTGGTTTTGCCTTCGTGCATTTGTTTGGGTTTACTAGATCTTGTAGTGTGTTCTTCGGTGTTTTTGTGTCTTCCGGCACCTTCTACCGTGTGATCTCCTTAGCTCTCTAGCCCTCCGCGGATCCACCAGCGTCCATCGGCCCCACACATTAGCCATCCTATGGCATCTGCCGTGACACCACCACGACAATATGTCAAAAATACTCAAATCACACATTTGAAATTTGGATATTTTGCACTATGTCAAAAATGAAAACTAACAATTCTAAAATATTCTACATGTCAATGGCTTTCCAAATATATAAAAATATTGGAATTTGGCTAAACAGATAATAAGTAATGATAAAAACAATACGAAGGGGGTATTCTGTAAACTGTTATTAAATTTTAATTAGGAAAAATCGTGGAAATTCTCTGCACACGTGGATCCGACGTGGCGCTGATGTGGCGCTGGCTGTACTCGCTGAGTCATCATACCAATTCGGTTTTAAGTGATCTAATCCTAGCCATGCACGAAAGATCCAACGGTTCAGATCAAAATGACCAAAACCGAGCGGAGACATTGCCATAAGCCTAACCGGAGGCGTGCCTGCGGCGGCGACATCGCCGGCGACGCGCCTTCCTGACGTTATAAGCGAATGAATTCGAGCGTTTCAGCATGGTCGTGGGCGTGGTCTCCGGCCGTTGAAGAAGAAGCTGACGTGTGGGCCCCACACGTCAGTGAGAGAGAGAGAGAGAGAGAGCGGGCTACTTGGGCTTCGGCCCAAATGACTCGGGGGCTAGCCTCGTCTCTTTTTTATTTTTTTATTATTCAAATTATTTTCTGTTTAAACCTTTTGTATCCAAAATAAATTCAAAACTTTATCAAAACTTCTCAGAAAAATTCATAAAAATACATTTTAAGAAGGTTATTAAAAAAAGAACTTTTTGGTAGTATTTTTGTCTAAAATAAATTAAATAAATGAAAATTTGTTATAAAATCAATATAACAACTTTATAGAAATAAACACAATATAAACATATAAATAAAAATTAATTTAAAACTTATTTTATTTAAATGTCATGTTTATATGATTATGATGTATGAATGCAAGGGTTGATGTTTTGGATTCCAAAACAAATTCTATATAGTTTCAAAAAGTTTTTGATTTTTCTTAATTTTCAAAAATTGGAAAATCCTAGGATGTTACACCGTTTAACACAAAACTCGCCGGCGGGGTCGACGAGGTCGACCGGAGTTTGCAAAACTCGTCGGCGGCAGTGGCGGATGGTCGACGAGGATTTCTGACAGCCCGACGGCACGAAACAGAGAGCGACGAGAGGGGAAATGGTGCGGAGGAGGAGGGAGTTAAAAGGGGTCGAAGGGGGCGTTGATTTCTCCCTTTAATTGCTCGAATTGATGCGAATAAAAACGGCGGTTTCGGCGAGGTCGGGGGCGTGGTTTCCGGCTGGAGCTTGAAGAAGACTCGCCCCTGACAGGTGGGGTCCGCAAGTCAGCGAGCGAGAGAGAGTGAGGCCAGCGTGGGCTGCTGCTGGGCCTCTGCTCGCTGCGCGCGCGAGGGGACAGATGGGCTTCGGCCCATTTGGCTCTTCTATTCTTTTTTTGTTTAGTGTTTTCTTTTCTAATTTCTGTTTTTCTCTTTTCTTCATATCTTTTCAATTAAAACTCCAAATCAGGTCAAATAAGATTCTTAAAATTTGTAAAAACAATATGTTTGTTTTAAAACATTAGTGGGCAAGTTTTAAACACTTTAAAAAAAATAATATCTTTGGAATATTGGTAAAATACCAGTTTGACACTTTAGATCATAATTGAAAACATAGCTGTAATAACATTTATTTTTTGGCTAAATAAAATTTATAGAATTATAATACTTATATAAGTGTGAAATTAAGTTAATTAAACTCATTTTGCAATATATAAACACTTTTGGTTTTAGTACAATATTAAATAACATAACACATCTATTTGAATTGAAAAGGGGAAATGTAATATATTCATGTTTAATTCGAAAATATTTTGTACACCTTTAAGTTTTATATTATGATAATTATTTGAAAACTCCATAACATACCTTTGGAAAATATTTTAGCTTTGTATCATTGCTTATATTGAATATATTCATGAAAATCATTTCATGTTTTTGAAAATTAATTGAAATGCCTATTTGGATAATTCATTAATTATAAATCTATGAAGTTGTAAAGTTATAAACTATAGACTTGTAATTTCCAAAAACTAAGTTTTGAACTCAGAGAAAAGAATGAAAACCATTTTGCAATTATACCATATTTAAATAGTTTTGAATTTATGAAGTTATGAATATATATGGCTAAGTGGTTGAAAACAATTACTTATAAGGAAACTATTTTATTACAATAAAAGGGGTTTGAAGTTTGTAAAACATTTTTCAATTTAATTATTGAGGTTTAAGAAATACAATGGATAAAATGTTTAACTTGAAACAACTTCTGAAAATAGTGATAAACTGAGATTTTTGAAATATTAAACTCTTTCAGTATGTTTGAAGTCTTTCATAGTTGGTTTTCTTATGGATTTTAATATTTTATTTTAATCAAAACAAAAGTTTTAAATTTTAGTGATTTTCAACATTATAAAATGTTGGGATGTTACAGACTACCACCCTAAAAAGGAATCTCGTCCCCGAGATTTGGAGAAGCTGGAAAGGAAAGCAAATGCTTGAATGATTCTCATAATTTCGAGATGTTTTGAGAAATGAAATTTCTGACATGGAAACTTGAAAACTGGCAGGGGATGAATTTTCTGATTGGGGAGGCTCGAAAGAAAGATGGTTTGGGATCTCTGGGTTTAAGGCAGCTGGGTTTGAATTATCTGGGTGGCTACCACCCTTAAAAGAAAGATTTTGTTGATACTCAAAATATTCTAACTTATACAAGAAGATCAAGACAATTAATTACAAACAACATCTAACAAACATCAAGCAACAAGGTTCAACACAAACAAGCACATACGTAAAAATTTCAAACTTCTTGTGAGAAATCGAACTTATCGTTTATCGAACGAAATACACCAATGTCATGGAAAGACAAAATTGATAGTACTGCCATACCACAATTTGATAGGTCAATACATCAACGGATCTCGTTATTCTAATGGGTAGGTGGTCTAATCTGTCTTTTTCTTGAGTGCTTCAAGTTCCTCTTCTTCTCCCTTGAGTTCTTCAAGATATTTCTGGGTGTTGTGAAGTCTAAAATGAAGTCTTTCTGCAAGGTACTCGATGGCTCTCCATTCTGCATTTCTTGCTGAATCAAAGAATGAAGTGTGAAGTATTGGGTTGGTGAACATGCAGTCACCCTCAGTCTTGTGGTCAGCTTCTTTGCTCATGTATAGGTGGACTTGTACACACCAGTATTCTTGGCCTTCATCCATGAAAGGAAAACCTTTGTATACTACTTCTCCTTCAAAAACCAAGCTCTTCATGTTATCCCTAAGTGCTCTTGGAAACTCAGTCTCGCATTCCAAGGTCATGGTCATCACTGGTCCTTTCTTGAGTGATTCAATGAGGGCGGTCATCTAAAGAAAACCAGAGAAGATACTTAGAAAAGAAATAGTTAAGATAATTACAAGAATGATGTTGGAAAAGTTCTTATTTTCAGCAAACTGAATGAAATAGATTTTTAATCCTATGGCCAAATCCTATTTCTATCTAGACCTAGGGTTTCGAACCTACAAGCAACACAGTGCTCTGATACCATCTGTAGCGTACCTGCACTTTAAATAAGACAGATACCTGTGTATAGTGCAAATCCCTGGATCAATTTTATTTCATCGATGATCCAAACTTACAAAATATTCAATACAAGTTGCATAGCATAAAGCTAGCTTTTAAAGAGTAAACAGCGGAAATACGAAAGCAGTGAGTCTCCATCATCTTCATGTTGCCACAGGCGGAAACATGTTGGTTGTAGACTCGAAACCTTTAAACGAAACCTCACGCGTCAACTGATCAATCTGCAATAAGAAAAATATTGCAACAACGTGGGTCAGATTCCATAAAAAATGGAGTCTGGCAAGTGACACTATGGTGGACACTTAGTGGAATAACTCTATAGCCTATATGCATATTTGGCTGGTGGAGTCCAAGGCTATTTTGCATAAAGCCAATTTTTCCTATCTCTTTGGAAAACACTCTTCTTCTATTCGAGACATTCGTGGCATGAAAACCACTGTCTCATTCTACCCTTGTTCACCCATCAAGTTTTATTTCTAAACTTGGAATGGTGGAATCCTCCGTTGACGTCCGTGATCACCTGCTCAAATTGTCCGTACCAGGGACACGGCTAAGTACTTAGTTTTACACTCTGCAGAGGTTGTGCACGTTCACCATTGTACCCATTCAACCCAAACTATCCTTTACACACTTATAGTGATAAGAAAAAGGAGAAGAATGAGACGAGATCTTTAAGAAGCATTTTCCCTCCCACTCTGGCTTGACCCGTTCCACCTAACACCCCTACATCTGTTTGTCAAGCCGGAGAGAGTCCACGCAACATAGTTGATCAAGCCAGATCCCATTGGCAATGGCTGCACTGGAAGCAATCGTCACTCGGAGTTCTTCATATCCCTTTGTTCCCTGGGTGGCCATCCACAAGTGCACATACTCAAGTATACACCATAGAAATGGTCCTGGGTAGCCACTCAACTTCGCCACCATATACAACCAATCCACCCAGGAGGTCCATTAACCTAGTGGATGTGTACTCTCAGGTTAAAACCTCCACATTCAATGGTCCTAAGTATAGTAGAAACTATCTTAGGTGAAAACCCCCATGAATATGGTACGGAGTAGTCACTTAACATTTTGTAAAACTTTTCATTAATTGCATAGCATCCATATTTCTACTAAGTATTATATAGGAACCTAGACACTGGAGTAAGTGTTTCTACACAGGTTTGGCATAGCAATACTATCCTACACATGCTTATATAAAAATACACTAAGTTATGCATATAGAAAATAGTAGGAAGTTTATGAGGTGTGCCACTTGGCTTTGAATGAAGTCTTTACTCACAAACTCTTTTCAATGAACTCGGGTCTCTCCGTTCAGTATAAACAATATAAACAAACAACATTACAACAATCATAAAACAAAACAACACAACACATACAAACAAGTTTCTTAAACTTCTAAGGAAAACATGTCATGCATGATATGCAAATTAATTCTAAGGACTAGAAATGCATGTCATGCCATGAAAATCTTTTAAGTTAATGCAAGGAAATGTGTTGGTCAAAATGACTAAGGACTAAGGTCAAGTTGGATAAAATAACTTTGTTATAATTTATCTTGAATAATCACTCTAATGACTTAGTCATGATGTGCATAACTACTTAGAGAAAATACTAAGTCTATTTTTCAAGATGATCAACAATTATTAACAACTCTTTGTAAATTGGATATTCACTATAGTGAGAGAGACAGACACCTGGCCAACCACTTAAATTGTGGAACAGGTCTCATGTATGTGGACATGTAAGGTTAGTCTCCAGGCCGCTTCATCTCACTATGCCGCTAGGATCCAACAAACTTTAAAGATGATAACAACAAGTTCAAAAATTGTTTAAGTCTGAAATGGAAGACAAGATTAGGAAAGAGGGAAAAGAAAGAAAGATGTAGTTGGTCTTCCAGGCTTCATCTCCAGACTTGTAATATCCTCCTTGGTGATGTCTTGATTGAATTATTGGTAGACTTGAATAATCTTCAGACTTGATTATTTTTGTATCACCTAGGATGGTCTTGGATTTAACTTAGTCTTCATGAAGTCTCAGAGAAGAAGGGAGAAAAGAAAGAGAGAGGAAGCAAAACTTAGAAAATATTTGCTGGTTAGTCTTCATGAACTTCTTCTTGATTTTCTTCTAAGTGCTTCTACTCCTTGAAGATACTTCCGAAATCTTGTTTTGGCTAAGTCCTTCTATGGCCTTCTAGCTCCATATTGAAAATCCTAAGTGTCTAAGTGCATAGCACTTTACCAGAATGTTAAGTTGAAAATATTTCTAACTTAGAGAAAAATAAAGGAGGGGTTTTACTATGAGGAGTATAACTACAAAATAAAGTATGCTCTGCATGAAATGCAATTTTAAATCACAGGAAACATAATACTATTTTTTTGTGATATTTATAAAGTATGCATAAAGTTATAATTGCAATTTAATTAGTTTCTAATTTTGCAAAACATAATAAAAGGAAATCATATAGTTTAAAGTTTTATGTGATTTAATTTTTATAACACAATTTTTATAATTTGTGTTAATAGACAGAGGGCATCTAATAAAATTTATAGCAATTGTATTTAATCAAAAATAATGTTTCTATTAATAGTTATGTCAAAAATAGTCAAACTATTCAAATTAAACATACAACTATTAAATCATGAAAATAATACTCAAGAATATTTTATAACAGAGGCATCAAGTTACAAATAATCTAAAGTTTCTAAAACAATTTGATTTGCAATTTTTGGATTTATAGATTTAAAGTTATTACAAATATATTCAAATCATCCATATAAAATTTGAATATTTTAAACTAACTCAAATTTGAATTATAACAGATCTAAAATATTCTACATGTGAAGGGCTTTCCAAATATATAAAAATATTTAAATTTGGAAATGTGAGTAAAAAGTTATAACATATTTAAGTTGCATGGTCTTTTCTGTAAAACTGCCAAATTAAATAAATCGAGAAAATCATTTTCCATGTCAGCGCTGACTGGGCAGTGACGTGGCTGATGACTTGGCGCTGAGCTGGATAAGTGGAGCGATCTGGATCGTCAGATCTAGATCTGACGGTCCAGATCTGATTATACCGGTTCATTAAAAGGATCTAATCTCGAACGTTAAACTCAGATCGGAGGGCTTACAGGGCTTTTACCAAGGACCAGCGGCGCTAGGTCGCCGGAGGACCTCGCCGGAGTTGCACTCGCGGCGGCGACGCATCGGCAACGTGCGTTCTTGACGAAATAAACGCTACGGGGACGAACCGATCTGACCAGGGCGAAGAGGAGTTCGAGGCGGTCTCGGTGGCGAGCTTAGCGGTTGCGGCGTGCTCCGATGCTCCTCCAAATCGTCGCCGGAGTTGAGCACGGTGGTGACTTGCTTCGGACATGCACGGACGAGATAACCTAGTGCACGGAAAAATATCCGAATTAGACAGGAGGGTGCGCACGGAGAAAATAGAGAGAAAGGGAGAAACGAGAGGCCACGGGGTCGACGAGGGCGACCGGAGTTTGCAAAACTCGCCGGCGGCAGTGGCGGATGGTCGGCGAGGATTTCTAACAGCCCGACGGCACGAAACAGAGAGCGACGAGAAGGGAAATGGTGCGGAGGAGGAGGGGGTTAAAAGGGGTCGAAGGGGGCGTTGATTTCTCCCTTTAATTGCTCGAATTGATGCGAATAAAAACGGCGATTTCGGCGAGGTCGGGGGCGTGGTTTCCGGCTGGAGCTTGAAGAAGACTCGCCCCTGACAGGTGGGGTCCGCAAGTCAGCGAGCGAGATAGAGCGAGGCCAGCCTGGGCTGCTGCGGGGCCTCTGCTCGCTGCGCCCGCGCGAGTGGACAAATGGGCTTCGGCCCATTTGGCTCTTCTATTCTTTTTTTTGTTTAGTGTTTTCTTTTCTAATTTCTGTTTTTCTCTTTTCTTTATATCTTTTGAATTAAAACTCCAAATCAGGTCAAATAAGATTCTTAAAATTTGTAAAAACAATAAGTTTTAAAACGTTAGTGGGCAAGTTTTAAACACTTTAAAAAATATATCTTTGGTGTAACACCCCAATTCTCCTAGCCTTAGCATTGTGGTGTTATTCTGAATTTTTCAACTCTTGCTGAAACTTTTGTGTGTAGAAATTTGGGTAAAGAATTATTTTGTTTACTCATCTTGTGCCATGTGTGCTTCACTAGTTTTCCTTGTCATTGAAAACACTAAAGTCTCATAGCACCAAAATAAAGTATCCACTATCATAATCTTCATGGTTGTTAAAACTTGGCCAAACCAGAAATTTTTATTAAGCAAACCCTAACTGGTTTTTGGCATGCATTTGAAACATTTCCATCTAGGTCACATATACTTCCATACCCTGCTCCAAACTCTCACACAAGAACTTGTTTGCTTATTTATCTCACTAGATTTTGTGGTCATCAAATTAACATGACCATTTGGGATATTCTTTAATTATCACCAAAATATTTATTTTCTTTGAAAGCCAAATAAGATAGTTGACTTGGGCTTTTGTAAGTTCAGTACCTCCTCTAAATTTAGGTAAGTTTGGGGTGTAGATCCATTTTACTCTTGTGGGTCATATTTAAATTTTTTCAAACTTAGGTTTTCAATTTCATTTGAGCATTTCTCTCAAAGCATTCATCTTCTATTTTCTCTCTCACTCTTTTCTACCCCACCTGCTGGAAGAGGAGAACAACACCCCCCTCCTGGTCCCACATGTCATGGACTAGGGTGAATCTCTCCTCTCTCTTCTCCCTTTTCTCTTCTTTCTCGCCCAATCCGAGCCCCCCTCCTCACTTCTCACTGGCCAGCCACTCCCCTCCCGACCAACATCCTCTCTGCCCCTCTCCACCGCCCCTGAGGACCAACCAGAACTCCCCTCCCCTCCCCCAATCCGCCCCTACCCGAGGAGAACCCGAGAAACCCGCCCCTGGTTTTGGAGCTGCCCCAGCTCGCCCTCCCCTCTTAAAACCCCACCCGAGGTTCCCCCACTCCTCCTCTGCTCACCCATACCACCCTCACCCAAAGCACGCCCTCTCTCGAGCTCTGGAGGAAGAAATCGCCGTCGGAGACCGAGCCCTTCCCGCGGACTTCATCGTCGATCCTCTTCACCTTTCTCTGCCATTCTTGGCCCTTCGAGCGCGTCTCGTCGAGATCTAACTCCCCCTGCCCTCCGTTTCTCTTCTAGGTGTCCGTAGCCGTCGCGCTCGTCCTCGACCCGAGAAGCTCGCCGCCGCCGTCGCCATGGTTTCCGACGTTGCATGCAAGCGCTGAGGGCACCGTCGAGCTCGCCATCGTCCCCTCCGTCGATCTCCACCCTTCCCCTGGCCCAGCGTGGTCTCTGGTGAGCGCCAGCGCCACCCTCTCCCTCCCCCTCGTCTGGTTCGTCCGCGCTGCGTCGCGAGGAGGACGACGACCGTGGACCGTAGATCGCGAGATCTACGGCCAGGTTTGAACCTCTCCGTGCGCGCGCAGCCGCGCTCGTTTGGGCCGGCCCAGCTCCATCCCCGCGTGTTTTCGCGCCGTTCTGCGTGGCATCTGGGCCGATCTGGCCCAGATCTGGCCCGTTCAGCCTGTTCCTCTTTTTATTCTTTTCCTGTTAATTTCCCATTAATCTAAAGTTTAGGTTTAAATCATTTGTGGTAGATCTGGAGTGGCTAAAATGATGAGACAAATTTTGTGACATGCATGCACGTTTTCGTAACCATGTGGCATTGGATTTGGTCCAAAATGTGTGTTCTGTTGAGTGTTAAAATAGATCCAGTAAAAAGTATCTATTACACCATTTGTTTAATAACTTAGGTTATGTA
Organism: Poa annua; assembly: GCA_026929855.1. Taxonomy (NCBI): domain Eukaryota; kingdom Viridiplantae; phylum Streptophyta; class Magnoliopsida; order Poales; family Poaceae; genus Poa; species Poa annua. The sequence continues at coordinate 75,034,728 of CM049431.1, read as the reverse complement.
ACTCCAAAACATGCTATCTTGGATCTGTTGGAAATCTTGTAAAAATGTCTACCTAGGTTGATAAATCTTGCATGCAGAAGATTATTCTAGCAAAAGTTATATTTACTCTAAGAATAACATCATTAAGTGTTTGTTGATTTTTAACTCTTCAATAAAAACACTTTTTGAGGTAAATCCAATTGGAAGTGTTAGATATGTGTTGGAGGTATCACATACTACAAATATGGATTTTTCCAGTAACTTGATAATTCTTAGTGAATAAATTCCTGAACAACAGTGAAGTAATCTCCTTAATTGCATTTCTGAAATTTCAGAGATTATGACATGTCTAGTTTTAATTGGTGGAGCCACCTATGTCCATAAAAATATGTTAAGTATAATTTTGTGGGATAGCCAATGTTTTATCTAACTCACCCCACTGGATTGACCCTAAAATCATTCTTATTATTTTCTGCACATAAATAATGGCCAAAAGTATATTTTATTTTAAACCTGGGAGAACTTGAGCTAGGAATATCCAATTTTGATGAATAAAATCTTCACTTAAAGAGGAAACACATATCTCACCAGAAAGGCTAATTCTGCATTCAGGAGATCTATAAAAATGAACCTATCTTCTGTTTAAGTTTGACATCAGCAGCCCTTGTCTGATTTTTAATTGTTCTTTGGTGATGAGTTTTCATGCACAACTAATTTCCAGAGTTCCCCCTGATTGTTAGGAGTAATGTGACAGAAGGATTTAATTTTAGGATCAGTACCTTAAGAATTATGCTTAAAACATGTAAACAGCCCCTAATAAATATTGGATGCATTAGTTGTGTTTTCTGTTTGTGATGCTTGATGTTTGCTGTTGTACTTTAGATTGTTATCAACTCGCATTTTAGGACTTACGCTAGTCTCGTCTGTTTTTCATGTTACGGTAGAATCGCAACCCAAGGAAGAGCTGTACAAGGTAACTGAGCACGACTCCGCCGAAGAGCAAGACCAGGGACAGTACCTTGAGCAAGGCAAGCCCACCTCACTATTTGATGAAATCTTATTATTGTATCAAGCATGTTTTGTTTTCAAAATAATGCATGTTTTACTTCTTTTGTGGCACCTTGCCACCCGAAAACTATTTTTCCCAAATATTGTTTGACCACAGTTACCTACTAGAATAGCTGTAGGTGTTACAAGAAGAGGCTTACTTGTGGAGTCTTGTCATTGAAGGCTCTACAAAGAAGATTAAGCTTTTAGATAGTATATTCTGTTATCTTAGCTCAAAACTATAGGATGGGGACCCTATTTTGATAAAAATGTTTATGGAGGAAAACCCGAGCTGCTGGGAGTAGTCGGAAGTGTGGAAGTTGTTTTTGAAAAACAAAGTACTGCCCTAGCAGCCGCTCGAACAATTAACCCGTGCAACCACACTACCTGACATGGGTAGGGCTTAGCCGGAAACTTGTCTGTTTTAGTGTTGGGGCTCTCACACTCTCTATGAGGGCTGGGCCCTCGAAGCCGGGTTGTCGTCCGGAAGAGACAATACACTGTTGAGGACCAACAGCCGGACGATTACGGCAGGTCTCCTGACGTGGCGGTGTGGTGTCCCGAGGAAAGACCATGAGGTCTGGTGGAGCACACGGTGGCGAGGAGAACAAACCTACCGGGAGGCCCCGATACTAGGGTGGTCATAGTGGAAAGTTTTGATCGTGTTATCCGGACCCCCGCATGCTGTCGTATGACGGGTCGTGGCAGACACGCCGGAATAACCGATAGGTTTGGGTAAAGTGTACAACCTCTGCAGAGTGTAAATCTATTCGAATAGCCGCGTCCGCGGTCATGGACGGTTGGAAAGGCCACTGATCTAGGCGTATGGGCAATTTGGTTTAAATAGAGAATTGTTTCCGGAGGAAACAAAGAGGCATGAAAGAGGTACCTGGGAGGTACGGAATTTGGGTGAGGATGGTTGATCTCGGGGAGACAACCAGTCCGATCTCAAGGCAGGAGAAAGGGTTACCCCTATCCTAGCGTTTTGATAAACTTTTATAAACAAAAGTTTTGAACTTGGATATGTCCTTGTTATATCTAAGAGAAGAGAATTCTATCTCTAAATGTTTCTTCAACAAAGATATAGAGATGTCGTAGTCTCTATGTCTAAAATCATGGTATTCGAAAACTGAGCCCTATAGTCGTACATATAGCAGCCATCCCAGTTTTCGAAAAGTGTTTTTCTTGCACTATCATGAGATTTTAAAACCAAAGGTGGTCTTGCGAGTACGTAATTGTACTCATGTGGCTCTGTCCCTGGATATTGAAATGTCCAGATTACAATGAGGAGGCCTTCGTCGAGGAGGAGGTGTTTGACGACGACTTCGCCACTTAGCTGTCACCGGTCAACTGCACTTGTGGGAATCTGCGCTCGGAGATGGGAAGAGCCGACGCTAGCCACGAGCTTCCGCTATCTTAGTTAATTCCGTCCTGTGTGACAAAGTTTGTTGACTTTGGTCGTATGACCGTCTATGTGCTGTAAGATTTTTATTCGTACGACTTGAATGATGTAACTCTTTGATACCTATGTTGGTTATGTGATTGCGATGCACTGATCATTGGGATCTTGATCTCTTACATAACGTGGGCATCTCGGACTTGTCCGAGGGGTCCCTACAGACTTGGTATCAGAGCCATCGTTGACCTTAGGAGACTCTAGCTAGGATGGGCGTCGACGTCACGCAAAAATGCTTTTTCCTAAATAGCTAGGAGGAAAAGACTTAAAATATGCAGAATCTACCGCTACTCCTCACTCCCCTCTGATATTACTCACTGATTAATTTTTTACCTGCATTAAATCTTATGATTTTACTTGTTTAAAATTTGATACATCGTTCACTAATTAAACCTCCATTTAAAATTTTGTGTAGATGAGCGGACATTTCTCGTCTTCGATTCAGTTGGGAGCTGTGCCAGATACCGGAGTTTCGCGTCTGTTCCAGGCAGACCTACTCCAGTTGACCCAGCACCTGAGGCGTCCGCTACCAGAGCTGCTGATTGGACGCTGTCTGCCCATTGTGGGAGATGAGCTGTCCTGGGCTGTGAGGTGCATTCTTCGAGGGCCATTGGTTCCACCCTTCGCCGAGGAGCTGGTTGAGGATGCCCTTGCATCTACTCAGATGGGAGCATTCGTCACCGTGCTGCAGAGAGCCCTCGCCCGCTTGGTGTGTGCTCATAGTTCCGAGCTGGGCGGCACCCGCTTTGAGTTTTACTCTGGCTTGGACGAGCAGAGTAACCCTGTGCCGCCGTGTCTCCACCCCATTCTCGGTAACCACTTGGCCGAGCTGGGACTCCTCGTCGAGTACACCTAGTCCCAGCTGGTCGTTAGTCGGTACGAGAGTGACCTTCACCGTCTTAATCATGACGGAGCGGAGGTGCGGATCTCGGCAGCTGAGCTGAGGATAGAGGACTTGGAGACGCAACTCGAGGCCTCTCAGGACCAGCTGAAGACCCTGGAGCTGAAGCTCAAGGCCTCGGAGGAGCGTTTAGCAGAGTCCCAGGCAGAGCTCAAGATAGAGCGCAAGGAGCGCCGTTCCACCTTCGCACGCCTCCAGACTACTCGTTTCTACAGGTTCCAGCTTGACGGGATGGTTGACATGCTCAGGTCGACCGTTGATGCCCGAGACGAGCGGATCAGCGAGTTGGAGGGTAAGGTGGAGGCTCTCAGCAAGGAGAATGGTAATCTTCTGCCTGAGGATGAGGACCCTACCGAGGACGTAGACATGGAGCCCGTGAGCGAGCCGGATGATGACGACCTTCGAGGCGAGGATGCTGAGGACTCGGGAGCTGTGATGTCCGAGGACGAGGACCCCAACGAGCCACCCTTTGACAGTGACGCTGCCGTGGACGTGGAGTAGATAGTTGCGCCGTATCTTTTGGGTTAAAACCGAACCATCGCGATAAGTGTATGCGATTGTGTGGTCTAGTTAGCGTGTGCGTGTCTGGATGATCGTAAGAAACTATGTCAGTCTATGTTTTGTGGTTATGCACTTGTGATGATGCTTTTGGAAACTTGCTATGGGATGGAATCATGTCTGTTTAGGAGTATTGTCTTGCTGAAATTTGTATGTTTTTGTGTATGCTCGATGATTTTTTTTTTCAAAAACTTGTTTTAAAAAATTTCTTAGTAGGATGATAATGTATGTTTATTTCTGATATTCAGAATGGCAAGGGATCCACCCCCACCCCCACCACCCGAGCCATCTATGGCTCAGGTGCTCCGTCTTCTCATGGAGGATCGCGAGGCGGCTCGCACGGAGAGAAGCGCCAATCTTGCCACCCTGCAGCATCTTGCTCAAATTACAGTCAATCAGCCTGGTGGCCAAGGGAATGAAGAACCCCGCTCAAAGCTTCGTGATTTTCAGAACACAAATCCTCCAGTTTTCTCCAAGAGTGAAGTACCATTGGATGCCGATGACTGGATCCGTACTATAGAGAACAACTTGAGGGTCGCCCAAGTGGGTGACAACGAGAAGGTGGTCTACGCCACTCACTACCTCTCTGGTTCTGCCCGAGCATGGTGGGAGGCCATCCGTGCTCTATTGCCACCGGAGGAAGTTGTGGCTTGGCCTGCATTCAAGACCAAGTTCTTGAAGCGTTATGTGCCCTCTGGACTCGTTAGTATCATGTGAGAGAAGTTCTTGCAGCTCAAGCAAGGCGGGATGTCGGTGGGTGAGTACTTGGAGAAGTTTACTTCTCTAGCAAGGTATGCGCCCACCGATATGGATACTGAGGACAAGAAGAAAGAGAGATTCATGAATGGACTTCATGATGAAATGAAGTGCATTCTGGTGGTGATGCCTTTCCCCGACTTGGAATCATTGGCAGATGCAGCCATTATGATGGAACACAAACGCAAGGCTTCGTTTGACAACCGCAAGCGTCGCCAACTGATGCAGCAAGGCAGTAGCAGCAACAGCCCAACAGGAAGTTATGCCCGTCCGCGCCCTTCACCTCCACCGAGACCTTCTTATCCATCACCAAAGCCTCCAACATTTGCACCAAGACCCAGCTACTCTTCTCGCCCGCCTGCACCTCGTCCAGGAAGTGGTTCCAACCCCGGCCTCAACTTTAACAGGTCGCCTGCTCCGAAGCCCACAGGAGGATGTTTCACTTGTGGACAGCCTGGACATTTCTCGCGGGAGTGCCCCACTAGACAGCCCGCCGGTGGTCGCCCCAATGCGACAAAGATGAACCAAGGTCCACCCCGTCCACCTGCAGGCAAGAACCCGTATCCCAAGAAAGCAACCCCTGTCACCCGGGGCCATCTGAACCATATCAGCGCAGAAGAAGCTCAAGAGGCACCAGATCTGGTTATGGGTACGTTCCCTGTCAACTCAGTTCCTGCCTAAGTTTTGTTTGATTCGGGAGCTTCCCATTCTTTCGTTACGGAACCTTTTGTTAGGAAAAGTGGTATGGTTCCAACTTTGCTGAATCGTCCTATGAGTGTGCAAATTCCGGGGGCCACCACTAAAGCCATTGTATCTTGCAAGGAGACTCCTGTGGTAATTCAAGGGGCCCGATTCCATGCCTAGGACACGGCATGCTATAAATTTTGCTGATGTTTGGCCCTCTTGGGGGACCGGATCTGAAGTTTCCGCCGGGTCTTGGTCCTTTGTAACCTGAGTCTTGGGTGGTTCCAACAAACTCTGAGTTTCCTCCCTCATAGGGTTTTTATTGTTTTGATTTCCATTGTTCTGATTTGGCACCGGGTTACACGCTGCATTGACCCGGTTGCTCTTCTGTTGCTCTTCCGTCTCGCCTACTCTTTTGTTTGTTGCTGCATATTTGTAAGCAATTGAGACCACCTCTCCAATGGTGATGTCTTGGCGAGCCGGGTCTTCTCTCATACGTCCTACCTTGTGCGTTAAAGAATCGAAGGCACAGTTTTTCTCCATCGTGGTTATTGCCGTGTGAGCTGAAATATTGATTGAAGATTGCAGAATCTATGTGATCCCTGCTACCCATTGTCTCGCTGACTCGGTTTTTATCATGACACACCGATCTAGATCTGCCTCAGTGTATTGCTTCTTGCATGTCCCGGCAAAATTTGAAATAAATGTCGTCTTAAGTTCCTCCCATGACTGGATGCTGTTTGGTGGAAGCCGGTCCAGCCAAATTTTGGGTGCTCCTTCCGCCATCATTAAGTATAGGAATATTGCACAGAGGTTCGGTGTAGCATTTTTCATGTCCATGGCCATGCTGTATCCACTCAACCATGTCTCTGGGTTCATGTTCGGCTCATAGTTGACAACCTTACTTGGCTCTTTAAATTTTTCTGGGAAAGGTTCTGATCTGATCGCGTCTGACAAACACTTGGGTCCTGTTAAGTTCAAAGTCGAGCCTCCTCCCTGACCCGGTGCAGGTGAATTTACAACGGGTCTGGGTTGGACCGTGACCCCGACTCTCGCTCCCGCCTCGGGCGTGGCTACTACCACCGCCGCACGTATTGCTCTCGAACTGTCTACTATGGATTGGGCAGCGGAGACGGCAGGCGCGGCCATCCTTCGTGGTCCGTGCACCTACTGCTGCTGTTGAACTGGTTGCGGGGCTGGCCGGTTACCGGTCCTAGCCTATTTTGAACTGATCTCGCTACCACCGGCTCTCGCTGCCGAGTTCTGGTACGGGTTCTTGCCGGCTCTGAGTTGAAAGCTTGTGAACCTCGTGGGTTGTTGTTCTGTTGAACTACGGCCGTCTTTAGCAGGTCCACGACTCTCCTTGCCTCTAAGCCGGCTGGTGAATTATCGAAAGGTATCCGCTCTAGGGCGTGCGTTGCCGCAAAAATATTGTCAATTGGGTTATTGTAATGACCCGGTGGAGGATCAAACCTGGGTGGTGTTGGTGGTAGTTGCTCGATGATTGCTGCTCCGGCTTCTGCCACGTTTCTTGCTGGTGCTCCTGGCAGGACAGCTGCTGGCGCCGGGTTAGTTATCGCCACCGGTGCTGCCATTGACATCGGGTTTGGTGTTTGAAACTCCAAGGCCGCGGGTGCTATGGTATTTGTTCCGGTTGGGAGGTGTAGCCGGCTTCCATGCCTTCTGTTCTGGACAGCGGTTAACTTGTCCCTTCTTCTCTGGAGGGTGCTTCTTTCTTCCAACATTTTTTGCTCTCGCTGGATCACAAGCTGCTCCCTTTCCTGGATACGCCGGTGCTCGGCCGCGTGCTCTTGGCTTGCCCTTGCCACCGACTGTCTTAGTTCTTCTAACTCTCTCATCATGGCCGTGATATTATTTGTTACTTCGCCTTGCGCCGGGCTTGTTGAAGTTCCTGCGAGCGTTTGCTGCTGTGGCGGAGGTCTGACCAAGTTGGTTGGGCTTGCAGCGAGTATCGGGTTTCCAAGGGGAATTCCCGCAGCTGGTGTCTGTATATGAGCCAACGAACTGAAAGTCAGTAAGATTCCTCCCACTACGGGATTAGGGGGTGCATAGTTTTCTGCGGGTGGAGCTTGATGTTGATCCCAGTTTTCTCTGTTCTGCCTTGCTAACGCTTCGGCGCTTGTCTCATCACTCATGGAAACTGATGCTCCGTCTACCGGGGGTGCCCGGGTTACCACGTGAACCGTCATGTGATGCGCGGGTCCTAGCGGTGCCGGGTAAGCTTCATCCACAAACCCGTCTCCAAAATGATCATCGAACAAGGGTAAGATTGACTCTGTGTCTGTATCCAGATCTGACATGTTAACGGGGGTGACGACGGGGTCCTTGCTGACCCGGCACATTGATTCTCTCTCTTCTGGTGAACTGGCTGATTCCTCTCCGTCCGTCTGGGTCATGGTGGCTGACCCGGACTCGGATTCGAACTCCGGCTCGTACTGTTCCGTGTCGGCTCCGTCGGACCGGATCACGCCTACGAAAACATTGATTTGTCCAAAGATGAACATAGATCCGGTCTCCAAGAAATCCGCCTCTTCTGTCCAGCCGGAGTCGTCCACGTTCCGCTCCCCTCCTGGGAGCGTGTGGATCTGGCCGATAGCTAGGTTTTCCATACCTCGCAACGCTTCTTCTGAAAAAGTGATGCTCTTGGCCGTAGGCCCCACGGTGGGCGCCAACTTTCGTGGGATTGTCACGGCAGATGTTACCCGGAGGTAACTTGAGATGTGGGGCATGGTGGCTTCTGACATCAGGAGCTTGTCTAGCGTGGCGTGGGGAAACAAGGGTTTACCCAGGTTCGGCCCCTCGTCGTGAGGTACAGACCTACTTCCTGCTTTGGCTTTACTGATTAGGGTTTCGGAACTCGGCGCCTTAGCTTTCGGGTCTCGAGATTACAAGGTGTCTCTACTATGACTTGTGTCGATTGAACCTGCCTCTCTAGGAACCAGAAGACCCCCTTATATAGGCGGCGGGTCTCGCTGCAGGTACAAAGCCGGGTCCGGGTTCCTATCCTACCCGGACTCTACTCTAAGTTCTCTAAGCCTCTTCTTTTCTTAGCAGGACTCCGTCTTGTACTTGGTCTCCAGTCTTCTTGATCCTTCTTGCTTGCGGGCCAAGGCATACGTCGCGCATCGGCTTACGTATCACCCGGCCCATGTCTTTATGCTTGATCCGGCCCAGGCTCCTACCAGGCCGGCTTATCATCTATGTCGGTGGGCCTACCGGGTTACGATCCCCCCAACAAACTGTGTCCGGCACGAGAAGCGAGGTGCAGGTCGTCATACCGAGATCCGAGGGGGAGTCTAGAGATGCTAAGTCTCACCCCCGGATAGGTCTTCCTGGCTAGAGGGATCCCGGAAGTGGGATGTAGGTGTAAAAACATCCCGGTCTCAAGGGCAAGATCTGTTTTTGGCTTCTTAATTGATTTTCTTCTTCAAGCTGATCCCGCACATCGTCTTAAGTGGCTGCACAGCACCAGCTTTGGGGACTAGTGTCGTGGGGCTGCCCCCCGGGTACGACAGATCCCGGTACAGATCAGCAGTTTGGCAACAGGAATTGACCTTTGGGGACGAGCAAGGGTCGTCCTGTGGTGCGCCAAAGGGGCAACTTGGCCTTTCGAGAATGGTTGGGCCCAAAGTGTCTCCTGGAGAGCGCAAGGGTCATCTCTGGAAGCTATAAATAGACCCCCAGACCTTCAGGACAGCATAAGCACCAGCGGATGGTTCCTCTAAGAACTAGCTTCTCGAAGATGTCTTTGGTAACAGCCTAAGACATCTTCGGGAGGCTAGGCCTAGAGATACTCATCCTAAGTTGTAATCCGGAGCAGGGGTGGAACTCGGGCTCAACCGGGAGGGCTCTTGGGCTTCTGGGTATGTCGGAGTCCTTCGGTAAAATCCCGGGTAGAGGAGAACCCGGAGGATCCGGGTGGGCTTCCCAGGTAGATACTAACCGACTTACCTATCTCGGTCATGGCAAGTTATCTTTGATGTGCAGGAAGGACATGCCGAACTGAACAAGGAGGAGACCGACATTGGGGCATGTCGGTCGGAAGTCAGAGGTCTGGTGCAGGCTTTCCGTCTGACACGGGGGGAAGTCCCATTCCTCCTGACACGGAAGCATGGTCACCTCCCATCTGGCACGGGAGCGTGTCAGCCGGTACGATGACGCTACGACAAGATCGGACATGCCTAGCCCGGCAATCCGGAAAAGGCTACCAGGCATGGGCGCAGACATGTCTTATCGCAGACAGAGGGATAATGATGATCGAGGATGGCGCCTGCAGTCCTTGCCGGAATGATGACGGCAGGGCTATACCGGATAGCACGGCGGCTAGGTCGCACTAGCCGGTGTCAACATAACCGGTAGCCCTGTCCAGTGGGACCGTGCCGGATTAGGGTTTCCGGCCCTCCTGGCCGGAACTCTATAAAAGGCGCCATAACTCCTTCTGTGGGGAAGGGAACAACTCGAGGGCCAAAACTATAGTCTCATTTACTCCTAGTGCATTTACTTCATCCCCTTCTCTAGTTCGTCTAGTTCATCTAGTTCTTCACCAAGAGAGCTCAAGGAGTATGTTGTAAATCTTGACTTACACTTATATTGAGAGGGAAGGCAGGAGTAGTGGTGTTACCTCCTCACGAGGGCCCCGAACCTGGTTACATCGTGTGTTTGGTTTTGCCTTCGTGCATTTGTTTGGGTTTACTAGATCTTGTAGTGTGTTCTTCGGTGTTTTTGTGTCTTCCGGCACCTTCTACCGTGTGATCTCCTTAGCTCGCTAGCCCTCCGCGGATCCACCAGCGTCCATCGGCCCCACACATTAGCCATCCTATGGCATCTGCCGTGACACCACCACGACAATATGTTAAAAATACTCAAATCACACATTTGAAATTTGGATATTTTGCACTATGTCAAAAATGAAAACTAACAGTTCTAAAATATTCTACATGTCAATGGCTTTCCAAATATATAAAAATATTTGAATTTGGCTAAACAGATAATAAGTAATGATAAAAACAATACGAAGGGGGTATTCTGTAAACTGTTATTAAATTTTAATTAGGAAAAATCATGGAAATTCTCTGCACACGTGGATCCGACGTGGCGCTGATGTGGCGCTGGCTGTACTCGCTGAGTCATCATACCAATTCGGTTTTAAGTGATCTAATCCTAGCCATGCACGAAAGATCCAACGGTTCAGATCAAAATGACCAAAACCGAGCGGAGACATTGCCATAAGCCTAACCGGAGGCGTGCCTGCGGCGGCGACATCGCCGGCGACGCGCCTTCCTGACGTTATAAGCGAATGAATTCGAGCGTTTCAGCATGGTCGTGGGCGTGGTGTCCGGCCGTTGAAGAAGAAGCTGACGTGTGGGCCCCACACGTCAGTGAGAGAGAGAGAGAGAGAGAGCGGGCTACTTGGGCTTCGGCCCAAATGACTCGGGGGCTAGCCTCGTCTCTTTTTTATTTTTTTATTATTCAAATTATTTTCTGTTTAAACCTTTTGTATCCAAAATAAATTCAAAACTTTATCAAAACTTCTCAGAAAAATTCATAAAAATACATTTTAAGAAGGTTATTAAAAAAAGAACTTTTTGGTAGTATTTTTGTCTAAAATAAATTAAATAAATGAAAATTTGTTATAAAATCAATATAACAACTTTATAGAAATAAACACAATATAAACATATAAATAAAAATTAATTTAAAACTTATTTTATTTAAATGTCATGTTTATATGATTATGATGTATGAATGCAAGGGTTGATGTTTTGGATTCCAAAACAAATTCTATATAGTTTCAAAAAGTTTTTGATTTTTCTTAATTTTCAAAAATTGGAAAATCCTAGGAGGTTACACCGTTTAACACAAAACTCGCCGGCGGGGTCGACGAGGGCGACCGGAGTTTGCAAAACTCGTCGGCGGCAGTGGCGGATGGTCGAGGAGGATTTCTGACAGCCCGACGGCACGAAACAGAGAGCGACGAGAGGGGAAATGGTGCGGAGGAGGAGGGAGTTAAAAGGGGTCGAAGGGGGCGTTGATTTCTCCCTTTAATTGCTCGAATTGATGCGAATAAAAACGGCGGTTTCGGCGAGGTCGGGGGCGTGGTTTCCGGCTGGAGCTTGAAGAAGACTCGCCCCTGACAGGTGGGGTCCGCAAGTCAGCGAGCGAGAGAGAGTGAGGCCAGCGTGGGCTGCTGCTGGGCCTCTGCTCGCTGCGCGCGCGAGGGGACAGATGGGCTTCAGCCCATTTGGCTCTTCTATTCTTTTTTTGTTTAGTGTTTTCTTTTCTAATTTCTGTTTTTCTCTTTTCTTCATATCTTTTCAATTAAAACTCCAAATCAGGTCAAATAAGATTCTTAAAATTTGTAAAAACAATATGTTTATTTTAAAACATTAGTGGGCAAGTTTTAAACACTTAAAAAAAAATATCTTTGGAATATTGGTAAAATACCAGTTTGACACTTTAGATCATAATTGAAAACATAGCTGTAATAACATTTATTTTTTGGCTAAATAAAATTTATAGAATTATAATACTTATATAAGTGTGAAATTAAGTTAATTAAACTCATTTTGCAATATTTAAACACTTTTGGTTTTAGTACAATATTAAATAACATAACACATCTATTTGAATTGAAAAGGGGAAATGTAATATATTCATGTTTAATTCGAAAATATTTTGTACACCTTTAAGTTTTATATTATGATAATTATTTGAAAACTCCATAACATACCTTTGGAAAATATTTTAGCTTTGTATCATTGCTTATATTGAATATATTCATGAAAATCATTTCATGTTTTTGAAAATTAATTGAAATGCCTATTTGGATAATTCATTAATTATAAATCTATGAAGTTGTAAAGTTATAAACTATAGACTTGTAATTTCCAAAAACTAAGTTTTGAACTCAGAGAAAAGAATGAAAACCATTTTGCAATTATACCATATTTAAATAGTTTTGAATTTATGAAGTTATGAATATATATGGCTAAGTGGTTGAAAACAATTACTTATAAGGAAACTATTTTATTACAATAAAAGGGGTTTGAAGTTTGTAAAACATTTGTCAATTTAATTATTGAGGTTTAAGAAATACAATGGATAAAATGTTTAACTTGAAACAACTTCTGAAAATAGTGATAAACTGAGATTTTTGAAATATTAAACTCTTTCAATATGTTTGAAGTCTTTCATAGTTGGTTTTCTTATGGATTTTAATATTTTATTTTAATCAAAACAAAAGTTTTAAATTTTAGTGATTTTCAACATTATAAAATGTTGGGATGTTACAGACTACCACCCTAAAAAGGAATCTCGTCCCCGAGATTTGGAGAAGCTGGAAAGGAAAGCAAATGCTTGAATGATTCTCATAATTTCGAGATGTTTTGAGAAATGAAATTTCTGACATGGAAACTTGAAAACTGGCAGGGGATGAATTTTCTGATTGGGGAGGCTCGAAAGAAAGATGGTTTGGGATCTCTGGGTTTAAGGCAGCTGGGTTTGAATTATCTGGGTGGCTACCACCCTTAAAAGAAAGATTTTGTTGATACTCAAAATATTCTAACTTATACAAGAAGATCAAGACAATTAATTACAAACAACATCTAACAAACATCAAGCAACAAGGTTCAACACAAACAAGCACATACGTAAAAATTTCAAACTTCTTGTGAGAAATCGAACTTATCGTTTATCGAACGAAATACACCAATGTCATGGAAAGACAAAATTGATAGTACTGCCATACCACAATTTGATAGGTCAATACATCAACGGATCTCGTTATTCTAATGGGTAGGTGGTCTAATCTGTCTTTTTCTTGAGTGCATCAAGTTCCTCTTCTTCTCCCTTGAGTTCTTCAAGATATTTCTGGGTGTTGTGAAGTCTAAAATGAAGTCTTTCTGCAAGGTACTCGATGGCTCTCCATTCTGCATTTCTTGCTGAATCAAAGAATGAAGTGTGAAGTATTGGGTTGGTGAACATGCAGTCACCCTCAGTCTTGTGGTCAGCTTCTTTGCTCATGTATAGGTGGACTTGTACACACCAGTATTCTTGGCCTTCATCCATGAAAGGAAAACCTTTGTATACTACTTCTCCTTCAAAAACCAAGCTCTTCATGTTATCCCTAAGTGCTCTTGGAAACTCAGTCTCGCATTCCAAGGTCATGGTCATCACTGGTCCTTTCTTGAGTGATTCAATGAGGGCGGTCATCTAAAGAAAACCAGAGAAGATACTTAGAAAAGAAATAGTTAAGATAATTACAAGAATGATGTTGGAAAAGTTCTTATTTTCAGCAAACTGAATGAAATAGATTTTTAATCCTATGGCCAAATCCTATTTCTATCTAGACCTAGGGTTTCGAACCTACAAGCAACACAGTGCTCTGATACCATCTGTAGCGTACCTGCACTTTAAATAAGACAGATACCTGTGTATAGTGCAAATCCCTGGATCAATTTTATTTCATCGATGATCCAAACTTACAAAATATTCAATACAAGTTGCATAGCATAAAGCTAGCTTTTAAAGAGTAAACAGCGGAAATACGAAAGCAGTGAGTCTCCATCATCTTCATGTTGCCACAGGCGGAAACATGTTGGTTGTAGACTCGAAACCTTTAAACGAAACCTCACGCGTCAACTGATCAATCTGCAATAAGAAAAATATTGCAACAACGTGGGTCAGATTCCATAAAAAATGGAGTCTGGCAAGTGACACTATGGTGGACACTTAGTGGAATAACTCTATAGCCTATATGCATATTTGGCTGGTGGAGTCCAAGGCTATTTTGCATAAAGCCAATTTTTCCTATCTCTTTGGAAAACACTCTTCTTCTATTCGAGACATTCGTGGCATGAAAACCACTGTCTCATTCTACCCTTGTTCACCCATCAAGTTTTATTTCTAAACTTGGAATGGTGGAATCCTCCGTTGACGTCCGTGATCACCTGCTCAAATTGTCCGTACCAGGGACACGGCTAAGTACTTAGTTTTACACTCTGCAGAGGTTGTGCACGTTCACCATTGTACCCATTCAACCCAAACTATCCTTTACACACTTATAGTGATAAGAAAAAGGAGAAGAATGAGACGAGATCTTTAAGAAGCATTTTCCCTCCCACTCTGGCTTGACCCGTTCCACCTAACACCCCTACATCTGTTTGTCAATCCGGAGAGAGTCCACGCAACATAGTTGATCAAGCCAGATCCCATTGGCAATGGCTGCACTGGAAGCAATCGTCACTCGGAGTTCTTCAGATCCCTTTGTTCCCTGGGTGGCCATCCACAAGTGCACATACTCAAGTATACACCATAGAAATGGTCCTGGGTAGCCACTCAACTTCGCCACCATATACAACCAATCCACCCAGGAGGTCCATTAACCTAGTGGATGTGTACTCTCAGGTTAAAACCTCCACATTCAATGGTCCTAAGTATAGTAGAAACTATCTTAGGTGAAAACCCCCATGAATATGGTACGGAGTAGTCACTTAACATTTTGTAAAACTCTTCATTAATTGCATAGCATCCATATTTCTACTAAGTATTATATAGGAACCTAGACATTGGAGTAAGTGTTTCTACACAGGTTTGGCATAGCAATACTATCCTACACATGCTTATATAAAAATACACTAAGTTATGCATATAGAAAATAGTAGGAAGTTTATGAGGTGTGCCACTTGCCTTTGAATGAAGTCTTTACTCACAAACTCTTTTCAACGAACTCGGGTCTCTCCGTTCAGTCTAAACAATATAAACAAATAACATTACAACAATCATAAAACAAAACAACACAACACATACAAACAAGTTTCTTAAACTTCTAAGGAAAACATGTCATGCATGATATGCAAATTAATTCTAAGGACTAGAAATGCATGTCATGCCATGAAAATCTTTTAAGTTAATGCAAGGAAATGTGTTGGTCAAAATGACTAAGGACTAAGGTCAAGTTGGATAAAATAACTTTGTTATAATTTATCTTGAATAATCACTCTAATGACTTAGTCATGATGTGCATAACTACTTAGAGAAAATACTAAGTCTATTTTTCAAGATGATCAACAATTATTAACAACTCTTTGTAAATTGGATATTCACTATAGTGAGAGAGACATACACCTAGCCAACCACTTAAATTGTGGAACAGGTCTCATGTATGTGGACATGTAAGGTTAGTCTCCAGGCCGCTTCATCTCACTATGCCGCTAGGATCCAACAAACTTTAAAGATGATAACAACAAGTTCAAAAATTGTTTAAGTCTGAAATGGAAGACAAGATTAGGAAAGAGGGAAAAGAAAGAAAGATGTAGTTGGTCTTCCAGGCTTCATCTCCAGACTTGTAATATCCTCCTTGGTGATGTCTTGATTGAATTATTGGTAGACTTGAATAATCTTCAGACTTGATTATTTTTGTATCACCTAGGCTGGTCTTGGATTTAACTTAGTCTTCATGAAGTCTCAGAGAAGAAGGGAGAAAAGAAAGAGAGAGGAAGCAAAACTTAGAAAATATTTGCTGGTTAGTCTTCATGAACTTCTTCTTGATTTTCTTCTAAGTGCTTCTACTCCTTGAAGATACTTCCGAAATCTTGTTTTGGCTAAGTCCTTCTATGGCCTTCTAGCTCCATATTGAAAATCCTAAGTGTCTAAGTGCATAGCACTTTACCAGAATGTTAAGTTGAAAATATTTCTAACTTAGAGAAAAATAAAGGAGGGGTTTTACTATGAGGAGTATAACTACAAAATAAAGTATGCTCTGCATGAAATGCAATTTTAAATCACAGGAAACATAATACTATTTTTTTTGTGATATTTATAAAGTATGCATAAAGTTATAATTGCAATTTAATTAGTTTCTAATTTTGCAAAACATAATAAAAGGAAATCATATAGTTTAAAGTTTTATGTGATTTAATTTTTATAACACAATTTTTATAATTTGTGTTAATAGACAGAGGGCATCTAATAAAATTTATAGCAATTGCATTTAATCAAAAATAATGTTTCTATTAATAGTTATGTCAAAAATAGTCAAACTATTCAAATTAAACATACAACTATTAAATCATGAAAATAATACTCAAGAATATTTTATAACAGAGGCATCAAGTTACAAATAATCTAAAGTTTCTAAAACAATTTGATTTGCAATTTTTGGATTTATAGATTTAAAGTTATTACAAATATATTCAAATCATCCATATAAAATTTGAATATTTTAAACTAACTCAAATTTGAATTATAACAGATCTAAAATATTCTACATGTGAAGGGCTTTCCAAATATATAAAAATATTTAAATTTGGAAATGTGAGTAAAAAGTTATAACAGATTTAAGTTGCATGGTCTTTTCTGTAAAACTGCCAAATTAAATAAATCGAGAAAATCATTTTCCATGTCAGCGCTGACTGGGCAGTGACGTGGCTGATGACTTGGCGCTGAGCTGGATAAGTGGAGCGATCTGGATCGTCAGATCTAGATCTGACGGTCCAGATCTGATTATACCGGTTCATTAAAAGGATCTAATCTCGAACGTTAAACTCAGATCGGAGGGCTTACAGGGCTTTTACCAAGGACCAGCGGCGCTAGGTCGCCGGAGGACCTCGCCGGAGTTGCACTCGCGGCGGCGACGCATCGGCAACGTGCGTTCTTGACGAAATAAACGCTACGGGGACGAACCGATCTGACCAGGGCGAAGAGGAGTTCGAGGCGGTCTCGGTGGCGAGCTTGGCGGTTGCGGCGTGCTCCGGTGCTCCTCCAAATCGTCGCCGGAGTTGAGCACGGTGGTGACTTGCTTCGGACATGCACGGACGAGATAACCTAGTGCACGGAAAAATATCCGAATTAGACAGGAGGGTGCGCACGGAGAAAATAGAGAGAAAGGGAGAAACGAGAGGCCACGGGGTCGACGAGGGCGACCGGAGTTTGCAAAACTCGCCGGCGGCAGTGGCGGATGGTCGGCGAGGATTTCTAACAGCCCGACGGCACGAAACAGAGAGCGACGAGAAGGGAAATGGTGCGGAGGAGGAGGGGGTTAAAAGGGGTCGAAGGGGGCGTTGATTTCTCCCTTTAATTGCTCGAATTGATGCGAATAAAAACGGCGGTTTCAGCGAGGTCGGGGGCGTGGTTTCCGGCTGGAGCTTGAAGAAGACTCGCCCCTGACAGGTGGGGTCCGCAAGTCAGCGAGCGAGATAGAGCGAGGCCAGCCTGGGCTGCTGCGGGGCCTCTGCTCGCTGCGCCCGCGCGAGTGGACAAATGGGCTTCGGCCCATTTGGCTCTTCTATTCTTTTTTTTGTTTAGTGTTTTCTTTTCTAATTTCTGTTTTTCTCTTTTCTTTATATCTTTTGAATTAAAACTCCAAATCAGGTCAAATAAGATTCTTAAAATTTGTAAAAACAATAAGTTTTAAAACGTTAGTGGGCAAGTTTTAAACACTTTAAAAAAAATATCTTTGGTGTAACACCCCAATTCTCCTAGCCTTAGCATTGTGGTGTTATTCTGAATTTTTCAACTCTTGCTGAAACTTTTGTGTGTAGAAATTTGGGTAAAGAATTATTTTGTTTACTCATCTTGTGCCATGTGTGCTTCACTAGTTTTCCTTGTCATTGAAAACACTAAAGTCTCATAGCACCAAAATAAAGTATCCACTATCATGATCTTCATGGTTGTTAAAACTTGGCCAAACCAGAAATTTTTATTAAGCAAACCCTAACTGGTTTTTGGCATGCATTTGAAACATTTCCATCTAGGTCACATATACTTCCATACCCTGCTCCAAACTCTCACACAAGAACTTGTTTGCTTATTTATCTCACTAGATTTTGTGGTCATCAAATTAACATGACCATTTGGGATATTCTTTAATTATCACCAAAATATTTATTTTCTTTGAAAGCCAAATAAGATAGTTGACTTGGGCTTTTGTAAGTTCAGTACCTCCTCTAAATTTAGGTAAGTTTGGGGTGTAGATCCATTTTACTCTTGTGGGTCATATTTATATTTTTTCAAACTTACGTTTTCAATTTCATTTGAGCATTTCTCTCAAAGCATTCATCTTCTATTTTCTCTCTCACTCTTTTCTACCCCACCTGCTGGAAGAGGAGAACAGCACCCCCCTCCTGGTCCCACATGTCATGGACTACGGTGAATCTCTCCTCTCTCTTCTCCCTTTTCTCTTCTTTCTCACCCAATCCGAGCCCCCCTCCTCACTTCTCACTGGCCAGCCACTCCCCTCCCGACCAACATCCTCTCTGCCCCTCTCCACCGCCCCTGAGGACCAACCAGAACTCCCCTCCCCTCCCCCAAACCGCCCCTACACGAGGAGAACCCGAGAAACCCGCCCCTGGTTTTGGAGCTGCCCCAGCTCGCCCTCCCCTCTTAAAACCCCACCCGAGGTTCCCCCACTCCTCCTCTGCTCACCCATACCACCCTCACCCAAAGCACGCCCTCTCTCGAGCTCTGGAGGAAGAAATCACCGTCGGAGACCGAGCCCTTCCCGCGGACTTCATCGTCGATCCTCTTCACCTTTCTCTGCCATTCTTGGCCCTTCGAGCGCGTCTCGTCGAGATCTAACTCCCCCTGCCCTCCGTTTCTCTTCTAGGTGTCCGTAGCCGTCGCGCTCGTCCTCGACCCGAGAAGCTCGCCGCCGCCGTCGCCATGGTTTCCGACGTTGCATGCAAGCGCTGAGGGCACCGTCGAGCTCGCCATCGTCCCCTCCGTCGATCTCCACCCTTCCCCTGGCCCAGCGTGGTCTCTGGTGAGCGCCAGCGCCACCCTCTCCCTCCCCCTCGTCTGGTTCGTCCGCGCTGCGTCGCGAGGAGGACGACGACCGTGGACCGTAGATCGCGAGATCTACAGCCAGGTTTGAACCTCTCCGTGCGCGCGCAGCCGCGCGCGTTTGGGCCGGCCCAGCTCCATCCCCGCGCGTTTTCGCGCCGTTCTGCGTGGCATCTGGGCCGATCTGGCCCAGATCTGGCCCGTTCAGCCTGTTCCTCTTTTTATTCTTTTCCTGTTAATTTCCCATTAATCTAAAGTTTAGCTTTAAATCATTTGTGGTAGATCTGGAGTGGCTAAAATGATGAGACAAATTTTGTGACATGCATACACGTTTTCGTAACCATGTGGCATTGGATTTGGTCCAAAATGTGTGTTCTGTTGAGTGTTAAAATAGATCCAGTAAAAAGTATCTATTACACCATTTGTTTAATAACTTAGGTTCTGTAACTCCAAAACATGCTATCTTGGATCTGTTGGAAAGCTTGTAAAAATGTCTACCTAGGTTGATAAATCTTGCATGCAGAAGATTATTCTAGCAAAAGTTATATTTACTCTAAGAATAACATCAGTAAGTGTTTGTTGATTTTTAACTCTTCAATAAAAACACTTTTTGAGATAAATCCAATTGGAAGTGTTAGATATGTGTTGGAGGTATCACATACTACAAATATGGATTTTTCCAGTAACTTGATAATTCTTAGTGAATAAATTCCTGAACAACAGTGAAGTAATCTCCTTAATTGCATTTCTGAAATTTCAGAGATTATGACATGTCTAGTTTTAATTGGTGGAGCCACCTATGTCCATAAAAATATGTTAAGGATAATTTTGTGGGATAGCCACATGTTTTATCTAACTCACCCCACTGTATTGACCCCAAAATCATTCTTATTATTTTCTGCACATAAATAATGGCCAAAAGTATATTTTATTTTAAAACTGGGAGAACTTGAGCTAGGAATATCCAATTTTGATGAATAAAATCTTCACTTAAAGAGGAAACACATATCTCACCATAAAGGCTAATTCTGCATTCAGGAGATCTATAAAAATGAACCTATCTTCTGTTTAAGTTTGACATCAGCAGCCCTTGTCTGATTTTTAATTGTTGTTTGGTGATGAGTTTTCATGCACAACTAATTTCCAGAGTTCCCCCTGATTGTTAGGAGTAATGTGACAGAAGGATTTAATTTTAGGATCAGTACCTTAAGAATTATGCTTAAAACATGTAAACAGCCCCTAATAAATATTGGATGCATTAGTTGTGTTTTCTGTTTGTGATGCTTGATGTTTGCTGTTGTACTTTAGATTGTTATCAACTCGCATTTTAGGACTTACGCTAGTCTCGTCTGTTTTTCATGTTACGGTAGAATCGCAACCCGAGGAAGAGCTGTACAAGGTAACTGAGCACGACTCCGCCGAAGAGCAAGACCAGGGACAATACCTTGAGCAAGGCAAGCCCACCTCACTATTTGATGAAATCTTATTATTGTATCAAGCATGTTTTGTTTTCAAAATAATGCATGTTTTACTTCTTTTGTGGCACCTTGCCACCCGAAAACTATTTTTCCCAAATATTGTTTGACCACAGTTACCTACTAGAATAGCTGTAGGTGTTACAAGAAGAGGCTTACTTGTGGAGTCTTGTCATTGAAGGCTCTACAAAGAAGATTAAGCTTTTAGATAGTATATTCTGTTATCTTAGCTCAAAACTATAGGATGGGGACCCTATTTTGATAAAAATGTTTATGGAGGAAAACCCGAGCTGCTGGGAGTAGTCGGAAGTGTGGAAGTTGTTTTTGAAAAACAAAGTACTGCCCTAGCAGCCGCTCGAACAATTAACCCGTGCAACCACACTACCTGACATGGGTAGGGCTTAGCCGGAAACTTGTCTGTTTTAGTGTTGGGGCTCTCACACTCTCTATGAGGGCTGGGCCCTCGAAGCCGGGTTGTCGTCCGGAAGACACAATACACTGTTGAGGACCAACAGCCGGACGATTACGGCAGGTCTCCTGACGTGGCGGTGTGGTGTCCCGAGGAAAGACCATGAGGTCTGGTGGAGCACACGGTGGCGAGGAGAACAAACCTACCGGGAGGCCCCGATACTAGGGTGGTCATAGTGGAAAGTTTTGATCGTGTTATCCGGACCCCCGCATGCTGTCGTATGACGGGTCGTGGCAGACACGCCGGAATAACCGATAGGTGTGGGTAAAGTGTACAACCTCTGCAGAGTGTAAATCTATTCGAATAGCCGCTTCCGCGGTCATGGACGGTTGGAAAGGCCACTGATCTAGGCGTATGGGCAATTTGGTTTAAATAGAGAATTGTTTCCGGAGGAAACAAAGAGGCATGAAAGAGGTACCTGAGAGGTACGGAATTTGGGTGAGGATGGTTGATCTCGGGGAGACAACCAGTCCGATCTCAAGGCAGGAGAAAGGGTTACCCCTATCCTAGCGTTTTGATAAACTTTTATAAACAAAAGTTTTGAACTTGGATATGTCCTTGTTATATCTAAGAGAAGAGAATTCTATCTCTAAATGTTTCTTCAACAAAGATATAGAGATGTCGTAGTCTCTATGTCTAAAATCATGGTATTCGAAAACTGAGCCCTATAGTCGTACATATAGCAGCCATCCCAGTTTTCGAAAAATGTTTTTCTTGCACTATCATGAGATTTTAAAACCAAAGGTGGTCTTGCGAGTACGTAATTGTACTCATGTGGCTCTGTCCCTGGATATTCAAATGTCCAGATTACAATGAGGAGGCCTTCGTCGAGGAGGAGGTGTTTGACGACGACTTCGCCACTTAGCTGTCACCGGTCAACTGCACTTGTGGGAATCTGCGCTCGGAGATGGGAAGAGCCGACGCTAGCCACGAGCTTCCGCTATCTTAGTTAATTCCATCCTGTGTGACAAAGTTTGTTGACTTTGGTCGTATGACCGTCTATGTGCTGTAAGACTTTTATTCGTACGACTTGAATGATGTAACTCTTTGATACCTATGTTGGTTATGTGATTGCGATGCACTGATCATTGGGATCTTGATCTCTTACATAACGTGGGCATCTCGGACTTGTCCGAGGGGTCCCTACAGACTTGGTATCAGAGCCATCGTTGACCTTAGGAGACTCTAGCTAGGATGGGCGTCGACGTCACGCAAAAATGCTTTTTCCTAAATAGCTAGGAGGAAAAGACTTAAAATATGCAGAATCTACCGCTACTCCTCACTCCCCTCTGATATTACTCACTGATTAATTTTTTACCTGCATTAAATCTTATGATTTTACTTGTTTAAAATTTGATACATCGTTCACTAATTAAACCTCCATTTAAAATTTTGTGTAGATGAGCGGACATTTCTCGTCTTCGATTCAGTTGGGAGCTGTGCCAGATACCGGAGTTTCGCGTCTGTTCCAGGCAGACCTACTCCAGTTGACCCAGCACCTGAGGCGTCCGCTACCAGAGCTGCTGATTGGACGCTGTCTGCCCATTGTGGGAGATGAGCTGTCCTGGGCTGTGAGGTGCATTCTTCGAGGGCCATTGGTTCCACCCTTCGCCGAGGAGCTGGTTGAGGATGCCCTTGCATCTACTCAGATGGGAGCATTCGTCACCGTGCTGCAGAGAGCCCTCGCCCGCTTGGTGTGTGCTCATAGTTCCGAGCTGGGCGGCACCCGCTTTGAGTTTTACTCTGGCTTGGACGAGCAGAGTAACCCTGTGCCGCCGTGTCTCCACCCCATTCTCGGTAACCACTTGGCCGAGCTGGGACTCCTCGTCGAGTACACCTAGTCCCAGCTGGTCGTTAGTCGGTACGAGAGTGACCTTCACCGTCTTAATCATGACGGAGCGGAGGTGCGGATCTCGGCAGCTGAGCTGAGGATAGAGGACTTGGAGACGCAACTCGAGGCCTCTCAGGACCAGCTGAAGACCCTGGAGCTGAAGCTCAAGGCCTCGGAGGAGCGTTTAGCAGAGTCCCAGGCAGAGCTCAAGATAGAGCGCAAGGGGCGCCGTTCCACCTTTGCACGCCTCCAGACTACTCGTTTCTACAGGTTCCAGCTTGACGGGATGGTTGACATGCTCAGGTCGACCGTTGATGCCCGAGACGAGCGGATCAGCGAGTTGGAGGGTAAGGTGGAGGCTCTCAGCAAGGAGAATGGTAATCTTCTGCCTGAGGATGAGGACCCTACCGAGGACGTAGACATGGAGCCCGTGAGCGAGCCGGATGATGACGACCTTCGAGGCGAGGATGCTGAGGACTCGGGAGCTGTGATGTCCGAGGACGAGGACCCCAACGAGCCACCCTTTGACAGTGACGCTGCCGTGGACGTGGAGTAGATAGTTGCGCCGTATCTTTTGGGTTAGGACCGAACCATCGCGATAAGTGTATGCGATTGTGTGGTCTAGTTAGCGTGTGCGTGTCTGGATGATCGTAAGAAACTATGTCAGTCTATGTTTTGTGGTTATGCACTTGTGATGATGCTTTTGGAAACTTGCTATGGGATGGAATCATGTCTGTTTAGGAGTATTGTCTTGCTGAAATTTGTATGTTTTTGTGTATGCTCGATGATTTTTTTTTTCAAAAACTTGTTTTAAAAAATTTCTTAGTAGGATGATAATGTATGTTTATTTCTGATATTCAGAATGGCAAGGGATCCACCCCCACCCCCACCACCCGAGCCATCTATGGCTCAGGTGCTCCGTCTTCTCATGGAGGATCGCGAGGCGGCTCGCACGGAGAGAAGCGCCAATCTTGCCACCCTGCAGCATCTTGCTCAAATTGCAGTCAATCAGCCTGGTGGCCAAGGGAATGAAGAACCCCGCTCAAAGCTTCGTGATTTTCAGAACACAAATCCTCCAGTTTTCTCCAAGAGTGAAGTACCATTGGATGCCGATGACTGGATCCGTACTATAGAGAACAACTTGAGGGTCGCCCAAGTGGGTGAAAACGAGAAGGTGGTCTACGCCACTCACTACCTCTCTGGTTCTGCCCGAGCATGGTGGGAGGCCATCCGTGCTCTATTGCCACCGGAGGAAGTTGTGGCTTGGCCTGCATTCAAGACCAAGTTCTTGAAGCGTTATGTGCCCTCTGGACTCGTCAGTATCATGTGAGAGAAGTTCTTGCAGCTCAAGCAAGGCGGGATGTCGGTGGGTGAGTACTTGGAGAAGTTTACTTCTCTAGCAAGGTATGCGCCCACCGATACGGATACTGAGGACAAGAAGAAAGAGAGATTCATGAATGGACTTCATGATGAAATGAAGTGCATTCTGGTGGTGATGCCTTTCCCCGACTTGGAATCATTGGCAGATGCAGCCATTATGATGGAACACAAACGCAAGGCTTCGTTTGACAACCGCAAGCGTCGCCAACTGATGCAGCAAGGCAGTAGCAGCAGCAGCCCAACAGGAAGTTATGCCCGTTCGCGCCCTTCACCTCCACCGAGACCTTCTTATCCATCACCAAAGCCTCCAACATTTGCACCAAGACCCAGCTACTCTTCTCGCCCGCCTGCACCTCGTCCAGGAAGTGGTTCCAACCCCGGCCTCAACTTTAACAGGCCGCCTGCTCCGAAGCCCACATGAGGATGTTTCACTTGTGGACATCCTGGACATTTCTCGCGGGAGTGCCCCAATGCGACAAAGATGAACCAAGGTCCACCCCGTCCACCTGCAGGCAAGAACCCGTATCCCAAGAAAGCAACCCCTGTCACCCGGGGCCATCTGAACCATATCAGCGCAGAAGAAGCTCAAGAGGCACCAGATCTGGTTATGGGTACGTTCCCTGTCAACTCAGTTCCTGCCTAAGTTTTGTTTGATTCGGGAGCTTCCCATTCTTTCGTTACGGAACCTTTTGTTAGGAAAAGTGGTATGGTTCCAACTTTGCTGAATCGTCCTATGAGTGTGCAAATTCCGGGGGCCACCACTAAAGCCATTGTATCTTGCAAGGAGACTCCTGTGGTAATTCAAGGGGCCCGATTCCATGCGGATTTGGTGGTATTAGGAAAGCAAGGGATAAAAGTGGTTTTAGGGATGGACTGGATGGCAGTAAATCAAGGGAAAATAGATTGCACTAACAAATCTGTCACACTAACCACCCCGGAAGGAGAAGAGATTACCCACTTCTCAACCTACCACTCCACCTCAAGTCATTGTCATAAAAGTGTAGCTGGAGCCATTTTGGAAGAGGTACCGGTAGTTTGTGACTATCCCGATGTTTTTCCCGAAGAATTGCCCGGAATGCCACCGGATAGGGATATTGAATTCATTATTGAGTTGGTACCCGGTACTGGGCCTATCGCTCAAAAACCATACCGGATGAATCCTGAAGAGTTGGAAGAACTAAAGAAACAGTTGGATGACCTACTTAGGAAGGGTATGATACGCCCTAGTGCGTCACCATGGGGGTCACCCATCATCTTCGTGGATAAGAGAGACGGTACCACCCGTTTGTGTGTGGATTACCGTAAGTTAAATGATGTGACTATTAAAAAGAAATACCCCCTACCCAAGATTGAAGATCTGTTTGATCAACTAAACGGAGCTCGAGTCTTCTCCAAGATCGATCTCCGCACAGGTTATCATCAATTGAAAGTCAGAGAATCTGATATCCCTAAAACAGCCTTTGTCACTCGTTACGGATTATTCGAGTATACAGTGATGTCTTTTGGCCTGACCAATACTCCAGCCTATTTCATGAACCTCATGAACAAGGTGTTCATGGATTACTTGGATAAATTTGTGGTTGTCTTTATTGACGACATCTTGATTTACTCCAAGTCTGAAGAGGAGCATGAAGAGCATCTGAGGTTGGTTCTCGGTACCCTACGAGAACACCAGTTGTATGCTAAGTTCAGCAAGTGCCAGTTTTGGTTGAAGGAAGTAGGCTTTCTTGGTCACGTTATTTCAGCCGGAGGAATATCCGTAGACCCTACCCACATCAAGTCCATTCTTGAATTCCCAACCCCCACCAACCAAACCGAAGTAAGGTCCATTCTTGGATTAGCCGGGTATTACCGCAAGTTTGTTGAAGGATTCTCAAGCATTGCAAAGCCCCTTACCCAACTTTTGAAGAAGGATCAGAAGTTCATTTGGTCCGACAAATGTGAAGTCAGCTTCCAGGAACTAAAAAAGCGCCTTACTACCGCACCTATCTTGACCATGCCCGATGTGACCAAAGATTTTGTGGTCTATTGCGACGCCTCCAAACTCGGACTTGGTTGTGTCCTTATGCAAGAGGGCAAGGTGATTTCTTACTCGTCGCGCCAACTCCGCAAGCATGAGCAGAACTACCCAACCCATGACCTAGAGCTTGCTGCAGTGGTCCATGCACTCAAGACATGGCGGCATTTTCTGATGGGCAACCGTTGCGAAGTTTACACCGATCACAAGAGCCTGAAGTACATCTTCACCCAGAGGGACTTGAACATGAGGCAACGAAGATGGATAGAGCTCATCAAGGATTACGATTTGGACATCCATTACCACCCTGGAAAAGCTAACGTGGTAGCTGATGCCCTTAGTCGTCAGCCATGTTCATTCAACTCCCTGATCAAGGTTAGACGGCCAGAACTCTGGGAAGAGCTGGATAAAATGGGTATAGAGGTGGTCAGCCATGGGGCAGTCGATCAACTCTTATTGCAACCCACCCTATGGGAGCAAATCAAGCGAGCACAGAGGGGCCATGAAAGCATTGAGGGCATCAAAAGAAGGTTGGACAAAGAGGAAGTATTTGGGTTCACCATCGACACTGAGGGTATTCTTTGGTATAAAGAGCGCATATGCGTACCATCAGACCCTTCTTTGAAGCAGTTAATTATGAAGGAGGCTCACGAGACTTTGTATTCTATCCACCCCGGTGGAACCAAGATGTATCAGGATTTGAAGTTAAATTTCTGGTGGCATGGTATGAAGCGCGAGATTGCACTCTTCGTCCAAAACTGCGATATCTGCCAAAGGGTCAAAGCAGAGCATCAGCGACCCGCTGGATTACTTCAACCTCTCAAGTTGCCCGAATAGAAATGGGATGAGATTGGTATGGACTTCATTACTGGATTACCCCGATCCAATCGTGGGCATGACGCTATTTGGGTTATCGTGGACAGGCTTACCAAAGT
This sequence comes from Poa annua, assembly GCA_026929855.1. Lineage (NCBI taxonomy): Eukaryota > Viridiplantae > Streptophyta > Magnoliopsida > Poales > Poaceae > Poa > Poa annua. The sequence goes on along the minus strand of CM049431.1, from coordinate 75,007,440 downwards.
AGCACACTTTTTGCCAGTGCGGACCACCCATCGATCGGATCAGCTCGCAGCACTATACATGTCCCGCATCGTCATCCTACATGGAATACCTAAGACTATTGTATCAGACCAAGGAACCCAATTCACTTCCCGATTTTGGACTAAGCTTCAGGAAGAGCTCGGAACCAAACTCTTTTTCAGTACTGCTTATCACCCTCAGACAGGAGGACAAACAGAAAGAACCAACCAGGTCTTGGAGGACATGCTTAGATCTTGTGTGTTAGCTTATGGGGCCAAATGGGAGGATTGCCTGCCCTTCGCCGAATTTTTCTACAACAACAGTTTTCAAGCTAGTCTGAAGATGGCACCATTCGAGGCTTTGTACGGGCGTAGGTGCCGTACACCCTTGAATTGGTCGCAAACTGGGGACAGCAAATTTTTTGGAGTTGACACCCTGAGGGAAGCTGAAGAGCAAGTTCAACTCATTCGTGACCGTCTCAAGGCCGCCCAGTCTCGACAGAAGAGTTACGCCGATTCTAGGAGGCGGGAGCTTAGTTTCAAGACTGGTGATATGGTATACCTACGCGTTACTCCACTCAAGGGAATGCAGCGTTTCCATGTGAAGGGAAATTGGCTCCGAGATATATAGGTCCCTTTAGCGTAAGTGGTCGAAGAGGAGAAGTGTCATATCAGCTAGACCTGCCACCCCATCTGTCAGGATTCCATGATGTATTTCATGTATCTCTGCTCCGGAAGTGTCTGCAAGTTCCTGGGGATACTCACTCATATCTGGAGGTAGATCATCACACCATTGACCTCAATCATGATCTCACCTATCGGGAACGACCACTTCGTGTTCTCGCTGAAGACATCCGTCTGACACGGAAACGGAAGATCAGGTTCCTGAAGGTCCAATGGAGCAACCATTCAGAGGAAGAAGCCACCTGGGAGCGTGAAGAGTATTTGGAACATGAATTCCCTGGTTTTCTCTCTTCTTCAAATCTGGAATCTCGGGGACGAGATTCTCCTAAGGGGGGAAGGTCTATAACACCCCAATTCTCCTAGCCTTAGCATTGTGGTGTTATTCTGAATTTTTCAACTCTTGCTGAAACTTTTGTGTGTAGAAATTTGGGTAAAGAATTATTTTGTTTACTCATCTTGTGCCATGTGTGCTTCACTAGTTTTCCTTGTCATTGAAAACACTAAAGTCTCATAGCACCAAAATAAAGTATCCACTATCATGATTTTCATGGTTGTTAAAACTTGGCCAAACCAGAAACTTTTATTAAGCAAACCCTAACTGGTTTTTGGCATGCATTTGAAACATTTCCATCTAGGTCACATATACTTCCATACCCTGCTCCAAACTCTCACACAAGAACTTGTTTGCTTATTTATCTCACTAGATTTTGTGGTCATCAAATTAACATGACCATTTGGGATATTCTTTTAATTATCACCAAAATATTTATTTTCTTTGAAAGCCAAATAAGATAGTTGACTTGGGCTTTTGTAAGTTCAGTACCTCCTCTAAATTTAGGTAAGTTTGGGGTGTAGATCCATTTTACTCTTGTGGGTCATATTTAAAATTTTCAAGCTTAGGTTTTCAATTTGATTTGAGCATTTCTCTCAAAGCATTCATCTTCTATTTTCTCCCTCACTCTTTTCTACCCCACCTGCTGGAAGAGGAGAACAGCACCCCCCCCCCTCCTGGTCCCACATGTCATGGACTAGGGTGAATCTCTCCTCTCTCTTCTCCCTTTTCTCTTCTTTCTCACCCAATCCGAGCCCCCCTCCTCACTTCTCACTGGCCAGCCACTCCCCTCCCGACCAATATCCTCTCTGCCCCTCTCCACCGCCCCTGAGGACCAACCAGAACTCCCCTCCCCTCCCCCAAACCGCCCCTGCCCGAGGAGAAACCGAGAAACCCGCCCCTGGTTTTGAAGCTGCCCCAGCTCGCCCTCCCCTCTTAAAACCCCACCCGAGGTTCCCCCACTCCTCCTCTGCTCACCCATACCACCCTCACCCAAAGCCACGCCCTCTCTCGAGCTCTGGAGGAAGAAATCGCCGTCGGAGACCGAGCCCTTCCCGCGGCATTCATCGTCGATCCTCTTCACCTTTCTCTGCCATTCTTGGCCCTTCGAGCGCGTCTCGCCGAGATCTAACTCCCCCTGCCCTCCATTTCTCTTCTAGGTGTCCGTAGCCGTCGCGCTCGTCCTCGACCCGAGAAGCTCGCCGCCGCCGTCGCCATGGTTTTCAACGTTGCATGCAAGCGCTGAGTGCACCGTCGAGCTCGCCATCGTCCCCTCCGTCGATCTCCACCCTTCCCCTGGCCCAGCGTGGTCTCTGGTGAGCGCCAGCGCCACCCTCTCCCTCCCCCTCGTCTGGTTCGTCCGCGCTGTGTCGCGAGGAGGACGACGACCGTGGACCGTAGATCGCGAGATCTACGGCCAGGTTTGAATCTCTCCTTGCGCGGGCAGCCGCGCGCGTTTGGGCCGGCCCAGCTCCGTCCCCGCGCGTTTTCGCGCCGTTCTGCGTGGCATCTGGGCCGATCTGGCCCAGATCTGGCCCGTTCGGCCTGTTCCTCTTTTTATTCTTTTCCTGTTAATTTCCCAGTAAATTTAAAGTTTAGCTTTAAATCATTTGTGGTAGATCTGGAGTGGCTAAAATGATGAGACAAATTTTGTGACATGCATGCACGTTTTCTTAACCATGTGGCATTGGATTTGGTCCAAAATGTGTGTTCTGTTGAGTGTTAAAATAGATCCAGTAAAAAGTATCTATTATACTATTTGTTTAAAAACTTGGGTTCTGTAACTCCAAAACATGCAATCTTGGATCTGTTGGAAAGCTTGTAAAAATGTCTACCTAGGTTGATAAATCTTGCATGCAGGAGATTAATCTAGCAAAAGTTATATTTACTCTAAGAATAACATCAGTAAGTGTTTGTTGATTTTTAACTCTTCAATAAAAACACTTTTTGAGGTAAATCCAATTGGAAGTGTTAGATATGTGTTGGGGGTATCACATACTACAAATATGGATTTTTCCAGTAACTTGATAATTCTTAGTGAATAAATTCCTGAACAACAGTGAAGTAATCTCCTTAATTGCATTTCTGAAATTTCAGAGATTATGACATGTCTAGTTTTAATTGGTGGAGCCACCTATGTCCATAAAAATATGTTAAGGATAATTTTGTGGGATATCCACAGGTTTTATCTAACCCACCCCACTGGATTGACCCCAAAATCATTCTTATTATTTTCTGCACATAAATAATGGCCAAAAGTATATTTTATTTTAAAACTGGGATAACTTGAGCTAGGAATATCCAATTTTGATGAATAAAATCTTCACTTAAAGAGGAAACACATATCTCACCAGAAAGGCTAATTGTGCATTCAGGAGATCTATAAAAATGAACCTATCGTCTGTTTAAGTTTGACATCAGCAGCCCTTGTCTGATTTTTAATTGTTGTTTGGTGATGAGTTTTCATGCACAACTAATTTCCAGAGTTCCCCCTGATTGTTAGGAGTAATGTGACAGAAGGATTTAATTTTAGGATCAGTACCTTAAGAATTATGCTTAAAACATGTAAACAACCCCTAATAAATATTGGATGCATTAGTTGTGTTTTCTGTTTGTGATGCTTGATGTTTGCTGTTGTACTTTAGATTGTTATCAACTCGCATTTTAGGACTTACGCTAGTCTCGTCTGTTTTTCATGTTACGGTATAATCGCAACCCGAGGAAGAGCTGTACAAGGTAGCTGAGCACGACTCCGCCGAAGAGCAAGACCAGGGACAGTACCTTGAGCAAGGCAAGCCCACCTCACTATTTGATGAAATCTTATTATTGTATCAAGCATGTTTTGTCTTCAAAATAATGCATGTTTTACTTCTTTTGTGGCACCTTGCCACCCGAAAACTATTTTTCCCAAATATTGTTTGACCACAGTTACCTACTAGAATAGCTGTAGGTGTTACAAGAAGAGGCTTACTTGTGGAGTCTTGTCATTGAAGGCTCTACAAAGAAGATTAAGCTTTTAGATAGTATATTATGTTATCTTACCTCAAAACTATAGGATGGGGACCCTATTTTGATAAAAATGTTTATGGAGGAAAACCCGAGCTGCTGGGAGTAGTCGGAAGTGTGGAAGTTGTTTTTGAAAAACAAAGTACTGCCCTAGCAGCCGTTCGAACAATTAACCCATGCAACCACACTACCTGACATGGGTAGGGCTTAGCCGGAAACTTGTCTGTTTTAGTGTTGGGGCTCTCACACTCTCTATGAGGGCTGGGCCCTCGAAGCCGGGTTGTCGTCCGGAAGAGACAATACACTGTTGAGGACCAACAGCCGGACGATTACGGCAGGTCTCCTGACGTGGCGGTGTGGTGTCCCGAGGAAAGACCATGAGGTCTGGTGGAGCACACGGTGCCGAGGAGAACAAACCTACCGGGAGGCCCCGATACTAGGGTGGTCATAGTGGAAAGTTTTGATCGTGTTATCCGGACCCACGCATGCTGTCGTATGACGGGCCGTGGCAGACACGGCGGAATAACCGATAGGTGTGGGTAAAGTGTACAACCTCTGCAGAGTGTAAATCTATTCGAATAGCCGTGTCCGCGGTCATGGACGGTTGGAAAGGCCACTGATCTAGGCGTATGGGTAATTTGGTTTAAATAGAGAATTGTTTCCGGAGGAAACAAAGAGGCATGAAAGAGGTACCTGGGAGGTACGGAATTTGGGTGAGGATGGTTGATCTCGGGGAGACAACCAGTCCGATCTCAAGGCAGGAGAAAGGGTTACCCCTATCCTAGCGTTTTGATAAACTTTTATAAACAAAAGTTTTGAACTTGGATATGTCCTTGTTATATCTAAGAGAAGAGAATTCTATCTCTAAATGTTTCTTCAACAAAGATATAGAGATGTCGTAGTCTCTATGTCTAAAATCATGGTATTCGAAAACTGAGCCCTATAGTCGTACATATAGCAGCCATCCCAGTTTTCGAAAAGTGTTTTTCTTGCACTATCATGAGATTTTAAAACCAAAGGTGGTCTTGCGAGTACGTAATTGTACTCATGTGGCTCTGTCCCTGGATATTCAAATGTCCAGATTACAATGAGGAGGCCTTCGTCGAGGAGGAGGTGTTTGACGACGACTTCGCCACTTAGCTGTCACCGGTCAACTACACTTGTGGGAATCTGCGCTCGGAGATGGGAAGAGCCGACGCTAGCCACGAGCTTCCGCTATCTATGTGCTGTAAGACTTGAACGAAGTTTGTTGACTTTGGTCGTATGACTGTATATGTGATGTAAGACTTTTATTCGTACGACTTGAATGATGTAACTCTTTGATACCTATGTTGGTTATGTGATTGTGATGCACTGATCATTGGGATCGTGATCTCTTACATAACGTGGGCATCTCGGACTTGTCCGAGGGGTCCCTACATTTGGAATATGGTAAAATACCATTTTGACACTTTAGATCATAATTGAAAACATAGCTTTAATAAAAAAAAATTGGCTAAATAAAATTTATAGAATTATAATACTTATATAAGTTTGAAATTAAGTTAATTAAACACATTTTGCAATATTTAAACACTTTTGGGTTTAGTACAATATTAAATAACATAACACATCTTTTTGAATTGAAAAGGGGAAATGTAATGTATTCATTTTTATTCAAAAATATTTTGGGCACCTTTAAGTTTTATATTATGATAATTATTTGAAAACTCCATAACATACCTTTGGAAAATATTTTAGCTTTGTATCATTGCTTATATTGAATATATTCATGAAAATCATTTCATTTTTTTGAAAATTAATTGAAAAGCCTATTTGGATAATTCATTAATTATAAATCTATGAAGTTGTAAAGTTATAAACTATAGACTTGTAATTTCCAAAAACTAAGTTTTGAACTCAGAGAAAAGAATGAAAACCATTTTGCAAATATACCATATTTAAATAGTTTTGAATTTATGAAATTATGAATAGATATGGCTAAGTGGTTGAAAACAATTACTGATAAGGAAGCTATTTTATTACAATAAAAGGGGTTTGAAGTTTGTAAAACATTTGTCAATTTAATTATTGAGGTTTAAGAAATACAATGGATAAAATGTTTAACTTGAAACAACTTCTGATAAATAGTGATAAACTGAGATTTTTGAAATATTAAACTCTTTCAATATGTTTGAAGTATTTCATAGTTGGTTTTCTTATGCATTTTAATATTTTTTAATCAAAACAATTTTTTAAAATTTTAGTGATTTTCAACATTATAAAATGTTGGGATGTTACAGATTGTCATGAATATATTCAATATAGGAAAACTAAATAAATCTAGAATCCTTTCCAAAATTATTTTATGGAGTTTTCAAATGATTTATCTTAATATAAAATATAATGGTGCACAAAAATAAAATTGAATTAAATTTTTGAAAATAATATAATTCCTATTACGTTAAAAATATTTGTATTCTATTACCTTACTATTATGCCAAAAAAAAATGAATGGTTACTAAAAATGAGTTTAAATGACTTAAATTCAAACAATATTAGAATGTGAGTATTTCATAAAATTTAGTTAGCCAAAAGAAAAATTAATTAAGCTATATTTTAAAATTGACATTAAGTGTCAAATTTGTATTAAGCCAATATTCCAAAGGTTTTAATTTTATTTTTTTTTCAAAACATGCCCACTAATGTTTTAAAGCATAGATATGAAATTTTACAAATTTAAAGAAATTTGTTTCACTTCATTTGGAGTCCTAAATCAAAAGTTATAAAGAAAATAGAAAAATAGAAAAAGAAAAATCCCTGACAGGCGGGACCCACCTGTTAGGGGGTCGTCTTCAATCTCGCCCCAAATCCCGCCCCCGACCTCGCCCGAAACGGCCGGATTCATTCATCTTCAATTCGAGCGATTAAAGGGAGCAATCAACGCCCCCTCCTCCCCTCTTAATCCCCTACTCCTCCCCTCGGATTCCCCTCCCATCCCACTCGAAACTGTGCCCCCAGGTTGCCGGAAAAGCTCGCCGGAGCTCCTCGGTACCCGTCGCCGTTTTTCTTTGTTCCCCGGGGAGGTGAGCCTCCCCCGAGTCCGAGACCCCCTCCATCCTCCTCCCCTTGTCCTTGTGCTTGTCCATGACCCCTCCTCCTTCCTTTTCCGCAGCCGAACGCCCAATCCGAGCATGGACGAAGCTCGCCGGAGTTACCGTAGCTCCGCCCGCGCCTCCACGCCGCTCCAGGACGAACGAGAAGGCGACGCCACCTCCATCGTCGTCCTCGCGACGAGCCGCACCCGAGGGCGTCATCCGCGCGTCCGGGGGAGCACCACAGCGCCATCCCCGTCCTCGACCGAGCCGCACCGCCGTGTTCACCGTCTCCGGCGACCTATGCACCGGCGAGGTAAGAACCTAGCATTCTTGTTCGTTCGATCGTAAATCCCTGCATATTCAAACCTTCATATCTTTTTAACCACTTATCCAAATTTGATAAATTTTATATATTTGGAAAGCCCTCGACATGTAGATTATTTCAAACCTTCAAATTTGACTTAGTATAAAATATTCAAATTTCAAATGGATGATTTGAGTATTTTTGTCATAACTTTAAATCTATAAATCAAAAAATTGCAAATAAAATTGTTTTAGAAACTTTGGAATATTTGTAACTTGATGCCTCAGTTATAAAATATTTTTGAGTATTATTTTCACAATTTAATAGTTGTATGTTTAATTTGAATAGTTTGACTATTTTTGACATAACTATTAATAGAAACATTAGTTTTGATTAAATGCAATTGCTATAAATTTAATTACATCACCTCTGTCTATTAACACCATTTATAAAAATTGTGTTATAAAAATTAAATCACATAAAACTCTAATATTATATTTAACCCTTTTATTATATTTTGCAAAATTAGAAACTAATTAAATTGCAATTATAACTTTATGCATACTTTATAAATGTCACAAAAATTAGTATTATGTTTCTTGTGATTTCAAATTGCATTTCATGCATAGCATATTTTGTTTTATAGTTATAATTCCCATAAGAAAACTCCTCCCCCATTTTCTCTAAGTTAGGATTATTTTCAACTTAGCATTTTGGTAAAGTGTTATACACTTAGACACTTAGGATTTTAAACTTGGAGCTAGAAGACCAATGAAGGACTTAGCCAAAACAAGACTTCAGAAGTATCTTTAAGGAGTAGAAGCACTTAGAAGAAAATCAAGAAGAAGTTCATGAAGACCAACCAGCAATATTTTCAAAGTCTTGTTTCCTCTCTCTCTCTCTCTTTTCTCCCTTCTTCTCTCAGACTTCATGAAGATTAAGTTAATTCCTAGACCAGCCTCGGTGATACAAGAATCATCAAGTCTAAAGATTTATCAAGTCTACAAAAATTCAATCAAGACATCACCAAGGAGAATATTACAAGTCTGGAGATGACCAACTACATCCTTCTTTCTTTCACTTTTTCCTAATCTTGTCTTCCATTTCAGACTTAAACAATTTTTGATCTTGTTGTTATCATCTTTGAAGTTTGTTGGATCCTAGCGGCTGTAACATCCCAACATTTTATAATGTTCAAAAATCACTAAAATTTAAAACTTTTGTTTTTCATTAAAATAAAACATTAAATGTTTAAGAAAACCAACTATGAAAGACTTCAAACATATTGTATAATTCAATTATCTCAAGTAAACATTATTTTCAAAAGTGGTTTCAAGTTAAACAATTTATTATCCATTGTAATTATTAGAACCTCAATATCTAATTTGACAAATGTGTTACAAACCTTCAAACCATATTCATGAAATAAAAGGTTTCTTTATAAGTATTTGATTTCAACCACATAGCAATAGCAATTCATAAATTAAAATAATAATTACAAGTGTTATTTTAAACTATCGAAAACATTGTCTATTTGCCAAAAGATTATTATTTTACCTGAGTTCAAAATATAGTTTGGAAATTATAAGCCTATAGTTTGTAACTTTAAAACTTCATAATTAAAATTAATGAATTATCCAAATAAGCATTATTTTGCTTATATGAATTTCATCATCTTCAAAGCATGAAATGATTAATATATTCTAAATAAGAAATGAATTAAAACTAAAATCTTTCTCCAAAGTTTTTATGAGGTTTTCCAATATTTTATCTCAATATAAAATATACTGGTGCACAAATTATTTGAATTAAAAATGAATACATTATATTTCCCTTTTTCATTTTCATATAGTTGTGTTATATGTTATTTAATAATCTATTAAAGCTAAAATATATTTAATATTGGAATATGAGTTTAAATAACTTAAATTCAAACATATTTGAATATGGGTATTTCATAGGATTTATTTTAGCCAAAATTAAAATTAATTAAACCGAAGTTTTAAATTAAACATAAAGTGTCAATTTTGCATTTAATCAATATTTCGAAATTATTAATTTTGAAAAGTGTTCAAAACACTCCCACAACTGGTTTAACACAAAGATTTTGTTTTTACAAATTTTTTGAAATTGATTTGACTTCATTTGGAGTTATAAATAAAAAGTTATTAAGGAAAAAGAAAATCAGAAAAGGAAAAAGAAAAATCCCTAACAGCGGGACCCACCTTTCAGGTGAGGTTGTCTTCAACCTCTACCCAAATCGTGCCCGAGAAATCCGCCGGCGATCCCCTTCCAAAATTCAAGCACGAATCACGCGTTACGGTTCCCTCTCCTGCCCCTACTTAAACCCCGCACCCTCCTCGATCTTTTCCCTCTCCTTACCGTGCAAATCGTGCCCCCCGGCCCACAAATCCTCGCCGGAGCTCCATCGCCGCCGCCGGCAATTTCTTAAAACACCGGTCGGCTCTGTCAACCCCCGACCCCGAGACTCCGTGCATCTCTACCCCTGGTCAATGCGCCCCTCCTCACGCCCTTCTTCGTTCTCGTTTTGCAGTCGGGAGATCGCAGCAAGCTCGACTTGGAGTCACCGACGCCGTCACGATCCGTCCTTGCCCAGCCACTACCCGAGCACGCGCGAGACGCCAGGATCGCCTCCATCGTCTCCGTCGGTCTGCGGTCAACGTCGCGGTCGCCTCCACGCGTCCGGGGAAGCACTGGAGCCTCAAAACGGTCCACGACCGAGCCGCCGCCGCCGTATGCTCCATCTCCGGCGACCATTCGCGCCGCCCGGTGAGCCTCTTCTTGTAACACCCCAATTTTCTTAAGCCTAGTATTGTGGTGTTAGGCTAGATATTAAGCAAACCCTAAATGGTTTTTGACATGCATCTGAAACATTTTGGTCTAAGGAATCTATAGTTTCACACCCTGTTCAAAATTTTCTCAAAAGAACTTGTTTGCACATAAATATCACTAGTTTAAGTATCCATCAAATATCAATGACCATTACCTCTTCTTTTCTTTTCTGGTTTTATTTCTCTCATCTGTTATTTAGGGAATTAATAAGTAAACACTAATTTATCAAATCCCACCATTAGCTAGTGTTTGTTCTTCTTTTGTTTTGAATTTTAAATTAAAAACACTCCTTGGGTTTTCAAAAGAAGAGAATGGAGAAGAAGAAAAACCTAATCTAACCGAACCCTACCCAACCCTCCTCGATCTCTCTCTCTCTCAACCATCTCTGCTGGTGAAGAAGGGGACATCACCCCCCCCCCCATGCCCTACCCCACCTGCCAGCCCCTCCTTTCCCCTCTCCTCCATTCATCTCTCACCTTTTTCTCTCCATTGCCCAACCCGAGCTCACCTCCTTCGCTCCTACTGGTTTGGACACGTCCCAGGCCGACCAACGTTCCCCTGCACCTCTCCACCGCCCTCCCCAGCCAATAGACACGCCCCAAACCCACCTATCTACCTCGGACCCGAGGCAAACCCTAGAAAGCAACACCGAGTCCAACTCACGTCCGAGGCCTCCCCTCTCCATTTCTACAATCCCAAACGCTCCCCTACCTCCCACACTCCACTCCCTCAGTCCCTCGCTCGAGCTCTCAAGCTCATTTGTCAAGGAGACGAAGAATCTCACCTCGGTAGCCGTCGTAAGAAAATCGCCGTGGTCGCCACTTCTCTCCACCATCCTTCGCCATTTTTGGCTCCTCGAGCGCGCCTCGATGAGACCTAACTCCCCTACCCTCCTTTCCATGTTTAGGTGCCCATAGGCGTCACGTTCGTCCACGACCCGAGAAGATCGCCGCCGCCGTCGCCATGGACTCCGGCACCGCCCGAGGGAGCTGAGGACACCGTCGTGCACGCCGTCGTCTCCTCCGTCAGCCCCCGTCCTTCCCCTGGCCTCGCTCGGCCTCTGGTGAGCGCTCGTTGCCGCCCTCCTTCTCCTCCGCGTCTGGTTCTTCTACGCGACGACGCGAGGAAGACGACGACCGTGAGCCGTAGATCGCAAGATCTACGGCCAGGTTTGAACCTCACCCTGCGCGCGCGATCTCGCGCGAGTGGGCTGGCCCAGTTCGGCTTCCCGCGCTGCTCCGCGTATCCTCTGGGACGATTCGGCCCAGATCCGGCCGCTCGGCCCCTTTTCTTTTTAGAAATTATTTTTCCTGTTAATATTTCCAGAGAATATTTTGTCTAGCTTTTATTCATTTGTGGTAAATCCACATTAGCTAAAATGATGAGACTAATTTTGTAACATGCATGCACGTTTTCTTAACCATGTGGCTTTGGATTTGTTCCAAAATGTGTTTCCTGTTGTGTGTTAAAATAGATCTAGGGAAAAGTACCTATTTCACCATTTGTTTAATAACTTGTGTTTTATAAATCCAAATCATGCAATCTTGGATATGTTGGAAATCTTGTAAAAATGTCTATCTAGATTGGTAAATCTTGCATGCAGGAGATTACTCTAGCAAAAGTTGTTTCTAGTCTAAGAATGACATCAGTAGATGTTTGGTGATTTTTAATTCTTAAATGAAAACACTTTTTGAGGAAAATCCACTTGAAAGGGTTAGATAGGAGTTGGAAGTATCATGTGCCACAAAGGTAGATTTTTCCTGAATATGTTTATTATTTATTTGGCAAATCTCTGAAAAACAGGGAAATAATCTCTTAAAATGCATTTCTGAAATTTCAGAAATTATTGCATGTCTATTTTTGTTTGGTTGAGCCACTTTTGTCCCTAGATTAATGTTTAGGATATTTTTCTGGGATAGCCACATGTTTTATCTAACTCAGCCCACTGGTTTGGCACAAATATAATCTATATTATTTTCTGTACATAAATAATAGTCAGAAGTATATGGTATCTTAAAACAAGGACAACTTGAGCTAGGAGTATCCAAATTAGATGAATAAAATCTCCACTTAAAGATAAAACTCATATCTCACCAGAAAAGTTAATTATGCATACAGGAGATCTATAAAACTGAATCTATCCTCTGTTTAAGTTTGACATCAGTAGCTCTTAACTGATTTTTAATTCTTGTTTGGTGATGGATTTTCATGCTCAGCTAACTTTCAGAGCTCCATATGATAGTTAGGAGTCATGTGGTAGAAGGGTTTAATTTTAGGAGCCGTACCTTAGGAGTTATGCCTTTTTCATGAAAACAGCCCTTGATGAGTATTTAAATGCCTCAGTTGTATGTTCTGTTTGTGATGCTTGTTGTTACTCTGTTTGTGATGCTTGTTGTTGATGATTACACTTTAGATTGTTATCAACTCGCAGTTTAGGATTTACACTATCTTCGTTTGTTTCTTTTTTTATGTTACGGTAGAACCGCAAACCGAAGAGGAGCAGTACGAGGTAGCTGAGCACAACTACGAAGAAGAACAAGACCAGGGACAGTACTCTGAGCAAGGCAAGCCACCTCACCAATATAATGAATTCTATTATTTTTATCAAGCATATTTTGTTTTCAAAAAAAAATAATGCATGTTTTATTTCTTTTGTTGTACCTTGCCACCCAAAAACTATTTTACAAAATATTGTTTGGCCAAAGTTATCTACTAGAATATTATAGGTGTTACAATAGAGTTTATTTGGTGAGCCTTGTTGTTGAAGGCCCCATCAAAAAGATTAAGTTTTCTAGTAGTCTACCTTCCTCTACTTACCTCAAAACTATAGGATGGGAACCTATTTGATAAAACTGTTTTACGGAGGAAAACCCGAGTTGCTGGGAGCAATCGGCGATCAAGTGTTTTATTAAAACCCGAGTTGCTGGGAGCAATCGGAGATGTTTGCAAAAACCCGAGCTGCTGGGAGTAGTCAGAGGAGAAAGGGTTTTGAAAAACAAAGTGTGACCCTAGCTGCCGCCCGAACAATTAACCCGTGCAGCCACACTACCTGACATGGGTAGGGCTTAGCCGGAAGCTTGTCTATTTTAGTGTTGGGGCTCTCATACTTTCTATGAGGGCTGGGACCTCGAAGCCGGGTTGTCGTCCGGAAGAGACATTACACTGTTGAGGACCAACAGCCGGACGATTACGGCGGGTCTCCCTACATGGCGGTGTGGCGTCCCGAGGAAAGACCAAGAGGTCTAGTGGAGCACACGGTGCCGGGGAGAATAAACCTACCGGGAGGCCCCGATACTAGGGTGGTCATAGTGGAAAGCTTTGGTCGTGTTATCCGGACCCCCGCATGCAGTCGTATGACGGGCCGTGGCAGACACGGCGGAAGGACCGATTGGTGTGGGTAAAGTGTGCAACCTCTGCAGAGTGTAAATCTATTCGAATAGCCGCGTCCGTGGTCATGGACGGTTGGAAAGGTCCCACTAGGCATGCTGGCTGTTTTATGGTTTCAACAGAGAAATGTTTTCGAAGGAAACAAGGCGGCACCAAAGTGGTACCTGGGAGGTACGGAATTTGGGTGAGGATGATTGGTCTCGGGGAGACAATCAGTCCGATCTCAAGGAAGGAAAAAGGGGTATCCCCATCCTTGTGCTTTTAAATGGTCTTACAAAAGAAGGTTTTGAACTTGGATATGTCCTTGATATATCTAAGAGAAGAGAATTCTATCTCTAAATGTTTTTCTTCAACAAAGATATAGAGATGTCGTATTCTAGAGAAGAGAATTCTATCTCTAAATGTTTTTCTTCAACAAAGATATAGAGATGTCGTATTCTCTATGCTTGAAATCATTGTATTTGATATTAAGCCCTGTAGTTGTATATAGGAGCCTTCCCAGTTTTCGAAATGTGTTTTCTTGCATTATCATGAAAACTCAAGCCCTAGAGGTGGTCTTGCGAGTACATAATTGTACTCATATGGCCTTGTCCCTGGATATTCAAATGTCCAGATTTTAATGAGGAGGCCTACGTCGAGGAGGAGGTGTATGACGATGACTACGCCACTTAGCTGTCACCGGTCAACTGCACTTGTGGGATCAGCGCTCGGAGATGTTCAGAGCCGTCGCCAGCCACGAGCTTCCGCTATCTTAGTTAATTCTGTCCAGCGTGACGAGGTTTGTTGACTTGGGTCGTATGACCGTCTATGTGTTGTATGACTTTTATTCGTACGACTTGAATGATGTAAGTCTTTGATACCTATGTTGGTTATGTGATTGCAATGCACTGATCATTGGGATCGTGATCTTTTACATAACGTGGGCATCTCGGACTTGTTTCGAGGGGTCCTTACAGACTTGGTATCAGAGCCATCGTTGACCTTAGGAGACTTTAGCTAGGTTGGGCGTCGACGTCACGCAAAAATGTTTTTCCTAAAAGTCTAGGAGAAATACTTAAAATGTGCAGAATATACTGCTATCCCCTCCCCTCTGTTGTTGATTACTGATTAATATTATACATGCATTAAACCTCATGTTTTTACCTGTTTAAAAATTTTGCGCATCGTTCACTAATTCAACCTCCATTTAAAATTTTGTGTAGATGAGCGGAGAGTTCTCGTCGTCGATTCAGTTGGGAGCTGCGCCCGACACTGGGGTTTCGCGTCTGTTCCAGGCAGACCTACTACAGCTGACCAGGCACTTGAGGCGTCCGCTACCTGAGCTGCTGATAGGACGCTGTCTACCCATGGTTGGGGACGAGATTTCCTGGACCGTGAGGTGCATCCTTCGAGGACCTCTGGTGCCACCCTTCGCCGAGGAGCTGATAGAGGATGCCCTCGCATCTACTCAGATGGGGGCATTCGTCACTGTGCTGCAGAGAGCTCTAGCTCGCTTGGTGTATGCTCACAGTACCGAGCTGAGCGGCACCCGTTTCGAGTTTTACTCTGGCCTGGACGAGCAGAGTAACCCTGTGCCGCCGTGTCCCCACCCCACTCTCGGGAACCACTTGGCCGAGCTGGGACTCCTCGTCGAGTACACCCAGGCCCAGCTGGTCACTAGTCGTTTCGAGAGTGATCTTCACCGTCTGAATCACGACAGTGCTGAGGTGCGGATCTCGGCAGCTGAGCTGAGGATCGAGGACCTAGAGACGCAACTCAAGGCGTCTCAGGACAAGCTGAAGACCGTGGAGCTGAAGCTCAAGACCTCAGAGGAGCGTCTAGTGGAGTCCCAGGCAGAGCTGAAGAAGGAGCGCAAGGAGCGCCGTTCCGTCTCTACGCGTTTCTAGACTACTCGCTTCTACAAGTTCCATCTCGACGGTATGGTTGACATGCTCCGGTCGACCATTGACGACCGCGATGAGAGGATTAGCGAGCTGGAGAGCGAGGTGGAGGCGCTGAGAAAGGAGAACGATGATCTGTTGCCTGATGATGAGGACCCTATGGAGGATATGGACATGGAGCCTGAGAGTGGACAGGACGACGACGACCTTCGAGGCGAGGACGGTGAGGACTCAGGAGCTGTGATGTCCAAGGACGAGGACCCCGACGAGCCACCTTTCAACAGTGACGCTGCCGTGGACGTGGAGTAGCGATTTGCGTAGTATCTTTTGGGTTAGGGCCGAACCATCGCGATAAGTGGATGCGATTGTGTGGTCTAGTTAGTATGAGTGTGTGTTTGAATTACTGTAAGACTATGTCAGTTTGGGTGTTGTGGTTGTGAACTATGTGATGATGCTTTTGGAATCTTGTTATGGAGTGGATCTGGTCTTATTTTGAGTAATGTCTTGCTTAAATTTATATGCTACTGTGTCTGATTGATGAACCCTTTTTCCCTAAAACCTGTATTTTTTATAAAAAAAAACTCTAATAAGGTTATTAATGTGTGTTTTAATCTGAAATTCAGAATGGCTAGGGATCCACCACCCCCACCACCCGAGCCATCTATGGCTCAAGTGCTATGTCTTCTCCTGGAGGATCGTGAGGCAGCTCGCACTGAGAGGAATGCCAACCTTGCCACCCTGCAGCATCTTGCTCAGATTGCCGTCAATCAGAATGGAGGCCAAGGGAATGAGGAACCCCGTTCCAAGTTGCGTGATTTTCAAAACACCAACCCGCCAGTCTTCTCCAAAAGTGAAGTACCCCTGGATGTTGATGATTGGATCCGTACCCTCGAGAACAACCTGAGAGTCGCCCAAGTGGGTGACAACGAGAAGGTGGTCTACGCCACTCACTACCTCTCTGGGCCTGCCCGAGCATGGTGGGAGGCAATTCGTGCTCTGTTGCCACCGGAGGAAGTTGTGGCTTGGGCGGCTTTCAAGACAAGGTTCTTGAAGCGTTATGTGCGCTCCGGACTCGTCAGTATTATGCGAGAGAAGTTCCTACAGCTCAAGCAAGGCGGGATGTCTGTGAGTGAGTACTTGGAGAAGTTCACTTCTTTAGCAAGGTATGCGCCCACCAATACCGATACCGAGGACAAGAAGAAGGAGAGGTTCCTGCACGGACTTCATGATGAGATGCAGTGCATTCTGGTGGTGATGCCTTTCACCGACCTGGAGTCCCTTGCGGATGCTGTCATTATGATGGAGCACAAGCGCAAGGCTTCGTTTGACAACCGCAAGCGTCGCCAGCAGATGCAGCAAGGCAGCAGCAGCAGCAGCCCAGCCGAGAGTTACCCCCGTCCGCGCCCTTCACCTCCACCAAGGCCTTCTTATCCATCGTCAAGGCCTCCAACTTTTGGACCAAGACCCAGCTACTTCCCTCGCCCACCTGCACCTCGCCCTGGAGGTGGTTCCCACCCCGGCCTCAACTTTAACAGGCCGCCTGCTCCGAAGCCCACAGGAGGATGTTTCACTTGTGGACAGCCCGGACATTTCTCGCGGGATTGTCCCACTAGACAGCCCGCCGGTGGTCGCCCTAATGCGACCAAGATGAACCAAGGGCCACCCCGTCCACCAGGAGGCAAGAACCCGTATCCCAAGAAAGCGGCCCGTGTCACCCGAGGCCATCTGAATCATATCAGTGCAGAAGAAGCTCAGGAGGCGCCAGATCTGGTTATGGGTACGTTCCCTGTCAACTCAGTTCCTGCCTCAGTTTTGTTTGATTCAGGAGCTTCCCATTCCTTCATTACGGAGCCGTTTGTTAGGAAGAGCGGTATGGTCCCAACCTTGTTGCATCGCCCTATGAGGGTGCAAATCCCGGGGGCCACCACTAAGGCCATTGTATCTTGCATGGAGACTCCTGTGGAAATTCAAGGAGCCCGATTCCATGCGGATTTAGTGGTATTAGGAAAACAAGGAATAGAAGTGGTTTTAGGAATGGATTGGATGGCAGTCAACCGGGGAAAAATTGATTGCACCAACAAGTCTGTCACACTAACCACCCCGGAAGGAGAAGAGATTACACACTTCTCGACCCAGTACTCCACCACGGGTCATTTCCACAAGAGTGTTGCTGGAGCCATTTTGGAAGAAGTACCGGTAGTGTGTGATTACCCGGATGTTTTTTCCGAGGAGTTACCCGGTATGCCGCCAGATCGGGATATCGAGTTCATCATTGAGTTGGTACCCGGTACTGGCCCTATAGCTCAAAAACCCTACCGGATGAACCCCGAAGAGTTGGTGGAACTGAAGAAGCAGTTGGATGACCTGCATAGAAAAGGGATGATTCGTCCTAGTGCGTCACCCTGGGGGTCACCAATCATCTTCGTGGATAAAAGGGATGGAACCACTCGCTTGTGTGTGGATTACCGTAAGCTGAATGATGTGACTATTAAAAACAAGTATCCTCTACCCAAAATTGAGGATCTATTTGATCAGCTTAACGGAGCCCGAGTCTTCTAAGATCGATCTCCGCACTGGATACCATCAGCTGAAAGTTAGAGAATCTGACATCCCTAAGACAGCCTTCGTCACTCGTTATGGGTTGTTTGAGTATACGGTGATGTCCTTCGGCCTAACTAATGCCCCTGCCTACTTCATGAACCTCATGAACAAGGTGTTCATGGAATACTTGGATAAGTTTGTAGTCGTCTTCATCGATGACATCCTGATTTATTCCAAGTCAGAAGAGGAGCATGAAGAGCATCTGAGGTTGGTTCTCGGTACCCTGCGAGAACACCAGTTGTATGCTAAGTTCAGTAAGTGCCAGTTTTGGTTCAAAGAAGTAGGTTTTCTTGGCCATGTTATCTCAGCAGGAGGGATATCTGTAGATCCTACCCACATCAAGTCCATCCTTGAATTCCCAACCCCCACCAACCAAACCGAAGTGAGCTCCATCCTTGGATTAGCAGGTTATTAACGCAAGTTTGTTGAAGGATTTTCGAGTATCGCCAAGCCCCTTACTCAACTTTTGAAGAAGGACCAGAAGTTTATCTAGACCGATAAATGTGAAGCCAACTTCCAGGAACTGAAAAAGCGCCTTACTACCGCACCTATCTTAACCATGCCTGATGTGACCAAAGATTTCGTGGTTTATTGCGATGCCTCCAAACTTGGACTTGGGTGTGTCCTTATGCAAGAGGGCAATGTGATTTCCTACTCGTCGCGACAGCTCCGCAAGCATGAGCAGAATTACCCCACCCATGACCTAGAGCTTGCTGCAGTGGTCCATGCGCTCAAGACTTGGCGACACTTTCTGATGGGCAACCGCTGCGAAATTTACACCGATCACAAGAGCCTGAAGTACATCTTCACCCAGAGGGATTTGAACATGAGGCAGCGAAGATGGACATCCATTACCACGCTGGAAAGGCTAACGTTGTAGCTGACGCCCTTAGCCATCAGCCGTTGTAACATCCCAAATTTTGCAAAAATTTAAAACTTTGCATTCAAGCATCATTCATCATTAGGCATAAAACTACATCACAAAAATATTAAATAAAACTTCAAATTATAAATTTGAATAAAACTATAATTCCATAAAGTGTTTACTTAAAACTCCTTAAATAAATAAAATATTATCAATTTATTTATGGGTAAGTATAATGTCAAAAAGTCCCATTTTTAATTACCTTTCCAAAACATATTTTTATGATTTTTTTCTGAAATGTTTTGAATAGGTTTAAAAATCATATTTGTAATCAGTGTTTAAAAACAGGAAATAATTCTTTTAAAAAGAAAAGGAAATCGGGCCGGCCCGTTGGCTATCTGCCGCGCACGCGTAGCCTACCAGCCCGCCAGCGGCCCATCGCCCCGCGCTCTCGCTCGCAGTCGCTGACAGGTGGGACCCACCTGTCATCACCCCCGCGGAAACAGTCGTCCCCAAATCACGCCCCCGACCCCGACCGAAAACGCCGATTTGATTCGCACGATTATGGACGATTTACTGCTCCATTTATCTCGCATCCTCTCCCTACTAATAGCCCTCGTCGCTCTCGTCCGATTGCCCAAAACCACACCTCCCGAGAGCCCCTAGGCTGCCCGCTCGAGCTCACGCAATCCCGCCGTCGCCGTCGGTAAGAACTCCGCCGCCCGAGCAACTCCGGCCACCTCGGACCCCCTCTCCACCTCCCTTCGCTCCCTGTGAACCGTGCGCATTGATTTGACACGGTGGGGCGTGTGTTTTCGCAGCGAAACCCCGCCTTTGTCCACGACCAAGAGGAACCATCGTCGTGCGCAACTCCGGCGAGCTCTTCCGGGGAGACGAGGACGCTCCGGTCATCGCCATCGCGCCATCGCCCTCCCCTCGACGTCGCGCATCCCCTGGTGAGCTCCGTTCCCTCCTAGCACCGTAGAATGCCTCGGGCGCAAACGCCGGCCATGGCTCCGCCGCGCCCCGTGCGTCTCCGGTGACTCGCGCCGCCCGCGTTAGGTCAACACGTCCTGGACCGTTGGATCTAGATCCAACGGATCCGTTTTAATTTTTATTTTCGTCTCTGCGATTAATCTGGCGCGTCCGTTTTCATTTAGATCTAACGGCTCTAGATCGCGATCCGCGTCGAACCGGTACGGGCGAATCAGATCGCGCCGCGTGGCCGATTCTTTTTCTATTTTCGAATAAAATTTAGAAATTAAAACAGAAAACTATTAAAACTTGCAAAATTCATAACTTCTAATATGAAAGTCCAAAATTGATAAACTTTATGTCATTGGAAAGCCCTGCTCATGTAGTTTATTTCTACATCATTTGTTTTTCTCTTTGACAAATTATAAATTGTATAATTATCAAAGGAGTATTTCGGCCATTAAAATAATAACATAAATAATAAAAACGATTTAGAAATAAATTTAATTGTTTTAGGATTTTATTATCTCCCTCTATCCAGCAATATTAATAAATGGCTTAATTGAAGATTTCATAAAACAATAAAAGTTGTAATTATAGAAATCAAAGTTTTACTATATTATTTTTAAAATTATTTAGTTGATAAATAAAATAAGAAATACCTCGAAATTATATTTCATTCATTTGATGACAGAAAATAAAATTATTAATAAGTGAGTCCTCTTATCATAGCATATCATTCATGCATACATGATTGTGTTTGGTGTTGTGTTGGTATTTATTTTATTCATTGTTGTGCTAGATTGTGAAGAAGAGGAAGGACTTGCTTGTGATTGTTACTCTTGCTGTGCTTGTTCCTCCTGTTACCAAGGCAAGTGACATTCATACAATATCCCATATTTTCCATATGCATAAGTAGTATATTTTGAGTAGTGTGCATGATAGGGATTTTTGATTTATTTTATAATGCTAAGTTAGTTTGTGTTTTACAAATATCCTAGTAGTGTGTAGCCACCCTTTTTCTAAGCAGCCATGAAAAGATTTTATTAGTTGCTTAGCCATGCTATAAAAATGTTTACCATGTTATGGAAATGTTTCTAAGTGTTAAAATCTAAAATACACATCTGGGTGGAATTGGTTGTTATGGTTTAAGTTGAGTGGCTTTTGGGACTATGCTTGTGGTTGTCATCGCCTAGGATGAATGTCTATTCTACTTAGGGCCATGAGTATGGTGGTTGTTACCCAGAAGTACACTTGTGGATGGCCACCCAGGAACGAAGAGATTACCAAGTCCCTCCAAGTTTAGAAGCTTCCCGTGCAGCCTTTTGACAATGGGCTCTGTCTAGAATGATTAAGTTGTGGGAGTGCAACCTGTCAGCTTGACAAGCAGATGTAGAGATGATAGGTGGAACGGGTCTTGCTAGTATGGTTGCATTCTTCTTCTGAAAGTTCTTGTCTCAATTCTCTCCTTTCCATAATACACTCCGCGTGTATAGGATTTCTCGGACAAATTGAGTCTAAAGGTGAAAGTGCACAACCTCTGCAGAGTCGACAATCTGAGTTCTCAGCCCTGTCCCCGGAAATGGACTACTTCGAGCAGCTGGACAAGGATGGGCAGAAGAATCTCAACACTGTTTTCATAAAGTAAAATTTGACTAAGGAAAGACTTGTTGGTGCACTTGGGCTTTATCCCTTGGTGCCAAGTCTTTGAGAAATAAAAGTGTTTTACAAAATGATAGGAGAAAACTTGCTTTCGACAAATAGCCTTCAACCCCACCAAGCCAAATATGCATATAGATGTTAGACTTGCCAGTATATATCCACCATAGTCACTTGCAATACATCATTGTATTGACCTCCTTCGGGGGCTGCATATTCCAATGTGCAGGTAATTCTGATGCTGAATGATTTTGGCTCGAGTCTACACCCAACATGACTGCCTGTGGCGCATGCTTGAAGATGAGGCTCAATGTTATTTCGCTTTCGCTGTGAACTCTGAACTTTAGCTAGCCTTCATGGCTATGCAATTTGTAATAAAGCCATATTTGGCTATTATTTTTGGATCTCGTTGTAGCAATTTTAATACTTATGCAATGGTACTTTATATTTTGTACTGTGGTGCTGGCAGTGATCGAGGGACTAGCACATAACACAGGTGTTCCAACTTTAATAAAAGTTGGGGTGCTACAGCCGTGTTCATTCAACTCCACGATCAAGATTCGACAGGCAGAACTCTGGGAAGAGCTTGATAAGATGGGTATAGAAGTAGTCAGTTATGGGGCAGTCGATCAACTCCTGTTGCAACCCACCTTATGGGAGCAGATCATGGAAGCACAGAAGGGTCACGAAAGCATTGAGGGCATCAAGCGAAGATTGGACAAAGAGGAAGTCCCTGGGTTCACCATCGACTCTGCCGGTATTCTTTGGTACAAGGGACGCATCTGCGTACCGTCAGATCCCGCTCTGAAGCAGTTAATTATGAGGGAAGCCCACGAGACTTTTTATTCTATCCACCCCGGAGGAACCAAGATGTACGAGGATTTGTGAAAGAATTTCTGGTGGCATGGCATGAAACGCGAGATTGCACTCTTCATCCAGAACTGCGACATCTGCCAAAGAATCAAAGCAGAACACCAGCGACCAGCTGGATTACTCCAACCTCTTAAGTTGCCTGAGTGGAAATGGGATGAGATCGGCATGGATTTTATCACTGGATTATCCCGATCCAATCGCGGGCATGACGCTATTTGGGTTATTGTGGATCGACTCACCAAGGTGGCACATTTTCTCCCGGTGAGCACTCGTCATCGGTCTGATCAACTAGCGGATCTTTACATGTCGCGCATCGTCAGCCTTCATGGGATACCTAAGACTATCGTATCAGATCGGGGATCCCAATTCACTTCTCGATTTTGGAGTAAGCTTCATTAGGAGCTTGGAACCAAACTCTTCTTCAGTACCGCATATCACCCTCAGACAGGAGGACAAACGGAAAGGGTCAACCATATCTTAGAGGATATGCTTCGATCCTGTGTATTAGCTTATGGGGCCAAGTGGGAGAGTTGTTTGCCGTTTGCTGAATTCTCTTACAACAAGAGCTACCAAGCTAGTCTGAAGATGGCACCATTCGAGGCTTTGTACGGACGGAGGTGCCGTACTCCTTTGAACTGGTCGCAAACGGGAGACAGCCAAATTTTTGGGGTTGACACCCTGAGGGAAGCCGAAGAGCAAGGTCAACTCATCCGCGACCGTCTTAAGGCCGCCCAGTCCAGACAAAAAAGTTACGCAGATTCCAAGAGACGTGAACTCAACTTCAAGGAAGGAGATATGGTATACCTGCGTGTTACTCCGCTCAAGGGAATGCAGCGTTTTCATGTGAAGGGGAAGTTAGCACCAACGTATATTGGTCCCTTTAGAATAATCAGTCGAAGAGGAGAAGTATCTTATCAGTTAGACTTGCCGTCTCATCTGTTAGAATTTCATGATGTGTTTCATGTGTCTCTGCTGCGGAAGTGTCTGCAAGTTCCAAGTGGTACTCATTCTTATCCATAGGTAGATCATCGTACTATTGATCTCAACCATGATCTCACCTAGCGAGAGCGACCACTCCGTGTCCTCGCTGAAGACGTCCGTCTGACCCGGAGACGGAAGATCAGATTCCTGAAGATCCAATGGAGCAACCATTCGGAGGAAGAAGCCACCTGGGAGCGTGAAGATTATGTGGAGCGTGAATTTCCTGGTTATCTTTCTTCGTCAAATCTGGAATCTCGGGGACGAGATTCTCCTAAGGGGGGAAGGTCTGTAACACCCAAAGTTTCTTAAGCCTAGTATTGTGGTGTTAGGCTAGATTTTTCTTCTCAACCTTAGCTAAAACTTTGGGTGTGTAGATTATTTTTTAAGTCTTGAGCTATCTTGTTAGTCTCATTATTCTTGTTTGGTTTCCACTAGCCTTCCATGATAATTAAAACACTAAAACCTCAACAACAAAATTTAAATATCAACTATTAGGATCTTCATGGTTGTTAAAACTTAGCCAATCCAGGAGCAAATATTAAGCAAACCCTAAATGGTTTTTGACATGCATCTGAAACATTTTGGTCTAAGGAATCTATAGTTTCACACCCTGTTCAAAATTTTCTCAAAAGAACTTGTTTGCACATAAATATCACTAGTTTAAGTATGCATCAAATATCAATGACCATTAGCTCTTCTTTTCTTTTCTGGTTTTATTTCTCTCATCTGTTATTTAGGGAATTAATAAGTAAACACTAATTTATCAAATCCCACCATTAGCTAGTGTTTGTTCATCTTTTGTTTTGAATTTTTAAATTCAAAACACTCCTTAAGTTTTCAAAAGAAGAGAATGGAGAAGAAGAAAAACCTAATCTAACCGAACCCTACCCAACCCTCCTCGATCTCTCTCTCTCTCTCTCAACCATCTCTGCTGGTGAAGAAGGGGACAGCACCCCCCCCCAGTCCTACCGCACCTGCCAGCCCCTCCTTTCCCCTCTCCTCCATTCATCTCTCACCTTTTTCTCTCCATTGCCCAACCCGAGCTCACCTCATTCGCTCCTACTGGTTTGGACACGTCCCAGGCCGACCAACGTTCCCCTGCACCTCTCCACCGCCCTCCCCAGCCAATAGACACGCCCCAAACCCACCTCTCTCCCTCGGACCCGAGGCAAACCCTAGAAAGCAACACCGAGGCCAACTCGCGTCCGCGGCCTCCCCTCTCTATTTCTATCGTCCCAAACGATCCCCTACCTCCCACACTCCACTCCCTAAGTCCCTCGCTCGAGCTCTCAAGCTCATTTGTCCAGGAGACGAAGAATCTCACCTCGGTAGCCGTCGTAGAAAACCGCCGTGGTCGCCACTTCTCTCCATCATCCTACGCCATTTTTGGCTCCTCGAGCGCGTCTCGATGAGACCTAACTCCCCCTACCCTCCTTTCCATGTTTAGGTGCCCGTAGGCGTCACGTTCGTCCACGACCCAAGAAGATCGCCGCCGCCGTCGCCATGGACTCCGGCACCGCCCGAGGGAGCTGAGGACACCGTCGTGCACGCCGTCGTCTCCTCCGTCAGCCCCCGTCCTTCCCCTGGCCTCGCTCGGCCTCTGGTGAGCGCTCGTTGCCGCCCTCCTTCTCCTCCGCGTCTGGTTCGTCCGCGCGACGA
This sequence comes from Poa annua, assembly GCA_026929855.1. Classification (NCBI taxonomy): domain Eukaryota; kingdom Viridiplantae; phylum Streptophyta; class Magnoliopsida; order Poales; family Poaceae; genus Poa; species Poa annua. Next base: position 74,982,308 of record CM049431.1, on the reverse strand, counting down.
CGCGAGGAAGACCACGACCGTGAGCCGTAGATCGCAAGATCTACGGCCAGGTTTGAACCTCACCCTGCGCGCGCGATCTCGCGCGAGTGGGCCGGCCCAGTTCGGCCTCCCGCGCTGCTCCGCGTATCCTCTGGGCCGATTCGGCCCAGATCCGGACGCTCGGCCCTTTTTCTTTTTAGAAATTCTTTTTCCTGTTAATATTTCCAGAGAATCTTTAGTCTAGCTTTTATTCATTTGTGGTAAATCTACATTAGCTAAAATGATGAGACTAATTTTGTAACATGCATGCACGTTTTTCTTAACCATGTGGCTTTGGATTTGTTCCAAAATGTGTTTCCTGTTGTGTGTTAAAATAGATCTAGGGAAAAGTACCTATTTCACCATTTGTTTAATAACTTGTGTTCTATTAATCCAAATTATGCAATCTTGGATCTGTTGGAAAGCTTGTAAAAATTTTCTATCAAGATTGGTAAATCTTGCATGCAGGAGATTACTCTAGCAAAAGTTGTTTCTAGTCTAAGAATGACATCAGTAGATGTTTGGTGATTTTTAATTCTTAAATGAAAACATTTTTTGAGGAAAATCCACTTGGAAGGGTTAGATAGGAGTTGGAAGTATCATGTGCCACAAAGGTAGATTTTTCCTGAATATATTTATTATTTATTTGGCAAATCTCTGAAAAACAGGGAAATAATCTCTTAAAATGCATTACTGAAATTTCAGAAATTATTGCATGTCTAGTTTTGTTTGGTTGAGCCACTTTTGTCCCTAGATTAATGTTTAGGATATTTTTGTGGTATATCCACATGTTCTATCTAACTCACCCCACTGGTTTGGCACAAATATAATTCATATTATTTTCTGTACATAAATAATAGTCAGAAGTATATGTTATCATAAAACAAGGAAAACTTGAGCTAGGAGTATCCAAATTAGATGAATAAAATCTCCACTTAAAGAGAAAACTCATATCTCACCAGAAAAGTTAATTATGCATACAGGAGATCTATAAAACTGAATCTATCCTCTGTTTAAGTATGACATCAGTAGCTCTTAAATGATTTTTAATTCTTGTTTGGTGATAGATTTTCATGCTCAGCTAACTTTCAGAGCTCCATATGATAGTTAGGAGTCATGTGGTAGAAGGGTTTAATTTTACGAGCCGTACCTTAGGAGTTATGCCTTTTCCGTGAAAACAGCCCTTGATGAGTATTTAAATGCCTCAGTTGTATGTTCTGTTTGTGATGCTTGTTGTTACTCTATTTGTGATGCTTGTTGTTGATGATTACACTTTAGATTGTTATCAACTCGCAGTTTAGGATTTACACTATCTTCGTTTGTTTCTTTTTTTATGTTACGGTAGAACCGCAAACCGAAGAGGAGCAGTGCGAGGTAGCTGAGCACAACTACGAAGAAGAACAAGACCAGGGACAGTACTCTGAGCAAGGCAAGCCACCTCACCAATATAATGAATCCTATTATTTTTATCAAGCATATTTTGTTTTCAAAATAAAATAATGCATGTTTTATTTCTTTTGTGGTACCTTGGCACCCAAAAACTATTTTACAAAATATTGTTTGGCCAAAGTTATCTACTAGAATATTATAGGTGTTACAAAAGAGTTTATTTGGTGACCCTTGTTGTTGAAGGCCTCATCAAAAAGATTAAGTTTTCTAGTAGTTTACCTTCCTCTACTTACCTCAAAACTATAGGATGGGAACCTATTTGATAAAACTGTTTTACGGAGGAAAACCCGAGTTGCTTGGAGCAATCGGCGAGCAAGTGTTTTATTAAAACCCGAGTTGCTGGGAGCAATCGGAGATTTTTGCGAAAACCCGAGCTGCTGGGAGTAGTCAGAGGAGAAAGGGTTTTGAAAAACAAAGTGTGACCCTAGCTGTCGCCCGAACCATTAACCCGTGCAGCCACACTACCTGACATGGGTAGGGCTTAGCCGAAAGCTTGTCTGTTTGAGTGTTGGGGCTCTCATACTTTCTATGAGGGCTGGGCCCTCGAAGCCGGGTTGTCGTCCGGAAGAGACAATACACTGTTGAGGACCAACAGCCGGACGATTATGGTGGGTCTCCTGACGTGGCGGTGTGGCGTCCCGAGGAAAGAGCAAGAGGTCTAGTGGAGCACACAGTGCCGGGGAGAATAAACCTACCGGGAGGCACCGATACTAGGGTGGTCATAGTGGAAAGCTTTGATCGTGTTATCCGGACCCCCGCATGTAGTCGTATGACGGGCCGTGGCAGACACGGCGGAAGGACCAATTGGTGTGGGTAAAGTGTGCAACCTCTGCATAGTGTAAATCTATTCGAATAGCCGCATCCGCGGTCATGGACGGTTGGAAAGGTCCCACTAGGCATGCTGGCTGTTTTATGGTTTCAAAAGAGAAATGTTTTCGAAGGAAACAAGGAGGCAACAAAGTGGTACCTGGGAGGTACAGAATTTGGGTGAGGATGTGTAACATCCCAACATTTTATAATGTTCAAAAATCACTAAAATTTAAAACTTTTCTTTTTATTAAAATAAAATATTAAATGCATAAGGAAACCAACTATGAAAGACTTCAAACTTATTCAAAGAGTTTAATATTTCAAATGTCACAGTTTAAACATTTTGTTATCCACTGTATTTCAAAAACCTCAAAATGTAATTTGACAAATATTTTACAAACTACAATCCATTTTTTTTAAAATTAAATAGTTTACTTATAAGAAACTGATTTCAACCACTCAGCCATATCTATTCATAAATTCACAAATTATTTAAAAATGGTGTTAGTTTTTAATGGTTTTCATTCTCTCAACTAAGTTCAAAACATGGTGTTAAAATTTCAAATTCTGTAATTTATAACTATAAACTTCATAGATTTTAAATTAATGAATTAGCCAAATAAACATTTCATTTGCTTAAATGAATTTCATTTATTTTCAAAGCATCAAATGATTAATATATTCTAAATAAGGATAGAATTAAAACAAAAATCTTTTCCAAAGTTGTTATGAAGTTTTCAAATGAATTATCATAATATAAAATATAATGGTGCACAAATTATTTTCAATTAAAATGAATACCTTATATTTCACATTCCCTAAACATTATTTATATTTAGTTCTTTAATATTATGCCAAAATAAAGATGAATGATTTCAGCAAAACAAGTTTAAATAACTTAAATTCAAACATATTGGAATGTGGGTATTTTACAAATTTTATTTAGCCAAAAGAAAATTTAATTAAGATAGAAATTCGAATTTGACTTTAAGTGTCAAATTTGTATTTAATCAATATTTCAAAATATTATTTTTCAAAAAAGTTTCAAAACATGCCCACTATTGTTTTAAAACATAGATATTAATTTTACAAATTTATAGAAATTAATTTGACATCATTTGGACCATTAAATCAAAAGATATGAATTAAAGGAAAATTCAGAAAAGAAAAAGAAAAAAATGATGACGTCATCGTCTTCAATCTCCGGCCGGAGACCACGCCCAAAAACGGACGGAGTTACTCGCGTTGATTCGTACGATTAAGACGCGGATTCACTGCTCCGACCACGCCCTTTAAAAGCCCTCGCTCTCCTCTCTCTTTCCCCTCTCCTCCCACTCAGTTTTGTGCCCCCAGGCTGCCGCGAGAGCTCGCCGGAGTTGCTTCGGCCGCCGCCGCGTTTCTCATGATCCCGTCACGGTGAGACCTCCCCCGAGTCCAAGACCTCCCCCATCCTCCTCCCCTTGTCCGTGCGCTTTTCCCTGACCCCTCCTCCTTCCTTTTCCGCAGCCGAACGCCTAATCCGAGCACGGACGAAGCTCGCCGGAGTTACCGTAGCTCCGCCCGCGCCTCCACGCCGCTCCGGGACGAACGAGAAGGTAACGCCGCCTCCATCGTCTTCCTCCCGGCGAGCCGCACTCGAGGGCGTCATCCGCGCGTCCGGGGCAGCACCGCAGCGCCGTCCTCGTCATCGCCGAGCGCAGCGCCGCCGTCGTTGCCATCTCCGGCGGAATCCCGCCGCCACCTTCTGGTAATCACTTTGAGCCATCCGATCTAGATTGTGCGGTTGAGATTAGAAGTTTTATGCGAATCGGTACGGTGAGATTAGATCCGTTGGATCTGTATCCTACGGCCGAGATCAAATAACTTATCCACGTCAGCGGTGAGACAGCATGCACAGTCAACGCCACGTCGGATCCAGTCAGCGCACAGTCAACAGATCTGGCATTTTTGCAAAAAAAACCCTGCCTATTCAAACTATCATATATTTTTCTCTGTTTATCCAAATTCAAATATTTTTATATATTTGGAAAGCCCTTGACATGTAGATTACTTTGGATCTGCCAAAATTCAAATTTGACTTAGTTGAAAATATTCAAATTTCAAATGGTGAATTTGAGTATTTTTGCCATAACTTTAAATCTGTAAATTCAAAAATTGTAAATAAAAATGTTTTAGAGACTTTGGAATATTCATAATGTGATGACACTGCTATGAAATATTTTTGAGTAATATTGAATGAATTCATAGTTATATAGTCAATTTGAATAGTTTGAGTATTTTTCCACACAACAATTAATAGAAATATTATTTTTGATTAAATCAAATTGCTATAAATTTAATTAAATGCCCCTGTCTACTAACACTAATTACAAAATTTTGCTATAAAAATTTAGTTATAGAAAACTTTAATATTATAATTATTCCTTTTATTATATTTTCCAAAAATAGAAATTAATTAGATTGCATTTATAGCCAAATGCATACTTTATAAATACCCCAAATTTTGTATGGTATTTCCTAGGATTTAAAAGGTGCATTGCATGCATAACTTATTTTTCACATATAGATATATTTCCCATAGGAAAATTTCCCTTCATTATTTTCTCTAAGATTAGAAGTATTTTCAACTTAGCATTTTTAGTAAAGTGCTACACTTAGACACTTAGTAATTTTCAAGATGGAGCTAGAAGGCCATTGAAGGACTTAGCCAAAACAAGACTTCAGAAGTATCTTCAAGGGGTAGAAGCACTTAGAAGAAAAGCAAGAAGAAGTTCAAGAAGACCAACCTCCTCTATTCTCTAAGTATTTCTTACTCTCTCTCTTTTCTTCCTACTTATCTGAGACTTCATGAAGGCTAAGTTAAATCCAAGACCAGCCTAGGTGATACAAGAATACTCAAGTCTGAAGATTTATCAAGACTACCAAGAGCTCAATCAAGACATCATTCAGAAGAAAGTTACAAGTCTGGAGATGAAGCCTGGAGGACAACTACATCTTTCTTCTATCTTTTCCCTCTTTTCGAATCTTGTCTTTCACATTTGACTTAAACAAATTTTGATCATGACATTATCATCTTGAAGAAATGACTTAGTATCTTCTCTAAATATTTCTACACATCAAGACAAAGCCATTAGAGGGCTTATCCAAGATGATATAAAACAAAAAAATTTATTCAACTAATGACATTAGTCCTTAGTCATTTTGACATACATTTCGCTTGCATTAACTTAAAAGTTGTTCATGGCATGGCATGTTTTCCTTCGAAGTTTTACAAAACTTGTTTGTTCATTTGATATGAGCATGTATGTTTGATGTTTTATGATTGTTGTTTGTTGATTGTTGTATTGTTGTTTGCTATTATTGTTTAGATTAAACGGAGAGCAAACGTTCCTTGTTGAAAAGAGTTTGTGAACAACGACAACATTGAAAGGCAAGTGGCACACCTCATAAACTTCCTATTATTTCTATATGCATTACTTAGTGTATTTTTATATGCATGAGTAGGATAGTATTGCTATGCTAAACCTGTGTAGAATTCCCTTACTCCTGTGTCTAGGTTCCTATATCATATTTAGTAGATGTATTGATGCTATGCAATTGATGAAAAGTTTTACAAAATGTTAAGTGACTACTCAGGGCTGTGCTCATGGTTGTCGTCGCCTAGCTAGGATGAATGTCTATTCTACTTAGGGCCGTGAGCATGGTGATTTTTACCTGAGAGTGCACATCCAATAAGTTAATGAAACTCCTGGGTGTATTGGTTGTATGGCGGCGAAGTTGAGTGGCTGCTCAGGTCCATGTCTATGGTTCCTGGAGTACGTGCACTTTTGGATAGCCACCCAGGGAACAGAGGAATCTGAAGAACTCCGAGTGACGATTGCTTCCAGTGCAGCCATTGCCATATGGGCTCTGACTTGATCAATTATGTTGTGTGGACTCTCCCCGGCTTGACAAGCAGATGTAGAGGGTGTTAGGTGGAACGGGTCAAGCCAGAGTGGGAGGGAAAATGCTTCTGAAAGATCTTGTCTCATTCTTCTCCTTTCCTTATCACAAATGGTGTGTAAAGGATAATCTGGATTGAATGGGTACAATGGTGAACGTGCACAACCTCTGCAGAATGTAAAACTAAGTACTTAGCCGTGTCCCCGGTACGGACAAATTGAGCATCTGATCACGGACGACAACGGAGGATTCCACCATTCCAACTTCAGAAATAAAACTTGATGGGTGAACAAGGGAAGATGAGATTTATGGTTTTCATGCCATACTTGTCTTGATTTGAAGAAAGTGTTTTACAAAAAGATAGGAAAAATTGGCTTTATGCAAAATAGCCTTGAACTCCACCAGCCAAATATGCATATAGGCTTTAGAGTTATTCCATTAAGTGTCCACCATAGTGTCACTTGTCAGACTCCATTTTTAATGGAATCTGACCCACGTTGTTGCAATATTTTTCTTATTGCAGATTGTTCAGATGACGAGTGAGGTTTCGTTTATAGGATTCGAGTCTACAACAACATGTTTTCGCCTGTGGCAGCATGAAAGTTATAGAGACTCACTGCTATCGTATTTCCGCTGTGTACTTTTTCAATGCTAGCTTTATACTATGCAACTTGTATCGAATATGTTGTAATTCTTGATCATCGTTGTAATAAAATTGACGCTTTGTTGTGATATTACATCGTAAACTGTGTGTGCAAATGAATCGATCCAGGGATTTGCACTATACACAGGTATCTGCCTTATTTAAAGTGCAGGTACGCTACAGGATGATTGGTCTCGGGGAGTTAATCAGTCCAATCTCAAGGAAGGAAAAAGGGGTATCCCCATCCTAGTGCTTTTAAATGGTCTTACAAAAGAAGGTTTTGAACTTGGTTATGAACTTGATATATCTAAGAGAAGAGAATTCTATCTCTAAATGTTTTTCTTCAACAAAGATATAGAGATGTCGTATTCTAGAGAAGAGAATTCTATCTCTAAATGTTTTTCTTCAACAAAGATATAGAGATGTCGTATTCTCTATGCTTAAAATCATTGTATTCGAAATTAAGCCATGTAGTTGTATATAGGAGCCTTCCCAGTTTTCAAAATGTGTTTTCTTGCATTATCATGAAAACTCAAGCCCTAGAGGTGGTCTTGCGAGTACGTAATTGTACTCATATGGCCTTGTCCCTGGATATTCAAATGTCCAGATTTTAATGAGGAGGCCTACGTCGAGGAGGAGGTGTATGACGACGACTACGCCACTTAGCTGTCACCGGTCAACTGCACTTGTGGGATCAGCGCTCGGAGATGTTCAGAGTCGTCGCTAGCCACGAGCTTCCGCTATCTTAGTTAATTCCGTCCCGCGTGACGAGGTTTGTTGACTTGGGTCGTATGACCGTCTATGTGTTGTAAGACTTTTATTCGTACGACTTGAATGATGTAACTCTTTGATACCTATGTTGGTTATGTGATTGCGATGCACTGATCATTGGGATCGTGATCTTTTACATAACGTGGGCATCTCGGACTTGTTTCGAGGGGTCCTTACACTTCTCCTGAGCTGTACGATTAGGATCTAGCGGCCACGATTAGAAGTTTTAAACGAACCGGTATGGATAGATCTGGACCGCCAGATCCAGATCTGACGGCCCAGATCCATTGACTTATCCACGTCAGCGCCAGCGTGTCAGCCCAGTCAGCGCCTAGTCAGCAACCACGTCGGAAATTGTTTTATTCGATTTAAATTTAATTGGCAGTTTTGCAGAAAAGCCCCTGTCTATTCAAACTATAATATCTTTTTCTCTGTTTATTCAAATTCAAATATCTTTATATATTTGGAAAGCCCTCAACATGTAGAATATTTTGGATCTGCCATAATTCGAATTTGACTTACTTTAAAATATTCAAATTCCAAATGGAAGATTTGAGTATATTTGTCATAACTTTAAATCTATAATTCCAAAAATTGCAAATAAAATTGTTTTAGAAACTTTAGAATATTTGTAAATTGATGCCACTGCTATAAAATAATTTTGAGTAATATTTGAATGAATTCATAGTTATATATTTAATTTGAATAGTTTGAGTATTTTCAACATAACTATTAATAGAAATATTATTTTTGATTAAATCAAATTGCTATAAATTTAATTAAATGCTAGATGTCTATTAACACTATTTATAAAATTTTATTATAAAAATTTAATCATAGAAAACTTTAATCTTATAATTATTCCTTTTATTATATTTTCCAAAAATAGAAATTAATTAAATTGCATTTATAGCCAAATGCATACTTTATAAATATCACAAATTTTGTATGATATTTCTTAGGATTTAAAAGTGCATTGCATGCATAACTTATTTTCACATATAGATATATTTCCCATAGTAAATCTCTTCATTATTTTTCTCTAAGTTAGGAATATTTCCAAATTAGTATTTTGGTAAAAGTGTTATACACTAGACACTTAGTATTTTCAACATGGAGCTAGAAGGCCAATGAAGGACTTAGCCAAAACAAGACTTCAGAAGTATCTTCAAGGAGTAGAAGCACTTAGAAGAAAAGTGAGAAGAAGTTCAAGAAGGCCAACCCCTTTTATTCTCTAAGTCTTCTCTCTGTCTTCTCTTCTTCTCTGAGAACTCATGATGACTAAGTTAAATCCAATACCAGCCTCGAGGATACAAGAATTATCAAGTCTGAAGATTATTTAAGTCTACCAAGAAGTCAATCAAGACATCACCAAGGAGAATATTACAAGTTTGGAGATGAAGCCTGGAAGACCAACTACATCTTTCTTTTTATTTCTTCCCTGTTTCCTAATCTTGTCTTTCTCTTTAGACTTAAACAATTTTGATCATATTATTGCCATCTTGAAGTTTGTTGGATCCTAGTATCCAATTTACAAAGAGTTGATAATAATTGTCGATCACCTTATAGACTTAGTATTTTTCTCTAAGTATTTTGCACATCATGGCTAAGCCATTTGAGTGCTTGTTTCAAGATAATATAAAACAAAGTATTTTTATCCAACATAAGATCTTAGTCCTTAGTCATTCTTGACCCACATATTTTCCTTGCATTAACTTAAGAGATTTTAATAGCATAACATGTATTTCCAGTCCTTAGAAATAATTTGCATATCATACATGACATGTTTTCCTTAGAAGTTTTATGAAACTTATTTGTTCAATATGTATGTGCATGTATGTTTGATGATTATTGTTTGTTGATTGTTGTATTGTTGTTTGCTTATATTGTTTAGATTGAACGGAGAGCAAACGTTCGTTGTTGAAAAGAGTTTGCGAACAACGACAACATTCAAAGGCAAGTGGCACACCTCATAAACTTCCTATTATTTCTATATGCATTACTTAGTGTATTTTTATATGCATGTGTAGGATAGTATTGCTATGCTAAACCTGTGTAGAATTCCTTATTCCTGTGTCTAGGTTCCTATGCAATACTTAGTAGAATTATTGATGCTATGCAAATGATGTTTTGTGAAAATCTAAATTCTACTAAGTTAAGAATGAAACACCTGGGTGGTAAAAGGTTGTATGGTGGCGAAGTTGAGTGGCTACTCAGGCCCATGTCTATGGTTCCTGGAGTACGTGCACTTGTGAACGGCCACCCAGGAACAGAGGAATCTGAAGAACTCCGAGTGACGATTGCTTCCAGTGCAGCCATTGCCATATGGGCTCTGGCTTGATCAATTATGTTGCGTGGACTCTCTCCGACTTGACAAGCAGATGTAGGGGGCGTTAGGTGGAACGGGTCAAGGCAGGTGGGAGGGAAAATGCTTCTGAAAGATCTCGTCTCATTCTTCTCCTTTCCTTATCACAAATGGTGTGTATAGGATAATTTGGGTTGAATGGGTACAATGGTGAACGTGCACAACCTCTACAGAGTGTAAAACTAAGTACTTAGCCGTGTCCCCGGTACGGACAATTTGAGCAGCTGATCACGGACGTCAACGGAGGATTCCATCATTCCAACTTCAGAAATAAAATGTGATGGGTGAATAAGGGAAGATGAGATTTATGGTTTTCATGCCATACTTGTCTTGATTTGAAGAAAGTGTTTTTCAAAGAGATAGGAAAAATTGGCTTTATGCAAAATAGCCTTGAACCCCACCAGCCAAATATGCATATAGACTATAGAGTTATTCCATTAAGTGTCCACCATAGTGTCACTTGCCAGACTCCATTTTTAATGGAATCTGACCCACGTTGTTGCAATATTTTTCTTATTGCAGATTGATTAAATGACGAGTGAGGTTTCGTTTAAAGGTTTCGAGTCTACAACCAACATGTTTTCGCCTGTGGCAACATGAAGTTGTTGGAGACCCACTGCTATTGTATTTCCGCTGTGTACCTTTTCAATGCTAGCTTTATGCTATGCAACTTGTATCGAATATTTTGTAAGACTGGATCATCGATGTAATAAAATTGATACTTTGTTGTGATATTACATCGTAAACTGTGTGTGCAAACGAATCGATCCAGGGATTTGCACTATACACAGGTATCTACCTTATTTAAACTGCAGGTACGCTACAGATGGTATCAGAGCACTGTGTTGCCTGTAGGTTCGAAAACCTAGGTTTGGATAGAAATAGGATTTGACCAGAGGATTGAAAATCTATTTTATTCAGTTTTCTGAAAACAATACTTTTTATTTTGTCTTCCTCATACTCTCATCTACTATCAACCTTCTGAAAACATCTTATCTTTTTCTAGATGACCATGTTCTTATAGTCTAAGTCTGATTCTGCTGCTTCATATGGAAAAGCTACGATGCAACATGAAGTTCTACATACATGGAAGACCACTCAAGAACCAGGATTCGACCAACACTTTGAAGATATCCAAGAAAGTTGAACAAGAACTTGAAGCACTCAAGAAAATGATAGACTAGACCACCTACCCATTAGAATAACGAGATCCAATGATGTATTGACCTATCAAATTGTGGTATGGCAGTACTATCAATTTTGTCTCTCCATGACAATGGTGTGTTTCATTCGATAAACGAGTAGTTCGAACTCTCAAAAGAAATTGGAAAATTTTCACGTATGTGTTTGCTTGTGTTTGAACCTTGATTGATTGTTTGTGTTAGAGATTGCTTGCCTTGTTCTGAATTTATTGAATTAGGATTTCTCCATAGTACATATAACTCGACTCATTTATTCTCTAAACCAAACAGATGTCTCACCCAATATCAGCAACAATGAATTGCACACAACAATGCAACTACTATTAGGGAACCAGAGTCAGCTGTGGAAGTTGATCAATGACAAACTGCCTAAGATTGTTCAAAACCATAGTGATTTTAAAGAAAACCTTATGACCAAACCAAAGGCATGCAAAACTTGTGGTGAGATAGGACATACGTCCCCCACAAGTCAGGTTACTGGCTTCTTGTGTGAAGGAACAAATCATGTCACAATACAGTGTCATCTTTATCCCTTGGTGCAACAAGCTATCCAGCAAACCAAGGAAGGAATGCAATAGTCTCTCATGAAGACCCTGGAGGAACAAGGACGTTATTGATCGAACAGCATAAAGGAGAAGAATTGTAAGGACACTGAACCAAATCATTGTCCAAGGACGATTGAAGCTCCTACCAAGATGGATAATGAACTGAAAATAAAGTCACACCCGAAGATATCCAAAAGTACCTCCAAGTGTTGCTATAAGTGTGAAGGCAATCACCTAGCTCGAAATTGTCACCTCAAACGAGACTGGACTTCTTTAATTGAGATAGAATATAGCAAACAAGATTTGGAAGAACTGTTAGCCCTGGAAACACCAAAGAAGAAGAAGAACTTAAGTGACGTAATTTGTTACAAATGTAAGGACAAGGGACATTATGCTGATAAGTGCCCAGAAAAGATGAAGGAGAACTGCCTTAAACACTCGCCCAAGAATGATATCAGTCTCGTGACGTGCCACACATGTAATGATAAAGGGCACTATGTCAATTGTTGCCCTAGTAAGAGGAAGGAGGGGCCCATGAATGGGACTATGTGGAGTATAGTAAGTCCTTAATCATTCCTTCTACCACATGCCATTGTATTTTGAATACTTGTACGCTCTACATCAGATAAATAAACAAGATTAAACAAAGTTCCTAGACTGACCACAATTATTTCTTTTAAGGGTGGTAGCCACCCAGAAAATTCAAACCCTACTGCTTAAACCCAGAGATCCCAAACCATCTTTCCTTCTAGCCTCCCCAATCAGAAAAATCATCCCCTGCCAGCTTTCAAGTTTTCCATGTCAGAAAATTTCATTTCCCAAAACCTCTCGAGCTATCAGAATCATTTCAAGCAGTTGCTTTTCTTTCTAGCCTCTCCGAATCTCGGGGACGAGATTCCTTTTAAGGGTGGTAGTCTGTAACATCCCAACATTTTATAATGTTCAAAAATCACTAAAATTTAAAACTTTTGTTTTTCAATAAAATAAAACATTAAATGTTTAAGAAAACCAACTATGAAAGACTTCAAACATATTGAAAGAGTTTAATAATTTAATTATCTCAAGTAAACATTATTTTCAAAAGTGGTTTGAAGTTAAACAATTTATTATCCATTGTAATTATTAGAACCTCAATATCTAATTTGACAAATGTGTTACAAACCTTCAAACCATATTCATGAAATGAAAGGTTTCTTTCTAAGTATTTGATTTCAACCACATAGCAATAGCACTTCATAAATTAAAATAATAATTACAAGTGTTATTTTAAACTATTGAAAACATTGTCTATTTGCCAAAAGATTATTATTTTACCTGAGTTCAAAATATAGTTTGGAAATTATAAGCCTGTAGTTTGTAACTTTAAAACTTCATAAATTAAAATTAATGGATTATCAAAATAAGCATTATTTTGCTTAAATGAATTTCATCATCTTCAAAGCATGAAATGATTAATATATTCTAAATAAGAAATGAATTAAAACTAAAATATTTCTCCAAAGTTGTTATGAGGTTTTCCAATATTTTATCTCAATATAAAATATACCGGTGCACAAATTATTTGAATTAAAAATGAATACATTATATTTCCCTTTTTCATTTTCATATAGTTGTGTTATAATTTAATAATCTATTAAAGCGAAAATATATTTAATATTGGAATATGAGTTTAAATAACTTAAATTCAAACATATTTGAATATGGGTATTTCATAGGATTTATTTTAGCCAAAATTAAAATTAATTAAACCCTAGTTTTAAATTAAACATAAAGTGTCAATTTTGCATTTAATCAATATTTCGAAATTATTAATTTTGAAAAGTGTTCAAAACACTCCCACAACTGGTTTAACACAAAGATTTTGTTTTTACAAATTTTTGGAAATTGATTTGACTTCATTTGGAGTTATAAATCAAAAGTTATTAAGGAAATAGAAAATCAAAAAGGAAAAAGAAAAATCCCTGACAGCGGGACCCACCTGTCAGGTGAGGTTGTCTTCAACCTTTGCCCAAATCGCGCCCGAGAAATTCGCCGGCGATCCCCTTCCAAATTCGAGCACGAATCACGCGTTACGGTTCTCTCTCCTGCCCCTACTTAAACCCCGCACCCTCCTCTATCTTTTCCCTCTCCTTACCGTGCAAATCGTGCCCCCAGGCTGCCACAAATCCTCACCGGAGCTCCATCGCCGCCGCCGGCAATTTCTTAAAACACCGGTCGGCTCTGTCAACCCCCGACCCCGAGACTCCGTGCTTCTCTACCCCTGGTCAATGCGCCTCTCCTCACGCCCTTCTTCGTTCTCGTCTTGCAGTCGGGAGATCGCAGCGAGCTCGACTCGGAGTCACCGACGCCGTCGCGATCCGTCCTTGCCCAACCACTACCCGAGCAGGCGCGAGACGCCAGGATCGCCTCCATCGTCTCCGTCGGTCCGCGGTGAACGTCGCGGTCGCCTCCACGCGTCCGGGGAAGCACTGGAGCCTCAAAACGGTCCACGACCGAGACGCCGCCGCCGTACGCTCCATCTCCGGGGACCATTCGCGCCGCCCGGTCAGCCTCTTCTTCTGAGCCGTACGATTAGGATCTAGCGGCCACGATTAGAAGTTTTAAACGAACCGGTACGGATAGATCTGGACCGCTAGATCCAGATCTGACGGCCCAGATCCATTGACTCATCCACGTCAGCGCCAGCGTGTCAGACCAGTCAGCGCCTAGTCAGTAGCCACGTCGGAAATTGTTTTATCCAATTTAAATTTAATTGGCAGTTTTGCAGAAAAGCCCCTATCTATTCAAACTATCATATCTTTTTCTCTGTTTATCCAAATTCAAATATTTTTATATATTTGGAAAGACCTCGACAAGTAGAATATTTTGGATCTGCCAAAATTCGAATTTGACTTACATTAAAATATTCAAATTCCAAATGGAAGATTTGAGTATATTTGTCATAACTTTAAATCTACAATTCCAAAAATTGCAAATAAAATTGTTTTACAAACATTAGAATATTTGTGAATTGATGCCACTGCTATACAATAATTTTGAGTAATATTTAAATGAATTCATAGTTATATATTTATTTTCAATAGTTTGAGTATTTTCAACATAACTATTAATAGAAATATTATTTTTGATTAAATCAAATTGCTATAAATTTAATTATATGCTCCCTGTCTATTAACACTATTTATAAAATTTTATTATAAAAATTTAATCATAGAAAACTTTAATCTTATAATTATTCCTTTTATTATATTTTCCAAAAATAGAAATTAATTAAATTGCTTTTTTAGCCAAATGCATACTTTATAAATATCACAAATTTTGTATGATATTTCTTAGGATTTAAAAGTGCATTGCATGCATAACTTATTTTCACATATAGATATATTTTCCATAGGAAATCTCTTCATTATTTTTCTCTAAGTTAGGAATATTTCCAAACTTAGTATTTTGGTAAAAGTGCTATGCACTAGACACTTAGTATTTTCAACATGGAGCTAGAAGGCCAATGAAGGACTTAGCCAAAACAAGACTTCAGAAATATCTTCAAGGAGTAGAAGCACTTAGAAGAAAAGTGAGAAGAAGTTCAAGAAGGCCAACCCCTTTTATTCTCTAAGTCTTCTCTTCTTCTCCGAGAACTCATGATGACTAAGTTAAATCCAAGACCAGCCTCGAGGATACAAGAATTATCAAGTCTGAAGATTATTTAAGTCTACCAAGAAGTCAATCAAGACATCACTAAGGAGAATATTACAAGTTTGGAGATGAAGCCTGGAAGACCAACTACATCTTTCTTTCTATTTCTTCCCTCTTTCCTAATCTTGTCTTTCTCTTTAGACTTAAACAATTTTGATCATATTATTGCCATCTTCAAGTTTGTTGGATCCTAGTATCCAATTTACAAAGAGTTGATAATAATTGTCGATCACCTTATAGACTAAGTATTTTTCTCTAAGTATTTTGCACATCATGGCTAAGCCATTTGAGTGGTTGTTTCAAGATAATATAAAAGAAAGTATTTTTATCCAACTTAAGATCTTAGTCCTTAGTCATTCTTGACCCACATATTTTCCTTGCATTAACTTAAGAGATTTTCATAGCATAACATGCATTTCTAGTCTTTAGAAATAATTTGCATATCATACATGACATGTTTTCCTTAGAAGTTTTATGAAACTTATTTGTTCACTATGTATGTGCATGTATGTTTGATGAATATTGTTTGTTGATTGTTGTATTGTTGTTTTCTTATATTGTTTAGATTGAACGGAGAGCAAACGTTCGTTGTTGAAAAGAGTTTGTGAACAACGACAACATTCAAAGGCAAGTGGCACACCTCATAAACTTCCTATTATTTCAATATGCATTACTTAGTGTATTTTTATATGCATGTGTAGGATAGTATTGCTATGCTAAACCTGTGTAGAATTCCTTATTCCTGTGTCTAGGTTCCTATGCAATACTTAGTAGAATTATTGATGCTATGCAAATGATGTTTTGTGAAAATCTAAATTCTACTAAGTTAAGAATGAAACAACTGGGTGGTAAAAGGTTGTATGGTGGCGAAGTTGAGTGGCTACTCAGTCCCATGTCTATGGTTCCTGGAGTACGTGCACTTGTGAACGGCCACCCAGGAACAGAGGAATCTGAAGAACTCCGAGTGACGATTGCTTCCAGTGCAGCCATTGCCATATGGGCTCTGGCTTGATCAATTATGTTAAGTGGACTCTCTCAGACTTGACAAGCAGATGTAGGGGGCGTTAGGTGGGACGGGTCAAGGCAGGTGGGAGGGAAAATGCTTCTGAAAGATCTCGTCTCATTCTTCTCCTTTCCTTATCACAAATGGTGTGTAAAGGATAATTTGGATTGAATGGGTACAATGGTGAACGTGCACAACCTCTGCAGAGTGTAAAACTAAGTACTTAGCCGTGTCCCCGGTATGGACAATTTGAGCAGCTGATCACGGACATCAACGGAGGATTCCATCATTCCAACTTCAGAAATAAAACTTGATGGGTGAACAAGGGAAGATGAGATTTATGTTTTTCATGCCATACTTGTCTTGATTTGAAGAAAGTGTTTTCCAAAGAGATAGGAAAAATTGGCTTTATGCAAAATAGCCTTGAACCCCACCAGCCAAATATGCATATAGGCTATAGAGTTATTCCATTAAGTGTCCACCATAGTGTCACTTGCCAGACTCCATTTTTAATGGAATCTGACCCACGTTGTTGCAATATTTTTCTTATTGCAGATTGATTAAATGATGAGTGAGGTTTCGTTTAAAGGTTTCGAGTCTACAACCAACATGTTTTCGCCTGTCGCAACATGAAGTTGTTGGAGACCCACTGCTATTGTATTTTCGCTGTGTACTTTTTCAATGCTAGCTTTATGCTATGCAACTTGTATCGAATATTTTGTAAGACTGGATCATCGACGTAATAAAATTGATACTTTTTTGTGATATTACATCGTAAACTGTGTGTGCAAACGAATCGATCCAGGGATTTGCACTATACACAGGTATCTGCCTTATTTAAAGTGCAGGTACGCTACATCGGCTTAGTGAGACGAAGCGGCCTGGAGACTAACCTTACATGTCCACGTACATGAGATATGTTCCACAATTTAAGTGGCTGGCCGGGTGTCTGTCTCTCTCACTATAGTGAATATCCAATTTACAAAGAGTTGATAATAATTGTTGATCACCTTGAGGAAATGACTTAGTAATTTTCTCTAAATATTTGTTTGCACATCATGGCTAAGCCATTTGAGTGTTATTCAAGATAGTTTATAACAAAGATATTTTTCCAACTTGACCTCAGTCCTTAGTCATTTTGACCAACCTAACTACCTTGCATTAACTTAAAATATTTTCTTAGAATGACATGCATCTCTAGTCCTTAGAAATAATTTGCATATCATGCATGACATGTTTTCCTTAGAAGTTTAAGAAACTTGTTTGTATGATTTGTGTTGTTTTGTTTTATGATTGTTGTATTGTTGTTTGTTTTTATTGTTTAGACTGAACAAAGAGACCCGAGTTCGTTGAAAAGAGTTTGTGAGTAAAGACTTCATTCAAAGGCAAGTGGCACACCTCATAAACTTCCTACTATTTTCTATATGCATTACTTAGTGTATTTTTATATAAGCATGTGTAGGATAGTATGTAAGGACCCCTCGAAACAAGTCCGAGATGCCCACGTTATGTAAAAGATCACGATCCCAATGATCAGTGCATCGCAATCACATAACCAACATAGGTATCAAAGGGTTACATCATTCAAGTCGTACGAATAAAAGTCTTACAACTGTTGGAAGACTCGTTCAGCTACTGGATAAGCTCTGAGGACCGCGTCTCCCGCGCCAGGAACGGCGCACTCCGCACGCCGTGCGCACTCCCGGCGTCCCATGATCAGCACGTTGTGCTCTCTCTGTAATCGCTAGTCTGTTAGTGTTACCGTTGTACTCAGCACAATATATATCCCTTGTGGGCTATCAATAAAGATCATCGAGTTCCATCGTTCATCTTGGTATCAGAGCAGTTTTTTTTCCCTCCCACCTTCCCAATGGCAACGCTTCCCTCTTCAAGCTCGGCGTCCCCTCCGGCAACAACGTCTACTCCAACAACGACGACCTCTGCTGCACCTACGTCGTCTCCGGCAGCCTTGGTGTCCCCGTACACTTTCGGTTCACTGCCAGCCACCGTTGGCATCGCCACATCGGTGCCCCTGCCGCTACCGTTCCCTGGTATGGTCATTCCTCTCGGAACTGCATCTACTTCTGACGCCCCGCCACGCCTCGCCACCATTCCCACAGAGGCTTCTTCGTCAGCGGCATCACGATCGGCACCGACATCGATCCACGACGCCCACGCCAACCTGGACAAGTACATCGACTTCAAGCTGGACCTCTCCTCCGGCAACTACTCCAAGTGGCGTCGCCTCATGTACTTCCTCCTGTGCAAGTACGACCAGCAGCACCACGTCGACCTCGAGACCGTGCCCCTGGAGTAGGGCGCGGCATGGCGCCACGACGACATCACCATCCTGCTGATGATCTACGCCACCATCTTCGACGAGTTGTACGACGTCGTCGCAACGCCGAACAACACGGCTTTCGCCGCCTAGAACCTCCTTCACGAGTTCTTCCGCGACAACCAGGCTGGCCGCGCCATCCACATCGGCGCCGATTTCCGCTTTGCGGTCCAGGGCGACATGCGCATCGGCGACTACAGTCGCCGCCTCAAGTCGCTTGCTGACGCCCTGCACGACGTCGACGAGCCCATCTCCGACAGAACCTTGACGCTGCAAATGATACACGGCCACTCGCGCCGTTTTCAGGTGATGGCCACGATCTTGCCCATGCAGATCCCTTTTCCCACCTTTGTCCAGGCTTGCTCCCGTCTTTTCCTAGAAGAGATCGCCCTCGACGCCCGCGAGCGTTCGGAGGGCACAGCCGCGCTTGCCATCGGCACCAGCAGCGGTGGTGGCACAACAACACCACCACGTTAGCACCCGCCACCTCAGCAGCAAGGCGGGGCTCCATCTGGCGGAGGCCGCGGCAACACAGGAGGAGGCCGCGGAAACTTCCGTGGTCGTGGACGTGGCCGTGGCCGCGGCCGCAAAAACAACAACGGCGGCGGTGGACCGCCGATGCACCAGGGCGACCAGCCCTGGATGGGCTACTTCGCACCATGGGGGGCTCCCTTCCCTCCACAAGGCCGTGCTCCTTGGGTTCCTCCGAACGCGGCCGGCATGATGTCTCCACGACCCGGTAGCCACTCTCAGGCATATCCGGTGTACTACTCCGGGTCTCCACAACCTCAACAGCCCTCGTGGGACCAAACCAGCATGATCCAAGCCGCCATGAACAACATGAGTATGCAGCAGCAGCCGCAGCAGGGGAGCGGCGACTGGATCCTCGACACCGGAGCAGCGTCACATGTCACCGGCAATGCGGGTAACCTCTCCACCTCTTGTTTTACTCAAATGCATTATACTACTAGCATTATTGTCGGTAATGGTTCTCGAATGCCCGTTCTTGCGACTGGATCAACCCAATTGCCCACCTCTGGCCGCCCTCTATCTCTTAACAATGTTCTCGTTTCACCTAAAATTGTCAAGAACCTTGTTTCCGTCCGTCAACTTGCTACTGATAATTCTCTTGCTATTGAATTTGACCCTTTTGGTTTCTCTTTGAAGGATCTAGCCACCAAGACCACACTTCTCAGGTCGAATAGTTCCGGTCCGCTATACCCATTCCACGGCCCCGACAACACTGCCTTCTCCGTGGACATTGGCGACCTCTGGCATCGCCGCCTGGGACACCCAGGACACGCTTCTCTGCAACGTTTAGCTCGTCATTTTCTTCAATGTGATAAGACACCCCACACCAGTAGCACTTGTGAGGCATGTCAGCTAGGTCGGCAGCCTCGTCTGCCCTTTCCGACCTCCACTTCATTTACTAGTTCTCCTTTTCAAATTATTCATTGTGATCTATGGACATCTCTTGTTCCTAGCTGCTCGGGCTACCTCTACTATTTAATAATAATTGATGATTATTCGCATTATTCATGGAGTGTGCCTCTTCGTGCAAAATCTGATGCTGCCAATGCTCTCATTCGTTTTCATCGCTATATACTTGTGCAATTCAACATGTTTCTAAAATGTGTTCAATGTGACAATGGCGGCGAGTTCATAAACACAAAATTGCGCCACTTCTTTTCCGACAACGGCATTTCCTTTCGCTTGTCTTGCCCTCACACATCACCACAAAATGGCAAAGCCGAGAGAGCTATTCGTTCCACAAACGATATCCTACGCACCCTCCTCCTTCAAGCACACATGCCACCAGAATTTTTGGTAGAAGCTTTACACACAGCCACACACCTTCTTAACCTACGACCCTCACGTACGATAAACGATCTCACACCCTATTTTCGTCTTCACAATATTCATCCCACCTACGACCACCTTAGAACCTTTGCCTGCCTTTGCTACCCAAACCTCTATGCCACAAGCCTGAACAAACTCTCTCCCCGGTCCACTCGTTGTGTTCTTCTAGGTCTCCCCCTAGAACACAAAGGATATAGGTGCCTAGATCTCAAAACAAGACGTGTTATCACCTCTCGCCATGTCATTTTCGACGAAAACCAATTTCCCTACGAAAAACCAGGCCAAACAAACCGATCCGCAGAAAATCCAGCGGATCCCACCTACCGCATCCATCTTGGATCAGCCGCCCTACCTACCTCGTACCAGACTTGTCCCCCCACCTCGGGATCAGCTCGGCAGACCGCGTCGTCCGCATCAGCTCTGAGCCCCGCGCCTCCAGCTGGCGCAACCTCGACCACTCCCTCTCCAGTTCGGCCCACACCTGCCTCTGCACCGGGACCCACCTCCCCAGCGTATCAACCTTCAGCCAATACCACGACGCCACCCAGTCGCCCCCTGCCCCCACGCGCCGTTCCGGTACAGCCACCCAAGAATGCACACACAATGCGCACCCAGGCCAAATCCGGTTTTCTCCAACCAAAAACCCTATTCACCGTTACCAGCACCACTGGTCCGATCTCCCCGATGCCTTCGTCATACAAACAGGCGCTCAAAGATCCAAACTGGTACAATGCTATGCTAGAGGAATACAATGCATTGTTGCAAAACAATACGTGGTCTTTGGTTTCTCCCACTGCAGGTGTCAATCTCGTCTCCGGCAAGTGGATCTTCAGGCACAAACTCCACCCCGACGGCTCGCTGGCACGGTACAAAGCACGGTGGGTGCTCCGTGGCTTCACTCAGCAGCCCGGCGTCGACTTCGGCGAGACGTTCTCGCCTGCAATCAAGCCGGCAACCGTGCGCGTCGTCCTCTCGCTCGCCATCTCATCGGACTGGCCGATCCACCAATTGGACGTGAAGAACGCGTTCTTGCACGACCACCTTGCCGAAACGGTGTTCAGTCAGCAGCCAGCCGGGTTCATTGACAGCGACAAGCCTGGACATGTTTGCAAGCTTAACCGCTCCCTCTACGGCCTCAAACAGGCGCCGCGCGCCTGGTTCCAGCGATTCACCAGCTCGCTGCTCCACTTTGGCTTCATTGCCTCCAAGAGCGACAACTCTCTGTTCATCCTACGGTGCGGCACCACCACTGCCTACCTTCTCCTATATGTCGACGACATAATCCTCACAGCCAGCTCCTCCACACACCTCCGAGAGATCATCGACTACCTTCACACCGCATTTTCCATGTCTGACATCGGCGAGCTCCACCACTTCCTCGGCATAAATGTACACCAAAATAGCAACAAACTCTTCCTCTCACAGGAGCAGTACGCCCTTGAGATCCTTGAACGAGCAAACATGAGCTCTTGCAACCGAATTGCCACTCCCGTTGACACCAAGTCCAAACTGTCCGGCACTGACGGAGCACCTATCTCTGATCCTTCTGAATATCGAAGCCTGACCGGTGCCCTACAGTATCTCACGCTGACACGACCTGATCTCTCCTACGATGTGCAACAAATTTTCTTGTTCATGCACGACCCGCGAGATGCTCATCTCGCTCTTCTAAAGCGCATCCTTCGCTATGTGCGAGGCACCACTCATCTTGGCCTGCTTCTCCGCCGATCCAGCAGCCATGACTTGGTGGCTTACTCCGACGCAGACTGGGCCGGATGCCTAGATACACGAAAATCTACCTCGGGTTTCTGCATGTTTGTTGGCGATAGCTTGGTCTCCTGGTCTGCCAAGCGCCAACAGACTGTTTCACGTTCAAGCCCAGAAGCTAAATATCGTGCTGTGGCTCACGCCGTCGCTGAATCGTGCTGGCTTCGTCAACTACTTCAAGAACTTCATCGGCCTCCGGATCGCGCCACTGTCGTCTACTGCGACAACGTCAGCGCCATGTAGCTCTCCTCCAACCCGGTACAACACCAGGGAACGAAGAACATCGAGATCGATCTACACTTCGTCCGGGAACGTGTTTCGCTCGGCGACGTTCACGTTCTCCATGTTCCGACGGCGTCACAGTTCGCCGACATCTTCACTAAGGGACTACCGACCACCATCTTCAACGGCTTACGATCCAGCCTCAACATCTTCCCTGGCGACGTTGCGACTGCGGGGGGCTATTGGAAGACTCGTTCAGCTACTGGATAAGCTCTGAGGACCGCGTCTCCCGCACCAGGAACGGCGCACTCCGCACGCCGTGCGCGCTCCCCGCGTCCCATGATCAGCACGTTGTGCTCTCTCTGTAATCGCTAGTCTGTTAGTGTTACCGTGTACTCAGCACTATATATATCCCTTGTGGGCTATCAATAAAGATCATCGAGTTCCATCGTTCATCTACAACACATTGACGGTCATACGACCAAAGTCAACAAACCTCGTCACGCAGGACATAATTAACTAAGATAGTGGAAGCTCATGGCTAGCGACGGCTCTTAACATCTCCGAGCGCAGATCCCACAAGTGCAGTTGACCGGTGACAGCTAAGTGGCGAAGTCGTCGTCGTACACCTCCTCCTCGACGTAAGTATCCTCATTATAATCTGGACATTTGAATATCCAGGGACAAAGCCATATGAGTTCAATTACGTACTCGCAAGACCACCTCTAGATTTATAGTTTTTCATGGATATGCAAGTAAAGGATTTCGAAAACTAGGATGGCTCCTATATAAGACTATAGGGCTTATTTTTCGAATACCATGATTTGAGACATAGAGAATATGACATCTCTGTATCTTTGTTGAACAAAACCTTTAGACATAGAATTCTCTTCTCTTTAGATATAGCAATGATATATATAAATTCAAAGCTTTTATTTTGTAAAACTTTGTCAAAACACTAAGATATGGTAACCCTTTTTCCTGACTTGAGGTCAGACTGGTTGTCTACCCTAGATCAACCATCTTCACCCAAATTCCGTACCTCCCAGGTACCAATTTATGCCTCCTTTCTTTCCCCCGGAAAACCTTTTATTTCCTCTTTTTAAGAACCAAAATGCCCATACGCCTAGATCAGTGGCCTTTCCAACTGCCCATGCCCGCGGACACGGCTATTCGAATAGATTTACACTCTGCAGAGGTTGCACACTTTACCCACACGTATCGGTTATTCCGCCGTGTCTGCTACGGCCCGTCATATGACAACATGCGGGGGTCCGGATAACACGATCATAGCTTTCCACTATGACCACCCTAGTATCGGGGCCTCCCGGTAGGTTTGTTCTCCTCGGCACCGTGTGCTCCACTAGACCTCTTGGTCTTTCCTCGGGACGCTACACCGCCACGCTAGGAGACCTGCCGTAATCGTCCGGCTGCTGATCCGCAGCAGTGTATTGTCTCTTCCGGACGACAACCCGGCTTCGAGGGCCCAGCCCTTATAGAAAGTATGAGCGCCCCAACACTAAAACAGACAAGCTTCCACCTAAGCCATACCCATGTCAGGTAGTGTGGTTGCACGGGTTAATTGTTCGAACGGCTGCTAGGGCAGTACTTTGTTTTTCTCAAAAACAACCTCCAATCCTCCGACTACTCCCAGCAGCTCGGGTTTTCGAAAACATCCCCGATTGCTCCCAGCAACTCGGGTATTCGCAAACATCCCCGATTGCTCCCAGCAACTCGGGGTTTCCCCCATAAAACAGTTTTATCAAATAGGTTCCCATCCTATAGTTTTGAGATAAGTATATGATAGAAAATCTACTGGAAAACTTAATCTTCTTGATGGAGCCTTCAACAACAAGGCTCATCAAGCAAAACTCTGTTTGTAATACCTAAAGTATTCTAGCAGATATCTTTGGCCAAACAATCTTTTGTAAAATAGTTTTTGGGTGGCAAGGTACCACAAAAGAAGTGAAACATGCATCATTTTATTTTGAAAACAAAACAATGCTTGATAAAATAGTAGGATTCGTTATAGAGGTGAGGTGGGCTTGCCTTGCTCAGAGTACTGTCCCTGGTCTTGCTCTTCTCCGTAGTTGTGCTCAGCTACCTCGTACTGCTCTTCCTCGGATTGCGGTTCTACCGTAACATGAAAACAAACGAGACTAGTAAAAATCCTAAAATGCGAGTTGATAACAGTCTAAAGTATAATAACAAACAACAAGCACCACAAAACAGAAAATACAACTAATGTATTTAAATAGTCATCAAGGGTTGTTTATATGAAAAAGGCATAACTCCTAAGGTACTGCTCCTAAAATTAAACCCTTCTACCACATTACTCCTAACTACTATATGGATCTCTGACAATTAGCTGAGCATGAAAACCTGTAGCGTACCTGCACTTTAAATAAGGCAGATACCTATGTATAGTGCAAATCCCTGGATCGATTCATTTGCACACACAGTTTACGATGTAATATCACAACAAAGTATCAATTTTATTACATCGATGATCCAGACTTACAAAATATTCATTACAAGTTGCATAGCATAAAGCTAGCTTTGAAATAGTACACAGCGGAAATATAATAACAGTGGGTTTCCAACAACTTCATGTTGCCACAGGCGAAAACATGTTGGTTGTAGACTCGAAACCTTTAAACGAAACCTCACTCGTCATCTGAACAATCTGCAATAAGAAAAAATATTGCAACAACGTGGGTCAGATTCCATTAAAAATGGAGCTGGCAACTGACACTATGGTGGACACTTAATGGAATAACTCTATAGCCTATATGCATATTTGGCTGGTGGAGTTCAAGGCTATTTTGCATAAAGCCAATTTTTCCTATCTCTTTGGAAAACACTTTCTTCAAATCAAGACAAGTATGGCATGAAAATCATAATCTCATCTTCTCTTGTTCACCCATCAAGTTTTATTTCTGAAGTTGGAATGATGGAATCCTCCGGTGACGTCCGTGATCAGCTGCTCAAATTGTCCGTATCGGGGACACGGCTAAGTACTTAGTTTTACACTCTGCAGAGGTTGTGCACGTTCACCATTGTACCCATTCAACCCAAACTATCCTTTACACACCATTTGTGATAAGGGAAAGGAGAAGAATGAGACGAGATCTTTCAGAAGCATTTTCCCTCCCACCTGGCTTGACCCGTTCCACCTAACATCCCCCTACATCTGCTTGTCAAGCCGGAGAGAGTCCACGCAACATAATTGATCAATCCAGAGCCCATATGGCAATGGCTGCACTGGAAGCAATCGTCACTCGGAGTTCTTCAGATTCCTCTGTTCCTGGGTGGCCATTCACAAGTGTACATACTCCAGGAACCATAGACAAGGACCTGAGTAGCCACTCAACATAAACCATACAACCACTTACCACCCAGGTGTTTCTTTCTTAACTTAGTAGAATTTATATTTTCACAAAACAACATTTGCATAGCATCAATAATTTTACTAAGTGTTGCATAGGAGCCTAGACACAGGAATAAGGAATTTCTACACAAGTTTAGCATAGCAATATACTATACTACACATGCTTATATAAAAATACACTAAGTAATGCATATAGAAAATAGTAGGAAATTTATGAGGTGTGCCACTTGCCTTTGAATGTTGTCGTTGTTCACAAACTCTTTTCAACAACGAACGTTTGCTCTCCGTTCAATCTAAACAATGTAAGAGAAAAACAATACAACAATCAACAAACAACGATCATCAAACATACATGCACATACATAGTGAACAAATAAGTTTCATAAAACTTCTAAGGAAAACATGTTATGTATGATATGCAAATTATTTCTAAGGACTAGAGATGCATGTCATGCCATGAAAATCTTTTAAGTCTTAAGTGAAAGACAAGATTAGGAAAGAGGGAAAAGATAGAAGAAAGATGTAGTTGGTCTTCCAGGCTTCATCTCCAGACTTGTAATATTCTCCTTGGTGGTGTCTTGATTGAATTCTTGGTAGACTTGAATAATCTTCAGACTTGATGATTTTTGTATCACCTGGGCTGGTCTTGGATTTACTTAGTCTTCATGAAGTCTCAGAGAAGAAAGGAGAAATGAAAGAGAGAGGGAGCAAGACTTAGAAAATATTTCTGGTTGGTCTTCATGAACTTCCTCTTGATTTTTCTTCTAAGTGCTTCTACTTCTTGGAGATTCTTCGAGAGTCTTGTTTTGGCTAAGTCCTTCATTGGTCTTCTAGCTGCATGTTGAAAATCCTAAGTGTCTAAGTGTAGCACTTTACCAAAATACTACGTTGAAATATACTTCTAACTTAGAGAAAAATAATGAAGAGGTTTTCCTATGAGGGATATAATTATATAATAAAATATGTTATGCATGAAATGCAAATTTTAATCACAAGAAAGAATCAAAATAACTTTTGTGATTTCTTTATAAATATGCAGGAATTTAGGGAATTTCTTTATAACTTTTGTGATTTCTTTATAAATTTTATAAAGAGTCTTGCAGGAATTTCTTTATAATTTTAATCACTTTTGTGATTTAATTAATTTCTATTTTTGGAAAACACAATAAAAGGAATAATTATAAGATTAAAGTTTTCTATGATTAAATTTTTATAATATAATTTTATAAATAGTGTTAATAAACAGGGGGCATTTAATTAAATTTATTGCAATTTGATTTAACCAAAAATAATATTTCTATTAATAGTTATCTTGAAAATACTCAAACTATTAAAATTAAATATATAACTATGAATTCATTCAAATATTACTCAAAAATATTTTATATCACTGGCATCAATTTACAAATATTCTAAAGTTTCTAAAACTATTTTATTTGCAATTTTTGGATTTATAGATTTAAAGTTATGCCAAAAATACTCAAATCCACCATTTGAAATTTGAATATTTTAAACTTACTCAAATTTGAATTTTGGCCGATCTAAAATATTCTAAATGTCAAGGGCTTTCCAAATATATAAAAATATTTGAATTTGGATAAATAGAGAAGAAGATATGATAAAACTAATGTGTAGGGTCTTTTCTGCAAAACTGCCAATTAAATTTAATTACGAAATTCATTTCCACGTGGCAGCTGACTGGGCTGACACGCTGGCGCTGACGTGGTTAAGTGGATGAATCTGGATCGTCACATCTAGATCTGACGGTCCAGATAAGATCGTACCGGTTGGGTTTTAAGATCTAATCTCGTGCGTTGATTCCAGATCGGACGGCTCTGGGAGAGGATGCTCACCGGGCGGCGCGGATGGTCGCCGGAGATGGAGCGTACGGCGGCGCTGGGCTCGGGCGAGGACGCTCCCATCGTTGTCGTGCTTCCCTGGGCTTGTCGAGTTGACGGAGAGGTGTTCCACGCCACAACGAATAGGATGGAGGTGGTCGTTGGCGGCGGGGTGCTCCGGTGCTCGCCCTATTCCTCACCGGAGTTGGGAAAGGCGGCGGTGATCTTCGGTCGCGCACGAATAGCTCGGTACACTGCACGAAAACATCGAACGTGAGGCTTAGGAGATGCGCACGGACGCGAGGGAGTGGTAGGAGGGCAAACGGGCTCCGGGAAAGTCTTCACTCGCCGGAGATCAAAGAAACATGGCGGCGGGGTGGATGAACTCCGGCGACCATTTTCTCCGGCCTGGCGGCGTGATTAGGTTAGGGGCGAGAGGGGAAAGCGAGAGGAGAACGTGGGCTACATATAGGGCAGAGGAGGGAACGCTCGCGTTGATCACGGCGCGGATTTGAGCTCCGGCGATCTCGGGCGGGATTTGCGCCGGAGGAGGAAGACGATGACGTCATCTGTAAGGACCCCTCGAAGCAAGTCCGAGCTGCCCACGTTATGTAAAAGATCACGATCCCAATGATCAGTGCATCGCAATCACATAACCAACATAGGTATCAAAGAGTTACATCATTCAAGTCGTACGAATAAAAGTCTTACAACACATAGACGGTCATACGACCAAAGTCAACAAACCTCGTCACGCAGGACGGAATTAACTAAGATAGCAGAAGCTCGTGGCTAGCGACGACCCTTAACATCTCCGAGCGCAGATTCCCACAAGTGCAGTTGACCGGTGACAGTTAAGTGGCGTGGTCGTCGTCATACACCTCCTCCTCGATGTAGGCCTCCTCATTATAATCTGGACATTTGAATATCCAGGGACAGAGCCACATGAGTACAATTACGTACTCGCAAGACCACCTCTAGGCTTAAATTTCCATGATAATGCAAGAAAACACATTTCGAAAACTGGGAAGGCTCCTTAATACAACTACAGGGCTTATTTTCGAATACAATGATTTCAAGCATAGAGAATACGACATCTCTATATCTTTGTTGAAGAAAAATATTTAGAGATAGAATTCTCTTCGCTAAAATGCGACATCTCTATATCTTTGTTGAAGAAAAACATTTAGAGATAGAATTCTCTTCGCTAAAATGCGACATCTCTATATCTTTGTTGAAGAAAAACATTTAGAGATAGAATTCTCTTATCTTAGATATATCAAGGACATATCCAAGTTCAAAACTTTCTTTTGTAAAAGTTTATCAAACACTAGGATAGGGATACCCCTTTTTCCTTCCTTGAGATTGGACTGATTTTCTCCCCGAGACCAATCATCCTCACCCAAATTCCGTACCTCCCAGGTACCTCCTGATTTTCACATAAACATTGTTCCTTTATAAAACTACTTTTTTCTCCAGACGCCCACTGTGGCCTTCCCAACCGTCCATGACCGCGGACGCGGCTATTCGAATAGATTTACACTCTGCAGAGGTGGTACACTTTACCCACACCTATCGGTTATTCCGCCGTGTCTGCCACGGCCCGTCATACGACAGCATGCGGGGGTCCGGATAACACGATCAAAACTTTCCACTATGACCACCCTAGTATCGGGGCCTCCCGGTAGGTTTGTTCTCCTCGGCACCGTGTGCTCCACTAGACCTCTTGGTCTTTCCTCGGGACGCCACACCGCCACGTCAGGAGACCCACCGTATTCCTGACTTGAGGTCTAGCTGATAAGATACTTCTCCTCTACGACTGACCACCTTAAAAGTTCCAATATACCTTGGTGCTAATTTCCCCTTGACATGGAAACGTTGCATTCCCTTGAGTGGTGTAACACGCAAGTAAACCATATCTCCTTCCTTGAAGTTGAGTTCACGCCGTCTGGAATCTGCGTAACTTTTCTGCCTGGATTGGGCGGCCTTAAGACGGTCGCGAATGAGTTGAACTTGCTCTTCGGCTTCTCTAAAGGTCTCCGGTTTGCGACCAGTTCAAGGGTGTACGGCACGTGCGCCCGTACAAAGCCTCAAAGGGTGCCATCTTCAGACTGGCTTGATAGCTGTTGTTGTACGAAAATTCGGCAAACGGCAAGCAATTCTCCCATTTGGCTCCATAAGCTAACACACAAGACCTAAGCATATCTTCAAGGATCTGATTGACACTTTCCGTCTGTCCTCCTGTCTGAGGGTGATACGCAGTACTGAAAAAGAGATTTGTCCCCATGGATTCATGCAGCTTGAACCAGAAACGAGAGGTGAATTGGGTTCCTCGATCAGATAGATAGCCTTAGGTATTCCATGAAGGCTGACGATACGTGACATGTAGAGATCTGCGAGCTGATCCGATCGATGGGTGGTCCTTACTAGCAAAAAGTGTGCCACCTTAGTGAGTCTATCCACGATAACCCGCGTCATGCCCGCGGTTGGACCGGGGCAATCCAGTGATAAAATCCATGCCGATCTCATCCCATTTCCACTCGGGCAACTTGAGAGGTTGAAGTAATCCCGCGGGTCGCTGATGCTCTGCTTTGACCCTTTGGCAGATATCGCAATTTTGGACGAACAGTGCAATCTCGCGCTTCATGCCGTGCCACCAGAAATTCTGCTTCAAATCCTGGTACATCTTGGTTCCACCGGGGTGGATAGAATACAAAGTCTCGTGGGCCTCCTTCATAATTAACTGCTTCAAAACAGGATCTGACGGTACGCAGATACGTCCCTTGTACCAAAGAATACCGTCAGAGTCCATGGTGAACCCAGGGATTTCCTCTTTGTCCAATCTTCTTTTGATGCCCTCAATGCTTTCGTGACCCTTTTGCGCTTGCTTGATCTGCTCCCATAAGGTGGGTTGCAACAGGAGTTGTTCGACTGCCCCATAGCTGACCACCTCTATACCCATCTTATCCAGCTCTTCCCAGAGTTCTGGCCGTCGAACCTTGATCAGGGAGTTGAATGAACACGGCTGACGACTAAGGGCATCAGCTACAACGTTAGCTTTTCTAGGGTGGTAATGGATGTCCAAGTCATAATCCTTGATGAGTTCTATCCATCTTCGCTGCCTCATGTTCAAGTCCCTCTAGGTGAAGATGTACTTCAGGCTCTTGTGATCGGTGTAAATTTCGCAACGGTTGCCCACCAGAAAGTGCCGCCATGTCTTGAGTGCATGGACCACTGCAGCAAGCTCCAGGTCATGGGTCGGGTAATTTTGCTCATGCTTGCGGAGTTGTCGCGACGAGTATGAAATCACCTTGCCCTCTTGCATAAGGACATAGACAAGTCCGAGTTTGGAGGCATCGCAATAAACCACAAAATCTTTGGTCACATCTGGCATGGTTAAGATAGGTGCGGTAGTAAGGCGCTTTTTCAGTTCCTGGAAGCTGGCTTCACATTTGTCGGTCCAAACGAACTTCTGATCCTTCTTCAATAGTTGGGTAAGAGGCTTTGCGATGCTTGAGAATCCCTCAAAAAACTTGCGGTAATAACCCGCTAATCCAAGGATGGACCTTACTTCGGTTTGATTGGTGGGGGTTGGGAATTCAAGAATGGACTTGATGTGGGTAGGATCTACAGATATCCCTCCGGCTGAAATAACATGGCCGAGAAAGCCTACTTCTTTTAACCAAAACTGGCACTTACTGAACTTAGCATACAACTGGTGTTCTCGCAGGGTACCGAGAACCAACCTGAGATGCTCTTCATGCTCCTCCTCCGTCTTGGAGTAGATCAGGATGTCGTCAATAAAGACAACCACAAATTTATCCAAGTAATCCATGAACACCTTGTTCATGAGATTCATGAAATAGGCTGGAGCATTGGTCAGGCCGAATGACATCACTGTGTACTCGAACAATCCGTAACGAGTGACAAAGGCCGTCTTAGGGATATCAGATTCTCTGACTTTCAACTGATGGTAACCGGTACGGAGATCGATCTTGGAGAAGACTCAAGCTCCATTGAGTTGATCAAACAGATCTTCAATCTTGGATAGGGGGTACTTGTTTTTAATAGTCACATCATTCAACTTACGGTAATCCACGCACAAGCGAGTGGTACCGTCCCTTTTATCCACGAAAATGATTGGTGACCCCCAGGGTGACGCACTAGGGCGGATCATCCCTTTCCTAAGCAGGTCATCCAACTGCTTCTTTAGTTCCACCAACTCCTCGGGGTTCATCCGGTAAGGTTTTTGAGCTATAGGGCCAGTACCGGGTACCAACTCAATGATGAACTCAATATCCCGATCAGGTGGCATACCGGGTAACTCTTCGGGAAAAACATCCGGGTACTCACATACTACCGGTACCTCTCCCAAAATGGCTCCAGCTACACTCTTATGGCAATGACTTGAGGTGGAGTGGTAGGTTGAGAAGTGGGTAATCTCCTCTCCCTCCGGGGTGGTTAGTGTGACAGACTTGTTGGTGCAATCAATTTTTCCCCGGTTAAATATCATCCAATCCATTCCTAAAACCACTTCTATCCCTTGCTTTCCTAATACCACTAAATCCGCATGGAATCGGGCTCCTTGAATTTCCACAGGAGTCTCCTTGCAAGATACAATGGCTTTAGTGGTGGCCCCCGGAATTTGCACTCTCATAGGACGATTCAACAAGGTTGGAACCATACCACTTTTCCTAACAAATGGCTCTGTAACGAAAGAATGGGAAGCTCCCGAATCAAACAAAACTGAGGCAGGAATGGAGTTGACAGGGAACGTACCCATAACTAGATCTGGTGCCTCCTGAGCTTCTTCTGCCCTGATATGATTTAGATGACCCCGGGTGAAAGGGGTCGCTTTCTTGGGATACGGGTTCTTGCCTCCTGGTGGACGGGGTGGCCCTTGGTTCATCTTAGTCGCATTGGGGCGACCACCGGCGGGCTGTCTAGTGGGACAATCCCGCGAGAACTGTCCAGGCTGTCCACAAGTGAAACATCCTCCAGTGGGCTTCGGAGCAGGCGGCCTATTAAAGTTGAGGCCGGGATTGGAACCACTTCCAGGACGAGGTGCAGGTGGGCGAGGAGAGTAGCTGGGTCTCGGTGCAAAGTTTGGAGGCCTTGGTGATGGATAAGAAGGCCTCGGTGGAGGTGAAGGGCGCGGACGGGGATAACTTCCAGTATGGCTGCTGCTGCTACTGCCTTGCTGCATTAGTTGGCGACGCTTGCGGTTGTCAAACGAAGCCTTGCGCTTGTGCTCCATCATAATGGCTGCATCCGTCAAGGATTCCAGGTCGGTGAAAGGCATCACCACCAGAATGCACTGCATTTCATCATGAAGTCCATTCATGAACCTCTGTTTCTTCTTGTCCTCAGTATCGGTATCGGTGGGCGCATACCTCGCTAGAGAAGTAAACTTCTCCAAGTACTCACTCACCGACATCCCGCCTTGCTTGAGCTGCAGGAACTTCTCTCGCATAATACTGACAAGTCCAGAGGGCACATAACGCTTCAAGAACTTGGTCTTGAACGCTGGCCAAGCCACAACTTCCTCCTGTGGCAACAGAGCACGAATGGCCTCCCACCACGCTCGGGCAGGCCCAGAGAGGTAGTGAGTGGCGTAGACCACCTTCTCGTTGTCACCCACTTGGGCGACTCTCATGTTGTTCTCGATGGTACGGACCCAATCATCAGCATCCAGGGGTACTTCACTTTTGGAGAAGACTGGCGGGTTGGTGTTCTGAAAATCACGCAGCTTGGAACGGGGTTCTTCATTTCCTTGGCCGCCATTCTGGTTGACGACAATCTGAGCCAGATGTTGCAGGGTGGCGAGGTTGGCATTCCTCTCAGCGCGAGCTGCCTCGCGATCCTCCATGAGAAGACGCAGCACTTGAGCCATAGATGGCTCGGGGGGTGGGGGTGGTGGTGGATCCCTTGCCATTCTGAATTTCAGAATAAAACACACATTAATTCCTCTACTTAGAAGTTTTTTTTTTAAAACAGGTTTTGAAAAAGAGTTCATCAAGCATACACAAAAGCATACAAATTTCGGCAAGACATTACTTCTAAGAAGACATGATTCCATTCCATAGCAAGGTTCCAAAAGCATCATCACACAGTTCACAACCATAAAACACGGACTGACATAGTCTTACAATAATTCCGACACACACTCATGCTAACTAGACCACACAATCGCATCCATTTATCGCGATGGTTCGGTCCTAACCCAAAAGATACCGCGCAACTAACTACTCCACGTCCACGGCAGCGTCACTGTCAAAGGATGGCTCATCGGGGTCCTCGTCCTCAGACATCACAGCTCCCGAGTCCTCACCGTCCTCGCCTCGAAGGTCATCGCCGTCCTGCTCGCTCACGGGATCCATATCCATATCCTCCGTAGGGTCCTCATCATCAGGCAGGAGATCGTCATTATCCTTGCTCAAAGCCTCCACCTCGCTCTCCAGATCGCTGATCCGCTCGTCACGGGCATCAACGGTCGACCTGAGCATGTCAACCATCCCGTCAAGCTGGAACATGTAGAAGCGAGTAGTCTGGAGGCGCGCAAAGGTGGAACAGCGCTCCTTGCGCTCCATCTTGAGCTCTGCCTGGGACTCCACTAAGCGCTCCTCCGAGGTCTTGAGCTTCAGCTCCACGGTCTTCAGCTTGTCCTGAGACGCCTTGAGTTGCGCCTCCAAGTCCTCGATCCTCAGCTCAGCTGCCGAGATCCGCACCTCAGCACCGTCGTGATTCAGACGGTGAAGATCACTCTCGCAACGACTAGTGACCAGCTGGGACTGGGTGTACTCGACGAGGAGTTCCAGCTCGGCCAAGTGGTTCCCGAAAGTGGGGTGGGGACGTGGCGGCACAGGGTTACTCTGCTCGTCCAAGCTAGAGTAAAACTCAAAACGGGTGCCGCCCAGCTCGGAACTGTGAGCACACACCAAGCGGGCAAGAGCCCTCTGCAGCACGGTGACGAACGCCCCCATCTGAGTCGATGCAAGGGCATACTCAATCAGCTCCTCGGCGAAGGGTGGCATCAACGGTCCTCGAAGGATGCACCTCACCGTCCAGGACATCTCGTCTCCAACCATGGGTAGACAGCGCCCAATCAGCAGCTCTGGTAGCGGACGCCTCAAATGCCTGGTCAGCTAGAGTAGGTCTGACTGGAACAGACGCGAAACTCCAGTGTCGGGCACAGCTCCCAACTGAATAGACGACGAGAACTCTCCGCTCATCTACACAAAATTTTAAATGTAGGTTTAATTAGTGAACGATGTACAAAATTTTAAACAGGTAAAATCATAAGCTTTTAATGCAAGTATAATATTAATCAGTGAGTAATAACAGAGGGGAGGAAGGAGTAGCAGTATATTCTGCATGTTTTTAAGTATTTCTCGCCTAACTATTTAGGAAAACATTTTTGCGTGACGTCGATGCCCAACCTAACTAAAGTCTCCTGAGGTCAACGATGGCTCTGATACCAAGTCTGTAAGGACCCCTCGAAGCAAGTCTGAGATGCCCACGTTATGTAAAAGATCACGATCCCAATGATCAGTGCATCGCAATCACATAACCAACATAGGTATCAAAGAGTTACAGCATTCAAGTTGTACGAGTAAAAGTCTTACATCACATAGACGGTCATACGACCAAAGTCAACAAACCTCGTCACGTAGGACGGAATTAACTAAGATAGCGGAAGCTCGTGGCTAGCGACGGCTCTTAACATCTCCGAGCGCAGATTCCCACAAGTGCAGTTGACCGGTGACAGTTAAGTGGCGTGGTCGACGTCATACACCTCCTCCTCGATGTAGGCCTCCTCATTATAATCTGGACATTTGAATATCCAGGGACAGAGCCACATGAGTACAATTACGTACTTGCAAGACCACCTCTAGGCTTAAATTTCCATGATAATGCAAGAAAACATATTTCGAAAACTGGGAAGGCTCCTTAATACAACTACAGGGCTTATTTTCGAATACAATGATTTCAAGCATAGAGAATACGACATCTCTATATCTTTGTTGAAGAAAAATATTTAGAGGTAGAATTCTCTTCGCTAAAATGCGACATCTCTATATCTTTGTTGAAGAAAAACATTTAGAGATAGAATTCTCTTCGCTAAAATGCGACATCTCTATATCTTTGTTGAAGAAAAACATTTAGAGACAGAATTCTGTTCTCTTAGATATAGCAAGGACATATCCAAGTTCAAAACTTTCTTTTGTAAAAGTTTATCAAACACTAGGATAGGGATACCCCTTTTTCCTTCCTTGAGATTGGACTGATTTTCTCCCCGAGACCAATCATCCTCACCCAAATTCCGTACCTCCCAGGTACCTCCTGATTTTCACATAAACATTGTTCCTTTATAAAACAACTTCTTTCTCCAGACGCCCAGTGTGGCCTTCCCAACCGTCCATGACCACGGACGCGGCTATTCGAATAGATTTACACTCTGCAGAGGTGGTACACTTTACCCACACCTATCGGTTATTCCACCGTGTCTGCCACGGCCCGTCATACGACAGCATGCGGGGGTCCGGATAACACGATCAAAACTTTCCACTATGACCACCCTAGTATCGGGGCCTCCCGGTAGGTTTGTTCTCCTCGGCACTGTGTGCTCCAGTAGACCTCTGTAACATCCCAATATTTTGGAATGTTCAAAAATCACAAAAATTTAAAACTTTCGTTTTGATTAAAATAAAATATTAAATGCATAAGAAAACCAACTAGGAAAGACTTCAAACTTATTGAAAGGGTTTAATAATTCAAATGTCTCAGTTTAAACATTTCATTATCCATTGTATTTCTTAAAACCTCCATATGTATTTTGACAAATGTTTTTCAAACTTTCAAACCCTTGCCTTGTAATAAAAAGCTTCTTTATAAGTATTTGATTTAAATAACCTAACCATAGCTATTCATAAATTAAAATAATGTTTACAAGTATTCATTTAATATATTTAAAAACAGGATCTATTAGTCAAATGGTTTTCATTCTTTTACCAGAACTCAAAACATAGTTTTGTTATTTTCAAGTCTATAGTTTATAACTTTAATAACTTCATAAATTAAAATTAATGAATTATCCAGATAAACATTTCATTTGCTTAAATAAATTTCATTTATTTTCAAAGCATGAAATGATTAATATATTCTAAATAAGAAAGGAATTTAAAATCTTTTCCAAATATGTTATGAAGTTCCATTGAATTATCTTAATATAAAATATAATAGTGCACAAATTATTTTGAATTAAAATGAATACATTATTTTCCCTTTTTAATTTCATATAGTAAGTGTTATGTTATTTAGTATTATACTAAAGCCTAAAATGAATTTAGTATTTGAAAATGAGTTTAATTAACTTAAATTCAAACATATAATAATGTGGTAATTTCATAAATTTAATTTAACCCCAAATAAAATTATTAAATTAATATTTTGAAAATTGACCTAAATGGGCAAATTTACATTTTATGAATATTCCAAAATAATTAATTTTAAAAAGTTTTCAAAACATGCCCACTAATGTTTTAAAACATAGATATGAATATTACAAATTTTTAGAAATTTATTTGACATCATTTGGATAATTAAATCAAAAGATATGAATTAAAAGAAAAATCAGAAAAACAGAAAAAGAAAAATTGATGACGTCATCGCTGACGTCACTGCGTCTTCCTCCTCCGGCCGAGATTTTCGCCCCCAAATCCTCCCCCGATTCCTTCCAAAATCCGAGCTCAAATCACGCTTTTCGGTTCCCTCTTCTGCCCTATAAATTCCCCAGGCCATGCCGCACGTTTCCCCTCTCTTTTCCCCTTGAACCGTGCCTCCAGGCCGTCGAGATTGCTCGTCGGAGTTCATCCGCCCGCCGCCGTATTTCTCCCTTTCCCGGCGAGGTAAGCCACCCCGGAGCCCGGGACCTTCTACATCCTCCTCTCCTTGTCCTTGCGCACCCACTAACCTCGTCCTCGCCCTTTTACCGCAGCCAAGACGTGGATTTCGAGCTTGACCGGAACCACCAGCTTTCCTCCGCTCCGGTCACGCCTCCTCGTCGCTCCGGGACGAGCTGCTGACGGTGACGGCATCATCGCCTCCGCCTCGCCGTGACGCACCCGTCGCAATCCCCTCGAGCTGGTAGAACCACCGGAGTGCTTCCTTCGTCGACCGCTGCGCCGCCGTACTCCGTCGGAAGCGCGACACCGCACCAAGATAAACCCGAGGACGCCGCCAAGCCCATCGTCTCCGCCACCTCGCTCCGAGTCCCGTCGTCGTCATCTCGTGACCAGGGGAGCAGCGCCCCGACGAGTTCATCCACGCCGGAGCCCGCGCCGCCGCCATCCCCATCGTCTCCGTCGAGAAACGCCGCCACGGTATGACCAGCTCCTCCCCGCCGTCCGATCTCCTTCCAACGGCCCCGATTAGATTCTTTATATGAATCGGTACGAACAGATCTGGACCGCCAGAACCATATCTGACGGCCCAGATCGGATCACTTAACCACGTCAGCATGCACAGTCATCAGCCCAGTCAGCGCCAGCGTGGACTTTCTTTTTCTAATTAAATTAAAAATGGCAGTTTTGCAGAAAAGTCCCTGTCTATTCAAACTATCATATATTTTTCTCTGTTTATCCAAATTCAAATATTTTTATATATTTGGAAAGCCCTCGACATGTAGAATATTTTGGATCTGCCATAATTCAAATTTGACTTAGTTTAAAATATTCAAATTTCAAATGGCAAATTTGAGTATTTTTGTCATAACTTTAAATCTGTAAGTTCAAAAATTGCAAATAAAATTGTTTTAAAAACTTTAGAATAATTGTAAATTGATGACACTGCTATAAAATATTTTTGAGTAATGTTTGAATAAATTCATAGTTATATATGAATAGTTTGAGTATTTTCAACATAACTATTAATGGAAATACTATTTTGATTTAATCAAATTGCTATATATTTAATTAAATGCTCCCTGTCTATTAACACTATTAATAAAATTAGGTTATAAAAATATTAATCATAGAAAACTTTAATCTTAGCCTTTAATTATTTTTTAAAAAAATTGAAATTAATTAAATTGCAATTAAAGCTAAATGCATACTTTATAAAATATCACAATTTTTGGTATGATATTCTTACGATTTAAAAGTGCATTGCATGCATGACTTATTTTCACATGTAGTTATAATTCCCAAAATAAGACTCCTCTCCCATTTTCTCTAAGTCAGAAATATTTTCAAAACTTAGTATTTTCAACATGGAGCAAGAAGACCAATGAAGGGCTTAGCCAAAACAAGACTTCAGAAGAATCTCCAAGAAGTAGAAGCACTTAGAAGAAAAATCAAGAAGAAGTTCATGAGAAAGTTACAAGTATGGAGAAGATTTCTAGAAGACCAACTACATCTTTCTTTCTATCTTTCCCCTCTTTTCTAATCTAATCTTTCACTTTAGACATAAACGTTTTTTATCTTGTTATTTCCATCTTGAAGTTTGTTGGATCCTAGCGGCATAGTGAGATGAAGCGGCCTGGGAACAAACCTTACATGTCCACGTCCATGAGACCTGTTCCACAATTTAAGTGGCTGGCCGGGTGTCTGTCTCTCTCACTATAGTGAATATCCAATTTACAAAGAGTTGATAATAATTGTTGATCACCTCGAAGAATAGAGCTAGTATTTTCTCTAAGTATTTTTCACATCAGAACTAAGCCATTAGAGTGCTTATTCAAGATGATATAAAACAAAATATTTTATTCAACTTATGACTTTAGTCCTTATACATTTTGACCAATCCATTTCCTTGCATTAACTTAAAAGATTTTCATGGCATGACATGCATTTCTAGTCCTTAGAAATAAATTGCATATCATACATGACATACTTTCCCTAGAAGTTATACAAAACTTGTTTGTTCACTATGAATGTGCATGTTTGTTTGTTGATTGTTGTTTTGTTGTTTGTTTATATTGTATAGATTGAACGGAGAGCAAAACGTTCGTTGTTGAATAGAGTTTGTGAACAACGACAACATTCAAAGGCAAGTGGCACACCCCCATAAAAGTCCTATTATTTCTATGCATGAGTAGAGTATTTTCTATAAGCATGTGTAGGATAGCATTGCTATGCAAGCCATGATAGATCTCTTTATTCCTGTGTCTAGGTTCCTATGAAATTACTTAGTAGAATAGTGATGCTATGCAAAAACTATTTTGATGAAAAGATAAGTCTACTAAGTTTTAATCAAACACCTGGGTGGAAATTGGTTGTTTGGCTGTATGAGTTGAGTGTTGTTCCCAGGGGTTTTACCTGTGGAATATTCACTTGTGGAAGGCCACCCAGGAGCAAAGGAATCTGAAGAACTCCAAGTGAAGATTGTTTCTCGTGCAGCCATTGCCAATATGGGCTCTCGCTTGATCAACTAAGCTGCGTGGACTCTCCCCGGCCTGACAGGTGGTTGTAGAGGATTTGTAGGTGGAGCGCGTCAGGCCAGAGTGGGAGGGAAAATGTTTCTGAAAGATCTCGTCTCATTCTTCCCTTTCCTTATCACAAATGGTGTGTGAAGGATAACCCGGGTTGAATGGGTACAATGGTGAACGTGCACAACCTCTGCAGAGTTAAAATCTAAGTACTTAGCCGTGTCCCCGGAAACGGACAATTGAGCAGCTGAACGAGGATGTCAACGGAGGATTCCACCATTCCAACTTATAAATTAAAAACTTGATGGGTGAACAAGGGTAGAATGAGACAGTGGATTTCATGCCACGGACGTTTTGAATAGAAGAAAAGTGTTTTCAAAAAGTTAGGGAAAAACTTGCTTTCTGCAAAATAGCCTTGAGCTCCACCAGCCAAATAAGCATATAGGTCATGGAGTTATTCCTCTAAGTGTCCACCATAGTGTCACTTGCCAGTTCCATTTTAATGGTTCTGACCCACGTTGTTGCAATATATATTTTATTGGAGACTGTCCTGATGATGAGTGAAAAGTTTTTACTAAGGGTTTTTGAGTCTTCAACCAACATGCTCGCCTGTGGCACATGATGATGATTGGGGACTCCATGAAGAATAATTTTCCGCTGTTTACTCTGTTCACTGCTAGCTTTATGCTATGCAAATTTGTAATGAATATTTTCTAAGTCTGGATCAGCGTTGTAATAAATTGATACTTTGTTGTGATATTACATCGTAACTGTGTGTGCAAACGAATCGATCCAGGGATTTGCACTATACACAGGTATCTGCCATATTGTAGGTGCAGGTACACTACAGATGGTATCAGAGCACTGTGTTGCCTGTAGTTTCGAAACCCTAGGTTTGGATAGAAATAGGATTTGGCCATAGGATTGAAAAATCTATTTCATTCATTTTGCTGAAAATAAGAACTTTTCAAACAATATTCTTGTAACTATCTTATCTATTCCCTTTCTTAATTTCTTCTCTTGTTTGTTTAGATGACCGCCCTCATTGAAGCACTTAAGAAAGGACCAGTGATGACCATGACCTTGGAATGCGAGACTGAGTTTCCAAGAGCACTTAAGGATAACATGAGGAGTTTAGGTTTTGAAGGAGAAGTAGTATACAAAGGTTTTCCTTTCA
Source organism: Poa annua (assembly GCA_026929855.1). Taxonomy (NCBI): domain Eukaryota; kingdom Viridiplantae; phylum Streptophyta; class Magnoliopsida; order Poales; family Poaceae; genus Poa; species Poa annua. Next base: position 74,940,847 of record CM049431.1, on the reverse strand, counting down.
TGGATGAAGGTCAAGAGTATTGGTGGGTGCAAATCCATCTAAACATGAGCAAAGAAGCTGACCACACGACTGAGGGTGACTGCATGTTCACGAACCCAATACTTCACACATCATTCTTTGATTCAGCAAGAAATGCAGCATGGAGAGCTATTGAGTACCTTGCAGAAAGACTTCATTATAGACTTCACAACACCCAGAAGTATCTTGAAGAACTCAAGGAAGTGGAAGAGGAACTCGAAGCACTCAAGAAGAAGACAGATTAGACCACCTACCCATTAGAAAAACGAGATCCGATGATGTATTGACCTATCAAATTGTGGTATGGCAGTACTATCAATTTTTTCTTTCCATGACATTGGTGTGTTTCGTTTGATAAACGATTAGTTTGAACTCTCAAACGAAATTGGAAAATTTTCACGTATGTGTTTGCTTATGTTTGAACCTTGATTGATTGATTGTGTTAGATATTGCTTGCCTTGTTCTGAATTTATTGAATTAAAATTTCTCCATAATACATATAACTCAACTCATTTATTCTCTAAACCAAACATATGTCTCACCCCAATATCAGCAACAATGAATTGCACACAATAATGCGACTACTATTAGGGAACCAGGTTCAGCTGTGGAAGTTGATCAATGGCCAACTGCCTAAAATTGATCAAAACCATAGTGATTTTGAAGAAAACCTTATAACCAAACTAAAGGCATGCAAAACTTGTGGAGAGATCGGACATACGTCCAAAGGATGCCGCACAAGACGGGTTACTTGCTTCCTGTGTGAAGGAACAAACCATGTCCCAATTCAATGTCAACTTTATCGCTTGGTGCAACAAGCTAACCAGCACACCAAGTGAGGAATGCGACAGTCTCTCATGAAGATCCTGGAGGAACAAAGACAAAAGGTTGAATCCAAGAAAGACCTTAGCCACATAAGTTGCTACAAGTGCAAAGAACAGGGACACTATGTCAGTGGCTGCCCTGAGAGGAAGAAGGATAAATCTCTCCAAGGACCGAGTGGAAAATGTAAAGTACTATAACTTGCCGTATCACCACATACCATTACATTTTAAATAGTAGTACACTCTACATCAGAAAAATAAACAAGATTAAACAAAGTTCCTAGACTGACCACAAAATTTTCTTTTAAGGGTGGTAGCCACCCAGATAATTCTAACCCAGCTGCCTGGAACCCAGAGATCCCAAACCATCTTTCTTTCGAGCCTCCCGAATCTGAAAAATTCATCCCCTACTAGTTTCCAGTTTCCATGTTAGAAATTTCATTTCTCAAAACATCCCGAGTTATCAGAATCATTCAAGCATTTGCTTTTTCTTTCTAGCCTCTCTGAATCTCGGGGACGAGATTCCTTTTAAGGGTGGTAGTCTGTAACATCCCAATATTTTGGAATGTTCAAAAATCACAAAAATTTAAAACTTTCGTTTTGATTAAAATAAAATATTAAATGCATAAGAAAACCAACTAGGAAAGACTTCAAACTTATTGAAAGGGTTTAATAATTCAAATGTCTCAGTTTAAACATTTCATTATCCATTGTATTTCTTAAAACCTCCGTATGTATTTTGACAAATGTTTTTCAAACTTTCAAACCCTTCGCTTGTAATAAAAAGCTTATTTATAAGTATTTGATTTAAATAACCTAACCATAGCTATTCATAAATTAAAATAATGTTTACAAGTATTCATTTAATATATTTAAAAACAGGATCTATTAGTCAAATGGTTTTCATTCTTTTACCAGAACTCAAAACATAGTTTTGTTTTCAAGTCTATAGTTTATAAATTTAATAACTTCATAAATTAAAACTAATGAATAATCCAGATAAACATTTCATTTGCTTAAATAAATTTCATTTATTTTCAAAGCATGAAATGATTAATATATTCTAAATAAGAAAGGAATTTAAAATCTTTTCCAAATATGTTATGAAGTTCCATTGAATTATCTTAATATAAAATATAATAGTGCACAAATTATTTAGAATTAAAATGAATGCATTATTTTCCCTTTTTAATTTCATATAGTAAGTGTTATGTTATTTAGTATTATACTAAAGCCTAAAATGAATTTAGTATTTGAAAATGAGTTTAATTAACTTAAATTCAAACATATAAGAATGTGGTAATTTCATAAATTTAATTTAACCCCAAATAAAATTATTAAATTAATATTTTGAAAATTGACCTAAATGGGCAAATTTACATTTTATGAATATTCCAAAATAATTAATTTTAAAAAGTTTTCAAAACATGCCCACTAATGTTTTAAAACATAGATATGAATATTACAAATTTTTAGAAATTTATTTGACATCATTTGGACAATTAAATCAAAATATATGAATTAAAAGAAAAATCAGAAAAACAGAAAAAGAAAAATTGATGACGTCATCGCTGACGTCACTGCGTCTTCCTCCTCCGGCCGAGATTTTCGCCCCCAAATCCTCCCCCGATTCCTTCCAAAATCCGAGCTCAAATCACGCTTTTCGGTTCCCTCTTCTGCCCTATAAATTCCCCAGGCCATGCCGCACGTTTCCCCTCTCTTTTCCCCTTGAACCGTGCCTCCAGGCCGTCGAGATTGCTCGTCGGAGTTCATCCGCCCGCCGCCGTATTTCTCCCTTTCCCGGCGAGGTAAGCCACCCCGGAGCCCGGGACCTTCTCCATCCTCCTCTCCTTGTCCTTGCGCACCCACTGACCTCGTCCTCGCCCTTTTACCGCAGCCAAGACGTGGATTTCGAGCTTGACCGGAACCACCAGCTTTCCTCCGCTCCGGCCACGCCTCCTCGTCGCTCCGGGACGAGCTGCTCGACGTTGACGGCATCATCGCCTCCGCCTCGCCGTGACGCACCCGTCGCAATCCCCTCGAGCTGGTAGAACCACCGGAGTGCTTCCTTCGTCGACCGCCGCGCCGCCGTACTCCGTCGGAAGCGCGACACCGCACCAAGATAAACCCGAGGACTCAGCCAAGCCCATCGTCTCCGCCACCTCGCTCTGAGTCCCGTCGTCGTCATCTCGTGACCAGGGAAGCAGCGCCCCGACGAGTTCATCCACGCCGGAGCCCGCGCCGCCGCCATCCCCATCGTCTCCGGCGAGAAACGCCGCCACAGTATGACCAGCTCCTCCCCGCCGTCCGATCTCCTTCCAACGGCCCCGATTAGATTCTTTATATGAATCGGTACGAACAGATCTGGACCGCTAGATCCAGATCTGACGGCCCAGATCGGATCACTTAACCACGTCAGCATGCACAGTCATCAGCCCAGTCAGCGCCAGCGTGGACTTTCTTTTTCTAATTAAATTAAAAATGGCAGTTTTGCAGAAAAGTCCCTGTCTATTCAAACTATCATATCTTTTTCTCTGTTTATCCAAATTCAAATATTTTTATATATTTGGAAAGCCCTCGACATGTAGAATATTTTGGATCTGCCATAATTCAAATTTGACTTAGTTTAAAATATTCAAATGTCAAATGGCAAATTTGAGTATTTTTGTCATAACTTTAAATCTGTAAGTTCAAAAATTGCAAATAAAATTGTTTTATCAACTTTAGAATAATTGTAAATTGATGACACTGATATAAAATATTTTTGAGTAATGTTTGAATAAATTCATAGTTATATATGAATAGTTTGAGTATTTTCAACATAACTATTAATGGAAATACTATTTTGATTTAATCAAATTGCTATATATTTAATTAAATGCTCCCTGTCTATTAACACTATTAATAAATTAAGTTATAAAAATATTAATCATAGAAAACTTTAATCTTACCCTTTTATTATTTTTTTAAAAAAATCGGAATTAATTAAATTGCAATTAAAGCTAAATGCATACTTTATAAAATATCACAATTTTTGGTATGATATTCTTAGGATTTAAAAGTGCATTGCATGCATGACTTATTTTCACATGCAGTTAGAATTCCCAAAATAAGACTCCTCCCCCATTTTCTCTAAGTCAGAAATATTTTCAAAACTTAGTATTTTCAACATGGAGCAAGAAGACCAATGAAGGGCTTAGCCAAAACAAGACTTCAGAAGAATCTCCAAGAAGTAGAAGCACTTAGAAGAAAAATCAAGAGGAAGTTCATGAGAAAGTTACAAGTATGGAGAAGATTTCAAGAAGACAAACTACATCTTTCTTTCTATCTTTCCCCTCTTTTCTAATCTTATCTTTCACATTAGACATAAACGTTTTTGATCTTGTTATTTCCATCTTGAAGTTTGTTGGATCCTAGCGGCATAGTGAGATGAAGCGGCCTGGGAACAAACCTTACATGTCCACGTACATGAGACCTGTTCCACAATTTAAGTGGCTGGCCGGGTGTCTGTCTCTCTCACTATAGTGAATATCCAATTTACAAAGAGTTGATAATAATTGTTGATCACCTCGAAGAATAGAGCTAGTATTTTCTCTAAGTATTTTTCACATCAGAACTAAGCCATTAGAGTGCTTATTCAAGATGATGTAAAACAAAATATTTTATTCAACTTATGACTTTAGTCCTTATACATTTTGACCAATTCATTTCCTTGCATTAACTTAAAAGATTTTCATGGCATGACATGTATTTCTAGTCCTTAGAAATAAATTGCATATCATACATGACATACTTTCCCTAGACGTTTTACAAAACTTGTTTGTTCACTATGAATGTGCATGTTTGTTTGTTGATTGTTGTTTTGTTGTTTGCTTATATTGTATAGATTGAACGGAGAGCAAAACGTTCGTTGTTGAATAGAGTTTGTGAACAACGACAACATTCAAAGGCAAGTGGCACACCCCCATAAAAGTCATATTATTTCTATGCATGAGTAGAGTATTTTCTATAAGCATGTGTAGGATAGCATTTCTATGCAAGCCATGATAGATCTCTTTATTCTTGTGTCTAGGTTCCTATGAAATTACTTAGTAGAATAGTGATGCTATGCAAAAACTATTTTGATGAAAAGATAAGTCTACTAAGTTTTAATCAAACACCTGGGTGGAAATTGGTTGTTTAGCTGTATGAGTTGAGTGTTGTTCCCAGGGGTTTTACCTGTGGAATATTCACTTGTGGAAGGCCACCCAGGAGCAAAGGAATCTGAAGAACTCCAAGTGAAGATTGTTTCTCGTTCAGCCATTGCCAATATGGGCTCTAGCTTGATCAACTAAGCTGCGTGGACTCTCCCCGGCCTGACAGGTGGTTGTAGAGGATTTGTAGGTGGAGCGCGTCAGGCCAGAGTGGGAGGGAAAATGTTTCTGAAAGATCTCGTCTCATTCTTCCCTTTCCTTATCACAAATGGTGTGTGAAGGATAACCCGGGTTGAATGGGTACAATGGTGAACGTGCACAACCTCTGCAGAGTTAAAATCTAAGTACTTAGCCGTGTCCCCGGAAACGGACAATTGAGCAGCTGAACGAGGATGTCAACGGAGGATTCCACCATTCCAACTTATAAATTAAAAACTTGATGGGTGAACAAGGGTAGAATGAGACAGTGGATTTCATGCCACGGATGTTTCGAATAGAAGAAAAGTGTTTTCAAAAAGTTAGGGAAAAACTTGCTTTCTGCAAAATAGCCTTGAGCTCCACCAGCCAAATAAGCATATAGGTCATGGAGTTATTACTCTAAGTGTCCACCATAGTGTCACTTGCCAGTTCCATTTTAATGGTTCTGACCCACGTTGTTGCAATATATATTTTATTGCAGACTGTCCTGATGATGAGTGAAAAGTTTTTACTAAGGGTTTTCGAGTCTTCAACCAACATGCTCGCCTGTGGCACATGATGATGATTGGGGACTCCATGAAGAATAATTTTCCGCTGTTTACTCTGTTCACTGCTAGCTTTATTCTATGCAAATTTGTAATGAATATTTTCTAAGTCTGGATCAGCGTTGTAATAAATTGATACTTTGTTGTGATATTACATCGTAACTGTGTGTGCAAACGAATCGATCCAGGGATTTGCACTATACACAGGTATCTGCCATATTTTAGGTGCAGGTACACTACAACCTCTTGGTCTTTCCTTGGGACGCCACACCGCCACGTCAGGAGACCCACCGTAATCGTCCGGCTGTTGGTCCTCAACAGTGTATTGTCTCTTCCGGACGACAACCCGGCTTCGAGGGCCCAGCCCTCATAGAAAGTATGAGAGCCCCAACACTAAAACAGACAAGCTTCCGGCTAAGCCCTACCCATGTCAGGTAGTGTGGTTGCACGGGTTAATTGTTCGGGCGGCAGCAGGGACTTCGAAATTAAACCTCCATCTCCGACTGCTCCCAACAGCTCGGGTTTTCGCAACATCTCCGAATGCTCTCAGCATCTCGGGTTTTCATAAAACATTTCCTTCTCGCTGATTTCTCCCAGCAACTCAGGTTTTTCCTCCGTAAAGCTGTTTTATCAAACAGGTTCCCATCCTATAGTTTTGAGGTAAGATAACAGAATATACTACTAGAAAAACTTAATCTTCTTGATGGAGCCTTCAATGACAAGACTCATCAAGTAAAACTCTTTTTATAATACCTACAGCTATTTTAGTAGATAACTTTGGCCAAACAATATTTTGTAAAATAGTTTTCGGGTGACAAGGTGCCACAAAATCAGTACAACATGCATTATTTTATTTTGAAAACAAAACATGCTTGATAAAATAATAGGATTTCATTATAGTGGTGAGGTGGGCTTGCCTTGCTCAAAGTACTGTCCCTGGTCTTGTTCTTCAGCGTAGTCGTGCTCAGCTACCTCGTACTACTCGTCCTCGGGTTGCGGTTCTACCGTAACATGAAAAACAAACGATACTAGCGTAAGCCCTAAGATGCGAGTTGATAACAATCTAAAGTATCTCAACAGACAACACGCATCACAAACAGAAAACACAATTAATGCATTTAATAGCTATTAGGGGCTGTTTACATGGTTTAAGCATAACTCTTAAGTTACTGCTCCTAAAATTAAATCCCTTCTACCACAGTACTCCTAACAAACATGTGGAACTCTGAAAATTAGCTGTGCATGAACATCTATGACCATACAAGAATTAAAAATCAGATAAGAGCTACTGATGTCAAACTTAAGCAGAAGATAGGTTCAGTTTTATAGATCTCCTGAATGCATAATTAACCTTTCTGGTGAGATATGAGTTTTCTCTTTAAGTGGAGATTTTATTCATCAAATTTGGATACTCCTAGCTCAAGTTATCCCAGTTTTAAAATAAAGTATACTTCTGAACATTATCTATGTGCAGAAAATAATAAGAATTATTTTGGTGTCAATCCAGCGGGGTGAGTTAGATAAAACCTGTGGCTATCCCACAAAAATATCCCCAACATTTATCTATGGACAGAGGTGGCTCCACGAATTAAAATTAGACATGTCATAATCTCAGAAATTTCAGAAATGCATTTTAGGAGATTATCTCCCTGTTTTTCAGTGATTTATTCACTAAGAAATAACTAATTACTGGAAAAATCTACATTTGTAGTATATGATACCTCCAACACATATCTAACACTTCCAATTGGATTTACCTCAAAAAGTGTTTTTATTGAAGAGTTAAAAATCCCCAAACACATACTGATGTTATTCTTAGATTAAATATAACTTTTGCTAGAGTAATCTCGTGCATGCAAGATTTACCAATCTAGATAGACATTATTACAAGCTTTCCAATAGATCAAGATTGCATGATTTGGATTTACAGAACCCAAGTTATTAAACAAATGGTGTAATATATACTTTTTACTAGATCTATTTTAACACTCAACAGGAAACACATTTTGGACCAAATCCCATGCCAGATGGTTAAGAAAACGTGCATGCATGTTACGAAATTAATCCCATCATTTTATCCACTCTAGATTTACCACAAAAGATTAAAAGCTTGACTGAAGATTTACTGGAAAAATAACAGGAAAAGAAAAAAAGAAGGGCAGGCCGAACGGGCCAGATCTGGGCCAGATCGGCCCAGAGGCGACGCAGAGCAGCGCGGATCCGCGCGGGGCTGATCTGGGCCGGCCCAAACGCTGCGCGCGCTGGCGAAACGGTAAGCGACCGTGGATCTGGGATCCAACGGTCCAGGACAGATCGGGCGCGGTTCAAAAACAACCGCCGATCTGAAAATCGACGGCCTCAGGCCATCGTCTTCCTCCCGACCGAAGAACACGAGCAGGAGCTCGAGAAAACTACGCCGAGCACGGAGGGCTCACCTAGGGCTCGCGTATGGACGAAACGGTGGTTGGAGGTGGACGCGGTGTCGAAGGGGAGCTCAGGGGTGGTCGCAAAGCTCGCATGCAACGTCGGAGTCCAAGGTGGTGACGACGGCGTCCTCCTCGGGTCGTGGACGAACCAGGTGCTCTCGAGCTGAAACAGAGCCAAGGGAGGAGAGGGGAGTTAGATCCAGCAGAGGGGAAGCCAGGGAACCAAAAATGGCGAGGAATGGTTGAGAGGAACGAGTGCTATGGCAGTTTCCTTCCTTCGGCCACCGAAGGAAATCTCCTCGTCTACAGAGCGAAAGAGGGGGAGAGCGTGGTGGTTTTCGCCAGGGGGGAGAGGAGTGAGCTGGTAGGAGCCAGGGAGGGGGAGAAATGGACAGGGGAGGGGCTCGGGGGGTTATAACGAGCTCCACCCGATCTAGGGTTAGCTCGGGCAGGAGAGAGGGAGGGGGGTTGTCTCCTTCATTCTTACTGGCTCAGGGGGGCGGTGGAGAGGGGGCAGAGAGGGGTTTGGTCGGATGACCAGCCCTGGCCAGTGAGAAGAAGGGAGGTGGACTTCGGTTGGGTGGAAAAGAGAAGAAAAGAGAGAGGAGAGAGGAGGGGTTGGCCCTAGTCTGTGACAGGTGGGACCAGGGGTGAGGGTGATGTTCTCCTCTTCAGCAGGTGGAGTGGAAAAGAGTGAGAGAGAAAATAAAAGGTGAAAGCTTTGAGTAAATTGCTCAAATGAATTTAAAAACCTAAGTTTGAATTATTCAAACATGACCCACAAAAATGAAATGGGTCAGCACCCCAAACTTACCTAAATTAAGAGAGGGTACTGAATTTACAAATGCCTAAGTCAATTATCTCATTTAGCTTTTAAAGAAGAGAAAATTTTTAGTGATAAAGAAAAGAATATCTCAAATGGTCATGTTAATTTGATGCCCCCAAAATCTAGTGATATTTATGTGCAAACAAACTCTTTTGAGAGAATTTAGAGCAGGGTGTGAAATTATAAATGCCCTAGATCAAAATGGTTCAGATGCATGTCAAAAACCATTTATAGTTTGCTTAATAATAGCTCCTAGTTTGGCTAAGTTTTGACAATCATGAAGATCCTAATAGTGGTTATGTATTTCAATGTATTGTGGTTTTTAGTATTTTCAACTCTCATGAAATGTTAGTGACACACAACAAGCATAAGGTGTGCAAGCAAATTAAATCATGACTCAAGTTTTACACACACAAAAGTTTTTGCAAGAGGTGAAAAATCTATAATAACACCACAATGCTAAAGCTAAGAGAATTGGGGTGCTACAGACCTTCCCCCCTTAGGAGAATCTCGTCCCCGAGATTCCAGATTTTGAAGAAGAGAGAAAACCAGGAAATTCATGCTCCAAATAATCTTCACGCTCCCAGGTGGCTTCTTCCTCCGAATGGTTGCTCCATTGGATCTTCAGGTCTCTGGGTCAAACTTTAGTGATTTTATTTTAATCAAAACAAAAATTCTAAATTTTAGTGATTTTTGAACATTATAAAATGTTGGGATGTTACAAAACCTATCACCAAACAAGAATTAAAAATCAGTTAAGAGCTACTGATGTCAAACTCAAACAGAATATAGATTCAGTTTTATAGATCCCTTGTATGCGTAATTAACTTTTCTGGTGAGATATGAGTTTTGTCTTTAAGTGGGGATTTTATTCATCAAATTTGGATACTCCTAGCTCAAGTTATCCTTATTTTAAGGTAACATAAACTTCTGACTATTATTTATGCCTAGTGAATAATATGGGGTATTTTGATGCCAAACCAGTGGGGTAAGTTAGATAAAACCTGTGGCTATTTCAATAAAATATCCCCAACATTAATTCATGGACAGAGGTGGCTCCACCAAACAAAACTAGACATGCACTAATCTCTGAAATTACAACAAATGCAATTCAAGAGACTATCTTCCTGTTTTTAAGAAATTTAATCAACAAGCATTAAATATTTACTAGAAAAATCTACACTTGTAGAACATGATACTTCCAACTCATATCCAACACTTCCAAGTGGATTTACCTCAAAAAGTGTTTTTATTTAAGAATTAAAAATCACCAAACACCTACTGGTGTTATTCTAAGACTAAATACATCTTTTGCTAGAGCAATCTCCTGCATGCAAGACTTACCAATCTAGGTAGACATTTTTACAGGCTTTCCAAAGGATCCAAGATTGCATGATTTGAATTTATGAAACCCAAGTTATTAAACAAATGGTGAAATGAATACTTTTACCTAGATCTATTTTACCACACAACAGGAAATATATTTTGGACCAAATCCAGAGCCACATGATTAAGAAAACGAGTATGCATGCTACAAAATTTATCTCACCATTTTAGCTAATATAGATTTACCACAAACGAATAAAAGCTAGAATAAGGATTTCTCTGGAAAAAGAACATAAAAGATTTTTAAAAGGAAAAAGGGCCGGGCGGGCAAATCTGGGCCAAATCGGCCCAGCGACCACGCGGAGCAGCGCGAAAGACCGAGCTGGGCCGGCCCAATCGTGCGAGGCCACGCGCGCATGGCGGGATTCAAACCTGGCCATAGATCTCGCGATCTAAGGCTCACGGTCGTCGTCTTCCTCGCGTCGCGGCGCGGACGAACCAGACGCGGAAGAGAAAAAGGGCGGCGTCGGGCGCTCACCAGAGGCCGTGCGAGGCCAGGGGAAGGACAGGGGCCGACGGAGGAGACAATGATGAGCTCGGCGACACCGTCAGCTCCCGCATGCGACGTCGGCGTCCATGGCGATGGCGGCGACGTGCTTCTCGGGTCGAGGATGAGCGCGGCAGCTACGGACACCTAGAAGAGAAACGGAAGGCAGGGAAGGTTAGGTCTAGCCGAGACGCGCTCGAGGGGCCAAAAATGGCAGCGTGAGGTGAAGAGGAGCGACGGTGTGTGCCGTTGGAAGAGCTCGGTCACCGGCGGCAGTTTCCTCTTCTAGAGCATGAGGGAGGACGCGGTTTTGGGTGAGGGTGGTAGGGGAGGGTAGAGAAGGTGAGGGAGAGCCTCGGGCAAGGATTTTAAAGGGGAGGGCGAGGCTGAGCACTGCTTCAAAACCAGGGGCCGGTTTTTGAGCTCCTTCGGACAGGAGCGGTTTGGGGAGGGGGAGGAGAGGTCTGATTGGTCCTCCAGGGTGGTGGAGAGGGGCAGGAGAGATGTTGGTCAGGATGACACGACCAGGCCAGTAAGGTGAGAGGGGGTGTGCTTCGGTTGGGTGGAGAGAAAGAGAGAAATGAGAAAAGAGGAGGAGAGGTGACCCGAGCCCATGTCAGGTGGGCCAGGGGGGTGAGCATGCTGCTCTCCTTTTTCAGCAGGTGGAGTAGAAAATGAGAGAGAGGGAGAGGGTGGAAGATTTTGAGTAAAAACTTCAAACATTTTCAAACCCTAAGTTTGAATAATTCAAACATTAACCACAAAAGAAAAATAAATCAATTACCCAAACTCACCATATTTAAGTGAAGCTACTGAATTTATAAATGCCCAAGTCAAACATCTCACTGAGCTCTCAAAGAACAAAAAACTTGTAGTGAGAAGGAAAAAGAATAACTCAAATGGTCATGTTATTTTGATGGCTTCAAAAGCTAGTGAGATTTATGTGCAAGCAAGCTCTTTTGTGAAAATTTAGAACAGGGTAAGAAACTATATATGACCTAGATCAAAATGTTTCAAATGCATGTCAAAAACCATCTAGGGTTTGCTTACTAATAGCTCCTAGTTTGGCTAAGTTTTAACAGTCATGAAGATCCTCATAGTTGATGTTTTATTTTAGTTGTTGAGGTTTTTGGTGTTTCTATCAACCTGGAAGGCTAGTGGAACTCAATCAAGAATAATGAGTGCAAACAAGCTACTTCATGCCTCAAAATTCTACACACATAAAAGTTTTTGCTAAGGTTGAAAATCTAGGCTAACACCACAATACAAATGATAAGAGAATTGGGGTGTTACAGACCTTCCCCCCTTAGGAGAATCTCGTCCCCGAGATTCCAGAGTTGAAGAAGAAAGAAAACCAGGAAATTCACGCTCCAAATAATCTTCACGCTCCCGGGTGGCTTCTTTCTCCGAATGGTTGCTCCATTGGACCTTCAGGAATCTGATCTTCCGTCTCCGGGTCAGACGGACGTCTTCAGCGAGAACACAGAGTGGTCGTTATCGGTAGGTGAGATTATGATTGAGATCAATGGTGTGATGATCTACCTCTTGATAAGAATGAGTACCACCAGGAACTTGCAGACACTTCCGGAGCAGAGACACATGAAACACATCATGAAATTCTGACAGATGAGGTGGCAGGTCTAGCTGATAAGATACTTCTCCTCTTCGACCGCTTACTCGAAAAGGACCAATATACCTTGGTGCTAACTTCCCCTTCACATGAAAACGCTGCATTCCCTTGAGTGGTGTAACACGCAGATATACCATATCACTAGTATTGAAGTTGAGTTCACGCCTCTTGGAGTCGGCGTAACTCTTCTGCCTGGATTGGGCGGCCTTAAGACGGTCGCGAATGAGTGGAACTTGCTCTTTGGCTTCCCTCAGGGTGTCAACGCCAAAAATTTGTCTGTCTCCTGTTTGCGACCAGTTCAAGGGGGTATGGCACCTGCGCCCGTACAAAGCCTCAAATGGTGCCATCTTCAGACTGGCTTGATAGCTGTTGTTGTACGAAAACTCGGCAAACGGCAAACAACCTTCCCATTTGGCCCCATAAGTTAACACACAAGATCGAAGCATATCCTCTAAGATCTGGTTGACTCTTTGTAACACCCCAAATTTTGGAAACAATAAAAACTAAAGTATAAAAGATCCAAAATTTTGGAAGCAACAAAAACTTTTTGAAATGTCATGTCAATGGATGTGTTTTCCCTGGTATGCTCTGTTTGTAAAGTTGTGTTCTGATGTTTGTGTTGATGACTACTTAATAACAACCATCTAAAACTCAAACAAGTTATAATATGACCTCTAAGGTTAATGTTTTAACAAGTGAAGTAGTCCACATATCTTCTCCCATTCCCTTTTGAATAAACTCTATTTTGCCCTAATGTTTTGATTTTAGCAACCACCCAAAATATATATCATTTGAGAAACTAACATTATTCCTCAAAACTGCATGTTTGCACAACTATATAGGACCATACAATAAGTCTTAAATTATATTGGATTTTAACTTGTTGCAAGCATTATCAACTCTCTTTTCCAAAAGACCATATTAATTAGTCTCTGGAAACCAATGCTCAACAGGTTGGAGTAATTTTATTTATACCAAGAGCCATGTCTGGATCATTATGATCACCACCTCACCTTATGCTGGTTTAAGTCTATTACTAGCAAAAATAACCTGTTTTGATTCTGTTGATCACCTCCTCACAAATATTTTTGATCTATATTAAAAGTATGGCTATTGATCCAATTGTGTGGGTGTTTATCTATTTTTATGTGTGGTTGACCTATATGTTATGTGTTTAAATTGTTTCCCATGAGTGTGTTATTTTATGTGTGTTCATGTGGTGGTGTATGAGACAACATCTTATCTATATAATTTACTGGAGACCATTCATGCTTTAAATGTTGTGCCCTATGATAAAGGTGTGTTTAACTCTTTATTATAATGTTGATTTTAGGAGAAACTCAAAGATTATCCTTTTTCAAATAAGAAACAATTATCTTCATTTCCATTAATTTTTAGCATCTCTAGAACATGATAATTAGGGTTTATCTATTTCAATTTGGAAATGCAACTCACCAAGCCTCATCCTTATCATCTCTACTATCTACCCATAACCTCATTTAAATTATTCAAGAATATTGTATCATTAATTCATGCTTGTTTTAAGTGATACATTATAATATGATCTTATGTCATGTTACTAGATAGCAACTAGTCATTTTTGTATCTAGTTGTTGTTCAACTATATTTACCTATGCTCTTAAGCCTAATACTGCACCTCTGACCCTTCTAGTGATTCCATCTTGTCTCTTACTTTTCTTGCCATGGGATTGACTAATCCATCTTTGCAAAGTAACCTAGTCTAATCAGCCCAAAACCATCTTAGTCTAAACCTAGCACTCCCCTTCCCTTGTATCGAGCACCTGGCAGGCAGGAAAACCCCACCCCATCTCTCTGCTCCCCTCCATTGTCAAGGAGCCATTTGCTAGACTCCAAGCCTTGCTACAGTGCCAAAGACGCTCCTCCACCGCCCCTCTCCTCCTATCCCGAGCCATGCCTCTTCCCTCTGTTGTTTGTGCCCTCGGAGCACTGTGGACCAGCCAACTCCTCTCTAAAGCATCCGAGGTCACCACAGCCCGTCAAACCTTGCCCATTGCATTCCCACACTTCCACTCACCCACCCCCCTGCAAGATCTCTTGAGCTCTCGCTCTGCTCGAAATCGAAGAAAACCTCCGCTCGGTCCCGAGCTCTTGCGAGCACTAATGCCGCCGGCTCCGACCCCCTCTTTTCCTTATTTTTTCTCCAGCTCATTCCCCTCCCTGCGTTCTACCTCTGAGACCTCTCCTTCTGTTCGCAGGAGGACCGGTGACGCCGGAGCCATGGCGTGCCCGTCGTGAGCGTCCTCGACCGCGCGGACGTTCGGACGTTTCCCCGCTCGCCCTACGACCTCTCCTGCCCTTCCCTTGCTCTCCGCATCCTCCTCCGACCTCTCCTTCGACCGGGAGCTGTGCGAGGTGAGAAAATCGAGCCACCCCGTGGCTAGGGTTCCGCGTCCCCCGCCATGGTCTCCCTCTGTTTCGGTCGTGAGGTAGAGGATGACTGGATGTCGTCGATTTCTTGATCGAAGGCCAGCATTCAAACCTCCCCGGTCTAATCTTGTCCGTCCGCGCTGGATCCAACGGCGGCGTGGCTCTTTGCCAGGGCGCGCGGAGAAGTGGGCCGGCCCAGTCCATTCGCTCGGCCCGCGGTCAGATCCAGCCCGTCTAACCTTTTTCCTTTAAAAGATTTTCCCTGTTAATTTCAAGAGAATTGATAGCTCAGCTTTAATTCATTTGTGGGAGATTTGTGCATGCAAATTTTTTGAAATAAATTTTGTTGGATTGCTGTGTGTTTTCTTGACCATATGGCACTGGCCTTTCTCAAAAATATGTTTGTATGTGTGCTCTATGTTCAATCTTGTAAATAACATTTTGTTGGAATTTTTACCATTTACTAAATAACATGAGTTTTATAGTTCCAAAATTAGCAAACTTTAGTTCTATGGAAAGATTAGGAGAATACCTACCTAGATCCATAAGCCTTGCATGCAGGAGATGTGTATAAATAAAGTTCTATTAAGTTTAAGATTAACAACAATAGCATTTTGTTGATTTTTAGTTCATTATTAAAAATACATTTTTGAGAAAATCCAATTGCATGTGTTAAATATGAGTAGTAGCTATCATATCCTAACTTGGTAAAATTTTACCTCTCATAGTTTGCTCTTGGTAGATTATTTTCTAAAAACAGTAGGTTATTACACTTGAGAAATAATATAGCTATTTTATGTTATTTGCATGTATCTAGTTTTAATTGTTTGTGTTTTATATGTTTATGTAAATGATTTAGGAGCATTTTTGTGTAGTACCTATGTGTTTTGTTTATCATACCACACTGGTTTTGTCTCAAAAATATTTATACTTTGTGTTGCACCTTAAAGCAAGTAAAAAGTATGTTCTTCACTTAAAATGGAATATCTTGAGCTAAGAGTGTCCAAATTGAGTGAATCCACTTTCTAAAGAAATCTTAAGTCAAGACCTATCCATATAAATTAACCTTTCATGTAGGGGATTCCTAAAACTGAAACTATATTCATTATGGTTTTGAGACCAGTAGCATTTGTATGATTTTTAACTCATGTTCAGTAATAACTTTTGATGCAAATCCAATTTCCCTTGCTTCCTATAGCTACTAGGTGTACTGTGGTAGAAGAACTTATATTTTTGAACAATATTATTGGAGTTATAACTTATCTCCCAAAGCAGCAACATTTTGGCTAATATGAGTCTTAGATGTTAATCATTTGTTCTTAACAAATGTGAATTGTATAAACATTACTAATCATCTTTTGAAGATCAGAACCTTAACTCAATAATAATTACTTGATTGAACCACTTTTATAATGTGTGGTGCATTGTTAACTTATGTTTAGCATTATTCACGATGTACCCTAATAATAACATCAATTGTGTTTATATGCTCTACTTGTGGGTATGTTTGTGTGTTATGTTTTATCTCTTTAAACATCATCTTATTTATCCAATAAATATAATAAGTTAATTCCCTGTTTTACTTGAATTGTTATGTGTTGATGTGCGTAGCAACTCATAAGTCCAGAAGCTCAGGTTATCCTTTAATAGCCTTAATAAATTTCCTGAAAGTATTGCTTGTCCCTTCACTTTTGAGTTTCACATAGTTCATCTTGTTTCCTAGGAGTTGCACTAATTTCATTTGTGTGTCATGCATGTGAATGATTGTTTGGTGTTATATGCTATACAGTAATTGTTTGTGCTTTGTAATGATTGTTGTATTGTCTGTTCACTTCAAGAATTGCTGTCAACACTTGTTTACTGTGTGATTGTTTGGTTTAATTGTTGAAGTGGTATTAATTGCAATGTCTTATTAAATAGTCTTAATGCACCTTTTTAGCTTAGTCATAAACTAGTTTGGATAGTGGTGTTACCATTGTTTGTCGCTTAGTTACTTGATAGTAGGTGTTTCTTGAGCTAATAACATGTTTGCATGTGAGTGTGCTCAATGCTAGTGTTAATATTAAAACTTGCTTGTGTGTTCAGATACTTTTGTCTGAAGTATTTCCTAAACAATTAATATACTTTTGTCTGAAGTATTTCCTATACAATTAATATACTTTCGTCTGAAGTATTTCCTAAACCATTAAGATACTTTTGTATGAAGTGTTTCCTGAAACTAGTATAACAGCTCTCGTTAAAGGATATAATAACCCTAAGTGATGTGTTGTTTTAGTGTTCTGTAGAACTACCCTTTTAATACTCAGGGTTGTTGTGTATATTTTCTTAGGAGAATCTGTTGTTTGTCTTAGCTCTATGGACTTTGTTGTTTGTTTTTGTTTAGCTAAAGGAGTTGTTTGCTATCGATTGTTAGCTTACTATCTTGTGCAATGCTTGCTGTTAAGTTGTCCTTGTAGCTTTGTCTTGTATTCTGAGTGTGCTTCATTTTTGTGTTTACGACGTTAGATACGATCGGGAAGGAACTAGAAGTGAGGAATGACCCTGAGGAGCATCAAGATCAAGACCAAGGACATATTGCTGAGCCAGGCAAGCCACCTCACCACCATTATGCAAGTCCTACTATTTACAAAGCATGTTTTGTTTTAAAATAAAATAATGCATGTTTTACTTCTTTTGTGGCACCTTGCCACCCGAAAACTATTTTACAAAATATTGTTTGGCCAAAGTTATCTACTAGAATATTATAGGTGTTAGAAAAAGAGTTTATTTGGTGAGCCTTGTTGTTGAAGGCTCCATCAAAAAGATTAAGTTTTCTAGTAGTCTATCTTCATCTACTTACCTCAAAACTATAGGATGGGAACATGTTTGATAAAACTGTTTTATGGAGGAAAACCTGAGTTGCTGGGAGCAATCAGCGAGAAAGAAATGTTTTATGAAAACCCGAGATGCTGAGAGCATTCGGAGATGTTGCGAAAACCCGAAATGCTGAGAGCATTCGGAGATGTCGCGAAAACCCGAGCTGCTGGGAGCAGTCGGAGATGGAGGTTTAATTTCAAAGTCCCTGCTGCCGCCCGAACAATTAACCGGTGCAACCACACTACCTGACATGGGTAGGGCTTAGCCGGAAGCTTGTATGTCTTAGTGTTGGGGCTCTCATATTTTCTATGAGGGCTGGGCCCTCGAAGCCGGGTTGTCGTCCGGAAGAGACAATACACTGCTACGGATCAGCAGCCGGACGATTACGGCAGGTCTCCTGACGTGGCGGTGTGGCGTCCCGAGGAAAGACCAAGAGGTCTAATGGAGCACACGGTGCCGAGGAGAACAAACCTACCGGGAGGACCCGATACTAGGGTGGACATAGTGGAAAGCTTTGATCGTGTTATCCGGACCCCCGCATGCTGTCGTATGACGGGCCTTGGTAGACACGGCGGAATAACCGATAGGTGTGGGTAAAGTGTACAACCTCTGCAGAGTGTAAATCTATTCGAATAGCCGCGTCCACGGTCATGGACGGTTGGAAAGGCCCCACTGGGCGCCTGGGGAAAGAAGTTGTTTTAAAAAGGTAAGTGTTTATGTGGAATAAGGAGGTACCTGGGAGGTACGGAGTTTGGGAGAAGATGATTGGTCTCGAGCAGACAATCAGTCCAATCTCAAGGAAGGAAACAGGGGTTTCCCCATCCTAGTTCTTTTAAAGGATTTACAAAAGAAAGTTTTGAACTTAGATATGTCCTTGCTATATCTAAGAGAAGAGAATTCTATCTCTAAATATTTTTCTTCAACAAAGATATAGAGGTGTCGTATTCTCTATGCCTAAAATCATCGTATTCGAAATCTAAGCCCTATAGTCGTATATAGCAGCTATCCCAGATTTTGAAAAGTGTTTTCTTGCATTATCATGAAAACTTAAGCCTTAGAGGTGGTCTTGCGAGTACGTAAATGTACTCATATGGCTGTGCCCCTGGATATTCAAACGTCCAGGTTGAAATGAAGAGTTGTACGCCTAGAATGAGGAGTACGCCGACGACTACGCCAACTGAGTGTCCCGCTCAACTGCTCCGTGGGAATGCGTCAGGACGTGACGAGGGTCGACGATTGCCGAAGCTTCCGCTGAACCTTAGTTAATATTCGGCAAGTGCGACGATGTTTGCAGACTTGGTCATGAGACCATTATTTATGTAAGTCTTATACTATTCGAGTTGTATGATGTAACTTTGTATACCATGTCGATTATGTGATCGCGATGCACTGATCATTGGGATCGTGATCTGTTTACATAACGTGGGCATCTCTGACGGTTGGTCAGAGGGGTCCTTACACTCTTTCCGTTTGTCCTCCTGTCTAGGGGTGATATGCGGTACTGAAAAAGAGTTTGGTTCCGAGTTCCTCTTGAAGCTTAGTCCAAAAAAGGGAAGTGAATTGGGTTCCCCGATCTGATACGATCGTCTTAGGTATTCCATGAAGGCTGATGATACGGGACATGTAGAGATCTGCAAGCTGATCCGATCGATAGGTGGTCCGCACAGGTAAGAAGTGTGCAACCTTGGTGAGTCTATCCACAATAACCCAAATGGCGTCATGCCCGTGATTGGATCGGGGTAATCCAGTGATAAAATCCATGCCGATCTCATCCCATTTCCACTCGGGCAACTTGAGGGGTTGGAGTAATCCAGAACCACTTTAGAAAGGGCAAAGGGGGGAAGGACATAGGAAAGAGGGATGCCTACAAAAAATCAATTGATTCGTCATGGTAGAGAAGAAAAAAGCCCATGCTACCTCTAAAAGCTGTCTGGAAACAGGCACTTCGCATCAACATCCTTTGGCAGATGTCGCAATTCTGGACGAAGAGTGCAATCTCGCGCTTCATGCCATGCCACCAGAAATTATGTTTTAAATCCCGGTACATCTTGGTGCCACCGGGGTGGATAGAATACAAAGTCTCGCGAGCCTCCTTCAGAATTAACTGCTTCAAGACCTGATCTGATGGTACGCAGATACGTCCCTTGTACCAGAGAATACCCTCAGAATCAATGGTGAAACCAGGGACTTCATCCTTGTCCAATTTTCTCTTGATGCCCTCAATACTTTCGTGACCCTTCTATGCTTCCTTGATCTGGTCTCATAAAGTGGGCTGCAATATGAGTTGATCGATTGCTCCATAACTGACTACCTCTATACCCATTTTATCTAGCTCTTCCCAGAGTTCTGGCTGCTGAGTCTTGATCATGGAGTTGAACGAACACGGCTGTCGACTAAGGGCATCAGCCACAACGTTCGCTTTTCCAGGGTGGTAGTGAATGTCCAAGTCATAATCCTTGATGAGCTTTATCCATCTTCGCTGCCTCATATTCAAATCCCTCTGGGTGAATATATACTTCAGACTCTTGTGATCGGTGTAAATTTCGCAACGGTTGCCCATCAGAAAGTGTCGCCAAGTCTTGAGCGCATGAACCACTGCAGCAAGCTCTAGGTCATGGGTTGGATAATTCTGCTCATGTTTGCGGAGTTGTCGCGATGAGTAGGAACTCACCTTGCCCTCTTGCATAAGGACACATCCAAGTCCAAGTTGGAGGCATCGCAATAAACCACAAAATCTTTGGTCACATCTGGCATGGTTAAAATAGGTGCGGTAGTAAGGCGCTTTTTCAGTTCCTCGAAGCTGGCCTCACATTTGTCGGTCCAAACAAACTTCTGGTCCTTCTTCAATAGTTGAGTAAGGGGCTTTGCGATGCTCGAAAATCCTTCAACAAACTTGCGGTAATAACCCGCTAATCCAAGGATGGACCTCACCTCGGTCTGGTTTGTGGGGGTTGGGAATTCAAGGATGGATTTGATGTGGGTAAGGTCAACAGATATCCCTCCAGCTGTTGGGGATATACCAACTAGGGGTATCTCTAACATGGATCAATCCGGCTAGTCCAGGGTGGCCCAAGGGTGGTTAGGCTGATGCCTACCGGGCGGCCCAGATAGCTGACGTACAAGGAAGCAGGCGGACGGTCCAAGGAAGGCAGCAGACTGAAGCCCATCAAGCCACCGAGCCCAAAATGGAAGGCGGCAACCAAAGCCGACTACAACTAGGACTCTGTTTACTTGTGTAGAGTACCTGCACTTTAAATAAGGCAGATACCTGTGTATAGTGCAAATCCCTGGATTGATTCATTTGCACACACAGTTTACGATGTAATATCACAACAAAGCGTCAATTTTATTACATCGATGATCCAGAATTACAAAATATTCATTACAAGTTGCATAGCATAAAGCTAGCTTTGAAATAGTACACAGCGGAAATACAATAGCAGTGAGTCTCTATCACTTTCATGCTGCCACAGGCGAAAACATGTTGGTTGTAGACTCGAAACCTATATACTGTTGGGGATATATGAACTAGGGGTATAACCAACATGGATTAATCCGGCTAGTCCAGGGTGGCCCGAGGGTTGTAAGGCTGAAGCCTGCCGGGCGGCCCAGATAGCTGACGTACAAGGAAGTAGGCGGACGGTTCAAGGAAGGCGGAAGGCCGAAGCCCATCAAGCCACCAAGCCCAAGACGGAAAGCGGCGACTAAGCCGGCTAGGTCTAGGACTCTGATTACTTGCCGGACAAGTACTTGCCTTGTACCCTGGGGTCTGGCCGCCTATATAAGCCGGCCACCAGGGGGCCTTTAGGGCACGCTTCAATACGCCTCATACACATTGTAACCTGTTCACGGCTATTGCCTCATAGTGAATTATAGCAGCACGTAGGATCTCGCCACCGCTGTGGGATCCGAAGCTGGGTAAACTCGCCGTGTTCAATCCCGTCCTCGACGACACCAACCTTCTTCCCCATGATCCATACGTAAGCTAGAGGACCCATGTCTCCTATCAATTATGCCGATACCACGACAGTTGGCGCCCACCGTGGGGCATAAGGTTCCTGGCGTCACGTTCCAGGCGGGAACACTTGGTGGCGTGGGCAAGCAGATCGCCGTCGGTCGCGTCACAAGGTATGGCGGCCACAGCTACGTCAACTCGGATGAGTCCTGGCTCCCGGCGGACGACTACCTTATCGGATGCGTAATCGTACCGATCGGAGGGATCGACGTCTTCATCGGGTATACGCCAGAGGCGTATGGCCTACCACGTTTCTACAACCCCACCCACCAACCCTTCGACCAAGCAGTCGACCAAGAAGATGGATCTGAATCCGCCTTCTCTCAAGAGTCGGCCGAATCTGATTTCCACTTCGTCGGAGTTGTCGGACTGGGATCAGACTCCCAGTCGGAAAACAATGATCCTAAGTCAATCCTCCTGCTCTCCGGGAGGATGCGATGTCAGATGCCGGATCCGGATCTACCGTTCAAGTCAACGTAGACTCTGACTCTGATGATGATGCTAGTCTCTTCGAAGAGAAGATCAAAACCCGCTTTTCCAGTGGTAATCCGGCTCCTTCAGAGGGCACAGCGGATACTGACATGCCTGACAAGCTGGCTATGATGGTTGTTGTCGGTCACGAGACAACCCCAGTTGCTTCGGAAGTGCAAAACAAGCCGGCGGAAGATGCCGGCGACACCACTGCCGGTCAACTCATTGAAAGTTCCGACAAGGTGCGCGCAAAGAAGAAAACTGGCCTCGAGAAAGGCGGCAGCAGCAAACCCACGGATTTGCTCTCCGTCATCAAAGAAGTAGACGAGATC
This sequence comes from Poa annua, assembly GCA_026929855.1. Lineage (NCBI taxonomy): Eukaryota > Viridiplantae > Streptophyta > Magnoliopsida > Poales > Poaceae > Poa > Poa annua. The sequence goes on along the minus strand of CM049431.1, from coordinate 74,918,231 downwards.
ATGAATACTCCGGTGAATAAAGACACCCCACTTGACGAAGTGGAAGAGCTTAGGCATAACATGCTTAAGCACTCTGACTTCCTGCGAAAAAGAGAGGAGCACGTTGAGAGCCTTGCGAAGAAGATCGAGAAAGAACAGGAGAAGATGTCGGCCAAAACAAGCCGGCAACTCTTTGAGGAGAAAAGTTCATCAAAAAACCACCGTGGCAAGGAGCCGCCAACACAAGCAACGACAGCGGCTCAAGATCTCGGGTTCGACTGGCGTACGGCACCACAACGCGTGGACAGAAGGGGAGATGTTGTCTTCTGCACCCCCGTCCTCAACGCGGCCGCCGCGCTAGATACCCTGGATGACAACACTTACACGGCGGAAGAAAAGCTGGCCAATGCAAGACACTTCGTAAGCAAGGCCCTAGAACAACAAGCTCGCGCTGATTCCTACGGCCACATGGCGGATGCTCGCGGGGGAGACCTAGAGTCTTAGTCAGGAAAGTGCAAAGCTGCACCCGGCGGCGACCCCGAAGGCCCGTCTGGCTCCAGTAGCCATGGCGACAAAAGGAAGGCAATGCCACCTCCAAAGAAGACGCCACCGCCAAAGCCAAGGCGGGACGAGAATTCAAGGACAAGAAGCAGAGGAGACCTGCCACCTCCATCCCAGCCAAGACGCGACAACGGCGGTAGCCGGAACAATAGGCCGCCGCCTAGAAAAGATGTCGGCAACGACCCTCCCAGGAGAGGTCGAAGCCGGTCTCCGCAGCGTAGCATCGGCAGCCAGAGGAAAGAGGAGGCAGAAGGACCCAGGCGCAGCATTAGCCGGGCAGCGCAGGACGAGCCAGACGCAAACAGAGGCGCACTGCAGCTCGATCCAAAAGACACACGACACCGCCTACAAGACATAGCAAGAGGAAAGGAGCCGCTATACTCTGGACCAAAGTGCTTCGGTGACGCCATCCGCAGAGAGCCGTTCCCTAAGGACATGACATTAGTGTCAAAAACCTGTTCTAGGTACAACGGCCTCGTTGAGCCGGATCCATGGCTAGCCGACTATGCCATGGCCATAGAAATTGCCGGCGGGAGCAGCTTCATTGCCGTCCGTTACCTACCTCTCATGTTGGAGGGCACGGCAAGGGCTTGGATCGACAACCTTCCTAAAAAGTCTATCCAGAGCTGGTACGACATGGAAAAGGTTTTCTCCCAGCACTTCCAAGGAACATACAAGCGTCAAAATACCTACACGGATTTGCAACGCTGTATCCAAAAGCCGGACGAAACCATGACAGATTTTGTCAGCCGTTGGATATCCGAAAAAGCCAACTGTCATGGTGTTTCGGACGCACAGGCTATCCACGCCTTCTACACGGGCCTGCAGAAGAAATCCTTGCTCCGTCATCAGCTCGTCCGCGAGCAAATCACGGACCTTGGTGAGATGCTCAACCTAGCCGCCCAATACGCGGCGACGGATGACGACGCCCGGGACGATGACCCAGATGTCAACATCATACCAAAGCGGAACAACAAGCGCAAGCAGGCGGCAGATGACAAAGCCGGACCTTCCAACGAGGTAGCCGTAGCATTCCAAGGGAATGCCGGCAAAAAGAAGTGGAAGAATAAGAATGATGGTCGCGACGCCGGCTCAGGGCCTAAGGCCGCGCGAATCACTTATGAACAGGCAAAATTTTTGCCATGTCCCATCCACGCCTCACTGGGCAAGGTCAACCATATGCTTGGCGAGTGTCGTTTCATGGACGACTTCAAAAAGGACCCCACAGTCGGCTGGAAGTCGAAAAAGTCAAAGAAGAACGACAAGAAAGACAACAAGGAGGATGAGGATGACGACGACATGTCTATCTCAAGCGAGGATGACGCGGCCGCCAAGAAAAAGAAACCATATCCGAAGGTCAAAGAATCTCTTTTGTGCTTTGTCGGCACGCCTTCCGCTAAGGCAGATAAGGCGGAAATGCGCGAACTCAACGCGACAATGCCGAACGTCCCTCAGTATTTGAACCGGTCGGAAGCAACGATCACTTGGGACCGGTCCGACCACCCTGATCACGTTCCTCACCCAAGCAAGTACGCCCTTGTCGTCGATCCCATTGTCGACAACTTCAGACTCACAAAGGTACTCATAGATGGCGGCAGCAGCCTCAACATCTTGTACAATGACACACTAAGCCGCCTGAACCTATCAGAGGATCAGCTGGACCACAGCAACCTCACTTTCCACGGCATAGTGCCCGGCAGGCAAGCAAAGTCAATGGGGAGCATTAGGCTGAAGGTAACTTTCGGACCAAAAGAGAACTACCGCTCAGAGTTCCTCCGGTTCGAAGTTGTCCCCTTCAAAAGCGCCTATCATGCAATCTTCGGACGACCGGCTTTCGCCAAGTTCATGGCAAGGCCGGGCTACATATACAACAAGCTTAAAATGGCGGGGGAGAACGGAACCATCACGATTTCCGGCAACTTCAAGAAAGCCAAGGAGTGCGAGCGTGGCATGGCCGCCTTCGCAGAAGCCGTCATCCACAAGGAAGAACTCGCGCTGCTCGGGGCGGATTCAGACAACTCCATGCCAAAGCCAAAGATTGATGTCAAGAAGACCTTCGAAGCTTCAGAAGACACCAAAAAGGCGGACCTCATCCCAGGCGACAAGTCTAAGCAAGTTGTCATCGGCTCCAACCTTGACAGCAAATAGGAAGGCGCGCTCGTCGAGTTCCTCTGTGAGAATCGTGACATCTTTGCATGGTCGCCTTCCGACATGCCTGGTGTACCGAGGGAACTTGCCGAGCACTCACTCAACGTCATAAAAGGATCCAAGCCGGTGAAGCAAGCAACAAGACGCTTTGGAGATGAGAGACGCAAGGCTATAGGAAAGGAGATAAATAGGCTGAAGGCCGCCAATTTCATAAAAGAAGTTGTACACACTGATTGGGTGGCAAATCCTGTACTTGTTCCAAAGAAGAATAAAGAGCTGAGGATGTGTATTACTATACCGGTGTTAACAAGTGCTGCCCAAAGGATCCCTTTGCGCTGCCTAGAATTGACCAAGTCGTAGACTCCACAGCAGGCTCCGAGCTGCTTTGTTTTTTGGACGCCTACTCAGGATACCACCAAATCAAGATGAGAGAGTCGGATCAGCTGAAAACATCTTTCACCACTCCATACGGGACTTTCTGCTACATCACGATGCCTTTTGGCCTGAAGAATGCAGGGGCCTCATACCAGCGATGTATGCAAAATTGCCTGCACGAACAGATCGGCCGCAATGTTCACGTCTACGTAGACGACATCGCGGTGAAGTCAAAAAAGAAGGCAGATCTCCTAGAGGATTTGGAAGAAACGTTTCAGAATCTCCGGAGGTATCAGATGAAACTCAATCCCGCCAAGTGCGTTTTTCGGCGTTCCAGCCGGCAAACTACTCGGGTTTATCGTCTCAGAACGAGGGATCGAGGTTAATCTGGAGAAGATCAAGGCCATCCAAAACATATCCAGACCTACTTGTCTTAAGGACGTGCAACGTCTAGCCGGATCGGCGGCAGCCGTCAGTCGTTTCATAAGCCGCCTAGGGGAAAAGGCAATGCCTCTCTACCGGCTATTGGAGAAATCCGACAACTTTGAGTGGACAGCAGAGGCAGACGCCGCCTTACAACAACTTAAGGAGGCCCTCATATCCGCTCCGATATTGGCAGCACCTCGATCACAGGAACCAATGTTGTTGTACATCGCGGCAACAGGAGATGTTGTCAGCGTTGTCTTGGCTGTGGAAAGAAAGGAGAACGAAGCCGTGACGTGTGAGCAACGACCGGTCTACTTCATCAGTGAAGTATTCTCCGCCTCCAAGCAGAGGTATCCGCATTACCAAAAGCTGGCTTATGGTGTATTCTTCGCCGCCAGAAAGCTTAGGCATTACTTCCAGGAACACAAAAGTACAGTAGTCAGCAGGGCACCGTTGGGAGACATAATCAACAATGCAGAGGCAACAGGTCGAGTTGCCAAATGGGGCATCGAACTTGCCGCCTTTGATATAGTCTATAAACCACGGACCGCCATTAAGTCTCAAGCGCTTGTAGATTTTGTCGCCGACTGGACAGAAGCCATGGAGGAAACGACACTCCCCGAATCAGAATATTGGGTCATGCACTTTGACGGATCAAAGATGCTCAAAGGCTCGGGGGCTGGAGTCTTGCTACGCACGCCTAAAGGTGACAAGCTTAGCTACGTGTTGCAAATCCACTTCACAGCAACCAACAACGTTGCCGAGTACGAAGCTTTGCTTCATGGGTTACATGTGGCAAACGACCTAGGCGTCAAAAGAATCCTCTGTTATGGCGACTCAGATTTGGTCGCGCAGCAAGTAAGCGGAACATGGGATGCGAAAAGCGCAACAATGGCGGCATACAGAGCCAAAGTTGACGAATTCGCAAAAAACTTCGCGGGCTACGAAGTCCGGCATGTTCCAAGAGCTGAGAACGAGGCGGCAGACACACTTGCAAGACTAGGATCGGAACGCAAAAAGGTACCAAAAGATATTTTCCTGTAACATTTGCACAAGCCATCCATTAAAGGCGCCGATTTGATGGACCCCGATGCAGAAGAACCGGTAGAAGCGGCAAGTCTCGCTGTCTACTTGACACAGCCGGATTGGACGGTCCCATATCTCGATTTTCTAATCGACAGAAAGTTGCCGGAGGACGATGAGGTGCTAAAAAGGCAGATCATAAGGCGAGCCAAGACATTCACGATAATAAAAGGCGAGCTATATAAACGAAGCACATGCGGCATCTATCAGCGGTGCATACAACCAGAAGAAGGCCGGGAAATTCTGAAGGACATACATATTGGCACCTGCGGGCATCATGCTTCCGCCAGGTCCATTGTATCCAAAGCTTTCCGCCAAGGTTTCTACTGGCTTACCGCCAAAGAAGAATCCGAGAACATCGTAAAGACATGCAAAGGCTGCCAGTTGTACGCTCGTCAACCTCACTTGCCGGCACAAGAACTAAGGACGATTCCAATCACCTGGCCGTTCGCGGTCTGGGGCTTAGACATGGTGGGTCCCTTCAAGAAGGCGCGTGGTAGGTATACCCACCTATTGGTTGCTGTCGACAAGTTCACCAAATGGGTCGAGGCTAAACCGATCAGCAAACTTGACGCACGAACAGCCACCAATTTTCTCTGAGGAATTATCTCTCGGTTTGGAGTTCCACACAGCATTATCACTGATAATGGCAGCAACCTATCTCAAGGCGACATAGAAGAATACTGCAGCGATCTGGGTATCCGGCTTGATTTGGCATCCGTGTCACACCCTCAATCCAATGGACAAGTAGAGCGTACAAACGGCCTAGTCTTATAAGGACTTAAGCCTCGTCTCGAAGCTCCATTACAGAGGGCAGCCGGCGCTTGGGCAGATGAGTTACAGTCGGTACTACGGAGTTTGCGCACAACGCCAAACAGGTCTACCGGCTACACTCCTTTCTTCTTAGTATATGGCGCTGAGGCGGTGCTACCTCCCGACATGAAATACGATTCCCCAAGAGTTCAAGCCTACATCGAGAAAGACGTAGGAGGTGCAAGACAGGATAGCCTAGACCTGCTAGACGAAGAAAGAGACGTCGCTCTACATCGCTCCGCCTTGTACCAGCAACAACTTCGCCGCTATCATAGCCGGAGAGTGCGGAAGCGAAGCTTCAGAACAGGTGACCTGGTTCTCCGCCTAATTCAAGACAGAAAAGGCTTGCACAAGTTATCCCCGCCATGGGAAGGACCGTTTATAGTCACAAAGGCGATGCTCAATGGTTCCTACTACCTGGCCGACATCCGCGACGAAGACGAAAAGAAGAGGCGCAAGAAGGCGGCAGGAAAAAGGGGAACCAAGCGCAAAAGAGGCACTGACGATCCGTTCGAACAAACAAGACGGCCTTGGAATATTGAGCAGCTACGTCCTTTCTACACTTAGCAATTTATAATTGTAATAAGTTAAATATGATTATGAAATAAAAGTCTATGGTTCCTCATATGTGTTGAGAAGCATGCCATCTTTTGTCTTTTCTTGCAATCATATTTCCCCTATGTATCTAAGTTACCTATTTTTCTAGCTCCGTGCAAAGGTTCAAACTGGTAGATACTTGCAGCTTTCGAGCCAACCGAAAGCAAAAATAAACTTTTTGCACCGCCTAATTCCTTTGCCTCTGATTACTTATATGTGGTTCGCCTAGTAGTATGTCTTTGGCACCAACATGTTGGCTTTCGTGTTTAGCCCTGGTTGTTTCAGCTAAAGTTACCGGCTGAGGTTCGTCAACATACAAACAGTCAAACATATAAGTCAGGGTAAAATTAAGGCGGGCCATATAAATAAGGAAAAATAAAACTTGTCAGCTGGTTTCCGCCTACCAGAGCAACAACAAAAGTATATACAAATATTACAAGTCATAGTTGCATTGTTTTCAGAGGCTGACAAATCATGCTAGAAGGAGGCAAGGAAAGAAAGCTATGGCTCGAGGGAGCGTCTACATCAGGCTTGGGGGCTGACAACTTCAGCCCCGGAACTGTCACTCCCCTCCGCCTCGGCCGTGCCGCCAGCTCCAGCTTCCCCTCCGGCAGGCACAGGATGGCGCCGGTAGAAGATTGAATTATCCACCATGTCGACAACATGCGTGGCGTAGCCGACAACGCTGTCCAGAACAGCGGCCGGCTCGACCTCGCTGCCGTCTTCATATGAAGACGGCATGCCTTCAGTGACGGCTTCTATCTCCGCCTCGGGGTAGTGCGCCATGAATAGCCCAAGTGCAGTCTTGGCACCACCCCGCGCCGCCGACTTCAGCGAGCTCTTGTGCAGTTTGGTAGCCTGATCCAACATGGTGGGCACGTCGCTGAATTCGGTTGGTTCCTGGCTGCCAGAGGAGATGAAGAACTTGGCGGCAAACCGCTTGGACGCCGCCAAAGTCTCGGTGATCAGCTCGCATAGACGCGCAAGGCAATCCAGGCGGGGGCTGGCAACCTTGTCGTCGCCCAAACCGGCGGGAACTGCATCAAAAACAAAACCATCAGTTTGGCTAAGGCTAAGCAAAATGGCAAAATCAAAGTAAGGAGTGAAAAATTACCAAGGACCGAGTTATGGAAAGCGGACAGCTCAACCATATGAGCCGCCAACGCATCCTGAGCAGTTTGGGCGCGAGAAGTCTGCTTGGAGATTTCCTCGGCAGACGTCTTCTCCGCCTCCGCCAACTTCTTGCGCAGGCTTTCCAGCTCACCAGTGAGCTGGCTAGATTCCTGCGCAAATTTGAGCTGCTGAGCCTCCATCTCCTTCCGGTGATCCTCCTTCATCACCAAGTTGGCGGCTGCCAAATCGGAAGCTTCATTCATAAGAGCTTGCATATCAGTGGACGCCTTAAGTATATCCTGGGCATGGTCTAGCAGTTCTACAAATATGGATTCGCTAACTAAATGATTGACAGCAACATAAGTCGAAAATATAGCTGAAGGCAAAAAGGATCAACCCTACCTTCATCTTTTTGGCGGGCCGCCTCCAACTCGGCAATCCACAGGTCCTTGGCCTCGCAATCCTTCTTCAGGTCGCGGCACCGCTGGTTTTTCTCGACTCGGGAGGAGACAAGCTCAACGTTGGTGGACACAAGGCCCTGCAGGAGAAAGCAAAGGCATAAAACATATTGTCGAATAACCACTAAGCCGGCAGTCAAAATTTTTTGAGCTGCCATCTAAGTGCTCGGGGGAATGACTATGTATATGCCGGAGTTGTAAAAACTTACCGACAGGTCGCCCTCCAAGTCGGCGAAGGCCTGGGAGGTGAAGTTGGCAAAGGCTAAGGCTGACTCCTTGGCCTTCGTGAAGGTGGACCAAGGGTCCCTAACTTTGCCGCCTCCTACTGTCGGGGCTGCCCTCTAGGACCCGCCGGCAGTCGCCTCCAGCAACTCCCCCTTGGCGGCGCGCGATTGAGCAGCTTCATCGGCCGTAGCGTCAGCCAAAAGGAGGGGAGTCTTGGGTGCGCGGTCAGCAGAGAAGGTCCTTCGCGGCGCGCCAGAAGCCGGAGCCGGGGGCTGACGACGAGCGTCGCCCATAAAGTTGCCGGCCCGGCGCTGAGGAGTTGGCGGCACGGTAGTCGGCGAGCTGCCTTGAGGCCGTTTACCCTTGGTAAGAAGCCTGGTCGTCAACCTGGAAGTTGCGACCCTTTCCCTGTCAATAAACAGCAAGCACATCAATTGGGTGCCAGTATTGAAGAAGTTTGTCGTCTATTAAAGGCAGAATTGAGTACCTTCGGGGGATGTTAATCCCCGCGTTCTCGTCAAGGTTGACGAGAGCCGGCTCGGTAGCCGATGCGATCTGTTTCTTCCTCTCGGCAATCACCGTAGAGGAAGCGGCGCCGGATGCTTTGCGCTTTTTCGTCTTCCCGGCTTCCGACTCGTAGAAGTCTGGAGCCAGGTCGTCCTCCCCCAAGTCGGAGAGCTGAAAAAGAAGACAAGTGTTAATGGAACTCAAGATTAGCCGGCGAAGTCAAAAAGGGGCAAGGAGCAAGATATCTACCTCAAGGGGAGGGTTGTCGTGGGTGTGCATGGGCACGCCCTCCACCGCCTTCACCAGCCCCGCCTTGACGAGGCTGCGGAGCCGGAACGCCAGGTCGGCAACCGGCAACCTCTCTTTGCTTACGCGGAGGGAGGCCGTGGCAGTAGGCGAATACTGAACCATTTTATGCGGGCTGTACCGCAGGGGGAGAATCTGCCGGCCGAGCCAGCAGATAATGGTGTCGACCCCATCCAGCAGAGGGGGAGCAATCGTCCGTGTGAGGAATTCAATCCGCCTTTGAAAAAGGCGGAGTTCCTCCGTCAGCTTGGGCACCGCCTCGTCCCAGCATGGCCTGGGCATAGGCGGCGCGTTGACGAATTCCGGGATGCCAAATTGGTGGCCCGGAGCTGCCATGTCTTGGCAGTAAAACAATGTGGAGGTCCAGCCCTTGACGGATTCAAGATATGGTATCTTAGGATACCATTGGCGGCCCTGGCGGCAGTTGAAAGTGACACTGCCGCAGGTTGCCAGCCCGCCGTCCGGCACGGTCTGACGCCGGCAACGGAAATAGTATCTGAAGAAGTCTAAGCTAGGCCTAATACCTAGGTAGCCCTCGAACAGAGTTGTGAAGCCGGCTAAGACTAAGATGCTATTAGGCGCTATGTTGTGGGGCTGGAGCCCATAGTGATCTAAGACCTCGCTAAAAAAGGCAGAAGGCGGCAGCGTCATTCCCCTAACTAAGTGGGAGGTGAGGATTACCCGCTCCCCGGCTTTCGGAGCCGGGATGACATCTCCGAAGGCAGCCCTCCATTGGCAGTCTTCCCGATTGCGGAGATAGCCGACGGCCTCCAAGTCTTGGAGGGCGTCTTCGTCGACTATGGAGGGAAGCCAGTAGCGGGACCCGAGGTTCGCCGCTTCCTCTTCCTCGTCGACGGGAGCGCCTCTCGCCGTCGTCGCCACGGTGGACGATGGAGGAGCCGAGGAGACCGCCGCCGACGCGCGCGCGGTAGGAATCAGAGAGGCGACGGTGGCGACATTGCCCGTCGCCGCCGCCGCGGGGCGAGATACCGCGCCGCCCATCGCTGCCACGGGTACGGATTCGGTCGCCGGACCGCTGGACGCCGTGGAGGGGATGTCTTGGCCGGTGGACATCGCCGTGCGCGGAGGTCGTCGGAGGAGAGTGCTCGCCGGAGTTCGCTCGGAGCGAGAAGCGGGAAAGTGGAAGAGCAGAAGGTCGAGGAGAGCAAAGGCAGGGCGGCGAAAATGAACCGTTCGGTTCCCTATTTATAGGTCCAGGCGTTGCTCCCTGTGCAACAGCGCTTTTAGTCGGACACGTGTCCAGCATCCGCTGCAACGCATGATCGCACGATCTCCACGCCTCCTCTTTTCCCGCGATTTGTGATCATGGCGAGATTCCCGCCTAGGCCGTTTTCAAACTGTCGTGAGCCGGCTAAGTGGAATCCGTCAAGAAGAATGCTCGGCGAAATTGCAGAGTAGCCGTCTTTTCCCATGTTGGATAAAGGCGGACGCGTGTCAATATCAAGACGGGTGTGCCTCGTTGATTTTCAGAATGGTTCAAGTCCTGCAGCCGCCAACATTGGCAGAAGAAGAATCAAGAAGAAGCCGGCGCCTGGAGAACTTCAACCTTTCTAGGGGCTAATGTTGGGGATATATCAACTAGGGGTATAACCAACATGGATTAATCCGGCTAGTCCAGGGTGGCCCGAGGGTGGTAAGGCTGAAGCCTGCCGGGCGGCCCAGATAGCTGACGTACAAGGAAGTAGGCGGACGGTCCAAGGAAGGCGGAAGGCCGAAGCCCATCAAGCCACCAAGCCCAAGACGGAAAGCGGCGACTAAGCCGGCTAGGTCTAGGACTCTGATTACTTGCCGGACAAGTACTTGCCTTGTACCCTGGGGTCTGGCCGCCTATATAAGTCGGCCACCAGGGGGCCTTTAGGGCACGCTTCAGTACGCATCATACACATTGTAACCTGTTCACGGCTATTGCCTCATAGTGAATTATAGCAGCACGTAGGATATCGCCACCGCTGTGGGATCCGAAGCTGGGTAAACTCGCCGTGTTCAATCCCGTCCTCGACGACACCAACCTTCTTCCCCACGATCCATACGTAGGCTAGAGGACCCCCGTCTCCTATCAATTATGTTGATACCACGACATATACGAAACCTCACTCGTCATCTGAACAGTGTGCAATAAGAAAAATATTGCAACAACGTGGGTCAGATTCCATTAAAAATGGAGTCTGGCAAGTGACACTATGGTGGACACTTAATGGAATAACTCTACAGCCTATATGCATATTTGGCTGGTGGAGTTCAAGGCTATTTTGCATAAAGCCAATTTTTCCTAACTCTTTGGAAAACACTTTTCTTCTATTCGAGACATCCGTGGCATGAAATCCACTGTCTCATTCTACCCTTGTTCACCCATCAAGTTTTTTTTATTTTTGAAGTTGGAATGGTGGAATCCTCCGTTGATATCCTCGTTCAGCTGCTCAATTGTCCGTTTCCGGGGACACGGCTAAGTACTTAGATTTTAACTCTGCAGAGGTTGTGCACGTTCACCATTGTACCCATTCAACCCAGGTTATCCTTTACACACCATTTGTGATAAGGAAAGGAAAGAATGAGACGAGATCTTTCAAAAACATTTTCCCTCCCACTCTGGCCTGACGCGCTCCACCTACAAATCCTCTACCACCACCTGTCAGGCCGGGGAGAGTCCACGCAGCTTAGTTGATCAAGCCAGACCCCATATTGGCAATGGCTGCACGAGAAGCAATCTTCACTCGGAGTTCTTCAGATTCCTTTGCTCCTGGGTGGCCATCCACAAGTGAATATTCCACAGGTAAATCCCCTGGGAACAACATTCAACTCATACAGCCAAGCAACCAATTCCACCCAGGTGTTTCATTAAAACTTAGTAGGCTTTATCTTCTTCATCAAAAATAGTTTTTGCATAGCATCACTATTCTACTAAGTATTTTCAAAGGAACCTAGACACGGGAATAAAGAGGTCTAACATGGCTTGCATAGCAATACTATCCTACACATGCTTATAGAAAATAATCTACTCATGCATAGAAAAATAATAGGACTTTTATGGGGGTGTGCCACTTGCCTTTGAATGTTGTCGTTGTTCACAAACTCTATTCAACAACGAACGTTTGCTCTCCGTCCAATCTAAACAATATAAGCAAACAACAATACAACAATCAACAAACAACAAATATCAATTATAAATGCACATGCGTAGTTAACAAATAAGTTTCATAACACTTCTAAGGAAAACATGTTATGCATGATATGCAAATTATTTCTAAGGACTAGAGATGCATGTCATGCCCTGAAATTCTTTTAAGTTAATGCAAGGCAAATAGGTTGGTCAAAATGACTAAGAACTAAAGTCATAGGTTGGACAAAATATTTTGTTATAAAACATCTTGAATAAGCAGTCAATCACTTAGTCATGATGTGCATAACTACTTAGAGAAAATACTAACTCTATTCTTCAAGGTGATCAAAAATTATTAACAACTCTTGTTAAATTGGATATTCACTATAGTGAGAGAGACAGACACCCGGCCAGCCACTTAAATTGTGGAACAGGTCTCATGTACGTGGACATGTAAGGTTAGTTTCCAGGCCGCTTCATCTCACTATGCCGCTAGGATCCAACAAACTTCAAGATGGTGATAACATGATCAAAAATCGTTTATGTCTAAAGTGAAAGATAAGATTAGGAAAGAGGGAAAAGATAGAAAGAAAGATGTAGTTGGTCTTCTAGGAATCTCCTCCATAGTTGTAACTTTCTCATGAACTTCTTCTTGATTTTTCTTCTAAGTGCTTCTACTTCTTGGAGATTCTTCTGGAGTCTTGTTTTGGCTAAGCCCTTCATTGGTCTTCTAGCTCCATGTTGAAAATTCTAAGTGTTTATGTTATAAAACTTTTACCAAAATACTAAGTTTGAAAATATTTCTAACTTTAGAGAAAATGGGGGAGGAGTTTTCCTTATGGGAAATATAACTATAAAATAAAATATGCTATGCATGAAATGCAAATTTTAAATCACAAGAAACATAATACAAATTTTTGTGATATTTATAAAGTATGCATAAGTTATAATTGCAATTTAATTAGTCTCTAATTTTTCAAACATAATAAAAGGAAAACATATAGATTAAAGTTTTATGTGATTTATATTTTATAACACAATTTTTTTATAAATGGTGGTAATAGCCAGAGGTGATTTAATTTAATTTATTGCAATTTGATTTAATCAAAAATAATATTTCTAGTAATAGTTATGTTGAAAATACTCAAACTATTCAAATTAAATATGTAACTATGAATACATTCAAATATTACTCAAAAATATTTTATAGCAGTGACATCAGTTTACAATATACCAAGGTTTCTAAAACAATTTTATTTACAATTTTTGAATTTACAGATTTAAAGTTATGACAAAAATACTCAAATCTTCCATTTGAAATTTGAATATTTTAAACTAAGTCAAATTTGAATTTTGGCCGACCCATAATATTCTATATGTCAAGGGCTTTCCAAATATATAAAAATATTTGAATTTGGTTAAACCGAGAAAAAGATATGATAGTTTGAATAAACAGGGGCTTTTCTGCAAAACTGCCAATTAATTAAATCGTGAAAATGATTTTACACGTCAGCGCTGACTGCGCGCTGACTGTGCACTGACTGGGCTGCTGACGTGGATGAGTGATCAGATCTGGGCCGTCAGATCTGGATCTGATGCTCCAGATCTACCCGTACATGTTCGCTTTAAAAGGATCTATCGTGGCTGATGGATGGAGATCCAACGGTCCAGGAGAGATGACCCAAAAACGGGCGGCGGTAGCTCGCCGGAGACGTGCCCGCGGCGGCGACACGCACGGCATCGGACGTTCCCGGTGATCTAGAGGCTACGGGGATGAATGGGGCGTACCAGCTTGAAAGGGAGGTCGTGGCTGACTCGGTGGCGAGGCAGGGGTGTTCGACGCGTCCGGTTCCTCCTCAATTCGCACGCCGGAGTTAAGAACTGCGGCGGTTTGCTCCGGTCGAGGACGGACTTGACGATACGCTGTGAGAAAATGTGCGTCTCTTTGTCAAAAACATGCGCACGGATTACAGAAGAAGAAAGAGGGGGATGAGAGGACTCGGGGTTGCGGAGGCTCACCGAAAACGGAGAAGTTCGCCGGCGGAAATGGCGGACGGAGGCGGGCGACTGCGGCCAGCCTGGTGGCAAGATTGCTAGGGTTTCGAGGGGGAAAAGGAGGCGGCGGTGCTGGGATTTATATGGGGCCGAAAGGAGGCAATCACTCGCGACGAATCCGCCGGATTTGGGAAACGAATCGGATGCGGAAATCCCGAGCGCGATTTGGGCAGAGGTTGAAGACGACCCCCTGATAGGTGGGTCCCGCATGTCAGGTATTTTTCTTTTTGTTTTCTGTTTTATTTATTTCCTTTATAACTTTTGATTTATAACTCCAAATGAAGTCAAATAAATTTCTAAAAAATTGTAAAATTATATTCTTTGTGTTAAAGCAGTTGTAGGCATGTTTTGAATAATTTTGATATATTCAAAAATACAAATTTGCCCATTTAAGTCAACTTTGAAATTAATAATTTAATAAATTCATTTGGGGTTAAATTATTTTTATGAAATTGCCACAATGTTATATGGTTGATATTAAGTCATTTAAAACTCATTTTTAGTAACCATTCATTTTTGTTTTGGCATAATAGTAGAGTAATAGAATATAAATAATTTCAAAGTAATAGAAATTATAATGGATTCAAGTTTTAATTTATTTTATTTTATGCACCATTATATTTTATAGTATGATAATTCAATTTAAAACTTCTACAACTTTGGAAAAGATTTTAGTTTTACTTCATTTCTTATATATAAAATACTAATCATTTCATACTTTGAAAATAAATGAAATTCATTTAAGCAAATGAAATGTTTATTTTGATAATTCTTAATTTTAATTTATGAAGTTTTAAAGTTATAAACTATAGGCTTATAATTTCCAAACTATATTTTAAACTTAGTTAAAAGAGTGAAAACCAATTGACAAATAAATCATGTTTTAAATAGTTTAAAGGAACACTTGTAAATATTAATTTAATTTATGAATAGCTATGGCTATGTGGTTGAATTTGAAATACTTTTTGAGGCGCGAATTTCAAATACTTATAAAGAAACTTTTTATTACAATAAAATGGTTTGAAGTTTGTGAAACATTTGTCAATTTGTATATTGAGGTTTTTAAGAAGTACAATGGATAATAAATTTTTTACTTGAAACAACTTTTGAACATAACGTTAAATTGAGATATTTGAAATATTAAATCCTTGGAATATGTTTGAAATAGTTTATAGTTGGTTTTCTTATGCATTTTAATATTTTATTTTAATCAAAAACAAAAGTTTTAAATTTTTGTGACTTTTGAACATTCCAAAATGTTGGGATGTTACAGACTACCACCCTTAAAAGGAATCTCGTCCCCGAGATTCGGAGAGGCTAGAAGAAAAAGCAAAAGCTTTGAAATGATTCTGATAACTCGAGAGGTTTTAGAAATGTAAATGGAAACTTAGAAACTGGCAGGGGATGATTTTTCTGATTGGGGAGGCTAGAAAGAAAGATAGTTTGAGATCTCCGGGTTTATGAAATAGAGGTTTTTAACTGGGTGGCTACCACCCTTAAAATAGTTTCAAGTCATACAAACAACACATCAAGCAATCAAACACGTTCACAGCTCAAGTTTCAAAAACCACTCAAATTTAAAAGTCCTGAACTCGAAGTGTTTAAAATCTCAAAGTTCCAAAACAAAACACACTGGTACTGTCATATCACATTTTGATAGGTCAATACACTAAAATTATACGATAAGCTAAAGATAAATGGTGGTCTCTCTAACGCTGCTTGAATTGCGTAGCTTATTCTTCCTTGATCACACGCTTGCGCTTCATTGCATGGTTATTCACCACAGGTGTGGCTTCTTCCCCACTTGTCCCTTCAGACAGCACCTCTTCGGGGTATTCTTCCTCCTGTCCTTCCTCCTTCACAGCTGCAGGTACAGTCACGTCTCCAGTGCCTTGGTCACCTCCTTCTTCAGCTACTGGCAGTGGTGGAGTGTGGAATGAGTTGCGCCTCAAGTGTGGCAATCTGTTCATCCTTGCCAAGGTTCTGCAAATGTAGGTCATGGATGAGTTCCTCCAAATGACCAACAAGTTTTTCAGAGGCCTGGAGTTCTTGGGTTTTTGCGTGTATGACGGCTTGTGCATGATCCGCGACGTCATAAGCTTGTTGACCCTTCCTGGTCAAACAGTTGATGAGAAAATCCACGTCTTCAAACATCTTGTTAATGATGGGCAGGTCCAGGCGATTTCCCGTGTGAGCCATCGAGAGACCATGTGCATCCCTCTTCCCAAAGGCACGGAAGGGCGATCCTGGTGCTAGCTTGTTGCGATACTTGTAACACAAACGAGCCATTAAGTCCACCATAGCTATGTTCACTCCCTCAATCCACTCTGGGTAGTAGGTGGCATAGTCCACGGGCTCGAAGTCTGGCATCGTGGGATCTGGGGTCATAATTGTGCGGATTTTCCAACACGTCACATTAGGTATGTCGGTCTCCTCTTTCCTTCCTCGGAAATAGGGCGGCGGTAGCTTCAATATACTTGTCAACCTAGACAGCTGCCTCCCAAAGATGAAACCCGATAAAACTCCAGCATACGCGGTCTCAGTGTACTCTCACATCTAAAATTTTGAAAAGGAAAGAGAATTAGAATTAAAATGAAACAGAAAAATTCATATGCTAAAATGAAAGTTTTGTTTTTAGAAAAGTGAATAAAATAGATTTTCAATCCTATGGTCAAATCCTATTTCTATCCAAACCTAGGGTTTCGAACCTACAGGAAACACAGTGCTCTGATACCATCTGTAGCGTACCTGCACTTTAAATAAGGCAGATACCTGTATAGTGCAAATCCCTGGATCGATTCATTTGCACACACAGTTCACGATGTAATATCACAACAAAGCGTCAATTTTATTACATCGATGATCCAGAATTACAAAATATTCATTACAAGTTGCATAGCATAAAGCTAGCTTTGAAATAGTACACAGCGAAAATACAATAGCAGTGAGTCTCTATCACTTTCATGCTGCCATAGGCGAAAACATGTTGGTTGTAGACTCGAAACCTATATACGAAACCTCACTCGTCATCTGAACAATCTGCAATAAGAAAAATACTGCAACAACGTGGGTCAGATTCCATTAAAAATGGAGTCTGGCAAGTGACACTATGGTGGACACTTAATGGAATAACTCTACAGCCTATATGCATATTTGGCTGGTGGAGTTCAAGGCTATTTTGCATAAAGCCAATTTTTCCTAACTCTTTGGAAAACACTTTTCTTCTATTCGAGACATCCGTGGCATGAAATCCACTGTCTCATTCTACCCTTGTTCACCCATCAAGTTTTATATTTTTGAAGTTGGAATGGTGGAATCCTCCGTTGACATCCTCGTTCAGCTGCTCAATTGTCCGTTTCCGGGGACACGGCTAAGTACTTAGATTTTAACTCTGCAGAGGTTGTGCACGTTCACCATTGTACCCATTCAACCCAGGTTATCCTTTACACACCATTTGTGATAAGGAAAGGAAAGAATGAGACGAGATCTTTCAAAAACATTTTCCCTCCCACTCTGGCCTGACGCGCTCCACCTACAAATCCTCTACCACCACCTGTCAGGCCGGGGAGAGTCCACGCAGCTTAGTTGATCAAGCCAGAGCCCATATTGGCAATGGCTGCACGAGAAGCAATCTTCACTCGGAGTTCTTCAGATTCCTTTGCTCCTGGGTGGCCATCCACAAGTGAATATTCCACAGGTAAATCCCCTGGGAACAACACTCAACTCATACAGCCAAGCAACCAATTCCACCCAGGTGTTTCATTAAAACTTAGTAGGCTTTATCTTCTTCATCAAAAATATTTTTTGCATAGCATCACTATTCTACTAAGTATTTTCATAGGAACCTAGACACAGGAATAAAGAGGTCTAACATGGCTTGCATAGCAATACTATCCTACACATGCTTATAGAAAATAATCTACTCATGCATAGAAAAATAATAGGACTTTTATGGGGGTGTGCCACTTGCCTTTGAATGTTGTCGTTGTTCACAAACTCTATTCAACAACGAACATTTGCTCTCCGTCCAATCTAAACAATATAAGCAAACAACAATACAACAATCAACAAACAACAATCGTCAATCATACATGCACATACGTAGTTAACAAATAAGTTTCATAACACTTCTAAGGAAAACATGTTATGCATGATATGCAAATTATTTCTAAGGACTAGAGATGCATGTCATGCCCTGAATTTTTTTTAAGTTAATGCAAGGCAAATAGGTTGGTCAAAATGACTAAGAACTAAAGTCATAGGTTGGACAAAATATTTTGTTATAAAACATCTTGAATAAGCACTCAATGACTTAGTCATGATGTGCATAACTACTTAGAGAAAATACTAACTCTATTCTTCAAGGTGATAAAAAATTATTAACAACTCTTGTTAAATTGGATATTCACTATAGTGAGAGAGACAGACACCCGGCCAGCCACTTAAATTGTGGAACAGGTCTCATGTACATGGACATGTAAGGTTAGTTTCCAGGCCGCTTCATCTCACTATGCCGCTAGGATCCAACAAACTTCAAGATGGTGATAACATGATCAAAAATCGTTTATGTCTAAAGTGAAAGATAAGATTAGGAAAGAGGGAAAAGATAGAAAGAAATATGTAGTTGGTCTTCTAGGAATCTCCTCCATACTTGTAACTTTCTCATGAACTTCTTCTTGATTTTTCTTCTAAGTGCTTCTACTTCTTGGAGATTCTTCTGGAGTCTTGTTTTGGCTAAGCCCTTCATTGGTCTTCTAGCTCCATGTTGAAAATTCTAAGTGTTTATGTTATAAAACTTTTACCAAAATACTAAGTTTGAAAATATTTCTAACTTTAGAGAAAATGGTGGAGGAGTTTTCCTTATGGGAAATATAACTATAACATAAAATATGCTATGCATGAAATGCAAATTTTAAATCACAAGAAACATAATACCAATTTTCGTGATATTTATAAAGTATGCATAAAGTTATAATTGCAATTTAATTAGTCTCTAATCTTGCAAACATAATAAAAGGAAAACATATAGATTAAAGTTTTATGTGATTTATATTTTATAACACAATTTTTTTATAAATGGTGTTAATAGCAAGAGGTGATTTAATTAAATTTATTGCAATTTGATTTAATCAAAAATAATATATCTATTAATAGTTATGTTGAAAATACTCAAACTATTCAAATTAAATATGTAACTATGAATTCATTCAAATATTACTCAAAAATATTTTATAGCAGTGACATCAATTTACTATATTCCATGGTTTCTAAAACAATTTTATTTGCAATTTTTGAATTTACAGATTTAAAGTTATGAAACAAATACTCAAATCTTCCATTTGAAATTTGAATATTTTAAACTAATTCAAATTTGAATTTTGGCCGACCCATAATATTCTATATGTCGAGGGCTTTCCAAATATATAAAAATATTTGAATTTGGATAAACCGAGAAAAAGATATGATAGTTTGAATAAACAAGGGCTTTTCTGCAAAACTGCCAATTAATTAAATCGTGAAAATGATTTTACACGTCAGCGCTGACTGCGCGCTGACTGTGCACTGACTGGGCTGCTGACGTGGATGAGTGGTCAGATCTGGGCCGTCAGATCTGGATCTGATGCTCCAGATCTGCCCGTACATGTTCGCTTTAAAAGGATCTATCGTGGCTGATGGATGGAGATCCAACGGTCTAGGAGAGATGACCCAAAAACGGGCGGCGGTAGCTCGCCGGAGACGTGCCCGCGGCGGCGACACGCACGGCATCGGACGTTCCCGGTGATCTAGAGGCTACGGGGATGAATGGGGCGTACCAGCTTGAAGGGGAGGTCGTGGCTGACTCGGTGGCGAGGCAGGGGTGTTCGACGCGTCCGGTTCCTCCTCAATTCACACGCCGGAGTTAAGAACTGCGGCGGTTTGCTCCGGTCGAGGATGGACTTGACGATACGCTGTGAGAAAATGTGCGTCTCTTTGTCAAAAACATGCGCACGGATTACAGAAGAAGAAAGAGGGGGATGAGAGGACTCGGGGTTGCAGAGGCTCACCGAAAACGGAGAAGTTTGTCGGCGGAAATGGCGGACGGAGGCGGGCGACTGCGGCCAGCCTGGTGGCAAGATTGCTAGGGTTTCGAGGGGGAAAAGGAGGCGGCGGTGCTGGGGTTTATATGGGGCCGAAAGTAGGCAATCACTCGCGATGAATCCGCCGGATTTGGGAAACGAATCGGATGCGGAAATCCCGAGCGCGATTTGGGCAGAGGTTGAAGACGACCCCCTGACAGGTGGGTCCCGCATGTCAGGTATTTTTCTTTTTCTTTTCTGTTTTATTTATTTCCTTTATAACTTTTGATTTATAACTCCAAATGAAGTCAAATAAATTTCTAAAAATTTGTAAAATTATATTCTTTGTGTTAAAGCAGTTGTAGGCATGTTTTGAATAATTTTGATAATTAGTAATTTTGATATATTCAAAAATACAAATTTGCCCATTTAAGTCAACTTTGAAATTAATAATTTAATAAATTCATTTGGGGTTAAATTATTTTTATGAAATTGCCACAATGTTATATGGTTGATATTAAGTCATTTAAAACTCATTTTTAGTAACCATTCATTTTTGTTTTGGCATAATAGTAGAGTAATAGAATATAAATAATTTCAAAGTAATAGAAATTATAATGGATTCAAGTTTTAATTTATTTTATTTTATGCACCATTATATTTTATAGTAAGATAATTCAATTTAAAACTTCTACAACTTGGGAAAAGATTTTAGTTTTACTTCATTTCTTATATATAAAATACTAATCATTTCATACTTTGAAAATAAATGAAATTCATTTAAGCAAATGAAATGTTTATTTTGATAATTCATTAATTTTAATTTATGAAGTTTTAAAGTTATAAACTATAGGCTTATAATTTCCAAACTATATTTTAAACTTAGTTAAAAGAGTGAAAACCAATTGACAAATAAATCATGTTTTAAATAGTTTAAAGGAACACTTGTAAATATTAATTTAATTTATGAATAGCTATGGCTATGTGGTTGAATTTCAAATACTTTTTGAGGCGCGAATTTCAAATACTTATAAAGAAACTTTTTATTACAATAAAATGGTTTGAAGTTTGTGAAACATTTGTCAATTTGTATATTGAGGTTTTTAAGAAGTACAATGGATAATAAATTTTTTACTTGAAACAACTTTTGAACATAACGTTAAATTGAGATATTTGAAATATTAAATCCTTGGAATATGTTTGAAATAGTTTATAGTTGGTTTTCTTATGCATTTTAATATTTTATTTTAATCAAAAACAAAAGTTTTAAATTTTTGTGACTTTTGAACATTCCAAAATGTTGGGATGTTACAGACTACCACCCTTAAAAGGAATCTCGTCCCCGAGATTCGGAGAGGCTAGAAGAAAAAGCAAAAGCTTTGAAATGATTCTGATAACTCGAGAGGTTTTAGAAATGTAAATGGAAACTTAGAAACTGGCAGGGGATGATTTTTCTGATTGGGGAGGCTAGAAAGAAAGATAGTTTGAGATCTCCGGGTTTATGAAATAGAGGTTTTTAACTGGGTGGCTACCACCCTTAAAATAGTTTCAAGTCATACAAACAACACATCAAGCAATCAAACACGTTCACAGCTCAAGTTTCAAAAACCACTCAAATTTAAAAGTCCTGAACTCGAAGTGTTTAAAATCTCAAAGTTCCAAAACAAAACACACTGGTACTGTCATATCACATTTTGATAGGTCAATACACTAAAATGATACGATAAGCTAAAGATAAATGGTGGTCTCTCTAACGCTGCTTGAATTGCTTAGCTTATTCTTCCTTGATCACACGCTTGCGCTTCATTGCATGGTTATTCACCACAGGTGTGGCTTCTTCCCCACTTGTCCCTTCAGACAGCACCTCTTCGGGGTCTTCTTCCTCCTGTCCTTCCTCCTTCACAGCTGCAGGTACAGTCACGTCTCCAGTGCCTTGGTCACCTCCTTCTTCAGCTACTGGCAGTGGTGGAGTGTGGAATGAGTTGCGCCTCAAGTGTGGCAATCTGTTCATCCTTGCCAAGGTTCTGCAAATGTAGGTCATGGATGAGTTCCTCCGAATGACCAACAAGTTTTTCAGAGGCCTGGAGTTCTTGGGTTTTTGCGTGTATGACGGCTTGTGCATGATCCGCGACGTCATAAGCTTGTTGACCCTTCCTGGTCAAACAGTTGATGAGAAAATCCAAGTCTTCAAACATCTTGTTAATGATGGGCAGGTCCAGGCGATTTCCCGTGTGAGCCATCGAGAGACCATGTGCATCCCTCTTCCCAAAGGCACGGAAGGGCGATCCTGGTGCTAGCTTGTTGCGATACTTGTAACACAAACGAGCCATTAAGTCCACCATAGCTATGTTCACTCCCTCAATCCACTCTGGGTAGTAGGTGGCATAGTCCACGGGCTCGAAGTCTGGCATCATGGGATCTGGGGTCATAATTGTGCGGATTTTCCAACACGTCACATTAGGTATGTCGGTCTCCTCTTTCCTTCCTCGGAAATAGGGCGGTGGTAGCTTCAATATACTTGTCAACCTAGACAGCTGCCTCCCAAAGATGAAACCCGATAAAACTCCAGCATACGCGGTCTCAGTGTACTCTCACATCTAAAATTTTGAAAAGGAAAGAGAATTAGAATTAAAATGAAACAGAAAAATTCATATGCTAAAATGAAAGTTTTGTTTTTAGAAAAGTGAATAAAATAGATTTTCAATCCTATGGTCAAATCCTATTTCTATCCAAACCTAGGGTTTCGAACCTACAGGAAACACAGTGCTCTGATACCATCTGTAGCGTACCTGCACTTTAAATAAGGCAGATACCTGTATAGTGCAAATCCCTGGATCGATTCATTTGCACACACAGTTCACGATGTAATATCACAACAAAGCGTCAATTTTATTACATCGATGATCCAGAATTACAAAATATTCATTACAAGTTGCATAGAATAAAGCTAGCTTTGAAATAGTACACAGCGAAAATACAATAGCAGTGAGTCTCTATCACTTTCATGCTGCCACAGGCGAAAACATGTTGGTTGTAGACTCGAAACCTATATACGAAACCTCACTCGTCATCTGAATAATCTGCAATAAGAAAAATACTGCAACAACGTGGGTCAGATTCCATTAAAAATGGAGTCTGGCAAGTGACACTATGGTGGACACTTAATGGAATAACTCTACAGCCTATATGCATATTTGGCTGGTGGAGTTCAAGGCTATTTTGCATAAAGCCAATTTTTCCTAACTCTTTGGAAAACACTGTTCTTCTATTCGAGACATCCGTGGCATGAAATCCACTGTCTCATTCTACCCTTGTTCACCCATCAAGTTTTATATTTTTGAAGTTGGAATGGTGGAATCCTCCGTTGACATCCTCGTTCAGCTGCTCAATTGTCCGTTTCCGGGGACACGGCTAAGTACTTAGATTTTAACTCTGCAGAGGTTGTGCACGTTCACCATTGTACCCATTCAACCCAGGTTATCCTTTACACACCATTTGTGATAAGGAAAGGAAAGAATGAGACGAGATCTTTCAAAAACATTTTCCCTCCCACTCTGGCCTGACGCGCTCCACCTACAAATCCTCTACCACCACCTGTCAGGCCGGGGAGAGTCCACACAGCTTAGTTGATCAAGCCAGAGCCCATATTGGCAATGGCTGCACGAGAAGCAATCTTCACTCG
This sequence comes from Poa annua, assembly GCA_026929855.1. Taxonomy (NCBI): domain Eukaryota; kingdom Viridiplantae; phylum Streptophyta; class Magnoliopsida; order Poales; family Poaceae; genus Poa; species Poa annua. Next base: position 74,894,729 of record CM049431.1, on the reverse strand, counting down.
GAGTTCTTCAGATTCCTTTGCTCCTGGGTGGCCATCCACAAGTGAATATTCCACAGGTAAATCCCCTGGGAACAACACTCAACTCATACAGCCAAGCAACCAATTCCACCCAGGTGTTTCATTAAAACTTAGTAGGCTTTATCTTCTTCATCAAAAATATTTTTTGCATAGCATCACTATTCTACTAAGTATTTTCATAGGAACCTAGACACAGGAATAAAGAGGTCTAACATGGCTTGCATAGCAATACTATCCTACACATGCTTATAGAAAATAATCTACTCATGCATAGAAAAATAATAGGACTTTTATGGGGGTGTGCCACTTGCCTTTGAATGTTGTCGTTGTTCACAAACTCTATTCAACAACGAACATTTGCTCTCCGTCCAATCTAAACAATATAAGCAAACAACAATACAACAATCAACAAACAACAATCATCAATCATACATGCACATACGTACTTAACAAATAAGTTTCATAACACTTCTAAGGAAAACATGTTATGCATGATATGCAAATTATTTCTAAGGACTAGAGATGCATGTCATGCCCTGAAATTTTTTTAAGTTAATGCAAGGCAAATAGGTTGGTCAAAATGACTAAGAACTAAAGTCATAGGTTGGACAAAATATTTTGTTATAAAACATCTTGAATAAGCACTCAATGACTTAGTCATGATGTGCATAACTACTTAGAGAAAAAACTAACTCTATTCTTCAAGGTGATAAAAAATTATTAACAACTCTTGTTAAATTGGATATTCACTATAGTGAGAGAGACAGACACCCGGCCAGCCACTTAAATTGTGGAACAGGTCTCATGTACATGGACATGTAAGGTTAGTTTCCAGGCCGCTTCATCTCACTATGCCGCTAGGATCCAACAAACTTCAAGATGGTGATAACATGATCAAAAATCGTTTATGTCTAAAGTGAAAGATAAGATTAGGAAACAGGGAAAAGATAGAAAGAAATATGTAGTTGGTCTTCTAGGAATCTCCTCCATACTTGTAACTTTCTCATGAACTTCTTCTTGATTTTTCTTCTAAGTGCTTCTACTTCTTGGAGATTCTTCTGGAGTCTTGTTTTGGCTAAGCCCTTCATTGGTCTTCTAGCTCCATGTTGAAAATTCTAAGTGTTTATGTTATAAAACTTTTACCAAAATACTAAGTTTGAAAATATTTCTAACTTTAGAGAAAATGGTGGAGGAGTTTTCCTTATGGGAAATATAACTATAACATAAAATATGCTATGCATGAAATGCAAATTTTAAATCACAAGAAACATAATACCAATTTTCGTGATATTTATAAAGTATGCATAAAGTTATAATTGCAATTTAATTAGTCTCTAATTTTGCAAACATAATAAAAGGAAAACATATAGATTAAAGTTTTATGTGATTTATATTTTATAACACAATTTTTTTATAAATGGTGTTAATAGCCAGAGGTGATTTAATTAAATTTATTGCAATTTGATTTAATCAAAAATAATATATCTATTAATAGTTATGTTGAAAATACTCAAACTATTCAAATTAAATATGTAACTATGAATTCATTCAAATATTACTCAAAAATATTTTATAGCAGTGACATCAATTTACAATATTCCATGGTTTCTAAAACAATTTTATTAGCAATTTTTGAATTTACAGATTTAAAGTTATGAAACAAATACTCAAATCTTCTATTTGAAATTTGAATATTTTAAACTAATTCAAATTTGAATTTTGGCAGACCCATAATATTCTATATGTCGAGGGCTTTCCAAATATATAAAAATATTTGAATTTGGATAAACCGAGAAAAAGATAAGATAATTTGAATAAACAGGGGCTTTTCTGCAAAACTGCCAATTAATTAAATCGTGAAAATGATTTTACACGTCAGCGCTGACTGCGCGCTAACTGTGCGCTGACTGGGCTGCTGACGTGGATGAGTGATCAGATCTGGGCCGTCAGATCTGGATCTGATGCTCCAGATCTGCCCGTACCTGTTCGCTTTAAAAGGATCTATCGTGGCCGATGGATGGAGATCTAACGGTCCAGGAGAGATGACCCAAAAACGGGCGGCGGTAGCTCGCCGACACGCACGGCATCGGACGTTCCCGGTGATCTAGAGGCTACGGGGATGAATGGGGCGTACCAGCTTGAAGGGGAGGTCGTGGCTGACTCGGTGGCGAGGCAGGGGTGTTCGACGCGTCCGGTTCCTCCTCAATTCGCACGCCGGAGTTAAGAACAGCGGCGGTTTGCTCCGGTCGAGGACGGACTTGACGATACGCTGCGAGAAAATGTGCGTCTCTTTGTCAAAAACATGCGCACGGATTACAGAAGAAGAAAGAGGGGGGTGAGAGGACTCGGGGTTGCGGAGGCTCACCGAAAACGGAGAAGTTCGCCGGCGGAAATGGCGGACGGAGGCGGGCGACTGCGGCCAGCCTGGTGGCAAGATTGCTAGGGTTTCGAGGGGGAAAAGGAGGCGGCGGTGCTGGGGTTTATATGGGGCCAAAAGGAGGCAATCACTCGCGATGAATCCGCCGGATTTGGGAAACGAATCGGATGCGGAAATCCCGAGCGTGATTTGGGCAGAGGTTAAAGACGACCCCCTGACAGGTGGGTCCCGCATGTCAGGTATTTTTCTTTTTCTTTTCTGTTTTATTTATTTCCTTTATAACTTTTGATTTATAACTCCAAATGAAGTCAAATAAATTTCTAAAAATTTGTAAAATTATATTCTTTGTGTTAAAGCAGTTGTAGGCATGTTTTGAATAATTTTGATAATTAGTAATTTTGATATATTCAAAAATACAATTTTTCCCATTTAAGTCAACTTTGAAATTAATAATTTAATAAATTCATTTGGGGTTAAATTATTTTTAATGAAATTGCCACAATGTTATATGGTTGATATTAAGTCATTTAAAACTCATTTTTAGTAACCATTCATTTTTGTTTTGGCATAATAGTAGAGTAATAGAATATAAATAATTTCAAAGTAATAGAAATTATAATGGATTCAAGTTTAATTTATTTTATTTTATGCACCATTATATTTTATAGTAAGATAATTCAATTTAAAACTTCCTAACAACTTTGGAAAAGATTTTAGTTTTACTTCATTTCTTATATATAAAATACTAATCATTTCATACTTTGAAAATAAATGAAATTCATTTAAGCAAATGGAATGTTTATTTGGATAATTCATTAATTTTAATTTATGAAGTTTTAAAGTTATAAACTATAGGCTTATAATTTCCAAACTATATTTTAAACTTAGTTAAAAGAGTGAAAACCATTTGACAAATAAATCATGTTTTAAATAGTTTAAAGGAACACTTGTAAATATTAATTTAATTTATGAATAGCTATGGCTATGTGGTTGAATTTCAAATACTTATAAAGAAACTTTTTATTACAATAAAATGGTTTGAAGTTTGTGAAACATTTGTCAATTTGTATATTGAGGTTTTTAAGAAGTACAATGGATAATAAAATGTTTACTTGAAACAACTTTTGAACATAACGTTAAATTGAGATATTTGAAATATTAAATCCTTGGAATATGTTTGAAATCGTTTATAGTTGGTTTTCTTATGCATTTTAATATTTTATTTTAATCAAAAACAAAAGTTTTAAATTTTTGTGACTTTTGAACATTCCAAAATGTTAGGATGTTACAGACTACCACCCTTAAAAGGAATCTCGTCCCCGAGATTCGGAGAGGCTAGAAGAAAAAGCAAAAGCTTTGAAATGATTCTGATAACTCGAGAGGTTTTAGAAATGTAAATGGAAACTTAGAAACTGGCAGGGGATGATTTTTCTGATTGGGGAGGCTAGAAAGAAAGATAGTTTGAGATCTCCGGGTTTATGAAATAGAGGTTTTTAACTGGGTGGCTACCACCCTTAAAATAGTTTCAAGTCATACAAACAACACATCAAGCAATCAAACACGTTCACAGCTCAAGTTTCAAAAACCACTCAAATTTAAAAGTCCTGAACTCGAAGTGTTTAAAATCTCAAAGTTCCAAAACAAAACACACTGGTACTGTCATATCACATTTTGATAGGTCAATACACTAAAATGATACGATAAGCTAAAGATAAATGGTGGTCTCTCTAACGCTGCTTGAATTGCTTAGCTTATTCTTCCTTGATCACACGCTTGCGCTTCATTGCATGGTTATTCACCACAGGTGTGGCTTCTTCCCCACTTGTCCCTTCAGACAGCACCTCTTCGGGGTCTTCTTCCTCCTGTCCTTCCTCCTTCACAGCTGCAGGTACAGTCACGTCTCCAGTGCCTTGGTCACCTCCTTCTTCAGCTACTGGCAGTGGTGGAGTGTGGAATGAGTTGCGCCTCAAGTGTGGCAATATGTTCATCCTTGCCAAGGTTCTGCAAATGTAGGTCATGGATGAGTTCCTCCAAATGACCAACAAGTTTTTCAGAGGCCTGGAGTTCTTGGGTTTTTGCGTGTATGACGGCTTGTGCATGATCCGCGACGTCATAAGCTTGTTGACCCTTCCTGGTCAAACAATTGATGAGAAAATCCAAGTCTTCAAACATCTTGTTAATGATGGGCAGGTCCAGGCGATTTCCCGTGTGAGCCATCGAGAGACCATGTGCATCCCTCTTCCCAAAGGCACGGAAGGGCGATCCTGGTGCTAGCTTGTTGCGATACTTGTAACACAAACGAGCCATTAAGTCCACCATAGCTATGTTCACTCCCTCAATCCACTCTGGGTAGTAGGTGGCATAGTCCACGGGCTCGAAGTCTGGCATCGTGGGATCTGGGGTCATAATTGTGCGGATTTTCCAACACGTCACATTAGGTATGTCGGTCTCCTCTTTCCTTCCTCGGAAATAGGGCGGTGGTAGCTTCAATATACTTGTCAACCTAGACAGCTGCCTCCCAAAGATGAAACCCGATAAAACTCCAGCATACGCAGTCTCAGTGTACTCTCACATCTAAAATTTTGAAAAGGAAAGAGAATTAGAATTAAAATGAAACAGAAAAATTCATATGCTAAAATGAAAGTTTTGTTTTTAGAAAAGTGAATAAAATAGATTTTCAATCCTATGGTCAAATCCTATTTCTATCCAAACCTAGGGTTTCGAACCTACAGGCAACACAGTGCTCTGATACCATCTGTAGCGTACCTGCACTTTAAATAAGGCAGATACCTGTATAGTGCAAATCCCTGGATCGATTCATTTGCACACACAGTTCACGATGTAATATCACAACAAAGCGTCAATTTTATTACATCGATGATCCAGAATTACAAAATATTCATTACAAGTTGCATAGCATAAAGCTAGCTTTGAAATAGAACACATCGAAAATACAATAGCAGTGAGTCTCTATCACTTTCATGCCGCCACAGGCGAAAACATGTTGGTTGTAGACTCGAAACCTATATATGAAACCTCACTCGTCATCTGAACAATCTGCAATAAGAAAAATACTGCAACAACGTGGATCAGATTCCATTAAAAATGGAGTCTGGCAAGTGACACTATGGTGGACACTTAATGGAATAACTCTACAGCCTATATGCATATTTGGCTGGTGGAGTTCAAGGCTATTTTGCATAAAGCCAATTTTTCCTAACTCTTTGGAAAACACTTTTCTTCTATTCGAGACATCCGTGGCATGAAATCCAATGTCTCATTCTATCCTTGTTCACCCATCAAGTTTTATATTTTTGAAGTTGGAATGGTGGAATCCTCCGTTGACATCCTCGTTCAGCTGCTAAATTGTCCGTTTCCGGGGACACGGCTAAGTACTTAGATTTTAACTCTGCAGAGGTTGTGCACGTTCACCATTGTACCCATTCAACCCAGGTTATCCTTTACACACCATTTGTGATAAGGAAAGGAAAGAATGAGACGAGATCTTTCAAAAACATTTTCCCTCCCACTCTGGCCTAACGCGCTCCACCTACAAATCCTCTACCACCACCTGTCAGGCCGGGGAGAGTCCACGCAGCTTAGTTGATCAAGCCAGAGCCCATATTGGCAATGGCTGCACGAGAAGCAATCTTCACTCGGAGTTCTTCAGATTCCTTTGCTCCTGGGTGGCCATCCACAAGTGAATATTCCACAGGTAAATCCCCTGGGAACAACACTCAACTCATACAGCCAAGCAACCAATTCCACCCAGGTGTTTCATTAAAACTTAGTAGGCTTTATCTTCTTCATCAAAAATAGTTTTCGCATAGCATCACTATTCTACTAAGTATTTTCATAGGAACCTAGACACAGGAATAAAGAGGTCTAACATGGCTTGCATAGCAATACTATCCTACACATGCTTATAGAAAATAATCTACTCATGCATAGAAAAATAATAGGACTTTTATGGGGGTGTGCCACTTGCCTTTGAATGTTGTCGTTGTTCACAAACTCTATTCAACAACGAACATTTGCTCTCCGTCCAATCTAAACAATATAAGCAAACAACAATACAACAATGAACAAACAACAATCGTCAATCATACATGCACATACGTAGTTAACAAATAAGTTTCATAACACTTCTAAGGAAAACATGTTATGCATGATATGCAAATTATTTCTAAGGACTAGAGATGCATGTCATGCCCTGAAATTCTATTAAGTTAATGCAAGGCAAATAGGTTGGTCAAAATGACTAAGAAGTAAAGTCATAGTTTGGACAAAATGACTTAGTCATGATGTGCATAACTACTTAGAGAAAATATTAACTCTATTCTTCAAGGTGATCAAAAATTATTAACAACTCTTGTTAAATTGGATATTCACTATAGTGAGAGAGACAGACACCCGACCAGCCACTTAAATTGTGGAACAGGTCTCATGTACGTGGACATGTAAGGTTAGTTTCCAGGCCGCTTCATCTCACTATGCCGCTAGGATCCAACAAACTTCAAGATGGTGATAACATGATCAAAAATCGTTTATGTCTAAAGTGAAAGATAAGATTAGGAAAGAGGGAAAAGATAGAAAGAAATATGTAGTTGGTCTTCTAGGAATCTCCTCCATACTTGTAACTTTCTCATGAACCTCTTCTTGATTTTTCTTCTAAGTGCTTCTACTTCTTGGAGATTCTTCTGGAGTCTTGTTTTGGCTAAGCCCTTCATTGGTCTTCTAGCTCGATGTTGAAAATTCTAAGTGTTTATGTTATAAAACTTTTACCAAAATACTAAGTTTGAAAATATTTCTAACTTTAGAGAAAATGGGGGAGGAGTTTTCCTTATGGGAAATATAACTATAAAATAAAATATGCTATGCTTGAAATGCAAATTTTAAATCACAAGAAATATAATACCAATTTTCGTGATATTTATAAAGTATGCATAAAGTTATAATTGCAATTTAATTAGACTCTAATTTTGCAAACATAATAAAAGGAAAACATATAGATTAAAGTTTAATGTGATTTATATTTTATAACACAATTTTTTTATAAATGGTGTTAATAGCCAGAGGTAATTTAATTAAATTTATTGCAATTTGATTTAATCAAAAATAATATATCTATTAATAGTTATGTTGAAAATACTCAAACTATTCAAATTAAATATGTAACTATGAATTCATTCAAATATTACTCAAAAATATTTTATAGCAGTGACATCAATATACAACATTCCAAGGTTTCTAAAACAATTTTATTTGCAATTTTTGAATTTACAGATTTAAAGTTATGACAAAAATACTCAAATCTTCCATTTGAAATTTGAATATTTTAAACTAAGTCAAATGTGAATTTTGGCAGACCCATAATATTCTATATGTCGAGGGCTTTCCAAATATATAATAATATTTGAATTTGGATAAACCGAGAAAAAGATATGATAATTAGAATAAACAGGGGCTTTTCTGCAAAACTGCCAATTAATTAAATCGTGAAAATGATTTTACACGTCAGCGCTGACTGCGCGCTGACTGTGCGCTGACTGGGCTGCTGACGTGGATGAGTGATCAGATCTGGGCCGTCAGATCTGGATCTGATGCTCCAGATCTGCCCGTACCTGTTCGCTTTAAAAGGATCTATCGTGGCCGATGGATGGAGATCTAACGGTCCAGGAGAGATGACCCAAAAACGGGCGGCGGTAGCTCGCCGGAGACGTGCCCGCGGCGGCGACACGCACGACATCGGACGTTCCCGGTGATCTAGAGGCTACGGGGATGAATGGGGCGTACCAGCTTGAAGGGGAGGTCGTGGCTGACTCGGTGGCGAGGCAGGGGTGTTCGACGCGTCCGGTTCCTCCTCAATTCGCACGCCGGAGTTAAGAACTGCGGCGGTTTGCTTCGGTCGAGGACGGACTTGACGATAGGCTGTGAGAAAATGTGCGTCTCTTTGTCAAAAACATGTGCACGGATTACAGAAGAAGAAAGAGGGGGATGAGAGGACTCGGGGTTGCGGAGGCTCACCGAAAACGGAGAAGTTCGCTGGCGGAAATGGCGGACGGAGGCGGGCGACTGCGGCCAGCCTGGTGGCAAGATTGCTAGGGTTTCGACGGGGAAAAGGAGGCGACGGTGCTGGGGTTTATATGGGGCCGAAAGGAGGCAATCACTCGCGACGAATCCGCCGGATTTTGGAAACGAATCGGATGCAGAAATCCCGAGCGCGATTTGGGAAGAGGTTGAAGACGACCCCCTGCCAGGTGAGTCCCGCATGTCAGGTATTTTTCTTTTTCTTTTTTGTTTTATTTATTTCCTTTATAACTTTTGATTTATAACTACAAATGAAGTCAAACAAATTTCGAAAAATTTGTAAAATTATATTCTTTGTGTTAAACCAGTTGTAGGCATGTTTTGAATAATTTTGATAATTAATAATTTTGATATATTCAAAAATACAATTTTGCCCATTTAAGTCAACTTTGAAATTAATAATTTAATAAATTCATTTGGGGTTAAATTAATTTTATGAAATTGCCACAATGTTATATGGTTGATATTAAGTCATTTAAAACTCATTTTTAGTAACCATTCATTTTTGCTTTGGCATAATAGTAGAGTAATAGAATATAAATAATTTCAAAGTAATAGAAATTATAATGGATTCAAGTTTTAATTCCTTTTATTTTATGCACCATTATATTTTATATTAAGATAATTCAATTTAAAACTTCCTAACAACTTTGGAAAAGATTTTCGTTTTACTTCATTTCTTATATATAAAATAATAATCATTTCATACTTTGAAAACAAATGAAATTCATTTAAGGAAATGAAATGTTTATTTGGATAATTCATTAATTTTAATTTATGAAGTTTTAAAGTTATAAACTATAGGCTTATAATTTCCAAACTATATTTTAAACTTAGTTAAAAGAGTGAAAACCATTTGACAAATAAATCATGTTTTAAATAGTTTAAAGGAACACTTGTAAATATTAATTTAATTTATGAATAGCTATGGATATGTGGTTGAATTTCAAATAATTATAAAGAAACTTTTTATTACAATAAAATGGTTTGAAGTTTGTGAAACATTTGTCAATTTGTATATTGAGGTTTTTAAGAAGTACAATGGATAAGAAATTGTTTACTTGAAACAACTTTGGAACATAACGTTAAATTGAGATATTTGAAATATTAAATCCTTGGAATATGTTTGAAATCTTTTGTAGTTGGTTTTCTTATGCATTTTAATATTTTATTTTAATAAAAAACAAAAGTTTTAAATTTTTGTGACTTTTGAACATTCCAAAATGTTGGGATGTTACAACTTGCCGGCCAAGTACTTACCTTGTAACCCGGGGTCTGGCCGCCTATATAAGCCGGCCACCGGGAGGCCTTTAGGGCCAAGCTAATCCAAGTTGAGCCACGCCTCAATACGCATCATACACATTGTAACCTGTTCACGGCTATTGCCTCATAGTGAATTATAGCAGCACGAAGGATCTCGCCACCGCTGCGGGATCTGAAGCTGGGTAAACTCGCCGTGTTCAATACCGTCCTCGACGGCACCACCTTCTTCCCCACAATCCATACGTAGGCTAGAGGACCCCCGTCTCCTATCAATTATGTCGATACCACGACAGTTGGCGCCCACCGTGGGGCATAAGGTTCCTGGCGTCACGTTCCAGGCGGGAACACTTGGCGCCCACCGTGGGGCATAAGGTTCCTGGTCGTCACGTTCCAGGCGGGAACAATATTGGCTGTCCGCAGCCGGCGATTCCGATCGTCATCTTCATCTACGGCGACCAGATCGCATCTAGCCGTGTATTCTGCTCTGGCAGGCCGGCACGACCAAGCGTCGTAAAACATCTACCAGATCGATTCGGTCGGCTCATCCGCTTTGCCGATCCGTGCAAGATCAGATCTGGATAGATCAATAGAAGAATTGTCGCCGCTTATTGTTTTGTCTAAATTGATGAGAAACCATAATCTGACGAGCCAGAGCGGCGGCGATCCTGCAAAAGGCGGAAAATAAATTTCCGAGCACGTGCAGCAAAACGGATCCGTCCGACTTCGCTCATGACGCAAGAGGAAAAACGGTTCTCTTGATGGAAAGTTTCCAAGCGCTGGCGGCGCGTGGTAGGACGCCGGCTTATCCGAATACAATTATGTATAATCCTATTATAGGACAACAAGCTATGCTGCCATGCACGTGGTGTTGTTTCCTGTATTAGAAGAAGAGCAAAGATTTAGCCGGATCAGACTCCAAGAGAGCAAAGGCAAAATCGAGCTGTCGTTTCCTTGTATGCAGCCGGCAAAAGCAAGGCACGATCGTTCGTGAAATATGGTCTGGTTGGTTTAATGCATGCAGCACGGCTCCCAAAGCCTAATTATTCTCCATCATAGAAAAACTGCTCCGTGTATTAAATCAAAGCATCGACTATGCTAATCGACAAATCTTGCCATGTTACGATTGTCAGCGGGACGCCCCCATCGTCGCATCCGGATTTGACGAATTCACCGTCACATCACTGGTTATCGTTTTGACGTCCAGTGTAGGCAAATTCACCACTGAATTTATGTTTGTTATTGTCGATTGCCCAAATCTAATCAATTTAGGGAGACATCGATCGTTACAAAACAGCAAACTTCTGCGTTTCAGCTTAATACCTAACGTAACAAGACGCCTTATCGGGGCAATTATCATCACATTCCGGCTTAAATTGCTAATGTGACAAGTCGCTCGGATTCTGAGGCTGATATTGTCAGCCTGGGGCTGCCGCCTACATTCTGTGTTGTCTTCTTCAGCCTGGGGATGGCGTATTCCACCACGCCCGCCTCCTCGACATCAACATCAAACAAGCTAAGTTTATATACACTTAACATTTAATTATATGTATGGTCATGAAATAAAAGTATGTGGTTTGCTCATTATGCTATGAGATCGTGCCATCTTTTGTCTTTTCATTTGATCATATCCCTCTTAGTATCTAAGTTACCTGATATTTGCTCTGCGCTGCATGGTTCAAACTTTTAGATACTTGCCGCCTCCGGGCCAAATTAAGCAATCAGTTTGCACCGCCTAATACCGTTATCTGATTGTTTATGTGCGGATTACCTAGTAGTATGTCATTAGCACCAACATGCTGGCTTTAATTTGTCTCTGATTCTAAACTATTTGGTACTAGTCCTGGTTGTCTCAGCTAAAGTTTCCAGCTGCGGTTCTACTAACATATGAAAAGTTAAACATATAAACCAGATAAATATTAAGGCGGCCACATAAAATTTACAACCCATAAGTGTTTGTCAAAAATCTACCGGCTTAGGCCTTAACATTATTCAGCTTTCATTAAAGTACATCTTAATGCAGCTATGTCTACTATGCAGGATACTTAACACCTGGGGGCTGCGACCGCAGCGTTTTCATCATGTCTCAAGCCGTCTTTCAGTTAAGCCGGCACGAGCCTCGGGGACTGCAATCATCGACTTACAACGCCACAAGTTCTTCCAAGCGTCGAGACGACTTCCGGGTACATCGACTCAACGCTCGAGGGCTGGAGATAGGCGGATCAAGAAAAACTCCGACACTCGGGGGCTCGACAACGTTATTTGCCCTTGTTCGATACTTGGGGGATGCACGACATGCAGCTCTATCGTCAACAAGAAGGCCGCATTGGTGGCATGACCGTCTTGTCGGTCACCTCCATGGTAGGACTGACTTATCGTTTGCGGCACAGTCGCCTCCGTGGCATGACTGTCTTGTCGTCAACGACATAACCGCCTTCATGGCAAAACCGCCATTGTCGTCAGCGACATGGTTGCCTCCGTGGCTAAAGGTCGCCTCCTTGGTATGGCCGGCAATGCATGATTTCGTTACATTTTAGTTCAAACTGTCGTGGACCAAATGACGTCATCTATCAGACATTAGTTTGACCTGACAGTAAGGGTAAGGCTTCTCCAAGAAGTCATCCGACAAGTTAAGCCAGCCGTCTTTCCCATGTAGGTTAAAGGCGGCCGCGCGCTGGTGATCAAGCCGGCACGTGTCCCCCACTTTTATTCAGAATGGTTCAAGCCCTGCAGCCGCCAACGTTCAAGACTGAAGATCAAGAAGACGAAGAAGCCGGCGCCTGGAGAACTTCAACCTTTCTGGGGGCTAATGTTGGGGATATACCAACTAGGGGTATCTCTAACATGGATCAATCCGGCTAGTCCAGGGTGGCCCAAGGGTGGTAAGGCTGATGCCTACCGGGCGGCTCAGATAGCTGACGTACAATGAAGTAGGCGGACGGTCCAAGGAAGGCAGCAGACTTAAGCCCATCAAGCAACCGAGCCCAAGATGGAAGGCGGCAACCAAAGCTGACTACAACTAGGACTCTGTTTACTTGCCGGCCAAGTACTTACCTTGTAACCCAGGGTCTAGCCGCCTATATAAGCCGGCCACCGGGAGGCCTTTGTGGCCAAGCTAATCCAAGTTGAGCCACGCCTCAATTCACATCATACACATTGTAACATCTTCACGGATATTGCCTCATAGTGAATTATAGCAGCACGCAGGATCTCGCCACCGCTGCGGGATCTGAAGCTGGGTAAACTCGCCGTGTTCAATCCCGTCCTCGACGACACCAACCTTCTTCCCCACAATCCATACATAGGCTAGAGGACCCCCGTCTCCTATCAATTATGCCGATACCACGACACCAGCTGAGATAACATGACCAAGAAATCCTACTTCTCGCAACCAAAACTGGCACTTGTTGAACTTAGCGTACAACTGGTGTTCTCGAAGGGTACCGAGAACCAACCTCAGATGCTCTTCATGCTCCTCTTCCGACTTGGAATAAATCAGGATGTCATCGATGAAGACGACTACAAATTTATCCAAGTATTCCATGAACACCTTGTTCATGAGATTCATGAAATAGGCAGTGGCATTGGTCAGGCCGAAAGACATCACAGTATACTCGAACAATCCATAGCGAGTGATGAAGGCCGTCTTAGGGATGTCAGATTCTCTTACTTTCAGCTGATGGTAACCGGTGCGGAGATCGATCTTGAAGAAGACTCGAGCTCCGTTGAGTTGATCAAACAGGTCTTCAATTTTGGGTAGAGGATACTTGTTTTTAATGGTCACATCATTTAACTTACGGTAATCCACACACAAGCGAGTGGTACCGTCCCTTTTATCCACGAAAATGATTGGCGAACCCCAGGGTGACGCACTAGGGCGAATCATCCCTTTTCTAAGCAGGTCATCCAACTGCTTCTTTAATTCCTCCAACTCTTCGGGGTTCATCCGGTAAGGTTTTTGAGCTATAGGACCAGTACCGGGTACCAACTCAATGATGAACTCAATATCCCGATCAGGGGGCATACCTGGTAACTCTCCGGGAAAAACATCCGGGTAATCACATACTACTAGTACCTCTTCCAGGATGGTTCCAGCTACACTCTTGTGGCAATGACTCGAGGTGGAGTAATGGGTCGAGAAGTGTGTAATCTCCTCTCCTTCCGGAGTGGTTAGGGTGACAGACTTGTTAGTGCAATCAATTTTCCCCCGGTTGACTGCCATCCAATTCATTCCTAAAACCACTTCTATCCCTTGCTTTCCTAATACCACCAAGTCTGCATGGAATCGGGCTCCTTGAATTTCCACAGGAGTCTCCTTGCAAGACACAATGGCCTTGGTAGTGGCCCCCGGAATTTGCAGCCTCATAGGACGATGCATCAAAGTTGGAACCATTCCACTCTTCCTAACAAATGGCTCCGTAACGGAAGAATGGGAAGCTCCCGAATCAAACAAAACCGAGGCAGAAACTGAGTTGACAGGGAACGTACCCATAACCAAGTCTGGTGCCTCCTGAGCTTCTTCTGCGCTGATATGGTTCAGATGGCCTCGGGTGGCAGGGGCTGCTTTCTTTGGATACGGGTTCTTGCCTCCAGGTGGACGGGGTGGCCCTTGATTCATCTTTGTCGCATTTGGGTGACCACGGGCGGGCTGTCTAGTGGGACACTCCCGCGAGAAATGTCCAGGCTGTCCACAAGTGAAGCATCCTCCTCAAGGCTTAGGAGCAGGCGGCCTATTAAAGTTGAGGCCGGGGTTGGAACCACCTCCCGAACGAGGTGCAGGCGGTCGAGAAGGGTAGCTGGGTCTTGGTGCAAAGGTTGGAGGCCTAGGTGATTGATAAGAAGGCCTCAGTGAAGGTAAAGGGCGCGGGCGAGGGTAACTTCCGGCTGGGTTGCTGCTGCTACTGCCTTGCTGCATCAGCTGGCGACGCTTGTGGTTTTCAAACGAAGCCTTGCGCTTGTGCTCCATCATAATGGTTGCATCAGCCAGGGACTCTAGGTCGGTGAAAGGCATCACAACCAGAATGCACTGCATTTCATCATGAAGTCCATTCATGAACCTCTCTTGCTTCTTGTCTTCAGTATCCGTATCAGTAGGCGCATATCTTGCCAGAGTAGAGAACTTCTCCAAGTACTCACAGACAGACATACCGCCTTGCTTGAGCTGCAAGAACTTCTCTCGCATGATACTGACGAGTCCGGAGGGCACATAACGCTTCAAGAACTTGGTCTTGAACGCCGCCCAAGCCACAACTTCCTCCGGAGGTAGCAGAGCACGAATGGCCTCCCACCATGCTCGGGCAGGCCCTGAGAGGTAGTGGGTGGTGTAAACCACCTTCTCACTGTCACCAACATGGGCGACCCTTAGGTTGTTCTCAATGGTACGAATCCAATCATCAGCATCCAGGGGCACTTCACTTTTGGAGAAGACTGGCGGGTTGGTGTTCTGAAAATCACGCAGCTTGGAACGGGGTTCCTCATTTCATTGGCCGCCATTCTGGTTGACGGCGATCTGAGCAAGATACTGCAGGGTGGCAAGGTTGGCATTCCTCTCAGCGTGAGCTGCCTCGCGATCCTCCATGAGAAGACGTAGCACTTGAGCCATAGATGGCTCGGGTGGTGGGGGTGGTGGTGGATCCCTTGCCATTCTGAATGTCAGAATAAAACACACATTAATTTTCCTATTAGAATTTTAAAACAGGTTTTGGAAAAGAGTTCATCAATCATACATAGTAGCATACAAATTTCAGCAAGACACTACTCATAATAAGACATGATCCACTCCATAGCAAGGTTCCAAAAGCATCATCACATAGTTCACAACCACAAAACACCGAACTGACATAGTCTTACATTAATTCAGACACACGCTCATGTTAACTAGACCACACAATTGCATCCACTTATCGCGATGGTTCGGTCCTAACCCAAAAGATACTTCGCAACTAGCTACTCCACGTCCACAGCGGCGTCACTGTCAAAGGGTGGCTCGTCGGGGTCCTCGTCCTTGGACATCACAGCTCTTGAGTCCTCACCGCCCTCACCTCGAAGGTCGTCGTCATCCTGCCCACTCTCAGGCTCCATATCCATATCCTCCATAGGGTCCTCATCATCTGGGAGAAGATCGTCGTCCTCCTTGCTCAGCGCCTCCACCTCGCTCTCCAGCTCGCTGATCCGCTCATCGCGGGCGTCAATGGTCGACCGGAGCATGTCAACCATACCGTCAAGCTGGAACTTGTAGAAGCGGGTAGTCTGGAAACGCGTAGAGACGGAACGGCGCTCCTTGCGCTCCTTCTTGAGCTCTACCTGGGACTCCACTAGACGCTCCTCTGAGGTCTTGAGCTTCAGCTCCACGGTCTTCAGCTTGTCGTGAGATGCCTTGAGTTGCGTCTCCAGGTCCTCGATCCTCAGCTCCGCTGCTGAGATCCGTACCTCAGCACCGTCGTGGTTCAGACGGTGAAGATCACTCTCGAAACAACTAGTGACCAGCTGGGACTGGGTGTACTCGACGAGGAGTCCCAGCTCGGCCAAGTGGTTCCCAAAAGTGGGGTGGGGACGCGGCGGCATAGGGTTACTCTGCTCGTCCAAACCAGAGTAAAACTCAAAACGGGTGCCGCCCAGCTCAGCGCTGTGAGAACACACCAAGTGGGCAAGAGCTCTCTGCAACACGGTGACAAACGCCCCCATATGAGTCGATGCAAGGGCATCCTCAATCAGCTCCTCGGACAAGGGTGGCACCAGCGGTCCTCGAAGGATGCACCTCACGGTCCAGGACATCTCGTCCCCAACCATGGGTATACAGCGTCCTATCAGCAGCTCAGGTAGCGGACGCCTCAAGTGCCGGGTCAGCTGGAGTAGGTCTGCCTGGAGCAGACGCGAAACTCCAGTGTCGGGCACAACTCCCAACTGAATCGACGACGAGAACTCTCCGCTCATCTACACAAAATTTTAAATGGAGGTTGAATTAGTGAATGGTGTGCAAAATTGTAAATGGGTAAAAACATAAGGTTTAATGCAAGTATAATATTAATCAGTAATCAATAACAGAGGGGAGGGGGTAGCAGTATATTCTGCATATTTTAAGTATCTCTCCTAAATTTTTAGGAAAAACATTTTTGCGTGACGTCGACGTCCAACCGAGCTAAAGTCTCCTAAGGTCAACGATGGCTCTGATACCAAGTCTGTAAGGACCCCTCGAAACAAGTCTGAGATGCCCACGTTATGTAAAAGATCACGATCCCAATGATCAGTGCATCGCAATCACATAACCAACATAGGATCAAAGAGTTATATCATTCAAGTCGTACGAATAAAAGTCTTACAACACATAGACGGTCATACGACCAAAGTCAACAAACCTCGTCACGCAGGACGGAATTAACTAAGATAGCGGAAGCTTGTGGCTAGCGACGGCTCTTAAAATCTCCGAGCGCAGATCCCACAAGTGCAGTTGACCGGTGACAGCTAAGTGGCAACGTCGTCGTCGTACACCTCCTCCTCGACGTAAGTCTCCTCATTATAATCTGGACATTTTGAATATCCAGGGACAAAGCCATATGAGTACAATTACGTACTCGCAAGACCACCTCTAGATTTATAGTTTTTCATGGATATGCAAGTAAAGGATTTCGAAAACTAGGATGGCTCCTATATAAGACTATAGGGCTTAGTTTTCGAATACCATGATTTGGGACATAGAGAATATGACATCTCTGTATCTTTGTTGAAGAAAACCTTTAGAGATAGAATTCTCTTCTCTTTAGATATAGCAATGACATATCTAAATTCAAAACTTTTCTTTTTAAAAAAACTTTGTCAAAACACTAAGATAGGATAACCCTTTTTCCTGACTTGAGGTCAGACTGGTTGTCTCCCCGAGATCAACCATCTTCACCAAAATTCCGTACCTCCCAGGCACCAATTTATGCCTCCTTGCTTTCCCCCGGAAAACCTTTTCTTTCCTCTTTTTAAGAACCAAAATGCCCATACGCCTAGATCAGTGGCCTTTCCAACCGTCCATGACCGCGGACACGGCTATTCGAATAGATTTACACTCTGCAGAGGTTGCACACTTTACCCACACCTATCGGTTATTCCGCCGTGTCTGCCACGGCCCGTCATATGACAACATGCGGGGGTCCGGATAACACGATCAAAGCTTTCCACTATGACCACCCTAGTATCGGGGCCTCCCGGTAGGTTTGTTCTCCTCAGCACCGTGTGCTCCACTAGACCTCTTGGTCTTTCCTCGGGACGCCACACCGTCACGTCAGGAGACCTGCCGTAATCGTCCGGCTGCTGATCCGCAGCAGTGTATTGTCTCTTCCGGACGACAACCCGGCTTCGAGGGCCCAACCTTTATAGAAAGTATGAGAGCCCCAACACTAAAACAGACAAGCTTCCGGCTAAGCCATACCCATGTCAGGTAGTGTGGTTGCACGGGTTAATTGTTCGAGCGGCTGCTAGGGCAGTACTTTGTTTTTCTCAAAAACAACCTCCAATCCTCCGACTACTCCCAGCAGCTCGGGTTTTTGCAAACATTCCCTGATTGCTCCCAGCAACTCGGGTTTTCGCAAACATCCCCGATTGCTCCCAGCAACTCGGGTTTTCCCCCGTAAAACAGTTTTATCAAATAGGTTCCCATCCTATAGTTTTGAAATAAGTATATGAAAGAAAATCTACTGGAAAACTTAATCTTCTTGATGGAGCCTTCAACAACAAGGCTCATCAAGCAAAACTCTGTTTGTAATACCAAAAGTATTCTAGCACATATCTTTGGCCAAACAATCTTTTGTAAAATAGTTTTTGGGTGGCAAGGTACCACAAAAGAAGTGAAACATGCATCATTTTATTTTGAAAACAAAACAATGCTTGATAAAATTGTAGGATTCATTATAGTGGTGAGGTGGGCTTGCCTAGCTCAGAGTACTGCCCCTGGTCTTGCTCTTCTCCGTAGTTGTGCTCAGCTACCTCGTACTGCTCTTCCTCGGATTACGGTTCTACCGTAACATGAAAACAAACGAGACTAGTGTAAATCCTAAAATGCGAGTTGATAACAATCTAAAGTATAATAACAAACAACAAGCACCACAAAACAGAAAATACAACTAATGCATTTAAATAGTCATCAAGGGCTGTTTATATGAAAAAGTCATAACTCCTAAGGTACTGCTCTGTCGGCCCAGTGGGAACTGGGGTATCAAGAGCCCATTCCCCCCAGGCCTCGCTCGCGGGCCAGACGGACGAAACGACTAAGGACCAGGCGTCTTCGCCTGGCGGAACCCTCGTGAGGCGATCCCCCTCGAGGGCCTGAAGAGGAAGCAAGGGCCTCAGGGGACCCCTCGCCTCAGGGGATCCTCCTCATCAAGGAACCAACTCGCCTGAGGGAAGTCTGGCAGGAATCTCCCCTCAGGCCTGGAGGGAAACGTCGTCGCTAAGGAATCCCGGCAGATCGCACCTGACCTCTGCCACGCTCGTGCAGTGGCGCTCACACCCTCGTCGCTGTCCATGGCGATAAAGCGGTCAACAAAGCTGCTCCGCCTGCTGCACAGCTGTGAGGACCTTCTACTCTGACGATAAAGCGGGTGGACGGCGCAACCCTCCAACGGAGGTTGTCATCGCAGGCTCCACCTCAGAGACTGCCCGCTCTGCTGATCGTATCGCGCGGTCAGCCGCCGGTCGGCCACGACGCCACCTTTATCAACAATGGACCGAGTCCATGGACGGATGGAGCACGGTGGACTCGTGCTCCGTCCCGCCACTGGCAAGTGGGAGCCACCTTGAAGGTCAAGCCAAAGGAGAAGTCCTGAGGCGCCTATAAAAGAGAGAAGACATCCATCGTAGCAAGGGTCGGCCTCTTGCGTGCACAACTCCCTTGTAAACCCTAGCAACTCTGGTTAGGTTAGCCTCTGTCTGGAGGAGGAAGAAGATCATCGCTTCCCTCCCAAGGCAAGAACTGCCTCAAGGGGGCTTCCGGCAAGCTCAGTTGTACTGTAACCTTCCACATATAATACAGACAGGCAGGAGTAGCGGTCTTACCTCCTCACGAGGGCACGCCAGGCAGGGGATTGAGGCGCGTCAACAACCTTCGAGTTCGTTTCCGCGCCATGGTGAACACGCGCGCCACCCGCACCGCTCGAGTCAGCCAACATGCGCCCGTGGGAACACGCGCGCCCCCAGGCGCCGCGACCACCTGCGCGACCTCCCGCGCAAGGCGTCGCCGACCCCGCCAAGAGGAGCATGTCCCTTCTGTCCCTCACGTGGAGGCGCCGGAGCACGACGCCGAGCACCAGGAGGACGCGCAGTCGTCGCACCCGACGTAGCGCCCGAGCGGCTCGGGCCCGGGGAGGACCGAACCCGCGCCCCACACCGCGCTGCTCATGGCGCAGGAGCTGCTCCGTTACCAGCCTACCGCTGAGGCCCATGAGCAGTGGCTCCAACGCCTCAACCACCTCGTCGGCATCGCCATGACGCGCTCCGTCGCAGCCCCACGTGCACCCCTCCCTCGCGGGCACGGTCGCAACAAATGCGCCTCCACCACCTCCGGAGCCTGCACCGGCTGCGGCACAAAGGGCTGCTTCGCACGCGACCTCGCCGCACGATTTCATGAATGTGCAGCGCACCGCGCCCGACGCTCGTGTGGGGCTGGAGCTCCAGGGGGACCGCCAGAACAGGCTCGTGGAGGAGCTCGGCCAGGTGGGACAGCTGAACCGCGGCGCGCTTCAGCACGGGGTCGCTACGTACACCTCAGGCTGCATGGCGTTCACTCGCTCTCTGCGCCGCGTGGTCTGGCCGTAGAAGTTCAGGCCGGCTCTTCCCAAGGGCTACAACGGCTCCAGCAACCCCGTCGAGTTCCTGCAGCTCTACACCACCTCCATCCAAGCTGCGGGGGGAGACGACAAGGTCATGGCCAACTGGTTCTCCCACGCGCTGCGCGACTCTGCCCTGTCGTGGCTCCTGAACCTCTCGGAGGACTCTGTGAACTCCTGGGAGGAGCTCTGCAAGCAGTTCGTCTCTAACTTCAAGGGGACGTACGAGCGCGCCCTCACCCACAACGATATGCGCGATGTGGTGCAGAGGAAGGATGAAACGCTCCGCAAGTATATCCAGCGCTTCAGCCAAGTGCGCAACAAGATCCCGAACATCCCCGACACTCAAGTCATCGCCTCTTTCCGCGAGGGCGTCACAAACAGCAGGATGCTCGAGAAACTGGGCATCCACGACAAGCTCACCTATATGGTCAAGATGTTCGACATGGCGGACAAGTGCGCCAAGGCTGAAGAGGGACTCCTCTTCATGAAAATGTCCTCGAGAGGGGACGATCATGCTGAGGGGTCCAAGAGCCAGAAGAAGAAGGAGGAGCCCAAACGCAAGGCCACCGCAGTTCACGCGGCAGAGCCTGACACAAAAGGCACTCGCAGGGACTCCCCCGAGGCTGGAGAAAGGAAAGATGATCACCGCCCTTTCTGCATCTACCACAACAGGTGCGGCCACTCTACGGAGTCCTGCTACGACCTCAAAAGATTGAGCAAGGAGCGCGAACAAGAAGAAGACGGTGTCGGCCGCGGTCGAGGCCGAGGCTACCGCGGAAGCGGACGCAAGGGCGGCTACCAGAAGCCATCTGGAAATCGAGCCAACGCCACAGAAAAGAACGGCAACCTCCCTGACGAGGAAGACGGCGGCTACCAGCTCCGAGGGGCGCCATTGCCTACATCCTCGGGGGGGCGCAGGCGCCGAAGTCGAACAACCAGTTCAAGCAGTTCGCCCGCGAGGTCAACGCCGCCCTCCCAAGCACGGAAACCTCCAGGCCCCTCAAGTTGTCGCAGTACACCATCGCCTTCGACGCTCAGGACCACCCCGAGTCCACCAAGACTGTTGGAACCCTCCCGCTGGTCTGCACCCCCACCATCGACAATGTGGTTGTCTCCAACACGCTCATCGATGGCGGAGCAGGCCTGAACGTTATCTCCATAGATACGTTCGAAGCGCTTCAAGTGCCCTAAGAGCGGCTTTTGCCCTCGAGGCCCTTCACGGGGGGTCACCAGCGGCTCCATCGAGCCTCTAGGCCAGGTCAGGCTTGCCGTCACCTTCGGGAGCGAGGAAAATTACCGCACCGAGCACATCGACTTCGATGTTGCGCACATCGGCCTGCCGTACAACGCCATCCTCGGCTACCCCGCGCTCGCGAAGTTCATGGCCGTCACGCACCATGCGTACAATATGGTCAAGATCCCCGGAAGCGCCGGCACGATCACCATACGTGGGCATGTCCTGGACGCTACGCGCGCTGTTGAGACGGCCTATAAGACCGCCGCCATGGCCTTCCCCACAGACGAGGACCAAGAGCCTCTCGAGAGGCCCAAGAAGAAGAAGCATTTGTTCTCTCAGGAGGCAGCTGCTACAAAGAAGATCTCTCTGAGCTCAGGGAGCTCGGGGGCTGAAGGCTCGGGGGCAAGCGTCACCATTGGCGCCGCGCTGCCTCCCAAATAGGAAAGCGCGCTCGTCGCCTTCCTCCTGGCAAACTCTGACATGTTCGCGTGGACACCGTCAGATATGTCTGGTGTACCGAGGGAGGTGATCGAGCACCACTTGGTCGTGTGCCCAAACGCGCGCCCCGTCAAGCAAAAAGCAAGAAAGCAAGCCCCCGAGAAGCAAGCATTCATCGTCAAGGAGGTCGAGAAGCTCAACGGCAAAAGTCGTCCGCGAAGTCGTGCACCCCACTTGGCTCTCCAACGGCGTGGTAGTCCCAAAACCCGCCGGCGGAGGCCGCCTCTGCATCGACTACACTGATGTAAACAAGGCCTGCCCCAAAGACCCCTATCCCATGCCCAGAATTGACCAGATCGTGGACTCCACGGCAGGCTGCGACCTCCTCTGTTTCCTTGATGCCTTCTCTGGTTATCACCAGATTAAAATGGCTAAAGAGGATGAGGAGAAGACGGCTTTCCTCACCCCATGCGGTGTGTATTGCTACGTCTGCATGCCCTTCGGCATTAAAAATGTCGGAGCCACTTTCCAGAGGTTAATGAGGATAGCCCTTGGCGGGCAAATGAGGCGGAATGCTGAAGCATATGTCGATGACATCGTCGTGAAGTCGTGAGAAGGAAATACTCTTCTCGGAGACCTTGAAGAAACCTTCGCCAGCCTGCGCAAGGTGAACATCAAGCTCAACCCCGCCAACCGCGTCTTTGGAGTACCTTCAGGCAAATTGCTGGGGTTCCTCGTGTCTCATCGGGGCATAGAGGCGAACCCAGACAAAATCAAGGCCATAGAAGGCATGCAACCTCCACGCCGGCTCAAGGACATGCAACGCCTGGCAGGCTGCATGGCCAGCTTGGGTCGATTCATCTCCAAGTTCGGCGAAAGGGCCCTGCCGTTTTTCAAGATCATGAAAAGAACGGGCACTTTCAAGTGGACCCCTGAAGCTGAAAAAGCATTTGAGGACTTGAAGAAGTACTTGGCCAGCCCACCTGTAATGGTCGCCCCAAGGCTTGGCGAGCACCTGAAGTTGTACTTGTCAGCTACCCCACAAACAGCCAGTGCGGTCCTTGTGGTGGAAAGAGAGGAGCATGTACTTCACAAGAAGAGTGCAACCACTCCAAAGAAAAAGCCTTCTGACAAAGAGCTCGACGAGAGGGTAGTCCTCACAAAGCCCCCTCGAGGCCAAGTCCCTCGAGGCCACGTCCCTCGAGGCCAAGTCCCTCGAGGCCACGTCCCTCTAGGCCACGTCCCTCGAGGCCACGTCCCTCGAGGCCACGTCCCTCGAGGCCAAGTCCCTCGAGGCCAACACCCTCGAGGCCCAGGACAAGCCCCCTAAAGCCAACCCCGTCGAGGGCCAAGCTGGGTCACCTCAGGAGAAAGACGCCAAGGCAACAGGAACTGCTCTCGTCGAGCATCCAGTTTACTTCGTCAGCATAGTACTGCGTGATTCTCGCGAGCGGTACCCGATGCAGCAGAAACTTCTCCTCGCACTACTCATCGCCTCAAGAAAGCTGCGACACTACTTCCAGGGACACCCCATCACGGTGGTAACCTCTTTCCCCCTGGAGCAAATTCTGCGCAACCCAAATGCAACAGACCGTGTCGCAGGGTGGAACATCGAGCTACAGCCATCCAATTTACGCTTCGATACCACAAGGGTAATCAAAGGAAGAGCGCTGGCAGACTTCGTCGCCGAATGGACTGATCCAACCCCTGAAGAGCCCTGGGAAGAAGAGCACGAGTCCTCTGGAGTCGCAATGCCCAGCTACTGGATCATGAAGTTCGACAGAGCTTTCGCTTGTCGCCACGGTGGGGCAGGTGTAGTCCTGACCTCACCCAAAGGCGACAAATTGTATTACGCAGTCCAGCTGTGCTTCGGAATCGACAAGATATCCAACAACATCGCCGAGTATGAGGGGCTTCTTGTTGGCCTACGCGCCGCAATCGCCCTAGGCGTCAAGCATATACTCATTAAGGGCGACTCCCAGCTGCTCTTCAACTTCTCCAACAAAAGCTACAAGGCCAAGGACGACCACATGGCCGCATACCTTGAAGAGGTCCGTAGGCTGGAGAAGAACTTCAGGGGAATGGAGCTCATGCATATCCCAAGAAAGGAGAACCACGAGGCTGACGGCATCGCCAAGCGCGCATCAAAGAGGCAAGCTCAGCTGCCAAGTGTTTTTGAAGAAAGGCTCGTCAAGGCATCCATAAAGCAGCCCCTAGAGGTCCTGCCCGCAAGCACAGACGAAGCGCTCCCGCCACCACCTGCAAGTGGAGCTCCAGGCTGCAGGCCCCCCACAGGGGAACGTCTGTTGCTCACAGCGGTGCACCAAGAGGCAGGATGGATCGACGAGATCAAAGAGTACCTCCACAAAGGGATCCTTCCCGAGGAAGATGTTGAAGCGGAGCGAATTGCCCGCCAAGCAAAATCGAACCAAATCCTCGAAGGAAATCTCTACCGCAAGCGCCCAAACGGCATCGCGCTCAAGTGCGTCCCTCCTGAAGAAGGAAAACTGCTGATCAAGGACATCCACAGCGGGGAATTCGGCCAACACTCGTGCGCCCGCACCCTCGCAGGGAAAGTCTTCAGGAGCGGCTTCTACTGGCCTCAAGCGCTTCAAGATGCAACGGACATCATTAAAGCTTGTGAAGCCTGCCAATTCCACGCCAAGCAAATCCACCAACCAGAGCTGGGGCTACAAACCATTCCGCTCTCGTGGCCGTTTGCGGTCTGGGAGATGGACATCCTGGGACATTTCCCAACGGCGCAAGGTGGATATCGCTACCTCTTCGTGGCCATTGACAAGTTCACAAAATGGCCTGAAGTGGAGGCGACGCGTACAATCACAGCAGCCGCGGCGGTGAAATTCATCAGAGGCGTGGTCTGTCGCTTCGGTGTGCCTAACCGCATCATCACCGACAATGGCTCGCAGTTCACAAGCGGCGTCTTCAGAGCCTACTGCCAGAAAATGGGCATCGAGCACTGCTTCGCCTCAGTCGCCCATCCGCAAAGCAACGGACAGGCCGAGCGCGCTAACGCAAAGGTCCTCAAAGGCTTAAAGACCAGGACCTTCGATATCCTCAAGGGCCACGTCAAGGGCTGGATCAACGAGCTACCCTCGGTGCTCTGGTCCATCCGTACCACGCCACCCAAGCCCACCGCCAAAACGCCGTTCGCACTCGTCTATGGAGCCGAAGCAGTCCTCCCCGTAGAGATAAAGCATGGGTCCCCACGGGTCCTTGCCTTTAATGAGGACCAGCAAGAGGACCTCCACAACGACGACCTGCTGCTCCTTGAAGGGCTAAGACGTCGCGCCTCTCTACGGGCGGCCAAGTACCAGCAGTCCGTGAGGCGCTACCACAGCCGCAATGTGCGCTCGCGCACCCTGGAGGCAGGCGATCTCGTCCTCAGGCGAATCCTCTCCAGGGAAGGCCTCCACAAGTTGTCCCCGATGTGGGAAGGTCCCTACAGGGTCACCCACATCGCCAGGCCTGGCGCGGCTCGCCTCAAGACAGAAAACGGCGTCCCCGTCAAGAATCCATGGAACATCATGCATCTGCGCAAGTTCTACCCGTGATCACCATCACGTCAGGGCATTTAGCGAAAGAGGCAGCCCACGGCTCAACCTCCAAGCACCTTTTTGTCCCTCAAGGTTAAAAGCTCAAGGCTTAAACCTCGCAAACCTTGGTATCTGCAAGGAACAAGTAAAAAAAGTGACTATTTTCACGCCCGTGATCATTGTCACGTCGAGACGTCAAGCGGACGAGGCAGCCAACGGCTCAACCTCTAAGCATCTTTCGTCTCTAGAGGTTAAAACGCCGAAAGGCTTAAACCTCCAAAAACATAGCTTTGTCTCCTAAAGGAACAAATGCCAAAGTGGTCATTGCCACACCCGTGATCATTGTCACGTCGAGAAGACAAAGCGGAAGTGTCAGCTTACGGCTCAACCTCCAAGTAATGTCGTCTCTAGAGGTTAGAACGCCAAAAGGCTTAAACCTCAAACACATGCTTTGTCTCCTAAGGGAACAAATGCAACCATGGTCATTGCCACACACGTGATCATTGTCACGTCGAGACTCCTAGCGGACGAGGCAGCTTACGGCTCAACCTCCAAGCTTTATTGTCTCCGGAGGTTAAAACACCAACGGCTTAAACCTCCAAAGCCCCAAAGGCTTCACTCGAGGGAAAACCCTCCGAGCTCTCAATAAAAACGAGCCACCTCAGGCCGTTGAGAGTCTCTGCCACCAACAGGTGGCCGGCGCCGGTTAAAAAAACATTTTTGGGGGGTTTTTTATTTACGCATTACTATTGTTGAAGTGTGCGCTTATATCTCTCCACATGCGTACCTCGCGAGCGGGGGCTGAGCACGGTGCCAGTGCCTCAAAATCCAAGAGTCCGAGCTCTGGCTGGAGGGGAATCCCCCACAAACAAGCCATCTCTACAGAGGACCTTGGTAC
Organism: Poa annua; assembly: GCA_026929855.1. Lineage (NCBI taxonomy): Eukaryota > Viridiplantae > Streptophyta > Magnoliopsida > Poales > Poaceae > Poa > Poa annua. The sequence continues at coordinate 74,868,049 of CM049431.1, read as the reverse complement.
TTACTCTCCTCGCAAGGAACGCCTGAGGGGACCTATAAGCGCGCACGATCCCTTGATCCGTGTTCCAGCGTTTGGGTTCGCCCCTCTAATACCTGCAGGGAAGCATCCCCGCGCGAGCCTGAAGTGACATCCGTGAGCGACCCCTCAAGTGGGCAACCTCGCCAGGCAAAGAGCCTCCCCAGGAGCAACCCCTCAAGTGGGCAACCTCGCCAGGCAAAGAGCCTCCCCAGGAGCGACCCCTCAAGTGGGCAACCTCGCCAGGCAAAGAGCCTCCCCAGGAGCGACCCCTCAAGTGGGCAACCTCGCCAGGCGAAAGGCCTTCACAGAACAAAAACCTCTAGAAGCTAAGTCTCGCACCCACGCTTTAAGAGCATTTCTCTCTCCCTAGCGCGCGTCTTTGCCCCTCGAGCGACTTCGCTTTCCCTTACGCTTCATGGACTACTCGCACGTCTAAGGGGGGCACTTGAGCACCGCGACTCAAGGCTCTTACATCTCCTAGGCCTAAACTCCCCCCGGCCTTGCGGAGTCATTGCTCCCGCATACCGAAGTGGCGGAGTCATGGCACGAAGAGACGGGACCTAACGACGCAGAGAACAAATATACATGAAGATGAGTCCAAAGAGACCTCACGAGGGGCAGACAAGCTCGGATTAAAACTACAATTAAAAGTATGTTACAAGCCAAAAGTCTTAAGGTGTCTAAAAGCACACAGCTGGTGCAGATACAAACGCTCGCAGGCGCAATCAAGAATGGCTCAATGGGAAGCATCACCGTCTTGGACCTCTTCCGCGGGCCCTCGTCAGCCTCGGCAGAGCAGGCCTCCTCCTCGCTGTCCTCCGGTGCAGCCTCCGTGCGCCTGAAGCGGTTGCAGAAGGCGTCCACCTGCTCGCGGAGGGAGCTTGAGACCCGCTGTGCGTCCTCGCCCTGGGTGGCTTCGGTCATAGAGCCCGGGTCGAAGTCCGGCGTGAGGAGCTTGAGGTTGGTGAAGATGCGATCCACCAGCACCCCCAAGAGCTGCCGGCTCTCGTCCTCGATCATCTCCCGAAGCTCGGCGACGGGACTCTCGAGCGCTGCGAAGAGCTGTTCAAAGTAGACCAAGTACATGGCAACGTCGCCGCGGCCCCGAACGTCGGTGTGCGGCGCGTCTGCTCCCAGCCGCGAGGCCAGCTCGTTGCCACGAGCAACCAGCGCCTCGAACATGCGCTCGCGCTGCTTCGTGAGCGCTCGAGCCGTGTTGGCAGAGTCCGAGGCCTCCGCCGCCCGCTGCATCGCCGGGGCCACTTGCTCCTCCACATCTTTGGCCAGGGAGTTGAGGTTGTGGACAGCCTCGGTGCGAGCCTCCTCCGCTCGGCGGCGGCCATCCTTAGCGCGAGTAAGACGAGCCTCCAGCTTGGAGTTGGCCTTCTCGGCGATCTTCCGAGCGTCTGCGGCGTGCTTGGCCTTGAAGCGGTCCTCCTGCGCCTGGGCCATGTCGCGGTACTTCTGGGAAGTGGACCTGCAGAACTGCTTCTCACGCTCCGCGAGGGCGTCTTCGGCCTCCTTTTTCTTCTCGGCGAAGCACCGCTCTAAGCGCTCGTAAGCCACCTTCTGAGCAGCTACGTTGTCCTCGTACTTCTGAGTCGTCTGGGCCAACTCGCCCTCTCGCTCCTCAAGGGCCTCGCGCTGAGTAGCCAGGTCCTTCTCCGCCTGGAGGCGCTGATCCTCGCGCTGCTGCAGCTCCTCCTCCTTGAGGACCAGCTGCTGCTCACGCTCGGCAAAGGCCTTGCGGTCCTTCTCCAGAGCAGCCGATGCGGCCTGGTGGGTGGAGAGCAGCTGAGCCTCTAGCTGACCCAGCTCGTGGCGCTTCTGCGCCAACGAGCCCTCCATCGCCTCGCGCTCCGCCCCGACCTCGCGCAGAAGCTTCGCCACAGCGTCGCGTTCCGCCTGGAGGGGTTGGAGCAGCTCTGCAGCGTCGCGGATGGCCGCCTCACGGGTCTCCTTGGCGAAGCTGGTGGCTTCCTCACGGGCGGCCTGCAACGCCAAGTCTTCCAGCCGGCGCGTCTCGACCGCCGCGTGGAAGGACGCCCACGATTTCGCCAGCTCCTCCTGCTGCTGAGCGAGCCATATGTCCCCAAGGGCGAGGTGCGCCTCCAAGCCCTCCAGGGACTCCCTCACGAGGCCAAAGGCGGCCTCGCGCTGCCCCGCGCTCCAGTCCCATCCGCCGAGCACCAGGTCTCGGCTTGCAGAAGGCCCGGCCTCGGCGTCGAGTCCTGCAGCTACGGCCTCTGGAAGAACAAGGGGGCTGGCTTGAGCCTTGCCGGAACCCGTGCCCGCGCCCCCTTCAGGCCCTGCAGCCGCTAGGCGCTCCTCGCCTCCAGCCTGGCGGGGAGGAGAGGAAAAAACGTCCCCAGCAGAAGCGCCCGCGCCAGCCGGCGCCTCGAAGGTCTCCGTCGCTGGCTGCGCAGAGGCGGTGTGCACAGCCGACGCAGCGGGCACACCCGGAGGCGCCGACGCGCGCGGCGGCATCGGCTCGCGCGGCGGTGTGGCCTCGCGCGGAGGCGTCGGCGCACGTGGCAGAGTAGCCTCACGCAGAGGCGTAGCCGCCCGAGGTGGAGTAGCGGCACGAGGTGGCGCAGAAGTTCTCGCCTCCGGGCCCTCCACCGACGGAGACTCGCGCAGCACTGCAGGAGCATCCGGGCCTACGACACTCTCCTTCTCAGGAGGAACAGCCGCCCCCACGAGGGGCGCCGTCGCCTCTACTTGAGGCGCCTCCTCAAGGAGGACCGTTGGGGCCGCCTCCTCAGGCCTCGCGGCCTCGTCAGCCACGGCCCCTGCCATGGCGGCCTTCACCTCGGACGCCTTGCGGAACCGGCGGCGCTTGGCAGGCGCAAGACCACTGGCAAGAACCCAAGATAAAACTTCAGCAAAGGAAGGTGAAAAAGGACCCAAAAGGGCAAACGACTCAACGATGTATAAACTCACCCTGGAGGGGGAGCGCCAGCATCGACCCACGCCAGGCTTGATGAGCGCCATGAGGGAAAGGGCTTGGGAGCAGACCTCGCGGGGGCCGCCTCCGCTTTCCTCTTGGAAGGGACGTCAGACGGCCTCGCCCCTGTGTGGTCCACGGTGACCTTGGTGCGAAGCCCGCACCTTCCCGGAGAGCCCTCCACGCCTGGGGCCTCCCCTTCCTCAGCTTCCTCCTCCACGGGGCGCGAGGGCGCCACCACGAAGGCGTCTTCGTCGCCTGACGAGATATCGCGAATCTTGTCAGTGAAAGGCCCAACTCTAGAAGAGGAGACCTCCCCAGCTGTGGCTTCCTCCTCGCCTAGGCCAGCTCCTGAAGCCGAGGGAGAATCGGCCCCCTCCGCTCCCCGCGGGGCTGGCATCAGCACGTCAGAGTCCGCCGGGCCTGTCGGGGTGAACGAAGGCATCCCTTCTAGGCGGGCCATGCGCTCTGTCAGGTTGAACTGGTGAAGGGGCCGGAGCGGCGCGCGGACCTCATCCGCGGGGAGCACAGAGGGGTGGACGAAGAGCGCGGAGAGGATGTTGTCGACGACGTCCTTGTCGTTGTCCTCGACGTGGAGCCGCATCTTGTCGTTCGGACCCGAATACATCCACATGGGGACCAAGTGAGCTTGGAGGGGCGCGATGCGGCGAGTCACGAAGTCCGCAACGACCATCTGCCCTGTGAGACCCTCCTCACGAAGGAAGCTCAGGCGCCCCATCAGGCTCACATTCTTGGCGTCGTCAAAGGTAGCCTTGCCCCAATCGGAGTTCTTCACCGGAGGCTCGTCGGGGACCTCGAGGAAGGCGCAGGGACGCTCCACCCCGACGAAGAACCACTTCTGGCGGAGTCGTCTACGTTCTTCGTCACGGACGTGATGGCCTTGCCCTCGCTCCAGGACATGGGGATGTAGACGCCCCCCATGCCGTCGACGATGCAGAACGAGACGCACCCGGAGCGCTCGTTCTTCACCGTGTTCCGGAGCGCGTAGAAGCACCGGAACAGCCCCACCGTGGGCTGCAGGCCCAGGTATGCCTCGCGGAGATAGGCGAAGACGGCGAGGATGAGGATGGAGTTGGGGTGCAGGTGCAGCAGCTGCACCTGGTAGAACGCCAGCACCACCTCCAGGAACGGAGAGAAGGGCGGCACTAGTCCCGCAGCCAGGCAGTGCTGGAAGACCGGGAAAAATCCCCCCGGGTGCTTCCCGGGCGCCGCGGGCTACAGGGCGGTGGCGCCGTGCTCGTTCATCCGGTCCGCCACCAGGTATCGGACCTTGGAGAGCGCCTTCTCGTTGACGCGAACGCCGAGCAGTGCCCCGCCCATCACGGTCTCCGCGGCCTCCGCCTGGGAGGAGGACCCCGCGGCGGCCTTGCCTTTTCTCTTGAGAGGACTCATTGTCACGGGTGCGGAGGTGGAAGGAGTCGGAAAACAGAAACTCGCAGGAGAGCACGGAGGCGGAGAGCTCTGTGGAGCGGAATTTTCTGCGGAGAGTTGGAAACGGTAACGGCTCCCTGCCGCAGTGCTCGGGCTTTATGTCCCCTCCAAGAGCAGTTACCGGGGTGTGGTAGGACCCCCCACCACTCACGCCCTAGATCGTGCGAAGCCGTTAATCGTCCAAGTGCCGCGTGGCTCGGGCCGGCTGGGCACTAGGGGCCTACGACGCTTCGCCTAAGCCCATGGGCTCAGCCGTGCCCATCATGGGCCCGGGGGCTACTGTCGGCCCAGTGGGAACTGGGGTATCAAGAGCCCATTCCCTCCAGGCCTCGCTCGCGGGCCAGACGGACGAAACGACTAAGGACCAGGCGTCTTTGCCTGGCGGAACCCTCGGGAGGCGATCCCCCTCGAGGGCCTGAAGAGGAAGCAAGGGCCTCAGGGGACCCCTCGCCTCAGGGGATCCTCCCCATCAAGGAACCAACCCACCTGAGGGAAGTCTGGCAGGAATCTCCCCTCAGGCCTGGAGGGGTCGTCGCCAAGGAATCCCGGCAGAGCGCACGTGACCTCTGCCACGCTCGTGCAGTGGCGCTCACACCCCCGTCGCTGTCCCTGGCGGTAAAGCAATCAACAAAGCTGCTCCGCCTACTGCACAGCTGTGAGGACCTTCTACTCTGACGATAAAGCGGGTGGACGGCGCAACCCTCCAACGGAGGTCGTCATCGCGGGCTCCACCTCAGAGACTGCCCGCTCTGCTGATCGTATCGCGCGGTCGGCCGCCGGTCGGCCACGGCGCCACCTTTATCAACAATGGACCGAGTCCATGGACGGATGGAGCATGGTGGACTCGTGCTCCGCCCCGCCACTGGCAAGTGGGAGCCACCTTGAAGGCCAAGCCGAAGGAGAAGGCCCGAGGCGCCTATAAAAGAGAGAAGACATCCATTGTAGCAAGGGTCGGCCTCTTGCGTGCACAACTCCCTTGTAAACCCTAGCAACTCTGGTTAGGTTAGCCTCTGTCGGGAGGAGGAAGAAGATCATCGCTTCCCTCCCCAGGCAAGAACTGCCTCAAGAGGGCTTTCGGTAAGCTCAATTGTACTGTAACCTCCCACATATAATACAGACAGGCAGGAGTAGCGGTCTTACCTCCTCACGAGGGCCGTGAACCTGGGTAAAGGACGGTGTCTTCCTTGGTCGGGTGTGCGTCTTCTTCGGGTCCGACGAGCATCGTCGTGGAGCCACTTGAGGGTTTAGACCTCCGCGTTCAATCCCCTCTTGAACTACACTTCAGGAAGTGACTACCCCCTATTCCTGGGAGTCATAGCCCGACATGCTCCTAAATTTAAACCCTTCTACCACATTACTCCTAACTTCTATATGGAGCTCTGACAACTAGCTGAGCATGAAAAGCTATCACCAAACAAGAATTAAAAATCAGTTAAGAGCTACTAATGTCAAACTCAAACAGAAGATAGATTCAGTTTTATAGATCCCCTGTATGCATAATTAACTTTTCTTGTGAGATATGAGTTTTCTCTTTAAGTGGAGATTTTATTTATCAAATTTCGATACTCCTAGCTCAAGTTATCCTTGTTTTAAGATAACATAAACTTCTGACTATTATTTATGCCTAGGGAATAATATGGGGTATTTTGATGCCAAACCAGTGGGGTAAGTTAGATAAAACCTGTGGCTATTTCACAATAATATCCCCAACATTAATTCATGGACAGAGGTGGCTCCACCAAACAAAACTAGACATGCACTAATCTCTGAAATTACAACAAATGTAATTCAAGAGACTATGTTCCTGTTTTTAAGATATTTAATCAACAAGCATTAACTATTTACTGGAAAAATCTACACTTGTAGCACATGATACTTCCAACTCATATCCAACACTTCCAAGTGGATTTACCTCAAAAAGTGTTTTTATTTAAGAATTAAAAATCACCAAACACCTACTGGTGTTATTGTTAGACTAAATACATCTTTTGCTAGAGCAATCTCCTACATGCAAGACTTACCAATCTAGGTAGACATTTTTACAGGCTTTCCAAAGGATCCAAAATTGCATGATTTGGATTTATGAAACCCAAGTTATTAAACAAATGGTGAAATGAATACTTTTACTAGATCTATTTTACCACACAACAAGAAATATATTTTGGACCAAATCCAGAGCCACATGATTAAGAAAATGAGTATGCATGCTAAAAAATTTATCTCACCATTTTAGATAATACAGATTTACCACAAACGAATAAAAGCTATACTAAAGATTTCTCTGGAAAAAGAACAGAAAAATATTTTTAAAAGGAAAAAGGGCCGGGCGGCCAAATCTGGGCCAAATCGGCCCAGCGACCACGCGGAGCAGCGCGGGAGACCGAGCTGGGTCGGCCCAATCGCGCGAGGCCGCGCGCGCATGGCGGGAATCAAACCTGGCCGTAGATCTCGCGATCTACGGCTCATGGTCGTCGTCTTCCTCACGTCACAGCGCGGACGAACCAGACGCGGAAGAGAAAAAGGGCGGCGTCGGGCGCTCACCAGAGGCCGTGCGAGGCCAGGGGAAGGACAGGGGCCGACGGAGGAGACGATGACGACCTCGGCGACACCCTCAGCTGCCGCATGCGACGTCGGCGTCCATGGTGATGGCGGCGACATGCTTCTCGGGTCGAGGATGAGCGCGGCAGCTACGGACACCTAGAAGAGAAACAGAAGGCAGGGGAGGTTAGGTCTAGCCGAGACGTGCTCGAGGGGCCAAAAATGGCAGAGTGAGGTGAAGAGGAGCGACGGTGAGTGCCGTGGGAAGAGCTCGGTCGCCAGCGGCGTTTTCCTCTTCCAGAACACGAGGGAGGACGCGGTTTTGGGTGAGGGTGGTAGGGGAGGGTAGAGAAGGTGAGGGAGAGCCTCGGGCAAGGATTTTAAGGGGGAGGGCGAGGCTGAGCACTGCTTCAAAACCAGGGGCCGGTTTTTGAGCTCCTTCGGACAGGAGCGGTTTGGGGAGGGGGAGGAGAGGTCTGATTGGTCGTCCAGGGCGGTGGAGAGGGGCAGGAGAGATGTTGGTCGGGATGACACGACCAGGCCAGTAAGGAGAGAGGGGGTGTGCTTCAGTTGGGTGGAGAGAAATGAGAAAAGAGGAGGAGAGGTGACCCGAGCCCATGACAGGTGGGCCAAGGGGGTGAGCATGCTGCTCTCCTTTTTCAGCAGGTGGAGTAGAAAATGAGAGAGAGGGAGAGGGTGGAAGATTTTGAGTAAAAACTTCAAACATTTTCAAACCCTAAGTTTGAATAATTCAAACATTAACCACAAAAGAAAAATAAATCAATTACCCAAACTCACCATATTTAAGTGAAGCTACTGAATTTATAAATGCCCAAGTCAAACATCTCACTGAGCTCTCAAAGAACAGAAAACTTGTAGTGAGAAGGCAAAAGAATAACTCAAATGGTCATGTTATTTTGATGGCTACAAAATCTAGTGAGATTTATGTGCAAGCAAGCTCTTTTGTGAAAATTTAGAACAGGGTAAGAAACTATATATGACCTAGATCAAAATGTTTCAAATGCATGTCAAAAACCATCTAGGGTTTGCTTACTAATAGCTCCTAGTTTGGCTAAGTTTTAACAATCATGAAGATCCTCATCGTTGATGTTTTATTTTAGTTGTTGAGGTTTTTGGTGTTTCTATCAACCTGGAAGGCTAGTGGAACTCAATCAAGAATAATGAGTGCAAAAAAGCTACTTCATGCCTCAAAATTCTACACACATAAAAGTTTTTGCTAAGATTGAACATCTAGGCTAACACCACAATACTAATGATAAGAGAAGTGGGGTGTTACATAGTATTTCTATGCTAGACCTGTGTAGAAATTCCTTACTCCTGTGTCTAAGTTCCTATATAATACTTAGTAGAAATATTGATGCTATGCAATTGATGAAAAGTTTTACAAAATGTTAAGTGACTACTCAGGACTGTGCTCATGGTTGTCGTCGCCTAGGATGAATGTCTATTCTACTTAGGGTCGTGAGCATGGTGGTTTTCACCTGAGAGTACACATCCACTAAGTTAATGAAACACATGGGTGGATTCGTTGAATGGTTTATGTTGAGTGGCTACTCAGGTTTGTGCTTGTGGTTGTCTTCGCCTAAGGTAGTTTCTACTATACCTGGGGCCATGAGCATGGTGGTTTTTACCTGAGAGTAGACTTGTGGACGGCCACCCAGGAACAAAGGGATCTGAAGAACTCCGAGTGACGATTGCTTCTAATGCAGCCATTGCCATATGGGCTCTGGCTTGATCAATTAAGTTGCATGGACTCGCCCCGCTTGACAAGCAGATGTAGAGGGTGTTAGGTGGAACGGGTCAAGCCAGAGTGGGAGGGAAATTGCTTCTGAAAGATCTCGTCTCATTCTTCTCATTTTCCTTATCACTTCAGAGTGTAAAGGATAGTTTGGGTTGAATGGGTACAATGGTGAACGTGCACAATCTCTGCAGAGTGTAAAACTAAGTACTTAGTCGTGTCCCCGTTACGGACAATTTGAGCAGCTGATTACGGACGTCAACGGAGGATTCCACCATTCCAATTTCTAAGATAAAACTTGATGGGTGAACAAGGGTTGAATGAGACAGTGGTTGTCATGCCACAAATGTCTCGAATAGAAGAAAAGTGTTTTCCAAAGAGTTAGTAAAAATTGGCTTTATGCAAAATAGCCTTGAACTCCACCAGCCAAATAAGCATATAGGTTATTAGAGTTTTTCGACTAAGTGTCCACTATAGTGTCACTTGCCAGACTCCATTTTTAATGGAATCTGACCCACGTTGTTCCATTTTTTTCTTATTGCAGATTGTTCAGATGACGAGTGAGGTTTACTTTAAAGGTTTCGAGTCTACAACCAACATGTTCTCGCCTGTGGCAACATGATGATGATGGAGACTCACTGTTATTGTATTTCCGCTGTTTACTCTTTCTGTGCTAGCTTTATGCTATGCAACTTGTATTGATTATTTTGTAAGTCTGGATCATCGATGTAATAAAATTGATACTTTGTTGTGATATTACATCGTAAACTGTGTGTGAAACGAATCGATCCAGGGATTTGCACTTACACAGGTACCTTGCCATATTTAAGTGCAGGTACGCTACATGCATAATCACCAACAACGGGACGAATTTCGCTGTTGGAGAACTTGAAAAATACTGTGGCCGGAACAACATCCGGCTTGATCTGGCATCTATGGCACACCCACAATCCAATGGACCAGTCGAGTGAACCAATGGCATAATTCTTCAAGGCTTAAAGCCACGCTTGGAAGTACCATTACACAGGGCAGCTGGAGCTTGGGTAGAAGAATTACCTACCGTCTTATGGAGCATCAGGACAACACCCAACAGATCAATCGGCTACACGCCCTTCTTCCTTGTATATGGCGCAGAAGTAGTTCTTCCAACAGACGATATACATGATTCTCCCTACGTTGCAGCCTACGTCGAAGCAGACACAGAAGAAGCCCGACAAGACGGTTTAGACCTACTCGAAGAAGAAAGGGAGATTGCACTCCAGCGATCCGCCATATACCAACAAGACCTAGGAAGATATCACAGTAGAAGAGTAAGGCGAAGATCGTTTCGAGAAGGTGATTTGGTGCTCCGCATAGTTCAGAAAAAGGAGCACAAGTTGTCCCCTACATGGGAAGGACCCTTCGTTATCAGCAAAGCGCTCAAGAACGAGGCATACTATCTTGTGGACCTTAGAGATCTCAAAAAGAAGAAGAAAAAGGACCGCAAAAGGAAAAGAGGCGAAGAAGCGAAGCTCAGCAAATCAAAACGCTCTTGGAACATTGAGCAGCTACGTCGTTTTTACACTTAGCAATTCTATTGTAAACATATGTCTATACTCATGAAATAAAAAGCTTTGGATTGACAAAATTTGCATTTGATAGTATTACACTTACTCATTCATATTTTATTTAAAAATGATCATATTCCTCACTTTGAACATGTCAATTTTGTTAACATGAATAACTATGCATGACAGGTTCGGCTTACTGCCTTACAAAAATAAAATTAGCGTTCGTCTTAGATTTTTTTCTCTAATCGTTTATGTTCTGGGTTGCTCCACTAGATGTTTTATGCGCCCAAAGGCGGCACGGGCATTAGGTGTAAGCAGATTGACTATGGTCCTGCTACCTAACAAAGTGTCACCATCTTTGTGGTTTCGCTAATATATGAAAAGGCTAAAGGCATAAACAAGATAACTCAAAGACGGGCAAGGAACATAGTCGCATGGCACAGTGCTAGCAATACTTCAGTATTAAGTACCAAAGGAGCATGATATGCATCACAAGACAAACTTGTTCACAAAATATATTACAAGACTTCATGAATAAGTTGTTCGCCTCAAGCATAAGGACTTCATAACCAGCAATTTTTTCCTTTAATCTTGTGCAGGGGACTTATAGTGCGCATCAGCATCGCCTTCGGCTTGTGTTGGCAGTCTCCTCATGCTCTTCGCCATGCGCGCCAGTCTGCTCAGAGATTTCGTCTTCTGACGAGCTTCGCAGAAGTTCAGGCATGTCCTGGCGAGTATAGATCACCTTGGGGTTGATCTTGTCAGCAATGAAGGAGGCGTAGCCCGTCACAGAATTATACACAGCAGTCGGGTTGATCTTGTTGCTATCAGCATCATGGGTTGGTAAGCATCTCACCACCCTCTTGATATCCATCTCGGGATGGTGTCCCATAACACTGCCTAAGGCAAGTTTGGCACCTCCACGAGCGGCAGCACGAAGACGCTCCTCAGCGTTGCTTGCGCAGTTCTCAAGCAGAGGCACCAGAGTCCTTATGTTGGTTGCCAAAGGCAGCTGCTTAGGGAACATCTGACTTAATAAGTCTTTCCCAGCAGCAGTTTGGCGAGCAATCAGCTCACCAAACTCCAACACGAGCTCCAGGCGAGTGGCATCGTCAATGTCACCAAGCCCAGCAGGAGCTACAACAAAAAGAAAATAAGGCAAAAGCAAAAAACCTCGTTCAAGAAGACGAAAGACGAAAAAAGGAAGGCGGGAAACATACCAAGAATCTTGTCGTCCAAAGCCTGGATTTCGTCTTTCGACGTTCCAGCTGGCCGACAAGCTCGTGGATACGGAGCTCCGCCTTCTCAGTAAGAGATTTCATCTCTTTCCTGGCGTCTTCGGCTTCTTGGCGAGCTGTAGTCAGTTCGTCTTTAAGACGCAACTGCTCAGCCTCTGCACTCTCCTGGAGCGCCTTCATGGCGTCCTCAGACAGCTTCTGGTTCTCTTGGAGAAGAGGGCCTTATTTTCGCGCCTATCGACAACAATGTCGCCAGACTACTCAGCAGTTTGCTGGGCCTTTGCAAGCAGATCTACAAAGTACATCATTTTTCATAAGCAAGGAGAAACTTAGGCGACAAAAGACAAAAACCAAAAAGCAAAGCCACTTAGGATATTACATACCAGCAGCATGTTTCGCCTTGTTTTTGGCGAACTTGAGCTCCTGGCGCTACGCGACCAAGGAATTCCACAAGTCGCGGTTTAGGTCCTCGCCCTCCTGAAAAAACCCAGAAAAAATGCAAGCAAAAGGGTCAGGTGAAGTACACTTGGGGACTGGTAAACAATGTGATCAAATTCAAGGCCATCTTTTGACTAAATTCATTAGATCAAAGAGACGCCCGAGGACTGGGAATGTGGATAAGGTGAAAGAAAATTTACCTTAACATGCTTCTTCAGAAGCCGGTAGCCAGTCTTCATCTTGGCGTACAATGCATCGCAATTGTCTTCAAGTTTGTGCACTGTAACCGCCGTAGTGATTGGCTTAGGCGAAGAACGCCCAGCAGACTCCTTTTCAGCAGCAATTCTTGCCTCAATAGAAGGGAAAAGAAATCCCTCGTCATCAAAGACTTCTTCTTTAACATTCTCGAAGTCATCATTAGCCGAAGCTTCAACCTTATTGGTTTCCTCAAGAACGGCTGCCTTTGCAGTAGCAGCCGTCTTCTCAGCAGCCTCCATCCTCTCCACAATCGCGTCCGGCATATCAATGTCGGCTCTCACCTCTTGGGAAGCAGGAGCCGACACACTCGTCGTAACGTTGGGAGTAGGAGGAGCGGTAGCTGGCGAAGGAGTCGGGGGCTTACCCCTTCCAGTCACCATCTTCGCCTTAACCTTGCATGTAGGCTTAACTCTGAGATAAGACGAAGATACAAGGCTTAGCAACATGGGAAGTAAAAAGTAAGAAAGCATGATACGAAACTTAGGCTCCCATAACTTACACTTTCTGAGGCATGGCGAAGGCGGATTCCTCGTCGTCATCCAGGACGTCGTGAATAACGGCGCCCTTGGGGATAGAGGAAACGTCCTCCTTCTTCTTGTTCTTCCTCAATGCAGCATCGGTCAATGTCGCCTTATTGGCACCAACCTTACGCTTGCGTGTCTTAGTGCTGGTAGCAGCGACCGAAGAAGGGGAAGAATCAAGCTGACAAGGGAAAGATACAATTGAGAGGGATAATAAGCCGAACAAATGCAAAACATGTAAACATATGAAGCACACCGGTGGAGGCTTGTTGAGGGAGGTATACATGGGAAAAGACTCGGTGAATTGGGTCCTCTCCTTGAGCAGCTTCTTGAATCGCATCAAGAAGGCGTCATTCGTCAAGTCTTCCTTGGAGACGCGGAGAGGATCATCCCGAGTGCCGTGCACAGCAGGCCCTTGTTCTCCAGGAGAGGTTGCACCCGCCTTTTGAGCCAACACAGAATTGTATCTGTGTCGGTAAGTTTCGGCTTCGCCTCCGTAGTCATGTACTCAATCCGTTTATGGATGAGCTGGAGGTGTGCAGGCAGAACCTTCTCCGGCTTCTCGTCCCACGAAAGGCAAGGAGAAGCGGCTGAATTAACAAAACGCGGGAGACTTATCGTCTTCCCTGCAGGAGCTATATCTGAACAGTAGAAAAAGGCGCTCGCCCAGCTACGGACAGAGTTCACTTGGGAACCTTAGGATACCAAGCCCTATTCCTAGGCAAGTTAAGGCCAACGGTGCCCAAAATTAGCAGCTCGTCGCCTTCTGTTTGGCGTTTACAGTGGAAGCAGTACTTAAAGAAATCTAAGTTGGGCGCTATTCCTCAGTATCCTTCAAATAAGGCTTGGAAGCCGGCTAAGTACAAGATGTTCTTGGGTCCGAGGTTGTGCGGCTGCAAGCCGTAATAATCTAGTATAGAGACAAAGAAATACGACGGTGGCAAAGCCATACCGCGATGCAGGTGGGAGACAAGAATTACCCGCCCGTCGCCTTCTGGAGCTGGAATGGCGTGCTCGTAAGCCAAGCGCCATTTGCAGATCTCGCGGGGAGGAAGGAGACCCTCGCGCTCCAGCTCCATCAAATCATCCTCGGTGATGGTTGATGGGAGCCAATGGCGTGGCTAGGAATCGTCCTCCTCCTCGGGGACGGTCGCAGCGGCGTCGCCAAAATCAGAGGGCATCTTCTCTCCGGGGAAGAGCCTGATGATCGGCTCCGCGAGCAACGCCTCCGCGGGCGTGCCTGAGGAAGATGTGCCGCCGACGGTGGATGCCTCCGACGAGCTCCTCGTCCCAGCATTAGTTGCCCTCGTCGCGTCCTCCTCCGCCGCCGAACGCGCCGCAACGGAAGCAATAGTTTGTCCATGGATTTGGTGTGGACGTGGAGGGCGATGTGCTCGGTGCGCAGGAGAGAGAGCGAGCACGAGCGAGAGGAAGAAGATGAACAGAAATGAATCGGTGATTTAATTTCGAATTACGGGAAGGTATTTATGGTCCACCCCACGATCTCCGCAACGGTTGGATTCGCACCGTTCGATCCGCGCCACGTGGAGCGGAGAAATTGAGGGAGCCGTTTTCCTTCTCCCGTAAGCCTCGGGTCATGCGCGGGAAAATCATGATGATTAGATTTGGTCTAGTCAACAGTCTAGACTGTCATGGACTGAACATTGACACGACCTGACCTCAGGCTGGCGAGGAATCTTTCCCTCTTTCCATCGATTGACAAATTATTCGGCTTGTGCGCCCATGAGCTCAACGGTTGTTTCAACTTATTGAAAAGCCGTATCCTCAGTTACATAGGGAATGGTTCAAGCTCTGCAGCAGTTCATCAAGAAGATGAAGACGAAAGTTTCGTAAGGAAGATTGAGACGAACAATCAGGAGTGCTCCAACCTTTCCGGGGACTACTGTGGAGGATATACCAAACCACGTGGGCTAAACCAGCTTACCAGGATGGCCCAATAGGTGATAAGGTCTTCGTCTTATCGGGCGGCACAGTGGGCTGAAGCGCAAGAGGAAGCCTACAAGCCGATCAGGATCCAGACGAACCGATGTTCGACTTAGAGAACAAGTTAGGGTTTATCCCGTGTTAGTTTAGGACTCCCAATATAGGTCGGTTAGCCTTTCCTTATAAGAGAAGGCACAGCGTCTATATAAGACTTCCTCTTGTTCCACTCAAGGGACACGCCTTACAACCTACATTGTAAACTGTACACATATTCACATCTAGTGAATTATAGCAGCACGTAAGATCTTGCCACCGCTGCAAGGTCCGAAGCTGGGTAAATCCTTGTGTGCAATCCCGATCCTAAATTCCGCCATGCCTTCCCCCTCTCTACACCATTGGAGCATAACACATACTTACGTGCCTAAAAATCCAATAACCCGACAGTCGACAATACGGATCGAATAAAAAAAGTTTAATGGGCATGCGTGTACATACAAGGCTGTGAAAAACAAATCAATTCATTCAGGAACAGAGCCGGCTCAAAATACCAAGAAAGGAAAAGGTGTCAATGACGTTTCAAAAAGGAAAAGTTTGGATAAGTTAAGAGGCGTATCCGACTCAAAGAAGAATACTACTTTCAGCCATGCATGTGTAGAGCGCTGCTAGCACTTACCATGTGGGACATGATTTCCAAGGATGCAATAAAAAAGATAAAGTCAAAACAAGACATGCTCTGCTCTAGACTCTAGTCCATGACGCACGGCTTCGAAAAGATATAACCCGGCTCCCACAAGTTTTGGACAACATCCATCTATGACCCGGCCACCAGCCGGTTTCAAGCGTTCCAGCCGCCCGACTCTCATTGCATCAGCAGAGGAGAAAATAAGCTTAGCCCAAGAGTGCTACGCAACTATGGTTGACGATGCCCAGGAGTGTTTTGTGAAAATAGAAGAGGAAAAGAAAAAATTTAGCCCAAAAGTGTGACTTAACTTTGGTTGGCGATGCCTAGGAGTGCTTTGCAGCCATATATTAGTTTCACCCGAGAGTGCTTTGCAATATGACAAATCAGTGATCTTGGGGACTTACTAACTAAAAAAATTTAGTTGTAATTTGATAACTCAACAACCGACAAAGACGCTATTTTTATTCTTGGTTATACTTGCTGCTAGCTCGATGTTATTCTCACCGGGTAAAGACGCCACAATAACCTGATGCTAAAAATCCGGCTTTCAATCTAACTATGATTCCCATGTGGACTTAGCAGAC
This sequence comes from Poa annua, assembly GCA_026929855.1. Taxonomy (NCBI): domain Eukaryota; kingdom Viridiplantae; phylum Streptophyta; class Magnoliopsida; order Poales; family Poaceae; genus Poa; species Poa annua. Next base: position 74,852,120 of record CM049431.1, on the reverse strand, counting down.
CCTGATCCTCTGATCGTACTAGTTTTACGCACGAAAGTTGTCATGAAAAAACCGGCTATGTAGAGAGTTAAAGAAACAAAAAAGGGTCATCTAAACCAAAAGGATTTGCAGAACGACAAGATAACGTTCGTCAAATAGCGCAAATTCTCAGGGTGCCACCGTCAGAAAAGTAACTCGGTACTATAAAATTTAGAGAGCTCCGAGTAGCTGGAGGCAGCAGACCCGGCGCTTGGAGGCTACTCATCAGAATAGTCAGTTATGCTCAAATTGTTATAAGTCTCAGGTTGTCGCAGGCTGGAACCCGGCACTTGGGGCTACTCAGTTTAAAGCTCAAAAGCTATTGAAATAAGAAACTTAAAAGTCCCAGGTTGCTGCGAGTAACAACCCGGCACTTGGGGGCTTGAGTCGGGAAGTAATATTCCCCGAGTTAAAGTATCAAAAATCAAATCCAGATCATAAATATCTGGAGCATACTTCAGCATAGCCTCCGTATGAGCAGGCTTAATCAGAGTCAGATGAAACCCTGTTAAAAAAACATGGTTATATGAGGCGGAACACCAATAAGACTCGGCCCAATGATTTAATAATGTAACCCGGACTTTTAGTCCACAAGTATTTATCTTATTTCATGAGCTTAACCCGGATTTGAACTTGCAGCCTTCACATGAAACATGGTGATCAAGATCAAAGTCACAAAGAAGAGCAAGCCAAGCTCATATCAAAATTAATCTTCTGGGCTATCGTTGGGGGAATGATAACCCGGTAGCAACATGAAGAGGGAAGCGTAACCCGGCAGGCAGGAGGCCTGGGCGAGATTATCCTGCACTCCACATGAGCAGGGTTACAATTGGGTCGAAGAGCTCATTTCATAACCCGGTGATGCACATGGTGGGTGTGTTTTTGGGAGACCCCAAGAGTAAGGTGTGAAGTAGTGCAACAGCAAGTTTCCCTTAGTATGAAACCAAGCTTATCGAACCAGTAGGAGATGAATGATTCCTTCGAGGTTGTTGGCGGTGACGTTGACACGGCGCAATACCAGCGCTAGTAGCGAACGTGGAGGCTGCACACAAATAATCAAGATATTTTGCCCCAACTTAACAGTGAGGTTGTCAATCTCACCGGCTTGCTGTAACAAAGGATTAAACGTATGTGTGAAAGAAAGAGTGTATGTTTGTAGAAAGTAACAGGTTTACAGTCGTGGTTTTATCAGATTAATGAGAAGGCCCGGGGTCCACAGTTCACTAGTGGTGTCTCTCCATAAATAATAATAACATTCATCCATGCGTGGTAAACAAATTACAGCTAGGCAATTGACAGAATAATGATAAGCAACCCAATGCATATACTAATGATATGGTGTCTAGTGTGAGATTCATTCAGACATTACAACAATATACATATACCGTTCCAACCGCATTTTTGACTAATAATCCATAGCGTCCGCACCCCTTTCAGTATTAAGTTGCATGCAACAGATTATCGCCTTAAACAAAGTGTGTAAAGTAAGTAAATAACATCATCCTTAGACAAAGTACCACTGTTTTATCCCTAGTAGCAACAGTACGTCTACAACCTTAGAGCTCTCTGTCACCGCCCTAGATTTAAAAGAGACATGAACCAACTTTCGAGCATAAATACCCCCTCTAGGAGTTACGAGCATCTACTTGGCCAGAGCACGCACAAGTAACGGAGAGCATGCAAGATCATTAAACAGCACACACATGATATATTATGAAGCAATAACTTTGGTACTCAATATTCATCGGATCCCAGCAAACACAACATGGAGAATTACATAAAGATGAGCTTGATCATGATAGGCAGCTCAAAAGATCTAAACATGATAGCACAAGAGGAGAATTGAACCATCTAGCTACTGCTATGGACATGTAATCCAAGGTAGACTAATCACGCATCAGTCCGGACGCGGTCATGGCGACGTAGAGGCCTCCGGGGACGATTCCCCCTCCCGGCAGGGTGCCGGGGAGCAGTTTTGATCTCTCCCAATTGGTGTTGACGACGGCGGCGGCTCGGGACCTGTGGAGGAAAAAGTGTTCAATTGTGCTATGTTTTTAGGTCAAGGGGGTATTTGTCGGCGAAAGACCTAGGTCGGTGGGCGCCCGAGGGGGTCTCGTCACCTCCCGGCGTGGCTGGCATGTGGGCCGCGCCACCAGGTGATGAGGCCACCTCGCGGCCCCTCTTTGTCTTGTATTTGGTTTTCCTGGACGCATATATTCCAAAAATAAATCCTTGTTGGCTCGTTTCCAATTTGGCGGATATTTCCTTAAGAGCTTTTCTGAAACCAAAAACAGCAGAAAACAGGGAACTGGCACTCTGGCATCTTGTTAATAGGCTAGTCCCCAAAAATGCATAAAACTATATAAAATGCAAATAGAACATGTAATAACATGATATAACATAGCATGGAACACAAGAAATTATGGATTCGTTGGAGACGTATCACCCTGCAGAATCATAACCCGTCAGAATTATAGCCCGGCAGAATCATAACCCGACAGAATTATAACCCGTCATCAGGGAAGACACATCAATACCAGGCGGGCTTTCAGGAAGAGTCCGCGTTGGGCGAGGTTTCAGGAAGATCCAGAGAAGGAAGGCTCTAGAGGACTCAGAGGCAGTATTCATCAATGAGCCCATATAAGCCGGCTCCTAGGTCATAGAAAGATAGGTCAAGAGAGGCTACTGTGACGCCCGAAAATCGGTACTATGTAGATTTAAGCGATCCCGCCGAAATTCACATAATAATGATTTTAGGTCGCCCACCAGACATAATGTGCACGCCGAAACATGCGCATTATGTGGGTGGAATTGTGATAACATTACAACAGTTCCGATACATCCACAAATACAACAGAAGATAAAAATACAACAACGACTCGAACGAGTCAAGATACAAATGTTACAATACAAAGATTCAAATGACAGCAGAAGCAAGATAGTATCCGACTACGGATAAGATACAAATTGGACTAAGAGTCCTGAAGATAAGCAATGGCGCCATATCCCTGCCTAGCCAAGCCGGAGGGATTCCCAAGCTAACGTCGTCAGACTTCAAACCTGTTAACTGCACATAAAGCACAACCCAAAAGAGGGTCAGGGCACTCCCTGGCAAGCAAAACCGACTTGCCTACTTTCTACACCATCTCCCAAAATATAGGGGAGGTGGACTTAGCGGCAGCAGCACTTGCAACCTAAAGAGACACGCTACAACTTCCGTCTAATTAGAGAGGGATAAGAGAGCGCATAAGATAAACATCTACAGCTAACACCAATCATAACCCATTCTCGGATTAATCCCCTCAACCAAGTATGAGGAAGCAATTTGGGAAACTCACACGTTAAACAGTTTTAATTACCATTTATTGTAAAAGTAATTATATATTACTAGTCAGGTTAATTAACAAATGATTAGGTGTAAGTTGTCTAGATCTTGTTAGCCAGCATCATCACCAAGTCGTCCATAATCGTGGACACGGCTCATCGATAAGATTATACCCTGCAGGGGTGCACAACTGGACCCATACTCGCATGATCAACCCAGTCAAAAACATTAGGGCCTTTCAACCCAACTCTTTTCCTTCACCGCAACAAGTCCAGGAGCCACGGGAGCTATGCTGGTCCCGGCCAAAAGGGTGCGGACTCCCGCAGGACACACCCCTCCGCACCAACAGGCCGCGCCCTATATGCATGTAACAAGGCACACCGCCAAAGTAAAATACTACACTAGTATTGATGCATATGAGACAAATGGTAAACCCGAACTAGGTGCAGCTCCCGGACAAGTCAAAGTTCCAGTCAAAGTCGAGGGGGGCTGCATAGGGCCTCCCACAAGTGGTTAGTGCGCTCAAAATTGGATCCGAGGACAAAATCTCAGTTCCTAGGTCGACACTGAGCAGAACAAAGCACCTCGCAAGGCCTTCCGCCTGGTGCCTTATCTTTTAATTATAATACCCCAATATAGAACTTCATTTTATTAAGGTAGAATATTCTATCAAGCTAAGCATATGAAATAAAAGACCAACAGACGACTCGCACAACCAACTCTAAGCATGCGCTACGACTCGCAAGGCCAACAGATAAACATGCAACAGGTATTAGGTTGTGGGGATAAAGCTGTATGGGCTGCAGGATAAACATGTGATGGGATCGCGATAAAGAATCGAATACTAGGGTAGCAGAGATCAACGGCAGGAATGAAAGACAATGTATAGGTAAACAAGCAAACTTTGCTTGCCTGGAATCCCGCATGGAAGTAGATCTTGTCGTTGCTCACACATCTCAACGTCTTATCCGCGAAGAAGCAACAAACACTGGAAAACGTAAAAGATGCATTTTACAACTACGGCAAAAGATCCAGCATGATCATATGAGAAAGATGCATGACATGGCAAGATGCAAAACAATGCAATGAATCCAAATTAAGCGGGAAAGCAACCCCGACAAATAATATTTAGGTGCAAGTTATTTATTTAGCAACAATATTAAATGTTGGTTAACATGGCAACACATGGCATGGGTGACCTAATTAAATTAAATGGAATAGGGCATTATATATTTATTACCCCTACCATTCCATATTTAATTATTTAATTGCAATTAAAAAATTATACTAAGCAATTAAAAATAACAGAGGCAACAAATGACATACAAATGGCATATTAATATTCATTGCATTTTTTCTGATAAATAAACATATAAAGATTATTTAATTTGGAGTTATACATTAAAAGTTATTAGCATTTTAATTCTAGGGGTGTTTCTGCAATTTCCAGGGACTTATCCGTGATAGAAAAGTGTTCTGGTGAGGGTCTAAACTTAAAACAGGAAGTGCAGGGGCTTCTGCGTAAAACTTGCAGCGCATGGTTCTCTCCTGACTTTTGTTACTGCGCCTGGCTACAGCCAGAGAGGCTGACATGTGGGGCCCGTGCTGACGGGGCGATGCGCAGGCCGCTGCGGACTCCCACGGTCACTGACCGGTGGAACCCGCCTGTCAGTGCACGAATAAAAGGAAAAAAGTGCCCTTTTCCGGCGAGCCAAGGATTCGAACCCACGACCTCGTGCGCGCGGTGCGGATGGGTGTGCTAGCCACCAGGACCGAGGCGTGCTAGTGGTAGGAAAAGAGTTCGCGCGCTTAAGACTGGATCTGGTGCTCAGCTTACTAACGAAACTGCATCTGATCTTAGACAGACACAGCGGCGGCGGAAAAATCGCTCGACGGCGACCCCGACCGGGCCGCGCTGGGGCGGGGCGTGCGTGGGTGTTGCGGTGGGACGGATGTGCACTAGGGCGAGGCAGCGGGAAAGGACCAGAGGAAGAAAAAAAATGAAGCTTGATGCTATGGCACCCATGGCGGCCGGAGGAAGGCGTGGACCAACGCGACGCATCCGAGACTTAAACGAGCCGGGGGAGAGGTAAAATCGATAGAGGAGCTCACGGGGATTGTGTGGGCGTAGTCGTTCGCTGTCGAGGAGGACCGAGTCGCCGGAATCGTGGCGGCGGAGCTCGTCGGTCGCGGGGGGAAGTAGAAGAGCACGACGGCCTCGGGTTCTTCCAGCTTGATTCCTTGCACGGGGGCGAAAGAAGAGGGGGGGGGCGCTGCTCCGGGGCAGCTTCACGGATCCTCGACGGCAGCGTAGCAGATGATCGACGTGCGGTGGCTCCGGTGAGTTTTCATGCGGGGAAGATCAGAGGAAGGAAAAGCAGGTGGCGGCGCGAATGGGGTAGAGGAGGAAGGAGGGGTGCGGCTAGGGTTTGGAGGAGGGTCGGGGTCGGCTTAAAGAGAGGGGGAAAGGGAGGAGCAGTGGGGCAGGAGCACATGGTGGGGGAGGCTTGCTTTTTCTCCTCTGCTGGAAGTCCGTATGAAGAAGAAGATGCGAAGAAGGGAATGGTGGGGTCCTGTTGGGCCAAGGTGAGGGGGAAAATGGCCCAGGTAAGTTGTTTCTCTGTTTTTATTATATCCTTCTTTTATTCTTTTCCTGTTTTCATGTTTTAAAACAAAATAGGAGAAGAAAAAGATTTATAACTTTTGGCAAATATTTATAGTTTCAAAAATACATAATTTAATATATTAGTTTGAATATTTGAAAAGAATTTAAATACCACCTTTAAATTAATTTTATTTGCAATTAGATGGAAAAGTGGAAAATAATTTAAATTGTGTTGAATTTAAATGCAATAATTTAAATTTAGATTGACAAATGCAAATGATGCATGATGATGTCATGTTGATGCAAAAAAGAAAACAAACAATTTTCTAATTGGGAAAAAATCTCGGGGCGTTACAACCGACACCACTAACAAGGGATCACGTCCCGCGATCCACGCCGAGACCAGAAAAGAGAGGGGTAACCACCGAGTCTTCCGGCTCCGTGATGAACTTCTCGACACCACTAACAAGGGATTGTTGCTCCACCTTGAAATTCTCTACACCACTAACAAAAGGAGTTGCTCACGTCGAAGTTTTTTTCAAAAGATCGAACCTAATAGGTTAAAATGCAAGAGATCGTCCACCCACACGTAGGATCTTAATAACTTTGAAAGTTTGGATAAGAGAAGAGACTCCAAAACAAATAAGATAGGAGGAGAAATAGAACTGAGGTAAGGAATAAATAGAAACCTATTGAGACCATTTCAAAAATAGTTTTAGTCAAATAGTTTTCAACACTCTAGAAACAGCGACCGTTAGCGAGGTTATCCTACAGGCTTTTGCGGACCCGCTGCTTCGATAACCAATCATATCGAAACAACAAGGAGATCGAAACCAAGGCTCTGATACCACTTTGTGACGCCCGAAAATCGGTACTATGTAGATTTAAGCGATCCCGCCGAAATCCACATAATAACGATTTTAGGTCGCCCACCAGACATAATGTGCAAGCCGAAACATGCGCATTATGTGGGTGGAATTGTGATAACATTACAACAGTTCCGATACATCCACAAATACAACAGAAGATAAGAATACAACAACGACTCGAACGAGTCAAGATACAAATGTTACAATACAAAGATTCAAATGACAGCGGAAGCAAGATAGTATCCGACTACGGATAAGATACAAATTGGACTAAGAGTCCTGAAGATAAGCAATGGCGCCATATCCCTGCCCAGCCAAGCCGGAGGGATTCCCAAGCTAACGTCGTCAGACTTCAAACCTGTTGACTGCACATAAAGCATAACCCAAAAGAGGGTCAGGGCACTCCCTGGCAAGCAAAACCGACTTGCCTACTTTCTACACCATCTCCCAAAATATAGGGGAGGTGGACTTAGCAGCAGCAGCACTTGCAACCTAAAGAGACACGCTATAACTTCCGTCTAATTAGAGAGGGATAAGAGAGCGCATAAGATAAACATCTACAGCTAACACCAATCATAACCCATTCTCGGATTAACCCCCTCAACCAAGTATGAGGAAGCAATTCGGGAAACTCACACGTTAAACAGTTTTAGTTACCATTTATTGTGAAAGTAATTATATATTACTAGTCAGGTTAATTAACAAATGATTAGGTGTAAGTTGTCGATCTTGTTAGCCAGCATCACCACCAAGTCGTCCATAACCGTGGACACGGCTCATCGATAAGATTATACCCTGCAGGGGTGCACTACTGGACCCATACTCGCATGATCAACCCAGTCAAAAACATCAGGGCCTTTCAACCCAACTCTTTTCCTTCACCGCAACAAGTCCAGGAGCCACGGGAGCTATGCTGGTCCCGGCCAAAAGGGTGCGGACTCCCGCAGGACACACCCCTCCGCACCAACAGGTCGCGCCCTATATGCATGTAATAAGGCACACCGCCAAAGTAAAATACTACACTAGTATTGATGCATATGAGACAAATGGAAAACCCGAACTAGGTGCAGCTCCCGGACAAGTCGAAGTTCCAGTCAAAGTCGAGGGGGGGCTCCATAGGGCCTCCCACAAGTGGTTAGTGCGCTCAAAATTGGATCCGAGGACAAAATCTCAGTTCCTAGGTCGACACTGAGCAGAACAAAGCACCTCGCAAGGCCTTCCGCCTGGTGCCTTATCTTTTAATTATAATACCCCAATATAGAACAACATTTTATTAAGGTAGAATATTCTATCAAGCTAAGCATATGAAATAAAAGACCAACAGACGACTCGCACAACCAACTCTAAGCATGCGCTACGACTCGCAAGGCCAACAGATAAACATGCAACAGGTATTAGGTTGTGGGGATAAAGCTGTATGGGCTGCAGGATAAACATGTGATGGGATCGCGATAAAGAATCGAATACTAGGGTAGCAGAGATCAACGGCAGGAATGAAAGACAATGTATAGGTAAACAAGCAAACTTTGCTTGCCTGGAATCCCGCATGGAAGTAGATCTTGTCGTTGCTCACACATCTCAACGTCTTATCCGCGAAGAAGCAACAAACACTGGAAAACGTAAAAGATGCATTTTACAACTACGGCAAAAGATCCAGCATGATCATATGAGAAAGATGCATGACATGGCAAGATGCAACACAATGCAATGAATCCAAATTAAGCGGGAAAGCAACCCCGACAAATAATATTTAGGTGCAAGTTATTTATTTAGCAGCAATATTAAATGTTGGTTAACATGGCAACACATGGCATGGGTGACCTAATTAAATTAAATGGAATAGGGCATTATATATTTATTACCCCTACCATTCCATATTTAATTATTTAATTGCAATTAAAAAATTATACTAAGCAATTAAAAATAACAGAGGCAACAAATGACATACAAATGGCATATTAATATTCATTGCATTTTTTCTGATAAATAAACATATAAAGATTATTTAATTTGGAGTTATGCATTAAAAGTTATTAGCATTTTAATTCTAGGGGTGTTTCTGCAATTTCCAGGGACTTATCCGTGATAGAAAAGTGTTCTGGTGAGGGTCTAAACTTAAAACAGGAAGTGCAGGGGCTTCTGCGTAAAACTTGCAGCGCATGGTTCTCTCCTGACTTTTGTTACTGCGCCTGGCTACAGCCAGAGAGGCTGACATGTGGGGCCCGTGCTGACGGGGCGATGCGCAGGCCGCTGCGGACTCCCACGGTCACTGACCGGTGGAACCCGCCTGTCAGTGCACGAATAAAAGGAAAAAAGTGCCCTTTTCCGGCGAGCCAAGGATTCGAACCCACGACCTCGTGCGCGTGGTGCGGATGGGTATGCTAGCCACTAGGACCGAGGCGTGCTAGTGGTAGGAAAAGAGTTCGCGCGCTTAAGACTGGATCTGGTGCTCAGTTTACTAACGAAACTGCATCTAATCGTAGACAGACACAGCGGCGGCGGAAAAATCGCTCGACGGCGACCCCGACCGGGCCGCGCTGGGGCGGGGCGTGCATGGGTGTTGCGGTGGGACGGATGTGCACTAGGGCGAGGCAGCGGGAAAGGACCAGAGGAAGAAAAAAAAATGAAGCTTGATGCTATGGCACCCATGGCGGCCGGAGGAAGGCGTGGACCAACGCGACGCATCCGAGACTTAAACGAGCCGGGGGAGAGGTAAAATCGATAGAGGAGCTCACAGGGATTGTGTGCGCGTAGGCGTTCGCTGTCGAGGAGGACCGAGTCGCCGGAATCGTGGCGGCGGAGCTCGTCGGCCGCGGGGGGAAGAAGAAGAGCACGACGGCCTCGGGTTCTTCCAGCTTGATTCCTTGCACGGGGGCGAAAGAAGAGGGGGGGGCGCTGCTCCGGGGCAGCTTCACGGATCCTCGACGGCAGCGTAGCAGATGATCGACGTGCAGTGGCTCCGGTGAGTTTTCATGCGGGGAAGATCAGAGGAGGGAAAAGCAGGTGGCGGCGCGAATGGGGTAGAGGAGGAAGGAGGGGTGCGGCTAGGGTTTGGAGGAGGGTCGGGGTCGGCTTAAAGGGAGGGGGAAAGGGAGGAGCAGTGGGGCAGGAGCACATGGTGGGGGAGGCTTGCTTTTTCTCCTCTGCTGGAAGTCCGTATGAAGAAGAAGATGCGAAGAAGGGAATGGTGGGGTCCTGTTGGGCCAAGGTGAGGGGGAAAATGGCCCTGGTAATTTTTTTCTCTGTTTTTATTATTTCCTTCTTTTATTCTTTTCCTGTTTTCATGTTTTAAAACAAAATAGGAGAAGAAAAAGATTTATAACTTTTGGCAAATATTTATAGTTTCAAAAATACATAATTTAATATATTAGTTTGAATATTTGAAAAGAATTTAAATACAACCTTTAAATTAATTTTATTTGCAATTAGATGGAAAAGTGGAAAATAATTTAAATGGTGTTGAATTTAATTGCAATAATTTAAATTTAGATTGACAAATGCAAATGATGCATGATGATGTCATGTTGATGCAAAAAAGAAAACAAACAATTTTCTAATTGGGAAAAAATCTCGGGGCGTTACAACCGACACCACTAACAAGGGATCACGTCCCGCGATCCACGCCGAGACCAGAAAAGAGAGGGGTAACCACCGAGTCTTCCGGCTCCGTGATGAACTTCTCGACACCACTAACAAGGGATTGTTGCTCCACCTTGAAATTCTCGACACCACTAACAAAAGGAGTTTCTCACGTCGAAGTTTCTTTCAAAAGATCGAACCTAATAGGTTAAAAGGCAAGAGATCGTCCACCCACACGTAGGATCTTAAAAACTTTGAAAGTTTGGATAAGAGAAGAGACTCCAAAACAAATAAGATAGGAGGAGAAATAGAACTGAGGTAAGGAATAAATAGAAACCTATTGAGACCATTTCAAAAATAATTTTAGTCAAATAGTTTTCGACACTCTAGAAACAGCGACCGTTAGCGAGCTTATCCTACAGGCTTTTGCGGACCCGCTGCTTCGATAACCAATCGTATCGAAACAACAAGGAGATCGAAACCAAGGCTCTGATACCACTTTGTGACGCCCGAAAATCGGTACTATGTAGATTTAAGCGATCCCGCCGAAATCCACATAATAACGATTTTAGGTCGCCCACCAGACATAATGTGCAAGCCGAAACATGCGCATTATGTGGGTGGAATTGTGATAACATTACAACAGTTCCGATACATCCACAAATACAACAGAAGATAAGAATACAACAATGACTCGAACGAGTCAAGATACAAATGTTACAATACAAAGATTCAAATGACAGCGGAAGCAAGATAGTATCCGACTACGGATAAGATACAAATTGGACTAAGAGTCCTGAAGATAAGCAATGGCGCCATATCCCTGCCCAGACAAGCCGGAGGGATTCCCAAGCTAACGTCGTCAGACTTCAAACCTGTTGACTGCACATAAAGCACAACCCAAAAGAGGGTCAGGGCACTCCCTGGCAAGCAAAACCGACTTGCCTACTTTCTACACCATCTCCCAAAATATAGGGGAGGTGGACTTAGCGGCAGCAGCACTAACAACCTAAAGAGACACGCTACAACTTCCGTCTAATTTGAGAGGGATAAGAGAGCGCATAAGATAAACATCTACAGCTAACACCAATCATAACCCATTCTCGGATTAACCCCCTCAACCAAGTATGAGGAAGCAATTCGGGAAACTCACACGTTAAACAGTTTTAGTTACCATTTATTGTGAAAGTAATTATATATTACTAGTCAGGTTAATTAACAAATGATTAGGTGTAAGTTGTCGATCTTGTTAGCCAGCATCACCACCAAGTCGTCCATAACCGTGGACACGGCTCATCGATAAGATTATACCCTGCAGGGGTGCACTACTGGACCCATACTCGCATGATCAACCCAGTCAAAAACATTAGGGCCTTTCAACCCAACTCTTTTCCTTCACCGCAACAAGTCTAGGAGGCACGGGAGCTATGCTGGTCCCGGCCAAAAGGGTGCGGACTCCCGCAGGACACACCCCTCCGCACCAACAGGTCGCGCCCTATATGCATGTAATAAGGCACACCGCCAAAGTAAAATACTACACTAGTATTGATGCATATGAGACAAATGGAAAACCCGAACTAGGTGCAGCTCCCGGACAAGTCGAAGTTCCAGTCAAAGTCGAGGGGGGCTCCATAGGGCCTCCCACAAGTGGTTAGTGCGCTCAAAATTGGATCCGAGGACAAAATCTCAGTTCCTAGGTCGACACTGAGCAGAACAAAGCACCTCGCAAGGCCTTCCGCCTGGTGCCTTATCTTTTAATTATAATACCCCAATATAGAACAACATTTTATTAAGGTAGAATATTCTATCAAGCTAAGCATATGAAATAAAAGACCAACAGACGACTCGCACAACCAACTCTAAGCATGCGCTACGACTCGCAAGGCCAACAGATAAACATGCAACAGGTATTAGGTTGTGGGGATAAAGCTGTATGGGCTGCAGGATAAACATGTGATGGGATCGCGATAAAGAATCGAATACTAGGGTAGCAGAGATCAACGGCAGGAATGAAAGACTATGTATAGGTAAACAAGGAAACTTTGCTTGCCTGGAATCCCGCATGGAAGTAGATCTTGTCGTTGCTCACACATCTCAACGTCTTATCCGCAGAGAAGCAACAAACACTGGAAAACGTAAAAGATGCATTTTACAACTACGGCAAAAGATCCAACATGATCATATGAGAAAGATGCATGACATGGCAAGATGCAAAACAATGCAATGAATCCAAATTAAGCGGGAAAGCAACCCCGACAAATAATATTTAGGTGCAAGTTATTTATTTAGCAGCAATATTAAATGTTGGTTAACATGGCAACACATGGCATGGGTGACCTAATTAAATTAAATGGAATAGGGCATTACATATTTATTACCCCTAACATTCCATATTTAATTATTTAATTGCAATTAACAAATTATACTAAGCAATTAAAAATAACAGAGGCAAAAAATGACATACAAATGGCATATTAATATTCATTGCATTTTTCTGATAAATAAACATATAAAGATTATTTAATTTGGAGTTATACATTAAAAGTTATTAGCATTTTAATTCTAGGGGTGTTTCTGCAATTTCCAGGGACTTATCCGTGATAGAAAAGTGTTCTGGTGAGGGTCTAAACTTAAAACAGGAAGTGCAGGGGCTTCTGCGTAAAACTTGCAGCGCATGGTTCTCTCCTGACTTTTGTTACTGCGCCTGGCTACAGCCAGAGAGGCTGACATATGGGGCTCGTGCTGACGGGGCGATGCGCAGGCCGCTGCGGACTCCCACGGTCGCTGACCGGTGGAACCCGCCTGTCAGTGCGCGAATAAAAGGAAAAAAGTGCCCTTTTCCGGCGAGCCGAGGATTCGAACCCACGACCTCGTGCGCACGGTGCGGATGGGTGTGCTAGCCATTAGGACCGAGGCGTGCTAGTGGTAGGAAAAGAGTTCGCGAGCTTAAGACTGGATCTGGTGCTCAGTTTACTGACGAAACTGTATCTGATCGTAGACAGACACAGCGGCGGCGGAAAAATCGCTCGACGGCGACCCCGACCGGGCCGCGCTGGGGCGGGGCGTGCGTGTGCGATGCGTGGGTGTTGCGGTGGGCACGGATGTGCACTAGGGCGAGGCAGCGGGCAAGGACCAGAGGAAGAAAAAAAAACGAAGCTTGATGCTATGGCACCCATGGTGGCCGGAGGAAGGCGTGGACCAACGCGACGCATCCGAGACTTAAACGAGCCGGGGGAGAGGTAAAATCGATAGAGGAGCTCACGGGGATTGTGTGGGCGTAGTCGTTCGCTGTCGAGGAGGACCGAGTCGCCGGAATCGTGGCGGCGGAGCTCGTCGGTCGCGGGGGGAAGAAGAAGAGCGCGACGGCCTCGGGTTCTTCCAGCTTGATTCCTTGCACGGGGGCGAAAGAAGAGGGGGGGGCGCTGCTCCGGGGCAGCTTCACGGATCGTCGATGGCGACGTAGAAGATGATCGACGTGCGGTGGCTCCGGTGAGTTTTCATGCGGGGAAGATCAGAGGAGGGAAAAGCAGGTGGCGACGCGAATGGGGGAGAGGAGGAAGGAGGGGTGCGGCTAGGGTTTGGAGGAGGGTCGGGGTCGGCTTAAAGAGAGGGGGAAAGGGAGGAGCAGTGGGGCAGGAGCACATGGTGGGGGAGGCTTGCTTTTTCTCCTCTGCTGGAAGTCCGTATGAAGAAGAAGATGCGAAGGAGGGGAATGGTGGGCTCCTGTTGGGCCAAGGTGAGGGGGAAAATGGCCCAGGTAAGTTTTTTCTCTGTTTTTATTATTTCCTTCTTTTATTCTTTTCCTGTTTTTATGTTTTAAAACAAAATAGGAGAAGAAAAAGATTTATAACTTTTGGCAAATATTTATAGTTTCAAAAATACAAAATTTAATATATTAGTTTGAATATTTGAAAAGAATTTAAATACCACCTTTAATTTAATTTGATTTGCAATTAGATGGAAAAGTGGAAAAGAATTTAAATGGTGTTGAATTTAAATGCAATAATTTAAATTTAGATTGACAAATGCAAATGATGCATGATGATGTCATGTTGATGCAAAAAAGAAAACAAATAATTTTCTAATTGGGAAAAAATTTCGGGGCGTTACACCTACGATAAGCCATAGTCAAGCCAAGTAAGATAGACAAAATAGAGAGAGCTCCCAAGAGAGAGTTCCCACGCTGGAGTCATCGAAACCCGGCGATCCCCATTGGCGCACCATGTAACATATTATCATATCAGTGATTTATAGCAAGACGTAGGGATTCTCCACCGAGGGGACCTGAATTTGGTTAAAAAACATCTTCTTCCCCGCAGAGCTAGACAATCTCCTGAGCCCCGGAGTTGCCTTGCACCTCATCTGCAAGTTACCTCCGGGTAACATATGCCGTGACAAAACCACGACAGAGGCCATCAAAAAGGGAAACAGAAAAAGGGAAAAAAAGAAAATAAGAGAAAAAAGGGGCATCATTACTATTCTTTATCACACACTTGTACTCATGTTATGGCACCATATCATTTATAGTCATCACTTGTGCTGATGTTATAGCACCATATCATTTATGATCATCACTTGTGCTCATGTTTAGCACCTTTACTTCACATGAGAGAGTTTTCATGTATTACTTGCATAACTATGTGGGGAACTTTACACTATAGAACTTGGCTTGTATATTCCAATGATGAGCCTCCTCAAAAGTGCTCTAGGTCTTCGTGAGCAAGCAAGTTGGATGCACCCCCACTAGTTCCATTGGAGAGCTTTCATACACTTATAGCTCTATGTGCATCCTTTGTGTGGCAATCACTACTCCTTGCATAGCTTCGATTGTAAGACTTCCTCTTGTCTAATGATCACTTGCAGCTTTGTGAGCCTTTCTTCCGTTGGCCTTCCAAAGCTCTGTTAACATTCTTTTAGCCAAAACATCATGGTGCGAGGAACCAACGTTGAACGCTTGCTTGTTTCTTTTGAACAAAAAGGAGTTGATCTTCGACGTGCATATTGATATTGCTTTACTTGATCCTTTCACAAAGTTGTCATGTTTGTTGGAAGCATTAGATGATTATATTGTTGTGCTTGAAGCTTAAATCACCTCTAATAACTACTTTACAGAGTTGATTGCTATCTAGTACTATATCATTGAAAGATTTGCTTAGCTTTGCCTATTTATTTATTTATTTATTTATTTATTACTCATTTGATATAAATAAACTACATCCCTTATTCATTTGATCTCAGTTTACATGCCTTACATTATTACGTGATCAAAATTGTGCGAAAGCATGTCACTTCAGAAATTATTTTTCTTTTAGTTTTTCTATCCTACTCGGGACGAGTAGAACTAAGCTTGGGGATGTTGATACGTCTCCAACGTATCTATAATTTTTTATGTTTCATGCTATATTATACCATGTTATTAAATATTTTGTATGCATTTTATATAGTTTTATGCATTTTCTGGGACTAACCTATTAACAAGATGCCACAGTGCCAGTTCCCTATTTTCTGTTGTTTTTTGTTTCAGAAAAGTACTTAAGGAAATATTCTCGGAATTCAGCGATTTCTTTTCCAAAGTCAGTTTTTCATCGGGAACGTTCCATAATGTCGAGAACGAGATGAAGTGGGGCACCGAGGCGCCGCCACCTTGTCCTCGTGCGGGTCCCCCCTCTACCGCGCCAGGAGGTGGTGTGGGGCCCACGGAGCTCCACCGATGTCGCCCTTTCGCCTACAAATACCCCTTCGGCCAAAAACCTTAGCACGGTGTTCATCTTTTTCTCCACGGGTACCGAGCCGCCGCCATCGTCAACACCAATTTGGGAGAGATCAGAACTTCTCCTCGGCACCCTACCAGGAGGGGGAATCGTCCCCGGAGGCATCTACGTCGCCATGACCGCCTCCGAACTGATGCGTGAGTAGTCTACCCTTGGACTACGGGTCCATAGCAGTAGCTAGATGGTTGTCTTCTCCACTTGTGCTATCATGTTTAGATCTTGTGAGCTGCCTATCATGATCAAGATCACCGTTATGTAATTCTTCATGTTGTGTTTGCTGGGATCCGATGAATATTGAGTACTAAAGTTATTGCTTCATAATATATCATGTGTGTGTTATTTAATGATCTTGCATGCTCTCCGTTACTTGTGTATGCTCTGGCCAAGTAGATGCTTGTGATTCCAAGAGGGGATATTTATGCTCGATAATAGGTTCATGTCTCTATTTAATCTGGGGTGGTGATAGCTTGCTCTAAGGTTGTAGATGTATTGTTGCTACTAGGGATAAAACAGTAGTACTTTATCTAAGTATGATGTTACTTATTTACTTTACACACAGTGCTTAAGGAGATAATCTGTTGCATGCAACTTAATACTTAAAAGGGTGCGGACGCTAACCGAAGATGGATTATTAGTCATAGATGCGGTTGGAACGGTCTATGTATATTGTCGTAATGCCTGAATGAATCTCACACTAGACATCATAACATTGGTATATGCATTGGTTTGCTCACATTATTCTATCAATTGCCCAGTTGTAATTTGTTTACCCACATGAATGTTATTATTATTTATGGAGAGACACCACTAGTGACCTATGGACCCCGGTCCTTCTCTTTCATCTGATAAAACCACAACTGTAAACCTGTTAGTTATGCAAACAAACATCTTTCTTTCACACATACGTTTAATCTTTTGTTACAGCAAGCCGGTGGGATTGACACCCTCACCATTGAGTTGGGACAAAATACTTTGATTGTGTTGTGTGCAGGCCCCACGTCAACTACACGCAACCAAGAACTTCCGACGCCATTGACACCTCGGGGGAATTCTCATTTCCTTCTGTTTCGATAACCTTGCTTTCATAACTAAGGGAAATCTTGCTGCTACACTACTTCACACCTTCCTCTTGGGGTTTCCCAACCACACACCTCTGTGAGCATCACCTTGCCATAGACTCTATAAGTATGGGATTCGGTACCATAACCAACAAACGTCCCTTCAAGAGACTTGGAATGAAACTTGCCTAAGCGAACACCTTTGATTAGATAGAAACACTTACAACCAAAAACTTGTAAGTAAGGGATGTTGGGCTTGTTCCCGGTAAGCACTTCATAAGGTGTCTTCATGAGTCCTTTGTGAAAAAAAGCCGGTTGGATGAATGGCAAGCGGTGTTGATGGCTTCGGCCCAAAAGTTGTTTGGGGACTTGAACTCGGCCATTATCGATCTTGCCATCTTAATAAGTGTGCGGTTCTTCCTCTCGGCTACACCATTTTGTTAGGGAGTATAACCAGCGGAATATTGATGACGAATCCCTTCTTCACTAAGGAATTCGTTCAAGGTGTAGTTCTTGAACTCGGAACCATTGTCACTTCTTATCACCAAGATTGGGGCATTGTGTTGACATTGAGTTTCATTGGAGAAGTCAATTATTGTTGTTGAGTCTCCATCTTCGACTTGAAGAAGTAGACCCATGTGTATCTTGAATAATCATCAACAATCACCAAGCAATATTTCTTCCCACCAAGACTAGCTTCCAGAATGAGACCAAAGAGGTCAATATGGAGAAGCTCCAAAACCCTCGTTGATGAAATGATGGTCTTACTTGGATGGTGAAAGTCATGGATCTTGCCTTCAACGCAAGCCCTACATAAACGATCCTTCGAGAAAGGAATATGGTCTTTTAGTCCTAGGATATGGCCACCTATTTGGAGACTTTGCAAAGTTCTCATGTTAACGTGGGCTAGGCGGCGGTGCCACAACCAACCCAAGTCCGCCTTAGCAAATAGACACATTGCATGAGAAGTGGTGACTCCGGAGAAGTCAACCACATAGAGCCCATTTTCAACGTAGCCAACGAAAGTCACTTTGAGAGACTTGGTCTGCATAAGGATAACCATATCCTTTTCAAAGAGAACGGAATAACCCAACCAAGTTAAAGAATGAACCGAGATTAAGTTCAAACCTAGGGATTCGACAAGCAAGACATTCACAAGTGTGATGTCCGGTGCCATATGTAACGGTTACTTGATCAACTTTAGGCTTCAACTCCGTTACAATCTCCTTGCTCCCGGTCATGTGACTAGTGCACCCACTATCAAATCCATTTCGATCCGCCGGAAGCAAGGCCCTACACACGATCAATTCTTTGACTTAGGTACCCATTTTCAATGGGTGCCTTTTGGTTAGCAACAAGGGCCTTTGAAACCCAAATAGCATACTCAATATAACCAACAAAAGGACCAATGTATTTATCATAAACATCCCCATAATAATCAACATATAAAGCATAGTTGGGGATAGATATGCCCGCAAAGTCATCATGGGTGGGAGTGCCCCTTGTTGCATTTCCACTCGCAATGTCATCCTTCTTGACTTGTGTGGGCTTGGCCTTCTTCTTGGTCTTCTTATTCTTGGCAACATAGCCTAGACCTTCTTTACCTTTGTGAGGTACTTGCTCATGAAGAGGGGTAGCAAGTGTCTCCTTACCTTTCTCAAGAGAGGTCTTGGACGTTGTTGCCTTGGACGGATTAAACTTCATCCTAACATCATCCTTAACAACATTTGCATGAACATTCAAAGGAGTAGATGTGTTAGGTTCCTCAAGTTAAGATATACGAGTTTGGAGTTGATCACGAGACTTGATAAGACGTTCATGATCACTTGTCAATACATTGTGAGTATTTTCAAGTGACTCGAAGTCTTCACAATGTTTGCAAGCAACCACAAGATCAGACTTTTCATTTTGCATAATTTTACATTTAGCAAAGTAAAGATCACGATCCTTAGTAAGTTTAGCAACTTCGGAGATATGAGACTCCAAGATAGTTTTAAGTTGCTCTTTAAGGAGAGCATGTGCTTCTTGTTCATCTTCTAGGGATGATTGGAGAGATGCCTTAGCATGGGAATCTTCTCTCTCAATCTCACATCCTCAAGCTCACCTATACGACTCATAATCGAGGTAAAGTGTTTCTTCCCATCTCTTTGCAAGTTAGTCATGAATTTATCAAATGCAATAATTTCTAGCTTGACTTCAAGACTAATATCATCATCAACATCAAGGGATATGGAGGTGGGGGACAATTTTACCTCGGATGTCTTAGCCATAAGACATCTTGCATTCTTGATGATGAGGTTCTCATTTGGGGATGAGAAGAGTGATGTAGGTGTAGAAGAAATGGCTACAGCGGCCACTTCCGTTAGAGTGTCTTCCTTATCACCATCTTCATCATCGGTGGGATATTTCTCTTGAGTCACCAGAACAATCTTTTGGTTCTTCTTGAAGAAGGGCTTCTTCATGGATATTGGCGCCTTGCTCTTCGGCTTGGCCACGAGCCTCCCACCATGCTCTTCTCGTTTCTCCCACGGGCAATCTATAACAAAGTGACTTTTGTCATCACAATTATAGCAAGTTCTTACCTTGTTACATGGTTTTCCTCCGTTAATTAGAAACCTCTTATCCATCTTGGCTTTGGCCTTTGCGGGATTCTTCCAAAAAGCTCGAGCCACAAATGCAATATGTTGGTTGAGAGCACTTGTGAGACCTTCAAGAGATAGATCAACCAAGTCATCACACTCATCATCATCTTCTTCAACGGTGGCCTTCAAGGCAACTGAAGCATGCTTGTGCATCCCAATGGCTCTTGCTCTTGCGTCTTGAGCAATCTTAAAGGCAACCTTGAAGGCGGTCATCTCTTGCATGACTTCATTGATTGTCATCTTTCGAAGTCATGCCTTCCTTGAAGTGTCTTCAAGTCCGTTTACTAAAAGGGCAAGAGTGTGCTCACGAACTTCCTCTTCATCCATTGGTCATCAATGTAGACCGCACCAAGGTTTCTAAAGGTACTAGCAACAGCCACCAACCTCCGGTACATGTCTTCTTGGCTTTCACCATCCAACTTGTAGAACCCTTCCATCTCGTTGCAGAATGCATCATACCGGTTTTTCTTCATGCTCTCATTATCGACAAAAATGTCGGAAAGAGCATCCCAAACTTCTTTGGCGGTGGAGAGATGTTGGATAAGAGGCATGTCATTATATCCAACGGCCACTTGAAGTTGATGGAAAGCGGTGGCGTTGAGTTGACTATCAACCACCTCTCTCCTTGTCAAGTTGGTTGGATCATGGGGCTTGAATCCCTCTTGAATGGTGCGCCATAGCTCAATGGTGGCACTGCACAAATGAGATTTCATTCGAAATTGCCATTGAGAGAAATGAATAGGTTTAAGGCTTGGAGGGTCACTTCTAAAGTTCACATGAGAGTGTGGGATTGGAGGGTTCGGAGAGTAATTATGGGGAACTTCATGAAATTCCTCTCCGGGTGGGGGCTTAGTGGAGCTATGTGTTTCACTCTTTTCCTGCTTCCCGGGGGAAGCACCCGGATGAGATTCTTTGGACTCTTCCGAAGATGAGCCCTTAGAATTCTCACCTTGCACCTTAGAAGCGGTAAGTGGAGGAGGGGGAGGAGTAGCCTCGGGTTACTTAGACTTCATGAGTGTCATAAGCATCTCATTCATATTTTGGAATTGGGTATCCATGGACGATCTCATGTCTTTGAGATCGGCCATGGTTGCCCCCTTGGCTAACGCCTCTGCCTCTTGTTTCTCACGGGTGGCCCTCTCGGCATCGGATATGTTATCGTTGCACTTAGGCGGTAAAGCTCTTAAAAGTGAACCTGGCTCTGATACCAATTGAACGGGAATCCAGCACCTAGAGGGGGTGAAGGTGCTATTACAAATTTAGTTCCTTTTCAATTTAGGCTGAACACAAAGGTAAATTCTCTAGATATGCAACTAAGGTGAATTTACCTAAATGATAGGCTAAGCAATAAACAAGATACAAGATATATAAGAGTGCGAAACAAGCAAGTAAGGGAGTAAGGATTAGGGGAACCGAGTGAAGCACGCGGAGATGAAGATGTAATCCCGAGTTCCACCCAAGGGTGTACGTCTCGTTTGGAGAGGTGTGCGCTACCACAACAGGTTAGCCAAAACGTCACAAAGGCTCACCTTCTTCTCCGATGAACTCAACCACAAAGTTTGCGAGTTCACCTTCCACTATTGATCCCCTTTTAGGGCGGAAATCGAATCCCTTCCAAACGCTTGAGGCATGCACCCACAACTTAATTGGGGGCTCTCAAGATGACCACAACAGGTCAAGGACCACAAAAGGTCAAGCTAACACCAAGATTACAACAATGGTGAACTAAGTTTTTCTACCAGAAACCCTAGCCACGAAATCCCCAAGAAAATGGGGAGGAAATACAAATCTCTTTGGTGAAGATGTAGATCCGGGACTTCTCCTCCAATCCTCCAAAGATCAACGGATTTGGGTTTGGCGATTGGCAGATCTTGATGATTTGAGCTTTCTTGAGAATGGGGAGAGAGAAAATAAGAGAGCTAGCTGTTCTTTAGCAGCAGGGGGTATTTATAGCTCTCCCCAAATTCTGACCGTTGGCTGTCTCGAGACTCGGAAATTCTGAAATAAGTTGCTGTCAGAAATTCCGGTCACCCAGAATATCCGGTTAGAGGAAATTTCCGAGCTGAATTTTCGGCTCGATTCAGAACGTTTTCGACTTCTTTCCTTAGCCAAATTCCTTCGACCTTCTGAGGGACACTCGGAAAATCCGAATCCATGAAATTTCCAAGCTGATTTTCCGGCTCGAGTCAGAACGACTTCGTCTTCTTTCCTTAGCCGATTCTGGAGTGGGTCTTCTAGGGTCACTCGGAAATTCCGAGTGGAGGAAATTTCCGAGCTGACTTTCGGTTCGCATCAGAACCACTTTTGAACATTTCCTTAGCTAATTTTCTGGGTCGTTCTTGGGACCCGGAAATTCCGAGGATTTCTGACTCCAATATTCCGGTTCCTGGAACTTTTCCAGAACCACTTTTTCTTTGCATTTTTGGCTTTGATGTATATGATATATAATCACACACTAACTGAAATACTTAGCATTAGAATTAGTACATCATTAGTATTGTTAACTAACACACAAAACACTTGGGATTAAGAAATGTTTTTTCAGCCGCGTTCGCATTCAATTACCCCGTCATGGTGGGGTCGTCTAGTCTTCGTCTTCTGTGTTCTTGATCGCGCGGCCCGAAGCACCGCAACCTCAAGGAATGGGAGCCTGCCACGTGTCGTCCTTCCCGGAAGGAGTTACGCGGTGGAAGGAACCCGGGCTTCTATAAGAAGCAATTGTCGCTATTTCTTTCCCATATCTTCTTTTCGGAGATACATCTCTGCCCGCCCCTTCCTCCTCATTTCCAATCGTCATGGTGGAATAACCACGACACTCGGGAGGCGACGGGTCTCTGCCGACTGGTCCTTCTGATGTGGCGACGCAGCAAGTGGTCGTGGTTCATCAAGACGCTGGTGAAAACCACCGCCGGCCTCGGGAGGCAGTTACTCCCCAAGCGAGAGGTTGTCGCCGCGCGCGGTCGGGGTTGTCCTTGCGGAAGCGTAACCGGTCGTGGTTTCTCCACTACCGGATCCGCTAGGAAGAACGCTGAAGCTCCTCCTCCGTCTCTGACACCGCCTCGCTAAGGTCGTTACGCCGATCTGCACGGCTTCGAATTCGCTGTCCAACTTCCAATAGGCGGGCTGGGCCTCTGCTTCACATCCACGACATGTTCTATGAAGGGTCGCGAACCTTCAATCATGCACATCTCCATGAAGGACTGCCTAGCGTCATGGGTCGTCCCCATCATCTTCGACGCCACCGGCCATATGACGTTAGGCAGCGCGTGGAGGGATTTCGCCGGAGCCCATGGAGCGTAGCCAGGCTTCCTCATCACCTTCAAGTTCAACACTGAAACACTTGACCCAAGGACCCAACATTTGTTTTAGCAAAGTCTTGTATGAACTCTAGTGGTCTTTGTATTTTCCATTATGCCCCGTCCGGGAAACTCTGTGTAACTCTGTTGCTTAATTAATAAAATCCCACGTTCTCTCTAAAAAAAATCGACTTAGAACAATGGACTCCTTACCCACCTCAGTTTTGAGGGGTTTTGTAGGACGTGAAGAGAAGTGGTGGGAACAACTATTATCGTGGGAAACGGTGGTGAGGAAAAAAAGCGGGAGAAAACGACGAAGGAGGGGGCAGAAAAATGACTAAGGCTTCGTTTGGTATAGAGGGGTGGGAAAACCCCCCTAGAGGCCCAAAATTTTCACAATCTCTGTTTGGTACCCAGGGGTGTAGATGGGCCAACCCGGTCAAACCCCCTCAAACCCTACCGATCCACTTGGGTTTTACACCTCCAGGCATCGCTAGTGAAACTAAGCCAGGAAACGATCAAAGGGGAAAATTAGGGATGGGGCGAAGGCAAAGGGTTCACCTGATCCCTAAAATTCCCCAACTTTGTGAGGACTGAAAATATCTCCATACCAAACAAGGCCTAATGGATGTGCCAGGAGTTTCAGGGCCAACCGGCCCGAAGTATGGCCTTCCCACTAAGTTTAGCCTTCAGCCTTCACGGGGAAATCCCGATCATGCAGCTTTGGGCAGCTACACGGCGAAAGTGGGGGTTCGGCACCACACGAGAAATAATATAGTATCTTTTGACAAATTTGAAAAATAGTACTCCGTCCCGAAATAAGTGTCTCAACTTTAACTAAAAGTGAATGCATGTAGACATGTTTCATATATAGATACATATACTTTTAGACAAATTTGTGACACATTTTAGGATGAAGAGAGTACACATTTTTTGAAAATTCTCCTAGCAAGTGCAAAAAGACCATAGCTGGCCGCCACGCCGTGACCGATTAGTCCTATCGACCACATTATGGCCAAGGGTGTATTATTTTGTTAAAAAATCAGAATATGTATTATTTTTAAATTTTGTTAAAAATATATCTATCACTTTTTTAAAAAAAAGCAGCTGACGTGGCACTATTTTTCAAATTCGCTCAGATCACGTTCAACATTTCAAATTTCTGTTTTTTTTCTAAATGCGATCTCACCATGTGGCAGCCGGACAGAGATCAGGTGACATGCACCTTTTGCATGTCACACGGTGGCATGCGGCCTAAATTCGAATTTAAATATTATGAAAAAATCTACAAAAAATCATACATGTTCACATCACATATGTAGATAATCCCTAAAAAAAGAAACTAAAAATTCAAAACATACATCGAGAAAAAAAAAAGAAACTCAGATGTGAATAGTGCACAGAGAATCCGGAACTATTCACATCTGAATTTCTCTTTTTTGTTTCTCTATGTATGTTTTGAATTTTGAGTTTCTTTTTTTAGGGATTATCTAAATATGTGTTGTGAACATGCATGATTTTTTGTAAAAAAATTCATAATGTTTAAATTCGAATTTAGGCTGCATGTCACACGGTGACATGCAAAAGGTGCATGTCACCTGATCTCTGTCCGTGGCAGCCGTATCCCGCAGCTTTCTAAAGTGGGTGACCCCAAGTTCTTTTCTTATTTTTGCCCCTATATAGCAAACATCCAGATAAGCAAGCACCACTTACTAAATTAATGTACATAGTAATCATAAACAGGTTCCAAAGCCAAGATTTGCCAAAACTGCATATTGGGTGAACGTCGTCATGAGTTCATGACCACAACAGATGAAACACATAACTTGGTAATCCTAGATTCAGCCTCTTCCTGAAAAATGCATTGTCGAAATTAGCTCACCGTATTATCTTCTTCAAGAATTGAAAAACCAAATGTTAACCGCATCACAATATTAATATGAGAGCATAATGGGAGCTGTACCACGAACTGGACCTTTCTTATTTTCAAATTATTGATTTACTAACATCTTAGTGAGCTCTTTATGTTAAGTTGGCAGTCTTGACCATAGGTAACACAAAATGAGCACTGTGTTTATTAACCATGCTATTTGTGGCTTTTTGTGCATTAGTAAGATACTAGGTTTCCATTTATGCATTTATGTACTTAATCGGTTAATCCAATTTGCTTATAAAGCGAACAGTTCATAAACCCCTACCATTCTATGGTTAGCATAAACTAGAAAAGCAAATTCGGATAGGCAAATCAGGCAGCTTTTATGCTACCTTTTACTTTTTACCAAAACTACTGATTTATAACAGATATATTGACGAATTTCCAAGTGGCACAGCACAAAAGCTCAGCTGATCTGCATCATCAAGTGTCCTTGTGGTATTACAAAGATATACACAGTAAATGATGGTCCTCAGCAGCTTTGGGGAGAAAAGGTTGTGGGAATTCAAATTTAGCAGGGAAGCAGAACCAGGACAGATTAAGTGAATGAGCACAAGGACAGCTAAAAGAATAACTGTGGCACGGGACGGTAGGAGTAGAACAGCTAGTTCGAACTTCGAAGGAGCTAGTCAATTTACTCCTAAGTCCCATTATTGAGCCGTAGCCGTAAGTCTGAACATTGGGTTTCAACAACCAATCTCACATAGCCATTTGGTTATTCGGGTAAAATTTCTTCCCAAGATTAATACTGTTAAATAATTGCCTAAAGACTCCCAGGTTCCTGATCAACCACTGGTTATAGCAGCCCGCAAACATTCCACCTTTTTTAATATGGGCAAAAAATACTCATATTTTAACATGTACAAAAGAAAAATTGTACAGGTTTTTTTTCTCATTTTGCATGTTACAACCTATATTACAATATTTAGTACTTTTTGGTTTTTAATCTCAAAGTTTTCGGAAAGCAAGTTAGGTACAGGTCATAAGTTGTATTTAATTTGCAAGTAGAAGGTTGCAAAAGCAAATATATGAGTACAATGTTTTCTGTGATGTCACTGAAGAAATTTTGAGAAAAAAAAGCAACACGTATTGATTAAGTTTGCAGATAACAAGACTAGCATATACCATCTTGTACTTCAGACATAGAAGGTTCAAACAATGAGAGCACAAAGCACAATAAGAATCTAAAATGATCATGAATATCTCCAGTATTTTTATCTTAAAACAAAGGAATATATACAATAACCATGCGAATTAAATAGACCATAACCCTATCAGCATACTTAGTGAAATGAATTGTAGCATGATATGTAGTTACCTATTGGCTCCACTCAGGCAAACGAGTGCAGGTACTTGGAGAAGGCGCATGAAATGAATGCAGAATTTGTAGCAAGGCTTGTAGAAGCCATATCATCATCACTTTCAATGCAGTTTGGATATACTTTCTTGTATCTAGACAATGATCGCATAGTCTTCTTCAACATATCAACCACAATTACCCACGATGCGTCGGCATCATTGAAAGACCGATTGCTCAGCACAAAGTAGACAACATCAGGCTCCTCCATGCTCACAAGGGGGAATGACGGTACGACACGCAGGAGGTTGCCATAGCCCTGCATAGACCTGAGCTCAGTATCGCCCATGACATATTCCTTCTCCCATGTCATGCTATCTTCCATAAACTTCCACACATTTATGGAAAATGAAGAGGAAGCAGGTTCATGGCTGGCCGAGATGAACATAGTGGTGGTGACGACTTCGACAAACTTCACGATGCAGCCATCATTGGTGACGCACAAACTCCTGTACTGTTCTGGGCACCCTCTGAGACCTGTTTCGGGATCAATAGGATCACCTTCAGGGATTGTCACAGGCAGCCGTACATAATAGAGCTTAGGGCTCACGCTGAGGACATCAACAAAGAATATGCCCCGAAAATAGTCCACATAGCATAGAGAATCACGGAGGGGGACCACCGCATCAGTCTCCCACAACATCAACTCCATGCCTTGCTCCTTGTCATGGTGAATCGGCGGCCTTATGGCCCTCCACGGTGTGGTTGTCGACTCATCCTTGGAGCATCTACCCTGTAGCACACACAGTTCAGCGACCACCGGAGCATCGCCATCTTTATAGGCACTAGGTAAAACCATAAGATCCGCCACCACAAACTTTTCTTTCTCAGCATTGCATAGGAGGCCAATCTCTTGAATTCTGGACATGTGATCTAACCCGCCGGAACAGGGTGTATCATCTATGAATTTGTGGTTGCAGCTGGGGAGAAGCACTAGCGATGGTGTCCCAGTGGTGGGGAGCGTGTAGACAAAGAAGTCTGATTGGGTGTTCTCAAATGTGAGCTGCAGAAGGATGGAGTTTCCGTGTGCAGCGACGACAACGGATTCCCATCTATTAAACTGAACCCAGCGATCTTCTCCATTTCCTGCCCCTGCCGCCGACTCACCCTTGAAGCCCCCACGCGGCATCCAGTTGACGTAGAGGCGGGAAGCCCCTGGGGGCGTCACGGTGCGGAAGGAGACGTCAATGTGCTCGCCCATGGAGGTCTCAGCGACAGCGTGGGGACAGAGGAAATCTTCCTCGGTGTGATAGTTGACACGGGTGTGGCGGTCGAGCATCACCCAATTGGGGTAGAGGTGGGAGGAGGCCTTGCTGGTCAGCGAGGTGTCAGGGATGTCCATGAGGCGGTGGGAGGAGGGTGGTGCGACGTGGCGATCCATGAGGCGGCGGGGGGAGATTTGGCGGCGGGC
The DNA here is from genome assembly GCA_026929855.1 of Poa annua. Classification (NCBI taxonomy): domain Eukaryota; kingdom Viridiplantae; phylum Streptophyta; class Magnoliopsida; order Poales; family Poaceae; genus Poa; species Poa annua. The sequence continues at coordinate 74,824,256 of CM049431.1, read as the reverse complement.
GGCGTTTCTGGGCTGTCGAGGAATCCATGAGTGGCGAACAGGCTGTCGATGGGGCGGCGGCGGTTGGAAGAAAACTTGGGAGGGCGGAGCGACGGGGAGGTAGGACGTGCGACCACGCTGTCCATGAGGCGGCGGCGGTGGTTGGACGAGACCTTGGGAGGACGGCGCGATGGGGCGGTGGGAAGAGGACTTGGCGGCCGGCGGCCCGATGGGGCGGTATACGGCCGGCGGCGCGATGGGGCGGTATACGGCCGGCGGCGGTTGGAAGAAAACTTGGGAGGGCGGAGCGACGGGGAGGTAGGACGTGCGACCACGCTGTCCATGAGGCGGCGGCGGTGGTTGGACGAGACCTTGGGAGGACGGCGCGATGGGGCGGTGGGAAGAGGACTTGGCGGCCGGCGGCCCGATGGGGCGGTATACGGCCGGCGGCGCGATGGGGCGGTATACGGGCGGCGGTCGTGGGAGGCGGCCAGCGGTGCCTCGGTTCTGTCTATGAGGCGGTGGGGGCGGCTGGCGCCATGGGAGGAGAGCCTGTCGGCTGGCGCCGTGGGAGGAGGCCTTGGCTGCCGGCGGTGCGTCGAGGCTGTCCATGAGGTGGTGGGAGGAGCCATTGACGGAGGGCGGCGCATCGGGGCTTTCCATGAGGCGACGGCGGTGGATCGAAAGGATCCCTAACTCAAACTAGGGCAGGGCTTTGTGGGGAAATTTTGAGAAACTCTTAATCGGCAGCCCGGCCAGTGGATTTTCTCGGACGAACGGGGAGGCCGCAGATCTTAAAAGAGCATCTGCGATTGCAATTAGACCTACCCGGTTTGGGTTTGTGTCCGATCTATGCTCATGTGATTTTTTACAACACGACGAGGCCAGCACAAAGTCCTTTTTTTTCTTTTTCTTTTTTTTTTTGACGCGGACAACACAAGGGGACGTGGAAGAAACTACAGCAGATCACACTGATGAAAGGGCACCAAAACTTATTCGTATCGGGAGGAAGCTTATTCATATATTATAACAAGTATGCTGAAACTATCGGCTTTAGCATCGGTTTTACTAATTCTCAGGCGTCTGAGAATTGGTTAAGTCTCAGTCATCCACAAAAATATGCATCAGTTGCACTTTTCTGATAAAAAAGTGCAATTGCACTTTTCTGTCAGAAAAGTGCAACTCGTTCTAGTTGCACTTTTTTTAAAACTACAGTTGCACTTTTCTGAGGTGATTGAAACTTAAGAAAAAATCAGTCACCTGAGACATAGGCTCCCTTAGAAGAAGCAGTGGTCATAAAATCAAGAACTCTTCTACAGTGCAACAACGGACATTTACATGCTCTCGTCAAGGTATGGGCTACGTGTATTTATTTATGATTGCAAATATTTATAATGCACTAAGATAATTACTAAAACTTATAGGCTATCGTGGGGATGATAAAAGAGAATAGACATTATGTGTATGAATTTGAGGCGCCACATAAGAGCATCCCCACTCGCTCCCACCCACCCACCCCAAACCCATAGGCCTATGGCGAGCGTCGACGCAAAAAAAAAACAGTTGTAGCCCCTTCGCGCCGACGTGGTGCAAATAGTACTACAGCGCCCCCGGGCTGAACCCAGTACACCACCAGGGGGCTAGGAGGGGCGTCGGTGCGACAAAATCACGCCGCGGGCCATAACCGTTGGCGATAGAAGCAGAAGACCCACCCCACCTTGTCATGTCCCTCTAGCGTTTACAGAGTTTCTCGATAGGCGGCAAAAGCTACGAGACACAAACACTCATCACCAGCTGTAGGATGATCTGGTGGAGCATTTGTGGATTCGCAAAGGAGAAGCTGCATAATTTCACAACACTCATCACGGATAATTTCACAACACTTAAAGGAGAAGCTGCATAATTTCATTTGTTTATCATTGTGATTCAAGTTGTTTAATTTATTTATGTGGTATGTAAAACTTTAATTATTTGCTTGTGTGGAACTTTAATTATTTGCTTGCGTGGTTTGTAAAACTACAATTATTTGTTGTCGGCCCAGTGAGGACCAGGGTGTGCAGAGCCCACTCTCCACAGCCCTCGCACGCGACAAAACCGACGAAACGACTAAGAACCAAGCTACCGCTTGGAGAGACTCTCGAGAGGCAACTCCTCTCGAGGGCCTGAAGAGGACCCCCTCGCTTTAAGAGACTCCACCCGCCTGGAGAGGAGTCAACGCAAATCCCTCCACAAGGCCACCAAGGCCCTGTGGAGAATACTTTGTGGCTAAGCAACCGTTGCAGGCGCACATGGCTTCTGCCGCAGAGTGACGCGCGCGTTTGCAGACAGTGACGCGGGCGTCGCAGTTGCCATTCTGGTGATTAAAGGAGTTAGCAAAGCTGCGCCGCCAGAGCCGGACTACGAGACCTTCCTCTTTGGTGATAAAGCGGCTGGACGGCGCAACGCTCCAAGAAGATCGTCATCGTGGGCTCCGCCACGATCGAGGCAGCGCATGCTGGCCGTTCTGCGTGGACTGCGGATTATCGGCCACCGCGGCTGGCTTTAGCACGGATGGACCGAGTCCATGTACGATTCGGCGGCGGTGAACTCCACTTCTTCGCGCCACTGCCATGTGGGAACCCATTCACTGCATAAAATGCAAGGATGAAGCCCGGGGCGCCTATAAAAGGAGGAGGAGCACCTCCGTAGCGAGCGATCGCATTCTGAAACCTTGGAACTCTAGCCAAGAGCGTAGGATAGCCAACTAGCTCGAGGAGGAAGAAGACCACAACTTCCCTCTTCAAGCACTAATCTGCCTAAAGGGAGTTGATACGTCCAAAACGTATCTACTTTCCCAAACACTTTTGCTATTATTTACCTCTAATTTGTGTGTTTTGAATGCAACTAACACGGACTAACGATGTTTTTAGCAGAATTACCCCGGTGTCTCCTTTTTGTGCAGAAATATCAACTTCGGAGAAAAAGCCCAAAAGACATCTAGTATTTATTTTCCATCCGAGGGGAACTCAGAACCACGAAGACCAAACGGAGAAGAGGCTCGAGAGGCCCACACCACCCCGTGGCGCGGCCAGGTGGGACCCGCGCTAGTAGGTGGTGTGGCCACCTTGGCCACCACCTCGCGACCCCCTCGCGGCTATAAGACCCTACTGACCTAAAAACGCTTGGGGGATATCCATCTTTTGAGAGAACACCGCCGTACGCCGCCACCACCGCGAACCCTAGTTCGGGGACCAGAAGTCTCTGTTCCGGCACCCTGCCGGGACGGGGAATCGAAGGGGATCATCGCCATCGTCATCTCCACCGCCTCTCCATCAATCATCCATGTTTCCCGAATCCACGAGGGAGTAATCCACCGTTGTAGGCTAATAGATATAAGATTGTGTTGTAGGCTAATAGCTGTAAGATTGTTAGGGCATAGTGCCTAGTATCCGTTATCGGTGTTTTACGTCATTGTTGCAACTTGTTACGCTTAATGCTTGACACTAGGGCCCGAGTGCCATGATTTCAGATCTGAACATGTTATTGAATTATAATGATAATTATTGTTTTGGATCATATCTATGAGTTGTATACACATGTCATTGTCCGGAACCGATGGCTCCAAAGTGACAATAATTGGGATAACCGGAGGGAATGGCTATGATGTGAGGATCACATGTATTCACGGAGTGTTAATGCTTTGCCAAATATTCAACAAATGATTTATAAGCTTTAACAAATGATTTGTCAGATCAGCTGCACCTATGAATAGACTTGCTCGAGAAAGATTATCAGTAGCAACAGTTTTATAGTAGAGACAGTAGTGAAATAACAGTAGCAGGAGAATTGAGACAGCGATTGTTATTGAAGTACACAACAAGATTAAAATATTGTAGGCACAGAGACGGATGTACGAGCGTTGTATGGACGAGATAATTCATGTAATAACATAGCATAGGCATTTGCAGATAAATAATATAAAGCATCCAAATATTAACTAATCATAAGCATGAATTCAAATTTAGTTGTGTGTGCTTGCAATGAGAAACTTGCACATCATCTTTTGTCATGCCAGCCCGTTTGCAGCGCGGTCTCAAGGGAAACTACTGGAAATTAAGGTACTCCTTTCAATAAAGTACCGGAGCAAAGCATTAACACTCCGTGAATACATGTGATCCTCACATCATAGCCATTCCCTCCGGTTATCCCAATTATTGTCACTTTGGAGTCATCGGTTCTGGACAATGACATGTGTATACAACTCATACATATGATCTAAAAAAATAATTATCATTATAATTCAATAACATGTTCAGATCTGAAATCATGGCACTCGGGCCCTAGTGTCAAGCATTAAGCATAACAAGTTGCAACAATGACGTAAAACACCGATAACGGATACTAGGCACTATGTCCTAACAATCTTACAGCTATTATATGATTGATCTCATCCAATACCTACCATCCCCTCAAGCATACAGCGGTGAATTACTCACTCATGGATGGGGGAAACATGGATGGTTGATGGAGAGGCAGTGGAGATGATGATGGCGATGATCCCCTTCGATTCCCCAAACTATGGTTTGCGATGGCGGCGGCGCACGGGTGTGTTCTCTGGAAAAGTGTATATCCCCCGAAAGTTTTTAGGTCAGGAGGGTCACATAGCCGAGAGGGGGTCGCGAGGGGGTGACAGAGTCGGTCACACCACCTACTGGCGCGGCCAGGGGCCTGCCGCGCCTCGAGGTGATGTGGCGCCCCTCTGGCGCCTCTCCTCTTGGTCTTCGTGGTTCTGGGTCCTCCTCGGATAGAAAATGAGTTATGGTTGGAATTTGGGGTTTTTCTCCGAAGTTGATATTTCTGCACAAAAAGGAGACACCAGGATAATTCTGCTGAAAACATCGTTAGTCTGTGTTAGTTGTATCCAAAACACACAAATTAGAGGTAAACCAATAGCAAAAGTGTTCGGGAAAGTAGATACGTTTTGGACGTATCAACTCCCCCCAAGCTTAGCTTATTGCTTGTCCTCAAGCAATTCAGTTAACATCACGAACTTTTTTGCTCATGTGATGTAAATATTCTCATTATGAGGACAAATTCTTAGACTATTCATAACAAGGCATATATAAACGGTGTCACTCAATAGTTATGTAAACCATGAAAAGATGTCAATTACACCGATGATAATAACGTGAAACATATCAATTCACATGATTGCAATGATCATAAGAAAGTATGATAAAGTGGTATCTCGCTAGCCCAAACGTAACAGCAAAACATAAATGCCAGGCACCTCTGAGATTCAAGGGAAGACTAGAGATAAAGATATCAAAGATAAAAGCATCTAAATTACACTACGGTTAACATATTAAGGGACAAGCACATTACACTAAGAATGACAATTATGCTCTCGAGAAAGTGCTGAAAGAAGGATGGAGATTCAACAGGAAAGTAAAAGATATGCCCTGCACTGAGGGAAGTAGGGATTTAACATTTGCTAGAGCTTCTTATCATTTTGAAAACAGAGGTAAATTGTTTTTGAGTGGTGGCTGTTAGGTCAACGAATGGTAATGGACTCTACCCCCCTTGTCAACCAGACTTTTTTAAGAACGGCTTCCATGAAGGACGTTATATCTACAGAAGGGCAGATCATCCCACATTTCTCTTTTGTTTACACATGTAGTTAAAAAACTATTGTCATTGCTTGATGTCAGACCCTGAATTCGAGCTACACAGACGAAACGTATCGGTTGGGCCACGCAACCAAGAACATACTGGGGTTACCAATCCCAGGAAACAAGCAGGCCAGGCTCGGAATGGATCATCGGCCGACAGCTCTTGGCGACCCCAACGTCACATACGTTTCAAGATTGTGCACGCAAGAACCCAAAAAGTCTTCCAACTCGTATACTTCAACCATACACACATGGTATACAAGTCGGATTTTTAACAAGTTGAAACCACAGAATAAACCTAAGACACAAAGAAAGGAAATAATATCCAAAAAGCTCTCACTGAGCAAAATATATCGAATGGCACCAACCAGAGGACACATGTCCCAACATTACATCAGGCAGCGGAAACAAACCGGTCTGAGTACAGACAAGAAGCAAAGGGCTCAAAGCCGAAACGGAAAAAGAAGGCCCATCCACGCGGTCCACCAGGAAGAAGCCCAGGGGAACTCTAACTACTCGTCGTAGATCTCGTCGTCGAACTCCACGTAGTATCCACCAACCTGGTCGTGAGGAGAATCCTCAACTGCAGAAAAACAACAGCCCGCGAACGGGTCAATACACCGAAGCGTATCGAACAAGATTAAGCTAACAGGTTACAAAACTGTAAGACTCCCAAAGTATGGGGTTAAGTGGAATTGAGCGGCAGCAGCACTAGCAACCTAATAGAGACACGCTACAACTTCCGTCTAAGTTAGAGAGGGATAAGAGAGCGCATAAGTTAACCATCTACAACTAACACCAATCATAACCCATTCTCGGATTAACCCCCTCAACCAAGTATGAGGAAGCAATTCGGGAAATACTCACACATTGAACAAATTTTAGTTACCAGTTATTGTGAAAGTAATTCTATATTACTAGTCAGGTTAATTAACAATGATTAGGTGTAAGTTGTCTATGATCTTGTTAGCCAGCATCATCACCAAGTCGTCCATAACTGTGTACACGGCTCATCGATAAGATTATACCCTACAGGGGTGCACTACTGGACCCGTACTCGTTCGATCAACCCCAAAAGCAAAGCCAGAAGGTAGGGCATCTCAACACGGCAAATCTCTTCTCTACAATCCATCCAGGGAACCGCATGATTGTGTGCACGGCTAATCAGGTCTAGTGCCCGCGGGATCGACCTTCATAGCACTCTAAGAACGTGCCACCCTATATGAGAATCTACTACTCCATCATCATGAGATCGTTAGGTAACCTTATGCATGCATCAAATGGAAAGCCCGGACTACTTGCGGCGCCCTGGATAAGAAGCGGATTAGATCGAAGCCGCGGGGGGCTCCATAGGGCCTCCCACAAGCGGTTAGTGCGCTCAAAATTGGATCCGAGGACAAGAACTGAGTTCCTAGGTCGACACTTAGCAGAACAAAGCACCTCGCAAGGCCTTCCGCCGGTGCCTTATCTTTTAATTATAATACCCCAACAAAAGATAGCATTCTATTAATGTAGACAATCTATCATGCTAAGTATAAATGACATAGGACAAACAGACTCGCAGAACCAACCTTAATCATGCACTACGACTCGCAAGGCTAACAGATAAACAAACAACAGGTGGTAGGATGTGGGGATAAAGCTGTATGGGCTGCAGGATAAAGATATGATGGGATCGCAATTTAAGAATCGTAACTAGGATAGCATAGATCAAAAGGCAAGAATGAAAATCAAACAATCGTGTAAATTGTTAGCAGAAGCTTGCCTGGCAGCTCGTGGCCCGGCACAAAAGCTGAAATCTCAAGGATGAAACTATCGACAGCAGACGCGTCGTCGTCTACCCAGAGAAGAGCAAAACACAGACAATAGGAAAACAATATCAATAAAATGAAATGCGCAAACAATTGATGTTGCAATATGGTATGAGATGATTAGGTCACATTAATGCGGGGATCAAATCCCGGCAATTAATTATGGTGCCAGTTATTTGTGTAACCAACAAATTAAATGTTGTTTAATATATATATAGCATGGCATGGTGATCGAATTAATTTAAATGGAATAGGCAATAAATAAATATTTGCCCAACACATTCCATATTTATTATTTAGATGAAATTGTATTTATCTACACATCAAATTAAATGTTTATTAGCATGGCAAGACATGGTGTAGATGATAAGATTAAATTAAATGGAGTTAGGGAATTATATATTTATTACCCTTCTCATTCCATATTTAATTATTTAATTGCATTTGTTAAATTAAACTAAGCATTTAAAATAAATGATGCAAAATGACATAAGAATGTGATATGAATGTTTATTGCATTTTTCTGATATGAAAACATATAAAGTTTATTTTATTTGTAGTTGTAGAAATAAAGTTATTGCATTTTTAATCTAGGGGGTTTTTTCTGAAATTGTGCAGGGACTCATCCGTGATAGAAACTTAGCAGTGAAGGTCCTCTGTGCAAACAGGAACTCCAGGGGCTCGGGGTAAAATTACAGCGCCTCTGTCTATGACGAGGGGGACCCACTCGTCAGCGAGCTAAAGAAATTAAAAAAGGAGGCCTTTTATTTGGCCGTGGCCGGGGTTCGAACCCGCAAGCTCACGCGGGCGAGCACGGAGCGCACGGCTCTGCTAGCCAGATGGTTCGGTGTAGTGTTCTTGTTAGGAAAACATGTTTAGGGTTTTTGTACAGAAACCGCAAGGTAAACTCTGACGAAAACTGAACTTTCTTCAGGACCCGAGCGCGGCGGCGGAAAAGCTTGCGCCGACGGCGACCAAAGGAGGGCGGCGCCGTGATGGGGGTGTGCGGTGTTGCGGGGGCACGCGGGGATTCCATTTTTGTGCCTAGGCTAAGGGAGGAAGGCGCGGGAGTCCGCGTTCGTGCTCGGCAGCGCGGCCGTGCTCTGTCTGCCCGGCGTCGACGAAGAACCGACGGAACGGCGGCGAATAGGAAGGGGAAAAGGGCGGCGCGGACGAGGCTCACCTCGAGGGAGTCGATGGCGAGGCGGGGAGACTCGGGGAAGACGGGGGGGGGGGGGGGGGGGCGACCGGACAGTGGTCGTCGTCGTTCTTCCGAGCACGGTTTTTTGTGGGGGCAGAGAGGAAAAGAGAACAGTTGGCGGCGGCGCGAGATGGGAAAAGGGGAGTTAGGGTTGGGGGCGCGCTGCGGCTTAAGGAGGCGAGGGACAGTGGGCCAGCGCGTGGGGCGCGCGGCGCAGCGACTCTGCCATGGCTCAACTGTTTGTCGAGCTGGAAAGGTGAGCGGTACGGAGGAGGGAGAAGAGGCCGGTAGGGGTGCTGGGTCGGGCTGGGCTAGGTAGTGGCCCAGTTCGGCCAGTCTTTTTTTTTGTACTGATATTTCTTTTTGTTTAATCTTTTTCTGTCTTGTAAACTTAAAACAAAATAGAAAAAGAAAAGAGAGATAAAACCTTTTTGACAATTTTTATATTTTCAAAACAAACAGATTAAACTATTGAAAAGATTATTTGTATAAATTTAAAACTTCAATTGTGAATTGATTTGAAATAGCATTGAATTTAAATATGAGATTTGAAAATTTGAAAGTAATTTATTTAATTGCAATGCCAAACAAAATGAAATATGCATGATGTCACACTATATTACAACACAAGCATACCATTTTAGGAAAGTACAATTTTGGGATGTTACAACACTCCCCCCCTCAAAGGAATCGCGCCCCGAGATTCTTCACGGAGCAACGAAGAGGTCGGGATACTCGGCACGGAGGTGGTCTTCACGTTCACATGTAGCTTCCTTGTCAGAATGATGAGACCATTGAACCTTGTAGAACTTGACAGTGTTGTTACGGGTGCGACGTTCAGCTTCGTCAAGAATAAGAATCGGTTGTTCCAAATAAGAGATGTCTTCTCGAAGTTCAATAGATCCATGATCAACTGCACGTCCTGGATCTTGGAAGCACTTCTTGAGTTGTGACACGTGGAAGACATCGTGCACTTTGGAGAGGTTTGGAGGAAGTTCCAGACGGTAAGCCAATTCACCACGCCTTGAAAGAACGTTGAAAGGCCCAACATAACGCGGAGCGAGTTTGCCTTTGATGCCAAAGCATTACGTGCCTCTCAGAGGAGTGACACGAAGGTAAGCTTGATCACCAGGTGCATAGACCATGTCCCTGTGCTTGCTATCATAATAGCTTTTCTGCCGAGACTGGGCAATCTTCAGATTGTCACGAGTGATGCGAACCTTTTCTTCAGCCTCTTGGATAATGTCAGGACCAAAGAATTGACGTTCACCAGCTTGAGACCAATTCAGAGGAGTTCTGCATTTGCGGCCATAGAGAGCTTCAAAGGGAGCCATGCCTAGACTTGCTTGGAAGCTGTTGTTGTAGAAGAACTCAGCATATGGAAGGCAATCCTCCCATTTCATGCCAAAGGAGATAACACAATCTCTGAGCATATCCTCAGGAATTTGATTCACTCTTTCCACCTGTCCACTTGTCTGCGGATGGTAAGTTGTGCTGAACAGAAGTTTGGTACCCAAGGCTTTCTGAAAGCTATCCCAAAATCGAGAAGTGAAGATACTTCCACGATCTGAGATTATTGCCAAAGGAACACCATGTAACGGAACCAGTCTTGTCGTATAGAGTTCTGCCAACTGACTAGCTGATATTGTCTCTTTGACTGGAAAGAAGTGAGACACTTTGGAGAGACGATCAATGACAACAAAGATTGCATCGTTGCCTTTCTTGGACTTTGGAAACCCAGTAACGAAGTCCATCTCGATCTTGTCCCATTTCCACTCAGGAATTTGCAGTGGTTGAAGAAGTCCAGGTGGTCTCTGATGAACTGCTTTGACACGACAGCAAACATCACAATGAGACATATAGCGAGCAATTTCGCGCTTCATCCTGGTCCACCAATAGATAGTCTTGAGATCCTGGTACATCTTTGTGCTGCCAGGGTGGATAGAAAGCGGAGTATCATGAGCCTCCTTGAGAATGAGCTCTCTTAAGCTGTCAAGCTTGGGCACTACAATGCGTTCTTCAAACAGCAAGGTACCCTTGTCATCGAGAGAAAAACTCTTGTACTTATCCTTGCCAATGTTGTCTTTGATATTCTTGACACCAGAATCACGCAACTGTGCGGCACGGATCTTATCCTCAAGTGTAGGAGTGGCAATCAAGTTTGCAAGATAACCAGAGGGAACCACTTGAAGATTGAGCTTCTTGAATTATTCGTGAAGAGGAGGTTGGATGTCCTCAACCATGAGGTTGTTGCAATAGGACTTGCGACTGAGAGCATCAGCCATTACATTAGCTTTGCCTGGAGTGTAAGAGATGGTAAGATCGTAATCTGAGAGTTTCTCAAGCCACCTTGTTTGTCTGAGGTTCAAATCTGGTTGAGTGAAGAGATATTAGAGACTCTTGTGGTCAGTGAAGATCTCACAGCTGTGCCCCAACAAATAAGGTCTCCAAGCCTTGAGGGCATACATGATTGCTGCAAGTTCAAGAGCATGGGTAGGGTAGTTGAGCTCATGAGGCTGCAACTGGCGAGATGCATAAGCCACAACTTTGTGTTCTTGCATGAGGACTGCGCCTAGTCCTTGAAGAGATGCATCGCAGTAGATTTGGAAAGGTTTGGAAGTATCTGGGCCAACTAGAATAGGAGTAGAAGTGAGTTTAGCTTTCAAGAGATTGAAGCTCTCATCACACTTTGGAGTCCAAAGAAACTTTCTATCCTTCCTAGTAAGATCGGTGAGAGGCTTAACGATTTTGGAGAAGTTCTCAATAAATCGACGGCAATAGCTAGCCATGCCAAGGAAACTCCTGACTTGTTTCACCGATGTAGGAGGCAACCATTCAACAATGGCCTTCACTTTTTCTGGATCAACAGAAATGCCTTCAGAAGAGATGACATGACCAAGGTAGGATACTTTAGGAAGCCAGAATTCACTCTTGGAGAACTTGACGTAGAGACGGTGTTCTCGGAGTTTCAACAAGATAAGACGGAGATATTCTCTGTGTTCTTCCTCGGTTTTGGAATAGATAAGAATGTCATCGAGATAGACTACCACGAACTTATCGAGGTATTCCATGAAAACGAAGTTCATGAGACGTGAGAAAGTCGCCGGAGCATTTGTGAGACCGAAAGACATGACAGTGTACTCATAGAGACCATAACGAGTGGTGAAAGCTGTCTTAGGAATGTCTTCTTTGCGGATCTTGATCTGGTGATAACCTGACCTCAAGTCCAACTTGGAGAAAACCTTAGCACCAGCGAGTTGATCAAACAGGTCATTGATGCGAGGAAGGGGATACTTGTTCTTTATGGTTTTCTTGTTCAGAGGACGGTAGTCAACAACCAGTCGCTCAGTCGTGTCCCTCTTTTTGACAAATAGAGTAGGACAACCCCAAGGAGAAGTACTAGGTTGGATATGACCTTTACTTTCCAACTCCTCTAGCTGTCTCTTAAGTTCAGCTAGTTCTTTGGGGCCCATCTTGTAAGGACGTTTGGCGATAGGAGCAGTGCCTGGTTCTAGTTCAATAACGAACTCCACGGCTCTGTCAGGCGGCATGCCTGGCAATTCTTCAGGAAAGACGTCAGGAAAGTCTCGGACCACCGGTATATCTTCCATAGCAGGAAGAGGATGAACATTGAGAGCGAAAAGCTGAGCTGAAGATGTTTGATTTGGAGAATAGACTATCTGTACAGAAGGATGAGAAAGAGTTATAGTCTTTGTGGAACAGTCTATCTTAGCTTTGTTGGCCTTCAAGCAATCCATGCCGAGAATGACATCAATGTCTGAGTTACCCAGAAGAATTAAGGAAGCAAGGAACAAATGACCTCCAATTTGAATTTGGTTTCCATGGCTTACTCTGGAAGTCTGCATTTGCGTTCCCGGAGAATGGATCACGAGTGGAATAGATAAGGGATCTAGAGGCAGCTTTGTTGTTTCAGCGAAGGTTACTGACACACAAGAATGAGATGCTCCAGTATCGAACAATACCTTAGCAGGAAAAGAGTTAACTAGGAGTTTGCCCATTACAACTTTTGGAGCTTCCTCTGCCTCTTTGGCGTTGAGGTGGTTCACCCTTCCACTCCTAGCTGTAGGCAAATTGCTGGGGAAAGCACAAACTAAAGCTTGTGTTGGAGAAGAACGGACTTGTTGCTTATGAAGCTTGTTTTGTGGACAATGGATAGAGATATGGCCTGGATCACCGCACTTGAAGCAGGTTTTTGAAGTCACTGGTTTTGGCGGAATTTGAACACTTGGCCTTTTCTGAGCTTGAGAACCTCTTGTAGGAAACATTACGGAGGGAGGACGAGGAGTGAACCCTAAAGGGCTTAGAAGATAGGTGTGTTGAGTTGGAGATGCATATGGAACCCAAAGCCTACGCTTCTGTGTAGGCAATGTGTTTGCTGAAGAAGAAGCACCTTCAAGAGCATGTTTTCGAGATTCTTCAAACATCTCACGACCAAATTCCTCTCGGAGAGCTTTGTTCACGAGCTCTTCAAAGTTAACGCACTTGAACAAGGTGAGTGCATACTTCAGATTTGGGCTTAGACCTCTGCGAAATTTGGCTTGCTTCTGGGCATCAGTTGATACCTCATCTTGAGCATAGCGAGCCAGACGGTTGAACTCAGCTTGATAGTCCAGCACATACATGCTTCCCTGAGTCAAGTCATAGAATTCATCACGCTTTCTTTCCATGACCCCATCGGGAATATGGTGGCGTTTGAAAGCCTCCTTGAACTCATCCCAAGTGATAACAACACCTGGTGCTCGTAACTGTTGGAAGTTCTCCCACCAAGACATGGATTTTCCGCGGAGAAGATAGGACACAAACGGAACACAGTCCTCATCGGACACATGAGAAACAGCCAGAGCATTGTTCATCTCATGCAGCCAGTCATCAGCATCCAGTGGCTCAAAGGGAACATCAAACGTGCGTGGGTTGAGCTGGAGGAACTCTACAATTGTCACACGGCAGTTGCCCTGGTTTTGGTTTTGCTGAATGTGACGCAAAACTTGCGTCATCTGAGACAGCACTTGCCTCATTTCGGATGGCATTTGAGTATCTTCTTCGCCACTCTCCATCCTGAGGAGGATACAACGTTAACACCACAATCGGATAAACAAAATCCAATGTAAGCGCTTAAAGGAAAAACTCTAGATTGCTTAGAAAAGACAACAAGGAACCAGACATGGCCATCCATCATGGTACGCCACTTTGTTTACTTCCAGAAAGGTTTAAAGAGAGGTAAGAACGAGGTGATGTGGTGGACCAGGGGGATCATCGCCATCGTCATCTCCACCACCTCTCCATCAATCATCCATGTTTCCCGAATCCACGAGGGAGTAATCCACCGTTGTAGGCTAATAGCTGTAAGATTGTTAGGGCATAGTGCCTAGTATCCGTTATCGGTGTTTTACGTCATTGTTGCAACTTGTTATGCTTAATGCTTGACACTAGGGCCCGAGTGCCATGATTTCAGATCTGAACATGTTATTGAATTATAATGATAATTATTGTTTTGGATCATATCTATGAGTTGTATACACATGTCATTGTCCGGAACCGATGGCTCCAAAGTGACAATAATTGGGATAACCGGAGGGAATGGCTATGATGTGAGGATCACATGTATTCACGGAGTGTTAATGCTTTGCCAAATATCCAACAAATGATTTATAAGCTTTAACAAATGATTTGTCAGATCAGCTGCACCTATGAATAGACTTGCTCGAGAAAGATTATCAGTAGCAACAGTTTTATAGTAGAGACAGTAGTGAAATAACAGTAGCAGGAGAATTGAGACAGTGATTGTTATTGAAGTACACAACAAGATTAAAATAATGTAGGCACAGAGACGGATGTACGAGCGTTGTATGGACGAGATAATTCATGTAATAACATAGCATAGGCATTTGCAGATAAATAATATAAAGCATCCAAATATTAACTAATCATAAGCATGAATTCCAATTTAGTTGTGTGTGCTCGCAATGAGAAACTTGCACATCATCTTTTGTCATGCCAGCCCGTTTGCAGCGGGGTCTCAAGGGAAACTACTGGAAATTAAGGTACTCCTTTCAATAAAGTACCGGAGCAAAGCATTAACACTCTGTGAATACATGTGATCCAGACATCATAGCCATTCCCTCCGGTTATCCCAATTATTGTCACTTTGGAGTCATCGGTTCTGGACAATGACATGTGTATACAACTCATACATATGATCTAAAAAAATAATTATCATTATAATTCAATAACATGTTCAGATCTGAAATCATGGCACTCGGGCCCTAGTGTCAAGCATTAAGCATAACAAGTTGCAACAATGACGTAAAACACCGATAACGGATACTAGGCACTATGTCCTAACAATCTTACAGCTATTATATGATTGATCTCATCCAATACCTACCATCCCCTCAAGCATACATCGGTGAATTACTCACTCATGGATGGGGGAAACATGGATGGTTGATGGAGAGGCAGTGGAGATGATGATGGCGATGATCCCCTTCGATTCCCCAAACTATGGTTTGCGATGGCGGCGGCGCACGGGTGTGTTCTCTGGAAAAGTGTATATCCCCCGAAAGTTTTTAGGTCAGGAGGGTCACATAGCCGAGAGGGGGTCGCGAGGGGGTGACAGAGTCGGTCACACCACCTACTGGCGCGGCCAGGGGCCTGCCGCGCCTCGAGGTGATGTGGCGCCCCTCTGGCGCCTCTCCTCTTGGTCTTCGTGGTTCTGGGTCCTCCTCGGATAGAAAATGAGTTATGGTTGGAATTTGGGGTTTTCTCCGAAGTTGATATTTCTGCACAAAAAGGAGACACCAGGATAATTCTGCTGAAAACAGCGTTAGTCTGTGTTAGTTGTATGCAAAACACACAAATTAGAGGTAAACCAATAGCAAAAGTGTTCGGGAAAGTAGATACGTTTTGGACGTATCAACTCCCCCCAAGCTTAGCTTATTGCTTGTCCTCAAGCAATTCAGTTAACATCACGAACTTTTTTGCTCATGTGATGTAAATATTCTCATTATGAGGACAAATTCTTAGACTATTCATAACAAGGCATATATAAACGGTGTCACTATATAGTTATGTAAACCATGAAAAGATGCCAATTACACCGATGATAATAACGTGAAACATATCAATTCACAGGATTGCAATGATCATAAGAAAGTATGATAAAGTGGTATCTCGCTAGCCCAAATGTAACAGCAAAACATAAATGCCAGGCACCTCTGAGATTCAAGGGAAGACTAGAGATAAAGATATCAAAGATAAAAGCATCTGAATTACACTGCAGTTAACATATTAAGGGACAAGCACATTACACTAAGAATGACAATTATGCTCTCGAGAAAGTGCTGAAAGAAGGATGGAGACTCAACATGAAAGTAAAAGATATGCCCTGCACTGAGGGAAGTAGGGATTTAACATGTGCTAGAGCTTCTTATCATTTTGAAAACAGAGGTAAATTGTTTTTGAGTGGTGGCTGTTAGGTCAACGAATGGTAATGGACTCTACCCCCCTTGTCAACCAGACTTTTTTAAGAACGGCTTCCATGAAGGACGTTATATCTACCGAAGGGCAGATCATCCCACATTTCTCTTTTGTTTACACATGTAGTTAAAAATCTATTGTCATTGCTTGATGTCAGACCCTGAATTCAAGCTACACAGACGAAACGTATCGGTTGGGCCACACAACCAAGAACATACGTGGGTTACCAGGCCCAGGAAACAAGCAGGCCAGGCTCGGAATGGATCATCGGCCGACAGCTCTTGGCGAACCCAACGTCACATACGTTTCAAGATTGTGCACGCAAGAACCCAAAAAGTCTTCCAACTCGTATACTTCAACCATACACACATGGTATACGAGTCGGATTTTTAACAAGTTGAAACCACAGAATAAACCTAAGACACAAAGAAAGGAAATAATATCCAAAAAGCTCTCACTGAGCAAAATATATCGAATGGCACCAACCAGAGGACACATGTCCCAACATAACATCAGGCAGCGAAAACAAACCGGTCTGAGTACAGACAAGAAGCAAAGGGCTCAAAGCCGAAACGGAAAAAGAAGGCCCATCCACGCGGTCCACCAGGAAGAAGCCCAGGGGAACTCTAACTACTCGTCGTAGATCTCGTCGTCGAACTCCACGTAGTATCCACCAACCTGGTCGTGCGGAGAATCCTCAACTGCAGAAAAACCACAGCCCGCGAACGGGTCAATACACCGAAGCGTATCGAACAAGCTTAAGCTAACAGGTTACAAAACTGTAAGACTCCCAAAGTATGGGGTTAAGTGGAATTTAGCGGCAGCAGCACTAGCAACCTAATAGAGACACGCTACAACTTCCGTCTAAGTTAGAGAGGGATAAGAGAGCGCATAAGTTAACCATCTACAACTAACACCAATCATAACCCATTCTCGGATTAACCCCCTCAACCAAGTATGAGGAAGCAATTCGGGAAATACTCACACATTGAACAAATTTTAGTTACCAGTTATTGTGAAAGTAATTCTATATTACTAGTCAGGTTAATTAACAATGATTAGGTGTAAGTTGTCTATGATCTTGTTAGCCAGCATCATCACCAAGTCGTCCATAACTGTGGACACGGCTCATCGATAAGATTATACCCTACAGGGGTGCACTACTGGACCCGTACTCGTTCGATCAACCCCAAAAGCAAAGCCAGAAGGTAGGGCATCTCAACACGGCAAATCTCTTCTCTACAATCCATCCAGGGAACCGCATGATTGTGTGCACGGCTAATCAGGTCTAGTGCCCGCGGGATCGACCTTCATAGCACTCTAAGAACGTGCCACCCTATATGAGAATCTACTACTCCATCATCATGAGATCGTTAGGTAACCTTATGCATGCATCAAATGGAAAGCCCGGACTACTTGCGGCGCCCTGGATAAGAAGCGGATTAGATCGAAGCCGCGGGGGGCTCCATAGGGCCTCCCACAAGCGGTTAGTGCGCTCAAAATTGGATCCGAGGACAAGAACTGAGTTCCTAGGTCGACACTTAGCAGAACAAAGCACCTCGCAAGGCCTTCCGCCGGTGCCTTATCTTTTAATTATAATACCCCAACAAAAGATAGCATTCTATTAATGTAGACAATCTATCATGCTAAGTATAAATGACATAGGACAAACAGACTCGCAGAACCAACCTTAATCATGCACTACGACTCGCAAGGCTAACAGATAAACAAACAACAGGTGGTAGGATGTGGGGATAAAGCTGTATGGGCTGCAGGATAAAGATATGATGGGATCGCAATTCAAGAATCGTAACTAGGATAGCATAGATCAAAAGGCAAGAATGAAAATCAAACAATCGTGTAAATTGTTAGCAGAAGCTTGCCTGGCAGCTCGTGGCCCGGCACAAAAGCTGAAATCTCAAGGATGAAACTATCGACAGCAGACGCGTCGTCGTCTACCCAGAGAAGAGCAAAACACAGACAATAGGAAAACAATATCAATAAAATGAAATGCGCAAACAATTGATGTTGCAATATGGTATGAGATGATTAGGTCACATTAATGCGGGGATCAAATCCCGGCAATTAATTATGGTGCCAGTTATTTGTGTAACCAACAAATGAAATGTTGTTTAATATATATATAGCATGGCATGGTGATCGAATTAATTTAAATGGAATAGGCAATAAATAAATATTTGCCCAACACATTCCATATTTATTATTTAGATGAAATTGTATTTATCTACACATCAAATTAAATGTTTATTAGCATGGCAAGACATGGTTTAGATTAAATTAAATGGAGTTAGGGCATTATATATTTATTACCCTTCTCATTCCATATTTAATTATTTAATTGCATTTGTTAAATTAAACTAAGCATTTAAAATAAATGATGCAAAATGACATAAGAATGTGATATTAATGTTTATTGCATTTTTCTGATATGAAAACATATAAAGTTTATTTTATTTGGAGTTGTAGAAATAAAGTTATTGCATTTTTAATCTAGGGGTTTTTTCTGAAATTGTGCAGGGACTCATCCGTGATAGAAACTTAGCAGTGAAGGTCCTCTGTGCAAACAGGAACTCCAGGGGTTCGGGGTAAAATTACAGCGCCTCTGTCTATGACGAGGGGGACCCACTCGTCCGCGTTCATGCTCGGCAGCGCGGCCGTGCTCTGTCTGCCCGGCGTCGACGAAGAACCGACGGAACGGCGGCGAATAGGAAGGGGAAAAGGGCGGCGCAGACGAGGCTCACCTCGAGGGAGTCGATGGCGAGGCGGGGAGACTCGGGGACGACGGGGGGGGCGACCGGACGGTGGTCGTCGTCGTTCTTCCGAGCACGGTTTTTTGTGGGGGCAGAGAGGAAAAGAGAACAGGGGGCGGCGGCGCGCGATGGGAAAAGGGGAGTTAGGGTTGGGGGCGTGCTGCGGCTTAAGGAGGCGAGGGACAGTGGGGCAGCGCGTGGGGCGCGCGACGCAGCGACTCTTCCATGGCTCCACTGTTTGTCGAGCTGGAAAGGTGAGCGGTACGGAGGAGGGAGAAGAGGCCGGTAGGGGTGCTGGGTCGGGCTGGGCTAGGTAGTGGCCCAGTTCGGCCAGTCTTTTTTTTTTGTACTGATATTTCTTTTTGTTTAATCTTTTTCTGTCTTGTAAACTTAAAGCAAAATAGAAAAAGAAAAGAGAGATAAAACCTTTTTGACAATTTTTATAGTTTCAAAACAAACAGATTAAACTATTGAAAAGATTATTTGTATAAATTTAAAACTTCAATTGTGAATTGATTTGAAATAGCATTGAATTTAAATATGGGATTTGAAAATTTGAAAGTAATTTATTTAATTGCAATGCCAAACAAAATGAAATATGCATGATGTCACACTATATTACAACACAAGCATACCATTTTAGGAAAGTATAATTTTGGGATGTTACACTTGACTGATTAGATGAGGGCAAAAATGTGAAGAGAATGCAACAATTAAAGTTGTAATTAATTTGGGGCTGGGCACCCCATTTGCCAGCTCTTTTTGCAAATTAATAGATAAGCGGATGTATATGCCACTAGTCTGGTTGGCGAAAGTCTGTTCAAAGGCAAATGACAAGGTTGATATCCGTAACCCCACATACTTCCTCATGAGCTCAAAACAGTGGCGCAAATTGAGAAGTGTTTGAAGGTTTTAAAGGTAGCACATGCGAATTTACTTGAATGGTTTAAAATTGCCATGTATAGCTATTTATGATGAAATCTTTGGAATAACTTGGTTTTCTAGGATTTGGAAGCCCAAGCATTTTCTCAGCTTAGTACAAGTGGAGGCTAGCAAAAAATGGGAAGCAACAACTCAAGAGAGCAATAACCGCAATAATCATGCTTGCGACGAAATAGAATTAACAGAGACATAATAAAGATACAAGAACTCTGAGTCAAAATATGTCATCAAGGCTTAATTGACTTTTTGTTTTCAGTCATAACATGTGTAAGCATGTGCCAAGTCGATTCAAATGAATTATTCAGAGGAGGATACCACAGTGTCATATTCTATTATGAGCAAAGCAATGCAAGCGAATATCCAAAGAGACATGACATTCATCATAAATAAATTGGAAACGATCATAAGAGAACATGAACTACTAAGCATCCACCAATCGACATACACCTTATGCGAACCATCTAACCATGCTCACATGAATGAGTATATATACAAAAATGAGAAACAAAGAGAGTTCATTGCCAGCCTCTTACCCAACTCGAAATTGTCATAGATCATCATAATTGCCTTATCACTTGTGTTCTTGAAAGATATGATATAATAACCAAGTCCATGGAGTAATTGAAGATAATGACCCCTAAAACAAACTATACAAAAGCAAATATTTTTGGGTT
The DNA here is from genome assembly GCA_026929855.1 of Poa annua. NCBI lineage: Eukaryota > Viridiplantae > Streptophyta > Magnoliopsida > Poales > Poaceae > Poa > Poa annua. The sequence goes on along the minus strand of CM049431.1, from coordinate 74,803,730 downwards.
TTCGGATTTGGAAACGAAAAACAGAACAGTCAGCAAAGCCGAATTTTTTCTAGGGCCTTAACATACCCAGATCAGAAAACTCAAAACTAATGAAAGTTGCGTACACATCTCAGGAATATGCACACCAAATTTCAGGTCATTCCTACATTCCTATAATAAGTTATGAACTTAACGGTGGATAGCATAAATCTGTTCTTCGCGAATCAGTACACAACAAAGCAAAATATTTTTGTGCTTTTGCATATTGATCTGACATAAATACTAAGCATACTAATACTAGATATTAAAATAAACCAGCAAGAGAAAAAACAAAAATCTTTTTGGTATTTTTGGGATTATGGAAAGCAAACAAAGCATAAACAAATAAATGAAAGAAAACTAAAGCGAAACATGGATATACAAAGTTCCGAATGACATGATATATAGATGAGTATGCGTCCGTGTACCTCCCCCCAAGCTTAGGCTTTTGGCCCAAGTGGAGATCAATCCCATGGCGAATAATCGCCCCAACTCGGTGGGTTATGCCCGGTGTAGTCGTACTCCGCATCGGCTGCGGTGGAGAAAGATCCCGAAGGTCCCGCATACTCCGGATCCGGGTACACGAAGCTAGATGTCTCTGGGGACTGAACGAAACCACCCCTATACTCCTCGTCGTGGCCCCTACTATCCGGGTCGGGCTGGTCCCCAAGAGTATCCAACTCAGCCTCTGAGACTGACAAGTTCCCCCTGCCAACAAGGTTAAGAAGAGGCGCAAGCAAGATAATAATTCTCTCAATGGTAGTTACTTTGAGTTGTTTCCTCTTAGAATAATTTATGGTATAAGGGAGATAATGCAAGCTACCACTTCCAGCCATAAATTCATGCCTCTTCATCGACTCAATATCAAGTTTCTCCATAGATAACAGCAAATCCTGAGGATGGGGGCATAAACAATGCAAAGCTAATAATCGTGAAGCAACTAGTACTCCACAAATTCCTCCCTTCTCACGGTTAGCCGCGAAACGGTGAGAAATCAGAGCACCCAAGTTATAAGTCCTACCACGACGCAATGCAGCAGCAAGAAAAGCTAAATCAGGCAAGCCTAATTTACCAGCAGTTCTCCTAGCTAGAACACACTTAGCAATGAAGTATGAAAAATAACGAATGGAAGGGAGGTGAATACTCCTTTTACCGTCCTCCTAAGAGAAGCTTCTCCCATATCAGATTTCTTCATACACATCCATCAATAGCCTTGGTTTACCCCTTGGCTTCTCCACTGATCCTCTGTTTGGAACCCTCATCACTGAACAGAAAACACCAAAAGGCAAGTCGACAGATTTATTGTAAATTGTGTAATGCACGGTGGGGTTAGATGAGTTCAACTTGCAATGAAAATTTTGCACCACCGACATAGACAAAATAGCATATTGATAAGGTAGATCTTCAAGAAATCGATCCAATCCTGCATTGGATAAGAGAGAGTGGAAATCTTATGTAATCCCTGCAAATTCCATGAATTGCGAGCACGGGTAGACGGCAGGGTACACTCCTTCCTCTCTATGAACTTTGTATTTTCCTTCCAACGCTATCTCATGAGAATTTAGTGCATATGAATTCCCTTCCATGTTCTGAAATTTTCAACAAACATCATAAAAATCAATTTTTAGCCAACTAAATGAAGGGAAACCACTATAGTGACTTGCTAGAGGATTAAGCATGCATCAAAACTTGTTTCAACAACTTAGAACAATCATTCAAACTCACTAAACAAGATATCTACAACAGAAAAATACTTCATATATACACCATTAAACAAAATTCCACTTGAATATTCGGAGGAGTCACATACCGGAGAGGAGATGCACCAAATTTCAGCACCAGAAATTGGCTGAATGTGGAGATAGAAATCCCAGGAGATGAGCAGAAAGAACACGAGTCTGAGCTATCCAAAAGTGATTTTTCGGGGAAGAGGAAGGCAGGGGAAGGAGAGAGAGAGAGAGCAAGTGGGGGGGGGGGGGGGGCTGTGGGCCCTACACAACCAGTTGGCGTGATCAAAAGCCTGCCGCGCCACCAGGTGATGTGGTGGACCAGGGGGTCCCCCTGGTGGCTCTCTGGCATTTCCAGGACCCTCCTCGAAAAATATGATTTTTCATATAAAAATTTTAATTTTCTGAGAAACTTTAATTTTTTTCTGGTATTTTGCATTATTAAATTCAGTACTGAAAAATTATTTTCTAATAACAAATTTAACTAAACATTGCAAACTAAATAACATTACAGTAGGTATAACAAGGATGAGAGAAAGAAAATTGTTTAGCCTCTTTATGCATTTTAAAATGCATTTGTTAACAAGGTTGATCAAGTCTAGCCACCAAATGAAGTTTATATGACATGAAAGATTTTAAACCATATGAGACACTCATGTTACCTTATAATGAATTGGTATGGATCCAATCATGAGAGTTTTGAATTCTTCTTTATATGGGCAATCAATACTTCCCACTTTAATGGACCTCAAATTTGTAATTGTATTAACTCCAGGCATTCTATCAACTTTCTTGGGAAAATAAAAAATATACTCCTTCTCATGAACATTAAAGTAACTTTTTCTTTATTGTAATCAATAACAGTCCCTGTAGTATTTAGAAAAGGTTTTCCAAGAATAAGAGACATATTATCATCTTCAGTCATTTCAAGAACGACAAACTCAGTCATAATTAAACAACTGGTAGTTATTTGGACATGAACATCCTCACATATTCCAAGAGGAACAGTAGTAGATTTATCAGCCATTTGCAAAAACATATCAGTAGGTATCAATTTTTCAAGGTGAAGTCTCTTGTAAAGAGAGAAAGGCATAACACTAACTCCAGCTCCCAAATCACATAGAGCAGTTTTAACATAATTATTTTTGATAGAGCAAGGAATAGTTGGTATACCTCGATCACCAAGCTTGTTTGGAACCTTACCATTAAAAGAGTAATTAGCAAACATAGTAGATATTTCCTCATTAGGAATTTTCCTTTTGTTAGTCACAATATCTTTCATATATTTAGAATAAGGAGGCAACTTAAAAGTATCAGTCAAAGGAATTAGCAAGAACAATGGTTTCATCCAATCACAAAATCTATTATAATGATCTTCCTCTTTAGAATTAAGTTTGTTAGCAGGAAAAGGCATTGGTTTTTGGACCCAAGGTTCTCTTTCATTACCATGTTTCTAAGCAATAAAATCTTCTTTAGTGACTTGTTATTTTTAGCATGTTTTTCAGGTTCTTTCTCTATTTCTTCCTGATCCGAATTATCATTTTTATCCTTATCATTGTTATTAGCATTATCATTGTTATTTTCATTACCACTTTCAGTTTCAGCATCAGGAACAGGTATACTATCAGGATCATTAACAGGTTCAGAGGATTCTACAACAGTTTCATGTTTCTATTTCTTTTTCCTAGAAGGAGTACTAGGTTCATTCACTCGTTGAGAATCTTGTTCAATTCTTTTATCACGTCCTTCAGGATACAAAGGATCTTGAGTTGATTTACCACCTCTAGTTGTTACTTCACAAACAAGTTTTTCTTTAGCAATAGAGTTGTTTACTAGCAATTCTTTTTTCACTTTAGTGAGTTGATCTATTTGAGTTTGAACGATATGAAATTGTTTAATTAGCACTTTAACATCATTAGCAGTTCTACTAACAATATCCTGTAAATCACTAATAGCATGAGAATTTTCCATTAAATGATTGTCTATTCTCATATTAAAATTACCTTGCTTAACAATAAAATCATTCAATTCATCAAAGCATTGAGCAGGAGGTTTAGAGTAAGGAATATCTCTATCATCAAACCTTTGGAGAGAATGTACCTCAATAACGGTTGGAGGAGGAATAGGCTTACATAATTCTTCAATAGGAGGTAAATACTTCACATCTTTAGATTTAATACCACTTTCTTGAAGAGATCTTTTAGCTTCCCTCATCGTTTCTTCATTTAATTCAATCATACCTCTCTTCTTCGATGTTGGTGGAGGTGTTGGAGTAGGTTCAGGAATATCCCAATCATCATTATTCTTGCATATTGTAGCCAATAATTCTTCAGCTTCGTCGGGAGTTCTTTTCCTGAAAACACAACTAGAAAAACTATCCAGGTATGTCCTAGATTCAGCAGTTAGTCCACTATAAAATATATCAAGTAGATAATTTTTCTCCAAATCATGGTTCGGCTCCCCCCTCAAGATGCAACAAAAGCGTGTCCAAGCTTTGGGAAATTTATCACCCTCTTCATGATTAACATTATAGACTTTTAGCAAAGCATCATGTTGACACTAGCAGGGAAATATTTTCGAAAGAAAGCATCAAGCAAACCCTTAGGACTAGTGATGGAACCAGGAGATATATTATTATACACAGTTTAGCTTCTCCTTTTAATAAGAAAGGAAATATTTTAGCAACAAAGTAAGTGCGCATTTTAATGTCTTCAGCAAATATTCCATTTAATCAGACAATTCATTCATGTGTTCTACAACACTTTCATTTTTAGTTCCACAGAAAGGTTCTCTTTCAACAATAGCTATATGAGCCAAATCAAGAGAGAAATCATAATTTTTATCTTTTATGTTTACATAAGATGTAGCAAATTTAGCATCAGGAGATAATTTAAATTTATAAGAACGTTTTTCAACAAGTTTTTCACAGGCACTAGCATCTTTCATAGCATTAATTTCTTTAACAAGAGCATCATCAAGATTCACATACATATCATCACACTCATCATCAGTCTCACATGTAAATTCAGGTGAATTAACATGTGTTTCAGCATTTTTATTAGGAATTTCAGCATTTTCAATTTGTTTAGATTTAGCACTAGTAGCATTTAAAAAGGGTCCTAATGAACCAGTTTCATCAAGAACAGTAGAAGCATCATCATAAGTAACTTCAGATTCAGCAGTAGTAACAGAACTTTCAGGTTGTGATGGTGAAACAAGCTTATTCAACATACACGGAGAATCAAGCGCAGCAGTAGAGTTCAGAGGTGTACCTTTCCTTGTAGTGGATGGCACGATGGGAAACTTCTTATCAGTATTTCTTCCCATGATGAATAAATTCCAGCGAACAATATCACACTCAGGTGGGCATGCAAATAAAGCTATGCTCCCCGGCAACGGCGCCAGAAAATAGTCTTGATGACCCACAAGTATAAGGGATCACAACCGTCTTCGAAGAAGTAAAACCCAAATTTATTGATTTGACACAAGGGGAGCCAAATAATATTTGTAAGCTTTAATAGATGATTTGTCAGATCAGCTGCACCTGTGAAAAGACTTGCTCGAGGAATATTATCAGTCGCAACAGTTTTATAGTAGAGACAGTAGTGAAATAACAGTAGCAGGAGAATTGAGACATCGATTGTGATTGAAGTAGACAGCAGGATTAAAATACTATAGGCACAGGGACGGATGTAAGGGCGTTGTATGGACGAGATAATTCATGTAATAACATAGCATAAGCATTTGCAGATAAATAATATAAAGGATCCAAGTATTAACTAATGATAAGCATGTATTCCAATTTAGTTGTGCGTGCTCGCAATGAGAAACTTGCACATCATCTTTTGTCCTACCAGCCCATTTGCTGCGGGGCCTCAAGGGAAATTACTAGCAATTAAGGTACTCCTTTTAATAAAGTACTAGCTCCTTTTAATAAAGTACCAGAGCAAAGAATTAACACTCCGTGAATACATGTGATCCTCACATCATAGCCATTCCCTTCGGTTATCCCAATTATTGTCACTATGGGGCCATCAGTTCCGGACAATGACATGTGTATACAATTCATAGATATGATCCATAACAATAATTATCATCATAATTCAATAACATGTTCAGATCTGAAATCATGGCCTAGTGGCAAGCATTAAGCATAACAAGTTGCAACAATGACGTAAAACACCGATAACGGATACTAGGCACTGTGCCCTAACAATCTTACAATTATTACATGATTGATCTCATCCAATCCCTACCATCCCCTCAAGCCTATAGCGGTGAATTACTCACTCATGGATGGGGGAAACATGGATGGTTGATGGAGAGGCAGTGGAGATGATGATGGCGATGATCCCCTTCGATTCCCCGTCCCGACGGGGTGCCAAAACAGAGACTTCTGGTTCCCGAACTAGGGTTCGCGATGGCGGCGGCGCACGGGTGTTTTCTCTGGAAAAATGTCTATCCCCCGAATGTTTTTAGGTCAGGAGGGTCTTATAGCCAAGAGGGGGTCGCGAGGGGGTGACCGAGTCGGTCACACCACCTGCTGGTGCGGCCAGGGGCCTGCCGCGCCAGGAGGTGAAGTGGCGCCCCCTTGGCGCCTCTCCTCTTGGTCTTCGTGGTTCTGGGTCCTCCTCGGATATAAAATGAGTTATGGTTGGAACTTTGGATTTTTCTCCGAACTTGATATTTTTGCACAAAAAGGAGACACCAGAGTAATTCTGTTGAAAACAACGTTAGTCCGTGTTAGTTGCATCCAAAACACACAAATTAGAGTTAAAACAATAGCAAAAGTGTTCGGGAAAGTAGATACTTTTTGGACGTATCAGTTACTTTTAATGTTCATGACAAGGAGCATACTGCTTATTTTCCTACGAAAGTTGATAGGATGCATGGAGTTAATACAGTTACCAATATGAGGTCTATTAGAGTGGAAAGTATTGATTGCCCATATAAAGAAGAATTCAAAACTCTCATGATTGGATCCATACCAATTCATTATAAGGTAACATGAGTGACTCATATGGTTTAAAATCTTTCATGTCATATAAAATTCATTTGGTGGCAAGACTTGATCAACCTTGTTAACAAGTGCATTTTAAATGCATAAAGAAGCTAAACAATTTTCTTCCTCGCATCCTTGTTATACCTACTGTAATGTTATTTAGTTTGCAATGTTTAGTTGAATTTGTTGTTAGAAAATAAATTTTCAGTATTGAATTTAATAATGCAAAATACCAGAAAATGAAAAAAATAAAGTTTCTTAGAAAATTAAAATTTTTATATGAAAAATCATATTTTTCGAGGAGGCTCCTGGAAGTGCCAGAGAGCCACCAGGGGGGCCCCCCTAGTCCTCCAAATCACCTTCCACTGCCTGCCTCTTGCCCGAAAAATCACTCCTGCATATCTCAAACTCGTGCTCTTGCTGCTCATTTCCAGGGATTTCGATCTCCACATTCAGCCAATTTCTACTACTGAAATTTGGTGCATCTCCTCTCCGCTATGTCACTCCTCCGAATATCCAAGTGGAATTTTGTTTGATGGTGTATATATGAAGTATTTTTCTGCTGTAGATATCTTGTTTAGTGAGTTTGAATGCTTGTTCTAAGTTGAAGAAACTAGTTTTGATGCATGCTTAAGCCTCTAGCAAGTCACTATAGTGGTTTCCTGTAACATCCCAACATTTTCTAATGTTTAAAAATCACTAAAATTTAAAACTTTTCTTCTTATTAAAACAAAATATTAAAATGCATAAGAAAACCAACTATGAAAGACTTCAAACTTATTGAAGAGTTTAGTAATTCAAATATCTCAATGCAACATTATTTTCAAAAGTTGTTATAAGGTAAACAATTTATTATCCCTTGTAATTACTAAAACCTCAATATCTAATTTCACAAATGTTTTACAAACCTTCAAACCATATTCATGAAATAAAAGGTTTCTTTATAAGTATTTGATTTCAACCACTTAGCAATAGCAATTCATAAATTAAAATAATAATTACAAGTGTTATTTTAAACTATTGAAAACATTGTCTACTTGCTAGAAGATTATTATTCATTTACCTGAATTCAAAACATAGTTTGGATATTACAAGTCTATAGCTTATAACTTTAAAACCTCATAGATTTTATAATTACTTAACAACCCAAATAAACATTTCATTAGCTTAAATGATTTTCATTTATTTTCAAAACATAAAATGACTTTCATGAATATATTTTCTATATAAGAAATGAATTAAATCAAAAATATTTTCCAAAGTTGTTATAAGGTTTTCAAATGAATTATCATAATATAAAACTTCATGGTGCACAAAATATTTTGAATTAAAAATAAATACATAATTTTGTCCCTTTCATTTCAAATAGTTATGTGATGTTATTTAATATTGTACTAAAGGAAACAATATGTTAATATTGGAGAATAAGTTTAAATAAATTAATGTCTAACTTATATAAGTGTTGTAAATTTTATAAATCTAATTTAGCCACAACAAAATTTCTTAAAACCCTAAATTTCAAATTTGACATGAGGTGTCCATTTTGCAAATAACCAATATTCGAAAAATATTATTTTTGAAAGTGTTTAAAAACTTGCCCACTAATGTTTTAAAACAAAGATATTGTTTTTTAATAAATTTTAAAAAAAATCTTATTTGACCCTATTTGGAATTTTAATTCAAAAGATATAAAGAAAATAGAAAAAACATAAATCAGAAAAGAAAATAGAACAAAAAAGAAAGGGAAAAGCTTTTGGGCCGAGCCCAACAACTGTCCCCGCGCGCGAGCGACGCTTAACTGCCTAACGCCCAGCCCAGCTCACCTCCTTGTCTCGCTGACATGTGGTCCCCACATGTCAGGCCAGGTCATCTTCTTCAACGTCTGGCCGAGAACCACGCCCGGAAATAGCAAATTTCCTCTTCTTAAATCCGGACGTTTTACTACATCTTTGATAGCGCCGTTTGTTTCTATTTGTAGCCCCCGGCCCCCTCTCTCATTCCCCTCTTTTCGCATCTCAAATCGTGCCCCCAGATTGAGCATTTTGCTCGCCGGAGTTCGTCGGCCGCCGTCACGTTTTCTCCAAAAATCTGGCAAGCCGAAGGACGAAACCGAGCACCAACCGGAGAGTCCCGCCGCAACTCCCACTCCGGCCGCCTCTCCTAGCCGCTATGAGACGCAATCTTCGATGTCGTCACCTTCATCGACTCCGGCGTAACGTGCAGCATCTCGGCGTCGCCTTCCCAAGCCGAGGGCATCATCGGAGCACGGACGACGTCCGCACCCGAGGCCTCATCGCCGTCTCTCCCAACTCTGGCGAGATGCGCCGCCTGCTTCAGGTCAACGCGTCCGTGACCATCCGATTCGTCTTCTACGGTCAAGATTAAAAGTTCTTCACGAACAGGTATCTTCAGATCTGAACCGTCAGATCTAAATCCAACGGATACTGTTAGTTCACTTAACCACGTCAGCGATCTAGTCAGCATGCACAATCAGCGCCACGTCGGATCCAGTCAGCGCCTAGTCAACAGATTTGGCAGTTTTACAGAAAAGCCCCTACTTATTAAAATTGTTATAACTTTTTATTCACACATCCAAATTTGATAAATTTTATATATTTGGAAAGCTCTTGACATGTAGAATATTTTAGATCTGCCAAAATTCAAATTTGACTAATTTTAAAATATTCAAATTTCAAATGGAAGATTTGAGTATATTTGTCATAACTGTAATCTATAATTCCAAAAATTGCAAATAAAATTGTTTTAGAAACTTTAGAATATTTGTAGTGTGATGCCTCTGTTATAAAATATTTTTGAGTAATTTTTGAATGAATTCATAGTTATATATTTAATTTGAATAGTTTGAGTATTTTCAACATAACTATTAATAAAAATATTATTTTTTGATTAAAGTAAATTGCTATAAATTTAATTAAAATACCCCTGTCTATTAACACCATTTATTAAATTATATTATAAAAATTTAATCATAGAAAAGTTTAATCTTATAATTATTCCTTTTATTATATTTTCCAAAATTAGAAATTAATTAAATTGCATTTATAAATTCTTGCATGTTTATAAAGAAATCACAAAAGTTATTTTGATGCGTCTTGTGTTTAAAAATTTCATTTCATGCATAAAATATTTTATTATATAATTATATCCCTCATAGGAAAACCTCTTCATTATTTTTCTCTAAGTTAGAAGTATTCTCAACTTAGCATTCTGGTAAAGTGCTACACTTAGACACTTAGTAATTTTCAAGATGGAGCTAGAAGGCCAATGAAGAACTTAGCCAAACAAGACTTCAGAAGAATCTTCAAGGAGTAGAAGCACTTAGAAGAAATTCAAGGAGAAGTTCATGAAGACTACCCGGCAAATATTTTCTAAGTCTTGCTTCCTCTTTCCTTCTTTTCTCCCTCCTTCTCTGAGACTTCATGAAGACTAAGTAAAATCCAAGACCAGCCTAGGTGATACAAAAATCATCAAGTCTGAAGATTATTCAAGTCTACCAAGAATTCAATCAAGACATCACCAAGGAGAATATTACAAGTCTGGAGATGAAGCCTGGAGGACAACTACATCTTTCTTCTATCTTTTCCCTCTTTTCTAATCTTGTCTTTCACATTTGACTTAAACAATTTTTGATCATATTATTACCATCTTGAAGTTTTTTGGATCCTAGCGGCATAGTGAGATGAAGCGGCCTGGAAACAAACCTTACATGTCCACGTACATGAGACTTGTTCCACAATTTAAGTGGCTGGCCGGGTGTCTGTCTCTCTCACTATAGTGAATGTCCAATTTACAAAGAGTTGATAATAATTGTTGATCATCTTGAAGAAATGACTTAGTATTTTCTCTAAATACTTATACACATCAAGACTAAGCCATTAGAGGGCTTATTCAAGATGATATAAAACAAAATATTTTATTCAACTTATGACTTTAGTCCTTAGTCATTTTGACCAACCTAATTGCATTGCATTAACTTAAAAGAATTTCATGGCATGACATGCATCTCTAGTCCTTAGAAATAATTTGCATATCATGCATGACATGTTTTCCTTAGAAGTTTCACAAAACTTGTTTGTTCACTAGATATGAGCATGTATGTTTGATGATTGCTGTTTGTTGATTGTTGTATTGTTGTTTGCTTATATTGTTTAGATTAAACGGAGAGCAAACGTTCGTTGTTGAAAACAGTTTGTGAACAACGACAACATTCAAAGGCAAGTGGCACACCTCATAAACTTCCTATTATTTTCTATATGCATTACTTAGTGTATTTTTATATGCATGTGTAGGATAGTATTGCTATGCTAAACCTGTGTAGAATTCCCTTACTCCTGTGTCTAGGTTCCTATATCATACTTAGCAGAAATATTGATGCTATGCAATTGATGAAAAGTTTTACAAAATGTTAAGTGACTACTCAGGGCTGTGCTCATGGTTGTCGTCGCCTAGGATGAATTTCTATTCTACTTAGGGTCGTGAGAATGGTGGTTGTCAACCTGGGAGTACACATCCACTAAGTTAATGAAACACCTGGGTGGATTGGTTGAATGGTTTATGTTGAGTGGCTACTCAGGACTGTGCTTGTGGTTGTCTTCGCCTAAGGTAGTTTCTACTATACTTGGGGCCATGAGCATGGGGGTTGTCAACCTGAGAGTGCACTTGTGGATGGCCACCCAGGGAACAAAGGAATCTGAAGAACTCCGAGTGACGATTTCTTCCAGTGCAGCCATTGCCATATGGGCTCTGGCTTGATCAATTATGTTGCATGGACTCTCTCCGGCTTGACAAGCAGATGTAGAGGGTGTTAGGTGGAACGGGTCAAGCCAGAGTGGGAGGGAAAATGCTTCTGAAAGATCTCGTCTCATTCTTCTCCTTTCCTTATCACAAATGGTGTGTAAATGATAATTTGGGTTGAATGGGTACAATGGTGAACGTGCACAACCTCTGCAGAGTGTAAAACTAAGTACTTAGCCGTGTCCTCGGTACGGACAATTTGAGCAGCTGATCACGGACGTCAACGGAGGATTCCATCATTCCAACTTAAGAAATAAAACTTGATGGGTGAACAAGGGAAGATGAGATTTATGGTATTCATGCCATACTTGTCTTGATTTGAAGAAAGTGTTTTCCAAAGAGATAGGAAAAATTGGCTTTATGCAAAATAGCCTTGAACTCCACCAGCCAAATATGCATATAGGCTATAGAGTTATTCCATTAAGTGTCCACCATAGTGTCATTTGCCAGACTCCATTTTTAATGGAAATCTGACCCACGTTGTTGCAATATTTCTTATTGCAGATTGTTCAGATGACGAGTGAGGTTTCGTTTATAGGTTTCGAGTCTACAACCAACATGTTTTCGCCTGTGGCAACATGAAGTTGTTGGAGACCCACTGCTATTGTATTTCCGCTGTGTACTGTTTCAATGCTAGCTTTATGCTATGCAACTTGTATCGAATATTTTGTAATTCTGGATCATCGATGTAATAAAATTGATGCTTTGTTGTGATATTACATCGTAAACTGTGTGTGCAAATGAATCGATCCAGGGATTTGCACTATACACAGGTATCTGCCTTATTTAAAGTGCAGGTACGCTACATTTCCCTTCATTTAGTTGGCTAAAAATTGATTTTTATGATGTTTGTTGAAAATTTCAGAAAAGGAAGATGCATAACCGTGACTTTGATGAGGTGTTTGAGGGAGATTATCAGAGGAGGACAAGGCATCCAAGGGCTGCCACTCGTGTTAGGAAGTCCTACAACGAGGAGATCCTTGCACCGATGTTCGGAGATGAGGGAGATGCGGGAGCTCCACATGCCGCATCTCACCCTTGTTATAATTTTCTTCGTGCTGCATGTTTACTTGAGCACTTCCAAACTCTTGTTGGGAGAGTAGGCTTGACGTCCTACATGATGGATGAGAGGCCACAATATTATTGGCTGACCAAGACTTTTTCGGAGACCTTCACTTTCAACACCAAGTCTTACGGGAAGGCTATTTCTTTCAAGATATATGATTAGGCTTGTAGCCTAACCTTGCAGGAGTTTTGTGGGATAATTGGTACATCGAATGTGGGGACAACGGTAAGAATTGTCGCGAATCCCCCGGAGTTGGCACAAACCTACCAAGAGGTGACCGACAATGGTACTCGCTCCATACAACGCGGCAAGATAAGGAACATCCAATTCCCTGCTATCAAATATTTTGTCTACTATCTTACTACTAGTGCACTTGGTAGGGAAAACACTAGCAATGTTTCTAACTACAGCTTGCGTTTCTTACGGGTGCCCTTAAGGGTGAATTCCCGTATAACCTTGGTTCTTTGATTATTCGCCGTTTAGCGGCTAGAGGCCCCATCTTTGGAGGCATTATTGCCTTACGTATTGCTGAATATTTGGGGCTGCCCATTGATCCTAATGATGTATAACTTGATCCATGTTATCTTGGCCTTGCTGCAATCAAAGGTCATCAATTTGTCACTACTAGTTCCACTATGGAGAACATTGTGTTTAGTGTCGTTTGTGCTGACGATCGTGAAAAGGAAGTCTCCTTGCCACAACCTTCTTTATTCAGTCTTGACAGGAGCCACCGCCGGAGGATTACATCGGATACCACGCCGGCGCATCCTCGAGCTAATATTACGGGGAAAGCTCTTCGACATACCCCCGCAACATTGACGGATGGGCACATTGGCCTTGAGCTCCACTTAGTCCAAAAGCCTAAGCTTGGGGGGAGGTATACCGATTGCACACTCGTTTACACATCATTATCATTCGGTACATTGTATATCCATGTTTCGTTTAAGTTTTCTTTCTTTTGTTCATTTGTTCATGCTTTGTTTGCTTTCTATAAACTCTCAAATACCAAAAATATTTTTGTTATTTCTCTTTCTGGTTTTTTTTAGTATATAGTATTAATATGCTTAGTTTTTATTTCAGTTCAATATGCAAAAACACAAAAATATTTTGCTTTGTTGTGTGCTGTTTCGCGCAGGGACAGATTTCTGCTGTCCACCATTAAATTCATAACTATTCACAGGAATGTCGGAATGACCTGAATTTTGGTGTGCATATTTCTGGGATGCGTACGCAACTTTCATTAGTTGAGTTTTCTGATCTGGGCATGTTAAGGCCCTCTAAAAGATCGTCTTTGCTGGCTGTTCTGTTTTTAGTTTCTAAATCCAAAAACCCAAAAATATTTGATGTTTCTCTTTGCTTTTGTATAGTTTGTTTCAGAGGACATTATCTTGAATTACTCCATGGAGCTTGGTTATTATTTCATATCTTTCAAGCACACAAGTGATAAGGCATATAGTGACCTCACCTTTTTATATAAGGTGGAAGTCCCTCTGTTAATGTGCTAGTCCCTAGATCAAATGCTAGCACCACAATTTAAGATGTATATCATGCAAAAGTGTCAAATACTTTATTAAATCGCATGATCCAGTGTTACAAATATCTCTTACAACTTGCATAACCTGAAAAGGCTAGCAAAATTTCCAAGAGTAGCAGCGGAAAATAGTAGATACAATGGGCCTCATCATCTTCATGTGCCACAGGCAAAGCATGTTGGTTGTAGACTCGAAATCCTATCGAAATGCTCACTCGTCGTCTGTCAAATCTGCAAGGTTTAGTTGCAGCCCAGCTATAAAGGGTCAGCATAATTGAATTGTGGTGGCAAGTGACTTTTATTTCTAATATCCTACTAAGCTATATCTATATGCTTATTTGGCTGGTGGAGCTCAAGGCTATTGCGCAAAGCAAATTTTCTCCTACTTTTGGTAAACACTTTTTGGAACAATAACTTCTCTTTAGGGACATCTCGCGACAAGTCCATGTCCCCTACCCATGTTCACCCATCAAAGTTTTATTAAGAAGTTGGAATGAAGAGATTTTCAGAAGACAGCCTTGTGTAGTCACTCAATTTGTCCGATGCCGGGGACACGGCTAAGATCTTAGGTTTTAACTCTCGAGAGTGCGTGCACTTTCACCATTAGACTCAATCAACCCAAACTATCCTCTACACTCATTTAGTGAGAAGGAAAAGGAGAAGATCAAGACGAGACTTTTCAGAAGTTGCTTTCCCATGATCATACTAAGAGATTACAACCATCCTATCAACTCTACCACCATCAATCTCTTGACCCAGGTCCACATCAACTTACTCCATCAAGACAGAGCCCATATTGACCAATGGTCGCACGATAAGCAACTAGACTCAGTGTAAACTTAAATCTCATAGCCCTGGGTGGCCTACCACAAGTGAGCAACTCAGGTTAACACCGCATATCATGGCCCCAAGTAAGTGGAAACTATCTTGGGCGAAGACAACCATGAAACTTGGCCCTGAGAAGCCACTACACTTGAAACCTCCTCGATCGACCCAATCCACCCAGGCGTTAAATTAATTTAGTGGAAATTTTCATTTATCACATCAACCATAAAACAATCATTTTTGCAGCAGGTACTTCCACTAAATTCTAATAGGGGCCTAACTGGAATTTCTAAGGGGTAACCTAACAGGTTTGCATAGCATACTACAAATCTCCCAGAAACCTATCATGCATACTACTTTTGCAAATACTGCTTAAAACACTAGGTATGCAATAAAATAAAATAGTAGGTGTTTTATGAAGTCACTTGCCTGATGAATGTTGTCGTTTCTCACACACTCATTGTCGACAGCGAACGTTGCACTCCGTTCAATCTATAAAGTAAACAGACATACAATGAACAAGCAATTCAACAAGCACATAACAATTTAAAACAAACAAGCGTAAAAAGGCTTAGCACAGGGTTTGGTCAAGGGTATCACATAATTTGATATGCAAAAGGAATTAATGTGATTGAGTAAAGGGTTTGCCATTTTGGTCAGGGGATGGTCTTGAAAAGATTTACACCAATGAATGCCGAGATGGTTTGAAAACAATTTAAAAGCAAGGTTCGCAATTTTAAGTTATCCAGCATATTTAAATACAATTACGCAAGTCTATGTTTCAAAATTGATTTAATGAGACTTTGTGTTAAACTTGTTCAAATGATCACACATTAATCTTGGAAAAGGTTTTAACCTAATTTAAATTTCAAGTTTCATTAAAGTAACATAACAAATCATTTTAAATCAAAACTTAAATGTTCATATCAATGAATTAATATTCTAGTTATTTAAATTGGCATGAAGTTTTTAAATCAAATTTGTACACTAAATCATTTTAAGGTTGGTCAATATAATGTATAATCGAATACTTATTCTACATCTTAATGATTCTAAAAATATTTCATTTAAAAATTTCTTGGACATACACAATAATATCTATGTCCAATTTACTTAAATCATGCATTTGAAAATTTGAACGAGTTTAAACTAGTCAAGGTTGGAAAATAACAGTGCCAAAAGATTCTACAGGTCAAGAGCTTTTCATAGACATAAAGTTCATCAAATTTGGACATGTGGTTCAAAAGATATGAGAGTTTTAAATTATAGCGGTGTTTCTGCAAAATCTGCATACGAATTTCCTATTGGGGTCAATCCAGAAAATAGCTAGACAAAGTGGCAAGTTGGTGATTGGTGCAACCGGTTGGTTTAGACAAACTAACTATATCCTTAGGATCAAATAGCTAAGGTTACGACACTACTCGAACTAAAAACGGATCGTACAGTGTACGAGTAAATACTACGCTAGACTAAAATCTAAAAATACTCAAAAACTACGCTACGGAAAATATACTACTACTAAATTTGTAGCCTAAATTATTCTACAAAAACTACTCTACAAAACTAAATATAAAAGGCGGAAAAGAGAAGATATGCGCAGTACCTCCGTTGTGTGAGAAGCGCCGTCGAGAGAGAAGAAGAGAAATCCCACCAATAGAAATCCCACCGGAGATAAAATAAATATTTTATTTTATTCTAGTCAAACCAAAATAAATGGTTCAACCCGAATTTGTATTTTGTGATTTTGCCCATACACTTGGGGTCTATATATAGGCTAAAACTTTTTTTTGAGGCACAAAACAGTAGGGAAAATCCCTACTGTTTAATTTTCTATTTTCTCAACAAAACAAAGGATACAGGAACATACAGAAGTTCATAAAGTGTCAACCCATTGGGTCATACCCTCTTTAAGTGAGGGTTTGGCTCTATGTCTAATAAGCGAAAAGGAATCAACAAAATCAAGGAAACAAACATCCAGATCAATAGGCTGGTGATCAAAAATGCACTTATTCTTGTGAGTCCAAATGCTCCAGCATCCCACAATCAAAGACTCCTTGAAACAAATAAGTTTATATCTCCTCTTGGCATCAATAAGCATGTTGATCAAATCCAGGTCAGTATCCCATTCAAAATTCAGCTTGAGCCAAAAATTCTTGCTAAAGTCACACTCAAAGAAGAGATGGGCAAGATCCTCAGATAAACCATCCTCGCAAAGCTCACAAGTATAAGTTTCCAATTGGAAATTTTTCCTGGCAAGCAATTCCCTCGTGTTCAACCTATCCTTGAGGAGAAGCCAGAAAAATATCTTTATTCTGCTCTCTCATGGTCCATTTATCAGGCTCAATGGAATCAGGATAAGATTGCAGGAGCTGCCCAAGTTGGTCACATTGCTGAGAGGCTATCATGGATATAGGAGTGTGGAACAATTCAAATATATCATTGTTAAATACCCCAACTGCTTTCTGAAGGGAAATATTCTGATCTTTGGCAAAGGAACAAAGTTGTGGCATGTGCACTCTTAGGATCTCATCTGACCACTTATCCATCCACATACGAATAGTGGATCCATCACCTGGATTACAAGCAGCAATATCAATGAAAGTGTTCATTATTTTCAAGCAATCTTTCCACCAAAAAGATCCACATGGGGAAGCATTATGTGGCATCTTGTCAGAATAATGGGCATGCCAAACTAGCTGAACCCATGGAGTATCGTGTTTATTCATGAATTTGAACAGATGTTTCATCAGCAAAGGCACATTTTGAGTTCTTAAACTCAGCACACCCAGACCACCAGCCTCCTTAGGTTTACAAACCTCAGCCCATTTAACAAGGCATTGCCCTTTTTATTGATGTCCTTTCCAGCCCAAAAGAACCCCCTGGTGGAACCTTCAATATAGTCTAGAAACCCCAGGGGTAGTTTGAGTGTACACATAGCAAAATTTGGTATAGCTTGAATAATGGATTTAACCACAATGAGTCTACCATCATAGGACAGAGTATCTGCAATACCAACTAACCTCCTGCCAATCCTGTGTATAATGCGAATCAGATCTTCCATTCTTGGTTTAGTGGTACCCATTGGTAGACCAAGATAAGGGAAAGGCAGAGATTCAACTTTGCAACCAAGTACAGTAGCCAACTCAGAGCTAAGGACCGAACTGATGTTAAGTGGCAATAAAGAGGATTTCTGAAAATTAACCTTGAGGCCAGTAGAGGCAGCAAAATTGTCAAGTAGCACTCTCAACCTTCTGAGTTGAGTAGAGCAAGCTGGCATTATCAACAAGGTATCATCAGCATATTGGATAATGGGGTAATCTAAACCAAATGAACAATCCAGAGGCAGATCAAGTTGGCCATTTCTCCAGGCATCATTTACCACATACTGTAGTAACTCGGCTGTAGAGACAAAGAGTAGTGGTGAGAGTGGATCACCTTGTCGTACTCCTCTTTTGCATAAGATTTTTTTTCAGGAACCCCATTGAGCAAGATAGAGGCAGATGCTGACCGAAGAACAACCTCAATCCATTTGATCCATTTAATCCCAAATCCAAGATGCTTCAGCATAGCCAGGATGGCACTGTACTCCACTTTATCAAAGGCCTTTTCAAAATCCAGTTTAAGAATAATAATCTTCTTTTTGGACTTCTGACAAAGGTGAATGTATTCAAAGGCCCACGCAAGACAGTCCTGGATATTCCTGGTTTTAATAAAACCATATTGGTTCTTATGAATGAGTGAGACAACCACTTTTTGCATTCTGTTAGCAAGCAACTTAGTCAGAAATTTAAGTGTGAGGCTAACCAAAGAGATAGGTCTGAAATCATTGACAGATTCAGGACTTGATTTCTTAGGAATCAGAGTGATGAATGCAGAGTTAATACTCTGGATGTTAATGTTCCCTTCAAAAAATTTGAAGCAAAGATCATAGAACTGAGTTTTAATCTGTGGCCAACATTTCTTGAGAAAAGCACCATTAAACCCATTAGGACCTGGTGACTTATTTGCTGGCATATCCTTCACAATCCCATCAGTCTCTTCGATGGTGAATGGGACCTCCAGCTGATCAAAATCCACTGTGACATTAGGGTTAACAATTCTCCGCAGATCAAATAGCATAACAAGATTATCAGAACAACCAATTCTGTTTTTAAATGAATGCCAAATAATGGCAGCCTTTTCCTCATGATCACAGGCTAATCTGTCATCTTCTGTCCTAAGACAAGCAATGAAATTACTCCTGTAGCTCTTGGTCGCAAATGTGTGGAAAAAACTGGTGTTCTCAGCATCCAGATTGGCCCATCTGATTTTCGCCCTAGATCTCCAATAAATGCGCTTAGCTTCTAACAGCTTTATCAAATGAGATTTAAGTGCATGTCTGAAGTTAGTCTCAAAGATAGATAACTGTCTCTGATCCTCCAAACCATCCAGCAAAGCAAGAACAAAGCTGTAAGATTGAATAATTTTACTGAGCTGCGAGATTTGTTTACTCCATTTCTTCAAACCATATCTAAGTGACTTAAATCTAGCAGAGATGTCCTGAGCAGCATTTTTAAAGCTCCCAATATACTGCCAATTTTTAACCACTGCCTCAATAAATCCAGGGAAGTCCATCCAGTAATCCTCAAATCTGAACAAATGGACCTTAGGGATAGAAGTGTTAATTTGGATTTTGATAGGGATATGGTCTGAAGAAAGTCTGGCTAATTGTCGTGGTATCGGCATAATTGATAGGAGACGGGGGTCCTCTAGCCTACGTATGAATTGTGGGGAAGAAGGTTGGAGTCGTCGAGGTCGGGATTGAACACGGCGAGTTTACCCAGCTTCGGATCCCACAGCGGTGGCGGGATCCTACGTGCTGCTATAATTCACTATAAGGAAATAGCCGTGAACATGTTACAATTGGTATGATGCCTATGAGATTGTCTCTGCCCTAAAGGCTCCCTGGTGGCCGGCTTATATAGGCGGCCAGACCCCAGGGTACAAGGTAAGTACTTATCCGGCAAGTTAACAGAGTCCTAGACCTAGCCGGCTTAGTTGCCGCCTTCCATCTTGGGTTCGGTGGCTTGATGGGCTTAGGCCTTCCGCCTTCCTTGGACCGTCCTCCTACCTCCTTGCACGTCGGCTTATCTGGGCCGCCCGGCAGGCCTTGGCCTTACCACCCTTGGGCCACCCTGGACTAGCCGGATTGATCCATGCTGGGTATACCCCTAGTTGATATATCCCCAACATTAGCCCCCAGAAAGGTTGAAGTTCTCCAGGCGCCGGCTTCTTCTTGATTCTTCATCTGCCAAAGTTGGCGGCTGCAGGACTTGAACCATTCTGAAAATCAACGAGGCACGCGTGTCTTGATGTTGACATGCGGCCGCCTTTATCCATCATGGGAAAAGACGGCTACTCGGCAATCTTGCCGAGCATTCTTCTTGACGGTTACCGCCTAGCCGGCTTCACGACAGTTTGAAAACAAACTAAGCGGGAATCTCGCCACGATCACAAATTGCGGGAAAAGAGGAGGCGTGGAGATCGTGCAATCATGGGCTGCAACGGATGTTGGACACGTGTCCGACTAAAAATGCCGTTGCGCAGGGAGCAACGCCTGGCCCTATAAATAGGTAGCCCAAACGGTCCATTTCTTTACCCTGCCTTTTGCTCTCCTCGCGCCCTTACCTCTTCCGCTTCTTTGCTCCCAGCCTCCGAACGAGCTCCGGCGAACTTCTCTCCTCCGGCGACCTTTCCTGACGGCGATGTCCACTGGTCCAGCTCACTCGACGGCGTCGAGCGGTCCGGCGACCGAAGCCGCGCTCGCAACGTCGATGGGCGGCGCCATTACTCGCCCCGCACCGGCGGCGACGGCGGGCAATGTCTCCATCGTCCCCGCTCGGGCTTCCACCGCGCGCGCGCCGACGGCGGGCCCTTTCGCTCCTCCACCAACCACCGCGGCGACGGCGGTGACGAGCCCTCCCGGCGACGAGGAAGAAGACGCGCCGGACCTCGGGTCCCGCTATTGGCTGCCTTCCATTGTCGACGAGGAGGCCCTCCAAGATTTGGAGGCAGTTGGCTATCTCCCCACTCGGGAGGATTGTCGGTGGAGGTCCGCCTTGGGAGACATCATTCCGGCTCCGGAAGCCGGAGAACGGGTAATCCTCACCTCCCACCTAGTCAGGGGAATGGCTCTGCCGCCTTCCGCCTTCTTTAGTGAGGTTTTAGATCACTACGGGCTCCAGCCCCATAATATTGCACCCAATAGTATATTAGTCTTAGCCGGCTTCACAGCTCTTTTCGAAGGCTATCTAGGTATTAGGCCTAGTTTAGACTTCTTTAGATACTGTTTCCGTTGCCGGCGACAGACGGTGCCAGACGGCGGGTTGGCGACCTGCGGCAGCATCACCTTCAACTGCCGCCAGGGCCGCCAATGGTATCCTAAGATACCGTACCTCGAGTCTGTCAAGGGCTGGACCTCGACGTTCTTCTACTGCCAAGACATGGCAGCGCCAGGCCGTCAAATCGGCATTCCGGCATTCGTCAACGCGCCACCCATGCCTCACCCATGCTGGGACGAGGCGGTGCCCAGGTTGACGGAGGAACTCCGCCTTATTCAAAGGCGGATCGAGTTCCTCACGAGGACGATGGCTCCCCCCCAGCTAGATGGGGTCGACACCGTCATTTGCTGGCTCGGCCGGCAAATCCTCCCCCTGCGGTACAGCCCGCACATGATGTGTCAGTATTCGCCTACTGACACAGCCTCTCTTCGCGTGAGCAAAGAGATATTGCCGGTCGCCGACCTGGCATTCCGGCTCCGCAGCCTCGTCAAGGCGGGGTCGGTGAAGGCGGCCGAGGGCGTGCCCATGCATACCCACGACAACCCTCCCCTCGAGGTAAATATCTTCTTGCCTTGCCCCTTACTTGACAGCTTTGCCGGTCAATGTTGAGTTCCTTTAACATATCTTCTTTTTCAGCTCTACGAGTTGAAGGAGGATGACCTGGCTCCCGACTTCTACGAGTCGGAAGCCGGGAAGGCGAAGAAGCGCAAGGCGTCCGGCGCTGCTTCCTCCACGGCGAACGCCGAGAGGAAGAAACGGATTGCGTCGGCTACCGAGTCGACTCTCGCCAACATTGGCGAGAATGCGGGGATTAACATCCCTCGAAGGTACTCAACTTTGCCTTTTCCAGATGGCGAACCTTTTGAACATTGGCTGACTTATTGTGCTTGCTTTTTGTTTTGACAGGGAAAGGGTCGCGACTTCCCGGTTGCCGACTAGGCTCCTTGGAAAAGGAAAGCGGCCGCAAGGCAGCTCGCCGGCCATCGTGCCGCCAACTCCCTCGCCCCACGCCGGCAGCTTCATGGCTGACGCTCGGCGCCAACCTCCAGCCCCGGCTTCGGGTGCTCCGCCAAAGATCCCCTCCACCGATCGCGTGCCGACAACTCCTCTATTACTGGCTGAGGCTACGGCCGATGATGCCGCTCAATCACGCGCCGCCAATGAAGGGTTGCTGGAGACGACAGCCGGCGGGTCTCGGAGGGCAGCTCCGACTGCGGGAGGCGGCAAAGTCAGAGACCCTTGGTCTACCTTTAAGGAGGCAAAGGAGTCAACCTTGGCTTTTGCCGCCTTTGCCTCGCAGGCCTTCGACGACTTGGAGGGCGACCTATCCGTAAGTTTCTCCGGCATATACATAGTCTTTCCCCCCGAGCACTTAGATGGCTTAGTCAAAAGAAATTTTGACTGCCGGCTTAGTGGTTTTTCGACAATATGTCATATGCTTTTGGTTTTTGTTACAGGGCCTTGTGTCCGCCAACGTCGAGCTTGTCTCCTCGCGAGTCGAGATAAACCGGCGCCATCGCGACCTGAAGAAGGAGTGCAAGGCCAAGGACAAACGGATCGCCGAGCTGGAGGCGGCCCGCAAAAAAGATGAAGGTAGAGTTGATCCCTTTCTCCAACTATGCTTTTGACTTACGTTTCCGTCAATCATTTAGCTTAGCGAATCCATATTTGTAGAACTGCTAGACCACGCCCAGGATATCCTGAAGGCGTCCACTGATATGCAAGCTCTTATGAATGAAGCTTCAGACTTGGCGGCCGCCAACTTGGAGTTGAAGGCGGCTCATCAGAAGGAGATGGAGGCCCAGCAACTCAAGTTTGCGCAGGAATCCAGCCAGCTCACTGGTGAGCTGGAAAGCCTGCGCAACAAGTTGGCGGAGGCGGAGAAGATGGCTGCGGAAGAGATATCCAAGCATACTTCTCGCGCCCAAACTGCAGAGGACGCGCTGGCAACTCATATGATTGAGTTGTCGGCTTTCCATAACTCGGTCCTTGGTAACTTCTCGCTTCTTTCTTAATACTGCCATGTTGTTTTTAGCCTGGGCCAAACTTATGGCTTTATTTTTGATGCAGTTCCCGCCGGCTTAGGCGATGACAAGGTTGTCAGCCCCCACCAGGATCGCCTTGCGCGTCTGGGCGAGCTGATCGCCGAGACTTTGGCGGCGTCCAAGCGGTTTGCCGCCAAGTTCTTCACTTCGTTAGGTAGCCAGGAGCCAACCGAGTTCAGCGACGTGCCCGCCATCTTGGAGCAGGCGACCAAATTGCACAAAAGCTCGCTGAAGTCGGCGGCGCGGGGAGGAGCCAAGACTGCCCTTGGGTTGTTCATGGCGCACTACCCCGAGGCGGAGATTGAAGCCGTCACCGAAGGCATGCCGTCAACGTATGAAGACGGTAGCGAGGTCGAGCCGGCCGCTGTTCTGGACAGCGTTGCCGGCTACACCACGCGAGTCGCCGACATGGTGGACACTTCAATCTTCTACCGGCGCCATCCTGTGCCTGGCGGAGAGGGAGCTGGAGCTGCCGGCGCGGCTGAGGCAGAGGGGAGCGATAGTTCTGGGGCTGAAGTTGTCAGCCCCCAAGTCTAATGTAGACGCTCCCCCGAGCCATATCTTTTTCTTGTCCTTGCCTTCCACCAGCCTTACTTTTGTCGGCCCCTGAAACAATGCAACATTTGTAATATTTTGCATATACTTTTGCTGTTGCCTTGCTAGGCGGAAACTAGCTGACAACTTTTATTTTGTCTTTATTTATATGGCCCGCCTTAATTTTACCCTGACTTATATGCTTGACTTTTTGTATGTTGACGAAACCTCAGCCGGTAACTTTAGCTGAAACAACCAGGGCTAGACCATTTGTTTAGAATCAGAGACCAAAGCCAACATGTTGGTGTCAAAGACATTCTACTAGGCGAACCACATATAAGTAATCAGAGGCAAAGGAATTAGGCGGCGCAAAAATTTTGTTTTTGCTTTGGGTTGGCTCGAAAGCTGCAAGTATCTACCAGTTTGAACCTTTGCACGGAGCTAGAAAATAGGTAACTTAGATACATAGGGGAAATATGATTGCAAGAAAAGACAAAAGATGGCATGCATCTCAACACAGATGAGGAACCATAGACTTTTATTTCATAACCATATTTAACTTATTACAATTATAAATTGCTAAGTGTAGAAAGGACGTAGCTGCTCAATATTCCAAGGCCGTTTTGTTTGCTCGAACGGGTCGTCAATGCCTCTCTTGCGCTTGGTTCCCCTTTTTCCTGCCGCCTTCTTGCGCATTTTCTTTTCTTCTTCGTCGCGGATGTCGGCTAGGTAGTAGGAACCATTGAGCAGCGCCTTTGTGACTATAAACGGTCCTTTCCATGGCGGGGATAACTTGTGCAAGCCTTTTCTGTCTTGAATTAGGCGGAGAACCAGGTCACCTGTTCTGAAGCTTCGCTTCCGCACTCTCCGGCTATGATAGCGGCGAAGTTGTTGCTGGTACAAGGCGGAGCGATGGAGAGCTACGTCTCTTTCTTCGTCTAGCAGGTCTAGGCTATCCTGTCTTGCACCTTCTACGTCTTGCTCGATGTAGGCTTGAACTCTTGGGGAGTCGTATTTCATGTCGGTAGGTAGCACTGCCTCTGCGCCATATACTAAAAAGAAAGGAGTGTAGCCGGTAGATCTGTTTGGCGTTGTGCGCAAACTCCACAATACCGACTGTAACTCCTCTGCCCAAGCACCGGCTGCCCTGTGTAATGGAGCTTTGAGACGAGGCTTAAGTCCTGATAAGACTAGGCCGTTTGTACGCTCTACTTGTCCATTGGATTGAGGGTGTGACACGGATGCCAAATCAAGCCGGATGCCTAGATCGCTGCAGTATTCTTCTATGTCGCCTTGGGACAGATTGCTGCCATTATCGGTGATAATGCTGTGTGGAACTCCAAACCGAGAGATAATTCCCCAGAGAAAATTGGTGGCTGTACGTGCGTCAAGTTTGCTGATCGGTTTGGCCTCGACCCATTTGGTGAACTTGTCGACAGCGACCAACAGGTGAGTGTACCCACCGCGCGCCTTTTTGAAGGGACCCACCATGTCTAAGCCCCAGACCGCGAACGGCCAGGTGATTGGGATTGTCCTTAGCTCCTGTGCCGGCAAGTGAGGTTGACGGGCGTACAACTGGCAACCTTTGCATGTTTTGACGATGTTCTCGGCATCTTCTTTGGCGGTGAGCCAGTAGAAACCTTGGCGGAAAGCTTTGGATACAATGGACCTAGCGAAAGCATGATGCCCGCAGGCGCCAATATGTATGTCCTTCAGAATTTCCCGGCCTTCCTCCGACTGTATGCACCGCTGATAAATGCCACATGTGCTTCGCTTGTATAGCTCGCCTTTTATTATCGTGAATGCTTTGGCTCGCCTTATGATCTGCCTTTTTAGCACCTCGTCGTCTTCCGGCAACTTTTGGTCGATTAGAAAATCGAGGTATGGGACTGTCCAATCCGGCTGTGTTAAGTAGACAGCGAGACTTGCCGCTTCTACCGGTTCTTCTGAGTCGGGGTCCATCAAATCGGCGCCTTTAATGGATGGCTTGTGCAAGTGCTCCAGGAAGATATCTTTTGGTACCTTTTTGCGTTCCGATCCCAGTCTTGCAAGTGTGTCTGCCGCCTCATTCTCAGCCCTTGGAACATGTCGGACTTCGTAGCCTACGAAGTTTTTTGCGAATTCGTCAACCTTGGCTCTGTAAGCCGCCATTGTTGCACTTTTCGCATCCCATGTTCCGCTTACTTGCTGTGCAACCAAATCCGAGTCGCCGTAACAGAGGATTCTTTTGACGCCTAGGTCGTTTGCTACGTGTAACCCATGAAGCAAAGCTTCGTACTCGGCAACATTGTTGGTTGCTGTGAAGTGGATTTGTAACACGTAGCTAAGCTTGTCACCTTTAGGCGTACGCAGAACGACTCCAGCCCCGGAGCCTTTGAGCATCTTTGATCCGTCAAAGTGCATGACCCAATATTCTGACTCGGGGAGTGCTGTTTCCTCCATAGCCTCTGTCCAATCGGCGACAAAGTCTGCAAGTGCTTGAGATTTGATGGCGGTCCGTGGTTTATAGACTATATCAAAAGCGGCAAGTTCGATGCCCCATTTGGCGACTCGACCTGTTGCCTCTGTATTGTTGATTATGTCTCCCAACGGTGCCTTACTGACTACTGTCACTGTGTGTTCCTGGAAGTAATGCCTAAGCTTTCTGGCGGCGAAGAATACACCATAAGCCAGCTTTTGGTAATGCGGATACCTCTGCTTGGAGGCGGAGAACACTTCACTGATGAAGTAGACCGGTCGCTGCTCACACGCCGCGGCTTCGCTCTCCTTTCTTTCCACAGCCAAGACAACGCTGACAACCGCTCCTGTTGCCGCGATGTACAGCAGCATTGGTTCCTGCGATCGAGGTGCTGCCAATATCGGAGCGGACGTGAGGGCCTCCTTGAGTTGTTGCAAGGCGGCGTCTGCCTCTGTTGTCCACTCGAAGTTGTCGGATTTCTTCAGTAGCCGGTAGAGGGGCATTGCCTTTTCCCCTAGGCGGCTTATGAAACGACTGACGGCTGCCGCCGATCCGGCTAGGCGCTGCACGTCCTTCAGACACGTAGGTCTGGATATATTTTGGATTGCCTTGATCTTCTCCGGGTTAACCTCAATCCCTCGTTCTGAGACGATGAACCCGAGGAGTTTGCCGGCTGGGACGCCGAAAACGCACTTGGCGGGATTGAGCTTCATTTGATACCTCCGGAGATTCTGAAAAGTTTCTTCCAAGTCCTCTAGGAGATCTGCTTTCTTTTTTGACATTACCGCAATGTCGTCTACATAGACGTGAACATTGCGGCCGATCTGTTCGTGCAGGCAATTTTGCATACAGCGCTGGTATGTTGCCCCTGCGTTCTTCAGACCGAAGGGCATTGTAATGTATCAGAAAGTCCCATACGGAGTTGTGAAAGATGTTTTCAGCTGATCTGACTCTCTCATCTTGATTTGGTGGTATCCTGAGTATGCGTCCAGAAAACAAAGCAGCTCGGAGCCTGCTGTGGAGTCTACGACTTGGTCAATTCTAGGCAGCGCAAAGGGATCCTTTGGGCAACACTTGTTAACACCAGTATAGTCAATACACATCCTCAGCTCTTTATTCTTCTTTGGGACAAGTACATGATTTGCCACCCAATCGGTGTGTACAACTTCTTTTATGAAATTGGCGGCCTTCAGCCTATTTATCTCCTTTCCTATAGCCTTGCGTCTCTCATCTCCAAAGCGTCTTGTTGCTTGCTTCACCGGCTTGGATCCTTTTATGACGTTGAGCGAGTGCTCGGCAAGTTCCCTCGGTACACCAGGCATGTCGGAAGGCGACCATGCAAAGATGTCACGATTCTCACGGAGGAACTCGACAAGCGCGCCTTCCTATTTGCTGTCAAGGTTGGAGCCGATGACAACTTGCTTGGACTTGTCACCTGGGATAAGGTCCGCCTTTTTGGTGTCTTCTGAAGCTTCGAAAGTCTTCTTGACATCCGTTTTTGGCTTTGGCATGGAGTTGTCTGAATCCGCCCCGAGCAGCGCGAGTTCTTCCTTGTGGATGACGGCTTCTGCGAAGGCGGCCATGCCACGCTCGCACTCCTTGGCTTTCTTGAAGTTGCCGGAAATCGTGATGGTTCCGTTTTCCCCCGGCATTTTAAGCTTGCTGTATATGTAGCACGGCCTTGCCATGAATTTGGCGAAAGCCGGTCGTCCGAAGATCGCATGATATGCGCTTTTGAAGGGGACAACCTCAAACCTAAGGAACTCTGAGCGGTAGTTCTCTTTTGGTCCGAAAGTTACCTTCAGCCTGATGCTTCCCATTGACTTTGCTTGCCTGCCGGGCACTATGCCGTGAAATGTGAGGTTGCTGTGATCCAGCTGATCCTCTGACAGGTTCATACGGCTTAGCGTGTCGTAGTACAGGATGTTGAGGCTGCTGCCGCCATCCATGAGTACCTTTGTGAGTCTGAAGTTGTCGACAATGGGGTCGACGACAAGGGCGTACTTGCCTGGGTGAGGGACGTGATCAGGGTGGTCGGACCGGTCCCAAGTGATTGTTGCCTCCGACCAGTTCAAGTACTGAGGGACGTCCGGCATTGTCGCGTTGAGTTCGCGCATCTCCGCCTTATCCGCCTTAGCCGAAGGCGTGCCGACAAAGCACACAAGAGATTCTTTGACCTTCGGATATGGCTTCTTTTTCTTGGCGGCTGCGTCGTCTTCGCTTGAGATAGACATGTCGTCGTCATCCTCGTCCTCCTTGCTGTCTTTCTTGTCGTTCTTCTTTGACTTCTTTGACTTCCAGCCGACTGTGGGATCCTTTTTGAAGTCGTCCATGAAACGGCACTCTCCAAGCATGTGGTTGACCTTGCCCAATGAGGCGTGGATGGGACACGGCAAGAGCTTTGCCTGTTCGTAAGTGATTCGCGCCGCCTTAGGCCCTGAGCCGGCTTCGCGATTATCTTTCTTATTTTTCCACTTCTTTTTGCCGGCGTTTCCTTGGAACGCCATGGCTACCTCATTGGAAGGACCGGCTTTGTCATCCGTCGCCTGTTTTCGCTTGTTGTTCCGCTTTGGTATGATGTTGACGTCTGGGTCATCGTCCCGGGCATCGTCATCCGCCGCCGCGTATTGGGCGACTAGGTTGAGCATCTCACCAAGGTCCGTGATTTGCTCGCGGACGAGCCTATGGCGGAGCAAGGACTTCTTCTGCAGGCCCGTGTAGAAGGCATGGATAGCCTGCGCGTCCGAAACACCATGACAGTTGGCCTTTTCGGATATCCAACGGCTGACAAAATCTGTCATGGTTTCGTCCGGCTTTTGGATACAGCGCTGCAAATCCGTGTAGGTATTTGGACGCTTGTATGTTCCTTGGAAGTGCTGGGAGAAAACCTTTTCCATGTCGTACCAGCTATGGATGGACTTTTCAGGAAGGTTGTCGATCCAAGCTCTTGCCGTGCCTTCCAACATGAGAGGTAAGTAGCGGACGGCAATGTGGTTGCTCCCGCCGGCAATCTCTATGGCCATGGCGTAGTCGGATAGCCACGAGTCCGGCTTAACGAGGCCGTTGTATCTAGAACAGTTTTTTGACACTGATGTCATGTCCTTGGGGAACGGCTCTCTGCGGATGGCGTCACCGAAGCACTTTGGTCCAGAGTAAAGCGGCTCCTTTCCTCTTGCTATGTCTTGTAGGCGGTGTCGTGCGTCTTTTGGATCGAGCTGCCGTGCGCCTCTGTTTGCGTCCGGCTCGTCCTGCGCTGCCCGGCTTATGCTGCGCCTGGGCCCTTTCACCTCCTCTCTCCTCTTGCTGCCAGTGCTATGCTGCGGAGACCGGCTGCGGCCTCTCCTTGGAGGGTCGTTACCGGCATCTTTTCTAGGCGGCTGCCTGTTGTTCCGGCTACCGCCATTGTCGCGTTTTGGCTGAGGTGGAGGTGGTAGGTCTCCTCTGCTTCCCGACCTTGAATTCTCGTCCCGCCTTTGTTTTGGCGGCGGTGCCTTCTTTGGAGGTGGCGTTGCCTTCCTTTTGTTGCCATGGCTACTGGAGCCAGACGGGCCTTCGGGGTCGGCATCTGGTGCAGCTTTGCACTTGCCTGACTTGGACTCTAGATCTCCCCCGCGGGCATCCGCCATGTGGCCGTAGGAATCAGCGCGAGCTTGTTGTTCTAGGGCCTTGCTTACGAAGTGTCTTGCGTTGGCCAACTTCTCTTCCGCCGTGTAAGTGTTGTCATCCAGGGTATCTAGCGCGGCAGCCGCATTGAGGATAGGGGTGCAGAAGACAACATCCCCCCTTCTATCCACTCGCTGTGGTGCCGTACGCCAATCGAACCCTAGGTCTTGAGCCGCTGTCGTCGCTTGCGTAGGCGGCTCTTTTCCACGGCGGTTTTTTGATGACCTTTTCTCCTCGAAGAGTTGCCGGTTTGTTTTGGCCGACATCCTCTCCTGCTCTTTCTTGATCTTCTTCGCAAGGCTCTCAACGTGCTCCTCTCTTTTTCGTAGGAAGTCAGAGTGCTTAAGCATGTTAAGCCTAAGTTCTTCCACTTCGTCGAGTGGGGTATCTTTGCTCACCGGAGTGTTCATGATCTCGTCTACTTCTTTGATGACGGAGAGCAAATCCGTGGGTTTGCTGCTGCCGCCTTTCTCGAGGCCAGCTTCTTCTTTGCGCGCACCTTGTCGGAACTTTCGATGAGTTGGCCGGCAGTGGTGTCGCCGGCTTCTTCCGCCGGCTTGTTTTGCGCCTCCGAAGTAACTGGGGTTGTTTCGTGACCGACAACAACCATCATAGCCAGCTTGTCAGGCATGTCTATATCCGCTGTACCCTCTGAGGGAGCCGGATTACCACTGGAAAAGCGGGTTTTGATCTTCTCTTCGAAGAGACTAGCATCATCATCGGAGTCAGAGTCTACGTTGACTTGAACGGTAGATCTGGATCCGGCATCTGACATCGCATCCTCCTGTAGAGCAGGGAGGATTGACTCAGGATCGTTGTTTTCCGGCTGGGAGTCGGATCCCAGTCCGACAACTCCGACGAAGTGGAAATCAGATTCCGCCGACTCCTGGGAGTAGGCGGATTCAGATCCGTCTCGCCGGTCGACTGCCTGGTCGAAGGGTTGGCGGGTGGGGTTGTAGAAACGCGGTAGGCCGTACGCCTCTGGCGTGTACCCGATGAAGACGTCGATCCCTCCGATCGGCACGATTTCGCATCCGATAAGGTAGTCGTCCGCCGGGAGCCAGGACTCATCTGAGTTGACGTAGCTGTGGCCGCCATACCTTGTGACGCGGCCGACGGCGATCTGCTTGCCCACGCCGCCAAGTGTTCCCGCCTGGAACGTGACGCCAGGAACCTTATGCCCCACGGTGGGCGCCAACTGTCATGGTATCGGCATAATTGATAGGAGACAGGGTTCCTCTAGCCTACGTATGGATTGTGGGGAAGAAGGTTGGAGTCGTCGAGGTCGGGATTGAACACGGCGAGTTTACCCAGCTTCGGATCCCACAGCGGTGGCGGGATCCTACGTGCTGCTATAATTCACTATAAGGCAATAGCCGTGAACAGGTTACAATGGGTATGATGCCTATGAGATTGTCTCTGCCCTAAAGGCTCCCTGGTGGCCGGCTTATATAGGCGGCCAGACCCCAGGGTACAAGGTAAGTACTTATCCGGCAAGTTAACAGAGTCCTAGACCTAGCCGGCTTAGTTGCCGCCTTCCATCTTGGGTTCGGTGGCTTGATGGGCTTAGGCCTTCCGCCTTCATTGGACCGTCCGCCTACCTCCTTGCACGTCGGCTTATCTGGGCCGCCCGGCAGGCCTTGGCCTTACCACCCTTGGGCCACCCTGGACTAGCCGGATTGATCCATGCTGGGTATACCCCTAGTTGATATATCCCCAACACTAATGGAGTAGCCAATGTATTGGGGAATATGGTGGTCCAGCCAGGAGAGGTGAAAATCCAGTCTAACTTTTCAAGCAGTGGATCAGCCTGCATATTCGACCAGGTGTAAGCGCGACCTTTGAGAGAGATTTCCACTAGATCGTGCTGAGAAATGATTCTGTTAAACAGCAGCATATTATTAATGTTACCCCCACCTCTGTTCCTATCTTCAGGCCTTCTTAGAAGGTTAAAGTCTCCCAAGATCATCCAAAGATGCATGGGTGTGGTATCAATGTTTTCTAACCAATCAATGAAACGAGATATATCTTCAGCAATGGTGGGCCCATACACATTAGTAAGATACCAGACATGTGCACTAAGTTTACAAACCAGCTGAACAGTGACATGGAAACGTGAGACACTAATTTGCTGACCATCAAACAGAGCACTGTTCCAAATAGTGATAATACCTCCAGAGCTGCCAGCTGATGGTGAATAAGCAAACTGATCAAACCGACGAGGACAAAACTTTCTCAGGTAACTGTGGTCAAAATGTTCACGTTTAGTTTCTTGCATAGAGATGATGTTGCAGTTGGATTCATCAATTTTCTGTCTAATATCATCCCATCGTAGCTGGGAATTAATCCCTCTGAGATTCTAATCAAATATTGTCCAGTTTCTACTCATTGGAAACAAATGTAGAGAGAGGTACTATTGGGCAGAATTAATAAGCCCAAACAAGCAACATGAGCAAAGCAAGCAGGTTCACCAACATGAGCAACACAAACAAGCCTAAACCAATAATCCCTGTCGTGAAATAAGGCAGGTGACA
Organism: Poa annua; assembly: GCA_026929855.1. NCBI lineage: Eukaryota > Viridiplantae > Streptophyta > Magnoliopsida > Poales > Poaceae > Poa > Poa annua. Next base: position 74,771,192 of record CM049431.1, on the reverse strand, counting down.
GTGAACATAAAAAATGTTCACAGATAGCAAATGAACAAACAACCCAACTGTAGCTCCAATCGCTGAAGATGATCAAACATGCCCAAGCCATAAATGCAAGACTAGGCAACCATCAGCAACACAAAGATACCAAAATTCCCAATATATCAGACAACCAAGTCCAAGGACAGGGTAACCATAAACATAGGAGTAGACAGTAGTAGACCACAATATAAAGCAGAACAAAGGGTCTCACACATCGAGAGTAGTGCCAAAATACATGACCAGAATTAACAAAGTATAGGAGTAGCAGGGAGAACATAATAACATAAAGTGTAACATGATAACTCTCCATTGTGAGGACCTCCACCCGATAAAACTTATTCAATGCTATCATTGGTACTGTCATAATCTAATGCATCCTCAGATACATCGGTAGGGTGCATCTGACAGAGACCAGTGCCCAGAGCTTGAAGCAGATCAAGAGGCAGGTGAGGCGGTGGTGGAGCTTTTGTGTTCAACACCTGGGCATGATAGATGTTCTCGTCCTCGTCAGATTCGTCCAACTCGCAGGTTTGCTCTGGCCTACCATCCTTGAAGCCTCCCTTCAGCTTGGCCAGCATGGAACTTCTCCTGACCGAGTCCACAGTGTTAGGAGCTTTCTCCTTAAGTTTCCTCTTTCTGGCTACAGTGAATTTGGGGGAGCTGATCTGGGCAGCTGAGGCAGTGAGTGGCAAAAGGGAAACATGATATTGAGCAGATGCAGAGACTGAAACATCAAGATTCAGAGGTGCAACAACTGAATCATCAACTGCAGCAACTAAATCTGTCTCAGGTGCAACAACGGGAGCCTCTTGAATCTGCACAGGATCATCAGGAACTTGATCAGCAACTTCAACAAAATCCTGAGCAGGGGCAACCAGGTTCTCAACAACAGGATCAATCTGCTGTAAATTCTCTTGCAGTGCTCCAGGGCTCTGAGGAGGGGTGGAAGTTGCGGCTCATCATTGTTAACAGGAGCTGGAACATGATCGACAGCAGGTCCCTCATTCTCAGCATGCCAGAACCCAAAATCATCAACTATAATGGGGATAGGATGAGGATTTTCCCCATCAGGTGGTAAAGGGTCTTCATCCCCAGCTACAGCACCAATCATCTTAGTATTCAGAATCACACAAGGGCAGGTCCAGCTCCCACCATTGCCCTCATCACTGAAATTCTGAATAACCACAATGCTTCCTGGGATCTTATCGATATCAAAGGATCTGATCTTAGCAATAATTCTAGCTTTGTTATTATCATCTTTGTTCCAAATCAAGAATCTGCCATAAGGAGCTAAGGTGGTAACAATCGATTTTAAATCCCAGCATTCAATCGGATAGTTTAGAAGCATGAGCCAGACATCATGGGTAAAGATAGCAGACCTAAAATTTGTACCTCTATCGTGCTCAGTGATCCTCATAACTGAATCACCAATGAAATAAGGGTTGTTCCTAATTGCAGAATCACGATCAATAACCCCATCGAACCTAACAAGAGCCGTACCCATAGCACATCGGCTAATCTGCTTAATCTCAAACTGGCGTTGCTCAAGCTGTGCTCTGATTAAGACTTCCGTACCTTCAAAGTGAGTCAGGTCTGGCTCTGGCGCAAGGCTAACAATGGCCCAGTCGTCGCACACCGCCGGCAGGGACCCCCCAAGCACAACGTATCCACGCTGTGGTCGCAGAGGATTGAAGGGCACAAATCCCGCCTCCGGAGGGAGATGAGGCACCGGGTCGCAGGGGTAGTTGGCCATCCTGTCGCCAGCCGTGGGCAATGCAATGCGGCGGCAGACGTGGTCGTCGATGTCGCCGGGGCTTCTCTGGTGGAGGACGAGGGTTTGGTCGGCGGGAGGCGAGGCGACAACCCTCTGATATAATAAAGGATTAGAGTCCAGAACTTTGCCGATCGGTCGGAATATCCTTTTAAGGTTAAATCTTGAGTAACAGAATTTGGAAATATGACCATAACGCCAACAGAGTCGGCAACGGATTTGATTGCGGCAGGATTTCCTTAAGTGACGTGGGTCTAAACAGCGGGAGCATCACTGATTATGAACCTGATTGTCAGAATTAGTCTGGGTATCAGCAACAGGAATCACTGGAGGCACCGTATCAGAAGGCCCATTAGGCTGTTGAGAAGACTGCTTCTGGGCTGGATTAGCAAGAACCCTCTGACTGCAGACAGCCTGGTCTTCAGGGATAGCAGGCCTAGAAAGCCCACAAGGCTTCTGAATAGGAACCCATTGTAGATTTGGTAAGGGAATTGAATCGCGAGAATCCCGCCCAAATACCGCATCACAAAGAACCCTAGAACCAGGCTCAGATGCTAAATGATCAATGTGATGAACATCCACAGGAGAACGATGGCCAAGAGGAACCGTATTAGCGCCTGAAAGTGGGGCAGGTGAAGGTTTTGGATCTAAAGCAAAATTAATCCGATTAAACATAGAGGAAACCAAAGGCTGAGGTGCATGAACCTTAGTAGATCGACGTGAGTAGTCCACCTCTATCCATTCAGCCTTAGTTTCTTTGATCCACCTAATCTCTTCTCGCTGCTAATTGGGTCCGCCACGACCCCAGAGATGAAAATAACAGATGAACTGATCGCAAATCACAGACCACAGGTTGTGAATCAGGAAACCCACAGCTTTTGAACTAACCGAGAACTTGAAAACCCGAGCAGATAAACAGACTAGATCAATCTCATCATAAGCAACCCCGATCGAAGCAGAGAGAGCCAGACCAACATTCAGAGAGTTCAATCGGAAACAAGCACGACCAAACGACACCACCAGAAAGAAACGATGGGAGGAGGAGACAGGGCTAACCGAAGTGGAGAAAAGATCACGGATCTTAGATCTGAATCTGTGACCCAGAGTGAAATCCAACTGATGAGCAATGGAAGAAGGATCGATGAAGGGATCCATCTTCGATCTATCCGTAGAGATGGAGTCCTACAGAATGGGTGCGCGCCATCGCCATCGCCTAGGGAGTCGCAAGAGCTCGGAGGGGGCATCGCCATCCTACCTTTTATAGGCTAAAACTGGGTGGAGGTATTGCTAAAATAGCAAGGTGGGACTAAAAGGAGGGAAAAGGAGGCAACAGCGCACGCACCGGCCACCCGCGTACGCACGGCGCGAGCAGCAGGCCACGCGCGCGCGAGCAGGTCGGCCGGCCGGCCGGCCCAGCTGCGCTGGCTGCTGCGCCGCCTGCTGTGGTTTTTTTTATTTTTTTATTTTTTTTGATTTTTTTCATTTGATTCATATCTTTTGATTTATTGCTCCAAACCAAGTCAAATAAATTTTTAAAAATTTGTAAAAGCACTATCTTTGTGTTAAACCAGTTGTGGGTATGTTTTGAACATTTTTTAAAATTAGTATTTTGAAATATTCATAAAATGCAAAATTACCCATTTAGGTCAACTTTGAAATTAGAGATTTAATAGTTCATTTGGGTTAAATAAAATTTATGAAATTACCCACATTTAAATATGTTTGAATTTAAGTTATTTGCTCATATTCCAATATTAAATCATTTTTGTTTTTTGTACAATATTAAATACATAACACATTTATTTGGAAAGGGAAATATAATGTATTCATTTTTAAATTCAAAATATTTTGTGCACCATTAAATTTTATATTATGATAAATCATTTGAAAACTTCATAACATATCTGTGGAAAATATTCTAGATTTATTTCATTTCTTATATTGGATATATATTCATGAAGATCAATTTATGTTTGAGAATTAATGAAACTAATTTAAATTAATGCAATGCTTATTTGGATAATTCATTAATTATAAAATCTATGAAGTTTTAAAGTTATACACTATAGACTTGAAATATATAAAACTATGTTTTGAACTTGGGTAAATGATTAATAATATTTTGACAAATAGACAATGTTTTCAATAGTTTAAAATAACACTTGTACTTATTATTTTAATTTATGAATTGCTATAGCTAAGTGGTTGAAATCAAATACTTATAAAGAAACCTTTTATTTCATGAATATGGTTTGAAGGTTTGTAAAACATTTGTCAAATTAGATATTGAGCTTTTAATAATTACAATGGATAATAAAATCTTTTAACTTGAAACAACTTTTGAAAATAAAGATAAACTGAGATATTTGAAATATTAAACTTTTTCAATATGTTTGAAGTCTTTCATAGTTGGTTTTCTTATGCATTTAATATTTTATTTTAATAAAAGAAAAGTTTTAAATGTTAGTGATTTTTGAAAATTATAAAATGTTGGGATGTTACAGACTACCACCCTTAAAGGAATCTCGTCCCGAGATTCGGAGAGGCTGAGAACAAAATGCAAGTGTTGGGAAAGATTCTGATAGCTGGGGACGATGGAGAAATGCAGCTGCTGACACGGGAACAGCAAAACCAGTAGAAAATGATTCCGCTGATTGGGGAGGTTAGAAAGAAAGATGGGTTTGTACAACTTGGATTAGATTAACTCAGTGGGCTACCACCCTTAAAAGAAACTTTTGCGGCAATCTGAAATTCTTTCTATAATCTTTCAGTCGAACTTTTCCATCACTTTAGGGTTGTATTATAACATAAGTCCATTGAACTGCTTTTGGTACTGAATATCACTCTTGGCTTAATCTGAAAACCAACCTGAGAGGATTTCAAAGCGATCTCCATAACTCTAACCTCTTGATGTCCCCATGTGCTTCATCTTCGCAGTTGTAGCGTACCTGCACTTTAAATAAGGCAGATACCTGTGTATAGTGCAAATCCCTGGATCGATTCATTTGCACACACAGTTACGATGTAATATCACAACAAAGCGTCAACTTTATTACATCGATGATCCAGAATTACAAAATATTTGATACAAATTGCATAGCGTAAAGCTAGCATTGACAAAGTACACAGCGGAATACAATAGCAGTGAGTCTCTAATAACTTTCATGCTGCCACAGGCGAAAACATGTTGGTTGTAGACTCGAGACCTTTAAACGAAACCTCACTCGTCATCTGATCAATCTGCAATAAGAAAAATATTGCAACAACGTGGGTCAGATTCCATTAAAAATGGAGTCTGGCAAGTGACACTATGGTGGACACTTATGGAATAACTCTAAAGCCTATATGAATATTTGGCTGATGGAGCTCAAGGCTAATTTGCATAAAGCCAATTTTTCCTACTCTTTTGAAAACACTTTTCTTGAAATCAAGACGAGTATGGCATGAAAACCATAAATCTCATCTTCCCTTGTTCACCCATCAAGTTTTATTTCTGAAGTTGGAATGGTGGAATCCTCCGTTGACGTCCTTGATCAGCTGCTCAAAATTGTCCGTAACCGAGGACACGGCTAAGTACTTAGTTTTACACTCTGCAGAGGTTGTGCACTTTCACCATTGTACCCATTCAACCCAAGGTATCCTTTACACACCATTTGTGATAAGGAAAAGAGAGAATGAGACGAGATCTTTCAGAAGCATTTTCCCTCCCCATTCTGGCTTGACCCGTTCCACCTAACATCCCCCTACATCTGCTTGTCAAGCCGGAGAGAGTCCACGCAACATAATTGATCAAGCCAGAGCCCATATGGCAATGGCTGCACTGGAAGCAATCGTCACTTGGAGTTCCTTCAGATTCCTCTGTTCCTGGGTGGCCATTCACAAGTGTACATACTCCAGGAACCATGGAAATGGACCTGAGTAGCCACTCAACATAAACCATACAACCAATTACCACCCAGGTGTTTCATTAACTTAGTGGATGTGCACTCTCAGGTAAAGATCACCATGCTCACAGCCCTAAGTAGAATAGAAATTCATCCTAGGCGAAGACAGCCATGAGCACAGTCCTGAGTAGTCACTTAACATTTTGTAAAAACCTTTCATCAATTGCATAGCATCAATATTTCTGCTAAGTATGATATAGGAACCTAGACACAGGAATAAAGGATTCTACACAGGTTTAGCATAACAGCACATGCATATAAAAATACACTAAGTAATGCATATAAAAATAGGTAGTTTATGAGGTGTGCCACTTGCCTTTGAATGTTGTCGTTGTTCACAACTCTTTTCAACGATACTCGGGACTCTCCGTTCAATCTAACAGTAGAGACAAGCAACAATACAACACTCAACAGCAAGCACAAATCCACAATGCAAACAAACACATACTAGGTGAATAAATAAGTTTTATAAAACTTTCTAAGGAAATATGTTTATGCATGATGTGCAAAATACTTAGAGAAAAATACTAAGTCATTTGTTCAAGATGATCAACAATTATTATCAACTCTTTGTAATTTGGACATTCACTATAGTGAGAGAGACAGACACCCGGCCAGCCACTTAAATTGTGGAACAGGTCTCATGTACGTGGACATGTAAGGTTTGTTTCCAGGCCGCTTCATCCCACTATGCTGCTAGGATCCAACAACTTCAAGATGATAACATCATGATCAAAATTTATTTAAGTCTAAAAGACAAGATTAGGAAAGAGGGAAAAGATAGAAAGAAAGATGTAGTTGTCCTCCAGGCTTCATCTCCAGACTTGTAACTTTCTTCTGGATGATGTCTTGATTGAGCTCTTGGTAGTCTTGTTGAATCTTCAGACTTGATTATTCTTGTATCCTCGAGGCTGGTCTTGGATTTACTTAGTCTTCATGAAATCTCAGAGGAGAAGGAAAGACAGAGAGAAAGACTTAGAGAATAGAAAGGAAGGTTGGTCTTCTTGAACTTCTTCTCACTTTTCTTCTAAGTGCTTGACATCTTGGGGATGCTTCCAGAGTCTGTTTTCTTCTAAGTCCTTCACGGTCTTCTAGCTCCATCTTGAAAACTACTAAGTGTCTAGTGCATAGCACTTTTCACAAAATACTAAGTTTGAAAATAATCCTAACTTAGAGAAAACTATTGAAGAGGGGTTTTCCTATGAGAATAAAATATGCTATGAATGAAATGAAATTTTAAATCACAAGAAACATAAACATAACTTTTGTGATTTCTTTAAATATATGCATGAATTTATAAATGTAATTTAATTAATTTCTAGTTTTGAAAAATATAATAAAAGGAATAATTATAAAATTAAAGTTTCCTATGATTAAACTTTTATAACAAAATTTTATAATTAAAGTTAATAGACAGAGTGAATTTAATTAAATCTATTGCAATTGGATTTAATCAAAAATAATGTTTCTATTAAAAGTTATTTCAAAATTAGTCAAACTATTCAAATTAACACACAACTATGAAATCATTCAAAATTGCTCAAAAATATTTTATAGCAGTGGCATTAATTTACAAATATTCCAAGGTTTCTAAAACATATTTATTTGCAATTTTTGGATTTATAGGTTTAAAGTTATTACAAATATACTCAAATTCACCATTTGAAATTTGAATATTTTATACTAAGTCAAATTTGAATTTTGTCAGATCCAATTTATTCTACACATCCAGAGCTTTCCAAATATATAAAAATTATTAAATTTGAAGTTGTGGTTAAAAAGTTATGGATGTTTTAATTACAGGGACTAATCTGCAAATTTTCCAATTAAATTTTAAATAGAAATTCGATTTACACGTTGGCGCTGACGTGGCTGCTGACTGTGCTGTCCACGTGGCGCTGATGTGGTTAAGTTATAGATCTGGGCCGTCAGATCTGGGTCTGACGGTCCAGATCAGATCGTACCGCTTCATCCTAGACTTCTAATCGTGACCGTTAAACGCAGATCCAACGGCTCACCGTGGTTGTCCAGGAGGTGGCGGCGCAATTCTCGCCGGAGAAGAGGACGACGGCGGTGCGGCTCCGGCGTGGACGCGCTCGACGCTCCGGTGACGCTCGGGCTTGGGGAAGATGATGGCGCGGTGCAGAACGTCGCGGCGGAGACGAGGGATGCGACGGCGGCGTCTCTCTCTTCCTGGCGCGGCCGGCTGCGGCGGATGGAGTGTGGCGGCGCTCCGGTCGAGCACGGGGCGCTCGATCCTCTGCACAAAATAATCGAACTCGGGGCTGAGGAGGTGCGCACAACGATGGAGAAGCGAGGGGGAGAAACGAGAGGGCTTCGGAGGCTCGGGGCTCACCGGGAACTGCAGGGGGACGGCGGCGGACGGTGCGGACTCCGGCGAGCTCCTCCGGCGGCCTGGGGGCACGGTTTTGCTAGGGTTTTGGGGCAAAAGACGCGGCTGGTTCGGGGGATTATATAGGGGTCTGCAGGAGTTCGAATCCCGCACGAATCGGGAAGAAATCGTCTCCGATTCTATCTCCTCCTCCGGCGCTTCGTTCGGTTAGAGGAAGAAGAAGATCTGCTGACGTCAGCATGACGTCAGCCATTCTTTTCTTTTCTGATTTTATTTCTTTAATTCATATCTTTTGATTTATAACTCCAAATGATGTCAAATAAATTTCTAAAAATTTGTAAAATGTTTATCTTTCTGTTAAACCAATCGTGGGCATGTTTTGAAATTTTTTGAAAATTAATATTTTGAAATGTTGATTAATTACTAATTTGACACTTAAAGTCAAAATTGAATTTCTATCTTATTTAAATTTTCTTGTGGCTAAATAAATTTGTAAAATACCCACATTTCAATATGTTTGAATTTAAGTTATTTAAACTTATTTTGCTGAATTCATTTATCTTTATTTTGGCATAATATTAAAGGACACATATAACAATGTTTAGGAAATGTGAAATATAGGGTATTCATTTTTAATTAAAAATAATTTGTGCAGCAATATATTTTAATTTGAAAACTTTATAACAACTTTGGAAAGGATTTTTGTTTTAATTCTATTCTTATTAGAATATATTAATCCTTTCATGCTTTGAAAATAGATTAAATTCCTTTAAGCAAAAGAAATGTTTATTTGGCTAATTCAGTAATTTAAATTCTATCAAGTTGGAAAGTTATACACTATAGGCTTATAATTTCCAAACTATATTTTGAACTTAGTTAAAGGAATGAAAACCATTTAGTAATTTTATACTATTTGATTAATCTTGTATTTATGAATAGATATGGCTAAGTGATTTAATTCAAATACTTATAAGTAAACTATTTACTTAAAATAAAATGAATTGTAGTTTGTAACATTTTTGTCAAATTATATTTTAAGGTTTTGAATTACATGGAATAATAAAATGTTTTAAACTGTGACATTTGAAATATTAAACTTTTGAAGTCTTTTATAGTTGGTTTCCTTATGCATTTCATATTTTATTTTAATAACAAGAAAAGTTTTAAATTTTAGTGATTTTTGAACATTATAAAATATTGGGATGTTACAGACTACCACCCTTAAAAGGAATCTCGTCCCCGAGATTCGGAGAAGCTAGAAAAGAAAGCAAGGCTTGAATGATTCTGATAACTCGAGATGTTTTGAGAAATGAAATTTCTGACAAGGAAACTTAAAAACTTGACAGTGAATGGTTTTTCTGATTAGGAAGATGGAAAGAAAGATAGTTTGAGATTTCTGGGTTTAAGAGACCGGATTTGAATTATCTAGGTGGCTACCACCCTTAAAAGAAAAGTTTTGTTGATAATTAAACATTCTAATGGACAACCAACAATCAAGATAATCCACTACAAACATCATTTAACAAACATCAAGCAACAAAGTTCAAACACAAGCAACACATACATGAAATTTTCAAACTTATTTTAAGAATTCGAACTAATCGTTTATCGAAGGAAAGGTCGGGGGAATACAAAAGCAACATTACTGCCATACCACAATTTGATAGGTCAATACAGATACGATAAGCTAAATAAGATAAATGGTGGTCCCTCTAACATGGTTTTGATTGTTACACTTATCCTTCCTAAATACTACGCTTGCGTTTTATTGCGTGGTTATTTTCCACAGGCGTGACTTCGTCCTCAGTTGACTCTTCAAACAGCACCTCTTCGGGGTCTTCTTCCATTGGTCCTTCCTCCTTCGTAGCTGCCGATACAGTCACATATCCAGTGCCTTGGTCACCTCCTTCTTCAGCTACTGGCGGTGGTGGAGGTGGAATGAGTTGTGCCTCAAGCATGGCAATTTGCTCATCCTTGCCAAGGTTCTCCAAATGTAGGACATGAATGAGTTCCTCCAACTGACCAATAAGATTTTCAGAAGCCTAGAATTCTTGGGTTTTTGCGTGTATGACGGCTTGAGCATGTTTTGCGACGTCAGAAGTCTGTTGGACTCTCCTGGTCAGACAGTTGATGAGATAATCCAAGTCTTCAAATGTCTTGTTAACGAGGGGCAAGTCAAGACGATTTCCCGTGTGAGCCATCGAGATTCCATGTGCATTCCTCTTCCCAAAGGCACGGAAGGGCGATCCTGGTGCTAGCTTGAATCGATACTTGTAACACAAACGAGCCATTAAATCCACCATAGCTATGTTCACTCCTTCAATCCACTCTGGGTAGTAGGTGACATAGTCCATGGGCTCGAAGTCTGGCATCGTAGGATCCGGGGTCATGATGGTGCGTATTTCCCAGCGTATCCCATGGGGTATGTCGGTCTCCTCCTTCCTTCCTCGGAAATAGGGTGGTGGTAGCTTCAAAACACTTGTCAACCTAGCCAGCTGCCTCCCAAAGATGAAACCCGACAAAACTCCAGCATACGCAGTCTCAGTGTATTCTCCCATCTAGAATTTTGAACAGGTAAGAGTATTAGAATTTAAGAAAAAGGGAAAGATGCAAGACAAGATAAAGTAAAACAATATTAAGGGAAGGTTCAAAATTTACTTATGTTTTGGGAACCTAGTTTAGTTAACTATTTAACTTTTGGGGTCTTAGTCCAATCCTAGGGGTTTCGAACCTACAGGCAACACAGTGCTCTGATACCATCTGTAGCGTACCTGCACTTTAAATAAGGCAGATATCTGTGTATAGTGCAAATCCCTGGATCGATTCATTTGCACACACAGTTACGATGTAATATCACAACAAAGCGTCAACTTTATTACATCGATGATCCAGAATTACAAAATATTTGATACAAATTGCATAGCGTAAAGCTAGCATTGACAAAGTACACAGCGGAATACAATAGCAGTGAGTCTCTAATAACTTTCATGCTGCCACAGGCGAAAACATGTTGGTTGTAGACTCGAGACCTTTAAACGAAACCTCACTCGTCATTGATCAATCTGCAATAAGAAAAATATTGCAACAACGTGGGTCAGATTCCATTAAAAATGGAGTCTGGCAAGTGACACTATGGTGGACACTTATGGAATAACTCTAAAGCCTATATGAATATTTGGCTGATGGAGCTCAAGGCTAATTTGCATAAAGCCAATTTTTCCTACTCTTTTGAAAACACTTTTCTTGAAATCAAGACGAGTATGGCATGAAAACCATAAATCTCATCTTCCCTTGTTCACCCATCAAGTTTTATTTCTGAAGTTGGAATGGTGGAATCCTCCGTTGACGTCCTTGATCAGCTGCTCAAAATTGTCCGTAACCGAGGACACGGCTAAGTACTTAGTTTTACACTCTGCAGAGGTTGTGCACTTTCACCATTGTACCCATTCAACCCAAGGTATCCTTTACACACCATTTGTGATAAGGAAAAGAGAGAATGAGACGAGATCTTTCAGAAGCATTTTCCCTCCCCATTCTAGCTTGACCCGTTCCACCTAACATCCCCCTACATCTGCTTGTCAAGCCGGAGAGAGTCCACGCAACATAATTGATCAAGCCAGAGCCCATATGGCAATGGCTGCACTGGAAGCAATCGTCACTTGGAGTTCCTTCAGATTCCTCTGTTCCTGAGTGGCCATTCACAAGTGTACATACTCCAGGAACCATGGAAATGGACCTGATTAGCCACTCAACATAAACCATACAACCAATTACCACCCAGGTGTTTCATTAACTTAGTGGATGTGCACTCTCAGGTAAAGATCACCATGCTCACAGCCCTAAGTAGAATAGAAATTCATCCTAGGCGAAGACAGCCATGAGCACAGTCCTGAGTAGTCACTTAACATTTTGTAAAAACCTTTCATAAATTGCATAGCATCAATATTTCTGCTAAGTATGATATAGGAACCTAGACACAGGAATAAAGGATTCTACACAGGTTTTGCATAACAGCACATGCATATAAAAATACACTAAGTAATGCATATAAAAATAGGTAGTTTATGAGGTGTGCCACTTGCCTTTGAATGTTGTCGTTGTTCACAACTCTTTTCAACGATACTCGGAACTCTCCGTTCAATCTAACAGTAGAGACAAGCAACAATACAACACTCAACAGCAAGCACAAATCCACAATGCAAACAAACACATACTAGGTGAATAAATAAGTTTTATAAAACTTTCTAAGGAAATATGTTTATGCATGATGTGCAAAATACTTAGAGAAAAATACTAAGTCATTTGTTCAAGATGATCAACAATTATTATCAACTCTTTGTAATTTGGACATTCACTATAGTGAGAGAGACAGACACCCGGCCAGCCACTTAAATTGTGGAACAGGTCTCATGTACGTGGACATGTAAGGTTTGTTTCCAGGCCGCTTCATCCCACTATGCTGCTAGGATCCAACAACTTCAAGATGATAACATCATGATCGAAATTTATTTAAGTCTAAAAGACAAGATTAGGAAAGAGGGAAAAGATAGAAAGAAAGATGTAGTTGTCCTCCAGGCTTCATCTCCAGACTTGTAACTTTCTTCTGGATGATGTCTTGATTGAGCTCTTGGTAGTCTTGTTGAATCTTCAGACTTGATGATTCTTGTATCCTCGAGGCTGGTCTTGGATTTACTTAGTCTTCATGAAATCTCAGAGGAGAAGGAAAGACAGAGAGAAAGACTTAGAGAATAGAAAGGAAGGTTGGTCTTCTTGAACTTCTTCTCACTTTTCTTCTAAGTGCTTGACATCTTGGGGATGCTTCCAGAGTCTGTTTTCTTCTAAGTCCTTCACGGTCTTCTAGCTCCATCTTGAAAACTACTAAGTGTCTAGTGCATAGCACTTTTCACAAAATACTAAGTTTGAAAATAATCCTAACTTAGAGAAAACTATTGAAGAGGGGTTTTCCTATGAGAATAAAATATGCTATGAATGAAATGAAATTTTAAATCACAAGAAACATAAACATAACTTTTGTGATTTCTTTAAATATATGCATGAATTTATAAATGTAATTTAATTAATTTCTAGTTTTGAAAAATATAATAAAAGGAATAATTATAAAATTAAAGTTTCCTATGATTAAACTTTTATAACAAAATTTTATAATTAAAGTTAATAGACAGAGTGAATTTAATTAAATCTATTGCAATTGGATTTAATCAAAAATAATGTTTCTATTAAAAGTTATTTCAAAATTAGTCAAACTATTCAAATTAACACACAACTATGAAATCATTCAAAATTGCTCAAAAATATTTTATAGCAGTGTCATTAATTTACAAATATTCCAAGGTTTCTAAAACATATTTATTTGCAATTTTTGGATTTATAGGTTTAAAGTTATTACAAATATACTCAAATTCACCATTTGAAATTTGAATATTTTATACTAAGTCAAATTTGAACTTTGTCAGATCCAATTTATTCTACACATCCAGAGCTTTCCAAATATATAAAAATTATTAAATTTGAAGTTGTGGTTAAAAAGTTATGGATGTTTTAATTAGAGGGACTAATCTGCAAATTTTCCAATTAAATTTTAAATAGAAATTCGATTTACACGTTGGCGCTGACGTGGCTGCTGACTGTGCTGTCCACGTGGCGCTGACGTGGTTAAGTTATAGATCTGGGCCGTCAGATCTGGGTCTGACGGTCCAGATCAGATCGTACCGCTTCATCCTAGACTTCTAATCGTGACCGTTAAACGCAGATCCAACGGCTCACCGTGGTTGTCCAGGAGGTGGCGGCGCAATTCTCGCCGGAGAAGAGGACGACGGCGGTGCGGCTCCGGCGTGGACGCGCTCGACGCTCCGGTGACGCTCGGGCTTGGGGAAGATGATGGCGCGGTGCAAAACGTCGCGGCGCAGACGAGGGATGCGACAGCGGCGTCTCTCTCTTCCTGGCGCGGCCGGCTGCGGCGGATGGAGTGCGGCGGCGCTCCGGTCGAGCACGGGGCGCTCGATCCTCTGCACAAAATAATCGAACTCGGGGCTGAGGAGGTGCGCACGACGATGGAGAAGCGAGGGGGAGAAACGAGAGGGCTTCGGAGGCTCGGGGCTCACCGGGAACTGCAGGGGGACGGCGGACTCCGGCGAGCTCCTCCGGCGGCCTGGGGGCACGGTTTTGCTAGGGTTTTGGGGCAAAAGACGCGACTGGTTCGGGGGATTATATAGGGGGCTGCAGGAGTTCGAATCCCGCACGAATCGGGAAGAAATCGTCTCCGATTCGATCTCCTCCTCCGGCGCTTCGTTCGGTTAGAGGAAGAAGAAGATCTGCTGACGTCAGCATGACGTCAGCCATTCTTTTCTTTTCTGATTTTATTTCTTTAATTCATATCTTTTGATTTATAACTCCAAATGATGTCAAATAAATTTCTAAAAATTTGTAAAATGTTTATCTTTCTGTTAAACCAATTGTGGGCATGTTTTGAAATTTTTTGAAAATTAATATTTTGAAATGTTGATTAATTACTAATTTGACACTTAAAGTCAAATTTGAATTTCTATCTTATTTAAATTTTCTCGTGGCTAAATAAATTTGTAAAATACCCACATTTCAATATGTTTGAATTTAAGTTATTTAAACTTATTTTGCTGAATTCATTTATCTTTATTTTGGCATAATATTAAAGGACACATATAACAATGTTTAGGAAATGTGAAATATAGGGTATTCATTTTTAATTAAAAATAATTTGTGCAGCAATATATTTTAATTTGAAAACTTTATAACAACTTTGGAAAGGATTTTTGTTTTAATTCTATTCTTATTAGAATATATTAATCCTTTCATGCTTTGAAAATAGATTAAATTCCTTTAAGCAAAAGAAATGTTTATTTGGCTAATTCAGTAATTTAAATTCTATGAAGTTGGAAAGTTATACACTATAGGCTTATAATTTCCAAACTATATTTTGAACTTAGTTAAAGGAATGAAAACCATTTAGTAATTTTATACTATTTGATTAATCTTGTATTTATGAATAGATATGGCTAAGTGATTTAATTCAAATACTTATAAGTAAACTATTTACTTAAAATAAAATGAATTGTAGTTTGTAACATTTTTGTCAAATTATATTTTAAGGTTTTGAATTACATGGAATAATAAAATGTTTTAAACTGTGACATTTGAAATATTAAACTTTTGAAGTCTTTTATAGTTGGTTTCCTTATGCATTTCATATTTTATTTTAATAACAAGTTTTAAATTTTAGTGATTTTTGAACATTATAAAATGTTGGGATGTTACAGCAGTTTACATTTTTGAAGCAACTAACGTAACTCTCATGGAAGGCAAATCTTCGATTGTTGGGTATTCTTCAAAACTTTGCTTGTGGTTATCCTCACCGTAATTTAATGCGTTTTAGCAACACTTGCCTCACATAGGGTTATAAATATCTATAGTTCTATGGTTTTGGTTTTTCATCGTCGTATCTCTTATAGGAAAGCCACTCAAGATTTTCCAATCCTCATAGCAAAGAGAATGAAATGAGTATTCGCCATGGGGGCCAATCCATGTCGCACTCACTCATTACTTTGTACTTGGTTTGATGAATCTCGTATTCTAACACTTGGTCAAACCTCACTTATCTCACAAAATGTTTCTAGTCTGTAGGACAAACCGCTAAACTATCGGTCCTCATACTAGTAGGTTGCGTTAAAACTACACCAGGATAGCTGAAAAGTTGTTGTCTCTTGAAAAATCCTTCTCCTTGATGTGATGGAAAATATATGTTGTCTCAACTCCTAAACTTAACCTCCACTAGTATATCCATTTTGGTTGGTTTAATTTTGTTCTAAGGATAGATATTGCGTCTTGTTTGGGTTTAGCATGGATACGATGGCTCCCACCTCCACGAGCTCTGGCGGCTCCCATGGCGATTCCCTTGGCGATCTCGGATCCTACCCCAACTAGATCTCTCCATGGCGGCTGGAAGAATGAGGATGGATCCCTTCAATGATCCCTCCTCCATTGCTCATCTTCTGGACTTCTCCATTGGCCATCAGTTCAGATCTAAGGTTCGACATCTCTTTGCATCCTCTGTTAGCCCTGTCTCCTCCTCTAGTCGCTTCTATCTTGTGGTATCATTTGGCCGAGCTGCTTTCCGCTTGAATGATCTGAATGTTAGTCTGGCCCTCTCGGCGGTTTTGGGAGTGGCCTATGATGAGATTGGTACGTCAGTTATTGCCGATAGAGTTTTCAAATTTGCTGTCAGCTCAAAACAGGTGGGATTCTTTATCTGTAATCTGAGATCTATTGATTGTAAACTATTCAAATGTTATTTTCATCTCTGGGGTCATGGAGGACCTAACTGGTTGAGAGAAGAAAAGATCTGGCATTCTCAAATGGATGCAGAATGGTCTCAGGTGGGTGCACGTCGATCACCCCATGCAAACCCTAGGCAGCCTATGGTTTCTAACATTTTCCAACGTCTTCGGTTGCAACTAGAGTCCAAAGTGCCCAGCGTTTCAGTTCTCACGGGAGCTAACACAATTCCTTTGGGTGTTCGTCCTTCTGCCGATCTAGACATTGTTGATACTGTGAAGAATCATGATGTTCATCTGATCGCGAAGACATCGGCGAAAAAGCGGGAGTTTCCTTATTTGGCCCCTAGATCTAATCTGAAGCTACAATGGAGGCCCATTAAAAAAATTGTTCCTATTAACGCTGTGGCCCATTCAGAGGCCCAACTAAAGATTGTATCTGAAAAGGAAAATCTGGTCCGTAATACAGATGAGTTCATAAGCTGCTCCAGATGTTTCAGTCCGTTTCATATCAAGATTAACTGCTCTAATCAGATTCGCTGCAGAGTTTGTTCTAGATACGGTCACATTGCACGCAACTGTTTTGATCGTGTTAACCATAAGAGGATCTTTCGGAGAGTTGTTACTAAGGAAACCTCTTTGCTGAATAAAGTAATACCAATCGACAGCACTGTTTCGACACCCTCCCCTGTTTTCCCTGGCTTCCCCTGCACCGACAACTCCGCCTGCCCGCCGCCGTCGTCTCCGGCCAACATTGTAGCGATGGCGAACTACCCCGTCGACCTTGTCCCCCACCTGCCTCCTGGTGCAGGTTATGAGCCTTTTAGCCCTCTCCGACCGCAACGGGGCTATGTGGTCATCAGCGGTTCCACTCCAAAGATATGCGACGATTGGGCGATCATCCTCCTCGAACCAGAGCCGACATGGGAGCAATTTGAAGGTACTTCTGCTCTGATCACTGCTCAGATGGTGCAGAGAGGCTATGAGGTTAGACAAGTCAGTCGTTGTGCGATGGGTGCCGCCATGGTTAGATTTGCTGGGGTTATTGACCGTGACAGTGCTATTAGTAATAGCCCCTATTTCATTGGTGACTCTGTGATGCGTGTCATTCAACATGATAAAGGAAGGAACTTCAGAGCTGCTACTTTCACCCATGATGTTTGGCTTATGCTTCTGAATTTTCCTCCAGAGTGCTGGTCTCTGAACATCATTATTTCCACTTTTGCTCCTTATGGTCGCTTCTTGATTTGGAATAGAGATGATACCAACAAGGCTAGGATTCTTGTGAAGATAAGGACCTTTGACATTGACAGGATACCTGGCAGTATTGTTGTGGTGCAGAACTTTAGTGAGGAAGGCAATGGTGGATCTTGGTCCTGTCCCTGCATCATTCTGAATAGACGTATGCTGGGAGCAGGAGCTGGGGATGAAGATCCTCTCCCACCAGAGGGTGAGAACCCACATCCAGTCCCTATTATAATTGATGGTTTTGCTATGTGGCATCAGGAAGAAGAAGCTCAAGTTGTGCCACCAGCTCCTCCAGTTAATGAAGAACCTGCCTTAGTCACCCCACCACAGAGTCCTGTCTTACCAGCACCAGTGGTACCTGTTCCCATTCAAGCTCCTGTGATTGATGAGGTGCTAGCCCCAGTTATTGAGCCTGTTGTTCCTCCAGTTGTCCAAGCACCAGTTAATGAGCCTGTTGTTCATCCAGTGGTACAAGATGCGCCTCTTCCTGTGCAGCCTATTTTTGTTGAGGTGTTCCCTCCAGAACGCAATCTGCTTGCCCACTCCCTAGGCAACATGAGTAACATCTCATCAGAGAATTCTGCTGCAGTAGAGAATGTTGCAGCTCAACACCTACCTGATCATATTGCTGCAGCTAGTAACTTCCCTGAGGCTGATCAGCAACTTGGTCCCTCTGCTGCTCCATCTGTCTCTCTTTCTACCTCAAGGAAGAGAAAAGGTAAAGCCATTCTGTCGGTGGAACAAGTCAGGAGAAGCAACAGAATTGCCAAGCTAAAGGAAGGCTATAAGGATATACCTGCTGATTCTGGCAATGAGGGTCAGGAGGATGAGGATGAAGATCAGGACAAGGATACTCTATCTGTTGTTATAAGGGACGCTAATGCGCCTCCTCCACCTTTTCTCCCACTTGAGACTATCCAGGCACTGGCTACTGGACCATGTCAGATGCACCCTGAGGATGTGTCAGAGAAAAGCTTGAACTATGATAGTACCAATGATAGTATTGAATAATTTATGTGAGGAGGGGGGCTACTGGTTCATGTATTTCATTCACCTGGGTTTCTTTTATTGTATTTTGGCTTGTAATATGATATCCTATCAGATACTTAGCATCTGTTAGTATGGTCTTTTGGACACTTGTGAACTTGGCTGTATGCACTTCGGTGGTCATAGTGCATTTTGTGTGATAACTGGTGATGAAATCTGCTTTCAGAAGTCTGTGTTTGCTTGTTCTGAGTTTTATTTACAGTCAGTTATCCTTTGGGAGGTTTTGTTTATCATTCTTGGGCTGTATCTGGTATTTATATGCTGGCTCCCATTAGTACATTGGAGGATGGTTGCTACCATTTTTTTCTGCTTGTCCCTGGGCTTTTTAATATTGCTCAGAGTTAAACAACCCCCTGTTGGTTTCCAATGAGTAGACAATGGAACATTTTAGATTGGAATCTGCGAGGGATTAATTCACAGACCAGATGGGATGACATTAGGCAGAACATTAATGAGTCAAACTGTAATATCATATGTTTCCAGGAAACAAAAAAAAATCACTTTGACCTTCAATATGTCAGGAACTTTTGCCCAAGACGTTAAATAAATTTGTGTTCTCCCCTTCTGTGGGAAGCTCTGGGGGTTTAATAACCATATGGAATGGGAACCTATTTGATGGCACTGAGATTTCATCATCTAAATTCCATGTGACTGTTCAACTGATCTGTAAGATAACTGGACATATTTGGTACCTTACAAATGTCTATGGACCGACTCTGCCTGCTGAGAGATCTCTATTCCTTAATTGGCTCATGGATATTGACACACAACCTATGCATTTGTGGATGATACTTGGTGATTTTAATCTAATTAGGGGTCCTGATAACAGGAACCGACCTGGAGGAGACATCAATAACATGCTTGCTTTTAACAGATTTATTAGCCAACATGATCTTATTGATATTCCAATTAAAGGTAGATCATTTACCTGGAGTAATATGCAAGCAGATCCTCTACTTGAAAAGTTAGATTGGGTCTTTACATCTGCTAGCTGGACTGCCTTATTTCCTAACACACTTGCTATCCCTCTAGCTAAATTATCATCTGATCATGTCCCTATAAAGGTACAGATTGGTATTCATGTACCAAAAGCACAGATTTTTAGGTTTGAGGAATTATGGCTGGGGATGAAGGGTTTTGCACAGGTTATATCCCACAATTGGCAGCATAGGGGTTCATTTAAAAATATTGCTCAGGATATTACTGCGAGACTGAAATCATTGAGATATGGATTGAAGAGATGGAGTCAGAATTTGTCTCAGTTATGTAAGACGATTCAGTCATGCAACTTTGTGCTGGCCTTATTGGATGGTCTTGAGGACCAAAGATTATTCTCTCTTATTGAATCAAATTTTAGAAGAATACTTAAATCTCATTTGTCCAATCTTCTGGAGGCCAAGAGGATTTATTGGCGCAGTAGAGCTAAAATTAGATGGGCTAAAATGGGAGGTGAAAACACAAGGTTTTTCCACACCTATGCTACCAAAAGCTTCAGAAGTAATTATATTGCTTTATTGAGCACAGAGGATGGTCGTATGGTTTGTGATCATGAAGATAAAGCAGCTATTATTTGGCAGTCTTTCAAACAGCGGATTGGTTGTACTGATAGCCCAATTATGCTATTTGATCTTGATAGCATTATTGTTCCCAACTATAATATTGACTTTGCTAGCCTTGAAGTACCATTCACAAAGGAAGAAATTGATGACATTGTAAAATGTATGCCAACAGATAAATCACCAGGACCTGATGGGTTTAATGGAGCCTTCCTAAAAAGTTGTTGGGATCAAGTTAAGGAACAATTCTATCAGCTATGCTTTAGTTTCTATGCGGGTGATTTGGATATCTCTAGTATCAATTCTGCCTTCATAACACTCATTCCTAAGAAAACTGACCCAGAAGTTGTGAATGATTATAGGCCTATCTCCCTGGTCAGTATCACATTAAAGTTATTGACCAAGCTGCTTGCCAATAGGATGCAGAGGGTTATTGTCCAAGCATTGCACAAGAATCAGTATGGATTTATCAAGACTAGAACCATTCAAGACTGTCTTGCTTGGGCTTTTGAATACATTCACCTCTGTCATAAATCTAAGAGAGAGATCATTATCTTGAAGTTGGATTTTGAAAAAGCATTTGACAAGGTGGAATATTCGGCTATTCTGCTCATGCTTAAACATTTAGGATTTGGAGACCTTTGGATGAGATGGATATCTAAAATACTGCATTCTGCTTCAACCTCAGTTCTCTTAAATGGTATACCTGGGAAGAAAATTTGGTGTAAAAGAGGTGTGAGACAAGGTGATCCTTTGTCACCACTGCTGTTTGTGACTACTGCTGAGCTTCTCCAATTTGTCATTAACGCTGCTTGGCAATCAGGAGATATTGACTTGCCTATGTCTAGTTCATTTGGCTTAGATTATCCCATAATTCAATATGCAGATGATACTCTGCTTATTTTGCCAGCATGTGTTGAACAACTGAGAAAGTTGAAGGTGATCCTGGGTAAATTTTCATTATCTACTGGATTGAAGATTAATTTCAATAAATCCTCTATGGTACCCATCAATGTTGATCATGATAAAAGTATTGAGCTTGCTATGGTCCTGGGGTGTAAAATTGAAGCCTTACCTTTTACTTACCTTGGTCTACCTCTGGGAACTACTAGACCAAAGATGGAAGACCTTATTGGTATTATTCATAGAATTGATAGAAGACTGGTTGGCATTGCTGATACACTATCTTATGATGGTCGACTGGTGGTGATAAAATCCATCATTTCTGCTATTCCCAATTTTGCTATGTGCACATTGAAACTGCCCTTGGGTTTTCTGGACTATATTGAGGGTTCTACCAGGGGTTTCTTCTGGAGGGGCAAAGATATTCACAAAAAAGGTAAATGTCTGGTCAAATGGGAAAATGTATGCAAGCCAAAGAAATTGGGAGGATTGGGTATCCTAGACCTCAGAACCCAAAATATTGCCCTACTCATGAAGTACATCTTTAAGTTCATGAACAAGGAAGATTTGCCATGGGTTAAGCTTATATGGAAAGCACATTATGAGAATGACAGATTACCACAAAACAATAGACCTGTTGGTTCTTTTTGGTGGAAGGATTGTCTAAAGTTATTTGATAGCTTCCTAGAACTGGCAACTTGTGTCCCTGGTGAGGGTGGAACTAAGAATCTGGATGGATAAGTGGTCGGATGAGCTTCTTAGGTATAAACTACCTCACCTTTACTCCTTTGCAAAGTCACAATCCATTTCCATTAAACATGCACTTGCTGTTCTATCTGATGAAGAGACACTAGATTTGTTTCACACGCCACTGTCAGTACCTGCTGTTCATCAATTCGCCCAGTTCAATAATTTGTTGACAGGGCACATGGAGGCCTCTTCTGCTGATAAGTGGATTATGTCATCCAACAAAAAAAGTTATTCGAGTAAGAGGGTTTATGATACCTTAATGACAAGAAATACTGCACCATCCCCCTTCCAGTGGATCTGGAAATCCAGAGTTCTGCCAAAACATCAGATTTTCTTTTGGTTGCTTTTGCAAGACAGACTGAACACAAGAGACCTCCTAGCCAGAAAACAGTTTCACATTGAAGACTATGACTGTGTTCTATGTTCACAGGGTATGTCTGAAGAGTATATTCACCTATTTTTTGAATGTGATTTCAGCAGAAACTTTTGGTGGAAACTTTATCTTGAATGGGAAACGGATCTGGACCTCTTCTCCATGTTGATTCAAGCCAAGAAAACTTATAAGCTAATCTGCTATAAGGAAATCCTTATTATTGGTTGCTGGAGCATTTGGACCCATAGAAACAGATGTATTTTCGATTCTCAGCCTATTTGTCTTGAGGCATGCTACCAGGACTTTATTTGTTCTTTTAGATTAATTCTTCATAGAGCTAAACCTTCCTTAAAGGAAGGGATGTCTCAATGGTTAGATACTTTTCCATGTAATTTGTACAGCTGTTTATGAGAAAATCGAAAATTAAACAGTACGGATTTTTCCCTACTGTTTTGCGCCTCAAAAAAAGTTAAGATAGAAAGACACTAAGAAAGAATCCTACGCCAACATAATAAGACAAGGCAATTCATTTTACAAACAACATCTAGCAAACACCAAACAACAAGGTTCACACACAAACAAACAATCTAGTATTGTCATACAACCTAAGTTGTTATGAACAATACACTCACACGGTATCGCTGTTCTAAATGGTGCTGTAGTATAGCTTCTTCTTGATCGCTTCATAATCTTCTTCAATTTCTTTAAACTCTTCCAAGTGGTTGAACTCTAAATCCAAGTTCTTCTATCGTCTTCCATGTAGTTCTTCGTGTTGAATCGTAGAATTCCTTATGAAGTATCAAACTCAGACTTCAAGAACAATGGTCATCTAGAAGTAGATAAGATATTTTCCAGAAGGTAGATAGTAGACGAGAGGATAAGAAAAGATATAGAAAATTATATATTTATTTTAGTAAAGTGAATAGAAAAAGATTTTCAATCCTATGGTCAAAGCCTATTTCTATCCAAACCTAGGGTCTCGAACCTACAGTCAACACAGTGCTCTGATACCATCTATAGTGACCTCACCTTTTAATATAAGGTGGAAGTCCCTGTGTTAATGTGCTAGTCCCTGGATCAAATGCTAGCACCACAGTTTAAGATGTATATCATGCAAAAGTGTCAAATACTTTATTAATCGTGTGATCCAGTGTTACAAATATCTCTTACAACTTGCATAACCTGAAAAGGCTAGCAAAATTTCCAATAGTAGCAGCGGAAAATAGTAGATACAATGGGCCTCATCATCTTCATGTGCCACAGGCAAAGCATGTTGGTTGTAGACTCGAAATCCTATCGAAATGCGCACTCGTCGTCTGTCAAATCTGCAAGGTTTAGTTGCAGCCCAGCTATAAAGGGTCAACACAATTGAATTGTGGTGGCAAGTGACTTTTATTTCTAATATCCTACTAAGCTATATCTATATGCTTATTTGGCTGGTGGAGCTCAAGGCTATTGCGCAAAGCAAATTTTCTTCTACTTTTGGTAAACACTTTTTGGAACAATAACTTCTCTTTAGGGACATCTCGGGACAAGTCCATGTCCCCTACCCATGTTCACCCATCAAAGTTTTATTAAGAAGTTGGAATGAAGAGATTTTCAGAAGACAACCTTGTGTAGTCACTCAATTTGTCCGATGCCGGGGACACGGCTAAGATCTTAGGTTTTAACTCTCGAGAGTGTGTGCACTTTCACCATTAGACTCAATCAACCCAAACTATCCTCTACACTCATTTAGTGAGAAGGAAAAGGAGAAGATCAAGACGAGACTTTTCAGAAGTTGCTTTCCCATGATCATACTAAGAGATTACCACCATCCTATCTACTCTACCACCATCAATCTCTTGACCCAGGTCCACATCAACTTACTCCATCAAGACAGAGCCCATATTGACCAATGGTTGCACGATAAGCAACTAGACTCAGTGTAAACTTAAATCTCATAGCCCTGGGTGGCCTACCACAAGTGAGCAACTCAGGTTAACACCGCATATCATGGCCCCAAGTAAGTGGAAACTATCTTGTGCGAAGACAACCATGAAACTTGGCCCTGAGAAGCCACTCCACTTGAAACCTCCTCGGTCGACCCAATCCACCCAGGCGTTAAATTAATTTAGTGGAAATTTTCATTTATCACATCAACCATAAAACAATCATTTTTGCAGCAGGTACTTCCACTAAATTCTAATAGGGGTCTAACTGGAATTTCTAAGGGGTAACCTAACAGGTTTGCATAGCATACTACAAATCTCCCAGAAACCTATCATGCATACTACTTTTGCAAATACTGCTTAAAACACTATGTATGCAATAGAATAAAATAGTAGGTGTTTTATGAAGTCACTTGCCTGATGAAAGTTGTCGTTTCTCACACACTCATTGTCGACAGCGAACGTTGCACTCCGTTCAATCTGTAAAGTAAACAGACATACAATGAACAAGCAATTCAACAAGCACATAACAATTCAAAACAAACAATCGTAAAAAGGCTTAGCACAGGGTTTGGTCAAGGGTATCACATAATTTTATATGCAAAAGGAATTAATGTGATTGAGTAAAGGGTTTGCCATTTTGGTCAGGGGATGGTCTTGAAAAGATTTACACCAATGAATGCCGAGATGGTTTGAAAACAATTTAAAAGCAAGGTTCGCAATTTTAAGTTATCCAGCATATTTAAATACAATTACACAAGTCTATGTTTCAAAATTGATTTAATGAGACTTTGTGTTAAACTTGTTCAAATGATCACACATTAATCTTGGAAAAGGTTTTAACCTAATTTAAATTTTAAGTTTCATTAAAGTAACATAACAAATCATTTTAAATCCAAACTTAAATGTTCATATCAATGAATTAATATTGTAGTTATTTAAATTGGCATCAAGTTTTAAAATCAAATTTGTACACTACATCATTTTAAGCTTGGTCAATATAATGTATAATCGAATACTTATTCTACATCTTAATGATTCCAAAAATATTTCATTTAAAAATTTCTTGGACATACACAATAATATCTATGTTCAATTTAATTAAATCATGCATTTGAACATTTGAACGAGTTTAAACTAGTTAAGGTTGGAAAATAACAGTGCCAAAAGATTCTACAGGTCAAGATCTTTTCATAGACATAAAGTTCATCAAATTTGGACATGTGGTTCAAAAGATATGAGAGTTTTAAGTTATAGGGGTGTTTCTGCAAAATCTGCATACGAATTTCCTATTGGGGTCAACCCAGAAAACAGCTAGACAAAGTGGCAAGTTGGTGATTGGTGCAACCGGTTGGTTTAGACAAACTAACTATATCCGTAGGATCAAATAGCTAAGGTTACGACACTACTCGAACTAAAAACGGATCGTACAGTGTACGAGTAAATACTATGCTAGACTAAAATCTAAAACTACTCAAAAAATATGCTACGGAAAATATACTACTACTAAATTTGTAACCTAAATTATTCTACAAAAACTACTCTACAAAACTAAATATAAAAGGCGGAAAAGAGAAGATGCGCAGTACCTCCGTTGTGTGAGAAGCGCCGTCGAGAGAGAAGAAGAGAAATCCCACCAATAGAAATCCCACCGGAGATAAAATAAATATTTTATTTTATTCTAGTCAAACCAAAATAAATGGTTCAACCCGAATTTGTATTTTGTGATTTTGCCCATACACTTGGGGTCTATATATAGGCTAAAACTGGGTGGGGGTATTGCTAAAGTAGCAAGGTGGTACTAAAAGGAGGGAAAAGGAGGCAACAACGCACGCACCGGCCACCCGCGTACGCACGGCGCGAGCAGCAGGCCACGCGCGCGCGAGCAGGTCGGCCGGCCCAGCTGCGCTGCACGCTGTGGTTTTTTTTTGATTTTTTTCATTTGATTCATATCTTTTAATTTATGGCTCCAAACCAAGTCAAATAAATTTTAAAAATTTGTAAAATCACTATCTTTGTGTTAAACCAGTTGTGGGTATTTTTTGAACATTTTTGAAAATTAGTATTTTGAAATATTCATAAAATGCAAAATTACCCATTTAGGTCAACTTTGAAATTAGAGATTTAATAGTTCATTTGGGGTTAAATAAAATTTATGAAATTACCCACATTTAAATATGTTTGAATTTAAGTTATTTGCTCATATTCCAATATTAAATCATTTTTGTTTTTAGTACAATATTAAATACATAACACATTTATTTGATATGGAAAGGGAAATATAATGTATTCATTTTAAAATTCCAAATATTTTGTGCACCATTAAATTCTATATTATGATAAATCATTTGAAAATTTCATAACATATCCTGTTGAAAATATTCTAGATTTATTTCATTTCTTATATTGGATATATATTCATGAAGATCAATTTATGTTTGAGAATTAATGAAACTAATTTAAATTAATGCAATGCTTATTTGGATAATTCATTAATTATAAAATCTATGAAGTTTTAAAGTTATACACTATAGACTTGAAATATTTAAAACTATGTTTTGAACTTGGGTAAATGAATAATAATCTTTTGGCAAATAGACAATGTTTTCAATAGTTTAAAATAACACTTGTACATATTATTTTAATTTATGAATTGCTATTGCTAAGTGGTTGAAATCAAATACTTATAAAGAAACCTTTTATTTCATGAATATGGTTTGAAGGTTTGTAAAACATTTGTCAAATTAGATATTGAGCTTTTAATAATTACAATGGATAATAAAATCTTTTAACTTGAAACAACTTTTGAAAATAAAGATAAACTGAGATATTTGAAATATTAAACTTTTTCAATATGTTTGAAGTCTTTCATAGTTGGTTTTCTTATGCTTTTAATATTTTATTTTAATAAAAGAAAAGTTTTAAATTTTAGTGATTTTTGAACATTATAAAATGTTGGGATGTTACAAGGCAATTATGACGATCCACGACAATTTCGAGTTTTGTAAGAGGCTGGTAATGAACTCTATTTGTTTCTCATCTTTGTACATATACTCATTCATGTGAGCATGCTTTGATGATTCACATAAGGAATATGTCGATTGGTGGATGCTTAGTAGTTCGTGTTCTCTTATGATCGTTTCCAATTTATTTATGATGGATGTCATGTCTCTTTGAATATTTGCTTGCATTGCTTTGCTCATATTATAATATGACTGTCGGGTTGTGACTCCCGTGAAACAGGGGTGGTCACTCCCTGAAGAGAAGTTTGTGAAGGGGATTGAACACGGATGTCAAGACCCTCGAGAGGCACGACGACGGTGCTCGCCGGGCCTGGAGAGGAACACCCACGATAGAGATGGACACCAGCCCGTACCCAGGTTCACGACCCTCAGTAGGAGGTAAAACCGCTACTCCTGCTTATCTGTATTGCGCTGTGGAGGATTACAGTACAACTGAGCTAGACGAACACCCCCTTGAGGTGGTTCGTGCCTGGGAGGGAAGTAATGGTCTTCTTCCTCCTCCAGCCGAAGGCTAGTCTACTTGGCTGAGCTAGGGTTTACAAGTGTTCTCCAAGCAATTGGCCGACCTCCTCTATGGTGGAGGTCTTGCTCCTTTATAGGCGCCGCATACATCTTCCTTGTGCTTGGAGTCCGAGGTGGGCTCCCACACGGCAGCGGCGTGGAGGAGTTGGAGTCCACCGCTGCGGGGTCGTTCATGGACACGGTCCATCATCGATAAAGTTGGGCGCGGTGGCCGACAGGCTGTAGACCGCGCAGAACGGCTCGCAGGGGTTGCAGTCTCTGATGTCGAGCCCACGATGACGATCTTCTTGGAGGGTTGCACAGTCCAGCTGCTTTATCACCAGAGAGGAAAGTCATGTCTGTCCTGTAGAAGGCGGCGCAAATTTATTGACTCCTTTATCACCAAAACGGCAAAGGGAGAGCCTGCGTCACTCTGCGGATACGGCAGAGGCCATGTGGGCCCTGCCGTACTTCCTTGGCTGCGAAGCTTCCCCGCAGGCCCGAGGGGGGCCTGTGGAGGGATTTCTGTTGACTTCCCGACATGCGCATATCGTCTCGGGAGGGTCTCTTGAAGCGCAGGTCCTCTTCAAGCCTTCGCTTCCTCTTCAGGCCCTCAAGAGGATTTGCCTCTCGAGGGTCTCTTCAAGCGGTGGCTTGGTCCTTAGTCGTTTCGTCTTATCAGCCCGCGAGCGAGGCCTGAGGAGAGTGGGCTCTTCATACCCGGCCGGCCCAAGCCCCCAGGGCCACGATGGGCGCGATTGAGCCCATGGACGCATGCGGAGCGTCATGGGCCCAAAGTGCCCGGCCGGCCCAAGCCACGCGACACTCAGACGAGTAACGGTCGCGCACGATCTGGGGCGTGCGTCATGGGGGGGCCCACCATGCCCCGGTAACTGCTCCTTGAGGGGGTATAAAACCTGAGCGCCGGAGCAGGGAGCCGTTACTGCTTTCCATCCTTCTCGCAGAAGCCTCCTTTTTCTCGAGCTCTTCGCCTTTTCTCTCCAGCGCCCTCTGCTCCTTCCGCCTCCAGCGACACCCTGAACTCCGGCGATGAGTCTTGCTAAGAACAAGGGCAAGGCCGCTGCGGGGTCCTCTTCCCAGGAGGAGGCCGCTGAGGTCGCGCATGGCGTGCGCGTCAATGACAAAGGTCCGCTTCCTGGTAGCCGACCGAACGAACGAGCACGGAACTACCGCGCTCAAGCCCGCGGCGCACGGGAAACGCCCGCGACTGTATTTCCCGATATTCCAGCAGTGCCTTGCCGCCGGGCTGGTGCCGCCATTCTTGCCGTTCCTGGAGGCGGTGTTGGCGTTCTACCAGGTCAAGTTGCTGCATCTTCACCCCAACTCCATCCTCATCCTTGCCGTCTTCGCGTACCTCTGTGAGGCCTACCTGGGCTTGGAGCCCACGGTGGGGCTCTTCCGGTGCTTATACGCACTCCGGAACATGGCGAAGAACGAACGCTTGGGGTGCATCTTGTTCCGCATCGTGGACGGCATGGGGAGCGTCTACATCCCCATGTCGTGGAGAGACGATAAGGCCGTCACCTCGATGTCGAAGAAGGTGGACGACTTCCGCCAGAAGTGGTTCTTCGTCGGGGCGGAGCATCCCTGCGCCTTCCTCGAGGTCCCCGATGAGCCGCCGCTGAAAAACTCCCACTGGGGCAAGGCGCCCTTCGACGGCGCGAAGAACGCGAGCCTGATGGGTCGCCTAAGTTTCCTCTTCGAGGAGGGCCTCACGGGGCAGATCATTGCGGCCGATTTCGTGACGCGCCGCATCGCTCCCCTCCAGGCACACTCGGTGCCCATGTGGATGTACTCGGGGCCAAACAACAAGATGCGGCTCCATCGTGAGGACAACGACAAGGACGCCGTCGACAACGTCCTGTCCGCGCTCTTCATCAACTCGATTGTGCCTGCCTCGGATAAGCTCCCCATCACGCTCCAGCCTCTCCATCAATACAACAGGACTGAGCGCAAGGTCATCTTGGAGGGGATGCCTCCGTTCACCCCGGCAGGCCAGGCGGGGATGGAGGTGCCGGTGCCGGCGGCGCGGGGAGCGGAGGAAGCGGATTCTCCCTCGGCCTCAGGAGCTGGGCTAGGCGAGGAGGAGGCCGCGGCAGGGGAGGTGTCCTCTACAAGGCCAGGGCCATTTACTGACGAGATTTGCGACATCTCGTCAGGCGATGATGACGCCTTTGTGGTGGCGCCCTCGCGCCCCGTGGAGGAGGAGGTTGAGGAGAGGGAGGCCTCCAACACGGAGGCCACTCCGGGGAGGCGCGAGCAGCGCACCAAGGCAGCCGTGGACCGATCTGGTGCGAGGCCGTCCGATGTCCCCTCGAGGAAAGCTGTGGCGCCTCCAGAAGGGTCCGGCGCCAGGACCACGCCCTCCTGGCGCTCGCCAGGCCTGGCGTGGGCCGACACCTGTGTTCCACCATCCGGGTAAGCGCTTCTGGGACTCGGTCGTTTGACCCCTGCTCTTTTTCACTTTGTCCTATTCTGAAGGTCTTTTCTTGGTTCTTGCCAGTGATCTTGTGCTTAAGAAGCGCCTTCGGCTTTGCAAGGTGGAAATGTGAAGAGAGCCACGACTGAGGCCGTGGCTGAAGAGGCCTCGAGGCCTGTGGAGACGGCCTCCACAGGCCCTACCGAGGAGGTGCCTCAAGGGGAGGCGGTGGCGCCTCGAGCGGAGGCTGTAGCGCCTCAGGCGGAGGAGGCCGCGCCTCGCCCAGTGCCCTCTGCGCCGCCTCCTGAGCCAATGGTGGTGGAGGCTCCGGAGGAGAGGATTTCCACTCCTCCTCGCGTGGTCACGCCCCCGCGCGAGCCAACTACGCCGCGCAAGACAACTCCGGCTCGTGTGTCCACGCATCCCGTGCAGCCAGAGGTCAAGGCGGGCCAGGTGCTGCCAGGTGTGGGCGAGCCTGCAGGAGGGGCTCCTTCTTCTCCTCCTCATCCCGCGGCTGGGGATGAGGCCCAGGCTGGTGTAGGCGTCGAGGATGTCGTTGGCGCGGGGAGCGGAGTGCAGTCTAGCCCCCGAGCATGCTCAGGGGCCAGACTCTCAGGCCTCGACTCAGGGGCTGGGCCCTCCGTGGCTGGGACTGGAGCGCGGGGCACCGTGAGGTCGCCTTTCGCCTCGTGAGGGAGTCCCCGGAGGGCTTGGAGGTGCAACTCGCCCTCGAGGACATACAACTCGCACATCAGCGCGGGGAGCTGGCAAGGGCGTGGGCGTCCTTCAACGCGGCCGTCGAGGCTCGCCGCCAAGAGGACCTGGCGCTGCAGGCCGCACGTGAGGAGTCCATCCGCTTAACCAAGGAGATCCATGAGGGGGCCATCCGCGACGCCTCCGAGCTTCTCGCGCCCCTCCAGGAGGAGCGTGACGCTGCTGCCGAGCTCCTGTCCACGGCGATGGCCGAGCGTGAAGCCATGGAGGGCTCGCTGGCGCAAAAACGCCGCGAGCTGGGCCAGTTGGAGGCCCAGCTCCTCTCCGCCCACCAGGCCGCGCAGGAGACCCTGGAGGAGGAACGCAAGGGCCTCACAGAGCGCGAGCGGCACCTGGCCCTCAAAGAGAGGGAGGTGCGGCTGCGCGACGAGCAGCGACTTCAGGCGGAGAGCGCACTTGCCCAAGCGCTCCGTCAGTACGACGAGAACGTCGCTGCCCAGAAGCGTGCTTATGAGAGATTCGAGCAACCGTATACTGAGAAGAAGAAAGAGGCGGAGGACGCCCTCGTGGAGCGCGAGAAGCAGTACAGGCTGACTAAAGCCCAGGAGTACCGCTACTTGGCCCAGAAGCAGGAGGATCGCTTCAAGGCCAGGGACGCCGCCGATGCTCAGCGGATCGCTGAGCTTGAGAAAGCCAACTCCAAGCTAGAGGCCCGCCTCAAGCGCGCCAAGGATGGTCGACGCCGAGCGGAGGAGGCCCGCGGCTGACCTCAACGCCCTCGCCAAGGATGTGGAGGAGCAGGTGGCCCCCGTGCTGGAGCAGGCGTCGGACGCTGCGGACACTGTCGCGGCGGCTCGTGTGCTCACAAGGCAGCAGGAGCGCATGTTCGAAGCGCTGGTCGCCCGGGGTAACGAGCTTGCTGCCCTGCTTGGCGCGGACGCGCCGCACGCCGAGGTTCAAGGCCGTGGCGATGCTGCCATGTACCTGGTCTATTTCGACCAGCTCTTCACGGTGCTCGAGGTCTCTGTCACTGACCTCCGTGAGGAGATAGAGGACGAGAGCCGGCAGCTTCTAGCGGTGGTCGTCGACCGCATCTTCACCAACCTCAGGATCCTCACGCCAGGCTTCGACCTCTCCACGGTGACGGAGGCTCGTCAAGGAGAGGACGTGCGGCGGGTCTCCAACTCCCTCCGTGAGCAGGTCGATGCTTTCAGCAACCGCTTCAGGCGTGCGGAGGTCGCTGCGGAGGACAGCGAGGAGGAGGCCGCCTCTACCGAGACCGAGGAGGGCGCAGTGGAGGAGGTTCAGGATGATGATGGTTCCGCCTGAGCTATTTGTCATTGCGCCTGTGTGCGCTTGTATCTGAAACAGTTTTATGTTTAGACATTTGCGACCTTTGGGCATGTAATATACTTTCATTTGCAATTTGTTTCTAGCTTGCTTGCCCCTCGAGAGGTCCCTTTGGACTTATCTTCATGTCTATTTGTTCTCTGCGTCGTTAGGACCCATCTCTTCGTGCCATGACTCCGCCACTTTGGTATGCTAGAGCAATGATTCTGCAAGGCCGGGGGGAGTTTAGGCCTAGGAGAGGTAGGAGCCCTGAGTCGTGATGCTCGAGTGCCCCCCTTAGACGTACGAGTAGTCCATGAAGTATAAGGGAAAGTGAAGTCGCTAGAGGGGCAAACGTGCGCTTGCGGGAACAAACTCTCGAGGCACGGGTGCAAGACTTAGCTTGTCGAGGATTATGCCCTGTAGAGGTTTTGTTTTGCCTGGCGAGGAGGTCCTCTTGAGGGATCGTTCCGGGATGCCTCCTCAGGCTTGCGGGAGCATTTCTTCCCTGTAGATGTTAGAGGGGTGAACCCAAACGCGAGGTCAGGACTCGTGCGTGCTTATAGGTCCCCTCAGGCGTTCCTCGCGAGGAGAGTAAGTACACGGGTCCTTTGTAAAGATGGCGTGTTTGTGGGAGCTTGCCCTCCAGCCAGAGTTCGGATCCTTGGATTTTGAAGTGCTGCTGGTGTGTCATTTGAGCCACTGGCACCGTACTCAGGCCCCGCTCGTGAGGTGCGCATGTGGAGAGATATAAGCGCACATTTCAATGAAGTAATGCGTAAATAAAACTCACCACCAAATATTACATAACGGCACCGTGGCGCTAAGTTCACTTAGGAACGAAATTGTCTCATTATGCTTGGAGTTGGCAAGTTAATATTTTGACCATGTCGAGGCATGGGGACCACCCATTAGTGGCAGAGACTCTCAACGGCCTGAGGTGACTCGTTACATGGAGAGCTCGGAGGGTTGACCCTCGAGAGAAGCCTTTGGAGCTTGGAGGTTTAAGCCGTGATCTTTTAACCTCTAGAGACAAAAAATGCTTGGAGGTTGAGCCGTAAGCTGCCTCTTCCGCTAGATGTCTTGACGTGACAATGATCACAGGCGTGACAATGATCACGTTTTTATTTTCATCCTTCTAGAGACAAAAAATGCTTGGAGGTTGAGCCGTAAGCTGCCTCTTCCGCCAGATGTCTTGACGTGACAATGATCACGAGTAGAACTTGCGCAGGTGCATGATGTTCCATGGGTTCTTGACGGGGATGCTGAAGCGCACCTGCACTTAAAATAAGGCAGATACCTGTGTATAGTGCAAATCACTGGATCGATTCGTTTGCACACACAGTTTACGATGTAATATCACAACAAAGTATCAATTTTATTACATCGATGATCCAGACTTACAAAATATTCAATACAAGTTGCATAGCATAAAGCTAGATTTGAAATAGTACACAGCGGAAATACAATAGCAGTGAGTCTCCATCACATTCCTGTTGCCACAGGCGAAAACATGTTGGTTGTAGACTCGAAACCTGTAAACGAAACCTCACTCGTCATCTGATCAATCTGCAATATGAAAAATATTGCAACAACGTGGGTCAGATTCCATTAAAAATGGAGTCTGGCAAGTGACACTATGGTGGACACTTAATGGAATAACTCTATAGCCTATATGCATATTTCGCTGGTGGAGTTCAAGGCTATTTTGCATAAGGCCAAATTTTCCTATCTCTTTGGAAAACACTTACTTCAAATCAAGACAAGTATGGCATGAAAACCATAATCTCATCTTCCCTTGTTCACCCATCAAGTTTTATTTCTGAAGTTGGAATGGTGGAATCCTCCGTTTGACGTCCGTGATCAGCTGCTCAAATTGTCCGTACAACGGACACGGCTAAGTACTTAGTTTTACACTCTGCAGAGGTTGTGCACGTTCACCATTGTACCCATTCAACCCAAACTATCCTTTACACAATTATAGTGATAAGGAAAAGGAGAAGAATGAGACGAGATCTTTCAGAAGCATTTTCCCTCCCACTATGGCTTGACCCGTTCCACCTAACACCCCCCTACATCTGCTTGTCAAGCCGGAGAGAGTCCACGCAACATAATTGATCAAGCCAGAGCCCATATGGCAATGGCTGCACTGGAAGCAATCGTCACTCGGAGTTCTTCAGATTCCTCTGTTCCTGGGTGGCCGTTCACAAGTGCACGTACTCCAGGTAGCATAGACATGGGCCTGAGTAGCCACTTAACTTCGCCACCATACAACCTTTTACCACCCAGGTGTTTCATTCTTAACTTAGTATAATTCAGATTTTCACAAAACAACATTTGCATAGCATCAATAATTCTACTAAGTATTGCATAGGAACCTAGACATAGGAATAAGGAATTCTACACAGGTTTAGCATAGCAATACTATCCTACACATGCTTATATAAAAATACATTAAGTAATGCATATAGAAAATAGTAGGAAGTTTATGAGGTGTGCCACTTGCCTTTGAATGAAGTCTTTACTCACAAACTCTTTTCAATGTTATTCGGAGCTCTCCGTTCAATCTAACAATATAGGCAAACAACAATACATCAATCATAAAACAAAACAACACAACATATACAAGCATAAAAAATGAACAAACAAGTTTTGTAAAACTTCTAAGGAAAATATGTTTATGCATGATGTGCAAAATATTTCTAAGGACTAGAGATGCATGTCATGCCATGAAAAATCTTTTAAGTTAATGCAAGGAAATGTGTTGGTCAAAATGACTAAGGACTAAGGTTAGAAGCTGGATAAAATACCTTTGTTATAATTTATCTTGAATAAGCACTCAAATGGCTAGCCATGATGTGCATATCTACTTAGAGAAAATACTAAGTCTATTTTTCAAGGTGATCAACAATTATTAACAACTCTTCGTAAATTGGATACTAGGATCCAACAAACTTCAAGATGATAATATCATGATCAAAAATTGTTTAAGTCTAAAGTGAAAGACAAGATTAGGAAAGAGGGAAAAGATAGAAAGAAAGATGTAGTTGGTCTTCCAGGCTTCATCTCCAGACTTGTAACTTTCTCCTTGGTGATGTCCTGGATGAATTTTTGGTAGACTTGATAAATCTTCAGACTTGATGATTCTTGTATCACCGAGGTTGGTCTTGGAATTAACTTAGTCTTCGTGAAGTCTCAGATAAGAAGGAAGAAAAGAGAGAGAGCAAGAAAGACTTAGAGAATAAAGGAGGTTGGTCTTCTTGAACTTCTTCTTGATTTTCTTCTAAGTGCTTTTGCTCCTTGAAGATACTTCTGTCGGCCCAGTGGGAACTGGGGTACCAAGAGCCCATTCCCCCAGGCCTCGCTCGCGGGCCAAGCGGACGAAACGACTAAGGACCAGGCGTCACCGCCTGGGGGGACCCTCGAGAGGCAATTCCCCTCGCGGGCCTGAAGAGGGAGCGAGGGCCTCAAGGGACCCCTCACCCTAGGGGATCATCCCCCCAAGGGACCAATCCGCCTGAGGGGGCTTCCGGCAGGAATCTCCCCTCAGGCTTGAAGGGAAACGTCGTCGCCAAGGAAGCCCGGCAGAGCGCACGTGACCTCTGCCACGCTCGTGCAGTGGCGCTCACACCCCCGTCGCTGTCCCTGGCGATAAAGCGGTCAACAAAGCTGCTCCGCTTGCTGCACAATTGTGCTGACCTTCTACTCTGACGATAAAGCGGGTGGACGGCGCAACCCTCCAACGGAGATCGTCATCGCGGGCTCCACCTCAGAGACTGCCCGCCCTGCTGATCGTACCGCGTGGTCGGCCGCCGGTCGGCCACGGCGCCACCTTTATCAACAATGGACCGAGTCCATGGATGATGGGAGCACGGTGGACTCGTGCTCCGCCCCGCCACTGGCTAGTGGGAGCCACCTTGAGGGCCAAGCCGAAGGAGAAGGCCCGAGGCGCCTATAAAAGAGAGAAGACATCCATCGTAGCACGGGTCAGCCCTTTGCGTGCACAACTCCTTTGTAAACCCTAGCAACTCTGGTTAGGTTAGCCGCGGTCCGGAGGAGGAAGAAGATCATCGCTTCCCTCCCCAGGCAAGAACTGCCTCAAGGGGGCTTCCGGCAAGCTCAATTGAACTATAACCTCCCACATATAATACAGACAGGCAGGAGTAGCGGTCTTACCTCCTCACGAGGGCCGTGAATCTGGGTAAAGGACGGTGTCTTCCTTGGTCGGGTGTGCGTCTTCTTCGGGTCCGGCAAGCAACGTCGCGGAGCCACTTGAGGGTTTAGACCTCCACGTTCAATCCCCTTTTGAACTACACTTCAGGAAGTGACTACCACCGATTCCTGGGAGTCATAACCCGACATCTTGGTAGCCGCCATCTTGTTCGTCAGGGAGGTTGCCGTTCTTTTCTGCGGCGTTGGCTCGATTTCCAGATGGCTTCTGGTAGCCGCCCTTGCGTCCGCTTCCGCGGTAGCCTCGTCCTCGACCACGGCCGCCACCGTCTTCTGCTTGCTCGCACTCCTTGCTCAACCTCTTAAGGTCGTAGCAGGACTCCGTAGAGTGGCCGCGCCTGTTGTGGTAGATGCAGAAAGAGCGGTGATCATCTTTCCTCTCTCCAGCCTCGGGGGAGTCCCTGCGGGTGCCTTTTGTGTCAGGCTCTGCCGCGAGAACTGCGGTGGCCTTGCGCTTGGGCTCCTCCTTCTTCTTCTGGCTCTTGGACCCCTCAGCATGATCGTCCCCTCTCGAGGACATTTTCACGAAGAGGAGTCCCTCTTCAGCCTTGACGCACTTGTCCGCCATGTCGAACAGCTTGACCACAGAGGTGAGCTTGTCATGGATGCCCAGCTTCTCGAGCATCCTGCTGTTTCTGACGCCCTCGCGGAAGGCGGCGATGACCCGAGTGTCGGGGATGTTCGGGATCTTGTTGCGCACTTGGCTGAAGCGCTGGATGTACTTGCGGAGCGTTTCGTCCTTCCTTTGCACCACAGCGCGCAGATCGTTGTGGGTGAGAGCGCGCTCGTACGTCCCCTTGAAGTTGGAGACGAACTGCTTGCAGAGCTCCTCCTAGGAGTTCACCGAGTCCTCCGGGAGGTTTAGGAGCCACGACAGCGCAGAGTCGCGTAGAGCGTGGGAGAACCAGTTGGCCATGACCTTGTCGTCTCCCCCTGCAGCTTGGATGGAGGTGGTGTAGAGCTGCAGGAACTCGACGGGGTTGCTGGAGCCGTCGTAGCCCTTGGGAAGAGTCGGCCTGAACTTCTGCGGCCAGACCACGCGGCGCAGGGAGCGAGTGAACGCCATGCAGCCCGACGTGTACGTAGCGACCCCGTGCTAAAGCGCGCCGCGGTTCTGCTGTCCCGCCTGGCCGAGTTCCTCCACGAGCCTGTTCTAGCGGTCTCGCTGGAGCTCCATCCCCACACGGGCGTCGGGCGCGGTGCGCTGCATGATCATGCAATCGCGCGGCGAGGTTGCGTGCGAAGCAGCCCTCTGTGCCGCAGTAGGTGCAGGCCCCGGAGGTGGCGGAGGCGCATTTGTTGCGACCGTGCCCGCGAGAGAGGGGTGCATGTTGGACTGCGAAGGAGCGGGGCGAGTGGTGGCGATGCCGACGAGGTTTTTGAGGCGTTGGAGCCACTGCTCATGAGCCTCAGCGGTGGGCTGGTAGCGTAGCAGCTCCTGCGCCATGAGCAGCGCGGTGTGGGGTGCAGGGTCTGTCCTCCTCGGGCCCGAGCCGCTCGGGCGCTGCGTCGGGTGCGACGACTGCGCGTCCTCCTGGTGCTCGGCGTCGTGCTCCGGCGCCTCCGCGTGAGGGCCAGAGGGGACATGCTCCTCTTGGCAGGGTCGGCCCCGCCTTGCGCGGGTGGTCGCGGCGCCTGGGGGCGCGCGTGTCCCTACGGGCGCTCGTCGGCTGACTCGAGCGGTGCGGGTGGCGCGCATGTTCACCATGGCGCGGAGACAAACTCGATGGTTGTTGACGCGCCTCAATCCCCTACCTGGCGCGCCAAATGGCGCAGGAGCTGCTACGCTACCAGCCCACCGCTGAGGCTCACGAGCAGTGGCTCCGAAGTCGAACAACCAGTTCAAGCAGCTCGCCCGCGAGCTCAACGCCGTCCTCCCAAGCACGGAAACCTCCAGGCCCCTCAAGTGGTCGCAGTACACCATCGCCTTCGACGCTCAGGACCACCCCAAGTCGACCAAGACTGTTTGAACCCTCCCGCTGGTCTGCACCCCCACCATCGACAATGTGGTTGTCTCCAAGACGCTCATCGATGGCGGAGCAGGCCTGAACGTTATCTCCATGGATACGTTCGAAGCGCTTCAAGTGCCCTACGAGCGGCTTTTGCCCTCGAGGCCCTTCACGGGGGTCACCAGCGGCTCCATCGAGCCTCTAGACCAGGTCAGGCTTGCCGTCACCTTCGGGAGCGAGGAAAATTACCGCACCGAGCACATCGACTTCGATGTTGCGCACATCGGCCTGCCGTACAACGCCATCCTCGGCTACCCCGCGCTCGCGAAGTTCATGGCCGTCACGCACTATGCTTACAACATGGTCAAGATCCTCGGCAGCGCCGGCACGATCACCATTCGTGGGCATGTCCTGGACGCTACGCGCGCTGTGGAGACAGCCTACAAGACCGCCGCCATGGCCTTCCCCGCAGACGAGACCAAGAGCCTCTCGAAAGGCCCAAGAAGAAGAAGCAGTTGTTCTCTCAGGAGGCAGCTGCTACCAAAAAGATCTCTCTGAGCTCAGGGAGCTCGGAGGCTGAAGGCTCGGGGGCTAGCGTCACCATTGGCGGCGCGCTGCCTCCCAAATAGGAAAGCGCGCTCGTCGCCTTCCTCCAGGGAAACTCTGACATGTTCGCGTGGACACCGTCAGATATGTCTGGTGTACCGAGGGAGGTGATCGAGCACCACTTGGCCGTGTGCCCAAACGCGCGCCCCGTCAAGCAAAAAGCAAGAAAACAAGCCCCCGAGAAGCAAGCATTCATCGTCAAAGAGGTCGAGAAGCTCAAAGCTGTAACATCCCAACATTTTGGAATGTTCAAAAATCACTAAAATTTAAAACTTTTGTTTTAATTAAAATAAATATTAAAATGCATAAGAAAACTAACTATAAAAGACTTCAACCAATTTGAAAAAGTCTATTATTTCAAAATTACCAATGTGTCATTATTTTCAAAAGTTATTTCCAATCAAACATTGCATTATCCATTGTATTTCAAAAGCATTAATATGTAATTTGACAAATGTTTTATAAAGTACAAACCATTTTATTTTAAGTAAATAGTTTAGTTAAAATAATTGATTTCAACCACTTAGCCTTAGCTATAAATAAATTAAAATAATAATTACAAGTCTATAGTTTATAACTTAAAACCTCATAGATCTTATCATTACTTAACAACCCAAATAAACATTTCATTAGCTTAAATGATTTTCATTTATTTTCAAAACATGAAATGACTTTCATGAATATATTTTCTATATAAGAAATGAATTAAATCAAAAATCTTTTCCAATGTTGTTATAAGGTTTTCAAATGAATTATCACAATATAAAATATAATGGTGCACAAAATATTTTGAATTAAAAATGAATACATTATATTTCCCTTTTCATTTCAAATAAATGTGTGATGATATTTAATATTGTACTAAAGCCAAAAATTATTTAATATTGGAAAATGAGTTTAAATAACTTAATTTAAACTTATATAAGTGTTGTATTTTTATAAATTTTATTTAGCCAAAAACGAAATTATTTAAGCCATGTTTTCAAATTTGACATTAAGTGGCAAATTTGTAATTAATCAATATTTCAAAATTTTGATTTTTGAAAAGTGTTCAAAACATGCCCAAAACTGGTTTAACACAAAGATGTTATTTTTAAAATTTTTTAGAAATTTATTTGACTTGATTTGGAGTCTTAAATCAAAAGTTGTGAAAGAAATAAGAAAAAACAGAAAAAGAAAAAGTAAAAAATGCTGACGTCATGATGACGTCAGCGTCCTGTTCAAGCTCCAGCAACGCCCCGCACGTGAAAATCTCTCCCGTGCACACTTCTCAACATGATTCCCGTTGATTTACATCACCAAATGACGAACCGTTTCTTTCTAATTAAAGCCGTTGATCTCCTCTTTCATTCCCCCATAAAAACCCTCTCTTAAACGCACTAAATTGCTCTAATTTCGTCTGCCATTAAACATGAGCGTTTTTGGTCGAATTTAATGTCCGATTGATTGCGGGCAAATTACTGCACCAAATCAAGCACCATCAGATTCTATAAATAGCCCTCGACCTCCTCCTCCATTTCCCCCCAAAAGCCCTCTCCAATACGCCCCAAGGCCGACGAATTTCTTCGCCGGAGTTTCGCTCGACCGCCACCGTATTTCTTTGATTCCGACAAGCAGAGTGAGTCCCCGCCGCCGATTCTTGGTCCTTACTCTTTCCCACGTCCGTGCGCTCCTTTCAACACCCTCCTTGCTTCATTTCCACAGCCAAATCGTAGAGGCCGAGCTCGACCCGAAGGTCATCGTCGCCGTCGCCACTCCGTCCGCCTCTCCACGCAGCTCCGGGAATCGCCGCTCAACTCCGACACCGTCTTCCACTCCGCCGTGTCCAGCTGCGCGTCACCGTCGTCTCCCTCACGCCCGGGAGCTTCCGAAATGTCGTCGCCGTCCACACCCGTCGCCGACGACCACAGCACGCCGACCGTCCGCGTCCGCCTGCGATCGCCCGGCCGATCCACCGCCGCCGTCTTCTTCTCTCGCCGGTGAGCTGCTGCTGCTGTGCTTCCTTCTATCTTGTTACATACATATCACTTGATGAAGGGTTGCAGCCATTAGAAAAACGTCATAGGTCACCTATTCAATATTTTCGTTTTTCTGACTAGACATAACTTCCAAAATTCATTTTAAATCAACCGTAACTCCGTTTTTATGTTTTTGTAGTCTATGGAATCGTATGAACGTGTAGAATACAGTAGTATAATAAAAACTTGTATTTAAATCGTGCACTATCTTTTTATTTACAGAAATGTGTAAAACATTGTTTTAGGTATTGATTTAATTCTATAAGTTCAAAATTTATATACTCCCTCCGATCCACAAAAAGTGTCGCTCCTCTAGTACAAACTTTGTACTACCTTAGTACAAAATGGGCGACACTTTTTATGGATCGGAGGGAGTAGTAAATATCCTTGGAAAGCCCCTGACATGTAGAATACTTTGGTTATGTTGATTTACATTTTTTAGTAGTCTAAATTTATTTAAATTGCAAATGAGCAATGTGAGTAAATTTGGTATATCTTTAATTCTATAAATCCAATTTTTGCAAATAAAATAGTTTTACAAACCTTAA
Organism: Poa annua; assembly: GCA_026929855.1. Classification (NCBI taxonomy): domain Eukaryota; kingdom Viridiplantae; phylum Streptophyta; class Magnoliopsida; order Poales; family Poaceae; genus Poa; species Poa annua. The sequence goes on along the minus strand of CM049431.1, from coordinate 74,729,607 downwards.
AATATGTGTAGTTTTATGCCCCTTTTAGAAAACAATTTTGAGCATTATTTTGATGGTTTTAAAAGCAGAGGCTTAATTTAAGTATTTTTGTTATACTTTAATCCTAGGAATAATGTTAATATGTTTCTTTTGCAAAATGACACAAACTTTATCTTTTAACCAGTAGTATTGTTTATAAGTTTTGAATAAAATTGTAATTATAGAAAACAATTAAAACTGATGGTAAAACATTTAAAGAGTCTTAACAATTTTTTAAGGTAATTAAGTGCTATTAAAAGCCTTTTAAGACCATTAAGTTTGATTTAAATGTTTTGACCAAATTAATGTGTGATAAATTTCTATTTAAGACCAGCCCATTAAAACCCATTATTCAGCACATCAATTCTTTTTGCATATTGAATTATGTGATGAACCTTTGTGAAATTTGTTTTTGCTTTTATATGCCTTGTGTTGTTGTCCATGTTTGTTGTGTTTTATGTTGATTGTTGTATTGTTATTTGCTTATATTGTTTAGATTGAACGGAGAGCAAACGTTCGTTGTTGAAAAGTTTGTGAGCAAAGACATCATCCAAAGGCAAGTGGCACACCCCCATAAAAGTCCTATTATTTTTCTATGCATGTGTAGATTATTTTTCTATAAGCATGTTTAGGATAGTATTGCTATGCAAGCCATGTTTAGACTTCCTTATTCCTGTGTCTAGGTTCCTATGAAAATACTTAGTAGAATTGTGATGCTATGCAAAACTATTTTTATGAAAGGTTAAATTCTACTAAGTTATAATCAAACACCTGGGTGGAATTGGTTGCTTGGTTGTATGAGTTGAGTCTTGTCCCTAGGGGATTTACCTGTGGGATATTCTCTTGTGGATGGCCACCCAGGAAGAAAGGGATCTGAAGAACTCTGAGTGAAGATTGCTTCTCGTGCAGCCATTGCCAATATGGGCTCTGGCTTGATCAACTAAGCTGCGTGGACTCGCCCCGGCCTGACAGGTGGAGGTAGTGGTTTGTAGGTGGAGCGCGTCAGGCCAGAGTGGGAGGGAAAATGCTTCTGAAAGATCTCGTCTCATTCTTCTCCTTTCCTTATCACAAATGGTGTGTAAAGGGTAATTTGGGTTGAATGGGTACAATGGTGAACGTGCACAACCTCTGCAGAGTGTAAAACTAAGTAGTTAGCCGTGTCCCCGGTACGGACAATTTGAGAAGCTGATCACGGACGTCAACGGAGGATTCCATCATTCCAACTTCAGAAATAAAACTTGATGGATGAACAAGGGAAGATGAGATTTATGGTTTTCATGCGATACTTGTCTTGAATTGAAGAAAGTGTTTTCCAAAGAGATAGGAAAAATTGGCTTTATGCAAAATAGCCTTGAACTCCACCAGCCAAATATGCATATAGGCTTTAGAGTTATTCCATTAAGTGTCCACCATAGTGTCACTTGCCAGACTCCATTTTTAATGGAATCTGACCCACGTTGCTGCAATATTTTTCTTATTGCAGATTGTTCAGATGACGAGTGAGGTTTCGTTTAAAGGTTTTGAGTCTACAACCAACATGTTTTCGCCTGTGGCAACATGAAGTTGTTGGAGACCCACTCCTATTGTATTTCCGTTGTGTACTATTTCAAAGCTAGCTTTACGCTATGCAACTTGTATCAAATATTTGTAATTCTGGATCTTCGATGTAATAAAATTGATGCTTTGTTGTGATATTACATCGTAAACTGTGTGTGCAAACGAATCGATCCAGGGATTTGCACTATACACAGGTATCTGCCTTATTTAAAGTGCAGGTACGCTACAGAAGGTATCAGAGCACTGTGTTGCCTGTAGGTTTGAAACCCTAGGTTTGGATAGAAATAGGATTTGACCCTAGGATTGAAAATCTATTTTATTCACTTTTCTAAAAACAAAACTTTTCATTTTATCTTCCTCATACTCTCATCTACTATCAACCTTCTGAAAACATCTTATCTTTTTCTAGATGACCATGTTCTTATAGTCTAAGTCTGATTCTGCTGCTCATATGGAAAAGCTACGATGCAACATGAAGTTCTACATACATGGAAGACCAGAACCAGGATTCGACCAACACTTCGAAGATATCCAAGAAAGTTGAACAAGAACTTGAAGCACTCAAGAAAAGGATAGATTAGACCACCTACCCATTAGAATAACGAGATCCGATGATGTATTGACCTATCAAATTATGGTATGACAGTACTATCAATTTTTTTCTTTCCATGAAATTGGTGTGTTTCGTTCGATAAACGATTTTCGGTTTTTCAAAAGAAGTTTTGAAAATTTTCACGTATGCGTTTGCTTGTGTTTGAACCTTGTTGCTTGATGTTTGTTAGAAGTTGATTAATTATGTTATAGATTAGTTGCCTTGTTTTGTTTTATTGAACTAGGATTCCTCCATAGTACAAATAATTCAACTCATTGCTTTCTAAACCAAACAAATATCTCAGCCCCAATACCAACATCAATGATTTGCATACAACTATGCGACTACTATTAGAGAACCAGAGTCAGTTGTGGAAGTTGATCAATGACCAACTGCCTAAGATTGATCAAAACCATAGTGATTTTGAAGAGAACCTTATGACCAAACTAAAGGCATGCAAAAATTATGGAGAGATAGGACATATGTCCAAAGATTGTTCTGATGAGTGGCCCCATGGTCATACCAGACGCCCAGTTAAATGATACCGCACAAGACGGGTTACTTGCTTCCTGTGTGAAGGAACAAACCATGTCCCAATTCAGTGTCAACTTTATCCCTTGGTGCAACAAGCTAACCAGCAAGCCAAGGAAGTAATGCGACAGTCTCTCATGAAGAACCTGGGGGAACAAGGACAAAGGGTTAAATCCAAGAAAGATCTTAGCCACATAAGATGCTACAAGTGCAAAGATACGGGACACTATGCCAGTGACTGCCCTGAGTGGAAGAAGGATAAATCTCTCCAAGGACCGAGTGGAAAACGTGAGTGTTAAAACTTTCTGTATCAGCCACATGCCATTGTAATCTGAATACTTGTACGCTCTACATCAAAGAAACAAACAAGATTAAACAAAGTTCCTACACTGACAACAAAAATTTCTTTTAAGGGTGGTAGCCACCCAGATTGATTTAAACCCCGTTACCTCAATCCGGAGATCCCAAACCGTCGTTCTTCTGGCCTCCCCAAATCAGAAAATTCATCCCCTGCTAGTTTCCAGTTTCCATGTCAGAAATTTCGTTTCTCAAAACATCCCGAGTTATCAGAATCATTCAAGCATTTGCTTTGTCTTCCTAGCCTCTCCGAATCTCGGGGACGAGATTCCTTTTAAGGGTGGTAGTTTGTAACATCCCAACATTTTGGAATGTTCAAAAATCACTAAATTTAAAACTTTTGTTTTGATTAAAATAAAATATTAAAATGCATAAGAAAACTAACTATAAAAGACTTCAACCAATTTGAAAAAGTCTATTATTTCAAAATTACCAATGTGTCATTATTTTCAAAAGTTATTTCCAATCAAACATTGCATTATCCGTTGTATTTCAAAAACCTAATATGTAATTTGACAAATGTTTTATAAAGTACAAACCATTTTATTTTAAGTAAATAGTTTAGTTAAAATAATTGATTTCAACCACTTAGCCTTAGCTATAAATAAATTAAAATAATAATTACAAGTCTATAGTTTATAACTTAAAACCTCATAGATTTTATAATTACTTAACAACCCAAATAAACATTTCATTAGCTTAAATGATTTTCATTTATTGTCAAAACATGAAATGACTTTCATGAATATAGTATCTATATAAGAAATGAATTAAATCAAAAATCTTTTACAAAGTTATTATAAGGTTTTCAAATGAATTATCACAATATAAAATATAATGGTGCACAAAATATTTTGAATTAAAAATGAATACATTATATTTCCCTTTTCATTTCAAATAAATGTGTGATGATATTTAATATTGTACTAAAGCCAAAAATTATTTAATATTGGAAAATGAGTTTAAATAACTTAATTTTAAACTTATGTAAGTGTTGTATTTTTATAAATTTTATTTAGCCAAAAACGAAATTATTTAAGCCATGTTTTCAAATTTGACATTAAGTGGCAAATTTGTAATTAATCAATATTTCAAAATTTTGATTTTTGAAAAGTGTTCAAAACACGCCCACAACTGGTTTAACACAAAGATATTATTTTTACAAATTTTTAGAAATTTATTTGACTTGATTTGGAGTCTTAAATCAAAAGTTATGAAAGAAATAAGAAAAATCAGAAAAAGAAAAAGAAAAAAATGCTGACGTCATGATGACGTCAGCGTCGTGTTCAAGCTCCAGCAACGCCCCGCATGCGAAAATCTCTCCCGTGCCCACTTCTCAACATGAATTCCCGTTGATTTAGAGCACCAAATGACGAACCGTTTCTTTCTAATTAAAGTCCTTGATCTCCTCTTTCATCCCCCCCCATAAAAGCTCTCTCTTAAACGCACTAAATTGCTTTAATTTCGTCCGCCATTAAACATGAGCGTTTTTTGTCGAATTTAATGTCCTATTGATTGCGGGCAAATTACTGCACCAAATCAAGCACCGTCGGATTCTACAAATAGCCCTCGACCTCCTACTCCATTTCCCCCCAAAAGCCCTCTCCAATACGCCCCAAGGCCGACGAATTTCTTCGCCGGAGTTTCGCTCGACCGCCACCGTATTTCTTTGATTCCGACAAGCAGAGTGAGTCCCCGCCGCCGATTCTTGGTCCTTACTCATTCCCACGTCTGTTCGCTCCTTTAAACACCCTCCTTGCTTCATTTCCACAGCCAAATCGTAGAGGCCGAGCTCGACTAGAAGGTCATCGTCGCCGTCGCCACTCCGTCCGCCTCTCCACGCAGCTCCGGGAATTGCCGCTCAACTCCGACACCGTCTTCCGCTCCGCCGTGTCCTGCTGCGCGTCACCGTCGTCTCCCTCGCGTCCGGGAGCTTCCGAAACGTCGTCGCCGTCCACACCCGTCGCCGACGACCACAGCACGCCGACCGTCCGCGTCCGCCTGCGATCGCCCGGCCGATCCACTGCCGCCGTCATCTTCTCTCGCCGGTGAGCTGCTGCTGCTGTGCTTCCTTCTATCTTTTTACGTACATACCACTTGATGAAGGGTAGCAGCCATTAGAAAAACCGTAACTCCGGCCATTCAATATTTTCGTTTTTCTGACTAGACATAACTTCCAAAATTCATATTAAATCAACCATAACTCCTTTTTTATGTTTTTGTAGTCTATGGAATCGTATGAACGTGTAGAATACAGTAGTTTAATAAAAACTTGTACTTTAATCGTGCACTAACTTGTTATTTACAGAAACATGTAAAACATTGTTTTTGGTATTGATTTAATTCTATAAGTTCAAAATTCATATAGTAAATATCCTTGGAAAGCCCCTGACATGTAGAATACTTTGGTTATGTTGATTTACATTTTTTAGTAGTCTAAATTTATTTAAATTGCAAATGAACAATTTGAGTAAATTTGGTATATCTTTAATTCTATAAATCCAATTTTTGCAAATAAAATAGTTTTAGAAACCTGAAAATATGTGTAGTTTTATGCCGCTGTTAGAAAACAATTTTGAGCATTATTTTGATGGTTTAAAAAGCAAAGGCTTAATTTAAGTATTTTTGTTATACTTTAATCCTAGGAATAATGTTAATATGTTTCTTTTGCAAAATTTCACAAACTTTATCTTTTAACCAGTAGTATTGTTTATAAGTTTTGAATAAAATTGTAATTATAGAAAACAATTAAAACTGATGGTAAAACATTTAAAGAGTCTTAACAGTGTTTTTAAGGTAATTAAGTGGTATTAAAAGCCTTTTAAGACCATTAAGTTTGATTTAATGTGTGATAAATTTCTATTTAAGACCAGCCCATTAAAACCCATTATTCAGCACATCAATTCTTTTTGCATATTGAATTATGTGATGAACCTTTGTGAAATTTGTTTTTGCTTTTATATGCCTTGTGTTGTTGTCCATGTTTGTCGTGTTTTATGTTGATTGTTGTATTGTTATTTGCTTATATTGTTTAGATTGAACGGAGAGCAAACGTTCGTTGTTGAAAAGTTTGTGAGCAAAGACATCATCCAAAGGCAAGTGGCACACCCCCATGAAAGTCCTATTATTTTTCTATGCATGAGTAGATTATTTTTCTATAAGTATGTGTAGGATAGTATTGCTATGCAAGCCATGTTTAGACTTCCTTATTTCTGTGTCTAGGTTCCTATGAAAATACTTAGTAGAATTGTGATGCTATGCAAAACTATTTTTATGAAAGGTTAAATTCTACTAAGTTATAATCAAACACCTGGGTGGAATTGGTTGCTTGGCTGTATGAGTTGAGTGTTGTCCCCAGGGGATTTACCTGTGGGATATTCTCTTGTGGATGGCCACCCAGGAACAAAGGGATCAGAAGAACTCCGAGTGAAGATTGCTTCTCGTGCAGCCATTGCCAATATGGGCTCTAGCTTGATCAACTAAGCTACGTGGACTCGCCCCGGCCTGTGTAACATCCCAACATTTTATAATATTCAAAAATCACTAAAATTTAAAACTTTTCTTTTATTAAAATACAATATTAAATGTATAAGAAAACCAACTATAAAAGACTTCAAAGTTTAATATTTCCAATGTCACAGTTTAAACATTTTATTATCCACTGTGTTTCAAAAAAAAAACCTTAAAATATAATTTGACAAATATCTTACAAACTATAATCCATTTTATATTAAATAAATTAGCTTCCTTATAAGCATTTGAATTAAACCACTTAGCCATATCTATTCATAAATACAAGATTATTCAAAAGGTTATATAATGACTAAATGGTTTTCATTCCTTTAACTAAGTTCAAAATATAGTTTGGAAATTGTAAGCCTATAGTGTATAACTATAAACTTCATAGATTTCAAATTAATAAAGTAGCCAAATAAACCTTTCATTTGATTAAATGAATTTCATTTATTTTCAGAGCATGAAATGATTAATAGATTTCAAATAAGAATAAAATCAAAACAAAGGTCTTGTCCAAAGTTGTTATGAAGTTTCAAATGCATTATCAGAGTATAAAATATGATGTTGCACAAATTATTTTCAATTAAAAATGAATACCCTATATTTCACATTGCCTAAACGGTTTTATATTTAGTTCTTTAATATTATGCCAAAATAAAGATGAATGATTTCAGCAAAACAAGTTTAAATAACTTAAATTCAAACATATTAAAATGTGGGTATTTTACAAATTTTATTTAGCCAAAAGAAAATCTAAATGAGATAGAAATTCAAATTTGACTTTAAGTGTCAAATTTGTAATTAAGCAATATTTCAAAATACTAATTTTCAAAAATATTCAAAACATACCCACAACTGGTTTAACAGCAAGATATTATTTTTACAAATTTTTAGAAATTAATTTGACATCATTTGGACATTTAAATAAAAAGATATGAATTAAAGAAATAAAATCAGAAAAAGAAAATACTGGCTGACGTCATGCTGACGTCAGCGGATCTTCTTCAACCTCCGAAACGAACTCCTACCGAACCCTAGCTCCGAATCCGGACCAAATCAGTTGGTTTAAACGTGATTTATCTGCTTCCTCCTACCCTATATAAATCCCCGCAAACTCCTCTCGCGAATCCCTAACAAATCCTAGCCCGGGAGCCCCCAGGCTGCCCGCATTGCACCCCACCGCGCCGCCATTGCCGCCGGCGAATTTCCTTGCTCCGGTAAGCCCTGGTAACGCCCGAGCGCTCCCTACCCCTCTCCTCGCTTTCTCCTTTTCTTGCGCAGCTCGGTGACCCCTCCGTCGTGCTTTTCCCGCACTAGGACGAGCAAATCATCCACGCCCGAAGCTCCCCGCCGCCACCCGCAACTCCGGCGAGGAGTAAATCGAGCTCCGGAGCCCCCCCGCCACCAACCGACCTCCCCATCGCCTTCGCCTTGCTGCGCCGCGTCCGGAGCTGGCCTCCACGCATTCGGGGGAGCACGGAATCGACCGGAGCGTCCACGCCGAGCCACCGGCGCCGTCGTCCGCGCCATCTCCGGCGAGCTGCGCCGCCCGGTAAGGTCAACGCCTCTCCACCGTCCGATCTGCGATCAATGGCTAAGATTAGATGGTTTAAAACGAAGCGGTACAATCCGATCTGGACCGTCAGATCCAGATCTGACGGCCCAGATCTATAACTTATCCACGTCAGCGCCGCATGGCAGCCACGTCACTGCCCAGTCAGCTGCCACGTGGAAAACAATTTCCTTAATTAAATTTAATTGGCAATTTTACAGAAACACCCCTGTCACTTAGATCTCTTACAACTTTTTAACCACAACTCCAAATTTAATAATTTTTATATATTTGGAAAGCTCTCAACATGTAGAATATTTTGGATCTGACAAAATTCAAATTTGACTTAGTATAAAATATTCAAATTTCAAATGGTGAATTTGAGTATATTTGTAATAACTTTAAATCTATAAATCCAAAAATTGCAAATAAATATGTTTTAGAAACTTTAGAATATTTGTAAATTACTGCCACTGCTATGAAATATTTTTGAGTAATTTGTGAATGATTTCATAGTTGTGAGTTTAAATTGAATAGTTTGACTAATTTTGAAATAACTTTTAATAGAAACATTATTTTTGATTAAATCCAATTGCAATAGATTTAATTAAATGCTCTCTGTCTATTAACCCTAATTATAAAATTTTGTTATAAAAATTTAATCATAGGAAACTTTAATCTTATAATTATTCCTTTTATTATATTCCTTTTATTATATTTTCCAAAACTAGAAATTAATTAAATTGCATTTATAAATTCATGCATATTTATAAAGAAATCACAAAAGTTATTTTTATGTTTCTTGTGATTTAAAATTTCATTTCATTCATAGCATACATTATTCTCATAGGAAAACCCCTCTTCAATAGTTTTCTCTAAGTTAGGATTATTTTCAAACTTAGTATTTTGGGAAAAGTGCTATGCACTAGACACTTAGTAATTTTCAAGATGGAGCTAGAAGACCATTGAAGGACTTAGCCAAAAACAAGACTTCAGAAGTATCTTCAAGGAGAAGAAACACTTAGAAGAAAGTCAAGAAGAAGTTCATGAAGGACTTAGAAGAAAACATACTCTGGAAGCATCTCAAAGATGTCAAGCACTTAGAAGAAAAGTGAGAAGAAGTTCAAGAAGGCTAACCCCTTTCTATTCTCTAAGCCTTTCTCCCTGTCTTTCCCTCTCCTCTGAGACTTCATGAAGACTAAGTAAATCCAAGACCAGCCTCGAGGATACAAGAATCATCAAGTCTGAAGATTCAACAAGACTACCAAGAGCTCAATCAAGACATCATCCAGAAGAAAGTTACAAGTCTGAAGATGAAGCCTGGAGGACAACTACATATTTCTTTCTATCTTTTCCCTCTTTCCTAATCTTGTCTTTTAGACTTAAACAAATTTTGATCATGATGTTATCATCTTGAAGTGGTTGGATCCTAGCAGCATAGTGGCATGAAGCGGCCTGGAAACAAACCTTACATGTCCACGTACATGAGACCTGTTCCACAATTTAAGTGGCTGGCCGGGTGTCTGTCTCTCTCACTATAGTGAAGGTCCCATTTACAAAGAGTTGATAATAATGGTTGATCATCTTGAACAAATGGCATAGTATTTTTCTCTAAGTATTTGGCACATCATGGCTAAGCCATTAGAGTGCTTGTTTCAAGAAGATATAAAACAAAGTATGTTTATCCAACTTAAGACTTTAGCCCTTAGTCTTTTGGACCAACACCTTTGCCTTACATTAACTTAAAAGATTTTCCATGGCATGAAAAAGCATTTCTAGCCTTAGGAATATTTTGCACATCATGCATAAACATATTTTCCTTAGAAAGTTTTATAAAACTTATTTATTCATCTAGTATGTGTTTGTATGCATTGTGAGTTTTGCTTGCTGTTGATTGTTGTATTGTTGTTTGCTTATATTGTTTAGATTAAACGGAGAGCAAACGTTCGTTGTTGAAAAGAGTTTGTGAACAACGACAAAATTCAAAGGCAAGTGGCACACCTCATAAACTTCCTATTTTTATGCATTACTTAGTGTATTTTATATGCATGTGTTGCTATGCTAAACCTGTGTAGAATCCCTTATTCCTGTGTCTAGGTTCCTATATCATACTTAGCAGAAATATTGATGCTATGCAATTGATGAAAGGTTTTTACAAAATGTTAAGTGACTACTCAGGACTGTGCTCATGGCTGTCTTCGCCTAGGATGAATTTCTATTCTACTTAGGGCTGTGAGCATGGTGATTTTTACCTGAGAGTGCACATCCACTAAGTTAATGAAACACCTGGGTGGTAATTGGTTGTATGGTTTATGTTGAGTGGCTACTCAGGTCCATTTATATGGTTCCTGGAGTATGTACACTTGTGAATGGCCACCCAGGAACAGAGGAATCTGAAGAACTCCGAGTGACGATTGCTTCCAGTGCAGCCATTGCCATATGGGCTCTGGCTTGATCAATTATGTTGCGTGGACTCTCTCCGGCTTGACAAGCAGATGTAGGGGGATGTTAGGTGGAACGGGTCAAGCCAGGTGGGAGGGAAAATGCTTCTGAAAGATCTTGTCTCATTCTCTCCTTTCCTTATCACAAATGGTGTGTAAAGGATACCTTGGGTTGAATGGGTACAATGGTGAACGTGCACAACCTCTGCAGAGTGTAAAACTAAGTACTTAGCCGTGTCCCCGGTTACGGACAATTTTGAGCAGCTGATCAAGGACGTCAACGGAGGATTCCAGCATTCCAACTTCAGAAATAAAATTTGATGGGTGAACAAGGGAAGATGAGATTTATGGTTTTCATGCCATACTCGTCTTGATTTCAAGAAAAGTGTTTTCAAAAGAGTAGGAAAAATTGGCTTTATGCAAATTAGCCTTGAACTCCACCAGCCAAATATGCATATAGGCTTTAGAGTTCTTCCATTAAGTGTCCACCATAGTGTCACTTGCCAGACTCCATTTTTAATGGAATCTGACCCACGTTGTTGCAATATTTTTCTTATTGCAGATGTGATCAGATGACGAGTGAGGTTTCGTTTAAAGGTTTCGAGTCTACAACCCACATGTTTTCGCATGTGGCAGCATGAAAGTTATAGAGACTCACTGCTATTTTATTTCCGCTGTGTACTTTTTCAATGCTAGCTTTATGCTATGCAACTTGTATAAAATATTTTGTAATTCTGGATCATCGATGTAATATAATTGATGCTTTGTTGTGATATTACATCGTAAACTGTGTGTGCAAATGAATCGATCCAGGGATTTGCACTATACACAGGTATCTGCCTTATTAAAAGTGCATGTACGTTACAGATGGTATCAGAGCACTGTGTTGCCTGTAGGTTCGAAACCCCTAGGATTGGACTGAGACCCCAAAGGTTAAATAGTTAACTAAACTAGGTTTCTAAAACTTGAGTGAATCTTGAACCTTTCTTTAATATGGTTTTACATTATTTATCTTGTCTTGCATCTTTCCTTTTCTTTTAAATCCTAATACTCTTACCTGTTCAAAATTTTAGATGGGAGAATACACTGAGACTGCGTATGCTGGAGTTTTGTCGGGTTTCATCTTTGGGAGGCAGCTGGCTAGGTTGACAAGTGTTTTGAAGCTACCACCACCCTATTTCCGAGGAAGGAAGGAGGAGACCGACATACCCCATGGGATACGTTGGGAAATACGCACCATCATGACCCCGGATCCTACGATGCCAGACTTCGAGCCCGTGGACTATGTCACCTACTACCCAGAGTGGATTGAGGGAGTGAACATAGCTATGGTGGACTTAATGGCTCGTTTGTGTTACAAGTATCGATTCAAGCTAGCACCAGGATCGCCCTTCCGTGCCTTTGGGAAGAGAGATGCACATGGTCTCTCGATGGCTCACACGGGAAATCGTTTGGACCTGCCCCTCGTTAACAAGACATTTGAAGACTTGGATTATCTCATCAACTGTCTGACCAGGAGAGTCCAACAGACTTCTGACGTCGCAAATCATGCTCAAGCCGTCATACACGCAAAAACCCAAGAACTCCAGGCTTCAGAAAATCTTATTGGTCAGTTGGAGGAACTCATCCATGACCTACATTTGGAGAACCTTGGCAAGGATGAGCAAATTGCCATGCTTGAGGCGCAACTCATTCCACCTCCACCACCACCAGTAGCTGAAGAAGGAAGTAACCAAGGCACTGGAAATGCGACTGTAGCTGCAGCTACGAAGGAGGAAGGAACAGAGGAATCTGAAGAACTCCGAGTGACGATTGCTTCCAGTGCAGCCATTGCCATATGGGCTCTGGCTTGATCAATTATGTTGCGTGGACTCTCTCCGGCTTGACAAGCAGATGTAGGGGATGTTAGGTGGAACGGGTCAAGCCAGGTGGGAGGGAAAATGCTTCTGAAAGATCTCGTCTCATTCTCTCCTTTCCTTATCACAAATGGTGTGTAAAGGATACCTTGGGTTGAATGGGTACAATGGTGAAAGTGCACAACCTCTGCAGAGTGTAAAACTAAGTACTTAGCCGTGTCCCCGGTTACGGACAATTATGAGCAGCTGATCAAGGACGTCAACGGAGGATTCCATCATTCCAACTTCAGAAATAAAATTTGATGGGTGAACAAGGGAAGATGAGATTTATGGTTTTCATGCCATACTCGTCTTAATTTCAAGAAAAGTGTTTTCAAAAGAATAGGAAAAATTGGCTTTATGCAAATTAGCCTTGAGCTCCACCAGCCAAATATGCATATAGGCTTTAGAGTTATTCCATAAGTGTCCACCATAGTGTCACTTGCCAGACTCCATTTTTAATGGAATCTGACCCACGTTGTTGCAATATTTTTCTTATTGCAGATTGATCAGGTGACGAGTGAGGTTTCGTTAAAGGTTTCGAGTCTGCAACCAACATGTTTTCGCCTGTGGCAGCATGAAAGTTATAGAGACTCGCTGCTATTATATTTCCGCTGTGTACTTTTTCAATGCTAGCTTTACGCTATGCAACTTGTATAAAATATTTTGTAATTCTGGATCATCGATGTAATATAATTGATGCTTTGTTGTGATATTACATCGTAAATTGTGTGTGCAAATGAATCGATCCAGGGATTTGCACTATACACAGGTATCTGCCTTATTAAAAGTGCAGGTACGCTACAGGAGGAGGGACAAGTGGAAGAAGACCCGAAGAGATACTGTTTGAAGAGTCAACTGAGGGAGAAGTCACGCCTGTGGCAAATAACCACGCAATAAAACGCAAGCGGAGTATTTAGGAAGGATAAGTGTAGCAATCAAAACCATGTTAGAGGGACCACCATTTATCTTATTTAGCTTATCGTATCAATTTAGAGTATTGACCTATCAAATTGTGGTATGGCAGTACTGTTGCTTTTGTATTTCCCCGACCTTTCCTTCGATAAACGATTAGTTCGATTTCTCAAAAGAAGTTTGAAATATTACGTATGTGTTGCTTGTGTTGAACTTTGTTGCTTGATGTTTGTTAGATGATGTTCGTAGTGGATTATCTTGATTTTGGTTGTGCATTAGGATGTTGAATTATCAACAAAACTTTTCTTTAAGGGTGGTAGCCACCTAGAATATTCAAACCCAACTTATTAAACCCAAAGATCCTAAACAATCTTCTAGCCTCCCCAATTAGAAAATTTATTCACTGCCAAGTTTTCAAGTTTCATGTCGGAGATTTCATTTCCCAAAACATCTCGAGTTTTCAGAATCATTCAAGCCTTGCTTTCTTTTCTAGCTTCTCCGAATCTCGGGGACGAGATTCCTTTAAAGGGTGGTAGTCTGTAACATCCCAACATTTTATAATATTCAAAAATCACTAAAATTTAAAACTTTTCTTTTATTAAAATACAATATTAAATTTATAAGAAAACCAACTATAAAAGACTTCAAAGTTTAATATTTCCAATGTCACAGTTTAAACATTTTATTATCCACTGTGTTTCAAAAAAAAAACCTTAAAATATAATTTGACAAATATCTTACAAACTATAATCCATTTTATATTAAATAAATTAGCTTCCTTATAAGCATTTGAATTAAACCACTTAGCCATATCTATTCATAAATACAAGATTATTCAAAAGGTTATATAATGACTAAATGGTTTTCATTCCTTTAACTAAGTTCAAAATATAGTTTGGAAATTGTAAGCCTATAGTGTATAACTATAAACTTCATAGATTTCAAATTAATAAAGTAGCCAAATAAACCTTTCATTTGATTAAATGAATTTCATTTATTTTCAGAGCATGAAATAATTAATAGATTTCAAATAAGAATAAAATCAAAACAAAGGTCTTGTCCAAAGTTGTTATGAAGTTTCAAATGCATTATCAGAGTATAAAATATAATGTTGCACAAATTATTTTCAATTAAAAATGAATACCCTATATTTCACATTTCCTAAACATTTTTATATTTAGTTCTTTAATATTATGCCAAAATAAAGATGAATGATTTCAGAAAAACAAGTTTAAATAACTTAAATTCAAACATATTAAAATGTGGGTATTTTACAAATTTTATTTAGCCAAAAGAAAATCTAAATGAGATAGAAATTCAAATTTGACTTTAAGTGTCAAATTTGTAATTAAGCAATATTTCAAAATACTAATTTTCAAAAATATTCAAAACATACCCACAACTGGTTTAACAGCAAGATATTATTTTTACAAGTTTTTAGAAATTAATTTGACATCATTTGGACATTTAAATCAAAAGATATGAATTAAAGAAATAAAATCAGAAAAAGAAAATACTGGCTGACGTCATGCTGACGTCAGCGGATCTTCTTCAACCTCCGAAACGAACTCCTACCGAAACCTAGCTCCGAATCCGGACCAAATCAGTTGGTTTAAACGCGATTTATCTGCTTCCTCCTACCCTATATAAATCCCCGCAAACTCCTCTCGCGAATCCCTAACAAATCCTAGCCCGGGAGCCCCCAGGCTGCCCGCATTGCACCCCACCGCGCCGCCATTGCCGCCGGCGAATTTCCTTGCTCCGGTAAGCCCTGGTAACGCCCGAGCGCTCCCTACCCCTCTCCTCGCTTTCTCCTTTTCTTGCGCAGCTCGGTGACCCCTCCGTCGTGCTTTTCCCGCACTAGGACGAGCAAATCATCCACGCCCGAAGCTCCCCGCCGCCACCCGCAACTCCGGCGAGGAGTAAATCGAGCTCCGGATCCCCCCCGCCACCAACCGACCTCCCCATCGCCTTCGCCTTGCTGCGCCGCGTCCGGAGCTGGCCTCCACGCATTCGGGGGAGCACGGAATCGACCGGAGCGTCCACGCCGAGCCACCGGCGCCGTCGTCCGCGCCATCTCCGGCGAGCTGCGCCGCCCGGTAAGGTCAACGCCTCTCCACCGTCCGATCTGCGATCAATGGCTAAGATTAGATGGTTTAAAACGAAGCGGTACAATCCGATCTGGACCGTCAGATCCAGATCTGACGGCCCAGATCTATAACTTATCCACGTCAGCGCCGCGTGGCAGCCACGTCACTGCCCAGTCAGCTGCCACGTGGAAAACAATTTCCTTAATTAAATTTAATTGGCAATTTTACAGAAACACCCCTGTCACTTAGATCTCTTACAACTTTTTAACCACAACTCCAAATTTAATAATTTTTATATATTTGGAAAGCTCTCAACATGTAGAATATTTTGGATCTGACAAAATTCAAATTTGACTTAGTATAAAATATTCAAATTTCAAATGGTGAATTTGAGTATATTTGTAATAACTTTAAATCTATAAATCCAAAAATTGCAAATAAATATGTTTTAGAAACTTTAGAATATTTGTAAATTACTGCCACTGCTATGAAATATTTTTGAGTAATTTGTGAATGATTTCATAGTTGTGAGTTTAAATTGAATAGTTTGACTAATTTTGAAATAACTTTTAATAGAAACATTATTTTTGATTAAATCCAATTGCAATAGATTTAATTAAATGCTCTCTGTCTATTAACCCTAATTATAAAATTTTGTTATAAAAATTTAATCATAGGAAACTTTAATCTTATAATTATTCCTTTTATTATATTCCTTTTATTATATTTTCCAAAACTAGAAATTAATTAAATTGCATTTATAAATTCATGCATATTTATAAAGAAATCACAAAAGTTATTTTTATGTTTCTTGTGATTTAAAATTTCATTTCATTCATAGCATACATTATTCTCATAGGAAAACCCCTCTTCAATAGTTTTCTCTAAGTTAGGATTATTTTCAAACTTAGTATTTTGGGAAAAGTGCTATGCACTAGACACTTAGTAATTTTCAAGATGGAGCTAGAAGACCATTGAAGGACTTAGCCAAAAACAAGACTTCAGAAGTATCTTCAAGGAGAAGAAACACTTAGAAGAAAGTCAAGAAGAAGTTCATGAAGGACTTAGAAGAAAACAGACTCTGGAAGCATCTCAAAGATGTCAAGCACTTAGAAGAAAAGTGAGAAGAAGTTCAAGAAGGCTAACCCCTTTCTATTCTCTAAGCCTTTCTCCCTGTCTTTCCCTCTCCTCTGAGACTTCATGAAGACTAAGTAAATCCAAGACCAGCCTCGAGGATACAAGAATCATCAAGTCTGAAGATTCAACAAGAATACCAAGAGCTCAATCAAGACATCATCCAGAAGAAAGTTACAAGTCTGAAGATGAAGCCTGGAGGACAACTACATCTTTCTTTCTATCTTTTCCCTCTTTCCTAATCTTGTCTTTTAGACTTAAAAAATTTTTGATCATGATGTTATCATCTTGAAGTGGTTGGATCCTAGCAGCATAGTGGCATGAAGCGGCCTGGAAACAAACCTTATATGTCCACGTACATGAGACCTGTTCCACAATTTAAGTGGCTGGCCGGGTGTCTGTCTCTCTCACTATAGTGAAGGTCCAATTTACAAAGAGTTGATAATAATGGTTGATCATCTTGAACAAATGGCATAGTATTTTTCTCTAAGTATTTGGCACATCATGGCTAAGCCATTAGAGTGCTTGTTTCAAGAAGATATAAAACAAAGTATGTTTATCCAACTTAAGACTTTAGCCCTTAGTCTTTTGGACCAACACCTTTGCCTTACATTAACTTAAAAGATTTTCCATGGCATGAAAAAGCATTTCTAGCCTTAGGAATATTTTGCACATCATGCATAAACATATTTTCCTTAGAAAGTTTTATAAAACTTATTTATTCATCTAGTATGTGTTTGTATGCATTGTGAGTTTTGCTTGCTGTTGATTGTTGTATTGTTGTTTGCTTATATTGTTTAGATTAAACGGAGAGCAAACGTTCGTTGTTGAAAAGAGTTTGTGAACAACGACAAAATTCAAAGGCAAGTGGCACACCTCATAAACTTCCTATTTTTATGCATTACTTAGTGTATTTTATATGCATGTGTTGCTATGCTAAACCTGTGTAGAATCCCTTATTCCTGTGTCTAGGTTCCTATATCATACTTAGCAGAAATATTGATGCTATGCAATTGATGAAAGGTTTTTACAAAATGTTAAGTGACTACTCAGGACTGTGCTCATGGCTGTCTTCGCCTAGGATGAATTTCTATTCTACTTAGGGTTGTGAGCATGGTGATTTTTACCTGAGAGTGCACATCCACTAAGTTAATGAAACACCTGGGTGGTAATTGGTTGTATGGTTTATGTTGAGTGGCTACTCAGGTCCATTTCTATGGTTCCTGGAGTATGTACACTTGTGAATGGCCACCCAGGAACAGAGGAATCTGAAGAACTCCGAGTGACGATTGCTTCCAGTGCAGCCATTGCCATATGGGCTCTGGCTTGATCAATTATGTTGCGTGGACTCTCTCCGGCTTGACAAGCAGATGTAGGGGGATGTTAGGTGGAACGGGTCAAGCCAGGTGGGAGGGAAAATGCTTCTGAAAGATCTCGTCTCATTCTCTCCTTTCCTTATCACAAATGGTGTGTAAAGGATACCTTGGGTTGAATGGGTACAATGGTGAACGTGCACAACCTCTGCAGAGTGTAAAACTAAGTACTTAGCCGTGTCCCCGGTTACGGAAAATTTTGAGCAGCTGATCAAGGACGTCAACGGAGGATTCCAGCATTCCAACTTCAGAAATAAAATTTGATGGGTGAACAAGGGAAGATGAGATTTATGGTTTTCATGCCATACTCGTCTTGATTTCAAGAAAAGTGTTTTCAAAAGAGTAGGAAAAATTGGCTTTATGCAAATTAGCCTTGAACTCCACCAGCCAAATATGCATATAGGCTTTAGAGTTATTCCATTAAGTGTCCACCATAGTGTCACTTGCCAGACTCCATTTTTAATGGAATCTGACCCACGTTGTTGCAATATTTTTCTTATTGCAGATGTGATCAGATGACGAGTGAGGTTTCGTTTAAAGTTTCGAGTTTACAACCCACATGTTTTCGCCTGTGGCAGCATGAAAGTTATAGAGACTCACTGCTATTTTATTTCCGCTGTGTACTTTTTCAATGCTAGCTTTATGTTATGCAACTTGTATAAAATATTTTGTAATTCTGGATCATCGATGTAATATAATTGATGCTTTGTTGTGATATTACATCGTAAACTGTGTGTGCAAATGAATCGATCCAGGGATTTGCACTATACACAGGTATCTGCCTTATTAAAAGTGCAGGTACGTTACAGCCTGACAGGTGGAGGTAGTGGTTTGTAGGTGGAGCACGTCAGGCCAGAGTGGGAGGGAAAATGCTTCTGAAAGATCTCGTCTCATTCTTCTCCTTTCCTTATCACAAATGGTGTGTAAAGGGTAATTTGGGTTGAATGGGTACAATGGTGAACGTGCACAACCTGTGCAGAGTGTAAAACTAAGTACTTAGCCGTGTCCCCGGTACGGACAATTTGAGCAGCTGATCACGGACGTCAACGGAGGATTCCATCATTCCAAATTCAGAAATAAAACTTGATGGGTGAACAAGGGAAGATGAGATTTATGGTTTTCATGCCATACTTGTCTTGAATTGAAGAAAGTGTTTTCCAAAGAGATAGGAAAAATTGGCTTATGCAAAATAGCCTTGAACTCCACCAGCCAAATATGCATATAGGCTTTAGAGTTATTCCATTAAGTGTCCACCATAGTGTCACTTGCCAGACTCCATTTTGAATGGAATCTGACCCACGTTGCTGCAATATTTTTCTTATTGCAGATTGTTCAGATGACGAGTGAGGTTTCGTTTAAAGGTTTTGAGTCTACAACCAACATGTTTTCGCCTGTGGCAACATGAAGTTGTTGGAGACCCACTCATATTGTATTTCCGATGTGTACTATTTCAAAGCTAGCTTTATGCTATGCAACTTGTATTGAATATTTTGTAATTCTGGATCATCGATGTAATAAAATTGATGCTTTTTTGTGATATTACATCGTAAACTATGTGTGTAAACGAATCGATCCAGGGATTTGCACTATACACAGGTATCTGCCTTATTTAAAGTGCAGGTACGCTACAAAAGCGGCAAAAGTCGTCCGCGAAGTCGCGCACCCCACTTGGCTCTCCAACGGCGTGGTAGTCCCAAAACCCGCCGGCGGAGGCCGGCTCTGCATCGACTACATCGACGTAAACAAGGCCTACCCATGCCCAGAATTGACCAGATCGTGGACTCCACGGCAGGCTGCGAACTACTCTGTTTCCTTGATGCCTTCTCTGGTTATCACCAGATTAAGATGGCTAAAGAGGACGAGGAGAAGACGGCTTTCCTCACCCCATGTGGTGTGTATTGCTACGTCTGCATGCCCTTCGGCCTAAAAAATGCCGGAGCCACTTTTCAGAGGTTAATGAGGATAGCCTTTGGCGGGCAAATGGGGCGAAACGCTGAAGCATATGTCGATGACATCGTCGTGAAGTCAAGAGAAGGAAATACTCTTCTCGGAGACCTGGAAGAAACCTTCGCCAGCCTGCGCAAGGTGAACATCAAGCTCAGCCCCGCCAAGTGCGTCTTTGGAGTACCTTCAGGCAAATTGCTGGGTTTCCTCGTGTCCCATCGGGGCATAGAGGCGAACCTAGACAAAATCAATGCCATAGAAGGCATATAACCTCCACGCAGGCTCAAGGACATGCAACGCCTGCCAGGCTGCTTGTCCAGCTTGGGTCGATTCATCTCCAAGTTCGGCGAAAGAGCCCTGCCTTTTTTCAAGATCATGAAGAGAACGGGCACCTTCAAGTGGACCCCTGAAGCTGAAAAAGCATTTGAGGACTTGAAGAAGTACTTGGCCAGCCCACCTGTAATGGTCGCCCCAAGGCCTGGCGAGCACCTGAAGCTGTACTTGTCAGCTACCCCACAAACAGCTAGTGTTGTCCTTGTGGTGGAAAGAGAGGAGCCTGTACTTCACAAGAAGAGTGCAACCACTCCAAAGAAAAAGCCTCCTGATAAAGAGCTCGACGAAGGGGCGGTCATCACAAGGCCCACGCCAGGCCCAAAGCCTCAAGAGGGGACCGCCCCGAGTCAACTGCTGCAAGAGGTTCATGCTGAAGGGACCGAGGAGCCTCAAGAGGCTAACACACTCGAGGCCCAGGAGGAACGCTGCGAGGCCATGTCCCTCGAGGCCAAGTCCCTGGAGGCCACGTCACTCGAGGCCACGTCCCTCGAGGCCAAGCCCCTCGAGGCCGCGTCCCTCGAGGCCACGTCCCTCGATGCCACGTCCCTTGAGGCCAAGTCCCTCGAGGCCACATCCCTTAAGGCCAAAACCCCCGAGGCCCAGGACGAGCCCCTTGAAGCCAACCCCATCGAGGGACAAGCTGGGCCACCTTAGACGAAAGACGCCAAGGAAACAGGAACTACTCTCGTCGAGCATCCAGTTTACTTCGTCAGCACTGTACTGCGTTATGCTCGCGAGCGGTACCCGATGCAGCAGAAGCTTCTCCTCGCACTCCTCATCGCCTCAAGAAAGTTGCGACACTACTTCCAGGGGCACCCCATCACGGCGATAACCTCTTTCCCCCTGGAGCAAATTCTGCGCAACCCAAATGCAACAGATCGTGTCGCAGGATGGAACATCGAGCTACAACCATTCAATTTGCGCTTCGATACCACAAGGGTAATCAAAGGAAGAGCGCTGGCAGACTTCGTCGCCGAATGGACTGATCCAACCCCTGAAGAGCCCTGGGAAGAACAGCACGAGTCCTCCGGAGCCGCAATGCCCAGCTACTGGACCATAAAGTTCGACGGAGCTTTCGCTTGTCGCCACGGTGGGGCAGGTGTGGTCCTGACCTCACCCAAAGGCGACAAGTTGTATTACGCAGTCCAGCTGTGCTTCGGAATCGACAAGATATCCAACAACATCGCCGAGTATGAAGGGCTACTCGCTGGCCTACGCGCCGCAATCGCCCTAGGCGTCAAGCATATACTCATCAAGGGCAACTCCCAGCTGCTCGTCAACTTCTCCAACAAAAGCTACAAGGCCAAGGACGACCACATGGCCGCATACCTTGAAGAGGTCCGTAGGCTGGAGAAGAACTTCAGGGGAATGGAGCTCATGCACATCCCAAGAATGGAAAACCAAGAGGCTGATGACATCGCCAAGCGTGCATCAATGAGGCAAGCCCAGCTGCCAGGTGTCTTTGAAGAAAGGCTCGTCAAGGCATCCATAAAGCAGCCCCTCGAGGCCCTGCCTGCAAGCACAGACGAAATGCTCCCGCCACCACCTGCAAGCGGAGCCCCAGTCTGCGGGCCCCCAACAGGGGAGCGTCTGTTGCTCATAGCGGTGCACCAAGAGGCAGGGTGGATCGACGAGATCAAAGACTACCTCCACAAAGGGATCCTTCCCGAGGAAGATGTTGAAGCGGAGCAAATTGCCCGCCAAGCAAAATCGTACCAAATCCTCGAAGGAAATCTCTACCGCAAGCGCCCAAACGGCATCGCGCTCAAGTGCGTCCCTCCTGAAGAAGGAAAACTGCTGATTAAGGACATCCACAACGGGGAATGCGGCCACCATTCGTGTGACCGCACCCTCGCAGGGAAAGTCTTCAGGAGCGGCTTCTACTGGCCTCAAGCGCTTCAAGATGCAACGGACATCATTCAAGCTTGTGAAGCTGTAACATCCCAAATTTTGCAAAAATTTAAAACTTGAATTTAAGCATCATGCATCATTGAGCATAAGAATACCTTCCAAAAATATTAAATAAAACTTCAAATCTAAATATAAATAACCTACAAATTCCATAAAGTATTTATTTAAAAACTCCATTATTAAATAAAATTTTACCAATTTATATATATGTAAAAATAATATTAAAAAGTTCCATTTTTAGTAACCTTTCCAAAACATATTTTTATGAATTTTTCTGAAATGTTTTGAATAAGTTTAAAAATCATATTTGAAATCAGTATTTAAAAACAGAAAAGGATTTAAATAAAATTATTTGATTTTCGGAGCAAGTGGGCCGTGGCCCGTGACTATCTACCGCGCGCGCGTAACCGAGCAGCCCGCCAGCGGCCCAGCGCCCCGCGCGCTCGCCAGCAGACGCTGACAGGCGGGACCCACCTGTCATCCCTCCGGCGAGCAACGGCTCGATCCTTTACTCGCTCGCGTTATGAACCGAGAAACGCCGAGATTCAATTCCTTCAATCGGGCGATTAAGGCCACCGTTTGCAGTGCGGTTTCTCCCTACTAATAGCCCTCTCCGCTCTCGTTCATTTGCCCCAAACCATTCATCTCGAGAGCCACCAGGCCGCAAGTATTCTTCACCGGAGCTCCGCGGTGGCCGACGGCGAGTTTCTCGTTTTTCGGTGAGAAGAAGCAATGCCGAGCCCTCTCGTTGATTCCCCTCGCTTCCTCTCGTTATTGCGAACCTTGTTGACACCCTTATCTGCAGTTTCCCGCAGCGCATCGTCGAGCTCGTTCACGACAGAGGAGGACCGCCGCCTCGAGCTTCTCCGGCGAGCCATCCCGAGGAGAAGAGGAAGCTCCGTTCATCGCCGCCGCGCCATCATCTTCGTCACGACGTTGCGCACCTCCTGGTGAGCTTCGTTTCTCTCGTAGCACCGTAGAACACCGCGGGCGTGAATGCCGTTCATGGCTCCGCCGCGGCCTGTGCATCTCCGGCGACGCGCGCCGCCCGCGTATGGTCGCGTGTTCTGGTCCGTTGGATTTAGATCCAACGAATCTCGCGAGATTCAATCCCGTGCGTCCTTTTTCATTTAAATCATGCGGTTGTCGCTCGCGATCCGCGCGAAGCGGTACGAGCCAATCAGATCACGCCGTGTGGCTGTTTTCGTTTCTATTTTAAATTGAATTTAGAAATTAAAACAGAAAACAAATAAAACTTGCAAAATTCATAACTTTAGATTTGTAAGTCCAAATTTAATAAACTTTATGTCATTGGAAAGCTCTGCTCATGTAGTTTAATTCTACATCATTTGTTTTTCCCTTTGACAAATTATAAATTGAATAATTATCAGAGGAGTATTTCGGCCATTAAAATAATAACTTAAATAATAAAAATGATTTGGAATTAAAAGTAATTGTTTTGAGATTGTATAAATTCCCTGTGTCCAGCAAAATTAATAAATGTACAAATTGAAGATATCATAAAAACAATAAAAGTTGTAATTATAGAAATCAAAGTTTTACTATATTATTTTAAATTGATAAATAAAATAAGAAATACCTAAACACTATAATTCAATTATTAATGACAGAAAATAAGAATTAATAATAAGTGTGTCTAATCATCATAGCATATCATTCATGCATACATGATTTGTTTGGTGTTGTGTGATATTGTGTTGGTATTTATGTTATGTATTTCTTGTGCTAGATTGTGAAGAAGAGGAAGGATTTGCTTGTGATTGTTATTCTTGTTGTGCTTGCTCCTCCTGCTACCAAGGCAAGTGACATTCATACAATATCCCATATTTTCCATATGCATAAGTAGTATGTTTTGAGTAGTGTGCATGATAGGGATTTTGATTTATT
Organism: Poa annua; assembly: GCA_026929855.1. Classification (NCBI taxonomy): domain Eukaryota; kingdom Viridiplantae; phylum Streptophyta; class Magnoliopsida; order Poales; family Poaceae; genus Poa; species Poa annua. Next base: position 74,705,540 of record CM049431.1, on the reverse strand, counting down.
TTATAATACTAAGTTAGTTTATGTTTTACAAATATCCTAGTAGTGTGTAGCCACCCTTTTTCCCTAAGCAGCCATGAAAAGATTTTATTAGATGCTTAGCCATGCTATAAAAATGTTTGCCATGTTATGGAAATGTTTCTAAGTGTTAAAATCTAAAATGCACTTCTGGGTGGAATTGGTTGTTATGGTTTATGTTGAGTGGCTTTTGGGACTATGCTTGTGGTTGTCTTCGCCTAGGATGAATGTCTATTCTACCTAGGGCCATGGGTATGGTGGTTGTTACCCCGAAGTACACTTGTGGACGGCCACCCAGGAACGAAGAGATTACCAAGTCCCTCCAAGTTTAGAAGCTTCCCGTGCAACCTTTTGACAATGGGCTCTGTCTAGAATGATTAAGTTGTGGGAGTGCAACCTGTCAGCTTGACAAGCAGATGTAGAGATGATAGGTGGAACGGGTCTTGCTAGTATGGTTGCATTCCTCTTCTGAAAGTTCTTGTCTCAATTCTCTCCTTTCCATAATACACTCCGTGTGTATAGGATATCCCGGACAAATTGAGTCTAAAGGTGAAAGTGCACAACCTCTGCAGAGTCGACAATCTGAGATCTCAGCCGTGTCCCCGGAAATGGACTACTTCGAGCAACTGGACAAGGAAGGGCAGAAGAATCTCAACACTGTTTTCATAAAGTAAAATTTGACTAAGTAAAGAATTGTTGGAGCACTCGGGCTTTGTCCCACGGTGCCAAGTCTTCGAGAAATAAAAGTGTTTTGCAAAATGATAGGAGAAAACTTGCTTTCTGCAAATAGCCTTCAACCCCACCAAGCCAAATATGCATATAGATGTTAGACTTGCCAGTATATTTATCCACCATAGTCACTTGCCAATACATCATTGTATTGACCTCCTTCGGGGGCTGCATATTCCAATGTGCAGGAATTTCTGATGCTGAATGATTGGCTCGAGTCTACACCCAACATGACTGCCTGTGGCGCATGCTTGAAGATGAGGCTCAATGATATTTTTGCTTTCGGTGTGAACTCTGAACTTTAGCTAGCCTTCATGGCTATGCAATTTGTAATAAAGCCATTTTGGCTATTATTTTGGATCCCGTTGTAGTAATTTAATACTTATGCAATGATACTTTATATTTTGTACTGTGGTGCTGGCAGTGATCCAGGGACTAGCACATAACACAGGTGTTCCAACTTTAATAAAAGTTGGGGTGCTACAAAATGGTATCAGAGCAAAGTGTTGCCTGTAGGTTCGAGCCCCTAGGATTGGTTAAGCCCTTTTGATCATAATGTTACCATCTTTGAAGTATGTTGGATTCTAACGGCATGGTGGGATGAAGCGGCCCGGGACAAACTTTACATGTCCACGTACATGAGACCTGTTCCACAATATAAGTGGCTGGCCGGGTGTCTGTCTCTCTCACTATAGTGAAAAATCCAATTTACGAAGAGTTGTTGATATCTGTTGATCACCTTAGGATTTTAACTTAGTATTCCCCCTAAATAAAGAATAAACTCCATAACTAGTACTTCCTTATCCTATGCAATTCTTGTTCTAATCTCCTTTCTTTCCTACCTAAAGGATGACGAGCTTTCACTTCACCACTGCGGAGGACTTCGAGAATACCCGTTTTGGCTGTTACCTCCTCGACATCGGCGAGAAGATAGGGTTACCACTACCCCAAATAAAGGGCTTCGTTCTGAAGAAGTTTAACAAAGAGGGATGCTGGGGAATAAAAGCAACACAACCAGGACGTGGAGAGGAGTCCCCACTGGAGATCAAAATGGTTAGTGACTCCAAGGACAAAGGACTCAATTTAGTCATGCAAGATTTGATTGGGCGCCTCTGCGGACGCTACAGCTTAGAGTTGAGGGGCCACTACTCCATTTTCTTTGGAAGAAGAAACGAAGATGGAGAACCTTACCTGTATGATGTTGGAGAAAGAGGCAAGGCAAAACCCCTTAGTCTTTATTTTCAGGAGCTGGAAATCCTTGTCACCGAACTATATGAAGATTGACGCACCGAGCTCCTGAAGAACGATGAGTTATGTGCCTTACTTAAGGAGAACGAAGAGAAGGTGAAGGTTCAGGAGGAAGTAACTAAGGCACAGGAAGAGAGATTCGCTGCACAAGAGGAGAAGTACAGGAGACAAGAGAAAAGAGTTCAAGAGAAGAACAAGATCATCAGGGAACAAAAGGCAGAGCTCGAGAGCAACGAAGTCGAGTTCGAAGCTGATAGTGACTTGATAAAAAGGCTTCGTACTGAGAAGAGAGAGCTGCAAGAAAAGAATCTTGCCCTGGAGAAAGAAGTAAAGGAACTCAAGGATGTACTCGCCAATGAAGGAATCGAGATACAGGAGATTGAAGAGGAGGAAGAGGATATGGTCGAGTAGTTAGTTAGTGAGACTACCATTTATCATACCCCACCAGCTCTTGATATTGTATTGACCTACCAACTTGTGGTGAGGCAGTACCATCCCTTGTATCCCCGGAACCTCGCGAGTGATTTTCCAAACTTTTATATCGTTTTTACAAAAATCAAAGGTTTTGAACTGTTTGCTGATTGTTTTATGAGTGATTGTGTTGATTGATGGTGTGCTTGACTGGATTGTTTTGTGCATGGGAAAGGTTCCTCCTTATAGATTTATTTATCTTTTACTCATCCTTGCAAAAACCCCACAGATGCCTCCACGTCGTGATCCCGACAATAGTGAAACTATGCAACAGCTGATGGCAGCTCAAGCCCAACTAATGACCATGATGACCCAGTTCATTGCAGCAACCAACAACAACAACAACAACAACCATCCACCACCACCCCCACCTCCGGTGGACAGACTTGCAAGGTTTCTTAGGCTTAGGCCTAATAAGTTCTCCTCTGCTACTGAACCCATAGTGGCGGATGACTGGCTCCGTTCCGTCAACAAGGACTTAGTAACCTGTGAGTGTTCTGAAGCAGAAAAGGTGAGGTTCACTGCTCACCTATTGGAAGGACCTGCGGCCATGTGGTGGGAGACCTATCAAGTGACCCATCCCTTGGATGGCATGACTTGGGATGCATTCAAGGATGGTTTCCGCAACGCTCACATCTCCTCGGGCATAATGAATCTGAAGAAGGAGGAGTTTTGTAGCTTGAGACAGGGAGGTAGAACTCTGAAGGAGTACATAGATGACTTCTGTACGCTATCAAGGTACGCACCAGAAGACATCGACACTGATGCTAAGAGGAAGGACAAATTCCTTAATGGTGTTCGGGGAGAACTAAAGATACCTTTGTCTGTGGCATATACTCCTAACTATCAGATTCTGCTAGATCAAGCAATCACCCTGGACAATAACATCAGAAAGGAAGAGACTAGGAAGAGGAAGTTTGGTGCAAGTAAGGGTAACACTGAAGTGACTCACAAGAAACCACACACCTCAGAAGTCAGTGGCCATAAACCCTGGAACTACTCTAACAATGGTAGTGGCCAAAAGTATCATGGTCATAACCACAATGGAGGATATAAAGGAAATAATGGTGGGTTCAAAGGAAACCATAACCATGGCCATAATCATGGGAATGGTAATCCTCGTCCTAACACTAAAGGGAAGAAGGACCTGTCTAATGTGACTTGATTCAAGTGCAAGAAGACGGGACACTATGCTACTGATTGCCCAGAGAGAAAGGCCGATGAAAATCCCAAGCCCAATCCCTTCCAGAAGGGACAAGTAAATCACCTCAACGTGGAAGAAGTTCATGATGAACCTGACGCGGTGATTGGTAAGTTCCTGCTCAACTCTTTTCCAGCATTGGTCTTATTTGATACTGGAGCATCGCATTCATTCATATCAAGAGCTTTTGTAAACAAACATGGGCTAGCCGAGGAAAGCTTAGGAAAACCTATTAGAGTGAGTTCACCTGGGGGTGAGATGATAGTAAATTCAGGTTGTAGACAATTAGAATTAAGGATTGGAAAATATCTTTTTCCAGCAGACTTAGTCATCCTAGAAACCCAAGGTCTGGATGTTATTATCGGAATGGATTGGATGACCCGTTTCGAAGGAATCATAGACTGTGCAAACAGAGCTATCACCCTCACCACCCCAGAAAAACAAAAGATTAAATTCAGATCAACTTTCGAACTTAAGAAAGTTAGGCTAAGTTCTCTTAAGGGGGTTAGCCTTGGTGATGTGCTGATTGTCGAAGAGTACCCAGATGTATTCCCAGAAGAATTACCAGGAATGCCACCTGATAGAGATGTGGAATTTCTCATTGAATTAAAACCGGGTACCGGACCAATAGCCAAGAGACCTTACCCAATGGTCGTCGATGAACTGAAAGAACTCAAGAAGCATGAAACAAATTACCCCACTCATGATCTCGAGTTAGCCTCAGTAGTACATGCCCTAAAAACTTGGAGACCCTACCTAATGGGAAAGAGATGTGAAGTGTTCACTGACCACAAAAGTTTGAAGTACATTTTCACACAGAAAGAATTGAACATGAGGCAGAGAAGATGGTTAGAACTTATCAAGGATTATGACCTAAGTCTTCAATATCATCCTGGAAAGGCTAATGTAGTGGCTGATGCCCTAAGTCGTAAGGTTTACTTGAATGGCCTCACGGCAGGAGAAATACCTGAGGATTTATGCAAGGCATTCAAGGATCTTCGATTGGAAGTGGTACCAGAAGGATTTGTAGCTTCGTTGGTAGTGCAACCAAATTTGATGGACAATATACGTAAAGCTCAGAAGGGAGACAAAGATATTGAAGAAATCAAAGCCAATTTGAGAGCAGGAAAAGCCAAGGGATTTCATGAAGATGATCAAGGAACCTTGTGGTTTGAAAAACGTGTATGTGTAGCAAATGAACCAGATATTAGGAAGTTAATTCTGCAAGAAGCCCATGAAACACCTTACTCCATCCATCCAGGAAATACCAAGATGTATATGGATGTGAAGGAAAGATTTTGGTGGAACAATCTGAAAAGAGAAATAGTAGAATATATAGCTAAATGCGATGTATGCAGTCGAGTAAAGGCTGAGCATCAAAAACCAGCAGGACTTTTGCAACCTTTGAAGGTACCGGACTGGAAGTGGGATTCTATTGGGATGGATTTCATCACCGGATTACCAAGGACCAGATCAGGGTATGATTCTATTTGGGTTATTGTTTGTCGCTTAACCAAAATAGCTCACTTTATACCCGTGAAGACCACCTATACCAGCGCAAAGCTAGCTGATATTTACATGAAGAGGATTGTGTGTTTACACGGCGTCCCCAAGAGTATCGTGTCCGATAGAGGGACCCAGTTCACATCCCATTTTTGGAAGCAGTTGCATGAGTCACTGGGAACTAGATTGGAATTCAGTACAGCATTTCACCCGCAAACGGATGGTCAGACCGAAAGAGTAAATCAGATTCTAGAAGATATGTTAAGAGCGTGCGCGCTCCATTATGGGTCTAGTGGGGATGACAACCTACCTTATGCCGAGTTCTCTTACAATAACAGTTATCAAGCTAGCATCGAGATGGCCCCATTTGAGGCATTATATGGGAAGAAATGCACAACCCCATTATTGTGGAGTGGTGTAGGAGAACGAAGTTTCTTTGGACCTGATATAATCCAAGAGGCTGAAGAGAAAGTCAGATTGATTAAGGATAGATTGAAGGTAGCACAGTCCCGCCAGAAAAGCTATGCGGATTCTAAACGTAGGGAAGTCGCCTACGAGGTGGGTGATAGAACCTATCTTAGAGTGTCGCCACTCAGGGGTGTGAAGAGGTTTGGAATTAAAGGAAAATTAGCACCTCGGTTTATTGGATCTTTTAAAATTCTGTCTCGTAAGGGTGAGGTGGCATATGAGTTAGAACTACCGGAAGCTCTATCTGCGGTTCATAATGTGTTCCATGTCAGTCAACTGAAGAAATGTCACCCCGAAATGATGGGAGTTCCTTTAAAGGATACTGTACCCCTCGAAGAAGTACAATTGGAAAGTGACTTGACCTACGAGGAGAAACCTATCAAGATATTGCAGACCGCAGAAAGAGTCACCCGTACCAAAACCCTCAAGTTTTGTAAAGTCCAATGGAACCATCACACTGAGGAAGAAGCCACATGGGAACGAGAAGATGAACTTAGAGAAGACCATCCCCACCTATTTGCTGACCTTTCCGAAGCTCGAGGGCGAGCTTCATCTTAAGGGGGTTAGTCTGTAACATCCCAAATTTTGCAAAAATTTAAAACTTGCATTTAAGCATCATGCATCATTGAGCATAAGAATACCTTCCAAAAATATTAAATAAAACTTCAAATCTAAATATAAATAACCTACAAATTCCATAAAGTATTTATTTAAAAACTCCATTATTAAATAAAATTTTACCAATTTATATATATGTAAAAATAATATTAAAAAGTTCCATTTTTAGTAACCTTTCCAAAACATATTTTTATGAATTTTTCTGAAATGTTTTGAATAAGTTTAAAAATCATATTTGAAATCAGTATTTAAAAACAGAAAAGGATTTAAATAAAATTATTTGATTTTCGGAGCAAGTGGGCCGTGGCCCGTGACTATCTACCGCGCGCGCGTAACCGAGCAGCCCGCCAGCGGCCCAGCGCCCCGCGCGCTCGCCAGCAGACGCTGACAGGCAGGACCCACCTGTCATCCCTCCGGCGAGCAACGGCTCGATCCTTTACTCGCTCGCGTTATGAACCGAGAAACGCCGAGATTCAATTCCTTCAATCGGGCGATTAAGGCCACCGTTTGCAGTGCGGTTTCTCCCTACTAATAGCCCTCTCCGCTCTCGTTCATTTGCCCCAAACCATTCATCTCGAGAGCCACCAGGCCGCAAGTATTCTTCACCGGAGCTCCGCGGTGGCCGACGGCGAGTTTCTCGTTTTCCGGTGAGAAGAAGCAATGTCGAGCCCTCTCGTTGATTCCCCTCGCTTCCTCTCGTTATTGCGAACCTTGTTGACACCCTTATCTGAAGTTTCCCGCAGCGCATCGTCGAGCTCGTTCACGACAGAGGAGGACCGCCGCCTCGAGCTTCTCCGGCGAGCCATCCCGAGGAGAAGAGGAAGCTCCGTTCATCGCCGCCGCGCCATCATCTTCGTCACGACGTTGCGCACCTCCTGGTGAGCTTCGTTTCTCTCGTAGCACCGTAGAACACCGCGGGCGTGAATGCCGTTCATGGCTCCGCCGCGGCCTGTGCATCTCCGGCGACGCGCGCCGCCCGCGTATGGTCGCGTGTTCTGGTCCGTTGGATTTAGATCCAACGAATCTCGCGAGATTCAATCCCGTGCGTCCTTTTTCATTTAAATCATGCGGCTGTCGCTCGCGATCCGCGCGAAGCGGTACGAGCCAATCAGATCACGCCGCGTGGCTGTTTTCGTTTCTATTTTAAATTGAATTTAGAAATTAAAACAGAAAACAAATAAAACTTGCAAAATTCATAACTTTAGATTTGTAAGTCCAAATTTAATAAACTTTATGTCATTGGAAAGCTCTGCTCATGTAGTTTAATTCTACATCATTTGTTTTTCCCTTTGACAAATTATAAATTGAATAATTATCAGAGGAGTATTTCGGCCATTAAAATAATAACTTAAATAATAAAAATGATTTGGAATTAAAAGTAATTGTTTTGAGATTGTATAAATTCCCTGTGTCCAGCAAAATTAATAAATGTACAAATTGAAGATATCATAAAAACAATAAAAGTTGTAATTATAGAAATCAAAGTTTTACTATATTATTTTAAATTGATAAATAAAATAAGAAATACCTAAACACTATAATTCAATTATTAATGACAGAAAATAATAATTAATAATAAGTGTGTCTAATCATCATAGCATATCATTCATGCATACATGATTTGTTTGGTGTTGTGTGATATTGTGTTGGTATTTATGTTATGTATTTCTTGTGCTAGATTGTGAAGAAGAGGAAGGATTTGCTTGTGATTGTTATTCTTGTTGTGCTTGCTCCTCCTGCTACCAAGGCAAGTGACATTCATACAATATCCCATATTTTCCATATGCATAAGTAGTATGTTTTGAGTAGTGTGCATGATAGGGATTTTGATTTATTTTATAATACTAAGTTAGTTTATGTTTTACAAATATCCTAGTAGTGTGTAGCCACCCTTTTTCCCTAAGCAGCCATGAAAAGATTTTATTAGATGCTTAGCCATGCTATAAAAATGTTTGCCATGTTATGGAAATGTTTCTAAGTGTTAAAATCTAAAATGCACTTCCGGGTGGAATTGGTTGTTATGGTTTATGTTGAGTGGCTTTTGGGACTATGCTTGTGGTTGTCTTCGCCTAGGATGAATGTCTATTCTACCTAGGGCCATGGGTATGGTGGTTGTTACCCCGAAGTACACTTGTGGACGGCCACCCAGGAACGAAGAGATTACCAAGTCCCTCCAAGTTTAGAAGCTTCCCGTGCAACCTTTTGACAATGGGCTCTGTCTAGAATGATTAAGTTGTGGGAGTGCAACCTGTCAGCGTGACAAGCAGATGTAGAGATGATAGGTGGAACGGGTCTTGCTAGTATGGTTGCATTCCTCTTCTGAAAGTTCTTGTATCAATTCTCTCCTTTCCATAATACACTCCGTGTGTATAGGATATCCCGGACAAATTGAGTCTAAAGGTGAAAGTGCACAACCTCTGCAGAGTCGACAATCTGAGATCTCAGCCGTGTCCCCGGAAATGGACTACTTCGAGCAACTGGACAAGGAAGGGCAGAAGAATCTCAACACTGTTTTCATAAAGTAAAATTTGACTAAGTAAAGAATTGTTGGAGCACTCGGGCTTTGTCCCACGGTGCCAAGTCTTCGAGAAATAAAAGTGTTTTGCAAAATGATAGGAGAAAACTTGCTTTCTGCAAATAGCCTTCAACCCCACCAAGCCAAATATGCATATAGATGTTAGACTTGCCAGTATATTTATCCACCATAGTCACTTGCCAATACATCATTGTATTGACCTCCTTCGGGGGCTGCATATTCCAATGTGCAGGAATTTCTGATGCTGAATGATTGGCTCGAGTCTACACCCAACATGACTGCCTGTGGCGCATGCTTGAAGATGAGGCTCAATGATATTTTTGCTTTCGCTGTGAACTCTGAACTTTAGCTAGCCTTCATGGCTATGCAATTTGTAATAAAGCCATTTTGGCTATTATTTTGGATCCCGTTGTAGTAATTTAATACTTATGCAATGATACTTTATATTTTGTACTGTGGTGCTGGCAGTGATCCAGGGACTAGCACATAACACAGGCGTTCCAACTTTAATAAAAGTTGGGGTGCTACAGAAGCCTGCCAATTCCACGCCAAGCAAATCCACCAACCAGCGTTGGGCCTACAAACCATTCCGCTCTCGTGGCCGTTGCGGTCTGGGGGCTGGACATCCTGGGACATTTCCCAACGGCGCAAGGTGGATATCGCTACCTTTTCGTGGCTATTGACAAGTTCATAAAATGGCCTGAAGTGGAGGCGACGCGTACAATCACAACAGGCGCGGCGGTGAAATTCATCAGAGGCCTGGTCTGCCGCTTCAGAGTGCCTAACCGCATCATCACCGACAATGGCTCGCAATTCATAAGCGGCATCTTGAGAGCCTACTGCCAGAAAATGGGCATCAAGCTCTGCTTCGCCTCAGTCGCCTATCCGCAAAGCAACGGACAGGCTGAGCGCGCAAACGCAGAGGTCCTCAAAGGCTTGAAGACCAGGACCTTCGATGTCCTCAAGGGCCACGGCAAGGCCTGGATCAACGAGCTACCCTCGGTGCTCTGGTCCATCCGTACCACGCCACCCAAGCCCACCGCGGAAACGCCGTTCGCACTCGTCTATGGAGCCGAAGCAGTCCTCCCCGCAGAGATAAAGCATGGGTCCCCACGGGTCCTTGCCTTTAATGAGGACCAGCAAGAGGACCTCCACAACGACGACCTGCTGCTCCTTGAAGGGCTAAGACGCCGCGCCGCTCTAAGGGCGGCCAAGTACCAGCAGTCCCTGAGGCGCTACCACAGCCGCAATGTGCGCAAGCGCACCCTGGAGGCAGGCGATCTCGTCCTCAGGCGAATCCTCTCCAGGGAAGGCCTCCACAAGCTGTCGCCGATGTGGGAAGGCCCCTACAGGGTCACCCACATCGCCAGGCCTGGCGCGGCTCGCCTCGAGACGGAAGACGGCGTCCCCGTCAAGAACCCATGGAACATCATGCATTTGCGCAAATTCGACACGTGATCATCATCACGTAAGGGCATTTAGCGAAAGAGGCAGCCCACGGCTCAACCTCCAAGCACCTTTTTGACCCTCAAGGTTAAAAGCTCAAGGCTTAAACCTCGCAAACCTTTGTATCCGACAGGAACAAGTAAAAAAAGTGATTATTGTCACGCCCGTGATCATTGTCACGTCGAGACGTCGAGCGGACGAGGCAGCGTACGGCTCAACCTCTAAGCATTTTTCGTCTCTAGAGGTTAGAACGCCGAAAGGATTAAACCTCCAAAAACATAGCTTTGTCTCCTAAAGGAACAAATGCCGAAGTGGTCATTGCCACACCCGTGATCATTATCACGTCGAGAAGACAAAGCGGAAGAGGCAGCTTACGGCTCAACCTCCAAGCAAAGTCGACTCCAGAGGTTAAAACGCCAAAAGGCTTAAACCTCAAACAAATGCTTTGTCTCCTAAGGGAAAAAACGCAACCGTGGTCATTGCCACGCACGTGATCATTGTCACGTCGAGACTCCTAGCGGACGAGGCAGCTTACGGCTCAACCTCCAAGCATTCTTGTCTCCGGAGGTTAAAATGCCAACGGCTTAAACCTCCAAAGCCCCAAAGGCTTCACTCGAGGGAAAATCCTCCAAGCTCTCAATTAAAACGAGCCACCTCAGGCCGTTGAGAGTATCTGCCACCAACAGGTGGTCCCCATGCCTCGACATGATCAGAGCATTAACTTGGCAACCCCAAGCATAATGACTCAATATCGTTCCTAAGTGAACTTAGCGCTTCGGCGCCGCTTAAAAAACGTTTTTGGGGGGTTTTTATTTATGCATTACTATTGTTTAAGTGTGCGCTTATATCTCTCCACATGCGTACCTCGCGAGCGGGGGCTGAGTACGGTGTCAGTGCCTCAAATGACACACTAGCAGCACTACAAAATCCAAGAGTCCGAGCTCTGGCTGGAGGGCAATTCCCCCACAAACACGCCATCTCTAGAGAGGACCTTGGTACTTACTCTCCTCGCAAGGAACGCCTGAGGGGACCTATAAGCACGCACGATCCCTTGATCCGTGTTCTAGCGTTTGGGTTCGCCCCTCTATTATCTGCAGGGAAGCATTCCCCCGCGAGCCTGAAGAGGCATCCGTGAGCGACCCCTCAAGTGGGCAACCTCGCCAAGCAAAGAGCCTCCCCGGGAGTGACCCCTCAAGTGGGCAACCTCGCCAGGCAAAAAGCCTTCACAGAGCAAAAACCTCAAGAAGCTAAGTCTCGCACCCACGCTTTAGGAGTGTTTCTCTCTCCCTAGCGCGCGTCTTTGCCCCTCGAGCGACTTCGCTTTCCCTTACGCTTCATGGACTACTCGCACGTCTAAGGGGGGCACTTGAGCATCGCGACTCAAGGCTCTTACCTCTCCTAGGCCTAAACTCCCCCCGGCCTTGCGGAGTCATCGCTCCCGCATACCGAAGTGGCGGAGTCATGGCACGAAGAGAAGGGACCTAACGACGCAGAGAACAAATAGACATGAAGATGAGTCTAAAGAGACATCACGAGGGGTAGACAAGCTCGGATTAAAACAGCAATTAAAAGTGTATTACAAGCCAAAAGTTTCAAGATGCCTAAGGCACTCAGCTGGTGCAGATACAAGCGCTCGCAGGCGCAGCCAAGAAAGGCTCAGGGGGATGCAGCATCGCTTTGAGCCTCCTCCGCGGCACCATCGTCGATCTCGGCGGAGCGGGCCTCCTCCTCCGTAGCACCATCTTCGGTCTTGGCGGAGCGGGCCTCCTCCTCCGCAGCGCCAACTTCGACCTCTGCGGAGCGGGCCTCCTCCTCCATGAGAACCGGCGCGGCTTCCACACGCCTGAAGCGGTTGCAGAACGCCTCCACCTGCTCGCGGATTGAAGACGAGACGCGCTGCGCGTCCTCGCCAGGAGCAACCTTGGTCACCAGGCGGAGGTCGAAGTCCGGCACAAGGAGCTTGATGTTGGTGAAGATGCGATCAACAGCCACCCCCAAGAGCTGCCTGCTCTCATCTTCGATCACCTCGCGAAGCTCAGCGGCGGGGCCCTCCAGCGCCGCGAAAAGCTGGTCAAAATAGGCCAGGAACGTGGCGGCGTCGTCATGGCCTTGGGTCCAAGGATACGGCGCGTCCGCGCCGAGCCGCGCCACTAGCTCACCACCTCGCGCAACCAGCTCTTCAAACAGGCGGTCGCACTGCATCGCAGGCGCACTGGATGAAGGGCCGGCGCTGAGAGTCGCCGTGTTGTGAGCCTCCTCCGCTCGGCGCCAACAGGCATTGCCGCGCTTGAAGCGGCGCGCCAGCTTGGATTTGGCCGTCTCGAGCTCAGCAAGCCGCTGAGCGTCCGCAACATGCTCGGCCTTGAGGCGTTCCTCCCGCTTCCGCAGCCGAGCACGATACTTCTGGAGAAGGGACCGGCGGAGACGTCTCTCGTGCTCCGCGAGGGCCCTCTGCGCCTCTCTCGTCCTCTTGGCGAAGCGCCGCTCCAAGCGCTCGTCAGAACGCTTCTGAGCAGCGACGTGCTCATCGAACTTCGAGATCGCCTGGGCCAGGTCTCCCTCGCGCGCGTCAAGAACTTCACGCTGGGCAGCCAAGTTCCTCCCCGTCTGGAGACACTGCTCCTCGCGCTGCTGCAGCTCACTCCCCCTGAGGGCCAGCTATCGATCGCGCTCGGACAAGCACTTGCGGTCCTCCTCCAGAGCGGCCTACGCGGCCTGGTGGGCAGAGAGTAGCTGAGACTCCAACCGGTCCAGCTCGCAGCGCTTCCGCGCCAGCGAGCCCTCCATCGCCTCGCGCTCGGCTGTGGCCCCTCGCAGGAGCTCCTCAGCGGCGTCGCGTTCCGCCTGGAGGGGCTCCAGTAGCTCTGCGGCATCGCGAATGGCTCCGTCGCGGATTTCCTTGGCAAAGTTGATGGCTTCTTCGCGAGCGGCCTGCAGCGCCGAATCCTCCCGCCGGCGCGCCTCGACGGCCGCATGGAAGGACGCCCACGATCTCGCCAGTTCCTCCTGCTGCTGGGCGAGCCGTATGTCGCCAAGGCAAGGTGGGCCTCCAGGCCCTCCAGAGACTCCCGCACGAGGCCGAATGCCACCTCGCGGCGCCCTGCGCTCCAATCCCACCCTCGGAGAACCAGTTCCTGGCTAGATGAGGGCTCAGCTGCAGCGGCCGGTCCCGTGAACCCTGCCCAAGGTCGAGCTCGGGGGCTGGGTGTGGCTCCACCTCCATCCACGCCGGCTTCAACTGCGGCGCTCGAGACATCGGGACTCTCATCTGCTCCGGCAGGGCGAGGAGGCGAGGCCGCACCACCTCTTGTGGCCGCACTTGCATCTGCTGAAACCTCGGTCGATCCCTCCAGAGGTGGCGCGGGCGTCGCGAGCGAGCATGGTAAAGGTGACGCAGGCGGCGGCGTCACTGCGCGCGGCGATGGCAAGGTGCGGGACAAAAGTGCCTCGTGTGGTGGCGTAGCCGCGCGAGGAGGAGTCGGAGCGTGAAGTGACGCGGGAGCCGTCTCCTCCGCGCTGTCCACAAGCAGAGGCTCAGGAGGCGCTGTTTGAGGCTCGGGAGCCCCCTCTAGGGGCACGGCCGCCCCCTCCTGGGGCGCCCCCTCCTTAGGGCCTGGAGTGAACGTCTCCACATGCCTCGGGTGCTCGCCAGCCGCCGCCGCAGCTGCGGCTCTCTTCACACCTGCTACATCGCGAAGCTTGCGACGCTTCGCAGGCACCAGATCGCTGGAAAAAGCCCAAAGAAGATGGCTCCGGAGAAGACGGAGCAAGGGGGACAACAAAAGCCAAGAATAATCAAGTGGTGGGAATACTCACCATGAAGGGGAAGCACCGGCGTCGACCCACGACAGGCCGGGAGAGCTCCAGGAGGGTGTGGGCTTGGCGCCTGGTCCCTCCAGAGGCGTCGCCGCTTTTCTTTTGGAGGGAATGTCAGAGGGCCTCGCTCCAGAGCGATCCACCATCGCCTTGGTGCGAGGCTCGCGCCTCTAAGGCGAAGCATCAGTCTCAGAGGCCGCCCCCGCCTCAGACGCCACCTCCTCGAGGCGCAAAGGCGCCACAACGAAGGCGTCGTCATCGTCCGACGAGATGTTGCAAATCTCGTCGGTGAATGGCTCGTACCTTGCAGGGGGCGCCTCTCCCGCCGTGGCCTCTTCTTCGCCGCTCCAGGCACGGGAGGTGGACGAAGAGTCAACACCCCCGACTGCGCGCACCGGCGGAGCGACCTCCTGATCCGTCAAGCCCGCCAGACCATGGGGAGTGAAATCCGGCATTCCGTCCAGGACATCCATGCGGTTGCTCAGAGGAAGCTAGTGCAGGGGACGCACAGAGCCAGCTATCTTCACATGCACGTCCGGACTGGCGAAGAGGATGTTTAGGATGGTGTCGACCACGTCCGAGCCAAGGTCCTCCGGATGAAGCCGCATTGGGTCGGAGGGCCTGGCATAAATCCACATCGGCTCCGAGTGCGCCTGAAGGGGGGCAATACAGCGTGCCACGAAGTCCGCCGTGACCATCTGACCCATGAGACCCTCCTCGCGGAGAAATCTCAAACGCCCTCCAAGTAAGCGTTGTCCGCACCACGAAGAGCAGACTTGCACCAGTGGGAGTTCCTCACGGGCGGCGCCTCCGGGACGTCCAGGAATGCGCAGGGTGACGATACGCCGATGAGCAGCCACTTCTGGCGAAAGTCTCCCACCTTCTTGAGCAGGGCCGTAACCGGCTTATCCCCACTCCATGACATGGGGATATAAACATGCCCCATGTCGTCCACGATGCGGAAGGAGACGCATCCCGTCCTCTCGCCACCAGCCGTGCACCGCAACGAGTAGAAGGTCCTGAAGAGCGCAACCGAAGGGTGCACGCCCAGATAAGCCTCGCAAAGGTAGGCAAAGATTGACAAAATGAGTATGGAGTTTGGGTGAAGATGGAGGAGTTGAATTTGGTAGAATTCTAGTACCGCCTCCAAGAAAGGCGAGTACGGCGGCACGAGCCTGGCGGTGATAGCGTGGAGAAAAATGGGGTAGAACCCTTGAGGGAATCTACCAAACCAGGCGGCTTGGAGTGTGCTGGCACCGTGCTCGTTGGTCGGCCCCGCAACCAGGTGGCAGATCTTCCCCAACGCCTGAAGATTGATGCGCGCCCCCTCGAGTGCCGCGCCACGCACTACCTCCATGGCCGCGGTCCGGGAAGAAGACCCTGCTGCGGCCTTACTTTTTCTCTTCACCGGGCCCATCGGAGAAGGCTTGGGTTTCGGCAAAGACAAAGATGGGAGATGCGCAGGGGAGAGCGAAGGCGGAGAGCTCTGAGAAGCGGAAACTTCGGCGGGAAGAACTAGAAACGGTAACGGCTCTGCACGGCAACGCCCGGGTTTTTATGTCTTCTCCAAGAGCAGTTACCGGGGCGAAGTGGGACCCCCCACGACTCACGCCCCAGATCGTGCGAAGTCGTTAGTCGTCCAAGCGGCGCGTGGCTCGGGCCGGCTGGGCACTAAGGGCCCACGATGCTTCGCCTAAGCCCATGGGCTCAGTCGTGCCCATCATGGGCCCAGGGGCTACTGTCGGCCCATTGGGAATTGGGGTACCAAGAGCCCATTTCCCCCAGGCCTCGCTCGCGGGCCAGGCGGACGAAACGACTAAGGACCAGGCGTCACCGCCTGGCAGGACCCTCGAGAGGCAATTCTCCTCGCGGGCCTGAAGAGGTAGCGAGGGCCTCAAGGGACCCCTCGCCCCAGGGGATCATCCCCCCAAGAGACCAATCCGCCTGAGGGGGCTTCCGGCAGAGCGCACGTGACCTCTGCCACGCTCGTGCAGTGGCGCTCACACCCCCGTCGCAGTCCCTGGCGATAAAGCGGTCAACAAAGCTGCTCCGCCTGCTGCACAGCTGTGCGGACCTTCTACTCTGACGATAAAGCAGGTGGACGGCACAACCCTCCAACGGAGATCGTCATCGCGGGCTCCACCTCAGAGACTGCCCGCCCTGCTTATTGTACCGCGCGGTCGGCCGGCGGTCGGCTACGACGCCACCTTTATCAACAATGGACCGAGTCCATGGATGATAGGAGCACGGTGGACTCGTTCTCCGCCCCGCCACCGGCAAGTGGGAGCCACCTTGAGGGCCAAGCCGAAGGAGAAGGCCCGAGGCGCCTATAAAAGAGAGAAGACATCCATCGTAGCAAGGGTCGGCCCTTTGCGTGCACAACTCCTTTGTAAACCCTAGCAACTCTGGTTAGGTTAGCCTCGGTCCGGAGGAGGAAGAAGATCATCGCTTCCCTCCCCAGGCAAGAACTGCCTCAAGGGGGCTTCCGGCAAGCTCAATTGTACTGTAACCTCCCACACATAATACAGACAGGCAGGAGTAGCGGTCTTACCTCCTCACGAGGGCCGTGAACCTGGGTAAAGGACGGTGTCTTCCTTGGTCGGGTGTGCGTCTTCTTCGGGTCCGGCGAGCAACGTCGCGGAGCCACTTGAGGGTTTAGACCTCCGCGTTCAATCCCCTTTCGAACTACACTTCAGGAAGTGACTACCCCCGATTCCTGGGAGTCATAACCCGACAACTTCTGAAGTCTAGTTTTGGCTAAGTCCTTCCATGGCCTTCTAGCTCCATGTTGAAAATCCTAAGTGTCTAAGTGCATAGCACTTTACCAGAATGCTAAGTTAAAAATAATCCTAACTTAGAGAAAATGGGGGAGGAGTTTTCTTATGAGAAGTATAACTACAAAATAAAATATGCTATGAATGAAATGTAATTTTAAATCACAAGAAACATAATACTAATTTTTGTGGTATTTATAAAATATTCATAAAGTTATAATTGCAATTCAATTAGTTTCTAATTTAGCAAAATATAATAAAAGGAATAAATATAAGATTAAAGTTTTCAATGATTAAATTTGTATAACAAAATTTTATAAATAGTGTTAATAGACAGAGATGATTTAAATAAATTTATAGCAATTGGATTTATTCAAGAATAATGTTTATATTAAAAGTTATGTTGAAAATATTCAAACTATTCAATTTAAATATATAACTATGAATTCATTCAAATATTACTCAAAAATATTTTATAACAGAGGCATCACACTACAAATATTCTAAAGTTTCTAAAACAATTTTATTTGCAATTTTTGGAATTATAGATTTAAAGTTATGACAAATATACTCAAATCTTCCATTTGAAATTTGAATATTTTAAACTTAGTCAAATTTTAATTTTGGCAGATCTAAATATTCTACATGTCGAGTGCTTTCCAAAAATATAAAGTTTGTTAAATTTGGATAAGTGGTTAAATAGTTATGACAGATCTAAGTGGCAGGAGCTTTTTTGGAAAACTGCCATTTAAACAATTAAAAGAAAACAATTTCCAGCTGACTGGGCGCTGACTGTGCTGCTGACGCGTATCCGACGTGGCAAGTGGAATGATCTGGGCCGTCAGATCTGGATCTGATGGTCTGTCAGACCCTGGATTCAGGCTACACAAACGAAACGTATCGGTTGGGCCACACAACCAAGAACATACTGGGGTTACCAATCCCAGGAAACAAGCATGCCAGGCTCGGAATGGATCATCGGCCGACAGCTCTTGGCGACCCCAACGTCACATACGTTTCAAGATTGTGCACGCAAGAACCCAAAAAGTCTTCCAACTCGTATACTTCAGCCATACACACATGTTATATGAGTCGGATTTTTAACAAGTTGAAACCACATAATAAACCTAAAACACAAAGAAGGAAATAATATCCAAAAACTCTCACTGAGCAAAATATATCGAATGTCACCAATCAGAGGACACATGTCCCAACATTACATCATGCAGCGGAAACAAACCGGTCTGAGTACAGACAAGAAGCAAAGGGCTCAAAGCCGAAACGGAAAAAGAAGGCCCATCCACGCGGTCCACCAGGAATAAGCCCAGGGGAACTCTAACTACTCGTCGTAGTTCTCGTCGTCGAACTCCACGTAGTATCCACCAAACTGGTCGTGCGGAGAATCCTCAACTGTAGAAAAACCACAGCCTGCGAACGGGTCAATACACCGAAGCATATCGAACAAGCTTAAGCTAACAGGTTAAAAAACTGTAAGACTCCCAAAGCATGGGGTAAAGTGGACTTAGCGGCAGCAGCACTAGCAACCTAATAGAGACACGCTACAACTTCCGTCTAAGTTAGAGAGGGATAAGAGAGCGCATAAGGTAACCATCTACAAATAACACCAATCATAACCCATTCTCGGATTAACCTCCTCAACCAAGTATGAGGAAGCAATTTGGGAATACTCACACGTTGAACAATTTTAGTTACCAGTTATTGTGAAAGTAATTCTATATTACTACTCAGGTTAATTAACAATGATTAGGTGTAAGTTGTCTATGATCTTGTTAGCCAGCATCATTACCAAGTCGTCCATAACCGTGGACACGGCTCATCGATAAGATTATACCCTGTAGGGGTGCACTACTGGACCCGTACTTACTCGATCAACCCCAAAAATGCAAACCAGAAGGTAGGGCATCTCAACACGACAAATATCTTCTCTACAACCCATCCAGGGAACCGCATGATTGTGTGCACGGCTAATCAGGTCCAGTGCCCACGGGATCGACCTTCATAGCACTCTAAGAACGTGCCACCCTATATGAGAATCGACTACTCCATCATCATGAGATCGTTAGGTAACATATGCATGCATCAAATGGAAAGCCCGAACTACTTGCGGCGCCGTGGATAAGAAGCGGATTAGATCGAAGCCGCGGGGGGCTCCATAGGGCCTCCCACAAGCGGTTAGTGCGCTCAAAATTGGATCCGAGGACAAGAACTGATTTCCTAGGTCGACACTTAGCAGAACAAAGCACCTCGCAGGGCCTTTCGCCGGTGCCTTATCTTTTAATTATAATACCCCAACAGAAGATAGAATTTTATTAAAGTATACAATCTATCATGCTAAGTATAAATGACATAGGACAAACAGACTCGCAGAACCAACCTTAAGCATGCACTACGACTCGCAAGGCTAATAGATAAACATACAACAGGTGATAGGATGTGGGGATAAAGCTGTATGGGCTGCAGGATAAACATATGATGGGATCGCAATTCAAGAATCGTAACTAGGATAGCATAGATCAAAAGGCAAGGATGAAAATCAAACAATCGTGTAACCGGTTAGCAGAAGCTTGCATGACAGCTCGTGGCCCGACACAAAAGCTGAAATCTCAAGGATGAAAGTATCGACAGCAGACACTTCGTCGTCTACCCAGAGAAGAGCAGAAACACATACAATAGGAAACAATATCAATAAAGAGAAATGCGCAAACAATTGATGTTGCAATATGGTATGAGATGATTAGGTCATATTAATGCGGGGATGAAAACCCGGCAAAAGATTAGGTTGCAAGTTATTTATGTAACCTATGAATTAACTGTTGTTTAACATATATAGCATGGCATGGTGATTTGATCAATTTAAATGGAGTAGGCAATAATTAAATATTTGCCCAACACATTCCATATTTATTATTTAAGTGCAAATTATTTTTCTCTACATCAAATTAAATGTTTATTAGCATGGCAAGACATGGTGTAGATGATAAGGGCAATTTAAATGGAATTAGGGCATTATATATTTATTACCCCACATATTCCATATTTAATTATATAAGTGCATTTGTTTAATTAAACTAAGCATTTAAAATAAATGATGCAAAAGGACATAAGAATGTGATAATATTGTTTATTGCATTTTTCTGATATGAATACATATAATATTTATTTTATTTGGAGTTGTAGAAATAAAGTTATTGCAATTATAATTCCAGGGTTGTTTCTGAAAAAGTGCAGGGACCTATTCATGATGGGAGAAAAAATATCTGGGAGGCTTAGGTGTGAAACACTGAAAGCAGGGGGCTCGGGGTAAAATCCCTGCGCTGCTCTCACTGACGACTGGGACCCACATGTCAGGGACCCAATCAGAAAAGAAAAGGTTTGTGTTTTAAATCGCCTAAGCTGGGGTTCGAACCCACGCCCATGATCGAGTGCGGGAGAGCACGGCTCTGATAGCCACTGCGCCCCGGTCGGGTTGTTGATAGCAAAGGGGTAGGATTTGTTTTAAGGTGAAACCCGTGCAGAAAACTGATGAAACTGGAGGCAAGCAGAGGGCGCGGCGGCGGAGAAGGGCGCCGGCGACGAGCCAAATCGGGCGGCGCGACTGTGTACGAGGTGGTGTGTTGCGTTCGTGGGGGTTCGGGTCTCATTTTCGTGCCCAGAGGCGACGAGGAGGCACAGAAAGGTCGTATCGGTGCTCGCCGACGTGCGGTTGGCCGTGCGTGCTCGCCGGCGGGATTGGGACTCCAGGGGAAAAATCAGAGGGGGAGAATGGACGGAGAGGACGGAGCTCACTGCGGGGAAGCTCGTGGCGAGAGGAGGAAGGACGGGGTCGCCGGAGGCGACCGGACGGTGCTCGGCGACGTCGGGGACGACGATGCTCCGGTGTTTTTTCTCCTCCGGTGGTTAACAGCGGAAACAGAGGGTGTTGGCGCGAGGAGTGGTTAGGGTTTGGGGGAGAGGCCCTACCGTCTTGGGGTTAAGAGGAGAGAGGGGGAAAGAGCAGGTGGCCGGTCGGGGCATGGAGGCAGTGAGCCATGGCGTGCTCTGGCGACGTGGAAAGGCGTACGGAGGTTGGGGGAAGAGGAAGGTGGGTTGACTCGGGTCGGCTGGGCTGATTCGGCCCAGCTCGGCCAGACTTCTTTTTTTTTTGTACTGATTTTCTTTTTATTTAACCTTTTTCTGTTTTGTAAATTTAAAACAAAATAGAAAAATAAAAGGAGATAAAACCTTTTTGACAATTTTTATAGTTTCAAAACAAACTGATTAAAGTATTGAAAAGATTATTTGTACAAATTTGAAACTTCAAATTTTAATTGATGTGAAAAAGCATTTGAATTTAAATATGGGATTTGAAAAATTGAAAGTAAATTATTTAATTAAAAGGCAATTCAAAATGAAAGATGCATGATGTCACACTAAATTACACCACAAACATACAATTTAGGAAAGTACAATTTTTTGGATGTTACATGGTCCAGATCTGCCCGTACCGGTTCGCTAACGGGATCTAATCTGGGCCGTAAAATGTGGATCGGACGGTGCAGGAGGAGAATACCAGAAACTGGCGGCGGAGTTCGCCGTAGACGAGGCAGACGGCGGCGCTGCGCTCAGGCGTGGATGCTCCCGTCGTTGCCGTGCCTTCCTGGGCTCGTGGAGGCGATGGGCGGACGCGGCGTGGCCTGGCGAGGTGGATGGTGACGGCGAGGTTGTCTCGGGCGTCCTCGGACAGCGCGGAGGCGAGGACGAGTGCGGCGGCGGCTCCGGTGAGGTCCGGTCGTGTACGATGCGCTCGAAACACTGCAGGAAACAACCGAACGCGGGACTTAGGAGATGCGCACGAGGACAAAAAGGAAGAGGAGAGGGTCAGGGGCATCGGGGAAGGCTCACCTCGCCGGGGAACAAAGAAAAATGGCGGCGGTAGCAATGGAGCTCCGGCGAGCTTTTCCGGCGGCCTGGCGGCGTCTTAGGGGCTAGGGCTTGGGGCAAAAGGAAGAGGAGAGCGCGGGGTTTAAATAGGGTCAGGAGAGGGAGACCAATTTGCGAAGAATGCGCCGGATTTTGGAAAGAAATCGGGGAAGGAATCTCGGCCGTGATCTTCGCCAGAGAAGAAGAAGGGATGACGTCAGCATGACGTCAGCGCTTTTTCTTTTTGTTTTTCAGATTTTTCATTTTGTGGATATCTTTGATTTAATTGTCCGAATGATGTCAAACAAATTTCTAAAAATTTGTAAAATTATTATCTTTGTGTTAAACCAGTTGTGGGAATGTTTTGAACATTTTTGAAAAATAATATTTTGAAATATTGCTTAAATACAAATTTGACACTTTATGTTAAATTTAAAACTAGGGTTTAATTAATTTTATTTTTGGGTAAAATAAATTCTGTGAAATACCCACATTCAATTATGTTTGAATTTAAGTTAATTAAACTCATATTACAATATTAAATAAATTTTAGCTTTAATAGAACATTAAATAACATATTACAACTATTGGAAATGAATAGAGACAATGCAATGTAATTATTTTTAATTCAAAATATTTTGTGCACCATAAGTTTTATATTAAGATAAATCATATGAAAACTTCATAAAACAACTTTGCAAAATATTTTAGATTCAATGTATTCCTTATATAGGGTATATTAATCATTTCATGTTTTGAAAATAATTGAAAAACATTTAGGCTAATGAAATGTTTATTTGGTTAATTCATTAATTATAACATCTATGAAGTTTTAAAGTTATAAACTATATACTTGTAATTTCTAAAACTATGTTTTGAACTTAGTTAAAAGAATGAAAACTATTTGGCAAATAGATCGTGTTTTAAATAGTTTAAAAGAACACTTGTAAATATTATTTTAAGTTATGAATAACTATGGCTAAGTTGTTGAAATGACATACTTATAAAGAAATTTTTTATTACAATAAAATGGTTTGAAAGCTTGTAAAACATTTGTCAAATTACATATTGAGGTTTTAAGAAATTACAATAAAATGTTTAACTTGAAAGCACTTTTGAAAGTAATGATAAACTGAGATATTTGGAATATTAAACTCTTTCAATAAGTTTGAAATCTTTCATATTTGGTTTTCTTATGCATTTAATGTTTTATTTTAATCAAAAACAAAAGTTTTAAATTTTAGTGATTTTTGAACATTATAAAATGTTGGGATGTTACAGACTACCACCCTTAAGAGGAATCTCGTCCCCGAGATTCGGAGAGGCTAGAAAGAAAAGCAAATGCTTGAATGATTCTGATAACTCGAGAGGTTTGAGAAGTGTAAATGGAAACTTGAAAACTGGCAGGGGATGATTTTTCTGATTGGGGAGGTTAGAAACATAGTTTGGGATCTCTGGGTTTAAGCAACTGGGTTTAAATTATCTGGGTGGCTACCACCCTTAAAAGAAATTTTTGTGGTCACTCTAGAAATTTGCTTACTTTTCTGATGTAGAGTGTACAAGTATTCAATATAAAATGATATGTGGTGGAAGGAATGATTAAGGACTTACTACACTCCACATAGTCCCATTCATGGGAACCTCCTTCCTCTTATTAGGACAACAGTTGGCATAGTGCCCTTTATCATTACACTTGTGGCACGTCACAAGACTGATATCATTCTTGGGCGAGCGGTTAAGGCAGTTCTCCTTCATCTTTTCTGGGCACTTATCAGCATAATGTCCCTTGTCCTTACATTTGTAGCAAATTACGTCACTTAAGTTCTTCTTCTTCTTAGGTGTTTCCAAGGCTAATAGTTCTTCCAAGTCTTGTTTTCTATATTCTATCTCAATTAAATAAGTCCAGTCTCGTTTGATGTGACAATTTCGAGCTAGGTGATCTCCTTCACACTTATAGCAATACTTGGAGGTACTTTTGGATATCTTCGGGTGTAACTTCACTCTCACTTCATTATCCATCTTGGTAGGAG
This sequence comes from Poa annua, assembly GCA_026929855.1. NCBI lineage: Eukaryota > Viridiplantae > Streptophyta > Magnoliopsida > Poales > Poaceae > Poa > Poa annua. The sequence goes on along the minus strand of CM049431.1, from coordinate 74,681,765 downwards.
CTACAATCGCCCTTGGACAATCATTTGCTTCAGTGTCCTTACCAATCTTCTTCTTTATGCAGTTCGATGAATAATGTCCTTGTTATTTGCACTTGTAGCAATTGATGTGGCTAAGGTCTTTCTTGGATTTAACCTCTTGTTCTTGTTCTTCCAGGGTCTTCATGAGAGACTGTTGCATTCCTTCCTTGGTTTGCTGGATAGCTTGTTGCACCAAGGAATAAAGTCAACACTGCATTGGGACATGATTTGTTCCTTCACACAAGAAGCAAGTAACCTGACTTGTGAGGCATCCTTTAACTAGATGTCTGATATGACCATGGGGCCACTCATCAGGACATTCTTTGGACGTATGTCCTATCTCTCCACAAGTTTTGCATGCCTTTGGTTTGGTCATAAGGACCTCTTCAAACTCACTATGGTTTTGATCAATCTTAGGCAGGTGATCATTGATCAAATTCCACAGCTGACTCTGGTTCTCTAATAGTAGTCGCATTGTTGTGTGCAATTCATTGTTGTTGATATTAGGGTGAGACATCTGTTTGTTTTAGAAAATAAATGAGTTGAATTATATGTACTATGGAGATATCCTAATTCAATAAATCAGAACAAGGCAACCAATTTCTAACTTAATCAATCAACATGGCTCAAACACAAGCAAACACATACATGTAAGTTTCAAACTTATTTTGAGAAATCAAACTAATCGTTTATCGAACTAATACACCAATGTCATGGAAAACTAAATTGATAGTACTGCCATACCACAATTTGATAGGTCAATACATCAACGGATCTCGTTATTCTAATGGGTAGGGTGTCTAATCTGTCTTTTTCTTGAGTGCCTCAAGTTCTTCCTCAACTTCCTTGAGTTCTTCAAGATACTTCTGGGTGTTGTGAAGTCTAAAATGAAGTCTTTCTGCAAGGTACTCGATGGCTCTCCATGCTGCATTCCTTGCTGAATCAAAGAATGAGGTATGAAGTATTGGGTTGGTGAACATGCACTCACTCTCAGTCTTGTGGTCAGCTTCTTTGCTCTTGTATAGATGGACTTCTACCCACCAATACTCTTGGCATTCATCTATGAAAGGAAAACCTTTGTATACTGCTTCTCCTTCAAAACCTAAACTCCTCATGTTATCCTTAAGTGCTCTTGGAAACTCAGTCTCGCATTCCAAGGTCATGGTCATCACTGGTCCTTTCTTGAGTGCTTCAATGAGGGCGGTCATCTCAAGAAACAAGAGAAGATACTTAGAAAGGAAATAGTTAAGATAGTTACAAGAATGATGTTTGAAAGGTTCTTATTTCCAGAAAAATGAATGAAATAGATTTTCAATCCTATGGCCAAATCCTATTTCTATCCAAACCTAGGGTTTCGAACCTACAGGCAACACGGTGCTCTGATACCATCTGAAGCGTACCTGCACTTAAAATAAGGCAGATACCTGTGTATAGTGCAAATCACTGGATCGATTCGTTTGCACACACAGTTTACGATGTAATATCACAACGATGATCCAGACTTACAAAATATTCAATACAAGTTGCATAGCATAAAGCTAGCTTTGAAATAGTACACATCGGAAATACAATAGCAGTGAGTCTCCATCACATTCATGTTGCCACAGGCGAAAACATGTTGGTTGTAGACTCGAAACCTTTAAACGAAACCTCACTCGTCATCTGATCAATCTGCAATATGAAAAATATTGCAACAACGTGGGTCAGATTCCATTAAAAATGGAGTCTGGCAAGTGACACTATGGTGGACACTTAATGGAATAACTCTATAGCCTATATGCATATTTGGCTGGTGGAGTTCAAGGCTATTTGCATAAAGCCAATTTTTCCTATCTCTATGAAAAACACTTTCTTCAAATCAAGACAACTATGGCATGAAAACCATAATCTCATCTTCCCTTGTTCACCCATCAAGTTTTATTTCTGAAGTTGGAATGGTGGAATCCTCCGTTTGACGTCCGTGATCAGTTGCTCAAATTGTCCGTACCGGGGACACGGCTAAGTACTTAGTTTTACACTCTGCAGAGGTTGTCTGTAGCGCCCTTGCTTAAGATAGCAATGGCACTTATGAATAGTGCGGAAGACTTGGATATCATAAGTCTCGCAATTTCCAATAAGATGTAATATCACAGTACAATGTCATAATCTATTACAATACGAAACGAATGATCCAAAAACAAATAATCCTTACAATTTTGCATAGCTGAAAACGCTAGCTGAATAAAAAGTTCACACTTTATTTCAGAGTTCAAACGCAAAACAAAAGATAGCATGGAGCTACAGCATCTCCATGAAGCCACTGGCAGATCATGTTTGTTGTAGCTCGAAGACGACCCCCTTACTCCTCATTCGGACATTCTGCAAGTTTTAATTGCATCCCAGCTATAAATGGTCAGCACAATTGAATTGTGGTGGCAAGTGACTTTGATTTCTAATATTCTACTAAGCTATATCTATATGTTTATTTGGCTGGTGGAGCTCAAGGCTACTGTGTAAAGCAAGTTTTCTCCTACTTTTGATAAACAATTTTCTTAAATCAATATCTTCTCTTTCAGAGATATCTCAAGACAAGTCCATGTCTCCTACCCATGTTCACCCAACAAAGTCTTATTAAGAAATTAGGATGAAGATATTTTCAGAACACAGCCTTGTGTAGTTACTCAAATTGTCCGATGCCGGGGACACGGCTAAGATCTTAGGTTTTAACTCTCGAGAGTGTGTGCACTTTCACCATTCGACTCAATCAACCCAAACTATCCTCTACACTCATTTAGTGAGAAGGGAAAGGAGAAGGTCAAGACGAGACTTTTCAGAAGTTGCTTTCCCATGATCATACGAAGAGATTACCTTCGTCCTATCAACTCTACCACCATCAATCTCTTGACCCAGGTCCACATCAACTTACTCCATCAAGACAGAGCCCATATTGACCAATGGTTGCACGATAAGCAACTAAACTCATTGTAAACTTAAATCTCATAGCCCTTGGTGGCCTACCACAAGTGAGCAACTCAGGTTAACACCGCATATCATGGCCCCAAGTAAGTGGAAACTATCTTGGGCGAAGACAACCATGAAACTTGGCCCTGAGAAGCCACTCAACTTGAAACCTCCTCGATCGACCCAATCCACCCAGGCGTTAAATTAATTTAGTGCAAATTTTCATTTATCACATCACCATAAAACAATCATTTTTGCAGCAGGTACTTCCACTAAATTATAATAGGGGTCTAACTGGAATTTCTAAGGGGTAACCTAACAGGTTTGCATAGCATACTACAAATCTCCCAAAAACCTATCATGCATACTACTTTTGCAAAAACTGCTTAAAACACTAGGTATGCAATAGAATAAAATAGTAGGTGTTTTATGAAGTCACTTGCCTTGGTAGCAGGAGGAGCAAGCACAACAAGAATAGCAATCACACGCAAGTCCTTCCTCTCCTTCACAATCTAGCACAAGCAATACATAAAAATAAATACCCACACAATATCACACAATACCAAACATAAAGATGTATGCATGCATGATATGCCATGAGTATAACTAGAAACTCTTATCAATTATTTATATCTTCTGTTATTAAATGCATGAGATGCAATTCTAGGAGTTTATTATTTTACTTATCAATTAATTTAATAGAAACAATACAACAAAACTTGAATTCTATAACTACAACTTTTATTGTTTTATGAAACTTTTCAAATAAGACACATATTAATATTTCTGGACAGAGGGCAATAACCTAACTCTAAAACAATTAAGTTTATTTGAGAAACATTTTTATTATTTAAGTTATGGATTTTATAGCTAAATTACTCCTCGGATAATTTCATGAATTATAATTTATCAAAAGTAAAAACAAATGATGTAGAAATAAACTACACTATCAGGGCTATCCGTGGATATAAAATTCATTGATTTTGGATTTACAGAACATAAGTTATGAATTTTCTAAGTTTTGCATGTTTTCTGTTTTATTTATAAAATCCTGCGAAAAAGAATTAAAAAGGGGCTACGTGGCGCGATCCTATTGGACGAAAACGGTTCGCTCGGATCGCAGGCGCGCGCCGTCCGATCTAAATAAAATCGGACGCACAGAAACGCTCGCGGCGGCGGCGCGTCGGCTTCGGCGTTCCCGACGTTATACGAAGCCCCGGGAGGAGCGATTCTTACCAAAATGAAGCGGAGAGGAGGCGAGGTCGATGGCGCGGCGGCGGCGTCGGTGTTCTTCTCCTTTCCTCGTCGGAGTCGTGGACGGCGGCGGTCTCGGGTCGAGGATGGATACGGCGCTCGGCTGCGAAATAAAACACGCGAGGGGGCTCAACGTGTGCGCAAGGAGATGGGGAAGTGAGGGGAAGAAAGCGGGGGCACTCGAGGTGCTCGATTTTACCGAAATCGTGCAAAATGACCGACGGAAATGGCGGCGGCAGGGGTCTCGATTCCGAGCAGCCCGGCGGCGGAGTGGTAGGGTTTGGGGGGGGGGGTTCGGATGCGGCTTCGAGGTGAATAAATAGGAGGGAGCACGGGAGCTAATCGCGGCGGAAAACGGCTCGGAAACGGCTCGGTCGCGAACTCCATCTCCGGCGCGATCTCCGGATGGAGGTTGAAGACGGTTGACAGGTGGGGCCCACCTGTCAGCGAGAGAGAAGAGAGAGGCGCGCGCCGGAGCGGGCTGATGGGCTGCTAGCTCACGCGCGCGCGGCAGATAGCGCCCGGGCCGGCTAGGGAACCAAATTCTTTTAAATAAAAAAAATAAAATAAAACCGTTTTCAAATCTGATTTTCTAAATGATTTTCAAACCTATTCAAAAAATTTCAGAAAATATCATAAAAATATATTTTTGAGAGGTTATTTAATTTAGAACTTTTTTAGTATTATTCTTGCCCATTAGATAAATTGTGAAAATTATAAATATTAAAGAAGTTTAAATAAACTCTTTATGGAATTATATATTATTTAAACTCTTAATTGCAAATAAATTTTGTACTTATGTAATAAATTGTTATGCCGAAATGATGAATGATGCATGAATGCAAAGTTTTTAAATTTTGCAAAATTGGGATGTTACATTGTCCACGTTCAACATTGTACCCATTCAACCCAAACTATCCTTTACACACTTATAGTAATAAGGAAAAGGAGAAGAATGAGACGAGATCTTTCAGAAGCATTTTCCCTCCCACTCTGACTTGACCCGTTCCACCTAACATCCCCCTACATCTGCTTGTCAAGCTGAAGAGAGTCCACGCAACACAATTGATGAAGCCAGAGCCCATATGGCAATGGCTGCACTTGAAGCAATCGTCACTCGGAGTTCTTCAGATTCCTCTGTTCCTGGGTGGCTGTTCACAAGTGCACGTACTCTAGGAAACATAGACATGGTGTAACATTCCAAAATTTTGCAAAAATTTAAAACTTGGCATCCATGCATTATTCATCATTTAGGCAGAACATTACATCACATAAATACTGAATAAAAATTCAATTATAAGTTTAATTAATTTATAATTCCATAAAGTGGTTTATTTAACACTTCTTTAATAAATATATTTTTACAAATTATTTATTGGGCAAGAATAATACTAAAAAGTTCTAAATTTAATAATCTTTCCAAAACCTAATTTTATGAATTTTTCTAAAATGTTTTGACTGAGTTTAAAAATCATTTGGGAATTAATTGTGAAAACATAATGTAATTTGATAAAAGGAAAAAGAAAAGAAAACGGGCCGGACCCCCGCTATATGTCGCGCGTGCAGAACCCAACAGCCAGCAGAAGCCCGGCAACGGCCCACCCGGCATCTCTTCCCTCTCTCTCACGCTGACTTGCGGGACCCACGGTGACGTCATCGCTGACGTCACGTCTTCAACCTCCAGCGCGATCTTCCCGTCGACGAAATCTATCCGAACCCGATCTCAAATCGACGCCGTGCGGGGCACGAACTCATCCTCGGGTTGTCCTTTATAAACCCCACCTCCGCAGCCTTCTCCCGAACCCCAAAACCCTAATAAAATCGCCCCCAGGCTGCTCGGAAACGACTGCCGCCGTCCGCCGTGGCCGTCGCCGCAAATCTCCACGCCCCGGTGAGTACAGCGCCCCCGAGCACCATCCGAACCCTCCCTGCGATTCCCTGTCTTCGTGCGCACCTAACGGGCTCGTTCTTGCCTCGTCGGGTGCACCAGGTTGACGCCTCCGTCCACGACCCGACGCTGCCGTCCGCCTCGTCGTCGTCACACCGCGCCATCGTCTTCGTCACGCTCCACGGCATCGTGCGGTAAAAAATTCCCCCTCCCTCTCCTCTCATACGCAATTCCGGCAATGGCGCCGCCGCGCTCGGATGAACTCCGGCGGACCGCGCCGCCTGTTTCTGGCCAATGCGTGTGGACCGTTGGATCTAGATCCGATGGATCTAGATCAGTTCGATCTGGTGCGTCCATAGTTAATTAGATCGGACGGCTCGCGCTGCCGATCCGCGTCGAATCGGTACGAACCAATTAGCTTTTGCCACGTACCCCCTTTACTCTTTGTTTTGCAGGAATTCTTATAAATAAAACAGAATCTAAGTAAAACTTAGAAAATTCATAACTTATGTTCTGTAAGTCCAAATTCGATGAATTTTATATCCACGGGTAGCCCTGCTAATGTAGATTATTTCTACATCATTTGTTTTTCCTTTTGATAAGTTATAATTCGTGTAATTATCCGAGGAGTATTTCGGCTATTAAAACTACAACTTAAATAATAAAAATGTTTTTCAAATAAATTTAATTGTTTTTAGTGTTGTATTATTGCCCTCTGTCCAGAAATATTAATATGTGTCTTATTTGAAAACTTTCATACAACAATAAAAGTAGTAGTGTAGAACTCAAGTTTTGCTATATTGTTTTCAATTATTTAATTGGTAAATAAAATAAGACATTCCTAGAAATTGCATTTCATACGTTTATAACAGAAAGTATAACTTATTGACAAGTGTGTCTTGTTATACTCATGGCATAACATGCATGCATACATATTTATGTTTGGTGTTGTGTGATATTGTGTGGGTATTTATTTTATGTATTGCTTGTGCTAGATTGTGAAGAAGAGGAAGGACTTGCTTGTGATTGTTATTCTTGTTTTATATTTATGTCCTGATACCAAGGCAAGTGACATTCATAATATACCCAATATTTTCTATATGCATTAGTAGTATATTTTGAGTAGTATGTATAATAGGGATTTTTGAACTATCTTATAATGCTAAGTTAGTTTGCACTTTGAAAATATCCTAGTAGTGTGTAGCCATCCTTTCCCATGCAGTCATTAAAAGTTTTTATTAGATGCTTAGCTATGCTATAAAGAGTGTTTACATACCAGGCTATTGAAATATTGCTAAGTATTAAACTTAAAATGCACACCTGGGTGGAATTGGTTGGTATGGTTGATGTTGAGTGGCTTTTGGGACTATGCTTGTGGTTGTCGTTGCCTAGGATGAATGTCTATTCTACTTAGTGCCATGAGCATGGTGGTTGTCACCCAGAAGTGCACTTGTAGACGGCCACCCTAAAACAAAGAGATTTCTAAGTCCCTCCAAGTTTAGAAGCTTCCCGTGCAGCCTTTTGACAATGGGCTCTGTCTAGAATGATTAAGTTGTGGGAGTGCAACCTGTCCGCTTGACAAGCAGATGTAGAGTTGGTAGGTGGAACGGGTCTTGCTAGTATGGTTGCATTCTTCTTCTGAAAGTTCTTGTCTCAATTCTCTCCTTTCCTTAATGCAGTCCGCGTGTATAGAATGTTTGGGTTAATTGAGTCTGAAGGTGAAAGTGCACAACCTCTGCAGAGTCGACAATCTGAGTACTTAGCCGTGTCCCCGGTGATGGACTACTTCGACTAGCTGAACAAGGATGGACGTAAGAATCTCATCATAGTTTTCATAAAGTAAAATTTGACTAAGGAAAGATTTGTTGGTGCACTTGGGCTTCATCCCTTGGTGCCAAGTCTTTGAGAAACAAAAGTGTTTTACAAAAGATAGGAGAACACTTGCTTTCTGCAAAATAGCCTACAACTCCACCAAGCCAAGTATGCATATAGAATTAGAGTTGTCATAAATTATCCACCATAGTCACTTGCCAATACTTCATTGTATTGACCTTCTTCGGGGGCTGCATATTCCAATGTGCAGGTACTTCGGACGACGAATAAGTTTGGACTCGAGTCTACACCCAACATGTCTGCCTGTGGCGCATGCTTGAAGATGAGGCTCATTTACTATTGCTTTTGTTGTGAACTCTGAATATTCTAGCTAGTCTTCATGGCTATGCACTTTGTAATAAAGCTATACTTAGCTATTTTTGGATCTCATTGTAGTATTATGATACTTATGCAATGATGCTATATATTTTGTACTGTGGTGCTGGCAGTGATCTAGGGACTAGAAGTTAACACAGGTGTTCCATCTTTATTTAAAAGATGGGGCGCTACACATGGGCCTGAGTATCCACTCAACTTCGCCACCATACAACCTTTTACCACCGAGGTGTTTCATTCTTAACTTAGTAGAATTTAGATTTTCACAAAAAACATTTGCATAGCATCAATAATTTTACTAAGTATTGCATAGGAAACTAGACACAGGAATAAGGAATTCTACACATGTTTAGCATATCAATACTATCCTACACATGCTTATATAAAAATACACTAAGTAATGCATATAGAAAATAGTAGGAAGTTTATGAAGTGTGCCACTTGCCTTTGAATGAAGTCTTTACTCACAAACTCTTTTCAACGTTATTCGGAGCTCTCCGTTCAATCTAACAATATAGGCAAACAACAATACAACAATCATAAAACAAAACAACACAACACATACAAGCATACATAATGAACAAACAAGTTTTGTAAAACTTCTAAGGAAAATATGTTTATGCATGACGTGCAAAATATTTCTAAGGACTAGAGATGCATGTCATGCCATGAAAAATCTTTTAAGTTAATACAAGAAAATGTGTTGGTCAAAATGACTAAGGACTAAGATTAGAAGTTGGATAAAATACCTTTGTTATAATTTATCTTGAATAAGCACTCAAATGGCTTAGCCATGATGTGCATATCTACTGAGAGAAAATGCTAAGTCTATTCTTCAAGGTGATCAACAATTATTAACAACTCTTCGTAAATTGGATACTAGGATCCAACAAACTTCAAGATGATAATATCATGATAAAAAATTGTTTAAGTCTAAAGTGAAGGACAAGATTAGGAAAGAGGGAAAAGATAGAAAGAAAGATGTAGTTGGTCTTCCAGGCTTCATCTCCAGACTTGTAACTTTCTCCTTGGTGATGTCCTGAATGAATTTTTGGTAGACTTGATAAATCTTCAGACTTGATAATTCTTGTATCACCGAGGCTGGTCTTGGAATTAACTTAGTCTTCGTGAGGTCTCAGATAAGAAGGAAGAAAAGAGAGAGAGCAAGAAAGACTTAGAGAATAAAGGAGGTTGGTCTTCTTGAACTTCTTCTTGATTTTCTTCTAAGTGCTTTTGCTCCTTGAAGATACTTCTGAAGTCTTGTTTTGGCTAAGTCCTTCCATGGCCTTCTAGCTCCATGTTGAAAATCCTAAGTGTCTAAGTGCATAGCACTTTATCAGAATGGTAAGTTGAAAATAATCCTAACTTAGAGAAAATGGGGGAGGAGTTTTCTTATGAGAAATATAACTACAAAATAAAATATGCTATGAATGAAATATAATTTTAAATCACAAGAAACATAATACTAATTTTTGTGATATTTATAAAATATGCATAAAGTTATAATTGCAATTTAATGAGTTTCTAATTTTGCAAAATATAATAAAAGGAATAAATATAAGATTAAAGTTTTCAATGATTAAATTTTTATAACAAAATTTTATAAATAGTGTTAATAGACATAGAGGATTTAAATAAATTTATAGCAATTGGATTTATTCAAGAATAATGTTTATATTAAAAGTTATGTTGAAAATATTCAAACTATTCAATTTAAATATATAACAATGAATTCATTCAAATATTACTCAAAAATATTTTATAACAGAGGCATCAAACTACAAATATTCTAAAGTTTCTAAAACAATTTTATTTGCAATTTTTGGAATTATAGATTTAAAGTTATGACAAATATACTCAAATCTTCCATTTGAAATTTGAATATTTTAAACTTATTCAAATTTGAATATTGGCAGATCTAAAATATTCTACATGTCGAGGGCTTTCCAAAAATATAAAGTTTGTTAAATTTGGACAAGTGGTTAAAAAGTTATGACAGATCTAAGTGGCAGGGGATTTTCTGCAAAACTGCCATTTAAACAATTAAAAGAAAACAATTTCCACGTCAGCGCTGACTGGGCACTGACTGTGCTGCTGACGCGGATCCGACGTGGCAAGTGGAATGATCTGGGCCGTCAGATCTGGATCTGATGGTCCAGATCTGCCCGTACCCGTTCGCTTACGGGATCTAATCTGGGCCGTAAAATGTGGATCAGACGGTGCAAGAGGATAATACCAGAAACTGGCAGCGGTGTTCGTCGGAGACGAGGCAGACGGCGGCGCTACGCTCGGGCGTGGATGCTCCCGTCGTTGCCGTGCCTTCCTGGGCTCGTGGAGGCGATGGGCGGATGCGGCGCGGCCTGGCGAGGTGGATGGTGACGGCGAGGTTGTCTCGGGCGTACTCGGACAGCGGGGTGGCGAGGACGAGTGCGGCGGCGGCTCCGGTGAGGTCTGGTCGTGCACGATGCGCTCGAAACACTGCAGGAAACAACCAAACGCGGGACTTAGGAGATGCGCACGACGACGGCAAGGAAGAGGAGAGGGTCAGGGGCATCGGGGAAGGCTTACCTCGCCGGGGAACAAAGAAAAATGGCGGCGGTAGCAATGGAGCTCCGGCGAGCTTTTCCGACGGTCTTAGGGGCTACGGTTTGGGGCAAAAGGAAGATGAGAGCGCGGGGTTTAAATAGGGGCAGGAGAGGGAATCCAATTTGCAAAGAATGCGCCGGATTTTGGAAAGAAATCGGGGAAGGAATCTCGGCCGTGATCTTCGCCGGAGGAAGAAGAAGGGATGACGTCAGCATGACATCAGCGCCTTTTCTTTTTCTTTTTCTGATTTTTCATTTTATTGATATCTTTTGATTTAATTGTCCAAATGATGTCAAACAAATTTCTAAAAATTTGTAAAATTATTATCTTTGTGTTAAACAAGTTGTGGGTATGTTTTGAACATTTTTGAAAAAAAATATTTTGAAATATTGCTTAAATACAAATTTGACACTTTATGTTAAATTTAAAACTATGGTTTAATTAATTTTATTTTCGGCTAAAATAAATTCTTCGAAATACCCATATTCAATTATGTTTGAATTTAAGTTAATTAAACTCATATTCCAATATTAAATAAATTTTTGCTTTAATAGAACATTAAATAAAATATTACAACTATTGGAAATGAATAGAGAAAATGCAATGTAATTATTTTTAATTCAAAATATTTTGTGCACCATAAGTTTTATATTAAGATAAATCATATGAAAACTTCATAAAACAACTTTGAAAAATATTTTAGATTCAATGTATTCCTTATATAGGGTATATTAATCATTTCATGTTTTTAAAATAATTGAAAAACATTTAGGCTAATGAAATGTTTATTTGGTTAATTCTTTAATTATAACATCTATGAAGTTTTAAAGTTATAAACTATATACTTGTAATTTCTAAAACTATGTTTTGAACTTAGTTAAAAGAATAAAAACTATTTGGCAAATAGATCATGTTTTAAATAGTTTAAAAGAACACTTGTAAATATTATTTTAAGTTATGAATAGCTATGGCTAAGTGGTTGAAATGACATACTTATAAAGAAAATTTTTATTACAATAAAATGGTTTGAAAGCTTGTAAACATTTGTCAAATTACATATTGAGGTTTTAAGAAATTACAATAAAATGTTTAACTTGAAACCACTTTTGAAAGTAATGATAAACTGAGATATTTGGAATATTAAACTCTTTCAATAAGTTTGAAGTCTTTCATATTTGGTTTTCTTATGCAGTTAATGTTTTATTTTAATCAAAAACAAAAGTTTTAAATTTTAGTGATTTTTGAACATTATAAAATGTTGGGATTTTACAGATGCCGTCTTGATTCTCGAGACGAGCCGCGCCAGGTGTGGCGATGTGGGTGACCCTGTAGGGACCTTCCCACATCCCTGACAGCTTGTGGAGGCCTTCCCTGGAGAGGATTTGCCCGAGGACGGGATCGCCTGTCTCCAGGGTGCGTGAGCGCACATTGCGGCTGTGGTAGCGTCGCAGTTCCTGCTTGTATTTGGCCACCCGGAGGGCGGCACGGCGTCGTTGACCCTCAAGAAGCAGCATGTCATTGTTGTGGAGGTCCTCTTGCTGGTCCTCATGAAAGGCAAGGACCCGTGGGGATCCATGCTTTATCTCTGTGGGGAGGTCTGCTTCAGCTCCATAAACGAGGGCGAACGGTGTTTCCCCCGTAGGCTAGGGTGGCGTTGTGCGGATGGACCAGAGCACCGAAGGGAGCTCGCTGATCCAGCCCTTGCCGTGGCCTTTGAGGATGTCGAAGGTCCTGGTCTTTAGGCCCTTGAGGACTTCAGCGTTTGCTCGCTCGGCCTGTCCATTGCTCTGTGGATGAGCGACTGAGGCGAAGCAGAGCTTGATGCCCATCCTTTCGCAGTAAGCTCTGAAGATGCTACTGGTGAATTGCGAGCCGTTGTCGGTGATGATGCGGTTAGGCACTCTGAAGAGGCAGACCAGGCCTCTGATGAATTTCACCGCCACGTCTGCTGGAATTGTGCGCGTTGCCTCCACTTTGCGTCACTTAGTGAACTTGTCGATGGCCACGAAGAGGTAGCGATATCTAGCCCCCTGACCGTGAATGGCCAGGAGAGCGGAATGGTCTGTAGCCCCAACGCAAGTTGGTGGATTTGCTTGGTGTGGAATTGGCAAGCTTCGCATGCTTGAACGATGTCAACTGCCGTTTCTACTTCGGTACAAACCCCCTGGCACCAAAAAAAACGATCGGAGGCTGAAGCAGGCTGAACAGGCCCATGTCTACGTTTCACTGTCCACGTTTGGTTCGGCGGTTCGGTGTATCCCACTAATTTGTCCGCATAACCCAGTCCCACAAAAGACGTCTACGTAGAATACGGTATACGTACGCGCAGGGCACAAAGCGACGCCCCCTATAATTTTTTTTCGGTCATCATCGTCTACCCCACGCACCTCCATTAATCCCCAATCAATAGCAGCAAAAAACCCCGGCCTTCGTCTAGCTTTCCCAAATCCGCCCCAATATCCACCGGCTATGAATAGAGGATGCGAACCAGAGGAGTCCTTTGACGCCTCTGTGGCCGGTGCGGACGCATCTCCATCGCCCGTGCCCGGCGCGGCCGCAGCTCCATCATCGGTGACCTTCAATCCTTCTGATTACATCTCCCCCTACGATCCTGGCTACTATTCCTCTGATTTGGAATCTCCATCACTGGTATCCGGCGCGGCCACAGCTCCAACGCCATGGAAGTTCAATCCTTCCGATTACCTCACTCCCTACGATCCTGGCTACTATTCCTCTGATTCGGAACAAACTTGCTTCCTGTACCAGGTCGGCCATGAGGAAGAAGAAGAGGTAGGAGTACTGTTCCGCTAAATATATGGTTTTTGTATGTCTCAATCTTGTTAAATAGAACAACGCAGATTTTATATTTAGTTATAAATCCGGCATACAAACAATTTATTTAGGAAAAATCTACATGTTGAAAACTAGGGTTTGTTTCGGTGATTGAACATATTTTCCTTCGTATGCCAAGTATTGGTGTGGTACCTTCTATTGTACTTAATTTGTACATAAATTCATGTTCACCATATGTTTGTAATTACAAAAATGCTTTATGTAACGCCCCAAATTTTGGAAGCAACAAAAACTTAATTATAAAAGATCCAAAAAATTCTGAGGCAACAAAAACTTTTTGAAATGTCTTGTTAATGGATGTATTTTCTCTTTTATGCTCTGTTTGTCATGTTGTGTTTTGTGTTTGTGTTGATGACTTCTAAATAACAACCATCTAAAACTCAAAACAAGTTATTATATGACCTCTGTATTCAATGTTTTAACAAGTGAAATAGTCCACATATCTTCTCCCATTCTCTTTTTAATAAACTCTATTTTTCCCTAATGTCTTGATCAGTCAACCACCCAAAATATATATATCATTGGAGAAACCAACTGTAATTCCTAAAAACTATTTGTTTGCAAAACTATACATGACCATACAATAAGTCCTCAATATTATTGCTTGTTAATATGTCGCAAACATTACCAACACTCTTTTCCAAAACACCAATTTAATTAGCCTCTGGAAATCAATGCTCAGCTTGTTGGAGTAATTATTTTTTTTATACCAAGAGCCATGTCTGGATCATTATGATCACCACCTCACCTTATTCTGGTTTAAGTCCACTCCTACCAAAATAACCTGTTTTGATTCTATTGATCACCTCCTCACAAATATTTTTGATCTATATTAAAAGTATGGCTATTGATCCAATTGTGTGGGTGTTTATCTATTTTTATGTGTGGTTGACCTATATGTTTTGTGTTTAAATTGTTTCCCATGAGTGTGTTATTTTATGTGTGTTCATGTGGTGGTGTATGAGACAACATCTTATCTATATAATTTGCTGGAGACCATTCATGCTTTAAATGTTGTGCCCTATGATAAAGGTGTGTTTAACTCTTTATTATAATATTGATTTTGAGGAGAAACTCAAAGATTATCATTTTTCAAATAAGAAACAATTATCTTCATTTCCATTAATTGTTAGCCTTTGTAGAACATGATAATTAGGGTTTATCTTTTTCAATTTGGAAATGCAACTCACCTAACCTCATTCTTATCATCTCTACTACCCACTCTTAACCTTATTTAAAACATTCAAAAATGTTTGATCACTAACTCTTGCTTGTTTTGAGTGCTTAAACCTAAGGTTGCCATATGTTGTGTTATAGAGGAGCTTTTCGACATTTTTGTATCTAGATGTTACTGCACCCCTTTCACCTTAAATTTTAAGCAAAATGTTAAACCTATTTTCCCTCTAGCTATCTCAGCTTGTTTTATAATTTTCTTGTCAAGAGGTTGACCAATCCATCCTTGTTTTGCGGCCTACTCCAATCAGCCACTAGTGACCTATATCTAAAACTCTCATCCCTCTCACCCCATCCTCTATTTTTGGTGTGCATTGGATCCCCACACCCCTGGTGTACCCATAGCTCGACCTCCTCTAAACCCTAGCACTGCTTCTTTTTGTCTTGTTCGTTTGGACATTCTGTCGAGCACCTGGTGGGCAGAGCTGACCTCTCCTTTACTCACACCCCTCCATTTGCCCTAGGCCAAGAGCTACTGTCCAAAGAGGTGCAGTAGCGCTGGGCATCATTGCGCGCCGTCCCTCTCGCCCAATCCCCTCCCAATGCTCTCTCTTCACCCATGCCCATGCTGAGAGCACCGAACCGGCCACCCATCTTGAATAAGATCACCGAGAGCCCCTCTGCTCCTCTCTCCTTGTCATTCTGCTTCCTCCCTCTCCTAGCCACCATCCAGCGAGAGCCCCTGCAAGCTCTCGATCGAACTTAGCCAGGAGAGGCCGAAACCGGCGTTCACAGCCGAGTTCGTGCGAGCACGATCTCGAGCAACTCCATCCTCCTCTGCTCTCCTTCTTTGCTCCATTTCGTTCCCCTTCCCGTGGGCTACCTCCTTGACGTCTTTTTGTCGTTGCAGGAGCACCGGAGCATCCACGACCTCGCCGTGCCCGAGCCGGCCGTCCTCGGCGTTCCCGCCGTTGTGGATATCTCCGGTAAGAACTGCGACCTCCCCTCGGCTGCCCTAACCCTCCGCATCCATCCATGACCCCGCGCTCGACCCCCTGTTGCCCTAGGTGACCGCACCGTCCGCACCCTCCATTTTTCTTCTCTGGTTCGCCCTAGTGCTCGCGCGAGGAAGAAGACGGCGCGTGGGGCGTCCATCTCCTGATGAACGGTCTGCGTTCAAATCCTCCTGATCTAATCCTGGGCGTCGACGCGTGATCTGACGGTCGCGTGCCCCTCCGTCGTGCGCGCAGCGCTGCTGGGCCAGCCCGACTCGCCCGGCCCAGTTTGGTCCAGATCCCGCCCATCTCCTGTTTTTCCTTTTAAAATCCTTTCTCTGTTTTAAATTCCAGAAAACTTGTAGCCAAGCTTTAATTCATTTGTGGAAGATTTGTGCATGCAAATATTGTGAAGTAAATTTTGTAGCGTAGCTATGTGTTTTCTCAATCATGTGGCACTGGCCCTTCTGACAAATATATTGGTATGAGTGTGATATGTGCAATCTTGTAAAAAGTGGATTTTGCACCATTTACTTAATAACTTGAGTTTTATGAATCCAAATCTTGAAAACTTTAGTTATATTGGAAGCTTAGGAGAATACCTACCTAGATCTATAAGCCTTGCATGCAGGAGATATGTCTACGTAAAGTTCTATAAAGTTTAAGAATGACATCAGTAGCTATTTGATGAATTTTAAATCTTTATTTAAATTTGTTTTTGGAGTAAATCCAATTGCATGTGGTAGATATTGGTATTAGCTATCATATCCTAGGTTGGTAGAATTTTTCATCTTATATTTTGCTCTTGGTAGATTATTTGCTAAAACAGTAGGTTATTATAGTAGAAAAAGAATATTTTTATTTTCTGTTAATTGCATGTGTTTGATTTTAATGTTTGGTGCTATATATGTTTATACAAATAAATTAAGAGTAATTTTGTTGGATACTTATGTGTTCTCCTAAGCATGAAAAGTTGGGTTTGTGTAAAAACAATTTATATCTTATGTTGTACTCTATTAATGGTAAAATGTATGTATTCCACTAAAACTGAAATATATGGAGATAGGAGTGTCCAAATTGAGTGAATCCAATTTATAGAGAAAGCTTAAGTCAATACCTATCCATAGAAATTAACCTTGCATGTAGGAGATTCCCAAAACTTAAACTATATTGATTATGGTTTTGAGACCAGTAGCATTTGTATGATTTTTAACTCATGTTCAGTAATAACTTTTGATGCAAATCCAATTTCCCTAGCTTCCTATAGCTACTAAGTGTAATGTGGTAGAAGAACTTATATTTCTGAACAATATTATTGGAGTTATAACTTATCTCCCAAAGCAGCAACATTTGGCTAATAGGAGTCTTAGATTTTAATCATCTATTCCTAACAAATGTGAATTGTATAATTATTGCTAATCAACTCTTGAAGATCAGGACCTTAACTCAACCATAATAATTTGGTTGAAACACTTTTATAATGTGTGGTGCATTGTTTACTTATGTTTAGCGTTATTCACTTTGTACCCTAATAATAACGTCAATTGTGTTTATAAGCTTTGCTTGTGGGTATGTTGGTGTGTTATGTTAAATCTCTTTAAACATCATCTTATTTATCTAATAAGTGTGATGAGATAAATTCCTGTTTTACCTCAATTGTTATGTGTTGGTATTCTTAGTAACTCATAAGTACAGAAACTTAGGTTACCCTTTAATAGACTTTATAAATTCCCTGAAAGTATTGCTAGTCCCTTCACATCTGAGTTTCACATAGTTCATCTTGTTTCCTAGGAGTTGCACTAATTTCATTTGTGTGTTATGCATGTGAATGATTGGTTGGTGTTAAATTATATCCAGTAGTTCCTTGTGTTTTGCAATGCTTAATATATGACCTTCTTATTCTAGATTGTTGTCAACACTTGGTTGCCATATGATTGTTTGTTTATTGGTTGAAGTGACCTTAATTGTGATGTCCTATTAAATAAGCCTAATGCACCATTTTAGCTCTTAGTCATAAACTTGTTTGGACAGTGGTGTTACCATTGTTTGTCGCTTAGTTACTTGATAGTAGGTGTTTCTTGAACTAATAACATGTTTGCATGTGAGTGTGCTCAATGCTAGTGTTAATATTAAAACTTGCTTGTGTGTTCAGATACTTTTGTCTGAAGTATTTCCTAAACAATTAACATACTTTTGTCTGAAGTATTTCCTAAACCCTTAAGATACTTTTGTATGAAGTATTTCCTGAAACTAGTATAACAGCTCTTGTTAAAGGATATAATAACCCTAAGTGATGTGTTGTTTTAGGGTTCTGTAGAACTACCCTTTTAATACTCAGGGTTGTTGTGTATATTTTCTTAGGAGAATCTGTTGTTTGTCTTATCTCTATGGACTTTGTTGTTTGTTTTTGTTTAGCTAAAGGAGTTGTTTGCTCTCGATTGTTAGCTTACTGTCTTGTGCAATGCTTGTTGTTTAGTATGTCCTTGTAGCTTTGTCTTGTATTCTGAGTGTGCTTCATTTTTCTGTTTATGACGTTAGATACGACCGGGAAGGAACGGGAAGTGAGGAATGAACCCGAGGAGCATCAAGACCAAGACCAAGGACATATTGCTGAGCCAGGCAAGCCCACCTCACCACTATAATGATTCCTATTATTTTATCAAGCATGTTTTGTTTTCAAAAATAAAATAATGCATGTTTTACTTCCTTTGTGGCACCTTGCCACCCGAAAACTATTTTACAAAATATTGTTTGGCCAAAGTTATCTACTAGAATAGCTGTAGGTATTATAAAAAGAGTCTTTCTTGATGAGTCTTGTCATTGAAGGCTCTATAAAGAAGATTAAGTTTTCAAATAGTATATTCTGTTATCTTACCTCAAAACTATAGGATGGGGACCTATTTGGATAAAAATATTTTATGGAGGAAAACCCGAACTGCTGGGAGCAATCGGCGAGCAAGTGTTTTATTAAAACCCGAGTTGCTGGGAGCAATCGGAGGTGTTTGCGAAAACCCGAGCTGCTGGGAGTAGTCGGAGAAGAAAGTGTTTTGAAAAACAAAGTGTGACCCTAGCTGCCGCTTGAACAACTAACCCGTGCAACCACATTACCTCAAAATGGGCACGAGGCTTAACGGAACCTTGTTGATGTTGGTATTCGAGTATTCCTCAATGGGCTAGATGGGGTTAGAGTCCCCGGAACCGAATGCTGCCAGGGAATGGACATACAGAGTGTGGACTTCGTGTGCCACCGGGAAGCAACGGTGGGTCTCTTGTCGTGGCGGTGTGAGACTAGGGAAAACCGGATCGATTCGGCTAGCTCACTCGGTGCCGGCGAGAACAAACCCACTCGAAGAGGATACTCTTGTACCAGCGTCAACATAGTGGAACTTAGGATTGGCCGTCTGATGTGTGCATGCTGTCTCTGTACAGTCCGTGGTTGATCCACGACAGACCATCCGAATCTTGTGGTGAAAGTGTACAACCTCTGTAGAGTGTAAATCTATTCGAATAGCCGCGTCCGCGGTCATGGACGGTTGGAAAGGTCCCACTAGGCATGCTGGCTGTTTTATGGTTTCAAAAGAGAAATGTTTTAGAAGGAAAACAAGGAGGAAACAAAGTGGTACCTGGGAGGTACGGAATTTGGGTAAGGATGATTGGTCTCGGTGAGACAATCAGTCCGATCTCAAGTCAGGAAAAAGGGTTACCCCTATCCTAGTTTTGGCAAAGTTTTACAAAAGAAAGTTTTGAACTTGGATATGTCTTTGCTATATCTAAGAGAAGATAATTCTATCTCTAAATGTTTTTCTTCAACAAAGATATAGAGATGTCGTATTCTCTATGTCTAAATCATGGTATTCGAAAACTAAGCCCTATAGTCGTATATAGCAGCTATCCCAGTTTTCCAAAAGTGTTTTCTTGCATTATCGTGAAAACTTTAGCCTTAGAGGTGGTCTTGCGAGTACGTAAATGTACTCATATGGCTGTGTCCCTGGATATTCAAACGTCCAGGTTAAAATGAAGGGATGTACGACAGGAAGGTGGAGTACGCCGACGACTACGCCAACTGAGTGTCCCGCTCAACTGCTCTGTGGGAATGCGTCAGGACATGACGAGGGCCGACGCTAGCCGAATCTTCCGCTGTACCTTAGTTAATATTCGTCAAGTGCGACGATGTTTGCAGACTTGGTCATGAGAACATTATTTATGTATGTCTTATACTATTCGAGTTGTATGATGTAACTTTGTATACCATGTTGGTTATGTGATCGCGATGCACTGATCATTGGGATCGTGATCTGTTTACATAACGTGGGCATCTCTGACGGTTAGTCAGAGGGGTCCTCACACTTTAGTTAAGTTCATTGATGTGCACAAGATGGTTTTCCACGAACTAATATGCTAGTTAAGTTCATTGGTGTGTACCAAATTCTTGCAGGGAACAATTTGCAAGTTAATTTCAATGTAGGACACCAATTGGTTTAGGGTTTAGAGATAATGAAAACCGCATTTATAGTAACATAATAACAACACATATGTGTTTTTAGTAAGCTGATACCCTTATATAATAACTTAATTAGCAACTAGTTTTTCAATTTAGTTGATATTAACATTTCAAATTTAACCCTATCCGACAGCTGCAGGAGGTGGGGGAGAAAGCGGTGACTGTGGGCGAGGAGGAGATGGCAGTGGAGGATGACAAGGAGGTGGCTGTGGAGCAGAAGGTGGTGAAATATATAGCTGTGGAGGATGACAAGGAGGTGGTTGTGGAGCTGAAGGTAGTCAAGGAGATGGCTATGGAGAAGGAGTTGGATGTGGGGGAGAAGGAGGTGAAGGTGATGGATTTGGAGCAGAACGTTATCACTGTGGAAGAGGAGGTAAACTAAACCTGGCATAGCTAGGCTATGCTAATCAAATTTAGAAAAAAAACTATCATCGGATGTTTTACTGGTATATTTAGTGCTCCGGCCATTGTATTTAATCAGGCTTGTATGCCATGTATTTTATGATCCGCACCTGGCTGAGTATTGGTGTGTATCCGTCTTTTGTAATTAATTTGCACATAAATTCATGTTCGCCAACTGTTTTCGAGTACAAAAATGCTTTAGTTAAGTTCATTGATGTGCACCAGATGGTTTCTAGGGACCCATATCCTAGTTAAGTTCATTGGTGTGTACCAAATGCTTGCAGGGAATAAATTGCTTGTTAACTTCATTGTAGGGCACCAATTGGTTTAGGGTTTAGGGATAATATGCTATATTAAATTACAATGATGTTCAACACTACACATGGCGTGCTTTAAACATTGTCAGCCTCAGCTAGGCTAATAATATAAATGTATAATATTTAATCCTGTCCTAGAACAGGCGGTGGAGGAGAAAGTGGTGATTGTGGGGGAGAAGGAGATGGCGGTGGAGGATGACAAGGAGGTGGCTGTGGAGCAGAAGGTGGTGAAAGATATGGCTGTGGAGGATGACAAGGAGGTGGTTGTGGAGCTGAAGGTAGTCAAGGAGATGGCTATGGAGAAGGAGTTGGCTGTGGGGGACAACAAGGAGGTGAAGGAGATGGATTTGGAGCAGAAGGTTATCACTGTGGAGGAGGAGGTAAACTAAACCTAGCATAGCTAGGCTATGCTAATAAAATTTAGGAAAAAAAACTATCATCAGATGTTTTACTGGTATATTTAGTGCTCCAGACATTGTATTTAATCAGGCTTGTATGCCAAGTATTTTATGATCCACGCCTGGCTGAGTATTGGTGTGCAACCTTCTTTTGTACTTAATTTGCACATAAATTCATGTTCACCAACTGTTTGCAAGTACAAAAATGGTTAGTTCAGTTCATTGATGTTCACCAGATGGTTTCCAGGGACTAATATGCTTGTTAAGTAAATTGGTGTGCTGAGGAATTTGCTATAGTTAACTTCATTCTAGTGCTGAGGAGGTTATTAAAACAGTTTTCTTTTTGTCAAGTTATAATAAATTCATTTGTGCTAAACATTGTTTAGGTGCCCAAGAAGAGAAAGTACCAGAAATTCGTTGAGATGGCTATGTAGAAGCAGGTGGCTGTGGGGGACAACAAGGACGTAAAGGAGATGGATTTGGAGAAGAAGGTCATCCCTGAGGGGGACGAACCTGAGGAGTGATTGCAAAAATAATGGGCATGTTTCCACGTCATCTATAAAGATGATGTTACTTTTGTTGGTACTGTTGAGCTGCTTGCCTCATTTCCATGTATGTATGTTGGAAGACTTTTAGTAAGTGTTAGTGTTTGATTTTGTACTCCTCCTCGCTGTATATATGCTATCATCTATCTATATGATATGTCCTGAAATATATACTACTTTGGAAACTGCCCGTACTGCTACTTTGAGGCCCCAAAGCATAAACAGAGAGTGACATGTAAGAAAAAAATGGTTTTGTGGAAAGGGAGTTAGACGGTACTTGGACATGAAAAAAAAGAGTTTTAGCATTGGGGGTACAAATATTTGCAAGGTGGGAGCAAATTCATACAACTACTTGTCAAACTGAACAAACTCATACAAAATACGCATACAAACGAGCTGTGGATGCGACACGTCTCCGGCAGGGTGGAAATGGCGTGGGCGCCTGTGTGCTGGAATTTGACTTAAAACCCCTAGGACTTCAGAATCAACACGAACCAGTCCCCATCAAATTCCACGATATCCCGATTCCAGTCCTAACCCTAGGGGAACGGCGACGGCTTAGGCGACGCGACATAGGGCACGTTGGCGGCAATGTCTTGGTTCTCAGATGCTTCTTCCGATACAGGATTCCGTCGAGTCAGCGGGAGGGGTGACTCTGAAGCGCGGTCTCCTGTTCGTTATCGTAAGGGAGCCATGGCGTACGAGCCGCCACGCTTCTGCCGCTGCAATCCGCCAAGGAAGTCTCCGAGGTGGATTTCCTGGAGCCGTATGAACCCAGGCCGGAGGTACTACGCCTGCGTGGATGCAATGGTGAGCACACTCACATTTCCCTATGATCCTCGTTTTCACGAATCACGATCTGCAGCTTCTGTTCTTCGATTTCCATCTTATAATTGATTTGCTTTACAAAATTATGTTAGCACGGTGGTTGTGGATTTGTGGAATGGCATGATGATCCACTCCCCAATTTCTTCAAAGAGTTGATAGGAGATTTGCGCGATGAAGTGTGGAGGTTGAATGGTTCAGGAAATGGTGCAGGCAATGAAAAAGATGCATCTACAGATCTGCTGATATGCTCTCTGGAAGATGAGGTGAACAAAAAGCAGTCTGAGATGGATGCAATGAAGTACAAGTACAAGACTATGTTGGGTGTTGGGTTTTTGTTTCTGCTAGGTTTAGTGTTAGGGAAATTGGTAGTGCAGTAGTTTGTAATGTGTTAAGTGGCAACTATTCTGTGATTTGTGAGTGCACTAAATTGATCAGATTACGTATGAGTTTGTGTGGTTTCCTTTTAATAAAATGATGCGTTTCAAACAGTTTCTCACACATTGCAATGAAAACATCTCAGTCACCCAGGAGACACAAAATGCAGAGTACATAATTTAAGGTATCTCCTAATCACCCCAAATTATGTGTGTGTGCTTCCATTTAGTCAATATAGAGTATTATGAAACAAAATAAAAACAGAGTTTCATATTGGGGTAAAATAGGTATAGAACGGTATTCTGTGACCTGAGGTACGACAATACATTATAAATTATATTAAATTCAAAAACATGTAAAATCTTCACAATACATCTTGGTTTGTGTAATATATCATGTAAAAAAATTAGAGATGATTTGGAGGTGGTCGAAAAAATCACCTTGCTAGAAAAACCGGCTAAAGTGAGACCAAACCGTCTGCCGCTAAGCATGTGATTTTTTCGCCCATATCTAAATCAACCCAAATTTTGTGTGCGTGCTTACATTTAGTTAATATAGAGTATTGCAATAAAAAATCCAAATAAGGAGTTTCATATTGGGGTAGAAAGGTATAGAACGGTATTCTGGGACCTGAGGTTCGACAATATATTATAAATTATATAAATTTCAAAAACATGTAAAATCTTCACAATACATCTTGGGTTGTGTCATAGATCATGTGTAAAAAATTAGAGATGATTTGGAGGATGTCAAAAAAATCACAAAACTGGCAAAAGTGAGACCAGACGGTCTGTC
Source organism: Poa annua (assembly GCA_026929855.1). Lineage (NCBI taxonomy): Eukaryota > Viridiplantae > Streptophyta > Magnoliopsida > Poales > Poaceae > Poa > Poa annua. Next base: position 74,657,689 of record CM049431.1, on the reverse strand, counting down.
GCTAAGCATGTGATTTTTTCAACCATCTCCAAATCACCCCAAATTTTGTGTGTGTGCTTCCCTTTAGTTAATATAGAGTATTGTGGGGAAAAAAGGAGTGAAGTTTAAAATATCAAATGTTACGTTCTAAACTTATAAATATATTTTTAACTCATAAACAAGTAGTCCAAAACGAGACACAACTTTCTCCGAATATATAACAAAACTCATAAACACGTAGATTCTACTGGCTTTTGACATTGGCCTCTACTCATGCATTAGCCTCGGTGTAACACCCGAAATTTTAGAAGCAACAAAAACTTAATTATAAAGGATCCAAAATTCTGAGGCAACAAAAACTTTTTGGAATGTCTTGTTAATGGATGTGTTTATCCTCTGATTGCTCTTTTGGTCATGTTGTGCTTTGTGTTTGTGTTGATAACCTCTCTAGCTATCAACCCTAAAACTCAACCTAGTTATAATATGACATCTGATATAAATGTTATGGCAAGTAAAATCATTCCTATATCTCCTCCTACCTGATTTAAGAAACAAACTACATTTCCTTTGATTTTAGCAACCACCTAAAATATATATATATATCATTTGAGAGAGAAATAGTATTCCAACAAAACTATATGTTTGCAAGACTATAAAGGACTATATAATAAGTCCTGATATATTTTGAGTTTGAAATGTTGCAAATAATAGCAACTCTCTTTTCAAAACCCCAACCTTACTAGTCTTTGGAAATCAATTCCCAAAGAGATGCTTAATTATCCTTATCCAAAACCTTGCCATAATCATGTTGATCACCACCTCACCAACTTTATAATACACTCTTGGAATTTGGTGATTTATCCAAATGTTTGTTGGTTGCCCTAGTGGATTTGTATTGAATTTGCCTTATTGAAATGTGTAATTGTTGTGGGTGTTGCTTGTGTCAACATTTTATGTTGATAGTTTAACTTAGGATCTAAATGCTTGTTTAGCTTATCTTGCTTGAATGAATTGTGTTACCCCTTGTAATGTTTTTTTTGAAAGGAATGCGGTAGGGGAAGCCCCTACAGCGGATTTTTTATTTTTAAATAATAAGAACCCAACTATGCATCCATGAGGACTTGAACCTGGGTGGCTGGGTTGTACATCCACTTCCCTAACCAAGTGAGCTAGGCTCACTTCTTTACCCCTTGTAATGTCGTTTTGTGTTGTAATGTTGTTTTGTGTTATTATGTCTATAGTTGCTATTTTTGAGAAGTAGAAGATTTATCTTCACTCCTGTTAATTTATAGCATTTCTAGAGCATGTCAATTAGAGTTTATGTTTTTGAATTTGGAAATGCAACTCACCTAACCTCATCCTTAGCATCTTTACTATCCATCCATAACCTTATTTAATACATTCCAAAAATAATTGATCACTAGTTCTTGCTGGTTTTGAGTGTTTCATAATAAGGTGACCATTTGTGCATTACTAGATAGCTTTTTGTCATTTTTGTATCTAGTGGTTGTTTAACCTTTTGACCTGAACTCTTAAGCCTAATGCCTCACCCATATCCCTTCTGACCTGCCCATCTTGTCTCATAATTTTCTAGCTAAAGGATTGACTAATCCATCCTTGCAAAGTGGACTAATCACATCAGCCATAAAACCTTCTATATCTAAAACTCTCATCCCTCTGCCCCCATCCTCTATTTTGCTGTGCATTGGATCCCCACACCCCTGGTGTACCCATAGCACGACTTTGCCCAAAACCCTAACCCCAAATCTTTTGTCCTGTTCTTTTGGACCTTCTGTCGAGCACCTTTCATGCAGGGGACAGCAAAGCAATTGCCTCACCTACTCCATCAACTTGGAGACAGTGGCTAGCATCCAAAGCCTGCAACAGTACCAGCTGACGCTCCTCCACCGCCCCTGTCGCCCAATCCCCTCCCAGTGCATCCCTCCTTCTCTGCCCATGCTCGTGACCGTGCAACCGGCCACCCTCTGGGATAAGTGCCCCGAGCCTCTCTCCTCTCTCCTCACCTTGCCATTCCAGTTCCCCTCCCTCTCCTCCACCACCCCGTGCATCAGAAAGCATACTCTCCCTCTCTGTTTCTCGGAATCGTGAGGATGCAGCCGCTCGGTCCCGAACCCCTTCGAGCACGAATGCCACGGATTCCGGCCCCCTCCTCTTATCCTCTTTGCACTGCCTCGTTCGCCTCTTCGTGGACTGCCTCTGAGACATCGTCTCCTCATTGCAGGTTCACCGGAGTCGCCAGGAGCGCGACGTGGCCGCGACGGACGCCGTCGACCGCACCGTCATTCCGGGAGTCGGAGGCGCATGCCGAGCCCTCCCTCGAGCCTCCTAAGCTCTCCGCATCCACCAGGGCACCTCCTCTCCTCCCATCGCGAGCCCTAGGTGAGCCTCACGAGCTCGCATCGTAGTCTAGCTCTTCTGCTCTGCATGTCCGGGTCGCGAGGAAGAAGACGAGCGCGGTCCATTGATCTTTCGATCGACGGCTCTGGTTGAATCTGGCTGGATCTGTTCCCGACCCTCCGATCTGGATCCAGCGGCCGCGTACCGCCTCGCCTGCGCGCGCATCGCAGCGGGCCAGCCCAGCACTGTGCGGCTCGGTCCGGCGCAGATCCGGCTCATCTGCATATTTTTCTTGCCTGAGCTTTTTCCTGTTTAATTTCCTGTTAATCAGCCTTGTAGCTTTAATTCATTTGTGGTAGATCTATGCATGCAAAAATTTTGAACTATATTTTTTTGGATTGCTGTGTGTTTTCTTAATAACTTGAGTTTTATTAATCCAAATCTTGCAAACTTTAGTTCTATGGAAAGCCAGTGAGAATACCTACCTAGATCTATAAGCCTTGCATGCAGGAGATGTGTCTAACTAAAGTTATATAAAGTTTAAGAATGACATCAGTAGCTATTTGAAGAATTTTAAATCCTTATTAAAAATACTTTTTGGAGTAAATCCAATTGCATGTGGTATATATTGGTATTAGCTATCATATACTAGATTGGTAGAATTTTTCATCTTATATTTTGCTCTTGGTAGATTGTTTGCTAAAACAGTAGGTTATTATAGTAGAAAAATAATCTTTTTATTTTCTGTGAATTGCATGTGTTTGATTTTAATGTTTGGTGCTATATATGTTTGTACAAATAAATTAAGAGTAATTTTGTTGGATACTTATGTGTTTTCGTAAGCATGAAAAGTTGGGTTTGTGTACAAATAATTTATATCTTATGTTGTACTCCATTAATGGTAAAATGTATGTATTCCACTAAAACTGAAATATATGGAGATAGGAGTGTCCAAATTGAGTGAATCCAATTTCTAAAGAAAGATTAAGTCAATACCTATCCATAGAAATTAACCTTGCATGTAGGGCATTCCTAAAACTGAAACTATACTCATTCTGGTTTTGAGGCCAGTAGCATTTGCATGATTTTCAGCTACTGTTTGGTAATAACTTATATTGCAAATCCAATTTTCACCTCTTCATATAGTTGCTAGGTGTACTGTGTTAGAAGGATTTTATGTCTGAGCATTATCTTATGAGTTATGATTTATCTCCCAAAACAGCAACTTTGGCTAATAAAAGTATTAGCTTTTAATCATCTGTTCTTAGTAAATGAGAATTTGTAGAAATATTACTAATCATCTTATGAAGATCAGAACCTTAACTCTATAATAATTACTTGATTAAACCACTTTGATAATGTGTGGTGCATGGCATACTTATGTTTAGCATTATTCACTTTGTACCGTAATAATAACATCAATTGTGTTTATATGCTTTGCTTGTGGGTATGTTTGTGTGTTATGTTTTATCTCTTTGAACATCATCTTATTTATTCAATAAATGTAATAAGTTAATTCCCTGTTTTACTTGAATTGCTATGTGTTGATGTGCTTATAACTCATAAGTCCAGAAGCTCAGGTTATCCTTTAGTAGCCATAATAAATTTCTTGAAAGTATTGCTTGACCCTTCACTTTTGAGTTTCACCTAGTTCATCTTGTTTCCTAGGAGTTGCACTAATTTCATTTGTGTGTCATGCATGTGAAGGATTGTTTGGGTTAAATGCTATACAATAATTGTTTGTGCTTTGTAATGATAGTTGTATGGTTTGTTCTCTTCGAGATTTGCTGTCAACACTTGTTTACTGTGTGATTGTTTGGTTTAATTGTTGAAGTGGTATTAATTGCAGTGTCTTATTAAATAGGCTCAATGCACCTTTATAGCTCTTAGTCATAAACTTGTTTGGATAGTGATGTTACTATTGTTTGGAGTATTTCCTAAACAATTAATATACTTTTGTCTAAAGTATTTCCTAATCTACGAAGATACTTTTGTCTGAAGTATTTCCTGAAACTAATATAACAACTCTTATTAAAATGATATAATGACCCTAAGTAATGTGTTGTTATAATGTTCCGAAGAACTACCTTTTTAATACTCAGAGTTGTTGTGTATATTTTTAGGAGAATCTGTTATTATCTTAGCTCTATGGATCTTGTTGATTGTTGTTGTATAGCTAAGGAGTTGTTTACTGCTGTTTGTATCTCAGTGTCCTGTACAATGCTTGCTATTTGTTATGTCCTTGTGGCTTTGTCTTGTATTTTGAGTGTAGTTCATTTTCCTGTTTACGACGTTAGATACGATCGGGAAGGAACGGGGAGTGAGGACGAACCTGAAGAACATCAAGATCAAGACCAAGGACATATTGCTGAGCCAGGCAAGCCCACCTCACCACCTTTATGCAAATCCTACTATTTACAAAACATGTTTTGTTTTAAAATAAAATAATGCATGTTTTACTTCTTTTGTGGCACCTTGCCACCCGAAAACTATTTTACAAAATATTGTTTGGCCAAAGTTATCTACTAGAATAGCTGTAGGTATTATAAAAAGAGTTTTACTTGACGAGTCTTGTCATTGAAGGCTCCATCAAGAAGATTAAGTTTTCTAGTAGTATATTATGTTATCTTACCTCAAAACTATAGGATGGGGACCTATTTGATAAAAATGTTTTATGGAGGAAAGCCCGAGCTGTTGGGAGCAATCGACGAGCAAGTGTTTTATTAAAACCCGAGTTGCTGGGAGCAATCGGAGGTGTTTGCGAAAACCCGAGCTGCTGGGAGTAGTCGGAGAAGAAAGTGTTTTGAAAAACAAAGTGTGACCCTAGCTGCCGCTTGAACAATTAACCCGTGCAACCACATTACCTCAAAATGGGCACGAGGCTTAACGGAAGCTTGTTGGTGTTGGTATTCGAGTATTCCTCAATGGGCTAGATGGGGTTAGAGTCCCCGGAACCGAATGCTGCAAGGGGATGGGCATACAGAGAGTGGACTTCGTGTGCCACCGGGAAGCAACGGTGGGTCTCCTGTCATGGCGGTGTGAGACTAGGGGGAACCGGATCGATACGGCTAGCTCACTCGGTGCCGGGGAGAACAAACCCACTCGAAGAGGATATTCTTGTACCAGCATTAACATAGTGGAAATTAGGATTGGCCGTCTGATGTGTGCATGCTGTCTCTGTACAATCCGTGGTTGATCCACGGCAGACCATCCGAATCTTGTGGTGAAAGTGTACAACCTCTGCAGAGTGTAAATCTATTCGAATAGCCGCGTCCGCGGTCATGTACGGTTGGGAAGGTCCCACGAGGCACGCTGGAAGTTTTATGGTTTCAAAAGGGAAAGGTTTCCGGGGGAAAACAAGGAGGCAACAAAGTGGTACCTGGGAGGTACGGAATTTGGGCAAGGATGGTTGATCTCGGGGAGACAATCAGTCCGATCTCAAGGAAGGAAAAAGGGTTACCCCTATCCTAGTGCTTTTAAAGGATTTACAAAAGAAAGTTTTGAACTTAGATATGTCATTGTTATATCTAAGAGAAGAGAATTCTATCTCTAAATGTTTTTCTTCAACAAAGATATAGAGATGTCGTATTCTCTATGTCTAAAATCATGGTATCCGAAAACTAAGCCCTATAGTCTTATATAGCAGCTATCCCAGTTTTCGAAAAGTGTTTTCTTGCATACCCATGAAAAACTATAAACCTAGAGGTGGTCTTGCGAGTACGTAAATGTACTCATATGGCTGTGTCCCTGGATATTCAAACGTCCAGGTTGGAATGAAGAGATGTGTGACAAGGAGGAGGAGTACGCCGACGACTACGCGAACTGAGTGTCCCGATCAACTGCTCTGTGGGAATGCGTCAAGGCGTGACGAGGGCCGACGCTAGTCGAAAACTTCCGCTGTACCTTAGTTCATTTTCGTCATGTACGACGATGTTTGCAGACTTGGTCATGTGACCAGCATTTATGTAAGTCTTATACTATTCGAGTTGTATGATGTAACTTTGTATACCATGTTGGTTATGTGATCGCGATGCACTGATCATTGGGATCGTGATCTGTTTACATAACGTGGGCATCTCTGACGGCTAGTCAGAGGGGTCCTCACAGACTTGGTATCAGAGCCATCGTTGACCTTAGGAGACCTTAGTTAGCATGGTCGTTAGCTTAGGAAGGAAATGTTCTGCTAAAACCTTTTTCCACAGAAATCTATTTTCTTCTAGGTAAGCTTAGTATGGCTTCCACTCCTCATCTATTCTCCAAAAATATCTTGAAGTTACATCTCTATTTTAAATTTTTTCAAAAGACTTTTCTCTACTATCTTGTCCCTATTCAAAACGTGTATAAACTTGACGATGAACCCAAATGAGACCTATGTAACCAGTACCGAGAAGGCAAAGTTCAGTGTCCAGATTCCGGCATGTGACATCAAGGTGGTCGTCAAGTGAAGAAACAAGTTACAAAGCAACCCTTGCTTGCCGAAGTAGTCTTACTATCAAGACTTCAACCACAACAATGGTGCTCCAGTTGCAACTTCAACTGCCTCAAGCTTACTAGCAGGATCCCCAACGGAACAAGTGTAGACTCCATAAAGTAGGAATGACCAAGACCCATAGGACTTCTAGGAAATGACCCTTGGTTGGATTTTCCAACTAACGCGTTTGTTGAGTGCCCTTTTCTAGTTCTATAGGTGTCTTGTGTGCTCTTTTGCTGGTATGATTGTCGCTTGTGTGTGCCTTGTTTGTTTGCTTGTTGTGGACCTGTGGTTCTCTGGTATATTTCACAAGCACGCCTTGTAGGCAATACATATTAGGCACATACTTTAAAACTTGTTCGAACATCTTGATATCTCCACACACAAACTTTTCTTACCTTTTGCCACAAATGTACCCTAATGCACTTATAAAGTTGTACTGTTTTCCTTCGAATCTAACCTTTAACATGTGAGAATTATAAACTACACATGATACCGAAGCCCCAAATAAAGCCCATCCCCGTAATGTGTTAAGCCTTGCCTAGTTTAATGAACTATTTGAATTACAAGTATACCATCACAAACTTAACGTATCTACCCCTTGTTACTAACAAACCCCTTCAAGAGCTACAAAACAAGATCAGAAGAGAAGTGCCAACGGAAGTCGCTCTTACAGATAGCAACACGAAGGACTCAAATAACACCAAGAATCACAACTTCTTGAAGACTTTATGAAACCCTCAAGCAGTGACGTGCAAAGAAGATCGACGTCAGCAACAACGGAGACAACCAGCACGAAAGCGTCTACACATAGATGTGCCATGAAGCTGGTGTCGTCAGACCCTTCTGCGTGTCAATTTTTAACTCAACTGACCCTGATTTGAGTATTATGGAAAGAAATGACTTTTGGGCTAACTTAGATCCTACTGACCTCTGAAGATTGGTGTGAAGCTTTAGGAAGCCCAATGACCAGGGATGTCATCATCAAAACTTGGGTTGCCGGCTACACTGAAGGACCACACAAATCAAGATAACATCATCAACAAGGTGCACGAACGACGAGAAGACCGAAGATTGTTGCACTTGGCAACACCTCACATCAAGCAAGTTTCTACGTCTTTAGTAGCTCGTAGCACTTATTGACTTGTTACCTGACGCCCATGTGAGGCTTGAAAACTGTTTGCTTTTGTATAACTGCTAACCCCTCAAGACGACAAAATCGAGACGAGTATCTACATCAGCCCCACGCACCAGGAGTTACGACAAGATGAAGATCATCGTGATACCCAAGGCCAACAGCACTTTGAAGTCGGCATCAGCTTATAAAATCAAATTTAACCCTTCATGTGTGCCCCTTTTTAAGGGGGGAAGACACATGCTAGTTTTATTTGATTGTTGTGACAAAGTTGTTCCTTGTGCCCCAATCCCTGAAATTTTTGAAGTCAACTCAACAAGAACCCTGCATCATCATCGACCTTCAAGTCAACATTTTTAGCAAGGACCCATGTTTTCCAGAAAATATCAAAGGTCTCATCAACAAGGAAAACTCATTCAGGAATCAACCACCTCGGAAGATGAAGAATCATTGGACCCTCTTTTCCATTCACTCTCTTAATGCACACTTAGGAATCTCGAGACGAGATTCTGTTAAGGGGGGAAGGTCTGTAACACCCCAAATTTTAGAAGCAACAAAAACTTAATTATAAAGGATCCAAAATTCTGAGGCAACAAAAACATTTTGGAATGTCTTGTTAATGGATGTGTTTATCCTCTGATTGCTCTTTTGGTCATGTTGTGCTTTTTGTTTGTGTTGATAACCTCTCTAGCTATCAACCCTAAAACTCAACCTAGTTATAATATGACATCTGATATAAATGTTATGGCAAGTAAAATCATTCCTATATCTCCTCCTACCTGATTTGAGAAACAAACTAAATTTCCTTTGGTTTTAGCAACCACCCAAAATATATATATCATTTGAGAGACAAATAGTATTCCAACAAAACTATATGTTTGCAAGACTATAAAGGACTATATAATAAGTCCTAATATATTTTGAGTTTGAAATGTTGCAAATATTAGCAACTCTCTTTTCAAAACCCCAACCTTACTAGTCTTTGGAAATCAATTCCCAAAGAGATGCTTAATTATCCTTATCCAAAACCTTGCCATAATCATGTTGATCACCAACTCACCAACTTTATAATACACTCTTGGAATTTGGTGATTTATCCAAATGTTTGTTGGTTGCCCTAGTGGATTTGTATTGAATTTGCTTTATTGAAATGTGTAATTGTTGTGGGTGTTGCTTGTGTCAACATTTTATGTTGATAGTTTAACTTAGGATCTAAATGCTTGTTTAGCTTATCTTCCTTGAATGAATTGTGTTACCCCTTGTAATGTTGTTTTGTGTTATTATGTCTATAGTTGCTATTTTTGAGAAGTAGAATATTTATCTTCACTCCTGTTAATTTATAGCATTTCTAGAGCATGTCAATTAGAGTTTATGTTTTTCAATTTGGAAATGCAACTCACCTAACCTCATCCTTAGCATCTTTACTATCCATCCATAACCTTATTTAATACATTCCAAAAATAATTGATCACTAGTTCTTGCTGGTTTTGAGTGTTTCATAATAAGGTGACCATTTGTGCATTACTAGATAGCTTTTTGTCATTTTTGTATCTAGTGGTTGTTTAACCTTTTGACCTGAACTCTTAAGCCTAATGCCTCACCCATATCCCTTCTGACCTGCCCATCTTGTCTCATAATTTTCTAGCTAAAGGATTGACTAATCCATCCTTGCAAAGTGGACTAATCACATCAGCCATAAAACCTTCTATATCTAAAACTCTCATCCCTCTCCCCCCATCCTCTATTTTTGCTGTGCATTGGATCCCCACACCCATGGTGTACCCATAGCACGACTTTTCCCAAAACCCTAACCCCAAATCTTTTGTCCTATTCTTTTGGACCTTCTGTCGAGCACCTTTCATGCAGGGGACAGCAAAGCAATTGCCTCACCTCCTCCATCAACTTGGAGACAGTGGCTAGCATCCAAAGCCTGCAACAGTACCAGCTGACGCTCCTCCACTGCCCCTGTCGCCCAATCCCCTCCCAGTGCACCCCTCCTTCTTTGCCCATGCTCGTGACCGTGCAACCGGCCACCCTCTGGGATAAGAGCCCCGAGCCTCTCTCCTCTCTCCTCACCTTGCCATTCCAGTTCCCCTCCCTCTCCTCCACCACCCCGTGCATCAGCAAGCATGCTCTCCCTCTCTGTTTCTCGGAATCGTGAGGATGCAGCCGCTGGGTCCCGAACCCCTTCGAGCACGAATGCCACGGATTCAGGCCCCCTCCTCTTATCCTCTTTGCACTGCCTCGTTCGCCTCTTCGTGGACTGCCTCTGAGACATCGTCTCCTCATTGCAGGTTCACCGGAGTCGCCAGGAGCGTGACGTGGCCGCGACGGACGCCGTCGACCGCGCCGTCATTCCGGGAGTCGGAGGCGCATGCCGAGCCCTCCCTCGAGCCTCCTAAGCTCTCCGCATCCACCAGGGCACCTCCTCTCCTCCCATCGCGAGCCCTAGGTGACCCTCGCGCGCTCGCATCGTAGTCTAGGTCTACTGCTCTGCATGTCCGGGTCGCGAGGAAGAAGACGAGCGCGGTCCATTGATCTTTCGATCGACGGCTCTGGTTGAATCTGGCTGGATCTGTTCCCGACCCTCCGATCTGGATCCAGCGGCCGCGTACCGCCTCGCCTGCGCGCGCATCGCAGCGGGCCGGCCCAGCACTGTGCGGCTCGGTCCGGCGCAGATCCGGCCCATCTGCATATTTTTCTTGCCTGAGCTTTTTCCTGTTTAATTTCCTGTTAATCAGCCTTGTAGCTTTAATTCATTTGTGGTAGATCTGTGCATGCAAAATTTTTGAAATAAATTTTGTTGGATTGCTGTGTGTTTTCTTGACCATATGGCACTGGCCCTTCTCAAAAATATATTTGAATGAGTGTGATATATGCAATCTTGTAAAAACTTGTAAAATATATTTGGATTTTGCACCATTTACTTAATAACTTGAGTTTTATTAATCCAAATCTTGCAAACTTTAGTTCTATGCAAAGCCAGTGAGAATACCTACCTAGATCTATAAGCCTTGCATGCAGGAGATGTGTCTAACTAAAGTTATATAAAGTTTAAGTATGACATCATTAGCTATTTGAAGAATTTTAAATCCTTATTAAAAATACTTTTTGGATTAAATCCAATTGCATGTGGTATATATTGGTATTAGCTATCATATACTAGATTGGTAGAATTGTTCATCTTATATTTTGCTCTTGGTAGATTGTTTGCTAAAACAGTAGGTTATTATAGTAGAAAAAGAATCTTTTTATTTTCTGTTAATTGCATGTGTTTGATTTTAATTTTTGGTGCTATATATGTTTGTAAAAATAAATTAAGAGTAATTTTGTTGGATACTTATGTGTTTTCCTAAGCATGAAAAGTTGGGTTTGTGTAAAAATAATTTATATCTTATGTTGTACTCTATTAATGGTAAAATGTATGTATTCCACTAAAAATGAAATATATGGAGATAGGAGTGTCCAAATTGAGTAAATCCAATTTCTAAAGAAAGCTTAAGTCAATACCTATCCATAGAAATTAACCTTGCATGTAGGGCATTCCTAAAACTGAAACTATACTCATTCTGGTTTTGAGGCCAGTAGCATTTGCATGATTTTCAGCTACTGTTTGGTAATAACTTATATTGCAAATCCAATTTTCACCTCTTCATATAGTTGCTAGGTGTACTGTGGTAGAAGGATTTTATGTCTGAGCATTATCTTATGAGTTATGATTTATCTCCCAAAACAGCAACTTTGGCTAATAAAAGTATTAGCTTTTAATCATCTGTTCTTTGTAAATGAGAATTTGTAGAAATATTACTAATCATCTTATGAAGATCAGAACCTTAACTCTATAATAATTACTTGATTAAACCACTTTGATAATGTGTGGTGCATGGTATACTTATGTTTAGCATTATTCACTTTGTACCGTAATAATAACATCAATTGTGTTTATATGCTTTGCTTGTGGGTATGTTTGTGTGTTATGTTTTATCTCTTTGAACATCATTTTATTTATTCAATAAATGTAATAAGTTAATTCCCTGTTTTACTTGAATTGTTATGTGTTGATGTGCTTAGTAACTCATAAGTCCAGAAGCTCAGGTTATCCTTTAGTAGCCATAATAAATTTCTTGAAAGTATTGCTTGACCCTTCACTTTTGAGTTTCACCTAGTTCATCTTGTTTCCTAGGAGTTGCACTAGTTTCATTTGTGTTTCATGCATGTGAAGGATTGTTTGGGTTAAATGCTATACAATAATTGTTTGTGCTTTGTAATGATTGTTGTATGGTTTGTTCTCTTCAAGATTTGCTGTCAACACTTGTTTACTGTGTGATTGTTTGGTTTAATTGTTGAAGTGGTATTAATTGCAGTGTCTTATTAAATAGGCTCAATGCACCTTTATAGCTCTTAGTCATAAACTTGTTTGGATAGTGATGTTACTATTGTTTGGAGTATTTCCTAAACAATTAATATACTTTTGTCTGAAGTATTTCCTAATCTACGAAGATACTTTTGTCTGAAGTATTTCCTAAAACTAATATAACAACTCTTATTAAAATGATATAATGACCCTAAGTAATGTGTTGTTATAATGTTCTGAAGAACTACCTTTTTAATACTCAGAGTTGTTGTGTATATTTTTAGGAGAATCTGTTATTATCTTGGCTCTATGGATCTTGTTGATTGTTGTTGTATAGCTAAAGGAGTTGTTTACTGCTGTTTGTATCTCAGTGTCCTGTACAATGCTTGCTATTTGTTATGTCCTTGTGGCTTTGTCTTGTATTCTGAGTGTGGTTCATTTTCCTGTTTACGACGTTAGATACGATCGGGAAGGAACGGGGAGTGAGGATGAACCTGAAGAACATCAAGATCAAGACCAAGGACATATTGCTGAGCCAGGCAAGCCCACCTCACCACCTTTATGCAAATCCTACTATTTACAAAGCTTGTTTTGTTTTAAAATAAAATAATACATGTTTTACTTCTTTTGTGGCACTTTGCCACCCGAAAACTATTTTACAAAATATTTTTTGGCCAAAGTTATCTACTAGAATAGCTGTAGGTATTATAAAAAGAGTTTTACTTGACGAGTCTTGTCATTGAAGGCTCCATCAAGAAGATTAAGTTTTCTAGTAGTATATTCTGTTATCTTACCTCAAAACTATAGGATGGGGACCTATTTGATAAAAATGTTTTATGGAGGAAAGCCCGAGCTGCTGGGAGCAATCGGCGAGCAAGTGTTTTATTAAAACCCGAGTTGCTGGGAGCAATCGGAGGTGTTTGCGAAAACCCGAGCTGCTGGGAGTAGTCGGAGAAGAAAGTGTTTTGAAAAACAAAGTGTGACCCTAGCTGCCGCTTGAACAATTAACCCGTGCAACCACATTACCTCAAAATGGGCACGAGGCTTAACGGAAGCTTGTTGGTGTTGGTATTCGAATATTCCTCAATGGGCTAGATGGGGTTAGAGTCCCCGGAACCGAATGCTGCAAGGGGATGGGCATACAGAGAGTGGACTTCGTGTGCCACCGGGAAGCAACGGTGGGTCTCCTGTCATGGCGGTGTGAGACTAGGGGGAACCGGATCGATACGGCTAGCTCACTCGGTGCCGTGGAGAACAAACCCACTCGAAGACGATATTCTTGTACCAGCATTAACATAGTGGAAATTAGGATTGGCCGTCTGATGTGTGCATGCTGTCTCTGTACAGTCCGTGGTTGATCCACGGCAGACCATCCGAATCTTGTGGTGAAAGTGTACAACCTCTGTAGAATGTAAATCTATTCGAATAGCCGCATCCGCGGTCATGGACGGTTGGGAAGGTCCCACTAGGCATGCTGGAAGTTTAATGGTTTCAAAAGAGAAAGGTTTCCGGGGGAAAACAAGGAGGAAACAAAGTGGTACCTGGGAGGTACGGAATTTGGGCAAGGATGGTTGATCTCGGGGAGACAATCAGTCCGATCTCAAGGAAGGAAAAAGGGTTACCCCTATCCTAGTGCTTTTAAAGGATTTACAAAAGAAAGTTTTGAACTTAGATATGTCATTGTTATATCTAAGAGAAGAGAATTCTATCTCTAAATGTTTTTCTTCAACAAAGATATAGAGATGTCGTATTCTCTATGTCTAAAATAATGGTATCCGAAAACTAAGCCCTATAGTCTTATATAGCAGCTATCCCAGTTTTCGAAAAGTGTTTTCTTGCATATCCATGAAAAACTATAAACCTAGAGGTGGTCTTGCGAGTACGTAAATGTACTCATATGGCTGTGTCCCTGGATATTCAAACGTCCAGGTTGGAATGAAGAGATGTGTGACAAGGAGGAGGAGTACACCGACGACTACGCGATCTGAGTGTCCCGCTCAACTGCTCTGTGGTAATGCGTCAAGGCGTGACGAGGGCCGACGCTAGTCGAAAACTTCCGTTGTACCTTAGTTCATTTTCGTCATGTACGACGATGTTTGCAGACTTGGTCATGTGACCAGCATTTATGTAAGTCTTATACTATTCGAGTTGTATGATGTAACTTTGTATACCATGTTGGTTATGTGATCGCGATGCACTGATCATTGGGATCGTGATCTGTTTACATAACGTGGGCATCTCTGACGGTTAGTCAGAGGGGTCCTCACACTCGGCGCGGAGATGCTGGACTTCTTTCTCCAGGTTCTCAATTACAATGCTTAATCCTGCGTTGTCATCTTTCAACTTCTTTAGTTCTCCCTGAGCCGTCAGTTTAGCCTCTTGGGTGGCGATGGCATATTTGAGTTCTTTGTGGCGTTCATCTATGGCCTTGAGTTTCTCACGAATAAGGTCTTCATTCTTCATCTCGAGATTCTTCTTCTCTACCAGAAGCTCCTTGATCAGGCCTATCGCCTTGTTGTTCGATTCAGAACTCATATTGTTTACCCTGTACAAGGTTGCTACCTCAATCCGAAGTTTGTTGCGGTCCGCACGAAGATTTGCTGCTTCGGTCGCAATTTTTTGAGTCGCCGTCCTCTGCAGCTCCAAATCTTCACCGAGCCGTGCACACTCTTTTTTCAACAGCTTAATATTGTTTAGAAGGGTGGACACCAGTCATTCGTCTGAGCCTCCTTCAGTTCGATCCTAGTCCTGGCTTCCTGTAGGCAGTTATTTATTTGTAGTGAGACTACTCTGAAATTGAGGATTAGAATCAAAAAGTGGAAAGTTCATACCTCACTCTGTCGGAGAGCATGGACGAGGTTATCGAATGATTCTTTCTCTCCCGCCGCTACGACATTCCTTGAGTTCGATGGATTGCCGATGGAAGAGCCGCTCGCTCTGAGATATGTACAAAATATGCTTCATTTTATCTTAAAAAAATAATGCTTCATGGATTTTAAAACGTACCGGTTCTCGCTCAGATTTCACAGGGTTTTCGCCTCCGTCAAATGAAAGTCTTGTTCGTCTCCATCTACTTGAGTCGCTATCTTCTTACGGCGTTTTGCCTCGCGGGCCTCTTCAGCCCTCGTCGCACTTAACAGTTTCTTCCAGCTTGGAGCTCCACGACGCGTAGACATGGTTGGGGCCTGGGGTGGTATGCGGAGTGGGGATTTCTCCGCCGACTGGTGGCGAGTGGGGAAGAAGGTGAATAGTGAAGTGACCGAGACTTCTACTGCCTTCGGTACTTTAATACGTGGCAACCGTCTCCTCGCATTCACCGAGAAATCTAGTCCGACCATTTAGAATCTACGAATGCACAGATGGAATCACCTTAGTCCTCGTCTACCTCACCGTCTTCCCTAGTTCAGCCATTCCCAAAAAAACCCAGGCCACCTATTCCCCAGCGGCGGCGGCGGCGTCTTCCTCACCGACAACCTCCCTGTTCTCCGCAAAGCCGTAACGTCGTCCACAGATCGACATCCCTTCCTAAACCCCTGACTGGTAAGCAGAAGCGATTACTTTCCTTTGCCTCCACACTTTGATGTACCTAAATATTGGTTAAATCCCTTAGTTTCGTAGTCCGAAACCACACCTAGCTAAGACCTATGTTAGATCCCTTAGAATTTCGTATGGTTGCAATCCCCCACCATCACACGGAAATGGCCATTTTGGAATAAGTGAATATTGAGACTGGGCTCGTATTTTCCCCACCTCTTAAAACGAAAAAATACTTTAGATTGACCTCCTCTCATAATGTTTTTTACCTAACATATTTGCTTTGTTTTTTTGCATTTTTCATGTTCTACATAGATGGACAACAATGAATGTGTTGTTTGTGGACAGAGTGCCGAGTACTGTCGTCGATATGATCGTCAAGCAGTTTCATGTCATATAAAGATGATGAAGGATTTTGATTGCTACATGGTAAATTATTTTTGAAGTACTTGTCATAGACTGTTCTGCAAATAGTAGTAGCATAATAAGTATTTAAATTCTCTGTGAAAAATGCAGATTATCCCTTGTTATATGAAAGATCGCATAAATGCTCTTTCCGAGAACTGGTTGGTCGCTGAGGCATCAGGAAATCGTTTGTATGATCTGTATATTCGGAAGACTGAATTGAGATCTTATCTGTGTGGCCCCTATTGGCACTCTCTTATGCGTCAGCGCGATGTCATGATGGGCGATATCCTGACCATTGAACTATTGGATGATGATTTGCAATTTGAGGATGATGAACCTGATAGGAACTTGGCTCAAATTTTTATTACAGTCTCAGATGCGAATCGGGAATTGAAACCTCATGTCCACATACATGGTACAAAAAATATTCTTTCATTTTGTACATGAATAATACATTCTACAATTTTTACCCTTCACACCAAATTCATATTTATACCCCTTTCTAGATTACCCTCTGTTTGAAGTTCCACCAAGCATTAGAGGAACTCTTCACAAGACCATTTTCTCAGACATTTCCCTTGTAAGGATGGACAACATGGCTGAATTACTTGGGAGATGTATAAAAGAGTTCACGTGGTCTCTGACGAGGAGTTCAACCATGTTGTGGACCTTAAGTTCTTTGTACATAGGATGACCAATGAGGATTTCTTTCAAGGATCCCTGGTACACTCCATTGTCTTAATATTGCACATATGTTCCTTTGCTTTGAAGTATTTCATTTGTCCAGTATGTTGTTGATTTTGCCTATTTTAATGATCATATTTCTCTGTTTATCATTTTTCAGACTATCCCAAAGAGTTCTCTTCTTGGATACAAGATTCCTTCGAAGGAAAAAGTTCTCTATTGGCATAGTTCGTTGGATGTACCACGAGAAGGCCTATATTCAGAAGTGAATGTCAAAGATTATGAATTCTGGGATGGGTTTATGGGATTCTGCGACGACAAAGGAATTGTTCGTAGAACTCTCCTCCTTGTGAATATCGAGCCTAGAGAATTCAGATTAGTCCTTGAAATTAAGAATATGGGGTTTTAGTATAGCAAGCGTGTAGTTAAAGACTATAAACAATGTTTCAAGACTATGTGTACTGATGTTGCCCTGAACAAATCTCGCGGGCAGCCTGCGCCGCCTTTAAAGTTCACGTTTTTTAACAAATCTGCGTGGTGCTGCTCGCCGCGCAAAGCAGAAACCTTAAATGAAACTGCATAATTCATAGATTTGGCGGGAACGAAAGTGTGTTCGTCACCGATGCATTCGATTCACGAGTTCATACTCGATTTACATTAAACAAGACGGATCCAAAAGCTAAAACTAGTCCTAAATCGTCACCTGAGCCCACCGTAGTACCAAAATTTGGCTCACCGGAGCCCAGGCGCGTCGACGACGATGTTGAGGCGGCAGCGTTGAGCTTCACTCCTCGTCGGAGACGAGGTCGACGACCTCCTCCGCGTAGGCCGCCCAGTACGCCTTCTTCTCGGAGGCGGCGGCATCTGCTTCGAACCCCTCCGGAGGAGGATCGCGTCGATCTCCTCCTCACGGGCACCATGCGCCGCCTTATCCTCCGCCCCCTTTTCCTTGAACTGCTCCTCGACAACGCGGCGCTCCGGCGTCTCCGCCTTGAACTGCTCCTCGGCCGCGCTGCGCTCAGCATACATGCGTCGAAGGAGCTCTGCACCCGTCATTGTGCCGATAATGGGCGGAAGCGCATCGACCAGCACTACGCCGACCGGCGCCTCCGTGGCGAGCTGCACCTGCGCCTCTAAGGCCGCCGCCACCGTCGCGTCGGCGTCAACAATTGCCCTTGCCGCTGAGCATGCTTCCTCGTGGACCTCCACGTACTTCTGCGGGGCGAGCTTTGCGTGTGTGGTTGGAAGGCGGCGAGGCATGGTGCCGGCGCCAGAGCTGGTTGGATTCGTACGAGGAAGGGTAAAAGGAGGTGTGCGGCTAGCGTTTGCCTCTGGTCCTTGTCATAATGGCGACTCGGCGGTGCGCAGTGAATGCGAGCAGCCGCGTCATGCCCTGTAGCACGTACGTGTAGATTACCAACCGTGTTCACACCGCCTTCCGCACTGCATGCAGATTACCAAGTGTCCACACTGAAGGCTGCTCGTGATCTGTTGGATCCATTTCCATGCAGTCTCACAACTACACGATATTAAGCCGTATTAGCGTTAATTGCTGATTTAATTAGGCCGTTAAGATCAATTAGACCCTCTTATCCGTCTATATGTTCATCAACCATATTTAGGACATGTGGACCCACATAGAACACTTCGTGTTCAGCTGCTTGTTGCGGGACATGGCTAGATAGGAGGAGTAGACCTGGATGGCTAGCGGGAACTAGACATGGCTAGATAGGAGTGGTGCATGTGGATCCATATATCTCAGGCACATATTCAAAGTTTCCATCAGCGATATTTCTTCTGTCATTTTTTATATGTTTGTGAGTTAACCAAGAATGGCACCACTGTGTACCCTGGCATGCAAATGCATGAACTCGCATGCATTTCAAAAGCTACTTTGATCATGACCAATTAGAGTGGTAGACCCAAGACGTAGGGTTTATGCATGATGCACCACCTAGGGTTTATGGAAACATTTATAAAAATTAATGGAGACATTTTAGGGAAAACATGCATGAGTCAAACAAATTTAGCTCCGACAACAAACAAATATCTACGATAAAAACCACTCTTGGAGTGACGTACTAACGATCCATACAAAATATTTTGATATGAAAATAAACTCACACTAAGTTCATTACAAACTTCCGCCTATGTAGGAGCAATATCGAATTACTCATTCAAAAGCATACCAATGAGGCTACCAAACATGAAAGTCCCCTCACATCCGTGAAATAGAGTGAGCACCACAGTGTAACCAGTTTTAAGATAATCGTCCAACTTATTCAACAACTCGTTCCACGCGCCATTAATGCAGAGACTTCCATCTAAGGCTGAGATGGTGTAATCACCCATAACCCTGGTCTTCTTCACATTAAAAATAATGGTGATGTCACCATGTTCTTTCATGAAAGTTGGGACAACGTCTTTTGGGAGTTTCTTGCAACGGGAAAATGATATATAGATTTAATATTATTTGATGGCAGAAAACATCAGGAATAATAATAAAGTATTTTGAATATTACCAGTTGCTTGCTATTACCAAGAGTGTTTGTCCTGGTAAGGGTATGCAGCACTACTGCAGCCTGGCCTTTAATCAACTCTCCACCTTCATGTTCCTTCATAATATTTGGAAGTGATTGTAAATGTGTATTGATCATCTCCTTGCAAATGTGCTGCCACGATCCATCAGTGACAGTGATAGAGTCAAGAATGGAACGAACACCATTGGTTAAATCGTAATTTGCTGTAAAAAAGTAGCAATGTAATTTGGTTCAATAAGTAGCATGGATTATAATAAATATAATACTTGCATATGTAAAAGCACAATAGTACATTACATCGATGGGTAAATGGGGGGTTTCCGCAGTTGAAGTTTATCGCGAGATGAGGGCGGTCAAAATTGAAATATATCTCCTAACCAACTTTGAGCCGGTACATCCTACAATATTCTTTCCAATTCTTTCCTCGAATACAGGTTTCAGTAACTTCGTGTCGATCTGAATGCAATACTCGAAATCCTCATCGGTCACGAGAAACGCAAAGAAAGAACTCTTCTGATAAATGGCCACACTGTTCTTCTGAAGGAAACGTGTTCTGGTGTAGCACGGCAACACCTGGCAAAAAAAAATCAAAATTTATGATATAGAGATCAATCTTTAAGTAATAGGTACAAGTTTACTCGCACACATGCATTATCATGGGGTTAAATGAATATCAGCACATGTGACAAGAAACACGCAATATTTAATGCCCTATATACACTTTGAAATCAAATCGTAGGCTAACAGAACAACAGTTTGAATGTTAGTTGAATAAGTTGTGATGGTAGATTATTACCACTTTGTCAGCGAAACCCTCTTTCAGGGTAACAGAAAACACTTTGGTCTTTACATCAACATAGCACAACCCCTTGGTGTCAAAACACCATGGACACTGTGATCGAGATAATATAACGACACATATCAGTACTCAGATCGGAATAATCGATATCTATTATTATATATCAAAATTACATTCCACATCAGTAGTAGTATTATTTCGAACATCGCCGTACCTCATTGTGGCTCAATGGGGGGTTTCCGTAATTGACGTTTATCCTGAGACCAGGGGGGTCAAAATTGAAAAATATCTCCTGGCGAACTTTTAGCTGGTACATCCTACAATATTTTTTCCATGTTTTACCTAGAATGCAGGTTTCAGTAATTTCGTTGACGATCTGAATGCAATGCTCGGTTCCTCGGTCACGAAAAACGCAAAGAAAGAACTCTGCTCGTGTACGGTTGCTTTGTTCTTCCGAAGGAAAAGTGCTCTGGTGTAGCACGGCAACACCTGGAAAAAAAGGTTCAAAATTTATGATATAGAGAGATCATTCTTAAAGTAATACGTACAATATTACTCACACACATGCATTATCATGGGGTTGTAATGAATATCAACACATGTGACAAGAAACATGAAATATTTAATACCCTAAAAGCATATAAACTTTGAAATAATATCGTAGGATAACAGAAAACAACATATTACTTTGAATGTTAAGTGATTAAGAGGGGATGGCAGATTAATTATTACCACTTTGTCAGTGAATCCCTCTTTCAGGGTAACAGAATACACTTTGTTCTTCACATTATCGGCATAGCACAACCCCATAGTGTCAAAACAAAATAGACACTGCGATCGAGATAACGACACATATAGGTAGTCAGATTGGAATAATCGACACCTATCATTATACATAAATTTTAGATTCCACAGCAATAGTAGTAGTATATCGAACATTGTCGTACCTCATTGTAGCCCGCCATCGTCGTCGTTCACGGAAGAAGATCAGATCAATCTAGGACAGATGGCAATGGGGTCAACGCCGCGGTGTTCACGATTGGATATGGAGAGATTAAAGCTAGGTCAAGGAGACGGCGCACGACCTAATAAGTAGGCACCCCACGACCTCAAGGATAAGGATCGGTTCGGGTTTATCAGGAGCCACTGGCACCACACGAGCACGAAGCTTGGGCCGCCTAAGCGTTTTGGGCTAGGCAGCCGACCTCATATTTGTATTTGTCTATTTGTTTATGTGATTTTTATTATTTTGCTTCGCTGATATGAGGTATAATGACCAATATGAGTGGAAAACCCTAAACCTAGGGTTTATGGTACACCAGATGCAACTTGAGCTTCGAATTATACGGTACTTGGACATGTAAAAAACAGGTATTAGCACTGGAATTACAAATAGTGGCTGGATAGGAGTGGTGCACGTGGGTCCATACATATATCTCAGTTGTGCATGGTACCACATGCATCCAAGGGTCTACGAGCACACAAAGTTGTCTAGGGGGTGTATGCAACACTCTGAGCCGTCTACGTGCTCATCAACCACATTTGGGACATGTGGACCCACATGGAACACTTCTTGTTTAGGTACTTGTTGTGTAACATCTAGTTCATTAGAGCATCATGTTGTGATATAATAGGTATAGTTACAGGTTTTTCCTATAACTGGACATTCTACCACCTTTGGGTCATGTGGACCCACATGCAACACTCTTTGACAGCTCCTACCCACCACCACCTTTGAGACACGTGGGCCACAAGCAATCCTCCTAGCTAGTTAGGTCAGTAGACCTGTATGGCTAGAGGGAACTAACCATCGCTAGATAGGAGTGGTGCATGTGGGTCCATACATATATCTCAGATGTGCATGGTACCCCATGTATCCAAGGGTCTATGAGCACACCTAGTTATCTAGGTGGTGTATGCAACACTCTGAGCCGTCTACGTGTTCACCAACAACGTTTGGGACATGTGGACCCCCACGGAACACTTCTTGTTCGGGTGCTTGTTGTGGGACATCTAGTTCATTAGGGCATCATGTTGTCATATAATAGGTATACAGTTTCATGTTCTTTCTATAGTTGGTTATTCTATCACCTTTGGGTCATGTGGACCCACATGCAACACTCTCATACAGCTCCTTCTACCCACCACCACATTTGATACATGTAGGCCACACACAACCCTCCATGCCAGTTATGTCAGTATACCTGGATGGATAGCGGGAACTAGACGTGGCTAGATAGGAGTGGTGCAAGTGGGTCCATACATATATCTCAGTTGTGCATAGTACCACATGCATCCTAGGATCTATGAGCACACCTAGTTGTCTAGGGGGTGAATGCAACACTCTGAGTCGTCTATATGTTCATCATCCACGTTTGGTACATGTGGACCCACATAGAACATTTCTTGTTCAGCTGCTTGTTGTGGGACATCTAGTTCATCTGGGCATCATGTTGTGATATAACAGGTATACAGTTTAATGTTCTTTCTATAAATGGTTATTCTATCACCTTTGGGTCATGTAGACCCACATGCAACACTCTCGGACAGCTACTTCTACCCACCACCACCTTAAAGACATGTGGGTCATAAGCAACCCTCCTAGCTAGTTAGGCCAGTAGACCTGGATGGCTAGCGGGAACTAGACGTGGCTAGACAGGAGTTGTGCATGTGGGTCCGTACATATATCTCAGGTGTGGGTGGTTCCACATGCATCAAAGGGTCCAAGAGAATACCTAGTTGTCTAGGGTGATGTATGCAACACTCTGAGCTATCTACGTGCTCATCAACCACGTTTGGAACATGTGGACCCACATGGAACACTTCTTGTTCAGGTGCTTGTTGTGGGACATCCAATTCATTTGGCATCATGTTGTGATAGAATAGGTATAAAGTTTAATGTTCTCTCTATAGATGGTTATTCTACCACCTTTGGGTCATGTGGACCCACATGCAACACTCTTTGACAGCTCCTACCCACCACCACCTTTGAGACACGTGGGCCACAAGCAATCCTCCTAGCTAGTTAGGTCAGTAGACCTGTATGGCTAGAGGGAACTAACCATCGCTAGATAGGAGTGGTGCATGTGGGTCCATACATATATCTCAGATGTGCATGGTACCACATGTATCCAAGGGTCTATGAGCTTATCTAGGTGGTGTATGCAACAATCTGAGCCGTCTACGTGTTCACCAACAACGTTTGGGATATGTGGACCCCCAAGGAACACTTCTTGTTCGGGTGCTTGTTGTGGGACATCTAGTTCATTAGGGCATCATATTGTCATATAATAGGTATACAGTTTTATGTTCTTTCTATAGTTGGTTATTCTATCACCTTTGGGTCATGTGGACCCACATGCAACACTCTCATACAGCTCCTTCTACCCACCACCACATTTGATACATGTGGGCCACTCACAACCCTCCATGCCAGTTATGTCAGTATACCTGGATGGCTAGCGGGAACTAGACGTGGCTAGATAGGAGTGGAGCATGTGGGACCATACATATATCTCAGTTGTGCATAGTACCACATGCATCCTAGGATCTATGAGCACACCTAGTTGTCTAGGGGGTGAATGCAACACTCTGAGTCGTCTATATGTTCATCATCCACGTTTGGGACATGTGGACCCACATAGAACACTTCTTGTTCAACTGCTTGTTGTGGGACATCTAGTTCATCTGGGCATCATGTTGTGATATAACAGGTATACAGTTTAATGTTCCTCTCTATAAATGGTTATTCTATCACCTTTGGGTCATGTAGACCCATATGCAACACTCTCGGACAGCTACTTCTACCCACCACCACCTTAAAGACATGTGGGTCATAAGCAACCCTCCTAGCCAGTTAGGCCAGTAGACCTGGATGGCTAGCGGGAACTAGACGTGGCTAGATAGGAGTTGTGCATGTGGGTCCATACATATATCTCAGGTGTGGGTGGTTCCACATGCATCAAAGAGTCCAAGAGCATACCTAGTTGTCTAGGGTGATGTATGCAACACTCTGAGCCGTCTACGTGCTCATCAACCACGTTTGGAACATGTGGACCCACATGGAACACTTCTTGTTCAGGTGCTTGTTGTGGGACATACAATTCATTTGGCATCATGTTGTGATAGAATAGGTATAAAGTTTAATGTTATCTCTATAGATGGTTATTCTACCACCTTTGGGTCATGTGGATCCACATGCAACACTCTTTGACAGCTCCTACCCACCACCACCTTTGAGACACGTGGGCCACAAGCAATCCTCCTAGCTAGTTAGGTTAGTAGACCTGTATGGCTAGAGGGAACTAACCATCGCTAGATAGGAGTGGTGCATGTGGGTCCATACATATATCTCAGATGTGCATGGTACCACATGTATCCAAGGGTCTATGAGCACACCTAGTTATCTAGGTGGTGTATGCAACACTCTGAGCCGTCTACGTGTTCACCACCAACATTTGGGACATGTGGACCCCGAAGGAATACTTCTTGTTCGGGTGCTTGTTGTGGGACATCGAGTTCATTAGGGCATCATGTTGTGATATAATAGGTATACAGTTTCATGTTCTTTCTATAGTTGGTTATTCTATCACCTTTGGGTCATGTGGACCCACATGCAACACTCTCATACAGCTCCTTCTACCGCCACCACATTTGATACATGTGGGCCACACACAACCCTCCATGCCAGTTATGTCAGTATACCTGGATGGCTAGCGGGAACTAGACGTGGCTAGATAGGAGTGGTGCACGTGGGTCCATACATATATCTCAGTTGTGCGTAGTACCACATGCATCATAGGATCTATGAGCACACCTAGTTGTCTAGGGGGTGAATGCAACACTCTGAGTCGTCTATATGTTCATCAACCACGTTTGGGACATGTGGACCCACATAGAACACTTTTTGTTCAGCTGCTTGTTGTGGGACATCTAGTTCATCTGGGCATCATGTTGTGATATAACGGGTATACAGTTTAATGTTCTCTCTATAAATGGTTATTCTATCACCTTTGGGTCCTGTAGACCCAGATGAAACACTCTCGAACAGCTACTTCTACCCACCACCACCTTAAAGACATGTGGGTCATAAGCAACCCTCATAGCCAGTTAGGTCAGTAGACCTGGATGGCTAGCGGGAACTAGACGTGGCTAGATAGGAGTTGTGCATGTGGGTACATACATATATCTCAGGTGTGGCTGGTTCCACATGCATCAAATGGTCCAAGAGCATACCTAGTTGTCTAGGGTGATGTATGGAACACTCTGAGCCGTCTACATGTTCATCAACCACGTTTGGAACATGTGAACTCACATGGAGCACTTCTTGTTCAGGTGCTTGTTTGTAACATCCCAATTTTCAGAAAAATTTAAAACTTTGTATCCATGCATCATCATCATTAAATTTGTCATATGAATCACATAGAATTTGAATTTAATTATTTATATATACTTTAATTTGACTTTATGTCCTTAAAATTGCTGTTTGAATTTATAATAATATTCTTTTTATTCTATTTTTACTTTAGACAAAAATAATATCAAAAGGAACTATTTTTCATAAGCTTTTCAAATCATATTTTTATAATTTTTTCTGAGAAGTTTTAATATAGTTTTGAATTTGTTTTATACTCAAAAGATTTAAAAACAGAAAAGAATTTTCAAAAAGGAAAAATAGAGTCGGGCCAGCCAGTGGGCCGAAGCCCACTAGGTATCTACCGCGCGCGCGACGCAATCCAGCCCACCAGCAGCCCGACCCCGCCCGCACGCGCGCGCTCTCTCTCTCTGGCAGGTGGACCCCACCTGTTATCCCCGTCCCGGCGACCTCTTCTTCCCCAAATCACGCCCACGACCTAGCCGAGAAATGACCGAATCAATTCGTTGAATTCCCGGCGATTTACTCACCCAATTAACTCGCCGTTGCCCCTATAAGAACCCCCTCGACCCCCTCTCCTTTTTTCCCATGGCCCCGTACCCCGAGAGCCACCAGGCCGCCCACGAGCATCCCCGGAGCTCCGCCCTTGCCGACGGCAAGTTCAATGAACTCCGGTGAGCTGCGACCTCCTCGAGCCCTCTCTTCACTCCCAATCGCTTCGCTTTGTCATTGCGCACCTTAGTGACAAGGTCTCGTGTTTTCTTACGCAGTCAAACTCCGTGTCCGTGCTCACCGACGAGAATCTCCGCCGTGCGCAACTCCGGCGAGCAACCAGAGGAGGCAGGAGGAGCTACGACCCCCACCACTTCGCCAACGACGTCGCCTCGACGCCCTCTACCCGTCGGTATGACCCACTCGTCTCAGAACGCAGTAGAACGTGCTGCTCCGGCGAGGTCCTCCGGTGACCTAGCGCCGCCAGTTTTTGGTCAACGCGTGTAGGCCGTACGATCCCGATCCTACGGTTAGGATTAGATCTTTATAAGCGAAACGGTACGATTGATCTGGACCGCCAATCTGACGGCCTAGATCAAATCACTTAAACACGTCAGCATGCCCAGTCAGCGCACAGTCAGCACCCAGTCAGCGCTGACGTGTAAATTCTTTTCCCCGTTTTATTTATTTTGGCAGTTTTGCAGAAAACCCCCTACATACTGTTTTCATCATTACTTTTTATCTGTTTAACCAAATTTAAATATTTTTATATATTTGAAATCCTTAGAACTAGTAGAACACTTTGGCATCATTAGTTTTCTGTTTTGACACATATAGAATTTTCAAATATTTTTGAGAGTAGTTTAAGTGTTTTTGACATAACTTTAGTTAGAAAATTTATTTTTGAGTAAATCAAATTGCTAACAACTTGTTTAGATGCCCTCTACCCAAATATCATTTTAACAAAATTTTGTTATGAAGTGTTATCTAAGAAAAACTACAATCCTTATTATTTCCTATTATTCATGTCTAAATAAATGAAAACAATTTAAAATTTTACTCATGCATATATCATGAAAATCCAAAGAGATACATTTATTTGTTTCTTGACGTTGGAAATAAATTGTTGCATCTCATCTCATGCATAGCATATATTTTTCTTTGTATGAACCTTTGCTTGTGTGGTTATGTGTGGCTCTTCATTTCTTTATTAGACTATTCGGAGGGAAACGAGAATCTTTGCAACTGTAACTGCTGCACTCCCGGTTGCCAAGGCAAGTGGCACACCCCCATAAAAGTCCTATTATTATTCTATGCATGAGTAGATTGTTTTCTATAAGCATGTGTAAGATAGTATTGCTATGCAAGCAATGTTAGACCTCTTTATTTCTGTGTCTAGGTTCCTATGAAAATACTTAGTAGAATAGTAATGCTATGCAAAAACTATTTTGATGAAAAAGATAAAGTCTACTAAGTTTTAATCAAACACCTGGGTGGAATTGGTTGCTTGGCTGTATGAGTTGAGTGTTGTTCCCAGGGGATTTACGTGTGGAATATTCACTTGTGGATGGCCACCCAGGAGCAAAGGAATCTGAAGAACTCCAAGTGAAGATTGCTTCTCGTGCAGCCATTGCCAATATGGGCTCTGGCTTGATCAACTAAGCTGCGTGGACTCGCCCCGGCCTGACAGGTGGAGGTAGTGGTTTGTAGGTGGAGCGCGTCAGGCCAGAGTGGGAGGGAAAATGCTTCTGAAAGATCTCGTCTCATTCTTTTCCTTTCCTTATCACAAATGGTGTGTAGAGGATAATTTGGGTTGAATGGGTACAATGGTGAACGTGCACAACCTCTGCAGAGTTAAAATCTAAGTACTTAGTCGTGTCCCCGGTACGGACAATTTGAGCAGCTGAACGAGGACGTCAACGGAGGATTCCACCATTCCAACTTCAAAAATTATAAAACTTGATGGGTGAACAAGGGTAGAATGAGACAGTGAATTTCATGCCACGGATGTCTCGAATAGAAGAAAAGTGTTTTCCAAAGAGTTAGGAAAAATTGGCTTTATGCAAAATAGCCTTGAACTCCACCAGCCAAATAAGCATATAGGTCAAAGAGTTATTCCTCTAAGTGTCCACCATAGTGTCACTTGCCAGTTCCATTTTTAATGGTTTTGACCCATGTTGTTGCAATATATATCTTATTGTAGACTGTCCTGATGATGAGTGAAAGTTTTACTAAGGGTTTTGAGTCTTCAACCAACATGCTCGCCTGTGGCACATGATGATGATTGGGGACTCCATGAAGAATAAATTTTCCGCTGTTTACTCTGTTCACTGCTAGCTTTATGATATGCAAATTTGTAATGAATATTTTCTTAAGTCTGGATCAGCGTTGTAATAAATTGATACTTTGTTGTGATGTTACATCGTAACTGTGTGTGCAAACGAATCGATCCAGGGATTTGCACTATACAAAGGTACCTGCCATATTTTAGGTGCAGGTACACTACAGATGGTATCAGAGCACTGTGTTGCTTGTAGGTTCGAGCCCTTAGGATTGGAAAAACCTTTTGATCATATATTAACTACTTAAGTATTTTGGATCCTAGCGGCATAGTGAGATGAAGCGGCCTGGAAACAAACCTTACATGTCCACGTACATGAGACCTGTTTCACAATTAGGTGGCTGGCCGGGTGTCTGTCTCTCTCACTATAGTGAATATCCAATTTACAAAGAGTTGTTTATAATTGTTGATCACATTGAGATTTGACTTAGTTTTGTCTCTAATCTAATAATACACATATGACAAGTACTTCCTTACCTTATATATTTCTTGTTTTAAATTCTTTTCTTTCTTCCTAAAGGATGACGAGCTTCCACTTCACCACTGCGGAGGACTTCAAGGATACCCGTTTTGGCTGCTACCTTCTCGACATCGGCGAGAAGATAGGTTTACCGCTACCTCAAGTTAAGGGCTTCATCCTGAAGAAGTTTAGCAAGGAGGGCTGTTGGGGAATAAAAGCAACTCAGCCAGGACGTAGAGAAGAGCCTCCGTTGGAAATCAAAATGGTTAGTGACTCCAAAGATAAAGGACTCAATCTCGTCATGCAGGACCTGATTGGACGTCTCTGCGGACGCTATAGCACAGAGTTGAGGGGCCACTACTCCATTTTCTTTGGAAGGAGAAACGAGGAGGGAGAACCATACCTCTTTGATGTTGGAGATAGAGGCAAAGCAAAGCCCCTTAGTCTGTATTTCCAGGAGTTGGAGGTCCTCGTCACAGAACTTTATGAGGATAGACGCACTGAGCTCCTGAAGAACGACGAGTTGTGTGCCTTACTCAAGGAGAACGAGGAAAAGATGAAGGCTCGGGAGGAAGTGACTAAGGCCCAAGAAGAAAAGTTTGCTTCACGAGAGGAGAAATACAAGAGACAGGAGAAAAGGGTTCAAGAGAAGAACAAGACTATCAGAGAACAGAAGGCAGAACTCGAGAGCAATGAAGTCGAGTTTGAAGCTGATAGTGACTTGATCAAGCGTCTTCGTACCGAGAAAAGGGAGCTACAAGAGAAGAACTCTGCCCTGGAGAAAGAAGTGAAGGAATTAAAGGAAGTACTCGACAATGAAGGAATCGAGATTCATGAAATTGAAGAAGAATAAGATGACATGATCGAGTAGTTCGTTAGAGAGACTACCATTTAGTTACACCTCATCGTTATCTTAGTCTTGTATTGACCTATCCACTTGTGATAAGGCAGTACCTTCGATTGTATTCCACGGAACCTCGCGAGTTTATTTCCCAAAACTTTCATGTCATTTTAATCCAACGTTTTGAGTTGTGTGTTGTTTGTTTGTTATTATAAGCTGTTTGTTTGTTGGGGTAATTTTTCTCCTTAGACCTTTCCGTCTAAAACTCACCTATACAAAAATCACAGATGCCTCCCCGTCGTACGACCGATAACAACAACAACGACCACAACAACAATGATGCCATACAACAGTTGATGGCCGCTCAAGCTCAGCTAATGACTATGATGACCCAGTTCATTGCGGCAACCAACAACAATAACAACAACCACAACCCGCCTCCGCCACCACCCCCCCATGTGGATAGACTTATCAGATTTCTGAGGCTCCGACCAAACAAGTTCTCCACTGCAACTGAACCAATTGTGGCAGATGACTGGCTGCGTTCAGTCGACAGGGATCTAGTGACTTGTGAATGTACTGACGCTGAGAAGGTGAGGTTCACTACTCATCTGTTGGAAGGACCAGCAATCCAGTGGTGGGAAACTTATCAAATCACCCACCCACTAGAAACCATGACTTGGTAAAATTTCAAGGAAGGTTTTCGTAATGCTCATATCTCCTCGGGCATTATGAACTTGAAGCAGGAAGAATTCAGAAACCTGAGACAAGGAAACAGGAGCCTTAAGGAGTACGTGGCTGATTTCCATGCCCTTTCTCGTTATGCCTCTGAAGACATTAACACCGAAGCAAAGAGGAAGGCAAAATTCCTAAATGGGCTGAGTGACGAGCTGAAGATTCCTTTGACAGTGGCATATGCCCCAAATTATCAGACTCTCCTAGATCAGGCTATCATACTGGAGGATAACATCAAGAAGGCTGAAAATAGGAAGAGAAAGTTGAATGTTCACAAACACCATTCTGAAATTTCTTTCAAGAGGCCCTTCCCTCAAGATACAAACCAGGGTCATAAACCTGGCCACTATCCTAGTGGAGGAAGCAACCACAAACATCATGGTCACAACCATAGTGGCGGTTTCAAGGGAAACAATGGGAATCACAAGGTAAATGGAAATGCTGGCCACAACAATGGACAACATCGCCCAAACCCCGAATATAAGAAAGATATCAGCCAAGTCCTATGCTTCAAGTGCAATAACAAGGGTCACTACGCCACTGACTGCCCCGAAAAGAAGGCCGCAAAAGCTGCCAAGCCCAATCCCTTCCAGAAAGGACAGGTGAACCACATCAATGTGGAAGAAGTGTACGATGAACCTGATGCTGTCATTGGTACGTTCTTGCTCAATTCATGCCCAGCATTAGTTTTATTTGATACTGGAGCATCGCATTCTTTCATTTCAAGAGCTTTTGTAAACAAACATTGGTTAGTAGTGGAAAATATAGGAAGCCCCATTAGAGTAAGCTCTCCGGGCGGAGAGATGCTAGTAACCTCTGGCTGTAGACAGTTGAGTCTGAAGATTGGAAAGCATCAGTTTCCTACGGACCTGATCATCCTGGAAACACAAGGCCTGGATGTTATCATAGGGATGGATTGGATGTCCCGCTATGCAGGAATCATAGACTGCGCAAATAGAACCATCACTCTCACCACTCCAGAAGGCTCGAAGATCAACTTTAGATCAAAGTTTGAACTAAAGAAGGTTAGGCTTAATTCTCTTAAGGGGGTTAGTCTCGGTGAGGTTCTTATAGTCAAGGAATACCCTGATGTGTTTCCAGAAGAACTACCGGGAATGCCACCCGATAGAGATGTAGAGTTCCTCATAGAACTAAAGCCGGGTACTGGACCAATTGCTAAAAGGCCCTACCCAATGGAAACTGATGAACCGAAAGAACTCAAGAAACAACTGGAAGAGTTTATGCAGAAAGGCTTTATCCGTCCAAGTTCATCACCCTGGGGAGCCCCAATCCTTTTTGTCAAGAAGAAGGATAGTACTCAGAGATTAGTCACCGATTACCGTGACATAAATGAGCATACAATCAAGAACAAGTATCCGCTACCCAAAATCAATGAACTGTTCGATCAACTAGAAGGGGCTGTCGTCTTCTCCAAGATCGATCTCAGATCAGGGTACTTTCAGATGAAGGTCGCAGAGATGGATATACCCAAGACTGCCTTTGTTACAAGATATGGTTCGTATGAGTACACGGTAATGCCTTTTGGGTTAACCAACGCTCCAGCCTATTTCATGAATATGATGAATAAGGTGTTTATGGACTTTCGGGACAAGTTTGTTGTTGTCTTCATCGATGACATCTTAGTCTACTCCAAAAGTCACAAAGAACACGAGGAACATTTACGGCTGGTATTGCAAAGGCTCCGAGAGCATAAATTATATGCTAAGTTCAACAAGTGTGAATTTTGGTTAGAACAAGTTGGATTTCTAGGACACCTGGTGTCTAAAGATGGGATAGCAGTGGACCCTGAAAAAGTTGCCGCTGTGACAAATTGGGAATCCCCCAAAAATGTGGGAGAAATCCGCAGTTTTCTAGGATTGGCAGGGTACTACCGGAGATTTATTGAAAACTTCTCCAAGATTGCCAAGGCTTTGACTGAACTATTGAAGAAGGGAAAGAAATTTGAGTGGACAGAGGCTTGTGAGACCAGTTTTCATGAATTAAAGAATCGCTTGGTGTCAGCACCGGTATTATGCTTACCAGACCTAGAGAAAGACTTCCAGGTCTATTGCGACGCTTCATATCGCGGCCTAGGAAGCGTATTGATGCAAGAAGGCAAAGTAGTGTCTTACGCCTCAAGACAACTCAAGAATCATGAAGTAAACTACCCCACTCATGATCTAGAGTTAGCTTCTGTGGTGCATGCGCTAAAGATATGGAGGCCATATTTATGGGGAAAGAGATGTAAGTATTTACGGATCATAAAAGCCTCAAGTATTTCTTTACCCAGAAAGAATTAAACATGCGACAAAGGAGATGGTTAGAATTGATCAAAGACTATGATTTAAGTCTACAGTACCACCCAGGGAAAGCCAACGTAGTGGCTGATGCCTTGAGCCGTAAGACTTATGTAAACGGACTCACGGCAGGAGAATTGCCTGAAGATCTTTGTAAAGGATTTAAGGACCTTCGATTGGAAGTGGTACCTGAAGGATTCATAGCATCCTTAGAAGTTCAACCTCTTCTATTTAACAAAATCAAGACAGCTCAGTTAGAGGATAAAGTAGTAAAAGAAATCAAGAAGAACCTAAGCGAAGGTAAAGCCAGAGATTTTAGAGAAGATGAAGAAGGAACCGTGTGGTATAAAGAACTCATTTGTGTTCCTGACAATGTCGATCTCAGGAAGTTAATACTTCAAGAAGCTCACTACTCACCTTATTCCATACATCCGGGTAACACCAAGATGTATATGGATGTAAAGGAGAGGTATTGGTGGATCAACTTGAAGCGTGATATTGCTGAATACATTGCAAAGTGTGACGTCTGCAGTCGCGTGAAAGCAGAACACCAAAAACCAGCAGGGTTGCTACAACCCTTACCAGTACCAGATTGGAAATGGGAACATATTGGTATGGATTTCATCACGGGTCTGCACAGGACTAAATTAGGGTATGATTCTATATGGGTTATAGTCGATCGTCTGACGAAAGTATCTCACTTTATACCCGTGAAGACTACTTACACTAGTGCCAAACTAGCTGACATCTATATGAAGAGGATTGTGTGTCTACAGGGTGTTCCCAAGAAAATTGTGTCGGATAGGGGTACTCAGTTTACTTCCCATTTCTGGAAACAATTACATGAGTCTCTGGGAACTAGGTTAGAGTTCAGCACAGCGTTTCATCCGCAGACGGATGGACAGACAGAAAGAGTAAACCAGATCCTAGAAGATATGCTGAGAGCATGCGCTCTAGATTATAAGTCAAGCTGGGATGATAATCTTCCATATACCGAGTTCTCTTACAAAAACAGCTATCAAGCGAGCATAGAGATGTTGCCATTTGAAGCCCTGTATGGAAGAAAGTGCACTACCCCACTACTGTGGAGTGGCGTAGGAGAACGTGGTTTGTTCGGACCAGACATAATCAAGGAGGCTGAGGAAAAAGTCAGGTTGATTAAGGACCGTTTAAAGATAGCACAATCCAGACAGAAGAGTTATAAGGACTCCAAAAGGAGAGAAGTCACGTATGAAGTGGGTGATCGAGTCTATCTCAGAGTTTCACCTATACGGGGAGTTAAAAGATTTGGAATCAAAGGAAAGTTGGCACCTAGATTTATTGGACCTTTCAAGGTATTATCCCGCAAAGGAGAGGTCGCCTATGAATTGGAACTCCCGGAAGCACTTTCCGCGGTTCACAGTGTGTTTCATGTCAGCCAGCTGAAGAAATGTCACCCAGAAATGGCAGAAACACTGCTAAGAGATACGGTGCCACTAGAGGAAGTACAACAAGAAAGTGATCTCACTTATGAAGAAAAACCCATAAAGATTTTGGAGACCGCAGAGCTTGTCACCCGAACCAAGACCATCAAATTCTGTAAAGTACAGTGGAATCACCATTCAGAAGAGGAAGCGACATGGGAAAGAGAAGATGACCTTAAAGAAGACCACCCTCACATATTTGCTAGCCAATCCGAATCTCGAGGGCGAGATTCATCTTAAGGGGGTTAGGTTTGTAACATCTCAATTTTCAGAAAAATTTAAAACTTTGCATCCATGCATCATCATCATTAAACTTGTCATATGAATCACATAGAATTTGAATTTAATTATTTATATATACTTTAATTTGACTTTATGTCCTTAAAATTGTTGTTTGAATTTATAATAATATTCTTTTTATTCTATTTTTACTTTAGACAAAAATAATATCAAAAGGATCTATTTTTCATAAGCTTTTCAAATTATATTTTTATAATTTTTTCTGAGAAGTTTTAATATAGTTTTGAATTTGTTTTATACTCAAAAGATTTAAAAACAGAAAAGAATTTTCAAAAAGGAAAAATAGAGTCGGGCCAGCCAGTGGGCCGAAGCCCACTAGCTATCTACCGCGCGCGCGACGCAATCCAGCCCGCGAGCAGCCCGACCCCGCCCGCACGCGCGCGCTCTCTCTCTGGAAGGTGGACCCCACCTGTCATCCCCGTCCCGGCGACCTCTTCTTCCCCAAATCACGGCCACGACCTAGCCGAGAAACGGCCGAATCAATTCGTTGAATTCCCGGCGATTTACTCACCCAATTAACTCGCCGTTGCCCCTATAAGAACCACCTCGACCCCCTCTCCTTTTTGCCCCAAGCCCCGTACCCCGAGAGCCACCAGGCCGCCCACGAGCATCCCGGAGCTCCGCCGTTGCCGACGGCAAGTTCAACGAACTCCGGGGAGCTGCGACCTCCTCGAGCCCTCTCTTCACTCCCAATCGCTTTGCTTTGTCATTGCGCACCTTAGTGACAAGGTCTCGTGTTTTCTTACGCAGCCAAACTCCGTGTCCGTGCTCACCGACGAGAATCTCCGCCGTGCGCAACTCCGGCGAGCAACCAGAGGAGGCAGGAGGAGCTACGACCCCCACCACTTCGCCAACGACGTCGCCTCGACGCCCTCTACCCGTAGGTATGACCCACTCGTCTCGGAACGCAGTAGAACGTCGAGAACGTGCTATGCCGTGCGTGTCGCCGCTGCGCGCGCTGCTCCGGCAAGGTCCTCCGGTGACCTAGCGCCGCCAGTTTTTGGTCACCGCGTGTAGGCCGTACGATCTCGATCCTACGGTTAGGATTAGATCTTTATAAGCGAAACGGTACGATTGATCTGGACCGCCAATCTGACAGCCCAGATCAAATCACTTAAACACGTCAGTATGCCCAGTCAGCGCACAGTCAGCACCCTGTCAGCGCTGACGTGTAAATTCTTTTCCCCGTTTTATTTATTTAGGCAGTTTTGCAGAAAACCCCCTGCATACTGTTTTCATCATTACTTTTTATCTGTTTAACCAAATTTAAATATTTTTATATTTTTGAAATCCTTAGAACCAGTAGAACACTTTGGCATCATTAGTTTTCTGTTTTGACACATATAAAATTTTCAAATATTTTTTAGAGTAGTTTAAGTGTTTTTGACATAACTTTAGTTAGAAAATTTATTTTTGAGTAAATCAAATTGCTAACAACTTGTTTAGATGCCCTCTGCCCAAATATCATTTTAACAAAATTTTGTTATGAAGTGTTATCTAAGAAAAACTACAATCCTTATTATTTCCTATTATTCATGTCTAAATAAATGAAAACAATTTAAAATTTTACTCATGCATATATCATGAAAATCCAAAGAGATACATTTATTTGTTTCTTGACGTTGGAAATAAATTGTTGCATCCCATCTCATGCATAGCATATATTTTTCTTTGTATGAATCTTTGCTTGTGTGTTTATGTGTGGCTCTTTATTTCTTTATTAGACTATTCAGAGGGAAACAAGAATCTTTGCAACTGTAACTGCTGCACTCCCGGTTGCCAAGGCAAGTGGCACACGCCCATAAAAGTCCTATTATTATTCTATGCATGAGTAGATTGTTTTCTATAAGCATGTGTAAGATAGTATTGCTATGCAAGCCATGTTAGACCTCTTTATTCCTGTGTCTAGGTTTCTATGAAAATACTTTAGAATAGTAATGCTATGCAAAAACTATTTTGATGAAAAAGATAAAGTCTACTAAGTTTTAATCAAACACCTGGGTGGAATTGGTTGCTTGGCTGTATGAGTTGAGTGTTGTTCCCAGGGGATTTACCCGTGGAATATTCACTTGTGGATGGCCACCCAGGAGCAATGGGATCTGAAGAACTCCAAGTGAAGATTGCTTCTCGTGCAGCCATTGCCAATATGGGCTCTGGCTTGATCAACTAAGCTGCGTGGACTCGCCCCGGCCTGACAGGTGGAGGTAGTGGTTTGTAGGTGGAGCGCGTCAGGCCAGAGTGGGAGGGAAAATGCTTCTGAAAGATCTCGTCTCATTCTTTTCCTTTCCTTATCACAAATGGTGTGTAAAGGATAATTTGGGTTGAATGGGTACAATGGTGAACGTGCACAACCTCTACAGAGTTAAAATCTAAGTACTTAGCCGTGTCCCCGGTACGGACAATTTGAGCTGCTGAACGAGGACGTCAACGGAGGATTCCACCATTCCAACTTCAAAAATTATAAAACTTGATGGGTGAACAAGGGTAGAATGAGACAGTGGATTTCATGCCACGGATGTCTCGAATAGAAGAGAAGTGTTTTCCAAAGAGTTAGGAAAAATTGGCTTTATGGAAAATAGCCTTGAACTCCACCAGCCAAATAAGCATATAGGTCATAGAGTTATTCCTCTAAGTGTCCACCATAGTGTCACTTGCCAGTTCCATTTTAAATGGTTCTGACCCACGTTGTTGCAATATATATCTTATTGCAGACTGTCCTGATGATGAGTGAAAGTTTTACTAAGGGTTTGAGTCTTCAACCAACATGCTCGCCTGTGGCACATGATGATGATTGGGGACTCCATGAAGAATAAATTTTCCGATGTTTACTCTGTTCACTGCTAGCTTTATGATATGCAAATTTGTAATGAATATTTTCTTAAGTCTGGATCAGCGTTGTAATAAATTGATACTTTGTTGTGATATTACATCGTAACTGTGTGTGCAAACGAATCGATCCAGGTATTTGCACTATACACAGGTACCTGCCATATTTTAGGTGCAGGTGGGTCCATACATGTATCTCAGATGTGCATGGTACCACATGTATCCAAGGGTGTATGGAACACTCTGAACCGTCTACGTGTTCACCAACAACGTTTGGGACATGTGGACCCCCAAGGAACACTTCTTGTTCAGGTGGTTGTTGTGGGACATCTAGTTCATTAGTGCACCATGTTGTGATATAATAGGTATACAGTTTCATGTTCTTTCTATAGTTGGTTATTCTATCACCTTTGGGTCATGGGGACCCACATGCAACACTCTCATACAGCTCCTTCTACCACCACCACATTTGATACATGTGGGCCACACACAACCCTCCTAGCCAGTTATGTCAGTATACCTGGATGGCTAGCGGGAACTAGACGTGGCTAGATAGGAGTGGTGAAAGTGGGTCCATACATATATCTCAGTTGTGCATAGTACCACATGCATCCTAGGACACTTCTTGTTCAGCTGCTTGTTGTCTATGGGGTGAATGCAACACTATGAATCGTCTATATGTTCATCAACCACGTTTGGCACATGTGGACCCACATAGAACACTTCTTGTTCAGCTGCTTGTTGTGGGACATTTAGTTCATTTCGGCACCATGTTGTGATATAACAGGTATACAGTTTAAAGTTCTCTCTATAAATGGTTATTCTATAACCTTTGGGTCATGTAGACCCACATGCAACACTCTCGAACAGCTACTTCTACCCACCACCACCTTTAAGACACGTGGGTCATAAGCAACCCTCCTAGCCAGTTAGGTCAGTAGACCTGGATGGCTAGCGGGAACTAGACGTGGCTAGTTAGGACTTGTGCATGTGGGTCCATACATATATCTCAGGTGTGGGTGGTTCCACATGCATCAAATGGTCCAAGAGCATACCTAGTTGTCTAGGGTGATGTATGCAACACTTTGAGCCGTCTACATGCTCATCAATCACGTTTGGAACATGTGGACCCACATGGAACACTTCTTGTTCAGGTGCTTGTTGTGGGACATCCAATTCATTGGGCATCATGTTGTGATAGAATAGGTATAAAGTTTAATGTTCTCTCTATAGATGGTTATTCTACCACCTTTGGGTCATGTGGACCCACATGCAACACTCTCGGACAGCTCCTACCCACCACCACCTTTGAGACACGTGGGCCACAAGCAATCCTCCTAGCCAGTTAGGTCAGTAGACCTGTATGGCTAAAGGGAACTAACCGTCGCTAGATAGGAGTGGTGCATGTGGGTCCATACATATATCTCAGATGTGGATGGTACCACATGCATCCAAGGGTCTACGAGCACTCCTTGTTGTTTAGGGGGTGTGTGCAACACTCTGAGCCTCTACATGTTTATCCACCACGTTTCGGACATGTGGACCCCCAAGGAACACTTCTTGTTCAGGTGCTTGTTGTGGGACATCTAGTTCATTAGGGCATCATGTCGTGATATCATAGGTATACAGTTTACTATTTTTTTATGTAGATGGTTATTCTATCACCTTTGGGTCATGTGGACCCACATGCAACACTCTCGGACTGCTACTTCTTCCCACGAAAAATGTAAAGAAAACAAAACAAAAAATGAGAAAATTCAAGAAACTGTAAAACTGAAGGTAGAAATATACGGGCCGGCCCACAAAGCGGTCGTGAAATAGGAATCACCGGTGTGAACGGACTCTAAAAAGTACAACGCGGGACGGTTGGAATTTCCTTTTATTTGGGAGGAAATATTGTCTATTAAATCTGCGTTCTTCCCCTCGTCTCCTCCGCTTCCACGACATTCTGGAACCACCGCCCAAACGCATCAGGCGTCGCATTCCCCCACCCACGTTCTTCCATGCGCAACGAGAATACGATGGTGAACGCCGGCACCGGAGATGGAGGAGAGGGTGCTTACTACGGCGCCGTTGCGGACGTGCATAGAGACGGGCTCGACGACGTAACTAGGGAGCAGGAGCAGCCGCTGGTGATGCTCCGAAGCGGAACTGGAGGCGGTGATGCTGCATCCAGCAGGATGAGCGGTGCCGGTCCAAACAACCCGCACTACTACTCCGATATGGACATTGAGGTGAGCTTTTAAAAAACCCTAGCGTGTGCAAGATCTGTGTAGATTAGTTCGTGCTATT
Organism: Poa annua; assembly: GCA_026929855.1. Lineage (NCBI taxonomy): Eukaryota > Viridiplantae > Streptophyta > Magnoliopsida > Poales > Poaceae > Poa > Poa annua. The sequence continues at coordinate 74,618,006 of CM049431.1, read as the reverse complement.
AAATAGATTGTTAAGTGTTTGCACGATTTGTTCGATTCAATGCTGCTACAAAATAGATCTATGGTGTTTCGTTGCTCTGCGTGGATCTACAGTTTTCTTTAATGTGCGTCGATACAGTGTTGCTACTCCTAGCGGTGCTCTTCTACTCCTGGGTTTGATGTCTACTAGTTGATGCTTTTATGATTTTGTTCAACAAGCTCCTGCGGTGCTGTTGCTGGAAGTTTGGTGGCCTTTAGTTCCTTTTCCTCTTCCGTTGTAGATTATTTCCTCTCGCTTGGTGCCGGTTTGGCCAGGTTTGGTTGCATGTGGGCATGTAATTAAGCAAACGTACACTTGTTTTGGTTCTGGGTGGTGGCATGTGGGTCTATAAAAGCGAACTTACGCTGCTGATGTGTGTGTGGCGGTTGTTTTCCGTTGTGCGAGTAATGGAAATCGATCCCCACGCGTTGGTATCTCCAATGTGGCAGCGTAAGCACTGACACACCGTGCCGCGGTGTTCGTGGCTTCGTGCCCCGTGTGTTGAAATGATTCCATTTGATTTCTATCTGGATCACTAATCCTGGTTTGCTGCTTAAGTTAACCCGGATGATGAACTGATCGATGAGTACTAGTGCTTTTCTTCTTACTATCAAATGCTAGTATATTCATGTTGTGGAATTATTGTGCTTCTTTCAGATAGAATTATAGATGCTTTATTCTTCTATGTGCTTTTGTGGAAGTGCAAATTTAAATACTAGGCACTACTTGTTTGCTTCAAATGGACTACTACGTAGTGTTCATTCCACGTTGTTCGCTCACACCATCTCTGAAGCAATTCCATATGAGGCCTTGTTTGTTATTTTTCTTGATTGCTTTTTAATTAACTTGCATTTTAGTGTAATTAGGGTATACAAAGACATGTGAAGCAGTCTCCTAGTAGTGTACCGTAATATTAGGCACTACACTTATTTACTTCAAATGAACTACTGGATGATTTAATCATTTAATAATTGCTGTAATGAATACTTTAGCTTGTTGGCTTCTGTTCTTAGCTGTAGATAACTGGAAGATATGTTTATATATAAATTGGAGTGGTTTAAGGTTTATGGTTCAGTCGAGCAACATATGGTGTGCCATGCAATTTTATTAGTTGCTTATACATCCATGTTCATTTGTGTAATTAGGGTATACAAATACATGTTAAGCTTCCTAGGATTGTATTGTAGTGACCTCACCTCTTATTATAAGGTGGAAGTCCCTATGTTAATGTGCTAGTCCCTGGATCAAATGCTAGCACCACAGTTTAAGATGTATATCATGCAAAAGTGTCAAATACTTTATTAAATCGCATGATCCAGTGTTACAAATATCTCTTACAACTTGCATAACCTGAAAAGGCTAGCAAAATTCAAAGAGCAGCAGCGGAAAACAATAGATAAAATGAGCCTCGTCATCTTCATGTGCCACAGGCATAGCATGTTGGTTGTAGGCTCGAAATCCTATCGAATGCTCACTCGTCGTCTGTCAAATCTGCAAGGTTTAGTTACAGCCCAGCTATAAAGGGTCAGCACAATTGAATTGTGGTGGCAAGTGACTTTGATTTCTAATATTCTACTAAGCTATATCTATATGCTTATTTGGCTGGTGGAGCTCAAGGATATTGCGTAAAGCAAGTTTTTTCCTACTTTTGATAAACAATTTTCTTAAATCAATATCTTCTCTTTCAGAGACATCTCGAGACAAGTCCATGTCTCCTACCCATGTTCACCCAACAAAGTTTTATTAAGAAATTGGGATGAAGAGATTTTCATAACACAGCCTTGTGTAGTTTCTCAAATTGTCCGATGCCGGGGACACGGCTAAGATCTTAGGTTTTAAACTCTCGAGAGGGTGTGTACTTTCACCATTAGACTCAATCAACCCAAACTATCCTCTACACTCCTTTAGTGTGAAGGAAAAGGAGAAGATCAAGACGAGACTTTTCAGAAGTTGCTTTCCCGTGATCATACTAAGAGATTACCACCATCCTATCAACTCTACCACCATCAATCTCTTGACCCAGGTCCACATCAACTTACTCCATCAAGACAGAGCCCATATTGACCAATGGTTGCACGGTAAGCAACTAAACTCAGTGTAAACTTAAATCTCATAGCCCTGGGTGGCCTACCACAAGTGAGCAACTCAGGTTAACACCGCATATCATGGCCCAAAGTAAGTGGAAACTATCTTGGGCGAAGACAACCATGAAACTTGGCCCTGAGAAGCCACTCAACTTGAAACCTCCTCAATCCACCCAATCCACCCAGGCGTTAAATTTATATAGTGGAAATTTTCATTTATCACATCAACCATAAAACAATCATTTTTTGCAGCAGGTACTTCCACTAAATTATAATAGGGGTCTAACTGGAATTTCTAAGGGGTAACCAAATAGGTTTGCATAGGATACTACAAATCTCCCAGAAACCTATCATGCATACTACTTTTGCAAATACTGCTTAAAACACTAGGTATGTAATAGAATAAAATAGTAGGTGTTTTATGAAGTCACTTGCCCGATGAATGTTGTCGTTTCTCACACACTCATTGTCGACAACGAACGTTGCACTCCGTTCAATCTATAAGGTAAAAAGACATACAATAAACAAGCAATTCAACAAGCACATAACAATTAAAACAAACAAGCGTAAAAAGGTTTAGCACATGGTTTGGTCAAGGGTATCACATAATTCGATATGCAAAAGGAATTAATGTGATTGAGTTAAGGGTTTGCCAATTTGGTCAGGGGATGGTCTTGAAAAATATTTACATAAATGCAGGGTCAAGATGTTTTGAAAACAAATTAAAACAAGGTTTGCAACTTTAAGATATTTAGCATATCTTAAACATTTACACAAGTCTTAGTTTCAAAAATTATTTTAATCATATTTCGTTTTGGCATTATTCACAAGATTAGACATCAATTTGAAAAAAAAAGGATTTTAAAACAAACTAATATTCAAGAATTTATTAATTTATCATATCTAAACATTTTTAATTCCCAACTTAAAAGTTCAAAGTAATTTATAATAACCTAGTTATTTGCAATGACATAAAGTTTTAGATCACAGTTTTAGTAACACCTAATTAACCAATAACCTTTATAAACACTTGTAAATGAACTAAAATCATTTAAAAGGTTTTTAAACCAAACTTACTTATTAATGTTATGAATTATATTAATAAATAGGAATTTGAGCTATCTCTGGACAAGTACAATTATTTATGTCTTTGGTGCAAAGTAATAAATTTTAAATTAATAAACCATATAATGTGCTAGAGTAAATCAAATTAAGTCTCATTATCTTTAAATTCATTTTAAATTATTCAAGCATTATTTATAACAAATTTTATAAATGGGGTTAATAGTCAGAGGGCTTTTACTTAAATGTATAACAATTGGATTTAATCAAAAATGTTTGTATTAAAAGTTATGTCAAAAATAGTCAAACTATTCAAATGAAACATACAACTATTTAATCAACAAAATAATTCTCAAAATTATTTTATAACAGATGCAACATATTACACATTTTATAAAATTTCTAAATCAATTTTATTTGCAATTTTTGAATTTACAGATTTAATGTTATGACAAAAATACCCAAATTCACCATTTGAAATTTTAATATTTTGAACTAAGTCTAATTTGAATTTTGGCAGATCCAAAATATTCTACATGTCAAGGGCTTTCCAAATATGTAAACATATTTGAATTTGGATAAGTGGTTAAAAAGTTATGATAGATCTAAGTGGCAGGGGCTTTTCTGCAAAAATGCCATTTAATTAAATCGAGAAATAATATTATACACGTCAGTGCTGACTGGGCAGTGACGTGGTCGCTGACGTGGCGCTGAGCTGGATAAGTGGTTGGATCTAGATCGTTGGATCTAGATCTGACGGCAAAGATCAGCCCATACCCCTTCGATTTGAATGATTAAATCGAGACCGTGGATGGAGGATCGGACGGCAGGGGATCGATGATCAAACCTGGGCGGCGGGATCTCGCCGGAGACGATGGGGATGGCGACGGCGCGGGCTCCGGCGTGGACGAACTCGTCGGGGCGCTGCTCCCCGGGACACTAGATGACGACGACGGGACTTGGAGCGAGGTGGCGGGGACGATGGGTTTGGCGGCGTCCTCGGGTTCGTCCTGGAACGACGGGGAGACGCGGCCGGAGTTGCTCGGGCGCCAGCGAGCTCCGGTGGTTGACGGGGATGGCGCTCCCGTCGTGCCCCGGCCTCGGGAAGACGTCGAACGGCTCGGCGCGACACGGAGAGGTGGAATGTGACGCCATCATCAAGCATCCCGTACGAGAGTGGCGTCGGGGCGTGGCCAAAGACGCGACGGCTCCGGCCACCTTCGGGTGTGCACGAATTCGTCGAACAGGCTGCGGAAATTGGGGTAGGAGGGGTCTGTGGGGTGCGCGAAGACGAGTGGAGAAAGACGTGGAGGGTCTCAAGCTGACGGTGTGGTTCTACTCGCCGGAATCGGAGAAATGGATGCGGCGGCCGAGGGGTTCCGGCGACCAAATTCGTCGGCCACGGGTCACTAAATGGAGAGAAAGGAGAGGGGAAACATAGAGGGGGTCGAGGTCGATCTAAAGGGAGAAACGGCGCTCGGTTTGGGGTCTTAAATCGTCCGAAATTCTCTCGTGATTAAATCCGGCGGTTTCGGCGTGATTCTTGGCTAGAGGTTGAAGACGACCTCTCCCCCTGACAGGTGGGTCCCACTGTCAGGTTTTTCTCTTTTTCTTTTCTGTTTTATTTATTTCTTTTATAACTTTTGATTTATAACTCCAAATGAAGTCAAATAAATTTCTAAAAATTTGTAAAATTAATATCTATGTTTTTAAAACATTAGTGGGCATGTTTTGAATAATATTGAAAATTAATATTTTGAAATATTCGTTAAATACAAATTTGACACTTAAAGCCAAATTTGAAAATATATTTAATTAAACTTTCTTTTGGATGAATAAAATTTGTAAGATACCCATATTCAAAATATGTTTGAATTTAAGTTATTTAAACTCATTTCTAAATACTAAACTCATTTTAGGCTTTAGTATAATACTAAATAACATATCACTTACTATATGAAAATAAAAAGGAAAAATAATGTATTCATTGTAATTCAAAATAATTTGTGCACCATTATATTTTATTTTTAAGATAATTTCAATTGAAACTTCATAACAACTTTGAAAACTATTTTAGTTTTAATTCATTTCTTAAATAGAAAATATATTCATAATAGTCATTTCATGTTTTGAAAATAAATGAAAATCATTCAAGCAAATGAAATGTTTATTTGGGTTATTAAGTAATTATAAAATCTATGAGGTTTTAAGGTTATAAACTATAGACTTGAAATATCCAAACTATGTTTTGAACTCAGGTAAAAGAATAATAATCTTTTGGCAAATAGACAATGTTTTCAATAGTTTAAAATAACACTTGTAATTATTATTTTAATTTATTTATAGCCAAGGCTAAGTGGTTGAAATCAATTACTTATACGTAAACTATTTACTTAAAATAAAATGGTTTGTAGTTTAATAAACATTTGTCAAATTACATATTGAGGTTTAATAACTACAATGAATAATAAATTGTTTAACTTGAAAACAACTTTTGTAAGTAATGATGAACTGAGATATTTAAAATCTTTTAAAGATGCTTGAAGTATTTTATAGTTGGTTCTCTTAAGAATTTTAATATTTTATTTTAATCAAAACAAAAGTTTTAAATTTTTGTGATTTTTAAACATTCCAAAATATTGGGATGTTACAGACTACCACCCTTAAAGGGAATCTCGTCCACGAGATTCGGAGAGGCTAGACAGAAAGGAAAAATGCTTGGAATGATTCTGATAACTCGAGATGTTTTGAGAAATGAAATTTCTGACATGGAAACTTGAAAATTGGCAGGGGATGATTTTTCTGATTGGGGAGGCCAGAATGAAAGATAGACTTGGATCTCCGGGATTTGTGTAACACCCCAATTCTCTTAGCTTTAGCATTGTGGTGTTATTCTGGATTTTTCACCTCTTGCTGAAACTTTTGTGTGTAGTAATTTGAGTAAGGATTTAATATGTTTGCACATCTTATGTTGTGGGTGCTCCACTAGTGTTCCCTGACATTGAAAACACCAAAGTCACATAGCACCAAAATAAAATATCCACTATTAGGATCTTCATGGTTGTTAAAACTTAGCCAAACAAGGGGCTATTATTAAGCAAACCCTAAATGGTTTTTGGCATGCATTTGAAACATTTCCATCTAGGTCACATATAATTCCATACCCTGTTCTAAATTATCACACAAGAGCTTGTTTGCATATGAATCTCACTAGCTTTTGTAGTCATCAAAATAACATGACCATTTGAGTGATTCTTGTCCTTCGCAACAAAAGTTCTCTTTTCTTTGGGAGCTAAATAAGATGTTTGATTTGGGCATTTGGAAAATTCAGTAGTTTCACTAAATATGGTGGGCATGGGTAATTGACTTATTTTTTTTTCTTTTGTGGTTAATGTTTAAATTATTCAAACTTAGGGTTTGAATATGTCTGAGGATTTTACTCAAAACTTCTTTTCTCTCTCTCTCATTTCTACTCCACCTGCTGGAAAAGGAGAGCAGCATGATTACCCCCTGGCCCACCTGTCATGGGCTCGGGTCACCTCTCCTTCTCTTTCCTCCTTTCTCTTTTTCTCTCCACCCAACCGAAGCACACTCCCCTCTCTTCTCACTGGTCAGGCAGTCTCCTCCCGACCAGCATCCTCTCTGCCCCTCTCCACCGCCCTAGAGGACCAACCAGAACTCCCCTCCCCTTCCTCAAACCGCTCCTGCCCGAGGGAGCCCGAAAACCTGCCCCTGGTTTTGGAGCCATGCTCAGCCTCGCCCTCTCCTCTTAAAACCCTGCCCGAGGCTCTCCCTCACCTCCTCTTCTCACCCCTACCACCCTCACCCAAATCCACGCCCTCCCTCGAACTCTGGAGGTGAAGAACCTCGCCGGAGACCGATTTCTTCCCGCCGTGCTCATCGTCGTTCCTTTCCACCTCCCTCTGCAATTTTTGGCCCCTCGAGCGCGCCTCGTCGAGATCTAACTCCCCCTGCCCTCTTTTTCTCTTCTAGGTGTCCGTGGCCGCCGCGCTCGTCCTCGACCCGAGAAGCTCGCCGCCGCCGTCGCCATGGATTCCGACGTTGCATGCGAGAGTTGAGGGCACCGTCGAGCTCGCCATCGTCCCCTCCGTCGATCTCCACCCTTCCCCTGGCCCCGCGCGGTCTCTGGTGAGCGCCATCGCCACCATTTCCCTCCCCCTCGTCTGGTTCGTCCGCGTTGCGTCGCGAGGAGGACGACGACCGTGAGCGTAGATCACGAGATCTACGGCCAGGTTTGAACCTCCCCGTGCGCGCGCAGCCGTGCGCGTTTGGGCCGGCCCAGCTCAGCCCTCGCGCGAATCCGCGCTGCTCTGCGTGGCCTCTGGGCCGATCTGGCCTTGATCTGGCCCGTTCGGCTTGTTTCCCTTTTATTCTTTTTCCTGTTAATTTTTCCGGTAAATCTAGAGTTTAGCTTTAAATCATTTGTGGCAAATCTAGAGTGACTAAAATGATGGGATAAATTTTGTAACATGCATGCACGTTTTCTTAACCATGTGGCGTTGGACTTGTTCCAAAATGTGTTTTCTTTTTTGTGGTAAAATAGATTTAGTAAAAGTACCTCTTTCACCATTTGTTTAATAACTTGTGTGTTATATATACAAATCATGCAATCTTGGATCTGTTGAAAAGCTTGTAAAAATGCCTATCTAGATTGGTAAATCTTGCTTGCAGGAGAATGTTCTAGCAAACGTTATTCCTAGTCTAAGAATAACATCAGTAGGTGTTTGGGGATTTTTAACTCTTCAATAAACACACTTTTTGCGGAAATTCCAATTGGAGGTGTTAGATATGTGTTAGAGGTATCATATACTACAAATGTAGATTTTTCCAGTACTTAGTTAATTCTTAGTGAATAAATCCCTGAAACACAGGGAGATAATCTCTTAAGATGCATTTCTAAAATTTCAGAGGTTATGTCATGTCTAGTTTTAATTGAAGGAGCCACCTCTGTCCATAGATAAATGTTGGGGATATTTTTGTGGGATAGCCACAGGTTTTATCTAACTCACCCCACTGGTTTGACACCAAAATAATTCTTATTATTTTCTGCACATAGATAATGGTCAGAAGTATACTTTATTTTAAAACTGGGATAACTTGAGCTAGGAGTATCCAAATTTGATAAGTAAAATCTCCACTTAAAGAGAAAACTCACATCTCACCAGAAAGGCTAATTATGCATTCAGGAGATCTATAAAACTGAACCTACCTTCTGCCTAAGTTTGACATCAGTAGCTCTTATCTGATTTTTAATTCTTGTTTGGTGATAGATTTTCATGCACAGCTAATTTTCAGAGCTCCACATGTGTGTCAGCAGCGATGTGGTAGAAGGGTTTAATTTTAGGAGCAGTAACTTAAGAATTATGCTTAAACTATGTAAACAGCCCCTAATGAATATTGAATGCATTAGTTGTGTTTTCTGTTTGTGATGCTTGTTGTTTGTTGATATACTTTAGATTGTTATCAACTCGCATTTTAGGACTTACGCTAGTCTCGTCTGTTTTTCATGTTACGGTAGAATCGCAACCCGAGTAAGAGCAGTACGAGGTAGCTGAGCACGACTACGCTGAAGAGCAAGACCAGGGACAGTACTTTGAGCAAGGCAAGCCCACCTCACCACTATAATGAAATCTTATTATTTTATCAAGCATGTTTTGTTTTCAAAATAAAATAATGCATGTTTTACTTCTTTTGTGGCGCCTTGCCACCCGAAAACTATTTTTACCAAATATTTTTTGGCCAAAGTTATCTACTCGAATAGCTGTAGGTATTATAAGAAGAGTTTTACTTGATGAGTCTTGTCATTGAAGGCTCTATAAAGAAGATTAAGTTTTCAAATAGTATATTCTGTTATCTTACCTCAAAACTATAGGATGGGGACCCATCTGATGAAGATGTTTCAAGGAAGAAAACCCGAGTTGCTGGGAGCAATCGGCGAGCAAGTGTTTTATTAAAACCCGAGTTGCTGAGAGCAAGCGGGGATGTTTGCGAAAACCCGAGCTGCTGGGAGTAGTCGGAGGACTGGAGGTTGTTTTTGAAAAACAAAGTACTGCCCTAGCAGCCGCTCGAACAATTAACCCGTGCAACCACACTACCTGACATGGGTAGGGCTTAGCCGGAAGCTTGTCTGTTTTAGTGTTGGGGCTCTCATACTTTCTATGAGGGCTGGGTCCTCGAAGCCGGGTTGTCGTCCGGAAGAGACAATACACTGTTGAGGACCAACAGCCGGACGATTACGGCAGGTCTCCTGACGTGGCGGTGTGGTGTCCCGAGGAAAGACCAGGAGGTCTAGTGGAGCACACGGTGCCGAGGAGAACAAACCTACCGGGAGGCCCCGATACTAGGGTGGTCATAGTGGAAAGTTTTGATCGTGTTATCCGGACCCCCGCATACTGTCGTATGATGGGCCGTGGCAGACACGACAGAATAACTGATAGGTGTGGGTAAAGTGTGCAACCTCTGCAGAGTGTAAATCTATTCGAATAGTCGCGTCCGCGGTCATGGACGGTTGGAAAGGCCACTGATCTAGGCGTATGGGCATTTTGGGTCTTGAAAAGAGGAAAGGATAGGTTTCTCCGGTAGATTCGAGCAGGCATAAGTTGGTACCTGGGAGGTACGGAATTTGGGTGAAGATGGTTGATCTCGGGGAGACATCCAGTCCGATCTCAAGTCAGGAAAAAGGGTTACCCCTATCCTAGTGTTTGATAAACTTTTATAAACGAAAGTTTTGAACTTGGATATGTCCTTGCTATATCTAAGAGAAGAGAATTCTATCTCTAAATGTTTTCTTCAACAAAGATATAGAGATGTCGCATTTCAGCGAAGAGAATTCTATCTCTAAATGTTTTCTTCAACAAAGATATAGAGATGTCGTATTCTCTATGTCTAAAATCATGGTATTCGAAAACTAAGCCCTATAGTCGTATATATAGGAGCTATCCTAGCTTTTCCAAAAGTGTTTTCTTGCACTATCATGAGAATTTAAGCCTAGAGGTGGTCTTGCGAGTACGTAATTGTACTCATGTGGCTCTGTCCCTGGATATTCAAATATCCAGATTGCAATGAGGAGGCCTACATCGAGGAGGAGGTGTTTGACGACGACTTCGCCACTTAGCTGTCACCGGTCAACTGCACTTGTGGGAACATGCGCTCGGGGATGTTAAGAGTCGTCGCTAGCCACGAGCTTCCGCTATCTTAGTTAATTCCGTCCTGCGTGACGAGGTTTGTTGACTTTGGTCGTATGACCGTCTATGTGTTGTAAGACTTTTATTCGTACGACTTGAATGATGTAACTCTTTGATACCTATGTTGGATATGTGATTGCGATGCACTGATCATTGGGATCGTGATCTCTTACATAACGTGGGCATCTCGGACTTGTCCGAGGGGTCCTTACAATTTGGCAACTGGTTTGAATTATCTGGGTAGCTACCACCCTTAAAAGAAAAGTTTTGTTGATACTCAAAAATGTTCTAAGTTATATATGAAGATCAATAAAATCATTACAAACAACATCTATCAAGCATCAAGCAACAAGGTTCAAACACAAGCACACATACGTGAAAAGTTTTCAAACTTATTTTGAGAAATCGAACTAATCGTTTATCGAACGAAACATACCGATGTCATGGAAAGACAACAATGATAGTACTGCCATACCACAATTTGATATGTCAATACATCATCAGATCTCGTTATTCTAAAGGATAGGTGGTCTAATCTATCTTTTTCTTGAGTGCTTCAAGTTCTTGTTCAAGTATTGGCCGAATCCTGGTTCTTCAGTGGTCTTCCATGCATGTAGAACTTCATGTTGGATTGAAGCTTTTCCATATGAACCCGTAAAATCAGACTTAGCCTATAAGAACATGGTCATCTAGAGTAAGATAAGGTATTTTCAGAAGGTTGATTGTAGATGAGAGTACGAGTAAGATAAAATGAAAAGATTTGTTTATAGAAAGTAAATAGAATAGATTTTCAATCCTAGGGTCCAAACCTATTTCTATCCAAACCTAGGGTTTTCGAACCTACAGGCAACATTCGTGCTCTGATACCATCTGTACTGACCTCACCGCTTATTATAAGGTGGAAGTCCCTGTGTTAATGTGCTAGTCCCGGGATCTAATGCTAGCACCACAGTTTAAGATGTATATCATGCAAAAGTGTCAAATACTTTATTAAATCGCATGATCCAGTGTTACAAATATCTCTTACAACTTGCATAACCTGAAAAGTCTAGCAAAATTCAAAGAGCAGCATCGGAAAACAATAGATAAAATGAGCCTCATCATCTTCGTGTGCCACATGCATAGCATGTTGGTTGTAGGCTCGAAATCCTATCGAATGCTCACTCGTCGTCTGTCAAATCTGCAAGGTTTAGTTGCAGCCCAGCTATAAAGGGTCAGCACAACTGAATTGTGGTGGCAAGTGACTTTGATTTCTAATATTCTACTAAGCTATATCTATATGCTTATTTGGCTGGTGGAGCTCAAGGCTATTGCGTAAAGCAAGTTTTTTCCTACATTTGATAAACAATTTTCTTAAATCAATATCTTCTCTTTCAGAGACATCTCGAGACAAGTCTATGTCTCCTACCCATGTTCACCCAACAAAGTTTTATTAAGAAATTGGGATGAAGAGATTTTCATAACACAGCCTTGTGTAGTTTCTCAAATTGTCCGATGCCGGGGACACGGCTAAGATCTTAGGTTTTAAACTCTCGAGAGGGTGTGCACTTTCACCATTAGACTCAATCAACCCAAACTATCCTCTACACTCCTTTAGTGAGAAGGAAAAGGAGAAGATCAAGACGAGACTTTTCAGAAGTTGCTTTCCCATGATCATACTAAGAGATTACCACCATCCTATCAACTCTACCACCATCAATCTCTTGACCCAGGTCCACATCAACTTACTCCATCAAGACAGAGCCCATATTGACCAATGGTTGCACGGTAAGCAACTAAACTCAGTGTAAACTTAAATCTCATAGCCCTGGGTGGCCTACCACAAGTGAGCAACTCAGGTTAACACCGCATATCATGGCCCCAAGTAAGTGGAAACTATCTTGGGCGAAGACAACCATGAAACTTCGCCCTGTGAAGCCACTCAACTTGAAACCTCCTCAATCGACCCAATCCACCCAGGCGTTAAATTAATTTAGTGGAAATTTTCATTTATCACATCAACCATAAAACAATCATTTTTGCAGCATGTACTTCCACTAAATTATAATAGGGGTCTAACTGGAATTTCTAGGGGGTAACCTAACAGGTTTGCATAGCATACTACAAATCTCCCAGAAACCTGTCATGCATACTACTTTTGCAAATACTGCTTAAAACACTAGGTATGCAACAGAATAAAATAGTAGGTGTTTTATGAAGTCACTTGCCTGATGAATGTTGTCGTTTCTCACACACTCATTATCGACAACGAACATTGCACTCCGTTCAATCTATACGGTAAAAAGACATACAATAAACAAGCAATTCAACAAGCACATAACAATTAAAACAAACAAGCGTAGAAAGGCTTAGCACACGGTTCGGTCAAGGGTATCACATAATTCGATATGCAAAAGGAATTAATGTGATTGAGTTAAGGGTTTGCCAATTTGGTCAGGGGTTGGTCTTGAAAAATATTTACATAAATGCAGGGTCAAGATGTTTTGAAAACAAATTAAAACAAGGTTTGCAACTTTAAGATATTTAGCATATCTAAAACATTTACACAAGTCTAAGTTTCAAAAATTATTTTAATCATATTTGGTTTTGGCATTGTTCACAAGATTAGACATCAATTTGGAAAAAAAGGATTTTAAAACAAATTAATATTCAAGAATTTCCTAATTTATCATATCTAAACATTTTTAATTCCCAACTTAAAAGTTCATAGTAATTTATAATAACCTAGTTATTTGCAATGACATAAAGTTTTAGATCACAGTTTTAGTAACACCTAATTAACCAATAACCTTTATAAACACTTGTAAATGAACTAAAATCATTTAAAAGGTTTTTAAACCAAACTTACTTATTAATGTTATGAATTATATTAATAAATAGGATTTGAGCTATCTCTGGAGAAGGACAATTATTTATGTCTTTGGTGCAAAGTAATAAATTTTAAATTACTAAACCTTATAATGTGCTAGAATAAATCAAATTAAGTCTCATGATCTTTAAATTCATTTTAAATTATTCAAGCATTATTTATAAATTTTTTTATAAATGGGGTTAATAGTCAGAGGGCTTTTAATTAAATGTATAACAATTGGATTTAATCAAAAAATGTTTGTATTAAAAGTTATGTCAAAAATAGTCAAACTACTCAAATTAAACATACAACTATTTAATCAACAAAATAATTCTCAAAATTATTTTATAACAGATGCAACATATTACACATTTTATAAAGTTTCTAAAACAATTTTATTTGCAATTTTTGAATTTACAGATTTAATGTTATGACAAAAATACCCAAATTCACCATTTGAAATTTTAATATTTTGAACTAAGTCTAATTTAAATTTTGGCAGATCCAAAATATTCTACATGTCAAGGGCTTTCCAAATATGTAAAAATATTTGAATTTGGATAAGTGGTTAAAAAGTTATGATAGATCTAAGTGGCAGGGGCTTTTATACCAAAATGCCATTTCATTAAATAGTTTACACGTCAGTGCTGACTGGGCAGTGACGTGGTCGCTGACGTGGCGCTGAGCTGGATAAGTGGTTGGATCTAGATCGCTGGATCTAGATCTGACGGCACAGATCAGCCCATACCCCTTCGATTTGAATGATTAAATCGAGACCGTGGATGGAGGATCGGACGGCAGGGGATCGATGACCAAACCTGGGCGGCGGGATCTCGCCGGAGACGATGGGGATGGCGACGGCGCAGGCTCCGGCGTGGACGAACTCGTCGGGGCGCTGCTCCCTGGGACACTAGATGACGACGACCGGACTTGGAGCGAGGTGGCGGGGACGATGGGCTTGGCGGCATCCTCGGGTTCGTCGTGGAACGACGGGGAGACGCGGCCGGAGTTGCTCGGGTGCCGGCGAGCTCCGGTGGTTGACGGGGATGGCGCTCCCGTGGTGCCCCGGCCTCGGGAAGACGTCGAACGGCTCGGCGCGACACGGAGAGGTGGAATGTGACGCCATCATCAAGCATCCCGTCCGAGAGTGGCGTCGAGGCGTGGCCAAAGACGCGACGGCTCCGGCCACCTTCGGGTGTGCACGAATTCGTCGAACAGGCTGCGGAAATTGGGGTAGGAGGGGTCCGTGGGGTGCGCGAAGACGAGTGGAGAAGGACGTGGAGGGTCTCAAGGCAGACGGTGTGGTTCTACTCGCCGGAATCGGAGAAATGGAGGCGGCGGCCAAGGGATTCCGGCGACCAAATTCGTCAGCCACGGGGCACTAAATGGAGAGAAAAGAGAGGGGAAACACAGAGGGGGTCGAGGTCGATCTAAAGGGAGAAACGGCGCTCGGTTTGGGTTCTTAAATCGTCCAAAATTCTCTCGTGGTTAAATCCGGCGGTTTCGGCGTGATTCTTGGCTAGAGGTTGAAGACGACCTCTCCCCCTGACAGGTGGGTCCCACTGTCAGGTTTTTCTCTTTTTCTTTTCTGTTTTATTTATTTCTTTTATAACTTTTGATTTATAACTCCAAATGAAGTCAAATAAATTTCTAAAAATTTGTAAAATTAATATCAATGTTTTTAAAACATTAGTTGGCATGTTTCGAATAAGTTTGAAAATTAATATTTTGAAATATTCATTAAATACAAATTTGACACTTAAAGTCAAATTTGAAAATATATTTAATTGAACTTTCTTTTGGATGAATAAAATTTGTAAGATACCCATATTCAAAATATGTTTGAATTTAAGTTATTTAAACTCATTTCTAAATACTAAACTCATTTTAGGCTTTAGTATAATACTAAATAACATATCACTTACTATATGAAAATAAAAAGGAAAAATAATGTATTCATTTTAATTCAAAATAATTTGTGCACCATTATATTTTATTTTTAAGATAATTTCAATTGAAACTTCATAACAACTTTGAAAAATATTTTAGTTTTAATTCATTTCTTAAATAGAAAATATATTCATAATAGTCATTTCATGTTTTGAAAATAAATGAAAATCATTCAAGCAAATGAAATGTTTATTTGGGTTATTAAGTAATTATAAAATCTATGAGGTTTTAAGGTTATAAACTATAGACTTGAAATATCCAAACTATGTTTTGAACTCAGGTAAAAGTATAATAATCTTTTGGCAAATAGACAATGTTTTCAATAGTTTATATAACACTTGTAATTATTATTTTAATTTATTTATAGCCAGGGCTAAGTGGTTGAAATCAATTACGTATACGTAAACTATTTACTTAAAATAAAATGGTTTGTAGTTTAATAAACATTTGTCAAATTACATATTGAGGTTTAATAACTACAATGGATAATAAATTGTTTAACTTGAAAACCACTTTTGTAAGTAATGATGAACTGAGATATTTAAAATCTTTTAAAGATGCTTGAAGTCTTTTATAGTTGGTTTGTAACATCCTAGGATTTTTCAAATTCAGAAAAATCAGAAAAATTAAAAACTTTTTGAAAACTATGTGTATGTCGATTTGAAAATAAAATTCATGCATGCATTCATCATTTTCTTGCATTGTTTAGATTTGAAATTACAATGGTTGAAATACTATTTCCAGTTGAAAATCTATCTGAGAAAATATTAAAAACAAAATAACGATTATGCTATTTATCTTATTTTACTTTAATATTTTGATTGTAATTATTAGAAATAATTATTTTCATATGTTCACAATTGTGGTACCAAATTTTATTTAGCCATAAGTAAGAAATTGACTAAATTTCTATTTTCAAATTTGACAAAAGTATCAAATTTGCATTAAATCAAATATTCAAAATTAATATTTTAAAAAAGTGATCAAAAGATGTCCATAAATGTTTTAAAATAAAGATATGATTTTTAGAACTTTTTAGAAATTAATTTCACTTAATTCGGAGTTTTAAAACAAAAGTTATGAAGGAAATAAAAAAAAACGAATCAGGCCCAGCCGGCCGGCCCAAACTGGGCCGAACCGAACCTGACCCGTATCTAACTCAAACTGTCTGAAAATTCATTTTTCCAACCACGTTTCATTCAAACACGTATATCTCGAGAAATTTAACTCTAAATCCGGATCCGCTTGATCCTGCGCGTTCACAACTCCGAGCCCTATCTATTCCACCATCCCTCCGCCTATATAAACCCCTGTAGCCGCCAAAATCTCTTTTACTCTTTTCGTTCCACCGATACCCTAATCAGCGAAATAGTATTTTGTTCATTTGATGAACAAAACCATCTCCAATCGCGACGGGGCCTTAATCATTGTTGTAGATCTCGTCGATACCTTTCCATTCCAATAAGACTCAACTCTTTTTATCAAGCGTGGAGGAAGAATTTTGAATAGTCATCCATCAGATCTGAAGTCGTATTTCTCAGATCTCTTCGCGCTCGTTGCGCCAAATATAAATTCCCCCGGTGAAAATGTAGATCTACTCTATATCTAGAACTTTTCTTTTGATAACTTTTTATTTTAACGTACGTAATTTTTTGTATAATACAGATCGTGTTTAATGTTGGTCGAGTAACCAAACCCTCTCAAAAGTTTGGGACGACAATACGAAAGTTGTTCCCCTGATCAAGACCTTTCTTTTGCCCCATGATTCATCTTATTTGGTTCAGCGAGCTGAGAGATATTTGTGTTTGAAGTTTCGCATCAGAAAGGTATTTTGAGATTTATGACCAATCTATTCATCCACTTATGTTATAATTGTGATAATTAGAAAGAGCACGTAATTCTCTATAACTTTCGTTAAGAGTGTTTTTCCATCCGAGCAACTTTATTTTTGGTCAAATTCATAGTCAAATCCCAGTCAGCCTGCCACGTCAGCGAGTCAATTCCCACGTCAACGGTCAAAGTCAACAGTCAACCGAAGACCGGCAGTTTTACAGAAAAACCCTAGAATTTAAATCTATCACTACTTTTTATTGGTTTGGTCAAATTTTACAAATAAAATATTTTTGGAAAGCTTATGACACGTAGAAACTTTTGGCATCATTACTTTTATGTTTTGTCAAATTAAAAATTGTTGAAATTCAAAAGTGGCATTCAAAAGTGGAATTTAAAATTTATCAAACTCTTTTGCTATAAATTTGAATGTCTAAGTATTGGCAGTAGTATTTTTCTACTAATTTTTTTAGAATACTTTTCTATGATTTTATAATTAATATTGATTAAATACTTTTAAGTGTTGTTGTAATGATTAACATTGATTAAAAATTTATTAAAAATTATTTTCATCATCTATTCGAATTATAAAGTATTTAGTCATATTATAACCACTTTGGTATTAAAATGTACTTAGAAATATTTCGCCTCTTTAAACAAAATAAATTCTTCGTTAGAAAATATTTGATAACTATTTTTCGACAACACTCTTCTTTAGAAAAAATTCAACATCTTAAAGATGCTAAATCTTTTCCTTAGAAAATTTTAGCATCTAGAAAACTTAGTTGTTTTATTTTGTTAAGTGTTGTCCTTAGAAATAAATTGCATTGCATGCGTGACATATCTATTGTATAGTTATACTCCTTATAGGAAAACTCCTTCCTTATTTTCCCTAAGTTAGGATTATTTTCAACCTAGTGTTTTGGTAAAGTGCTATGCACTTAGACACTTAGGATTTCCAAGATGGAGCTAGAAGGCCATTAAAGGACTTAGCCAAAACAAGACTTCAGAAGTATCTCCAAGAAGTAGAAGCACTTAGATGAAAAATCAAGAGGAAGTTCATGAAGACCAACCAGAAATATTTTCTAAGTCTTGCTCCCTCTCTCTTTCATTTCTCCTTTCTTATCTTAGACCTCTTGAAGACTAAGTTAAATCCAAGACCAGCCTAGGTGATACAAATGTAACACCCCAATTCTCTTAGCTTTAGCATTGTGGTGTTTTTCTAAATTTTTCACCTCTTGCAAATACTTTTGTGGGTGTAAAAATTTGAGTCATGGTTAAATTTGCTTGCACACTGTAACATCCCAATTTTGCTAAAATTTAAAACTTTGCATTCATACATCATTCATCATATAGGCTTAACTTTTAATCACATAAATACTAAATAAAAATTCAATTATGAGTTTAAATAATGTTTAATCCCATTTATATGTTTATTTAAAACTTACTTCATAAATATAATTTTCCAAATTATATAATGGGTAAGGTTATTATTAAAAATTGCTAATTTAAATAACCTTTCCAAAATATATTTTTATGAATTTTTCTGAAATGTTTTGAATAGGTTTAAAAATCATTTAGTAAATCAGATTTGAAAAACAGTTTTTTATTTTATTTAAAAGATTTTGTTACCAGGCCGGCCCAGACGTTATCCACCGCGCGTGCGGTCGATAACGACCCATCGGCCCGCCCCAGCGCGCGCGCTGCTCCCCTCTCGCTGACAGGTGGGCCCCACCTGTCAGCCGTCTTCCACCTCCGTCCGGAGATCGCGCCGGAGACGACGACCACGACCGAGCCGTTTCCGGGCCGGTTTCCACCGTGATTAGCTCCCGCGCCCCCTCCTATTTATACCCTGCGAGGCTGCCTCCGAAACCCCCCCCCCCCAAAACCCTACCTCTCCGCCGTCGGGCTGCTCGGAATCGAGCTCGCCGTCGCCGCCATTGCCGCCGGGCTTTTTCGCGAGTGCGGTAAGCTCCAAGCTCCTCGAGCTCCACCGAGCCCCCCCCCTCGCTTCCCCATCCTTTTGCGCACCCGTTGAGCCCCCTTGCTTGTCCCATTTCGCAGCCGAACGCCGAAAACAACCTCGACCGAGGTGCCCCGCCGCCGGCCACCATCTCCGACGAGGAAAAGAGAGGAGTCTCGACGCTGCCGCCACGCCATCGACCTCGCCTCCTCCTCCGCGTCAATTTGGTAAGAACCGTTCGTACTGGGGCGGTGTTTTCATGCGGGAAGCGTCGAGGCCGACGCGCCGCCGCCGCCGGCGAGCCTTCCGGCGACCCGCGCGCCGCTCGGTTCGGCCGGGCGTCCCACGCCGTTGGATCTAGATCCAACGGATCTAGATCCAAAAGATCCCGTGCGTCCGATCTCATTTAAATAGCACGGCTCTCGTCCACGATCCGCGCGAATCGTTTTCGTCTAATAGGATCGCGCCATGTAGCCCCATTATTTTCTTTTTCGCACGAATTTTATAAATAAAACAGAAAAATATGCAAAACTTAGAAAATTCATAACTTATGTTCTATAAGTCCAAATTCAATGAACTTTATATCCACGGATAGCCCTGCTAGAGTAGTTTAATTCTACATCATTTGTTTTTGCTTTTGTTAAATAATAATTCATAAGATCATCCGAGGAGTAATTCGGCTATTAAATCCATAACTTAAATAATAAAAATGTTTTACAAATAAACTCAATTGTTTTAGGTTTAGGTTAACAACCTCTGCCCAGGAATATTAATATATGTCTTAATTGAAAAATTTCTTAGAACAATAAAATTTGTAATGTTATAATCTAAGTTTTGGTTACTTTGTTTTCAGTTAATAAATTGTTAAGTGAATTGAGAAATTCCTAGAAATTGCATCTCATGCATTTAATACCAGAGAATATAAATCATGGATAAGTGTGTCTAATTCTACACATGACATATCATGCATGCATACATATTTTATTTGGTGTGTGAGATTTTGTGTGGATATTTATTTGTATGTATTGCTTGTGCTAGATTGTGAAGGAGAGGAAGGACCTGCTTGTGATTGCTATTCTTGTTGTGCCTGCCCCTCCTGCTGCCAAGGCAAGTGACTTCATAAAACACCTACTATTTTGTTCTATGGCATATCTAGTGTTTTCAAACAGTATTTGCAAAAGTAGTATGCATGATAGGTTTTTGGGAGATTGTAGTATGCTATGCAAACCTTTTAGGTTTCCCCTTAGAAATTCCAGATTAGACCCCTATTATAATTTAGTGGAAGCAACTGCTGCAAAAATGATTGTTTTATGGTTGATGTGATAAATGAAAATTTCCACTAAATAAATTTAACGCCTGGGTGGATTGGGTCGATCGAGGAGGTTTCAAGTTGAGTGGCTTCTCAGGGCCTAGTGTCATGGTTGTCTTCGCACAGGGTAGTTTCTACTTACCTGGGGCCATGATATGCGGTGTTAACCTGAGTTGCTCACTTGTGGTAGGCCACCCAGGGCTATGAGATTTAAGTCTACACTGAGTCGAGTTGCTTATCGTGCAACCATTGGTCAATATGGGCTCTGTCTTGATGGAGTAAGTTGTTGTGGACCTGGGTCAAGAGATTGATGGTGGTAGAGTTGATATGATGGTGGTAATCTCTTAGTATGATCGTGGGAAAGCAACTTCTGAAAAGTCTCGTCTTAATCTTCTCCTTTTCCTTCTCACTAAAGGAGTGTAGAGGATAGTTTGGGTTGATTGAGTCTAATGGTGAAAGTGCACACCCTCTCGAGAGTTAAAACCTAAGATCTTAGCCGTCTCCCCGGCAACGGACAATTTGAGTAACTACACAAGGCTGTGTTCTGAAAATCTCCTCATCTCAAATTTCTTAATAAAACTTTTGTTGGGTGAACATGGGTAGGAGACATGGACTTGTCTTGAGATTGTCTCTGAAGGAGAAGATATTGATTTAAGAAAATTGTTTATCAAAAGTAGGAGAAAATTTGCTTTGCGCAATAGCCTTGAGCTCCACCAGCCAAATTAAGCATATAGTTATAGTAGAGTAGAACATTAGGAATTAAAGTCACTTGCCACCACAATTCAATTGTGCTGACCCTTTATAGCTGGGATGCAACTAAACCTTGCAGAATGTCCGAATGAGGAGTAAGGGGGTCGCTTCAGGCTACAACCAACATGATTTGCCAGTGGCTTCATGGAGAAGATGTAGCTCCATGCTACCTTTAGTATTGCGTTTGAACTCTGAAATAAAGTGTGAACTATTGATTCAGCTTGCATTTCCGCTATGCTAAGTTGTAACGATATTTGTTTTTGGATCATTCGTCTCGTTCTGTAATAAATTATGACATTGTACTGTGATATTACATCTTATTGGAGAATGTGAGACTTATGTGATCCAAGTCTTTACATTATTCATATGTGTCACTGCTTTCATAAGCATGGGCACTACAGATGGTATCAGAGCACGAATGTTGCATGTAGGCTCGAAACCCCAAGGATTGGATACAAACCCTAAAATAAATATTTATAATTAATAAAAATTCGAAATACCAGACTTCTTTTCTTATAATATGTTCCTTACCTTCTACATTCTTATTTTGTTTCATCTCTTTAATTCTTATCCCTTCAAAATTCTTGTAGATGAAGAACTTCACTCGTGAGTTATCCCCGCAGAAAGGAGACCAGTACTACTTCAGTGACCAGCTCCTCAGTATTTCCAAAACCCTAAGGTTGACGCCGCCAGTCTTCAGGGGCAAAGAAATTATGTCAGAAGATTACCCTGAAGGACGCTGGAAGATCGAGGCAGAAGTTCTCCCTCGTCTTGATCCTCCTGGATCGCAGCTGATCCGTTTCCGATCTAGATACCCCAACTGGAAGAATGGAGTGGAGATGGCGATGCTGGAGACCTTGTCACGCATCATTGAGCAGTTCTATGACGAGATCAAGCCTATCTCCGTCTTTCGACACTTTGTCAGGAGGGATAGCATTGGACAACCCGTTCAACCCTCACTTAGGGGTATGAACGAGAAGCATCATGGAGACCTTGGAGCTCATTGCCATAACTTGGATATACTTCTGGGACAAGAGATCTTCTACAGGGCAGATTTAAGGCGCGTCCACCGTCATGTTAAGGAAATCTTAGAAGAAGAGAAAGATATTCTTCGTGTAGAAGTTCAGGTGCTAACGAAGGAGAACAAGGAACTGGAAGACAAGATTTACCTGCAAGATGATAGGATTGCGCAGAAGGATGCCCACATTTTGGCATTGCAGGCTCAGTGTGCTCATTTGTGTGAACAACTAAGCCAAATGGAACTTCAGGCAGAGAAGAATCATCCCCCTGACGCCCCAGAGCCCCTAGTGTTAACCTATCCCGATGAGGACACTCCCAAGGAAGCCACAGGTGTCAAGAAGCGGAAGTGTGGGAACACCCGCAAATACATAAGGAGTTTTAAAATTTGATTAGTAAGACCACCAATTATTCCTACCTTACGAGTATTTCTCCTAGCCTCATCGAAGTTGTATTGACCCACCAATTTGTGGTGAGGCAGTACCTTGAAAACCATGTCCTAGCTTGGTTTGCAAGTCTCTAAAATATCGAATTTATAAAATACTTCGGGTATGTCTGTTTATTTCTTGCTTGTTATGTTTCTGTGAAGTGTGTTGATGTGCATGGGTAGATTTTTCCTTTGTAGTCTCTTCTATCACTACTTACCTATGCCCACACCATACAGATGCCTCCACGTCGTGATCCTGACAACAACAATACCAACGAAATAATGCAACAAATGATGGCAGCCCAGACATAGTTGATGACCATGATGGCTCAGTTCATGGCAAACCAAAACAATCCACCACCCCCTCCACCGCCGCCACCACCACCCCCACCCAAAGTTGACCGCCTTGCTAGGTTCTTGAGGCTCAGACCCAACAAATTCTCCACAGCTACTGAACCAATCGTAGCCGATGATTGGCTACGCTCTGTGAACAAGGATCTAGTTACTTGCGAGTGTACGGAATTGGAGAAAATAAGGTTCACTTCCCATCTACTGGAGGGACCAGCGGCACAGTGGTGGGAAACATATCAGATCACTCACCCACTTGAAGGACTTACCTGGGAAATCTTTAAAGAAGGTTTCCGCAATGCTCACATCTCTACTGGGATCATGAATCTGAAAAGGGATGAGTTCTGTACCCTGAGACAGGGAAATCGTGCTCTGAGGGAGTACATGGAGGACTTCAATTCCCTCTCACGCTATGCCCCAGAGGATGTAGACACCGATGCAAAGAGGAAGTATAAGTTTCTGAATGGACTCAATGGTGAGCTGAAAATACCATTGTATGTGGCCTATGCTCCCAATTATCAGGACCTTCTTGATCAGGCCATTACTCTGGACAGCAACATGAAGAAGGAGGAGAATAGAAAAAGGAAGTTCAGCGCCAATAAGTACAACACTAATCTGATGGAGAAGAAACCATACGTTCCTGAGAACAGTGGGGGTCACCACAGTCACAAGAGTGGAAGTGGCCACAACCATAATGGTCATATCCATAAAGTAGGAAATTCCGGATACAGAGGAAATGGACAGGGTGGTAGTGGACACAACCACCCGTTCAATGGGAACAATAGTGGAAAAGAGCAACACCGCCACAACAATGAGCCTAAACGAGATATTAGTCAAGTGACTTGCTACAAGTGTGGGAACAAGGGACATTACTCAACAGACTGCCCAGAGAAGAAGAAGGCGCCGGAAGCATCAAAGCCTAATCCTTTCCAGAAGGCACAGGTGAATCATCTTGATGTGGAAGAAGTGCAGAATGAACCGGATGCAGTGATTGGTACGTTCCTACTACATACCTTTCCAGCATTAGGCTTGTTCGATACTGGAGCATCCCACTCATTCATCTCAAGAGCTTTTGTTAATAAAAACAAACTGACTACTACAAGCCTGCTAAATCCAGTTAGGGTGAGTTCCCCAGGGGGGGAAATGCTCGCACAAACCGATTGTCAAAACTTGAGTTTAGAAATTGGTAAACACTCCTTTCCGGTAAACCTGATAATATTAGAGACCCAGGGTCTGGATGTTATACTCGGTATGGATTGGTTGGCCAAGTTTGAAGGAGTATTGGATTGTGCGAATAGATCCATTACACTCACCACTCCCGAGAAGAAGAAGATCAGATACAAATCCAAATTTGAATTTAAGAAAGTTAAGCTAAATTCTCTTAAGGGGGTTAGCATGGGAGACGTTCGTGTGGTAAGAGATTACCCTGATGTTTTCCCCGAAGAACTACCGGGAATGCCACCCGATAGGGATGTTGAATTTCTTATAGATTTGGTTCCCGAAACGGGACCCATAGCCAAGAGACCATATCCAATGGCCGTAGCTGAATTGAAAGAACTCAAGAAACAGTTAGAGGAGCAACTGCAGAAAGGATTCATCCGCCCAAGTTCATCACCTTGGGGAGCACCCATTCTGTTTGTAGAGAAAAAGGATAGTACTCAAAGGCTAGTAACGGATTATCGAGCAATCAACGAGGTGACGATCAAGAACAAGTACCCGCTACCGAAAATTAATGAGCTCTTCGACCAGCTAGAGGGTGCTTCGGTATTCTCTAAGATCGATTTGCGATCAGGATACTTTCAAATGAAAGTAAGAGAACTAGATATACCAAAAACTGCCTTCACTACTAGATATGGATTATATGAGTACACCGTAATGCCGTTTGGTTTAACCAATGCACCGGCATACTTCATGAATATGATGAATAAAGTGTTTATGGACTTTCTGGATAAGTTTGTTGTGGTGTTCATTGATGATATCCTGATATACTCCAAAAGTCAGGAGGAACATGAAGAACACTTGCACATGATATTACAGAGACTTAGAGAACATAAGCTGTATGCCAAATTTAGCAAGTGTGAATTCTGGCTAGAATAAGTTGGTTTTCTAGGACACGTTGTGTCAAAAAATGGAATAGCCGTAGACCCAGAAAAGGTGTCAGCTGTGACAAAATGGGAAGTACCCAAGAATGTGGCAGACATCCGTAGTTTCCTTGGACTGGCAGGTTATTATAGAAGATTTATTGAGAACTTCTCCAAACTTGCCAAACCATTGACTTCACTACTGAAGAAGGAAGTCAAATTCAAGTGGACGGAAGAATGTGAAATAAGTTTCCAGGAACTGAAGAAACGGCTGGTGTCAGCACCTGTTTTATGTTTGCCAGATATAGAGAAGGAATTCCAAGTATATTGTGATGCCTCGCACCATGGACTAGGAAGTGTCCTAATGCAAGAAGGGAAAGTGGTTTCATACGCTTCTAGACAGCTTAAGAAACATGAGGTCACCTATCCCACCCACGATCTGGAGTTAGCATCAGTAGTGCATGCGTTAAAGACGTGGAAACCCTATCTTTAGGGAAAACGTTGTGAAGTATTCACGGATCACAAGAGCCTGAAATATATTTTCACCCAGAAGGAATTGAATATGAGGCAAAGAAGATGGCTGGAACTTATTAAGGACTATGATATGAGTTTGCAATATCACTCAGGAAAGGCTAATGTGGTGGCAGACGCTTTGAGCCGTAAGGTCCATTTAAATGGACTGACAGCGGGAGAATTGCCCGAGGATTTAAGTAGAGCATTTAAGGACCTCAGATTAGAGGTAGTACCCGAAGGATTCCTCGCAACACTGGACGTACAACCGTTGTTGATGGATAAGATTCGGGAAGGCCAGAAGGGAGACAAAGTAATGGATGAAATCAAGGTCAACCTGAGCGAAGGGAAGGCCAAGGGTTTTCGAATGGATGAGCAAGGCACCTTGTGGTTTGAGAAACGCATCTGCGTGCCGCAAGATGAGGATCTTAGAAAATTGATTCTGCAAGAAGCACATAACTCGCCTTATTCCATACACCCGGGAAACACCAAGTTGTACATGGATGTAAAGGAAAGATTTTGGTGGAATAACCTGAAGAGAGACATCGCGGAATATATAGCTAAGTGCGATGTATGTAGTCGAGTAAAGGCGGAGCATCAGAAGCCAGCAGGATTGTTGCAACCTTTACCTATACCGGATTGGAAATGGGAACAGATAGGTATGGATTTCATTACTGGGTTACCGTGTACCAGATCGGGATATGATTCGATCTGGGTAATAGTGGATCGTTTGACAAAGGTGGCCCATTTTGTGCCAGTAAAGACTACCTACTCAAGTGCTAAGTTGGCAGAGATTTACATGAGGAGAATTGTATGCCTTCATGGTATTCCCCAAAGGATTGTGTCTGACAGAGGTATCCAGTTTACCTCGCATTTCTGGAAACAACTACATGAATCATTGGGTACGAGACTAGAGTTCAGTACAGCATTTCATCCCCAAACGGATGGACAGACGGAAAGAGTAAACCAAATTTTAGAAGATATGCTGAGGACATGTGCCTTGGACTACAAGTCTAGTTGGGATGATAATTTGCCATACGCAAAATTTTCCTATAACAACAGCTACCAAGCAAGCATAGAGATGTCGCCGTTTGAGGCACTTTATGGTAGGAAATGCACCACACCACTACTCTGGAGCGGTGTGGGAGATCGAAGTTTATTTGGACCTGATATAATCCAGGAAGCTGAAGAGAAGGTCCGAATAATCAAGGACAGATTGAAGATCGCGCAGTCCAGGCAGAAAAGCTATGCGGATTCCAAAAGGAGAGAAATCACATATGAGATAGGTGACAGGGCTTATTTAAGAGTGTCACCAATGCGTGGTGTAAAGAGGTTCGGGATCAAGGGTAAACTTGCACCTCGATTCATCGGCCCCTTTAAGATTCTTTCCCGCAAGGGAGAAGTAGCAAATGAGTTAGAATTGCCGGAAGTTCTGTCAGCAGTTCACAATGTTTTCCACGTGAGTCAATTGAAGAAGTGTCATCCAGAGATGACAGAAACCCCGCTACGGGATACAGTGTCATTAGAAGAAGTTCAGTTGGAAAGTGACCTGACGTATGAAGAGAAGCCAATCAAAATCTTGGAGATGGTAGAAAGGATCACATGAACCAAGACTATCAAATTTTGTAAGGTCCAATGGAACCACCATACCGAAGAAGAAGCAACCTGGGAACGGGAGGATGATCTTCGGGAAGAACACCCACATCTTTTTGAAGGCCAAACCGAATCTCGAGGACGAGATTCATCTTAAGGGGGTTAGGTTTGTAACATCCCAATTTTGCTAAAATTTAAAACTTTGCATTCATACATCATTCATCATATAGGCTTAACTTTTAATCACATAAATACTAAATAAAAATTCAATTATGAGTTTAAATAATGTTTAATCCCATTTAAATGTTTATTTAAAACTTACTTCATAAATATAATTTTCCAAATTATATAATGGATAAGGTTATTATTAAAAATTGCTAATTGAAATAACCTTTCCAAAATATATTTTTATGAATTTTTCTGAAATGTTTTGAATAGGTTTAAAAATCATTTAGTAAATCAGATTTGAAAAATAGTTTTTATTTTATTTAAAAGATTTTGTTACCAGGCCGGCCCAGACGTTATCCACCGCGCGTGCGGTCGATAACGGCCCATCGGCCCGCCCCAGCGCGCGCGCGCTGCTCCCCTCTCGCTGACAGGTGGGCCCCACCTGTCAGCCGTCTTCCACCTCCGTCCGGAGATCGCGCCGGAGACGACGACCACGACCGAGCCGTTTCCGGGCCGGTTTCCGCCGTGATTAGCTCCCGCGCCCCCTCCTATTTATACCCCGCGAGGCCGCCTCCGAAACCCCCCCCCCCAAAACCCTACCTCTCCGCCGTCGGGCTGCTCGTCGCCGTCGCCGCCATTGCCGTCGGGCTTTTTCGCGAGTGCGGTAAGCTCCAAGCTCCTCGAGCTCCACCGAGCCCGCCCCCCCCCCCCCCCCCCGTCGCTTCCCCATCCTTTTGCGCACCCGTTGAGCCCCCTTGCTTGTCCCATTTCGCAGCCGAACGCCGAAAACGACCTCGACCGAGGTGTCCCGCCGCCGGCCACCATCTCCGACGAGGAAAGGAGAGGAGTCTCGACGCCGCCGCCGCGCCATGGACCTCGCCTCCTCCTCCGCGTCAATTCGGTAACAACCGTTCGTCCTGGGGCGGTGTTTTCATGCGGGAAGCGTCGAGGCCGACGCGCCGCCGCCTCGGGCGCCGCCGCCGGCGAGCCTTCCGGCGACCCGCGCGCCGCTCGGTTCGGCCGGGCGTCCCACGCCGTTGGATCTAGATCCAAACGATCCCGTGCGTCCGATCTCATTTAAATCGGACGGCTCTCGTCCATGATCCGCGCGAATCGTTTTCGTCCAATAGGATCGCGCCACGTAGCCCCATTATTTTCTTTTTTCGCAGGAATTTTATAAATAAAACAGAAAAATATGGAAAACTTAGAAAATTCATAACTTATGTTCTGTAAGTCCAAATTCAATGAACTTTATATCCACGGACAGCCCTGCTAGATTTGCTTATTCTACATCATTTGTTTTTTCTTTTGTTAAATAATAATTCATAAGATCATCCGAGGAGTAATTCGGCTATTAAATCCATAACTTAAATAATAAAAATGTTTTACAAATAAACTCAATTGTTTTAGATTTAGGTTAACAACCTCTGCCCAGGAATATTAATATATGTCTTAATTGAAAACTTTCTTAGAACAATAAAATTTGTAATGTTATAATCTAAGTTTTGGTTACTTTGTTTTCAGTTAATAAATTGTTAAGTGAATTGAGAAATTCCTAGAAATTGCATCTCATGCATTTAATACCAGAGAATATAAATCATGGATAAGTGTGTCTAATTCTACACATGACATATCATGCATGCATACATATTTTATTTGGTGTGTGAGATTTTGTGTGGATATTTATTTGTATGTATTGCTTGTGCTAGATTGTGAAGGAGAGGAAGGACCTGCTTGTTATTGCTATTCTTGTTGTGCCTGCCCCTCCTGCTGCCAAGGCAAGTGACTTCATAAAACACCTACTATTTTGTTCTATTGCATATCTAGTGTTTTCAAACAGTATTTGCAAAAGTAGTATGCATGATAGGTTTTTGGGAGACTGTAGTATGCTATGCAAACCTTTTAGGTTTCCCCTTAGAAATTCCAGATTAGACCCCTATTATAATTTAGTGGAAGCAACTGCTGCAAAAATGATTGTTTTATGGTTGATGTGATAAATGAAAATTTCCACTAAATAAATTTAACGCCTGGGTGGATTGGGTCGATCGAGGAGGTTTCAAGTTGAGTGGCTTCTCAGGGCCTAGTGTCATGGTTGTCTTCGCCCAGGGTAGTTTCTACTTACCTGGGGCCATGATATGCGGTGTTAACCTGAGTTGCTCACTTGTGGTAGGCCACCCAGGGCTATGAGATTTAAGTCTACACTGAGTCTAGTTGCTTATCGTGCAACCATTGGTCAATATGGGCTCTGTCTTGATGGAGTAAGTTGTTGTGGACCTGGGTCAAGAGATTGATGGTGGTAGAGTTGATAGGATGGTGGTAATCTCTTAGTCTGATCATGGGAAAGCAACTTCTGAAAAGTCTCGTCATAATCTTCTCCTTTTCCTTCTCACTAAAGGAGTGTAGAGGATAGTTTGGGTTGATTGAGTCTAATGGTGAAAGTGCACACCCTCTCGAGAGTTAAAACCTAAGATCTTAGCCGTGTCCCCGGCAACGGACAATTTGAGTAACTACACAAGGCTGTGTTCTGAAAATCTTCTCATCTCAAATTTCTTAATAAAAGTTTTGTTGGGTGAACATGGGTAGGAGACATGGACTTGTCTTGAGATTGTCTCTGAAGGAGAAGATATTGATTTAAGAAAATTGTTTATCAAAAGTAGGAGAAAATTTGCTTTGCGCAATAGCCTTGAGCTCCACCAGCCAAATTAAGCATATAGTTGTAGTATAGTAGAACATTAGGAATTAAAGTCACTTGCAACCACAATTCAATTGTGCTGACCCTTTATAGCTGGGCTGCAACTAAACCTTGCAGAATGTCCGAATGAGGAGTAAGGGGGTCGTCTTCGAGCTACAACCAACATGATTTGCCAGTGGCTTCATGGAGAAGATGTAGCTCCATGCTACCTTTAGTATTGCGTTTGAACTCTGAAATAAAGTGTGAACTATTGATTCAGCTAGCATTTCCGCTATGCTAAGTTGTAAGGATATTTGTTTTTGGATCATTCGTCTCATTCTGTAATAAATTATGACATTGTACTGTGATATTACATATTATTGGAGAATGTGAGACTTATGTGATCCAAGTCTTTACATTATTCATATGTGTCACTCCTTTCATAAGCATGGGCACTACATACACCATATGTTTGTTGTGTGTCACTAACTTTCCATGAGAATTGAAAACACTAAAAAATCACATCTCACCAAAACTAAAATACCCACTATTAGGATCTTCATGGTTGTTAAAACTTAGCCAAACTAGGAGCTATTATTAAGCAAATCCTAAATGGTTTTTGACATGCATCTGAACCATTTTGATCTAGGGCATGTATAATTACACACCCTGCTCTAAATTCTCTCAAAGGAGTTGGTTTGCACATAGATATCACTAGCTTTTGGGGGCATCAAATTAACATGACCATTTGAGATATTCTTTCAATTATCACCAAAAGATTTCTTTTCTTTGAGAGCCAAATGAGATAGTTGATTTGGGCTTTTGTAAGGTCAGTACCTTCTCTTAATTTAGGTAAGTTTGGGGTGTAGACCCATTTTATTTTCGTGGGTCATATTTAAATAATTCAAACTTAGGTTTTTAAATTCATTTGAGCAATTTACTCAAAACTTCCACCTCTTATTTCTCTCTCACTCTTTCCCACACCACCTGCTGAGAAGGAGAGCAGCAACCTCACCCCTGGTCCCACCTGTCATGGACTAGGGCCAACTCCTCCTCTCTCTTCTCTCTTTTCTCTTCCTTTCCACCCAATCCGAGCCCCTCTCCTCTCTTCTCACTGGGCAGGTCGTGTCACCCCGACCAGCATCCTCTCTGTCCCTCTCCACCGCCCAGGAGTACCAACCAGGACTGCCCTCCCCCTCCCCAAACCGCTCCTGCCCGAGGGAGCCCGAAAACCAGCCCCTGGTTTTGGAGCTGTCCTCAGCTCTGCCTCCCCTCTTAAAACCCTGCCCGAGGCTCCCTCTCACCTCCTCTGCCCACCCCTACCATCCTCAGCCAAAGCCACGCCCTCCCTCGAGCTCTGGAAGTGGAAAAACCTCGTCGGAGACCGAGCTCTTCCCGCCGTGCTCATCGTTGTTCCTCTCCACCTCTCTCCGCCATTTCTGGCCCCTCGAGCACGCCTCGTCGAGATCTAACTCCCCCTGCCTTTCTCTGCTCTTCTAGGTGACCGTAGCCTCCGTGCTCGTCCTCGACCCGAGAAGCTCGCCGTCGCCATCGACGTGATTTCCGACGTTGCATGCGGGAGTTGAGGACGCCGTCGAGCTCGCCTGCCTCCGCTCCGTCGATATCCACCCTCCCCCTGACCCCGCGCGGTCCCTGATGAGCATCGTCGCCGCCGTTCTCCTCCCCCTCGTCTGGTTCATCCGCGCTGCGTCGCGAGGAGGACGACGACCGTGAGCCGTAGATCACGAGATCTACGGCCAGGTTTGAACCTCCCCGTGCGCGGCGCAGCCGCGCACGTTTGGGCCGGCCCAGCTCAGCCCCCGCGCGAATCCGCGCTGCTCTGCATGGCCTCTGGGCCGATCTGGCCCAGATCTGGCCCGTTCGGCCTGTTTCTCTTTTATTCTTTTTCCTGTTATTTTTCCAGTAAATCTAGAGTTTAGCTTTAAATCGTTTGTGGTAAATCTAGAGTTGCTAAAATGATGGGATTAATTTTGTAGCATGCATGCACGTTTTATTAACCATGTGGCTTTGGATTTGGTCCAAAATGTATTTTCTGTTGAGTATTAAAATAGATCTAGTAAAAAGTATCTATTACACCATTTGTTTAATAACTTGGATTCTGTAAGTCCAAATCATGCAATCTTGGATCTGTTGGAAAGCTTGTAATAATGCCTATCTAGATTGGTAAATCTTGCATGCAGGAGATTACTCTAGCAAAAGTTATATTTAGTCTAAGAATAACATCAGTATGATTTTGGGGATTTGTATCTCTTCAATGAAAACACTTTTTGAGGTAAATCCAATTGGAAGTGTTAGATATGTGTTGGAGGTATCATATATCACAAATGTAAATTTTTCCAGTAATTAGTTATTTCTTAGTGAATAAATCCCTGAATAACAGGAAGATAACCTCTTAAATTGCATTTCTGAAATTCCGGAGATTATGACATGTCTAGTTTTTAGTGGTAGGGCCACCTCTGTCCACAGATAAATGTTGAGGATAATTTTGTGGGATAGCCACAGGTTTTATCTAACTCACCCCACTGGTTTGACACCAAAATAATTCTTATTATTTTCTGCACATAGATAATGGTCAGAAGTATACTTTATTTGAAAACTGGGATAACTTGAGCTAGGAGTATCCAAATTTGATGAATAAAATCTCCACTTAAAGAGAAAACTCCTATCTCACCAGAAAGGCTAATTATGCATTCAGGAGATTTATAAAACTGAACCTATTTTCTGCTTAAGTTTGACATCAGTAGCTCTTATCTGATTTTTAATTCTTGTTGGGTGATAGGTTTTCATGCACAGCTAATTTTCAGAGTTCCACATGATTGTTAGGAGTAATGTGGTAGAAAGGTTTGATTTTAGGAGCAGTACCTTAAGAGTTATGCTTAAACCATGTAAACAGCCCCTAATAACTATTGAATGCATTAGTTGTGTTTTCTGTTGGTGATGCTTGTTGTTGGTTGATATACTTTAGATTGTTATCAACTCGTATTTTAGGACTTACGCTAGTCTCGTCTGTTTTTCATGTTACGGTAGAATCGCAACCCGAGGAAGAGCTGTACGAGGTAGCTGAGCACGACTACGCTGAAGAGCAAGACCAGGGACACTACCTCGAGCAAGGCAAGCCCACCTCACCACTATAATGAAATCCTATTATTTTATCAAGCATGTTTTGTTTTCAAAATAAAATAATGCATGTTTTACTTCTATTGTGGCGCCTTGCCACCCGAAAACTATTCTACAAAATATTGTTTGGCCAAAGTCATCTACTAGAACAGCTGTAGGTATTATAAAAAGAGTTTTAGTTGATGAGTCTTGTCATTGAAGGCTCTATCAAGAAGATTAAGTTTTCTAGTAGTATACTCTGTTATCTTACCTCGAAACTATAGGATGGGGACCTACTTGAAAGAAAATGTTTTATGGAGGAAAACCCGAGCTGCTGGGAGCAATCGGCGAGCAAGTGTTTATTAAAACCCGAGTTGCTGGAAGCAATCGGGAATGTTTGCGAAAACCCGAGCTGCTGGGAGTAGTCGGAGGATTGGAAGTTGTTTTTGAAAAACAAAGTACTGCCCTAGCAGCCGCTCGAACAATTAACCCGTGCAACCACACTACCTGACATGGGTAGGGCTTAGCCGGAAGCTTGTAGGTTTTAGTGTTGGGGCTCTCATACTGTCTATAAGGGTTGGGCCCTCGAAGCTGGGTTGTCGTCCGGAAGAGGCAATACACTGTGGAGGACCAACAGCCGGACGATTACGGTGGGTCTCCTGATGTGGCGGTGTGGCGTCCCGAGGAAAGACCAAGAGGTCTAGTGGAGCACAAGGTGCCAAGGAGAACTAATCTACCGGGAGGCCCCGATACTAGGGTGGACATAGTCGAAAGTTTTGATCGTGTTATCCGGACCCCCGCATGCTGTCGTATGACGGGCCGTGGCAGACACGGCGGAATGACCGATAGGTGTGGGTAAAGTGTGCAACCTCTGCAGAGTGTAAATCTATTCGAATAGCCGCGTCCGCGGTCATGGACGGTTGGAAAGGCCACTGATCTAGGCGTATGGGCATTTTGGGTCTTGAAAAGAGGAAAGGAAAGGTTTCTCCGGGAGATACAAGCTGGCATAAGTTGGTACCTGGGAGGTACGGAATTTGGGTGAAGATGGTTGATCTCGGGGAGACATCCAATCCGATCTCAAGTCAGGAAAAAGGGTTACCCCTATCCTAGTGTTTTGATGAACGTTCATAAACGAAAGTTTTGAACTTGGATATGTCCTTGCTATATCTAAGAGAAGAGAATTCTATCTCTAAATGTTTTTCTTCAACAAAGATATAGAGATGTCGCATTCTAGCGAAGAGATTCCTATCTCTAAATGTTTTTCTTCAACAAAGATATAGAGATGTCGTATTCTCTATGCTTGAAATCATTGTATTCGAAAATAAGCCATGTAGTTGTATTAAGGAGCCTTCCCAGTTTTCAAAAAATGTGTTTTCTTGCATTATCATGAAAATTTAAGCCTAGAGGTGGTCTTGCGAGTACGTAATTGTACTCATGTGGCTCTGTCCCTGGATATTCAAATGTCCAGATTATAATGAGGATGCCTACGTCGAGGAAGAGGTGTATGACGACGATTTCGCCACCTAGCTGTCACCGGTCAACTGCACTTGTGGGAATCTGCGCTCGGAGATGTTAAGAGCCGTCGCTAGCCACGAGCTTCCGCTATCTTAGTTAATTCCGTCCTGCGTAACGAGGTTTGTTGACTTTGGTCGTATGACCGTCTATGTGTTGTAAGACTTTTATTCGTACGACTTGAATGATGTAACTCTTTGATACCTTTGCTGGTTATGTGATTGCGATGCACTGATCATTGGAATCGTGATCTCTTACATAACGTGGGCACCTCGGACTTGTCCGAGGGGTCCTTACAACAAACATCATCAAGTCTGAAGATTATTCAAGTCTACCAAGAATTCTATCAAGACATCACCAAGGAGAATATTACAAGTCTGGATATGAAGCCTGGAATACCAACTACATCATTCTTACTATCTTTTCCCTCTTTCCTAATCTTATCTTTCACTTTAGACATAAACAATTTTTGATCATGTTATTTCCATCTTGAAGTTTGTTGGATCCTAGCGGCATAGTGAGATGAAGCGGCCTGGAAACTAACCTTACATGTCCACGTACATGAGACCTGTTCCACAATTTAAGTGGCTGGCCGGGTGTCTGTCTCTCTCACTATAGTGAATATCCAATTTACCAAGAGTTGTTAATAATTGTTGATCACCTTGAAGAATAGAGTTAGTATTTTCTCTAAGTAGTTATGCACATCATGACTAAGTCATTGAGTGCTTATTCAAGATGATTTATAACAAAGTATTTTGTCCAACCTATGACTTTAGTCCTTAGTCATTTTGACCAAACTAATTGCCTTGCATTAACTTAAAAGAATTTCATGGCATGACATGCATCTCTAGTCCTTAGAATTAATTTGCATATCATGCATGACATGTTTTCCTTAGAAGTTATGAAACTTTTTTTGTTCATTATGTATGCTTGTATGTGTTGTGTTGTATTGTTTTATGATTGTTGTATTGTTGTTTGTTTATATTGTTTAGACTGAACGGAGAGTTCCGAGTATTGTTGAAAAGAGTTTGTGAACAACGACAACATTCAAAGGCAAGTGGCACACCTCATAAACTTCCTATTTTTTTCTATATGTGATGTTTTGTGAAAATCTAAATTATACTAAGTTAAGAATGAAACACCTGGGTGGTAAAAGGTTGTATGGTGGCGAAGTTGAGTGGCTACTCAGGCCCATGTCTATGGTTCCTGGAGTACGTGCACTTGTGAACGGCCACCCAGGAACAGAGGAATCTGAAGAACTCTGAGTGATGATTGCTTCCAGTGCAGCCATTGCCATATGGGCTCTGGCTTGATCAATTATGTTGCGTGGACTCTCTCCGACTTGACAAGCAGATGTAGGGGGTGTTAGGGGGAACGGGTCAAGGCAGGTGGGAGGGAAACTGCTTCTGAAAGATCTCGTCTCATTCTTCTCCTTTCCTTATCACAAATGGTGTCTAAAGGATAATTTGGGTTGAATGGGTACAATGGTGAACGTGCACAACATCTGTAGAGTGTAAAACTAAGTACTTAGCCGTGTCCACAGTACGGACAATTTGAGCAGCTGATCACGGACGTCAAACGGAGGATTCCATCATTCCAACTTCAGAAATAAA
Source organism: Poa annua (assembly GCA_026929855.1). Taxonomy (NCBI): domain Eukaryota; kingdom Viridiplantae; phylum Streptophyta; class Magnoliopsida; order Poales; family Poaceae; genus Poa; species Poa annua. The sequence goes on along the minus strand of CM049431.1, from coordinate 74,581,927 downwards.
AACTTGATGGGTGAACAAGGGAAGACGAGATTATGGTTTTCATGCCATACTTGTCTTGATTTGAAGAAAGAGTTTTCCAAAGAGATAGGAAAAATTGGCTTTATGCAAAATAGCCTTGAACTCCACCAGCCAAGCTGCATATAGGCTATAGAGTTATTCATTTAAGTGTCCACCATAGTGTCACTTGCCAGACTCCATTTTTAATGGAATCTGACACACGTTGTTGTAATATTTTTCTTATTGCAGATTGATTAAATGACGAGTGAGGTATCGGTTAAAGGTTTCGAGTCTACAACCAACATGTTTTCGCCTGTGGCAACATGAAGTTGTTGAAGACCCACTGCTATTGTATTTCCGCTGTGTACTTTTTCAAAGCTAGCTTTATGCTATGCAACTTGTACCGAATATTTTGTAATTCTGGATCATCGATGTAATAAAATTGATGCTTTGTTGTGATATTACATCGTAAACTGTGTGTGCAAACGAATCGATCCAGGGATTTGCACTATACACAGGTATCTGCTTATTTTAAGTGCAGGTACGCTACAGATGGTATCAGGGCACTGTGTTGCCTGTAGGTTCGAAACCCCTAAGTCTGGATAAAAATAGGATTTGTCCATAGGATTGAAAATCTATTTTCATTCAGTTATCTCAAAACAAAACTTTTCATTTTATCCTCTCTTATACTCTCGTCTAATATCAAACTTCTGAAAATATCTTATCTTTTTCTAGTTGACCATGTTCGTATTGTCTGAGTTCGATACTTCATATGCAATTCCACAAGTCAGCATGAAGAACTACCTGCATGGAAGGACACTGAAGAATCCTGATTCATAGCTCAAACACTTAGAAGATTTTTGAAGAAAGAAGAACTTGAAGCACTCAACAAGAAGATAGACAAGAGACCACCATTTAATTAGAACAACGACACCGTGATAGTGTATTGATCATGCCAACTCAGTGTGGTATAACAATAGTAGATTGCTTGTTTGTGTTGAAACTTGTTGCTCGATGTTTGTTAGATATTGTTTGTAAGATGATTTGCCTCGGTTTGTTGAGTTTGGGGTAGAAATTTTCCCTAGTATCCTTCTATCTTTTACTCATCTATGCTAAACCCAAACAGATGTCTCGCCCAAGCACCAACGATGAGATGACAGTTGCAATTCAACTATTAGAAGCTCAGAGTCAGTTGATGCAACTCATGGTACAGAATCAAGTCCACAATCACAACAGAGAGTTACCTCAGGGAATGCAACAACTGTTGGATAACCAGACCCACATTGTGCAGATGATGCGTCACAACATGAACAACAGTAATATGAACCCACCTCAGATGGACATTGGTAACAAGGATGTCAAAGGAAGTAGTTTGACAAAACCTCAAGCCTGTAAAACGTGTGGAGAAATAGGACACACATCCAAGGAATGTCATGATGAGTGGCCCAATGGTGTCTCCAGCTATCCAACCGACGGATGCCCCACAACCATGGTTACTTGCTTTTTGTGTGAAGCAACAAATCACGCCCCGACTCAATGTCAACTCTATCCCATGGTGTAAGAAGTCAGTCAGCAAGTCAAAGAGGGAATGCAACAGAAACTCAGGAAATGTGTGGAAGTACAAGAATACAAGGAGGAACGCAAAAGAGATACTAGCCGTATAACATGTTTTACCTGTGGAGAACAAGGACATCATTCATGGGGCTGTAAACAGAGGAAGATTGGTCAGGATACTGAACAAAATTATGATCAAAATAGTATTGTGGATCAAACTAAGGTGAAAAATGAAATAAGAGTAAGGTCACTTCCGAAGACATCCAAACGTAACTCCAAGTGCTGCTATAAATGTGAAGGAGGTCATTTAGCTCGAAATTGCCCCATCAAGCGAGACAGAACTTCGTCCATTGGGATAAAATATGATGAGCAAGATTTAGAAGAATTTTTAGCCTTGGAAGCACCAAAGAAGAAGCGGAGATTAAACGAGATCATTTGCTACAAGTGCAAGAGCAATGGCCATTACGCCAACGAGTGCCGAGCAAAGAAGAAGGCCGAAGAAGCTGCCAAGTCAAATCCTTTTGATAAAGGATATGTGAACCATATCACTTTGGAAGAAGTGAACGGTACATTTTGAATCAAGTTTTCATATCCAAGTTTTCACTACCAACAAAGATTCCTTTTAAGGGTGGTAGCCCACCCAGATATCCAGTCACAACCTTGTGCTAGCCTTCTCGAATCTCGAGGACGAGATTCCTTTTAAGGGTGGTAGTCTGTAACATCCTAGGATTTTTCAAATTCTGAAAAATCAGAAAAACTAAAAACTTTTTTTGAAAACTATTTGTATGTCGATTTGAAAACAAAATTCATGCATGCATTCATCATTTTCTTGCATTGTTTAGATTTGAAATTACAATGGTTGAAATACTATTTCCAGTTGAAAATCTATCTGAGAAAATATTAAAAACAAAATAATGATTATGCTATTTATCTTATTTTACTTTAATATTTTGATTGTAATTATTAGAAATAATTATTTTCATATGTTCACAATTGTGGTACCAAATTTTATTTACCATAAGTAAATTGACTAAATTTTTATTTTCAAATTTGACAAAAGTGTCAAATTTGCATTAAATCAAATATTCAAAATTAATATTTTTAAAAAGTGGTCAAAAGATGTCCATAAATGTTTTAAAATAAAGATATGATTTTTAGAAATTTTTAGAAATTAATTTCACTTAATTCGGAGTTTTAAAACAAAAGTTATCAAGGAAAAAAAAATCGGGCCCAGCCGGCCGGCCCAAACTGGACCGAACCGAACCTGGCCCGTATCCAACTCAAACTCTCTGAAAATTCGTTTTTCCAACCACCTTTCATTCAAACACGAATATCTCGAGAAATATAACTCCAAATCCGGATCCGCTTGATCCTACGCGTTCACAACTTTGAACCCTATCTATTCCACCATCCCTCCGCCTATATAAACCCCTTGTAGCCGCCGGAATCTCTTTTACTCTTTTCGTTCCACCGAAACCGTAATCAGCGAAATAGTATTTCGTTCGTTTGACGAACAAAACCATCTCCAATCGCGACGGGGCCTTAATCATTGTTGTAGATCTCGTCGATACCTTTCCATTCAAATAAGACTCAACTCTTTTTATCAAGCGTGGAGGAAGAATTTCGAATCGTCATCCATCAGATCTGAAGTCGTATTTCTCAGATCTCTTCGCGCTCGTTGCGCCAAATAGAAATTTCCCCGGTGAAAAGGTAGATCTACTCTATATCTAAAACTTTCCTGTTGACAACTTTTTATTTTAACGTACGTAATATTTTGTATAATATAGATCGTGTTTAATGTTGTTCGAGTAACCAAACCCTCTCAAAAGTTTGGGATGACAATACGAAAGTTGTTCCCCTGATCAAGACCTTTCTTTTGCCCCATGATTCATCTTATTTGGTTCAGCGAGCTGAGAGATATTCGTGTTTGAAGTTTCGGATCAGAAAGGTATTTTGAGATTTATGACCAATCTATTCATCCACTTATGTTATAATTGTGATAATTAGAAAGAGCACGTAATTCTCTATAACTTTCGTTACGAGTGTTTTTCCATCCGAGCAACTTTATTTTTGGTAAAATTCGTAGTCAAATCCCAGTCAGTCTGCCACGTCAGCGAGTCAATTCCCACGTCAGCGGTCAACAGTCAACCAAAGACCGGCGGGTTTACAGAAAAACCCTAGAATTTAAACCTATCACTACTTTTTATAAGTTTGGTCAAATTTTACAAATAAAATATTTTTGGAAAGCTTATGACACGTAGAAACTTTTGGCATCATTACTTTTATGTTTTGTCAAATTAAAAATTGTTGAAATTAAAAAGTGGCATTAATGGTAAATTGAACATAACTTCAAATTTGGAATTTAAAATTTATCAAACTCTTTTGCTATAAATTTGAATGTCTAAGTATTGGCAGTAGTATTTTTCTACTAATTTTTTTAGAATAATTTTCTATGATTTTATAATTAATATTGATTAGATACTTTTAAGTGTTGTTTTAATGATTAAAATTGATTAAAAATTTATTAAAAATTATTTTCATCATCTATTCGAATTATAAAGTACTTAGTCATATTATAACCACTTTGGTATTAAAATGTACTTAGAAATATTTCGCCTCTTTAAACAAAATAAATTCTTCGTTAGAAAATATTTGATAACTATTTTTCGACAACACTCTTCTTTAGAAAAATTTCAACATCTTAAAGATGCTAAATCTTTTCTTTAGAAAATTTTAGCATCTAGAAAACTTAGTTGTTTTATTTTGTTAAGTGTTGTCCTTAGAAATAAATTGCATTGCATGCATGACATATCTATTGTATAGTTATACTCCTTATAGGAAAACTCCTTCCTTATTTTCCCTAAGTTAGGATTATTTTCAACCTAGTGTTTTCGTAAAGTGCTATGCACTTAGACACTTAGGATTTTCAAGATGGAGCTAGAAGGCCATTGAAGGACTTAGCCAAAACAAGACTTCAGAAGTATCTCCAAGAAGTAGAAGCACTTAGAAGAAAAATCAAGAGGAAGTTCATGAAGACCAACCAGAAATATTTTCTAAGTCTTGCTCCCTCTCTCTTTCATTTCTCCTTTCTTCTCTTAGACCTCTTGAAGATTAAGTTAAATCCAAGACCAGCCTAGGTGATACAAACATCATCAAGTCTGAAGATTATTCAAGTCTACCAAGAATTCAATCAAGACATCACCAAGGAGAATATTACAAGTCTGGATATGAAGCCAGGAAGACCAACTACATCATTCTTACTATCTTTTCCCTATTTCCTAATCTAATATTTCACTTTAGACATAAACAATTTTTGATCATGTTATTACCATCTTGAAGTTTGTTGGATCCTAGCGGCATAGTGAGATGAAGCGGTCTGGAAACTAACCTTACATGTCCACGTACATGAGACCTGTTCCACAATTTAAGTGGCTGGTCGGGTGTCTGTCTCTCTCACTATAGTGAATATCCAATTTACCAAGAGTTGTTAATAATTGTTGATCACCTTGAAGAATAGAGTTACTATTTTCTCTAAGTAGTTATGCACATCATGACTAAGTCATTGAGTGCTTATTCAAGAGTATTTATGACAAAGTATTTTGTCCAACCTATGACTTTAGTCCTTAGTCATTTTGACCAAACTAATTGCCTTGCATTAACTTAAAAGAATTTCATGGCATGACATGCATCTCTAGTCCTTAGAAATAATTTGCATATCATGCATGACATGTTTTCCTTAGAAGTTATGAAACTTTTTTTGTTCATTATGTATGCTTGTATGTGTTGTGTTGTTTTGTTTTATGATTGTTGTATTGTTGTTTGTTTATATTGTTTAGACTGAACGGAGAGTTCCGAGTATTGTTGAAAAGAGTTTGTGAACAACGACAACATTCAAATGTCGGTGGCACACCTCATAAACTTCCTATTTTTTTCTATATGCATTACTTAGTGTATTTTTATATAAGCATGTGTAGGATATTATTGCTATGCTAAACCTGTGTAGAATTCCTTATTCCTGTGTCTAGGTTCCTATGCAATACTTAGTAGAATTATTGATGCTATGCAAATGATGTTTTATGAAAATCTAAATTTTACTAAGTTAAGAATGAAACACCTGGGTGGTAAAAGGTTGTATGGTGGCGAAGTTGAGTGGCTACTCAGGCCCATCTCTATGGTTCCTGGAGTACGTGCACTTGTGAACGGCCACCCAGGAACAGAGGAATCTGTAGAACTCCGAGTGAGGATTGCTTCCAGTGCAGCCATTGCCATATGGGCTCTGGCTTGATCAATTATGTTGCGTGGACTCTCTCCGACTTGACAAGCAGATGTAGGGGGTGTTAGGTGGAACGGTCAAGGCAGGTGGGAGGGAAACTGCTTCTGAAAGATCTCGTCTCATTCTTCTCCTTTCCTTATCACAAATGGTGTGTAAAGGATAATTTGGGTTGAATGGGTACAATGGTGAACGTGCACAACCTCTGCAGAGTGTAAAACTAAGTACTTAGCCGTGTCCACGGTACGGACAATTTGAGCAGCTGATCACGGACGTCAAACGGAGGATTCCATCATTCCAACTTCAGAAATAAAAACTTGATGGGTGAACAAGGGAAGACGAGATTATGGTTTTCATGCCATACTTGTCTTGATTTGAAGAAATAGTTTTCCAAAGAGATAGGAAAAATTGGCTTTATGCAAAATAGCCTTGAACTCCACCAGCCAAATATGCATATAGGCTATAGAGTTATTCATTTAAGTGTCCACCATAGTGTCACTTGCCAGACTCCATTTTTAATGGAATCTGACCCACGTTGTTGCAATATTTTTCTTATTGCAGATTGATTAAATGACGAGTGAGGTATCGTTTAAAGGTTTCGAGTCTACAACCAACATGTTTTCGCCTGTGGCAACATGAAGTTGTTGAAGACCCACTGCTATAGTATTTCCGCTGTGTACTATTTCAAAGCTAGCTTTATGCTATGCAACTTATCGAATATTTTGTAATTCTGGATCATCGATGTAATAAAATTGATGCTTTGTTGTGATATTACATCGTAAACTGTGTGTGCAAACGAATCGATCCAGGGATTTGCACTATACACAGGTATCTGCCTTATTTTAAGTGCAGGTACGCTACATGGTTCTCTTAAGCAGTTTAATATTTATTTTAATCAAAACAAAAGTTTTAAATTTTTGTGATTTTTAAACATTCCAAAATATTGGGATGTTACATGTATACATGTATCGTAATATCCTTCTAGTGCTGGAACAGTTTTGAAATGTTTTATTGGATATATTTGCTACTAAACTGATAAGAATAAATTTACATACTCCTAGTGCTTCCAATGAATCCACGTTTCACACTGCTCTTGGTGTTTTTGATGGAATGTGAGGTGTGTGGTGCGGCTTGGATGAGGTCAAGTGGTCGGTTCAGTCCACTTCCTTGACTGGTGCAAGGTCAAGTCAATTTTGCTAATTTACCTAAAAAGAAATGGATCATTTTGCTTGCTTGCATTATATAGATACTTATTATGTTCAATAAATGGATCATTTTTTCTTGCATTATATAGATACTTTTTGTTTCTACTACATGCATAATTTTGCTTGCATATGAATTTCATTTGGTTTACTAACCAACATGTATTGCTTGGCGGAGATAATGAAAGGGGGGTCAATTCTGAAAGTTGTGCCCAGTGCCGCAGTGGTCTGCGTCCCTGTATCAAGATATCCCAAGAAGAGGGCCATGGAGACGGATTATGAAAACTCCAGTGATGAATCCGGCCCTCTAATCGACCCGGATGACATCGACAGTTGCGACCAGTCAGAGGTGAGCAAAAAAACTAATTTACTTAGTGAGTTTAGTGCATAATTTAAGGTAGATTCCAGTTTTGTTAATGTTCTAGGTTGTGTTCAATAGTTTATTTAACTATCTCATACCAGTTCTGACTCTTTTGTTTTTTTCTCAAATGCAGTACAACCCTGGGGACTCGGTGCATAACTATAATTTGTGTTCTTTCACCGACAAAGCTTTGAAGAACCTGGAGGATGCTGTCCTGACCAAGAATGGAGTCTTGACGATATTCACTACTAAAGGTTTCAAGTGTCCTTTTGATGACAAGCCCAAAGACGGGAACAAGTTTGCACTTGCCCAGCATGCTATGGAAGCTAGCATGCGTGGGAAAACCGCCAGGGTTAAGGGACTGCACAAGGCCGTACTTGAGTACATGAAGGATAAATATGAGGATGTCGACCCTTCTCATCCAGGGAAAAATGCTGCCCAGCATGAAAGAAGGAAGAAGGCCAAGATGGCCAGGCAGGACCAGAAGCATTACCAAGAACATTACTTTGAGGCTGAGAGCCATGAAAACTAGGCAGCCGAAGCCATTTGGTATGCTTAAAGTGTTGACCATTTGTTTGTGGTGTTTGTTTTAAACTATGTTATGTGTTGATGTGTTTGTTTTATATTCTCCACTGTATCACCAGACTCGTACTGCATGTGTGAATACGCATGTGTGTCACTATATGTTGAATTCCTCAATATTAATGTTGATGTGAAACCTCTCATCTAGTAACTGGTATTTTCTAGAGCTTTTATTTTGTTGTGAACTGATTTTACACAGATGAGTATTCATGATGCTAAACTTATGCACACATTCATCAAACACAAAAAAGTAGCATTATTAGATAGAAACAGGTAGCACTATTACATAAATAGCAAGATGTCTAAAAGGAGCACACTTGGTATCACTTGATCATATATCTGGAAGTCTCAAGGGAGCACAATAGGTACCAATATTACATAAATATCTAGCAGACTGCCTAAAAGGAGCGCACTTGGTAGCACTTGATCATACATATTGATTTTACACGACGTATTCACATATAGTTTATCAGGCGTGAACACATAGAGTCAAACATTGACATATTATGAAATTAAAAAAGATTAATGCCTTCCTCGCCTTCTTCTTGGCAGAAGTTCTTAAAGGATCCAGTCAGTCATCGTCTTTCCGCTTTAAGCTGGATGTCCATTAACAAGGCCTTATGGTCTGCCCTGATCTGAATCATACACCCGTTTTGTGCTTCATATCTGACATGATCTTTAAAGCTTTCCCATGTCTGATATTCCTCATCGTCAAATGGACATGTGTGAGTAATTTCTGCAAACAAATCGATGTGTGTTCCCTCATCTAGTGCCTCCACAACCTTCGATATGTAAGAATCCTTATTTGTATTGTACTACATGTGTGAAAGAAACAATCAGAAACATAATTGGTGGAAAACAAGTAGCCTGCCCTGTCTAAAATAGCATAATATAAACTCTAGAAGAATTAGGGTTTTTATGACTCACCTCCTTCCTTGACTTGACATGGGACACATCTGCCTCTGGCTCCTTATAGCGCATGTGCTTTAACAAGGCCGTATGGTTTGCCCTGGTTCGATTCCCCTTCCCATGTTTCGATTCATGTATAGCATGGTCTATCGTGATTTTCCAGTACCCACGAAAACCATCAAAGGGACATGTGACTTTCCAAAGCTCAACTATATTGATAGTAGAGTTTTGCAGCTTCTCGAAAACCTTCTGTGTGTAAGAAACCATATTTATATTCTCCACTGTATCATCAGACTTGTACTGTATGTGTGAAAGAAATAATCACAAACATAATTGGTGTAAAACAAGATACTAGATCAAATAGTTTTTTACTGGCTCACCTCCTGGTCGGAGGAGAATAATTCTCCGAGAGTAAAAATTGGTGACCTCGTCGCCTGGATCACCTCTTGTTCGGAGTCTGTCTCCCACTCTTTAACCACAGTGTTGGTGGATGAGAGGTCTTGCTCCTTTTGTAAGGTCGCATCGGTGACTAGGCCAGCATCCATGCGTCCATCTCCGCCCTTGTTCTTCAGTGGCTCGTGCTCCTCGAGGACGGCAGCGGCGTTGCCCTCACCATCGGCCAGTCCCTCCCCATCAGTGGCCGTCAACGGCTGTTGTTCTGTGGAGGATACGAGGTGTTGTTCCTTTCGTAAGGCCTTGTTGGTCACGCGGTCAGCATCCTGGCGTCCATCTCGGCCCTCGTTTTTCAGTGGCGCCTGCTAGGTGGTGACAGCACAATCAGCATGGCTTAATCTATATACAGTTACATACACTAGATGAAATTAATAGGGTTTAACAGGCTAACCTCCTGATCGTACAAGCAGTTGGGATCAATATATGGCGAATTCATACTCTTGCTAGATGCAGGCACGTATGTCTCTAGCTCCTTAAGGACGGCAGCGCGGTTGCCCTCACCATCGACTACCACATCCCCACCAGTGGCCTTCAGCGGCCGTTGTTTTGTGGATACGAGGTGTTGATCCTTCTTTTGTAAGGCCGCATCAGTTAGGCGGTCAGCATCCTGGCACCCATCTCCATCGGCTACTACCTCCTCATCAGTGACATTCACTCTCTACTGCTCAGTGGTGGTTGGGTTATGCTCCTCCTTCTGTAAGGCCACAGTGGTGACGCGGTCAGCATCCTGGTGTACATCTACGCCCTCAGTCTTCATTGGTGGCTGCTGGACGGTCACGACGTCCTTCTGGCCCGCTTGGAATGTTGGTTCAATTTCTGGTGCAGATTCATCCGGAGTTACTAGATCATGATTATGATCAAGCACAACTTTCTAAATATTCCACATACCCTCTCGGCTGATGTTGAATTGAACACGAGCTGGACAACATTTCCTTGGAGCAGATGAGCAAACCATGTATCTATGTAACATCCCAAATTTTGCAAAAATTTAAAACTTGCATTCAAGCATCATGCATCTTTGAGCATAAGAATACCTCACAAAAATATTAAATAAAACTTCAAATCTAAATATAAATAATCTACAAATTCCCTAAAGTGTTTATTTAAAACTCCATTAATAAATAAAATTTTACCAATTTATATATGGGCAAGAATAATGTTAAAAGGTTCCATTTTTAATAACCTTTCCAAAACATATTTTTATGAATTTTTCTGAAATGTTTTGAATAAGTTTAAAAATCATAATTGAAATCAGTATTTAAAAACAGAAAAGGATTTAAATAAAAATAATCAAATTTCTGAGACAAGTGGGCCGCGGCCCGTAGCTATCTACCGCGCGCGCGCAGCCGAGCAGCCTGCCAACGGCCCAGCACCCCGCGCGCTCGCTCGCAGTCGCTGACAGGTGGGACCCACCTGTCATCACCCCCGCGGAAACGTTCTTCCCCAAATCACGCCCCGACCCCGACAGGAAACGGCGGATTTGATTCGCACGATTACGAGCGATTTACTGCTCCCCTTACCTCGCCTCCTCCCCCTACTAATAGCCCTCCTCGCTCTCGTCCGATTGCCCCAAACCTCACCTCCCGAGAGCCCATAGGCTGCCCGCACGAGCTCGCGCCATCCCGCCGTCGCCGTCGGTAAGAACTCCGCCGCCCGAGCAACTCCGGACACCTCGGACCTCCTTCCCACCTCCCTTCGCTTCCTGTGAGCCGTGCGCATCGAGTTGACATAGTGGAGCGTGTGTTTTTGCAGCGAAACCCCGCCTCCGTCCACGACCGAGAGGAACCGACGCCGCGCGCAACTCCGGCGAGTTCTTCCGGGAAGACGAGGACGCTCCGGTCATCACCACCGCGCCATCGCCCTCCCCACGACGTCGCGCATCTCCTAGTGAGCTCCGTTTCCTCCTAGCATCGTAGCACGCCTCAGGCACGAACGCCGGCCATGGCTCCGCCGCGCACCGCGCGTCTCCGGTGACCGCGCCGCCCGTTTTTGGTCAACGAAACGTGGACCGTTAGATCTAGATCCAATGGATCTAGATCGATTAGATCTCGCGCGTCCATTTTAATTTAGATCGGACGGCTCTCGCAGCCGATCCGCGCCGAAGCGGTACCGACCAATAAGATTGCGCCACGTAGCCCGTTTAATTTCTTTTTCGCAGGAAATTTTATAAATAAAACAGAAAATAGATAAAACTTGCAAAATTCATAACTTTTGATTTGTAAGTCCAAATTTAATAAACTTTATGTCATTGGAAAGCTCTGCTCATGTAGTTTAATTCTACATCATTTGTTTTTCCCATTGACAAAGTATAAATTGAATAATTATCAGAGGAGTATTTCGGCCATTAAAATAATAACTTAAATAATAAAAATGATTTAGAAATAAAAGTAATTGTTTTGAGATTGTATAATTTCCCTCTGTCCAGCAATATTAATAAATGTCCAAATTGAAGATGTCATAAAAACAATAAAAGTTGTAATTATAGAAATCAAAGTTTTACTATATTATTTTAAATTTTCTAATTGATAAATAAAATAAGAAATACCTAAACATTATATTCATTTATTAATGACAGAAAATGAGAATTATTAAAAAGTGTGTCTTATCATCATAACATATCATTCATGCATACATGATTATGTTTAGTGTTGTGATGATTTGGTGTTGGTATTTATGTTATTCAATGTTTGTGCTAGATTGTGAAGAAGAGGAAGGACTTGCTTGTGATTGTTATTCTTGCTATGCTTGTTCCTCCTGTACCAAGGCAAGTGACATTCATACACTATCCCATAATTACTATATGCATAAGTAGTATATTTTGAGTAGTGTGCATGATAGGGAATTTTGATGTATTTTATAATACTAAGTTAGTTTGTGTTTTACAAATATCCTAGTAGTGTGTAGCCACCCTTTTCCCTAAGCAGCCATGAAAAGATTTTATTAGGTGCTTAGCCATGCTATAAAAATGTTTGCCATGTTATGGAAATGTTTCTAAGTGTTAAAAATTCTAAAATACACATCTGGGTGGAATTGGTTGATATGGTTTATGTTGAGTGGCTTTTGGGACTATGCTTGTGGTTGTCTTCGCCTAGGATGAATGTCTATTCTACTTAGGGCCATGAGTATGGTGGTTGTTACCCAGAAGTACACTTGTGGATGGCCACCCAGGAACGAAGAGATTACCAAGTCCCTCCAAGTTTAGAAGCTTCCCGTGCAGCCTTTTGACAATGGGCTCTGTCTAGAACGATTAAGTTGTGGGAGTGCAACCTGTCAGCTTGACAAGCAGATGTAGAGATGATAGGTGGAACGGGTCTTGCTAGTATGGTTGCATTCTTCTTCTGAAAGTTCTTGTCTCAATTCTCTCCTTTCCATAATACACTCCGCGTGTATAGGATTTCTCGGACAAATTGAGTCTAAAGGTAAAAGTGCACAACCTCTGCAGAGTCGACAATCTGAGATCTCAGCCGTGTCCCCGAAAATGGACTACTTCGAGCGACTGGACAAGGAAGGGCAGAAGAATCTCAACACTGTTTTCATAAAGTAAAATTTGACTAAGGAAAGAATTTTGGGTGCACTTGGGCTTTGTCCCTCTGTGCCAAGTCTTCGAGAAATAAAAGTGTTTTACAAAATGATAGGAGAAAACTTGCTTTCTGCAAATAGCCTTCAACCCCACCAAGCCAAATATGCATATAGATGTTAGACTTGCTAGTATATTTATCCACCCTAGTCACTTGCCAATACATCATTGTATTGACCTCCTTCGGGGGCTGCATATTCCAATGTGCAGTGAATTCTGATGCTGAATGATTGGCTCGAGTCTACACCCAACATGACTGCCTGTGGCGCATGCTTGAAGATGAGGCTCAATGTTATTTTGCTTTCGCTGTGAACTTTGAACTTTAGCTAGCCTTCATGGCTATGCAATTTGTAATAAGGCCATATTGGCTATTATTTTGGATCTCGTTGTAGTAATTTAATACTTATGCAATGATACTTTATATTTTGTACCGTGGTGCTGGCAGTGATCCAGGGACTAGCACATAACACAGGTGTTCCAACTTTAATAAAAGTTGGGGTGCTACAAAATGGTATCAGAGCAAAGTGTTGCCTGTAGATTCGAGCCCCTAGGATTGGTTAAGCCCTTTTTGATCATAATGTTACCATCTTTGAAGTATGTTGGATTCTAACGGCATGGTGGGATGAAGCGGCCCGGGACAAACTTTACATGTCCACGTACATGAGACCTGTTCCACAATATAAGTGGCTGGCCGGGTGTCTGTCTCTCTCACTATAGTGAAAAATCCAATTTACGAAGAGTTGTTAATATCTGTTGATCACCTTAGGATTTTGACTTAGTATTCCCCCTAAAGTAATAATAAACTCCATAACTAGTACTTCCTTATCTTATGCAATTCTTGTTCTAATTTCCCTTCTTTCCTACCTAAAGGATGACGAGCTTTCACTTCACCACTGCGGAGGACTTCGAGAACACCCGTTTTGGCTGTTACCTCCTCGACATCGGCGAGAAGATAGGGTTACCACTACCCCAAATAAAGGGCTTCATTCTGAGGAAGTTTAACAAAGAGGGTTGCTGGGGAATAAAAGCAACACAACCAGGACGTGGAGAGGAACCCCCACTGGAGATCAAAATGGTTAGTGACTCCAAAGACAAAGGGCTCAATCTAGTCATGCAAGATTTGATTGGGCGCCTCTGCGGACGCTACAGCCTAGAGTTGAGGGGCCACTACTCCATTTTCTTTGGAAGAAGAAACGAAGATGGAGAACCTTACCTGTATGATGTCGGAGAAAGAGGCAAGGCAAAACCCCTTAGCCTTTATTTCCAGGAGCTGGAAATCCTTGTCACCGAACTATATGAAGATCGACGCACCGAGCTCCTGAAGAACGATGAGATATGTGCCTTACTTAAGGAGAACGAAGAGAAGGTGAAGGTTCAGGAGGAAGTGACTAAGGCACAGGAAGAGAGATTCGCTGCACAAGTGGAGAAGTTTAGGAGACAAGAGAAAAGAGTTCAAGAGAAGAACAAGATCATCAGGGAACAAAAGGCAGAACTCGAGAGCAATGAAGTCGAGTTCGAGGCTGACAGTGACTTGATCAAGAGGCTTCGTACTGAGAAGAGAGAGCTGCAAGAAAAGAATCTTGCCCTGGAGAAAGAAGTAAAGGAACTCAAGGATGTACTCGCCAATGAAGGAATCGAGATACAGGAAATTGAAGAGGAGGAAGAGGATATGGTCGAGTAGTTAGTTAGTGAGACTACCATTTATCATACACCACATTGTCTTGATCTTGTATTGACCTACCAACTTGTGGTAAGGCAGTACCTTCCCTTGTATCCACGGAACCTCGCGAGTTATTTTTCCAAACTTTTATATCATTTTTCCTAAAACCAAAGGTTTTGAATTGTTTGCTGATTGTTTTATGAGTGGTGTGTTGATTGATGGTGTGCTTGATTGGATTGTTTGTGCATGGGAAAGGTTCCTCCTTATAGATCTATTTATCTTTTACTCATCCTTGCAAAAACCCCACAGATGCCTCCACGTCGTGATCCCGACAATAGCGAAACTATGCAACAGCTGATGGCAGCTCAAGCCCAACTGATGGCCATGATGACCCAGTTCATTGCAGCAACCAACAACAACAACAATAACAACAACAACAACAACAACAACAATAACAACCATCCACCACCACCCCCACCTCCGGTGGACAGACTTGCAAGGTTTCTTAGGCTTAGACCTAATAAGTTCTCCTCTGCTACTGAACCCATAGTGGCGGATGACTGGCTCCGTTCCGTCAACAAGGACTTAGTAACCTGTGAGTGTTCTGAGGCAGAAAAGGTGAGGTTCACTGCTCACCTATTGGAAGGACCTGCTGCCATGTGGTGGGAGACCTATCAAGTGACCCATCCCTTGGATGGCATGACTTGGGATGCGTTCAAGGATGGTTTCCGCAATGCTCACATCTCCTTTCGCATAATGAACCTGAAGAAGGAGGAGTTTCGTAGCTTGAGACAGGGAGGTAGAACACTGAAGGAGTATATAGATGACTTCTGTACGCTATCAAGGTACGCACCAGAAGACATCGACACTGATGCAAAAAGGAAGGACAAATTCCTAAATGGACTTCGGGGAGAACTAAAGATACCTTTGTCTGTGGCATATGCTCCTAACTATCAGATTCTGCTAGATCAAGCAATCACCCTGGACAATAACATCAGAAAGGAAGATAATAGGAAGAGGAAGTTTGGTGCAAGTAAGGGTAACACTGAAGTGGCTCACAAGAAACCACACACCTCAGAAGTCAGTGGCCATAAACCCTGGAACTACTCCAACAACGGTAGTGGCCAAAAGTATCATGGTCATAACCACAATGGAGGGTATAAAGGAAATAATGGTGGGTTCAAGGGAAACCATCACCATGGCCATAATCATGGAAATGGTAATCCTCGTCCTAACACTGAAGGGAAGAAAGACCTGTCTATTGTGACATGCTTCAAGTGCAAGAAGACAGGACACTATGCTACTGATTGCCCAGAGAGAAAGGCCGATGAAAATTCCAAGCCCAATCCTTTCCAGAAGGGACAAGTAAATCACCTCAACGTGGAAGAAGTTCATGATGAACCTGAGGCTGTGATTGGTAAGTTCCTGATCAATTCTTTTCCAGCATTGGTCTTATTTGATACTGGAGCATCGCATTCATTCATATCAAGAGCTTTTGTAAACAAACATGCGCTAGCCGAGGAAAGCTTAGGAAAACCTATTAGAGTGAGTTCACCTGGGGGTGAGATGATAGTAAATTCAGGTTGTAGGCAGTTAGAATTAAGGATTGGAAAATATCTTTTTCCAGCAGACTTAGTCATCCTAGAAACCCAAGCTTTGGATGTTATTATCGGAATGGACTGGATGACCCGTTTTGAAGGAATCATAGACTGTGCAAACAGAGCTATCACCCTCACTGTAGCGTACCTGCACTTAGAATAAGGCAGATACCTATGTATAGTGCAAATCCCTGGATCGATTCATTTGCACACACAGTTTACGATGTAATATCACAACAAAGCGTCAATTTTATTACATCGATGATCCAGAATTACAAAATATTCGATACAAGTTGCATAGCATAAAGCTAGCATTGAAAAAGTACACAGCGGAAATAGAATAGCAGTGAGTCTCTATCACTTTCATGCTGCCACGGGCGAAAACATGTTGGTTGTAGACTCGAAACCTATAAACGAAACCTCTCTCGTCATCTGAACAATCTGCAATAAGAAAAATATTGCAACAACGTGGGTTAGATTCCATTAAAATGGAGTCTGGCAAGTGACACTATGGTGTACACTTAATGGAATAACTCTAAAGCCTATATGCATATTTGGCTGGTGGAGTTCAAGGCTATTTTGCATAAAGCCAATTTTTCCTATCTTTTTGTAAAACACTTTCTTCAAATCAAGACAAGTATGGCATGAAAACCATAAATCTCATCTTCCCTTGTTCACCCATCAAGTTTTATTTTCTGAAGTTGGAATGGTGGAATCCTCCGTTGACGTCCGTGATCAGCTGCTCAAATTGTCTGAACCGTGGACACGGCTAAGTACTTAGTTTTACACTCTGCAGAGGTTGTGCACATTCACCATTGTACCCATTCAATCCAGATTATCCTTTACACACCTTTTGTGATAAGAAAAGAAGAAGAATGAGACGAGATCTTTCAGAAGCATTTTCCCTCCCACTCTGGCTTGACCCGTTCCACCTAACACCCTCTACATCTGCTTGTCAAGCCGGGGAGAGTCCACACAACATAATTGATCAAGCCAGAGCCCATATGGCAATGGCTGCACTGGAAGCAATCGTCACTCGGAGTTCTTCAGATTCCTCTGTTCCTGGGTGGCCATTCACAAGTGTACATACTCCAGGAACCATATACATGGACCTGAGTAGCCACTCAACATAAACCATAC
Source organism: Poa annua (assembly GCA_026929855.1). Taxonomy (NCBI): domain Eukaryota; kingdom Viridiplantae; phylum Streptophyta; class Magnoliopsida; order Poales; family Poaceae; genus Poa; species Poa annua. Next base: position 74,564,624 of record CM049431.1, on the reverse strand, counting down.
AACCACTTACCACCCAGGTGTTTCATTAATTTAGTGGATGTACTCTCAGGTGAAAATCACCATTCTCACGGCCCTTAGTAGAATAGACATTCATCCTAGATGACGACAACCATGAGCACAGCCCTGAGTAGTCACTTAATATTTTGTAAAACTTTTCATCAATTGCATAGCATCAATATTTCTGCTAAGTATGATACAGGAACCTAGACACATGAGTAAGGGAATTCTACACAGGTTTAGCATAGCAATACTATCCTACACATGCATATAAAAATACACTAAGTAATGCATATAGAAATAATAGGAAGTTTATGAGGTGTGCCACTTTCCTTTGAATGTTGTCGTTGTTCACAAACTCTATTCAACAACGAACGTTTGCTCTCCGTTCAATCTAAACATTATAAGCAAACGACAATACAATAATCAACAAACAACAATCATCAATCATACATGCACATACGGAGTTAACAAATAAGTTTCATAACACTTCTAAGGAAAACATGTTATGCATGATATGCAAATTATTTCTAAGGACTAGAGATGCATGTCATGCCATGAAATTCCTTTAAGTTAATGCAAGGCAATTAGGTTGGTCAAAATGACTAAGAACTAAAGTCATAGGTTGGAAAAAATACTTTGCTATAAATCATCTTGAATAAGCACTCAATGACTTAGTCATGATGTGCATAACTACTTAGAGAAAATACTAACTCTATTCTTCAAGGTGATCAACAATTATTAACAACTCTTGTTAAATTGGATATTCACTTTAGTGAGAGAGACAGACACCCGGCCAGCCACTTAAATTGTGGAACAGGTCTCATGTACGTGGACATGTAAGGTTAGTTTCCAGGCCGCTTCATCTCACTATGCCGCTAGGATCCATTAAACTTCAAGATGGTAATAACATGATCAAAAATCGTTTATGTCTAAAGTGAAAGATAAGATTAGGAAAGAGGGAAAAGATAGAAAGAAAGATGTAGTTGTCCTCCAGGCTTCATCTCCAGACTTGTAACTTTCTTCTGGATGATGTCTTGATTGAACTCTTGGTAGTCTTGATGAATCTTCAGACTTGATGATTTTTGTATCACCTAGGCTGGTCTTGGATTTACTTAGTCTTCATGAAGTCTCAGAGAAGGAGGGAGAAAGAAAGAAAGAGGGACAAGACTTAGAAAATATTTCTGGTTGGTCTTCATGAACTTCTTCTTGATCTTTCTTCTAAGTACTTCTACTCCTTGGAGATACTTCTGAAGTCTTGTTTTGGCTAAGTCCTTCATTGGTCTTCTAGCTCCATGTTGAAAATCCTAAGAGTCTAAGTGTATCACTTTACCAAAATCCGAAGTTGAAAATATTTCTAACTTAGAGAAAATGGGGAAGGAGTTTTCTTATGGGAAAAATATATCTATATGTGAAAATAAGTTATGCATTCAATGCACTTTTAAATCCTAAGAAATATCATACAAAATTTGTGATATTTATAAAAGCATGCATTAGGCTATAAATGCAATTTAATTAATTTCTATTTTTGGAAAATATAATAAAAGGAAACATATACATTAAAGTTTTACGTGAATTAATTTTTATAGCACAATTTTCTTATAAATGGTGTTAATAGATGGAAGGGTTTTAAAATAAATTTATAGCAATTGGATTTAGTCAAAATAAAGTTTCTATTAATAGTTATGTCAAATTTACTAAATATCATATTTTAAATTTGAATAAATCTAAATTTCTCAAGGTTGGAAAATAACATAACTAGCACAATCTATAGGTCATGGGCTTTTTAAAGATATTTTATTTACAAATTTTGACCTTACAGAATTAAAACTATAATTAAAATAATGTTCTACATGTTTCTGTAAATATCAAGTTAGTGCACGACTAAAATACAAGTTTTTATTATACCACTATTTTCAACATGTTCATACGATTCCATAGACTACAAAAACATCAAAAACGGAGTTACGGTCGATTTAATATGAATTTTGAAAGTTATGTCTAGTCAGAAAAACGAAAATGGAAAATAGCTAACACAACAGTCCCGCGGCGTGATGCTATTGTATCAAACAAGTCATCTAATCTACACCGTTGGATCAAGATCTAAGGGCTTACAGCGAGATGGTCTGGAGGTGGTGGTGCGGTTCACCGGAGTTGAGGGAGACGGCGGCGCCGGCGTCGGGTGGAGGTCGGAGACGACGTTCCCGTGGTTCTCCGGACGTGTAGAGGGATTCCCCGTATGCGGCGCGTCGCGACGGAGAGGATGGTGGCTTCGACGTTGAGCGGCGCGCCTCGGTGCGGCGCGGAGGAGCGGCCGGAGTGCGTTGGGCGTCGGCGAGCTTCGGCGTGCTTGCCCCGAGCGTTTTGGTCGTGGAGGAGAGGCGAGGATGGGTCGAGGGGGTGCGCACGGGCAAGGCGGACGGAATGGAGGTGGTCTCGGTGCTCGGAGGTCGCCTCACCTCGCCGGAATCAATGAAATCGTCCGTGGATGTGAAGAACTCCGGCGAGCAAATTCGTCGGCCTAGTGGCGTATTGGAGAGGGCTTTTGGGGGAGAATGGAGGAGGAGGTCGAGGGCTTTATATAGAATCCGACGGTGCTTGATTTGGTGCAGTAATTTGCCCGCAATCAATCGGACATTAATTTCAACCAAAAACGTCCATGTATAATGGCGGACGAAATTAGAGTAATTTAGGGCATTTAAGAGAGGGCTTTTATTGGGGAATGAAAGAGGAGATCAAGGGGTTTAATTAGAAACAAACGGTGCATCATTTGGGACTCTAAATCAACGGAAATCAATTCGGGAAGTTTGCACGGGAGCTGATTTCGCGTTTCCTGGTCCTGGAGCTTGAAGACGACGCTGACGTCATCATGACGTCAGCATTTTTTTCTTTTTCTGATTTTTCTTATTTCTTTCATAACTTTTGATTTAAGACTCCAAATCAAGTCAAATAAATTTCTAAAAATTTGTAAAAATAATATCTTTGTGTTAAACCAGTTGTGGGCATATTTTGAACACTTTTCAAAAATCAAATTTTGCATTATTGATTAATTACAAATTTGCCACTTAATGTCAAATTTGAAAACATGGCTTAAATAATTTCGTTTTTGGCTAAATAAAATTTATAAAAATACAACACTTATATAAGTTTAAAATTAAGTTATTTAAACTCATTTTCCAACGTTAATCATTTTTGGCTTTAGTACAACGTTAAATAACATAACACCACTATTCGCAATGAAAAGGGGAATATAATGAATGTATTTTTAATTGAAAATAATTTGTGCACCATTATATTTTATATTATGATAATTCATTTGAAAACCTTATAACAACCTTGGAAAAGATTTTTGATTTAATTCATTTCTTATATAGAAAATATATTCATGAAAGTCATTTAATGTTTTGAAAATAAATGAAAATCATTTAAGCTAATGAAATATTTATTTGGGTTGTTAAGTAGTTATAGAATCTATGAGGTTTTAAAGTTATATTCTATAGACTTGTAATATCCAAACTATGTTTTGAACTCAGGTAAATGAATAATAATCTTTTGGCAAATAGACAATGTTTTCAATAGTTTAAAATAACACTTGTAATTATTATTTTAATTTATTTATAGCTAAGGCTAAGTAGTTGAAACCAATTACTTATAAGTAAACTATTTACTTAAAATAAAATGGTTTGTACTTTATAAAACATTTGTCAAATTACATATCAAGGTTTTTGAAATACAATGGATAATGTAATGTTTAATTGGAAATAACTTTTGAAAATAATAACACATTGGGAATTTTGAAATAATAGACTTTTTCAAAATTGGTTGAAGTCTTTTATAGTTAGTTTTCTTATGCATTTTAATATTTTATTTTAATCAAAACAAAAGTTTTAAATTTTAGTGATTTTTGAACATTCCAAAATATTGGGATGTTACAGACTACCACCCTTAAAAGGAATCTCGTCCCCGAGATTCGGAGAGGCTAGAAAGACAAAGCAAATGCTTGAATGATTCTGATAACTCGGGATGTTTTGAGAAATGAAATTTCTGACATGGAAACTGGAAACTAGCAGGGGAGGAATTTTCTGATTGGGGAGGCTCGAAAGAAAGATGGTTTGGGATCTCTGGGTTTCAGGCAGCTGGGTTAGAATTATCTGGGTGGCTACCACCCTTAAAAGAAATTTTTGTGGTCAGTCTAGGAACTTTATTTAATCTTGTTTATTTTTATGATGTAGAGTGTACTATTATTTAAAATGTAATGGTATGTGGTGATACGGCAAGTTATAGTACTTTACGTTTTCCCCTCGGTCCTTGGAGAGATTTATCCTTCTTCCCCTCAGGGCACTTATCAGCGTAATGTCCCTTATCTTTGCACTTGTAGCAACTTATGTGGCTAAGAACTTTCTTGGATTTAAGCTTTTGTCCTTGTTCCTCCAGGGTCTTCATGAGAGACTGTTGCATTCCTTGCTTGGTTTGCTGGATAACTTGTTGCACCAAGGGATAAAGTTGACACTGTATTGGGACATGATTTGTTCCTTCACACAGGAAGCAAGTAACCTGACTTGTGGGCATCCTTTAACTAGATGTCTGGTATGACCATGGGGCCACTCATCAAAACATTCTTTGGACGTATGTCCTATCTCTCCACAAGTTTTGCATACCTTTGGTTTGGTCATAAGGTCCTCTTCAAAAACACTATGGTTTTGATCAATCTTTGGCAGTTGATCATTGATCAATTTCCACAGCTGACTCTGGTTCTCAAATAGTAGTTGCATAGTTGTATGCAAAACATTGGTGTTGGTATTTGGGTGAGACATCTGGTTGGTTTAGAAAGCAATGAGTTGAATTTTACTATGGAGGAATCCTAGTTCAATAAAACAAAACAAGGCAACCATCTATAACATAATCAATCAGCATCTAACAAACATCAAGCAACAAGGTTCACAACAACAAACAATCTAGTATTGTCATATAGCCGAGTTGATATGATCAATACACTAACACGATATCGTCATTCTATTTAGGTGGTGGTCACATCTACTTCCTTCGCAAGTGCTTCAAGTTCTTGTTCAACCTTTATGGATATCTTCGAAGTGTCGGTCGTATCCTGATTCTTCAGTGGTCTTTCATGCATGTAGAATTTTATGTTGCATCGTAGCTTTTCCATATGAAGCAGCAGAATCAGACTTGGACTATAAGAACATGGTCATCTAGAATAAGATAAGGTATTTTCAGAAGGTTGATAGTAGATGAGAATACGAGGAAGACATAGTGAAAAGATTTGTTTTTAGAAAAGTGAAGAAAAAAAGATTTTCAATCCTATGGTCAAACCTATTTCTATCCAAACCTAGGGTTTCGAACCTAGAGGCAACACAGTGCTCTGATACCATCTGTAGCGTACCTGCACTTAGAATAAGGCAGATACCTGTGTATAGTGCAAATCCCTGGATCGATTCATTTGCACACACAGTTTACGATGTAATATCACAACAAAGCGTCAATTTTATTACATCGATGATCCAGAATTACAAAATATTCGATACAAGTTGCATAGCATAAAGCTAGCATTGAAAAAGTACACAGCGGAAATACAATAGCAGTGAGTCTCTATCACTTTCATGCTGCCACAGGCGAAAACATGTTGGTTGTAGACTCGAAACCTATAAACGAAACCTCTCTCGTCATCTGAACAATCTGCAATAAGAAAAATATTGCAACAACGTGGGTCAGATTCCATTAAAATGGAGTCTGGCAAGTGACACTATGGTGGACACTTAATGGAATAACTCTAAAGCCTATATGCATATTTGGCTGGTGGAGTTCAAGGCTATTTTGCATAAAGCCAATTTTTCCTATCTTTTTGTAAAACACTTTCTTCAAATCAAGACAAGTATGGCATGAAAACCATAAATCTCATCTTCCCTTGTTCACCCATCAAGTTTTATTTTCTGAAGTTGGAATGGTGGAATCCTCCGTTGACGTCCGTGATCAGCTGCTCAAATTGTCCGTACCGTGGACACGGCTAAGTACTTAGTTTTACACTCTGCAGAGGTTGTGCACGTTCACCATTGTACCCATTCAATCCTGATTATCCTTTACACACCATTTGTGATAAGGAAAGGAGAAGAATGAGACGAGATCTTTCAGAAGCATTTTCCCTCCCACTCTGGCTTGACCCGTTCCACCTAACACCCTCTACATCTGCTTGTCAAGCCGGGGAGAGTCCACACAACATAATTGATCAAGCCAGAGCCCATATGGCAATGGCTGCACTGGAAGCAATCGTCACTCGGAGTTCTTCAGATTCCTCTGTTCCTGGGTGGCCATTCGCAAGTGTACATACTCCAGGAACCATAGACATGGACCTGAGTAGCCACTCAACATAAACCATACAACCACTTACCACCCAGGTGTTTCATTAATTTAGTGGATGTACTCTCAGGTGAAAATCACCATACTCACGGCCCTTAGTAGAATAGACATTCATCCTAGGCGACGACAACCATGAGCACAGCCCTGAGTAGTCACATAATATTTTGTAAAACTTTTCATCAATTGCATAGCATCAATATTTCTGCTAAGTATGATATAGGAACCTAGACACATGAGTAAGGGAATTCTACACAGGTTTAGCATAGCAATACTATCCTACACATGCATATAAAAATACACTAAGTAATGCATATAGAAATAATAGGAAGTTTATGAGGTGTGCCACTTGCCTTTGAATGTTGTCGTTGTTCACAAACTCTATTCAACAACGAACGTTTGCTCTCCGTTCAATCTAAACATTATAAGCAAACAACAATACACAATCAACAAACAACAATCATCAATCATACATGCACATACGGAGTTAACAAATAAGTTTCATAACACTTCTAACGAAAACATGTTATGCATGATATGCAAATTATTTCTAAGGACTAGAGATGCATGTCATGCCATGAAATTCCTTTAAGTTAATGCAAGGCAATTAGGTTGGTCAAAATGACTAATAACTAAAGTCATAGGTTGGAAAAAATACTTTGTTATAAATCATCTTGAATAAGCACTCAATGACTTAGTCATGATGTGCATAACTACTTAGAGAAAATACTAACTCTATTCTTCAAGGTGATCAACAATTATTAACAACTCTTGTTAAATTGGATATTCACTTTAGTGAGAGAGACAGACACCCGGCCAGCCACTTAAATTGTGGAACAGGTCTCATGTACGTGGACATGTAAGGTTAGTTTCCAGGCCGCTTCATCTCACTATGCCGCTAGGATCCAACAAACTTCAAGATGGTAATAACATGATCAAAAATCGTTTATGTCTAAAGTGAAAGATAAGATTAGGAAAGAGGGAAAAGATAGAAAGAAAGATGTAGTTGTCCTCCAGGCTTCATCTCCAGACTTGTAACTTTCTTCTGGATGATGTCTTGATTGAACTCTTGGTAGTCTTGATGAATCTTCAGACTTGATGATTTTTGTATCACCTAGGCTGGTCTTGGATTTACTTAGTCTTCATGAAGTCTCAGAGAAGGAGGGAGAAAGAAAGAAAGAGGGACAAGACTTAGAAAATATTTCTGGTTGGTCTTCATGAACTTCTTCTTGATCTTTCTTCTAAGTACTTCTACTCCTTGGAGATACTTCTGAAGTCTTGTTTTGGCTAAGTCCTTCATTGGTCTTCTAGCTCCATGTTGAAAATCCTAAGAGTCTAAGTGTATCACTTTACCAAAATCCGAAGTTGAAAATATTTCTAACTTAGAGAAAATGGGGAAGGAGTTTTCTTATGGGAAAAATATATCTATATGTGAAAATAAGTTATGCATTCAATGCACTTTTAAATCCTAAGAAATATCATACAAAATTTGTGATATTTATAAAGCATGCATTAGGCTCTAAATGCAATTTAATTAATTTCTATTTTTGGAAAATATAATAAAAGGAAACATATACATTAAAGTTTTACGTGAATTAATTTTTATAGCACAATTTTCTTATAAATGGTGTTAATAGATGGAAGGGTTTTAAATAAATTTATAGCAATTGGATTTAGTCAAAATAAAGTTTATATTAGTAGTTATGTCAAATTTACTAAATATCATATTTTAAATTTGAATAAATCTAAATTTCTCAAGGTTGGAAAATAACATAACTAGCACAATCTATAGGTCATGGGCTTTTCAAAGATATTTTATTTACAAATTTTGACCTTACAGAATTAAAACTATAATTAAAATAATGTTCTACATGTTTCTGTAAATATCAAGTTAGTGCACGACTAAAATACAAGTTTTTATTATACCACTATTTTCTACATGTTCATACGATTCCATAGACTACAAAAACATCAAAAACGGAGTTACGGTCGATTTAATATGAATTTTGAAAGTTATGTCTAGTCAGAAAAACGAAAATGGAAAATAGCTAACACAACAGTCGCGCGGCGTGATGCTATTGTATCAAACAAGTCATCTAATCTACACCGCTGGATCAAGATCTAAGGGCTTACAGCGAGATGGTCTAGAGGTGGCGGCGCGGTTCACCGGAGTTGAGGGAGACGGCAGCGCCGGCGTCGGGTGGAGGTCGGAGACGACGTTCCCGTGGTTCTCCGGACGTGTAGAGGGATTCCCCGTATGCGGCGCGTCGCGACGGAGAGGATGGTGGCTTCGACGTTGAGCGGCGCGCCTCGGTGCGGCGCGGAGGAGCGGCCGGAGTGCGTCGGGCGTCGGCGAGCTTCGGCGTGCTTGCCCCGAGCGTTTTGGTCGTGGAGGAGAGGCGAGGATGGGTCGAGGGGGTGCGCACGGGCAAGGCGGACGGAATGGAGGTGGTCTCGGTGCTCGGAGGTCGCCTCACCTCGCCGGAATCAATGAAATCGTCCTTGGATGTGAAGAACTCCGGCGAGCAAATTCGTCGGCCTAGTGGCGTATTGGAGAGGGCTTTTGGGGGAGAATGGAGGAGGAGGTCGAGGGCTTTATATAGAATCCGACGGTGCTTGATTTGGTGCAGTAATTTGCCCGCAATCAATCGGACATTAATTTCAACCAAAAACGTCCATGTATAATGGCGGACGAAATTAGAGCAATTTAGGGCATTTAAGAGAGGGCTTTTATTGGGGAATGAAAGAGGAGATCAAGGGGTTTAATTAGAAACAAACGGTGCATCATTTGGGACTCTAAATCAACGGGAATCAATTCGGGAAGTTTGCACGGGAGCTGATTTCGCGTTTCCTGGTTCTGGAGCTTGAAGACGACGCTGACGTCATCATGACGTCAGCATTTTTTTCTTTTTCTGATTTTTCTTATTTCTTTCATAACTTTTGATTTAAGACTCCAAATCAAGTCAAATAAATTTCTAAAAATTTGTAAAACAATATCTTTGTGTTAAACCAGTTGTGGGTATATTTTGAACACTTTTAAAAAATCAAAATTTTGCATTATTGATTAATTACAAATTTGCCACTTAATGTCAAATTTGAAAACATGGCTTAAATAATTTCTTTTTTGGCTAAATAAAATTTATAAAAATACAACACTTATATAAGTTTAAAATTAAGTTATTTAAACTCATTTTCCAACGTTAAATCATTTTTGGATTTAGTACAACGTTAAATAACATAACACCACTATTCGCAATGAAAAGGGGAATATAATGAATGTATTTTTAATTGAAAATAATTTGTGCACCATTATATTTTATATTATGATAATTCATTTGAAAACCTTATAACAACCTTGGAAAAGTTTTTTGATTTAATTCATTTCTTATATAGAAAATATATTCATGAAAGTCATTTAATGTTTTGAAAATAAATGAAAATCATTTAAGCTAATGAAATATTTATTTGGGTTGTTAAGTAGTTATAGAATCTATGAGGTTTTAAAGTTATATTCTATAGACTTGTAATATCCAAACTATGTTTTGAACTCAGGTAAATGAATAATAATCTTTTGGCAAATAGACAATGTTTTCAATAGTTTAAAATAACACTTGTAATTATTATTTTAATTTATTTATAGCTAAGGCTAAGTAGTTGAAACCAATTACTTATAAGTAAACTATTTACTTAAAATAAAATGGTTTGTACTTTATAAAACATTTGTCAAATTGCATATGAAGGTTTTTGAAATACAATGGATAATGTAATGTTTAATTGGAAATAACTTTTGAAAATAATAACACATTGGGAATTTTGAAATAATAGACTTTTTCAAAATTGGTTGAAGTCTTTTATAGTTAGTTTTCTTATGCATTTTAATATTTTATTTTAATCAAAACAAAAGTTTTAAATTTTAGTGATTTTTTAACATTCCAAAATATTGGGATGTTACACTCACCACCCCAGAAAAACAAAAGATTAAATTCAGATCAACTTTCGAACTTAAGAAAGTTAGGCTAAATTCTCTTAAGGGGGTTAGCCTTGGTGATGTGCTGATTGTCCAAGAGTACCCATATGTATTCCCATAAGAATTACCGGGAATGCCACCTAATAGAGATGTGGAATTTCTCATTGAACTAAAACCGGGTACCGGACCAATAGCCAAGAGACCTTACCCAATGGCCGTCGATGAACTGAAAGAACTCAAGAAGCAACTGGAGGAACACCTTTTGAAAGGATTTATCCGTCCAAGTTCATCGCCCTGGGGAGCGCCAGTCCTTTTTGTCAAAAAGAAAGATCAAACCCAGAGATTAGTCACGGACTACAGAGATGTAAATGAACACACCATCAAGAACAAGTATCCGTTACCCTAGATAAATTAATTATTTGATCAATTGAAAGGTGCATGTGTGTTCTCCAAGATTGATCTTCGATCAGGGTATCTCCAAATGAAAGTTAGAGAGATGGATATACCAAAAACAGCGTTTGTTACAAGATATGGCTCTTACGAGTATACCGTAATGCCATTTGGTTTAACCAATGCTCCAGCTTATTTCTTGAATATGATGAATAAAGTGTTCATGGATTTTCTGGACAAGTTTGTGGTAGTGTTCATAGATGACATTCTGATCTACTCCGAGAGTCACAAAGATCATGAAGAGCATTTGCGCCTAGTACTGCAGAGACTACGTGAACATAAGTTATATGCCAAATTCAGCAAGTGTGAATTTTGGTTGGAACAAGTCGCATTTCTAGGACACATAGTATCCAAGGAGGGTATAGCAGTGGACCCTGAAAAGGTCTCAGCTGTAACCAATTGGGAACCACCAAAGAATGTTGGAGAATTACGAAGTTTTCTTGGTCTAGCAGTGTAGTGACCTCACCTTTTATTATAAGGTGGAAGTCCCTGTGTTAATGTGCTAGTCCCTGGATCAAATGCTAGCACCACAGTTTAAGATGTATATCATGCAAAAGTGTCAATTACTTTATTAAATCGCATGATCCAGTGTTACAAATATCTCTTACAACTTGCATAACCTGAAAAGGCTAGCAAAATTTCCAAGAGTAGCAGCGGAAAATAGTAGATACAAAGAGCCTCATCATCTTCATGTGCCACAGGCAAAGCATGTTGGTTGTAGACTCGAAATCCTATCGAATACTCACTCGTCGTCTGTCGAATCTGCAAGGTTTAGTTGCAGCCCAGCTATAAAGGGTCAGCACAATTGAATTGTGGTGGCAAGTGACTTTAATTTCTAATATTCTACTAAGCTATATCTATATGCTTATTTGGCTGGTGGAGCTCAAGGCTATTGCACAAAGCAAGTTTTCTCCTACTTTTGGTAAACAGCTTTTTGAAACAATATTTTCTCTTTATAGACAATCTCGAGACAAATCCATATCTCCTACTCATGTTCTCCCATCAAAGTTTTATTAAGAAATTGGAATGAAGAGATTTTCAGAACACAGCCTTGTGTAGTTACTCAAATTGTCCGATGCCGGGGACACGGCTAAGATCTTAGGTTTAACTCTCGAGAGGGTGTGCACTTTCACCATTAGACTCAATCAACCCAAACTATCCTCTACACTCCTTTAGTGAGAAGGAGAAGGAGAAGATCAAGACGAGACTTTTCAGAAGTTGCTTTCCCATGATCATACTAAGAGATTACCACCATCCTATCAACTCTACCACCATCAATCTCTTGACCCAGGTCCACATCAACTTACTCCATCAAGACATAGCCCATCTTGACCAATGGTTGCACGATAAGCAACTAGACTCAGTGTAAACTTAAATCTCATAGCCCTGGGTGGCCTACCACAAGTGAGCAACTCAGGTTAACACCGCATATCATGGCCCCAAGTAAGTACAAACTATCTTGGGCGAAGACAACCATGAAACTTGGCCCTGAGAAGCCACTCAACTTGAAACCTCCTCGATCGACCCAATCCACCCAGGCGTTAAATTAATTTAGTGGAAATTTTCATTTATCACATCAACCATAAAACAATCATTTTTGCAGCAGTTGCTTCCACTAAATTATAATAGGGGTCTAATCTGGAATTTCTAAGGGGAAACCTAAAAGGTTTGCATAGCATACTACAATCTCCCAAAAACCTATCATGCATACTACTTTTGCAAATACTGTTTGAAAATACTAGATATGCAATAGAATAAAATAGTAGGTGTTTTATGAAGTCACTTGCCTGAAGAAAGTTGTCGTTTCTCACAAACTCTTGTCCAAGTCAAAAGTTGCTCCCCGTTTCAACTATATAGTAAAAGGGCATCCAATAAACAAGCAATTCAACAAACACAAAACAAATTGAAACATACAAGCGTAATAAGGTTTAGAAGTGGATTTGGTCAAGGGTATCACATCATTCAATGTGCAAAAGGGATTATTGTGATTGAGTTGAGGGTTTGCCAATTTGGTGAGGGGATGGTCTTGAAAAAGATTTACATAAAAGCAGGGTTAAGATGTTTTGAAAACAAATTAAAACAAGGTTTGCAACTTTAAGATATTTTGGATATCTAAAACATTTCACAAGTCTAAGTTTCAAAAATTATTTTAATCATATTTGGTTTTGGCATTGTTCACAAGATTAGATATCAATTTTGGAAAAAAAGGATTTTAAAACAAATTCATATTCAAGAATTTCTTCATTTATCATATCTATACATTTTTAATTCCCAACTTAAAAGCTCATAGTAATTTATAATAACCCAGTTATTAGCAATGACATAGAGTTTTAGATCACAGTTTTAGTAACACCTAATTAACCAATAACATTTATAAATGAAATGATATCATTTAACAGGGTTTTAACAAAACTTACATCTTAATGTTGTGAAATACATTAATAATAATGGAATTGAGTTTTCTCTGGTCAAGGCAATTATTTATGGCATTAGTGCAAAGAAAATAATTTGAAATACATTAATAAAAGATTTTATTATGCCAAATTAAAATCAAATAAGTATCTGATTATAAACTTCTCTTAAAATTGTTCAAATTTTATTTATAACAGTGGGTCATCATTCTACATATCTCAAGATTTCCAAGAATATTTTATTTGCAAATTTTAGACATATGAATTTGAATCTATGTCAAATTTACACAATTTCTAAATCTGAAAGTTGGATCAATTTAAACTAGTCAAAATTAAATTTTAAAAGTACCAATAGATTCTAATGGTCAAGGGCTTTAATTTGACATAAAAATTGTCCAATTTGGATAATGGGTTTAAAAGTTATGAAGATTCTAAGTTGTAGGGACTTTTCTGTAAATCTGCCAATTAAAATCTATTCGGAAATAAAAGCAGAAAAGGTTGGGCCGACGTGACGCTCTGTGATTGGCTCGGGTCTAGGGTTAACAGGGGCCGTAGGATCTAAAGAGGATCGGGCGGTCCAGATCCATTCATACCTCTTCGGCCTGGATCAAATCTGGACCGTTGATGTGAGATCGAACGGCCGAGGCCGCGTTGACCAGGACGGGGCGGCGCCGGTGGCCGGAGGCGAAGAGGACGGCGGCCCTGCGCACGGGCTCGGACGCCGTCGACGATGCGGCGCTCCCCCGGCCTCGGGGAGACGTCTGAGACGCTCGGCACAACGTTCCAGAGGCGATGGAGAGGCCGGTTTCGTGCCGTTCGTCTCGGAGTGGCGACCTCGGGCGGATGAAGGAGCACGGACGCCGGCGAGATTTGGTCGAGCACGAGGTGCTTCGCTCGGCTACGATTTGGAGAGGAGGAGGTGACTGTCGGGCGCGCACGAGCGAGGGGAGGAAGAGGAGGTGGTCTCGGGCTCGGGGTTCTTCTTCACCTCGCCGGGAAACGGAGAAACACGGCTGCGGACTAGACAAACTCCGGCGAGCAAGAATGGCGGCCTGGCGGCGTCGTTTCAAGTAGTGGAAGAGGGGAAATGCGGAGGAGGAGCTGGGGCTAATAAAGGGCTGGGCATGGCGTCAGTTACTCTACCGAATCGCGAGATTTTCACGGGATTGATTCGGCCGAAACCGTCGGGCGAGATTGACGGGAGGTTGAAGACGATGACGTCATGCTGACGTCATCATTTTTCTTTTTTCTTTTTCTGATTTTCCATTTAATTCATATCTTTTGATTTATGGCTCCAATTCAAGTCAAATAAATTTCTAAAAATTTGTAAAAGCATTATCTTTGTGTTAAACCAGTTGTGGGCACATTTTGAATTTTTTGAAAATTAATATTTTGAAATATTCATTAAATACAAATTTGACACTTTATGTTAAATTTAAAACTAGGGTTTAATAAATTTTATTTTTGGCTAAAATAAATTCTATGAAATACCTTTATTGGCCCCAGCTCCTCTTCCGCATTTCCCCTCTTCCACTTCTTGAAACGACGCCGCCAGGCCGCCATTCTTGCTCGCCGGAGTTTGTCTAGTCCGCCGCCGTGTTTCTCCGTTTCCCGGCGAGGTGAAGAAGAACCCCGAGCCCGAGACCACCTCCTCTTCCTCCCCTCGCTCGTGCGCGCCCGACAGTCATCTCCTCCTCTCCAAATCGTATTCATTAAATACAGACATGTTGGGTGTAGACTCGAGTCCAAACTTATTCTTCATCTCAATTACTGCACATTTGAATATGCAGCCCCCGAATGAGGTCAATACAATGAAGTATTGGCAAGTGATTATGGTAGATATAAAATGACAAGTCTAGAATCTATATGCATATTTGCCTTGGTGGGGTTGGAGGCTATTTTGCAGAAAGCAAGTTTTCTCCTATCTTTTGTAAAACACTTTTATTTCTTAAGGACTTGGCACCAAGGGATAAAGCCCAAGTGCACCAACAATTCTTTCCTTAGTCAAATTTTACTTTATGAAAACAGTGTTGAGATTCTTCCGCCCATCCTTGTCTAGCTGCTCGAAGTAGTCCATTTCCGGGGACACGGCTAAGTACTCAGATTCTCGACTCTGTAGAGTTTGTGCACTTTCACCTTTAGACTCAATTAACCCAAACATCTATTACACGCGGAGTGTATTAAGGAAAGGAGAGAATTGAGACAAGAACTTTCAGAAGAATTTTGTAACCATACTAGCAAGACCCGTTCCACCTACCAACTCTACATCTGCTTGTCAAGCTGATAGGTTGCACCCTCACAACTTAATTATTCTAGACAGAGCCCATTGTCAAAAGGTTGCACGGGAAGCTTCTAAACTTGGAGGGACTTAGTTATCTCTTTGTTCCTGGGTGGCCGTCCACAAGTGCACTTCTGGGTAACAACCACCATGCTCATGGCCCTAAGTAGAATAGACATTCATCCTAGGCGACGACAACCACAAGAATAGTCCCAAAAGCCACTCAACATAAACCATAACAACCAATTCCATCCACATGTGCATTTTAATTTTAACACTTAGAAACATTTCAATAACATAGTATATAAACACTTTTATAGCTTAGCTAAGCAACTAATAAAAAAATTCATGGCTGCATAGGAAAAAGGGTGACTACACAATATTAGGATATTTGCAAAGTATAAACTAACTTAGCATTATAAAATATTTCTAAAAATTCCTATCATGCATACTACTCAAAATGTACTACTAATGCATATAGAAAATATTGGGTATAATATGAATGTCACTTGCCTTGGTAGCATGAGGAACAAGCACAGCAAGAATAACAATCACAAGCAAGTCCTTCCTCTTCTTCACAATCTAGCACAAGCAATACATAAAATAAATACCAACACAATATCACACAACACCAAACATAAATATGTATGCATGCATGATATGCTATGAGTATAACAAGACACACTTATTAATAATTTTTATCTTATGTTATTAAATGTATGAAATACAATTTCTAGGAATTTCTTATTTTATTTATCAATTAAATAATTGAGAACAATATAACAAAACTTGATTTCTATAACTACAACTTTTATTGTTTTATGAAAGTTTTCAAATAAGACACATATTAATATTTCTGGACAGAGGGAAATAATACAACACTAAAACAATTAAATTTATTTACAAAACATTTTTATTATTTAAGTTATGAATTTAATAGCCGAAATACTCCTCGGATAATTACACAAATTATAATTTATCAAAAGGAAAAACAAATGATGTAGAAATAAACTACTCTAGAAGGGCTATCCGTGGATATAAAATTTATCAAATTTGGACTTACAGATCAAAAGTTATGAATTTTTACAAGTTTTGCATATTTTATGTTTTATTTATAGAACTTCCTGCGAAAAGATATAAAAGGGGGCTACATGGCGTGTTCTTATTGGACGAAAACGGTTCGACGTGGATCGCGGCGCGAGCCGTCCGATCTAATTAGAAATGGACGCGTGATATCTAGATCCGTTGGATCTAGATCTAACGGCTCACTACTCAAGGACCAAAAACGAGCAGCGCGGTTCGCCGGAGAAGCGCGGGCGTGGCGGAGCCATTGCCGGCGTTTGCGCTCGCGACGTTCTCGGAGCTAGGAGGGAAACAAAGCTCACCATGGGATGCGCGACGTCGTGTGGAATGCGATGGCACGGTGGCGATGATCGGAGCGTCCTCGTCTCCTCGGAAGAGCTCGTCGGAGACGCGCGCGGCGGCGGTTCTTCTTGTTCTTGGACGGAGGCGGGGATTCGCTGCGAAAACACATGGCCCACCGTGTCAATTCGATGCGCACGGTTAAAAGGAATCGAAAGGGGGTGGAGAGGAGTTCTGGGGTGGCCGGAGTTGCTCGGGCGGCGGAGTTCTTACCGACGGCGACGGCGGAATCGCGAGAGCTCGAGCGGGCAGCCTAGGGGCTCTCGGGAGGCGTGGTTTTGGGCAATCGGACGAGAGCGGAGGGGGCTATTAGTAGGGAGAGGACGCGGGGTAAATGGAGTAGTAAATCGCCGTATTGAAACATCGGCCGTTTTCGGTCGGAGGCGAGGGCGTGATTTGGGGAAGAACCGATCCGCGAGGTAGATGACAGGTGGGTCCCACCTGTCAGCGACAGCGAGCGGGAGAGAGAGAGAGCTGGGCCGCTGGCGGGCTGATACCCTACGCGCGCACGACAGATAGCAAACGGGCTGGCCCGATCTCCTAATCTTTTAAACAAAATTAAAATCTGTTTTCAAAAACTGATTTCAAAATGATTTCTAAACTTATTCAAAACATTTCAGAAAAATTCATAAAAATATGTTTTGGAAAGGTTATTAAAAATGGAACTTTTTAGCATTATACTTGCCCAATAAATAATTTGGAAAAATTATATTTATTAAAGAAGTTTAAACAAACACTTTATGGAATTATAAATTATTTAAACTTATAATTGAAATTTTATTTAATATTTATGTGATGTCATGTTATGCCTAAATGGTGAATGATGCATGAATGCAAAGTTTTAAATTTTTGCAAATTTTTGGGATGTTACAGACTAACCCCCTTAAGATGAAGCTCGCCCTCGAGCTTCGGAAAGGTCAGCAAATAGGTGAGGATGGTCTTCTGGGAGGTCATCTTCTCGTTCCCAGGTGGCCTCTTCCTCAGTGTGATGATTCCATTGAACCTTGCAAAACTTGATGGTTTTATCACAGGTGACTCTTTCTACTGTCTGTAATACTTTGATGGGTTTTTCTTCATAGGTCAGATCACTCTTCAATTGTACTTCCTCAAGGGGTACGGTATCCTTTAATGGGGTTCCCATCATTTCGGGGTGATATTTCTTCAATTGACTGACGTGAAACACATTATGGACCGCAGACAGAATTTCTGGTAATTTTAACTCATATGCTACTTCACCTTTGCGAGAAAGAATTTTGAATGGTCCAATGGATCGTGGTGCTAGTTTTCCTTTGATTCCAAACCTCTTTACACCCCAGAGTGGAGACACTCTAAGATAGGTTCTATCACCTACCTCGTAGGTGACTTCTCTACGCTTGGAATTTGCATAGCTTTTCTGGCGTGACTGTGCTATTTTCAATCTATCCTTAATCAATCTGACCTTCTCTTCAGCTTCCTGTATTATATCAGGTCTGAAGAAACTCCGTTCTCCTACACCACTCCACAACAATGGGGTTGTGCATTTCTTTCCATATAAGGCTTCAAACGGTGCCATCTCAATGCTGACTTGGTAACTGTTATTGTAGGAGAACTCAGTGTAATGTAGATTATCGTCCCAGCTAGACCCATAATCGAGCGCACAAGCTCTTAACATATCCTCTAAAATCTGATTTACTCTTTCAGTCTGGCCATCTGTCTGCGGGTGAAAAGCCATTCTGAATTCTAATCTGGTTCCCAGTGATTCATGCAACTGTTTCCAGAAATGAGATGTGAACTGGGTTCCTCGGTCGGACACTATACTCTTGGGAACACCATGAAGGCACACTATTCTTTTCATGTAAATATCAGCTAACTTAGCACTTGTATAAGTGGTCTTCACAGGTATAAAGTGAGCTATTTTTGTTAGACGACAAACAATAACCCAAATAGAATCATGACCCGATTTAGTCCTTGGCAACCTGGTGATGAAATCCATTCCAATAGAATCCCACTTCCAGTCCGGCACTTTCAGAGGTTGTAGAAGTCCTGCTGGTTTCTGATGTTCTGCTTTTACTCGACTGCATACATCACACTTTGCGATATATTCTGCTATTTCCCTTTTTAGATTGTTCCACCAGAATCTCTCCTTCACATCCATATACATCTTGGTATTTCCTGGATGAATGGAATAAGGTGTTTCATGGGCTTCTTGCAGAATTAACTTCCTAAGATCAGGGTCATTTGCCACACATACACGTTTTTCAAACCACAAGGTTCCTTGCTCACCTTCATGAAATCCCTTGGCTTTTCCTACTCTCAGATAGACTTGGATTTCTTCAATATATTTGTCTCCCTTCTGAGCTTCACGTATCTTGTCCATCAAATTTGGTTGCCCTACTTATGAGCCTACAAAACCTTCGGGTACCAATTCCAATCGGAGGTCCTTGAATACCTTGCATAAATCCTCAGGTATTTCTCCTGTCGTGAGGCCATTCACATAAACCTTATGACTCAGGGCATCCGCTACTACATTAGCATTTCTAGGATGGTATTGAAGACTTAGATCATAATCTTTGATAAGTACCAACCATCTTCTCTGCCTCATGTTCAATTCTTTTTGAGTGAAAATATACTTCAAACTTTTGTGGTCAGTGAACACTTCACATCTTTTTCCCATCAGATAGGGTCTCCATGTCTTCAAGCCATGTACTACTGAGGCTATCTCAAGATCATGAGTTGGATAATTTGCTTCATGTTTCTTGAGCTGTCTAGAGGCATAAGATGCCACTCTGCCTTCTTGCATCAATACACTTCCCAGGCCTTGGCGTGAAGCATCACAGTACACTTGGAATTCCTTCTCCAAACCAGGTAAGCATAGAACTGGGGCTGAAACTAGACGTTTCTTCAACTCCTGAAAACTGGTTTCACATGCCTCAGTCCACTCATATTTCTTCTCCTTCTTTAATAATTTCGTTAAGGCTTTAGCAATCTTGGAAAAGTTTTCAATAAATCTTCGGTAGTATCCTGCTAGACCCAGAAAACTACGTAATTCTCCCACATTCTTTGGTGGTTCCCAATTGGTTACCGCAGAAACTTTTTCAGGATCCACTGCTATACCCTCTTTGGATACCACATGGCCTAGATATCCGACTTGTTCTAGCCAAAACTCACATTTACTGTATTTGGCAAACAACTTATGTTCACGTAGTCTCTGCAATAGCAAATGCTCTTCATGCTCTTTGTGACTTTTGGAGTAGATTAAAATGTCATCGATAAAAACTACTACAAACTTATCCAGAAAATCCATGAACACTTTATTCATCATATTCATGAAATAGGCTGGAGCATTGGTTAATCCAAAAGGCATTACTCTGTAGAGGTTTTGCACGTTCACCATTGTACCCATTCAATCCAATTTATCCTTTACACACCATTTGTGATAAGGAAAGGAAAAGAATGAGACGAGATCTTTCAGAAGCATTTTCCCTCCCACTCTGGCCTGACGCGCTCCACCTACATACCACTACCTCCACCTGTCAGGCCGGGGCGAGTCCATGCAGCTTAGTTGATCAAGCCAGAGCCCATATTGGCAATGGCTGCACGAGAACCAATCTTCACTCAGAGTTCTTCAGATCCCTTTGTTCCTGGGTGGCCATCCACAAGTGAATATCCCACAGGTACATCCCCTGGGGACAACACTCAACTCATACAGCCAAGCAACCAATTCCACCCAGGTGTTTGATTATAACTTAGTAGAATTTAACATTTCATCAAAAACAGTTTTGCATAGCATCACAATTCTACTAAGTATTTTCATAGGAACCTAGACACAGGAATAAGGAAGTCTGAACATGGCTTGCATAGCAATACTATCCTACACATTCTTATAGAAAAATAATCTACTCATGCATAGAAAAATAATAGGACTTTTATGGGGGTGTGCCACTTGCCTTGGCAACCGGGAGTACAGCAGTTACAGTTGCAAAGACTTTCGTTTCCCTCCGAATAGTCTAACAAAAGAAATAAAGAGCCACACATAAACACACAAGCAATATGTTCATACAAAGAAAAATATATGCTATGCATGAGATGCAATAATTTATTTTAATGTCAAGAAACAATTAAATGTATCTCTTTGAATGTTTGTGATGTATGCATGAATAAATTTTTAATTTGTTTTCATTTATTTAGACATGAATAAAGGGTAACATCAAGAGTCTTAATTTCCTTAAATAAAATTTCATAATCAAATTTTGTAGGAATGACATTTGGGCAGAGGGCATCTAAACAAGTTTTTAGCAATTTGATTTACTCAAAAATAATTTTTCTAAATAAAGTTATGTCAAAAACACTTAAACTACTCTCAAAAATATTTGCAAATTTTGAATGTGTCAAACCAGCTAATGAAGCCAAAAGATTCTACTGGTTCTAAGGATTCCAAATATATAAAAATATTTAAATGTGGATAAACAGATAAAAAGTAATGATAAAAACTGTATGCAGGGTGTTTTCTGCAAAACTGCCAAATAAAATGATTTTAAGAAATTCGTAGAAAATAATATCTGACGTGGCGCTGACGTGGTGCTGATAGTGCGCTGACGCGGCGCTGACTGTGCGTGCCATGCAAGCGTACCACTTCGTTTTTAAGTGATCTAATCCTAGCCGTGCACGGGAGATCTAACGGTCCAGATCCAATCAACCAGAAACGAGCGGCGCGGCCGGCCGGAACCCTAGCCCGAGGCGTGCTCGCGGCGGCGCCCTCGCCGGCGATGCTCGTTTCCTACGCTCTACTGTCTACGAGGACGAACGAGTCATACCCGTGCGTGGAGGAGGTCGAGGCGGAGACGATGTGTAGCGCCCCATCTTTTAAATAAAGATGGAACACCTGTGTTATGTGCTAGTCCATGGATCACTGCCAGCACCACAGTACAAAATATATAGTATCATTGCATAAGTATCAAATTACTACAACGAGATCCAAAAATAGCTAAGTATAACTTTATTACAAAGTGCATAGTCATGAAGACTAGCTGAAAAGTTCAGAGTTCACAACGAAAGTAATAGCAATGAGCCTCGTCTTCTAGCGTACGCCACAGGCAGACATGTTGGGTGTAGAATCGAGTCCAAACTCACTCCTCATCAGAATTACCTGCACATTTGAATATGCAGCCCCCGTAGGAGGTCAATACAATGAAGTATTGGCAAGTGACTATGGTGGATAATTTATGACAAGTCTAATTCTATATGCACATTTGGCTTGGTGGAGTTGTAGGCTATTTTGCAGAAAGCCAGTTTTCTCCTATCTTTTATAAAACAATTTTGTTTCTCAAAGACTTGGCACCAAGGGATGAAGCCCAAGTGCACCAACAATTCTTTCCTTAGTCAAATTTTACTTTATGAAAACTATGATGAGAATCTTCCGTCCATCCTTGTCCAGTTGCTCGAAGTAGTCCATCACCGGGGACACGGCTGAGTACTCAGATTGTCGACTCTGCAGAGGTTGTGCACTTTCACCTTGAGGCTCAATTAACCCAAACATCCTATACACGCGGAGTGCATTAAGGAAAGGAGAGAATTGAGACAAGAACTTTCAGAAGGAGAAGGCAACCATACTAGCAAGACCCGTTCCACCTACCAACTCTACATCTGCTTGTCAAGCTGACAGGTTGCACTCTCACAACTTAGTAATTCTAGACAGAGCCCATTGTCAAAAGGCTGCACGGGAAGCTTCTAAACTTGGAGGGACTTAGAAATCTCTTTGTTCCTGGGTGGCCGTCCACAAGTGCACTTCTGGGTGACAACCACCATGCTCATGGCCCTAAGTAGAATAGATATTCATCCTAGGCAAAGACAACCACAAGCATAGTCCCAAAAGCCACTCAACATAAACCATACAACCAATTCCACCCAGGTGTGCATTTAAAGTTTTAACACTTAGCAATATTTCTATAACATAGTAAGTAAACACTTTTTATAGCATAGCTAAGCATCTAATAAAACTTTTGATGGCTGCATGGGAAGGGATGGCTACACACTACTAGGATATTTTCAAAGTGTAAACTAACTTAGCATTATAAGATAGTTCAAAAATTCCCTATCATGCATACTACTTAAAAATCTACTAATAATGCATATAGAAAACATTGGGTAGATTATGAATGTCACTTGCCTTGGTAACAAGAGGAACAAGCACAACAAGAAAAACAATCACAAGGGCCTTCCTCCTCTTCACAATCTAGAGACAAACAATAAAACTAAATAAACACACAAACACAACACTTAAAATATCAAGACAAAAATATGTATGCATGCTTGATATGCAATGAACTTAACAAGCCAAAATAATTACCATTTTATTTCCTCTGTTATTAATGCATGAAATGCCATGTTCAACATTTTTATTATTTTATTTAATCATTTAAATTATTGAGCATAACATAGAAATATTAAACCCTACAACCAAATTCTTTGATTCTATTATGAAAAGTTTCAAATAAAATCCAAGTTACACTCCCTGGACAGAGGACAATACTATGATTTTAAAACAATTGGATTTATTTGGAAAACATTTTTATTATTTAAGTTTTAGAGTTAATAGCCGAAATACTCCTCGGATAAAAACACAAATTATAATTTATGAAAAGGAAAAACAAATGATGTCGAAATAATCTAGACAAGCAGGGCTATCCGTAGATATAAAGTTTATCAAATTTGGATAAACAGATCAAAAGTTATGAATTTTGCAAGTTTCAATAGTTTTCTGTTTTTAAAACAAATTTTCAGCCGAAATAGATAATTAACCGGCCACGCGGCGCGATCTAATTGGACGATACCGGTTCGCCGCGGATCGGCCGCGCAAACCGTCCGATCTACTTTAAAACGGGCGCTCAGGATTGCAGGGATCTAGATCCGTTGGATCTAAATCCAACGGTTCGAAATTAGCGACCCGGCGCGGGCGGCGCGAGTCGCCGGAAACATCTCCGACCGCGGCGGCGCCACGGCCGGCATCGTTCGTACTCGCGAAAGGAGAGGCTACGGGACAGATGAGTCGTACCGGGGTAGAAGAGGCGATGAGGCGGTCACGATGGCGTGGTTGGAGGCCGCGTCGCGTCTTCGTTCGCCGGAGATCCCTCGTCGGAGTTGGAGGTGCGGGTGGCGGCGTCGGTCGCGGACGGTGGCAAGGGCTCGCTGCGTAAACAAATGAATCACCGTGTCAAAAGCATGCGCACGGACGAAGGGAAACGAGGGGAGGTGAAGAGAGGGTCCGGGGTGGCCGGAGTATCCCGTACGGTGAGCTTCACGGCGGCGGAAACGGCGGGATGCCGAGCTCGAAACGGAGCAGCCTAGGGGCGGTGGAGCTAGGTTTTTGGGCGGAATAGAACGGCGAGATCGCGGGGTATAAGTAGGGGGCGAAGGCACGGATCACAACTGCTTCTACGCTCCGATTCGATCTCGAGTTGGAGATAGACTCGGCGCCGGAAAATCCGTCGGGAGGTTGAAGAAGGCACGACGCCTGCGTGCGGGCCCCGCGCGTCAGAGAGAGAGAGAGAGAGAGGCGAGGCGCGGGCTGGGCTGCCCGTGGGCCGATTGGGAGTTGCGCGCGCGGTAGATAAGGCTCGGCCGGCCCGTTAAGAAATCTTTTTAAATAAACTCCTTTTCTGTTTTAAAACTTTTCAAAACAATTTGATTTTTAAATCTTATCAAAACATTTCAGAAAAATTCATAAAAATATGTTTTGAAAAGCTAATTTAATTTAGAACTTTTTGATATCATTTTGCTAAATAAATAAAATAATAAATATAGATTTTTATAAGGGGCTCAATTAGACCTCTTTATGGAAAACAACTTTATTTAAACTTATAATTAAAATTTAAATTATTCTTTATGTGATTTCAATGTCATGCCTATATGATGCATGAATGAAAGTTTTAAATTTTTGAGAAATTTGGGATGTTACACGATGGCGAGGTGGTCGATGATGGGATGCTCTGACGCACCGGAGATTGCTCGTCGGAGTCGTGCTTGGCGGCGGTCCTCCTCGGGTGTGGACGGAGTCGTTGTTCTGCTGCCCGAGAAGGTGCAAAAACTTGTCAAAACGATGCGCAAGGTCAAGGTAAAAGGAAAGGGAGTGGAGGGAGGTCTCGGGGTTCACGATGCTTGCCGGAGTTGCGAAATTTCGCCGGCGGCTACGGCGGAGCTCCGGGGATGTTCTCGGGCGGCCTGGTGGCTCTCGGGAGGTGGTGCTTGGGGCAAAAGAGAGAGGTGATCGAGTGGTTCTTATAGCACGAATCGGCGACGTAAATGGAGCAATGAATCCTCGCAATGAATCAAAATTATTCGGCCGTTTCTCGGCGTCGTCGCGGGCGTGATTTGGGGCGAGCCTTTGCCGGGGAAGGGATGACAGGTGGGGCCCACCTGTCAGAGAGAGAGCGCGCGCGCGGGCGGGACGGGCTTCTGGCGGGCTGCGATGCCGCGCGCGCGGTAGATAGCTTGTGGGCTTCGGCCCACTTGCTGTCCCGGCTCGATTTTTCTTTTATAAATCATTTTTCAGGTTTTAAATCTTTTGAGTATAAAACAATTTCAAAACTATATCAAAACTTCTCAGAAAAATTCATAAAAATATAATTTGAAAAACTTATTAAAAAGATCCAGTTGATATTATTTTTTTCTAAAGTAAAAATAGAATAAAAAGGAATATTATTATAAATTCAAATAACAATTTTTATAGACATAACATCAATTAAAACATATATAAAGATTTAATTTAAAATCTATGTGATTTAAATGACAAGTTTAATGATGATGATGCATGGATGCAAAGTTTTAAATTTTTCTGAAAATTGGGATGTTACAAACCTAACCCCCTTAAGATGAATCTCGCCCTCGAGATTCGGATTGGCTAGCAAATAGGTGAGGGTGGTCTTCTTTCAGGTCATCTTCTCTTTCCCAAGTTGCTTCCTCTTCTGAATGGTGATTCCACTGTACTTTACAGAATTTGATGGTCTTGGTTCGGGTGACACGTTCTGCTGTCTCCAAAATCTTAATGGGTTTTTCTTCATAAGTGAGATCACTTTCTAGTTGTACTTCCTCTAGTGGCACCGTATCTGTTAGCAGCGTTACTGCCATTTCTGTGTGACATTTCTTCAGCTGGCTGACATGAAACACACTCTGAATTGCGGAAAGTGCTTCCGGGAGTTCCAATTCATAGGCAACCTCTCCTTTGCGGGATAATACCTTGAAAGGTCCAATAAATCTAGGTGCCAATTTTCCTTTGATTCCAAATCTCTTAACTCCCCGCATAGGTGAAACTCTGAGATAGGCTCGATCTCCTACTTCATACGTGACTTCCCTCCTTTTGGAGTCCGCATAACTCTTCTGTCTGGATTGTGCTATCTTTAAACGGTCTTTAATCAGTCTGACTTTTTCCTCAGCCTCATTGAGTATGTCTGGTCCAAACAAACTACGTTCTCCTATGCCACTCCATAGTAGTGGGGTAGTGCACTTTCTTCCATACAGTGCTTCAAATGGCGACATCTCTATGCTCGCTTGATAGCTGTTGTTGTAGGAGAACTCGGCATATGGGAGATTATCATCCCAACTTGACTTATAATCTAGAGCGCATGCTCTCAGCATATCTTCTAGGATTTGGTTTACTCTTTCTGTCTATCCATCCGTCTGCTGATGGAACGTTGTGCTGAATTCTAATCTGGTTCCCAGAGACTCATGTAATTGATTCCAGAAATGAGAAGTAAACTGAGTACCCCTATCTGACACAATTTTCTTGGGAACTCCGTGTAGACACACAATCCTCTTCATATAGATGTCAGCTAGCTGGCACTAGTGTAAGTAGTATTTACGGGTATAAAGTGAGATACTTTCGTCAGACGATTGACTATAACCCATACAGAATCGTACCCTGATTTAGTCCTGGGCAGACCAGTGATGAAATTCATACCAATTTGTTCCCATTTCCAATCTGGTACTGGTAAGGGTTGCAGTAACTCTGCTGGTTTTCGGTGTTCTGCTTTCACACGACTGCAGACGTCACACTTTGCAATGTATTCAGCAATATCCCGCTTCAAATTGATCCACCAATACCTCTCTTTTATATCCATATACATCTTGGTGTTACCCGGATGTATGGAATAAGGTGAGTCATGAGCTTCTTGAAGTATTAACTTTCTAAGATCGGCATTGTCAGGGACACATATGCGTTCTTTATACCATACAGCTCCTTCTTCATCTTCTCTAAAGTCCCTGGCTTTGCCTTTACTTAGATTCTTTTTTATTTCTTTTACGGCTTTATCTTCTAACTGAGCTGCCTTGATTTTGTTAAATAGAAGAGGTTGAACTTCTATGGATGCTATGAATCCTTCAGGTACCACTTCCAATCGAAGGTCCTTAAATCCTTTACATAGATCTTCAGGCAATTCTCCTGCCGTGAGTCCGTTTACATAAGTCTTACGGCTCAATGCATCAGCCACTACGTATGCTTTCCCTGGGTGGTATTGTAGACTTAAATCATAGTCTTTGATCAATTCTAACCATCTCCTTTGTCGCATGTTTAATTCCTTCTGGGTAAAGAAGTACTTGAGGCTTTTATGATCTGTAAATACTTCACATCTCTTTCCCCATAAATATGGTCTCCATATCTTTAGCGCATGTACCACAAGAGCTAACTCTAGATCATGAGTGGGGTAGTTTACTTCATGATTTTTGAGTTGTCTTGAGGCGTAAGACACTACTTTGCCTTCTTGCATCAATGCGCTTCCTAGGCCACGATATGAAGCGTCGCAATAAACTTGGAAGTCTTTCTCTAGATCTGGTAAGCGTAATACTGGTGCCGACACCAAGCGCTTCTTTAATTCTTGAAAACTGGTCTCACAAGCTTCTGTCCACTCAAATTTCTTTCCCTTCTTCAGTAGTTTAGTCAAGGCTTTGGTAATCTTGGAGAAATTTTTAATGAATCTCCGATTGTATCCTACCAGTCCTAGAAAACTGCGGACTTCCCCCACATTTTGGGGTGATTCCCAATTCATTACAGCAGCAACTTTTTCAGGATCCACTGCTATCCCATCTTTAGACACCAGGTGTCCTAGAAATCCTACTTGTTTTAACCAGAATTCACACTTGTTGAACTTAGCATATAACTTATGCTCTCGGAGTCTTTGCAACACCAGACGTAAATGTTCTTCATGTTCTCTGTGACTTTTGGTGTAGACTAGGATGTCATCGATGAAGACAACAACAAACTTGTCCAGAAAATCCATAAATACCTTATTCATCATATTCATGAAATAGGCTGGAGCATTGGTTAACCCAAAAGGCATTACGGTGTACTCATACGAACCATATCTTGTAACAAAGGCAGTCTTGGGTATGTCCATCTCTCTAACTTTCATCTGAAAGTACCCTGATCTGAGATCAATCTTGGAGAACACGACAGCCCCTTCTAGTTGATCGAAAAGCTCATTGATTTTGGGTAGCGGATACTTGTTCTTGATTGTATGCTCATTTATGTCACGATAATCGGTGACTAATCTCTGTGTACTATCCTTCTTCTTGACGAAAAGGATTGGGGCTCCCCAGGGTGATGAGCTTGGACGGATAAAGCCTTTCTTCATAAACTCTTCCAATTGCTTCTTGAGTTCTGTAACATCCGAGGATTTTTCAAATTCTGAAAAATCAGAAAAATTAAAAACTTTTTGAAAACTATTTGTATGTCGATTTGAAAACAAAATTCATGCATGCATTCATCATTTTCTTGCATTGTTTAGATTTGAAATTACAATGGTTGAAATACTATTTCCATTTGAAAACCTATTTGAAAAAATATTAAAAATAAAATAACGATTATGCTATTTATCTTATTTTACTTTAATATTTTGATTTTAATTATTAGAAATATTTATTTTCATATGTTCACAATTGTGGTACCAAATTTTATTTAGACATAAATAAATTAATTAAATTTCTATTTCCAAATTTGACAAAAGTGTCAAATTTGCATTAAATCAAATATTCAAAATTAATATTTTAAAAAAGGGGTCAAAACATGTCCATAAATGTTTTAAAATAAAGATATGATTTTTAGAAATTTTTAGAAATTAATTTCACTTAATTCGGAGTTCTAAAACCAAAGTTATGAAGAAATTAAGGAAAAAAAAAAAACGAAATGGGCCAGCCGGCCGGCCCACAACCCACCGAACCGAAGCGAACCGAAATCGTATCCAACTCTCTGAAATTTCGTTTTTCCAACCACCTTTCATTCAAACACGTATATCTCAAGAAATATAACTCCAAATCCGGATCCGCTTGATCCTACGCGTTCACAACTCCGAGCCCTATCTATTCCACCATCCCTCCGCCTATATAAACCCCTGTAGCCGCCGGCATCTCTTTTACTCTTTTCGTTCCACCGAAACCCTAATCAGCGAAATAGTATTTCGTTCGTTCGACGAACAAAACCATCTCCAATCGCGACGGGGCCTTAATCATTGTTGTAGATCTCGTCGATATCTTTCCATCCCAATAAGCCTCAACTCTTTTCATCAAGCGTGGAGGAAGAATTTCGAATCGTCATCCATCAGATCTGAAGTCGTATTTCTCAGATCTCTTCGCGCTCGTTGCGTCAAATCGAAATTCCTTCGGTGAAAAGGTAGATCTATTCTATATCTACAACTTTCATGTTGACAACTTTTTATTTTAACGTACGTAATTTTCTGTATAATACAGATCGTGTTTGATGTTATTCGAGTAACCAAACCATCTCAAAAGTTTGGGACGACAATATGAAAGTTGTTCCTCTGATCAATACCTTTCGTTTGCCCCAAGCCTCACCTCTTTTGGTTCAGCGAGCTGAGAGATATTCGCGTTTGAAGTTTCGGACCAGAAAGGTATTTTGAGATTTGTGACCAATCTATTCATCCACTTATGTTATAATTGTGATAATTAGAAAGAGCAGGTACGCTACAGATGGTATCAGAGCACTGTGTTGCCTGCAGGTTCGAAACCCCTAAGTCTGGATAGAAATAGGATTTGGCCATAGGATTGAAAATCTATTTTTATTCAGTTATCTAAAAACAAAACTTTTCACTTTAGCCTCTCTTATACTCTCGTCTAATATCAAACTTCTGAAAATATCTTATCTTTTTCTTGTTGACCATGTTCGTAATGTCTAAGTTCGATACTTCATATGCAATTCCACAAGTCAACATGAAGAACTACCTGCATGGAAGGACGCTGAAGAACCCAGATTCATAGCTCAAACACTTAGAAGATTTTGAAGAAAGAAGAACTTGAGCACTCAACAAGGAGATAGACAAGAGACCACCATTTAATTAGAACAACGACACCGTGATAGTGTATTGATCATGCCAACTCAGTGTGGTATGACAATACTAGATTGCTTGTTTGTGTTGAAACTTGTTGCTCGATGTTTGTTAGATATTGTTTGTAAGATGATTTGCCTCGGTTTGTTGAGTTTGGGGTAGAAATTTTTCCCTAGTATCCTTCTATCTTTTACTCATCTATGCTAAACCTGTCTCGCCCAAGCACCAACGATGAGATGACAGTTGCAATTCAACTATTAGAAGCTCAGGGTCAGTTGATGCAACTCATGGTACATAATCAAGTCCACAATCACAACAGAGAGTTACCTCAGGGAATGCAACAACTGTTGGATAACCAGACCCACATTGTGCAGATGATGCGTCACAACATGACCAACAATAATATGAACCCACCCCAGATGGACATTGGTAACAAGGATATCAAAGGAAGTAGTTTGACAAAACCTCAAGCCTGTAAAACGTGTGGAGAAATAGGACACACATCCAAGGAATGTCATGATGAGTGGCCCCATGGTGTCTCCAGCTATTCAACCGACGGATACCCCCCAACCATGGTTACTTGCTTTTTGTGTGAAGCAACAAATCACGCCCGACTCAATGTCAACTCTATCCCATGGTGCAAGAAGTCAGTCAGCAAGTCAAAGAGGGAATGCAACAGAAACTCAGGAAATATGTGGAAGTACAAGAACACAAGGAGGAACGCAAAAGAGATACTAGTCGTATAACATATGTTACTCGTAGAGTACGAGAACATTATTCATGGGGCTGCAAACAGAAGAAGATTGGTCATGATGCTGAACAAAATCATTATCAAAATGAGATTGTGGATCAAACTAAGGTGAAAAATGGAATAAGAGTAAGGTCACTCCCGAAGACATCCAAACGTAACTCCAAGTGCTGCTATAAATGTGAGGGACATCACTTAGCTCGAAATTGCCCCATCAAGCGAGACAGGACTTCGTCCATTGGGATAAAATATGATGAACAAGATTTAGAACGATTTTTAGCCTTGGAAGCACCAAAGAAGAAGCGGAGCTTAAACGAGATCATTTGCTACAATTGCAAGAGCAATGGCCACTACGCCAACGAGTGCCGAGCAAAGAAGAAGGCCGAAGAAGCTGCCAAGTCAAATCCTTTTGATAAAGGATATGGGAACCATATCACTGTGGAAGAAGTGAACGGTACTTTCTAAATCAAGTTGTTATATTGAAGTTTCACTACCAACAAAGATTCCTTTTAAGGGTGGTAGCCCACCCAGATATCCAGTCACAACCTTTTGCTAGCCTTCTCGAATCTCGAGGACGAGATTCCTTTTAAGGGTGGTAGTCTGTAACATCCGAGGATTTTTCAAATTCTGAAAAATCAGAAAAATTAAAAACTTTTTGAAAACTATTTGTATGTCGATTTGAAAACAAAATTCATGCATGCATTCATCATTTTCTTGCATTGTTTAGATTTCAAATTACAATGGTTGAAATACTATTACCATTTGAAAACCTATTTGAAAAAATATTAAAAATAAAATAACGATTATGCTATTTATCTTATTTTACTTTAATATTTTGATTTTAATTATTAGAAATAATTATTTTCATATGTTCACAATTGTGGTACCAAATTTTATTTAGACATAAATAAATTAATTAAATTTCTATTTCCAAATTTGACAAAAGTGTCAAATTTGCATTAAATCAAATATTCAAAATTAATATTTTAAAAAAGTGGTCAAAACATGTCCATAAATGTTTTAAAATAAAGATATGATTTTTAGAAATTTTTAGAAATTAATTTCACTTAATTCGGAGTTCTAAAACAAAAGTTATGAAGGAATTATGGAAAAAAAAAAAACGAAATGGATCAGCCGGCCGGCCCACAACCCACCGAACCGAAGCGAACCGAAATCGTATCCAACTCTCTGAAATTTCGTTTTTCCAACCACCTTTCATTCAAACACGTATATCTCAAGAAATATAACTCCAAATCCGGATCCGCTTGATCCTACGCGTTCACAACTCCGAGCCCTATCTATTCCACCATCCCTCCGCCTATATAAACCCCTGTAGCCGCCGGCATCTCTTTTACTCTTTTCGTTCCACCGAAACCCTAATCAGCGAAATAGTATTTCGTTCGTTCGACGAACAAAACCATCTCCAATCGCAACGGGGCCTTAATCATTGTTGTAGATCTCGTCGATATCTTTCCATCCCAATAAGCCTCAACTCTTTTCATCAAGCGTGGAGGAAGAATTTCGAATCGTCATCCATCAGATCTGAAGTCGTATTTCTCAGATCTCTTCGCGCTCGTTGCGCCAAATCGAAATTCCTTCGGTGAAAAGGTAGATCTATTCTATATCTACAACTTTCATGTTGACAACTTTTTATTTTAACGTACGTAATTTTCTGTATAATACAGATCGTGTTTGATGTTATTCGAGTAACCAAACCATCTCAAAAGTTTGGGACGACAATACGAAAGTTGTTCCTCTGATCATTACCTTTCGTTTGCCCCAAGCCTCACCTCTTTTGGTTCAGCGAGCTGAGAGATATTCGTGTTTGAAGTTTCGGACCAGAAAGGTATTTTGAGATTTGTGACCAATCTATTCATCCACTTATGTTATAATTGTGATAATTAGAAAGAGCAGGTACGCTACAAGTTCTTTCAGTTCATCAGTTGCCATTGGGTAGGGCCTTTTAGCTATTGGTCCTGTACCCGGCTTTAGTTCAATGAGGAACTCTACATCTCTATCGGGTGACATTCCTGGTAGTTCTTCCGGAAACACATCAGGGTATTCCTTAACTATAAGGACCTCACCGAGACTAACCCCCTTAAGAGAATTAAGCCTAACCTTCTTTAGTTCAAACTTTGATCTAAAGTTGATCTTCGAGCCTTCTGGAGTGGTGAGAGTGATGGTTCTATTTGCGCGGTCTATGATTCCTGCATAGCGGGACATCCAATCCATCCCTATGATAACATCCAGGCCTTGTGTTTCCAGGATGATCATGTCCGTAGGAAACTGATGCTTTCCAATCTTCAGACTCAACTGTCTACAGCCAGAGGTTACTAGCATCTCTCCTCCCGGAGAGCTTACTCTAATGGGGCTTCCTATATTTTCCACTACTAACCCATGTTTGTTTACAAAAGCTCTTGAAATGAAAGAATGCGATGCTCCAGTATCAAATAAAACTAATGCTGGGCATGAATTGAGCAAGAACGTACCAATGACAGCATCAGGTTCATCGTACACTTCTTCCACATTGATGTGGTTCACCTGTCCTTTCTGGAAGGGATTGGGTTTGGCAGCTTCTGCGGCCTTCTTTTCGGGGCAGTCAGTGGCGTAGTGGCCCTTGTTATTGCACTTGAAGCATAGGACTTGGCTGATATCTTACTTATATTCAGGATTTGGGCGATGATGTCCATTGTTGTGGCCAGCATTTCCATTTCCCTTGTGATTCCCATTGTTTCCCTTGAAAGCACCACTATGGTTGTGACCATGATGTTTGTGGTTGCTTCCTCCACTAGGATAGTGCCCAGGCTTATGACCCTGGTTTGTATCTTGAGGGAAAGGCCTCTTGAAAGAAGTTTTAGAATGGTGTTTGTGAACATTCAACTTTCTCTTCCTGTTTTCAGCCTTCTTGATGTTGTCCTCCAGTATGATAGCCTGATCTAGGAGGATTTGATAATTTGGGGCATATGCTATTGTTAAAGGAATCTTCAGCTCGTCACTCAGCCCATTTAGGAATTTGCCTTTCTCTTAGCCTCCGTGTTGATGTCCTCAGGGGCATATCGAGAAAGGGCATGGAAATCGGCCATGTACTTCTTAAGGCTCATGTTTCCTTGTCTCAGGTTTCGGAATTCTTCTTGCTTCAAGTTCATAATACCTGAGGAGATATGAGCATTACGAAAACCTTCCCTGAAGTTTTCCCAAGTCAAGGTTTCTAGTGGGTGAGTGATTTGATAAGTTTCCCACCACTGAATTGCTGGTCCTTCCAACAGATGAGTAGTGAACCTCACCTTCTCAGCGTCTGTACATTCACAAGTCACTAGATCTCTGTCCACGGAACACAGCCAGTCATCTGCCGCAATTGGCTCAGTTGCAGTGGAGAACTTGTTGGGCCGGAGCCTCAGAAATCTGGTAAGTCTATCCACTTGGGGGGGTGGTGGCGGTGGTGGGTTGTGGTTATGGTTGTTGTTATTGTTGTTGGTCGCCGCAATGAACTGGGTCATCATAGTCATTAGCTGAGCTTGAGCGGCCATCAACTGTTGTATAGCATCGTTATTGTTGTGGTCGTTGTTGTTGTTGTTGTTGTTGTTGTTGTTGTTGTTGTTGTTATCGGGCACACGGCGGGGAGGCATCTGCGGTTTTTGCATAGATGAGTTTTTAGACGGGAAGGTCTAAAGAGAAAATACCCCAACAAGCAAACATCTTATAAGAACAACAATCACACAACTCAAACTTTGGATTAAAAAGACATGAAAATTTTGGAGAATAAAACTCGCGAGGTTCCTGGGATACAAGGGAAAGTACTGCCTTACCACAAGTCGGTAAGTCAATACAAGACTAAGATAACGATGGGGTGTAAAGTAAATGGTAGTCTCACTAACTAACTATTTGACCATGTCATCTTTTTCTTCTTCAATCTCCTGAATCTCGATTCCTTTATTGTCGAGTACTTCATTTAATTCCTTCACTTCTTTCTCCAGGGCAAGGTTCTTCTCTTGCAGGTCCCTCTTCTCAGTACGAAGCCGCTTGATCAAGTCACTATCAGCCTCAAACTCGACTTCATTGCTCTCAAGTTCTGCCTTTTGTTCTCTGATAGTCTTGTTCTTCTCCTGAACCCTTTTCTCCTGTCTCTTGTACTTCTCCTCTTGTGCAGCAAACCTCTCTTCTTGGGCCTTAGTCACTTCCTCCTGAGCCTTCATCTTTTCCTCGTTCTCCTTGAGTAAGGCACATAGCTCATCGTTTTTCATTAGCTCAGTGCGCCTATCCTCATAAAGTTCTGTGACGAGGATCTCCAGCTCCTAGAAATAAAGACTAAGGGGCTTTGCTTTGCCTCTATCTCTGACATCAAATAGGTAAGGTTCTCCATCCTCGTTTCTCCTTCCAAAGAAAATGGAGTAGTGGCCCCTCAACTCTGTGTTGTAGCGTCCACAGATACGCCCAATCAGGTCTTGCATGACTAGATTGAGTCCTTTATCTTTGGAGTCACTAACAATTTTGATTTCCAATGGGGGATCTTCTCCACGTCCTGGCTGGGTTGCTTTTATTCCCCAACAACCTTCTTTGTTAAACTTCTTCAGAATGAAGCCCTTAACTTGAGGTAGCGATAAACCTATCTTCTCGCCGATGTCGAGAAGGTAGCAGCCAAAACGGGTGTCCTCGAAGTCCTCCGCAGTGGTGAAGTGGAAGCTCGTCATCCTTTAGGTAGAAAGAAAAGAATTTAAAACAAGAAATGTATAAGGTAAGGAGTAATAGTCATATGTGCATTATTAATTTAGAGACAATACTAAGTCAAATCTCAATGTGATCTACAAATATTAACAACTCTTTGTAAATTGGATATTCACTATAGTGAGAGAGATAGACACCCGACCAGCCACTTAATTGTGGAACAGGTCTCATGTACGCGGACATGTAAGGTTTGTTTCCAAGCCGCTTCATCTCACTATGCCGCTAGGATCCAAAATTACTTAAGTAGATAATACTATGATCGAAAGGTTTTTCCAATCCTAAGGGCTCGAACCTACAGGCAACACAGTCCTCTGATACTATCTGTAGTGTACCTGCACATAAAATATGGCAGATACCTGTGTATAGTGCAAATCCCTGGATCAATTCGTTTGCACACACAGTTACGATGTAATATCAAAACAAAGTATCAATTTATTACAACGCTGATTCAGACTTAGAAAATATTCATTACAAATTTGCATAGCATAAAGCTAGCAGTGAACAGAGTAAACAGCGGAAAATTATTCTTCATGGAGTCCCCAATCATCATCATGTGCCACAGGCGAGCATGTTGGTTGAAGACTCGAAACACTTAGTAAAATTCTCACTCATCAGAACAGTCTGCAATAAGATATATATTGCAACAACGTGGGTCAGAATCATTAAAATGGAACTGGCAAGTGACACTATGGTGGACACTTAGAGGAATAACTCTATGACCTATATGCTTATTTGGCTGGTGGAGCTCAAGGCTATTTTGCAGAAAGCAAGTTTTTCCCTGACTTTTTGAAACAACTTTACCTCGTTGAGACAAATATGGTATGAAAGCCATAGTCTCATTCTACCCTTGTTCACCCATCAAGTTTTTAATTTAAAAATTGGAATGGTGGAATCCTTCGTTGATGTCCTCGTTCAGCTGCTCAATTGTCCGTTTTCGGGGACACGGCTAAGTACTTAGATTTTAACTCTGCAGAGGTTGTGCACGTTCACCATTGTACCCATTCAATCCAATTTATCCTTTACACACCATTTGTGATAAGGAAAGGAGAAGAATGAGACGAGATCTTTCAGAAGCATTTTCCCTCCCACTCTGGCCTGACGCGCTCCACCTACAAACCACTACCTCCACCTGTCAGGCTGGGGCGAGTCCACGCAGCTTAGTTGATCAAGCCAGAGCCCATATTGGCAATGGCTGCACGAGAAGCAATCTTCACTCAGAGTTCTTCAGATCCCTTTGTTCCTGGGTGGCCATCCACAAGTGAATATCCCACAGGTACATCCCCTGGGGACAACACTCAACTCATACAGCCAAGCAACCAATTCCACCCAGGTGTTTGATTATAACTTAGTAGAATTTAACATTTCATCAAAAACAGTTTTGCATAGCATCACAATTCTACTAAGTATTTTCATAGGAACCTAGACACAGGAATAAGGAAGTCTAAACATGGCTTGCATAGCAATACTATCCTACACATGCTTATAGAAAAATAATCTACTCATGCATAGAAAAATAATAGGAATTTTATGGTGGTGTGCCACTTGCCTTGGCAACCGGGAGTACAGCAGTTACAGTTGCAAAGACTTTCGTTTCCCTCTGAATAGTCTAACAAAAGAAATAAAGAGCCACACATAAACACACAAGCAATATGTTCATACAAAGAAAAATATATGCTATGCATGAGATGCAATAATTTATTTTAATGTCAAGAAACAAAACATTTTATTAAGGTAGAATAACCTATCATGCTAAGTATTTAATAACATAGGACGAACAGACTCGCAGAAAACAGACTTAAGCACGCACTACGACTCGCAAGGCTAACAGATAAACATACAACAGGTTATGGGAAGTGGGGATATAGCTGTATGGGCTGCAGGATAAAATATGATGGTATCGCTATTCAAGAATCGTAACTAGGATAGCATAGATCAAAAGGCAAGGATGAAAGATAATGTATAGATAAACAAGCAAACTTTGCTTGCCTGGAACCCCGCATGGAAGCAGATCTTGTGGTTGCTCACACATCTCAACGTCTTATCCGCGAAGAAGCAACAAACACTTGAAAGCGTGAAAGATGCATTTACAACTACGGCAAAAGATTCAGCATGATCATACGAGAATGATGCATGGCATGACAAGATGCAATACAATGCAGGTAATCCAAATTAAGCGAGAAAGCAACCCCGGCAATTAATATTTAGGTGCAAGTTATTTATTTACCAGCAATATTAAATTTTGGTTAACATGGCAACACATGGCATGGTGATTTAATTAAATTAAATGGAATAGGGCATTATATATTTATTACCCCACACATTCCATATTTAATTATTTAGTTGCAATTAACAAATTACACTAAGGAATTAAAATAAAAGATGCAAAATGGCATATGAATGTCATATTAATGTTCATTGCATTTTTCTGATAAATAAACATATAAAGATTATTTTATTTGGAGTTATAGATTAAAAGTTATTAACATATTAAGTTTCTGAACTAAACTTCAAAGTGCAGGGACCTGTTCGTGATGGAAAAACATGACAGTGGGGGTTCTGTGGCAAAACAGGGAAGACAGGGGGCTCTGTGAAAAACCCCAGCGTTTCTGTTTCCTGGAGCTTTTGTCACCGAATTATAACACCGCCAGGGAGGATGACAGGCGGGCCCCTGCGCCTCGCTGGCGGTGGGAGTGTTGACTGGGCGCTGCGGGCTCCCGCGGTCACTGACCGGTGGGGCCCGCGTGTCAGCGAGAGGAAAGGAAAAATAAAAGGGTGGCCTTTATTCAACATGGCCGGGAGTCGAACTCGGCGCAATGCACGGAACGGAACGGCGCGGCTAGCCAGTGGAACGGATCGGTGTTGTTGTCAGTCTATGCACGACGCAGTTCTTAACCACTCGACAAAACACCTTAGCCTGACGAAACTGAAACACGGGACACGGCGAGCACGGCGGAGAAGAAATCAGACGCCGGCGACGGCCACGGCCTGCGCGGGACGCGGGGCGTGCGTGCTATGGTGCGGGGTGTAAGACGTGGGCGTGTGCGTGCTGGAAAGCGAGGACAACCAGAGCCGGAAAAGACCGAAGCTTGGGGACCGGCGGCGTCCATGGCGGCTCGTACCGAATTCGTGCTCGCCGGCGGCTCCCTTGACAGTAACCGAGCGGGAAAAGAGCGGGGATGGAAAGCATGGCTCACCGGGAGGGGCCGGAGGTAGGGGTTCATCGCGGGGAGGAGCGGAGACGAGGAATTATGCCGGCGGCGCTCCGCCGGCGTCGGAGACGACGAGGACGAGCGCCTCGGACACGAACCCTCCCGGCTTGATTCCCTCGGTGGAGAGGAGGAACACGACGCCGCGGTGCTCCTAGGGTACTCCACGTCCCTTCGTCGGCGCCGGAGCGGCGGGGCGACGGCGTTGGTAGTCTCCGGTGGAATGGTGGTGGAGGAACGAAGAAAACAGAAGAGAAGAGACGGGGAAAAAGGAGGGGACGGCGGCGCGGAGGGAGGAGAAAAAAAGGCGGCTAGGGTTCAGAGAGGGAGAGGGGTGCGGCTTAAGAAGAGGAGAGAGCAGGTGAGGGAGGTGGGGGCCATGGCACACTTTTCTCCTCTGTTCGTACGGAGGTAGAAGGAGAAGGAGAGTGGGCTGCTGTTGGGCCAAGGAGTGGGCCGAAGTGGGCTTCGGTCCTGGTAAGCCTGTTTTGCTGTTTTTATTTCTTTTTGTCTTAATTGTTCTTTTCTGGTTTGTTTTATGTGTTGCAGAAAAATAGAAAAGCAAAGTAATATAAAACTTTTAGCAGAATATTTATAGTTTAAAAAATACACAATTTAATATATTAGTTTGAATATTTGAAAAGAATTTAAGTATCACATTTAAATTAATTTGATTTGCATTTAGATTTAAAGGTGGAATTTGAATTTAAAGGGATTTTAAATTTAAATGCAATAAAAATAAATTAAGTGACAAATGCATGATGATACGATGACATGAAGATGCACAAAAGAAAAACAAAAATCTAAATTGGGGTAAAACCCGGGATGTTACAGAAGGATAGGACGCGTGTCGTGCATCTGCGTTGTTTTGCGAAGCGCAAGAGGCGCGCGCAGGTGCCCACTACGCACGATTTTTAAGGAGGCCATCATCACGTTCTATTTCCCGCGCGCGTCGTGCGGTACAGACACAGACAAGGTGGGCCATCAGAAGTGCTGGGCATCTCTTCTTACGTCGTCAGTTACGCAGATGTTGAAGAACATCAGGCGAAAAGTGGTAAGGCAGTATACTTTGTAGAGTCAGTGAGGAGTCGACAGTTGTTATTCACGTCAGTGTGGGTGCAATAAAAGTCACACTGTTTCAAGCAGCGCATATGATGGGGTCGGCACTCAGTAAGTTGCTAAGTGCACTCCAATCGGGAGTGTGTTTTTGGTATTAATAATGTTATTTCAGATTTTTTTGTAGTGCCCCAACTTTTATTAAAGTTGGAACACCTGTGTTAAGTGCTAGTCTCTGGATCACTGCCAGCACCACAGTACAAAATATAAAGTATCATTGCATAAGTATCAAATTGCTACAACGAGATCCAAAAATAGCTAAGTATAGCTTTCTTACAAGGTGCATAGCCATGAAGGCTAGCTAATATTCAGAGTTCACAACAAAAGCAAAATAGCAATGAGCCTCATCTTCAAGCATGCGCCACAGGCAGACATGTTGGGTGTAGACTCGAGTCCAAACTTATTCTTCATCTGAATTACCTGCACATTGGAATATGCAGCCCCCAAAGGGGGTCAATACAATGAAGTATTGGCAAGTGACTATGGTGGATATGAATTGGCAAGTCTAGAATCTATATGCATATTTGGTTTGGTGGAGTTGGAGGCTATTTTGCAGAAAGCAAGTTTTCTCCTATCTTTTGTAAAACACTTTTGTTTCTCAAAGACTTGGCACCAAGGGATGAAACCCAAGTGCACCAATATTCTTTCCTTAGTCAAATTTTACTTCATGAAAATAGTGTTGAGATTCTTCCGTCCATCCTTGTCCAGCTGCTCGAAGTAGTCCAACACCGGGGACACGGCTAAGTACTCAGATTGTCGACTCTGCAGAGGTTGTGCACTTTCACCTTTAGACTCAATTAACCCAGACAACCTATACACGCGAAGTTCATTAAGGAAAGGAGAGAATTGAGACAAGAACTTTCAGAAGAAGAATTCAACCATACTAGCAAGACCCGTTCCACCTACCAACTCTACATCTGCTTGTCAAGCTGACAGGCTGAACTCTCACAACTTAATTGTTCTAGACAAAGCCCATTGTCAAAAGGCTGCACGGGAAGCATCTAAACTTGGAGGGACTTAGTAATCTCTTTGTTCCTGGGTGGCCGTCCACAAGTGCACTTTTTGGTGACAACCACCATGCTCATGGCCCTAAGTAGAATAGACATTCATCCTAAGCTACGACCACCACAAGCATAGTCCCAAATAGCCACTCAACATAAACCATACCAACCAATCCACCCAAGTGTGCATTTTAAGTTTAACACTTAGAAATATTTCCATAACATGGCATGTAAACAATTTTAGCATTGCTAAGCATCTAATAAAACTTTTAGATGGCTACATGGTAAGGGTGGCTACACACTACTAAAATTTTTGCGAATACAAAACTAACTTAGCATAATAAAATAGTCCAATAATTCCTTTCATGCATACTACTTAAAATATACTACTAATGCATATAAAAATATTGGGTAGTTTATGACTGTCACTTGCCTTGGTAACAGGAGGCACAAGCACAGCAAGAAAAACAATCACAAGCAAATCCTTCCTCCTCTTCACAATCTAGCAACAAGCAATACAAAATAAATAAACACGACATGCAATACTAAAAACATCAAAGCATAAATATGTATGCATGCATGATATGTTATGAACATAACCAAAAAAACTTATTATCAATTTTATTCTCTCTGTTTATTTAATGTATGAAATGCAATGAACAATATTTTATTTTCTATTTTAACAATTAAAATATAGAGAACAATTATAGTTCGTTTAAGTACTACACTCAAATTACTTAGTTCTTTTATAAAACTTTCAATAAAAACTCATGTTGCACTTTCTAGACAGAGAGTAAAATTATTATTCCTAAAAAATGGACTAAACTCATGTTTATCAAATTCGGACTTACAGATTGAAAGTTATGAATTTTGCAAGTTTTAATAGTTTTCTGTTTTAATTTCTAAATTCTATTCGAAATAGAAAAAGATTTGGCCACGCGGCGCGATCTGATTCGCCCGTACCGCTTCGACGCGGATCGCGATGGGGAGCCGTTAGATCTAAACGAAAACGGACGCACCAAATAAATCGCCAAGACGAAAAATAAAGATAAAACGGAACCGTTGGATCTAGATTCAACGGTCCAGGACGCGTTGACCTAACGCAGCGGCGCGAGTCCCCAGAGACGCGCTAGGCGCAGTGGAGTCATGGCCGGCGTCTGCGCTCGCGGCGCTCTATGGCTCTAGGGAAGGAACTAAGCTCACCAGGGGATGTGCGACATCGAGATGTAGACGATGGCGAGCCGGCGATGACCGGAGTGTCCTCGTATCCCCGGAAGAGCTCGCCGAAGTTGCGCCCGGCGGCGGATCTCCTCGAACATGGACGAACTCGACGATGCGCTGCGGGAAACAACATGTAATCGTGTCAAAAAGGTTCGCATGAGCGAGAGGGTGCGAGGGGAGGCGACCAGAGGGCTCGGTATTGCCTCAGCTCATCGGAAAATGGAGTTCTCGCCGGCGGCCACCGCGGGGCTCCGGAGACGAATGCGTGTTGCCTGGTGGCTCTCGAGTAGATTGGTTTGGGGAAAGTGGAAGAGCGCGGAGAGGGCTTTTAGTAGGGGAAAACGGTGTGGTAATTGGAGCAGTAAATCGCCCGTAATCGTGTGTATCAATTCGAGCGTTTCGGTCGGGGAACGTGGGCGTGATTTGAGGACGAACGTCTCCGCGGGGGAGGTGACAGGTGGGTCCCACCTATCGGCGTCTGCCAGAGAGAGAAAGAGAGAGCTGGGCCGCTGGCATGCCGCTGCGCTACGCGCGCGCGGTGGATAGTTGTGGGCTACGGCCCAAATAGCTCGGAAAACATTTAATTTATTTCAAATCCTTTTCTGTTTTTCAAATATGATTTCAAATATGATTTTTAAACTTAATCAAATCATTTCAGAAAAAATCTTAAAATATGTTTTGGAAAGCTTATCAAATTTAGAACTTTTTAGTATCATTCTTGTCTAACAAATAATTTAATATAAAGGAAAATTATAAGGAGTACAATTAAACAACTTTATGGAATTATAATTTATTTAAACTTATAATTGAATTTTTATTTAGGCCTTATGTAATTGAAATGTGATATCTATATGATGAATGATGCATGAATGCAAGGTTTTAAATTTTTTAAAATTCTGGGATGTTACAGACTAACCCCCTTAGGAGGAAGCTCGCCCTCGAGCTTCGGAAAGGTCAGCAAATAGGTGAGGATGGTCTTCTCGAAGGTTATCTTCTCGTTCCCATGTGACCTCTTCCTCAGGGTGAAGATTCCACTGAACCTTGCAAAACTTGATGGTTTTATTACGGGTGACTCTTTCTGCCGTTTGTAATACTTTGATGGGTTTTTCTTCATAGGTTAGATCACTCTCCAATTGTACTTCCTCGAGGGGTACAGTATGTTGCTTGGCTCTCTAACTACATTAGGGCCTTGCTCTAGTAATCCTCCGCCTCTTCCTCTGGGCCACCGTAGGGGATGAGGTAGTCGACGCCTTCGAGTCCACCTGAAAGGTCTGGCTCGTCGTTGACCAGATTGTCTTGATTGTAGATGTCGTATCCTCCTTCATCTCTTGTGGCCTCAAAGTCTAAAAAGGGGTTCAAGGCAAGGGTGAGTAACAGCGTTACCCCGCAAGTCCATTATGGTAAGGTG
Organism: Poa annua; assembly: GCA_026929855.1. Lineage (NCBI taxonomy): Eukaryota > Viridiplantae > Streptophyta > Magnoliopsida > Poales > Poaceae > Poa > Poa annua. Next base: position 74,521,004 of record CM049431.1, on the reverse strand, counting down.
GGAAGTTTGATGCACTGGCTACAGCCACAGAAAATGGATTGTCGTAGGTTAATGCAATTTTTGTAAACATTTCTTCAAAGGTTGCTTTTATTCTGAAGAGCTATGTCCGTTAGGAGTCACAGGACTAGGGCTTTGAGGAGCCTCCTTTCGTGCTGCGTTCGTCATTCCGTCCTGGAACATGGAGTAACATGTCACATTCATACACTCTGCAGAGGTGCGCTGCTTTACCCATAAGAGATCAAGACCTTGTTGCAAAACCGGGCGAATCTTTCCCGTCCACACTTCCTTGGTGTGGGGCCCAATCAGTAATCCAAGCCAATCACTGCGCCTTTCCACCAACCCCTCACACCCCCCATTACTTCAGTTGCAGGCTAGAGGAAACCAGTCATCTCATGCATGCTGACTATTTGGAACCCGCATCAAATCAGTCCTGAAGCCAACCTTCATAGATGCTAGAAGCCACAACCCGAAGGTGAGATTATTATCCGAGCCATCTCAAGCTCATGAGCGGATTTACCACCGCCTGGCTTGTACTATGCATCCGTTGGTGTACGAGAGGAAAAGGGTACAGCTGACTTCTCCGTCCCATTCCAAATCTTATGGTTGCGCGTAATATTCGGCGCAAGAATCACTGGAGACACTTGTTGTTAAGTCCTAGGTGATACTTTCCCGTGCAAATGGAACCTCCACCACAACATTCTTACCGTGGTCCCATCTTTCAGCCATATGCGATTACCACCTCACTGGTGGGTAACCATAGTCATATCATTATAAAATAAGTTTTCGGTCCTTTTTGTAGTGCATGTGATAATAACATTTTGAAAATAGTTTCTTAACAAATATTCCAAGAGGACGTGAATAAAAGGGATGAACTTGTCTGCTGGCTGAGAGGTGGTGTAACGTGAAGGTTCGGACTGACCCGGGACCTCGGGTTCTGAAATAAAGCATCATTGTCTCATAAGACAATGTTTAAAGAGGCAAATGATGCTATTATGCATAATAATGCTATGCATTGAATTTATTTTGTTACATTCTTATTGAGGTGAATGTTAATAGAATTTATGTTATTTTCTTTCCTTTTTAATTCTTCAGGAGTAGTTAATAATTATCTTTGGAGGATAAACAAATATTTGGAATTCAAATTTTTAAATGGTTTTATCATTAAAACAGAAATAATTTCAAAAACTTAATTGATATGATTTAGTAAAGGAAATGGAATTTATTTCTCTTGATTTTAATTTGTATGAATGAATAATATTTTTATTTTATTTATTTGCAATATTTCTCACAATTAAATTCCTTATAGAAATATTTTTAAAATAAAATTTAGTTTGTAACTTATTTTCCATGATGAAATAAGATGAGTTTATTTTCTTGACTTTTACATTAGATATATTCTTTCTTTTTAAATAAGCTAGGATTTATAGATAAACTTATTTTTTTAAGATATTATTTCAAATCAGGAGTAAACAATTTTGAATACTTCACAATTTTCTAAATTCAAAACTAATATTTATTTAAATTTGGAGTTTATATTTATTTGTTTAATAAATTGTTTTCAGGAATTTCTATTGGGCTTTAATTTAAACAGGCCCACTGACCAGTGGGCCAGTGGCACGGTCTGATTAGACCAGCTCGGGTCGACCGGATCGGTCATGTTGACCAGACCCGAGCCCATCGCCACGCTCTCCCTGATCCCCTTTCTCTCTCCTCTCTGGCGACCGGAATCGCCGCCGCCGTCGCCGCCTCTCTCTAGTCATCTTCGGCAACCTCCGCCGCCGCCACCACTTGCAATCGACGCATTGCGCCGAGCTCTATCTCCTAGACCCCTTTCCTTTTCCTGTGCGCGTCCACGGCTGACCGAGCCCTCCATGATTTTGGAGCAAGGGTTTCGGCTCCGGTTGATTCTTTGCACCCGGCGATGCTCTAGTGGTTCTGGTGCACGGGGAAGACGTCCCCGTGTTGCGCTGCGGCGGCCGCGTGGGCACTGCCCCCACCACACCGTCGTGGTTGCGCACTGGCGCTAGTGAGCACTCTCCTCTGTCTGCCCTATCTTTCTCTCTCTCACACACACTTTTGGGCCCGACGCCGTGCTCTGAGATGAATACTTGCTAGCAATGATTAGTGATTTATTTGTATGCTAGGGCTAGCATCAACTGTGATGCTAGTGTGATGCTTATTCGGATTAGTGATTGGAATTGTTTGTGTGACCCCTATGAGTTGTGCTGGATGAATTCAGTGCTCTGACTCCATTGTTGTGATGATTATGTGGATCTGTTGCTGGATCAACTCAATTGATGCCCCTATGATCTATGCATGGCTGTGCTTCTCTGAATTTCTGAGAACAGTATTGTTCTAGATGCCTAGCTGAATTCCTTTTCTTCAGTTAGCTTAAGAACAATATCATGTTGTTCAACAAGATTGATTCCTGGAATTTTTATTACAGGGAGATGATATGATAAATATATGGATGATTTCTTGATTCAGTTGATATGATTATATTTAGGTTTGTGCTTGTGGTGTTATTTCCATTGGGAATTAGTGCCCAGCAAATCTGCATTTAATCGAACTGCTGGCTGGAATATGTTTAAGTTTCCTAGCTAATTACTTCAGCAAGGAATTAATATATGCTGCCTTAGCAAATGATGCATAAGCTGAGGTTGTTTGCGCTTAAGACCTATGTTTGGTGCTGGCATAAGATTTATTTGTTGCCCCCCTTGCCTATGATGCATAGGCTGAGGCTCTTGGCTTTATAATAAGAACAGATACTGGTGGGATTTTTATAAAACCCCTATGATGAGTTGTGCATACCATTTGTATGCATATCTGAGGTTAAACACTCGACAGAATTACCCATGCATCTACCAACCTATCCAATTGCAAAATAAGTTAAGGATCAACCTCCCGGCAAGTTGTGGTGGTGGTTAGGTGGTGTGGAAGTCCTGTATCACTTGTGGTTGTGCAGATTCTGATCAATTGTCAATCCTGCTCTTGGTTGAGCTCAGCCCTTCTCCTCCTTGCTTGTACTCAGCCCTTCTCCTCCTAGTTTCCGCTGGCCATCTTCTTGACTTGCTTTTGGCAAGGCTGGGATATGGTTTTGGCTGGTGATTTGTGGTGAAGTGGTGGAGATGGTCTGGTGTTGCTGGTGATGAGCAGATATGTGTGTTGCGTGGTGGTGAATTTGGAATGATGAACTAAGCTGTTGGGTGCGTGGCTGAGGTGCTCAAATGGTTCTGGCCTTCCTGTTGGCTTCAGCAGCAAGTCATATTGACTCATGTTCTCAATCTAGTGTTGACAGCACTGCCATGCAGTGAGCTGCTTGTGAGCTGCATGTATGTTTGCTACTCTAGATCTTTTGGGAAGTGGATAGGCTACGGCTGGTTTTGGTATTATCCTGTCCATGTCTTTGTTTTGGGTTGCCAAGTGTAATATGTTGCCTAAACCTGTGATGTTAATCTGAGGTTATTTAAGATCCTAAGAACAGATACTCAACCTTGATTGAGGTTTTAACTCGATGATGAGTTTAACAGTGCATCACACAGTCAATCTGAGAGTAATCTTTTGCTTAACTTCATTTATTTCTTGTATTTGTTTTGTATTCTATTGTATGTCTTTTGTTTTCTTTTGTACTTGCAGGAAAGAAAATTAGTGCAAGATGAGATGATCAAGATGATTTGTTGGGATGAAGAAGATTAAGATGCAAGAATTAGTTTTCTTAGGATTTTTGTTTCTCTATGTAATCTCTGATTTATTTCAGTGTTTATTTAAATGTTTTTAAATACAATGTAACATTGTTGTTTATTAATAAAGTAAGTCTTTTTGTACTTCATTATCTACAACTTGTATTTGTAATTATTTAATTTGTGAGTTGCACATTTATTAAATAGTTACTTATCATTTGTTTGTGTTATTCCAAATTCCAATTATTTCAATATTTGAATTTGCTCAATTTCCCTCAAACAAATAAAATACCTAAAGGTCATGTCAAAATTTATAACAATCACCTCCATTGAGCTAAACTCTAACACAACGAGATGAAAGAAACTTTGATCTCTTCAGGGTTTTAAGTTGCGAAAAATTTATTCGGACTTTTAGATGCATGAATGCAGATGCGCAAATTCTATTTCTACCCTCCGTGGTTTCCTAAATGCTGGGACGTTACAATCTTTCCCCCTTAACCAGAACTTCGTCCTGAAGTTATCTGCTTTGGTATACTATCCGACCTTCCTCTGTGTTCCAAATGGATATGGTCTTATCCTCACTGTTGATTTCTGCACCATATGGTTTGCCAAGCAATAATCCATGGTATTGTATCCATATGCTTCATTGGAATTCCATATTGGTTGACATACCATGCCTGCCCACAGATCATGATGACCTGCTCTTCTTTCATCAAGGTGTCTGTAAGTATCCTTCCTGCAGACCTTAAAGTGGTTGGTGTTTTTTTAAAAAAAAATCCTACGTCTAAGCCCATATCTTTCTATAAGTTAGGATGCCGTAAAAGAAGTAGTGGCTCCGGTATCAAATAATTACTTGTCGGGATGAACTAGAATTTTAGCGTACCTATGACAGCCTTGTCAGAACGATTCGCCTTCTCCAAAGTGGTACAATTGAGCTTTCCATACGGCTTGCCTCCGTTCCTATTGTCGTTCTTGCCTGAGCTTCCACCCCTTGGTGGTCCACTTTCTTCTGGGCGGCTTCCTCCCATTCCGGGTCTACCTCCTGTGTTCTAGTTCGGGCAATCTGGCTTGATATGACCCTCCTGTCCACAACCAAAACATGTAACCTTTGGGGTCTTGCATTCTTTCTGAACATGCCCCCGCATCCCACAGCTATGGCAGATCACACTACGTCTGAACTCCTGGCTCCTAGAATTGGGTGCACTGCTTGCCATGATAGGACGAGGTTTGAATACCAACTTAGGTGTCGGCTTGTTGGGTTGCTCTCTCCTGGGTTCCACCTTCATCCTCTTGTTCCTCTCCTCCTGAAATTGTTTGAAATCATCTTCCCAGGTGATTGCCGCATCCACCAGCTCTTCAAAACTGGCCGCCTTGGTCAGTCTGATCTGCATCTTCATGTAAGGATGCAGTCCTCGAAGGAAAACTTCTTCCTTTTCTCAGGTGTATTAACATCATCCTCAGCATATCGAGAAAGAATGTTAAACTCTCGAATGTACTTCTGAACCGGCCGATTGTTCTGCCTGAGGTTCTCAAACTCCCGTCGCTTCAACTCCATCACACTCTCTGGGATGTGTGCTTCACGAAATTTCCGTTGGAACTCCTCCCAGGTGAATATCTTATCCACTGGGTATACATTCACCACATTCTCCCACCATGCTGCCGCTGGTCCCGCTAACAGATGAACAGCATAGCGTACCTTCTCTAGGTCAGAACACCCCACCGTTGTCAGCTTCCTTGCGGTGTCACGGATCCAGTCCTCCGCATCCATTGGCTCTATTGCCATTGCAAACGGTAGTGGTTTTGTCTCTTGGAAATTCTTTGAAGTAACACCCCGAATTCCCTTGGGATACCTGTCTCCTCCTGCCTTTTGTAGCAGGGCCTCCATAAACTTATTCTGGTTCTCCTGATCTTTCCTGCGGTTTTCCTCCATCGTCAGCAAATATTGTGCAAACTGTTGCGATGTTATCAAGGGTGGTGGTTGTGGTAGTCCTCCTTGTCCGAGTTCAGCTTCCTCCTTTTGCTTAGTCTCTCTCTCCATCCGGGCCCTCTCCTCTTCCGTGATTTCTAACGCCATTTTCCCCACGTCCTGTACAAAAAGAGAAACTCATAATTACACCATGCAATGCTTTCTGAGCTCAACTCGATGCACAGTGCGTGTCACAAAAAGAACCAAATTCAAATAAACCAGCGATATATTACACATACAGCAAACACACATAACTAGGGTTCGTACAGTACCTCACTAAGGACATATTACAAGCTCACCCGGTATACTACACAGTTTGCCCCGGGTTCTGGGAGAACTCGCTCCCCATTATTACAACATAAACATATACCCACTAAAGGACTAGATAATACTACTATCTCTTCTCATCACACCATCCTGCGTCTGGTCCGTCACTCTTTGCGATACCTGCCCGAAGTTCACCCATGGTGACGTGAAGTCCGGCACACTGAGTCTGGAGTGTAGAGCCTCCCTGTTGGAACATAGTTGGTATAGGAGGTGTCAAGAAACAGTCCTCCCATGCCGACATAGCTCGCGGCATCCTACCCAGCCTGCTATGCGTTCACATTCTCATCCTCGTCGGAAGAGATATTTATCACTATGTGATATGCCCCCGCGCCTGCAGCCTGCCCTGGTGGTGCCATATCCACCACACTGTCGTCGGTGTCGTAGACGGGCACTGGATCCTGGCTCATGCCAGCGTACCAGTTGTACCTCCAGCCATCCGAGTTCTCCATAGGAGTCTCGGCATCATAAGCTCCCACTGGTGTAAGTGGATCGCTATGTGCTATCTCTGGATAAAAGATAGGTTCTGGCGTCGGCGAATAACAGAATGGCACATACTGTGATGGCCTCCTGGATGTACCCTCCTCCTGCACCCTACTAGGCTCTCCTGTCTCCGAAACTGCCTTCTTCTCTTGTCTCTTCCTCCTCCAAGGATCCTCCCGATCCTCGATCATCACGTCCTTGTCTTCCACCATAACACAATGGGTGGTGTACAAGGATCGCACCACCTGTCTATACCTGTCTAGCAACCTAGTCGCTAGTCGAGGCTTGGTCTTAACCAAGACTGAGTGGTCTACCATTTCCTCCGTGGAATGAGTACTATGTCGCAAGGCTATGAAACTTGTACCCTCCACCTCTCCTGCCCTATTCTCACGAAAAGTAGCGATCGCCTCCAAAACAGCCTCATTATAAGCTGCGGTGACACTCAATCCTTCCCCTCTAGGTGGAAATGGACACGGTGTAAACTCCCTAGGTATTATTACTAATACCTGATACTTCACTAACCTGGGTCCCTCCATAAAGGTATAGGTGTTGACCAGAATATCTGTGGGATATCCAAAGACTCTAAGCAGTGACCGCAACTGCTCGGTAAATGTCCCTTGGAACTGATCCAACGTATCATGTTGAGCCCATGTCGACTTCTCGGAAGCCATCGTCTTCGGAGTACTGTATAAGAATTTATAATTAGTACTAATGTGTAACATCCCAATATTTTGGAATGTTTAAAAAATCACAAAAATTTAAAACTTTTGTTTTTGATTAAAATAAAATATTAAAATGCTTAAGAGAACCAACTATAAAGACTTCAAACATCTTGAAAAGATTTAATATTTCAAATATCTCAGTACATAGTTACTTTCAAAAGTTGTTCCAAGTTAAACAATTTATTATCCATGGTAGGTGTTAAACCTCAATATGTAATTTGACAAATGTTTTACAAAATTTCAAACCATTTCATAAAAGGGTTTCCTTATAATTATTTGTTTTCCAACCACTTAGCCATAGCTATTAATAAATTGAAATAATATTTACTAGTGTTATTTTAAACAAATTAAAACATGATCTATTTGTCAAATGGTTTTTCATTAGTTCAACTAAAGTTCAAAAACATAGTGTTGAAATTACAACCTATAGTTATGATTTTAATAACTTCATATATTTTATAATAAATGGATTATCCAAATAAATATTTCATTAGCTTAAAATGATTTTTCATTTATTTTCAAAACATGAAATGATTAATATACTCTATTTAAGGAATACATTGAATCAAAAACCTTTCCCAAAGTTGTTTTAGGAGGTTTTTCATATGATTTATCATAATATAAAATATAATGATGCACAAAATAAAAATTGAATCCAATATATTTCCTATTACTTTAAAAATATTTATATTCTTTTATTTTACAATTATACCAAAATAGAAATGAATGGTTATTGAAAATGAATTTAAATAACTTAAATCCAAACATATTTGAATATGGGTATTTTACAAATTTTATTTAGCCAAAAGAAAATTTAATTAAGATATAATTTCAAATTTGACTTTAGTTTCAAATTTGTATTAAACCAATATTTCAAAATAATTAATTTAAAAAGTTTTCAAAACTTGCCCACTAATGTTTTAAAACATAGATATGAATATTACAAATTTTTAGAAATTTATTTGACTCCATTTGGGTGTTTAAATCAAAAGTTATAAAAAAAATCAGAAAAAGGAAAAAGAAAATCCCATGTGACGTCATCGCTGACGTCACCCTTCTTCCTCCTCCGGCCGAAAATCGCGCCTCCAATTCCTCTCCCAAATCCGGCGAGATTGTCGCGCTCTGTTTCCCCCCCGTTCGACCTATAAAACCCCCGCACCCTCCGCCACCTTTCCCCTAAAATCCTAGCACCTAAGACGCCGCCAGGCTGGAGAAATTTGTCGCCGGAGTTCGTCCGAGCCGCCGGCTTTCTTCTCTTTTTCCGGCGAGACAAAGAACCACCAGAGCCGGTAAACCCTACCCCGACCTCGCCCTCGCCATTGCGCATCTCCCTATGCCCTCCACGGGCCAGGAATGACACAGGAGTGTCGACTCCGTCCATCACCGGATCTGATCGGCGCACGGGTACATCCGGCCGCACCTCCTCGCCTCGCTTGAATCAAATCCTCGACGCAGCAGCCTCCAGCGCATGCGCCATCGCGCGGAGCACGCCGTCGTGCCATCCTCGAGCTCGGGGAAGCACCACAGGGAGCAGACGGTCCATGGCCGAGCCGCAGCGCCGCCTTCCTCTCCAGCTCCGGCGAACTCCACCACCAGGTATTGGTCAACGCGTCCCGACCGTCCGATTTCAATCCTACGGCCTAGATTAGAAACTTTAAACGAACCGGTACGGACAGATCTGGACCGTCAGATCTAGATCTGACGGCCCAGATCCAGTCACTTATCCACGTCGGATCCCAGTCAGCAGTCCAGTCAGCGCTGACGTGTTAAATCATTTTTTCGATTTATTTAATTTGGCAGTTTTGCAGAAAAGCCCCTGCCACTTAGATTTGTCATAACTTTTTAACCACTTATCCAAATTCAAATATTTTTACATATTTGGAAAGCCCTTGACATGTAGAATATTTTGGATCTGCCAAAATTCAAATTTGACTTAGTTTAAAATATTCAAATTTCAAATGGTGAATTTGACTACTTTTGTCATAACTTTTAATCTGTAAATTCAAAAATTGCAAATAAAATTGTTTTAGAAACTTTATAAAATGTGTGATATGATGCCTCTGATTATAAAATAATTTTTAATAATTACTTTGATGATTTAATAGTTGCATGTTTAATTTGAATAGTTTGACTGCTTTTGACATAACTTTAATACAAACAATTATTTTTGATTAAATCCAATTGTATAAATTTAAATAAAAGCGCTCTGTCTATTAACCCCATTTATAAAATTTTGTTATGAATAATGTTTGAACAATTTAAAATGAATTTAAAAGTCAGAAACTTAATTTGATTTATTTTAGCACATTATAAGGTTTATTAATTTAAAAATTATTACTTTGCACCAAAGACATAAATAATTGTCCTTGTCCAGAGGAAGCTCAAATCCCTGTTTATTAATTTATTTCATAACATTAATAAGTAAGTTTTGTTTAAAACCCTTTAAATGCTTTTAGCTCTTTTTACAAGTGTTATAAATGTTATTGGATAATTAGGTGTTACTAAAAATGTTATTTAAAACATTATACCATTTCAAATAACTAAGTTATTAATAATACAATAAACCTTAAGTTGGGGCTTAAAAATGTTTAGATATGAGAAAATTCAGAAATTCTTGAATATGATTTTGGTCAACTTAATCTTAAACTTAATCTCGGGTAAATGTAATTGAATATTAATAGTTGTATTAAAGTTTTGGAAACACCCATACTACCTTTTTGAGTTGAAAGATTTGACTCCAGACCATCCCTTGACGAAACCCTAAACCCAAACACATTTATTCTTTTTGTATATTGAATTATGTGACACCTTGGACCAAATCCACTTCTAAGCCTTATTACGCTTGTATGTTTCAATTTGTTTTGTGTTTGTTGAATTGCTTGTTTATTGGATGCCCTTTTACTATATAGTTTGAAAACGGGGAGCAACTTTTGACTTGGACAAGAGTGTGTGAGAAACGACAACTATCTTCAGGCAAGTGACTTCATAAAACACCTACTATTTTATTCTATTGCTAATCTAGTGTTTTCAAACAGTATTTGCAAAAGTAGTATGCATGATAGGTTTTTGGGAGATTGTAGTATGCTATGCAAACCTTTTAGGTTACCCCTTAGAAATTCCAGATTAGACCCCTATTATAATTTAGTGAAAGTACCTGCTGCAAAAATGATTATTTTATGGTTGATGTGATAAATGAAAATTTCCACTAAATTAATTTAACGCCTGGGTGGATTGGGTCGATCGAGGAGGTTTCAAGTTGAGTGGCTTCTCAGGGCCAAGTTTCATGGTTGTCTTCGCCCAAGATAGTTTCCACTTACTTGGGGCCATGATATGCGGTGTTAACCTGAGTTGCTCACTTGTGGTAGGCCACCCAGGGCTATGAGATTTAAGTTTACACTGAGTCTAGTTGCTTATCGTGCAACCATTGGTCAATATGGGCTCTGTCTTGATGGAGTAAGTTGATGTGGACCTGGGTCAAGAGATTGATGGTGGTAGAGTTGATAGGATGGTGGTAATCTCTTAGTATGATCACGGGAAAGCAACTTCTGAAAAATCTCGTCTTGATCTTCTCCTTTTCCTTCTCATTAAAGGAGTGTAGAGGATAGTTTGGGTTGATTAAGTCTAATTGTGAAAGTGAACACCCTCTCGAGAGTGAAAACCTAAGATCTTAGCCGTGTCCCCGGCATCGGACAATTTGAGTAACTACACAAGGCTGTGTTTTGAAAATCTCCTCATCCCAAATTTCTTAATAAAACTTTGTTGGGTGAACATGGGTAGGAGACATGGACTTGACTCGAGATGTCTCTGAAGGAGAAGATATTGATTTAAGAAAATTGTTTAACAAAAGTAGGAGAAAATTTGCTTTGCGCAATAGCCTTGAGCTCCACCAGCCAAAATAAGCATATAGTTATAGTTTAATAGAACATTAGGAATTAAAGTCACTTGCCACCACAATTCAATTGTGCTGACCCTTTATAGCTGGGCTGCAACTAAACCTTGCAGAATGTCCGAATGAGGAGTAAGGGGGTCGTCTTCGAGCTACAACCAACATGATTTGACAGTGGCTTCATGGAGAAGATGTTGATCCATGCTATCTTTAGTATTGCGTTTGAACTCTGAAATAAAGTGTGAACTATTTATTCAGCTAGCATTTCCGCTATGCTAAGTTGTAAGGATATTTGTTTTTGGATCATTCGTCTCATTCTGTAATAAATTATGACATTGTACTGTGATATTACATCTATTGGAGAATGCGAGACTTATGTGATCCAAGTCTTTAAACTATACATATGTGCCATTGCTTTCGTAAGCAAGGGCACTACATAATGCATCATAATAAAGAATTATCACACTAAAAATATGACAATTTTATTCTCAAGTGAATATTCATCATATTCGTAGAGAACTCTTTACCGTTGCGCATTATCCCTACAGGTTCTATCCCATTACTATGTTTCCAACCTAAGATCAAAGCAATTGCTCTGATACCTGTTGTGATGACCCGCCATGCTACCGCATGATTGTAGCACGCAGGACATCGATGTAAAACTCACGGAACACCGTTCCACAAATTTTGCACCATCAGAGTGGCACAACAGAAACATTGCATGGGTCCAACGGTCATACACATATTATTACAAGCCAAAAGTGTACAAATTCAGAAAGATCCTCTTCGGTCCATCAAGGATCCGCACTACTAGGTTCTATTTGTAAACTTAAGGGTTTACAAACAAGGGTATTAACAAACTTAAAACCATGTAGCTCGGCAACTTATTTAGTAAAGTTCCATGTTGCTTGGCTCTCTAATTACACTAGGGCCTTGCTCTAGTAATCCTCCGCCTCTTCCTCTTGGCCACCGTAGGTGATGAGGTACGACGCCTTCGACTCCACCTGATAGGTCTGGCTCGTCGTAGACCAGATTGTCTTGGTTGTAGATGTCGTATCCTCCTTCGTCTCTTGTGGCCTCAAAGTCTAGAAAGGGGTTCAAGGCAAGGGTGAGTAACAGCGTTACCCCGCAAGTTCATTATGGTAAGATGGGAAGTTTGATGCACTAGCTACAGCCACAGACAATGGATTGTCGTAGGCTAATGCAATTTTTGTAAACATTTCTTCAAAGGTTGCTTATATTCTGAAGAGCTATGTCCGTCAGGAGTCACAGGACTAGGGCTTTGAGGAGCCTCCTTTCCTGCTGCGTTCGTCATTCCGTCCTGGAACGTGGAGTAACATGTCACATTCATACACTCTGCCGAGGTGCGTTGCTTTGCCCATAAGAGATCAAGACCTTGTTGCACAACCGGGCGAATCTTTCCCGTCCACACTTCCTTGGTGTGGGGCCCAGTCAGTAATCCAAGCCAATCACTGCGCCTTTCCACCATCCCCGCACACCCCCCATTACTTCAGTTGCAGGCTAGAGGAAACCAGTCATCTCATGCATGCTGACTATTTGGAACCCGCATCAAATCAGTCCAGAAGCCAACCTTCATAGATGCTAGAAGCCACAACCCGAAGGTGAGATTATTATCCGAGCCATCTCAAGCTCATGAGCGAATTTACCACCGCCTGGCTTGTACTACACATCCGTTGGTGTACGAGAGGAAAAGGGTACAGCTGACTTCTCCGTCCCATTCCAAATCTTATGGTTGCGCGTAATATTCGGCGCAAGGATCACTAGTTACACTTGTTGTTAAGTCCTAGGTGATACTTTCCCGTGCAAATGGAACCTCCACCACAACATTCTTACCGTGGTCCCATCTGCCAGCCATATGCGATTACCACCTCACTGGTGGTAACCATAGTCATATCATTATAAAATAAGTTTTCGGTCCTTTTTGTAGTCTATGTGATAATAACATTTTGAAAATAGTTTCTTAAGAAATATTCCAAGAGGACGTGAATAAAAGGGATGAACTTGCCTGCTGGCTGAGAGGTGGTGTAACGTGAACTTGCCTGCCATCTGAAATAAAGCATCATTGTCTCATAAGACAATGTTTAAAGAGGCAAATGATGCTATTATGCATAATAATGCTATGCATTGAATTTATTTTGTTAAATTCTTATTGAGGTGAAATTCTATTTTGAATTTTAATAGAATTTGTGTTATTTTCTTTCCTTTTAAATTCTTCAGGAGTAGTTAATAATTATCTTTGGAGGATAAACAAATATTTGGAATTCAAAATTTTAAATGGTTTTATCATTAACACAGAAATAATTTCAAAAACTTGATTGATATGATTTAGTAAAGGAAATGTAATTTATTTCTCTTGATTTTAATTTGTATGAATGAATAATATTTTTATTTTATTTATTTTCAATATTTCTCACAATTTAATTCCTTATAGAAATATTTTTAAAATAAAATTTAGTTTGTAACTTATTTTCCAAGTTGAAATAAGATGAGTTTATTTTCTTGACTTTTACATTAGATATATTCTTTCTTTTTAAATAAGCTAGGATTTATAGATAAACTTATTTTTTTTAAAAGATATTATTTCAAATCAGGAGTAAACAATTTTGAATACTTCACAATTTTCTAAATTCAAAACTAATCTTTATTTAAATTTGGAGTTTATATTTATTTGTTTAATAAATTTTTTTCAGGAATTTCTATTGGGCTTTAATTTAAACAAGCCCACTGACCAGTGGGCCGGTGGCACGGTCTGATTAGACCAGCTCGGGTCGACCGGATCGGTCATGTTGACCAGACCCGAGCCCATCGCCACGCTCTCCCCGATCCCCTTTCTCTCTCCTCTCTGGCGATCGGAATCGCCGCCGACGTCGCCGCCTCGCTCCGGTCATCTCCGGCAACCTCTGCCGCCGCCACCACTTGCAGTCGACGCGTTACGCCGAGCTCTATCTCCTAGACCCCTTTCCTTTTCCCGTGCGCGTCCACGGCTGACCGAGCCCTCCACGATTTTGGAGCTAGTGCCCAACATAGGTCTTATGCATCATTGGGAATTAGTTCCCAACAAATCTGCATTTAATCGAACTGCTGGCTGGAATATGTTTAAGTTTCCTAGCTAATTACTTCAGCAACGAATTAATATATGCTACCTCAGCCAATGATGCATAAGCTGAGGCTGTTTGTGCTTAAGACCTATGTTTGGTCCTGGCATAAGATTTATTTGTTGCCCCCTTGCCTATGATGCATAGGCTGAGGCTCTTGGTTTTATAATAAGAACAGATACTGGTGAGCTTTTTTATAAAACCCCTATACTGGTGTGCTTTATAATTCGCTGAGGTTTAACACTCGACAGAATTACCCATGCATCTACCAACATATCCACTTGAAAAATAAGTTGAGGATCAACCTCCTGCCAAGTTGTGGTGGTGGCTGGGTGGTGTGGAAGTACTGTATCACTTGTGGTTGTGCAGATCCTGATCAATTGTCAATCCTGCTCTTGGTTGAGCTCAGCCCTTCTCCTCCTTGCTTGTACTCAGCCCTTCTCCTCCTAGTTGTCGCTGGCCATCTTCTTGACTTGCTTTTGGCAAGGCTGGGATATGGTTTTGGCTGGTGATTTTTGGTGAAGTGGTGGAGATGGTCTGGTGTTGCTGGTGATGAGCAGATAGGTGTGTTGCGTGGTGGTGAATTTGGACTGATGAACTAAGCTGTTGGGTTTGTGGCTGAGGTGCTCAAATGGTTCTGGCCTTCCTGTTGGCTTCAGCAGCAAGTCATATTGACTCATGTGCTCAATCTGGTGTTGACAGCACTGCCATGCGGTGAGCTGCTTGTGAGCTTCCTGTATGTTTGCTACTCCAGATCTTTTGGGAAGTGGATAGGCTACGGCTGGTTTTGGTATTATCCTGTCCCTGTCTTTGTTTTGGGTTGCCAAGTGTAATATCTTGCCTAAACATGTAATGTTAATATGAGGTTATTTAAGATCCTAAGAACAGATACTCAACCTTGATTGAGGTTTTAACTCGATGATGAGTTTAACAGTGCATCACACTGTCAATCTGAGAGTAATCTTTTGTTTAACTTCATTTATTTCTTATATTTGTTTTGTATTCTATTGTCTGTCTTTTGTTTTCTTTTGTACTTGCAGGAAAGAAAATTGGTGCAAGATGAGATGATCAAGATGATTTGTTGGGATGAAGAAGATTAAGATGCAAGAATTAGTTTTCTTAGGATTTTTGTTTCTCTATGTAATCTCTTATTTATTTCAGTTTTTATTTAAATGTTTGTAAATACAATGTAACATTGTTGTTTATTAATAAAGTAAGTCTTTTTGTACTTCATTATTTACAACTTGTATTTGTAATTATTTAATTTGTGAGTTGCACATTTATTAAATAGTTACTTATCATTTGTTTGTGTTATTTCAAATTCCAATTATTTGAATATTTGAATTTGCTCAATTTCCCTCAAACAAATAAAATACCTAAAGGTCATGTCAAAATTTATAACAATCACCTCCATTGAGCTAAACTCTAACACAACGAGATGAATGAAACTTTGATCTCTTCAGGGTTTTAAGTTGCAAAAAAATTATTCGGACTTTAAGATGCATGAATGCATATGCGCAAATTCTATTTCTACCCTCTGTGGTTTCCTAAACGCTGGGACGTTACATCTGACCTTCTCTTCAGCATCCTGGATTATGTGTAACATCCCAATATTTTGGAATGTTCAAAAATCACTAAAATTTAAAACTTTTGTTTTGATTAAAATCAAATATTAAAATGCATAAGAAAACTAACTATAAAAGACTTCAACCAATTTTGAAAAAGTCTATTATTTCAAAATTCCCAATGTGTTATTATTTTCAAAAGTTATTTCCAATTAAACATTACATTATCCATTGTATTTCAAAAACCTTCATATGTAATTTGACAAATGTTTTATAAAGTACAAACCATTTTATTTTAAGTAAATAGTTTACTTATAAATAATTGATTTCAACCACTTAGCCTTAGCTATAAATAAATTAAAATAATAATTACAAGTGTTATTTTAAACTATTGAAAACATTGTCTATTTGCCAAAAGATTATTATTCATTTACCTGAGTTAAAAACATAGTTTGGATATTACAAGTCTATGGCATATAACTTTGAAACCTCAAAGATTCTATAACTACTTAACAACCCAAATAAACATTTCATTAGCTTAAATGTTTTTCATTTATTTTCAAAACATTAAATGACTTTCATGAATATATTTTCTATATAAGAAATGAATTAAATCAAAAATCTTTTCCAAAGTTGTTATAAGGTTTTCAAATTAATTATCATAATATAAAATATAATGGTGCACAAATTATTTTCAATTAAAAATACATTCATTATATTCCCCTTTTCATTGCGAATAGTGGTGTTATGATATTTAACGTTGTACTGAAGACAAAAATGATTTAATGTTGGAAAATGAGTTTAAATAACTTAATTTTAAACTTATATAAGTGTTGTACTTTTATAAATTTTATTTAGCCAAAAACGAAATTATTTAAGCCATGTTTTCAAATTTGACATTAAGTGGCAAATTTGTAATTAATCAATAATGCAAAATTTGGATTTTTTAAAAGTGTTCAAAATATGCCCACAACTGGTTTAACACAAAGATATTATTTTTAATAATTTTTAGAAATTTATTTGACTTGATTTGGAGTCTTAAATCAAAAGTTATGAAAGAAATAAGAAAAATCAGAAAAAAGAAAAAGAAAAAAATGCTGACGTCATGATGACGTCAGCGTCGTCTTCAAGCTCCAGAATCAGGAAACGCGAAATCAGCTCCCGTGCAAACTTCCCGAATTGATTCCCGTTGATTTAGAGCCCCAAATGACGCACCGTTTGTTTCTAATTAAACCCCTTAATCTCCTCTTTCATTCCCCCATAAAAGCCCTCTCTTAAATGCCCTAAATTGCTCTAATTTATTCCGCCATTAAACATGGACGTTTTTGGTCGAAAGTAATGTCGATTGATTGCGGGCAAATTACTGCACCAAATCAAGCACCGTCGGATTCTATATAAAGCCCTCGACCTCCTGCTCCATTCTCCCCCAAAAGCCCTCTCCAATACGCCACTAGGCCGACGAATTTGCTCGACGGAGTTCTTCACATCCACGGACGATTTCATTGATTCCGGCGAGGTGAGGCGACCTCCGAGCACCGAGACCACCTCCATTCCGTCCGCCTTGCCCGTGCGCACCCCCTCGACCCATCCTCGCCTCTCCTCCACGACCAAAACGCTCGGGGCAAGCACGCCGAACCTCGCCGACGTCCGACGCACTCCGGCCGCTCCTCCGCGCCGCACCGAGGCGCGCCGCTCAACGTCGAAGCCACCATCCTCTCCGTCGCGACGCGCCGCATACGGGGAATCCCTCTACACGTCCGGAGAACCACGGGAACGTCGTCTCCGACCTCCACCCGACGCCGGCGCCGCCGTCTCCCTCAACTCCGGTGAACCGCGCCGCCACCTCCAGACCATCTCGCTGTAAGCCCTTAGATCTTGATCCAGCGGTGTAGATTAGATGACTTGTTTGATACAATAGCATCGCGCCGCGTGACTGTTGTGTTAGCTATTTTCCATTTTCGTTTTTCTGACTAGACATAACTTCCAAAATTCATAATAATTCGACCGTAACTCTGTTTTTGATGTTTTTGTAGTCTATGGAATCGTATGAACATGTAGAAAATAGTGGTATAATAAAAACTTGTATTTTAGTCGTGCACTAACTTGATATTTACAGAAACATGTAAAACATTATTTTAATTATAGTTTTAATTCTGTAAGGTCAAAATTTGTAAATAAAATATCTTTGAAAAGCCCATGACCTATAGATTGTGCTAGTTATGTTACTTTCCAACCTTGAGAAATTTAGATTTATTCAAATTTAAAATATGATATTTAGTAAATTTGACATAACTATTAATAGAAACTTTATTTTGACTAAATCCAATTGCTATAAATTTATTTAAAACCATTCCATCTATTAACACCATTTATAAGAAAATTGTGCTATAAAAATTAATTCACGTAAAACTTTAATGTATATGTTTCCTTTTATTATATTTCCAAAAATAGAAATTAATTAAATTGCAATTATAGCCTAATGCATGCTTTATAAATATCACAAATCTTGTATGATATTTCTTAGGATTTAAAAGTGCATTGCATGCATAACTTATTTTCACATATAGATATATTTTTCCCATAAGAAAACTCCTTCCCCATTTTCTCTAAGTTAGAAATATTTTCAACTTAGCATTTTGGTAAAGTGATACACTTAGACTCTTAGGATTTTCAACATGGAGCTAGAAGACCAATGAAGGACTTAGCCAAAACAAGACTTCAGAAGTATCTCCTAGGAGTAGAAACACTTAGAAGAAAGATCAAGAAGAAGTTCATGAAGACCAACCAGAAATATTTTCTAAGTCTTGTCCCTCTTTCTTTCTTTCTCCCTCCTTCTCTGAGACTTCATGAAGACTAAGTAAATCCAAGACCAGCCTAGGTGATACAAAAATCATCAAGTCTGAAGATTCATCAAGACTACCAAGAGTTCAATCAAGACATCATCCAGAAGAAAGTTACAAGTCTGGAGATGAAGCTTGGAGGACAACTACATCTTTCTTTCTATCTTTTCCCTCTTTCCTAATATTATCTTTCACTTTAGACATAAACGGTTTTTGATCATGTTATTACCATCTTGAAGTTTGTTGGATCCTAGCGGCATAGTGAGATGAAGCGGCCTGGAAACTAACCTTACATGTCCACATACATGAGACCTGTTCCACAATTTAAGTGGCTGGCCGGGTGTCTGTCTCTCTCACTAAAGTGAATATCCAATTTAACAAGAGTTGTTAATAATTGTTGATAACCTTATAGACTTAGTATTTTTCTCTAAGTATTTTGCACATCATGGCTAAGCCATTAGAGTGCTTGTTTCAAGATGATATAAAACAAAGTATTTTTTATCCAACTTAAGACCTTAGTCCTTAGTCATTCTTGACCCACCTATTTTCCTTGCATTAACTTAAGAGATTTTCATAGCATAACATGGATCTCTAGTCCTTAGAAATAATTTGCATATCATACATAACATGTTTTCCTTAGAAGTGTTATGGAACTTATTTGTTAACTACGTATGTGCATGTATGATTGATGATTGTTGTTTGTTGATTGTTGTATTGTTGTTTGCTTATATTGTTTAGATTGAACGGAGAGCAAACGTTCATTGTTGAATAGAGTTTGTGAACAACGACAACATTCAAAGGCAAGTGGCACACCTCATAAACTTCCTATTATTTTCTATATGCATTACTTAGTGTATTTTTATATACATGTGTAGGATAGTATTGCTATGCTAAACCTTTGTAGAATTCCCTTACTCCTGTGTCTAGGTTCCTATATCATACTTAGCAAAAATATTGATGCTATGCAATTGATGAAAAGTTTTACAAAATGTTAAGTGACTACTTAGGGCTGTGCTCATGGTTGTCGTCGCCTAGGATGAATTTCTATTCTACTTAGGGCCGTGAGCATGGTGGTTGTCAACCTGGGAGTACACATCCACTAAGTTAATGAAACACCTGGGTGGATTGGTTGAATGGTTTATGTTGAGTGGCTACTCAGGACTGTGCTTGTGGTTGTCTTCGCCTAAGGTAGTTTCTACTATGCTTGGGGCCATGAGCATGGGGGTTGTCAACCTGAGAGTGCACTTGTGGATGGCCACTCAGGGAACAGAGGAATCTGAAGAACTCCGAGTGACGATTGCTTCCCGTGCAACCTTTTTGACAATGGGCTCTGTCTAGAATAATTAAGTTGTGAGGGTGCAACCTGTCAGCTTGACAAGCAGATGTAGGGGGATGATAGGTGGAACGGGTCTTGCTAGTATGGTTGCATTCTTCTTCTGAAAGTTCTTGTCTCAATTCTCTCCTGTCCTTAATACACTCCACGTGTATAGGATTTCTCAGACAAATTGAGTCTAAAGGTGAAAGTGCACAACCTCTGCAGAGTGTAAAACTAAGTACTTAGCCGTGTCCCCGGTACGGACAATTTGAGCAGCTGATCACGGACGTCAACGGAGGATTCCACCATTCCAACTTCAGAAATAAAACTTGATGGGTGAACAAGGGAAGATGAGATATATGGTTTTCATGCCATACTTGTCTTGATTTGAAGAAAGTGTTTTCCAAAAAGATAGAAAAAATTGGCTTTATGCAAATTAGCCTTGAACTCCACCAGCCAAATATGCATATAGGCTATAGAGTTATTCCATTAAGTGTCCACCATAGTGTCACTTGCCAGACTCCATTTTTAATGGAATCTGACCCACGTTGTTGCAATATTTTTCTTATTGCAGATTGATCAAATTACGAGTGAGGTTTCGTTTAAAGGTTTCGAGTCTACAACCAACATGTTTTCGCCTGTGGCAACATGAAGTTGTTGAAGACCCACTGCTATTGTATTTCCGCTGTGTACTTTTTCAATGCTAGCTCTATGCTATGCAACTTGTATCGAATATTTTGTAATTTTGGATCATCGATGTAATAAAATTGACGCTTTGTTGTGATATTACATCGTAAACTGTGTGTGCAAATGAATCGATCCAGAGATTTGCACTATACACAGGTATCTGCCTTATTAAAAGTGCAGGTACGCTACATTATGTCAGGTCCAAAGAAACTCTGTTCTCCTACACCACTCCACAACAATGGGGTAGTGCATTTCTTTCCATATAATGCTTCAAACGGTGCCATCTCAATGTTGGCTTGGTAACTGTTATTGTAGGAGAACTCAGCGTAAGGTAGATTATCATCCCAGCTAGATCCACAATCGAGCGCACAAGCTCTTAACATATCTTCTAAAATCTGATTAACTCTCTCAGTTTGACCATCTTTTTGCGGATGAAAAGTTGTGCTGAATTCCAATCTGGCTCCTAGTGATTCATGCAACTGTTTCCGAAAATGAGATGTGAACTGGGTTCCTCTATGAGACACTATACTCTTGGGAACGCCATGAAGGCACACTATTCTTTCATGTAAATATCAGCTAGCTTAGCACTTGTATAAGTGGTCTTCACGGGTATAAAGTGAGCTATTTTTGTTAGCCGGCAAACAATAACCCAAATAGAACCATAACCCGATTTGGTCCTTGGTAATCCGGTGATGAAATCCATTACAATAGAATCCCACTTCCACTCCGGCACTTTCAAAGGTTGCAGAAGTCCTGCTGGCTTCTGATGTTCTGCTTTTACTCGACTGCATACGTCACACTTTGCGATATATTCCGCTATTTCCCTTTTTAGATTGTTCCACCAGAATCTCTCTTCACATCCATATACATCTTGGTATTTCCTGGATGAATGGAATAAGGTGTCTCATGGGCTTCTTGCAGAATTAACTTCCTAAGATCAGGATCATTTGCCACACACACACGTTTTTCAAACCACAAGGTTCCTTGCTCATCTTCATGAAATCCCATAGCTTTTCCTGCTCTCAGATTGACTTTGATTTCTTCAATATCTTTGTCTCCCTTCTGAGCTTCACGTATCTTGTCCATCAAATTTGGTCGCACTACTAATGAGGCTACAAAACCTTCTGGTACCACTTCCAATTTTAGGTCCTTGAATGCCTTGCATAAATCCTCAAGTATTTCTCCTCCCGTGAGGCCATTCACATAAACCTTACGACTCAGGGCATCAGCTACTACATTAGCCTTTCCAGGATGGTATTGGAGACTTAGATCATAATATTTGATAAGTTCCAACCATCTTCTCTGCCTCATGTTTAATTCTTTCTGGGTGAAAATGTATTTCAAACTTTTGTGCTCAGTGAACACTTCACATCTTTTTCCAATCAGATAGGGTCTCCATGTCTTCAGGGCATGTACTACTGAGGCTAACTCGAGATCGTGGGTAGGATAATTTGCTTCATGTTTCTTGAGCAGTCTAGAGGCATAGGATGCCACTCTGCCTTCCTGCATCAATACACTTCCAAGGCCTTGGCGTGAAGCATCACAATACACTTGGAATTCTTTCTCTAAATCCGGTAAGCATAGAACTAGAGCTGAAACTAGACGTTTCTTCAACTCCTGAAAACTGGCTTCACAGGCCTCAGTCCACTTGTTGAGGATACATCAACTAGGGGTATAACCAACATGGATCAATCCGGCTAGTCCAGGGTGGCCCAAGGGTGGTAAGGCTGAAGCCTGCCGGGCGGCCCAGATAGCTGACGTATAAGGAAGTAGGAGGACGGTCCAAGTAAGGCGGAAGGCCGAAGCCCATCAAGCCACCGAGCCCAAGAAGGAAGGCGGCAACTAAGCCGGCTAGGTCTAGGACTCTGATTACTTGCCGGACAAGTACTTGCCTTGTACCCTGGGGCCTGGCCGCCTATATAAGCCGGCCACCAGGGAGCCTTTAGGGCACGCTTCAGTAGGCATCATACGCATTGTAACCTGTTCACGGCTATGGCCTCATAGTGAATTATAGCAGCACGTAGGATCTCGCCACCGCTGCGGGATCCGAAGCTGGGTAAACTCGCCGTGTTCAATCCCGTCCTCGACGACACCAACCTTCTTCCCCACAATCCATACGTAGGCTAGAGGACCCCCGTCTCCTATCAAATATGCCGATACCACGACAGTTGGTGCCCACCGTGGGGCATAAAGTTCCTGGCGTCACGTTCTAGGCGGGAACACTTGGCGGCGTGGGCAAGCAGATCGCCGTCGGTCGCGTCAAAAGGTATGGCGGCCACAGCTACGTCAACTCGGATGAGTCCTGGCACCCGGCGGACGACTACCTTATCGGATGCGCAATCGTACCGATCGGAGGGATCGACGTCTTCATCGGGTATACGCCAGAGGCGTACGGCCTACCGCGTTTCTACAACCCCACCCACCAACCCTTCGACCAAGAAGTCGACCGACAAGATGGATCTGAATCCGCCTTCTCCCAGGAGTCGGCCGAATCTGATTTCCACTTCGTCCGAGTTGTCGGACTCGGATCAGACTCCCAGCCGGAAAAAAACGATCCTGAGTCAATCCTCCCTGCTCTCCAGGAGGATGCGATGTCAGATGCCGGATCCAGATCTACCGTTCAAGTCAACGTAGACTCTGACTCTGATGATGATGCTAGTCTCTTCGAAGAGAAGATCAAAACTCGTTTTTCCAGTGGTAATCCGGCTCCGTCAGAGGGCACAGCGGATACTGACATGCCTGACAAGCTGGCTCTGATGGTTTTTGTCGGTCACGAGACAACCCCAGTTACTTAGGAAGCGCAAAACAAGCCGGCGGAAGACGCCGGCTACACCACTGCCGGTCAACTCATTGAAAGTTCCGACAAGGTGCGCGCAAAGAAGAAAACTGGCCTCGAGAAAGGCGGCAGCAGCAAACCCACGGATTTGCTCTCCGTCATCAAAGAAGTAGACGAGATAATGAAAACTCCGGTGAATAAAGACACCCCACTCGACGAAGTGGAAGAGCTTAGGCTTAACATGCTTAAGCACTCTGACTTCCTGCGAAAAAGAGAGGAGCACGTTGAGAGCCTTGCGAAGAAGATCGAGAAAGAACAGGAGAAGATGTCTGCCAAAACAAGCCGGCAACTCTCTGAGGAAAAAAGGTCATCAAAAAACCGCCGTGGCAAGGAGCCGCGAACACACGCAACGACATCGTCTCAAGATCTCGGGTTCGACTGGCGTACGGCACCACAACGCGTGGACAGAAGGGGAGATGTTGTCTTCTGCACCCCCGTCCTCAACGTGGCTGCCGCGCTAGATACCCTGGACGACAACACTTACACGGCGGAAGAAAAGCTGGCCAATGCAAGACACTTCGTGAGCAAGGCCCTAGATCAACCAGCTCGCGCTGATTCCTACGGCCACATGGCGGATGCTCGCGGGGGAGACCTAGAGTCTAAGTCAGGAAAGTGCAAAGCTGCACCTGGCGGCGACCCTGAAGGCCCGTCTGGCTCCAGTAGCCATGGCGACAAAAGGAAGGCAACGCCACCTCCAAAGAAGACGCCACCGCCAAAGCCAAGGCGGGATGATAATTCAAGGACAGGAAGCAGAGGAGACCTGCCACCTCCATCCCAGCCAAGACGCGACAATGGCGATAGCCGGAACAATAGGCTGCCGCCTAGGAAAGATGCCGGTAACGACCCTCCCAGGAGAGGTCGAAGCCCGTCTCCGCAGCGTAGCACCGGCAGCAAGAGGAAAGAGGAGGCAGAAGGGCCCAGGCGCAGCATAAGCCGGGCAGCGCAGGACGAGCCAGACGCAAACAGAGGCGCCCGACAGCTCGATCCAAAAGACGCACGACACCGCCTACAAGACATAGCAAGAGGAAAGGAGCCGCTATACTCTGGACCAAAGTGCTTCGGTGACGCCATCCGCAGAGAGTCGTTCCCTAAGGACATGACTTCAGTGTCAAAAAACTGTTCTAGGTATAACGGCCTCGTTAAGCCGGATTCATGGCTATCCGACTATGCCATGGCCATAGAAATTGCCGGCGGGAGCAGCTATATTGCCGTTCGTTACCTACCTCTCATGTTGGAAGGCACGGCAAGAGCTTGGATCGACAACCTTCCCGAAAAGTCTATCCATAGCTGGTACGACATGGAAAAGGTTTTCTCCCGGCACTTCCAAGGAACATACAAGCGTCCAAATACCTACACGGATTTGCAACGCTGTATCCAAAAGCCGGACGAAACCATGACAGACTTTGTCAGCCGTTGGATATCCGAAAAAGCCAACTGTCATGGTGTTCCGGACGCATAGGCTAACCACGCCTTCTACACGGGCCCGCAGAAGAGTCCTTGCTCCGTCATCGGCTCGTCCGTGAGCAAATCACTGACCTTGGTGAGATGCTCAACTTAGCCGCCCAATACGCGGCGGCGGATGACGACGCCCGGGACGATGACCCAGACATCAACATCATACCAAAACGGAACAACAAGCGCAAGCAGGCGGCGGATGACAAAGCCGGACCTTCCAACGAGGTAGCTGCCACATTCCAAGGGAATGCCAGCAAAAAGAAGTGGAAGAATAAGAAAGATAGTCGCGACGCCGCCTCAGGGCCTAAGGCGGCGCGAATCACTTATGAGCAGGCAAAACTTTTGCCATGCCCCATCCACGCCTCACTTGGCAAGGTCAACCATATGCTTGGCGAGTGTCGTTTTATAGTGACCTCACCTTTATTTATAAGGTGGAAGTCCATGTGTTAATGTGCTAGTCCCTGGATCAAATGCTAGAACCACAGTTTAAGATGTATATCATGCAAAAGTGTCAAATACTTTATTAAATCGCATGATCCAGTGTTACAAATATCTCTTACAACTTGCATAACCTGAAAAGGCTAGCAAAATTTCCAAGAGTAGCAGCGGAAAATAGTAGATACAATGAGCCTCATCATCTTCATGTGCCACAGGCAAAGCATGTTGGTTGTAGACTCGAAATACTATCGAATACTCACTCGTTGTCTGTCGAATCTGCAAGGTTTACTTGCAGCCCAGCTATAAAGGGTCAGCACTATTGAATTGTGGTGGCAAGTGACTTTTAAAAGCTAATATTCTACTAAGCTATATCTATATGCTTATTTGGCTGGTGGAGCTCAAGGCTATTGCGCAAAGCAAGTTTTCTCCTACTTTTGGTAAACAACTTTTAGAAACAATATCTTCTCTTTATAAGACAATCTCGAGACAAATCCATGTCTCCTACCCATGTTCACCCATCAAAGTTTTATTAAGAAATTGGAATGAAGAGATTTTTAGAACACAGCCTTGTGTAGTTACTCAAATTGTCCGATGCCTGGGACACGGCTAAGATCTTAGGTTTTAACTCTCGAGAGTGTGTGCACTTTCACCATTAGACTTAATCAACCCAAACTATCCTCTACACTCATTTAGTGAGAAGGAAAAGGAGAAGATCAAGACGAGACTTTTCAGAAGTTGTCTCTCCGAGTCGACGGAGTCCACTGCCCAACCTATCCCAGCTACCACCCTTGGAACATCCGACTCAGGTCAACATCAACATACTCCGTCAAGACAGAGCCCATAATAACTAATGGTTGCACTATAAGCGACTATACGCAGTGCAACATCAAATCTCAAAGCCCTGGGTGGCCTTCCACAAGTGAGCAAACTCAGGCCGCCGCAGACCTGACCCCTGAGTAGCCACTCAACTTGAAACCTCCTCGATCGAACCAATCCACCCAGGCGGTAAATTAATTTAGTGGAATTTTCACTTATCACATCTACCATAAAACAATCATTTTTGCAGCATGCACTTCCACTAAATTATAATAGGTGTCTAACTGGAATTTCTAAAGGGGTAACCTAACAGGTTTGCATAGCATACTACAATTTTCACAAAAACCTATCATGCATACTACTTAAAATACTAGTAATGCAACAGAAAAATAGTAGGTCTTTTATGAAGTCACTTGCCTGATGAATGTTGTCGTTTCTCACACACTCATTGTCGACCACGAACGTTGCACTCCGTTCAATCTATAAATAAAAATACATACAATAAACAAGCACATAACAATTAAAACAAACAATTGTAAAAAGGCTTAACACATGGTTTGGTCAAGGGTATCACATAATTCAATGTGCAAAAGGAATTATTGTGATTGAGTTAAGGGTTTGCCAATTTGGTCAGGGGATGGTCTTGAAAAAGATTTACATAAAAGCAGGGTCAAGATGTTTTGTAAACAAATTAAAACAAGGTTTGCAACTTTAAGATATTTAGCATATCTAAAACATTTCACAAGTCTAAGTTTCAAAAATTATTTTAATCATATTTGGTTTTGGCATTGTTCACAAGATTAGACATCAATTTGGGAAAAAAGGATTTTAAAACAAATTAATATTCAAGAATTTCTTAATTTATCATATCTATACATTTTTAATTCCCAACTTAAAAGTTCATAGTAATTTATAATAACCCAGTTATTTGCAATGACATAAAGTTTTAGATCACAGTTTTAGTAACACCTAATTAACCAATAACATTTATAAATCAAATGATATCATTTAACAGGGTTTTAACAAAACTTACATCTTAATGTTGTGAAATAGATTAATAATAATGGAATTGAGTTTTCTCTGGTCAAGGCAATTATTTATGGCATTAGTGCAAAGAAAATAATTTGAAATACATTAAGAAAAGATTTTATTATGCCAAATTAAAATCAAAAAAGTATCTGATTATAAACTTCTTTTAAAATTGTTCAAATTTTATTTATAACAGTAGGTCATCATTCTACATATCTTAAGATTTTCAAAAATATTTTATTCGCAAATTTTAGACATATGAATTTGAATCTATGTCAAATTTACACAATTCATAAATATGAAAGTTTGATCAATTTAAACTAGTCAAAATTAAATTTTAAAAGTACCAATAGATTCTACTGGTCAAGGGCTTTAATTTGACATAAAAATTGTCCAATTTGGATAATGGGTTAAATAGTTATGAAGATTCTAAGTTGTAGGGAATTTTCTGCAAAACAGGAAATTAAATTCTATTCGGAAATAAAACAGAAAAAAGGCTGGCCATGTGGCGTGCTACGATTGGCTGGGCTCGGACTCAGTCGCGGCTCGGCTTCGGCTATGCTTAAACCGTGGCTCGGCTCGGCTCGGCCGATCTGGATCGTCAGATCCAGATCGGATGGATCTGGTTCTTCCGTACCGTTTCAGTTTATAAGATCTAATCACGAGCGTCCACACCAGATCGGACGGACAGAGGACAAGGAGCTCACCGGGCGGCGCTTTTGGTCGCCGGAGACGAGGCAGACGGCGGCGGCGGCTCGGTCGTGGACGGAGCGGTGGCTCTTGTGCTTCCCCGAGCCTCCAGTGGCGACGACGAGGTGCGGAGGGCGCGACGGACTCGATGGTGGCGACGGCGTCAACTCGTGCGTCCTCGGGTAGTGGCGAGGCGCGGCCGGAGTTCCTCAAACACCGGCGAGCTTCGGTGAGCTCGTTCCGCTCCAACGACTAAGGAAAAAAATCGACCAAGGGGTCACGGAGGTGCGCAAGGACAAGGGCAAAAGGAAGGAGGGGGTCTCGGCCCCGGGAGGTACCTCGGCTTGCCTGAAAATAGAAAATGGCGGCGGCGGTTACGGATGCTCCGGCCAGCTTTTCCGGCGGCCTGGGGGGCGTGTTCTTGAGGGGAAGGAGAGGGGAAGGCAGCGGCAGAGGGTGGGGGTTTTATAAGAACGCTTGAAGGTAACCAAATCCGCTGATTTTGCCCTCGAATTGATCCGGGATCGGGAGAGGATTTTTGGCCGTGATTAACGCCGGAGGTTGAAGACGAGGCTGACGTCAACAATTTTTCTTTTTCTGTTTTTCTAATTTATTCATATCTTTTGATTAAATTGTCCAAATGATGTCAAACAAATTTCTAAAAATTTGTAAAATTATTATCTTTGTGTTAAACCAGTTGTGGGCATGTTTTGAACATTTTTAAAAAAATATTATTTTGAATTATTCAAACATGCAAAATTGCCCATTTAGGTCAACTTTGAAATTAGTAATTTAAATAAATTTATTTTGGGTTAATAATATTTATGAAATTACCCACATTCAAATATGTTGGAATTCAAGTTATTTAAACTCATTTTCAAATGCTAAATTCATTTTTGGCTTCAGTATAATATGAAATACTATAACACAACTATATGAAAAAGGGAAATAAAATGTATTTATTTTTAATCCTAAATATTGCACCATTAAGTTTTATATTATGATAAATCATTTGAAAACTTCATAACATATCTGTGGAAAATATTCTAGATTTATTTCATTTCTTATATTGGATATATATATTCATGAAGATCAATTTATGTTTAAGAATTAATGAAACTAATTTAAGTTAATGCAATGCTTATTTGGATAATTCATTAATTATAAAATCTATGAAGTTTTAAAGTTATACACTATAGACTTGAAATATACAAAATTGTGTTTTGAACTTGGGTAAATGAATAATAATCTTTTGGCAAATAGACAATGTTTTCAAAGTTTAAAATAACACTTGTAATTATTATTTTAATTTATGAATTGCTATTGCTATGTGGTTGAAATCAAATACTTATAAAGAAACCTTTTATTTCATGAATATGGTTTGAAGGTTTGTAAAACATTTGTCAAATTAGATATTGAGGGTTTTAATAATTACAATGGATAATAAAATATTTTAACTTGAAACAACTTTTTAAAATAAAGATAAACTAAGATATTTGAAATATTAAACTTTTTCATTATGTTTGAAGTCTTTCATAGTTGGTTTTCTTATGCATTTAATATTTTATTTTAATAAAAGAAAAGTTTTAAATTTTTGTGATTTTTGAACATTATGAAATGTTGGGATGTTACACGTTTCATGGACGACTTCAAAAAGGACCCCACAGTCGGCTGGAAGTCAAAGAAGTCAAAGAAGAACGACAAGAAAGACAACAAGGAGGATGAGGATGACGACGACATGTCTGTCTCAAGTGAGGATGACGCGGCCGCCAAGAAAAAGAAGCCATATCCGAAGGTCAAAGAATCTCTTGTGTGCTTTGTCGGCACGCCTTCGGCTAAGGAGGATAAGGCGGAAATGCGCGAACTCAACGCGACAATGCCGGACATCCCTTAGTATTTGAACTGGTCGGAAGCAACGATCACTTGGGACCGGTCCGACCACCCTGATCACGTTCCTCACCCAGGCAAGTACGCCCTTGTCGTCGATCCCATTGTCGACAACTTCAGACTCACAAAGGTACTCATGGATGGCGGCAGCAGCCTCAACATCCTGTACTATGACACACTAAGCCGCATGAACCTGTCAGAGGATCAGCTGGACCACAGCAACCTCACCTTTCACGGCATAGTGCCCGGCAGGCAAGCAAAGTCAATGGGGAGCATTAGGCTGAAGGTAACTTTCGGACCGAAAGAGAACTACCGCTCAGAGTTCCTCAGGTTCGAAGTTGTCCCCTTCAAAAGCGCCTATCATGCAATCTTCGGACGACCGGCTTTCGCCAAATTTATGGCAAGGCCGTGCTACATATACAGCAAGCTTAAAATGTCGGGGGAAAACGGAACCATCACGATTTCCGGCAACTTCAAGAAAGCCAAGGAGTGTGAGCGTGGCATGGCCGCCTTCTCAGAAGCCGTCATCCACAAGGAAGAACTCGCACTGCTTGGAGCGGATTCAGACAACTCCATGCCCAAGCCAAAGATTGATGTCAAGAAGACCTTTGAAGCTTCGAAAGACGCTAAAAAGGCGGATCTCATCCCAGGCGACAAGTCTAAGCAGGTCGTCATCGGCTCCAACCTTGACAGCAAATAGGAAGGCGCGCTCGTCGAGTTCCTCCGTGAGAATCGTGACATCTTTGCATGGTCGCCTTCCGACATGCCTGGTGTACCGAGGGAACTTGCCGAGCACTCACTCAACGTCATAAAAGGATCCAAGCCGGTGAAGCAAGCAACAAGACGCTTTGGAGATGAGAGACGCAAGGCTATAGGAAAGGAGATAAATAGGCTGAAGGCCGCCAATTTCATAAAAGAAGTTGTACACACTGATTGGGTGGCAAATCCGGTACTTGTTCCAAAGAAGAATAAAGAGCTGAGGATGTGTATTGACTATACCGGTATTAACAAGTGCTGCCCAAAGGATCCCTTTGCGCTGCCTAGAATTGACCAAGTCGTAGACTCTACAGCAGGCTCCGAGCTGCTTTATTTTTTGGACGCCTACTCAGGATACCACCAAATCAAGATGAGAGAGTCGGATCAGCTGAAAACATCTTTCACCACTCCATACGGGACGTTCTATTACATCACGATGCCTTTTGGCCTGAAGAATGCAAGGGCAACATACCAGCGCTGTATGCAAAATTGCGTGCACGAACAGATTGGCCGCAATGTTCACGTCTACGTAGACGACATCGCGGTGATGTCAAAAAAGAAGGCAGAACTCCTAGAGGATTTGGAAGAAACGTTTCAGAATCTCCGGAGGTATCAGATGAAACTCAATCCCGCCAAGTGCGTTTTCGGCGTTCCAGCCGGCAAACTG
Organism: Poa annua; assembly: GCA_026929855.1. Lineage (NCBI taxonomy): Eukaryota > Viridiplantae > Streptophyta > Magnoliopsida > Poales > Poaceae > Poa > Poa annua. The sequence continues at coordinate 74,489,846 of CM049431.1, read as the reverse complement.
CTCGGTTTTATCGTCTCAAAACGCGGGATCGAGGTTAATCCGGACAAGATCAAGGCCATCCAAAACATATCCAGACCTACTTGTCTGAAGGACATGCAACGTCTAGCCGGATCGGCAGCGGCCGTCAGTCGTTTCAGAAGCCGCCTAGGGGAAAAGGCAATGCCTCTCTACCGGCTATTGAAGAAATCCGACAACTTCGAGTGGACAGCAGAGGCAGCCGCCGCCTTACAACAACTTAAGGAGGCCCTCCTATCCGCTCCGATATTGGCAGCACCTCGATCACAGGAACCAATGCTGATGTACATCGCGGCAACATGAGCTGTTGTCAGCGTTGTCTTGGCTGTGGAAAGAAAGGAGAACGAAGCCGCGACGTGTGAGCAACGACCGGTCTACTTCATCAGTGAAGTATTCTCCGCCTCCAAGCAGAGGTATCCGCATTACCAAAAGCTGGCTTATGGTGTATTCTTCGCCGCCAGAAAGCTTAGGCATTACTTTCAGGAACACACAGTGACAGTAGTCAGCAAGGCACCGTTGGGTGACATAATCAACAATGCAGAGGCAACAGGTCGAGTTGCCAAATGGGGCATCGAACTTGCCGCCTTTGATATAGTCTATAAACCACGGACCGCCATTAAGTCTCAAGCGCTTGCAGATTTTGTCGCCGACTGGACAGAGGCCATGGAGGAAACGACAATCCCCGAATTAGAATATTGGGTCATGCACTTTGACGGATCAAAGATGCTCAAAGGCTCGGGGGCTGGAGTCGTTTTACGCACGCCTAAAGGTGACAAGCTTAGCTATGTGCTGCAAATCCACTTCACAGCAACCAACAACGTTGCCGAGTACGAAGCTTTGCTTCATGGGTTACACGTGGCAAACGACTTAGGCGTTAAAAGAATCCTCTGTTATGGCAACTCAGACTTGGTCGCGCAGCAAGTAAGCGGAACATGGGATGCGAAAAGCGCAACAATGGCGGCATACAGAGCCAAAGTTGACGAATTCGCAAAAAACTTTGCGGGCTACGAAGTCCGGCATGTTCCAAGAGCTGAGAATGAGGCGGCAGACACACTTGCAAGACTAGGGTCCGAACGCAAAAAGGTACCAAAAGATATTTTCCTGGAACATTTGCACAAGCCATCCATTAAGGGCACCGATTTGATGGACCCCGATGCAGAAGAACCGGTAGAAGCGGCAAGTCTCGCTGTCTACTTGACACAGCCAGATTGGACTGTCCCATATCTCGATTTTCTAATCGACAGAAAGTTGCCGGAGGACGATGAGGTGCTAAAAAGGCAGATCATAAGGCGAGCCAAGGCATTCACGGTAATAAAAGGCGAGCTATATAAGCGAAGCACGTGCGGCAGCTATCAGCGGTCCATACAGCTAGAAGAAGGCCGGGAAATTCTGAAGGACATACATATTGGCACCTGTGGGCATCATGCTTCCGCCAGGTCCATTGTATCCAAAGCTTTCCGCCAAGGTTTCTACTGGCTTACCGCCAAAGAAGACGCCGAGAACATCGCAAAAACATGCAAAGGCTGCCAGTTGTACGCTCGTCAACCTCACTTGCCGGCACAAGAACTAAGGACGATTCCAATCACCTGGCCGTTCGCGGTCTGGGGCTTAGACATGGTGGGTCCCTTCGAGAAGGCGCGTGGTGGGTATACCCACCGATTGGTCGCTGTCGACAATTTCACCAAATGGGTCGAAGCTAAGCCGATCAGCAAACTTGACGCACGAACAGCCACCAATTTCCTCTGGGGAATCATCTCTCGGTTTAGAGTTCCACACAGCATTATCACCGATAATGGCAGCAACCTATCTCAAGGCGACATAGAAGAATACTGCAGTGATCTGGGTATCCGGCTTGATTTGGCATCCGTGTCACACCCTCAATCCAATGGACAAGTAGAGCGTACAAACGGCCTAGTCTTATCAGGACTTAAGCCTCGTCTCGAAGCTCCATTACACAGGGCAGCCGGCGCTTGGGCAGATGAGTTACAGTCGGTACTATGGAGTTTGCGCACAACGCCAAACAGGTCTACCGGCTACACTCCTTTCTTCTTAGTATATAGCGCTGAGGCGGTGCTACCTACCGACATGAAATACGATTCCCCAAGAGTTCAAGCCTACATCGAGCAAGACGTAGAAGGTGCAAGACAGGATAGCCTAGACCTGCTAGACGAAGAAAGAGACGTCGCTCTACATCGCTCCGCCTTGTACCAGCAACAACTTCGCCGCTATCATAGACGGAGAGTGCGGAAGCGAAGCTTCAGAACAGGTGACCTGGTTCTCCGCCTAATCCAAGACAGAAAAGGCTTGCACAAGTTATCCCCGCCATGGGAAGGACCGTTTAGAGTCACAAAGGCGCTGCTCAATGGTTCCTACTACCTGGCCGACATCCCCGACGAAGACGAAAAGAAGAGGCGCAAGAAGGCGGCAGGAAAAAGGGGAACCAAGCGCAAAAGAGGCATTGACGATCCGTTCGAACAAACAAGACGGCCTCGGAATATTGAGCAGCTACGTCCTTTCTACACTTAGCAATTTATAATTGTAATAAGTTAAATATGATTATGAAATAAAAGTCTATGGTTCCTCATCTGTGTTGAGAAGCATGCCATCTTTTGTCTTTTCTTACAATCATATTTCCCCTATGTATCTAAGTTACCTATTTTTCTAGCTCCGTGCAAAGGTTCAGACTGGTAGATACTTGCAGCTTTCGAGCCAACCTAAAGCAAAAATAAACTTTCTGCGCCGCCTAATTCCTTTACCTCTGATTACTTATATGTGGTTCGCCTAGTAGTATGTCTTTGACACCAACATGTTGGCTTTGGTCTCTGATCCTAAACGCATGGTTTAGCCCTGGTAGTTTCAGCTAAAGTTACCGGCCGAGGTTCGTCAACATACAAAAAGTCAAGCATATAAGTCAGGGTAAAATTAAGGCGGGCCATATAAATAAGGCAAAATACAAACTTGTCAGCTAGTTTCTCGCCTAGCAGAGCAGCAACAAAAGTATATACAAATATTACAAGTTAAAGTTGCATTGTTTCAGGGGCTGGCAAAGACATGTCAGAAGAAGGCAAGGAAACTACGGCTCGGGGGAGCGTCTACATCAGGCTTGGGGGCTGACAACTCCAGCCCCACAACTATCACTCCCCTCCGCCTCGGCCGTGCCGGCAGCTCCAGCTTCTCCTGCGGCAGGCACAGGATGGCGTCGGTAGACGATTGAAGTATCCACCATGTCGACAACATGTGTGGCGTAGCCGGCAACGCTGTCCAGATCAGCGGCCGGCTCGACCTCGCTGCCGTCTTCATATGTAGGCGGCATGCCTTCGGTGACGGCTTCTATCTCCGCCTCGGGGTAGTGCGCCATAAATAGTCCAAGCGCAGTCTTGGCACCACCCCGCGCCGCCGACTTCAGCGAGCTCTTATGTAGCTTGGTAGCCTGCTCCAACATATTGGGCACGTCGCTGAACTCGGTCGGCTCCTGGCTGCTAGAGGAGATGAAGAACTTGGCGGCAAACCGTTTGGACGCTGCCAAAGTCTCGGTGATCAGCTCGCACAGACGTGCAAGGCGATCCAGACGGGGGCTGACAACCTTGTCATCGCCCAAACCGGCGGGAACTGCATCAAAAATGAAACCATCAGTTTGGCTCAGGCTAAGAAAAATGGAAAAATCAAAGTAAGGAGTGAAAAATTACCAAGGACCGAGTTATGGAAAGCAGACAGCTCCACCATATGAGCCGCCAATGCATCCTCAGCAGTTTGGGCGCGAGAAGTCTGCTTGGAGATTTCCTCGGCAACCGTCTTCTCCGCCTCCGCCAACTTCTTGCGCAGGCTTTCCAGCTCACCAGTGAGCTGGCTAGATTCCTGTTCAAATTTTAGCTGCTGGGCCTCCATCTCCTTCTTGTGATCCTCCTTCATCGCCAAGTTGGCGGCTGCCAAATCGGAAGCTTCATTCATAAGAGTTGCATATCAGTGGACGCCTTCAGTATATCCTGGGCGTGGTCTAGCAGTTCTACAAATATGGATTCGCTAACTAAATGATTGGCGGCAACATAAGTTGAAAAGATAGCTGAAGTAAAAAAAGATCAACTCTACCTTCATCTTTTTTGCGGCCCGCCTCCAACTCGGCAATCCGCAGGTCCTTAGCCTCGCACTCCTTCTTCAGGTCGCGGCAGCGCCGGTTTATCTCGACTCGGGAGGAGACAAGCTCAACGTTGGCGGACACAAGGCCCTGCAGGAAAAAGCAAAGGCGTAAAACATATTGTCGAATAACCACTAAGCCGGCAGGTAAATTTTTTTGACCTGCCATCTAAGTGCTCGGGGGAAAGACTATGTATATGCCGGAGTGGTAAAAACTTACAGACAGGTCGCCCTCCAAGTCGGCGAAGGCCTGGGAGGTGAAGTTGGCAAAAGCCAAGGCTGACTCCTTGGCCTCCTTAAAGGTGGACCAAGGGTTCCTGACTTTGCCGCCTCCCGCAGTCGGGGCTGCCCTCTGGGAACCGCCGGCAGTCGCCTCCAGCAAACCTTCCTTGGCGGCGCGCGATTGAGCGGCTTCATCGGCCGTAGGCTCAGCCAAAAGTAGGGGAGTCTGGGGGGCGCGGTCAGCGGAGGAGGTCCTTGGCGGCGCGCCAGAAGCCGGAGCCGGGGGCTGACGACGAGCGTCGCCCATAAAGTTGCCGGCCCGGGGCTGAGGAGTTGGCGGTACGGTAGCCGGCGAGCTGCCTTGAGGCCGCTTACCCTTGGTGAGAAGCCTGGTCGGCAACCGGGAAGTTGCGACCCTTTCCCTGTCAATAAACAGCAAGCACAGTCAATTGGGTGCCGGTATTGAAGAAGTTTGTCGTCTATTAAAGGCAGAATTGCACTAGAGCAGAACATGCTAATAGTCCCGGGCCGTATGGGCTATTTGTCCCGGGCACGCTCCCGGGACATATAGGGTGGCTTTTTGTCCCGGGCACGCCACGACCCGGGACTAATTGGGGGTCACGTGGCCGCGTCAGCCAGAATTTTTGCCGGATGCTATTTGTCCCGGTTCGTATTACGACCCGGGACAATAGTGTTTTTTTTCCTATTTTCTGTTTTTCTTTTTCTTTCGTATTCCTTTCCCAGTTCGTATTGCTAGCTGCTATTATGTTTTTCTTTTTCTTTCGTGTTTTCTATTTTAATTTTTTTGTTTCTCATTTAGCAATTACCTACTAACCCACACACTTCATTACTAACTACACATTTAATCTCAAGTCAAACTTCCCGTTCGGTCACCCATCCTCAAACTACTCCAACCCCAGCACGCTTAACATTTGGATTCCTTTCAAATTAGATACTAAGAGAACTGAGAACTTACTGATATTACTATCTTATCAATCAAATTAACCATTCGGTCATCATGTTATACTTTTTCATTACTTGTATTATAAAAATTAAGTTGAATAAACAACAATGACTATAGAATAATAATAATATTGTAATAAATAATGATAAAATAATTATTTCTTTATTTTTGTCTTTTTCATTTAGTATGGAATAATTCGTATCTTTAAAACCTTAAATCAGAATTCAACAAATAAAATGTCTAAATTGATAATTTTTTTAGAGAATTTCCAATATGACATCCAAATAATCTTTTGCATTACAGAAACATAGATAGTCATGGTGACCATTTTGATCGGTTTTACGGAAAAATAAAATAAAGTGATAAACATCTCAAAAAAGTATATTCTTTGGCATGAGTTCCTTATACATGTACTAGTTGCTATGAAAAAATGATAATCTTTATTTTTACAAAATTTCCAAAAAAAATCACAAAAAGGTTTTTCATCTATAAACATCTAGAAGTTTCAAGTCAAATGATCAAGTTATGGTCATTTCCACGGCATAATTTGTGATAAAGATCTCATATTGCACAAATATGTGCATATTGGTAAAAGAAACAATCATGCCAAAAGGATTTTTCAAATTATTTTCATAAATATAATTTTCCATTTTTTAAGTGTGAAAAATGACTTTTTTGAACAAAGTATAAGAAATACGATGAAAAATGGCACCCATTTATTTTTCATGGAAACTAGTACACATATGATGGATATCCCAAGTATTAGGTTTTTCCTTGATTTCTACCTAATTTCGCCTAGTTAAATGAGTTTATGTCGATTATTCGAAACTAATTTAAATTTGAACTACAACTATTTCATAGTTTGGTGTTAATCTTTTGGAAAAATCATTTTAAGGTACACAACTATTCGTTATATCACAGAAACATTGATAATTCTAGAAAATTTTACCTCTTTTGATGAATAGTCATCGTGACCATTTTGATTGTTTTAACGAAAAAATGAAATAAAACGATAAACATCTCAAAAAAGGATATCCTTTGGCATGGGGTCCTTATATGTGTACTAGTTGACATGAAAAATTATAAACTTGATTTTCGACAAAATATGCAAAAAAGTATTCACAAAAAGGTCTACCATCTATAAACATTTAGAAGTTTCAAGCCAAACGATCAAGTTATGGTCGTTTTCACAGCATAGTTTGTGATTCAGATCTCATATTGCACAATAGGTGCATATTGGTATAATAAACAATCATGCCAAAGGAATTGTTCAAATTATTTTCATAAATATCATTTTCCATTTTTTGAGTGCGAAAAATGACTTTTTTTGTGAACAAAGTACAAACAATATGATGAAAAATGACATTCATTTAATTTTCATGAAAACTAGTACACATATTATGGATAATCCCCAAGTATAAAGTTTTTTCTTGATTTTTACATAATTTCGCCTAGTTTAATGAGTTTATGTCAATGATTCGAAACTAATTCAAATTTGAACTACAACTATTTGATAGTTTGGTCTTAATCTTTTGGAAAAATCATTTTAAGGTACACAACTATTGGTTATATCACATAAATATTGATAATTCTTAAAAAAATACCACTTTTGATGAATAGGTCATCGCGACCATTTTTATCGTTTTAACGAAAAAATGAAATAAAACGATAAACATCATTTTGAAAAATGAAATAAAACGATAAACATCAAGGATATCCTTTGGCATGGTGTGCTTAATTATATGTGTAATAGTTGCCATGAAAAATGATAAACTTAATTTTGACATATTGGTATATGAAACAATCATGCCAAAGGGATTCTTCATGTTATTTTCATAAATATCATTTTCCATTTTTAAGTGCGGAAAATGATTTTTTTGTGAACAAAGTACAAAAAATATGATAAAAATGGCACCTATTTATCTTTCATGTAAACTAGTACACATATGATGGATAATCCCCAAGTATTAGATTTTTCCTTGATTTCTACCTTATTTCACCTTGTAAAATGAGTTTATGCTGATTATTTGAATCTAATTCATATTCTTCAAATTATTTGTGAAAAGGTCTTGTATTCCTCAGATGAGTGCATTTTGATATAGTAAACAATCATGCCGAAGGGATTATTCAAATTATTTTTATAAATATTATTTTCTATTTTTTAAGTGTCAAAAAGGAATTTTTGTAAGTGTCAAAACATTTTTTAAATATATAGGCACCTAACTTTTGTCCCGGTTCCAGATATATAGGCACCTAACTTTTGTCCCGTTTCGTGGCTGGAACCGGGACAAATGGGGTCCGATGACCTTTTGTCCCGGTTCGTCGTTGGAACCGGGACAAAAAATTCGATTTTAAAGCGCATGGAGGCTAAAACCAACTATTTGTCCTGGTTTTTAATACGACCGGGACAAATGGGATATTTCTGTTTGGTCTTATGGCTTGTTTTCTACTAGTGTTGAGTACCTTCGGGGGATGTTAATCCCCGCGTTCTCGTCAAGATTGACGAGAGCCGGCTCGGTAGCCGATGCGATCTGTTTCTTCCTCTCGGCAATCACCGTAGAGGAAGCGGCGCCGGATGCCTTGCGCTTCTTCATCTTCCCGGCTTCCGACTCGTAGAAGTCGGGAGCCAGGTCATCCTCCCCCAAGTCGGAGAGCTGAAAAAGAAGACAAGTGTTAATGGAACTCAAGATTAGCCGGCGAAGCTATCAAAAAGGGGCAATGAGCAAGATATCTACCTCGAGGGGAGGGTTGTCGTGGGTGTGCATGGGCACGCCCTCCACCGCCTTCACCAGCCCCGCCTTGACGAGGCTGCGGAGCCGAAACGCCAGGTCGGCAACCGACAACATCTCTTCGCTTACGCGGAGGGAGGCCGTGGCAGTAGGCGAATACTGACACATTTTGTGCGGGCTGTACAGCAGGGGGAGAATCTGCCGGCCGAGCCAGCAGATGACGGTGTCGACCCCGTCCAGCAGAGGGGGAGCCATCGTCCGTGTGAGGAATTCAATCCGCCTTTGAAAAAGGCGGAGTTCCTCCGTCAGCTTGGGCACCGCCTCGTCCCAGCATGGCCTGGGCATAGGCGGCGCGTTGACGAATTCCGGGATGCCAAATTGGCGGCCCGGAGCTGCCATGTCTTGGCAGTAGAAGAATGTGCACGTCCAACCCTTGACGGACTCGAGGTATGGTATCTTAGGATACCATTGGCGGCCCTGGCGGCAGTTAAAAGTAACACTGCCGCAGGATGCCAGCCCACCGTCCGGCACGGTCTGACGCCGGCAACGGAAACAATATCTGAAGAAGTCTAATCTAGGCCTAATACCTAGGTAGCCCTCGAACAGAGCTGTGAAGCCGGCTAAGATAAAGATGCTATTAGGCGCTATGTTGTGGGGCTGGAGCCCATAGTGATCTAAGACCTCGCTAAAAAAGGCGGAAGGCGGCATCGCCATTCCCCTAACTAAATGGGAGGTGAGGATTACCCGCTCCCCGGCTTTCGGAGCCGGGATGACATCTCCGAAGGCGGCCCTCCATTGGCAGTCTTCCCGAGTGGGGAGATAGCCGACGGCCTCCAAGTCTTGGAGGGCGTCTTCGTCGACTATGGAGGGAAGCCAGTAGCGGGACCCGAGGTCCGCCGCTTCCTCTTCCTCGTCGACGGGAGCGCCTCTCGCCGTCGTCGCCACGCTGGAAGATGGAGGAGCCGAGGAGACCGCCGATGACGCGCGCGCAGTAGGAATCGGAGAGGCGACGGTGGCGAGATTGCCCGTCGCCGCCGTCGCGGGGCGAGGTACCGCGCCGCCCATCGCTGCCACCAGTGCGGATTCGGTCGCCGGACCGCTGGATGCCGTGGAGGGGATGTCTTGGCCAGTGGACATCGCCGTGCGCGGAGGTCGTCGGAGGAGAGTACTCGCCGGAGTTCGCTCAGAGCGAGAAGCGGGAAAGTGGAAGAGAAAGGAGTCGAGGAGAGCAAAGGCAGGGGAGCGAAAATGAACCGTTTGGTTCCCTATTTATTGGTCCAGGCGTTGCTCCCTGTGACACGTGTCCAGCATCCGCTGCGGCGCATGATCGTACGATCTCCACGCCTCCTCTTTTCCCGCGATTTGTGATCATGGCGAGATTCCCGCCTAGGCCGTTTTCAAACTGTCGTGAGCCGGCTAAGTGGAATCCGTCAAGAAGAATGCTCGGCGAAATTGCGGAGTAGCCGTCTTTTCCCATGTTGGATAAAGGCGGCCGCGTGTCAATATCAAGACGCACATGCCTCGTTGATTTTCAGAATGGTTCAAGTCCTGCAGCCGCCAACATTGGCAGATGAAGAATCATGAAGAAGCCGGCGCCTGGAGAACTTCAACCTTTCTGGGGGCTAATGTTGGGGATACATCAACTAGGGGTATAACCAACATGGATCAATCCGGCTAGTCCAGGGTGGCCCAAGGGTGGTAAGGCTGAAGCCTGCCGGGCGGCCCAGATAGCTGACATACAAGGAAGTAGGCGGACGGTCCAAGGAAGGCGGGAGGCCGAAGCCCATCAAGCCACCGAGCCCAAGACGGAAGGCGGCAACTAAGCCAGCTAGGTCTAGGACTCTGATTACTTGCCGGACAAGTACTTGCCTTGTACCCTAGGGCCTGGCCGCCTATATAAGCCGGCCACCAGGGAGCCTTTAGGGCACGCTTCAATATGCATCATACGCATTGTAACCTGTTCACGGCTATTGCCTCATAGTGAATTATAGCAGCACGTAGGATCTCGCCACCGCTACGGGATCCGAAGCTGGGTAAACTCGCCGTGTTCAATCCCGTCCTCGACGACACCAACCTTCTTCCCCACAATCCATACGTAGGCTAGAGGACCCCCGTCTCCTATCAAATATGCCGATACCACGACACCATTCAAACTTCTTTTCCTTTTTCAACAATTCCGTTAAGGCTTTAGCAATCTTGGAAAAGTTTTCAATAAATCTTTGGTAGTATCCTGCTAGACCCAGAAAACTACGTAATTCTCCCACATTCTTTGGTGGTTCCCAATTCGTTACAGCAGAAACTTTCTCAGGATCCACTGCTATACACTCTTTGGATACCACATGGCCCAGAAATCCGACTTGTTCTAACCAAAATTCACATTTACTGTATTTGGCATACAACTTATGTTCACGTAGTCTCTGCAATACCAGACGCAAATGCTCTTTATGCTCTTTGTTTTTCTTTGAGTAGATTAAAATGTCATCGATAAAAACTACCACTAACTTATCCAGAAAATCCATGACCACTTTATTCATCATATTCATGAAATAGGCTGGAGCATTGGTTAATCCAAAAGGCATTACTGTGTACTCATAAAAGCCATATCTCATAACAAACGCTGTTTTTGGTATATCCATTTCTCTAACTTTCATTTGGAGGTAACCTGATCGAAGTTCAATCTTGGAGAAGACACAAGCACCCTCCAGTTGATCAAATAGTTCATTTATCTTGGGTAACGGGTACTTGTTCTTGACGGTGTCCTCATTTATATCCCTGTAGTCCGTGACTAGTCTCTGGGTTTGATCTTTATTTTTAACAATAGAACTGGTGCTCCCCATGGCGATGAACTCGGACGGATAAATCCTTTCTGAATGTGTTCCTCCAATTGCTTCTTGAGCTCTTTCAGTTCATCGACAGCCATAGGATATGGTATCTTAGCTATTGGTCCAGTACCCAATTTTAGTTCAATGAGAAACTCCACATCTCTATCGGGTGGCATTCCCGGTAGTTCTTCTGGAAAAACATCTGCGTATTCTTGGACAATCAGCACATCACCAAGGCTAACCCCCTTAAGAGAATTTAGCCTAACTTTCTTAAGTTCGAACGTGGATCTGAATTAAATCTTCTGTTTCTCTGGGGTGGTGAGGGTGATAACTCCATTTGCACAGTCTATGATTCCTTCAAAACGGGTCATCCAATCCATTCCAATGATAACATCCAAGCCTTGGGTTTCTAGGATGACTAAGTCTGTTGGAAAAAGGTATTTTCCAATCTTTAAATCTAACTGTCTACACCCAGAATTTACTATCATCTCACCTTCAGGTGAACTCACTCTAATAGGTTTTCCTAGACTTTCCTCGGCTAGCCCATGTTTGTTTACAAAAGCTCTTGATATGAATGAATGAAATGCTCCCGTAACAAATAAGACTAATGCTGGAAAAGAATTGAGCAAGAACTTACCAATCACAGCATCAGGTTCATCATGAATTTCTTCCACATTGATGTGGTTCACTTGCCTTTTCTGGAAAGGATTGGGCTTGGAATTTTCATCAGCCTTCCTCTCTGGGCAGTCAGTTGCATAATGTCATGTCTTCTTGCACTTGAAGCAAGTCACATTAGACAAGTCTTTCTTACACTCATAGTTAGGGCGGTGATGACCATTTCCATGATTATGGCCATGGTGATGGTTTCCCTTGAATCCTCCATTATTTTCTTTGTATCCTCCATTGTTTCCTTTGTATCCTCCATTGTTTCCTTTATAATCTCCATTATGGTTATGACCATGATAATTTTGGCCACTACCATTGTTGGAGTGTTTCCATGGTTTATGTCCACTGCCTTCAGTAACATGATGCCTTTTGTGTGTTCCCTTGGAATGAACCTTACTTGTACTGAACTTCCTCTTCATGTTCTCTTCCTTTCTTATGTTGTTGTCCAAAGTGATGGCTTGATCCAATAGAGCTGGATAATTAGGGGCATAGGCTACAGACAAGGGTATCTTCAATTCTCCCTTAAGTCCATTGAGGAATTTTTATTTCCTCATAGCATCAGTGTCAATGTCTTCTGGTGCATACCTTGATAGTGTGCAAAAGTCATCCATATACTCCTTCAGAGTTCTACCTCCCTGTCTCAAGCTGCGGAATTCCTCCTTCTTCAGATTCATTATGCCAGAGGAAATGTGAGCATTGCGAAAACCTTCCTTGAAAGCATCCCAAGTCAGGTCCTCTAGAGGATGAGTCACTTGATAGGTCTCCCACCACAGTGTAGCGGCTCCTTCCAACAGATGTGCGGTGAACCTTACTTTCTCTGCCTCAGAGCATTCACAAATCACTAAGTCCTTGTTGACTGAGCGGAGCCAGTCATCTGCCACTAGAGGTTCTGTAGCAGAAGAGAACTTGTTTGGCCTAAGCCTTAGGAATCTGGCAAGTCTGTCCACTTGGGGTGGGGGTGGAGGTGGCGGGTTGTTGTTGTGGTGGTTGTTGTTGTTGTTGGTTGCAGCAATGAACTGAGTCATCATAGTCATCAACTGGGCTTGAGCTGCCATCAGCTGGTGCATAGCCTCGTTGTTGTCGGAATCACGACGTGGAGGCATCTGTGGGGTTTTTAGCATGGATGAGTAAAACATAGATAGAACTAAAAGAAGGAAAATCTTACCCATGCACAAAACAACCAAGTCAAGCAAACAACAAACGATAAACAACTTAAAACCCTTCTTCCTTAGTAATTCGATAAAAGACATTCTAGGTTGATTAAATAAAATGACAAGAGTCTACAAACCAAACATTCTAACATTGTCACACCACAAGTTGGAGATCAATGTTTCAAAAATGACGAGCTAAACGAGGAATAATATTGTGGTCCAACTACTAAGTCTAACTTCGTCCATGACATCTCCTTCATCTTCTTCGACCTCCTCGATGGTGATGCCTTCCTTCATGAGGATCTCCTTTTAGTCATTCACCTCCTTCTCCAAGGCTTCATTCTTCTCCTGTAGCATAGTCTTATCACGGTGCAGAGTCTCGATCGCTTCCTTCTCCAGGGCTTCAATCTTATCTTGTAGCATTCTCTTCTCACGGCGTAGAGTCTCGATCAAATCTTGATCAGTTTCGAACTCGACGTCGTTGCTCAGAATTTCATCCTTCAAGTTCTTGATCTCCTTGTTCTTGTCTCTAATTCTCTTCTCTTGATTTTGGAACTTTTTCTCTTGAGCTCGGAATTTCTCCTCTTGAGCATTGGCCACCTCTTCTTGGGCGTCAATCTTCTTTTGAGTCTCCTTGACTTGGGCCATTATTTCATCATTCTTCAGCAGATCATCGTGCCTATCCTCTTCTAGTTGCGAGAGGTCAATTTCTAAGTCCTGAAGATAAGGGTGCAAAGGTTTTGGTTTCTTTTTGTCTTTCTCGTTAACAAGGTAGGGTATCCCCTCTTCGTCATGTTGTCCTAGGTTAGAAAAGTAGTGGTCTTTTAACTCCTCCTGGAATTGCCAGCAAAGACGTCCTTTTAGCTCCTGCGTGACGAGATTCAGTCCTTTCTCCAAGGAGTTACTAATCGACTTGTACTGGATGTCTTCGGTCTTGGGTTCAGTCTGGCGCCCTTGTTGAAAAAGGCGAATTCCCCAGAATTCTTCTTTGTTGAAGTGCTTCAGCTGACTTGCCTTGATGATAGGTGTTGGTAGTGCCAGTAATTCGACTATCTCCAGAAGGTATCTTCCAAAACGCATGTTCTTGAAGTCCTCCGCGGTTTGACACATGAAGAACGACATCCTTAAGTTATAAGAGTAAAATTGTTAAAACAGAATACATAAGGTAAGAAGTACAAGTCATGGTGTAATTAAGTACTTAGAGAAAATAAGGGTTCTATTCTACAAGGTGATCATCACTATTATCAAATTTGATATTCACTATCGTGAGAGAGACAGACACCCGGCCAGCCACTTATAATTGTGGAACAGGTCTCATGTACGTGGACATGTAAGGTTAGTCTCGGGCCGCTTCATCCCACTATGCCGCTAAGATCCAACATACTTCAAAGATGGTAATATTATGATCAAAAAGGGGGCTTAACCAATCCTAAGGGCTCGAACCTACAAGCAACACTTTGCTCTGATACCATTTTGTAGTTCCCCAACTTTTATTAAAGTTGGAACACCTGTGTTAAGTGCTAGTCCCTGGATCATTTCCAGCACCACAGTATAAAATATAAAGTATCATTGCATAAATATCAAATTGCTACAACGAGATCCAAAAATAGCTAAGTATAGCTTTATTACAAGGTGCATAGCCATGAAGGCTAGCTAATATTCAGAGTTCACAACAAAAGCAAAATAGCAATGAGCCTCATCTTCAAGCATGCGCCACAGGCAGACATGTTGGGTGTAGACTCGAGTCCAAACTTATTCTTCATCTGAATTACCTGCATATTGGAATATGCAGCCCCCCAAGGAGGTCAATACAATGAAGTATTGGCAAGTGACTATGGTGGATATGAATTGGCAAGTCTAGAATCTATATGTATATTTGGTTTGGTGGAGTTGGAGGCTATTTTGCAGAAAGCAAGTTTTCTCCTATCTTTTGGAAAACACTTTTGTTTCTCAAAGACTTGGCACCAAGGGATGAAGCCCAAGTGCACCAATATTCTTTGCTTAGTAAAATTTTACTTCATGAAAATAGTGTTGAGATTCTTCCGTCCATCCTTGTCCAGCTGCTCGAAGTAGTCCATCACCGGGGACACGGCTAAGTACTCAGATTGTCGACTCTGCAGAGGTTGTGCACTTTCACCTTTAGACTCAATTAACCCAGACATCCTATAAACGCGGAGTGCATTAAAGAAAGGAGAGAATTGAGAGAAGAACTTTCAGAAGAAGAATTCAACCATACTAGCAAGACCCGTTCCACCTACCAACTCTACATCTGCTTGTCAAGCTGACAGGTTGAACTCTCACCACTTAATTGTTCTAGACAGAGCCCATTGTCAAAAGTCTGCACGGGAAGCATCTAAACTTGGAGGGACTTAGTAATCTCTTTGTTCCTGGGTGACCGTCCACAAGTGCACTTTTGGGTGACAACCACCATGCTCATGGCCCTAAGTAGAATAGACATTCATCCTAGGCGACGACCACCACAAGCATAGTCCCAAATAGCCACTCAACATAAACCATACCAATCAATCCACCCAGGTGTGCATTTTAAGTTTAACACTTAGAAAAATTTCCATAACACGGCATGTAAACAATTTTAGCATTGTAAGCATCTAATAAAACTTTTAGATGGCTGCATGGTAAGGGTGGCTACACACTACTAGGAATTTTGCAAAGTATAAAACTAACTTAGCATAATAAAATAGTCCAAAAATTCCTATCATGCATAGTAATTAAAATATACTACTAATGCATATAGAAAATATTGGGTAGTTTATGACTGTCACTTACCTTGGTAACAGGAGGCACAAGCACAGCAGAAAAACAATCACAAGCAAATCCTCCCTCCTCTTCACAATCTAGCAACAAGCAATACAAAATAAATAAACACAACATGCAACACTAAAAACATCAATGCATAAATATGTATGCATGCATGATATGTTATGAACATAACCAAAACAACTTATTATCAATTTAATTCTCTCTGTTTATTTGATGTATGAAATGCAATGAACAATATTTTATTTTCTATTTTAACAAATAAAATATAGAGAACAATTATAGTCAATTTAAGTACTACACTCAAATTACTTAGTTCTTTTATAAAACTTTCAATAAAAACTCATGTTGCACTTTCTGGACAGAGAGTAAAATTAATATTCCAAAACAATTGGATTTAGATGAAAAACATTTTTATTATTTAAGTTATGAATTTAAACGGTCGAAATGCCAAACAATAAATTTGTCAATTTTAAAGACATTAAAATGACGAACTAATGGTATAGAAATAAACTACATGAGCAGGGCTTTCCAATGATATAAAGTTTATCAAATTTGGACTTACAGATTGAAAGTTATGAATTTTGCAAGTTTTAATAGTTTTATGTTCGAATTTCTAAATTCTATTCGAAATAGAAAAAGATTTGGCCACCCAGCGCGATCGAATTCGCCCGTACCGCTTCGATGCAGATCATGATTGGGAGCCGTTAGATCTAAATGAAAACGGATGCGCCAGATAAATCGCCGAGACGAAAAATAAAGATAAAACGGATCCGTTGGATCTAGATCCAACGGTTCAGGACGCGTTGACCTAACGCGGCGGCGCGAGTCGCCGGAGACGCGTTGGGCGCGGCGGAGCCATGGCTGGCGTCTGCGCTCGCGTTGCTCTATGGCTCTAGGGAAGGAACGAAGCTCGCCAGGGGGTGCGCGACGTCGAGATGGAGACGATGGCGAGGCGGCGATGACCGGAGCGTCCTCGTCTCCCCGGAAGAGCTCGCCGGAGTTGCGCGCGGCGGAGGATCTCCTCGGACGTGGACGAACCCGACGATGCGCTGCGGGAAACAACATGTAATAGTGTCAAAAAGGTTTGCATGAGCGAGAGGGTGCGAGGGGGAGCGACGAGAGGGCTCGGTATTGCCTCAGCTCACCGGAAATGGAGTTCTCGCCGGCGGCCACCGCGGGGCTCCGGAGACGAATGCGTGCGGCCTGGTGGCTCTCGAGTAGATTGGTTTGGGGCAAATGGAAGAGGGTGAAGAGGGCTTTTAGTAGGGGAAAACGATGCGGTAATTGGAGTAGTAAATCGCCCGTAATCGCGTGAATCAATTCGAGCGTTTCGGTCGGGGAACGTGGGCGTGATTTGAGGATGAACGTCTCCACGGGGGAGATGACAGGTGGGTCCCACCTGTCGGCGTCTGCCAGAGAGAGAGAGAGAGAGATCTGGGCCGCCGGCGGGCCGCTGCGCTACGCGCGCGCGGTGGTTAGTTGCGGGCTACGGCCCAAATAGCTCGAAAAAAATTTAATTTATTTCAAATCCTTTTCTGTTTTTGAAATCTGATTTTTAAACTTAATTAAATCATTTCAGAAAGAATCATAAAAATATGTTTTGGAAAGCTTATCAAATTTAGAACTTATTAGTATCATTCTTGTCTAACAAATAATTTTATATAAAGGAAAAATTATAAGGAGAACAATTTAACAACTTTATGGAATTATAATTTATTTAAACTTATAATTGAATTTTTATTTAGGCCTTATGTAATTGAAATGTGATATCTATATGATGAATGATGCATGAATGCAAGGTTTTAAATTTTTGAAAATTCTGGGATGTTACATTTTTCGTTTTTAGATTAAGCACAATTAGAGACAATTGCACTTAACCTCAGGGGCTACTCCCATCGGGAGCGCTGTCAAAGGATGACATTCACTCGGCGATCAGCGTCAGTCAGAGGATGAAATTCACTCGGCGATCAGCGTCAGTCGAAGGATGAAATTCACTCGACGATCAGCGTCAGTCGAAGGATGAAGTTGAGTCGGAGACAAACTCTAGAGCAAAGAAGTTTTCACTCACAGGCATTGGGTGACGTTAAACAAATATATATACAAAATATAAAGTAATTCTGGGATGTTCTAGCCTCGTCTAGTCCTCGATGCTGAATCAAACTATTCAACGGTAAGACCTGAATAAGGCCGGTTAACCCGTACAAGCTACGTGGACTCGTTGAAATTCCGTGCCAACAGGCATGAAGCAAAATCCCGGTGGACGCGCTAAGGGTACATTATATTTGACCGGGTTCAAACTAGTAAGTCCCGACAGGTTTGGTTTGGATTTAAACGGTTTGCCAGTTTTGAGTCATGGGACTTGAGACTGAGTAGGTTAGTGAGCTATTTCGCCCGAGTCGCGAATTAACTTGACCCCGATCCGTCGGCTAAATCAGGCCTACTATACCAACCATCCCTTAAAAAGTCGAACTAAGCATTTATGTGATCTTGTGATTAGCAGTCGCTCTTATTTATAACCATGCACCTTCAAAAACAGGTTATGAACAGCAAAGAAGGATAGCCAGGCGATATATAGAGTGGGAGAATCCCTACCCGATCCTTCGGCCGAATAGGCATTCGGGGGCTACTGATGTGGTTATACCCGATGGGTATGCCCAGCGGGCTATATTAAAGGGTGGTTTCCTACAAGGCCCAGTCGTTGGCCCATATAAAGCAGAAGAAGAAGAAGGGCTTTTTAATAGCTGGAGTATGGAACAAGTTAGGCGGCTTCGTGCCGACTAGGGTATCTAATAGATGTAACTCTAGTTGTTCTCGAACTCCTGAGACCTGGATCTCTATATATATGGGTCAGGAGGGAGGTGAAAGATTACGTGCAATCAAATACCCAAAACCCTAGCGTGCAACGACTCGCCCGGTTACCCCTGTATTCATATTGTGAGATCGATAATATAGATCTGACGAGCAACTATTTGCTTGTCAGCCGTCCGAGTTTGCCAACACCCATATATTCTTCCTATCGATACAACCCTAGGTACATCACCATGGGACATGTCGAGTTAATCCCTCGTCAATGTTCACGTTGCGCAGGCTGGCGAAGGTCTCTTCAAGGTCTCTAAGGAGAGTATCTCCCTCTCGAGACTTGACGATGATGTCATTAACGTAAGCCTCTGCATTTCTGCCTATTTTTTCGCCAAGGGCTATCCTCATAAGCCTATGGAAGGTGGCGCCAGTGTTTTTCAGGCTGTCGGTTTATGACTCCCAGGAATCGGGGGTAGTCACTTCCTGAAGTGTAGTTTGAAAGGGGATTGAACGCGGAGGTCTAAACCCTCAAGTGGCTTCGCGACGTTGCTTGCCGGACCCGAAGAAGACGCACACCCGACCAAGGAAGACGCCGTCCTTTACCCAGGTTCACGGCCCTCGTGAGGAGGTAAGACCGCTACTCCTGCCTGTCTGTATTATATGTGGGAGGTTACAGTTCAATTTAGCTTGTCGGAAGCCCCCTTGAGGCAATTATTGCCTGGGGAGGGAACCGATGATCTTCTTCCTCCTCCAGTCAGAGGCTAACCTAACCAGAGTTGCTAGGGTTTACAAGGGATTTTTGCACGCAAAGGGCCGACCCTTGCTACGATGGATGTCCTCCTCTTTTATAGGCGCCTCCGGTCTTCTTCTTCAGTTTGGCCTTCAAGGTGGCTCCCACTTGCCAGTGGCGGGGCGGAGCACGAGTCCACCGTGCTCCATTCGTTCATGGACTTGGTCCACTGTTGATAAAGGTGGCGCCGTGGCCGACAGGCGGCCGACCGCGCTCGTACTATCTGCAGAGCGGGCATTCTCTGAGGTGGAGCCCGCGATGACGATCTCCGTTGGAGGGTTGCGCCGTCCACCTGCTTTATCGCCAGAGTAGAAGGTCCTCACAGTTGTGTAGCAGGCGTAGCAGCTTTGTTGACCGCGTTATCGCCAGGGACAGCGATGGGGGTGTGAGCACCACTACACGAGCGTGGCAGAGGTCACATGCGCTCTGCCGGGCTTCCTTGACGACGATGTTTCCCTTCAGGCCTGAGGGGAGATTCCTGTCGGAAGCCCCCTCAGGCGGATTGGTCCCTTGGGGGGATGATCCCCTGGGGCGAGGGGTCCCTTGAGGCCCTCGCTCCCTCTTCAGGCCCTCGAGGGGAATTGCCTCTCGAGGGTCCCGCCAGGCGGTGACGCCTGGTCCTTAGTCGTCTCGTCCGTCTGACCGACGAGCGAGGTCTGGGGGGAATGGGCTCTTGATACCCCAGTTCCCACTGGGTCGACAGTAGCCCCCGGTCCCATGATGGGCACGACTGATCCCATGGGCTTAGGCAAAGCGTCGTGGGCCCTTAGTGCCCAGCCGGCCCGAGCCACGCGGCACTTGGACGACTAACGGCTTCGCACGATCTAGGGCGTGAGTCGTGGGGGGTCCCACCACGTCCCGGTAACTGCTCCTGGAGGGGACATAAAGCCCGAGCACTGTGGCAGGGAGCCGTTACCGTTTCCAACTCCTCGCAGAAAAACCGCTACACAGAGCTCTCCGCCTCCACGCTCTCCTGCGAGTTTCAGTTCTCTGACTCCTTCCACCTCCGCACCCGTGACAATGAGTCCTCTCAAGAGCAAGGGTAAGGCCGCCGCGGGGTCCTCTTCCAAGGCGGATGCTGCGGAGACCGTGATGGGCGGGGCGCTGCTCGGCATGCGCGTCAACGAGAAGGCGCTCTCCAAGGTCCGTTACCTGGTGGCGGACCGGACGAACGAGCACGGCGCCACCGCCCTGAAGCCCGCGGCGCACGGGAAGCGCCCGCGGGGATTTTTCCCGGTCTTCCAGCACTGCCTGGCCGCGGGACAGGTGCCGGCCTTCTCTCCGTCCCTGGAGGCGGTGCTGGCGTTCTACCAGGTGCAGGTGCTGCACCTGCATCCAACTCCATCCTCATCCTCGCCGTCTTCGCCTACCTCTGCGAGGCGTACCTGGGCCTGAAGGCCACGGTGGGGCTGTTCCGGTGCTTCTACGCGCTCCGGAATTGTAACATCCCAACATTTTATAATGTTCAAAAATCACAAAAATTTAAAACTTTTGTTTTGATTAAAATAAAATATTAAAATGCATAAGAAAACCAATTATAAATGACTTCAAACATATTGAAAGGGTTTGATATTTCAAATATCTCAGTTTAACATTATTTTCAAAAGTGGCTTCTAGTTAAACATTTCATTTCTTATAGTATTTTAAAAACCTTAATATGTAAAATTGACAATGGTTTTATAAACTTCAAACAATTTCATTTTAATAAAATAGTATACTTATAAGAAAGTAATTTCTATCACTTAGCCATATCTATTAATAAATTTAAGACTACTAAAATAGTATAATTGCCAAATGATTTTCATTCATTTTACTAAATTCAAATTATAATTTTTGAAGTTATAAGTTTATGTTTCATAACTTTAAAACTTCATAGGTTTTATAATTAATGAATTATCCAAATAAAGACTTCATTAGCTTAAATGATTTTCATTTATTTTCAAAACATGAAATGATTTTCCTGAATATATATTCTGTATAAGGAAAGATTTTAAATCTAAAATCTTTTCCAAGGTTTTTATGAAGATCCCAAATGAATTATCTTAATATAAAATATAGTGGCTCACAAACCATTTTGAAATTAAAATTTAATTTATCTTAATTCCTATCTCCTTAAAAATAATTATATTTAGTTATTTTACTATTATACCAAAAATGGAAAATGAATGGTTATTGAAATGAAATTAAATAACTTAAATCCAAAAATATTTGAATATGAGTATTTTACAAATTTCATTTAGCCAAAAGAAAACTTAAATAAGAAATGGTTTCAAATTTGATTTTAAATGTCAAAATTGGTACTAAAACCAATAATTCAAATTTAATAATTTTAAAAATTATTCAAAATAGTCCTACAACTGGTTTAAAACAAAGATAATAATTTTACAAATTTTTAGAAATTGATTTGACATCATTTGGAGTTATAAATCAAAAGTTATTAAGGAAATAGAAAAATCAGAAAAGGAAAAAGAAAAATCTCTGACTGCGGGACCCACCTGTCAGGGGGTCGTCTTCAACCTCTGCCCAAATCGCGCTCGGGATTTCTGCATCCGATTCGTTTCCAAAATCCGGCGGATTCGTCGCGAGTGATTGCCTCTTTTCCGCCCCATATAAACCCCAGCACCGCCGCCTCCTTTTCCCCCTCGAAACCCTAGCAATCTTGCCACCAGGCTGGCCGCAGTCGCCCGCCTCCGTCCGCCATTTCCGCCGGTGAACTTCTCCGTTTTCGGTGAGCCTCCGCAACCCCGAGTCCTCACATCCCCCTCTTTCTTCTTCTGTAATCCGTGCGCATGTTTTTTGACAAAGAGACGCACATTTTCTCGCAGCGTATCGTCAAGTCCGTCCTCGACCGGAGCAAACCGCCGCAGTTCTTAACTCCGGCGTGTGAATTGAGGAGGAACCGGACGCGTCGAACACCCCTGCCTCGCCACCGAGTCAGCCACGACCTCCCCTTCAAGCTGGTACGCTCCATGCATCCCCGTAGCCTCTAGATCACAGGGAACGTCCGATGCCGTGCGTGCCGCCGCCGCGGGCACGTCTCCGGCGAGCTAACGCCGCCCGTGTTTGGGTCATCTCTCCTGGACCGTTAGATCTCCATCCATCGGCCACGATAGATCCTTTTAAAGCGAACAGGTACGGGCAGATCTGGAGCATCAGATCCAGATCTGACGGCCCAGATCTGATCACTCAACCACGTCAGCAGCCCAGTCAGCAGCCCAGTCAGCGTCCTAGTCAGCACCAGCGTGGATTTTCTTTTTCTAATTAAATTAAAAATGGCAGTTTTGTAGAAAAGCCCCTGCCTATTCAAACTATCATATCTTTTTCTCTGTTTATCCAAATTCAAATATTTTTATATATTTGGAAAGCCCTCGACATGTAGAATATTTTGGATCTGCCAGAATTCAAATTTGACTTAGTTTAAAATATTCAAATTTCAAATGGCAAATTTGAGTATTTTTGTCATAACTTTAAATCTGTAAGTTCAAAAATTGCAAATAAAATTGTTTTAGAAACTTTAGAATAATTGTAAATTGATGACACTGCTATAAAATATTTTTGAGTAATGTTTGAATAAATTCATAGTTATATATGAATATTTTGAGTCTTTTCAACATAACTATTAATGGAAATACTATTTTGATTTAATCAAATTGCTATATATTTAATTAAATGCTCCCTGTCTATTAACACTATTAATAAAATTAAGTTATAAAAATATTAATCATAGAAAACTTTAATCTTACCCTCTTATTATTTTTTAAAAAATTCAAAATTCATTAAATTGCAATTAAAGCTAAATGCATACTTTATAAAATATCACAATTTTTGGTATGATATTCTTAGGATTTAAAAGTGCATTGCATGCATGACTTATTTTCACATGTAGTTTTAATTCCCAAAATAAGACTCCTCCCCCATTTTCTCTAAGTCAGAAATATTTTCAAAACTTAGTATTTTCAACATGGAGCAAGAAGACCAATGAAGGGCTTAGCCAAAACAAGACTTCAGAAGAATCTCCAAGAAGTAGAAGCACTTAGAAGAAAAATCAAGAAGAAGTTCATGAGAAAGTTACAAGTATGGAGAAGATTTCTAGAAGACCAACTACATCTTTCTTTCTATCTTTCCCCTCTTTTCTAATCTTATCTTTCACTTTAGACATAAACGTTTTTTATCTTGTTATTTCCATCTTGAAGTTTGTTGGATCCTAGCGGCATAGTGAGATGAAGCGGCCTGGGAACAAACCTTACATGTCCACGTACATGAGACCTGTTCCACAATTTAAGTGGCTGGCCGGGTGTCTGTCTCTCTCACTATAGTGAATATCCAATTTACAAAGAGTTGATAATAATTGTTTATCACCACGAAGAATAGAGCTAGTATTTTCTCTAAGTATTTTTCACATCAGAACTAAGCCATTAGAGTTCTTATTCAAGATGATATAAAACAAAATATTTTATTCAACTTATGACTTTAGTCCTTAGACATTTTGACCAATCCATTTCCTTGCATTAACTTAAAAGATTTTCATGGCATGACATGCATTTCTAGTCCTTAGAAATAAATTGCATATCATACATGACATACTTTCCCTAGAAGTTTTACAAAACTTGTTTGTTCACTATGAATGTGCATGTTTGTTTGTTGATTGTTGTTTTGTTGTTTGCTTATATTGTATAGATTGAACGGAGAGCAAAACAACGACAACATTCAAAGGCAAGTGGCACACCCCCATAAAAGTCCTATTATTTCTATGCATGAGTAGAGTATTTTCTATAAGCATGTGTAGGATAGCATTGCTATGCAAGCCAGGATAGATCTCTTTATTCCTGTGTCTAGGTTCCTATGAAATTACTTAGTAGAATAGTGATGCTATGCAAAAACTATTTTGATGAAAAGATAAGTCTACTAAGTTTTAATCAAACACCTGGGTGGAAATTGGTTGCTTGGCTGTATGAGTTGAGTGTTGTTCCCAGGGGTTTTACCTGTGGAATATTCACTTGTGGAAGGCCACCCAGGAGCAAAGGAATCTGAAGAACTCCAAGTGAAGATTGTTTCTCGTGCAGCCATTGCCAATATGGGCTCTGGCTTGATCAACTAAGCTGCGTGGACTCTCCCCGACCTGACAGGTGGTTGTAGAGGATTTGTAGGTGGAGCGCGTCAGGCCAGAGTGGGAGGGAAAATGTTTCTGAAAGATCTCGTCTCATTCTTTCCTTTCCTTATCACAAATGGTGTGTGAAGGATAACCTGGGTTGAATGGGTACAATGGTGAACGTGCACAACCTCTGCAGAGTTAAAATCTAAGTACTTAGCCGTGTCCCCGGAAACGGACAATTGAGCAGCTGAACGAGGATGTCAACGGAGGATTCCACCATTCCAACTTATAAATTAAAAACTTGATGGGTGAACAAGGGTAGAATGAGACAGTGGATTTCATGCCACGGATGTTTCGAATAGAAGAAAAGTGTTTTCAAAAAGTTAGGGAAAAACTTGCTTTCTGCAAAATAGCCTTGAGCTCCACCAGCCAAATAAGTATATAGGTCATAGAGTTATTCCTCTAAGTGTCCACCATAGTGTCACTTGCCAGTTCCATTTTAATGGTTCTGACCCACGTTGTTGCAATATATATTTTATTGCAGACTGTCCTGATGATGAGTGAAAAGTTTTTACTAAGGGTTTTCGAGTCTTCAACCAACATGCTCGCCTGTGGCACATGATGATGATTGGGGACTCCATGAAGAATAATTTTCCGATGTTTACTCTGTTCACTGCTAGCTTTATGCTATGCAAATTTGTAATGAATATTTTCTAAGGCTAGATCAGCGTTGTAATAAATTGATACTTTGTTGTGATATTACATCGTAACTATGTGTGCAAACGAATCGATCCAGGGATTTGCACTATACACAGGTATCTGCCATATTTTAGGTGCAGGTACACTACAGGAACACGGCGAAGAACGAGCGCTCCGGGTGCGTCTCGTTCCGCATCGTCGACGGCATGGGGGGCGTCTACATCCCCATGTCCTGGAGCGAAGGCAAGGCCGTCACGTCCGTGACGAAGAAAGTAGACGACTTCCGCCAGAAGTGGTTCTTCGTCGGGGTTCAGCGTCCCTGCGCCTTCCTCGAGGTCCCCGACGAGCCTCCGGTGAAGAATTCCCATTGGGGAAAGGCTATCTTCGACGGTGCCAAGAATGCGAGCCTGATGGGGCGCCTGAGCTTCCTTCGCGAGGAGGGCCTCACAGGGCAGATGGGCGTTGCGGACTTCGTGACTCGCCGCATTGTGCCCCTCCAAGCTCACTCGGTCCCCATGTGGATGTATTCGGGACCGAACGACAAGATGCGGCTCCACGTCGAGGACAACGACAAGGACGTCGTCGATAACGTCCTCTCCGCGCTCTTCGTCAACCCCTCTGTGCTCCCCGCAGACGAGGTCCGCGCGGCGCTCTGGCCCCTTCACCAGTTCAACCTGACAGAGCGCATGGCCCGCCTGGAAGGGATGCCTTCGTTTGCCCCGACAGGCCCGGCGTACTCTGATGCGCTGATGCCGGCCCCGCGGGGAGCGGAGGGGGCTGATTCTCCCTCGGCTTCAGGAGCTGGCCTAGGCGAGGAGGAAGCCACAGCTGGGGAGGTCTCCTCTTCTAGAGCTGGGCCTTTCGCTGACGAGATTCGTGATATCTCGTCAGGCGACGAAGACGCCTTCGTGGTGGCGCCCTCGCGCCCCGTGGAGGAGGAAGCTAACGAAGGGGAGGCCCCAGGCGTGGAGGGCTCTCCAGGAAGGTGCGGGCTTCGCACCAAGGTCGCCGTGGACCACATAGGGGCGAGGCCGTATGACTTCCCTTCCAAGAGGAAAGCGGAGGCGCCCCCCGCGAGGCCTGCTCCCAAGCCCTTTCCCTCATGGCGCTCGTCCGGCCTGGCGTGGGTCGATGTTGGCGCTCCCCCTCCAGGGTAAGTTTATACGTCGCTGGGTCGTTTGCCCTCTTGGGTACTTTTTTACCTCATCCTTCGCTGAAGTTTTATCTCGGGTTCTTGCCAGCGGTCCTGCGCCTGCCAAGCGCCGCCATCTCCGCAAGGCGTCCGAGGTGAAGGCCGCCACGGTGGGGGCCGTGGCTGACGAGGCCGCGAGGCCTGAGGAGGCGGCCCCAACGGTCCCCCTTGAGGAGGCGCCTCAAGTAGATGTGACGGTGCCCCTCGCGGGGGCGGCTGGTCCTCCTGTGAAGGAGAGCGCCGTAGGCCCGGATGCTCCTGCAGTGTTGCGCGAGTCTCCGTCGGTGGAGGGCTCGGAGGCGAGAACTTCTGCGCCACCTCGTGCCGCCACTCCACCTCGTGCGGCTACGCCTCTGCGCGAGGCTACTCTGCCTCGTGTGCCGACACCTCCACGCGAGGCCACGCCGCCACGCGCGTCGACGCCTCCGGGTGTGCCTGTTGCGTCGGCTGTGCCCACCACCTCTGCGCAGCCCGCGAAGGAGACCCTCGAGGCGCGGCTGGCGCGGGCGCGTCTGCCGGGGACGGTTCTTCCTCTCCTCCCCGCCAGGCTGGAGGCGAGGAGCGCCTAGCGGCCGCAGGGCCTGAAGGGGGCGCGGGCACGGGCTCCGGCGGGGCTCAAGCCAGCCCCCTTGTTCTTCCCGAGACCGAACCTATGGGACTTGACGCTTAGGTCGGGCCTTCTGCAAGCCTAGACCTGGTGCTCCGCGGTTGGGACTGGAGCGCGGGGCAGCGCGAGGCCGCCTTTGGCCTCGTGAGGGAGTCCCTGGAGGGCTTGGAGGCGCACCTCGCCCTTGGGGACATATGGCTCGCTCGGCAGCAGGAGGAGCTGGCGAAATCGTGGGCGTCATTCCACGCGGCGGTCGAGACGCGCCGGCAGGAAGCCTTGGCGCTGCAGGCCGCCCGCGAGGAAGCCACCACCTTCGCCAAGGAAACTCGTGAGGCGGCCATCCGCGACACTGCCGAGCTGCTCCAACCCCTCCAGGCGGAACGCGACGCTGCGGCGAAGCACCTGCGCGAGGTCGGGGCGGAGCGCGAGGCGATGGAGGGCTCGTTGGCGCAGAAGCGCCCGATCTGGGCCAGCTGGAGGCTCAGCTGCTCTCCACCCACCAGCTCGCATCGGCTGCTCTGGAGAAGGACCGCAAGGCCTTTGCCGAGCGTGAGCAGCAGCTGGTCCTCAAGGAGGAGGAGCTGCAGCAGCGCGAGGAGCAGCGCCTCCAGGCGGAGAAGGACCTGACTGCTCAGCGCGAGGCCCTCGAGGAGCGAGAGAGAGAATTGGCCCAGGCGACTCAGAAATACGAGGACAACGTCGCTGCCCAGAAGGTGGCTTACGAGCGCTTCGAGCGGGGCTTCGCCGAGAAGAAAAAGGAGGCCGAAGACGCCCTCGCGGAGCGCGAGAAGCAGTTCTGCAGGTCCACTTCCCAGAAGTACCGCGACATGGCCCAGGCGTAGGAGGACCGCTTCAAGGCCAAGCACGCCGCGGACGCTCGGAAGATCGCCGAGCTCGAGAAGGCCAACTCCAAGCTGGAGGCCCGTCTTACTCGCGCTAAGGACGGCCGCCGCCTGGCGGAGGAGGCTCGCGCCGAGGCTGTCCACAACCTCAACTCCCTGGCCAAGGACGTGGAGGAGCAAGTGGCCCCGGCGATGCAGCGGGCGGCAGAGGCCTCGGACTCCGCCAAAGAGGCCCGGGCACTCACGAAGCAGCGCGAGCACATGTTCGAGGCGCTGGTCGCTCGTGGAAACGAGCTGGCCTCGCAGCTGGGAGCGGACGCGCCGCACACTGACGTTCGGGGCCACGGCGATGTTGCCATGTACTTGGTTTACTTCGATGTAGCGTACCTGCTCTTAAAATAAGTCAGATACCTGTGTATAGTGCAAATCCCTGGATCGTTTCATTTGCACACACAGTTTACGATGTAATATCACAACAAAGGTCAATTTTATTACATCGATGATCCAGAATTACAAAATATTCTTTACAAATTGCATAGCATAAAGCTAGCTTTGAAAAGTACACAGCGGAAATACAATAACAGTGAACCTCTATAACTTTCATGCTGCCACAGGCGAAAACATGTTGGTTGTAGACTCGAAACCTTTACGAAACCTCACTCGTCACTTGATCAAATCTGCAATAAGAAAAATATTGCAACAACGTGGGTCAGATTCCATTAAAAATGGAGTCTGGCAAGTGACACTATGGTGGACACTTATGGAATAACTCTAAAGCCTATATG
This sequence comes from Poa annua, assembly GCA_026929855.1. Taxonomy (NCBI): domain Eukaryota; kingdom Viridiplantae; phylum Streptophyta; class Magnoliopsida; order Poales; family Poaceae; genus Poa; species Poa annua. The sequence continues at coordinate 74,461,559 of CM049431.1, read as the reverse complement.
AATATTTGGCTGGTGGAGCTCAAGGCTAATTTGCATAAAGCCAATTTTTCCTACTCTTTTGAAAACACTTTTCTTGAAATCGACGAGTATGGCCTGAAAACCATAAATCTCATCTTCCCTTGTTCACCCATCAAGTTTTACTTTTGAAGTTGGAATGGTGGAATCCTCCGTTGACGTCCTTGATCAGCTGCTCAAAATTGTCCGTAACCGGGGACACGGCTAAGTACTTAGTTTTACACTCTGCAGAGGTTGTGCACTTTCACCATTGTACCCATTCAACCCAAAGTATCCTTTACACACCATTTGTGATAAGGAAAGGAGAGAATGAGACGAGATCTTTCAGAAGCATTTTCCCTCCCCATACTGGCTTGACCCGTTCCACCTAACATCCCCCTACATCTGCTTGTCAAGCCGGAGAGAGTCCACGCAACATAATTGATCAAGCCAGAGCCCATATGGCAATGGCTGCACTGGAAGCAATCGTCACTTGGAGTTCTTCAGATTCCTCTGTTCCTGGGTGGCCGTTCTCAAGTGTACATACTCTAGGAACCATGGAAATGGACCTGAGTAGCCACTCAACATAAACCATACAACCAATTACCACCCAGGTGTTTCATTCTTAACTTAGTAGAATTTAGATTTTCACAAAACAACATTTGCACAGCAACAATAATTCTACTAAGTATTGCATAGGAACCTAGACACAGGAATAAGGGATTCTACAGGTTTAGCATAGCAACACATGCATATAAAAATACACTAAGTAATGCATAAAAATAGGAAGTTTATGAGGTGTGCCACTTGCCTTTGAATGTTGTCGTTGTTCACAAACTCCTTTCAACAACGAACGTTTGCTCTCCGTTTAATCTAACAATATAAGCAAGCAACAATACAACAATCAACAGCAAGCACAAATCCACAATACAAACAAACACATACTAGAAATAAGTTTTATAAAACTTTCTAAGGAAAATATGTTTATGCATGATGTGCAAAATATTCCTGAGGCTAGAAATGCTTTTTCATGCCATGGAAATCCTTTAAGTTTGTACAAGGCAAATGTGTTGGTCCAAAAGGTCTAAGGACTAAGTCTTAAGTTGGATAACCATACTTTGTTCTATATTTTCTTGAAACAAGCACTCTAATGGCTTAGCCATGATGTGCAAAATACTTAGAGAAATTACTAAGTCATTTGTTCAAGATGATCACAACTTTTATCAACTCTTTGTAAGTTGGACATTCACTATAGTGAGAGAGACAGACACCCGGCCAGCCACTTAAATTGTGGAACAGGTCTCATGTACGTGGACATGTAAGGTTTGTTTCCAGGCCGCTTCATCCCACTATGCTGCTAGGATCCAACAACATCAAGATGATAACATCATGATCAAATTTTGTTTAAGTCTAGAAGACAAGATTAGGCAAGAGGGAAAGGATAGAAAGAGAGATGTAGTTGTCTTCCAGGCTTCATATCTAGACTTGTAGCTTTCTTCTGGATGATGTCTTGGTTGAAGTCCTGGCTGTCCTGATGAATCTTCAGACTTGATGATTCTGGTATCCTCGAGGCTGGTCTTGGATTTACTTAGTCTTCATGAAATCTCAGAGGAGAAGAAAAGACAGAGAGAGAGGCTTAGAGAATAACAGGGAGTTGGCCTTCTTGAACTTCTTCTCTCTTTTCTTCTAAGTGCTTGACATCTTTGGGATGCTCCCAGAGTTTGTTTTCTTCTAAGTCCTTCATGAACTTCTTCTTGACTTTCTTCTAAGTGTTCCTTCTCCTTGAGGATACTTCTGAAGTCTTGTTTTTGGCTAAGTCCTTCATTAACTTCCAGCCCCATGTTGAAAAACTACTAAGTGTCTAAGTGTATAGCACCTTTCCCAAAATACTAAGTTTGGAAAGATAATTCTAACTTAAGGAAAACTAATGAAGAGGGGTTTTCCTATGAGAATTAAATCTACAGTATAAAATATGCTATGATTGAAATGAAATTTTAAATCACAAGAAACATAAAAATGACCTTTGTGATTTCTTTATAAATATGCATGAATTTATAAATGTAATTTAATTAATTTCTAATTTTGGAAAATATACTAAAAGGAATAATTATAAGATTAAAGTTTCCTATGACTAAATTTTTATAACAAAACCTTATAATTAATATAAATAGACAGGGAGCATTTAATTAAATCTATTGCAATTGGATTTAATCAAGAACAATGTTTCTATTAAAAGTTATTTCAACATTAGTCAAACTATTCAAATTAACACACAATTATGAAATCATTCAAAATTGCTCAAAAATATTTTATAGCAGTGGCATTAATTTACAAATATTCTAAGGTTTCTAAAACATATTTATGTGCAATTTTTGGATTTATAGATTTAAAGTTATTGCAAATATACTCAAATTCACCATTTGAAATTTGAATATTTTATACTAAGTCAAATTTGAATTTTGTCAGATCCAAATTATTCTACACATCCAGAGCTTTCCAAATATATAAAAATTATTAAATTTGGAGTTGTGGTTGAAAAGTTGTGAGAGATCTAAGTGACAGGGGTGTTTCTGCAAAACTACCGATTAAAATTAATTAGGGAAATTGTTTTCCACGTGGCAGCTGACTGGGCAGTGACGTGGCTGTCCACGTGGCGCTGACGTGGTTAAGTGGACGAATCTGGATCGTTAGATCCAGATCCGATGGATCAAATCTATCTGTACCGGTTCGTTTTAAAACTTCTAATCCTGACCACTGGATCTCGATCGGACGGACGGGGACGGAGGACCATACCGTGGCGGCGCGGCTCGCCGGAGATGGCGCGGATTTCGGCGGCGCGGCTCCGGCGTGGATGCTCCGGGCGCTCCCGTGCCTCCCCGGATGCGTGGAGAGCGGCCCCGAGCGCGGCGCAGCACGGTGAAGGCAATGGGGAGATCGGTTGGTGGCGGGGGGCTCCGGAGCTCGATTTACTCCTCGCCGGAGTTGCGGGTGGCGGCGGGGAGTTCCGGGCGTGGACGATTTACTCGTTCTGGTGCACCAACAACAGCGGGACCAAGTCAAAACGAAGCGCAGGAAGAAGGGCAGGAGAGTAGGGGGAGTAGGAGGGCTCGGGGTCGGGGTCGACGGAGCTGACCGAGGGGCGAGCTTTTTGCCGGCGGCAATGGAGATGCTACGGAGCTCGATTTCAGCGGCCTGGAGGCGCGTCCGATTTAGGGTTTGAGGGGAAAGCGGAGGCGGTGTCTCGGGCTACTTATGGGGTGCACGGAGGCGACTTATCGCGCAAGAATCGCGCCCGATTTCCACCGTATTCGGATCGGAGTCCTCTGGTTCGTTTTTCCGTTCGTGGAGATAAGGAAGGAGAGGGATGACGTGCGGGTCCCGCGCGTCAGAGAGAGAGCGCGCGGCGCGGACGATGCTGGGCCGCTGCTGGGCCGAGACGAGCTGCGCGCGAGGGAGATAGGAAATGGGCTTTGGCCCACTGGCTCGGGTTATTTTCTTTTTCTCCTTTTTTTTTTGACAATTCTTTTTGTTTTCTGTATTTAACATAGCTTTAAAAATATAACTCCAATTCAACTCAAATTAAATTCTAAAAATTTGTAAAATCATTATCTCTCTGTTAAACCAGTTGTAGGTGTGTTTTAAACATTTTTGAAAATTACTATTTTGAAATATTACTTAATTACAAATTTGACACTTAAAGTCAAATTTGAATTTATTTCTCATATAAACTTTCCTTGGCTAAAATAAATTTGTAAAAATATCCATATTCCAATATGTTTGGATTTAAGTTATTTAAACTCATTTTCAATTTCTAAAATTCATTTTTTGCTTTGGTATAATTTTTAATGATATAACACAACTATATGAAAATGGAAAAGAGGAGATATAAAGTATTCATTTTTATTTGATAATAATTTGTGCAACATTATATTTTAATTATGATAATTCATTTGAAAACTTTATAACAACTTTGGAAAAGATTTCTGTTTTAATTTTATTCTTATTTGGAATCTATTAATCATTTCATGTTTTGAAAATAGATGAATTACTTTAAGCAAATGAAATGTTTATTTGGCTAAGTGATTTAATTCAAATACTTATAAGTAAACTATTTACTTAAAATAAAATGGATTATAGTTTGTAAAATATTTGTCAAAATATATTTTAAGATTTTGAATCACATGGGATAATAAAATGTTTTAAACTTTGACATTTGAAATATTAAACTTTGAAGTCTTTTATAGTTGGTTTCCTCCTGCATTTAGTATTTTATTTTAATAAAAAGAAATTTTTTAAATTTTAGTGATTTTTGAACATTATAAAATGTTGGGATGTTACAGACTACAACCCTTAAAAGGAATCTCGTCCCCGAGATTCGGAGAAGCTAGAAAAGAAAGCAAGGCTTGAATTATTCTGATAACTCGAGATGTTTTGGGAAATGAAATATCTGACATGAAACTTGAAAACTTGTAGTGAATAGTTTTTCTGATTAGAAAGATGAAAGGAAAGATAGTTTGAGATTTCTGGGTTTAAGTGACTGTGTTTGTATTTTCTAGGTGGCTACCACCCTTAAAAGAAAAGTTTTGTTGATCATCAAACATTCTAATGCACAACCAACAATCAAGATACTCCACTACAAACATCATCTAACAAACATCAAGCAACAAAGTTCAAACACCAGCAACACATACAAGAAATTTTCAAACTTGTTTTGAGAAATCGAACTAATCGTTTATCGAAGGAAAGGTCGAGAAAATACAAAAGCAACAGTACTGCCATACCACAATTTGATAGGTCAATACACTAAATCGATACGTTAAGCTAAAAAGATAAATGGTGGTCCCTCTAACATGGTTTTGATTGTTACACTTATCCTTCCTAAATACTACGCTTGCGTTTTATTGCGTGGTTATTTGCCACAGGCGTGACTTCGTCCTTAGTTGCTTCTTCAGACAGCACTTCTTCGGGGTCTTCCTCCACTGGTCCTTCCTTCTTCGTAGCTGCAGATACAGTCACAATTCCAGTGCCTTGGTCACTTCCTTCTTCAGCTACTGGCGGTGGCGGAGGTGGAATGAGTTGCGCCTCAAGCATGGCAATTTGCTGATCCTTGCCAAGGTTCTCCAAATGTAGGTCATGGATAAGTTCCTCCAACAGACCAATAAGATTTTCAGAAGTCTGGAGTTCTTGGGATTTTGCGTGTATGACGGCTTGTGCATGATCTGCGACGTCCTGAGTCTGTTGGACTCTCCTGGTCAGACAGTTGATGAGAATATCCAAGTCTTCAAACGTCTTGTTAACGAGGGGCACGTCCAGGCGATTTCCCGTATGAGCCATCGAGAGACCTTGTGCATTCCTCTTCCCAAAGGCACGGAAGGGCGATCCTGGTGCTAGCTTGAATCGGTACTTGTAACACAAACGAGCCATTAAGTCCTCCATAGCTATGTTTACTCCCTCAATCCACTCTGGGTAGTAGGTGACATAGTCCACGGGCTCGAAGTCTGGCATCGTAGGATCCGGGGTCATGATGGTGCGTATTTCCCAACGTATCACATGGGGTATGTCGGTCTCCTCCTTCCTTCCTCGGAAATAGGGTGGTGGTAGTTTCAAAACACTTGTCAACCTAGCCAGCTGCCTCCCAAAGATGAAACCCGACAAAACTCCAGCATACGCAGTCTCAGTGTATTCTCCCATCTAAAATTTTGAACAGGTAAGAGTATTAGAATTTAAGAGAAAGGGAAAGATGCAAGACAAGATAAAGTAAAACAATATTAAGGGAAGGTTCAAAATTTACTCATGTTTTGGGAACCTAGTTTAGTTAACTATTTAACTTTTGGGGTCTTAGTCCAATCCTAGGGGTTTCGAACCTACAGGCAACACAGTGCTCTGATACCATCTGTAGCGTACCTGCTCTTAAAATAAGGCAGATACCTGTGTATAGTGCAAATCCCTGGATCGTTTCATTTGCACACACAGTTTACGATGTAATATCACAACAAAGGTCAATTTTATTACATCGATGATCCAGAATTACAAAATATTCTTTACAAATTGCATAGCATAAAGCTAGCTTTGAAAAGTACACAGCGGAAATACAATAACAGTGAGCCTCTATAACTTTCATGCTGCCACAGGCGAAAACATGTTGGTTGTAGACTCGAAACCTTTACGAAACCTCACTCGTCACTTGATCAAATCTGCAATAAGAAAAATATTGCAACAACGTGGGTCAGATTCCATTAAAAATGGAGTCTGGCAAGTGACACTATGGTGGACACTTATGGAATAACTCTAAAGCCTATATGAATATTTGGCTGGTGGAGCTCAAGGCTAATTTGCATAAAGCCAATTTTTCCTACTCTTTTGAAAACACTTTTCTTGAAATCGACGAGTATGGCATGAAAACCATAAATCTCATCTTCCCTTGTTCACCCATCAAGTTTTACTTTTGAAGTTGGAATGGTGGAATCCTCCGTTGACGTCCTTGATCAGCTGCTCAAAATTGTCCGTAACCGGGGACACGGCTAAGTACTTAGTTTTACACTCTGCAGAGGTTGTGCACTTTCACCATTGTACCCATTCAACCCAAAGTATCCTTTACACACCATTTGTGATAAGGAAAGGAGAGAATGAGACGAGATCTTTCAGAAGCATTTTCCCTCCCCATACTGGCTTGACCCGTTCCACCTAACATCCCCCTACATCTGCTTGTCAAGCCGGAGAGAGTCCACGCAACATAATTGATCAAGCCAGAGCCCATATGGCAATGGCTGCACTGGAAGCAATCGTCACTTGGAGTTCTTCAGATTCCTCTGTTCCTGGGTGGCCGTTCTCAAGTGTACATACTCTAGGAACCATGGAAATGGACCTGAGTAGCCACTCAACATAAACCATACAACCAATTACCACCCAGGTGTTTCATTCTTAACTTAGTAGAATTTAGATTTTCACAAAACAACATTTGCACAGCAACAATAATTCTACTAAGTATTGCATAGGAACCTAGACACAGGAATAAGGGATTCTACAGGTTTAGCATAGCAACACATGCATATAAAAATACACTAAGTAATGCATAAAAATAGGAAGTTTATGAGGTGTGCCACTTGCCTTTGAATGTTGTCGTTGTTCACAAACTCCTTTCAACAACGAACGTTTGCTCTCCGTTTAATCTAACAATATAAGCAAGCAACAATACAACAATCAACAGCAAGCACAAATCCACAATACAAACAAACACATACTAGAAATAAGTTTTATAAAACTTTCTAAGGAAAATATGTTTATGCATGATGTGCAAAATATTCCTGAGGCTAGAAATGCTTTTTCATGCCATGGAAATCCTTTAAGTTTGTACAAGGCAAATGTGTTGGTCCAGAAGGTCTAAGGACTAAGTCTTAAGTTGGATAACCATACTTTGTTCTATATTTTCTTGAAACAAGCACTCTAATGGCTTAGCCATGATGTGCAAAATACTTAGAGAAATTACTAAGTCATTTGTTCAAGATGATCACAACTTTTATCAACTCTTTGTAAGTTGGACATTCACTATAGTGAGAGAGACAGACACCCGGCCAACCACTTAAATTGTGGAACAGGTCTCATGTACATGGACATGTAAGGTTTGTTTCCAGCCCGCTTCATCCCACTATGCTGCTAGGATCCAACAACATCAAGATGATAACATCATGATCAAATTTTGTTTAAGTCTAGAAGACAAGATTAGGCAAGAGGGAAAGGATAGAAAGAGAGATGTAGTTGTCTTCCAGGCTTCATATCTAGACTTGTAGCTTTCTTCTGGATGATGTCTTGGTTGAAGTCCTGGCTGTCCTGATGAATCTTCAGACTTGATGATTCTGGTATCCTCGAGGCTGGTCTTGGATTTACTTAGTCTTCATGAAATCTCAGAGGAGAAGAAAAGACAGAGAGAGAGGCTTAGAGAATAACAGGGAGTTGGCCTTCTTGAACTTCTTCTCTCTTTTCTTCTAAGTGCTTGACATCTTTGGGATGCTCCCAGAGTTTGTTTTCTTCTAAGTCCTTCATGAACTTCTTCTTGACTTTCTTCTAAGTGTTCCTTCTCCTTGAGGATACTTCTGAAGTCTTGTTTTTGGCTAAGTCCTTCATTAACTTCCAGCCCCATGTTGAAAAACTACTAAGTGTCTAAGTGTATAGCACCTTTCCCAAAATACTAAGTTTGGAAAGATAATTCTAACTTAAGGAAAACTAATGAAGAGGGGTTTTCCTATGAGAATTAAATCTACAGTATAAAATATGCTATGATTGAAATGAAATTTTAAATCACAAGAAACATAAAAATGACCTTTGTGATTTCTTTATAAATATGCATGAATTTATAAATGTAATTTAATTAATTTCTAATTTTGGAAAATATACTAACAGGAATAATTATAAGATTAAAGTTTCCTATGACTAAATTTTTATAACAAAACCTTATAATTAATATAAATAGACAGGGAGCATTTAATTAAATCTATTGCAATTGGATTTAATCAAGAATAATGTTTCTATTAAAAGTTATTTCAACATTAGTCAAACTATTCAAATTTACACACAATTATGAAATCATTCAAAATTGCTCAAAAATATTTTATAGCAGTGGCATTAATTTACAAATATTCTAAGGTTTCTAAAACATATTTATGTGCAATTTTTGGATTTATAGATTTAAAGTTATTGCAAATATACTCAAATTCACCATTTGAAATTTGAATATTTTATACTAAGTCAAATTTGAATTTTGTCAGATCCAAATTATTCTACACATCCAGAGCTTTCCAAATATATAAAAATTATTAAATTTGGAGTTGTGGTTAAAAAGTTGTGAGAGATCTAAGTGACAGGGGTGTTTCTGCAAAACTGCCGATTAAAATTAATTAGGGAAATTGTTTTCCACGTGGCAGCTGACTGGGCAGTGACGTGGCTGTCCACGTGGCGCTGGCGTGGTTAAGTGGACGAATCTGGATCGTTAGATCCAGATCCGATGGATCAAATCTATCTGTACCGGTTCGTTTTAAAACTTCTAATCCTGACCACTGGATCTCGATCGGACGGACGGGGACGGAGGACCATACCGTGGCGGCGCGGCTCGCCGGAGATGGCGCGGATTTCGGCGGCGCGGCTCCGGCGTGGATGCTCCGGGCGCTCCCGTGCCTCCCCGGATGCGTGGAGAGCGGCCCCGAGCGCGGCGCAGCACGGTGAAGGCAATGGGGAGATCGGTTGGTGGCGGGGGGCTCCGGAGCTCGATTTACTCCTCGCCGGAGTTGCGGGTGGCGGCGGGGAGTTCCGGGCGTGGACGATTTGCTCGTTCTGGTGCACCAACAACAGCGGGACCAAGTCAAAACGAAGCGCAGGAAGAAGGGCAGGAGAGTAGGGGGAGTAGGAGGGCTCGGGGTCGACGGAGCTGACCGAGGGGCGAGCTTTTTGCCGGCGGCAATGGAGATGCTACGGAGCTCGATTTCAGCGGCCTGGAGGCGCGTCCGATTTAGGGTTTGAGGGGAAAGCGGAGGCGGTGTCTCGGGCTACTTATGGGGTGCACGGAGGCGACTTATCGCGCAAGAATCGCGCCCGATTTCCACCGTATTCGGATCGGAGTCCTCTGGTTCGTTTTTCCGTTCGTGGAGATAAGGAAGGAGAGGGATGACGTGCGGGTCCCGCGCGTCAGAGAGAGAGCGCGCGGCGCGGACGATGCTGGGCCGCTGCTGGGCCGAGACGAGCTGCGCGCGAGGGAGATAGGAAATGGGCTTTGGCCCACTGGCTCGGGTTATTTTCTTTTTCTCCTTTTTTTTTTGACAATTCTTTTTGTTTTCTGTATTTAACATAGCTTTAAAAATATAACTCCAATTCAACTCAAATTAAATTCTTAAAATTTGTAAAATCATTATCTCTCTGTTAAACCAGTTGTAGGTGTGTTTTAAACATTTTTGAAAATTACTATTTTGAAATATTGCTTAATTACAAATTTGACACTTAAAGTCAAATTTGAATTTATTTCTCATATAAATTTTCCTTGGCTAAAATAAATTTGTAAAAATATCCATATTCCAATATGTTTGGATTTAAGTTATTTAAACTCATTTTCAATTTCTAAAATTCATTTTTGGCTTTGGTATAATTTTTAATGATATAACACAACTATATGAAAATGGAAAAGAGGAGATATAAAGTATTCATTTTTATTTGATAATAATTTGTGCAACATTATATTTTAATTATGATAATTCATTTGAAAACTTTATAACAACTTTGGAAAAGATTTCTGTTTTAATTTTATTCTTATTTGGAATCTATTAATCATTTCATGTTTTGAAAATAGATGAATTACTTTAAGCAAATGAAATGTTTATTTGGCTCAGTGATTTAATTCAAATACTTATAAGTAAACTATTTACTTAAAATAAAATGGATTATAGTTTGTAAAATATTTGTCAAAATATATTTTAAGATTTTGAATCACATGGGATAATAAAATGTTTTAAACTGTGACATTTGAAATATTAAACTTTGAAGTCTTTTATAGTTGGTTTCCTCCTGCATTTAATATTTTATTTTAATAAAAAGAAAAGTTTTAAATTTTAGTGATTTTTGAACATTATAAAATGTTGGGATGTTACATTCGAACAGCTCTTCGCAGCGCTCGAGGGTCCCGTCGCTGAGCTTCGGGAGATGATCGAGGACGAGAGTCGGCAGCTCTTGGGGGTGGTGGTGGATCGCATCTTCACCAACCTCGAGCTCCTCACGCCAGACTTCGATCTGGGTTCTGTGACCGAAGCCGCCCAGGGTGAGGACGCACAGCGGGTCTCAAGCTCCCTCCGCGAGCAGGTGGACGCCTTCTGCAACCGCTTCAGGCGCACGGAGTCTGCGCTGGAGGACAGCGAGGAGGAGGCCTGCTCTGCCGAGGTTGACGAGGGTGCCGCGGAAGAGGTCCAAGACGGTGCTGCTTCTCATTGAGTCCTTCTCTATTGCGCCTGTGAGCGTTTGCATCTGCACCAGCTGTGTACCTTAGACATCTTGAAAATTTTGGCTTCTAATATACTTTTAATTGCTGTTTTAATTCGAGCTTGTGTGCCCCTCGTGAGGTCTCTTTAGACTCAGCTTCATGTCTATTTATTCTCTGCGTCGTTAGGTCCCGTCTCTTCGTGCCATGACTACGCCACTTCGATATACGGGCGCAATGACTCCGCAAGGCCGGGGGGAGTTTAGGCCTAGGAGAGGTAAGAGCCTTGAGTCGCGATGCTCAAGTTCCCCCCTTAGACGTGCGAGTAGTCCATGAAGACTAAGGGAAAGCGAAGTCGCTCGAGGGGCAAAGACGCGCGCTAGGGAGAGAAAAACGCTCTTAAAGCGTGGGTGCGAGACTTAGCTCCTCGAGGTTTTCGCTCAGTGGAGGCTTTTTGCCTGGCGAGGTTGCCCACTTGAGGGGTCGCTCCTGGGGAGGCTCTTTGCCTGGCGAGGTTGCCCACTCGAGGGGTCGCTCCTGGGGGGGCTCTTTGCCTGGCGAGGCTGCCCACTTGAGGGGTCGCTCCTGGGGAGGCATTTCTTCTGGCGAGGTTGCCCACTTGAGGGGTCGCTCACAGATGCCCCTTCAGGCTCGCGGGGGAATCCTTCCCTGCAGGTAATAGAGGGGCGAACCCAAAGGCTGGAACACGGATCAAGTGATCGTGCGCGCTTATAGGTCCCCTCAGGCGTTCCTTGCGAGGAGAGTAAGTACCAAGGTCCTCTGTAGAGATGGCGTGTTTGTGGGGAATTTCCCTCCAGCCAGAGCTCGGACTCTTGGATTTTGCAGTGCTACTGGTGTGTCATTTGAGGCACTGGCACCGTACTCAGCCCCCGCTCGCGAGGTACGCATGTGGAGAGATATAAGCGCACACTTCAACAATAGTAATGCGTAAATAAAAACCCACCAAAAACGTTTTTAAGCGGCGTTGAAGCGCTAAGTTCACTTAGGAACGAGATTGAGTCATTATGCTTGGGGTTGCCAAGTTAATGCTCTGACCATGTCGAGGCATGGGGGCCACCTGTTGGTGGCGGAGACTCTCAACGGCCTGAGGTGGCTCGTTTTAACTGAGAGCTCGGAGGGTTTTCCCTCGAGTGAAGCCTTTGGGGCTTTGGAGGTTTAAGCCGTTGGCGTTTTAACCTCCGGAGACAAGAATGCTTGGAGGTTGAGCCGTAAGCTGCCTCGTCCGCTAGGAGTCTCGACGTGACAATGATCACGTGCGTGGCAATGACCACGGTTGCATTTGTTCCCTTAGGAGACAAAGCATGTGTTTGAGGTTTAAGCCTTTTGGCATTCTAACCTCTAGAGACGACATTGCTTGGAGGTTGAGCCGTAAGCTGCCTCTTCCACTTTGTCTTCTCGACGTGACAATGATCACGGGTGTGGCAATGACCACTTTGGCATTTGTTCCTTTAGGAGACAAAGCTAAGTTTTTGGAGGTTTAAGCCTTTCGGCGTTTCAACCTCTGGACACGAAAAATGCTTAGAGGTTGAGCCGTAGGCTGCCTCGTCCGCTTGGCGTCTCGACGTGACAATGATCACGGGCGTGACAATAATCACTTTTTTTTTACTTGTTCCTGGCGGATACAAAGGTTTACGAGGTTTAAGCCTTGAGCTTTTAACCTTGAGGGTCAAAAAGGTGCTTGGAGGTTGAGCCGTGGGCTGCCTCTTTCGCTAAATGCCCTGACGTGATGATGATCACGGGTAGAACTTACGCAGATGTATGATGTTCCATGGATTCTTAACGGGGACGCTGTCTTCCGTCTCGAGGCGAGCCGCGCCAGGCTTGGCGATGTGGGTGACCCTGTAGGGACCTTCCCACATCTGGGACAGCTTGTGGAGGCCTTCCCTGGAGAGGATTCGCCTGAGGACGAAATCGCCTGCCTCCAGGGTGCGCGAGCGCACATTGAGGCTGTGGTAGCGCCTCAGGGACTGCTGGTACTTGGCCGCCCGTAGAGCGGCGCGGCGGATTAGCCCTTCAAGGAGCAGCAGGTCGTCGTTGTGGAGGTCCTCTTGCTGGTCCTCATTAAAGGCAAGGACCCGTGGGGACCCATGCTTTATCTCTGCGGGGAGGACTGCTTCGGCTCCATAGACGAGTGCGAACGGCGTTTCCGCGGTGTGCTTGGGTGGCGTGGTACGGATGTACCAGAGCACCGAGGGTAGCTCATTGATCCAGCCCTTGCTGTGGCCCTTGAGGACATCAAAGGTCCTGGTCTTCAAGCCTTTGAGGACCTTTGCGTTTGCACGCTCAGCATGTCCGTTGCTTTGCGGATGGACGACTGAGGCGAAGCAGAGCTTGATGCCCATTTTCTGGCAGTAGGCTCTGAAGATTCCGCTTGTGAATTGCGAGCCATTGTCGGTGATGATGCGGTTAGGCACTCCGACGCGGCAGACCAGGCCTCTGATGAATTTCACCTCCGCGCCTGCTGTGATTGTACGCGTCTCCTCCACTTTAGGCCATTTTGTGAACTTGTCAATGGCCACAAAGAGGTAGCGATATCCACCTTGCGCCGTTGGGAAATGTCCCAGGATGTCCAGCCCCCAGACCGCAAACGGCCACGAGAGCGGAATGGTTTGTAGCCCCAGCGCTGGTTGGTGGATTTGCTTGGCGTGGAACTGGCATGATTCACAAGTTTGAATGATGTCTGTTGCATCTTGAAGCGCTTGAGGCCAGTAGAAGCCGCTCCTGAAGACTTTCCCTGCGAGGGTGCGGGCGCACGAATGGTGGCCGCATTCCCCGCTGTGGATGTCCTTAATCAACAGTTTTCCTTCTTCAGGAGGGACGCACTTGAGCGCGATGCCGTTTGGGCGCTTGCGGTAGAGATTTCCTTCGAGGATTTGGTACGATTTTGCTTGGCGGGCAATTCGCTCCGCTTCAGCATCTTCCTCAGGAAGGATCCCTTTGTGGAGGTAGTCTTTGATCTCGTCGATCCATCCTGCCTCTTGGTGCACCGCTGTGAGCAACAGACGCTCCCCTGTGAGGGGGCCCGCAGCCTGGAGCTCCGCTTGCAGGTGGTGGCGGGAGCGCTTCGTCTGTGCTTGTGGACAGGACCTCTTGGGGCTGCTTTATGGATGCCTTGACGATCCTTTCTTCAAAGACACCTGGCAGCTGGGCTTGCCTCTTTGATGCGCGCTTGGCGATGTCATCCGCCTCTTGGTTCTCCTTTCTTGGGATATGCATGAGGTCGATTACCCTGAAGTTCTTCTCCAGCCTACGGACCTCTTCAAGGTATGCGGCCATGTGGTCGTCCTTGGCCTTGTAGCTTTTGTTTGAGAAGTTGACGAGCAGCTGGGAGTCGCCCTTGATGAGTATATGCTTGACGCCTAGGGCGATTGCGGCGCGTAGGCGATGTTGTTGGATATCTTGTCGATTCCGAAGCACAGCTGGACTGCGTAATACAACTTGTCGCCTTTGGGTGAGGTCAGGACTACACCTGCCCCACCGTGGCAGCAAGCGAAAGCTCCATCAAATTTCATGGTCTAGTAGCTGGGCATTGCGGCTCCAGAGGACTCGTGCTCTTCTTCCCAGGGCTCTTCAGGGGTTTGATCAGTCCATTCGGCGACGAAGTCTACCAACGCTCTTCCTTTGATTACCCTTGTGGTATCGAAGCGCAAATTGAATGGTTGTAGCTCGATGTTCCATCCTGTGACACGATCTGTTGCATTTGGGTTGCGCAGAATTTGCTCCAGGGGGAAAGAGGTTACCACCGTGATGGGGTGCCCCTGGAAGTAGTGTCGTAGCTTTCTTGATGCGATGAGGAGTGCGAGGAGAAGCTTCTGCTGCATCGGGTACCGCTCGCGAGCATCACGCAGTACTATGCTGACGAAGTAAACTTGATTCTCGACGAGAGCAATTCCTGTTGCCTAGGCGTCTTTCGCCTGAGGTGACCCAGCTTGGCCCTCGACGGGGTTGGCTTCAGGGGGCTTGTCCTGGGCCTCGAGTGTGTTGGCCTCGATGGATGTGGCCTCGAGGGACTTGGCCTCGAGGGACGTGGCCTCGAGGGACGTGGCCTCGAGGGACTTGGCCTCGAGGGACGTGGCCTCGAGGGACGTGGCCACGAGGGACTTGTCCTCGCAGCGCTCCTCCTGGGCCTCGAGTGTGTTAGCCTCTTGAGGCTCCTCAGTCCCATCGGCATGAACCTCTTGCAGCGGTTGACTCGGGGCAGTCTCCTCTTGAGGCTTTGGGCCTGGCGGTGGCTTTGTGAGGACTGCCCTTTCGTCGAGCTCTTTGTCAGGAGGCTTTTTCTTTGGAGTGGTTGCACTCTTCTTGTGAAGTACAAGCTCCTCTCTTTCCGCCACAAGGACCGCACTGGCCGTTTGTGGGGTGGCTGACAAGTACAGCTTCAGGTGCTCGCCAAGCCTTGGGGCGACCATTACAGGTGGGCTGGCCAAGTACTTCTTCAAGTCCTCAAATGCTTTTTTAGCTTCAGGGGTCCACTTGAAAGTGCCCATTCTTTTCATGATCTTGAAAAACGGCAGGGCCCTTTCGACGAACTTGGAGATGAATCGACCCAAGCTGGCCATGCAGCCCGCTAGGCGTTGCATGTCCTTAAGCCTGCGTGGAGGTTGCATGCCTTCTATGGGCTTGATTTTGTCTGGGTTCGACTCTTAGCTCCATATATTTCAGTTTTAGTGAAACAAACATGTTTTAGCAATAATAGTGTACCTAATAATGTATAGATTATTTTTATACCAATCCAGGGTTGCATGTTAAAGAAAACACAAAGCTACTCCACAAAAATACTCCTAAACTATTTTCACAAACATATAAAGCACAAACAAGTAAAACTAGATGCATGCAAATAACAGAAAATAAGATATATTATTTTTGAAGTGCAAAAACCTACTGTTTAAGAGAATAATCCACCATGCACAAAATATAAGCTGTAAAATTCTACCAAGATAGGATATGATGGCTACTACTCATATATAACACATGCAATTGGATTTGTTCCAAAAAGAATTTTAAATAAAGATTTAAAATTCATCAAATAGCTACTGATGTCATACTTAAACTTTATATAACTTTAGTTAGACACATCTCCTGCATGCAAGGCTTATAGATCTAGGTAGGTATTCTCCTAGGCTTTTCATAGAGCTAACGTTTGCAGGATTTGGATATATAAAACTCAAGTTATTAAGTAAATGGTGCAAATTCCACTTTTTGCAAGATTGCACATATCACACTCATACAAATATATTTTTGAGAAGGGCCAGTGCCATAGAGGAAGAGGGCGTGGAAGCGCGGCTCACCTAGGACAGTGAGAGGCGAAGAGGAGGGGTCGAGGCGGACGCGGAGGGTCGGGGCGGCCGAGGGGAGGTCGAAGATCTCGCTGGGGAGGTCCCGGTCGATGGCGCGGTCGACGAAGTCCACGACGGGCATGCGTTGTCCAAGGGTCTCCAGAGTTCCTGAGGCCAAACGAGAAAGTCTAAGGGGTAGATTTCAACAGAGAGGACGCAAGGGAATAAGAATGGAGAGCATCGATAGAAGGAGACAAGAGCATTGTCTGCGAGAAGCTCGCTGCACCATGCTCCAAAACCTGGCGTTCCTCATGGACAGAGAGCAAGGAGGCTCGAGATTTCACTCGGGGTGGAGGATTCTAGGTGGGGGGAAGAGAATGGACAAGGTGAGAGCACGGGAGCGGAGCTGGGGCTTCTTATCCGAGCGAGTGCTCGGCTCACGGTGGTCGCTGTGCACGGACGGGGATGGACAGAGCACTGGAGCTCGATTGGGCAAGCTGGGCGGTGTCCGCAGTGTCTCTGGAGAGAAGGGACATGTCATGGGCAAGGTTTAGGGCTCGGGCTCTCTGTGGTTTGGTCGGAACGTGGGAGGTGGTCCGCGGGCATTGGGCGACAAGGGCGGCACGCGGGACAAGTGCTAGAGACCAAGAGGAGGGACAGGGGCTCGCAAGGGCACTCAAGAGGGGGTGGGGGAGCCGTAGGCGCGAAGAGGAGTTAAGAGAGGGTCGAGGGCACCGATTGGAGGGAGAGGGTGGTGCTCGACCGATTCTGCCCCACAGGTGTTTGCTGAAATGCCTAAAAGAGAAAAGAAAAGAGATTAAAGCCAGGGTTGGGCAGGGTAGGTGACCAAAGAGTCTAGGGGGCATGAGAGGATCCAATGCTGGTCTAATACCAGAGAATGATGAAGAGGAGTGTTGGCTTTTAGATAAAGAGGAGGTTAGGGCTGATTAGACTAAGTCTCTTTGCAAGGATGGATTAGTCAATCCTTTAGCTAGAAAATTATGAGACAAGATGGGCTGGTCAGAAGGGATATGGGTGAAGCATTAGGCTTAAGAGTTTAGGTCAAAATGTTCAACATGCACTAAACACCAAAATGGCAAGTTGCTATGATATAAAAGAGATATGGTCACTTTAAATTATAGCACTCAACCCAATCAACATAAGTGATCAAACATTTTTGAAAGTAATCAAGAATGATAAAAGTGGGAAGTAGAGGTGGTGAGGATAAAGTTAGGTGAGATGCATTTCTAAATTTTAATGAATAAACACTAATTGGCTTACTCTAGAAGTGCTAAAAATATTATGGAAAGGAAGATAGTCATTTCCTATTGAAAAAGAATAATATTAGATTTCCTCTTATAATCAAACCTAATAATACAAAGGTAAACGCACCACAATCACAGAGGATAACTTTCAACATGATATAACTCACATCAAACTACACATCAAAAATGCACACATAATATCCACCTATTAAAACAAGTAAAAACAAATACAAGCCAATTAATTCTAGAAACAAGTAGATGAATAAGAGATCCAAGCATTTAGGCTATAACCAGAGTGAGATGAGGTGATATGATGACCAAATGGTCAAGAAAAGGTTTTTGGTAGAAAAAGAGTTAAACAACACTTTGGAAATTGTTTTCCCTATCCTACGAAAATGAGAATTTTGAAAAGAGGGTTGCTAGTACTTGCAACATATTAATCTTCAAATATATAAGGACTTATTATATAGTTCTTTATAGCTTTGGAAACCTATAGGTTTTGGAAATACTTTTATTTTCTCAATTAAACTGTCTTTGGGTAATTGTTAATATCAAGACCTCATGATAACTAAAGTTTGTTAAGAATAAGATAGGAGAAGATATATGTATTGTTTGACTTGTCATAGTCTTGGATTTTCATAAGTCACATTATAACTTGGTTGAGTTTTAGGGTTGATAGCTAGAGAGGTTATCAACAACCACACAAACCAAAATTAAACAAGACAAACAAATGAAGCAAGAGTGAAAAACATTCATAAGTAATGCATTTCAAAAAGTTTTTATTCCCTAAGAAATTTGGGTCTTTATTAATTAAGTTTTTGATGCTTCTAAAATTTGGGGTGTTACATACCTTCCCCCCTTAACAGAATCTCGTCCCGAGATTCCTAAGTGTGTATTAAGAGAGTGGAAGGAAAAGAGGGTCCAATGATCCTTCATCTTCCAAGGTTGTTGATTCCTGAATGAGGTTTCCTTGTTGATGAGACGTCTGATATCTTCTGGAAAACTTGGGTCCTTGTTGAAAGTGTTGACTTGAAGGTCGATGGGGATGCAGGGTTCTTGTTGAGCTGACTTCCAAAACTTCAGGGATTGGGGTGCAAGGAACAATATGTCACAACTATCAAATAAAACTAGCATGTGTCTTCCCCCCTTAAAAAGGGGCACACATGAAGGGTTAAAGTTGATTGCATAAGTTGTCGCTGACTTTGGGATGTTGTTGGTCTTGAGTATCCCGATGATCTTCATCTTAGCGTAGCTCCTCGGTGCTTGGGGCTGATGAAGATACTCGTCTTGATATTGTCGTCTTGAGGGGTTAGCAGTTAGACAAACGTAAACGGTTACCAAGCCTCACAAGGGTGTCAGGTAACAAGTCAAAAAGTGCTACGAGCTACTAAAGACGTTGAAACTTGCTTGATGTGAGGTGTTGCCAAGTGCAACAATCTTCAGTCTTCTCACCATTCTTGGCGTCTTGCTGGATTTGGTGTCTCCTATTGTGTCCATCTTTAGTTTAGGCGCCGTAGAGTGTTGATGGAGACTTCCTTGGTCACTGGGCTTCTTACAACTTTGCACCAGTCTTCAGAGGTTAGTTGTATCTAAGTTAGCCTAAAATTCATTACTTTATAAGAAACTCAAGTAAGGGTCAATTGAGTTAATCAAGTTGACGGGTAGAAGACAAAAATGACACTAGCTTCATGACACATCTTCAAGTAGACGGTCTTCCGTGCTGGTTGATGCCGTTGTTGATGACGTCAGGCGTCTTTGCACGTCACCGGTTGGAGGTTCTCATAAAGTTCTCATAAAGTCCTGGCTCTTGGCGTCGTTCGAGTCCTCCGTGTTGCCATCTGTAGGAGAGGCTTCCGTTGGCACTTCTCTTCTGATCTTGGTTTGTAGGTCTTGGAGAGGTTAGTTAGTAACCAGCCATTTGTGTTAGATGTTACTCAAGGGGTTGATACGTTAGGTTGGTGATGGTATATGTGTAATTCAAATAATTCTTTAAACTGGTCAAGGCTCGGCACATCATGAAGGGTGGCTTTATTTAGGTGTTCTTTTGTACCAAGTGCATTTAAAAACTCTCACATGTTAAAGTTTAGATCAGAGGGAAAATCATTTTAGTAAGTTTTTGAGGACAAGTTTATAAGTGCATTAGGGTACATCTTATGGAAAAAGGTAAGAAAAGTTTGTGTGCGGAGAAATCAATATGTTTAAATAAATTTAAGATATGTGCCTGTTATGTATAGCCTTCATGGCGTGCTTGTGAAAGATACAAGAGAACAACATATCATCAGCAAGCAAACAAACAAGGCACACACAAGCAACAATCGTACCAGCCAAAGAGCACACAAGGAAACTATAGAACCAAAATGACACTCAGCAATCGCGTTAGTCGGAGAATCCGACCAAGGGTCATATCCTAGAAGTCCTATGGGTCTTGGTCATTCCTACTAGCTGGAGTCTACAATTCTTCGGCTGGGGCTCCTGCTGGAAAGCTTGCGACTGTAGAAGTTGCAACAGGAGTAAAATATTGGGGTTGAAGTCTTGACAGTGACACTGCTTTGGCAAGCAAGGGTTGCTTTGTAGCTTGTTTCTTCACTTGACGACCACGTTGATGTCGTATGCTGAAATATAGTGACTAAACTTCGCCTTCTCGGTACTGGTTACATAGGTCTCATTTGGGCTCATCCTCAAGTCTATACAAGTTTTTGAATAGAGCAAGATAACAGAGAAAAGCCTTTTGAAATACTTTAAATTAGAGAGGTAAGATAGAGATGGTTTTCAGAAAAGGTGAGGCGTGGAAACCGTATTTGGCTTACCTAGAAGAAAATATATTCTTGTCGAAATAGGTTTTAGCAAAACATTTCCTTCCTAAGCTAACGACCAAGCTAACTAAGGTCTCCTAAGGTCAACGATGGCTCTGATACCAAGTCTGTGAGGACCCCTCTGACAACAAGCCAGAGATGCCCACGATATGTAAACAGATCACGATCCCAATGATCAGTGCATCGTGATCACATAACCAACATGGTATACAAAGTTACATCATACAACTCGAATAGTATAAGACTTACATAAATACTGGTCACATGACCAAGTCTGCAAACATCGTCGCACATGACGAATATTAACTAAGGTACAACGGAAGATTCGGCTAGCGTCGGCCCTCGTCACGTCTTGACGCATTTCCACAGAGCAGTTGAGCGGGACACTTAGTTGGCGTAGTCGTCGGCGTACTCCTCCTTCTTGTCGCACATCTCTTCATTTCAACCTGGACGTTTGAATATCCAGGGACACAGCCATATGAGTACATTTACGTACTCGCAAGACCACCTCTAAGGCTTAAGTTTTCATGATAATGCAAGAAAACACTTTTCGAAAACTGGGATAGCTTCTATATTTGACTATAGGGCTTAGTTTTCGAATACCATGATTTTAGACATAGAGAAAACGACATCTCTGTATCTTTGTTGAAGAAAACATTTAGAGATAGAATTCTCTTCTCTTAGATATAGCAAGGACATATCTAAGTACATAACTTTCTTTTGTAAAACCTTTAAAAGCACTAGGATAGGGGTAACCCTTTCTCCATACTTGAGGTCGGACTGGTTGTCTCCCCGAGATCAACCATCCTTGCCCAAATTCCGTACCTCCCAGGTACCACTTTGTTGCCTCCTTGTTTTCCCTTTGAAAACATTTCTCTTTTGAAACCATAAAACATCCAGCATGCCTAGTGGGACCTTTACAACCGTCCATGACCGAGGACGCGGCTATTCGAATAGATTTACACTCTGCAGAGGTTGCACACTTTACCCACACCTATCGGTTATTCCGCCGTGTCTGCCACGGCCCGTCATACGACAGCATGCGGGGGTCCGGATAACACGATCAAAACTTTCCACTATGACCACCCTAGTATCGGGGCCTCCCGGTAGGTTTGTTCTCCTCGGCACCGTGTGCTCCACTAGACCTCTTGGTCTTTCCTCGGGACACCACACCGCCACGTCAGGAGACCTGCCGTAATCGTCCGGCTGTTGGTCCTCAACAGTGTATTGTCTCTTCCGGACGACAACCCGGCTTCAAGGGCCCAGCCCTCATAGAAAGTATGAGAGCCCCAACACTAAAACAGACAAGCTTCCGGCTAAGCCCTACCCATGTCAGGTAGTGTGGTTGCACGGGTTAATTGTTCGGGCGGCAGCTAGGGTCACACTTTGTTTTTCAACACACTTTCTTCTCTGACTACTCCCAGCAGCTCGGGTTTTCGTAAACACCTCCGATTGCTCCCAGCAACTCGGGTTTTAATAAAACACTTGCTCGCCGATTGCTCCCAGCAGCTCGGGTTTTCCTCCATAAAACATTTTTATCAAATAGGTCCCCATCCTATAGCTTTGAGGTAAGATAACAGAATATACTATTTGAAACTTAATCTTCTTTATAGAGCCTTCAATGACAAGACTCCTCAAGAAAAACTCTTTTTATAATACCTACAACTGATCTAGTAGATAACTTTGGCCAAACAATATTTTGTAAAAATAGTTTTCGGGTGGCAAGGTGCCACAAATGAAGTAAAACATGAATTATTTTATTTTTGAAAACAAAACATGCTCGATAAAATACTAGGAAATCATTATAGTGGGGAGGTGGGCTTGCCTGTCTCAGCAATATGTCCTTGGTCTTGATCTTGATGTTCCTCGGGTTCATCCCTCACTTCCCGTTCCTTCCCGATCGTATCTAACGTCGTAAACAGGAAAATGAACTACACTCAGAATACAAGACAAAGCCACAAGGACAAACAACAAGCATTGAACAAGACACTGGGATACAAACAGCAGCAAACAACTCCTTTAGCTATACAACAACAATCAACAAAGTCCATAGAGCTAAGGCAACAATAGGTACTCCTAAGGTAGTTCTACAGAGCACTATAACAACACATTACTTAGAGTTATTATATCATTTAATAAGAGTTGTTATAATGGCTTCAGGAAATACTTCAGACAAAAGTATCTTAATAGTTCCGGAAATACTTCAGACAAAAGTATCTTAATAGTTCCGGAAATACTTCAGACAAAAGTATCTTAATAGTTCCGGAAATACTTCAGACAAAAGTATATTAACACACAAGTAAATATTAATATTAACACTAGCATTGAGCACATTCACATGCAAAACTGTTACTAGCTCAAGAAACACCTATTATCAAGTAACTAGGCGACAAACAATAGTAACATCACTGTCCAAACAAGTTTATGTCTAAGAGCTATAAAGTTGCATTAGGCCTATTTAATAAGACATTGCACTTAATACCACTTCAACAATTAAACCAAACAATCACACAGTAAACAAGTGTTGACAGCAAATCTTGAAGAGAACAAACCATACAACAATCATTACAAAGCACAAACAATTACTGTATAGCATTTAACACCAAACAATCATTCACATGCATGACACACAAATGAAATTAGTGCAACTCCTAGGAAACAAGATGAACTATGTGAAACTCAGATGTGAAGGGACTAGCAATACTTTCATGGAATTTATTAAGTCCATTAAAGAATAACCTAAGTTTCTGGACTTATGAGTTACTAAGCACATCAACACATAACAATTCAAGTAAAACAGGGAATTAACTTATTATATTTATTGGATAAATAAGATGATGTTTAAAGAGATAAAACATAACACACAAACATACCTACAAGCAAAGCATATAAACACAGTTGATGTTATTATTAGGGTACAAAGTGAATAATGCTAAACATATGTAAACAATGCACCACACATTATCAAAGTGGTTTTAATCAAGTCCTTATTATTGAGTTAAGGTTCTGATCTTTAAAAGATGATTAGTAATGTTTCTCAATTCACATTTGCTAAGAACAGAGGATTAAGAACTAATACTTCTATTAGCCAAATGTTGCTGTTTTGGTGGATAAACCATAACTCCTAGGATAATGTTCAGAACATCAAATCCTTCTACCACAGTACACCTAGTAACCAGATGGAGTGGTGAAAATTGGATTTGCATCAAAAGCTATTACTAAACAGAAGCTAAAAATCAAGCAAATGCTACTGGTCTCAAAACCATAATGAATATAGTTTCAGTTTTAGGAATCTCCTACATGCAAGGTTAATTTCTATGGATAGGTATTGAATTAAGCTTTCTGTAGAAATTAGACTCATTCAATTTGGACACTCTTAGCTCCATATATTTCAGTTTTAGTGAAACAAACATGTTTTAGCAATAATAGTGTACCTAATAATGTATAGATTATTTTTATACCAATCCAGGGTTGCATGTTAAAGAAAACACAAAGCTACTCCACAAAAATACTCCTAAACTATTTCACAAACATATAAACCACAAACAAGTAAAACATATAAAGCATACATCTCCTGCATGCAAGGCTTATAGATCTAGGTAGGTATTCTTCTAGGCTTTTCATAGAGCTAACGTTTGCAGGATTTGGATATATAAAACTCAAGTTATTAAGTAAATGGTGCAAATTCCACTTTTTGCAAGATTGCACATATCACACTCATACAAATATATTTTTGAGAAGGGCCAGTGCCATATGGTCACGAAAACACACAGCAATCCAACAAAATTTATTTCAAAAAATTTGCATGCACAGATTTTCCACAAATGAATTAAAGCTAGGCTATTAGTTTTTCTGGAATTAAAACAGAGAATTGTCTTTTAAAAGAAAAGGAGGAGATGGGCTCGATCTGCCCGGATCTGGGCCACCGGAGGCAGGCCGGCCCAGGGCAGAGCGCGCGATAGCGAGGCGTTACGCCACCGCCAGATCCGCGACAGACGGCCGAGATTAGAAGGGCCAGGGTTCAAACCAGGCCGTGGATCACGAGATCGACGGCGCCAGCTCGTCTCCTACCTCCCGACCGGCACCGGATGGGCAAGAACCCTAGAGGAAGAGGGCGTGGAAGCGCGGCTCACCTAGGACAGTGAGAGGCGAAGAGGAGGGGTCGAGGCGGACGCGGAGGGTCGGGGCGGCCGAGGGGAGGTCAAAGATCTCGCTGGGGAGGTCCCGGTCGATGGCGCGGTCGACGAAGTCCACGACGGGCATGACGTTGTCCAAGTGTCTCCAGAGTTCCTGAGGCCAAACGAGAAAGTCTAAGGGGTAGATTTCAACAGAGAGGACGCAAGGGAATAAGAATGGAGAGCATCGATAGAAGGAGACAAGAGCATTGTCTGCGAGAAGCTCGCTGCACCATGCTCCAAAACCTGGCGTTCCTCGTGGACAGAGAGCAAGGAGGCTCGAGATTTTCCTCGGGGTGGAGGAGTCTAGGTGGGGGAAGAGAATGGACAAGGTGAGAGCACGGGAGCGGAGCTGGGGCTTCTTATCCGAGCGAGTGCTCGGCTCACGGTGGTCGCTGTGCACGGACGGGGATGGAGAGAGCACTGGAGCTCGATTGGGCAAGCTGGGCGGTGTCCGCAGTGTCTCTGGAGAGAAGGGACAGGTCATGGGCAAGGTTTAGGGCTCGGGCTCTCTGTGGTTTGGTCGGAACGTGGGAGGTGGTCTGCGGGCATTGGGCGACAAGGGCGGCACGCAGGACAAGTGCTAGAGACCAAGAGGAGGGACAGGGGCTCGCCAGGGCACTCAAGAGGGGGTGGGGGAGCCGCAGGCGCGAAGAGGAGTTAAGAGAGGGTCGAGGGCACCGATTGGAGGGAGAGGGTGGTGCTCGACCGATTCTGCCCCACAGGTGTTTGCTGAAATGCCTAAAAGAGATTAAAGCCAGGGTTGGGCAGGGTAGGTGACCAAAGAGTCCAGGGGGCATGAGAGGATCCAATGCTGGTCTAATACCAGAGAATGATGAAGATGAGTGTTGGCTTTTAGATAAAGAGGAGGTTAGGGCTGATTAGACTAAGTCTCTTTGCAAGGATGGATTAGTCAATCCTTTAGCTAGAAAATTATGAGACAAGATGGGCTGGTCAGAAGGGATATGGGTGAAGCATTAGGCTTAAGAGTTTAGGTCAAAATGTTCAACATGCACTAAACACCAAAATGGCAAGTTGCTATGATATAAAAGAGATATGGTCACTTTAAATTATAGCACTCAACCCAATCAAGATAAGTGATCAAACATTTTTGAAAGTAATCAAGAATGATAAAAGTGGGAAGTAGAGGTGGTGAGGATAAAATTGGTGAGATGCCATTCTAAATTTTAATGAATAAACACTAATTGGCTTACTCTAGAAGTGCTAAAAATATTATGGAATGGAAGATAGTCATTTCCTATTGAAAAAGAATAATATTACATTTCCTCTTATAATCAAACCTAATAATACAAAGGTAAACACACCACAATCACAGAGGATAACTTTCAACATGATATAACTCACATCAAACTACACATCAAAAATGCACACATAATATCCACCTATTAAAACAAGTAAAAACAAATACAAGCCAATTAATTCTAGAAACAAGTAGATGAATAAGAGATCCAAGCATTTAGGCTATAACCAGAGTGAGATGAGGTGATATGATGACCAAATGGTCAAGAAAAGGTTTTTTGTAGAAAAAGAGTTAAACAACACTTTGGAAATTGTTTTCCCTATCCTACTAAAATGAGAATTTTGAAAAGAGGGTTGCTAGTACTTGCAACATATTAATCTTCAAATATATAAGGACTTATTATATAGTTCTTTATAGCTTTGGAAACCTATAGGCTTTGGAAATACTTTTATTTTCTCAATTAAACTGTCTTTGGGTAATTGTTAATATCAAGAACTCATGATAACTAAAGTTTGTTAAGAATAAGATAGGAGAAGATATATGTATTGTTTGACTTGTCATAGTCTTGGATTTTCATAAGTCACATTATAACTTGGTTGAGTTTTAGGGTTGATAGCTAGAGAGGTTATCAACAACCACACAAACCAAAATTAAACAAGACAAACAAATGAAGCAAGAGTGAAAAACATTCATAAGTAATGCATTTCAAAAAGTTTTTGTTCCCTAAGAAATTTTGTTCCCTACCTGGCGCGCCAAATGTCGGGGAGTGACTCCCACGGAACAAGGATAGTCACACCCTGAAGAGTAGTTCGAAGGGGGATTGAACACGGAGGTTCAACAACCCTCGAGATGCACGATGACGGTGCTCGCCGGGTCTGGAGAGGGACAAACATGACAGAGATGAACGCATGACCGTACCCAGGTTCACGGCCCTCAGGAGGAGGTAACACCACTACTCCTGCTTGTCTGTATTGCACTGCGGAAGTTACAGTACAATAAGCTTGCCGAGGGCTCTCTTTAGGCAGTTTGGTGCTTGGAGAGGGACACAATGGTCGTCTTCCTCCTCCAGCAGTTGGCTATCCT
Organism: Poa annua; assembly: GCA_026929855.1. Lineage (NCBI taxonomy): Eukaryota > Viridiplantae > Streptophyta > Magnoliopsida > Poales > Poaceae > Poa > Poa annua. Next base: position 74,434,720 of record CM049431.1, on the reverse strand, counting down.
ACTCGCTTGGCTAGGGTTCCAAGGGTTCGGAAAGCAAGTAGCCGATCTCCTTCTACGGTGGAGCTCCTGCTCTTTTTATAAGCGCCTCGGGCCTCTTCCTTGCGCTGCGCGCTCCAGGTGGGCTCCCACAAGGCAGTGCCGCGAAGGAGAGGGAATCCACCGTCGCCGAAACGTCCATGGACACGGTCCATCTATGCTAAAGTTGGCCGCGGTGGCCGACAAGCTGCAGACCGCGCAGAACGGCTCGCAGGGGTTGCAGTGGTCGTGGTGGAGCCCACAATGACGATCTTCTTGGAGCGTTGCGCCGTCCAGCCGCTTTATCACCAAAGAGGAAAGTCCTTGCTGTCCTGGCGCAGGTGGCGCAGCTGTGTTTACTCCTTTATCACCAGAATGGCAACTGGGGTGCTCACGTCACTCCGCGGCTGCTGCAGAGGCCATGTGCGCCCTGCAGCGTTTGCTTAGACATGAAGTGTCTCCACAGGGCCGCGGAGGCCTGTGGAGAGGTTTTTGTTGACTTCTCTACAGGCGTGTTGAGCCTTGGGGAGTCTCTTGAAGCGCGGGATCCTCTTCAGGCCCTGGCTTCCTCTTCAAGACCTCAAGAGGAGTTGCCTCTCGAGGGTCTCTCCAAGCGGTGGCTTGGTCCTTAGTCGTTTTGACGAATCTGTCTCGTGCGAGGCCTGTGGAGAGTGGGCTCTGCACACCCTGGTCCTTACTGGGTCGACAAGCTATTACATGAGTGATCTCATCCAATCCCTACCATCCCCTCAAGCCTACAGCGGTGAATTACTCACTCATGGATGTGGGAAACATGGATGGTTGATGGAGAGGCGGTGGAGATGACGATGGCGATGATCCCCTTCGATTCCCCGTCCCGGCAGGGTGCCGGAACAGAGACTTATGGTCCCGGAACTAGGGTTCGCGATGGCGGCGGCGTACGGGTATGTTCTCTGAAAAAGTGTCTATCCCCCATGCTTTTTTAGGTCAGGAGGGACTTATAGCCGCGAGGGGGTTGCGTGGGAGTGGGCGAGGTGGCCTCCTCACTGCCTGGCGCGGCCAGGTGGGCCCCCACGCCACCAGGTGATGAGGGCCCCTCGGGCCTCTCCTCCGTTTGGTCTTCGTGGTTCCTGGTCCTCCTCGGATATAAAATGACTTCTGGTTGACTTTTGGGCTTTTTCTCCTAAGTTGATATTTCTGCACAAAAAAAGACACCAGGGTAATTCTGCTGAAAACAGCGTTAATCCGCGTTAGTTGCATCCAAATCACACAAATTAGAGGTAAAATAATAGCAAAAGTGTTCGGGAAAGTAGATACGTTTTGGACGTATCAACTCCCCCCAAGCTTAGCTTATTGCTTGTCCTCAAGCAATTCAGTAAACAACTGAGTGCGATAAAAGAACTTTCACGAACTCATTTGCTCATGTGATGTAAATATTCTCATTATGAGGACAAATGCTTAGACTATTCATAACAAGGCATATATAAACGGTGTCACCCAATAGTTATGTAAACCATGAAAAGATGCCAATAATACCGATGATAAATAACATGAAACATATCAATTCACAGGATTGCAATGATCATAAGAAAGTATGATAAAGTGGTATCTCGCTAGCCTGAATGTAACAGCAAAACATAAATGTCCAGGCACCTCTGAGTTTCAAGGGAAGACTAGAGATAAAGATATCAAAGATAAAAGCATCTAGATTACACTGCGGTTAACATATTAAGGGACAAGCACATTACACTAAGAATGACAATTATCCTCTGGAGAAGGTGCTCAAAGAAGGATGGAGACTCATTAGTAAAGAAAAAGATATGCCCTTCACTGAGGGAAGTAGGGACTCAACATGTGCTAGAGCTTCTTATCATTTTCAAAACAGAGATAAAATTGTTTTTGAGTGGTGGTTGTTAGGTCAACAAATGGCAATAGAGTTCTCGTTATCTTTCATACTAAGCAGGTTGAGAGCGGTTCCGGTTATTTTTAAAACAAAGCACTTGTAATATACATATTTATATTCATATATTTTTATAGCTTGACACTCCTCCTCACCTTCCTAACAAACCATGGCTAACCGAATCCTCGGGTGCCCACCAAACAATCTCAAACCATGGAGGAGTGTGTATTTTTATTTTCTCAAATATTTTTGATATTACAATGGTCTAACGAGCCCTTGACAAAATTAGTGACGAGCAGATGTAGCATGCATGTCAATTACTTAATTATTATGGAAGATAAAAAAGGCCAACTACTACTTCCTCATGACCTTAAAACAGTGGCAAAATTAAGAAGTGTTTGAAGGTTTTAAAGGTAGCACATGCGAATTTATTTGAATGGTTTGAAATGCCATGCATAGCTATTTATGATGGACTCGTTGGAATAACTTGGTTTTCAGGGATTTGGAAGCACAAGCAGAAATACCGCTTAGTACAAGTGGAGGATAGCAAAATATGGGAAGCGGCAATTCAAGAAAGCAATAACCGTCATAATCATGCTTGCGACGAAATAGAATTAACGGAGGCATAATAAAGATACAAGAACTTTGAGTCAAAATATGTCATCAAGGCTTAATTGACTTTTTGTTTTCAGTCATAACATGTGTAAGCATGTGCCAAGTCAATTCAAATAAATTATTCAGAGGAGGATACCAAAGTGTCATATTCTATTATGAGCAAAACAATGCAAGCAAATATCCAAAGAGACATGACATCCATCATAAATAAATTGGAAACGATCATAAGATAACACAAACTACTAAGCATTCACCAATCGACATATACCTTATGCAAACCATCTAAGCATGCTCACATGAATGAGTATATGTACAAAAATGAGAAACAAAGAGAGTTCATTACCAGCCTCTTACCCAACTCGAAATTGTCATGGATCATCATAATTGACTTATCACTTGTGTACTTGAAAGATATGAAATAATAACCAAGCTCCATGGAGTAATTAAAGATAATGACCTCTAAAACAAACTGTACAAAAGCAAAGAGAAACAGCAAATATTTTTGGCTTTTCGGATTTGGAAACGAAAAACAGAACAGGCAGCAAATACGAATTTTTTCGAGGGCCTTAAGATGCCCAGATCAGAAAACTCAAAACTAATGCAGATTGCTTACACATCCCAGGAATATGCATACGAAATTTCAGGTCATTCCGACATTCCTGTAAATATTTATGAATTTTACGGTGGATAGCAGAAATCTGTCCCTACACGAAACAGCACACAACAAAGCAAAATATATTTGTGTTTTTTCATATTGAACTGAAATAAATACTAAGAATAGTAATACTAAATACTAAAAAAACCAGAAAGAGAAACAAAAAAAATCTTTTTGGTATTTTTGGATTTATGGAAAGCAAACAAAGCATAAACAAATGAACAAAAGAAAGAAAACTAAAACGAAACATGGATATACAAAGTACCGAATGATATGATATGAATATGAGTGTGCTATCGCTATACCTCCCCTCAAGCTTAGGCTTTTAGCCTAAGTGGAGCTCAAGGCCAACGTGCCCATTTGTCGAAGTCGCGGGGGTATGTCGAAGAGCCTTCCCCGTAATATGAGCTCGAGGATGCGTCGGCGTGGTATCCACTGTAATCCTCCGGCGGTGGATCCTGCCTGCGATGCGTCTGGTGAAAACCAAGTACGCCCAGCTGCTCCTATAGCTCTACCAGCGAGTACGACCACGGTCTCCTGTCAAGACTGAACAAAAAGGGTTGTGGCAAGGAGACTTCCTTTTCACGATCGTCAGCACAAACGACCCTAAACACGATATTCTCCAAAGTGGAGTTGTTAGTAACAAATTTGTGGCCTTTCAATGCAGAAAGGCCAAGGTAGCATGGTTCAAGTGGTACATCATTAGGATCAATGGGCAGCCCCAACAATTCAGCAATACGTAAAGCAATAATGCCTCCAAAGATGGGGCCTCTAGCCGCTAAACGGCGAGCAATCAAAGAGCCAAGGTTATACGGGAATTCACCCTTAAGGGCGCCCGTAAGAAATGCAAGTGGCAAGTTAGAAACATTGGTAGTGTTTTCCCTACCAAGCACACTAGTAGTAAGATAGTAGACAAAATATTTGATGGCAGGAAATTGGATGTTCCTTATCTTGGCGCTATGTGCGGAGCGTGTGTCATTGTCGGTCACCTCTTGGTAGGTTTGGGCCAACTCCGGGGGGTTCACGACAATCCTCACCGTTGTCCCTATGTTCACTGTACCAACTATCCCACAAAACTCATGCAAGGTTAGGCTACAAGGCATATCATATATCTTGAAAGAAGTAGCCTTTGCAAAAGACTTGGTGTTGAAAGTGAAGGATTGCAAGAAAGTCTTGGTAAGCCAATAGTATTGTGGCCTCTCATCCCTCATGTAGGTGCTCAAACCTACTTCTCAACGAGAGTTTGGAAGTCCTCAAGTAGACCTGCAGCACGAAGGAAAGCATAACAAGGGTAAGATGCGGTGTGTGGTTCTCCCGCATCCCCTCATCTCCGATCGTCGGTGCGAGGATCTCCTTGTTGTAGGAATTCCTAACACGAGTGGCAGCCCTTGGATTCCTTGTCCTCCTCTGATAATCTCCCTCAAACACCTCATCAAAGTCACGGTTATTCATCTTCCTTTTCTGAAATTTTCAACAAACATCATAAAAATTGATTTTTAGCCAACTAAATGAAGGGAAACCACTATAGTGACTTGCTAGAGGCTTAAGCAAGCATCAAAACTAGTTTCTTCAACTTAGAACAAGCATTCAAACTCACTAAAAAAGATATCTATAGCAGCAAAATACTTCGTATATACACCATTAAACAAAATTCCACTTGGATATTCGGAGGAGTCACATACCGGAGAGGAGATGCACCAAATTTCAGCAGCAGAAATTGGCTGAATGTGGAGATCGAAATCACAGGAGATGAGCAGCAAGAACGTCAGTTTGAGCTATCCAAAAGTGATTTTTCGAGCAAGAGGAAGGCAGGGGAAGGAGAGAGAGCAAGTGGGGGGGCCTATGGGCCCCTCACCACCAGCTGGCGCGGCCAGATGCCTGCCGCGGCACCAGGTGATGAGGTGGACCTGGGGATCCCCCTGGTGGATCTCTAGCACTTCCAGGTGCCTCCTAGAAAAATATGATTTTTCATATAAAAATTTAATTTTCTGAGAAACTTTATTTTTTTCATTTTCTGGTATTTTGCATTATTAAATTCAATGCTGAAAAATTATTTTCTAATAACAAATGCAACTAAACATTGCAAACTAAATAACATTACAGTAGGTATACCAAGGATGAAAGAAAGAAAATTGTTTAGCCTTGATGCACACGGTGGGTGTGTTGTTGGGAGACCCATGTAACGGAGAGCATGCAAGATAATTAAATAGCACACCCATGATATATTATGAAGCAATAACTTTAGTACTCAATATTCATCGGATCCCAGCAAACACAACATGGAGAATTACATAAAGATGATCTTGATCATGATAGGCAGCTCACAAGATCTAAACATGATAGCACAAGAGGAGAAGACAACCATCTAGCGACTGCTATGGACCCGTAGTCCAAGGTAGACTACTCACGCATCAGCCTGGAGGCGGTCATGGTGACGTAGAGACCTCCGGGGATGATTCCCCCTCCCGACAGGCTGCCGGGGAGCAGTTCTGATCTCCCCCGAAGTTGTGACGGCGACGCCGGCGGCTCGGGCCCCGTGGAGGAAAAAGTGATTAACCGTCAAGTGTTTTTAGGTCAGGGGCATATTTATGGGCGAAAGACCTAGGTCGGTGGGCGCCCGAGGGCGCCACACCCCCTCCCGGCGCAGCAGGCATCTTGGTCGCGCCAGCAGGCGATGTGGGCCCCTCGGGGCCGTCTTCGTCTCGTCTTCGGTTCTTCTGGTCGCAAATATTCCAAAAATAAATACTGGTTGGCTCGTTTCCAATTTGGTGGATATTTCCTTAAGAGCTTTTCTGAAACGAGCAGCAGAAAACAGGGAACTGGCACTATGGCATCTTGTTAATAGGTTAGTCCCAGAAAATGCATAAAACTATATAAAATGCATATAAAACATGTAATAACATGATATAACATAGCATGGATAACAAGATATTATGGATATGTTGGAGAGGTATCAACATCTCCAAGCTTAGTTCTACTCGTCCCGAGTAGGCAAGAACGATAAAAGAAGAATAATTTCTGAACTGACATGCTTAAACACAATCTTGATCACGTAATTCATTGTAAGGCATGTAAACTGAAATCAAATGAATAAGGGATGTAGTTTATATTGATATCAAATGAGTAATGAACAAACACGTAGGTAAAGCAAGCAAAGCTTGCAATGATGTAGTACTAGATAGCAATCAACTCTGCAAAGAAGTTATTAGAGGTGATTTAAGCTTCAAGCACAACAATATAATCATCTAATGCTTCCAACAAACATGACAACTTTATGAAAGGATCAAGTCAAGTAATAGCAATATGCACGTAGAAGATCAATATATTATTTGTTCAAAAGAAACAAGCAAGCGTTCAACGTTGGTTCCTGGCACCAGGATGTTATGGCTAAGAGAATGTTAACGGAGGTTTGGAAGGCTAACGGAAGAAAGGCTCACAAAGCTATAGATGATCATTAGACAAGAGAAAGTCAAACAATCGAAGTTATGCAATGAGTAGTGATTGCCATACGATGGATGCACTATGAGCTATAAGTATATGAAAGCTCTCCAATGGAACTAGTGGGGGTGCATCCAACTTGCTTGCTCACGAAGACCTAGAGCACTTTTGAGGAGGCTCATCATTGGAATATACAAGCCAAGTTCTATAGTGTAAAGTTCCCCACATAGTTATGCAACTAAGACATGAAAACTCACTCTATGGAGTAAAGGTGCGAAACATGAGCACAAATGATGATCACAAATGATATGGTGCTATAACATGAGCACAAGTGATGACTATAAATGATATGGTGATGTAACATAAGCACAAGTGTGTGATAAAGAATACTAATGTTGCCCCCTTTTTATTTCTTCCTTTCTTTTTTCTTTTCTTTTTCTCTTTTTTCTTTTTCTGTTTCTCTTTTCGATGGCCTCCATGGATCTTTTCACTTTTAGGTGCAAGCATCCTAATATTATACATGAGATATGACAACACACTAATGATGATAAAACAACATGCCGATGATACAAGTAACTAATATGAATGTGCCATAAGAATACATATGACAACGGTGTCTCTGCCAGTGTAGCAGGTTATGCAGTGCTCTAGCGTAACATGGGTAAAACCACACATCAGCTTTATAGAAACATGCAAAGCAATAAACAAGTAATGAATGACAACAAGTCATGTAATGTAAGATGGATGTTGCATGGCAATATATCTCGGAACAGCTATGGAAATGTTGTAGTAGGTAGGTATGGTAGATGTTTGAGGAAGATGTTTGGATTATTTGTAGGAGAACAAGATGAAGATCTCCCACGAGTTTGGATGTACCCGCGAAAAATGCACCAACTCTCAATGTGAGAAAGGGCAAAGCAAAGTACCAAAGAGGCTAGCAATATGTGGTGGAAGTGCCATGAAAACCGCAGTTTTAGAACTCACAAGTAAAAAGATTTCAAAGAAAAATATGATCATGCAAGCCATAATGAAAATTACTCCTAGGGGTGATGTGGAAAATGAACAAGTCACTGTTGGGGACCCGACCGTAGCGCATAACATAAAGTCGTTACGGTTGCCTTAGGCAAAAAGAAGTCATATACCATTATGCAATCAACTGGAAATTTAGGTGCGGCGCAGTTTTCAAGTTTCTCTAGACCAACCATTTAATCATTCCACTTACTAGACCATCATGTTTACAATTAAGAAAATTAATATCTCAAAACAACATCAATGATTCAAGTGACACAATTTAATGATCTACAAGATTAATGTATCATTTTAATTATACCATCTACCACATTTAGCATTTTATGTTCTCAACCAAACACCAATCAACTTATTTAAAAGATAAATTCTCCAAGTAATTAAACAATGAGATATGAGAGTATGATATAACAAAGCTAACATCTCTACAAGAGATGCATGAAAAACAAGAGCTAGAGAGCAAATGACAACAAAAGACAAATACTCAACGAATATAAGTGAAGAATACGAGTATTCATATGAAAAAGCGGAGCGTGTCTCTCTCCCACAAAAAAGAATGCTAGGATCCATATTTATTCAGAGAATGAAAATAACAAAAACAAACAGACGCTTCAAGATAAGCACATAAGATGTGACGGAATTAAAATATAATTTCACTAGAAAGGACCTGATAGTTTGTCGATGAAGAAGGGGATGCCTTGGGCATCCCCAAGCTTTGACGTTTGAGTCTTCTTGAATTATATTGGGTTGAACCACCGGGGCAGCTCCAAGCTTTGGCTTTACTATCCTCTTGATCACATTCTACCATCCTCTTCTCTTGATCCTTGAAAACTTCCTCCACACCAAACTTAGAGTAACTTCATTAGAGGGTTAGTGCATAAACTATTATGATATTATGTAGGAACACAATTGCTACCATTGGTACTGGACATTAGCGACATCCACTGATACTTTGAAGAATAAAAAGATCCAATCAAAATAGCAAAAGAGGCATTGCAAAAGAAAATGGCAGAATCTGTCAAAAACAGAATAGTCCGTAAAGAGAAAAAAATTCGAGGCACGTAACTTACTCAGATCAGAAAACTCAAAACTAATGAAAGTTTTGTATAAATCTGAGGATTATGCACAAAAAAGGAAAGATTTTTCTGACGTTCCAGTGAATTGATATAATGTTTACGGTGGACAGCAGAAATATGTTTCAGCACAGGAATTGAATTTTATCATCAACTTTCGACTAGAGGCTTAACTTACACAACATTGCCATAAAAATAAGATACAACAGAATTACTACAGAGGTAGGACAAGTCCTTGACACAAGCAAAACAAATTAAAATAACAGGAAATAAAAGTGGGTTGTCTCCCATAAGTGCTTTTGTTTAACGCCTTTGAGCTAGGCACAAAGTGAAACTAAAGTATTATCAAGAGATGAAGCATCAATACCATAATTTGAAAGAACAATAGAATCAAAAGGTAGCTTCATTCTTTTCCTAGGGAAGTGTTCCGTACCTTTCTTGAGTGGGAATTGGTTCTTGATGGTACCTTCTTTCATATCAATAATTGCACCCACAGTTCTCAGAAAGGGTCTTCCCAACACAATTGGAAAAGATGGATTGCATTCAATGCCCAAGAAATAAAATCAATGGGGACCAGGTTATTGTTAACCATAATAGGAATATCATTGATCCTCCCCAAAGGTTTCTTCAAAGCATTATCAGCAAGAAAAACATCCAAATAACAATGTTCCAATGGTGGCAAGTCAAACATATCATAAAGCTTTTTGGGCATAACAGAAATACTTGCACCAAGGTCACACAAGTTTTAATTTATCTTCCCTAACTTTAATGAGAGCATTTGTAATATGAGCAGTAAAGGCCAAATTAAGAGAGCTAGCATTAGGGCTTGTGGCCAATTTTTGCAAGAACTTAATAACTTAAGAGATATTACGATTACCAAAATAAAAATTATTATCATCAAAGCAAACCAAACCACTTTCTCTCATGTTCTTAAAAATTCCAGCACTTTTATCAACACTGGTTTCAGCAGTTTTAGGCAATTTTAAATTTTTGGGTGAAGTAGAGGAGACATTTCCAACACCAACTATGTTACCATGGATAGTAGGAGGCTTTATAACATGTGAAACACCATTATTTGCAGAGGTAGTAATAGTAAAAACTTAAACAATATTAGCCTCTTTCTCTAATTCTCTCTCTTTTTCCCATCTAGCACGTAATTGAGCCATTAATCTAACATTTTCATCAATTTGAACTTGGATGGCATTGATTTTAGCAAAGGGATTAACCTCTTTAGTTTCAGTAGGCATGATTTTAGATTTTAAAAGATCAACATCAAGGACAAGACTATCAACTTTAGACGCAAGAATATCAATTTTCCCAAACTTTTCCTCAACAGTTTTGTTAAAAAAAGTTTGTGTAGTGATAAAATATTTTAGCATGGTTTCAAGTTCAGAGGTGGTACTCCTATGGTTGTTATAAGAATTATCATAAGAATTACCATACCAATTTCCATTATTAGGAGGATAGGGCTTATAGTTGTTGTTACCATAGTTGTTCCTATAGGCATTGTTGTTAAAATTGTCGCTTTTAATAAAGTTTACATCAACATGCTCTTCTTGTGCAACTAAAGAAGCTAAGGGAACATTATTGGGATCAATATGGGATTTACCACTAGCAAGCATAGACATAATAATATCATCTTTTCACTCAAAGAGGAGGTTTCTTCAACAGAATTTACCTTCTTACCTTGAGGTGTCCTCTCCGTATGCCATTCAGAATAATTCACCATCATATCATCAAAGAGTTTTGTTGCAGCCCCCAAAGTGATGGACATAAAGGTACCTCCCAATAAGTTTCTTGAAGAAAAATTCAGTCCTGCATAAAAGGTTTGGATGATCATCCAAGTAGTCAGTCCATGGGTTGGGCAATTCTTTATCATAGATTTCATTCTTTCCCAAGCTTGAGCAACATGGTCATTATCAAGTTGTTTAAAATTCATGATGCTACTTCTTAGAGAAATAATTTTAGCAGGAGGATAGTATTTTCCAATGAAAGCATCTTTGCATTTAATCCATGAATCAATATTATTCCTAGGCAGTGAAAGCAACCATTCGTTAACTCTTCCTCTCAAAGAGAAAGGAAATAATTCCAGTTTTATAATATCACCATCAATGTATTTATATTTTTCATTTCACATAATTCAACAAGGTTATTTAGATGGGCAGCAGCATCATTAGAACTAACACCAGAGAATTACTCTCTCATAACCAGATTCAATAAAGCAGGTTTAATTTCAAAGAACTCAGCTTTAGATGCAGCGGGAGCAATAGGTGTGCATATAAAATTATTATTGTTGGTGCTTGTAAAGTCACACAACTTAGTGTTTTCAGCGGAACTCATTTTAGCAAATTACTTAACAAACCGAAATAACAATAATAGAGAAATAATTAATACTGAAATAAACAAAACAACAAAACTGAAAATAAAACACTAAACCGAAATAACAAAAGTAACAAAACTGAAAAGAAAAGTGCAAACCGAAATTACAAAAGTAATTCAAGTAACCAATTTTTTTGTATTTTTGATATTAAGCAAACAAAACAGTAATAAAAATAAACTAAGCAAGACAATAACAAAATAAAAGGATTGGAAGTGCGAAAACTCCCCTCGTGAAAGAATGATTTCCTCCCCGGCAACGGCGCCAGAAAAGAGTTTGATGCACACGGTGGGTGTGTTGTTGGGAGACCCCAAGAGGAAGGTATGAAGTAGTGCATCAGCAAATTTCCCTCAGTTATGAAACCAAGGTTGTCGAACCAGTAGGATATGAAGAATTCCCTCGAGGTATCAACGGCACCGGAAAAGAGTTTGACGTAGTTGACGTGGAATCTACTTGGCCAGAGCATACACAAGTAACGGAGAGCATGCAAGATCATTAAATAGCATACACATGATATACTATAAAGCAATAACTTTAGTACTCAATATTCATCGAATCCCAGCAAACACAACATGGAGAATTACATAAAGATGATCTTGATCATGATAGGCAGCTCACAAGATCTAAACATGATAGCACAAGAGGAGAAGACAACCATCTAGCGACTGCTATGGACCCGTAGTCCAAGGTAGACTACTCACGCATCAGCCTGGAGGCGGTCATGGTGACGTAGAGACCTCCGGGGATGATTCCCCCTCCCGACAGGCTGCCGGGGAGCAGTTCTGATTTCTCCCGAAGTTGTGACGGCGACACCGGCATCTCGGGCCCCGTGGAGGAAAAAGTGATTAGCCGTCAAGTGTTTTTAGGTCAGGGGCATATTTATGGGCGAAAGACCTAGGTCGGTGGGCGCCGGAGGGCGCCACACCCCCTCCCGGCGCAGCAGGCATCTTGGTCGCGCCAGCAGGCGATGTGGGCCCCTCGGGGCCGTCTTCGTCTCGTCTTCGGTTCTTCTGGTCGCAAATATTCCAAAAATAAATACTGGTTGGCTCGTTTCCAATTTGGTGGATATTTCCTTAAGAGCTTTTCTGAAACGAACAGCAGAAAACAGGGAACTGGCACTATGGCATCTTGTTAATAGGTTAGTCCCCGAAAATGCATAAAACTAAATAAAATGCATATAAAACATGTAATAACATGATACTCCTTCCGTTCCTTGATATAAGGTATATAAGTTTTTGAAGAAAAATCCAAAATATAAGGTGTATTTTCTATTTATGCACAATTTGACCCATCAAAAAATGACATCTAGTCTCTAAAGAGCGATTTAAAGGATTGTATTCATTTATTCCAACTAGAAGACACCCCGCGCGTTGCGGTGGAAACTTGAGAAATCAAATTATTAGATATCTTAAAAGAGGAACATGTATCATGTGACACTATGAAAGCACATATATTATACAATACCCGATTACTTTATGTACTTGGTAAAATATAATGGTGTGCTAAGTTATTCAAAAGTAAAAGTTGGAATAAAATTTCAGAATGTTGCATTATTTGGAGAGAATACATCGGAAGTGGAAAAATGACAGATTAGAAGAAAAATATTAGCTGACCATGTATCTTAATTTATTTTTGGATGATATTCCAGGAATGCAACAAATTGTTCCTGATTTATGAGTGCACTCTAAAAAATAAAAATACTACGATTAACTGTTGTGGAGATTATTCACCCTTCGTTCAGAAACGAATCGACCTGGCATTCAAGTTCAGTGCACTGAAACTGTGAAACATAGCACCATGTGTAGACGAATTGTTCTGAGCAGCACAATTTGTAATCTGTATCTTCTTGGTGACATCAAAATGTAGTAAAAATAATAAGGATTGCTCTGTTGTGTCCAAACTCCTGAGTGAATATGGCTTGTTACATATGGAATGAACAGCTTAATGAACATGTCTGAATCTCATGAATAATAGGGAAATTGATGAAGCCCTGCAAAAAGCAGGTATAAAAATAATAAGGCCATGAAATATATAACACCTCGGTTATTTAGTTTTTTAGCTAAGTAGTGCGATGGTCTGATGGAACTGAACTCTTGTTAACTCAATGGGATTTCTGCCAGAGAACAGTCCATAGAAGTATTGGATTGACTTGCTAAACTTCTTACCCTCATGGCATGATGTAATTAGATGCAAACAAACGGAAATACTGGTAGAAACTTTGAGAGAGAGTGAGCGCATGTGTGCATGATGAAACTGGTTGGATCTTGGAGCTGTGACGGGCACAGTACATCAACAATTGTCGTGCAGCAGCATAAGCTAACAGTACATGTGCCAAACGACCTGGGTGAGGACATGCGGGTAAGAGGCTAGATGATGCTGCGCTGACTCGTCGAGTCGCTCAAGATGGCGACATGAAGAGCAAGAGGCTGGATGAGGGCATGGATACGCAGGCTTGAGTTGCTGGAGAATAAAAGGATCTAACATTACAGGCAAAGTGCAGTAGTATGCGATTAGTGAACTGAAGGAAGCAATGTTAAAAGTACTTAACAGGCAAAGTGCGAAATAACATTCAACAGGCTAGATATGGGGATACTAACCTGAAAATGAAGAGAGAAGACATGGAAAGCGAGAATCAGTAAGGATCTGGTATAAATAGGTGACAGACAGAAACGGGCCGTGAACCCTGCAGTCCGCAGATGCGTCTCGGCCATGTAGCCTAAGCCAGCATGCTCAGTACCAGCAGGTGACGCCGTGATGGAGGGTTGACCGAGGGGACTTCAAATTTATCCGAAGAACAGTGCTCTCACCTCGATGAAATCCGCTAGACCTCGATTAGGGGTGCGAGCTTCAGGTCTTAGGATGGGAGCAAAGCAAATCCAGTCAAGAGCGGTGGTTTCGTGGGCGAAATCTGCCAAATCTTCAGGTTTCGAGAGGATGACAACAGAGCAGTTTTCGAGCAGGGGGCACGAGCATCAGGTGTGGCGATGACCGCTATTTAAACTGGAGAAACTCTACATGAGTTACCCTGCAGTTCTTTGGTGGGGAAGATGAGGAAGATGAAAAATCCATCAGTTTTTTTTTGCAAAATTTATAGTGGGCACGAGAGGACTCAGAGGCGGTGGTGAGAGGATTAAGTAATTAGGGGGTAGTAATAAGAGGAAGAATGATGCAAAGTTGTGGAGATGAAGAGGCTTCGGGAAGACGATAGGAACACCTCGACTCGCACATTCACGCTGGAGCATTGACGTGGCTTAAAGTGATGACGTGGGTGATCGATGATGTGGCATAGCTGTATGACAAGAGAAATACTTGTAGTGGGTTGTTCCTATTTAGATATAGAAGATTAAGAACTCATCTCTTGCCATTTTTTCTTAATAAAAATTTAGTACACTATGTACAAAATAGCTTGTCTTAATATCCGTGCGGAAAACTTATACACCCTATATTCAGGAACGGAGGGAGTATAACATAGCATGTAACACAAGAAATTATGGATATGTTGGAGACGTATCAAGCCTCTTTATGCATTTAAAATGCACTTGTTAACAAAGTTGATCAAGTCTTGCCACCAAATGAATTTTATATGACATGAAAGATTTTACACCATATGAGACACTCATGTTACCTTATAATAAATTGGTATGGATCCAATCATGAGAGTTTTGTATTCTTCTTTATATGGGCAATCAATACTTCCCACTCTAATGGACCTCAAATTTGTAATTGTATTAACTCCAGGCATTTTATCAACTTTCTTGGGAAAATAAATAGTATGCTCCTTGTCATGAACATTAAAAGTAAGGGTCAATTGGTTCTGTGCCATGGTTCGAGTTTTATCGGTATGTGTCATACCCGCGCTGTTTCTCTGGTATGTGCCCTTGTTTGCTCTCATATCGCTCAAACTCTCGTTTCCCTCTGATCAACCTACTTTAACCGGTGGGGTCGGCCTGGCGCGGCTCGGCCGGAATTTCATGGGGTCGGCTAGTGGGGTCGTGCCTTTGACCTTAGAGCATGCATGCATGCAAGTGGGCCCAGCGGCGGCGGAGAGCATGCATGGAGCCGTACGTGCGCGTCCATGCCTATGCTGGCCGCGCCTTCAATGGCGTGCCCCCTGGCCGGCAAAAAGCTACCTCTCTGCCTACACTGTCGGCATGGACGCGCATCTGCTCCGCCGTCCTCGCGTCTCTCTTTCCTACTCTATCCTGCTCCAAGCTGAGCAGTCTGGAGCCGACTTAATGTCTGGTCGCCATTACTGCCTTCTAGACCGCGACGCCGTCCAGAGACTGCAGATGGCATTAAAAGGAGCCATCTCCTTGCTTATTGCGCTCACAAATCCCCTCTTCCTCTCCTAGACACCTTCGCCTAGTCTCTTATCTCTCCATGGTTCGTGGTGATGGAAGCTCCACTCCCAGCTCGAACCGCCGCCGCCGCCACGTCCCCTATCCTTGGTTTCTTGAGGCGAGCGAGGGAAGCGGCATGGGGAGTGGGCGTGGGCGTGCGCATACTCCTCCAAGATCGAGCAGGTGGCGAGCGAGGGAAGCATCATGGGACGGGGAGTTTCCAAGTCCAAGGGGCAGGGGCAGGGGTAGGGGCTGGGCCATTGCGCCCGATCCCATTCCCTTCATCGATCTGTCCGACGAGGACGACAAGGACGACCAGGGTATGCACTGGACCATGGTCTGGAATGAGGAGGTCACGGTGGTGCTGGACCCGGGTTTGTCCTGGGCCATGGCCGACCAGAAAGCCATGGACCTTGCCAAGCATTCCGCCGCGAGCAGCAACGTCTCAAGATCTACTCGAAGAGCCAGGGGAAGAAGGAGGACTTGTGGTCGGCGTCGAACAACAACGCCTCAGAAGAAGTGGATGCCAAGGGCAAGGCCGAGACGGTGGAGGTTTCCGATGACGAGGATGAGTGGTAGTCCATTTTAGCAAAGGCCTTATGCTTGACGTTTCCAATTGTGCGGCGACTTGACCATTTTTAGCTTAGAAATGAGATCGTTTACCATACCTTTGGAGCTCATTTGAAACACATTTTTCAGGCGACTCCACCATTTTTTGCTTAGAAATGAAGCCGTTTACCCTACCTTTGGAGCTCATTTGAAACACATTTTTCAGCGAGTCCAAGCTATTTGAAAATTTATATGGATTCAAACTAGATTTGAGCAAGCTCATCCCTATCCCCATTTGGTTTGCCAAAATACCCATTTGGTTACGACGGGTAACAGCCAAAATCCGCATTTAGTGCGTCAAAATACCCATTTGGTCTCACTGAGGCAAATGGGGGTGGGCGAGCCGAAAATCCCTGTTGGGTCCACTCGTCAGCGGGAGTACATCCCTTGTTCTTCGCGCGCGTCCAATCAGATCGCAGAACGAGCTTCTCGCGGATCGCCTGCAGATTTCCTCTGGAGGAAATCGGACGGCTACATATTCCTTCTAGAGGAAATCGGACGGCCGCAGTTTGATCGATATTTGAAATGAGCTTCAAATATTCAAACAAATGTCAAAAAAAGGAAAATCTTGCGCATATAGTCGTATTATGTCATATAGTAACGACTCAAGTTGGAAAAAATGATCTACATACATTTAAAAGGAGAAGGACATGGAGATCATGTGATATTGCATAACTCAAACAATGAGGTCTAAGGTTGGAGAGAAGTGGTTTTCGAATTGCAACATGAAATTTTGAAAAACCTCACAAAAGCTTTGTTTTGGAATGACTAAGAAGGACCCATGCTTAGTTTTTCATTTTCATGTTTTAAACTTGTTTAAATGTTGGTCAAACTTAGGTTTCACCGAATTTGAAATAACCATAATAAATTTTAAAATTATCGAAAAAATGAAAAACCGACGCACATAGTCTTAATATGTCATATACTAACGACCCATGTTGAAAAACTTGGTTTACATACATTCAAATGAGAAGGGCGAGGATCTCATGTGATATCGCGTTTCTCAAATGTGCAAATGAGAATTACAACATGATAATTTCAAAATACTCACGAAAGTATCATTTAGGAGTGACTAAGAATGGTCTAGGCCCAGTTTGCGCAAAAAGTTTACACAAATGTTCGCATGTTCGCGCCCAGAGCACGCCGGGCACGCTCTGAGCGCGTCCAGAGTGTGCACTTAAGGTGTTCCACAGAAGTACAATAACAAATACTCAAACGATTCAAGTTGATAAACAAGGTCTACACACGTTCAGATCGCGTAACTACACAGAGCGCGCATTGTGGGTGCAAGTTCACGTCCAGTTCGTGTCTAGATTGCGCTTGCTGTGTTGATACGGATGCACCGATATGTGTCTAGTTCGTGCAACAAATGCTTCTGATACGTGTAGATGTCTCACAACATCTCGTCTCCAACTGCAGTAAATTTGACCAGAACGACGACGCGCATCAACTGTTCGACAGTTGTACTCGACACATATAGGGGCACCAGATGATGTGGTAAACATTTACAGGCATGTCACTTCGACTAGACGTGAAGCGTGGTCACACGATATCATTGCGAATAAAATCCCAATGTGCATTGTGTTGTCATGTTTACACTGCCGTTGGCAAGAAAACCAAGAGATGCACATGTTCAGTGCCCAAGCGCGGTTATCGATTTACACGCCGGCGGTAGTGAATTCATCACGAGCAGTTATCCCTTCACTAATAAAAACCCCAATGCGCATTGGCATTGCCCTTCACTCGCTCTTCTCTGTGAAAAACTCCAACCACCACTTCTCTCCAACAACAATATCGTCGGACGACGAGCCTTGGTGGCAGAACCTAGCCATCCCGAGCGACTCCGATGGGGAGGGCAACCCGATCGAGTGGTGGGAGGAGGGCCACGGCGACGAGAACGGCGGCGGCGGCGGCTCCGGCACCGACAACGACGGCGAGGGGTCCGACGTCGACCAGAGCAGCAGCGACGGCGAGGGGTCCAACCCGGACTCCAGCGACGACGACGACGATCACCACGAGTCCGAGGAGGAGGACTCGGACCCGGAGTTGAACAAGGGCGACGAGGAGGAGAAGGACGACGACGAGGACAAGGACATGGAGGAGGAGGAGGTCGAGGAGGAGGACGAGGAGGATGATGAGGTCGAGGAGGAGGCAGAGGAGGAGGACGACTCCTCTGACGACTCCTCCGACGACTCCTCCGACGACTCCTCCGACGACGACGAACCGCCGCCCAAGAGGCAGTGCGCGTAGGTGCCGCGCCCGGCGATCGTCGTAGTAGCAGTAGCAGCGCATTAGTTGCATTGCTACTGATTAGTAGTAGTATTAGGTCGCCGCCGGCGTAGTAGCAGTGTTGCATGCACTGCTAATATTTTATAATTGTTAATATAATCCTAATATAATCGAGTTTAAATTAGTAGTAGCAGTTTCAATTCGAGATAGAAATCGAGTTTCAGCTTTCAAATCGAGTTATGAATCCTATTATAAATCGAGTTTCAATTAGTAGTAGTTTCACTAAACAATGACGTACCAATCAACAAATTATCAGTTACGTTAATGTTAATCCAGTTAATTCAGTTAATTTGGTGTTAATTGGGTCGGAGATACCCAACCTGGGAGTCAGACTCGTCCCTTCCTGTCCCCACTTGAGCGGTCCCACTTGGAGGAGGATGACATACTACTCCAGTCAGCCCGAGCCGAGCCACGCCAGGCCGACCCCACCAGTCAGGCCAAGTGCGGGTCAAAGGAGGTTGACCAGTGGGAAACGAGCGTTTGGCCGATATGCGAGCAAACCAGGGCACATAACAGAGAAATAGCGCGGGTATGGCACAAACCGATAGAACTCAGCTAGGTATGTCACAGAACCAATTAACCCTAAAAGTAACTTTTCCTTTATTGCAATCAGTAACAGCCCCTGCAGTATTAAGAAAAGGTCTTCCAAGAATAATATACATATTATCATCTTCAGGCATTTCAAGAACAACAAAGTCAGTCATAATTAAGCAATTGGAAGTTATTTGAACAGGAACATCCTCACAAATTCCAATAGGAACAGTGGTAGATTTATCAGCCATTTGCAAAGATATATCAGTAGGAATCAATTTATCAAGGTAAAGTCTCTTGTAAAGAGAGAAAGGCATAACACTAACTCCAGCTCCCAAGTCACATAGAGCAGTTTTAACATAATTGTTTTTGATAGAGCAAGGAATAGTTGGTATACCTGGATCACCAAGCTTCTTTGGAACCTTACCATTAAAAGAGTAATTAGCCAGCATAGTAGATATTTCGTCATTAGGAATTTTCCTTTTGTTAGTCATAATATCTTTCATATATTTAGAATAAGGAGGCAACTTAATAGCATCAGTCAAAGGAATTTGCAAGAACAATGGTTTCATCCAATCACAAAATCTATTATAATGATCTTCCGCTTTGGATTTAAGTTGTTTAGCAGGAAAAGGCATTGGTTTTTGGACCCAAGGTTCTATTTCATTACCATGTTTCTTAGCAATAAAATCTTCTTTAGTGTACTTTTTATTTTTAGCATGGTTTTCAGGTTCTTCCTCTATTTCTTCCTGATCCAAATTGGCATTGTTATCTTTATCATTGTTATTAGTGTTATCATTGTTGTGTTCATTACCACTTTCAGTTTCAGCATCACAAACAGATATACTATTAGGATTAATAACAGGTTCACAGGATTCTACAACAGTTTTATATTTCTTTTTCTTTTTCCTAGAAGGAATACTAGGTTCATTCTCTCGTTCAGAATCTTGTTCAATTCTTTTATCATGTCCTTCAGGATACAAAGGATCCTGAGTTGATTTACCACCTCTAGTTGTTACTTCGCAAACAAGTTTTTCTTTAGCAATAGAGTTGTTTACAAACTATTATTTTTGCACTTTAGTGAGTTGATCTATTTGAGTTTGAACCATATGAAAGTGTTTAATTAGCACTTTAACATCATTAGCAGTTCTATCAAAAATATCATGTAAATCACTAATAGCATGAGGATTTTTCATTAAATGATTCTCTATTCTCGAATTAAAATTACCTTGCTTAACAATAAAATCATCAAAGTATTAAGCAGGAGGTTTAGAGTAAGGAATATCTCTATCATCAAACCTTTGGAAAGAGTGTACCTCAATAACGGTTGGAGGAGGAATAGGCTTACATAATTCTTCAATAGGAGGTAATTACTTCACATCTTCAGATTTTATACCACTTTCTTGGAGAGATCTTTTAGCTTCCCTCATTGTTTCTTCATTTAATTCAATCATACCTCTCTTCTTTGGTGTTGGTGGAGGTGTTGGAGTAGGTCCAGGAATATCCGAATCATCATTATTCTTGCATATAGTAGTCATTAATTCTTCAGCTTCTTCGGGAGTCCTTTTCCTAAAAAAAACTAGCAAAACTATCCAGGTATGTCCTAGATTCAGCAGTTAGTCCACTATAAAATATATCAAGTAGATCATTTTTCTACAAATCATTGTTCGACTGCCCCCTCAAGATGCAACAAAAGCGTGTACAAGCTTTGGGCAATTTCTCACCCTCTTCTTGATTAAAATTATAGATTTTTAACAAAGCATCATGTTGAGCACTAGTAGGGAAATATTTTCGAAAGTAAGCATCAAGCAAACCCTTAGGACTAGTGATGGAACCAGGAGAAAAATTATTATACCAAGTTTTAGCTTCTCCTTTCAATGAGAAAGGAAATATTTTAGCAACAAAGTAAGTGCGTCTTTTAATGTCTTCAGCAAATATTTCACTTAATTCAGACAATTCATTCATATGTTCTACAGCACTTTCTTTTCAGTTCCACAGACTGGTTCTCTTTCAACTATAGGTATATGAGCCAAATCAAGAGAGAAATCATAATATTTATCTTTTATGTTTACAAGAGATGTAGCAAATTTAGCATCAAGAGATAATTTATATTTAACAACACATTTTTCAACAAGTTTTTCAAAAGCACTAGCATCTTTCATACCATTAATTTGTTTAACAAGAGCATCATCAAGATTCACATACATATCATCACACTCATCATCAGTATCACATGTAAATTCAGGTGAATTAACAGGTGTTTCAGCATTTTCATTAGGAATTTCAGCATTTTCAGTTTGTTTAGATTTAGCAATAGTAGCATTTAAAAAGTGACCTAATGAACCAGTTTCATCAAGAGCAGTAGAAGCATCATCATAACTAACTTCAGATTCAGCAGTAGTAATAGAACGTGCAGGTTGTGGGGGTGTAACAAGCTTACTCAACACAGATGGAGAATCAAGCGCAGCAGCAGAGTTCAGAGTTGTACCTTCCCTTGTAGTGGATGGCACGATGGGAAACTTCTTATCAGCATTTCTTCCCATGATGAATAAATTCCAGCGAACAATATCACACTCAGGTGGGCTTGCAAATAAAGCTATGCTCCCGGCAACGGCGCCAGAAAATAGTCTTGATGACCCACAAGTATAGGGGATCGCAACAGTCTTCGAGGGAAGTAAAATCCAAATTTATTGATTCGACACAAGGGGAGCCAAAGAATATTTGTAATCTTTAACAGATGATTTGTCAGATCAGCTGCACATGTGAATAGACTTGCTCGAGGAAGATTATCAGTAGCAACAGTTTGATAGCAGAGACAGTAATGAAATAACATTAGCAGGAGAATTAAGACAGCCATTGTGATTGAAGTAGACAGCAGGATTAAAATGTTGTAGGCACAGGGACGGATGTACGGGCGTTGCATGGACAAGATAATTCATGTAATAACATAGCATAGGCATTTGTAGATAAATAATATAAAGCATCCAGGCATTAACTAATCATAAGCATGTATTCCAATTTAGTTATGCATGCTCGCAATGAGAAACTTGCACATCATCTTTTGTCCTGCCAGCCTGTTTGCAGCGGGGCCTCTAGGGAAACTACTGGCAATTAAGGTACTCCTTGTAATAAAGTACCGGAGAAAAGCATTAACACTCCGTGATACATATGATCCTCACATCATAGCCATTCCCTCCGGTTATCCCAATTGTTGTCACTTTGGGGCCAACGGTTCTAGACAATAACATGTGTATACAACTCATAGATATGATCCAAAACAACAATTATCATCATAATTCAATAACATGTGCAGATCTGAAATCATGGCACTCAGGACCTAGTGTCAAGCATTAAGCATAAGAAGTTGCAACAATGACGTAAAACACCGATAACGAATACTAGGCACCATGCCCTAACAATATTACAACTATTACATGAGTGATCTCATCCAATCCCTACCATCCCCTCAAGCCTACTGCGGTGAATTACTCACTCATGGATGGGGGAAACATGGATGGTTGATGGAGAGGCGGTGGAGATGACGATGGCGATGATCCCCTTCGATTCCCCATCCCAGCAGGGTGCCGGAACAGAGACTTCTGGTCCCCAAACTAGGGTTCGTGATGGCGGCGACGTACGGGTTTGTTCTCTGGAAAAGTGTCTATCCCCCGTGCGTTTGTAGGTTAGGAGGGACTTATAGCCGTGAGGGGGTCGCGAGGGAGTGGCCGAGGTGGCCTTCTCACCTCCTGGCGCGGCCAGGTGGGCCCCCGCGCCACCAGGTGATGAGGGCCCCTCGGGCCTCTCCTCCGTTTGGTCTTCGTGGCTCCTGGTCCTCCTCGGATAGAAAATGACTTCTGGTTGACTTTTGAGCTTTTTCTCTGAAGTTGATATTTCTGCACAAAAAGAAGACACCAGGGTAATTCTCCTGAAAACAGCGTTAGTCCGCGTTAGTTGCATCCAAAACACACAAATTAGAGGTAAAACAATAGCAAAAGTGTTCGCGAAAGTAGATACGTTTTGGACGTATCATCCCCCACCATCGACAACATCGCCGTCTCCAAGACGCTCATCGATGGTGGCGCAGGCCTGAACGTCATCTCTGTCGAGACCTTTGAGACGATTCAAGTGCCCTACGAGTGGCTCATGCCCTCCAGGCCCTTCACTGGAGTTACCAGCGGCTCAATGGAGCCTTTGGGGAAGGTCCGGCTCGCCGTCACCTTCGGCACGCAGAAGAACTACCGCACCGAGCTCATCGACTTCGATGTCGCGCACATCGGCTTGCCGTACAACGCCATCCTCGGCTACCCCGTCCTCACGAAGTTCATGGCTGTCACGCATCATGCCTACAACATGGTCAGGATTCCCGGCAGCGCAGGCACCCATCTTCATCCACAGCCACGTCCTGCACGCCACACGCGTTGTCGAGACCGCCTACAAGGCAGCCGCCATGGCATTTTCGGCTGAAGAGGACATGGAGCCTCTCGAGAGGCCCAAGAAGAAGAAGCAGTTGTTCTCTCAGGAGCCAGCTTCCACGAAGAAGGTCTCCCAGAGCTCCAGCGGCTCGGGGGCTGAGGGCTCGAGGGCTAGCGTCACCATTGGCGTTGCTCTACCTCCCAAATAGGAAAGCGCGCTCGTCGCCTTCCTCTGGGCAAACTCTAACTTGTTCGCATGGACTCCGTCAGACATGTCCAGTGTACCGGGGGAGGTGATTTTGAGCACCACTTAACCGTGTGTCCAAACGCATGCCCCGTCAAGCAAAAGGAAAGAAAGCAAGCCCCCGAGAAGCAAGCATTCATCATCAAGGTAGTCGAGAAGCTCAAAGCGGCAAATGTTGTCCGCAAAGTCGCGCACCCCACTTGGCTCTCCAACGGCGTGGTTGTCCCAAAGCCCGCTGGAGGAGGCCTCCTCTGCATCGACTACACTGATGTCAATAAGGCCTGCCCCAAGGACCCATACCCCATGCCAAGGATCGACCAGATCGTGGACTCCACTACAGGCTGCGACCTCCTCTGTTTCCTTGACGCCTTCTCTGGTTATCACCAGATCAAGATGGCTAAAGAGGATGAGGAGAAGACAGCATTCCTCACCCCTTGCGATGTGTACTTCTATGTCTTCATGCCCTTCGGCCTGAAGAACGCTGGCGCCACCTTCCAGAGGCTCATGAGGATAGCCCTTGGCGAGCAAATGGGCAGAAATACAGAGGCTTATGTCGACGACATCGTCGTCAAGTCTCGAGAGGGAGATACTCTCCTGCGGGACCTCGAGGAGACCTTCGCCAGCCTACGCAAGGTGAACATCAAGCTCAACCCTGCCAAGTGCGTCTTTGGAGTGCCGTCAGGCAAACTGCTTGGATTCCTCGTGTCCCACGGCGGCATAGAGGCAAACCCTGACAAGATCAAGGCTATAGAGGAAATGCAGCCTCCTCGCCGGCTCAAGAACATGCATCGCCTAGCAGGCTGCATGGCCAGCTTGGGCCGCTTCATCTCCAAGTTTGGCGAGAGAGTCCTGCCATTCTTCAAGATATGAAGAGATCTGGCACCTTCAAGTGGACGGCTGAAGTGGAAAAAGCCTTTGAGGACTTGAACAGGTACTTGGCCAGCCCACCAGTCATGGTTGCCCCTAGGACAGGCGAACACCTGAAGCTGTACCTCTCATCCACTCCTCAGACCGCCAGCGTCGTCCTGGTGGTAGAAAGAGAAGAGCCAGTCCTCCCCAAGAAGAGTGCAACCACTCCAAGGCCAAAGCCGCCTGACGAAGAGCTCGACAAAGGGACAGACTCCACGAACCCACAGCCAGGCCCAGAGCCACAAGCCGAGTCTGGCCCAAGCACCCTTGCCGAGACACCTCCACAGGCTAACCTCGCCAAGGGCCCTAGAGAGCCTCCACAAGCCGATCTCGCCAAGAGCCCTGAAGAGCCTCCACTGACTGATCTCCTCAGGGCCCTGAAGAGCCTCCCCAGGCAGCCAACGCTGCGCTTAAGCTGAGAACCCTTGTCGAGCACCCCGTTTACTTCGTTAGTACAGTACTGCGGGATGCTCGGGAGAGGTACACAATGCAGCAGAAGCTCCTCATTGCGCTCCTCATTGCCTCAAGGAAGCTGCGACACTACTTCCAGGGCCACTCCATCACGGTGGTCACCTCATTTCCCCTGGAGCAGATCCTGCGCAACCCTAACGCCACAGATCATGTCGCGGGATGGAACATAGAGCTGCAGCCATTCAATTTGCGCTTTGATACCACAAGAGTCGTCAAAGGAAGAGAGTTGGCAGACTTCGCCGCTGAATGGACTGACCCAACCCCTGAAGAGCCTCAAGGAGAAGAGCCAGAGCCCTCTAGAGAGAAGATGCCCAGCCACTGGACCATGAAGTTCGACGGAGCCTTCGCCTGCCGCAATGGCAGAGCTGGCGTCGTCTTGATCTCGCCGAAGGACAACAAGCTCTACTACGCGGTCCATTTGTGCTTCGTAATCGACAAGATCTCCAACAACATCGCGGAGTACGAGGGCCTCCTCGCTGGCCTACGGGCCGCCCTCGCTCTAGGCGTCCAGCACCTGCTCATCAAAGGCGATTCCCAGCTGCTCGTCAACTTCTCCAACAAGAGCTACAAGACTAAGGACGACCACATGGCCGCATACCTCCTGATGGCACCCGCACCCATTGGGTGTGGGTAGAGCTCAACCAAACCCGCACCCATGTACTAAAATTTTAACCACACTCGCACCCGCACCCACGTCTGGGTACAAATTTAATACCATACCCGCACCCATGTGGGTAATAAAAACCCACGGGTAAACCCACCAAAAAAACTCAACATGATATACTATGCATTACGTATATGAAAATAACAACACTATGTAATTCGAAAATAACATTAATGCAGAGCCTGCAGCCCAACATAACTACATAAGGTGCATAGAAGCATAACAAATATATGTAGTTCTAACTTCAGGCAATACATGTGCAAAGAAGTCACATGGCATCACAATCAACTTTAAAAGTTCACAATTTAACGATTACAATAACGGTTCAGATGACAGAGAATTTAAGAATATAAGGAGATGACAGGGGTGCGGGTCGGTGCGATTTTTATTTTTCAGAACTACATAATGCATAATTTATGGAGTCAAATGTGCGATATACCGGGTAGGTGGGTACGCGGGTATGGGTTTTGATATACCATACCCGTACCCGCAATACCCAGTGGGTGCATATTTTTTACCATTTACTTACCCATGGGTAAAGATTTTATCCCACCCTAATGGGTAAAAACCCACCGGGTATACGGGTAATGGGTACCCATTGCCATCGGTACGCATACCTTGAAGAGGTCCGCAAGCTTGAGAAGCACTTCAGGGGCATGGAGCTCATGCACATCCCAAGGAAGGAAAACCAAGATGCTGACGACATCGCCAAGCGTGCATCAAGAAGCCAAGCTCAGCAGGCCGGCGTCTTTGAAGAGAGACTCGTCAAGGCATCCATAAAGCAGACTCAAGAGGCCATAGCCGCAAGCACAGACGAAGCGCTCCCACCACCTCCTGTCACGGGGGCTCCCGGCTGTGGCCACCACACAGGGGAGCGCATGTTGCTCACAACGGTGCATCAAGAAGCAAGCTGGATCAACGAGCTCAAGGACTACCTCGCCAAGAGAATCCTCCCCGAGGAAGACGTCAAAGCAGAGCGAATCGCTCGCGAAATCCTACTACATCCTCGAGGGAAATCTATACCGCAAGCACACAAACGGCATCGCGCTCAAATACGTCCCTCCGGAAGAAGGAAGAAGACTGATCAAGGACATCCACAGCGGGGAGTGCGGCCACCACTCGTGCGCCCGCACCCTCGCAGGAAAAGTCTTCAGGAGCGGCTTCTACTTCCGCAAGCACTTCAAGATGCAGTCGACATCGTCCAAGCGTGCGAAGCCTGCCAGTTCCACGCCAAGCAAATCCATCACTCGGCGCTGGGGCTACAGACCATCCCGCTCTCCTGGCCGTTCGCGGTCTAGGGGCTGGATATCTTGGGATCGTTCCACAAGTCTCAAGGGGGCTATCGCTACCTCTTCGTGGCCATCGACAAGTTCACCAAATGGCCCAAGGTCGAGTCGACACGCACCATCCCAGCAGGCGCAGCGGCGAAGTTCATCAGAGGTCTGGTCTGCCGCTTTGGAGTGCCTAATCGCATAATCACCGACAACGGCTCGCAGTTCACAGCGGCATCTTCAGGGCTTACTGCGATAAACTTGGCATCAAGCTATGCTTCGCCTCGGTGGCTCATCCATAGAGCAATGGCCAAGCCGAGCGAGCAAACGCAGAAGTCCTCAAGGGCTTAAAGACCAGGACCTTCAACATCCTCAAGGGCCAAGGCAAGGGCTGGATAAACGAGTTCCCTCCGGTGCTCTGGTCCATCCGCACAACGCCGCCCAAGCCCACGGGAGAAACACAGTTTGCCCTCGTCTATGGAGCCGAAGCAGTCCTCCCCACAGAGATCAAGCATGGATCCCCACGGGTCCTTGCCTTCAATGAGGACGAGCAAGAGGATCTCCACAACGACGACCTGCTCCTTCTCGAGGGACTACGTCGCCGAGCCGCCCTCCAGGCGGCAAAATACCAGCAGGACATGCAACGCTACCATAGCCGCCACGTGCGCTCGCACACCCTAGAGGCAGGCGATCTCGTCCTCAGGCGAATCCTCTCCAAGGAAGGCCTCCACAAGCTATCACCAATGTGGGTAGGTCCCTACAAGGTCACTCACATCGCCAGGCCTGACGCGGCTCGCCTCGAGACTCAAGACGGCATCCCCGTCAAAAACCCATGGAACATCATGCATCTACGCAAGTTCTACCCGTGATCATCGTCACGCCCGTGATCATTGTCACGTCAAGACATCTGGCTCTAGAGAAAGCTTACGGCTCCACCTCCAGGCATTTTTTGTCTCTAGAGGAAAGCTCACGGCTTCACCTACAAGCTTCACAAATGCTTCTCTCGAGGGTCATCCCTCCGAGCTATCCTTGTAACGATCCACCGCGGGCCGTAGAGAGTATCTGCCACTAATGGGTGGTCCCCATGCCTCAAAATGGAAAATACATTAACTTGGCAACCCCAAGCATAATGAGACATTTATTCCTAAGTGAACTATGTGCTATGGCGTCGCTATGTAATATTTTGGTGGTGACTTTATTCCCGCATTATTGTTTTTCAGTGTGCGCTTATATCTTTCCCCATGCGCACCTCGCGAGAGGGGGCTGAGTACGGTGCCAATGCCTCAATTGACACACCAGCAGCACTGCAAAACCCAAGGGATCCGAGCTCTTTCTAAAGGGCAAGCTCCCACAAACACGCCATATCTCCAAAGGACCTTGCTACTTACTCTCCTCGCAAGGAACGCCTGAGGAGACCTATAAGCGCGCATGAGTTCCTACTACCATGCACAAGCGTTTGGGTTTGCCTCTCTAACATCCGCAGGGAACGAGCGTCACTCCAAGCCTGAGGAGGAAAAATGTTCAACCCTTGAAGAGGAGCTCCCCACCAGGGAAAAATCTCTGCACGGCAAAGTCTCTACAGGGCAAAGAACCTCGAGAAGCTAAGTCATGTACTCATGCTTCAAGAGTTTTTTCTCCTCCGCAAGCACACGTTGTCCCTCGAGTGTTTAATTTTCCCTTACACTTCATAGACTACTCGTACGTCAAAGGGGGGCACTTGAGCATCGCGACTCAAGGCTCTTACCTCTCGAAGCCTTAACCCCCCCCCCCTCCCCCGGCCTTGCTGAGTCATTGCTCTAGCATACCGCAGTTGCGGAGTCATAGCGCGAAGAGACGGGTCCGAACGACGCAGATCAAACAAAGACATGAAAATAAGATAAAGGGCCTCTCGAGGGGCACACGAGCTAATTTAAAGTGCTTAAATAGTATATTACAAGCCAAGATTCAAATTGTCTAAATAAAAGTTGTTCAAATAAAAGCGCCCCTGGCGCATGACAGATAAGCTCAGGCGGAATCCGCGCCATCACCCGTCTCCGCGGCGTCCTCCTCGCCTGCATCGGCAGAGCCAGCCTCCTCGCCATCGTCAGCAGCCGCCTCAGCATGCCTGAGGCGGTTGTAGAAGGTGTCAACTTGGCCACGAAGGGAGCTAGAAATCTTCCACCCATCCTCGCCCTCGAGAGGCTCGGTCACCGACGACAAGTCGAACTCGGGCGTGACGTGCTCGAGGTTGGTGAAGATGCGGTCGACCACCACGGCCAGGAGCTGGCGGCTTTCCGCCTCGACCACCTCGCGGAGCTCGGTGGCAGGGCCCTCAAGCGTCGTGAAGAGCTGGTCGAAGTAGACCAGGTACATGGCAGCATCACCATGGCCTCGAGAAGCAGCGTGCGACGCCTCCGCGACAAGCTTGACGGCGAGCTCGTTGCCCCTAGTCACTAAGGACTGGAACATGCGATCCCGCTGGTTCGTCAGCACCCGAGCCGCCTGGGCGTTGTCGGTGGCCTCCACCGCACGCTCCACCGCAGGACCCACCTGCTTGTTTATCTCCTCCATGTCCTTGATGAGGGAGTTCAGGTGCTGGGTGGCCGCCCTGCTAGCTGCCTCCACTTGGAGACGGGCCTCGTTGGCGCGTTGGACGCGGCTCTCCAGCTTAGCTTTGGCCTTCTCGAGCTCGCCGATCCGCTTGGCGTCCGCGTCGCGCTGAAGCTTGAAGCGGTCCTCCTGCTTCTTGGCCTTGTCGCGGTAGTCCTGGGGGATGGCCGCTTTGTACTTCTGCTCCCTGGACTTGAAGTCCGCCTCCGCCTCATCCTTCCTCTAGGCGAACTTGGCCCTGAAGCGCTCCATGATCTGCTGCTGGGAGGCGACATATTGGTTGTGCTTCTGGAGAGCCTCGGCCAAGTTCCCCTCCCGGGCCTCGAGCTCCTCGCGCTTGGTCGCGAGCTCATTCTCCGCCTGCAGCCGCTGCTCGTCGCGTAGGCGCACCTCCTTCTCCGTGGAGAGCAGTTGTTGCTCCGGGACGACCAGGCCCTTGCGGGCATCCTCCAGAGAGGCTCGCTCGGCTTCATGGGCAGAGCGAAGCTGGGACTCGAGCTGGGCGAGCTCGTGGTGCTTATGTGCCAGCGAGCCCTCCATGGCTTCCCGCTCCGCCGTCACCTCAGCCAGGAGCTTCGCGGCCACGTCGCGCTCAGCCTGAAGGGGTGCGAGGAGCTCGTCAGCATCACGAATGGCCCCATCGCGCACCTCCATGGCAAAGCGAATCGCCTCCTCGAGCTTGGCCTATAGGGCCAAGTCCTCTTGGCGGCGAGCCTCCACCGCGGCATGGAAGGCCACCCACGCCTCTGCAAGCTCGTCCTGCCGCTGGGTGATCTGTGCATCTTCGAGAGCGAAGTGGGCCTCCAGCCCCTCCAGCGACTCCCGCACCAGGCGGAAGGCGACGTCGCGATGCCCCCTGCTCCAGTCCCAGCCGTTGAGGACTAGGTCGCAGGAGGAAGAGAACCACGCTCCTACGTCGATCTTGGAGAACGGAGCCTCGGAGCGGGCTTGGGGGCTGGGCAGCGAGCCATCCTCCTTGGCGCTCGCGTCCTTCTCGCCGTCCTCGCCGCCCTAGCGTACCATATCATGTTGCAGCTCAGCTCCTGCAGCGGGGCGTGGCGAGGACGATGAAGGGGCTCCTCTCTCTATCTTATCGGCGCCAGGCTCGCCCTAGCCCGCCTCAGCCTCCTACTGTGCGGCAGAAGTGGCCGCACGAGGCGGAGTGGATGCGCGAGGAGGAGTTAGCACGCGCGGTGGCGTTGGCGCGCGAGGCGAAGTAGGCGCGCGAGGAGGAGTGGTCACCCTCTCCTCTTGCTCCTCAGGCCTCGCCTTCTCGAGAGGCGGCGCAGTTGCCTCCGCCTGAGGCATTTCTTCAGTAGGGCATGTGGAGCCGTCTCCACAGGCCTCGAGGCCTCGTCAGCCATGGCCTCTGTCGTGGCTTTCTTCACATCAGTAGCCTTGCGAAGATTATGACGCTTCGCAGGCACAAGATCGCTGGCAAACGCCAAGGAAGACCTTCAGAAAAGGTTGAAGAGAGGAAGACCAAGAAACAGGCAATCAAGATGAAAGTTAAAACACTTACCCAGATTGCTTGGCGCCGGTGTCCACCCACGCCAAGCTTGACGAGCGCCATGAGGGCTTGGCCTTGGAGCAAGATCACTCCGGAGGCGCCTCAGCCTTCCTCTTGGAGGGGACATCGGACGGCCTTGCCCCAGGCCTGTCGACGGCCGCTTTGGACCAGGGCTCGCCGCCCCACCGCGGCCACCTCGTCGTCAAGCTCGTCCTCCTCCTCCACAAGGCGCGAAGGCGCCACCACAAAGGCCTCGTCATCGCATGACGAGTTCTCGCATATCTCGTCAGTAAAGGGGCCTGCCCTTCTGGAGGACACCTCTCCCGTGGAGGGATTCGCTGTGGCCTCCTCCTCGCCTTGCCCGGCTCCTGAAGCGGAGGGCGACTTCATGGCCCCCGCCTCTTGCGCCACCGGCGCGGCCTCCTCCCTCTTGTCCCCCGCCAGGCCTATCGGGGTGAACGTGGGCATCCCCTCCAAAACGTCCAGGCGTTCGGCCATGTCGAGTTGGTGCAGAGGCGTAAGCGAGAGCGGAAGCTTGTCCACAGCCGGCACCTCCGGGTTGATGAAGAGGATGGACAGGACGTAGTCGACAACCTCCTTGTCGTTGTTGCCAGGCTGGAGCCGCATCGGGTCCTTGTCGCCCGCGTACATCCACATCGGCTTCTTGTGAGCCTAAAGTAGAGCGATGCGGCGCGTCACGAAGTCCAGGACGATCATCTGCCCCGTGAGGCCCTCCTCGCAGAGATAACGCATCCGAGCCACTAGGTTCACGCTCTCCGCGCAGCTGAAGGAGGGCTTGCCCCAGTGGGAGTTCTTCACGGGCGACGCGTCTAGGATGTCGAGGAAGGCGCACGGTGACTCCACGCCAATGTAGAACCATTTTTGGCGGAAGTCATCCACCTTCTTCGTCACCGCCGTAATGAGTTTGTCCCCGTTCCACGACATGGGGATGTAGACGCCCCCCATGCCGTCCACGATGCGGAAGGAGACGCACCCGGACCACTCGTTGGCCGTGGTGCACCGGAGTGCGTAGAAACTCCTGAAGAGAGCCACCGAGGGCTCCACGCCCAGGTAGGCCTCGCAGAGATAGGCGAAGATGGAGAGGATGAGGATGGAGTTTGGATGAAGGTGGAAGAGTTGGATCTAGTAGAACTCCAGCACCGCCTCCATGAAGGGCGAGTGTGGGGGAACCATCCGACGCAATGGAGGAAGATGGGGAAAATCCATGTGGGCGCTCCCCGGGCTCCGCGGTCCGGAGCACACTGGCGCCATGCTCGTTGGTCCGCCCCGCGACCATGAAGCGGATCTTGTCCAGCGCCGCCTCCTGGGTGTGCGCCCCAATCAGCGCCGCGCCGTACGCGGGCTCGGCGGACACCTCCTGAGAAGACATCGCCAGCGCCACCTTGCCTTTGCCCTTGGCAGGACTCATCGCAGGAGAGGAAGAAGGGTGAGGAGCAAGAAGGATTGAGGAGGAAGCAAGCAAGTTTCGCCGGGGAGCACGGGCGGAGAGCTCGAAAGCGGAAGGCTTGTGCGCGAAAAATGAGAGCAGTAACGGCTCTCCGCCGGGGCGCGTAGGCTTTATGTCTCGCCAGGAGCAGTTACAGGGATGTGGTGGGACCCCCCACGATGCACGCCCCTGTGATCGTGCGTGGCAGTTGCACAGCAGCGCGACGCGTGTCTCAGGCCGGCCGGACACTTTGGGACCACAACGATTCGGCTGCGTCCATGGGCTCAGCCGTGCCCATCTTGGGCCCGGGGGCTACTGTCGGCCCAGTGAGGACCAGGGTGTGCAGAGCCCACTCTCCACAACCCGCGCACGCGACAGAACCGACGAAACGACTAAGGACCAAGCTACCGCTTGGAGAGACTCTCGAGAGGCAACTCCTCTCAAGGGCCTGAAGAGGAAGCGAGTGCCTGAAGAGGACCCCCTCGCTTCAAGAGACTCCACAAGGCTCCACCCGCCTGGAGAGGAGTCAACGCAAATCCCTCCACAAGGTCACCAAGGCCATGTGGAGACACTTTGCAGCTAAGCAACCGTTGTAGGGCGCACATGGCCTCTGCAGCAGCCGCAGAGTGACGCGCGCGTCTGCAGACAGTGACGCGGGCGCCGCAGTTGCCATTCTGGTGATTAAAGGAGTCAACAAAGTTGCGCCACCAGAGCCGGACTATGAGACCTTCCTGTTTGGTGATAAAGCGGTTGGACGGCGCAACGCTCCAAGAAGATCGTCATCGTGGGCTCCGCCATGATCGCTGCAGCGCCTGCTGGTCGTTCTACGCGGACTGCGGATTGTCGGCCACCATGGTTGTCTTTAGCACGGATGGACCGAGTCCATGTACGATTCGGCGGCGGTGAACTCCACTCCATCGCGCCACTGCCATGAACCCATCCACTGCATAAAGTGCAAGGATGAGGCCCGGGGCGCCTATAAAAGGAGGAGGAGCACCTCCGTAGCGAGGGATCGCATTCTGAAATCTTGGAACTCTAGCCAAGAGCGTAGGATAGCCAACTAGCTCGAAGAGGAAGAAGACCACAACTTCACTCTTCAAGCACCAATCTACCTAAAGGGAGCCCTCGGCAAGCTCATTGTACTGTAACCTCTACAGTTCAATACAGACAAGCAGGAGTAGCGGTGTTACCTCCTCCTGAGAGTCGTGAACCTGGGTATGGGTTGGTGTCCTTCTTTGTCGTGTCACTCCTCTTCAGGCTCGACGAGCATCGTCGCCGTGCCTCTCGAGGGTCGTTTGACCTCCACGTTCAGTCCCACTTCGAACTACTCTTCAGAGTGTGACTATCCATGTTCCATGGGAGTCACTCTCCGACATTTGCTTATGTGGTTTGTAAAAATTTAATAAATTAGTTGAATTTATGTTTAATTTCATTCATATTTGAATATGAAAATATAGCCGTTCAGGGTCATATAGGGAGGACGGTTGGGCGTCGGGTCGTCCCCATTCTTCCTACGAGCACAAAATTGACAATTTTGGACGCCGTTTGGGTGTGGGTGTGTGGTGGTGGGGGGTGGTGGAGTGGGGATGCTCTAACCATATACTTTCTCCTGGACAGAATTATGCTTTGAATCCCACAATGCAAGGGATAAATCGGCATGGGGACCTCTATCACTGTGACAAGACAGAACTATGACTTTCTCCATCAACGGAAGCAAACATAGCAGATTTGTTATATAGAGTTTTGCCTTCTAAGTTGTTAGTGTACATATTCTTGCCATGAGAATTTTTTACATCTCTTTTTAACGTTTTGTAGCATGGGAATCCCGCATTTGCAAGTCAGAACTGAGCAATGATAATCAGTGTTCACACATACCAGGTCCATAAAAGCAATCCCACATAATACAACACAATCAGTTTGACATATAAGTTTTTCTCGCCGCCACCTGGAGTTTAACCACACCTAACCCTGCTCGATTCCTCCTCCCGCTTCACTCGTCACCATTCGACAAGACCAGTTGGGCCAACGCCAAACGTGATTCGTAATTTTTGAACACAGGCAATTCTATGGTAACTAGATCATTCCTAAGTCAAGCAAAAACTAGTTTAACACACAAGCTCTCTGCCGCTATAAATACAACAGAACAATCAATCCCCTCGTACGAATTAAGACGGAGCCATCGGACAACTGCACGAATTAAGAGGTTCCAAAGCAAAGATTTGCTAAAACTGCACCGGTCCAGCACCATAATGACCACAGTAGCCGAAATATATTACTTGTTAATCCCAGATTCAACTCCTTCCTGAAAAATGCAATGTCAAAAATTAGCTCACCATATAATCTAATTCAAAAACTGAAATGCCAAATGTTAATCGCACCACAATATTATCATGAGAGCATAATGAGAGCTATACCACAAATTGGACCTTTTATTTTTCAAATTATTGATTTGCTATCATCTTGTGAGCTCTTTCTGCTAAGTTGGCAGTTTTTAACGTAAGAAAAATACAAGGTGAACCTCTCACATCCATTATAATAAAATGAGCAGTGCAGTAATTAACCATGCACTTTGAGTCTTTTTGTGCATTAGTAAGATACTTGGTTACCATATATGCATTTACATACTCAAACCAATTTGCTCATAAAGCAAGCAGTTCATAAACAGGCTACCCTTCTATGGTGGCATAAAATAGAAAGCAAATCTGGCACTTTTGTGCGTACCTTGTACTTTGTATCAAAAGTCCAAAACTACTAATTTATAACAGATATATTGACGAATTTCCAAGTGGCACACTACAAAACCGCAGCTGATCTGCATCATCAAGTGTCCTTGTGGTATTACAAAGATATAGAAAGTTACTCCCTCCGTTCCAAATTAGATGACTTCCATTTGTCAAAAAGAGCATGATTTCCAAGTGGCACACTACAAAACCGCAGCTGATCTGCATCATCAAGTGTCCTTGTGGTATTACAAAGATATAGAAAGTTACTCCCTCCGTTCCAAATTAGATGACTTCCATTTGTCAAAAAGAGCATGCATCATGCTCTTTTTGACAAATGGAAGTCATCTAATTTGGAACGGAGGGAGTACATGACAGTGCTCAGCAGCTTGGGGAGACAAGGTTATGGGAATTAAAATTTAGCAGTGAAGCAGAACCAGGACATGCCAGGCAGTCATTTTAAGTGAATGAGCACAAACATAGCTAGAAGAATAACTGTGGCAGGGGTAAGAGTGGAGCAGCTACTTCAAACGAGCTACGAGTCAATTTTCTCCTAAATCTCAATATTAAGCCTTAATCTTAAGTCTGAACATTGGGTCTCAATTACCAATCACATAACCATTTGTTTATTAAGTACAGATCCTCCTCAAGATTAATACCGATAAATAATTACCCTAGGCCTCCAAGGTTCCTGATAAACCGTACCAGCCCCCAAAGTCATTACAAAAAGGAAGCCTCATCCAGACACGCTTAAAAAGTGATAGTGAGAAGGTGAACAAAAAGTAAAACTAGAATGTTTTCTAAAGTAGTGAGTTACGTACTATTAGCCTACTGATTTCGGAACGGATATGATATAATGATTAACAAAAAAACATGATGAAAACAGAGAAGCCAACGAGAAGAAAACATTCTATTCTTTTTTAATAGGAGGCAAACCATGTTTCTTTTTTGCTTAAAGTTCCTTCACTGACAGCAAAATGCTTTCATTTTATTGCAGAAAATATTGTACTCATATCTTTACTTTTTGGAACCTCCAACCTGCTAATTAAATTAAACTTATCACATGTACCTCTGACTCGGTACACATGTTACCCAAACTTAGATTTAAAACAAAAAAGTACTATTGCAAGTGTGGCTAATCACATGTTTTGTAATGCAGTTTGTAGCCTGCAAAATGAAAAAAATGACCTACAAAAATTTCCTTCTGTCCATGGTAAAACATGAGTATTCATTGATTATGCTTTTGCAGATAACAAGACTAGGATATAGCATCTTGCACTTCAGACATACAAGGGGTAAACAATGACAACAAAAATCACAAACAGAATCAACAACAAATAGGATTTTCTTAAGTATGTTCACCTTAAAATAAAGGAATACATACAATTACCATGCGAATAAACAAAACTACTTAGTGAAACTGCACAGTAGTGGATCAAAAACAAAACGAAATGGTGGTTCTTATACATGGGAAAGCACAAGGGAATGAACTGTAGAAAGATATGTAGTTACCTCTTTGCTCCACTCAGGCACACATGTGCAGGTACTTGGAGAAGGCACATGAAATGAATGCAGAATTTGTGGCAAGGCTTGTAGAAGCCATATCATCATCACTTTCAATGCAGTTTGGATATACTTTCTTGTATCTAGACAATGCTCCTATAGTCTTCTTCAACATATCAATCACAATTACCCACGATGCATCGGCATCATTGAAAGACCGATTGCTCAGCACAAAGTAGACAACATCAGGCTCCTCCATGCTCACAAGGGGGAAGGAAGGTACGACACGCAGGAGGTTGCCATAGCCCTGCAGAGCCCAGAGTTCAGTATCCCCCATGACATATTCCTTCTCCCATGTCATGCTATCTTCTATAAACTTCCACACATTTATGGAAAATGAAGATGAAGCAGGTTCACGGTTGCCTGAGATGAATAGAGTGGTGGTGACGACTTCGACAAACTTCAAGATGCAGCCATCATTGGTGACGCACAAACTCCTGTACTTTTCTGGGCACCCTCTGAGTCCTGTTTCGGGATCAACAGGATCACCTTCAGGGATTGTCACAGGCAGCCGTACATAATAGAGCTTAGGGTTCACACTGAGGACGTCAACAAAGAATATGCCCCGAAAATAGTCCACGTAGCATAGAGAATCACGGAGAGGGACCACTGCATCGGACTCCCACCACATCAGCTCCTTGCGTTGGTTGTTGTCATGGCAAATATGTGGTCGTATGGCCCTCCACGGTTTGGTCGCCAAGACATCCTTGGAGCACATATGTAGCACACACAACTCAGCTACCATCCGAGGATCATCCTCATCATCGGAACTAGGTAAAACCATAAGGTCCGCCACCACGAACTCTTGTTTCTCAGCATTGCATAGGAGTCCAATTTCTTGCACCCTTGACATATGATCCAACCCATCAGAACAGGGTGTATCATCTGTGAATTTGTGGTTGCAGCTGGGGAGCAGTGTGAGTGATGGCCACCGATTGGCAGGGAGCGTGTAGATGAAGAAGTCCGCTTCGGCGTTCTCTGATGTGAGCTGCAAGAGGATAGAATTGCCGTGTGCAGCTACAACAACGGGTGCATGTCTGTTAACTACCCTTCCTGCCCCGGAAGACGACTCGCCCTTGGTGCACCCCCATGGCGTCAGGTTGACGTAGAGACGGGAAGCCCCTGGGGCCGTCACAGTGCGGAAGGAGACGTTAATGCGCTCCCCCGTGGAGGTCCGAGCCACAGCCTGAGTACAGAGGAAATCTTCCCCGAGGTGATAGTTGAAGCGAGTTTGGGGGTCGAGCATCACCCAGTTGGGGTAGCAGTTGGGGGCCTTGCTGGCCGGCGAGCTGTCCAAGAGGCAGTGTGGCCTGACGTCCATGGGCTCTCCATGACGAGTCCACGAGGCAGCAGTGCGACCGGGCTGTCCATGAGGCGGCGGCGGTTGGAGGAGACCATGGGAGGACGGCGAGCCGGTGCGGTGCGAAGAGGCTGTCGGCTGTGGGAGGAGGAACTCGAAGCCGGCAATGTCTCGGCGCTGTCCTTGAGGCCGTGGGAGGAGGCCTAGGCTGCTGGCGCCGTGGCAGGAACCTCGAGCCTCCAAGGCCGGCGATGCCTCGCGGCTGGCCATGGGGTCGTGGAGGGAGTAGGGGTTGGCGGACGGCGTCTCCATGGCGGCGGCGGCGGCGGTGGATCGAAAGGATTCTTTCTCCAAATTAGGGATTTGTGGGGAAATTTCGAGTTTGTTTTTTTAATGAAATCAGAATTGCCATGAGATCCGTGTTTTGTTTTTTAGATGGAGATCCGTGTTGTTGCTGGGCAAGCGGGGCAGGCCGTGTGTTGTCCCATCTGTGACGGGCCGTTGCGTGGTGGACTGGTAGTGTGATGTAAGTGGCGCGCCGCTGGTTTATTCTCCAAAAAAAACAAAAAGTGGCGCGCCGCTGGACGATGTGGCCGTAGCCGCTTGAGCCGCATCTCGATTAAGTGGATTTGACCTTTTACGGCACTCAGCGGGCGCTGTGTGGTTAAATGAACGCGGACACACGGTCCCTAAAAAAATGGACGCGGCCACACGGCGTTTCCGCTCTGCTGTGATTCCAGTTGTGTCTTTAAAAAAATACCACACTATATTAGACTAGTCATAGTGGGAGTATCATATCTAGTAGGGGTATAAACGGATCGGATCGGATCAGATTTTGCCTTTATCATATCCTATACCATAATTTTTCATTGGATTCGGACCGGATCGGATAATAACCGGATGCGGATTCGGATGCGGATATCCGTGATGGCGGATTCGGAGGCGGAAACGGAGCGGATTCGGACCGGTAACAAAATTAATCGGATAGATACGTGTACAACTAAATTTTAAACCATACATACAAAAATAATTGTTTGATAACTTAATAACTAACCAACTTGTAATTTATAGTGTTTATAACGACTATTTAAGTGAGATGTTTTTCGACTAATGAACTCGACAACTTACTAGATTCAAATTATGCTATATTAGACTAGACAATTCGGTAGAAAATCGGATTATTCGGATTCAAACCATCGGATAATCCTATTTAAATTTCGGATAATCCATATTTTATGCTATTTTACATACCATATCCTATACCATATCCGGGTGTCAACTTCGGAATCGGATATCCTTATCCGGCGGATTTCTTAAAACCGGATATGGATTGTTGAAAACGGTTTCGGAATCGGATATGGTGCGGAAATTATCCTATCCGTTTACACCCCTAATATCTAGTAACATAAGTGTCACATAGGCGAAAAGGATGATGTGGCAAGTATTTAATGAGGAGATAAGTGGTGGTGGTATCATAGGTAGATACCGTAACATAGCGGATTTCGAGATAAGATGAGTCTATATCCTAATAAATGCATAGTTATATGATAATACATCTATGTAATCACTCATTATTGACATAGTAACATAGAGTAGTATCATATCTATGATAACACTATATGATACTCTCCACTAGGACTAGTCTTAGGTGATTCCGGTTATGTTTAGTTCATGGATCTGTTAGAATTTAATTTTATTACTTAATTAAAAGAGGAAATCTTCGTATGCGGTTGTCCTAGAGCGTCGCCTCCCAACATACGAACGGCGTTTCATCCCCTCTAGGGACTACAATTAAGTTACAATTCGATTCTCTTCCAGGACTGCAATTCGAGCATCTTCACTCAATTATTATGGTACACCAAGATACATATATTCATAAATATGGAGAAACTTAATATGACAAGTCGTATCCATCTCCCAGGAATTGTTCGATCTCTAAACATAGAGAAAGATACATGAGATGGTGAATAAGAGATGTTGGGACTAAAAGTTTCATATCTCAGTGCCATTGGACCTACCAACATAATTGGTCGGGGATCAAGAATATCTTTCGATATCTTCAAGGCACCAAATATCTCTACCATTGTTTCATTTTTGGAGAAATCTGAACTCCAGTTCCCATAATATGTACAAACATGATAGAACAATATCATTAAACATATTGGGCTTTTATCCCCATAAGCTCATGTAGAGTCGGGGAATAAACATCTTGCATTACAAATCATGCGATATCATTGCTGATGTATTCACAAAGTCTCTACCAACTATAGCATCCTAGAATTTCTTCACGGGATTAGTATCGATGACTTTGTGGGGGAGAATTGTCCTAAATAATAACATGTTCGAAGTATCATATTACACTTTTCACTTTATGAGTTTACTTTCCGGATTCTCATTAAGGTTTTTAACGAGGTAATATTGATCGTAGGTCATACTTTATGTTTTTCCCATCAGGGTTTTTAGGAAAGCACGAAATACTTTTTTTAATACTTATTATCCTCTAATTCTATGATATACCCTATATTGAGTTAACAGAGGCGATAATCATTATATGTTGAATAATTTTCTCCTTATTTTCCCACTAGGTTTTGAACGAGTTTTACCAACATATCTTATACTACTCCTGACATTTTTCCCATGGGGTGTTTGGAGGAGACTATTTTAAGATGATGAAGATTCACATCGACAATCATAGATTAGGGGGTGTTTAAGAATTTAATTGTTGTTTAATTCAATGTGGAAATCTCTACTTGTAACTGCTCGTGGAGAATCCCACGTTGGAACCGTCGTATGTGGTTATCCCTGGAGTGTCGCCTCCAGGAACTGACATACATACGTTGTTTCATTGTGTACATTACCTAATATATTAAGGAGGGAGATTTTAGAGCTCTCTCTATGCTCGCAACCTGGGCCGTTCGATCGAGATCGGACGGCCGAATTTGCCCAATTTGGCCGATGAACAGTAGTGAACAGTGCCGCACGCAATTTTGCAATTACCCGCCCGCCGAGCACCTAGATCTAATTATCATAGACTACATGGACTAATTTGCAAAAGGTTCTCATTTTCCAATCTCCCCCGACTTTAGGGTTACCAGCCGGCGAGGAGCTGCCCCATGGTTGTCCTCCGGTCCGGCGAGGCCACGCCGCCGCCCTTGCCGCCTCTCCCAACCCCGATCCTCTCTCCTCTTCTTTCTCACATGGCCGCCGCCGCTTCCGCCGAGACCGCCTCCATCACGAGGCGCCTCGCCTACACCAACCCCTCTCTCCTCTTCTTTCTCCCATGGCCGCCGCTACAGCCGCCTCTTCCGCCGAGGCCGCCGCCATCACGCGACGCCTCGCCTACACCAGCCCCTCCGCGCAGCATCTCTCCGCCGCTCACCTCCTCAAGCCCTGGCAGGGCCTCTTCTTCTGCTTCTGGCACGCGGGCAAGCACCTCTACCAGCACGACCTTACCTCCCACCTCGCCGCTGCCGTCTCCTCCGCGGCTTCCCTGCCGCCGCCGCCGCGGCCTTCCTCTCCTCCTACCTCGCCACCATCGCCCGCTAGTGGCCCCACATCGACGTGCATGGCGAGGCGTCGGTAGCCGGGGGGAGGAGGAGGCGGCGTAGTCCCTTGAAGGAGAAGACGTGTTGCCACCATTACAGTCACCTCCACGTGAGAGGAACAGAGCGGTAGGCTCCAAGAAATTCATGACCGGCTGGTATGTCTACTCTTGGATTTTGTGTTTGCTCCTTAAATTTGTGCTGCTTGTGCAATTCAGTAAAAAAACTGAATTTCGTACAGCTACTCTGTAATGAACATGTGTGTGTCGCTGCTGAGTTTCTGTACCGTTCAGTGATGGGTTCTTTTAAGCTAAGGGATTGAAGCCATTGAAGTGTAGAAATTGTATAGAGTTTGTTGGGTATGTTGATAAGTTCAGGTCAGGTATTAATTGAGTTCGATACACACCATAGCCATGTTAAGAATGGAACTATATCATTCTGTTGATTTTCTTAGTTCCAAATGTGCACAGGTTGCCCAACGAATTAGGATTCAAATTCTTAGCACAAATTTACAGAACTATGAGTACTGTAGCTCAACCTTAAACGTATTGTCCATGTATGAATGTTTGTTGGAGTTGGAGTACATTATACCTTCCTACCGCAACTTCCTACCGCAAGAATGTTTGCATGAGCACATACTACATAGAGGATAGAGGCCTATCAATACTTCAGTTAGATAAATTGTATGTGCTATGCCAGTTTTGTATCCTAAGAATCTTAAGATTATGGTTATTCTTTCTTTTTAAATATTTTCCCTTTTCTGCTGAATGTTGATGAAATGTTCCTATTTTGTTTCAGTTTAACCCTTTTCCCGATTGCAGTAACATTCTAAAGTAGAAATAGGAGGCCGAAGTGGACAAGGTTATCAATGGCATGGCCACGCCTGCACAACATCCACTACGCTACATGTTGGTCTGCAGAGTTTTGTTCAGCTTTGTATACAGACCAAGTGCTACATCAATTATTTTGTCTCGAAATAACGATTTGTTTTTACCTTCAGATATATAACTCTTCAGTCATGTATTGTTGAGGTTACATCAAATTAGTCATGTGTTTTGATTGAACTTTTGTATTCGTATAGTATCGGGGAAACTAAGAAAGTATGTATCTACCAGATAGTATGCATGAATTTCATAGGCACATAGCAATGACAATTTATTAAATTTAGATGTTGTTCATTGTAATCTTCAGACCGGTCATTGTCTTTTGCTTCCTTGCCGCCACTCATCTAGAGGTTCGTCTCCATGGGGTTCCCCTCGGCGACCATCCATGTTCTTATAGCTTTCCTTTTGCTAGTGTTTGATTCTTTGTGTGGAAATTTAAGATGACATGATACATTATGTAAACCATATAGAATAATAAATTCTACAACATCTAAACTAAAATAATTTTCCTCTGATCGTTTTTATTTAATGGGTTGCTGCCAGGTTTAGATCTTTGGCTCACGTCAGTTGCTCTTTACTTATTCTATTGTTTTTTTTCCAGTATCCTCTTTCTCCTACTTTCACTCACGTTTTTTATCAGTCTGTTGTATGTAATTTATTTTAAATTTCTGCAGATATTTTTTTCACTCCAGTTGAGACAACTAGGTAGCTTGATCAGTGAGTAGGCATGATGTGTCGTTGATGAAAATACATGATCTTTAATGAAGTTACTTGACTTGCAGGTTTGGTTCAGCAGTGTATCTCATACACAGTTGCTTCATGACAAAGGAGGGAAGGATTGGACTATCATTATACTTTATCTTACTACCTCTAGCCGGGATTGATTGTCGCGCGGGGTGAAATGCTCTAGAAGGGAAGCTATACTATCTCGCGACAATCATTCTTGATCGAATGGAGTACTTCGTTTCTTGCAGTCAGTTGACTTCTTTACTCTAATTGTATGCTTTTGAATTCTATTATCAGCCAAGGAGTGAGTGCCATTATCTCTGTCTTGGAACATTACGGCCAGCATACTTTATTACTTAGGTGTATCTTCCTTTTGAAAATAAGTTGTATGAAATATTTATCTTCGAATAATTAACTCCATTTGCTTCTATCCATGTTTGTGTGCAGATTTCAGAGTATGCATGCAATTGAATAAGACCCCTCCCTTCACATCGAATGTTGAATTGCTTGATTACTAAAGTATTCCTTGATGCTCTACCCTGATATTACCTTAAACTAAACTGGTTAAAGCTCTCTGGTTTGCAAATTGATGTCCATGATAATAGCAATGTAAGTGGTGATTGGTCACATCTGGGATTTTATTACTGCAAGGGTGAAGGAATGACGCTGTCATTTACAATATGGCCATATGGGAGGTAATATGTGATGTTACATTTTGCAGGTTCCTTTGCGATTTTTTCTTTGCAAAGGATCGTCCTGACTAACTATTTGCAAATTCAGGGACAATATCAATTTCAAGCATCAGTTTGCAGAACCTATAAAGAAATCATATTTGTGTGTTCTTTGTCATGTCTGACTCCCTCTCTGTACAAAATTTTCTGGTAGGCACTTATCCCCAGGACGGAATTCATTGCACAACATCATGAGAGTCCCTCACGTAGATGATGGAATCTTGCCCTCTCAATTCCAC
This sequence comes from Poa annua, assembly GCA_026929855.1. NCBI lineage: Eukaryota > Viridiplantae > Streptophyta > Magnoliopsida > Poales > Poaceae > Poa > Poa annua. The sequence goes on along the minus strand of CM049431.1, from coordinate 74,390,651 downwards.
TCACACGGTTTGAATATGAGAGGTCTCCTTTAAAAGTGGAAATCAAATAAGAAAACTTCAACAAGTATGACTTATTATTTCTTTGATGTTTCAGTTTCGTACAGCGGTCAAATCAACACTGGCATGCAAAACCTCATGTAAGATCAAAGCTATAAGGAAAAGAACGGAGCTAACAATCAAGACACTTATTCAATATTCATTTGATATAGATAGTTAGTGGTGACATAATTATAAATATCGTATGGAATGGTGTACATTTAAATTGTTGTTTACTAAATATTTTTTATATCAGTGTTGTTGCTTTATTTTCGGGGTTACCGCTGCTTGATTGGATGACTACTAAGATAATATACATCAAGTTTAATAGAAACAAACCATTTCACAAAAAATCTCACCAAGGGCGCGGTCCACTAGTCATATTTAATGAATAAAGACTACAGATTCATTCTCTCGTTTTGCTCTCTCTCGATTCCTACTCGAAACAGGATAAACATATAAGGAGCGGGCTGTGGGAGCCATTTTCTTGTGTCCATCATGCTGCAAGCGTACATGGTGTTACACAACCTCTGCCGGCTAGCCGGTCCCGAGGGTGTGTAGCTTAGAGGAAGTAGTCAAAGTAGTCGAAGACGCGAGGCACACACACGTACAGAAAGTAAAATAACACAGGGTGCAAGCAAACTATCTCTTTATTATCTCTGGAACTGGGTGAACAATACGTACAATGCTTTGCTTTATATAGAGGGGAGAGGATAGAAGGATAGACCCACTTAACGTACAAAGTGGAGGGATTGACTTGGCCTAACGTGGACTTAGGAGAGTCCACCTTGTGGGCTTTCTCCACCCACGACCGGCCCAAGTTTCCCAACACTCCCCCTTGGGTTTATCCGTATATCCATGACTCAAAAACTCCGAAAACCCAGTGGGAAAAATATGGAGAAAAGTACATGGTATACTTTTGTTATGTTGCACGAATTGCCTCATTAAAAACCTTATGTGAGAAACTTCATAAAACTCACTAAAGGGAAAAAGAGTACAATTCACTTAGCATTTAAGTTAAGTACTCAATCATCGGGATCGAGATTTCAACGATAAGTTTGTGAAGATTCTCCCCCTGAACCTTGCATCTCCCTAAGTCTCATCATACCCATTCCACGGACACATCTCTCAAAAGAAGATGTCGGTAATGACTTAGTGAACAAGTCAGCAAGATTTTCACACGACTTACTATGCAGGATTCTTACTTCGTTCATCTTTTGCAATTCATGTGCGTAGAAGAACTTGGGGTCGATATGCTTGGTGAGGTTGCTCTTCACATAACCCGTCTGGACTTGTGCAACACAAGCATCATTATCTTCGTAGATAACAGTTGGGGTTGGACGGTGTTCAACCCACATGTCAGCTGGATGTGGCCGATCATCCGTCGAAGCCATACACACTCTCGTGATGCTTCATATAATGCTATGATTTCCGAGTGGTTCGTCGAAGTCGTTACTAAAGTTTGCTTAGACGATTTCCAGGAAACTGCGGTTCCACCACATAGGAAAACATATCCAGTTTGAGACTTAGCAGTATGTGGGTCTGACATGTACCCAGCATCAGCATATCCCACAAGTGAAAGGTCTTGGTTCCTTTGGTAAAACAAGCCAAGATCCTTGGTACCTTGGAGGTACCGGAAGATGTCCTTAATGCCTTTCCAATGTCTATTGGTAGGCTCGGAACTGTACCTAGCAAGCAAATTGACGGCGAACGCAATGTCCGATCGTGTACAATTTGCGAGGTACATGAGTGCGCCAATTGCACTCAGGTAAGGAAAATCTGGTCCCAGAATTTCCTCCCCCTCTTCTTTAGGTCGGAACGGGTCCTTATCCCGTTGTAAAGATCTCCCTATCATCGGGGTCTTAGAAGCATAAGCCTTATCAAATCCAAATCTTTCCAACACCTGCTCGGTGTAGGCTGATTGGTGCATTAAGATCCCAGCAGGGGAATGCTCAAGTTGTAGACCTAGGCAGAACTTAGTTTTGCCTAAGTCCTTCATCTCGAATTCCGACATCAGGTAGGAACTCGCTTCCTCAATATCCTTAGGTGTACCGATTATATTCAAATCGTCCACGTACACCGATATAATACAGAAACCATATTGTGATCTCCGTATAAAAACGCATGCGCAAGATTCATTGCTCGTGTAGCCCTTCTGATGAAGGAAATCGCTTAAACGATTATACCACATCCTACCAGACTGTTTAAGTCCATACAGTGACTTCTTAAGTTGAACACTGTATAAACTTCTATTTGCTCTATCTTGGTTCGGAACAGGGATACCTTCGGGTACCTTCATGTATATGTTCGAATCCAAGTTACCATATAGGTAAGCGGTGACAACATCCATAAGTTTCATTTTCAAGTCCAAGTTTACTGTCATTGAGATCAAGTATCTAAAGGTAATTCCATCCATGACAGGTGAGTAAGTTTCCTCAAAGTCGACACCTGGTCGCTGAGAGAAACCTTGAGCAACGAGCCTTGCTTTATACCGTACTACCTCGTTATTTTCGTTTCTCTTTCGAACAAAAACCCACTTATGGCCAACGGGGCAAATGTGGGAAGGAGTTAGACAAACAGGTCCAAACACCTCTCTTTTGTTCAGAGATACTAACTCAGCAGTAATTGCCTTTTGCCAAACTTTCCAATCCGACCTCTTCTTACATTCAGCGAGCGTGTTAGGCTCGGGGTCAGGATCTATGATTGCGGCAATTTTAGTGGCAAAATATATGTCGACAATTGCCATGGCTCTATTTATTGACTCACCCGAATTAACATAGTTAATGGCCATTTTTTCATGGGGTGCATCAGGCACATTTCCTTCCTCCACCGGATTTCCTAATCCAGGAGCAAGGTCCTTTAGCTTTCCTGCTCCAATGTGTGCGCACACATCTTTGCTGGGTATTTCCGATATAGGAAAATTCAAGTCCGGAATTTCGTGCACTGAAAGTTCCGTACTTGTGTCAGGTCTCGACTGGCTCCCCACTTGAGGGGTAGGCTGCGATAAATCTCTCTTGTCCTTTTTCTTCGGGCGTCCCCGAGTACTTGGGATTTGAGAAACCGGATTCGTCGTCCTTTTAGGCCTAAGGGCGGGAGCGGGTGTACCATTATTTTTCTTTGGTATTTCAACCCTTTCCGGTGCATTGCGCGTAGGAACATGCGATTTGTCACAGTCTTTAGGTCACTAAAATGATCAGGCAGTGATTCGCTAAATACTGCAAATCTATTATCTTTTGCACTTCTTTATTAGACTCGGCAGTGCGCGGGTCATTTGCGTGGATCCCCGTGGCGTGCCATGTAATTTCTCGACTTTTATCATCAAGGAGTTGATTATCTCCCCCTAAAGTCGGGAAAAGATCCTCGTCAAAAATGCAATCAGCGAAACGGGCCGTATGACAGTCACCTGTCGCGGGGTCCAGGAACCTGATTATGGACACAGTCTCATAACCAACGTATATCCCCGACTTACGGAGCGGTCCCATCGCTGATCGCTGAGGGGGTGGTATAGGTACATATACCTGGCAACCGAACCTACGAAGGTGGGAACTTTCGGTGCCGACCCTTGCGCAAGCTGCATAGGAGAGTGGATGTTGTAGGCCGATGGTCGAAAATTGATGAGATTGGCCGCGTGTAACACTGCGTGGCCCCAACATGTAGTTGGTAAATTACAACCCTGAAGGAGCGGTTTGGCAATGAATTTAATTCTTTTAATCAATGCCTCCGCAAGTCCATTTTGTGTGTGGACGTGCGGTACAGAGTGCTCAACTTTGATTCCCATTGCCATGCAATAATCATCGAATGCCTTTGAAGTAAATTCACCGGCGTTGTCCATTCGAATAGACTTTATACGATAATCAGGGAATTTATTCCTCATTTGTATGATCTGTGAGATCAATTTTGCAAAAGCATGGTTCCTTGTTGACAGCAGGCAAACATTGGACCATTTAGAGGAAGCATCGATGAGCACCATAAAGTACCTAAACGGTCCCGAGAGGGGCTGAATAGGACCGCATATGTCCCCTTGGATACGCTCCAAGAACGTGGGGATTTCATCCTTCACCTTTAGGGGCGATGGTCTAATGATTAATTTCCCCGTAGCGCATGCGGGGCACACGAAATCATCTGGATTTGGGAAAACATTTACATTGACAGTATGACCATTCGAGTTGTTAATTATATTTCTCATCATTCTAAGACCGGGATGGCCTAACCTATCATGCCAAAGGCTGAAAAGTTCAGAGCTTCTAAAAACAGTTTTAAGGGTAGTGTACATGGGTTGTGCTACTATCTTGGTGTAGTACAACCCTGTAGCGAATGAAGGAAGCCTTTCGACAACATGTTTACCATTTTCATCGTGCTTTGTGATGATTAGGTACTCCTTACCCGTGTCATCATCATAGGTCTCAACATGGAAACCATTCACACGAATATCTTTATAACTTAAGAGAGTACGAGTCGATTCCGGATACAACAATGCATGGTTAATGATCAATGTTGTTCCCATGGGGAGTATAATAGTGGCTCGTCCGGAGCCAACTATATGAGGACCGCATCCGGGCGATCGTCGTAATATTCCCCTCAATCTTAGTGCTGGACTCAAAGTACTTTGTTTCTCTCAAGATGGTATTAGTGGTGCCGCTATCGGCAAGGCACGTTTCCTCCATGCGGGCGCCACACGTGTTCTAAAATATAGCGTCTAATTAATAAAATGAAGCGAGGAAGATGCTACATTAATAAATAAACGCTCAAATATTTCAAAACATAACACGAACATCTCTATTAAATAATGGAATAAATGAATGAGAACAAAGTCATCCAATCGCCGATAAACAAATAAATGTTGGTGAAACAAATATTATTGCTCTCATAGAGCTTACAACCAAATCGAAATAATTGTATCAATTTATTGCCATAAAGGAATCATAAATAAATGAAGAGAATCTAGGTGGATTCAACAAAGTATCCATTCACTTCAGACGCAATCTCGAGCTGGCTGATCTTCTCTTCATTAGCGATCATCACCGCGGCAGAGTCGATGTCCAATTGTGGTGTTGGAGAGGGCACGGTGTGCTAAACCTCCATGGACACGGTGGCGTTCGTGGGAACCGCCACAGGTGCCTCCACAAACGCCTCACTCTGCGTCGCAATGGGTGCGACAGTGGGCGTTGGGATCATCACGGGCGCCAGTGGTGCCACCACCTGGACAAGGTGCGTCTCGCGCGCCTTCTTGGCCTTGTACGCGTCCACAAAGTGTTTTGGGGCCCGACACTGCCTGGAGAAATGGGTCTTGGAGCCGCAACGGAAGCAATCCTGGGACCTTGCCTCCCCCATACCCGCCTTTTGGTGCTTGGCCGGGTGGGGAGGTTTAGGTCCCTTCTTGCCGTTCTTGCCATGCTTCTTGAACTTTGGCTGGCGCACCTTGTAGGCGCCTGCATGAGCTTCCTGACTTGGACCCCCTCCGAAAGGCTGCGAGTTGAAGTTCTTTTTGAGAACCTCATCCTGCGCCTCAGCCACTTGGAGAGCGTCGATAAGCAAAGCGTACTGCGTGAAATTCTCCTGGCGGTAGTTCCGCGCACTCTGGAGAGCTGATGGATGGAACGTGGAGAGAGTTTTCTCAATCTTCTGACTATCCGTGGTAGTGACACCACAACACTCAAGAGAGGTAGTAATCTTGTGTAACTTTGAGTTATAATCTCCCACCGTCTTGAAGTCCGCGAACCTCAGACGCATCCATTCCGCCTCCGCCAGTGGCAGAATGGTGTACTTCAGCCTAGCGAACCGTGTCTCGAGGGCGGTCCACAGGGCTGAAGCACTCCGTTCGGCCATGTACTCCTGTTTCAAGGTAGTACACAGATGATGACGGAGGAAGTGCAGTACTTGGGCGTTTTGCGCCGGAGTGGTGGCACTGGGGGACGTCCGGGTCCCCTCGTCCAACACTCCCTTAAGCATGCGGCCCTCGAGGACGAGTCCAACGTCCGAGGCCCAAGTCAGGTAGTTCATCTCGTTCTGGGCCAACTCCTCGAATTCCCGCTTCATCATTCCGGCCATCTGCGATTTATGCAAAAACACATCATATTACAGCAGGTAATCGATTGCATAAAGCGATGTTGATACAAAAATTTCAATAAGACGGCGTTCCAAAATTTAAAAGAACATGCTAAAAATGCTCTACTAAGTATTAAAACAAATAATTACTGTAGTAAAACATGATATAAAAGCATGTACTTAGAGATATTAAGCTAAGCGCATTCTATACGTGATATTTGATCCTAAAAATGACTTTCCGTGGCCTTTTAATGCTCAAATATACAATTTCAGCAAAACAGACTGTTTCCAAGGACTTAAACATAAATTATTCAGCAGGAATAAAATTATATAATAAACTGGAAAATTAGAAGTGCTAAAATGTAAATTTCACGCACAGATCATATTCAGTCCGGTCCGTGTAGGAAGCAAGTCAAAAAGGACCCAAGCCCAGCAAACAGCCCTCTCAGCAGCGCCTCTGTTTTTTTTTTCAGGCTAAGCGTAATGGGCCGCATCTGGTCCAAACGGCCAAGCCGTTTCGTGGCTGGCCTATCACACCGCGAGCCAGCAGGAAAAGGGGCTAGGGTTCGCAGCACCCGTACGTTCACGGCGGCGCGGCCAGCAGGGCGCAGGCAGGGCGGCCGGTGGGGTGGCCAGCAGGGTTGAGGAGCGAGCGCGGGTCGATGCGGCGCGCGGCAGTGGGCAGGGCGCAGTGGCCGGCTTGTGCACAGCGGCCGGCCTTCGTGCGCGTAGCAGCATGCATCACCAATGCATGCACGCGAGGACGTAGCAGCGGCAGCACTGCATGCGAGCATGCAGCAGCAGCACTCACGCGAGCGCATCGGCAGCAGACCGGCGAGCACGGTAGCCTCGCAGCAGGGGCATGCGCCGGCGACCAGCAGGGTCACGGCCGCCTGCCGCGGGCGGCATGACGACGGCGGCCAGCAGGGCCTTCGTGCGCGTGCAAACATCGGTGCCATCTACTACGCTGACGATAAACACCACGGAAGTCAAATCTTCATCGCATTCAACCGGACTACGCACAGCAGGTGCGCCACTGCGGTAACGCGGACATTTGGGCCGCGTCTGTACCAACTTCCTACAGTATCGTCAACAAATCCCCCATGAATCCGAGAGCATCGACATTGGTCGGCGACGTGTTCGTCAGCTCAGCTCTCGGGAGAGAAATCGACACCGTAGGTATCAACTAAAAATTACGATAGACGCAAAAACGGAAAGAAAATCTCGATACGGATCCATTTTTGCGATCAGATTGATGTTATACCTTCGCGATCGATGCAGGGAGCCTGCTTGAGGTAGGCTCGACGGAGGCTCGACGGAGAGTCGGTGCTGATAACGTGTTACACAACCTCTGTCGGCTGGCCGGTCCCGAGGGTGTGTAGCGTAGAGGAAGTAATCGAAGTAGTCGAAAACGTGAGGCACGTACAGAAAGTAAAATAACACAGGGTGTAAGCAAGCTATCTTTTATTATCTCTGGAACTGGGTGAACAATACGTACAATGCTTTGCTTTATATAGAGGGGAGAGGATAGAAGGATAGACCCACTTAACGTACAAAGTGGAGGGATTGACTTGGCCTAATGTGGACTTCGGAGAGTACACCTTGTGGGCTTTCTCCACCCACGACCGGCCCAAGTTTCCAAACACATGGAAGGTACGCTCGTTGTGGTTGCATGAAATGGGATTTGGAGTTTGGCAGCACGTGTTCTCCACGTGAACGGGAAAACAGTTAAGAATCTCGAATCAGCCTTTCGTCCCGCTTTATAAATAAAGCAACCACCACAGTTACAACGGTAACGGTTTAAAGTGCATCAATAAATAAGACACAAAAGTTGGGACCACAGCACAACATGCCCAGAGACGAATAGAAAATACTGAGACAAAACACACTCCCTAAGTAGGAGCCCTGCGACTGGACGAAGAGTGTAGACGGCGAGCCGTCCTCAGGAGATCGTGAAGCATCGCATCCAGACGCTCCCTGTCCCGCTGCCTACATAGCGCGTGCCACTTCTGGAGAAAAGCCAAAAGTTTGAACACCGAGTCAGAGTCCCGTCATAGAAAGACATGCTCGATAACCATTTTATTGCGAATAGTCCAGAGAGTCCAGGTCATCGCAGCAAACACCAGCCAGAAGAGGCGTCTCCTCCTTCCGGCACGGTTTGCTTGCACTTTAAGGAACCCTACCATGTCCTGGGCCTGCCACTCAGGCCCAAGAGCCTCGGCCATGAAGTTCCACATGAAGCGAGCAGCGGAACAGGAGAACAGGATATGTGTCTCTGTCTCAGGGACCCCACACAAGGGACATAGCCCGTCCCCCGGGCCCAAGCGCTTGGCCACCTCCACCCCCGAGGGGAGGCGGTTCTAAAGCAGTTGCCACGTGAAAATCCTAATCTTGAGCGGCATAGGAGCCTTCCACAAGTGGGAGGTCCAAGGTAGTACGGGCCCTCGAAAGAGGGCCCGGTACATGGAGCCGACGGAGAACTGCGTTGAGGGTGAGAGTGCCCAGGAGACCGTATCTGGGCGGTCCGTGAGGGAAGGAGGGAGGGCCGTTAGCAGACCCTCCCAGCTAAGCGCCTCCACTAGTCCAAAAGTGCGACGGAACTCAATGTTCCACCGACCATCCTGGGCAGCGGTGGCGACCAACAAAGACTGATCCGAGCAGATAGTGAATAGTTCCGGGAACTCGTCTCGAAGCGGCCGCCTGCCACACCAAGAGTCGAGCCAGAATAGGGTACCTCGCCCGTCGCCTACGATAGAGGTAGCCCCAAGTCTGATCTCATGCTTGATGGATTGGATGGATCTCCAGAATTGGGATCCCTCCTTTCTCTCACAAGCCATGAGTGGGCATCCTCGAAGGTACTTGGCCTCGACCAGCTTTAGCCACAGGCCCCAGTCCCCTCGAAGGATGCGCCAAACCCATTTCAGCATCAATGCCTTGTTCATGCGGCGGAATGACACAATACCTATGCCCCCAAGCTCCTTGGGGGAACAAATGTCTGCACACTGACCATATGGTACTTCTGGCGCCCGGAGGCCGCCTGCCAGAAGAATCTGGAGAGCTCCTTGTCGCAGGCATGGGTCCCCTCCGGTAGGATATACATCCCCATCATGAACATGAGGAGACTGGACATGCAAGCATCGATGAGAATCGTCTCGCTTGCCTTAAAGGTAAACCTCCCTTGTCAGGGCTCCAATTTAGACTTTACCCGCTCTACTAACGGGTCAAAGTCCTTAATCAGGATACGGGAATCCCGAATCGGCATGCCTAGATAGGTGACAGAGAAGACCGCCAACCTACAGTTGAGGTTGTCGGCGATCCGCCGCTGGTCCTCCTTAGAGTATCCTAATATGATGACTTCACTCTTGTCGAAGTTGATCTTGAGGCCCGACATGGCCTCAAAGCAAAGGAGGAGGAACTTGAGGTTGATAATGTCAAGTTCCGACCCCTCAACCATGATCATGGTGTCATCGGCATACTGCAGGCTGGTCACCCCACCCCCCGGGGCAAGGTGTCCAACCACTCCGTAGATGTGGCCGGCGGTCTTAGCCCTCTCTAAGACCTCCAAGCCTAACGCCGTAAGAGGAACGAAAATAGGGACCCACGTCCCCATTAATGTTTATGGCGGTATTGCCACTCATGACCAACTGCATAATCCAACTAATCATCCTTGCATCCACCCCTCTCCGCTCCAACACCAAGCGGAGAAAGGCCCATTCCAAGCAGTCATAGGCTTTCTGGAAATCAAGCTTGAGGAACACGGCCTTCTGCAGGCGTGTCTTCACCTCATGAATGATTTCGTTGAGAGCCAATATACCGTCATGAATAAATCACCCCTTGAGGAAGGCGAACTGGTAGGGATGTGTGAGCCGCTCGAGAACAGGAGCCAGTCTGAGGGCGCACACTTTGGAGATGATCCTAAAGATGACATTGAGTACAGTGATAGGCCTTAATTGGCGGATGTACGTGGCCCCCACTACCTTGGTGTAACATCCCAATTTTCAGAAAAATTTAAAACTTTTGCATCCATGCATCATCATCATTGAACTTGTCATATGAATTACATAAAATTTGAATTTAATTATTTAAATATGTTTTAATTGACTTTATGTCCTTAAAATTGTTATTTTGAATTTATAATAATGTTCTTTTTATTCTATTTTTACTTTAGACAAAAATAATGTCAAAAGGATCTATTTTTCATAAGCTTTTCAAATTATATTTTTATGAATTTTTCTGAGAAGTTTTAATATAGTTTTGAAATTGTTTTATAATCAAAAGATTTAAAAACAGAAAAGAATTTTCAAAAAGAAAAATAGAGTCGGGCTAGCCAGTGGCCGAAGCCCACTAGCTATCTACCGCGTGCGCGACGCAATCCAGCCCGCCAGCGGCCCGTCCCCTACCGCGCGCGCGCTCACTCGCCGACAGGTGGGCCCCACCTGTCATCCCCGTCCTGGCGACCCCTTCTTCCCCAAATCACGCCCACGACCTAGCCGAGAAACGGCCGAATCAATTCGATTGATTCCCGGCGATTTACTCACCCATTTAACTCGCCGTTGCTCCTATAAGAACCCCCTCGACCCCCTCTCCGTTTTGCCCCAAGCCCCGTACCCCGAGAGCCACCAGGCCGCCCACGAGCATCCCCGGAGCTCCGTCGTTGCCGACGGCAAGTCCAACGAACTCCGGTGAGCTACGACCTCCTCGAGCCCTCTCTTCACTCCCAATCGTTTCACTTTGTCATTGCGCACCTTGGTGACAAGGTCTCGTGTGTTCTTACGCAGCCAAACTCCGTGTCCGTGCTCACCGACGAGAACCTCCGCCGTGCGCATCTCCGGCGAGCAACCAGAGGAGGGACGAGGAGCTACGATCTCCACTACTTCGCCAACAACGTCGCCTCGACGCCCTCTACCCGTAGGTATGACCCACATGTCTCGGAACGCAGTAGAACGTCTAGAACGTGTGATGCCGTGCGTGTCGCCGTCGCGCGCGCTGCTCCGGCGAGGTCCTCCGGCGACCTAGCGCCGCCCGTTGTTGGTCAACGCGTGTAGGTCGTACGATCTCGATCCTACGGTTAGGATTAGATCTTTTTAAACGAAACGGTACGGTTGATCTGGACCGCCAGATCCAGATCTGACGGCCCAGATAAAATCACTTAAACACGTCAGCATGCCCAGTCAGCGCACAGTCAGCGCCCAGGCAGCGCTGACGTGTAATTTCTTTTTCCCATTTTATTTAATTTGGCAGTTTTGCAGAAAACACCCTGCATACTGTTTTTATCATTACTTTTTATCTGTTTATCCAAATTTAAATATTTTTATATATTTGAGATCCTTGGAACCAGTAGAACACTTTGGAATCATTTGTTTTCTGTTTTGACACACACAAAATTTTCAAATATTTTTGAGAGAAGTTTAAGTGTTTTGACATAACTTTAGTTAGAAAATTTATTTTTTAGTAAATCAAATTGCTAACAACTTGTTTAGATGCCCTCTGCCCAAATGTCTTTTTTACAAAATTTAATTTCGAAATTTTATTTAGGTGAACTAAAGACCTTGTCATTAACCCTTTATTCATGATTAAATAATAGAAACAAATCAAAAATTTATTTATGCATATATCATGAAAATCCAAAGGGATAGTTTCTAGACGTTGGAAATAAATTGTTGCATCTCATCTCATGCATAGCATATATCTTCTTTGTATGAACCTTTGCTTGTGTGTTTATGTGTGGCTCTTTATTTCTTTGTTAGACTATTCGGCGGGAAACGAGAATCTTTGCAACTGTAACTGCTGCACTCCCGATTGCCAAGGCAAGTGGCACACCCATAAAAGTCCTATTATTTCTATGCATGAGTAGAGTATTTTCTATAAGCATGTGTAGGATAGCATTGATATGCAAGCCATGATAGATCTCTTTATTCATGTGTCTAGGTTCCTATGAAATTACTTAGTAGAATAGTGATGCTATGCAAAAACTATTTTGATGAAAAAGATAAGTCTACTAAGTTTTAATCAAACACCTGGGTGGAAATTGGTTGCTTGGCTGTATGAGTTGAGTGTTGTTCCCAGGGGTTTTACCTGTGGAATATTCACTTGTGGAAGGCCACCCAGGAGCAAAGGAATCTGAAGAACTCCAAGTGAAGATTGCTTCTCGTGCAGCCATTGCCAATATGGGCTCTGGCTTGATCAACTAAGCTGCGTGGACTCTCCGCGGCCTGACAGGTGGTGGTAGAGTATTTGTAGGTGGAGCGCGTCAGGCCAGAGTGGAAGGGGAAATGCTTCTGAAAGATCTCGTCTTATTCTTTCCTTTCCTTATCACAAATGGTGTGTAAAGGATAACCTGGGTTGAATAGGTACAATGGTGAACGTGCACAACCTCTGCAGAGTTAAAATCCAAGTACTTAGCCGTGTCCCCGGAAACGGACAATTGAGCAGCTGAACGAGGATGTCAACGGAGGATTCCACCATTCCAACTTATAAATTAAAAACTTGATGGGTGAACAAGGGTAGAATGAGACAGTGGATTTCATGCCACGGATGTCTCGAATAGAAGAAAAGTGTTTTCAAAAAGGTTAGGGAAAAACTTGCTTTCTGCAAAATAGCCTTGAGCTCCACCAGCCAAATAAGCATATAGGTCATAGAGTTATTCCTCTAAGTGTCCACCATAGTGTCACTTGCCAGTTCCATTTTAATGGTTCTGACCCACGTTGTTGCAATATATATCTTAGTGCAGATTGTCCTGATGATGAGTGAAAGTTTTACTAAGGGTTTTCGAGTCTTCAACCAACATGCTCGCATGTGGCACATGATGATGATATGGGACTCCATGAAGAATAAATTTTCCGTTGTTTACTCTGTGTACTGCTAGCTGTATGCTATGCAAATTTGTAATGAATATTTTCTAAGTCTGGATCAGCGTTGTAATAAATTGATACTTTGTTGTGATATTACATCGTAACTGTGTGTGCAAACGAATCGATCCAGGGATTTGCACTATACACAGGTATCTGCCATATCTTAGGTGCAGGTACACTACAGATGGTATCAGAGCACTGTGTTGCCTGTAGGTTCGAGCCCTTAGGATTGGAAAAACCTTTTGATCATAGTATTGACTACTTAAGTATTTTTGGATCCTAGCGGCATAGTGAGATGAAGCGGCCTGGAAACAAACCTTACATGTCCGCGTACATGAGACATGTTCCACAATTAAGTGGCTAGCCGGGTGTCTGTCTCTCTCACTATAGTGAATATCCAATTTACAAAGAGTTGTTTATATTTGTTGATCACATTGAGATTTGACTTAGTTTTGACTCTAATTTAATAATACACTTATGCCTAGTACCTCCTTACCTTACACATTTCTTGTTTTAAATTCTTTTCTTTCTTCCTAAAGGATGACGAGCTTCCACTTCACCACTGCGGAGGACTTCGAGGACACCCGTTTTGGCTGCTACCTTCTCGACATCGGCGAGAAGATAGGTTTACCGCTACCTCAAGTTAAGGGCTTCATCCTGAAGAAGTTTAACAAGGAGGGCTGTTGGGGAATAAAAGCAACTCAGCCAGGACGTGGAGAAGAGCCCCCGTTGGAAATCAAAATGGTTAGTGACTCCAAAGAAAAAGGACTCAATCTCGTCATGCAGGACCTGATTGGACGTCTCTGCGGACGCTATAGCGCAGAGTTGAGGGGCCACTACTCCATTTTCTTTGGAAGGAGAAATGAGGAGGGAGAACCATACCTCTTTGATGTTGGAGATAGAGGCAAAGCAAAGCCCCTTAGTCTGTATTTCCAGGAGTTGGAGGTCCTCGTCACAGAACTTTATGAGGATAGACGCACTGAACTTCTGAAGAACGATGAGTTGTGTGCCTTACTCAAGGAGAACGAGGAAAAGATAAAAGCTCAAGAGGAAGTGACTAAGGCCCAAGAAGAGAAGTTTGCTTCACAAGAGGAGAAATACAAGAGACAGGAGAAAAGGGTTCAAGAGAAAAACAAGACTATCAGAGAACAGAAGGCAGAACTCGAGAGCAATGAAGTCGAGTTTGAAGCTGATAGTGACTTGATCAAGCGTCTTCGTACCGAGAAAAGGGAACTGCAAGAGAAGAACTCTGCCCTGGAGAAAGAAGTGAAGGAATTAAGGGAAGTACTCGACAATGAAGGAATCGAGATTCAGGAAATTGAAGAAGAAGAAGACGACATGGTCGAGTAGTTCGTTAGCGAGACTACCATTTATTTACTCCTCATCGTTATCTTAGTCTTGTATTGACCTATCAACTTGTGATAAGGCAGTACCTTCCATTGTATTCCGAGGAACCTCACGTTTTTATTTTCCAAAACTCTCATGTCTGATTTATCCAAAGTTTTGAGTTGTGTGATGTTTGTTTGTTACTTAGGTTGTTTGTTTGTTGGGGTAATCTTTCTCATTTGACCATTCCGTCTAAAAGCTCAGCTATACAAATCACAGATGCCTCCCCGTCGTACGCCCGATAACAACAACAACAACAACAACAACAACAACAACAACAACAACAACAACAACAACAACAACAACAACAACAACAACAACAACAACAACAACAACAACAACAACAACAACAACAACAACAACAACAACAACAACGACCACAACAACAATGATGCTATACAACAGTTGATGGCTGCTCAAGCTCAGCTAATGACTATGATGACCCAGTTCATTGCGGCAACCAACAACAACAACAACAACCACAACCCGCCTCCGCCACCACCCCCCATGTGGATAGACTTACCAGATTTCTGAGGCTCCGACCGAACAAGTTCTCCACTGCAACTGAGCCCATTGTGGCAGATGACTGGCTGCATTCAATGGACAGGGATCTGGTGACTTGTGAATGCACTGACGCTGAGAAGGTGAGGTTCACCACTCATCTGTTGGAAGGACCAGCAATCCAGTGGTGGGAAACCTATCAAATCACCCACCCACTAGAAACCATGACTTGGGAAAATTTCAAGGAAGGTTTTCGTAATGCTCATATCTCCTCGGGCATTATGAACTTGAAGCAGGAAGAGTTCAGAAACCTGAGACAAGGAAACAGGAGCCTTAAGGAGTACATGGCTGATTTCCATGCCCTTTCCCGATATGCCTCTGAAGACATTAACACCGAGGCAAAGAGGAAGGCAAAATTCCTAAATGGGCTGAGTGACGAGCTGAAGATCCCTTTGACAGTGGCATACGCCCCAAATTATCAGACTCTCCTAGATCAGGCTATCATACTAGAGGATAACATCAAGAAGGCTGAAAATAGGAAGAGAAAGTTGAATGTTCACAAACCCCATTCTGAGACTTCTTTCAAGAGATCTTTCCCTCAAGATGCAAACCCGAGTTATAAACCTGGTCACTATCCTAGTGGAGGAAGCAACCATAAACATCATAGTCACAACCATAGTGGTGGTTTCAAGGGAAACAATGGGAATCACAAGGGAAATGGAAATGCTAGCCACAACAATGGACAACATCGCCCAAACCCCGAATATAAGAAAGATATCAGCCAAGTCCTATGCTTCAAGTGCAATAACAAGGGTCACTACGCCACTGACTGCCCCGAAAAGAAGGCTGCAGAAGCTGCCAAGCCCAATCCCTTCCAGAAAGGACAGATGAACCACATCAATGTGGAAGAAGTGTACGATGAACCTGATGCTGTCATTGGTACGTTCTTGCTAAATTCATGCCCAGCATTAGTTTTATTTGATACTGGAGCATCGCATTCTTTCATTTCAAGAGCTTTTGTAAACAAACATGGATTAGTAGTGGAAAATATAGGAAGCCCCATTAGAGTAAGCTCTCCGGGCGGAGAGATGCTAGTAACCTCTGGCTGTAGACAGTTGAGTCTGAAGATTGGAAAGCATCAGTTTCCTACGGACTTGATCATCCTGGAAACACAAGGCCTGGATGTTATCATAGGGATGGATTGGATGACCCGCTATGCAGGAATCATAGACTGCGCAAATAGAACCATCACTCTCACCACTCCAGAAGGCTCGAAGATCAACTTTAGATCAAAGTTTGAACTAAAGAAGGTTAGGCTAAATTCTCTTAAGGGGGTTAGTCTCGGTGAGGTCCTTATAGTTAAGGAATACCCTGACGTGTTTCCGGAAGAACTACCAGGAATGCCACCCGATGGAGATGTAGAGTTCCTCATAGAACTAAAACCGGGGACATGACCAATTGCTAAAAGGCCCTACCCAATGGCAACTGATGAACTGAAAGAACTCAAGAAACAACTGGAAGAGTTTATGCAGAAAGGCTTTATCCGTCCAAGTTCATCACCCTGGGGAGCCCCGATTCTTTTTGTCAAGAAGAAGGATAGTACTCAGAGATTAGTCACCGATTACCGTGACATAAATGAGCATACAATCAAGAACAAGTATCCGCTACCCAAAATCAATGAACTGTTCGATCAACTAGAAGGGGATGTCGTCTTCTCCAAGATCGATCTCAGATCATGGTACTTTCAGATGAAAGTCAGAGAGATGGATATACCCAAGACTGCTTTCGTTACAAGATATGGATCGTATGAGTACACGGTAATGCCTTTTGGGTTAACCAATGCTCCAGCCTATTTCATGAATATGATGAATAATGTGTTTATGGATTTTCTGGACAAGTTTGTTGTTGTCTTCATCGATGACATCTTCGTCTACTCCAAAAGTCACAAAGAACACGAAGAACATTTACGTCTGGTATTGCAAAGGCTCCGAGAGCATAAATTATATGCTAAGTTCAACAAGTGTGAATTCTGGTTAAAACAAGTAGGATTTCTAGGACACCTGGTGTCTAAAGATGGGATAGCAGTGGACCCTGAAAAAGTTGCTGCTGTGACAAATTGGGAATCGCCCAAAAATGTGGGAGAAATCCGCAGTTTTCTAGGACTGGCAGGGTACTACCGGAGATTCATTGAAAACTTCTCCAAGATTGCCAAGGCCTTGACTGAACTACTGAAGAAGGGAAATAAATTTGAGTGGACGGAAGCTTGTGAGATCAGTTTTCAGGAATTAAAGAAGCGCTTGGTGTCGGCACCAGTGTTATGCTTACCAGATCTAGAGAAAGACTTCCAGGTTTATTGCGACGCTTCATATCGCGGCCTAGGAAGCGTATTGATGCAAGAAGGCAAAGTAGTGTCTTACGCCTCAAGACAACTCAAAAATCATGAAGTAAACTACCCTACTCATGATTTAGAGTTAGCTTCTGTGGTGCATGCGCTAAAGATATGGAGGCCATATTTATGGGGAAAGAGATGTGAAGTTTTTACGGATCATAAAAGCCTCAAGTATTTCTTTACTCAGAAGGAATTAAACATGCGTCAAAGGAGATGGTTAGAATTGATCAAAGACTATGATTTAAGTCTACAGTACCACCCAGGGAAAGCCAATGTAGTGGCTGATGCCTTGAGCCGTAAGACTTATGTAAACGGACTCACGGCAGGGGAATTGCCGGAAGATCTTTGTAAGGGGTTTAAGGACCTTCGATTAGAGGTGGTACCTGAAGGATTCATAGCATCCTTAGAAGTTCAACCTCTTCTATTTAACAAAATCAAGACAGCTCAGTTAGAGGATAAAGCAGTAAAAGAAATCAAGAAGAACCTAAGCGAAGGTAAGGCCAGAGATTTTAGAGAAGATGAAGAAGGAACAATGTGGTATAAAGAACGCATTTGTGTTCCTGACAATGCCGACCTCAGGAAGTTAATACTTCAAGAAGCTCATGACTCACCTTATTCCATACATCCGGGTAACACCAAGATGTATATGGATGTAAAGGAGAGGTATTGGTGGATCAACTTGAAACGTGATATTGCAGAATACATTGCAAAGTGTGACGTCTGCAGTCGTGTGAAAGCGGAACACCAAAAACCAGCAGGGTTGCTACAACCGTTACCAGTACCAGATTGGAAATGGGAACAGATTGGTATGGATTTCATCACGGGTCTACCCAGGACTAAATCAGGGTATGATTCTATATGGGTTATAGTCGATCGGCTGACGAAAGTATCCCACTTTATACCCGTAAAGACTACTTACACTAGTGCCAAACTAGCTGACATCTACATGAAGAGGATTGTGTGTCTACATGGTGTTCCCAAGAAAATTGTGTCGGATAGGGGTACTCAGTTTACTTCCCATTTCTGGAATCAATTACATGAGTCTCTGGGAACTAGATTGGAGTTTAGTACAGCGTTTCATCCGCAGACGGATGGACAGACAGAAAGAGTAAATCAGATCCTAGAAGATATGCTGAGAGCATGCGCTCTAGATTATAAGTCAAGCTGGGATGATAATCTTCCATATGCCGAGTTCTCTTACAACAACGGCTATCAAGCGAGCATAGAGATGTCGCCATTTGAAGCCCTGTATGGGAGAAAGTGCACTACCCCACTACTGTGGAGTGGCGTAGGGGAACGTAGTTTGTTCGGACCAGACATAATCAAGGAGGCTGAGGAAAAAGTCAGGTTGATTAAAGACCGTTTAAAGATAGCACAATCCAGACAGAAAAGTTATGCGGACTCCAAAAGGAGAGAAGTCACGTATGAAGTGGGTGATCGAGTCTATCTCCGAGTTTCACCTATGCGGGGAGTTAAAAGATTTGGAATCAAAGGAAAGTTGGCACCTAGATTTATTGGACCCTTCAAGGTATTATCCCGCAAAGGAGAGGTCGCCTATGAATTGGAACTCCCGGAAGCACTTTCCGCGGTTCACAGTGTGTTTCATGTCAGCCAGCTGAAGAAATGTCACCCAGAAATGGCAGAAACACTGCTAAGAGATACGGTGCCACTAGAGGAAGTACAACTAGAAAGTGATCTCACTTATGAAGAAAAACCAATAAAGATTTTGGAGACAGCAGAACGTGTCACCAGAACCAAGACAATCAAATTATGTAAAGTACAGTGGAATCACCATTCAGAAGAGGAAGCAACTTGGGAAAGAGAAGATGACCTTAAAGAAGATCACCCTCACCTATTTGCTAGCCAATCCAAATCTCGAGGGCGAGATTCATCTTAAGGGGGTTAGGTTTGTAACATCCCAATTTTCAGAAAAATTTAAAACTTTTGCATCCATGCATCATCATCCTTAAACTTGTCATATGAATTACATAAAATTTGAATTTAATTATTTAAATATGCTTTAGTTGACTTTATGTCCTTAAAATTGTTATTTTGAATTTATAATAATGTTCCTCTTATTCTATTTTTACTTTAGACAAAAATAATGTCAAAAGGATCTATTTTTCATAAGCTTTTCAAATTATATTTTTATGAATTTTTCTGAGAAGTTTTAATATAGTTTTGAAATTGTTTTATAATCAAAAGATTTAAAAACAGAAAAGAATTTTCAAAAAGAAAAATAGAGTCGGGTCAGCCAGTGGCCGAAGCCCACTAGCTATCTACCGCGCGCGCGACGCAATCCAGCCCGCCAGCGGCCCATCCCCGCCCGCGCGCGCGCCCACTGGCCGACAGGTGGGCCCCACCTGTCATCCCCGTCCCGGCGACCCCTTCTTCCCCAAATCACGCCCACGACATAGCCGAGAAACGGCCGAATCAATTCGATTGATTCCCGGCGATTTACTCACCCATTTAACTCGCCGTTGCTCCTATAATGTAACATCCCAAATTTCTCAAAAATTTAAAACTTTGCATTCATGCATCATGCATCATAAAAGTATGACATTGAAATCACATAAGGAGTAAACAGAATTGTATTTATAATATTAAATAGAATTGCTTTTCATTTAAGAGATTTAATTGAGCTCTATACAAATCAGTATTTTATTATTTTATTTATTCAGAAAAATGATATCAAAAAGTTACAAATTTAATTAGCTTTTCAAAACATATTTTTATGAATTTTTCTGAAATGTTTTGATAAGTTTTAAAAATCAAAATTGAATTAAAGGATTTAAATCAGAAAAGGTTTTGTTTAAAAAAAAAAGGGAGAGAGAGGCTATTTGGGCCGAAGCCCACTGCTTATCTGCCGCGCGCGCAGTGCAGAAGCCCGACAGCAGCCCAGCTCCTTCCCCGCAGACGCTGACGACCGGGCCCCGCCTGTCATCCCTCTCCCCACGACGTGTAGAACACGAACTCAAAGTCTACCGAACCCTAGCGATTTTCGGATCAAATTCGTTGAGATATTCGCGAGGAATCGATCTCTCCGCACCCCATATAAACCCCCCCCATCCACCGCCTCCCCGAGCACCAAAACCCTAAGGAATAGCCCCCAGGCCGCTCGGGAAAAGCTCGCCGCCGTCCGCCATTGCCGCCGCCAATCTTTCTCGATCCCCGGTGAGTACCGAGCCCCT
The DNA here is from genome assembly GCA_026929855.1 of Poa annua. NCBI lineage: Eukaryota > Viridiplantae > Streptophyta > Magnoliopsida > Poales > Poaceae > Poa > Poa annua. The sequence goes on along the minus strand of CM049431.1, from coordinate 74,370,252 downwards.
CAAACCCTCCCGCGGCTTCCTTGCGACTCACAGTGATCACGCGCACGTCCCTGACACCTTCCTTGCTATCCTATTGCACCAGAACGTCGAGTAAGTGCGCAACCGAAGCGATCCACCGCCGATTCCATCTCCGGTGAGCTCTAGGAGGAGGAGGGAGGCACGTCGAGGACCCCAGCCGCGCCAACAGCTCCGCCGCGACCTCTCCTTCGTTGCGGTATGTCCCGTTCGTGCTCGCACCGCGTAGATAGACGGAAACGAGTTTGCCGACGAGGGCGCCGCCGCGGGCACGAGAACTCCGGCGTGCTCCGACCGGTCGCGCTGCTCCCGTGAGATCCGAGCCGTCCGTGCGAGAGCAGACGATCGAGATTAGAATCTCCTTACCGCTTCGTCGATTAGATCTGGTGCGTTAGATCTGACTTAGATCGTACGGTCCTCGCGAGCGATCCGCGCGAACCGGTACCAGCCAATCAGCGGCCGCCGCGTGGCAATTTCTTTTTCTATTTTCGGCAGAGAATTGTTTTAAAAACAGAAAATAGCACAAACTTGTAAAAATCATATCTTTTGATCTGTTCATCCAAATTTGATGAATTTTATATCCACTTGTAGCTCTGCTCGTGTAGTTTAATATGGTATCATTAGTTTATCCTGTTAGAGCATATTAAATTGTTTAACTTTCGGATATTAAATCAATAACTTAATTAATAATTTTTCTCTCCAAATAAATCCAATTGTTTTGCAGAGATATTAATGCCCTCTGTCCAGGGAGTGCAACATGAGATTTATTTGATACTTTTCTAATAGACTTAAAGAAATTGGTTTTATAATTTAAAAACTACTAATATGTTCATTTATATAAATGATTAATTAAAATATTTAAAATATTGATCATTTCATTTTTATGCATGAATAACAGAGAACTTAATATAGTAATTAATTGGTCTTGTGAAATTCATTGCATATCAAGCATGCATACATATTTTTGTATTGATATTCTAAGTGTTATGTTTGTGTGCTTATTGAGTGTTATTATTTTGTCTTTAGATTGTGAAGAGGAGGAAGGTCCTTGTGATTGTTATTCCTGTTGTGCTTGTTCCCTTTGTTACCAAGGCAAGTGACATTCATCATCTATCCTATGTTTTCTATATGCATTATTAGTAGATTTTGGAGTAGTATGCATGATAGGGAAAATTGGATACTATCTTAGAATGCTAAGTTAGTCTACACTTTGAGAATATCCTATTAGTGTGTAGCCATCCCTTTCCTTGCAGCCACCAAAAGTTTTATTAGATGCTTAGCTATGCTATAAAGAAGTTATTATCTTGTTATGGAATTATTGCTAAGTGTTGAAAACATTGAATACACTTCTGGGTGGAATTGGTTGTTTGGTTTATGTTGAGTGGCTTTTGGGACTATGCTTGTGGTTGTCTTCGCCTAGGATGAATTTCTATTCTACTTAGGGCATTAGTATGGTGGTTTTCACCCAGAAGTACACTTGTGGACGGCCACCCAGGAACAAAGAGATTACTAAGTCCCTCCAAGTTTAGAAGCTTCCCGTGCAGCCTTTTGACAATGGGCTCTGTCTAGAACGACTAAGTTGTGAGAGTGCAACCTGTCAGCTTGACAAGCAGATGTAGAGTTGATAGGTGGAACGGGTCTTGCTAGTATGGTTGCATTCTTCTTCTGAAAGTTCTCGTCTCAATTCTCTCCTTTCCATAATACACTCCGCGTGTATAGGATATCTCGGACAAATTGAGTCTTAAGGTGAAAGTGCACAACCTCTGCAGAGTCGACAAACTGAGTACTCAGCCGTGTCCCCGGTGATGGACAACTTCGAGCAACTGGACAAGGATGGACAGAAGAATCTCAACATGGTTTTTGTAAAGTAAAATTTGACTAAGGAATGAATTTTTGGTGCACTTGGGCTTCATCCCTTGGTGCCAAGTTTTGAGATACAAAAGTGTTTTACAAAAGATAGGAGAAAACTGGCTTTCTGCAAAATAGCCTACAAACTCCACTAAGCCAAAAATGCATATAGAATTAGCCTTGCCATAATTTTATCCACCATAGTCACTTGCCAATACTTCATTGTATTGACCTCCTTCGGGGGCTGCATATTCAAATGTGCAGGTAATTCTGATGAGGAGTAAGTTTGGACTCGATTCTACACCCAACATGTCTGCTCGTGGCGTATGCTAGAAGAGAAGGCCCATTGCTTTTATTTTCGTTGTGAACTCTGAATATTTTAGCTAGTCTTCATGACTATGCACTTTGTAATAAAGCTATACTTGGCTATTTTTGGATCTCGATGTAGTATTTTGATACTTATGCAATGATACTATATATTTTGTACTGTGGTGCTAGCAGTGATCCAGGGACTAGCACATAACACAGGTGTTCCATCTTTATTTAAAGATGGGGCGCTACAAAATGGTATCAGAGCAAAGTGTTGCCTGTAGGTTCGAGCCCTTAGGATTGGTTAAGCCTGCTTTTTGATCATAATATTACCTTCTTTGAAGTATGTTGGATCCTAACGGCATAGTGGGATGAAGCGGCCCAGGACTAACCTTACATGTCCGCGTACATGAGACCTGTTCCACAATTATAAGTGGCTGGCCGGGTGTCTGTCTCTCTCACTATAGTGAATATCCGACTTACAAAAGAGTTGATAATAGTGTTGATCACCTGTTAGAAAAGAACTTCTTTTCCCTAAGTATCTAAGTACACCACAATTAGTTTATCTTACCTTTGTCTTGTCTAATAAACTCTACCTTTACCACTTAAGGATGTCATTCTTCACTTATCAAACCGCGGAGGACTTCAAGGACATGTGCTTTGGAAGATATCTTCTAGAGTTGGTAGAACTGTTGACACTTCCAACACCCATCATCAAGGCAAGCCAGCTGAAGCACTTCAAAAGAGAAGACTTATGGGGAATTCGCCTTTACCAACAAGGGCGCCAGATTGAACCCAAGACTGAAGACATCCAGTTCAAGTCAATTAGTGACTCCCTGGAGAAAGGGCTGAATCTCGTCACGCAAGAGCTAATAGGACGTCTTTGCTTGCAATACCAAGAAGAGTTAAAAGACCACTACTTTGCTCACCTTGGCCAACGTGACGAACATGGGATTCCTTACCGTATTAGTGAGGAAGACAAAAACAAACCAGAACCCTTGTACCCATATCTCCAAGACTTAGAACTTCATCTCTGGCAACTAGAAGAAGATAGACGCAATGAGCTGTTGAAGAATGATGAAATAATGGCACAAGAACAAGGAGATCAGGACCCTGAAGGATGAAATTCAGAGCAACGACGTCGAGTTCGAGGCTGATCGAGATTTGATCGAGACTCTACGCCGTGAGAAGAGAATGCTACAAGAGAAGATTGAAGCCCTAGAGAAGGAAGCAATCGAGACTCTGCACCGGGAGACGACAAAGTTACAAGAGAAGAACGAGGCCTTGGAGAAGGAGGTGAATGACTACAAGGAGATCCTTACGAAGGAAGGCATCGTCATCGAGGAAGTCGAAGAGGATGAAGGGGACGTCATGGACGAAGTTTAGACTTAGTAGATGGACCACCATATTCTCCCTCGTTTAATTCGTCGTTCTTTTAAAAACATTGATCTCCAACTTGTGGTGTGACAATGTTAGAATGTTGGTTGCAGACTTTGTGTTTTTAATTGATCAACTTAGAATGCTTGTTTGGTTTTGCTTAGTAGACTTTTTCTTTTAAGTAGTGTTGTTTGTGTTGACTTGATTGCTTTGTGCATGGGTAGGATTTTTCTTCTCTTAGTTCTGTCTATCTTTCACTCATCTATGCTGAAAAACCCCTACAGATGCCTCCTCGTCGTGATACCAACAACGACGACGCCATGCAACAACTGATGGCCGCTCAAGCTCAGTTGATGAATATGATGACTCAGTTCATTGCAGCAACCAACAACAACAACAACAACAACAACAACAACAACAACAACAACAACAACAACAACAACAACAACAACCCGCCACCTCCACCACCACCCCCAGTGGACAGACTTGCCAGATTCCTAAGGCTTAGGCCTAATAAGTTCTCCTATGCTTCTGAACCAATAGTGGCGGATGATTGGCTCCGCTCAGTCAACAAGGACTTAGTAACTTGTGAATGTTCTGAGGCAGAAAAAGTGAGGTTCACTGCACACTTGTTGGAAGGACCCGCAGCATTGTGGTGGGAGAATTATCAAGTGACTCATCCTTTGGATGGCATGACTTGGGATGCGTTCAAGGAAGGCTTCCGGAATGCTCACATCTCCTCAGGAATAATGAATCTGAAGAAAGATGAATTTCGCAGCTTGAGGCAAGGTGGTAGAACCCTGAAGGAGTATATGGATGACTTCTGTACGTTATCAAGGTATGCTCCAGAGGACATAGATACTGATGCAAAAAGGAAGGAAAAATTTCTCAATGGACTTAAGGGAGAACTGAAGATACCGTTGTCTGTGGCTTATACTCCAAACTATCAAGCTCTGCTGGATCAAGCTATCACCCTGGACAACAACATAAGAAAGGAAGAGAACAGGAAGAGGAAGTTCAGTGCAAGTAAAGTTCATTCTGAAGGGACTTATAAGAAACACACCTCTGAAGTCAGTAGCCACAAACCCTGGAATCACTCCAACACTGGTAGTGGCCAAAAACATCATGGTCATAACCATAATGGAGGGAACAAAGGAAGCACTGGAGGATACAATGGAAATAATGGTGGATCCAGGGGAAACCATCACCATGGCCATAATCATGGGAATGGAAATCATCGTCCTAACCATGAAGGGAAGAAAGACTTGTCTAATGTGACCTGCTTCAAGTGCAAGAAGACAGGACATTATGCAACTGATTGCCCAGAGAAGAAGGCTGATGAAAATTCCAAGCCCAATCCTTTCCATAAGGGACAAGTGAACCACATCAATGTGGAAGAAGTTCATGATGAACCTGATGCTGTGATTGGTACGTTCTTGCTCAACTCCTTTCCAGCATTAGTCTTATTTGATACTGGAGCATCTCATTCATTCATATCAAGAGCTTTTGTTAACAAGCATGGGTTAGCTGAGGAAAGTCTAGGAAAACCTATTAGGGTAAGTTCACCGGCAGGAGAGATGCTAGTAAATTCCGGTTGTAGGCAGTTAGACTTGCTTATTGGAAAACACACCTTCCCGACAGACTTAGTCATCCTAGAGACCCAAGGATTGGATGTTATCATCGGAATGGATTGGATGACTCGTTTTGAAGGAATCATAGATTGTGCAAATAGAGCGATCACCCTCACCACCCCAGAGAAAAGGAAGATTAAGTTCCGATCAACTTTCGAACTTAAGAAGGTTAGGCTAAATTCTCTTAAGGGGGTTAGCCTTGGTGATGTGCTTATTGTCAAGGAATACCCAGATGTTTTTCCGGAGGAACTACCGGGAATGCCACCTGATAGAGATGTAGAGTTTCTCATCGAATTGAAGCCGGGAACCGGGCCAATAGCTAAAAGACCTTATCCTATGGCTGTCGATGAATTGAAAGAACTCAAGAAGCAATTAGAAGAACACATTCAGAAAGGATTCATTCGTCCAAGTTCATCGCCATGGGGAGCACCAGTCTTATTTGTTAAGAAGAAGGACCAAACCCAGAGACTAGTCACGGATTACAGAGATATAAATGAGCAAACTATCAAAAACAAGTACCCGTTACCCAAGATAAATGAACTATTTGATCAACTGGAAGGTGCTTGTGTTTTCTCAAAGATCGATCTCCGATCGGGGTACCTCCAAATGAAAGTTAGAGAAATGGACATACCCAAAACTGCATTTGTTACGAGATATGGCTCTTATGAGTACACAGTAATGCCCTTTGGATTAACCAATGCACCAGCCTATTTCATGAATATGATGAATAAAGTGTTCATGGATTTTCTGGACAAGTTTGTGGTAGTGTTCATAGATGATATTCTAATCTACTCTAAGAGTCACAAAGAACATGAAGAGCACTTGAGTCTGGTATTACAGAGACTACGTGAACATAAGTTGTATGCCAAGTACAGCAAATGTGAGTTTTGGTTAGAACAAGTTGGATTTTTAGGCCATGTGGTGTCCAAGGAAGGTATAGCAGTGGATCCTGGAAAGGTTTCAGCTGTAACGAATTGGGAACCGCCGAAGAATGTTGGTGAATTACGAAGTTTTCTGGGTCTAGCCGGGTACTACCGACGATTCATTGAAAACTTCTCCAAGATTGCCAAGGCCTTGACGGAATTATTAAAGAAGGAGAAGAAATTTGAGTGGATAGAGGCATGCGAAGCCAGTTTTCAGGAGTTGAAGAAACGTCTGGTTTCAGCCCCAGTTCTATGCTTACCTGATTTGGAGAAGGAATTTCAAGTTTACTGTGATGCTTCACGCCAAGGTTTGGGAAGTGTGTTGATGCAGGAGGGCAGAGTGGCATCTTATGCCTCTAGACAACTCAAGAAACATGAAGCAAATTATCCAACTCATGATCTCGAGTTAGCATCAGTAGTGCATGCTCTGAAAACTTGGAGACCCTACCTGATGGGAAAAAGATGCGAGGTATTCACGGACCACAAAAGTTTGAAGTACATATTCACACAGAAGGAGTTGAATATGAGACAAAGAAGATGGCTGGAACTTATTAAAGATTATGATCTGAGCCTTCAATACCATCCGGGAAAAGCTAATGTGGTAGCAGATGCTCTGAGTCGTAAGGTGTATGTGAATGGCCTTACAGCGGGAGAATTACCCGAGGAATTATGCAAGGCATTCAAGGACCTCAGATTGGAAGTAGTACCTGAAGGGTTTGTAACCTCATTAGTTGTACAACCCACTTTGATGGACAAGATTCGTGAAGCTCAAAAAGGAGACAAGGAAATAGAAGAGATCAAAGTCAATTTGGAAGCTGGAAAAGCTAAAGGATTTCATGAGGATGAGCAGGGAATTTTGTGGTTTGAAAAACGTGTATGTGTGGCCAATGACCCTGATATTAGGAAGTTAATTCTGCAAGAAGCTCATGAAACACCTTATTCCATTCATCCGGGAAATACCAAGATGTATATGGATGTGAAGGAGAGATTTTGGTGGAATAACCTGAAGAAGGAGATAGCAGAATACATCGCTAAGTGTGATGTATGTAGTCGAGTAAAGGCAGAACATCAGAAACCAGCAGGACTCTTACAACCTTTGAAAGTACCGGATTGGAAGTGGGACTCCATTGGGATGGACTTCATCACTGGACTACCCAGGACCAGATCGGGTTATGATTCTATTTGGGTTATTGTTTGTCGCCTAACCAAAATAGCTCACTTCATACCCGTGAAGACCACTTATACTAGTGCTAAGCTAGCTGATATTTACATGAAGAGAATTGTGTGCCTTCACGGCGTTCCTAAGAGTATCGTGTCTGATAGAGGGACCCAGTTCACTTCTCATTTTTGGAAGCAGTTGCACGAATCCTTGGGAACCAGATTGGAATTCAGTACGGCTTTCCACCCGCAAACAGATGGTCAGACTGAAAGAGTGAATCAGATTTTAGAAGATATGTTAAGAGCTTGTGCGCTCGACTATGGATCTAGTTGGGATGATAATTTGCCATACGCTGAGTTCTCCTACAACAATAGTTACCAAGCCAGTATTGAGATGGCACCGTTTGAAGCCTTATATGGAAAGAAATGCACAACCCCACTGTTGTGGAGTGGTGTAGGAGAACGGAGTTTCTTTGGGCCTGATATAATACAGGATGCTGAAGAGAAAGTCAGGCTAATTAAAGACAGATTGAAAATAGCACAATCACGTCAGAAAAGCTACGCAGATTCCAAGCGTAGAGAAGTCACTTATGAAGTGGGGGATAGAACCTATCTAAGGGTGTCACCACTTCGAGGTGTGAAAAGATTTGGAATAAAAGGAAAGTTAGCACCTCGATTCATTGGACCATTCAAAATCCTTTCTCGCAAAGGTGAAGTGGCCTATGAGTTAGAACTACCTGAAGTACTGTCTGCTGTTCATAATGTGTTCCATGTCAGTCAGTTGAAGAAATGTCATCCCGAGATGATGGGAGTCCCCTTAAAGGATACAGTACCCCTCGAGGAGGTGCAATTGGAGAGTGATCTGACATACAAAGAGAAGCCCATCAAGATATTACAGACAGCAGAAAGAGTCACCCGTACCAAAACCATTAAGTTTTGCAAAGTCCAGTGGAATCATCACACCGAAGACGAAGCTACTTGGGAACGAGAGGATGACCTCCGAGAAGATCACCCACACCTATTTGCTGACCTTTCCGAAGCTCGAGGGCGAGCTTCTTCTTAAGGGGGTTAGTCTGTAACATCCCAAATTTCTCAAAAATTTAAAACTTTGCATTCATGCATCATGCATCATAAAAGTATGACATTGAAATCACATAAGGAGTAAACAGAATTGTATTTATAATATTAAATAGAATTGCTTTTCATTTAAGAGATTTAATTGAGCTCTATACAAATCAGTATTTTATTATTTTATTTATTCAGAAAAATGATATCAAAAAGTTACAAATTTAATTAGCTTTTCAAAACATATTTTTATGAATTTTTCTGAAATGTTTTGATAAGTTTTAAAAATCAAAATTGAATTAAAGGATTTAAATCAGAAAAGGTTTTGTTTAAAAAAAAAAAAGGGAGAGAGAGGCTATTTGGGCCGAAGCCCACTGCTTATCTGCCGCGCGCGCAGTGCAGAAGCCCGACAGCAGCCCAGCTCCTTCCCCGCAGACGCTGACGACCGGGCCCCGCCTGTCATCCCTCTCCCCACGACGTGTAGAACACGAACTCAAAGTCTACCGAACCCTAGCGATTTTCGGATCAAATTCGTTGAGATATTCGCGAGGAATCGATCTCTCCGCACCCCATATAAACCCCCCCCCCTTCCACCGCCTCCCCGAGCACCAAAACCCTAAGGAATAGCCCCCAGGCCGCTCGGGAAAAGCTCGCCGCCGTCCGCCATTGCCGCCGCCAATCTTTCTCGATCCCCGGTGAGTACCGAGCCCCTCAAACCCTCCCGCGGCTTCCTTGCGACTCACAGTGATCACGCGCACGTCCCTGACACCTTCCTTGCTATCCTATTGCACCAGAACGTCGAGTAAGTGCGCAACCGAAGCGATCCGCCGCCGATTCCATCTCCGGTGAGCTCTAGGAGGAGGAGGGAGGCACGTCGAGGACCCCAGCCGCGCCAACAGCTCCGCCGCGACCTCTCCTTCGTTGCGGTATGTCCCGTTCGTGCTCGCACCGCGTAGATAGACGGAAACGAGTTTGCCGACGAGGGCGCCGCCGCGGGCACGAGAACTCCGGCGTGCTCCGACCGGCCGCGCTGCTCCCGTGAGATCCGAGCCGTCCGTGCGAGAGCAGACGATCGAGATTAGAATCTCCTTACCGCTTCGTCGATTAGATCTGGTGCGTTAGATCTGACTTAGATCGTACGGTCCTCGCGAGCGATCCGCGCGAACCGGTACCAGCCAATCAGCGGCCGCCGCGTGGCAATTTCTTTTTCTATTTTCGGCAGAGAATTGTTTTAAAAACAGAAAATAGCACAAACTTGTAAAAATCATATCTTTTGATCTGTTCATCCAAATTTGATGAATTTTATATCCACTTGTAGCTCTGCTCGTGTAGTTTAATATGGTATCATTAGTTTATCCTGTTAGAGCATATTAAATTGTTTAACTTTCGGATATTAAATCAATAACTTAATTAATAATTTTTCTCTCCAAATAAATCCAATTGTTTTGCAGAGATATTAATGCCCTCTGTCCAGGGAGTGCAACATGAGATTTATTTGATACTTTTCTAATAGACTTAAAGAAATTGGTTTTATAATTTAAAAACTACTAATATGTTCATTTATATAAATGATTAATTAAAATATTTAAAATATTGATCATTTCATTTTTATGCATGAATAACAGAGAACTTAATATAGTAATTAATTGGTCTTGTGAAATTCATTGCATATCAAGCATGCATACATATTTTTGTATTGATATTCTAAGTGTTATGTTTGTGTGCTTATTGAGTGTTATTATTTTGTCTTTAGATTGTGAAGAGGAGGAAGGTCCTTGTGATTGTTATTCCTGTTGTGCTTGTTCCCTTTGTTACCAAGGCAAGTGACATTCATCATCTATCCTATGTTTTCTATATGCATTATTAGTAGATTTTGGAGTAGTATGCATGATAGGGAAAATTGGATACTATCTTAGAATGCTAAGTTAGTCTACACTTTGAGAATATCCTATTAGTGTGTAGCCATCCCTTTCCTTGCAGCCACCAAAAGTTTTATTAGATGCTTAGCTATGCTATAAAGAAGTTATTATCTTGTTATGGAATTATTGCTAAGTGTTGAAAACATTGAATACACTTCTGGGTGGAATTGGTTGTTTGGTTTATGTTGAGTGGCTTTTGAGACTATGCTTGTGGTTGTCTTCGCCTAGGATGAATTTCTATTCTACTTAGGGCCATGAGTATGGTGGTTTTCACCCAGAAGTACACTTGTGGACGGCCACCCAGGAACAAAGAGATTACTAAGTCCCTCCAAGTTTAGAAGCTTCCCGTGCAGCCTTTTGACAATGGGCTCTGTCTAGAACGACTAAGTTGTGAGAGTGCAACCTGTCAGCTTGACAAGCAGATGTAGAGTTGATAGGTGGAACGGGTCTTGCTAGTATGGTTGCATTCTTCTTCTGAAAGTTCTCGTCTCAATTCTCTCCTTTCCATAATACACTCCGCGTGTATAGGATATCTCGGACAAATTGAGTCTTAAGGTGAAAGTGCACAACCTCTGCAGAGTCGACAAACTGAGTACTCAGCCGTGTCCCCGGTGATGGACAACTTCGAGCAACTGGACAAGGATGGACAGAAGAATCTCAACATGGTTTTTGTAAAGTAAAATTTGACTAAGGAATGAATTATTGGTGCACTTGGGCTTCATCCCTTGGTGCCAAGTTTTGAGATACAAAAGTGTTTTACAAAAGATAGGAGAAAACTGGCTTTCTGCAAAATAGCCTACAAACTCCACTAAGCCAAAAATGCATATAGAATTAGTCTTGCCATAATTTTATCCACCATAGTCACTTGCCAATACTTCATTGTATTGACCTCCTTCGGGGGCTGCATATTCAAATGTGCAGGTAATTCTGATGAGGAGTAAGTTTGGACTCGATTCTACACCCAACATGTCTGCTCGTGGCGTATGCTAGAAGAGAAGGCCCATTGCTTTTATTTTCGTTGTGAACTCTGAATATTTTAGCTAGTCTTCATGACTATGCACTTTGTAATAAAGCTATACTTGGCTATTTTTGGATCTCGATGTAGTATTTTGATACTTATGCAATGATACTATATATTTTGTACTGTGGTGCTAGCAGTGATCCAGGGACTAGCACATAACACAGGTGTTCCATCTTTATTTAAAGATGGGGCGCTACATATAAGAACCCCCTCGACCCCCTCTCCGTTTTGCCCCAAGCCCCGTACCCCGAGAGCCACCAGGCCGCCCACGAGCATCCCCGGAGCTCCGCCGTTGCCGACGGCAAGTTCAACGAACTCCGGTGAGCTACGACCTCCTCGAGCCCTCTCTTCACTCCCAATCGTTTCACTTTGTCATTGCGCACCTTGGTGACAAGGTCTCGTGTGTTCTTACGCAGCCAAACTTCGTGTCCGTGCTCACCGACGAGAACCTCCGCCGTGCGCATCTCCGGCGAGCAACCAGAGGAGGCAGGAGGAGCTACGATCTCCACTACTTCGCCAACAACGTCGCCTCGACGCCCTCTACCCGTAGGTATGACCCACATGTCTCGGAACGCAGTAGAACGTCTAGAACGTGCGATGCCGTGCGTGTCGCCGCCGCGCGCGCTGCTCCGGCGAGGTCCTCCGGCGACCTAGCGCCGCCCGTTGTTGGTCAACGCGTGTAGGCCGTACGATCTCGATCCTACGGTTAGGATTAGATCTTTTTAAACGGAACGGTACGGTTGATCTGGACCGCCAGATCCAGATCTGACGGCCCAGATCAAATCACTTAAACACGTCAGCATGCCCAGTCAGCGCCCAGGCAGCGCTGACGTGTAATTTCTTTTTCCCATTTTATTTAATTTGGCAGTTTTGCAGAAAACACCCTGCATACTGTTTTTATCACTACTTTTTATCTGTTTATCCAAATTTAAATATTTTTATATATTTGAGATCCTTGGAACCAGTAGAACACTTTGGCATCATTTGTTTTCTGTTTTGACACACACAAAATTTTCAAATATTTTTGAGAGTAGTTTAAGTGTTTTGACATAACTTTAGTTAGAAAATTTATTTTTGAGTAAATCAAATTGCTAACAACTTGTTTAGATGCCCTCTGCCCAAATGTCTTTTTTACAAAATTTAATTTAGAAATTTTATTTAGGTGAACTAAAGACCTTGTCATTAACCCTTTATTCATGATTAAATAATAGAAACAAATCAAAAATTTATTCATGCATATATCATGAAAATCCAAAGGGATAGTTTCTAGACGTTGGAAATAAATTGTTGCATCTCATCTCATGCATAGCATATATCTTCTTTGTATGAACCTTTGCTTGTGTGTTTATGTGTGGCTTTTTATTTCTTTGTTAGACTATTCGGAGGGAAACGAGAATCTTTGCAACTGTAACTGCTGCACTCCCGATTGCCAAGGCAAGTGGCACACCCATAAAAGTCCTATTATTTCTATGCATGAGTAGAGTATTTTCTATAAGCATGTGTAGGATAGCATTGATATGCAAGCCATGATAGATCTCTTTATTCATGTGTCTAGGTTCCTATGAAATTACTTAGTAGAATAGTGATGCTATGCAAAAACTATTTTGATGAAAAAGATAAGTCTACTAAGTTTTAATCAAACACCTGGGTGGAAATTGGTTGCTTGGCTGTATGAGTTGAGTGTTGTTCCCAGGGGTTTTACCTGTGGAATATTCACTTGTGGAAGGCCACCCAGGAGCAAAGGAATCTGAAGAACTCCAAGTGAAGATTGCTTCTCGTGCAGCCATTGCCAATATGGGCTCTGGCTTGATCAACTAAGCTGCGTGGACTCTCCCCGGCCTGACAGGTGGTGGTAGAGTATTTGTAGGTGGAGCGCGTCAGGCCAGAGTGGAAGGGGAAATGCTTCTGAAAGATCTCATCTTATTCTTTCCTTTCCTTATCACAAATGGTGTGTAAAGGATAACCTGGGTTGAATAGGTACAATGGTGAACGTGCACAACCTCTGCAGAGTTAAAATCTAAGTACTTAGCCGTGTCCCCGGAAACGGACAATTGAGCAGCTGAACGAGGATGTCAACGGAGGATTCCACCATTCCAACTTATAAATTAAAAACTTGATGGGTGAACAAGGGTAGAATGAGACAGTGGATTTCATGCCACGGATGTCTCGAATAGAAGAAAAGTGTTTTCAAAAAGGTTAGGGAAAAACTTGCTTTCTGCAAAATAGCCTTGAGCTCCACCAGCCAAATAAGCATATAGGTCATAGAGTTATTCCTCTAAGTGTCCACCATAGTGTCACTTGCCAGTTCCATTTTAATGGTTCTGACCCACGTTGTTGCAATATATATCTTAGTGCAGATTGTCCTGATGATGAGTGAAAGTTTTACTAAGGGTTTTCGAGTCTTCAACCAACATGCTCGCCTGTGGCACATGATGATGACTGGGGACTCCATGAAGAATAAATTTTCCGTTGTTTACTCTGTGTACTGCTAGCTGTATGCTATGCAAATTTGTAATGAATATTTTCTAAGTCTGGATCAGCGTTGTAATAAATTGATACTTTGTTGTGATATTACATCGTAACTGTGTGTGCAAACGAATCGATCCAGGGATTTGCACTATACACAGGTATCTGCCATATCTTAGGTGCAGGTACACTACAGATGGTATCAGAGCATTGTGTTGCCTGTAGGTTCGAGCCCTTAGGATTGGAAAAACCTTTTGATCATAGTATTGACTACTTAAGTATTTTTGGATCCTAGCGGCATAGTGAGATGAAGCGGCCTGGAAACAAACCTTACATGTCCGCGTACATGAGACATGTTCCACAATTAAGTGGCTAGCCGGGTGTCTGTCTCTCTCACTATAGTGAATATCCAATTTACAAAGAGTTGTTTATATTTGTTGATCACATTGAGATTTGACTTAGTTTTGACTCTAATTTAATAATACACTTATGCCTAGTACCTCCTTACCTTACACATTTCTTGTTTTAAATTCTTTTCTTTCTTCCTAAAGGATGACGAGCTTCCACTTCACCACTGCGGAGGACTTCGAGGAGACCCGTTTTGGCTGCTACCTTCTCGACATCGGCGAGAAGATAGGTTTACCGCTACCTCAAGTTAAGGGCTTCATCCTGAAGAAGTTTAACAAGGAGGGCTGTTGGGGAATAAAAGCAACTCAGCCAGGACGTGGAGAAGAGCCCCCGTTGGAAATCAAAATGGTTAGTGACTCCAAAGAAAAAGGACTCAATCTCGTCATGCAGGACCTGATTGGACGTCTCTGCGGACGCTATAGCGCAGAGTTGAGGGGCCACTACTCCATTTTCTTTGGAAGGAGAAATGAGGAGGGAGAACCATACCTCTTTGATGTTGGAGATAGAGGCAAAGCAAAGCCCCTTAGTCTGTATTTCCAGGAGTTGGAGGTCCTCGTCACAGAACTTTATGAGGATAGACGCACTGAACTTCTGAAGAACGATGAGTTGTGTGCCTTACTCAAGGAGAACGAGGAAAAGATAAAAGCTCAAGAGGAAGTGACTAAGGCCCAAGAAGAGAAGTTTGCTTCACAAGAGGAGAAATACAAGAGACAGGAGAAAAGGGTTCACGAGAAAAACAAGACTATCAGAGAACAGAAGGCAGAACTCGAGAGCAATGAAGTCGAGTTTGAAGCTGATAGTGACTTGATCAAGCGTCTTCGTACCGAGAAAAGGGAACTGCAAGAGAAGAACTCTGCCCTGGAGAAAGAAGTGAAGGAATTAAGGGAAGTACTCGACAATGAAGGAATCGAGATTCAGGAAATTGAAGAAGAAGAAGACGACATGGTCGAGTAGTTCGTTAGCGAGACTACCATTTATTTACTCCTCATCGTTATCTTAGTCTTGTATTGACCTATCAACTTGTGATAAGGCAGTACCTTCCATTGTATTCCGAGGAACCTCACGTTTTTATTTTCCAAAACTCTCATGTCTGATTTATCCAAAGTTTTGAGTTGTGTGATGTTTGTTTGTTCCTTAGGTTGTTTGTTTGTTGGGGTAATCTTTCTCATTTGACCATTCCGTCTAAAAGCTCAGCTATACAAATCACAGATGCCTCCCCGTCGTACGCCCGATAACAACAACAACAACAACAACAACAACAACAACAACAACAACAACAACAACAACAACAACAACAACAACAACAACAACAACAACAACAACAACAACAACAACAACAACAACAACAACAACAACAACAACAACAACAACAACAACAACAACAACAACAACAACAACAACAACAACGACCACAACAACAATGATGCTATACAACAGTTGATGGCTGCTCAAGCTCAGCTAATGACTATGATGACCCAGTTCATTGCGGCAACCAACAACAACAACAACAACAACAACCACAACCCGCCTCCGCCACCACCCCCCATGTGGATAGACTTACCAGATTTCTAAGGCTCCGACCGAACAAGTTCTCCACTACAACTGAACCCATTGTGGCAGATGACTGGCTGCATTCAATGGACAGGGATCTGGTGACTTGTGAATGCACTGACGCTGAGAAGGTGAGGTTCACCACTCATCTGTTGGAAGGACCAGCAATCCAGTGGTGGGAAACCTATCAAATCACCCACCCACTAGAAACCATGACTTGGGAAAATTTCAAGGAAGGTTTTCGTAATGCTCATATCTCCTCGGGCATTATGAACTTGAAGCAGGAAGAGTTCAGAAACCTGAGACAAGGAAACAGGAGCCTTAAGGAGTACATGGCTGATTTCCATGCCCTTTCCCGATATGCCTCTGAAGACATTAACACCGAGGCAAAGAGGAAGGCAAAATTCCTAAATGGGCTGAGTGACGAGCTGAAGATCCCTTTGACAGTGGCATACGCCCCAAATTATCAGACTCTCCTAGATCAGGCTATCATACTAGAGGATAACATCAAGAAGGCTGAAAATAGGAAGAGAAAGTTGAATGTTCACAAACCCCATTCTGAGACTTCTTTCAAGAGATCTTTCCCTCAAGATGCAAACCCGAGTTATAAACCTGGTCACTATCCTAGTGGAGGAAGCAACCATAAACATCATAGTCACAACCATAGTGGTGGTTTCAAGGGAAACAATGGGAATCACAAGGGAAATGGAAATGCTAGCCACAACAATGGACAACATCGCCCAAACCCCGAATATAAGAAAGATATCAGCCAAGTCCTATGCTTCAAGTGCAATAACAAGGGTCACTACGCCACTGACTGCCCCGAAAAGAAGGCTGCAGAAGCTGCCAAGCCCAATCCCTTCCAGAAAGGACAGATGAACCACATCAATGTGGAAGAAGTGTACGATGAACCTGATGCTGTCATTGGTACGTTCTTGCTAAATTCATGCCCAGCATTAGTTTTATTTGATACTGGAGCATCGCATTCTTTCATTTCAAGAGCTTTTGTAAACAAACATGGATTAGTAGTGGAAAATATAGGAAGCCCCATTAGAGTAAGCTCTCCGGGCGGAGAGATGCTAGTAACCTCTGGCTGTAGACAGTTGAGTCTGAAGATTGGAAAGCATCAGTTTCCTACGGACTTGATCATCCTGGAAACACAAGGCCTGGATGTTATCATAGGGATGGATTGGATGACCCGCTATGCAGGAATCATAGACTGCGCAAATAGAACCATCACTCTCACCACTCCAGAAGGCTCGAAGATCAACTTTAGATCAAAGTTTGAACTAAAGAAGGTTAGGCTAAATTCTCTTAAGGGGGTTAGTCTCGGTGAGGTCCTTATAGTTAAGGAATACCCTGACGTGTTTCCGGAAGAACTACCAGGAATGCCACCCGATGGAGATGTAGAGTTCCTCATAGAACTAAAACCGGGGACATGACCAATTGCTAAAAGGCCCTACCCAATGGCAACTGATGAACTGAAAGAACTCAAGAAACAACTGGAAGAGTTTATGCAGAAAGGCTTTATCCGTCCAAGTTCATCACCCTGGGGAGCCCCGATTCTTTTTGTCAAGAAGAAGGATAGTACTCAGAGATTAGTCACCGATTACCGTGACATAAATGAGCATACAATCAAGAACAAGTATCCGCTACCCAAAATCAATGAACTGTTCGATCAACTAGAAGGGGATGTCGTCTTCTCCAAGATCGATCTCAGATCATGGTACTTTCAGATGAAAGTCAGAGAGATGGATATACCCAAGACTGCTTTCGTTACAAGATATGGATCGTATGAGTACACGGTAATGCCTTTTGGGTTAACCAATGCTCCAGCCTATTTCATGAATATGATGAATAATGTGTTTATGGATTTTCTGGACAAGTTTGTTGTTGTCTTCATCGATGACATCTTCGTCTACTCCAAAAGTCACAAAGAACACGAAGAACATTTACGTCTGGTATTGCAAAGGCTCCGAGAGCATAAATTATATGCTAAGTTCAACAAGTGTGAATTCTGGTTAAAACAAGTAGGATTTCTAGGACACCTGGTGTCTAAAGATGGGATAGCAGTGGACCCTGAAAAAGTTGCTGCTGTGACAAATTGGGAATCGCCCAAAAATGTGGGAGAAATCCGCAGTTTTCTAGGACTGGCAGGGTACTACCGGAGATTCATTGAAAACTTCTCCAAGATTGCCAAGGCCTTGACTGAACTACTGAAGAAGGGAAATAAATTTGAGTGGACGGAAGCTTGTGAGATCAGTTTTCAGGAATTAAAGAAGCGCTTGGTGTCGGCACCAGTGTTATGCTTACCAGATCTAGAGAAAGACTTCCAGGTTTATTGCGACGCTTCATATCGCGGCCTAGGAAGCGTATTGATGCAAGAAGGCAAAGTAGTGTCTTACGCCTCAAGACAACTCAAAAATCATGAAGTAAACTACCCTACTCATGATTTAGAGTTAGCTTCTGTGGTGCATGCGCTAAAGATATGGAGGCCATATTTATGGGGAAAGAGATGTGAAGTTTTTACGGATCATAAAAGCCTCAAGTATTTCTTTACTCAGAAGGAATTAAACATGCGTCAAAGGAGATGGTTAGAATTGATCAAAGACTATGATTTAAGTCTACAGTACCACCCAGGGAAAGCCAATGTAGTGGCTGATGCCTTGAGCCGTAAGACTTATGTAAACGGACTCACGGCAGGGGAATTGCCGGAAGATCTTTGTAAGGGGTTTAAGGACCTTCGATTAGAGGTGGTACCTGAAGGATTCATAGCATCCTTAGAAGTTCAACCTCTTCTATTTAACAAAATCAAGACAGCTCAGTTAGAGGATAAAGCAGTAAAAGAAATCAAGAAGAACCTAAGCGAAGGTAAGGCCAGAGATTTTAGAGAAGATGAAGAAGGAACAATGTGGTATAAAGAACGCATTTGTGTTCCTGACAATGCCGACCTCAGGAAGTTAATACTTCAAGAAGCTCATGACTCACCTTATTCCATACATCCGGGTAACACCAAGATGTATATGGATGTAAAGGAGAGGTATTGGTGGATCAACTTGAAACGTGATATTGCAGAATACATTGCAAAGTGTGACGTCTGCAGTCGTGTGAAAGCGGAACACCAAAAACCAGCAGGGTTGCTACAACCGTTACCAGTACCAGATTGGAAATGGGAACAGATTGGTATGGATTTCATCACGGGTCTACCCAGGACTAAATCAGGGTATGATTCTATATGGGTTATAGTCGATCGGCTGACGAAAGTATCCCACTTTATACCCGTAAAGACTACTTACACTAGTGCCAAACTAGCTGACATCTACATGAAGAGGATTGTGTGTCTACATGGTGTTCCCAAGAAAATTGTGTCGGATAGGGGTACTCAGTTTACTTCCCATTTCTGGAATCAATTACATGAGTCTCTGGGAACTAGATTGGAGTTTAGTACAGCGTTTCATCCGCAGACGGATGGACAGACAGAAAGAGTAAATCAGATCCTAGAAGATATGCTGAGAGCATGCGCTCTAGATTATAAGTCAAGCTGGGATGATAATCTTCCATATGCCGAGTTCTCTTACAACAACGGCTATCAAGCGAGCATAGAGATGTCGCCATTTGAAGCCCTGTATGGGAGAAAGTGCACTACCCCACTACTGTGGAGTGGCGTAGGGGAACGTAGTTTGTTCGGACCAGACATAATCAAGGAGGCTGAGGAAAAAGTCAGGTTGATTAAAGACCGTTTAAAGATAGCACAATCCAGACAGAAAAGTTATGCGGACTCCAAAAGGAGAGAAGTCACGTATGAAGTGGGTGATCGAGTCTATCTCCGAGTTTCACCTATGCGGGGAGTTAAAAGATTTGGAATCAAAGGAAAGTTGGCACCTAGATTTATTGGACCCTTCAAGGTATTATCCCGCAAAGGAGAGGTCGCCTATGAATTGGAACTCCCGGAAGCACTTTCCGCGGTTCACAGTGTGTTTCATGTCAGCCAGCTGAAGAAATGTCACCCAGAAATGGCAGAAACACTGCTAAGAGATACGGTGCCACTAGAGGAAGTACAACTAGAAAGTGATCTCACTTATGAAGAAAAACCAATAAAGATTTTGGAGACAGCAGAACGTGTCACCAGAACCAAGACAATCAAATTATGTAAAGTACAGTGGAATCACCATTCAGAAGAGGAAGCAACTTGGGAAAGAGAAGATGACCTTAAAGAAGATCACCCTCACCTATTTGCTAGCCAATCCAAATCTCGAGGGCGAGATTCATCTTAAGGGGGTTAGGTTTGTAACATCCCAATTTTCAGAAAAATTTAAAACTTTTGCATCCATGCATCATCATCCTTAAACTTGTCATATGAATTACATAAAATTTGAATTTAATTATTTAAATATGCTTTAGTTGACTTTATGTCCTTAAAATTGTTATTTTGAATTTATAATAATGTTCCTCTTATTCTATTTTTACTTTAGACAAAAATAATGTCAAAAGGATCTATTTTTCATAAGCTTTTCAAATTATATTTTTATGAATTTTTCTGAGAAGTTTTAATATAGTTTTGAAATTGTTTTATAATCAAAAGATTTAAAAACAGAAAAGAATTTTCAAAAAGAAAAATAGAGTCGGGTCAGCCAGTGGCCGAAGCCCACTAGCTATCTACCGCGCGCGCGACGCAATCCAGCCCGCCAGCGGCCCATCCCCGCCCGCGCGCGCGCCCACTGGCCGACAGGTGGGCCCCACCTGTCATCCCCGTCCCGGCGACCCCTTCTTCCCCAAATCACGCCCACGACCTAGCCGAGAAACGGCCGAATCAATTCGATTGATTCCCGGCGATTTACTCACCCATTTAACTCGCCGTTGCTCCTATAATGTAACATCCCAAATTTCTCAAAAATTTAAAACTTTGCATTCATGCATCATGCATCATAAAAGTATGACATTGAAATCACATAAGGAGTAAACAGAATTGTATTTATAATATTAAATAGAATTGCTTTTCATTTAAGAGATTTAATTGAGCTCTATACAAATCAGTATTTTATTATTTTATTTATTCAGAAAAATGATATCAAAAAGTTACAAATTTAATTAGCTTTTCAAAACATATTTTTATGAATTTTTCTGAAATGTTTTGATAAGTTTTAAAAATCAAAATTGAATTAAAGGATTTAAATCAGAAAAGGTTTTGTTTAAAAAAAAAAAAGGGAGAGAGAGGCTATTTGGGCCGAAGCCCACTGCTTATCTGCCGCGCGCGCAGTGCAGAAGCCCGACAGCAGCCCAGCTCCTTCCCCGCAGACGCTGACGACCGGGCCCCGCCTGTCATCCCTCTCCCCACGACGTGTAGAACACGAACTCAAAGTCTACCGAACCCTAGCGATTTTCGGATCAAATTCGTTGAGATATTCGCGAGGAATCGATCTCTCCGCACCCCATATAAACCCCCCCCCTTCCACCGCCTCCCCGAGCACCAAAACCCTAAGGAATAGCCCCCAGGCCGCTCGGGAAAAGCTCGCCGCCGTCCGCCATTGCCGCCGCCAATCTTTCTCGATCCCCGGTGAGTACCGAGCCCCTCAAACCCTCCCGCGGCTTCCTTGCGACTCACAGTGATCACGCGCACGTCCCTGACACCTTCCTTGCTATCCTATTGCACCAGAACGTCGAGTAAGTGCGCAACCGAAGCGATCCGCCGCCGATTCCATCTCCGGTGAGCTCTAGGAGGAGGAGGGAGGCACGTCGAGGACCCCAGCCGCGCCAACAGCTCCGCCGCGACCTCTCCTTCGTTGCGGTATGTCCCGTTCGTGCTCGCACCGCGTAGATAGACGGAAACGAGTTTGCCGACGAGGGCGCCGCCGCGGGCACGAGAACTCCGGCGTGCTCCGACCGGTCGCGCTGCTCCCGTGAGATCCGAGCCGTCCGTGCGAGAGCAGACGATCGAGATTAGAATCTCCTTACCGCTTCGTCGATTAGATCTGGTGCGTTAGATCTGACTTAGATCGTACGGTCCTCGCGAGCGATCCGCGCGAACCGGTACCAGCCAATCAGCGGCCGCCGCGTGGCAATTTCTTTTTCTATTTTCGGCAGAGAATTGTTTTAAAAACAGAAAATAGCACAAACTTGTAAAAATCATATCTTTTGATCTGTTCATCCAAATTTGATGAATTTTATATCCACTTGTAGCTCTGCTCGTGTAGTTTAATATGGTATCATTAGTTTATCCTGTTATAGCATATTAAATTGTTTAACTTTCGGATATTAAATCAATAACTTAATTAATAATTTTTCTCTCCAAATAAATCCAATTGTTTTGCAGAGATATTAATGCCCTCTGTCCAGGGAGTGCAACATGAGATTTATTTGATACTTTTCTAATAGACTTAAAGAAATCGGTTTTATAATTTAAAAACTACTAATATGTTCATTTATATAAATGATTAATTAAAATATTTAAAATATTGATCATTTCATTTTTATGCATGAATAACAGAGAACTTAATATAGTAATTAATTGGTCTTGTGAAATTCATTGCATATCAAGCATGCATACATATTTTTGTATTGATATTCTAAGTGTTATGTTTGTGTGCTTATTGAGTGTTATTATTTTGTCTTTAGATTGTGAAGAGGAGGAAGGTCCTTGTGATTGTTATTCCTGTTGTGCTTGTTCCCTTTGTTACCAAGGCAAGTGACATTCATCATCTATCCTATGTTTTCTATATGCATTATTAGTAGATTTTGGAGTAGTATGCATGATAGGGAAAATTGGATACTATCTTAGAATGCTAAGTTAGTCTACACTTTGAGAATATCCTATTAGTGTGTAGCCATCCCTTTCCTTGCAGCCACCAAAAGTTTTATTAGATGCTTAGCTATGATATAAAGAAGTTATTATCTTGTTATGGAATTATTGCTAAGTGTTGAAAACATTGAATACACTTCTGGGTGGAATTGGTTGTTTGGTTTATGTTGAGTGGCTTTTGGGACTATGCTTGTGGTTGTCTTCGCCTAGGATGAATTTCTATTCTACTTAGGGCCATGAGTATGGTGGTTTTCACCCAGAAGTACACTTGTGGACAGCCACCCAGGAACAAAGAGATTACTAAGTCCCTCCAAGTTTAGAAGCTTCCCGTGCAGCCTTTTGACAATGGGCTCTGTCTAGAACGACTAAGTTGTGAGAGTGCAACCTGTCAGCTTGACAAGCAGATGTAGAGTTGATAGGTGGAACGGGTCTTGCTAGTATGGTTGCATTCTTCTTCTGAAAGTTCTCGTCTCAATTCTCTCCTTTCCATAATACACTCCGCGTGTATAGGATATCTCGGACAAATTGAGTCTTAAGGTGAAAGTGCACAACCTCTGCAGAGTCGACAAACTGAGTACTCAGCCGTGTCCCCGGTGATGGACAACTTCGAGCAACTGGACAAGGATGGACAGAAGAATCTCAACATGGTTTTTGTAAAGTAAAATTTGACTAAGGAATGAATTATTGGTGCACTTGGGCTTCATCCCTTGGTGCCAAGTTTTGAGATACAAAAGTGTTTTACAAAAGATAGGAGAAAACTGGCTTTCTGCAAAATAGCCTACAAACTCCACTAAGCCAAAAATGCATATAGAATTAGCCTTGCCATAATTTTATCCACCATAGTCACTTGCCAATACTTCATTGTATTGACCTCCTTCGGGGGCTGCATATTCAAATGTGCAGGTAATTCTGATGAGGAGTAAGTTTGGACTCGATTCTACACCCAACATGTCTGCTCGTGGCGTATGCTAGAAGAGAAGGCCCATTGCTTTTATTTTCGTTGTGAACTCTGAATATTTTAGCTAGTCTTCATGACTATGCACTTTGTAATAAAGCTATACTTGGCTATTTTTGGATCTCGATGTAGTATTTTGATACTTATGCAATGATACTATATATTTTGTACTGTGGTGCTAGCAGTGATCCAGGGACTAGCACATAACACAGGTGTTCCATCTTTATTTAAAGATGGGGCGCTACAAAATGGTATCAGAGCAAAGTGTTGCCTGTAGGTTCGAGCCCTTAGGATTGGTTAAGCCTGCTTTTTGATCATAATATTACCTTCTTTGAAGTATGTTGGATCCTAACGGCATAGTGGGATGAAGCGGCCCGGGACTAACCTTACATGTCCGCGTACATGAGACCTGTTCCACAATTATAAGTGGCTGGCCGGGTGTCTGTCTCTCTCACTATAGTGAATATCCGACTTACAAAAGAGTTGATAATAGTGTTGATCACCTGTTAGAAAAGAACTTCTTTTCCCTAAGTATCTAAGTACACCACAATTAGTTTATCTTACCTTTGTCTTGTCTAATAAACTCTACCTTTACCACTTAAGGATGTCATTCTTCACTTATCAAACCGCGGAGGACTTCAAGGACATGTGCTTTGGAAGATATCTTCTAGAGTTGGTAGAACTGTTGACACTTCCAACACCCATCATCAAGGCAAGCCAGCTGAAGCACTTCAAAAGAGAAGACTTATGGGGAATTCGCCTTTACCAACAAGGGCGCCAGATTGAACCCAAGACTGAAGACATCCAGTTCAAGTCAATTAGTGACTCCCTGGAGAAAGGGCTGAATCTCGTCACGCAAGAGCTAATAGGACGTCTTTGCTTGCAATACCAAGAAGAGTTAAAAGACCACTACTTTGCTCACCTTGGCCAACGTGACGAACATGGGATTCCTTACCGTATTAGTGAGGAAGACAAAAACAAACTTTAGACAAAAATAATGTCAAAAGGATCTATTTTTCATAAGCTTTTCAAATTATATTTTTATGAATTTTTCTGAGAAGTTTTAATATAGTTTTGAAATTGTTTTATAATCAAAAGATTTAAAAACAGAAAAGAATTTTCAAAAAGAAAAATAGAGTCGGGTCAGCCAGTGGCCGAAGCCCACTAGCTATCTACCGCGCGCGCGACGCAATCCAGCCCGCCAGCGGCCCATCCCCGCCCGCGCGCGCGCCCACTGGCCGACAGGTGGGCCCCACCTGTCATCCCCGTCCCGGCGACCCCTTCTTCCCCAAATCACGCCCACGACCTAGCCGAGAAACGGCCGAATCAATTCGATTGATTCCCGGCGATTTACTCACCCATTTAACTCGCCGTTGCTCCTATAAGAACCCCCTCGACCCCCTCTCCGTTTTGCCCCAAGCCCCGTACCCCGAGAGCCACCAGGCCGCCCACGAGCATCCCCGGAGCTCCGCCGTTGCCGACGGCAAGTTCAATGAACTCCGGTGAGCTACGACCTCCTCGAGCCCTCTCTTCACTCCCAATCGTTTCACTTTGTCATTGCGCACCTTGGTGACAAGGTCTCGTGTGTTCTTACGCAGCCAAACTTCGTGTCCGTGCTCACCGACGAGAACCTCCGCCGTGCGCATCTCCGGCGAGCAACCAGAGGAGGCAGGAGGAGCTACGATCTCCACTACTTCGCCAACAACGTCGCCTCGACGCCCTCTACCCGTAGGTATGACCCACATGTCTCGGAACGCAGTAGAACGTCTAGAACGTGCGATGCCGTGCGTGTCGCCGCCGCGCGCGCTGCTCCGGCGAGGTCCTCCGGCGACCTAGCGCCGCCCGTTGTTGGTCAACGTGTGTAGGCCGTACGATCTCGATCCTACGGTTAGGATTAGATCTTTTTAAACGGAACGGTACGGTTGATCTGGACCGCCAGATCCAGATCTGACGGCCCAGATCAAATCACTTAAACACGTCAGCATGCCCAGTCAGCGCCCAGGCAGCGCTGACGTGTAATTTCTTTTTCCCATTTTATTTAATTTGGCAGTTTTGCAGAAAACACCCTGCATACTGTTTTTATCACTACTTTTTATCTGTTTATCCAAATTTAAATATTTTTATATATTTGAGATCCTTGGAACCAGTAGAACACTTTGGCATCATTTGTTTTCTGTTTTGACACACACAAAATTTTCAAATATTTTTTAGAGTAGTTTAAGTGTTTTGACATAACTTTAGTTAGAAAATTTATTTTTGAGTAAATCAAATTGCTAACAACTTGTTTAGATGCCCTCTGCCCAAATGTATTTTTTACAAAATTTAATTTAGAAATTTTATTTAGGTGAACTAAAGACCTTGTCATTAACCCTTTATTCATGATTAAATAATAGAAACAAATCAAAAATTTATTCATGCATATATCATGAAAATCCAAAGGGATAGTTTCTAGACGTTGGAAATAAATTGTTGCATCTCATCTCATGCATAGCATATATCTTCTTTGTATGAACCTTTGCTTGTGTGTTTATGTGTGGCTTTTTATTTCTTTGTTAGACTATTCGGAGGGAAACGAGAATCTTTGCAACTGTAACTGCTGCACTCCCGATTGCCAAGGCAAGTGGCACACCCATAAAAGTCCTATTATTTCTATGCATGAGTAGAGTATTTTCTATAAGCATGTGTAGGATAGCATTGATATGCAAGCCATGATAGATCTCTTTATTCATGTGTCTAGGTTCCTATGAAATTACTTAGTAGAATAGTGATGCTATGCAAAAACTATTTTGATGAAAAAGATAAGTCTACTAAGTTTTAATCAAACACCTGGGTGGAAATTGGTTGCTTGGCTGTATGAGTTGAGTGTTGTTCCCAGGGGTTTTACCTGTGGAATATTCACTTGTGGAAGGCCACCCAGGAGCAAAGGAATCTGAAGAACTCCAAGTGAAGATTGCTTCTCGTGCAGCCATTGCCAATATGGGCTCTGGCTTGATCAACTAAGCTGCGTGGACTCTCCCCGGCCTGACAGGTGGTGGTAGAGTATTTGTAGGTGGAGCGCGTCAGGCCAGAGTGGAAGGGGAAATGCTTCTGAAAGATCTCATCTTATTCTTTCCTTTCCTTATCACAAATGGTGTGTAAAGGATAACCTGGGTTGAATAGGTACAATGGTGAACGTGCACAACCTCTGCAGAGTTAAAATCTAAGTACTTAGCCGTGTCCCCGGAAACGGACAATTGAGCAGCTGAACGAGGATGTCAACGGAGGATTCCACCATTCCAACTTATAAATTAAAAACTTGATGGGTGAACAAGGGTAGAATGAGACAGTGGATTTCATGCCACGGATGTCTCGAATAGAAGAAAAGTGTTTTCAAAAAGGTTAGGGAAAAACTTGCTTTCTGCAAAATAGCCTTGAGCTCCACCAGCCAAATAAGCATATAGGTCTTAGAGTTATTCCTCTAAGTGTCCACCATAGTGTCACTTGCCAGTTCCATTTTAATGGTTCTGACCCACGTTGTTGCAATATATATCTTATTGCAGACTGTCCTGATGATGAGTGAAAGTTTTACTAAGGGTTTTCGAGTCTTCAACCAACATGCTCGCCTGTGGCACATGATGATGATTGGGGACTCCATGAAGAATAAATTTTCTGTTGTTTACTATGTGTACTGCTAGCTGTATGCTATGCAAATTTGTAATGAATATTTTCTAAGTCTGGATCAGCGTTGTAATAAATTGATACTTTGTTGTGATATTACATCGTAACTGTGTGTGCAAACGAATCGATCCAGTGATTTGCACTATACACAGGTATCTGCCATATCTTAGGTGCAGGTACACTACACTTGGGGACCAAGGTGACCACGCCAAAGTTAAGGCGGGAGAGCACCAAAGTTCCAATGAAGAATTCCTGGAACATGGGCATGATCAAGGCCTTAAGACCCTCCCAGGAGGTCTGGAAGAAGGCCACCGGGAGCCCATCTGGGCCAGGGGCCGAGTTGGGCTTCATCTCCATCACTGCCCTCTGCACCTCCTCGGGCAGGAAGGGGAGTGTGAGTTCCCCATTCTCCTCCTCGGAGACCTGGGCCGCCTGCCAGAAGTCCACCGAGAGGGAGACCCCCGAACGGGGGCCTGCCGAGAATAGTGTCCTATAGAAGGAGTAAATATGGGCCAAGAGCTCTCCTGGCGCCTCCAGGAGACGGTCCCCGTCCCAGAGGCAAGGAATAGAGCACTTCCTACGACGTCCATTGGCTATCGCATGGAAGTAAGCCGTATTCGCCTCACCCTTGAGGTGCCAATTCTGGCGACTCTGTTGTCGCCATAAGAGCTCCTCGCCCCTAAAGATCTCCAAAAGGGAGGCCTCCAGGGCATAACGCTGCTGCCACTCCTCGGGGTCGAGGCCCACCATGTCCGAGGCTAGGTCGAGAGCTTGGATGTCGCTAAGTAGAGACGCCTTTCTCTGCTTCAGCTCAGCTCCTAAATTTGCCCCCAGCCGCGCATGAATTGGCGGGCTAACTGAGCACAGTGATGCCACACATCTACCGCGTTAAGGACGCGGGGGGGGGGGGGGGGGGGTGGGCCGCCGCCTCCGCCCACTTCACTCTGACCGCCGCTTTGAATCCAGGTTGAGCCAGCCAGAAGTTCTCAAAGTGGAAGCGGTTGAGCCTAGGCGGTCGGGAGCCCCCTATCGAAAGCAAGAGCGGGGAGTGGTCAGAGCCAACCCTAGTGATAGCCCGGAGCGAGCACAGGGGGTAGGCCGCCTCCCAGTCCACCGAGACAAGTACCCGGTCCAGCACACTACGTACCGGGTCCGCCCGGTTGTTGGACCAGGTATATCTAGCACCAACTCGTCGGATCTCTCTAAGAGCGAGATCAGCGATGAAGTCGTTGAACATCCTCATCCTCCGGAGATCAATGTTGTCCGAGCTTTTATCATCCGGGGACCTAATCAGATTAAAGTCCCCAGCAATGACCAACGGGGTGGAGCACCTCTCCACCTTCGCTCTAAGCTCTACCAAGAAAACCGGGGACCTACTACGGTCAGCAGGGCCATAGACGATGATAACCTCCCACGTGAAGGTCGACCGTCTATGGGCGAATAACATGCTCACAAAGAACTCACCCCGGTCCATATCATCAACTTCAAAGGTGTCCTTCTTCGCCCCAAGGAGGATTCCCCCGCAGTGGCCACTCGTTGGGAGCTAGTGCCACGCAAACTTGTGGGGACTAAGTCCCCGAAGCTCCGCAATAGAGAAGTCCTGCCTAATCGTCTCCTGGAGGGCTAAAATGTCGGCATCCTCTTGCCACATGTAGTCCCTCAGCTGTCGATGTCGTCCCTCCTGCCCCAAACCCCCTCATGTTCCAATCGAATAGCCGAATGAGCGTATCCATTATGGAACTCCCATTACGCGGGACTGAGCGGGCCCTACCAGAGGTCGAGGGCCGGGACGAAACCTTCAGGGGTCGCCCCCGCTCCCCCCCCCCCCCCCCGCATGGGGGGTCGCGGAGGGAGCATCCCCGCTAGAGGGTCTCTGAGAGGCGTGACGACTGTGCCCTGGCGCCTCCTGCACCGGGGCGCCAGAGTCAGGAACCTGCTCCTGAGCGCGCGTCGCAGCCATGGCCCCCTCGTACACCTCTAGAGCCTGGATCGCCGCGATCTGTTCGAGGCGAGGGCCTCGTTCGCCCCTGAAGACAATGCCGCTATCTTCGGCAACCTGCGCCAAATGGTCCAACGGGACCTCTGCGAGAATAGAAAATCTGGATCCAGACGGGGAGGAGGGGGTGGGAGTACCTGATAGGCTACGATGGGCGGCGGTCCGCTGGATCGCCTGCTCCACCACCGAGAGCACAGGGGCCCCCGAGGCCCCCCTCGCCGACGCCAGCCTGGCACTCTGGCGGGGGGTCAGAGGGACCGGAGCAGGCTGGCTGCCCCGGCGACGGGTAGGCGCCTGTGAGACGTCCACCGGTGTGTCAGGGAGGATGGTGGACGGCTCACAGGTCCCCGGAGCCGGCGTCGTCGCGAAAAGGGGCGGGGAGCTCACCGGAGAGGTCGAAGTACAGCCTGGCGAGAGGGTGTAGCAGAGCGCACCAGCCGAGCGAGACAAAGACGAGGGGACGACCTCCATCCCCACGCTCCCACAGTCCTCCTCTAGCACCACGGAGGTCCTGAGTCCAAGCGACGAAGCGTCAAGACCCGGCATCCCCAAGTTGGAGCCGTACTAGGACAGGGGGGCTCGACGAGGGGTGGCGGGTCCGGGCGCGAGGAGCGGGGACGGTCCACCGCCGTCAGCTTGGTCGGCGCACTCTGAGCGAGGCCCGACTTAGCTGGAGCTGGGGCGGGGGACACATGTGAAGATGCCTGTATCTGAGCCGGGGGCGGCGCGGGGGCGGGAGGGGCGTCCACTCGGGTGTCCCCGGCGTCGTCGTCATCTAAGGAGTCGTCGTCTGTGGGGTCAGAGCCGTCCTCGAGGGGGTCCTCAACCGGCGGCGTAGCTAGCGGTGAGGGCGGAGGGTCCTTCTTCAGCGCCACTGACAAGAGGGCCCCCCGGTCTCCTCCACTGCCACCAAAGAAGAACAGCGGCAGCGGACCCTCAAGGATCGGTTCCGGGCAGAGAACCCATAGGCGAACCACACCCTCTCCAAGCAGTGAGCTGAGGTCGACCTCGGCAAGCTTGCCGATCAGCGGGGCGATCAGCTCGACGACCCGCTGGGTCCGGGCCACACCTGGAAGGCCACTCAGGAGGAGCCAGGAGGAGCGCAGCGGGAGGGCCGCCTCAACTGTGGTAGTCGGAGCCTGGATGGACATCTAGATACCACTGAGGGGGAGCGTGAAGGGGGGACTCCCAGCGTAGAGGCGCAAGATCTGCACAGAGGGGAAGACCACCGCAAACTCAGTCGAGGCAGTCTGGTGCACCTGCCACTCGTGGCCAGGGAGGATCTGGTCCAGCTCCTGACGGAGGGCCGCCACAGTGAGGTCTGCAGACCCAAGTGGGAGCTGGTCCGGGATCACCGTCAGAGTGGCCAAGGTCTGTGGCACCGTCATCGGCACCCCTCCCAGGTCCACGTAGTAGAAGATGGCATGGGCAGTGAGGCCCAACAACTCGAGACGAGGGAGGCCCGGAGGCGTAGTGGGGGTCATAAAGTCGCCCATCCGGTGACCGGGGATGCTGCAGCGCAGGCAAGCCATCGACCGAGTACAGTCAGAGCGCATGTGACCAAGCAAACCACAGTTGAAGCACTCAGGGCGAGACGATGAGTTCGCCCCTCCCTCCGTCTGAGGTCGGGGCGCGCCCCGCCGCCGCCTGGGAGGGGCCACTCAGCGTGCTCGGAGCGGTAGGAGGGGGTGGTGCAGGTGGGAGCCCGCCTTGGTTCCCGCCCGCTCCTCCACCCCCCGGCGCCTGAGAGGGCTTCTTCTGCTTCCTCTTGTTCTTCTTCTGCTGGTTGGCACCAACACGCGCGCTCGCACTCGCACGCGTGTCAACAGGAGCATGCGGATGGGAGGCGCGATCTAGCATCCACGAGCCGGACTCGTTCCTCGGGGCCTTGTCCGGGCGGCGGTCGGGTAAGAATTAAGATCCTCGTCGCAGAATCATCGCAGTACTTGCTCTCATGATACATACGGAGTATACCAATTTCACCATTGCTAGGTAGATGCAGTTGCGCAAAAGGCAACATTGCAGTCGCAATCTGCAACCTATGGATCGATATGGCGATGCCGATGCCGATAATTGATGATGAAGATTGATGATGAGACGGGTGTAGGGAGGAGCTAGAGCTATGGAGAATGGAGATTCACATTCCCCTTGCGTTGAGAAAATTGTAAAAACCCACCACAATTGTGTCTAGGTTTCAAATAACCACCATGTATTCAAATTTTATCAAAAAACACAGATATTGCATAATACGGTAACAAGAAACACTGATTGTCTATTTTTAAGCCAGTTAACCTCTTTCTGACAGGTGAGTCCGTTTGTCAGATCAACGTGGCAAGTGAATTTTGTGAAAAAGACCTTTCTTTTCTTTTTTTCTCTGTTATTTTTGTTTTTGCGGTCACAAGTTTTCTCCAAGTTCACAACGTGTTGACCCAGTCCATCGTCCCTGGCTCCGGCCAAATCAAAGCTGTCCACCACCGCCTGCCATGGAGGATCCCGAGCCCTCCGGCCAAATCAAAGCTTAGCCCTGTGCTCACGCCGGCTCTGTTACGCCTGGCGCCGGCCCCTTGCATCGTGCGCGTCGTGTTGCCGCCGCCGCCGCCGTGCTTGCATGCTCAGCCCGTCGGGTCTCACCTCGCTAGCAGATACTGGGGCCGAGCGGGCGGCAGCTGGTGGCATGGGGGACGACCCTGCGGATCAACGCGATGACAACAGGGACTGCCGCCTCGTCGACGTCCTCATGGCCTCGGTGAGCCTGATTGCATTTTTGTTCCACAAATTGGTCCAGGGAATGAATCGCTTGCTTGACCACCGGCTTGCTGACCGGCCAGCTGCATTGGATGTTGCCGCCCTGTGCTCACGCTGGCTCACCGTGTCGCACAGCGCCGCGCTTGCCAGCCGCGAATGCACGCCTGGCGCCGGCCCCGTGCTCGCCGGTCAGGCCCGTGCGCCTTCTCGCCGCGCCCCCAGGCCGTCTCCGTGTTCACCGGCGAGAGAGGATATGACCGGCGATTGTTCCGCCCCGTATCTCACCGAGAAACTCTGCGAGACTCTCTCTGTTCACTTGTCCCATCATCGTGGTTTTCGGGCGGGCGTTGGACCGGAGGTGGGCCTCGAGCTTGTCGTTGCGGGAGCTGGTGAGCTGCATCACGCCGTAGCCCACCACGCCGTGGACGACGCCGCAGAGCGTCGCGAAGGTAAAGAAGAAGGGCTTGGAGTCCCGCGTCCGCCCCACCAGCCACCGCCATGCCGAGCTCTTCTCTCCCACAAGATCGACATGTCCCCGCCTCCTCTCTCTCCCTCCCCCTCACCCTCGCCGCCTTCTCGGGACTCGGCTGCTCTTACCGGCGATTGTTAATGTAGTGGGGAATTTCTTTTTCATGTGTGGACTCTGGTCCCACTGCAGTTTTACAAAATAATCCAGATTTAGAATCTTCTCTATCTAAATAGGAGAAGTCCACTACTTGATTTCTCTTGACATGCAAGGCTCCCACGTCACCAACTTGCCACCTAGGTGAAAAGCATCCCACATCAACAAGTGCGCCACCTCAGCGATCTTTTGTTCGTACGATTGGGTTCAGTTTCTGCTGAAGGACTCCAGACCATGCAGCCGTTACTTCATCCACATAAACTGCAGCCCATTAATCCATCCTCTTTAATACTCAACTAATGGCCCATCACCGCTATTCTTCTCCGCCGTCTGTGACATTTCTGCTTCCTCTTCTCATCAATTGCCCCAAATGGCGCATTCTCTTCTCCTCCCCACTGTCACTCCCAGGAACATGAACCAGATCGAGGGATATGAAAAGTTCCGATTCCCTCTGCTCAAACTAGGAGCAACACCTCGACCTAGCTCGCATCATCCTCGAGGTGTTGGTGGGAGTCTTCAATGTCATCAGATTGTCATCAGATTTTGTTCTTTATGGATATGCAGTATGCCAACATTCAACATCAAAGCCATCGACGTAGTCTGTGTCTCCCCGGAGCCATGCTCTTCCGTCTTCTAACGCTCTTGCCGCTGCCCCAACTTTTTCGAGATCAGGTTCTCCCGTATTCATGCCACTTGCATGAACAAGAACAACGACTGAAGCCCAACTCAAGCTGGACATGTGAAAGTGGCGACACTGAAGTCCCTAGAAAAAAATAACGCTCCTGTAAGGTCAGTCCTGTTAATGGTACAGGTGTATACATATTTCTTACTTCCGTAGTAGTAGTAAATTCATTGTCCATGTTTCAGCGGACCTTTGTCTAATTTGATGTGAGGTATTTTTTTCGTGAAGAAAGTTAATGTGAGACATGTTTCTATGATGCAGTGTGATTATGATCCATGATGCGGTGGTAACAACGTTTATACCTATGTGTATCTCCGATTCTCCATTCCTTTTTGCTATCATGTGTGTCAAACAAAAAATAGAAGTTGTATACTAGATACTCAATATGGCTATTTGTGTTTTCACCATAATTTCTTATAATACATTGAAGTGGAATGTTGAATTTAGTTATTATTGTGGCCCATATTTTTTAGTATAGCATCTCTCCTATCTTTTTTGTTACAATCCATATTTTCTATTCTTATGTGATCCACTCATTTGCAGACTGCTAACCATGAACAGTCTCTTGCTTATTGACAAAGAATCAAATTCAAGAAGGTGTGAGATATACGTTCTGAATTACTTATTTGTCCCGTGAGAGTAATATCGTCTAACCATATATATTCCAAGTGCTGGTGTGATTTTGGGACAAAAGTTTGGATTATCAGTTGTGAGATAGTGTTGCAAGTTGGACAAATGATGAACCATACTGAAGTAAGTTTCTGCGCTGTCCGTTCCCTTGCTTCCTATTGTTCTGTTGTACTATGCTTCATCATTGTTTGGATAATATTTGCAATTAGCTGATCTATGCGTTATGCAAATTGAGAAATAACAAGGATGCAATTTAAGGAACTATGGCTATTGTGAATCAATGGGTGCACAATGGCTTAGTGGGTGGAAATGAACATGTATCCCGCTCAAAGCAAGGAATTGCATACTGTAGATGTTTTGTACATTGGGAAGAGTGTTCTTTCAAACTCTCAGATTCATAGATACATTTAGGATCTATTATTGCAACTATTTTCTAAATATATTATTAGTTTAACTGATATCCTCCTTTACAAAATAGACATAATTTTTTACATTCCAAATTCTCTAAAGATATATCAACAAAGTCCCGCAGCAACGCGCGGGGTATCATCTAGTTTCTATAGCGTGAGTGTCCTTTGACTTTTCCTTGTTGTGCCACGTCAGCTTGACAGTGGAGTCCACCGGTCAGATTCCTTATTACAGCGGGCTGACAGACATATTAGTGTTTCTTACGACAGTTAGACCGGAGAAGAGTGTTTTGATAAGAATTAAAAACATGGTGGTTTTTTAAAACTCTAGACAAAATTATGGTGGTTTTTTGAAATTTTCTCCCTTGCATTCCTATCATGGCCATCGATCGACCACTTTGGGGCAGGCATTGTCCGAATTCCGATTCCCCGAACAGCACCCAGTTCCACTCCACACAAACACAAGAATAGTACTCACCAGTATGCATGCCCGGCCGGCCTGTTTGGCGTATCAATTATCATCCACAAAAGCAACCGCCCATTCGCCAGGCCCAGCTGCTACACCGTGATTAACTTATCATCGTTTATTCCAGAGGAAGCTAAGCTACGTCTGCGTGACTAACTTAATTGTTTTAAGCCCAGAGGAAGCTAAACTGCTCCGGTTGATTAATTATACATGAAAGAATAGAACAGCAAATGAGTATAGCATGGACAGGCCAACCAACGGCCAGGGAAGATTCCCTGCCTTAATTTCCTTTCATCTTCATCCTATCGTCGACTCGTGATCGACAGGAATGCGCTATATCCATCTATCTATCTAGTTCCAATCTCCCATCAATCACATTACTGCTAAGTCTTCACGATCGGTCTGCTACCTGAGCTTGTCAAAGACCAAGGAACTCAGAAACGAGAGGCAACCGCTGCAACCGTTGTCTAGGCCGTCGTTTGCAGTAGTCAGAAGACAGAGATTTCAATTCAAGTAAACCATGCGTGTCATATACCACAGCCCCTGACCTCACGGCAAAGCTGTGTACCCAGTACACGCCTAGTAGTATGATAATTGTCATACTGATGTGTATAGATCACCAGCAGTATATGCTAGTACTACTAGGGTACATGTAATTAGGATTACTAGTTTAACCATTAGTTATTGTAAGTAGCTAGCTTGTTCCAAACTGCCACTCCAAATCCCCCCTTAAACTTGTTGATTACTAAGTAAAACCACGTTTTCCTATTTGCAATCCAACTATCCAAGTGACATGTGGATTGTCAATCTTTGGCAATCCATAAGCTACTGCGGCTGTTTCTTCCAAGAAAGAAAGAATAAGAATACATACACCTCTCGATCGGGAACCAATTATTGGCGGTTGCAGGTTGCGCTCACCGATAAACAAGACGATCGATGCTATCTACCTCTTGATCCAAAGAAAAGCAGCCGAATACTCAAGTACTTAACCGATCAACAGCTTAATTTCAGCAATTGAATAAGAGATCACCCAGAAACACACGGCAACCGGCAGGCGGCAGGCAGCCAGCGCCATGGGTGAGCTAGCTGAGGTGAGGCATGTCGCCTTCAGCTTTCGCGTCAATATTTCTTCTCGCGGAATTGTTTCCCGTTGCTTTCACGGATTCCAATTGCTACGTACCACATCATTCTCAATTTATATTATTTTCTTGCTAGCGCACCTTAAACCAACCACAAGTTTGTACGATTATAAAAACGAAAATTCTGTAAATATTTTTCTTCCAGACTGCTCCGGCCTCCGACTTGTGATCACACTACGGCTGCCTGCTGGTTGCCTCTGTGGGGATCGGAGAGACAAGACACGAGTATGCAAAGTCCAAGCCACGCATCATGAATTGCTGCGACGGGATTCTTCTCCGAAATTGCTTCGCTCTGAAACTGCAACTTCATTCATCTGCTGACACTTCAGAGATCGAGCAGTGACAGACGAGAGATGAGGGTCTTTCGCCAGTGTGAATCGACCCATGTACAACGTTGATAGGAACTAGAGGAGACCCAGAATGCCGAAGCCGGGCGTCGATGGGCCATTCATCTCGTGGCAATTCACATCCACGGTCGGCAATGGCGACGGCAATGTCGTCGTTAACTGCATTTCTCCGTCAAGCGCATGCCCGCCGCCCATTCATCTCCTCCTCTCCTCTCCTTTTCGTTCCTTTCCCTCGGAGAAAGGTCTCGCGCATTTCTCCCAAGATCTTCTTACAGGTCATTTTCAGATAGCATTCTCTCAAATCTCAATCCATCCACCGAGAAACCTTTTTCGCAGCACAACGAAACCAAAATGTATGTAAGCACTATAGCATGTTGTTAATGTCATCAGAGTGGCATTGAGATCATTATCTTGTACTGTAGTAAGTATTTTGGCAGCTGTAGATTACAGGATTACAATTTACCAATACTCCAAGAAGAAGCACGCTTATTTGATTTGGCCGCCTATAGGTTTTTCTTGGGAGCCTGCCAAACACAACATGTGCCCAGGCCCTGCATTCCTGGGAAACCCTACAAATATAATACGGACATCTGACGAGGAGTGTCATTAAGGTTAACTAACGGCTCCACTGCCTCCCCTGCTCCCTGCCTGCTTTAACTAAACACAAGCGGCAGGAGAAAGAATCAAATGCAGCGCCATGTGAATAAAGAAAGAGCAAAGCGTCTTTGATGATGATGAAGATGATGCTACGATGATTGAGTGGCGGCAGAATCTTTTCAAAAACCCAAACTTTCTGCTCATCACCGGCGTCTTTCCATTTCTTTAGTTCCTACTACGCCGTTCGAGTTGGGAACAGACAGGGAGTCTCACACGAATTCAGCAGATTCAAACAGCGGAGACGGAGAGACACGGTTTGTAAAGCTGTCGTTTTCTTTTCCATTTTCTTTTATGTAAAGCTATATATATGTATGTATGTGTTGTTTTTAGCATTTATAGTGTAGCATTATTGGTGGTGGCAGGAAAGGAGCTAAAGGTCTGGAGGTGAGCAATAAGAGATGGAAGGTGGCAAAACCGATGGTGCAACCGATCCAACCTAAGCATCAGCACCACCAGCAAACAAAGGGAGGAACAAACAAGAACTAACATAGAGAACAGTTGGCGGCTAGCAAAAGTTTATTTATTTAATCAGATAGCGGAGCTGGTGAAAGATAAGAGAAGCTAAACTTGTAAATGCCGCTCTACTCTATGTAGCACAATATACAACTAGCTACATAGGTAGAATAACTTTCCCGCGGCGCCGCCGTACATTTGTAAAGTTCTTGTTTGGGCTTTTCCGTATGCAAATACTTAAACTTTTTATTCATTAACACGTATTTTGAGAAGCCAGTCATTTTTTTAGAATCTTAGTCCTGGACCATTCAACAAGGATAATGTGTAAACGTAGATCAAACTGACGTTGCACCGGCAACCCTTCTAAAGCTTACCTTAAAACTAAAAAATGAACGTAAGTTTTGGAGCTGAAGCCATATCATTCATATCTTCTGGTTTTTTTATGGTCAGGATTAAAATCTACATGAGTAAATTTCAACTCAATATCTACAAGCATTATATTTTTTCGAGCTTTTAAAAAACTTACAAATAAGTTTTTTTGTGCTAAGATCAATAAAGTGGATGCACCGAAAGCTATCTTAATTTCTCTCCATGTTCTTCAAACCAATGAAATTATGAAATGCCTACATTTTCCCTAAATTTCAAGGAAATGAGTTCTATTGCAACATTTTTTCTGAGCCATACGACCTCCAATTTCATATTGATGCCTTTTTTTTCTTTAGATGATTCTCAAATAGAAGGTATTTCCTCTTGAATGCTATATGAAAATGAATTTGGATTTAGAAAATGTTTGATAGAACAAAAAAACAAATAAGCCTAACATAAGGTTAGACTAGAAGGAATGTGTCCTGCAAATAGTGCAAAAGGATCCATCTTTAGGAATAATTTCTAAGGTTTTTTTTTCAGGAAAAAAGTTTCTTCCTCGTTGCAATCCTATGAATCAAACAACCAAGTATTAAAAAAATCCTATCAGATTATTTTTAGTCAAAGGAGGACTATAATTTTATCACGAGCTGTATAGACGGAGTGCTTTTGAAATTACCATCCCAAAAAATGGAAAATAAATTTAGGATAACATTAATTAATATGTGGATGCATGCTCAGCAAACATGTATAGT
This sequence comes from Poa annua, assembly GCA_026929855.1. Lineage (NCBI taxonomy): Eukaryota > Viridiplantae > Streptophyta > Magnoliopsida > Poales > Poaceae > Poa > Poa annua. The sequence continues at coordinate 74,331,891 of CM049431.1, read as the reverse complement.
AAGCATCCTTCAGGTTTGAACTAATGTGTAAGAACTACCCCCTACGTTCACTAATGTAAGACATTGTATCTCATATTTCAATATTAACTATGCACATATTAAACTTAGTGAACATATGTACGAAAAACGTCAAGATAATTCGAATCAAGGAAAAAACTAAAAAGACTTGTTAGATTAGTGAATGAAGGGGGTGCTGCAGACAATGTTAGAAGAGTAACCAACTAGCTGTGAAAAAAGAAACTAGTAGCCATCACACTAAATTTTCACACAATGTTAGAAGAGTAACCCACTAGCTGTAAAAAATAACTACTAGCCATCACACTAAATTTGCATATTGTAACGGTAAATACTATACATCCTAGTCCGATGGCAAGCATTCTGCCGGACCCCTCCATAGCCCTCCATCTCACGTGCATTTACGGCGAATTCTCAACTTAATTTTACCCTCCCTTTAATCCCGTGACACACGAGGCAGTTACCAATTGCTCCCAAATCCTCTCCCCGTCATCATCTCCATGCCATGGAGCGCCATGCGTGACGCTCGACCTCGCCGACCCTTCCTAGTCTCATCCCAGCCGCGGAAAAACTCAATAGTTGTAGAGATCCGGCCGGCGTAGCCCAGCGTCTGCCAGGGAGTAGTGGATGGGGCTGTTCGGGCTGCAGCCAGGTGGCACGACGGCGTCATGGTGTTGGGGCTGATGAGCACGGATGTGACTATCCCAACGACGCCTACGTCTTGCGGCCCCGACTCCCGTTTCGATGCTGACAAGTTCAAAACGCTCAACCACCTCATGGTCATAGGTCCTATTTGATTACTCATGAACAAACTGGGGGAATATCTATTCTAATGTCATTTTTTACTATGTTTACTTTCTCTTGCCTAACCAGGAATGAGTGGTTTTCTCGCAGAAATAGTAGATTTTTTAGCCTAATTACTCCCCAGCTTGCTCCATGGAGGGTGTTAACTGTTGGATGGTTGTAGCCTGCAGGAGGTCAAGAACGTGGCGCTAAAGATCAAGAAGCTTGTTTAACTCTACCTCCTCCACTGCACCCAGAAGAAGCAGTTCTTTGTCCACGTGAATATTTGAAGCTCCCCTCGGCCCATTCGGCTCGTGGTTTTTCTGGAGAACTTTGTACTAGATTGAAGCAACCTACCGCCTCCATGGAAGCAATTTCTGTAGAAGCAACCTCGCCCTTGTTGTCTTGTCGCCAATGTCAAAATCGGACTATTATTTTTAGGAAGCAAATTTAATCTCTTTGGAAGCAAATTTAATCTTACATCCGTATTTATCTGAAGGTTACGATTGTCTGCTGGCATCTGAAAGGAACCACGAACACCATCTGCTAGGAGCTCGGCCACCATCTGAATGAAGCATGACCACCATCGGATGGAAGCATGGACACAACCCCACAATCGTCTATTGGCATCTGAAAGAAGCGCACACACTATTTCAAAGAAAGCGCAACTGAAGCATGGCCATCATTGCACGGTGGTAGCTGTATGATGCTTAGATGGCCTATATGACAAGTCTTTTCTTATGGAATATATTCTGAAGCAGGCGCAGAATATAATCCATGACAACTATCTAGAAACCAATTTGTATTCCATGGGAAGCATGTCGTATATATGTTCATAGATGTAATAATAAGAGGAAGTGGCTGCTTGCATCATTGTCAATATATGCTACACACCAAAATATATGTATTTGTGAGTAGAGAGGAGCATACATGTAATGTGTTTGAAGAATTCTTGATATTTTTTGGAGCATATCACAGTTGTGAATTAAGTGTCTTATGGAAGCAAGATTCCACGCAATTGGAAGCATATGTTCTTCAGTACGAAACAAAAATTCATGTGATGGAAGTAACTGGTTTCATGAAATCATTGTTTTCTATTTCCTGAATCTATTGGAACACGCTAACTCGACATCCTCGTGCAATCCCTCCATTTCCCTTATGTGTGAAGCTTCAGCAACTTGAGCTGTAAATTCGAGTGTGCTTGATACCTTTAAAATAGATATTTGTAGATTGAAGCAAAATTATGTTTTAGTGGAAGCAAAACGTAACTCCATAGGAAGCAAAATTATGAACACATAGGAAACAAAATTATGCTACCAAGAACCAATGGAAGCAAATCAACGTGCCTGAAATTTTGCTACAGTTGTTTCCTAAAAATCTAGAGGAGTTATATTGGAGAGAGGTTAATTGGAGATCCTACTAATTTGCGGTTCTATTAAGGAACGACATTCAGGGAGCAGTTATTATGGAATCAGGTAGTGCAATCAGGTCCTCTTTTCATGGAAGGAGTCACGCTGGCATTGCTTAAAATCCAGCGTCCATGATGCTTCAAATTGTACGGTGAGATACTATTCCGATGGAAAGCCTGATATCGGCTACCGATTCCTAGTAGTGCCCTAAAAACTCTACAAAACAAATCTTACATGTAGATAGCGTCGAGATCTAGAAGCGTGCCAAATTTAAACTCAAAAGTCAAAACACGTTGTATTCTTGGCTACACGGAAATATACAAATCAAGCTAAATTCAACTTTTTGAAAATGTGTACTATTCACCATCCAGATTCACCCGTTTGTTATTTTTTCCCAGCCCATAATACAACAAATTTAGAGTTGAAATATTGCACCCGCATACATCTTATCAATATCTTCATCTGGCATTTTTCCCGATTTTTGGAAACATAAAGATGTAAATAACTTTTCAAAAACACTCTCTCCATGGACCTACGCATATATGCGGGGCAGTGTGAGTAGGACCACAGCACACATGGCAAGTGTGCAGCTGAATCAGATCGAAGCTCTAGCAGGGTGAGATGTCCAAGGACGAACACGTGCCCAATTCGAAACGCAGGAAGCCGCCGCGGCCGTCTGGGTGCACTGTGCTGGGTGTCCCATGCGTTTCTCTCCTTTTAATAACTAATCACACCTGAGGTCACGGCAGAGGAGGATTAATTAGGCACTAGCTCCACTCCTTGCAGTAGTTTAATCAAGCAAGAGAGAGAGAAAGCGAGGGACAGTTTTGTAGTATTAGTGTTAATTAACTAAGGCCACCTTGCAAATAACGCATCCGCTAAGCTGCTTCTACTAATTAAGGGCATAACAAGAATCAGATTAAGTAAATTAATCTGAAATTAGGAGGAGCTAGTAGCAGCTACCACAAAGAAGAAGAAGAGAAGGAAGCAGTAGACGACTTGGTTTGGTTTGGTCTGGGTGGACGACCGACTTGGTGACGATAAGAACGAGACACGCGCACTCGGGGAGAGAAGAGAGAGACCCCTCCCATTCCCATTCCTATTCCAATTCGTCCTAAAGCCCTTCTTCGTCGTCCATTCCATCCATATATCGTTTCTTCAGCCGCTCCACTTCCGCGCACACCAACCGCCTGCTCTGCTCTTCGATTCCCCCGAGGCCCCAGCAGCCAAGAGCGCGAACCCTTTCTTCTTCTTCTTCTTGGTGCTCCGAGGGCAGACATTCATGGCGATCGACCACGAGTCCCCGTTCAAGGAGCTCCGCCTCAAGAACAGGAGGATCATGGTAATTACTTGAACCACCCCTGCTTTTCCTACTAGCTGCGGCCATGCCAAGACATTCCTCTTCTGATTGCTTCGACTGGTTACTTTTTCGTTTCTTGCCGTTTCTGTTCGTCCGCTCGATCAGTGCTCATGTCCCGTCTGTCTCCGGGGAGAAGGAATCAAAGGAGCCGGTTCCGTTACTGTTGTGGTGGGCGCAAGGACTGCTGTTGCTGAGGGGGTCGGTTCATGTCAATCCCGTGAGCAATGGCGGTCAAAGCGTTGATTTTGCTTCCCTGCCCTCTTCTTCTGCACCGTAATAAATGGCGTTTCAGTTTTGTTTCGCTGGTCCAGCCAGCCAGCATTTGGCCGCCTTTGAATTTGGACCAATCCTAGTCTTCCCCACCAAGAAATCAGTGGGCGGCTGGCTGTTCTTGGTTTTCTTTCCCTCTTTCTATTGATTCCTTGCTTGAGGGCCAATTCATACATGCTTGAATGTTGTTACAAAGAGTACTGTAATTGTTTTCTTGACCTGACCAATCTGTTGGTTTCTTCAAATCAATCCATGCTTGAATGTTTTCACAAGTTTCTGCTGAAGTGCTGAGCTGACCAATCTGTATATGTCTCTGTTGTTGTGGTGTGCAGGGAGGCGGCGCCCCTGAGCCGGACGAAGATGAGCCGGAGGCGCAGGTGGCGGCAGCGGCGGCACACGGGGAGGAGCAGCACCAGTGGCCGCGGTGGCTGGGCCCGCTGCTGTCCGCGCGCTTCTTCGCGCAATGCAAGACGCACGTCGACTCGCACCGCAGCGGCGAGTGCAACATGTTCTGCCTCGACTGCGCCGCGGGGGCCGCCGCCGGCGCCGCGGCGCTCTGCTCGCTCTGCCTCGCCCACGCGCACCGCGGCCACCACACCATCCAGATCCGCCGCTCATCCTACCACGACGTCATACGGGTCTCGGACATCCAGCGGTTCATGGACATCGCCGGCGTGCAGACCTACGTCATCAACAGCGCGCGCGTCGTCTTCCTCAACGAGCGCCCACAGCAAAAGCAGACCGGCAAGGGGACCGGAGGCGGCGGCGGAGGGACCGCGAACCTCTGCGAGGTCTGCAGCCGCAGCCTCCTTGACAACTTCCGCTTCTGCTCCCTCGGGTGCAAGGTCGTTGGCTGCTCCTCCGACGGCGGCAAGGCACGGACCAACAGGCTCGGCCGCGTCAAGGGCTCGTCGGAGTCGGAGGCACCCTCCTCCTCCTCTTCCCTGCGCAATGCTGCTGCCAACCAGAGCTTCACGCCCTCCACCCCGCCGCCGCCGCCTCCCCCGGCGGCCAAGCGGCGCAAGGGCATCCCACACCGGGCACCGTTCGGCAACCTCATTGTCGACTACTAAGCACCAGCCATTCCCAAGGTGCAATCCACATGCCCAGTTGCATAGTGAATGGAATGACAAAGCGGCCACCATTTTGGTGGCCGCCATTGCCTTTGGGGGTGCTTCTCGATGTGGATTCCACCATTAGCCTTTCCTTTCAGCAAGAAAGCTACTCTACTTGCAGGCAAGAAGGGTTGGATGGGCACACATCTGAAAAAGTACCAGCCTTTTCTTACTGCTTAATCATCATCAACACTAGAACAGAAAGAAGAATTACTACAATACAGAGAGATCGCTGTATATGATTATGGTCCTGTTCTACTACTTCTATACTAGACTTCAGTTTTGTGATGTTTTTAGGTGATAGTGGTGCTGTAGTAATAAGCAATGCAGTGGTAAGCTAGCTAGAGTACAAGCAATTGCAACTTGTTAATCAGGTTTTGTGATGAATGGCTGTTGTTAATTACTAGTGCTTTCTTCATCTGTAAATATGGATTGCTAGAAGAGGATGGCTGCTTGTTAAGCAAATCTGTTGCTCAAATTTTAATCTTCTTTCTGTATGGGTCAATGGATTGGTTCCTTGGGATTTTTTATTTTATTTCCTTCTCTCTCTTGTTCTTCAGTTTGTTGATCCTTAACTGCGAGGCATCTGCAAACTTGCTTGACACTGATGTTGCTAATTAGCAGACGCTGTCACGTTAATGCAGCCCAACAAGCAAGCTAGACAGCTAGACAGCTTGCGTTGATACAAGGGAAGCATGAATGCGATGGCCTGATTAATTATAATCATCATCTTCTTGTTCTTTGCTCCTCTGTTTGAATTAAACTAGACCAAATCTAAACACTTGCGATATGATAGTGATTTGCTGGTCGAGTGGCCAGGTGGTGGCAGCATAATTGCTGAAGCCGACGTGGAACGAGAATTGTTTGCACTGAAGAGGCGATGCCCATTTTTTGCCCAAAAGTAATCACAGAAGCATCTTCCTATCTATCTGTAGTGCTGCAACTTTGCATCAGCTGCTGAAATTTTTCGTCCTCTATCCTCTGCATCGATCTTTTCTAGAAGAATCATCTTTGATTTCTCTATCTTCAAAGAATACGGAAAATTATATATGCAAAAGAACTATGTTCGTGTGAATTTTCCCCAAGGAAACAACAAAGAAAAGGCAGCAGAGACTTTTCGCCTTAGTTTTAAAACAGCAAAGCCTTCTTTCAAAGTGTGGATGATGTCGACATTGATAGAGAGAGACGTGGATTGGGCAAAATGATGCACTGTATTTTAGGATTCGGTTGGTTCGTACCGATCTTTGCCAAGTCAAACTACGGTATTATATCGACGAAAAATAAGGACGCGTCAGACAGACATAGGCATTGTCAAAAACTAGTCAAGTACTCACTCCATTCTGAATTAATTGACTCAGATTTAGTACAACTTACATTAGATCTGAGTCAATTAATTAAGAACGAAGGGAGTACATGACTACATCTGATTTTTTCTGGCCTCCCACGAATAGCAACCAGACCACATATGACCATTATACATTGATGTTTCTCTTGGTGTGTCTATGAACCATGAATACCATCAATTCTTTGGAATAAAAAGATAAAAGTTAGACAAAACGTTTGATTTGTGTCACGCTGTATAATTAAGGAGTTCATCGCTCCAGATTTCATTACAAAGCTACAAACATATATTTTTCATACAAGGCGGACACAATACAAGACTCAAAAAAGTTACCCTAACTCGGCAATGGCTACACAAAGACAAAATAAAAACAGTCCTGGAGGCGTATTTTACATGATTAGTTTGCAGACAAACACATGGTGTTTGTGAAATTGTTTGACCCTCATTATGAACTCACGGAATTTGGAACATTGATATATTTTTTCAAAAAGAACAAACCTATGGCCTATGCATTTGTTGATACATGCAACCATTTGAACTGAGGCACGACCGCACGAACCATAAAGGACACAAATTAAGATTGGGGATCCAACTTATTCGTCATCTTGAAAGGTTGAGGAAGTGATATGTACATATGGGCATACACAGTCCCTAATTCTTTCAAGAGGTGGCTTACCACTGTCGTCTTACTATGTAGAGAGGTAGACACCACATATGGACAGTGGGGAGAGTGGAAATGAAGAGCACATCCCCCCTGTTCAAAAATAAAATGCACATTCCCCGACTGGTGCATATGCAACTAAGGAGGGGTAAGTACAGGAGAGGGACGAGGCATTGGGGTAGGTGACGAGGTCGTGCATGGTATGTGGTGGGCTCCATGAGCTGCAAGCAAACCTCAAGTTTGCACATCAGGACTCCGAGAATATGTCAATGATGCATGGTTTGGTCTCCGACCACCTGACGTGACTTGACTAGGGAGCCAGATTCATTTTGGATAGTGTAAACATGTCGGCCCAGTGGGAACTGGGGTATCAAGAGCCCATTCCCCCCAGGCCTCTCACGCGGGCCAGTCGGACGAAACGACTAAGGGTCAGGCGTCACCGCCAGGCGGGACCCTCGAGAGGCGATTCCCCTCGAGGGCCTGAAGAGGAAGCGAGGGCCTCAAGGGACCCCTCGCCTAGGGGTATCCTCCCCCCGAGGAACTAACCCGCCCGAGGGAAGTCCGACAGGAATCTCCCCTCAGGCCTGAAGGGAAACGTCGTCGCCAAGGAAGCCCGGCAGAGCGCACGTGACCTCTGCCACGCTCGTGCAGTGGCGCACACACCACCGTCGCTGTCCCTGGCGATAAAGCGGTCAACAAAGCTGCTCCGCCTGCTGCACACCTGTGAGTACCTTCTACTCTGGCGATAAAGCAGGTGGACGGCGCAACCCTCCAACGGAGGTCATCATCGCGGGCTCCACCTCAGAGACTGCCTACTCTGCTGATAGTACCGCGCGGTCGGCCGCCTGTCGGCCACGGCGCCACCTTTATCAACAATGGATCGAGTCCATGGACGAATGGAGCACGGTGGACTCGTGCTCCGCCCTGTCACTGGCAAGTGGGAGCCACCTTGAAGGCCAAGCCGAAGGAGAAGGCCCGAGGCGCCTATAAAAGAGAGAAGACATCCATCGTAGCAAGGGTCGGCCCTTTGCGTGCAAAGCACCCTTGTAAACCCTAGCAACTCTGGTTAGGTTAGCCTCTGACTGGAGGAGGAAGAAGATCATCGCTTCCCTCCACAGGCAAGAACTGCCTCAAAGGGGCTTCCGGCAAGCTCAATTGTACTGTAACCTTCCGCATATAATACAGACATGCAGGAATAGCGGTCTTACCTCCTCACGAGAGCCGTGAACCTGGGTAAAGGACGGTGTCTTTCTTGGTCGGGTGCGCGTCTTCTTCGGGTCCGGCGAGCAACGTCGCGGAGCCACTCGAGTGTTTTAGACCTCCGTGTTCAATCCCCTTTCGAACTACACTTCAGGAAGTGACTACCCCCGATTCCTGGGAGTCATAACTCAACAAAACCGATGAAGTTCAGTACCATAAATTTGAAATGTGACGTTAGTGAAATTAAGTTTGTGTAGATTTAGAGGTATATATCTGATATATCGTTTCACTACAAAGTTCTGAAGGTCTGTGACGTTCCATCTTCATCGCACGTTAAATTCCAAACAACCTGGACAACTATGCGAAGCTTTTCGTGACAAAGGAAAGGTTCTACAAAATATTTTGTGTATAAATTAATAAAATATTGCGACTTTCCTAGACATATCTCGTAAATGGCTACCATTGTGATGCAGTTTGTTTCTTCGTTGTTGTTTCCGTAAATTGTGAAGTTCTGATTTTTTTTTTGGTTATCATGGTGAAGCGAACGAAAGAGTAAATTGTAGAAAACTACCACAAGTGAGATAAAGATAACAATCATGTTGAAGAAGACCATCACAAATTACATAAAACTAGTAAAATGCCCGTGCGTTGCAACGGGAATAAAAAAGAGAAATTCAGCAACGGACACATCGTATAAAAAATGTCTACACAAAACTTGGAAGCAAGCGTTGCAACGGGAATAAAAGAGAGAAATTCGGCAATGGACACATTGTATAAAAAATTTCTACACAAAACTTGGTAGCAATTGTTGAACTAAAAAACTTATTATGATTTAACACAGGTGAAAATAAATATCAAATATCTGGTCATGAACTTAGACGACAAAAAAGTGTCACATACTGATTTCTATTTCTTACATGTTCATGTTGGACAAATTAGATAGTACATAAGCATTGTGGGAAAAAGAAAAGGATACCACAAAAAAACAAAGGCTTTCCAAAATATCCTACCAATGACAATGAAATGCTGGACAATTATAGATGATGAAACTTTATACGATAATGATATAGTTTGCAGAATGTTTTGACATGTAGATAGTAGTTAGCTATAGGCCAAAAATAAGTTTTCATCTGATAGCACTTGTTGCCGAGATGATACTCCAACTATCAAGTTAACTCTGACTTAACAAGCTTTTAGTGTTAGCTTCCCCATTCTACCAGCACTGATCAATCCTAGCTGAGGAGCATCCAAACCTTGGAAGCTTCATCAGGGCCAATTCAACTGCGGCTGAACTGACAGACCAGATGATATGTTTGTTTCGCAGTGGACACACTTCCCAGCTGTGATTGCATCCTTGAACATCCTTTCAATGTTCTTCCCCAAGCCTCCACTGTTTTGCCCACTTCTGACAACCTGTTTAACTTGAGCAAGTATTTGTCCTTCTCCAAGAACCAAAGAGTCAGGCCTAGCAGATACCTCAAACATATGTTGTGACGCATCACTGTCACCCAACATGAAGAGGTGCTCCCTGAGCTCGGAAGCTAGGATTCCACTCCTCTGCAAAAACAAGCAGGACTACATTAGAGCTTCTCTTCAAAATGTGTTTTTTTCTTCAACAAAAACATGGAAAGCTTTGATTTTATAAAGCAAATCATTTTTTATCTTTGACATCAAATCTACTAACTCTCTAATACCCCGGTTCCAGGATAAAGCCACCACATAAATTTCCATTCTAATGCAGGTGCTAAGGACAGCCTACAGAAAACATTAAGAGTGTTATGCCTGATACTGGCAGATTTACTCATTACCTCATCAGTAAGAGCAAAAACTGAAAACAAATGTGGTTGAAAAATCTGCTCTTTAGGGCTTCAGCCACTGCCACAAATACTAATCCAATATACCAGATGATGAAATAAAAAATAGGACGTTCCAGCATTAGTTGACAAAAGAAAAATATATGAGAAGATAATCAAAGGTTTAAACTTCCGTGTTTTTTTTTCTTCACAAAAGGGTTAGAACTTGCTCATCTAACCTTCATTGAGCAACAACCAAATGCTAAATGAAAGCTTACGCTTCAAAGTTGGTCAACTATATCATGAGTGTTGAGTGTTGACGGAACCATGTCGAACACATCTCAAACTGAATTTTAAGTGAAATGGATGAGTAATCATTCTGAAAACCAGTAAAACACCCGGGAAGAGGATTATTACCGTGAAGAGGAGAAGCGATTCAGTGACTTGGAACACCTGCTGGACAAGGACACCCTTGACCACAGTCCGCTTGGAGACGACGTTCTTGGTCTCGCCCTCCCCCCTACACGATGAATTGGTGTCATCATCGACAATACATCACAGGTCCGAAAAAAGCAGTGCATCAAGTGGCAGCACCTGAAAAGAAAAAAAGGAACATCAAATCCATCATAGAGCATGCAGCTTACTGATTGTGTTGAGTGTCGATGTAGTTACAAGGTGCTTTGGAATCACCATGCGCTCCAAGCAATGGTGGCTCGTGATGCGCCGTTTGTTCTTCGGTGTGTTGAGAAGAACATCAAAGAATCAGTTAGGAGATACACCATCTCATGCACTATTCAGGGCCTGCTGCAGTTGAACAAATGTTGCTGGATTGATCCATGTTCTCTAGCGAAGCTTGTTTGGTCGGATCTAAATCCTTTGCCTGATCAAGAGAACTGTTATAGAAAGTGTCTAATAATCTAGATACTCAAACAAGAAAAGTAGAAGATCACAACTTACTTGCCACTTTTCAAGCATTGCTAGCGTAACCTGAATTATCGCTCCCAAGCCAAGAAGAGCTTGTGAGATCGCCACTGCAGATTATTGTGCCAATAATTATGCATAGAAATGACAAAAGACTTATATATTTAGTTGTGATAAAAGAGTAAAAATCATATAAATAAATAAGTACAATAGATCTTTGCTGCTGGTGCCTCTAAAATAGTCAGACACTGATGCTGCAAGCAAAACACAAACAACAAGACAGCTAAATTGGGAGGGTCCAAATCTTGAATCCTAAGACATCCTAAATCTTACTACAGCGACGGCAGCACCATGGCACACCATGTCGCTGGTGCCTGGTGAGAGGAATCCTCCATCGCTGGCGCGCGCTGCAACCCCAAGTCGGACAAGCACACCATCTATTAGTGCTCGAGGAAATGCCGACAGCCACGCCCTGCACCACGTCTTGAGCGAGAGAGAGAGAAACCAAACGGGCCTCACCTCGCCGGGGGTCTTGAGCAGTCGTGTAGGTGTTTCTTTCCGTGGAGGAAGAGGCGGAAGGAGGCTGGGCAGGATCGGGGACATCTCTCTCCATGGCCGCCTGCCCCTCGGGAAAGAGAGGGAAGAGGAACGAGATGTTGAGATCTCTGGTTCCTCGGGAAAGAGAGGTGTGGCTCGGGCGTCGCTGCCGTTCCCCTCCCTCTCAGCCATGGGGATTTGGGGTTGCTGCTGCCCTGAGAGAGGAGCTCGTACCTAGCTTCAGGGTAGGGGAGGAGATGTCGCCGTGCTTCCCTGAATCCCGCCGCGGACCTTCCTCTCTGGCTCCGTCCATCCCGGGGTTGCGGCCGCCGCCTGGTTCCTTTGCTGTGGGCGGACGGGAGCGCCGAGAAGCTCTATTCTGTGTTTGACCTAAATATCGATGCGCCCGGGACCGAACCAGTATACCACTTAAAAAGGATTGCGGGTTGATTAGCAAACAATTAAGGGGCTAAAACGTAAAAACGCCACGACGTACCGGACACCTTAGCTCGTATTATATAGTAGAGATGGTAGGTGTTTGAAACTTGTACCCTAATTGTGGTGGTCTTGAAATTATCTCTCCGAACGGAAACATCTGCCACATACGCTATCCGACGGATGTCCACGTAGCAACCAGCTAGCGCGCGCGACCCATTGACCCACGCACGGGTGCAGGTCGTCGTCGTACTCATCAGCAGAGCCCACTCGTCCTGGCTGGGTCCACACGTGTGGTGTGTGGGACGTGTCGCTTCTTCATTAGCCGTGTGTCGCGTCTACCTGCGATGCGGCAGAGGCGGCTAGGCATCGCCGGGAGGGGAGCTGGCTTCGATCGGGCTTTCCCCTAGCCGCCGGCCGCCGCCTTCCCTTAACACTCTTTTGTCTTGGAACGGCACACGTGCCCGGGTTCTGGATGGCTGGATTGATCACTCCGATGGCGTCATCCGGTGCGTCGGCATTCGCGTATGGGGCCGGCGGTGACGTACTAGTACGTTGCTGTTTGGGATGGTCGGCAGGAGGAGCGATGGGATGCTCCTTTTCATGTGTACGCTAACACAACGTCATCGTCTCTTCACGGTTGATATTTCAGGAGTTGTCTACCTTGATGAGCCTTGTTTCATGAGGCGGCGGCAGGCATGTGAACATGGCATTGCTTAATCCAGAATTTACGACCACAAACAGGCCAGCGTACGCTAATTTATAGAGCTAGTTTGGTCGAGCCGGAATGTACGAGAGCGTACTGATTTGTACGTACTCGTGCAGTGAGCCGGCGGCTACTCTTTATTGCAGAGCAAACAAGGTGGGGCTAGCCTGCTTTGACTGACCGGGCGTGATCATACTGCTGCACGGGCAAGTCAGTCAAAGTCAAACATACAAGGTTGGACGACTTAGACTTGGACTTGACTTCCATGCCGAGGCCCAATGCATGCTTCATGGACCGCTTCCTGCTTGCTCGGCTCGGCTCGATCGGTCCGTCGTCTCTTTTGTCATCCATCCTTTTTTTTTGACGATCTTTTGTCATCCATCCTGCTCATATTGTCATGCACATGCTATCTCTAGCGGATCAAAAGGCAAAACAAACAATAGGGCGCAGTTGATACGACGGGGGCACTTGCTACTATGACATTCATAGAATTTGATTTTTGCTTACCTTGAGTATGAACAGATTCGATCCATTGAGCTTAACAAATTCAAGTGAACTCGCTTGCAGCATCTCACCTTCGTGACACCACCGCCCATGGTTAGCACCAACGGAGATCATCTTTTGCATTGCACTTTCCGCTTGCATCTTTGGCAGTAGGCGCTCACAGCATTGGCGAATATCCCTGACAACTTTGGCGCGCGTGATGAATTTATACCATAAAAACTTATTTCTACATAACCAAAACGATCATATTATGACTATCACTCCCATACTAATGAGAGTTCTAAATCTGTGATCAACAACATTTAACTAATTTTCAAAAAGCAACGAAACATGGCGGGTACAAGATTAACTACTTGGATGGATGGTTGACCACATAGAATGTGCAAACTTGCAATTTATCAAAGAATAAGTGTTTAATGGTCTCACCGCGTGGATAGAAGACACGCTTAGTACTTGCATGCCTGTTGTGTTTAATAAGATTATATTTTGTTAAACTAACACCTCGACAAATAAACTTGCACCTCGTGATGAACCAAACCTATACATGGAGTTCACAAATAATTTTCCGTTTTCACATAGATTTAAGCAAAATTCGTCGAACCCTTGCTACAACTATATCAAAGTCAGCGCCCTACTATGGTATCCATGTCTCAAACCTGGACCTGATCTCGTCTGAACGTAATATTTTGTGGCGAGGACTGAATAACCTCAAATTTGTTGTTTTGTATTTTACATTTCTCTCTTTCGCACAAAAATGGTACACCTTTTCTTTTGAAAATCACTAGTGCGCTACATTTGGCTTTTGAGTCATACATTTTTTTTAGAACACTTTCGAGAATTTGAGCCATGGATTTTTTCAGCAGAACTTTTGAGGCTTTGAGCCATACATTTTTGTTTTCGAGAAACTCTTTGAGCCATACATGGCTGAAGGTTCGTCGATAATATGAGCCCACAATCTGCCTGAACAAAGTTATGGCCCAAACGCTCTAACAGTCACTCCGCCTAGACAGAGATCACATTCGGCCCACCCAATCATTTCCAGGCTTCCAGCCCTGAAAAGAGTTTGCTTCGCCCTCATCTGGCACCGCCGTCGATAAGGCAACCCACGGCACGCCGCCGGGCGGCCGGCCGGCCAAGCCCCGACTGCGATGGTTACACACAGATTGGTGACACCGGATATATTATACTCCTGTACGAGGAACGATTTTGCTTATTCAAACGGAATGATTCCTCTGGCGCGGAATGATCCGGCACCTTGTTCCTCCCGCCGCCGCCACCTCCTCCTCCTCGGCCAGGTCGCCGGCTGCACCCGGATTCCCATCACCAGATCACCTTCCTCCTGCCATCACCCCACGACGATGCCCCCCGCAACGCCGCGTCCCCGTCCCCGTCCCCATCCCACGAGCCATGGCGACCGAGAACCCTGCGCCCGCGTCCCCGACCGCCTCGCCGTGCTCCTCCTCCCCGGTCGGCCGCACCCTCTCCGCGGTCTTCGCTGAGGATCGACGCCGCGAGGCGAGGAGCCGCGCCTCCCACCTCCTCCCGGGCTGCGGCGGCCGCTCGCCGCAGCAGCCGCGCCCCCAGCTCATGTCCAGGCTCCAACGCTGGGGCGCCGCCTGCCTCCCCAAGAGCCACGGCGCCCCTCTCCGCACCCGCGCTGGCACCCCCACCCCGCCGCCTCCGTACAGTCGGAGGTCGTCCGTGTCGACCCCCCCGGCGGCAGACCAGAACCGCGCATGCGCGGCGAGCGTCCCCGCGAGGATGCCTTTGAGGGAGAGAGAGGACGCCGTCGCCGTCGGCCCAGAGCTGACGCCCGCGGGGTCCAAAGACTGTGCCGTGGCGGCTCCCGAAGTGGTTGCCGACGCTGGGAGCAACTGGAGACGCGATACCGCCACCACCGTCGCGAGAGGAGCAAACATCTGGGTGAGGGCTTTGCGCAAGCCATCGCTGCTGGTGGATTCCCCGCAGGGGTCGCTGGACTCACCCATGGCGGGGGAGGAGAAGTATGTATGGGCGGACAAGTACCGACCGAATGTACTCGCGAACTTCATCTGCAACAAGGCCGTCGCCGAACATCTCCACCAGATGGTAATCACACACACTGTCACTCTAGTCGTTAACTCGTTATACGAAATGCCATTGCTTTAAGTTTCTTTCTCACTAGAAGCATTGGAGCCAAGCATTCAAATATGATGATGAATTGAATTGTTGATAGAAACATTACGATGACATGCTGAATTGGGAACCAGGATTGAATCTTGTGATGACTTGTGTATCTAGGTGACTGAACGCCAATGCAACCATTTCATATTTGAAGGGGCGCAGGCGGTTGGGAAGAGAAGCATGGTGCTGGCCCTCTTAAGGGATGCCTTTGCTCCTGATGAACTCAAGGTCATTGTGGCCACTCTGTGAACAAAGTAGAAATTACTGCTCTTTATCCTGAGTTTAACCATTGTTCTCCGAAACTCACAATACCTTTTTTCTATAACCTGTCACAGATAGAGGAAAGCACAAAAAGAATCGAGTTGAAGGTATGCGTTACGGCAAATTTTCTTTCGCCATTAACCTTGTTACTATGAAGAGGATAAGTTTTGGTAAGGAAATTATGAAATGTAATTTATTCCGTACCTTCTTTCTGGCGAACTGTTTGACGCAGGGAGAAATTGTGAAACACATTGATCTCAAAGTAAAGATTTCAGATCATCACGTGGAGGTAAACTTGGCTGATTCACATGGCTATGAGAAGTATGTCATAACTACTTTGTTGAATGAATCAATCCCGCCACCAGACTTCATTTGCACTCATGCCAACTGCAAAGGTACATTCTAACGCGTCTCCCGCCTCTACTTTTGGTGGTACTATTGTTAAGCAACAAGGGATGTTTGAACATCTTCATAGTCTTCTTTGATTTGAGGTGGCATATTAATTCATCAGTTGTTCGTATATGCAGTCATTGTGGTCCATGACGCTGATAGGATTTCGTCTGATCTTCAGCATTATATCGGTTGGTTTCTGGGAAGGTATGCAGGTTGCAATAAAATAATTTTCTGCTGCTCCAGTTCTTCCAACCTTGAGGCTGTCAAACATCTATGCAAGATTATCGCACTTAAACCACCTTCATTTGATGAGGTACGGTTTTAATTCTTCATGAATGTTTCATCTTCTCAGTTCCAGTGCTGCACAATTTATGGAAACATATTCTCTCTTAGATAATCAAGGTTCTAGAGTTCATTGCTACACAAGAAGGCATAGATTTGCCTCATGGAATTGCTAGTAGAATTGCTGTGAGCGCGAGTAATAATCTCCGACAGGCAATACGTTCTTTTGAAGCTACATGGAAAGCAAAGTAAGTACAAGGAATGGATTTCCTCGTTTCATATTAGGATAGTAGAATTATCATAATAGCAGTCCATTTTGGAAACCGCAATGCCTGCATAGCACTGATCAATGTACCGTGCAAGTGTTGCTGCCATGCTATGACCGAAAAAGGTGCCCCACTACCCAAAAAATGTTTGCAACTGGTGCAGTATTCATTTTGAGTAAAAGTACTGAATTTGCAACTGATCCATTAAGGTGTATGTTTCGATATGCTTGCTCACAATTTCCTCTTTGCATTATCATAATTATCATCATTGGTACTGTTTATCTGTCCAGAAGTTTGTAATCTTTCGGGTTTCCATATTGATAAATAACCCCTTAACAAACACAGTTATCCATTCACAAAAGACCAGCCCATTTTGACGGGATGGGAGGAGGAAATTTATGATGTTGCCAAAAAAATCATGGAGGAGCCAAGTCCGAAGCAGTAAGCTACCCTTTCGCTGTGATGTTGTTTGCAATTTTATATGCACGAATTTATTTTTTGAATTTCATAATGAAAAGAGTTTCTTTGTATGATTTGACTTTTACACAGGCTGTATCTCATTCGAGGGAAGATCAGAAAAATGATTGAACATAATGTGTCACCTTATTTCATTTTCTGTGTAAGCTCTGCTCTCCCTTATGTTTATCTGTTTTTTGTGATTCCCAGAGTCTGGCCAAGGTTCGCTTTTGTCAGAGCTTCATTAATGTTCATTTTTCTCCCTTTGCTTTGAGATGCAGCATTTAGTTACTGAACTCAAAAGGGACAGGGATGAAGATTTTCAGAATAGCATTGATGAGCTGGCTTCAGAGTTGAACCGAGTGAGCATGGCTAAAAACATATTTATTTAAGCTGGGCTAGCAACCGAGTGATTGTTGGCTTTGCATGCTCTGTGTGCTGATATATGCTGCTGCTTGCTTGCTTGTTTCAGAAAGAGCAGTGCATAGAATACAAATCTCAGGACACAGCTTTGGTCACAAGACCTATCAATATAGAAGGTTTCGCTGTTGAGGGTCGTGACCAAGGGGAAGCCATCCAATGCTTCATAAAGATTGAAGGTACAATCAAAATAAAATAAAATTGTTCAGACTTTGGAACTGTCATGTGTTGAACTAACTATACCTTGCAAAACCCTGCAGAATTCACTGTGAGGTTCATGAGCTTCTACAGATCGTTAATAGCCAAGAATTCGATCAGAGGTGGTGTTCCTTGAATGGGACGATCGATCGAAAAATCCTCCTGCGCAAGTGTTGTTGTACTGTTGTTAAATAAACAGTGGTGTACTGGTGTGTGCCTCTGAACCGAAGCACCTTACGTGTTGCTTTGTAAGTTAAAGGAAAAAAATACCTGTTTTGTGTGAATGCGTGATCATGCATAAAACTCCATATACCCGTGAATAGCGGTGTTCGGGTTTGTACAAATATAAATTCATATAAGATACTTTGTGTAATCTGAGTATCTGACAATATTATCATACGCCTGTATGTGATTTACATAACCCGATCAGGGCTCCAAGTTTTTTTTTTGCACAGAAGGCCATATTACTTACTGATACTGTTGCAGGAATCTTATTAATGGAGTAGCATTTTCTACGGAGTGTAAAGTTAGCCATGCTCTAATATTGGAATAGCTTTCTCTAAGCAAGGATATCAGCCATTCAATCACCTGCTTCGTATCCGAAAGTGGTTGCAATGAAGAATGCAAGCAGCCAAGCACTGTGCTAACTGAAATTTTTCTACCACTGCATTTACTTGGAAATGTTCTATGGCATATATGGCACAATTTGTTGAGTATATACTGTACAAAGTAGACATTCGTCAGTACCCCATGCGTACCAACCAAAAAGATTCAACAGAAATCTGGAGGACACAGCACGCCGACCACTGCACGACGTTTGCATGGCCGGCGGCCGTCGTTTACCGCTGGTGACTCGCCGGAGGTGACGTCGTCCGTTAGCCACTGGAGTCGTGGGCAGCCGGCGCTGCAGCTCGGCCTCTGTGGTCGCTGCGTTCTGCGGAGAGGGCGATCTCGTCTTGGTGGGGTGGCGCGTCGAGGTCGGAGCGGCAGACCGGGCACGTGGTGTGCGCGCGGAGCCACGAGTCGATGCACGGGGCGTGGAAGGCGTGGCGGCATACGGCGGTGAGAAGCCGGACGGCGTCGCCGGCTGCGAACTCGGACAGGCAGACCGCGCACTCCGCCGGCGCCGCGGCCGCGGAGCCAGCAGCTTCGAACCGCACCGTGGGGAACGACGCGATGACGGAGGGGTCGAGCCCGGCCGGCTTGCGCGGCGCCGTCGACGGCGCGTCATCATGTTCGTCCGTGGCGGCGTCTGCGTCGTCGGCCTGGAAGCCGCGACGGCGGCGGCGACGGAGCCAGAGGGAGAAGAAGCGGAGGAGGTCGCGGAGGAGGAAGATGGAGAGGAAGCAGAGGAGGAGGACGAAGAGGAGGAAGACCGGGAGCAGCATGGGGAAGGACGCCCCCTGCTGCTGCTGCTGGGCCGGCGGAGGAGGCGCGGGCCTCGGCGAGTGAGACGTGCGGACGTCGCTGAGGAGGCGGCGCGCGGCCATGGCCAGCGTATGCATCCGCCGCGGCAACCATGGGGATGGATGGTGTCTACGGGCTTTTAGGCGTGGTTCACGCGTGCGCGCATGGGCACGGGCGCGGGCACGGCCACGGGGTGGGTGGTGGGTCGCCGGAGGTCGGTGTCGCTGTCGGTAGGGACGGAGCCGTGGCCTTTACGCCGAGGTGAATGGGACGCCGGGACGGCACGGCATGGACGGGCACATCATGCATGGCCATTGGGCGGGCATTGGCCAACCACCCGTAATCTCATGGCATGTCACTGCGCGGGCGCTTGCTGCTCGAAAATGGCGGGTGATAGATAACCCCACGGAACTTGAGGTATCAAATCAATCGGTTGGTCTCTCTTCCATGCACAGTGGGTGCTTATAAATCCGACTAGTGCAAACCATCAATGCTGATTGTCACAAGAGAGAAGTGACGCAATAGAAACAGCTTCGACTCGTTTTTTTCTTTTCTTCCACACGAGCCATAATTTAGGAAGAGAGAGCTTTTTAACACTAGGAAGAGGACGTTCGTTTTTGTACCTAAGAATACGAGCAATCAAGGTTTGCAAGAACATGGCTAATCCTATTCTGAATATGATCTGCTTTTACAAAAGACTTAACTCCATTACTGCTAGCAAGCAATTTTATTTTTGTGATCAGATGCACCACGGCCTTGAAGGATTGAGAACAACGTCCCACTCAATATCACAAGCTTCAGCATCCCGGATCCTTGATATACTCCTTCAAAAGAAGACTAGGGAGGGGATTCATGTCGTGGGATGGTACCGGTTTCCACCCCACGCGGCCACGCCATATATGGTTTTATTTGGAGTCTCTTTAACTTTTTGTTTGGTTTTCTCCAAAATTGTTCTTTTATTTCTTTATTTATTTGTATATGATATGCACATGAATTAATTTTTATTTCTTAATTCTTAAAGTGAATTTTTAAGTTTCTTGCTAGGGAAAAAAAATCAAATAATTGACCGACAATTCATGATTTAGAATGAGTACTTAGCGCCAGCCCATCTGCATAGAGCCTAGGATTACCTAGCCCATTAGGAGAGTCTTGCGTGGCCCAATCTACGGCCCTAGTGCAAGAATAGGTAGTCCACTGGTGCGAGGAATCAACGCCGGCGACGGCGAGCGACGGCGCGGCGCCAGCTCGAGCACACCGGCCGCGGCGGAGAAGCGATGTTCACGAACCCGCAGCGCCAGGTCGAGCGAACTGGCCGCGGCGGCACCCCGAGAGATCAGTACCTTCAGGTTCGCCTCCTTCCCGCCTGCTAGGCTTAGGTTAGGTATTGTTCGATGTCTTCCGATTTCTCCCACGATTCTTCTAACTGCTTCCGTAATCACGATTTTCTCAGGATCTAGTGACCCAGTTCCAGGAATCAACAGATGAAGGTAGAAATCTATTGGTTACTTCTTTTCTACTTTCTGAAGCTTGCATCAGAGGCAAATTTCTGGCTGTTTTCAACTAGAATCGCGTGTATTCGTTTAGAGGCAACAGAAAACATAAGCTGATTTCTACTGGAATTATTGTAGTAGAAGTTTTTGTCAGCGCACTGTCCTGCAAACTAAATTTGGTCGCCGCTGAGGCGCTGACTAAAGAACATTATATTGGGTCCAAAATACAACTTAGTGCAGTATAGCAGTAGTGAAGCACCAAGGAAAATATGTGCAGAAGACTCTAAGCAAACTAAAAGGTTGTCATATAGAATCTTCTTTTTATCTTTTGTGTTTTAGTTCACACAGAAAATGTTGGGAAATTATGGTAGGTAATAAGTTTGTGAAATGGTACCATGAAAATAGCTCCACTCTTGTGTAGTGTGCTCACCAAAGTCATAATCTATTATCATTTCAGAGTGCAAAGAGAGGATTGCTGCAAACTTGTCAAATTTCGCATATGACCCTTATAACTACGCCTTTATGCGTCAGGTTGATGATTTCACATGCCTTTTGTTTCAATCATTTTTTTAATGAACACTGTTCTGGATTATCTTTCCTATTCAGTAAGATGGTATCTCTGTTCTGTTTGCTCAGCTGAATATTCTCGAGTTGTTCTTGGACTGCATTACGGAGTCTAATGAAAGGCTTGTTGAGTTCGGCATTGGTGGAATATGTAACTCATGTGTCGGTGAGCAAACTGATGCCTTGAATTCTAAGATTTCTTGTTTATTGTGAACCATGCAAGACACACTCTGTGTGTATTTATTGAACTTAAATTTTCAACGCGATCATCTTATTTTGTTTGCCTACATGCAGATCCAGCAAATGCTTCAGTTATTACACAATGTGGTGGAATCCCATTGGTTGCACAATGCTTATCTAGCCCAGCTAGGAATACAGTGAGTATTTCTGAAGCTATGAACTACTCCCTCCGTTACACAATATAAGATATTTTAGGTGTTTCACATGTTGTCGTAGATTCGGAATAAAATGAGTGAACATTTACACTGAAACGTGTCTTAGACACTAAAACGTGTCTAGATGCATTTGTATATGCATGGGAAAAGGTCTAAAACATCTTATATTGTGGAACGGATGGAGTAAACCATAACAGTTAGGTCCCTGATAACAGTATAGGTCTTCTTCATTTTGAAGGCTAATATTGTCTTATTGTTTCCTTCTTAAGCGAGTATATTTACTCTTGATTGATCTGGGTACTTTGGGAACTAGGCTAGAGAAAGATGGGAGAAATTCGAACTGTTTTTTTTTTGCCCAAACACTCTCAGTCGCTTGTCCCCCTATTCCATTTGCTATCTTCATTACATATATGTTTGGCTCTACCTAACTATATACTCACTTCCACATACAGCAACATTTCCATTTGTTTATTGCGTAACAGGTGATTTATGCACTTGGAGCCTTGTACTACTTATGCAACTCTTCGACAAAGAAAGAGATCTTGAAACCGGACGTCCTTCGGATGATAAGAGACTATTCTGCAGCTGGAGCCGTTAACAGCAGCTTCAGCAATCTGGCAAATGCATTCCTGGACAAGCACGTCAACATGTGACTTCAGTTAAAAACCGCATATTGTAAGGCTTGAAGTGTCTTATCTGCTAGAGACTAGAGAGTAGAGAAAATACAATTCCATTACCAGTGCCTAGGGCTGGTACTTATAGAACTCGTAAAATTCAGTAAGTTCATCAGTGTTGATGTCCTGGTGTCTATTCCAGACAATTGTGGCTATATTGTAGTTGATTGGGAATTGTTGTTGATGAGGATTTTCAGTGAAAGGAAGGAATGCAGATAAATGCATCTTTGTTAAATCCATGGTCTGGAATACATTTTCTATGTTTGAAATAGATAGCACCATGAACATTAACAACAATTGAAGTGCTAACAGAGGATTTCATTAATGACTCATGAGCCACCAAACATGAAGTGCAATTAACAATAACAGTTCTGGTGAGCTGGCCTTTTAGCTGTTGTTGTTGATCTGCTATCCCCCTCTACATGATGTGGAAGAACTTAGACCAGCATCTTTCACAGCTGATGATCGAGGATGGCCATGTCATTCCACCTCTTTAGGCGTTTAGTATGCATGTGCCAAGACGTGAAACTCCGCGACAGAGATTTGCCGTGGGAGTACCCAATGCCGCTCATTCCTAAGCGATAGTCACTAAGCCTGCTACGACAGAAATTCCAGAAAGTTTTTCTTGCTCAAAGATGTTAGTCTTGTCTCAGTAGAGACAGAGGCAAAAGGTGAAAGGAGATTTTCAGCTTTGTTTTCCTTCATTAGTCACTACAATGGCTGGTTGTGTGATAGTGTCACCACTCGGAACCACGGTATATGAAGATATGCAGAAGGTATGCAGAAGGTATGACACTTCAGGTACGTAGGTGCAACTTGCTTACCCGCTGCATCAAATTATCTAGGTCACACATCCGTGTTTTTTTCAATGTTCCAAGTACAGCTGTGGTAAATGGACGAAGCCCTCAGTGGATGTAGGTAGTACCAGAAGTCTCGTAACAAAATAAGAAGGACATGGTCCCGCTATAATAAAATCTAAAAAGTAAAAACTAAGGTTCCTCTAAACAACTTAGCAAAGCATATCAGCTTCAGTATGCCTCACCTTTGTTCGTGATGTCATGATATGATTGTACTTTGATTGATCATCAAGAGTTATGATGCGCACGAAATCATGAGGAGTTGAATTGTACTACTGTATTGCTTAGGAACCCTTCAGCAGCTGGAGCCTTAATTAACGGCAATTTGTGACCTCAGTCCAAAACCGCTGGAATGTAATAATGCTTGTAGCATTCATCTGACTGAGACATGAGAAGAGGCTATGCATAAACTACAATTATCCGCAGTTGTTTATCCAAACACGATAATGAGCAGTATCCAGGTTTACTACAACTTCTACCTTTATTTTGCGGAGGACTATAACATTTAGGCCCCGGTTGGAACGTCGTTAATTAGCCAAAACGGGCGTGACCAAAATACGAAGGGTGTGCACCTCCCGCTCAAAATACTAGAGGAGTGGAATCTCAAACTCCAATCCAAGCGAGCCCTTACTGGCAGTGGCTTACCTGATGTAAACTCTTGCGCAGTATAGTCATGCCCAATCATAAGGACATGTCTTAGAGCCAGATAAAGGCGTCGTCGTGTCCGTAGGCCTCATCATGTTGATCTTGTTAGAGAATGAGCAACTGTCATTCACAGGGGGCCAAATGCCAATACATGTACAAGTGGACAATATACAAAGAGTCTCTTATACTATAGGGAAATAGGAAATAAGACTATACATGTCTAACACCCCCCCCCTAAACTCATGGTGGGTCAACAACACTGAGTTTGGAGAGAAAAAAACTATGTTGTGCTCTAGTCTGGGCCTTCGTGAAGAAATCAGCCAACTACAACTCGGAAGGCACATACGGAAGAGCGAGAATCTGATCCTGTACAGCAGTGCGCACAAAGAAGGCATCAACACCTATGTGTTTGGTGAGCTCATACTTCATCGGATCTCGCGCAATGCTGATAGCACCTGTACTGTCTGACAATAGAGGAGTCGGTGTAGTGACAGACACACCAAAGTCCTCCAATAACCATCATACCCAAGTCACCTCGGCTGTCAAACTGGCCATAGCTCTCAACTCAGCCTCTGTACTCGAGCGGGAAACAGCGGTATGTTTCTTTGTCTTCCATGCAATGAGAGAACCACCAAGAAACACACAATAGGCAGAAAGTGAGCGACGATCCGAAGGATCACTAGCCCACGTAGCATCATAGTAGGCCTGGAGCTGTAAGGAGCTGGAACGAGGGAAGAATAGGCGACGAGTGATCGTGCCTCGAAGATAGCGAAGAACACGAAAAAGATGACTATAGTGAACCGAGGTGGGAGCAGAAACGAACTGACTCAGAATATGGACAGGATGGGCAATATCTGGTCGAGTGACAGCAAGATAGACAAGGCTCACAACAAGATGGCGATAGCGTGTCGGATCAGAAAGAGGATCACCATCAGAGGCACGAAGCTGGACACTGAGCTCCATAGGAGTCTCAGTAATGCGCTCATCACCAAGAGCAGCACGAGCGAGGAGATCCTGGATATACTTTTCCTGGGAGATATAAAATCCATCAGAAGTGGAGGAAACCTCAATCCCAAGAAAGTAGCGAAGAGGACCAAGATCGGTCATAAGGAACTGCTCACGAAGGCGGGACTTAACAAAGGCAATATACTCAGAATCATCGCCGGTGATGATCATATCATCAACATAGAGGAGGAGAAGAGTCCGCCCTCGAGGAGAAGTGTGAACAAACAACGCGGGGTCATGGGCGCTTGGGGAAAAGCCGGCAGCAGTCACCACAGAGGCGAAACGCTCAAACCAAGCGCGAGGGGCATGTTTCAGGCCATAAAGAGAGCGCCGAAGGTGGCAAACCATGCCATCAGGGACAGAGTACCCCGGAGGAGGTTGCATGTAAACCTCCTCACGCAACTCTCCATTGAGAAAGGCGTTCTGAACATCAAGCTGAGACACAAACCAGTGGCGAACAGAGGCCACGACAAGAAGAGTGCGCACGGTGGTCATATGAGCCACAAGTGCAAAGGTCTCATCATAATCACGGCCCTGCTCCTGTTGGAAGCCACGAGCCACAAGACGCGCTTTGTAGCGCTTAAGAGATCCATCGGAGCGAGTCTTAATCTTGTAGACCCACTTGCATGTGATGGGACGAACACCTGGAGGAGGAGAGACAAGATCCCATGTGCCAGTGCGCTCAAGCGCAGCAATTTCCTCGGCCATGGCAAGCTGCCATTCGGTATGGCACTGAGCATCCCGATAAGAAGTCGGCTCATGGGCAACAGAAAGACCATAGTGACTAGGAGAGTAGCAATCAGGTGGACGACGATGGCGAGGAGGAAGAGGAGGAGTCAGCTCATGAGAAGAAGAAGCCACCTCAGAAGAAGAAGAGAAGAAGAGGCGTCGGAGGAGGCATCCGGAACATGAGAGCGGCGAGAATAGTGAAAAGGAAAATGAGAGAGTGTGGAGGCGGGTGGAGAATCAGAAGAAGAAGGAGGGGGCTATGTAGAGAGGAGGGAGGTGGTGGGTCATCGACGAGGATGGGGCGCGAAGGAGGATCGATAGGCACAGAGGGTGGTGTGTCGGGAAACAAGAGAAAGGATATGTCATCCACCGAGAAGGCCGGGGAGGAGGGACGCGGGTAGTAGGGACGCGACTCATCAAAAGTGACATCACGAGAAATGCGCATCCGACGACCAACGAGATCCCAACACCTATAACCTTTGTGCTCATCACTGTAGCCGAGAAACACACACTCAACAGACTGAGCGGTCAATTTGGTGCGCTCACGAGGGGCAAGAAGAAGCAAACACAACCAAACGAGCGAAGTGCTGAATAATCAGGGGAGCGAGCAAAGAGACGCTCTAGAGGAATATCACCATGTAGGGCCGCCGAGGGCTGAAGGTTGATGAGATAGGTGGAAGTAGAAACAGCCTCAGCCCAAAAGTGAGGCGGAAGAGCGGCGGCAATCATCAGCGCACGAGCCGTCTCAAGCATATGGCGATGCTTGCGCTCGGCCACGCCATTCTGAGCGTGAGCACCAGGACAGGAGAACTGAGCGAGAGTCCCCTGCTCAGCGAGAAATTCACGCAACATCTGGGAGACATACTCACCAGCAGAATCAGCTCGAAACACACGAATAGGCGTGGAGAACTGGGTGCGAACCATGGCAGCAAATCGCTTATATAGAGAGAGAACCTCGCTACCAGAAGTCATGAAGTAAAGCCAAGTATAGCGAGAGAAATCATCGATAAAAATAACATAGTAACGATGGCCCCCCTTCGAAGAGAAGGGAGCCGGACCCCATACATCAGAATGTATCAAATCAAAGGGACGCTCCGACACGGAGGTACTAGTAGGATAGGGTAACTGAATTTGTTTGCCAAGTCTACAACCCTGACACTGAAGCGAAACATCTCCTGAGACAGACCCCAGAAGACCGCGATGAACTAGAGACGATAGGCGAGAGCCGCAAAGATGACCAAGTCGATGATGCCATTGCTGAAATGAAGCGGAAGCGGAAGTAGCAAGAGCATGTGAGCGAGTGGTGGTGCTGGTGTCGGTAGGTGGAAGACGAAGCCAGTCAAGATCCCAAAGCCCTAGAGAGTCACGGCGCCGAGGGCCAGCTCCAATCAGAAGCTTGGTGTGACGATCCTGAACAGAAACAGAATCAGCGTCAAAGATAACACGACAACCAGAGTCAGCAGTCTGAGCAACGGACAACAGATTCATAGTAAGGCGAGGAACAAGAGAAACATCCGGAACAGAAAAGGAAGGAGTAGAAAGATTGCCGCGACTGGCGACAGGAAGGGACGTACCATCAGCCGTAAGAACAGAAAGAGGAGACTCAAGGGAGCGAAGAGATGATAACGCAGAAGAGTCAGAAGTCATATGAAAAGAAGCTCAAGAGTCTAAGACCCACGAGGAAGTACCTGACTGTGGAGACGGTGGTGGCTCAATGCGGGAGACAACTGTCACAGAACCAGCGGTACCTGTCGAGGATGAGGGGCTAGAGGCAGCCAATATGCGTCGAAGCGTCGCCATATCTTGCTCAGAGAGGGATGAACGGGACGAAGGAGGGCGAGTCCCAGACGAAGAAGTACGACCCATCTCCAACATCTTCTTGTAGCAATCAGTCTCGGGGTGCCCTGCCTTCTGACAATAGCCACACTGAACGCGAGGAGGGCGAGAGCGACCTCCCCACGAGAGGGACGACCTCCACCGCTAGACGATGAGCGACCCATACCATCAGAAGGAGTAGCCAGCAGAGGTGGTGCACTGGAACGACGGGGCACCGGGGTAGCAGCCAACACAGTAGGGGCTCGAGCAGCAAGCACCGAGGGAACTCCAAGCAGACCAGCAGTACGGAGGCGGGTCTCCTCAGCACGGAGCTCAGAAAGTACCACCGAGAGTGGAACACGACCTCGAGCAATCAACTGAGCACGACGAGGCTCAAACTCTGGGCGAAGCCGAGATAAGAACTCATAAACTCGCTGAAACTCCAGATCAGACACAGTCCGGCAACATGGGCAAGTACCACAGACAACAGAGCGGAGAGAGTCAAGCTGACGCCAAATAGCTGAGCTCTATGTGTAGAACTCATCAACACTGGAATCACCCTGCTGGAGAGCATGCTCCTGACGGATCACAGATAAATAGAGAGAGTCACCAGAAGGCTGATACCGCTGGCGAAGATGATCCCACATCTCATAAACAGTACCAAGGCCCATAATCTCAGATGCAAACTGAGGCTGAACACTAGCAGTGAGAACAGCAGCAACACGGGCATCCTCATCACTCCACTGAGAATATGCAGACTGAGCCTCACGATAAGTGGAGAGAGACTCGGAGAAATCAGCTACCTGTTGGTCATAAGCATCGACCGCAGCACCATCAGCGGTCTTGGCTGCAGCCCGATCATCCTCAGAAGCATCAGCAGCAATAGCTGGTGGTGTCGGCGGGACGGGAGCTACCAGAGCAATGGGACGCGGAGGACAAGCGATCTCGCCACAAAGAACACCCCAAAGCTTGAGACTGCGCATATGGATGCGCATGTGGGCGGCAAAGTCCGCATAGTTGGTACCGTCAAAGATCATCGGGCATCGAGGAATAGCAATATAGCCCGAAGAAGAGGATGCCATCCTACTCCCAATCTGGATCTCAGATCTCAGCAACCAATCTCAGATCGCAGCAACAATTTCCAATCTGGCCGGGGCAGGAACAGAAATCAGCTAGTAGTGGCTGACTCGTGGCTGATTTGAGCCAGCACTGGCTGATTCCGGCCGACGGCGGCCGATTCAAAACATCGGCAAGCTAGCAGCAGTAGTCTCAGCAATCAGCAGCGCGGCCGACGGCATGCAGCAGCATGACGCATGGAGAGGCTAGCCACGATAGAGGAGATCCAATCCGCGACCTCAGATCAAGCCAAAACGGGGCAACAGCGCAGCGGCCGGATCCGGGCAAGTGTGCAGAAGGGTTGGCCGGAGCTCGACGGCCAGCAAAGGGGCGGCGGACAGAACAGATCAAGCACATCCAGGAACACATGAAGAAGGAACGATGTTCGCCGGAATGAACATCGGCAGAGGAGAATCGAGCACGGAGTTGCAGCGTGCGAGGAGAGGCTAACCTAGCGCTCTAATACCATGTTAGAGAATGAGCAACTGTCATTCACAGGGGGCCAAAGGCCAATACATATACAGGTGGACAATATACAAAGAGTCTCTTATACTATAGGGAAATAGGAAAATAAGACTATACATATCTAACAGATCTCACTTCGACACTTCGTCCCTAGTTCCTCGCGCTCTACAGACCTCAGAAATGGTTAAACAACATCCTTGATTTCTGGCACGTATCTAATTTGACATCTCGCAACTGCAGCAAGGCAAGTAAAGGGTTGAATTTTTCCCGGTGCCACCCATCCCTAAGGGTATTGCAACTCCCTGAATCGCAACAACAGTAAACCATGTTAAACTTTTGATTTTATAAAAATCGAGTTCCATGTAGCTCAGAGCCTAAGAGAACGCTCGCTCGAAGATGTGGGCAGCACGAGTCAATACTACCAAGAAAACCTAAAGCTTGCTTAAATAGCTATGCTACATGGGTTGTACTTGTACCAACACTCACTGCTCGACATCCTTCACATGTCTAGTCTTATCTTATCTTATCTTACTATATATAAAAGCAAATTCCTTCAGCACCCAATCAAATCGGTCACGTCACCCGCAAATAACAGCCATCCGATCGGTAAAACAAACGGTGCAGATTAGCCCACGTCGCGCTCTGTGGCCTGCCACGTCATTGGTGCTACGGTTCACCGTCTCCACGCCGTGCGATCAAGATCCGACGGCCCGGAGCCCCCCCGCAGAACTTTTTCCGGAAAAACCCTTACATTTTACACAAATCGCGAATCCATACACACCTACATACAGTAGAGCTCAACCCTAGAATCCAAATCAGCCTCATTTCCCCTCCCCGTCTCCCCCGACTCAGCAACCTCCAGCCCGCCCCCGCCGCCGCAACCCTCCTCGCCCGTGCGGCTGCGCCGCGTCCAGCCTGCCCCCGCCGCCGCCACCATCGTCGCCCATGCGGCTGCGCCGCCTCCTGCCCACGCGACGCCGCACGCCACGATCTCCAGCTCCACAGGCGGCACCACCGCGGTGGCCACGAATGCAGGGCACCGCGACGCGACCTGGCGGCCCGAGGGGACGACGTCGAGGAGACGGAGGGCGGGCCAGAGCAGCACCAGCGTGAACCGGGCCAGCCTGGAGGCCTCGAAGGCGACGAGCCGCAACATCGTGTCCTCCCGCTCCGCCACCACCGACGCCTCCGCCGGTAGCGCAGCCTCCCTTGCAGGTACAGATCCTCTCTTTCTCTTTCTTTTCTTCCTCCCCTTCGTCTCCGTTTCTCCGTGCTGATGAAAATCTTATATATAGATAGATTTATGGTCGCTATATATGTCAGATTTTATTTACGGAGCCACCCAGGTCAATCCTCTGTAGATTTATCAGCCCGGCAATGTGCTAATTAACTTTGCTTTATGCGTAACTCTTAGTGCAAATGATCTCTGCCAGTACTGTACGTACTGCTGATGTGTTGGATCTGATTCCTTATGCACGATGCCCAAACTGAACATTCGAATCAAGATAGCAAGAATCGTGGAAATATATGCACTGCTAGCTTATTCTAACGCTCTTGTATAAGAAATTACGCATACTTTATAGTAACAATCTGTATTTACTTTCCAAATAATGTATGTCTCTATTATGTGAAATAAATCATATGGTAATATATGACTGAACCTGACATACTTTGGATATCAAACATGAGCGAAGTTTATTCTCCACATTTCTGTTCATTACACCATGCGTCTGAGTGAACCAAATGTCATTCCGTCTGTATTATGTTATTCCAATTTCATTTAATATTTTGGTCTGTGTTGTCGTATCCCTTCAGTTTCTCGAATACATTTATGCATTACCAGTTTGTTTAATTCCTATGTACGAAGATGATATTGTTCTAATATCAGATTAAGTGTTTTTGTTTGTGCATGTTTCATGCTGTTCTTATGGCAGCAGGGTAGTTCTGAAAGTTGATTAGGAAAATTGGCATGCTATCAGAGTTATGGTGGGAGGATTTGGAGGAACTACGACAATTTAAGTGGATCAGATTCAGAGGAAGTAGATGATATTGTTATAACTCTGTATCTGGATTTTCATTAGTGCTTGATAAAGCCACAAGTTAAGGAAAGGATTGAATCAGTTGACCTCAGCTCCAGCCAGCAGGTAACGTGCCCCTACCTTCTCCTCTTTTTGGATCCTGCCTACCACGTTGATCCCGGCTTGCGTACTGCTTCTGCTCGACAATGGAATCTTGCTTGCTCTGCTGCTAATGTTGTGCTTCCTAATTTCTGTTGTCGTCGCCGGCCGAATCCATTAGCTCAACAGATAGATCTGCAGCAACCTCGGGTGTATTTACCCAACCTTTTTATCTGAGACTATCTTCTTAGTTCAGTTAAGTGGTTATGGTTGTATTTATAATTGGTTGCCTGATCTTGCTGGATTGCTTGACTGAACTTGTGTGTTCATATATTTAGGCAAAGGATATATAGATTTCCTGTGTGTTTTGAATATACAGTTTGTTTTGAATGTCCTTCTTGCCATGGATTCTTCAAGATACACATATCTTCAACTGTTTACATTCAGTTCCTTGGTTGGTGTACCTGAGAGCAAGTTGGTGGCCGTGGAGATGGCCAATAGTTACTCACGTAATCTTCATGCATGTGTGTGTTCATTACTTGGCTGGATGTGCTAAAATGCTTTGTCTCTCACACTGTGTGTAATTCTTCGCACTGTGCATAATATTTGTCTCCCAACTCTTCATCTATTAGATTATTCCGTTACAATATTTTCTATCAAATTTCATTGTACAATTCAGTTTATTACTTCCGTTGTTGAGTGTTGTTGAATTGCTACGATCATCTGTTGGTATATGGTTCCAGGCTTCTAGCTGCACATTCTTCCCATACTAAATGTGAACATGTTTCTTAGCGCTGACAGGTTGGTGTTTGTTGTTAATGTTTATTGTTTAAACCTGTAGAATTCAGTTTGGTACTAATTATACCGCTGCTACTTCCATCATAATTCTTCAGGCATCAGCCAGGTACTCCAGACTATATCATCTAGCACAATACTCACCTATCAATTTTGTTGGTTGGAGTTGGAGCATGTCTTTGTAAAATCCAATATATGATGTTTATTTTACGTCTTACTGTATACACAAAACTCTTTGGTCTATACAGTAATTTTTTGAAGCCAAACATTATATCTTTGTTTCACGGAAGACTGTAAGCTATTATATTTCCATAAGAGATTATATTGATGCCTTCATATATGTGCAGATCTCTGAGAAATATAGATCTTATCTAACGATGGTAACCAGGGTGCCAACAGTAAATCAACCTTTTCCCATGTTATGGACAACTTAGCAAATAAATTGGTGAAGACCCCTGTACATAATACAGTTCTAAGTTCTACATAAGCTCATTGATTTCTTATTCATGTTCATTTTCAACATAGTGTTTTCGGACCTGAAGAATAAAATCCTAAATTTGCATCAGCTCCAGACAACTAATTACCGAGCATGAAGGAATTGGGCTCTAAACTCAATAATATTTGAAGCGGTTAAGTTATATCATCAAACTGATAGGAACAATACTTCACCTTATATCTTTCTATCCAAACTTAGAAACATTCTATATTGAGGAAACCCATACAGCGCATAACAATGCAACGGGCGCGGCGTGTCGCCGCACAAATTTTCCTTGTATATGTAAACTGAAAAATTGTATGATGCCTCAGAGAAGTAGGTGTGGCAGTACTCAGCATACAAATTCAAAGTTACCTGTACCAAGAAGCCATTTATTTATTCTAGTACAACGGGTAAGGAAAAGAACCTTCGGTGGATATAGATTAATGATCACAAAATGAAATGTTGCAGTGAAACAACCATTTAACCGACACACGATTCCTCTAAAAAAAAATACAATACTGGCAAAGAAAGACAATGTGCATCTGCATAGACCACATGATTCCATTTATGGACTACTATGTACTACTCCCTCCGTTCTAAATTAGATGACTCTATTTTGTTAAAAAGTGAATGTATCTAGATATGTTGTGAGTCTAGATACATCAACTTTTTGACAAAAGAGAGTCATCAGAGGGAGTACATTTTATGGAATGTACGGTCTATGAGCCAAGAAGCCCAATAGGCCTATATACGAAAGTAGCGTTGAACAACCTAATTTTCTTCGTCACGAGTCGACGGCCATAGTGCGGCCGCCCTCTCTTTCCCCCCCCCCCCCCCACAGCTACAAAGCCTACAAAACCCTAACAAAAATCTCCATCCGATCGAACCCTCCCTCCCTCTGCGCCCCCACACCCTGAGTTTCTTTGATTCAACCCGGCCTGAGCAAGTTGAAGTGTATGTCAACGATATCTTACATGCTAGTGTTTACCTAGCAATTAGCATATGTGTACAACGTTACGTCAACAATGGTCATATTATGTACGTATATCAATAGTAAGCTATTTCCTATTAGTGATAGCCCAGCACAAAACAAAACACTTTGTTTGATCTTTCCCCGACAATGTGTCTGTAATGGAGAAGATGAAATCTCTTGCATAGACAATGCTCAACTATGGTTCTGTCCAGCAAATACCATACACATCGAGACATGTTGTACTCAATAAGAGAATGTATCCATGAATCCTGAACCACACTAGACCATTAGTGCTCATCCGGTGGTGGCACACACCAGCGGTAGGAAGTACCTGCTTGGCTAGCCTCCATAGAAATATAGTGATCTTTGAGTGCACCTGTGTCTTCCAAATGGACGTACATTGTTTCGTTACCACACTATTTGAATCATTTCTATAAATCTTTACCGCCTCACGCACGGGGTATTATCTAATTAATTAAACAATAAGCTCTAAATAGTTGCACACGGGAAGTAAAAAACATAGCTTATGGTTAGCTGATGGTTTCAAGAATCATTCACCTATATGGTGGAGTGGTGGACAACCTCCCAATGCTATCAAATCAAGCACGATCGATGATGCAACTCATAGGAGGTTATCGATAAATGGAGAAATATAGAAATTTGTTCTCTTCCAACATGCATGTCAAGATTTGTATGACTAACAATTAGGCTAATAAAATATAAACTGTATTAAACAAAAACATATCACTCGAGTATGCTTCCTTGAGCCATCGTGCTCTCCTCCGGCGTTACATGTCATTCTATCTCTTTAATATTACATCTAAACATGTCACAATCTTCAACCCTAAGACGAATCTAGGAAGATGTTTCTTATGGGTCTTTTGAACGGCCCGTGCTCGAGAATAGTTTACAAGTCCAAGAAAGATTGAAGGGGTCAATGCAAGCATACATTAACAAATGAACCACTTTCCGGATGCAAAATGGAATAGTGTAGTGTGTCACATTCATAATGTTGGATTGTTTCTCAGAGTGCCGCTCATTCCCAAGGCATATGGTCATACCATGATTGTCCAACATGTTTTTCCTCCATCAAAGATTTGAAGATGGAGTGTAGGGAGATAGAAGCATAAAAGTAAGGACAATAATATAGCCGAGCGTTGGCTATAAGATAATGACATGTCATTCATAGCCAAACTAATAGCCAACAAGTATAATAGTTGGCTATAAATATGGTTGAGTTTATTAATAGTTGATCCACCTTTCACTCTCATAAAATATTTAGAAACACATGTCATACCTGACTCTTGCACGAGAGTCCATTTACATTCTCTCTTCTTTATGTAAACATAAATATAATATTATTTCAATCGTTATAACTTGATAACCTGTTGACTAGATCTTATATTTTTTGTCTAAAATAAAAGAGAGATACTCTGCATTTTTCTTTTGCTGTACTGCATCATGCTAATATGTAGAGAGGAAGAAGGTATCCCGTGTCATGATTATCTAGGGTATATGGTCATTCTTTTTATTTCCATGTGCAGTGGTAGTAGGGAGAAGAACTATATTTATTTGCGAAAGAGCTACTTGTATAGACAAGTTGGTGGTAGCACAAACCCAAATTTCACCCTCGAGTTTTAATGTTTTATATATAGTCTCATCTTTTGCAGGTAATATTTTTTTTTATTTTCGGCAGAGTCTCTATTTTTTTCGTTTCTAGTGGATTGTAACGGTTTCTAAACTAACCGGCCCATTAGGCCCATACACGGAAGTACCATGGTTGATCCAAAAGCCCATGCGGCGTTGGACAATCGTAATCGCCATCGTCACGACGACCAGAGCGCCGCCGCCGCTATCTTGCTTTCCCCTCCCCAGTCCTCACCCATCCTGCAGGTACAAAGCCTACAAAACCCTAACAAAATTCTCCATCCGATCGAACCCTTCCTCCCTCCCGCCGCACCCCCAGCTTCTTCGATTCAACCCTCCCTGACCAAGATGATGCCGGGGTCAGCCCCGCCCGCCGCCGGCAGCGGCATGTTCGTCCCGACGCACACGGCCGGCACGGTGCTCTGCTGCATCTGCGGCGTCTCCATGCAGCCCAACCCGGCCAACATGTGCGCGCGCTGCCTCCGCGCGCGCGTCGACATCACCGAGGGCGTCCCGCGCAACGCCGCCGTCGTCTACTGCCCCGACTGCTTCTCCTACCTCCAGCCCCCGCGCTCCTGGATCAAGGCCGGCCCGGAGTCCCCCGAGCTCATGCAGATCCTCCTCCGCCGCATCAAGCACCCGCTCGCCCGCCTCCGGGTCTCGCTCTCGGGAGCCGAGTTCGTCTTCTCCGAGCCCCACTCCAAGCGCCTGCGCCTCAAGCTCCGCCTCCGCCGCGAGGTCCTCAACGGCATCGTCCTCGAGCAGACCCACCCCGTCGAGTTCGTCGTCCACGACCGCCTCTGCGACTCCTGCGCCCGCGCGCAGGCCAACCCCGACCAGTGGGTCGCCGTCGTCCAGCTCCGCCAGCACGTCCCCCACCGCCGCACCTTCCTCTACCTCGAGCAGCTCCTCATCAAGCATGGCCAGGCCGCGCTCGCCATCCGCGTCGCCTCCGCCCCTGGGGGCCTCGACTTCTTCTTCGGCTCCCGCTCGCACGCTGCCCGACTCGTCGACTTCCTTGGCACCGTCGCGCCCATCCAGACCAACACCGCCAAGCAGCTCGTCTCGCATGACACGAAGAGTTTTATCTACAACTACAAGTACACCTTCTCGGTCGAGATCTGCCCCATATGCCGTGAGGACCTGATTGCCCTCAGCCCCAAGGCGTCCCGCGACCTCGGTGGGCTTGGTCCGCTTGTCCTGTGCATCAAGGTCACTAATGCTCTTGCTCTGCTTGACCCACTCACCCTGCGTGTGCATCATCTTGAGGAGAAGAAGTACAGGGTGTACAACTTCAAGGCCGCTCTCACTAGCAAGCAGCTCGTGCAGTACATGGTGCTTGATATTGAGCAAGAGTCGCCTGAAATCAAAGTCGATGGATCTCGGTACCAGCTGGCATATGCCCAGGTCGCCCGGATGTCAGATTTTGGGAAAAATGATACAGTTTTTACAGTACGGACTCATCTTGGGCACAGGCTGAACCCTGGGGACCTTGCGCTTGGGTATGATCTCTACGGCGCCAATATGAATGATGATGATATGGACAAGGCTTTGCTACGCCAGACTTTGCCTGAAGTGATTCTGGTCAAGAAGAGCTATGAGAAGAAGCCACGTACACGCAGATGGAAGCTCAAGCGGCTGCCTGTTGAGGATGATCTTGGTAACAAGGCCAAGGGTGAGGAAGAGAAGAGGGAAGATGAGTATAAGGACTTCCTGCTCGACTTGGAGCGTGACCCAGAACTAAGGTTTGGGATAAATCTGTACAAGAACGAGGACTACAGGTCAGAAATGGCATCCACGATTGGTGATGATGTCCCTACTGTGCCAATTGAGGAGTTGATTGAGGATCTGAATCTCGGTGATGACGAGGAGGATGAAGGGGAGGAAGACAACAGTGCACAAGCTGGTATGGTGGAATGAGCAATCATGTCTACTTGGAGCATTGCTAATGACGGTTCTGGCCCACTTCAGATCATTAGTCTGAACTCCACCATTATAATCCATAGAATTTTTGTTTATCATCATGCTACTAGTTTTGAACGTCTGGAGGTGTTTCTTAAAAGGTCCAAGTTTTGGATTTCTCTGTTTGTTGCCATCGATGTTGTTTGAAACCATATCTCTTATCTGGGTGTAACAGTTGTCATAAGTTAAATACATTTCCTGGCATATTCTATGTTGTTTGTGATATGCGTTTCAGTTGTCATTCTTTGGTCGTTGAGAATAGAGTAAGCAAATTTGATTCTTGAAACAGATATTTGTATTGTGTTGTGATAGTGTATTTGGGGGAAAAGCCGAAGGCCAGGAAGACATTGGGAACATAGCAGGTTACTGTTAAGTTCTGATAGAAGATTACTGGTGCCTGTTGGTAGTAAAATAAATTCTTTCATTATGCTCTACCATCTAGTGCGTGGATAAGTTAGAAGATACCTATGTTATCTGCCTATGCATCTTACATTCTTACTTATGGAAGAGACTATTGAACATATGTGAACTGGCTTAGCTATTGATTAAGAAAATAATGTTCTACTGTACAACTTCTGTTGCTTCACTATGTGGGATGTGTTACCAGGTACCACTCAGATCTATGGTGTATATATAGGAAGGAAAAGTGTGTGATGTCTAGTATAAATAGGTGGCCTTACTCATTGCACCAAATCATTTTAATGTTCCAACGTCCAAGCACAACGGCAGTAAAAAGGGAGTAGTTTCAGTGGATAGATACTACCAACCGACCCCAGACACGTTGAAGTCTTAAAATCTCATAACAATTTACCAAACAAACTTCTCCTTAAAAAAACAAGGTTCCTCTCAAAATTTATCAAGCTTCCAGTATTTCTCACTCACCAGTTACTAAGCACTTCAAATGTCTTAGAACTCACCAATCGCATGCCTGCTTATTTTCTTTCAGATGTCCATGTCGGATCAATTCATTAGCGGATCATTGTAGTGTTTTTTTATCTTGCAAAAATGAAGGTAATGGCGCAGGCGTCCTGAACCATTTGGCATTTTGACCCCTTTTTCACCAAGTTTTCTCTCGGAAACAAACTAAAAGTTATATGCACATCAGATCAGCGGTTGAAGGCAGCGCAAATATAGCTGTGAGCTAGTGATGCTGCTGCATGACCCATCTGATTCCATCTATGTGAACAGAGAGTTCCATTCACTCAAGAGTGACATGCAGTGAACAAAAGAAAGGAAGGCTTCATAGTCAGATTTAGAGTGCTTGTCTCAAAAGAAAATCTCCATCTATTATTGCTGGATGGTGAGTTGGTGACTATAGCATGCTCATGAAACAAAGCCTTTTAAGCAGATGAACCTAATTTTCTTTACTATTACAAATATCATAAACAAAGTTGTATTGTTAAAAATTAAATTGATTTACACCCTGAAACAATTATTTTTCACAAAGTTAGGTACTATGACATCACAAGTGTTTGAACAATAGATGCAATGTATGAAAAATAAGTAAATTCCATAGCTCGCCTGAGAGTTAAGCTAGTAATGAACTGAAAATTCATTTCCTGACTAGTGTTATTGAGTTAATCATGTCTACTCAGAACAATTGCTCATGACGGTTCTGGCTCACTGCAGATCACAAGTCTGAACTCTGCCATTATAATCCACATAAGGTCTATTTTTCTTTACTGCTACCAGTTTTGAATGTCTGGAGGTGTTGCTTTAAGGGTCAAAGTTCTGGATTTCTCTGTTTGTTGCTATCAACATTGTGTGAAACCATATCTCTTATCTGGGTGTAATAGCTATCATAAGTTAAATACGTTTCCTGGCATATCCTATGTTGTTTGTGATGTGCTGTTCAGTTGTCATTCTTTGGTCACTGAGACTAACAATAGAGCAGATGCAACATTTGGTTCTTGAAACATATGTTTATGTTGAGTGTGATTGTGGATCTTGGGGAAAAAGCCAAAGGCGAGGAAGACCTTGGGAACAGGGCTAGTGTTGCCTGTTGGTAGTCAAAAAAGTTCCTTGATTATGATCTTCTTTCTGTTTTTGCTGGTCAATCTGGACAGCCAGTATGCAAAGTTGGAAGAACTTATGTCACACCATCTAGTGCGTGGATAAGTTCAGAGATACCTATGTTACTTGCCTATGCGTATACTAATGTAAGAGATTATTAAATATCTGTGTTGGCATAGTTATTGGTTAAGAACATGAT
Source organism: Poa annua (assembly GCA_026929855.1). Classification (NCBI taxonomy): domain Eukaryota; kingdom Viridiplantae; phylum Streptophyta; class Magnoliopsida; order Poales; family Poaceae; genus Poa; species Poa annua. Next base: position 74,293,055 of record CM049431.1, on the reverse strand, counting down.
ATCTGTGTTGGCATAGTTATTGGAGTAATATACAGCTTTGGTTGATTCACTATGTGGGATGTGTTACCACTCAGATCTATGGTGTATATATAGGAAGGAAACATGTATGATGTCTCATATAAGTAGGTTGCCTTACTCATTGCACCAATAATTTTAATAATCCAAGCACAATAGCTTTGAAAGGGGGTAGTTTCAGTGGATAGCAACTGACTACACACAAGCTGAAGTCTTAAAACCTCACAGTAACAATTTACCAAAACGCATGTCTCCTTAAACAAACAAGGTTCCTTTTAAAATTTACAATAATGTCAGCTTCCAGTATTTCCCACTTACTAGTTACTTAGCACTTCAAGTATCTTATAAATCACTAATCACGTGTACTACTAGTTCATATGAGTTAAAATGCCGTCAATGTGACGTTTTTTTCATATTACTTTCCTGTTTATTTCCTTTTTAGATATCCATGTTGGATCAGTTCAACAACAGATCATTGTTGTGTTTTCTAAATTGCAAAAATGACGATGATGGAGAGTGCTGAACCATTTGGCATGTTGACCCCTCTTTCACCAAGTTTTATGTGGGAAACAAACTAAAAGTTATATCCACATCATGTCAGCATTTCAAGGCGATGCAAATATGAAGCCTCCGAATATAACCATTAAGCATGCTATTGAAACAAGCCTATGAAGCATTTCAAGGCGACGCGAATACAAAGACACCTATACTCCAGCCTTGTCATTGCTTGATGCTATTTAACTGTAGAGTTTTCTGGCAAAGTGAGGAGTTGCTGGATTGGTTTTTCCCAATGCTGCTCATCCCAGGCACTGCCATAAAAGAACAGTAATCGGAGCAGACTGTTTATCCCTCAAAGATGTAAACATGTGAAAACAATATTCTACGGCTGTTTGCTTCACTATGTGGAATGTGATGCCACTCAGATCTATAGTATATATAGAAAGGAAAAATGTACAAAAGCTTCGTATAAGTAGGTGGCCTTATTTATAGAATCAACCATTTTTGTGTTCCATGCACAATGATGGTAAAGGGAAGCAGTTTCTGAGTGGATAGATACTACCACCTGGCTCACGGCACGCTGATCCTAAAATCTCCTAGCGATTTACCAAACACATGGTTTCTCAGAAAACAAGGTTCCTCTTAAGATTTCACAATGACACCAGCTTCTAGTATATTTCACTCGCTGAGCACCTAAAGTACCTATCACTTTTATCACATGTATTGTAAATATTCTTGTCAGATATCACTAGTTCATCGTGATGGCAAATACATGTTCATCAGCTGTTGGAGGCAGCGCAGATATAAGGAATGGTTACAGTGATACCAGTTTGGCTTGTTCAAGTTCCAAATACAAGCACCCTTTCACCAAGTTTTATCTCCGAATAAAAATAAAAATTGTATGCGCATCATGTTCATGAGCAGTTGTAGGCAGCGCAGATATAAGGAATGGTTGTGATGCAGCTGCATAATATTACAGTTTGGGCTTGAAAGAATGCAGAAATAAAATTAATCGTTTAGTTTACAAACATAAAACCTAAATATGCTTGCTATGCTCGATAAATCCACCAACCACTTAAGCTAAAGAAGATGAGCACACGTGATAAATCACAAGTGTAAAACGATATAACTTCAAGCTCAAAGACCATCACAAGGAAATAAACTTGGGTATATGAATAACCAATTCACGCGGAGATGAAGATGTATCCCGATGTTCCCTTCCATAAAAAGGTAGTCACCATTGGAGAGGTGTTGGTTACCACAAAGGACCCCCCAAGCATTGCGAAAACTCACCATTTTCTCCAAGCTCTTGCAAAAATTAAGGGCCCCTTTTTCTATTGTTAGGTTTTCCGCCACTCTAGAGATGGAAATCTCCACAACCACTTTACAATCCTCACGAATGAGAAGAGCCGCGCATTTCACAATTTTCCACGAAGAAGTCACATTGGCCACAGCCCCAAACCGTCAGGGAGCTCCTCGAAATGTATCAAACTCACAATCTCTTACTCAAACAAGTCGAACCAGAAAACTCAAAACTATGCAGCAATGCAAAGTAAGAACACAAGAGATGCACAATTCCTTTTATCTCAAATTCCACCAAAGAAATAAATTCTAGGACACTTAGATGAGGATCTGATCCCCTCTTCTCATTTTCCCTTTGAAATAAGCAATAATCATGAGTAGGAATGAAGGGAGAATAAACATTCTTCAAGGGGCATAAAAGAGGTGATGGGGAGTCAAAAGACCAAGAAAATTGTTGGGGAAGACAACCCCTTTTATAGGAACCCAAAACCTGCCCCTTACACTCAGTTCAGGATATATCCGTGTCAACGTATGTTCCTGGCTGTTGAACCGACCTAGTTAGGTTTGGGGTACTACAGAACCATTATCAGTTTCATATATGTCCTCACGTCGGTCAACCGACCAATCATTGTTACGGCGTTGGATGAACCGACGCTAGAACCAGTTTTACGAAAATGCCGATATCAACGTTATGATACTTATATGGTTTTCAAGATGCTTTCTTTTTTGAATTTTTGCATAGTTCGACTTGGGGGAAAAAGAATAATATTTTGTTTCTAGAAACAATCCAATCATCTAAGATTCAATAATATAAACTCAAGAAAATTATTAAGCAGATCATAGAAAAAACCACGCGATCTAGTATGTATTATTAAAGTGGAAACATCTTTTGGTTGGAGAATGACCTTATGTAGTGTAGTGTGAGCATACTTTCATGTTGTGTTTGATAACTGTGTAATCTGACTATAAAGAAAATATGGTCACATATTAGAAAAGTATTATACATATCAACGCGGATTTCCTGCTCACGGTGGTAGCTGCGCATATGCTGTCTGCCGTAGGATATGGAGAGTAGACTATATTTAATATGGAGCACATAGGAAGGCAAACGGGGCAGCGAGTTACGTTGACGGTAGCCTCCGTGTATCCCAACGTCTGCACAAAGCTCCATGATGCTCGTTACTTGAAGTAGCACGTAATCTACACCGAGGCATCGGACATGCATCCTTTGTTTGCCATGTTGAAAGAGCATTTTCCCTCATGTGTGGTTTTGGTAATTGAATGACAATCTCTATGGACTAATGTTTGCATTGAGATATCTTTATAGATCGTGTCCATAGGAATAATGGAGTTCGTGTGTTGTACTCTAGAAGCATATTTGATGATCAAGGTTCTATTCAAGGATGTATATGATGGATGGTCATGGGTTGAGTTGAGCATATTGCAAGTATGTCTTGAAGTATTCAAGACATCATATTAGGGAAAAATGTTGGAAGATACAAGGTTGATCAAGATGTTGATCAACACACAAAACTACAAGATGTACCAAGAGGGATCTTGTATCTCTTGGGATGCTCATGGAGGATGACGCCATGTGGTGATCGTCATCGAGGTTGAGATGTGCAAGATCAAGAGAAGCTTCTTGAAGAGATCCTATCCTTGGAGCTTGCTATGGATACATGAAGACGGAGCCTAGCGAGACTCTCCCATTATTGGTATGGGGAAGTATTTGGAGAAGTCTTCATCAAGCATGTGCTTGGACGCGCAATCAAGAAAGATGAACCACTTGAAAAGATCAAGATAGTCATCATCTAACTCAAGTGGAATGCTCAAGCCAAAGGTATGATCTTGATAGGGCTATAGGATAGATAGACGTACTATCAAGAGGGGCTCTCAAGTTAGTAACTTGATCGCATCGTTGTGGAGAGCTCAAACATTTGCATATTTGGCATATCATATTTCTTGGTTCTTATTTGGCTTTTATCCTTGTGAGGATTAGAATTTGGTTCATCTCCATGTCAAGCTCTACTTCATCGAAAACAGATTTACTTTGGAAAACATGTTGCTTTTTTTATGTTGAAGGTTTTACCGGTTGCTCTATTATCTAGAGTCTTACATTTCTCATTTGGTTTTAACCTCACTTGTTGTACTATGATGTTTCTCTGCATGATCTTATAGAGCTCTTCGTGGTGATTCCAACGAGCCAAAAATCATCGAAAACGGAGTTCGTATGGTCAAGATATCATCGTTTTCGTGTTGACGTTTCTGTCAGGGGCGGAAGTTCCGGCCCTAGGCCGGAAGTTCCGGCCAAACTTCTGCCCAAACTTCCGGTTTGACCAGTGAACACTTCCTGGGCGCGTTTTGGGGTGTCCGGGGGGTCCGGAAGTTCCGGGGTGAGCCCGGAACTTCCGGCCCAAGTGAGGAAAACCGTGCCCAACGGCCAGATTTGTTGAGAACCTATTTAAGGGGTCATCTTCCCCAAGACTTCCAAAGCTTTTAGATCTCTCAATCCCTCCAATGATTCTTGCTATTTCTTGAGGGAAAAGATCTAGATCCACGTTTCCACCAATCCATCTCTGCTCTAAGTGAGGGGAACCTATTGGGTCTAGATCTTGGAGTTCTTTTGTGGTTCTTCTGCTTTGTTCTTTCTCTCTTCTCTCCTCATAAGCATTAGTTACTTTTGGTGGGATTTGGGAGTGAAGGATTTGATTTCTTTGTGGTTTTCTTTGTTCTTCCTCTCTTATTCCCGCATAAACATTTGTTGTTGTGTTGGAATTTGAGAGTGAAGGACTTGAGCAGTTCGTGTGCTCTTGCCATTGCATTTGTATCGGTTTGAGCCCTCCACGAGGATTCGTGGTGGTGATACTTGTGAGCTTGTTACTCTTGGGTCTTTGGACCCTAGACGCCTTTTGTGGCCAGCCTTTTGTGGCCAAGACCTTTTGTGGTTAAGACCTTTTGTGGTCACTTGAGAGCCCCCAATTAAGTTGTGGGTGTGTGCCTCAAGACTTGGGAGCCCCCAATTAAGTTGTGGGTGTGTGCCTCAAGAGTGTTGTACGGGATTCGATCTCCGCCCTAAAGGAGATCAATAGTGGAAGGTGAACTCGCAACCTTTTGTGGTTGAGCTCATCAGGAGAAGAAGGTGAGCCTTTGTGGCGTTGCGGCTAACCTGTTGTGGTTGCGCACACCTCTCCAAACGAGACATACACCTTTGGGTGGAACTCGGGAATACATCCTCGTCTCTGCGTGTCTCGGTTATTTCTATACCTGAGCTCTTTACCTATGCACTTTACATTGTGATAACCTTCTTGCTTGAAGTTATCTATCTTGCTATCACCTTGTTACTTGTATTGCTTAGCATAAGTTGTTGGTGCACATAGGTGAGCCTAGTTTATTTATCTAGGTTGTATGCTTGTTAAAGTAAACCTCTAGTTTTATTCCGCCTTTATCAAGCATACCGGAATATCCGGGTCTTTCTTGGACCGGATAATCCGGCTTCTCGAAAAAGTTTTAAATCGCCTATTCACCCCCCCCTCTAGGCGACGTCTATCCGTTCAATTGGTATCAGAGTCAGGTTATCTCATTATTAGGACTAACCGCCTAGAGATAAATATGTCGTTTAGAGATCTAGTGCACAATCCCACTTATAGATTTGATGGCACAAATTATGATGTTTGGAAAATTCGCATGCTTAATCTTTTTAGAGACATGGGTTCAAATTTAGAGAGTATTGTAGATATGGGTTTTTCTCCTCCAAAGGATGAATTATCTTTAGAGGATGAGAAAAACTCTTATCTCGATACTCTAGCATCTAATGGTCTTAAATGTGCTTTGAGCGATGTAGTCCTTGCGTCAATCATGCCTTTTCGGAGCGCTCATGAATTATGGACAAAAGTTCAAGATATATATGAGGTGTCCAACATTTCCAAAGATGATTGTCCTCCTTCCACATCCGGTCGTGATGAGCTCACGTCTTCTTCCACTTCACCGACATGTGGTTTTCCACAAGGTAATGATATGGTGAGTGGTGATAGAAATTGCATTTTTGATGGTGAATCTACTATTGACTATACTTCACACTCATCTTATTGCAATGCTCTATCTTTGGACTTAAACACCTCTAGCACTTCAAATGTCATAAATGCTAGTGTTGATAGTCCTTGCATATCATGTAATAGTTGCTTAACTAAATCTCATGATGATATGCTTTCCTTGTCTTGTTTCCATGATCAAAATGTCTCTACTTCCTCTAGTACTTGTTTGGCTAACAATGTAGAGGAATCCCAACAATTGTTGGAACAAGACATGGACCTCATTGGTGTTTCAAGTAACTCTTCATCGTCTTCATCCACTACTCACCTTTGCCTTATGGCTAAGGAGTTTAAGGTATCTCCTACCGTTCACTCCAATATATCTCATGATGATGATGATGATAATGATGATCTAATTAAGGAGAAGTTTGATATTGTCTCTCATGCTCTTTTAAATAATAAAAATGCTCTTACAAACTTCTTGGAAATCATGACTACCCTTGTTGAGCTCAAGGAGACCTTTGATACTATGGAGACCCGTTGTCATGAAGGGTGGGGTCTTGCTCGTGATTCCGCGGGTGAGGTCCACAATCTTGAAAATGCTCTTGAGGAAGAGCAAGAAACTCGGGTTGCTCTTGAGGAGAGATTGGAATCTAGTGAGGAGTTAAATAATATAGTAATTTCTAAACTCACTAAAGAACATGACCATGCTATTGCTAAATGTAATGTGCTTAGTAAAAAGAATGCTAAGTTAAATAATGAGCTTGTCATGTTGTCTCCTTCCATTTCTAATGTTAATGATGCTTATGCAACTAACTCCACTTTGTGTGAAGCATCTATTTTGAAGGAGAATGTTGAGCTAAAGGCTCAACTTGATTTGCTAACTAGCAACTATGGGAATTTGGAAGAAATTCATGAAAAACTTTTTAACTCTAATGAGGATCTTCTAGTTTCCCATACTAGGCTAAAGTTAGCTCATGAGGCGGTCACTGCGAAGGTAAAATATTGTGAGCCTTGTGGTCACTAGCACAAACTCTACTTCTAATGCATTATTTCCATGTGCTAGTTCTAGTAATTCATCCACTCATAAAATTGCTACATCTTGTGGTGAATTACTTTCATTGCCTTGTTGCTCTAACAATGTGGCTAGTACTTCCTCTAGTATTTGTGTTGAAACTAACCATGTAGAGGAACTCAAAGAGCTCAAGGCACAAGTCACTTCTTTGAAGAAAGACTTGAAGAAGTGTCATGAAGGGAAGTCCACCCTCGACAACATGTTGAGAGTGCAACAACTTCCTCATGACAAGAGTGGACTTGGATTCAACTCCAATAACAAGAACAAGTCCAATGCCAAGAAGAAGCACAAGTTCGTTAAGAAGAAGGGCCAAGAACAAGATATTGATTCGGCCAAGATTGTGTGCTTCAAGTGCAAGGTTGAAGGGCACCATGTTAGATCTTGCCCGTTGAAGAAGAAGCCTCTTAGTGAGAAGCAACAAGGGAAGCAACCTCAAGTTCAAACTCAAGCTTCCCAAGTTGAAGAACCTTCCCTTCCCAAGAAGAATGGTAAAATCCGAATTTGCTACAAATGTCGTGGGAAGGATCACTTTGCTTCTTCATGCACTCATGGTAACTTATCCAACCCTACTATAATTGACAATGTCTATTCTCTTCGAAAGGATAAGATTGACAATGTGTTTGCCAAAGTTATTGGTACTCAAAGTGGTGTCAACAAAAGAACCATTTGGGTTGCCAAGCCTATTGTGACTAACCTCTTAGGACCCAACTTGGTTGGGGACCAACAAACTAAAACTTGATCAATAGGTGTAAGCGGAGGACATTGGAGACTTGACTACATCATGAAGAATTAAGGGATCTTCATCATTCATATTCTCTCAAGTCAAGTCAATTGGATTATATTGTCTTAACATATATCCAATGCTCCTCCTTACGGTAACTTGTATTTAATTCATATGTACTCATTGAAAGTTACTTGCACCCTTGCATGTGTTTGGTTTTGTACCTTACTAGTGCTTCATATGTGTTGTGCACTCTACTTACTTATGTTGAGTAATCAAGCTTGTGTATGTTGGTTTGCACACCATGTATGTTTGAGCCTCTTGTCTATTTGCTTTCATCTTAATTGGCTCTTTTAGGGATTTTAATGGATTATCCCATTTTGGGGGAGTGATGTGCTTTTTGGTAACTCACCAGCCTAAAATGTGTATACATGAGGAATACCACTTAGTGGTGATATTTCAAGATTATCTACTCTCTTTGTGGTATGTCTTACTCATGAGAAATTCAAATTCTAATGCCCATTCATTATCTCTTATTGGATTTCTTTTGCCTCTTGTTAAAAAGAATGGATTATCACATTATGTGGGAGTAATAAGCTATGTGCATATTACAAGACTAGAAAATGTGAACATGTGAGGTAGTATCACCTAGAGTTGATATTTGTGATTATCTTGTTCCTAGGTGGCATGGTACGCAAACAAGTTCCATATTTGATTAAATGCATTTTGTTCACCCATCTTTTGGTATCTTGTTTGTGAGAGAGCTTCTTGATGCTTAGTATAATCATTGAATATGTGAAGTCCTCAAGAATCTCTAGATAAGCATGTTTTTCAATTCTTATATTTTTCCACATGCTTATGTTTTGTGAATATGATCTTAAATACATATATGTCTTGTACCACCAAGAAATATCTCAATACATTCATTGTCTTTGACAAGTGATAATTATATTGGTGGTAAAATTATTGATCATATTTACATTGTCTATTGTTTCTAAATTGTTTTATTCTATTGTCAAGTTTGTTAATGTTTAACCATCCTTTTATCTTCTTTGCTTCATTTGGATCCTTTTGTTGCTCTACTCATAATTTGTGTTGAACTTTCTTGAGTTAGGAAAAGCAAGGATCCCATTGTTGTGCATTTACATTCGAAGACTTAATTCTAAGTAACGCACTATTCTTGGGGGAGCTATCCTACTTTGAGTAGAACGTTATCCTTTTAATTGTTATCGGGTCTTATTGATTTTCTTGAACTTTGTGTTCAAAAACATATATAGAGAGTAATGATCCCACTTGTGTGCATTTTGTATTTACATACAAGATCTTAAAAATGCACTAATCATGGGGAAGCTACTCCATACTCTTTAGAACACTATTCTTTAAAATTGGTTTGGTATCTTATTGCTCTTCTTGAACATGACTAATGTTTTAACAATGTATATGGTGAGTGATGATCTCATTTGTGTGCATTTTATATTCATATACAAGATCATAAAGAATGCACAAATCTTGGGGGAGCAATCCTGTATGTTATTGAACATTAGTTGTCTTCAATTGATTTTTGATCCCGATGACATGTCTTTTTGAAAGACAAACATTTTTCGTCTTGGTACTTTGTGCCATCATGAAAAGTATAGAGGGCTTGGTTTATTTGTTGTAACCTTACTCTTCTTTGTGGAGTTGGCTATCTCATCCCATGGTTCTTAGTCTACCTTATTGGATGAGATAAACCTTCGAGTATGTTTGTTTGATCTATTTCTTATGCTCATTGGTTTAGCCTTGACCTTGTTTTTATTTGATATATTTTCAAATTGGTTTCTCCAATCATGTGTTGATTTGAGTCTTTGATATAATGTGGACAAATCTCTCTCTTGACACACTTTTGTGTAGCTTCTTGATTTATTTGGTGTGTTGTCCAAATTGTATCTCATTTGGTTCTTGAAAGTTTTGTGCATGCATATTTACTATTTGTATATCTTAGAGCATGCTTACTTTCGTTGATCCAATATATAGGATAAACTCCATCAAATCCTAAATGGATAAGATGTGCATGAAATTGTATTTCACATCAATATGCACATATTTATGTGGAGTTTGTCCTATGTATTGTAGTTGGTCTAACTACTTTGGACCCAATTAGTTTGGGTGCCATAGTATACTTGATTTGTTTTAGGTACATGAGAGATGCATTGGAAGCTTGCCTCTATTTAAAGAAGATGTCTTCACCATGTGCTTCTTGGAGCCAAGCTTGGATGATTGTGAACTCTGATCTTCTACACCGTCAATGCTATCTCGGTAACAAGTATCTAACTCATGCATTTACTTCTAGCTCTCAACCTTGTGTAGGTTGTTCTTTGGCATGAGTTTCTCTAAGTTGCATTTGATATGGTTTTTGCAAAGTTTCTTTCAAATATCTTCATTGCTAATGTGAGTAAGCCGGTGTGATTACACATCAAGGGGATTTATATAATCATCTTCATGATTCACCGACCCCAATATGTTAATCTAGCAAATTCATTTCAAAGTCTCTCATATGCAATATTGATGAATTCTCATAAATCATTTGCCTTATGTGATATTTGTTTTGTGTCTCGAAGTATCCCAACTATCACTTATCCTATGTGGGTACATGTGATGCTTTGAGAACTTGGTGTTGGAAGTTCATCTATACCCTCTAAGAATAATTTGAGCTATGTGCTTTGCGTTTAAGCAAAAATCTTATCGGTGCATTTATGACTTCCTCTTGGATACCATGTGTTTTACCTGAAGGAGATATGCCCTAGAGGCAATTAATAAAGTGTATTCTTTATCATATCTCGTTTGTTCATAATAGGTTTTTGTGTCATGCTAGAACCGTATTAAGCGGAAACATTAATGCGGGTGTGATACGTAAACAACCAGGTCCCTAGTAGCCTCTACTAAGACTAGTTTCGTTGCGCGATTGATGATCGAGGTTTCCCGGTCATGGGGCATGGCGCCGGTCGGCAATGAGAGTCATATCGCTAGAGAACGATGTGATGGACATACCCAGATTGGGAGAACGTAGTCGTTACGCCTTTGACCGTGAGATAAACTCTTATTGTTATTCCCGGAAGATACTTTGATTGCACCAAACGTCGTATCTTATTTAGTATGACAATAACGGTGATACTTTTGGGTATCGGAAAGGAGTAGTTGAGACGAGGGGTCAAGAGCGGGATTTGCCAGTCCGCATAGCAGGATAGACACTCTCGGGCCCACTCGGTGAGATCATGTCTAATGAGCTTGCAAGCATGTGACTAGGTCTCGGAGACATGAGATCATGAACGAGTAGAAGATAGCGTCGTCGGTAACGAGGTCGGGATTAGGTATGGAGATATCTATGGAACGACGCTCAGACGTGCTAAGTATCGCTATGGCAAAAGGTCTAAGACTTTACGTTCAGGTTTGATAGATGAAAGTCATTCGTTATATCTCAGGGATTAATTCATGGGGTCCAGGGCTACGAGTTAGTCGTTGATCATTGAGGAGTCTTGATCATACCTGATATTATATCGAACCGCTAGGGTAACACACTTAAGGGGTTTCGACAAGACAACCGGAAAGGAAGGAGATCACCGGGAGCGTCCCGGGAGGGGTCCGATGGAGATCGGGCAGCGCCAAAAGAGTTTTTCGGAGCTAGGAAAAATTATATATATTATGTTTGATATTAATTAGTGTTATTAATATGCAAATATGATTTTATATATTTATTTTCGAATTTATTTAGGCAGATTTCCCTAAATGGGCCTTCCGGACGAAAGAAGGCCCAAGAGGGGGGGGGGGGGGGAACCCCTTGGGAATTCGGTGGGGGCATGGAGGCCGGCCTAGGTGGGCCAGATGGGGCCCACCAGGGGGCCGGCGCACCCTCCTTGGCCGAACCAGGCTGTGGGATAGTCCCACATTGCCTGCCTGGCAAGGTAGGTTCCCCCTGGGAGCCTATATAAGAAGGGGCACCCCCAGCCTTTTAATTCACCAATTAATTCCCGATTTCTCTCTCGATCTCGTGGTTCCCAAGTTGGAGCCGCGCCGAGCAGAGCAAGGGATCTCCTCCACCATAGCCCGCTGCCGCGCTGCTGGTGTTCCGGTCCAAGTCTTTCGCTGCTCGTCCTGGACTAGAGCTTCAGAGGCCGTCGTCTCCACCGTACGTGTGCGACTCCCTGCGAGGTGCTGCGCTAGCGGTACTCGGAGGCCTGCTTCCTCTACACGACCTTGAGGTCGGCTTCGTCGGTCTGCATCGACAACGTTTGTGCGGGAACATAATCCCCGCTTTCGGTCTACAAGGGTACGTATTCCGATCTCCGTTCGTACTACTATATCTGCATATAATAGATCTTGGCATGCTTATAGGATATCGTCGGTAGGAATTTTTTTGTTTTCTGCACACGATCCCCTTCAGTGGTATCAGAGCCGATCTATCGTAGATATAGCTGTACGCTGTTAGAACCCGTGCTCTGCACGGGGGCACCGTTCCTGTTATTTGCTACCCTCTAGCGTGCACTTGTGTATTCCAGCGGCATTGAGTTGATGAAGCGGCCCGGACCGACTTTACGCGTACGCTTACGCGAGACTGGTTCCACTACTGACATACGGCTTGTACCGTATATGTGGCTGGCGGGTGTCAGTTTCTCTTTCTTTAGTTGGTCTTCGCATTTTCAATGGAGGGCCCGAAAGGGATGCTTAAACATGCAATTATTGGATCGTTGTTGTGGTCATAAGATTCGTAGGTATGAAGCGGTTCTATTTATGGAAGCCCCAAGCCACGTAAAATATGCAAAAGATAAAGTAGAAGCGTCTAACTTTATTTTGCAGGGGCTATGTGATATGGTCAAGATAGGTTTATTAAATTGTTTATAAACTGCGGGCGCGAAGAAGACCATGGCGCAATGGACTATATCACATTGCATTACATTTGATGTTTTGTGTGCATCTTATTTTGTGTGATTGTGTGTATAGTATACATTAGTTACACGGCGGTAGCTGAATAAGATGATCCCTTCAAAATACCACTAGTGTTCTCCCTCCAACGCGCACCACCAAGAAAGTTCTACGTTATGAGGCAGGCCGTGATGATCGGGTGTCATACATCTCGTCGTTCACATACAGTGGGTGTAAGCCATGTTGCACAAGCGTCAGCGTGGAGGTCTTTGGTGGCGAGCCTAGCATACTCAGAGGTATGACCTCGGAACAGGAAGACCGAAAGGTCGAGCACGAGTCACAAAATTGGTGTGGCGGACGATTTTGTCTACTCTTGAAGTTGTGCCGCCGGCTTTGATGATGAGGGGTGGTGCAATGGATGGGGGTCGTGTAATCGCTTAAACGACCAGGAGGGATGTTCGTTTGAGTGGGAGTTATGTTAGTTATTTTCTAAATATACTATAACTCAAAATTATTATGAACAAAGTCTTATGTTGTTGCAAATTCCATTGTAGATGTCTCACCCCTCCTTTAACCTAAACCTGTTCATTGAGAAAGAGAAGGTTAAGACCGATGGGTCTAACTTGGTCCATTGTAGGATGATTTTCCTAAGGCCTTGAATTCGTTGGCAAGGTGATCAGGGTCCTCTCCCTGGTCCTATCGAACCAGTGACTTCTCTCCTGGGATTGAATATGTTTTGCCTTTCCCCGATGGCTCATAAACCCTTTCTTTCATTCAGAAAGGGGTCGGTCACTTTTCCGGGCCGGGATCGATAAGTGGAAGTCATAAAAAAGAGATGTTTCTCTTCGCACCTTGTGTCATGGTTCCGCGATCTGAAGTCCATCCTTGAAACCCACAAGGTGGCTTACATCCTTGATGCCCCCTTAGGTGATCTTCCAAACACCGCCCCGGAAATCGAAAGGATTGTCCATGGGGTAAAGGCGGAGATTTCTTCTTATGTCCAGAGTGGCATGCTCTTTGCCATGGAGGCTGACCTGCAAAACCGCTTCATGAACAAGGGTTCTTATGATATAATCACTGAACTCATGACTGTTTTTGCACGACAAGTCAATGCTGAGAGGTACGAGGCATCTGTGCTTTTCTTCTCAGCCCAGATGGAAGAGCACGGCAACATTAGTGAGCACTTGGCCAAGTTGTTTGGCTGCGCTCGACTTCTGACTTTCTGAGTGATCTGGGAAGTGTGATCCCAGAGGAGGTGGTTATTGATAGGGCGCTGATTTCTCTGTCCCCTAGCTATAAGAACGCCATCGTGGACTACGACATGAAAGGGACATCAAAATCCCTGTCGGAAATCATGAAGATGCTCGAAGTGGCCGAATTAGAAATCAAGCTGAAGAAGATGGTGGTGACCATCGGATCACCTGAGCGCAACTGCCCCAAGTATCTGGAGGATAAGAAGTCTGGCAAGACGGTCCACAAAGAGCAAGGTATATTTGATATACATGTTATAGATGTGTACCTTACATCCGCCCGGAGCAATACGTGGGTATTTGATACTGGTTCTGTTGCTCATATATGTAACTCTCAGGAGGAGTTACGGAATAGAAGGCGGCTGGCGAAGGATGAGGTGACGATGCGCGTCGGCAACGGATCGAGAGTCGACGTGGTGGCTGTCGGCACGCTCCCTCTACATCTACCATCGGGATTAGTTTTGGTTTTAAATAAATGTTATTTTGTGCCATCCTTGAGTGTAAACATTATAAGTGGGTCTTGCCTGTTACAAGACGGTTATTCATTTAAATCAGTGTCAAGCAATTGTGCTATTTATATGAATGATATCTTTTATGTTGATGCTCCCGAGAATAACGGTTTATTCTTGTTGAATCTCGATCGTAGTACTCACATCCATAACATAGAAGCCAAACGGATTAAGTGTAGTGACGATACCGCCATGTTTTTGTGGCATTGCCGTCTTGGTCATATTGGTATAAAGCGCATGAAGCGACTCCACTCCGATGGACTCTTGGACTCGTTGGATTTCGGATCCCTCGATACATGCGAACCATGCCTCATGGGCAAAATGACCAGGACACCGTTCAAAGGTTTCGTTGAACGGGCGTCGGATTTGTTGGGGATCATACATACAGATGTGTGTGGACCGATGAGCGTTTCGACACGCAATGGTTATCGTTACTTCGTCACCTTCACTGATGACTTGAGTAGATACGGTTATATCTATTTGATGAAACACAAGTCTGAAACGTTTGAAAAGTTCAAAGAATTCCAGAGTGAAGTTGAGAATCAGCTTAATAGGAAAATCAAGCATCTCCGATCCGATCGCGGTGGAGAGTACTTGAGTTTTGAGTTTGGCACACATCTGAAGAGTTGTGGCATAGTACCCCAACTTACGCCAGCCGGAACGCCGCAGCGTAACGGTGTGTCCGAGTGACATAATCGTACTCTACTGGATAGTGTCCGATCTATGATGTCTCTTACCGATCTGCCAGTGTCCTTCTGGGGTTATGCCTTAGAAACAACCGCATTCATTTTTAATAGGGCTCCGTCCAAGTCCGTTGAAACGACACCGTATGAATTATGGTATGGCCAAAAGCCTAAGTTATCGTTTCTGAAGGTTTGGGGTTGTGAGGCGTACGTTAAGAAATTACAGCCCGACAAACTCGAACCGAAGTCGGAGAAAGTCGTCTTTGTAGGATATCCGCGGGAAACCGTTGGGTACACCTTCTACAACCAAGCTGAGGGCAAAACTTTTGTCGCGAAGACCGGTACCTTTCTAGAGAAGGAGTTTCTCGCGAAAGGAGTAAGTGGGAGGAAGGTAGACCTCGATGAAATCGTTGATCCTGAACTCGAGATTCCGAGTGGCGCAACGGAAGCAATTCCGGAAACGTCCTCCGTGGAAGGAGTGGGAGAAACTGTCGAGGAAGATGTTCTACCTCGTAGGTCTGGTAGATCTCGGATCGCACCAGAATGGTATGGCAACATGGTTTGCACCGTCATGCTAGTCGAGCAAGACGAACCTACAAACTACAAGGAGGCGATGGAGAGTCTAGAGTCCGAGAAATGGCTTGAAGCCATGAAATCCGAAATAGGATCCATGTATGATAACAAAGTGTGGACTTTGATGGATATTCCCGAAAGGCGCAAGGCCGTCGAGAATAAGTGGATCTTTAAGAAGAAGACTGATGCTGATGGTAATGTGACCGTCTATAAGGCTCGGCTTGTCGTAAAGGGTTTCCGACAAGTTCATGGAATTGACTACGATGAAACTTTTTCACCGGTAGCGATGCTTAAGTCTATTCGGATTTTGTTAGCGGTATCTGCCTACTATGATTATGAAATCTGGCAGATGGACGTCAAAACGGCCTTCCTAAATGGAAACATTGAGGAAGAGTTGTACATGGTACAGCCGGAAGGTTTTGTCGATCCAGGAAATGCTAACAAGGTGTGCAAGCTTCAGCGATCCATCTATGGATTGAAGCAGGCATCTCGGAGCTGGAATCTTCGCTTTGATGAGGTAATCAAAGGTTTTGGATTTATCCAGAATGTGGAAGAGACCTGTATTTACAAGAAAATGAGTGGGAGCTCGGTTGTGTTCTTAGCACTGTATGTTGACGACATATTGCTAATAGGGAATGATGTGTAACTTCTGAATAGCGTGAAGGAATATTTAAACAGTAAGTTTTCTATGAAGGACTTAGGAGAAGCTGCGTATGTTTTAGGCATAAAAATCTATCGCGATAGATCAAGGCGCCTATTAGCACTAAGTCAGAGTACTTATCTTGATAAAATACTGAATCGTTTCCGTATGGAGAAGGCAAAGAAGGGTTCTCTTCCGGTTATCAAGAATAAGATATTGCGTAAGGCGCAGTGTCCGGTGACGGAACTGGGTAAGGCCGAAATGACGAAACATCCTTATGCTTCAGCCATAGGATCGATCATGTATGCAATGTTGAGTACTAGACCGGATGTGGCATTAGCTCTAAGTTTGACAAGCCGGTTCCAGAGTAATCCTGGAATGCCACATTGGGTAGCTGTTAAGAGCATTCTTAAGTATCTCAATAAGACAAAGGAAATGTTCCTTGTGGATGGTGGCTGCGATGAAGAACTTGGCGTAACGGGTTACGTAGATGCAAGTTTCTGCTCAGACCCCGATGATTGTAAGTCACAGACAGGTTACGTGTTCAAGGTGAATGGAGGCGCCGTGTGCTGGAGAAGTGGGAAGCAACCCATAGTCTCACAATCTACAATGGAGTCGGAGTTCATTGCTGCCTGCGAGGCCGCGAATGAAGCGGTGTGGCTGAGGAAGTTCGTCATCGAACTTGGAGTGTTCCCAAGCGTGCAAGACCCCGTGATCCTCTTCTGCGACAATACGGGTGCCATTGCTAACGCCAAGGAGCCAAGGTCTCACTCCACCGCCAAACACATTCTCCGACGCTTCCATGTGATACGTCAGTACGTACAAGGAGGCGATGTGAAGATTTGCAAAGTGCATACGGATCTGAATGTGGCAGATCCGCTGACGAAGCCTCTCCCGCTTGATAAGCATGAACAACACCAGTTAGCTATGGGTGTTAAGCTTTTACCAAGTTGTAATCTAGATTAAGTTGTACTCTAGTGCAAGTGGGAGACTGAAGGAGATATGCCCTAGAGGCAATTAATAAAGTGTATTCTTTATCATATCTCGTTTGTTCATAATAGGTTTTTGTGTCATGCTAGAACCGTATTAAGCGGAAACATTAATGCGGGTGTGATACGTAAACAACCAGGTCCCTAGTAGCCTCTACTAAGACTAGTTTAGTTGCGCGATTGATGATCGAGGTTTCCCGGTCATGGGGCATGGCGCCGGTCGGCAATGAGAGTCATATCGCTAGAGAACGATTTGATGGACATACCCAGATTTGGAGAACATAGTCGTTACGCCTTTGACCGTGAGATTAGGTATGGAGATATCTATGAAACGACGCTCGGACGTGCTAAGTATCGCTATGGCAAAAGGTCTAAGACTTTACGTTCAGATTTGATAGATGAAAGTCATTCGTTATATCTCAGGGATTAATTCATGGGGTCCAGGCCTACGAGTTAGTCGTTGATCATTGAGAAGTCTTGATCATACCTGATATTATATCGAACCGCTAGGGTAACACACTTAAGGGGTTTCGACAAGACAACCGGAAAGGAAGGAGATCACCGGGAGCGTCCCGGGAGGGGTCCGATGGAGATCGGGCAGCGCCGAAAGAGTTTTCGGAGCTAGGAAAAATTATATATATTATGTTTGATATTAATTAGTGTTATTAATATGTAAATATGATTTTATATATTTATTTTCGAATTTATTTAGGCAGATTTCCCTAAATGGGCCTTCCGGACGAAAGAAGGCCCAAGAGGGGGGGGGGGGGACCACCTTGGGAATTCGGTGGGGGCATGGAGGCCGGCCTAGGTGGGCCAGATGGGGCCCACCAGGGGGCCGGCCCACCCTCCTTGGCCGAACCAGGCTGTGGGATAGTCCCACATTGCCTGGCTGGCAAGGTAGGCTCCCCCTGGGAGCCTATATAAGAAGGGGCACCCCCAGCCTTTTAATTCACCAATTAATTCCCGATTTCTCTCTCGATCTCGTGGTTCCCAAGTTGGAGCCGCGCCGAGCAGAGCAAGGGGATCTCCTCCACCATAGCCCGCTGCCGCGCTGCTGGTGTTCCGGTCCAAGTCTTCCGCTGCTCGTCCTGGACTGGAGCTTCGGAGGCCGTCGTCTCCACCGTACGTGTGCGACTCCCTGCGAGGTGCTGCGCTAGCGGTACTCGGAGGCCTGCTTCCTCTACACGACCTTGAGGTCGGCTTTGTCGGTCTGCATCGACAACGTTTGTGCGGGAACGTAATCCCCGCTTTCGGTCTACAAGGGTACGTATTCCGATCTCCGTTCGTACTACTATATCTGCATAGAATAGATCTTGGCATTCTTATAGGATATCGTCGGTAGGAAATTTTTTGTTTTCTGCACACGATCCCCTTCATTACCTTGTACCTACATTATGTGTGCATGCTTCTTTGTGGACTTAGTGTCCACTTAGAAACTTATACACATGAGGATAGTTACATATTTAATTGGTATAGTGATCACCTTTTATTACTTTCTTGATTCTTTGGTGATGTCTAAAAGGCACTAGCTTTGTTTTTCTATTGGTATAACATTGCCTCTTAATAAGCTTGTGATCCTATTTGATGTATCCTCTTTGGTGTGCTTGTATGCGAAATACATGATATGCAATATGTGCCTCATAATTTGAAAGACTATGATGTTGCTTAGGCTCATCCTTGTTTAGTCTCCTAAATTGTATTTCCATGCCACACCCATCCTTTCCCGGTTGAGAAAGGCTTTATTAAATCTTGCACCTTTTTGTGTTCGAAATTTTCTTGGAGGAAGTGAGGATTCCATGTTGTGCACACTATATTGAAATGCAAATCCTTCATTGTGCACGTACCTTGGTGAGTTCCCTCTTGATTTTTAGAACACTTGGTTGATCTTATCATAACATCTTCTTGTGCTCAATTGGTTTTTGGATCCCTTGATTGCTTGCTTCTTTGTGAATGCTTTCCTACTTTGCAATTGGTATCCTTCCAGTGGATTTTAATTGATATCTTTCTTGTACAATTTTTGGATCCTCAATATAGTTTGATCCCCTTCATCTATTCGTCATTGGATAAGTGCATTTGATTTCACTCATATCATGAGAAATGCATAAATCATGAAGGAGATCTTATTATGTTACCTTTCCAAAGCTTTTCACCCATTTCGGCAATCGTTGCCAATGGGGGAGAAGTTTTGGAGAGTTGTATGGAATTGGATTTGTACTTTGGTTTATTCTTAAGTATTTGCCTTCCTTGTCTTTGCATTCATTGCTTGGTTTTATATATATAGTGGAAACTCCACCATCGGTAATGGTCGATAATATATGCAATGAATTCATGTTCATACACTCGTGCATACATTATGGGGGAGTTTTCTCTATATATGTGGATGAACTAACATCACATACCTTTGTAGTATTTGATGTTAGTGCAACCATTCTTGTTCGTTAAATTCCATATTATAAACCCTCTCAAAAGAGATTGTCATCAATTACCAAAATGGGGGAGATTGAAAGAGCATTTTCCCTCATGTGTGGTTTTGGTAATTGAATGACAATCTCTATGGACTAATGTTTGCATTGAGATATCTTTATAGATCGTGTCCATGGGAATAATGGAGTATATGTGTTGGACTCTAGAAGCATATTTGATGATCAAGGTTCTATTCAAGGATGTATATGATGGATGGTCATGGGTTGAGTTGAGCATATTGCAAGTATGTCTTGACGTATTCAAGACATCATATTAGGGAAGAAATGTTGGAAGATACAAGGTTGATCAAGATGTTGATCAACACACAAAGCTACAAGATGTACCAAGAGGGATCTTGTATCTCTTGGGATGCTCATGGAGGATGACGCCATGTGGTGATCGTCATCGAGGTTGAGATGTGCAAGATCAAGAGAAGCTTCTTGAAGAGATCCTATGCTTGGAGCTTGCTATGGATACATGAAGACGGAGCCTAGCGAGACTCTCCCATTATTGGTATGGGGGAGTATTTGGAGAATTCTTCATCAAGCATGTGCTTGGATGCGCAATCAAGAAAGATGAACCACTTGAAAATATCAAGATAGTCATCATCTAACTCAAGTGGAATGCTCAAGGAAAAGGTATGATCTTGATAGGGCTATAGGATAGATAGACGTACTATCAAGAGGGGCTCTCAAGTTAGTAACTTGATCGCATCGTTGCGGAGAGCTCAAACTTTTGCATATTTGGCATATCATATTTCTTGGTTCTTATTTGGCTTTTATCCTTGTGAGGATTAGAATTTGGTTCATCTCCATGTCAAGCTCTAGTTCATCGAAAACGAATTTACTTTGGAAAACATGCTACTTTTTTTTATGTTGAAGGTTTTACCGGTTGCTCTATTATCTAGAATCTTACATTTCTCATTTGGTTTTAACCTCACTTGTTGGACTATGATGTTTCTCTGCATGATCTTATAGAGCTCTTCGTGGTGATTCCAACGAGCCAAAAATCATCGAAAACGGAGTTCGTATGGTCAAGATATCATCGTTTTCGTGTTGACGTTTCTGCCAGGGGCGGAAGTTCCGGCCAAACTTCCGCCCAAACTTCCGGTTTGACCAGAGATCACTTCCTGGGCGCGTTTTGGGGTGTCCGGGGGGTCCGGAAGTTCCGGGGTGAGCCCGGAACTTTCGGCCTAAGTGAGGAAAACCGTGCCCAACGGCCAGATTTGTTGAGAACCTATTTAAGGGGTCATATTCCACAATGGTTCCCAAGTTTTGGTGCTCTCTCCTCCTCCATTGTTGACTTCCAAAGCTTTGAGATCTCTCAATCCCTCCAATGATTTTTGCTATTTCTTGAGGGAAAAGAGAGAGGAGATCTAGATCCACGTTTCCACCAATCCATCTCTGCTCTAAGTGAGGGGAACCTAGTGGGTCTAGATCTTGGAGTTCCTTTGTGGTTCTTCTCCTTTGTTCTTTCTCTCTTCTCTCCTCATAAGCATTTGTTACTTTTGGTGGGATTTGGGAGTGAAGGATTTGATTTCTTTGTGGTTTTCTTTGTTCTTCCTCTCTTATTCCCGCATAAACATTTGTTGTTGTGTTGGAATTTGAGAGTGAAGGACTTGAGCAGTTCGTGTGCTCTTGCCATTGCATTTGCATCGGTTTGAGCCCTCCACGAGGATTCGTGGTGGTGATACTTGTGAGCTTGTTACTCTTTGGTCTTTGGACCCTAGACGCCTTTTGTGGCCAAGACCTTTTGTGGTTAAGACCTTTTGTGGTCACTTGAGAGCCCCCAATTAAGTTGTGGGTGTGTGCCTCAAGACTTGGGAGCCCCCAATTAAGTTGTGGGTGTGTGCCTCAAGAGTGTTGTACGGGATTCGATCTCCGCCCTAAAGGAGATCAATAGTGGAAGGGCACAGGCTTACCTGGTTGACCGCCCAGCCCACATTCATTCATTGTTCGTTCTGAGGTGGATTCGAACCACAGCAAGCGCAGCAAGGATTTGGAGTCCAACGCGCTAAACTAAAGAGGATTTTCAGTCCTCTGCTCTACCAGCCAGAACCTAGAAGGACACTGAACACCCGATTTGACACAGCAACACAAAACACCTCTCTTCCTTCCCGATAGCCTCACTTTTCCAACACAACCAATATTTGGTGCTTGCGCCACATAAAGGCGAATCTAAAGAAGGCAGGGTTTACTAAGTGTTTTTGAACAAGTTCGATGATATTGGTTGTGCACATGAGGTTGTATAATTAAATAGGTTGAAGGAGCAATGGAAAGTGGATTGTGAGGATGCTTGGCGATGGATGGGTGGAGGAGCATATAGACGACGCTGACCTTTAATTAATAATTGGTATTAGCATTTAATGGTGGAAGGAGATATGGTGTCATGACCACTAATTGGTCTGAGAGTCCTAACTAAGTACTTAGAGGTATTCAAACACTACCTATTACTGCATTTGTTGCTGCGAGTCAATAAAGTTTTTTTAGAGCTCCGTGAAGAAGCAAGGAATTCAAAAACAACCCTCAAACGTTGAATAAAATACGTCCTCCCTCGGCAATTAGTGGCTCGTGGCCAGCCATCAGGTCTGCCGGTTTGGTCCTTGTAGGTTCTCGTGCAATTCTGGATCATTTGACAAAAACAGGTCACTTGACTCAGTCTGTCACTTTCAAGCCGTTGCACAAGCACTTATGAAATGGAAATAGGGGCATCCATTTGCGAGCTCTATCGCACTTTCCACACCTGTTGTGTACAATCTCTCATCAACATCTCAGCTAGATGGCTTAGACGCTCAAATATGTATCACGGTGATGCCTCGTACGCCTAGGGCTCGAAACCTTATGTCTTCAAAAGAAGCTTGCCCATCTATCAGAATTGAATTCAGTTGTGTCCGAGGTAGGAGTTTGAAACCCTTTTCTTAGCACCCGGTAGGACGATCTAAGGATAAAAAGATATGGGAATCGGTACATATTATCATAAAAAAATGTGAATCGAGAGCTTGCGCAACCAAAACAACTTGAAACCACATTTCTGATTTTGTTATTGACAGCAAGAAGCAAATCCTGTTCTCGAATTTTAGTATAAAGAAGGAGAAAGAAAAAGAATAAATAAGAAAATGGAAAAGAGGAATGAGTGGGATTGAGGAAGAAGGGGAGAGTAATGGAAGAGGTAAGGGCCGGGTCAGAGGCGGAACAGACATTCAAAGCAACCGAACCATAGATCCAGCTTTAGGGAAGATAGATCGATGAAGCGGCAGATGGAAAACAGGATATAGGCTTATTTCTTACTCCTTTCCAAGAAGAATGTCCCGTAGGATTGTTTAAACGAGATGAGAAATTACCTTTACTTTTAGATTGGAGAAGACGGTTGCCAACCCGAAGGCAATGTTGCTATGCTGCTAAGAAGAAAGGAAACCAATGCAAAGAATCAATAAAATCAAGTATAGAGGAGCTCTGCCCTAGAGCGAACTCGAATCAAGTTCATCCAGTGATAGAAGCTGGGAAGTCGATTGATCAATGATCTAAGTGTAAGTGATAGAATCATGTGCATGTTGATCCTGACGTAAGCTGTAACAGCATAATTGGTATGCGTTTCCCTCTTCAGTGATGGGATATGGATGAGGCAGGCAAGGGGTGGTCCAATTCTCGGTAGCAAATTCCATGGCATTTTCATGACCCAACTTATTCAATCACATCCATTCTCTTTCTATTGCAACAAAACCACAACAGTCCTCTCATCCCTCAGAATTCCCGTTCAATAGCTCTTTCGGAACCAGATGCAACACTTTTAGGACTCGGTACCTGCCCACACTATACTAGACTATACTATTACTATGTATTTGACATATAGGAAGATCACTATTGACATATAGGAAGAGAAAGGGATTGTGCTTTCGACCGTGGCGAGATAGGATAGACTTGGGATTCTTTCTTGGCCCTTGATTGCCTCTGGGGCTGAATTCATTAATGAAACTAATGGGAAGAATTGGGAGTGCTTCGCTCTTTAAAGGAGTTTTGCGTGATAGAAAGGTTTGCATTATATCTGATTGATTCTCTGGGAATAAGGAGTGCGCTGGGTATTTTTTTTTCTCCAGATGATGGTCATGCTCACCTTTGGTGCTTGCGCCACATAAAGGCGAATCTAAAGAAGGCAGGGTTTACTAAGTGTTTTTGAACAAGTTCGATGATATTGGTTGTGCACATGAGGTTGTATAATTAAATAGGTTGAAGGAGCAATGGAAAGTGGATTGTGAGGATGCTTGGCGATGGATGGGTGGAGGAGCATATAGACGACGCTGACCTTTAATTAATAATTGGTATTAGCATTTAATGGTGGAAGGAGATATGGTGTCATGACCACTAATTGGTCTGAGAGTCCTAACTAAGTACTTAGAGGTATTCAAACACTACCTATTACTGCATTTGTTGCTGCGAGTCAATAAAGTTTTTTTAGAGCTCCGTGAAGAAGCAAGGAATTCAAAAACAACCCTCAAACGTTGAATAAAATACGTCCTCCCTCGGCAATTAGTGGCTCGTGGCCAGCCATCAGGTCTGCCGGTTTGGTCCTTGTAGGTTCTCGTGCAATTCTGGATCATTTGACAAAAACAGGTCACTTGACTCAGTCTGTCACTTTCAAGCCGTTGCACAAGCACTTATGAAATGGAAATAGGGGCATCCATTTGCGAGCTCTATCGCACTTTCCACACCTGTTGTGTACAATCTCTCATCAACAGAAGTGCTTGCCTTTCACCTGCTGATTGATTCTTATCTAAAACGATTATGCTTGGTCCTATGTAAATAAATGTCACATGCTATGTTTTTCTATGGCCTAGAAACGGCTTTATCCACCTGTTGTAGGGAATGCCTCAACGCATGTGTCTACCCACTCTTTTGTGTAATATGCTGGAACTCTCTCTCACCTCGAAATGCCATTGCAAGATAGTTAGAATGTGCTTGCTGATATCGAAACACTCCTGGGGACGCCTGACCAACGCTTGATGCTCTTGTAGAAAGAACTCTATTTTGATCTAATCACCGGAACAGCAGCTTTAGGGCAGTATCCCACAGCTGGCTAATAAATATGCCTTTGCAGTGTGCCTTGTCGTTATGAGCGATATCTTGGCGTACCATTAAAGGGAGTCAGTGGGCACCGTAAGTAGTAATCGAGAACTTGATGAACATACCAACCTGTATGTGAATCCGTAAAACAAGTGGAGGAAGAGAGGCTATATCTAGCTTTCCCTGCCTGGTGAGTTCACCTAGTCTTTCCATGCTTTCAGTGGCATATGACTATCTGAATGCCATATACCAATCTCAATCCTCCAGCTAATAACCTATCACACACAGTGTTCTATCTCCCTTTTCTCCATCTGCAGAAACTCCCTTCCCTATGTGACTTCAGCTTTCACCGGATGCGGAATTCTCGTTTTGTCCTTGGCTTATTCTTTCTCATGTCTCTATATAGGTATTCTTGTCTCTCTGCTCTGTTGAGCCTTGTTGCCATTTATTATCTCCGGCTATGTGCCCAGCCCACCCGATCAGAGTCACAAGCTTGTCGCTTGTCGTACGTACAAGTGCTATATATGTGCTAGCTTGTTTCTTTGCCACTGAGGAGCATGCCAATGTTTATCCCCTGCTAGCTGGCCCTTTAACGGCAATGTACGTACCAGGCCAATCCATGAGCGTAACAATGACCGGGAAGGCTGGTGGAAGGTTGAATGAATGATTTCTGCTGTCCATGATTTTCTCAATGGAAAGTTTCTGAAAATAATAATATCCATAGGGCCTTTGATTGACAGGTTTAGTGCCTGGTAGTAAGGGTATTTTGTGGTCTATTGTCCTCCTAGGAGGTCACTCTGTAGGCTCAGCAAACAATTCACTGAAGCCATTCAAGACCGGTTGCAGGGCAGACAGACCATTGACTTGACATGACCGTATTAGCAAGGGAATGAATCTGATGAAGCTGTTCCTCCGCTAGAATAAGGGGGGCATGATCGCTGATTTGACCGGGCAGACCTCGCAACCTTTTGTGGTTGAGTTCATCAGGAGAAGAAGATGAGCCTTTGTGGCGTTGCGGCTAACCTGTTGTGGTTGCGCACACCTCTCCAAACGAGACGTACACCTTTGGGTGGAACTCGGGAATACATCCTCGTCTCTGCGTGCCTCGGTTATTTCTATACCTGAGCTCTTTACCTATGCACTTTACATTGTGATAGCCTTCGTACTTGAAGATATCTATCTTTCTATCACCTTGTTACTTGTATTGCTTACCATAAGTTGTTGGTGCACATAGGTGAGCCTAGTTTATTTATCTAGGTTGTATGCTTGTTAAAGTAAACCTCTAGTTTTATTCCGCCTTTATCAAGCATACCAGAATATCCGGATCTTTCTTGGACCGGATAATCCGGCTTCTCGAAAAAGTTTTAAATCGCCTATTCACCCCCCCTCTAGGCGACGTCTATCCGTTCACATGTGAAAGACACGCACCTACCACGTGATTCACTTAACGGGTGCATCATATATCAAAAGCTAGTGGTATCCCCCATGCAGCACAAAAGGATCTGCGTAGCATTTGTGCTTTAAGCATTTTGTGGTTCTACACCGAACCGTAGACGGCCTATCCGAACACCTTGTCTAAGTGTTGGCTGATTAGATTATGTCCTTTTGGTCAAACGAAATCCGGTAGAAGGTGACCTACCGTTTACCCCATCTAATTTAGACGGTACTTTAGTGCGAAAGAGTAGCAGTGTTTTATGCAACTAGCGGAAATAAGTTGTTGTTAACTGATATTGATATTCTATGTGTATAAAGTTTGACACCTTTTTTTTGGGCCTATTTGTTTATCCCGGCGTGTAATTATGAATGACATGCATGTACCGATTCCTCGCGCGTGATTCACTCACCCCGTGGGTAGCCGCGTGATTATCAAAAGGTAGCCGCGTGATTCTTACAATCAGGCTGAAAATGACATGGTCATCAACTTGTCGGGATAGTTTGCGTGTATGTCGTGTGCCAGAGCCAGACTGCATGCTCTTGTTACGATGACGACTGTGGATCCGTTGGATGACCGTAAGCTATGTCATTGCGCCGTCTATGCGAAGCTTCACCCCCTATCGTATATGGACGGTTGGATGGCTATGCGCAGCTACCCCCGTGGGCAGCCAACTATTTTGCTTATACATATATACAATAGTAATGTTCGTGTATATGCTACTAAATGTTCATTTTCATAACAAATTATTAATGTGGGAGTATCTTATAAAAATAAAATAAGTAGTGAAAGAGAGATTAAAATAAATAAATAGCTACCCAGAAACTGAAATAAACAAGTTATAAAAATAAAACAGGGAAAAGGAAAATTGAAATGTGTGGCAGAAAAAAGAGAGCAGAAATGTGGAAAAATTAAATCCCGTAATGGGCCGCACCCATTATAGCGAAGCCACTCAGTATTGACGATGGGCTTTATCTAGGCTGGTTGGCTGGGTTCCCCTCCATCGTGTCTGCAGCCTAGCCGCTCTAGCAATTGGGCTATTTGTACGCATCGCATCGTCTTTGAGACTCGAATCCAAACTGTTTTTTCCCTTTTCCATCCTCTTCTCCGCGCGTCTTCCCTCCCTCCCCTGGTGCCTGCAACTCTCCCCCGTTGCGAAGTACCTTCCCTTAGGCTCCTCCTCTCTCATAAATCATCGCTCCTCGTTTCAGTGTCCGAACAATAGTCACCAAGCTTTGCGAGGTGTTCCGCACGAGATGGCGAGCAAGCCTCAGACTTCCGGCGAGGATCCACGGACATCGCCGTCACCTTCGACATCAGGCGATACAGAGGATTCACAGCTCAGCCCTTATGTTGCAGTAGGAGGTATTTGGGTCTCAAAGAAAGTTTCTTTCGACCGTTTTGCAACTTTTCTTGGTTCAAGAATCAAGACTTGGTTTCTTTGATCAGCCCGTGGTGACATTTCTTGGTTTCTTGCAATTAGGGTATCCGTACATGGGCGTGCGGCGGAGCTCCATTGCGCTTGACGGTACTGATTCATTCTCCCCCTCAGTTATCTTGAATGTGCTCTACTGATCGTAATCTAAAATCTTGCTTGGAAACTACCATTATGAAATCTTGATTGTGCTCTACTGATCCTAATTCCTACTCGGAAACTATCAGTCCTGACTGGCCATGAAGAGCGCCTGGTCCTGCCCTCATCGGCGCGTCAAGATATACACCCGATGGCGCATATCAGCCGAGCAGCTGCGGCGGCGGCGGCAGCGCGGCTACAGTATGACGGAGACCAGGAGCAGGAGGTAAGGCAACTCAAGAATCCTTTAAATTTCGTTTCGAGTTTTGAGTTCTGACTCCGCTTTGAAATTCTTCGTCAGGATCGTGATATCCTGCACTCTGCTTCAACTCCGGCAGCAGTACGTTTCAGCCACAACTCCCTCGGCAACCTGCAGCCTCTCATGCCGCCTGTCCCGACTGGGCCACCGCCGCAACCAGCAGCAGCCGCGCTGCCAGTCCCTGTTTCCCCCCTTCCTCTTCCCGCAGCCGCCGCACCACCGCCGCATCCAGCAGCAGCCGCGCCGGCTGTCCCTGCTGGGCCACTGCCGCTACTAGCAGCAGCCGCGCTGCCAGTCCCTGCTGCCCCCCTTCCTCTTCCCGCAGCCGCCGCACCGCATGTGCATGCTGGACCAGGTAACGAAGATTTTTAAAGTTGGGTTTATCGCCGAAAATATACTGTATCATATATGAGACTTCTGAAAATTTCGATGTTTCCAGCCCGAAGACTTTGGCAGAGGCCGCGGCTGCAGACGCTTCGCGATGAGCTAGACGTGGAGCTGGGCTATCGGCCGGCTTTTGATGCAGCTAGGATAAGAGACTCCGCGCAACTCATCAATCAGCGGACGGGCGGCTTCCTGAACCTTCAGGGGAAACCGCTGTCAAGGCTTCGCCAAGCGTTACTACTACCCCCGGATTCTGGGGAGAAAGAGAGTCTAATGAGAGCAGCCCTACACTTCTTGCGCGACCATCCTGCTGAGTAGTAGTGAGTCTATTTCTTCTGTTGGAAGGAACTGCTGGAATGTTTAGTTCTTCACGATGTTGGAATCAGGGGCGGATCCAGGGGGGGCTAGCAGGGGTCAGACCCCCCTAACCCTTCGCCCCCTCAAGAAATTACAGCATAAATTAGTTCATGTTTATTCAGATTCGGTCGTGTTTACCCTTTATCTCCTATTAAATGCTTAAAACATCAGAAGTTCTCTTGTAGCCCAATGACTGTGTACTACTACACACAGGGAGACCCAAGTTCAATAACCAACTACAACACCTTTCTCTCTTTCTATTATACATTTTTTCTTTTTTGCAAATTCTGACTATATTCATATCTTTCATTTTATAGATTAATATGAATATGTTATATATAAATTTTGATCAGAAAAATATAATAAATATTAATTTACCATCCATGATCATATTTACATCTTGCATCTAGTTCTTTAGTTATATTTTAGTAATTCACCTAAATAATAAAAATAGAATGTGTTGGGTACTTATTTATTTATTGCTTTATTCCATTTAATTTTGAGTAGAACATACTAATACATACTAATGGCCATAGCTAATCATTGTATGTTGTAGTACTTATGTCAGAATTAAGTATTTGTGCACGAAGTTGCCATTGCTAGCCTCCCGAAGACATCGGCTAGCTCCGAGATTTTTATTGCTCGCCCCCCTAAGTTCAAATCCTGGCTCCGCCCCTGGTTGGAATGTTTAGTTCTTCCTGCGCTTTCTGAAACTCTGAATGCTAGTTCTTCAGGATGTTAGAACTGTCTGAAACTCTGAATGCTAGATGTTCACTTGTTGGTCGAATTTTAACCGTTGGATTGGTCGAATTTTGACCGTTGGATTGGTCAATCCATTTGGATTTTTTTGGTCCTTAAATTTCCCCAATCGGAATTTTTGGTCCTCCAATTGCCCAATCGGATATTTTTTGGATCTTCTCCGGCGATTTCATTCCTGTCGCCGCGCGCGTGTAGGCGATTTGTTGCGCTAGGGTAATTTCCTCCTTGTCGCTGTGGTCGTCGCCGTGTGTGTAGGCGAATCGTTGCTGGAATCTGTGGTCAATTCCTTCCTGTCCCTCTGGCCGTCGCCGCGTATGTAGGCAATTCGGTGCTGTATGTGCTTGGGTGAATCCAGTAATCTCCCTGGGCCGTCGTGGTGAGTCCAACTCCGGATTTCGATTTGTGGGGATGCTGGATTTTGGTCTCGGAAGGGCTTTCTGATTCGTTGAAATTAGTCCTGATCCATTATTTTCTCAATGTTGCCTCCCAGTGGATCTCACCTTGCCAAACCAGTAAGTATAACTTACTCATGTTTAATGGTTAGTTTTTTTTAGTGTCAGGAGCCGGTGCCCGGGGCAAATCTACGAGTTTGCAGAAGTTTTTCTTATGATCCAGGGCCTGTCCATTCTCTCAACGCTTTTCTAGTTATATTGGCATGTGAATTTAGGCTTTTTTGAAAGAAAAAAACTGAAATTTGCGTCAGAGAGTTCAAGGTTTGTTATCCTTTTGAGAGAAGCAAGATTGATGCTTCTTACAGATTTCGTAGTTGTCAAAGCCTCAAAGGTGCACTTTTGTTCTAAGAGGTTACAGTCGCTAACAAACTTACTCTCTCTGTTGGCGATTCGGGACCTGCTATTTCAATTGGTATTGCTTTTCCATTCCATCTTAAAAAACATCATGGCCTCCTTGTACAATACATTCGGCAGCAGTAACATGAGCAATGCCGAAGGCTGGCTTTCAATTTTCACTGTCATGACTAGAAGTCGAGAATTTTATAGCTAAATATTTCTTGTCTAAGTTACTCGAACTTCAGTAAGTGGTCATATTATTTTTTGTCAAGCTTATAATGTCTTTTTGGTTCCTTCAAGCTTTGGCTCTTATTTTTCTCTCTAACTTTTAGCCATCAATCATTTAAATTCTCATTTTATGATTCTGTGGGTTATTACATCGATATCTAGCTATTACACGGGCGGAAGATATGCAAGACAGATTTGTAGCTAGTTTGTGTCCCCTAGCCTGTTGCACACCATCCTTGATGAAATTGCAATATATAACAATCTGATATTTTGCCTTAATTAGGGTGCAATTTCTTTGCTTTTCATTTTACCAGTCTTACTCTACACATGTAATTATCACTTTGATGTGGAATTCTGCCTTACACAAGGTAAAGTTGCTTATAGCCGCTTACGTTCATTCCAGTTTTTGTTCAATTGGTATTGCACCATTCCCGTTTCAGATTATAATATCTTACCTCGCATGGTGTTTTCTTGCTGATCCGATGAATTTGTGCTATCCGATGTTCGGTGGCTCTGGCAACATGATGCGGAATTGCGTTACTGCTAGACTATGATCCTGTTCAGATTTAATATTATAGTATTTCTTACTTCCTTTTTCTGTTCCGACTACTTGGGTCTGAGAATTTAGCTTGTCTGTGTTACTATCGATTGCTAATTTTTTCTAGATCTTTTGTTGTATCTTGCTAGCATTTCTATCACAATCTGCTTGTTACCATTTTTTCTTCGTCATTTTGTACGCAATTCTCTGCTACTATTAGATATTCAATCTTTTCCAATTTACCTGATAGTACTATGCTATAAGCTCTTTACATTTCGTCATCTTACTGCTGACAAATTTGCTTATATAATGTCATGAAGAAATGACACTTGTGTGCCCTATTGTACCACTACATTATCATGGCGCAGTCTCAGCTTTGTGAATGCACAACTTCAATTTTTATGTTGCCATACCAATACTAGGACATGTATCCTGTAAATTATAAGGTTTATGCCATTGTTAGATGGCCATTTTCTGCATTTTTATAATTTATAATCTCTGACTAGTGGTGGTGAAATCGTTTTCTCCTCTTTCTCCGTATACGATGAGTTTTTAGGTCATATTAGCTTAAAAAACACCATAACAAGTACCCTTGTGGCTAATTAATTGCACTCACTTTTACAAAATTTGAACGTTTAAGCATTACTGCAACTTCTTATATCTTCTTTTTCTGTTTTCTTGTGGTAAATTAGTTTTATTTCCTTCTACTTACGTGCTCTTCACAAAACAAAATTGTCATAGAATGAGAATACATGACATATCAAGCTGTACGTCAAGGAATTTCACTTCCTTTTCTAATTAACTGCACAACTTTTTAAAAACAACTGCTCTCATTCCTGCCAATAATACACCATTAATTAAAATTATCACAATTTGGATCTTTTGTTCCTGGTAAGGATTGTACGATTTCAAGTGGAATTTCTTTTTCGTCGAAAATAATTGTGTTGGTTGGCTGGAATGGCTGGTGTCTGAACCTGTTTGGTATACTTGAGGTTTCATAAGCTATGTTCATGGGCTAGATCCTCTGATCTTAACCTTTTTGTTGTGTAGTTTTCATGCTCTGCTGCTGTCGGAGATCCTTGGCATGCTGAATAGCTATCAAATGGACATTTCCTTCGTCCATCTAAAAGGGTGTTTTTATTACCCTATATGGGCAGTTTTATTACCCTTGCCAAATTATTTTATCTTGGTAAATGTCGGATTACATGTAATTTTAATTCTTTTCGTTGGACTTCTTATCTATATTAATATATTCAGCAAAGTTCCTGCGTAACATTTTCTGTATCCAAAATTATGGATATCGCAAGAAGAGCAAGTGCATTTTTTGCTTTATTCATATTCGTTGATGCGTGTATTCGCAATGTTTTCTTACATTGTCCTGTTGAATGCTGATTACATAAATTTCTGTTCTATAATTTTGGCTGAGTTTTGTTTCAACACTCCTTTCACCATCAATTTTATAAGTTTGATAAAGGACAGACCCAGCGCATAGAGGCTCCCACACAAGGTGGGGTCTGGGGAGGGATTATAGGAACCTAGTCTTTCCCCTGCAAAGTGCAATGCAGAGAGGCTGGTTCGAACCCAGGACCTCTTAGCACAAGTGGAGAGGACCTCACCACTGCACCAAGGCCTGCCCTCATAAGTTTGATAAAGCAGTTTCAAATTTTATAGTCCCTCTATATTTATTTGTTGTGGTGGTTAATCCATACAGAGTTGATTGGCTTGCTGATTCAGTTCTTCATAATCAAATTAGTCAACAATACTGCTGGGGTTTATTCGATCCATACTATACCGTCATTGCTTGTGAGATGCATGTGATTTTTTGTTTGAACTGAAATTATGGCAACATGTATTTTCGTAAATGTAGCAGAAATGATCATTTCAGGGGATATATCTCGTGAGGGTTTCACATTTAGATGTTAAAAATCTTATAGAATCTAAATGTTGCTGCAGCCTGCATGAGAAGCTCCTGGTTTTGGTGAAAGCAAAAGGTGGAAGTACTTCTTGCTAGCCTATTTTCAATGTTTGTCTCCATGTGATGCTCATCTTTGCAAACCAGGCAAGGTCATGCTCAGGTTATGCACATTGCGCAGATGTGTTTGACATGGCGTGCTGCGTCAGTACCGGTCCTTCAGAACAGCGCATGGCCAGAGTGCTGGAATGGTCGGCTGATGATGTTCTATTCTTCAGATTTCCTTTTTCACCAGCAATCTGTTTTCATCTTCAAGCATCTCTGCTCTAATGGTTTCAGGCTCATATTTTATAGTGAACAAAGAACCATTCTTCAGTGCAAAATTATTTCTAGCATATTTTAACATTTTGGTGGAAACAGTGGGGGTTTGGTCTTTTTTCAGAGTTTGAACTAATAACGTATCTTTATTATCTGTCAGCTAAATGAATTTGCAAGTTTCTAAGGACGATGCTTCCAAATCTTTATTACAATATGCTGGGATATAATGCCCATAGTTTGATTTGATGATTTCCCTGCGTGTTTCCATGACTGAACTGTCAGTTTCTGATAATGTTAAGGGAGAGGTGACGTGCTACTCTACTCAAGAAAATTAAATGTGCTCCAAGGTCTTCAGAAGGCAAGCAAAGTCACTGCATCCAAGGTGCTTATGAGGTGTTCTACCTTTACTAGAAATACAACACTATAGTGTATCCTACCAGATAAATATGTTCAAGAATTCATGGTCATGTAGGCAAAATATAGTCGAATTTTTTATTATTTGCATCAGTTTTTAGTTTTCTTGAAATATTGTCCGATGACTTACTCTAATAATTTAAAACAAAAGTCAGCCCTCTGTTTTTGAGTCGCTCGACTAGTCGCGACTAGTCGACGACTAGTCGATGAGTCGCAATACAAAGTCCGACTCGGCATCTCGACTCGACTCATATGTTGAGTCGAGCGACTCAATCGACTAGTCTTGACTAGTCTCGACTAGTCCATGTTTTTGAGTCGAACGCGACTTAAAGTTGCCCAGCTCCCAGTGATAACCTAGATCGACCACATTTCCCCCGAGCCAAAACTCTAATGGCGGATTGGCGCTCGCTCCCTTAGCTGCCGTCGCCCCAAGATCCAGCCGGCCGGCACCGCCGCAAGGCCATGGCACCGCTGCCTAGCTCCTGACCTGCTCGTCCCCTGGCCTGCCTCTCCCTCCGCCGGCTACTGCTGCTGCTGATCTGCTCCTCCAACGGTGGCCGCTGCTACATGTAGCTTGTATCCTCTCTTTTCATTTTGGTCTAATCTGCTCTAGTGCTTCTGCTTAAGGGATTAGGGCTCGATTAGGTGAACAAACAATTGAGTGAAGTTATTTTTCTTGTTTCACAGCAAGAACAATGACCCAGTTTCAGCCAAAGATAGCCAGGTTGTTCGTTCAGATTAAGCTGTAGCAGAAGATGATGGGCGGTATGACCCATTCAAAGATCCTAAGAGGAGGCCAGCAATTATAGACTATTAATAAGTATCTAGTTATATACAATTATATATATAATATGGCAATTTTATAATACCTATTGCTAAATGACTCATGTCGACTAGTCTAGTCTTGACTAGTCACGACTAGTCAAGACTCGCTACCCCTGAATGACTCGCCAACTCGTCGACTCAAAAACCTTGAGTCAGCCCTTTTAATTATTTACGTTGCAACTGCAAGATTTTTTACTTATAACGTGCAACAATCCCATTGTTTTTCTCTAGATTTCTACCTACGCTGACATTAGGCGAGTTTCTACAGTACCCTCTCTAATAACTAGAAGTACAGTGTGGATTGTCATTTTCCCCTATTACTCTATACTAATCCTGTCTAGCTGCCAATTTTTCTAGGCCATCTGTAGTTTCTACGATGCTATCAACATTGCAAACCATGCTAATAGCTTTAGGTTTGAAAGTAAGCAGGATGGAGTTACATAGATAGGTTTCACATCAGTTTTTTGCTACCATATATTGCAACTTACGACTGATTGTTGCTGGTGATGGTACTGATTCATTCTTACTGTTGTTGTTGCTTTATGTGGTGTGTGTCATTTTTGTCGTTCCTTTCCCCAGGAGACCCTTTCTTCTC
This sequence comes from Poa annua, assembly GCA_026929855.1. Lineage (NCBI taxonomy): Eukaryota > Viridiplantae > Streptophyta > Magnoliopsida > Poales > Poaceae > Poa > Poa annua. Next base: position 74,257,971 of record CM049431.1, on the reverse strand, counting down.
TTATTAGATAATAATCACATTATTCTGTGATGTGTGCTTCAGCTACCAATACAGCAATGCACTCCAATAACTAAGTAAAAACTTCCAAGTAAGCTTTTCTCTATCATGCCTCTTGCTACAACTTCTTCAATTATATGTGATGATGGTTCTGATAAGGAAGATAATATAGTTAGTCTTAGTGAATGAGACTTTATTTTCGAATGCAAGGTTGTCGCAGGATATTTATGTTTTTTTCTTCTTGCACTGTCTAATTATTGTCTATATATGGATATAGGATACAACACACACTTATAAAAAATGAATATGGTAATCAACATATTATGCCATTAGTATTTTAGCTTTAATCTTGCTGTCATTGGCAGGTTACATACCATGCACATCATTTTGAGATCAACCTGTTAGGTTTAATCTATTTCTGGTTACATTTTTGAAGGAGTGTCCGCGCTTTCATGTTTAACATACGAAGAATACTTATAGATAATATCCTGATAGTGCACTCATTCAGTGAGGTGTATTTTAGTCCACATGATAGACATGTTTATAGGTCTATGATCTGTACAGTGGCGTGTTTTTTTTACTACTTAGGAAGACATGATAGGCTAAGAGTGAGAGCATTTAGGAATACATGAACATCCAAGAGGATTGACATTATTTAGCAATTCATGCCACCATATAAAGTTTCATGCCATAGCAGCTCATACCAATGTTTCTGTATAAATTTCAATGGAAAATAGAAAATCATTGCGTAGACTACTTCGTGCCAACTCTCCAGTTTACATGTATGTATTGTGTGGACATGTTTCAGAATTTAACACCATTATTTTGTAGACAGCCGTCGTTCGATGCATTACCGGTGCTTGCTTAACCTATCTTATCATCTCTAATTTGGACACATAGAACTGCTATTTCTCTGTTTGTGATTGTGTTGGAGACAAAGTGAGTACATTTCTTCCTTTGATCACATCGTATGGACAATAAGATTTTGAGATATTAGTAAAACATATATATGGGGTCAGCTTAAGTAAAACAATAATTTTGTCAAAATTGTTCCTTATTGATGAACTATTAGTGTTTTCTTCTATCCTATTTTGCAGGGTAGAACTAAGGCAACAAGGCTATATGAATTTTTAAACCATTTTGGTGTCTGGCCATATCATCATGCTTTCGATGACATATTTATGCTTTGTTTTTTTACATTGACTTCCTAAGATAATAAAGCAAAATAGTTGTCTCTACATTTTTCTTTATTTCTTTGTGTTCCATGTATTTTATTTTCTTACCTCACACTCCGACTGCCCAACATATATTTAATTGCGCATGTTCTCAATAATTTTGTATGACCCAATTAACATAATTATTGTGCTAAAAATGTGAGCTCTGTTGCTTAATTATTGATTATCATATGTAATACTTTGCGCTTATGAGATAAAATGGTAGTTGTTTCTACATGTAATCTGACAATCATCGTTATTCACCTAGAGCTTCTGAAAGAAATTATTTATTGATAATATCTGTAAATAAAGTTTCAGAAGCTTGGAAGCATAAGTAAACCCTCGGTATCGCTGACGGGGTGAAGCGTGGATAGCCCATTTACAGGTAGCACCAAGATAAGTTAAACGTGTTGCGCTCAAGGGTGATGCATCGAAACACATTGCAATGATCTGCTTTCCACACAATGTCTAACGCTCTGTAGACGGGCGTGGCGAAGCACGCATACCAGTCTAGTTCCCCATAATCTCTATGGCATTCCAGCCGCTCTGTTAATATCGGCTGCAGTACAAGTGTGACTAAGCCTTGTAAATTCAAATTCGCATTGTCACCATCTTTAAAAACCTTAGGGCATCTCCAGTAGTCCCCAAGAGGCCTTTTTGGCGCTGGCGGAAGCAAACAGTGCCGTTTTTTCACCAGCCGCCCCCCACAGAATCCTACAATCCTAGTTAGCGCCGTTTCGGCGGAAAATAGCGTCGATGCCCCAGATGAAACCCAGCCCGCTGGGTTCGGCCTGGGGGCGCCGGCGCAAGGAAAACCACGCGTGGGCCAACGTCGTCGGCGAGACACCGCCTTCCCCCACACCCATGGCTCGCCTTTCCCTCTCTTCCCGTGTCGCCGTCAGAACGCCGCCGTCGCCACAACAGTTCTATCTGCCGCCTAGCCCCGCCACGCACCATTGGCGCCACCCACTCCTCCGCCGCAAAATCGCCTCTGGGAAGATCTGCAGTGCAAAAGGGCGACCACCCCGCGCGCAAGGTGTTCGGTGATAAGCCGACACATCAATGGACTCCGACGAGTAGATACTCGCCGAGCTGTTCGACGAGGAAGATCAGGCCGCCGTCGACGACGAAGAACACCTGCATATCTTGGCCTCCCTCGCCGGCTTGCTCGCCGAGAATCAGGGTGGGCCGCGGCATGTTGGATCAACAATGGGTCGCCACAAGAGCAAGCCGAGGTAGCGGCACGAGGGTACTGCATCCTCTACTCTGATTACTTCGCCGATGATCCCACCCAGGACGCGAATGTGTTTCGACGCCGTTTCAGGATGAACCGCAAGCTCCTCCTCAAGATCATGCAAGAAATCCGACAGTTCGACACCTACTTCAAATTGAATAGGGACTGCACTGGCATGGTAGGGTTTACCTCTATTCAGAAGTGCACGATGGCCATGAGGTTGCTTGCATATGGTGCTCCTGCAGATGCACAAGATGACTATCTGCGCATGAGCGAGTCCACGGCCATTGAGTGCTCAAACGAGTTCTGCCAGGACGTGGTTGCAGTCTTTGGCCCAAGGAACTTGCGATCACCCAATGCGTAAGACACTGCTCACCTCGTTGCAGAGAATGAAGCAAGAGACTTTCCTGAGATGCTTGGTAGTATCGACTGCATGCATTGGACATGGAAGAACTGTCCATTTGACTGGCAGGGGATGTACAAGGGAAAGGAAGGAGAGTGCTCGGTGATTCTCGAGGCCGTGACTTCATATGATTTATGAATTTGTCATTCATTCTTTGGTATGACTGGAACTCACAACGACATCAATGTGTTGCAGTGCTCGGATGTCTTCGCTGATCTTGTGGAAGGCCATACTCCTCCAGTGAACTATGAGATCAATGGACACCAGTACACAAAGGACTACTATTTTGCAGATCGCATCTACCCCAAGTGGGCAACATTTGTGAAGACCATCTCCAAGTCTATGCCAGGAAGCGCGAAAGCTTGGTTTTCAAAGTGAGTCTTGCAGGAAGGATGTCGAGCGAGCATCACGCTGCAGTCTCGATTGCCGTTGTCCGGTACCCAGCTATGACTTGGTCGAAGTCCAACATGTGGGAGGTGATGTAGTGTTGTGTGATCTTGCACAACATGATCATTGAGACCGAGCAGGATGACCCGGTGCCTGACAGTGAGGCAAGGATACCATACTACTATTTAGGTACTCTTGCAGATGTTGATCACCAGGTACCGACATCATGGACAGACTTTCTCACCACGACCAGGAGATTTGAGACGCTGTAACACATCAAGCTCTACAGAATAATCCAGTGCAGCACTTGTGGGCGCTCAAGGGCAATGGCAATGCCGATGTCTAGTACTATTTGTTTTACTTTTTTATACATTGTTAAACTATTTATTTATGTGCGAATTTGTATGGTTAAACGTCTAAATTTGTATGTCAAAATGGTTAAACGTGTGAATTTGTATGCCAAAATGATAAAATATAGTCGAAAACGCACCGTTCAAGGGCGGACAGGGTTCACGGCTGGTAATCGCCCCCTCCATTCGCGCCATTTTGCGTCGTGGTGGACAAAAAAACCGACGTTTTCACAACGAATGGAGATGCCCTTGGAAGCCACACGAAACCCGAACTCAAACACACACAAGCCACACGTCGACAAAACCACAACACCATCGTCATCATCCCTCAACGAGCCGAGACTCCCACTCCGCCGCACCTGCACAAACATAGCAGCCAGCCGTAGCAGCACCAAGCACACACCGTCCAAACCATCGCGGACACGAAACACAAAGATGAAAGGTCTCTTAGTAGCTGCAATGTTGCTACACAAGCATCTCCAGAGAAGATCCCAACACGCCATCGCGGCTTCCAAACAACTGCCAAATAGACTCGACAGTTCCGATTTGACGACGAGCTTCACTGGAGGGATGGGCAAGAGCTGCGCCGAGCCGATCCATCATCATCTCCCACTCTCCGCTCTACATCGTCGCCACCAGGTCCTGACGTGGCAGGTCCAACTCCATGGCAACAAGGAGAAACATCATCCAAAGGACCGCTCGAACACACCGGAGAATTGAATAGTACTTTCCAGAAACGGATCGGGAATTCAGAATTGGATCCCAAGATGAGGAGGCTCGTTTTCTCCAACTCTCACGGAGGCGGGCAATTTCAGAAAGTAAAATTTAAAAAGTGACAACTCAGAAAGTGTTTCGTACTTTCATTAGTTTAGTCACAATGCTAGACATCATGAAGAAAAATAATATACGGAGTACTGATTAGAATCAAATATGCGTAACCATGGAGAACTCCTTAGGATCTACTGAACAACCAACTCCTTAGGATCTACTGAACAACCGGTTGTATATTTAAGGAAATTAGTAAAATGCCCGTGCGTTGCAACTGGCATAAAACATAAAACATAGAAGGAATGGTTGAACTAAAAAAACTTATTACTCCCTCCGGCCAGTAAAGGTTGTCGTGGGCAGTAGTACTAATTAACTACCGATCAGTTTATAGCCGCGTCAATCAAATCTGATCAGAGGTAGTATGATTTAAACGGGTGAGAATTAACATTAAATATCTATTCATGAACTTAGCCGATAAAAAAGCTAAAACATCTTATACTCGGGAACATAGGAGTAGCAAGTATAGCATGTACCAGTCGAATTGTTTATTGACACAGACAAAGTAAGGGAAAACCTCTGAAAGAATTTCCATATTGACCCTGGACATATAAGAGTTCACTTCCTGATCAACTTGTTGATTTTCACCCATCACTTTCCACTGTAACTGTAATAATGCTCTTTGCTTCTCCTCCTGCACCAAACACTGTTCAACATACTTTCCAGTCACACACTAACAACCTTCAGAACAAAGAGCGTCAAGAGTAACTACCTTTGACTTCTGAAGCTCCAGTTCATCCTGAAGTTTCTGACAATCTTCCTCATGGTGTATGTTCACTGTGTCTCTTGTCTGAGCGACGACAACCTCTACATTGTTGTCCAAATTTCATTAGTAACAAAAACTTAAAAAATCAAAACATCTGATTCGGCTTATGACTGACCTCCTTCGGTTCATTCTCAGCCTTTGAACGAATGCGCTGCAATTCTTTTTTGTGATAAGCTCGAAGAGTTGATTCCTTAAGCTCATTATCCTGTTGAATTCTTGCCACCTGGATACCAAAAATAACCTTAATTGTAATTTCAGAAGATGAACAACTCTATTTTACATCTCCACTCGGTTCATGTTGGACAAGTTAGATAGTACATAAGCATTGTGGGGAAAAGAAAAGGATACCACAAAAAAGGAATGTTTTCCAAAGTTTCCTGCCAATGAAATGCTGCACAATCATAGATGACGAAACTTTATTGGATAATGCTATAGTTTGCAGAATGTTTTGACATGGAGAGTAGTTAGCCCTAGACCAAAAATTAGTTTTCATCTGATAGCACTTGCCGAGATGATACTCCAACTATTCATTCACTAATAGAAAAGTGCACATGGCTCTCATATCTCATAACGCAAATCACTTGTATATAAGATGGGAAGAAGTTGTGATTCCTGGGAATGCTTACGTGAGTTCAGGATGGCCTGTCTCTAGCACCATAGTCGAGTACAGGAAGCTCCAATAGTTCTCAAATATAGATTAATGAGCACATGCGCAGTGCAGGAGCTTGGCGTTGGACATGTAAGCCTGTGTGGCCACCGGTGGTGGCGAGGCACACAATTGATCTCATGCCGTCTGTTACAATTCTCACGAGTCGGACAGATCAAAGGGAGGAATATGTAGCTTCTCTTCCTGACGATGGTAAAGGCACGCGTGTATTTCAACAAACAGGTTTCACGAGATGAACTCCATCGGACCACCTCGAGAGTCGAGGCAAGCTTAACTTTGGACTGCCAGTCATGCTTCAATTCCGGCGTCTACCTTGTACGTCCTACATCGTCCATGCTCGGATCCTTGAACTGGAAAAGGCTGCGCAAAATTGTTTCAAACACATGCCTTCGCCCTATGAAGCCGAAAGAATGTCCGCCGGCTGCGTCACCCCTCGTCGCAAGCCACGAGTACATACGCATCTTTGCTCGCGGCTCAGGCGTCGAGCTCTGCTTTGGCAGTCTGGATCGGATGGAAGACCAACGTACGTGCGTGAAGGAGATATGCCCTAGAGGCAATTAATAAAGTGTATTTCTTTATCATGTCTCGTTTGTTCATAATACGTTTTGTGTCATGCTATATTAAGCGGAAACATTAATACACATGTGTTACATAAACAACCAGGTCACTAGTAGCCTCTACTAAGACTAGTTTCATTGCGTGATTGATGATCGAGGTTTCCTGATCATGGCATGGCGCCAGTTGACAATGAAGTCACGTCGTTGGTAAAACGATGTGATGGACATACCCTAATTTGTTGGACGCAGTCATTACGCCTTCGACCGTGAGATCAACTCTTATTGTTATTCCTGAAAGATACTTTGATCACACCAAGCGTCGTATATTATATAGTATGACAATAACGGTGATACTTTTGGGTATCGGAAGGGGGTAGTTGAGACGAGGGGTCAAGAGCGGGATTTGCTAGTCCGCATAGCAGGACAAATACTCTAGGGCTGACTCGGTGAGATTATGTCTAATGAGCTTGCAAGCATGTGACTAGGTCACGGAGACATGAAATCATAGACGAGTAGAAGATAGTGTTGTCGGTAACGAGGTCAGCTAGGTATGTAGATATCTATGAATGATGCTCGGACACGCTATGTATCGCTATGGCAAAAGGTTTAAGACTTAACGTTCAGATTTGATAGATGAGAGTCATTCGTTATATCACAGGGATTAATTCATGGGGTCCAGGCCTACGAGTTAATCATTGATCGGAAAGGGGTCTCGATCATGTCTGTTATTATATCGAACCGATAGGGTAACACACTTAAGGGGTTTCGACAAGACAACCGAAAATGAAAGTGATCATCGGGAACGTCTTGGGAATGGTCCGATGGAGATCGGGCAACGATGAAATAGTTTTCGGAGCTAGAATAAATTATATATAATATGTTTAATATTAATTAGTGTAATTAATGTTTAAATATGATTTTATATATTTATTTCCGAATTTATTTAGGCTTATTTTCCTAAATGGGCCTTCTGGTGGAAAGAAGCCCCATGGGGGGAAAATCCCCAAGGAAATTTGGTGGGTGGCCCACCAGGGCCGGCGCACCAGCCATGCCGCACCAGGCATGTGAGGGTTAGTCCCACATTGCCTGGCTGGCAAGGTTGGCTCCCTCCGGGAGCCTTTATATAAAGATGCACCACTGGCCTTTTAATTCACCTATTAATTCCCTAATTCTCTCTCGATTTCGTGATTCCCTTTGTCGGAGTTGCGCCGAGAAGAGAGAGGGCCTGTCCACCATAGCCCGTTGCCGCGCTGCTGGTGTTCCGGTCCAAGTCTTCCGCTGCTCGTCCTGGACTGGAGCTTCGGAGGTCGTCGTCTCCACTGTACGTGTGTAACGCTCTGCGAGGTGCTGCCCTAGCGGTGCTGGGAGGTCTACTTCCACTACACGACCTTGAGGTCGGCTTCGTCGGTCTTCATCGTCAACGTTTGTGCGGGAACGTAATCCCACTTTCGGTCTACAAGGGTATGTATTCCGATCTCCGTTGCACTTCTATATTTGCATAGTATAGATCTTAGCAAGTTTAAGGATATCGTTGTTAGGAATTTTTTTATTTTCTGCCTACGGTCCCCTTCAGTGGTATCAGAGCCGATCTATCGTAGATATAGCTGTACGCTGTTAGAACCCGTGTTCTGCATGGGGGCACCGTTCCTGTTATTTGCTACCCTCTAGCGTGCACTTGTGATTCCAGCGGCATCAAGTTGATGAAGCGGCCCAGACCGACTTTACGCGTACGCTTATGCGAGACTGGTTCCACTACTGACATACGGCTTGTACCGTATCTGTGGCTGGCAGGTGTCTGTCTCTCTCTCTTTAGTTGGCTTTGCATTTTCAATGGAGGGCCCGAAAGGAAAGTTTAAACATGTAATTATTGGATCGTTGTTGTGGTCATAAGTTCGTAGGTAAGAAGCGGTTCTTTGTACGAAAGCCCCAGCCACGTAAAATATGCAAAAGATAAACTAGAAGCGTCTAACTTTATTTTGCAGGGGCAATGTGATATGGTCAAGGTAGGTTTATTAAATTGTTTATGAACTGCGGGCGCCAAAAAGACCATAACGCAATGGACTATATCACATCGGATTATATTTGATGTTTTGAGTGCATCTTATATTGTGTGATTATATATTAGTTACACGGCGGTAGTTATATATAAGATGATCCCTTCAAAATACCACTAGTGTTCTTCCTCCAACGAGCACCACCAAGAAAGTTCTACGTTATGAGGCAGGCCGTGACGATCGGGTGTCAGACATATCGTCGTTCGCATACAGTGGGTGTAAGCCATGTTGCACAAGCGTTACGTGGTGGTTATTGTGGCGAGCCTAGTATATGCATATATGGCCTCAGAACATGGAGGCCGAAAGGTTAAGCACAAGTCACAAAGTTGTTGTGATCGACAATTCGTTGTCCACCCTTGAAGTTGTGTTACCGGCTCTGACGATGAGGGGTTGTGCAATGGATGGGGGTCGTGTAATCGCTGAAATGACCAGGAGGGATGTTCGTTTGAGTGGGAGTTCTGATAGTTATTTTCTAAAATTATGTAACTCAAATTATTATGAACAAAGTCTTATGTTGTTGTAAATTCCATTGTAGATGTCTCACCCACCTTTAACCTAGCCCTGTTCCTTGAGAAAGAGAAGGTTAAGACCAATGGGTTTAACTTCATGTCCTGGTTCCGCGATCTGAAGTCCCTTTTTGAAACCCACAAGGTGGCTTACATTCTTAAAGCCCTCTTTGGTGATCTGCCAAACACCGCCTCAGAAACTGATAGGATTATCCATGAGGTTAAGGCGGAGATTTCTTCTTATGTCCAGAGTGGCATGCTCTTTGCCATGGAGGCTGACCTGCAAAACCATTTCAAGAACAAGAGTGCTTATGAGATAATCACTGAACTCATGGTTGTTTTAACACGACAAGTCGTGGCTAGGAGGTTTGAAGCTACCAAGCTTTTCTTCTCTGCCCAGATGGTAGAGCACGACAATATAAGTGAGCACTTAGCCAAGATATTTGACAGCGTTCAGCTCCTGAGTGATCGGGAAAATGTGATCCCAGAAGAGCTGGTTATTGATAGGGTGCTGATTTCTCTGCCCCCTACCTATGAGGACGCCATCGTGGATTACTGCATGAAAGGGACGTCAAAATCCCTGTCGGAAATTCTGAAGATGCTCGAAGTGTGAAAGTGCATTCTATGCACTCCTAGATTTTGGTGACTAATGACAACACAAAAGGTATTCTAATGTTTGTGATGAAGCATGCAGGTTCTATTACAAGTCGCTTGATAAAGAGGAACAATTATCTTGCCTAAGTTTCTATTCTACTTCACTTGGTCTTTCATCAGGATTTCAGTCAGGTGATTTCCAGGACTCGGAGATTTCCGGTCCCCAGACCGGAGATCTCCTAGCTAATCAAGTTTTTCACTAAGTCTCAAATCAGATGCGTACTGACCCCAACTCAAGCTGAGCCGGAAATGCTCTCGGAGATTTTCGGCGCTCGGAGATTTCCGAGCCCCAGTCCGGAGATCTCCGAGTGACAGAGGAATTTCAACCAAGTCCAGAACTCAAAATGCGTACTGACTCCAACACAAACTTAGCCGGAAATGCTCTAGGAGATGTCCGGTGCTCGGAGATTTCCGAGCCCCAGTCCGGAGATCTCCGAGTGTCAGAGAATTTTCTACCAAGTCAAGAAGCCCAACCAGTACTGATCCAGAGTCAAGCACAGCCGGAATTCCTATCGGATATTTCCGGATTCCGGAGATCTCCGGTCCTCAACCCGGAGATTTCCGGGCTGGCGGCTGTACAACGGGCAGTTTTTGGAGAGGGGTATAAATACCCCTCCACCTACCTCCAGCAGATTAAGCTTCCAGATTTTCTCTCTCCTCCATTGTTGCTGAAGCTTGTTTCTCCCGGATCTCCCAATCTAGCCACTCAAATCCTTTGATACTTGGGGATCTGAGGAAGAAGCCACCGATCTACAACTCCACCGAAGCGTTTTGTTTTCCCCCCTCTATTTCTTGAGGGGCAACGAATCTAGGATTCCTTTGTGGATAGCTAGGTTCAACTTTGTGTGTTCTTGATCCTTTGTGGATTCCTTTGTGGATTTGACATGTTGTGGTCTTTGTGGGAGCCCCCAATTCAGTTGTGGGTGTGTGCCTCACGTGTTTGTACGGGATCTTCTCCACCCTTAAAGGAGTCCTTAGTGGAAGAGTGGATTCACACCTTTGTGGTCGAATTCACAGGAGAATAGGGTGAGGCCTTTGTGGCGTTGAGCAAACCTTTGTGGTAGCTCACACCCCTCCAACGAGACGTACACCTATGTGGTGGAAATCGGGATAAAATCGGTGTCTTCGAGTTCCTACAGTTGTCTTGTTCCACTCTTCTTTACTGCATTCCTGTTCTTGTTTAGTTTCCTTGTTGTCTTTCACTTGTATCACCTAGTTGCACATTTAGACAACTTACCTTCCGCTAGCCTAAAACTGAAAAACACATAAAAATTGGTCATCACCTATTCACCCCCCCCTCTAGGTGGTCGACTGCCGTTCAATTGGTATCAGAGCCAGGTTGTCTCTTAAAAGCTTTTCCGCTTGAGACCAACCTTGAACAATGCAAGTTGATCCGAAAGAGGGTTCCGAAGCGGACGCCGCGACTTTGGCGGCAATGCAAGAGAAAGGTGCCACTATGGCCGATATCAACTCTTTGGAAACAAAGTTGACATCGTCCATACAAACCGAGTTTAAGAAGTTTCATGATATGCTTGAGTCTCTCAAGACATCTAAGGAAACCTCTCTTGCTTTGCCCTCAAAGTCTCCGGTGATTCCGGGCATTACTCAAGATGTGGACCCCAAATTGTTGAAGGGAAAGCAATTGCTTTTGGATGGGAAGGGTGATGCTACTAGTTCCTCAAACCATCAAAACACTTCATCTTCCCAAGATGAAGTGCCTAAAGGCTACAACGCCACTCCTCCCCCATCCCAATACCATACCCCCGATCCCATTATTCCTCATCCGCAAGTTTCTCATAGGGGTGATCCCCCATTGCTTAAATATTATACTTTCTCTCAATGGCAATATGTGATGAAGTCTCATGTGTGCAGCTCTTCAATCGAGTTGTGGCGCATCATTCAAGTTGGATACAAGCTGCATGATCCGACCAACTTAACAAGAAGAGAAGTGGTGGAGGCTCAACTTGATGCCACCGCTCTCTACATGATCCAAAAAGCGGTTGGGAACAAAGACATGTCTCTCATCCAACACCTCACCACCTCCAAGGATACATGGGATGCTCTATCCGAGTTGTTCGTTGGAAATGATAGCATGAGGAGGAACCGCTATGACTCTTTTAGCAATGAAGCCGAGGGCTTCTTCAAGCTTGATGGTGAAGATCATGAGATGATGTATAGAAGATTGGTGACAATAGCCACAAGCTTTCGGGAAGTTGGTGCCTCTCGTATTGATGATGCTTGGATCAAGAGGAAATATGTTAGCTCTATGATGGCATGTGAGCCAACCGATGTCAAGAGTCTACAAGGAAGATACAACTACCATCTCATGACGTCTAATGAGGTTATGCAAGAGATGGCCGCGTACAAGGTAGCCACTAAAAATGCTCAAGACGCAAGGGAAAGGGATCTTGGAATGCAAAGAGGCACAACCAACCTTGCCTTGAAGGCTACCGTTGAGGAAGACAATGATGATGATGATCTTGGAAGCTTTGCCGCCATGTCCGAGGAAGCACTCAAGATTGCTTACAATGATCATCTCGCTCTTGCGGCTCGCACCTTTTGGAACAACCCCTCAAGAGGCAAGATGCGTTTTGACAAGAGTGCACCTCAAGCCGATAGGGTCTCACCCTCCAAGTCAAGGACATGTTACAATTGTCAAGACAAGTTCCATTTCGTTGCCGAGTGCCCTTATGAGAAAAGAGAAGAGCATGGTGGACGTCTAGTGCTCAAGGACAAAACCAAGATGCCTCCCAAGAAGACCTATGGAAAGAAGAGGCCTTTTAACAAGAAGCCTCGCATCGTGTTGTTGACTCAAGAGGAGTATCCTACCGATGATGAAGAGTCGGAGGAAGAAACGCCTAATGAAGTGGCGGCTCTTGCCACCACATCGACAACTACCGTTTCTCCATCAACAACAAGAACTCCTTCAACTACGACAAGCTCTTCATCGTCTCTATTCACATCGCCAAATGAGAACTCCATCACCAAGAGCTGAAGGTGTCTTATGGCAAAGGCATCGGAGGTACCTTCATCCTCTTCCTCTCTCATGAATGAAATGAATGAACTTGATGATGCCTCTAGCCTTCAAATCAAGCAAGAGCTTGTGGCTTTCAACTCTTTTATCACTAACTTGCAAGGTGATAGCAAGAAACATGTCGGTGCCCTCATGGCTCGGATTGGTGAGCTAGAGCATCTCAATGAAGATAAGGGTAAGATAGAAAGAGAAGACACTATTTCTCTATCTTACTTGAAATCCTCTCTTGAGGAGGTTGAAGAGTCTCATGCTCGTCTTGAGGAGCAACTTGAAACTATTGAGGAAACTCATAATTCCTCACATGCTAAGCTCATTAAGGATCGTGACATGTACTTTGCAAAATTCAAGGTGGCTCAAAAAGATAAAGCCGAATTTGCGGTTGGGCATGTTAGACTCATTGAGGACATGGAGAAGCTCGTCATAGCTCACAAGGCTTTGGAGAGTGAACATGCTCTTCTAAAGGAGTCATATGCTCAACTGCAAACTCGGCTAACTAACCTTGATTCTCTTAGCATCTCTACCTCTAAGTGTTCGTGTGATAATGCTAATCTTGTGAAGGAGAATGCTAGGTTGAAGAGTGAGATGACTAAGGCCTCCACATCCAAGATCATCCTTCTCAAGGGTAAGCAAGTTGTTGAGACTCCCTTCGTGGAGCCTCACACTCGACAAGGGAAGGAAGGTCTTGGATATGTGCCTCCCATGAAGATGAATGCCAAGAAGGGTATTCCCAAGAGCGTCAACCCCATCCAAGCCAAGAAGGCCGACTCCATTCAATCCAAGGAAGGTCTTGCAAGTAGGAATGCCACAAGGGGCAAGCCTACTCGTAAAGATCACGCCGGGGACAACAACCCTAACTATGCTTTATATGTCGATTATTATGAGAATGTTTGTGCTCGTTACATTGGACCCTACTATGGCTTTATTTCATATGCTATTTGGGTTCCTAAGTCTCTTGTCGCTAACCATAAAGTACCCATTGTGAAGCAATGGGTTGCTAAATGCAAGAAGTGATCTCTTGTAGGACCTTGCTCCCGGTGGTTCAAAATGGATAATTCATAGTGGATGTAAAAGTCATATGACCGGGAGCAAAGAACTCGTCACGGAGTTGAAACCTAATGAAGATCAGGTAACCATGACGTTTGGTGACTTATCAAGGTCTAAGGTAACCGGGCTTGGCAAAGTGGTAGTTGCCCCCGACATTACTCTAGTCAATGTTATGCTTGTTGAATCTCTTGGCTATAATTTGTTATCGGTTCGTGCCTTAACAAAGATGGGGATCTCTCCCTTCTTTGATAAGGACATTGTGGTACTCTTGTGGAGCAAGTCGCTAAGAGTGGCTTTCGTGGGATACGTGGAGCATGAGCTCTATGTGGTGGACTTCTCCGGAGCCACCACTTCTCAAGCCATGTGTCTCTTCGGAAAAGCCGACGTGGGTTGGCTTTGGCATTGCCGAATAGCCCACGTAAACATGCGTACTTTGCAAAGTCTCCACAAGGGTGGCCACATCCTTGGACTAAAAGATCATGTTTTCTTTTCAAGGGATCAAATTTGTAGAGCTTGTGTGGAAGGCAAGATGCATGATATTCCTCACCCAAGCAAGACCATCATATCTTCGTCCCGGATTTTGGAGCTCCTTCATGTTGATTTATTTGGACCAATTCCGGAGATAAGTCTTGTTGGCAAGAAATATTGCCTCGTGATTGTTGATGACTATTCAAGGTATACATAGGTCTATTTCTTCAAGACCAAGGATGAAACTCAACAAGTCTTCATCGACTTCTCAAAGGAAGTTCAACGCCAACATGACCTTCCCATATTGGTTGTTCGAAGTGACAATGGGTCGGAATTCGAGAACTACACTCTTAATGACTTTCTTAGTGAAGAAGGCATTCGTCATCAGTATTCCGCTGCTTACACTCCTCAACAAAATGGCGTTGCCGAAAGAAAGAACCGGACTCTCATCGATATGGCGAGATCTATGTTGGCGAAGTTCAAGTCTCCCATCAACTTTTGGGCGGAGGCTATTTCCACCGCTAGTCACTCATCAAATCGCCTCTACTTCCGCAAGGGATTGAAGAAGACTCCATATGAGATCCTTACCGGCAATAAACCCAACATTGGCTACTTCCGAGTGTTTGGATGTAAGTGCTATTATCTCGTCAAGGGTGTCCAGTTGGGTAAGTTCCACTCTAAATCTATTGAGGGGATTTTTGTCGGATATGGTAGCGAATGCTACACTTATAGAGTCTTTGATAAATCCTCCCGGATTATCATAGAGTCTTTTAGTGTGGAATTCGATGAAAATGATGGCTCCCAAGTGGAGCAAGGTTGTGTTTGTGATGTAGGTGATGAACAACCTTTTGATGCCATTAAGAAGATGGGGGTGGGCTTTCTTCGCCCCATTGAAGTCCATCAAGAAGTTGTTCAAGAAGACTCAAGTTCTCCCATCAAGGAGACCTCACCATCACAAGAACCACAAGGTGGCTCACCCATAGCAAATAATGAATCCCCTCAAGAACAATCTCAAGATCTTCCTCAACAAGAGCATACTATTTCTTCTCAAGATGAAGCTCATGATGATCATCAACAAGAACTTCACCAACAAAAAGATCATGCCTCCTCCACCAAGATTATTGAAGACAACTCTACTTCTCCAAGTTCTACTCAAGGGCAAGATCATCTTTCTCCACCACACGAAGAGACTTCTCATGATGATACGGGCCCTCAAGAAGGTCAAGACGAGGATCCAAAGGATCAAGATGGTCAAGAGATTGTCTCCACAACAAGGGCGGCAATTCAAACTCGTCGTCAAGCTCGCTTCGCAAAGTCATTGGAACTTAGGGCATTATCTCTTGACAAGGTCATTGGTGATATACGAGCAAGGAGCTCACATTTCCATAGTCGAGCCCAAGAAAGTATTCAATGCTCTTGAAGATCCCGATTGGCTAGGGGCTATGCATGAAGAACTTAACAACTTCGAGCGCAACAAAGTGTGGCGCCTAGTTGAGAAGCCTAAAGATTGCCGCAACGTTATTGGCACTAAGTGGATCTTCAAGAACAAGCAAGATGAACATGGTATCGTTGTAAGGAACAAGGCACGGTTGGTGGCCCAAGGCTTTTCTCAAGTCGAAGGCATCGATTTTGGAGAAACTTTTGCACCGGTTGCAAGACTCGAATCGATACGTATTCTCATCGCTTATGCTTCTCACAATGGTTTCAAATTGCAACAAATGGACGTAAAGAGCGCTTTTCTTAATGGTCCCAGGCAAGAACTTGTGTATGTTAAACAACCCCCGGGTTTTGAAAACCCCAACCATCCTCACCACGTCTATGTCTTGGACAAAGCTCTCTATGGCCTTAAACAAGCCCCCCCCGTGCATGGTACGAGCACTTGAGAGAGTTCTTGGTAGACCGTGGATTTGAGGTTGGGGTAATCGATCCCACTCTTTTCACTAAAAAGGTTAATGGTGAACTCTTCATTTGTCAATTATATGTCGATGACATTATCTTCGATTCTACTAACCGTGTGTTCAATGATGAGTTTTCCAAGTTAATGACCGACAAGTTCGAGATGTCCATGCTGGGTGAACTCAAGTTCTTTCTTGGCTTTGAGATAAAGCAATTGAGGGAAGGGACCTTCATATGTCAAGCCAAGTACATTCAAGATATGATCAAGAAATTCAAATTGCTTGGACTTAATGGTGTGACTAATCCTATGCAAACCAAGTGCCACCTCCAACTCAATCCCGACGGTAAAGAGGTAGACCAAAAGGAGTATCGTTCTATGATTGGGTCTCTTCTTTATTTGTGTGCGTCTAGGCCCGATATCGTTTTAAGCGTTGGAGTGTGTGCTCTTTATCAAGCCGCGCCTAAGGAAAATAATTTGATGGCCGTGAAGAGAATCTTCAGATATTTGGTTCATACCCCTTGCTTTGGGTTGTGGTATCCCAAAGATGGCACCATGTCTCTTTGTGGATACACCGACTCCGATTGGGCGGGCGACATTGATGATAGGAAGTCCACATCCGGGACATGTCAATTTCTTGGAAGATCTTTGGTGAGTTGGTCCTCGAAGAAACAAAATTGCATCTCTTTATCCACAGCAGAAGCCGAGTACGTCGCCGCCGCAAGCGGGTGTACTCAACTTCTTTGGATGCGGCAAACTTTAAAGGATTACGGTGTCCTCTTGGACAAAGTGCCGCTTTTATGTGATAATGAGAGTGCCATCAAAATTGCATACAATCCGGTGCAACATTCAAGGACCAAGCACATTGAGATTCGTCATCACTTCATCCGCGATCACGTGGCACGAGGAGATATTGATCTATCATATGTTGGTACAAGAGATCAATTGGCGGATATCTTCACGAAGCCCCTTGATGAAGCCCGCTTTGGCTACTTGAGGAATGAGCTCAATATCATAGATTCTCGGGCCTTGGCTTGAACTCCGTACACACACTCCAACGTTTAAGGCTTTATTAGACCTAGAGGTACGCATGGACTTAGGGGGAGTGTTTTCCTAATACATTGGACTCTTCCTCCCCCTATTATGCATATAGTGACATATCATTGCTAAAAGTTCAAATTAAATCGAATTTGTGAGCTTCAATGTTGAGATGTAGTTATGGACCCAAGATATATCTTTGCGGTACCATGCTACAACTCATACACGGTGGCCTCGGCCACCAACACCTTTTTTTGGGATTCTATTTGGTTTTATTTTTGTTTCTCACTTGCATTGTCTTTGGCTCTTTTGGGAAAACACACTCTTGGTTGGTCTTCTCTTGTGTTTTATGGTTCTTGCAACTTGAGTGTGTCCTCTTTATTCAGTTTGAGTGTCTATCATAAGCCTTTCACTACCTTTTACCATGCTTTTCCCCACTCATGTCCCCTTTTGTTTTCTTGTTCCTGGAGTTTTTGGGTTTGAACGGAAATATCCGAGCCTTACTCGGAAATCTCCCGTCCACTAGAGAATTTCGAGACTAAGTCCATTCAAAAATCAGCACTGACCTGTGATGATTATTGACCGGAAATAATCCCGGAAATTTCTGATGCCTGGACATTTCCGGGCTGAGACTCGGAATTCTCCGGCCCCTGCGATTTTTCGGCACTAAGTCCTTTTCATTTTCGGCACTGACCTCGGGCGAAGCTGAATCGGAAATAGAGCCGGAAATCTCCGGTCCGATTTCCGGAAATCTCCGAGCGTGCGAAAGTTTTCTAGGGCTAAGTTCGAATCCGGAAATAGCCCCAGAAATCTCCGGCACCCGGAGATCTCCGAGCCTCCGTCCGAAGATTTCCGGTTCAAATTTTTCTGCCTATATAAGGGCACGGGTGGACCGGCCAATTCGGCCAGTTCATCCACCCCGTGCCCTATTCCTCTCTCTCCTCCGAAAATCTCCAAATCTTCCGTTCCTTGCTGTGGGTGGATCGTTCGAGTGTTTCTCGCGTGCTTCGGGGATCTTCTTCTCCTCCTCGAGGGCTTCGATTTCATCCGCACGCTTTCCGCGATGTATTCCGGTAACTCCTCGTTTTTCAAATCTAGTACGAAACTAGTTTTCGTTTAACCTAGCCGATTTAGGAGGTTGTTGCTTGTTTCCTTTGGTAGAATTGCTCCCCTTGGCATGCTGTACACTCCACGTGCACATATCTGTTTTTCGTTCATAGTTTTTGTTCAAATCTGTCAAAATTTCGTGCAGACCGGAAATCTGCGAGTCTGACTCGGAAATCTCCGGACCCCGGAGATCTCCGAGTCGGAGCCGGAAATCTCTGGCCTACTCAGAATCAAATCAGCTAAGGACAGAAACTGTGTTTGCAAAAACTTCTCTAGTACGTTCCATTTTCATTCTCGGACATGAGTGCTTACCCCATATGCTTTCCATCCTCTCTTTGCTGTGTGTTTGCAGGTTCCAACCCTCGAGGCTGTTTCAAGCAAATCTCTGCACGTGGAAGAGGCAAACCAGTTCATTCTCGCCCTCCCAGTGGGTCCTCTAGTGAAGATAGCACACCTGCTGAGTCTGCAGCCCTGCTCAGGAGAGCCACTGGGACTAGCAAGAAGAAGAGGCCCGATATCCGTCTTGAAGACTTCAACAAAGGCAGTTTTCGCAAGTGGCGAAGTGAGCTCTCCTACAATGTGGAGTCTGATGATCCTAAGTACTTTTGCACTGAGATGGCATGGCTCTACAGGGAAGTATATCAGAAGTTCTCAATTGACAAGCCCATCTGCCCCATGAAGTGGATTGACTTTGACAAATTAATGAAGAAGGCTGATTATTTTGGTGGTGCTGTCAAGGTATGTGGACTTCTGGGTTTGGAGCACTTGATGAGGACTGAGTGCAACTACAGCGTATCTCTTATCCATCAGTTCTATGCTACTGTGGTGTTTGACTCCTCAGAGGATATTGGGGTGACCTGGATGTCTGGCAGGCATCGCTTGACTTCCTCTTTCCGAGAGTTTGCTTGGATTCTTGGCTGTCCCTTCAGTGGTTTGTCTGTTCCAGCTGGCGCCCGCATGCATGTCCATGACATGTCTTACAACAAACATGTCATGTCTGATCTTTATCAGCCTGGAGGAAGGATTGGCTCTCAGAATGGTCTCCTCCCTACTTATGATATTCTGCTTCGCATGTTCCGTTGGACCATTGCTCCCATTGCAGGCAATGCAGACAATATTGCTGGGGCTCTAGTCAACTTGATGGCCAAGGCTCATGCGGCCTATCTTGGTGAGTATGAGGTTGAGCAGGAGGCCTACAAAGTGGATGTCATGGATTTTATTTTCCAGGAGATGTCTCTAGCAGTTTTCGAGAGAAAAGTTCCTCCGTATGCTCCCTATGTGATGTTACTCATCAAGAGGCTCTACAAGCTTTCCGAGCAAGACAGCGATGATTTTGATGCAGCCTTTGGTACTCAGCCCCACAAGGCAGCCCTGCTTATCCAGAAATCTTCTCACCTTGTTCAACAACAAGCCACCATGCAAGATATCAACGAGGATGGGATTTTTGGTGGTCCATCTCGGGTTCCCTCCAATCCCAACATCAAGAAAGCTGCCAAGAAGAGTCGCCCATGGGTAGTTCAAGCAATAGAGAAAATCATGAACATGAACTGTTGCATTCACAATGAGAACTACTCCATCTACTCTCAGAACCATCGCATTATGAAGCGCCAAGAAGAGATGATGGCTCATATGAAGATGCCTGCTCCGAAGCACCCTTTGAAGCCTGTGATTCCTTTCAAGGATTGGAATGCAGATGGACTCACTTTTGATTGGGATGATGCAGTGCCAGAGGACAGCGATCTTGAGTATGATGATGATGATGCTGAGGAGGAGGAGGATGATGATGCCGAGGGGGGTTCCTGAAGGAGATATGCCCTAGAGGCAAATAAATAAGTAGTATTTATTGCATTATCTCATAAGTTTATAATAGGTTTGTGTATTATGCTATAACAGTATTAATCGGAATTATTAATACACGTGTGATACATAGACAACCAGGTCCCTAGCAAGCCTCTATATGAGCTAGTCCATTGGGCAACAGTTGATCGAGATTCCCGATCAAGGACAATGACGTCGGTTGACAATGGGGTCATCTTGTTAGTTGAATAAGGTGATGGACATACGCAAAGTATTGCAATAAGATCGTATTATGATGTTTGTCATTTGCAATAGATAAGAATATGATAACTTATTCCTTAGACCGTTAGACCGTACTTATTAATGCTTCGTAGGGGTGCTTTGAGAGCATCAAACGTTGTGTCTTATATAGCATGACAATAACGGTGTCCATCTTGGGTATTCCGAAAGAGCATCAAGACGTAAGGATCAAGAGCGGGATTTGTTCATTCTTGCAATGGAAAGATACTCTGGGCCCACTCGGTGATATTGCATCTATATAGCTGCGCAGCTTATGACTAGGTCATGGAGATGTAATATCGCAGATGAGTTAATAACCTTCGTCGGTAACGAGATACAACAAAGACATCGGTGTGTCTGCGATCATATCTCGGACAAGGTAGTATCGCAGAGACAAAGGGAATGAATATCATATTTATGGTTCAAAGACGATATTCGTGGAATGCACAGGGGTCGTCATATACTTCCAGGTATCCCTGATGATCATTGGTGAGCGGAGTGTCTCGACCATGTCTGGAGTGTTCTCGAACCGTAGCGTAACAAACTTAAGGTCTTAGCGACGCTAGGAGATAGGTTCTGGAATATTATAGGAATTTGTTGGAGAGAGAGAAATGATCCGGAAGGAGTTCCGGTGGTCCGGAAGGAGTTCCGGAGAGGTCTGGAATGGTTCCAGGAATGTCCGAAAGTTGTTCGGGTGGTCCGAAAGAGTTTTCGGAGTCATGGGATATTGAATTATATATAAATATATTAATTATGAATTAATGGGTTTTTTATATTAATTTAATATTAATTAAATAAAGGAAAAAGGGGGGCTCCCACCTACATGGGCCCTAAGAGGGCCCAAGAAGGGGAAACCGCACCCTACAAGGAAGGGGGAAGGCTTGGGCCTCCTAGTCCGAGTTGGACTAGGAGTAGGACAAGCCCAAGGGGGGTTCGGCCGAACCCCCCTCCCCTCTCCTCCTTTAGTCCCACATGGGGGAGCCAAGGGGTTTGCACACCCCCTTCCCCCTTTATATAGCAAGGCATATTAATTGATTTAATTCATAGGAAAATCCAATTAATTCCCGATTTCTCTCTCGATCTCGTGGTTCCCAAGTCGGAGCCGCGCCGAGCTGAGGAAAGGGGTCTCTCTCCACCTAAGCCATACCGCAGAGCACCGTTGCTCTGCGGGATTCCAGATAAGATCTACTCTTGCGATTTCAGCTGGATCTGAATGACCGGGAGTTGTCGCTAAGCTCCGTATGTTTGCGAGTGCTCGGAGGCTACTCTTTTGAGGAGCTTGGGCGACGTCGTCTCGCCCCCTGCAGCCGCCGCGCCACCTCCCCCTCTGCTGCCGGCGCACTAGCCCTGGTGCTGGCGCTCTGCCTTCTTCCGCCCGACGCCCGTCGACGCAGATCATCATTGACACCCCGGCGTCATCGACTTCGACATCGCGGCAAGATCTTTGCGACCTCGAGGTCGGCTACGTACGACTTCATCGTCAACGCTTGTGCGGTAGCGTAATCCCCGCTATCGGTCTACATGGAGGTAATGTAACCCGTTCCGCCACCGTTATCGCATGTACTAGATAGATAGATCCTGGCTAGTTAGGGTTTCGATCGCTAGAAAATTATTGTTTTCTGCACCGTAACCCCTTCAGTGGTATCAGAGCCGATCTATGCGTTGTACTGCTGGTACGGTTAGAACTCATGTTGAATGAGGGCGTCTTTCTTATATTTGCTACCCTCTAGCGTGCACTTGCGATGCCTTCAGTATTGAGTTGATGAAGCGGCCCGGACCGACTTTACGCGTACGCTTACGCGAGACTGGTTCCACTACTGACATACGGCTTGCACCGTATCTGTGGCTGGCGGGTGTCTGTCTCTCTCTCTCTAGTCGGCAAAGCATTTTCAATGGAGGGCCCGAAAGGGATGCTTAAACATGCAATTATACGATCGACGTTGTGGTACAAAGTTCGTAGGTAGGGAAGCGATTCTCTTACGAATAAGCCTATATGCCACGTAAAACTTGCAAAACTAAATAAAGCTAGAGGCGTCTAACTTTGTTTTGCAGAGGCCTTATTTTATGTGACATGGTTACGGTAAGTTTTGATATTACTCGTACTGTCGGAGGCAAAGGAGGGCTCTGTAGACTCGGAGCCATGCCGGGGCGCCGGGGGGCCAGGCACATGGCGCCATGAAGGTCCAGGCGCATCGACCATGTCACATCGCACTTCATTGCATCATTATTGTGTGATGTTGTGTGTGCATCCTATTGATTGCTTATATGCTAGATATAGAACGGTAGCATCATGAATAGGATGATCCCTAACAAAATACCAAAATTGTGTTCTCCCTCGTTGCGCACCACCAAGAAAGTTCTACGTTATGAGGCAGGCCGTGATGATCGGGTGTCACACATCTCGTCGTTCGCATACAGTGGGTGTAAGCCATGTTGCACGCGCAGGGTCTTCGAGGTTTGATTGGCGAGCCTAGCATACTCAGAGGTATGGCCTCGGAACACGGGAAGATCGAAAGATCGAGCACGAGTCACAGAGTTGTTGTGATCGACATTTTATGTCCACCTTTGAAGCTGTGCTGCCGGCCGTGATGATCGGGGGTAGTGTGGTGGATGAGGGTCGTGTAATCGCCATTATTATTTTTAGGGATAATAATCTTGGTGTGGTGTGTTTTTGATAATGAGATTATAGAACTAAAACTCACCTATATATTATAAACTTATCTTACCTCTTTTGCGATCACATCTGGAGACTACGGAACTACGCTTCGGTTACTTCTTCAAGAGCTCGGATTCTACCTTGGAAGCCGACGGGTCCAACTTCATCAGCTGGTACATTGGTTTTAGAAACATTCTCCAAACACAACAAACATCCTATATGTGCTAGAACATTAGTTAGGAGTTAGACCAGATGATTCTGATAGCAAGGAGCAAGATGATGAGTTCCGTAAGCATCATGATATTTTCATGGAAGTGACGATCGTCATGAGCGTATGCCTAGCACTTGAGTTGAAAGTTGTTTCAACACATGGAGCCATATGTCGTGATTGATGCGATCAGAGGTCACTTCAAAGATGAATTGAGTATTAAGCAGTTCAGACAACTTAGAAAGTTCCGGACCATTCACATGGGGAGCATACCTGTCTGGAGACTCAGTTGAAGAAGTTGTGTGACATCTACTTCAGGATTACGAATATCTACGATTTCTAGATAGCAAACTCCAGTGCAATAGAGATTGTGCTTTACCTCCTAGCTGTGAATAGCATGTGCGTGAATATGCTAACGGTGAGCTTCTTCACGTTCGCGAACAAGTTCAAATCTCTAAAAGTTGATTCATCGAAGAAGAGTTCTTCGACGCTATGGGTATATTTGATATACGATGATATAAATGTATTCTTCTCATACTTAAAAGTGTTTGATAATTGTTCTGTTTGTGAAACAGTCCCTGATTATAACAAGTATGTGGTGAAGGGTGACGTGACAGTGCACGAGTGTAACATATCTGCACTTTAAATAAGGCAGATACCTGTGTATAGTGCAAACCCCTGGATCGATTCGTTTGCACACACAGTTTACGATGTAATATCACAACAAAGTATCAATTTTATTACATCGATGATCCAGACTTACAAAAATAAATAGTTCGATACATCTTTGCATAGCTTAAAGCTAGCTCAAAACAATAAAGCAATGGAAATAAATCTTCTATGAGCCTCCAACTTCATGATACGCCACAGGCGAAAACATGTTGGTGCAGACTCGAAATCCCTTAACGAAAACCTCACTCGTCATCTGAACAACCTGTATCAAATAAAATTTTGCAACAGAGTGGGTCAGATTCCATTAAAAATGGAGTCTGACAAGTGACACTATGGTGGACACTTAATGGAATAACTCTATAGCCTATATGCATATTTGGCTGGTGGAGTTCAAGGCTAATTTGCATAAAGCCAATTTTTCCTACTCTTTTGAAAACACTTTTCTTGAAATCAGGACAAGTATGGTATGAAAACCATAATCTCATCTTCACTTGTTCACCCATCAACTTTTAACTTAGAAATTTGAATGTTGGGAGCCTCCGTTGAATCCTTGATCAGCTGCTCAGATTGTCCGTAACCGAGGACACGGCTAAGTACTTAGTTTTACACTCTGCAGAGGTTGTGCACTTTCACCACGAGACTCAAACAACCCTTCTGTCCTTGACCCTCATGTAGTGAAAAGGAAAGGAGAAGCCTGAGACGAGACCTTTGGGGAAAAGTCAAGGCAGAGCCATTATACCACGTGGCTGCACTGGAAACATCTTCACTTGGAGAAAACTTTGGTCCCTTTGTTCCTGGGTGGCCATCCTCAAGTATACGTACTCAGGTTCACTCATCTAAATGAGCCTGGGTCTTAGCCAGGTGCACCCACCTAAATGAGCCTAAGCAGCCACTCAACTCTAGCCTCCATCCTATTGCCACATCCACCCAGAAGTATCTTTAACTTAGTAGAAATTAACTTTTCACAAAACAACTTTTGCATAGCATCAATATTACTACCAAGTTACCCATAGGATTCTAGACACAACTAGTGTAAGGGAAATAGTAGTTTCAGCATAGCAATACTATCCAACACATGCATATAAGAAACACACTAAGTAATGCATAGAAGATACTTAGGAAATTTATGAGGGTGTGTCACTTGCCTTGGCAACAAGAAGAATAGCAACAGCAGCTACAACAGTTGTCGTTTCCCTCCGAAATTTCTAACACATCAAACAAGACACAAATAAACATACAAACAAAATAACCATACAAAAATATGTTATGCATGATGTGCAAAATATTTCTAAGAACTAGAGATGCATGCCATGCCAAGAAATTATTCTAAGTTAATGCAAGGCAAGTGTGTTAGCCAAATATGACTAAGGACCAAGGTTGTAAGGCTGCTCCTAGTCTTCATCATGTTTGATCTTGAATTCTTCAACTCCTTTGTAGTTTCCTTCATCTTCAATTAGCACTCTAAGGACTTGGTCAACATCACTAAGGATTTGGTTTATGTCCAAAGTGGAGGAAGAATAGGAAGGCAGAAAAAAATACAGAGAAGATAGAGTTGATTTCCCAGGCTTCATCTCCAGACTTGTAACCTTCTCCTTGGTGATGTCTTCATTGTATCATGTAGATTTGATGGTTCTTCAGACTTGATGGTTTGTATATCACCAGGGCTGGCCTTGGATATAACTTAGCCACCAAGAGGTCTAAGAGAGAAGAAAAGAAAAGAGAGAAAGACTTAGAGAAATAAAGGAGGTATGTCTTCTTGAAGTTTTTCTTAATTTCTTCTAAGTGCTTCCACTTCTTGGAGCTGCTTCCGGAGTCTGTTTTCTTCTAAGTCTTCATTGGCCTACTAGTCTTCATATTTCAATTCCCAAGTGTCTAAGTGAATAATTACCTTACCAAAACAACTATGTCGAAAATAAACTTAACTTAGAGAAAAACAACAACCATATAAAAATATGATATGCATGCAATGCAAAATTTCTAAGGAAAACACATATCAAATTAAAACAACTAAGTTTCTAGATGCTAAATTTTTCTAAGGAAATGATTGAGGAAAAGGGTTGTCAAATATTTGTTAAGTATTTTCTAAAGAAGATCTTACTTTGTTTGAAAAGGAAAAATATTTCTAAGTACTTTTTGTAACTAAAGTGGTCATAAAATGACTAATGCATTTATTATTCGAATAGATGAAGAAAATCACTTTTAAATAAAATTTTAATCATTAGAATAACACCTAAAAGTATGTATTCGATATTAATTATATAATCACATAAAATTATTCTACAACAAATTAGTAGAACATTCTAACAACCAATACTTAGTCATTCAATTTTATAGCAATTGGATTTACTCAAAAATAAATTTTCTATCAAAAGTTATGACAATTATACTCAAACTACTCATTCGATAATTTGAAAATTTGAATTGAAAAAAAATAGAAATCTAATAAATCCATAAGATTCTACTGCTTCCAAGGATTCCAAATATATAAAGATATTTGAATTTGGCTGAGCGGTTTAAGAGATATGAATTTTGGAAGTTCTCTATCTAAAATAGACAGAAAAACGAAAATAGGAAAATATGTGACACATGGCGATTTTCTACTGGCTGATACCCCTTCAGTTAAGTGAACAGATCTGAGGCATTGGATCGTGATCTAATGGCTGACATGACATAGAGCTGGGATCGGGCTGCTCTCACCAGAAAATACAACGACGGTGGTTCCGACGAGCTCGGATGCGGATGGCAGCGGCACTCCGGTGTTTCCCCGGCCTTGGAGACGACGTCCTTGGGTGCGGCTCCTCTCTCCGGTCCTCCCAGTGCCCTTGGATCCTCCTCCCTTGCTCTGATTGCGTCGGCGTCGAGGTCGGAAGCGGCAATAATGGTGATGGCGGCGGCGGCGGATTTCCGAGCTTAAAATCGAGCTCGTTTTGAGGCTAGGGTTTGTGATTTTTGCGGGGACGGAACCGTACGGGTGTGTGGTATTTATAGAGGGTTTGACGTGGAGTAGAAGCAAGGAAAACTATCCCAACTTCTCCGGGTTCTGTTTGGATACGAAGAACTCGTGTTCGTCCTGGAAACAGAAACATACAGACCAGGAAGGAGGCGACGGAAGGAGAAGGCCGCGCGTTATCTGGGCTACATGGGCCGAACTGGGATGCGCTGCGCGTACGTGGGGCGAAACTAATTTTCGTGTGCTCTGCTAGCTGTACTCGTATGCAGGTACGATCGATTGCTCCAGCTAGCTTAGCTTAGGTATTAGGTATGTACGTAATTCCTTTTTTTTTGGAGTGTTTAGCGTTTACAATTTATAACAAATAAAGTAAATAACAATTTGACAAAACTAGAATACGTATTAAGATGTTTTTGGAAAGCTTATTAACTTAGATATTTTTTTACAGTATTCTTGCCCAAAAATAAATTAATAGAAATGGAATATTATAAAAGGTTCAAATAACATGTTTATGGAATAATTTTCAAAAGAAACATATAAATAAATATTAAATTTTAAACTCTTATTTAATTTAAGCCACAAGATGAAATGATGTTGATGCATGAATGCATGAGTTGTAGCGTACCTGCTCTCAAAATAAGGCAGATACCTGTGTATAGTGCAAATCCCTGAATCGATTCATTTGCACACACAGTTTACGATGTAATATCACAACAAAGGTCAATTTTATTACATCGATGATCCAGAATTACAAAATATTCTTTACAAATTGCATAGCGTAAAGCTAGCATTGAAAAAGTACACAGCGGAATCCAATAGTAATGAGCCTCTATAACTTTCATGCTGCCACAGGCGAAAACATGTTGGTTGTAGACTCGAAACCTTTCAACGAAACCTCACTCGTCATCTGATCAAATCTGCAATAAGAAAAATATTGCAACAACGTGGGTCAGATTCCATTAAAAATGGAGTCTGGCAAGTGACACTATGGACACTTATGGAATAACTCTAAAGCCTATATGAATATTTGGCTGGTGGAGCTCAAGGCTAATTTGCATAAAGCCAATTTTTCCTAACTCTTTGGAAAACACTTTTTTTCTATTTGAGACATCCGTGGCATGAAATCCACTGTCTCATTTCTACCCTTGTTCACCCATCAACTTTTAACTTAGAAATTGGAATGGTGGAATCCTCCGTTGACGTCCTTGATCAGCTGCTCAAAATTGTCCGTAACCGGGGACACGGCTAAGTACTTAGTTTTACACTCTGCAGAGGTTGTGCACTTTCACCTTAAGACTCAATTTGTCCGAGATATCCTATACACGCGGAGTGTATTATGGAAAGGAGAGAATTGAGACAAGAACTTTCAGAAGAAGAATGCAACCATACTAGCAAGACCCGTTCCACCTATCATCCCCCTACATCTGCTTGTCAAGCTGACAGGTTGCACCCTCACAACTTAATTATTCTAGACAGAGCCCATTGTCAAAAGGCTGCACTGGAAGCAATCGTCACTTGGAGTTCCTTCAGATTCCTCTGTTCCTGGGTGGCCGTTCTCAAGTGTGCATTACTCTTTAGGAACCATAGAAATGGACCGAGTAGCCACTCAACATAAACCATCCGACCAATTACCACCCAGGTGTTTCATTCTTAACTTAATAGAATTTAGATTTTCACAAAACAACATTTGCATAGCATCAATAATTCTACTAAGTATTGCATAGGTACCTAGACACAGGTATAAGGGATTCTACACAGGTTTAGCATAGCAACACATGCATTTAAAAATACACTAAGTAATGCATAAAAATAGGAAGTTTATGAGGTGTGCCACTTGCCTTTGAATGTTGTCGTTGTTCACAACTCTTTTCAACGATACTCGGAACTCTCCGTTCAATCTAACAGTATAGACAAGCAACAATACAACAATCAACAGCAAGCACAGCTCCACAATGCATACCACACATACTAGATAAATAAATAAGTTTTATAAAACTTTCTAAGGAAAATATGTTTAGGCATGATGTGCAAAATATTCCTAAGGCTAGAAATGCTTTTTCATGCCATGGAAGTCTTTTAAGTTTATGCAAGGCAAATGTGTTGGTCCAAAAAGACTAAGGACTAAAGTCTTAGGTTGGATAAACCTACTTTGTTTTATATTATCTTGAATAAGCACTCTAATGGCTTAGTCTTGATGTGCAACATACTTAGAGAAAAATACTAAGTCATTTGTTCAAGATGATCACAATTATTATCAACTCTTGGTAAGTTGGACATTCACTATAGTGAGAGAGACAGACACCCGGCCAACCACTTAAATTGTGGAACAGGTCTCATGTACGTGGACATGTAAGGTTTGTTTCCAGGCCGCTTCATCCCACTATGCTGCTAGGATCCAACAACTTCAAGATGATAACATCATGATCAAAATTTGTTTAAGTCTAAAAGACAAGATTAGGAAAGAGGGAAAAGATAGAAAGATGTAGTTGTCCTCCAGGCTTCATCTCCAGACTTGTAGTATTCTCCTTGATGATGTCTTGATTGAAGTTCTGGGTAGTCCTGATGAATCTTCAAACTTGATGGTTCTTGTATCCTCGAAGCTGGTCTTGGTTTTACTTAGTCTTCATGAAATCTCAGAGTAGAAGGAAAGACAGAGAGAAAGACTTAGAGAAAAAAAAGGGAGTTGGCCTTCTTGAACTTCTTCTCACTTTTCTTCTAAGTGCTTGACATCTTGGGGATGCTTCCAGAGTCTGTTTTCTTCTAAGTCCTTCATGAACTTCTTCTTGATTTTCTTCTAAGTGTTTCCTCCTTGAAGATACTTCTGAAGTCTTGTTTTTGGCTAAGTCCTTCAATGGTCTTCTAGCTCCATCTTGAAAACTACTAAGTGTCTAGTGCATAGCACTTTTCACAAAATACTAAGTTTGAAAATAATCCTAACTTAGAGAAAACTATTGAAGAGGGGTTTTCCTTTGAGAATTATATCTACAATATAAAATATGCTATGAATGAAATGAAATCTTAAATCACAAGAACATAAAATAACTTTTGTGTTTTATTTATAAATATGCATGAATTTATAAATGTAATTTAATTAATTTCTAATTTTGGAAAATATACTAAAAGGAATAATTATAAGATTAAAGTTTCCTATGATTAAATTTTTATAACCAAATTTTTATAATTATTGTTAATGGACAGAGAGCATTTAATTAAATCTATTGCAATTGGATTTAATCAAAAATAATTTTTCTATTAAAAGTTATTTCAAAATTAGTCAAACAATTCAATTTAAACACACAATCATGAAATCATTCAAACATTACTCAAAAATATTTTTATAGCAGTAGCATTAATTTACATATATTCCAAAGTTTCTAAAACATATTTATTTGCAATTTTTGGATTTATAGATTTAAAGTTATTACAAATATACTCAAATTCGCCATTTGAAATTTGAATATTTTATACTAAGTCAAATTTGAATTTTGTCTGATCCAAATTATTCTACACATCTAGAGCTTTCCAAATATATAAAAATTATTAAATTTGGAGTTATGGTTAAAAAGTTGTGACAGATCTAAGTGGCAGGGGTGTTTCTGCAAAACTGCCAATTAAATTTAATTACGAAATTGATTTTACACGTGGCAGCTGACTGGGCAGTGACGTGGCTGCCACGCGGCGCTGACGTGGATAAGTGGAGCGATCTGGATCGTCAGATCCAGATCCAACGGATCAAAACAGATACCGCTTCGGATTTAAACAGATCTAATCCTAGCCCTTGATCGCAGATCGGACGGTGCTGGGGGCGTGGACCTTACCGGGCGGCGCAACGGTCACCGGCGACGAAGGAGACGGCGGCGCGGCTCGGGATCGGACGGCCTCGACGCTGGAGTTGCTCCCCGGACGAACGGCGGTGTCGACGACGTGCAGCTCGTCGCGGCGATGCAGATGGTGGCGACGGCGTCATCTCTCTCTTCCTGGCGCGGCCGGCTGCGGCGGATGGAGTGCGGCGGCGCTCCGGTCGAGCACGGGGCGCTCGACCCTCTGCACAAAATAATCGAACTCGGGGCTGAGGAGGAGCGCACGACGATGGAGAAGCGAGGGGGAGAAACGAGAGGGCTTCGGAGGCTCGGGGCTCACCGGAAACTGCAGAGGACGGCGGCGGAGGAGGCGAACTCCGGCGAGCTCGTGCGGCGGCCTGGCGGCGTCCTTGGGCTAGGGTTTTGGGGCAAAAGGTAGAGAAGATCGTGGGGTTTAAATAGGGCTGAGGAGAGAGCAATTCCCGCAAACAAACTCGCTGGATTTTGGAAAGGATCGGGAGAGTTTGTTTCGGCCGCGATTTCCTCTGGAGGTTGAAGATGGGCTGACGTCAGCATGATGTCAGCAAGTTTTTCTTTTTCTGATTTTATTTCTTTTATTCATATCTTTTGATTTAAATGTCCAAATGATGTCAAATTAATTTCTAAAAATTTGTAAAAATAATATCTTGCTGTTGAACCAGTTGTGGGTATGTTTTGAAAATTAGTATTTTGGAGTATTTCTTAATTACAAATTTGACACTTAAAGTGAAATTTGAATTTCTATCTTATTTAGATTTTCTTTTGGCTAAATAAAATTTGTAAAATACCCACATTTCAATATGTTTGATTTTAAGTTATTTAAACTTGTTTTGCTGAAATCATTCATCTTTATTTTGGCATAATATTAAGGAACACATATAACAATGTTTTAGGAAAAGTGAAATATAGGGTATTCATTTTTAATTGAAAATAATTTGTGCAACATTATATTTTAATTATGATAATTCATTTGAAAACTTTATAACAACTTTGGAAAGGAATTTTGATTCAATTCTTTTCTTATATAGAATACATATTCATGAAAATCATTTTAGGTGTTGAAAATAAATGGAATTCATTTTAAGTTAATGAAATGTTTATTTGGATAATCCATGTTTTAAATAGTTTAAAAGGATCACTTATAAATATTATTTTAATTTAGGAATAGCTATGGTTATGTGATTGAAATCAATTACTTATAAAGAAACTAATTTATTTTAAATAAACTGGATTGTAGTTTGTAAAATATTTGTCCAATTATATTTTAAGGTTTTTGAAACAATGTGGATAAAAAAATATTTAAACTGTGACATTTGAAACCTTAAACTCATGTTTGAAGTCTTTCATAGTTGGTTTCCTTATGCATTTAATATTTTATTTTAATAAAAGTAAAAGTTTTAAATTTTAGTGATTTTTGAATATTATAAAATGTTGGGATGTTACATGAGTGCATGAATGCAATGCTTGAAAACTCTTTTTAAAAGTAACATACAAAGTAATTTTTAAAAGTTTTAAATGTTTCTGATTTTTCAAATCCCAGGATGTTACAACGAGTGATGGCAAGTTCATGGCCAGTGGTGCTCACGCCCTCGAGATATCATATCATCAATAGTTTTTGATAAGACATTTTGTAATAGTGAGAATGTGATCTAGTTTGGTGTCTTGAATGTTACAAGACATAATTATTCATATAGAACACATCAGTTGTTTTATGTTATGAAACAAAGCAGTTGTTTCATGTCATGAGTAATTTGCATCACATCTCAATTACATTATGCGTATGATATACATTTATAATAGCGAGAATGATAAAATTATGTGTCCAAAGAACAAACACCGTCGAATTTAGTCATAAAGGCAATGAAAGAAGTAATGGATGTTTTTGGTCCATTTAAGTATTTCGAGTGCCAAAATTGATTAAGTTTGAAATGCAGTATTGAAGTTGCAATACTAGAGGAAATTGATTGAGAGTCATTTTAATGATTAATCAATGATGTTATTGCATGATCCGAATTCTTCCATGATTTTGGTAAATAGGAGTATTTGCCCGATAAATTATGGAGTCTGAGATTAATTTGATAATATATCAAATGGGGTTTTTCAGAAGAAAGATTAGTGAACATTGTATTCACAAAATTCGATCAAAGGACAATATTTTTGAATTATGATTTCAGCGCAAGAGACTTGTGGAAATTTGCTTCACAAAATTATAATGTCATATATAGTGATATGTGGGGAATTATAATCATGCTCTATTTTAAATAAAGTGTGGTCTGTCAGAATCAGTCTTAGAATCTCCTAATATGTTCGAAACATTGTAGTCTATGTCCACTTTAGAAAATAGATATTTTTCTCAACGAGAATTCGTAGGATCGACAGTAGTGTCGACATGTATATGATTATGCGATAATTCGGAATATACATGAGTGGTTCTTTGTAGATCGCTCGCATTGGATGAGAGTGTATTCCAAGACCAAATAGAAACAAAACTTAGTTTGTTGTCTATGTAATTCCGAGGAAAATATGATTTTTCGAATTATGGTTTATGGATTGGAATTAGAAAGTTTGGAATAAAGTGTCAGACCTATGTTGGAAAGTGTTCCAAAGAGTATATGTCTGCTAATGAAAGTTTAGTGATTAAGAGTGAGGGAGACTAGAAAATTGTTTTCTGCTTGCAATCCTCTTCATAAAGATCACAATATTTTCATGAAAGAAACTTCTAAATAAAGTGTTGTTATATTTAATATTACTGTCGGGTCACAACACTGTATTGAGTATTACAGATCTTGTTGACAGATCAAGGTGCACTTTATGAATACAAAGAAAGTTGAGAAAGTATCGGAATACGAACAAAGTCTTTTCAGCCTGGAAATCCAAGTTACATTTAAAAGGATTAAGAGAGTAATTTTGCTGCAATTCTTATTAGAGGAATAAGATTGTTTAATCGTCATATAAAGTGTTATTTGAAAATGTGACTATAAGAAAGACGCAGGAGCATGTCTTGTCAAGAAATGTGTCTTGCACAAGATCAAATTTGTTGACTACATTTATGTAGACATGCTTGAAGTCTGAGGGATTTGTATTAATGTAATACTGTAGTTTGTATTAAATTCGAATTGATAGTGGATCAGTGATTTTGGTTTGACCAAAATGTCGATTTAAGTGGGAGTCATAGTTAGTTCACTCAGGTGAAATATGTGAAGAACATATTTTTGAGTGGGAGCTCGTGTTGTCAAATATGTGGAGACATAGTTTGAGTGGGAGTCGAATTCATCTTGTGTAGTTAACACATTGTGAAACTGTACCAATAGAATAGGATGAAGTTGTGAAACTATTTGAAAGTTAGTGTCTATTTTGAAAAAGAATGAGAATTTTAAATAGTTTGTCGAGTTGTTTTGGATTATATCTGAGGAGTCAGAATAGAATCAAAAGGATGGTCCTTTGAAATCCAATTGATCATTAAGAGTAATGATGCATTAAAGTAATGGTTGTATGAAATATGGGTCTATTATGTAATATTAGACATCATACAGAAACAATATTATCTGCTCGATGAAATATAACCGATATTCTTGGAATAAGAGCAGTTATGAAAGTAAATTTGGAATTTACTAGAAGTAGAAGTGCGTTAGTTAAGGGATTGACATTTGAATGTCAAGTTTTCTACATTGGTGTGAAAGTATGTAGATATCGCGAGTTTGTAATTGTTACAAGGGGCTCTGCATGGCTGAGTGTGTTTTTCAGGGCAGTTATCTGGTTAGTATAATCAGAGTAAGCGCGGGAAACAGAAGTCTCACTTAGTTACGGTATTTGCATATATGTTGTTGGACAACATGGTGATATCAAGCTAGTTGATATCAGTGAATCGCAAAAGTTTGCACAAATCGTGTGTTGTGCAGATTGTTAGAGTAACACTCTTCCACAAGCAAGTATCATCGAATGATTCTTATTTGATAAGGGATTTTGATAAAGTAAAATGCAGCTGGTTTATTTGTACTCTAGTGCAAGTGGGAGACTGAAGGAGATATGCCCTAGAGGCAAATAAATAAGTAGTATTTATTGCATTATCTCATAAGTTTATAATAGGTTTGTGTATTATGCTATAACTGTATTAATCGGAATTATTAATACACGTGTGATACATAGACAACCAGGTCCCTAGCAAGCCTCTATATGAGCTAGTCCATTGGGCAACAGTTGATCGAGATTCCCGATTAAGGACAATGACGTCGGTTGACAATGGGGTCATCTTGTTAGTTGAATAAGGTGATGGACATACGCAAAGTATTGCAATAAGATCGTATTACGATGTTTGTCATTTGCAATAGATAAGAATATGATAGCTTATTCCTTAGACCGTGAGACCGTACTTATTAATGCTTCGTAGAGGTGCTTTGAGAGCATCGAACGTTGTATCTTATATAGCATGACAATAACGGTGTCCATCTTGGGTATTCCGAAAGAGCATCAAGACGTAAGGATCAAGAGCGGGATTTGTTCATTCTTGTAATGGAAAGATACTCTGGGCCCACTCGGTGATATTGCATCTATATAGCTGCAGCTTATGACTAGGTCATGGAGATGTAATATCGCAGACGAGTTAATAACCTTCGTCGGTAACGAGATACAGCAAAGGCATCGGTGTGTCTACGATCATATCTCGGACAAGGTAGTATCGCAGAGACAAAGGGAATGAATATCATACTTATGGTTCAACGACGATATTCGTGGAATGCACAGGGGTCATCATATACTTCCAGGTATCCCTGATGGTCATTGGTGAGCGGAGTGTCTCGACCATGTCTGGAGTGTTCTCGAACCGTAGCGTAACAAACTTAAGGTCTTAGCGACGCTAGGAGATAGGTTCTGGAATATTATAGGAATTTGTTGGAGAGAGAGAAATGATCCGGAAGGAGTTCCGGTGGTCCGGAAGGAGTTCCGGAGAGGTCTGGAATGGTTCCAGGAATGTCCGAAAGTTGTTCGGGTGGTCCGAAAGAGTTTTCGGAGTCATGGGATATTGAATTATATATAAATATATTAATTATGAATTAATGGGATTTTATATTAATTTAATATTAATTAAATAAAGGAAAAAGGGGGGCTCCCACCTACATGGGCCCTAAGAGGGCCCAAGAAGGGGAAACCGCACCCTACAAGGAAGGGGGAAGGCTTGGGCCTCCTAGTCCGAGTTGGACTAGGAGTGGGACAAGCCAAAGGGGGGTTCGGCCGAACCCCCCCTCCCCTCTCCTCCTTTAGTCCCACATGGGGGAGCCAAGGGGTTTGCACACCCCCTTCCCCCTTTATATAGCAAGGCATATTAATTGATTTAATTCATAGGAAAATCCAATTAATTCCCGATTTCTATCTCGATCTCGTGGTCCCCAAGTCGGAGCCGCGCCGAGCTGAGGAAAGGGGTCTCTCTCCACCTAAGCCATACCGCAGAGCGCCGTTGCTCTGCGGGATTCCAGATAAGATCTACTCCTGCGATTTCAGCTGGATCTGAATGACCGGGAGTTGTCGCTAAGCTCCGTATGTTTGCGAGTGCTCGGAAGCTACTCTTTTGAGGAGCTTGGGCGACGTCGTATCGCCCCCTGCAGCCGCCGCGCCACCTCCCCCTCTGCTGCCGGCGCACTAGCCCTGGTGCTGGCGCTCTGCCTTCTTCCGCCCGACGCCCGTCGACGCAGATCATCATCGACACCCCGGCGTCATCGACTTCGACATCGCGGCAAGATCTTCGCGACCTCGAGGTCGGCTACGTACGACTTCATCGTCAACGCTTGTGCGGGAGCGTAATCCCCGCTATCGGTCTACATGGAGGTAATGTAACCCGTTCCGCCACCGTTATCGCATGTACTAGATAGATAGATCCTGGCTAGTTAGGGTTTCGTTCGCTAGAAAAATTATTGTTTTCTGCACCGTAACCCCTTCAGTTCCGACTCTTGAGTCATGGGCCATTAGTGGAACCTCCTCCCTTTTTGGTATCTTGATGCCAAAGGGGGAGAAGTATCTCTAGGACTCTCGGGATTTGCATGGGATGGGAGCACTTCTTTCTTTTCGTTTTTGTTTTTTTATAGTGCTCCCTATTTTCGTGACTGTCTATTTTCTTCATGTGTGTGAGACATGAGTACTGTTAAATTCTCTATTGTAATAACTCTATTGTCTAAGTTTGTTGCTTCTATTGGGTATTGTGTATTTGCGTGTTTTGTAAAACTAGGGGGAGTGTTGATCCTAAGGAACGTGCACTTTGTATTCCAAAAACATCCTAAAATAGTGCACTCACTTAGGGGGAGCTCCGTCTATATTTTCAAATCCGTTCTCCTTTCGTGTTGTCATCATTCGCCAAAAAGGGGGAGATTGAAAGTGCATTCTATGCACTCCCAGATTTTGATGACTAATGACAACACAAAAGGTATTCTAATGTTTGTGATGAAGCATGCAGGTTCTCTTACAGGTCGCTTAATAAAGAGGAACACTTATCTTGCCTAAGTTTCTATTCTACTTCACTTGGTCTTTCATCAGGATTTCAGTCAGGAGATTTCCGGGACTCGGAGATTTCTGGTCCCCAGACCGGAGATCTCCGAGTTAATCAAGTTTTTCACTAAGTCTCAAATCAGATGCGTACTGACTCCAACTCAAGCTGAGCCGGAAATGCTCTCGGGGATTTCCGAGCCCCAGTCCGGAGATCTCCGAGTGACAGAGGAATTTCAACCAAGTCCAGAACTCAAAATGCGTACTGACTCCAACACAAACTTAGCCGGAAATGCTCTAGGAGATTTCCGGTGCTCGGAGATTTCCGAGCCCCAGTCCGGAGATCTCCGAGTGTCAGAGAATTTTCTACCAAGTCAAGAAGCCCAACCAGTAATGATCCAGAGTCAAGCACAACCGGAATTCCTACCAGATATTTCCGGAGTCCGGAGATCTCCGGTCCTCAACCCGGAGATTTCCGGGCTGGCGGCTGTACAACGAGCAGTTTTTGGAGAGGGGTATAAATACCCCTCCACCTACCTCCAGCAGATTAAGCTTCCAAATTTTCTCTCTCCTCCATTGGTGCTGAAGCTTGTTTCTCCCGGATCTCCCAATCTAGCCACTCAAATCCTTTGATACTTGGGGATCTGAGGAAGAAGCCACCGATCTACAACTCCACCGAAGCGTTTTGTTTTCCCCCCCCCCTCTATTTCTTGAGGGGCAACGAATCTAGGGTTCCTTTGTGGATAGCTAGGTTCAACTTTGTGTGTTCTTGATCCTTTGTGGATTCCTATGTGGATTTGACCTGTTGTTGTCTTTGTGGGAGCCCCCAATTCAGTTGTGGGTGTGTGCCTCACGTGTTTGTACGGGATCTTCTCCGCCCTTAAGGGAGTCCTTAGTGGAAGAGTGGATTCGCACCTTTGTGGTCGAATTCACAGGAAGAATAGGGTGAGGCCTTTGTGGCGTTGAGCAAACCTTTGTGGTAGCTCACACCCCTTCAACGAGACGTACACCTATGTGGTGGAACTCGGGATAAAATCGGTGTCTTCGAGTTCCTACGATTGTCTTGTTCCACTCTCCTTTACTGCATTCATGTTCTTGTTTAGTTTCCTTGTTGTCTTTCACTTGTATCACCTAGTTGCACATTTAGACAACTTACCTTCCGCTAGCCTAAAACTGAAAAACACATAAAAATTGGTCACCACCTATTCACCCCCCCTCTAGGTGGTCAACTGCCGTTCAAAGTGGCCGAATAAAAAATCAAGATGGAGAAGATGGTGGTGACCATCGGTCACCTAAGCGTAACTACCCCAAGTACCTGGAGGACAAGAAAGCTGGCAAGATAGTAGCCAAAGAGCAAGGTATATTCGATATACATGTTATAGCTGTGTACCTTACATCCGCCCATAGCAACACTTGGGTATTTGTTACTGGTTCTGTTGCTCATATTTGTAACTCTTAGGAGGAGTTGAGGAATAAGAGGCGCCTGGCTAAGGACGAGGTGACGATGCGCGTCAGAAACAGATCGAGAGTCAACGTGGTGGCTGCCGGCACACTCCCTCTACATCTACCATCAGGATTAATTTTGGTTTTAAATAAGTGTTATTTTGTACCGTCCTTGAGTGTAAACATTATCAGTGGTTCTTTCTTGTTGCAAGACGGTTATTCATTTAAATCAGTATCAAGTGGTTGTGCTATTTCAATGAATGATATCTTTTATGTTGATGCTCCCGAGTAATGGTTTATTCTTGTTGAATCTCGATCGTAGTACTCACATCCATAACAGAGATGCCAAAAGGATTAAGTGTAGTGATGATACTGCCATGTATATGTGGCATTGTCGTCTCGGTCATATTGGTGAAAAGCGCATGAAGAAACTCCATGCAGATGGACTTTTAGACTTGTTGGATTTTGGATCCCTCGATACGTGCGAACCGTGCCTTATGGGCAAAATGACCAAGACACCGTTCAAGGGTTTCGTTGAACGGGCGTCGGACTTGTTGGGAGTTATACATACATATGTGTGTGGACTAATGAGCGTATCGACACGCAATGGTTATCGTTACTTTGTCACCTTCACCGATGACTTGAGTAGATACGGTTATATCTATTTGATGAAACACAAGTCAGAAACATTTGAAAAGGATAAAGAATTTCAAAGTGAAGTTGAAAATCAGCTTAACAAGAAAATCAAGCACCTCCGATCCGATCGTGGTGGCGAGTATTTGAGTTTTCAGTTTGGCACACATCTGAAGGCATGTGGCATCGTGCCGCAACTTACGCCTGCTGGAACACCGCAACGTAACGGCGTGTCCGAGCGACGTAATCATACTCTATTGGATAGCGTCCGGTCTATGATGTCTCTTACCGATTTGCCCGTATCCTTCTGGGGTTATGCGTTAGAAACAACCACATTCATTTTAAATTGGGCTCCGTCCAAATCCGAAGAAACAACACCGTATGAGTTATGGTATGGCAAGAAGTCTAAGTTATCGTTTCTGAAGGTCTGGGGTTGTGAGGCGTATGTTAAGAAACTACAACCCGACAAATTCAAACCGAAATCGGAGAAAGTCGTCTTTTTAGGATATTCACGGGAAACCGTAGGATACACCTTCTACAACCAAGCTGAGGGCAAAACATTTGTCACGAAGACCGATACCTTTCTTGAGAAGGAGTTTATCGCGAAAGGAGTAAGTGGGAGAAAGGTAGACCTCGACGAGATCGTTTATCCTGAACTCGAAATTCCGAGTGATGCAACGGAAGCTGTTCGGAAACGTCCTCCACAGATGGGGTGGGAGAAACTGTCGAGGAAAGTATCCTTCCTCGTAGGTATGGTAGATCTCGTATCGCACCACAATGGTATGACAACCTAGTTTGCACCGTCATGTTAATTGAACAGGACGAACCTATGAACTACAAGGAGGAAATGGCGAGTCTAGAGTCCGAGAAATGGCTAGAAGCCATGAAATCCGAAATAGGATCCATTTATGATAACAAAGTGTGGACTATGATGGAGATTCCCGAAGGGCGCAAGGCCGTCGAGAATAAATGGATCTTTTAGAAGAAGACTGATTCTGACGGTAATTGACCATCTCTAAACTCGGCTTCGCAAAAGGTTTCCGACAGGTTCATGGGATTGACTACGATGAAACTTTTTCACCGGTAGCGATGCTAAAGTCTATTCGGATTTTGTTAGCAGTCGCTGCATATTACGGTTATGAAATATGGCAGATGGATGTCAAAACAGTGTTCCTGAATGGCAATATTGAGTAAGAGTTGTATATGGTACAACCGGAAGGTTTTTTCAATCCAGAAAATGCTAACAAGGTATGCAAGCTTCAACGTTCCATCTACGGATTGAAGCAAGCATCTCGGAGCTGGAATCTTCATTTTGATGAGGTGATCAAAGGTTTTGGATTTGTCCAAAATTTGGAAGAGACCTGTATTTACAAGAAAATGAGTGGGAGCTCGGTTGTGTTCTTAGCACTATATGTAGATGATATATTGCTGATTGGGAATGATGTGGAACTTCTGAATAGCGTGAAGAAATATTTAAACAGTAAATTTTCCATGAAGGACTTAGGAGAAGCTGCATACGTCTTAGGCATTAAAATCTATCGTGATAGATCAAGACATCTATTAGCGTT
Organism: Poa annua; assembly: GCA_026929855.1. Classification (NCBI taxonomy): domain Eukaryota; kingdom Viridiplantae; phylum Streptophyta; class Magnoliopsida; order Poales; family Poaceae; genus Poa; species Poa annua. Next base: position 74,217,259 of record CM049431.1, on the reverse strand, counting down.
GAGTCAGAGTACTTATCTTGATAATATACATAAGCGTTTCGGTATGGAGACGGCAAAGAAGGGTTCTCTGGCTGTTATCAAGAATAAAACATTGCGAAAGGCACAGTGTCCGGTAACGGAACAAGGTAAGGCCGAAATGACTAAACATCCTTATGCTTCAGCCATAGGATCGATTATGTATGCAATGTTGAGTACTCGAACTAATGTAGCATTGGCTCTTAGTGTGACAAGGCGTTTCCAAAGTAATCCAGGAATGAAACATTGGATTGTTGTTAAGAGCATTCTTAAGTATCTCAAGAAGACAAAGGAAACGTTCCTTGTCTATGGTGGCTGTGATGAAGAACTTGGCGTAACAGGTTACGTTGATGCAAGTTTCTGCTCAGAGGCCGATGACTCTAAGTCACATACATGTTATGTGTTCAAGGTGAATGGAGGCGCCGTGTGCTGGAGAAGTGGGAAAGCAACCCATCGTCGCGCAATCTATAATGGAGTCGGAGTATATCGCTGCTTGCGAAGCCGCGAATGAAGCTGTGTGGCTGAGGAAGTTCATCATTGAACTTGGAGTGTTCCCAAGAGCGCAAGAACCCATGATCCTCTTATGCGACAATACGGGTGCTATTGCTAACGCGAAGGAGCCAAGGTCTCACTCCACCGCCAAACACATTCTCCGACGATTCCATGAGATACGACAGTATGTACAAGGAGGCGATGTGAAGATTTGCAAAGTGCATACGGATCTGAATGTGGTAGATCCCCTGACGAAGCCTCTTCCGCTTGACAAGCATGAAAAACACCAAGAAACTATGGGTGTTAAGCTTTTACCAAGTTGTAATCTAGATTAATTTATAGTCTAGTGCAAGTGGGAGACTGAAGGAGATATGCCCTGGAGGCAATTAATAAAGTGTATTTCTTTATCATATCTCGTTTGTTCATAATATGTTTTGTGTCATGCTATAACTGTATTAAGCGGAAAAATTAATACACGTGTGATACATAAACAACTAGGTCCCTAGTAGACTCTACTAAGACTAGTTTCATTGCGTGATTAATGATCGAGGTTTCCCGATCATGTGGCATGGCGCCAGTTGGCAATGAAGTCATGTCGTTGGTAGAACGATGTGATGGACATAGCCATATTTGTAGGACGCATCCATTACACCTTCGACCGTGAGATCAACTCTTATTGTTATTCCTGGAAGATATTTTGATCGCACCAAACGTCGTATCTTAATAGTATGACAATAACGGTGATACTTTTGGGTATCGTAAGGGGGTAGTTGAGACGAGGGGTCAAGAGCGGGATTTGCTAGTCCGCATAGCAGGATAGATACTCTAGGGCCCACTCGGTGAGATTATGTCTAATGAGCTTGCAAGCATGTGACTAGGTCACGGAGACATGAAATCATAGACGAGTAGAAGATAGTGTTGTCGGTAACGAGGTCAACTAGGTATGGAGATATCTATGAACGATGCTCGGACACGCTAAGTATCGATATGACAAAAGGTTTAAGACTTAACGTTCAGGTTTGATAGATGAGATCCATTCGTTATATCACAGGGATTAATTCATGGGGTCCATGCCTACGAGTTAATCATTGATAAGAGAGGGGTCTCGATCATGTCTGTTATTATATCGAACCGCTAGGGTAACACACTTAAGGGGCTTCGACAAGACAACCGGAAAGGAAAGAGATCACCGGGAACGTCCCGGGAATGGTCCGATGGAGATCGGGCAGCGCCGAAATAGTTTTCGGAGCTAGAATAAATTATATATAATATGTTTGATATTAATTAGTGTAATTAATGTTTAAATATGATTTTATATATTTATTTTCGAATTTATTTAGGCTGATTTTCCCAAATGTGGCTTCTAGTGCAAAGAAGGCCCATGGGGGAAAAAATCCCTAAGGGAATTCGGTGTGGGGGGGGGGGCAAGGAGGCCGGCCTAGGTGGGCCAAATGGGGCCCACCAGGGCCGGCGCACCAGCCATGCCGCACCAGGCATGTGGGGGTTAGTGTAATTAACCAATTAATTCCCCAATTATCTCTTCGTGATTCCCTTTGTGGGAGTTGCGCTGAGAAGAGAGGAGGTCTCTCCACCATAGCCCGCTGCCGCGCTGCTGGTGTTCCGGTCTAAGTCTTTCGCTGCTCGTCCTGGACTGGAGCTTCGGAGGTCGTCGTCTCCACCGTATGTGTGTAACGCCTTGCGAGGTGCTGCGCTAGCGGTGCTGGGAGGTCTACTTCCACTACACGACCTTGAGGTCGGCTTCGTCGGTCTTCATCGTCAACGTTAGTGCGTGAACGAAATCCCGCTTTCGGTCTATAAGGGTATGTATTCATATCTCCGTTGTACTTCTATATCTGCATAGTATAGATCTTGGCTAGTTTAAGGATATCGTTGCTAGGAAATTTTTGTTCTGCCTACGATCCCCTTCAGTGCGCCCACCAACGCCGGAGTAGCAGATGATGCACCCAATCTCGCAAGAGCGGGCGCTCGTCGCTAAACAACAGCAACAACAGGAATAGCGTATCCTCGACGTGCATCACAATCTCAGCAATCTACTCCCGTGTCCATCCTACCAGAACCCCTCCACAATCTCCTCCTCTTCCTGCTGTCGTCCCCAATCATGGCTTCAACTCTCGCGTTCATGCCTCAACCCTCTCATCCGGGATCACGGCCTCTTCCGAGATCACGGCCTCTCCCCCGATTTCCTCATCCACACCTCTTCCGAGATCACGGCCTCCAGCTGACCCATCTTCTATTCCGATCCTTCAACCGAAGCTCTACCGCCGCCGTTTCACTTCCGTACATACATATATAGGTTTGAGGATTGAAGAAAAGGAAGACTATACGATGGAGGATTCCAAGCCGTAAAGAATTCTACCTGCGCCAAGACGGGGAGAAGATTCTAGATGCGACGTACGAAATAGTACGGACGGACGATAAATGTACCAAGGTTTTGGGAGGATGAAACACAAGCCGTATTATATAGTAGAGATACAACCTACCGGCCCTATAAGACGTGATTCCAGTGGGGCAAGGTGAATACGACCGACAAAGCCCATCAAAACCGTGCGCCAACCGGCTTGTCCTCGGTGAATCCTAGTTGCCGCGTAGGTCGGAGCTAGCACAGCTCCGCACACCCGCACGCGCGTAACTGGGCCATCCCAATAAGGTCAGATTTCACTTTTTTTTTTTTTTTTCGTATCGTTTTCTTTTTTCTTTTTTTCTTTTTGTTTCCTTTTTCTGTTTCCTTTTTTTTCCTTTATTTTTTCCTTTTTTCTTTTTTGGCTGTTTCTTTTTTCTTCTTAGTTTCTTTTTCCTTTTTCTTTTTTGGCTGTTCAAAACTAAAAATTGTTCAGTTTCTAAAATATTTCAATTTTTTGTAATATCTTATATATTTGTGATTTTTTTTCCAATTTTCAAAATTAAAATGTTTAAAATTAAAAATGTTCAAACATATTTTTTTTAAAACTAGTTTTCATTCAAATATCCTTTTCGTTCAACTTTTAAATAATATTTAACAAAATTTTTGTTCAAAACATATATTTGTTTAAAACTGAAAATTGTCCAGTTTTCGAAAATATTTCAAATTTTAGTAATGTCTTTATATATTTTAAAAAATGTTCAATTTTTAAAAAATTAAAATGTTCAAACATAAATTTTGTTCTAACTAGTTTTCGTTCAAACATCTATTTTTTAATTTTTAAAAACTGTTTAACAATAATATTTGTTCATAGACTTTTTCTATGCACTTTTAAAAAAATGTTCAAAAATAATTTTTGTTCAAATACCATTTTTGTTTCCTTTTAAAAAACTTTGCAAATTATTAGCATATTTCAAAAAACGAAATGAATACACATTAAAATCCGTTCAAAAATAATTTTAGTTCATAGAATTTTTCTGTTCACTTTTTTATCTAAAAATTGTTCATATTAAAAAAGTGGAAAGTAGATGAATATGTTATTGCTGGTACTTGAACTCGCGGTGACACATTAAAAACCGTTCAAAAATAATTTTAGTTCATAGAATTTTTCTTTTCACTTTTTTATCTAAGTATATGATCCAAATGGGCCGGCCCATATAGCGTTAGTGGGTGCGCGGAGCTATGTTATATCCGCCTAACGCGGAGACTAGGACCTCCCCCTGTCCTCATACTCGCCGCCGCGAGGTCCACCCCAGCCGCCGACCTACGCACCTTCGACGCGCCGAGCTGTGCGCCGCCGCCGACGAGGAACATCCTGCGCGCCTCCGGCCTGGCGTCCTTGGCGCTGCCGGCCCTGGAGCTCCATCTTGTGCCCCTGTTTCTATCGACTATTAGGTCCTCGGCGACGTGGGCGCGGCAGGATGCTGACCATGCCGTGACTTCCCCAGGCTCCCTGTCCGCGAGCTTCCCCAGGTACTGTACTAAACACCGTCGGGCCACGTTCTCCGCCAGGTCCCCTCGTAGCCAGACCGGACTGCGACCTCCAGGTCCCCTCCGCCGCAAGACGGACAGGAAGCCCCCCTGCCTGCAGCCATGTTCGACGTCGTCGTTGTTCCGGTAGTCTGCCGCCGCCGGAATTCCCGCTAGCTGGAATTGCACCGCCAGAACACCCAATGGCACGGCTGCAGAAGCTCGGCTCCAAGGTGGTCCTTTGGTGCCGCCTGCCTGCCGATGTGCGTGCTCGTTGTTTATCTGAACTTACATTTTCTGCTTTCTGTACTGCTCATGATGTGCTCCTGAGCTGCTGCCTCTGTCGAATTGGACTTCCCATGATTCAACAAGGTTTGGTTGTGTTTGTAGCTCTGTCGTATGTATTTGTGTGTGAATTTTGCTGTTTGTTCCCTAACCCGGTTTCTCGGTGACCTATTTGGCACATCAAATCGTGATGCTATTTGGTACATCGATGGGCCAGGTAGACAGTAATATGCATGTTTTTCTAGTGTGGGACGTATACGTCTTCAGCAGATTGCAGTGCATGTTTGTCTATTTTGGTAGAAAGTAGTGCATGTTTTTCTATTCTAGTTACAGAGAAATAGGAAAAAATAATCGTCAGGCAGTACACACTTGCTGTAATAGGACGTGCAAAACGTTTTGTCGTCAAGTTTAGAAATGGTTAACTTTCGTCATTCTTCTGATTTTCTTTGTCAAACATTCTTTGTTTTCGTTCTTTTTCTTCAGAGTGGACTTCGGGCTTTGTATGGGAAGTTCACATAAATTATAAGTGAAGTCTACTGGTTCCCTTGACCAAATCAGAGGCGACAATCCACCCGCCTGCACCATTGTTGTTCCTCACCGACCGAGCAGTGAGGCTCTGGTGCTCCCCTACGTGCCTTCCCGCCGACGAGCTAGATGCCATCCGTTCTGAATTCCGTTCTTCCTCGTCACCGACTGGAATCTATCTCTATTTTGTTTGCAAAATTATGTGCGGCTGTAGTCCTGTCGTAGTACAGATTAATGGTATTTTGCAGTACACGGACATTGTTGAAAGTGCAATATTTGCACCCCTATATTTTGGTGACTAATGACAGTATAAAAGGTAGTTATAATGTCTGTGATGATATATGCAGGAATAGATACCATGTATCCATATGGTGGTTTAACCCCAAAAAGGTTGCAGGTTTCAGTAATGGTTCCTTCGGTTCTGGTCCGGAAATTCAGACAGAGATTTCCGGGTCTAGTCTGGAGATTTCCAGGCCATCGAAGATTTTTACTAATTCAAGAAACCAAGCTAGCACTAGACGCAAGAAATCACAGTGAGAAATTCAGCAGGATCCGGAAAATTCCAGGCGCCAGCCCGGAGATTTCCGAACCTTGAAGCACGAAGAATATCGCCAAGTCAGAAATGCTTTCAGTACTGGTTCTGCCAATTCTCAGTCGGAGAAGTCCCCGGAGATTTCCGAGGCGCGGCCTTGGTCGTGCCTCCTAGTGGCCTTGGTCGTGCCTCCTCCAATGGTGCTCAATGAGATCTTGCCGAAGTTGATTGGCAGATGGGGCATTCTCAATTATACGATATGTTTCAAGAAACGCGACAACTGTATTTGGGTTTCTTGCTGGTTTGACCCATGTGCCAACATTGTCAAAGAAAAAAGATAAGTTCAAACCCCTCTCATCCTCAATGATCATATTGTGAAGAATCACACAAGTGGTTAGGATATCCTTGAGGGTGTTCATATCCCAAAACCGGGCAGGATCTTGGACTATTGCAAACCTAGCTTGCGAAACACCAAAAGCCCTTCTATATATTTTTGGGTTGCTTCTTGATATTTTGCAAATTCAGCTTCGGCCTTCCCACTCGGATTCTTGAAGCTATTCACAAAAGTGACCCAATCCGGGTATATGCCATCGGCTAGGTAGTATCCCATTGTATAATCCATCCCATTGACAGCGTAATTGCAAGCCAGGGCATCACCATTAGCTACCCGGGCAAGAAGATGAGACCTATGGAGGACACTGATATTGTTGAGAGAATCGGGCAAACCAAAATAAATAAATAGTGCCAAACACATAGGTCCTGAGATGTAACTGCCTCGAGCACGATCATCCGGTCTTTGTCCTTGCCAAGCTTTGGACAATTTTTCCAAGTCTAGTGCATACAATCTATGGTACCGAGCATACCCGGCAACCTCGGCGTTCAATCTCCCCCATTAATCTAATAGTATCTTCTTCATTGGGTGCTTGTAGATACACCGGGCAGAACCTTGCCAAGCTTTGGACAATTTTTCCAAGTCTAGTGCATACAATCTATGGTACCGAGCATACCCGACAACCTCGGCGTTCAATCTCCCCCATTAATCTAATAGTATCTTCTTCATTGGGTGCTTGTCGATACACCAGGCAGAACCTTGCCAAGCTTTGGACAATTTTTCCAAGACTAGTGCATACAATCTATGGTACCGAGCATACCCGACCAACCTCGGCGTTCAATCTCCCCCATTAATCTAATAGTATTTTCTTCATTGGGCGCTTGTAGATACACCGGGCAGAACACACAGATCATCACTCTGCGGAATCTACGCACTGATTCCATGGTCGTATCCTCGCCTATGCGAAGATAGTGAACGGATAGACGTCGCCTAGGGGGTGTGTGAATAGGCGATTTAAAACTTTTTTGAGAAGTCGGATTATCCGGTCCAAGAAAGATCCGGATATTCCGGTATGCTTGATAAACGCGGAATAAAACTAGATGTTTAATTTAACAAGCATACAATCTAGATATATATACTAGGCTCACCTATGTGCACCAACAACTTATGCTAAGAAATAGAAGTAACAAGGTGATAACAAGATAGATGACTTCAAGCATGAAGGCTATCACAATGTAAAGTGCATAAGTAAAGAGTTCGGGTATAGAAATAACCGAGGCACGCGGAGACGAGGATGTATTCTTGAGTTCCACCCAAATGGTGTATGTCTCGTTTAGAAAGGTGTGCGCAACCACAACAGGTTAGTCTCAACGCCACAAAGGCTCACCTTCTTCTCCTGATAAACTCAACCACAAAAGGTTGCGAGTTCACCTTCCACTATTGATCTCCTTTGGGGCGTGATGCACACGGTGGGTGTGTCGTTGGGAGACCCAAGAGGAAGGTATGAAGTAGTGCAGCAGCAAGTTTTCCCTCAGTTATGAAACCAAGATTATCGAACCAGTAGGAGATGGACGTTTCCCCCGAGGTTGTTGGAAGCCACATTGACACGGCGCAACACCAGCGTCAGCAACGAACGTGGAGCCTGCACACAAACAATCAAGATACTTTGCCCCAACTTAATAGTGAGGTTGTCAATCTCACCGGCTTGCTGTAACAAAGGATTAAACGTATGTGTGAAAGAAAGATGTTTGTTTGCAGAAAGTAACAGGTTTGAAGTTGTGGTTTTATCAGATTAATGAGAATGACCGGGATCCACATTTCACTAGTGGTGTCTCTCCATAAATAATAACATTCACCCATGAGTGGTAAACAAATTATAACTAGGCAATTGACAGAATAATGATGAGCAACCCAATGCATATACTAACGTAATGATGTCTAGTGTGAGATTCATTCGGGCATTACAACAATATACATAGACCGTTCCAACCGCATCTATGACTAATAATCCACCTTCCGGTTAGCGTCCGCACCCCTTTCAGTATTAAGTTGCATGCAATAGATTATCGCCTTAAGCACTGTGTGTAAAGTAAGTAAGTAACATCATTCTTAGATAAAGTACTATTGTTTTTATCCCTAGTATCAACAGTACATCTACAACCTTAGAGCTTTCTGTCACTGCCCCAGATTTAATAGAGACATGAACGCACTATCGAGCATAAATACCCCCTCCCGGAGTTACGAGCATCTACTTCGCCAAAGCACACACAAGTAACAGAGAGCATGGAAGATCATTAAATAGCACACACATGATATATTATGAAGCAATAACTTTAGTACTTCATCGGATTCCAGCAAACACAACATGGAGAATTACATAAAGATGATCTTGATCATGATAGGAAGATCACAAGATCTAAACATGATAGCACAAGAGGAGAAGACAACCATATAACTAGTGCTATGGAACCTTAGTCCAAAGGTAGACTACTCACGCATCAGTCCGGAGGCGGTCATGGCGACGTAGAGGCCTCCGGGGACGATTCCCCCTCCCGGTAGGGTGCCGGGGAGCAGTTCTGATCTCTCCCGAATTGGTGTTGACGACGGCGGTGGCTCGGGACCCGTTGAGGAAAAAGTGAATATCGTCCGATCATTTTTAGTTCAGGAAGTATTTATGGGCGAAAGGGTGATGTCGGTGGAGGGCCGAGGGGCCCACACCACCTCCTGGCGCGGCCAGGAAAGGAGACGCGCCACGGGGTGGTGTGGCCACCTCGTGGCTCTTCTCCGTCTCGTGTTCGGTCTTATGGAACCTTCATAAATCAAAAATATTTCCAAGATGTTTCTTTTCCAATTCCGAAAATATTTCCTTAAGTACTATTCTGAAACAAAAAACAACAGAAAACAGGGAACTGACACTTTGGCATCTTGTTAATAGGTTAGTCTCAGAAAATGCATAAAACTATATAAAATGCATGTAAAACATGCAACAACATGACATAACATAGCACGGAACATAAGAAATTATAGATATATTGGAGACATATCAACATCCCCAAGCTTAGTTCTACTCGTCCCGAGTAGGCAAGAAGGATAAAACAAGAATAATTTCTGAAGTGACATGCTTAAACACAATCTTGATCACGTAATAATGTAAGGCATGTAAACTGAGATCAAATGAATAAGTGTTGTAGTTTATATTGATATCAAATGAGTAATAAATAAACAAGTAGTTGAAGCAAGCAAAGCTTTCAATGATATAGTACTAGATAGAAATCAACTGTGCAAAGTAGATATTAAAGATTATTTAAGCTTCAAGCACAACAATATAATTATCTAATGCTTCCAACAAACATGACAACTTAATAAAAGGATCAAGTCAAGCAATATCAATATGCACGTAGAAGATCAATACTTTATTTGTTCAAAATAAACAAGCAAGCAGTCAACGTTGGTTCCTGGCACCAGGAGGTTATGGCTAAAAGAATGTTAACGGAGTTTTGGAAGGCCAACGGAAGAAAGGCTCACGAAGCTGCAAGTAATCATTAGACAAGAGAAAGTCTTATAATCGAAGCTATGCAAGGAGTAGTGATTGCCACACAACGGATGCACATGAGCTATAAGTATATGAAATCTCTCCAATGGAACTAGTGGGGGTGCATCCAACTTGCTTGCTCACGAAGACATAGAGCACTTTTGAGGAGGCTCATCATTGGAATATACAAGCCAAGTTCTATAGTGTAAAGTTCCCCACATAGTTATGCAACTAATACATGAAAACTCTCTCATGTGGAGTAAAGGTGCTAAACATGAGCACAAATGATGATCATAAATGACATGGTGCTATAACATGAGCACAAGTGATGACTATAAATGATATGGTGCTATAACATGAGCACGAGTGTGTGATAAAAAATAGTAATGTTGCCCCCTTTTTATTTCTTTTCTTTCTTTTTTTCTTCTTTTTCTCTTTTTTCTCTTTTTTCTTTTTCTGTTTCTCTTTTCGATGGCCTCCATGGCTCTTTTCACTTTTAGGGGCAAGCATCCTAATATGATATATGATATATGACAACACACTAATGATCATAAAACAACATACTGATGATATAAGTAACTAATATGAATGTGCCATAAGAATGCATATGACAACAATGCCTCTGCTAGTGTAGCAAGTTATGCAATGCTCTAGCGTAACATGGGTAAAACCACACATCAGCTTTATATGCAAAGCAATATATAAGTAATGAATGAAAACAAGTCATGTAATGTAAGATGGATGTTACATGGCAATATATCTCGGAACTGCTATGGAAATGCTGTAGTGGGTAGGTATGGTGGATGTTTTGAGGAAGATATTAGGCTTATATGTAGGAGAACAAGATGAAGATCTCCCACGAGTTTGGATGTACCCGCGAAAAATGCAACAACTCTCAATGTGAGAAAGGGCAATGCAAAATACCGAAGAGGCAAGCAATATGGTGGTGGAAGTGCCATGAAAACCGCAGTTTTAGAACTCACAAGTAAAAATATTCCAAATAAAAATATGATCATACAAGGCATAATGAACATTACTCCTAGAGGGATCATGACGAATGACAAAGTCACCGCTGGCTTCCCCGACCGTAGCGCATAACATAAAGTCATTATGATTGCTTTAGACAAATAGAAGTCATATACCATTATGCAATCAACTGGAAATTTAAGTGTTGCACAACTTCAAGTTTTTTTAGACCAACCATTAATCATTCCACTTTACTAGACCATCATGTTTACCATTAAGCAAATTAATATCTCAAAACAACATCAATGATTCAAGTGACACAATTTAATAATCTACAAGATTATGAATCATTTAATTATACCATCTACCACATTTAGCATTTTCTGTTCTCAACCAAACACCAATAAACTTATTTAAAAGATAATCTCCCCAAGTAATTAAACAATGAGATATAAGAGTATGATATAACAAAGCTAACAACTCTAGCAAGAGATGTATGAAAAACAAGAGCTAGAAAGCAAATAATAACATGAAAAGAATACTCAACGAATATAAGTGAAGAATACGAGTATTCATAAAAAAAAGCGGAGCGTGTCTCTCTCCCACACAAAAGAATTCTAGGGTCCATTTTATTCAGAGAATGAAAATAAAAAAATCAAAAACAAAAAGACGCTTCAAGATAAGCACATAAGATGTGGCGGAATTAAAATATAGTTTCACTAGAAAGGACCTGATAGTTTGTCGATGAAGAAGGGGATGACCAACACGCTTGAGTCTTCTTGAATTATATTGGGGGTGAACCACGGGGGAATCCCCAAGCTTTGGCATTACTATCCTCTTGATCACATTATATCATACTTCTCTCTTGATTCTTGAAAACTTCCTCCACACCAAATTTAGAGTAACTTCATTAGAGGGTTAGTGCACAAAAAATTATGATATTCTGTAGGAACACAATTGCTACCAATGCTACTAGACATTAGTTATAGCCACTGATACTTCATAGGATAACAAGATCAAATCAAAATAGCAAAAGAGGCATTGCAAAATAAATGACAGAATCTGTTAAAAACAGAACAGTCCGTAAACACAAATTTTTTCGAGGCACTTAACTTGTTTAGATCATAAAACTCAAAACTAAATTAAGTTGCGTATACATCTGAGAATTGCGCATAAAAAAGTGCAGATTTTTCTGACGTTCCAGTGAATCGATATAATTTTAACGGTGGCCAACAAAAATATGTTTCAGCACATGAATTGAATTTTAACATCAACTTTCGACTAGAGGCTTAACTTGACACAACATTGCAATAAAAATAAGATACACAAGAATTACTACAGATGTAGGCATGTTCCTTTACACAAGAAAAACAAATTAAAGTAACAGAAAATAAAAGTGGGTTGTATCCCATAAGCGCTTTTGTTTAACGCCTTTGAGCTAGGCACAAAGTGAAACTCAAGTATTATCAAGAGATGAAGCATCAACACCATAATTGTCGGCCCAACGAGGACTGGGGTGTGTAGAGCCCACTCCCCGCAGGACTCGCACGCTGGCAGGATAGACGAAACGACTAAGGACCGAGCCATCGCTTGGAGAGATCCTTGAGAGGCAACTCCCCTCGAGGGCCTGAAAGGGAAGCCAGGGCCTGAAGGGGACCGCACGTTTCAAGAGACTCCCCGAGGATCACTTCGCCTGGAGAGAAGTCAACGGAAACCTCCCCACAGGCCTCCTCCGCGGCCCTGTGGAGACACTTTGCGGCCAAGCAAGCGCGCATGGCGCACATGTCCTCTGCAGCAGCCGCAGAGTGACGCGAGCACTCCCATTGTCATTCTGGTGATAAAGGAGTCAACAAAGTTGCGCCGTCTGCGCCAGGACAGCTGGGACTTTACTCTCTGGTGATAAAGCGGCTGGACGGCGCAACGCTCCAAGAAGATCGTCATCATGGGCTCCACCATGATCACTGTAACCCCTGCGAGCCGTTATGCACGGTCTGCTGCCTGTCGGCCACCGCGTCCAACTTTATCACGGATGGACTGTGTCCAAGAAGGTTTCGGCAACGGTGGACTCCGTCTCCCCCGGCGCCACTGCCATGTGGGAGCCCACCTTGGACGCACGGCGCAAGGAAGGTGCTCGTGGCGCCTATAAAAGGAGCAAGAGATCCACCGTAGAGAGGGATCGGCCAATTGCTTGTTAAACACTTGTAACCCTAGCCGAGCAAGTAGGATAGCCATCTGATGGACGAGGAAGGCAACCATTGTGTCCCTCTCCAAGCACAGAACTGCCTCAAGAGAGCCCTCGGCAAGCTCATTGTACTGTAACCTCTGCATTGCAATACAGACAAGCAGGAGTAGCGATGTTACCTCCTCCAGAGGGCCGTGAACCTGGGTACGGGTCGGTGTCCATTTCTGTCGTGGGTGTTCCTCTCCAGGCCCGGCGAGCACCGTCGTCGTGCCTCTCGAGGGCCGTTTGACCTCCGTGTTCAATCCCCCGTTCGAACTACACTTCAGGGTGTGACTACCCCTGTTCCGTGGGAGTCACTCTCCGACATTTGGTGCGCCAGGTAGGGGATTGACGCGCGTCAACGACCTTCGAGCCGCCTCCGCGCCATGGCGGACACCCGCGCTACTCGCGCTGCCCGTGCCAACAAACGCGCGTCAGAAGGAGCTCGCGCCGTGCCCGGCGCCACCGCCACGCGCAGACGGCGGGGACGTCCCCACAGTGAGGAGCGGGCCAACTCCGGCCCTCACGTGGAGGAGCCCAAGCACGACGCCGAGCATCAAGAGGACGCGTAGTCCTCGCACCTGACGCAGCGCCCGAGCGGCTCCACCCAAGGAAGGACGGACCCCGCGCCCCACACCGCCCTGCTCATGGCGCAAGAACTTCTCCGCTACCAGCCTACCGCTGAGGCCCACGAGCAGTGGCTGGAGCGCCTCAACCACCTCATCGGCATCGCCACGACTCGCCCCGCTCCGTTGCAGTCCATCGTGCCCCACTCCTTCGCAGGCATGGCTGCGCCAGACGCGCCTCCGCCTCCTCCAGGGCTTGCGCCGGCCGCGACGCAGAGGGTTGTCTCCCACGCGTCCTCGCCTCTCGACTGCCTGATTGTGTAGCGCACCGCGCCAGACGCGCGTGTGGGGATGGAGCTCCAGCGCAACCGCCAGAACCGCCTTGTGGAAGAAATTGGCCAAGCGGGCCAGCAGAACCGCGGCGCGCTGCAGAGCAGAGTCGCTGAAGGAGATATGCCCTAGAGGCAAATAAACAAGTAGTATTTATTGCATTATCTCATAAGTTTATAATAGGTTTTTGTATTATGCTATAACTGTATTAATCGGAATTATTAATACACATGTTATACATAGACAACCAGAGTCCCTAGTGAGCCTCTATATAAACTAGTCCATTGGGCAACTGTTGATCGAGATTCTCGATCAAGGACAATGATGTCGGTTGACAATGGGGTCATCTTATTAGTAGAATAAGGTGATGGACATACGCAAAGTATTGCAATAAGATCGTATTACGATGTTTGTCATTTGCAATAAATGAGTAATATGATAGCTTATTCGTTAGACCGTGAGACCATACTTATTGATACTTCGTAGGGGTACTTTGACAGCATCAAACGTTGTGTCTTACATAGCAAGACAATAACAGTGTCCATCTTGGGTATCCCGAAAGAGTATGTTGAGACGTAAGGATCAAGAGCGGGATTTGTTCATTCTTGTAATGGAAAGATACTCTGGGCCCACTCGGTGAGATTGCATCTATATAGCCGCGCAGCTTATGACTAGGTCATGGAGATGTAATATCACAGACGAGTTAATAACCTTTGTCGGTAACGAGGATACACCAAGGACATCGAATGTCTACGATCATATCTCGGACAAGGTAGTATCATAGAAACAAAGGGAATGGATATCATGTTTATGGTTCAATGATGATATTCATAGAATGCACAGGGGCCGTCATATGCATCCAGGTATCCCTGGCGGTCATTGGTGAGCAGAGTGTCTCGACCATTGTCGGCCCAGTGGAGACTGGGTTATGAAGAGCCCACTCTCCCTAGGCCTCGCACGCGGGTTGATAAGACGAAACGACTAAGGACCAAGCCATCGCTTGGAGAGACCCCCGAGAGGCAAATCCCCTCGAGGGCCTGAAGAGGAAGCGAGGGCCTGAAGAGGACCCGCGCTTCAAGGGACCCTCCCGAGGCGCCGTGCGCCCAGAGAGAAGTCAACAGAAATCCCACCTCAGGCCGCCATGGGCCCGTGGAGAAACTTCGCGGCCAAGGAAGTACGGTAGGGCGCACATGGCCTCTACCGTATCCGCAGAGTAACGTAGGCGCTCCCTTTGCCGTTTTGGTGTTAAAGGAGTCAATAAAGTTGCGCCGCCTGCGCCAGTACAGCTGGTACCTTCCTCTCAGATGATAAAGCGGCTGGAAGGCGCAACACTCCAAGAAGATCGTCATCGTGGGCTCCACTCCAAAGACTCCAGTCCCTGCGAGCCGTTCTGCGTGGTCTGCAGCTTGTCGGCCACCGCGCCCAACTTTATCGACGATGGACCGCGTGAAGGGAATATGCCCTAGAGGCACTTAATAAACATAGTTTATTGGCAATATCCCAATCGTTCATTATATGTTTTACACCATGCTATAACTGTATTAAGCGAAAACATTAATACAGGTGTGGTAGATAAACAACCAGGTCCCTAGTAGCCTCTACTAAGACTAGTTTCGTTGCGCGATTGATGATCGAGGTTTTCCGATCATAGGGCATGGCGCCGGTCGGCAATGGAAGTCATATCGTTAGGTGTAACGATGTGATGGACATACCCAGTATTTATAGGACATAATCGTTACGCCTTAAGACCGTGAGATCAACTCTTATTGTTATCCCTGGAAGATACTTTGATCGCACCAAACGTCATATCTTATATAGTGTGACAATGATAGGTGATGCTTTTGGGTATCGGAAGGGGGTAGTTGAGACGAGGGGTCAACAACGGGATTTGTCAGTCCGCATAGCCGGATAGATACTCTAGGGCCCACTCGGTGAGATTATGTCAAATGAGTTTGCAAACATGTGACTAGGTCACCAGCTGACATAATATCATAGACGAGTAGAAGATAGCGATGTCGGTAACAAGATCATGCAAGGTATGGAGATATCTGAGAATGATGCTCGGACGCGCTAAGTATCGCCATGACAAAGGGTTTAAGACTAGACGTCTAGGTTTGATAGATGAAAGTCATTCGTTATATCAC
This sequence comes from Poa annua, assembly GCA_026929855.1. Taxonomy (NCBI): domain Eukaryota; kingdom Viridiplantae; phylum Streptophyta; class Magnoliopsida; order Poales; family Poaceae; genus Poa; species Poa annua. The sequence goes on along the minus strand of CM049431.1, from coordinate 74,201,431 downwards.
AGGGATTAATTCATGGGGTCCAGGCCTACGAGTTAGTCATTGATCATAGAGGAGTCTTGATCGTACCTGTTATTATATCGAACCGCTAGGGTAACACACTTAAGGGGTTTCGACAAGACAACCGGAAAGGAAAGAGATCACCGGGAACGTCCCGGGAATGGTCCGATGGATATCGGGCAGCGACGAAAGAGTTTTCGGAGCTAGAATAAATTATATATAATATGTTTGATATTAATTGGTGTAATTAATGTTCAAATATGATTTTATATATTTATTTTCGAATTTATTTAGGCTGATTTCCCTAAACGGGCCTTCTGGTCGAAAGAAGGCCCAAGAGGGGAAAATTCCTCAAGGGAATTCGGTGGGGGTCAAGGTGGCCGGCCTAGGTGGGCCAAAAGGGGCCCACCAGGTGGCCGGCGCACCAAGGGAGCCGCACCAGGCAATCGGGGATAGTCCCACATTGCCTGGCTGACAAGTTGGCTCCCCCCGGGAGCCTTTATATAGAGGGGCACCCCTGGCCTTTTAATTCACCAATTAATTCCCTAATTCTCTCTCGATCTCGTGATTCCCTTTGTCGGAGTCGCGCTGAGTAGAGGAGGGGGATCTCTTCCACCATAGCCCGCTGCCGCGCTGCTGGTGTTCCGGTCCAAGTCTTCCGCTGCTCGTCCTGGACTGGAGCTTCGGAGGCCGTCGTCTCCACCGTATGTGTGTGACGCCCTGCGAGGTGCTGCGCTAGCGGTACTCGGAGGCCTACTTCCTCCACCCGACCTTGAGGTCATCTTCGTCGTCTTCGTCGCGCCGAGTTATCCGCGACCTAGAGGTCGGCTACGTCGTCTTCGTCGTCAACGCTTGTGCGGGAGCGTAATCCCCGCTATTCGGTCTACGAGGGTATGTATTCCGATCTCCGCCGTACTTATTTATCTGCATAGTGTAGATCTTGGCTAGTTTAAGGATATCGTTGCTAGGAAATTTTTTGTTTTCTGCACACGATCCCCTTCAGTGGTATCAGAGCCGATCTATCTTAGATATAGCTGTACACTGTTAGAACCCGTGTTCTGCACGGGGGCACCGTTCCTGTTATTTGCTACCCTCTAGCGTGCACTTGTGATTCCAGCGGCATCGAGTTGATGAAGCGGCCCGGACCGACTTTACGCGTACGCTTACGCGAGACTGGTTTCACTACTGACATACGGCTTGTACCGTATCTGTGGCTGGCGGGTGCCTGTTTCTCTCTCTTTATTTGGTGTTGCATATTCAATGGAGGGCCCGAAAGGGATGCTTAAACATGCAATTATTGGATCGTTGTTGTGGTCATAAGGTTCGTAGGTATGAAGCGGTTCTATTTACGAAAGCCCCAAGCCACGTAAAATATGCAAAAGATAAAGTAGAAGCGTCTAACTTTATTTTGCAGGGGCTATGTGATATGGTCAAGGTAGGTTTATTAAATTGTTTATAAACTGCGGGCGCCAAGAAGACTATGGCGCAATGGACTATATCACATTGCATTACATTTGATGTTTTGTGTGCATCTTATATTGTGTGATTGTATATATAGTATATATTAGTTACACGGCGGTAGCTATATAAGATGATCCCTTCAAAATACCACTAGTGTTCTCCCTCCAACGCGCACCACCAAGAAAGTTCTACGTTATGAGGTAGGCCGTGATGATCGGGTGTCAGACATCTCGTCGTTCGCATACAGTGGGTGTAAGCCATGTTGCACAAGCGTCAGCGTGGAGCTTTTTGGTGGCGAGCCTAGCATATTCAGAAATATGGCATCGGAACAGGGAGACCGAAAGGTCGAGCACGAGTCACAAAATTGGTGTGGCGGACATTTGTCTACTCTTGAAGTTGTTCCGCCGGCTCTGATGATGAGGGGTGGTGCAATGGATGGGGGTCGTGTAATCGCTTAAACGACCAGGAGGGATGTTCGTTTGAGTGGGAGTTCGGATAGTTATTTTCTAAAATAATAGAACTCATAATATAATGAAGAGAGTCTGTTTTACAAACCTTTGTAGATATTAACCATTGTGACAGCATCTTTTCAAATTAGGCGCATTCCTGCGATTGAGAAACTTAAAAGGTTGGGTCCAAACTTCTTGGGGATACTCCTTGTTTAAACCGTTAGCTCTTTGTATTACAATACCCGCTAGGAGATAAACCCGGAGATTCCGCTAACAAAAGATAATTTGGATTATCAGATTTTGTGCGCATGATATCATCATAGTCCAGTGCATGATATGATCTCAGCCATAGAGAACCAATGGTGGGTACGAGTTTTTTAGATCGCGAACATATGATATGGTCGCTAAACTCGGGGTACCCCAAACGTTGGGTTGATGAAGTTTATCAGTATGTTGACTGATTGTCTTCTCAACCAAGATGGAAGAGAATACACACATTGAGGGAGCACGTGGCGGTCATACTTAATGACATATGTTCATACTCAATGAACATTGAGACGCCTCGCTCAGCTCAATCACTGGATGACATACATCGTTGCCAAGTGCAAATCCTCTGTCATAGACTATGTCATGCAAGGGGAATCATTCACCCTCATGGTTCCTGATTACGGTGGAAGTATCAAGAAAATGAAACAGATCGCCGGAAGTCATCAATGATGATGGTGTATACAGGATATACATGTTATGAATGTTCTAGCTAAGCAAGTACTCGCAGTAGTGACTAAGTTTTGAACTAGTCATGTTTTGTGAAAACCAGGTTTACTGCTTGAGTAGCTTGAAAGGATGAGGCGACATTGCGTGTTGATAATGGCAGTCTGTTGTGATGTCCATAGACACTCTCCCTCTAGATCTACCATTTGAATAAATTCTTTATGATCGCCTGTTAGTATGATCGTTACAAGTGTGTCTCCTCTAGCGAGACACTTGTTCATACATGATAGTGACAAATTTGGTGTCCTATATTTATGAAGTAATGATCATATGCTGATTTGAATTTAGATGGTAGAAGCTCCCACATTCATAATATTAATGCCAAAGGATACGAACTAAATAAAGACACCACATATGTGTGGCACTACCGTTTAGTCATGTCAATGTTACAGTCAATGCATTAGCTCAATACCGGATGGATCTACAAGTCCTAAGATTTGATCTTTTGACACTTGCAAAATAACTGTGACACCGTTTTCGGAAAGCGGGCATATAACTTATTGATAGTCATACATAGAGAGTTATGTGGTTCAATGAAGTAATTGACGGGTAGTGGAGACCTTTATTTCGTGAACTTCACAGAACGTTTTGAGTATAGCTTGTTGAGAATTGTGCATTTCGGTGTATGTGAATCAATGAAGTACTTTAACGTGTAGTGGAAGTCTTTATTTCATAGACTTCATGAATATTCCGAGTTGATATATGGATATCCACTCCGGGGAATGTTAGTGTGAAATTTTGATTCGATCAAACAAAGTTCAGAATGAAGTAGGAAATAAACTTAACAAGAAAATCAATTCCCGCGATGCAGATCGAGGAATGAAGATTTGAGTTATAATGTTGGCACATCATTAGAAGACTTGTGAGAAGAGTTCCACAAATTACGTCGCATGGAACACCATAGTGTTATGGTGTGTTAGGACGTCGTAATCGCACCCTATCGGATAGTGTGTGGTAAATCAATGTCTTACCGAATTATTCTGATCATTAGAGTCATATGGTAGAAACATAAACACTCACGTTAGCAAATAGGGAAACCATTTGAATCCATGGAGACAATACCATACGAGTGATGGCATGGCTTTTAGCCTGGATTGTCGTTTCAGCAATTTAGTGTTTCGATGTGATCAAACCTAAAATGGATTAATCTTTGTAGTGTACCGTACCTAAAGAGTTAGTTGGGTATATGTCTCACGACATAGGCAAAATCATTGCCGTGATATACCTTGCGAAAGAAATAGTTTCTTGTCCAAGTGTATAAGTGAGAAAGAAAGTAGAGCAAGACGAAGTTGGTGAACTTCCTCTCGAGATATCAGAGTGGCGCAATCGAAAGTGTTTTCGGTGTCAGGCTCCACAGTTTAAAAAGCTGATGATTCAAGATCATGATGTTCTGAGCTCATACTAAGAGCGTAGGCATACGAGGTTGTGTTCCACACTGTGTGTTACGGCAATCTTGTTATGAAGGTCATATTAATGGAATATGATAGACCTACGAACTACGAATAATAGATGGTGGACCTGAGTCCGAGAAATGGCTATGCGTCATTTATGATCCGAAATAAAATCCATATACGATTACCAGGCAATGACTTGGGAGATCTTCTTGATGGCATCTAGGATGTTAATAGTATATGGAATTTTATGAGAGAGTAGACATTGAGCAGATTCGATTTGTCGTGAAACAGTTCCGACAGATTCAAAAGTTGACCACATGAGAGTTTGTCTCAAGTGGCGAAGCCTAAATCTATTCTGGGTCGTTTAGCAATCACTATGTAACATCCCAACATTTTGGAATGTTCAAAAATCACTAAAATTTAAAAGTTTTGTTTTGATTTAAAATAAAATATTAAATGCATAAGAAAACCAACTAGGAAAGACTTCAAACTTATTGAGAGGGTTTAATAATTCAAATGTCTCAGTTTAAACATTTCATTATCCATTGTATTTCTTAAAACCTCCATATGTATTTTGACAAATGTTTTACAAACTTTCAAACCCTTACCTTGTAATAAAAAGTTTCTTTATAAGTATTTGATTTAAATAACCTAGCCATAACTATTCATAAATTAAAATAATGTTTACAAGTATTCATTTAATATATTTAAAAACATGATCTATTTGTCAAATGGTTTTCATTCTTTTACCAGAACTCAAAACATAATTTTGTTAATTTCAAGTCTATAGTTTATAACTTTAATAACTTCATAAATTAAAATCAATGAATTATCCTAATAAACATTTCATTTGTTTAAATAAAATTCCATTTTTTTCAAAGCATGAAATGATTAATGTATTCTAAATAAGAAAGGAATTTAAAATCTTTTCCAAATATGTTATGAAGTTCCACTGAATTATCTTAATATAAAATATAATAGTGCACAAATTATTTTGAATTAAAATGAATACATTATTTTTCCTTTTTATTTTCATATAGTAAGTGTTATGTTATTTAGTGTTATACTAAAGCATAAAATGAATTTAGTATTTGAAAATGAGTTTAATTAACTTAAATTCAAACATATAAGAATGTGGTAATTTCATAAACTTAATTTAACCCCAAATAAAATTATTAAATTAATATTTTAAAAATTGACCTAAATGGGCAAATTTACATTTTATGAATATTCCAAAATAATTAATTTTAAATTTTTTTCAAAAACATACCCACTAATGTTTTAAAACATAGATATGAATATTACAAATTTTTAGAAATTTATTTGACATCATTTGGAGTTATAAATCAAAAGATATAAATAAAATAGAAAAATCAGAAAAGAAAAAGAACGTACCTGTGACGTCATGCTGACGTCAGCCGACCTTCTTCAACCTCTGCCTCAAATCCCGCCCGAGAATCTCGCCCACGATTTCTTTCCAAATCCGGGCGAAGTTATCGCGATTCGGTCCCCGTTTTCGGCCTATAAGAACCCCCACCTCCTCCGCCGCGTTTCCCCTCTCCTTCTTCTAAAAACACGCCGCCGGAACAACTCACCGGAGTTCATCCGTACCCGCCGCCGTTTTCCTTTGTTCTCCGGCGAGGTGAGCAACACCGAGCTCTCTCTCTTGCTCCTTCTCCCCCCTTGCATCCGTGCGCATCCGTGAGAATTTTTCTGTGATTTATATTGCGCCAGATCGAGCTGCCCGTGCTCGACCGAAGTCGCCACCGCACCGCGAACTCCGGCGAGGTATAGAACGAGCACCGGAGCACCCCGCCACCAACCACCGCCTCCATTCTCTTCGCCGAGGCACGTCGCACTCGGGGGGACCATCCGCGCATCCGGGGAGCCTCCCCAACGCCGGCGCCTTCCATGCCCGGGGTCGCGCCGCCGCCAGCCTTTCTTCTCCGGCAAGAAGCACCGCCACGGTATGACCAGATCCTCCCTAGCCGTCCGATCTCATTTCTGCGGTTGAGATTAGATCGAGACGATCTGAAACGGTAACTGTTTTGATCCGTTGGATCTGGATCTGACGATCCAGATCCAGTCACTTATCCACGTAGGATCCCAGTCAGCAGCACCGTCAGCGCCCAGTCAGCGCTGACGTGGAAATCGTTTTCTTTTAATTAATTTAAATGGCAGTTTTGCAGAAAAGCCCCTGTCTATTCAAACTATCATATCCTTTTCTCTGTTTATCAAATTCAAATATTTTTATATATTTGGAAAGCCCTTGACATGTAGATTATTTTAGATCGGCCAAAATTTAAATTTGACTTAGTATAAAATATTCAAATTTCAAATGGTGAATTTGAGTATATTTGTCATAACTTTAAATCTATAATTCCAAAAATTGCAAATAAAATTGTTTTAGAAACTTTAGAATATTTGTAAATTGATGCCACTGCTATAAAATATTTTTGAGTAATTTTTGAATGAATTCATAGTTATATATATTTAATTTGAATGGTTTGACTATTTTGAATATAACTATTAATAAAAATATTAATTTTGATTAAAGTAAATTGCTATAAATTTAATTAAAATACCCCTGTCCATTAAACACTATTTATAAAAATTTGTTATAAAAATATTAATCATAGAAAACTTTAATCTGATAATTATTCCTTTTATACTTTCCAAAAATTATAAATTAATAAATTTGCAATTATAAATTTATGCATACTTTATAAACATTAGTATTATGAATTAAAATGGCATGTCATGCATAGCATATTTATTTAGTAGTTATATTTTCCCATAAGGAAAACTCCCCCCATTTTCCCAAAGTTAGGTTTAAATTCAAACTTAGCAATTTTGTGAAGTGCTACACTTAGACACCTAGATTTTTTTTTTAAACATGGAGCTAGAAGACCAATGAAGGACTTAGCCAAACGAGACTCCAGAAGAATCTCCAAGGAGTACGAGCACTTAGAAGAAAGATCAAGAAGAAGTTCATGAAGACAACCAGAAATATTTTCTAAGTCCTTCTCCCTCTTCTTCTTTCTCCCTCCTTCTTCTGTTAGACTTCATGATGACTAAGTAAATCCAAGACCAGCCTCGAGGATACAAGAACCACCAAGACTGGAGATGAAGCCTGGAGGACAACTACATCTCTCTTTCTATCTTTTCCCCTCCCTTCTAATCTTGTCTTTCACATTTGACTTAAACAAATTTTGATCATGATGTTATCATATTGAAGTAGTTGGATCCTAGCGGCATAGTGGGATGAAGCGGCCTGGAAACAAACCTTACATGTCCACGTACATGAGACCTGTTCCACAATTTAAGTGCCTGGCCGGGTGTCTGTCTCTCTCACTTTAGTGAATATCCAATTTACAAAGAGTTGATAATAATTGTTGATTACCTCGAAGAATAGAACTAGTAATTTTCTCTAAGCATTTTGCACATCATGCATAAACATATTTCCTTAGAAAGTTTTATAAAACTAATTTATTCATCTAGTATGTGTTTTGTGCGTATTGTGGAGTTGTGCTTGCTGTTGATTGGTGTATTGTTGCTTGTCCATACTGTTAGATTGAACGGAGAGTCCCGAGTATCGTTGAAAAGAGTTGTGAACAACGACAACATTCAAAGGCAAGTGGCACACCTCATAAACTTCCTATTATTTTCTATATGCATTACTTAGTGTAATTTTATATGCATGTGTAGGATAGTATCGCTATGCTAAACCTGTGTAGAATTCCCTTACTCATGTGTCTAGGTTCCTATATCATACTTAGCAGAAATATTGATGCTATGCACTTGATGAAAGGTTTTACAAAATATTAAGTTACTACTCAGGGCTGTGCTCATGGTTGTCGTCGCCTAGGATGAATTTCTATTCTACTTAGGGCCGTGAGCATGGTGGTTGTCAACCTGAGAGTACACATCTACTAAGTTAATGAAACACCTGGGTGGATTGGTTGAATGGTTTATGTTGAGTGGCTACTCACGACTGTGCTTGTGGTTGTCTTTGCCTAAGGTAGTTTCTACTATACTTGGGGCCATGAGCATGGGGGTTGTCAACCTGAGAGTGCACTTGTGGATGGCCACCCAGGGAACAGAGGAATCTGAAGAACTCCAAGTGACGATTGCTTCCCGTGCAAACTTTTGACAATGGGCTCTGTCTAGAATAATTAAGTTGTGAGGGTGCAACCTGTCAGCTTGACAAGCAGATGTAGGGGGATGATAGGTGGAACGGGTCTTGCTAGTATGGTTGCATTCTTCTTCTGAAAGTTCTTGTCTCAATTCTCTCCTTTCCATAATACACTCCGAGTGTATAGGATTTCTCGGACAAATTGAGTCTAAAGGTGAAAGTGCACAACCTCTGCAGAGTGTAAAACTAAGTACTTAGCCGTGTCCCCGGTACGGACAATTTGAGCAGCTGATCAAGGACGTCAACGGAGGATTCCACCATTCCAACTTCAGAAATAAAACTTGATGGGTGAACAAGGGAAGATGAGATTTATGGTTTTCATGCCATACTTGTCTTGATTTGAAGAAAGTGTTTTTCCAAAAGGATAGAAAAAATTGGCTTTATGCAAAATAGCCTTGAACTCCACCAGCCAAATATGCATATAAGCTTTAGAGTCATTCCATTAAGTGTCCACCATAGTGTCACTTGCCAGACTCCATTTTTAATGGAATCTGACCCACGTTGTTGCAATATTTTTCTTATTGCAGATTGTTCAGATGACGAGTGAGGTTTCGTTTATAGGTTTCGAGTCTACAACCAACATGTCTTCGCCTGTGGCAGCATGAAAGTGATAGAGACTCACTGCTATTGTATTTCCGCTGTGTACTTTTTCAATGCTAGCCTTAGGCTATGCAACTTGTATCAAATTTTTTGTAATTCTGGATCATCGATGTAATAAATTTGACGCTTTGTTGTGGTATTACATCGTAACCTGTGTGTGCAAATGAATTGATCCAGGGATTTGCACTATACACAGGTATCTGACTTATTTAAAGTGCAGGTACGCTACACACTATAATTTCGAATGAGAAATTGATAGATGGATAAGGAAACCATGTTTCTTAATAGTGTCATTAAGAAAGAGTTGGTGATCTTGAGGATGCTAAACATGTATGCAAACTTCAGTGGTCCATTCATGGGCCGAAGCAAGCATATCGGAGCTGGAATCTTCACTTTGATAATGTGATCAAAGGATTTTGGAGTTGTCCAAAATAGTTGAAGAAACCTACATTTGCAAAGAAGTGAGTGGGAGCAAAGTAGCTTTCCTTGATCTTATATGCGGAAGGCATATTTGAGTGGGAGCTAAGTGGCTTTCCTTGATCTTATATGCGGAAGGCATATTTGAGTGGGAGCTAGGTGTCATTTATGTTTTTGTATGTAACGACATATTGAATGACACAGATCCTCTAGTAGAGTGTAAAGGATTATTTAAGTGATTAAATTTTCTATGAAATGAAGTTAGGAGTATTAGGCATCCAATTTATAATTATATAGATCAGAAGGGGCTTAATAACATTAGGTCGGAATATTTCCTAAGTCAAGATTCTGAATTGTTTCAGAATAGGACAAGCGAAGAAAGAGGTTCTTGCTTGTATGACTAGGTAAAATATTAAGTTTATCTTGGCTTTTTTAGTGATAGAAAATGATGTTCGACATTCTCTATGTATCACACATAGAGTCTATCAGGCTGAAAGCTCGACTTGGTGTGACCCGAGTTCTTGGTTGAAGAACAAGTTCTAGAGTGATCCTTGTGTGGATCAATGAACAAACGTTAAGTTTATTCTTCAGTGTCTATGAGAACTGAAGATATGTTTTCTATTAAAGGGTAAGAGTGGAAAGACAACTTGCCGTAAAACAGTTACGATGATTCAAGTTATGACACTGACCCATGCAACTAGAAATCTCATATAGGAGATGTCCTTTATTTTGAAAATAGACATGGTTAGTTTGCGAAGTCGCATATGAATGCACAGTCGCATAATCTACATAGGTATAGAAATATATCACGACTTCAGAAGTAGCAAGTGTGATTGGACTGAGCAGTTTTCCGAGCGTAGGTGGTCCCCTTAATAGATCTCTTAGACTTTTAAGGCCCAAGCTGCGCGAATGCTCGAGTCTCACTCCATCCACTAGGATATATTTCAGATACGAGATGATGTCAAACTAGATGACATAGAAGTGTTGCAAAGCACATATAGGTCTCAATGTGTGAGATCTATTGACTGTATTCCTCTTCCACGAGGCGAGCAGGCACCAAGATGCTATGGGTGTTGAGCTTTTACCAAGTTGTAAACTAGATTAAGTGTTACTCTAGTGCAAGTGGGAGACTGAAGGGAATATGCCCTAGAGGCACTTAATAAACATAGTTTATTGGCAATATCCCAATCGTTCATTATATGTTTTACACCATGCTATAACTGTATTAAGCGAAAACATTAATACAGGTGTGGTAGATAAACAACCAGGTCCCTAATAGCCTCTACTAAGACTAGTTTCGTTGCGCGATTGATGATCGAGGTTTTCCGATCATAGGGCATGGCGGCGGTCGGCAATGGAAGTCATATCGTTAGGTGTAACGATCTGATGGACATACCTAGTATTTAAAGGACATAGTCGTTACGCCTTAAGACCGTGAGATCAACTCTTATTGTTATCCCTGGAAGATACTTTGATCGCACCAAACGTCATATCTTATATAGTGTGACAATGATAGGTGATACTTTTGGGTATCGGAAGGGGGTAGTTGAGACGAGGGGTCAACAGCGGGATTTGTCAGTCCGCATAGCCGGATAGATACTCTAGGGCCCACTCGGTGAGATTATGTCAAATGAGTTTGCAAACATGTGACTAGGTCACCAGCTGACATAATATCATAGATGAGTAGAAGATAGCGATGTCGGTAACGAGATCATGCAAGGTATGGAGATATCTGAGAATGATGCTCGGACGCGCTAAGTATTACCATGACAAAGGGTTTAAGACTAGATGTCCATGTTTGATAGATGAAAGTCATTCGTTATATCACAGGGATTAATTCATGGGGTCCAGGCCTACGAGTTAGTCGTTGATCATAGAGGAGTCTTGATCGTACCTGTTATTATATCGAACCGCTAGGGTAACACACTTAAGGGGTTTCGACAAGACAACCGGAAAGGAAAGAGATCACCGGGAACGTCCCGGGAATGGTCCGATGGAAATCAGGCAGCGACGAAAGAGTTTTCGGAGCTAGAATAAATTATATATAATATGTTTGATATTAATTAGTGTAATTAATGTGCAAATATGATTTTATATATTTATTTTCGAATTTATTTAGGCTGATTTCCCTAAATGGGCCTTCTGGTCGAAAGAAGGCCCAAGAGGGGAAAATTCCTCAAGGGAATTCGGTGGGGGTCAAGGTGGCCGGCCTAGGTGGGCGAAAAGGGGCCCACCAGGTGGCCGGCGCACCAAGGGAGCCGCACCAGGCAATGGGGGATAGTCCCACATTGCCTGGCTGGCAAGTTGGCTCCCCCCGGGAGCCTTTATATAGAGGGGCACCCCTGGCCTTTTAATTCACCAATTAATTCCCTAATTCTCTCTCGATCTCGTGATTCCCTTTGTCGGAGTCGCGCCGAGTATAGGAGGGGGATCTCTTCCACCATAGCCCGCTGCCGCGCTGCTGGTGTTCCGGTCCAAGTCTTCCGCTGCTCGTCCTGGACTGGAGCTTTGGAGGCCGTCGTCTCCACCGTATGTGTGTGACGCCCTGCGAGGTGCTGCGCTAGCGGTACTCGGAGGCCTACTTCCTCCACCCGAGCTTGAGGTCATCTTCGTCGTCTTCGCCGCACCGTGTTCTCCGCGACCTAGAGGTCGGATACGTCGTCTTCGTCGTCAACGCTTGTGCGGGAGCGTAATCCCCGCTATTTGGTCTACGAGGGTATGTATTCCGATCTCCGCCGTACTTCTATATCTGCATAGTGTAGATCTTGGCTAGTTTAAGGATATCGTTGCTTGGAATTTTTTTGTTTTCTGCACACGATCCCCTTCACCGCGTCCATGAAGGATTCCGCCATGGTGGACTCCAACTCCTCCACGCCACTGCCGTGTGGGAGCCTACCTTGGACGCCTAGCGTAAGGAAGACGCCTGCGGCGCCTATAAAAGGAACAAGACCTCCACCGTAGAGAAGGTGGGCCAATTGCTTGGAGAACTCTTGGAAACCCTAGCTCTGCTAAGTAGAATAGCCTTCGGCTGGAGGAGGAAGAAGACCATCGCTTCCCTCTCCAGGTACGAACTGCCTCAAGAGGGCCTTCGGCAAGCTTAGTTGTTCTGTAATCCTCCGCAGTGCAATACAGACAAGAAGGAGTAGCGGTTTTAGCTCCTCCTGAGGGCCATGAACCTGGGTATGGGCCGGTGTCCATCTCTGTCGTGGGTGTTCCTTCCCAGGCCCGGCGAGCACCGTCGTCGTGCCTCTCGAGTGTCTTGACCTCCGCGTTCAATCCCCTTCACGAACTATTCTTCAGGGAGTGACCACCCCTGTTTCGTGGGAGTCACAACCCGACATTTGGCGCGCCAATAGGGGATTGAGGCGCGTCAACGACCTTCGAGCCGCCTCCGCGCCATGGCGAACACCCGCGCTACCCGCGCCGCCCGCGCCAACAGGCGCGCACCTGAAGGAGCACGCGTCACACCCGGCGCCACGGCCACGCGCAGACGACGGGGACGACCCTGCCGTGAGGAGTGCGCCAACTCAGGCCCTCATGCGGAGGAGCCCGAGCACAGCTCCGAGCACTAGGGGGATGCACAGTCGTCGCACCCAACGCAACACCCAAGCGGCTCTGGCCAAGGCAGGACGGACCCTGCGCCGCACACCGCTCTGCTCATGGTGCAAGAACTTCTCCGCTATCAGCCCGCCGCTGAGGCCCACGAGCAGTGCCTGGAGCGCCTGAATCACCTCGTCGGCATCGCTAAGACTCGCCCCGCTCCACCGCAGTCCGCCGTGCACCCCTCCCTCGCGGGCATGGCTGCGCCTGACGCGCCTCCGCCTCCACCAGGGCCTGCTGAAAGTGCATTCTTTGCACTCCCATATTTTGGTTACTAATGACAACACAAAAGGTGTTCTAATGTTTGTGATGAAGTATGCAGGTTCTATTACAGGTCGGTTGATAAGAGTGAATACTTAAATTGCCTGATTTTCAGTACTGCATCACTTGGTCGTTCATCAGGAAATCATTCAGGAGATTTCCGGAACTCGGAGATTTCTGGTCCCCAGTCCGGAGATCTCCGAGCTAATCAAGATTTCCACTAAGTCAAGAATTCCAGAGCGCACTAACTACATTTCATTTTGACCGGAAAAGCTCCAGGAGATTTCTGGTGCTCGAAGATTTCCGAGTCCCAGCCCGGAGATCTCCGGGTGATAGAAGAATTTCACCAAGTCAAGAACTCAGATGCGCACTGACTCCAATTCGAGTTTAGCCGGAAATGCTCTAGGAGATTTCCGGTGCTCGGAGATTTCCGAGCCCTAGTCAGGAGATCTCCGAGTGGCAGAACTTTTTCTACCAAGTCAAGAAGACCAATCAGCACTGACCTCGAGCTCCACTCAGCCGGAAATACTGCAGGAGATTTCCGGAGACCGGAGATCTCCGGACCTCAACCCGGAGATCTCCGAGCTGGCGGCTGTACAACTTGCAGAATTTGGGGAGGGGTATAAATACCCCTCCACCTACCTCCAGCAGTTTAAGCTTCTCGTTTTCTCTCTCCTCCATTGGTGCTGAAACTTGTTTCTTCCGGATCTCCCAATCTAGCCACTCAAATCATTTGATACTTAGGGATCTGAGGGAGATGCCACCGATCTACAACTCCACCAAAGCGTTTTGATTTCCCCCTCTCTATCTTGAGGGGCAACGGATCTAGGGTTTCTTTGTGGATAGCTAGGTTCAATCTTGTGTGTTTTGATCCATTGTGGATTCCTTTGTGGAAGTGACCTGTTGTGGTCGTTGTGGGAGCCCCCAATTCAGTTGTGGGTGTGTGCCTCACGTATTTGTACGGGACCTTCTCCGCTCTTAAAGGAGTCCTTAGTGGAAACGTGGATTCGCACCTTTGTGGTCGAATTCACAGGAGAATAGGGTGAGGCCTTTGTGGCGTCAAGCAAACCATTGTGGTAGCTCACACCCCTCCAACGAGACGTACACCTATGTGGTGTAACTCGGGATAAAATTGCCGTCTTCGAGTTCCTACGGTTGTCTTGTTCCACTCTCCTTTACCGCATCTTAATTTCCTGTACTCGCTTAGCTTCTTTGTTGTCTATCACTTGTATCACCTAGTTGCACATGTAGACAACTTACTTTCCGCTAGCCTAAAACTGAAAAAGACATAAAAATTGGTCACCACCTATTCAGCCCCCCTTTAGGTGGTCAACTGCCGTTCAATTGGTATCAGAGCCAGGTTGTCTCTTAAAAGCTTCACTGCTTGAGACCAACCTTGGACAATGCAAGTTGACCCGAAAGAAGTTACCGAAGCGGACACCGCGACTTTGGCGGCAATGCAAGAGAAAGGTGCCATTATGGCCGATATAATCTCTTTGGAAACAAAGTTGACATTGTCCATACAAACCGAGTTCAAGAAGTTTCATGATATGCTTGAGTCTCAAGACATCTAAGGAAACCTCTCTTGCATTGCCCTCAAAGCCTCTGGTGCTTCCGGGCATTACTCATGATGTGGACCCCGAATTGATAAAGGGAAAGCAATTGACTTTGGATGGGAAGGGTGATGTTACTAGTTCCTCAAACCATCAAAACACTCCATCTTCCCAAGATGAAGTGCCTAAAGGCTACAACACCACTCCTCCCCCATCCCAATACCATACCCCCGATCCCATTATTCCTCATACGCAAGTTTCTCATAGGGGTGATCCCCCATTGCTTAAAGAATATATATTTTCTCAATGACAATATATGATGAAGTCTCATGTGTGCAGCTCTTCAATCGAGTTATGGCGCATCATTCAAGTTGGATACAAGCCGCATGATCCGACCAACCTAACAAGAAGAGAAGTGGTGGAAGCTCAACTTGAAGCCACCGCTCTCTACATGATCCAAAAGGCGTTTGGGAACAAGGACATGTCTCTCATCCAACACCTCACCAACGCCAAGGATACATGGGATGCTTTATCCGAGTTGTTCGTTGGGAATGATAGCATGAGGAGGAACCGCTATGACTCTTTGAGCAATGAAGCCGAGGGCTTTTTCAAGCTTGATGGTGAAGTCCATGAGATGATGTATCGAAGATTGGTGACCATAGCCACAAGCTTTCAAGAAGTTGGTGCCTCTCATATTGATGATGCATGGATCAAAAGGAAGTATGTGAGCTCTATGATGTCTTGTGAGCCAACCGATGTCAAGAGTCTTCAAGGAAGACACAACTACCATCTCATGACGTCGAATGAGGTTATGCAAGAGATGGCCGCGTACAAGGTGGCCACGAAGAATGCTCAAGACGCAAGGGCAAGGGATCTTGGAATGCAAAGAGGCACAACCAACCTTGCCTTGAAGGCTACCGTTGAGGAAGACAACGATGATGATCTTGGAAGCTTTGCCGCCATCTCCGAGGAAGCACTCAAGATTGCTTACAACGATCATCTCGCTCTTGCGGCTCGCACTTTTTGGAACAACCCTTCAAGAGGCAAGATGCGAGTTGACAAGAGTCGACCTCAAGCCGATAGGGTCTCACCCTCCAAGTCAAGGACATGTTACAATTGTCAAGACAAGTTCCATTTCATCGTAGATTGCCCTTATGAGAAAAGAGAAGAGCATGGTGGACGTCTAGTGCTCAAGGACAAAGCCAAGATGCCTCCGAAGAAGGCCTATGGAAAGAAAAGACCTCTTCACAAGAAACCTCACATCGTGTTGTTGACCCAAGAGGAGTACCCCACCGATGATGAAGAGTCGGAGGAAGAAACGCCAAATGAAGTGGCGGCTCTTGGCACCACATCAACACCTACCGCTCCTTCATCAACAACAAGAACTCCCTCATCAACAACAATAACTCCTCCAACTACGACAAGCTCTTCATCAGCTCTATTTAGTCGCCAAATGAGAACTCCATCACCAAGAGCTCAAGATGTCTTATGGCCAAGGCATCGGAGGTACCTTCATCCTCTTCCTCTCTCATGAATGAAATGAATGAGCTTGATGATGCTTCTAGCCTTAAAATCAATCAAGAGCTTGTGGCCTTCGATTCTTTTATCACTAACTTGCAAGGTGATAGCAAGAAACATGTTGGTGCCCTCATGGCTCGTATTGGTGAACTAGATCATCTCAATGAAGAGAAGGGTAAGATAGAAAGAGAAGACGTTATTTTTCTATCTTATTTGAAGTCCTCTCTTGAGGAGGTTGAAGAGTCTCATGCCCGTCTTGAGGAGCAACTTGAAACTATTGAGAGAACTCATAACTCCTCACATGCTAAGCTCATTAAGGATCGTGATATGTACTTTGCTAAATTCAAGGTGGCTCAACAAGATAAAGCTGAATTTGCGGTTGGGCATGTTAGACTCATTGAGGACATGGAGAAGCTCGTCATAGCTCACAAGACTTTAGAGAGTGAACATGCTCTTCTAAAGGAGTCTTATGCTCAACTCCAAACTCGGCTAACTAACCTTGATTCTCCTAGCATCTCTGCCTCTAATTGTTCTTGTGATAATGCTTATCTTGTGAAAGAGAATGCTAGGTTGAAGAATGAGATTGCTAAGGCCTCCACATCCAAACTCATCCTTCTCAAGGGTAAGCAAGTTGTTGAGACTCCCATCGTGGAGCCTCACACTCGATAGGGGAAGGAAGGACTTGGATATGTGCCTCCCATGAAGATGAATGCCAAGAAGGGTATTCCCAAGAGCGTCAACCCCATCCAAGCCAATAAGGCCGACTCCATTCAATCCAAGGACGGTCTTGCAAGTAGGAATGCCTCAAGGGGCAAGCCTACTCGTAAAGATCACGTTGGGGACAACAATCCTAACTATGCTTTATATGTCGATTATTATGGGAATGTTTGTGCTCGTTACATTGGACCCTACTATGTTTTTATTTCATATGCTATTTGGGTTCCTAAGTCTCTTGTTGCTAACCATAAAGCACCCATTGTGAAGCAATGGGTTGCTAAATGCAAGAATTGATCTCTTGTAGGACCTTGCTCCTGGTGGTTCAAAATGGATAATTGATAGTGGATGTACAAGTCATATGACCGGGAGCAAATAACTCATCACGGAGTTGAAAACTAACGTAGATTAAGTAACCGTGACGTTTGGTGACTTATCAAGGTCTAAGGTAACCGGGCTTGGCAAAGTGGTAGTTGCCCCCCGACATTACTCTTGTCAATGTTATGCTTGTAGAATATCTTGGCAATAATTTGTTATCGGTTTGTGCCTTAACAAAGTTGGGGATCTCTCCCAGCTTTGATAAGGACGTTGTGGTCCTCTTGTGGAGCAAGTCGCTAAGAGTGTCTTTCGTGGGATACGTGGAGCATGAGCTTTATGTGGTGGACTTCTCCGTAGCCACCACTACTCAAGCCATGTGTCTCTTCGGAAAAGCCGACGTGGGTTGGCTTCAGCATCGCCGACTAGTCCACGTAAACATGCGCACTTTGCAAAGCCTTCACAAGGGTGGCCTCATCCTTGGACTAAAAGATAATGTTTTCTTTTCAAGGGATCGAATTTGTAGAGCTTGTGTGGAAGGCAAGATGCATGATATTCCTCATCCAAGCAAGACCATCATATCTTCATCCCGGATTTTGGAGCTCCTTCATATTGATTTATTTGGACCAGTTCCGGAGATAAGTCTTGGAGGCAAGAAATATTGCCTCGTGATTGTTGATGACTATTCATGGTATACATGGGTCTATTTCTTCAAGACCAAGGATGAAACTCAACAAGTCTTCATCGACTTCTCCAAGGAGGTAACGCCAACATGACCTCCCCATATTGGTTGTTCGAAGTGACAATGGGTCGGAATTCAAGAACTACACCCTTAACGACTTTCTTAGTGAAGAAGGAATTCGTCACCAATATTCCGCTGCATACACTTCTCAACAAAATGGCGTTGCCGAAAGGAAGAACCGGACTCTTGTCGATATGGCAAGATCTATGTTGGCGGAGTTCAAGTCTCCCATCAACTTTTGGGCGGAGGCTATTTCCACCGCATGTCACTCATCAAACCGCCTCTACTTCCGCAAGGGCTTGAAGAAGACTCCATATGAGATCCTTCCCGGCAACAAACCCAACATTGGCAACTTTCGAGTGTTTGGATGTAAGTGTTACTATCTCGTCAAAGGTGTCCGGTTGGGTAAGTTCCACCCTAAATCATTTGAGGGTATATTTGTTGGCTATGGTAGTGAGTCCCACACTTATAGAGTCTTTGATAAATCCTCCTGGATTATCATAGAATCTTGTAGTGTGGAATTCGATGAAAATGATGGCTCCCAAGTGGAGCAAGTTGGTGTTTGTGATGTAGGCGATGAACAACCTTTTGATGCCATTAAGAAGATGGGTGTGGGTTTTCTTCGCCCCATTGAAGTTCATCAAGAAGTTGTTCTAGAAAGCTCAAACTCTTCTCTCAAGGAGACCTCACCTTCACAAGAGCCACAAGGTGACTCACCCATAGCAAATGATGAATCCCCTCAAGAACAATCTCAAGATCTTCCTCAACAAGAACAAGCTACCTCTTCTCAAAATGAAGCCCATGATGAGCCTCAACAAGATCTTCATCACCAAGTAGATTATGCCTCCCCCACCAAGATTTTCGAAGATAACTCCACTTCTCCAAGTTCTACTCAAGGGCAAGATCATTCTTCCCCACCACTTGAAGAAGTTTCTCATGATGATCAAGGCCCTCAAGAAGGTCAAGACGAGGATCCAAAGGACCAGGATGGTCAAGAGATTGTCCCCCAACAAGGGCGGCAATTGAAACTCGTCGTCAAGCTCGCTTTGCAAAGTCATTGGAACTAAGAGCTTTATCTCTTGACAAGGTCATTGGTGATATACGAGCAAAGGTCTGCACACGAAGTCAATTAGCTCACTTTAGTGAGCATCGAGCACACATTTCCATGGTCGAGCCCAAGAAAGTATTCGATGCTCTTGAAGACCCCGATTGGCTAGGGGCTATGCATGAAGAACTTAACAACTTCGAGCGCAACAAAGTGTGGCGCCTAGTTGAGAAGCCGAAAGATTGCCGCAACGTTATTGGCACTAAGTGGATCTTCAAGAACAAGCAAGATGAACATGGTATCGTTGTAAGGAACAAGGCGCGGTTGGTGGCTCAAGATTTTTCTCAAGTCGAAGGCATCGACTTTGGAGAAACATTCGTGCCGGTCGCAAGACTCGAATCTATACGTATTCTCATCGCTTATGCATCTCATCATGGTTTCAAATTACAACAAATGGACGTAAAAAGTGCTTTTCTTAATGGTCCCTTAAAAGAACTTGTGTATGTTAAACAACCCCCGGGTTTTGAGAACCCCAACCATCCTAACCACGTCTATGTCTTGGATAAAACTCTCTATGGCCTTAAACAAGCCCCCCGTGCATGGTACGAGCACTTGAGAGAGTTCTTGGTAGACCGTGGATTTGAGGTTGGGGTAATCGATCCCACTCTTTTTACTAAAAAGGTTAATGGTGAACTCTTCATTTGTTAATTATATGTCTATGCCATTATCTTCGGTTCTACTAACCGTGTGTTCAATGATGAGTTTTCAAAGCTAATGACCGACAAGTTCAAGATGTCCATGATGGGTGAACTCAAGTTCTTTCTCAGTTTTGAGATCAAGCAAATGAGGGAAGGGACTTTTATTTGTCAAGCCAAGTACACTCAAGATATGATCAAGAAGTTTAAGTTGCTTGGCCTAAATGGTGTGCCTACTCCTATGCAAACCAAGTGCCACCTCCAAATCAACCCCGACGGTAAAGAGGTAGACCAAAAGGAGTATCGTTCTATGATTGGGTCTCTTCTTTATTTATGTGCGTCTAGGCCCGATATCGTTTTAAGCGTTGGAGTGTGTGCTCGTTATCAAGCCACGCCTAAGGAAAGTCATTTGATGGCCGTGAAGAGAATCTTCAGATATTTGGTTCATACCCCTTGTTTTGGGTTGTGGTATCTCAAAGATGGCACCATGTCTCTTTGTGGATACACCGACTCCGATTGGGCGGGCGACATTGATGATAGTAAGTCCACATCCGGGACGTGTCAATTTCTTGGAAGATCTTTGGTGAGTTGGTCCTCGAAGAAACAAAATTGCATCTCATTATGCACGGCGGAAGCCGAGTACGTCGCCGCCGCGAGCGGGTGTACTCAACTTCTTTGGATGCGACAAACTTTAAAGGATTATGGTGTCCCCTTGGACAAAGTGCCGCTTTTATGTGATAATGAGAGTGCCATCAAAATTGCATACAATCCGGTGCAACATTCAAGTACCAAGCACATTGAGATTTGCCATCATTTCATCCGTGATCACGTGGCACGAGCAGATATTGATATATCATATGTTGGTACAAGAGATCAATTGGTGGATATCTTCACGAAGCCCCTTGATGAAGCCCACTTTTGCTACTTGAGGAATGAGCTCAATATCATAGATTCTCGGGCCTTGGCTTGAAATCCTTGCACACTCTCCAAAGTTTAAGGCTTTATTAGAACTAGATGCACGCATGGACTTAGGGGGAGTGTTTTACTAATACATTGGACTCTTCCCCCCCCTTTTATGCATATAGTGATGTATCATTGCTAAAACTTCAAATTAAATCTAATTTATGAGCTTCAATGTTGAGATGTAGTTATGGACCCAAGATATATCTTCGCGGTGCCATGCTACAACTCATACACGGTGGCTTCGGCCACCAACACTGTTCTTGAAGTTTTTGTTTTTTTTATCTTCACCTGCATTGTCTTTCGTTCTTTTTGGAAAACACACTCTTGTTGGTCTTCTATTTTAGTTTATGTTTCTTGCAACTTGAGTGTGTCTTCTTTATTCAGTTTGAGTATCTATCCTAAGCCTTTTACTATCTTAAAACCTGCTTGTCCCCACTCATGTCCTCTTATTAATTTCTTGTTCCTGGAGTTTTTGGAGTTGAACGGAAATCTCCGAGCCTTACTCGGAAATCTCCGGTCTACCAGAAAATTTCGAGACTAAGTCTATTCAAAAATCAGCACTGATCTGTGATGATTATTGACCGGAAATAGTCCCGGAAATTTCCGGTGTCCGGAAATTTCCGACTGAGACTCGGAAATCTCCGACCCCTGCGATGTTTCAGCACCTAAGTCCTTTTTCAAATTCGGCACTGCACCCTGTCAAAGATGAATCGGAATTAGAGCCGGAAATCTCCGGTCCGATGTCCGGATATCTCCGAACGTGCAAAAATTTCCAGGGCTAAGTCCAAATCAGATTCGGCACTAACCTCAGGCGAATCAGATTCGGAAATAGCCCCGGAAATTTCCGGCACCTGGAGATCTCCGAGCCTCAGTCCGGAAATCTCCGGTTCAAATTGGCCTGTCTATATAAGGGCACGGGTGGACTGCCTGTTTGGCCAGTTCATCCACCCCGTGCCCTATTCCTCTCTCTCCTCCAAAAATCTCCGCATTCTTTTGATCCTTGCTGCGGGTGTTTCGTCCAAGGGTTTCTCGCGTGCTTGTTGGATCTGCTTCTCCTCGTCGAGGGCTTCGTTTCCATCCGCACGCTTTTCGCAATGTCTTCCGGTAACTCCTCGTATTTCAAATCTAGGACGAAACTTGTTTTCGTTAACTTAGCCGATTTAGGAGGTTGTTGTTTGTTTCCTTTGGTAGAATTGCTCCCCTAGGCATGCTCTACCTTCCACGTGCACATATCTGTTTTTCATTCATAGATTTTGTTCAAATCTATCAAAATTCATGCAGACCGGATATCTCCGAGTCAGACCCGGAAATCTCCGGACCCCGGAGATCTCCGAGTCATACCCGGAAATCTCCGGCCTACTCCGAATAAAATCAGCTAAGGACAAAAACTTTGATTGCTTAAACTTCTCTTGTACATTCCATTTACCTTCTCGGACATGAGTGCTTACCCCCATATGCTTTCTATCCTCTCTATGTTGTGTGTTTGCAGGTTCCAACCCTCGTGGCCATGTCAAGCAAATAACTCAACGAGGGAGGGCCAAACCAGTTCATTCTCGCCCTCCCAGCGGGTCCTCGAGTGAAGATAGCACCCCAGCAGAGTCTGCAGCTCTGCTCAAGAGAGCCACTGGGCCAAGCAAGAAGAAGAGGCCCGAGCTCCACCTTCAGGATTTCAACAAAGGCAGTTTTTGCAAGTGGCGAAGTGAGCTATCGTACAACATGGAATCTGATGATCCCAAGTTTTTCTGCACCGAGATGGCATGGCTCTATTGGGAAGTTTATCAGAAGTTCTCCATTGACAAGCCCATTTTCCCCAGGAAGTGGATTGACTTCAACAAGTTAATGAAGAAGGCTGATTATTTTGGGGGAGCAGTCCAGGTCTGCGCGTTATGGATTTGGAGCATTTGACGAGGACCGAGTGCAGCTACAATGTATCTCTCATCCATCAGTTTTATGCAACTGTGGTGTTTGACTCTTCTGAGAATATTGGGATGACTTGGATGTCTGGCAGGTAGCGGTTGACCTCCTCTTTCCGTGAGTTTGCTCGGATTCTTGGTTGTCCTTTCAGTGGTCTCTGTGTTCCAGCTGGTGCCCGCATGCACGTCCACGACGTGTCCTACAACAAGCATGTCATGACTGATCTATACCAGCCTGGAGGTAAAATTGGCTCTCAATATGGACTACTACCCACTTATGATATCTTGCTCCGCATGTTCCGTTGGACTATTGCTCCCATTGCCAGCAATGCGGACAATATTTCCGGCGCTCTAGTTAACTTGATAGACAAGGCTCATGCGGCCTATCTTGGGGAGTATGAGGTTGAGCAGGATGCCTACAAGGTGGATGTCATGGACTTCATTTTCCAAGAGATGAACCTAGCAGTTTTTGAGAGGAAAGTTCCTCCATATGCTCCCTATGTGATGTTGCTCCTCAAGAGGCACTACAAGGTCTCCGAGGAAGATGGTGATGACTTTGATACAACTCTTGGTTGTCAGCCCCACAAGGCAGCCTTGCTAATCCAGAAATCTGCTCATGTTGTGCAACAACAAGCCTCCATGCAAGATATCAATGAGGATGAGATTTTTGGTGGTCCGTCTCGGGTTCCTACCAATCCCAACATAAAGAAAGCTGCAAAGAAGAGTTGCCCATGGGTTGTACGGGCAATTGAGAAGATCCTCAATATGAACTGCTGCATTCACACTGAGAACTACTCCATCTTCTCTCAGAATCATCGCATTATGAAGCGTCAAGAGGAGATTATGTCTCATTTGAAGATGCCTGCTCCAAAGCATCCTTTGAAGCCAGTGATTCCATTCAAGGATTGGAATGCCGATGGCCTCAACTTTGATTGGGATGATGCAGCGCCAGAGGACAGTGATCTTGAGTATGATGATGATGATGAGGAGGATGAGGAGGCCGAGTAGGGTTCCGACTCTTGAGTCATGGGCCGTTAGTGGAACCTCCTCCCTTTGTGGTATCTTGATGCCAAAGGGGGAGAAGTATCTCTTTAGGACTCTCGGGATTTGCATGGGTTGGGAGCACTTCGTGTTGTTTTCCTTTCGTTTGGTCTTAAGTGCTCCCTCTTATTGGTTTGTTTTATTATCTCGTCATGTGTGTGAGACATGAGTACCTTTAAACCTCTATTGTAATAACTATGTTGCTCAAGTTATTCATTACTATTGTGTTTGTTATATTTGTTTGCTTGCGTGGTTTGTAAAATCTAGGGGGAGTGTTGATCCTAAGGAATGTGCATTTTGTATTCCAAAACATCCTAAACTAGTGCACTTACTTAGGGGGAGCTCCGTCTTTATTTTGCAAATCCGTTCTCCTTTCGTGTTGTCATCATTCACCAAAAAGGGGGAGATTGGAAGTGCATTCTTTGCACTCCCATATTTTGGTGACTAATAACAACACAAAAGGTGTTCTAATGTTTGTGATAAAGTATGCATGTTCTATTACAGGTTGGTTGATAAGAGTGAATACTTAAATTGCCTGATTTTCAGTACTGCATCACTTGGTCGTTCATTAGGAAATCATTCAGGAGATTTCCGGAACTCGGAGATTTCCGGTCCCCAGTCCGGAGATCTCCGAGCTAATCAAGATTTCCACGAAGTCAAGAACTCTAGAGCGCACTGACTACATTTTATTTTGACCGGAAAAGCTCCAGGAGATTTCTGGTGCTCGGAGATTTCGGTGTCCTAGTCCGGAGATCTCCGGGTGACAGAAGAATTTCACCAAGTCAAGAACTCAGATGCGCACTGACTCCAATTTGTGTTTAGCCGGAAATTCTCTAGGAAATTACCGGCGCTCGGAGATTTCCGAGCCCCAGTCCGGAGATCTCCGAGTGGCAGAAGTTTTTCTACCAAGTCAGGAAGACCAATCAGCACTGACCTCGAGCTCCACTCAGCCGGAAATACTGCAGGAGATTTCCGGAGACCGGAGATCTCCAGACCTCAACGCGGAGATCTCCGAGCTGGCGGCTGTACAACGCGGAGATCTCCTACCTCCAGCAGTTTAAGCTTCTCGTTTTCTCTCTCCTTCATTGGTACTGAAGCTTGTTTCTTCCGGATCTCCCAGTCTAGCCACTCAAATGATTTGATACTTGGGGATCTGAGGGAGAAGCCACCGATCTACAACTCCACCGAAGCGTTTTGATTTCCCCCTCTCTATCTTGAGGGGCAACGGATCTAGGGTTCCTTTGTGGATAGCTAGGTTCAATCTTGTGTGTTTTGATCCTTTGTGGATTCCTTTGTGGAAGTGACCTGTTGTGGTCATTGTGAGAGTCCCCAATTCAGTTGTGGGTGTGTGCCTCACGTATTTGTACGGGACCTTTTCCGCCCTTAAAGGAGTCCTTAGTGGAAACGTGGATTCGCTCCTTTGTGGTCGAATTCACAGGAGAATAGGGTGAGTCCTTTGGGGCGTTGAGCAAACCTTTGTGGTAGCTCACACCCCTCCAACGAGGCGTACACCTATGTGGTGGAACTGTAACATCCCAATTTTCAGAAAAATTTAAAACTTTGCATCCATGCATCATCATCATTAAACTTGTCATTTAAATCACATAGATTTTAAATTAAATCTTTATATATGTTTTAATTGATGTTATGTCTAAAATTTTTTATATGAATTTATGATAATATTCCTTTTTATTCTATTTTTACTTTAGACAAAAATAATATCAAAAGGATCTATTTTTAATAAGCTTTTCAAATTATATTTTTATGAATATTTCTGAAAAGTTTTGATATAGTTTTGAAATTGTTTTATACTCAAAAGATTAAAAAACAGAAAAATGATTTATAAAAGAAAAATCGAGCCGGGCCAGCAAGTGGGCCGAAGCCCACAAGCTATCTACCGCGCGCGCGGCACCGCAGCCCGCCAGCAGCCCGTCCCGCCCGCGCGCGCGCCCTCTCTCTCTCTCTGACAGGTGGGCCCCACCTGTCATCCCTTCCCCGGCAACGGCTCGCCCCAAATCACGCCCGTGACGACGCCGAGAAACGGTCGAATAATTTTGATTCATTGCGGAGGATTCATTGCTCCATTTACGTCGCCGATTCGTGCTATAAGAACCCCTCGATCACCTCTCTCTTTTGCCCCAAGCACCACCTCCCGAGAGCCACCAGGCCGCCCGCGAACATCCCCGGAGCTCCGCCGTAGCCGCCGGCGAAATTTCGCAACTCCGGCAAGCATCGTGAACCCCGAGACCTCCCTCCAGTCCCTTTCCTTTTACCTTGACCTTGCGCATCATTTTGACAAGCTTTTGCACCTTCTCGGGCAGCAGAAAAACGACTCCGTCCACACCCGAGGAGGACCGCCGCCAAGCACGACTCCGACGAGCAATCTCCGGCGCGTCAGAACATCCCATCGTCGACCACCTCGCCATCGTCTCTGCCTCGACCTCCTCCACGCACGGGTATGACTCGTTCGTCCTCGTAGACAGTAGAGCGTAGGCAACGAGCATCGCCGGCGAGGGCGCCGCCGCGAGCACGCCTCGGGCTAGGGTTCCGGCCGACCGCGTGTAGCACCCCAACTTTTATTAAAGTTGGAACACCTATGTTATGTGCTAGTCCCTGGATCACTGCCAGCACCACAATACAAAATATAAAGTATCATTGCATAAGTATTAAATTGCTACAACGAGATCCAAAAATAATAGCCAATATGGCTTTATTACAAGTTGCATAGCCATGAAGGCTAGCTAAAGTTCAAAGTTCACAGCGAAAGAAAAATAACATTGAGCCTCATCTTCAAGCATGTGCCACATGCAGTCATGTTGGGTGTAGATTCGAGCCAATCATTCAGCATCAGAATTTCCTGCACATTGGAATATGCAGCCCCCGAAGGAGGTCAATACAATGATGTATTGGCAAGTGACTATGGTGGATAAATATACTGGCAAGTCTAACATCTATATGCATATTTGGCTTGTTGGGGTTGAAGGCTATTTGCAGAAAGCAAGTTTTCTCCTATCATTTTGTAAAATACTTTTATTTCTCGAAGACTTGGCACCGAGGGACAAAGCCCAAGTGCACCAACAATTCTTTCCTTAGTCAAATTTTACTTTATGAAAAACAGTGTTGAGATTCTTCTGCCCATCCTTGTCCAGTTGCTCGAAGTAGTCCATTTCCGGGGACACGGCTGAGATCTCAGATTGTCGACTCTGCAGAGGTTGTGCACTTTCACCTTTAGACTCAATTTGTCTGGGAAATCCTATACACGCGGAGTGTATTATGGAAAGGAGAGAATTGAGACAAGAACTTTCAGAAGAAGAATGCAACCATACTAGCAAGACCCGTTCCACCTATCATCTCTACATCTGCTTGTCAAGCTGACAGGTTGCACTCTCACAACTTAATCGTTCTAGACAGAGCCCATTGTCAAAAGGCTGCACGGGAAGCTTCTAAACTTGGAGGGACTTGGTAATCTCTTCGTTCCTGGGTGGCCATCCACAAGTGTACTTCTGGGTAACAACCACCATACTCATGGCCCTAAGTAGAATAGACATTCATCCTAGGCGAAGACAACCACAAGCATAGTCCCAAAAGCCACTCAACATAAACCATATCAACCAATTCCACCCAGATGTGTATTTTAGAATTTTAACACTTAGAAACATTTCCATAACATGGCAAACATTTTTATAGCATGGCTAAGAAACTAATAAAATCTTTTCATGGCTGCTTAGGGAAAAGGGTGGCTACACACTACTAGGATATTTGTAAAACACAAACTAACTTAGTATTATAAAATAATTCAAAATTCCCTATCATGCACACTACTCAGAAAATACTACTTATGCATAGAGAAAATATGGGATTTAGTATGAATGTCACTTGCCTTGGTAACAGGAGGAACAATCACAGCAAGAATAACAATCACAAGCAATTCCTTCCTCTTCTTCACAATCTAGCACAATCAATGAATAAAATAAATACCAACACAATAACATCACAACACTAAAATAAAATCATGTATGCATGGATGATATGCTATGATAATGGGACACACTTATTAATACTTCTTAATTTCTGTCATTAATAAGTGAAATATAATTTTTAGGTATTTCTTATTTTATTTATCAATTAAATAATTTAAATTAATATAGTAACACTTTGATTTCTATATTTACAACTTTTATTGTTTTTATGCCATCTTCAATTTGGACATTTATTAATATTGCTGGACAGAGGGAAATAATACAATCCTAAAACAATTTCATTTATTTCTAAATCATTTTTATTATTTAAGTTATTATTTTAATGGCCGAAATATTCCTCTGATTATTATACAAATTATAATTTGTCAAAGGGAAAAACAATTGATGTGGAAATAAACTACATGAGCAGAGCTATCCGGGGATATAAAGTTTATCAAATTTGAACTTGTCGATCAAAAGTTATGAATTTTCTAAGTTTTGTATATTTTCTGTTTTATTTATAAAAATTCCTGCGAAAAAGAAATTAACAGGGCTACGTGGCGCGATCCTATTGGTCGGTACCGCTTCGGCGCGGATCGGCTGCGAGAGCCGTCCGATCTAATTAGAAATGGACGCGCGAGATCTAATCGATCTAGATCCATTTGATCTCGATCTAACGGTCCACGATCCGTTGACCAAATACGGGCGGCGCGGTCACCGAAGACGCGCGGGGCGAGGCGGAGCCATGGCCGGCGTTTGCGCCCGAGGCGTGCTACGGTGCTAGGAGGAAATGGAGCTCATCAGGGGATGCGCGACGTCGTGGGGAGGGCGATGGCGCGGTGGTGATGACCGGAGCGTCCTCGTCTTCCCGGAAGGGCTCGCCGGAGTTGCGCACGGCGACGGTTCCTCTCGGTCGTGGACGGAGGCGGGGTTTCGCTACAAAAACACACGCTCCACCATGTCAACTCGATGCGCACGGCTCACAGGGAGCGGAGGGAGGTGGAAAGGAGGTCTGAGGTGGCCGGAGTTGCTCGGGCGGCGGAGTTCTTACCGACGGCGACGGCGGGATTGCGCGAGCTCGTGCGGGCAGCCTATGGGCTCTCGGGAGGTGAGGTTTGGGGCAATCGGACGAGAGCGAGGAGGGCTATTAGTAGGGGGAAACGGCGAGGTAAATGGAGTAGTAAATCGCCGCATTCAAACGAAATCAAATCGGGCGTTTTCGGTCGGGACGTGGGCGTGATTTGGGGACGAACGGCTCCGCGGGGGAGATGACAGGTGGGTCCCACCTGTCAGCGACTGCGAGCGAGCGCGCGGGGCGCTGGGCCGCTGGCGGGCTGCTTGGCTACGCGCGCGCGGCAGATAGCTACGGGCCACGGCCCACTCGACTCAGAAATTCAATTATTTTTATTTAAAACCTTTTCTGTTTTTAAATACTGATTTCAAATATGATTTTTAAACCTATTCAAAACATTTCATAAAAATTCATAAAAATATGTTTTGGAAAGGTTATTGAAAATGGAACTTTTTAACATTATTCTTGCCCATATATAAATTGGTAAAATTTTATTTATTAAAGGAGTTTTAAATAAACACTTTATGGAATTTATAGATTATTTATATTTATAATTTGAAGTTTTATTTAATATTTTTGTGATGTATTCTTATGCTCAAAGATGCATGATGCTTGAATGCAAGTTTTAAATTTTTGCAAAA
This sequence comes from Poa annua, assembly GCA_026929855.1. Classification (NCBI taxonomy): domain Eukaryota; kingdom Viridiplantae; phylum Streptophyta; class Magnoliopsida; order Poales; family Poaceae; genus Poa; species Poa annua. The sequence goes on along the minus strand of CM049431.1, from coordinate 74,172,115 downwards.
TTTGGGATGTTACAGACTAACCCCCTTAAGAGGAAGCTCGCCCTCGAGCTTCGGAAGGATCAGCAAATAGGTGTGGATGGTCTTCTCGGAGGTCGTCCTCTCGTTCCCAGGTGGCTTCTTCCTCAGTGTGATGGTTCCATTGGAATTTACAGAACTTGATGGTTTTGGTACGGGTGACTCTTTCTGCGGTCTGCAATATTTTGATGGGTTTCTCCTCGTAGGTCAAGTCACTCTCCAATTGTACTTCTTCGAGGGGTACAGTATCCTTTAAAGGAACTCCCATCATTTCGGGGTGACATTTCTTCAGTTTACTGACATGGAACACATTATGAACCGCAGATAGAGCTTCTGGTAGTTCTAACTCATATGCCACCTCACCCTTACGAGACAGAATTTTAAAAGGTCCAATAAACTGAGGTGCTAACTTTCCTTTAATTCCAAACCTCTTCACACCTCTGAGTGGCGACACTCTAAGATAGGTTCTATCACCCACCTCGTAGGCGACTTCCCTACGTTTAGAATCCGCATAGCTTTTCTGGCGAGACTGTGCTACCTTCAATCTATCTTTAATTAATCTGACTTTCTCTTCAGCTTCTTGGATTATATCAGGTCCAAAGAAACTTCGTTCTCCTACACCACTCCACAACAATGGGGTTGTGCATTTCTTCCCATATAAGGCCTCAAATGGTGCCATCTCGATGCTAGCTTGATAACTGTTATTGTAAGAGAACTCGGCATAGGGTAGGTTATCATCCCAACTAGACCCATAATCCAGCGCACAAGCTCTTAACATATCTTCTAAAATCTGGTTTACTCTTTCGGTCTGACCATCCGTTTGCGGGTGAAATGCCGTACTGAACTCCAATCTAGTTCCCAGTGACTCATGCAACTGCTTCCAAAAATGGGACGTGAACTGCGTCCCTCTATCGGACACGATACTCTTGGGGACGCCGTGTAAGCATACAATCCTCTTCATGTAAATATCAGCTAGCTTTGCGCTGGTATAGGTGGTCTTCACGGGTATAAAGTGAGCTATTTTGGTTAAATGACAAACAATAACCCAAATAGAATCATACCCTGATTTGGTCCTTGGTAACCCGGTGATGAAATCCATCCCAATAGAATCCCACTTCCAGTCTGGTACCTTCAGAGGGTTGCAAAAGTCCTGCTGGTTTCTGATGCTCGGCCTTTACTCGACTGCATACATTGCACTTAGCTATATATTCTGCTATTTCTCCTTTCAGATTGTTCCACCAAAATCTCTCCTTCACATCCATATACATTTTGGTATCTCCTGGATGAATGGAGTAAGGTGTTTCATGGGCTTCTTGCAGAATTAACTTCTTGAGACTAGGATCATTTGCTACACATACACGTTTTTCAAACCACAAGGTTCCTTGCTCATCTTCATGAAATCCCTTGGCTTTTCCTGCTCTCAAATTGGCTTTGATTTCTTCAATATCTTTATCTCCCTTTTGAGCTTCTCGTATATTATCCATCAAATTTGGTTGTACTACCATCGAGGCTACAAAACCATCTGGTACCACTTCCAATCGGAGGTCCTTGAATGCCTTGCATAAATCCTCAGGTATTTCTCCGGTCGTGAGGCCATTCAAATACACCTTACGACTCAGGGCATCAGCTACTACATTAGCCTTTCCAGGATGGTATTGGAGACTTAGGTCATAATCCTTGATAAGTTCTAACCATCTTCTCTGCCTCATGTTCAATTCTTTCTGTGTGAAAATATACTTCAAACTTTTGTGGTCAGTGAACACTTCACATATTTTTCCCATTAGGTAGGGTCTCCAAGTTTTTAGGGCATGTACTACTGAGGCTAACTCGAGATCATGGGTGGGATAATTTGTTTCATGTTTCTTGAGCTGTCTAGAGGCATAAGATGCCACTCTGCCTTCTTGCATCAGCACACTTCCCAGGCCTTGGCGTGAAGCATCACAGTATACTTGGAATTCTTTCTCTAAATCAGGTAAGCATAGAACTGGGGCTGAAACTAGTCATTTCTTTAATTCCTGAAAACTGGCTTCGCACGCGTCAGTCCACTCAAATTTCTTCTCCTTCTTTAATAATTCCGTCAGTGCCTTGGCGATTTTGGAAAAGTTTTCTATAAATCTTCGGTAGTATCCTGCTAGACCAAGAAAACTTCGTAATTCTCCAACATTCTTTGGTGGTTCCCAATTGGTTACAGCTGAGACCTTTTCAGGATCCACTGCTATACCCTCCTTGGATACTATATGTCCTAGGAATGCGACTTGTTCCAACCAGAATTCACACTTGCTGAATTTGGCATATAACTTATGTTCACGTAGTCTCTGCAATACTAGGCGCAAATGCTCTTCATGATCTTTGTGACTCTCGGAGTAGATCAGAATGTCATCTATGAACACTACCACAAACTTGTCCAGAAAATCCATGAACACTTTATTCATCATATTCATGAAATAAGCTGGAGCATTGGTTAATCCAAATGGCATTACGGTATACTCATAAGAGCCATATCTTGTAACAAACGCTGTTTTTGGTATATCCATCTCTCTAACTTTCATTTGGAGATATCCTGATCGAAGATCAATCTTGGAGAACACACATGCACCTTTCAATTGATCAAATAATTCATTTATCTTGGTTAACGGATACTTGTTCTTGATGGTGTGTTCATTTATATCTCTGTAGTCCGTGACTAATCTCTGGGTTTGATCTTTCTTTTTGACAAAAAGAACTGGCGCTCCCCAGGGCGAAGAACTTGGACGGATAAATCCCTTCAGAAGGTGTTCCTCCAGTTGCTTCTTGATTTCCTTCAGTTCATCGACGGCCATTGGGTAAGGTCTCTTGGCTATTGGTTCGGTACCTGGTTTTAGTTCAATGAGAAATTCCACATCTCTATCAGGTGGCATTCCCGGTAATTCTTCTGGGAATACATCTGGGTACTCTTGGACAATCAGCACATCACCAAGGCTAACCCCCTTAAGAGAATTTAGCCTAACCTTCTTAAGTTCGAAAGTTGATCTGAATTTAATCTTTTGTTTTTCTGGGGTGGTGAGGGTGATAGCTCTGTTTGCACAGTCTATGATTCCTTCAAAACGGGTCATCCAATCCATTCCGATAATAACATCCAAACCTTGGGTTTCTAGGATGACTAAGTCTGCTGGAAAAAGATATTTTCCAATCCTTAATTCTAACTGTCTACAGCATGAATTTACTATCATCTCACCCCCAGGTGAACTCACTCTAATAGGTTTTCCTAAGCTTTCCTCGGCTAGCCCATGTTTGTTTACAAAAGCTCTTGATATGAATGAATGCGATGCTCCAGTATCAAATAAGACCAATGCTGGAAAAGAATTTAGCAGGAACTTACCAATCACAACGTCAGGTTCATCATGAACTTCTTCCACGTTGAGGTGATTTACTTGTCCCTTCTGGAAAGGATTGGGCTTGGAATTTTCATCGGCCTTTCTCTCTGGGCAATCAGTAGCATAGTGTCCCGTCTTCTTGCACTTGAAGCAAGTCACATTAGACAGGTCTTTCTTCCCTTCTGTGTTAGGACGGGGATTACCATTTCCATGATTATGGCCATGGTGATGGTTCCCCTTGAACCCACCATTATTTCCTTTATACCCTCCATTGTGGTTATGACCATGATGCTTTTGGCCACTACCATTGTTGGAGTAGTTCCAGGGTTTATGGCCACTGACTTCTGAGGTGTGTGGTTTCTTGTGAGACACTTCAGTGTTACCTTTACTTGCACCAAACTTCCTCTTCCTATTCTCTTCCTTTCTGATGTTATTGTCCAGGGTGATTGCCTGATCTAGCAGAATCTGATAGTTAGGAGCATATGCCACAGACAAAGGTATCTTTAGTTCTCCCCGAAGTCCATTTAGGAATTTGTCCTTCCTTTTTGCATCAGTGTCGATGTCTTCTGGTGCGTACCTTGATAGCGTACAGAAGTCATCTATATACTCCTTCAGAGTCCTACCTCCCTGTCTCAAGCTACGAAACTCCTCCTTCTTCAGATTCATTATGCCAGAGGAGATGTGAGCATTGTGGAAACCATCCTTGAACGCATCCCAAGTCATGCCATCCAAGGGATGGGTCACTTGATAGGTCTCCCACCACATGGCAGCAGGTCCTTCCAATAGGTGAGCAGTGAACCTCACCTTTTCTGCCTCAGAACACTCACAGGTTACTAAGTCCTTGTTGACTGAACGGAGCCAGTCATCCGCCACTATGGGTTCAGTAGCAGAGGAGAACTTATTAGGTCTAAGCCTGAGAAATCTTGCAAGTCTGTCCACCGGAGGTGGGGGTGGTGGTGGATGGTTGTTATTGTTGTTATTGTTGTTGTTGTTGTTGTTGTTGTTGTTGTTGGTTGCTGCAATGAACTGGGTCATCATAGTCATCAATTGGGCTTGAGCTGCCATCAGCTGTTGCATAGCTTCGCTGTTGTCGGTATCACGACGTGGAGGCATCTGTGGGGTTTTTGTGGGGATGAGTAAAAGATAGATAGATCTATAAGGAGGAACCTTACCCATGCACAAAACAATCCAGTCAAGCACACTATCAATCAACACACCACTCATAAAACAATCAGCAAACAATTCAAAACCTTTGGTTTAAGGAAAACGATATAAAAGTTTGGAAAATAAACTCGCGAGGTTCCGAGGATACCAGGGAAGGTACTGCCTTACCACAAGTTCGTAGGTCAATACAAGATCAAGACAATGTGGTGTATGATAAATGGTAGTCTCACTAACTGACTACTCGACCATATCCTCTTCCTCCTCTTCAATTTCCTGTATCTCGATTCCTTCATTGGCGAGTACATCCTTGAGTTCCTTTACTTCTTTCTCCAGGGCAAGATTCTTTTCTTGCAGCTCTCTCTTCTCAGTACGAAGCCTTTTGATCAAGTCACTATCAGCCTCGAACTCGACTTCATTGCTCTCGAGTTCTGCCTTTTGTTCCCTGATGATCTTGTTCTTCTCTTGAACTCTTTTCTCTTGTCTCCTGTACTTCTCCTTTTGTGCAGCGAATCTCTCTTCCCGTGCCTTAGTCACTTCCTCCCGAACCTTCACCTTCTCTTCGTTCTCCTTAAGTAAGGCACATAACTCATCGTTCTTCAGGAGCTCGGTGCGTCGATCTTCATATAGTTCGGTGACAAGGATTTCCAGCTCCTGGAAATAAAGGCTAAGGGGTTTTGCCTTACCTCTTTCTCCGACATCATACAGGTAAGGTTCTCCATCTTCGTTTCTTCTTCCAAAGAAAATGGAGTAGTGGCCCCTCAACTCTAGGCTGTAGCGTCCGCAGAGGCGCCCAATCAAATCTTGCATGACTAGATTGAGCCCTTTGTCTTTGGAGTCACTAACCATTTTGATCTCCAGTGGGGGCTCCTCTCCATGTCCTGGTTGTGTTGCTTTTATTCCCCAGCAACCCTCTTTGTTAAACTTCTTCAGAATGAACCCCTTTACTTGGGGTAGTGGTAACCCTCTCTTCTCGCCGATGTCGAGGAGGTAACAGCCAAAACGGGTGTTCTCGAAGTCCTCCGCAGTGGTGAAGTGAAAGCTTGTCATCCTTTAGGTAGGAAAGAAGGGAAATTAGAACAAGAATTGCATAAGATAAGGAAGTACTAGTTATGGAGTGTGTTATTAATTTAGGGGGAATACTAAGTCAAAATCCTAAGGTGATCAACAGATATTAACAACTCTTCGTAAATTGGATTTTTCACTATAGTGAGAGAGACAGACACCCGACCAGCCACTTATATTGTGGAACAGGTCTCATGTACGTGGACATATAAATTTTGTCCCAGGCCGCTTCATCCCACCATGCCGTTAGAATCCAACATACTTCAAAGATGGTAACATTATGACCAAAAAGGGCTTAACCAATCCTAGGGGCTCGAACCTACAGGCAACACTTTGCTCTGATACCATTTTGTAGCACCCCAACTTTTATTAAAGTTGGAACACCTGTGTTATGTGCTAGTCCCTGGATCACTGCCAGCACCACAGTACAAAATATAAAGTATCATTGCATAAGTATTAAATTGCTACAACGAGATCCAAAAATAATAGCCAATATGGCTTTATTACAAGTTGCATAGCCATGAAGGCTAGCTAAAGTTCAAAGTTCACATCGAAAGAAAAATAACATTGAGCCTCATCTTCAAGCATGCGCCACAGGCAGTCATGTTGGGTGTAGATTCGAGCCAATCATTCATCATCAGAATTTCCTGCACATTGGAATATGCAGCCCCCGAAGGAGGTCAATACAATGATGTATTGGCAAGTGACTATGGTGGATAAATATACTGGCAAGTCTAACATCTATATGCATATTTGGCTTGTTGGGGTTGAAGGCTATTTGCAGAAAGCAAGTTTTCTCCTATCATTTTGTAAAATACTTTTATTTCTCGAAGACTTGGCACCGAGGGACAAAGCCCAAGTGCACCAACAATTCTTTCCTTAGTCAAATTTTACTTTATGAAAAACAGTGTTGAGATTCTTCTGCCCATCCTTGTCCAGTTGCTCGAAGTAGTCCATTTCCGGGGACACGGCTGAGATCTCAGATTGTCGACTCTGCAGAGGTTGTGCACTTTCACCTTTAGACTCAATTTGTCCGGGAAATCCTATACACGCGGAGTGTATTATGGAAAGGAGAGAATTGAGACAAGAACTTTCAGAAGAAGAATGCAACCATACTAGCAAGACCCGTTCCACCTATCATCTCTACATCTGCTTGTCAAGCTGACAGGTTGCACTCTCACAACTTAATCGTTCTAGACAGAGCCCATTGTCAAAAGGCTGCACGGGAAGCTTCTAAACTTGGACGGACTTGGTAATCTCTTCGTTCCTGGGTGGCCATCCACAAGTGTACTTCTGGGTAACAACCACCATACTCATGGCCCTAAGTAGAATAGACATTCATCCTAGGCGAAGACAACCACAAGCATAGTCCCAAAAGCCACTCAACATAAACCATATCAACCAATTCCACCCAGATGTGTATTTTAGAATTTTAACACTTAGAAACATTTCCATAACATGGAAAACATTTTTATAGCATGGCTAAGCAACTAATAAAATCTTTTCATGGCTGCTTAGGGAAAAGGGTGGCTACACACTACTAGGATATTTGTAAAACACAAACTAACTTAGTATTATAAAATAATTCAAAATTCCCTATCATGCACACTACTCAGAAAATACTACTTATGCATATAGAAAATATGGGATTTAGTATGAATGTCACTTGCCTTGGTAACAGGAGGAACAATCACAGCAAGAATAACAATCACAAGCAATTCCTTCCTCTTCTTCACAATCTAGCACAATCAATGAATAAAATAAATACCAACACAATAACATCACAACACTGAAATAAAATCATGTATGCATGGATGATATGCTATGATAATGGGACACACTTATTAATACTTCTTAATTTATGTCATTAATAAGTGAAATATAATTTTTAGGTATTTCTTATTTTATTTATCAATTAAATAATTTTAAATTAATATAGTAACACTTTGATTTCTATATTTACAACTTTTATTGTTTTTATGACATCTTCAATTTGGACATTTATTAATATTGCTGGACAGAGGGAAATAATACAATCCTAAAACAATTTCATTTATTTCTAAATCATTTTTATTATTTAAGTTATTATTTTAATGGCCGAAATACTCCTCTGATTATTATACAAATTATAATTTGTCAAAGGGAAAAACAATTGATGTGGAAATAAACTACATGAGCAGAGCTATCCGGGGATATAAAGTTTATCAAATTTGAACTTGTCGATCAAAAGTTATGAATTTTCTAAGTTTTGTATATTTTCTGTTTTATTTATAAAAATTCCTGCGAAAAAGAAATTAACAGGGCTACGTGGCGCGATCCTATTGGTCGGTACCGCTTCGGCGCGGATCGGCTGCGAGAGCCGTCCGATCTAATTAGAAATGGACGCGCGAGATCTAATCGATCTAGATCCATTGGATCTCGATCTAACGGTCCACGATCCGTTGACCAAATACGGGCGGCGCGGTCACCGGAGACGCGCGGGGCGCGGCGGAGCCATGGCCGGCGTTTGCGCCCGAGGCGTGCTACGGTGCTAGGAGGAAATGGAGCTCACCAGGGGATGCGCGACGTCGTGGGGAGGGCGATGGCACAGTGGTGATGACCGGAGCGTCCTCGTCTTCCCGGAAGGGCTCGCCGGAGTTGCGCACGGCGACGGTTCCTCTCGGTCGTGGACGGAGGCGGGGTTTCGCTGCAAAAACACAGGCTCCACCATGTCAACTCGATGCGCACGGCTCACAGGGAGCGAAGGGAGGTGGAAAGGAGGTCCGAGGTGGCCGGAGTTGCTCGGGCGGCGGAGTTCTTACCGACGGCGACGGCGGGATTGCGCGAGCTCGTGCGGGCAGCCTATGGGCTCTCGGGAGGTGAGGTTTGGGGCAATCGGACGAGAGCGAGGAGGGCTATTAGTAGGGGGAAACGGCGAGGTAAATGGAGTAGTAAATCACCGCATTCAAACGAAATCAAATCGGGCGTTTTCGGTCGGGACGGGGGCGTGATTTGGGGACGAACGGCTCCGCGGGGGAGATGACAGGTGGGTCCCACCTGTCAGCGACTGCGAGCGAGCGCGCGGGGCGCTGGGCTGCTGGCGGGCTGCTTGGCTACGCGCGCGCGGCAAATAGCTACGGGCCACGGCCCACTCGACTCAGAAATTCAATTATTTTTATTTAAAAACTTTTCTGTTTTTAAATACTGATTTCAAATATGATTTTTAAACCTATTCAAAACATTTCATAAAAAATCATAAAAATATGTTTTGGAAAGGTTATTGAAAATGGAACTTTTTAACATTATTCTTGCCCATATATAAATTGGTAAAATTTTATTTATTAAAGGAGTTTTAAATAAACACTTTATGGAATTTATAGATTATTTATATTTATAATTTGAAGTTTTATTTAATATTTTTGTGATGTATTCTTATGCTCAATGATGCATGATGCTTTAATGTAAGTTTTAAATTTTTGCAAAATTTGGGATGTTACACCGCGCCGCTCGTTCCTGGTCGATTGGATCTGGACCGTTAGATCTCCCGTGCACGGCTAGGATTAGATCACTTAAAAACGAAGCGGTACGCTTGCGTGGCACGCACAGTCAGCGCCGCGTCAGCGCACAGTCAGCACCACGTCAGCGCCACGTCAGATATTATTTTCTATGAATTTCTTAAAATCATTTTATTTGGCAGTTTTGCAGAAAACACCCTGCATACTGTTTTTATCATTACTTTTTATCTGTTTATCCAAATTTAAATATTTTTATATATTTGGAATCCTTAGAACCAGTAGAATCTTTTGTCTTCATTAGTTTTCTGGTTTGACACACTAAAAATTTTCAAATATTTTTGAGAGTAGTTTAAGTGTTTTTGACATAACTTTATTTAGAAAAATTATTTTTGAGTAAATTAAATTGCTAAAAACTTGTTTAGATGCCCTCTGCCCAAATGTCATTCCTACAAAATTTGATTATGAAATTTTATTTAAGGAAATTAAGACTCTTGATGTTACCCTTTATTCATGTCTAAATAAATGAAAACAAATTAAAAATTTATTCATGCATACATCACAAACATTTAAAGAGATACATTTAATTGTTTCTTGACATTAAAATAAATTATTGCATCTCAAGCATAGCATATATTTTTCTTTGTATGAACATATTGCTTGTGTGTTTATGTGTGGCTCTTTATTTCTTTTGTTAGACTATTCAGAGGGAAACGAAAGTCTTTGCAACTGTAACTGCTGTACTCCCGGTTGCCAAGGCAAGTGGCACACCACCATAAAATTCCTATTATTTTTCTATGCATGAGTAGATTATTTTTCTATAAGTATGTGTAGGATAGTATTGCTATGCAAGCCATGTTTAGACTTCCTTGTTCCTGTGTCTAGGTTCCTATGAAAATACTTAGTAGAATTGTGATGCTATGCAAAACTGTTTTTGATGAAATGTTAAATTCTACTAAGTTATAATCAAACACCTGGGTGGAATTGGTTGCTTGGCTGTATGAGTTGAGTGTTGTCCCCAGGGGATGTACCTTTGGGATATTCACTTGTGGATGGCCACCCAGGAACAAAGGGATCTGAAGAACTCCGAGTGAAGATTGCTTCTCGTGCAGCCATTGCCAATATGGGCTCTAGCTTGATCAACTAAGCTGCGTGGACTCGCCCCAGCCTGACAGGTGGAGGTAGTGGTTTGTAGGTGGAGCGCGTCAGGCCAGAGTGGGAGGGAAAATGCTTCTGAAAGATCTCGTCTCATTCTTCTCCTTTCCTTATCACAAATGGTGTGTAAAGGATAAATTGGATTGAATGGGTACAATGGTGAACGTGCACAACCTCTGCAGAGTTAAAATCTAAGTACTTAGCCGTGTCCCCGGAAACGGACAATTGAGCAGCTGAACGAGGACGTCAACGAAGGATTCCACCATTCCAATTTTTAAATTGAAAACTTGATGGGTGAACAAGGGTAGAATGAGACTATGGCTTTCATACCATATTTGTCTCAACGAGGTAAAGTTGTTTCAAAAAGTTAGGGAAAAACTTGCTTTCTGCAAAATAGCCTTGAGCTCCACCAGCCAAATAAGCATATAGGTCATAGAGTTATTCCTTTAAGTGTCCACCATAGTGTCACTTGCCAGTTCCATTTTAATGGTTCTGACCCACGTTGTTGCAATATATATCTTATTGCAGACTGTTCTGATGATGAGTGAGAATTTTACTAAGTGTTTCGAGTCTTCAACCAACATGCTCGCCTGTGGCACATGATGATGATTGGGGACTCCATGAAAAATAATTTTCCGCTGTTTACTCTGTTCACTGCTAGCTTTATGTTATGCAAATTTGTAATGAATATTTTCTAAGTCTGAATCAGCGTTGTAATAAATTGATACTTTGTTGTGATATTACATCGTAACTGTGTGTGCAAACGAATCGATCCAGGGATTTGCACTATACACAGGTATCTGCCATATTTTATGTGCAGGTACACTACAGATAGTATCAGAGGACTGTGTTGCCTGTAGGTTCGAGCCCTTAGGATTGGAAAAACCTTTTGATCATAGTATTATCTACTTAAGTAATTTTGGATCCTAGCGGCATAGTGAGATGAAGCGGCCTGGAAACAAACCTTACATGTCCGCGTACATGAGACCTGTTCCACAATTAAGTGGCTGGCCGGGTGTAGCGTACCTGCACTATAAATAAGGCAGATACCTGTGTATAGTGCAAATCCCTGGATCGATTCATTTGCACGCACAGTTTACGATGTAATATCACAACAAAGCGTCAGTTTTGTTACATCGATGATCCAGAATTACAAAATTATTCGATACAAGTTGCATAGCATAAAGCTAGCATTGAAAAAGTACACAGCGGAAATATAATAGCAGTGAGTCTCTATCACTTTCATGATGCCACAGGCGAAAACATGTTGGTTGTAGACTCGAAACCTATAAACGAAACCTCACTCGTCATCTGAACAATCTGCAATAAGAAAAATATTGCAACAACGTGGGTCAGATTCCATTAAAAATGGAGTCTGGCAAGTGACACTATGGTGGACACTTAATGGAACAACTCTAAAGCCTATATGCATATTTGGCTGGTGGAGTTCAAGGCTATTTTGCATAAAGCCAATTTTTCCTATCTTTTTGGAAAACACTTTCTTCAAATCAAGACAAGTATGGCATGAAAACCATAAAGCTCATCTTCCCTTGGTCACCCATCAAGTTTTATTTCTGAAGTTGGAATGGTGAAATCCTCTGTTGACGTTCGTGATCAGCTGCTCAAATTGTCCGTACCGGGGACACGGCTAAGTACTTAGTTTTACACTCTGCAGAGGTTGTGCACTTTCACCTTTAGACTCAATTAGCCCGAGAATCCTATACACGCGGAGTGTATTAAGGAAAGGAGAGAATTGAGACAAGAACTTTCAGAAGAAGAATGCAACCATACTAGCAAGACCCGTTCCACTTATCATCCCCCTACATCTGCTTGTCAAGCTGACAGGTTGCACCCTCACAACTTAATTATTCTAGACAGAGCCCATTGTCAAAAGGTTGCACGGGAAGCAATCGTCACTCGGAGTTCTTCAGATTCCTCTGTTCCCTGGGTGGCCATCCACAAGTGCACGTACTCCAGGAACCATAGACATGGACCGGAGTAGCCACTCAACTTCGCCACCATTAACAACCAATCCACCCAGGAGTTTCATTAACTTAGTGGATGTGCACTCTCAGGTAAAAATCACCATGCTCACGGCCCTAAGTAGAATAGACATTCATCCTAGGCGACGACAACCATGAGCACAGCCCTGAGTAGTCACTTAACATTTTGTAAAACTTTTCATCAATTACATAGCATCAATACATCTACTAAGTATTATATAGGAACCTAGACACAGGAGTAAGGGAACTCTACGCAGGTTTAGCATAGCAATACTATCTTACTCATGCATATAAAAATACACTAAGTAATGCATATAGAAAATAATAGGAAGTTTATGAGGTGTGCCACTTGCCTTTGAATGTTGTCGTTGTTCACAACTCTTTTCAACTATACTCGGGACTCTCCGTTCAATCTAACAGTATAGACAAACAACAATACAACAATCAACAACAAGCACAACTCCACAATACACACAAAACACATACTAGATGAATAAATAAGTTTTATAAAACTTTCTAAGGGAAATACGTTTATGCATGATGTGCAAAATATTCCTAAGGGCTAGAAATGCTTTTTCATGCCATGAAAATCTTTTAAGTTAATGCAAGGCAATTAGGTTGATCCAAAAGGACTAAGGGCTAAGGTCATAAGTTGAATAAAATATTATGTTTTATATCATCCTGAATAAGCACTCTAATGGCTTAGTCTTGATGTGCAAAATACTTAGAGAAAATTACTAGCTCTATTCTTCGAGGTGATCGACAATTATTATCAACTCTTTGTAAATTGGATATTCACTACAGTGAGAGAGACAGACACCCGGCCAGCCACTTAAATTGTGGAACAGGTCTCATGTACGTGGACATGTAAGGTTTGTTTCCAGGCTGCTTCATCCCACTATGCCGCTAGGATCCAACAACTTCAAGCTGATAACATCACGGTCAAAATTGTTTAAGTCCAATGTGAAAGACAAGATTAGAAAGGGGGGGGGGGGGGGGGAAGATAGAAAGAGAGATGTAGTTGTCCTCCAGGCTTCATCTCCAGACTTGGTGGTTCTTGTATCCTCGAGGCTGGTCTTGGATTTACTTAGTCATCATGAAGTCTAACAGAAGAAGGAGGGAGAAAGAAGAAAGAGGGAGAAAGACTTAGAAAATATTTCTGGTTGGTCTTCATGAACTTCTTCTTGATCTTTCTTCTAAGTGCTTCCACTCCTTGGAGATTCTTCTGGAGTCTGGTTTGCCTAAGTCCTTCATTGGTCTTCCAGCTCCATGTTGAAAATTACTAAGTGTCTATGTGTAGCACTTCACAAAAATGCTAAGTTGAAATTATTTCTAACTTAGAGAAAACTAATGAAGAGGGGTTTTCCTATGAGAATTATATCTACAAAATAAAATATGCTATGAATGAAATGAAGTTTTAAATCACAAGAAACATCAAATAACTTTTGTGATTTCTTTATAATTATGCATGAATTTATAAATGCAATTTAATTAATTTCTATTTTTGGAAAATATAACAAAAGGAATAATTACAAGATTAAAGTTTCTACGATTTAATTTTTATAATATAATTTAATAAATAGTGTTAAAAGGCAGGGGTATTTTAATTAAATTTATAGCAATTTACTTTAATCAAAATAATATTTTTATTAATAGTTATGTTGAAAATAGTCAAACTATTCAATTTAAATATATAACTATGTATTCATTCAAAATTACTCAAAATTATTTTATAGCAGTGGCATTAATTTACAAATATTCTAAAATTTCTAAAACAATTTTATTTACAATTTTTGGATTTATAGATTTAAAGTTATTACAAATATACTCAAATTCACCATTTGAAATTTGAATATTTTATACTATGTAAAATTTGAATTTTGGTCGATCTATAATAATCTACATGTCAAGAGCTTTCCAAATATATAAAATATTTGAATTTGGATGTGTGAATAAAAAGTTATAACAAATTTAAGTTACAGGGGCTTTTCCGCAAAACTGCCAATTAATTAAATCGAGAAATTCATTTTCCACGTCAGCGTTGACTGGGCTGCTGACGCGGAGCTGACGTGGCTGCTGACTGGGTTAAGTGATTGAATCTGGCCGCCAGATCTGGATCTGGCCGTCCAGATTAGATCGTACCGCTTCGGAAAAAGATCTACTCTTAGCCGTAGGATCAAGATCGTGCGGCCTACACACGCTCGGCCAAAAGCTGGCGGCGCAATCTCGCCGGAGACGGTGCCCGCGGCGGCAACCCGCCGGCGGCGAACATTCCACGCATCCTACGGTGTCCCGGGACCAACGGGTCATACCTTAGGGAAGACGACGGCTGGAGGGTGCTGGTGGCGTGGTCGGAGGCCTGGGGGCTTCTCGGTTCGTCAGGATTCCTTCGCCGGAGTTGGAGGGGGCGGACGGTGCTGTCGGGTTAATGAAGACGTCGTCGAGGGGGACTGATCTGGGGGCGCGGACTGGTCGAAAAGAAACGCACAAGTGAGGGGGAGCCGCGAGTGTCTAAAGGGGGAGGGAGGATCGACAAGGCTCACCGGATTCGAAGAACTCGCCGGTGGAAATGGCGGCACGGTGGCGGCGGTTTGCGGGCAGCCTAGGGGCTCTCGGCTAGGGTTTTTGAGGGGGAAAGAGAGAGGGCAGCAGGGGCTATTTGAAGGGGGCAGAGGGAAGGCAATTTGCGCAAACCTCGCAACGGATTTGGAAACAAGATCGACGGCGTTCTCGGGCGTGATTCTCGCTGGAGGTTGAATAAGGTGACGTCACCGCTGACGTCAGCAGGTATTTTCTTTTTCTTTTCTGATTTTTTCTATTTTGTTTATATCTTTTGATTTATAACTCCAAATGATGTCAAATAAATTTCTAAAACTCTGTAATATTATTATCTTTGTGTTAAACCAGTTGTGGGCATGTTTTGAATATTTTTGAAAAATAGTATTTTGAAATATTGATTAAATACAAATTGACACTTAAAGTCAAATTTGAATTTCTATCTTAATTAAATTTTCTTTTGGCTAAATAAAATTTGTAAAATACTCACATTCCAATATGTTTGAATTTAAGTTATTTAAACTTGTTTTTCTGATATCATTCTTCTTTATTTTGGCATGATATTAAAGAACAAAATATAACTAATTTGAAGGAAATGGGAAATATAATGAATTTCATTTTTAATTCTAAATGTTTTGTACACCATTAAGTTTTATATTATGCTTAATAATTTGAAAAACTTCATATCAACTTTGGAAAAGATTTTAGATTTAATTCATTTCCTTATATAGAATATATTATTCATTTCATACTTTGAAAATAAATGAAATTCATTTAAGAAAATGAAATGCTTATTTGGCTAAGTGGTGGGAATCAATTTCTTATAAGTAAACTATTTACGTAAAATAAAATGGATTGTAGTTTGTAAAATATTTGTCAATTTACATTTAAGGTTTTTGAAATACAGTGGATAATAAAATGTTTAAACTGTGATATTTGAAATATTAAACTCTTTCAATAAGTTTGGAGTCTTTTATAGTTGGTTTCCTTATGCATTTAATATTTTATTTTAATAAAAGAAGAGTTTTAAATTTTAGTGATTTTTGAACATTATAAAATGTTGGGATGTTATAGACTACCACCCTTAAAAGGAATCTCGTCCCCGAGATTCGGAGAAGCTAAAAAGAAAAGCAAATGCTTGAATGATTCTGATAATCTCGAGAGGTTTTGAGAAATGTACTTTCTGACATGGAAAATTGAAAACTTGTTGGGGATGAAAGAAAGATAGACTTGGGATCTCTGGGTTTAAGCGACTAGGTTTAAATTATCTAGGTGGCTACCACCCTTAAAAGAAAATTTTTGTGGTCGGTCTAGAACTTTGTTTAATCCCTTTTATTTCTCCGTTGTAGAGCGTACAAGTATTCGAAATACAATGACAGGTGGTAGCTACGAGAAGTTTGAGCACTCGCGTTTTCCACTCGCTCCTTGAAGAGATTTTATCCTCTTCCACTCAGGGCAGCCACTGGCATAGTGTCCCTTATCCGTGCACCTGTAGCATGTTAAGTGGCTAAGATCCTTCTTGGATTCACTCTTTTGTCTTTGTTCCTCCAGGATCTTCATGAGAGACTGTTGCATTCCTTCCTTGGCTTGCTGGTTAGCTTGTTGCACCAGGGGATAATATGGGCATTGGATTGGAACATGGGTCGTTCCTCACACAGGAAGCAACTAATCCTTTTGGAGCGGCGTCCATTACTTGGACGTCTGATGTGACCATGGGGCCACTCATCAGAGCAATCTTCGGACGTATGTCCTATCTCTCCACAAGTTTTGCATGCCTTTAGTTTGGTCATAGGGTCCTCTTCAACATCCCTATGATTTTGATCAATCTTAGGCGAGTGGTCATTGATCACCTTCTGACTCGGGTCCCTTAACAGTATTCGCGTAGTGGGGTAAAATTTATTGTTGGTAATATTGAAGTGAGACATCTGCTAATTTTTTTAGAGAATAAATGAGTTAACTTATATGTACTATGGAGAATTCAATAATTTTAGAACAAGGCAACCAATTCCTAACAATTCTATCAACATGATTAAAACACAAGCAACCACATAAATTCCACACTTATTTTGAGAACTCGAACTAATCATTTATCGAACGAAAACACATCAATGTCATGGAAATACAAAAACGATAGTACTGCCATACCACAATTTGATAGGTCAATACATCAAATCGATACGATAAGCTAAATGAGATAAATGGTGGTCCCTCTAACGTGGTTTGTGTTGCTACACTTATTCCTCCTAATTCTTACGCTTGCGTTTTATTGCGTGGTTATTTGCCACATGCGTGACTTCTCCCTCAGTTGACTCTTCAAACAGCACCTCTTCGAGGTCTTCTTCCTCTGGTCCTTCCTCCTTCGTAGCTGCAGGTACAGTCAAATCTCCAGTGCCCTGGTTACCTCCCTCTTCAGCTACTGGCGGTGGTGGAGGTGGAATGAGTTGCGCCTCAAGCATGGCAATTTGCTCATCCTTGCCAATGTTCTGCAAATGTAGGTCATGGATGAGTTCCTCCAAATGACCAATAAGATTTTCAGAAGTCTGGAGTTCTTGGGTTTTTGCGTGTATGACGGCTTGCGCATGATCCGCGACGTCATAAGCCTGTTGGACCTTCCTGGTCAGACAGCTGATGAGAAAATCCAAGTCTTCAAACGTCTTGTTAACGATGGGCAGGTCCAGACGATTTCTCGTGTGAGCCATCGAGAGACCATGTGCATCCCTCTTCCCAAAGGCACGGAAGGTGCTAGCTTGTTGCAATACTTGTGACACAAACGAGCCATTAAATCCACCATAGCTATGTTCACTCCCTCAATCCACTCTGGGTAGTGGGTGACATAGTCCACGGGCTCGAAGTCTGGCATCGTAGGATCCGGGGTCATGATGGTGCGGATTTCCCAACGTGTCACATGGGGTATGTCGGTCTCCTCTTTCCTTCCTCGGAAATAGGGCGGTGGTAGCTTCAATATACTTGTCAACCTAGACAGCTGCCTCCCAAAGATGAAACCCGACAAAACTCCAGCATACGCAGTCTCAGTGTACTCTCCCATCTAAAATTTTGAACAGGTAAGAGTATTAGAATTTAAAAGGAAAGGGAAAGATGCAAGACAAGATAAATAATGTAAAACAATATTAAAGGAAATTTCAAAATTTACTCATGTTTTGGAAACCTAGTTTATTTAACTATTTAACCTTTGGGGTCTCCGTCCAATCCTAGGGGTTTCGAACCTACAGGCAACACAGTGCTCTGATACCATCTGTAGCGTACCTGCACTTTAAATAAGGCAGATACCTGTGTATAGTGCAAATCCCTGGATCGATTCATTTGCACACACAGTTTACGATGTAATATCATAACAAAGCATCAATTTTGTTACATCGATGATCCAGAATTACAAAATTATTCGATACAAGTTGCATAGCATAAAGCTAGCATTGAAAAAGTACACATCGGAAATACAATAGCAGTGAGTCTCTATCCCTTTATGCTGCCACAGGCGAAAACATGTTGGTTGTAGACTCGAAACCTATAAACGAAACCTCACTCGTCATCTGAACAATCTGCAATAAGAAAAATATTGCAACAACGTGGGTCAGATTCCATTAAAAATGGAGTCTGGCAAGTGACACTATAGTGGACACTTAATGGAACAACTCTAAAGCCTATATGCATATTTGGCTGGTGGAGTTCAAGGCTATTTTGCATAAAGCCAATTTTTCCTATCTTTTTGGAAAACACTTTCTTCAAATCAAGACAAGTATGACATGAAAACCATAAAGCTCATCTCCCCTTGGTCACCCATCAAGTTTTATTTCTGAAGTTGGAATGGTGAAATCCTCTGTTGACGTCCGTGATCAGCTGCTCAAATTGTCCGTACCGGGGACACGGCTAAGTACTTAGTTTTACACTCTGCAGAGGTTGTGCACTTTCACCTTTAGACTCAATTAGCCCGAGAATCCTATACACGCGGAGTGTATTAAGGAAAGGAGAGAATTGAGACAAGAACTTTCAGAAGAAGAATGCAACCATACTAGCAAGACCCGTTCCACTTATCATCCCCCTACATCTGCTTGTCAAGCTGACAGGTTGCACCCTCACAACTTAATTATTCTAGACAGAGCCCATTGTCAAAAGGTTGCACGGGAAGCAATCGTCACTCGGAGTTCTTCAGATTCCTCTGTTCCCTGGGTGGCCATCCACAAGTGCACGTACTCCAGGAACCATAGACATGGACCGGAGTAGCCACTCAACTTCGCCACCATTAACAACCAATCCACCCAGGAGTTTCATTAACTTAGTGGATGTGCACTCTCAGGTAAAAATCACCATGCTCACGGCCCTAAGTAGAATAGACATTCATCCTAGGCGACGACAACCATGAGCACAGCCCTGAGTAGTCACTTAACATTTTGTAAAACTTTTCATCAATTACATAGCATCAATACATCTACTAAGTATTATATAGGAACCTAGACACAGGAGTAAGGGAATTCTACGCAGGTTTAGCATAGCAATACTATCTTACTCATGCATATAAAAATACACTAAGTAATGCATATAGAAAATAATAGGAAGTTTATGAGGTGTGCCACTTGCCTTTGAATGTTGTCGTTGTTCACAACTCTTTTCAACTATACTCGGGACTCTCCGTTCAATCTAACAGTATAGACAAACAACAATACAACAATCAACAACAAGCACAACTCCACAATACACACAAAACACATACTAGATGAATAAATAAGTTTTATAAAACTTTCTAAGGGAAATACGTTTATGCATGATGTGCAAAATATTCCTAAGGTCTAGAAATGCTTTTTCATGCCATGAAAATCTTTTAAGTTAATGCAAGGCAATTAGGTTGATCCAAAAGGACTAAGGGCTAAGGTCATAAGTTGAATAAAATATTCTGTTTTATATCATCCTGAATAAGCACTCTAATGGCTTAGTCTTGATGTGCAAAATACTTAGAGAAAATTACTAGCTCTATTCTTCGAGGTGATCGACAATTATTATCAACTCTTTGTAAATTGGATATTCACTACAGTGAGAGAGACAGACACCCGGCCAGCCACTTAAATTGTGGAACATGTCTCATGTACGTGGACATGTAAGGTTTGTTTCCAGGCCGCTTCATCCCACTATGCCGCTAGGATCCAACAACTTCAAGCTGATAACATCACGATGAAAATTGTTTAAGTCCAATGTGAAAGACAAGATTAGAAAAGGGGGGGAAAGATAGAAAGAGAGATGTAGTTGTCCTCCAAGCTTCATCTCCAGACTTGGTGGTTCTTGTATCCTCGAGGCTGGTCTTGGATTTACTTAGTCATCATGAAGTCTAACAGAAGAAGGAGGGAGAAAGAAGAAAGAGGGAGAAAGACTTAGAAAATATTTCTGGTTGGTCTTCATGAACTTCTTCTTGATCTTTCTTCTAAGTGCTTCCACTCCTTGGAGATTCTTCTGGAGTCTGGTTTGGCTAAGTCCTTCATTGGTCTTCCAGCTCCATGTTGAAAATTACTAAGTGTCTATGTGTAGCACTTCACAAAAATGCTAAGTTCAAATTATTTCTAACTTAGAGAAAACTAATGAAGAGGGGTTTTCCTATGAGAATTATATCTACAAAATAAAATATGCTATGAATGAAATGAAATTTTAAATCACAAGAAACATCAAATAACTTTTGTGATTTCTTTATAATTATGCATGAATTTATAAATGCAATTTAATTAATTTCTATTTTTGGAAAATATAACAAAAGGAATAATTATAAGATTAAAGTTTCTATGATTTAATTTTTATAATATAATTTAATAAATAGTGTTAAAAGGCAGGGGTATTTTAATTAAATTTATAGCAATTTACTTTAATCAAAATAATATTTTTGTTAATAGTTATGTTGAAAATAGTCAAACTATTCAATTTTAATATATAACTATGAATTCATTCAAAATTACTCAAAATTATTTTATAGCAGTGGCATTAATTTACAAATATTCTAAAATTTCTAAAACAATTTTATTTACAATTTTTGGATTTATAGATTTAAAGTTATTACAAATATACTCAAATTCACCATTTGAAATTTGAATATTTTATACTAAGTCAAATTTGAATTTTGGCCGATCTATAATAATCTACATGTCAAGAGCTTTCCAAATATATAAAATATTTGAATTTGGATGTGTGAATAAAAAGTTATAACAAATCTAAGTTATAGGGGCTTTTTTGCAAAATTTAATTTTCCACGTCAGCGTTGACTGGGCTGCTGACGCGGAGCTGACGTGGCTGCTGACTGGGTTAAGTGATTGAATCTGGCCGTCAGATCTGGATCTGCCCGTCCAGATTAGATCGTACCGCTTCGGAAAAAGATCTACTCTTAGCCGTAGGATCAAGATCGTGCGGCCTACACACGCTCGGCCAAAAGCTGGCGGCGCAATCTCGCCGGAGACGGTGCCCGCGGCGGCAACGCGCCGGCGGCGAACATTCCACGCATCCTACGGTGTCCCGGGACCAACGGGTCATACCTTAGGGAAGACGACGGCTGGAGGGTGCTGGTGGCGTGGTCGGAGGCCTGGGGGCTTCTCGGTTCGTCAGGATTCCTTCGCCGGAGTTGGAGGGGGCGGACGGTGGTGTCGGGTTGATGAAGACGTCGTCGAGAGGGACTGATCTGGGGGCGCGGACTGGTCGAAAAGAAGCGCACAAGTGAGGGGGAGCCGCAAGTGTCTAAAGGGGGAGGGAGGATCGACAAGGCTCACCGGATTCGAAGAACTCGCCGGCGGAAATGGCGGCACGGTGGCGGCGGTTTGCGGGCAGCCTAGGGGCTCTCGGCTAGGGTTTTTGAGGGGGAAAGAGAGAGGGGAGCAGGGGCTATTTGAAGGGGGCAGAGGGAAGGAAATTTGCGCAAACCTCGCGACGGATTTGGAAACAAGATCGACGGCGTTCTCGGGCGTGATTCTCGCTGGAGGTTGAAGAAGGTGACGTCACCGCTGACGTCAGCAGGTATTTTCTTTTTCTTTTCTGATTTTTCTATTTTGTTTGTATCTTTTGATTTATAACTCCAAATGATGTCAAATAAATTTCTAAAACTTTGTAATATTATTATCTTTGTGTTAAACCAGTTGTGGGCATGTTTTGAATATTTTTGAAAAATAGTATTTTGAAATATTGATTAAATACAAATTGACACTTAAAGTCAAATTTGAATTTCTATCTTAATTAAATTTTCTTTTGGCTAAATAAAATTTGTAAAATACTCACATTCCAATATGTTTGAATTTAAGTTATTTAAACTTGTTTTTCTGAAATCATTCTTCTTTATTTTGGCATGATATTAAAGAACAAAATATAACTAATTTGAAGGAAATGGGAAATATAATGAATTCCATTTTTAATTCTAAATGTTTTGTACACCATTAAGTTTTATATTATGCTTAATCATTTGAAAAACTTCATATCAACTTTGGAAAAGATTTTAGATTTAATTCATTTCCTTATATAGAATATATTATTCATTTCATACTTTGAAAATAAATGAAATTCATTTAAGCAAATGAAATGCTTATTTGGCTAAGTGGTGGGAATCAATTTCTTATAAGTAAACTATTTACTTAAAATAAAATGGATTGTAGTTTGTAAAATATTTGTCAATTTACATTTTAAGGTTTTTGAAATACAGTGGATAATAAAATGTTTAAACTGTGATATTTGAAATATTAAACTCTTTCAATAAGTTTGGAGTCTTTTATAGTTGGTTTCCTTATGCATTTAATATTTTATTTTAATAAAAGAAGAGTTTTAAATTTTAGTGATTTTTGAACATTATAAAATGTTGGGATGTTACACCGGGTGTCTGTCTCTCTCACTATAGTGAATATCCAATTTACAAAGAGTTGTTAATATTTGTAGATCACATGTAGATTTGACTTAGTATTGTCTCTAAATTAATAATGCACATATGACTATTACTCCTTACCTTATACATTTCTTGTTTTAAATTCTTTTCTTTCTACCTAAAGGATGACGAGCTTCCACTTCACCACTGCGGAGGACTTCGAGGACACCCGTTTTGGCTGCTACCTTCTCGACATCGGCGAGAAGATAGGTTTACCGCTACCTCAAGTTAAGGGCTTCATTCTGAAGAAGTTTAACAAAGAAGGCTGTTGGGGAATAAAAGCAACTCAGCCAGGACGTGGAGAAGAGCCCCCATTGAAAATCAAAATTGTTAGTGACTCCAAAGATAAAGGACTCAATCTAGTCATGCAAGACCTGATTGGGCGTATCTGTGGACGCTACAGCACAGAGTTGAGGGGCCACTACTCCATTTTCTTTGGAAGGAGAAACGAGGATGGAGAACCTTACCTATTTGATGTCGGAGATAGAGGCAAAGCAAAGCCCCTTAGTCTTTATTTCCAGGAGCTAGAGATCCTCGTCACAGAACTTTATGAGGATAGGCGCACTGAGCTCCTGAAAAACGATGAGCTATGTGCCTTACTCAAGGAGAACGAGGAAAAGATGAAGGCTCAGGAGGAAGTGACTAAGGCCCAAGAAGAGAGGTTTGCTGCACAAGAGGAGAAGTACAAGAGACAGGAGAAAAGGGTTCAGGAGAAGAACAAGACTATCAGAGAACAAAAGGCAGAACTTGAGAGCAATGAAGTCGAGTTTGAGGCTGATAGTGACTTGATCAAGCTGCTTCGTACTGAGAAGAGGGACCTGCAAGAGAAGAACCTTGCCCTGGAGAAAGAAGTGAAGGAATTAAATGAAGTACTCGACAATGAAGGAATCGAGATTCAGGAGATTGAAGAAGAAAAAGATGACATGGTCAAATAGTTAGTTAGTGAGACTACCATTTACTTTACACCCCATCGTTATCTTAGTCTAGTATTGACTTATCGACTTGTGGTAAGGCAGTACTTTCCCTTGTATCCCAGGAACCTCGCGAGTTTTATTCTCCAAAATTTTCATGTCTTTTTAATCCAAAGTTTGAGTTGTGTGATTGTTGTTCTTATAAGATGTTTGCTTGTTGGGGTATTTTCTCTTTAGACCTTCCCGTCTAAAAACTCATCTATGCAAAAACCGCAGATGCCTCCCCGCCGTGTGCCCGATAACAACAACAACAACAACGACCACAACAATAACGATGCTATACAACAGTTGATGGCCGCTCAAGCTCAGCTAATGACTATGATGACCCAGCTCATTGCGGCGACCAACAACAATAACAACAACCATAACCACAACCCATCACCGCCACCACCCCCCCAAGTGGATAGACTTACCAGATTTCTGAGGCTCCGACCCAACAAGTTCTCCACTGCAACTGAGCCAATTGCGGCAGATGACTGGCTGCGTTACGTGGACAGAGATCTAGTGACTTGTGAATGTACATACGCTGAGAAGGTGAGGTTCACTACTCATCTGTTGGAAGGACCAGCAATTCAGTGGTGGGAAACTTATCAAATCACTCACCCACTAGAAACCTTGACTTGGGAAAACTTCAGGGAAGGTTTTCGTAATGCTCATATCTCCTCACGTATTATGAACTTGAAGCAAGAAGAATTCCGAAACCTGAGACAAGGAAACATGAGCCTTAAGGAGTACATGGCTGATTTCCATGCCCTTTCTCGATATGCCCCTGAGGACATCAACACGTAGGCTAAGAGAAAGGCAAAATTCCTAAATGGGCTGAGTGACGAGCTGAAGATTCCTTTAACAATAGCATATGCCCCAAATTATCAAATCCTCCTAGATCAGGCTATCATACTAGAGGACAACATCAAGAAGGCTGAAAACAGGAAGAGAAAGTTGAATGTTCACAAACACCATTCTAAAACTTCTTTCAAGAGGCCTTTCCCTCAAGATACAAACCAGGGTCATAAGCCTGGGCACTATCCTAGTGGAGGAAGCAACCACAAACATCATGGTCACAACCATAGTGGTGCTTTCAAGGGAAACAATGGGAATCACAAGGGAAATGGAAATGCTGGCCACAACAATGGACATCATCGCCCAAATCCTGAATATAAGTAAGATATCAGCCAAGTCCTATGCTTCAAGTGCAATAACAAGGGCCACTACGCCACTGACTGCCCCGAAAAGAAGGCCGCAGAAGCTGCCAAACCCAATCCCTTCCAGAAAGGACAGGTGAACCACATCAATGTGGAAGAAGTGTACGGTGAACCTGATGCTGTCATTGGTACGTTCTTGCTCAATTCATGCCCAGCATTAGTTTTATTTGATACTGGAGCATCGCATTGTTTCATTTCAAGAGCTTTTGTAAACAAACATGGGTTAGTAGTGGAAAATATAGGAAGCCCCATTAGAGTAAGCTCTCCGGGAGGAGAGATGCTAGTAACCTCTGGCTGTAGACAGTTGAGTCTGAAGATTGGAAAGCATCAATTTCCTACGGACATGATCATCCTGGAAACACAAGGCCTGGATGTTATCATAGGGATGGATTGGATGTCCCGCTATGCAGGAATCATAGACTGCGCAATTAGAACCATCACTCTCACCACTCCAGAAGGCTCGAAGATCAACTTTAGATCAAAGTTTGAACTAAAGAAGGTTAGGCTTAATTCTCTTAAGGGGGTTAGTCTCGGTGAGGTCCTTATAGTTAAGGAATACCCTGATGTGTTTCCGGAAGAACTACCAGGAATGTCACCCGATAGAGATGTAGAGTTCCTCATTGAACTAAAGCCGGGTACATGACCAATAGCTAAAAGGCCCTACCCTATGGCAACTGATGAACTGAAAGAACTCAAGAAGCAATTGGAAGAGTTTATGCAGAAAGGCTTTATCCGTCCAAGCTCATCACCCTGGGGAGCCCCAATCCTTTTCGTCAAGAAGAAGGATAGTACCCAGAGATTAGTCACCGATTACCGTGACATAAATGAGCATACAATCAAGAACAAGTATCCGCTACCCAAAATCAATGAGCTTTTCGATCAACTAGAAGGGGCTGTCGTGTTCTCCAAGATTGATCTCAGATCAGGGTACTTTCAGATGAAAGTTAGAGAGATGGACATACCCAAGACTGCCTTTGTTACAAGATATGGTTCGTATGAGTACACCGTAATGCCTTTTGGTTAACCAATGCTCCAGCCTATTTCATGAATATGATGAATAAGGTATTTATGGATTTTCTGGACAAGTTTGTTGTTGTCTTCATCGATGACATCCTAGTCTACACCAAAAGTCACAAAGAACATGAAGAACATTTACGTCTGGTGTTGCAAAGACTCCGAGAGCATAAGTTATATGCTAAGTTCAACAAGTGTGAATTCTGGTTAAAACAAGTAGGATTTCTAGGACACCTGATGTCTAAAGATGGGATAGCTGTGGATCCTGAAAAAGTTGCTGCTGTAATGAATTGGGAATCACCCCAAAATGTGGGGGAAGTCCGCAGTTTTCTAGGACTGGTAGGATACTATCGGAGATTCATTAAAAAATTCTCCAAGATTGCCAAAGCCTTGACTGAACTACTGAAGAAGGGAAAGAAATTTGAGTGGACAGAAGCTTGTGAGACCAGTTTTCAAGAATTAAAGAAGCGCTTGGTGTCGGCACCAGTATTATGCTTACCAGATCTAGAGAAAGACTTCCAAGTTTATTGCGACGCTTCATATCGTGGCCTAGGAAGCGTATTGATGCAAGAAGGCAAAGTAGTGTCTTACGCCTCAAGACAACTCGAAAATCATGAAGTAAACTACCCCACTCATGATCTAGATATTGCTTTTGTGGTACATGCGCTAAAGATATGGAGACCATATTTATGGGGAAAGAGATGTGAAGTATTTACAGATCATAAAAGCCTCAAGTACTTCTTTACCCAGAAGGAATTAAACATGCGACAAAGGAGATGGTTAGAATTGATCAAAGACTATGATTTAAGTCTACAATACCACCCAGGGAAAGCATACGTAGTGGCTGATGCATTGAGCCGTAAGACTTATGTAAACGGACTCACGGCAGGAGAATTGCCTGAAGATCTATGTAAAGGATTTAAGGACCTTCAATTGGAAGTGGTACCTGAAGGATTCATAGCATCCATAGAAGTTCAACCTCTTCTATTTAACAAAATCAAGGCAGCTCAGTTAGAAGATAAAGCCGTAAAAGAAATAAAAAAGAATCTAAGTAAAGGCAAAGCCAGGGACTTTAGAGAAGATGAAGAAGGAGCCGTATGGTATAAAGAACGCATATGTGTCCCTGACAATGCCGATCTTAGAAAGTTAATACTTCAAGAAGCTCATGACTCACCTTATTCCATACATCCGGGTAACACCAAGATGTATACGGATGTAAAAGAGAGGTATTGGTGGATCAATTTGAAGCGGGATATTGCTGAATACATTGCAAAGTGTGACGTCTGCAGTCGTGTGAAAGCAGAACACCGAAAACCAGCAGAGTTACTGCAACCCTTACCAGTACCAGATTGGAAATGGGAACAAATTGGTATGAATTTCATCACTGGTCTGCCCAGGACTAATTCAGGGTACGATTCTGTATGGGTTATAGTCGATCGTCTGACGAAAGTATCTCACTTTATACCCGTAAAGACTACTTACACTAGTGCCAAGCTAGCTGACATCTATATGAAGAGGATTGTGTGTCTACACGGAGTTCCCAAGAAAATTGTGTCAGATAGGGGTACTCAGTTTACTTCTCATTTCTGGAATCAATTACATGAGTCTCTGGGAACCAGATTAGAATTCAGCACAACGTTCCATCAGCAGACGGATGGACAGACAGAAAGAGTAAACCAAATCCTAGAAGATATGCTGAGAGCATGCGCTCTAGATTATAAGTCAAGTTGGGATGATAATCTCCCATATGCCGAGTTCTCCTACAACAACAGCTATCAAGCGAGCATAGAGATGTCGCCGTTTGAAGCACTGTATGGAAGAAAGTGCACTACCCCACTACTATGGAGTGGCATAGGAGAACGTAGTTTGTTTGGACCAGACATACTCAAGGAGGCTGAGGAAAAAGTCGGACTGATTAAAGACCGTTTAAAGATAGCACAATCCAGACAAAAGAGTTATGCGGACTCCAAAAGGAGGGAAGTCACGTATGAAGTAGGAGATCGAGCCTATCTCAGAGTTTCACCTATGCGGGGAGTTAAGAGTTTTGGAATCAAAGGAAAATTGGCACCTAGATTTATTGGACCTTTCAAGGTATTATCCCGCAAAGGAGAGGTTGCCTATGAATTGGAACTCCCGGAAGCACTTTCCGCAATTCACAGTGTGTTTCATGTCAGCCAGCTGAAGAAATGTCACCCAGAAATGGCAGAAACGCTGCTAAGAGATACGGTGCCACTAGAGGAAGTACAACTAGAAAGTGATCTCACTTATGAAGAAAAACCCATTAAGATTTTGGAGACAGCAGAACGTGTCACCCGAACCAAGACCATCAAATTCTGTAAAGTACAGTGGAATCACCATTCAGAAGAGGAAGCAACTTGGGAAAGAGAAGATGACCTGAAAGAAGACCACCCTCACCTATTTGCTAGCCAATCCGAATCTCGAGGGCGAGATTCATCTTAAGGGGGTTAGGTTTGTAACATCCCAATTTTCAGAAAAATTTAAAACTTTGCATCCATGCATCAGCATCATTAAACTTGTCATTTAAATCACATAGATTTCAAATTAAATCTTTATATATGTTTTAATTGATGTATGTCTATAAAAATTGTTATTTGAATTTATAATAATATTACTTTTTATTCTATTTTTACTTTAGACAAAAATAATATCAAAAGGATCTTTTTTTA
Organism: Poa annua; assembly: GCA_026929855.1. Classification (NCBI taxonomy): domain Eukaryota; kingdom Viridiplantae; phylum Streptophyta; class Magnoliopsida; order Poales; family Poaceae; genus Poa; species Poa annua. Next base: position 74,143,554 of record CM049431.1, on the reverse strand, counting down.
ATAAGCTTTTCAAATTATATTTTTATGATTTTTTCTGAGAAGTTTTGATATAGTTTTGAAATTGTTTTATACTCAAAAGATTTAAAAACAGAAAAATGATTTATAAAAGAAAAATCGAGCCGGGCCAGCAAGTGGGCCGAAGCCCACAAGCTATCTACCGCGCGCGCGGCATTGTAGCCCGCCAGAAGCCCGTCCCGCCCGCGCGCGCTCTCTCTCTCTGACAGGTGGGCCCCACCTGTCATCCCTTCCCCGGCAACGGCTCGCCCCAAATCACGCCCGCGACGACGCTGAGAAACGGCCGAATAATTTTGATTCATTGCTCCATTTACGTCGCCGATTCGTGCTATAAGAACCCCTCGATCGCCTCTCTCTTTTGCCCCAAGCACCACCTCCCGAGAGCCACCAGGCCGCCCGGGAACATCCCCGGAGCTCCGCCGTAGCCGCCGGCGAAATTTCGCAACTCCGGCAAGCATCGTGAACCCCGAGACCTCCCTCCACTCCCTTTCCTTTTACCTATACCTTGCGCATCGTTTTGACAAGTTTTTGCACCTTCTCGGGCAGCAGAACAACGACTCCGTCCACACCCGAGGAGGACCGCCGCCAAGCACGACTCCGACGAGCAATCTCCGGCGCGTCAGAGCATCCCATCGTCGACCACCTCGCCATCGTGTAACATTCCAAATTTCTCAAAAATTTAAAACTTTCATTCATGCATCATGCATCATATAGGCATGACATTGAAATCACATAAAGAATAATTTAAATTTTAATTATAAGTTTAAATAAAGTTGTTTTCCATAAAGAGGTCTAATTGAGCCCCTTATAAAAATCTATATTTATTATTTTATTTATTTAGCAAAATGATATCAAAAAGTTCTAAATTAAATTAGCTTTTCAAAACATATTTTTATGAATTTTTCTGAAATGTTTTGATAAGATTTAAAAATCAAATTGTTTTGAAAAGTTTTAAAACAGAAAAGGAGTTTATTTAAAAAGATTTCTTAACGGGCCGGCCGAGCCTTACCTACCGCGCGCGCAGCTCCCAATCGGCCCACGAGCAGCCCAGCCCGCGCCTCGCCTCTCTCTCTCTCTGATGCGCGGGGCCCGCACGCAGGCGTCGTGCCTTCTTCAACCTCCCGACGGATTTTCCGGCGCCGAGTCTATCTCCAACTCGAGATCGAATCGGAGCGTAGAAGCAGTTGTGATCCGTGCCTTCGCCCCCTACTTATACCCCGCGATCTCGCCCGTTTTAAAGTAGATCGGACGGTTTGCGCGGCCGATCCGCAGCGAACCGGTATCGTCCAATTAGATCGCGCCGCGTGGCCGGTTAATTATCTATTTCGGCTGAAAATTTGTTTTAAAAACAGAAAACTATTGAAACTTGCAAAATTCATAATTTTTGATCTGTTTATCCAAATTTGATAAACTTTATATCTACGGATAGCCCTGCTTGTGTAGATTATTTCTACATCATTTGTTTTTCCAAATAAATCCAATTGTTTTAAAATCATAGTATTGTCCTCTGTCCAGGGAGTGTAACTTGGATTTTATTTGAAACTTTTCATAATAGAATCAAAGAATTTGGTTGTAGGGTTTAATATTTCTATGTTATGCTCAATAATTTAAATGATAAAATAAAATAATAAAAATGTTGAACATGGCATTTCATGCATTAATAACGGAGGAAATAAAATGGTAATTATTTTGGCTTGTTAAGTTCATTGCATATCAAGCATGCATACATATTTTTGTCTTGATATTTTAAGTGTTGTGTTTGTGTGTTTATTTAGTTTTATTGTTTGTCTCTAGATTGTGAAGAGGAGGAAGGCGCTTGTGATTGTTTTTCTTGCTGTGCTTGTTCCTCTTGTTACCAAGGCAAGTGACATTCATAATCTACCCAATGTTTTCTATTTGCATTATTAGTAGATTTTTAAGTAGTATGCATGATAGGGAATTTTTGAACTATCTTATAATGCTAAGTTAGTTTACACTTTGAAAATATCCTAGTAGTGTGTAGCCATACCTTCCCATGCAGCCATCAAAAGTTTTATTAGATGCTTAGCTATGCTATAAAAAGTGTTTACTTACTATGTTATAGAAATATTGCTAAGTGTTAAAACTTTAAAAGCACACCTGGGTGGAATTGGTTGTATGGTTTATGTTGAGTGGCTTTTGGGACTATGCTTGTGTTTTTCTTTGCCTAGGATGAATATCTATTCTACTTAGGGCCATGAGCATGGTGGTTGTCACCCAGAAGTGCACTTGTGGACGGCCACCCAGGAACAAAGAGATTTCTAAGTCCCTCCAAGTTTAGAAGCTTCCCGTGCAGCCTTTTGACAATGGGCTCTGTCTAGAATTACTAAGTTGTGAGAGTGCAACCTGTCAGCTTGACAAGCAGATGTAGAGTTAGTAGGTGGAACGGGTCTTGCTAGTATGGTTGCCTTCTCCTTCTGAAAGTTCTTGTCTCAATTCTCTCCTTTCCTTAATGCACTCCGCGTGTATAGGATGTTTGGGTTAATTGAGCCTCAAGGTGAAAGTGCACAACCTCTGCAGAGTCGACAATCTGAGTACTCAGCTGTGTCCCCGGTGATGGACTACTTCGAGCAACTGGACAAGGATGGACGGAAGAATCTCATCATAGTTTTCATAAAGTAAAATTTGACTAAGGAAAGAATTGTTGGTGCACTTGGGCTTCATCCCTTGGTGCCAAGTCTTTGAGAAACAAAATTGTTTTATAAAAGATAGGAGAAAACTGGCTTTCTGCAAAAGAGCCTACAAGTCCACCAAGCCAAATGTGCATATAGAATTAGACTTGTCATAAATTATCCACCATAGTCACTTGCCAATACTTCATTGTATTGACCTCCTACGGGGGCTGCATATTCAAATGTGCAGGTAATTCTGATGAGGAGTGAGTTTGGACTCGATTCTACACCCAACATGTCTGCCTGTGGCGTACGCTAGAAGAGGAGGCTCATTGCTATTACTTTCGTTGTGAACTCTGAACTTTTCAGCTAGTCTTCATGACTATGCACTTTGTAATAAAGCTATACTTAGCTATTTTTGGATCTCGTTGTAGTAATTTGATACTTATACAATGATACTATATATTTTGTACTGTGGTGCTGGCAGTGATCCAGGGACTAGCACATAACACAGGTGTTCCATCTTTATTTAAAAGATGGGGCGCTACAAAATGGTATCAGAGCCTAAGTGTTGCCTGTAGGTTCGAGCCTTAGGATTGGTTAAGCCTCTTTTGATCAAAATATTACCATCTTTGAAGTATGTTGGATCCTAGCGGCATAGTGGGATGAAGCGGCCCGGGACTAACCTTACATGTCCGCGTACATGAGACCTGTTCCACAATTATAAGTGGCTGGCCGGGTGTCTGTCTCTCTCACTATAGTGAATATCCGACTTACAAAGAGTTGATAATAGTGTTGATCACCATTCAGAAAAGAACTTCTTTTTCTCTAAGTACTTAAGTACCCCACAACTAGTATTTCTTACCTTGTGTCTTGCTTTAACAAACTCTACCTTTATCACTTAAGGATGTCGTTCTTCATGTATCAAACCGCGGAGGACTTCAAGGACATGCGCTTTGGAAGATATCTTCTAGAGTTGGTAGAACTGTTGGCACTTCCAACACCCATCATCAAGGCAAGCCAGCTGAAGCACTTCAACAAAGAAGACTTATGGGGAATTCGTCTTTTCCAACAAGGGCGCCAGACTGAACCCAAGACCGAAGACATCCAGTACAAGTCGATTAGTGACTCCTTGGAGAAAGGGCTGAATCTCGTCACGCAGGAGCTAATAGGACGTCTTTGCTGGCAATTCCAGGAGGAGTTAAAAGACCACTACTTTTCTAACCTTGGCCAATGTGACGAACATGGGATACCTTACCTTGTTAGCGAGGAAGACAAAAACAAAACAGAACCTTTGTACCCATATCTCCAAGACTTAGAACTTCACCTCTGGCAACTCGAAGAGGATAGGCGCAACGAGCTGTTGAAGAATGATGAAATAATGGCACAAGTCAAGGAGACTCAAAAGAAGATTGAAGCCCAAGAAGAGGTGGCCAACGCTCAAGAGGAGAAATTCCGAGCTCAAGAGAAGAAGTTCCAAAATCAAGAAAAGAGAATTAGAGACAAGAACAAGGAGATCAAGACCTTGAAGGATGAAATTCTGAGCAACGACGTCGAGTTCGAAGCTGATCGAGATTTGATCGAGACTCTACGCCGTGAGAAGAGAATGCTACAAGAGAAGATTGAAGTCCTGGAGAAGGAAGCGATCGAGGCTCTGCACCGTGAGACGACAATGTTACAGGAGAAGAACGAGGCCTTGGAGAAGGAGGTGAATCACTACAAGGAGATCCTTACGAAGGAAGGCATCGCCATCGAGGAAGTCGAAGAAGATGAAGGAGACGTCATGGACGAAGTTTAGACTTAGTAGTTGGACCACCATGTTCTCCCTCGTTTAGTTCGTCGTTCTTTTTAAAACATTGATCTCCAACTTGTGGTGTGACAATGATAGAATGATTGGTTTGCAGACTCTGTTGTTTATTTAAATCAACTTAGAAATACTTGTTTCGAATTGCTAAGTAGACTTTTCCTTTTAAGTTGTCTTTTGAGTGTTGTTTGTGTTGACTTGGTTGCTTTGTGCATGGGTAGGAATTTTTTTTTCTTCTCTTAGTTATGTCTATCTTTCACTCATCTATGCTGAAAACCCTACAGATGCCTCCTCGTCGTGATACCAACAACGACGATGCCATGCAACAACTGATGGCCGCCCAAGCTCAGTTGATGAATATGATGACTCAATTCATTGCAGCAACCAACAATAACAACAACAACAACCACAACAACAACAACCCGCCACCTCCACCACCACCTCCAGTGGACAGACTTGCTAGATTCCTAAGGCTTAGGCCTAATAAGTTCTCCTCTGCTACTGAACCAATAGTGGCGGATGATTGGCTCCGTTCAGTCAACAAGGACTTAGTAACTTGTGAGTGTTCTGAGGCAGAAAAGGTGAGGTTCACTGCACATCTGTTGGAAGGACCCGCAGCGTTGTGGTGGGAGACTTATCAAGTGACTCGTCCTTTGGATGGCATGACTTGGGATGCGTTCAAGGAAGGTTTCCGAAATGCTCACATCTCCTCAGGTATAATGAACCTGAAGAAAGAGGAATTTCACAGCTTGAGGCAAGGAGGTAGAACTCTGAAGGAGTATATGGATGACTTCTGTATGCTATCAAGGTATGCGCCAGAGGACATTGACACTGATGCAAAGAGGAAGGAAAAGTTCCTCAATGGACTTAAGGGAGAACTGAAGATACCTTTGTATGTGGCATATACTCCAAACTATCAAGCTCTGCTAGATCAAGCTATCACCCTGGACAACAACATAAGAAAGGAAGAGAATAGGAAGAGGAAGTTCAGTGCAAGTAAGGTTCATTCTGAAGGGACATATAAGAAACAACACACCTCTGAAGTCAGTAGCCATAAACCCTGGAATCACTCCAACACTGGTAGTGGCCAAAAACATCATGGTCATAACCATAATGGAGGATACAAAGGAAACAATGGAGGATACAAAGGGAATAATGGAGGATACAATGGAAATAATGGTGGATCCAAGGGAAACCATCACCATGGCCATAATCATGGGAATGGTAATCACTGTCCTAACTATGAAGGGAAGAAAGACTTGTCTAATGTGACTTGCTTCAAGTGCAAGAAGACAGGACATTATGCAACGGAATGCCCAGAGAGGAAAGCTGATGAAAATTCCAAGCCCAATCCTTTCCAGAAGGGACAAGTGAACCACATCAATGTGGAAGAAGTTCATGATGAACCTGATGCTGTGATTGGTACGTTATCAAGAGCTTTTGTAAACAAACATGGGTTAGCTGAGGAAAGTCTAGGAAAACCTATTAGGGTAAATTCACCTGGAGGGGAGATGATAGTAAATTCCGGGTGTAGGCAGTTAGACTTGCAAATCGGAAAACACACCTTTCCAACAGACTTAATCATCCTAGAAACCCAAGGATTGGATGTTATCATCGGAATGGATTGGATGACTCGTTTTGAAGGAATTATAGACTGTGCAAATAGAGCAATCACCCTCACCACCCCAGAGAAAAGGAAGATTAAGTTCAAATCAACCTTCGAACTTAAGAAGGTTAGGCTAAATTCTCTTAAGGGGGTTAGCCTTGGCGATGTGCTTATTGTCAAGGAATACCCAGATGTTTTTCCGGAGGAACTACCGGGAATGCCACCCGATAGAGATGTAGAGTTTCTCATCGAACTGAAGTCGGGAACAGGACCAATAGCTAAAAGACCTTATCCTATGGCCGTCGATGAATTGAAAGAGCTCAAGAAGCAACTGGAGGAGGATATCCAGAAAGGATTCATTCGTCCAAGTTCATCGCCATGGGGAGCACCAGTCTTATTTGGTAAAAAGAAGGATCAAACACAAAGGCTAGTCACGGATTATAGAGATATAAACGAGCAAACTATCAAAAACAAGTACCCGTTACCCAAGATAAACGAACTATTTGACCAACTGGAAGGGGCTTGTGTTTTCTCAAAAATCGATCTTCGATCGGGGTACCTCCAAATGAAAGTTAGAGAAATGGATATACCCAAGACTGCATTTGTTACGAGATATGGCTCATACGAGGACACAGTAATGCCGTTTGGATTAACCAATGCACCAGCCTATTTCATGAATATGATGAATAAAGTGTTCATGGATTTTCTGGATAAGTTTGTGGTAGTGTTTGAAGGGGATCGTGTGCAGAAAACAATAATTTTCCTAGCAACGATATCCTTAAACTAGCCAAGATCTATTCTATGCAGATATAGTAGTACGAACGGAGATCGGAATACATACCCTCGTAGACCGAAAGCGGGGATTACGTTCCCGCACAAACGTTGTCGATGAAGACCGACGAAGCCGACCTCAAGGTCGTGTAGAGGAAGCAGGCCTCCGAGTACCGCTAGCGCAGCACCTCGCAGGGAGTCGCACACGTACGGTGGAGACGACGCCTCCGAAGCTCCAGTCCAGGACGAGCAGCGGAAGACTTGGACCGGAACACCAGCAGCGCGGCAGCGGGCTATGGTGGAGGAGATCCCCGACTCCTCTTGCTCGGCACGGCTCCAACTTGGGAACCACGAGATCGAGAGAGAAATCAGGAATTAATTGGTGAATTAAAAGGCTGGGGGTGCCCCTTCTTATATAGGCTCCCAGGGGGAGCCAACCTTGCCAGCCAGGCAATGTGGGACTATCCTACAGCCTGGTTCGGCTAGGCTTGGTGCGCCGGCCCCCTGGTGGGCCCCTTGGCCCATCCAGGCCGGCCACCAAGGCCCCCCACCGAATCCCCTAGGGATTTTTCCCCTCTTGGGCCTTCTTTCGTCCGGAAGGCCCATTTAGGAAATCTGCCTTAATAAATTCGAAAATAAATATATAAAATCATATTTGCATATTAATAACACTAATTAATATCAAACATAATATATATAATATTTCCTAGCTCCGAAAACTCTTTCGGCGCTGCCTGATCTCCATCGGACCTCTCCCGGGACACTCCCGGTGATCTCCTTCCTTTCCGGTTGTCTTGTCGAAACCCCTTAAGTGTGTTACCCTAGCGGTTCGATATAATATCAGGTATGATCAAGACTCCTCAATGATCAACGACTAACTCGTAGGCCTGGACCCCCTGAATTAATCCCTGAGATATAACGAATGACTTTCATCTATCAAACCTGAACGTGAAGTCTTAGACCTTTTGCCATAGCGATACTTAGCACGTCCGAGTGTCGTTCCATAGATATCTCCATACCTAATCCCGACCTCGTTACCGACGACGCTATCTTCTACTCGTTCATGAGCTCATGTCTCCGTGACCTAGTCACATGCTTGCAAGCTCATTAGACAAGATCTCACCGAGTGGGCCCGAGAGTATCTATCCTGCTACGCGGACTGGCAAATCCCGCTCTTGACCCCTCGTCTCAATACTCCTTTCCAATACCCAAAAGTATCACCGTTATTGTCATACTAAATAAGATACGACGTTTGGTGCAATCAAAGTATCTTCGGGGAATATCAATAAGAGTTGATCTCACGGTCAAAGGCGTAACGACTACGTTCTCCAAATCTGGGTATGTCCATCACATCGCTCTCTAGCGATATGACTCTCATTGCCGACCGGCGCCATGCCCCATGACCGGGAAACCTCGATCATCAATCGCGCAACGAAACTAGTCTTAGTAGAGGCTACTAGGAACCTGGTTGTTTGCGTATCACACCCGCATTAATGTTTCCGCTTAATACGGTTCTAGCATGACACAAAAACATATTATGAACAAACGAGATATGATAAAGAATACACTTTATTAATTGCCTCTAGGGCATATCTCCTTCAGTCTCCCACTTGCACTAGAGTACAATTTAATCTAGATTACAACTTGGTAAAAGCCTAACACCCATAGCTAATTGGTGCTGTTCATGCTTATCAAGCGGGAGAGGCTTCGTCAGCGGATCTGCCACATTCAGATCCGTATGCACTTTGCAAATCTTCACATCGCCTCCTTGTACGTACTGACATATCACGTGGAAGCGTCGGAGAATGTGTTTGGCGGTGGAGTGAGACCTTGGCTCCTTGGCGTTCGCAATGGCACCCGTATTGTCGCAGAAGAGGACCACGGGGTCTTGTACGCTCGGGAACACTCCAAGTTCGATGACGAACTTCCTCAGCCACACAGCTTCATTCGCGGCCTCGCAGGCAGCAATGTACTCCGACTCCATTGTAGATTGTGCGACTATGGGTTGCTTCCCACTTCTCCAGCACACGGCGCCTCCATTCACCTTGAACACGTAACCTGTCTGTGACTTACAGTCATCGGGGTCTGAGCAGAAACTTGCATCTACGTAACCCGTTACGCCAAGTTCCTCATCGCAGCCACCATACACAAGGAACATTTCCTTTGTCTTATTGAGATACTTAAGAATGCTCTTAACAGCTACCCAATGCGGCATTCCAGGATTACTCTGGAACCGGCTTGTCAAACTTAGAGCTAATGCCACATCTGGTCTAGTACTCAACATTGCATACATGATCGATCCTATGGCTGAAGCATCAGGATGTTTCGTCATTTCGGCCTTACCCAGTTCCGTCACCGGACACTGCGCCTTACGCAATATCTTATTCTTGATAACCGGCAGAGAACCCTTCTTTGCCTTTTCCATATGAAAACGCTTCAATATTTTATCAAGATAAGTACTCTGACTTAGTGCTAATAGGCGCCTTGATCTATCACGATAGATTTTTATGCCTAAAACATACGCAGCTTCTCCTAAGTCCTTCATGGAAAACTTACTGTTTAAAAATTCCTTCACGCTATTCAGAAGTTCCACATCATTCCCTATTAGCAATATGTAGTCAACATACATTGCTAAGAACACAACCGAGCTCCCACTCATTTTCTTGTAAATACAGGTCTCTTCCACATTCTGGATAAATCCAAAACCTTTGATTACCTCATCAAAGCGAAGATTCCAGCTCCGAGATGCCTGCTTCAATCCATAGATGGATCGCTGAAGCTTGCATACCTTGTTAGCACTTCCTGGATCGACAAAACCTTCCGGTTGCACCATGTACAACTCTTCCTCAATGTGTCCATTTAGGAAGGCCGTTTTGACGTCCATCTGCCAGATTTCATAATCATAGTAGGCAGCTACCGCTAACAAAATCCGAATAGACTTAAGCATCGCTACCGGTGAAAAAGTTTCATCGTAGTCAATTCCATGAACTTGTCGGAAACCCTTTGCGACAAGCCGAGCTTTATAGACGGTCACATTACCATCAGCATCAGTCTTCTTCTTAAAGATCCACTTATTCTCGACGGCCTTGCGCCCTTCGGGAATATCCACCAAAGTCCACACTTTGTTATCATACATGGATCCTATTTCGGATTTCATGGCTTCAAGCCATTTCTCGGACTCTAGACTCTCCATCGCCTCCTTGTAGTTCGTAGGTTCGTCTTGCTCGACTAGCATGACGGTGCAAACCATGTTGCCATACCATTCTGGTGGGATCCGAGATCTACCAGACCTACGAGGTAGAACATCTTCCTCGACAGTTTCTCCCACTCCTTCCACGGAGGACGTTTCCGGAATTGCTTCCGTTGCGCCACTCGGAATCTCGAGTTCAGGATCAACGATTTCATCGAGGTCTACCTTCCTCCCACTTACTCCTTTCGCGAGAAACTCCTTCTCTAGAAAGGCACCGGTCTTCGCGACAAAAGTTTTGCCCTCAGCTTGGTTGTAGAAGGTGTACCCAACGGTTTCCCGCGGATATCCTAAAAAGACGACTTTCTCCGACTTCGCTTCGAGTTTGTCGGGCTGTAGTTTCTTAACGTACGCCTCACAACCCCAAACCTTCAGGAACGACAACTTAGGCTTTTGGCCATACCATAATTCATACGGCGTCGTTTCAACGGACTTGGACGGAGCCCTATTTAAAATGAATGCGGCTGTTTCTAACGCATAACCCCAGAAGGACACTGGCAGATCGGTAAGAGACATCATAGATCAGACACTATCCAGTAGAGTACGATTACGTCGCTCGGACACACCGTTACGCTGTGGCGTTCCAGCTGGCGTAAGTTGGGGCACTATGCCACAACTTTTCAGATGTGTGCCAAACTCAAAACTCAAGTACTCTCCACCGCGATCGGATCGGAGATGCTTGATTTTCCTATTAAGCTGATTCTCAACTTCACTCTGGAATTCTTTGAACTTTTCAAACGTTTCAGACTTGTGTTTCATCAAATAGATATAACCGTATCTACTCAAGTCATCAGTGAAGGTGACGAAGTAACGATAACCATTGCGTGTCGAAACGCTCATTGGTCCACATACGTCTGTATGTATGATCCCCAACAAATCCGACGCCCGTTCAACGAAACCTTTGAACGGTGTCCTGGTCATTTTGCCCATGAGGCATGGTTCGCATGTATCGAGGGATCCGAAATCCAACGAGTCCAAGAGTCCATCAGAGTGGAGTTGCTTCACGCGCTTTATACCAATATGACCAAGACGGCAATGCCACAAAAACATGGCGGTATCGTCACTACACTTAATTCGTTTGGCCTCTATGTTATGGATGTGAGTACTACGATCGAGATTCAACAAGAATAAACCATTACTCTCGGGAGCATCAACATAAAAGATATCATTCATATAAATAGCACAATTGCTTGACACTGATTTAAATGAATAACCGTCTTGTAACAGGCAAGACCCACTTATAATGTTTACACTCAAGGATGGCACAAAATAACATTTATTTAAAACCAAAACTAATCCCGATGGTAGATGCAGAGGGAGCGTGCCGACCGCCACCACGTCGACTCTCGATCCGTTGCCGACGCGCATCGTCACCTCATTCTTCGCCAGCCGCCTTCTATTCCGTAACTCCTCCTGAGAGTTACATATATGAGCAACAGAACCAGTATCAAATACCCACGTATTGCTCCGGGCGGATGTAAGGTACACATCTATAACATGTATATCAAATATACCTTTCTCTTTGTCAACCGTCTTGCCAGACTTCCTATCCTCCAGATACTTGGGGCAGTTGCGCTTCCAGTGACCCTTCCCCTTGCAGTAGAAACACTCCACGCTAGCTCTGGGACCAGACCTGTTAGTCCTGGGCTTGGCAGCCAACTTTGCCTCCCTCCGGGACTTCCAGCTCTGCTTTCCCTTGCCACCGGACTTCTTGAAATCAACGGTCTTGTTGACCATCAACAGCGTGTGCTCCTTCTTAATCTCTACCTCAGCAGTCTTGAGCATCACGAACACTTCACCCAGGGACTTAGCCATGCCCTGCATGTTGTAGTTCATGACGAAGCCTTTGTAGCTTGGTGGCAACGATTGCAACACCCTGTCAATCGCCAGCTCATCGGGAATCTTGCACTCCAGAGCATTCAGGCGTTGAACGTAGCCAGACATCTTGACTACATGCTCGCTCACACTGCTATGCTCTTCCATCTTGGTTGAGAAGAAAAGCTCAGAAGCCTCATATCTCTCAGCCTTAGCCTGCGGCGCAAAGACAGCCTTAAGATCCGAGATGATCTCAAAGGCGCTCATCTTCTCAAAGCGCTTCTGCAGGTCGGCTTCCATGGCGTAGAGCATGCCACTCTGGACAAAGGCAGAATCCTCCGATCGGGTCTGGAAGACCTTCTTCTCATCCTCAGAGGCATCATCTGCAGGAGGGTCACCTATGGCGGCCTCAATGACGTAGGCCACCCTATGGGGAGTGAGGAGGATCCTCAGGTTGCGGAACCAGGCCATGAAGTTTGACCCATTGATCTTAAGCTTTTCTTTCTCAAGGAACAGACCTAGGTTAAACGAGGGGCGAGACATCTACAATGGAATTTGCAACAACATAAGACTTTGTTCATAATAATTTTGAGTTATAGTATTTTAGAAAATAACTAACATAACTCCCACTCAAACGAACATCCCTCCTGGTCGTTTAAGCGATTACACGACCCCCATCCATTGCACCACCCCTCATCATCAAAGCCGGCGGCACAACTTCAAGAGTAGACAAAATCGTCCGTCACACAAATTTTGTGACTCGTGCTCGACCTTTCGGTCTTCCTGTTCCGAGGCAATACTTCTGAGTATGCTAGGCTCGCCACCAAAGACCTCCACGCTGACGCTTGTGCAACATGGCTTACACCCACCGTATGCGAACGAAGATATGTCTGACACCCGATCATCACGGCCTGCCTCATAACGTAGAACTTTATTGGTGGTGCGCGTTGGAGGGAGAACACTAGTGGTATTTTGAAGGGATCATCTTATTCAGCTACCGCCGTGTAACACACACAATCACACAAAATAAGATGCACACAAAACATCAAATGTAATGCAATGTGATATAGTCCATCGCGCCATGGTCTTCTTGGCGCCCGCAGTTTATAAACAATTTAATAAACCTACCTTGACCATATCACATAGCCCCTGCAAAATAAAGTTAGACGCTTCTACTTTATCTTTTGCATATTTTACGTGGCTTGGGGCTTTCGTAAATAGAACCTCTTCATACCTACGAACCTTATGACCACAACAACGATCCAATAATTGCATGTTTAAGCATCCCTTTCGGGCCCTCCATTGAAAATGCGAAGACCAACTAAAGAGAGAGAAACTGTCACCCGCCGGCCACAGATACGGTACAAGCCGTATGTCAGTAGTGGAACCAGTCTTGCGTAAGCATACGCGTAAAGTCGGTCCGGGCCGCTTCATCAACTCAATGCCGCTGGAATACACAAGTGCACGCTAGAGGGTAGCAAATAACAGGAACGGTGCCCCCGTGCAGAGCACGGGTTCTAACAGCGTACAGCTATATCTTACGATAGATCGGCTCTGATACCACTGAAGGGGATCGTGTGCAGAAAACAATAATTTTCCTAGCAACGATATCCTTAAACTAGCCAAGATCTATTCTATGCAGATATAGTAGTACGAACGGAGATCGGAATACATACCCTCGTAGACCGAAAGCGGGGATTACGTTCCCGCACAAACGTTGTCGATGAAGACCGACGAAGCCGACCTCAAGGTCGTGTAGAGGAAGCAGGCCTCCGAGTACCGCTAGCGCAGCACCTCGCAGGGAGTCGCACACGTACGGTGGAGACGACGCCTCCGAAGCTCCAGTCCAGGACGAGCAGCGGAAGACTTGGACCGGAACACCAGCAGCGCGGCAGCGGGCTATGGTGGAGGAGATCCCCGACTCCTCTTGCTCGGCGCGGCTCCAACTTGGGAACCACGAGATCGAGAGAGAAATCAGGAATTAATTGGTGAATTAAAAGGCTGGGGGTGCCCCTTCTTATATAGGCTCCCAGGGGGAGCCAACCATGCCAGCCAGGCAATGTGGGACTATCCCACAGCCTGGTTCGGCTAGGCTTGGTGCGCCGGCCCCCTGGTGGGCCCCTTGGCCCATCCAGGCCGGCCACCAAGGCCCCCCACCGAATCCCCTAGGGATTTTCCCCTCTTGGGCCTTCTTTCGTCCGGAAGGCCCATTTAGGGAAATCTGCCTTAATAAATTCGAAAATAAATATATAAAATCATATTTGCATATTAATAACACTAATTAATATCAAACATAATATATATAATATTTCCTAGCTCCGAAAACTCTTTCGGCGCTGCCCGATCTCCATCGGACCTCTCCCGGGACGCTCCCGGTGATCTCCTTCCTTTCCGGTTGTCTTGTCGAAACCCCTTAAGTGTGTTACCCTAGCGGTTCGATATAATATCAGGTATGATCAAGACTCCTCAATGATCAACGACTAACTCGTAGGCCTGGACCCCCTGAATTAATCCCTGAGATATAACGAATGACTTTCATCTATCAAACCTGAACGTGAAGTCTTAGACCTTGTGCCATAGCGATACTTAGCACGTCCGAGTGTCGTTCCATAGATATCTCCATACCTAATCCCGACCTCGTTACCGACGACGCTATCTTCTACTCGTTCATGATCTCATGTCTCCGTGACCTAGTCACATGCTTGCAAGCTCATTAGACAAGATCTCACCGAGTGGGCCCGAGAGTATCTATCCTGCTACGCGGACTGGCAAATCCCGCTCTTGACCCCTCGTCTCAATACACCTTTCCAATACCCAAAAGTATCACCGTTATTGTCATACTAAATAAGATACGACGTTTGGTGCAATCAAAGTATCTTCGGGGAATATCAATAAGAGTTGATCTCACGGTCAAAGGCGTAACGACTACGTTCTCCAAATCTGGGTATGTCCATCACATCTCTCTCTAGCGATATGACTCTCATTGCCGACCGGCGCCATGCCCCATGACCGGGAAACCTCGATCATCAATCGCGCAACGAAACTAGTCTTAGTAGGATCTACTAGGGACCTGGTTGTTTGCGTATCACACCCGCATTAATGTTTCCGCTTAATACGGTTCTATCATGACACAAAAACATATTATGAACAAACAAGATATGATAAAGAATACACTTTATTAATTGCCTCTAGGGCATATCTCCTTCAGTGTTCATAGATGATATTCTAATCTACTCCAAGAGTCACAAAGAACATGAGGAGCACTTGCGTCTGGTATTGCAGAGACTACGTGAACATAAGTTGTATGCCAAGTACAGCAAATGTGAGTTTTGGTTAGAACAAGTCGGATTTTTAGGCCATGTGGTGTCCAAGGAAGGTATAGCGGTGGATCCTGAAAAAGTTTCAGCTGTAACTAATTGGGAACCGCCGAAGAATGTTGGTGAATTACGAAGTTTTCTGGGCCTAGCAGGATATTACCGACGATTCATTGAAAACTTCTCCAAGATTGCCAAGGCCTTGACGGAATTATTAAAGAAGGAGAAGAAATTTGAATGGACTGATGCATGCGAAGCCAGTTTTTAGGAGTTGAAGAAACGTCTGGTTTCAGCCCCAGTTCTATGCTTACCTGATTTGGAGAAGGAATTCCAAGTGTACTGTGATGCTTCACGCCAAGGCTTGGGAAGTGTGTTGATGCAGGAAGGCAGAGTGGCATCTTATGCCTCTAGACAACTCAAGAAACATGAAGCAAATTATCCAACTCATGATCTCGAGTTAGCATCAGTAGTGCATGCCCTGAAAACTTGGAGACCCTACCTGATGGGAAAAAGATGTGAGGTATTCAGGGACCACAAAAGTTTGAAATACATATTTACACAGAAAGAATTGAACATGAGACAAAGAAGATGGTTGGAGCTTATTAAAGATTATGATCTAAGTCTCCAATACCATCCGGGGAAAGCTAATGTGGTAGCAGATGATCTGAGTCGTAAAGTGTATGTGAATGGCCTTACAGCAGGAGAATTACCCGAGGATTTATGCAAGGCATTTAAGGACCTCAGATTGGAAGTAGTACCTGAAGGGTTTGTAACCTCATTAGTTGTACAACCCACTTTGATGGGCAAGATACGTGAAGCTCAGAAAGGAGACAAGGAAATAGAAGAGATCAAAGTCAATCTAAGAGCAGGCAAAGCTAAAGGATTTTATGAGGATGAGCAAGGGATTTTGTGGTTTGAAAAACGTGTATGTGTGGCCAATGATCCTGATATTAGGAAGTTAATTCTGCAAGAAGCTCATGAGACCCCTTATTCTATTCATCCGGGAAATACCAAGATGTATATGGATGTGAAAGAGAGATTTTGGTGGAATAATCTGAAGAGAGAAATAGCAGAATACATCGCTAAGTGTGATGTATGTAGTCGAGTAAAGGCAGAACATCAGAAACCAGCAGGGCTCTTACAACCCTTGAAAGTACCGGATTGGAAGTGTGATTTTATTGGGATGGACTTCATCACCGGATTACCAAGGACCAGATCGGGTTATGATTCTATTTGGGTTATTGTTTGTCGCCTAACCAAAATAGCTCACTTCATACCCGTGAAGACCACTTATACTAGTGCAAAGCTAGCCGATATTTACATGAAGAGAATTGTGTGCCTTCACGGCGTTCCTAAGAGTATCGTGTCTGATAGGGGGACCCCGTTCACTTCTCATTTCTGGAAGCAGTTGCACGAATCTTTGGGAAGCAGATTGGAATTCAGTACGGCTTTCCACCCTCAAACAGATGGTCAGACTGAAAGAGTGAATCAGATTTTAGAGGATATGTTAAGAGCTTGTGCGCTCGACTACGGATGTAGTTGGGATGATAATTTACTATAAGCTGAGTTCTCCTACAACAACAGTTACCAAGCCAGCATTGAGATGGCACCGTTTGAAGCCTTATATGGAAAGAAATGCACAACCCCACTGTTGTGGAGTGGTGTAGGAGAACGGAGTTTCTTTGGGCCTGATATAATACAGGATGCTGAAGAGAAAGTCAGGCTGATTAAGGACAGACTGAAAATAGCACAGTCACGCCAGAAAAGCTATGTAGATTCCAAGCGTAGAGAAGTCACCTACGAAGTGGGTGACAAAACCTATTTAAGAGTGTCACCACTACGGGGTGTGAAAAGGTTTGGGATCAAAGGAAAGTTAGCCCCTCGATTCATTGGACCATTCAAAATTCTTTCTTGCAAAGGTGAAGTGGCATATGAGTTAGAACTACCTGAAGTTATGTCTGCTGTTCATAATGTGTTCCATGTCAGTCAGTTGAAGAAATGTCATCCCGAGATGATGTGAGTTCCTTTAAAGGATACCGTACCTCTCGAGGAGGTACAATTGGAAAGTGATCTGACCTACGAAGAGAAGCCCATCAAGATATTACAGACAGCAAAAAGAGTCACCCGTACCAAAACCATCAAGTTTTGCAAAGTCCAGTGGAATCATCACACCGAGGACGAAGCCACCTGGGAACGAGAAGATGACCTCCGAGAAGACCACCCAAACCTATGTGCTGACCTTTCCGAAGCTCGAGGGCGAGCTTCCTCTTAAGGGGGTTAGTCTGTAACATCCCAAATTTCTCAAAAATTTAAAACTTTCATTCATGCATCATGCATCATATAGGCATGACACTGAAATCACATAAAGAATAATTTAAATTTTAATTATAAGTTTAAATAAAGTTGTTTTCCATAAAGAGGTCTAATTGAGCCCCTTATAAAAATCTATATTTTATTATTTTATTTATTTAGCAAAATGATATCAAAAAGTTCTAAATTAAATTAGCTTTTCAAAACATATTTTTATGAATTTTTCTGAAATGTTTTGATAAGATTTAAAAATCAAATTGTTTTGAAAAGTTTTAAAACAGAAAATGAGTTTATTTAAAAAGATTTCTTAACGGGCCGGCCGAGCCTTATCTACCGCGCGCGCAGCTCCCAATCGGCCCACGGGCAGCCCAACCCGCGCCTCGCCTCTCTCTCTCTCTGACGCGCGGGGCCCGCACGCAGGCGTCATGCCTTCTTCAACCTCCCGACGGATTTTCCGGTACCGAGTCTATCTCCAACTCGAGATCGAATCGGAGCGTAGAAGCAGTTGTGATCCGTGCCTTCGCCCCCTACTTATACCCCGCGATCTCGCCGTTCTATTCCGCCCAAAACCTAGCTCCACCGCCCCTAGGCTGCTCCGTTTCGAGCTCGGCATCTCGCCGTTTCCGCCGCCGTGAAGCTCACCGTACGGGATACTCCGGCCACCCCGGACCCTCTCTTCACCTCCCCTCGTTTCCCTTCGTCCGTGCGCATGCTTTTGACACGGTGATTCATTTGTTTACGCAGCGAGCCCTCGCCACCGTCCGCGACCGACGCCGCCACCCGCACCTCCAACTCCGACGAGGGATCTCCGGCGAACGAAGACGCGACGCGGCCTCCAACCACGCCATCGTGACCGCCTCATCGCCTCTTCTACCCCGGTACGACTCATCTGTCCCGTAGCCTCTCCTTTCGCGAGTACGAACGATGCCGGCCGTGGCGCCGCCGCGGTCGGAGATGTTTCCGGCGACTCGCGCCGCCCGCGCCGGGTCGCTAATTTCGAACCGTTGGATTTAGATCCAACAGATCTAGATCCCTGCAATCCTGAGCGCCCATTTTAAAGTAGATCAGACGGTTTACGCGGCCGATCCGCGGCGAACCGGTATCGTCCAATGAGATCGCGCCGCGTGGCCGATTAATTATCTATTTCGGCTGAAAATTTGTTTTAAAAACAGAAAAATATTGAAACTTGCAAAATTCATAACTTTTGATCTGTTTATCCAAATTTGATAAACTTTATATCTACGGATAGCCCTGCTTGTGTAGATTATTTCTACATCATTTGTTTTTCCTTTTGATAAATTATAATTTGTGTTTTTATCCGAGAAGTATTTCGGCTATTAAATCTAAAACTTAAATAATAAAAATGTTTTCCAAATAAATCCAATTGTTTTAAAATCATAGTATTGTCCTCTGTCCAGGGAGTGTAACTTGGATTTTATTTGAAACTTTTCATAATAGAATCAAAGAATTTGGTTGTAGGGTTTAATATTTCTATGTTATGCTCAATAATTTAAATGATTAAATAAAATAATAAAAATGTTGAACATGGCATTTCATGCATTAATAACGGAGGAAATAAAATGGTAATTATTTTGGCTTGTTAAGTTCATTGCATATCAAGCATGCATACATATTTTTGTCTTGATATTTTAAGTGTTGTGTTTATGTGTTTATTTAGTTTTATTGTTTGTCTCTAGATTGTGAAGAGGAGGAAGGCCCTTGTGATTGTTTTTCTTGCTGTGCTTGTTCCTCTTGTTACCAAGGCAAGTGACATTCATAATCTACCCAATGTTTTCTATATGCATTATTAGTAGATTTTTAAGTAGTATGCATGATAGGGAATTTTTGAACTATCTTATAATGCTAAGTTAGTTTACACTTTGAAAATATCCTATTAGTGTGTAGCCATCCCTTCCCATGCAGCCATCAAAAGTTTTATTAGATGCTTAGCTATGCTATAAAAAGTGTTTACTTACTATGTTATAGAAATATTGCTAAGTGTTAAAACTTTAAATGCACACCTGGGTGGAATTGGTTGTATATTTTATGTTGAGTGGCTTTTGGGACTATGCTTGTGGTTGTCTTTGCCTAGGATGAATATCTATTCTACTTAGGGTCATGAGCATGGTGGTTGTCACCCTGAAGTGCACTTGTGGACGGCCACCCAGGAACAAAGAGATTTCTAAGTCCCTCCAAGTTTAGAAGCTTCCCGTGCAGCCTTTTGACAATGGGCTCTGTCTAGAATTACTAAGTTGTGAGAGTGCAACCTGTCAGCTTGACAAGCAGATGTAGAGTTGGTAGGTGGAACGGGTCTTGCTAGTATGGTTGCCTTCTCCTTCTGAATGTTCTTGTCTCAATTCTCTCCTTTCCTTAATGCACTCCGCGTGTATAGGATGTTTGGGTTAATTGAGACTCAAGGTGAAAGTGCACAACCTCTGCAGGGTCGACAATCTGAGTACTCAGCCGTGTCCCCGGTGATGGACTACTTCGAGCAACTGGACAAGGATGGACGGAAGAATCTCATCATAGTTTTCATAAAGTAAAATTTGACTAAGGAAAGAATTGTTGGTGCACTTGGGCTTCATCCCTTGGTGCCAAGTCTTTGAGAAACAAAATTGTTTTATAAAAGATAGGAGAAAACTGGCTTTCTGCAAAATAGCCTACAACTCCACCAAGCCAAATGTGCATATATAATTAGACTTGTCATAAATTATCCACCATAGTCACTTGCCAATACTTCATTGTATTGACCTCCTACGGGGGCTGCATATTCAAATGTGTAGGTAATTATGATGAGGAGTGAGTTTGGACTCGATTCTACACGCAACATGTCTGCATGTGGCGTACGCTAGAAGAGGAGGCTCATTGCTATTACTTTCGTTGTGAACTCTGAACTTTTCAGCTAGTCTTCATGACTATGCACTTTGTAATAAAGTTATACTTAGCTATTTTTGGATCTCGTTGTAGTAATTTGATACTTATGCAATGATACTATATATTTTGTACTGTGGTGTTGGCAGTGATCCAGGGACTAGCACATAACACAGGTGTTCCATATTTATTTAAAAGATGGGGCGCTACACATCGTCTCCGCCTCGACCTCCTCCACGCACGGGTATGACTCGTTCGTCCTCGTAGACAGTAGAGCGTAGGAAACGAGCATCGCCGGCGACGGCGTCGCCGCGAGCACGCCTCGGGCTAGGGTTCCGGCCGGCCGCGCCGCTCGTTTCTGGTCGGTTGGATCTGGACCGTTAGATCTCCCGTGCACGGCTAGGATTAGATCACTTAAAAACGAAGCGGTACGCTTGCGTGGCACGCACAGTCAGCGCCGCGTCAGCGCACTGTCAGCACCACGTCACCGCCACGTCAGATATTATTTTCTACGAATTTCTTAAAATCATTTTATTTGGCAGTTTTGCAGAAAACACCCTGCATACAGTTTTTATCATTACTTTTTATCTGTTTATCATTACAATTTAAAATCCTTAGAACCAGTAGAATCTTTTGGCTTCATTAGTTTTCTGGTTTGACACGTTCAAAATTTGCAAATATTTTTGAGAGTAGTTTAAGTGTTTTTGACATAACTTTATTTAGAAAAATTATTTTTGAGTAAATCAAATTGCTAAAAACTTGTTTAGATGCCCTCTGCCCAAATGTCATTCCTACAAAATTTGATTATGAAATTTTATTTAAGGAAATTAAGACTCTTGATGTTACCCTTTATTCATTTCTAAATAAATGAAAACAAATTAAAAATTTATTCATGCATACATCACAAACATTCAAAGAGATACATTTAATTGTTTCTTGACATTAAAATAAATTATTGCATCTCATGCATAGCATATATTTTTCTTTGTATGAACATATTGCTTGTGTGTTTATGTGTGGCTCTTTATTTCTTTTGTTAGACTATTCGGAGGGAAACGAAAGTCTTTGCAACTGTAACTGCTGTACTCCCGGTTGCCAAGGCAAGTGGCACACCCCCATAAAAGTCCTATTATTTTTCTATGCATGAGTAGATTATTTTTCTATAGGAATGTGTAGGATAGTATTGCTATGCAAGCCATGTTTAGACTTCCTTATTCCTGTGTCTAGGTTCCTATGAAAATACTTAGTAGAATTGTGATGCTATGCAAAACTGTTTTTGATGAAATGTTAAATTCTACTAAGTTATAATCAAACACCTGGGTGGAATTGGTTGCTTGGCTGTATGAGTTGAGTGTTGTCCCCAGGGGATGTACCTGTGGGATATTCACTTGTGGATGGCCACCCAGGAACAAAGGGATCTGAAGAACTCCGAGTGAAGATTGGTTCTCGTGCAGCCATTGCCAATATGGGCTCTGGCTTGATCAACTAAGCTGCATGGCCTCGCCCCGGCCTGACAGGTGGAGGTAGTGGTATGTAGGTGGAGCGCGTCAGGCCAGAGTGGGAGGGAAAATGCTTCTGAAAGATCTCGTCTCATTCTTTTCCTTTCCTTATCACAAATGGTGTGTAAAGGATAAATTGGATTGAATGGGTACAATGGTGAACGTGCAAAACCTCTACAGAGTAATGCCTTTTGGATTAACCAATGCTCCAGCCTATTTCATGAATATGATGAATAAAGTGTTCATGGATTTTCTGGATAAGTTTGTAGTAGTTTTTATCGATGACATTTTAATCTACTCCAAAAGTCACAAAGAGCATGAAGAGCATTTGCTATTGCAGAGACTACGTGAACATAAGTTGTTTGCCAAATACAGTAAATGTGAGTTTTGGCTAGAACAAGTCGGATATCTAGGCCATGTGGTATCCAAAGAGGGTATAGCAGTGGATCCTGAAAAAGTTTCTGCGGTAACCAATTGGGAACCACCAAAGAATGTGGGAGAATTACGTAGTTTTCTGGGTCTAGCAGGATACTACCGAAGATTTATTGAAAACTTTTCCAAGATTGCTAAAGCCTTAACGAAATTATTAAAGAAGGAGAAGAAATATGAGTGGACTGAGGCATGTGAAACCAGTTTTCAGGAGTTGAACAAACGTCTAGTTTCAGCCCCAGTTCTATGCTTACCTGATTTGGAGAAGGAATTCCAAGTGTACTGTGATGCTTCACGCCAAGGCCTGGGAAGTGTATTGATGCAAGAAGGCAGAGTGTCATCTTATGCCTCTAGACAGCTCAAGAAACATGAAGCAAATTATCCAACTCATGATCTTGAGATAGCCTCAGTAGTACATGGCTTGAAGACATGGAGACCCTATCTGATGGGAAAAAGATGTGAAGTGTTCACTGACCACAAAAGTTTGAAGTATATTTTCACTCAAAAAGAATTGAACATGAGGCAGAGAAGATGGTTGGTACTTATCAAAGATTATGATCTAAGTCTTCAATACCATCCTAGAAAGGCTAATGTAGTAGCGGATGCCCTGAGTCGTAAGGTTTATGTGAATGGCCTCACGACAGGAGAAATACCTGAGGATTTATGCAAGGTATTCAAGGACCTCCGATTGGAATTGGTACCCGAAGGTTTTGTAGCCTCATTAGTAGTGCAACCAAATTTGATGGACAAGATACGTGAAGCTCAGAAGGGAGACAAATATATTGAAGAAATCCAAGTCTATCTGAGAGTAGGAAAAGCCAAGGGATTTCATGAAGGTGAGCAAGGAACCTTGTGGTTTGAAAAATGTGTATGTGTGGCAAATGACCCTGATCTTAGGAAGTTAATTCTGCAAGAAGCCCATGAAACACCTTATTCCATTCATCCAGGAAATACCAAGATGTATATGGATGTGAAGGAGAGATTCTGGTGGAACAATCTAAAAAGGGAAATAGCAGAATATATCGCAAAGTGTGATGTATGCAGTCGAGTAAAAGCAGAACATCAGAAACCAGCAGGACTTCTACAACCTCTGAAAGTGCCGGACTGGAAGTGGGATTCTATTGGAATGGATTTCATCACCAGGTTGCCAAGGACCAAATCGGGTCATGATTCTATTTGGGTTATTGTTTATCGTCTAACAAAAATAGCTCACTTTATACCTGTTAAGACCACTTATACAAGTGCTAAGTTAGCTGATATTTACATGAAAAGAATAGTGTGCCTTCATGGTGCTCCCAAGAGTATAGTGTCCGACCGAGGAACCCAGTTCACATCTCATTTCTGGAAACAGTTGCATGAATCACTGGGAACCAGATTGGAATTCAGAATGGCTTTTCACCCGCAGACAGATGGCCAGACTGAAAGAGTAAATCAGATTTTAGAGGATATGTTAAGAGCTTGTGCGCTCGATTATGGGTCTAGCTGGGACGATAATCTACATTACACTGAGTTCTCCTACAATAACAGTTACCAAGTCAGCATTGAGATGGCACCGTTTGAAGCCTTATATGGAAAGAAATGCACAACCCCATTGTTGTGGAGTGGTGTAGGAGAACGGAGTTTCTTCGGACCTGATATAATACAGGAAGCTGAAGAGAAGGTCAGACTGATTAAGGATAGATTGAAAATAGCACAGTCACGCCAAAAAATCTATGCAAATTCCAAGCGTAGAGAAGTCACCTACGAGGTGGGTGATAGAACCTATCTTAGAGTGTCTCCACTCTGGGGTGTAAAGAGGTTTGGAATCAAAGGAAAACTAGCACCACGATCCATTGGACCATTCAAAATTCTTTCTCGCAAAGGTGAAGTAGCATATGAGTTAGAATTACCTGAAATTCTGTCTGCGGTCCATAATGTGTTTCACGTCAGTCAACTGAAGAAATATCACCCCGAAATGATGGGAACCCCATTAAAGGATACCGTACCCCTTGAGGAAGTACAATTGAAGAGTGATCTGACCTATGAAGAAAAACCCATCAAAGTATTACAGACAGCAGAAAGAGTCACCTGTAATAAAACCATCAAGTTTTTCAAGGTTCAATGGAATCATCACACTGAGGAAGAGGCCACCTGGGAACGAGAAGATGAGCTCCGAGAAGACCATCCTCACCTATTTGCTGACCTTTCCGAACCTCGAGGGCGAGCTTGATCTTAAGGGGGTTAGTCTGTAACATCCCAAAAATTTGCAAAAATTTAAAACTTTGCATTCATGCATCATTCACCATTTAGGCATAACATTACATCACATAAATATTAAATAAAATTTCAATTATAAGTTTAAATAATTTATAATTCCATAAAGTGTTTATTTAAACTTCTTTAATAAATATCATTTTTCCAAATTATTTATTGGGCAAGTATAATGCTAAAAAGTTCCATTTTTAATAGCCTTTCCAAAACATATTTTTATGAATTTTTCTGAAATGTTTTGAATAAGTTTAGAAATCATTCTGAAATCAGTTTTTGAAAACAGATTTTAATTTTTTTTAAAAGATTAGGAGATCGGGCCAGCCCGTTTGCTATCTGTCGTGCGCGCGTAGGGTATCAGCCCGCCAGCGGCCCAGCTCTCTCTCTCTCCCGCTCGCTGTCGCTGACAGGTAGGACCCACCTGTCATCTACCTCGCGGATCGGTTCTTCCCCAAATCACGCCCTCGCCTCCGACCGAAAACGGCCGATGTTTCAATACGGCGATTTACTACTCCATTTACCCCGCCCCCTCTCTCTACTAATAGCCCCCTCCGCTCTCGTCCGATTGCCCCAAACCACGCCTCCCGAGAGCCCCTAGGCTGCCCGCTCGAGCTCTCGCGATTCCGCCGTCGCCGTCGGTAAGAACTCCGCCGCCCGAGCAACTCCGGCCACCCCAGAACTCCTCTCCACCCCCTTTCGATTCCTTTTAACCGTGTGCATCGAATTGACACGGTGGGGCATGTGTTTTCGCAGCGAATCCCCGCCTCCGTCCAAGAACGAGAAGAACCGCCGCCGCGCGTGTCTCCGACGAGCTCTTCCGAGGAGACGAGGACGCTCCGATCATCGCCACCGCGCCATCGCATTCCACACGACGTCGCGCATCCCATGGTGAGCTTTGTTTCCCTCCTAGCACCGAGAACGTCGCGAGCGCAAACGCCGGCAATGGCTCCGCCGCGCCCGCGCGTCTCCGGCGAACCGCGCTGCTCGTTTTTGGTCCTTGAGTCGTGAGCCGTTAGATCTAGATCCAACGGATCTAGATATCGCGCATCCATTTTTAATTAGATCGGACGGCTCGCGCCGCGATCCACGTCGAACCGTTTTCGTCCAATAAGAACACGCCATGTAGCCCCCTTTTATTTCTTTTCGCAGGAAGTTCTATAAATAAAACATAAAATATGCAAAACTTGTAAAAATTCATAACTTTTGATCTGTAAGTCCAAATTTGATAAATTTTATATCCGCGGATAGCACTTCTAGAGTAGTTTATTTCTACATCATTTGTTTTTCCTTTTGATAAATTATAATTTGTGTAATTATCCGAGGAGTATTTCGGCTATTAAATTCATTACTTAAATAATAAAAATGTTTTGTAAATAAATTTAATTGTTTTAGTGTTGTATTATTTCTCTCTGTCCAGAAATATTAATATGTGTCTTATTTGAAAACTTTCATAAAACAATAAAAGTTGTAGTTATAGAAATCAAGTTTTGTTATATTGTTCTCAATTATTTAATTGATAAATAAAATAAGAAATTCCTAGAAATTGCATTTCATACATTTAATAACATAAGATAAAAATTATTAGTAAGTGTGTCTTGTTATACTCATAGCATATCATGCATGCATACATATTTATGTTTGGTGTTGTGTGATATTGTGTTGGTATTTATTTTATGTATTGCTTGTGCTAGATTGTGAAGAAGAGGAAGGACTTGCTTGTGATTGTTATTCTTGCTGTGCTTGTTCCTCCTGCTACCAAGGCAAGTGACATTCATATTATACCCAATATTTTCTATATGCATTAGTAGTATAATTTGAGTAGTATGCATGATAGGAATTTTTAGAAATATTTTATAATGCTAAGTTAGTTTATACTTTGCAAATATCCTAATAGTGTGTAGTCACCCTTTTTCCTATGCAGCCATGAAATTTTTTATTAGTTGCTTAGCTAAGATATAAAAGTGTTTATATACTATGTTATAGAAATATTTCTAAGTGTTAAAATTAAAATGCACATGTGGGTGGAATTGGTTGTTATGGTTTATGTTGAGTGGCTTTTTGGACTATGCTTGTGGTTGTCGTCGCCTAGGATGAATGTCTATTCTACTTAGAGCCATGAGCATGGTGGTTGTTACCCAGAAGTACACTTGTGGACGGCCACCCAGGAACGAAGAGATAACTAAGTCCCTCCAAGTTTAGAAGCTTCCCGTGCAACCTTTTGACAATGGGCTCTGTCTAGAATAATTAAGTTGTGAGGGTGCAACCTGTCAGCTTGACAAGCAGATGTAGAGTTGGTAGGTGGAACGGGTCTTGCTAGTATGGTTGCGTTCTTCTTCTGAAAGTTCTTGTCTCAATTCTCTCCTTTCCATAATACACTCCGCGTGTATAGGATGTTTGGGTTAATTGAGTCTAAAGGTGAAAGTGCACAACCTCTACAGAGTCGAGAATCTGAGTACTTAGCCATGTCCCCGGAAATGGACTACTTCGAGCAGCTAGACAAGGATGGGCGGAAGAATCTCAACACTGTTTTCATAAAGTAAAATTTGACTAAGGAAAGAATTGTTGGTGCACTTGGGCTTTATCCCTTGGTGCCAAGTCCTTAAGAAATAAAAGTGTTTTACAAAAGATAGGAGAAAACTTGCTTTCTGCAAAATAGCCTCCAACCCCACCAAGCCAAATATGCATATAGATTCTAGACTTGTCATTTTATATCTACCATAGTCACTTGCCAATACTTCATTGTATTGACCTCATTCGGGGGCTGCATATTCAAATGTGCAGGTAATTGAGATGAAGAATAAGTTTGGACTCGAGTCTACACCCAACATGTCTGCCTGTGGCGCATGCTTGAAGATGAGGCTCATTGTTATTCGCTTTTGTTGTGAACTCTGAATTTTAGCTAGCCTTCATGGCTATGCAACTTGTAATAAAGCTATACTTAGCTAATATTTTTGGATCTCGTTGTAGCAATTTGATACTTGCAATGGTACTTTATATTTTGTATTGTGGTGCTGGCAGTGATCCAGGGACTAGCACATAACACAGGTGTTCCAACTTTAATAAGAGTTGGGGCGCTACATAAAGCATGGATCCCCACGGATCCTTGCCTTTAACGAGGACCAGCAAGAGGACCTCCACAACGACGACCTGCTGCTCCTTGAAGGGCTACGACGCCACGCCGCCCTCCGGGCGGCCAAATACCAGCAGGACCTGAGACGCTACCACAGCCGCAACATGCGCTCGCGCACCCTGGAGGCAGGCGATCTCGTCCTCCGGCGAATCCTCTCTAGGGAAGCCTCCACAAACTGTCCCCGATGTGGGAAGGCCCCTACAGGGTCACCCAGATCGTCAGGCCTGGCGCGGCTCGCCTCGAGACTCAAGACGGCGTCCCCATCAAGAATCCATGGAACATCATGCACCTACGCAAGTACTACCCGTGATCATTGTCACGTCAAGGCATTTAGCGAAAGAGGCAGCCTACGGCTCAACCTCCAAGATTTTTTTTGTCTCTGAAGGTTAAAAGCTCAAGGCTTAAACCTCACAAATCTTTGTATCCAAAAGGAACAAACTTAAAACGTGATCATCGTCACGCCCGTGATCATTGTCACGTCAAGACATAAAGCGGAAGAGGCAGCTTACGGCTCAACCTCCAAGCATTTTTGTCTCTAGAGGTTAAAAGCTCACGGCTTAAACCTCCCAAGCATTTTTTGTCTCCTAAGGGAACAAACGAAACCGTGATCATTGTCACGTCAAGACATAAAGCGGAAGAGGCAGCTTACGGCTTAACCTCCAAACATTTTTGTCTCTAGAGGTTAAGAGCTCACGGCTTAAACCTCCCAAGCATTTTTGTCTCCTAAGGGAACAAACGCAACCGTGATCATTGTCACGCCCGTGATCATTGTCACGTCGAGACTTCTAGCGGAAGAGGCAGCCTACGGCTCAACCTCCAAGCATCTTTGTCTCTAGAGGTTAAAAGCTCACTAAAACCCCCAAGCTCCCAAGGCTTCCCTCGAGGGGAAACCCTCTGAGCTCTCCATTTAACGAGCCACCTCAGGCAGTTGAGAGTCTCTGCCACTAATGGGTGGTCCCCATGCCTCGACATGGTCAAAACATTAACTTGGCAACCCCAAGCATAATGACTCAATTTCGTTCCCAAGTGAACTTAGCGCCTCAGCGCCGCTTTGTAATATATTTGGTGAGTTTTATTTTCGCATTACTCTGTTGAAGTGTGCGCTTATATCTCTCCACATGCGTACCTCGCGAGCGGTGGCTGAGTACGGTGCCAGTGCCTCAAATGACACACCAGCATCACTGCAAAATCCAAGAGTCCGAGCTCTGGCTGGAGGGCAAGATCCCACATACACGCCATCTCTACAGAGGACCTTGGTACTTACTCTCCTCGCAAGGAACGCCTGAGGGGACCTATAAGCGCGCACGAGTCCCTTGAACCGTGTTCCAGCGTTTCGGTTTGCCCCTCTAACATCTGCAGGGAAAAATCCCCCCACGAGCCTGAAGAGGCATCCGGGAGCGACCCCTCAAGTGGGCAACCTCGCCAGGCGAAAAGCGTATGCAAGGCGAAAACCTCGAGAAGCTAAGTCTCGCACCCACGCCTTAAGAGCGTTTTCTCCCCCTAGCGCACGTTTGCCCCTCAAGCAACTTCGCTTTCCCTTACGCTTCATGGACTACTCGCACGTCTAAGGGGGGCACTTGAGCATCGCGACTCAGGGCTCTTACCTCTCCTAGGACTAAACTTCCCTCGGCCTTGCAGAGTCATTGCTCCTGCATACCGAAGTGGCGGAGTCATGGCACGAAGAGATGGGACCTACCGATGCAGAGAACAAATAGACATGAAGATGAGTCGAAAGAGACCTCACGGGGGGCAAACAAGCTCGAATCAAACAGCAATAAAGAGTATATTACAGGCCAAAAGGTCTTAAGATATCTAAACACACGATTGTTTCAGATACAAGCGCTCTTAGGCGCAATAAGAAGAGGCTCAGGGGGAAGCAGCGCCACCTTGGACCTCCTCCGCGGCACCCTCTTCAGCATCGGCACAGCATGCCTCTTCCTCGCTGTCCTCAGCCGCAGCCTCCGCGCGCCTGAAGCGGTTGGCGTCAACTTGCTCGCGGAGGGAACCGGAGACCCGCTGCACGTCCTCGCCCTGAGAAGCTTCTATCACGGAGGAGAGGTCGAAGCCTGGCGTGAGGAGCTTGAGGTTGGTGAAGATGCGATCAACAGCCACCCCCAGGAGCTGCCTGCTCTCGTCCGCGATCATCTCGCGGAGCTCGGTGACAGGGCCCTCAAGCGCCGCGAAGAGCCGATCAAAGTAGGCCAAGTGCGTGGCGGCATCATCGTGGCCTCGGTCCCCGGTGTGCGGCACATCCGCGCCGAGCTGCGCCGCGAGCTCATTGCCGCGCGTGACCAAAGCCTCGAACAAGTGCTCGCACTGCTTCGCGAGCGCGCTGGCCGCCTGGGCCGAGTCCGGCGTTTCCGCCACCCGCTCCATCGCCAGAGCCACCTACTCCTCCATACCCTTGCCCACAGAGTCGGAGCCATGGACGGCTTCATCGCGGATTCCTCCGCTCGGCGCCGGCCAGCCTTGGTGCGCTTGAGGCGGCGCTCCAGTTTGGAGTTGGCCTTCTCGAGCTCAGCGACCTTGAGGCCTTGAGGCGGTCCTCCTACTTCCGGACCTGAGCGCGGTACTTCTCAAAGAGGGACCGACGGAGCTGTTTCTCGTGCTCCACGAGGGCCTTCTCAGCCGCCTTCGTCTTCTTGGCGAAACGCCGCTCGAAGCGCTCATAAGAAAGCTTCTGAGCAGCGACATGCTCGTCGAACTTCGAGATCGCCTGGGCCAGGCCTCCCTCACGCGCTTCGAGGGCCTCGCGCTGGGCAAACAAGTCCTTCTCCGCCTGAAGGCGTTGTTCCTCGCGCCGTTGTTGCTCTCTCGCCATGAGGGCCAGCTGCCGCTCACGCTCGGCCAAGCCCTTGCGGTCCTCCTCCAGAGCAGCCTGCGCTGTCTGGTGGGCGGAAAACAGCTGGGACTCCAGCTGGCCCAGCCTGCGGCGTTTCTGCGCCAACGAGCCCTCCATCGCCTCGCGCTCAGTTGTGGCCTCTCGCAGGAGCGCCGCGGCGGCGTCGCGCTCTGCCTGAAGGGGCTCAAGAAGCTCTGCAGCGTCGCGAATGGCCCCGTCACGGATTTCCTTAGTGGAGCGGACGGCATCCTCACGGGCGGCCCGCAGCGCCGAGTCCTCCTGCCGGCGCGCCTCGATGGCCGCTTGGAAGGACGCCCACGACCTCGCGAGCTCCTCCCGCTGTTGGGCGAGTTGTATGTCTTCGAGGGCGAGGTGAGCCTCCAGGCCCTCCAAGAACTCCCGCACAAGGCCAAAAGCCACCTCGCGGCGTCCCGCGCTCCAATCCCAGCCTCGGAGTATCAGCTCTTGACTAGAAGAAGGCCCAGCCGCGGCGTCCGGTCCAGCGAGTCCGGCCCTAGGTCGAGCTCGGGGGCTAGGCGCAGCTCCGCCTCCGTCCACGCCTGCCTCCGCTTCGGTGCTCGGGCCGGTGAGGTGCTCATCTTCTCCAGTGGGATGAGGAGGCGAGGAAAAACCCCCTCCTACAGACGCAGTTGCGACCGCTGGCGCCTCGCTCGTTTCCTCTGCAGGCAGCGCGGGAGCCGCGGGCGTGCACGGTGGAGATGACGCACACGTTGGCGTCAATTCGCGCGGCGGTATCGGCTCGCGGGGCGGAGTTGCCTTGCGCGGAGGCGTAGCCGCGCGAGGGGGAGTGGGAGCGCGAGGCGGCGTGGAAGCCTTCTCCTCCGCGCTTTCCACCACCAGAGGCTCGAGAGGCGGTGTAAAGGCCTCTTGGCGTGGCGCGCCCTCCTCGGCTTGAGGCACTGCCACCTACACCGGGAGCGCGGCCGCCTCTACGTGAGGCGCCCCCTCAGCAGGGCCCGAAGTGGCCGTCTCCGCAGGCCTCATGTTTTCGTCGGCCACTGCCTCAGTTGTGGCCCTCTTCACGTCTACTGCCTTGCGAAGCCTGCGGCGCTTCGCAGGCACAAGATCGCTGGCAAAAAGCCCAGGAAGAGGCATTCAAGAGAGGGCGAAACAGAGGGAAAAACGAAGAACCAAGAATGAACAGGAGCCGTAAATACTCACCCTGAAGGGGAAGCGCCGGCATCGACCCACGCTAGGCCTGGAGAGCGCCAGGAAGGAGTGGTCCTGGCGCCTGATCCCTCCAGAGGCGTCTCCGCTTTCCTCTTGGAGGGGACCCACGCTACAGCGAAGACGTCGTCGTCACCGGACGAGATGTCGCAAATCTCGTCGGTGAAGGGCTCAAGCCTCACGGGGGATGCCCCTCCCATCGCGGCCTCCTCCTCGCACTCCAGGCACGAGAGGCTGATGGAGAGTCAATACCAACGACTTCATGCACCGATGAGGTGACCACTTCATCCCTCACCCCCGCTAGACCATACGGGGTAAAGTCTGGCATTCCGTCCAAGATGTCCATGCGGTCACCCAGAGGGAGCTGATGCAGAGGTCGCACGAAGCCGGCGATCTTCTCGGGCACCTCCAGATTGGCAAAGAGGATGTTCAAGATGGTGTCGACAACATCTGAGTCGTGATCCTCAGGGTGAAGCCGCATTGGGTCCGAGGGGCTCGTGTACATTCACATCGGCTGGTCATGGGCCTGAAGAGGAGCAATGCGGCGCTGCACAAAGTCCGCCACAACTAGCTGCCCCGTGAGGCCCTCCTCCCGGAGATACCCCAAACGCCCCACCAGGTGTGCTTTGTTTGGGCCGCGAAGGGCAGACTTGCACCAATGAGAGTTCTTCACCGGCGGCGCCTCTGGGACGTCTAGGAACGCGTAGGGCGACTTGACGCCGATAAGCAGCCACCTCTGACGGAAGTCCCCCGCCTTCTTGAGAAGGGCCGTGACAGGCTTGTCTCCACTCCATGACATGGGAATGTATACGCTCCCCATGCCGTCCGCAATACGGAAAGAGACGCACCCAGTTCGCTCGCCGGCAGCCGTGCACCGCAGCGAATAGAAGTTCCGGAAGAGCGCTACTGAAGGGCGAACGCCCAGATAAGCCTCGCAGAGATAGGCGAAGATAGAAAGGATGAACACGGAGTTTGGGTGAAGATTAAGGAGTTGGATTTGATAGAACTCCAGTACCGCTTCCAGGAAAGGCGAGTACGGCGGCACCAGCCCGGCGGTGATGGCATGGAGAAAAATGGGATAAAACCCCTGGGGGAATGTCCCGAACCGAGCAGCTTGAAGCGTGCTGGCGCCATGCTCGTTGGTCTGCCCCGCAACCAGGTGGTGAATTTTCTCCAATGCCTGAAGATCCATGCGCGCCTCCACGAGAGCCGCGCCCTGCACTACCTCTAGGGCTTCTGCTTGGGAGGAAGGCCCCGCAGCGGCTTTGCTCTTGCTCTTGACTGGGCCCATAGTCGCAAGTACGGAGGGTTGAAGGAGATGGAGAATGGAGATTCGCAGGAGAGAGCAGAGGCGGAGAGCTCGGGGAAGCGAAAATCTCTGCGAGAAGAATTGGAAACGGTAACGGCACTCAGCCGCATCGCTTGGGCTTTGTATCCCCTCAAGGAGCAGTTACCGGGGCGTGGTGGGACCCCCCCACGACTTGCGCCCCGGATCGTGTGAGGCCGTTATTCGTCCAAGTGCCGCGTGGCTCGGGCCAGCTGAGCACTAAGGGCCCACGACGCTTCGCCTGAGCCCATGGGCTCAACCGTGCCCATCATGTGCCCGGGGACTACTGTCGGCCTAGTGGGAACTGGGGTATGGAGAGTCCATTCCCCCTGGCCTCGCACACTTGCCAGTCAGACGAAACGTCTAAGGACCAGGCATCACCGCCTGGCGGGACCCTCGAGAGGCAACTCCCCTCGAGGGCCTGAAGTGGAAACGTTGGCCTCAAGGGGTCCCTCGCCTCAGGGGACCCTCCCGAGGCGCCAGCTCGCCTCGAGGGAGTCCCGCGGGAATCTCCCCTCAGGCCTCCTCGGGCCTGAAGGGAAACGTTGCGGCCAACAAAGTACGGCAGGACGCACGTGGCCTCTGCCACACCCACGCGGTGACGCAAGCACCCCCGTTGCCGTTTTGGTGATAAAGGGGTCAATAAAGCGGCGCCGCCTGCTGCGCAACTGCCAGGACCTTCTACTCTTGCGATAAAGCAGGTGGACGGCGCAACCCTCCAACGGAGAACGTCATCGCGGGCTCCACCTCAGAGACTGCCCTCTCTGCGGGCAGTACGGCACGGTCGGCCGCCTGTCGGCCACCGCGCCCACCTTTATCAAAAATGGACCACGTCCATGGACAAACAGACCGCGACTCCTACTCCACCATGCCTCTGCCGTGTGGGAGCCACCTTGAAGGTCAAGCCGAAGGAGAGCGCCAGAGGGGCCTATGAAAGGGACAAGACATCCATCATAGCAAAGGTCGGCTCTTTGCGTGCTACAACCCTTGTAAACCCTAGCAACACTTGTTAGGATAGCCTCTGGCTGGAGGAGGAAGAAGACCATCGCTTCCCTCCCCAGGCAAGAACTACCTCAAGGGGGCCTCCGGCAAACTCCATTGTACTGTAACCTTCACCATCTAATACAGACAAGCAGGAGTAGCGGTCTTACCTCCTCACGAGGGCCGTGAACCTGGGTAAAGGCCGGTGTCTATCTCTGTCGTGGGCGTGTCGTCTTCGGGTCCGGCGAGCAACGTCGCAGTGTCCCTCGAGGGTCTTGACCTCCGCGTTCAACCCCCTTCACGATCTACTCTTCAGAAAGTGACTACCCCCGATTCTTGGGACTCATAACCCGACAATCGTGGTTGTCATACCACGAATGTCTCGAAATAGAAGAAAAGTGTTTTCCAAAGAGTTAGTAAAAATTGGCTTTATGCAAAATAGCCTTGAATTCCACCAGCCAAATATGCATATAAGTTATTAGAGTTATTCCACTAAGTGTCCACCATAGTGTCACTTGCATACTCCATTTTTAATGGAATCTGACCCACGTTGTTGCACTATTTTTCTTATTGCAGATTGATCAGATGACGAGTGAGGTTTCGTTTAAAGGTTTCGAGTCTACAACCAACATGTTTTCGCCCGTGGCAACATGAAGTTGATGGAGATTCACTGCTATTGTATTTCCGCTGTTTACTGTTTCAAAGCTAGCTTTATGCTATGCAACTTGTATTGAATATTTTGTAAGTCTGGATCATCGATGTAATAAAATTGATACTTTGTTGTGATATTACATCGTAAACTGTGTGTGCAAAAGAATCGATCCAGGGATTTGCACTAAACACAGGTATCTGCCTTATTTTAAGTGAAGGTACGTTACATATGGTATCAGAGCACTGTGTTGCCTATAGGTTCGCAACCCTAGGTTTTGATAGAAATAGGATTTAACCATAGGATTGAAAATCTATTTTATTCAGTTTTATAGAAACAAAAAAATTCATTTTATCTTCCTCATACTCTCATCTACAATCAAATTTCTGAAAATACCTTATCTTACTCTAGATGACCATGTTCTTATAGTCTAAGTTTTATTCTGCTGCCTCATATGGAAAAGCTACAATTCATCATGAAGTTCTACATGCATGGAACACCACTTAAGGACCAGGATTCGGCCAACACTTCGAAGATATCCAAGAAAGTTGAACAAGAACTTGAAGCACTCACGAAGGAGGTAGATTTGACCACCACTTAAATAGAACGACGATATCGTGTTAGTGTATTGGTCATGCCAACTTAGGTTGTGTGACAATACTAGATTGTTTATTTGTGTTGAACCTTGTTGCTTCATGTTTGTTAGATGTTGTTTGTAATTAATTGTCTTGATCTTCTTGTATAAGTTAGAATATTTGAGTATCAACAAAACTCTTCTTTTAAGGGTGGTAGCTACCCAGATATTTCAAACCCAGCTGTTTAAACCCAGAGATCCCAAACTATCTTTCCTTCTAGCCTCCCCAATCAGAAAATTCATCCCCTGCAAGTATTCAAGTTTTCATGTCAGAACTTTCATTTCTCAAAACCTCTCAAGCTATCGTAATCATTTCAAGCATTTACTTTTTCTTTCTCGCCTCTCCGAATCTGGGGGACGAGATTCCTTTTAAGGGTGGTAGTCTGTAACATCCCAACATTTTGCAATGTTTAAAAATCACTAATATTTAAAACTTTTCGTTTGATTAAAATAAACATTAATATGCAGAAGAAAACCAACTATGAAAGACTTCAAACATATTGAAAGAGTTTAATATTTCAAATATCTCAGTTTAACAGCATTTTAAAAAGGTTGTTTCAAGTTTAACATTATATTATCCATTGTATTTCTTAAAACCTCAATATGTAATTTGCAAAATGGTTTTATTCTTTTACCTGAAGTCAAAACATAGTTTTGTAAATTTCAAGTCTATAGTGTATAACTTTAAAACTTCATAGATTGTATAATTAATGAATTATCCAAATAAACATTTTATTATCTTAAATGATTTCATTTATTTTCAAAACATAAAATGATCTTCATGAATATATATTCTATATAAATGAAATAAATATAAAATCTTTTCCAAAGTTGTTATGAAGTTTTCAAATGAATTATCTTAATATAAAATCCAATGGTGCCCAAAATAATAGGAATTAAAAATGAATACACTATAATTTCCTCTACAATTCAAATAGTTGAGTTATGTTATCTAATATTATACTAAGCCAAAAATGAATTTAATATTCGAAAATGGGTTTAAATAACTTAAAGTTAAACATATTTGAATGAGGATATTTTACAAATTTATTTAGTCAAAAGAAAATTTAATTAAGTTATAATTTCAAATTTGATATTAAGTGTCAAATTTGTATTTGACCAATATTTCAAAATTATTAATTTTAAAAAGTTTTCAAAACATGCCCACAAATGTTTTAAAACATAGATATGAAAATATTACAAATTTATAGAAATTTATTTGAGTTCATTTGGACACTTAAATCAAAAGTTATAAAAGAAATCAGAAAAAAATTAAAAAGAAATTTCCGGATGACGTCATCGCTGACGTCACCCTTCTTTAACCTCCGCCCGAAATTCTCTCCAGAAATTGCTCCCGATTTCTTTCCAAAATTCGAGCTCAAATCTCACGGTTTGTTTCCTCCGAGCCTACCTACAAATACCCCACGCAATCCTCTCCCTTTCCCCCAAGAAACCCTAGCCCGAGAGCCCACAGGCTGCTCGAGTTCGTCGTCGGAGCTCCGCCATTGCGGCCTCCGTCCTCTGCTGTTTCCGGTGAGCCCCGAGCCTCCAATGCCCTCTCATCCCTCCCCCTCGCTTCCCCATCGTCGTCGCATCTGTGTCACGACTTGGTTCACTCCCTTCTGCAGTAAATCGACGCCGCCATCTACAACTGAAGCTCGCCGCCGCGCAATTGTTTCCGACGACGAAATCCCGACGAACCGAAGTCCCCCGGCAACCGCAACTGCACCTCCGACCCCCGCCTCGTCCTCTGCTGTCGCCAGGTATCTTCGCTACAGCCCAAGACCTCCCGTAGCATCGAGCCCGTG
Organism: Poa annua; assembly: GCA_026929855.1. Taxonomy (NCBI): domain Eukaryota; kingdom Viridiplantae; phylum Streptophyta; class Magnoliopsida; order Poales; family Poaceae; genus Poa; species Poa annua. The sequence goes on along the minus strand of CM049431.1, from coordinate 74,106,437 downwards.
CGTTCCGGCCATGGCCCGCCGCACTGGAGCAGACTCCAGCGACCAACCGCCGCCATTTTTGGTCAACTTGCCGTACACCGTCCGATCTCACTTTTACGGTCACGATTAGATTTTTTTTATGAACCGGTACGGATCATTGTCGACCGTCAGATCTAGATCTGACGATCCAGATCAGATCCAGTCAACGCTGACTCAGCGTGCACAGTCAGCGCCACGTCAGCGCCAGCGTGGAAAATAATTTTCCGAATAAAATTAAAATAGCAATTTTACAGAAACACCCCTGCTAATTAAAATTGTCATAACTTTTTACTCACTTATCCAAATTTGATAAATTTTATATATTTGGAAAGTCCTTGACATGTAGAATATTTTAGATCTGCCAAAATTAAAATTGGACTTAGTTTAAAATATTCAAATTTCAAATGGTGAATTTGAGTATTTTTGTCATAAATTTAAATCTATAAATCCAAAAATTGCAAATAAAATTGTTTTAGAAAATTTGGAATATTAGTAATATGATGCCTCTGTTATAAAATATTTTTGAGTATTATTTTCACGATTTAATAGTTGTATGTTTTATTTGAATAGTTTGACTATTTTTGACATAACTATTAATAGAAACTTTATTTTTGATTAAATGCAATTGCAATAAATTTATTTTAATCCCCTCTATCTATTAACATCATTTATAAAATTTTGTTATATAAATTTAATCACATAAAACTTTAATTTTATATTTATTCCTATATTTATAGTTTGAAAAATAGAAATTAATTAAATTGCATTTATAGCCTAATGCATACTTTATAAATATCATAAAAATTGGAATGATGTTTCTTGTGATTAAAAATTGCATTTCATGCATAACATATTTTATTATATAATTATATTCCTCATAGGAAAACTCCTCCATTATTTTTCTCCAAGTTAGGAATATTTTCAACTTAGCATTTGGTAAAGTGCTATGCACTTAGACACTTAGGATTTTCAACATGGAGCTAGAAGGCCAATGAAGGACTTAGCCAAAACAAGACTTCAGAAGTATCTTCAAGGAGTGGAAGCACTTAGAAGAAAATCAAGAAGAAGTCATGAAGACCAACTAGCTATATTTTCTAAGTCTTGCTTCTTCTCTCTCTCTTTTCTCCTTTCTTCTCTTACCCCTTATGATGACTAAGTTATATTCAAGACCAACCTGAAGGCTATCAACACCATCAAGTCTTCAAAGCCATCAAGTCTACAAAATTGCAATGAAGTCATCACATCAAGAAGAAAAGGAAGCAAGGAGAAGATTCTACATCTTTCTTTCTATCTTTTCCCTCTTTCCTAATCTTGTCTTTCACTTAAGACTTAAACAAATTTTTGATCATGTTATTACCATCTTGAAGTTTGTTGGATCCTAGCGGCATAGTGAGATGAAGTGGCCTGGAGACTAACCTTACATGTCCACGTACATGAGACCCGTTTCACAATTTAAGTGGTTGGCCGGGTGTCTGTCTCTCTCACTATAGTGAATATCCAATTTACAAAGAGTTGAAAATAATTGTTGATCACCTTGAAGAAATAAACTTAGTATTTTCTCTAAGTATTTTATGCACATCATGGCTAAGCCATTTGAGTGCTTATTTAAGATATTATATACAAAGTTATTTTTCCCAACCTCTGACCTTAGCCCTTAGTCATTTTCGACTAACTTATTTGCCTTGCATTAACTTAAAAGATTTTCATGGCATTACATGTATCTCTAGCCCTTAGAAATATTTTGCATATCATGCATGACACATTTTCCTTAGAAGTTTTTATAAAACTTGTTTGTTCATTATGTATGCTTGTATGTGTTGTGTTGTTTTGTTATATGATTGTTGTATTGTTGTTTGTTTATATTGTTTAGACTAAACAGAGAGTCCCAAGTAACGTTGAAAAGAGTTTGTGAGCAAAGACATCATCCAAGGCAAGTGGCACACCTCATAAACTTCTAACAATTTTCTATATGCATTACTTAGTGTATTTTTATATAAGCATGTGTAGGATAGTATTGCTATGCTAAACCTGTGTAGAAATTCCTTATTCCTGTGTCTAGGCTCCTATGCAATACTTAGTAGAATTATTGATCATATGCAAATGTTGTGTTGTGAAAATCTAAATTCTACTAAGTTAAGAATGAAACACCTATTGTAGCACCCCAACTTTTATTGAAGTTGGAACACCTGTGTTATGTGCTAGTCCCTGGATCACTGCCAGCACCACAATACAAAATATAAAGTATCATTGCATAAGTATTAAATTGCTACAACGAGATCCAAAAATAATAGCCAATATGGCTTTATTACAAATTGCATAGCCATGAAGGCTAGCTAAAGTTCCAAAGTTCACAGCGAAAGCAAAATAACATTGAGCCTCATCTTCAAGCATGCGCCACAGGCAGTCATGTTGGCTGTAGACTCGAGCCAATCATTCAGCATCAGAAATTCCTGCACATTGGAATATGCAGCCCCCGAAGGAGGTCAATACAATGATGTATTGGCAAGTGACTATGGTGGATAAATATACTGGCAAGTCTAACATCTATATGCATATTTGGCTTGGTGGGGTTGAAGGCTATTTGCAGAAAGCAAGTTTTCTCCTATCATTTTGTAAAACACTTTTATTTCTCGAAGACTTGGCACCGAGGGACAAAGCCCAAGTGCACCAACAATTCTTTCCTTAGTCAAATTTTACTTTATGAAAAACAGTGTTGAGATTCTTCTGCCCATCCTTGTCCAGTTGCTCGAAGTAGTCCATTTCCGGGGACACGGCTGAGATCTCAGATTGTCGACTCTGCAGAGGTTGTGCACTTTCACCTTTAGACTCAATTTGTCTGGGAAATCCTATACACGCGGAGTGTATTATGGAAAGGAGAGAATTGAGACAAGAACTTTCAGAAGAAGAATGCAACCATAATAGCAAGACCCGTTCCACCTATGATCTCTACATCTGCTTGTCAGGCTGACAAGTTGCACTCTCACAACTTAATCGTTCTAGACAGAGCCCATTGTCAAAAGGCTGCACGGGAAGCTTCTAAACTTGGAGGGACTTGGTAATCTCTTTGTTCCTGGGTGGCCATCCACAAGTGTACTTCTGGGTAACAACCACCATACTCATGGCCCTAAGTAGAATAGACATTCATCCTAGGCGAAGACAACCACAAGCATAGTCCCAAAAGCCACTCAACATAAACCATATCAACCAATTCCACCTAGATGTGTGTTTTAGAATTTTTACACTTAGAAACATTTCCATAACATGACAAACATTTTTATAGCATGGCTAAGCAACTAATAAAATCTTTTCATGGCTGCTTAGGGAAAAGGGTGGCTACACACTACTAGGATATTTGTAAAATACCAACTGACTTAGCATTATAAAATAAATCAAAATCCCTATCATGCACACTACTCAAAACATACTACTTATGCATATAGAAAATATGGGATATTGTATGAATGTCACTTGCCTTGGTAACAGGAGGAACAAGCACAGCAAGAATAGCAATCACAAGCAAGTCCTTCCTCTTCTTCACAATCTAGCACAAACAATGAATAAAATAAACACCAACACAATATCATCACAACACTAAACATAATCATGTATGCATGAATGATATGCTATGATGATAAGACACACTTATTAATAATTCTTATTTTCTGTCATTATTAAATGAAATATTTTTTTTTGGTATTTCTTATTTTATTTATCAATTAAATAGTTTTAAAAAAATATAGTAAAAATTTGATTTCTATAATTACAACTTTTATTGTTTTTATGACATCTTCAATTTGGACATTTATTAATATTGCTGGACAGAGGGAAATTATACAATCTTAAAACAATTACATTTATTTCTAAATCATTTTTATTATTTAAGTTATTATTTTAAGGCCGAAATACTCCTCTGATAAATATACAAATTATAATTTGTCAAAGGGAAAAAAAATATGTAGAAATAAACTACATGAGCAGAGCTATCCGGGGATATAAAGTTTATCAAATTTGAACTTGTAGATCAAAAGTTATGAATTTTCTAAGTTTTGTATATTTTCTGTTTTATTTATAAAAATTCTTGCGAAAAAAAAATTAACAGGGCTACGTGGCGCGATCCTATTGGTCGGTACCGCTTCGGCGCGGATCGGCTGCGAGAGCCGTCCGATCTAATGAAAAATGGACGCGCGAGATCTAATCGATCTAGATCCATTGGATCTAGATCTAACGGTCCACGATCTGTTGACCAAATACGGGCGGCGCGGTCACCAGAGACGCGCGGGGCGTGGCGGAGCCATGGCCGGCGTTTGCGCCCGAGGCGTGCTACGGTGCTAGGAGGAAACGGATCTCACCAGGAGATGCGCGACGTCGTGGGGAGGGCGATGGTGCGGTGGTGATGACCGGAGCGTCCTCGTCTTCCCGGAAGAGCTCGCCGGAGTTGCGCACGGCGACGGTTCCTCTCGGTCGTGGACGGAGGCGGGGTTTCCTGCAAAAACACACGCTCCACCATGTCAACTCGATGCGCACGGCTCACAGGGAGCGAAGGGAGGTGGAAAGGAGGTCCGAGGTGGCCGGAGTTGCTCGGGCGGCGGAGTTCTTACCGACGGCGACGGCGGGATTGCGCGAGCTCGTGCGGGCAGCCTATGGGATCTCGGGAGGTGAGGTTTGGGGCAATCGGACGAGAGCGAGGAGGGCTATTAGTAGGGGGAAACGGCGAGGTAAATGGAGTAGTAAATCGCCGCATTCAAACGAAATGAAATCGGGCGTTTTCGGTCGGGACGGGGGCGTGATTTGGGGACGAACGGCTCCGCGGGGGAGATGACAGGTGGGTCCCACCTGTCAGCGACTGCGAGCGAGCGCGCGGGGCGCTGGGCCGCTGGCGGGCTGCAGGCTGCGCGCGCACGGCAGATAGCTACGGGCCACGGCCCACTCGACTCAGAAATTCAATTATTTTTATTTAAAACCTTTTCTGTTTTTAAATACTGATTTCAAATATGATTTTTAAACCTATTCAAAACATTTCAGAAAAATTCATAAAAATATGTTTTGGAAAGGTTATTGAAAATGGAACTTTTTAACATTATTCTTGCCCATATATAAATTGGTAAAATTTTATTTATTAAAGGAGTTTTAAATAAACACTTTATGGAATTTATAGATTATTTATATTTATAATTTGAAGTTTTATTTAATATTTTTGTGATGTATTCTTATGCTCAATGATGCATGATGCTTGAATGCAAGTTTTAAATTTTTGCAAAATTTGGGATGTTACAGACTAACCCCCTTAAGAGGAAGCTCGCCCTCGAGCTTCGGAAGGATCAGCAAATAGGTGTGGATGGTCTTCTCGGAGGTCGTCCTCTCGTTCCCAGGTGGCTTCTTCCTCAGTGTGATGGTTCCATTGGACTTTACAAAACTTGATGGTTTTGGTTCGGGTGACTCTTTCTGCGGTCTGCAATATTTTGATGGGTTTCTCCTCGTAGGTCAAGTCACTCTCCAATTGTACTTCTTCGAGGGGTCTAGTATCCTTTAAAGGAACTCCCATCATTTCGGGGTGACATTTCTTCAGTTGACTGACATGGAACACATTATGAACCGCAGATAGAGCTTCTGGTAGTTCTAACTCATATGCCACCTCACCCTTACGAGACAGAATTTTAAAAGGTCCAATAAACCAAGGTGCTAACTTTCCTTTAATTCCAAACCTCTTCACACCACTGAGTGGCGACACTCTAAGATAGGTTCTATCACCCACCTCGTAGGCGACTTCCCTACGTTTGGAATCCGCATAGCTTTTCGGGCGGGACTGTGCTACCTTCAATCTATCTTTAATTAATCTGACTTTCTCTTCAGCTTCTTGGATTATATCAGGTCCAAAGAAACTTCGTTCTCCTACACCACTCCACAACAATGGGGTTGTGCATTTCTTCCCATATAAGGCCTCAAATGGTGCCATCTCGATGCTAGCTTGATAACTGTTATTGTAAGAGAACTCGGCATAGGGTAGGTTATCATCCCAACTAGACCCATAATCCAGCGCACAAGCTCTTAACATATCTTCTAAAATCTGGTTTACTCTTTCGGTCTGACCATCCGTTTGCGGGTGAAATGCCGTACTGAACTCCAATCTAGTTCCCAGTGACTCATGCAACTGCTTCCAAAAATGGGACGTGAACGGCGTCCCTCTATCGGACACGATACTCTTGGGGACGCCGTGTAAGCATACAATCCTCTTCATGTAAATATCAGCTAGCTTTGCGCTGGTATAGGTCGTCTTCACGGGTATAAAGTGAGCTATTTTGGTTAAACGACAAACAATAACCCAAATAGAATCATACCCTGATTTGGTCCTTGGTAACCCGGTGATGAAATCCATCCCAATAGAATCCCACTTCCAGTCTGGTACCTTCAGAGGTTGCAAAAGTCCTGCTGGTTTCTGATGCTCGGCCTTTACTCGACTGCATACATCGCACTTAGCTATATATTCTGCTATTTGTCTTTTCAGATTGTTCCACCAAAATCTCTCCTTCACATCCATATACATTTTGGTTTTTCCTGGATGAATGGAGTAAGGTGTTTCATGGGCTTCTTGCAGAATTAACTTCCTGAGACTAGGATCATTTGCTACACATACACGTTTTTCAAACCACAAGGTTCCTTGCTCATCTTCATGAAATCCCTTGGCTTTTCCTGCTCTCAAATTGGCTTTGATTTCTTCAATATCTTTATCTCCCTTCTGAGCTTCTCGTATATTATCCATCAAATTTGGTTGTACTACCATCGAGGCTACAAAACCATCTGGTACCACTTCCAATCGGAGGTCCTTGAATGCCTTGCATAAATCCTCAGGTATTTCTCCGGTCGTGAGGCCATTCAAATACACCTTACGACTCAGGGCATAAGCTACTACATTAGCCTTTCCAGGATGGTATGGGAGACTTAGGTCATAATCCTTGATAAGTTCTAACCATCTTCTCTGCCTCATGTTCAATTCTTTCTGTGTGAAAATATACTTCAAACTTTTGTGGTCAGTGAACACTTCACATCTTTTTCCCATTAGGTAGGGTCTCCAAGTTTTTAGGGCATGTACTACTGAGGCTAACTCGAGATCATGAGTGGGATAATTTGTTTCATGTTTCTTGAGCTGTCTAGAGGCATAAGATGCCACTCTGCCTTCTTGCATCAGCACACTTCCCATACCTTGGCGTGAAGCATCACAGTATACTTGGAATTCTTTCTCTAAATCAGGTAAGCATAGAACTGGGGCTGAAACTAGTCGTTTCTTTAATTCCTGAAAACTGGCTTCGCACGCGTCAGTCCACTCAAATTTCTTCTCCTTCTTTAATAATTCCGTCAGTGCCTTGGCGATTTTGGAAAAGTTTTCTATAAATCTTCGGTAGTATCCTGCTAGACCAAGAAAACTTCGTAATTCTCCAACATTCTTTGGTGGTTCCCAATTGGTTACAGCTGAGACCTTTTCAGGATCCACTGCTATACCCTCCTTGGATAATATATGTCCTAGGAATGCGACTTGTTCCAACCAGAATTCACACTTGCTGAATTTGGCATATAACTTATGTTCACGTAGTCTCTGCAATACTAGGCGCAAATGCTCTTCATGATCTTTGTGACTCTCGGAGTAGATCAGAATGTCATCTATGAACACTACCACAAACTTGTCCAGAAAATCCATGAACACTTTATTCATCATATTCATGAAATAAGCTGGAGCATTGGTTAATCCAAATGGCATTACGGTATACTCATAAGAGCCATATCTTGTAACAAACGCTGTTTTTGGTATATCCATCTCTCTAACTTTCATTTGGAGATATACTGATCGAAGATCAATCTTGGAGAACACACATGCACCTTTCAATTGATCAAATAATTCATTTATCTTGGGTAACGGATACTTGTTCTTGATGGTGTGTTCATTTATATCTCTGTAGTCCGTGACTAATCTCTGGGTTTGATCTTTCTTTTTGACAAAAAGAACTGGCGCTCCCTAGGGCGAAGAACTTGGACGGATAAATCCCTTCAGAAGGTGTTCCTCCAGTTGCTTCTTGAGTTCCTTCAGTTCATCAACGGCCATTGGGTAAGGTCTCTTGGCTATTGGTCCGGTACCCGGTTTAGTTCAATGAGAAATTCCACATCTCTATCAGGTGGCATTCCCGGTAATTCTTCTGGGAATACATCTGGGTACTCTTGGACAATCAACACATCACCAAGGCTAACCCCCTTAAGAGAATTTAGCCTAACCTTCTTAAGTTCGAAAGTTGATCTGAATTTAATCTTTTGTTTTTCTGGGGTGGTGAGGGTGATAGCTCTGTTTGCACAGTCTATGATTCCTTCAAAACGGGTCATCCAATCCATTCCGATAATAACATCCAAACCTTGGGTTTCTAGGATGACTAAGTCTGCTGGAAAAAGATATTTTCCAATCCTTAATTCTAACTGTCTACAGCCTGAATTTACTATCATCTCACCCCCAGGTGAACTCACTCTAATAGGTTTTCCTAAGCTTTCCTCGGCTAGCCCATGTTTGTTTACAAAAGCTCTTGATATGAATAAATGTGATGCTCCAGTATCAAATAAGACCAATACTGGAAAAGAATTTAGCAGGAACTTACCAATCACAGCGTCAGGTTCATCATGAACTTCTTCCACGTTGAGGTGATTTACTTGTCCCTTCTGGAAAGGATTGGGCTTGGAATTTTCATCGGCCTTTCTCTCTGGGCAATCAGTAGCATAGTGTCCCGTCTTCTTGCACTTGAAGCAAGTCACATTAGACAGGTCTTTCTTCCCTTCAGTGTTAGGACGGGGATTACCATTTCCATGATTATGGCCATGGTGATGGTTCCCCTTGAACCCACCATTATTTCCTTTATACCCTCCATTGTGGTTATGACCATGATGCTTTTGGCCACTACCATTGTTGGAGTAGTTCCAGGGTTTATGGCCACTGACTTCTGAGGTGTGTGGTTTCTTGTGAGCCACTTCAGTGTTACCTTTACTTGCACCAAACTTCCTCTTCCTATTCTCTTCCTTTCTGATGTTATTGTCCAGGGTGATTGCCTGATCTAGCAGAATCTGATAGTTAGGAGCATATGTCACAGACAAAGGTATCTTTAGTTCTCCCCGAAGTCCATTTAGGAATTTGTCCTTCCTTTTTGCATCAGTGTCGATGTCTTCTGGTGCGTACCTTGATAGCGTACAGAAGTAATCTATATACTCCTTCAGAGTTCTACCTCCCTGTCTCAAGCTACGAAACTCCTCCTTCTTCAGATTCATTATGCCAGAGGAGATGTGAGCATTGCGGAAACCATCCTTGAACGCATCCCAAGTCATGCCATCCAAGGGATGGGTCACTTGATAGGTCTCCCACCACATGGCAGCAGGTCCTTCCAATAGGTGAGCAGTGAACCTCACCTTTTCTGCCTCAGAACACTCACAGGTTACTAAGTCCTTGTTGACTGAACGGAGCCAGTCATCCGCCACTATGGGTTCAGTAGCAGAGGATAACTTATTAGGTCTAAGCCTGAGAAATCTTGCAAGTCTGTCCACCGGAGGTGGGGGTGGTGGTGGATGGTTGTTATTGTTGTTGTTGTTGTTGTTGTTGTTGTTGGTTGCTGCAATGAACTGGGTCATCATAGTCATCAATTGGGCTTGAGCTGCCATCAGCTGTTGCATAGCTTCGCTGTTGTCGGTATCACGACGTGGAGGCATCTGTGGGGTTTTTGCAGGGATGAGTAAAATATAGATAGATCTATAAGGAGGAACCTTGCCCATGCACAAAACAATCCAGTCAAGCACACCGTCAATCAACACACCACTCATAAAACAATCAGCAAACAATTCAAAACCTTTGGTTTAAGGAAAACGATATAAAAGTTTGGAAAATAAACTCGTGAGGATCCGAGGATACAAGGGAAGGTACTGCCTTACCACAAGTTGGTAGGTCAATACAAGATCAAGACAATGTGGTGTATGATAAATGGTAGTCTCACTAACTAACTACTCGACCATATCCTCTTCCTCCTCTTCAATTTCCTGTATCTCGATTCCTTCATTGGCGAGTACATCATTGAGTTCCTTTACTTCTTTCTCCAGGGCAAGATTCTTTTCTTGCAGCTCTCTCTTCTCAGTACGAAGCCTTTTGATCAAGTCACTATCAGCCTTGAACTCGACTTCATTGCTCTCGAGTTCTGCCTTTTGTTCCTTGATGATCTTGTTCTTCTCTTGAACTCGTTTCTCTTGTCTCATGTACTTCTCCTCTTGTGCAGCGAATCTCTCTTCCTGTGCCTTAGTCACTTCCTCCTGAACCTTCACCTTCTCTTCGTTCTCCTTAAGTAAGGCACATAACTCATCGTTCTTCAGGAGCTCGGTGCGTCGATCTTCATATAGTTCGGTGACAAGGATTTCCAGCTCCTGGAAATAAAGGCTAAGGGGTTTTGCCTTGCCTCTTTCTCCGACATCATACAGGTAAGGTTCTCCATCTTCGTTTCTTCTTCCAAAGAAAATGGAGTAGTGGCCCCTCAACTCTAGGCTGTAGCGTCCGCAGAGGCGCCCAATCAAATCTTGCATGACTAGATTGAGCCCTTTGTCTTTGGAGTCACTAACCATTTTGATCTCCAGTGGGGGCTCCTCTCGACGTCCTGGTTGTGTTGCTTTTATTCCCCAGCAACCCTCTTTGTTAAACTTCTTCAGAATGAAGCCCTTTACTTGGGGTAGTGGTAACCCTATCTTCTCGCCGATGTCGAGGAGGTAACAGCCAAAACGAGTGTTCTCGAAGTCCTCCGCAGTGGTGAAGTGAAAACTCGTCATCCTTTAGGTAGGAAAGAAGGGAAATTAGAACAAGAATTGCATAAGATAAGGAAGTACTAGTTATGGAGTGTATTATTAATTTAGGGGGGATACTAAGTCAAAATCCTAAGGTGATCAACAGATATTAACAACTCTTCGTAAATTGGATTTTTCACTATAGTGAGAGAGACAGACACCCGGCCAGCCACTTATATTGTGGAACAGGTCTCATGTACGTGGAAATGTAAAGTTTGTCCCGGGCCGCTTCATCCCACCATGTCGTTAGAATCCAACATACTTCAAAGATGGTAACATTATGACCAAAAAGGGCTTAACCAATCCTAGGGGCTCGAACCTACAGGCAACACTTTGCTCTGATACCATTTTGTAGCACCCCAACTTTTATTGAAGTTGGAACACCTGTGTTATGTGCTAGTCCCTGGATCACTGCCAGCACCACAGTACAAAATATAAAGTATCATTGCATAAGTATTAAATTGCTACAACGAGATCCAAAAATAATAGCCAATATGGCTTTATTACAAATTGCATAGCCATGAAGGCTAGCTAAAGTTCCAAAGTTCACAGCGAAAGCAAAATAACATTGAGCCTCATATTCAAGCATGCGCCACAGGCAGTCATGTTGGTTGTAGACTCGAGCCAATCATTCAGCATCAGAATTTCCTGCACATTGGAATATGCAGCCCCCGAAGGAGGTCAATACAATGATGTATTGGCAAGTGACTATGGTGGATAAATATACTGGCAAGTCTAACGTCTATATGCATATTTGGCTTGGTGGGGTTGAAGGCTATTTGCACAAAGCAAGTTTTCTCCTATCATTTTGTAAAACACTTTTATTTCTCGAAGACTTGGCACCGAGGGACAAAGCCCAAGTGCACCAACAATTCTTTCCTTAGTCAAATTTTACTTTATGAAAAACAGTGTTGAGATTCTTATGCCCATCCTTGTCCAGTTGCTCGAAGTAGTCCATTTCCGGGGACACGGCTCAGATCTCAGATTGTCGACTCTGCAGAGGTTGTGCACTTTCACCTTTAGACTCAATTTGTCCGGGAAATCCTATACACGCGGAGTGTATTATGGAAAGGAGAGAATTGAGACAAGAACTTTCAGAAGAAGAATGCAACCATACTAGCAAGACCCGTTCCACCTATCATCTCTACATCTGCTTGTCAAGCTGACAGGTTGCACTCTCACAACTTAATCGTTCTAGACAGAGCCCATTGTCAAAAGGCTGCACGGGAAGCTTCTAAACTTGGAGGGACTTGGTAATCTCTTCGTTCCTGGGTGGCCATCCACAAGTGTACTTCTGGGTAACAACCACCATACTCATGGCCCTAAGTAGAATAGACATTCATCCTAGGCGAAGACAACCACAAGCATAGTCCCAAAAGCCACTCAACATAAACCATATCAACCAATTCCACCCAGATGTGTGTTTTAGAATTTTAACACTTAGAAACATTTCCATAACATGACAAACATTTTTATAGCATGGCTAAGCAACTAATAAAATCTTTTCATGGCTGCTTAGGGAAAAGGGTGGCTACACACTACTAGGATATTTGTAAAATACCAACTGACTTAGCATTATAAAATAAATCAAAATACCTATCATGCACACTACTCAAAACATACTACTTATGCATATAGAAAATATGGGATATTGTATGAATGTCACTTGCCTTGGTAACAGGAGGAACAAGCACAGCAAGAATAGCAATCACAAGCAAGTCCTTCCTCTTCTTCACAATCTAGCACAAACAATGAATAAAATAAACACCAACACAATATCATCACAACACTAAACATAATCATGTATGCATGAATGATATGCTATGATGATAAGACACACTTATTAATAATTCTTATTTTCTGTCATTATTAAATGAAATATAATTTTTTTGGTATTTCTTATTTTATTTATCAATTAAATAGTTTTAAAAAAATATAGTAAAACTTTGATTTCTATAATTACAACTTTTATTGTTTTTATGACATCTTCAATTTGAAAATTTATTATTTAAGTTATTATTTTAAGGCCGAAATACTCCTCTGATAAATATACAAATTATAATTTGTCAAAGGGAAAAACAAATGATGTAGAAATAAACTACATGAGCAGAGCTATCCGGGGATATAAAGTTTATCAAATTTGAACTTGTAGATCAAAAGTTATGAATTTTCTAAGTTTTGTATATTTTCTGTTTTATTTATAAAAATTCCTGCGAAAAAGAAATTAACAGGGCTACGTGGCGCGATCCTATTGGTCGGTACCGCTTCGGCGCGGATCGGCTGCGAGAGCCGTCCGATCTAATGAAAAATGGACGCGCGAGATCTAATCGATCTAGATCCATTGGATCTAGATCTAACGGTCCACGATCCGTTGACCAAATACGGGCGGCGCGGTCACCGGAGACGCGCGGGGCGCGGCGGAGCCATGGCCGGCGTTTGCGCCCGAGGCGTGCTACGGTGCTAGGAGGAAAAGGAGCTCACCAGGAGATGCGCGACGTCGTGGGGAGGGCGATGGCGCGGTGGTGATGACCAGAGCGTCCTCGTCTTCCCAGAAGAGCTCGCCGGAGTTGCGCACGGCGACGGTTCCTCTCGGTCGTTGACGGAGGCGGGGTTTCGCTGAGAAAACACACGCTCCACCATGTCAACTCGATGCGCACGGCTCACAGGGAGCGAAGGGAGGTGGAAAGGAGGTCCGAGGTGGCCGGAGTTGCTCAGGCGGCGGAGTTCTTACCGACGGCGACGGCGGGATTGCGCGAGCTCGTGCGGGCAGCCTATGGGCTCTCGGGAGGTGAGGTTTGGGGCAATCGGACGAGAGCGAGGAGTGCTATTAGTAGGGGGAAACGGCGAGGTAAATGGAGTAGTAAATCGCCGCATTCAAACGAAATGAAATCGGGCGTTTTCGGTCGGGACGGGGGCGTGATTTGGGGACGAACGGCTCCGCGGGGGAGATGACAGGTGGGTCCCACCTGTCAGCGACTGCGAGCGAGCGCGCGGGGCGCTGGGCCGCTGGCGGGCTGCTTGGCTACGCGCGCGCGGCAGATAGCTACGGGCCACGGCCCACTCGACTCAGAAATTCAATTATTTTTATTTAAAACCTTTTCTGTTTTTAAATACTGATTTCAAATATGATTTTTAAACCTATTCAAAACATTTCAGAAAAATTCATAAAAATATGTTTTGGAAAGGTTATTGAAAATGGAACTTTTTAACATTATTCTTGCCCATATATAAATTGGTAAAAATTTATTTATTAAAGGAGTTTTAAATAAACACTTTATGGAATTTATAGATTATTTATATTTATAATTTGGAGTTTTATTTAATATTTGTGTGATGTATTCTAATGCTCAATGATGCATGATGCTTGAATGCAAGTTTTAATTTTTTGCAAAATTTGGGATGTTACACCTATGTGGTAAAAGGTTGTATGGAGTCGAGTTGAGTGGCTACTCAGGCCCATGTCTATGGTTCCTGGAGTACCTGCACTTGTGAATGGCCACCCAGGAATAGAGGAATCAGAAGAACTCCGAGTGACGATTTCTTCAAGTGCAGCCATTGCCAATGGGCTCTGCCTTGATCAACTATGTTGCGTGGACTCTCTCCGGCTTGACAAGCAGATGTAGAGGGTGTTAGGTGGAACGGGTCAAGCCAGGTGGGAGGGAAAATGCTTCTGAAAGATCTCGTCTCATTCTTCTCCTTTTCTTATACCTATAAGTGTGTAAAGGTTAGTTTGGGTTGAATGGGTACAATGGTGAACGTGCACAACCTCTGCAGAGTGTAAAACTAAGTACTTAGCCGTGTCCCCGGTACAGACAATTTGAGCAGCTGAACGAGGACGTCAACGGAGGATTCCACCATTCCAACTTCAAAAATTTAAAACTTGATGGGTGAACAAGGGTAGAATGAAATCGTGGTTGTCATACCACGAATGTCTCGAAATAGAAGAAAAGTGTTTTCCAAAGAGTTAGTAAAAATTGGCTTTATGCAAATAGCCTTGAACTCCACCAGCCAAATATGCATATAGGTTATTAGAGTTATTCCACTAAGTTTCCACCATAGTCTCACTTGCCAGACTCCATTTTAAATGGAATTTGACCCACGTTGTTGCAATATTTTTCTTATTGCAGATTGATCAGATGACGAGTGAGGTTTCGTTTAAAGGTTTCGAGTCTACAACCAACAGTTTTCGCCTGTGGGAACATCAAGTTGATGGAGACTCACTGCTATTGTAATTCCGTTGTTTACTCTTTCAAAGCTAGCTTTATGCTATGCAACTTGTATTGAATATTTTGTAAGTCTGGATCATCGATGTAATATAATTGATACTTTGTTGTGATATTACATCGTAAACAGTGTGTGCAAACGAATTGATCCAGGGATTTGCACTATACACAGGTATCTGCCTTATTTTAAGGCCAGGTACGCTACACTTTCAATCTTCCCGTGTTCCGGGGCCATATCTGCATATGCTAGGCTCGCCAATCAAATCTCGAAGACCCTACGCGTGCAACATGGCTTACACCCACTGTATGCGAACGACGATATGGTTGACACATGATCGTCACGGCCTGCCTCATAACGTAGAACTTTCTTGGTGGTGCGCAACGAGGGAGAACACAATTTTGGTATTTGTTAGGGATCATCCTATTTATGATGCTACCGTTGTATATCTAGCATATAAGCAATCAATAGGATGCACACACAACAACATACAATCAAATGATGCAATGAAGTGCGATGTGACATGGTCGATGCGTCTGGACCTCCATGGCGCCATGTGCCTGGCCCCGGCGGCCTGGCATAGCTCCGAGTCTACGGAGCCCTCCATTGCCTTCGACCGTACGAGTAATATCAAACTTACCGTAACCATGTCACATAAAATAACGCCTCTCAAAACAAAGTTAGACTCCTCCACCTTTATTTAGTTTTGCAAGTTTTACGTGGCATATAGGCTTATTCGTAAGAGAACCGCTTCCCTACCAACGAACTTTGTACCACAACGTCGATCATATAATTGCATGTTTAATCATCCCTTTCGGGCCCTCCATTGAAAATGCTTTGCCGACTAAAGAGGGAGAAACAGACACCCGCCAGGCACAGATACAGAGCAAGCCGTATGTCAGTAGTGGAACCAGTCTCGCGTAAGCGTACGCGTAAAGTCGGTCTGGGTCGCTTCATCAACTCAATACCGAAGGCATTGCAAGTGCACGCTAGAGGGTAGCAAATATAAGAAAGACGTCCACATTCAACATGAGTTCTAACCGTACCATCAGTACTACGCATAAACCTGGCTCTGATACCACTGAAGGGGTTCCGGTGCAGAAAACAATAATTTTTCAAGCGAATGAAACCCTAACTAGCCAGGATCTATCTATCTAGTACATGTGATAACGGTGGCCGAACGGGTTACATTACCTCCATGTAGACCGATAGCGGGGATTACGCTCCCGCACAAGCATTGACGATGAAGTTGTACGTGGCCGACCTCGAGGTCGCGGAGAACTTGCCGCGACGATGTAGACGATGACGCCGGGGTGTCGACGATGACATGCGTCGACGGGCGTCGGGCGGAAGATGGTGAGGCGCCGGCGACAAGGGGGTGGCGCCGCCGGCAGGGCAGTGACAGGGCTGCTGGTTGGGCGAGACGACATCGCCCAGGCTCCTCAAATGTGGCGCCTCCGAGCACTCGCAAACATACGAAGCTTAACAACAACCCCCGGTCATTCAGATCCAGCTGAAATCGCAGGGGTAGAACTTTTCTGGAATCCCGCGGGGCAACGGCGCCCGGCGGGATAGCTTTGGTGGAGAGAGGAGGCAAAACGGGCGGATAAACAGCTCGGCCGGCCTACTACAAATTTAATTGTATTTTCCATTAATTAATCCAATTAATATGCCTTGCTATATAAAGGGGGGAGGGGGTGTGCAAACTCCCTAGCTCCCCCATGTGGGACTAAACAAAGGAGTGGTGGGGGGGGATTTAGCCACACCACCCATGGGCTCCAAAGCCTCATTGGTGTGCCCGCCCCTCCCCCCCCCCCTTGGGCCTTCTTGGCCCATTTAGATGGGCTGCCCCCTTTTCTCTTTTTTAATTAATATAAAATACTATTAATTCATAATTAATATATTTACATATAATTTAATCTCCCGTGACTCCGAAACATTTTCCGGACCACCCGAACATCTTTCGGACATTCCTTGAACCATTCCTGACCTTCCCGGAACTCCTTCCGGACCACCGAAACTCTTTCCGGATCATTTCTCTCTCTCCAATAAAATCCTATATTATTCCAGAACCTTTCTCCCGGTGTCGTTAAGACCTTAAGTTTGTTACACTACGGTTCGAGAACACTCCAGACATGGTCGAGACTCTCCGCTCACCAATGACCGCCAGGATACTGAACGGGAATCCGACACGTAGAGGGGGGTGAATAGGTGCTATTACAAATTTTAGGTCTTTTCAAATTTAGGCTCAACACAAAGGTAAATTCTCTAGATATGCAACTACGGTGAATTTACCTAAATGACAAGCTAAGCAATAACAAGGTAAACTAGAGTACAAGACAAGCAAATAAGGGATTAAGCATAAGAGGAACCAAGTGAAGCACGCGGAGAAGAAGATGTAATCCCGAGTTCCACCCAAGGGTGTAAGTCTCGTTGGAGAGGTGTGCGCTACCACAACAGGTTAGCCGCAACGCCACAAAGGCTCACCTTCTTCTCCGATGAACTCGACCACAAAGGTTGCGAGTTCACCTTCCACTATTGATCCCCTTTTTGGGCGGAGATCGAATCCCTTACAAACGCTTAAGGCACTCACCCACAACTTAATTGGGGGCTCTCAAGATGACCACAAAAGGTCAAGGACCACAAAAGGTCAAGGCAACACCAAGATTACAACAATGGTGAACTAGGTTTTCCCACCAGAAACCCTAGCCACGAAATCCCCAAGTGAATGGGGGGAAATGAAGAACGCTTTGGTGATGATGTAGATCGGTGCTTTCTCCTTCAATCCTCCAAAGGTCAACAAGTTTGAGTGGGAGGATTGGGAGATCTTGGAGCTCGAAGCTTTGTAGTAATGGAGGTGAGAGAGTGTAGAAGCTCAAAACATCAAAGGTAGGTGAAGGGGTCCTTTTATAGCTCCTCCAAAAACTGGCCGTTGGAAGCTGAAACTTACGCAGCGGTACTACCGCTGGGAGGGCCGGTAGTACCACTGGCACTTTGAAACCAGACGTTGGCTTCCTCGGCGGTAGCGCAGGGATTCCAGAACTTCGTGGCGGTACTACCGCCAGGAGGGCCGGTAGTACCGTTGGAGGGGACGGTAGTACCGCTCTGGTACCGCTCCATGAAACAGAGCGCCGAAAACGGCGGTACCTCCGACGGTACCACTAGCGGCACCTGGGCACGAGCTGACTGTGGCGCCCTAAAATCGGTACTATGTAGATTTAAGCGATTCCGCCGAAATCCGCATAATAACGATTTTAGGGCGTCACAAAGTGGTATCAGAGCCTTGGTTTCGATCTCCTTGTTGTTTCGATACGATTGGTTATCGAAGCAGCGGGTCCGCAAAAGCCTGTAGGATAACCTCGCTAACGGTCGTTGTTTCTAGAATGTCGAAACTATTTGACTTAAATTATTTTTTGAAAAATATCGCAATAGGTTTCTTTTTACTCCTTACCTCAATTCTATTTCTCCTCTTATCTTATTTGTTTTGGGAGTCTCTTCTCTTATCCAAACTTTCAAAGTTTTAGGATCCTATGTGTGGGTGGACGATTCTCGCCTTTTATCCTATTAGGGTTGGATCTTCGCGAATCTTCATCGACATGACCAACTCCTCTTGTTAGTGGTGTCGAGATTTTCGAGGTGGAGTAACAGTCCCTTGTTAGTGGTGTCGAGAAGTTCATCACGAAGCCGGAAGACTCGGTAGTTACCCCCTCTTCTTGTGGTCTCGGCGTGGATCACGGGATGCGATCCCTTGTTAGTGGTGTCGATTGTAGCATCCCGGGATTTATCCCAATTTTTAGATTTTATTGTTTTTATTTTTTTGCATCATCATGACATCACATCATCATGCATTTGTCACTTCTTTTATTTTTATTGCATTTAAATTTAAACACCCTTCAAATTCAAATTTCACTTTTAACTCTAAATGTAAATCAAATAAATTTAAATGTGATATTTAAATTCTTTTCAAATGTTCAAATTAATATATTAAATTGTGTATTTTTTAAACAATAATTATTTGCAAAAAGTTATACATTTTTTTCTCCTTCTATTTTATTTTAAAAACATAAAACAGAAAAGAATAAAAAGCAAAAACAAATTAAAAATCAGAGGGAGAAAAACCTCACCTGGGCTTATTTCTCCCTCCTGGCCCATCTCCTCCAACCCCCCTCCTTGGCCCAGCTCAGCCAGCCCGAAGCGCAACTCCAGTCCACACCCCCCTCCTTCCTCCTCCGTACGGTCAACGAACCAGAGGAGAAAAAGCGAGCCTCCCCACACCATGTGCACCTCCACCTGCTCCCTCCCCCTCTTTTAGCCACACTCTCTCCCCCTCTGAAACCCTAACTCCTCCCCCTCCTTCCTCCCTCCCAGCGCCGCCACCATCTCCCACGATCCCCTCTGTTCCTCCTCAACTTTTTAGTCACCGAAGCACCTCGCAATGGCGCCGCTGCTCGGGAGCTGCCGAAGGAACGTAGAGGAGCCCCGGAGGTCCGCGACGACATCTCCATCCGCTCCCCCGAAGCAATCGAGTCGGGAGCCTTTGTAGCCGACGAGCTCTTCTCCGCCTCCGCCACGGCCGTCGACGTACGCCGCCACGATTCTTCGTCCCCGGACATCCCCGCGCCGAACCACGACCTCTAGCAGCCTCCTCGTGAGCTTCTCCCTCGATTCCCCTAGTTAACCGTCTCGATTGTTGTCGAATCGGTCCTCGTCCACCTCCACTGCCGCCATGGCCGAGTTGAAGCTCGGGGCTTTTTGCGCCTCTTCGTCCGTCCGCGGCAGGACCTACTCGCCCAGCACCCACAAACCACCCCACACGCAATCCCGCGTCAACCGCGCCCCGCGCCGCCCGTAGCGAGTCGTCGGCGTGTCGTTTCCGTCACCGTCGTTGTTTTCGTGTCCGGTGAATACGTCAGCTAATCGATGCACTGAAGTCATGTTAAAAAGAGGTGCTTGTTTGATGTAACACAAACACCGCACGGATCTTATGGCTAGCAGCGTCGTCTGATTCCATCGCCGCGCGCGCGCGGGATCGATCCCCGGCAATACAGATTAAAACGCAACACTTTTCCTTTTCTTTCATAGCCACTGACATGCAGGTCCCGCATGTCAGCGACAGCGGAGGCCAGCGCGGCCACAGTCTGCCCGCGTGGAGCCTGGTCCCACCTGACAGCCTCTCTGGCTAGATCCAGTTCGGTTTGAAATACCCGATGCGCTGGAAGTTTGCACAGAGCCCCTCTGTTTGTCAGTTTTGCACCGACAACCCTCCCCAGGGCTTTTTCCATCACAGACAGGTCCTGTAAAATTGCAGAAACACCCCTATAATTAAAATGCTAATAACTTTTAATTTATAACTCCAAATTTAATAATCTTTATATTTTTATATTATAAAAATGCAATTAATATTAATATGCCATTTATATGCCATTTTGCATCTGTTATTCTAATTGCTTAGTGTAATTGGTTAATTGCAACTAAATAATTAAATGTGAAATGTGTGGGGTAATAAATATATAATGCCCTGTTCCATTTAATTTAATTAGATCACCCATGCCATGTATTACCATGTTAACCAAAATTTAATATTGTTGAGTAGATAAATAGCTTGCACCTAAATATTAATTGTCAGGATTGTTTTCCCGCTTAATTTGTATTATGCATCTCGTATTGCATCTTACCATGCCATGCATCATTCTCATATGATCATGTTGGATCTTTTGCCGTAGTTGTAAAATGCATCTTTTACGCTTTCGAGTGTTTGTTGCTTCTTCGCGGATACGACGTTGAGATGTGTGAGCAACGACAAGATCTGCTTCCATGTGGGATTCCAGGCAAGCAAAGTTTGCTTGTTTACCTATACATTGTCTTTCATTCTTGTCGTTGATCTCTGCTACCCTAGGATTCGATTTCTTATCGCGATCCCATCACATGTTTATCCTGCAAGACCATACAGCTTTATCCCCACATCCCATCACCTGTTGTTTGTTTATCTTTGGCCTTGCGAGTCGTAGCGCATGCTTAGAGTTGACTGTGCGAGTCGTCTGTTGGTCTATGTTTCATCTGCTTAGTATGATAGATTGTTCTACTTTAATAAAATGCTATCTTGTGTTGGGGTATTATAATTAAATGATAAGGCACCAGGCGGAAGGCCTTGCGAGGTGCTTTGTTCTGCTCAGTGTCGACCTAGGAACTGAGATTTTGTCCTCAGATCCAATTTTGAGCGCACTAACCACTTGTGGGAGGCCCTATGGAGCCCCCCTCGACTTTGAACGGATCTTCAGCTTGTCCATGTGCCGCAACTAGTTCGGGTTTTCCATTTGCTCATATCCATGTGCATGATGATGATTGATGAGAGGTGACATGATACGGGGGGTCATATAGGGGTGGTGCGCGCGAAGCGGACAGTTCCTACTATGGTTTGAGCCGCATGGCGCGCATGCACAAACTAATGAGTCCGCAATTGAGATTCGGTCGGACTCTTGACGCGGGTTACAACTCATATGGGTGGCACTTGGACTTGCTGTAGTGAAGGAACGAGTCGTGTTGAGAGGCCCTGATGCTTGCTTTGGTTGATCAAACGAGTATGGGTACAGTAGTGCACCCCTGCAGGGTATAATCTTATCGATGAGCCGTGTCCACGGTTATGGACGACTTTGGTGATGATGCTAGCTAACAAGATCTAGACAACTTACACCTAATTATTGTTAATTAATTTGACTAGTAATATAGAATTACTTTCACAATAATTGGTAACTAAAACTGAATAATGTGTGAGTTTCCCGAATTGCTTCCTCATACTTGGTTGAGGGGGTTAATCCGAGAATGGGTTATGATTGGTGTTAGTTGTAGATGTTTTCCTTATGCGCTCTATTATCCCTTTCTGATTAGACGGAAGTTGTAACGTGTCTCTTTAGGTTGCTAGTGCTGTTGCCGCTAAGTCCACCTCCCCTATATTTTGGGAGATGGTGTAGAAAGTGGGCAAGTCGGTTTTGCTTGCCAGGGAGTGCCCTGGCCCTCTTTTGGGCTGTGCTTCATGTGCAGTTAACAGGTTTGAAGTCTCACGACCTTAGCTTGGGAATCCCTCCGGCTTGGCTGGGCAGGGATATGATGCCATCGCTTATCTTCACGACTCTTAGTCCAATTTGCATCTTATCCGTAGTCGGATACTATTTTGCTTCCGATGTCGTTTGAATCTTTGTATTGTATCATCCGTATCTTGACTCGTTCGAGTCGTTGTTGTAATTATATCTTTGTTGTATTTGTGGATGTATCGGAACTGTTGTAATGTTATCACAATTCCACCCACATAATGCGCATGTTTCGGCGTGCACATTATGTCTGGTGGACGACCTAAAATCGTTATTATGCGGATTTCGGCGGGATCGCTTAAATCTACATAGTACCGATTTTAGGGCGTCACACTGACCTCAAATCTGCAAGAGAAAACACACAGCGGTACTACCGCTAGATGAGCCGGTAGTACCACCGGACGACGGTAGTACCGCTCCGGTACCGCTCGAGGTACCGCTCTAGGAAACAGGGCGCCGAAATCGGCGGTACCGCCAGCGGCAGCTAGCGCTCCGAGCTGGCCTTTGTCCAATGCGAAGAGTGCGGCGGTACTACCGCTGGATGAGCCGTTAGTACCGCTCGAGCCCGGTACTACCGCTCTGGTACCGCTCGAGGTACCGCTCTTAGAAACAAAGCGCCAAAACAGCGCTACCTCTGGCGATACCGCTAGCGGTAGCCAGGTACAGCCCCGTGCACTGGAGAGAGAGACTAGTGCAGCGGTACTAGCGTTGATGCCAGCGGTACTACCGCTGCCTGGAGCAAGGCTTGTTGGAGGCCTTCTGCTGCGCCCGTTGTGATAATTTCCTTTTTGCTAACATCCTACAAACAACCTGCAAACTTTACCAACAATGTTAGATGACAGATTGTGTTGTCATTAGCACCAAAACAAGGGTTTACTAGAGAATGTTCTTTCAATCTCCCCCTTTTTGGTGTTTGATGACAACACAATATAAACGGCGAGAGCTCACAAAATTTCGACGGAGCTCCCCTAGATGCGTGCATACTTTTTAGAATGCTTTGAATACACAAATGCACAACATCTAGGATCAATGCTCCCCCCAAATTTTGCATCCCATGCCACAATTAGATCAACCACAAATGCCACAAATGCAAGAATATCCAAAGGACAAGTGAGCAACTTAAAGGAAGATAATAGGATCCACATGTCTTACACCATGCAAACATATAGGAGTTTCATAAATTTAGGTGTTCACAAGCTTAAAAGGGTCGAAATAAGAGAAAAGCAAGCTCGTGACACCACCCTGGAAATTCCCGGAGAGCAACCTAATAGTTATCTCTCCCCCTTTGGCACCAAAGCACCAAAAAGGAAAAGATCGAGTCTACACGCCCCAAGGTTCCCAGTCCGGGTGAGAGGAAGAAGCATCGTCATGTTCGGGGCTTGACCACACAATGATCTCTCCCTTGTCGTTGTAGCGTACCTGCTCTTAAAATAAGGCAGATTCCTGTGTATAGTGCAAATCACTGGATCGATTTGTTCGCACAAACAGTTTACGATGTAATATCACAACAAAGTATCAATTTTATTACATCGATGATCCAGACTTACAAAATATTCAATACAACTTGCATAGCATAAAGCTAGCAGAGAAAGAGTAAACAGCGGAAATACAATAGCAGTGAGTCTCGATCACTTTCATGTTGCCACAGGCGAAAACATGTTGGTTGCAGACTCAAAACCATTAAACGAAACCTCACTCGTCATCTGATCAATCTGCAAAAAGAAAAATATTGCAACAACGTGGGTCAGATTCCATTAAAAATAGAGTCTGGCAAGTGACACTTATGTGGACACTTAGTGGAATAACTCTAATAACCTATATGCATATTTGGCTGGTGGAGTTCAAGGCTATTTTGCATAAAGCCATTTTTTCCTAACTCTTTGGAAAACACTTTTGTTCTATTCGAGACATTCGTGGTATGACAACCACGATCTCATTCTACCCTTGTTCACCCATCAAGTTTTATTTCTGAAGTTGGAATGGTGGAATCCTCCGTTGACGTCCGTGATCAGCTGCTCAAATCGTCCGTACCGGGGACACGGCTAAGTACTTAGTTTTACACTCTGCAGAGGTTGTGCATGTTCACCATTGTACCCATTCAACCCAAAATATCCTTTACACACTTGTAGTGATAAGGAAAAGGAGAATAATGAGACGAGATCTTTCAGAAGCATTTTCCCTCCCACTCTGGCTTGACCCGTTCCACCTAACACCCCCTACATCTGCTTGTCAAGCCGGAGAGAGTCCACGCAACATAGTTGATCAAGCCAGAGCCCATTGGCAATGGCTGCACGGGAAGCAATTGTCACTCGGAGTTCTTCAGATTCCTCTGTTCCTGGGTGGCCGTTCACAAGTGTACGTACTCCAGGAACTATAGACATGGGCCGGAGTAGCCACTAACCTCGACTCCATACAACCTTTTACCACCCAGGTGTTTCATTCTTAACTTAGTAGAATTTATATTTTCACAAAACAACATTTGCATAGCATCAATAATTCTACTAAGTATTGCATACGAGCCTAGACACGGGAATAAGGAATTTCTAAACAGGTTTAGCATAGCAATACTATCCTACACATGCTTATTAAAAATACACTAAGTAATGCATATAGAAAATAGTAGGAAGTTTATGAGGTGTGCCACTTGCCTTTGAAGGATGTCTTTGCTCACAAACTCTTTTCAACGTAACTCGGAACTCTCCGTTCAATCTAAACAATATAGACAAGCAACAATACAACAATCAACACAAAACACAACACATACAACACATACAAAATGAACAAACAAGTTTCATAAAACTTCTAAGGAAAATATTTCATGCATGATATGCAAAATAGGTTGGTCAAAAGTGATGCATGTCATGCTATGAGAATCTTTTAAGTTAATGCAAGGCAAATAGGTTGGTCAAAAGTGACTAAGTACTAAGGTCATAAGTTGGATAAAATACTTTGTTATAAATCATCTGGAATAAGCACTCAAATGGCTTAGCCATGATGTGCATAAATACTTGGAGAAAATACTAAGTCTATAAGGTGATCAACAATTATTATCAACTCTTTGTAAATTGGATATTCACTATAGTGAGAGAGACAGACACACGGCCAACCACTTAAGTTTTGGAACATGTCTCATGTACGTGGACATGTAAGGTTAGTCTCCAGGCCGCTTCATCTCACTATGCCGCTAGTATCCGATAAACTTCAAAGATGATAATATCATGATCAAAAATTGTTTAAGTCTAAAGTGAAAGACAAGATTAGGAAAGAGGGAAAATATAGAAAGAAAGATGTAGTTAGTCTTCCAGACTTCATCTCCAGACTTGTAGCATTCTCCTTGGTGATGTCTTGATTGAATCTTTGATAGACTTGATAATTCTTCAGACTTGATGATTCTTGTATCATCGAGGCTGGTCTTGGATTTAACTTAGTCTTCATGAAGTCTCAGAGGAGAAGGGAGAAAAGAGATAGAGGAAGTAAGACTTAGAAAATATTGTTGGTTGGTCTTCATGAACCTCTTCTTGATTTTCTTCTAAGTGCTTCTACTCCTGGAAGATACTTCTGAAGTCTTGTTTTGGCTATGTCCTTCATTGGCCTCCCAGCTCCATGTTGAAAATCCTAAGTGCCTAAGTGCATAGCACTTTACCAAAAATGCAAAGTTGAAAATATTCCTAACTTAGAGAAAATAATGGAGGAGTTTTCCTATGAGGAGTATAACAATATAATAAAATATGTTATGCATGTAATGCACTTTTTAATCATAATTAACATCATACAAAATTGGTGATATTATAAAGTATGCATAATGTTATAATTGCAATTTAGTTAATTTCTATTTTTGCAAAATATAAATAAAAGGAATAAATATAAGATTAAATTTTTATGTGATTAAATTTTATAACAAAATTTTATAAATGGTGTTAATAGACAAAGGGCATTTAATTAAATTTATAGCAATTTGATTTAATCAAAAATAATATTTCTATTACAAGTTATGTCAAAAAATAGTCAAATTGTTCAATTTAAACATACTACTATTAAATCATCAAAATAATACTCGAAAATATTTTATAACAGAGGCATCATATTACAAATATTCCAAAGTTTCTAAAACAATTTTATTTGCAATTTTTTAATTTGTAGATTTAAAGTTATTACAAATATACTCAAATAATCCATTTGATATTTGAATATTTTAAACTAACTCAAATTTGAATTCTAACAGATCTTAAAAATTCTACATGTCAAGGGCTTTCCAAATATATAAAATTTGTCAAATTTGAGTAAGTGGTTAAAAAGATATGATAGTTTGAATAGACAGGGGCTTTTCTACAAAACTGTCATTTAATCTAATTAAAAGAAATTATTTTCTGACGTGGCAGCTGACTGGGCTGCTGACTGTGCGCTGACTGTGCCGTTGACGTGGATAAGTGAAACGATCTGGATCGTCAGATCCAGATCTGACGGTTTAGATCTAAATACCGATTCGTTTTAAAACTTCTAATCTACGCCGTCAGATCGAGATCGGAAGGCTCACAAAGCTTTGACCTTGGGGTGGCGGCGCCGGTGGCCGGAGAGGTTGAAGACGGCGGCGCGCGGCTCGGACTTGGACGAAAACGATGCTCCGGTGGCCCCCCGGACACAAGAAGATGCCGAAGACGTTCGGCGCGACGCTGGGATGGCGAAGGAGGCGTCGACGCCCTCGGGCAGTGCGGATTCGAGGACTTGGGGTGCGGCGGCGCGGATGACCTACGGTTCGAGCACCATCTCCCGGATTTGTCTGCGGAAAGGAGCAGGGAAGGAATGTCAATGATGCGCAACGGCAAGGGGAGAAGAAAGAGAAGGGGCTCGACCCCAGGGAGTAGCTCACCTCGCCGGAAAAAAGGAATTCGTGGCGGCGGTTGACGGAACTCCGGCGAGCAAAACCTGCAGCCCGACGGCGAGATTTGGAGTGGAGAGAGAGGGGAATTGGAGAGGATGGCGTGGGGTATTTGTAGGTAGGCTCGGAGGAAACAAACCGCGAGATTTGAGCTCAAATTTTGGAAAGAAATCGGGAGCAATTTCAAGAGAGAATTTCGGACGGAGGTTGAAGAAGGGTGACGTCAGCGATGACGTCATCCGGTAATTTCTTTTTCATTTTTCTGATTTCTTTGATAACTTTTGGTTTAAACATCCAAATGGAGTCAAATAAATTTCTAAAATTTTCTAAAAATCATATCTATGCTTTAAAACATTAGTGAGCATGTTTTGAAAACTTCTTTAAAAATAATAATTTTGAATTATTCATAAATTGCAAATTTGCCCATTTAGGTCAACTTTGAAATTAATAATTTAATAAATTCATTTGGGGTTATATTAAATTTATGAAATTACCACAATCATATATGGTTGATATTAATTTATTTAAAACTCAGTTTTAGTAACCATTCATTTTTATTTTGATATAATAGTAAAGTAATAGAATATGAATATTTTTAAAGTAATAAGAATTATAATGGATTCAAATTTAATTAATTTTTATTTTTGGTGCACCATTATATTTTATATTACGATAAATCATTTGAAAACTTCATATAACAACTTTGGAAAAGATTTTAGTTTTAATTCATTTCTTATATAGAATATATTCATCATTTTATGTTTTGAAAATTAATGACAGACACCCGACCAGCCACTTAAGTTGTGGAACATGTCTCATGTACGTGGACATGTAAGGTTAGTCTCCAGGACGCTTCATCTCATTGTGCCGCTAGGATCCGATAAACTTCAAAGATGATAATATCATGATCAAAAATTGTTTAAGTCTAAAGTGAAAGACAAGATTAGGAAAGAGGGAAAAGATAGAAAGAAAGATGTAGTTAGTCTTCCAGGCTTCATCTCTAGACTTGTAGCATTCTCCTTGGTGATGTCTTGATTGAAGCTTTGATAGACTTGATAATTCTTCAGACTTGATGATTCTTGTATCATCGAGGCTGGTCTTGGATTTAACTTGATGATTCATTACAATTTTCTAGACTTGATGACTCTGAAGACTTGATGGTGTTGATAGCCTCCGGGTTGATCTTGAATATATCTTAGTCATCCAGGGGTCTAAGAGAAGAAGAAAGGAAAGAGAGAAAGACTTAGAGAATAAAGGGGGTTGGTCTTCTTGGACTTCCTCTTGATTTTTCTTCTAAGTGCTTCTACTTCTTGGAGATGCTTCCAGAGTCTGTTTTCTTCTAAGTCCTTCATTGGCCTTCTAGCTCCCTGTTGAAAATCCTAAGTGTCTTAGTGCATAGCACTTTACCAAAATACTAAGTTGAAAATAATCCTAACTTAGAGAAAATAAGTGAGAAGTTTTCCTATGAGGAGTATAACTATATTATAAAATAAGTTATGCATGAAATGTACTTTTTAATCATAAGAAACATCATCCTAATTTTTGTGATATTTATAAAGTATGCATGAGGCTATAAATGCAATTTAATTAATTTCTATTTTTGCAAAATATAATAAAGGAATAAATATAATATTAAAGTTTTCTATGATTAAATTTTTATAATAAAAATTTATCAACAGTCGAAATGGACAGAGAGGATTTAAGCAAATTTATAACAATTGGATTTAATCAAAATAATGTTTCTATTAAAAGTTATTTCAAAAATAGTCAAACTATTTAATTTAAACATCTAAGTATTAAATCATCAAAATAATACTCAAAAATATTTTATAACAGAGGCACCATATTACTAATAGTCTAAAGTTTCTATAAAAATTTATTTGCAATTTTTTGAATTATAGATTTAAAGTTATGACAAATATACTCAAATCATCCATTTGAGATTTGAATAATTTAAACTAAGTCAAATTTGAATTCTAACAGATCTAAAATATTCTACATGTCAGGGGCTTTCCAAATATATAAAATTTGTCAATTTTGGAGTTGTGGTTAAAAAGTTATGACAGATCTAAGTTGCGGGGTCTTTTCTATAAAACTGCCAATTAACTAAATCGAGAAATTTATTTTCCACGTCAGCGCTGACTGGGCTGCTGACGCGGATCTGACGTGGCTACTGACTGGATTAAGTGATTGGATCTGGGCCGTCCAGAACTAGATCTACGACCCAGATCTAACTGTACCGGTTCAAAATAAAAATCTAATCTCAGCCGCACAAAGCAGCTCGGACGGCAGAGGGCGATTGAACTCACCGGGCGGCGCGGATGGTCGCCGGAGACGGAGAAGACAGCGGCGCGGCTCGGGCGAGGAAGAGGACGGCGCTGCGGTGCTTCCCCGGACGCGCGGATGACGCCCTCGGGTGCGGCTCGTCGCGGGGAAGGCGATGGAGGTGACGTCGCCTCCTCGTTCGTCCTGGAGTGGCGTGGAGGCGCGGGCGGAGCTACGGTAACTCCGGCGAACTCGGTCGAGCACGGACTCGGTGTTCTGTTGCAGAAAAATTAGGGGAGATGGGTCAGGCGGGTGCGCACGAGCGAGGGGAGAGAGAGGGGGTGGGTCTCGGGCTCGGGGTACGGTTACCTCGCCGGGAAACGGAGAAAACAGCGGCGGTAGTGCGGCTCCGGCGAGCTATTGCAGCGTCCTGGCGGCGTGTTTTCGAGAGGGGAAGAGGGGAAATGGAGGCGGGGACGTGGGGTATATATAGGGCAGGAGACGAGAAACAAACCGCGACGATCACGCCCGGATTTTGGAAAGGAATCGTATGCGTGATTTTCGGCCAGAGGAGGTAGACGATGACGTCATCGCTGACGTCATCCAGGTAATTTCTTTTTGTTTTTTGCCATTTTATTCATATCTTTTAATTTAAATGTCCAAATGAAGTCAAATTAATTTCTATAAATTTATAAAATTCAAACCTATCCTTTAAAACATTAGTGGGCATGTTTTGAAAACTTTTGAAAATTAATATTTTGAAATATTCATAAAATGCAAATTTGCCCATTTAGGTCAACTTGAAATTAGTAATTGAATAAATTCATTTGGGTTTAAATAAAATTCATGAAATTACCACAATCATATATGGTTGATATTAAGTTACTTAAAACTCATTTTTAGTAACCATTCATTTTTATTTTGGTATAATAGTAAAATAATAGAATATAAATATTTTTAAAGTAATAAGAATGTAATGGATTCATTTTTAATTAAATGTTATTTTGTGCAACATTATATTTTATATTAAGATAAATCATTTCAAAACTCCATAACATACCTTTGGAAAAGATTTTAGATTTATTTCATTTCTTATATTGAATATGTTCATGAAAATCATTTTATGTTTTGAAAATTAATGAAAAACATTTAAGCTAATGAAATGTTTATTTGCATATTTCATGAATTATATAATCTATGAAGTTTTAAAGTTATAACCTATAGACTTGTAGTTTCCAAAAACCATGTTTTAAACTCAGGTATAAGAATGAACACCATTTGGCAAATAGACCATGTTTTAAACAGTTTAAAAGATCACTTGTAAATATTATTTTGATTTATGAATAGCTATGGCTAATTGGTTGAAATCAATTACTTGTAATAAAACTATTTTAATACAATAAAATGATTTGAAGTTTGTAAAACATTTGTCAATTTATATATTGAGGTTTAAGAAATACAATATGGGTGTATGAGAATCAATGAAGTACTTAACGTGTAGTGGAAGTCTTTATTTCATAGACTTCATGAATATTCCGAGTAGATATATGGATATCCACTAAGGGAATGTTAGTCTGAAAATTTTGATTCGATCAAACAAGTTCAGAATGAAGTAGGAAATAAATTTAACAAGAAAATCAAATTCCTGCGATACAGATCTAGGAAATAAAGATTTGAGTTATAATGTTGGCACGTCATTGGAAGACTTGTGATAAGAGTTCCACAAAATTACGTCGAATGGAACACCATAGTGTTACGGTATGTTAGGACGTCGTAATCGCACCCTATCGGATAGTGTGTGGTAAATAAATCTCTTATCAAATTATTGTGATCATTAGAGTCATATGGTAGAAACGTAACATTCATGTTAGATAATAGGGAAACCATTTAAATCCATGGAGACAATACCATTTGAGTGATGGCATGGCTTTTAGCCTAGATTGTCGGTTCAGCAATTTAGTGTTTCGATGTGATCAAACCTAAAAAGGATTAATCTTTGTAGTGTACTGTACCTAAAGAGTTAGTTGGGTACATGTCTCATGACATAGCCAAAATTGTTGCCGGGATATACCTTGCGAAAGAAATAGTTTCTTGTCCAAGGGTATAAGTGAGAAAGAAAGTAGAGCAAGACGAAGTTGATGAACTTTCTCTCTAGACATCAGAGTGGCGCAACCGAAAGTGTTTTCGGTGTCATGCTCCACAGCTTGACAGAAGCTGATGATACAAGATCATGATGCTCTGAGCTCATACTAAGAACGTAGGCGTACGAGGTTGTGTTCCCCCCTATGTGTTACGACAATCTTGTTATGAAGGTCATGTTAATGGAATATGACAGACCTACGAACTACGAATTAGAGATGGCAACCTAAGTCCGAGAAATGGCTATGAGTCATATATGATCCAAATTAAAAATCCATGTACGATTACCAGGTAATGACTTGGGAGATCTTCTTGATGGCATCTAGGATGTTAACATAATATGGAATTTTATGAGAGGGTAGACACTGAAAAGGATCGATTTGTCGTGAAACGGTTCCGACAGATTCAAAAGTTGACCACAACGAGATTTTGTCTCAAGTGGCGAAGCCTAAATCTATTCTGGGACGTTTAGCAATTACTATAATTTCGAATGAGAAATTGATAGATGGATAAGAAAACCATGTTTCTTAATAGTGTCATTAAGAAAGAGTTGTAATCAGTACACTAATGGTTTGGTGATCCTGAGGATGCTAAAAATGTATGCAAACTTCAGTTGTCCATTCATGGGCTGAAGCAAGCATATCGGAGCTGAATTCTTCACTTTGAATGTGATCAAAGGATTTTGGAGTTGTCCAAAATAGTTGAAGAAACCTGCATTTGCAAAGAAGTGAGTGGGAGCAAAGTAGCTTTTCTTGATCTTATATGCGGAAGGCATATTTGAGTGGGAGCTAAGTAGCTTTCCTTGATCTTATATGCGGAAGGCATATTTGAGTGGGAGCTAGGTGTCATTTGTGATTTTGTATGTAACGACATATTGAATGACACAGATCCTCTAGTAGAGTGTATAGGGTTTTTGAAGTGATTAAATTTTCTATGACTGAAGTTAGGAGTATTAGGCATCCAATCTATAATTGTATAGATCGTAAGGGGCTTAATAACATTAGATCGGAATATTTCCTAAGTTAAGATTCTGAAGTGTTTCAGAATAGAACAAGTGAAGAAGATTGTTCTTGCTTGTATGACTAGGTAAAATATAAAGTTTATCTTGGCATTTTCAATGATAGAAAATGATGTTCGACATTCTCTATGTATCAGACATAGATTCTATCAGACTGAAAGCTCAACTTGGTGTGACCCGAGTCCTTGGTTGAAGAACAGGTTCTATAGTGATCCTTCTGTGTATCAATGAACAAACGTTAAGTATATTTTTCAATGTCTATGAGAACTGAAGATATGTTTTCTAGTAAAGGGTAAGAGTGAAAAGACAATTTGCCGTAAAATGGTTACGATGATGCAAGTTGTGACACTGACTCATACGACTAGAAATCTCATATAGGAGATGTCCTTTGTTTTGAAGAAAGACATGGTTAGTTTGCGAAGTCTCATATGAATGCATTGTTGCATAATCTACGGTGGTATAGAAATATATGGCAACTTCAGAAGTAGCAAGTGTTATTGGACTGAGCAGTTTTCCGAGCGTATGTGGTCCTCTTAATAGATCTCTTAGACTTGTAAGGCAATGCTACGCGAATGTTCGAGTCTCACTCCATCCACTATGATATATTTCACCGTCATCGTAAGATACGGGATGATGTCAAACTAGGTGACATAGAAATGTTGCAAGGCACATATAGATCTCAATGTGTGAGATATGTTGACTATATTCCTCTTCCACGAGACGAGCATGCACAAAGATGCTATGGGTGTTGAGCTTTTACCAAGTTGTAAACTAGATTAAGTGTTACTCTAGTGCAAGTGGGAGACATGGAATATGCCCTATAGGCACTTAATAAAGATAGTTTATTGGGTATATTCCAATTGTTCATTATATGTTTTATACCATGATATAACTGTATTAAGCGGAAACATTAATACATGTGTGGTAGATAAACAACCAGGTCCCTAGTAGCATCTGCTAAGACTAGTTTCGTTGCGCGATTGATGATCGAGGTTTTCCGATCATAGGGCATGGCGCCAGTCGACAATGAAAGTCATGTCGTTGCTTATAAGATGTGATGCACATACCCATATTTATAGGACGTAGTCATTACTCCTTAAGACCGTGAGATCAACTCTTATTGTTATCCCAGGAAGATACTTTGATCGCACCAAACGTCATATCTTAAATAGTGTGACAATGATAGGTGATACTTTTGGGTATCGGAAGGGGGTAGTTGAGACGATGGGTCAACGGCGGGATTTCTCAGTCCGTATAGCCGGATAGATACTCTAGGGCCCACTCGGTGAGATTATGTCAAATGAGTTTGCAAACATGTGACTAGGTCACAAGCTAAAATAATATCATAGACGAATAGAAGATAGCGATGTCGGTAACGAGGTCAGCTAGATATGGAGATATCTAAGAACGACGCTCGGACACGCTAGGTATCGCCATGACAAAGGGTTTAAGACTTAACGTTCAGGTTTGATAGATGAAAGCCATTCGTTACATCACAGGGGTTAATTCATGGGGTCCAGGCCTACGAGTTAATCATTGATCGGAGAGGAGTCTTGATCATGTCTGTTATTATATCGAACCGCTATGGTAACACCCTTAAGGGGTTTCGACAAGACAACCGGAAAGGAAAGAGATCATCGGGAACGTCCCGGGAATGGTCCGAGGGAGATCGGGCAGCGACGAAATAGTTTTCAGAGGTAGAATAAATTATAGATAATATGTTTGATATTAATTAGTGTAATTAATGTTTAAATATGATTTTACATATTTATTTTTGAATTTATTTAGCCTGATTTCCCTAAATGGGCCTTCTGGTCGAAAGAAGGCCCACAGGGGGAAAATTCCTCAAGAGAATTTGGTGGGGGCTTGATGGCCGGCCTAGGTGGGCCAAATGGGGCCCACCTAGGGCCGGCGCACCAGCTTGAGCCGCACTAGGCATGTGGGAATAGTCCCACATTGCCTGGCTGGCGAGTTGGCTCCCCCCGGGGAGTCTATATAAGAAGGGGCACCCCTGGCCTTTTAATTTACCAATTAATTCCCTAATTCTCTCTCGATTTCGTGATTCCCTTTGTCGGAGTTGCGCCGAGTAGAGAAGGGGGATCTCTCCACCATAGCCCGCTGCCGCGCTGCTGGTGTTCCGGTCCAAGTCTTCCGCTGCTCGTCCTGGAATGGAGCTTCGGAGGCCGTCGTCTCCACCGTATGTGTGTAACGCCCTGCGAGGTGCTGCGCTAGCGGTACTCGGAGGCCTACTTCCTCCACCCGACCTCGAGGTCATCTTCATCATCTTCGTCGCGTCGAGTTCTTCGCGACCTAGAGGTCGTCTTCGTCGGCAACGCTTGTGCGGGAGCGAAATCCCCGCTATTCGGTCTTTGAGGGTATGTATTTCGATCTCCGCCGAACTTTTATATCTGCATAGTATAGATCTTGGCTAGTTTAAGGATATCGCCGATAGGAATTTTTTTGTTTTCTGCCTGTGATCCCCTTCACTGATGATACAAGTAACTAATATGAATGTGACATAAGAATACATATGATAACGGTGCCTCTGCCAGTGTAGCAGCTTATGCAGTGATCTAACGTAACATGGGTAAAACCACACATCAGCTTTATAGAAACACGTAAAGAAATAAATAAGTAATGAATGACAACAAGTCATGTAATGTAAGATGGATGTTGTATGGCAATATTTCTCGGAAACACTATGGAAATGATGTAGTAGGTAGGTATCGTGGATCTTTTGAGGAAGATATTTGGCTTATGTGTAGGAGAACAAGATGAAGATCTCCCACGAGTTTGGATGTACCCGTGAAAAATGCACCAACTCTCAATGTGAGAAAGGGCAATGCAAAGTATCGAAGAGGCTAGCAATATGGTGGTGGAACTGCCATGAAAACCGCAGTTTTAGAACTCACAAGTAATAAGATTTCAAATAAAATTACTCCTAGAGGGATCGTGTCAAATGACAAAGTCACCGTTGGCTTCCCCGATTGTAGCGCATAACATAAAGTCATTATGGTTGCTTTAGGCAAAGAGAAGACATATACCATTATGCAATCAACTGGAAAATTAAGAGTGGCACAATTTTCAAGTTTTTCTAGACCAACCATTAATCATTCCACTTTACTAAACCATCATGTTTATCATTAAGCAAATTAATATCTCAAAACAACATCAATGACTCAAGTGATACAATTTAATGATCTACAAGATTATGTATCATTTAATTATACCATCTACCACTTTTAGCATTTTATGTTCTCAACCAAATACCAATCAACTTATTTAAAAGATTAACTCTCCAGGTAATTAAATAAGGATCAATTGGTTTTGTGTCATGGTTTGATGAGTTTTCTCGGTCTGTGCCATACCCGCACTACTTCTCTCTTTTGTGCCCTGGTTTGCTCTCATATCGCCCAAACGCTTGTTTCCCTCTGGTCAACCTACTTTAACCGGTGGGGTCAGCCTGGCGCGGCTCGGCCAGAATTTCGTGGGGTCGGCTAGTGGGTCGTGCCTTTGACCTTAGAGCATGCATGCATGCAAGTGGGGCAGCGGCGGCGGAGAGCATGCATGGAGCCGTATGTGCGTGTCCATGCCTGTGCTCGCCGCGCCTTCAATGTCGTGCCCCTGTGGCCGGTAAAAAGCTACCTCTCCGCCTACACTGCCGGCCTGGACGCGCATCTGCTCCGCCGTCCTCGCGTCTCTCTTGTCTACACTGTCCTGCTCCAAGCTGAGCAGTCTGGAGCTGACTTAATGTCCGGTCGCCATTACTGCCTTCTAGACCGCGACACCGTCCAGAGACCGCAGATGGCATTAAAACGAGTCATCTCCTTGCTCGTTGTGCTCGCAAATCCCCTCTTCCTCTCATAGACACCTTCGCCCAGTCCCTTATCTCTCCATGGCTCGTGGTGATGGAAGCTCCACTCCCAGCTCGAACCGCCACCGTTGCCACATCCTCTATCCTTGGTTTCTTGAGGCGAGCGAGGGAAGCGGCATGGGGAGTGGGCGTGCGCGTACTCCTCCAAGCTCGAGCAGGTGGCGAGCGAGGGAAGCAGCGTGGGACGGGGAGTCTCCAAGTCCAAGGGGCAGGGGCATGGCCATTGCGCCCGATCCCATTCCCTTCATCGATCTGTCCGACGAGGACGACAAGGACGACCAAGGTATGCACTGGACCATGGCCAGGAATGAGGAGGTCACGGAGGTGCTGGACCCGGGTTTTGCCTGGGCCATGGTCGACCAGAAAGGCATGGACCTTGCCAAGCATTCTGGCGCCGAGCAGCAACGGCTCAAGATCTACTCGGAGAGCCAGGGGAAAAAGGAGGACATGTGGTCGGCGTAGAACAACAACGCCTCAGAAGAAGTGGATGCCAAGGGCAAGGGCAAGGGACCGTCCGAGACGGTGGAGGTTTCCGATGACGAGGACGAGTGGTAGTCCATTTTAGTTATTAAGGGCAATGGCCTTGTGCTTCACGTTTTCAATTGTGTGTGTAAATTCACTTCAGTTTGACAATTTTCAGCCAGTCCACTGTTTTTGGCTTAGAAATGAGGCCGTTTACCCTACCTTTGGAGCTCATTTGAAACACATTTTTCAGCGAGTCCACCATTTTTTCTTAGAAATGAGGTCGTTTACCCTACCTTTGGAGCTCATTTGAAACACATTTTTCCGGCGACTCCACCATTTTTTGCTTAGAAATGAGGCCGTTCACCCTACCTTTGGAACTAATTTGAAACACATTTTTGCGGCGACTCGACCATTTTTTTGCTAAGAAATGAGGCCGTTTACCCTACCTTTGGAGCTCATTTGAAACACATTTTTGTGGCGACTCGACCATTTTTGGCTTAGAAATGAGGCCGTTTACCCTACCTTTGGAGCTCATTTGAAACACATTTTTAGGCGACTCCACCATTTTTTGCTTAGAAATGATGCCGTTTACCCTACCTTTGGAGCTCATTTGAAACACATTTTTCAGGCGACTCCACCATTTTTTGCTTAGAAATGAGGCCGTTTACCCTACCTTTGGAGCTCATTTGAAGCACATTTTTCAGCGAGTTCAAGCTCATTTGAAAATTTATATGGATTCAAGCTAGATTTGAGCAAGCTCATCGCTATCCCCATTTGATTATGACGGGTAACAGCCAAAATCCGCATTTGGTGCGCCAAAATACACATTTGGTCTCACTGAGGCAAATGTGGGGTGGGCGAGCCAAAAATCCCCGTTGGGTCCACTCGTCAGTGGGTGTACAGCCCTTGTCCTACGCGTATGTCCAATCAGATCGCAGAACGAGCTTCTCGCGGATCGCCTGCAGATTCCTTCTGGAGGAAATCGGACGGCTACATATTCCTTCTAGAGGAAATCGGACGGCTGCAGTTCGATCGACATTTGAAATGAGTTTCAAATATTCAAACAAATGTTGAAAAAGGAAAATCCTATGCATATAGTCGTATTATGTCATATACTAACGACTCAAGTTGGAAAACATGGTCTACAGACATTCAAAAGGAGAAGGGCATGGAAATCATATGATATTGCATAACTCAAACAATGAGGTCTAATATTGGAGAGAAGTGGTTTTTGAATTGCAACATGAAATTTTCAAAAACCTCACAAAAGTTTCGTTTTGGAGTGACTAAGAAGGACCCATGTTTAGTTTTTCATTTTCATGTTTTAAACTTGTTTAAATGTTGGTCAAACTTAGGTTTGACTGAATTTGAAATAACCATAATAAATTTAAAAATTATTGAAAAAATGAAAAACCGACGCAAATAGTCTTAATATGTCATATACTAACGACTCATGTTGAAAAATATGGTTTGCATACATTCAAATGAGAAGGGCGAGGATCTCATGTGATGTCCATACCTCAAATGTGCAAATGAATTGCAACATGATAATTTCGAAATACTCACGAAAGTATCATTTAGGAGTGACTAAGAATGCTCTAGGCCCAGTTTGTGCATAAATTTTACACAAATGTTCGCATGTTCGCGCCCAGAGCACGCCGGGCACGCTCTGAGCGTGTCCAGAGTGCGCACTTAAGGTGTTCGACAGAAGTACAATAACAAATATTCAAACGATTCAAGTTGATAAACAAGGTCTACACATGTTCAGATCACGTAACTACACAGAGTGCGCACTGTGGATGCAAGTTCACGTCCAGTTCGTGTCTAGATTGCGCTTGCTGTGTTGCCACTGATGCACAGATACGTGTCTAGTTCGTGTCCGATATTTGCATGTAAAAAGAAAATTAATCGAGTCAGTTCTAGCAACAAATGCTTCTGATACGTGTAGATGTCTCACAACATCTCGTCTCCAACTGCAGTAAATTTGACCAAAATGACGACACGCATCAACTGTTCGTTAGTTGTACTCGACACGTATAGGGGAACCAGATGACGTGATAAACATTTACAGGCATGTCACTTCGACTAGACGTGAAGCGTGGTCACACGATGTCATCATTGCGAATAAAATCCCAATGTGCATAGTGTTGTCAAGAAAACCAAGAGATGCGCATGTTCAGTGCCCAAGCGCGGTTATCGATTTACACGGCGGCGGTAGTGAACTCATCACGAGCAGTTATCCCTTCACTAATAAAAACCCCAATGCGCATTGGCATTGCCGTTCACTCGCTCTTCTCTCTTCTCTCTTCTCTGTGAAAAACCCCAACCACCACTTCTTGAAGGGAATATGCCCTAGAGGTACTTAATAAACATAGTTTATTGGCAATATCCCAATCGTTCATTATATGTTTTATACCATGCTATAACTATATTAAGAGAAAACATTAATACAGGTGTCGTAGATAAACAACCAGGTCCCTAGTAGCCTCTACTAAGACTAGTTTCGTTGCGCGATTGATGATCGAGGTTTCCGATCATAGGGCATGGCGCCGGTCGGCAATGGAAGTCATATCGTTAGGAGTAATGATGTGATGGACATACCCAGTATTTATAGGACATAGTCATTACGCCTTAAAACCGTGAGATCAACTCTTATTGTTATCCCTGGAAGATACTTTGATCGCATCAAACGTCATATCTTATATAGTGTGACAATGATAGGTGATACTTTTGGGTATCGGAAGGGGGTAGTGGAGACGAGGGGTCAACAGCGGGATTTGTCAGTCCGCATAGCCGGATAGATACTCTAGGGCCCACTCGGTGAGATTATGTCAAATGAGTTTGCAAACATGTGACTAGGTCACCAGCTGACATAATATCACGACGAGTAGAAGATAGTGTTGTCGGTAACGAGATCATGCTAGGTATGGCGATATCTGAGAATGATGCTCGGACACGCTAAGTATCGCCATGACAAAGGGTTTAAGACTAGACGTCCAGGTTTGATAGATGAAAGTCATTCGTTATATCACAGGGATTAATTCAAGGGGTCCAGGCCTACGAGTTAGTCGTCGATCATAGAGGAGTCTTGATCGTACTTGTTATTATATCGAACCGCTAGGGTAACACACTTAAAGGGTTTCGACAAGACAACCGGAAAGGAAAGAGATCACCTGAAGCGTCCCGGGAGGGGTCCGATGGAGATCGGGCAGCGCCGAAAGAGTTTTCGGAGCTAGAAAAAATTATATATATTATGTTTGATATTAATTAGTGTAATTAATATGCAAATATGATTTTATATATTTATTTTCGAATTTATTTAGTCTGATTTCCCTAAATGGGAATTCGGTGGGAGCCATGGGGCCGACCCAGGTGGGCCAAAAGGGGCCCACCAGGGGCCGGCGCACCATGTGTGGCCGCACCAGGCAATGGGGGATAGTCCCACATTGCCTGGCTGGCAAGGTTGGCTCCCCCCGGGAGCCTATATAAGAAGGGGCACCCCTGGCATTTTAATTCACCAATTAATTCCCTAATTCTCTCTGGATCACGTGATTCCCTTTGTCGGAGTCGCGCCGACTAGAGGAGGGGGATCTCTTCCACCATAGCCCGCTGCCGCGCTGCTGGTGTTCTGGTCCAAGTCTTCCGCTGCTCGTCCTGGACTGGAGCTTCGGAGGCCGTCGTCTCCACCGTATGTGTGTGACGCCCTGCGAGGTGCTGTGCTAGCGGTACTCGGAGGCCTACTTCCTCCACCCGACCTCGGGGTCATCTTCGTCATCTTCGTCGCGCCGAGTTCTCCGCGACCTAGAGGTCGGCTACGTCGTCTTCGTCGTCAACGCTTGTGCGGGAGCGTAATCCCCGCTATTCGGTCTACGAGGGTATGTATTCCGATCTCCGCCGTACTACTATATCTGCATAGTGTAGATCTTGGCTAGTCTAAGGATATCGTTGTTAGGAAAGTTTTTGTTTTCTGCACACGATCCCCTTCAGTGGTATCAGAGCCGATCTATCGTAGATATAGCTGTACATTGTTAGAACCCGTGTTCTGCACGGGGGCACCGTTCCTGTTATTTGCTACCCTCTAGCGTGCACTTGTGTTTTCCAGCAGCATTGAGTTTATGAAGCGGCCCGGACCGACTTTACACGTACGCTTACGCGAGACTGGTTCCACTACTGACATACGGCTTGTACCGTATCTGTGGCTAGCGGGTGCCTGTTTCTCTCTCTTTAGTTGGTCTTCGCATTTTCAATGGAGGGCCCGAAAGGGATGCTTAAACATGCAACTATTGGATCGTTGTTGTGGTCATAAGGTTCGTAGGTATGAAGCGGTTCTATTTACGAAAGCCCCAAGCCACGTAAAATATGCCAAAGATAAAGTGGAGGCGTCTAACTTTATTTTGCAGGGGCTATGTGATATGGTCAAGGTAGGTTATTAAATTGTTTATAAACTGCGGGCGCCAAGAAGACCATGGCGCGATGGACTATATCACATTGCATTACATTTGATGTTTTGCGTGCATCTTATATTCTGTGATTGTATATATAGTATATATTAGTTACACGACGGTAGCTATATAAGATGATCCCTTCAAAATACCACTAGTGTTCTCCCTCCAACGCGCACCACCAAGAAAGTTCTACGTTATGAGGCAGGCCGTGATGATCGGGTGTCAGACATCTCGTCGTTCGCATACAGTGGGTGTAAGCCATGTTGCACAAGCGTCGGCGTGGAGTTTTTTGGTGGCGAGCCTAGCATATTCAGAAATATGGCCTCGGAACAGGGAGACCGAAAGGTCGAGCACGAGTCACAAAATTGGTGTGGCGGACATTTGTCTACTCTTGAAGTTGTTCCGCCGGCTCTGATGATGAGGGGTGGGGCAATGGATGGGGGTCGTGTAATCGCTTAAACGACCAGGAGGGATGTTCGTTTGAGTGGGAGTTCGGATAGTTATTTTCTAAAATACTAGAACTCAAAATATAATGAACAGAGTATGTTTTGCAAACCTTTGTAGATATTAACCATTGTGATAGCATCTTTTCAAATTAGGCGTATTCCTGCGATTGAGAAACTTAAAAGGTTGGGTCCAAACTTCATAGTTTTATGCTTTAGCTTGAGGATACTCCTTGTTTTAAACTGTTAGCTCTTTGTGATACAATACCCGCTAGGAGATAAACCCGGAGATTCCGCTAACAAAAGATAATTTGGATTATCGGATTTTGTGCGGATGATATCATCATAGTCCAGTGCATGCTATGATATCTGCCATAGAGAACCAACGGTGGGTACGAGTTTTTTAGATCGCGAACATATGATATGGTCGCTAAACTCTGGGTACCCTGAATGTTGGGTTGATGAAGTTTATCAGTACGTTGACTGATTGTCTTCTCAACCAAGATGGAAGAGAATACACACATTGAGGGAGCACGTGGCGGTCATACTTAAGGACGTATGTTCATGATTAATGAACATTGAGACGCCTCGCTCAGCTCAATCACTGGATGACAGACATCATTGCCAAGTGCAAATCCTCTGTCATAGACTATGTCATGCAAGGGGAATCGTTCACCTTCATGGTTCTTGATTACGGTGGAAGTATCAAGAAAATGAAACAGATCGCCGGAAG
This sequence comes from Poa annua, assembly GCA_026929855.1. Taxonomy (NCBI): domain Eukaryota; kingdom Viridiplantae; phylum Streptophyta; class Magnoliopsida; order Poales; family Poaceae; genus Poa; species Poa annua. Next base: position 74,064,016 of record CM049431.1, on the reverse strand, counting down.
TCATCAATGATGATGGTGTATATATGATATACATGTTATGAATGTTTTAGCTAAGCAAGTACTCGCAGTAGTGACTAAGTTTTGAACTAGTCATGTTTTGTGAAAAACCAGGTTTACTGCTTGAGTAGCTTGAAAGGATGAGGCGACATTGCGTGTTGATAATGGCAATCAAGTTGTTGTGATGGCCATAGACACTCTCCCTCTAGATCTACCATTTGGGTAAATTCTTTATGATCGCCTGTTAGTATGATCTTACAAGTGTGTCTCCTCTAGCGATACACTTGTTCATACATGATAGTGAAAAATTGGTGTTCTATATTTATGAAGTAATGATCATATGCCGATTTGAATTTAGATGGTAGAAGCTCCCACATTCATAATATTAATGCCAAAGGATACAAACTTAATAAAGACACCACATATGTGTGGCACTACCGTTTAGTCATGTCAATGTTATATGCATTAGCTCCACACTGGATGGACCTACAAGTCCTAAGATTTGATCTTTTGACACTTGCAAAATAACTGTGACACCGTTTTCGGAAAGCGGGCATATAACTTATTGATAGTCATACATAGAGATGTATGTGGTTCAATGAAGTAATTGACGGGTAGTGGAGACCTTTATTTCGTGAACTTCACTAAACGTTTTGAGTATAGCTTGTTGAGAATCGTGCATTTCGGTGTATGTGAATCAATGAAGTACTTTAACGTATAGTGGAAGTCTTTATTTCATAGACTTCATGAACATTCGAATAGATATATGGATATCCATTCGGGGAATGTTGGCCTGGAAATTTTGATTCAATCAAACAAGTCCAGAATGAAGTAGGAAATAAACTTAACAAGAAAATCAAATTCCCGCGATGCAAATCGAGGAAATAAAGATTTGAGTTATAATGTTGGCACATCATGGGAAGACTTGCGAGAAGAGTTCCACAAATTACGTCGCATGGAACACCATAGTGTCATGGTGTGTTAGGACGTCGTAATTGCACCCTATCGGATAGTGTGTGGTAAATGAATCTCTTACCGAATTATTGTGATCATTAGAGTCATATGGTAGAAACGTAAACACTCGCGTTAGCAAATAGGGAAACCATTTGAATCCATGGAGACAATACCATACGACTGATGGCATGGCTTTTCAGCCTGGATTGTCGTTCAGCAATTTAGTGTTTCGATGTAATCGAACCTAAAATGGATTAATCTTTGTAGTATACCCTACCTAAAGAGTTAGTTGGGTACATGTCTCACGACATAGGCAAAATCTTTGCCAGGATATACCTTGCGAAAGAAATAGTTTCTTGTCCAAGGGTATAAGTGAGAAAGAAAGTAGAGCGAGACGAAGTTGGTGAACTTCCTCTCCAGACATCAGAGTGGCGCAATCGAAAGTGTTTTTGGTGTCAGGCTCCACAGCTTGGAAAGCTGATGATTCAAGATCATGATGTTCTGAGCTCATACTAAGAGCGTAGGCATACGAGGTTGTGTTCCACACTGTGTGTTACGACAATCTTGTTATGAAGGTCATATTAATGGAATATGATAGACCTACGAACTACAAAGAAGAGATGGTGGACCTAAGTCCGAGAAATGGCTATGAGTCATTTATGATCCGAAATAAAATCCATATACGATTACCAGGTAATGACTTGGGAGATCTTATTGATGGCATCTAGGATGTTAATAGTATATGGAGTTTTATGAGAGAGTAGATATTGAGCAGATTCGATTTGTCGTGAAACAGTTCCGACAGACCACATGAGACTTTGTCTCAAGTGGCGAAGCCTAAATCTATTCTGGGTCGTTTAGCAATTACTATAATTTCGAATGAGAAATTGATAGATGGATGAGAAAACCATGGTTCTTAATAGTGTAATTAAGAATGGTTTTTAATCCTGAGGATGCTACACATGTGTGCAAACTTCGGTTGTCCATTCATGGGCAGAAGCAAGCATATCGCAGCTGGAATCTTCACTTTGATAATGTGATCAAAGGATTTTGGAGTTGTCCAAAATAGTTGAAGAAACCTACATTTGCAAAGAAGTGAGTGGGAGCAAAGTAGCTTTCCTTGATCTTATATGCGGAAGGCATATTTGAGTGGGAGCTAAGTAGCTTTTCCTTGATCTTATATGCGGAAGGCATATTTGAGTGGGAGCTAGGTGTCATTTGTGATTCTGTATGTAACGACATATTGAATGACACAGATCCTCTAGTAGAGTGTAAAGGATTATTTAAGTGATTAAATTTTTTATGAAATGAAGTTAGGAGTATTAGGCATCCGATTTATAATTGTATAGATCAGAAGGGGCTTAATAACATTAAGTCGGAATATTTCCTAAGTCAGGATTCTGAAGTATTTCAGAAAAGGACAAGCGAAGAAAGAGGTTCTTGCTTGTATGACTAGGTAAAAGATTAAGTTAATATTAGCTTTTTCAGTGATAGAAAATGATGTTCAACATTCTCTATGTATCAGACATAGAGTCTATCAGACTGAAAGCTCGACTTGGTGTGACCCGAGTTCTTGGTTGAAGAACAGGTTCTAGAGTGATCCTTGTGTGGATCAATGAACAAACGTTAAGTTTATTCTTCAGTGTCTATGAGAACTGAAGATAGGTTTTCTAGTAACGGGTAAGAGTGGAATGGCAACTTGCCGTAAAGCGGTTACGATGATGCAAGTTATTACACTGACCCATACGACTAGAAATCTCATATAGGAAATGTCCTTTATTTTGAAGATAGACATGGTTAGTTTGCGAAGTCGCATCTGAATGCACGGTCGCATAATCTACATAGGTATAGAAATATATATCGCGACTTCAGAATTAGCAAGTGTGATTGGACTTAGCAGTTTTCGGGGCGTATGTGGTCTCCTTAATAGATCTCTTAGACTTTTAAGGCCCATGCTACGCGAATGTTCGAGTCTCACTCCATCCACTAGGATATATTTCACCGTCATCGTAAGATACGGGATGATGTCAAACTAGGTGACATAGAAGTGTTGCAAAGCACATATAGATCTCAATGTGTGAGATCTATTGACTGTATTCTTCTTCCACGAGGCGAGCAGGCACCAAGATGCTATGGGTGTTGAGCTTTTACCAAGTTGTAAACTAGATTAAGTATTACTCTAGTGCAAGTGGGAGACTGAAGGGAATATGCCCTAGAGGCACTTAATAAACATAGTTTATTGGCAATATCCCAATCGTTCATTATATGTTTTATACCATGCTATAACTGTATTAAGCGAAAACATTAATACAGGTGTGGTAGATAAACAACCAGGTCCCTAGTAGCCTCTACTAAGACTAGTTTCGTTGTGCGATTGATGATTGAGGTTTTCCGATCATAGGGCATGGCCCCGGTCGGCAATGGAAGTCATATCGTTAGGAGTAACGATGTGATGGACATACCCAGTATTTATAGGACATAGTCATTACGCCTTAAGACCGTGAGATCAACTCTTATTGTTATCCCTGGAAGATACTTTGATCGCACCAAACATCATATCTTATATAGTGTGACAATGATAGGTGATACTTTTAGGTATCGGAAGGGGGTAGTTGAGACGAGGGGTCAACAGCGGGATTTGTCAGTCCGCATAGCCGGATAGATACTCTAGGGCACACTCGGTGAGATTATGTCAAATGAGTTTGCAAACATGTGACTAGGTCAGCAGCTGACATAATATCACGGACGAGTAGAAGATAGTGTTGTCGGTAACGAGATCATGCTAGGTATGGAGATATCTGAGAATGATGCTCGGACACGCTAAGTATCGCCATGACAAAGGGTTTAAGACTAGACGTCCAGGTTTGATAGATGAAAGTCATTCGTTATATCACAGGGATTAATTCATGGGGTCCAGGCCTATGAGTTAGTCGTTGATCATAGAGGAGTCTTGATCGTACCTTTTATTATATCGAACCGCTAGGGTAACACACTTAAGGGGTTTCGACAAGACAACCGGAAAGGAAAGAAATCACCGGGAGCGTCCCAGGAGGGGTCCGATGGAGATCGGGCAGCGCCGAAAGAGTTTTCGGAGCTATGAAAAATTATATGTATTATGTTTGATATTAATTAGTGTAATTAATATGCAAATATGATTTTATATATTTATTTTCGAATTTATTTAGCCTGATTTCCCTAAATGGGCCTTCTGGTCGAAGGAAGGCCCAAGAGGGGGAAAATTCCCTAGGGGAATTCGGTGGGAGCCATGGGGCCGACCCAGGTGGGCCAAAAGGGGCCCACCAGGGGCCGGCGCACCATGTGTGGCCGCACCAGGCAATGGGGGATAGTCCCACATTGCCTGGCTGGCAAGGTTGGCTCCCCCCGGGAGCCTATATAAGAAGGGGCACCCCTGACCTTTTAATTCACCAATTAATTCCCTATATCTCTCGAGATCTCGTGATTCCCTTTGTCGGAGTCGCGCCGAGTAGAGGAGGGGGATCTTTTCCACCATAGCCCGCTGCCGCGTTGCTGGTGTTCCGGTCCAAGTCTTCCGCTGCTCGTCATGGACTCGAGCTTCGGAGGCCGTCGTCTCCACCGTATGTGTGTGACGCCCTGCGAGGTGCTGCGCTAACGGTACTCGGAGGCCTACTTCCTCCACCCGACCTCGGGGTCATCTTCGTCGTCTTCGTCGCGCCGAGTTCTCCGCGACCTAGAGATCGGCTACGTCGTGTTCGTCGTCAACGCTTGTGCGGGAGCGTAATCCCTGATATTCGGTCTACAAGGGTATGTATTCCGGTCTCCGCCGTACTACTATATCTGCATAGTGTAGATCTTGGCTAGTCTAAGGATATCGTTGTTAGGAAATTTTTTGTTTTCTGCACACGATCCCCTTCACTTCTCTCCAACAACAATGTCGTCGGACGACGAGCCTTTGTGGCAGAACCCAGCCATCCCGAGCGACTCCGACTAGGAGGGCAACCCGGTCGAGTGGTGGGAGGAGGGCCATGGCCACGGGAATGGCGGAGGCTCCGGCACCGACAACGACGGCGAGGGGTCCGACGCCGACCAGAGCGGCAGCGACGGCGAGGGGTCTGACCCCGACTCCAGCGACGACAACGACGATCACCACGGGTCTAAGGAGGAGGACTCGGACCCAGAGTTGAACAAGGGCGACGAGGAGGAGAAGGACAATGACGACGAGGAACAGGACATGCAGGAGGAGGAGGAGCGGGAGGTCGAGGATGAGGTCGAGGAGGAGGAGGACGACTCTTCCGACGACGACGGACCGCCTCCCAAGAGGCAGCGCGCGTAGGAGCCGCGCCCGGCGATAGTCGTAGTAGCAGTAGCAGTGCATCAGTTGCACTGCTACTGATTAGTAGTAGTATTAGGCCGCCGCCGACGTAGTAGAAGTGCTGCATGCACTTCTAATCTTTTATAATTGTTAATATAATCCTAATATAATCGAGTTTAAATTAGTAGTAGCAGTTTCAATTCGAGTTATAAATCGAGTTTCAGTTTTCAAATCGAGTTATGAATCCTATTATAAATCAATTTTCAATTAGTAGTAGCAGTTTCACTAAACAATGACATACCAATCAACAAACTATCAGTTACGTTAATGTTAATCCAGTGAATTCAGTGTTAATTTAGTTAATTCAGTTAATTCGGTGTTAATTGGTGTAACATCCCAATATTTTGGAATGTTTAAAAATCACTGAAAATTCAAACTTTTGTTTTAGATTAAAAAACATTAAAAGCATAAGAAAACCAACCATAAAAGACTTCATAGCAATTTCCAATTTGTTTATTATTTTAATTAATCACTATGTTCATAAGTTGTTTCAAGTTAAACATTTTACTATCCATTGTTTTTCTTAAACTTCATTACATATTTTGACAAATGGTTTAAAATTTTCAAACCATTTTCTTATAATAAAAAGGTTTCTTAATAAGTATTTGATTTTAACCACTTAGCCATAGCTATTCGAAAATTAAAATAATATTTACAAATTTTCTTTTAAACTATTTAAAACATGGTATATTTGCCAAATGGTGTTGATTATTTACTTGAGTTCAAAACATGGTTTTAGTAAATTCAACCCTAGGGTTTATATCTTTGAAAACTATATATATATATTTATAAGTATTTAAATTATCTAAATAAGCATCTCATTAATTTAAATCATTTTCATCAACTTGTAAAACATAAAATGAATTTCATGAATATTTCAAGATAAGAAATGATTTAAAGACATAATGTTTTCCAATATATATTATGGCCTTTTCAAATGATTTATCATAATATAAACTTAATGGTGCACAAAATATTTTGAATTTAAAAATGAATACATTATATTTCCCTTTCTATTTCAAATAAATGTGTTATGTTATTTAATATTGTACTAAAGACAAAAATGTTTTAATATTGTAAAATGGGTTTAATTAACTTAATTTCAAACCTATATAAGAGTTGGATTTTTATAAATTTTATTTAGCCAAAAATGAAATTATTTAAGCCATGTATTCATATTTGACATTAACTGTCAAATATGTATTATCAATAATTCAAAATTTTGATTTTTGAAAAGTGTTCAAAACATGTCCACAACTGGTTTAACACAAATATATTGTTTTTACAAATATTTAAAATTTTATTTGACTTCATTTGGACACTTAAAATAAAAGATATTGAATAAATAAGATAAATCAGAAAAAGAAAAAAATGCTGACGTCATGATGACATCAGCATCGTCTTCAAGAACCAGAAACACATCTCGGCCGAAATCTACTCTGTGCGTTCTTCTCGACGTGATTCCCGGCGATTTAGAGCACCAAATGACGCATCGTTTCTTTCTAATTAAAACTCATGATCTCCTCTTTCATTCCCCCATAAAAGCCCCATCTGAAACGTCCTAAAATGCTCCAATTTCGTCCGCCATTAGACACGGCCATTTTTTGTCGAAATTAATCTCCGATTGATTACGGGCAAATTACTGCACCAAATCAAGCACGATTGGTTCCTATAAATAGCCCTCGACCTCGTCCTCCATCCCCCCCCCCCCCCAAAAGCCCTCTCCAATACGCCCCGAGGCCGACGAATTCTTCGCCGGAGTTTCTCTCGACCGCCACTGTATTTCTTTGATTCCGGCGAGCAGAGTGAGTCCCCGCCGCCGATTCTTGGTCCTTCCTCTTTCCCACGTCCGTGCGCTCCTTTAAACACCCTCCTTGCTTCATTTCCGCAGCCAAATCGTGGAGGTCGAGCTCGACCTGAAGGTTCGCAGTCGCCACTATGTCCGCCTCTCCACGCAGCTCCGGGAAGCGCTGCTCAATTCTGAAACCGTCTTCCTCTCCGCCGTGTCCAGCCGCGCGTCACGGTCGTCTCCCTCGCGTCCGGGATCTTCCGCAAAGTCGTCGCTGTCCACACTCGTCGCCGACGACCACAGCACCGCCGACCGTCCGCGTCCGCCCGCGATCGCCCGGCCGATCCATCGCCGTCGTCATCTTCTCACACCCGGTGAGCTGCTGCTGTGCTTCCTTCTATGTTTTTACGTACATATCACTTGATGAAGGGTAGCAGACATTTGAAAAACGTCATAGGTCACATATTCAATATTTTCGTTTTTCTGCCTAGATATAACTTCCAAAATTTATATTAAATCAATCGTAACACCGTGTTTGATGTTTTTGTAGTCTATGGAATCGTATGAACGTGAAGAAAATAGTGGTATAATAAAAACTTGTTTTTTAGTCGTGCACTAACTTGATATTTACAGAAACATGTAAAACATTATTTTAATTATAGTTTTAATTCAGTAAGGTCAAAATTTATAAATAAAATATCTTTGAAAAGCCCATGACCTGTAGATTGTGTTAGTTCTGTTGTTTTCCAACCTTGAGAAATTTAGATTTATTCAAATTCAAAATATGATGTTTGATTAAATTTGATATAAACATTATTTTTGAGTAAATCCAATTGCTATAAATTTATTTTAATCTCCTATGTCTATTAACATTATTTATATAATTTTGTTATAAAAATGTAATTATAGAAAACTTTAATCTTGTATTAACCCTTTTATTCTATCTTGCTATAATATAAATTAATTAAAATGCATTTATAACTTCATGCATATCACAAAAGTGGTTATGATGCTTTCTTGTGAGTAAAAATTGCATTCCATACATAGCATAATTTATTGTATAGTTATACTCATAGGAAAACTTCTCTCTTATTCTTCTCTAAAGTTAGGATTATTTTCGACATAGTGGTTTTGAAAAACTTGCACTTAGACACTATGATTCTCAACACGAAGACTAGAAAGCCAATGAAGACTTAGCCACGAAAACAAACTCTGAAGGCATCTCCAAGAATTAAAAACACTTAGAAGAAAACCAAGAGGAACATCAAGAAGACCAACCCCTTTATTTTTCTAAGTCTTTCTCTCTTCTTTTCTCTTTCTCTTAGACTTCGTGGTGGCTAAGTTATATCCAAGACCAGCCCCGGTGATGCCAGAATCATCAAGTCTGAAGAACCATCAAGTCTACAAAAATTCAATCAAGACATCCCCAAGGACAAAGTTACAAGTCTGGAGATGAAGCCTGGAAGATCAATTACATCTTTCTTTCTATCTTTTACCTCTTTCCTAATCTTGTCTTTCACTTTAGACATAAACAATTTTTATCTTGTTATTACCATCTTTGAAGTTTGTTGGATCCTAGCGGCATAGTGAGATGAAGCGGCCTGGAGACTAACCTTACATGTCCACGTACATGAGACATGTTCCACAACTTAAGTGGCTGGTCGGGTGTCTGTGTTTCTCACTATAGTGAATATCCAATTTACAAAGAGTTGTTAATAATTGTGGATCACCTTAAAGAATAGACTTAGTATTTTCTCTAAGTATTTATGCACATCATGGCTAAGCCATTAGAGTGCTTATTCAAAATGATTTATAGCAAAGTTATTTTGTCCAACTTATGACCTTAGTCCTTAGTCATTTTTGACCAACCTATTTGCCTTGCATTAACTTAGAAGATTTTCATGGCATGACATCCATCTCTAATCCTTAGATATATTTTGCACATCATGCATAAACATATTTTTCCTTAGAAGTTTTATAAAACTTGTTGTTCATTAGTATGTGTTTGTATGCATTGTGTAGTTGTGTTTTATGTTGTATTTTTTGCTTGTTATATTGTTTAGATTGAATGGAGAGACTCGAATAACGTTGAAAAGAGTTTGTGAGCAAAGACATCATCCAAAGGCAAGTGGCACACCTCATAACCTTCCTAATATTTTTCTATGCATGAGTAGAGTATTTTTCTATAAGCACGTGTAGGATAGTATTGTTATGCAAGCCATGTTTAGATTTTCCTTTTCCTGTGTCTAGGTACCTATATCATACTTAGCAGAAATATTGATGCTATGCAATGGATGAAACGTTTTACAAAATGTTAAGTGACTACTCAGGGCTATGCTCATGGTTGTCTTTGCCTAGGGTAGTTTCTACTATACTTAGGGCCTTGAGCATGATGGTTTTCACCTGAGAGTACACATCCACTAAGTTAATGAATCACCTAGGTGGAATGGTTGAATAGTTTATGTTGAGTGGCTACTCAGGGCTGTGCTCGTGGTTGTCTTCGCCTAAGATAGTTTCTACTATACTTAGGGCCGTGAGCATGGTGGTTTTCACCTGAGAGTACACTTGTGGATTGCCACCCAGGAACAAAGGGATTTGATGTTACTCCAAGTGAAGATTGCTTCCAGTGAAGCCATTGCCAATGGGCTCTGGCTTGATCAACTAAGTTGCATGGACTCGCCCCGGCTTGACAAGCAGATGTAGAGGGTGTTAGGTGGAACGGGTCAAGACAGAGTGGGAGGGAAAATGCTTCTGAAAGATCTTGTCTCATTCTTATCCTTTTCCTTATCACTTCAGAGTGTAAATGATAGTTTGGGCTGAATGGGTACAATGGTGAACGTGCACAACCTCTGCAGAGTGTAAAACTAAATACTTAGTCGTGTCCCCGATACGGACAATTTGAGCAGCTGATCACGGACGTCAACGGAGGATTCCACCATTCCAATTTCTAAGTTAAAACTTGATGGGTGAACAAGGGTAATTTGAGACAGTGGATTTCATGCCACGAATGTCTCGAAATGAAGAAAAGTGTTTTCAAAAGAGTTAGGAAAAATTGGCTTTATGCAAAATAGCCTTGAACTCCACCAGCCAAATATGCAAATAGGTTATTAGAGTTATTCCACTAAGTGTCCACCATAGTGTCACTTGCCAGACTCCATTTTGAATGGAATCTGACCCACGTTGTTGCAATATTTTTTCTTATTGCAGATTGTTCAGATGACGAGTGAGGTTTCGAGTCTGCAACCAACATGTTTTTGCCTGTGGCAACATGAAGATGATGCAGACTCACTGCTATTGTATTTCCATTGTTTACTCTTTTAGTGCTAGCTTTATGCTATGCAAGTTGTAAAGACTATATTTTCCAAGTCTGGATCATTGATGTAATAAATTGATACTTTGTTGTGATATTACATCGTAAACTGTGTGTGCAAACGAATCGATCCAGGGATTTGCACTATACACAGGTACCTTGCCATATTTTAAGTGCGGGTACGCTACAATTGGGGTGAAGATACCCAACCTGGGCATCAGACTCGTCCCTTCCTGTCCCCACTTGAGCGATCCCACTTGGAGGAGGATGACATACTACTCCAGTCAGCCCGAGCCACTCCAGCCCGACCCCACCAGTCAGGCCAAGTGCGGGTCAAAGGAGGTTGACCAGAGGGAAACGAGCGTTTGGGCGATATGCGAGCAAACCATGGCACAGACCAGAGAAACAACGCGGGTATGGCACAGACCGATAGAATTCAGCTAGGTATGGCACAGAACCAATTAACCCATTAAATAATGAGATCTGAGAGTATGATGTAACAAAGCTAACAACTCTAACAAGAGATGCATGAAAAACAAGAGCTAGAAAGCAAACAATAACATGGAAATAATACTTAACGAATATAAGTGAAGAATACGAGTATTCATAAGAAAAAGCGGAGCGTGTCTCTCTCCCACAAAAAATAATGCTAGGATCAATTTTATTCAGAGAATGTAAAAAACAAAAAAACAGACGCTTCAAGAAAAGTATATAAGATGTGACGGAATTGAAATATAGTTTCACTATATTGGACCTGATAGTTTGTTGATGAAGAAGGGGATACCTTGGGCATCCCCAAGTTTTGACGCTTTAGTCTTCTTAAAATATATATTGGGGATGAACCACCGGGGCATCCCCAAGCTTTGGCGTGACTATACTCTTGATTACATTATATCATCCTTCTCTCTTGATACTTGAAAACTTCCTCCACACCAAACTTAGAGTAAACTTCATTACAGGGTTAGTGCATTACAAATTATGATATTATGTAGGAACACAATTGCTACCAATACTACTGGACATTAGCTACAACCACTGATACTTAATCGGATAAAAAGATCCAATCAAAATAGCAAAAGAGGCATTGCAAAATAAATGACAGAATTTGTCAAAAACAGAACAGTCCGTAAAGACAAATTTTATCGAGGCACTAAACTTGCTCAGATGAGAAAACTCAAAACTAATGAAAGTTGCGTTTAAATATGAGGATTATGCACAAAAAAGGGCAGATTTGTCTGACGTTCCAGTGAAGACTTATGAATTTAACGGTGAACAGCAGAAATCTGTTTATGCGAAGAATTGAAATTTAGCATCAACTTTCAACTAGAGGCTTAACTTGACACAACAATGCAATTAAATAAAGATACGAAGGAATTGCTACAAAGGTAGGACAAGTTCTTGACACAAGCAAAATAAAATAACAGGAAATAAAAGGGGGTTATCTCCCATAAGCGCTTTTGTTTAACGCCTTTGAGCTAGACACAAAGAATAAAACTGAAGTATTATCAAGAGATGAAGCATCAACCTTACGAGCACGAGCTGCTCTTTGTTTGTTTTTCTTACCAACTTTCTTATCTTTTTTGTAGGGAACGTTTGCCAACTTCCTGGGGAAGTAGTGAAAGTCATAGTTCCTTGTCCCACATCAATTATTGCTCCCAAAAGTTTCAGCAGGGATCTTCCAAGAGTATTTTGTCATGTTCCTGCACATTCAATGACATGGTAATCAGTGGATACAGTTCTTTCTAGGAGTGTTGTAAATAATCCTTCAGCTACCTGATATGTATCCATAATTTCTTGTGTTCCATGCTATGTTATATCATGTTATTACCTATTTTATATGCATTTTATATAGTTTTATGCATTTTCTAGGACTAACCTATTAACAAGATGCCATAGTGTCAGTTCACTGTTTTCTGCTGTTTTTGGTTTCAGAAAAGCTCTTACGGAAATATCCGCCAAATTGGAAACGAGTCAACCAGGACTTATTTTTGGAAAATATGTGTTCAGGAAACTTAAAGACGAGACGAAGACGGGCCCCGAGGGGCCCACATTGACTGCTGGCGCGGCTCCCTTGCATGCCGCGCCGGGAGGTGGTGCGGCGCCCTCGGGCGCCCACCGACCTAGGTCTTTCGCCTACAAATACCCCCTGACCTAAAAACACGAGACGGTTAATCACTTTTTCGTCCACGGGTCCCGAGCCGCCGCCGTCACCACTTCGGGAGAGATCAGAACTGCTCCCGGCACCCTGCCGGCAGGGGGAATCGTCCCCGGAGGCCTCTACGTCGCCATGACCGCCTTTGGACTGATGCGTGAGTAGTCTACCTTGGACTACGGGTACATAGCAGTAGCTAGATGGTTGTCTTCTCCTCTTGTGCTATCATGTTTTGATCTTGTGAGCTGCCTATCATGATCAAGATCATCTTTATGTAATTCTCCATGTTGTGTTTGCTGGGATCTGATGAATATTGAGTTCTAAAGTTATTGGTTCATAATATATCATGTGTGTGCTATTTAATGATCTTGCATGCTCTCCGTTACTTGTGTATGCTCTGGCCAAGTAGATGCTCGTAACTCCAAGAGGGGGCATTTATGCTCGATAGTATGTTCATGTCTCTATTTAATCTGGGGCAGTAACAGAAAGCTCTAAGGTTGTAGATGTACTGTTGCTACTAGGGATAAAACATTAGTACTTTGTCTAAGGATGATGTTACTTACTTACTTTACACACAGTGCTTAAGGAGAAATCTGTTGCATGCAACTTAATAATGAAAGGGGTGCGGACGCTAACCAGAAGGTGGATTGTTAGGCATAGATGCGGTTGGAACGGTCTATGTATATTGTTGTAATGCCCGAAGCAATCTCACACTAGACACCAAATCATTAGTATATGCATTGGGTTTCTCATCATTATTCTGTCAATTGCCTAGATGTAATTTGTTTACCACGCATGGATGAATGTTATTATTATTTATGGAGAGACATCACTAGTGAACTGTGGACTCCGGTCCTTCTCATTAATCTGATTAAACCATAACTGCAAACATGTTACTTTCTGCAAACAAACATCTTTCTTCCACACATACGTTTAATCTTTTGTTACAGCAAGCCGGTGGGTTGAAACCCTCACCGTTAAGTTGGGGCAAAGTACTTTGATTGTGTTGTGTGAAGATTCCACGTCTCCGACGCCACACCAAGAATTTCTGGCGCCGTTGACACCTCGAGGGGAACGTTCATCTCCTACTGGTTTGATAACCTTGGTTTCATAACTGAAGGAAATCTTGATGCTCTGCTACTTCACACCCTCCTCTTGGGGATTCACCAACTTGACGCAGAACACATCAAGAATTTCGGGCGCCGTTGCCGGGGAGACAAGCATTCCTTCACGAGGGGAGTTTTCGCACTTCCAATCTTTTTATATTGTTATTGTCTTGCTTAGTTTATTTTTATTATTGTCTTGTTTGCTTAATATCAAAATTATAAAAAATTAGTTACTTGCATTACTTTTCATATTTCAGTTTGCAATTTATTTTCTGAATTTTGTTATTTTGGTTTGTTATTTTAAATTGCTAAAATGAGTTCCGCTAAAAATACTAAGTTGTGTGACTTTACAAGCACCAACAATAATGATTTTAGATGCACACCTATTGCTCCACATGCATCTAACGTCGAGTTCTTTGAAATTAAACCTCCTTTATTGAACCTGGTTATGAGAGAGCAATTCTCTGGTGTTAGTTCTGATGATGTTGCTGCCCATCTAAATAACTTTGTTGAATTATGTGAAATGCAGAAATATAAAGATATATATGGTGATATTATAAAGATAAAATTATTTACTTTCTCTTTGAGAGGAAGAGCTAAAGAATAGTTTCTTTCATTGCCTAGGAATAGTATTGATTCATGGATTAAATGCAAAGATGCTTTCATTGGAAAATACTATCCTCCTGCTAAAATTATTTCTCTAAGAAGTAGCATCATGAATTTTAAACAACTTGATAATGAACATGTTGCTCAAGCTTGGGAAAGAATAAAATCTATGATAAAGAATTGCCCAACCCATGGATTGACTGCTTGGATAATCATCCAAACCTTTTATGCAGGACTGAATTTTTCTTCAAGAAACTTATTGGATTCAGCTGCTGGAGATACCTTTATGTCCATCACTTTGGGGTCTGCAACAACATTCTTGGATGATATGATGGTGAAATATTCTGAATGCCATACAGAGAGGACACCTCAATGTAAGAAGGTAAATTATGTTGAAGAAACCTCCTCTTTGAGTGAAAAGATTGATATTATTATGTCTATACTTGCTAGTGGTAAATCACATGTGGATCCCAATAATGTTCCTTTAGCTTCTTTAGTTGCACAAGAAGAGGATGTTGATGTAAACTTTATTAAAGCAACAATTTTAACAACAATTCCTATAGGAACAACTATGGTAATAACAACTATAAGCCCTATCCTCCTAATAATGGCAACTCATATGTTAACTCTTATGGTAATTCTTACAACAATAATAGGACTACTACCTCTGAACTTGAACCATGCTTAAAGATTTTATCGCTACAATAACTTTGTTTAATAAAACTGTTGAGGAAAAGCTTGGGAAAATTGATATTCTTGCATCTAAAGTTGATAATCTTATCCTTGATGTTGATCTTTTAAAATCGAAAGTTATGCCTGAAGGGGATCGTGTGCAGAAAACAAAAAAAATCCTACCGACGATATCCTAAAAGCATGCCAAGATCTATTCTATGCAGATATAGTAGTACGAACGGAGATCGGAATACGTACCCTTGTAGACCGAAAGCGGGGATTACGTTCCCGCACAAACGTTGTCGCTGCAGACCGACGAAGCCGACCTCAAGGTCGTGTAGAGGAAGCAGGCCTCCGAGTACCGCTAGCGCAGCACCTCGCAGGGAGTCGCACACGTACGGTGGAGACGACGGCCTCCGAAGCTCCAGTCCAGGACGAGCAGCGGAAGACTTGGACCGGAACACCAGCAGCGCGGCAGCGGGCTATGGTGGAGGAGATCCCCTTGCTCTGCTCGGCGCGGCTCCAACTTGGGAACCACGAGATCGAGAGAGAAATCGGGAATTAATTGGTGAATTAAAAGGCTGGAGTGCCCCTTCTTATATAGGCTCCCAGGGGGAGCCAACCTTGCCAGCCAGGCAATGTGGGACTATCCCCACATGCCTGGTGCGGCTAGGCTTGGTGCGCCGGCCCCCTGGTGGGCCCCTTGGCCCATCCAGGCCGGCCACCAAGGCCCCCACCGAATCCCCTAGGGATTTTTCCCCCTCTTGGGCCTTCTTTCGACCAGAAGGCCCATTTAGGGAAATCAGCCTAAATAAATTCGAAAAGAAATATATAAAATCAAATTTTCATATTAATAACACTAATTAATATCAAACATAATATATATAATTTTTCCTAGCTCCGAAAACTCTTTCGGCGCTGCCCGATCTCCATCGGACCCCTCCCGGGACGCTTCCGGTGATCTCCTTCCTTTCCGGTTGTCTTGTCGAAACCCCTTAAGTGTGTTACCCTAGCGGTTCGATATAATATCAGGTATGATCAAGACTCCTCAATGATCAACGACTAACTCGTAGGCCTGGACCCCATGAATTAATCCCCGAGATATAACGAATGACTTTCATCTATCAAACCTGAACGTAAAGTCTTAAACCTTTTGCCATAGCGATACTTAGCATGTCCGAGCGTCGTTCCATAGATATCTCCATACCTAATCCCGACCTCGTTACTGACGACGCTATCTTCTACTCGTTCATGATCTCATGTCTCTGTGACCTAGTCACATGCTTGCAAGCTCATTAGACATGATCTCACCGAGTGGGCCCGAGAGTATCTATCCTGCTATGCGGACTGGCAAATCCCGCTCTTGACCCCTCGTCTCAACTACTCCTTTCCGATACCCAAAAGTATCACCGTTATTGTCATACTAAATAAGATACGACGCTTGGTGCAATCAAAGTATCTTCCGGGAATAACAATAAGAGTTGATCTCACGGTCAAAGGCGTAACGACTACGTTCTCCAAATCTGGGTATGTCCATCACATTGCTCTCTAGCGATATGACTCTCATTGCCGACCGGCGCCATGCCCCATGACCGGGAAACCTCGATCATCAATCGCGCAACGAAACTAGTCTTAGTAGAGGCTACTAGGGACCTGGTTTTTTACGTATCACACCCGCATTAATGTTTCCGCTTAATACAGTTCTAGCATGACACAAAAACCTATTATGAACAAACGAGATATGATAAAGAATACACTTTATTAATTGCCTCTAGGGCATATCTCCTTCAGTCTCCCACTTGCACTAGAGTACAACTTAATCTAGATTACAACTTGGTAAAAGCTGAACACCCATAGCTAACTGGTGCTGTTCATGCTTATCAAGCGGGAGAGGCTTCGTCAGCGGATCTGCCACATTCAGATCCGTATGCACTTTGCAAATCTTCACATCGCCTCCTTGTACGTACTGACGTATCACATGGAAGCGTCGGAGAATGTGTTTGGCGGTGGAGTGAGACGTTGGCTCCTTGGCGTTTGCAATGGCACCCATATTGTCGCAGAAGAGGATCACGGGGTCTTGCACGCTTGGGAACACTCCAAGTTCGATGATGAACTTCCTCAGCCACACAGCTTCATTCGCGGCCTCACAGGCAGCAATATACTCCGACTCCATTGTAGATTGTGCGACTATGGGTTGCTTCCCACTTCTCCAGCACACGGCGCCTCCATTCACCTTGAACACGTAACCTGTCTGTGACTTACAGTCATCGGGGTCTGAGCAGAAACTTGCATCTACGTAACCCGTTACGCCAAGTTCTTCATCGCAGCCACCATACAAGGAACATTTCCTTTGTCTTATTGAGATACTTAAGAATGCTCTTAACAGCTACCCAATGCGGCATTCCAGGATTACTCTGGAACCGGCTTGTCAAACTTAGAGCTAATGCCACATCCGGTCTAGTACTCAACATTGCATACATGATCGATCCTATGGCTGAGGCATAAGGATGTTTCGTCATTTCGGCCTTACCCAGTTCCGTCACCGGACACTGCGCCTTACGCAATATCTTATTCTTGATAACCGGCAGAGAACCCTTCTTTGCCTTCTCCATACGGAAACGCTTCAGTGTTTTATCAAGATAAGTACTCTGACTTAGTGCTAATAGGCGCCTTGATCTATCGCGATAGATTTTTATGCCTAAAACATACGCAGCTTCTCCTAAGTCCTTCATGGAAAACTTACTGTTTAAATATTCCTTCACGCTATTCAGAAGTTCCACATCATTCCCAATTAGCAATATGTCGTCAACATACAGTGCTAAGAACACAACCGAGCTCCCACTCATTTTCATGTAAATACAGGTCTCTTCCACATTCTGGATAAATCCAAAACCTTTGATTACCTCATCAAAGCGAAGATTCCAGCTCCGAGATGCCTGCTTCAATCCATAGATGGATCGCTGAAGCTTGCACACCTTGTTAGCATTTCCTGGATCGACAAAACCTTCCGGCTGTACCATGTACAACTCTTCCTCAATGTTTCCATTCAGGAAGGCCGTTTTGACGTCCATCTGCCAGATCTCATAATCATAGTAGGCAGCTACCGCTAACAAAATCCGAATAGACTTAAGCATCGCTACCGGTGAAAAAGTTTCATCGTAGTCAATTCCATGAACTTGTCGGAAACCCTTTGCGACAAGCCGAGCTTTGTAGACGGTCACATTACCATCAGCATCAGTCTTCTTCTTAAAGATCCACTTATTCTCGACGGCCTTGCGCCCTTCGGGAATATCCACCAAAGTCCACACTTTGTTATCATACATGGATCCTATTTCGGATTTCATGGCTTCAAACCATTTCTCGGACTCTAGACTCTCCATTGCCTCCTCGTAGTTCGTAGGTTCGTCTTGCTCGACTAGCATGACGGTGCAAACCATGTTGCCATACCATTCTGGTGGGATCCGAGATCTACCAGACCTACGAGGTAGAACATCTTCCTCGACAGTTTCTCCCACTCCTTCCACGGAGGACGTTTCCGGAATTGCTTCCGTTGCGCCACTCGGAATCTCGAGTTCAGGATCAACGATTTCATCGAGGTCTACCTTCCTCCCACTTACTCCTTTCGCGAGAAACTCCTTCTCTAGAAAGGTACCGGTCTTCGCGACAAAAGTTTTGCCCTCAGCTTGGTTGTAGAAGGTGTACCCAACGGTTTCCCGCGGATATCCTACAAAGACGACTTTCTCCGACTTCGGTTCGAGTTTGTCGGGCTGTAGTTTCTAAACGTACGCCTCACAACCCCAAACCTTCAGAAACGATAACTTAGGCTTTTGGCCATACCATAATTCATACGGCGTCGTTTCAACGGACTTGGACGGAGCCCTATTTAAAATGAATGCGGCTGTTTCTAACGCATAACCCCAGAAGGACACTGGCAGATTGGTAAGAGACATCATAGATCGGACACTATCCAGTAGAGTACGATTACGTCGCTCGGACACACCGTTACGTTGCGGCGTTCCGGCTGGCGTAAGTTGGGGTACTATGCCACAACTCTTCAGATGTGTGCCAAACTCAAAACTCAAGTACTCTCCACCGCGATCGGATCGGAGATGCTTGATTTTCCTATTAAGCTGATTCTCAACTTCACTCTGGAATTCTTTGAACTTTTCAAACGTTTCATACTTGTGTTTCATCAAATAGATATAACCGTATCTACTCAAGTCATCAGTGAAGGTGACGAAGTAACGATAACCATTGCGTGTCGAAACGCTCATCGGTCCACACACATATGTATGTATGATCCCCAACAAATCCGACGCCCGTTCAACGAAACCTTTGAACGGTGTCCTGGTCATTTTGCCCATGAGGCATGGTTCGCATGTATCGAGGGATCCGAAATCCAACGAGTCCAAGAGTCCATCGGAGTGGAGTCGCTTCATGCGCTTTATACCAATATGACCAGGACGGCAATGCTACAAAAACATGGCGGTATCGTCACTACACTTAATCCGTTTGGCTTCTATGTTATGGATGTGGGTACTACGATCGAGATTCAACAAGAATAAACCGTTATTCTCGGGAGCATCAACATAAAAGATATCATTCATATAAATAGCACAATTGCTTGACACTGATTTAAATGAATAACCGTCTTGTATCAGGCAAGACCCACTTATAATGTTTACACTCAAGGATGGCACAAAATAACACTTATTTAAAACCAAAACTAATCCCGATGGTAGATGCAGAGGGAGCGTGCCGACAGCCACCACGTCGACTCTCGATCCGTTGCCGACGCGCATCGTCACCTCATCCTTCGCCAGCCGCCATCTATTCCGTAACTCCTCCTGAGAGTTACATATATGAGCAACAGAACCAGTATCAAATACCCACGTATTGCTCCGGGCAGATGTAAGGTACACATCTATAACATGTATATCAAATATACCTTGCTCTTTGTCGACCGTCTTGCCAGACTTCTTATCCTCCAGATACTTGGGGCAGTTGCGTGTGACGCCCTAAAATCGGTACTATGTAGATTTAAGCGTTCCCGCCGAAATCCGCATAATAACGATTTTAGGTCGCCCACCAGACATAATGTGCACGCCGAAACATGCGCATTATGTGGGTGGAATTGTGATAACATTACAACAGTTCCGATACATCCACAAATACAACAAAAGATAAATTACAACAACGACTCGAACGAGTCAAGATACAAATATACAATACAAAGATTCAAATGACAGTGGAAGCAAAATAGTATCCGGCTACGGATAAGATGCAAATTGGACTAAGAGTCCTGAAGATAAGCGATGGCGCCATATCCCTGCCCAGCCAAGCCGGAGGGATTCCCAAGCTAACGTCGTCTGACTTCAAACTTGTTGACTGCACATAAAGCACATCCCAAAAGAGGGTCAGGGCACTCCCTGGCAAGCAAAACCGACTTGCCTACTTTCTACACCATCTCCCAAAATATGGGGTAGGTGGACTTAGCGGCAGCAGCACTAGCAACCTAAAGAGAGACGCTACAACTTCCGTCTAATCAGAGAGGGATAAGAGAGCGCATAAAGTAAACATCTACAACTAACACCAAACATAACCCATTCTCAAATTAACCCCCTCAACCAAATATGAGGAAGCAATTCGGGAAACTCACATATTGAACAGTTTTAATTATAATTTATTGTGAAAGTAATTCTATATTAGTAGTCAAATTAATTAACATTAATTAGGTGCAAGTTGTCTAGATCTTGTTAGCCAGCATCATCACCAAAGTCGTCCATAACCGTGGACACGGCTCATCGATAAGATTATACCCTGCAGGGGTGCACTACAGTACCCATACTCGCATGATCAACCCGTGAGGGCCTCTCAACACGACTCATTCCTTCACTACAACAAGTCCAAGTGCCACCCATATGAGTTGTTACCCGCGTCAGGAGTCCGGCCGAATCTCAATTGCGGACTCATTAGTTTGTGCCTACGCACCATGCGGCTCAAACCACAGTAGGAACTGTCCGCTACGTACGCACCACACCTATATGACCCCCCGTATCAAGTACCCTCTCATCGATCATCATCATCATGCACATGCATATGAGCGAATGGAAAACCCGAACTAGTTGCGGCACATGGACAAGCTGAAGATCCGTTCAAAGTCGAGGGCTCCATAGGGCCTCCCACAAGTGGTTAGTGCGCTCAAAATTGGATCCGAGGACAAAATCTCAGTTCCTAGGTCGACACTGAGCAGAACAAAGCACCTCGCAAGGCCTCCCGCCTGGTGCCTTATCTTTTAATTATAATACCCCAGCACAAGATAACATTTTATTAAAGTAGAACAATCTATCATACTAAGCAGATGAAAACATAAGACCAACAGACGACTCGCACAAACAACTCTAAGCATGCGCTACGACTCACAAGGCCAACAGATAAACAAACAACAGGTGATGGGATGTGGGGATAAAGCTGTATGGGCTGCAGGATAAACATGTGATGGGATCGCGATAAGAATCGAATACTAGGGTAGCAGAGATCAACGGCAGGAATGAAAGACAATGTATAGGTAAACAAGCAAACTTTGCTTGCCTGGAATCCCGCATGGAAGCAGATCTTGTCGTTGCTCACACATCTCAACGTCGTATCCGCGAAGAAGCAACAAACACTGAAAGCGCAAAAGATGCATTTTACAACTACGGCAAAAGATCCAGCATGATCATGGAAGAATGATGCATGGCATGGCAAGATGCATTGCGAGATGCACTTAATCCAAATTAAGCGGAATCGGGATTCCGACAATCAATATTTATGTTCGAGTTATTTATCTACCCATCAAAGTTAAATGTTCATTAACGTGGCAAGACATGGCAAAGGTGTTCTAGTCAAATTAAATGGAATTGGGCAATACACATAGTGATTTGCCCCACACATCCCATATTTATTATTTAGGTGATTAGCTACACCCGCAAACCCAAGAGATGCAACAAATGCAATTATGGTGCGATATGCACAAAATAGATGACATTTAATAAAAAATAGGTTTTAGGGTTAGGGTTTGGGTTCGCACGTTGGATTGGGAGAGATGGAGTTCGAAACCGACGTCTTCGGTGCGTAGAGGAAGTAGTTGCCGTCGGGGAAGTAGTCGTCGCGGGACCGGGGCGTCGTCGTTTGTCGGTGTCGGGGAAGTGGTCGGGTAGTCGTACTCGCTCATCCTCGTCGACGTGTGCGGGCATGTAGGAGCACGGCAAACGGACACCGGGAAGAAACGCGCACGGGCGGGCACCGCAACACGGACACGGCGGTCACGACAACGCGGCACCGGAGGAGGCACTCGCACGCGCATGTAGCAACACCTCGAAGGGTGGACAACTCGGACAAAATTGCGACGTCGGGGTCTTGCGGACATTTTGTCGAACACCCGACGTGCGGCGGACGCGGGGAGGCCACTGGACGGAGACGGCGTGCACTCGGCCGGAAGAGGAGGAAGTGGGGACGTGTGTGTGCACGCGGAGGCGAGCGACGGCGGAGGAGGCGGCGGAGACGGGCGCAGCGCGCGGGCGCACGGGGGCGGCTCGGGGGCGCGCGGCGCGGCACGGGCGGACGGCGGCACGGCGCGGCCGGACGGCGGCGCGCGGAGGTGCAGCAGAGCGGCGCGGGCGGAGCAGGCGCGGAGGCGGCCGGCGGCGAGGTGGCGCGGGAGGCGGCTGTGGTGCAAGGGCGCGCGGGGAGGCGGCCGGGCGCGGAGGTAGCGATGGCGGCCGCGGGCTAGGGAGGCGGTGGCGCGCGGAAGGAGGCCAGGGGCGGCGCGGCCGGACGGCGGTCAGCGGCGAGCTCGCAGGCGGCGGAAGGTGGCGGCGGGAGCGGGAGGCGCGCCGCGGCGTCGCACGGGGCGCGTGGGCGCAGCAGCTTGCGGCGGCGCGGCGTGGGGAGGCGGCTGCAGGGGGTGGCCGGCGGCGGGGAACGGCGGCGCGGCTCGGCCGGAGCAGGGGCAGCCGGCGGCGAGGGGCTGGCGCGGGCGTGGCGCGCGGGCGGCCGGAGGGCGCGCGGCCGGGGAGCGCAGGGGCGGCGTGCGAGGTGCGGTGGCTCGGACGCGGCGGCGGCGGCTCGGGCGCGGCAGCGGCGGCTGAGGCGCAGGCGAGGCGGCCGGGGCCGGCGGCGCTGGGGCGATGGCGCGGGAGCGGGAGCTCGGGAGCGTGTGGTTGCGGGAGGGAGTCGGGGAGGATTTTTCTCCCGTGCGTGAGAAGAGAGGAAAGGAAGGAAAGAAGAGAAGGAAAAAAAGAAAAGGAAAAGAAAAGAAAAGAAAAAGGAGGGGGAAAGTGGAAAAAGGAGAAAGAAAAGAGTGGAGGGGGCGGCTGCAAAATTTCCAGGGGGTGGGAAGAAATTTCTGGGGGAAGAACCTAGGGTTTGGCTTAGATGGGCTTTGGGCCTTATTTCTCTCCCGTTATTCTTTTTCGTTTTATATATTTAGAACAAAAACGAAAATGAATTTGAACACGAATCTTATACAAAATGTTTTTAGTTTTAAAATGACAATTTAATAAACTAATTTTAAAAGATTTGAAAATAACACATTTTTAATTAATTTGAAAAGCATTTGAATTTAATTGTGGAATTAAATTTAAATGCAACAAATTAAATTAATGCGATGCGATGCGATGCCATGTCGATGCAAAAAAGAAAACTCACAAATCTAAAAGGGGATAAATCCCGGGGCGTTACAACCGACACCACTAACAAGGGATCGCGTCCCGCGATCCACGCCGAGACCACAAGAAGAGAGGGGTAACTATCGAGTCTTCACGCTCCGGGATGAACTTCTCGACACCACTAACAAGGGATTGTTGCTCCACCTTGAAATTCTCGACACCACTAACAAGGGATTGTTGCTCACGACGAAGACGACTCCGAAAGATTGAACCTAATAGGGTAAAAGGCAAGAAATCGTCCACCCACACGTAGGATCCTAAAACTTTGAAAGTTTGGATAAGAGAAGAGACTCCAAAACAAGTAAGGTAAGAGGAGAAATAGAATTGAGGTAAGGAGTAAATAGAAACCTATTGAGATCTTTTCAAAATAATTTTAGTCAAATAGTTTAGACACTCTACAAACATCGACCGTTAGCGAGGTTATCCTACAGGCTTTTGTGGACCCGCTGCTTCGATAACCATTCGTATCGAAACAACAAGGAGATCGAAACCAAGGCTCTGATACCACTTTGTGACGCCCTAAAATCGGTACTATGTAGATTTAAGCGTTCCCGCCGAAATCCGCATAATAACGATTTTAGGTCGTCCACCAGACATAATGTGCACGCCGAAACATGCGCATTATGTGGGTGGAATTGTGATAACATTACAACAGTTCCGATACATCCACAAATACAACAAAAGATAAATTACAACAACGACTCGAACGAGTCAAGATACAAATATACAATACAAAGATTCAAATGACAGCGGAAGCAAAATAGTATCCGGCTACGGATAAGATGCAAATTGGACTAAGAGTCCTGAAGATAAGCGATGGCGCCATATCCCTGCCCAGCCAAGCCGGAGGGATTCCCAAGCTAACGTCGTCTGACTTCAAACTTGTTGACTGCACATAAAGCACATCCCAAAAGAGGGTCAGGGCACTCCCTGGCAAGCAAAACCGACTTGCCTACTTTCTACACCATCTCCCAAAATATGGGGTAGGTGGACTTAGCGGCAGCAGCACTAGCAACCTAAAGAGACACGCTACAACTTCCGTCTAATCAGAGAGGGATAAGAGAGCGCATAAAGTAAACATCTACAACTAACACCAAACATAACCCATTCTCGAATTAACCCCCTCAACCAAATATGAGGAAGCAATTCGGGAAACTCACATATTGAACAGTTTTAATTATAATTTATTGTGAAAGTAATTCTATATTACTAGTCAAATTAATTAACATTAATTAGGTGCAAGTTGTCTAGATCTTGTTAGCCAGCATCATCACCAAAGTCGTCCATAACCGTGGACACGGCTCATCGATAAGATTATACCCTGCAGGGGTGCACTACAGTACCCATACTCGCATGATCAACCCGTGAGGGCCTCTCAACACGACTCATTCCTTCACTACAACAAGTCCAAGTGCCACCCATATGAGTTGTTACCCGCGTCAGGAGTCTGGCCGAATCTCAATTGCGGACTCATTAGTTTGTGCCTACGCACCATGCGGCTCAAACCACAGTAGGAACTGTCCGCTACGTACGCACCACACCTATATGACACCCCGTATCAAGTACCCTCTCATCGATCATCATCATCATGCACATGCATATGAGCGAATGGAAAACCCGAACTAGTTGCGGCACATGGACAAGCTGAAGATCCGTTCAAAGTCGAGGGCTCCATAGGGCCTCCCACAAGTGGTTAGTGCGCTCAAAATTGGATCCGAGGACAAAATCTCAGTTCCTAGGTCGACACTGAGCAGAACAAAGCACCTCACAAGGCCTCCCGCCTGGTGCCTTATCTTTTAATTATAATACCCCAGCACAAGATAACATTTTATTAAAGTAGAACAATCTATCATACTAAGCAGATGAAAACATAAGACCAACAGACGACTCGCACAAACAACTCTAAGCATGCGCTACGACTCGCAAGGCCAACAGATAAACAAACAACAGGTGATGGGATGTGGGGATAAAGCTGTATGGGCTGCAGGATAAACATGTGATGGGATCGCGATAAGAATCGAATACTAGGGTAGCAGAGATCAACGGCAGGAATGAAAGACAATGTATAGGTAAACAAGCAAACTTTGCTTGCCTGGAATCCCGCATGGAAGCAGATCTTGTCGTTGCTCACACATCTCAACGCCGTATCCGCGAAGAAGCAACAAACACTGAAAGCGCAAAAGATGCATTTTACAACTACGGCAAAAGATCCAGCATGATCATGGAAGAATGATGCATGGCATGGCAAGATGCATTGCGAGATGCTCTTAATCCAAATTAAGCGGAATAGGGATTCCGACAATCAATATTTATGTTCGAGTTATTTATCTACCCATCAAAGTTAAATGTTCATTAACGTGGCAAGACATGGCAAAGGTGTTCTAGTCAAATTAAATGGAATTGGGCAATACACATAGTGATTTGCCCCACACATCCCATATTTATTATTTAGGTGATTTGCTACACCCGCAAACCCAAGAGATGCAACAAATGCAATTATGGTGCGAAATGCACAAAATAGATGACATTTAATAAAAAATAGGTTTTAGGGTTAGGGTTTGGGTTCGCACGTTGGATCGGGAGAGATGGAGTTCGAAACCGACGTCTTCGGTGCGTAGAGGAAGTAGTTGCCGTCAGGGAAGTAGTCGTCGCGGGACCGGAGCGTCGTCGTTTGTCGGTGTCGTGGAAGTGGTCGGGTAGTCGTACTCGCTCATCCTCGTCGACGGGTGCGGGCACGTAGGAGCACGGCAAATGGACACCGGGAAGAAACGCGCACGGGCGGGCACCGCAACACGGACACGGCGGTCACGACAACACGGCACCGGAGGAGGCACTCGCACGCGCATGTAGCAACACCTCGAAGGGTGGACAACTCGGACAAAAATTGCGACGCTGGGGTCTTGCGGACATTTTGTCGAACACCCGACGTGCGGCGGACGCGGGGAGGCCACTGGACGGAGACGGCGTGCACTCGGCCGGAAGAGGAGGAAGTGGGGACGTGTGTGTGCACGCGGAGGCGAGCGACGGCGGAGGAGGCGGCGGAGACGGGCGCAGCGCGCGGGCGCACGGGGGCGGCTCGGGGGCGCGCGGCGCGGCACGGGCGGACGGCGGCGCGCGGAGGTGCAGCAGAGCGGCGCGGGCGGAGCAGGGCGCGGAGGCGGCCGGCGGCGAGGTGGCGCGGGAGGCGGCGGTGGGGCAAGGGCGCGCGGGGAGGCGGCCGGGCGCGGAGGCAGCGATGGCGGCCGCGGGCTCGGGAGGCGGTGGCGCGCGGAAGGAGGCCAGGGGCGGCGCGGCCGGACGGCGGTCGCCGGCGAGCTCGCAGGCGGCGGCAGGTGGCGGCGGGACCGGGAGGCGCGCCGCGGCGTCGCACGGGGCGCGGTGGCGCAGCAGCTTGCGGCGGCGCGGCGTGGGGAGGCGGCTGCAGGGGGTGGCCGGCGGCGGGGAACGGCGGCGCGGCTCGGCCGGAGCAGGGGCAGCCGGCGGCGCGGGGCTGGGGCAGGCGCGGCGCGCGGGCGGCCGGAGGGCGCGCGGCCGGGGAGCGCAGGGGCGGCGTGCGAGGCGCGGTGGCTCGGACGCGGCGGCGGCGGCTCGGGCGCGGCGGCGGCGGCTGAGGCGCAGGCGAGGCGGCCGGGGCCGGCGGCGCTGGGGCCATGGCGCGGGAGCGGGAGCTCGGGAGCGTGCGGTTGCGGGAGGGAGTCGGGGAGGATTTTTCTCCCGTGCGTGAGAAGAGAGGAAAGGAAGGAAAGAAGAGAAGGAAAAAAAAGAAAAGGAAAAGAAAAGAAAAGAAAAAGGAGGGGGAAAGTGGAAAAAGGAAAAAGGAAAGAGTGGAGGGGGCGGCTGCAAAATTTCCAGGGGGTGGGAAGAAATTTCTGGGGGAAGAACCTAGGGTTTGGCTTAGATGGGCTTTGGGCCTTATTTCTCTCCCGTTATTCTTTTTCGTTTTATATTTTTAGAACAAAAACGAAAATGAATTTGAACACGAATCTTATACAAAATGTTTTTAGTTTTAAAATGACAATTTAATAAACTAATTTTTAACATTTTTAAAAGATTTGAAAATAACGCATTTTTAATTAATTTGAAAAGCATTTGAATTTAATTGTGGAATTAAATTTAAATGCAACAAATTAAATTAATGCGATGCGATGCGATGCCATGTCGATGCAAAAAAGAAAACTCACAAATCTAAAAGGGGATAAATCCCGGGGCGTTACATTGCGCTTCCAGTGACCCTTCCCCTTGCAGTAGAAGCACTCCACGCTAGCTCTGGGACCAGACTTGTTAGTCCTGGGCTTGGCAGCCAACTTTGCCTCCCTCCGGGACTTCCAGCTCTGCTTTCCCTTGCCACCGGACTTCTTGAAATCAACGGTCTTGTTGACCATCAACAGCGTGTGCTCCTTCTTAATCTCTACCTCAGCAGTCTTGAGCATCATGAACACTTCACCCAGGGACTTAGCCATGCCCTGCATGTTGTAGTTCATGACGAAGCCTTTGTAGCTTGGTGGCAACGATTGCAACACCCTGTCAATCGCCAGCTCATCGGGAATCTTGCACTCCAGAGCATTCAGGCGTTGAACGTAGCCAGACATCTTGACTACATGCTCGCTCACACTGCTATGCTCTTCCATCTTGGCTGAGAAGAAAAGCTCAGAAGCCTCATATCTCTCAGCCTTAGCCTGCGGCGCAAAGACAGCCTTAAGATCCGAAATGATCTCAAAGGCGCTCATCTTCTCAAAGCGCTTCTGCAGGTCGGCTTCCATGGCGTAGAGCATGCCACTCTGGACAAAGGCAGAATCCTCCGATCGGGTCTGGAAGACCTTCTTCTCATCCTCAGAGGCATCATCTGCAGGAGGGTCACCTATGGCGGCCTCAATGACGTAGGCCACCCTATGGGGAGTGAGGAGGATCCTCTGGTTGCGGAACCAGGCCATGAAGTTTGACCCATTGGTCTTAAGCTTTTCTTTCTCAAGGAACAGACCTAGGTTAAACGAGGGGCGAGACATCTACAATGGAATTTGCAACATAATAATTTTGAGTTATAGTATTTTTAGAAAATAACTAACATAACTCCCACTCAAACGAACATCCCTCCTGGTCGTTTAAGCGATTACACGACCCCCATCCATTGCACCACCCCTCATCATCAAAGCCGGCGGCACAACTTCAAGAGTAGACAAAATCGTCCGCCACACTAATTTTGTGACTCGTGCTCGACCTTTCGGTCTTCCTGTTCCGAGGCCATACCTCTGAGTATGCTAGGCTCGCCACCAAAAACCTCCACGCTGACGCTTGTGCAACATGGCTTACACCCACCGTATGCGAACAAAGATATGTCTGACACCCGATCATCACGGCCTGCCTCATAAAGTAGAACTTTCTTGGTGGTGCGCGTTGGAGGGAGAACACTAGTGGTATTTTGAAGGGATCATCTTATTCAGCTACCGCCGTGTAACTAATGTATACTATACACACAATCACACAAAATAAGATGCACACAAAACATCAAATGTAATGCAATGTGATATAGTTCATTGCGCCATGGTCTTCTTGGCGCCCGCAGTTTATAAACAGTTTAATAAACCTACCTTGACCATATCACATAGCCCCTGCAAAATAAAGTTAGACGCTTCTACTTTATCTTTTGCACATTTTACGTGGCTTGGGGCTTTCGTAAATAAACCGCTTCATACCTACGAATCTTATGACCACAACAACGATCCAATAATTGCATGTTTAAGCATCCCTTTCGGGCCCTCCATTGAAAATGCGAAGACCAACTAAAGAGAGAGAAACTGACACCCGCCAGCCACATATACGGTACAAGCCGTATGTCAGTAGTGGAACCAGCCTCGCGTAAGCGTACGCGTAAAGTCGGTCCGGGCCGCTTCATCAACTCAATGCCGCTGGAATACACAAGTGCACGCTAGAGGGTAGCAAATAACAGGAACGGTGCCCCCGTGCAGAGCACGGGTTCTAACAGCGTACAACTATATCTACGATAGATCGGCTCTGATACCACTGAAGGGGATCGTGTGCAGAAAACAAAAAAATTCCTACCGACGATATCCTAAAAGCATGCCAAGATCTATTCTATGCAGATATAGTAGTACGAACGGAGATCGAAATACGTACCCTTGTAGACCGAAAGCGGGGATTACGTTCCCGCACAAACGTTGTCGATGCAGACCGACGAAGCCGACCTCAAGGTCGTGTAGAGGAAGCAGGCCTCCGAGTACCGCTAGCGCAGCACCTCGCAGGGAGTCGCTCACGTACGGTGGAGACGACGGCCTCCGAAGCTCCAGTCCAGAACGAGCAGCGGAAGACTTGGACCGGAACACCAGCAGCGCGGCAGCGGGCTATGGTGGAGGAGATCCCCTTGCTCTGCTCGGCGCGGCTCCAACTTGGGAACCCCGAGATCGAGAGAGAAATCGGGAATTAATTGGTGAATTAAAAGGCTGGGGTGCCCCTTCTTATATAGGCTCCCAAGGGGAGCCAACCTTGCCAGCCAGGCAATGTGGGACTATCCCCACATGCCTGGTGCGGCTAGGCTTGGTGCGCCGGCCCCCTGGTGGGCCCCTTGGCCCATCAAGGCCGGCCACCAAGGCCCCCACCGAATCCCCTAGGGATTTTTCCCCCTCTTGGGCCTTCTTTCGACCAGAAGGCCCATTTAGGGAAATCAGCCTAAATAAATTCGAAAATAAATATATAAAATCATATTTGCATATTAATAACACTAATTAATATCAAACATAATATATATAATTTTCCTAGCTCCGAAAACTCTTTCGGCGCTGCCCGATCTCCATCGGACCCCTCCCGGGACGCTCCCGGTGATCTCCTTCCTTTCCGGTTGTCTTGTCGAAACCCCTTAAGTGTGTTACCCTAGCGGTTTGATATAATATCAGGTATGATCAAGACTCCTCAATGATCAACGACTAACTCGTAGGCCTGGACCCCATGAATTAATCCCCGAGATATAACGAATGACTTTCATCTATCAAACCTGAACGTAAAGTCTTAAACCTTTTGCCATAGCGATACTTAGCATGTCCGAGCGTCGTTCCATAGATATCTCCATACCTAATCCCGACCTCGTTACCGACGACGCTATCTTCTACTCGTTCATGATCTCATGTCTCCATGACCTAGTCACATGCTTGCAAGCTCATTAGACATGATCTCACCGAGTGAGCCCGAGAGTATCTATCCTGCTATGCGGACTGGCAAATCCCGCTCTTGACCCCTCGTCTCAACTACTCCTTTCCGATACCCAAAAGTATCACCGTTATTGTCATACTAAATAAGATACGACGTTTGGTGCAATCAAAGTATCTTCCGGGAATAACAATAAGAGTTGATCTCACGGTCAAAGGCGTAACGACTACGTTCTCCAAATCTGGGTATGTCCATCACATTGCTCTCTAGCGATATGACTCTCATTGCCGACCGGCGCCATGCCCCATGACCGGGAAACCTCGATCATCAATCGCGCAACGAAACTAGTCTTAGTAGAGGCTACTAGGGACCTGGTTGTTTACGTATCACACCCGCATTAATGTTTCCGCTTAATACGGTTCTAGCATGACACAAAAACCTATTATGAACAAACGAGATATGATAAAGAATACACTTTATTAATTGCCTCTAGGGCATATCTCCTTCAATGCCTACTGAAACCCTTTGCTAAAATTAATGCCATCCAAATTCAAATTGATGAAAATGTTTGATTAATGGCTCAATTACGTGCTAGATGGGAAAGAGAGAGAGAACTAGACAAAGAGGTTAATATTGATAAAGTTTTTACTATTACTACCTCTAAAAATAATGGTGTTTCACATGTTAGTAAGCCTCCTACTATCCATAGTAACATAGTTGGTGCTTGAAATGTCTCCTCTACTTCACCCAAAAATTTAAAATTGCCAACAACTTCTGAAACTAGAGTTGATAAAAGTGCTGAAATTTTTAAGAACGTGATAGAATGTGGTTCGGTTTGCTTTGATGATAATTGTTTTGATTTTGATAATTGTAATATCTCTGAAGTTATTAAGTTCTTGCAAAAATTGGCCACAAGTCTTAATGCTAGCTCTTTTAATTTGGCTTTTACTACTCATATTACAAATGCTCTCATTAAAGCTAGGGAGGATAAATGGATAAATTAAAACTTGAAGCTTCTATCCCTAGGAACTTAGAAGATGGTTGGGATCCCATCATTAAGATGAAAGTAGATAAATTTTATTGCAATGCTTTGTGTGACCTTGGTGCAAGTATTTCTGTTATGCCTAAAAAGCTCTATGATATGTTTGATTTGCCACCATTGGAATATTGTTATTTGGATGTTTTTCTTGCTGATAATGCTTTGAAGAAACCTTTGGGGAGGATTAATGATATTCTTATTATGATTAATAATAACCTGGTCCCCGTTGATTTTATTGTCTTGTACATTGAATGCAATCCATCTTGTCCAGTTGTGTTGGGAAGACCCTTTCTGGAAACTGTGGGTGCAATTATTGATATGAAAGAAGGTACCATAAATTACCAATTCTATTGTTCATTCAAATTATGGTGTTGATGCTTCATCTCTTGATAATACTTGAGTTTCACTTTGTGCCTAGCTCAAAGGCGTTAAACAAAAGCGCTTGTGGGAGACAACCCACTTTTATTTCATGTTATTTTAATTTTTTTTACTTGTTTAAAGGAACATGCCTAGATCTGTAGAAATTCCTTTTTATCTTATTTTTATTGCAATGTTGTGTCAAGTTAAGCCTCTAGTCGAAAGTTGATGTTAAAATTCAATTCTTGTGCTGAAAAAGATTTCTACTGTCCACCGTAAAAATTATATCAATTCACTGGAACGTCAGAAAAATCTGCCTTTTTTGTGCGCAATCCACAGATGTATACGCAACTTTCATTAGTTTTGAGTTTTCTTATCTGAGCAAGCTAAGTGCCTCGAAAAATTAGTCTTTACGGACTGTTCTGTTTTTGACATATTCTGCCATTTTCTTTTGCAATGCCTCTTTTGCTATTTTGATTGGATATTTTTATCCTTTTAAGTATCAGTGGTTGTAGCTAATATCCAGTAGCAACGGTATCAATTGTGTACTACAGAATATCATATTTTTTTGTGCACTAACCCTTTAATGAAGTTACTCTAAGTTTGGTGTGGAGGAAGTTTTCAAGAATAGAGAGAAGAGGATGATATACTGTGATCAAGAGGATAGTAAAGCCAAAGCTTGGAGATGCCCTGGTGGTTCACCCCAATATAATTCAAGAAGGCTCAAGCGTCAAAGCTTGGGAATGCCCAAGGCATCCCCTTCTTCATCGACAAACTATCTGGTCCTTTCGAGTGAAGCTATCTTTTAATTCTGTCACATCTTATGTGCTTATCTTGAAGCGTCTGTTTGTTTTTGTTATTTTCATTCTCTGAATAAATATGGATCCTACCATTCTTTTGTGTGGGAGAGAGACACGCTCCGCTTTTTCGTATGAATACTCGTATTCTTCACTTATATTCGTTGAGTATTCGTCTTTTGTTATCGTTTGCTCTCTAGCTCTTGTTTTTCATGCATCTCTTATTAGAGTTGTTAGCTTTGTTATATTATACTCTCATATATCATTGTTTAATTACTTGGAGAGTTTATCTTTTAAATAAGTTGATTGGTGTTTGGTTGAGAACAGAAAATGCTAAATGTGGTAGATGGTATAATTAAATGATACATTAATCTTGTAGATCATTAAATTGTGTCACTTGAATCACTGATGTTGTTTTGAGATATTAATTTGCTCAATGTTAAACATGATGGTCTAGTAAAGTGGAATGATTAAATGGTTGGTCTAGAGAAACTTAAAAATTGTGCCACACTTAAATTTCCAGTTGATTGCATAATGGTATATGACTTCTTTTTGCCTAAGGCAACCGTAATGGCTTTATGTTATTTGCTACGGTCGGATCCCCATTTGAAATTATGATAAAATGGCAACCATAATGGCAACCGGAATGGATTTATAGATTTAAAGTTATGATAAAATTACTCAATTTCACCATTTGAAATTTGAAAATTTTAAACTAAGTCAAAATTGCATTTTGGCATATCTAAAATATTCTTCATGTCAAGGGCTTTCCAAATATATAAAAATATTTGAATTTGGATATGTGAGTAAAAAGTTGTAACTATTCTATGTGACAGGGGTGTTTCTGCAAAAGTGTCAAATTAAAATAAATTGAGAAAATCATTTCCCGGTCAGCGCTGGCTGGATGCTGACGAGGCAACGATGTGGCAGCTGACTGGCTCGCTGACGTGGCTAAGTGAAGCGATCTGGATCGTCAGATCCAGATCTGACGGCCACAGAAGAATCGTACCGGTTGGGATTTAAGATCTAATCTCGTGCGTTGATTTCAGATCGGACGGGCAGAGGAGAAGGAGCTCACCGGGCGGCGCTTTTGGTCGCCGGAGACGAGGCAGACGGCGGCGGCGGCTCGGTGGTGGACGGCGCGGTGGCTCCGGTGCTTCCCCGAGCCTCCGGTGGCGACGACGAGATGCGGTGTGGCGTGGCGGACTCGATGGTGGCGACGGCGTCAACTCGTGCGTCCTCGGGCGTTGGCGAGGCGCGGTCGGAGTTCCTCAAACGCCGGCGAGTTTCGGTGAACTCGTTCCGCTCCAACGACTATGGAAGAAATTCGACCAAGGGGTCACGGAGGAGCGCAAGGACAAGGGAAAGAGGAAGGAGGGGGTCTCGGCCCCGTTCGTGCTCACCTCGTCGGGAAAGCAGAGAAAAACGGCGGAGGACTCGCGTTGCTCCGGCGAGCTTTTTCCGGTAGCCTGGGGGCAGGGTTTCTTAGGGTTTTGAGGGGGGTGAGAGAGGAGGGTGCGGGGTTTAAACGGGGGCAGGGGAGGAAACAAATCCCGCAACAACCTCGCCAGATTTTGGAAAGAATCGGGGGCGAGAATCTCGGCCGGAGGAAGACGACGATGACATCACGCTGACGTCATCCTTCCTTTTTCTTTTCTGATTTTTATTTTATTATTTCATAACTTTTGATTTAAGTGCCCAAATGAAGTCAAACAAATTTCTAAAATTTGGAAAATTATTATCTTTGTGTTAAACCAGTTGTGGGCATGTTTTGAACATTTTTGAAAATTAATAATTTTGAAATATTGATTTAATACAAATTTGACCCTTTATGTTAAATTTAAAATTAGGGTTTAATTAATTTTATTTTTTTGCTAAAATAATTCTATGAGGTACCTACATTCAATATGTTTGAATTTAAGTTATTTAAACTCATATTCCAATACTAAATAATTTTAGCTTTAATAGATTATTAAATAACATATTACCACTATTTGTAAATGTAAAGAGGAAATGTAATGTAATCAATTTTAACTTAAAATATTTTGTGTACCATTTTATTTTATATTATGATAATTAATTTGAAAACCTTATAACAACTTTGGAAAAGATTTTAGATTTAATTCTCTTCTTATATAGAAAATATATCCATGAGAGTCATTTTATGTTTTGAGAATAAATGAAAATCCTTTAAGCTAATGAAATATTTACTTGGATAATCCATTTGTTATAGAATATATGAAGTTATTAAAGTCATAAACTATAGGTTGAATTTTCAACACTACGTTTTTTTGAACTTAGTTGAACTAATGAAAAACCATTTGGCAAATAGATCATGTTTTAGTTTGTTTAGAATAACACTAGTAAATATTATTTTAATTTATGAATAGCTATGGCTAAGTGGTTGAAATCAAATACTTATAAGGAAACTATTCTATTACATCAAAATGGTTTGAAGTTTGTAAAACTTTTGTCAATTTATATGTTGAGGTTTTAAGATTATACAATGGAAAAATAAAATGTTTAACCTGAAACAACTTTTTAAAATAATGTTTACTTGAGGTATTTGAAATATTAAACTCTTTCAATGTGTTTGAAGTCTTTCATAGTTGGTTTTCTTATGCATTTCATATTTTATTTTAATGAAAAGAAAAATTTTAAATTTTAGTGATTTTTGAACATTATAAAATGTTGGAATGTTATAGACTACCACCCTTAAAAGGAATCTCGTCCCCGAGATTCGGAGAGGCTAGAAAGAAAAGCAAAAGCTTGAAATGATTTTGATACTCGAGAGGTTTTTAATTTTGATATGGATCTTGAAAACTTGGCGGGGAATGAATTTTTCTGAATGGGAAGGCTCGAAAGAAGGGTAGTTTTGGGACCTCCGGGTTTATGCAATAGAGATTATACTAACTGGGTGGCTACCACCCTTAAAATAATTTCAAGTCATACAAACAACACATCAAGCAATCGAACATATTCACAGCTCAAGGTTCAAAACCGCTAGATCTTAATAATCCTGAAACTCGAAGTTTTTAATTCTCAAATCCGAAAACGATTTGGGTTCCAAAATAAACACGCTGGTACTGCCATATCACATTTTGATAGGTCACTACACTAAACTGATACGATATGCTAAATAAGATAAATGGTGGTCTCTCTAACGTTGCTTGACTTGCTTCACTCATTCCTCTTTGATCTCACGCTTGCGCTTTATTGCGTGGTTATTTACCACAGGTGTGTCTTCTTCCTCACTTGACTCCTCAAAAAGCACCTCTTCGGGGTCTTCTTCCTCCTGTTCTTCCTCCTTTACAGTTGCGGGTACAGCCACATCTCCAGTGTCTTGGTCAACTTCTTCTTCAGCTACCGGCGGTGGCTGTGAAGGTGGGTTGAGTTGTGCCTGAAGTGCGGCAATCTGCTCATCTTTGTCAAGGTTCTGCAACTGTAGATCATGGATGTGTTCCTCCATATGGCCAATAAGGGTTTCAGAAGTCTGGAGTTCTTGGGTCTTTGCGTGTATGACGGCCCGGGCATGATCCGCGATGTCAGAAGCTTGTTGAACCTTCTTGGTCAAGCAGTTGACGAGAAAATCTAAGTCTTCAAACATTTTGTTGATGAGGGGTAGGTCCAAGCGATTTCCAGTGTGAGCCAACGAGTGGCCATGTGCATCTCTCTTCCCAAAGGCACGGAAGGGCGATTCCGGTGGTAGATCGTTGCGATACTTGTAGCACAAACGTGCTATTAAGTCCACCATAGCTACGTTCACTCCTTCAATCCACTCTGGGTAGTAGGTGACATAGTCCACGGGCTCGAAGTCTGGCATCGTGGAATCTGGGGTCATGATTGTGCGGATTTCCCAGTGCGTCACATTAGGTATGTCGGTCTCCTCCTTCCTTCCTCGGAAAGGGCGGTGGTAGCTTCAATTGACTTGTCAACCTGGATACGCGGTCTCAGTGTACTCTCCCATCTAAATTTTTTGAAAAGGTAAGAGTATTAGAATTAAAGTGAAGGAGAAAAAGAAACAAAACAAGAAAATAATGTATAAATAGAAAAGTAACTTAAAAATGTTTGACTTTTGGTTTCTGTCCAATCCTAGGGGTTTCGAGCCTACAGGCAACATTCGTGCTCTGATACCATCTGTAGTGCCCTTGCTTAAGATAGCAATGGCACATATGAATAGTGCGGAAGACTTGGATCACATAAGTCTCGCATTTTCCAATAAGATGTAATATCACAGTATAATGTCATAATTTATTACAAAACGAGACGAATGATCCAAAAACAAATAATCCTTACAACTCAGCTTAGCTGAAATGCTAGCTGAAATAAATAGTTCACACTTTATTTCAGAGTTCATACGCAATTCTAAAGATAGCATGGAGCTACATCATCTCCATGAAGCCACTGGCAATCATGTTGGTTGTAGCTCGAAAACAACCCCCTTACTCCTCATTCGAACAATCCGCAAGGTTTAGTTGCAGCCCAGCTATAAAGGGTCAGCACAATTGAATTGTGGTGGCAAGTGACTTTTATTTCTAATATTCTACTAAGCTATATCTATATGCTTATTTGGCTGGTGGAGCTCAAGGCTATTGCGCAAGGCAAGTTTTCTCCTACTGAGTATGAAGGCCTGCTCGCCGGCCTACGTGCCGCCATCGCTCTTGGCATCAAGCACCTACTCATCAAGGGAGACTCCCAGCTGCTCGTCAACTTCTCCAACAAGAGCTACACGCCTAAGGACGACCATATGGCCGCATACCTTGAAGAGGTCCGCAGGCTTGAGAAGCACTTAAGGGGCATGGAGCTCATGCACATCCCAAGGAAGGAAAATCAAGAGGCCGATGACATCGCCAAACGCGCATCAAGGAGGCAAGCTCAGCTGCCAGGCGTCTTTGAAGAAAGACTCGTCAAGGCATCCATAAAGCAGCCTCAAGAGGCCATGCCCGCAAGCACAAACGAAGTGCTCCCGCCACCACCTACAACTGGGGCTCCCGATTGCGGACCCCCTACAGGGGAGCGACTGTTACTCACAGCGGCGCATCAAGAAACAGGCTGGATAGACGAGCTCAAGAACTACCTCGCCAAAGGGATCCTTCCCGAGGAATATGTTGAAGCGGAGCGAATTGCCCGCCAGGCAAAGTCCTACCACATCCTCGAAGAAATCTCTACCGCAAGCGCCCAAATGGCATCGCGCTCAAGTGTGTCCCTCCTGAAGAAGGAAGAATACACATTCAATGACATGGTAATCAGTGGATACAGTTCTTTCTAGGAGTGTTGTAAATAATCCTTCAGCTACCTGATACGTATCCATAATTTCTTGTGTTCCATGCTATGTTATATCATGTTATTACATGTTTTATATGCATTTTATATAGTTTTATGCATTTTCTGGGACTAACCTATTAACAAGATGCCATAGTGTCAGTTCCCTGTTTTCTGCTGTTTTTGGTTTCAGAAAAGCTCTTAAGGAAATATCCGCCAAATTAGAAACGAGTCAACCAGGACTTATTTTTGGAAAATATGTGTTCAGGAAACTTAAAGACGAGACGAAGACGGGCCCCGAGGGGCCCACATTGCCTGCTGGCGTAGCTCCCTTGCATGCCGTGCCGGGAGGTGGTGCCGCGCCCTCGGGCGCCCACCGACCTAGGTCTTTCGCCTACAAATACCCCCTGACCTAAAAACACGAGACGGTTAATCACTTTTTCGTCCACGGGTCCCGAGCCGCCGCCGTCACCACTTCGGGAGAGATCAGAACTGCTCCCGGCACCCTGCCGGGAGGGGGAATCGTCCCCGGAGGCCTCTACGTCGCCATGACCGCCTCTGGACTGATGCGTGAGTAGTCTACCTTGGACTACGGGTACATAGCAGTAGCTAGATGGTTGTCTTCTCCTCTTGTGCTATCATGTTTTGATCTTGTGAGCTGCCTATCATGATCAAGATCATCTTTATGTAATTCTCCATGTTGTGTTTGCTGGGATCCGATGAATATTGAGTTCTAAATTATTGGTTCATAATATATCATGTGTGTGCTATTTAATGATCTTGCATGCTCTCCGTTACTTGTGTATGCTCTGGCCAAGTAGATGCTCGTAACTCCAAGAGGGGGCATTTATGCTTGATAGTATGTTCATGTCTCTATTTAATCCGGGGCAGTGACAGAAAGCTCTAAGGTTGTAGATGTACTGTTGCTACTAGGGATAAAACATTAGTACTTTGTCTAAGGATGATGTTACTTACTTACTTTACACACAGTGCTTAAGGAGATAATCTGTTGCATGCAACTTAATA
Organism: Poa annua; assembly: GCA_026929855.1. NCBI lineage: Eukaryota > Viridiplantae > Streptophyta > Magnoliopsida > Poales > Poaceae > Poa > Poa annua. Next base: position 74,024,735 of record CM049431.1, on the reverse strand, counting down.
ATGAAAGGGGTGCGGACGCTAACCGGAAGGTGGATTGTTAGGCATAGATGCGGTTGGAACGGTCTATGTATATTGTTGTAATGCCCGAAGGAATCTCACACTAGACACCAAATCATTAGTATATGCATTGGGTTTCTCATCATTATTCTGTCAATTGCCTAGCTGTAATTTGTTTACCACGCATGGATTAATGTTATTATTATTTATGGAGAGACATCACTAGTGAACTGTGGACTCCGGTCCTTCTCATTAATCTGATTAAACCATAACTGCAAACATGTTATTTTCTGCAAACAAACATGTTTCTTCCACACATACGTTTAATCTTTTGTTACAGCAAGCCGGTGGGTTGAAACCCTCACCGTTAAGTTGGGGCAAAGTACTTTGATTGTGTTGTGTGAAGATTCCACGTCTCCGACGCCACACCAAGAATTTCTGGCACCGTTGACACCTCGAGGGGAACGTTCATCTCCTACTGGTTCGATAACCTTGGTTTCATAACTGAGGGAAATCTTGCTGCTCTGCTACTTCACACCCTCCTCTTGGGGATTCACCAACTTGACGCAGAACACATCAAGAATTTCGGGCGCCGTTGCCGGGGAGACAAGCATTCCTTCACGAGGGGAGTTTTCGCACTTCCAATCTTTTTATTTTGTTATTGTCTTGCTTAGTTTATTTTTATTATTGTCTTGTTTGCTTAATATCAAAATTATAAAAAAATTAGTTTCTTGCATTACTTTTCATATTTCAGTTTGCAATTTATTTTCTGAATTTTGTTATTTTGGTTTGTTATTTTAAATTGCTAAAATGAGTTCCGCTGAAAATACTAAGTTGTGTGACTTTACAAGCACCAACAATATTGATTTTAGATGCACACCTATTTCTCCACATGCATCTAACGTCGAGTTCTTTGAAATTAAACCTGCTTTATTGAATCTTGTTATGAGAGAGCAATTCTCTGGTGTTAGTTCTGATGATGTTGCTGCCCATCTAAATAACTTTGTTGAATTATGTGAAATGCAGATATATAAAGATATATATGGTGATATTATAAAAATAAAATTATTTCCTTTCTCTTTGAGAGGAAGAGCTAAAGAATAGTTGCTTTCATTGCCTAGGAATAGTATTGATTCATGGATTAAATGCAAAGATGCTTTCATTGGAAAATACTATCCTCCTGCTAAAATTATTTCTCTAAGAAGTACAATCATGAATTTTAAACAACTTGATAATGAACATGTTGCTCAAGCTTGGGAAAGAATAAAATCTATGATAAAGAATTGCCCAACCCATGGATTGACTGCTTGGATAATCATCCAAACCTTTTATGCAGGACTGAATTTTTCTTCAAGAAACTTATTGGATTCAGCTGCTGGAGATACCTTTATGTCCATCACTTTGGGGTCTGCAACAAAATTCTTGGATGATATGATGGTGAAATATTCTGAATGGCATACAGAGAGGACACCTCAATGTAAGAAGGTAAATTATGTTGAAGAAACTTCCTCTTTGAGTGAAAAGATTGATATTATTATGTCTATACTTGCTAGTGGTAAATCACATGTGGATCCCAATAACGTTCCTTTAGCTTCTTTAGTTGCACAAGAAGAGGATGTTGATGTAAACTTTATTAAAGCAACAATTTTAACAACAATTCCTATAGGAACAACTATGGTAATAACAACTATAAGCCCTATCCTCCTAATAATGGCAACTCATATGGTAACTCTTATGGTAATTCTTACAACAATAATAGGACTACTACCTCTGAACTTGAACCATGCTTAAAGATTTTATCGCTACAAAAACTTTGTTTAATAAAACTGTTGAGGAAAAGCTTGGGAAAATTGATATTCTTGCATCTAAAGTTGATAATCTTATCCTTGATGTTGATCTTTTAAAATCTAAAGTTATGCCTACTGAAACCCTTTTCTAAAATTAATTCCATCCAAATTCAAATTGATGAAAATGTTTGATTAATGGCTCAATTACGTGCTAGATGGGAAAGAGAGAGAGAGAACTAGACAAAGAGGTTAATATTGTTAAAGTTTTTACTATTACTACCTCTAAAAATAATGGTGTTTCACATGTTAGTAAGCCTCCTACTATCCATAGTAACATAGTTGGTGCTTGAAATGTCTCCTCTACTTCACCCAAAAATTCAAAATTGCCTAAAACTTCTGAAACTAGAGTTGATAAAAGTGCTGAAATTTTTAAGAACGTGATACAATGTGGTTCGGTTTGCTTTGATGATAATAGTTTTGATTTTGATAATTGTAATATCTCTGAAGTTATTAAGTTCTTGCAAAAATTGGTCGCAAGTCTTAATGCTAGCTCTTTTAATTTGGCTTTTACTACTCATATTACAAATGCTCTCATTAAAGCTAGGGAGGACAAATGGATAAATTAAAACTTGAAGCTTCTATCCCTAGGAACTTAGAAGATGGTTGGGATCCCATCATTAAGATGAAAGTAGATAAATTTTATTGCAATGATTTGTGTGACCTTGGTGCAAGTATTTCTGTTATGCCTAAAAAGCTCTATGATATGTTTGATTTGCCACCATTGGAATATTGTTATTTGGATGTTTTTCTTGCTGATAATGCTTTGAAGAAACCTTTGGGGAGGATCAATGATATTATTATTATGATTAATAATAACCTTGTCCCCGTTGATTTTATTGTCTTGTACATTGAATGCAATCCATCTTGTCCAGTTGTGTTGGGAAGACCCTTTCTGGGAACTGTGGGTGCAATTATTGATATGAAAGAAGGTACCATAAAGTACCAATTACCACTCAAGAAAGGTATGGAACACTTCCCTAGGAAAAGAATGAAACTACCTTTTGATTCTATTGTTCATTCAAATTATGGTGTTGATGCTTCATCTCTTGATAATACTTGAGTTTCACTTTGTGCCTAGCTCAAAGGCGTTAAACAAAAGCGCTTGTGGGAGACAACCCACTTTTATTTCATGTTATTTTAATTTGTTTTACTTGTTTAAAGGAACATGCCTAGATCTGTAGAAATTCCTTTTTATCTTATTTTTATTGCAATGTTGTGTCAAGTTAAGCCTCTAGTCGAAAGTTGATGTTAAAATTCAATTCTTGTGCTGAAAAAGATTTCTACTGTCCACTGTAAAAATTATATCAATTCACTGGAACGTCAGAAAAATCTGCCTTTTTTGTGCGCAATCCACAGATGTATACGCAACTTTCATTAGTTTTGAGTTTTCTGATCTGAGCAAGCTAAGTGCCTAGAAAAATTAGTCTTTACGGACTGTTCTGTTTTTGATAGATTCTGCCATTTTCTTTTGCAATGCCTCTTTTGATATTTTGATTGGATATTTTTATCCTTTTAAGTATCAGTGGTTGTAGCTAATATCCAGTAGCAACGGTATCAATTGTGTACTACAGAATATCATAATTCTTTGTGCACTAACCCTTTAATGAAGTTACTCTAAGTTTGGTGTGGAGGAAGTTTTCAAGAATCAAGAGAAGAGGATGATATACTGTGATCAAGAGGATAGTAAAGCCAAAGCTTGGAGATGCCCTGGTGGTTCACCCCAATATAATTCAAGAAGGCTCAAGCGTCAAAGCTTGGGATTGCCCAAGGCATCCCCTTCTTCATCGACAAACTATCTGGTCCTTTCGAGTGAAGCTATCTTTTAATTCTGTCACATCTTATGTGCTTATCTTGAAGCGTCTGTTTGTTTTTGTTATTTTCATTCTCTGAATAAATATGGATCCTACCATTCTTTTGTGTGGGAGAGAGACACGCTCCGCTTTTTCGTATGAATACTCGTATTCTTCACTTATGTTCGTTGAGTATTCGTCTTTTGTTATCGTTTGCTCTCTAGCTCTTGTTTTTCATGCATCTCTTATTAGAGTTGTTAGCTTTGTTATATTATACTCTCATATCTAATTGTTTAATTACTTGGAGAGTTTATCTTTTAAATAATTTGATTGGTGTTTGGTTGAGAACAGAAAATGCTAAATGTGGTAGATGGTATAATTAAATGATACATTAATCTTGTAGATCATTAAATTGTGTCACTTGAATCACTGATGTTGTTTTGAGATATTAATTTGCTCAATGTTAAACATGATGGTCTAGTAAAGTGGAATGATTAAATGGTTGGTCTAGAGAAACTTAAAAATTGTGCCACACTTAAATTTCCAGTTGATTGAATAATGGTATATGACTTCTTTTTGCCTAAGGCAACCGTAATGGCTTTATGTTATTTGCTACGGTCGGATCCCCATTTGAAACTATGATAAAATGGCAACCATAATGGCAACCGGAATGGATTTATAGATTGATAGTTATGATAAAATTACTCAATTTCACCATTTGAAATTTGAAAATTTTAAACAAAGTCAAATTTGAATTTTGGCATACTTAAAATATTCTTCATGTCAAGGGCTTTCCAAATATATAAAAATATTTGAATTTGGATATGTGAGTAAAAAGGTATAACTATTCTATGTGACGGGGGTGTTTCTGCAAAAGTGTCAAATTAAAATAAATTGAGAAAATCATTTCCCGGTCAGCGCTGACTGGATGCTGACGAGGCAACGATGTGGCAGCTGACTGGCTCGCTGACGTGGCTAAGTGAAGCGATCTGGATTGTCAGATCCAGATCTGACGGCCACAGGAGAATCGTACCGGTTGGGATTTAAGATCTAATCTCGTGCGTTGATTTCAGATCGGACGGGCAGAGGAGAAGGAGCTCACCGGGCGGCGCTTTTAGTCGCCGGAGACGAGGCAGACGGCGGCGGCGGCTCGGTTGTGGACGGCGCGGTGGCTCCGGTGCTTCCCCGAGCCTCCGGTGGCGACGACGAGATGCGGTGCGGCGCGGCGGACTCGATGGTGGCGACAGCGTCAACTCGTGCGTCCTCGGGCGTTGGCGAGGCGCGGTCGGTGTTCCTCAAACGCCGGCGAGTTTCAGTGAACTCGTTCCGCTCCAACGACTGTGGAAGAAATTCGACCAAGGGGTCACGGAGGAGCGCAAGGACAAGGGAAAGAGGAAGGAGGGGGTCTCGGCCCCGTTCGTGCTCACCTTGTCGGGAAAGCAGAGAAAAACGACGGCGGACTCGCGTTGCTCCGGCGAGCTTTTTCCGGCAGCCTGGGGGCAGGGTTTCTTAGGGTTTTGAGGGGGGTGAGAGAGGAGGGTGCGGGGTTTAAATGGGGGCAGGGGAGGAAACAAATCCCGCAACAACCTCGCCGGATTTTGGAAAGAATCGGGGGCGAGAATCTCGGCCGGAGGAAGACGACGATGACGTCACGCTGACGTCATCCTTCCTTTTTCTTTTCTGATTTTTATTTTATTATTTCATAACTTTTGATTTAAGTGCCCAAATGAAGTCAAACAAATTTCTAAAAATTTGTAAAATTATTATCTTTGTGTTAAACCAGTTGTGGGCATGTTTTGAACATTTTTGAAAATTAATAATTTTGAAATATTGATTTAATACAAATTTGACCCTTTATGTTAAATTTAAAATTAGGGTTTAATTAATTTTATTTTTTTGCTAAAATAAATTCTATGAGGTACCTACATTCAATATGTTTGAATTTAAGTTATTTAAACTCATATTCCAATACTAAATAATTTTAGCTTTAATAGATTATTAAATAACATATTACCACTATTTGTAAATGTAAAGAGGAAATGTAATGTAATCAATTTTAACTTAAAATATTTTGTGTACCATTTTATTTTATATAATGATAATTAATTTGAAAACCTTATAACAACTTTGGAAAAGATTTTAGATTTAATTCTCTTCTTATATAGAAAATATATTCATGAGAGTCATTTTATGTTTTGAGAATAAATGAAAATCCTTTAAGCTAATGAAATATTTACTTGGATAATCCATTTGTTATAGAATATATGAAGTTATTAAAGTCATAAACTATAGGTTGAATTTTCAACACTCTGTTTTTTTGAACTTAGTTGAACTAATGAAAAACCATTTGGCAAATAGATCATGTTTTAATTTGTTTAGAATAACACTAGTAAATATTATTTTAATTTATGAATAGCTATGGCTAAGTGGTTGAAATCAAATACTTATAAGGAAACTATTCTATTACATCAAAATGGTTTGAAGTTTGTAAAACTTTTGTCAATTTATATGTTGAGGTTTTAAGATTATACAATGGAAAAATAAAATGTTTAACCTGAAACAACTTTTTAAAATAATGTTTACTTGAGGTATTTGAAATATTAAACTCTTTCAATGTGTTTGAAGTCTTTCATAGTTGGTTTTCTTATGCATTTCATATTTTATTTTAATGAAAAGAAAAATTTTAAATTTTAGTGATTTTTGAACATTATAAAATGTTGGAATGTTATAGACTACCACCCTTAAAAGGAATCTCGTCCCCGAGATTCGGAGAGGCTAGAAAGAAAAGCAAAAGCTTGAAATGATTTTGATACTCGAGAGGTTTTTAATTTTGATATGGATCTTGAAAACTTGGCGGGGAATGAATTTTTCTAAATGGGAAGGCTCGAAAGAAGGGTAGTTTTGGGACCTCCGAGTTTATGCAATAGAGATTATACTAACTGGGTGGCTACCACCCTTAAAATAATTTCAAGTCATACAAACAACACATCAAGCAATCGAACATATTCACAGCTCAAGGTTCAAAACCGCTAGATCTTAATAATCCTGAAACTCGAAGTTTTTAATTCTCAAATCCGAAAACGATTTGCGTTCCAAAATAAACACGCTGGTACTGCCATATCACATTTTGATAGGTCACTACACTAAACTGATACGATATGCTAAATAAGATAAATGGTGGTCTCTCTAACGTTGCTTGACTTGCTTCACTCATTCCTCTTTGATCTCACGCTTGCGCTTTATTGCGTGGTTATTTACCACAGGTGTGTCTTCTTCCTCACTTGACTCCTCAAAAAGCACCTCTTCGGGGTCTTCTTCCTCCTGTTCTTCCTCCTTTACAGTTGCGGGTACAGCCACATCTCCAGTGTCTTGGTCAACTTTTTCTTCAGCTACCGGCGGTGGCTGTGAAGGTGGGTTGAGTTGTGCCTGAAGTGCGGCAATCTGCTCATCTTTGTCAAGGTTCTGCAACTGTAGATCATGGATGTGTTCCTCCATATGGCCAATAAGGGTTTCAGAAGTCTGGAGTTCTTGGGTCTTTGCGTGTATGACGGCCCGGGCATGATCCGCGATGTCAGAAGCTTGTTGAACCTTCTTGGTCAAGCAGTTGACGAGAAAATCTAAGTCTTCAAACATTTTGTTGATGAGGGGTAGGTCCAAGCGATTTCCAGTGTGAGCCAACGAGTGGCCATGTGCATCTCTCTTCCCAAAGGCACGGAAGGGCGATTCCGGTGGTAGATCGTTGCGATACTTGTAGCACAAACGTGCTATTAAGTCCACCATAGCTACGTTCACTCCTTCAATCCACTCTGGGTAGTAGGTGACATAGTCCACGGGCTCGAAGTCTGGCATCGTGGAATCTGGGGTCATGATTGTGCGGATTTCCCAGTGCGTCACATTAGGTATGTCGGTCTCCTCCTTCCTTCCTCGGAAAGGGCAGTGGTAGCTTCAATTGACTTGTCAACCTGGACAGCTGCCTCCCAAAGATGAAACCGACAAAGCACCAGCATACGCGGTCTCAGTGTACTCTCCCATCTAAATTTTTTGAAAAGGTAAGAGTATTAGAATTAAAGTGAAGGAGAAAAAGAAACAAAACAAGAAAATAATGTATAAATAGAAAAGTAACTTAAAAATGTTTGACTTTTGGTTTCTGTCCAATCCTAGGGGTTTCGAGCCTACAGGCAACATTCGTGCTCTGATACCATCTGTAGTGCCCTTGCTTAAGATAGCAATGGCACATATGAATAGTGCGGAAGACTTGGATCACATAAGTCTCGCATTTTGCAATAAGATGTAATATCACAGTATAATGTCATAATTTATTACAAAACGAGACGAATGATCCAAAAACAAATAATCCTTACAACTCAGCTTAGCTGAAATGCTAGCTGAAATAAATAGTTCACACTTTATTTCAGAGTTCATACGCAATTCTAAAGATAGCATGGAGCTACATCATCTCCATGAAGCCACTGGCAATCATGTTGGTTGTAGCTCGAAAATAACCCCCTTACTCCTAATTCGAACAATCCGCAAGGTTTATTTGCAGCCCAGCTATAAAGGGTCAGCACAATTGAGTTGTGGTGGCAAGTGACTTTTATTTCTAATATTCTACTAAGCTATATCTATATGCTTATTTGGCTGGTGGAGCTCAAGGCTATTGCGCAAGGCAAGTTTTCTCCTACTTTTGGTAAACACTTTTTGGAACAATAACTTCTCTTTATAAGACAATCTCGAGACAAATCCATGTCTCCTACCCTTGTTCACCCATCAAAGTTTTATTTAGGAAATTGGGATGAAGAGATTTTCATAACACAGCCTTGTGTAGTTACTCAAATTGTTCGATGACGGGGACACGGCTAAGATCTTAGGTTTTAGCTCTCGAGAGTGTGTGCACTTTCACCATTAGACTTAATCAACCCAAACTATCCTCTACACTCCTTTAGTGAGAAGGAAAAGGAGAAGATCAAGACGAGACTTTTCAGAAGTTGCTTTCCCATGATCATACTAAGAGATTACCACCATCCTATCAATTCTACCACCATCAATCTCTTGACCCAAATCCACATCAACTTACTCCATCAAGACAGAGCCCATATTGACCAATGGTTGCACGATAAGCAACTAAACTCAGCGTAAACTTAAATCTCATAGCCCTGGGTGGCCTACCACAAGTGAGCAACTCAGGTTAACACCGCATATCATGGCCCCAAGTAAGTGAAAATTATCTTGGGCGAAGACAACCATGAGACTTTGCCCTGAGAAGCCACTCAACTAGAAACCTCCTCGATCGACCCAATCCACCCAGGCGTTAAATTAATTTAGTGGAAATTTTCATTTATCACATCAACCATAAAACAATCATTTTTGCAGCAGGTACTTCCACTAAATTATAATAGGGGTCTAACTGGAATTTCTAAGGGGTAACCTAACAGGTTTGCATAGCATACTACAATCTCCCAAAAACCTATCATGCATACTACTTTTGCAAATACTGCTTAAAACACTAGGTATGCAATAGAATAAAATAGTAGGTGTTTTATGAAGTCACTTGCCTTATGAAAGTTGTCATTTCTCACACACTCTTGTCCAAGTCAATAGGTGCTCCCCTTTTCAAACTATATAGTAAAAGGACATCCAATAAATAAGCAATTCAACAAACACAAAACATATTGAAACATACAAGCGTAACGAGTCTTCTCGGGAGGGTTTGGTCAAAGGTGTCACATAATTCAATATACAAAAAGAATTAATGTGCTTGGGTTTAGGGTTTCGCCAAGGGATGGTCTGGGGTCAATTGTACATTTTCAACTCGAATAGGTTGTATGGCTGTTTCCAAGTTTCTAATGAAATGGCCTTCAAAAGTTTACACAAGGCGATATCAAGAAGGCATAATCACAATTTAAAATCAAGGTTTAACACTTTAGTACAACTGTAAACATTTAATTTCATTTACCCAAGATTATGTTTAAAATTAAATTTAACCAAATTCAAATTTCAAGAATTTCTTACTTTTCTCATATCTATACATTTTTAATTCCCAACTTCAAGGTTCATAGTATTAATAATAACTTAGTTATTTATAATGTTATAATGTTTTAATTCACATTCTTAGTAACACCTAATTAACCAATAACATTTGTACACACTTGTAAATGAACTAAATTCATTTAAAAGGTTTTAAACAAAACCTACTTATTAATGTCAGGAAGTATATTATTAAACAAAGAATTTGAGCTTTCTCTGGATAAGGACAATTATTTATGTCTTTGGGGCAAAGTAATAAATTTTAAATTAATAAACCTTATAATGTGTTAAAATAAATCAAATTAAGCCTCTGACCTTTAAATTCATTTTAAATTGTTCAAACATTAATTATAAAAAAAATTGTAAATGGGGTTAATAGACAGAGTGCTTTTAATTAAATTTATACAATTGGATTTAATAAAATAAAAAAATAATATAATGTTTGTATTAAAGTTATGTCAAAAATAGTCAAACTATTCAAATTAAACATGCAACTATTTAAATCATCAAAATAATTCTCAAAATTTATTTTATAACAGAGGCATCACACCACACATTTTATAAAGTTTCTAAAACAATTTTATTTGCAATCTTTGGATTTATAGATTGATAGTTATGATAAAATTACTCAATTTCACCATTTGAAATTTGAAAATTTTAAACAAAGTCAAATTTTAATTTTGGCATATCTAAAATATTCTTCATGTCAAGTGCTTTCCAAATATATAAAAATATTTGAATTTGGATATGTGAGTAAAAAGTTATAACTATTCTATGTGACAGGGGTGTTTCTGCAAAAGTGTCAAATTAAAATAAATTGAGATAATCATTTCCAGGTCAGCGCTGACTGGATGCTGATGAGGCAACGATGTGGCAGCTGACTGGCTCGCTGACGTGGCTAAGTGAAGCGATCTGGATCGTCAGATCCAGATCTGACGGCCATAGAAGAATCGTACCGGTTGGGATTTAAGATCTAATCTCGTGCGTTGATTTCAGATCGGACGGGCAGAGGAGAAGGAGCTCACCTGGCGGTGCTTTTGCTCGCCGGAGACGAGGCAGACGGCGCGGCGGCTCAGTTGGGGACGGCGCGGTGGCTCCGGTGCTTCCCCGAGCCTCCGGTGGCGACGACGAGATGCGGTGCGGCGCGGCGGACTAGATGGTGGCGACGGCGTCAACTCGTGCGTCCTCGGGCGTTGGCGAGGCGCGGTCGGAGTTCCTCAAACGCCGGCGAGCTTCGGTGAACTCGTTCCGCTCCAACGACTGCGGAAGAAATTCGACCAAGGGGTCACGGAGGAGCGCAAGGACAAGGGAAAGAGTAAGGAGGGGGTCTCGGCCCCGTTCGTGGTCACCTCGTCGGGAAAGCAGAGAAAAACGGCGGCGGACTCGCGTTGCTCCGGCGAGCTTTTTCCGGCAGCCTGGGGGCAGGGTTTCTTAGGGTTTTGAGGGGGTGAGAGACGAGGGTGCGGGGTTTAAATGGGGGCAGGAGAGGAAACAAATCCCGCAACAACCTCGCCGGATTTTGGAAATAATCGGGGGCGAGAATCTCGGCCGGAGGAAGACGACGATGACGTCACGCTGACGTCATCCTTCCTTTTTCTTTTCTGATTTTTATTTTATTATTTCATAACTTTTGATTTAAGTGCCCAAATGAAGTCAAACAAATTTCTAAAAATTTGTAAAATTATTATCTTTGTGGGCATGTTTTGAACATTTTTGAAAATTAATAATTTTGAAATATTAAATTAATAAAAATTTGACCCTTATGTTAAATTTAAAATTAGGGTTTAATTAATTTTATTTTTTTGCTAAAATAAATTCTATGAAGTACCTACATTCAATATGTTTGAATTTAAGTTATTTAAACTCATATTCCAATACTAAATAATTTTAGCTTTAATAGATTATTAAATAACATATTACCACTATTTGTAAATGTAAAGAGGAAATGTAATGTAATCATTTTTAACTTAAAATATTTTGTGTACCATTTTATTTTATATTATGATAATTCATTTGAAAACCTTATAACAACTTTGGAAAAGATTTTAGATTTAATTCTCTTCTTATATAGAAAATATATTCATGAGAGTCATTTTATGTTTTGAGAATAAATGAAAATCCTTTAGGCTAATGAAATATTTACTTGGATAATCCATTTGTTATAGAATATATGAAGTTATTAAAGTCATAAACTATAGGTTGAATTTTCAACACTATGTTTTTTTGAACTTAGTTGAACTAATGAAAAACCATTTGGCAAATAGATCACGTTTTAATTTGTTTAGAATAACACTAGTAAATATTATTTTAATTTATGAATAGTTATGGCTAAGTGGTTGAAATCAAATACTTATAAGGAAACTATTCTATTACATCAAAATGGTTTGAAGTTTGTAAAACTTTTGTCAATTTATATGTTGAGGTTTTAAGATTATACAATGGAAAAATAAAATGTTTAACCTGAAACAACTTTTTAAAATAATGTTTACTTGAGGTATTTGAAATATTAAACTCTTTCAATGTGTTTGAAGTCTTTCATAGTTGGTTTTCTTATGCATTTCATATTTTATTTTAATGAAAATAAAAGTTTTAAATTTTAGTGATTTTTTAACATAATAAAATGTTGGGATGTTACATTGCCCCTAAAAGTGAAAAGAGCCATGCAGGCCATCAAAAAGAGAAACAGAAAAAGGAAAAAATAGAAGCAGAAAAAAGAGAAAAAGAAAGAAATAAAAAAGGGGGCAGCACTACTATTCTTTATCACACACTTGTGCTCATGTTATAGCACCATATCATTTGTGATCATCATTTGTGATCATCATTTGTGCTCATGATTAGCACCTTTACTCCATATGAGAGAGTTTTCATGTCTTAATTGCATAACTATGTGGGGAACTTTACACTATAGAACTTGGCTTGTATATTCCAATGTTGAGGCTCCTCAAAAGTGCTCTAGGTCTTCGTGATCAAGCAAGTTGGATGCACCCCCACTAGTTCCATTGGAGATCTTTCATATACTTATAGCTCATTGTGCATCCGTTGTATGGCAATCACTACTCCTTGAATAGCTTTGATTGTATGACTTTCTCTTGTCTAATGATCATTTACAGCTTTGTGAGCCTTTCTTCAGTTGGCCTTCCAAACCTCCGTTAACATTCTCTTAGCCATACCATCCTGGTGCCAGGAACCAACGTTAAACGCTTGCTTGTTTCTTTTGAACAAATAATATATTGATCTTCTACGTGCATATTGCTATTACTTGACTTGATCCTTTCATAAAGTTGTCATGTTTGTTGGAAGCATTAGATGATTATATTGTTGTGCTTAAAGCTTAAATCATCTTTAATATCTACTTTGCACAGTTGATTGCTATCTAGTACTATATCATTGAAAGCTTTGCTTGCTTCACCTACTTGTTTGTTCATTACTCATTTGATATCAATATAAACTACAACCCTTATTCATTTGATCTCAGTTTACATGCCTTACATTATTACGTTATCAAGATTGTGTTTAAGCATGTCACTTCAGAAATTATTTTTCTTTTATCGTTCTTGCCTACTCGGGACGAGTAGAACTAAGCTTGGGGATGTTGATACGTCTCCAACGTATCCATAATTTCTTGTGTTCCATGCTATGTTATATCATGTTAATACATGTTTTATATGCATTTTTTGTAGTTTTAGGCATTTTCTGGGACTAGCCTATTAACAAGATGCCACAGTCCAGTTCCTGTTTTCTGCTGTTTTTGGTTTCAGAAAAGCTCTTAAGGAAATATCCGCCAAATTGGAAACAAGTCAACCAGGAATTATTTTTGGAAAATATGCGTTAAGGAAAACCGAATACGAGACGAAGACGGGCCCCAAGGGGGCCACATCGCCTGCTGGCGCGGCTCCCTTGCATGCCGCGCCGGGAGGTGGTGTGGCGCCCTCGGGCTCCCACCGACCTAGGTCTTTCGCCTACAAATACCCCCCTGACCTAAAAACACGAGACGGTTAATCACTTTTTTCTCCACGGGTCCTGAGCCGCCTTCGTCGCCGTCACCACTTCGGGCGAGATCAGAACTGCTCCCCGGCACCCTGCCGGGAGGGGGAATCGTCCTCGGACGCCTCTACGTCGCCATGACCGCCTCCGGACTGATGTGTGGGTAGTCTACCTTCGACTACGGGTCCATAGCAGTAGCTAGATGGTTGTCTTCTCCTCTTGTGCTATCATGTTTAGATCTTGTGAGCTGCCTATCATGATCAAGATCATCTTTATGTAATTCTCCATGTTGTGTTTGCTGGGATCCGATGAATATTGAGTACTAAACTTATTGCTTCATAATATATCATGTGTGTGCTATTTAATGATCTTGCATGCTCTCTGTTACTTGTGTATGCTCTGGCCAAGTAGATGCTCGTAACTCCAAGAGGGGGTATCTATGCTCGATAGTAGATTCATGTCTCTATTTAATCTGGGGCAGTGATAGAAAGCCCTAAGGTTGTAGATGTACTGTCGCTATTAGGGATAAAATAATAGTACTTCTAAGGATGATGTTACTGACTTTACACACAGTGCTTAAGGCGATAATCTGTTGCATGCAACATAATACTGAAAGGGGTGCGAACGCTAACCGGGAGGTGGATTATTAGTCATAGATGCGGTGGAACGGTCTATGTATATTGTTGTAATGCCTGAATGAATCTCACACTAGACACCATATCATTAGTATATGCATTGGGTTGCTCATCATTATTCTGTCAATTGCCTAACTGTAATTTGTTTACCACGCATGGATGAATGTTATTATTTATGGAGACACCACTAGTGAACTGTGGACCCCGATCCTTCTCATTAATCTGATAAAACCACAACTGCAAACTTGTTACTTTCTGCAAACATCACTCTTTCTTCCACACATACGTTTAATCCTTTTGTTACAGCAAGCCGGTGGGATTGACACCCTCACCGTTGAGTTGGGGCAAAATACTTTGATTGTGTTGTGTGCAGATTCCACGTCAACTATGTCAAGCTCTTTTCTGGCGTCGTTGATACCTCGATGGAATTCTTCATCTCCTACTGGTTCGATAACCTTGGTTTCATACTGAGGGAAACTTGTTGCTGCATTACTTCATACCTTCCTCTTGGGATCTCCCAACAACACACCCACCGTGTGCATCAGTTAGTTCCATAAAATGCATAAAACTATATAAAATGCATATAAAACATGTAATAACATGATAACATAGCATGGAACATAAGAAATTATGGATACGTTTATCACGCGTCAAACACATGCTTGATGAATACTTCTCCAAATACTCCCCCATGCTCACAATGGGAGAGTCTCGCTAAGCTTCGTCTTCATGAATCCATAGCAAGATCCAAGCATAGGATCTCTTCGAGAAAACTTCTCTTGGTATTGCACATCTCAACCTTTCTTCACTAATATGATCTCTTAAATCCTTCAAGACATACTTGCAATAAGCTTCAGTCAACACATGACCATCCATATACACCTTTCAATGGAATCTTGGTCATCAAATAAGCTTCAAGAGTTCAACACATGAACTCCACTATGGACAAGATCTATAAAGATATCTCAATGCAAACATTAGTCCATAGAGATTGTCATATAATTACCAAAACCACACATGAGGGAAAATGCTCTTTCAGGTACTCATCGGCATAATCTACCGGTGTGTCGTAGGCGAGGACGCGCATCACGGATGAAACCTTTCGATGCGCGCTGAATCACATCAGCCCTCTTGTCGCGTTCCTCCTCTGCTTGAAATAGCTGGTATGCACCTCACAAGATTTGACGATCTTATTGAACAACAAACGACACATAGGGTACCGGAGGCGAAAGAGATGAGGCGGATATGTGGGTACCTCGGCGAAGTAATCCCTCATGAGCTCGTTGTGGCCACGCATTCGATTCCGAGGAATTCACATCCGTCCCACGCTCGAGCCCGAGCCGTCCGACGACTCTGAGTCCTGCAAATAAAACACCTCGCACGGGTCCATCTACAAGCGAGGGAAAAGGAAGAAATTACTACCTACGACGGACTACCGAGCAAGGAAACCAACGGTGACGGAGATCTTCTGCGGCAACGGTTTCACATACCTCGGTGACGGTGAGCTTCTGCGACGGAAGGAATCCGTTGTCGAGCTTCGAAGGGGAATGGGGCCGCCGGTGAGGCGGGACCGTTTCAGTCGGGCAGATTCGAAGGGGAGGGCTTGTGGCTGCTGGGATCTGAGGCAGTGCATGGTGGCGGCGGAGCAAGAGAGCAAGAGAAGAAGGGGGAAATGTCCTTGGCACCAACTGATTTCAGCGGATGGAGATCGAGCTCGGAAGGATTGGAAAACTGCGAATATGGTGTCTCGGAGGCGCGGACCCGGATGGTCAGCAAAATTATTTCGGTTTGCGGTTCCGATGCGAGATCTAATATGCGTGATTTTCTCGACCAAAACTGTAAATTGGCGGTTATTATGCAGATGCGGTGCGGATGTGAGATCTGCTAGAGATGCTCTAAGCGGCTTAGGTCTGGTTCGGGCTCTGGTTCAGGTTCTGGTTCGTGGTCGTCGGGCTCGAGGCCGACCTTGACACCGGTGAGGAGGAACCTGCGTTGAATTGATAATTAGCTAAGGACTTCTATATGGTAGATTGTTAAATGTTTACCATGAATATTTTGAAGACATTTAGCTGATCAGAGCTAGTTGTAGCCCCGTGCATGTCCTTTGAAGGATATTCTAGAATTGTTTTAGAAATTTTATAGGAGAGCATTTCATGTTCCGAAAATTATCAAAAAAAATACTATATGTGCTTGGGGCTGACCTAGGGTGGCGAGTATTTCTTTTACTTTAAACGATGATAAAACCAAAATCAAATTTACTTCAAACTTAAGAGGTTTGATTTATTACACACGGCACACGGGCTAGTACTCCCTCCGTTCTGAATTAATTGAGTCGGATTTAGTATAAATTATACTAAATTTGACTCAATTAATTTGGAATGTTGGGAGTAGTTAGTAATATGCACATCCGTTCGCGTCGTGGAACCTCCTCTTGGCGTCGTGCGGTGTGTCAGGGAGCCGTCGCCGCCATAGCAGGTTTCCGTTTCTCTTTGGTAGACCTATCGATTCGGCCTCGTATATACAGTACGTAATGGAGATGGAATCCGACTAGGAGCCAAAGTGGGTCGATCGGGTCAGCCTATTATAAGTACAAGCCCATATACTTGGACCGAACAGACGATCTGACCGCCCGTTTTGGCCGGGAGAAGAGGCGGGGTAACCTCCTACCTAGCGATCGGTTAGATAGTTTAGATCTAGACTCTAAAGATCGACCATGGCGGTGGCGGCGCGCTTCAGCGACGAGTACATCCTCGCTATGGTGGAGGACGGTGTGGACCGACCTCTGGAAGAGAGCCTGAGGAGATTACGGTCCAAGCTGAGCGACGATCTGCGGGACGCAGAGTTTCCCATGCTGGAGCAGCTGGACAGGGTGGACAGGCTCGAGGCCAGGACCGGGGTGCTCATCGAGTACCTCACGGAGGACGTCGCCGACTACAGGCATTGCGCCGCCGTCTTCTCCCAGCGGCCGGGCGAGGATGCGCGCGCGGTCGAGTCGGCGCTGCACGCCCAGGCCGCGTGGGCTGAAGCGCGGCTCGCCGAGGCCCGGGAGGCTGTGGCCTCCGCGAGGCGTCTGCGGGACAGGTACCTGAGGGAGGCCGCCGCGGCGACAGACGAGCTCGTGCACTACGCGGCCAACGAGTTCCAGTGTTTCGTGACCAAGGAGACGGACGGCGGGTACCCTCCCTTCGGCGAGGACGCAGACAACGCGGCGAGAGCCGAGGCGGTGGACGCGGCGGCGAGGGCCGGCGACGGCGTCGGCACCCGGTTTGCGGAGAGGTTCGTCACAATCGCTGAGAGGCTCAGGAGGGCCGCCGCCACGATATACGCTGGCGAGGAGGCGCTGGTGGAGGCGATGCGGAGGCAGGCAATGGCGGTGGAGGGCCTCTGCGCCGACCCGGACGCGTTCGTGGCCAAGATGTTAGACACGGTGTCGTGGACGTTGTTCATGGCTATGAACCGCTACGTTCTCACGGAAGACAGAGCTCGGCGGCAGCAACTAGCGCGCCTGACTATTAATTGATTTCTTAAGATTTTTTTAAAGATACACAGATCTATTTATCTTCTTTCATCTTTAATACAACTACAAGCGATTTACATGTTACATACACAATGGAATTAGATACCGTTAAATCCCATAGAATCATACGCAATGTCCCATTTTCATAACAATATCAGTTTGACAACAATTTAGAACTACTTCTGCGATGCTCAATTAATTACGATAGTAATATATAGAAATTCATATTCATACTCTTTTCTCTATACTTATATTTGTGAAATGATGGTGGACAACATGTCGGTGCCAAAAAAGGTGTCCTAATCAATCCTCGTCATTGATGAGGAAAGGAGATGTCATCCCATATGCCCCCGCTCACTCACGTCGTTTGTGCTAAGGTCGACTCGGGGGCGACCCCCCCCCCCCCCCCCCCCCCCCACACACACACACAAACCCTAGCACCACCACTCGTCTTCCTTCCACTGGTTTGTGTATGAACCGTATAAGTTCACAGCTTCGGATGCTGGAATAGAGGGACAATGCAGCTTTGGCCTAGTCAGTGGCTGGGCGGGAAGGAGTTTGAGATCATAATGATTGAGGAAGTACACATAATAATTATATTCATAAATGGTATCTCTATATTTTTTTATTCCACAGTAATTTTGAAGTCATCAGCAATGGGAAGAGTTTGGTACAATGGGAGAAAACTCCGTCGCACAATGACGAGTAACATGTTGTTAGAGTAGGTACATTTAATATCATAATGACGTTAATTTTAATAAGCCCCCGGTCACATTTTGCAAGAAATACACACAGGAGTACAACAATGATTAGACTAGTCAAAATGGTAGTAACTTAGGTAGTAACATCAAACACCTCAAGATAAGTTTGCTTATGTGGCATATAATTAATAAAGAGAGAAGTGTTTGTGGATGGCCAGCATGCTTGCGGCCTCTCCTTCTACCGCCTTCGCCGATACGAGTTCTCCAATCTTCACCGGTGATGCTCTCAAACTGAGGTTCTAATACAAATTGTTTCCCCGTCGATTTCGTGTGAGAGTAGGTAGAGAGAGGGGAATGTGTGCCGAAATATGGAAAAGATTTTGGTTTGCCTCACTTTGGCCAAAGAGTAAATGAAAAGAAGTTCAAAGAACATAAGAAACATCTACATCTAATGACTTTCATGGAGGTTAGTTTTATCGCTCCAGCATTGGCCCAACCTTTAGCCTCTTCTTGTGATGAGCTCAACAGGCGTCGTAGGGTCGATTACTTGTTTTTGAACACTCAATTGTTCTGTTCCCGCCACAGCTCACAGTAAACAAAGATGATCAGAGATCGTATCCCCTCATGATGACTTGGAGTTGCAGCATCTCTTATCTTGTCCCAAATCCGAGTTACTGAAACCCCATCCTGCCAACCGTGTGGGTTCAGTACGGCGCAATTTCTCCAAGTGTCCACCGACATCCAAAGAAACATGGCGAAAGGACACTCGAAGAACAGATGCAGCATGGTCTCGAGATTTCTTAAAAACAAGATAACAAAAAGTTTAAATCTTTGTTTGCTTCACTATTTGGGACGTGTCACCGCTCTGATATATGGTATATATAGGGAGGACAAATATGTGATGCCTCATATATGTATGTGTCCCCTTACTTGTTGCAATATACTCCTTCTGTTACACAATGTAAGATGTTGTAGACATTTGTCATATTCATATGTGTACATGTATCTAGACATGTTTTAGTGTATATGTCCACTATTTTTAGTGTGAATATAGACAACATGCGTAATAACTAAAACATCTTATATTTTAAAATGAATATAATGGAGGAAGTAATACGTAATAAGTTACCAAGCATATGACTCCTTAACGAAAAGCATGGTTTGCGATTATGTCCATTCATTCGCAAAGCACACGTAGATGATGTAGTACTAGTAGATCAGATGATGTAGTACTAGTAGATCAGGGATTAAAAGGGTTGCGATTATCAAATGCTGAAAGCCTGAAACATGGATTTTTCCATGATACTTTGCATGTTGAACGGTCGTTCGCAGTGGTGGGTGACTTGGAGTACACTGACCCAAAAATGCTTTGCTATATTTTGTCCGTGCACTATCTGGGCCCCCATTTTTTTTCCAAAGCAGATGCGATCTATTTGGGCGCCATTTTTTTCATAGAATCAACCACCGCAATGTGTCTTCTCTCTCTGGTCAGCTTCGTATTCAAATTTCAAACCAGTGCAGAGCTAGAGAAAATCTAATACGAGTACTACGGAGAATTAAGAACAGATTTAAACCATCCGGGTGCAATAATTATGGGTTAGAGGGGTGCACACCAAATTTTAACCTAATTGTAAGGCAAAATAAAATTTACCTGGGTGCATGTGCACCCTAGTAGCTACATGTAGCTCCGCCAGTGATTCAAGCCGGTCGAGTCAAGCTATGCGGTCCGGGAAACCATGGTGGGATGAAGAAACGAACATGTTGATGCATCCTAGCGGGGATGGTTGACTAGATGTCGGGACAACGAACCCAGATTTTGTGCGGTGGTTGTGGTCTTCGAGTGTGTCCTTTGCAGCTAGATGACCCTTTGTGTCGTCGCTAAGGCACCGTAGCGGCCTCAAGAAACCAACACATGAGTTATGCCAAATAGATGACCCTTTGTGTTGTCGCTAAGGCACGAGAACCCACACATCGCCGATAAACAAGATCTTACCGTGATAAAATCATCACTAACCATTGTTGTCCCTACGGCGTGAGCCACCACACGAAACCTACACATTGCCAATCATAACGTTGTGCATGTCCAGACCAAGAAAAGCTTGGATGAGCCCAATGATTTTTAAAACGACGGCCTAAAGAGGGTGACGGTGTGGAAACACCGTCGCTGCAGCCAACCCCTGTAGGGTCTAGTCCATCGCCCGAAAGATGGCAAACGGTACTTTACGGATTCGACCGACACGACACCCGTAGAGTCCTAGACTCACTAAAATTGTGGCCCAGCTCAAAACAAAACTCAAAAACTGAACTAGCTTTCCGAATCCGGCGCATGCACGCCTGTCACGATTTCCATGTGCCTGCCATGATCGGAACCGTTCAATGAAAACCGTCGTGAGAACATGTGCAAGTGACCTCTGTCGCTTCTGCCGTCGTCGCCCGATCAGATACTCAGATCCCGATTTGTATCTTTTCAGAAGCTGAAACTGATCCGCTTTCCTGCAAATTCTCGAAATTGATGTCGATTGATTCAATCATTCTGCGTAAAAGGAAAGGAAGCCACCAACCGCCGGAACCGTGCGCTGAATAAACCCCCAGGTCCAAAAGCAGCATTCCGAATCCCCTGTCATTCCACTCCAAATCACTCCTCCCTCCTCGCACGCCGACGCGAGGAGAGACGAAGAGCGTCTGCTGGCCGGAGTGCTGCGCCGTCCGGTCTCCCGGGTTGCCTCGATCTCCTCTTCTGCTTCTCTCGGTAAGGCCTTCCCCTGTTTTCCAGGCAAGCCATGGTTACTGTCTGGATGGGTTTGTGCGGTAATTCGTGGCGCTCTTCCTTCGCCGCGGCATTGAGGAGTCGTAGCCCGAATCGTTCGTTCGTCCCCTCCGGCGGCCTGGCCGGCAGTCCGTTTGGTCCCGCTGATCTAGTCCCATACGGCGATACTAGATCCGAGTTGATTCCGCATGACTTGACTTAGTTCTTCGGTTGCCTCAGCGCAGCTTATGTTCTGACAGATTTTGGGGGTTCCATCCGTTGAATATCCCCACCAGAACAGTGCCTTGGCCTGGACCCTCTCTGTTCTGTGCGATTAGATGCAGAGCATTTCGCTGCGTTTTGCAGACATAAAGAGGTTTAATTATATGCTATTTACTCATGTATGTGTGTCTGTCTGCCTGTGATTAGGACGTGTGATGGTAGTATTGGTACGATCAAGCAACTCTAGAACGTGTGATGGCTCGATTACCTATCACCGTGCCATTTTTGGGTATATATATCAGACCACCGTTGTATTGCTTGTGCAGCTTATTTTGTATATATCTGTTATACTCACAGTCGCATCATACATTTCTTATGATGATCAAGCAACCAAAATATGTTCTGAATTCCTGCTCATGACCAAACAAAAATTATGAATCATATATCTGAATACACATGTTGTATTAATTTGGTTTACATTGCATTTTGCAGATGGGGGACATAGCCAAGGACTTGACAGCCGGAACCGTCGGAGGGATCGCCAACCTGGTCGTTGGGCACCCGTTTGACACCATCAAGGTCAAGCTCCAGAGCCAGCCCTGCCCTGCTCCAGGCCAGCTTCCCAAGTATGCCGGCGCCTTGGATGCTGTCAAGCAGACGGTTGCGGCCGAAGGGCCGAGAGGACTGTATAAGGGGATGGGGGCTCCTCTTGCTACTGTTGCGGCCTTCAACGCTCTTCTGTTTACTGTGAGGGGGCAGATGGAGACTCTCTTGAGGTCCGAGCCTGGGGCACCATTGACGGTCAAGCAACAGGTTGTCGCTGGAGCTGGTGCGGGGCTTGCGGTCTCCTTCCTGGCATGCCCAACAGAGCTGATCAAGTGCAGGTAACTAAAGTGGCAGCACGCTCATTTCATTTCATTTACTTTACTTTCATGATGTGATCTAAACTCCATATCGTACATATGATGTATTTTTGTATGTGAAATTAGAATTTATGTGCTAAAGTCCTGATGTTCATCCTTTATTGAAGCTGCCTTTCGTGCACACACTGGCTGTCTCTCGTGCTGTGTACTTCCTTTCCATCATTCCATTGTATCACAATTCATCTCGTTTAGCTTGCATCATTATCATGCATTACTCGCGATGTATTAATGCTCTACAATCTAGTTCATAGAAAGAAAAGATGCGAGGATCAATTATATATAGGCCTTGGTGCTGTAAGACCAATGTCCATAGGGTGCATAACTGAAAAACTAAATTATCTCCCTAGTTAGTAGAGCATCAGTTAAAGAAAGTCCCTGGGGTTTAATGGGTGGATCTAATGTCGGTCAGTGAGTTAAGATTTATGAATCGATGTGGGATACTCATGATATTTTCCGTTGTATGAAACTGACGGTTCCTGCACATTCTAGATGTCATCGATGTTGTGTACTTCATATGCATTCCACTGTATTCTCGGTCTATCTCATTTCCTTCAGCATTACATCCAGGGGGAACAGAAAGTAAGACCTGGTTGTTCTCAACTTACCGGTGATTTTATTAATTCGAAGAATCCAAAGAGCTTTCAGATGAGTAATAGAATCAAAATTAAAACCGAGATTGATCCTGTGGTAATCACAACACATTGGAATAATCAATCTGAAAGCATAAAGACTAAAAGGAACCAATTCATAGCTGCAGTGGATTGTTCCTGTTGATTTTAGGATCACTGAAAAAGTTTCTGAGCTTTAATTTGCAATTGCTCTTAAGGCAAGTGGCATAAGACTTCATAGTTAGAAAGGGGAATTTGTCTTCGATAAGTTCTACCTTATCAGTCTTATGATTGTTTCCCTTGAAACTCATCTTGAATAGATGATTACTTGTAAATGCATTTGGGAGCTGTAACAGTAACAGTGCTGCATTTGATTTTGTTTGGTGCCAGGATGCAGTTTGGCAATAGGCAAAGATCCAAAGAATACATATAATCCCTTGCCCTACTTTCTTATGTCTTATTGAAGAAGATAGGTTTAAGACCGACCATATGATGGCTTCTGAGTTATGTCTGCTGGTTTGCAGGTTGCAGGCCCAGAGTAGTTTAGCTGAAGCTGGTGCTGCGGCGCTCCCTAAAGGGCCGATGGATGTGGCAAGGCATGTCCTGAAGGACGCTGGCCTGAAAGGTCTATTCAAGGGCCTTGTCCCAACAATGGGCCGTGAGATCCCCGGCAACGCCATAATGTTCGGCGTATATGAAGCCGTTAAGCAGTACATGGCTGGTGGTCAGGATACGTCAAACCTCGGCCAGGGCTCTCTCATCCTTGCTGGAGGCCTCGCCGGAGGAGCGCTGTGGCTCACAGTGTACCCTACCGACGTGGTGAAGAGCGTGATCCAGGTGGACGACTACAAGAAGCCGAGGTACTCGGGGTCGATCGACGCTCTGAAGAAGATCGTCGCGGCCGAAGGAGTGAAGGGCCTGTACAAGGGGTTCGGCCCTGCCATGGCCCGCAGCGTCCCGGCCAATGCCGCCACCTTCGTTGCCTACGAGATCACAAGATCGGCTATGGGTTGACCCAAGGTTCCAGCGCCATCTCCATCCCTTCTCCGACATAGCTGAAGCAACATTTGGCAGAGCAATACAGACAGAAAACAGGACCACGGCAAGCAAAAGACCAAACACACATTAACCATTCTTCTTTGCTGTGACATTATGTTCCAAAAACCTTTCAAATATTGGCAGGATCGTTGGTATAATAAGGGTGAGCTTTACCTACCTCTGCGTGTGTCATGTGTGGAGGAGTGAGTAGTGTATGTAGCTGGTAATTTGGCTTGTCGTGATGGTTGGCTGGGAGTGGATTGGCCATCCGACGGCGATCCAATGGTTAGGGAGTGGTTCTCTGATGTCGATGTGGTGGTGGCCTTTGTTTGGGGTTTTGTTGGGTTGCAAGCAGCGTCTGGTGAGCGAGTGAGTGGGTGGTTCTGCCGTTCTGGTCTTGCTTGGCATCTGAACCACCTCTCCCTTCTTCCTGGCCTGTATTTTCTTGCCCCTACCCTTCAGTGGTAGTGTGTTCTCTTCTCGTCTTGCTTCTCCGTAGGAGGGCGGAGTGAGTCCTTGCCAAGCTCCATTGACGCCGGCCCAGAATCTAGGAGTTCAGGTAATTTTCTTCTGTGTCCTCTTGCGAAGGTTGCTCTTCCTGTTTCATCTTCAGACCACCGGGAGTTTAGATACCTGGTTGGGAATTGCAGTTCTTCATATTCGTTTCACTGCCTGTGGTGAACGTTTCAAGTTCTAGCTTCTTTCTCACGGGGAAGATTCTTCCTGAATGTGCCTTCTGATTCTGAAGCACGAACAAAAACCCAAATCTTCAGTGCTCTACTTGAGAGTGAGAGATGAGACATGATGTCCTCATTCTGTGCTGTTACATTGTCCTACTTGCAATCGCAATACTTATTTTGCAAGTGTGTCATCCCCAAAAGCTGGATTCTCCGGCAGATTCAAAACAATGTTGCCAGGATTCTCGTGCGCCCGTGATTTCCACAGAAATCTATGTCTTGTATTTTGTCAAACGGCATCGTTTAGGCTGTAAAGTGTAAACATTGACAGGCTGCTCAGTGCTCAGTGCTGATGCCCATTTGTTATTCCGCTGAACTGTTAAACAAATCAGCAAGTAATCATCGAGGAAACTGACTGTCATCCACCACATCCAAATTGTGTTGTGAGAGCAGATGGGTGACGTGGCCAAGGACCTCGCCGCCGGCACGGTGGGCGGCGCGGCGCAGCTGGTGGTCGGCCACCCGTTCGACACCATCAAGGTGAAGCTGCAGAGCCAGCCCACGCCGCCGCCCGGCCAGCCGCCCAAGTTCGCCGGCGCCATAGATGCCGTCAAGAAGACGATTGCGGCGGAAGGACCCGGGGGCCTGTACAAGGGCATGGGCGCCCCGCTGGCCACCGTCGCCGCCTTCAACGCCGTGCTCTTCACCGTCAGGGGCCAGATGGAGACCCTGCTGCGGTCCGAGCCCGGCGTGGCGCTCACGATCAACCAGCAGGTCATCGCCGGCGCAGGGGCCGGCGTCGCCGTCTCCTTCCTCGCCTGCCCCACCGAGCTCATCAAGTGCAGACTGCAGGCACAGAGCGCGCTGGGCACCGCCGCACCTGCTGCTGTCGCTGCTCCCGCCGGCGCCGCGGCTGCCACCGCCACGGCCACTGCCGCCGCCGCGGTGAAGTACGGCGGTCCGCTGGACGTGGCGAAGCACGTGCTGCGGTCGGAGGGCGGCATGCGGGGCCTCTTCAAGGGCCTCGTCCCGACGATGGCGCGCGAGGTCCCCGGCAACGCCGTCATGTTCGGCGTGTACGAGGCGACGAAGCAGTACATGGCCGGCGGGCAGGACACGTCGGGGCTGGGCAGGGGCTCCCTGATCCTCGCCGGCGGGATCGCCGGCGCGGCGTTCTGGAGCTCCGTGTACCCGACCGACGTGGTGAAGAGCGTGCTCCAGGTGGACGACTTCAAGAACCCAAAGTACTCGGGGTCCATCGACGCGTTCAAGAAGATCCTCGCCGCCGAGGGGGTGAAGGGCCTGTACAAGGGGTTCGGGCCGGCCATGGCGCGCAGCGTTCCGGCCAATGGTGCCTGCTTCCTTGCCTACGAGGTGACCAAGTCACTGCTCTAAGGCAAATTTCTTGGATCAAATGCTCTAAGGCAGATCGATCGCCATTCTTGACATTCTTCTTCTTCTCTCTGCTCTCTGATTCAGCGATCATCTTATGTATTCAGGACTGTCAGTCAGTCAGTGCTACCTCTGTAACAGAAAAACGAGCCAAATGAATTGAATGGAAATTAGTGTTCTTAATACATGGCGTTCTTTTTTTGTCTTTCTATCTGATGTAAAGATGCTTCCTTTGAACCGTATCAAGGCACATCATCGGTTCGCTATTGCTGCCGTGCTCCTGCCTGCCATGCCATGTTTCCTCTTCTTCCCAACGCTAGTAAGATCTCCCTTAGCTCTGAATCTTATCTTGTGTGCCTGATCGGGTAACCTGCAGAAAGAGAACACACAGGGAATACTGTCGATGTGTCGACTGGCTCTCATCTGATGATTGGTGACAAAGCTGAGGTTCGTTTGTATTCGTATATAGGCCAAATCTGTAGAGCAGTTATAGTGTTACGTAAGAGGTAGTGATGGATGCTGCTGGTTTCATGGCTGGCTCGCAGTTCAACTTCAACTGCTGCCGAACTCATGATGATATCAGCACGAAAGGGAAACTGATAGGGAAAATAATGGAAGGTTTTGGATTCCGTTTGACAGACAACTCGAATCTGCCTTCGGCTGCTCACAGGACGAGGCGATTAGTCCGTAGGTTCTTAACATCCATTGGAAGAGGCATTAGTTGTTAGTAGATTAAAAATGTTGTTCATACAGGAACACAACGGGGTGGTGGCGCAGTTGGCTAGCGCGTAGGTCTCATAGCTAAAGCGAGTGATCCTGAGGTCGAGAGTTCGAGCCTCTTTAACCCCAATTTTTTTGCATTTTACTCCTTCCTCTGCTAAGTGTACTCCGGCCGGGTGTAACTCAGAGTTGCCGCTTACATCTCCCGTCTACAATTACACGTTTTTTTTGCAGGGGAATTAAACATTTATCAACAAGGAAGGTTGCGTGCCTAGCATCTCTCATCTCCAATTAAACATTTGTCAATAAGAAAGGTTGGGTGCATGTGGATCGAGGAGCGGCTCTAGCTCTCCTCCCTCTAAAACTTTGGGCTAAGATCTTCAGTGTTGTCTGGACTTCAAACGTTGGACTTGAAATGTGGCTCTAGCTCTTCTCCCTCTAAAACTTTGAGCTAAGATCTTCAGTGTTGTCTGGACTTCAAACGTTGGACTTGAAATCGTTGCTTCTATTTTCTTCAAGCGGGGCCGCCAAGTTAGCGTATGTTGTCGGTCGTTCAAATGCATTTGTTGTCGTCTCTCTGGTCATTGGGAGAGGTTCTATCGTGCTCGCTCTCTGGTTCCCACTCTCCGATCGCTCATGCTCCTTTCAACCGAAGTCGTTCACCCTCCGTTCAGCCTTGTCCTCTAACATGGAGGTTGGTTGAGGTCATGGGTCACTCATCACTATGTTGGTGTCGCCAATGTCCCCTTATGTATGTTGCAAGGATTCCAACGTCAGTTTCTTTTTTGTCTACTGTGAAGTACTTGCTTGCCCTGTTACACATCGAGCCCCTTTAGATGGTTGAGTTGTTTCGCGCTAAGCTTCATGATGCTCTTATCAAGTTTCAGGTTGTGTCTGTTGTACCTTTTATGTCTAAGTTCCAGGTTGATGTCGTTCATAGGGGGGGGGGGGGGGGGGGGCTGCTTCTTTGGATAACTATCTCCTCGTGCTCCGCATGCGACGTCGTCTATCCATGATAGTGTATTCATCAGCGAGGTTGTGCCTCCAGTTAGAGGAGCCTTGTGGGGATCATCGTTATTGTTGACGATGGAGCTCATTGCAATCCTTGTCAGCGAGGAAGGTTTTGAAGGGTGTAATAAGAAAGGTGGTGAATTATCTCAGAATGACAAGTAAGAAGATTGGTACCGAAAGGAAAACTTCCACATTTGTTTGCTAGCCGGGTGTTTCACGTCTGGTCTCAGTAGTTCGTGGTTGTAATAAGTTGAACGAGTGTGTTGACGATCAGATGCTTGGTTGGTGTGTCGTTTGGTCATGGTGTGGTGTCTGTTGTAATTTTTTGCCAATTTTTAGGCTAACTTTCTTCTGCTTAGTTAATTAATAGATTGGGGTAAGAAAACTGCCCCTGTTTACAAAAATGTCGGAATGATTTGTCAAATGTCAAACATTGATTGGAAATGGCTTGGGCCGCGGGAGGAGTAGAACACACACCGGAATGGATGGCGTACTGCTACTAATCAGCAGTAATCACTGTCAAAACCCATCAGGAAAACCAAAAAGATCAACAGCAGTTGTTACCCGTCCATCGGATACCAAAATAGTGGGCGTTTGGTTAGTGTTTTTTCTTAGCTTTTAACTTTGGCTCATAAGTCAAAAACACCTAAGTAGTCTTGTAGGCTTAGCGGTCGCCTGATCGGACAGTTCAGCTGCTAAAAATAATATCCGGCTGCGTCCACTGATCGATATTGCGGCGGGGTGAAAGTAAAGCTTTTCCATTTTCAATAAAAGAATCTGAGCACAGTAAAAAGATGGAGCCTTTAAGCTTGTCCTGGACGTTACAAGAAGAGGAAAAGATGGAGCCTTTTTCCGGGTTTGATTATTGGGGCAAGTTGCGCAAGTGGATGAGGAAATCGAGTGTCAGGTCAGTGTCTGAAAGACAGCGCCATGTGAGTGAAACGCCATCCCTGCGCAACCGCCGCCGGTAAGCTTTCAATGCTTCTGTCGTCGTCTCCGGCGCCGGCGCCCACCATTGTTCCTGATTACGATCGACCCTCTCGACGATGATGTTGCATCTGTTCAGAAGCTTGCATTGCCTGCCATGCGCGGGTGCTGATCGGAGGGGAAAAGAGATGTCCGAAGATCTAGTGGTGATTCCTTTTTGCATGATGATGCCAAATTGACAATGGGGCGAGGCGATTGGTTAAAGGGCGTCCCCACTAATGGCGAGTGGAGCACCTCCTAAACAGCATTACTGAGCTTTCTAGACAAAGAATCTTGTGTTTTTTCAATTGTAGTAAGTTCCAAACTGATTTGTCTCCGGAAAGAAGAATGACAAGAAAAAAAATGATGCTCACTGGGTCTCCTGAGCATCTTCCTATCTGTACTAGTACTACTACTATAGTTTTCTTCCATGCCTGA
The DNA here is from genome assembly GCA_026929855.1 of Poa annua. Taxonomy (NCBI): domain Eukaryota; kingdom Viridiplantae; phylum Streptophyta; class Magnoliopsida; order Poales; family Poaceae; genus Poa; species Poa annua. The sequence goes on along the minus strand of CM049431.1, from coordinate 73,995,499 downwards.
ATCTATAAAGCACCAGGATAATTCGCAATGGGCATCCATCACACTCCCGAAGAAAAAAAATACTTAGAAATAGCGTTCATAAAATGATATGGCTTCTGGAAGGCTCGGCCAACAAAAGTGCCTAGGATATGTGCACAAGTTTGGGCATACATCCACCCAAAAAATGCAGTAATGGACACAAATTGGTTTTGGGTAATACAAGTTGTGTTTTTGTTTCGGGGAACAAGGAGATCAAGCGTCGATCGCCACTGTGTTTCTTCATGCTGGTTCCGAACAAAACAATCAACCATCCCGGAGGTCACGCCAACAGAAAAACATGACAGCAAACAGACAAAAAAACCTACACCCGCTAAACAAGCATCCCAAAACAATCACTACTAAATACAGTGATATCATCTCAGGATCTACTAGTAGAGTTGATAGATACGTAGGAATATTTCTTTTCGTTTCTTCTGAATCATGCAAGCATTTCTCATCACTAATTTATCATCATGATTGATCAACAACAAGTGCTAGAGTATGCTAATGAACATTGAGTAGTAGTATTGCTAAGCTGGCGTGGTACCAATTGCATGCAAAGTTGAATTCCAATTGCAATCACAAGACAAAGAAAGGTGAAAGAATTCCAAGGAAAAGAAAAGGGATGGAGGAATCCATGGAAAGAGAGTCTTATTACAGGCAGCACCTCAGGAATCACACCTATTTGAAGCTCCTGCACGCGTCAAATTCGAAGCGACCCCCTCCCGAAGAAGAAAAATTAAAGCATCCGGTGGCCGGTGCTATTCCGCCGGCGGTGCGGCGGGCGTCGCCGAGGCCGCGGCGGCGTTGGCCTCGGCGAGGGACTTGAGCTTCTGGAGGTTGAGCCTGACGACGGTGTCAGCGAAGAGGCGCGTGTCCTCCTGGCTGTTTCCTTCGGGCACGTCGACGACGTAGGACTCGAGTACGACGGTGCAGATCTCCGCGGGCGCGGCCGGGACGATCTCGGAGACGGTGGTGACGGACTTGTAGTTGGCCAGACGGTGCTCGCCGCCAGTGATGGTGAAGCCGAAGGCCCTGCGCGCGTCGTCGAGGATGTCGAGGCGCTCGGTGCTGGTGCTGGCGGGGAGGCCCGAGATGACGCTGACCTCGCGGAGGCGGCCCGGGCGGAGCTCGTCCCCGGCGTCGGGGTCCGGGCGGAGCGCGCAGCTGCGGATGAAGTGCTTGTACACCTGCGGGCAGTCGAAGCGGCGGACGATGGCCCACGCGGCGGCCGCCGGGGCCTCGATGCGCTGCGCGACGAGGGAGGAACATTGGCCTGGCCCCAGGTCGTACCGGTGGTACTCGTCCACCGTAGGCTGCAGCTGCGCGTACTCCGCCGCCGTCAGGCCAAGCCCGGCCGGCACCTCCGGCAAGGGCTCCGCCGCCGCAGGCTGCTGCTCCATCCCGACTGGATGCGCCTCGACGCGGTGGGGTTGGATGGGAAGAGGATGCCTTGGAGCGAAGGAGCCTTGGGGGGGACGAGCTGCCTGCTAGTGCATTTAATACTACTCCAATCTAGCAGAAGACAGTGAGGCGAGATGGGGAATTGGGAGTTGGGATTTGGGCTTTCTCTCTCACTCCATGGAATTTGTAAAAATGCGTTTATGTTTTGTGGTATATGATGCCTACACTCTTTGGGCTTCAATTTGTATTTTAATTTATTTTATTATTTGGATGGATTTTGGTTCATGGAATATTCAAATACGGAAAACACCACTTTTGTAGATTTTCTCAAATACAATGACGACGATACCACGTTAAAAAAATGTGGTTTCGTAAGAGTACGACGGTAGTCTTTAGTCCAAATGTACTAATCTAGTCATTTTTTCTACATAAGTGAATCTTATTTTAGTGGTAAAAGATTTTAGTTTTCCTTACCTACTAACTATTTTTCGTGTAAAAATTGTCTTTTTTATTACTTTGTGGATAAAACTACTACCAAGGAGAATGTACCAAAAAGTTGAAGTGGTCGTAAAAAAAAGTCCTTATTTTACGGAGTTATTGTAAATCAGCGAGTAAAGACATTAGGTAGCACTCTCTTCGTGTGTAAAACTAGAATCATGTTTTAGATTTTGTTGAGGGTTATGATGGAAAATAAGGCAAATTGATACCTCGATCAAGGTAGTAGTATTTTTACACTAACTATTTGTTGTTTAGTTCTTATAAAATGACATCTATAGTAGTATGGCTGACTTGTAATTATTTTTTTTGCGTTGGCAACTGACGAGGTGCTAACTCAACAAGTCACAAGGTTGCGCACCCCGGGTTGATTGATGGGGAGAGAGAGATGAGTGCAAGGTGATCACGACGGCTGACAAGCGAGGTTTTACCCAGGTTCAGGCTCCCGGAGGATAACACCCTACTCCTGCTTGTCTGGTTATTGCTGCGAGTAGCGATTACAATGGTGAGATTGCGATCTCGCTAGGGTTTGTCGTAGTAGTTCTGAGCGTGTCCTCTAGTACGGGCAACCCTCCTGGCTTTATAGGCAGCCAGGTCTCGGGTGGTTGGTACAGATACGGTAGGTTACAAGATCTAACCGAGTTGGACTAGGATACGAGGTACCCCGAGTGGGCCTTTCCATCCTTGGCGCGGTCTAGGTAGCATCATCGTGGGCAACCCGCAAGATAGCCCCACGTCAGTAGCCCCCGAGTGCTTGGTCGAAGCGTAGAGTCGGACAAAGGACTCCTTCCTCCTGGACGCGCCGTTGGATTGCTTGATCTTGAGCTTGAACTCGAATTTCTTCAGTCGAACCAACCACTCTCGATGGGAGTAATCTGTGTAGTCGAATTACTTTGTCTTCATCTTCTTGTGAAGCTTGCTTCTACTCAGCCTGTTTTGGCTTACTTGTTGGATGGATTCGGCTGCTCGAGCTTACTGCGTTGCCACTCGAACGGTTTCTTCGGGTGCTCGGATCATTGGCTGATCCTACCTTGCTGATTTCAGCTGCGAAGCCTACCACTCGAATAACTTCTTCGAGTTTCTTCGGTTGATTTTGGAGCCGTTGGCTTGGTGACGTCATTGATGACGATTTGTTGCACGCCTCTGCGCCCGATGGGACGTGACGTGGCGGGCCCCGCTGTCAGAGCTGACCACGGTCCGCAGTTGTCACGTCTCCGAAGTGGGCGCGAAATTTGCGCGGCACGATGACGACGCCTCGGTTCTCGTGCGTAGTGGAGGAAGTTGGCGGCGACGGTTGGTTTCTCCGTGCGACACGTGGACGGCTGGATGCTCTCGCTCGGAGCCCTTGCTTGATGGACGGTTGAGATGCCGATCCTCGAGGCATAAGTACTGCGCCTTGGCGTTTGGGATGTCATCTTCTCCAATCGATTCTTGCCTTTCTTCCCCTCTTGCGCTCTGCCATTTCCGCCGCCATCCCGAGCTCCAAGCAATCCGTCCACGCACCTTGCGACCTTGGCCATGGGCAAGCCGAAGAGCGCCGCTGGCTCCTCCGCCGCCGCTGACGACGCCGGGGTGATGAAGAAACCCGAAGGCGATTGGCAGAGGTCTTCGATGAAGAAGACTGATGTGGAGCTACTCCGCGCGCAGGGCCTGCTGCCACCTGCCGACCAAGTCCAGGTACGAGTCCCTGGCAAGGAAGTCTTCCCCACTCCCCGCGATGGGGAACGTGTTTGCTTCGCGGACTTCATTCCACGAGGCTTCGGGTTCCCCATGCACGATTTCGTGCGCGGTCTCCTGTACGCCTATGGGGTTCAGATCCACGATCTGACCCCCAATGGCGTCTTGAGCATCGCGGGCTTTATCGTGCTCTGCGAGTGCTTCTTGGGTGTCGCGCCCCACTGGGCATTGTGGAAGTCGCTCTTCCTCGTTCGCAAGAACGTGGGGAAGAGTGGGCTGACCTTCCCAGTGGGCGGCTTCGGAATCCAGGTGCGCGGTTGAAAGAACATTTCTATGATCTCTGTGTTTTGTGTGTTAGTTAACAACATGTGGATGTATTAAGTTGGTGTTAAGTAATGCAGGATAATCTAGGAACTCTTCAGATGCCTCAGCACCAAAACAGGAGAAAAAGAGACAGCACTGAAAGTGTGCTCAGCCCCTGGTGGGGGCCGGAGTTTCCGGTCCAGGGGGCCGGAGTTTCCGGCCCTGCATGAAGTTTCCGGTCCCTGAGGACCGGAATCTTCTCCGTTGCTCGGTTGCCGAAAGTGTGTTCAGCCCCTGGTGGGGGGCGGAGTTTCCGGTCCCGAGGACCGGAGTTTCCGCCCCAGGCCAAAGTTTCCGGCCTCATGGATCTCGAAGATGTCCAAGTTCAGATTGAAGATCTGGTGTTCAACCCCTGGTGCCCCCCGGAGTTTCCGGCCTCCCTAGGCCGGAGTTTCCGCCCCTGGCCGGAAACTCCGGCCACTAGGGCCGGAGTCTCCGGCCTGGGTTTTGGCTGCAACGGTTACATCTTTGGAGGGGTATAAATACCCCTCCTCCTTCCTCCAGAAAAGGGCTTGACCAAAAAGGAGGAGCTCCATTGTTGTTGCAAGCCAAGAATCCCAAGATCTCCCAATCCCCCCATCCAAACTCGTTGATCTTTGGAGGATTGAAGGAGAAGGCCCCGATCTACATCTTCACCGAGCCGTTCTTCATTTCCCCCTCATTCATTTGAGGGAACACTTGCTAGGGCTTCCACTAGGAAACCTAGCCCATTGTTGTACTTACCTATTGTCTTTGTGACAGATTGTAGCTGTTCGGGAGCCCCCAAGCCCTTTGTGGGTCGTGCCCCGAATCGTTGTTGTAAAGGCTCCGGATTCCGCCTCGAAGGATTCCGATGGTGGAAGTGGACCAAACCTTTGTGGTGCGGTTCACCGGAGATTAGGGTGAGGCCTTTGTGGCCGTTGAACCATTGTGTTGGTTCACACCTCTCCAACGAGACGTACTCCCATTCAAGGGAGGAACTCGGGAATACATCCTTGTCGTCTCGTGTCTTCACTTCGGTTACTTCTATCCTTTTTATTGCCTTATTGTATCTTGCTTAGTTGCTAGCTTGTCATATAGGAAATTCACCTTAGTTGCATATCTAGTGAATTTACCTTTGTGTCAAGCCTAATTTGAAAAAGAACTAAAATTTGAATTAGCACCTATTCACCCCCCCCCCCCCTCTAGGTGTCATACCGATCCTTTCAATTGGTATCAGAGCGAAGGCTCTCTTTTCGGGTTTAACCGCCTAAGAGAAGTATGACACAAAGTGAGGATGAGACCGCAAGGCTTGCCGAGGCTAATGAGTCCCTTAAAAAGGACCAAGCCACCGCGGCATCCATGGCCGATATCAAAGCTTTGGAAACAACTTTGACATCTTCCATGGATGCTAGGTTTAATGAGTTTCGTGACTTGCTCAATAAACTCATTAACAACAAGTCCTCGGATTTCATCCCGCTTGAAAAAGCTTCTAACTCCGATGAGGGTGGACCCAAGGAGGATAAAGAGCAAAAAGAGAAGGAGGTGAAAGCAAATGATAAGCCTAAGTCATCTCCCAACTCGCATGAGGAAAAGGAAGAGTATCATGCCGTTCGGGGATGGTACTCTCCCGATCCAATTATCACTACCCGCATAAACCCTTTAGGTCCCCCACCTAAGCTTAATGCATTAGCTTTTGCTAGTTGGCAACGCTCAATGAAATCTCATGTCAACAGTGCCTCCATCGAGCTTTGGAGGATTATTGAAGAAGGATACATTGTGGAGGATCCAAGCAACATGACCAAGAGAGAGTTCGCCGAAAAGCAACTAAACGCTTCCGCTCTCCATATGATTGAACTCTCCTTGAGCGACACCGACAAGCATCATGTTCTACATGCCACCACCGCCAAAGAAGCTTGGGATTGTCTTGAGCGTGCCTTCCTTGGAAATGAAAGCATGAAGAGAAATAGATATGAATCCTTGTGCAATGCCGCCGAAGGTTTCTACATGCTTGACAACGAGACCCATGAAGAGATGTATGGTAGACTCAAGACTCTTGCCAAAGCCTTTTATGATGTGGGAGCAACATATGTTGATGATGCTTGGGTCAAGAGGAAGTATGAGAATGCTCTCTTGCCCTCGGAGCCAATGGAGTTGAAGTCTATTCAAGGAAGATACAACTACCTTCAATTGTCTTCCCATGAAGTTATGCAAGAAGTTCAAGCCTCCAAGGTTGCCACCAAGAATGTCGAAGATAACCGTGCTAGGGCCATGGGAATGAGACAAGGTCCCTCTCTTGCCTTGAAGGCCAAGGTGACTTGCCTAGATGCAAATGATGAAGTTGAAGCTTGTCCTGGCAACATTGCTCCACATGATCTTGAGCAAGCCCTCAATAGTCACATTGCACTTGCCACAAGAGTGTTTTGGAATGACCCGGCTAGTGCTAAAGCTCGTGTTGATCGAGATAACAACACAAGTGGCAAGAAAGAGCTTGCCTCAAGGACAAAGACATGCTACAATTGTCATGACAAGAACCACTACATAAGAGAGTGCCCTTATGAGAACGTGAGCAAAATGATGGGAAGCTCATCCCAAAGGATCACTCCAAGTTGATTCAAAAGAAGCCCGCAAGACCAATAAAGCCCTTCTTCAAGAAGGCACCGAGAATTGTGTTGGTGGCACAAGAGGAATATGCCACAAGTGATTCCGAAGATGAAGATGCACCTAACAAAGAGGTAGCCGCATTGGCTATTGTCTCCACTTCACCATCATCTCTTTTTGAATCCCCCAATGAGAACCTCTCCACCAACACCGCTCGTTGCCTCATGGCTCATGTCACCGAGGTATCATCCCCTTCTCCTAAGACTATGCATGATCAATCTAGTCTTGAGATTAAGAAGGAATTAGTTGCCTTCGATACTTTTGTGACTAACTTGCAAGGTGAGGCCAAGGAACATGTTGAGTCTCTCATGAGACAACTATGTGCGGCCGAAGAACTTCTTCAAGAAAAGAGTAAGATTGAGAGAGAGGATTCTCTCACCATTGCTTCCTTGAATGCTTCCATAGCATCCTTAAATAGCTCTCTTGATGAAGAAAGTGAATATAGAACCACTCTAGAGGAAAGACTTGAATCTCTTGATGCTAAAAATGATGAAATCATTAGTAAAATCATTAAGGATAGAGATCATGTTTTTGCCAAATATAAAGTGATTAAAAAGGAGAAAGTTGAACTTGGGGTTGCAAATACTATACTTCTTGAGGATATGGAGAAGCTTGATAAAGCTCACAAGGTCTTGAAAATGACCCACTCCATCCTTGTTAAGTCACATGAGCAACTCCAAACTCAACTCTCTAAAACTTGCTCAACTAGCATAACCATTCTTCCTCGTGTTCATGAAAATGTCATTGAAGAAAATGCTAGGTTAAAGGTGGATCATGCTAAGACCTCTATTCCTAAAGGTAACGATAAGGGTTTTGCTCATTTGTTTGAGTTAAAACCACACAAAGGAAAGGAAGGTCTTGGGTATGTGGCCGAGGCAAAGAAGAAGGTGAGCAACACCAAGGAGAACAAGACCAAGCCCGCACAAGCTAAGACTAACATTGCGAGTGGTAATGCCTCTAGGGGCAAGACCACTCGTAGTGACTTTGCGGGGCATAACAATCCCAACTACATTCTTTATGTTGATTATTATGGTGATGTTTATGCAAAATATGTTGGTCCTTATGATGGTTACATTGACTATTCTATTTGGGTTCCTAAGACCCTTGTTGCTAACCGAAAGGGACCCATTGAGAAATGGGTACCTAAATGCAAGAAATGATTTCTTGTAGGACTATGCTTCCGGTGGATCTAAATGGGTGATTGATAGTGGATGCACTAGTCATATGACCGGAAGCAAGGAGATCATGACGGAGTTGAGACCAAATTTAAATCACTCAACCGTCTCTTATGGTGACAAGTCCAAAGCCGAGGTAAAGAGTCTTGGCAAGGTGGTAGTTGCAAGGGATATCACCCTTGTAAATGTCATGCTTGTTGAGTCTCTAGGTTACAATCTTATGTCCGTTCGTGCTCTTAATAAGATGAACTTTGATGTCTATTTTACTCTTGATATGGTGGTACTCTTGAGGAGCAAGACTCTAAAGGTCATGTTCGTTGGGCATGTTGAAAATGAGTTGTTTGTGGTAGACTTTTCGGGGTCAACCAACACTCAAGCAATATGCCTATTCGGAAAGGCCGACGTGGGGTGGTTGTGGCATCGCCGCTTGTCCCATGTCAATATGAGAACTTTGCAAAGTCTTCACAAGGGTGGCCACATTCTTGGACTAAATGAGAATGTTTCTTTTTCTAGAGATCGTCTTTGTAGGGCTTGTGTTGAAGGAAAGATGCATGATTCTCCCCACCCAAGCAAGACCATCATCTCATCATCAAGGGTATTGTAACTTCTTCATGTTGATCTTTTTGGTGCCGTACCTCAACCTAGCCTTGGTGGGAAGAAATATTGTTTGGTGATTGTCGATGACTATTCAAGATTCACTTGGGTTTTCTTCTTCAAGACAAAGGATGAAACTCAACAAACCATCGTCGATTTCTCCAATGAAGTTCAACGTCAACACAATCTTCCCATATTGGCCATTAGAAGTGACAATGGCTCCGAGTTCAAGAACTACTCCCTAAATGAGTTTCTTAGCGACGAGGGAATTCGACATCAATACTCCGCCGCTTACACTCCTCAACAAAACGGTGTAGCCGAGAGGAAGAACCGGACTCTTATGGATATGGCTAGGTCCATGTTGGCGGAGTTTAAGTCTCCACTCTTCTTGTGGGCCGAAGCTATCTCCACGGCGTGTCACTCCTCCAACCGGTTATTCTTTCGCAAAGGGAAGAAGGAAACTCCATATGAAATGCTTACCGGCAACAAGCCCAACATCTCCTACTATCGAGTCTTTGGTTGTAAGTGTTTCTACAAAATCAAAGGTGTACATCTTTCTAAGTTTGAAGTTAAAGCCTTAGAAGGTGTTCTTGTTGGGTATGGTGCAAACTCTCACACTTATAGAGTCTATGACAAATCCTTAGGGAGAGTTGTAGAATCTTGTAGTGTGAGGTTTGATGAGAATGACGGCTCCCAAGTGGCGCAATTTCATGTTTGTGATGTAGATAACGAGGAACCTCAAGAAGCAATACAAAGGATGGGTGTTGGATTTCATCGCCCCATCGAGATTCATCATGAGCCTCCTCAAGGAAGTACAAGCTCCACTCAAGTGGAGATTCCATCATCACAAGTTGAAGTGGAACCCTCTATGGAAGCAAATGAGACACCTATCCAAGAACAAGATCAAGCTCCTCCTCAAGTTGACCAAGAGGTCTCACAAGATTCAAGAACTCCTATTCTCAACCCTAGTCAAGATCAAGAGCAAGAGCATCCATCTTCTCCCATCATTGAAAATGTGCAACAAGATGGCAATGCTCATCAAGACCGTCAAGACGGGGACTCAAATGATCTAGGTGATCAAGCCGAAATCCCACGCAACAATGGGGATATCGAAACCCGTCGTCAAGAAAGAGTCAAGAGAAACTTGGAAATCAAGTGTCACAAGCTCGAAGCCATCATTGGTGATGTATCTCGCAAGGTTTCCACAAGAAGTCAATTGGCAAGCTTTAGTGAACATCAAGCTCATATCTCTATGATTGAACCAAAGAAGGTGTTTGAAGCACTTGAAGATCCGGATTGGTTGGAAGCCATGCATGAAGAACTCAACAACTTCAAGCGCAACAAAGTATGGAATCTAGTAGAAAAGCCAAAGGATTGCCGCAATGTCATTGGCACCAAGTGGATTTTCAAGAACAAGCAAGATGAGCATGGATTGGTTGTAAGGAACAAGGCGAGATTGGTAGCTCAAGGGTACTCTCAAGTTGAAGGCATTGATTTTGGAGAGACCTATGCTCCCGTGGCTCGTCTTGAGTCCATCCGTATCCTACTTGCCTATGCATCTCATTTCAATTTTAAGTTGCAACAAATGGATGTGAAGAGTGCATTTCTTAATGGTCCCTTAAAGGAGTTGGTATATGTAAAGCAACCTCCGGGATTTGAGGATCCACACTTCCCAAACCATGTCTACAAGCTTGATAAGGCCCTCTATGGTCTCAAACAAGCACCTCGAGCTTGGTATGAGCACCTAAGAGAGCTATTTCTAGACCGTGGTTTTGAAGTGGGGCAAATCGATCCCACTCTCTTCACAAAGAGGGTAAAAGGGGAGCTTTTCATATGTCAACTTTATGTTGATGATATTATCTTTGGCTCATCTAACAAAGCTTTCAATGATGAATTTTCAAAGCTTATGACGGATAGGTTCGAGATGTCCATGATGGGAGAGTTGAAGTTCTTCCTTGGTTTTGAAATCAAGCAATTAAGTGGAGGGACTTTCATCTCTCAAGCCAAATACATCCAAGACATGCTCAAGAGGTTCAAGATGCAAGATGCAAAAGAAAAGAGGTTTCCTATGGACACCAAATGCCATCTTGAACTTAGTCCAAAGGGTAAAGATGTCGATCAAAAACTCTATCGCTCTATGATTGGTTCTTTGCTTTATCTTTGTGCATCTAGACCTGATATTGTGTTGAGTGTAGGAGTGTGTGCAAGGTATCAAGCGGCTCCTAAAGAAAGTCACTTGATAGCGGTGAATCGAATCTTCCGATATTTGGTTTATACCCCAAGGTTTGGTTTGTGGTATCCTAGGGGGTCCAACTTCTCTCTTGCCGGTTACACGGATTCGGATTGGGCCGGTTGCAAAGATGATAGGAAGTCTACTTCCGGTGCATGTCAATTCCTTGGGAAATCTTTGGTGAGTTGGTCCTCCAAGAAGCAAAATTGCATATCCTTATCTACCACCGAAGCCGAGTATGTGGCGGCCGCTAGTGCTTGCACTCAATTACTTTGGATGAGGCAAACTTTAAAGGAATACGGTGTCCTTTGTGACAAAGTGCCTCTTTTGTGTGACAATGAAAGTGCTATCAAGATTGGTCACAACCCGGTGGAGCACTCAAGAACGAAGCATATTGAGATTCGCTATCATTTTATTCGAGATCACATCAACCGGGGTGACATTGAGCTTGGTTATATTCCCACGAAGATTCAACTCGCCGACATGTTCACGAAGCCACTTGATGAAGCAAGGTTCACATTTTTGAGGCATGAGCTAAATATCGTGGATTCTAGGAGCGTTGGTTGACTACCTTGCATGCACACCTCCATCTCAACTTTCTATTTTGGTCTAGGTGTAGGCATGGACATAGGGGGAGTGCGGTCCCAATCTATTGGACTTTCCCTCCCCCCATTATGCCAATAGTAAGAAGTGTTTTGTCTCCTTTTGTTCATTATTATGAATTGTGAGCCTAAATGTTGAGTAATGGCGGTGAACCCAAGATATATCTTCGCGGTATCACACCACATAGTCTCATACATGGTGGCCTTGGCCACCAACTTCTTCGTTGTGAACAATTGATACTCTTGTGGTGTTATCTTGTTTTCTTTGTTGCATTCTTGCTCTTATGGAAAATGCACTCAAGCGTTGCTTCTTAATGTCGCTTTTGTTGTTTCTTACCAAACTTGAGTGCATGGTACCATCTCCAGTGACCTTTTGTCTTATCCCAGGCCTACCTCATCTTAAAAACTGCTCCTCTTGCCTTTGCATGTCCAAAACACATTAAAACCTGGGATTTGGAGTCGGTGGGGCCGGAAACTCCGGCCTTCCAGGCCGGAGATTCCGGTCTGACTGAAGTTTCCGCCCCTAGAACCGGAATCTCTGGCCAGGGCCGGAGACTCCGGTGTCTAGGGCCGGAAACTCCGGTCTGGGCAGATTCGCTGGGATCTTCAAAGGGGATCGGGGTGAGGAGTTGTTCCAACTCCCCACACACCCCCGACCCCCACTCCTCCCCCAGCCGCCGCCACCGCCTCCAAGGACCGCTCCGGCCGCTCCCCGCCGCCGGAATCCGCCGTGCCACCGGCCCCTCCTCCGTACAAGTGCTAGGGATCCTTCTCCCTCGCATTTGACCTCCACCATGTCGGGTAAAGGCTTGCTTCTCTCTCTCTCTAGGTTTTCACTCTAGATCTTGTTTTGAGAGAAGTTCTGCCTGTGCTGCATGGTGTAGAACCCTAGTGTTGGCATTTCAATCCCTAGAAAATTAGTTGTGCTCATTTTTTTTCTTAGATTTGACCTAGATTGAAGTTTTCCTGACACAGGGCGGAAACTCCGGCCCCTCCTGCACCGGAATCTCCGGTGTGGACCGGAATATCCGCCCTTGTGGCCGGAAACTCCGGCCTAGCTCATATCTGGGAGAAATTCTGACACTTTTAATTTTCTTCTTTTGGCTTTCTTGGACATGCAAACTTATCTCCATGCTATCCTTGTACTCTCTTTTCACAGGTCATAGGAAAAAGGTGGTCACTCGTAATCCGCTCCTTGCTTCAAGGAAACAAAGAGCTCAAACAAGGGACAATCTTATTTTTGATAGCACCAGTGGCCGCATGAGACAACATAGCACTATTGATGAGGAAGCCACTAGACAAGCTGAACTTGGTGGTTTTGATAATGAAGAAGAGGCCGAGCAAGCCCATTTTGACTCTTTGTCCACTGTTCTGGGTATGGGAAGGACTGAGTTCCGTCGTATGCGGTCACAACAGTTCTATGACTTGCCTCCCAACACCACCAACCCCAATTTCCCAAGGAGGGAGCAGCAGCTGATTATGCAGGAGATTTATGCTCGGATTGAGAAGCACGCAGTCTGTGAACAGAAGATTCTGGATCTTGAGGCGCTGAACAAGAAAGCATACTTTCGGGAGGCTGTTTGGATTGCTAGGAAGCTTGGTCTGGAAAAGCTCATCTCTTTCACTCAGCAGGATTATGATATTCAGCTTGTGCAGCAGTTCTTTGCCACGGTGGTGTTTGACAACGATGAGGATGTCACTATGACGTGGATGACTGGACCTATCAGGTGCACCTCCAACTTTGTGGAGTTTGCGACAGCTCTGGGCTATGAATTCAAGGGGGCCACTACTCCAGTTGGGCTGAGGATGCATGTGGAAGGGACTACATATAACAAGAGCCGTTTGCGTCCTCTTTACTCCGTTGCTTCTTCTGTGGGCTCTAATCAAGACCTCCTTCCCACCTTCAACATCTTCCTCCGCATGGTTCGGCTCAACCTTGCTCCTCAAGCCGGGAATGTGGATGCTATTCGAGGAGGCCTTGTCAACCTACTCCACCATGCTTACAGGGTCCTTCAAGCCGGTCCGGAGTGTCGTGGCCAAGAGGTGGATGTCATGGATTTCATTAAATGCGAGATGCATTGGGCCATTTTCGAGCACAAGAATCCACTCTATGCTCCCTATGTGATGAAGCTCATTCTCTCCAAAGTGCCCACACTTGATCGCTCTACCTTCGTCAAGCATGCCAAGGGTACTCTCCATATTCTCTCCAAGCACGCAAAGCAAGCTTCATCCTCTCATGCACCTCCTCCACAAACTAGTGATGAAGAGGACGTTCCCTTACCCAAGAGGAGAAGTAAGAATGCCGATCCCCCCACTAGTCTTCAAGGGAAGGACAAGGTAAACGCAGAATTTCGCAAGCTCTCTTGGTGGAAGAGGAAACTGCTATGCATGGATGTTGCCATTCACAAGGAGAATCATGGGTCATATGTGAGAGAGAAACACATTTTGAGCAACCAAAATTTGATGATCAAGGAGATGCGCAAAATGAACAATGGAAATGTTACTCCTCCTCCGGAAGAAGATGAAGCTGGCATTCCCATCATTTCCTCATCTTCGTCTGACACGGTCCCTCTTGAGCAATGGAATCAGGATGTCTTTCCTTGGGCTGATTTTTCGGATGTGACCTCCTTTCCTACCTCGTCTCACAACCACGGCAAGGCTCCCATGAACCTCTCCGATGAGGACTACGACAACGAAGAAGATGACGACATGGATGAAGACACCGAGTGATCTTCTTGGGCCCGTTAGTTCTGCTCTTTTCCCCTTTTTGGTGTTTCGGTGCCAAAGGGGGAGAAGTAGTTCTATTAGGTTCTCTCCGGGATTTGCATGGGTTGGGACACAAGCATGTGCCTCTTTCATTTTATTGCGCTTGTGTCCTTGTTATGTTATTTGATTTTCGAACTCTTTTGCCTTCTCTTTGTCATGAACTGTGTGTGTAAGACATTTGGATTTCTTATATTATGTGGTTGAGACTACTATTGTGCCTTGATTATGTGGGGTTAATATCTTCAGTTTTATGCACAAGGTATGGTTTATCTCCTAACACTCAACCCATATTATACTTTGTCTTATTTGTGAAATGTGTTGCCTCTATATGTGTGCACGTGCATTCCAAAGCAAATATTCTTGATGCACACATCTAGGGGGAGCTCTTTCAGCTATCATTACACGTTAGTGAAATTACTGTTATTGCAAATCCATATGTTGTCATCTAACACCAAAAAGGGGGAGATTGAAAGAACATTTCTATGATCTCTGTGTTTTGTGTGTTAGTTAACAACATGTGGATGTATTAAGTTGGTGTTAAGTAATGCAGGATAATCTAGGAACTCTTCAGATGCCTCAGCACCAAAACAGGAGAAAAAGAGACAGCACTGAAAGTGTGCTCAGCCCCTGGTGGGGGCCGGAGTTTCCGGTCCAGGGGGCCGGAGTTTCCGGCCCTGCATGAAGTTTCCGGTCCCTGAGGACCGGAATCTTCTCCGTTGCTCGGTTGCCGAAAGTGTGTTCAGCCCCTGGTGGGGGGCGGAGTTTCCGGTCCCGAGGACCGGAGTTTCCGCCCCAGGCCAAAGTTTCCGGCCTCATGGATCTCGAAGATGTCCAAGTTCAGATTGAAGATCTGGTGTTCAACCCCTGGTGCCCCCCGGAGTTTCCGGCCTCCCTAGGCCGGAGTTTCCGCCCCTGGCCGGAGTTTCCGGCCACTAGGGCCGGAGTCTCCGGCCTGGGTTTTGGCTGCAACGGTTACATCTTTGGAGGGGTATAAATACCCCTCCTCCTTCCTCCAGAAAAGGGCTTGACCAAAAAGGAGGAGCTCCATTGTTGTTGCAAGCCAAGAATCCCAAGATCTCCCAATCCCCCCATCCAAACTCGTTGATCTTTGGAGGATTGAAGGAGAAGGCCCCGATCTACATCTTCACCGAGCCGTTCTTCATTTCCCCCTCATTCATTTGAGGGAACACTTGCTAGGGCTTCCACTAGGAAACCTAGCCCATTGTTGTACTTACCTATTGTCTTTGTGACAGATTGTAGCTGTTCGGGAGCCCCCAAGCCCTTTGTGGGTCGTGCCCCGAATCGTTGTTGTAAAGGCTCCGGATTCCGCCTCGAAGGATTCCGATAGTGGAAGTGGACCAAACCTTTGTGGTGCGGTTCACCGGAGATTAGGGTGAGGCCTTTGTGGCCGTTGAACCATTGTGTTGGTTCACACCTCTCCAACGAGACGTACTCCCATTCAAGGGAGGAACTCGGGAATACATCCTTGTCGTCTCGTGTCTTCACTTCGGTTACTTCTATCCTTTTTATTGCCTTATTGTATCTTGCTTAGTTGCTAGCTTGTCATATAGGAAATTCACCTTAGTTGCATATCTAGTGAATTTACCTTTGTGTCAAGCCTAATTTGAAAAAGAACTAAAATTTGAATTAGCACCTATTCACCCCCCCCCCTCTAGGTGTCATACCGATCCTTTCAGCGGTGACACCGCGTACTTTCAGATGAAGAAGTCCGACTCCGTCCAAGGGTGGCGCCGGAGATGGTTCTACGTCCAGTCGAACGGCGACGGCCTGGACGCGTTCGACAGCAAGCGTGGTCTGCGGAAGACTGGCGCCTGGGCGCACCCGCTGTCCGCCGTGGAGAAGGAGGCTGTGCGGCCACTGCTGGGCCTGCTGCACGAGCTGACTCAGACCCTTGGGCGCGATGCGGGTGGCATCTTTCTGATGGCCACCTTCTTCCGTCTTCGGGTGCAGCCGCTCAGCGCCCGGCCTCACCCGATGTGGGCCGCCGAAGGCGTCAGCGCCAAGCCGCTGGAGGACGAGGAGGTGGAAGCCAGCGTCAGGTCCATCACCAACCTCCGAGCCGCGGACACGTGCAACGTCAAGTGCCCAATTTCTCCTTACGGGGCCTCGAACCCCGTTCCTGAGGTAAGTCTTGTCTTGTCTTATCTCTGCCCTTGTTCGACTTGAGTCTACCTTTCTCTTTAATTCGACTTGTGTCTACTTGCTTCAGGGCCGAGATCTTTTCATCGGCTTTCCTCCCCTCCCTGAGAACGGACCCGACGACGAGTCGAGGTTTGTCGAAGAGGATGACGAGGACGAAGAGATTCCCTCCGCGCATTCTCCCCGCGACGAGGTGGAGGAGGAAGAGGAGGTGGAGGAACCCGCGAGGAAGAAGCGGAAGCTTCCGAGTCGCGGCGAGTCTGCCACTGCGTCGTCACCTGCCCGGGACGTGGGCGTTGCTGAGGAGGAGGTCGTCGTGACGTCTCCGGGTGCTCGGTCTTCGGGTGGCTGGGAGGAACCTCTGAACGTTCCCCCAGTCAGCTCTGCAGCACCACGCTCGTTCGCGCGGATGCCTTCGCCTTCCTTGGAGAGCTACGACGACGCCGGCACCCCCAGGTGAGTTTCTTTGCCATGTGTCCTTCGAGTTGTACTTTGCAGTTTGGACGTTTTGATTCGACTGGCGTTCTTGGTTTTGCTGTAGCCATCGTTCTGACGGTGTTAGCTCCCCCCTTCGGGACGTGGAGCTCACATCCGCCCCTTCGACTGGGTTGGTGACGCCAGTGGTAGTGGAGAAGGTGCATGCTGAGCCCGCCGGTATTGCATCCTCTAGCCGCGTGCCTCCTTCGACTGCGGAAGACCTTGAACTCCTGGACCACGTAAGTCTTGCATGTTTTTTCTTGCGCTCTTGATTTTTCATCGGGTGCGCGGTCAGCGCTCCCGATGGGAGTAGCCCCCGAAGGTGTGGGTGACTAGTATAGTCGCCCGCAACTTTATTGACATCTTGCTTTTATTCCAGCCTTACTATCGCCAGTAGCTCGACGCAGCCGCAGCTTATGTTCGCCTGGAGAAAGAGAGGGACCAACTGCGTGCCTCGCTGGACCAGGCTACTGGGCGGGTTGATGAGCTTGAGAAGGCTCTTCACGAGTCCCAAGAGCGGGAGCTGGCGCGGGTCGCCAAGGAGAAGACTCAAGTTGGTCGTCTCCTTTCGCTAGCCGGTGTACTTGGGGGTGAGTTTCGGCTTGACGCCTCCTGAGTCTTTGCTCTTTTTCTTAATCTGACTTTGAATTTTTTGCGCAGAGACTTGCGGTGGAGCTCCTCCCGAAGATGCGTCGGGTGACACGGTTGACCTGGCAACCGCTGTTGGCTTCCTCGACCGGGTATGCGCCTACGCTTCGGACGCGCTGAAGAAGTCTTCAGCCGCGTTGCAGAAGTCGACTGGAGCTCTGGCCGTGGTGCACCAGAGCATCTTCCCGGGTGACCAGCCGCCGGCGACCGTGGACGCCCTGGCTGCACCGTTTGAGGACGCGACTACCATCGCCGACTTCACGCGGTCGCAGACGGTACGCGGCTCCGAGCTCACCTTCCAGCTCCTATTAGGCCACCAAATCCCCGGTGACTTCGAGAAGGTCGTCAGCGATTTTCCTCGCAAACCCGACGGCCGGACCGCGTCGCTGAGTGGCGTGAAGGAGCGCGCCTCGCAGCTGGCTGCGCAGCTTGTGGCACTCTTCGAGAGGGCCCTTGCTAAGGCGACTGAGGCGGCAGCTCGGAAGGGCCGTTCCCGGTCGTAGTCCGCGGCCTTAGAGTAGGCCTAGTTGTAGGAATGCGGCAGTCGCCGCGATCTGTATTTTGAACTTCATGCTTGTAATGAATATTGCCCTGTCGGGTCTTTTGGTCTTCGATGTTTGATTTTGCTGGCTTTATTTCTCCTGAGTTGATCTGTGCTTCGCGGTCGCATGATTATATTGACTCTGCGTGTTCCTGGCAGAGTGCTGCACGCGATGATGCTCCGCCTTCTCCGGTGGCCGTGCCGAGTGGCGCGGCTTCTTCTTCGGGTGCTCGCCGTCGTCGGGCGGCGCCGGCTCCTCCCCGCAGTGCCAACGATCAGCGGATAATCACATGTTTGAAGAACAAGGTGGCGGAGCTTGAGGCGACCCTGAAGACTACGGAGCGGCTGCTACATCGTTCTCAGTCGCATCCCACGGCGGAGTTCTCGCGACGTGAGGACTTTTTGCTTGGGGAGATCGACCTGATCAGTCGGCAGCTGCAAGGTATGTGTCCTTCTTGGCGGCTGCCGTCCCTTGTGGCTTTCCTTCTCGTTCTTACTTGCATTTTATGTGCGCAGATGTTAATCCAGACTGGGAGGCTGAGCGGGTTCGCGTTGAGGAGCGAGTCACCCGAGAGGCGTCCGGCGACTCCTACGAAGCTCGACAGTTCTGGGTGAACCGGTCGAGGGGGCGCGTCCTTGCCACCATGCTTGATCGCACGTGGCGCGCTTCTTTTCTTCTGGAGAGCTGCCGGAAGACACTTTGGCACATCAATCGCGTGTACTTCCCGCATAATGCGCAGCCGAACGGGTTGTCTGCCTTGCTGGAGAGGTTCCGCGATGGTGAAGGGCTGAAGGAGGTCGTCGACGCCCAACTTGTGGCTGGTGCGAACGCTGCGTTGGCATACGTACGGATGCACCGGCCACACCTTCCGCTTGAGCGGGTGCTTGAATGCCTGCCGGGTGATGATGACTTCGACGAGACCTTGGCGGCTGCGCGTCGGATTATCCGGCAGGTTCAGGACTTGAGCGAGCGCCTTGTAGGGCCCCTTGATGCACCGAAGGCTGAACCTGCAGTGTAGAGTAGCTGTCGTCTGGTGTACAGGGTTAGCTATAGGGTGGCAAATGTGCCTATGTAAGTATGACAATTGATTGAAATACTCTGGAATTGTAAGAGTTGATCTTTTTTTTTTCTCGAAAGTGAGTGTTTGATTTGAGCTTGCGACCTGTTTGGCGCAGTCGCCTAGAATGCTAGGCGGCGACCTAGGTTTCTCAAGTGTGACCTGCATGCCGCAGTCTCTGATTATATCAGGTGGCGACTTAGGATTTCTGCGACTTGACCTGTATGGCGCATCCCCCGAGTCGCTCGAGTGGTGGCCTAGGATTTTGGCGAAGACCTGTATGGCGCAGCCCCCGGGTAGGTCGAGTGGCGGCCTAGGGTTACAAGTGTTACCTGTTTGGCGCAACCCCCGAGTATGTCGGGTGGTGACCTAGGATTTGGAACTTGACCTGTGCAGCGCAGCCCCCGAGTAGGTTCGAGTGGCGGCTGAGGATTTTTCTGGGGGGTCCTGTTTGGCGTAGCCCCCGAGTAAGTCGAGTGATAGCCTAGGGTTACAAGTGTGACCTGTGTGGCGCAGCCCCCGTGTGTGGCGGGCGGCGCCCTAGGATTTTGAACTTGACCTGTATGGCGCAGCCTCCGAGTCGGTCGGGTGGCGGCCTAGGATTTTTTGACTTTGCGCTTGTACGGCGTAGCCCCCGAGTGAGTTGGGTGGCGGCCTAAGCTTTTATTGCAACCTGTGTGGCGCAGCCCTCGAGTGCTTCGAGTGGCGGCCTAGGATTTTTTATCTTCCTCTGAGTGACAGGTAAAGGAGACAGAATTTCTTCAAATCACTTTATTGATTCTTGCGAACAGGCCGCCTCATTAAAACCCTCCCAGTCCCCTCAGGTACCCTGGTGAGGGAAAGAGTGCGTCTGAAACCTGCCGCGCTGGTTTTCTTTGTACAATGGCTGTTTTGAACTAGGCGTAGAACCGGCGGAGTTGTGCTACGTTCCATGGATTGCTGCAGTCTGCTCCTGTCTTCGAGTCCTTTAGGCGGTAAGCTCCATTGCCTATTGCTTCTGTTATGATGTACGGGCCCTCCCATGGGGAGGCGAGCTTGTGCACCTTCTTTTGCTTGAGTCGCAGAACCAGGTCGCCTGCAACGAACGCTCTTGGTCGCAGCCTCCGAGTGTGATAATTGCGCAGGTCCTGCTAGTACACGGCTGATCGTGCCAGGGCGGTGTCTCGCGCTTCGTCTAGGGTGTCTCTGCTGTCTTCGAGTGCCTCCTCTGCTTCCGACTCGTCGTAGGCGACTACTCTTGGTGCATCGAACTTGATGTCGCAGGGGAGGACCGCTTCTGCACCGTACACCATGAAGAATGGAGTGTACTGGGTGGATCTATTCGGCGTTGTTCGCAGACTCCAGAGGACCGATGGAAGTTCTTCCACCCATGCGCCCGCTGCGCGTCTCAGGGGCACGCGCAGTCGTTTCTTGATGCCGCTACAGACGAGGCCGTTGGCTTTCTCCACTTGTCCGTTGGACTGCGGGTGCGAGACGGACGCATAGTTGAGTTTGATCCCCTGCTCTGAGCAAAAGTCCTTGAATTCTTCGGCTGTGAAGTTCGAGCGTTGTCGGTGATGATCCCATTTGGTACCCCAAACCTGAAGATGATTGACCGGATGAAGTTGACCGTTGTGGATGCAGTCGAACTTGTGATGGGCACGGCTTCGATCCACTTTGTGAACTTATCGACTGCGACCAGGAGGTGAGTGTGACCTCCGGGTGAGGATTTCTTCAGCGGGCCCACCATGTCCAGACCCCATTGGGCAAAGGGCCAGGCCAATGGTATTGTCTTGAGTTCTGACGCTGGGGCGTGTGGCTTTTTGGCAAATTCCTGGCACCATGTGCATTTCTTCACCAGCTCCTCGGCGTCCTGCATGGCTGTCAGCCAGTAGAACCCGGCGCGTAGCGCCTTGGCCACCAGTGCCCGACTGCTGGCGTGATGCCCGCAGATACCCGCGTGGATGTCGAGTAAGATGGCTTGGCCGTCGACTGGATCTATGCACCTTTGCAGGATTCCTGAGATGCTTCTTTTGTAGAGTTCACCGTTGATGACGGTGAAACTTTTGGAGCGCCTGATGATGCGCTTTGCTTCGACTGGATCTACTGGTAGCCTCTGATGTAGTATGTATGCCAGGTACGGTCCTGTCCATGTGGCTTCGACTAGCATGACCTCCATGGGGACCTTGTCTTGGCTCGGCGGGTTGGCATCGCCTTTCGTTGTTGCTGTGCTTGTTGTACTCTGAGTCTTGATGGATCTCTGCGTGATGCACTCGAGGAAGACGCCGGGTGGGACTGGCACCCTGTCTGAGCCCATGTTAGCGAGGACGTCGGCTTCCTCGTTGCTTTCACGGCCAATGTGGCGCAGCTCGCAGCCGTCGAAGTTCCCTTCCATCTGATTGTAGAGGTCTCTGTAGGCGATCATGTTGTCAGCGACGGCGTCACATGACTTCATGGTTTGCTGTACCACCAGATAGGAGTCGCCGTAGATCATGAGGTGTGTGGCGCTGCAGTTCTTGGCCATCCGCATGCCGTGGATTAGGGCCTCGTATTCGGCTTCGTTGTTGGACGGCTTCGGGAAGTCCATCTATAGGACATACTTGAGCTTGTCGCCTTTGGGGGAGATGAGCACGACTCCTGCCCCGGCTGACTTGAATTTCTTCGAGCCATCAAAGTACATTGTCCATGCGTTGGACAGGTCGGGGACATTTAGTAGCTGGGCTTCTATCCACTCGGTTGTGAATTCTGGGAGAACTTGGGCCTTGATAGACTTCGGGTGAGCATACTTCAGCCCCCATGGTCCTAGTTCGACAACCCACTTGGCGACTCGTCCTGTCGCGCGCTGGTTTGTGAGAATGTCTTCTAGTCCAGAGGAGCTTACCACCGTGATCGGGTGCTCGGAGAAGTAGTGGACGACCTTCCTGGAGGTCATGAAGACTCTGTATGCCAGCTTCTGGTAGTGAGGGTAGTTCTGCTTGGACAGGGTGATTACTTCGCTGAGGTAGTAGACGGGCCTCTGCACCGGGTGGATGTGCCCTTCTTCTTCGCGTTCGACTACGAGCACCGTGCTTACCACCCTGTTCGTTGCTGAGACGTATAGGTACAGCGGCTCATTTTCCAGTGGTGCCACGAGGACTGGAGAGGTTGTCAGTGTTTTCTTGAGATGGTCGAACGCGTCCTGCGCCTCTTGTGTCCACTCGAACTTGTCTGCCTTCTTCATCAGTTGGTACAAAGGTAAGGCTTTCTCTCCCAACTTACTAATGAACCGGCTGAGAGATGCGACTCGGCCAGCTAATCGTTGCACCTCCCTGAGCTTGGTTGGTGCTGGCATTGTGAGTATGTTCTGCACCTTCTCGGGGTTTGCTTCGATTCCTCTTGCGGATACAAGGTACCCTAGTAGCTCTCCGGTTGGTACGCCGAACACGCACTTCTCTGGATTGAGCTTGATCTGATATACGTCCAGCGCAGCGAAGACCTTGCGGAGGTCGTCGACTAGGGTATCCTCCTTTCGGGTAGTGACGACAATGTCGTCTACGTAGACTTGGACGATCTGCCCGATTAGCCCCTTTAGGCATGCTTGCATTGTCCGCTGGTACGTGGCACCTGCGTTCTTTAACCCGAACGGCATCGTCTGGTAGCAAAAGACGCCGTCGGGTGTGATGAAGGCTGTCTTCTCTTCGTCCTCGACTTTCAGCCTGATCTGCTGGTAACCTGAGTAGGCATCCAGAAAAGATAGGCGTTCGCAACCTGCAGTCGAGTCGATGATCTGGTCTATCCGCGGTAGCGGGAAGTGGTCCTTGGGGCAGCATTTGTTGATTGCGGTGAAGTCAACGCACATGCGCAGTTTCTTCGTCTTCTTTTTCTCAATTAGAACCGGGTTAGCGACCCAGTCCGAGTCCTTGATTTCTCGGATGAACTTGGCGTGCAGTAATCTGTCGACTTCCATGGTGATCGCGTCTCGTTTGGGTCCTGAGAAGCGTCGCATGGATTGCTTGACTGGCCTTGCGTCCTTGTGGACTTTTAGAGAGTGCTCGGCGAGTTCCCTGGGTATCCCTGGCATGTCAGAGGGTTGCCATGCAAAGATTTTCCAGTTCTCACGTAGGAACTCGACGAGCGCGCCTTCCTATGCGGGGGTCAGACTCGATGAGACCTTGACTGTCTTTCCACTGTCAGTCGGATGGACTTGGTGGGTGACAATGTCGTCATTCGTGTTGAACGCTGCGTCTTTGGCGGGCTTCTTGCGAGCCGGGAAGATGGTCTTGTCGTTGTCGGCTGATATGGCCTTGAAGTGCTCTTCAACGCCGAAGGACTCGGAGATCTTGGCGAACTCGCGGTCGCAGTTGTTGGAGAGCCCGAAGTCGCCGCGGACGGTGATCACTCCTTTCGGCCCGGGTAACTTTATCATCAGGTAGGCGTAGTGGGGTACCGCCATGAACCTGGCAAAGCTTGGGCGTCCGAGGATGGCGTGGTATTGTGACTTCCAGCCGACGACCTCAAAGTCTATCGACTCCTTCCTGAAGTGCTCGGGTGTACCGAGGATGACGTCGAGTGTGATTGTTCCCATGGGCGTGATTGCTTGCCCTGGTACTATGCCGTGGAAGGTGGTTTCCGATTCCGGCAACTTCTCTGTCGACCTGTTCATTCGTCTGAGGGTATCGGCGAATATGATGTTGATGTCGCTGCCTCCGTCCAGGAATACCTTCTTCAGGCTGTAGTCGCCGATTAAGGCCTCAATCACGAGTGCGGCGTGCCCGGGTCGGACTACCTCCGCTGGGTGATCTGCCCTGGAAAATGTGATTGGCGTCTCCGACGCGCGCAGGTAGTCCGGTACCGCGCGCGGGCTGTTGATGGCTTGAAGTACTTGGCGTGTTATGATTTTCTGCCTCCTGTTCGACGGGGGTCCTTTCTGGATCATGTTCAGCTGTCCCCGTGCGGCTGGGTACGTATCGGCTGCTGCCGACGGACCCTGCTGCTGCTGCTGCGGCTGGGGGAACGCTCCTGCCGCCTGCACTTGATTGTTGTTCGCGGGTGCTGCCTGGATGGCTAGCTGTGGCGCTGCTTGTATGGCCTGCACCGGGGCGATGATTTGTTGCATGGCGTGGTAGATCTTTCTTGCTTTGCGGCAATCTTTCAACAGGTGGTTTGAACCCCACTTTCCTGTCTCCGGGTGGCGGAACGAGTGATGCTTACAGGGTTGCATCAGTTCCTCCGCTGGGGTCAACGGGCGCTTCCACTCGCGCTTCTGGCTTCCATCACTGTGGCCGATGCTGCTGCTGCCACGGTTGTACTGACTCGAGCTGGGCTGTCGACTTTGCTCGTGCTGTCGGCTGCTCTCACGCTTTACCTCGCGGGGGGTTTCATAACCCGTCGCTACTAATTCGATTGAATCGTGTGTGTAGCGTGCCTTCCTCTTTTGACGCGCCTCGCGCCAGTTGCTTGTTTCGCCTTCCTTTTTGGGAGAAGTTTCGCGGACGTAGTCCTCTCCTTCGGCCCATTGGTTGGCTGTCTTCATGAGTTCTATCGTGGTTTTCGGCTGGAGCCTACCGAATTCCTCCCGGAGGTCGCGGCGAGCGACGCCATGCATGAAGGCGTCCATCACTCGATCCTCTGATACGGGTTCCATGGTGTTGCGGAGGAGTGTCCACCTCTGGATGTAAGAGCGGAGCGACTCGTCCTTCCCTTGCTTGCAGGCCTGCAGCTCGATGTAGCTCGTTGGCCTGGCGAATGTTCCAGAGAAACTCTTGATGAAGTTGTCCTGGAATTCCTCCCATGCCCGGAAAGAATCTTTGGGTTGGCTTGTGAGCCACCCGTGTGCCGAATCTGTCAGCATGAGCTGGATGTACTGCATTGCTGTAGTTGACGTTCCACCTTGACAGGTGCAAGCGATGAGGTAGTCCTCGAGCCATAGCTTTGGGTCTTGTTTCCCGTCGTACTTTGGTGTGCCAGCCGTCAACTTGAAGCCTTTAGGCATGCGGGTGTCGCGGATGTTGAAGCTAAAGCATGCTGCGCCGCAGGGCTCGAAGTCGCGGTCGGCGTTGTCGTTCGCGTGCGCCACGCTAGCCGAACGCTCCTTGCGGCTGCGGTCCACCGTCTTCTGTGTCAGGACATCACGGAGGTCCTTGACTGACTGTTGCTGCGCTGCTGGGATGCCTGATGTCGTTGGTTCGTTCGCTCGGTTGTTTGGCCCCTTGGCTGCCAGTGCTTCTTCGATTGCCCTTATGGAGGCAATTTGTTGCTTGTGGAGAAGGGAGCGCGCGTCTCCCTCCGGTGGCTGTGTGAGCCGGAGGTATGTCTCGACTGATATCAGGGCGGCATTCACCGTCTTTGGGACGGGTATCCCGTTTTCGTCTTCGGTGACGAAGGACGAGTCGAGATTGCGGGTGAGCCTTGTTCGGTCAGCTTCTGCCATGTGGGGGACACGGGCTCTGGTTCGCCGTGCTCCCTGGTTCACCTCTGTGGAGGATGTGAAGGAGAGGGCGGCTCGCCTGGCACTCGAGATTGTCGATGTAGATGTCCTCTTCGCGGGTTCGGCGGTTGCGATCTCCGCGGGTGCGGCAGATACGATCCCAGCGGGCTCAGCGGTCGCGATCTCCGCGGGTGCGGCAGATGCGATCTTTGCGGGCTCAGCGGTCGCGATCTCCGCGGGTGCGGCAGATGCGATCCCAGCGGGTCCAGCGAGCGCGATGGTTGGCGATTTTGATGACGCCGTTGCGCGTAGCGCAGTAGTCGTAGACCTGAGTATGCCACGACTATCGATGCAATAGAATATGGATCCGAAGGTGATACGAATACCTTTGTCCAGATCGGCGTACGCCGATTGATGAGCTGGCGAGTGGACGACGTACTCGAAGGAGCCGAATCGGATCGACTCCCTGATGGCGGATGCGCCGATCTTCATTGCGGATGGAGCCGGTGCGACCATGATCCTAGCACTTGTTTGAACTTCCCACAGACGGCGCCAATTGACGAGGTGCTAACTCGACAAGTCCCAAGGTTGCGCACCCCGGGTTGATTGATGGGGAGAGAGAGATGAGTGCAAGGTGATCACGACGGCTGACAAGCGAGGTTTTACCCAGGTTCAGGCTCCCGGAGGATAACACCCTACTCCTGCTTGTCTGGTTATTGATGCGAGTAGCGATTACAATGGTGAGATTGCGATCTCGCTAGGGTTTGTCGTAGTAGTTCTGAGCGTGTCCTCTAGGACGGGCAACCCTCCTGGCTTTATAGGCAGACAGGTCTCGGGTGGTTGGTACAGATACGGTAGGTTACAAGACCTAACCGAGTTGGAATAGGATACGAGGTACCCCGAGTGGGCCTTTCCATCCTTGGCGCGGTCCAGGTAGCATCATCGTGGGCAACCCGCAAGGTAGCCCCACGTCAGCAACGTAGTAGAATTTTAGGCGCAATATCGGGTGCTTTGGAAAAGCAAGGTTGTGGTCGTGTAGCATGGTTGTTTTGACGGGCGGCTTTATTTTCGTGAATTCTGCC
This sequence comes from Poa annua, assembly GCA_026929855.1. Lineage (NCBI taxonomy): Eukaryota > Viridiplantae > Streptophyta > Magnoliopsida > Poales > Poaceae > Poa > Poa annua. The sequence continues at coordinate 73,969,205 of CM049431.1, read as the reverse complement.
AATTGTGCACGAAAAAATCTTGTGAAGTTACGGTTCATTGAAGTGTAAGGGTCACCATTTTGTTTTAGGTGAGGACGTTCATTACCAAATGTTAGCATCAAATGAAAATGATAGCTAAAAAACATGTTGAAACCTGAGGTATAATGTCCTCTTAGTTGCAAAGGACCATAATTTATATTTGACGGGTGGTTTGGTTTTCACGTATTGTTACTACCTAGGGAAGGAAAGACATCAAATAGTTGAACTACGCCCTTACGGTAGCTAAAATTGTTTATATTTATTGTATTATGTTTTATTTCCAAGGAGATGATTGTTGCTATCTATAGGTATCTGAAGATATAAAAGCTCATAGGTTTGTTTTTTGTAGGTGGCTTTTATTCACGTGAGTGGTCGTTTATTAACAAAAGAAACCTAGAGCTATTTTCAACAATTATCTATTAAGTCCATTCTTTTTATGGAGCCTCATTTACATGAGTTGCCAACCACTAGAAACGCAAGCAATTGGTTGAAGTAATTATTCTTCAAATGACAATCACCAAATTGTAAAATAACAGGCTTTCACGCATATATATGTATATTGCATTTGTTACAGTGGAGGTATATAGTGTCTGTACAATGAAAAATGTGAATTTTAAATTTTATTTGATTAAATTGGTCAAGCGTTATATAAATATACATAACAATGTTAAACTTGCATCATTCCGGGGGAAGTCCCATTATACTAATTTAGAAGTGTGTGGCTTGCCAAAAACATTGAATAATAACTAACCATAAAACACAAACGTAACAAAATACAAGTTTTGAAGTACACGACACCGAAGAGCAGCATGTCGTCTGTCTTTATACACGCTGCATGCGTGCCATTTTGTCAATGAAGTGGAAGTCTGAACATGGCGACTTCTTTTCGGCGTGGACCGGTGGCTCACCATTTACGGTAATTTGCCGTGTCATCAGGTCACTTTTAGAAAGATTCGCCAATATTTTTATCTGTGTATAGCATTTTCTTTCTTCATACGGGGTACTGTACTACAGTACTACGTAAATCTAATTGGACTTGGTAGAAATTGAATGATTGGTTCGGGGACAGGATTAAGAAATGTGAGTAGGTGGGTGGGGCAAGATCATATTTCGTTTCAAAAGAGGCAAGCATATGTGGGCCCCATTCATTAACACATCGAGCGTGCCGCAATTCTCGGTCTGGCTGCCTCATATATGGCCCACTTGTTCGTGGCTCTTGGGCAGCTTGCAGGGTCAAAGTAAGTTTTAAGCTGAGATGAAGTCGGTTTAGTTTCAAAGAAAATGAAATCTATTTCAAGCCGTTCCTGTAGCAACTTGTCGTGCTTCTCCGCCTAAACACGACGGGATATATTAGCTTACCCCTTATTTTCCTGTTATTCACGATAGGAAAGCCACCAAACCAAACACATATGCTGAACCATGTCTATAATCTGTATGGACACGCGTGTCATAATCTCAGTTGTAACTTGACCCGCTTATAACTCACATTTCATGTGAATCACGATGCAAATCTATGGTTTGTGAGTTACAACCTCTATGCAATCAAGAAAAACGAGTTAAACACACGTGAGGTCACAAAGTTGTTCGGAGTGTAACTGTGTAAGGATTGGTCATCAACTTGAAAACGAGAAGGATTGGTCACCAAGTTGTATGTTAGTAACACATTGGTCACTCCATCACGACCGTCGTTTCTTTCGGTTGCTATGTCCTTATTTATTTTCATTTTCTTCCTTTTTTGCCACCAACTCGAAAGTATGCCTAGGGAAGTGCCACACACACGCATAATAGTTCTTGTGCGCGTGTGGCTAGTTAGATTGGAACTGTACATGAATCTCGATGTAAATCTAATGGCTAGTGAGTTGTAACCCATATGTAAATCTAATGGTTGTCTTGTTTCTAAAGTGTTATCAAAATGTTGTCGACATGCTGTTGCAACCTGAAACTTTTGCACAAGTGAAACAAAAATTAGGTCTGGCATGCCCAATAAAGCAATTGGTGGCCATGTTGGCCTATTGGCGCCCCGATTGGAGATGCTCTAAGAAAACGTTGTAACACTGTAATATCATCAGACACAATAGTCAAAAGAAGATGCACAAAGTCTGGCATGGATAGACCATCCAGGACTAGCCCCGGTGGCTTATCTTTATAGAAGAAGAAAACTCCTTTGTGAGAATTTCTGAAATTCGTCCCCGATGAGGATTGAACTCGGGTTGTTGAGCGCGCTCACCGCAGCTCCAACCACTAGGCCTCTGCCCCGTTTCTCAATGCAAGAAGAGAAAATACAGCGAATTAACACCAACTGGCAGATTAGAAAACAAAACACCAATGGCTATCTAAAAGGGCATGAATGCTCGAGTGATGCTATATTTTTAGCAACGGGCATGAGCTAACACTTAGCCCCCAATAATCATCCATTTATAGGAGGGAGTAAGCAATAAGTAGTAGGCACATTCAACAAAAAGAGAGTACAATGGAGTCGGACCTGGAGTGTTTCCTGCCACTTTTTTTTTTGAAGACAAATATATATATATATATATATATATATATTAAAAGCTAGCAAGCCGCCTCATTAAAAACCTTCCAGTCCCCTCAGGTACCCTGGTAAGGAAAAGAGCGCGTCTGGAACTTGCTGCTACACACATCAGACCGAAGGCTGTGTTGAAGGAAAACCGGCATCGTGTCAGTCCACTCCGCAAACACATTATTCAAGCACGCATAGCGTGCACACTCGTGTGCGGAGTTGTTGGCTGAGCGACGAGCAAAGGAAATAGAAAAGGTCTGAAAACCTAGACTTAAGATATCGATCTCCTCGAGGAGAGGGGCAATCACAGGTCGATTCCTCCTCCGAGCCTCCCACAGACACACAAGCTCCAAGCAATCAGTCTCGATGATGATGCGAGTGAAGTTCCGAGCTTGAGCAAAAATCACCGCGTCGCGTAAAGCCAAAGCTTCCGAAGTTAGAGGGTCGCCGATGCCAGGATATGGTTTGCACCAAGCACCCATGAAGCCGCCAGCCGCATTACGTACCACACCTCCACTCCCAGCTACATTATCTTGCCCATTGATAGCCCCATCCACATTAACCTTGAACAAATCAATTGATGGCCGCTGCCATGTGGGGGTAGACCGCTCTGGTGGAGCAGTATTTTTTGGGGGTAGCTCAAGTTGTAGCAATGTTTCATTAACTGCTGTCACCGCTACATGTGGGTCAAAACCCTTGTCGCCATGTGCCCATTTGTTACGTGAAGACCAGATGGAGTACATGACGGTAATCACTTTTGCCCTTTCTTCCTGTGACCACCAAGATTCACACAGAATGTCCTTAGCCCAAGTATCTGGGTGCATCTTTGGTAACCGGATGTTCAGGATATCCTGTGCTGCTGTCCAAAACAGTCTCGCATGAGAGCATTCCGTTAACGCATGCAATAACGTTTTTGAGGTAGCTTTGCAAACCGGGCAGGTGCTTAAGACTCTGACATGCCTCCGGGTGAGAGTTGAGTAGTCCGGCACAATGCCTCGCATAACTCTCCACCAAAAAACTCGCACCTTCGGTACTACCTTCAAACGCCACAACAGCTTCCACATATTCTCCCCCCCCCCCCCCCCCCCCCCGTGAGGATGAAACCTCCACACCACCCTGTTTTTACTTGGAAAAGACAATGTTCCATACTAAAGGATTCGGGTCCATAACCACGAGTTCCAGTTCACTAGATCTTGAGGCCTTTTTTATAGACCCTGAAAATAGCGGCGCTCCCTGGTATTGAATGGGTAGGTCTTTCCTTGCAAAGCCGAGTGTGCCCGCTACAATTTGTGCTCTGCTGGTTTGGACAGCTCCTTTGGAGGACACCAGCATGCGGTAGGCTGATTTTACTGAAAAAAGACCAGATTTCTCATGAGCCCATGCAATCCAGTCTTCCTGTACTCGATTACTTAGAGGAATTTGCCGAATACGATCAATATCCAGTAAGCTGAACCCATTTGCTGTCATCCTCTCAACATCCCACATGTAATCATCATCGGTGATCAGCTCATTCACCTTCTCAACCGTTGCCGTAGGTGGCCGAAACAAAGGTCGTAGCGTACTGGAGGTTGGGATCCAATTATCCTCCCAGATAGATATGCTTTCTCCCGTACCTACACGCTTGATAATCCCTTTTGACAACACTTCCCTGCCTGCAAGGATTGCCCTCCAAGTGCGAGATGCTGCCCTTGGTGCTGTGGCTTCCATGAAGCTCTTATCATGATAGTACCTTGCTTTTAAAACACGAGCACATAAAGACTCGGGAGAAGTGAGTAGTCTCCAACCTTGTTTACCTAGGAGCGCAATGTTGAAAGAAGCCATGTCCCTAAAACCCATGCCGCCTTGCCCCTTAGGTATCGCAACTTTGTCCCATGCCAGCCAATGCATGGACTTTTTTATCTAAGCAACCCCCCCAGAAGAACTTCGCCAAGATAGCCGTAATCTTGGTACAAGTTCCTTTAGAAAGATTGAAGCAACTCATACAGTAGGTGGTTTTTTCTTGTAGTACTGATTGGATTAAAGTGCCCTTAGCAGCAAAGGACATCATCTTCACCCATCCGCTAACACTGCCCCGCATATTATCTGCAATATACTCAAAAGCCTCACTTGTCAAATCACCCACTGCAGTAGGAAGGCCCAGATACTTTTCAGTGAAAGCCTCCACACAATATCAAGCTCCGCTTTAATGGCCTGTCGAATTTCTACAGGAGTACATGGGGAGAAAAAAACCGAGCTTTTAGCTCTATTAACTAGCTGTCCCGAAGCCTGATTATAGATATGCAAGATGGCATTCAGACGTGCAGCACTCTCAACAGTCGCACTAATGAAGATCAAACTGTCATCGGCGAATAAGAGGTGTGTGATCCATGGCGCCCTGTGACAAACACGGATCCCACGGTCAACATAACCTGGGTAATAATTATTCAGAAGCACTGATAAACCCTCTGCACAAACTAAGAACAGATACGGTGACATCGGGTCTCCCTGTCTCAATCCTCGTGATGGTTGAAATTGTTCCAAAAGTTCACCATTTACTTTAACAGAGAACCAAACCGACCTGACACATCTCATAATTAGCTGAACCAACCTCGCAGGGAAGCCAATCTTTCGCATCATAGCTTCAAGAAAAGGCCACTCAATACGGTCATACGCTTTCATCATATCCAGCTTCACAGCACTCAAGCCCTTCTTGCCTCTTTTATTTCTCTTCATTGTATGCACACATTCGAACGCAACTAGGGCATTATCCGTAATGAGACGTCCCGGGACAAAAGCACTTTGTTCTTGACTAATAATCTCATTAAGCTCCGGTCTCAAACGGTTAGCAATCACTTTAGCACATATCTTATAAAGTACAGTACACAAAGAAATTGGCCGAAATTGTGTTATGGATTGGGGATTCCGTACCTTAGGAATAAGCATTTTGGCTGTGTCATTTAAAGCTTGCAACAACTCCCCACCATTCAAAAATTCCAATGCTCCCCTGGTTATATCATCTCCAAGAATATCCCAGTGTCGCTGGAAAAACTCCGCCGTGAAACCATCCACTCCAGGCGCCTTGGAAGGATTCATTTGGAACAAAGACGATTTTACCTCCTCGGCTACAAAAACCTTTTCAAGCACTGATCGGGCATCGTCGTCAAGCTTGGGCTGGACTAGATTAAGAAGATCACCCATGACCGGCTGCCCCTGTGTATTGTACAACCCAGTATAGAAATCCTGAATTTCCTTCGAAACCGAATCTGCATCCTCGCACCATGAACCATCGCTCCGCTGTAATGCGGTGATTTTGTTCTTCCGTTTCCGTTGCGCTACTTGGGCATGAAAATAAGCTGAGTTCCGATCACCCGCTTTGAGCCACATGACTCTCGACCGCTGCCGGATCCACACCTCTTCCTGAAATAATACCTCATTGATTTTCTCGGAGATGTTTTTCTCTTCCTGGCTAGGACCCGACCGGACTGATCTGTTTCTGCATCTCTCCAGCTCCTTCCTGAGAACAGTTAGCCTATGCTTGAAATTACCAAACGTTCTAGTGCCCCAGGATCCCAACTCGGACTGGATCTGGTTGAGAGCATTGGCCAGCCCTTGTTGCCCACTCTCCCGTGTAGTAGACTTCCACATATCAGCAATAACTTTGTCATAGTCTTTGTGTGTTTGCCACACATTTTCATACCGGAATCGGTGCTGACTACTATGTGTGCTCTTGACCACCTGCTTCTGTAACGATGTCAATATGAAGCAATGGTCTGACTGAATGGCCGAGAGGTGTTGAACACGAAACACTGGATAAAGTTGTAGTAAAGCTTCATTCGCCAATGCTCGATCAAGCCTCGCCTTTACATTAGCTGCACCTGGTTGCCTATTATCCCATGTGAAAGGCACCCCCGAGTAGCCAAGATCTTGCAGATCGCAATCGTCAATTGCTTCTCGGAAATTTCGCATCTGCCATTCCTCTTTGCCATGCTCACTAAAATGTTCCAGGCCTGTAGTTGTTTCATTAAAATCCCCTACACAGAGCCATGGGTAATTTCGGAGCGAATGAAGACGCCGAAGCAAGGTTCAGCTCTGATGCCGGTTCTCCCTTCGCGGCTCGCCATAAAATCCAGTGAATCTCCACGGAGTAGCATCACCCTCCTTCGGAGTCACAATAACGTCAATGTGGTGCTTGTTGAAACCTTTGACATCTACCTCCACATCCGCAGACCAGAAAATGCCAATGCCACCACTGAGACCAATACTATCCACCGCAAAACCACCCACCATTCCGAGTCGGTTTGCTAATTTTTCCACTCTTTTTGCATCTATCTTTGTCTCCATAACAAAGACAAGACTGGGGCCAAGTTGCTTCACAATACTGCGAAGCTCACGAACTGCCGCAGGATCCCCCAACCCGCGACAGTTCCAGCTTAGGGAACACATTAATACTGGCGCAGCTGCTCCGCAGCTGTCGCCGAAGTTTCATTGCTTCCTGCACCCCCTTTTGTTTTCTTTGCTTCAGGGCTTGGTGCCTCGATTCGCACCCTTGGTTCATCAGTTGACACGCGTTTCTGACCAGCTAGAGTGGGATCATAAGGAACCATAGCAGTGTCAGACTGATTTCCCCCCAACTCAGCTCCAACAACATCTAGGTCAAGCTGGCGATAGGTCTGGAGATTACCACGCCCTCTTGAACTTCCCCTGCCGGGTCCAGCTCCCCTCCCTCTTCCAGAGCTTGTGGTTGGAGGAGCAGCAGCCTCCTTGGCCTTGTAGGTCTTCTTGCGACTAGCACCCGGCCCCGAGTGATCCGTGCTAGAAGTAGGGAATTGTTTCTTCTGCTTCCTATCATCCGGAGCCTGAAGGGAGGGTCCATATGGTAAGCGCCCCAGCACATCACGCTCCCCCGGCTCAGTACAATATAGGCCAGAGTGACCCAAACGTCCACAGGCAAAACAGAAATACGGGAGTTCTTCATATGCCAATTCATACCAATCACACGACTCCCTTCTCGTAGAATCAATTGCTATGCATCTGCGCAGAGGTTGTTTAACAGGAATCCAAACTCGCGCTCTCAGAAAACCACCCGACGAGAGACCTTGCTTATTCACGTCCACCCGGACAACATTATCACTAATCCAGCCAGCAATCTTCTCTCCCCAGACTGCGTTTAGCATGCTAAAGGGCAGGTTGAGCACCCTAACCCAGATCAGCAGCCGGTCGAAACGAATCTCATCTAGTCGCTGACAGTCGACAAAATTCTCCAGAATCACTGCATGCTTTGAGACATTCCATGGCGATCGCTCCCAAACACGCTCGCGATCTCGTTCCGACGCAAAGGTTGCGACGAACATATTCTCCCCACCCTCACGGAACAGCAGCCCCTTAGGGTTTCCCCATGCCGGCCTGAGAATTTCCGCGATGGTTGGAATATGAAAAACCTTCGTACACAGAACCTTCCCTGCTAATGACCATGAAGGTTGGCTGCCTTCCTCACGATCATCCATGACAAGTTTCTTGGACTCAGCCTCTGTCAATTTTAGCCGGCCAATCCTCTCTTCAAGCGTCTCCGTAGGCACAGGCTCCTTGTCCTCACGGATGTCTCCCATAGACGAGCTCATCTCTGCCATCTCCTCCGCACTCCACACCCTAGCCAAAAACGACCTCGGCTCGGATGGGGAACGACCAAGAACTCTCTTCTCCACCCGAGCGATCCACACGGGAAGGAACCCAGGAGATCACGACGAGGCTGAGAGGAAACCCAACCCCGCTGTGCTGCCACCGCGCCCCGACGTCGGCCGCCGTGCGCCGCCAATTCACTGGAAACCCTAATCGCCTAGACGCCGCCTAGGAGACGAAGGGGTATCCGGAAAAAAGCTACTCCCCACAATTGTTATTCCGATGGCCTTCTCGAAACAGGCTTTCGCCTCACTTTATAAATAAAGCAACTGACCAACAAATCTATACCTAATAATAAAGGGAGGAAGGCTTCTGCCAAAATTTTCGTCATCCCTTTTTTTGGACGATTTTGCCCCTGCAAGTTTGAGTTATTTACCCACCACTGCCACTCCCAAGTTAAAAAACAGTTCATCCTCATCTCGAAAAAAAATACGCCGCTACGGAGTGTCTGCTTCTCCTTATTACTCGCCCGACCTGTCGCATGGAATCCTTCGCCCCCTCCGCCGTCCCGCATGGACTCGTCAATCTCCAGGACGTTGACCTCTGCTTGGCGGTTCTGGCCTCCACCATGCGATGTTGGAGCAGGAGGTGCCGAATCCGCCGATCTGGACAGGAAGCAGAGTTTGCCGCCGCTGGGCTCGCCGATGCACCTGCTGACCTCCTTCCGGCCTCCAGGATCTGAAGCCACCGCGTTTGCTGCATCTGGAGGAGGGACCGCCACCTAGGCCATAGAACCGAAATCGATGCACGAGCAAACCCGAACACAACTCCATGCGCCATAGAAGGCGATCTCATGGCCCGGCATCACCGCAGTGCAGCAGGGACGAGATGGAGCAGCGGCCGACCTTGGGGAGAAGGATGGACGGGCGTCGGGCGACGAGCGCAAGGTCTCGGCGGCGGTTCACTCAGGGCTACAACTGGAGCCCGTGCGGTGGTAGCAGGTGCCCTGCAGGAGTTGGGGCGGGCGGCGGATTTGCCGTGTCCGCTGCCTCCAGCTTCGTGTCCAGGCTCCAAGCCTCCAAGGATCCTATGCCTGATCATTCTCCGCTCTGCGAACTATCGTGTGATGTGTTTCAGTGATAAACAATTCGTTATAAGAAAACGAGTCAACACGGATTTCTCCCGAGCACGAGTCACACGAACACCCGGACACCACCGGCGCACTGGACCTAGGGTTTCCCCCGGTACATGGTGTAGTGTGAACTTGGGCTGCCCCGACGCCCTCCACAAGGAATGGTGCCACCCGAAGGCGATACCGCGTCGGTGTCAAACGAGTCAACATGGATTTCTCCCGAGCACGAGTCACAAGAACACCCGGACACCACCGACGCACCACCACCCGCTTCTCTGCCGACTAGCACGCGCCACCACGATCTTGTCGTCATCATCATCATCGTCTCTCCAAGGGCATCATCACCGGAGCGAGGGACAGCAGCACCGCAAATCGACGGGAGGGAGCAACCTCCACCACCAAGAGGCGGTAGGCGACCGAACAGAGTCACCGGAGCAAACCAGGCCCGCCTGGCCCGGCCGGGCCTATACCAGCCCGTAAAGCTTCTTCAACCCGCTGCAGCAGGTTGGCTCATAGCGTCGTCGTGCCCTACCCCTGCAAAGCCGCCACCACCGTATCGAGGAGGAGCCACAGTTGCACGCATCCTCGGCCCGCTCAAGCCCATCTAGGCCTACCCGAGCTCATCTGGGGCCCGAAGCGAGGACCAGGGCCAACCTGCCGCCGGGGAGCCGCTGCGTAGCACCACCGCCACAAGCCACCTCCGGCCGCGCTGGACCACGCCCGCCCGAAGAGCACCGCCGCTACAGAGGGAAGGGCCCCGACCCACCCAGCCACGACGCGGGGACAGAAGATCCGCCGCCGCCGGTCTGTTTAAGCGGACAGGACCGGCCACGCTACCGAACCGGGAAAAACCGACCGAACCGCGGTTAAACTAGCGGTTTTGACAAAAACCGGGCGTCAAAGAAGAGTCGGTCGGACCGAAAGGCCTCACGCAAGCTAGAAAAATTATTTTCTTGGGGCAGGATTCGAACCCAGCATTGGTTGTGTCTTATTACTACGCTCGATGATTAAATACTTCAATTTTTTGGACAGATTATTAATATTTTCTGCACTAATATATTTTTATAAAACAGCAACTGAACCGAGCGAACCGGCGGTCTAACCGATAAAACCTAAACCGAGACCCTCACCGGTTCGATCACCGGTCCGGTTTTTTAAACTAGGCTCTAGAGAGGCTCTCTCTCGCGCCCGCGGTGGCTCAGTTGACTCTAGCATTGCCTCCACTTGCTGAAATTTGTGTTGATTGCATGGAAGGTTTTGGTGACATGGGCTTGCAGGATCTTGCTATGGAGTCAGCTGTGTGTGTGGCTTCGGAGGACCTAGTGGATTCGGATGCACCCAACTCAATGGACCTGCTACATATTGATGCTGAAGAGCTACATGAGAAGGCATCTCTACTTGACGCTGAGGAGGTGGTGCATGACGAGGAGGGCTTTGCCGCAGCGGGAGCGGGATCTACCGTGTTGTCCGCTCATGATGAGCATGTTGCTGAGAAGGAGGCCCGGCAGCAGATCGAAAAGGACATCGTCACACCCGTGCAGTCGGCCCTGGACCTCGACAACGGGACATGGAGGTGGGTGCACATGGGTGCCCCTTGTCGGGCTTTCTCGCCCGGATCACGGTGCCGCTCGCGACCTCTGTTTTGGGCACGCCGACCATGACGTTGGTCCACGAGTTGGAGGTGGAGGCGTTGTCTATGCGGAAGAGCGGCAGGTTCGCCAAGATGCACCTGGAAGGAGCCAACATGGAGCAATTGGCTAGGGAGGCTGTGGCGCGCCATTTTGGATCACGACCTGAGGAGGCTAGCACCTCGGAAAGTCGGCGGCAAGAGTTCATGGCCATGTTCGATGACCGAAGCCTCTTTCGGACCAAGCGTGTGCGGCCATGGATGACTTCGTTCTCAACATGAAGAAGCCCAAGAAGAAGAAGTCGTAAGGAACAACTAGGTTCGAGCGACAGATGCCGCCGGGAGTGTCCTAGAGGTTGTAGTTTCTGATGCTTGCGCACTCCTTCGCGTGGGACGAGTTGGAGCTGCGGGAGGAGTTGGAGATGCGGGCTTTCGCCCACACATGGGATTCTAAAGTCTTCTTTTTCCGTCCTTTGCCCTTTTTTTTCTTTTAAAGGAGTTGGTTCGTAACTCAACTTTCTGTACATAAAACTCTATTCTATCTAATCGGATGACGGATACGACCGCTTTAAAACTCAAAAAAATGAAATCAGGCACTCGTCATTTTTCCACAAATGATACACTGCCTATAAAAGAAGAATTTTCTCGGTCAAGTGTTTGATAATGGGGCACACCGAATTACATATATGCCCTGATAGTCATACAATTATTTTCACAAGGTTAAAAGAAAGGTAAAGCACAACACACCTAAAAAAATGGTGGCCCAAATGCATGTCACCTCATGCCTTCCTCACCTTTTAGATTAAAATCAACACTGAAAATGAAAAACAATATTGATCCAGCATCAAATCCAGGTTGGTGTTTTATCCAATAATAAAGAAAAGTCATTTGAAACACATGGAGAGAACAACACATGTTGTGGTAATCCAAAGAACTAAAAGGGAAAGGATGAGAAAATAGCAAGCGTTGCCAGAAATATTGTTCTAAATAATTAACTGTAACTGTTGAACCTGCAAAATATCTTGTTTCTTTTGTCATCTAAAATCGTTAAATCTATCCGCAACTCGTCTCTGACCAGAGGAATCACTGGATAACACGCTGAAGCACTGACAACTCTGAGGAATGTGACAAGGACTTCCGCATTGTCAAGAATGGCTTTAACACCAACCCTCGAAGAATGATTTCTGGTTGTGAGAACTCGAGAGTAAGCAGAACAGAAATACATGTAGAGAAGATAGCAACAACTCCCTATAGTTGATCTGGAATAAAGGCAAATAGCATAAAGTCAAGAAAAATGTCGGTCAAAATTATAAATCATTGTTCATAGAGACAGACAGTCTGCTAGACTGGATTCCTCAAAGCGATCATGTTCAGGAAGTGTATCCCTCCCCTGATAGATGTAAGGTGATTTAGTCGAGGTGTGGGCTCAATATGCATTCCGAAGGTGGGTGTGAGGACCCCTCTGACTAACCGTCAGAGATGCCCACGTTATGTAAACAGATCACGATCCCAATGATCAGTGCATCGCGATCACATAACCAACATGGTATACAAAGTTAAATCATACAACTTTAATAGTATAAGACTTACATAAATAATGGTCTCATGACCATCATGACCAAGTCTGCAAACATCGTCGCACTTGACGAATATTAACTAAGGTTCAGCGGAAGTTTCGGCTAGCGTCGACCCTCGTCACGTCCTGATGCATTCCCACAGAGCAGTTGAGCAGGACACTCAGTTGGCGTAGTCGTCGGCGTACTCCTCCTTATTGTCGTACATCTCCTCATTTCAACCTGGACGTTTGAATATCCAGGGACACAGCCATATGAGTACATTTACGTACTCGCAAGACCACCTCTAAGGCTTAAGTTTTCATGATAATGCAAGAAAACACTTTTCGAAAACTGGGATAGCTGCTATATATAACTAGGATCAACTGCATAACATCCAGAACCAAAAACCAAAAGATCAAACAACTCTCCAGTTGACCGCACACAGGAAACACATTCCAGTACAAAGAGCTGGTGCCGTCTTACCAGATCTGCATCCTTTGCAGCAGCTGCAAGCTCCGAGCTAACCTGCCGGAAATCAATACATGGGCTGCCGCATCCATTCTCCACGACCATAAGGGGGACTGACACTGGTTCATCCTTCGCATCATCTTGAATGCCAGCCATAGCATCGACTATCATGATTTTAGACATACAGAATACGACATCTCTATATCTTTGTTGAAGAAAAACATTTAGAGATAGAATTCTCTTCTCTTAGATATAGCAAGGACATATCCAAGTTCAAAACTTTTTTTTGTAAAACCTTTAAAAGCACTAGGATGGGGATACCCCTTTTTCCTTCCATGAGATCAGACTGATTGTCTCCCCGAGACCAATCATCCTCACCCAAATTCCGTACCTCCCAGGTACCTCCTTGTATCACCGAAACACTTTCCTTTCTTTAAAAAAAACAACTTCTTTCCCCAGGCGCCCAGTGTGGCCTTTCCAACCGTCCATGACCGCGGACGCGGCTATTCGAATAGATTTACACTCTGCACAGGTTGCACACTTTACCCACACCTATCGGTTATTCCGCCGTGTCTGCCACGGCCCGTCATACGACTGCATGCGGGGGTCCGGATAACACGATCAAAACTTTCCACTATGACCACCCTAGTATCGGGGCCTCCCGGTAGGTTTATTCTCCCCGGCACCGTGTGCTCCACTAGACCTCTTGGTCTTTCCTCGGGACGCCACACCGCCACGTCAGGAGACCCGCCGTAATCGTCCAGCTGCTGGTCCTCAGCAGTGTATTGTCTCTTCCGGACGACAACCCGGCTTCGAGGGCCCAGCCCTCATAAAAAGTATGAGAGCCCCAACACTAAGACAGACAAGCTTCTAGATAAGCCCTACCCATGTCAGGTAGTGTGGTTGTACGGGTTAATTGTTCGGGCGGCAGCAGGAACTTCGAAATTAAACCTCCATCTCCGACTGCTCCCAGCAGCTCGGGTTTTCGCAACATCTCTGAATGCTCTCAGCATCTCGGGTTTTCATAAAACATTTCTTTCTCGCTGATTGCTCCCAGCAACTCAGGTTTTTCCTCCATAAAACAGTTTTATCAAACAGGTTCCCATCCTATGGTTTTGAGGTAAGTAGATGAAGGTAGACTACTAGAAAACTTAATCTTTTTGATGGAGCCTTCAACAACAAGGCTCACCGAATAAACTCTTTTTGTAACACCTACAGTATTCCAGTAGATAACTTTGGCCAAACAATATTTTGTAAAATAGTTTTCGGGTGACAAGGTGCCACAAAAGAAGTAAAACATGCATTATTTTATTTTAAAACATAACATGCTTGATAAAATAATAGGATTGATTATAGTGGTGAGGTGGGCTTGCCTGGCTCAGCAATATGTCCTTGGTCTTGGTCTTGATGCTCCTCAGGTTCACTCATCACTTCCAGTTCCTTTCCGGATCGTATCTAACGTCATAAACAGAAAGAGGAACAACACTCAGAATACAAGACAATGCCATAAGGACATAACAAACATCAAGCATCGCACAAGACACTTAGCTAACAGTCCGAATCAAACAATTCCTTTAGCTAAACAACAATAAACAACAAGGTCCATAGAGCTACGACAAACAATAGATACTCCTAAGGGAATATACACCACAACTCTGAGTATTAAAAAGGTAGTTCTACAGAACACTAAAACAACACCTCACTTAGGTTTATTATATCATTTAACAAGAGTTGTTATAATAGCTGCAAGAAACACTTCAGACAAAAGTATCTTAGTAGTTCAGGAAATACTTCAGACAAAAGTATCTTAATAGTTCCGGAAATACTTCAGACAAAAGTATCTTAATACATAAGCAAGTGTTAACATTAACACTAGCATTGAGCACACTCACATGCAAACATGTTACTAGCTCAAGAAACACCTACTATCAAGTAACTAGGCGATAAACAATGGCAACACCAGTGTCCAAACAAGTTTATGAATAAGAGCTAAAATGGTGCACTAGGCCTATTTAACAGGACATCACAATTAAGGTCACTTCAACCAATAAACAAACAATCACATAGCAACCAAGTGTTGACAACGATCTAAAATAAGAAAGTCATATATTAAGCATTGCAAAACACAAGGAACTACTGGATAAAATTTAACACCAAACATCATTCACATGCATAACACACAAATGAAATTAGTGCAACTCCTAGGAAACAAGATGAACTATGTGAAACTCAGATGTGAAGGGACTAGCAATACTTTCAGGGAATTTATTAAGGCTATTTAAGGATAACCTAAGTTTCTGGACTTATGAGTTACTAAGCACATCAACACATAACAGTTCAAGTAAAACAGGGAATTAACTTATTACATTTATTGGATAAATAAGATGATGTTTAAAGAGATAAACATAACACACAAACATACCCACAAGCAAAGCATATAAACACAATTGATGTTATTATAAGGGTACAACGTGAATAATGCTAAACATAAGTAAACAATGCACCACACATTATAAAAGTGGTTTAATCAAGTAATTATTATTGATTTAAGGTTCTGATCTTCAAAAGATGATTAGTAATATTTCTGCAATTCACATTTAAAAACTAATACTTCTATTAGCCAAATATTGTTGTTTTGGTAGATAAATCATAACTCCTAAGATAATGTTCATAAAGTCGAATCCTTCTACCACAGTACACCTAGCAACCATATCAAGTGGTGAAACTTGGATTTGCAATATAAGCTATTACCAAACAGTAGCTAAAAATCATGCAAATGATACTAGTTTCAAAACCATAATGAATATAGTTTCAGTTTTAGGAATCTCCTACATAAAAGGTCAATTTCTATGAATAGGTATTGAATTAAGCTTTCTGTAGAAATTGGACTCACTCAATTTGGACACTCTTAGCTCCATATATTTCATTTTTAGTAAAACAAACATGTTTTAGCAATAATAGTGTACCTAATAATGTATAGATTATTTTTATACCAATCCAGGGTTGCATGTTAAAGAAAACACAAAGCTACTCCACAAAAATACTTCTAAACTATTTGTACAAACATATAAAGCACAAACAAGTAAAACTAGATACATGCAAATAACAGAAAATAAGATATATTATTGTTGAAGTGCAAAAACCTACTGTTTAAGAGAATAATCCACCATGCACAAAATATAAGCTGTAAAATTATACCAACATAGGATATGATGTATACTACTCATGTATAACACATGCAATTGGATTTGCTCCAAAAAGTATTTTTAATAATGAACCAAAAATCACCAAAGTGGTTCTTGTGTCAAACTTAAACATGATATAACCTTATTTATAAATATCTCCTGCATGCAAGGCTTATAGATCTAGGTAGGTATTCTCACTGGCTTTCTATAGAACTAAAGTTAGCAAGATTTGGATTTATAAAACTCAAGTTATTAAGTAAATGGTGCAAAATCTACTTTTTACAAGATTGAACATAGAGCACACATACAAACATATTTTTGAGAAAGGCCAGCGCCACATGATTAAGAAAACACATAGCTATGCTACAGAATTTATTTCACAATTTTTGCATGCTTAGATCTACCACAAATGAATTAAAGATGAGCTGGTAATTTTCTGGAAATAATAACACAGAAAAGGATTTCTACAGAAAAAAAGAAAAAAAGGCCGGATCAGGGGTGGTGGGCTGCGCAGCCGGAGCTGGGCCGGCCCACGCGACGAGCGCGCGCAAGAGAACAGTGCGCGGACGTCGGATCCGATCTGGAGGGTCCAGATTAGATCGAGGCGGTTCAAGCCATGGCCGTCGATTTCGAATCCAAAGGCCTGGAGTCGTCTTCAACCTCCCGACCTGGCAGAAACGAGCAAGAAACCAAGGGGAGAGGCCGGGCTCGGGTGGCTCACCCAGGGGATAGAAGGACGACGAGGAGGTGTGTGTGTGGATGGGGAGGGTTAGGGACATCGAGGGGTGGCCGCAAATCTCGTCATCGAGCTTCGGGTCGCCCGCGACGTCGAGGTGGGCCGCGGCGGACATGGACATGAAGCGGCGGCTCCGTAGCTTCTGCAAAAAAATGGGGGTGTCAAATAGGTAGCCAGGAAAGAGGGGAGTAAGCTGGGGCAAAAGAGAGAGAGGAGATGATCGGGAACGGCGGCAATCATCCTCGAATCCACGTGAACCCGAACGTCAGTTCGTCGTCGATGCCGAGCAGAAACAGAGCAAGAGGTCGCTCGGGAGAGCACCTGATGGTGGAGTGGGGTGAGAGGAGTGCAAATGGCAAGGTGAGAGAGGGAATGGGAGTCTTGGCTGGTGAGACTAGGAGGGTGGCCGTTTTCATGGCTTTCGGGCAGAGAGAGGAAAGAAGGAGAGGCTCGGGCAGGGATTGGCGAGAGAGTGCGGTGCGAAATGATGCTCTACTGCGCCACACCTTCTTGGACGCTAGCTGGTGGCCTCGAGTTGTTGGAGGGAGGAAGTAGAGAGGTGAGAGGTTTTCAGCTCGCTACGTGCTCTACAGAATGTCCGAGAGAAAAGGACAAAAAGATTTCTGTGCTAGGGTTTTGGGATGGTCGTGCTATGGGTACAACAAGAGTGTAGGGGTACACTGTACACCAGAAACCAGAGGATGGGTGAGAGGAGTGTGAGTTTTAGATGTAGAGGATTTGTGGCAGATTAGAGTAGCCCACTTTACTAACATGAATATGTGAAACCCTCTACTAAGAAATTATAAAACAAATAGGGTTGGTTAGTAGGGACAAGGGTGCAGGTTTTTGTTTAAGACTTTGGGTCAAAAGGATAAACAACAACTAGATGCAAAAATGACAAAAGGCTATCTAGTAATGCACAAATGGTCACCTTATTATGAAACACTCAAAACCAGCAAGAACTAGTGATCAATTATTTTTGAATGTATTCAATAAGGTTATGGATGGATAGTAGAGATGCTAAGGATGAGGTTAAGTGAGTCGCATTTCCAAATTGAAAAACATAAACCTTAATTATCATGTTCTAGAATGACTAAAAGTTAACAGTGGTTAAGATAGTTTTTCATTATTTTATAACTCTCTTGTTTAAGAACATTCTTAACCAAACATCTTACTAAGGGAATTACAAGTTACAAGCATGTCATACCATCAAATAAATATATATTACTCCTATTCCAACAATATACATACACTTAATACAAACATAGCCACAAGTCACTAACAGGAATACAAACTCAAAGCAAACGGTTAAACATATCAAACAGATAAAACACACAAACAAATGGATATCTAATCCCACTATTTAGATGAAACAAATATATTTGTGAGGTGATGATCCATATGGGCATGACAGGTTATGAAGATTAGTGGGTAAATCCCATCCTTGGTAGTCTTTTCAACAGAGGTTTGAATTTAAGAGGTTTTGAAAAGGGTTGCTGACACTAGCAACATCTTAAATCAAAATATATTAGGACTCATTATCTGGTCCTTTATAGTTTTGCCAATGTATTATTTTTGGAAACAATTTTATTTTCTCAAATAATTGGTGTTTGGGTAATTGCTAAAATTAAAACATCATGATAAAAGAGTTTCTTAAAATTAAGATAAGAGGAGATACATGCACAATTTTACTTGCCATAACCATGATCTCAGAGATCATATTATAATTTGTTTGATTTTTAGAAGGCTGTTATTTAGAAGGTATCTACATGAACAACAAAACACAACATGACAAACAGAGCATAAAAGAGAAAATACATCCATTAACAAGATATTCCAAAAAGTTTTTGTTGCCTCAGAATTTTGGATCTTTTATAATTAAGTTTTTGTTGCTTCCAAAATTTGGGACGTTACAGTGGGCTGAAGTAACTATTTATGTGTGGGAAGTCCTATCTAAAGAAAATAAAAGAGTATTCTGCAGGGAGCACCACAAATCCAAGTACTTAGTCCAAGAGCAGGAAATCGTAAACTGCCACATTTCTCATAGTAAAAGGGGAAACTTTATTTTGATCTCTCAAAATATTCACAGAGATAACATTTTAGAGACGATACTTACCTTAAACGTATGCAATGGAATATGGTTTACATAATCATGTGTAGTTAGACCGTCAGACCTAACAAATCTCAATGTTTCAGATTTCTTATTGTGCTTTTATCATATGACAGCATTTTTTCAGATACTTGGAAACCATTATGTTTATCTCCCAAGGATAGTTACGTAAAGAAAAGAAAAATCATAATTCATGGCTTGAAGATGAAAGCTGCTCATCTAAAAAAATCATCTCAAAAGAGTGGGTATAGTCAGATTCATATCACATGCTTCCAAAGCTAATGGCAAGCCGTAACTATTACCTGACAAAAGCACAATGCCTACTCAGAAAGAACTTTCTCTAAGAAAGCTTAGAGACGAACAATTTGCATTAGAACACATAGACATGCCACATAATAGAATTGGTCTTTATTAATAATCATCCAAGCATCGACGTCTAAGAATTACACACAACTAAGAAAACTGATGCAATAAGAACTATAAATTCTATAACATCCGCCATTCAGTGGTAAACATGTGAAGTATAAAGTGTACAAAATGGCACCATCATTTTTCACTGGTCATATATCAAGATATAAAGTGTGATAAGAAAAGTTGCCCTACATAAACATTATTTTCATGAGATATGGAGAATAATAGTGAAGAACAAATATCATTACATAATCATGCATTGAATTAGATCAGATTTCTTTGTAAAAAATCAGCACAAAGCAAGAGTGAGAGGGTATGTACAGCATAGAACAAAACTGCTTCATTTGCACACTGATGGGTAACAAATATTCGTCGCTCGGTTAGCGAAGACAAAGTGAGGTTCAATTTTGGAGGTTAGGTGAATGAAAGCAGAAGGTTGCCACCAAAATAGAAATAAGGAAAATAAAGAATGGAAAATACAACAAAATTGTGTACATGACTATGGCCAAAACTGAACAATGTCATTACTAAACAAACTTTTAGTTTGTATCTTTTACTCCCTCCATTACTAAATATAAGATGTTTTAGATATTTGGCATGATGACTAGATGCGGACTAAATTAGGGAACATACACACTAAAACGTGTCTAGATACATGTGAATCGAAAAATGCTAAAACATCTTATATTTAAAAACGGAGGGAGTTACTTTCAAAAAAAAACCGGAGGGAGTACCTCCTTAATCCCAAATGACAGTGTATCCATATATATAAACACAACATTTCATAAACTAAAAGTGAAACTGGTTGTGTTAAATCCAAAATAAAAGTACATGCGTGTGAATAGAGCATCTAAACACAAACTGACCATCATGTTGATTCCAGAAGCTTGATTTGATAAAAATGGAAACATGAAGTCTGTATTGCAAGCAGACCCACTATTTACTTCCCTTGTATCCTCGAGGTAGTGCAAAACTTTATATCTTCAGTTCAATAATCCGCTGCAGAATGGAAAACTGCAGAGTTATGCTCATTAACCTAAAAAAATGCAACTTTTATGCCCTACCAAAAATTCCGTAATGTTTTTTTTAATGATTACCTGGTGGCAATCTAATAATCACATTGGATCACTCAGGTGAGGGTACAATCGATTAAGCATTTAAATTTTTACTCATGATCAGAAAATCAGAAAGGAAAATTGCAATGTTGCGCTCCAAAGTTTAGATGTCTATATTCGATGGATAAGCCTGCTTGATCCAAATACTGATCAAGTTCTACATCAGGAATAAAGCATCACTTCCACTAAACAATAGGTCAATAGCCCCTTCGAGCAAAAACAAGAAACATGCTTCGGACAATTCACATTACAGGTGTATGCGCTATGTCACATTTTCCAAAATTCCACTGGTACTTGAACCCCATATGGTAAAAGAGGCTTAAGTTCAGCAGATCTGCTACCACTTGCATATTGTGAATCCAGTAACTATGCCCTAAAAGACCAACTGTCAAATATCTGTGTATTTCAGTCTCATTGCAGCCACTTCATCCTTCATTGCCTGACAGTACTTTTCTGCAGCTTCAACTTTCTTCTCCAAGCTGAGTAGATCAATTCCTCCACTCGACTCATTATGCACAGATGCACTACGAGCTAGCTTTTTTTCATCCAAATGCCTCTCCATCGTTAGTATATTCTGTTTCAGATTACTCAGATGGCTTGAAAGTGATTCAACACCTTTTGATTCTTGTTCTTTGGTCCGGGCAGCCTCAAGCCTTGCCATGGAATCTTCAAGCCTTCTAAGTCGGGTCTGTGGCTCCTTCAGACGGGCAATGAAATGCTTCACATTGAAACCATTTTGTTCCAATTTCCAAGCTTTTTTCATCAAATAAGAAACCTCTGAAGCATCTGTATCACATGATGTCTTAAGCACCTCCCTACCCAAGCCAGCCAACAAAAACCACATTCCACAGCAGGCCAGATCTCGTATAGTTTCATCGCTGTTCACCAACCCTCTGTAATGTGGTCTCTGGGGAATGAGCTCAAAGAAGAGAGGGTACTCACTCATGGCTGCTTCAGCATAAGGGTCAACGTTGCTACTCTTCAACGCATGTTGCTTTCTTTCACCTCCTTCATCTTCATCAGAGCTTTCCTCCCATTGTGAGAAAAGCCCAGAACGCACAAACTCTTCCAGCTCCAGGACTAGTTGCCTATCATTATTATCTTCAGGATCACAAGTACTCTGTTCCTGATCATCATCGAGATTTATTACTTCAAATTTCTGATCATGTGATTCAATAACAATACAGTCGTCATCACTCTCGCTGACAGATACTTTGTTTTTCTTATTCATGTCACCATTTTCAGAGAGTTTATCTCGTTTCAGTTTCTTCCTGGTCTTTCTTTTCACCACCGAAGCATTGCAGTCCATATCACATGAATTATCTGCATTAAGTGGAGATGAACTAGCAGAGTTTTCCTCGTATGCTATCTCTGACCTAACATATTGGTCAGCTTCCTGACGACAGACAAGCTGCCCACTCAACCATGCAACATACTCTTTGCTAGCAGACCCACGTCTTACGATACCAGGTACCCACACCTTGATTCCCTTGGACTTAAACCCATGTACAACCGGAAATGGGACGTCCTGGTCATAGCCAAGTTGCCTTGCAACAACGTGGGGATTGTACATTGTCGAAGTCCCGATACCATCACCATATATTCCAATCAGCACCGTCTGTGTGATAATCGCAATGTAATCCTCCAACCACTCTGGTTTACACTTACCCCTGGAGCTCACCAAGACAGTTTCTTTGCTAAACCAGTCAGGTTCAGCCCAGTCGAGTGAATTGTGCTGGTAAGGCCTCCAGTCAAAAGAATCCTCTTCCTGCAAAACACGGAAGGCGTCCTCTTGTGTGGTCTTCCTCCTCCTCCGGGTCCAATAGAGTAGCCGGACACTGGAGACAGGGAAATCCGGTGCTCTCAGCTGCGGCGGTCGCAGGGAGTCGTAGCGCTCCCACATCCACACCTGCAGCAGCCAGAGCGGTGCCCAGACGTCCACACGGCCACTTGCCCCCTCTGCTACGACCCCGTGGGGAGCGGTAGCAATCTTATCCATCTCGGCGTAGAGATTAGCCACCACCGCCGGCCCGAGCGCGATGCGCTCGCCAAGACTGAGTCTTGCAGCGAGTGCAAACACGCAGTCCGGCAGCTCAGAGCCCTTTGAGCTTAGCCGCGGGGTGACGAAGAAGGCTAGCCAGTACGCGAGGAAGCCAAGACGGCGCAGCTCATCATCCTCCCCGGGACGGATCCTGGTGTCGAACCACTCGAGCCAGAGCTCGGCGGACACGCGGCGGGCTTTGCGCGCGCACGGATGGAGCTCCTTGATCTTCTCCTTCTCCACTACGAGACGGAGGCGGACGTCCTCCTCGGTCGGGGTGAGTGGCCGGTCGAGCGGGGCGCCGGAGGGGGGCAGGCCGGCGAGGACGAGCGCGTCCTCGAGGGAGAAGGTGGCGGGCCCGGCGGGGAGGCGGAAGGTGTGGGAGTCCGGGTGCCACAGGGAGAGGAGCGCGGACAGGGCGTGGCGGTCGGGGATGACGGCGGCCGTGGAGGCGGCGACGGCGTGGTAGATGGTGGTGGAGCGGAGGACGGGCGCGAAGCCCGGGTCGGAGAGCGCCGCGGCGACCCAGGCGGACCAGCGCGCGCACGGCGAGAGGTGGCGGAAGAAGAGGGGCGGGATGGGGGCGGGTTGAGGCTCCGGCGGCGGCGATGAGGGCGGCGGTGGGGTTGGGGCGTGCGGCGGGATGGGGATGTGGAGCAAGGATGGGCCTTCGACGCCGCCGTGGCGGAGGTCGTAGCCGTCGCGGGCTGGCATTCGATCTGGTGGAGTGGCAGCGCGGCGAGGTTTGACGTCTCTCGCCGCCGGTGGAGATGGGGGATTTTGGAGCTTCGGGCGGGGTCTAGGGGTTTGGGTTTGTGGCGTTTCTTGGCGAGAAAAATAACCGAAGAAAATCGTGGGACGCGCTGAACACGGGATGGGCCGCCTCCATCGGGTTTGGCCGTTTGGACATGTTTTGGCTCCCGGCTCTCTTTTTTCAACGGCGTGCCTAGAGCTCAGTCGACTTAGAACTGAGTTCTAAGTCGGGTGACGTAAGCATGACATACGTATAAGTTTTGATTAAAAAATATTCAAATTTAAAAATTGTTCCAAAAAAATTCAGTTGCAACCCACTTGCAACCGAAAAATCCAGTTACAACCCACTTGTAACTAAAAAAAATCAGTTTCGACCAACTTGCAACTGGAAAAAATTCAGTTGTAAACCACTTGTAACTAGAAAAAACGTGAAAAAGAAAAGAAAAAAGAAAAACGCACGCATCTTGACGCATGATCAAATGGTGGTGGACGCGACTTAGAACTCGTGAGTTCTCAGGCGACTTAGAACTAGCAAAACCGTTTTTTCAACGATATGTCTTGGCAAGCGGCCAAGAATACAACGCGGGTCGACAATCCCATGTCAACCCTCCACCCCTGTCAGACGGTCCGTCACCTAAGCAATTCTGTCAGCGTAACGATCAAAAGATCTCGTGGGATGTTCGCTATCCAACCATCGAGCAGCCCTTCGGCGCCTCTTAACTAGGGGTGGACATAAAGGTCGAGGCTCGAGGCTCAGCTCGGTCTCGATAAGGCTCGGCTCAGTCTCGGTTTGATTAGAAGGTCGGACAAGTCAAGACTAAATCATCGGGACAAGGCTCGAGGCTCGACAAACCGGCTCGCTGAACCTCGCAAGCCGGCTCGAAGGCTCGATGTAATACAAAAGTTTGATATGGCCTTTGCTAAAATGTATACATTCACATTATAAATCATGAATAGATCCATAACACTATAGTTTAGATCCATAACACTATAGTTTGACAAAGTACCCCAAAAAAATACTAGTGTCACACATCACAAGTTTCACAACACAAATTTGAAGAAACTGGAGGTGGAAGCGAATACATATAAAAGACCTTCCAATGCAATACGTACATGTGTATTAGTTAACAAGAATTCAAGTTATGTGTGCACGTTGTCAACGGTGAAGCAATACAACATCAACCAGTGGCATATAGTGACGATGTTGAATGGCTAGCACTGGGTCCAGAAAGCAAATACATCAACGGATCAGGTTGGATCGATTTGTCCGTGAAGGAGAGAAGCAGTAGACTAACACTGCAGCCCGAAAGAAGCAGTAGATTTACATCGGTGGGACTGGAACTAAGCGTGTCAGTGGTGAAGAAGACAGAGGCCCGTCAACGGGTGCTGGAACGGCGTTTAATTAAATGGTACGCCATATATGGCGTTTACCTTAATTTTGGTGGGTGGCGTATAAGAGACCAGCGGCCGCCGCTGCCATTTAGGGTGTGTTTGGTTTAGGGGATATGACTCAGGGGATGAGGGCACCCCAAACCACCTGGTTAGGGATAGTCATTTTTTTGTTTGGTTGAGAAGATGAGGAGAGGTTAGGGATAACCATTTTTTTGTTTGGTTTGCAAGGATGAGAGTGGCTAGGTAGTTGAGCAACAAGAGTATTTCACAAGTTCTAAAGGATTTGTAAATATACATATACATACTCAAAATGCATATATGAACCAACTGTATGTTGTACTCAGATACATACATTTCAGAACTAATCTCTACTACACGAACCTTTTAGAACTGAAGCACAAAAAATTAACAGTGTCTATGCATGTTCAGAAATCAGAATAATTAAGGAACATCCGAGCAGAGGATGCCAGACTTGTCGATCTGCAGGCAGGTAACACACTGTCCGTGAACAGAGCCGACCAGGTAGGAGCACCAGGAATGGAAGCCGTCGCCTTGATGCGGCCGCACACCGCCACCGCATGGACTCACCGGCCATCGTCGCCTCCACCGCCGCCTTGGCCAGGATCCGCCGCTCAGAGGAGTGCATCGGCCCAGGGCCTATGTCCAGCTTCTTGTCGCAACACAACGGCTGCAGCCACGAGCCAAACCCAGATCGAAAGACGCACACGAGCAGCAGCCCGAGCTGCCAGACGCACAAGACGGCCGCGGACCTCTGAGTCCAGATCGGGCCTAGACCCGCGTCGCTCGCTCGCTCTGGTGAACGGATGTCATCGTGCCACCGCGGGGAACGGGTCGCGACGTCAGGGAAGGCGGCGGCGTCAGGCGTAGGAAGAAGTCGCGGCGTCGGGGAAGGGCGGCGACACGAGGCGCGGGTGAGTAGAGTCGCGGGGAAGCTTTGCGGCGCGGCGCGGATGAGCAAAGGCGTCAACTACAAGTGGTTGCCCTTGTCCCACCGATTTGGCCGGACGATCTCAACCAGTTTTCTGAGGGAATATACCCAGAATATGGTTGCCCCTATCCCGGTACGAGATCGCAACCATCTACTGCAGAGGGACGTAAATGAGTCTGGTTCGTTCGTTTCGTATCCAACGGCAGCAGCCCCAAGGAAACAATCAGCCATCCTCCTCGGTGGAATTCCCCTTTTACTCGTCGCGCCGTCCGCTCGCCGGCAGGCGCAGCTCCACCTGCGCGCTCTCCGCCAACACCCTCTCCGTGGCCACCATCGGTCGCCGCCGCGCTGCGGCCATGCTCGCTTGGAAGTTCGCTGTGACACATAGCTGCACCAGAACAACAACTCCAGGAGGCGGCCAACATGCTCACGGCGGCGGCCACACAGAGGATGAGCGCGGCTCCGAGGAAACGGAGAAGTCGAGCGCTGCGAGCAGGAGTGCACGGGCGCTTGGTTTAGAGAGCGGCTATGAGGGGCGACGTGATGCTGCTCTGCGCATCCGGTGTGATGTTGCTCTGCGTCCCGGCGAATTTCCAAGGCTGGCAGTACGCCACATAGGCGGCAGAAACGGAGGCCCCGGAGGAGGTTGTGGCGGAGCCACGGAGGAGGATTTGTGCCTGCCGGCGAGCGGACGGCGAGGTCGAGGTGTGCCTACCCGCGAGCGGACGGCGACGGCGAGCTGTACCTGTCGGCAAGCGGACGACGAGGCGAGCTATGTCTGTCGGCGAGCGAACGGCTACGGCGAGTAGTGCCTGCCAGCGAGCGGACGGCGAGGTCGAGTTGTGCCTGTCGGCGAGGATCTCGTTCCAACGACAGCAGCTCCAATCGTCCAGTGCCTCTTGGAGGAACCGTCCAGCATGGCCAACGGCGACGGCAATGATTCCTGCTGCTCTTCTTGGAGGACGTGGCCGACGTGCACCAGGGACGCGGAAGCTCATAGGTCAAGCCCGACGACCAAGCCGGTACGGGCGTTATCTGAGATGGCCTCGACGGCGTGGTGCAGCTGGTCATGCCGTCGAGCGCCGCCGTGTTCACCGTTTCTCTCTCCACGACTCACCCGTTTTGTTTGCGGATCGTTAGATGTGGATCGAGCGGACCATGAGCAACTTGAAGGAGATATGCCCTAGAGGCAAATAAATAAGTAGTATTTATTACATTATCTCATAAGTTTATAATAGGTTTGTGTATTATGTTATAACTGTATTAATCGGAATTATTAATACACGTGTGATACATAGACAACCAGGTCCCTAGCAAGCCTCTATTTGAGCTAGTCCATTGGGCAACAGTTGATCGAGATTCCCGATCAAGGACAATGACGTCGGTTGACAATGGGGTCATCTTGTTAGTAGAATAAGGTGATGTACATACGCAAAGTATTGCAATAAGATCGTATTACGATGTTTGTCATTTGCAATAGATAAGAGTATGATAGCTTATTCCTTTGACCGTGAGACCGTACTTATTGATGCTTCGTAGGAGTGCTTTGAGAGCATCAAACGTTGTGTCTTATATAGCATGACAATAACGGTGTCCATCTTGGGTATTCCGAAAGAGCATCGAGACGTAAGGATCAAGAGCGGGATTTGTTCATTCTTGTAATGGAAAGATACTCTGGGCCCACTCGGTGATATTGCATCTATATAGCTGCGCAGCTTGTGACTAGGTCATGGAGATGGTAATATCACAGACGAGTTAATAACCTTCGTCGGTAACGAGATACAGCAAAGGCATCGGTGTGTGTACGATCATATCTCGGACAAGGTAGTATCGCAGAGACAAAGGGAATGAATATCATATTTATGGTTCAACGACGATATTCGTGGAATGCACAGGGGTCGTCATATATTTCCAGGTATCCCTGACGATCATTGGTGAGCGGAGTGTCTCGACCATGTCTGGAGTGTTCCCGAACCGTAGCGTAACAAACTTAAGGTCTTAGCGACGCTTGGAGATAGGTTCTGGAATTTTATAGGTTTTTATTGGAGAGAGAGAAATGATCCGGAAAGAGTTCCGGTGGTCCGGAAGAAGTTCCGGGAAGGTATGGAATGGTTCCGGGAATGTCCGAAAGTTGTTCGGGTGGTTCCGAAATAGTTTCGGAGTCATGGGATATTGAATTATATATAAATATATTAATTATGAATTAATGGGATTTTTATATTAATTTAATATTAATTAAATAAATGAAAAAAGGGGGCTCCCACCTAAATGGGCCCTAAGAGGGCCCAAGAGGGGGAAACCGCACCCCACAAGGAAGGGGAAGGCTGGGCCTCCTAGTCCAACTCGGACTAGGAGTTGGAGGGCCCATGGGGGGTTCGGCCGAACCCCCCCTCCCCTCTCCTCCTTTAGTCCCACATGGGGGAGCCAAGGGGGTTGGCACACCCCCTTCCCCCTTTATATAGCAAGGCATATTAATTGATTTAATTCATAGGAAATTCAATTAATTCCCAATTTCTCTCTCAATCTCGTGGTTCCCAAGTCGGAGCCTCGCCGAGCTGAGGAAGGGGGTCTCTCTCCACCTAAGCCATACCGCAGAGCGCCGTTGCTCTGCGGGATTCCAGATAAGATCTACTCCTGCGATTTCAGCTGGATCTGAATGACCGGGAGTTGTCGCTAGGCTCCGTATGTTTGCGAGTGCTCGGAGGCTACTCTATTGAGGAGCTTGGGCGACGTCGTCTCGCCCCCTGCAGCCGTCGCGCCTCCCCCCCTCTGCTGTCGGCGCGCCAGCCCCGGTGCTGGCGCTCTGCCTTCTTCCGCCCGACGCCCGTCGACGCAGATCATCGTCGACACCCCGGCGTCATCGACTCCGACATCGCGGCAAGTTCTCCGCGACCTCGAGGTCGGCTACGTACGACTTCATCGTCAACGCTTCTGCGGGAGCGTAATCCCCGCTATCGGTCTACATGGAGGTAATGTAACCCGTTCCGCCACCGTTATCACATGTACTAGATAGATAGATCCTGACTAGTTAGGGTTTCGATCGCTAGAAAAATTATTGTTTTCTGCACCGTAACCCCTTCAGTGGTATCAGAGCCGATCTATGCGTAGTACTGCTGGTACGGTTAGAACTCATGTTGAATGAGGGCGTCTTTCTTATATTTGCTACCCTCTAGCGTGCACTTGCGATGCCTTCGGTATTGAGTTGATGAAGCGGCCCGGACCGACTTTACGCGTACGCTTACGCGAGACTGGTTCCACTACTGACATACGGCTTGCACCGTATCTGTGGCTGGCGGGTGTCTGTTTCTCTCTCTCTAGTCGGCAAAGCATTTTCAATGGAGGGCCCGAAAGGGATGCTTAAACATGCAATTATACGATCGGCGTTGTGGTACAAAGTTCGTAGGTAGGGAAGCGATTGTCTTACGAATAAGCCTATATGCCACGTAAAACTTGCAAAACTAAATAAAGCTAGAGGCGTCTAACTTTGTTTTGCAGAGGCGTTATTTCATGTGACATGGTTACGGTAAGTTTTTGGTATTACTCGTACTGTCGGAGGCAATGAAGGGCTCTGTAGACTCGAAGTCATGCCGGGGCGCCGGGGGCCAGGCACATGGCGCCATGAAGGTCCAGGCGCATCGACCATGTCACATCGCACTTCATTGCATCATTATTGTGTGCTGTTGTGTGTGCATCCTATTGATTGCTTATATGCTAGATATACAACGGTAGCATCATAAATAGGATGATCCCTAACAAAATACCAAAATTGTGTTCTCCCTCGTTGCGCACCACCAAGAAAGTTCTACGTTATGAGGCAGGCCGTGATGATCGGGTGTCACACATCTCGTCGTTCGCATACAGTGGGTGTAAGCCATGTTGCACGCGCAGGTCTTCGAGGTTTGATTGGCGAGCCTAGCATACTCAGAGGTATGGCCTCGGAACACGGGAAGATCGAAAGATCGAGCACGAGTCATAGAGTTGTTATGATCGACATTTTATGTCCACCTTTGAAGCTGTGCTGCCGGCCGTGATGATCGGGGGTAGTATGGTGGATGAGGGTCGTGTCATCGCCATTATTATTTTAGGGATAATAATCTTGGTGAGGTGTGTTTTTGATAATGAGATTATAGAACTAAAACTCACCTACATTTTATAAACTTAACCTTACCTCTTTTGCGATCACATCTGTAGACTACGCAACTATACTTCGGTTACTTCCTCAAGAGCCCGGATGCTACATTAGAAGCCGACGGGTCCAACTTCATCAGATGGTACAGGGGTTTTAGAAACATTCTCGAACACAACAACATTCTATATGTTCTCGATGAACCATTAGGAGAAGGACCAGGAGATTCTGCAAGCGAGGAGGAGGAAGATGATTTCCGTAGGCGTCGAGACATATTCATTGAAGTGGAGATCACCATGACCGTATGCTTGGCACCCGAGTTGAAAGAGATGTTTCGACGCAAGGAGCCAAGCGTCATGATGGATGCGATAAAGACACACTTCGGGGATGAATTAAAACGTGAGCAGTTCAGGCAGCTTAGAATGTTCCAGACCGTTCACATGGAGGAGCATACCTGTCTGAAGACACATTTGAAGAGATTGTATGACATCTACTTCCAGCTGACGATGGTCTTCGATTACTGGATGGCAGATTCTTGTGCCATTCGAACTGTCCTGATATCTCTACCTCCTAGCTATGAGAAGCATGTTCGCAAGTACATTTTGAAAGCCGATGATATGAACTTCTACGTGTTCGTACGTGAGTTCCAGTCTCTGAAGGTTGATTCCATCGAAGGAGAGATCTTCGATGCTACAGGTATATATTTGATATATGCAGAATTATGAATTCGCCCATGGTATATGATGAAATGTTTTGATAGTTGCTCTGTTTGTGAAACAGGTCCTGATTATCACATATATGCGGCGCAGTTTGATGTGACCTGGCGCTGAAGCTGGTAGTCAAGGAGTTGATGGCCTTTTGGTGTTCACGTCCTCAAGTTATCATAGTTATCATTAATAGTTTTTGATACGATCTTTTGTAATAGTGAGCGAGTGTGTGTGTCTTGATTGTTGCAAGACAAAGTTATTCATGTAATAAGACAAGATCAGTTGTTTTATGTTATGGAACAAGTTAGTTGTTTTATCTTATGAATAAAATTTCCACATCTCAGTTACATTGATTGTATGATAAGTATTCATAATTGTAGATATGATAAAATAGCTAGTCCCATGAACAAAGGTTCTACCGCTAGAACAAACACCGTCGAGTTTAGTCATAAAAGCAATGAAAGAAGTAATGAATGTTTTGGTCCATTTAAGTATTTCAAGTGTTGAGTTGATTAAGCCTGAAATTAAGTATTGAAGTTGCAATACTAGCGGAAATTAATTGAGTGTCATTTTAAAAATGATTAATTAATGGTGTTTATTGTTTGATCCGAATTCTTCCATGATTTTGGTAAATAGGAGTATTTGCCCGATAAATTATGGAGTCTGAGATTAATTTGATAATAGATCAAATGGGGTTTTTCAGAAGAAAGATTAGTGAACATTGTATTCACGTGATTCGATCAAAGGACGGTATTTTTGAATTATGGTTTCAACACAAGAGACTTGTGGAAATTTGCTTCACAGAATTATAATGGCATATATAGTGATATATGGGGAATTATAATCATGCTCTATTTTAAATAAAGTGTGGCCTGTCAGAATCAGTCTTAGAATCTCCTAATACGTTCTAAACATTATAGTCGATGCCCACTTTAGGAAATAGATATTTTTCTCAACGAGAATTCGTAGGATCGACAGTAGTGTCGACATGTATATGATTATGCGATAATTCGGAATATACATGAGTGGTTCTTTGTAGATTGCTCGCATTAGATGAGAGTGTATTCCAAAACCAAATAGAAACAAAGTTCAGTTTGTTGTCTATGTAATTCCGAGAAAAGATGACTTTTCGAATTATGGTTTATGGATTGAAATTAGAAGTTTGGAATAAAGTGTCAGACTTATGTTGGAAGATGTTCCAAAGAGTATATGTCTGCTAATGAAAGTTTAGTGATTAAGAGTGAGGGAGACTAGAAAATAGTTTTCTGCTTGCAATCCTCTTCATAAAGATCACAATATTTTCATGAAAGAAACTTCTGAATAAAGTGCTGTTACATTTAATATTGCTGTCGGGTCACAGCACTGTATTAAGTATTTCAGATCTTGTTGACAGATCAAGGTGCACCTTATGACTACAAAGAAAGTTGAGAAAGTATCGGAATACGAACAAAGGCTCTTCAGCCTGGAAATCCGAGTTACATGTAAAAGGATTAAGAGAGTAATTGTTGCTGCAATTCTTATTAGAGGAATAAGATTGTTTAATCGTCATATAAAGTGTTATATGAAAATGTGACTATAAGAAAGACGCAGGAGCATGTCTTGTCAAGAAATGTGTATTGCACAAGATCAAATTTGTTGACTACATTTTTGTAAACATGCTTGCAGTCTGAGGGATTTGTATTAATATAATACTATAGTTTGTATTAATTTCGAATTGATAGCAGATCAATGATTTTGGTTTGACCAAAATGTCGATTTAAGTGGGAGTCATAGTTAGTTCACTCAGGTGAAATATGTGAAGAACATATTTTTGAGTGGGAGCTCAGGAACTCAAATATGTGGATGACACGTTTTTGAGTGGGAGCGTGTGTTCTCAAATATGTGGAGACATAATTTGAGTGGGAGCCGAATTCATCTTGTGTAGTTAACACATTGTGAAACTGTACCAATAGAATAGGATGAAGTTGTGAAACTATTTGAAAGTCAGTGTCTATTTTGAAATAGAACGGGAATTTTAATAGTTACTCGAGTTGTGTTGGATTTTTTCTGAGGAGTCAGAATAGAAGCAAAGGGTGGTCCTTTTGAAATCCAATTGATCATTAAGAGTAATGATACATGAAAATAATGGTTGTATGACATGTGGGTCTATTATGTAATATTAGACATCATACAGAAACCATATTATCTGCTCGATGTTATATATAACCGATGTTCTTGGAATGAGAACAGTTATGAAAGTAAATTTGGAATTTACTGGAAGTAAATGTGCGTTAGTTAAGGGATTGACATTTGAATGTCAAGTTTTCTACATTGGTGTGTAAGTATGTAGACATCACGAGTTTGTAATTGTAACAAGGGGCTCTGCATGACTGAGTGTGTTTTTCAGCGCAGTTATCTGGTTAGTATAATCAGAGTAAGCGCTGGGAAGCGGTAGTCTCACTTAGTTGCGGTGTTTGCATATATGTTGTTGAACAACATGGTGATATCAAGCAAGTTAATATCCGTGAATCGCAGAAGCGTGTACAATCATGGATTGTGCAGTAACACTTTTCCACGAGCAAGCATTATCAAATGATTCTTATTTGATAAGGGATTCTGATAAAGTAAAATGCAGCTGGTTTATTTGTACTCTAGTGCAAGTGGGAGACTGAAGGAGATATGCCCAAGAGGCAAATAAATAAGTAGTATTTATTACATTATCTCATAAGTTTATAATAGGTTTGTGTATTATGCTATAACTGTATTAATCAGAATTATTAATACACGTGTGATACATAGACAACCAGGTCCCTAGCAAGCCTCTATTTGAGCTAGTCCATTGGGCAACAGTTGATCGAGATTCCCGATCAAGGACAATGACGTCGGTTGACAATGGGGTCATCTTGTTAGTAGAATAAGGTGATGGACATACACAAAGTATTGCAATAAGATCGTATTACGATGTTTGTCGTTTGCAATAGATAAGAGTATGATAGCTTATTCCTTAAACCGTGAGACCGTACTTATTGATGCTTCGTAGGAGTGCTTTGAGAGCATCAAACGTTGTGTCTTATATAGCATGACAATAACGGTGTCCATCTTGGGTATTCCGAAAGAGCATCGAGACGTAAGGATCAAGAGCGGGATTTGTTCATTCTTGTAATGGAAAGATACTCTGGGCCCACTCGGTGATATTGCATCTATATAGCTGCGCAGCTTGTGACTAGGTCATGGAGATGGTAATATCACAGACGAGTTAATAACCTTCGTCGGTAACGAGATACAGCAAAGGCATCGGTGTGTCTACGATCATATCTCGGACAAGGTAGTATCGCAGAGACAAAGGGAATGAATATCATATTTATGGTTCAACGACGATATTCGTGGAATGCACAGGGGTCGTCATATATTTCCAGGTATCCCTGACGATCATTGGTGAGCGGAGTGTCTCGACCATGTCTGGAGTGTTTCCGAACCGTAGCGTAACAAACTTAAGGTCTTAGCGACGCTTGGAGATAGGTTCTGGAATTTTATAGGTTTTTATTGGAGAGAGAGAAATGATCCGGAAAGAGTTCCGGTGGTCCGGAAGAAGTTCCGGGAAGGTATGGAATGGTTCCGGGAATGTCCGAAAGTTGTTCGGGTGGTTCCGAAATAGTTTCGGAGTCATGTGATATTGAATTATATATAAATATATTAATTATGAATTAATGGGATTTTTATATTAATTTAATATTAATTAAATAAAGAAAAAAGGGGGCTCCCACCTAAATGGGCCCTAAAAGGGCCCAAGAGGGGGAAACCGCACCCCACAAGGAAGGGGAAGGCTGGGCCTCCTAGTCCAACTCGGACTAGGAGTTGGAGGGCCCATGGGGGGTTCGGCCGAACCCCCCCCCCCCTCCCCTCTCCTCCTTTAGTCCCACATGGGGGAGCCAAGGGGGGTGGCACACCCCCTTCCCCCTTTATATAGCAAGGCATATTAATTGATTTAATTCATAGGAAATTCAATTAATTCCCAATTTCTCTCTCGATCTCGTGGTTCCCAAGTCGGAGCCGCGACGAGCTGAGGAAGGGGGTCTCTCTCCACCTAAGCCATACCGCAGAGCGTCGTTGCTCTGCGGGATTCCAGATAAGATCTACTCCTGCGATTTCAGCTGGATCTGAATGACCGGGAGTTGTCGCTAGGCTCCGTATGTTTGCGAGTGCTCGGAGGCTACTCTATTGAGGAGCTTGGGCGACGTCGTCTCGCCCCCTGCAGCCGCCTCGCCTCCCCCCCTCTGCTGCCGGCGCGCCAGCCCCGGTGCTGGCGCTCTGCCTTCTTCCGCCCGACGCCCGTCGACGCAGATCATCGTCGACACCCCGGCTTCATCGACTCCGACATCGCGGCAAGTTCTCCGCGACCTCGAGGTCGGCTACGTACGACTTCATCGTCAACGCTTGTGCGGGAGCGTAATCCCCGCTATCGGTGTACATGGAGGTAATGTAACCCGTTCCGCCACCGTTATCACATGTACTAGATAGATAGATCCTGCCTAGTTAGGGTTTCGATCGCTAGAAAAATTATTGTTTTCTGCATCGTAACCCCTTCACAACTACGTCCCTCGGTCCCTCTCTCCACGACTCCTCCTCCAAACCAAACGAGTGGTAACCACTCAAAAAGTGGCTACCCCTGCCACTTGAGGGATACCCCCTCAACCAAACACACCCTTACATACTTAGTGTTGGATGATGGTTGGTCCAAGGAGCTCCTGCTGCTGCCGGAAGGCCGGCGGCCGCCACTACCAATAGAACCACGACGACGTACGCATCTGGCATCTACATAAGGAGCCGGTAGAGGGAAGCAAGGATCCATGGGCGGGTGGCAACGGGCGGCGGCGGACGCGCCGTGGTGGTGAGGCCGACGGTGGGCGGCGGCCGCGTCGTGGTGGTGAGCAGCGGCCGACTGCGGGCTAAGCCCTAAAGCAGAACAGAGGATGACGACAGACGAAGGTGTCGGGCAAATCGATCAGTTCATTTGTGGCGTCCGGCTCGCAAGCCGACCGGGCCGAGCCTTAGGCCTGGCGAGCCGCTCGAGATTCCACGCCGTCCATTCTCGATCCGACGTTTCCCGTGACTATTTTGCAAGAAAGTCCTTCTGCTTATCGAAAATTACTAGCTAGTCCACGAATATAAAGAGCAACCCCTAACTCTGCACCCACCCCCCCCCCCCCCCCCCCCCCCTCATTTTCCCCCACCCGCGCTAGTCTTAACTACTCCACCCGGGATCATCCCAAAAAAGATTGGGGGTCAGATCCTGGAGCCTCCCTTCTGGCAGTCGGTGGTTTGTCCAGATCTGACGGATTTTACGCGAGACTTGTATGTTGAACTCTCTCCACGGTTTATCTGTCTCAGGCAAGCCACAACCATCTGGCTTAGAGGTGTTGTCACAACCGTCAAGCTTGTTGGAATTATGTCATAGGGACTCGGTAGAGTGCCATACGTATTCATAAGGTAATGTAAGGTCTTTTTTTGGTGGTTAATGTAATAGTCTTTGAACCTACATCACGATGTGTATCATCGAATGTATGATTCGATTATGGAACTATGTTTGGTCTAAAAAATACATAGTCAATAAAGTTATGTTGACGGATAATTGAGACTAGTATGTGAGTGATTATGATCCGGATTCACTGGTCATGTTTCATATTGTCGAGTGCATTGCAACACAAGCTTTACATCCTCGTATTCAAATTCGAATGTAGGCTCAAACAGGGTAAACATAGAGTTGAAATGAGTATTTTTCAAAGTCAATTTTGCTGAGAACAATATTATGCATCGTGCCAGATAGACATGCGTGTCTACGTGGTAACATGTTATAACAAGAAACCCCGAAAGCTTATTCTCGCGCGCGTGTCACGCGGTTGACGCGAGCGGCCGCGCGTCCGTCGTCGGATCCACCTCGCGCGCCAAGATCAGTGCCCAGGTGCCACCTGGTCGTGGGGAGCCACGTGCAGTTGCATTAATACTGCCCAAACCACCCACGACGCCCACCTCGTCGGTTTCTCGCTCAAATCCCTCGTCAGTTCCGCTCGGTGCGCGGTTCCCTTTCCTCAAACCCGCCTCGCTCCATTCCCGCAACCTCCAAGCGATTTCTAGCCGCCAGCTTCTACGGTCAGGCGTTGGTGCGGAGCGGCGCGCCGCTGCGGTGCGGAGTAGCGGAGGGGAGAGATGGCGGGAGCGGAGCAGCGGCTTCAGGGCGGTGGGGTTGGAGCTGCATCGACAGAGCGGACCAGCGACGTTAGGTGTGGTGGTTCGTAGCTGCGGCGTCAGGGCGGAGCTGCGGCGTCATAGTGATTGAAGGGGATTTGCAGAGGCGGCAGAGGTGCGGCGCCACGAGGGAGAAGGGGGCGATTCAGATCAAGCGGTGGTGGCCTAAGTTTGTCGTGGCGACCGATCTCCAGCTACCACCGACGTCAACGGCGCCTATCCACCTCGCGCTGGAGGAAGGGCCTCCGGTCGGCAACAGGGACATGCGCTCCGTCCTTGCGCCTCCCCACACCTCCCTCCGCCTCATGTCCTCGGACGAGCGCCGCCGTCGTCGACAGCCCCCCTATGCCAGCAGCCCGCCAGTCTGTAGGTGACACCATCTATCTGCCCCAAATACTCTTCTCCCCTCTCGATTTTGTTTCAGATGTAACCCTCGATCCCTTTCCTTTCTTTTTCACTCTGCTCTACTTGTGTTTTGCAATGCTCATCTTGCTCCTGTATGATACTGCAGATTGCTCTGCAAATTTAATCATTGTTTTTGGCAATTAAGTAGTGGTTCATGGCAATTTTAAATCTTTTTAGACATTTTTGTAGTGTTTCGGGGCAGCTAACTAGTGGGTTTCAGGCAAAATTTAGAGTGTTTTAGGCAGCTTAAATCATTGTTTACGCATTTTTTTAGTGTTTCACACAACAAAGTACTGATTTCAGGCAAAGTTTGAAGTGTATCAGGCAAATTTAATCTTTGTTTTTTTGGCAATTAAGTAGTGGTTCGAGGCAAAATTATAAATCCTCACCTAGGCATTTTTTGTATTGTTTCGGGGCAACTAACACTACTGTGTTTTCAGGAAAAATGTGTAGTGTGTTTGACAACTTAAATAATTGTTTACGCCTTTTGTTAGTGTTTGATACAACAAAGTACTCATTGTGTAGGTAAACTTTGAATGTTTCAGTGCAGATACATTATTTAAGGCAAACTTTGAATGTTTTAGGGCATATACATTGTATTACGCGTTTTTTAGTGTTTCACACAACAAAGTACTGATTTCAGGCAAAGTTTGGAGTGTATCAGGCAAATTTAATCTTTGTTTTTTGGCAAACAAGTAGTGGTTCGGGGCAAAATTATAAATCCTTACCTAGTTATTTTTTGTATTGTTTCGGGGAAACTAACTAGTGTGTTTTCAGGAAAACTTTGTGGTGTGTTAGGCAACTTAAATAATTGTTTACGCCTTTTGTTAGTGTTTCATACAGCAAAGTACTGATTTTTTAAGGCAAACTTTGAATGTTTTAGGGCATATACATTGTTCTAGGCAATTAAGTAGTAACTAAGTAGTGTTTTTGGGACAAACATTGGAGTGTTTCAGGTACCATGCTCAGTATGCTTTTATTTGTTTTTGGGCAGTTGCGCAGTATGCTTTTATTTGTTTTTTCAACTACCATGGTCCTTTATTCATGCAAAATTAACTGCACACTAACAGTAAGTAGGTCGCATCATTTCTGCCTTCAGGTTGCCTAATTTTTCTATGTCCTTGGACATGTTCATGTTTTTTGGCAGTTAATTGCCTATTTTAACAAGTTTCTGACAAAATTAATTGCCCACTAACACTAAGTTATATGGTAGCTGCCCAATATTAGGCAACACAATCTGGACTAATTGGCAATTTTTAGATGGTTTGTAAGCAACCTTCAATTATTAGTTGATAGGGGGTAAGAACTGGACTAAAACGGGCATAAAAGGGCTGGCGCGAGGCAAAAGGAGGGGACCACGTGCTTTTTCTGTATGCGCCTATTGTAAGATGACAAAGTTGCATGCATACCGGCCGTTTAAAACAACGAACCAACGCACGCAGGATGTGCAATACTTTCTTTTTTGTCACATGGGGGACCAAAACCTTCCTTTTTTGGCCTGCAACCGCGAAGCTACGGCCGGCCGTTCACTATACACGTCCAACAAGAAAACATATGATCATATCTCCTTGCATTGGTCAACTCATTGTCTATCGGTTTAGTAAAACTTGAACATAACACGTTCAAAGTTATTTGGGTGAACCACACAAATATTTGGCTCGTGCCATGGCGTGTCCTGCTAAATTTTGGTAACCCCGGAATAACCAAAAATATTGGCTAGAAATTTCCTTATCCTTTTCTAGTAAATAAGTTTACACGATTTACCAAGAGAGGTGACATGGGCAACTAGATCTTTGGTAACCAACCAAGCATTATGTAGATGAGTAGATACCATAGACTGCCAACTAGATCTTTGGTAACCAACCAAACATTATGTATGGTAAAATTTGGCGTTAGGTAGGGTAAAATTTGGCAGTCTATGGTTAATGCTTGGTTGGTTACCAAATTAACCATAGATGGCCAGATTTTTGGTAGGGTAAATACTGAGTACCTAACACATATTGCACATGTTTGCTTCACTATTGATGAGTAGTCAACAAAAATAGTGAAAATACATATGGTTTTTTTTAGAGAATATATATATGGGTATTGTGGATTGAACTGAACCCCAGAATGACAACCCCGTGACAAAAGGGCCCCGCGTGTCAGAGACTCCTCCGGCACAGTGCGACGCGTTCAAAAACCTTGGCCTCTTCATTTTCAAAACTCAAATCCTCCCTCCGCGATTCCCCAATCACCGCTAGGGTTTCCCACTCGGCAATGGCAAGGGTCAGCAAGACGACGCCCGCCGCCGCGGCCTCGTCGAGGACCAATGTGACGGCTCCGGCCGCGTCCGCGCCCAAGTCGCGGACCAGGAAGACCAAGACGCCCCCGGCCGCCGCACCGCCCACCCCGGACTCTGCGCCGGCGCCGACGCCGGCCAAGCAGATGGCACCGCCGGCCGCGCCCAAGCCGCGTAAGAAGAAGACTCCGCTGGCCGCCGCGTCGCCTGCTCCGCCGCCGGCGAAGCGGACGATACCTCCGGGCGCTGAGGTCATCGAGATCCCCGATTGCCCTACCCCCTCAGTGAGCTCCGGGAAGAAGCGGAAGAGGGCGGCGTCCTCCCCCTCCTCGCCGATCGACGTCGACGAGATCCAGATGTGGACGCCGCGGCAGAAGATCCGCGTCGACGAGGACTGCTGCATCCTTTCCGCCGACCCCCTGGCCGCCGACAAAGCCCCACCCGTCGTCGTCCCCGCCGCCGCTGACGACGACGACTTTGTGGTTCTCGCCGAGCGCGGCCAGGTACGGACTGCGATTTGTGCAATTTCTTTCCTCTCCCGAGTTGTTTCTTCCCCAAAAATGAGCGGCGATTGGTGCAATTGCGATCTGTGTTTACAGGTGGCCTGCAGAGATTTTCCTCACGCGAGGCATGCCTGCGCCAAGTACCCGTTTGCCAGTACCGCTCATGAGAGCCACTGCGAGCAGGTACCATTTCACAATGCGCCATTTTCATTTGTGCTACTCTCTCCAGTGCAGGCAGACCACACTTAAGCGAGCAGATAAGAGTGCATTTCAAGTCTGAAAATGGTCATTATATCTGCATTGCTTCTATCACCCTGCCTATTAGATTATCACTGTAGCATGTTTCTACTGTGCCGCAGTGTTTCTGCTACGTATGCGACATCGCGGCTCCATGTAAGACTTGGAAAGGACATGCAAATTATGGGCATTGCCACGCTTCGGACAAGGACAAGTTTTGGATGACCATGCGAGGAGTGACCAGGGCAAAGCTGCAGAAGATCTAGGAATGGTCGACCACTTTATAGTCATCTGTTGGCTCTTCTTGGCTGTTGGTTACTTTGCAGCGTAGTAACTTGTATAGGGTTGGATAAGTGCGGAGCCTGATATAATCTTGTCTGGAAACTCAGTGCATGTATGCACAACGTCGCTTGGAATCTGGCAGCATATATAGTAATATATATCTTTTCTTTATGGCAGCGCAATTAGTTTAACCTTCGGTCCATCTTTGGATTTACTGATTATTTCATCGTATGCTCTGTTGGTTCTTGTTCTTGTTCTGAAATTCACTTACATCTAGTTCTTGTACTTAGTTTAACCGCTTGAGATCAGCAGATGTATGCAAATTCTGTATCCCATGTTCTGTTTGAGATACTAAGTTGCATTTGTGTTTGTTTGTGCGTCGCTTCTTAACATGACTCGTTCAAAATCAAGTCAGAACTTGGACACTTGTTGGTTTGCATTTTGAAACAGCAGACATGGCAGGCAGGGATGATAGAGGTTTGTTTCTGATGCTTAAAGTTGCCAAATTCACATGACTTTGATCTTTATCACAAACCATGTATTGAATGCTTGTTTCAGATAACACTCAGTTTCTGTTTGAGATGTAGCATTTGTGACTGTTTCTTCCATTCCGGCATTAGGCTCCTTGTCCCCTATCCTCCCCTCTTCTGTTAATGGCATTTGTATGAGTTATTCTTTATTTTGTGTTGTCTCCTGCTGTTGGTTGTAGAACCAGAAGGAGGATAACACTTCAAGCTGGAGCAGAAATGGAAGTTGGGAGGAATTGAAAAAATTGCCAGCATAGTTCTTTTGTGCTGATGTTAGACCATGTCTCATTCAAATTTGAGTCGTCCTCAGACATTGGTAGGTCTTCAGCAAAAACTAGGCAGGGATGAAGTTGCCAAATTCATGTCATGAGTCGACGACCTTTTATTGTGCTGTGAGTTATTTGTATATGTTTCATGGCTACAAACCATTTTGTCCTCTAATATTATTGTATTTCACTCGTTATTTAATGGCAATGCGGCAAGTTAATCAATTGCTGAGCATGGTCTTGTGTAGAAGATGATTCTATCAAGAGAACTTTTATGTGTACGTCACTCATTAAACAGTTTGGGTATGATGTGCACCGTCGAACCATCCATGTGTGAAATAATCAAAGGAGATCACCAATTGCTTGCGGGATAGAGGTCGGACACATAAGTGTCACACACATAGAAGTTATGTTCTATCAATTGTGGAGCACAGCCCTGGATTTGGCAAGTCTTTACTTTCAGCGTCTAGTGTGTCTTGTGAGCATGAGACCTGATAGAAATCTTTGGTTCCATCTAGTTATCGTCTCCTCCTTGATAACTTCCAAAAAAAAAATCCCCAAGTGTGCAGAGCAGAGTGCATCAGACCTGAAATAAACCTGTTCTTACTACTACTGTGCGGCTTCTCAGTCTACTCCTTGAGACCAGCAAATGCATGCAGATTCGTAGATGTCCATGATAAGAGTAAAATACATGAACAGTCACTGAACTTTGGGGCAAAAATCAATCCGGTCACCGTACTCAGCAAATACGTGTTTACGGTACCTGAAGACGCGACGATGTGTTACGGAAGGTCACCGCCGAACTTGTAGCTGCGTATTTGCTGACTGGACAGGTGTGGGCTCCACTGTCAAGAGAACTGAAGTGCACGGTTCGGATAAGCGTGTTTGTAAGGGTTTTTTTTTTGCAAAAATGTCGATGGAATAGACGAGTTGATCCGCTCTGTTCACTGCTAGCCCTCTATTCTTTCTCCCCTGCTCTGTTCGGTGACGGGAGATCGAGAGATGCATCTGCAGCGGTTGTGGTGCCGCCAGAGCCTTGCGGAAGCGTCGCCGTTCTCCTGATGTGGAAGCCCCGCCGAGAGCTGCCGCTGCAGCGGTTGTGCAGCCGCCGGTGCCCCGCGGAAGCGCCGCCGTTCTCCTGATGTGGAAGCCCCGCCGAGAGTTGTCGCTGCAGCCATTCTCCTGATGTCGAGACACGGCGTCTCTCCGGAGTGATTCCTCTCGAAACACTTGGTGCTATTTGCCGTCCGTCAGGGAGAGATATATGCTAGAGGGGTACGTTTCTTAGATTCCAGCTTGTATGGATTTTCTGAATCTTTTCTGGTTCTCATTTATGACTTAGTTTTATTTGCAAATCTGTCAGGTTGGATGCAATAACTGGCAGGTGCAACAAGTTCAGTGAGGCAAATGGTGCAAGATGAAGATGCAGTTAACTGCTGCTACTGAAGTTAATTACTTTGTGTGTTGTGTGTTCTGCTCGCTGTGAAGAAGTGAATTGCAGTATGGCTATGTGTGTTGTTTAGGTGTTGTTGATCGTGTGTCACAGAACACGTTTTGTGTATCCAATGTTGGTGAACTATGTACTGCCCCTAGCAGTGTAATGGATGTAAAAGTAGGCATGTAAGATGTACTTGGAATTCATGGCCGGTGAAATATATGTGCACTGTGTTTAACAAATGTTTGCAAAGATTTCTAGTGCACTGTGTTGTCATTTTTGAATTGAGATCAGCTCTGATAAATTTAAGAAATGTTTGCAAATACCTGTTACTCTATGCTTGCACAACATAGTGAAGCAGAGACCAAAACAGTATATAGTTTAGCATGGATTTTATATCACATACTCAAAAGTATACCAGTTACTCTATGCTTGCAAAACACAGTGAAGCTGAGACCAAAACACTACATAATTTAGCATGGATTTTACTCTTAAGATTGACTACACAGATTTCCTACTTTTTTCTTGGACACCTCAGCTCGTCAAACATGCTAACTCTTTTGGGCTGAGGAGGGACAACTTCAGTTTGTTCTTGATGCCCGCTAGCTTTTTCGTCTGGGCACATGCCTTCTTTACCTCTGCTATGATCTTCTTAGTCTCTGCCTTGGCCTGCTTGTTCAGCTCAGATTCTTGCCTCCTCTTCTCTCTTTTCTCTGCAGCTTCTCTCGCTTTCACCTGTGCTAGCTCAGCCTTCTTCACTTCTTGCTCTTGCTTCTTCTTAGCCTTCTCCTCTGCCTTCTTTAGCTCAGCTTCATATTTATCCTCAAGTATGGCAACCTTTCTCTCTTCATTTGCCCTGTTCTTATCTTGTTGCATCTGCAGCAACTGTCGAACCAGATCACCCTGCCTGATAGTGCTAGTGGAAGGAGCTGCTTGGTTCACCAATGCTTGAGCAGTTGTGAGGAATGATGAATTAGGAGTAGGCCTTGCTTCCATGTCCCTCTGCTCCGGTCTCTGCAAATTTAGTGTATGAATTAGTACAGTTATGTCGCAATTGCTTTAGCAAGAACAGAGAAAGGGGATTTACATAAATAATTACCTGCTGAACCAAGGTGTTGACAAAAAGATCTTGGTTCATAGCAACTGTAGTGTTGATAGCTGGGTTTTGTGGCTACCAAGTGAAATACATAAATGGTCAAACAGGAAATGCAATATCCAAAACAGTACAGTCAATATCCAAAACAGGAAATGCAAGATCTTGATTGACTTCAATTGTGAAATGTGTACTGCGAGCTCCTGCCAATTTAACATAACAGTACAGTCAACACTGAAACTGAAAAATTGAGAAAAATTCAGAAATAACACTACCAATTTCATGTCAAAAAAGTTAACTTTAACTAAACAGTGCAACAATCCTACCCCAAACTCCTCCCAAATCGCACTCATATGAACATTACTAGTGCAAAACAATCTAACATTGAGTAACCCCTTCCGCAAAGCCCTCCCAAACCTGACCTAAACTCTCCTGTTCAAACCAAGCAACAATAACCTCTAGCCTTACAGAACTAAAATTCGACCTCATGAACACTGATTCTACAAGAAAAACCATTGATTTGTGCCTACTTTTCATCATTGGACAGTTCGAGTTGGTTCCTTACTGTACGCGGGAGCAGAGGAGCCTTCGGGCCGCCGATGCGGCGACATCGCCGCCTACCACGACAACCAGCAGCACCCGCGGGAGCGGGCGATCCTTCTCCTCCTTCCCGACGATGGAAACCTCTGGCAGATTGTAGAACTGATCGTGGCCGACGAAGGAAAGGTCGTGGCGGCGAAGGCGTAGGACGCGGCGTAACTGACATCCCTTTCCTCGAACTGATCACGGTAATTGATATGGGAAGATCTTCCCAGGGGTGTTTCTGCTAACTGTTGCCCTATCCCGA
This sequence comes from Poa annua, assembly GCA_026929855.1. Lineage (NCBI taxonomy): Eukaryota > Viridiplantae > Streptophyta > Magnoliopsida > Poales > Poaceae > Poa > Poa annua. The sequence continues at coordinate 73,924,665 of CM049431.1, read as the reverse complement.
AAGCCCTAGACTAAAGAGACACTGACAGTGGACCCCGCACCTGCCACGTTAGCAAATACACAGCTACAAGTTCGGCGGTGACCTTCCGTGACACATCGTCGCGTCTTTAGGTACCGTAAACACGTATTCGCTGAGTACGGTGATTGAATTGATTTTCGTCACAAAGTTCAGTGACTATTCATGAATTTTACTCCCATGATAAAAACCCATTTTGAAATATTGCATTTATGAGAGTGAGCCCCTTCGGTTCCCGCACAAGGCTCCTCGTTCACCCGTGTGCCATTTGGGATTCTGCGACCTGTTTTCACTGGGCTAATCATAAATCAGGCTTGCTATCTGCTGTATATAAAGGGACCCCCACGCTGGATTGAAATCACGCCCATCCATCCGAGTAGAGAAACATAGGAGCTCCAGCAGGGAAGTCGATGGTGAAGATACTGGATATCGGAGGGCAGCATGACTCCGAGGAAGACGACGACTGCTGCGAGATAGACTTGGCTGAGTTCGCCAAGAAGGTGAACCTCAAAGCAGCAGACGATGACGTAGTTGTGGTCGCTGCCAAAGGCCCGGTAGGTTCTTCCGATTTATGTTCCCTTCATGTTCCTTTTCTTCTTTGACGTTTACATGCATGTCTCGTTGTTAATTTACCAATGGAGTTTACTAGATTATTTGTTCTGTTAACTCAAGTTGCTTCGTACGAATCCGAAGGTACCTCAGGGAAATTAAAAAGAAATAGAAGTGTTAATAAATTATCTGTTTCTGTTTTAGTATAGCCATCGTGTTCTAAAATTCATGAGCCACCGGAACATCTTTTCTTCCTGTCATATGGCCTGTAGATCAAAGTCAAGGTGGAACTAGATCGATCGTGTAAAAGCCTGGACACCAACCTCAACCTGCATGATCGCGCTGCTGGTGATTGCTTGGAGAATCCATATGAGATTGAAGACTATGAATCTACCGTCTATCAGATGGAATCTGTTGAAGTCCAGGCAGATGCCAAATGCATTCCCGTCAACTTACCTGTGAAGGTTGAACCTTTTGTGGAGGAGGTCATTCTTGACATGTCTCCGGTGAATTGCGGAACTGAGGAAGTCGTCGCGGACATGCGGCCTGTGAAGTGTGAACCTGAAAATGGCAATGGTGTCGATGAACTCCTCGAGGACGTCGTTGGTGACATGCTGCCAGTGAAGTGTGGGCCTGAAGACATCAAGAGTGTTGATGAGCTCTCTGAGGATGTCATTCCTGACATGTCGCTGCTGAAGTGTGAATCTGAATGCTTTGAGTTTGAGGATGTCGTTCCTGTCATGTCGCTGGTGAAGAGTGAACATGAAGACGGCAGAGATGCTGATGAACACTTTGAGGAAGTCATTCCTGAGATGCTCCTGCTGAAGTCCGAATCGGAATGCCCTGAGGATATCCTTTCACAAATGTCTCACGTGAAGTGCGAACTTGAAAAAGAGAGCAATGCCGATGAACTCTTTGAGCTGGTGATTCCTGACATGTTGCTGACGAAGTCTGGGTCTGAAAGCTTTCAGGAAGTCATTGCTGACATGACACCGGTGCAGTGTGAACCTGAAGCTGGCAATGGTGCCGATGAACGCTTTGAGATAGTCCTTCCTGACATGTCCCTGCTGAAGTTCGGATCTGTATGCTTTGAGGAATTCATTGCCGACGTGTCACCGGGGAAATGTGCACCTGAAAACGGCAACAGTGTTGATGAATCTGTTGTAGACGAGGATACATATGACCATCTCCCTGAGGTGGATAGACTCAACCAAGAGCTGTACCCTGGAGGAAGTGTGTTCGATGAGGAAGATGGTGGTGACGTTGTCGTAGTAGGGAGAGAGGCTCCCTGAACTTGCTTTCATTTCCTTCTATATGTCAGCTATGTAATCGGAGTATGCTTTGCAATGGGAAACAATGTACTGAGCCCTTCAAATTATAGTACTGCTAAGTACAACTGTTGCAAATTTCTTGTGACAAACTGTTTGATCTTTTATGATGTCGAATTCATATAAATGGGACAAAATATCTGATATCTGCTCCATGATGACATATAACTAGGTTGCATTGAAAGATTTTGCACATCCAAGGCACTTGTGTGGAAATTACCCATTCGATGCGACTCCTCACGAGAGCCGTTGCCACAAGGTAATCTGACTACCCATCTATGGTTGTTTTTCTTATCTTACAAGAATGATTAAACTTTTCCGACAATAGTAATTTGTCTGTCCTGCACAATGCAGTGTTACTGCTCATTGTGTGAGGTGCCTGCATCCAGATGTCTAGAGTGGAAAGGAACAGAAGGGCACTGCCATGCTACCAAGTAAATTAAGTATTGCTCTTCAGTCTTCACTTGGTCACAACAATCACATTGTAAGTTCACCCACTTGGGGTGATGCCAATTCTGTTAATTTGAGTGTTGAAAAAAGTTCAAGTTCAAATCGCAAGTAAATACATGTTTACAATTGCATTACTGGGATCACTACCTTGAATGACCGATTTAATTCAAATAAATCTCACCACATTATTTCTAATTTATCACAATACTTCTTCAAATACATAACCATCACCATTTATCCCAGAATGAAATAATTTTATGGGGGCTGTTGACATGGCACCCCACATTCCATGGGATGAATGAAATGATGGCAGATCAATAACAAGGGTAAACAAATTCGAACAAATTCTTAATGCCAACTGCTTCCGAGACAAATTATAATTAGTTTTGCATTATCTGCTGCAATACAGAATAAATCATTTGCCTTATTTGAAGCCATTCACTACGGGTGCTGCGCTGATTTCACCTCTGTTCTTGACATATGCAGTATATTCACCGTAGCGCATGGTGTACAGGGTACTCTGGTAGCGGGTGACGCGGATTTTGTTCCTCAATGAATCAGTGATGGTGCCATTGTAGCCTGCCTTCCTCATGAGGGAGTCAATAGCCTCAAGTTGTGTCCAACCTGCAAGGTTATTGGCTCAAGGTTATTAGTAGTCCACTGAAATGGGAATGTACTGATTGAAAGCTTTTAATCTGTTCTTTCTTGATCTTAAGTTTTAGTTATTTTCAGCAATATTAGTGAAATTCCAACAAGTTGACATATGAGGCACTTCCTATCTAGATTCATTTATACTGGAATACTTGATATCAAATCAGGGTATAGGTATGATGGTTTGTTTTGCTAGACAATCGGAAGACTCCATATAACGATTCTCACACATCTAAAATACCTTGGCAAATGGAACCAAATTTCTCAACAAAATTTAGTTTTTAAGGCAATAGTGTTAAATGGGTTTGATTGATTCATGGCTTTTAAGGCGTCCGGAAGGTGACGCCTAGGCATCAAAGCGCCCCCCCTTCGCCTTAGAAAAACAATCGCCTTAGGCGTAAATCAAAATCCATAAACGCCCAAATTAACTCTTGCTGCTGTTAACTCTTAAAAACCATGGACTGTTCTATACGAAAGTGTATCAGTTTTTCCAACTAAGGAACTGTTAGAAGGAAATGTAGCCAGTTGTAGCACCCCATAACTAAAGAATTGTTACAGGGAAATTTTAGCTGTCAACTACTCACCTTCGTGGGCAGCAACCTCTGGTAAATAGGTCCCACTGCGTCTTACATTGTAGTCTGGATCGGTGAACTCAATAATTAAGCCATGCTTTCCAACCTGCAACCCCACAAGAAAATAACTTTGAAGCTTGTAACCATTGATACCAGCATAATGAAGAATTAACAGTTTGCAGGAGCAAACCTCCCAATCAAGGTGGTTGAGTGCTGGTTCATATTCAGTCAGTATAGAGACAGTGCACTCCAAATATGGCAGCTCTTTCAACTGAATCGGAGAAAAGCGCCGATCCCTCAGCGCACTACAAGCGAGATATATTATGAAGTCAATGTATAATTCAACTAATAAAGCGTGTGCAAAACTGTCTGATGCTGCAAAAGAACAACTGTTACCTAGTCAGAGCATAATCCTTAAAGCCGCTTACAATCTGACGAGGCTCCAAGGTTCCAATGCATCCCCTTAGGCGTGGTTCAGAACCATTGGTAGCCTTCTTCCAGGTGACAAACAGTGGGCTGAAGTTACGAGAATTGACCCAATGAGTCCAGAGTCTTCTCACACATAGTAATAGTATGTTACGACATCAGCAACAGTGCTACATTTTTAAGAACTATGTTCCTAGAAGCTAAACAGCCTTAAAACACACTCAATACTGTGATGGAACACGAACAATAATTTCCGAATGGCATCATACGGGCTGGTATGAAAATCTGGAAGGCCAAACAAGCAAAAACATGCTTTTGCCCCTAAGTTCCAACTAAGGACAAAATAATGATTATTCGTGTGTCTGATGATTAACCCACACAGATGGTAAATCAAAACCCATAAACGCCTAAATTTACTCTTGCTGCTCTAAAGGCACACACCCTTTCCCCAAATCTAGGGCGGAATTGACCAGAAATCACAGAGCAACCCCCGTATGCACCCATCCTCTCCTGGCATGGAAATAACACTCTGATCGCGGCAGGGAGGAGCTGGAGGAGGAGGCTTACTGGACGCCCTCCTCGAAGGCGGGCGGGGGCGGCTGTTCGCCGCTGTAGTGGGCGACGAGGGTGTCGAAGCAGTAGACCGCCATTTCCTCCGTGGCCACCACCATCGTCGATCGCCGCGACCTCGGTCGTCTACTTCCGAACGATAAGGCGGGAGCGGCCGCCGCCGCCGGTGCGAGACGGCGCGGTGGTGGTGGGGGAGGTTGGAGGGAGGAGGAAGCGAGCGGAGCGGTCCGTCCGTCTCCGTGGGTTTTTCCTTTTGGACGGAGGAATAGTCAGTTTAACCCCTGGTTCTTGCTGACATTTACGTGTATTACGAAACGTAAAGGGGTGGGTACCAGGGGCACAATGGATGTTCATTCACTTTATGCTTTTTGCAGTTTCACTGGGAGGATTTTAAAAAAATAACTAAGATTAAACTGTTACTTTGTGAGATTTCTGCCATATTAATCAGGATCCACATCAATGACAGTCTTTAAGCTGCGGAAATCCCCAACTCCAAATCCGTGCAGTTCCCTATTTTGAGCAGAAATAGTCAGCCTTGAGCAACATTTTCACTGACACTGTCGCTGATCTTGCTACAAATTCAAGCTGGTATATATAATTATCAATCATGGAATGGACCTCATCAAATGGTGCTATCGAACTCTGGAGCTCCTGCCAACTGTTTTTTCGGCAGTGGCTCACGAACTCGACACGTCTACGGAACGGTACATGCTACAATCAGTTGGCATTCCCGTATCAAATAACCAAGTTTATGTTAGCCTCCTTTCATACGTGTACTGCAAGCAGCATCCAAGAAGATAAAGAGCTAGAAACAAAGTTTGAGAGAGCAGCAAGCGGAACAAGTATATATGCAACAGAAAGAAGAGAATCTGGGTCACTGATCACTACAATGGGAGCTGCCTGTTCTGACTTGTGATCAGGATATTATATCAACCTCCACCTTTCGCTACTGAAGACGACGTTCCACCCAACCACATCGAATCCCATCCAACAAAGTCGGACGATCACATTACAATTTGATAGCATATCCCTCAGAGTGTGGATTCAGTGGACCACAGGAATTGCCGAAAGAGTTTATTCACATTCCAGACCAAACATGACATTTTCCTTTCGAGTGTACGTTACAGCCAAATCTATGCTATCCTGATTCTTTGAAATAAAATACCCATGTCATGACAATGAGCTAGGACTAAAGGAATGTGATCCTATATACACGTGAATATGACTACGATTTGCGCGCTGAAGCTTCAAGGGGCAATCTGATGAAATTGAATTGCTATGCTTTTGGACGAAGGTGCTAGTTTAACATTTAGATAAAACCTGATTGGTAAAACTACGTAGAGGATTGCTTCATAAATCTCCCAGAGAAGGAGGGGATGACCCACTTCGGCCAATAATCTCCACCGCCACCGCCCATCAAGGACTTGAGTCTTGAGTCTTGAGGGAGACAAAAAGGACTTGAGTCTCGAGGGAGACAAAAAGGTCATGACTCATGAGTTTGTAACCTGATCTGTGCCAGCATCTGAACAAAACTCCAAGTTATCAACGTGGAACTCAAACGATTCAGCCAATCTGTCAGCATCCTTAACCCGTAGGCGTGTGCCTTGCTGCCCGACGACAACAGCAGCTACCTGGGCCGCCAGCAGGCCGATGCCCTTCAAGTCTGACGCTCCCCGGAGAATACCGTACAGAATTCCGGATGCATATGCATCACCAGCTCCACAAGTATCGACAGGTATGCACGCCGGTGGAGGGATGTATATTGCTTCACCTTTCACACCAATATAGGAACCGTGCATACCATCAGTAACAGACACAAGAGGAATTGAATGGCTCAAGTATCTAGCCGCAGACATGGTGCTCTCTTCTGATGTTAGCTCACAGAACGCCCTTGCCTCATTGGCATTGGCAAACAATATGTCTGCATAGTTTCCTACAATATCCCTGTAAATGTTTTGGATCAGGATTAGCAGTGTTGGAAGATAGCAAAGCACTATACTGTCATAATATCCCTGTAAATGTTTTGGATAAGGGTTACCAGTGTTGGGAGATAGCAAAGCACAATACTACTATAAATTTATACTAATAGGGAGACTCTGCTGTAAAATTACACTTTACACCCACAAGAAAGCATAAGATTTAGTTATTCTAGTGAAATTCATGCTAAGAAAATGCTCCCTCTGTATCAAAATGTAAGACTATTGGTCCTTGTGTATCTAGACATGTTTTAGTGCAAGGTTCAAATGAATCTTGCATTTAAACATGTCTAGATACATATGGACCAAAAAAGCTAAACCATCTTACATTTTGATACAGAGGGAGTATAAGATGTTTTAGCTATTGCACATGTTGTCTAGATACGTACTAAAATGAATGAACATTGCCACTAAAACATGTCTATATACATGTAAATACATATGAATGTGGAAAAAGGCTAAAACATCTTATATTTAAAAACGGAGGGAGTAGATGACTTTCATTTGTCTACATGTTGATGTATCTATAGATACATCCACATGTAGACATATCATCTAATATGGAACGGAGGGAGTACATCTGTTGGTAATTTCAGTGACATGATCAACACAAGTTCATAATATCGTATTGAAGCCCGCAAATATGGTGCTTGATTGTCATAAAAACTTTTAGAGCAGACACGCACCGGAACCACCACTGGTAGCAAGTAAAAAAGTAAGCACATTTTCTAATTCGTAACTCACAGACCTCTTGTTACTTGAAAGGAAATAGAACATGACTTGTGGAGACTGTAGTGTGTGCAACACGGACAAGATTACTGCAAGTATTACACGAACAGGAAATTCATTCAAGGAGATTAGTCTCACCAAAAATCACTGTGGCAACGCTTGATGCACGACACGTCTGATGCCGAAACAGCAATAAGTGCACCATTCTTCTTAGCATCTTCACATGCTTGCTTGATGGCTTCAATTGTGTGAGCGAACTCGAATAGGTACCCTTCCACAACTAGTAGATTTGATTTGGATACTAGCTCTGCCAAGTCTGAATCGTAAGCCAGAGTTGAAGATGTACCCTGCAAGACAAGTTACAAGGCATCTTTAGAGAATAAGGTAGTGTCAGGAGACATAATTGGCTAAAACATTACAAATAAGATTAGATGGATTTTCTAAATGCTACATTCACACTTCAAATAAGAGCTTGTGCATGATATGGATGCGCTCCTAAGAGGCCAACAAGTGAATTGCTACATTTCCAGGAAGGAATTGGCAACAACTCCTAGTATCTTAAGAGTAAAGAATATATAAAGTAGGTAAGGACACAACATAACCAGGACTAGTTGCCAACTATTGTAACAACAGAAAAAGACATTAGTGAAGGAACTGACCTGGTAAGCAAGCATAGTTCGCTGTGCGTCTGGAGTTGTTAGAACAATGACAGTCCCAGTGGTCCCATCTTTGACCGGCTTGGACAAGAATTGCACATTAGCACGACGCAACTTTTGCCTAACAGCGCAATTTAATCAAAAGTTTGATGTCAGATAACTTAGAAGCCTTAAGATACCAATAGTACAACAAGATCAGAGTTCAGAGGCAGTGAGGATATTGTCAGATCAACGAATATACCTGTAGAAACTACCAAGCGGGTCACTGCCGACACTACCAGCCATCGCAATTCTAAGATCAGGGTAGCTAGCGGTCCGACTACTACCAAGCCTTGCTAGAGCCACAAGCGAGTTGGACAGTGAGCCTCCAGCAGCAGCCTTGTAGGTGCAACCATCCATGGCACGCAAGACCCGTCCCCTCTCCTCGTGGTTTACAACCTTTCTTGTACCCTTCTCTATGCCCAGTCTCTCAAGGAATTCATCGTCCACCATGCCTGAGAAGTCAACCTATGAGCAAGAAACCATTCATAAGTTACCAGGCCTGAGAGTACAAACAGACTGAATTTCTGTGTAATCATGGTACATCACATTTGGCACCAAAAAATACACATAGGTAAAAAAAAATGCATTTAAGCATGCGCACAAGTAACAAGTAATCATCGACGTGCACCACCACATGAATCGTGGGATACACTAGTGACAGGCATAGCAGTTTATCCACACCACAATTCGGCATCAGTAAACCACCATCAATCCACATTTTACTTAGTAATTACAAGAAACACTGCAGTTGAACTACAGTGTAGTTATGCACAAGTAACAAGTAATCACCGCAAAAACTCGTCCTGATTCTGAAGTTTCGTGTGTGAAGCTAGCTACCGGTTGTTCGCAAACTGGCACCGCCGTACCGTCACGACAGAAATGAACCGCATACGGATGTGAGTATGTGACCATCCACGCATATTCAGAAAGGGAGAAGAAGGTGTGCACACCATGGCCTGGCCGAGGCCGAGCACGTCCCAGCGCTCGGGCCCGGAGGAGGCGGCCGCGGCGAGCTCGAGGACGTCGTCGCACTCATGGTGCAACGGCGAAGGCCCCCCGCCGCTGAGCGTGCCGCGGCCGTCCTCCTCGTCGTCTTCGTCGTCGCTGGCGTCTTCAGCCTCGGCGTCCGCGAATCCCCCAAGGAGCGCCCTCGGCCTGCCCTCCCACCGCACCGCGAACCCGCGCGGCCTCGGCCTGGCTCCTCCTCGGCGGGGGGCGGAGGAAGCAGAAGGAGGGGGCGGGAGGGGCGCGGAGAGGCGGCGGGCCATGAGGCGGGAGGCGGTGGTGGAGGCGAGCGCCATTGGAGAAGGTGCCGTCTTTCGGGGAGTGGATTAGAGGACGTGGAGCTCGCGCGGCCGGCCAACGGCCAGACTCAGAGGAAAGGAAGCAGAAAGTTCGTTTTTTTTTTCGCTTGGAGCTGGAATGCTGGATGGATGTCTGAAGCGTTTGTCGTACGGTACCGAGGGATTTTGTGGGTATTTCCTGTGGGCCACCTTGTCATGTCTCCTTTATTTTTGGGCTATAGTTGGGCCCAAGTCATTGCTCGACTTATGGTCCAGAACAGCGGGTATTTGTGACCCAGAACATCTATGGATTATAAAAAGCCCAAACTATGAGTGAAAAGCATCTTCGGTCTTTGAAGTTGTTGGCCATATCAAAATTAGTTCTTGAACTCTGAATTGGCTCCAATGCAATACAGTACTAAAAGTTGCTATGGATGTCCATGTATGGTTTTAAAATATGAATTTCAATGCAATACTAAAAGAAATCTCGTAAGATTTTTGAATTAATTTATCCTATAAGATTTTTTCTCTTCATTGATCGTTTGATTCAAGGCTTTGATTCCTATAAGAATTTTCCCCATACCTCATAGTACTACTTTCAATGAATTCTAACATTCACTCTAACCTCTTTTTACAATTTGTTTGCTCTATCAAATACAATTGCTATTGCCAAAGGATTTAACTAGACGTGATATTGTAATCTTATGGATTTCCTATTCCTACACTTTTCTTATCCTACTAACCAAATTCAAACCTTGATACTGATACGAGGTCATGATGTTTAAGTGTTCCGTCCATATAAAGTTGATCGATGTTGCTAACTGTTGACAAAATTTATTTAAACCAGGAAGGTAATTAGTGAACGCAACACATCCGTTTTTTTAGATACACGGTACAGACGCAGACGTTCACAAACACGCACGTACAGACACCCCTATGACCGTACGCACGCAAACTCTACCCCTATGAGGGGTCCGAGAGACTTGTTCGTCATATCTTGAGGTTGACGAAGTCACCACGGACGCCTCACTGTTGACGGACAAGTCACGTACCACTAAAAACATAGCGTCAGTTTAATCCTAGAAAATCCAGAAAAATGCGAGCACCCATGCCAAGTCTGGGACTTAAATCTGGCTGGGCTGGTTCCACCACAAGAAACCAAACCAGTTGAGATGGTCTCACTTCGCTGATCTACCCGTTTTCATTGAGTGGATCTCGTCCCTAGATTTTATGAGTTGTGGTTCCAGCGGGGCGGGTGCTGGAATTTTAGTGTACTAGGGACAAGGCCCAACTAAAACCCGAAATTCTCATGGCCCATTTTGTTTAGTTGGTTGTGCATGAACGTGACTAATGTTTAGTCTCATACTGCTTGTGGAGAGTGAGCTACACCACTTTATATAATGGGATGTTCTAGTACTAGTATGAGCTAGTGAGAACAAGAGAAGATGAAGAGTGATACATGCGCGTTCCTCCTCGCTCGCCTCGTCACGACACGCGGCGCGCGCCGCGGGTTGCGGGAATCTCGCCGAGCCGAGATTATATCTTTGCAATCCGGGAACATTAATGAGTCATTGATTAGTAATTAACGGACGCGTTAATTACCTTGCCGTTTCCTATTCCAATGGGATCATGGGGCGTTACCGACTCGATCGTGACTTACATGCCACGTCCTACCCAACTCGCATTATATATACAACCCGGGGCAAACCCTAGCCGCCACTACGAGATACATGGTCTCACACCGTTCCAGAGCATAGCCCCGTCGTCTACCAAGTCTTATCCATCCCGTCTTCCGGCGTGCACCGGTTGAAGGGACAGTAGGCCTCCGGAACCCCGCCTCTTGTGATGCTGTACGAGAGAGGGGCGATCAGGTTTTTGGGGAGCGCACTCGCGCGACTACTGGCTTCGAGTTCTTCCCCAACGACGACTTCTTCACCGACATCGCCAGCCTCTTCATCGACGACATGGGCGACGACACGGGGAATTCCAGTGGTGCGACTGCCGCTGTACCGTATGTGTTCTTGATCTTCCTATATGAAGTTTTACTAGAGTTCTTGCTTATAATATGTGCTCTAGATTCAATCTGTTTGTCTACTGTTCGTGTAGATCACATGATTAGTTTAATTTGTATTATTCTAGTCATGAATTGTTCATTTGTTATTGCGAATTAAATCATATGCTAAATCGCCTAATTATTCAACAATCCAAAAACCTGATTATAGGCAATTAGCACCTGCTGGCTTTATCGCGTCAACGAGGCTGTTTCCCTTTAAAGGGATTATGTATAAGCGGTGGCATATGAGAGCAGTGTTATGGTTTCAGAACATGAACTTCTGTGTTGCCACTAAAGGCAAGCCTGATGACGAGCTTGACCCTGCACAGCAGGAGTCCTTCGAGAGGCTCGACAATATGTTTAAGAGTGCCCTTTGAGTGTTCTTGACGATTCCATTGTGGACTCGTATATGTCGTTTTTTAACGGCAAGGACATGTGGGATGCGCTCGAGGCCAAGTTTGGGGTCTCGGACGCTGGCAGCGAGTTGTATGTCATGGAAACTTTCAATGACTACAAGATGACTGATGAGACCCCTGTTGTTCAACAGGCTCATGAGATACAGTCACTCGCTAAGGAACTTGAGCACTGTAAGTGTATCTTACCGGACAATTTGTTGCTGGTGGCATTATCGTCAAGCTTCCACCTTCGTGGAGCAACTTTGTTACCTCTCTGAAACACAAGAGACAAGAGTTTTCCGTTTCGGATCTCATTGGGTCGCTTGATGTGGAAGAAAATGCGAGAGCGAAGGATACACGTGCTCGAGTTACGGAGGCTGGTTCTACTGCCCATATGGTACATAAGAAGAATTACCAGCCGCCCCACAAGCCCAAGTTTAACAAGAACAACTCTGGGGGTAAGGGCCAGCCTGATGGAAAGTTCAAGCCATCACAGCCTACCAACTTTAAGAAGAAGAACAACAACAAACCGAGGAAGGGTACATGCCATGTTTGCGGTGATCCAAATCACTGGGCACCTCGATGTCCCAACCGCCATGAGCTGCGCGAATCTGAGAACAATGGCAAGAATGCCAATGTTCTGATTGGCGATACTGAGATGAACGATTCAGGGTACGGTATATTTCCTACCATCCTTTCAGTTTATCATTCTCCTGAATGGTTGATTGACACTTGCGCCAATGTACATGTTTATGTTGATGCCTCGATGTTTTCTTCTTACCAGGTCACAGGTGAATGGGTTCTAGTGTATAAAAAGAATAATTTTTCTAGCGTAGGAACACCCTAACTAGCCAGGATCTATCTATCTAGTACATCTGATAACGGTGGCGGAACGGGTTACATTACCTCCATGTAGACTGGTAGCGGGGATTACGCTCCCACACAAGCGTTGACGATGAAGTCGTATGAAGCCGACCTCGAGGTCGCGGAGAACTTGCCGTGACGATATAGACGATGACGCCGGGGTGTCGACGATGACCTGCGTCGACGGGCGTCGGGTGGAAGATGGCGAGGCGCCGGCGGCTGGGGGGTGGCCCTAGCGGCAGGGCTGCTGGGTGGGCGAGACGATGTCGCCTAGGCTCCTCACACGTGGAGCCTACGAGCACTCGCAAACATACGGAGCTTAACAACAACCCCCGGTCATTCAGATCCAGCTGAAATCGCAGGGGTAGAACTTTTCTGGAATCCCGCAGGGCAACGGTGCCCGACGTTATAGCTTTGGTGGAGAGGGGGGGGGGGGGGCAAAACGGGCGGAGAAGCAACTCGGGCGGCCTGCTATATAATTAATTGTATTTTTCTGTTATTAATACAATTAATATGCCTTGCTATATAAAAGGGGGAGGGGGTGTGCAAACACCTTGCCTCCCCCATGTGGGACTAAACAAAGGAGGAGGAGGGGGGTTCAGCCAAACCAAGCAAGGGTCGAACCCACCAAGGGCTCCTTTGCCTCCATGGTGCGGTCCCCCCCCCCCCCCCCACCACATGGGCCTCTCTTGGCCCATTTAGGTTTGATGCTCCTTTTTCCTTTATTTAATTAATAATTAAATTAATATAAAATATAATTAATTCATAATTTATATATTTAAATACTATTTAATATCCCGTGACTCCGAAACATTTTCCGAACCACCCGAACATCTTTCAACATTCCCGGAACCATTCCAGACCTTCCCGAAACTCCTTCGGACCACCGTAACTCTTTCCGGATCATTTCTCTCTCTCCAATAAAATCCTATATTATTCCAGAACCTTCTCCAGGTGTCGTTAATACTTTAAGTTTGTTACGCTACGGTTCGAGAACACTCCAGACCTGGTCGAGACCCTTCGCTCGCCAATGACCGCCATGGATACCTGGACACATATGACGGTCCCTGTGCATTCAACGAATATCGTCGTTGGACCATAAACATGATATTCATTCCCTTTGTTTCTACGATACTACCTTGTCCGAGATATGATCGCAGACATCCGATGTCCTTGTTGTATATCGTTACCGACAAAGGTTATTAACTCGTATGTGATATTACATCTCCATGACGTAGTCATAAGCTGCGCAACTATATAGATGCAATCTCACTGAGTGGGCCCAGAGTATCTTTCCATTACAAGAATGAACAAATCCCGCTCTTGATCCTTACGTCTCAACATACTCTTTCGGGATACCCAAGATGGACACCGTTATTTTCATGCTATATAAGACACAACGTTTTATGCTCTCAAAGTACCCCTACGAAGTAGCAATAAGTATGGTCTCACGGTCTAAGGAATAAGCTATCATATTACTCATCTATTGCAAATGACAAACATCGTAATACGATCTTATTGCAATACTTTGCATATGTCCATCACCTTATTCTACTAATAAGATGACCCCATTGTCAACCGACGTCATTGTCCTTGATCGGGAATCTCGATCAACTGTTGCCCAATGGACTAGTTTATATAGAGGCTCACGAAGGACTCTGGTTGTCTATGTATTGAAGGGGATCGTGTGCAGAAAACAAAAAAATTCCTACCAACGAAATACTAAAAGCATGCCAAGATCTATTCTATGCAGATATAGTAGTACGAACGGAGATCGGAATACGTACCCTTGTAGACCGAAAGCGGGGATTACGTTCCCGCACAAACGTTGTCGATGAACACCGACGAAGCCGACCTCAAGGTCGTGTAGAGGAAGCAGACCTCCGAGTGCCACTAGCGCAGCACCTCGCAGGGCGTCACACACGTACGGTGGAGACGACGGCCTCCGAAGCTCCAGTCCAGGACGAGCAGCGGAAGACTTGGACCGGAACACCAGCAGCGCGGCAGCGGGCTATGGTGGAAGAGATCCCCCTCCTCTGCTCGGCGCGACTCCGACAAGGGAATCACGAGATCGAGAGAGAAATTGATATTAATTGGTGAATTAAAAGGCCAGGGGTGCCCCTTCTTATATAGGCTCCAAGGGGGGAGCCAACTTGCTAACCAGGCAATGTGGGACTAACCCCCACATGCCTGGTGCGGCATGGGAGGGTGCGCCGGCCCCCTAAGTGGGCCCTTGTCCCACTTGGGTCGGCCCCTCCTGGCCCCCACCGAATCCCCAAGGGGATTCCCCCCTCTTGGGCCTTCTTTCGACCAGAAGGCCCATTTAGGGAAATCAGCCTAAATAAATTCGAAAATAAATATAGAAAATCATATTTGCATATTAATTACACTAATTAATATCAAACATAATATATATAATTTTTCCTTGCTCCGAAAACTCTTTCGGCGCTGCCCGATCTCCATCAGACCCCTCCCGGGATGTTCCCGGTGATCTCTTTCCTTTCCGGTTGTCTTGTCGAAACCCCTTAAGTGTGTTACCCTAGCGGTTCGATATAATAACAGGTATGACCAAGACTCCTCTATGATCAACGACTAACTCGTAGGCCTGGACCCCATGAATTAATCCCTGTGATATAACGAATGACTTTCATCTATCAAACCTGAACGCAAAGTCTTAAACCTTTTGCCATAGCGATACTTAGCATGTCCGAGCGTCGTTCCATAGATATCTCCATACCTAATCTCGACCTCGTTACCGACAACGCTATCTTCTACTCGTCCATGATCTCATGTCTCCGTGACCTAGTCACATGCTTGCAAGCTCATTAGACATGATCTCACCGAGTGGGCCCGAGAGTATCTATCCTGCTATGCGGACTGGCAAATCCCGCTCTTGCCTCCTCGTCTCAACTACTCCTTTCCGATACTCAAAAGTATCACCGTTATTGTCATACTATATAAGATACGACGTTTGGTGCGATCAAAGTATATTCTAGGAATAACAATAAGAGTTGATCTCACGGTCAAAGGTGTAACGACTACGTCCTCCAAATCTGGGTATGTCCATCACATCGTTCTCCAACGATATGACTCCCATTGCCGACCGGCGCCATGCCCCATGACCGGGAAACCTCGATCATCAATCGCGCAACGAAACTAGTCTTAGTAGAGGCTACTAGGGACCTGGTTGTTTACGTATCACACCTGTATTAATGTTTCCGCTTAATACGGTTCTAGCATGACACAAAAACCTATTATGAACAAACGAGATATGATAAAGAATACAATTTATTAATTGCCTCTAGGGCATATCTCCTTCAGTCTCCCACTTGCACTAGAGTAGAAATTAATCTAGATTACAACTTGGTAAAATCCTAACACCCATAGCTAACTGGTGCTTTTCATGCTTATCAAGCGGGAGAGGCTTCGTCAGCGGATCTGCCACATTCAGATCCGTATGCACTTTGCAAATCTTCACATCGCCTCCTTGTACGTACTGACGTATCACATGGAAGCGTCGGAGAATGTGTTTGGCGGTGGAGTGAGACCTTGGCTCCTTGGCGTTCGCAATGGCACCCGTATTGTCGCAGAAGAGGATCACGGGGTCTTGCACGCTCGGGAACACTCCAAGTTCGATGACGAAGTTCCTCAGCCACACAGCTTTATTCGCGGCTTCGCAAGCAGCAATATACTCCGACTCCATTGTAGATTGTGCGACTATGGGTTGCTTCCCACTTCTCCAGCACACGGCGCCTCCATTCACCTTTAACACATAACCTGTCCGTGACTTAGAGTCATTGGGGTCTGAGCAGAAACTTGCATCTACGTAACCCGTTACGCCAAGTTCTTCATCGCTGCCACGATACACAAGGAACATTTCCTTTGTCTTACTGAGATACTTAAGAATGCTCTTAACAGCTATCCAATGCGGCATTCCAGGATTACTCTGGAACTGGCTTGTCAAACTTAGAGCTAATGCCACATCCGGTCTAGTACTCAACATTTCATACATGATCGATCCTATGGCTGAAGCATAAGGATGTTTAGTCATATCGGCCTTATCCAGTTCCGCTACCGGACACTGTGCCTTCCGCAATATCTTATTCTTGATAACCGGCAGAGAACCCTTCTTTGCCTTCTCCATACCGAAACGCTTCAGTATTTTATCAAGATAAATACTCTGACTCAGTGCTAATAGGCGCCTTGATCTATCACGATAGATTTTTATGCCTAAAACATACGCAGCTTCTCCTAAGTCCTTCATGGAAAATTTACTGTTTAAATATTTCTTCACGCTATTCAGAAGTTCCACATCATTCCCAATCAGCAATATGTCGTCTACATACAGTGCTAAGAACACAACCAAGCTCCCACTCATTTTCTTATAAATGCAGGTCTCTTCCAAATTTTGGATAAATCCAAAACCTTTGATTACCTCATCAAAGCAAAGATTCCAGCTCCGAGATGCCTGCTTCAATCCTTAGATGGATCGCTGAAGCTTGCATACCTTGTTAGCATTCCCTGGATCGACAAAACCTTCCGGTTGTACCATGTACAACTCTTCCTCACTGTTTCCATTTAGGAAGGTTGTTTTGACGTCCATCTGCCAGATTTCATAATCATAATAGGCAGCTACTGTTAACAAAATCCGAATAGACTTAAGCATCGCTACCGGTGAAAAAGTTTCATCGTAGTCAATTCCATGAACTTGTCGGAAACCCTTTGCGACAAGCCAAGCTTTATAGACGGTCACATTACCATCAGCATCAGTCTTCTTCTTAAAGATACATTTATTCTCGACGGCCTTGCGCCCTTCGGGAATATCCATCAAAGTCCACACTTTGTTATCATACATGGATCCTATTTCGGATTCCATGGCTTCAAGCCATTTCTCGGACTCTAGACTCGCCATCGCCTCCTTGTAGTTCGTAGGTTCGTCTTGTTCGACTAACATGACGGTGCAAACCATGTTGCCATACCATTCTGGTGCGATCCGAGATCCACCAGACCTACGGGGTAGAATACCTTCCTCGACAGTTTCTCCCACTCCTTCCACGGAGGACGTTTCCGGAATTGCTTCCGTTGCGCCACTCGAAATCTCGAGTTCAAGATCAACGATCTCGTCGAGGTCTACCTTCCTCCCACTTACTCCTTTCGCGAGAAACTCCTTCTCTAGAAAGGTACCGGTCTTCGCGACAAAAGTTTTGCCCTTAGCTTGGTTTTAGAAGGTGTACCCAACGGTTTCCCGCGGATATCCTACAAAGACGACTTTCTCCGACTTCGGTTCAAGTTTGTCGGGCTGTAGTTTCTTAACGTACGCCTCACAACCCCAAACCTTCAGAAACGATAACTTAGGCTTTTGGCCATACCATAATTCATACGGTGTCGTTTCAACGGATTTGGACGGAGCCCTATTTAAAATGAATGCGGCTGTTTCTAACGCATAACCCCAGAAGGACACTGGCAAATCGGTAAGAGACATCATAGATCGAACACTATCCAGTAGAGTACGATTATGTCGCCCGGACACGCCGTTACGCTGCGGTGTTCCAGCTAGCGTAAGTTGGGGTACTATGCCACAACTCTTCAGATGTGTGCCAAACTCAAAACTCAAGTACTCGCCACCGCGATCGGATCGGAGGTGCTTGATTTTCCTATTAAGCTGATTCTCAACTTCACTTTGGAATTCTTTGAACTTTTCAAAAGTTTCAGACTTGTGTTACATCAAATAGATATAACCGTATCTACTCAAGTCATCAGTGAAGGTGACGAAGTAACGATAACCATTGCGTGTCGAAACGCTCATCAGTTCACACACATCTGTATGTATGATCCCCAATAAATCCGACGCCCGTTCAACGAAACCTTTGAACGGTGTCTTGGTCATTTTGCCCATAAGGCATGGTTCGCATGTATCGAGAGATCCGAAATCCAACGAGTCCAAAAGTCCATTGGAGTGGAGTTGCTTCATGCGCTTTACACCAATATGACCAGGACTGCAATGCCACATATACATGGCGGTATCATCACTACACTTAATCCGTTTGGCTTCTATGTTATGGATGTGAGTACTACGATCGAGATTTAACAAGAATAAACCGTTATTCTCGGGAGCATCAACATAAAAGATATCATTCATATAAATTGCACAATTGCTTGACACTGATTTAAATGAATAACCGTCTTGTAACAGGCAAGACCCACTTATAATGTTTACACTCAAGGATGGCACAAAATAACACTTATTTAAAACCAAAACTAATACCGATGGTAGATGCAGAGGGAGCATGCCGACAACCACCATGTCGACTCTCGATCCGTTGCCGACGCACATCGTCACCTCATCCTTCGCCAGCCGCCGTCTATTCCGTAACTCCTCCTGAGAGTTACATATATGAGCAACAGAACCAGTATCAAATACCCACGTGTTGCTCCGGGCGGATGTAAGGTACACATCTATAACATGTATATCAAATATACCTTGCTCTTTGTCGACTGTCTTGCCAGACTTCCTATCCTCCAGGTACTTGGGGCAGTTGCACTTCCAGTGACCCTTCCCCTTGCAGTAGAAGCACTCCACGCTAGCTCTGGGACCAGATCTGTTAGTCTTGGGCTTGGCACTCATTTTGCCTTCCCTCCTGGACTTCCAGCTCTGCTTTCCCTTGCCAACGGATTTCTTGAAATCAACAGCCTTGTTGACCATCAACAACGTGTGCTCCTTTTTAATCTCTACCTCATCAGTCTTGAGCATCACGAACACTTCACCCATGGATTTAGCCATGCCCTGCATGTTGTAGTTCATGACGAAGCCTTTATAGCTAGGGGGCAACGATTGCAACACCCTGTTAATCGCCAGCTCATTGGGAATCTTGCATTCCAGAGCATTCAGACGTTGAACGTAGCCAGACATCTTGACTACATGCTCGCTCACACTGCTATGCTCTTCCATCTTGGCTGAGTAGAAAAGCTCAGAAGCCTCATATCTCTCAGCCTTAGCCTGCGGCGCGAAAACAACCTTCAGATCAAAAAAAATCTCGAAGACGCTCATCTTCTCGAAGCGCTTCTGCAGGTCGGCTTCCATGGCGTAGAGCATGCCACTCTGGACAAAGGCAGAGTCCTCCGATCTGGTCTGTAAGACCTTCTTCTCATCCTCAGAGGCATCATCTGCGGGAGGGTTACCTATGGCGGCCTCAATGACGTAGGCCACCCTATGGGGAGTGAGGAGGATACTCAGGTTGCGGAACCAGGCCATGAAGTTTGACCCATTGGTCTTAAGCTTTTCTTTCTCAAGGAACAGACCTAGGTTAAACGAGGGGCGAGACATCTACAATGGAATTTGCAACAACATAAGACTTTGTTCATAATAATTTTGAGTTATAGTATTTTAGAAAATAACTAACATAACTCCCACTCAAACGAACATCCCTCCTGGTCGTTTAAGCGATTACACGACCCCCATCCATTGCACCACCCCTCATCATCAGAGCCGGCGGCACAACTTCAAGAGTAGACAAAAGTCCGCCACACCAATTTTGTGACTCGTGCTCGACCTTTCGGTCTTCCTGTTCCGAGGCCATATTTCTGAATATGGTAGGCTCGCCACCAAAAACCTCCACGCTGATGCTTGTGCAACATGGCTTACACCCACTGTATGCGAACGACGAGATGTCTGACACCCGATCATCACGGCCTGCCTCATAGCATAGAACTTTCTTGGTGGTGCGCGTTGGAGGGAGAACACTAGTGGTATTTTTGAAGGGATCATCTTATATAGCTACCGCCGTGTAACTAGTGTATACTATACATACAATCACACAATATAAGATGCACACAAAACATCAAATGTAATGCAATGTGATATAGTCCATTGCGCCATGGTCTTCTTGGCGCCCGCAGTTTATAAACAATTTAATAAACCTACCTTGACCATATCACGTAGCCCCTGCAAAATAAAGTTAGACGCTTCTACTTTATCTTTTGCATATTTTACGTGGCTTGGGGCTTTCGTAAATAGAACCACTTCATACCTACGAACCTTATGACCACAACAACGATCCAATAATTGCATATTTAAGCATCCCTTTCGGGCCCTCCATTGAAAATGCGAAGACCAACTAAAGAGAGAGAAACTGACACCCGCCAGCCACAGATACGGTACAAGCCGTATGTCAGTAGTGGAACCAGTCTCGCGTAAGCGTACGCGTAAAGTTGGTCTGGGCCGCTTCATCAACTCAATGCTGCTGGAATACACAAGTGCACGCTAGAGGGTAGCAAATAACAGGAACGGTGGCCCGTGCAGAACACGGGTTCTAACAGCGTACAACTATATCTACGATAGATTGGCTCTGATACCACTGAAGGGGATCGTGTGCAGAAAACAAAAAAAATCCTACCAACGAAATCCTAAAAGCATGCCAAGATCTATTCTATGCAGATATAGTAGTACGAACGGAGATCGGAATACGTACCCTTGTAGACCGAAAGCGGGGATTACGTTCCCGCACAAACGTTGTCGATGAAGACCGACGAAGCCGACCTCAAGGTCATGTAGAGGAAGCAGACCTCCGAGTGCCACTAGCGCAGCACCTCGCAGGGCGTCACACACGTACGATGGAGACGGCGGCCTCCGAAGCTCCAGTCCAGGACGAGCAGTGGAAGACTTGGACCGGAACACCAGCAGCGCGGCAGCGGGCTATGGTGGAAGAGATCCCCCTCCTCTGCTCGGCGCGACTCCGACAAGGGAATCACGAGATCGAGAGAGAAATTGGGAATTAATTGGTGAATTAAAAGGCCAGGGGTGCCCCTTCTTATATAGGCTCCCAGGGGGGAGCCAACTTGCTAACCAGGCAATGTGGGACTAACCCCCACATGCCTGGTGCGGCATGGGAGGGTGCGCCGGCCCCCTAAGTGGGCCAAGCCTGGCCCCCACCGAATCCCCAAGGGGATTCCCCCCTCTTGGGCCTTCTTTCGACCAGAAGGCCCATTTAGGGAAATCAGCCTAAATAAATTCGAAAATAAATATATAAATCATATTTGCATATTAATTACACTGATTAATATCAAACATAATATATATAATTTTTCCTAGCTCCGAAAACTCTTTCGGCGCTGCCCGATCTCCATCGGACCCCTCCCGGGACATTTTGATCTCTTTCCTTCCCGGTTGTCTTGTCGAAACCCCTTAAGTGTGTTACCCTAGCGGTTCAATATAATAACAGGTATGACCAAGACTCCTCTATGATCAACGACTAACTCGTAGGCCTGGACCCCATGAATTAATCTCTGCGATATAACGAATGACTTTCATCTATCAAACCTGAACGCAAAGTCTTAAACCTTTTACCATAGCGATACTTAGCATGTCCGAGCGTCGTTGCATAGATATCTCCATACCTAATCTCGACCTCGTTACCGACAACGCTATCTTCTACTCGTCCATGATCTCATGTCTCCGTGACCTAGTCACATGCTTGCAAGCTCATTAGACATGATCTCACCGAGTGGGACCGAGAGTATCTATCCTGCTATGCGGACTGGCAAATCCCGCTCTTGACCCCTCGTCTCAACTACTCCTTTCCGATACCCAAAAGTATCACCGTTATTGTCATACTATATAATATACGACGTTTGGTGCGATCAAAGTATCTTCTAGGAATAACAATAAGAGTTGATCTCACGGTCAAAGGTGTAACGACTACGTCCTCCAAATCTGGGTATGTCCATCACATCGTTCTCCAACGATATGACTCCCATTGCCGACCGGCGCCATGCCCCATGACCGGGAAACCTCGATCATCAATCGCGCAACGAAACTAGTCTTAGTAGAGGCTACTAGGGACCTGGTTGTTTACGTATCACACCCGTATTAATGATTCCGCTTAATACGGTTCTAGCATGACACAAAAACCTATTATGAACAAACGAGATATGATAAAGAATACACTTTATTAATTGCCTCTAGGGCATATCTCCATCATGTATCACATGTGTATTAATAATTCCGATTAATACAGTAATAGCATAATACAAAAACCTATTATAAACTTATGAGATAGTGCGAGAAATACTACTTATTTATTTGCCTCTAGGGCATATCTCCTTCAGTCACCCACTTGCACTAGAGTACAAATAAACTAGCTGCATTTTATTTAATAAAAAAAACCTTATCAAATAAGCGTTATATGATAATGCTTGCTTGTGGAGGAGTGTTACTCTAACAACCTGTACAATATAATTGTGTGTTCTTTTGCGATCCATTGATATCAGCTTGTTTGATATCAACATGTTATCTAATAACATATATACAAATACCGTAACTAAGTAAGACTTTTGTTTCCCAACGCTTACTCTGATTCTGTTAACCAGATAATTGTCTTGAAAACACACTCACTCATAGAGAGCTCCTTGTAACAATTACAATCTCGCGATATCTATATATACTTTCACACCTATATAGAAAACTTGACACTCCAATGTCAATCTAATAACTAATACACTTCTACTTCCAGTAAATTCAATTATTCTTCTTCTAAGAACATCGGTCATATTTCATCGAGCATATAATATGGTTTCTTTATGATGTCTAATATCACATAATAGACAAACATGTCATACAACCATTGTTACCTAGTATCATTACTCTTAATGATTAATTGGATTTCCAAGTACCATCATTTGGTTTTATTCTATTCTGACTCTTCAGATATAATCCAGAACAACTCGATTGTCCGTTTAAAATTCCCGTTCTATTCCAAATAGACGCTAACTTTCAAATAGTTTCACAACTTCATCTTTCTAATTAATTCTACTGATACAGTTCACAATGTGTCATTTACACAAGATGAATTCGGCTCCCAGTCAAATTATGTCTCCACACATTTGAGAACACGAGCTCCCACTCAAAATATGTTATCTACATATATGAGGGTCTAAGCTCCCACTCAAAAATATGTCCTTTACATATTCTACCTAAGTAAACTAACTTTGACTCCCACTTAAATTTATAATTTATCTTGACATTTTGGTCAAACAAGAATCATTGATCTCTTATGTGACGCCCCAAAATCGATACTATGTAGATTTAAGTGCTCCCGCCGAAATCCGCATAATAACCATTTTAGGTCACCCACCAGACATAATGTGCACGCCGAATCATGCGCATTATGTGGGTGGAATTGTGATAACATTACAACAGTTCCGATACATTCACAAATACAACAAAAGATAAAATTACAACAACGACTCGAACGAGTCAAAATACAAATGATACAATACAAAGATTCAAATGCCAGCGGAAGCAAAATAGTATCCGACTACGGATAAGATACAAATTAGACTATGAATCCTGAAGATAAGCGATGGCGTCATATCCCTGCCCAGCCATGCCGGAGGGATTCCCAAGCTAACGTCGTCAGACTTCAAACCTGTTAACTGCATATAAAGCACAACCTAGAAGAGGGTCTGGGCACTTGGCAAGCAAAACCGACATGCCTACTTTCTACACCATCTCCCAAAATATGGGGTAGGTGGACTTAGTGGCAGCAGCACTAGCAACCTAAAGAGACACGCTACAACTTCCGTCTAAACAGATAAGGATAAGAGAGCGCATAAGATAACCAACTACTACTAACACCAATCATAACCCATTCTCGGATCAACCCCCTCAACCAAGTATGAGGAAGCAATTCGGGAAACTCACACATTGAACAGTTTTAGTTACCACTTATTGTGAAAGTAATTCTATATTACTAGTCAAGTTAATTAGCAATGATTAGGTATAAATTGTCTAGATCTCATTAGTCGGCAACACACCAAGTTGTCCATAACCGCGGACGCGGCTCATTGATAAGATTATACCCTGCAGGGATGCACTACTGGACCCATACTCGCATGATCAACCCAGTAAAAAACATTAGAGACTCTCAACACAACTCTTTCCTTCACCGCAACAAGTCCAAGGAGCCACGGGAGCTATGCTGGTCCCGGCCAAAAGGGTGCGGATTCCCACAGGACACACCCCTCCGCACCAATAGGCCGCGCCCTATATGAATGTAACAAGGCACACCGCCAAAGTAAAATACTACACTGGTATCAATGCATATGAGACAAATGGAAAGCCCGAACTAGGTGTGGCTCCCGGACAAGTTGAAGTTCCAGTCAAAGTTGAGGGGGGCTCCATAGGGCCTCCCACAAGTGGTTAGTGCGCTCAGTCTTGGATTAGGGGAGCAAGATCTCAGTTCCTAGGCCGACACTTAGCGGAACAAAGCACCTCGAAAGGCCTTACGCCGGTGCTTTATCTTTTAATTATAATACCCAACATATGACAACATTTTATTAAGGTAGAACAATCTATCATGCTAAGCATATGAAATAAAAGACCAACATACGACTCGCACAACCAACTCTAAGCATGAGGTACGACTCGCAAAGCCAACAGATAAACATGCAACGGTAATAGGATGTGGGGATAAAGCTATATAGGCTGCATGATAACATGTGATGGGATCATGATAAAAAATCGAATACTAGGGTAACAGAGATCAACGGCAGGAATGAAAGATAATGTATAGGTAAACAAGCAAACTTTGCTTGCCTGGAATCCCACAGGGAAGCAGATCTTGTCGTTGCTCACACATCTCAACGTCGTATCCGCGAAGAAGCAACAAACACTGGAAAGTGTAAAAGATGCATTTTACAATTACGGCAAAAGATCCAGCATGATCATACGAGAATGATGTATGACATGGCAAGATGCAAAACAAATGCAATTAATTCAAATTAAGCGGGAAAGCAACCACGACAATTAATATTTACGTGCAAGTTATTTATCTATTCAACAATATTAAATGTTGGTTAACATGGTAACACATGGCATGGGTGATCTAATTAAATTAAATGGAATAGGGCAATAATTAAATAAATGCCTAACACATTCCATATTTATTATTTAGTTGCAATTATCAAACTACACTAAGCAATTAAAATAAAGATGCAACATGGCATAAGAATGACATATTAGTGTGCATTGCATTGTTATGATCAAAATAGATGTAAAGTTTGTATTATTTGGAATTGTAAAACAAAAGATATGAGATATATAAGATTTACATATTTACTTTTAAAAAAAGGTGTGTTTACACATTCACCAAGATTCGAACTTAGGGCAGCCGCAATGTAGAAAAAAGCACCCCATAAGTCCTATGTGGCATCTCATATAGTACACCATATACATTGTGGGAAAAATAAAGTCATCCTTAAGCTTAAGGTGCACCTCAAGCTTGTGGTGTGTCCATAAGCAATAGAAAATTCACTTCCTCTCTCCTCTTTCTCTTGCATGTAGCAATATGACAAACCATGTGGGGTCTACCTTATGTCAAAAAACACACCTTATACATTGTGGGTAAAACCATAAGCAACGTGGGTCCCACCTTGTGGAAAAAGTACACTACATACATTACGGATGCCCTTATAGGTCATCCATAAGCAATAGAAAATTATTTCTCTCTCTCCTCTCTCTCACATATGTGTGTATGACAAGAATACGTGTGGGTCCCAACTTATGGCTAAAGTTCACCTTATACATTGTGGCAAAATAGAATAGCTAGAAGTTTGGATAGTGGGTCCCACCTTGTGGTGCGGTTGAGTAATAAGCATTACGGATGCCCTTATGATGGTGAGTGTAAGCATTGGGACCCACACGTATTCGGACTGATTCGGTGCTTCTGATAGTACTCCTACGCCTCTGTATATATATGAGTGTTTGCACGTTAACTGAACCTGACGGGCAAAATCAGGAAAAAAAATGAATTTTTGGTGCATGCTGGGAATCGACCCCACGACCAGCACGAAGGGAATCAAGAAGCGCAGCCACTGGGGCGGTTAGTTCTGGTGTCTGAAACGGACACGGATAAAACAAGAACAAACGTGCGACGCGTTAACTGAATCTGAACCCAAGTTCAGAGTGACGAACGGATCTGGTGGAAGGAACAACGAGGTCGAATTTGAGCAAGCACTGTTGATCTCTTCGCGCCAGTAGGTATAGGATGCAGGGGAGGGCGTGGCGTGCTGGAGTGGTGCGGGGTGCGGGCAGAGAGGCGTGGATTTTGGGGCATGGTCGAGCGAAGGAGGAGAAAAAGGGGCGAAGCTTTTTCTGTTCATGACGAGGGATGTCCCCATCAATACCCATGGTTACTAGCCTAGGGTAAGAGTTTATGAGGTAGAGAACGTGTAATGTTGGTAGATTCGTCGGCTGACAAGCGGGAATTACCCAGGTTCGGGGCCCTCGAGTGAGGTAAACCCTTACTCCTACTTGTCTTGTCTGTTATTGATTCTGTATATGCGGTGAGTACAGGGGTCTAGAAAGATGTCAATCTTGCTAGGGTTTTGTGATTCTGATCGGACGTGTCCCTGGTCGGTCTCCCTCCTGTCCTTTATATAGTGGTACAGGTCTCGGGTCGTAACCGACTAGGACTACATATATGAAAAGTATTACCGACTATGCTATCTATGGTAAGAGATCTTCGACTTGGGCTTCGCTTGATGGGATTCCTCAGCTAGATGACAATTGGGATTTAGTCATTACGTGCACCAGGTACCCACACGAAGGGGTACCCGTTTGGTATAACCTTGTCATTAGCCCCCGAGTGCTTGGCTAATTCAGAGAATAAGTCATGGACTCACTACATAGTGCACGTCTCATGTTTTATGCTTTTGATATGATGACTTTTGATTTTATGAGTTTCGGCAAAAGGATTTCGACTAACTGCACTTGGTCAAAACCTTACTAGCCTTCAATCAGGCTTCGAGTCCTTGGGCTTGACCCTGGAACATACTGGACAGATACACCTCAGGCCAGTCGATGGTCTTACTGATATTGTTCTGCAGTTTTAATTTGCTACCCAGCGCGTCCGCCAGGATTTTCATCGTATCTGTTGATACGGAAAGTTATAGGACTAAACACCGTTGGAGTGATCCTCGGCCCTTTCGACTAATCGATGGGTCTTACCTTTGTATTTATCGTATATAGCATCTGAGGTACTCTATCGACTGATTTTTGCTCGGGAATTTTTATGTTTCGAATGTCTTTTGATTCTATCGGGTGCACGACAGTGCTCCCGATGGGAGTAGCCCCCGAGATTGTGCTTTATTGCTTGCAGTAGAGGATAATCTCAATTTTATGCTTTTACCAGTAATATTATATTTTTTACTTTCTCCCGATGGGAGTTTCCCACTTGACTCTTTTCCATTCTTGCCCTTTTGCTTTTGAGTTTGTAAGGAGCTTTTCCTTTTTATCAGTCGCGGTACAACACCCTTTTTTATTCGTCTGGAATGATGTCATGCGTGACATCCTTGGCGTGCGAATAGCACTTTGATGGGACATCGCAAAGTGGGCCCCTCTCTTTGACCGTTGTGGACGCCGGTTCAGTTCTGATTTGACCTGACGTGGCTTCCGTAGTGGGCGGCGTGGTCTGTGATGGTTCCCCTCCGATTGTGCCACGTGTCGCCGTGCTTTTGTTTGGACGGCCGTGAGGAGCATCTGGTTTTTATCATAAGTACGGGTTTCTCCGTTATTATTTTTTACCCTACCATTTGCCTCTTGTCTTCCTCTGTTTCATCTTCTTCCTCGCGCCCGCCGTCGCTCTGCTTTTGCGATTTCCTCCGTTTTCGCGCCCTCCTCGCTCCTGCATTCCTATAGTCTACCATGGCTCCAAAGAAGAGCTCAGCGTCCTCTACTGCCGCCGGCAAGAAGAGGAAGGAAGCGACTACCACCACCGTCCCCGCCGCTCTGAAGAAGGAGTCGGGCGGCTGGACTTCATCCGTCGTGACGGAAAAATGGCTGACGGTTTTTCGCAAGGAGGGTCTTCAGCCTCCGCCATCGGAGCTCATCGTTCGGGCTGCTAGCAAGGACAACTTCCCCGCGCCTCTTATCGGAGAACGGGTATGTTTTGCCGAGTTCCTCCCTTGTGTTTTGGCTTTCCGTTGCACGACTTCGTGCGCGGCCTCCTTTTTCCTTACGGGATACAGATCCATGATCTGGTCCCGAATGGAGTTTTGCACATTGCCTGTTTTATGGTAATGTGTGAATGCTTCTTGGGGATATCCCCTAGCTGGCCATTATGGAAGTCGATCTTCACCTTGAAGGCAGTCGAGTCCGCTCAGGGATGGAGGACCAAATGGTTCTACGTCCAACTGGGCCAAGACGTCCACCCCGCCTTCTCGACCAACGTTGCTGAGAAGACGAAGGCCTGGGAGCATTCCCTCTCTCCAGCTGAAGAGCTAGAGGCTGCCCCGCTGCTGGAGAGAGTCGCTGGATTGCTGAACACCGGCGTTTCCGGTGTTCAGTTGATCCATACATTTTTTTAGGCTCGGGTGTGTCCTCTTCAGCAGCGCGCGCACCCGATGTGGGCATATGTGGGTGTATCCGACCCCACCAGGATCAGTGCAGTGGAGCTGTCGGCGAATGAGCCTGACACACTCGTGAAGTCGGTGACTAGCTACAAAGCTGAGGACACCATCAACTATGACTTCAAGATATCTCCTTTCAGCTCGGAGAATCCCCTTCCCGAAGTAAGTTACTTTCTCCATTGCTGTCGACTGGACTTTTGCCATCGTCTTGTCCCTTCATCTTGATTGTGCTTTTTGCTTTGCTCTGTGTAGGGGCATTCGACAAAGTCTTCGCTCCCTCCCCTTCCCGAAGCCGGGCCTGTCGAGGAGTCAACTGTGCTGAAGGAAAGTGAGAAGTCCGTCGACTCCATTCCTGAAGCTGAAACCTCCTCTTCGGAGAAATCTGGAGCAAATGGAGGGGGTGTGGGGGCAAGCCGAGGTTGCGACGACTGCAGAGCCTGCTCTCAAGCGGCACCGTTCAACGCGCACAGGTGAAGATGAGGAGATGGCGGACTCCGGTGCCTCTTCACCTGCGCGAGTTGTGTCGCCTCTGGCTCTACGCTCGCCACCACCTTCTACTTGCCACTCTGGTTTTGGTGGACCTCGATTTGATGGCGACTTGTCTTCTGATGAGGACGAGCAAAGGTATCTTTCCTGGTCCTCCGAACGCATATATATGCCTTGTCCGTCTGTTGTTTTTGTTTCTGAACATTCTTCTTTTCTCTCTTGGGTGTTCTAGCGATGATCGGGCCGCCAGCCCTTTGGCTGCTCGTGCGGCGACTGTCACTTCTTCTCCTGTTGCGGAAGTGATAGCCACCCCTTCGCCTCTGCTCCTGCGACTATCGCCATGGCGCCTCTTGTGGTTGCGTCGACTGCCACGCCGTCATCTTCTTCTTTGCCTTCCTGGTTGAACCATGTAAGGTCTTTTTCCTTTTGTTACTGTAGCATTTATGCTTTTGACATCCGTGTATAATGTATACATTGTGTGTTGCAGCCGGCCGTGAGTGGTCTTGCTTCTTTTGGCGAGGCCTTTGCGCAGTCGGAGGAAGAGCGGGGCGTTCTTCGCTCTCAACTTGACCAGCTCAACCGTAAGCTTTTGTCTTTTTCTGCGTGTATTTTTTTCTCTTTTCTTTTCATGCGACTGGAGCATTTTGTAACGCACCGGATTTTTTTTCTCCAATTAGTTGTTTGTTTTCTTTTTGCATCAACATGACATCATCATGCATCATTTGCATTTGTCAATCTTAATTCAAATTGTTGCATTTAAATTCAAATCCATTTAAATTCTTTTCCCACAATTAAATTCAAATGCTTTTGAAATTAATTAAAATGTGTATTTTCAAATATTTTGCAAATATTATAAAAACTGGTTTATTAAATTGCCTATTTTAAACTAAAAATATTTTGTAAAATCTCCTAATTCATTTTCCTTTTCGATTTTGTTTTAAAAATAGAAAAACAGAAAATAATTTAAAAGAAAAATAAAATTCAGAAAAGAAAAACCTTACCTGGGCCGATCCACCTCCCTGGCCCATCTCTCCTCCTGGCCGAAGCCCAACTCTGGCCCACTCCCCCTTTCTCCCTCCTCCGTACACATCAGAGAAGAAAGCGACATGGTGTTCCCCACCATGTGCCCCTCCTCACCTGCTCCCCCTCCTCTTAAGCCGCCCCCTCCTCTCTTTCCGAAACCCTAGCCTCCTCCCTCTCCTCCCATCGAGCTGCCGCCTCCCCTCCTCTTCTTCTTCTTCTTCTTCTTCTTCTTCTTCTTCTCTGCTTTTATTTTTTTTCCCAAAGAGTTTACACCGGAGAACCTCGCTGTCGCCCCGCCGCTCCAGCTCCGTCGAAGGAGCTCCCTCAAGCCCCGAAGCTCCGCCACGTCGTCACCGCCCTCTCCCCCGAAGGAATCGAGCCGCAAGATGCTCGGGCCGTCGGCCTCGTCCCCGTTGTCTTCGGCACCGACGCCGCCGCCGCCGCAAAATTCGCCGCCTCTGCGCCTCCTCGAGATCGAACGACGACCCCACCACCCTGCCTGTGAGCTCCTCTCCCGATTCCGTCTGTTCCCTCTCTTAATTTCTGCACGTACCATCGAAATCGTCCCCGGTTCCCGTCCGTCCGTTGCCGCCATGGCTGTACGTGTTTCCTGCCGCTCAAACCTACCCGAGTCCACGCCTCCCGCAATCCTTAGCACCGGACCACACCCAGCTCTCTGCCTACACCCCCAGGTCGGGCTCGCGCACCCGCAGCGCTCGCTGCAGATCAACGCCGCCGGCCTCCTCTGTTATTTCGTTCCCAAGCCAAAGTCTGAAGATTTGTTTTTCAGTTAAACGTGACACTACAGGTTATGTCCCTTCGGTCCTGATAGCAGTCACAAACACCGCTCTGGCCCAGTGGCTAGCGCAGTCATCCATCCCGCGCATCGGAGACCCGAGTTCAAATCCCACAGGCGCGTTGTGAATAAAGCCCCCTTTTTTTCCTTTTCCTCACACGCTGACAGGTGGGTCCCTCCAGGCAGTGAGAGAGCGCCTGAAATTCTTGCAATAAGTCCCTGTGCTCTCTGGTTTCACAACTAAGTCCCCGGAGACTTTGTTTCTATCACAAACAAGTCCCTGACATTTGTAGATACACCCCCAAACTTAATATGTTAATAACTTTTAATCTATAACTCCAATTCAAATAATCCTTATATGTTTTATTATCAAAAAAATGCAATGAATATTAATATGCCATTTGTATGCCATTTTGCATCTGTTATTTTAATTGCTTAGTGTAATTTATTTATTGCACCTAAATAATTAAATATGGAATGTGTTGGACTTTAATTAATGCCCTATTCTATTTAATTTAATTAGATCACCCATGCCATGTGTTGCCATGTTATCCCACATTTAATATTGCCGGTAAATAAATAACTTGCACCTAAATATTAATTGCCGGGGTTGCTTTCCCGCTTAATTTGGAATTACCTGCATTGTATTGCATCTTGCCATGCATCATTCTCGAATGATCATGCTGAATCTTTTGCCATAGTTGTAAAATGCATCTTTTACGCTTTCCAGTGTTTGTTGCTTCTTCGCGGATAAGACGTTGAGATGTGTGAGCAACGACAAGATATGCTTCCATGCGGGATTTCAGGCAAGCAAAGTTTGCTTGTTTACCTATTCATTGTCTTCCATTCCTGCCGTTGATCTCTGCTACCCTAGTATTCGATTCTTTATCGCGATCCCATCATATGTTTATCCTGCAGCCCATACAGCTTTATCCCCACATCCTAATACCTGTTGCATGTTTATCTGTTGGCCTTGCGAGTCGTAGCGCATGCTTAGAGTTGTTTGTGCGAGTCGTCTGTATGTCTTATTTTATTTCACCTGCTTAGCATGATAGGTTATTCTACCTTAATAAAATGTTGTCCTATATTGGGGTATTATAATTAAAAGATAAGGCACCGGCGGAAGGCCTTGCAAGGTGCTTTGTTCTGCTAAGTGTCGACCTAGGAACTCAATTCTTGTCCTCGGATCCAATTTTGAGCGCACTAACCGCTTGTGGGAGGCCCTATGGAGCCCCCCGCGGCTTCGATCTAATCCGCTTCTTATCCAGGGCGCCGCAAGTAGTTCAGGCTTTCCATTTGATGCATGCATATGGTTACATAACGATCTCATGATGATGGAGTAGTCGATTCTCATATAGGGTGGCACGTTCTTAGAGTGCTATGAAGGTCGATCCCGCGGGCACTGGACCTGATTAGCCGTGCACACAATCATGCGGTTCCCTGGATGGGTTGTAGAGAAGAGATTTGCCGTGTTGAGATGCCCTAGCTTCTGGCTTTGCTTTTGGGGTTGATCGAACGAGTACGGGTCCAGTAGTGCACCCCTGCAGGGTATAATCTTATCGATGAGCCGTGTCCACGGTTATGGACGACTTGGTGATGATGCTGGCTAACAAGATCATAGACAACTTACACCTAATCATTGTTAATTAACCTGACTAGTAATATAGAATTACTTTCACAATAACTGGTAACTAAAATATGTTCAATGTGTGAGTATTCCCGAATTGCTTCCTCATACTTGGTTGGGGGGGTTAATCCGAGAATGGGTTATGCTTGGTGTTAGTTGTAGATGTTTATCTTATGCGCTCTCTTATCCCTCTCTGATTAGACGGAAGTTGTAGCGTGTCTCTTTACGTTGCTAGTGTTGTTGCCGCTAAGTCCACCTCCCCTATATTTTGGGAGATGGTGTAGAAAGTAGGCAAGTCGGTTTTGCTTGCCAGGGAGTGCCCTGGCCCTCTTTTGGGATGTGCTTTATGTGCAGTCAACAGGTTTGAAGTCTGACGACGTTAGCTTGGGAATCCCTCCGGCTTGGCTGGGCAGGGATATGGCACCATTGCTTATCTTCAGTACTCTTAGTCCAATTTGCATCTTATCTGTAGCCGGATACTTTCTTGCTTCCGCTGTCATTTGTATCTTTGTATTGTATCATTTGTATCTTGACTCGTCCGAGTCGTTGTTGTATTATATCTTCAGTTGTATTTGTGGATGCATCAGAACTGTTGTAATGTTATCACAATTCCACCCACATAACGTGCATGTTTCGGCGTGCACATTATGTCTGGTGGGCGACCTAAAATCGTTATTATGCGGATTTCGGCGGGAGCGCTTAAATCTACATAGTACCGATTTTCGGGCGTCACACATTCCTCCTTTGTTTTTAGGGGAGAAAGGTACTTTGGAGTCCCGATTGGCCGAACTAGAGAAGACCCTCTCCCAGCAGTCGACTGCCCAGGAAGAGCTGGATGCTCTTCGTGCTTTTGAGGGGACGCGGGTCAAGCGACTGCTTGGCTATGCACACTCTGTTGCAGGTGAGTATAATATGTGTTCCGTTCGAGGATTTGTTTTTTCTACTCAGGTCCTTTTTCGATCTTCTTGATGTGAACATCCTTCTTTTGTTGTTCAGGTCCTTCATCCAGTTCCGGTGGCGCGGCGGGTGATGACTTATCACTCGATCAAGCCATTGACCAGGTTTGGGTGATGATGAAGCACGCCAAGAAGTCTCTGGAGACATCCGTCCAGACTCTTGGTGCTGTCTTCAAGGAGGTGCTGCCTAAAGATGAGGTCCCGTCGGCCATCGCGGGGTTTGCTGGGCGTTTGGGCCCTAAGTCCAAGACTTTGAAGTCGTACGCGCAGGAGCTGATGGTACGCGGCTCAGACTCCACCTTCAATCTTCTTCTTAGTCGTGGCGATCGTGGCGCGGATGCTGATTATGAGTCCTTCGTGCCTGACTTCCCTAAGAAGTCAGATGGGAGGCCTTCCAACTTGGAAAATACAGCGTCCGTACCTCCAGCCTTGCTAAATCTAGCATGGCAACTATGGAGCCCCGCTCGACAGCCATTGCTGCTGCCCGTAATCCTGAGTCTGCTGTCTAGTCGTAGGCCACTTTTTAGTTTTTTATCCCTTTTGCCTTGTGTTGTAATGTGTGACGTACATTATGCCACCTAATGCTGATATTTTGGAATGCATATCTTTTGCTGACCCTTGTATGCTTGACTTGTGTCTCCTTTTGCTTCGACTTGTTTCTTGCCTGAAGTGTTTATGATTATGTCTCAATCGAACTGCTCGACTACTTTGGGGGATGCTCGAGTGGGAGGGGATCGACGCTCGGTTGCGCAACTTGCGAATGATGCCCGCGTACTTGAGTACGCGAAGAAGAAGGTTGTTCAGCTGGAGCAGCAACTCAAGTCTGCCTTAACTGACCTTGAAATTCTTCGCGGGAAACCTTCTCTTTCCACTAAGAGAGAGAGGTTTGTTCTTTCTGAAGTGGAGGACTCGAATAGGCAACTCGAAGGTATCTGTTTTGTACAGATCTTGCTTCTTGCGTGTGTGCTTTGCGCCTAAAATCTTGTCTTTTTGCTTTTGTCTGTAGTTTTTGTGGACAATCCCCGGGCTGAAGTTGCTCGTGTGGCAGAACGTCTAGCAGAGGCTACTCAGAATCCTGTCACCGTTCCTCAACATTTTTGGCTTGACGTATATCATGCCAACATTCTTGCCACTTTGAAGGATCACGCCTGGCGTGGCGCCATTCTGTTGGAGCGTTGTCGGGCTGCTCTTATGCGGGTAAACCACTACTTGTTTCCTGAGGGTCCCCAACCGCGAAGGATTCATACCTTAGTGGATATATTTCGCGCTCATGAGCCCATTCGTGAGGTTGTGACTCGACAGGTTGTGCTTGGAGCCAACGCTGCATTCGCCTTCATCAAGTGTCAAGATTCTTCACATCCGTCGTCATCTTCCTCCCGGTCGAAGATTCGACTGTCTAATGAAGAAATGGAAAAACTCTTGCTCCTGCTGAGAGGCTGGTAAGCCGAGCGCGGGAGCAGTTGATTGATTCCAATCTGCCGCTGAAGGATGAATATGCTTAGTTTTTGCACTAACAATTTTTTCCACTTGTAAATGTAACACATAGATCTAGCCCCCGAGTATAGCAAGTGGGGTTTTGTTGTTTTTTCATAGGAATCCCTTTGTCTGCTCTCAAGTGTTTTTTGAGTTTGTCTGTGTTTTTGTTTTTTGACACAGATGTAACCCACCAGTTCGTTTGGTGGCTACTTTATGCGCAACCCCCGAGCACGTCGGGTAGCTGTGTTATGCAATACTTCGGGCCCACCGAGTGTTTGCTTTATGCGTAGCCCCCGAGTTCATCGAGTGGCTAACTTATGCGCAGCCCCCGAGCACGCCGGGTGGCTGTTTTATGCGTAGCCCCCGAGTTCGTCGAGTGGATACTTTATGCGCAGCCCCCGAGCACGTCGGGTTGCTGTTTTATGCGTTGCTTTGAGCACACTGAGTGTTTGCTTTATGCGCAGCCCCCGAGCCCGTCGAGTGGTTTCTTTATACGCGTCCTCTTGGGGTCTTTGAGAGGGCGATCTTGGGCCCAGTTTCTCGAAAATTTCTTTAATGTTGATTCCGAACACATCTTCGAGAAACTAGTTCGCAGGAGAGCTCCCTGTACTTGCTTTTGTTCCTCCTGAGAATCTGATGTGTTTTTAGAGAGTCGCCCTAGGCCCAACCGCTCGAAGATGTCTTAGCCTATGCCACCTAAGACATCTTCGAGAAGCTGGTGCTTAGGAGAATTCCCTGCTTGTGCCTGAGTGAGAGCGAAGGGTTGGGGGTCTTTTTATAGCGCTTATCCCTGCCCCTTGCCTTCTTCAAAGGGTAGTTCCAATCAGCATTCCAAAGGTCGCCTTTTGCTCTGCCCCAAAGGTCAAATTACAGTCTGTTGAAGGGTTAGGTGGCTCTTGACGTCAGTCAAAAAGGGGTCAATATGACAGCCATGAGGGCCCACCTGTCCAGGTTTTTATCCTTTCTGGTTTTAGCTCCCCGATTTATGTGCAGCCCCCGAGCCTGCCGAGTGCCTGTTTTTTATTTCTGACGTACGTGCAGCCCCCGAGTATATCGGACGACTATTTTTTTGTTATGGAAAATTATGCCGGGAAGATATGGATAATATCTTTTCTATATAAATGTTGGCCAGCAAGCCGCCTCATTAAAAACCTTCTTGTCCCCTTAGGTACCCTTGTAAGGAAAAGAGCGCGTATGAAACCTACTGGCCTTTTGATACATGAGTCTTTTGCTACATCGACTGGATGTTTTTGCTACGTGATGACGACCCTAAATGGTCGTACCTCCCGAGTTGTGTGCGTCCTCTTCGTGTTGTGGCGTCTGGAGCTTTGTACCTCCTTTCGTATGACCTTCTTGGCTTGTGCAACTGCAATATTAGGGGTTCTCCGCTGACCGCGTCTTTCCCTGGCAGTGTGATGTGCATGGCCTTAAAAGCTTCGAGTGGCGCTGCTCCTGATGCGTCTTGCTTTCTCATTTTGCGGCTGTCACTAATGATAACACAGTTTGACACTCCTTGACTGAAGATTCGGTGGTGTGACTTGAACTCATCGTTCTGTTTGCGCCGGACCGTGACTGGTCAGTGATGACCTGCCTTTCTCTGCTTGGGACATCCTCTTGATCTGGCTTTTGCCTGAAGACTTGTATTTCGCGAGTGGCCTGTGGATGCCACCTTCTGATTGATTTGTGGTTTATGCGCTTGAAGAGGACACCTGGCGGTACCTGCGCCTTTGCTGCTCCAATGTTTGCTACCTTGTTGGCTTGTTTGTTGCGCGTGGGCGGTATGTGTTTTAGTTCGCAGCTGCGAAATCTTCTTTGCCATATATTGAAGTAGTCTTGATATCTAGCCAGATTTTACCTATTCATTCTGCTTGTACCTGCCACATTTTGCGTGATTGTTCACGAGTTCCCTCGGATGACTATGCCTTGTGAAGGAGATATGCCCTAGAGGCAATTATTAAAGTGTATTCTTTATCATATCTCGTTTGTTCATAATAGGTTTTTGTGTCATGCTAGAACCGTATTAAGCGGAAACATTAATGCGGGTGTGATACGTAAACAACCAGGTCCCTAGTATCCTCTACTAAGACTAATTTCGTTGCGCGATTGATGATCGAGGTTTCCTGGTCATGGGGCATGGCGCCGGTCGGCAATGAGAGTCATATCGCTAGAGAGCGATGTGATGGACATACCCAGATTTGGAGAACGTAGTCGTTACGCCTTTGACCGTGAGATCAACTCTTATTGATATTCCCGGAAGATACTTTGATTGCACCAAACGTCGTATCTTATTTAGTATGACAATAACGGTGATACTTTTGGGTATCGGAAAGGAGTAGTTGAGACGAGGGGTCAAGAGCGGGATTTGCCAGTCCGCATAGCAGGATAGATACTCTCGGGCCCACTCGGTGAGATCATGTCTAATGAGCTTGCAAGCATGTGACTAGGTCACGGAGACATGAGATCATGAACGAGTAGAATATAGCGTTGTCGGTAACGAGGTCGGGACTAGGTATGGAGATATCTATGGAACGACGCTCGGACGTGCTAAGTATCGCTATGGCAAAACGTCAAAGACTTTACGTTCAGGTTTGATAGATGAAAGTCATTCGTTATATCTCAGGGATTAATTCATGGGGTCCAGGCCTACGAGTTAGTCGTTGATCATTGAGGAGTCTTGATCATACCTGATATTATATCGAACCGCTAGGGTAACACACTTAAGGGGTTTCGACAAGACAACCGGAAAGGAAGGAGATCACCGGGAGCGACCCGGGAGGGGTCCGATGGAGATCGGGCAGCGCCGAAAGAGTTTTCGGAGCTAGGAAAAATTATATATATTATGTTTGATATTAACTAGTGTTATTAATATGCAAATATGATTTTATATATTTATTTTCGAATTTATTTAGGCTGATTTCCCTAAATGGGCCTTCTGATCGAAAGAAGGCCCAAGAGGGGAAAATTCCCAAGGGGAATTCGGTGGGGGCCAGGAGGGGCTGCCCCAAGTGGGCCAAGGGCCCACTAGGGGGGCCGGCGCACCCTCCAGAGCCGCACCAGGCATGTGGGATTAGTCCCACATTGCCTGGCTGGCAAGGTAGGCTCCCCCTGGTAGCCTATATAAGAAGGGGCACCCCCAGCCTTTTAATTCACCAATTAATTCCCGATTTCTCTCTCGATCTCGTGGTTCCCAAGTTGGAGCCGCGACGAGCTGAGGAAGGGGGGATCTCCTCCACCATAGCCCGCTGCCGCGCTGCTGGTGTTCCGGTCCAAGTCTTCCGCTGCTCGTCCTGGACTGGAGCTTCGGAGGCCGTCGTCTCCACCGTACGTGTGCGACTCCCTGCGAGGTGCTGCGCTAGCGGTACTCGGAGGCCTGCTTCCTCTACACGACCTTGAGGTCGGCTTCGTCGGTCTGCATCGACAACGTTTGTGCGGGAACGTAATCCCCGCTTTCGGTCTACAAGGGTACGTATTCCGATCTCCGTTCGTACTACTATATCTGCAT
Organism: Poa annua; assembly: GCA_026929855.1. NCBI lineage: Eukaryota > Viridiplantae > Streptophyta > Magnoliopsida > Poales > Poaceae > Poa > Poa annua. The sequence goes on along the minus strand of CM049431.1, from coordinate 73,885,836 downwards.
AGAATAGATCTTGGCATGCTTTTAGGATATCGTCGGTAGGAAAATTATTGTTTTCTGCACACGATCCCCTTCAGTGGTATCAGAGCCGATCTATCGTAGATATAGCTGTACGCTGTTAGAACCCGTGCTCTGCACGGGGGCACCGTTCCTGTTATTTGCTACCCTCTAGCGTGCACTTGTGTATTCCAGCGGCATTGAGTTGATGAAGCGGCCCGGACCGACTTTACGCGTACGCTTACGTGAGACTGGTTCCACTACTGACATACGTCTTGTACCGTATATGTGGCTGGCGGGTGACAGTTTCTCTCTCTTTAGTTGGTCTTCGCATTTTCAATGGAGGGCCCGAAAGGGATGCTTAAACATGCAATTATTGGATCGTTGTTGTGGTCCTAAGATTCGTAGGTATGAAGCGGTTCTATTTACGAAAGCCCCAAGCCACGTAAAATATGCAAAAGGTAAAGTAGAAGCGTCCAACTTTATTTTGCAGGAGCTATGTGATATGGTCAAGGTAGGTTTATTAAATTGTTTATAAACTGCGGGCGCCAAGAAGACCATGGCGCAATGGACTATATCACATTGCATTACATTTGCTGTTTTGTGTGCATCTTATTTTGTGTGATTGTGTGTATAGCATACATTAGTTACACGGCGGTAGCTGAATAAGATGATCCCTTCAAAATAGCACTAGTGTTCTCCCTCCAACGCGCACCACCAAGAAAGTTCTACGTTATGAGGCAGGCCGTGATGATCGGGTGTCATACATCTCGTCGTTCGCATACAGTGGGTGTAAGCCATGTTGCACAAGCGTCAGCGTGGAGGTCTTTGGTGGCGAACCTAGCATACTCAGAGGTATGGCCTCGGAACAGGAAGACCGAAAGGTCGAGTACGAGTCACAAAATTGGTGTGGCGGACGATTTTGTCTACTCTTGAAGTTGTGCCGCCGGCTTTGATGATGAGGGGTGGTGCAATGGATGGGGGTCGTGTAATCGCTTAAACGACCAGAAGGGATGTTCGTTTGAGTGGGAGTTATGTTTGTTATTTTCTAAAATACTATAACTCAAAATTATTATGAACAAAGTCTTATGTTGTTGCAAATTCCATTGTAGATGTCTCGCCCCTCGTTTAACCTAGGTCTGTTCCTTGAGAAAGAAAAGCTTAAGACCAATGGGTCAAACTTCATGGCCTGGTTCCGCAACCTGAGGATCCTCCTCACTCCCCATAGGGTGGCCTACGTCATTGAGGCCGCCATAGGTGACCCTCCTGCAGATGATGCCTCTGAGGATGAGAAGAAGGTCTTCCAGACCCGATCGGAGGATTCTGCCTTTGTCCAGAGTGGCATGCTCTACGCCATGGAAGCCGACCTGCAGAAGCGCTTTGAGAAGATGAGCGCCTTTGAGATCATTTCAGATCTTAAGGCTGTCTTCGCGCCGCAGGCTAAGGCTGAGAGATATGAGGCTTCTGAGCTTTTCTTCTCAGCCAAGATGGAAGAGCATAGCAGTGTGAGCGAGCATGTAGTCAAGATGTCTGGCTACGTTCAACGCCTGAATGCTCTGGAGTGCAAGATTCCCGATGAGCTGGCGATTGACAGGGTGTTGCAATCGTTGCCACCAAGCAACGAAGGCTTCGTCATGAACTACAACATGCAGGGCATGGCTAAGTCCCTGGGTGAAGTGTTCGTGATGCTCAAGACTGCTGAGGTAGAGATTAAGAAGGAGCACACGCTGTTGATGGTCAACAAGACCGTTGATTTCAAGAAGTCCGGTGGCAAGGGAAAGCAGAGCTGGAAGTCCCGGAGGGAGGCAAAGTTGGCTGTCAAGCCCAAGACTAACAGGTCTGGTCCCAGAGCTAGCGTGGAGTGTTTCTACTGCAAGGGGAAGGGTCACTGGAAGCGCAACTGCCCCAAGTATCTGGAGGATAAGAAGTCTGACAAGACGGTCGACAAAGAGCAAGGTATATTTGATATACATGTTATAGATGTGTACCTTACATCCGCCCGGAGCAATACGTGGGTATTTGATACTGGTTCTGTTGCTCATATATGTAACTCTCAGGAGGAGTTACGGAATAGAAGGCGGCTGGCGAAGGATGAGGTGACGATGCGCGTCGGCAACGGATCGAGAGTCGACGTGGTGGCTGTCGGCACGCTCCCTCTGCATCTACCATCGGGATTAGTTTTGGTTTTAAATAAATGTTATTGTGTGCCATCCTTGAGTGTAAACATTATAAGTGGGTCTTGCCTGTTACAAGACGGTTGTCAGTGTCAAGCAATTGTGCTATTTATATGAATTATATCTTTTATGTTGATGCTCCCGAGAATAACGGTTTATTCTTGTTGAATCTCGATCGTAGTACTCACATCCATAACATAGAAGCCAAACGGATTAAGTGTAGTGACGATACCGCCATGTTTTTGTGGCATTGCCGTCTTGGTCATATTGGTATAAAGCGCATGAAGCGACTCCACTCCGATGGACTCTTGGACTTGTTGGATTTCGGATCCCTCGATACATGCGAACCATGCCTCATGGGCAAATGACCAGGACACCGTTCAAAGGTTTCGTTGAACGGGCGTCGGATTTGTTGGGGATCATACATACAGATGTGTGTGGACCGATGAGCGTTTCGACACGCAATGGTTATCGTTATTTCGTCACCTTCACTGATGACTTGAGTAGATACGGTTATATCTATTTGATGAAACACAAGTCTGAAACGTTTGAAAAGTTCAAAGAATTCCAGAGTGAAGTTGAGAATCAGCTTAATAGGAAAATCAAGCATCTCCGGTCCGATCGCGGTGGAGAGTACTTGAGTTTTGAGTTTGGCACACATCTGAAGAGTTGTGGCATAGTGCCCCAACTTACACCCGCCGGAACGCCGCAGCGTAACGGTGTGTCCGGGCGACGTAATCGTACTCTACTGGATAGTGTCCGATCTATGATGTCTCTTACCGATCTGCCAGTGTCCTTCTGGGGTTATGCGTTAGAAACAACCGCATTCATTTTAAATAGGGCTCCGTCCAAGTCCGATGAAACGACGCCGTATGAATTATGGTATGGCCAAAAGCCTAAGTTATCGTTTCTGAAGGTTTGGGGTTGTGAGGCGTACGTTAAGAAACTACAGCCCGACAAACTCGAACCGAAGTCGGAGAAAGTCGTCTTTGTAGGATATCAGCGGGAAACCGTTGGGTACACCTTCTACAACCAAGCTGAGGGCAAAACTTTTGTCGCGAAGACCGGTACCTTTCTAGAGAAGGAGTTTCTCGCGAAAGGAGTAAGTGGGAGGAAGGTAGACCTCGATGAAATCGTTGATCCTGAACTCGAGATTCCGAGTGGCGCAACGGAAGCAATTCCGGAAATGTCCTCCGTGGAAGGAGTGGGAGAAACTGTCGAGGAAGATGTTCTACCTCGTAGGTCTGGTAGATCTTGGATCCCACCATAATGGTATGGCAACATGGTTTGCACCGTCATGCTAGTCGAGCAAGACGAACCTACGAACTACAAGGAGGCGATGGAGAGTCTAGAGTCCGAGAAATGGCTTGAAGCCATGAAATCCGAAATAGGATCCATGTATGATAACAAAGTGTGGACTTTGGTGGATATTCCCGAAGGGCGCAAGGCCGTCGAGAATAAGTGGATCTTTAAGAAGAAGACTAATGCTGATGGTAATGTGACCGTCTATAAAGCTCGGCTTGTCGCAAAGGGTTTCCGACAAGTTCATGGAATTGACTACGATGAAACTTTTTCACCGGTAGCGATGCTTGTTAGCGGTAGCTGCCTACTATGATTATGAAATCTGGCAGATGGACGTCAAAACGGTCTTCCTAAATGGAAACATTGAGGAAGAGTTGTACATGGTACAGCCGGAAGGTTTTGTCGTTTCAGGAAATGCTAACAAGGTGTGCAAGCTTCAGCGATCCATCTATGGATTGAAGCAGGCATCTCGGAGCTGGAATCTTCGCTTTGATGAGGTAATCGAAGGTTTTGGATTTATCCAGAATGTGGAAGAGACCTGTATTTATAAGAAAATGAGTGGGAGCTCGGTTGTGTTCTTAGCACTGTATGTTGACGACATATTGCTAATAGGGAATGATGTGGAACTTCTGAATAGCGTGAAGGAATATTTAAACAGTAAGTTTTCCATGAAGGACTTAGGAGAAGCTGCGTATGTTTTAGGCATAAAAATCTATCGTGATAGATCAAGGCGCCTATTAGCACTAAGTCAGAGTACTTATCTTGATAAAATACAGAAGCGTTTTCATATGGAGAAGGCAAAGAAGGGTTCTCTGCCGGTTATCAAGAATAAGATATTGCGTAAGGCGCAGTGTCCGGTGACGGAACTGGGTAAGGCCGAAATGACGAAACATCCTTATGCTTCAGCCATAGGATCGATCATGTATGCAATGTTGAGTACTAGACCGGATGTGGCATTAGCTCTAAGTTTGACAAGCCGGTTCCAGAGTAATCCTGGAATGCCGCATTGGGTAGCTGTTAAGAGCATTCTTAAGTATCTCAATAAGACAAAGGAAATGTTCCTTGTGTATGGTGGCTGCGATGAAGAACTTGGCGTAACGGGTTACGTAGATGCAAGTTTCTGCTCAGACCCCGATGACTGTAAGTCACAGACAGGTTACGTGTTCAAGGTGAATGGAGGCGCCGTGTGCTAGAGAAGTGGGAAGCAACCCATAGTCGCACAATCTACAATGGAGTCGGAGTACATTGCTGCCTGCGAGGCCGCGAATGAAGCTGTGTGGCTGAGGAAGTTCGTCATCGAACTTGGAGTGTTCCCGAGCGTGCAAGACCCCGTGATCCTCTTCTGCGACTATACGGGTGCCATTGCGAACGCCAAGGAGCCAAGGTCTTACTCCACCGCCAAACACATTCTCCGACGCTTCCATGTGATACGTCAGTACGTACAAGGAGGCGATGTGAAGATTTGCAAAGTGCATACGGATCTGAATGTGGCAGATCTGCTGACGAAGCCTCTCCCGCTTGATAAGCATGAACAGCACCAGTTAGCTATGGGTGTTAAGCTTTTACCAAGTTGTAATCTAGATTAAGTTGTACTCTAGTGCAAGTGGGAGGATGAAGGAGATATGCCCTAGAGGCAATTAATAAAGTGTATTCTTTATCATATCTCGTTTGTTCATAATAGGTTTTTGTGTCATGCTAGAACTGTATTAAGCGGAAACATTAATGCGGGTGTGATACGTAAACAACCAGGTCCCTAGTAGCCTCTACTAAGACTAGTTTCGTTGCGCGATTGATGATCGAGGTTTCCCGGTCATGGGGCATGGCGCCGGTCGGCAATGAGAGTCATATCGCTAGAGAGCGATGTGATGGACATACCCAGATTTGGAGAACGTAGTTGTTACGCCTTTGACCGTGAGATCAACTCTTATTGATATTCCCGGAAGATACTTTGATTGCACCAAACGTCATATCTTATTTAGTATGACAATAACGGTGATACTTTTGGGTATCGGAAAGGAGTAGTTGAGACGAGGGGTGAAGAGCGGGATTTGCCAGTCCGCATAGCAGGATAGATACTCTCGGGCCCACTCGGTGAGATCATGTCTAATGAGCTTGCAAGCATGTGACTAGGTCACGGAGACATGAGATCATGAACGAGTAGAAGATAGCGTCGTCGGTAAGGAGGTCGGGATTAGGTATGGAGATATCTATGGAACGACGCTCGGACGTGCTAAGTATCGCTATGGCAAAAGGTCTAAGACTTTACGTTCAGGTTTGATAGATGAAAGTCATTCGTTATATCTCAGGGATTAATTCATGGGGTCCAGGCCTACGAGTTAGTCGTTGATCATTGAGGAGTCTTGATCATACCTGATATTATATCGAACCGCTAGGGTAACACACTTAAGGGGTTTCGACAAGACAACCGGAAAGGAAGGAGATCACCGGGAGCGTCCCGGGAGGGGCCCGATGGAGATCGGGCAGCGCCGAAAGAGTTTTCGGAGCTAGGAAAAATTATATATATTATGTTTGATATTAATTAGTGTTATTAATATGCAAATATGATTTTATATATTTATTTTCGAATTTATTTAGGCTGATTTCCCTAAATGGGTCTTCTGGTCGAAAGAACGCCCAAGAGGGGAAAATTCCCAAGGGGAATTCGGTGGGGGCCAGGAGGGGCTGCCCCAAGTGGGCCAAGGGCCCACTAGGGGGGCCGGCACACCCTCCAGAGCCGCACCAGGCATGTGGGATTAGTCCCACATTGCCTGGCTGGCAAGGTAGGCTCCCCCTGGGAGCCTATATAAGAAGGGGCACCCCCAGCCTTTTAATTCACCAATTAATTCCCGATTTCTCTCTCGATCTCGTGGTTCCCAAGTTGGAGCCGCGCCGAGCTGAGGAAGAGGGGATCTCCTCCACCATAGCCCGCTGCCGCGCTGCTGGTGTTCCGGTCCAAGTCTTCCGCTGCTCGTCCTGGACTGGAGCTTCGGAGGCCGTCGTCTCCACCGTACGTGTGCGACTTCCTGCGAGGTGCTGTGCTAGCGGTACTCGGAGGCCTGCTTCCTCTACACGACCTTGAGGTCGGCTTCGTCGGTCTGCATCGACAACGTTTGTGTGGGAACGTAATCCCCGCTTTCGGTCTACAAGGGTACGTATTCCGATCTCCGTTCGTACTACTATATCTGCATAGAATAGATCTTGGCATGCTTTTAGGATATCGTCGGTAGGAAAATTATTGTTTTCTGCACACGATCCCCTTCACCTTGTGCCCCTGAGGCTTTTGTCAGTCGCATGCCGTGGAACAGACCTTCGTAGTCGATTTCGACTTTTGATGGTGCCGGGAAGTTTATTTATAATATATACTGCACTCGCTCCTTTTTGAGGTTTATGAGTATCATACCTGCGCCTGTGCCTCTGCCGTTTTTGGTCCCTTCGAAGTGTATTGTCCATCGTGTGGCTGAAATGCGTTCTTCTTCTTCCTCGGGCTCGACTGTCCATATGGCATTTACTTCATGTACCGCGACTACGGCTGCTTTCCTCTTGCGTTCTGGTTCTATCATTTCCTCCTTTGTACCTTGCGTCTCGTCTGGGGTTTTTTCGACTCCGTATTTCTCTGAGATCCTGCAAAAGTCTTTGTCACAGTCGTCTGACTTTTGGAAGTTTCCGTTGACTGTGATGACTCCTTTTGGACCTGGCATTTTTAGTTTAAGGTATGCATAGTGGGGTACTGCCATGAACCTTGCAAATGCTGGTCGTCCCAATATGGCATGGTATTGTGATTTCCAGTTGACGACGTCGAAGTTGATGAGCTCGCATTTGAAGTGGGTTGCATCTCCGAATGTGACGTCGAGTTGGATTTTTCCTTCTGGACGCACAGCTTTCCCCGGCACAATCCCGTGGAAAGTGTTTGTGGATTTTGGGAGGTTCTCGACTGACCTGTTCATCCTCCGAAGTGTGTCTGTGAATATTATGTTGACGACACTGCCTCCGTCCATGAATATTTTGGTCATAGTGTAGCCCCTGATCTGCCCTTCGAGTACTAGGGCGGTGTGTCCTGGCCGATAGATGGCTGGCGGGTGATCCTCCTGATCGAAAGTGATTGTTACATCTGATCCTTGCAAAAAAATTGTTACCGGGGGCCTAATACCGCCATATCGACGTTTCTGGTGTGGCGTATTTGCCTTCTGTTGGAGGTGTATCCTTTCTGTATCATGTACATTTGTCATTTTGGTTTCGGATATTGGACGTCCATGTTATGTGGTATGTGATGTACGGCGCCTGCCATCTAGCTTTCCGCATTGTGCTGTGGTGGAGGCGGTAGTGCTGCCACGATTTGCGGGGGTGCTATGTATGCTACTGGTACAGTTTGTGGTTGTTCTCTCTTCATCTGGTTTATGTAATCCATCGCCATCTGTCCGAATTCGCGGCAGCTTCCCATTGTGTGATGCGATGTTAACCGTCCAGTCGCTGGGTCCTTGAACATATGCAGTCTGCACTCATCCCCCATTTTTTCTTGGAATGATTTCTCGACCCTTGGTTCCGAGCGTTTCTGCCAGTCTTGTCTTCTATAGCTTCCGCTCTGGTATCGACCTCGGTCGTCGCGTCTGTCGACTGGCCTATCCCGTCTGTAGTTATCGCTTTGTGTGCCGCTACGATCATCTTGCTGGCTACTTCGCCGGTCCTCTTGTTTTCTATCATCTTGGTTCCGGTCATCATTCGAGAATCCGGCTGCGACAAATTTGACTTTATCTTTGCCGCGATGGTCGTAGTCATGCCTTCTTCGTTTGTCATCTCTATCTCGTCGATCTCTACTATCATGCTAGTCGCGGCTGTCTCGTCTATCACGATGTCGTTGCGGCGAGTGTGGGGTTTTTCTCTGGACTGCGTCTTCGCCATCTTCCCACTCGGTTGCTAGCTTCATAAGTTCTGTCATACTTTTTGGCTTTTGTCGTCCAAGCGCCTCCCGGGAATCTTTCCTAAGGGCTCCGCTTGTGAAGGCGTCCATGGCCCAGTCCTCTGATATTGCGCCTACCGAGTTTCGAATGGAGGTCCACCTTCTGATGTAAGATTTGAGCGTCTCGTCTGACCTCTGTCGACATGCTCTTAGTTCTTCAAATGTTTTCGACCTTTCGCAGAGGGGGTCGAAATATTTTATGAAGTCCTCTTTGAAGTGATCCCAGGAGTCGTAGGCTCCTGCCGGTAATGATTTGAGCCAGTCGTGGGTTGTGCCTTCAAACATTAGCTGTATGTACTGCAGTGTTGTCGTTGTTGTTCCTCGTTGGCATATGACTGCTAATTTGTAATACTCTAGCCACCCCGAAGGTTCTTGTTTTCAGTTGAATTTCGACATGGTTGGTAGGCCGAACTTCTTTGGGAGTTTTGTTTCCTGAATTTGTCGAGTGAAGCATTGTGCTCCGCATGGTCCCGCACTGCGGTTGTCAGGTGATTCCCGACCGCCTGATCCTCTGGATCTGCTTCTTGATCTGCGGCGGCTTGAACTTCTCCTTCCGCTGCTACGCTGAGGACTACGACTGGTGCGTTCCCTTGAGCGGCTTCTGCTACGCCTTCTCCTTCCTCCATCAACTAGTTCTTTTGCTGCAATATCCAGGGCCTTCATTTGTTGTAGGTATCTTGCCTCAGCTGGGTCACCTGCCGATGGTTTTCCTGCTTGGAGGTATGCTCCTATGGATATGAGGGCCCCTTCTGCTGTTTTCGGCTGGATTATGCCATCAGAGTCGACGGTTAGGAACGAGTTGTTCAGGTTTCGAGTGACGCCTGCCCTTTCGTGTTCAGGGATTCTGTCGAATCTGGATCTACGTCGCGCTTCAGTTGCTCCTGTAGAACTCATCGATAACTGTTGTCTGCGAGCGCTTGATATGCTTGTTTGCCTTTTTAGCTCTTCTAGTGTTGCCTTGTATTGCTTTAAGCGTTGTGCTTCCTGCCAGCGGAAGTAGTTGTATGTTGCCAACTCGTTTGGAGGTGCATCTGCTGGCATCATTATGCCTTCTTCGATGAATTTTGTTATTTTCGCCGTTGTCTCTGCTGAGATATCTAAGGTGGTTATGTCGTCTCGCAAGGTCACTGTGCACGGGTACTCGACGGGTTGTCGATTGGCCGCGTTTTCTGATGTTTCTGCTGCCGATGCTACTCAAACTTGCCGTGGTATGCGATATGTATAGTCAGATCGCTCTTCATAGGCCGCTCTGTCGTTACTACTATGCTCTATGTTTTTGTTGCCTTTGTCATCTTTTCCCTCTTGCGTATGTTCATCATAGTCGACGGCAGTATGCTTTGGCGACTGGATCTCTGCACCGGTGAAGTCAGCTAGATGTATGATGTCTTATGTAGGCTCATCATACTTTGGTAGGTGAAAGCTTTCTTCTAGAGCGTCGATCTGCATACGATCTTTGGTTGGGTTGATATGAAAGGTCGACTGCACTTCTTCTTCCATCTCGTTTTGTCTTATGAATTTGTTGAATTCCTTTGTGGACATGGACCCTGCTATGGATGAGATAGGATCGATCTATGATGTTGGCGCTCCAGTGCTTCCAACCGAAGCTGTCGATATGATCATGTCATCGACTGAGGCAGTCGATAGTTCCTCCTCGTCAGGGAACTCATCTGCCATGTATTTGTTGAATTCTACGGATGTCATTGACTCTGTTGGAGATTGTGGCGGCGGGATCAGATCGATCTGTGACAAGGTATTTTCTTTGTCTGGTACAGATGCGATCTCAGTCGATTTCTCCTGAGGTGGCTGAGTTGCGATCTTTCGACTAAATCCTGCACACCAAACTGATCAATAAAGAAATTATGTTCTCCAACAATTAGATTAAAACCTGAATCGAGATTGGAATAGATCTCCTGAGCTTCGGGTGAGTATGGCCTGATCCTTGCTGGCGATGCTGCCTTTGGCGAGTGGTTGCCTGTGATCTGGATATGAGATGTTGTTGCTGATGTGGATCCTTCTGAAGTAGTCGGCGGATCGCCGTTTGAAATTTGGACCAAAAAATTAGTGGATCCAACACCACCTATGAAGGAGATATGCCCTAGAGGCAATTAATAAAGTGTATTTCTTTATCATATCTCGTTTGTTCATAATATGTTTTTGTGTCATGCTATAACCGTATTAAGCGGAAACATTAATACGGGTGTGATGCGTAAACAACCAGGTCCCTAGTGTCGGCCCAGTGGAGACTGGGGTATGAAGAGCCCACTCTCCCCAGGCCTCGCGCGCAGGCTAATCAGACAAAACGACTAAGGACCAAGCTTCGCCGCTTGGCGAGACCCTCGAGAGGCAAGTCCCCTCGAGGGCCTGAAGAGGAAGCAAGGGTCTGGAGAGGGCCCTCGCTTCGGGAGACCCTCCCGAGGCGCAACGCGCCTGGAGGGAAGTCAACAGGAACCCCTCCACAGGCCTCCCCAGGCCTGTGGGGAAACTTCGCGGCCAAGGAAGTACGGCAGGGCGCACATGGCCTCTGCCACACCCACGTGGTGACAAAGGCACTCCCGTTGCCGTTTTGGTGGTAAAGGAGTCAATAAAGTTGCGCCGCCTGCTCCAGGACTGCCAGGGTCTTCCTCTCTGGTGATAAAGCAGCTGGATGGCGCAACCCTCCAAGGAGAACGTCATCGCGGGCTCCACCTCAGAGACTGCCGTCCCTACGAGCGGCACTACGCGGTCGGCCGCTTGTCGGCCACCGCACCCAACTTTATCGATGATGGACCGCGTCCATGGACGATCCCGCGGTGGTGGACTCCTGTTCCTCCACGCCACTGCCGTGTGGGAGCCACTTCGGGCGCCAAGCGGAAGAAGAGCGCCTGTGGCGCCTATAAAAGGAGCAAGACCTCCACCGTAGAGAAGGTCGGCTGATTGCTTGCTACAACACTTGTAAACCCTAGCACTACTGAGTAGGATAGCCCGTGAGTGGAGGAGGAAGAAGACCATTGCTTCCCTCCCCAGGCAAGAACTGCCTCAAGGGGGCCCTCGGCAAGCTCTGCTGTAATGTAACCTCCTCGGCTCAATACAAACAAGCAGGAGAAGCGGTCTTACCTCCTCCTGAGGGACATGAACCTGGGTACGGGCTGGTGTCTTTCTCTGTCGTGGGTGTTTCGTCCCCAGGTCCGGCGAGCACCGTCGTCGTGCCCCTCGAGGGTCTTGACCTCCGCGTTCAATCCCCTTCACGAACTACCCTTCAAGAAGTGACTACCCCTGTTCCTAGGAAGTCATAACCCGACATTTGGCGGGCCAGGTAAGGGATTGAGGCGCGTCAACGACCTTCGAGCCGCCTCCGTGCCATGGCGAACACCCGCGCCGCCCGCGTCAACCGACGCGCGTCTGAAGGAGCGCGTGCCCCACCAGGCGCCACGGTCACTCGCGCACGACGGGGCCGACCCAGCCGCGAAGAGCGCGCCAACTCGGGCCCTCATGCGGAAGAGCCCGGGCACAACTCCGAGCACCAGGAGGACGCGTAGTCGTCACACCCGACGCGGCGCCCGAGCGGCTCCGGTCCTGGCAGGACGGACCCCGCGCCACATACCGCACTGCTCATGGCGCAGGAACTTCTCCGCTACCAGCCAACCGCTGAGGCCCACGAGCAGTGGCTGGAGCGCCTCAACCACCTCGTCGACATCGCCACGATGCACCCCGCTATGTCGCAGTCCATCATGCACCCTTCCCTCGCGGCCACGGTCGCGCCAGACGCGCCTCCGCCTCCGCCAGGACCTGCACCGGCTGTGACGCAGAGGGCTGCCTCGCGCGCGTCCTCGCCGCACAATTGCTTGATCGTGCAGGGCACTGCGCCCGACGCTCGCGTGGGGATGGAGCTCCAGCGCAACCGCCAGAACAGGCTCGTGGAAGAGATCGGCCAGGCGGGCCAGCAGAACCGCAGCGCGCTGCAGCACGGAGTCGCCACGTACGCCACCGGCTGCATGGCGTTCACCCGCTCCCTGCGTCGCGTGGTCTGGCCCCTGAAGTTCAGGCCGGCTTTCCCCAAGGGCTACGACGGCTCCAGCAACCCCATCGAGTTCCTTCAGCTCTACACCACCTCCATCCAAGCAGCAGGCGGGGACGACAAGGTCATGGCCAACTGGTTCTCCCACGCGCTTCACGACTATGTGTTGTCGTGGCTCCTGAACCTCCCGGAGGACTGTGTGAACTCTTGGCGGGAGCTCTGCAAGCAGTTTGTATCCAACTTCAAAGGGATGTACGAGCGCGCCCTCACCCACAACGACCTGCACGCTGTGGTACAGAAGAAGGATGAGACTCTCCGCAAGTACATCCAACGCTTCAGTCAAGTGTGCAACAAGATCCCGAACATCCCTGACACCCAAGTCATCGCCGCCTTCCGCGAGGGCGTCACAAACAATAGGATGGTCGAGAAGCTGGGTATCCACGACAAGCTCACCTCTGTGGTGAAGCTGTTCGACCTGGCGGACAAGTGCGCCAAGGCTGAAGAGGGACTCCTCTTCGTCAAAATGTCCTCGAGAGGGGACGAGCACGCTGAGGGGTCCAGGAGCCAGAAGAAGAAGGAGGAGCCCAAGCGCAAGGCCACCGCTGTCCTCGCTGCTGATCCTGACGCGAAGGGCACCCGTAGGGATTCTCCCGAGCCTGGGGAGAGGAAAGACGACCACTGCCCATTCTGCATCTACCACAACAGGCGCGGTCCCTCTACTGAGACTTGCTTCGACCTCAAGAGGTTGAGCAAAGAGCGCGAGCAAGCAGAAGGCAGTGGCAGCCGCGGTCGAGGCCGTGACTACCGCGTGAGCGGGCGCAAGAGCCGCTACCAGAAGCCATCTGGCAACCATGCCAATGCTGCGGAGAAGAATGGTAACCTCCCTGACGAGGAAGATGGTGGCTACCAAGCTCCAAGAGGCGCCATCGCCTGCATCCTCGGTGGGGCGCAGGCGCCAAAAGTCGAACAATCAGTTCAAGCAGTTCGCCCGTGAACTCAACGCTGCCCTTCCCAGCACCAAGACCTCCAGGCCTCTCAAGTGGTCGCAGTACACCATCGCCTTTGACGCTCAGGACCACCCCAAGTCCACCAAGACTGTTGGAACCCTCCCGCTGGTCTGCAGCCCCACCATCGACAACGTCGCTGTCTCCAAGACACTCATTGATGGTGGAGCAGGCATGAATGTCATCTCCACAGAGACGTTCGAAACGCTTCAAGTGCCCTACGAGCGGCTCATGCCCTCTAGGCCCATCACAGGAGTCACCAGCGGCTCGATCGAGCCTCTGGGGCAGGTCAGGCTCGCCGTCACCTTCGGAAGCGAGGAAAATTACCGCACCGATCACATCGACTTCGATTTTGCGCACATCGGCCTGCCGTACAACGCCATCCTCGGCTACCCCGCGCTCGTGAAATTCATGGCCGTACGCATCATGCCTACAACATGGTCAAGATCCCCGGCACTGCTGGCACAATCACCATCCATGGACATGTCCTGGATGATACGCGCGCTGTCGAGCCGGCCTACAAGGCCGCCGCCACATTCCCCGCAGACGAGGACATGGAGCCTTTCAAGAGACCCAAGAAGAAGAAGCAGTTGTTCTCCCAGGAGCCAACCACTACGAAGAAAGTCCCTCTAAGCTCCAACAGCTCGGGGGCTGAGGTCTCGGGGGCTAGCGTCACCATTGGCGCCGCGCTGCCTCCCAAATAGGAAAGTGCACTCGTCGCCTTCCTCCAGGCAAACTCTGACATGTTTGCGTGGACACCGTCAGATATGTCTGGTGTACCGAGGGAGAAAACAATCCCCCGAGAAGCAAGCATTCATCGTCAAAGAGGTCGAGAAGCTCAAAGCGGAAAAGGTCGTCCGCGAAGTCGCACACCCAACTTGGCTCTCCAACGGTGTGGTCGTCCCAAAACCCGACGGAGGTGGCCGCCTCTGTATCGACTACACTTATGTGAACAAGGCCTGCCCCAAGGACCCTTATCCCATGCCAAGAATCGACCAGATCGTGGACTCCACGGCAGGCTGCGACCTCCTCTGCTTCCTCGACGCTTTCTCTGGTTATCATCAGATAAAAATGGCTAAGGAAGATGAGGAGAAGATTGCTTTCCTCACCCCTTGCGGTGTGTATTGCTATGTCTCCATGCCCTTCGGCCTAAAAAAAGTCGGAGCCACTTTCCAGAGGCTAATGAGGATAGCGCTTGGCGAGCAAATGGGCAGAAATTCCGAGGCGTATGTCGATGACATTGTCGTAAAATCCCGAGAGGGAAACACTCTCCTCAGGGACCTTGAGGAGACTTTCGCCAGCTTGCGCAAGGTGAACATCAAGCTCAACCCCGCCAAGTGCGTCTTCGGAGTGCCTTCAGGCAAACTGCTTGGTTTCCTCGTGTCCCACCGGGGCATAGAGGCAAACCCTGACAAAATCAAGGCCATAGAGGACATGCAACCTCCACGCCGGCTCAAGCACATGCAACGCCTAGCAGGCTGCATGGCCAGCTTGGGTAGATCCATCTCCAAGTTTGGCGAAAGAGACCTGCCGTTCTTCAAGATAATGAAAAGAACATGCACTTTCAAGTGGACCCCTAAAGCTGAAAAAGCGTTTGAGGACTTGAAGAAGTACCCAGCTAGCCCACCAGTAATGGTCGCCCCAAGGACAGGCGAGCACCTAAAGCTGTATCTATCAGCCACTCCACAGACCGCCAGTGTCGTCCTTGTGGTGGAAAGGGAAGAGCCAGTACTCCACAAGAAGAGTGCAACCACTCCAAAGCCAAAACCTCCTGATGAAGAGCTCGACGAAAGGGCAGGCCTCACAAACCCACCGCCAGGCCCAAAGCCACAAGGGAGGCCCACCCCAAGTCAACCGCTGCATGATGATCCCGCCAGGGAGCCTGGAGAGCCCCCACAGGCCAACCCCCTCGAGGGCCCCAAAAAGGCCCCATAGGCCAACCCCCTCGTGGGCCCCAAAAAGCCCCCACAGGCCAACCCCCTCGAGGACCATGACAAGCCCCCAGAGGCCAACCCCCTTGAGGGCCCAGCGGAGCCCCTTCAGGCAGAAGACACCAAGTCTACACCAACTACCCTTGTCGAGCATCTAGTCTACTTCGTCAGCACAGTACTGCGCGATGCTCGCGAGCGGTATACAATGCAGCAGAAGATCCTCGTCGCACTCCTCATCGCCTCAAGAAAGCTGCGACACTACTTCCAGGGGCACCCAATCACGGTGGTTACCTCTTTTCCCCTGGAGCAGATCCTGCGCAACCCTAATGCCACAGATCGTGTCGCAGGATGGAATATAGAGCTACAGCCATTCAACTTGCGCTTCGATACCATAAGGGTAATCAAAGGAAGAGCGCTGGCAGACTTCGTCGCTGAATGGACTGACCCAACCCCTGAAGAGCCTTTGGGAGAAGAACAAGAGACCTCTGGAGACAAAATGCCCAGCCACTGGACCATGAAGTTCGACGGAGCTTTCGCTTGTCGTCCCGGTGGGGCTGGCATGGTCTTGATCTCACCAAAAGGCGACAAGCTATATTACGCGGTCCAGCTGTGCTTCGGAATCGACAAGATCTCCAACAATATCGCCGAGTACGAAGACCTGCTTGCTAACCTACGCGCCGCAATCGCCCTAGGCATCAAGCACCTACTCATCAAGGGCGACTCCCAGCTGCTTGTCAACTTCTCCAACAAAAGCTATAAGTCTAAAGACGACCACATGGCCGCTTTCCTTGAAGAGGTCCGTAGGCTTGAGAAGCACTTCTGGGGAATGGAGCTCATGCACATCCCAAGAAAGGAGAACTAAGAGGCTGATGACATCGCCAAGCGCGCATCAAAGAGGCAAGCTCAACTGCCAGGCGTCTTTGAAGAAAGACTCGTCAAAGCATCCATAAAGCAGCCTCAAGAGGCCATGCCCGCAAGCATAGACGAAGCGCTCCCACCACCACCTGCAAACGGGGCTCCAGATTGTGGGCCCCCTACAGGGGAGCGTTTGTTGCTCACAGCGGTGCATCAAGAAGCAGGATGGATTGACGAGATCAAAGGCTACCTAGACAAAGGGATCCTTCCCGAGGAAGATGTTGAAGCGGAGAGAATCGCCCGCCAAGCAAAATCTTACCAAATCCTCGAAGGGAATCTCTACCGCAAGCGCCCAAACGGCACCGTGCTCAAATGCGTTCCTCCTGAAGAAGGCAAAATGCTGATCAAGGACATCCACAGCGGGGAATGCGGCCACCATTCGTGCGCCCGCACCCTCGCATGCAAAGTCTTCAGAAGCGGCTTCTACTGGCCTCAAGCACTTCAGGATGCAGTTGACATCGTCCAAGCATGTTAAGCCTGCCAATTCCACGCCAAGCAAATCCACCAACCTGCGCTGGGGCTACAGACCATTCCGCTCTCCTGGCCGTTCGCGGTCTAGGGGCTGGACATCTTGGGACATGTCCCAACAGCGCAAGGGGGATATCGCTACCTCTTCGTGGCCATCGACAAGTTCACTAAGTTGCTCGAAGTGGAGGCGACGCGCACAATCACAACATGCGTGGCGGTGAAATTCATCAGAGGCCTGGTCTGTCGCTTCAGAGTGCCTAACCGCATCAACACCGACAATGGCTCGCAATTCACCAGTGGCATCTTCAGAGCTTACTGCGAAAGAATGGGCTTCAAGCTCTTCTTCGCCTCAGTCGCGCATCCCCAGAGTAACGAACATGCTGAGCGAGAAAACGCAGAAGTCCTTAAGGGCCTAAAGACCAGGACCTTCGGCATCCTCAAAGGCCACGACAAGGGCTGGATCAACGAGCTCCCTTCGGTGCTCTGGTCCATCCGCACAACACCACCCAAGCCTACGGGGGAAACACCGTTTGCCCTCGTCTATGGAGCCGAAGAAGTCCTCCCCACAGAGATAAAGCATGGATCCCCGCGGGTCCTTGCCTTTAACGAGGACCAGCAAGAGGACCTCCACAACGACGACATGCTGCTCCTCGAGGGACTACGACGCCGCGCCGCCCTCCGGGCGGCCAAATACCAGCAGGACCTGAGACGCTACCACAGCCGCAACGTGCGCTCGCGTACCCTGGAGGCAGGCGATCTCGTCCTCAGGCGAATCCTCTCCAGGGAAGGCCTCCACAAGCTGTCCCTGATGTGGGAAGGTCCCTACAGGGTCACCCACATCGCCAGGCCTGGCGCAGCTCGCCTCGAAACTCAAGACGGCACCCCCGTCAAGAATCCATGGAACATCATGCACCTACGCAAGTTCTACCCGTGATTATCGTCACGCCCGTGATCATTGTCACGTCAAGACAACTGGCGGAAGAGGCAGCTTACGGCTCAACTTCCAAGCATTCTTTGTCTCTAGAGGTTAAAAGCTCACGGCTTAAACCTCCCAAGCATTTTTTTCTCCTAAAAGAACAAACGCAACCATGGTCATTGTCACGCCCGTGATCATTGTCACGTCAAGACATCTGGCGGAAGAGGCAGCTTACGGCTCAACCTCCAAGAATTTTTTGTCTCAAGAGGTTAAGAGCTCACGGCTTAAACCTCCAAGCTCCAAAGGCTTCTCTCGAGGGTCAACCCTCCGAGCTCTCCTTGTAACGAGCCACCTCAGGCCGTTGAGAGTCTCTGCCACTAATGGGTGGTCCCCATGCCTCGACATGGTCAAAACATTAACTTGGCAACTCCAAGCATAATGAGACAATTTCGTTCCCAAGTGAACTTAGCGCAACGGCGCCGCTGTGTAATATATGGTGGTGATTTTTATTTACGCGCGCCTCAAGCTCCTCGCGCTGGGTGGCTAGGACCTGCTCCGCCTGAATCCGTTGCTCGTCGCGCTGCCGCAGTTCCTTCTCCTTGAGAGCCAGCTGCCGTTCACACTCGGCTAGGCCCTTGCGGTCCTCCTCCAGGGTTGCCTGCGGGGCCTGGTGGGCAGAGAGCAGCTGGGTCTCCAGTTGGCCCAGCTCGTGGCGCTTCTGCGCCAGCGAGCCCTCCATTGCCTCGCGCTCGGCCGTGGCTTCGCGCAGAAGCTCAGCAGCGGCGTCATGTTCCTCTTGGAGGGGCGCGAGAAGTTCTGCAGCGTCGCGGATGGCCCCCTCGTGGACCTCCTAGGCGAAGCGGGTGGCCTCCTCGCGTGCGGCCTGCAGCGCCGAGTCCTCCTGCCGGCGCGCCTCAACCGCCGCATTGAAAGACGCCCACAACCTCGCGAGCTCCTCCCGCTGCTGGGCGAGCTGTATGTCCCCGAGGGTGAGGTGCGCCTCCAGGCCCTCCAGGGACTCCCTCACGAGGCCAAAGGCGACCTCGCGGCGCCCCGTGCTCCAGTCGCAGCCACGGAGGACCAGCTCCTGGCTTGAGGAGGGCCCAGCCCAGGCGTCGAGTATCGAGAGCCTGGCCCCAGGGTGAGCTCAGGGGCTAGGCTGGGCTCTGCCCCCATCCCCGCCAGCGTACTCTTCGGCGCCCGCGTCAGCAGGGCGCTCATCACCTTCAGCTGGACGAGGAGACGGAGAAGAACCTCCCCCTGCGGGCACGCCCGCTCCCGCTGGCGCCTCGCTCGCTTCCGCCGCAGGCTGCGCGGAAGTCGTGGGCGCGCGCGGCGGAGTTGGCGCACGCGGCGGTGTTGGCTCGCGCGGTGGATTCTCCTCGTGCGGAGGCGTGACCGCGTGAGGGAGAGTAGGAGCGCGAGGTGGAGTGGAGATCCTCTCCTCCGCGACCTCCACCACCATTGGATCGGGGGGCGGCCTAGAGGCCTCTGGGCGAGGCGCGTCCTCCCCCGCCTGAGGCTCTGCCGCCTCCGCCCGAGGCGCAGCCGCCTCCCCTTGAGGCACCCCCTCAGTGGGTCCTGTGGAGGCCGTCTCCACAGGCCTCGTGGCCTCGTCAGCCACGCCCTCAGTCGTGGCTCTCTTCACGTCTGCAGCCTTGCGAAGCCTACGGCGCTTCGCGGGCACAAGATCACTGACAAAGAACCTAAGAAAAGATCTTTAAGAGAGGGTAAAGCAAAAAGAAAACAAGAATCAAACGACCAAGCGTCGTGAACACTCACCCCGACAGAGGAACGCCAGTATCGACCCACGCCAGGCCTGGTGAGCGCCAGGAGGGCATGGTCTTGGCGCCTGACCCCTCCGGAGGCGTCACCGTTTTCCTTTTGGAGGGAACGTCGGATGGCCTCACCCCATAGGGGTCCACGGCAGCCTTGGTGCGAGGCCCGCGCCTTCCCGGAGTGGCCTCCGCGTCGTAGGCCTCCCCCTCCTCAGCCTCCTCCTCCACGGGGCGCGAGGGAGCCACCACGAAGGCATCGTCATCGCCTGAGGAGATGTCACAAACCTCGTCAGTGAATGGCCGGCCCTCGAGGAAGACACCTCTCCAGCTGTGGCCTCCTCCTCACCTAGCCCAGCTCCTGAGGCCGAGGGAGAGTCCGCTCCCTCCGCTCCTCGCGTCGCCGGCAGTGGCACCTCCATCCCCGCCAAGCCTGTCAGGGTGAGCGGAGGCATCCCCTCGAAGATGGCCATGCGCTCCGTCATGTTGTATTGATGGAGAGGCCGGAGCGTCATGGGGAGATGATCCACGGCAGGCACCGTTGGGTTGACGAAGAGCGCAGACAGGACGTTGTCGACGGTGTCCTTGTCGTTGTCCTCGCAATGAAGCCGCATCTTGTCGTTCGGCCCCGAGTACATCCACATGGGCACCGAGTGTGCCTGGAGGGGGGCAATGCGGCGCGTCACGAAGTACGCCACGATGATCTGCCCCGTGAGGCCCTCCTCGCGAAGGAAACTCAGGCGCCCCATCAGGCTCGCGTTCCTCGCGCCATTGAAGGTCGCCTTGCCTCAGTGGGAGTTCTTCAGCGGTGGCTCATCGGGGACCTCGAGGAAGGCGCAGGGATGCTCCACCCCGACGAAGAACCACTTCTGGCGGAAGTCGTCCACCTTCTTCGTCACCGAGGTGACGGCCTTGTCTTCACTCCATGACATGGGGATGTAGACACTCCCCATGCGTAGACGATGCGGAATGAGACGCACCCAGAGCGCTCATTCTTCGCCGTGCTCCGGAGTGCGAAAAAGAACCGGAACAGCCCCACCGTGGGCTCCAAGCCCAGGTAGGCCTCGCAGAGGTATGCGAAGACGGCGAGGATGAGGATGGAGTTGGGGTGCAGATGCAGCAACTGCACCTGATAGAACGCCAGCACCGCCTCCAGGAACGGCGAGAAAGGCGGCACCATCCCGGCGGCGAGGCAGTGCTGGAATATCAGAAAATAACCTCGCGGGCGTTTTCCGTGCGCCGCGGGCTTCAGCGCGGAGGCGCCGTGCTCATTCGTCCGGTCCGCAACCAGGTAGCAAACCTTGCGAGTGCCTTCTCGTTGACGCGCACGCCCAACAGCGCCGCGCCCTGCACGACCTCAGAGGCCTCCGCCTGGGAGGAAGACCCTGCAACGGCCTTGCCCTTGCTCTTGAGGGGACTCATCGTCGAGGGCTCGGTGTGCCGCGGAAGATGGAAGGACAGAAATCGTAGAAGAGAGCGGAGGCGGAGAGCTCGAGATGGCGGAGGCTTGTGCGAGAAGAATTGGAAACAGTAACGGCTCCCTGCTCCGGCGCTCGGGCTTTATGTCCCCTCAAGGAGCAGTTACCGGGGCATGGTGGGACCCCCCACGATGCACGCCCCAGATCGTGCGCAACTGTTACTCGTATGAGTGTCGCGACGCTCCGCCTGCGCCCATCGCGGGCCCGGGGGCTACTGTCGGCCCAGTGGAGACTGGGGTATGAAGAGCCCACTCTCCCCAGACCTCACACGCGGGCTAATCAGACAAAACGACTAAGGACCAAGCTTCGTCGCTTGGCGATACGCTCGAGAGGCAAGTCCCCTCGAGGGCCTGAAGAGGAAGCAAGGGCCTAGAGAGGGCCCTCGCTTCGGGAGACCCTCCCGAGGCACAACGCGCCTGGAAGGAAGTGAACAGGAATGCCTCCACAGGCCTCCCTAGGCCTGTGGGGAAACGTCGCGGCCAAGGAAGTACGGCAGGGCGCACATGGCCTCTGCCAAACCCACGTGGTGACGCAGGCACTCCCGTTGCCGTTTTGGTGGTAAAGGAGTCAATAAAGTTGCGTCGCCTGCTCCAAGACTAATAGGGCCTTCCTCTCTGGTGATAAAGCAGCTAGACGGTGCAACCATCCAAGGAAAACATCATCGCGGGCTCCACCTCAGAGTCTGTCTTCCCTGCGAGCGGCACTACGCGGTCGGCCGCTTGTCGGCCACCGCACCCAACTTTATCGATGATGGACCGTCTCCATGGACGATCCCGCGGTGGTGGACTCCTCCTCCTCCACGCCACTACCGTGTGGGAGCCACTTCGGACGCCAAGCGGAAGAAGAGCGCCTGCGGCGCCTATAAAAGGAGCAAGAGCTCCACCGTAGAGAAGGTCGGCCGATTGCTTGCTACAACACTTGTAAACCCTAGCAATACTGAGTAGGATAGCCTCTGGCTGGAGGAGGAAGAAGACCATCGCTTCCCTCCCCAGGAAAGAACTGCCTCAAGGGGGCCCTCGGCAAGCTCTGTTGTAATGTAACCTCCTCGGCTCAATACACACAAGCATGAGTAGCGGTCTTACCTCCTCCTGAGGGCCGTGAACATGGGTACGGTCTGGTGTCTTTCTCTGTCGTGGGTGTTTCGTCCCCAGGTCCGGCGAGCACCGTCGTCGTGCCCCTCGAGGGTCTTGACCTCCGCGTTCAATCCCCTTCACGAACTACCCTTCAGGAAGTGACTACCCCTGTTCCTAGGGAGTCATAACCCGACACCTAGTAGGCTCTACTAAGACTAGTTTCGTTGCGCGATCGATGATCAAGGTTTCCCGATCATAGCGCATGGTGCCGGTCGACAATGGAAGTCATATCGTTGGAGAACAATGTGATGGACATACCCATATTTGGAGGACGAAGTCATAACGCTTTTGACCGTGAGACCAACTCTTATTGTTATTCCTGGAAGATACTTTGATTGCACCAAACATCGTATCTTAATTAGTATGACAATAACGGTGATACTTTTGGGTATCGGAAAGGAGTAGTTGACGCGAGGGGTCAAGAGAGGGATTTGCCAGTCCGCATAGCAGGATAGATACTCTAGGGCCCACTCGGTGAGATTGTGTCTAATGAGCTTGCAAGCATGTGACTAGGTCACGGAGACATGAAATCATAGACGAGTAGAAGATAGCGTTGTCGGTAACGAGGTCAAGCTAGATATGGAGATATCTATGAACGATGCTCGGACACGCTAAGTATCGCCATGGCAAAAGGTTTAATACTATACGTTTAGGTTTGATAGATGAAAGTCATTCGTTATATCACAGGGATTAATTCATGGGGTCCAGGCCTACGAGTTAGTCATTGATCGAAGAGGAGTCTCGATCATGTCTGTTATTATATCGAACCGCTAGGGTAACACACTTAAGGGGTTTCGACAAGACAACCGGAAAGGAAAGAGATCACCGGGAACGTCCCGGGAGAGGTCCGATGGAGATCGGGCAGCGACGAAAGAGTTTTCGGAGCTAGAATAAATTATATATAATATGTTTGATATTAATTAGTGTAATTAATGTCTAAATACGATTTTACATATTTATTTTCGAATTTAATTAGGCTGATTTCACTAAATGGGCCTTCTGCTCGAAAGAAGGCCCAAGAGGGGGAAATTCCCTGAGGGAATTCGGTGGGAGCAATGGGGCCGACCCAGGTGGGCCAAAAGGGGCACACCAGGGGCCAGCGCACCATGTGCACCCGCACCAGGCATGTGGGGATAGTCCCACATTGCCTGGTGAGGAGGTTGGCTCCCCCCTGGGAGCCTATATATAGAGGGGCTCTCATGGCCTTTTAATTCACCAATTAATTCCCCAATTCTCTCTCGATTTCGTGACTCCCTTTGTCGGAGTTGCGCCGAGTTGAGAGGGGGATATCTTCCACCATAGCCCGCTGCCATGCTGCTGGTGTTCCGGTCCAAGTCTTCTGCTGCTCGTCCTGGACTGGAGCTTCAGAGGCCGTCGTTTCCACCATACGTGTGTAACGCCCTGCGAGGTGCTGCGCTAGCGGTGCTGGGAGGTCTGCTTCCTCTACACGACCTTGAGGTCGGCTTCGTCGGTCTTCATCGACAACGTTTGTGCGGGAACGTAATCCCCGCTTTCGGTCTACAAGGGTATGTATTCCGATTTCCGTTCGTACTACTATATCTGCATAGAATAGATCTTGGCATGTTTTAAGGATGTCGTTGCTAGGAAATGTTTTGTTTTCTGCACACGGTCCCCTTCAGTGGTATCAGAGCCGATCTATCGTAGATATAGTTGTACGCTGTTAGAACCAGTGTTCTGCACGGGGGACCGTTCCTGTTATTTGCTACCCTCTAGCGTGCACTTGTGATTCCAGCGACATCGAGTTGATGAAGCGGCCCGGACCGACTTTACGCGTACGCTTACGCGAGACTGGTTCCACTACTGACATACGGCTTCTATCGTATCTGTGTCTGGCGGGTGCCTGTTTCTCTCTCTTTAGTTGATCTTGTATTTTCAATGGAGGGCCCAAAAGGGATGCTTAAACATGCAATTATTGGATCGTTGTTTTGGTCATAAGGTTCGTAGGTATGAAGCGGTTCTGTTTACGGAAGCCCCAAACCACGTAAAATATGCAAAAGATAAGGTAGAAGCGTCTAACTTTATTTTGCAGGGGCTATGTGATATGGTCAAGTTAGGTTTATTAAATTGTTTATAAACTGTGGGGGTCAAGAAGACCATGGCGCAATGGAGTATATCACATTGCATTACATTTGATGTTCTGTGTGCATCTTATATTGTGTGATTATATATATTAGTATATATTAGTTACGCGATGGTAATTATATAAGATGATCCCTTCAAAAATACCACTAGTGTTCTTCCTCTAACGAGCACCACCAAGAAAGTTCTACGTTATGAGGCAGGCCGTGACGATCGGGTGTCAGACATATCGTCGTTCGCATATGGTGGGTGTAATCCATGTTACACAAGCGTCAACGTGGAGGTTATAGTGGTGAGCCTAGCATATGCAGATATGGACTCGGAACACGGAGGCCGAAATATCAAGCACGAGTCACAAAATTGGTGTGACGGACAGTTGTCTACTCTTGAAGTTGTGCCGCCGGCTCTGACGATGAGGGGTGGTGCAATGGATGGGGGTCGTGTAATCGCTTAAACGACCAGGAGAGATGTTCGTTTGAGTAGGAGTTATGTTAGTTATTTTCTAAAAATACTATAACTCAAAATTATTATGAAAAAAGTCTTTTGTTGTTGCAAATTCCATTGTAGATGTCTCGCCCCTCGTTTAACCTAGGTCTGTTCCTTGAGAAAGAAAAGCTTAAGACCAATGGGTCAAACTTCGTGTCCTGGTTCCACAACCTGAAGTCCATTCTTGAAACCCACAAGGTGGCCTACATCCTTGAAGCCCCCTTTGGTGATCTGCCAAACACCGCCTCAGAAATCGAAAGGAATGTCCATGAGGTTAAGGCGGAGATTTCTTCTTATGTCCAGAGTGGCATGCTCTTTGCCATGGAGGCTGACCTGCAAAACCACTTCGTGAACAAGGGTTCTTATGAGATAATCATTGAACTCATGGTTGTTTTTGCACGACAAGTCAAGACTGAGAGGTTCGAAGCATCTGTGCTTTTCTTCTCAGCCCAGATGGAAGAGCACGGCAATATTAGTGAGCACTTAGCCAAGTTGTTTGTCTGCGTTCAGCTCCTGAATGATCTAGGAAGTGTGATCCCAGAAGAGCTGGTTATTGATAGGGTGCTGATTTCTCTGCCCCCTATCTATAAGAACGCCATCGTGGACTACGACATGAAAGGGATGTCAAAACCCCTGTCGGAAATTCTAAAGATGCTCGAAGTGGCCGAATTAGAAATCAAGCTGGAGAAGATGGTGGTGACCATCGGATCACCTGAGAGCAACTTCCCCAAGTACCTGGAGGATAGGAAAGCTGGCAAGACAGTTGACAAAGAGCAAGATATATTTGATATACATGTTATAGATGTGTACCTTACATCCGCCCGTAGCAACACTTGGGTATTTTATACTGGTTATGTTGCTCATATATTTAACTCTCAGGAGGAGTTACGGAATAAACGGCGGCTGGCTAACGATGAGGTGACGATGCGCGTCGGCAACGGATCGAGAGTCGACGTGGTGGTTGTCGGCACGCTCCCTCTACATCTACCATCGGGATTAGTTTCGGTTTTAAATAAGTGTTATTTTGTACCATCCTTGAGTGTAAACATTATAAGTGGGTCTTGCCTGTTACAAGACGATTATTCATTTAAATCAGTATCAAGCAGTTGTGCTATTTATATGAATGATATCTTTTATGTTGATGCTCCCGAGAGTAATGGTTTATTCTTGTTGAATCTCGATCGTAGTACTCACATACATAACTTAGAAGCCAAACGGATTAAGTGTCCTGACGATACTGCCATGTATATGTGACATTGCCGTCTTGGTCATATTGGTATAAAGCGCATGAAGAAACTTCACTCCGATGGACTTTTGGACTCGTTGGATTTTGGATCCCTCGATACATGCGAACCCTGCCTTATGGGAAAAATGACCAGGACACCGTTCAAAGGTTTCATTGAACGGGCGTCGGATTTATTAGGGATCATACATACATATGTGTGTGGACCAATGAGCGTTTCGACATGAAATGGTTATCGTTACTTCGTCACCTTCACTGATGACTTGAGTAGATACGATTATATCTATTTGATGAAACACAAGTCTGACACTTTTGAAAAGTTCAAAAAAATTCAAAGTGAAGTTGAAAATCAGCTTAACAAGAAAATCAAGCACCTCTGATCTGATCGTGGTGGCGAGTATTTGAGTTTTGAGTTTGGCACGCATCTGAAGAATTGTGGCATTGTACCCCAACTTACGCCTACCGGAACACCGCAACGTAACGGCGTGTCCGAGTGACGTAATCGTACTCTACTGGATAGTGTCCGATCTATGATGTCTTTTACCGATTTGCCCATATCCTTCTGGGTTATGTGTTAGAAACAGTCGCATTCATTTTAAATAGGGCTCCGTCCAAATCCGTTGAAACGACACCGTATGAATTATGGTATGGCAAGAAGCCTAAGTTATCGATTCTAAAGGTTTGGGGTTGTGAGGCGTATGTTAAGAAACTACAACCCGACAAACTCGAATCGAAGTCGGAGAAAGTCGTCTTTGTAGGATATCCGCGGGAAACCGTTGGATACACCTTCTACAACCAAGCTGAGGGAAAAACGTTTGTCGCGAAGACCGGTACCTTTCTAGAGAAGGAGTTTCTCGCGAAAGGAGTAAGTGGGACGAAGGTATACCTCGATGAGATCGTTGATCCTGAACTCGAGATTCTGAGTGGCGCAACGGAAGCCATTCCGGAAACGTCCTCCGCGGATGGAGTGGGAGAAACTGTCGAGGAAAGTATTCTACCTCGTAGGTCTGGTAGATCTCGGATCGCACCAGAATGGTATGACAATATGGTTTGCACCGTCATGTTAATTGAACAAGACGAACCTACGAACTACAAGGAGGCGATGGCGAGTCTAGAGTCCGAGAAATGGATAGAAGCCATGAAATCCGAAATAGGATCCATGTTCAAGGGGATCGTGTGCAGAAAACAAAAAAATTCCTAGCAACGGTATCCTTAAACTAGCAAGATCTACGCTATGCAGATATAGTGTTACGGCGGAGATCGGAATACATACCCTCGTAGACCGAATAGCGGGGATTACGCTCCCGCACAAGCGTTGACGACGAAGACGATGTAGCCGACCTCTAGGTCACGAAGAACTCGGCGCGGCGAAGACGACGAAGATGACCCCGAGGTCGGGTGGAGGAAGTAGGCCTCCGAGTACCGCTAGCGCAGCACCTCGCAGGGCGTTACACACATACGGTGGAGACGACGGCCTCCGAAGCTCCAGTACAGGACGAGCAGCAGAAAACTTGGACCGGAACACCAGCAGCGCGGCAGCGGGCTATGGTGGAAGAGATCCCCTCATCCTCCTCGGCGCAACTCCGACAAAGGGAATCACGACATCGAGGAGAAATAAGAGAATTAATTGGTGAATTAAAAGGCCAGGGGTGCCCCTTCTTATATAGGCTCCCAGGGGAGCCAACCTTGCCAGCCAGGCAATATGGGACTATCCCACAGCCTGGTTCGGCCAAGGATGGTGCGCCGGCCCTAGGTGGGCCCCATTTGGCCCACCTAGGACGGCCCTCCCTCAATCCGAAGCCCTGGGGGGACTTCCCCCCCCCTCATGGGCCTTCTTTCCACCAGAAGGCCCATTTAGGGAAACCAGCCTTTAAAAATTGGAAAATAAATATATAAAATCATATTTAATCATTAATTACACTAATTAAGATTAAACATATTATATATAATTTATTCTAGCTTCGAAAACTATTTCGTCGCTGCCCGATCTCCATCGGACCATTCCCGGGACGTTCCCGATGATCTCTTTCCTTTCCGGTTGTCTTGTCGAAACCCCTTAAGTGTGTTACCCTAGCGGTTCGATATAATAATAGGTACGATCAAGACTCCTCTATGATCAACGACTAACTCGTAGGCCTGGACCCCATGAATTAATCCCTGTGATATAACGAATGACTTTCATCTATCAAACCTGGACGTCTAGTCTTAAACCCTTTATCATGGCGATACTTAGCGTGTCCGAGCATCATTCTCAGATATCTCCATACCTAGCATGATCTCGTTACCGACATCGCTATCTTCTACTCGTCTATGATATTAGGTCAGCTGGTGACCTAGTCACATGTTTGCAAACTCATTTGACATAATCTCACCGAGTGGGCCCTAGAGTATCTATCCAGCTATGCGGACTGACAAATCCCGCTGTTGACCCCACGTCTCAACTACCCCCTTCCGATACCCAAAAGTATCACCTATCATTGTCACACTATATAAGATATGACGTTTGGTGCGATCAAAGTATCTTCCAGGGATAACAATAAGAGTTGATCTCACGGTCTTAAGGCGTAATGACTATGTCCTATAAATATTGGGTATGTCCATCACATCGTTACACCTAACGATATGACTTCCATTGCCGACCGGCGCCATGCCCTATGATCGGAAAACCTCGATCATCAATCGCACAATGAAACTAGTCCTAGTAGAGGCTACTAGGGACCTGGTTGTTTTATCTACCACACATGTATTAATGTTTTCGCTTAATACAATTATAGCATGGTGTAAAACATATAATGAACGATTGGGATATTGCCAATAAACTATGTTTATTAAGTGCCTCTAGGGCATATTCCCTTTAGTCTCCCACTAGCACTAGAGTAACACTTAATCTAATTTACAACTTGGTAAAAGCTCAACACCCATAGCATCTTGGTGCCTGCTCGCCTTGTGGAAGAGGAATACAGTCAATAGATCTCACACATTGAGATCTATATGTGCTTTGCAACACTTCTATGTCACCTAGTTTGACATCATCCCGTATCTTACGATGACGGTGAAATATATCCCAGTGGATGGAGTGAGACTCGAGCATTCTCGTAGCATGGGCCTTAATAGTCTAAGAGATCTATTAAGGGGACCACCTACGCTCGGAAAACTGCTCAGTCCAATCACACTTGCTACTTCCGAAGTCGCGATATATTTCTATACCTATGTAGATTATGCGACAGTGCATTCATATGCGACTTCGCAAACTAACCATGTCTATCTTCAAAATTAAGGACATCTCCTATATGAGATTTATACTCGTATGGGTCAGTGTCATAACTTGCATCATCGTAACCGCTTTACGGCAAGTTGTCTTTCCACTCTTACCCTTTACTAGAAAATATATCTTCAGTTCTCATAGACACTGAAGAATAAACTTAACGTTTGTTCATTGATCCACACAAGGATCACTCTAGAACCTGTTCTTTAACCAAGAACTCGAGGCACACTAAGTCGAGCTTTCAGTCTGATAGCATCTATGTCTGATACATAGATAATGTCGAACATCATTTGCTATTACTGAAAATGCCAAGATAAATTTAATATTTTACCTAGTCATACAAGCAAGAACCTCTTTCTTTCATTGTCCTATTCTGAAACACTTCAGAATCTTGACTTAGTAAATATTCCAACTTAATGTTATTAAGCCCCTTACGATCTATACACTTATAAATCGGATGCCTAATACTCCTAACTTCATTTCATAGAAAATTTATTCACTTAAATAATTCTTTACACTCTACTAGAGGATCTGTGTCATTCAATATGTCGTTACATACAAAATCACGAATGACACCTAGCTCCCACTCAAATATGCCTTCCGCATATAAGATCAAGGAAAAGCTACTTAGCTCCCACTCAAATATGCCTTCCGCATATAAGATCAAGGAAAGCTACTTTGCTCCCACTCACTTCTTTGCAAATGTAGGTTTCTTCAACTATTTTGGACAACTCCAAAATCTTTTGATCACATTATCAAAGTGAAGATTCCAGCTCCGATATGCTTGCTTCAGCCCATGAATGGACCACTGAAGTTTTCATACATGTTTAGCATCCTCGAGATCACCAACTCTTTCTTAATGACACTATTAAGAAACATGGTTTCCTTATCCATCTATCAATTTCTCATTCGAAATTATAGTGATTGCTAAACGACCCAGAATAGATTTAGGCTTCGCCACTTGAGACAAACTCTCATGTGGTCAACTTTTGAATCTGTCGGAACTGTTTCACGACAAATCGATCCTTCTCAATGTCTATTCTCTCATAAAATTCCATATACTATTAACATCCTAGATGCCATCAAGAAGATCTCCCAAGTCATTACCTGGTAATCGTATATGGATTTTATTTCGGATCATAAATGACTCATAGCCATTTCTCAGACTTAGGTCCACCATCTCTTCTTTGTAGTTCGTAGGTCTATCACCATTAATATGACCTTCATAACAAGATTGTCGTAACACACAGTGTGGAACACAACCTCGTATGCCTACGCTCATAGTATGAGCTCAGAACATCATGATCTTGAATCATCAGCTTTTTCAAGCTGTGGAGCCTGACACCGAAAACACTTTTGGTTGCGCCACTCTGATGTCTGGAGAGATAGTTCATCAACTTTGTCTTGCTCTACTTTGTTTCTCACTTATACACTTGGACAAGAAACTATTTCTTTCGCAAGGTATATCCCGGCAACGATTTTGCCTATGTCGTGAGACATGTACCCAACTAACTCTTTAGGTAGGGTATACTACAAAGATTAATCCATTTTAGGTTCGATTACATCGAAACACTAAATTGCTGAAATGTCAGTCCAGGCTAAAAAGCCATGCCATCACTCGTATGGTATTGTCTCCATGGATTCAAATGGTTTCTCTATTTGCTAACATGAGTGTTTACGTTTCTACCATATGACTCTAATGATCACAATAATTCGGTAAGAGATTTATTTACCACACACTATCCGATAGAGTGTAATTACGACGTCCTAACACATCATAACACTATGGTGTTCCAGGCGACGTAATTTGTGGAACTCTTCTCACAAGTCTTCCAATGATGTGCCAACATTATAACTCAAATCTTTATTTCCTCGATCTGCATCGTGGGAATTTGATTTTCTTGTTAAGTTTATTTCCTACTTCATTCTGAATTTTGTTTGATCGAATCAAAATTTCAGACTAACATTCCCTGGAGTGGATATCCATATATCTACTCGGAATATTCATGAAGTCTATGAAATAAAGACTTCCACTACACGTTAAAGTACTTCATTGATTCACATACACCCATATGCACGATTCTCAACAAACTATACTCAAAACGTTCAGTGAAGTTCACGAAATAAAGGTCTCCACTACCCGTCAATTACTTCATTGAACCACATACATCTCTATGTATGACTATCAATAAGTTATATGCCCGCTTTCCGAAAACGGTGTCACAGTTATTTTGCAAGTGTCAAAAGATCAAATCTTAGGACTTGTAGATCCATCCGGTATGGAGCTAATGCATTGACTATAACATTGACATGACTAAACGGTAGTGCCACACATATGTGGTGTCTTTATTAAGTTTGTATCCTTTGGCATTAATATTATGAATGTGCGAGCTTCTACCATCTAAATTCAAATCGGCATATGATCATTATTTCATAAATATAGGACACCAAATTTGTCACTATCATGTATGAACAAGTGTCTCGCTAGAGGAGACACACTTGTAACGATCATACTATCAGGTGGTCATAAAGAATTTATTCAAATGGTAGATCTAGAGGGAGAGTGTCTATGGCCATCACAACAACTTGACTACCATTATCAACACGCAATGTCGCCTCATCCTTTCAAGCTACTCAAGCAGTAAACCTGGTTTCCACAAAACATGACTAGTTCAAAATTTAGTCACTACCGCGAGTACTTACTTAGCTAAAACATTCACAACATGTATATCATATATACATCATCATCATTGATGACTTCCGGCGATCTGTTTCATTTTCTTGATACTTCCACCGTAATCAAGAACCATGAAGGTGAACGATTCCCCTTACATGGCATAGTCTATGACAGAGGATTTGCACTTGGCAACGATGTCTGTCATCCAGTGATCGAGCTGAGCGAGAGGTCTCAATGTTCATCAAGTTTGAACATATGTCATTAAGTATGACCGCCACATGCTCCCTCAATGTGTGTATTATCTTCCATCTTGGTTGAGAAGACAATCAGTCAACGCACTGATAAACTTCATCAACCCAACCTTAGGGATACCCCGAGTTTAGCGACCATCTCATATGTTCGCGATCCAATAACTCTTACCCACCATTGGTTCTCTATGGCAGAGATCATAGCATCAACTGGACTATGATGATATCATCCGCACAAAATCTGATAATCCAAATTATCTTTTGTTAGCGGAATCTCCGGGTTTATCTCCTAGCGGGTATTGTAACACAAAGAGCTAACGGTTTAAACAAGGAGTATCCTCAAGCTAAAGTATAAAACTATGAAGTTTGGACCCAACCTTTTAAGTTTCTCAATCGCAGAAGGCGCCTAATTTAAAAATATGCTATCACAATGGTTAATATCTACAAAGGTTTGCAAAACAGACTCTGTTCCTTATATTCTGAGTTCTAGTATTTTAGAAAATAACTATCCGAACTCCCACTCAAACGAACATCCCTCCTGGTCGTTTAAGCGATTACACGACCCCCATCCATTGCACCACCCCTCATCATCAGAGCCGGCGGCACAACTTCAAGAGTAGACAATTGCCCGGCACACCAATTTTGTGACTCGTGCTCGACCTTTCGGTCTCCCTGTTCCGAGGCCATATCTGCATATGCTAGGCTCGCCACCATAACCTCCACGCTGACGCTTGTGCAACATGGCTTACACCCACTGTATGCGAACGACGAGATGTCTGACACCCGATCATCATGGCATGCCTCATAATGTAAAACTTTCTTGGTGGTGCGCGTTGGAGGGAGAACACTAGTGGTATTTTGAAGGGATCATCTTACATAGCAACCGCCGTGCAACTAATATATACTATATATATAATCACACAATATAAGATGCACACAAAACATCAAATGTAATGCAATGTGATATAGTCCATTGCACCATGGTCTTCTTGGCGCCCGCAGTTTATAAACTATTTAATGAACCTACCTTGACCATATCACATAGCCCCTGCAAAATAAAGTTAGACGCTTCTACTTTATCTTTTGCATATTTTACGTGGCTCGGGGCTTTCGTAAATAGAACCGCTTCATACCTACGAACCTTATGACCACAACAACGATCCAATAATTGCATGTTTAAGCATCCCTTTCGGGCCCTCCATTGAAATTGCAAAGCCAACTAAAGAGAGAGAAACAGGCACCCGCCAGCCATAGATACGGTACAAGCCGTATGTCAGTAGTGCAACCAGTCTCGCGTAAGCGTGCGCTTAAAGTCGGTCCGGGCCGCTTCATCAACTCGATGCCACTGGAATCACAAGTGCATGCTAGAGGGTAGTAAATAACAGGAACGGTGCACCGTGCAGAACACGGGTTCTAACAGCGTACAACTATATCTACGATAGATCGGCTCTGATACCAGTGAAGGGGATCGTGTGCAGAAAACAAAAAAAATCCTAGCAACGATATCTTTAAACTAGCCAAGATCTACGCTTTGCAGATATAGTAGTACGGCGGAGATCAGAATACATACCCTCGTAGACCGAATAGCGGGGATTACGCTCCCGCACAAGCGTTGACGACGAATACGACGTAGCCGACCTCTAGGTCGTGAAGAACTCGGTGCGACGAAGACGACGAAGATGACCCCGAGGTCGGGTGGAGGAAGTAGGCCTCCGAGTACCGCTAGCGCAGCACCTCGCAGGGCGTTACACACAAACGGTGGAGACGACGGCCTCCGAAGCTCCAGTCTAGGACGAGCAGCGGAAAACTAGGACCGGAACACCAGCAGCGCGACAGCGGGCTATGGTGGAAGAGATCCCCTCATCCTCCTCGGCGCAACTCCGACAAAGGGAATCACGAGATCGAGGAGAAATAAGAGAATTAATTGGTGAATTAAAAGGCCAGGGGTGCCCCTTCTTATATAGGCTCCCAGAGGGAGCCAACCTTGCCAGCCAGGCAATGTGGGACTATCCCACAGCCTGGTTCGGCCAAGGATGGTGCGCCGGCCCTAGGTGGGCCCTATTTGGCCCACCTAGGCCGGCCCTCCCTCAATCAGAAGCCCTGGGGGGGACTTTCCCCCCCTCATGGGCCTTCTTTCCACCAGAAGGCCCATTTAGGGAAATCAGCCTTTAAAAATTCGAAAATAAATATATAAAATCATATTTAATCATTAGTTATGCTAATTAATATTAAACATATTATATATAATTTATTCTAGCTCCGAAAACTATTTCGTCGCTGCCCGATCTCCATCGGACCATTCCCGGGACGTTCCCGGTGATCTCTTTCCTTTCCGGTTGTCTTGTCGAAACCCCTTAAGTGTGTTACCCTAGCGGTTCGATATAATAACAGGTACGATCAAGACTCCTCTATGATCAACGACTAACTCGTAGGCCTGGACCCCATGAATTAATCCCTGTGATATAACGAATGACTTTCATCTATCAAACCTGGACGTCTAGTCTTAAACCCTTTGTCATGGCGATACCTAGCGTGTCCGAGCATCATTCTCAGATATCTCCATACCTAGCATGATCTCATTACCGACATCGCTATCTTCTACTCGTCTATGATATTATGTCAGCTGGTGACCTAGTCACATGTTTGCAAACTCATTTGACATAATCTCACCGAGTGGGCCCTAGAGTATCTATCCGGCTATGCGGACTGACAAATCCCGTTGTTGACCCCTCGTCTCAACTACCCCCTTCCGATACCCAAAAGTATCACCTATCATTGTCACACTATATAAGATATGACGTTTGGTGCGATCAAAGTATCTTCCAGGGATAACAATAAGAGTTGATCTCACGGTCTTAAGGCGTAATGACTATGTCCTATAAATACTGGGTATGTCCATCACATCGTTACACCTAACGATATGACTTCCATTGCCGACCGGCGCCATGCACTATGATCGGAAAACCTCGATCATCAATCGCGCAATGAAACTAGTCTTAGTAGAGGCTACTAGGGACCTGGTTGTTTTATCTACCACACATATATTAATGTTTTCGCTTAATACAGTTATAGCATGGTGTAAAACATATAATGAACGATTGGGATATTGCCAATAAACTATGTTTATTAAGTGCCTCTAGGGCATATTCCCTTCACATGTATGATAACAAAGTGTGGAATTTGATGGATATTCCCGAAGGGCGCAAGGCCGTTGAGAATAAATGGATCTTTAAGAAGAAGACTGATGCTGATGGTAATGTGACCGTCTATAAAGCTCGGCTTGTAAGGTTTTCGACAAGTTCATGGGATTGACTATGATGAAACTTTTTCACCGGTAGCAATGCTCAAGTCTATTCTGATTTTGTTAGTAGTTGCTGCCTATTACGACTATGAAATATGGCAGATGGATGTCAAAACAGCATCCTAAATGGAAACATTGAGGAAGAATTGTACATGGTACAACCGGAAGGTTTTGTCGATCCAGGAAATGCTAACAAGGTATGCAAGCTTTAGTGATCCATCTATGGATGGAAGCAAGCATCTCGGAGCTGGAATCTTCGATTTGATGAGGTAATCAAAGGTTTTGGATTTGTCCAGAATTTGGAAGAGACCTGCATTACAAAAAATGAGTGGGAGCTCGGTTGTGTTCTTAGCACTATATGCAGATGACATATTGCTGATTGGGAATGATGTGGAACTTCTGAATAGCGTGAAGGATTATTTAAACAGTAATTTTCCATGAAGGACTTAGGAGAAGTTGCATACGTCTTAGGCATTAAAATCTATCGTGATAGATCAAGACGTCTATTAGCGTTGAGTCAGAGTACTTATCTTGATAAAATACTGAAGCGTTTGGGTATGGAGAAGGCAAAGAAGGGTTCTCTGTCGGTTATCAAGAATAAAATATTGCGAAAGGCACAGTGTCTGGTAACGGAACAGGATAAGGCCGATATGACTAAATATCCTTATGTTTCAGCCATAGGATCGATTATGTATGCAATGTTAAGTACTAGACCTGATGTGGCATTAGCTCTAAGTTTGACAAGCCGGTTCCAGAGTAATCCTGGAATGGCGCATTGGATTGCTGTTAAGAGCATTCTTAAGTATCTCAATAAGATAAAGGAAATGTTCCTTGTCTATGGTGGCTGCGACGAATAACTTGGCGTAACAGGTTACGTGGATGCAAGTTTCTGCTCAGACCCCGATGACTCTAAGTCACATACAGGTTATGTGTTCAAGGTGAATGGAGGCGCCGTGTGCTGGAGAAGTGGGTCGCACAATCTACAATGGAGTCGGAATACATTGCTGCTTGCGAAGCCTCGAATGAAGCTTTGTGGCTAAGGAAGTTCATTATTGAACTTGGAGTGTTCCCGAGCGTGAAATACCCCGTGATCCTCTTCTGCGACAATACGGGTGCCATTGCTAACGCCAAGGAGCCAAGGTCTCACTCCACCGCCAAACACATTCTCCGACGCTTCCATGTGATACGTTAGTACGTACAAGGAGGCGATGTGAAGATTTGCGAAGTGCATTCTCAAAAGCCTTTGTTCGTATTCTGATATTTTCTCAACTTTCTTTGTATTCATAAGGCGCACCTTGATCTGTCAACAAGATCTGAAATATTTAATATTAAGCTATGACCTGACAACAATATTAATATAACAACACTTTATTTAGAAGCTTCTTTCATGAAAATATTATGATCTTTACGAAGAGGATTGCAAGTAGAAAACAATTTTCTAGTCTCCTTCACTCTTAATCATCAAATTTTCATTTGTAGAGATATACCCTTTGGAACACTTTCCAGTATTCTACTTTTATGAATATAGGTCTGACACCTTATTTCAATCTTCTAATTTTATTCCATTAACCATAATTCGAAAAATCATATTTTTCTCGGAATTACATTGACAACAATACAAGTTTTGTTTCTATTGTGTTTTGGAATACACTCTCATCCAATGTGAGTAATCTACAAAGAACTATTCGTGTATATTCTAAATTATCGTATAATCATCTATATAACGACACTATTGTCGATCACACGAATTACTGTTGAAAAACATATATTTTCTAAAGTGGACATCGACTATAATGTTTCAAACATATTAAGAGATTCTAAGACAGATTCTGAAAGACCACACTTTATCTAAAATAGAGTATGATTATAATACTTCACATATAACCATATATGATATTATAATTTTGTGAAACAAATTTCCATAAGTCTTTTGTGTTGAAACCATAATTCAAAAATATTGTCCTTTGATCGAATCTTGCGAATACAATATTCACTAATCTTTCTTCTGAAAAACCCCATTTGATCTTCTATCAAATTAATTTCAGACTCATGATTTATTATGCAAATACAATTATTTACCAATAATCATAGAAGAATTCGGATCAAATAAATTTCACCATATAATTAATTTAACAATCATCCGATATGACTCTTAATTAATTTTCTTTCGTATTGACACTTTAATACTAATTTTAAACTCAATCAATTCGGCACATGTAATACTTAAATATATCAAAAGTATCTATTACTTATTACATTAGCTTTATGATCAAATTCGATGGTGTTTATTCTAGTAACAAAATCTTTTATTCCTTGGACACATAATTTTATCATTCCCGCTATTTTAAATGTATATCATACGCATAATGTAATTGAGATGTGATACAAATTACTCATAATATAAAACAACTGCTTTGTTTCATAACATAAAACAACATATTTGTTTTATTACATATATGAATAACTATGTCTTGTAACATTCAAGACACCAAACTAGATCACACTCTCACTATTACAAAATGTCTTATAAAAAACTATTGATGATAACAAATATGATATCTCGAGGACGTGAGCACTATTGGCTATCAACTTCCTTGCTTGCCATCACTTGTGCACTATCACGTCACCCATCGCCGCATACTTGTGATAATCAGGGACTGTTTCATAAACAGAACAAGTATCAAATACTTTTCATCAAGTATGAGAAGAATACATGTATATCTTTGTATATCAAATAAACCCGTAGCGTCGAAGAGCTCTCCTTCGATGTAATTAACTTTTTGAGATTTGAACTTGTTCATGAACGTGAAGAAGCTCATCGTGTCTCTATAGCATATTCACGCACATGTTATTCATATCTAGGAGGCAAAGATATAAGCGCAATCTCTATTGCACTAGAGTTCGCTATCTAGAAATCGTAGATTTTCGTAATCCTGAAGTAGATGTCATACAACTTCTTCAATTGAGTCTCCAGACAGGTATGCTCCTCCATGTGAATGGTCCGGAACTTTCTAAGTTGTCTGAATTGCTCAAGACTCAATTCATCTTTGAAGTGTTCTTTGATCGCATCAATCACGACATATGGTTCCATGTGTTGAAACAACTCTTTCAACTCTGGTGCTAGGCATACGCTCATGACGACCTCCACTTCTATGAAAATATCATGATGCTTACGGAACTCATCATCTTCCTCCTTGCTAGAAGAATCATCTGGTCTATCTCCTAACTAATGTTCTAGGACATATAGGATGTTGTTGTGTTGGAGAATGTTTCTAAAACCAATGTACCATTTGATGAAGTTGGACCCGTCGGCTTCTAAGGAAGAATCCGGGCTCTTGAGGAAGTAACCGAAGTATAGTTCCGTAGTCTACAGATATGATCGTAAAAGAGGTAAGGTAAAGTTTATAACATATGTGAGTTTTTAGTTTTATAATCATATTATCAAACACACTCCACTAAAATTATTATCCCTAAAATAATAATGGAGATTACATGACCCCCATCCGCCATACCACCCCCGATCGTCACGGCCGGCGGCACAACTTCAAAGGTGGACATAAAATGTCGATCACAACAACTCTGTGACTCATGCTCAATCTTTCAATCTTCTGTTCTGAGGCCATATCTGTATAAGCTAGGCTCGCCAATCAAAACTCAAAGACCCTACGCGTGCAACATGGCTTACAACCACTGTATGCGAACGACGATATGTCTAACACCCGATCGTCACGGCCTGCCTCATAACGTAGAACTTTCTTGGTGGTGCGCAACGAGGGAGAACACACTTTTAGTATTTGTTAGGGATCATCCTATTTGAGATGCTACCGTTGTATATCTAGCATATAAGCAATCAACAGGATGCACACACAACAACACAATATCAACATAAAGTAATGAAGTGCGATGTGACATGGTCGATCCGCCTGGACCTCCATGGCGCCATGTGCCTGGCCCCGGGCGCCCTGGCATGGCTCCGAGTCTACGGTGCCCTCCATTGCCTTCGACAGTACGAGTAATATCAAA
The DNA here is from genome assembly GCA_026929855.1 of Poa annua. NCBI lineage: Eukaryota > Viridiplantae > Streptophyta > Magnoliopsida > Poales > Poaceae > Poa > Poa annua. The sequence goes on along the minus strand of CM049431.1, from coordinate 73,846,455 downwards.
CTTACCGTAACCATGTCACATAAAATAACGCCTCTGCAAAACAAAGTTAGACGCCTCTACCTTTATTTAGTTTTGCAAGTTTTACGTGGCATATAGACTTATTCGTAAGAGAACCGCTTCCCTACCTACGAACTTTGTACCACAACGTCGATCATATAATTGCATGTTTAAGCATCCCTTTCGGACCCTCCATTAAAAATGCTTTGCCGACTAAAGAGAGAGAAACAGACACCCGCCAGCCACATATACGGTGCAAGCCGTATGTCAGTAGTGGAACCAGTCTCGTGTAAGCGTACGCGTAAAGTCGGTCCGGGCCGCTTCATCAACTCAATACCAAAGGCATCGCAAGTGCACGCTAGAGGGTAGCAAATATAAGAAAGGCGTCCTCATTCAACATGAGTTCTAACCGTACCAGCAGTACTAAGCATAGATCGGCTCTGATACCACTGAAGGGGTTCCGGTGCAGAAAACAATAAATTTTCTAGCGTATGAACACCCTAACTAGTCAGGATCTATCTATCTAGTACATGTGATAACGGTGGCGGAACGGTTTACATTAACTCCATGTAGACCGATAGCGGGGATTACGCTCCCGCACAAGCGTTGACGATGAAGTCGTACGTAGCGGACCCCGAGGTCGCGGAGAACTTGCCGCGACGATGTAGATGATGACGCCGGGGTGTCGACGATGACATGCGTCGACGGCGTCGGGTGGAAGATGGCGAGGCGCCGGCGGTTGGGTGGGTGGCCCTGGTGGCAGGGCAGCGGCAGGGCTGTTGGGTGGACGAGACGACGTCGCCTAGGCTCCTCAAATGTGGTGCCTCCGAGCACTCGCAAACATACGGAGCTTAACAACAACCCCCGGTCATTCAGATCCAGCTGAAATCGCAGGGGTAGAACTTTTCTGAAATCCCGCGGGGCAACGGCGTCCGACAGTATAGCTTTGGTGGAGAGGGGGGGCAAAACGACGGGGAAGCAACTCGACCTGCCTGCTATACAATTAATTGTATTTTCCTGTAATTAATCCAATTAATACGCCTTGCTATATAAAGGGGGGAGGGGGTGTGCAAACACCTTGCCTCCCCCATGTGGGACTAAACAAAGGAGGAGGAGGGGGGGTTCGGTCGAACCAAGCAAGGGCCGAACCCACCATGGGCTCCTTTGCCTCCATGGTGCGGTCCCCCCCCCCCCACATGGGCCTCTCTTGGCCCATTTAGGTGAGATGTTCATTTTTCCATTATTTAATTAACAATTAAATTAATATAAAAAATAATTAATTCATAACTAATATATTTAAATACTATTTAATATCCCGTGACTCCAAAACATTTTCCGAACCACCCGAACATCTATCGGACATTCCTGTAACCATTCCAGACCTTCCCGGAACTCCTTCCGGACCACCGGAACTCTTTCCGGATCATTTCTCTCTCTCCAATAAAATCCTATATTATTCCAGAACCTTCTCCAGGTGTCGTTAAGACTTTAAGTTTGTTACGCTACGGTTCGAGAACACTCCAGACATGGTCGAGACCCTTCGCTCGCCAATGACCGCCAGGGATACCTGGACGCATATGACGGTCCCTATGCATTCTACGAATATCGTCGTTGAACCATAAACATGATATTCATTCCCTTTGTTTCTACAATACTACCTTGTCCGAGATATGATCGCAGACATCCGATGTCCTTGTTGTATCTCGTTACCGATAAAGGTTATTATCTCTTTTGTGATATTACATCTCCATGACCTAGTCATAAGCTGCGCAGCTATATAGATGCAATCTCACCGAGTGGGCCCAGAGTATCTTTCCATTACAAGAATGAACAAATCCCGCTCTTGATCCTTACGTCTCAACATACTCTTTCGGGATACCCAAGATGGACACCGTTATTGTCATGATATATAAGACATAACGTTTGATGCTCTCAAAGTACCCCTACGAAGTAGCAATAAGTACGGTCTCACGGTCTAAGGAATAAGCTATCGTATTACTCATCTATTGCAAATGACAAACATCGTAATACGATCTTATTGCAATACTTTGCGTATGTCCATCACCTTATTCTACTAATAAGATGACCCCATTGTCAACCGACGTCATTGTCCTTGATCGGGAATCTCGATCAACTGTTGTCCAATGGACTAGTTTATATAGAGGCTCACTAGGGACTCTGGTTGTCTATGTATCACACGTGTATTAATAATTCCGATTAAAATAGTTATAGCATAATACAAAAACCTATTATAAACTTATGAGATAATGCGATAAATACAATTAATTTATTTTCCTCTAGGGCATATCTCCTTCAATAGGGACTTCCCCCGTGCTGATGGGTAATGGGTCACATGCTTCTGTTCGTGGAGTCGGTACGGTTGATCTGAAGTTTACTTTAGGGAAGACCGTGCGTCTGAAGAACGTTCATCATGTGCCCGCCATCAATAAAAATCATGTCAACGGATCTTTGCTATGTCGAGACGGTTTTAAGTTGGTTTTCGAGTCCAATAAAGTTGTAATATCTAAGTATGGGAAATTTGTTGGAAAAAGCTATGAGTGCGGAGGCTTGTTCCGCCTATCTTTAACAGATATATTCTCCAAAGTTATTAATCATGTTTGCCACGACACTGAGTCTAATCTTTGGCATTCACGACTTTGTCACATTAACTTTGGTAGCATGACGCGGCTAGCTAATTTGGATTTAATTCCGAAATTCACTAATGCCAAAGGTTCCAAGTGTCAAGTGTGCGTTCAAGCTAAACAACCCTACAAGTCCCATAAGGCTGCGGAGGCAAGAGACTTGGCACCACTAGAACTTATACATTCAGATCTCTGTGAGATGAATGGCGTATTGACAAAAGGCGGAAAGAAATATTTCATGACGCTTATCGATAACTCCACTAGATATTGTTACGTTTATCTCCTGAAATCAAAAGATGAAGCTTTAAAATTCTTCAAAAACTATAAAGCTGAATTAGAGAACCAACTTGATCTAAAAATAAAATGGCTAAGGTCTGATCGTGGTGGAGAGTATTTTTCCAATGAGTTTGATTCTTTTTGTGCGGAACATGGTATAATCCATGAGAGGACGCCTCCCTATTCACCTCAGTCAAATGGGGTAGACGAAAGAAAGAACCGAACTCTAACTGATTTGGTTAACGCCATGTTGGACACTTCGGGTCTCTCCAAGCCATGGTGGGGGGAGGCGCTATTGACATCTTGTCATGTCCTAAACCGAGTTCCCGCAAAGAACAAAACCGTTTCTCCGTTTGAGGAATGGGAAAGGAAAAAGTTGAGACTCTCTTACTTACGTACTTGGGGTTGTTTGGTGAAAGTCAATATTCCAATTCCCAAGAAGCGAAAGCTAGGACCAAAAACCCTGGATTGTGTTCTCCTGGGCTATGTTTTTCATAGCATTGGCTATAGATTTTTGATAATCAAATCTAAGGTACCCGACATGCATGTTGGTACGATTATGGAGTAGAATTATGCGCCTTTCTTTGAGGACATCTTTCCCATGAAAGGTATGTCTAGCTCATCAAATCAGGATATACCTAATACATCTAGTCAGGAATTAGTTGAGATTCCTGATCCTACCATTTCGATAGAACACGCTGATAATCCCGTGGAGGATGACAATGAAGCTCCTGTTAGGAGCAAGAGACAGAGGACTGCAAAGTCCTTTGGTGATGATTTCGTTGTGTACCTTGTGGATGACACCCCAGTACCATTTCAGAAGCTTATGCATCTTCTGATGCTGACTACTGGAAGGAGGCTGTCCATAGTGAGATGGATTCCATCTTAGCTAACGGAACCTGGGAAGTTACTGATCGTCCTTATGGGTGCAAACCTGTAGGATGTAAGTGGGTGTTCAAGAAATAACTTAGGCCTGCTGGTACTATTGAGAAGTACAAGCCGCAACTTGTGGCCAAGGGTTATACCCAGAAAGAAGGAGAAGACTTCTTTGATACTTACTCACCTGTGGCTAGACTGACCACGATTCGGGTGCTACTTTCGTTGGCTGCCTCACATCGTATTCTCGTTCATCAAATGGACGTTAAGACAACTTTCCTAAATGGAGAGTTAGACGAGGAAATTTATATGGATCAGCCAGATGGTTTTGTAGTACTGGGTCAGGAAGCAAAGGTGTGCAAGTTACTGAAGTCTTTATATGGCCTTAAGCAAGCTCCTAAGCAGTGGCATGAGAAGTTTGAAAGAACTTTAATTGCTTCAGGTTTCGTTGTTAACGAATCCAATAAGTGTGTGTATTATCGCCATGGTGGGGGTGAGGGAGTTATTCTATGTCTGTATGTCGATGACATACTGATATTTGGAACCAATCTTGATTTAATCAAGAAGGTTATGGATTTTTTATCTCAATGTTTTGAGATGAAGGATCTTGGAGTAGCTGATGTAATCTTAAACATCAAGTTGCTGAGAGATGGTGATGGTGGAATTACACTGCTTCAATCCCACTATGTTGAAAAGATCTTGAGTCGCTTCGGGTATGACGACTACAAGCCTTCTCCGACACAATATGATCCAAGTGTGATGATTCGAAAGAATCAGAGCACTACTAGAAATCAACTGAGATATTCTCAGATCATTGGCTCGCTTATGTATTTGGCTTGTGCCATGAGGCCTGACATCTCGTTTGCTGTAAGCAAGTTGAGCCGGTTTGTTTCCAACCCGGGATATGATCATTGGCATGCGATTGAGAGAGTTATGCACTATTTAAAAGGCACTGCGAGCCATGGAATTCACTATTATGGTTATCCTAGAGTACTGGAAGGTTATAGTGATTCCAATTGGATATCTGATGCTGATGAGATTAAGGCCACGAGTGGTTATGTGTTTACACTCGGTGGTGGAGCTGTTTCCTGAAAGTCTTGCAAGCAGACCATCTTAACGAGGTCAACTATGGAAGCATAACTCACAACATTAGGACACAGCCACTGTTGAAGCAGAGTGGCTTTGAGAGCTTTTGATGGACTTACCTGTGGTTGAAAAACCCATACCCGCTATCCTTATGAACTGTGATAGTTAAGATTAAAAGTTTTAAGGATAATTTGAAGTCATCAAGGCATGTGAAAAGGAGATTGAAATCTATCAGAAAATTGAAGAACTCCGGAGTTATTGCGTTGGATTATATCCAAACGTCTAAAAACTTAGCAGATCCTTTCGCAAAGGGTTTATCACGTAATGTGATAGATAATGCATTGAGTGAGATGGGTTTGAGACCCACAGTATGAGTTGTCCATAGTGGTAACCTACTCTAGGTGATCGGAGATTCCGTGAATTAGAAGTGAGAGACAAGCTGTTGGTCGCCTAGGAGGAGAGTATCCTTACATTTTACTATCCCACTCCGCAAAGATGCAATACTCTCCTAATCTGCATGGCAGGTTGATATTTATCTTAATGTGTTCCAAGCGACTTAATTTTATAAGCGGAGATGTTATCCTACAGAGCATCTCTTGAGGAATACACCTATATGAGTCTGACTGTTAAACGTCGTAGTCTACGAGAGTCGGGTGCTCTTTAATAAACTCATGAAAGGTCTTGGAGTATGATGTATAAGCTCCACACCGCGGGGAAGCCTTGCGGTAACCTAGTATCGATCAAGGGCTTGTGTGAAACTAGGTCGCAACAAATTTATAGTTCAAAACATAGTCCACTATTCAAGTTGCGGTCTAACGTAGCATAAGTTTCTAAGTGGAGTTCAACTTAACAGTCCCCGCTAAGCACCTGTATATAAAAAACAATGTTTTGAAACAAAGTGGTACAATGTGCCAATGAGACTTTGTGGGGCATTGCTGTAATTTTAGTGTACTTGGACCAAGCCCCAACTAAAATCCGAAATTCTCATGACCCATTCTGATTGGCTGATTGTACATGAACGTGAATAATGTTTAGTCCCATACTGCTTGTGGTGAGTGAGCTACACCACTTTATATAGTGGGATGTTCTAGTACTAGTATGACCTAGTGAGAACAAGAGAAGATGAAGAGTGCCACACGCGCCCTCCTTCTCGCTCGCCTCACCACGCCACGTCTCGCCTCGTCACGACACGGCGCGCGCCGCGGGTTGCGGGAATCTCGCCGAGCAGAGATTATATTTTTGCAGTCCGGGAAAATTAATGAGTCATTGATTAGTAATTAACGGACGCCGTTTCCGATTCCAATGAAATCGTGGGGCGTTACCGACTCGATCGTGCCTTACATGCCACGTCCTACCCAACTCGCATTATATATACAGCCCGGGGCAAACCCTAGCCGCCACTACGAGATACATGGTCTCACACCGTTCCAAACCATTGCGTCGCCGTCTACCAAATCTTCTCCATCCCGTCTTCCGGCGTACACCGGTTGAATGGACAGTAGGCCTCCGGAACCCCGCCTCTTATGATCCTGCACGGAAGAGGGGCGATCAGGTTTTGGGGAGCACACTCACGACTTATGGCTTCGAGTTCTTCCCCAACGACGACTTCTTCACTGACATCGCCAGCCTCTTCATCGACGACATGGGCGACAACACGGGGAATTCAAGCGGTGCGACTGCCGCTGTATCGTATGTGTTCTTGATCTTGCTATATGAAATTTTACTAGAGTTCTTACATGTAGTATGTGCTCTAGATTTAATCTGTTCGTGTAGATCACATGATTCGTTTAATTTGTATTATTTTAATTATAAATTATTCATGTTATTGGAAATTAAATTATATGTTAAATCTTCTAATTATTCCATTGCGGGCAGTGAATAAAGGTATCCGACTTACCGATGTGCCCTCAAGCCCTAGCTCACGAGCTCTGGCCGTGTGGATTACCAGCAATACCCTCGGGCCCCTTTTTGACACCGAGCATGGACGGACGGATGAGCACGACCGGTGAGTTTGAGAAGAACGGCGACGTTTGTCGTATGCGACTTCCGGTTCGCACCATAGCGTTTCGTCATTGACCAGGATCGAAGGAACGTTGACTTTGCCATCTGGGTCTGGGTGACGTGGCGTGGACTCATCTGCACCGCCCAAAACTGCCATCCGACGGTGTAGAGGTGTGTCCTTACCGTTGCTACGCGAGCCTGTCCGTGGGACCGGGTACGCAGGAGTGGAGGACGCGTGCCTCGGTAACCGGAAGGTGGGGTCTGTCGAAACGTTGTTTATTTAGTTATGGGGGCCCGCCGGATGGTGTCACGTGATGGGCCTGGAATCCGGGCCTGCTGTCCCTCTGACCAGACCAGCTCCCCCGCTCCTCCTCTGACTCTGACCACGCCACCTCATATAAACGAGCAATTATTTTTCGACGGGAAAATGGAGCGAGAAAAGAGGCGCGATGGCGCAAGAAAAACATAAAAGAGACGGAGAAAAAAAGTAACGACGATTGGTGATTTGATGATTCCTGGCCGTCAAGCACGCCTAAAAAGACAAAACCTTTTTTTAAACCAGCCAGCCATCAATACGTGCCACCGGTAGTACCTCCACGCCGAATTAAATACTGGCATTAGTAGTAAATATATAATAAATACGTGGCGTAAACGAAGCAGGCAAGGAATGGCTCTTTCGAATTTCGAATGCGTAGCAGCTAGCAGGAGTACAAAAACAACCAAGAGAGTAGAGTAGACTAGTCTCACTTCCCCTTTTATTTTTTATTTTTTTTCTTAATGAGAAAAGAAATGCACCTTTACGGGCTCCGATGAGAAAAAAAAAAGCTTTCTTTCCAGTTTCGAGAGGAGGAAGGACCGAAGGAGGAGAAAAAGCAGCGGTAGCTGCCCAACTACGCCCTCCCGCTGGCCTTTATTACTACCCGAAATGCAGCGGCAGCATGTGAATGTACCCGTAACAAATCACCTTTCTCCTACCCCCTTCTTTATTACCTTTGCTTTTCAGTAATTTCCATTCCCCGTAATTTCGCCGCCCTCCTTTTCTTTCTTTTCTTCCCCTCTCCCTCTCTCCTGAGAGTGAGATTCGACTGAGCTGAGCTGCGAGAGTGGCGCTTGCTGTTGACGAGAAGAAGAAGAAGACGAAGCTGAGGAGGAGGAGCAAGGGGGCGTGTCGTCGTCGTCGCCGATCTAATCCAATCCAGTTAGGTGCGTGCACGCGCGCGGCCCCTCCTAACTCCCACCTAATCTCTCACTCCCTTTTGTTCTCTTCCTCTTTATCTGCTCATCTTATTCTAAAGATCGTTTTCTTGCTCGATCCATCGCATGTTACTCGCACTTCTCGTTCATCCTTTTTCGCCGGTTCGTTCTTTCGAGCGCAGCTTGGTTTGCAGAAAAGCAGCTTGCTTTGGTCAAACTCGAATGGCGTCGTGGACTGACTGATTTGATTGATTCGTTTTTATTTTGGGGTTCAGAAGACGCGCGCGCTCTCAAACTGACGGCGAAGCAGCGGGCGGGAGAAGAGGAGGGCGTTGTTTGTTGCTCAGACTAGATCTGGGCGAAATGGAGGCCAAGGACGTCGCGCCCCTCCCCGCGGCCGCCACCGCCGCCGGCCCGGCAGCGCCGGCGCCTGTCCCGGTCTCGCAGGCTCCGCCGCCGCAGCCGGCCGCCTCCGTCCCGCCGCACGCGCATGCGCAGCCGCCGCCGGCGTCCATGCCGCCGCACGTGCGCCCGCAGCCGCCGCCGCCCGCCTCCATGCACACGCACGCGCCGCCGCCGCCCCACGCGCACAAGCAGGCACCGCAGCCGCTCCCCTTCGCGCACCATCAGCAGCACCACCACCAGCAGCCGGCGCCTGGCTCGGCGGCCCCACCCGCTCCCATGCCAGGGAGCGGCATGCGGCTGTCGTTCGACCAGATGGTTGCCAAGCCGCCGCCCGGGGAGCACCACCACCACCAGCCGCACCAGCATCACCAGCCTCAGGGCCCCATGCTCTACAGCCCGCCGCCGCCCTACGCGGTCGTGCCGCCGCCACAGGGAGGCAATGCGCTCGGGATGGGCGAGCTCATGCGCAAGAAGCGGGGCCGCCCGCGCAAGTACGCCCCTGACGGGAGCATGGCCCTCGCGCTCGCGCCCCTCTCCTCCGCCTCCGGCGGCGCGCCGACGCCACCGCCCGGTCAGCAGCAGCAGCACGGGTTCTCCATCAGCAGCCCCCCGTCAGATCCCAACGCCAAGCGCCGCGGCCGCCCCCCTGGCTCCGGCAAGAAGAAGCAGTTCGAGGCTCTAGGTAACGCAAGCCTATCTTTATTACTGTATTAATCCATGGTAGCGCCGTCGCTCCTTCTGCATGAATCTGACCTGCGGCGGCTGCCATCTTTTGCAGGTTCCTGGGGCATCTCCTTCACTCCGCACATCCTCTCCGTCAAGGCCGGCGAGGTAGCAACCGACACCCATCCCTCCATGCACATGTGGAACAAATCCCATAGATCTTGCATTTGATCTTCTTTTTACCTTTGACTAAATTCCTTGCCTGTACATGCGTGCATCCGTCCTGTTCAGTGTTGCTCCTACTTGCACTAATTGTAGTGGATCTATGTCTCATCTGCGACCTGTGAGCCTTTGACTAGCTAGTAGTTGGAGTTCCTATCCGTAGGACAGGAACGTGGGACGGAGGAGGATCTGCCGGTGCGGAGGCAGGCAGGCTGTGGTGGTGTGGTGGCCGGCAGATTCCCAGCAGGTTATTGTCAGTTGACTGGCCCCACCGGTCAGTGGCAGGTAGGAGCTGAACAAACCATCAGGGATGGGTTCTGGCCTTTTTGCTACTACACGCACCAGCAAGTGGTGGCACCTGTGTCTGTTGCTAGATTTTGAGCGAGGACCATCAGGGAGGGTGAAATTGAAACAATTTGACTGTAATTCATGGCAAGTACAGTGCTTATATTTGAAGATCATTTAACTCAAACATTTGATAAGGAGTTGATTTGTCTAGCAGTAAAAGTGTAAGGTATAAGTATAGTAAAACATTCTTCATTGAGTTAAATGGGCTGAACGAAATAATGTTACCGTAGTGTTGTAGTTTGTGGTTTTTTCCATGTGATTATGTGTAGTGTAAGAGGTACAAAGTGTGCAAATTCTCTATTCTTGGTGGTAGCTCACCTGCATTAGGTAGAAGTTGTTATAGTAAGCGGTGCCTGAAGCACAGTAACTATGTTAGGTGTCCAATTCTTATTCAATTAACGGTGCGTTTTTGTATACGGAGCAGATTATCTTGTTAAAGGAATATTGATTGTTGCTTCGTGTAAGCTGTTTTTTGAATTATCTTTGGTAGCAACTCAATAGTGTCACTCACTATAGATATCTGCATTTGTTGTGTCTTTTGATGAGTCACTTCTTACGCACCTGTTTCTGCAATTTCTATCTGTTATCCAATTGTATTCATACTTCCATATTTAAAAATGAGTCTGCAGCCCACTTGTTCATGTGTGAGGTCTCTGAAAACTTGCTTTCTATTGCTAAATGCCATAATTTTTATGACAGGATGTTGCTTCAAAAATAATGTCCTTCTCTCAGCAAGGACCTCGCACAGTTTGTATTCTTTCAGCAAACGGTGCAATAAGTAATGTAACACTTCGGCAGCCAGCTACATCTGGTGGACTAGTGACTTATGAGGTACAGAATTATCTTCTGTAGGGCGATAGCTGAATAGGAGATTAATGCTTTTAGATTCCATGTAAAGTTAGCGTTGTATTTAATATTGTCCCTATGCTATAATTTCTTCATAACAATTGAATTCTTACACATTGATCAAAAGTAGATGTATCAAGACTGGAATGCTACTTGAGTCTGTTTTTCACAGCTCATGACCCATGCTTTTACCTTGTATTAACGGTCATAGAGCTTTGTAGCTATGTTACTTGACTAACTTTCTGATGTATGATTCTGGTGCAGGGTCGCTTCGAGATCATTTCTCTTTCTGGTTCTTTCCTGCTTGCAGAGGATGGTGACACTCGTAGCAGGACTGGTGGATTGAGCGTTGCACTTGCAGGTTCTGATGGCCGGGTTCTTGGTGGATGTGTTGCTGGGCAGTTAACAGCTGCGACACCTGTTCAGGTTCTTTTAGAGTATTCTTCCGTTTTAGCTTCTATCTATTCAAATATTTCAAAACACTGACTCGGAACGTTTGCCATGTGTTCTCTGTCATCAGGTGGTTGTTGCTAGTTTCATAGCTGAAGGAAAAAAGTCGAAGCCGGCTGAGCCACGGAAGGTTGAGCCGATGTCCGCGCCTCCACAGATGGCCTCCTATGTGCCAGCTCCAGTGGCCAGCCCTCCTTCTGAGGGCACATCCAGCGGATCTTCTGATGACTCTGGCAGCCCCATCAACCATGGCGGGATGCCCTACAACCACCCTGGGCAGCAGCAGCACCAGCAGCAGCACCAGCACCAGCCGCAGCACATGCCCCCAGCGTACGCATCGGGTGGCTGGTCTCTCTCGGCGCACCATCAGAATAACAACAGGCATGACGCCGACGTGAAGATGATGTCAAATTAACACAGCATGCTCAGCCTTTGAAGAGAGCCCTATTTGTTGGCTGGGCTGGAGGTGCTGGTACCATGTGGCTGCCTGCTGTAACATTTTCTGCAGTCGCCCTGCAAGGACCGACCTGCTAGGTAGGAGATTTAGGTTCATGATCTCTCCTGTTGTTTTTCCCTGAGATTAATTTAGCTGCTGTCTGTAATGCTGTGTCTCTCGTAAGCCTGCCACTAACTGTGAGTTAATTATCGTTGTCATGTACTGATGCCTGCTGAGATCTTCAGCTCCTAGGCTAGTGTGGATCATGAATTCTGTAGGAATCTTTTTATTTCAATTCAAGAACATTAGCTTGTTTGCCTACCTTTGACAGAAGCGCCGTGGTGTAATTCCATTGGTTTTTGTATTTCAATCGTGTCTGAGCAGTGCTGCTCGAGTGTGTTTGGTGATGCAGCATTTCCAGCCATTTGGTGTGGTTTCTGAGATGAATGCCATGTTGCAGCTCCTCGAGTGTGTTGGGTGACGGCAGAGTGACTTCTTTCTGTGGTCTGCCTCGTTATAAATTCTACCGTCTCTGGTTTCGTATCATACAAGGTACTATCTTTTAGGACGGACATCTTGGAACAGAGGAGTAGTACTAGGAATGGGGTACTCTTGCAGAAATATTTTCTACTGGTGGGCATTGCTGAAATCCTAAAGATCAAGGCTCTGTTCGCGGCGCCTACTGACTAGTTATGGATGAACATCGGCGAGATAGGGAGTCCGTGCGTCGAGGATCGGGACCGATGTGGAAGCTGATATGGCAGAACTCTAAAAGTTAGTTTCCACATGTTTTTTTCTGGGCTTTCACCGGTTTCCACTACTAAAAGTTAGTTTGCACGCGCGTTCGGTGTAAACCGGTGAAAATCATGAAAACATCATATTTAAAAGTTTTGAACTTAAATTTTCAACAAAAAACGTAGTATTATGTTGAGAAGATAGAGTTATATAGAAATGCAAATTTGCAAATTAAAACTCGAAGATTGTTTAGAAGTTATGAGAGGATAAGTTCAGCCATGAATAGTAACGTCGCTACTACTCATTGTAGAATTCACTATTCCTTGTTGTATTTGTTGCTTCCGTAATTTTAAACAATTTTCAGTTTCAGGTTGCAATTTTGCAAGTCTATGAAACTCTATCTTCCCAGAGTGATGTACCTTTGTTAAGATTTTTTAAAAACTTCGTGACGGTTTCAACTAAAAATTAGTAGTTTCTAGGGTATATTTTCCCGGGCTCATAAGCGAACAGCTGGTTGGCTACGGCAATTCCCCAGGAAATCAACAAAGCTCTCCCTCTCTAGTCTCTACTGAATTGTAAAATTGTAACTCTGTAGTGATATAGCCAAATTCCTTTTCCTCCGCAGTAAATGAAAGCAACGCCAACTGCACGAGTTTGAGCCTTCACCTGTCAGAACGAAATACGGCGGAGGATCTGGGTCCCAGCAGTCAGTCAGCGGTTCCGTTACGGAACTGGCAAATCAATCCAACCGTGGTCCGTCGCGTTCCATTCCTTCCCTCTACCCTGGCCGCAACTTGGCTTGGGTCTCCTCTTCTAGTCGCGTCCAACCCCAAAGGCTCCACCGGCCCACGAGATGGCTTCGCCGGCGACCGCCGACTCCGATCAGGTCCGCCTCTTCCCCATCCCCCCTCCTCTCACCCCCAACCAGCTCCGTTGCACACGATCCCAGCCCCGTCTCACCGACGCCGCTTCGTTCGATTCCGTCCACGAGCTCTCGCTTCAACTCGACTCTGCTCGGTCGGCAACCACTCAGCTTCGGTGGAAATGATAGATTGGGCTAACCAACCATGCGTTGCGACTTGCGTGATGTTATCACTGTCTTGCGGCTAACTATGCTGTAGCTCGTAGCTGCAGCTCGTTTGATTCCGTTAGGTGATGGGTTTTCCCCTTAAGTTAGCAACGGAATGGTTGGTTAGTTGAAATTGAATATACGTGGACTACAAATCCCGTGGGGAAGACTATAAACACATGGGTCCTATTCAGGCTAATTTTTTGTTTTACACTTCACTGGCCCATATTTAGCTCGAAACATCAGTAGAAATTATTCTCCTTGTCCAGTCAAGGAATGCCTGGTCGATACCAAGAGTCCAAACCACGCCTTATTTCATTATCATCAAACCATTTCGTACCATCACTGAGTGGGTTTGGTTCTGTTTCCTGTATCTACTTTGATTGATGTGTGCCCTGGTTCTAGATTGCTCAATAGGTCTAGAATGGTTCTGCGTGCAACTATGCAATGTTGTTCCTTCTAATAGTTAATCCCATTTTCCAAGTGTATTCCCTTTTTCGGATATGCATAATTTTCCTAATGTTGTCTTGCACTCAACTTTCATATATAATTACCTCCGGTTGGTTTCACCAGGAAATAATGAGACTTTTCCCCATCATCTTTGTGCCAGGTACTGGTGGAAGCAAATGGCTCTACACGGACATTGATCTTGAATAGGCCAAGGCAGTTGAATGCCCTCTCCTCTGCAATGGTATGTTTGCAAGAGAGATTTGAAAATAATTTTACTACTACTACTAAATCATATGGCAATAAGAGCCATGCTTGCTTTAAGAAAGGTTGAAGTGAGATCTTTTGCTATCATCTTCTAGGTTACAGGACTCATGAAGTGTTTCAAGACTTATGAGGAAGACAATGCAGTTAAACTGTTGATTGTGAAGGTAATGGATAGCACTGCATGCCTATTATCATTAATATTTTTTTTAGTTCTTAAATATAGCCTGTGTGTTTTCACTTCTCAAAGTGGCAAACTGCTGAAGCTTCGTCAAGAGAGGACTATAGTCTTTGGGGAGTAGTCTAGGGTTTATGGATGGCTCTTGTAGTGCTGGTCATAGGAATGAGCAGCGCTGGGGCGGAGTGCCTAGGCTGGGGAACAAACTTGGTCTGTAATAGTCTTAGTCGTTAAGTATTATGTTCACTTTTGGTTCAAGAACTTGCGGAACTGGGATGTTGGCTGAATGATTTTGGTTTCATTATGATTAATGGAAGCGGTGAGAGATCCCTCTTTTCTAAAATTAACCTCACGTTTTTTTTCTCTTTCTAGTCAATCTGTGCCTACCCATTTAAATATATATGCGATGCTAATTAACATGTAGGTAGAAATATAAATTACTCAGTAACAAAGCATTAAGTAGCAGATTAACAGTGAACATCAGTTACCCAATCATTTTTTCCCAAAATCATGCAATAAGTAACAGTTTGCCCTTAGTCTGCCCTGGAGGACTCCTCGCCAGTGGCAGTGCTAGACCTACAACCCTATGATCTCAATCCAGGAAAACTCCTTTTAATTGTTATGTTGTATGAAGTTTCTTTATGAATGTCAAAAGAAAATTAAAAGTGTTGACATCACAACTTGTATGCAAAGCCGCCCACTGCTCCTTGCTGATTTGAATGGTTAGAATAGTAAAACATGTCTGCCGCTCCTGATGTTTGTTGCGGCCCCGTGCACTCATTTTTCCATTCGCACCGCTTGATCATTTGAAGTATGAATTATTGGCTTCTTGTAGCAGTTTCACATTTAGTACTCAGGGTGCTCTTTATTTTGCTGTTGCTATTGGTATTTTTGCTCATTTTTTTTTATTTCCTGCTATCCTTATGTTAGATCTCTGAGATTGATATAGCTTCTGCTTATCTATGTTCGTCACGGGATTCAATCTTCACTTTTGTAGGGGAATGGAAGAGCATTTTGTGCTGGCGGTGATGTTGCTGAAGTTGCCCAGTCTATAAATAATGGTACTTTATGCTTAAGCTTGCGTCAATGATATCAAACTATCTAAAGCTGATTACTTTCAGCATTTTTTTGCTTTGACATATGTCCTTTATTTGTCCAACACAAATTCGAACCATTAACATTTAGCATGAATTTATCATTACTCCATATATTTGATTAACTTTACTGCATGTTCTCTGAAATCAGATAGCTGGAGATATGGTGCTGATTTTTTCCGTACTGAATTTTTGTTAAACTATATCATTGCAACTTATAGCAAACCACAGGTGAGCTGCATCCTTTGAAATTTATTCTCCATGTAATTTTTCTTGTCACTACTATATGCTGCAACATTCATTTGTAGGTTTCTCTGCTTACTGGAATTGTCATGGGTGGAGGTGCTGGTGTTTCTATACACGGAAGGTTTCGGGTCGCCACAGAGAACACGGTATATTTTATGGATCAAACTCCAATGGACCTGTGCTTCATTTGTTACTTATATAGTTTAATCTTTTAATTGGGGCTGAAGTTGGGCGCACAAATATGTTAAAATGTGATGTGGCAGCTTAAGATCTGCTTGTTCGGGGTTCTCCCACATGCTGTCGAATTTTTAACTGTGTAATGATGGCATATTTTCTCATTTGAGTTCCCCTCTTAATTTTTTATGATGGTCCTAGATGCATGCATACTCATATGCGATACTTTCTACTTGTGCTGGTATTGCACCACAATGTTCACATGTCAGATATTAAATTGTGGATATTGTATTACATGTTGGCCAACAGTAAGTACTTAATCAGAACTATAACTCATGATGAAGTGCTTCCCGTTGCGCGTGCTTTTCTCCGCGAACCAGTTCAGCACATATGGATATTTGAGGTCAGAATTTGATAATCAAGTCTGACAGCTAGGTCGGCAGCGTGCCATTTGTGTGGGCTCTGTTTATTCTAGTATTAGTTTCATACTTAGTAAGAGTATCTGATATTTTTTTGGTGCATTTTATGGACCATTACGTTTGCATGTACCAAAATTTTATGTTCCATCTTTTTTGAATATTTATACAGGTTTTTGCAATGCCAGAAACGGCATTGGGACTCTTTCCGGACATAGGGGCTTCTTATTTTCTTTCTAGACTACCTGGGTTCTATGGTGACCTTTTCCTCACATCTTTGTTATTCCAATGATTTTTTTTCACACATAGCCCACCAATTTGCTCTGCAAAAACAATTTATGCTTATGTACTGGTGTATTGATATTTCTTACCTTGTTCAGTAACTTCCATAGGTTACCCTTAAAATTTATGTACTGTTGTATTGATATTTCTTTACCTTGCTGAGTAACTTAACCCTTAAAATATCTCTGTTCAGCGGTGCTGGATACTATACACATTCATGGACAATTATGCACCCCTGTAAAATATTGGAGTGAACCATGTGCTTATTTGATTTTGATCAATGGTGTTTATTATGCTAATCACCTGTAAAATTAGATAAGATGTATGCTTCAGGTAATAATAGAAGTATTATCAGTTATCACTTAGAACAATAAAATTTAAATATTCATGCTGCATGGTTGTGGAAATATATCTATCCAATGTTCTGAATGTCTATTCACCGTTATGGATCGATGGTCAGTTGGGTAAACACTCTATTTAGTTGATTGCAGAACTATCTTGGGAGACTATTTTTCACTAAATTGTCAATGACGTCTTTATCCAGGAGAATATGTTGGTCTTACTGGTGCAAGATTGGATGGTGCAGAAATGCTTGCATGTGGCCTGGCAACTCATTTTGTCCATTTGAATGTAGGTTTGCTGATGATTTAAATTTGATGCTTTGTTCATCACTATGTGCCTGTTTCTTACATCCTTGGAAAATTGAGCAATGCTAGGTGCATTGTTGATCTAACATCTACAAATACTTAATGTCAGTTGACCTACATCTTGTCAGTTATGTGTGTACTAGTATTGCTCTATAATTCCTAGTATTTTCTCCAGAGGATGTCGTTGCTTGAAGAATCGCTTAAAAAGGTGGACGCTTCTGATCCGTTTGCTATCTGTGGAATCATCGATCAATTCTCCCAACAGCCATCCCTGAAAGGAAGTAGTGCTCTGCATAGGTGAGAGCCTGAGAGGGCAAGTGTAGTTTGTACTGTTGATGAAGAAAAAGATAATCTGTTTACTCCTGCTCTTCCCGTGCATACATGAAATTTCCCTAATATACTTTTTTGTAATATGTCATGAAAACTCTCACACAAATTTGTGTGTTATGTTGCCCATATTGTATGGCTTATTGGTCAAAAGATATAAATAGCTGCTTCTATATTTAGCAGTTCTATGGCTTTGCAGTTGGTTAGCTTGCATGTCTATGATGTTCCTTAATATTCTGCGCTAACTGATGTATGATGACAATGCATCAATAACCTGGATAGATTGGTTAAACTTTGCTTTTGCTGTTGTATTTAATATGGTCCGAAGGCCCGTGGTAGATACTAGCCGAAGTCCATGTTTGCTTGCAATTAAAGTCATATGCTGCACTCAGATAGCTGTTTTTGCTATGAGCTGCATGATTCATTGCTGCTCCCATCAATTATGCCCTGATTACTCTTTGTTACTCCATTCTTTTTTTTTTCTGTGCTCCAAGGCTGGAAATCATCAACAAATGCTTCTCCAAAAGAACAGTCGAAGATATTATATCTGCTCTTGTGAGTTTCCATGAGTTTATTGTGTCTTTTGTGGGCTTGTGTGTTTTCTCCTGCTAAATTTGGTATCTATCATGTCAGGAACAAGAAGCTCTAAGTGTGGCTGATGATTGGGTTACTGTTGCAATTAAATCATTGCAGAAGGCTTCTCCTACTAGTCTGAAAATCTCTCTTGCATCGGTATCTTTCAAGGACTTCCTAACCATTATCCTCGTAATAGAAGTCGGTAGTTTAATGGTTTCGCCATGCTATGTTATTCGGAAGTAATAAATGATTTTTTTAGATCATCTGACCCTTGAATAGTTTTGTATGCTCAATATCTCTATTGTAGTTAGGACTTAGGACTATCGATGTAGTTGCGATAGGTAGGAGACTGGGGACCTGGACCCTTGATGTTCAAACCATACAATGGATAATTCCTAACTATTTCAGTCTCAAGGACCAATTATTAGTTCAGGCATTTGAGCTTCAAAAGTCCACTTGAAATTGTTGGTGTGGGGTCGCAACATCTTTGTAGTATTTAGTTATCTGAAGTCTACACAACTATCGTTATATATCAACTAGATGGTTGGGTAATTCAAATGCGCAGCCGTTTGCACACGAAACCCTTATTCCATGTTGCAATTCCAAATTTTGAAAAACCGTGGGAAAAATCGTGGATGTAGGTTGGAACTTTTCATATAAAAATAAAAGATACTGCTTGTGTGTCTCGTACAAAATACAAGAGATAAGTGAATAGAGTCTTTTTTGTAAATGACACAAATGGTCGTATTTTTGTGAAATATGCAAGTTAGCAAGATATGGCATAACCTTGATCCAAGAATATTTTACATTCTTTTTGACACTGCATATGCAGTATTTATTGAGCATAATTCTGCTTTTGTAGTCCCGTATTTGTGTTGCTTTTTTTAACACCTCTAATATATTTTTTTTTGGTGCTATGGTGCCGTGTGTCCAAATTTCAAGTAGGGCCAGGTTACCCTAAACTGGGTCCAGACTTATCCCTCCTTCCACCTGCTCTGTCACCTACCCCATCTTCACTTGTCTCCTCTTGCATTCGTTCCTGTTAAAACAAATTCTTGCCAACTTATTGATACCAACCATCAGCTGGTACCAGTTTCCTAGATAATCTCTGGACTGACTGATTCGGATATTATCATCCACCAAGACTTCCTCGGCCTTATGATCTTTGATATTAATGTTTGAGTTAGTAGGAGTTGTCGAAGAGTTTTAGGGGTTTCCCAGTGACCATCTGAGGCTACCAAGATGACAATGTTGCCATCTATAGTAAAAGATAAACAATAATGCCATCGTCTAGCCTGTTCCAGATAAATACCCGATATCTCTCAGCGTAAGGTCTTCTGATCTGTCATGGACCAGTACAAGGTGGAACTTTCAACCTTGTCACAAGCATGTCAAACCGCCAGCTGTTAATATCACTACATATTGAAGTGCTTAGCTTTTGCAGATGGAAAAGTAACTGGGTTTGCACCAAACATCACTACCAAGAGGCTTAGTTTACATTAGAATTCACGGGTTAGGAGGATTTTCTTTGGTATCATGAGTTAACATTAGAATTCATGGAAAAGTAATTGGGTTTGGACCAAACACCAGTATCATGTCTTCTCATGCAGATGCCAAACTAAGAGATGTAAATCGGTTCAATTGTATAATGGCTCTCTTATTTTTCGTGCTTTTGATTTCAGATAAGAGAAGGGAGACTGCAAACTGTTGGGGAATGTTTGCGTCGAGAATACAGAATGGTTTGCCATGTGATGCGTGGTGATTTCAGTAGAGACTTCTTTGAGGTAATGTCAACATCTTCAGCAGTGGTCTTGTTCACTCGAGAGTCGAGAACAAGATATCTAAAATACGGTTACGATTGCAGGGATGCAGGGCTATACTAGTAGATAAAGATCGAAACCCAAAGGTGGCGTTACTTCAAACTCAGGAAATTTATTGGACGCCACATTCATGTGGCATAATCTGAACTGAATCCTTTTGGTGTTTCTGTTAATTGCAGTGGATGCCACCAAGTCTTGCTCAAGTGCATGATGGTGTAGTTGAAAAATATTTTTCAGAGGTTGATGATCCAGAGTGGGAAGATTTGAACCTACCCGCTAGACTTTCCCATGGAAGAAGAATTGTTGCCAAGCTTTGAGTGCAGTCCCAGCCCCATGTGGAGAATTGAAATGAAGCCTCCACGGTCCCCTGAACAATGTCTCAGAACGTATCGATGGAAATAAATCAGAAGTACATCTGTGGACTAGCTGTTATTAACACCCACAGATATCTTGATCTCTGGTATAGTGTAGAAAATTGTAACTGCTACTAAGTCTTTGATGCCCGCTGCAGTTCCCCTCTAAATGGCTAAAGCTTATAGAGCATCTCTATCAGATGTCGGATAATCCCCTAGGCCTGGAAAATTCCAGCTCATATGTGGAGTGGGCTGGTTTTCTGGTCCAACCAGATACCGCATATCGGTAGCTTCTCTCGTCTTCGGCGAGCAATTGCTTGAGCTCTGCCGCGCATCTTGCCCCCACGACTTCAGTTACATGGTCGGCTCTACGCCTCTACCAAGCGTGGCACTGGCGGTGGAGGCCGTGGGCCCCCAGGTGAGGATGAGGAGGCATGTCGTCGCTCGAAGGGCACACACAAGTGAGATACACAACTCGTCCCGTGGCTGGAGGAGGAAGACACCAAAAGAGGACGAGTACGTGCTGCCTCTTTTACTTGTGGGGGGTAAGTCATAGTCAGCTCGTCGCGTACCTCAAAAGCAGTTTGTACGTCCCACTCCCACTGGCAGAAAGCGCCTAGCCCCTCTGGTGGCGGCCCAGCTGCGCCGTATAAGAATACACAAGGCTCCACAGACTGAACAACTTCTATAGTTTTGTAAATGATGAAAGAATGGTTTAGATAGTTGTATACAAATTAGTGTCCAGCTCACCGAGGTATTATAATAAGACCCTCGTTGCCTTTCTTTACAAGTCTTTGTAAGTTAAAAAGAACACAGTTGACATGTCCTGGTCGAGCAACTTGTTAGAAAATCCAGCTTCTGGAGAACAAAACAAATAGCTGAGTGCACACCGTCTATCGCTTTCCATGCTTCCAACCACTCCTTTTTCTTCTTCATTATCCAGCACACAATACAAACTAGGCAATGGCTCTATTAACTTTTGCTCATACGGATACGTACTATACTACTCTTCCGCCGAAAAAGAAGTACTCTACTCTGTATCATATGATCCAAGATCTCTCTCTTTCTCTCTCTGGCTGGCATACCTTCATGGACACCTCATGAATGGTTCCTTTTTATCTTCCCCTGCCTTTACAGTTGGTCATAGCGATTCTCTTTGACTATTTTTTTTTTTTGGACAATGATTCTCTTTGACTCGTTTGATTCTTTTGTTTGCATCATTTGTTTATTCTTTTGTTCTTTACTGGGCCCTGCCCATTATTGGGCCGGCTACTCGGCTAGGCCTGGAGCAACGAGGCAGGCCCAAAGATTGGACATGCTTCCTTCTGGACGAATATTATTCATGATTTCCTACCTTGATTATTTTTAGACAACACAACCAAAAGCATCATATATCTGTTATTTATCAAGCAAAGCAATAGCTGGTATAAAGGAGATACAACTCAACGTATCAAGGCCAGTGCAAAACTAAAATACACTTAAAACACAATGGCCGTCTTCTTCATTCGATTGTTCCACGGCTACCTGAGTTGGAAACATGCACAAAACAATTAGCAAAAGAATGGGACACATGCAAAAGCCCTCGTCAACCAGTACTTTGAACACCACAATAGCTACACGCCGCGAACGACGAGATTGAATAACCATTGAACGGATATCGGCTAGGGAAAAAAGCAATCCATGCTTGCAATTAGTCACCACCAATCCAGAGGGTTGGAGAAACCGAACCTTACCACAGATCCAAACAAACGAAGTGATCGAAGATGTCCCACCACTGACAAACGAACAACTTCCCTTGAACAACACACCCTAGATTCAAAGGAAACCAAACGATCTCACAACAATTACTCCCATTGGCCCTTCGCCAATGCCGAAAATGTTGACGGGGTAGGAAAATGTCGGAGAGATCTTATTCCAATGCTCCATCATTTCCACCACCTTGTTGATGCTGCTAGGGAGACCAAAACAAAACTCTAATTCTAGGCACCTTGCAATAGCGTTGAACGCAAGTCCGAGTTCCTCACCCTCTACGACAAACAGCGAAGACAGGTACACGTAAAAACACGGTCTCTCTAGGCTAGACCCTTCATCGGTGATGTCTATTCACGTAAATGGTGGAGCTCGAGACAACGCCCATTATGACAACATCGAGAGAGGTAGAGCAGAGTTGGGAGTCGGGATCCAACATTGGGAGGCATGATCTGATGCGTCTGTGGGTGCTGGGAGTTGATGCTTCATGGCGGAGGGGTGTTAGCTGGAGAGAGGGAGTAGGTGGAGCTTCATTGCGGATAAAGTGCTGACCGGGGCTAGGGGAGGGGGGGGGGGGGGGGTCGTGCAAGGTTGAAAATTACCAAGCGACAACAAATGGGATGATAGGATCCGACCTAGGGAGGCAGGATCAGATGCGTCCGTGGACAGCAGGGAGTCATTGCTTCATGGTGGAGTTGTGTTAGCCGGAGGGGGGGAGAGAGGGAGTAGTTGAAACTTCATGGCAGAATGGTGTTAGCGTGGCCATGCAAGGTTGGAAATTAGCAAGCGACAAAAAATGGGATAGAGGGGGGCGTTGTCCCCCTCTCTGTACTCTTTATTTTGCACACAAGAGGAGGATTCGAGGATAGATAATCTATTAGAGATGACTAGGAAAGATGGCGTGGCGACACGATGTGCCTATGTGTACATGAGCGTATTTTGGTATTTTATAGTGTTAAGTAGTTATTCTTTTTGTTTAAAGAGTAAAATGGATCGGCTCAAGGGAAAGATTGTATGTATTAAGAGAAGTGTTTGTAGTTAAACGTGTCTGTGAGTTCAATTTGTATTGACAGGTACCGTGGGTTTATCACCAATTGTAATATTTTAAAGATAAACTGAGATGAATCCATATGATTGTAAATATAGAGGTGAATATATAACTGGGAAGAAAACAACATATTAAATAAATAAAAGATTGGTACATAAGGGGTGCTACATTACAATGAGATTACTACGTTGGGATATATGTGCGACCGGTCTTTCTCAACAAAACTCTTGAGCTTATTCATCAGGCTATGTCGTCAGTGTCGTCGTTTCTCGTAAGAATCACAACCGGTGTAGTGGCAGGTGGTAACGGCAGGTAGATAACTAGCGGTAGACTTGTAGTTGGGAGTGGCGCAGTTAGGGATGACATCATAGCTAGAAGAATTGGCTCGTCGTCGAAGATCTCTGTCAGGGTATAGAAAACTTTTCCATCGATGTACATGGGAATGGCATGATATTGGTAGCTCATGGTGTATACTGGAGGTGAGATGTGGGAAGGAAGAGAAACAGTATGGAGGATGTACAGTGGACGAATGTATTCTTCGGTAGCACTGTATTTGAGCGGCGTTGTAGCGCGGTTAGTTAAAAATAGCCAGAGACGAATGTCAGACAAAAAATTGTGCTCAGACGGAAATTTGTGTCACGAATTATCATTCTAAAAAGAAGGAATGAGAAAGGAGGAAAACATCTTTAGTATTTTTTTTGTAAGAAATACGGTTAAAAAGTCTAAACTTGTTCGAGAGGTATATGTATGTAAATGCGGTTGGTAAGTTTTACACCATAAAAAGGCCAAAAAATTCTATCGAAAAGTCCAAAAATGTTTTAAAACTGAAAAGGCGAGAAAATACCATTAAAAAGTCTAAACTCATGTATCAAAAAAATCTAAACTTGTTCGTGAGGTATATGTGTGTAAATTTGATTAGTATTTTTTAGACTAAAATCACAATCGAAAAGTCTAAAAGAGGTTTTTAAAACTGAAAAAAGCTAAAGAAAAATATCGTAAAAAATCTAAACTCGTTTAGAAGGTAGACCTATGTAAATACGCTTGGATATTCTTTAGCCAGAAAATATATGCTGAAAACTACTGCCAAAAGGAAAAGTCTATGTTTAAAAAGAAACTAAGAAAAAAAGTTAAAGAAGGTTGACCGGCTGTTCACTACAGCCGGTCATTGCACAGCTATTCACCGGTGTGACCGGCTTGTTTACCGGGTGGAGCATTGTTGATCTGGGCAACGTACTGTTCACTGGAAAGGGAAGGACTGTGGACCATGGATTCACGATCGGACGAACAGAAACCATCCTGCTAGAGAACAGTATCAGAGGGCCTGAAAAGCCGTGATTCTGTCCGCCCTATATATTTTTTCCACCACACCTTTCAGTTTAGCAGATTTCTCATTTCTACATGGTGTTTTATGAGATCCACTATTAGAGTATTAGTAGTAGTCGCTCTCTGTCCCCCATGATATAGTATACGCTTAATCTACCAATATTATGAATCTACCAACAGTCAAGTATGAGCAATTGAGCATACATGAAATTTTTAGAACGAACGCATGTGTTCATGCATCGCACACGCCGATAGAACCATTTAAAACCTGACAACTGGCTGGCCCCAACAGCACTTAATCAACCTACTAAGCCAACATCTGCTAAATTCCTCCGCGCCAAAAATTTCCTGATCCTTTCGCTTTCAGCGCATGGCCCTTGTCTTAATTAACTTCAATGTTACTATCACGCGTCTGTCACCATTGTTTCTTGATTGCTTAGAAAGGAGCACACGATGCTAGCATGTGTAGAAACAGAACATGTAAGATAGTACACGCAAAAAATATGTTGCGCTGCGTATATGAGCAGTTTGATGTCCACGTACTAATGGCGTTTCACGGAGAAATTGCTTCCCTAAGCGTGCTCACGTGGTTCTCGCGAAGCGGCCTCCTCCTCCCCTAACCCTTTCTCTCTCCTTTCCACCCCATCGCTGAGTTAGCACCGGCAACACCATTACAATTGGTATAGATCCGCGGGTGTGGAGAAGACCCCTCAACAATAGAGTGAGACAACAACTGAGAGCTGGACTTATCGATTCGATGGGGGGGGGGGGGGGGGGGGGGTACGGGTGTACACCAGAACCAGAGAAGGAGTAGTTTGTCCGGGGAAGTTTAGAGTGATGGTCGTGGGCGATGAAGGGGACGATTTTAGAGGGTGGGAAGGCGAGGCTAGTAATGCCGACGGGGTGAGGTGTACACTAGTAGAAAACAGGCTAAAGGACCAAACACCAAAACCCCATTTGTCCCGGTCGTACTGCAAACCGGGACAGATGGGGCATAAAACCCGCCGAGCGCTCCAGGCGACACCCATTTGTCCCGGTTCCAGCCACGAACCGGGACAAATGAGGTAGCACCCGCCAAGCGCTACAGGCGACACCCATTTGTCCCGGTTCCAGTCACGAACCGGGACAAATGTCACGGAAGCCGAGCCATCGCTGCGTTTTTTCGACGCGCACGGAAGACGAGCGGAAATACGGCGCCGCCGGCGATTTCTCTGCCCTCCGGCGATTAATTACTCTGCTCTCCGCCGGCGATTATTCTTCCTCTCCGGCGCTATAAAATGCACTGCACAGTACGACTCCTCCACACACCATCTCTCCGGCTCCTTCACACACCATCTCTCCTCTCTTTTCTCCGGTCCTATGGAGCCACTTGCGCGTCCACCTCGGTCCGAGTTGTACTACTACAAGAAGGAAGGCATGCGGTTCAAGGTGTGGGTCACCCTTCGTGCATGGCGCGTGGAGAAGTGGATCCGCGACGTGAAGAACTACTTCCTCGACGCCGCTCCGATCAAAGCCGTTCGACTCGATTGCGAGTTCACCGACCCTCGACGGAAGGATACTCCGCAGTGCGCCGCCGTCCTTCAACTCTCGGTGGCGACCGAGACTCTTGTCTTCCAAATTTGCAAAGCTGATCGGGTGCCACAGGTCCTCGTGGATTTGTTAGGTGATGAGACAATCAAATTCTACGGCGTGGCAATACATAATGACATGAAGATGCTAGCCTACTACGGAATTATTATTCGGTCCGCGGTCGACCTGCAGAGGGATCGCCGAAACCCTACCGGCAATTTTACTCCTAGTCTATATGCTCTCTCTAATGCGGTAATTGGGACAAATCTTGAGAAGAAGAAGAAATACAAGAAGAAGAAGAACACGGACGACGACAAGGAAGACACGTTAGAAGAAGACCTAATTTTCGGATGGGGCAACGTTCCATTGAGCTACGATCAAGTCGTATATGCTGCTTTAGACGTTCGTCTTGGCTTCGAGATTGCACGGAAGTGGGATAGTCTACGCGGCTATAATACGGAGTATGATCATCTTAATGTTGTTGATGAGTAGACTATCTATGTATTCCGTTACGCAAAAATTCTGTGTGCGCGTGTTCTCTTGTATTGACCGAAATATATCTAAAGTTTGCAAAAGTGTTTTCAAATTCCAAAGTTTGCAAAAGTTATTTAAAACAGAGAACAGAAAATGGTTTTGTATTAGTTAGTCAAATTCAAACATTTTTCATATTCATAGTTTTTCCAAAATCCAAAGTTTGCAAAAGTTATTTAAAACAGAAAACAGAAAAAGAAAATGAAAAAAATAAAAAAACCTCCATCTGTCCCGGTTTCAGTCACAAACCGGGACAAATGGGGCTCCTTGTTGTCCCGGTTTGTGACTGAAACCGGGACAAATGGGGGGTGCCTATACATACTGATCAGCAGCCCCCTCCCAAAACCATTGGAGGCATTTTTTTTTGAAATGGAAGGAGGGGGTGTGTGCTAGTCTGTTTTTTTTGTATGCATGCAAGGTGTTTGATGAAATGCCCGAGAGAGTTCACGAAATGATTTGATGTACACTTAAAGAAGTTTATTCTTCTTTTCGATCAAGGTTAATTTTTCTCTCATTTCATTTGTAATTAATTGATACCGTGCATGTTCAGTGTTTATTTGTCGATGTTCTGTAATGGTTATTGATGTAGTTCATTATATAATGCAGATGGACCGACAATGGATGTATGGTGACCGACGCACTGCCGAGTACATGACAGGTTTGAGGAAATTTCTAGAGAAATCCCAGACCCATAGTACCAATGGTTTCATGTGTTGTCCATGTGTCAACTGTCAGAATAAGACAGATCACCCAAACGTGAGAACCCTTCAAAGTCATCTTATTCGGCATGGTTTCATGCCCAGCTATAATTGTTGGACGAAGCACGGAGAAGAAGGTGTTATGATGGAAGACAATGAATAAGAGGAAAATGATGACAACTATCCTATGTTCCCGGAGTACGGAGATTCTGCAACGGGGGAAGCTGAAGATGAAGAGGCACCAGATGAGCCCACTGACGATCTTGGTAGGGCCATTGCTGATGCAAAGAGAGAGTGTGGAACTGAAAAGGAGAGGTTGAATTTCGACCAGATGTTAGAGGATCACAAGAAATTGTTGTATCCAAGTTGCGAAGATGGTCAGAAAAAGCTGGGTACCACACTGGAATTACTGCAGTGGAAGGCAGAGTGTGGTGTGACTGAAAAGGGATTTGGAAAGTTGCTGCAGATAATTAGCAAGATGCTTCCAAAGGTCAACGAGTTGCCCGACAACACGTACGAAGCAATGAAGGTTGTGTGCCCTCTAGGATTAGACGTGCATTAGATACATGCCTGCCCTAATGACTGCATC
The DNA here is from genome assembly GCA_026929855.1 of Poa annua. Classification (NCBI taxonomy): domain Eukaryota; kingdom Viridiplantae; phylum Streptophyta; class Magnoliopsida; order Poales; family Poaceae; genus Poa; species Poa annua. The sequence continues at coordinate 73,818,878 of CM049431.1, read as the reverse complement.
CTCTACCGCGGTGAGTATGAGAATTTGGATGCATGTCCAGTATGCACTGCATTACGGTATAAGATCAGACGAGATGACCCTGGTGAAGTTGAGGGTGAGCGTCCCCGGAAGAGGGTTCCTGCCAAGGTGATGTGGTATGATCCTATAATACCACGGTTGAAACGCCTGTTCGCGAATAAAGAGCATGCCAAGTTGTTGCGATGGCACAAAGAGGACCGTAAGAAAGACGTGATGTGTAGACACCCCGCTGATGGGTCGTAGTGGAGAAAAATTGAGAGAGAGTTCCCGGAATTTGAAGATGACGCAAGGAACTTAAGGTTTGGTCTAAGTACAGACGGTTTCAATCCATTTGGGGAGCAGAGCGGCACATGGCCTGTGACTCTATGTATTTATAACCTTCCTCCTTGGTTGTGCATGAAGCGAAAGTTCATTATGATGCCATTGCTCATCCAAGGCCCGAAGCAACCCGGCGACGACCTTGATGTGTACCTCAGGACATTATTTGAAGAACTTTTACAGTTGTGGCGGGAAGAAGGTGTACGGGTGTGGGATAAGCACAAACATGAGGAATTTGACCTACGAGCTCTGCTTTTTGTAACAATTAACGATTGGCCTGCTCTTGCTAACCTCTCAGGGCAGTCGACCAAGGGGTACAATGCATGCACACACTGTTTGGGTGAGACCGAATGTTTATATTTGGATAAATGTAAGAAGTGTGTGTATCTGGGGCATCGTCGATTTCTTCCGATCAGGCATACCGCAAGGAAGAAAGGCAAGCATTTTAAAGGTGAGGCTGATCACAGTAGGAGGCCTGTCAACCGTACTGGTGAAGAAATATTTGATATGGTCAAGGATCTAAAAGTAATCTTTGGAAAGGGTCCTGGAGGACAACAGGTTCCGAAAGACGCTAACGGGCACACACCCATGTGGAAGAAAAAATCTATATTTTGGGAGCTACCATATTGGAAGGTCCTAGAGGTTAGATCTGCTATCGACGTGATGCACGTGACGAATAATGTTTGCGTGAACCTGCTAGGCTACTTGGGCGTGTACGGGAAGAAAAAAGATACAGAGGAAGCACGGGAGGACCAGAAACGTGTGAAAGAACGAGACGACCTAAGTCCCGAACAGTACGAAGGTCCTGCCAGCTATGCTCTTACCAAACAAGAGAAAGTAATATTCTTTATATGACTGAGCAGTATCAAGGTCACGGCTGGGTTCTCGTCGAATATAACGAGGATAGTAAATGTGAGACTCCAAAAATTTCAGAACCTAAAGTCTCATGATTGCCACGTGATTATGACGCAATTGCTTCCGATTTCACTGAGGGGGCTACTACCGGAAAATGTTCGAGTACCCATTGTGAAGCTTTGTGCATTCCTCAATGCAATATCTCAAAAGGTAATCGATCCGGCGATTCTATCAGGGTTGCAAAATGATGTGGTCCAGTGTCTTGTCAGTTTTGAGTTGGTGTTCCCTCCATCCTTCTTCGATGTTATGACGCATCTCCTGGTTCACCTAGTCGAAGAGATTCAAGTTCTCGGTCCTGTATTTCTGCACAATATGTTCCCATTTGAGAGGTTCATGGCAGTCTTAAAGAAATTTGTGCATAACCGTGCTAGGCCAGAAGGAAGCATCTCCAACGACTACGGTAACGAGGAGGTCATTGAGTTATGTGTTGACTTTATTCATGACCTTAAGCCGATAGGTGTTCCACAATCACGACATGAGGGTAGACTTAGTGGAAAAGGCACACTAGGAAAGAAAACAAAAATTTGTATGGATGGACATTCTTTCACTGAAGCACACTATACAGTTCTACAAATTTCTACCTTGGTGGCCCCGTATATTGATGAACACAAGAATTTTGTACGCTCTCTACACGCGGGGAAGTCTGACAACTGGATTGTACGTACACACATGGCCACGTTCGGCGGTTGGTTGCGAGCACATCTTGAAAATAAAGACAAGGTTGATGAACAGTTACACTTGTTGGCCAGGGCACCATCTACAACTATATGTACTTTCCAAGGGTACGAGATAAATGGAAATACATTTTACACGAGTGTCCAAGATAAAAAGAGCACGAACCAAAACAGTGGTGTTCGCATTGATGCAACAAACAACAATGGGCAGAAGAACACATATTATGGTTGCATAGAGGAGATATGGGAACTTGACTATGGACCTTCTTTTAAGATCCCTTTGTTTCGGTGCAAATGGGTCAATCTGAAAGGCGGGGTTGAGGTAGACAAGATGTACGGAATGACAACAGTGGATCTAAACAATCTTGCGTACAGAGACGAACCATTCGTGCTAGCCAATGATGTGGCTCAGGTTTTCTATGTGAAAGACATGTCTAGCAGACCCAAAAAAAGAAACATCCTCGGAGTGGAGGAGCCGAGGCGTCACATAGTTCTTTCAGGAAAAAGAAACATCGTGGGAGTGAAGGACAAGACAGACATGTCAGATGATTATAATAATTTTGATGAAATTCCGCCTTTCGTAGTGAACATTGACCCAATCATCAAGTTGATTGAAGAAGATGCTCCATGGTTCCGACGCAGAAGAACTGGCGGTGTTGTGTGATGGAGATGTTGGTGCGATATGTAATAATTAATATATTAAACTTTTTATATGAAGAAGATGCTCCATTTTTACCTGCATATCAAATGGATCCGTCGGCGTTGATAGAACAAAACACACGATTTCACCTGCATACAGCCCCACGGTGGCTCTTGATGAGTGCCTGCACATCAAATGCACCGTGGGGCGTATGCAGGGAATCCGAGTAATTTGTATATATTCCTCAGCAGATGAATTGAACATAGAACAAAACACACGATTTCACCTGCATACAGCCCCACGGTGGCTCCTGAGTGCCTGCATATCAAATGCACCGTGGGGCGTATGCAGGGAATCTGAGTGATTTGTATACCACACACCACCCGGCTAGGCACTAGAAGGAGGAAACACTGAGTGCTCGCCTCGTCTGAGAGGGGGCTATATATAGGGTCACAGGCTCAACCAATGGTACTGATAGTGTTGATCCAACAACTCTCAAGTGCTCAAAAGAAGCACACCCCTGATCCAACGGCTAACAAGTGTTTCAAAGAAACACACGATCTGTGTGCTTCTTTAGTCCCGGTTTGAAACTGAAAGCGTTAATCGAACAGCTCAGAAGCAATCAAAAGAAACACACACCTGATCAAACGGCTTACAAGTGCTTGAAAGAAACACACGATCCGTGTGCTTCTTTAGTCCCGGTTTGGAAGTTAAAGTGTTGATCGAACAGCTCAGAATTCCAAAGTTTGCAAAAGTTATACAAATTCACATTCAAAATAGTTTTAAACTTATTAAAATAATGGTTATAGAAAAGAGAAAATGTTTTTGTATTAGTTAGTTAAATTCAAACACTTTTCATATTGAAAGTTGTTTCAAATTCCAAAGTTATTTAAAACAGAAAACAGAAAAAATAAAAAGAAAAGAAAAAGAAAAAGAAAAAAACCCATCTATCCCGGGTGGTGGCCCAGCCCGGGACAGATGGGTGCTATTTGTCCCGGGTGCAGCCACGGCCCGGGACAGTTGAGTGCTATTTGTCCCGGGCGGAGCCACCACCCGGGACAGATAGAGTGTTGCTATATAAGCAACACTTAGCCACGGGTGGTGGCTCAACCCGGAGCAAAACCACATCCACGCCGTCAGGCTGCCAAAATTTCCCCTCGAGCGCCGCCGCCTCCTTCCTCGACTCCAGCCGAGCCTCCGGCCATCCCTGTGCGCGCCTCCGGCCATCCCTATCCTCCTCACTTTCTCCCTCGCGCCTCTCTCTTTCTTCCTCCCTTCCTGTTTTCCCGAAAACTGCAAACCCTAGCCGCCGCCGTCCGCCGGTGAATATCATCGGTTCTGGCCACCCCATCCCATGTTGAGCAGTTGGGAAGCTTCTCCGCCCCAGATACTCCATCCTCCTCAAGTTGTTCGTGCTGGGAAACTCGGACTGCCGAGTATTACGCCGTCTTCTCCATCTCCGGCCGCCGACGCCGTGGAAGTTCCCGTCGACGTGCGTCGTATCCAAGCCTTCCCGAGCAATTCCTCGAGTTTGTGGTGAGCTTTTGAACATCCTAGTACCCTCCGTTCATTTCAATCCGTCCGGGATTAGTAGTTCGTTGTGAATCACCTCCGGCCGCCGCAAAAGCTCGCCGCCGAGCAAGCTCCGGCAACCAAACCGGAGTGGCGCCGCCACCCACATGTCTGCCTCAACTCCCTCTAGCTGCTTCACTCTCTGACTTGCACCAATTTGCCCCAAATCGTCGAATTCATCTCGGATTGGAGATGAACTCCAGTGCTGACGTCACATGACGTCAGCAAATCCATTTAAATCGTTTTTTGTATTTTACTGGAATTATTCTGAGTATGACATGTGGGACAATCATGTCAGACTTTTATTATTTTGGTAAATCATTTCGGTAAATATTAAAATTATGACAGGTGGATCCAACTCTATTTATTAAATTACATAAATTGTTAAAAATTCATATTAAATCAGAAAAAATATAATCTTTATACCAAAATGATCAGAAAAATATAATCTATAATGTTGTATCATAAAAAATTTCATATTAATTCATATCAACTGGATTCATATCTATTTTTTCTTACTTGGATTTTGCGTGCAGGTACTCGGATTTGTCACCGCGTCGTAGCCGCCGCCCTCTCGGAGCCCTAGTGAAGTTCGAGAGACTTCAAAAGAGAAATGTAAATAGAAATGAGATACTCGATATGATTGAAATGTGTTTGTAAAATTGAAATGTCTTAATGTATTTGTACTATTCAAATAACTTTGCTTCAGGTTGAAATTGAAATGTGTTTGTACAAATAAATGATAAAAGATGTTGTGTTAGATTTAGTTGTATGACATATCGGTAAAGTTATTTAGATGTTGAGTTATTAAAATTATTTAAATGGATTGAAATCTCTTGCAGAAACTATGGACACCCGTAGAAACCTTCAACAAGAAGAGGACATGTTCGGCATCATTCGTGAAGGTGATGAATTGGACCTCGGTAGAAACCATGAACAAGAAGAGGAACACTTAGACAATTTCACCGGGCAATTTCTGAACGAGTCCGGTGATGGACTGGAGGGGCATTCAGACGGAATAGACGTCACCGACAGTTCAGCTCACCGACAGTTCACCGACTCTACTGTTGGAAAGTCGGCCGCCGAGGTAGATATATGCCCTCAGGTTTTTGTCTCCGTTGAATAGATTTGTGTGTATACATATATTAACTATCACTTTTTCTTGTGTTTAGCCGTCGGCGGGCCATGAACCGGGACCAAGCAAAAAAGCAGCGGTGAAACGAGGCGGGCCACGAACTTGGACCAAAAAGCTCCAAGGGAAACAGAAGTTCCACATCGAGGAGATCAATGAAAAAGGAAAACCGGTTGCTCCCGCTAACCACGTAAGGAAATTTGTAGCTCAGTGCGGAGTCATCGTTCGGGACAGACTCTCCATCAGGGCTCAAGAATGGTATAAGCCAAAGGTGCCAAAAGAGGGGGTTATTTATGTAAGGGATGAAGACAAACAACTCCTTTGGGACGAGCTCATGCAGAATTTCACTTTACCGGAAGAGGAGGATGTAGAGAAGCCGGTTATAGAGAATCGATGCAATGCCTGGACTTATATTAAGATGGGTGAATTGTTCCGCAGCTAGAAGAAAAGGCTAAATAGGTTCATAACTGAAGGTAAGACTCCAGAATTTGTCGGAGTCTATGAAAAGATAAAAGATGAGTGGCCTGAATATAAGGCGTACAAGCAATCGGAAGCCGCTAAGAAAATCTCAGCGAGAAATAAGAAAAATGCAGAGAAAAAGATATATCACCATAACATGGGGTCAGGTGGCTACCTGACGGCCATGCCTAAGTGGACGAAAATGGAGGATGAGTTTTTGGCTAAAGGTATAGAGATCGAGACATTTGGCTGGCCAGACCGGCTTAAGGCTTGGTTCTATGGGCATGGTGGAAAGTTAGACCCTGAAACAGGTGACTGTCTTTTTACCAAGGAGCACGGACCTGACCCTATTTGTAACGCCCCGGGATTTATCCCCTTTTAATTTGGTGTGTTTTTCTTTTTTTGCATCGACATAGCATCGCATTGCATCTCATTAATTTAATTGTCGCATTCAAATTAAATTTCCATAATTAAATTCAAATGCTTTTCAAATTAATTAAAAATGTGTTATTTGTAAATCTTTTAAAAATGTTAAAAACTAGTTTATTAAATTGTCCATTTAAAACTAAAAACATTTTGTAAAGGTTTCGTGTTCAAATTCATTTTCGATTTTGTTTTAAAAATACAAACGGAAAAGAATAACGGGAGAGAAATAAGGCCCAAAGCCCACCTAAGCCAAACCCTAGGTTTCCCCCCCCCCGAAATTTCTTCCCACCCCCATGCAACTTTGCAGCCGCCCCCCTCCTCTTTCTCCTTTTTCTTTCTTTCTTTTTTCCCCCTCCTTCTCTTTTATTTTCCTTTTCTTTTCCTTTTTTTTCTCTTCTCCTTCTCTCCTTTCTTCTTCCCGTGGCCTCCTCCCGAGCCTTCCCGCACCGAGCGACCAAGCCAGCCCCAGTGCTCCGGCCTCCGCGCGCCCGCCTCCGGCCGCGCCCGCGCCGCCCGCTCCCCGGCCGAGCTCGCTGCCCCCTGCTCCGCCCTCTCCTTCCCGGCCGCGCCGCCGCCCCACGCCCTCGCCTCCACGCGCGCCAGCCCGCGCCGTCGCCCCTGGCCGAGCGCCGCCGCCCACGGCCGCGCCGCCGCACGCCACCGGCCGCCCGGCGCGTTCCCCCACGCCGCCTCGCCTCCCGCCTCCGGCCGCCACGCGCAGCCGCCAGCCGCCGTCGCCCCCCGATCCTCTGCTCCTCCCGAGCGCCCGAGCTCCCGCTCCCGCGCCATGGCTCCCGCGCCGCCGTGCCCCATCGCCTCCGCGCCGCCCTCGCCCTCAACCGCCACGGCCGCCGCCTACGCTCCGCCGGCCGTCGCTCCTCTGCCTCCGGCCGCCGCCGCGCCGCTCTGGCCTGAGCTTCCCTGCCGCTGCCCCGAGCGCACCCTGCCGCCGCCGCGCCGTGCGCCGCCTCCCCGCCTCCGGCCGCGCGCGCCCGCGCCCGCACCGCCGCGCGCCGCCGGCCGCCCTCGCCGCGCCGCCGCGCTCCACCTCCGTGACGCGCCGCCGCGCTCCACCTCCGTGCCGCGCGCCCTGCTCCCCTGCTCCGGCCCGCAGCGCGCCCCGCGCCGCCTCTCCCCGCCGTCGCACGCGTCGCGCTCCACTTCCGCCACGCGCGTCCGCGCCGCCGCGGCCAACCACGCCGGTCGACGTCGCCGAGCGTATCCGCTCCGCTCCAACGGTTTTCTCCGTCCGGTGGCGTCCTCACATCCGCCGCCCGCACGGTGTTCGACAATATGCACGCAAGACCTTCGGCGTCGTTTTGGTGTCCGAGTTGTCCACCCTTCGAGGTGTTGCTACATGCGCGTGCGAGTGCTTCTTCCGGTGTCGCGTCGCCGTGACTACCCGTGTCCGTGTCGCGGTGCCCGCCCGTGCGCGCTTTTCCTTCCGGTGTCCGTTTGCCGTGTTCTACGTGTCCGCGCTTCCCCGACCACTTCCACGACACCGACAAACGACGATGTCCCGGTTCCGCGACGACTACCTCCCCGACGGCGACTACTTCATCTACGGACCGAAGACGTTGGTTTCGAACCCTATCTCTCCTGATCCAACGTGCGAACCCAAACCCTAACCCTAAACCTATTTTATTAAATATCATCTATCTTGTGCATATCGCATCATACTTGCATGTGTTGCATCTCTTGGGTTTGGCGGTGTAGCGATTCACCTAAATAATAATTATGGAATGTGTGGGCATTTAATTACTATTGATGCCTATTCCATTTAATTTGACTAGATCATCTTTGCCATGCCTTGCCATCTTAATGGACATTTAATTTGTGGGGTAGATAAATAACTTCAACATTAATATTAATTGTCGGAATCCCGGTTCCGCTTAATTTGAAGTAAGTGCATCTCGCAATGCATCTTGACATGCCATGCATCATGCTCATATGATCATGCCGGATCGTTGCCGTAGTTGTAAAATGCATCTTTTACGCTTTCCAGTGTTTGTTGCTTCTTCGCGGATACGACGTTGAGATGTGTGAGCAACGACAAGATCTGCTTCCATGCGGGATTTCCAGGCAAGCAAAGTTTGCTTGTTTACCTATACATTGTCTTTCATTCCTGCCGTTGATCTCTGCTACCCTAGTTATCGATTCTTGAACTGCGATCCCATCACATGTTTATCCTGCAGCCCATACAGCTTTATCCCCACAACCTAATACCCGTTGCATGTTTATCTGTTGGCCTTGCGAGTCGTAGCGCATGCTTAGAGTTGTTTGTGCGAGTCGTCTGTTGGTATTATGTTTCATCTGCTTAGTATGATATATTATTCTACCTTAATAAAATGTTGTATTATATTGGGGTATTATAATTAAAAGATAAGGCACCAGGCGGAAGGCCTTGCGAGGTGCTTTGTTCTGCTCAGTGTCGACCTAGGAACTGAGATTTTGTCCTCGGATCCAATTTTGAGCGCACTAACCACTTGTGGGAGGCCCAATGGAGCCCCCCTCGACTTTGAACGGATCCGCAGCTCGTCCATGTGCCGCAAGTAGTTCGGGTTTTCCATTCGCTCATATGCATGTGCATGATGATGATGATGATCGATGAGAGGTTACTTGATACGGGGGGTCATATAGGGGTGGTGCGCGCGAAGCGGACAGTTCCTACTGTGGTTTGAGCCGCATGGCGCGTGGACACAAACTAATGAGTCCGCAATTGAGATTCGGCCGGACTCCTGACGCGGGTAACAACTCATATGGGTGGCACTTGGACTTGCTGTAGTGAAGGAATGAGTCGTGTTGAGAGGCCCTAACGGGTTGATCATGCGAGTATGGGTACTGTAGTGCACCCCTGCAGGGTATAATCTTATCGATGAGCCGTGTCCACGGTTATGGACGACTTTGGTGATGATGCTGGCTAACAAGATCTAGACAACTTACACCTAATTAATGTTAATTAAATTGACTAGTAATATAGAATTACTTTCACCATAAATTATAACTAAAACTGTTCAATGTGTGAGTTTTCCCGAATTGCTTCCTCATATTTGGTTGAGGGGGTTAATTCGAGAATGGGTTATGTTTGGTGTTAGTTTTAGTTGTTTACTTATGCGCTCTCTTATCCCTCTCTAATTAGACGGAAGTCGTAGCGTGTCTCTCTAGGTTGCTAGTGCTGCTGCCGCTAAGTCCACCTCCCCTATATTTTGGCAGATGGTGTAGAAAGTAGGCAAGTCGGTTTTGCTTGCCAGGGAGTGCCCTGACCCTCTTTTGGGATGTGCTTTATGTGCTGTCAACAGGTTTGAAGTCTGACGACGTTAGCTTGGGAATCCCTCCAGCTTGGCTGGGCAGGGATATGGCGCCATCGCTTATCTTCAGAACTCTTAGTCCAATTTGCATCTTATCCGTAGCCGGATACCATTTCGCTTCCGATGTCATTTGTATCTTTGTATTGTATCATTTGTATCTTGACTCGTTCGAGTCGTTGTTGTATTTTATCTTCTGTTGTATTTGTGGATGTATCGGAACTGTTGTAATGTTATCACAAATTCCACCCACATAATGCGCATGTTTCGGCGTGCACATTATGTCTGGTGGGCGACCTAAAATCGTTATTATGCGGATTTCGGCGGGAGCGCTTAAATCTACATAGTATCGATTTTAGGGCGTCACACTATTGAAGCTCTCAGAGAGGTATGGAAGGAGGTCACGGAAGGCAGGTTCCACCCTAACAGAGAGAAGGATGAGCTATCGCGAGCCCTTAAGAATCCTGAACACAGTGGACGAACACGAGGAACCGTCGGCTCCGTACCATGGATAATTGCGTTTCCCAAAGATGTTGGCACTTACAGAAGCCGATCGAGAAAGAAGAAAGAGCTTGCCGACCGGGCCCAGTGGATGGAAAATAAATTACTACAACATGAGAAGGAGATAGCAGAGCTGAAGGCAGCGCAGACTCGACGGATGCCCTGTGAATCTGAGACGCCCGAAGATCCTTCTCTTGATCCAAAATCAATGCGGAGAAGCAGCGTGGCTTCGACGGAGCTCGATCGCCACAATGATATGCCGGGTCCTCGTCACCCCGTGGATAATATCGTGCAGCGGGAACTTTGCGACCTACATGTGCCATGCTTGAACATAACCGTGAAGGTGACGCATGGCTTTGCCCTACCGCCTAGACCAAATGGAACTTACCATTGTCGCCCTATTCCAGATGGCTATGCTGTTGTCGGGGTTGATGAGGTTATCAAGACATATGAGGGAATTAAGTTGGACTTCCCTACGGGTGAAGACGAGGTTGAGTTGAGATTTGCCCTCAAGAGTACCTGCTTATGGAAAAAAGAATACATCGTGTTCCCACACATGCAGCAAAATCGCCCTCCCAGTCCACATGCCAGCCCACATAACTACAACAATGACAACCAATGCGTTAGTACAGACACCCCCCACAACGACAACCAAGGCGCTAGTCCATCTCCGCCGTCGCGTGAGCGTACTCCGCCGCATGAGCGTACTCCGCCGCCTCCGCAAAAGAAGCGGAAGTGCACCGCTGCGTCGACTAGCACTCAGAAAAGCGAAACGGGGAAGTCTCGCTTTGTGAACTCTCGCGAAGATGTCGATATATGGGTCAAGGAGATCCAGGCTTCCCAGAGAAAGAAGGCAAAACAGATGTCTTTGCCTGTTCCGGTATATTCTTCGGATGCGATACGGTGGGCCATAGAATTTCTTACGCATCCGTCGCAATATGAACTAAATATGGACGATGACTACACACGCGTTCTGGTGCGTACATCTAGGAGAGTGCGGGAAGAACAAAAATCTGCTGCCACCCAGAAGAGAGATGTTCCACAGCTCGGAATGCAGGCGGGACAATCGGCCCCTCCACTCATATTGGCGCCTTACAACCGGAACCCGGTCGATGATGTACTTTCGCAGCAAGCTAGAGATATGGGTATAACTCTGGCAGAGCTTAAGGTATTACAATCTGGCGAGAGTGTCACCATACATGAGGTGGTGCGGAAATATGTGAGAGGAGAAGATCTTGTCGACCCTGCTATGGTGCGCACTCTACCAGCTAGATTGCACCAACTAAATGCATGGTACATACATACTACGAAAAGTCAAGAAGGAGACTGGCTCTATGCGAAAATTCCAACGGATTTTTATGGCCCAGGTGATGATGAGATTCAAATTGAGTATTGCGAATTATGGCATTTATTCAATTTTGACGCGCTCGACAAATCTATCATCAGTGCCTTTTGCATGTAAGTAATTAAATTGTGTATATATGTCAGTAATTCTCTAGCTCAACTTATTTTTCATTGCTTGTAATTATAGTTATCACTATATTACTTTTGTACTCTCTTATGCAGGCTGAAAATTATACAATCTCAAAAGCTGGGACTCAATCACAAGATTGGATTCATTGACCCTAATCGAGTTCATCATCATGGTTTGTTACATTACCCAGAGAGTACGGAGGAGCTTTTGCTTACTTATTTAATGGCGCAACATTACAAAAACACCATACTTTTCCCGTTCAACTTCGAATGAGTTGTTTACTTTCTTATACATACTCGATGTTAAGTATATGTAATTGATGATTTAGTTATTAACAAATATAAACATATGGCAGATTTCACTGGGTATTATTTGAGATTGATGTTGAAAAGGCAATCGTTGATGTCCTCGACCCATTATCGAAACCTGAAGAAAAGTTCGACGACACGAAACAGATGCTCCAGAGGTAATTTCATTCATTATCACAATCGACCTCGTCTTTTCTAATAATATATAGTAATTAGTAAACTTCTTTACTAATTTTCCATACCGTAAACTTCAGGGTTTGGGACAAGTTCACCTCTTTCCACAAGGACGTCGGTATAGCCCGGAACCTCACTTTTAAATGGCGAGAGGTAAGCCGAACTAGCTAGGTTCCACGTATGCATATTCTTAATTTCAGTCTCACAATACCATTTTTCAATATTTTTGATTATTTTTTATTGGTTTCTTATCTTATTCTATCATAAAGTGCGCGAAGCAGCAACAAGGCACCAATTTGTGTGAATTCTATGTCTGCGAGTTCATCCGAATTTACTTCAATGAGGGTCCAGACTGGAATAGAGTACGCTAACAATTTATTCAAACTTGTTCACTTTTTAAATTGAATTATTTTCATAATGGTTAATATATTGGTGTTGATCTCTCCTTTTTAGTTTGAGACGATCCGGAACATGCTTGATGCAAAAGACCGCCTACTACCTATTGCGGAGGAAATTGCGGACTTTCTGCTTGACTATGTCATAAAGCCAGGCGCAGAATGCAGTATAATCCAGCCGCGGAAAAAGACCATCCCGAGGAAAAAATATGGTCTAATGCCTCTCTGTCATGTAATGATCTCTGTTTGTAAATATTTAGATATGATCTTCCGATTGTAAATATTTGTTGTAAATTTTTGTTTGGGAGAACTCGTGTACTAGTAGTATTAATGACTATATCCCGAGAAAAAAATCGTGTATTCATGATATATATTATATAGTAACGTATAATATGCAACTCGATCTTGTTTGAAATGAAACATAAATGAAAAAACAGAAACACAAAAGAATCAGTAACATAAATATCAAAAACAGAAATATAAATAGAAAACAGGAAACAAAATAAAAGAAACAAAAAATCATATATACTGTCCCGGTTCATATTACGAACCGTGACAAATGAGTCGCAGCCAGAGGCTGGCTTGTTTGGCCACGTGGCACCCCTATTGGTCCCGGGCCGTGGCGTGCCCGGGATAAATAGGGGAGGCTATTTGTCCCGAACACGCTGTCCCGGGCGCGTGACCGGAACAAAAAGCTCTGCCGGTCCGGGACCACTGGCTTGTTTTGCTCTAGTGGTAGTGATCTTCTTACTCTCCAGACATTGTATTCTTACCGTTTCGATGTCCGAAATCACGCAAACGCTCGCACACATCGCTCGCTTTCACCACCGTGGTAGCTAGGGAAGCAACTTGGTTATGCATTGGATCAATTTAGCTACCTACCGGCTCACTTAACTGGATGATATCCCGTATGGTTTCTTGATCAGATCATGGAGTCATAGACGACGTGCATGGTGCATACGCTACGCCTAGGACACGCTCTCGTCGGATCGCGGCCAGAGGAAAGTGGGGACCGATGTGCGCCGCACGTGTGTGGAGATGCATGCACCCGACCCGATCGATCCACGCTGAAAGACCCACTGACTTTCGGAGTCGTCTCTCGCGCGCGCGCACGCATCGGGTGAGAATCAACTTTGAGACGCGCGTGACGTGTTTGTAGGTGTACAGGTAAGCAGTGACGTGCTTGCATGTTGTACCACGTACGTGCTCGCTGATTTGTTGCGCGCCGATATCTACATACGCAGGCGATCGATCCAAGTCCATTGGCTAGTCACTCTGTGTGAGTAACATGTGGGAGTAACATATGTGGGAGTAAGCAATCATCCAGATGATCACTGTTTTTTTTCCTTTTTCGAGTGATCTATGCTATTGATTGATTAGACTCCATTTCAAAATACTTGACGTGAATTTATCTAAACATAGATGTATTTATATTTGTTTTACTGTGTAGGTACATCCATATTAGGATGAATTCGCGCCAAGCATTTTAGGATAGAGAGAATAATATTAGTTTGCAGTGCAAAAGCCTAGCACTCCCTCCGTTTATAAATATAAACATTTTCATATTTCAATTTAAACTTTAAAAAAAGTGTTATATTTAACAAAGGTAGTAGGTATTCCTTGACAAAATTCGCTAATCCACGTGTGCGGCTGATAGTTATGAATTTTGTAACAACCTCTAATTAGCATGTACTGGACTACATAGGAACTACACAGGAGAAGTCCAAACTCTGTTGCTTCAGGATGAAGATTTAAGGTCTGAACTTAACTGGTTGTGTCTGGCAATGATCTTATTGGAGGCATCGTTTTGAGTGTGAGGACTTTGAAAACCTATAGAGAAGCTGGACTTCTGGTGTTGTCTTGGTGTTTGTTTTTTGTAATTCTTTTTTCTTTATTTTTTGTTGTGTGCATCCGTAATACCGTTAGGTCACTATATTGTTACAGAGGCTGGGTGTATATGGTACATGATACCAATAAATTCTCTTTATATAAACAAAAACCCTGGACCAGAGCAGATTTTGTGCTCCCGAGCACCAGCGGTCCCGGTGGTTTAAAAAAAATCGGAAAAGATATTTAAAAGTTTGAAAATTTCGATAAAAATCACGTATCTAGACAATGACGTATGACACACAAAGTATCAATTTCAAATACTTTGTATTTTGGGCTACATAAAAATGACAAAATTATAGATCTGAATATGTATATTTTCAGATTTCTAGGTTTATTAGAATTCTTTCATTTTTGTGTAGCTCAGAATACAGTGTATCTAAATTTGCTATTTTGCATGTTTGTAGAATACACCATTAGCTACATCAGGAGCTATACGTACGTTACGTATTGACGCACGCACCAGGAGCCTGTTCTAGCTAGCCCCGCTACCAGCACTCATCTGCCTATCTCGATCTACCTACCATATATAGTCCTATGTACTCTGCCACTAAATCCCATCCGTATAATGGAGAACCTGCTTTGGATTAATGGCCGGCCAATCGAGTCAAATCGAGCCCATTAATTATATATCACATCCATACGTACGCCTACGACTCCATCTAACCTACTCGATCATTCTCTCATAATCTCACGACAAAAGAAGAGTCGGCAAAAGTTGTTTAGAGTACGTACGTAGTCTTGATTGATTACTGAGTCAACTAGCAGCCGGCCACCAGGATAGCTAGCAGCCATGTGGTCTATCAGTCTATTCCTGCAGCAGGCATGTGTTGATTTTGGTTCTGATATGCTTTTGCTGATCTGTCAGATTAGTTTTTGGTTGACACACACGATGCATGCAATATTAGTTCTTAGTTTTTTTTTGTTTGGTCCAACAGCCCTTTCCTACATTACTCACTCTATATTGGAGTAGACATATGAACCATTCATATGTTCATTGAGCAATTTTGGATGCTAGGCATGTATTAACTTGATTGTCGGTTTGACGGTAGTAGAGGGGAGAATGATATACTCTATATTCAGCTGCGTTTTACCATGCTCGTACCATATGCAAGCACGATTCAGTTATGAGGTTGAAATCAGATCATTTTAAAAAAATGAACCCAATAAGGGCTAACCCTTCGTTTTATTTTAATAGATAGAAGCCTAACCTTACAAAAATTTCAGAAATTCCACTCCCGACGAGATTTGAACTCTGGTTGGTAGGTTCGTCACTGCGCCTCCTGTTCTCAAATCAGATCATTTTTACAAATATAATCCGTCCCTGCTCCTGGTTGAATTTCCAAATTAACATCGTTTCCAAAAGTGCGAAGTAGAGACTAGAGACACACATACCCTACTTACCTAGTAGCGTAAAGCCGTGAAGTGGGTCTAACTCAACTGGTTGGTTTCTTGTGATGGAACAATTAAGTTTTAGGGTTTCCGTGGGGCAAAGCCTCTCCACGTCTTCCTTTATATATGATCAGCACAATACAATTTACATACGTATACACATACGATTACATGCCACGCTAGACATATCTTAACACTCCCCCTCAATCTGAACTCCTACTCTGTACAAGGTTTAGATTGGTACTAAAACGGTCTAGCATCTGACGGGTAGTTGGTTTTGTGAATACATCAGCTAGCTGATCATCGGAAGAAATGAACCTGACTTCAAGAGCTCCAGAAGCAACGCGCTCGCGCACAAAATGGAAATCGATCTCAATGTGCTTCGTGCGTGCATGAAAGACTGGATTGACTGCCAGGTATGTGGCTCCTAAATTATCACACCATAAAACGGGGATACGCTGTTGTACAACACCAAGCTCCTTGAGTAGAGACTCTACCCAGATAGCCTCAGCAGCTCCGTTGGCCAGGGCTTTGTACTCGGCCTCGGTACTGGATCTCGACACTGTCGGCTGTTTCTTCGAACTCCACGAAACAAGGTTTGGTCCAACAAAGATAGCAAAACCTCCTGTGGATCGGCGATCATCAGGGTGCCCTGCCCAATCTGCATCAGTGAAGATACTAATGCTAGTGGACACAGCCTTGCGAAACTTCAGGCCTGTACACATAGTCCCTTTGACATAACGCAAAATGCGCTTGACAGCTTCCCAATGAACATCTTTGGGCTGCGAAAGGAACTGGCACACCTTGTTTACCGCAAACAAAATATCGGGGCGAGTGAGTGTCAAATACTGCAATCCACCAACAACACTGCGATATCGGAAAGAATCAGCGGCACTGAGAGGTTTACCAGACACTCGTGCAAGGCGATCCGTCGTAGACAACGGTGTGGAGGTGGGCTTGCAATTCTCCATGCTCACACGATACAAAAGATCCAAAGCATACTTCCGTTGAGTCAAAGTCATTCCCCCTGAATTGTAGGACGCTTCCAAACCCAGAAAATACTCCAGCGGTCCAAGATCCTTGATAGGAAAACTAACCGCAAGGGAATGAACCAGACCATCAACAGCTCTCTGAGTAGATTCCGCAATGACAATATCATCCAAATAGACAAGCATATATATCTGAACATCATGCTGGGAGAAGAAAAACATAGATGTATCGGCCTTGGATGAGACAAAACCCAACTCAAGTAGACGTGCACTCAGCCGAGCATACCACGCACGAGGAGACTGTTTGAGACCATAGAGAGCCCGTTGCAGTTTGCACACATGAGAGGGATACCGAGCATCCTCGAAACCAGGCGGCTGTTGCATATAGACATCCTCAGTTAGAAAACCATGAAGGAAAGCATTACTGACATCAATCTGTCTGAGGATCCATCCTCGAGATACTGCAAGGGAGAGAACTAGTCGTACAGTGGCATGCTTAACAACCGGACTGAAGGTATCACCATAATCAATGCCATGCTGCTGAGTGAAACCACGTGCGACAAGGCGAGCCTTATATTTATCAACAGAACCATCTGGACGATGCTTGGTCTTGAAAATCCACTTACTTCCCACAATGTTAACGCCGGGCGGACGAGGCACAAGAACCCATGTCTTGGTGTGATGGAGTGCAGCGAGATCATCATTCATCGCGGCACGCCATGCAGTCGCACGAAGAGCATCATGATGCGATACAGGCGTCGCATGAAATCGCACGGCGGTGTGGATCATAACGCACATTCCCATCCGTACTCATCTTCTCGCGCCGTGTATTATCACGTGTACGCGTGACCATCGTGTGTCCAGGCGCAGCTGAGGGCGTCGCGGTCGAGGAAGTACCCTCGACGGAAGGCGACGCGAGCTGAGCAGCCTGTGGCGACGCGGCAACAGCAGGGGACGGAGGGGGACTCGGCGTGGGCGAGGCGGGCGAGTCTCCTGGCGAGCGATCCGGCGATGGGCCGGTCGAATGATCCGACGATGGGCCGGGTGAAGCTGGCGGCCCATCCGCAGGCGATCCATCCAGAGGCGGACGAGACACGGGAGGCGTGCATGCACCATGCACGTCGATCGCCGGTTCCTGTATGTCCTGCACGAGAGAAGAACTGCCTGACTCAGTAGACAAATAGGACAGGTCATATTTTCGCATATTGTCACCTGTAGCCGGTTCATCTGAAGGAAAAGATAGTGCATCAGCTAAGGTGGAAACATCGACGGTGACACCAGGCGTGGAGTAGGGAAACACAGACTCATCGAAAACAACATCACGGGAGATGTAAATCCATCCCGTGGAACGATCTAAGCACTTATATCCCTTGTGCATGAGGCTATACCCTAAGAACACACACATGGTGGATCGAAACACAAGTTTATGAGCATTATACTTACGTAGACTCAGCCAGCATGCACAACCAAACGTGCGGAGAAAGGTGTAGTCGGGTTTCACCTTGAGGAGACGATGGATGGGTGTATCCTGTTGAATAACAGGCGTGGGCATGCATTAATGAGATAGCACGCAGCAAGAAAAGCCTCATCCCAAAAACGCAAGGGGAGGGAGGAATGAGCCAACAAGGCAAGACCTGTCTCAACTAGATGACGGTGTTTACGCTCAGCTATGCCATTTTGCTGAGATGTGTGTGGACAAGATACACGGTGAGAGATCCCCGTGCGCTGAAAATAACGATGTAGTTTATGGTACTCGCCACCCCAATCCGACTGAACTATGATGATTTTAGTGTGAAGGAGACGCTCAACATGAGCCTGAAAGGCGTAGAACACCTGCTCAACATCAGACTTGTGCTTAAGAAGATATATCCAACAAAAACGAGAGTAATCATCGACAAAGCTAACATAGTACTTATAACCTCCAGAGGAGGCAATAGCAGGCCCCCAAACATCAGAATGGACTAACTCAAGAGGCATAGTAGAAACACGATGAGACAAATTATACGGTTATTGTCGGCTCTTAGCACGCTGACAAGCATCACAAATAGATGTCTGATTCTCCGAAGAGCACACTAAACCATTATTCCTAACAATGTTTTGAACTACATTATTGGTGGGATGACCAAGACGCTGATGCCATTGGGACAGGGTGGTGGTGACGCTGGAAGACGCCTGGCGAGTGGAGATGGACGACGCACGACTAAGCGGGATGGGGTAGAGGCCGCCATGACTTCTACCGTGAAGAAGAATTTTCTTCGTGGCCTTGTCCCTAACAAGGAAAAAGAAACGATGAAATTCAACAAAAACATCATTGTCGGTGACAAGACGATAAACAGATAACAGATGCTGGTTAATATCCGGAACATGCAGAATATTTCTAAGACGAAGGGATGAACCGGCTAAATTAGAATGACCAATATGCGAAATAGACAAACCTGCACCATTGGCCACTTGCACTTGATCCTTCCCGCCATAGCGCTCGTGGAAGTGAAGACGCTCAAGGTCACTCGTCAGGTGATCCGTCGCACCCGAGTCCATGACCCAGTGAGGCGGCTCGTGGGAGGAGGAGGTAGACGCGGAGTTGCCGGCGCGGGCATCATGATCATAGCGGTTGCGGCTGGCATCCGCCTCGTGTCCCCAATTCTTGCAAATTTGGCACTTGGGGCGCCAACGCCGGTTGCGGCCATTGCCGCCACCGTTTCCTCCTCCATTGCGGCTGTTGCCGTTGCCGCCATTGCGGCCTTGACCACCGCCACCCTGGCTTTGGCCACCTTGTCCGTAACCGATGTTTCCTGGCTGAACAGGAGTGCCAACCGGTCTGCCGCCACTAGGACGACCAGCATCATATGCGCGGCCCGGGTTGGTGTTGTAGACCGGGCGCGACACAGCGTTGGCCGAGGAGGTCTAGTCCTCGGACTCTACCTGCTGCTGCTGTAGGGCCTCGTAATGGAGAACGCTCGAGTAGAACGCAGCGAGCGTGACCGGGGTGTTGGAGAAGTTCATCGAGGCGGCGATGGGATTGAACGCCGAACCAAGTCCGGCCAGCATGTAATCGATGACCTCGTCATCACGAAGTGGAGAACCGGCGGCAGCCATGGCGTCAGCAAGCGCCTTCACCTTCTGCATATACTCGCCCGCGGGTTTGTCTCCCTTCCTCAGCGCTTGAATCTGGCGCCGGAGATTGCAAACACCGGCACTGTTCTGTGCGGCGAACATAGCATGCACCGCTGCCCATGCCGCAGCCGCCGATGTGCATCCGATCAGCTGGGTCGAGATCTCCACATGCATCGCTCCGAGGAGATGCCCGAGGACCTTCTGGTCGAGGGTCCACCATTTCTCATACTCGGGATTGGAGACGGTGCGAGCGGCGTCGCCGGTGCCTGTCGTCACGGTGGGGGCTGGCGCCTTTGCCGAGCCATCAAGGAAACCGTGGAGGCGAACTCCGGCGAAGATGGGAAGGGTGAGAGCCCTCCACAGGATGAAATTACTGCGATCTAGCGAGACCGCGATGGACGGAATCGTCGGGATGGACGCCGTTGCCGAAGGTGGGGCGATGATTGGAGTGGGCAAAGCTGGAGGCGCGGAAGAGGAGCTCGAGGCGGCCGAGACCAGGGCTGAGCTGAACGACATCGCGGCGGCGGCGCAAGGGGCGCGACGGCGGCAGAGGAAGAAGAAATGCGGCGGCGGCTAGGGTAGGCTCTGATACCAAATTAAGTTTTAGGGTTTCCGTGGGGCAAAGCCCCTCCACGTCTTCCTTTATATATGATCAGCACAATATAATTTACATACATATACACATACGATTACATGCCACGCTAGACATATCTTAACAGGAACCAGCCCACCCAGGTTCAAGTTCTAAACTTGACATGGGTGCTCACACTTTTCTGGATTTTTCAGGATTTATCTGGCGCTATGATTTCATTAGTAGGTGACGTGTCCGTCAACATTGAGTCGCACTTCGTCAACCTCAAGATCTGCCGAGCCAGCCTCTCGATGGTGCTTATAGGGGTAGAGTTTGCGTGCATACGTTAATAGAGATGTCTATACATAAGTGTTTGTTAGCGTCTACGCCTAAAGCCACGCCACGATCATCACCGTTCTTCTTCTCAATCACTCAATCGTGCTACTCCTACTCGATGCCTCAACGGAGCACGTCGATGCATGCATGCCTCCCGCGCGCTTCCGTACTGGCTCCAAGGAATGAAAAAGTTGGCAAGCGTGTGCCAGGTGGGAAGCGACGAATGGTTCATCCTGCTGGCAAGCCCGCGCGCATTGGACTCCCTGGACGTACGTACGTACGGGGAGCTTCTGGAAGGTGGTCAGGTCAGGCGGCCCACGCATCCGGCGCCGGGTGCCCTGGCCGGAGCGGGGAGCAGTTTATCGGCGGTGCGGCGGCGCCGTCGAGGTCGAGCGGACGGCTGCCCAGGTGGCGTGGGAGGAAGCACACGTCGTTGTGCCCGTGCACCTGCCTCCACACGTGGCTCCACGCACCACGCATACCCATCTGTGTGGGACGAGTAATTATGAAGTGTCTTGCAGGATCAAAAGGAAACATGGATTTTGTAGAAATATGATGGATTTTGTAGAAATAGGATGTCACGACCTTCAAAATTATATACTCCCTTAGTCATAAAATAATTATCTTTAAGTTTAGTTAAAATTGGATGTATATAGACATATTTTGTGTTTAAATACATCTACTTTTAGACAATTATTGTAGAACAAAGAGAGTATCAGAAAAATGCAGGAATCAGTAACATGTGCACCACAAGTTAAGAGATTTTACCTCATGTTAGAAATTTTATAAGATGATAGTGTAGAAAAGATATCCATGGGAATCTTGAATGCTTCATTACTTTTAAAAAAACAAATGGACATTACAGAAAAACTCCTATGAGTTGAAATATTGCACAATTATTTTGAAAATTCTTTGATTCAAAGTAGCTCTAAATAAGTCAGATTTTTTACTTCCAGACCTTGATGATCCTTCATTAAAAAAAATGAAAATCATATTTATATGTATGATAATTTTCCAATTATTCCAGATATAAACCAAATGGCATATCGCACAAACATGTGAACTATCAACTTCAATCTGAACTACACAAAATAAAAATAAGTATTGATGTAAATGTCAATATATATATTTTTAATCTATAAATCTCTACATTTTAGTAGATTTTTCTATTTAACGAATAATAGAGAGTATTCTACATCTAGATACTTTTATGATTTTTTGAGCAGATAAACAGGATTGACGATTTTTTAATGGAGGCAAAGATACTTTCGTTATCAAACAATCTTTCTCGCTTATATCCTCACATCTTCCGTCCAATCAATATGTCAGTTTGAAGGCGAACGCCACCATTTGAGATCGTTTTCTGTGAATCCAGATAACTGCATTTGCACACGTCAGAATAAACTATTTTCACGTATATATATGGGTATAAAAACCAAAGAACTATAGGTACCGTACGTATTATTTCATTTCGGGACGCAATCACACAACTAATCCTAGCCTGCCTGACGGGGTTCATTGTTTCCTTGCACGGGGCGTGTGTCCTACAGTCACATCAAAGGCCGACCACGCGTCAGGATAACTCTACTCACCGTGATCTACGCCCTGGAATACCTTGTGAAACACGTCTGAGCCCATCCTGTCCCCTACCCCCTACCATTCAACTCTCATCAGCACCACCACCCAGCAGTTCACCACATAATTAGCTGACTTGCGGGTCCAGGACACACGCGGGACCACGCGGTCAGTGAAACCGTACGAAAAAACGCGCAACAACCGAGTAGTATATGATCTCTCGCGATTGATTTAATTTGGAACTGCAGTTTGCGTCGGCTCCGAAAGAAAAGATCTTGGCATGCTAATTTCGGACATGTCGTGTGCCTGCAAGCGAGCATCGGATTTCCCCAACTTTTTTGTCGCAGATTTTGTCCTCGGTGCGAAAAATATGTGTGCGCACTAGCTACCGTCAGTGTATTTTGGATATATAAAAGTTTGTGGTGATTACCTGGTTATTTACGGAGGGAGAAAGCTACTTGGGAGGACGACGACGAGAGATGCTCGATCTGCAAGTTGCATGGTAAATGGATAAAAGCAAGTGGGAAAAAAGTGATCATCTCTTCTGGCCCGTGTTTTCGCGGCACGGGGATCCGACACGACGACGGGACGTAGAAAAGAATCTCGTTCTTTGCTGAACTCGATTGCATGCGACTGTTTCACTCACCGTGCATATATGGATGGATGTTAGCAATGCCACGATAAGGTTTTCTACCTACGCGCTGGATATGCATTTTTGAATGTTATAAATGATCTGGATTTTAAAATGCATTTCAAATGATGTATCTTGACATGTTTCATGTCTACATACATCCACGTTTTATCAAGCTTAAAACTGTTATTTTGAGACGAAGGTCTCGATATTATATGTACTCACAACGTTTTTTAATGAAAAAGTTATACTATCTTTTATGCCGTGTGTAAAACAGACAACATATGGTGATAACAAGGCATTTTCACGTGTCCCCTTATTTCCCCTGTCTTTTTAAACATAGACCACACAGAATATCTGTTCTCCATGTACTTGTCGTGTACACGTAGAATGTTGAGATGCACGCGTTGACTTCATGTTCGACATTTTTATCATTTCAAAAGTAATAATTTGCTATTGACAAGAGAATATTCACCAAGGAGTTCAAACTGAAATTTGGATCGCAACGTTAATTCATACTGTTATTGTAGCATCTACCCATCCCTGTAGGTCATATGACGAGATAGCTTTAGCCGACAGGGCAAAACGGTTCCACTGTTTTCTGAAAGTACGTAGTAGTTGTTGTATACATAGGGTAGCTAGTGCGTGACCAGGTCGGCCGCCGAACATAAATATTGCCCAATCGATATTTCATTACCGCCTACTTCTTCTCCACGCAAGAAATCAACACTCCATCCCTTCATCATGCCACTATTTAGCCTTATTCCTTTTACTATAGAAATAATCATTCTTGACCAGTTTGTTAGTACATGTAGAATACACCCGGCCGTAGATATTTTTGAAGCCAGGCTGCAAAGCCCAAGGGCAAACAGTACATGTAATGCCTTGTGTGCGTATCCTGTAGAGCAGCATACGATATGCTTCCATCGATCTATACGGTCGTAGCATGACGCCCGGCCGGGCGCTGCTTACTTCTGACTTTTGGGCGATCGATCACTCACCAACCATTGTCAACTAATATATACCGTCAATAATCAAATCGTGCATTGAAAAGCGTGACAGAACACGTACCGCATACGTACGTACCAAACCGCTCGATCTTAATTCGGCATACGCGCGTACGTATACTCGCGCGTCTATCGTTCTGACAACACGCATGCACGCTGACACCCTAAGATCAATGCCATTTACCACCTGCTTATCCAGAGTTTTACAAAGTACTAGTATGCAGAATGAGAAAATCACAGCTGGCACGCATATGTAATCCAATTTATTCAGTATCATTATCATTAATCAGCAGCGTACGTAGTAGCTGTACTGTATATCCACTGCAATGCATCGTTGCGTGCATATCTGGGACACCGGCCGGCCACCACGCGTGCAAATTAAAGCTATCAAACTCTGGTAGGAAATTAATATTTGCTAAAATAAAGTGCTGGTGCATATATTTCCCTCCATCTAGATTAATTACTTTTAAATAAGTTCCAAAGTTGTACAGTAAACCCTAAAGCGAGCCTCGATATCTTGGTCCTGCGATTAGAGCCAAACCCATGGTAGGAGTAGTACTATAAAGCTGTCCGTGCGACTGAGCGGTGGGCCCCGCCAAACCAAGCCATCCTCGTTCAGTCGTTCCCGTCCCGTTTCATTCATTTCCCCCTTCCGCTTGCGCTCGCTCCCCCGTCGCGTCACCACCACCGCCCCGAGCCGAGGGTCTCCAAAACTAAACAAGCACTCTCTCTCTCTCTCTCTCTCATCCCCCCTCCCCTCTCTGCTCCGCTGCGCTGCGCTGCTTCCTCCCCACGCTAGCTAGAGCGAAACCCCAGCCCATCTCTCTGTCGGACGGGCGGACCGGTTGCGGATGGACGGCGCAGCGCCGCTCGCCGCCGGGAGGTAGGCCGGGGGATCGGCGAGGGGGGTGGTGGGGTGGGCCCGGGCGGGCATGAGGGCGCCGCAGGAGCGCGAACGCACCATGAGGGATCTCTACGATCGCACGCGCCACAAGGATCTCGCGCTGCTCGAGGTACATCCGCCCTTCCCGTTCCCGTTCCCGGTCCTCCTGCTGGTCAGCAGTATATATCTATATCTACCGTTTCCCTGCGCGATTCCGTCCGTCCGTCCGTCCGGCTGTGGTTGTTGTTGCTGGTGGCGGCCGTGGGTTTTTGGGCGAGATTGGCGCTGCCGGGGTTTCGCGATTCCACGTTCGTGACTGCGTGCGCGCGTGCGCACTTGTGGATTGTTCTGTTTCGTTATTACTCTAGGTTTGTTTTCTCGGGGGAAGCGTCGCCGGCTTTTTTGTGAGGGGCGAATCCGGATTTGATCGAATCCATTGATTTTAATCCCCCCAGTCTAATAGGTTCGTGGTACCGTTTTCGCACCAGTTAAAGCCGCCGTCAGTCTAATAGATTTATTCGTGTGTTTCAGGAATCGGCCATGGAACGTCGCCGCGGTGGAGGACGGGCAGAGGGGTCGGAACAGCATGAAGTGGCCCCCAGGACAGAGGTGAGAGCATTACAGGGTGTGGTTTTCCCCTGAATGAATATGCAGGGAAATATTCCTCGGTTCTCTGGGAACTTCGTGCAAATGCTTGTCAGATGCTCACTGGTTACGGACGATGAGTTTTTGTGTCTAGATTATTATTCCTGTGTGCTATGATGCCGTTGGCCTGCACATTAGCGGTTGTGGCATCAGATGCTTGGAGGTGATTCTGATCCTGTAATGCTGTAGAGTAAGGACACCTGACTATGTGAGTGCTGCATTCCCCTCTCCTGGGAACACTTAATCTCACTTGAAAAATGGATTGCCACTGGGACTCTTTGCGATCATTCTGTACGATGACCTTTGTTTACTTGGTTGATATATGTTTATCATGATTTTGTGTGCTGTTAATATTACTGCTTACGTTGATGCTTGCAAAGTGAGCAAACAATGCATGCACAAACAGTCAATTCCCTGATCTTAGAAATGGTTCTGGATTATCAGCCATCCATCGGAGGTAATGCATTTTAGGCTAGCCCGGCAGCTCATTAAAATGAGGTAGTATAATCATGATTCCTAGTAATCTGGTCTTTTCGTAATCAGTTGAAGGGGTATCTATTTAGTCAATCCATGTTATGTTACTGATGTATCTTTAGAGTATATTTTTGTGGCTTATAGGTCTTCATGCATGTTGACATTGATGCTGGTTCACCTTTTGCCAGGACGACCCTACAGTAAGAAAAAGACCAGTGCCATGCGATAGTCCTCGTGTGAAGGCAGGATCTGGCACTTGTAATCTCTGTTCTGCTCCTTGTTCCTCCTGCCTACACAGAAGTCTTGCACCTGTAGATTCTAATATGGACTGTGGATCATCTCAAACGTGCTGTGCAAGGTCAGAATCAAAAGGTAGTATGTTAGTTCGTAGTGGGAAAGGACTCCATACAAAGGGTGGGGAAAATGAAGATGAATTCAGTGCTACTTCAAGCCATGCTTCCCATTCTGAAAATGCTGGCCCTAAGTTGATGGCAAGACCATCAGTCGCAGCGGATTCGGAGGTTGACATGCCAGCGAAACGTAGAAGGCTATTGAATCATGATCCAAGGTTGCCTAGAGAAGAATGCCACGATGATAGTAACTCATGTGTTACTGGTACATCAGCGGCAAGCAAACTTTTGTTGGATAAGAAGGATAAATTATCTACTTCTGCATCGAGTCGTGATCTTACTGTTAAGGACTATAAAGAGAAGAACATTGCTTGTCACAACAAACTAAGGAATTCACGCATTGAAGAGTCTACAGAAAATAAGAGATCTGATTATAATACACAACCTAGCTCATTTGATCGATCAGCTCGTGCAGATTCTCCTTCATTTGTGCCCAAAAAGTTACTCCGAACCCAATCCTCTGCCAGTGCTTCACAAGGATTATCTCCTAAGAGGCCGAGCCAGAGTTTAGCGAAGTCACGAGATAATTTAGGGCAAAAAACTTACGAGAAAGTTTCAAATAATAACAGAGACCAGTCGGCCAGAGAAAAACTAAAGCCCTCTGTGATTGGTGGTGATAAGCATGGCATGATAGGTAGTACGGGTATCAGGAACAAAATCAGGGCTGGATCTTCATCAAAGGAACTGGAAGGTTGCTCCCCATGCTCGAGGAACATCAGTCAAGCACATGCTGAGATTGAATCTGTCAATGTTGGCAAGAGCAACAACACTGTTAAAGAAGACCAGAACCAAGATTTATCTACGGATATTTCTAGTGGTAAAGAGTTGAATACACAGAATGATTCCATGACAGAGTGCGGGAACTCAGAAAGCTTAATAGATGTATGTATCTCCCTAATCCTTCTTTTTGTGCCATGTGCTCCCTCAAAATGCAACTCATATAACCATGTTAATATGCAAAATGAGCATTAGTTGACACTGTTTAGATGAAAATAGTGTAAGATATCCATAATTTGTGAGGTTTAAGGCGGGCTTTGCTTGAGAAGTACTTGCAAAGGTTTAACATGTAGATTCAGGACTCTTAGGGAAAGAAAAGCACTTTTTTCTCTCCGCAGTTAGACCGGCTATGTGTGGATTAGTTATATGCTGCGCCTTCCTTCTTCAAACCTTTTGGTATGTATTGCCCCCTAACTATAGATCAGATCCACCGGACCAGAAACTCAATCCCGCACTGCTGTTGAGTCGTTGGACTCATCCACCTCAGGGATTCGTGGAATTTCTGTTTTTGAATTGCGTTGGGGCATGTGGAACACACTTAACATCGCATATAGTTGACAACAAGTGAGCAATAGTTGTGGACTGTTAGAATATGAAATGAACCTTTGTCTCATTTACTTATTTGTTTCATCTGGAAGATAGATTGAACTGGTGAAGTTGTATTGTAGCTTGAAGCCAAATTTTCCTCTATGCAATGTATGCTATTTTGAAACACTAGCATCTCGGATTGCTCGTTGAGCATTTTTAGTTATGCATGGTGACTTTGTAAGGGTTTAGTTTAGTACATAGGATTTTTTTGGGGGCTAGCAACCTTCATGGAAACATACAACTTAAAAGCATACAATAGCGTGCTTGCGGTTGCTATAAAGAAAAATCTTGTTCATGCAGTGATACACCCAGTTGTGAGTCTGTACTTTTGTCTTGGTAATGGAAGTATATATTATGAAATATAACTGTTATATCCTTGCTGCGCCAGGGAAGATCATATTCTAGGTTTCCTTTGTGTGTACCATGTTTTGTTCTGCATTTGCATATAGGTTCCACTATTAACTAAAGCCTTAAGATTTCATAATTACTGGCATGATAGTTGACTATACTTGGAGAATATAATTTATCATATGCTTTGATTTCCATGACCTTATCTGTGCTTGTATTTTGTCACCATCATTGTTATATAACATTTGTGTCTCTGGCTTCCATTATGCCCCAGGTTAATGTCTGTGATATATGTGGAGATGTTGGTAGGGACTTTCTTCTGGCTACATGCACTAGATGCCTTGAGGGGGCGGAGCATACGTAAGACAAAAACTGTCTTGCCTTTTTCTTACTTTGAAATATCACTTCTCAACCGAAGTTTTTTTATAGTTATTTTGCTTTTCACACATGAAGTGATACGAGTTACTATTCTCTACACATGGACTGTTTTTTCTACAATATTTACACAAATAACAATTCCAATAGAGTAGATGATGAAAGGAAATGCAAAAGAGAAAAACATTACGTACTAAGAATTTTCGGACTATCCGCTACTGTTTTATGGTATCTCTCAGCTACATTTCTGTGTATGCTAGCTATTGACATCCCTCTTATTGTTGACTAGTTATTGCATGCGAGTGAAGTTGGACAAGGTTCCGGATGGTGAATGGTTATGTGAAGAATGCCAGCTCAACGAAGATCGAATTAAAACAAGAAGCAAACATGGTGCATCAACAGTTGGTATTTTGGATGGGGTGAACCAAAATTCAGAAAGCATGAGCAACCCTAAGACCTTGCAGATTGCTGTCAATAATTTGGATTCTGAGCAAATTGCTTGTGGTGTACCAATAACTAATCACTTACCTGGTAACGATAAAAAACTGCATTCAGTGTCAATTGATCCAGAGGCACGGCAAGTGAAGTGTGCCACTCCAACTGCTGAAAGGCTGGATTCAAACAATAAAAACTTAGGGAGCATGGCAAATCGTAAGAGGTTGCAAGTTGTTACCTCTGACACGGAAGCACGGCCACCCACTTGTGACACACCGACTGGCGTAAGATTAGGCAAGAAGATTCAAAGTTCAGAAGATTTTTTGAATCGTAAGAAATTACGAATTGCCACTGATATAGAATCGCCACTGTCAAGTGAAGGCTTGCTGAGTCCACCCAAATCATGCAAGAGGTATGCAGAGAATGCATCATCCTCTGATGTGAGGCTGCTCAAGACAGAAAGCCCTAGGAAAAATGAAATTTTCTCTCGTCAGAACTCGTTTAAGAAATCTGATAAGGGAAATTTCAAGGTTCCTAATAATGCTCCAGTGAGGGGTGTTCAGGCAGTCAAAAGTTCTGTGACCTTATCACGGTCATATTCGCTAGGAAGCATGGCGAATGTCAAAGCGCCACCAGTCCCTTCACCACGAGGTTTGACCAATTCTTCCGGTGTTACATTTTTCGGCAAATCTTTATTCCATTTGTTGTTACTACATTGTTAACCTCCTAACTTGGTCCACTAGGTCCTTTATCAAAGCAATTGTCTTTCAACAATGCGAACAGCGAACCAAAGGTCAAGCAGTTAGTGGAAGGTGTGTCAAGCAAGCTGAAGCCTGTTAAACATTCCCTGATAGATGCTGGAGAGAAGGGACCCATGAGAAAGCTTATCAAGCCTGGATCATTTAAACGTGAGAGTTTAGTTAAAGACTCAAGCTCAGTAAAACAGAAGCAATCACCTCTTCTGTCTCGAGATGAAAAACCAAGAATGTTGAAGACGATGAATGATAAGAGTTTCTTAGAAAGAAGGGCTTCTTTTAATCTTCAGAAACCAAATATTCCTTCATCACCAAGGCCTGATTCTTCTATGAAGTCAGGGGAACAAAAAATTGACCAAGACAATTCAAGGCCTGGACCAAGTATACTTAAAACTAGCAAAAGGCCAGGTAAGCTTTTCATTTCATTGATGCAATTTTATAAGGAAATATGAGGGTTCGATTATTGACATGCTTTCATTTTATGGCTTGTTCGGTATTAGGTAGCATTGAAAAGAAGCATAGTTCTGTTTTGCCTAAAAAGGAGAAGGGGGACATAACTATTCACCCAGCATTATTAGGAGCTGTTTCTGCTAAAGATGCTTACACAGCGAAGACTTCTTATCCACTGCTTCCAGTGGAAAATGTTAATAAGGATGGTTATTGTGCGGGTGAAGCTTCATTCATTTTGCTGAAAAATGATAATGGAGTGCCAACAAATCCTGAGACACTTTCCACACCATTGGCCGTGACTTCTGAAACAGATTTGCAAGATATGGTGCGGGAAAGTGCTTCAGAAGATTTGACTCCTAATGTTTGCCAACAAGATATTCTGGTAAGCACGGAAAATAAGTCAAGTAAATTTGCAGAGTATTCAGAAGACAAATTGCCTGAGAGTCCACATGGTCCCATAATGGAACAAAACCTGTGCGCCCCCAAAAGCAAATTGGTTGAGCCAAATATGAAGCATCAAGATTCATTCGGTCAACTGCCTGCTATTGGAAATCTTTCCAGAGCTTTAGTTATTCCAGAGCAGACTTACATCTGGCAGTATGTCCTCTCCCCTTAGCCCTTTTACATAGTATACTTCCTCGTTCCCACAATATAAGACATTTTGGTAGGCTAAACAAGCCTACCAAACGTCTTATATTTCAACACAGAAGTACTAGTAGTTATGAAGTTTTAACATGTATATTATTTTTTCAGAGGTATCTTTGAGGTTTCAAGACCTGGAAACTCGTCTGAAATATTTGATGGGATTCAGGCTCACTTGTCCACCTCTGTGTCACACAAAGCACTTGAAGTAGTCAAACAATTACCTCAGATAATTCAGCTGGTAGAAGTTCCACGATGTTTCTCATGGCCACAGCAGTTTAAGGAAGTACAGCCGAATGAGGATAATATTGCTCTTTTTTTCTTTGCTAAAGATATTGAAAGGTAATGCTCAATGTTTGATTTCTTTTATCTTGTATTCTCGGTAATCTAACTGTTTTTTCCTGTCTGCTTATGCAGTTATGAAAGAGCATATAGTAAACTATTGGAGAAAATGCTCGTTGGAGATTTGTCCCTAACAGCAAATATTAGTGGCTTTGAACTTCTCATTTTATCATCTGATAAATTGCCAGAAAAGATTCAAAGTAAGGCCCATCTTAGTTAATGTAATAGTCTGTAAGGTGTCTGGGTTACTCATTTAACTGATCCATATAATTTCAGGGTGGAACGGCTTACTTTATTTCTGGGGCGTCTTCTACGCCGGTAAAGCAAATAGCTCAACAGAGCTTGTCAGAGTGCCAAATCCTTGTCCACTAGAATCAATCTCTGCACCTTTTGATAAGCCTGTGTGTTCCCCTAAGGCTCCTCAATCTTTGGGTATAGATTTGAACGAGTGTCCTGGTGATGAATTTTATGATCAGCCTGCACTTGGATCAGAGACAGAGAAGTCTGGTTCGTCTGGAGATCACCACACTTTTTCTAGGTCGAAACATGAGGATGAAAATCTGGATGTTCGTGAAATACGTCATAAAGAAACGGCAGTCAGCAGAGAAATTATATTGGGAAGTGCTACTGCAGTTGTCTGTGGAGCTTATATCCCTGTGAGCTCGGGAGGCCGCAACATGAAACCAGATTATCAAAGTGATGATATAGCAGGTGGTGTTACTTTATAATGAAATGAAACTATTGATTGATTCATTGCTCATCGTTTTATTCCCTTACCTTCTTACTAATTTCAGGCGGCGCACACACTGCAGGTAGAGACAGCATGGAGGATGAGAAGAAATTTAGGCCGAATGAAGCTCAATACGATGTTGAACAGCATTCAGGTGCAGTCAGATTAACGTCTGACGATATTTTGGCTAAGAAGCAGACACTCACATCCTCGACAGAAGTATCCATACGGCATTCAAGTGAATCAATGTTGAAGGCGAATTTCGTTATGCTTGACTCTGGATCCTACAGAAGACAAAAGACTTTTAATGGGGATCAACTACCTAGCACGTGCTTGTCCAAGATGCATTCCTTTCCAGCTGGTTGGCGTACTCCACTAGATGACATGCAGTGTACCTACAGAGGTCGTGCAGATCTAGGTTCGTCAGCAAAAATAGTCTCGGATCATGTTGTCCATGTTCTCTCATCTGATGATGAAGACTCTCCAGAACCTACTACTACTAGGAATAAGGCATCGTTGAAGGCGGACGGATCCTCCCCTCTATTATCACTATCCCTGCCGACAGTGGCAAAGACACACAATCTTGCCCGTTCCGCCACAGGGGATGATCGATCACTGTCTCTATCTCTTGGGCTCCCCCTCCCTGGTGTAGCAAAAGGAAATCAAGATCTCGAGATAAAGCAGTTTCTGCCGGAGAAGCCTGGCATAAACACTTCGTTTCTTCTTTAGATATGCGGGTGTACAGTTTTGTGTTGTGTTTAACTTTATGGAGCTTAGACAGGGTAGAAGTATGGTATAGCTGTTAAATTATGAACATCTTGGTGACTTGGTCTTATTTCACTGTATGCAACTGCTGCTGTTGGTTGATGCTGGTCTGGTGATGGTATTGCCTGCTGCATTTTGTTTGAAATATGGAGTTTTAGTTGCAGAATGTGAATAGTTTTATACATCTTACTTAAAGTTTACCTAGTGGACACAATTCTTGAACTTGCATGTATATCTGTCATCACAGCAATTAGGTATGTGCAGGTGCCTCTTGTCAATTGTTGTTATCGATTGATTCGGTGGTGATTATTGCGGGTATTTGTTGAACTTCGGTTTCATTTTGACATGCAGTGATGTAGGAGTTGTCAAGTTTCACATGAGGGCTGAAGCTTTTCCTCGCGCTTCTATACGGTACCTTTCCTTTTCTATGGCATCATATACAGTGTTAGCTTATAGATGGCAGTTCATTAGTCAGCTTTTTCTCATTCTATCTGGAAAGTTAGCTGTGTAGATGATATCATTCATGGTTGGCCAGGAGAGTAAAATGGTGGAACCAACTTCCGTTCTCAAATTATGTTAACAGTGGATTTTAGTTTTGCTGGTCAGCGCACCTTTACCACAAGCAGCGGTCAAGAATCAAGATACTTTAGTTAACCAAATCTAACCATGACCGCTATTTTAGAGAGACGCAATAAACCTGTGGGTTAGCTTCTCCAACTGGATAGCTAGCACCAAAAACTGTCTTTACAACAGGTGGTTCGGTGTTTTGGTGATGCCTACCTTGCTAACTGCAACTCCTGTATTTATTATCGCCTTCATCTGTCTCAGATACTGATGGTATTTGTGAGCCTGTTTCTGGTTCTTTCCTTTCTGGAAAAAAATTATATCTACTGCTATTATTATTACTTCTGTGGTCACTAGGTTGCACTTTCACCCAATTTGGGCCCCATAATATGATTAATCTGGCATGAGCTAGGTGATCTCGAGGTAGTTCACCAGAGAAATTGGTAAGTTTGGCAAGTAAAGGTTTCTTCGTCATGGCCGGCAGATGAATAGGGCAATATGTCTACATGGGGAAAGTTGTGTCCAATAAAAAAGATGCAAGCACGATTTGGGGATTGTTTTTTCTGTATTTTAACAACGGCCGCATATCAATATGGTAATCTTTGACAATTACCAAAAATGAGCCATCTATGAATGTTTTCATCAAGTATCAATATGGTAATCTTTGACAATTACCAAAAATGAGCCATTTATGGATATTTTCATCAAGTATGTGCATATCCACTATCGCATCTTCTTACTTCACGAGGATTAAGATCGAATGAATACTTATGGTAAAAGAGACAGGGAAATTCTTGATTAGTGCTGCATGCTCGATCCTCTGTTATGTTGCTTATACATCCTGGCATCGTCTGCTCTCATCCTGCGCATGGTACTGTTACCACCGGCGCAATTCAACATGCAATCCCTCCCTCCTATGCGTGATTTGGGGCTGATTCCTCGCATCGACGAATTGCAGAAGCATCATTTCTCGCAACGACTAACCCTTTTAACAATAAAATGGCGATGAGCTATCTGGTCTTCTCTTAGGCATTTAACTGGACTAAAAGGAGTACGACACTGGGACAGTTGAAGCAGTCGCCATATAGCCGAGTGATACAGAAAAAATGGGGGCTAACAATCGAGATCCATGGAAATAGTTGAAGAAAGAGGGGAGAAGCAGGAACTGGGTGGTTTGAACCTTAGGCTCCTGGGCACCAACATCTCTGTTGTCATGTCCGGTGATATATGCTCTTCCCTCCGATACCTTCTCTTTCTCTAAACTCCCTGCCTACTTGCTCTCTTAGCTCTTCTTTCATCATCATCTATTGATTATTGCCTCTCTAGTGTAAAGCTTTAATGCTTGATGATTCTACTGTTAGCTTGACGCTTATGTGAAATAATAAGTGATGCATGATAATGTCAGACATTAGATTCTAAATTAAAGGCTGTGCTTGTTGCTGATGGTTACATGTACTCCTGTATTTAATTGCTATCATTTTCACTTTTTTTTTGCGGGTAGCCTTTTCACTTTGTTGATATCCCATTTTCATAAGTAAAAGACAGTGAGCAAGGTATTGACGTATGCAGTTTGTTACTATTTGGTTTTGCTTGGGGCAAGAAAAGAGAGATGGAATTTTGGAAGAGAATTGAGATTATCAACAAGTTATTTCACTTGACTCATGTTTATTAATTGGAATTTGAATGATGTATTGTGCTACTATATTTATAACAAGTACTTGCTAGAACTTGCAAGAGGGATGGGCCCTACATGGAAGAAGAGCAAATGCTACACTGACTGAGGAACTGGCAACATCAAGGTATGCATGCACCGGCTCAGGAACTGGCAACATCTAGGTATGCATGCACCACTAAATTGCTGATACTTTACTGCTATACTAAGGTTAGGAGATGTGTGTATGGCATCGCCGCATGTTTTAGGCTCATAAGCAGTAAGGAAGCGGTGTATCACCTCGCAACACATCACCTTATCATCTAAATAACTATGGCCTTGTGCGTATTATTAAACATAGAGAACTGAGCGCTGGCTCAGTGGCAGTGGCTGCAAGTGTGCGCCCAGCTCGCCCGAGTTTGAGTCGCCGTTGAAGCGCTCAGACTAAGTTGGGTGCTATCCGCGATAAATAATCGCCTGGAGAGGTCTCATCTATCTAACAAAGTATAGCCAAGGGAGGGATCCTTCCCCCGTCGGTCAACAGTTTTATTTTTAAACATTTTAGAGAACTGCAGAACCTCATCAAAGGCACATCTTGATGTAACAGAGGTCTTGAAGTTATGTAGCATCGTGTAAGTATTTGTAATTTAGTTCATGGATGCAGTTTGAAAGTTGATACAAATTGAGGACATTTATGTGCTGTGAAGATTAAATATTGAGCACACATGTCCCGTGAGAACTCAAGTAAAACTTTTGCGACGTGGCAGTAAACACAAAAGCAAGTACTCCCTGCGGTCCAAAATAAGTGTTGCAGTTTTAAACTGTGCAGTTATGAATCAGAGGAATAATATTACAGTTTCACTTGGAAATGTATACTTGTTAATACTTGGAAATTTCATCCATGGGTCATCATCGCTCAGTGTCATTCCAAAATATAGTTGAAGTGTGATATTAGTTGTTTCACTTTCGAAGCGATTCCTCAACTCTTCTCGAGCTATGTGCCTTTCAGTGGTTTGGCTTCATTTCCTTTTAGACCCCTCCTTTTCAACCAGATCAAGACATTGCAATGAACTCTTTACAAGCTGGAATATTCTTGACTGAGAGTTGAGACCATGGCACCATGCTCTTTTAATTTGCCATAAAGCAAGTTGTAGTAGCCTGATAATAGGGCGGTTTGGTTCATCTCATAGTATTGGTCTAATTAAGACATTTTGCTCCCAAGAGCAACATTTCCGTGCTACGGGTTGTATTGTTACAAAGTATTACATGAAATGCACTGGTGCTGTGCTGTTCAAGGCAGTACTTTCAACTTGATGTCACATTATGTAGGGTCTACATGCAGTTAGGTACAAACTTAATTAATTAATTTAGACGTAATTTTCTTGTTAAGAAGTACTAGTGCTTTTCAAGTTTCCACCGCCTTAAACATGCCATAGCTCTACGACAGCTAGTTCTACATCAGGTCGTCATACATAGGTGCAAAATAACTGGCATCACCATGCACCATTAACCATTTGCAGTATGATATTTGTAGGGTTATCAGGTCCTGAGCTCCATCCAGCTAGTACTTGTTTTAAGTCTTATTTTTTTGCTTTTAACATTTGAGTTTAGGATGAACCTGATTGGTTTTGAGCAATTAAACATGGCAGTCCTTCTAGGAGGATCTCAAATCAGAGCCTCAATGGCATGTTCAGTTGTTTTTTATTATTGTTTCTGGTTTTAACGCCTATTCGCCCTTAATCTTTGCTGGCCTTTAAATTATAGCTTTAGATAGCACAAGGGTTATGAGTTAGTGGAGAATGCCCACGGTTTTATTTGATGACTAAAATCTAAGGCCCGTGGAAGGGCTGAGCTGTGTTTATTTACAGCAAGGGCTGAGCTATGTTACTACTCCTAGTTGTAAGGAAGCGTTTACGAATTACATCAGGTTTTGATATTTTTACCCTCACTGTCCTTCAAATCTTACATTGGATCGTGTGGTCTCTTAAATCCGATAATAGTTTTGGTCCTTGCAGGTTTACTTGCCAGACGTTGTTCTGGAAGATCCTACGTCCTCTGAGCCCCGGGAGACTTGTGCACCGGTGCCACGTTCAGTTTTTTCAGTGGTTGTAGGCTTATATAGCTACTATTTTTTTTTTGAGATTGCTTATATCGCTACTATTGAAATCAGAGTTGTGTTGTTTGTGTTTTCCCAAGGGCATTGTAGCTTCTCCATGGTCACCGGGCTGATGCTAAATGGAGCAGCCTTGCATGCAAAGGACAGTTGTGGAGTAAGCGCATCACTATCTTGACGGGTCTGCTCATGTTTCCTACCCAACTTATGATTTGCGCATGCCATTTCTCTTGTGAAAACTCCCTATGTTGTGCCTGCCCATGGTGTGACTCTTGACATGAGGTTCTGATAGTAACACATTTTTTTTTTTGCTGGAAAGCAGGGATTTATTCAAATGGGACAATCCAAGATACATAGTCGGTGGTTCCGTCGGCCTAAAGATGGGATTAAAAGGTTGCAAAATCACATTCGTCGCAACTTAATGCGCATCCCGTTTATATACATACTCTCATGCTGGAAGTTGACTATATGAAATATATGGATCATTTATGAATCTCATCATATTAGCACAATTGCATAAGTTCTTCACCTTCCTCACGTTATTATATCCAAAACTATCATCTTAGAAATGTTCAGATCTTCAGCTGGAGGCAACGCTTCTGCACAAACCATTGCCTGAAGGGTTGCTTTTTTTAACGGCATAGGCCTGGACAGCGCCACAGTACAATTCACAAAAAGACTTCCAAAGAAAGACACTCTGGACAAGGTCATCTACCTATATATAAAGGGCACCAAGATTCGTCTCCAGCCAACCTTCCACGTCGCCCCCTTTTCACTGACCGTCCCGATCCGTGTAATGGACGCCAAGGATTTGACCACGCCTCCCTGAAATGAAGGACACTGTTCATTCCTGATTTTCTGCCAATCAGAATGTGACACGTCACCCGGTAGCGGCCGGTAACGCCGGTTGCTGGGCAATGTTGTAAAAAAGCATCTCCACAAAAGAACCCGTGACCCGCGGTCCACAAATTAACACATCGTAGGACCTCTTCGCAAATCCACCAAAACTCAGGGGCGTTTTCGAAAAACATCTCCGCATTCCCCCTCTCTCTCTCCAACGCGCCTTCGTGGTCGTCGTCGTTGCCGCCGCCGCGCAACGCCGTCACTCCGCATCTCCCCGCTCCTATCCACGACCATGGCGAGCTTCGCCGTCTCCTCTTCCATCTCCTCGCCAGTTATAGCTTCCTGGGACGGCCGGAGTCGCCTTCAATCCTCTCCAGTTCGTCGTTGCCGCACTCCGGGTCCGTCGCTGCCAAATTGGTCGCCGGCGGAGACTCCGGCGACCAAACGGCGCCTCGCGCGGCCCGTCCGTCTCCGCTCCTCTCCCTCCCTCGAAGCCGCGCCATCTCGAGGTCGTGCGCGCGTCGCCGCGCAGCGCAGGCTCTGGCAGCGCCAGCCGCGTCTGCAGCCTGTTGACGTCGAGGGCTGACGTCAGCGTGGCGCGGCTGATGCGCGGGCCCCACCTGCCAGGGTTTCCAATTCCACACGAAAAAAAGTCATATCTTTTTGTATACAGAAATATTCCAAACAAATACCAAAATTCACAGAAAAAATATGTCTTTACAACCAACACAAACCCATACATGTTTAAACAACTTTTTCGAAAATTAATTGCACTACATATTATAGATGTTTTTGTATTAATTACGTAGCTTTTACAACTTTTTCGGAAAATTAATTACACTGCCCATAATAGATTTTCCGTACTAATTATGTTGCTTACATAAATTAACCTCCAACATTGGTCTACAAAATCTAAGTCAATTAAAATATAATTTAAGTAACCAATATGACTACGTGGAACAACTCATTTTCCAATTTTAGCAACTATAGAAAATATTTATACACGTAAATTTGTAATTTCCAGACCATGATTCAAGCAGATATATAATCATAACATTCTAATTCGATTAAATACAGAAATACACAAAATAAATAAGACTTTTGCAACTCATGTTCGGCACAAAAAATACCTTCACAACTAATATGCCTCCATACACTCAAACAATTTCCCCCCTGAATAAAATTACAAAAAACATTACACTTGCTTACATTAGCTATACATTTACAGAAAAACAATTCAAAATTGCCAAATGTTTCGACACACAACATCCAACAAATTCAAAAACGGTTAAAAATAATAATTACGGGAACAAATAGCTCAATGCAAACCAATTTTAACAACTTTCGTAAACTAAACAACTTCTGAGAGTGATCTTCGGTCAATTTTACTGATTTTCAACCCTAGATAATAAATATTAAACGTCATCATTACCAATTACAATTTTGTTTACTCCACGGACGCGACAAAGTCGCGCTAACTCCACTAGTTTATAGAACATACCCTAAAAGGAAAACATGGTAATTGGGTCCTTCACTGCACCGATGAACAGAGACCTCAAGCCAAGTCGTTCGCCACCAGCACCAGGGACAAGGCCACTTGGTGGAGCTGGGAGGATGGGCGGTGGCGAAAGATTTTCCAGGGTCGAGGAGATCTGCTGCAACGGCAGCATGAAAACGGGAAAGGGGAGGAGCAAAAATGTTTGTGTCACCAAGCGGAAATGTGGATATGGGAAACTTAACATCGGACACGGAACTCGTGTATATGAGGTTCTCGGAGCCCGGTTTGAGGTTTCCGCTACGAAAAATTAAAAGTCGGACGATTTGAAGGGCTTGCTCGGGCACGGTTTCACCCGAACCCCTCAAACAACAGTTATTATAGGGGTTAGGTGTCGGGGGGCAGCCCCCGGGGTAGGGCAGAACCCATGACAGATCAGGGCTATGGCTACAGGTGACCTTTGAAGAGTGCAAAGGGCTACCCGTTAGGATGCTGAAGGAGCAACTTGACCCTTGGGTTGTTGTCAGGGCTAGAGTGCCTCTTGGAGACGACAAGGGCCTTCTAGGGAGACTATAAATAGACCCTCAGGGCGCAGGTGCGGCATAAGCATCAGCAGAGGGTTCCTCTAAGAACCAGTTTCTCGAAGATGTCTTTGGGGAGAGCCTAAGACATCTTCGTGAAACTGGGCCTAGAGATACTTCTCTTGTGTAGCATCCCGAATATTAGATGGAACCCGGCGTGGCATGAGAAATCATCCGGCATGTGCTTATCTCGTATACAACCAGTATGATCCCGGGTAGAGGGGAACCCGGGTGGCCCGGCCAGGTATCCCGGGTTAAGTCTAACCGGCTTACTTATGTCAGGTGTGGATACCTATCTTTGTCATGCAGGAATGGGGTACAGGACTCCCAGAGCGAGAAACCGACATCCGACATGTCGGGCAAAGGTCAATGAGCAGGGTCAGGCTTTCCGCCTGACACGGGGGAAATCATATCCCTCTGACACGGAAGCATAGTCACCTCCCGCCTGACACGAGGGCGTGTCAGCCGGTACGCCGCCGCCGCGACAAGACCGGACATGCCTAGGCCGGCAATCCGGAAAAGGCTACTAGGCATGGGCGAAGACATGTCTTGTCTCTGGCAGGGTGACAATGATGAACCAGGACGGCGCACGTAGTACTTTCGACATGATAACTGAAGGCTATGCCGGATAGCTCGGCGGCTAGGTCGCACTAGCCGGTGTCGACATTACCATTGGCCAGCTTAGATCTGACCGGTGGGACCCGGTCGGATTAGGGTTTTCGGTGGTTCCGGCAGGAACTCTATAAAAGGCGCCATAACTCCTCATGTGGAGGGACGACCAACTTGTGTGCCAAAACTATAGTCTCATTTACTCCTATTGCATTTACTTCCTCTCTCTCTCTCTAGTTCATCCAGTTCATCACCAAAATAGCTCAAGGAGCAGCTTGTAGATCTTGTGACATCCATATATTGTGAGGGAAGGCAGGTGTAGGGGTCTTACCTCCTCACGAGGGCCCCGAACCTGGGTACATTGTGTGTGTTGTTGTGCCTTCGTGCATTTGCTTGCGGTTTGGAGATGTTTGTGTATATCTTTCGGTGTTCTTGAGTGTTCTTGAGGTTCTTGCTTTGCCTCCTCCCGGACTTAGCCATTCTAGCGTGTGTCTTGGAGTTCCTTCCCGTGTGAGCTTCTCAGCTCGCTAGCCCTCCCCGGATCCACCAACGTCCATCGGCCCTACACATTAGCCGTCCTATGGCATCTGCCGTGATACCACCACGACAATTGGCGCCCACCGTGGGGCAGACAGAGGCGCTGGCTGGTGTACACATCCGGACGGGTTCCGGCATCCACTCCAACATCCGCGTCCTCTCCTGCCTCGTCGTCAGGCTCGGCGAGATGGAATTCGTCAGCGACAACGCTGGCTGCTTCCGGAGCAGGCTGTTCCCGGCCAACGGCTGCATCATCGACTTCGGCA
This sequence comes from Poa annua, assembly GCA_026929855.1. Taxonomy (NCBI): domain Eukaryota; kingdom Viridiplantae; phylum Streptophyta; class Magnoliopsida; order Poales; family Poaceae; genus Poa; species Poa annua. Next base: position 73,777,787 of record CM049431.1, on the reverse strand, counting down.
CCTTCACCACCTACGTCGCCACCGAGATCATCTGCGCCTATCCGGACGTCGTGATGGAGGCCGAGGATCCCCCTGCTATCCGCGCCGCTCACGACCAGTGCGCGAGACGCCCCGCAAGCTGCGTCGAGGTCATGATGGCCGAGGTACTCGAGGAAGTCTTCGACGATGCCGCGGACGGCGACGCCCATGCCGGTCGGGCACGTGCGGCAAAACCTCCCAAAAGAGGGAGGGCGCCCGGGATGGTCTCCCCGAAACCTCCCAACATCGTCGTAGGCTGGATCCCCTCCCGGGTCTGGTCGCTAAGTTAGCCGTCCCGTTGGCAGCTGATGCTGACACCGAGGTAACCGCAGCTGATTTAGAGGAACAACGACGGCTGTTGCATGAGGAGGCTCAAGAGATCGCCGAGATTCGGCTTGAGCTTAGTGCTAGTCTCCGTGAGTACAACGCAGCTCATGGATTCCCTAGGATAGATTCCAGGGATAAGCGCATAGCTGATTTGCGCAATAAATGCATGGTGGTGAACGATGAGCTGGCTGGTGGCGCTACACCTAGCCACAGTAGAACCGCTAGTCATGCTTCGACTGACAAACCGGTATACAACTCACCAGCCAACACACTTTGAGCTACAGAGGCATCGATGGCCGAGTTGTCCGGGCTAACCGGGGAAGCCGGCGTAAGCAGCATGACCGGGTTAACGAACTAGTCACTGAGGCTAGTCGACAGAACAAGACCTTCAAGAAGAAGAACCCGGGAGTAGGTGGATCCCAGGTGTTCTCGGATAGGGTCGAGAGCAACAGATCTGGGGGAGAAGCTTCCTCTCCTTACCCCAGCAGGATTCATAGTCGGAGTGGCGGCTCCGGAAAGAACAAGCAGCTGCAGGCGTATGACCCGGCCTTTGCCGGAATACAGCAAGCCGGGCAGAACAATGCCAGTCGTGCCCATAGCGATCACGGCGGTGTTAACCGGGGTGTAGGAAACAATAACACGGCTAGCCGTGGTAATCCACCTCGGAATCCGTCGTGGAACAGGGGAAACCGGCAAAGGGAGGCCGCTTTGGTGCCGCAGCAGGCAGTGGTTCCGGTTGTTAACCGACACGATGATGGTAATGAAGGAGATATGCCCTAGAGGCAATTAATAAAGTGAATTCTTTATCATATCTCGTTTGTTCATAATAGGTTTTTGAAGGGGTTACGGTGCAGAAAACAATAATTTTCTAGCGATCGAAACCCTAACTAGGCAGGATCTATCTATCTAGTACATGCGATAACGGTGGCGGAACGGGTTACATCACCTCCATGTAGACCGATAGCGGGGATTACTCTCCCGCACAAGCGTTGACGATGAAGTCGTACGTAGCCGACCTCGAGGTCGCGGAGAACTTGCCGCGATGTCGGAGTCGATGACGCAGGGGTGTCGACGATGATCTGCGTCGACGGGCGTCGGGCGGAAGAAGGCAGAGCGCCAGCAGCAGAGGGGGGGGGGGGGGGGGGGAGGCGCGGCGGCTGCAGGGGGCGAGACGACGTCGCCCAAGCTCCTCAATAGAGTAGCCTCCGAGCACTCGCAAACATACGGAGCCTAGCGACAACTCCCGGTCATTCAGATCCAGCTGAAATCGCAGGAGTAGATCTTATCTGGAATCCCGCAGAGCAACGGCGCTCTGCGATATGGCTTAGGTGGAGAGAGACCCCCTTCCTCAGCTCGGCGCGGCTCCAACTTGGGAACCACGAGATCGAGAGAGAAATTGGGAATTAATTGAATTTCCTGTGTATTAAATCAATTAATATGCCTTGCTATATAAAGGGGGAAGGGGGTGTGCAAACCCCTTGGCTCCCCCATGTGGGACTAAACAAAGGACATGGGAGGGGGGGTTCGGCCCCCACATGGGCTGGCCGAACCAGCCAAGGGGGCCCACCCCCCTTTGAGGTGCGGCTCCCCCTCTTGGGCCCTCTTAGGGCCCATATAGGTGGGAGCCCCCCTTTTCCTTTATTTAATTAATATTAAATTAATATAAAAATCCCATTAATTCATAATTAATATATTTATATATAATTCAATATCCCATGACTCCGAAAACTCTTTCGGACCACCCGAACAACTTTCGGACATTCCTGTAACCATCCAGACCTCTCCGGAACTCCTTCCGGACCACCGGAACTCTTTCCGGATCATTTCTCTCTCTCCAACAAAAACCTATAAAATTCCAGAACCTATCTCCTAGCGTCGCTAAGACCTTAAGTTTGTTACGCTACGGTTCGGGAACACTCCAGACATGGTCGAGACACTCCGCTCACCAATGATCGTCAGGGATACCTGGAAATATATGACGACCCCTGTGCATTCCACGAATATCGTCGTTGAACCATAAGTATGATATTCATTCCCTTTGTCTCTGCGATACTACCTTGTCCGAGATATGATCGTAGACACACCGATGCCTTTGCTGTATCTCGTTACCGACGAAGGTTATTAACTCGTCTGCGATATTACATCTCCATGAGCTAGTCATAAGCTGCAGCTATATAGATGCAATATCACCGAGTGGGCCCAGAGTATCTTTCCATTACAAGAATGAACAAATCCCGCTCTTGATCCTTTCGTCTCGATGCACTTTCGGAATACCCAAGATGGACACCGTTATTGTCATGCTATATAAGACACAACGTTTGATGCTCTCAAAGCACTCCTACGAAGCAACAATAAGTACGGTCTCACGGTCTAAGGAATAAGCTATCATACTCTTATCTATTGCAAATGACAAACATCGTAATACGATCTTATTGCAATACTTTGCGTATGTCCACCACCTTATTCAACTAACAAGATGACCCCATTGTCAACCGACGTCATTGTCCTTGATCGGGAATCTCGATCAACTGTTGCCCAATGGACTAGCTTATATAGAGGCTTGCTAGGGACCTGGTTGTCTATGTATCACACGTGTATTAACAATTCCGATTAATACAGTTATAGCATAATACACAAACCTATTATAAACTTATGAGATAATGCAATAAATACTACTTATTTATTTGCCTCTAGGGCATATCTCCTTCAGTCTCCCACTTGCACTAGAGTACAAATAAACTGGCTGCATTTTACTTTATCAGAATCCCTTATCAAATAAGAATCATTTGATAATGCTTGCTCGTGGAAAAGTGTTACTGCACAATCCATGATTGTACATGCTTTTGCGATTCACTGGCATCAACTTGTTTGATATCACCATGTTGTCTAACAACATATATGCAAATACCGTAACTAAGTGAGACTTCTGCTTCCCAGCGCTTACTCTGATTATACTAACCAGATAACTGCCCTGAAAAACACACTCAGCCATGCAGAGCCCCTTGTAACAATTACAAACTCGCGATATCTACATACTTTCACACCAATGTAGAAAACTTGACATTCAAATGTCAATCCCTTAACTAACGCACTTCTACTTCCAGTAAATTCCAAATTTACTTTCATAACTGTTCTTTACTCCAAGAACATCGGTTATATTTTATCGAGCAGATAATATGGTTTCTGTATGATGTCTAATATATACATAATAGACCCACATGTCATACAACCATTACCTTCATGCATCATTACTCTTAATGACCAATTGGATTCCAAAGGACCATCCTTTTGATTCTATTCTGACTCCTCAGATATAATCCAACACAACTCGACTAACTATTCAAAATTCCCGTTCTATTTCAAAATAGACACTAACTTTTAAATAGTTTTACAACTTCATCCTATTCTATTGGTACAGTTTCACAATGTGTTAACTACACAAGATGAATTCGACTCCCACTCAAATTATGTCTCCACATATTTGATAACACGAGCTCCCACTCAAAAACATGTTATCCACATATTTGAGTTCCCAAGCTCCCACTCAAAAATATGTTCGTCACATATTTCTCCTGAGTGAACTAACTATGATTCCCACTTAAATCGACATCTTGGTTAAACCAAAATCATTGATCTACTATCAATTCGAATTTAATACAAACTACAATATTACATTAATACAAATCCCTCAGACTTCAAGCATGTCTACATAAATGTAGTCAACAAATTTGATCTTGTCCAAGACACATTTCTCGACAAGACATGCTACCGCGTCTTTCTTATAGTCACATTTCTCATATAACACCTTATATGACGATTAAACAATCTTATTCCTCTAATAAGAATTGCAGCAACAATTACTCTCTTAATCCTTTCAAATGCAACTTTGGATTTCCAGGCTCAAAAAGCCTTTGTTCGTATTCCGATATTTTCTCAACTTTCTTTGTATTCATAAAGTGCACCTTGATCTGTCAACAAGATCTGAAATACTTAATACAGTGCTGTGACCTGACAGCAATATTAAATATAACAACACTTTATTTAGAAGTTTCTTTCATGAAAATATTATGATCTTTATGAAGAGGATTGCAAGCAGAAAACAATTTTCTAGTCTCCCTCATCTTAATCACTAAACTTTCATTAGCAGACATATACTCTTTGGAACATCTTCCAACATAAGTCTGACACTTTATTCCAAACTTCTAATTTCAATCCATAAACCATAATTCGAAAAGTCATCTTTTCTCGGAATTACATAGACAACAAACTGAACTTTGTTTCTAATTGATTCTGGAATACACTCTCGTCCAATGCGAGCAATCTACAAAGAACTACTCATGTATATTCCGAATTATCGCATAATCATATACACGTCGACATTACTGTCGATCCTATGAATTCTTGTTGAGAAAAATATCTATTTTCTAAAGTGGACATCGACTATAATGTTTCGAACATATTAGGAGATTTTAAGACTGATTCTGACAGACCACACTTTATTTAAAATAGAGCATAATTATAATTGCCCACATATCACCATATATGACATTATAATATTGTGAAACGAATTTCCACAAGTCTTTTGTGTTGAAACCATAATTCAAAAATATTGTCCTTTGATCGAATCTTGTGAATACAATATTCATTAATCTTTCTTCTGAAAAGCCCCATTTGATCTATTATCAAATTAATTTCAGACTCCATAATTTATCGGGCAAATACTCCTATTTACCAAAATCATGGAACAATTCGGATCATGCAATAACACCATTGATTTATCATTTAAAAATGACTCTCAATCAATTCCTCTAGCATTGCAACTTCAATACTGCATTTCAAACTTAATCAATTTTGGCACTCGAAATACTTAAATGGACCAAAATTATCCATTACTTCTTTCATTGCCTTTATGACTAAATTCGATGGTGTTTGCTCTTTGGACACATAATTTTATCATTCCCGCTATTATAAATGTATATCATATGCATAATGTAATTGAGATGTGATGCAAATTACTCATAACATGAAACAACTGCTTTGTTTCATAACATAAAACAACTGATGTGTTCTATATGAATAATTATGTCTTGTAACATTCAAGACACCAAACTAGATCACATTCTCACTATTACAAAATGTCTCATCAAAAACTATTGATGATAACTAATATGATATCTCGAGGGCGTGAGCACTACTGGCCATAAACTTGCCATCACTTGTGCACTGTCACGTCACCCTCCGCCACATACTTGTGATAATCAGGGACTGTTTCACAAACAGAACAATTATCAAACACTTTTCATCAAGTATGAGAAGAATACATTTATATCTTCGTATATCAAATATACCCATAGCGTCGAAGAACTCTTCTTCGATGAATCAACTTTTAGAGATTTGAACTTGTTCACGAACGTGAAGAAGCTCACCGTGTCTCTATAGCATATTTACGCACATGCTATTCACAGCTAGGAGGTAAAGCACAATCTCTATTGCACTGGAGTTCGCTATCTAGAAATCGTAGATATTCGTAATCCTGAAGTAGATGTCACACAACTTCTTCAACTGAGTTTCCAGACAGGTATGCTCCCCATGTGAATGGTCCGGAACTTTCTAAGCTGTCTGAACCGCTCAAGACTCAATTCATCTTTGAAGTGACCTCTGATCGCATCAATCACGACATATGGCTCCATGTGTTGAAACAACTTTCAACTCAGGTGCTAGGCATACGCTCATGACGATCGTCACTTCCATGAACATGTCATGATGCTTACGGAACTCATCATCTTGCTCCTTGCTATCAGAATCATCTGGTCTAACTCCTAACTAATGTTCTAGCACATATAGGATGTTTGTTGTGTTTGGAGAATGTTTCTAAAACCAATGCACCAGCTGATGAAGTTGGACCCGTCGGCTTCCAAGGTAGAATCCGAGCTCTTGAAGAAGTAACCGAAGCGTAGTTCCGTAGTCTCCAGATGTGATCGCAAAAGAGGTAAGATAAGTTTATAATATATAGGTGACTTTTAGTTCTATAATCTCATTATCAAAAACACACCACACCAAGATTATTATCCCTAAAAATAATAATGGCGATTACACGACCCTCATCCACCACACTACCCCCGATCATCACGGCCGGCAGCACAGCTTCAAAGGTGGACATAACATGTCGATCACAACAACTCTGTGACTCGTGCTCGATCTTTCGATCTTCCCGTGTTCCGAGGCCATACCTCTGAGTATGCTAGGCTCGCCAATGAAACCTCGAAGACCTGCGCGTGCAACATGGCTTACACCCATTGTATGCGAACGACGAGATGTGTGACACCCGATCATCACGGCCTGCCTCATAACGTAGAACTTTCTTGGTGGTGCGCAACGAGGGAGAACACAATTTTGGTATTTGTTAGGGATCATCCTATTTATGATGCTACCGTTGTATATCTAGCATATAAGCAATCAATAGGATGCACACACAACAGCACACAATAATGATGCAATGAAGTGCGATGTGACATGGTCGATGCGCCTGGGCCTTCATGGCGCCATGTGCCTGGCCCCCCGGCGCCCTGGCATGGCTCTGAGTCTACAGAGCCCTCCATTGCCTCCGACAGTACGAGTAATATCAAAACTTACCGTAACCATGTCACATAAAATAACGCCTCTGCAAAACAAAGTTAGACGCCTCTAGCTTTATTTAGTTTTGCAAGTTTTACGTGGCATATAGGCTTATTAGTAAGAGAATCGCTTCCCTACCTACGAACTTTGTACCACAACGTCGATCGTATAATTGCATGTATAAGCATCCCTTTCGGGCCCTCCATTGAAAATGCTTTGCCGACTAGAGAGAGAGAAACAGACACCCGCCAGCCACAGATACGGTGCAAGCCGTATGTCAGTAGTGGAACCAGTCTCGCGTAAGCGTACGCGTAAAGTCGGTCCGGGCCGCTTCATCAACTCAATACCGAAGGCATCACAAGTGCACGCTAGAGGGTAGCAAATATAAGAAAGACGCCCTCATTCAACATGAGTTCTAACCGTACCAGCAGTACAACGCATAGATCGGCTCTGATACCACTGAAGGGGTTACGGTGCAGAAAACAATAATTTTCTAGCGATCGAAACCCTAACTAGCCAGGATCTATCTATCTAGTACATGCGATAATGGTGGCGGAACGGGTTACATTACCTCCATGTAGACCGATAGCGGGGATTCCGCTCCCGCACAAGCGTTGACGATGAAGTCGTACGTAGCCGACCTCGAGGTCGCGGAGAACTTGCCGCGATGTCGGAGTCGATGACGCAGGGGTGTCGACGATGATCTGCGTCGACGGGCGTCGGGCGGAAGAAGGCAGAGCGCCAGCACCAGGGCTGGTGCGCCGGCAGCAGAGGGGGGGGGGGGGGGGGGAGGCGCGGCGGCTGCAGGGGGCGAGACGACGTCGCCCAAGCTCCTCAATAGAGTAGCCTCCGAGCACTCGCAAACATACGGAGCCTAGCGACAACTCCCGGTCATTCAGATCCAGCTGAAATCGCAGGAGTAGATCTTATCTGGAATCCCGCAGAGCAACGGCGCTCTACGGTATGGCTTAGGTGGAGAGAGACCCCCTTCCTCAGCTCGGCGCGGCTCCAACTTGGGAACCACGAGATCGAGAGAGAAATTGGGAATTAATTGAATTTCCTGTGTATTAAATCAATTAATATGCCTTGCTATATAAAGGGGGAAGGGGGTGTGCAAACCCCTTGGCTCCCCCATGTGGGACTAAACAAAGGACATGGGAGGGGGGGTTCGGCCCCCACATGGGCTGGCCGAACCAGCCAAGGGGGCCCACCCCCCTTTGAGGTGCGGCTCCCCCTCTTGGGCCCTCTTAGGGCCCATATAGGTGGGAGCCCCCTTTTTCCTTTATTTAATTAATATTAAATTAATATAAAAATCCCATTAATTCATAATTAATATATTTATATATAATTCAATATCCCATGACTCCGAAAACTCTTTCGGACCACCCGTACAACTTTCGGACATTCCTGGAACCATTCCAGACCTCTCCGGAACTCCTTCCGGACCACCGGAACTCTTTCCGGATCATTTCTCTCTCTCCAACAAAAACCTATAAAATTCCAGAACCTATCTCCTAGCGTCGCTAAGACCTTAAGTTTGTTACGCTACGGTTCGGGAACACTCCAGACATGGTCGAGACACTCCGCTCACCAATGATCGTCAGGGATACCTGGAAATATATGACGACCCCTGTGCATTCCACGAATATCGTCGTTGAACCATAAGTATGATATTCATTCCCTTTGTCTCTGCGATACTACCTTGTCCGAGATATGATCGTAGACACACCGATGCCTTTGCTGTATCTCGTTACCGACGAAGGTTATTAACTCGTCTGCGATATTACATCTCCATGACCTAGTCATAAGCTGCAGCTATATAGATGCAATATCACCGAGTGGGCCCAGAGTATCTTTCCATTACAAGAATGAACAAATCCCTCTCTTGATCCTTACGTCTCTATGCTCTTTCGGAATACCCAAGATGGACACCGTTATTGTCATGCTATATAAGACACAACGTTTGATGCTCTCAAAGCACTCCTACGAAGCAACAATAAGTACGGTCTCACGGTCTAAGGAATAAGCTATCATACTCTTATCTATTGCAAATGACAAACATCGTAATACGATCTTATTGCAATACTTTGCGTATGTCCACCACCTTATTCAACTAACAAGATGACCCCATTGTCAACCGACGTCATTGTCCTTGATCGGGAATCTCGATCAACTGTTGCCCAATGGACTAGCTTATATAGAGGCTTGCTAGGGACCTGGTTGTCTATGTATCACACGTGTATTAACAATTCCGATTAATACAGTTATAGCATAATACACAAACCTATTACAAACTTATGAGATAATGCAATAAATACTACTTATTTATTTGCCTCTAGGGCATATCTCCTTCAGTTTTTGTGTCATGCTAGAACCGTATTAAGCGGAAACATTAATGCGGGTGTGATACGTAAACAACCAGGTCCCTAGTAGCCTCTACTAAGACTAGGTTCGTTGCGCGATTGATGATCGAGGTTTCCCGGTCATGGGGCATGGCGCCGGTCGGCAATGAGAGTCATATCGCTAGAGAACGATGTGATGGACATACCCAGATTTGGAGAACGTAGTCGTTACGCCTTTGACCGTGAGATCAACTCTTATTGTTATTCCTGGAAGATACTTTGATCGCATCAAACGTCGTATCTTATTTAGTATGACAATAACGGTGATACTTTTGGGTATCGGAAAGGAGTAGTTGAGACGAGGGGTCAAGAGCGGGATTTGCCAGTCCGCATAGCAGGATAGATACTCTCGGGCCCACTCGGTGAGATCATGTCTAATGAGCTTGCAAGCATGTGACTAGGTCACGGAGACATGAGATCATGAACGAGTAGAAGATAGCGTCGTCGGTAACGAGGTCGGGATTAGGTATGGAGATATCTATGGAACGACGCTCGGACGTGCTAAGTATCGCTATGGCAAAAGGTTTAAGACTTTACGTTCAGGTTTGATAGATGAAAGTCATTCGTTATATCACAGGGATTAATTCATGGGGTCCAGGCCTACGAGTTAGTCGTTGATCATTGAGGAGTCTTGATCATACCTGTTATTGTATCGAACCGCTAGGGTAACACACTTAAGGGGTTTCGACAAGACAACCGGAAATGAAGGAGATCACCGGGAGCGTCCCGGGAGGGGTCCGATGGAGATCGGGCAGCGCCGAAAGAGTTTTCGGAGGTAGGAAAAATTATATATATTATGTTTGATATTAATTAGTGTAATTAATATGCAAATATGATTTTATATATTTATTTTCGAATTTATTTAGGCTGATTTCCCTAAATGGGCCTTCTGGTCGAAAGAAGGCCCAAGAGGGGAAAATTCCCAAGGGGAATTCGGTGGGTGGCTTGGGGGGCCGACCCAAGTGGGCCAAGGGGCCCACTAGGGGGCCGGCGCACCCAGCCATGCCGCACCAGGCATGTGGGGGTTAGTCCCACATTGCCTGGTTAGCAAGTTGGCTCCCCCTTGGGAGCCTATATAAGAAGGGGCACCCCTGGCCTTTTAATTCACCAATTAATTCCCGATTTCTCTCTCGATCTCGTGGTTTCCAAGTTGGAGCCGCGCCTAGCTGAGGAAGGGGGGGATCTCTTCCACCATAGCCCGCTGCCGCGCTGCTGGTGTTCCGGTCCAAGTCTTCCGCTGCTCGTCCTGGACTGGAGCTTCGGAGGCCGTCGTCTCCACCGTACGTGTGCGACTCCCTGCGAGGTGCTGCGCTAGCGGTACTTGGAGGCCTGCTTCCTCTACACGACCTTGAGGTCGGCTTCGTCGGTCTTCATCGACAACGTTTGTGCGGGAACGTAATCCCGGCTTTCGGTCTACAAGGGTACGTATTCCGATCTCCGTTCGTACTACTATATCTGCATAGAATAGATCTTGGCATGCTTTTAGGATATCGTTGGTAGGAATTTTTTTGTTTTCTGCACACAATCCCCTTCAGTGGTATCAGAGCCGATCTATCGTAGATATAGCTGTACGCTGTTAGAACCCGTGCTCTGCACGGGGGCACCGTTCCTGTTATTTGCTACCCTCTAGCGTGCACTTGTGTATTCCAGCGGCATTGAGTTCATGAAGCGGCCCGGACCGACTTTACGCGTTCGCTTACGCGAGAATGATTCCACTACTGACATACGGCTTGTACCGTATATGTGGCTGGCGGGTGTCAGTTTCTCTCTCTTTAGTTGGTCTTCGCATTTGAAGGAGATATGCCCTAGAGGCAAATAAATAAGTAGTATTTATTGCATTATCTCATAAGTTTATAATAGGTTTGTGTATTATGCTATAACTGTATTAATCGGAATTATTAATACACGTGTGATACATAGACAACCAGGTCCCTAGCAAGCCTCTATATGAGCTAGTCCATTGGGCAACAGTTGATCGAGATTCCCGATCAAGGACAATGACGTCGGTTGACAATGGGGTCATCTTGTTAATAGAATAAGGTGGTGGACATACGCAAAGTATTGCAATAAGATCGTATTACGATGTTTGTCATTTGCAATAGATAATAGTGTGATAGCTTATTCCTTAGACCGTGAGACCGTACTTATTGTTGCTTCGTAGGAGTGCTTTGAGAGCATCAAACGTTGTGTCTTATATAGCATGACAATAACGGTGTCCATCTTGGGTATTCCGAAAGAGCATCGAGACGTAAGGATCAAGAGCGGGATTTGTTCATTCTTGTAATGGAAAGATACTCTGGGCCCACTCGGTGATATTGCATCTATATAGCTCCGCAGCTTATGACTAGGTCATGAAGATGTAATATCGCAGACGAGTTAATAACCTTCGTCGGTAACGAGATACAGCAAAGGCATCGGTGTGTCTACGATCATATCTCGGACAAGGTAGTATCGCAGAGACAAAGGGAATGAATATCATACTTATGGTTCAACGACGATATTCGTGGAATGCACAGGGGTCGTCATATATTTCCAGGTATCCCTGACGATCATTGGTGAGCGGAGTGTCTCGACCATGTCTGGAGTATTCCCGAACCATAGCGTAACAAACTTAAGGTCTTAGCGACGCTAGGAGATAGGTTCTGGAATTTTATAGGTTTTTATTGGAGAGAAAGAAATGATCCGGAAAGAGTTCCGGTGGTCCGGAAGGAGTTCCGGGGAGCTATGGAAGGGTTCCGAGAATGTCCGAAAGTTGTTCGGGTGGTTCCGAAATAGTTTCGGAGTCATGGGATATTGAATTATATATAAATATATTAATTATGAATTAATGGGATTTTTATATTAATTTAATATTAATTAAATAAAGGAAAAAGGGGGCTCCCACCTAAATGGGCCCTAAGAGTTCCCAAGAGGGGGAAACCGCACCCCACAAGGAAGGGAAGGCTTGGGCCTCCTAGTCCAACTCGGACTAGGAGTGGGAGAGCCCATGGGGGGTTCGGCCGAACCCCCCCTCCCCTCTCCTCCTTTTAGTCCCACATGGGGGAATCAAGGGGGTTGGCACACCCCTTCCCCCTTTATATAGCAAGGCATATTAATTGATTTAATTCATAGGAAATTCAGTTAATTCCCAATTTCTCTCTCGATCCCGTGGTTCCCAAGTTGGAGCCGCGCCGAGCTGAGGAAGGGGGTCTCTCTCCACCTAAGCCATACCGCAGAGCGCCGTTGCTCTGCGGGATTCCAGATAAGATCTACTCCTGCGATTTCAGCTGGATTTGAATGACCGGGAGTTGTCGCTAGGCTCCGTATGTTTGCGAGTGCTCGGAGGCTACTCTTTTGAGGAGCTTGGGCGACGTCGTCTCGCCCCCTACAGCCGCCGCGCCTCCCCCCTCTGCTGCCGGCGCGCCAGCCCCGGTGCTGGCGCTCTGCCTTCTTCCGCCCGACGCCCGTCGACGCAGATCATCGTCGACACCCCGGCGTCATCGACTCCGACATCGCGGCAAGTTCTCCGCGACCTCGAGGTCGGCTACGTACGACTTCATCGTCAACGCTTGTGCGGGAGCGTAATCCCCGCTATCGGTCTACATGGAGGTAATGTAACCCGTTCCGCCACCGTTATCGCATGTACTAGATAGATAGATCCTGGCTAGTTAGGGTTTCGTTCGCTAGAAAATTATTGTTTTCTGCACCGTAACCCCTTCAGTGGTATCAGAGCCGATCTATGCGTAGTACTGCTGGTACGGTTAGAACTCATGTTGAATGAGGGCGTCTTTCTTATATTTGCTACCCTCTAGCGTGCACTTGCGATGCCTTCGGTATTGAGTTGATGAAGCGGCCCGGACCGACTTTACGCGTACGCTTACGCGAGACTGGTTCCACTACTGACATACGGCTTGCACCGTATCTGTGGCTGGCGGGTGTCTGTTTCTCTCTCTCTAGTCGGCAAAGCATTTTCAATGGAGGGCCCGAAAGGGATGCTTAAACATGCAATTATACGATCGACGTTGTGGTACAAAGTTCGTAGGTAGGGAAGCGATTCGCTTACGAATAAGCCTATTTGCCACGTAAAACTTGCAAAACTAAATAAAGCTAGAGGCGTCTAACTTTGTTTTGCAGAGGCGTTTTTTTATGTGACATGGTTACGGTAAGTTTTTATATTACTCGTACTGTCGGAGGCAATGGAGGGCTCTGTAGACTCGGAGTCATGCCGGGGCGCCGGGGGCCAGGCACATGGCGCCATGAAGGTCCAGGCGCATCGACCATGTCACATCGCACTTCATTGCATCATTATTGTGTGCTGTAGTGTGTGCATCCTATTGATTGCTTATATGCTAGATATACAACGGTAGCATCATAAATAGGATGATCCCTAACAAATACCAAAATTGTGTTCTCCCTCGTTGCGCACCACCAAGAAAGTTCTACGTTATGAGGCAGGCCGTGATGATCGGGTGTCACACATCTCGTCGTTCGCATACAGTGGGTGTAAGCCATGTTGCACGCGCAGGTCTTCGAGGTTTGATTGGCGAGCCTAGCATACTCAGAGGTATGGCCTCGGAACACGGGAAGATCGAAAGATCGAGCACGAGTCATAGAGTTGTTATGATCGACATTTTATGTCCACCTTTGAAGCTGTGCTGCCGGCCGTGATGATCGGGGGTAGTATGGTGGATGAGGGTCGTGTCATCGCCATTATTATTTTAGGGATAATAATCTTGGTGTGGTGTGTTTTTGATAATGAGATTATAGAACTAAAACTCACCTACATATTATAAACTTAACCTTACCTCTTTTGCGATCACATCTGTAGACTACGCAACTATACTTCGGTTACTTCCTCAAGAGTCCGGATGCTACATTAGAAGCCGACGGATCCAACTTCATCAGATGGTACAGGGGTTTTAGAAACATTCTTGAACACAACAACATTCTATATGTTCTCGATGAACCGGTAGGAGAAGGACCAGGAGATTCTGCTAGCGAGGAGGAGGAAGATGATTTCCGTAAGCGTCGAGACATATTCATTGAAGTGGAGATCACCATGACCGTATGCCTGGCACCCGAGTTGAAAGAGATGTTTCGACGCAAGGAGCCAAGCGTCATGATGGATGCGATAAAGACGCACTTCGGGGATGAATTAAAACGTGAGCAGTTCAGGCAGCTTAGAATGTTCCAGACCGTTCACATGGAGGAGCATACCTGTCTGAAGACACATTTGAAGAGATTGTATGACATCTACTTCCAGCTGACGATGGTCTTCGATTACTGGATGGCAGATTCTTGTGCCATTCGGACTGTCCTGATATCTCTACCTCCTAGCTATGAGAAGCATGTACGTAAGTACATTTTGAAAGCCGACGATATGAACTTCTACGTATTCATACGTGAGTTCCAGTCTCTGAAGGTTGATTCCATCGAAGGAGAGATCTTCGATGCTACAGGTATATATATTTGATATATGCAGAATTATGAATTCGCCCATGGTATATGATGAAATGTTTGATAATTGCTCTGTTTGTGAAACAGGTCCTGATTATCACATATATGCGGCGCAGTTTGATATGACCTGGCGCTGAAGCTGGTAGTCAAGGAGTTGATGGCCTTTTGGTGTTCACGTCCTCAAGTTATCATAGTTATCATTAATAGTTTTTGATACGATCTTTTGTAATAGTGAGCGAGTGTGTGTGTCTTGATTGTTGCAAGACAAAGTTATTCATGTAATAAGACAAGATCAGTTGTTTTATGTTATGAAACAAGTCAGTTGTTTTATCTTATGAATAAAGTTTCCACATCTCAGTTACATTGATTGTATGATAAGTATTCATAATTGTAGATATGATAAAATATCTTGTCCCATGAACAAAGGTTCTATTGCTAGAATAAACATCGTCGAGTTTAGTCATAAAAGCAATGAAAGAAGTAATGGATGTCTTTGGTCCATTTAAGTATTTCGAGTGCTGAGTTGATTAAGCTTGAAATCAAGTATTGAAGTTGCAATACTAGCGGAAATTAATTGAGTATCATTTTAAATGATTAATTAATAATGTTTATTGATTGATCCGAATTTCCCCATGACTTTGGCAAATAGGAGTATTTGCCCGATGAATCGTGGAGTCTGAAATTAATTTGATAATAGATCAAATGGGGTTTTTCAGAAGAAAGATTAGTGAACATTGTATTCACATAATTCGATCAAAGGACAGTACTTTTGAATTATGTTTTCAACACTAGAGACTTGTGGAAATTTGCTTCACAAAATTATAATGTCATATATAGTGATATGTGGGGAATTATAATCATGCTCTATTTTAAATAAAGTGTGGCCTGTCAGAATCAGTCTTAGAATCTCCTAATACGTTCGAAACATTATAGTCGATGTCCACTTTAGGAAATAGATATTTTTCTCAACGAGAATTCGTAGGATCGACAGTAGTGTCGACATGTATATGATTATGCGATAATTCGGAATATACATGAGTGTTTCTTTGTAGATTGCTCGCATTGGATGAGAGTGTATTCCAAAACCAAATAGAAACAAAACTTAGTTTGTTGTCTATGTAATTCCGAGGAAAATATAATTTTTCGAATTATGGTTTATGGATTGGAATTGGAAGTTTGGAATAAAGTGTCAGACCTATGTTGGAAGGTGTTCCAAAGAGTATATGTCTGCTAATGAAATTTTAGTGATTAAGAGTGAGGGAGACTAGAAAATTGTTTTCTGCTTGCAATCCTCTTCATAAAGATCATAATATTTTCATGAAAGAAACTTCTAAATAAAGTGCTGTTATATTTAATATTGCTGTCAGGTCACAGCACTGTATTAAGTATTTCAGATCTTGTTGACAGATCAAGGTGCACTCTATGAATACAAAGAAAGTTGAGAAAATATCGGAATACGAACAAAGGCTTTTGAGCCTGGAAATCCAAAGTTGCATTTGAAAGGATTAAGAGAGTAATTGTTGCTGCAATTCTTATTAGAGGAATAAGATTGTTTAATCGTCATATAAGGTGTTATATGAGAAATGTGACTATAAGAAAGATGCGGTAGCATGTCTTGTCAAGAAATGTGTCTTGGACAAGATCAAATTTGTTGACTACATTTATGTAGACATGCTTGAAGTCTGAGGGATTTGTATTAATGTAATACTGTAGTTTGTATTAAATTCGAATTGATAGCAGATCAATGATTTTGGTTTGACCAAAATGTCGATTTAAGTGGGAGTCATAGTTAGTTCACTCAGGTGAAATATGTGAAGAACATATTTTGAGTGGGAGCTCAGGAACTCAAATATGTGGATGACACGTTTTGAGTGGGAGCTCGTGTTGTCAAATATGTGGAGACATAATTTGAGTGGGAGTCGAATTCATCTTGTGTAGTTAACACATTGTGAAACTGTACCAATAGAATAGGATGAAGTTGTGAAACTATTTTAAAGCTAGTGTCTATTTGAAATAGAACGGGAATTTTAAATAGTTAGTCGAGTTGCTTTGGATTATATCTGAGGAGTCAGAATAGAACGAATGGTCCTTTGAAATCCAATTGATCATTAAGAGTAATGATGCATGAAAGTAATGGTTGTATGACATGTGGGTGTATTATGTAATATTAGATATCATACAGAAACCATATTATCTGCTCGATGAAATATAACCGATGTTCTTGGAATAAGAGCAGTTATGAAAGTAAATTTGGAATTTATTGGAAGTAGATGTGCGTTAGTTAATGGATTGACATTTGAATGTCAATTTTTCTACATTGGTGTGAAAGTATGTAGATATCGCGAGTTTGTAATTGTTACAAGGGGCTCTGCATGGCTGAGTGTGTTTTTCAGGGCAGTTATCTGGTTAGTATAATCAGAGTAAGCGCTGGGAAGCAGAAGTCTCACTTAGTTACGGTATTTGCATATATGTTGTTAAACAACGTGATGATATCAAGCAAGTTGATACCAGTGAATCGCAAAAGCGTGTACAATCATGGATTGTGCAGTAACACTTTTCCACAAGCAAGCATTATCAAATGATTCTTATTTGATAAGGGATTCTGATAAAGTAAAATGCAGCTAGTTTATTTGTACTCTAGTGCAAGTGGGAGACTGAAGGAGATATGCCCTAGAGGCAAATAAATAAGTAGTATTTATTGCATTATCTCATAAGTTTATAATAGGTTTTTGTATTATGCTATAACTGTATTAATCGGAATTATTAATACACGTGCGATACATAGACAACCAGGTCCCTAGCAAGCCTCTATATGAGCTAGTCCATTGGGCAACAGTTGATCGAGATTCCCGATCAAGGACAATGACATCGGTTGACAATGGGGTCATCTTGTTAATAGAATAAGGTGGTGGACATACGCAAAGTATTGCAATAAGATCGTATTACGATGTTTGTCATTTGCAATAGATAATAGTGTGATAGCTTATTCCTTAGACCGTGAGACCGTACTTATTGTTGCTTCGTAGGAGTGCTTTGAGAGCATCAAACGTTGTGTCTTATATAGCATGACAATAACGGTGTCCATCTTGGGTATTCCGAAAGAGCATCGAGACGTAAGGATCAAGAGCGGGATTTGTTCATTCTTGTAATGGAAAGATACTCTGGGCCCACTCGGTGATATTGCATCTATATAGCTGCGCAGCTTATGACTAGGTCACGGAGATGTAATATCGCAGACGAGTTAATAACCTTCGTCGGTAACGAGATACAGCAAAGGCATCGGTGTGTCTACGATCATATCTCGGACAAGGTAGTATCGCAGAGACAAAGGGAATGAATATCATACTTATGGTTCAACGACGATATTCGTGGAATGCACAGGGGTCGTCATATATTTCCAGGTATCCCTGACGATCATTGGTGAGCGGAGTGTCTCGACCATGTCTGGAGTATTCCCGAACAGTAGCGTAACAAACTTAAGGTCTTAGCGACGCTAGGAGATAGGTTCTGGAATTTTATAGGTTTTTATTGGAGAGAAAGAAATGATCCGGAAAGAGTTCCGGTGGTCCGGAAGGAGTTCCGGGGAGCTATGGAAGGGTTCCGAGAATGTCCGAAAGTTGTTCGGGTGGTTCCGAAATAGTTTCAGAGTCATGGGATATTGAATTATATATAAATATATTAATTATGAATTAATGGGATTTTTATATTAATTTAATATTAATTAAATAAAGGAAAAAGGGGGCTCCCACCTAAATGGGCCCTAAGAGGGCCCAAGAGGGGGAAACCGCACCCCACAAGGAAGGGAAGGCTTGGGCCTCCTAGTCCAACTCGGACTAGGAGTGGGAGAGCGCATGGGGGGTTCGGCCGAACCCCCCCTCCCCTCTCCTCCTTTTAGTCCCACATGGGGGAGCCAAGGGGGTTGGCACACCCCTTCCCCCTTTATATAGCAAGGCATATTAATTGATTTAATTCATAGGAAATTCAGTTAATTCCCAATTTCTCTCTCGATCCCGTGGTTCCCAATTTGGAGCCGCGCCGAGCTGAGGAAGGGGGTCTCTCTCCACCTAAGCCATACCACAGAGCGCCGTTGCTCTGCGGGATTCCAGATAAGATCTACTCCTGCGATTTCAGCTGGATCTGATTGACCGGGAGTTGTCGCTAGGCTCCGTATGTTTGTGAGTGCTCGGAGGCTACTCTTTTGAGGAGCTTGGGCGACGTCGTCTCGCCCCCTACAGCCGCCGCGCCTCCCCCCTCTACTGCCGGCGCGCCAGCCCCGGTGCTGGCGCTCTGCCTTCTTCCGCCCGACGCCCGTCGACGCAGATCATCGTCGACACCCCGGCGTCATCGACTCCGACATCGCGGCAAGTTCTCCGCGACCTCGAGGTCGGCTACGTACGACTTCATCGTCAACGCTTGTGCGGGAGCGTAATCCCCGCTATCGGTCTACATGGAGGTAATGTAACCCGTTCCGCCACCGTTATCGCATGTACTAGATAGATAGATCCTGGCTAGTTAGGGTTTCGTTCGCTAGAAAATTATTGTTTTCTGCACCGTAACCCCTTCAGCATTTTCAATGGAGGGCCCGAAAGGGATTCTTAAACATGGAATTATTGGATCGTTGTTGTGGTCATAAGATTCGTAGATATGAAGCGGTTCTATTTATGAAAGCCCCAAGCCACGTAAAACATGCAAAAGATAAAGTAGAAGCGTCTAACTTTATTTTGCAGGGGCTATGTGATATGGTCAAGGTAGGTTTATTAAAATTGTTTATAAACTGCGGGCGCCAAGAAGATCATGGCGCAATGGACTATATCACATTGCATTACATTTGATGTTTTGTGTGCATCTTATTTTGTGTGATTGTGTGTATAGTATACATTAGTTACACGGCGGTAGCTGAATAAGATGATCCCTTCAAAATACCACTAGTGTTCTCCCTCCAACGCGCACCACCAAGAAAGTTATACGTTATGAGGCAGGCCGTGACGATCGGGTGTCAGACATCTCGTCGTTCGCATACAGTGGGTGTAAGCCATGTTGCACAAGCGTCAGCGTGGAGGTCTTTGGTGGCGAGCCTAGCATACTCAGAGGTATGGCCTCGGAACAGGAAGACCGAAAGGTCGAGCACGAGTCACAAAATTGGTGTGGCGGACGATTTTGTCTACTCTTGAAGTTGTGCCGCCGGCTTTGATGATGAGGGGTGGTGCAATGGATGGGGGTCGTGTAATCGCTTAAACGACCTGGAGGGATGTTCGTTTGAGTGGGAGTTATGTTAGTTATTTTCTAAAATACTATAACTCAAAATTATTATGAACAAAGTCTTATGTTGTTGCAAATTCCATTGTAGATGTCTCGCCCCTCGTTTAACCTAGGTCTGTTCCTTGAGAAAGAAAAGCTTAAGACCAATGGGTCAAACTTCATGGCCTGGTTCCGCAACCTGAGGATCCTCCTCACTCCCCATAGGGTGGCCTACGTCATTGAGGCCGCCATAGGTGACCCTCCTGCAGATGATGCCTCTGAGGATGAGAAGAAGGTCTTCCAGACCCGATCGGAGGATTCTGCCTTTGTCCAGAGTGGCATGCTCTACGCCATGGAAGCCGACCTGCAGAAGCGCTTTGAGAAGATGAGCGCCTTTGAGATCATTTTGGATCTTAAGGATGTCTTCGCGCTGCAGGCTAAGGCTGAGAGATATGAGGCTTCTGAGCTTTTCTTCTCAGCCAAGATGGAAGAGCATAGCAGTGTGAGCGAGCATGTAGTCAAGATGTCTGGCTACGTTCAACGCCTGAATGCTCTGGAATGCAAGATTCCCGATGAGCTGGCGATTGACAGGGTGTTGCAATCGTTGCCGCCAAGCTACAAAGGCTTCGTCATGAACTACAACATGCAGGGCATGGCTAAGTCCCTGGGTGAAGTGTTCGTGATGCTCAAGACTGCTGAGGTAGAGATTAAGAAGGAGCACACGCTGTTGATGGTCAACAAGACCGTTGATTTCAAGAAGTCCGGTGGCAAGGGAAAGCAGAGCTGGAAGTCCCGGAGGGAGGCAAAGTTGGCTGCCAAGCCCAGGACTAACAGGTCTGGTCCCAGAGCTAGCGTGGAGTGTTTCTACTGCAAGGGGAAGGGTCACTGGAAGCGCAACTGCCCCAAGTATCTGGAGGATAGGAAGTCTGGCAAGACGGTCGACAAAGAGCAAGGTATATTTGATATACATGTTATAGATGTGTACCTTACATCCGCCCGGAGCAACACGTGGGTATTTGATACTGGTTCTGTTGCTCATATATGTAACTCTCAGGAGGAGTTACAGAATAGAAGGCGGCTGGCGAAGGATGAGGTGACGATGCGCGTCGGCAACGGATCGAGAGTCGACGTGGTGGCTATCGGCACGCTCCGTCTACATCTACCATCGGGATTAGTTTTGGTTTTAAATAAGTGTTATTTTGTGCCATCCTTGAGTGTAAACATTATAAGTGGGTCTTGCCTGTTACAAGACGGTTATTCATTTAAATCAGTGTCAAGCAATTGTGCTATTTATATGAATGATATCTTTTATGTTGATGCTCCCGATAATAACGGTTTATTCTTGTTGAATCTCGATCGTAGTACTCACATCCATAACATAGAAGCCAAACGTATTAAGTGTAGTGACGATACCGCCATGTATTTGTGGCATTGCCGTCTTGGTCATATTGGTGTAAAGCGCATGAAGCAACTCCACTCCGATGGGCTTTTGGACTCGTTGGATTTCGGATCCCTCGATACATGCGAACCATGCCTTATGGGCAAAATGACCAGGACACCGTTCAAAGGTTTCGTTGAACGGGCGTCGGATTTTTTTGGGGATCATACATACAGATGTGTGTGGACCGATGAGCGTTTCGACACGCAATGGTTATCGTTACTTCGTCACCTTCACTGATGACTTGAGTAGATACGGTTATATCTATTTGATGAAACACAAGTCTGGAACGTTTGAAAAGTTCAAAGAATTCCAGAGTGAAGTTGAGAATCAGCTTAATAGGAAAATCAAGCATCTCCGATCCGATCGCGGTGGAGAGTACTTGAGTTTTGAGTTTGGCACACATCTGAAGAGTTGTGGCATAGTACCCCAACTTACGCCAGCCGGAACGCCGCAGCGTAACGGCGTGTCCGAGCGACGTAATCGTACTCTACTGGATAGTGTCTGATCTATGATGTCTCTTACCGATGTGCCAGTGTCCTTCTGGGGTTATGCGTTAGAAACAACCGCATTCATTTTAAATAGGGCTCCGTCCAAGTCCGTTGAAACGACGCCGTATGAATTATGGTATGGACAAAAGCCTAAGTTATCGTTTCTGAAGGTTTGGGGTTGTGAGGCGTACGTTAAGAAACTACAGCCCGACAAACTCGAACCGAAGTCGGAGAAAGTCGTCTTTGTAGGATATCCACGGGAAACCGTTGGGTACACCTTCTACAACCAAGCTGAGGGCAAAACTTTTGTCGCGAAGACCGGTACCTTTCTAGAGAAGGAGTTTCTCGCGAAAGGAGTAAGCGGGAGGAAGGTAGTGAAGGGGGATCGTGTGCAGAAAACAAAAATTTTCCTAGCAACGATATCCTTAAACTAGCCAAGATCTACACTATGCAGATATAGAAGTACGGCAGAGATCGGAATACATACCCTCGTAGACCGAATAGCGGGGATTACGCTCCCGCACAAGCGTTGACGACGAAGACGACGTAGCCGACCTCTAGGTCGCGGAGAGCTCGGCGTGACGAAGACGACGAAGATGACCCCGACGTCGGGTGGAGGAAGTAGGCCTCCGAATACCGCTAGCGCAGCACCTCGCAGGGCGTCACACACATACGGTGGAGACGACGACCTCCGAAGCTCCAGTCCAGGACGAGCAGCAGAAGACTTGGACCGGAACACCAGCAGCGCGGCAGCGGGCTATGGTGGAAGAGATCCCCCTCCTCTACTCGGCGCGGCTCCGACAAGGGAACCACGAGATCGAGAGAGAAATTGGGAATTAATTGGTGAATTAAAAGGCCAGGGGTGCCCCTTCTTATATAGGCTCCCGGAGGGAGCCAACCTCCCTAGCCAGGCAATGTGGGACTATCCCACAGCCATGGTGCGGCTAGGGATGGTGCGCCGGCCCTAGGTGGGCCCCATTTGGCCCACCTAGGCCGGCCAAGCCTCCCCCACAAAATTCCCTTGAGGGTTCCCCCCCCCCCCCCACGGGCCTTCTTTCGACCAGAAGGCCCATTTAGGGAAATCAGCCTAAATAAATTCGAAAATAAATATATAAAATCATATTTGCATATTAATTACACTAATTAATATCAAACATAACATATATAATTTTTCCTAGTTCCGAAAACTCTTTCGGCGCTGCCCGATTTCCATCGGACCCCTCCCGGGACGCTCCCGGTGATCTCTTTCCTTTCCGGTTGCCTTGTCGAAACCCCTTAAGTGTGTTACCCTAGCGGTTCGATATAATAACAGGTACGATCAAGACTCCTCTATGATCAACGACTAACTTGTAGGCCTGGACCCCATGAATTAATCCCTGTGATATAACGAATGACTTTCATCTATCAAACCTGGACGTATAGTCTTAAACCCTTTGTCATGGCGATACTTAGCGTGTCCGAGTATCATTCTCAAATATCTCCATACCTAGCATGATCTCGTTACCGACATCGCTATCTTTTACTCGTCTATGATATTATGTCAGCTGGTGACCTAGTCACATGTTTGCAAACTCATTTGACATAATCTCACCGAGTGGGCCCTAGAGTATCTATCCGGCTATGCGGACTGACAAATCCCGCTGTTGACCCCTCGTCTCAACTACCCCCTTCCGATATCCAAAAGTATCACCGTTATTGTCACACTAGATAAGATGCGATGTTTGGTGCGATTAAAGTATCTTTCAGGGATAACAATAAGAGTTGATCTCACGGTCTTAAGGCGTAATGACTATGTCCTATAAATACTGGGTATGTCCATCACATCGTTACTCCTAACGATATGACTTCCATTGCCGACCGGCGCCATGCCCTATGATCGGGAAACCTCGATCATCAATCGCGCAACGAAACTAGTCTTAGTAGAGGCTACTAGGGACCTGGTTGTTTATCTACCACACCTGTATTAATGTTTCCGCTTAATACAATTATAGCATGGTGTAAAACATATAATGAACGATTGGTATATTGCCAATAAACTATGTTTATTAAGTGCCTCTAGGGCATATTCCCTTCAGTCTCCCACTTGCACTAGAGTAACACTTAATCTAGTTTACAACCTGGTAAAAGCTCAACACCCATAGCATCTTGGTGCCTGCTCGCCTCGTGGAAGAGGAATACAGTCAACAGATCTCACACATTGAGACCTATATGTGCTTTGCAACACTTCTATGTCACCTAGTTTGACATCATCCCGTATCTTACGATGACGGTGAAATATATCCAGTGGATGGAGTGAGACTCGAGCATTCGCGTAGCATGCGCCTTAAAAGTCTGAAAGATCTATTAAGGGACCACCTACGCTCGGAAAACTGCTCAGTCCAATCACACTTTTCTACTTCTAAAGTCGCGATATATTTCTATACCTATGTAGATTGTGCGACAGTGCATTCATATGCGACTTCGCAAACTAACCATGTCTATCTTCAAAATAAAGGACATCTCCTATATGAGATTTCTAGTCGTATGGGTCAGTGTAATAACTTGCATCATCGTAACCGCTTTACGGCAAGTTGCCATTCCACTCTTACCCTTTACTAGAAAACCTATCTTCAGTTCTCATAGACACTGAAGAATAAACTTAACGTTTGTTCATTGATCCACACAAGGATCACTATAGAACCTGTTGTTTAACCAAGAACTCGGGTCACACCAAGTCGAGCTTTCAGTCTGATAGACTCTATGTGTGATACATAGAGAATGTCGAACATCATTTTCTATCACTGAAAAATCCAAGATTAACTTAATCTTTTACCTAGTCATACAAGTAAGAACCTCTTTCTTCGCTTGTCCTATTCTGAAACACTTCAAAATCTTGACTTAGGAAATATTCCGACCTAATGTTATTAAGCCCCTTCTGATCTATACAATTATAAATCGGATGCCTAATACTCCTAACTTCATTTCATAGAAAATTTAATCACTTAAATAATCATTTACACTCTACTAGAGGATCTGTGTCATTCAATATGTCGCTACATACAGAATCACAAATGACACCTAGCTCCCACTCAAATATGCCTTCCGCATATAAGATCAAGGAAAGCTACTTAGCTCCCACTCAAATATGCCTTCCGCATATAAGATCAATAAAAGCTACTTTGCTCCCACTCACTTCTTTGCAAATGTAGGTTTCTTCAACTATTTTGGACAACTCCAAAATCCTTTGATCACATTATCAAAGTGAAGATTCCAGCTCCGATGTGCTTGCTTCTGCCCATGAATGGACAACCGAAGTTTGCACACATGTTCAGCATCCTCAGGATTACAAACCATTCTTAATTACACTATTAAGAACCATGGTTTTCTCATCCATCTATCAATTTCTCATCCAAAATTATAGTAATTGCTAAACGACCCAGAATAGATTTAGGCTTCGCCACTCGAGACAAACTCTCATGAGGTATGCCAGAACTGTTTCACGACAAATCGAATCTGCTCAATGTCTACTCTCTCATAAAACTCCATATACTATTAACATCCTAGATGCCATCAAGAAGATCTCCCAAGTCAATACCTGGTAATCGTATATGGATTTTATTTCGGATCACAAATGACTCATAGCCATTTCTCGGACTTAGGTTCACCATCTCTTCTTCGTAGTTCGTAGGTCTATCATATTCCATTAATATGACCTCCATAACAAGATTGTCGTAACACACAGTGTGGAACACAACCTCGTATGCCTACGCTCTTAGTATGAGCTCAGAACATCATGATCTTGAATCATTAGCTCTTTAAAGCTGTGGGGCCTGACACCGAAAACACTTTCGATTGCGCCACTCTGATGTTTGGAGAAGAAGTTCACCAACTTCGTCTTGCTCTACTTTCTTTCTCACTTATACCCTCGGATAAGAAACTATTTCTTTCGCAAGGCATATCCCGGCAAACATTTTGCCTATGTCGTGAGACATGTACCCAACTAACTCTTTAGGTAGGGTATACTACAAAGATTAATCCATTTTAGGTTCGATTACATCGAAACACTAAATTGCTGAAACGACAATCCAAGCTAAAAGCCATGCCATCACTCGTATGGTATTGTCTCCATGGATTCAAATGGTTTCCCTATTTGCTAACGTGAGTGTTTACGTTTCTACCATATGACTCTAATGATTACAATAATTCGGTAAGAGATTCATTTACCACACACTATCCGATAGGGTGCGATTACGACGCCCTAACACACCATAACACTATGGTGTTCCATGCGACGTAATTTGTGGAACTCTTCTCACAAGTCTTCCAATGATGTGCCAACATTATAACTCAAATCTTCATTCCTCGATTTGCATCGCGGGAATTTGATTTTCTTGTTAAGTTTATTTCCTACTTCATTCTGAACTTCGTTTGATCGAATCAAAAATTCATAATAACATTCCCCGGAGTGGATATCCATATATCTACTCGGAATATTCATGAAGTCTATGAAATAAAGACTTCCACTACACGTTAAAGTACTTCATTGATTCACATACACCCATATGCATGATTCTCAACAAGCTATACTCAAAACGTTCAGTGAAGTTCACGAAATAAAGGTCTCCACTACCCATCAATTACTTCATTGAACCACATACATCTCCATGTATGACTATCAATAAGTTATATGCCCGTTTTCCGAAAACGGTGTCACAGTTATTTTGCAAGTGTCAAAAGATCAAATCTTAGGACTTGTAGGTCCATCCAGTGTGGAGCTAATGCATATAACATTGACATGACTAAACGGTAGTGCCACACATATGCGGTGTCTTTATTAAGTTTGTATCCTTTGGCATTAATATTATGAATGTGGGAGCTTCTACCATCTAAATTCAAATCGGCATATGATCATTACTTCATAAATATAGGACACCAATTTGTCACTATCATGTATGAACAAGTGTCTCGCTAGAGGAGACACACTTGTAACGATCATACCAACACCCGATCATAAAGAATTTATTCAAATGGTAGATCTAGAGGGAGAGTGTCTATGGCCATCACAACAACTTGACTGCCGTTATCAACACGCAATGTCGCCTCATCCTTTCAAACTACTTAAGCAGTAAACCTGGTTTTTCACAAAACATGACTAGTTCAAGACTTAGTCACTACTGCGAGCACTTGCTTAGCTAAAACATTCATAACATGTATATCATATAAACACCATCATCATTGATGCCTTCCGGCGATCTGTTTCATCTTCTTGATACTTCCACCGTAATCAAGAACCATGAAGGTGAACGATTCCCCTTGCATGACATAGTCTATGACAGAGGATTTGCACTTGGCAACGATGTCTGTCATCCAGTGATTGAGCTGAGCGAGGCGTCTCAATGTTCATTAATCATGAACATATTTCATTAAGCATGACCGCCACGTGCTCCCTCAATGTGTGCATTCTCTTCCATCTTGGTTGAGAAGACAATCAGTCAACAAACTGATAAACTTCATCAACCCAACTTTAGGGGTACCCCAGTTTTAGCGACCATATCATATGTCCGCGATCCAATAACTCGTACCCACCGTTGGTTCTCTATGGCAGAGATCATAGCATACACTGGACTATGATGATATCATCCGCTCAAAATCCGATAATCCAAATTATCTTTTGCTAGCGGAATCTCCGGGTTTATCTCCTAGCGGGTATTGTAACACAAAAGAGCTAACGGTTTAAACAAGGAGTATCCTCAAGCTAAAGTATAAAACTATCAAGTTTGGACCCAACCTTTTAAGTTTCTCAAACGCAGGAATGCGCCTAATTTGAAAAGATGCTATTACAATGGTTAATATCTACAAAGGTTTGCAAAACAGACTCTGTTCATTATATTCTGAGTTCTAGTATTTTAGAAAATAACTATCCGAACTCCCACTCAAACGAACATCCCTCCTGGTCGTTTAAGCGATTACACGACCCGCATCCATTGCACCACCCCTCATCATCAGAGCCGGCGGTACAACTTAAAGAGTAGACAAAAGTCCGCCACACCAATTTTGTGACTCGTGCTCGACCTTTCGGTCTCCCTGTTCCCAGGCCATATTTCTGAATATGCTAGGCTCGCCACCAAAAACCTCCACGCTGACGCTTGTGCAACATGGCTTATACCCACCGTAAGCGAACGAAGATATGTCTGACACCCGATCATCACGACCTGCCTCATAACGTAGAACTTTCTTGGTGGTGCGCGTTGGAGGGAGAACACTAGTGGTATTTTGAAGGGATCATCTTATATAGCTACCGCCGTGTAACTAATGTATACTATACACACAATCACACAATATAAGATGCACACAAAACATCAAATGTAATGCAATGTGATATAGTCCATTGCGCCATGGTCTTCTTGGCGCCCGCAGTTTATAAACAATTTAATAAACCTACCTTGACCATATCACATAGCCCTTGCAAAATAAAGTTAGACGCTTCTACTTTATCTTTTGCATATTTTACGTGGCTCGGGGCTTTCGTAAATAGATGTAGCGTACCTGCACTTTAAATAAGGCAGATACCTGTGTATAGTGCAAATCCCTGGATCGATTCGTTTGCCTACACATTTTACGATGTAATATCACAACAAAGTATCAATTTTATTACATCGATGATCCAGACTTACAAAATATTCGATACAAGTTGCATAGCATAAAGCTAGCATTGAAAAAGTACACAACGGAAATAC
Source organism: Poa annua (assembly GCA_026929855.1). NCBI lineage: Eukaryota > Viridiplantae > Streptophyta > Magnoliopsida > Poales > Poaceae > Poa > Poa annua. The sequence continues at coordinate 73,749,106 of CM049431.1, read as the reverse complement.
AATAGCAGTGGGTCTCCAACAACTTCATGTTGCCACAGGCGAAAACATGTTGGTTGTAGACTCGAAATCCCTCAACGAAACCTCACTCGTCATTTGAATAACCTGTAACAAATAAAATTTTGCAACAGAGTGGGTCAGATTCCATTAAAAATGGAGTCTGGCAAGTGACACTATGGTGGACACTTATTGGAATAACTCTAAAACCTATATGCATATTTGGCTGGTGGAGTTCAAGTCTATTTTGCATAAAGCCAATTTTTCCTAACTCTTTGGAAAACACTTTTCTTCTATTCGAGACATCCATGGCATGAAATCCACTATCTCATTCTACTCTTGTTCACCCATCAAGTTTTATATTTTTTTAAGTTGGAATGGTGGAATCCTCCGTTGACATCCTCGTTCAGCTGCTCAATTGTCCGTTTCCGGGGACACGGCTAAGTACTTAGATTTTAACTCTGCAGAGGTTGTGCACGTTCACCATTGTACCCATTCAACCCAGGTTATCCTTTACACACCATTTGTGATAAGGAAAGTAAAGAATAAGACGAGATCTTTCAGAAGCATTTTCCCTCCCAGTCTGGCCTGACGCGCTCCACCTACAAATCCTCTACCACCACCTGTCAGGCCGGGAAGAGTCCACACAGCTTAATTGATCAAGCCAGAGCCCATATTGGCAATGGCTGCACGAGAAGCAATCTTCACTCGGAGTTCTTCAGATCCCTTTGTTCCTGGGTGGCCATCCACAAGTGAATATTCCACAGGTAAATCCCCTGGGAACAACACTCAACTCATACAGCCAAGCAACCAATTCCACCCAGGTGTTTGATTAAAACTTAGTAGACTTTATCTTTTTCATCAAAATAGTTTTTGCATAGCATCACTATTCTACTAAGTATTTTCATAGGAACCTAGACACAGGAATAAAGAGGTCTAAACATGGCTTGCATAGCAATACTATCCTACACATGCTTATAGAAAAATAATCTACTCATGCATAGAAAAATAATAGGACTTTTATGGGGGTGTGCCACTTGCCTTTGGAAGTTGTCTTTGCTCACAAACTTTTCAACAACGAACGTTTGCTCTCCGTTCAATCTAAACAATATAAGCAAATAACAATACAACAATCAACATAAAACACAACAAACATGGACAACAACACAAGGCATATAAAAGCAAAAACAAATTTCACAAAGGTTCATCACATAATTCAATATGCAAAAAGAATTGATGTGCTGAATAATGGGTTTTAATGGTCTAGTCTTAAATAGAAATTTATCACACATTAATTTGGTCAAAACATTTAAATCAAACTTAATGGTCTTAAAAGGCTTTTAATACCACTTAATTACCTTAAAAACACTGTTAAGACTCTTTAAATGTTTTACCATCAGTTTTAATTGTTTTCTATAATTAAAATTTTATTCAAAACTTATAAACAATACTACTGGTTAAAAGATAAAGTTTGTGACATTTTGCAAAAGAAACATATTAACATTATTCCTAGGATTAAAGTATAACAAAAATACTTAAATTTAGCCTCTGCTTTTTAAACCATCAAAATAATGCTCAAAATTGTTTTCTAACAAGGGCATAAAACTACACATATTTTAAGGTTTCTAAAACTATTTTATTTGCAAAAATTGGATTTATAGATTTAAAGTTATTACAAATATACTCAAATCATCCATTTGAAATTTGAATATTTTAAACTTAGTCAAATTTGAATTTTGTCAGATCTACAATATTCTACTTGTCGAGGGCTTTCCAAAAATATAAAGTTTGTTAAATTTGGATAAGTGGTTAAAAAGTTATGAGAGATCTAAGTGGCAGGGGCTTTTCTGCAAAACTGCCATTTAAACAATTAAAAGAAAACAATTTCCACGTCAGCGCTGACTGGGTTCCGACGTGGCGAACTCTGATTGGCTCGGATCTAGGGTTAACCTGGGCCGTACGATCTTAAGAGGATTGGGCGGTCCAGATCTGATCATACCTCTTCGGCCTGGATCTAATCTGGGCCGTTGGTGGGAGATCGAATGGCCTCGGCCGCGTCGACCAGGACATGGCGGCGCTGCTCCGCTGGGGTGGAGGACGACGGCGGCGTGGGCTCGGGCGTGGACGGCGCCGGAGCTGCGGAGGCTCCCCGGTCTCGAGGAGGCCACGACGATGTGCGTCGCGGGGTGCTGAAGACGATGGCGACGTCGGCCTCGAGCGGCGTATCTCGATGCGGCGTGGAGGAGCGGCCGAGATGATTCGGGCGCCGCCGAGCTCCGGTCGGACGTGCCCCGCACGTTTTACTGCAAGGGAAGAGCGGGCAAGACGTCAGGGGGTGCGGGGGAGCAAGGGCAAGGCAATGGAGGGGGAAAACAGGTGGGGCAGAGGCTCACCTCGTTGAGGATCGAAGAAACGCGGCGGCGGACCGACGAATTCCGGAGAGCAAAATGCTCAGCCTGGGGGCACGGTTCAAAGGGAAAAGAGAGGGGAAAAGTGGAGGAGGGTCGGGGCTACAAATAGGGCAGGAGAGGGAGGGGTTTAATGGCCTTAATCGCACGAATTGAAGAGGAATGAATCCGGCCGTTTTCGGGCGTGGTCGGGGGCGGGATTTGGGGCGAGGTTGAAGACGGCCCCCTGACAGGTGGGTCCCGCCTGTCAGGGATTTTTCTTTTTCCTTTTTTGTTTTTTTGTTTTTATTATTTTCTTTATAACTTTTGATTTGTAAGTCCAAATGAGGTCAAACAAATTTCTAAAAATTTGTAAAATTATTGTCTTTGTGTTAAACCAGTTGAATGAATGTTTTGAACATTTTTGAAAAATAATATTTTGGAATATTGCTTAAATACAAATTTGACACCTAAAGTCGATTTGAAAATATATCTTAATTAAATTTTCTTTTAGCTAAATAAAATTTGTAAAATATCCACATTCCAATATGTTTAAATTTTAAGTCATTTAAACTCATTTTCAGATACTAAATTTCATTTTAGGCTTTAGTATAATACTAAATAACATAAAACATACTAAATGAAAATAAAAGGGAAAAAAATAATGTATTCATCTTAATTCAAAATAATTTGTGCACCATTATATTTTAATTCAATTGGAAACTTCATAACAACATTTGGAAAGATTTTAGTTTTAATTTATTGCTTATTTAGAAGATATATTCCTGAAGTCATTTTATGTTTTGAAAATAAATGAATATCATTTAAGCTAATGAAATGTTTATTTGGATAATTCATTAATTTTAATTTATGAAGTTATTAAAGTTATAACCTATAAACTTGAATTTAACAAAACTATTTTTTTTGAGTTCTGGTAAAAGATTGAAACCATTTGACAAATAGATCATGTTTTTAAATATATTAAATGAATACTTGAAAACATTATTTTAATTTATGAATAGCTATGGCTAGGTTTATTTAAATCAAATACACATAAAGAAACTTTTTATTACAAGGCAAAGATTTGAAAGTTTGTCAAACATTTTTCAAAATACATATGGAGGTTTCAAGAAATACAATGGATAATATAATGTTTAACTTTAAACAACTTTTGAAAGTAATGTTAAACTGAGATATTTGAAATATTAAACTCTTTAATATGTTTGAAGTCTTTTATAGTTGGTTTTCTTATGCATTTCATGTTTTATTTTAATCAAAACAAAAGTTTTAAATTTTAGTGATTTTTGAACATTATAAAATGCTGGGATATGATGTTTCAGACTACCACCCTTAAAAGGAATCTCGTCCCCGAGATTCGGAGAGGCTAGAAAGAAAAGCAATTGCTTGGAATGATTCTGAAAACTCTAGAGGTTTTGAGAAATGGAAATCTTACAAACTGGCAGGGGATGATTTTTCTGATTGGGGAGGCCAGAAGAAAGACAGTTTGGGATCTCTGGGATTATGCAACGGGGTTTAATTTAACTGGGTGGCTACCACCCTTGAAAGAAATTTTTGTGGTCAGTCTAGAAACTTTGTTTAATCTTGTTTATTTCTCTGATGTAGAGCTTACAAGTATTCAAAATACAATGGCCTGTGGTGGATACAGAAGTTTTAGCACTCACGTTTTCCACTCGGTCCTTGGAGAGATTTATTCTTCTTCCACTCAGGGCACTTATCAGCGTAATGTCCCTTATCTTTGCACGTGTAGCAACTTATGTGGCTAAGATCTTTCTTGGATTTAACCTTTTGTCCTTGTTCCTCCAGGGTCTTCAAGAGAGACTGTTGCATTCCTTCCTTGGTTTACTGGTTAGCTTGTTGCACCAAGGGATAAAGTTGACACTGAATTGGGACATGGTTTGTTCCTTCACTCAGGAAGCAAGTAACCTGACTTGTGAAGCATCCTTTAACTCGACGTCTGGTATGACCATGGGGCCACTCGTCAGGACATTCTTTGGATGTATGTCCTATCTCTCCACAAGTTTTGCATGCCTTTAGTTTGGTCATGAGGTTCTCTTCAAAATCACTATGGTTTTGGTCAATCTTAGGCAGTTGGTCATTGTTCAAATTCCACAGCTGACTCTGGTTCTCTAATAGTAGTCGCATAGTTGTATGCAAAACGTTGGTGTTGGTATTGGGGTGACACATATGTTTGGTTTAGAAAGCAATGAGTTGAATTATTTGTACTTATGGAGGAATCCTAGTTCAATAAAACAAAACAAGGAAACCAATCTATAACATAATCAATCAACATCTAACAAACATCAAGCAACAAGGTTCACAACAAACAAACAATCTATTATTGTCATATAGCCAAATTGATATGATCAATACACTAACACGATATCGTCATTCTATTTAGGTGGTGGTCAAATCTACCTCCTTCGTGGGTGCTTCAAGTTCTTGTTCAACTTTCTTGGATATCTTAGAAGTGTTGGCCGAATCCTGTGTCTTCAGTGGTCTTCCATGCATGTAGAACTTCATGTTGAATTGAAACTTTTCTATATGAAGCAGTAGAATCAGACTTAGACTATAAGAACATGGTCATCTAGAGTAAGATAAGGTATTTTCAGAAGGTTGATAGTAGATGAGAATACGAGGAAGACAGAGTGAAAAGATTTGTTTTTAGAAAAGTGAAGAAAAATAGATTTTCAATCCTATGGTCAAACCTATTCTATCCAAACCTAGGGTTTCGAACCTACAGGCAACACAGTGCTCTGATACCATCTGTAGCGTACCTGCACTTTAAATAAGGCAGATACCTGTGTATAGTGCAAATCCCTGGATCGATTCGTTTGCACACACAGTTTACGATGTAATATCACAACAAAGTATCAATCTTATTACATCGATGATCCAGACTTACAAAATATTCGATACAAGTTGCATAGCATAAAGCTAACATTGAAAAAGTACACAACGGAAATACAATAGCAGTGGGTCTCCAACAACTTCATGTTGCCACAGGCGAAAACAAATTGGTTGTAGACTCGAAATCCCTTAACGAAACCTCACTCGTCATTTGAATAACCTGTAACAAATAAAATTTTGCAACAGAGTGGGTCAGATTCCATTAAAAATGGAGTCTGGCAAGTGACACTATGGTGGACACTTATTGGAATAACTCTAAAGCCTATATGCATATTTGGCTGGTGGAGTTCAAGGCTATTTTGCATAAAGCCAATTTTTCCTAACTCTTTGGAAAACACTTTTCTTCTATTCGAGACATCCGTGGCATGAAATCCACTGTCTCATTCTACCCTTGTTCACCCATCAAGTTTTATATTTTTTTAAGTTGGAATGGTGGAATCCTCCGTTGACATCCTCGTTAAGCTGCTCAATTGTCCGTTTCCGGGGACACGACTAAGTACTTAGATTTTAACTCTGCAGAGGTTGTGCACGTTCACCATTGTACCCATTCAACCCAGGTTATCCTTTACACACCATTTGTGATAAGGAAAGGAAAGAATAAGACGAGATCTTTCAGAAGCATTTTCCCTCCCACTCTGGCCTGACGCGCTCCACCTACAAATCCTCTACCACCACCTGTCAGGCCGGGAAGAGTCCACGCAGCTTAATTGATCAAGCCAGAGCCCATATTGGCAATGGCTGCACGAGAAGCAATCTTCACTCGGAGTTCTTCAGATCCCTTTGTTCCTGGGTGGCCATTCACAAGTGAATATTCCACAGGTATATCCCCTGGGAACAACACTCAACTCATACAGCCAAGCAACCAATTCCACCCAGGTGTTTGATTAAAACTTAGTAGACTTTATCTTTTTCATCAAAATAGTTTTTGCATAGCATCACTATTCTACTAAGTATTTTCATAGGAACCTAGACACAGGAATAAAGAGGTCTAAACATGGCTTGCATAGCAATACTATCCTACACATGCTTATAGAAAAATAATCTACTCATGCATAGAAAAATAATAGGACTTTTATGGGGGTGTGCCACTTGCCTTTGGAAGTTGTCTTTGCTCACAAACTTTTCAACAACGAACGTTTGCTCTCCGTTCAATCTAAACAATATAAGCAAATAACAATACAACAATCAACATAAAACACAACAAACATGGACAACAACACAAGGCATATAAAAGCAAAAACAAATTTCACAAAGGTTCATCACATAATTCAATATGCAAAAAGAATTGATGTGCTGAATAATGGGTTTTAATGGTCTAGTCTTAAATAGAAATTTATCACACATTAATTTGGTCAAAACATTTAAATCAAACTTAATGGTCTTAAAAGGCTTTTAATACCACTTAATTACCTTAAAAACACTGTTAAGACTCTTTAAATGTTTTACCATCAGTTTTAATTGTTTTCTATAATTAAAATTTTATTCAAAACTTATAAACAATACTACTGGTTAAAAGATAAAGTTTGTGACATTTTGCAAAAGAAACATATTAACATTATTCCTAGGATTAAAGTATAACAAAAATACTTAAATTTAGCCTCTGCTTTTTAAACCATCAAAATAATGCTCAAAATTGTTTTCTAACAAGGGCATAAAACTACACATATTTTAAGGTTTCTAAAACTATTTTATTTGCAAAAATTGGATTTATAGATTTAAAGTTATTACAAATATACTCAAATCATCCATTTGAAATTTGAATATTTTAAACTTAGTCAAATTTGAATTTTGTCAGATCTACAATATTCTACTTGTCGAGGGCTTTCCAAAAATATAAAGTTTGTTAAATTTGGATAAGTGGTTAAAAAGTTATGAGAGATCTAAGTGGCAGGGGCTTTTCTGCAAAACTGCCATTTAAACAATTAAAAGAAAACAATTTCCACGTCAGCGCTGACTGGGTTCCGACGTGGCGAACTCTGATTGGCTCGGATCTAGGGTTAACCTGGGCCGTACGATCTTAAGAGGATTGGGCGGTCCAGATCTGATCATACCTCTTCGGCCTGGATCTAATCTGGGCCGTTGGTGGGAGATCGAATGGCCTCGGCCGCGTCGACCAGGACATGGCGGCGCTGCTCCGCTGGGGTGGAGGACGACGGCGGCGTGGGCTCGGGCGTGGACGGCGCCGGAGCTGCGGAGGCTCCCCGGTCTCGAGGAGGCCACGGCGATGTGCGTCGCGGGGTGCTGAAGACGATGGCGACGTCGGCCTCGAGCGGCGTATCTCGATGCGGCGTGGAGGAGCGGCCGAGATGATTCGGGCGCCGCCGAGCTCCGGTCGGACGTGCCCCGCACGTTTTACTGCAAGGGAAGAGCGGGCAAGACGTCAGGGGGTGCGGGGGAGCAAGGGCAAGGCAATGGAGGGGGAAAACAGGTGGGGCAGAGGCTCACCTCGTTGAGGATCGAAGAAACGCGGCGGCGGACCGACGAATTCCGGAGAGCAAAATGCTCAGCCTGGGGGCACGGTTCAAAGGGAAAAGAGAGGGGAAAAGTGGAGGAGGGTCGGGGCTACAAATAGGGCAGGAGAGGGAGGGGTTTAATGGCCTTAATCGCACGAATTGAAGAGGAATGAATCCGGCCGTTTTCGGGCGTGGTCGGGGGCGGGATTTGGGGCGAGGTTGAAGACGGCCCCCTGACAGGTGGGTCCCGCCTGTCAGGGATTTTTCTTTTTCCTTTTTTGTTTTTTTGTTTTTATTATTTTCTTTATAACTTTTGATTTGTAAGTCCAAATGAGGTCAAACAAATTTCTAAAAATTTGTAAAATTATTGTCTTTGTGTTAAACCAGTTGAATGAATGTTTTGAACATTTTTGAAAAATAATATTTTGGAATATTGCTTAAATACAAATTTGACACCTAAAGTCGATTTGAAAATATATCTTAATTAAATTTTCTTTTAGCTAAATAAAATTTGTAAAATATCCACATTCCAATATGTTTAAATTTTAAGTCATTTAAACTCATTTTCAGATACTAAATTTCATTTTAGGCTTTAGTATAATACTAAATAACATAAAACATACTAAATGAAAATAAAAGGGAAAAAAATAATGTATTCATCTTAATTCAAAATAATTTGTGCACCATTATATTTTAATTCAATTGGAAACTTCATAACAACATTTGGAAAGATTTTAGTTTTAATTTATTGCTTATTTAGAAGATATATTCCTGAAGTCATTTTATGTTTTGAAAATAAATGAATATCATTTAAGCTAATGAAATGTTTATTTGGATAATTCATTAATTTTAATTTATGAAGTTATTAAAGTTATAACTTATAAACTTGAATTTAACCAAACTATTTTTTTTTGAGTTCTGGTAAAAGATTGAACCATTTGACAAATAGATCATGTTTTTAAATATATTAAATGAATACTTGTAAACATTATTTTAATTTATGAATAGCTATGGCTAGGTTTATTTAAATCAAATACTCATAAAGAAACTTTTTATTACAAGGCAAAGATTTGAAAGTTTGTAAAACATTTTTCAAAATACATATGGAGGTTTCAAGAAATACAATGGATAATATAATGTTTAACTTTAAACAACTTTTGAAAGTAATGTTAAACTGAGATATTTGAAATATTAAACTCTTTAATACGTTTGAAGTCTTTTATAGTTGGTTTTCTTATGCATTTAATGTTTTATTTTAATCAAAACAAAAGTTTAAAATTTTAGTGATTTTTGAACATTATAAAATGCTGGGATGTTACAATAGAACCGCTTCATACCTACGAACCTTATGACCACAACAACGATCCAATAATTGCATGTTTAAGCATCCCTTTCGGGCCCTCCATTGAAAATGCAAAGCCAACTAAAGAGAGAGAAACAGTCACCCGCCAGCCACAGATACGGTACAAGCCGTATTTCAGTAGTGGAACCAGTCTCGCGTAAGCGTACGCGTAAAGTCGGTCCGGGCCGCTTCATCAACTCGATGCCGCTGGAATCACAAGTGCACGCTAGAGGGTAGCAAATAACAGGAACGGTGCCCCCGCGCAGAACACGGGTTCTAACAGCGTACAGCTATATCTACGATAGATCGGCTCTGATACCACTGAAGGGGGATCGTGTGCAGAAAACAAAAACTTTCCTAGCAACGATATCCTTAAACTAGCCAAGATCTACACTATGCAGATATAGAAGTACGGCGGAGATCGGAATACATACCCTCGTAGACCGAATAGCGGGGATTACGCTCCCGCACAAGCGTTGACGACGAAGACGACGTAGCCGACCTCTAGGTCGCGGGGAACTCGGCGCGATGAAGACGACGAAGATGACCCCGAGGTCGGGTGGAGGAAGTAGGCCTCCGAATACCGCTAGCGCAGCACCTCGCAGGGCGTCACACACATACGGTGGAGACGACGACCTCCGAAGCTCCACTCCAGGACGAGCAGCAGAAGACTTGGACCGGAACACCAGCAGCGCGGCAGCGGGCTATGGTGGAAGAGATCCCCCTCCTCTACTCGGCGCGGCTCCGACAAGGGAACCACGAGATCGAGAGAGAAATTGGGAATTAATTGGTGAATTAAAAGGCCAGGGGTGCCCCTTCTTATATAGGCTCCCGGAGGGAGCCAACCTCCCTAGCCATGCAATGTGGGACTATCCCACAGCCATGGTGCGGCTAGGGATGGTGCGCCGGCCCTAGGTGGGCCCCATTTGGCCCACCTAGGCCGGCCAAGCCTCCCCCACAAAATTCCCTTGAGGGTTCCCCCCCATGGGCCTTCTTTCGACCAGAAGGCCCATTTAGGGAAATCAGCCTAAATAAATTCGAAAATAAATATATAAAATCATATTTGCATATTAATTACACTAATTAATATCAAACATAATATATATAATTTTTCCTAGCTCCGAAAACTCTTTCGGCGCTGTCCGATCTCCATCGGACCCCTCCCGGGACGCTCCCGGTGATCTCTTTCCTTTCCGGTTGTCTTGTCGAAACCCCTTAAGTGTGTTACCCTAGCGGTTCGATATAATAACAGGTACGATCAAGACTCCTCTATGATCAACGACTAACTCTTAGGCCCTGGACCCCATGAATTAATCCCTGTGATATAACGAATGACTTTCATCTATCAAACCTGGACGTATAGTCTTAAACCCTTTGTCATGGCGATACTTAGCGTGTCCGAGCATCATTCTCAGATATCTCCATACCTAGCATGATCTCGTTACCGACATCGCTATCTTCTACTCGTCTATGATATTATGTCAGCTGGTGACCTAGTCACATGTTTGCAAACTCATTTGACATAATCTCACCGAGTGGGCCCTAGAGTATCTATCCGGCTATGCGGACTGACAAATCCCGCTGTTGACCCCTCGTCTCAACTACCCCCATCCGATATCCAAAAGTATCACCGTTATTGTCACACTAGATAAGATGCGACGTTTGGTGCGATTAAAGTATCTTTCAGGGATAACAATAAGAGTTGATCTCACGGTCTTAAGGCGTAATGACTATGTCCTATAAATACTGGGTATGTCCATCACATCGTTACTCCTAACGATATGACTTCCATTGCCGACCGGCGCCATGCCCTATGATCGGGAAACCTCGATCATCAATCGCGCAACGAAACTAGTCTTAGTAGAGGCTACTAGGGACCTGGTTGTTTATCTACCACACCTGTATTAATGTTTCCGCTTAATACAGTTATAGCATGGTGTAAAACATATAATGAACGATTGGGATATTGCCAATAAACTATGTTTATTAAGTGCCTCTAGGGCATATTCCCTTCAGGTAGACCTCGATGAAATCGTTGATCTTGAACTTGAGATTCCGAGTGGTGCAACGGAAGCAATTCCGGAAACGTCCTCCGTGGAAGGAGTGGGAGAAACTGTCGAGGAAGATGTTCTACCTCGTAGGTCTGGTAGATCTCGGATCGCACCAGAATGGTATGGCAACATGGTTTGCACCGTCATGCTAGTCGAGCAAGACGAACCTACGAACTACAAGGAGGCGATGGCGAGTCTAGAGTCCGAGAAATGGCTTGAAGCCATGAAATCCGAAATAGGATCCATGTATGATAACAAAGTGTGGACTTTGATGGATATTCCCGAAGGGCGCAAGGCCGTCGAGAATAAGTGGATCTTTAAGAAGAAGACTGATGCTGATGGTAATGTGACCGTCTATAAAGCTCGGCTTGTCGCAAAGGGTTTCCGACAAGTTCATGGAATTGACTACGATGAAACTTTTTCACCGGTAGCGATGCTTAAGTCTATTCGGATTTTGTTAGCGGTAGCTGCCTACTATGATTATGAAATCTGGCAGATAGACGTCAAAACGGCCTTCCTAAATGGAAACATTGAGAAAGAGTTGTACATGGTACAGCCGGAAGGTTTTGTTGATCCAGGAAATGCTAACAAGGTGTGCAAGCTTCAGCGATCCATCTATGGATTGAAGCAGGCATCTCGGAGCTGGAATCTTCGCTTTGATGAGGTAAACAAAGGTTTTGGATTTGTCCAAAATGTGGAAGAGACCTGTATTTACAAGAAAATGAGTGGGAGCTCGGTTGTGTTCTTAGCACTGTATGTTGACGACATATTGCTGATTGGGAATGATGTGAAACTTCTGAATAGCGTGAAGGAATATTTAAACAGTAAATTTTCCATGAAGGACTTAGGAGAAGCTGCGTATGTTTTAGGCATAAAAATCTATCGCGATAGATCAAGGTGCCTATTAGCACTAAGTCAGAGTACTTATCTTGATAAAATACTGAAGCGTTTCCGTATGGAGAAGGCAAAGAAGGGTTCTCTGCCGGTTATCAAGAATAAGATATTGCGTAAGGCGCAGTGTCCGGTGACGGAACTGGGTAAGGCCGAAATGACGAAACATCCTTATGCTTCAGCCATAGGATCGATCATGTATGCAATGTTGAGTACTAGACCGGATGTGGCATTAGCTCTAAGTTTGACAAGCCGGTTCCAGAGTAATCCTGGAATGCCGCATTGGGTAGCTGTTAAGAGCATTCTTAAGTATCTCAATAAGACAAAGGAAATGTTCCTTGTGTATGGTGGCTGCGATGAAGAACTTGGCGTAACGGGTTACGTAGATGCAAGTTTCTGCTCAGACCCCGATGACTGTAAGTCACAGACAGGTTACGTGTTCAAGGTGAATGGAGGCGCCGTGTGCTGGAGAAGTGGGAAGCAACCCATAGTCGCACAATCTACAATGGAATCGGAGTATATCGCTGCTTGCGAAGCCGCGAATGAAGCTGTGTGGCTGAGGAAGTTCGTCATCGAACTTGGAGTGTTCCCGAGCGTGCAAGACCCCGTGATCCTCTTCTGCGACAATACGGGTGCCATTGCAAACGCCAAGGAGCCAAGGTCTCACTCCACCGCCAAACACATTCTCCGACGCTTCCATGTGATACGTCAGTACGTACAAAGAGGCGATGTGAAGATTTGCAAAGTGCATACGGATCTGAATGTGGCAGATCCGCTGACGAAGCCTCTTCCGCTTGGTAAGCATGAAAAGCACCAGTTAGCTATGGGTGTTAAGCTTTTACCAAGTTATAATCTAGATTAAGTTGTACTCTAGTGCAAGTGGGAGACTGAAGGAGATATGCCCTAGAGGCAATTAATAAAGTGTATTCTTTATCATATCTCGTTTGTTCATAATAGGTTTTTGTGTCATGCTAGAACCGTATTAAGCGGAAACATTAATGCGGGTGTGATACGTAAACAACCAGGTCCCTAGTAGCCTCTACTAAGACTAGTTTCGTTGCGCGATTGATGATCGAGGTTTCCCGGTCATGGGGCATGGCGCCGGTCGGCAATGAGAGTCATATCGCTAGAGAACGATGTGATGGACATACCCAGATTTGGAGAACGTAGTCGTTACGCATTTGACCGTGAGATCAACTCTTATTGTTATTCCTGGAAGATACTTTGATTGCACCAAACGTCGTATCTTATTTAGTATGACAATAACGGTGATACTTTTGGGTATCGGAAAGGAGTAGTTGAGACGAGGGGTCAAGAGCGGGATTTGCCAGTCCGCATAGCAGGATAGATACTCTCGGGCCCACTCGGTGAGATCATGTCTAATGAGCTTGCAAGCATGTGACTAGGTCACGGAGACATGAGATCATGAACGAGTAGAAGATAGCGTCGTCGGTAACGAGGTCGGGATTAGGTATGGAGATATCTATGGAACGACGCTCGGACGTGCTAAGTATCGCTATGGCAAAAGGTTTAAGACTTTACGTTCAGGTTTGATAGATGAAAGTCATTCGTTATATCACAGTGATTAATTCATGGGGTCCAGGCTTACGAGTTAGTCGTTGATCATTGAGGAGTCTTGATCATACCTGTTATTATATCGAACCGCTAGGGTAACACACTTAAGGGGTTTCGACAAGACAACCGGAAAGGAAGGAGATCACCGGGAGCGTCCCGGGAGGGGTCCGATGGAGATCCGGCAGCGCCGAAAGAGTTTTCGGAGGTAGGAAAAATTATATATATTATGTTTGATATTAATTAGTGTAATTAATATGCAAATATGATTTTATATATTTATTTTCGAATTTATTTAGGCTGATTTCCCTAAATGGGCCTTCTGGTCGAAAGAAGGCCCAAGAGGGGAAAATTCCCAAGGGGAATTCGGTGGGGGGCTTGGGGGGCCGACCCAAGTGGGCCAAGGGGCCCACTAGGGGGCCGGCGCACCCAGCCATGCCGCACCAGGCATGTGGGGGTTAGTCCCACATTGCCTGGTTAGCAAGTTGGCTCCCCCTGGGAGCCTATATAAGAAGGGGCACCCCTGGCCTTTTAATTCACCAATTAATTCCCGATTTCTCTCTCGATCTCCTGGTTCCCAAGTTGGAGCCGCGCCGAGCTGAGGAAGGGGGGATCTCTTCCACCATAGCCCGCTGCCGCGCTGCTGGTGTTCCGGTCCAAGTCTTCCGCTGCTCGTCCTGGACGGAAGCTTCGGAGGCCGTCGTCTCCACCGTACGTGTGCGACTCCCTGCGAGGTGCTGCGCTAGCGGTACTCGGAGGCCTGCTTCCTCTACACGACCTTGAGGTCGGCTTTGTCGGTCTTCATCGACAATGTTTGTGCGGGAACGTAATCCCCGCTTTCGGTCTACAAGGGTACGTATTCCGATCTCCGTTCGTACTACTATATCTGCATAGAATAGATCTTGGCATGCTTTTAGGATATCGCTAGTAGGAAATTTTTTGTTTTCTGCACACGATCCCCTTCAGGTAACTCGAGGTTCCAGCAACTCGGGTACTAGACAAACGAGAATCCGCTGGGATCTCGGATAGGAACTCGGCAGCTGGACCCCTGTGATGCACAGTTTCGGCTGGACCGGTGATGCACACGGTGGGTGTGTTGTTGGGAGATCCCAAGAGGAAGGTGTGAAGTAGTGCAGCAGCAAGTTTCCCTCAGTATGAAACCAAGGTTATCGAACCAGTAGGAGATGAAGGATTTCCTTGAGGTGTCAAGGCGCCAGAAAAGTGCTTCCTGGTGGTTGACGTGGAGCCTGCACACAAACAATCAAAATACTTTGCCCCAACTTAACAGTGAGGTTGTCAATCTCACCGGCTTGCTATAACAAAGGATTAAACGTATGTGTGGAAAAAAGAGTGATGTTTGCAGAAAGTAACAGGTTTGCAGTTGTGGCTTTATCAGATTAATGAGAAGGACCGGAGTCCACAGTTCACTAGTGGTGTCTCTCCATAAATAATAATAACATTCATCCATGCGTGGTTAACAAATTACAGCTAGGCAATTGACATAATAATGATGAGCAACCCAATGCATATACTAATGATATGGTGTCTAGTGTGAGATTCATTCGGTCATTACAACAATATACATAGACCGTTCCAACCACATCTATGAATAATAATCCACCTTCCGGTTAGCGTCTGCACCCCTTTCAGTATTAAGTTGCATGCAACCGATTATTGCCTTAAGAACTTTGTGTAAAGTAAGTAAGTAACATCATCTTTAGATAAAGTACTACTGTTTTATCCCTAGTAACAACAGTACATCTACAAACTTAGAGCTTTCTGTCACTGCACCAGATTAAATAGAGACATGAACCTACTATCGAGCATAAATACCCCCTCTTGGAGTTACAAGTATCTACTTGTCCAGAGCATACACAAGTAGCGGAGAGCATGCAATATCATTAAATAGCACACACATAATATATTATCAAGCAATAACTTTAGTACTCAATATTCATCGGTTCCCAACAAACACAACATGGAGAATTACATAAAGATGATCTTGATCATGATAGGCAGCTCACAAGATCTAAACATGATAGCACAAGAGGAGAAGACAACAATCTAGCTACTGCTATGGACCCATAGTCCAAGGTAGACTACTCACGCATTAGTCCGGAGGCGGTCATGACGACGTAGAAGCCTCCGGGGATGATCCCCTCCGGCAGGGTGCTGGGGAGCAGTTCTGATCTCTCCCGAAGTGGTGGCGGCGACGGCAGCGGCTTGGGACCAGTGGAGGAAAAAGTGATTAACCGTCTGGAGTTTTTAGGTCAGGGGGGGTATATATGGGCGAAAGACCTAGGTCGGTGGGCGCCCGAGGGTGCCACACCCCCTCCCGGCGCGACAACATTGGGAGCCGCGCCACGGGGCGATGTGGGCCCCTCGGGATCCATCTTCGTCTCGTCTTCGGTTCTTCTGGTCGCAAATATTCCAAAAATAAATACTGGTTGGCTCGTTTCCAATTTGGCGGATATTTCCTTAAGAGCTTTTCTGAAACCAAAAACAACAGAAAACACGGAACTGGCAATTTGGCATCTTGTTAATAGGTTAGTGCCAGAAAATTCATAAAACTATATAAAATGCATATAAAACATGTAATAATATAACATAGCATGGAACACAAGAAATTATGGATACGTTGGAGACGTATCAACATCGCCAAACTTAGTTCTACTCGTCCCGAATAGGCAAGAACGATAAAAGAAGAATAATTTCTGAAGTGACATGCTTAAACAAAATCTTGATCAAGTAATTCATTGTAAGGCATGTAAACTGAAATCAAATGAATAAGGGCTGTATTTTATATTGATATCAAATGAGTAATGAACAAACAAGTAGGCGAAGCAAGCAAAGCTTTCAATGATATAGTACTAGATAGCAATCAACTGTGCAAAGTAGATATTAAAGATGATTTAAGCTTCAAGCACAACAATATAATCATCTAATGCTTCCAACAAACATGTCAACTTTATGAAAGGATCAAGTCAAGTAATAGCAATATGCACGTAGAAGATCAATATATTATTTGTTCAAAAGAAACAAGCAAGCGTTCAACGTTGGTTCCTGGCACCAGGATGTTATGACTAAGAGAATGTTAACGGAGGTTTGGAAGGCCAACTGAAGAAAGGCTCACAAAGCTGTAAATGATCATTAGAGAAGAGAAAGCCATACAATCGAAGCTATGCAAGGAGTAGTGATTGCCTTAAAACGGATGCACAATGAGCTATAAGTATATGAAAACTCTCCAATGGAACTAGTGGGGGTGCATCCAACTTGCTTGCTCACGAAGACCTAGAGCACTTTTGAGGAGGCTCATCATTGAAATATACAAGCCAAGTTCTATAGTGTAAACTTCCCCTCATAGTTATGCAACTAAGACATGAAAACTCTCTCATTTGGAGTAAAAGTGCTAAACATGAGCACAAATGATAATCACAAATGATATGGTCCTATAACATGAGCACAAGTGACGACTATAAATGATATGGTGCTGTAACATAAGCACAAGTGTGTGATAAAGAATAGTAATGCTACCCCCTTTTTATTTCTTTCTTTCTTTCTTTTTTCTATTTTTTTCTTTTTCTGTTTCTCTTTTTGATGGCCTCCATGGCTCTTTTCACTTTTAGGGCCAAACATCCTAATATGATACATGATGTATGAGAACACAATAATGATGATAAAACAACATACTGATGATATAAATAACTATATGAATGTGTCATAAGAATATATATGACAACAATGCCTCTGTCAGTGTAGCAGGTTATGCAGTGCTCTAGTGTAACATGGCTAAAACCACACATCAGCTTTATAGAAACACGCAAAGTAATAAATAAGTAATGAATGACAACAAGTCATGTAATGTAAGATGGATGTTGCATGACAATATATCTCGGAACAACTATGAAAATGTTGTAGTAGGTAGGTATGGTGGCTGTTTTGAGAAAGATGTTTGGCTTATGTGTAGGAGAACAAGATGAAGATCTCCCACGAGTTTGGATGTACCCGCTAAAAATGCACCAACTCTCAATGTGAGAAAGGGCGAAGCAAAGTACCGAAGAGGCTAGCAATATGGTGGTGGAAGTGCCATGAAAACCGCAGTTTTAGAACTCACGAGTAAAAAGATTCCAAATAAAAATATGACCATACAAGGCATAATGTAATTTACTCCTAGGGGTGCTGTGGAAAATGAACAAGTCACTGTTGGGGACCCGACCGTAGCGCATATCATAAAGCCATTACGATTGCCTTAGGCAAAAACAAGTCATATACCATTATGCAATCAACTGGAAATTTAAGTGTGGCACAGTTTTCAAGTTTCTCTAGACCAACCATTTAATCATTCCACTTTACTAGACCATCATGTTTACCATTAAGCAAATTAATATCTCAAAACAACATCAATGATTCAAGTGACACAATTTAATGATCTACAAGATTAATGTATCATTTAATTATACCATCTACCACATTTATCATTTTCCGTTCTCAACCAAACCCCAATCAACTTATTTAAAAGATAAACTCTCCAAGTAATTAAACAATGAGATATGAGATTATAACATAACAAAGCTAACATCTCTTACAAGAGATGCATGAAAATAAGAGCTAGGGAGCAAACAATAACATGAGAAGAATACTCAACGAATATAAGTGAAGAATACGAGTATTCATATGAAAGAGCGGAGCGTGTCTCTCTCCAACAAAAAAGAATGCTAGGATCCATATTTATTCAGAGAATGAAAATAACAAAAACATAAATAAAAACAAACAGACGCTTCAAGATAAGAACATAAGATGTGACAGAATTAAAATATAGTTTCACAAGAAAGGACCTGATAGTTTGTCGATGAAGAAGGGGGTGCCTTGGGCATCCCCAAGGTTTGACGCTTGAGTCTTCTTCAATTATATTGGGGTGAACCACCGGGGCATCCCCAAGCTTTGGCTTTTCTATCCTCTTGATCACATTATATCATCCTTTTCTCTTGATCCTTGAAAACTTCCTCCACACCAAACCTAGAGTAACTTCATTAGAGGGTTAGTGCACAAAAAAATATGATATTCTATAGGAACACAATTGCTACCAATGCTACTGGATATTAGCTACAACCACTAAAACTTAAAAGGATAAAAAGATCCAATAAAAATAGCAAAAGAGACATTGCAAAAGAAAATGACAGAATATGTCAAAAACAGAACAGTCCGTAAAAACAAATTTTTTTGAGCCACTTAACTTGCTCAGATCAGAAAACTCCAAACTAATGAAAGTTGCGTATACATTTGTGGATTATGTACAACAAAGGGCAGATTTTTTCGGAATTTTCAGTGAATTGATATAATTTTTACGGTGGACAGCAGAAATCTGTTTCAGCACAAGAATTGAATTTTAACATCAACTTTCGACTAGAGGCTTAACTTGACACAACATTGCAATAAAAATAAGATACAAAGGAATTGCTACGGAGGTAGGACAAGTCCTTGACACAAGCAAAACAAATTAAAATAACAGGAATAAAAGTGGGTTGTCTCCCATAAGCGCTTTTGTTTAACGCCTTTGAGCTAGGCACAAAGTGAAACTCAAGTATTGTCAAGAGATGAAGCATCAACATTATAAGCATGAGCAGCTCTTCGTTTGTTTCTCTTACCATATTTCTTACCTTTGTTTGTAGGGAACGTTTTCCAACTTCCAGGGGAAGTAGTGAAGCCCATAGTTCCTTTTCCTACATCAATCTTAGCTCCCAAAAAATTCAACAGCGATCTTCCAAAAGTAATTTGTACTGTTCCTGCACATTCAATGACATGGTAAGCAGTGGATACAGTTCTTCCCAAGAGTGTTGTATATACTCCCTCAGCTACCCCAATGGGTTGTAAAATAGTATTATCAGTAAGGGTTACTTCTTCTCCCCCTTCAACAGTTCCCCAAGTATTTAAAGATGCATGAATGTATTTAGGCATGAGACAAAACTCAGACATAATGTCACAACGAGCAAGAATTTTTTATTACAAATGGTCACTTTCAAGGTAGGGAGACACAATGATGGTTCAGAGTTTATTGGAACATAGTCAAGTTTTTCACGAATCTTATTATACCCATCTTTTAAGAAAGAGATGCTTGTTTCAAGGGTATTTAGTCTAGTATGAATATTACCAATACTTGTACTACATTTATTAGATGAAAAAGAAGACATAATTAATTTCTTTATTGCATTGAAAGCTTGATCTCCATCATATTGGAGGAAATCTCCTCCCACTATAACATCTAAAGCATACCTATAGCAAAGAACAAGCCCAAAATAAAAGCTACTAAGAAGCAGACTTAAGGTCATTTTAGGTTCGGTTTAACCATATGTTTCAAAAATTCTGGACCAAACTTCTCCAAAAGTTTCTTCATTCCCTTGTTTAAAAGTAAAGATTAATTCTTCGGGTGACACAGTGACAGGAAAATACCAGACATAATAAACTAAACTATTTTTGTTTGATGATTAAGATAATGCAAATAAAAGACAAGCCGAAATAACAATAATAGAGAAATAATTAACAAACCGAAATAAGAAAAGCAACAAAACTGAAAATAAAATACTAAAACCAAAATAAGAAAAGTAATGCAAGTAACTAATTTTATTGTATTTTTAATATTAAGCAAACAAGACAGTAGTAAAAATAAACTAAGCAATACAATAACAAAATAAAAAGATTAGAAGTGCGAAAACTCCCCTCGCAGTGCATCTTCAAATCCCTGGCAACGGAGCCAGAAAAATGCTTGATGCACACGATGGGTGTGTTGTTGGGAAACCCCAAGAGGAAGGTGTGAAGTAGTGTAACATCAAGTTCCCCTCAGTATGAAACCAAGGTTATCGAACCAGTAGGAGATGAAGGATTCCCTTGAGGTGTCAAGGCGCCAGAAAAGTGCTTACTGGTGGTTGACGTGGAGCCTGCAAACAAACAATCAAAATACTTTGTCCCAACTTAACAATGAGGTTGTCAATCTCACCGGCTTGCTGTAACAAAGGATTAAACGTATGTGTGGAAGAAAGAGTGATGTTTGCAGAAAATAATAGGTTTGCCGTTGTGGTTTTATCAGATTAATGAGAAGGACCGGGGTCCACAGTTCACTAGTGGTGTCTCTGCATAAATAATAATAACATTCATCCATGCGTGGTAAACAAATTACAGGTTGGCAATTGACATAATAATGATGGGCAACCCAATGCATATACTAATGATATGGTGTGTAGTGTGAGATTCATTTGGTCATTACAACAATATACATAGACCGTTCCAACCACATCTATGACTAATAATCCACCTTCCGGTTAGCGTTTGCACCCCTTTCAGACCGAATAATGATGAGAAACCCAATGCATATACTAATCATATGGTGTTAGCACCCGTTTTTGGCAGCTGGCCGGTTTTAGGATCACAAAACTGGAACAAGGTGGAAGGTTGATTTGGGTGTGCGAAGTTTCTTGAAGGCCCATGGAGGCAAGTCAATTCTAGCCTAGGGAAAGCAAGGTCAGAAGAAGGTGGTAGAAAAGAAGCCAACTTTGTCAAAACAAGGTGGACAAAGTCAACTTTGTCAAAACAAGGTGGACGAAAAGAAGCCAGCTTTGTCAAAACAAGATGGTAGAAAAGAAGCCAACTTTGTCTAAACAAGGTGGACGAATTCAACTTTGTCAAAACAAGGTGGATGAAAAGAAGCCAGCTTTGTCAAAACAAGGCGATAGAGTAGAAACCAACGTTGTCAAAACAAGGCGGCAGAAAGACAACTTTGTCAAGACAAGGCAGCAGAAAGGAAGACAATGTTGTCAAAATGAGCCGACAGAAGAGAAGCCAATGTTGTCAAAACAAGCCGGCAAAAGAAGACAACTTTCCCTGATCAAGGCGGCAAAATGCAGCTTCCTGCAATCATGGCGGAGGACAAAAGACAACTTTCCCCGATCAAGGTGAAATGCTAAAGAAGGCAACTTTCTCCGATCAAGACGGAAGGAAATAGGCAACTTTCCCCGATCAAAGTGGAAGGCAAAAGGTAACTTTCGTTGATCAAGGCGGAGACAAAAGACAACTTTTCTAAAGGCAATTTGCCCGTATCAAGGCGGAAGGCTAAAGGTGGCAAAGAGAAGGCAACTTTGAGATCAGGCTGGAAGAAGGAGGCAACTTTCCAAAGAAGCTAGACAGATTGAGTCCGGGTCTAGCACGAAGCCGATCAAGAATCCGCCAAGTTAGGATAGAATCCGACTTAAACCATGAATTGTAATTCGCGTAGGAGTCCAAAACTTGTATGGGAAGTCCAGCCGCCTCATATATATATGAGAGGTGATGGACGATTGAAATTAAGCAAACAATCGACAACCTATCAATACAACCCTACTTTTGTCTCCTTCAACCCTTGTTCCTGCTTCCGTTGTTCGGCGATTTCGCAGATCTTGCCGGATATCGAAAATCGATCTGAGAGCGGCCAAGTCCGGCTTAGCTCAGCCAATCGTTGCCGGCTTTCCTTAGACGGGGCTTCCCGAGGGGCTGGGGCGTCTGGTCTCAAAAGCACCGGCATACTGTCTTGCGTATTGCGCTGTAAGCCAGCCTCCCACGGGGCGAGTTGCGGAGTATCTCCCCCAGCACCGCGGGTACACGAGGACATGTTCGTGTGACGCGTTTCGAGCGCAACACACTTTTTGGCGACTCCGCTGGGGAAAAGATCATCATGTCAAAATCAATTCCTCAGCCAGCTGATGTTACCGCCGAAAACATCATCAAGCCTAGCTTTGATGATCTTTCGGCTGAACAGCGCCAAGCCTATGAGGCGTGGAAGAAGGAACGTCAAGAGCAACTCGATGCGCTAGATAAAAAACGCAAGGAAGAATTCGAGGCTCTGAAGAAAAGGTAGGAAGAGGAGGACGTCAAATCGTTCCACTCTGGATACAAGAAAAGCCGCCAAGGGGACGTCGTTCCACTTGGCAACAACAAGCTGCCACCCATGCTCGGTATCTCAACCGAGCCTACTGTAAGTTCTGATGTCTTCTCTAAAGATCAAATAGCTGCGATTAATCATTACGCCACCGAGTCTAGTAACTTAGCTTATGCGGCCATGTTAGATATGTTAAAAGCTGGGAAAAATACACCTGATAATTATGCTAATGTTGGTGGCACGAGTATTCCTGCTAGACATCCTAATATCTATCCACCTAATCCATCGGCAACTCTTCAGAGTACGCCGATGAGGCGTCCTTTTCAAGACAATCAGCTAATCAACGTGCCAACTTCTCCAGTGCCTATCGGTAGCGTGTTATATTCGGCCCCACCGCCGAATCAGGCTATGCCACCAGTAGCTAATTTCATGGTGCCGAATTATAATTCGGTGGCTGATACGCAAATGAATTTTTCACCAAGTGTTGCAACTCCGGTTGCAGCACCACCAGTAGGTACTTCGGTCATGGACGAGAACATGGTTACCCTTAGAGCCGAACTTCAGAAGATGTTTTTTGAAAACTTCGGCATAGAGCTGAAGCCGATCAACCGGATGTGCCAAAAGCCTTACCCTTAATACTTTGATAGTATACCGTATCCCCATGGTTATAAGGTCCCTGATTTTGCTAAATTCAATGGGGTAGATAATAAGACAACATGGGAACATGTAAGTCAATATCTAGCACAGTTAGGAGAAGCTGGCAACACTGATCCTTTGAAAGTGCGTTTGTTTCCATTGTCATTAACTGGTACTGCTTTTTCATGGTTTTCCGCTTTACCTTATGGCTCTATTCATACTTGGTATCATCTAGAGAAAAAATTCCATGAACACTTTTATACCGAAGATAACGAGTTGAAGTTATCCCACCTTACATCGGTTAGGCAAAAGTCTGACGAATTGGTCACCGATTATGTCAAGCGATTTAGAGATACCAAAAACTGGTGCTATAGTTTGGTGATAACTGAAAGAGATATGGATGACTTAGTTCTCAATGGTTTAAAGTCACACATAAAAGAAAGAATTGAGGGTTTCGAGTTTCTGAATATTAGCCAAGTCTTGCAAAGAGCATTGGCTCAAGAAAACCGAAACAAAGAAGTGAAAGAAACTCATAGGACTAAGTTTGATCGTCCTCATCTTCATATGGTTGAGTATAATAGTGAGAACTTTGGTGATGAAGCCGAAGTTTATTCCGCCGAGTTTGTTTGGCCTAGCAAGGATAAACCTTATGTGTGCGATGACTTAAAGCCGATTCGTAAGAATCGGGATGATGAATTAAAATGCAGCTTTGACGTAGGCAAAGGTGATAGAATATTTGATGCCTTGTTAAAAGATAAAGTGATAAGAGTTAATCATGTTATATCGTCTCCTGATGAATTAAGGCAGCGAGCTTATTGCAAGTATCACAATTCTTTCTCTCATGCTATTAATGATTGCAATGTCTTTCGTCGACAGATCCAATCGGCCCTCAATGACGGACGA
This sequence comes from Poa annua, assembly GCA_026929855.1. NCBI lineage: Eukaryota > Viridiplantae > Streptophyta > Magnoliopsida > Poales > Poaceae > Poa > Poa annua. The sequence continues at coordinate 73,725,047 of CM049431.1, read as the reverse complement.
TTGAGCTTTTTTGGCATGGCAATTGACACACAACCGTTCCCAATGAACGCGCTAGACTTGGAGGGAAATAAGGTTTTGCTTCAGCTAGAGGCGGCCGAAGGGGCTAATACGTCTAATATTGTTGTTGGTGTGCCACGGGAAAAGACTGACAGCAAGGTCGCAGGAAGGCAAGTTACTGTAAGCCAGCAACCCGGTGGCCAGGAAGTCATCAAGATCACCATCAAAAATCTTGCGCTCGGGGGGCAAAAGCCACACTCGGATGGTTTGCCGCCAAGATTTATAAAGCCCAAGAACCTAGAAGTTGGCAGATGGAAGACAAATCAGGCTGAATATAGGCCAAGGAAGATAAAGCCAACTTTTGACATGTTGCTGAACAAATATGTGCGCCAAGCCGGGTCAAGATCAACCCAATATCAACATGGAAAACGGTCAAGGTCACCATCTGCTAAGGAGGAAAGTCGGCATGAGAAGCCGGCTAACGAGTTCAAATGCAGGGCAACCCGACAATCTGTGCAGAGCCGGCTTGTATATCCCGAGGACTCGTCATATTGGCGGGTCAAGGCGCAAGGTGCTGAGAAGGCTCTAGAAGGCGGATCAGAAGCTGGCAACATGCTGATCATTGGGAAACATGTTTTCAAGATGAAGGACCCGGTTGTAGAGCCGACAAACAACAAGCCGACACTCACTGTCGTGCCAAAGGCAACAACCCATGATCATGAAGTCAGCTCTAGTCAATTTGTGGTTCCTCCTCCTCGGGATCCAAAATATACTCAACCGAAGTGGTGTCCGCCGGTTATAACAAAGACACAAAGGCGGAAATTGCAAAGGGCAAGGAACCGAGAGAAGGCAGAAGAAGGAGCAGAGAGAGCCAGGGATGCCAGATTCAATGTTGAACGGCCAAAGGTGCCATCTCAAGTTTGGGTTCCTAGGCCGGTTATTATGGCAGCATCAACAGCGGTTACGCCAGGTCTAGCCGCGGTCAATGACACAATGTTGGTTGTTGCACCGACTGTTACTTACTCATCATGGGCCGATGAGGTGGAAACAGCAGATTTGGCAAAGGAGAAGTCGGCAAATGAAGAATTGGCAGCCGAGCCGTCAACTGTAGACATCACAATGGAAGAGCCGACAAGTATAACAGAAAAGTTGGTGGATGAAGATCCGGCACCATCAGAATCCACAGTAGGCGAATCGGACAATATGACCGATGATGAAGAGTTGCTGGATTATGAAGAAACACCGAGCCAGACGAGCATGGATATCAACATGGTGTATTATCTGCCTGCCAAGTTCCGAGCTGTTGAAGAAGGAGAAATTGCACAAATCAACTTTGGGCCCAAAAATGCCACCTTTGAGAAACCTAATGGACCGGTTAAACACCTGAAGCCTTTGTACGTTAGAGGGCATATTGATGGAAAGCTGGTCACTAGAATGTTGGTGGATGGAGGAGCTGTGGTAAATCTGATGCCATATTCTATCTTCAAGAAGCTAAAATTAGACGATGATGACTTGATGAAGACAAACATGGTATTGAATGGGTTCGAAGGAGGAGAAGGAATAGAAGCCAAAGGAGTGATAAGTTTGGAGCTCACAGTTGGCAGCAAAACTCTGGCTACTGCTTTCTTTGTTGCTGAGGTGCAGGGAAATTACAATGTACTGTTGGGACGGGATTGGCTTCATGCCAACCAATGTGTTCCATCAACTATGCACCAGCAACTTGTTCAATGGATTGATGACTAGATTGAAGTCGTCCATGCTGACGAGTCGGCATGTATTGCATTAGCCGAGTCGGTTGTTGATTGGCAACATTCCAATGTCACATGCCTATCTGGGCGTGATTTATCCGGGTTCGATTTCCTGAGTGCTACCAGGGACGAATTCGTGCCAGTATCTCTAAAGCCGATAGGTGGAAATCGGCTGCAGCTCAAGTAGATGGATAAAAACGACGAGTGGCTGCAAAAACGTTTGGACAAGTATCAGTCCAAGAGGAACGATATGTGTGAAGCAATTGAAGAACCAGACGATATGGACAAGTTGGGACAAGGTTTTGCGTCAGCTGACTTACTTGAAGAAGTTGACATTGGGGATGGTACTATCTCTAGGCCAACATTTGTGAAGTAGAAGTTGGCAGCCGATTATAAGTCTAAGATGATCGCGCTAGTCTGGGAATATGTAGATTGATTTGCGTGGAAATACCACGAGATGCCTGGGTTGAGCCGAGAGTTGGTCGAACATCGGTTGCCTATCAAAGCCGGCTTTAGACCATACAAGCAGCCGGCTCGCAAGTTCAACCCAACAATCTATGACCGGATCAAGGCGGAGATAGGCCGGCTTTTGGAGGCCAACTTTATTCGGCCTTGTAAGTATGTTGAGTGGATATCCAACATTGTTCCGGTCGAGAAGAAAGGATCTGGCAAGATCAGGGCATGTATTGACTTCAGAGATGTAAATCGTGCCACGCCTAAGGACAAATATCCTATGCCAATAGCCGACATGATTATCAAGGAAGCCTCAGGTCACAAAGTTATCAGCTTCTTGGATTGCAACCCAGGATACAACCAGATATTTATGGCCGAAGAAGATTCGGCTAAGACGGCGTTTCGCTGGCCAGGCTTTGTTGTCTTGTTCGAGTGGACTGTGATGACCTTTGGCTTGAAGAATGCTGGAGCACATATCAGAGAGCAATGAACTTGATTTTTCATGATCTTCTAGGAGTAGTACTAGAGGTATACATTGACGATGTGGTGGTTAAGTCGGACGGCGAGTCAAGTCATTTGGCCGACTTACGACTTGCGTTTGAAAGAATGAGAAAGTACGGGCTCAAGATGAATCCTTTGAAGTGTGCCTTTGGCTTGTCGGTTGGAAAGTTCTTAGGCTTTATCATACATGAATATGGCATAGAGATTGATTCGGCAAAGATTGAAGCCATCCAAAAGATGACAGCTCCAAGTTGTTAAAAGGAGATGCAGAAGTTTTTGGGCAAGGTAAATTATTTAAGGAGGTTTATCACTAACTTGTCCAAAAAGGTTGATGCATTTACAGAAATCCTTCGGCTCAAGAACGGTGATGAGTTCACCTGGGGGGCAAAGCAACAAGAGGCTTTTGACAAGATCAAAATTTGCCTATCTACTCCGCCAGTTCTGAGGAAGCCTACTCGGGGGAAGCCTTTCCGGCTTTACATTGCCGCTGAAGAAAAGGTGATTGGAGCTGCCTTAACCCAGGAAGCTGAAGGGAAAGAGAATGTCATCACGTATCTGAGCCGGCGTTTGCTGGATGCTGAATCAAGGTACAGCTTTGTGGAGAAATTGTGCTTGTCTCTTAATTTTGCCTGCACCAAATTGCGACATTATTTGCTGTCCAGCGAATGCCAAGTCCTTAGTCAAACTGATGTTCTCAAACACATGATCCAAATACCGATTCTCAGCGGGCGAATCGGCAAGTGGGCATACGGATTGATCGAATATGAGTTGGCTTATGAGCCCCTCAAGTCTATGAAAGGCCAGATTGTAGCTGAATTCATTGTTGAACATCGGGTTGACCTGGGACAAGAAGCCGACTTGAATATCGTGTCGGCTGTACCGTGGAGGCTATATTTTGACGGCTCAGTCTGCGATGATGGGCAGGGAGTCGGTGTTGTATACATATCACCGCACGGTACTATTTTTGAGGCCTCTTATCGTCTTGATTATATTTGCACTAACAATGAAGCCGAATATGAAGCACTTTTATTCGGGCTAGAACTTCTAGTTGATGGAGGGGTGACTCATGTCGAGGCATATGGTGACTCATTGCTTGTTGTCCAGCAAGTATCCAAGATTTGTCAAGGTCATAGCGGGACACTCATCGTGTATCTTGACAGTTGCCTGGATGTTATCTCAAAGTTGGATTATTTCAACATATCACATGTTCCCAGGCAGGATAATTGGCTTGCCAATGAATTGGCACAACAGGCATCGAGCTATCATATCAGTCGAGGTATGTTCTTCGTTAGGCAGCTGCCGGTGACCCATGTTGCCAACTTGGAGGAAGCCAAACAGGAAGTCAGCTTGTTGGAGTCGGCTAAGGAAAAGCCAAAGTTTGAACCGTCAAGCGATTGGAGAAAACCTTATGTTGACTATCTGCAAGATCCAAGTCGGAAGGCTGACAGGGCAGTTTGGCGCACAACTCTCAAGTATACATTGGTGGATGCTGCCTTGTATCGCCGAACTGTTGATGGCCTTCTTCTAAAATGTTTGAATGAAGACGAACTAGAGTTGCTATGGGAGAGGTACATGATGGCCTGTGCAGAACGCATCAGTCGGCGCATAAAATGAAGTGGATTCTCAGACGATCCGGATTTTATTGGCCAACAATGATCAAAGACTGCATCAGATATTACAAGGATGCGAAGCTTGCCAAAAGTTTGGAGATATTCAGTGTCGGGGGGCTGCCCCCGGGTAGGGGCAGATCCCGGAATAATTCAGTAATGAGCCAACAGTACTTGACCTTTGGTGAGAGCAAGGGACACCTCCTGGTGTGCTGAAGGGGCAACTTGACCCTTGAGCGCTGGTAGAGTGCAATGTGCCTGCTGGCAGGCGCAAGGGTCAGCTCTAGCAACTATAAATAGACACCCCCAGCCTTCACAATGGCAGCACAAGCATCAGCGGATGGTTCCTCTAAGAACTAGCTTCTCGAAGATGTCTTTGCTGGTAGGTTAAGACATCTTCGGGAGGCTAGGCCTAGAGATACTCATCCAGGGACGAACTCGGACGCCTCCGGAAAGGATCTCGGATCTTGGGCTCCGAGGAGACTCCCGGAAGGAGGTGTATTCGGTTTTTCCGGATAGACAATCCGAGTAAGTGCTAACCGGAACGTCTATCTTGGTCTCGATCTTATGCAGGAAAGACTCACGGGGGCAAGCAAGGAGATAACCGCCATGAGGGATCCCGGTAGGCCGTCAACGGTCTATAGCAGGCTTTCCCGCCTAATCCGGGGGGAGGTACCGTTCTGTATGACACGGAAGCATGGTCACCTCCCGCCTGACACGGAAGCATGGTCACCTCCCGCCTGACACGGGAGCGCGTCAGGCGGTACGACAACGGTACGACAAGACACGACGTGCCTAGCCCGGCAATCCGGAAAAGGCTATCCGGGATGGGCAAAGAAATGTCCTGTCTCAGACAGGGGGACAATGATGTTCCAGGACGGCGCCTGCTGTCCTTGCCGGGATGATGACGAAGGGGCTACGCCGGATAGCGCGGAGAGTAGGCCGCGCTAGCCGGTGACGCCATGCCGGTTAGGCCTGTCCGGTGGGGCCAAGCCGGTTTAGGGTTTCCGGCCCCCCTGGCTGGAACTCTATAAAAGGCGCCATAACTGCTTTTGTGGAGGAGAGACCAACTTGGGGGCCAAAGCTGTAGTTGCATTCACTCCTAGAGCATTTACTTCTTCACACCTTGAGTTCATCTAGTTCTTCGTGTTCTTCACTTTGGGAGATCTAAGAGCAAGTTGTAGCCCTTGTACCACAATTATATAGAGAGGAAAGGCAGGAGTAGGGGTGTTACCTCCTCACGAGGGCCTTGAACCTGGGTATATCGTCTGTGTGTTGAGTGCCTTCGTGCATTTGTTCTTGTTTGTTAGATCTTCCCTATATCGTACTGCTCTTGTTTCTAGTTCTTGGGAGATCTCGGTTATACCGGGATCCTCCCCGTGTGGGCTATTCAGCTCGCTATCCCTCCCCGGATCCACCAACGTCCATCGGCCCCACACATTAGCCATCCTATGGCATCTGCCGTGACTAGGGGTGTAAATGGATAGGATAATTTCCGCACCATATCCGATTCCGAAACCGTTTTCAACAATCCATATCCAGTTTTAAGGAATCCGCCGGATAAGGATATCCGATTCCGAAGTTGACACCCGGATATGGTATAGGATATGGTATGTAAAATAGCATAAAATATGGATTATCCGAAATTTAAATAGGATTATCCGATGGTTTGAATCCGAATAATCCGATTTTCTACCGAATTGTCTAGTCTAATATAGCATAATTTGAAGCTATTAAGTTGTCAAGTTCGTTAGTCGAACAACATCTCACTTAAATAGTCATTATAAAGACTATAAATTACAAGTTGGTTAGTTATTAAGTTATCAAACAATTATTTCTATATGTATGGTTTGAAAATTTAATTGTACACGTATCTATCCGATTAATTTTGTTATCGGTCCGAATCCGCTCCGTTTCCGCCTCCGAATCCGCCATCACGGATATCCGCATCCGAGTCCGCATCCGGTCATTATCCGATCCGCTCCGAATCCAATGAAAAATTATGGTATAGGATATGGTAAAGGTAAAATACGATCCGATCCGATCCGTTTACACCCCTAGCCGTGACACCACCACGACAGTTGGCGCCCACCGTGGGGCGGACAGAGGCGTTGGCTGGTGTACACATCCGGACGGGCTCCCCCGTTCATTTCGACACTCGGGTTCTCTTTGGCCTTGTCGTAAGGCTAGGGGAGATGGACTTCGTCTGCGACAACGCAAGATGCTTCCGGAACAGACCCTTTCCGGTGAACGGATGCCTCATTGACTTTGGTGGTTTCACCACCTACGTGGCCACCAAAGTTATCTGTAGCTACCCGGACGTGGTCCTGGAAGCTGAGGATCCTCCCATGCTCTGCGCTACTCGGGGTCTGCGTATCGGTCGCCCCCCGAGTTCCGTCGCGGTGATGATGGTCGGGGCAACCGAGGAGGAATACGAAGACGCTGATGGCGATGCCGGGAGCGGCCACATCCGTTTGGCCAAGCCTCCTCAGGAAAGAGGTGCGACCCGAGATGACGATCCACAACCGTCCCAGCCACGACGTCGCCCGGATCCCCTCTCGGGTCTGGTGGCCAAGTTGGCTGTCCCTGTAACTGCTGAGGCAGACACCCAGGCCACCTCGGCTGATTTGGAGGAGCAGCGGAGGTTGCTACTCGCGGAAGCACAGGAGATCGCCGAGATCCGTCGCAAACTCAATGCCAGTCTCCGGGAGTACAATGCAGCTCACGGATTCCTTAAGATAGACTCCCGGGACAAGCGCATCGCGGATCTGCGCAAGAAAGGAAGAATGGTGAATGATGAGCTGGCAGGTGGAGCCACAACCAGTCACACGGGAAGCCTGATCTCAGCGGGGAAGCCGGTGTACAGCTCACCGGCGAAAACTCTTAGGGCTGCCGAAGCCGCCATGGCCGAGTTGGTAGGGTTATCCGGTGAGGCTCTACGCAAACAACAGGAGCGGGTGAACGAGTTGGTGATCGAGGCCAACCGTCAGAATCAGGCCTTCAAGAAGAAGAACCCCGGGGCAGGATCCCAAGTGCACTCAGCTAGACCCAATAGCCAGAAATCGGACGGAGAGGCCTCTTCCCCGCATCCGAGCAGAAGCAAGAGCAAGAGCAAGAGCCGGAGCCGGAGTCGAGGTTCCGGGAAGAACAAGCAGTTACAGGCCTATGATCCGGCCTTCGCCGGCATCCAGCAAGCCGGGCAGCGTAACTCGGGGCAGGCGGGAAGTACCCGTGAAGGTGGCGACCTGGGTGTAGGAAACAATAACCCGGCTAGCCGTGGTAATCCACCCCGGGACCCTCCTCATGTTCAGGGAAACCCGCGAAGGGAGGCCGCCTCGGTCCCGCAGCAGGCTGTGGTCCCGGCACAAGACCGGTTCAACGATGGCAACTCGAGACTACAGCAGCTCGGATACCAGCCCGACGAGAACCCTTTGGGATCTCGGATAGGAACCAGACAGCTGAATCCGGCAGATGCCAGATTCCGGCTCGACCGGATTCACCAATCCGAGCTAGTGGAAGAGCAAGGGCCTCCGGGACCTGCCTGCTTTGGACCCCGGATCATGCAGGAACCACCTGTCCGGAATTTTCAGCTCAACAGGGGTGCTAAGACCTATGACGGCAGCAAGAAGCCGGAGGACTGGCTAACCGACTATGTAACTGCAGTAAGCATAGCCGGTGGAAACAGACGATGGGCGGTACGATACGTACCGCAGATGTTGGAAGGACCAGCCCGGATCTGGTTGAACAACTTGAGAACTGGCAGCATAGACTGCTGGTTAGATTTCGAGGAGGCATTTATCAGCAACTTCACCAGCACGTACAAAAGGCCAAATAGGCCTCAGCAGCTCGCCATCTGTAGGCAAAGGAGTAACGAGACTGACCGGGAGTATCTTACCCGGTGGAGCAATATTCGCAATTCTTGGGAAGGAGTGGTAGAGGCACAGGCCATCTCCTGGTTTGCACAAGGATGCCGGCATGGCTCAATGTTGTGGCAGAAGTTGCAAAGAAAGATGCCGGCAACCTTAGCAGAGACCATGCGCATCGCCGATACCTACACGCTTGGAGATCCCATGCAACCTCTGGTGGATGCCGGCAACCTTAGCAGAGACCATGCACTTTCTCGGTCTGCGATTTACCAGCAAAACCTCCACCGATATCATAGCCGGAAGGTGCACCCGAGAGTGTTCCGAGAAGGAGATCTCGTGCTAAGGCTCATCCAACGCACGGCCGGAATGCATAAGTTGTCACCTCCATGGAAGGGACCTTTTGTGATAAGCAGGGCATTGCACAATGATTCTTATTACCTTGTAGATGCACAGGAGGCTAGGAAAGGTGTAATGGACAAATCCGGAGAGGAAACCAAACGTCCATGGAATGTAGCTCTGCTTCGACCCTTTTACTCATAAAGGGCTCAGTGTATGATGTACTTAAATTTTTATGTATTAATGAAAGTAAGGCACCCGGGGAGGATTCCAGGGACTGCCTTGTTGTGTGCCCATTTACTTTGTCCAGTGTATTAGTTATTTCATACCGGCATCTCGGGAAGGAACCCGGGGACTGCCGGGTACCTATTTTTTGTATTGTTTGTATGCCGGGAAAGTTCCGAGTTTGATTCTCAAAGTCAGAGTAATGTATGTCATGTAAAATCATCTTGTGACTCGACTGACGCACGCCGAAAAGGTAGTCAAGAGCAAAGAGAATCAAATGTGGCGAACACGAAAATGGTCTCGGGGACTCGGAGCAGGAACTTATCCGGCATAACTATTTTTTGCTAACCCAATTATTTTTTATGTCGGGAATTTGGTTAGCCAGAACTCGGATTGTCTTAAGTAATGTATGCCGTATATGGAGTTTTGTGACTCGACTGTCGAACGCCGAAATGGCAGACAAGAGCAGAAATTGCCTAAGTACGGTAAACATGAAAAGCAACTCGGGGACTCGTGACAGAATAAATCGACATAGCTTGTTCGGATAAATAATTCAGTACGAAACATAAATGTTAAATAGTATATATTACATCTTGCACCCGGCATCCCGGGGATTTAACAATTCTACTCTTAAGTTTTTCTAAGTGGTAGGAGAAGCCGGCTTCTCGGCGGTGGCAGCAGCAGGAGCAGCAGTCTCGGGAGCAGATGCGGGAGCAGCAGTGGCTTCAGAACCGGCAGCGGTACTCGGGGCATCTGGGCGCACCTCGGCCTGAGAGGCCTCGGGTGTCGGAGAGTTTGTAGCATCCCGGGGAACCACGGTCTCGGTCGCAGCACCAGAGGCAGCATCATCCTCCTCCGGGATCTCACCATCCACGTCGCCGGTCGCGCCGGTTTCTTCGTCATCCTCGTAGTCGGATTCGGAATCGGAAGCAATGACGCTGGCGGTGAAGGCGCGAATATTGGACCAAGAGGCGATGCGATGCGCCACTTCTTGTCGCCGCTGGACCTTAGCCGGATCGCTGCACCACGGCGAGATGGTGCGCAGGCGCTGGATCACCTCCAAGTCGAGACCTTCGTACCAACTCAGTACTTGGTTCATGACCTGATCGGCACCAGCCCGCGCACCGGAGCGTTTCCAAGCATGGACACGCCTCCCGGCACATCGGAGTGCGCTCGCGAGTTCGCCGACCGAGAGCGTCGCGCTGATACCCGGCCACAGCGCGCCATGAACGTGGATCGTGGCGCTGAGCAGCTCCGTCCCGATCGACCGGAGAGGCACTATCCGGGCCTTCAGGGCGGTGAGGTGGTCCTCAATGTTCCAAGCATCCGAGACAGGGCCCTTCCCGGCACGCTTCTCTCGAGCGGCAGCAACAGCAAGGGCGGCAACCTCGCGAGAGTGCTCGAATTCTCCTTTAAAAAGAAGAGCTGTCAAGCGACTAGGTCATAAGAAAAGCAACAACAAAGAAAGAAAGCAACGAAAAAAGGGGATGTCGGTCCACTTACTGTTGAGATCCCGGTTCAGTACAGTTAGCTCGGAGAGCCAAGTATCGGACCGTGACCGGAGAAGAGCCAGCCCGGTCTACGTAAGGTTCCTAGTGCGTAAGTGGAGACGGGGGTCCTCTAGCCTACGTATGGATTGTGGGGAAGAAGGTTGGAGTCGTCGAGGTCGGGATTGAACACGGCGGGTTTACCCAGCTTCGGATCCCACAGCGGTGGCGGGATCCTACGTGCTGCTATAATTCACTATGTGGCAATAGCCGTGAACAGGTTACAATGTATTTGATGCGTATTGAATCGCCTCTGAGCTTGGCCCTAAAGGCCTCCCGGTGGCCGGCTTATATAGGCGGCCAGACCCCGGGTTACAAGGTAAGTACTTGGCCGGTAAGTAAACAGAGTCCTAGACCTAGCCGGCTTAGTTGCCGCCTTCCGTCTTGGGCTCGGTGGCTTGATGGGCTTCGGCCTTCCGTCTTCCTTGGACCGTCCGCCTACTTCCTTGTATGTCAGCCATCTGGGCCGCCCGGCAGGCCTTGGCCTTACCACCCTTGGGCCACCCTGGACTAGCCGGATTGATCCATGTTGGTTATACCCCTAGTTGATATATCCCCAACATTAGCCCCCAGAAAGGTTGAGGTTCTCCAGGCGTCGGCTTCTTCTTGATTCTTCATCTGCCAATGTTGGCGGCTGCAGGACCTGAACCATTCTGAAAATCAAAGAGGCATGCGTGTCTTGATGTTGACATGCGGCCGCCTTTGTCCATCATGGGAAAAGACGGCTACTCGGCCATCTTTGCCGAGCATTCTTCTTGACGGTTTCCACCTAGCCGGCTTCACGACAGTTTGAAAACAGCCTAGGCGGGAATCTCGCCATGATCACAAATTGCGGGAAAAAAGGAGGCGTGGAGATCGTGCAATCATGGGCTGCAACGGATGCTGGACACGTGTCCGACTAAAAACACCGTTGCACAGGGAGCAACGCCTGGCCCTATAAATAGGTAGCCAAACGGTCCATTTCCTTTACCCTGCCTTTGCTCTCTGTGCGCCCTTGTCTCTTCCACTTCCTTGCTCCCTTCCTCCGAACGAGCTCCGGCGAACTTCTCCCCTCCGGCGACCTTTTCTGGAGGTATCCGAGTTCGTCTCAGGATGAGTATCTCTAGGCCTAGCCTCCCGAAGATGTCTTAGTCTATTAGCAAAGACATCTTCGAGAAGCTAGTTCTTAGAGGAACCACCCGCTGATGCTTGTGCCGCCATTGTGAAGGCTGGGGGTGTCTATTTATAGTTGCTAGAGCTGCCCCTTGCGCTTGCAAGGAGGCACTCTGCATTCTACCAGCGCTCAAGGGTCAAGTTGCCCCTTCAGCGTACCAGGTGGTGTCCCTTGCTCTCGCCAAAGGTCAAGTACTGTTGGCCCCTGTTTGATAGCTTTGCCGGCTAGGATTGAGTTCCTTTAACATGCCTTCTTTTTCAGCTCTCCGAGTTGAGGGAGGATGACCTGGCTCCCGACTTCTACGAGTCGGAAGCCGGGAAGACGAAGAAGCGCAAGGCGTCCGGCGCTGCTTCCTCCACGGCGAACGCCGAGAGGAGAAAACGGATCGCATCGGCTACCGAGCCGATTCTCGCCAAAATTGGCGAGAACGCGGGGATTAACATCCCCCGAAGGTACTCAACTTTGCCTTTTCCAGACGGCAAACCTTTTGAACATTGGCTGACTAATTGTGCTTGCTTTTTGTTTGACAGGGAAAGGGTCGCAACCTCCCGGTTGACGACCAGGCTCCTTGGCAAAGGAAAGCGGCCGCAAGGCGGCTCGCCGGCCACCGTGCCGCCAACTCCCCCGCTCCACGCCGGCAGCTTCATGGCTGACGCTCGACGCCAACCTCCAGCTCCGGCTTCAGGTGCTCCGCCAAAGGTCCCCTCCGCCGATCGCGCGCCGACAACTCCTCTACTACTGGCTGAGGCTACGGCAGATGATGCCGCTCAATCGCGCGCCGTCAACGAAGGATTGCTGGAGTCGTCTGTCGGCGCGTCTCGGAAGGCAGCCCCGGCTGCGGGAGGCGGCAAGGTCAGAGACCCTTTGTCCACTTTTAAGGAGGCCAAGGAGTCAACTCTGGCTTTTGCCAACTTCGCCACGCAGGCCTTCGCCGACTTGGAGGGCGACTTATCTGTAAGTTCTTACCACTCCCGCATATACGCAGTCTTTCCCTCGAGCACTTAGATGGCAAGTCAAAAGAAATTTTGACTGCCGGCTTAGTAGTTATTCGACAATATGTTATATGCTTTTGTTTTTTCTTGCAGGGCCTTGTGTCCGCCAACGTCGAGCTCGTCTCCTCCCGAGTCGAGATAAACCGACGCTGCCGCGACCTGAAGAAGGAGTGCGAGGCCAAGGACAGGCGGATTGCCGAATTGGAAGCGGCCCGCAAAAAAGATGAAGGTAGGTCTGTCCCTTTTTGCCTTCAACTATGCTTTTGACTTATGTTTCCGTCAATCATTTAGCTTAGTAAATCCATATTTGTAGAACTGCTAGACCACGCCCAGGATATCCTGAAGGCATCCACTGATATGCAAGCTCTTATGAATGAAGCTTCAGACTTGGCGGCCGCCATCTTGAAGTTGAAGGAGACCCATCAAAAAGAGATGGAGGCCCAGCAACTCAAGTTTGCGCAGGAGTCTAGCCAGCTCACTGGTGAGCTGGAAAGCCTGCGCAACAAATTGGCGGAGGCGGAGAAGACGGCTGCCGAGGAGATCTCTAAGCAGACTTCTCGCGCCCAAACTGCAGAGGACGCGCTGGCAACTCATATGATTGAGTTGTCGGCTTTCCATAACTCGGTCCTTGGTAATTTCTCGCTCCTTTTTTGATACTGTCATGTTGCTTTTAGCCTGAGCCAAACTTATGGCTTTATTTTTGATGCAGTTCCCGCCGGTTTAGGCGATGACAAGGTTGTCAGCCCCCGCCTGGATCACCTTGCGCGTCTGGGCGAGCTGATCGCCGAGACTTTGGCGGCGTCCAAACGGTTTGCCGCCAAGTTCTTCACTTCGTCTGGCAGTCAGGAGCCGACCGAGTTCAGCGACGTGCCCGCCATCCTGGAGCAGGCGACCAAATTGCACAAAAGCTCGCTGAAGTCGGCGGCGCGAGGTGGAGCCAAGACTGCCCTTGGGTTGTTCATGGCGCACTACCCCGAGGCGGAGATAGAAGCCGTCACTGAAGGCATGCCGTCGACGTACGAAGATGGTAGCGAGGTTGAGCCGGTCGCTGTGCTGGACAGCGTTGCCGGCTACGCCACGCGAGTCGCCGACATGGTGGACACTTCAATCTTCTACCGGCGCCATCCTGTGCCTGGCGGAGAGGGAGCTGAAGCTGCCGGCGCGGCCGAGGCGGAGGGGAGTGACAGTTCCGGGGCTGAAGTTGTCAGCCCCCAAGCCTGATGTAGACGCTCCCCCGAGCCATATGTTTTCTTGTCCTTGCCTCCCACCAGCCTTATTTTGTCGGCCCCTGAAACAATGCAACATTTGTAATATTTGTATATACTTTTGTTGTTGCCTTGTTAGGCGGAAACTAGCTGACAAGTTTTACTTTGTCTCTATTTATATGGCCCGCCTTAATTTTACCCTGACTTATATGCTTGACTTTTTGTATGTTGACGAAACCTCAGTCGGTAACTTTAGCTGAAACAACCAGGGCTAGACCATTTGTTTAGAATCAGAGACCAAAGCCAACATGTTGGTGTCAAAGACATACTACTAGGCGAACCGCACATAAGTAATCAGAGGCAAAGGAATTAGGCGGCGCAAAAAGTTTGTTTTTGCTTTAGGTTGGCTCGAAAGCTGCAAGTATCTACCAGTTTGAACCTTTGCACGGAGCTAGAAAATAGGTAACTTAGATACATAGGGGAAATATGATTGCAAGAAAAGACAAAAGATGGCATGCGTCTCAACACAGATGAGGAACCATAGACTTCTATTTCATAATCATATTTAACTTATTACAATTATAAATTGCTAAGTGTAGAAAGGACGTAGCTGCTCAATATTCCAAGACCGTCTTGTTTGCTCGAACGGATCATCAATGCCTCTCTTGCGCTTGGTTCCCCTTTTTCCTGCCGCCTTCTTGCGCATTTTCTTTTCTTCTTCGTCGCGGATGTCGGCTAGGTAGTAGGAACCATTGAGCAGCGCCTTTGTGACTATAAACGGTCCTTCCCATGGCGGGGATAACTTGTGCAAGCCTTTTCTATCTTGAATTAGGCGGAGAACCAGGTCACCTGTTCTGAAGCTTCGCTTCCGTACTCTCCGGCTATGATAGCGGCGGAGTTGTTGCTGGTACAAGGCGGAGCGATGGAGAGCGACGTCTCTTTCTTCGTCTAGCAGGTCTAGGCTATCCTGTCTTGCACCTTCTACGTCTTGCTCGATGTAGGCTTGAACTCTTGGGGAATCGTACTTCATGTCGGTAGGTAGCACTGCCTCAGCGCCATATACTAAGAAGAAAGGAGTGTAGCCGGTAGACCTGTTTGGCGTTGTACGCAAACTCCATAGTACCGACTGTAACTCATCTGCCCAAGCGCCGGCTGCCCTATGTAATGGAGCTTCGAGACGAGGCTTAAGTCCTGATAAGACTAGGCCGTTTGTACGCTCTACTTGTCCATTGGATTGAGGGTGTGACACGGATGCCAAATCAAGCCGGATGCCCAGATCACTGCAGTATTCTTCTATATCGCCTTGCGACAAATTGCTGCCATTATCGGTGATAATGCTGTGTGGAACTCCAAACCGAGAGATAATTCCCCAGAGAAAATTGGTGGTTGTTCGTGCGTCAAGTTTGCTGATCGGTTTGGCCTCGACCCATTTGGTGAACTTGTCGACAGCGACCAATAGGTGAGTGTACCCACCGCGCGCCTTTTTGAAGGGACCCACCATGTCTAAGCCCCAGACCGCGAACGGCCAGGTGATTGGGATCGTCCTTAGCTCCTGTGCCGGCAAGTGAGGTTGACGGGCGTACAACTGGCAACCTTTGCATGTCTTGACGATGTTCTCGGCATCTTCTTTGGCGGTGAGCCAGTAGAAACCTTGGCGGAAAGCTTTGGATACAATGGACCTAGCGGAAGCATGATGCCCGCAGGCGCCAATATGTATGTCCTTCAGAATTTCCCAGCCTTCCTCCGGCTGTATGCACCGCTGATAGATGCCACATGTGCTTCGCTTGTATAGCTCGCCTTTTATTATCGTGAATGCTTTGGCTCGCCTTATGATCTGCCTTTTAGCACCTCATCGTCCTCCGGCAACTTTTGGTCGATTAGAAAATCGAGATATGGGACTGTCCAATCCGGCTGTGTTAAGTAGACAGCGAGACTTGCCGCTTCTACCGGTTCTTCTGAGTCGGGGTCCATCAAATCGGTGCCTTTAATGGATGGCTTGTGCAATTGCTCCAGGAAGATATCTTTTGGTACCTTTTTTGCGTTCCGATCCCAGTCTTGCAAGTGTGTCTGCCGCCTCATTTTCGGCTCTTGGAACATGTCGGACTTCGTAGCCTACGAAGTTTTTTGCAAATTCGTCAACTTTGGCTCTGTAAGCTGTCATTGTTGCGCTTTTCGCATCCCATGTTCCGCTTACTTGCTGCGCGACCAGATCTGAGTCGCCATAACAGAGGATTCTTTTGACGCCTAGGTCGTTTGCCACGTGTAACCCGTGAAGCAAGGCTTCGTGTTCGGCAACATTGTTGGTTGCTGTGAAGTGGATTTGTAACACGTAGCTAAGCTTGTCACCTTTAGGCATGCGTAGAACGACTCCATCCCCCGAGCCTTTGAGCATCTTTGATCCGTCAAAGTGCATGACCCAATATTCTGATTCGGGGAGTGTCGTTTCCTCCATGGCCTCTGTCCAGTCGGCGACAAAGTCGGCAAGCGCTTGAGACTTAATGCCGGTCCGTGGCTTGTAGACTATGTCAAAGGCGGCGAGTTCGATGCCCCACTTGGCAACTCGACCCGTTGCCTCTGCATTGTTGATTATGTCACCCAACGGTGCCTTGCTGACTACTGTCACTGTGTGTTCCTGGAAGTAATGCCTAAGCTTTCTGGCGGCGAAGAATACGCCATAAGCCAGCTTTTGGTAATGCGGATACCTCTGCTTGGAGGCGGAGAACACTTCACTGATGAAGTAGACCGGTCGCTGCTCACACGCCGCGGCTTCGCTCTCCTTTCTTTCCACAGCCAAGACAACGCTGACAACAGCTCCTGTTGCCGCGATGTACAGCAGCATTGGTTCCTGTGATCGAGGTGCTGCCAATATCGGAGCGGATACGAGGGCCTCCTTAAGTTGTTGCAAGGCGGCGTCTGCCTCTGCTGTCCACTCGAAGTTGTCGGATTTCTTCAGTAGCCGGTAGAGAGGCATTGCCTTTTCCCCTAGGCGGCTTATGAAACGACTGACGGCTGCCGCCGATCCGGCTAGGCGCTGCACGTCCTTCAGACAAGTAGGTCTGGATATGTTTTGGATGGCCTTGATCTTCTCCGGGTTAACCTCGATCCCCCGCTCTGAGACGATAAATCCAAGCAGTTTGCCGGCTGGAACGCCGAAAACGCACTTGGCGCGATTGAGTTTCATCTGATACCTCCGGAGATTCTGAAAAGTTTCTTCCAAGTCTTCTAGGAGGTCTGCCTTCTTTTTTGACATTACCGCGATGTCGTCTACATAGACGTGAACATTGCGGCCGATCTGTTCATGTAGGCAATTTTGCATACAGCGCTGGTATGTTGTCCCTGCATTCTTCAGGCCAAAAGGCATTGTAATGTAGCAGAAAGTCCCATATGGAGTTGTGAAAGATGTTTTCAGCTGATCTGACTCTCTCATCTTGATTTGGTGGTACCCTGAGTAGGCGTCCAGAAAACAAAGCAGTCGGAGCCTGCTGTGGAGTCTACGACTTGGTCAATTCTGGGCAGCGCAAAGGGGTCCTTTGGGCAGCACTTGTTAACACCGGTATAGTCAATACACATCCTCAGCTCTTTATTCTTCTTTGGGACAAGTACAGGATTTGCCACCCAGTCGGTGTGTACAACTTCTTTTATGAAATTGGCGGCCTTCAGCCTATTTATCTCCTTCCCTATAGCCTTGCGTCTCTCATCTCCAAAGCGTCTTGTTGCTTGCTTTACCGGCTTGGATCCTTTTATGACGTTGAGCGAGTGCTCGGCAAGTTCCCTCGGTACACCAGGCATGTCGGAAGGCGACCATGCAAAGATGTCACGATTCTCACGGAGGAACTCGACGAGCGCGCCTTCCTATTTGCTGTCAAGGTTGGAGCCGATGACAACTTGCTTAGACTTGTCACCTGGGATGAGGTCCGCCTTTTTGGTGTCTTCTGAAACTTCGAAAGTCTTCTTGACATCCATCTTTGGCTTTGGCATGGAGTTGTCTGCATCCGCCCCGAGCAGCGCGAGTTCTTCCTTGTGGATGACGGCTTCTGCGAAGGCGGCCATGCCACGCTCGCACTCCTTGGCTTTCTTGAAGTTGCCGGAAACCGTGATGGTTCCGTTTTCCCCCGGCATTTTAAGCTTGTTGTATATGTAGCACGGCCTTGCCATGAACTTGGCGAAAGCCGGTCGTCCGAAGATTGCATGATAGGCGCTTTTGAAGGGGACAACTTTGAACCGGAGGAACTCTGAGCGGTAGTTCTCTTTTGGTCTGAAAGTTACCTTTAGCCTGATGCTTCCCCTTGACTTTGCTTGCCTGCCGGGCACTATGCCATGAAATGTGAGGTTGCTGTGATCCAGCTGATCCTCTGACAGGTTCATGCGGCTTAGCGTGTCGTAGTACAGGATGTTGAGGCTGCTGCCGCCATCCATGAGTACCTTTGTGAGTCTGAAGTTGTCGACAATGGGGTCGACGACAAGGGCGTACTTGCCTGGGTGAAGGACGTGATCAGGGTGGTCGGACCGGTCCCAAGTGATTGTTGCCTCCGACCAGTTCAAGTACTGAGGGACGTCCGGCATTGTCGCGTTGAGTTCGCGCATCTCCGCCTTATCCGCTTTAGCCGAAGGCGTGCCGACAAAGCACACAAGAGATTCTCTGACCTTCGGATACGGCTTCTTTTTCTTGGCGGCTGCGTCCTCTTCGCTTGAGATAGACATGTCGTCGTCATCCTCATCCTCCTTGCTGTCTTTCTTGTCGTTCTTCTTTGACTTCTTTGACTTCCAGCCGACTGTGGGATCCTTTTTGAAGTCGTCCATGAAACGGCACTCTCCAAGCATATGGTTGACCTTGCCCAATGAGGCGTGGATGGGACACGGCAAAAGTTTTGCTTGTTCATAAGTGATTCGCGCCGCCTTAGGCCCTGAGCCGGCTTCGCGACTATCTTTCTTATTTTTTCACTTCTTTTTGCCGGCGTTTCCTTGGAACGCTACGGCTACCTCATTGGAAGGTCCGGCTTTGTCATCCGCCGCCTGCTTGCGCTTGTTGTTCCGCTTTGGTATGATATTGACGTCTGGGTCATCGTCCCGGGCGTCGTCATCCGCCGCCGCGTATTGGGCGGCTAGGTTGAGCATCTCACCAAGGTCCGTGATTTGCTCGCGGACGAGCCTATGACGGAGCAAGGACTTCTTCTGTAGGCCCGTGTAGAAGGCATGGATAGCTTGTGCGTCCGAAACACCGTGACAGTTGGCCTTTTCAGATATCCAGCGGCTGACAAAATCTGTCATGGTTTCGTCCGGCTTTTGGATACAGCGCTGCAAATCCGTGTAGGTATTTGGACGCTTGTATGTTCCTTGGAAGTGCTGGGAGAAAACCTTTTCCATGCCGTACCAGCTATGGATGGACTTTTCAGGAAGGTTGTCGATCCAAGCTCTTGTCGTGCCTTCCAACATGAGAGGTAGGTAGCGGACGGCAATATGGCTGCTCCCGCCGGCAATCTCTATGGCCATGGCGTAGTCGGAAAGCCATGAGTCCGGCTTAACGAGGCCGTTGTACCTAGAACAGTTTTTTGACACTGATGTCATGTCCTTGGGGAACGGCTCTTTGCGGATGGCGTCACCGAAGCACTTTGGTCCAGAGTATAGCGGCTCCTTTCCTCTTGCTATGTCTTGTAGGCGGTGTCGTGCGTCTTTTGGATCGAGCTGCCGTGCGCCTTTGTTTGCGTCCAGCTCGTCCTGCGCCGCCCGGCTTATGCTGCGCCTAGGCCCTTCTACCTCCTCTCTCCTCTTGCTGCCAGTGCTATGCTGCGGAGACCGGCTGCGGCCTCTCCTTGGAGGGTCGTTGCCGGCATCTTTTCTAGGCGGCTGCCTGTTGTTCCGGCTACCGCCATTGTCGCGTCTTGGCTGAGGTGGAGGTGGTAGGTCTCCTCTGCTTCCCGTCCTTGAATTCTCGTCCCGCCTTGGCTTTGGCGGCGGTGCCTTCTTTGGAGGTGGCGTTGCCTTCCTTTTGTCGCCATGGCTACTGGAGCCAGACGGGCGTTCGGGGTCTGCGCCGGGTGCAGCTTTGCACTTGCCTGACTTAGACTCTAGGTCTCCCCCGCGGGCATCCGCCATGTGGCCGTAGGAATCAGCGCGAGCTTGTTGTTCTAGGGCCTTGCTTACGAAGTGTCTTGCGTTGGTCAGCTTTTCTTCCGTCGTGTAAGTGTTGTCGTCCAGGGTATCTAACGCGGCAGCTGCGTTGAGGATAGGGGTGCAGAAGACAACATCCCCCCTTCTATCCACTCGTTGTGGTGCCGTACGCCAATCGAACCCTAGGTCCTGAGCCGCTGTCGTTGCTTGCGTAGGCGGCTCTTTTCCACGGCGGTTTTTTGATGACCTTTTCTCCTCGAAGAGTTCCCGGCTTGTTTTGGCCGAAATCTTCTCCTGCTCTTTTTTGATCTTCTTCGCAAGGCTCTCAACGTGCTCCTCTCTTTTTCGCAGGAAGTCAGAGTGCTTAAGCATGTTAAGCCTAAGCTCTTCCACTTCGTCGAGTGGGGTGTTTTTGTTTACCGGAGTATTCATGATCTCGTCAACTTCTTTGATGACGGAGAGCAAATCCGTGGGTTTGCTGCTGCCGCCTTTCTCGAGGCCAGTTTTCTTCTTTGCGCACACCTTGTCGGAACTTTCAATGAGTTGGCCGGCAGTGGTGTCTCCGGCTTCTTCCGCCGGCTTGATTTGCGCTTCCGAAGTAACTGGGGTTGTCTCGTGACCGACAACAACCATCATAGCCAGCTTGTCAGGCATGTCTGTATCCGCTGTACCCTCTGAGGGAGCCGGATTTCCACTGGAAAAGCGGGTTTTGAACTTCTCTTCGAAGAGACTAGCATCATCATCGGAGTCAGAGTCTATGTTGACTTGAACGGTAGATCTGGATCCGGCATCTGACATCGCATCCTCCTGCAGAGCAGGGAGGATTGATTCTTGTTTTCCGGCTGGGAGTCGGATCCCAGTCCGACAACTCCGACGAAGTGGAAATCAGATTCGGCCGACTCTTGGGAGAAGGCGGATTCAGATCCATCTTGCCGGTCGACTGCTTGGTCAAAGGGTTGGTGGGTGGGGTTGTAGAAACGCGGTATGCCGTACGCCTCTAGCGTGTACCCGATGAAGACGTCGATCCCTCCGATCGGCACGATTGCGCATCCGATAAGGTAGTCGTCCGCCGGGAGCCAGGACTCATCCGAGTTGACGTAGCTATGGCCGTCATGCCTTGTGACGCGACCGACGGCGATCTGCTTGCCCACGCCGCCAAGTGTTCCCGCCTGGAACGTGACGCCAGGAACCTTATGCCCCACGGTGGGCGCCAACTGTCGTGGTATCGGCATAATTGATAGGAGACGGGGGTCCTCTAGCCTACGTAAGGATTGTGGGGAAGAAGTTTGGAGTCGTCGAGGCCGGGATTGAACACGGCGGGTTTACCCAGCTTCGGATCCCACAGCGGTGGCGGGATCCTACATGCTGCTATAATTCACTATGTGGCAATAGCCGTGAACAGGTTACAATGTATTTGATGCGTATTGAATCGCCTCTGAGCTTGGCCCTAAAGGCCTCCCGGTGGCCGGCTTATATAGGCGGCCAGACCCCGGGTTACAAGGTAAGTACTTGGCCGGTAAGTAAACAGAGTCCTAGACCTAGCCGGCTTAGTTGCCGCCTTCCGTCTTGTGCTCGGTGGCTTGATGGGCTTCGGCCTTCCGTCTTCCTTGGACCGTCCGCCTACTTCCTTGTACGTTAGCTATCTGGGCCGCCCGGCAGGCCTTGGCCTTACCACCCTTGGGCCACCCTGGACTAGCCGGATTGATCCATGTTGGTTATACCCCTAGTTGATATATCCCCAACAGCGCGCGCTCCTCGGACTGATCCAAGGTCTCCTTTTGTTTCTTCGTCGCCTCCACGAAGCGCGTCTTCATCTCGGTCGCAGCAGCTCTGGCCTTTTCAAGCTCGCCATTGAGCCGCGCGATCTCGGCCTGCGCGGTAGCAAGTGCGGCCTTCTGATCCACCGAGATCTTGCGCGCGGCATCTCGCTCCTCCCGGAGGCACCCCTCGCACTTCTTGGACTGACCGAGGTCAGCAAGAACCCGGTTGAAGATGTTGTCGCGTTTCTTGCCGCACTCCTGAAATCAAGACAAAGAAGGATGAGTCAATCTTGGAAAAGATGAAAGGAACTCGGGAGATTCCGAAATCAGTAACAAGTAAAAGCTACCCGGTTGGGAGGATCTCGGGGACTCGGTGTCCGAGTCCTGAAATTTTCTCTAAGATTGGAGCCTAGTGATCTGCTATTCGGTGGAATCTAGAGCACTAAGCACCAATCTCGGGAACAAACTTACCTCGGTCACCCGAGTAACATCCAGAGCGGCCACCTGGAGAGCGTGCAGAGCTTGAGCGTTGCGGCTAGGGCCGGCAGCGTGCAAGTCCCCCATGGTCTCGGAGGCGTCAGCGGCAATCCAGGCCTGGTTGTATTATTCAACAATGTGTATGCCGGAGCCGCCGGGCGCGCGAGCAGCAACAACTTCCCGGAATCCTGAAGGCACAAAGGAGCTTACTGTTGCTCGCAGCGTCCGCAGGGCGGCAGTAGGGAGCTCGGCGGGAGGTGGTGGTAACGGTGAAAACTTACCCGTGCGTAGGGTCAAGTCTTGGGCCGAGGATGTCGGGGCAGCAGTAGGTTTGGCAGAAGTTGTTTTCTGCCCGGCAACCTTGGCGCGCGCTTTCGCGGCAGGTGGATCCGCTTGCCGGGAAGAAGCTGCGGGCTGTTTTTCCGGGGCGGTCTTGTTCGCAGCTGGCCGGGAGGGGCCGCTTGGCACGAGTTGCCGGGGAGGGCTCAGGATCTCTGCCTCAAGCCCGGGCACCCTGCGCGGACTCTCCGGAAGAAGGATGTCTTCCGAGGTAGTCGTGGCCTGCACTGGGGTCTCGTCGACCACCGGACGTGTATCCGGAGTCGCAACAGTAGCCGGTGCGGCACCGGAAGCAGGAGGCTCGCTTCTTCGAGTAGAAGGACGGGGTGGATAAGGGGCAGCCCGAGGCGGGCTGGGTGTCCGGGATCCCGGAGGAGGAGAGACAAACGATGACGGGAGGTCGAGTGCGTCCCTGAAAGAAATATCTCAGTAATAATTTCAGAAGAAGACAAGGTCATGTAGTATAATGTACCCGGAATCCACAGTGGGAGGACCCTTCCTCCGGCGTCGAGGCTTCTCGGCCGTTTGTTTGTTCGGCTTGCTCCTCTTGGGGGGGTTGTCGGAATCATCGGCAGCGTCGGTGTCGGAAGCCGCACGCTTCCGGCTCTCGGCACGTTTGGTCACGGCCGTCGGTTTCGGAACCACTGCTGAAGCCCAATTGAGGGGGAGAGCGTCAATCACATCGAGTATTTGGCAGTCAATCTCATCCTCGTCATCCGAAGAAATGGAAATAGCCTCTGAGGTTGAAGGGTTACCCGGGGCGGCAGCTTTCACTAGAGGAACGGCAAGATGCTCCTCACCATCGGGATCCACTCTCGGCATCTTAGCCGGTACCGGGATGTTCGGCGCGAAATTCCCGTTGGCGTGGATCGCGTCCTCCTCGGCTTGCCGCTCGAATAACTGCGCAAATAAATCACCACATGATAACCATGTCGGTTTCCAGCAGAACCCGGGTGCGAATGCAAGTGTGCGAAAGACAGACAAGAGCACCTGTTCCAATGGTTTTTTCCGGAATCCCCCAATGACACCCCAAACATACTCATCCGACATCTTCGTCCGAGCAATAGCTCGAACGCGTCGGACGACCGCGGGACGATCCCACCCGAAAATACTGGTCCTGGTGGGATCATAGCTCCCATCCATATGGCACATCTTGTGCACTCGGGTTTGTAGAGGGCAGACGCGGCGGATAATGAAACAGCGCAAGAGATCGTCGCCGGTCATCTTGTTGGTCAGCACCGCGAGGACGTCGTGCATACACCTGACCTCCTCGGTGTCGGGGATCCGTTTCCAGAGGTTGAACTTGCGGGGAGGACCAATGGCGAACTCCGGCAAGTTTATGAAATCCGGATTCGAGGATCCCGGAGCATCTCCCGAGCTCTCCCGGTTCTTCACATAGAAGAAGCTGCGCTGCCACTTCCGGCAGGATTCTAGTCCTTTGACTATAGGGAATCCGGAGTCAGCACGGGGGATGATGGTGGCCGCTCCGCAGTCGACCAAATCTTTTACTTTCTGATCCGGATTGGGGATGACTTGGCGACGAAGGATGAAGTACCTGGCCCAGAGATCCAGGAATGGCCATACGCCGAGATATGCTTCCGTGTAGGTGGTGAAGACCGAAAGCATCATGATGGCGTTGGCTGGGAGATGATGGGGTTGGAGGTTGTAGGTGTCGAGGAAGTCGCGGAAGAAGGGGCTAGCCGGAAGCCCAAATCCGCGCTCGAAATGCGTGAGGAATACAACGTATTCCCCGGGTTGAGGTTCCGGTTGAACCTCGTCCTCCGGGAGACGGCTCTCGACTTCTGGCGGAATCCGGTGAGTCCGGTATAACCAGTCCAGGTCCGCCTGTTTGGTCTCGGATCCATCCCAGCATCCCCGGATACTTTCTTCGCCCATGCCGGAGAAGTCCGCAGGTGTATCCGGGTTACTCTGCAGGCGCAGCGGCAGTTAGTCGGAATTAGTCTACCGGGAGCTAAGATGTCGGATCACAAACTCCTAAACACAACCGAGTTCCTGGCAAGTAAGATCTACCGCGGGCTAGTAAATCAAAACTAAAAGGAGGAAAATAGGCTCGGACTAAACTCAAACAGGGCATAATGCGAGAAAAAGGGGCTAAGTCCTACAGCGACTGTGCATCCCCGCCGCGCGCCCCGTGCGCGCCGCTCGAATCATGCTCGCCGGCGGCGGCGCAGTCGCGCATGTGTTAGGGCACGACCGAGCGCGAAGCATCGTCCCCGTGGAAGAAAGCTTCATCGGGGTGGAGAGAAGAGCTTACCGGAGAAAACGAGGCCGGTGATGCGCGAGAGGAACGGCGGCGTTCGGGCTCCGGCGACCAGCGAGAGCGGCGGCGTTAGGGCTACGGACACAGCTACGGCGGTGCGCTCGAGACGACGGGGACGGGGGAGTGAAGGAGAGGAAGGAGAAGAGGTGACCGTTCCGGTCCCCTATTTATGGGGGGATTCCGGAGCGGTTTCCAATTTTCCCGCCCACGATCTCTTTGATCGTGGGTGGGATCCGTTCTGTGCAGCGCGACACGTGGCGCTCACCGGAGCGCCCGATCCGGCCACACCGAGGGCCACACAACCCCAACGGTTGGGCTTCGGATCGGCTGCGGCTCCCGGCGCGCGAACCCGAGCGACGGCGTGCTCGGTCAGAAGCACTCGAGTGTGTTTCTGATCAGACAGGACGTCGGGTGGGACTCAGCTCGAGATCTCGAATTCAATGCAGAGCCAACGGTCAAGATTCACTGAGACTGCAGTATCCGGTTACAGGCTTCGTCTTCCGGTTGAAACAATCTCGGTAAGAGGGTCTCGGGAAAAACCGATCTCGGCATCTAGTCGAAGGATAATATCATATATTCTCAGAATTTAGTTGTTATTAAAGCTGATCCCGCACATCATCTGAGGTCGCTGTACAGCACCAGCTTCGGGGACTAGTGTCGGGGGTCTGCCCCCCGGGTAGGGGCAGATCCCGGAATAATTCAGTAATGAGCCAACAGTACTTGACCTTTGGTGAGAGCAAGGGACACCTCCTGGTGTGCTGAAGGGGCAACTTGACCCTTGAGCGCTGGTAGAGTGCAATGTGCCTGCTGGCAGGTGCAAGGGTCAGCTCTAGCAACTATAAATAGACACCCCCAGCCTTCACAATGGCAGCACAAGCATCAGCGGATGGTTCCTCTAAGAACTAGCTTCTCGAAGATGTCTTTGCTGGTAGGCTAAGACATCTTCGGGAGGCTAGACCTAGAGATACTCATCCAGGGACGAACTCAGACGCCTCCGGAAAGGATCTCGGATCTTGGGCTCCGAGGAGACTCCCGGAAGGAGGTGTATTCGGTTTTGCCGGATAGACAATCCGAGTAAGTGCTAACCGGAACGTCTATCTCGGTCTTGATCTTATGCAGGAAAGACTCACGGGGGCAAGCAAGGAGATAACCGCCATGAGGGATCCCGGTAGGCCGTCAACGGTCTGTAGCAGGCTTTCCCGCCTAATCCGGGGGAAGGTACCGTTCCCTCTGACACGGAAGCATGGTCACCTCCCGCCTGACACAGGAGCGCGTCAGGCGGTACGACAACGGTACGACAAGACACGACGTGCCTAGCCCGGCAATCCGGAAAAGGCTATCCGGGATGGGCAAAGAAATGTCCTGTCTCAGACAGGGGGACAATGATGTTCCAGGACGGCGCCTGCTGTCCTTGCCGGGATGATGACGAAGGGGCTACGCCGGATAGCGCGGAGAGTAGGCCGCGCTAGCCGGTGACGCCATGCCGGTTAGGCCTGTCCGGTGGGGCCAAGCCGGTTTAGGGTTTCCGGCCCCCCTGGCTGGAACTCTATAAAAGGCGCCATAACTGCTTTTGTGGAGGAGAGACCAACTTGGGGGCCAAAGCTGTAGTTGCATTCACTCCTAGAGCATTTACTTCTTCACACCTTGAGTTCATCTAGTTCTTCGTGTTCTTCACTTTGGGAGATCTAAGAGCAAGTTGTAGCCCTTGTACCACAATTATATAGAGAGGAAAGGCAGGAGTAGGGGTGTTACCTCCTCACGAGGGCCTTGAACCTGGGTATATCGTCTGTGTGTTGAGTGCCTTCGTGCATTTGTTCTTGTTTGTTAGATCTTCCCTATATCGTACTGCTCTTGTTTCTAGTTCTTGGGAGATCTCGGTTATACCGGGATCCTCCCCGTGTGGGCTATTCAGCTCGCTATCCCTCCCCGGATCCACCAACGTCCATCGGCCCCACACATTAGCCATCCTATGGCATCTGCCGTGACACCACCACGACATTCAGTTAGTGCCAGCTTCACCTCTTAACCCAATCATAAAACCGTGGCCTTTCCGAGGTTGGGCACTTGACTTTGTCGGGACGATTCATCCGACTTCTTCTAAGGGGCATCGGTTTATTTTGGTTGGTACTGATTATTTTACCAAGTGGTCTGAAGCGGTACCTCTCAGAAACATGACTCATAAGGAGGTGATTCATTTATCACAGAGCATATAACTCACAGGTTTGGCATCCCGCAAACATTGACCACATATCAAGGTACTTCCTTCATGGCTAAGGAGGTGAAACAGTTTGTCGAATCACTCGGGATCAAGATCCTCAATTCTTCTCCGTATTATGCTCAAGCCAACAGGCAAGCTGAGTCGAGCAACAAAATTTTGATCAAGTTGATCAAGAAGAAGGTGCAAGATTATCCTAGAAGGTGGCACGAAGTATTGTTTGAAGCTTTGTGGGCTCACAGGATTTCAAGGCATTGAGCCACCAAGGTGACTCCTTTCGAGTTGGTATATGGACAGGAAGCCGTTTTGCCAATAGAGGTGAATCTGGCCGCCTTAAGGCTTGTCAGACAGAACGATTTGTCGGCTGATGATTATCGCAGTCTAATGATGGACAACATTGACGAAGTAGCCGACAAACGTGTCATTGCGCTAAGCGATATAAAGAGAGAGAGAGAAGTTGCGGGTGGCAAGGTCTTACAACAAGAAAGTCCGGCTAAAGGATTTCCAAATTGACGAATTGGTTTGGAAGGTTATATTGCCAGTTGGCTCCAGAAGCCGAAAATTCGGCAAATGGTCCCCGAACTAGGAAGGGCCACTGAGTATCGCAAGGATAGTACCCGGCAACTCTTATTTGGCGCAGACATTAGAAGGCGACATGTTGCCTCGAGCTATCAATGGGAAAGACCTGAAAAAGTTCCACCCAAGCGTTTGGCAAATTGCATGATCTGCGCATATGACCGATATACATATATCGCCCTTAGCATATGGCCGATGAGCTTAAACATCGCCCTTAGACCAAGACTTCTACGTTGAATATTTTCTAGTACGCAAGCTCTACTAGAAAACAGGGAGGCATGTGTTAGCACCCGTTTTTGGCAGCTGGCAGGTTTTTGGATCACAAAACTGAAACAAGGCGGAAGGCAGATTTGGGTGTGCGAAGTTGCTTGAAGGCCCATGGAGGCAAGTCAATTCTAGCCTAGGGAAAGCAAGGTCAGAAGAAGGTGGTAGAAAATAAGCCAACTTTGTCAAAACAAGGTGGACGAAGTCAACTTTGTCAAAACAAGGTGGAAGAAAAGAAGCCAACTTTGTCAGAACAAGGTGGTAGAAAAGAAGCCAACTTTGTCTAAACAAGGTGGACGAAGTCAACTTTGTCAAAACAAGGTGGACGAAAAGAAGCCAGCTTTGTCAAAACAAGGCGGTAGAGGAGAAGCCAACGTTGTCAAAACAAGGTGGCAGAAAGACAACTTTGTCAAGACAAGGCAGTAGAAAGGAAGCCAATGTTGTCAAAATGAGCCGACAGAAGAGAAGCCAATGTTGTCAAAACAAGCCGGCAAAAGAAGACAACTTTCCCTGAACTTGGCAGAAGGCAAATTGCAGCTTCCTGCAATCATGGTGGAGGACAAAATGCAACTTTCCCTGATCAAGGTGAAAGGCTAAAGAAGGCAACTTTCTCCGATCAAGGCGGAAGGAAATAGGCAACTTTCCCCGATCAAAGTGGAAGGCAAAAGGTAACTTTTGCTAATCAAGGCGGAGACAAAAGACATCTTTTCTAAAGGCAATTTGCCCGTATCAAGGCGGAAGGCTAAAGGTGGCAAAGAGAAGGCAACTTTGAGATCAGGCTGGAAGAAGGAGGCAACTTTCCAAAGAAGCCAGACAGATCGAGTCCGGGTCTAGCACGAAGCCGATCAAGGATCCGCCAAGTTAGGATAGAATCCGACTTAAACCATGAATTGTAATTCGCGTAGGAGTCCAAAACTTGTACGGGAAGTCCAGCCGCCTCGTATATATATGAGAGGTGATGGCCGATTGAAATTAAGCAAACAATCGACAACCTATCAATACAACCCTACTTTTGTCTCCTTCAACCCTTGTTCTTGCTTCCGTTGTTCGGCGATTTCGCAGATCTTGCCGGATATCAAAAATCGAGCTGAGAGCGGCCAAGTCCGGCTTAGCTCAGCCAATCGTTGCTGGCTTTCCTCATACGGGGCTTCCCGAAGGGCCGGGGCGTCTGGTCTCAAAAGCTTCGGCTTACTGTCTTGCGTATCGCGCTGTAAGTCAGCCTCCCGCGGGGCGAGTTGCGGAGTATCTCCCCCGGCACCGCGGGTACACGAGGACGTGTTCGTGTGACGCGTTTCGAGCGCAACATATGGTGTCTAGTGTGAGATTCATTCGGGCATTACAACAATATACCTAGACCGATCCAACCGCATCTATGACTAATAATCCACCTTCCGGTTAGCGTCTGCACCCCTTTCAGTATTTAGTTGCATGCAACAGATTATCGCCTTAAGCACTGTGTGTAAAGTAAGTAAGTAACATCATACTTAGATAAAGTACTAATGTTTTATCCCTAGTACTAACAATACATCTACAATCTTAGAGCTTTATGTCACTGCCCCAGATTAAATAGAGACATGAACCTACTATCGAGCATAAATACCCACTCTCGGAGTTACAAGCATCTACTTGGCCAGAGCATACACAAGTAATAGAGAGCATGCAAAATCATTAAATAACACACACATGATATATTATGAACCAATAACTTTAGTACTCAATATTCATCGGAACCCAGCAAACACAACATCAGTCCGGAGGCGGTCATGGCGACGTAGATGCCTCCGGGGACGATTCCCCCTCCCGACAGGGTGCCGGGGAGCAGTTCCGATCTCTCCCGAAGTGGTGGCGGTGACGGCGGCGGCTCGGGACCCGTGGAGGAAAAAGTGATTAACCGTCTGGAGTTTATAGGTCAGGGGGATTTATATGGGCGAAAGACCTAGGTCAGTGGGCGCCCTCGGGTGCCACACCCCCTCCCAGCGCGACAGCATTGTGAGTCGCGCCACGGGGCGGTGTGGGACCCTCGGGGTCCGTCTTCGTCTCATCTTAGGTTCTTCTGGTTGCAAATATTCCAAAATAAATACTGGTTGGCTCGTTTCCAATTTGTCGATATTTCCTTCAGAGCTTTTCTGAAAACAAAAACAGCAGAAAACAGGGAACTGGCACTGTGGCATCTTGTTAATAGGTTAGTCCGAGAAAATGCATAAAACTATATAAAATGCATATAAAACATGTAATAACATGATATAACATAGCATGGAACACAAGAAATTATGGATACGTTGGAGACGTATCAACCGACTTCATCAATCCGAGTTGATAGAGGAGCAAGGCCCTCCGGGACTGGCATGCTTTGGACCCCAGATCATGAAGGAGCCTCTGGTGCGTCATTTTCAGCTCAACCGGAGTGCCAAGTCTTATGACGGCAGCTCGAACCCGGAGGATTGGCTCACCGACTATGTAACTGCAGTAAGCATAGCCGAAGGAAACATGCGCTGGGCGGTGAGATATGTGTCGCAAATGTTGGAAGGTCCAGCCAGGATCTGGCTGAACAACCTGAGGGCTGACAGCATAGACTGTTGGTTACATTTCGAAGAGGCCTTCATCAGCAACTTCACCAGCACCTACAAGAGGCCTAACCGACTTCAGCAGCTTGCCATTTGCAAGCAGAGGGACAACGAGACTGACCAAGAGTACCTTACTCGGTGGAGCAACATTCAGAACTCTTGCAAAGGGGTTGTTGAGGCGCAGGCTATATCTTGGTTTGCGCAGGGATGCCGACATGGCTCCATGTTGTGGCAGAAACTGCAGAGGAAGATGCCAACTACTTTGGCCGAGACGATGCGCATCGCCGACACATACACTCTAGGTGATCCTATGCAGCCTCTGGTAGATGTCGGAGACTCGAGCAGGAGGAACTCAGAGAACCACCATTCCGGGCCGAACATAAATCATGAGCGCCAGGATTTCGGCCAAAAAAGAAACCAGCCCGACTTCCACTATGTTTCACAGCATGTTGCGGCAGTAGGCCGAGATCAAGGGGATGCCGGCGGTGGTCAGCATCAGAAAGTGGGTGGCCCAGCCTGGGGTCAGAACCAGGAGGTGCTGAAGACCTGGGTGGACCATAGGAAGCCGCTGACCTATGAGGAGATGTTGGACAAGCCCTGTTGTTGCCACACTCTGGAATCCAACAAGCCAGCGAATCATTCTACCCGGCAATGTAGCTAGTACCAGCGCACGTTGAGGGAAGGTGGTGCCGGAGCAACTCGGCCGAACGTTCCGGCAGCTCGGCCGAACATCCCGAGACCTCCAGTGTCGCTATCGGGAGCCAATGTTGTCCGAGTTAACCAGCCCACTCAGCGGCCGCAGGCCCCAAGACCGGTCAACATGGTAAATGTCAGAAATGACAATGATGCCGGACCGAGCAACCAAGCCGGATATCAGCAGGGCGATTACAGGGAGGCTCACCAGAGCTATGTGCTCTTAGTGACCAAGCCCACTGACAAGAAGAGTGTACGCCAGCGTGCACTAGAAGTGAACGTTGTAATTCCGGCTATGCCCGAGTTCTTGCACTGGTCCGAGATGGAGATCACCTGGAGCCGGAAAGATCAGCCCCGGGTTACGCCCAAGCCGGCAGGTTATGCACTGGTGGTGGACCCGACTTTTGTCGGACCAAATCTTAATGTTCGGTTCAGCCGAGTTCTGATTGACAATGGCAGTGCCATTAACATCATGTACAAGGACACCACGCTGAAGCTGGGAATATCCATGAACACACTGCTGCCCACCGAGACGACTTTCCATGGCATTGTGTCGGGGGTCTCTTGCTCTCCTATGGGCAAGATTTGGGTTGAGGTGTTATTCGGCACTCGGGAGAACTGTAGAACCGAGAGCTTGGAATTCGAGGTGGTGGGTCTCGAGAGTTCATACCATGCCCGGATCGGCAGGCCGGCCCTGGCCAAGTTTATGATCTCCACTCACATGGGCTACCTGAAGATGAAGATGCCGGGTCCGAATGGCGTGATCACCACACAAGCGCTCCATGGAGTGCGCATCTACCGGCTCAACTTTGGCCGAGTCCCTCGTCATCGTTGAGGAGAAGAAGAGGATCCAGCAAGTGGTGGCGCTGGCCAAGACGTCACAACTCAGCATGCCCGGGATGGTTAACTCGGAACATACTGCCTCATTCCAGGCACCCAAGGAGACCAAGAAGGTGGAGATTGACCCAGCTAACCCCGAGCGTCGGGTTATCATTGACAACAACCTGGACAGCAAATAGGAAGGCGAGCTCGTCGAATTCCTCCGTGAGAATCGGGATGCTTTTGCTTGGTCGAATGATGACTTGCAAGGTGTTCCGAGGGAGTTGGCCGAGCACTCTCTATTCGTCAGGCCTGATGCGAAGCCAGTGAAGCAGCCGACTAGGCGCCTCTCGGATGAGAGAAGAGCGGCAATCATGGAGCATCTCGCCGTGCTGCTCACAGCCGGATTCGTGATGGAACTGCTGCATCCGGAATGGATATCTAATCCGGTCCTGGTTGAGAAGAAGAAAGATGATCCCCTCCTGCTCAAGGTGTGGCGCATGTGCATCGACTTCACTAATCTCAACAAGGCTCGCCCGAAGGACCCCTTTCCACTCCCCCGGATAGATCAAGTGATGGATTCCACTGCCGGGTGTGAGATTCTGATTTTCTTAGATGCTTATTCTGGTTTCCACCAGATACCGTTGAACCCGGCTGATCAATTGAAAACTGCTTTTATTACCCCGTATGGGGCTTATTGCTATCGTGTCATGACTTTTGGCTTGAGAAAAGCTGGGGCCACATACCAAAGATGTATGCAAAAATGTTTGCATGACCAGATAGGCCGGAATGCCGAGGTCTATGTCGATGACATAGTCATAAAAACAAAAGAAAAATTTACTCTGATCGATGATCTAAGAGAAACATTTAAAAACTTAAGAAAGTTCCGGATGAAACTGAACCCGGACAAATGTACCTTTGGGGTCCCCGCAGGAAAATTAGTCGGGTTCCTAGTGTCAAGTCAGGGAATCGAGGTCAACTCGGGCAAGATACGTGTAATAGAGAGCATCAAGCTAACGACACGTCTCAAGGATGTGCAGAAATTCACTGGTTGCCTGGCATCACTAAGTCGGTTTGTAAGCCGGCTAGGGGAGAAGGCCGTGCCCTTGTATCATTGATGAAAAAGAACAAAACCTTTGTATGGACCCTGCAAGAAGATGCGCCGTTCAGTGATTTAAAGAAGTGCTCTCTACCGCACCAGTGTTGGCATCCCCATTGCCCAAGGAACCCATGTTATTGTATATTGCAGCCACAAACCGGGTGGTGAGTGTGGCAATGGTGGAGGAAAGAGAAGAAGTGGACAAGGTAATACAGAGACCGGTATACTATCTGAGTGAGGTGATCTCGACTTCCAAGCAGAACTACACGCACTACCAGAAGATGGCGTATGGGGTGTACCTGGCTGTCACTAAGTTGAAGCACTACTTCCAAGAGCACCCAATTACTGTGGTGTGCGAAGCTCCTCTGGCCGAGATCATAGGCTGCAAAGACGCAACCGGCCGAGTTGCAAAGTGGGCCATCCAGTTGTCTCCGTATGCTCCAACGTACGAGAGACGAAACGCGATTAAGTCGCAGGCGCTGTCGGACTTCTTGGTGGACTGTGCCGAGATGCAGTATGAAACCCCACTTCCCGACTTCAATTTTTGGAAGATGCATTTCGTTGGCTCCAAGGCAAAGATCGGATTGGGTGCCGGAGTTGTCCTCACATCACCGAAGCAAGATGTGATGAAGTATGTGCTGCAAATTCACTTCCGGGCATCTAACAATGTGGCCGAGTACGAAGCACTGGTACATGGGCTCAATGTCGCCAAAGAAATTGGTATCCGCCGAATAGAGTGTTTTGGTGATTCCGACTTAGTGGTGCAGCAGGTGTCGGGGAACTGGGATGCAATTGATGCCAACATGGCGTCATACCGGTTTCATGTGCAGAAATATCCGGATTTTTTGAAGGCTGCGAGTTCAAGCACATACCAAGAGGAGAAAACGAAGCCGCGGATGTGTTGTCCAAGCTGGGGTCATCCCGGGATGCTATCCCACCCGACGTCGCTTTGTGACACCTAAGGAAGTCGTCCATTCAGCCATCACCCGAGTCGGAGTCTATCTTTATTCCGAAGGATCCAGAATCCGAAGTTGTGCCTATGGACGTGGAAGTCGGGAGCACCTCAATGAACCCCGGGACTGAGCTGTGGAGCTTGGGGACAGAGAATGGCATGCAAGCAGAAGTAATGGCGGTTGAACCAATGGAAATAGATGCCCCCATATTTCCCATACGACCAGTGTCGGGTTGGGCGCAGCCCATCATGGCATACATATCGGATGGCACCTTGCCGGAGAACGAGGTGGAAGCCAGGCAAGTGCTACGGAGATCCAAGGCCTACACCATTATCAACCAAGAGCTCTACAAGAGAAGTGTTACCGAGGTGCTACAACGATGTTTTGAGCCGGAAGAAGGGCAAGAGATGCTGCTGGAGATCCATCAAGGAGAATGTGGGCATCATGCTTCATCCCGGGCGTTGATTGCAAAGGTGTTCCGGCATGGTTCTATTGGCTCACAGCCTTGCAACAGGCAGAAGATATTGTATGGAAGTGTGGACGATGCCAGAGATTTGACCACAAGATACATATGCCAGCTTCAGCATTGAAGACCATCCCTATTACTTGGCCATTTGCTGTATGGTGCTTGGATATGGTGGGACAGTTCAAGCCGGCACGAGGCAACATGACTCACATGCTAGTGATTGTGGACAAGTTCACCAAATGGATAGAAGTCAAGCCAATCCGGAAGTGTGATGGGCACACCTCGGTCTCACTCTTGAAGGATATCATTTTGAGGTATGGCTACCCGCACAACATCATCACAGATAACGTCACTAATTTGTTGTGGGGGAATTTGCTCGGTTCTGTGCGGAGAAGAGAATCCGGCTTGACGTGGCCTCAGTGGCACATCCGGAAGCAAATGGGCAGGTCGAAAGAGCAAATGCCTTAGTATTGGCCGGCATCAAAGCTTGACTGATAGAGCCACTCTTGAGAACACCAGGATGCTGGATAGAAGAGATACCGGATTTTTGTGGGGTCTCCGGACTACACCCAACAGATCCACCGGATACACGCCATTCTTCATGGTGTATGGTGCACAGGTAGTGTTGCCAACCGACATACAATATGACTCACCGAGAGTGACAATGTTCACCGAGACCGAGGCAAAATAAGCCCGAGAAAATGATGTCGATTTGCTCGAAGAAGCAAGAGAATTGGCCTTGTCTCGGTCCGCAATTTACCAGCAGAACCTTCGTCGCTATCATAGCCGGAAGGTGCATCCCCGAGTATTCCGGGAAGGGGATCTTGTGTTGAGTCTCATATAGCGCACTGCCGGCATGCATAAACTTTCACCTCCTTGGGAGGGGCCTTTTGTTGTAAGCAAAGCATTGCACAACGATTCATATTACATTGTAAATACGCATGAGGCTAGAAAAGGTGTAATGGATATAGCCGGTGAGGAGACCAAACGGCCATGGAATATAGCCTTACTTCGTCCCTTTTACACATAAAGGGCGCAGTGTATGTATCTCAGTTTCTTATTAATGAAATGTCGGCACCCCGAGAAGTTACTCGGGGGCTGCCTTGCTCAGTTTATAGTTGTGCTTGTCAAAATTACATGTCGACATCTTCGGGTGGAACACGGGGACTGCCTCTTTGTTTCAGTATTATCTTGTGTTATTTTTTCATTATTTGCATGTCGGCAACCAAGAGAGGAACTCGGGGACTGCCTTGTCTTTTATTACCTATATTTGTCGCATGCCGGAAACACTCTCAACCTAGTTTCAGAGTCAAAGTATTGTATGCCATTTGAAATAATCTTGTGACTCGACTGACGAACGCCCAAATGGTAGTCAAGAGCAGAGAGCATCGAATGTGGTGAACACGAAAACAAAATCGGGGACTTGATTTGAAAGTTTTTTCGGCATGTGTTTTACTAACCCGGTTTATCTTTATGTTTGTTATGTCGGATAATTTTGAGCTTGAACTCGGATATTTATAAGTATTGTATGCTATAAACGGGGTTTCGTGACTCGACTTTTGAACCTAACTATGGTAAACAAGAAAGTGAACCCGGGGACTTGGTGAAATAAACTGGCATAGTCTGCTCCTTGTTAAAACAAAAGTCAACCGAGATAGCATAGTAATCTACTTAACTGTATATTGCATCTACACCCGGCATTCCGGGGATTTAATGTTTAGATGGCAGAATGTTTTCAGGCATAAGGCATGACAGATGTCGGGCTAAACCCGAGTTCCTTAGGACGCAGGAGGAGATGTCGGCTTCTCGACATTGTCGGCGACACTTGGCTCCGGGTTGGTCTTGTTGGCTTCGCCGACGGCATCGGGAGCGGGTACGACCTCCTCGCCAGTCGCATCTTCGGGAGGCACGATGTCGAAGGCGGCCTCACGGGTCGTATCGGTCACCGCTGCAGATTCGCCAACTTCTTTGCCAGCACCGGCTTCCGACATCTCGGGCTCCGCACCGGCATCACCCTCACCGGCTTCATCGGCATAGTCTAGCTCGGAGACAGATTCCACAAGGCTCGTGATGAAGGAGTCGGGATCTGCCCAACCCGCAAGTCGGTGCGTTGTCTCTTGCCACAGCTTAATCTTGGCGGGATCAGTATACCACGGCGAGACGATGCGCAGGGTCTTGATCACCTCCAGGTAGAGACCCTCGTACCAGCTCAGCACGTGCTGCAGGACCTGGTCGGCACTGGCGCGAGCAGACGACCGCTTCCAAACATTCAACCGACTTCCGCCATCCTGCAGAGACGCGGCCAAGTCGGTAACCGAGGGCGGGGCGACAACACCCGGCCATAACACACCATGCGCGTGGGCGGTTGCTCTTAGGAGCCCGGTCCCAATGGTCCTTCAGCGCGATGATGATCGTCAATATCCCACGCATCGGAAGCCGGACCCTTTCCTGCTCTTTTTTGCCGAGCGGCCGTGATGGCAAGATTGGCAGCTTCTCTGGAGTGATCGAAGTGCCCTTGAGAAAGAAGAATTGTCACCGGAACAAGCCATAAGGAGATGTCGGAACGTAGGAAGACGGAAAGAAGAAGTCCGAGACACTTACTGTTCATCTCCCGGTTGATGCCGGTGAGCTCGGTCAGCCAGACATCCTGTTTGGACCGAAGAACTGCCAACTCGGTCTCGGCCACGTCGGCGTGCTCAATGGACTGGTCCAGGGTCTTCTTCTGCTTCTTGCTGGCCTCGACGAAGCGCTTCTTCAAGTCATCTGCCGCAGTCTTGGCCTTCTTGAGCTCGCCGCTCAGCCGCACGATCTCGGTCTACGCCTCTACAAGCGCAGACTTTTGATCTACGGTGATATGTCGCCCGGCATCCCTCTCCTGCTGCAGCTGCTCTTGTAACCTTTTGGCCTGGCCGAAGTCGGCGAGCAGCGTGTGGAAGATGTTGCTGTGTTTCTTGGCGCACTCCTGAAAAATTGTAAATCCGACATCAATATCGGGGACTTCGGTTCGGCAAGGGATGGTAATATTTTTTCAATACACGCACTCAGAGATCTACTACTCGGTGGAGTTTTGATCCCCAAGCACGGATCTCGGGGACTGGAGATTGAAATTTTTTCAAGATCCGCACTCAGAGATCTACTACTCGGTGGAGTTGTGATCCCCAAGCACGGATCTCGGGGACTGGAGGTTGAAGTTTTTTAAGATTCGCGCTCAGTGATCTACTACTCGGTTGAGTTTCGATCACTAAGCACCAATCTCGGGGACTGGAGATAGTAGAGATAAGAGACTTACATCCGCTACTCGGGTAGCTTCCAGAACCGCCATCTGGAGCGCATGCATGGACTGCGCACTCCGACTTGAGCTGGCAGCATGTCGGTCTCCCGAGACAGTGGACACAGGCTCGGCAGCATTGGCAGCAATCCACGCCGCGTTGTAGTCATCAACCGTGCTCAAGCCGGCGACGATCACGATGCCCAGTGGACCGGATCCCCGAGATCCTGGAGGGACAACTG
Source organism: Poa annua (assembly GCA_026929855.1). Taxonomy (NCBI): domain Eukaryota; kingdom Viridiplantae; phylum Streptophyta; class Magnoliopsida; order Poales; family Poaceae; genus Poa; species Poa annua. Next base: position 73,687,293 of record CM049431.1, on the reverse strand, counting down.
CGCCAACGAAAGCTCACAAAGCTTGAAGAGCAACAGTGGGAACATCGACGGGAGGTGGAGGCAGACCAGAATGCTTACCCAGGGAAGAGGAGGTCTTGGCCAGGCTCAAGTCCTGGGTCTGTGATCTCGGGGTCGCGCTGGACTTGGTAGGCGCCGACTTCCGGGTTGTCGGTTGGCTGGGATGCTTCCCGGCTTGGGAATTTAGCGGCGGCACAGACTTGGCCGATTGCTGCTTCAACGACGGGGTCTTCTGCGGAGCGAGGCGCAGCACCATCCGGGGCACGGCCTGGCGCGGCCGGCTCGCCAGGACCTGCTCGGGCACATGTGAAGGTGGATGTTGTGGCTGCTCCAGGGTGACCATGGTCTCGGCGGTCGTAGGGTGTGCGCCCGAGATCCCGGTGCGGGCTCCGGCATCCAAGTCGGGCGTGCCTTGGGTGTCTGCTTGAGCAGTGCCCGAACCCGGATGGCCGACATCCCCCCGCGAGTGATGTGGCGGTGAAGGGGCAGCCCGAGTTGGGCTTGGGGACTCGGAGTCCCTACCCGGGCGGCGGGATCCCGCCGATTGGGGAATATCAAGGGCCGCCCTGCGAGAGTAACAAGTCAGTTCGGAAACGATCTCGGGGCAGAATCCGGGTTGAGCAACACGGATGCGCAGTAACTTACCTAGTGGTCAAAGTCGGGGGGGCTCGCCTCTGGCGGATAGCCTTGTCGCCCGGCCTCTTGCCGGTCTTAGCCTTTTTGGCGACTATGCCCGAGGTACCGGCATGCGCGGTCTTGGAGGCGGCGCGCTTGCGGACCTCGGCCCGCTTGGTCGAGGTAGTGGGAGTCGGGACCACTGGCAGAGCGAAGTTGATAGGACGAGCATCAATTACATCGAGTATTTGGCAGTCGTCATCGTCATCCTCGTCAGAGTCAACTCGGATAGGTTCTTGAGCTGAAGGCTTACCCGGGGCAGGAGCACGGGCCAAGGGGATCGATAGGTCATCCTCGCCGTCGGGGTCCTCCGGCGGCATGACTTCCGGTTCCAGGAAGTCCGGTGTGAAGGTGTTGTTGGCGTGAACCGACTCCTCCTCGATTTGCCGCTGAAACAACTGCAGTAAAAAGAAGAGTATGGTTAAGGAATGACCTATGTCGGCCCGATAGGGATGTCGGTCTAAGCACACGTACGCACCACTTCAGCGGGAACTTTCCGGGTGCAGGGACGAAGTCCCCATTTCCAATCTTCTTTCATCTCGGTCCGAGCGATAGCTCGGACGCGGCGGTAAACAACGGGTTTGTCCAACCCAAAGATACTAGTCCGGGTTGGGCCGTATAGGCCACTTATGTGGCACATCTTGTGTACCCGGGTCTGGAGTGGACAAACCTGGCGGCTGATGAAGGTCCTCAGAAGGTCATCTTCCGTCATGTCCTCCGTGATGACGGAGAGGACCTCGTGCATCTTGTCGCCCTCCTCAGAATCAGGAGCTCGGACCCACAGGCGGAAGTCGGTTGGAGGGCCCATTGCAAACTCCAGCAGATTAAGGTAATCCGGAGCGGCAGAACTCGTCTCTCCTTCCGGGGCGGCCGGGTTCCGCACGTAGAAGAAGCTACGTTGCCACTTCCGACAAGACTCCAGGCCCGAGATCTTGGGGAAATACGGTGTCGCCACGGGGAATGATGGTGGCAGCACTGCAGGCGACCAGTTCCTTAACTTTGGAACTGGGGTTGGGGATAACCTGGCGGCAGAGGAGGTAGTACTTGGCCCACAGATCAACAAAGGGCCAAATGCCAAGATATCCCTCCGCGTAAGAGATAAAGACGGAGAGCACGGTGATGGCATTGGCGGGAAGGTGATGTGTTGGAGGCGATAAGTGTCCAGGAAGGACCAGAAGAAATCGCTGGCCAGAAGGCCAAACCCGCGCTCGAAGTGGCTGACGAACACCACTCGCACGCCGGGTTGCGGGGCAGGCTCGGTCTCACCCGCGGGAAGTCGGCTCTCGACTTGGGGAGGAATCCGGTGTGTCCGGTATAACTAGTCGAGATCACCCTGGTTGGCCTCAGATCCTTCCCACCCTCCTCGCACACTCTCAGTGACCATGTCAGCTGCCTCCGAAGTCATGTCAGAGCTAATCTGCAATCGGAATGGTCAGTTAGTCGGGTCAGCATGTCGGAAGTAAAGAGGGTCTCGGGCTAAAAACTAGGCCTATTTACCGGCATCCTACTGGGCAGATATAGCGGAGCAAAACAAATAGAAAGTTAATAGGGCTGAAATTAGGGTTCTAGGCAGTTCGTGAAGAACAGAGCACCGACACAGGCAGTGAATCCAAGGGCATGGTCAAAACGTATATATTAACCCCACAACTACAAGAGAGGCTTCATTGTGGGCGATATCAACGATCTACCGCCCATATACGCACTCGATCCGTGGCGGTTCGTGATGAACACTAGAAGAACACCAAGCGTCACGGCCTTGTTTCGATCTAGACGAAAGATTGGAGGACTCACCGGAGGAGAAGAGGTGACCGCCGCACGGGAAAGGCGAGGACCGATGACGGCTAGGGCGGGCACGCTCGGCGGCGTAGGGTGCTCCGGCAAAACTCTACGGCGGCGGCGGAGTGCTCAAGGCGCGCTCGGGAAGAAGGAGACGAAGTGGGGAAGAAGAAGGAGGTTATCCCCCGCATCCCCTATTTAAGGGGAACCGCCACGGGCAGTTACCAAGTTTCCCGCCCACGGGATCCAAATTCGCGAGTGGGATCCTGGTGTGGCAGTGCCTACACGTGGCAAGACCCACCGGCGCATGATCGGCCACACAGGAGGCCACAAGATTGCAACGGTCACCGCAGCGATCCGGTGTGGACACGGGTGCGGAAACCGAAGCGGCGCGCCACCGAGTCAAAGTACTCGAGTGCGTCTCTGACGTGAAGAGACCTCGGGTGGGGTCACTTGACAGCTGGAGCATGTCGGGCATAAGACTCGGAATATTTGTCGCCGTTCAGACTGATGAGTATTACCCGGAGTATACTAAGTCGGTTCCTCCAAGATAAGACATCTCGGCTCGGTCGATCTCGGGCGGATCATGTCGGGAAGGAACATCCTGTTGGCAGAAATAAGTGATTTGACTTTGAGCTTATAGTTTATCTTTTTTGAACCTTGTGCCGCACTTCACCTTAAGTCGTTGCACAACACCAGCTTTGGGGACTAGTGTCGGGGGGCAGCCACCGGGGTAGGGCAGAACCCGAGACAGATCAGCGCTATGGCTACATGAAATGACCTTTGGAGAGTGCAAAGGGCTACCCTTTAGGATGCTGAAGGGGCAACTTAACACTTGGGTTGTTGTCAGGACTAGAGTGTCTCTTGGAGACGGCAAGGGCCATCTAGGAGACTATAAATAGACCCCCAGGGCGCAGGTGCGGCATAAGTATCAGCAGAGGGTTCCTCTAAGAACCAGTTTCTCGAAGATTTCTTTGGGGGGAGCCTAAGACATCTTCGTGAAACTGGGCCTAGAGATACTTCTCTTGTGTAGCATCCCGGATACTAGATGGAACCCGGCGTGGCATGAGAAATCATCTGGCATGTGTTTATCTCGGATATAGCCAATATGGTCCCGGGTAGAGGAGAACCCGGGTGGCCCGGCCAGGTATCCCGGGTTAAGTCTAACCGGCTTACTTATGTCGGGTGTTGATACCTATCTTTGTCATGCAGGAACGGGGTATAGGACTCTCAGAGCGAGAAACCGACATCCGGCATGTCGGGCAAAGGTCAATGAGCAGGATCAGGCTTTCCGCCTGACACGGGAGAAATCATATCCCTCCTGACACGGAAGCATAGTCACCTCCCGCCTGACATGGGGTCGTGTCAGCCGGTACGACGTCGCCGTGACAAGACCGGACATGCCTAGGCCGGCAATCCGGAAAAGACTACTAGGCATGGGCGAAGACATGTCTTGTCTCTGACAGGGCGACAATGATGAACCAGGACGGCGCATGCAGTACTTTCCGGCATGATGACTGCAGGCTATGCCGGATAGCTTGGCGGCTAGGTCGCACTAGCCGGTGTCGACATTACCATTGGCCAGCTCGGATCTGACCGGTGGGACCCGGTCGGATTAGGGTTTCCGGTGGTTCCGGCAGGAACTCTATAAAAGGCGACATAACTCCTCCTGTGGAGGGACGATCAACTTGTGTGCCAAAACTATAGTCTCATTTACTCCTATTGCATTTACTTCCTCTCACTCTAGTTCATCCAGTTCATCACCGAAACAGCTCAAGGAGCAGCTTGTAGATCTTGTGACATCCATATATTGTGAGGGAAGGCAGGAGTAGGGGTCTTACCTCCTCACGAGGGCCCCGAACCTGGGTACATCGTTTGTGTTGTTGTGCCTTCGTCCATTTGATTGCGGTTTGGAGATGTTTGTGTATATCTTTCGGTGTTCTTGAGTGTTTTTTAGGTTCTTTCTTTGCCTCCTCCCGGACTTAGCCATTCTCGCGTGTGTCTGGGAGTTCCTTCCTGTGTGAGCTTCTCAGCTCGCTAGCCCTCTCCGGATCCACCAGCATCCATCGGCTCCACAAATTAGCCATCCTATTGCATCTGCCGTGATACCATCACGACATTAGGGCCGACATGAGGAGCCGATACTGGCAGTGAAGCGGCGCCCAGACCGCTGCTGTGTCTCTGGGAGAAAGTATGGATATACGTTTGTCGGGGGGCGGGGGGCTGTGGGCTGAGAGTTCCACGACTTGACACTTGAGCACATCTAACTCGCTGGTATTTTAGCAACTAAAATCGAATATGTAAATTTTGACAATTGTGGTTTTTTCAAAGAAGAAGCCTTCAAAGGTTTGGATTGACGTTTTAAATGGAAGCCTTGAAAAAGAATGTGTCAGAACTAAAAACACAAATAACTTTCGTGGTTTGATGAGTCGTCGAGATATTTTTGATGACCTGTGTCAATAGTCCTCTACACAGTTTTTGGTGATTTGTAAGGAACCATTTAGCAGGTTGCATTAGCAATAATCAAGATGAAGTTTCAGTAAGGAAACCTGAAGTTAGAGGATGAATAAAGATGAAATATGTATTGTCAGATATGAATCGAAGTTGATTTCAGCTAAACCATCCATACTTCCATATATCATTGCCCACTGAACACGCAGCGCTTTGTCACGAACCCGGTCCAAAACTATGGTGAGCATAGTGTAGCTGGCAATATAATTCACGTTTTGGTCAGTTGACAATTCAGCTCTATCATTCTAAGATGTAAAGGACATGATTTTTAATGCCATACCCAAACAAAATTAAATGTTGCTTTCATCAAGTATTGATACTGGCTTCTTCTATTGCTGATGTGCCACTCTATCTACCTCTGAACATAAAGTCTCTACACCATGTTAGATTATTCCTGGATAAGTACTGAGAGAGCTCAGCTGAAGCCATCAGTCTTTAGTCCTCCTATCAATTATCCACGAAACACAAGAGTACCGCCAGCTAAGAAGATCCCACCAGTTGCTTCGCTGCTTAGTTCGGGTTTTTCCTTTTCTCTTTTGGCTATGTACATTCATAATGTCTCGACTAACTCTTTACATTATGTTACATAGGCTAAGTGTAATTGACCTCGGCATATCCATTCCTATCTTTTGAACTCCTTCCTTTTTATGCTTCGACTCTTCCAGCTATTGCCATGGACAACGTAAATCAGACAGAAGGGCAGATTTGATCTACAGAGACAACACCAACAGAGTCACAAAGAACCACACAAGATAGCATGGATGTAAATAAACTAGAAACATATCCCATATCCTGCGCCTTGCGGCCGGAATCTTTTAATATTTTTACTACAAAATAAAGGGATATAATACTATGTATATGAATGTTTTTACAGAAATATACAACATATTGCAATTGTCGAAAGGTTATATTTTGTATATGATTTTTTCATATTTGATGATAAAAAGTAGGTGACATGGAAAACTGGATGATGATATGTGGCATGCAAGAAAATATTGACTTTAATGAATTAGTGGTATGACATGGACATTTAGTTGGCTAAAAGGATGGATGATGTTGATAGTTTACATGTTGAGATAGAAAATAATTAATATACTTAGTGGGGTTTTTCTTTATAATAGGTATAGATACTCCTTCCGAACCGGTATAAATGTTGCTGGAAACGATCAGTTCACATACAATTTGTACGAACAAGCCACGGGACTATTTTGGGATCAAAGTGCGTATATAAAATGCCAAGGTTTACAATAACATCAGCACGTGAAATAACATCAAAGTAGATAAGACAACAAGGTAGGTGAAATTGGCACATGAAATTGGAACATTAGCACATAAGGTATGCCGACAGGGATCAGAAATCAGTTCCGTGAGTGTATGAAGACAAAAGTGCATCAACACTACTTAGACAGATTAAACAAATATAAATGTTATATAGCAAGTATACATGTTTTATGTATTTGAGAGTGATATGCCATCATATAATACATGTGGAGTACCGGGGTTACACACAGAAGTGAATCTTACTAGTTCTTGTAGAAAGAACAGAAACGAGCCCTTATAAAAAAAACACTACACATACACACAAATATAGGGCAGAAAAAATTAAAAGAATCAACGTGAAGAGCAATCTTCCTTTCATTTTTGACCAGTGATATGAATCGACACCAACACCATAGACAATGCATGATGATACGTACAGACGAAATGCTTCAGCTATGCTGGAACCAACCCCATTTCTTCGTCATTTTTGCAGCAACCAAACAGTGAGCGGAACCAAGCCCAGAAGCTTGTCTCATCTGTTTTCTTCAGGCTTGCTCCTCTTGAAGCAACCATCTCAGCCACATACTGAACCACGGCCTGACGTGCAAAAGAAAACATCATTCAGCTAGCTAATGACTAAAGTTACTAAATATAGCAGAACAGCACAAAATACACACCTGAGCCCCTAGCTTTATAACTTCTCTTGGCGGTACTTCCAGGGGAGTCTCGTCAGCATGAAATACACGAAGCTTAGCAAGGAACTGGAATGAATCTGGCAGTATTCGTATCTGGTTGCTGCTGATGTCCAACTCCTCAAGAATCTCAAGATTTCCTATTGATCTTGGTAGTGCTCTTAAATCGGCAAAGTTCCTGCTGACATTCAACTTCACAAGGCTAGTCGCAAAGCAAATGTTTTCAGGGATCCCTTCGACTTCATTGAAACTGACGTCTAGCTCTCTCAATCTGGTAAGCGAGCCAATTGTTGTAGGCAACCCTTTGATTCTGTTGTAGTGTAAAGTGAGAATCTCAAGCTTTTCCAACTTACCAATAGCTTCTGGAAGGGCTTTTAACTGATTGAAGTCCAATCTAAGTTCCACAAGAGAGACACAAGATCCTATAGTATAGGGTAGCTCCTCCAGCTCGTTCGTCTCAGCTATTAATCTTCTCAAGTTCATCAACTTTCCTATACAATCAGGCAGTAACTTGAACTCATTCGAGCTCAGGTCAAGGTTTGCTAGGCTTGTGAGATTTCCGAAAGATGTAGGAAGAGAATTTAGCTGGTTTGCATGCAAATCAAGATCAATTAGGCTAGATAGTTCCCCAAATGTATCAGGAAGATTATTTAGCCGGTTTGAGTGGAGGTCAAGCTTCGTCAAAAATCTAAGGCTACCAATTGTTGATGGGAGTGCCACGATTCTATTCTCAGATAAATCAAGCTCAGTAACATCTTGCAACTTCCCAAGTGAAACAGGGAGCCATTCAATCTGGTCTACCAGCTTCCCTCGGAGATTGAGTTCTGTGGTCCCTTTCTTTGCTGATGACTCTATAAGGCTTGCCACTTGGATAAGGCTCAACTTCTGGTCCACCATGTCATTGCCTGCGGATGTTCACAGGAGCATGTTAGGGTAAGTACAAGAGCTTAAAAAAACTGCCTCTGATTCATAATAAATGTCACAGTTTTGAACTAACCCCAGTTCAAAACAGCGACACTTATTTTGGATCGGAGGGAGTATTGTATTTATGCCACATTGCTAACTGATCTTTACTACCCTAAGAATGGTTTTGTGCTACACATTTCTCTGGCCTCTGCATATGTTTAGGGCTATACATCCTATGCTACAAAGCACCTCAAATAATAATTAGAGACTTGCTTCAGTACACCACCCTTTAGAAAATGTCTCACAAGTATATTTTTGTATTTTCTCATCTAATCATCTCTAAGAAATTCAGTCTAACCGTCCTTTCCCATGTCAAACAGAGGTTGGCAAGTGCAGCTTGAACTCCATTATGCACTACAGCTTAGCCCCAATTGGAGAGGCAATGGTACACTTAAAATCTTGACATGGTTACCTAACCAATATAATCCCATAATACATGTGCACACGTACATGCACGCAAAAAAATAAACTGCATTGATTCCCACTAGATATGCCTAGCAAAAAAAAAGTTAGAAAAAAGAGTTGAATATTAGAACTTCCATGCGATACCAAGGGGGTCTGTTGGGTGTAAAAGAGCAGCTGAAGAGTTGACTATTGGAACTTGCATGTGTCGCCAATGAGATCGGATTAGGATAATTATAGGTCATTCGGCTTGTCGACAATTTTGTGGATCAGATCACTTTTTTTAATATTCAGATTACAATAAAGCATGTAATACCCGGGCTATATGCATCTCCAATGCAAGAGGCCGGTTATAAATCTTTCTTAAAAGATTCATTGCTTCTTTTAAGAAATGATACTTCTTAAAAAAAGATTAAAGAAGTGATACTGAATGCTACTACCATGGCACCATATGAACAGTACATTTATAAACGACATGGGCCAAATAAAATGTTACAAACAACAACTTTTCCGATTCTTCAGTTAACTGATTTTAGAATTCACCTTAAGTCAGATTTTAGAGTCACCACGCCCCGTGTGGTGTGCTGACTTTTTTCTAACAGGTCAGGTTTAGGTAGGTTATATTTTGTCACGGTGTAATACAAATGTGTGGTGTGCGGATATTTTGCTCACGTAAGGCAAATAAATGTTCAACTTAAGGTAGAAAATAAGCTAGCTGATGATTTACTGGATTGTGTCTTACCACATTTATCGAACTACTAGTTTCTAGTCAACTTTCCTGAAAAAAAGGCAGTGCAGCTTAATGGAACTATGAGTCTATGACCTTGTATATCTAGCCGCAAGCATCCTTCATATAGCACGTCCTAGATACACCGTTCTAACAATCTATGAACCTAGATTTCACGATTCCAACTATTAATCTGAGACATGGAAAAATCCACACAGCTCCATAACAACAATACCGTTGCAGTAACTATAATCTACTCCCTCTGTTCTGAATTAATTGACTCAGATTTAGTAGAAGAATAGGAGGGAGTAGTATAGTACAACAATTCGTTCCAAATTTTAAAGATTTTATTTTATAAAATCGTGATCTGAACAGAACAGTTATGCATGAGATTAATGGAAATAAATTCACCTGTAGAACCATGGCGACGCAGTGATGAGACGGCCTGAGAGTCCAGGCCGAAGCCCACACCCTTGTTCGCGCGCTCTATCTCCAGACCCTCCGGCGCCGGCGCCACGTCAGCCCGCTGCTTGGACTCCATCTCCTCCACGAACTCCTCCTCTGCAAAACCGCCGCCGCCTCCTTCTCCACCCTCGCCAGAAGAAGGGGACACAACCCTGGACGCCCTCTGGATGAGCCCGTCGAGCACCTTGAACCGCCTCTCGAGCTCGACGACGTGCGCGGCCTCCTTCCGCTGCTGGAGCGCGCGCAGCCGCACCGCGGCGCGCCTAGCCTCCCGCAGCACGGCGAGGAGTTCCCCCGGGACCCCATCTGCCGCCCGCTGCCGCGCCGCCTCCTCCCTCCCGACCTCGGCCAGGCGCCCCTCCTCCTCCGCGTCCGCCGAGGCCAGCACCGCCGCCGCAGCCTCCACCTCCTCCACTGCTGGCCGGGGAGGCAGCTCACGGAACACCCTCGTGAGCGCCTCCACTACCTCCGCCGTCGCCGCCATCTCCGCTCCCCAAGTCAGAGACACAGAGGAGCGGGCCGTGGTGTGTTTATAGGACGTTGCCAAGAAAAGTCTTCTCGTGGAGAGGGTGTAACTGGAGTTTCAAATAACTGCGAGGGCGTAGTGGTAAAATGTGTAGGCGGCCTGCTGGGCCACGTGGGACCCAGCGATTAGCTGTCACCGCATCGGGGTGTGTCCCGTAGGATCTGGAACATCGCGTCCGGATCGCACCACACTGTGGCCCCCCTCATCTCATTACCTTCTGTGTGCCCAAGCTGTCGCTGTTGAAAGTCGTCAGTAATCACTTGTAGCTAGTGATCTAGTAGTTTTTTCTTAAATTGAATTTTTGATTTTTAGGTCTCTTAAAAGTAAATATGAAGAAAAAACTATACATGTTCACTATGTAGTGAGATTTATTTTTATATCAGATGTGCATAAAAAGATAAATATTGCAAGTAAAATGAGTTTTACACCGGGTTCATGACACAAGATAAATTACTTTTGTTAGAGTACAATACGGTTTAGCTATATTTGATAGTATTAGGATTGTAATCCAACTCTATCTCTATTAGGTTTCGTAGTCTTCAAGTCTTGTACCCCTTTATATATAGCCCACTGTGACTCATTGTAATCAATCAAGTATCAATCAATACAACATATTCCACAATCTTATATAGTATCAGAGCGGTTCGCTCCGCTATCTAAGGTTTAGCCACCACCGCTTCCGCCGCGCCGCCCCCGGTGAAATCGATCTTCATGATCGCCGGGGGCATCGCATCTCATAGCTAGTTTTTCTTCCAATTCCAATAAATTAGTTCATAGGTTTAGCCAATTTCATTTTGCAATTAGATCAATTTCTTTTTAGCCACCAAAATATATCTAGTCTCGGTGAAAAAGCAGCAGATCCAATTAAAACTAGCTGGATCTTCCCCGGCCAATCTACGGCACCAAATCGTCTTCATCGTCTCATCGTCAACACAGGGCTGCACCAAACAACGCTCATGGTCATCATCGCCGACAAGTTCTACCCCAACACCACCTCGACATATTCTACCTCTACATCGCCGACAACGATCAACATCAACAAACGTCTTCAACAACCACAACGCCATCTTAGTCCATCATAACCTTGCCGCCAGAGTTGCAGTCTATTTTTATTTTGCACAATTTACTAGTTGCAACTTCTTCTTTTTTCGTCTACTCCGGCAACAAACGGCGAAAATCTACGCTACGCACCGCCGACCATGGAGATCTCCTCTGCTTCTTCATCCGGCTCTGACTCGCATGGTTAATGGTGGTCCCTTTCTTCGCATGCCCGGTACTGGCAACATCGATGCGTGCCTTCGTCCCCGACGCGCTCCCGAGTCTGGCAAGCTTGGCAAGGCGTGCCGCCTACCTCAACTACATCGACTCCAGCAAAATTCTACCTCAACTTCCTCAACAAACGGCAACATCGACCACAACTGCAGCGCCCACAACTCGGTTACATCGACATCGGCATCAAGGGCTATCAACTCGGCTCCTCTTCAATTGGCGACTTCGGATTATGCTCCAGTCATACCGTCTGCAACGCTCCAGTTGTTCGCGTCACTACCGATCCGACTACGTGGGGATGTTAGAGTACAATACGGTTTAGGTATATTTGGTAGTATTAGGATTGTAATCCAAGTCTATCTCTATTAGGTTTCGTAGTCTTCAAGCCTTGTACCCCTTTATATACAGCCCACCGTGACTCATTGTAATCAATCAAGTATCAATCAATACAACATATTCCGCAATCTTACACTTTTCATGAAGCAAGGTAAATATTGACGATGATGTCGTAGCTCCACCACCCCCTTCGATCATGTGACCTTCTTGGAGGCACAACCGAGGAGCTTCGGTTCTACTGGCTTCAACTTTGTTTTCGTGACAATTATGGTGCCCTTCCACATATGTAGAGATGATTTGTGGCTAACTAATTCATGTGTAAAGTGTTAGGCCTAGTCCTGCCCATGGAGGTGTTGCACACCTTGGTGCTATGCTCGCTGAGTGAAGAGGCCGGGGGCTATGAGATCGTCCATTGTCGTTGTCAGCACTTGACGGTCTGGAATTTGTCCGCACGTGGGTATGTTCGCCGCATCGTTACCGGGTTTGAACATGGGGCTGGACCGTGGCAATGGCGCGTGGCCTTCCCACGACATAGTGTTCTGAGGCATCCTCCCTTTCATGTCGTCGTTTTCTCGGGACTCTACCGTGCTAAAATTCGATGTCAAGCTTGTTCCACTTGTGGTGCTTTCTCTGTTGTTCTGAGTCTGGTGTCGTTCTTTGCGGTGATGTAGTCGAGGTCTCTGGAGTGTGCAACACATGTAAGTGCACTCGAGGTTTAGGGTAAGCCCTGACCCGCCAAGTTTGCCCACCTAGCACGCGCTCTTGTTCCTTTGGCAATGTCTTGGTGCTCGACATGGTTTAGTCGTACTTTGACTTTTCTAGTTATAACTTGGCCATTATTCTGCTTTATAAGAGTTTCTCTTGAATACATTTTGTCGCTCACCGTGTTGGCTTTATTAATTTAAAACTTTATAGCCTTTTATCTATATTCTTTATGTCATGATTTTTGTGTAGCCTACAATACCAAAATCTCTCTCGAAACCAATGTAGGTTTACTATATAGTTTACCTAGATTTCGTCTAACTACATCATGTTGGGTGTACTCTCTGACACTGCTGCCACTGTTTAGCTGCATTGTCTCTTATAACCAAGTCTCAGACAAGAACCATCTAAAAATGATCTACTCATCTTTTAAATACTGCTGATTTGGTTGCTTCCTCTTATAACTCTTCAACCGAAGCAGTAAATGATTAGGCTGATTAATGACATGCCGGGAGGTTTAATTAGTTAGTTAAGAGCACTGCATGCCAAAACAGACAGCCGCACGTGAGGTGTTTAACCTCTTGTTTATATGTTGGGTATGGCACAGGCTGGGACGACGTGGCGACAGGTCAGACATATGGGTGCTGCAACTGCAACCCAATTTACACAAGACTACTGGCAGATTCGCCCTGGAGTTTCCTCGGTGTAATCGACACCGACTGGATCGCTAGCTAGGCGGCTCTGTGGACAGACCGATCGAAACGACAGCGGTCTGGGTAGACCCGATCTCCCCTTGTGTGTATCGTATCGGGGTGGTAAAGCTTGGATCTCAGAAAAATCCAAGTTTTTGACGATGTCCTAGGAGGAAAATTGCAGGGTTGATCAGCAAGCATCGGTCACTGCACGGAACGGCGCCTTGACCTTCTGCGATTAAGTTATGATGAACGATACGTATTGAAGCTTCGAAAAATAACAGTTGCTTTGATCATTGCTGAGATCATGCAGGAATATTCAGAGTGGGCCATGGGATGGTAGAAGAGCATAAAGAAAAGCCTTTTTCAGCTGGGTGAGATGAGCACTAAAAACAGTGGAACAGAAGATGACTAGACTGACGCTGAGCATGGGAAAATAAAGAAAATTGGAGATGCGGGGGATCGAACCCCGTGCCTCTCGCATGCAAAGCGAGCGCTCTACCATTTGAGCTACATCCCCATTATGAAATAAAATAGTACCCAAATTTGTAACTACGTGGTATATCTTTGCAGCATATAGTTTTTTCGGTTTTTTTTTTTTTGAAAAACACAGTACAACGCAAGCGCTCATATACACGCGCACACACTCACCCCTATAAACGCACGCACGCACACCCTACCCCTATGAGCACCTTCGAGAGACTGAGCCGGCGGATCTTGAGATTGATGAAGTCACCACAGGCGCCTCGCTGTCGACGGGAACGTCGCCTCCCACTGAAAGAATATTCCGCCTAAATGAGAAACACCAACGTCAAACCTGGGGTTTGAACTCTGGTGGGCTGGGATACAACTATCCACCTAACCATCTTGCCACATGTAAGTTCTCTTTTTCAGTTATTTTTTTGTTGACTGCTAATATAGTCTTTGAGCGATACCCCACGTGTTCCAGTATAATATTGCGTATTTCAGTTCAAACATTGTCTGTTAAACAATTTTTTGTTGTTGATCGAATTTCAAAACAGCCGGCCACCCACTGTATTATCAACGTCGGAGTACTAAACGGTGGTGCTTTGTTTTCTTTCTTTTTTTTTGAACATTGGTGCCTTGTTTTCTTAGGGCGTCTCCAATGGAGGAATAAGGAAAGGCCATAAGAAAAAAAAACTGCTTAAGACTAGGTCTTAAACATTGCAGCCATGAGCCATAAGAGAATATTTCTTGAGGTCGACCACATTGGTATGGCCGGGTCATAGGAAATAAATTAATTGCTTTGCTCCTTTCTCTCTCATGCATGTAAAGTGAAAAAGGTTGTACGATGCAGCATGTTGAAGACTTTTGCTACTTGACATGCAGGTTGTAGGGTCCAGCTTATAGCACAAAGTGGTCTTAAGCATTGTAGAGATTTTAACATGTTGTAAGAAATAAGGTGGGACTCGGCTTATGCCGTTCTGAAAAATAAGCATTGGAGACGCCCTTAGTCAAAACTACCATAGGAACGTGCACACATAATCAAGTTAACTATCCCCTCAGCGGGCTGCACTAATCGAACCAGCATATCCGTGCTCTAGATAGACATCACGGTTTTGCCCGGCTATGTCCTCTTTGATTATCCTCATTTTTCGGAAGGTTTGGAAGAAGCGTAATTCTAATGTCTGCCGACATGTTCCCTCTCACTGGCGAGCGTGGTTGCCACTAGAATTAGAAACAAGGCAAGGACTTCGTGCTACCGCTTGGTCGAGGCCAAAATTATTTGAGCAATGTAAGTTCGGGAGAGTGACTAGGGATGCCAGGACGGGATTCGTTGGTACACATGTATAACATGTGGATACTAGTGTATGATACTCTCCAATATGACTACTCTAATGCAGCCACACGGGTGCCTATATGTTTGCACCATGCATGGAGTTGCTTATTATACATACTAGATGATTCCCCGCGCGTTGCTGCGGAATAATTGAAAAAAATTAATCTTGCTTAGATAAAAATGTGCATAACAATTTTAATAAAAACTTGTATAGAAATACATGTAAGCATAGAACAGCCACGCCCTAACTCAATCACAAACATGACATGCATGTTTTCTTGAAGAAAATGACAAAATGTCCTCTCATTATCATCTATGCAGTGGTTACACTTGCGTATTACATATTTACAGTGGCCGCTGGTTGAACTCACATACACGAAAAAGGAAAGCAAATAACTGTTATTGCTCTATCCAAAGAACCAATTATCTCTGCTGGGAAGCAAGATAGTTGATATCATGACGATTACACTTTTGAAATTCTGCACTTATATGCCCACTGCACTTTTAGAGCAAATGTTTCCAAGGAAACTGGCATTGTGCCTATTTAAGCTCATCTGTAAGGCAACGACGTGATTTAGAAAAGTACTGCACAAATAAGAGTGAAGGATTATCCTTCAGATCCGAAATTAGCATTGCATAATGAAGTGATTGTATACTGTCGTTTGTTGCAAAATTGACCATAGTCCAAGAACCGATACCTCACAATCTGCAAATTAATTTGAAACCACAAAACATAATTAGTGGAATGGATCAGGTGCTCGAATCTTACTTTAAATTTTGATCTGATTCTAACCAATATAATATAAGCAGTTGTGAGCTAACCTTGTACGGGGGCGGGCACACGGGCAGATCCCATGAACGAACCAACTCAAACAAAGGCACAGCTTTGGGATTGACAGGGTACTCATGTTGGACAACGACTTGCCCTTGCGTCAGTCCTACAGCGAAGCTTGCGCGATGTCGGCGCTGGGATTGGCGCATGCAACTGGGAGTCCTGATCCGGCAAAAGAGTGAGGTAAAGAGAAGGTCGCTGATAAATATAGAGGCGTGGATGGGTACGATGGTCCATGATGCAAGCCGGCCTCTATGAAGTTGACGTTGTTTAAATAGGGAGAGATCAACGCGAACTCTCGTAGTAGACCTCCATCAGTTTCCGTTTCTCGCGAGATCGTGGGGGAGAGGAAGAGAGAGCAACGTTTGGGATTGATGGTGAAGAGAGAAAGTCAAACGTCAATGGTTGTGGTGTAGGGGCGGTGGGGAGGTTCGTTCCGTGTCTGTAGATGTGGATGGAGAAGAGAAACAGTGGTGGGCTAGAGGAGTGGGCTGGATATGGCCTGAATTAATGGGATGTTCTGGTTCGTAGGCACCGGCTGGGTAAGACGTGCACACGCGAGGGAACGTTCGAAACGGGGGATAGGTAAAATGCAGGGTAATTGAGGTGACGTGGAGCTATGAGGAGGCTGGAAAATAAGATAGTGGGGTTCTCCCATTTAGATAGAGAAGATGAGTTACCGAAGACAGAAAAAAAAAGCACGCACTTGCCCAATCGATTAAGAGCGATTGCTCTGTGGTAGAGAAACAACTAGATATAAACTATTGATACGTCGTATCTAGCCAATCTTATAGTTAATGTATAAAAAATGGTTATAAAATGTGCTATTTTATTAAGATATGACTCGCCAAAAAATGAAAATATTTACGTGCGTATTCACAAAAAAATTCGCATATTTTTTGTTAAAAGTTTGACGCAATATGTAAATATAGATATCCATAAAAAACTTAACAAGCAAACCTAGCTAGCTAATTGGGCTTTTGGCCTCTTTCATGTTGCACAAATGACAAATGGGCCAGAACTAGCCAATGGGCAGAAAAAGAGGGAGTTAGGCAAGTAATTCGCTAGGGAGGACGCGCGTGGACAGGACACGGGAGTGCGGTTGTGCGTCGAGAAAACCTAGTCTCCGCAGAGGTCGGAGTTAAGAAAGTCTCCGCACCCTCCCCCCCCCCCCCCCCCCCCCCTCCCGACCTGTGCAGAGCGCTTAAGTGGGTCGGCCCATCAAGGGAAGGAGAAGAGGACGATGGCCACCGGAGGAGAGGGAGATGGCGGCGAGCGGAGGGGAACGGAGGGAGAAGGCGGCGGTGAACAAGTCGGCGGTGGGCGGACGACGTGGTTGGCCGCGGTGGCCAATGGTGACGGCGAGAATGGAGCGACCCAAAGCTGCGGCTGGCCGCGGCGGAGGCGGTGGCGGGCGGGGGGGGGGGGGGCATAGAGGAATGGCCGGCCGGAGGGCGGCGGACCGGTGGTGGGCCGCGGTTGGAGGACGGGGCGCGGAAGCGGCGCCGAGCGCGGGTGGCGGGAGCAGGCGGTTAGGTCGGCGGCTCGAAGGAGAAAGAAGAAAGTAGGAAGGAGGAAGACGGCGAGGGGCGATGGAGGAAGACGACGATGAAGGCGTGGGGGTGTGCGGAGATGGGTTATCTCCGCAAAGGTCGGCAACTAGGAGGACTAGGTTGCCCTAACCAAAATATTTTCCTTATTCTATCGATGTGCTTGTAAACATTTTAGCTGATCAATAAAGTTTGGCTGGTTTGTTTATAAAAGAAACGACCTCGCCGGACTAAAAAGAGTTCAAACACGAGATGCCTTATTTTGCATCGACGCAAGGGAGAATACAGGAATTGGATGGCATTTAGCCATAACGCCTAACAGCCAGGAAATTGAGCCTAGCATCTGTTGATAGCGTTGAATAATTAGGCGATTTAGCATATGATTTAATTTCCAATAACAGTGAACAATTCATGACTAGAATAATACAAATTATACTAATCATGTGATCTACGTAAAGAGTAGATAAACAGATGCAATCTAGAGCATATACTATAAGTAAGAACTCTAGCAAAACATCATATAGGAAGATGAAGAACACATACGGTGCAGCGGCAGTCACACCACTGGATTTCCCGTGTCGTCGCCCATGTCGTCGATGAAGAGCCTGGCGATGTCGGGGAAGAAGTCGTCGTTGGGGAAGAACTCGAAGCTAGTAGTCGCGCGAGTGCGCTCCCCAAAAACCTGACCGCCCCTCTCCCGTACAGGATCACAAGAGTCAGGGTTCCGGAGGCCTACTGTCCCTTCAACCGGTGCACGCCGGAAGACGGGATGGAGAAGTCTTGGTAGACGGCGGCGCAATGCTCTGGAACGGTGTGAGACCATGTATCTCGTGGTGGCGGCTAGAGTTTGCCCCGGGCTATATATATGGAGCGAGTTGGGTAGGACGTGGGCTGTATGCCACGATCGAGTCGGTAACGCCCCACGATCCCATTGGAATCGGAAACGGCAGGATAATTAACGCGTCCGTTAATTACTAATCAATGACTCATTAATTTTCCCGGACTGCAAAAATATAAGCTCGACTCGGCGAGATTCCCGCAACCCGCGGCGCGTCATGACGAGGCGAGGCGTGGCGTGGCGAGGCGAGCGAGGAGGAGGAGCGTGCGTGTGGCACTCTTCATCTTCTCTTGTTCTCACTAGCTCATACTAGTACTAGAACATCTCACTATATAAAGTGCTGCAGCTCACTCTCCACAAACAGTATGGGACTAAACATTAGTCACGTACATGCACAACCAGCCAACCAGAATGGGCCATGAGAATTTCGGATTTTAGTTGGGCTTTGGCCCAAGTACACTAAAATTCCAGCAATCCCCCACAAAGTCTCATTGACACATTGTACCACCTTGTTCCAAAACATTGTTTCATAACCGGTGCTTAGTGGGGACTGTTAAGTTGAACTCCACTTAGAAAATTATGCTACGTTAGGCCACAACTTGAATAGTGGACTCTGCCTTGAACTGCAAGTTTGCTGCGAACTAGTTTCACACAAGCCCTTGACCGATACTAGGCTACCGCAAGGCTTCCCCGCGGTGTGGAGCTTATACGTCATACTCCAAGGCCTTTCATGAGTTTATTAAAGAGCACCCGACTCTCATAGATTGCGACGTTTAACAGTCAGACTCATATAGGTGTGTTCCTCAAGAGATGCTCTGCAGGATAACATCTCCGCTTATAAAAGTAAGCCGCTTGGAACACATTAAGATAAATATCAACCTGCCATACAGATTAGGAGAGTATTGCATCTTTGCGGAGTGGGATAGTAAAATATAAGGATACTCTCCTCCCAGCCGACCAACAGCTTGTCTCCTACTTCTAATTCACGGGATCTCCGATCACATAGAGTAGGTTACCACTGTGGACAACTCATACGGTGGGTCTCAAACCCATCTCCCTCGATGCATTATCTATCACGTTACGTGATAAACCCTCTGTGAAAGGATCTGCCAAGTTTTTAGACGTTTGGATATAATCCAACGCAATAACTCCGGAGTTCTTCAATTTTCTGATAGATTTCAATCTCCTTTCACATGCCTTGATGACTTCAAATTATCCTTAGAACTTTTAATCTTAACTATCACAGTTTGATTATCATAGTTCATAAGGATAGCGGGTATGGGTTTTCAACCACATGTAAGTCCATCAAAAGCTCTCGAAGCCACTCTGATTCAAAAGTGGCTGTGTCTAATGCTGTGAGTTCTGCTTCCATTGACCTCGTTAAGATGGTCTGCTTGCAAGACTTGCAGGAAACAGCTCCACCACCGAGTGTAAAAACATAACCACTCGTGGCCTTAATCTCATCAGCATCAGATATCCAATTGGAATCACTATAACCTTCCAGTACTCTAGAATAACCAGAATAATGAATTCCATAGCTCGCAGTGCCTTTTAAATAGCGCATAACTCTCTCAAGCGCATGCCAATGATCATCTCCCGGGTTGGAAACAAACCGGCTCAACTTGCTTACAGCAAAAGAGATGTCAGGCCTCGTGGCACAAGCCAAATACATAAGCGAGCCAATGATCTGAGAATATCTCAGTTGATCTCTAGCAATGCCCTGATTCTTTCGAATCAACACACTGGGATCATATGGTGTCGGAGAAGGCTTGCAGTCGTCATACCCGAAGCGACTCATCGACATACAGACATAGAATAGCTCCCTCGCCCCCACCATGGCGATAGTATACACACTTATCGAATTCGTTAACAACGAAACCTGCAGCAGTTAAAGGTCTTTCAAACTTCTCATGCCACTGCTTAGGAGCTTGCTTAAGGCCATATAAAGACTTCAATAGCTTGCACACATTTGCTTCCTGACCCGATACTACAAAACCATCAGGCTGATCCATGTAAATTTCCTCGTCTAACTCTCCATTTAGTAAAGTTGTCTTGACGTCCATTTGATGAATGAGAAGACGATGCGAGGCAGCCAATGAAAGTAGCACCCGAATCGTGGTCAGTCTAGCCACATGTGAGTAAGTATCAAAGAAGTCTTCTTCTTCTTTCTGGGTATAACCCTTGGCCACAAGCCGCGCCTTGTACTTCTCAATAGTACCATCAGGTCTAAGCTTTTTTCTTGAACACCCACTTACATCCTACAGGATTGCACCCATAAGGACGATCAGTAACTTCCCATGTTCCGTTAGCTAAGATGGAATCCATCTCACTACGGACAGCCTCCTTCCAGTAGTCAGCATCAAGAGATGCATAAGCTTCTGAAATGGTACTGGGGGTGTCATCCATAAGATACACAATGAAATCATCACCAAAGACTTACCAGTCCTCTGTCTCTTGCTCCTAATAGGAGCTTCATTGTCATCCTCCACAGGATTATCAGTGTGTTCCATCGGAATGGTAGAATCAGGAATCTCAACTAATTCCTGACTAGATGTATTAGGTATATCCGGATTTGATGAGTTAGACATACCCTTCATGGGAAAGATGTCCTCAAAGAAAGTCGCATCATTCGACTCCATAATCGTACCAACATGCATGTCGGGTACCTCAGATTTGATTATCAAAAATCTACAGCCAATGCTATGAAAAGCATAGCCCAGAAGAACACAATCCACGGTTTTTGGTCCTAGCTGCGCTTCTTGGGAATTGGAATATTGACTTTCGGCAAACAACCCCAAGTATGTAAGTAAGAGAGTCTCAACCTTTTCCTTTCCCATTCCTCAAACGGAGAAACGGTTTTGTTCTTTGTGGGAACTCGGCTTAGGACATGACAAGTTGTCAATAGCGCCTCCCCCCACCATGCCTTGGAGAGACCCGAAGTGTCTAACATGGCGTTAAACAAATCAGTTAGAGTTCGGTTCTTTCTTTCGGCTACCCCATTTGATTGAGGTGAATAGGGAGGCGTCCTCTCATGTATTATACCATGTTCCGCACAAAAAGAATCAAACTCATTGGAAAGTACTCTCCACCATGATCAGACCTTAGCCGCTTTATTCTTACATCAAGTTGGTTCTCTGACTCAGCTTTATAGTTTTTGAAGAAGTTTAAAGCTTCATAATTTGTTTTCAGTAGATACACATAACAATATCTAGTGGAGTCATCAATAAGCGTCATGAAATATTTCTTTCCGCCTTTTGTCAACACGCCATTCATCTCACAGAGATCTGAATGTATAAGTTCCAGTGGTGCCAAGTCTCTTGCCTCTACGGCCTTATGTGACTTGCGAGGTTGCTTAGCTTGAACACACACTTGACACTTGGAACCTTTCGCATTAGTGAATTTCGGAATTAAATCCAAATTAGCTAGACGCGTCATGGTACCAAAGTTAATATGACAAAGTCGTGAATGCCAAAGATTAGACACAATTTCGTGGCAAACATGATTAATAACTTTGGAGCAAATATCCGATAAAGATAGGCGGAACAAGCCTCCGCACTCATAGCCTTTTCCAACAAATTGGCCATACTTAGATATTATAACTTTATTGGACTCGAAGACCAACTTAAAACCATCATGACACAGCAACGATCCGCTGGCGAGATTTTTATTGATGGCGGGCACATGATGAACGTTCTTCAGACGCACGGTCTTCCCCGAAGTGAACTTCAGATCAACCGTACCGACTCCACGAACAAAAGCATGTGACCCATTACCCATCAGCACGGGGAAGTCCCTGTGATCTGGTAAGAAGAGAACATCGAGGCATCAGCACAAACATGTACATTGCCACCAGCAGTGGCGGACCCACTGTAGGGGCGAGCAGGGGCGGTCGCCCCGGGTCTGCCGGCGTGGAGCAAGGCACCCCAGGTCCCCAGCTGTTCATCTTTGTCTCTGTTTCTCCGGCGGCTCTGTTTCTTGAGCTGTGTACGAGTCAGGGAAGGAAGACAGAGAAGTTGGGTTGTAGTTTGTGGGCTTAAGTGAAATCAACCAGGCCCATTTTAGCTGGATGCAGCCATAACGTAACGAGACCACCTCTCGCGATCCAGAAAAATCCCCTTGGTCGCACGACTCGTCCCAACTCTCAAACCTAGCCGCCTTGCCTCGTGTTTGTGTCAGCCGCCGCCCGCCGGCGTTCACCAATTAGGCAATCAGCCGTCCACGTTCTGCGATGGAACCAGATGTCGATTTCTGGGAGGAGGCCTACCTGATTGCGCAAGAGCTAGATGAAGAGGAAGCGGCGGTGGTAGGAGCGGCAGCAGCGGAAGCATCAGCTCTGACACCGGCGACGACACGAAATGACACCGAAGCAGCGACCAAATGCAGATGACGGCCGAGAATGCACATGTATTTTCCCTTTGTGTTTGTCGTTTCATCTATGAAAACTGAGATGATTACAGTAGCACTCAATTTTGTTATCAAATTTGATGTTGCAGGTTATTCCAGAAGCTCCGGTATTTAATCTAGCCGATGTGGTCGCCGATCCTGGCACCAGAAGACAAATTGAAGAGTATGCTACCTTGGAAATTCGAGATGAAATGAGGAGGGCATATTTGTCGAAGGGTCCATGTCGTTTGGCTGGTCATGATTTCCCTCATACAAAATTTGGAAAAGACATGCGGCCATTTCAAGAATCATGGTATAAGGATTTTGATTGGTTAGAGTATAGTGTCGAGAAAGATGCAGCCTATTGTTTCTATTGTTTTCTTTTCAAGTCTTCAAGCATTGGTGACAAATTTGGGTATGATGTCTTCACGAAGAAAGGTTTTAAGAATTGGAAAAAAGGACTTGAGTACTTCAAGCTTCATGTAGGGAAATAAAACAACGCTCACAACAATGCTAGAAAACATTGTGAAGATTTCAGAAATCAAAAGCAAAGTGTATCATTTGCCATCACTACTCATATTGAGAAATCATATGTTCAATATGAAGAACGCTTGAGGGCTGTTGTAGGTGTTGCAAGATTTCTTATTTCACAAGGTCTAGCATTTCGTGGGCATGATGAGAGCGTCACTTCGAAGAACAAGGGTAATTTTTGTGAGATGGTGGATTGGTTCGCCAAAAGGTGTAAGGATGTGGCCGATGTGATGAATGGAAATGCTCCCGGCAATCTCAAATTGACTTCTCCTAAAATACATAAACAAATTGTGCAAGCATGTTCAGAGAAGACTATGCAAGTCATCATGAATGAGCTAGGGGATGGTAATTTTGCTCTACTTGTTGATGAGTCTCATGATGCATCGGTTAGAGAGAAAATGGTTGTGATTATTAGGTTAGTTATTTGGCATTTTTTCATTTGTCACTTTAATTACTCTCCTAGTCTCCTCATATTCTAACTTCATGTATTGTTGTAAGTAGATTTGTGAACCAAAAAGGGGAGGTGGTGGAAAGGTTACTTGGTGTTGAGCATGTTGTTGATACTACTCCCTCCATTTCAATTTAGTTTGCGTTCTAGGTTTAGTCAAAGTCAAACTTTATTAAGTTTGACCAAAAATATAGGAAAAAATATCAACATTCATAAAATCAAATGCATATAATATGAAAATATACGTTATAATGATTTTAGTACTATGAATTTTTTCATTATAAATGTTAATTTTTTTTCACAATATTTGGTCAAATTTGACAAAGTTTGACTTTGACTAAACCCAGAACGCAAACTAAATTGATACCGAGGGAGTACATCCGCTTCTTTGAAAAGACCTTTAGATGCAATGTTTGTTAAACATAATATATCAATGTCTAGATTGAGAGGACAAGGTTATGATGGAGCCTCAAATATGCGTGGTGAACTAAATGGATTGAAGAAATTGGTGTTAGATGTCAACCCGCATGCCTTTTATGTGCACTGTTTTGCTCACCAACTTCAGTTGGTGGTGGTTGCTGTTGTGAAAGGAGTTCTTGCAGTTAGTGATTTCTTTGGGCATACAAATAAGATTGTCACCATGGTTAGTACTTTTATTTGTGATTTCTTTGGGAGAAAAGATGCATATGTTGTATGTAATACTAACTTACTAAGTGCATATACTTTATTTTGTAGGTGGGTGCCTCTTGTAGGAGAAGAGATGCATTGTTGCAGAAGCATCATGACAAATTGGTATCACTGTTAGAGAACGGGGATATCGTGTCAGGAAGTGGTCAACATCAAGAGACAAGCTTAGTAAGAGCAGGTGATACTCGTTGGGGGTCACACCATAGAACTCTAATTCGTTTACATCAAATGTGGGATTCTGTGGTTGAAGTGCTTCATGGTATTGTTGAGGATGGGACAGATGCCGATGATAGAGGTGTGGCTTCTGGTTATCTCATAAACATGGAAACCTTTGAATTTGTTATTATCTTGGTTTAACAAATGATTTGTCACACGCATTGCAACAAAAAGATCAAAACATAGTTTGTGCCATGAATATGATTGTCTCCATGAAAATTCTATTGCAAGAGTTGCGGGATGATGGATGGGAGCCTCTTTTGTTGGCTGCTACTAACTTCTGTGTTGGAAGAAATATTGAGGTGCCAAGTATGGATGCTAACATTTTTGCTAGAGGATATCCAAGGAGTTCACGCAAAATGGTCACTAACTTCCATCACTACAAGGTACAAATATTCAATGCGGTGATCGATAGAAACATAATTGAGATGAATCATCGATTTAGTGAAACTTCCACACGCTTGTTGATATGCAGTGCATGCCTTGATCCTAGGAAATCCTTTAGTAGCTTTGATCATGGGAAGCTACTTGAGCTTGCAAGTATTTACTCAGTTGATTTCTCTTCACAAGATTGCTATCTCTTGGTTGATCAGTTGAACATATATATTCATGTGATGAAAAGAAGCCCAGATTTCTTGACTTGTGGTAGCCTTAGTGGTCTTGCTATCAAGCTGGTTCAAACTGGACAGCATTTGGTATTTCCATTGGTTTATCGCCTCATTAGACTTGCATTGATATTACCAGTGGCTACGGCATCAGTTGAGAGGTTTTTCTCAGCCATGAATATTGTGAAGACGCATCTTCGAAACAAGATAAGTGATGATTGGCTTAATGATTTGATGGTTTGCTTTGTCGAGCGCGAGATATTTTCAAACATGGACGACAAGGAGATTATGGTACATTTTTTTGCGTTGAAGAATCGCCGAGGCCAACTACCTTGACCATTGTATGTTCCTTCTTTAATTTAATGGTACAATACTCTCTCTTCAATAGTTACTACTGTTGTCATACTTGTGTTGAGATTTGGATACTTTTTTTCACATGTTGTAGGTTTTACTTAGAGTTTTGGACATCACGGGCGAGTTTGCAAGATCTTTATAATCTGAGTAGTTGAATTGTATCCATGTTCTTTGTATTTGAATATTAACCATGTTGAAAACTGAGTCATTTGACATAGTTTATTGTGTTACATACACTTGCATTTGTGCTTCAACTTTTCTTTTCTAAATTGTTCGCCCCGGCAAACTCAAATTCCTGGGTCCGCCACTGGGCACCAGTATCAATCAACCATTCAGGAGAATGACAAACTAAAAGGATGGTAGGAAATATACCGTACCCTGAAGAGGCTGGCGACGTCGGGGAAGAAGTCGTCGTTGGGGAAGAACTCGAAGCCAGTAGTCGCGCGAGTGCGCTCCCCAAAAACCCGATCGCCCCTCTCCCGTACAGGATCACAAGAGGCGGGGTTCCGGAGGCCTACTGTCCCTTCAACCGGTGCACGTCGGAAGACGGGATGGAGAAGACTTGGTAGACGGCGGCGCAATACTCTTGAACGGTGTGAGAACATGTATCTTGTGATGTCGGCTCGGCAAGATACCCGCAACCCGCGGCACGTCGTGACGAGGCGTGGCGTGGCGTGGCGTGGCAAGGCGAGCGAGTAGTAGGAGCGTGCGTGTGGCACTGGTGCAGCTCACTCTCCACTAACAGTATGAGACTAAATATTAGTCACGTACACTTAATCAGCCATTTATTAATGGGTAATAGGAATTTCAGATTTTAGTTGGTCTGGCCATGTACACTAAAATTCCAGCAGTGACACCCAAAACAATCGTTTCCACCGGCTAGACGGCGGCGCCGTTGATGTGCCGTTCATGCAGAGTTGGGACCGCCAGTTCATTGCCGTGCACGACGGGTTCAAGGTGCTCAAACTCCGTTACCAGATGAGACAAGCACAAGGTAGATGTCCAGCCACAATACTTGTCGATTCTTTTCAATCTTGCATAGACGCCATGGCCCATGGGTCCGCTCATCCATAGTGTTTTAAGTCTTACTCCTCCTTACATCAATGCATTCCATTATGCTGTCATATTATATTGACAGGCTATGCGACGGTGTCCTCTAATGGTAACAGGCGTACACAGTTTTCCATGTGCATCTTATTCCCAGATGCCCTTGACGGCTTGCCGAACCTGGTTGACATGATAGCATCCCAGCCTGGGTTCCTACACGAGCACTTGCCGAAGAAGATGATCGACGTGAACGAGTTCCGGGTGCCCAAGTTCAAGCTTTCCTTCGGAAGCAGCATCGTCACCATTCTCAAGAAGTTGGGGCTTCACTTGCCGTTTGGTGACCAAGCTGATCTGTCTAACATGTTGGAGCGTGATGAGTCTGGATTAGAAATGGTCGTGAGTGAGGTTATCCACAAGGCAGTCATAGAGGTAAACGAGGAAGGCACCGAGCTGCAGCAGCTATCACCGTGATGAATGTAAGACTTTGTTTGTTTACACCGAGGCCGCCAACTCCTCGAGTGGATTTTGTAGCCGACCATCCATTTTCTTACTCCATAGTGGAGGAAGCCACCGGCGCAATTGTCTTTGCAGGGAATGTCCTCGACCCGTCCAAAGAGAACTAGGCCATCTCGAACACTCTGGTTTTCTTTAGATTTTGATTTGGATTCTGTATGAGTATTGCTTTGCGCTTCTCCACTTTTCCCACCTCCCTTACACTTCTCCACTTAGTGCCTCAATAATTATCTTTAGATTTTGATTTGGATCCCGTATATGAGTATATATACATCAAAGACATGTTCTTTGCGCTTCTTGAATTTCGTTTCGTCGGCGATCCTAAGTATTGGCATATATTGGTCGCAACCCCATCGATCGTCTTTGCCTCGGGGCCTCAAAACTGTCATCACACTAACTCTTCCGAAATTAGGGTTTTCAGCAACCTTAACTCAATGTCGACCCCTTATGCAGAGATTAAGGGTGTGTTTGGTTGCCCACGAGCTTCTCAACCAGGCCTCAGTGGTTTAAAAAGTGGTTGTTTCATGTGTTGTATGTCGTTATTTACTTGACGGTGGCAAGACAATGTAATATTCCAAAACCTATAGGGGTAAAATAGAAAATTAGAATGACGGACCATCAAGAAGCCCCCCTCCCTTTATTATCAGAGAATTTTTTTTAGAAAAATATGGATTATAAATATAGATATAAAAATATGTTAATATTATAACTATAAGAACGAGTTTATTCTCTTCAAATTTTTTAGAAAACGTGAACCCATATTATTACTGTAAGAACAAAAAGAAAAATGAAAAATAAAACAGAAATTAAAGAAAAGCAAAAATGAGAAGCAGTACCTTGTTAATGGATCGCGTTCTGAGCAGCCCATATAGCGCAGCGCGTGATGTGCTCCGCGCAACGCGGAAACTAGGTGCTCCTGGTCTCACCCTACATTAAACGAGCCCAAGTCTTCTAACTAACGGCATGTCCAAATAGCTCCGCCTGAAATGTCTGCTATAATTATGCTCCGTGAAACTTTCCTACAATTTGCACTGAGGGCATGTACAATGGTAGAGAAGACCGGCTTTCTCTTAGCTCTCCATGTTACTTAGAGAAGGTAACAAGTAGTAGTCATAAAATGCGTTAACTCTTGTTGTCATCTCTAACAATTAATGAGAACTAATTAAATTTAGTAAGAAATTATGTTAAATAGGGAAGGCATATGGTACAATGCACAAAATAGTCTTCTCTTAATTTTAAGAGATCATCCCTTACCTCCTTAGGTAAGGGAAGGCAACCCTCTCTCTCTTCATTCTCTTTCCTCCAACTAAGCAAAAATCGGACATGGCATCTCTAAGGGGAGGCTGACGTCACAGCATTGTACATGCCCTGATAGCTCCAAAGTTTCAGGCGGACCAACCAAACGACCGTTTTGGTTAAAATACAGCCAACCTATCGGGACACTAGCAGTAGCAGACCATCTGGACAATCGGTACTCAGTTACTGTAAAAAAAAAGAGGTCCATACTCACAAAGCTTGCAGTGTGAGCTGATTTGTTTGTGGCTAAGGAAAAAGGTGCATTACCCCATTCAAGAAACAAAAGAACAAGGCGTAACTCGTTTTATTTTTGCAGTCGTCTTGATTGCAAAAAGATAATAAAAATGACAAAATCTAGACGATCCAATATACAAAGCGACAACAACCAAATTAGGACTAAATTGGTTGTGATTATGCAAAACCTAAGGTCCAGCACCGATCGTACATTTATAAATTTAAGTAAATCCAGATCCTGACACATCGCCACCAACCAGTTGACAGGTGTGCTCACTTCCTTGTCTCGCCTGGCATTCTGGCAAAGTGTCGACCACCAGAAGGCTTGACTTTAAAAAATCTGACGGCCAAAAATCACTACAGCTAATCTGACTCCGGCACACAGACTCAAACTTCGCGGCACCGGTCGTTCTCCATAAAATCAAAAACAAAAATCACTACAGCTGATGTGAGCTCCGTCAGACTGGAGGTCTGGAGCGGCCGACCATTGTTGTCCAATCAAGGTGCACACACGGGCAGCTTGCCGAGTTCGTGCCCTTTCCAGCTTCCTGTTCACGTGAGCACATGGTAGTCCACTGCAAACGGAATGCAAGGTCAAGGCCGGCGACGCTGCCTTCCCCATGTATCAGCGTCAGGAAAAGGGAAACTGTGCATCGTCTTGTGACTCGACAAGTTGCTCACCAAATTGAGGAAGATGGTGTCCGCTCGATTCCTGATATTTGGGACACCTCGACAGTCACCAGCCGCAAGTTGGGACAAAGATATAGTAGCAAAAGCTGGTAAATTTATTTGCTATCACATATTCACATGCAACGATGCAAACACCAGCTAGACAGATATCAGGCTATTACTTTAAAGGGCACACGATAGCAACATTCCAGAAAGCACACCAAACCACTTTTTGCATATCCCTAATTAGCGAAGCTAAGTATGTGCAATGTTACATGCATTATAGAATCCCAGGCCCTATATAAAGAACTTACGGCAGGAGGAGCATCATCACTTACTTAGGGTTACACACCTCGTTTTGCATCGGCATCTTCCAAGGAACCTGAGCGTTCAATCTTAAGCTTCAGGCTCCACAGATGGCTTGTGCTGTAAATTCCAGTAGCAAAAAGAGCAACTTGCTGATGCTTCCTGAGAAAGTGAAGAAAATCTGCAAGATTCCTGCTTCGTGGGGGGCATATGCATGGAGTATCGGAAGAGAAGATCAAAGGAGAGCCATTCATGCTCTCAAGGTTGGGACGGCTCTCACACTGGTTTCGCTCTTGTATATACTAGAACCGTTGTTCCAAGGAGTGGGAAAGAATGCAATGTGGGCTGTCATGACAGTTGTTGTTGTGCTCGAATTTACTGCAGGTAATCTAGCATCAAATCGATAAGAGTATATATTATTTGTGGATGTACTTCTCCAGTTTCTGACAAGTCAATAATGATCAACAGGTGCAACTATATGCAAAGGTCTGAATAGAGGATTTGGAACAGTTGTTGCGGCATCTCTAGCATTTATCATTGAACTTGTAGCAGTAAGATCTGGAAAAGTTTTCCGTGGTTTTTTCGTGGCATCTTCAGTCTTTCTGATAGGTATGCTCCTCGCAAAACTTAAATTCAGGGCATACAACTTGAGTGTATCTAATGTCATCGCATTTTTAATGACAGGGTTTGCGGCAACATATTTGAGATTCTTCCCATCCATTAAGAAAAGCTATGATTATGGAGTGGTGATTTTTCTGCTAACCTTCAATCTGATCACGGTTTCAAGCTTCCGCCAAGAAAATGTGCTGCCTTTAGCACGAGATCGCTTAAGTACAATTGCCATAGGATGTGCCATATGTCTCTTTATGAGTCTCTTTGTACTGCCAAACTGGTCAGGAGAGGACCTCCACAGCTGCACTGTGCGTAAATTTGAAGGATTAGCAAAATCAGTTGAAGGTGAATATCTTCATATAATAGCAAGGTAGTTACTATTCGTGATACGAACGTTATCAACACTTTAGAAAATCTTACCAAGGAAATATTGCAGGTTGTGTGAATGAGTATTTCCAAGATCAAGAGAAGGATGATAACATTCTTGATAAGCAGACGTCAAGAGATTCCATTCGTACTGGGTACAGAGCAGTCCTAGACTCAAAATCAAGTGATGAGAACCTGGTGAGTAATTCACCAATTTAATGTTTCAATCTTCTTTTCATCTTCTCTGTGCAACTTTTTTCATCGCACTGATGCCACACACATATCTTATTTGACAAATTATGACCTTAATGATGTTTCAAACATAATAATAAATTGGCCAGGCACACTATGCAAGCTGGGAGCCAAGACACTCAATGCAGTGTTACAGTTACCCATGGCAAAAGTATGTGAAGCTTGGATCTGTGCTTAGGCACTTTGCGTATACTGTGGCTGCACTTCATGGATGTCTCGAATCAGAAATTCAGGTACTGTGAACACCGAATTTCTGGTACATCACGGTTTTCCAGATTTATCAGATATCTATCATCTGCCAATTAGCATATTGAAGTGACTACAACATACTAAAAATTATTACAAATAAAACATCTCTGTAAATTATCTGTGCTCATATAGTTTTATTTATCAATGCTGCAGACTCCAACATCCGTCAGATCACTATTCCGAAACCCATGCAGTAGAGTTGCACGAGAAGTGACAAAGGTTCTGCAGGAGCTTGCAGACAGCATAAGAAATCATCATCGCTGTGCCCCTGATGTGCTATCGGATCATCTTCATGAAGCACTACAGGATCTGAACTCAGCAATAAGGTCACAGCCACGGCTATTTCTGGGCTCAAAACATGGATCTGCCAATAGTCGTATGCTAATGGAACTGAATTCAGGCAGGCATACTGTCTCAAGAACTGCTCTGCCTTCATTCAAGACTGATACAGCATCATTATTAGAAAGGAAGAGCACAAAAGCAGATCAATCATCGGAAAGGAATGAGAGGGGCACATTAGGGCGGACACTAAGTAAGATAGCCATCACAAGCCTTGAGTTCTCTGAAGCACTTCCATTTGCTGCTTTTGCTTCATTACTGGTAGAAATGGTAGTACGACTGGAGCTGGTTATTGAGGAAGTGAAGGAACTGGAAAGGGCTGCAAATTTTAAAGAGTTCACTGGGCATGATCATCTGACCATTGATCTCACTTGCAAGGAAGAAAACAGAAACAATAAAGGTGTGCCAGGCAGCCACACAGTGTCTGCTGCAGCTGAATAAGCACTCACTTGTTGATCACATCCAGTGTATCGATCATTCTGAAAACAATATGTATTTATTCTTTTGTTAGAAAAAGATGAGCTGTATAGCCTCAGTTACCATTGCTAGCATGACATTTAGGTATTTAAATATTCTCCACCTACCAACGAGCTGCTTGCAGATCTACCAGCGATCACACTTGGAAGGATGTTAAGTCTGTTAAGGGAACAGTAATTCACCTATTTTCTGGAGAGTAAGTAAGCCTTTTATCCGAATGTATCCTTCTCTGACTTGTGTTGCACATGGATGATTATGCAGCTACTTCCTGCCTAACATCTGGAACATGGTCTAAGGTATAATGGCCAAGCCTTCCTGTACGATATAGATTGAGTAATTTGATAGCCACTCGTTTACTCATAACCTCACTTGATTCAGCAGAAAGCCTGAAAGCATTCTGCAAGGATGTAAGCTGGATTTCTACCAAACTTCTTAAATCATTCTCGCTCCCTAAATCTCCCTGAAAAGTTGCGATAGTCTCAAAAAGCGCTTGGCGAACACCTCTAACAATAAAATCCTGCACACCGATACAATGCAGAAATTAAAAAGAGTAGCTAATGGTACGCATGTAAGAACAAAGAACTAGGTGCTCTTTAAATGTTATACACCCAGAAGTAAGTCCATTTTCTAGCATTATAATAAAACTGTGTGAGATCAATATTAGATAAACATTAGATTACTCGTCAGTACACGTTACCTGGGTATGATCAGACGAATACTGCCTTTTGGTATGGTGACTCCTGGTAGACAATGCATCAGAAACACAAGATTTATCTCCCAAAATATTCAGGTCCTCCCACTCACAGTACTCCTTCCTTGAGTTCAGAACTGAAAGAAGGAATTGTGCAATCTCATACTCATCTAACAAGGAATCCTTGATTGCTCCTGAATGAAGTGTTTATAGTTTATACATCAGAAAATAGTACATCATGGCAAGTGAAACACTAAACTTTGTCCATTCTTAGCAGTTAGTACCTGTCAAAACGAGCCTGGGACCAGATTCATCATCAGCCAATATAGGAGACAGAACACCTGGGGTGTCTAACACATATATATTGGGATGACTAGCTACCTGAAAACCAGTAAAATAATCTTGTTAAGATTTAAATGACGCATTACAATCAGATAGACAATTACCCAGTCAATGTAGTGGGGCCCATCACACACTCGAAGCCGCAAAAGACAGACACTGCAGCTCATTGTACAATCGACGCGCTTGAGTTTTGTTGCCCTTGTCTAAAGAAAAGTGTGGATTCTAGGGA
The DNA here is from genome assembly GCA_026929855.1 of Poa annua. Taxonomy (NCBI): domain Eukaryota; kingdom Viridiplantae; phylum Streptophyta; class Magnoliopsida; order Poales; family Poaceae; genus Poa; species Poa annua. Next base: position 73,654,409 of record CM049431.1, on the reverse strand, counting down.
ACATGAACAAAAGTAAATTGTATGATGCTTGACTGTGCTAAATGTTAAATCAAAGGGTTTTCCAAATGATTCAGCTAATTCATTTTCTGCCAGTGAGATAACCACATCCGCAACCACAAGTACTACCATATACTCTGTGAAAACCATTTTTTTCATTCAATTGGACAGTACTCCCCGAGGTATTTAAATCGTCAAATTACCTTGTAGCCAGTTATATCCCTGGTTTCTCCCGGGTGGCTGCTGACAATCGCATGCTTGAGCTTTCCCTTCTCTGAAAGACAACCCAGCCATTGTCACACAACGGTCAGATCACAATCAAAGCAACTATAGTGATAGGACAAACACGGTGCATAAATACTCTTACGAACAGAAAAGGACAAAACTTAAGCTACATCACCTGCTGCCGCAATCCTCCCAATTTGATGCAAGGCATTGACGATGGCTGACTTGCCAACATTCGGAATGCCGACCAAGAGAACAGTTCCTGTGCAGTCACTCACCCCGTGCTTGATCTCCCTGATCCTCCCCCGCACAACGTTTAACAGCTAGTACATTAAAGTTGAAATGAGCCCCGATTTATTTATTTATTGAGAGGAAAATGAGCCCCAATTAGACAGATAGGAAACCACATAATAATCACGAATTCAATCGGGAAACGGACGCACTCAGAAACAAGATACAGCTGAGACAGAACTAGCACGGTTATAACTACCTCGTTGATGCTTTCCCTGTTGTGAGAATTAACCGCGACGCAGGAGGAGCCCCTCTGCTTCATGAACGCCACCCATTTCTGAAGCAGCAACCGCGATACAATCAGATAAACAAACAATGCGTATATCGTAAGCAGCGCCCCCAAGCAGTTCAAATACGCCCCAATGCGATGCGCGCGGCGGGGTTCGTGATTCGATTACCTCTGTTTCGGAGGGATCTGCGAGGTCAGCCTTGTTGAGCGCGACGAGCCGGCGCGCGTCGTGCTCCTCCGGGGAGCGGCTGTGGCGGAGAGGCTCGAACGCCGAGGTGGCGGGTACCTGAGAGGGAGAGTTCATGAGCCGGTGAGTCTTAGTCAGTCGGATGTCACCTCGTCTGAAAGGTGGAGGAGGGCAAACAAACGTACTCGGGCGTCGCGAACCTCGACGACGAGGTCGACGAGGGGGATCCGGGCGCGGATGGCGCGTTCGGCGGCGGCCATGTGTCGGCCGTACCAGGCGCCGGAAAGGCCGCGCACGGCCGCGGCCAGGCGGCGTGCGAAGACCTCCGCCGCCGGTGCCGGTGCCATCGCGGTCGCCGGACGGGGCGGGAGAGTGCGCGATGCTGTGGTGGGCCGTGAGAGCGAGTCCCAGAAATATCGTCGCGTGGGAAAATGGGCTGGACCTATCGTTTATTCAACCAAGTGAGAAAAACAAATGCAAGTATGGTCCGACAGTTATTCTCAAAAAAAAAGTATGGTCCGACAGAAGCAGCTCTCAGTTCTGAGCTTCTGACATGTGATCGCGTTACCACCTCATCAGTCATCAGGAAATCGCGGCGACGGCAAGAACAGGAAAAGGCACCACGGTCTTGGATGTTCCATCGATCGATCTCCAGATGCTAATTTAAAAAGTTGGAGAGGTCGTAGTACATGCTACTGTAATTCGCATCCAAAACGACAGAGAATACAGGCAAAAGAGTCAATGGGATTGTTTGCCGAAAGTGCAGCAACGGAATGCGACCTACTCTATTTTTCAAACCCTAAATAGCATCGGTTGGTCTATTCCGAGGACATGGAACCTGTCTCTTTAGCAGCCAATTGCGCCGACCATCACTTGTGCCGGATCCATGACTTATACTAGATCGTTAACCATAGCTTAATAATTTTCGAGGGTGCTACTCATTATTACTTTCTACAGTTGGTTGTTCGTCGTTCTGTATGTTATTGTTTCTTTATTCGCACTTGGACTAGTAGATATGTACGTAGGCGCGTAGCTCCGAGTAGTTCTACACAAGATTTAGACTAGTAACAATGCTAGTAACATAAGTGCCACATAAGTAAAAATGGTGATGTGTCAGGTATTTAATTAAGAAAGAGGTGGTGATGGTATCATAGGTAGATACCGTAACATAGCGGATTTCGAGACAAGATGAATCTATAGGCTAATAAATGCATGATTATATGATACTACTCCTATGATACTCCCCACTATTTAGATAGTAACATAAACTAGTATCATATGCACGATACCACTTTATGATACGCTCCACTATGACTAGCCTTAGAGTTTTTGATTCAGTGATGCGTTGTTGTCAGAGTACAAGCTGCTTCACCATTACAATGGGTAACACACAACCAATAATGACAACGTTCCAACAGCACAAGTGTAATGATTATTCTAATTTTACTGACTGAGTGAACACACGTGTATAGTTCATTTCCCATTGACAATTTGTCCATTGGTTTTTACTAACTATTGGTTATAGGCCGAACAAATTGGTCATCAGTCTGCACTAAAAACCATGCATCGATTTCGTACTTGGACATCTACAAGAGTTTGAGCTATGACAACAAACATTGTATTATTTTTGGAGCTGTTCAACAGATTATGATCTGTTACACACCAGTTCACCACTTTGTTCTCAACTATTCCAAATTTTTTATTCCATCCAATGGAGGTCGATAGGTCAAAACCATAGGTCGATAGAAATCCTAGCCCCCTCCCTCCTTCCTCTCGCCCCCTCGCGGGCGACGGAGGGGAAACCCTAACCGCCGCCACCCACCACCCCCTTCATCCACCTTCCCTCCCTCCGCCGCCGCCAAAGGGTGCGGCTGGGCAAGGTCTGGCCGGTGCCCGCGGCGGCGGAGACTCTACTCGTCTCCTCGCTCCCTCCCAGGCGGATCCAAGGCCGGCGATGGCGGCGACAGATTGGCTACGAGGGTCTGGACGTGGTACTGTCGGGTACCACGGCGTGACGTCCTCGACTTCTCGACGACGACACGGCGGACGACATGGACTCTTCTTCGGGTAGATCAACGGCGTGTGGGGCAGGCTGGCCGGTGAGAACCGGGCTCCGTTTTTGGAGCCGACGATGGTGGCGTCCCCGGGCGTCATCACCTTGTTGAAGGCATCGTTGCTCCATCCTCAACAGTTTTGTTCCAAGGGAAACCCTAGATCTGGTTTCCAGATCGGACCTACGGTGTCGTTCACCCTCTTGAGGGCATCGTTTTGGAACACGAACTACCTGAAGGGGTCAGCTGGCGGAGCGGTGTTTCATCTACCACGTCGATGTCGGTGTGTCTCGGCGGCGTGGCGCTGCGGGGTCTCGATTTCGGGTCGATGGACTTACGCATGCTGGCGTTGTCACTACTAGAAATCCCCATATTTCCGACGGTGAAATCTAGTATCCGACGACCCGTCGGCTAATACAGTAATCACCGACGGTGGTCCCGATAACCGACGGTATATCTCATTGGCCGACAGGGATAAACTAACTCTCGGCTAATTTAACTCGTACCCGACGGTGAATATTTATACCCGAGGGTTCATATTTGACGGTCGGGTATTACTTTGAATAACCGACGGGGCATAGTAATAGACGACGGTTCAAAATCTGACCGTCGGTTAAATTTCATATACCCGACGGGGAATAGTAATAGTCGACGGTTAAAAGTACTCTCGGTTTTATTTAAGTGGTTGACTAGATCATGCTATCTTCATCTTGAGGAATATGAACAAATCTAAATAATTCGGAATTGAGTGGTTGGAAATCGATAACAAATCGAAAGTAATTAATATATATTTGAGGAGCTCATTCATGATAACTTGCGAATGAACATCGTTCTTTTGTCGTTATTGGATATTTGGGGAAGCTTAGTCATGAATGGTTAGAATCTTGCTAGTTCTCTAGTCGATCTTGCTAGATATAAGAAATTTGTTCTAACTTGTTAAATCGATCCATCAAAAATATGTAGAAAATAAAAAAAAAATTTAAAACTATTAATAATTATAAATGCAAGCCATTGTAGGCAACTTCAATTTGTGACATGTGCAATTTTTAAATTTAACAAAGCAAGAGTAACTATTAGAAAAAAATACAAATATACAACCGGGCGGGCGGAAAGGAGCGTATAAATTAATAATATGTATATGTATGGTAGATATATTTAGTTTTGGTTTATCTTGTTTTTTTTTGTTGGAATGTACTATGTCTTACCAACTTCGATTCATGGTTGAGCCCCTTTGGCATTTGTGGAATATATATACTCGCATTTCTCCTTGATGACTGGAAATATCGTCAATGGAAACTTTAGCAGTGAAATAGGCATACAATAGCAATCGGCTTCGGTTGTTTTGTCGTCTGACGTGTTTGGACGAGTAGATGAAGTCAAGATTCAGTGTTGCGGGGAAGACCCTCAACCAATTTCCTTCACTATTGGGCTGACAAAAGCGGCTTTGTGTGCGATAGGTGGCGAGTTATGTGTTCTTTGCATTTTGGTCCCTTGTTTTGTGATTTTCTTTTATTTTGACCCTTTTACAAGTTGACGTGGGACACCGATATTTTACTATGAACTATGTACTGAGTAAAATGAGTGACTCATACGTCTACCTATTTTAGTAGGAGGTACTTCCTCCGTCCACAAATAAGTGTATCAAGTTTGTCAAAATAAAGATGTATCTAAACATGGTTTTGTCTAGATACAACTTTTTTTAATAAATTTGAGACACTTATTTGCGAACGGAGGGAGTATTACATTTTTGTGAGCTGAACTTTTTTAAATATTTGACACTTGGTTCTACTCTAAAAAAGTCAACCGGGCTGGACAGATTTGTACTTATGCTGAGTCCTACTAACCTTTCACCTAAAATATTAAAATAGTAACCTCACAATCATGTCGGGAAATCATGTCCCCTTTTCATCCTCACACTCGCTCACTAACGGAAGTGGCCAGATGCATCTTCTCTCACGATTCCCCATCCCCACACTCACTCACCCATGGCAGTGGCCAGATGCATCGGAGCATCTCCGGCCAGATGCATCGGAGCATCTTCTCATCTCATTCACAATGACGATTATTAGGCCGGACGCATTCTCACAATAAATCATCGGAAGCTGGGGCTGATTGTATTGGGAGGAACCCGCAAACATCGATTTGGCGCTGACTTCGTCTACACCGTCCGGACGAGCTACGGGCACAGTTCAATCGACAGGTTTGTACAAAATCTGCTTTGCTGCCCTCTGTCACCCTTTAATTTGCTTTTGATTTCCGTTTTTCAGCGTATTTGAGGCAAATAGTTCTAGAGAATGATTTAACCAGAAATTACTTAATCACTGTGAGTAGAGGCAATATGTTGCAAAATTAAGATACCATGGTTGCGATGTAATATTTGTAGCAAATTATTTATTTTTTGTGCATTAATTCCATGCGGTTCTGGGTCCTTGGTCTTCAATAGTGCCCGCGTTGGACTCATGGCTGGGTTGGGCCTGGACGGCATATTTTCGGAAATTTGGCGCTGATTTGGTGGCGCGCACCAAAATAATTGCGCGCGCCGCCGCACCACGATCCAAGTCATAAAACTGCCGTAGTCCTGATCCCCTTCCTAAAACAAACTCCGCCTCATTGTCGTCTCTCAGAACCGATCTAGGTTTGGCTTTCTCTACGGCGATTGCCCCCGTAGTTCCTCTCTGATGGCGGATCAATCGACACGAAGCGATCACAGTGGGGCGACAAGGTATCCCTCCGCTCTCCCCCCTCTTCCCCTGTCTCACACTGGCCTTAGCCGAATTATGACTATGCTAGCAGCATTAGATCAATATAGTTCGATGGCCGAGTTAACTTGTTTAGCTAGTAGCAAACTCATACGTGTATTTGCCTCCTTTCCTGAAATGTGTTTACAATGACAAATATCATCCATGAATTTCCCAGCTTGGCTGCGAAAATTGAGCTAGGTCCCCTACTGGTTATCGTGGCATTAAACAGTTTTAAGTCTGAACCCAATTCCCTCATTTTTTTTGGTTTAGAAAGTTGGAGTTGGTAATAATCTGCCCACAAGTTAGCTTTCTTATCTTGCCGTATTAATTTTTGAAAATAGTATATGCGTTCCATGCATGGAGGATATAGAATTGATTTACTGATGCAATTTTCAGTACTTTGGTACATATTAGTGTACTATGGTAAGTGCCTGCTGAACTGTTATTTTCCTTCCTCTTATACTCCTACTAAACTGTGGTCCACAAATCAGATACTGAAATAATTATGTTCTGCATCGACACACTCATTAAATGTTTTTTGGCTGCTGATAGCTTAATACTGCACTTTACAACCATAATACTATGCCTTGAAACTTCCATATAAATAATTGAAAAACCAGTTTGTTCTTTATTTCTGTAGAAGTGTAGATGACAACCGTAGTTGGATGTACAGAGAGAGAAAGGGAAAATTATTCAGTCCAGCTTGGCAACATGGACTAGATAGTTTTTTGGAGTATGCGTTCTCATTGCCAGATTCTGCTGTAGATGGGGAATCACATTGTCCCTGTACCAAGTGTTTTTGTCATCATAAGCGCAAAAGGGATGACATGACTAGACATTTGTGCAACAATGGTTTCATGTTAGGATACGAGAGATGGACTAGTCACGGAGAGTCTGATACACCTGAAACTATAGAACATGATAATGATGGGGATCGCATGGAGGACATGCTAACTGATGCGATCGCTGCTGAAGGAGTTTCTGCGGGTGATGAGCCAACAGAAGTTGCAAAGAAATTCTATGAGATGCTGGTGGAAGCTGACAAACCACTGCATGAGAAGACCACACAATCACGTCTATCCATTGTAGGACGGTTAATGACCACTAAAACACAACATAACATGTAAGAAGCTTGCTACAATGAGATAATGAATCTTATACATGACATTGTTGGGGATGATGCTGCAAAAGATCTCCCCACAAACTTCCATAGGTCCAAGAAGCTTGTGCATAGTTTTGCAATGCCATACGTCAAGATTCATGCATGCCCTAATAATTGTATGATTTATTATAAGGAGACTGAAAATAAGGATAAATGCGCAATATGCAAAGAACCTCGCTACGAGGAAACAACTACAAAAAGTAACTCTAGGAAGATACCAAGAAAAGTTCTACGCTATCTCCCTATTACTCCTAGGCTACAACGATTGTACATGTCACAAAGCACTGCCGAGCACATGAGCTATCATGCAAGGCCTCGTGATAGTGACAAAGTGATGGTTCACCCTTCTGATGGAGAAGCCTGGAAGAAATTTAATATAGAATATAAAGAGTTTGCTGAAGCCAGGGAGGTTCGCCTGGAAAGAGAAAACGAACATTTGCGACGGGAGAGCAAGCGTCTTCGAGGCATTGAGCTCGTTCTAAGGGTAATATGTCATTCTCTTGTAAATTAGAGTCTATGCGTGATGGCCCTATACTGCCCTATACTGACTTGTGGACCTTTGTAGTCTTTGGCCGAGAAAGGAGGAGTGGACTATGATGCTATGATGCAATCAGATGACTTGGTAAGTTTAACACATTGTTAGTGGTAGGCTTGCAACAACAAAACTATAGAGTAATGCATCTTTTGTTTTATGGATAGGCAACATCAGATTCTGAAGTTGGATGTGGAACGAGAAGAGATGCTGATCCTCAATGGGAATCTGAAAAGGTTAGTTTTCTAAGAAACAATATATCATGTGTTGTTCACTTTTGTTTGACAATTTGCACTAGGATGCTTCTTCCAAGTTGTACAGTGAAACTCGAATAATGGTCCCTTGTCTTAGTTCACTCATTTCGACTACAACAGTACCTACACTTGTTTTGGAGTATTTGTGCATTATCAGCAGCTATCTTACAACTAAATTTATCATTTCTTAGGGAATGGGAAGCAATGGAAGTCCTAGTCGCGAGAAGAATCATGGTACTGATGATGATGAAGATGATATCTATGACAACAGGGGAGATGACGGCTATGATTATGGTGATGATTATAACTACGGCTACAACCATGGCGATGAGCATTATGATGAAGATAATGATGACTATGGTGATGACGGTGAAGATTATTGATGGAGAAGAGCGAGATTCTCAAGTTTTTAAAAATTAGTGTATTCAGATGAGTTGAACCATTATAATATTGGTTATTGTTTGCATTTTGCATTTGACATTTTCTGGATGGATCATACTGTTTGTTGGTCACTCTAAATATAATATATTTTCATGAGTAATGTGTGGTTCCATTGTTTCTAAATATATATGTAATTCCCCTCTCTGTATATCAGCTCTCGATTTTATAGCTACACCATCGGATTTTATATGTCGTCGTTAATTGTCATAACCGATGGGTTAATACTCCCTTCAGCTAGAACTAATACCGACGGGGCAATAAACCGTCGGTGAGAAATATAACCGACGGGTAACTAAACTGTCGATAATATGAAAATCGACGGGTAATAATAACTGTCGGAACTATAATACCCGATCGCAGGCCGTCGGTTAAATGTGATGCCGAGCGTCCGAACGGTAGCAGGGCGGAAGATCATGACCGATGGCTTCCCGTCGGTTTATTACCGTCGGGCATCTGTTACCCAACCGGGCCGTCGGCTATAATTGTAATGGCCGACCGAGCATAGCCGACGGGAGATGGCCGACGGTAGCCCGTCGCTTATCAACATATCCGACGGTAAAATCAAATAGCCGACGGTAAAATAGCCCTCGGCTATATTGCAATATCTAGTAGTGTGTCTGGCATCGTGGCGATGCCGACGGCAGACCGGTTTTGCGAGGTCATGGTGTTGATCCTTTCTGGAGATGGGTTTATGGAAGACGGCGGCAGCAACTAAAGCGTACATGTTGGTGTGCGTTGAGTGTTTAGCTGAACTGGTACTCCAGTTGTAGATGATGTGTGTTGGTGTTAGTCACCCTCATCATAGTGGTAGCGACCCTTGTTGTCGAGAGGTTGTTTTCAGTTTTTTCATCACTGTACTTTGTAAATCTGGTTAGAATTAATAAGTGCGTATTGCTGTGTGCATCACTCGATGTAGAGGCCAGGGAATCGCACCCTCCTTTTCTAAAAAAATGGTCAAAACCATAGCGGACCCTCAAGTTTCTAAGCAGTGTGAGACCTCCATTCGTTGTGATGACAGTCACACACATATTCATTATTATTTAAAAATATAGATTTTGGGTCTCCTGTCATAAAGAATGACTATAACAATAACCTATATAACGTACAAAACAACTTGACTAAACAAAGAATTTTATTTTGGTTTGGTTTGAACATCAAGTTGCATCGTGTGCCAGGAGATAATATCTTGTGTTGGTGCATGGGTTAAATGAATAGGAGCACCATAGTGTATGTTTATCCTCTCTTTATTTATTGCAACTTGTTGTCGTTTTAGGGTTTTAGCACAACTTTACCTACTTTGTTCCTACTTTGTCTTTGTCTGTAGAGAGTCGATTAATCTGCTTGTGCTTGCATACGTTGCTTCGTGGAGAAAAAGAGTGACCATTTGATGAAAAAGAAATAGGTAACATGGGCATTTCAGCAACACTCTCAATTTGTGTTATCGGCTTTTTGAAAGGACATCTACTCTAAAATGGAGAGAGTGCCCAAGTCAGGGCATCTTGGCTCTTACACTACATTGAGTTTTGTGCACCTATCATTCCAGACAAGGTTTGATTAGGCTTAATTAGTTTTTCTATTCAATAAGTTGGGAAGGAATCCCGACCTCTGCATCGGAATGATACACACAACCATTATGTATACTCAAACAATTCTTATTGAATAGTATTTGCAAAAAAAAATTGCTTCTATTCCGATTTCCAAATTATGATAGGACCATAGACTCGAGAAAATAACTTTTTTTATATAATGACTCGAGAAAATAACTTGCGATTGGGCGTTTGGAAGCAATAAAAAAATTCAAATACTATTCGATATGAAATATTCAGGAATTTAGATATGCATGGTTATGTACATGAGTTGGACTATTGGAGTGACCTTGCTCCGAAATTCGTGCATATTCGGCATGGGCATGGCATGAAACACGAGAGCGAGTAACTAACCCAGACGTGTAGCACCGGCACCACCCCGAGCCGTTCATGGTCGCGCCGTCGCCGTCGCAGTCATGGTCGTCGTCTTCGTGTGACGCTAGCTGGAAGTTCGACCGTGAGAACGTGGGCACCGGCTTAGCTGCGTTCACGCCCATGTCCATTGTTCTTTTTGGAGCATCACGTCCATGTGTCGATGTGGATGGCCGGCCGGCTGGTAGCTCAGCTACAACTTTTTTCCGCTCTCCTCGTCGCGCCCTTTCCGCCTCCCAAGGGTGGCGCTCTCGCCGCCGTCGGCGTCCTTGTTGAGCTACAGCCTACATGGTTATGCACATATATATTTTGCTACGATCGTTGGACTATGTGATGTGTAAGTTCTGTCAGTTATGACATGGAAATGTGGAATCCAATTCATCGCCAACTTTCAGATTTTTATCAATGGTAGTTTCAGAAAATCAATGGCCATGTCTCGATGTGTGGCTACCGTAAGTCTGCAAAACTATGAACCCTCTGGTTTGCAAGCACTCTGGGTGAAACATAACATCAAGAGGAGCCTTAGTTCGGAAGTACATGTTGTGCTGAGGATGACCTGCCGCCGGCCGGTGACAATAGACCAAAGAGGAAAACAACTGCTTCGGAAGAAGACGATGCAGTGAACGGACGATTCCAATTAAGGTATCCCATTCACCTCGCCATCCATCGGCGACTTAGCCGCTCTATCTCTTGCCGACCATGTCCAACGACATTCCAAAATAAAATTATTGGTCTGTCATCTTCAACCAACAGGGACACACAAGTCACAACTCATGTATCACATTTCCATGTATCCACTTGTACATATATGTAGATCTGACATCTAGGAGAGCCAGCTTCTACTGTAATTTCGACTGTACTATACAATTTAATGGGTTGTAATCAGTTTGCAGTTAGGTTCAGAGCTCAAAGGTAAAGTATTTATCTAGCTAGATCAAACCATCTGTATTTATAATCGCAAAATCTGTGTGTCTTGTTGGATTTATAATCGTCAAAACAAAATTATGCACATGTGCATCCGGAGATTTGCAGTATCCACTAGCTAACATTGCGAAATATTAAGTTTAATCATTTTAACTAATTAGTTCACCCAAAATCTAAAAAAAGGTGTAACAAATATTTCCTAATATTACTGCAGAGGTAATAAATTGAAGGTGAGTTGTGAGTTTTGCCGCCCACTAAAATAATTGGCAGGAAAGCAAAGCATACGCCGAAAACCGGCTTTGCTAGCGATTCCTTCCCTGAGTGGCCCTCATGAAGCTTTGAATCTCTTTTGTTTGGTGTCTTGGGAGAGAAGCAAATAAGCTAGTTATAGTGCACAGCTATAGTTATATATATATACTATGATCAGGCACATTTCTTTCCTAGTTTTTTAATACTGTCGAGGATTCCAGTAGGCCACAGGAAAGGTATATCTTGTGCATACATGCTTTGTTCCTCATCCCATTATAAAGATTCTCTTTCATCTAATTAAATAATTAATTATTTGTTCTTATAGTGCTGATTAATTCATCCTTGGTGTATATATGTGTGGAATATTGGAAACACTTCTGCCTTCTGTTTGCTTTGCTGAATAATTAACAGTAATGTATAGCCGGCCAAACCTTTAAATTGTTCCAGACCTAGCTAGCTATGATAATTTTCTATCAATTTATTAACGTATTTGTTCAGTTTATTAAGCATTATATGGCACTCACTGACATGGAACCCAGATGGATGAAGGAAGCTACCTAGAACACAACATGCATTATCCCTGTAAACACTTCAGACTGAAGCTACCCACCTAAAGTGTTTCTGCGCACAAATAATTATCAATAGAATCGAATAATTCTGACATCAACTAAGGGTACTATTTAGCCTCCTATGTGTATTGATCATACTTTACTAAGTCATTAGAAGTACTACTAGTTACACAACATATGCATGACATGAGAAGCTACTGATTAATTTGACTTAGATGATCCTGCCCTACTTAGGCCACAACTACATGCAACTGAACAGGGAGATTCTTGGTGATGCATGGGTCATCTTATCTCTTCGACGTCTAATCATATGCATGAGTCTACCTCAGCTGTCTGTACTTGCATTGCCAAAGCTGATGATGTGCCTGATCAAACCGGCAAATCATGATAACAAGATAAAAGCTGTGTTCAGACTAACTTGGAATTCTGGTGCCGATGCTCAGTCAGATCACAGCTAACTGGAGTAGTTAACAATGCCTGGAAAATTAAGTTAATGAGGAGCTAGAAAAAGAAGTGACAATTTCCTGGAGATAGGATATCAAAGGGGCCAACCTTAGTGGCAAGCTGATGAGGCCGTGATGGTGCAGACGATGCCCTGTGGAAAAGCGACCTTGGTCATGCCTCCCGGGTCAAGCAGTTCAGAACAAGCTAGGCCCTACGGTTGCAAATAAAGCAGTTGTGGTCTTCGCGTGGCCCCACTACGAGTTCAGACCAGAACTGAAAACGGCTTTGGAGCCTGCGTAATCTGTCCTGAAATCACTAGTCTTGACAGTGGAACTAGCAGTGATCTGGTCCTAGATACTGACTGAGCTAATCATCCAAAGCTAATCAAGCACGCAGTGCAAAGTACAGTACAAAGGTAGCACTTATTTCATTGTGGGTGGGGGCTGGCGTGTCCTTAGTTTGTGGAGACATTATAGTTAAGAGCATTACAAGGGAGCTTTTTTTTCTTAGAAAAGGGGAAATCCAGCCTCCGCATCATCGAGTGATGCACACAGTTGTTGCCTAGTGAAGTTTCCTCTGTTGGATACACGGTTCAGTTAGAATACACAATGTCTATTGAAAAATAGGGATGCGAGTGGGCCGGGCCGGGCCGGGCTGACCCAGGCCGACCCATCTTAGTACTCCTGCTTGACCTAATATAAGGAGTGAATTCCAGTATTTACCCTCTACTTATGCATTTACGACACTAGTTACCCCATCCAGTGAAAAATCATTTAGATTATTCATTTTAGAAACTTTGAACCCTCTTTCTAATGTATTTCAGTTTGGTAAGGTGTGACATGGTGATTGAGACTTAAAAAATTTCAAGACAACATTGAGGAATTGAACAGATGGTGAAGAGAAGGTTGAACATTATCGTCGAAGTCAATAGTTTCTTCTAATATTTACATTTTTTGACGCACCACATGGTTCTATGGTGCCAGTCTATTCAAGAGATACATGCATAATGCTAAAATGAGGGTAAAATCGTCTTAGAATTTTCATATATTTTGTATTAATAAATGCCACAATGCGCAACTACGGTGTAAAAAATGGAATTTACTCTAATATAAGTCATTTCTACAGAAAGAGAACCACTACTTAAATGGTGATGGGAGTGTTACGAATTTCAAGCTTAGGTCGGTTTGGAGTTGATGTTTAGAAAAGTTTGAGTTCGAGTGTCTTTCGTACTAGGCAAGTTTTGTAATCCAGCGTTGTACCGGGTCGCGCATAATGGGCTCGTGACTCGTGTTTGACGCGGTTGTATCCCCCTTATGTGAAGCAATTAATAAAAAATTGAAAAGAATACTGAACAACAGTCAATATTGCTGCACAAAATCCCTCACTCCCTGAGCTCGAATTAGGGTTTGTTTATCTCTTCTTGTTGATCGATTTTGTTCGAGATCCAACAGGGATAAGTGTGATGGTCGATGTATCGGAGCACTCCTACCTGAAAACATTGTTGCATGGAGTTGATGCCGAGGCTTGTCGCTTAGTGTGCAAGAACTTGTTGTGATGAGGTATTACCCATGAAGCTATTTTTTAAGTTACATCTTTGAACCTCCAACTGAAGCAAAGCACTGTCATTTGGTCAAGGAATGATGGTAACAAAGTAGTTGAACACCAACCCCTGCCTTGAGAGTGACAAGGATAAGATGGCGACTGCTGCTATTGACTGAAGCACTCCACGGACTCAAGTTCTTGGGAGATTTGGTGGCTGAGAAGTACGTTTATCTCCCAGTGACCAGTGGGAGCTGAGCTGCTCTAGTTTTCAGAGAGAGACAAGATGGAAAAAGTGCAACTTAGCTAGGAAGAAAGGTTGCAAAGCCAAAGCAAGTGCAGCACTCCAGCTATAACTTGATGTCACTGCAGGGCCAGGGCCTCTGCCCAATATAGCAACAGCACGGGCTCAGTGATGTTCCCTTTATGTGTAATATAAGATCAAACTCTTTTTTGATTAACTACTGAGTACATGTTTAGATCCTTGCCCATTTCGAAAAAAAATGTTTAGACCCTTGCTTAATTTGGACTTGATTGATCAAACCTTGATGGTAGGCGACCACATGTGACGGCACGTGTACCCGAATCTTAAGGAAAAACAGTTACTGATGCACGTGGAGATATATATGCAGCCAGTCAAAATCCCAAATGTCTCTGCAGATGCATTCCAGCGTTATTTATTTTTTGTACAAGTTCGATGAACTGGTCTGTCGGTAGAACTAAGTTTCAACATTCAGGTGGTCGGCTGGAAGAAATGACCGGAGTAGCTTTATACTACGCCTCAAAGTAGTATGAAAAAGTTGATATCTGGAAGGACCTGCATCATCTGTATCGATTTTACACGTACATACAATCTACTTAAAACATACGGTAACCGGTACTACTGTATGGTTAGCTGGCTGCTGGTTTCAGAATCATTCTGAGTAGGATTCACATGTACTTCCATTCCGCCCTGACAGTGACAGGAGCAGCTGCTTGTCATGTATGGCGCTTTGGTGTTAGCTAGTAGTACTCCAAATTAATAACAAGTCCAAGATTTGCAAGCCTAACTTCAGACCGAATCGGTTCTTGATGATTAGTAGCCAGTTGCGTTGTCCTGATGCGATTTGCACCCACAAGTTCCATGAACTTTCAGATATTTCAGTTCAGTAGAGCAAACAGACAAAACACGGTTTTTTTCCAGGCGACTTGTGTTTGATGCGTCAACAGAACTCTAGGCATTAGGCAATGCGCGTTTGGGAGCATAGAAGAGGCAAGCACGAGAGGATTCGATGTGCATAATGCATGTCAATTCAGAAGCCACAAACTTGCGCAAAGGCCAATCAAACTCACCGGTAAAATTCCTTCCACCGATTTAGCTCTAGTTTATGTTGTATGTCACTGGAATCCTGCGTCTTCTTTCTTTACTTGCAGAAAAACACACACCCACTCCTGTCCGAGTGAGAAACTGTAAATGTGAAACTCGGCTGAAAGTTGTTACGAGTGTGAACACATGAGCTGTGAAAAAACTGAAAGTAATTTTTTTGGGAGGCCACGGATGGAGCTTATCTGAACTCTGAAACCATTACGCGGTTGACGATAAACTAATCAATTAACCACTAACTAAACCGATCAGGCGGGGCTAAGCGCGTATCTTGGTGACAGCGGAATAAACCCGCATAGAGAAAAGGAAAGCCGATATGAAAACAAAACTGCACTTTCCAGCCTCCTCCTTGCGCGCGCATCAGGGTTCATGAGAAGAGTGCGTCGTCATCACCAGCTGGATGCTTCACACACGGAGCAGACACGTTGGTTAATGGTGAACTAGCCCTCAAGGAAAAACAACAAGGGCAGAGTGCGAAATGGTTTTGGCGGCTGCTTGGGGGCGCGACAAGCGCAGCCGGAGGTTTTGGAATTGCTTGTCTCGTACAACCTTCTCATCTTTTTCGCTTTTGCCTGCTCTTTATAAGGACCTCCATACTCCTCTCAGCTTCCTCCCCCCAATTCAGCAAGCACACACAGGCACAAGCGCCTCCTCTCCTCTCCACCTTCGTCTTCCTCGCGCCGCCAAAGCCTACAACACCCTGCTAAGATAGCTAGCCACCCACAGCTTCCAACAGTTTGCATTCGAGATTGATCTTGAGGCACTTGACCATCCATTCACTCACTCACTCACCAAGTGCTTGAGCAGTCTTCTGATTCCCATAGCTCCCTGTTAGTTGTCATTTCTGTTTCTGGAGCTTGTGACCTGAGGATAATGATCGTGAATCCTGGTTGCTGGTACATCGTCTTCATCGCCCCCTCGCCGCTGGACCTCCTAAAGCTCAACAAGAGCTTCTACTTCTGGATCTTCCAAATCTTCAACAGATACTGCCTCTCCACCTGACTCCTCCCTCACTGCCTCATCCTCTAACAAAGTCCTGCCGGAAATATTTGTGATTGGCAGTTGACGCTATAGTTAATTAGGTAGTGACAGTACAACATAGCATCTGCTCCGCCTGGGTTACTGTTGGATCGAACCGCGACTGCCGGAAATATTTGCATCGGCTGCGAAATTCAGACAAGTGATGGGCACCATGACACTTCCCCCGGGCTTCCGCTTCCACCCCACCGACGATGAGCTCGTCGGCTACTACCTCAAGAGGAGGGTGGATAACCTCAAGATAGAGCTCGAGGTCATCCCTGTGGTCGATCTCTATAAGTTTGAGCCATGGGAGCTGCCAGGTAAAAACATCTTACATCTGATCGAATTCTGTATTTCAACATGCATGTCTGTTATTTTTCTACTCATTCATGTTATAATAGTCAGCTGAAAGAAGTGTGCGAAACATAGTACTTTTTGACGCATGAGAGCTGAATCTTAGCAATGTCAGACGGCATATTGTCTAAAATTTATTAGAATTTGACATCCTATATTAGTAGTAAAAAAACAAAGAATTGTCATCCTCACATTGTTAGCATATACTGTATCAAAAGGGGCTCTTTTTGCAAGATGCATCATCAAGTCTTATTCTCCCTAGCTTAGGCCGGTTGCGGATGAGTCATTCTACCGCCTTTTTAGAAAAGAAACTTGTTCTCCAAACCAGAACAACAATTTAAAAAGCCATCATCTCATTCCGGCTCACTTTTAGCATATTCTTCACGGCTAATTACAGCAATCAGTGCACAGTAAGTTTCTTTTTCGAGGAACATCGCACAGCTAGTTTTTCTATAATCTTCTGTGTGACTAATAAATTGCTGAAAGTCTGCAACTGTTTTGTTTGATAAGATGCTGCATCATAGTAGCATACAGTGATCAATGTGAACGAGAGTGTTAGTACTGGCTAACATTCAGAGTTGGTGTTTTTGTTTCTTCAGAGAAGTCGTTCCTGCCCAAGAGGGACCTGGAGTGGTTCTTCTTCGTGCCGCGCGACCGCAAGTACCCCAACGGGTCGCGCACCAACCGGGCCACCACGACGGGGTACTGGAAGGCCACCGGCAAGGACCGCAAGGTGTCGTGCGACGGCGTGTGCGGCGTCAGGAAGACGCTGGTGTTCTACCGGGGGCGCGCACCCGGCGGCGAGCGCACGGACTGGGTGATGCACGAGTACCGCCTCTGCCAGGACCTCCTCCACGGCGCCTCCAACTTCCTCGGCGCCTACGCTCTGTGCCGCGTCAGCAAGCGCACCGAGGCCGGCCTCCTCAACGGCGCCGACGCGCCGGCGCTGGGGAAGACGGCGAAAGGGCAGCAGCAGCAGATGCGCAAGGTGGGGAGCAGCTCCTCCCTGGTCACCACCGACCACCAGCACAGCCCCTTCACGCCCAGCCCTCCGCGCCTGGAGATCGTACGCAACGCCTTCCAGCTCCAGAGCTCACCTCCTCCTCTGTTCAGCGGGGAGGTGGTCTCCGACATGGCCGCGTCCGACCTGGGCTTCCCCCAGCAGGACGCCAGCACATTCTTCCTCGGCGGCGACTTCTTCGGCGACATGGGCATGATCCCTGAGCACGAGCTCAGATGGGACACATTGCCGCCCTACGCTAACACCCTTTCCACCACCGCCGCCGCTGCCCCCACCGGTACGAGCACTTGCTCTGCTTCAGAAGCTCGATCATTTATCGAACTATTAATTCCCCGTCGCCATCTGCATGGACTGGGTCTGACCATTCTTTCTGTATTGCAGGCGCTGGAGAGCTCTGGAACCCGGCGGCACTACCGAACGGCGGCGCCCCGTTGCTGTGCAGGGAGGCGAGCGACGACCTGGCGGCGTGGTTCTCGGCCTTGGACGAAAACATGGTGGTCTACTGAACTTATCGACAGAAGATCGTACTGTAGTGATTTGCGGTAACGGAGGAAATAATTCCAGTAACTTCACTGCTCTCGGCAATGGCGGTATATTTTCAGCCAGTGACCGTATACGTAGCTATGTAATACGTACGCTACACGTGTGTGTCTTGTACTGTAGTTGCTACGGAGTGACGGCCTATTTGAGCACTGTCTTCTCTCGCCGTGGCAGGCACGACACTTCCATCTCTTTACTTTACTGCGATTCAGTCCTTTATTTCTTTGCCACTGCTGCTAATAACGCAGCGATATGTGTTGTACTCCCATTTCATGGGAATGTAAGAATCTCATTTGCTATATATAATACTATAATAGAATATATAATCTTATTTAGAAAATAGAGGATGCACTGTCTCTGCATGTCTGCGTTTAGGATTGTACTACAATGTAATGTTAGCGTGTGTAGCTGAAATTACTGCAGAGAACTGAAAAGAACGATACATCGCCAGGTTGTTTGCAGGAATTTCTGGCGGGAACGAGGCAGGTACTAGTTCGAAAATGGCTCGCAACGGCACATGCATGAGCATGACGCGTCTGATCACGACAACAACTTAAGATGGCAGAAAGTCTGACGAAAGTGCCGTGAGCCTGGACAACAAAATATGGTGCACCGTCATTCCGAGAATCAATCTCTCGTACGACTTAGCTGAGAGCAAAAGAGAAGAGGACGGCGCGCTGCTTTTTTTTTAGAGAGTACGCAATTGCCTACAGTAATTTTATAGAAGGCAGAGATTATAATTACAAGACAGGCTCCGAATCAAAATCGGAACCAGGGGAACTCCATACAGAAAAACAAAAAACTACTCTCTCGCGGCATTTGTAGTATCTCCCTCCTCCCGCAAGCGCAAAGTACGCAGCAAGGTGAATTCTTTCACGACCAGTTCCGCAAGTCTCGTTGCCGAGAACTGACGCCTTGTATTGTTGAAACACCAAGCATTTCTGCTCTTCCACAGCAAATGGCAGGCTGTACAGATCAAAGCGTCAAGCAGCTTCCTCTCCGCGCTTTTGCATCGTCTTCGTACTGTTAGCCACCAGTCTTCAAGTGTATCTGTCGCCAAGGGGGTAATGTTGACGCCTAGCTCGCTGCCTACTCTGAACCAGACCTCCCTAGCGTGCACACATTGCACCAAGATATGCTCAGTTGTGTCCTCTTCTTGCAAACACACGAAGCAAGCACTGGTCTGCTCCTGTAGCCCATGTCTCACTCGGCGATCCGAGGTCCAGATGCGGTGCTGCACAGCCAACCAGGCAAAGAGCTTGCTTTTTGGCGCAGCGGCACTCTTCCAAATTGGCTCCGCAAACTGAAACCTGGTCCTCCCCTGAACCAGCATGTCATAAGTCAAACTAGCCGTGTACTGGGGCCAGCCAAATGAATCCGGCTCCTCCAGGTTTCGCTCCACTCCTCGGATGGCAAGCCATAATGCGAGGAACTCCCGCGCTCCTCTGTAGGCTAGCGTGCCCGGGATGTCCAGGATCCAGCTGTTTGCCAGAGTACCTTGCGCTACGGTGCGAGAGTTCCTCACTCGGGTGTCAACTGTCCTAACCAAACCCGGAGCCCAGTCTGCCGCCGCTGTCCCATTGATCCAGCGATCGCTCCAGAAGAGCGTTTTTTGTCCGTTCCCAACCTTGATTCGCACAAGACTGTCGAAGACAGCTTTGGCCTTGGCGTCCTTCAGTGGCGGCAGACCCTGCCATGGCCTGCCGGCGTCCATCCTCCTAAGCCACTCCCAACGTGTCCGTAGGGCAAGGCCTTGAATTCGCAGGTCTTTGATCCCCAGTCCGCCAAACTCGTATGGCTTGCAAATCTTCTCCCAAGCAACAAGACACTGGCCTCCGTGCGTTCGCTCCTTGCCTTTCCAGAAAAAGCCACGCAAGGATTTTTCGAATTCCTCCCGGAGCCAGCACGGCGCGTCCGCAATGAGCAGGTGGTGAATTGGCCTCGCGCTCATCACATATTTGATTAGCGCCAATCGACCTGGTCGTGCAATCATCCCGCGCTGCCATGCCGGCGCAATTCTTGTTGCCGCCTCCAACATTGGTTGCCATTGACTCTTAGTGAGTGGTTTGATAGCCAATTGCAGCCCTAGGTAGCGGATCGGGAACTCCGCAATTGGGCACTGAAGTATTTCAGCAACCAAAGATCTCTCCGCATCTCCTCCACGGATAAGCGTGGCTGACGTTTTCCTGTAGTTTACTCGCAATCCCGTTGCCCTGCCAAAGACTGCCAACAGCTCTCGGACGGCGACAAGATCATGAATATCAGGCTTGACAAAGATCACCA
The DNA here is from genome assembly GCA_026929855.1 of Poa annua. Classification (NCBI taxonomy): domain Eukaryota; kingdom Viridiplantae; phylum Streptophyta; class Magnoliopsida; order Poales; family Poaceae; genus Poa; species Poa annua. Next base: position 73,634,035 of record CM049431.1, on the reverse strand, counting down.
CGTCGTCAGCGTAGATCGACAGTCTCTGCACTGGTGTCGCACGTCCAATTGGGGATAGAAGGCCTTGGTCAGAAGCTTTCTGAACCAGCAAAGTCACCACTTCCATTGCGAGCACGAAGAGCTGGGGAGAGAGCGGGTCCCCCTGCCGTAGGCCTCGTGCATGTGCAATCCTCCTCCCCGGAACTCCATTCACCGACACCCTAGTGCTAGCAGATCGCCAGCCACTGAAGGTATATTGCCGGAAACCCTAGCGCTCTCAGAATCTCGAACAGGAGGCCCAGGACAGGGAATCGAACGCCCTAGATATATCCAACTTGAGCAGTACTCCTGATTCCCTTCTGCCGTTAATCCTCCTCGCCATCTGCCAAACCAAAACAAAATTATCATGCAGATTCCTTCCCTTTATGAATGCAGACTGGTTTGCACTGACAAGTGCTTCCATCTTCGGTCGTAGCCGGTTCGAGAGAATTTTGGTGAAGAGCTTTGCAAAACTATGCAGTAGACTGATCGGCCGGAAATCGCCTATTTCTTCCGCAGGCTGTTTCTTAGGAATCAGTGTAATCAATGCTCGGTTAAGACTGCCAAAGTTCATGCCATCTCCCATATACAGTTTCAAAACCGCCGCCATGATCTCGGGCTTGATAATGGGTCAGGTCCTGTGATAAAAGGCGCCGACGAAACCGTCTGGGCCTGGGGCTCGATCTGCTGGCAGCTCTTTGATGATTCCCCAAACCTCTTCTTTAATGGGCCTGGGGCGCGCTGCATTTTTATCACACATTTTTAAGGGCCCACATGGTATTCTTTTAGCAATACCTTCCTTTATTCTGCATCTCTTCTGAATTATTGTCCCGCGTTTACTGTTTGTTGCTTTGCAGGACTATGAAAATGTATGGATAAGGAAAACACTTAAATAGAGTAGGAATGGATGAACATTGGAAAATAACAGAATTTTTAAAATTGCGCTTCCGAAAACACAAGAGTCCTAATGAAAAAGTCAAACCAAAATCATACAGTATATAATTAGGATTTTATTATGTTACTAAAGATCCTTTATGTTACTAAAGATCCAAATCTCAAAACACAAACTTACCCAAGATCCTAGTCTCGTATCTCGTGTTTAGGAATTCTAACGAGAGGTTCTATGAAGTGTAAAATTTATATTTTTTTCCTTTGAATTGCGATAAACCGGATATGTTTTAGCTCTTCTCCTTTGCTCAAACTCTGTGAAGCAAACGGATAACATTTTGATCAAAGGAAAATTTCATATTCTCTATTTTTCTATGAACCAACATAGCCACATAGCCTAACTACGGAAAGAGGGCACTTTTCCTGTACGGCCTTACTGTAAGAAAGAAATGTTGAAAACGGTTATACGAGGCGTGACGTATTCCGCCCGTATGTGTAACTTGTATGTCGTGTACACCTGTTATATAAGAGATCAAGGGTGAAGGCTTTAGCCTCACCGAAACCCTAAACCTATCTTAATTTGGTATCAGAACCTCGTGCTCGTTTCCGCGCCGCCGCCGCCGCGAGTCTCCTTCACGCCGCCGCCGCCGCGAGTTTCATCCACGCCGCCGCCGTCGCGAGTCTCATCCGCGTCGCGCCGTCTTCGTCGTGATGACTTCTTCCGCTCTCCAGTCCGTCTCAGCCGGAGCGATGTCTTCCGCCTCCGCTGCACCAACGACCGTGCCAGCGCCTCCCGTTCGTCTCGACTCCAACAACTTCATGCTGTGGAGAGGTCTGACTCTCCCCAATCTGTCGGGTGCTGGCCTTCACGGCTACCTCGATGGGACCGAAGTTGCTCCTGCCAAGATGATCAAGCAGGGAACAGGCGATGCCGCGATCGACGTCAAGAACCCAGCGTACACTCGCTGGTGGACAACGGACCAGAGGGTTCTCGGTATGTTGCTCGGCTCGATGGAGCCTGATATCGCATGCCAGCTTATCGGGTGCGCAACCTCCGCGGCAGTGTGGCAAGCCGTCCATGCCATGTTCGGCGCCCAAAGCCGCGCCAACGTTCGTCATATCAAGCGCCAGCTTCAATCCACGCGGAAGGAGGATATGTCCGCCGCGCAGTACATGCACAAGATGAAAGCTCTCGCTGATGTCATGGCGGCCGCCGGATCTCCCATCTCCGATGATGACCTCGTCGACTACATCATCACCGGCCTCGGCGGCGCGTTCAACGCGATCGCCGCATCGCTCACCGTCGGTAATAGATCGGTGTCGTATACTGATTTCTACTCTCACATCCTCTCGTACGAGGCCCTTCAGGTGCAGCAAGCTCAGGCCGATCAGGCGGCCGAGTGGTCATCCTCGGCGAACGCCGCGTCGCGACCTGGCCCCTTCATCAACTCTGGCCAGTCGCTTGCTCCAGCCCCGACTCCATATGGCGGGGGTCGTCCTGCTGGGAACCCTTACCAGCAAGGGCAGAATCAGCCGTACAACGGTGGTCATGAACGCCAACAGTCCGGCGGCTACAGTGGTGGTCAAGGGCAGCACGGTGGTGGAGGTCATGGCCGCAAGAAGCAGCGCCCTCGCTGCCAGCTTTGCGGCAACTGGGGGCATATGGCCGCCGACTGCCGCAACCGCTACAACCATGATTTTCGCCCCACAAACAACAACAATCAGCGTTATGTTAACGCTGCTGCCACGAGCTCCAACCCCACCCCTCCCTGGTTGATGGACACCGGGGCGACAGATCACTTCACCAATGATCTCGAGCGCCTTCACACTCACGAGCGCTATGGCGGGAGAGACAATGTTCAGGTCGCCAACGGTGCAGGTTTGTCTATTTCGCACATTGGTCATTCATCTTTAGCCGGTTCTTCTCTTAATTTGAACAATGTCCTTCATGCCCCTCAAATCCATCAGAATCTTCTTTCAGTTTATCGTCTAGTTTGTGATAATGACGTGTTCGTTGAGTTTCATCGTCATTTTTTTTGTGTTAAGGATAAAGCCACGAGGAGAGTACTTCTTCACGGTAGAAGTCAGGATGGTCTCTACCCGATTCCGCTCAGCCGAGCCCCCTCCTCGCCATCACCCCACCAAGCTAGTTCCAGTGTCAAGGTCACCTCGTCCCAGTGGCATCAGCGTCTCGGTCATCCATCAAATAATGTAGTGCACAACATTGTTGCGCAACATAGGTTACCTTTTGTGTCATCAGAAACTTCTGTATCAGTGTGTGATGCCTGTCAGCGCGCCAAAAGTCATCAATTACCATATAATTTATCGGATCGTATTTCTACTATGCGTCTTGAGTTAATCCATTCTGATGTGTGGGGTCCTGCTATTGCTTCTTCTGGTGGTTTTAAATACTATGTTAGTTTTATCGACGATTATTCCCGATTCTGTTGGATCTACCTTCTTAAAAACAAGTCTGATGTCGAGCAAGTTTTCTACGCTTTCCAGACTCATGTTGAGCGTCTTTTAGATGCTAAGATAAAATGTGTTCAGTCTGATTGGGGCGGTGAATATCATAAATTACACGCATATTTTCAGCGCACGGGTATCTCTCACCGTGTCTCTTGCCCGCATACCTCTCAGCAGAACGGTGTTGCTGAACGCAAACACCGTCATCTCGTGGAGACTGGTTTGGCTCTCCTTGCTCATTCCTTGGTTCCTTTGCGTTTTTGGGATGAGGCCTTCTTGACTGCGTGCTATCTCATAAATCGGATGCCTACTCCCGTTTTGCAAAAGGATACTCCTCTTCATCGCCTGTTCCAGGTTCCGCCGAATTATGACTTCCTTCGCACTTTCGGCTGTGCTTGCTGGCCTAGCCTTCGTAAGTACAATGCGCATAAGTTAGATTTTCGGTCCAAAATTTGCGTGTTTCTCGGCTACAGTGCGATGCATAAAGGTTACAAGTGCCTAGATAGAACCACGGGTAGGGTTTATATTTCTCGAGATGTCGTCTTCGATGAGTCGGTTTTTCCGTATGCTACACCTGGTGTTCAGGTCACGCTTCCGGCCCTATATGAGGCTATCACTTTCCCATCGTCGGAACCGGCTACGAATGAACATGTGCGCAAATATGACTTATCGTACCTGTCTACCCGCCCGCTGCAGATCATGTCTTGCCGCAGCCGGGTACCTCTGTTGTGCAGGATGCCACTACTCCCGTGATCGACGTGCATGAGGGCGCGCCGCCCGATGCGCCCAGCTCACGTACCGCGTCGCCCGACCCGGCCTCGCCCAGCACCTCTGGCCCGTTTTCTCCCGAGTCGCCAGATGGGCCGCCGTCTCCGGCCAACAACTTGCAGCAGTCCGCGTCGCCTCTCGCTGAGCTAACTCTAGCCGCGACGCCCACGACTGTTGCCTCTGCCCCATCGCCAGCTCCTGCCCCGGCTCCTGGTTTGACAATGGTCACACGGTTGCGTGATCACACCTGGCGTGCCAAAGAACTCAAGGACGAGACTATTCGCTATGATGAGCGACGTCGTGCATTCTTCGTCGTTCCTTCGTCGCATCGTGACGCCCTTCGTGAGCCCGCCTGGAAAACAGCTATGACTGAGGAGTTCTCCGCCTTGCGCCGGACAGGTACCTGGAATCTTGTTCCTCGTCCACCCGGTGTGAATGTTGTGGGCAGCAAATGGGTGTTCAAGACCAAGCATAAGCCTGATGGCTCGGTTGATAAGCACAAGGCGCGGTTGGTAGCCCGCGGTTTCACTCAACAGTATGGGATAGACAATGGTGATACATTCAGTCCAGTGGTTAAGCCGGCGACAATTCGCCTGGTTTTGTCTCTTGCTGTGTCTCGCGGATGGACCCTTCGACAAGTTGATGTCAGCAACGCCTTCCTTCATGGTTTTCTGTCCGAGGATGTTTACATGCAACAACCGCCTGGTTTTGAAGATGCTCAACATCCCACTCATGTCTGCAAGTTGCAGCGTGCTATTTATGGTCTTAAGCAGTCTCCCCGGGCATGGTATGCTCGCCTGAGCTCCCTTTTGATTCAGCTTGGCTTTGTTCCTTCGAAGGCTGATACCTCCTTGTTCATATTTTCTCAAGGGGACGTGTGTCTATATATGCTGATCTACGTAGATGATATTGTCATTGCTGGATCGAGTTCTGTGGCGGTGGATAAGCTGGTGCATTCTCTATCGGATGCCTTTCCCATCATGTCGTGGTGGTGTCACGGCAGATGCCATAGGATGGCTAATTTGTGGGGCCGATGGACGTTGGTGGATCCGGGGAGGGATAGCGAGCTGAAGAGCTCACGCGGGGAGGATCCCGGTAAAACCGAGATCTCCCAAGAACAAGGAATAATATCAAAGTGTAAAGGGGAAGATCTAACAAATACAAAGAAATGCACGAAGGCACACAACACACAGACGATATACCCAGGTTCAGGGCCCTCGTGAGGAGGTAACACCCCTACTCCTGCCTTTCCTCTCTATATATTGGTGGTATAAGGACTACAACTTGCTACAAGATCTGCCAAAGGAAGAAGTACGAAGAACTAGATGAACTCAAGGTAAAGAGGAGTAACTGCTCTAAGAGTAAATGTGACTATAGCTTTGGCTCTGAAGTTGGTCTCTTCCCCTCAGGAGCAGTTATGGCGCCTTTTATAGAGGTCCGGCCAGGAGGGCCGGAAACCCTAATTTGGCTTGGCCCCACCGAACAGGCCTAGCCGGGATGTCGTCACCGGCTAGTGCGACCTAGTCGCCGGACTATCCGGTGTAGCCCCTTCGTCATCATCTCGTTAAGGACGGCAGGCGCCGCCCTACATCATCATTGTCCCCTCGTCAGAGACAAGACATGTCTTTGCCCATCCCGGATAGCCTTTTCCGGATTGCCGGGCTAGGCATGTCAGGTCTTGTCGTACCACGATCGTATCGGGTGACGCGCTCCCGTGTCAGGCGGGAGGTGACCATGCTTCCGTGTCAGGCGGGAGGTGACCATGCTTCCGTGTCAGGCGGAACGGTACTTCCCCCCGCGATAGACGGGAAAGCCTGCTACGGACCGTTGACGGTCTACCGGAAGCCCTTACTCCGGATACCTCCTTGCCTGCCACTGTGAGCCTCTTCTGCACGAGATCAACACCGAGAGAGTCGTTCCGGTTAGTACTTATCCGGAATACCTATTCGGTAAAGCCTAGTTCCCCTCCACCCGGGAGTCTCCCCGGAGTCCTAGATCCGGGATCCTTCCCGGAGACGTCCGAGTTCGTCTCAGGATGAGTATCTCTAGGCCTAGCCTCCCGAAGATGTCTTAGCCTACCAGCAAAGACATCTTCGAGAAGCTAGTTCTTAGAGGAACCACCCGCTCATGCTTGTGCTGTGATTGTGAGGGCCGGGGGCGTCTATTTATAGATGGGAGACCTGACCCTTGCGCCTGCCAGGAGGCACTTTGTCCTCTTCCAGTGCCCAAGGGTCAAGCTGCCCTTTCGGCACATCAGGAGGTGTCCCTTGCTGTCGCCAAAGGTCAAGTACTGTTGATATTTACTGGATTATACCGGGATCTGCCCCTACCCGGGGGGCAGCCCCCCGACACTAGTCCCCGAAGCTGTTGCTGCACAGCGACCTCGGATGATGTGCGGGATCAGCTTTAAACAACAATTTTCGGAGAACAAATTACATCATCCTTTTGTTCCATGCCGAGGTCGATTTTTCCCGAGATCTTTTTACCGAGATCTCCCCACCGAGATTGCCTTAACCGGGAGGCGAAGCCTGCCACCGGATAGTACCATCCCAGTGAATCTCGACCGTTGATCTCCCGATGAATTCGAGACACTGAGCCAGGGCCCACCCGACGTCCCGTCTGCGCAGAGACGCACTCGAGTGCCTCTGCGCACGCACGGCGCCGCTTGGGTTCCCGCGCCGGGGAGCCGCATCCGATCCGGAATCCAACCGTTGGGGCCGTGAGGCCCTCGGTGTGGCCGGATCGGGCGCTCCGGATAGTGCCACGTGTCCTGCGGCACAAAACAGATCCCACCCACGATCGTGGAGATCGTGGGCGGGAAATCGGAAACCGCTCCGGAATCCCCCCCATAAATAGGGGACCGGAACGGTCTCCTCCCATTCTTCTCCTTCGCACTTTCTTCTTCCTCGCCGTCTCGAGCGCTCCGCAGCCGCAACGCTTGTCACCGAACGCCGTCGCCGGAGCTCGGACACCGCCGCCCTCTTCGTTCGCCGGAGCCCGGACATCGTCGCCTTCGCCGAACCTCTCTTCTCCTGTGAGTTCTTCCTCTTTGCTCCGATGATTTCCTCCGTAGGGCAACCGCCCGAGCCCGGCCGTGCCGTATCGCAAGTCCGGTAGAGCCACCGCCGGTGAGCATAACTCGAGCGGCGCGCACGAGATGCACGGTGGTGACGCACCGTCACTGCAGGATGTAGATTACTTGCTCTGTGTTTCGCCCGAGTCCAGCGCGAGTCTATTAGCCCTCATTTGTTTTGATTATTTAGCACACGCTAGATCTTGTTTCCCACCAACTCGGTAGCGTTTAGCAGTTTGCGCTCCGACATCCCCGTTTCCGATAGACTAACTCCGACTAACCGCCGCTGCGTCTGCAGAGTAGCCCGGATACCCCTGCATACTTCTCCGACATGGCCGAAGAACGTACTCGGGGATGCTGGGATGGGTCCGAGACCAAGCAGTCCGATCTGGACTGGCTGTATCGGACTCACCGGATTCCTCCGGAAGTCGAGAGCCGTCTCCCGGGAGAGGAGATTGCACCGGAACCCCAACCCGGGGAATACGTAGTATTCCTCGCACACTTCGAGCGCGGGTTTGGGCTTCCGGCAAGCCCCTTCTTCCGCGACTTCCTCGACCTCTACGACCTTCAACCTCACCATCTTCCCGCCAACGCCATAATGATGCTCTCGGTCTTCACCACATATGCGGAGGCATACCTCGGCATCTGGCCATTCTTGGATCTCTGGGCCAAGTACTTCATTCTCCGACGCCAAGCCATCCCCAATCCGGATAAAAAGATAAAAGACTTAGTGGATTGCGGAGCGGCCACAGTCATTCCCCGCGCGGATTCCGGATTCCCCATAGTTAAGGGTCGAGAGTCCTGCCGGAAGTGGCAGCGGAGTTTCTTCTATGTGAAGAATCAAGAGCACTCGGGAGATGGTCCGGGATCCTCGAACCCGGACTTCATCAATCTGCCGGAGTTCGTCATCGGTGCTCCGCACGAGTTCCGTCTCTGGAAGAAGCTTCCGGATAATGACAAGGTCAGTTACATGCACGACGTTCTGCAGGTGCTGACCCAGAAGATGACCGGGGATGATCTCCTGCGATGCTTCATTGTTCGCCGGGTCTGCCCCTTTCAAAACCGAGTGCACAAGATGTGCCACATGTCCGGGAACTATGATCCCACTAGGACTAGTATCTTTGGGCTAAGCCATGCCGGGGTCGTCCGTCGCGTTCGAGCTATTGCCCGGACGGAGATGACGGAGGACTACATTAGGGGGGTCATTGGGGTATGCCGGAGAAAACCATGCGACCAGGTGCTTATATCAGTCTTTCGTGCCTTCGCCTTCGTACATGCGTTCACCTGGACACCGACACGGCCTAATTTGTTTGTGCAGTTGTTCGAGCGTCAACACGAAGAAGACGCCGTCCACGTCAACGGGAATTACACACCGGACTTCCCGAAACCGGTCGTGATGCCGAGAGAGGATCCTGATGGCGAGGACCACCTCGCCATCCCGTTCGTCAAGGCCCCGGGTAATCCTTCAACTCCAGAGGCAGTTTTCATTTCTTCGAATGATGAGGATGAGATTGACTGCGAGATTCTCGATGTTATTGACGCTCTCCCTCTGAATTGGGCCTCAGCTGTGGTTCCGAAACCGACAACCGGGACCAAACGTGCCGAGAGCCGGAAGCGTGCGGCTTCCGACACCGAGGGGGCCGATAACCCCGGCAACCCCCCCAAGAAGAGCAAACCGACTAAGCAGACAACCGAGAAGCCTGCTCGGCGCCGGCAAAGGGGTCCTCCCCTCGTGGATTCCGGGTACGTCCTCCTTGCCTTATGTTATCTTACTTTGCTTTCTCCATAACTATTACTAAGACATTTCCTTTCAGGGACGCACTCGAGCTCCCGTCCCCTGCTGTTCCTCCTCCTCCCGGGACTCGGACTCCCAGCCCGGCTCGGGCTCCTTCACCTCCTCGCCCTTCTACCCGAGGCAGTGAACCTGCGGCTTCCGGTGCCGCACCGGCTACTGATGCGACCCCGGATGCGCATCCGGCGATCGAGGAGATCCCGGTGCAGGCCCCGACCACCTCGGGGGAAGTTTTTCTTCCGGAGAGCCCGCGCCGGGTTCTCGGGCTGGAGGCAGAGATCCTCAGCCCTCGCCGGGAACCTGCGGCAAGTGGCGCCTCTCGGCCAGCCGCGACCAAGAGCATCCCGGAGAAGCAGCGTACAGCCTCCTCCCGGCCAGCAGATCAAGTTCCCAAGTCTCGCGGCAAGACTGCTGGGCAGAAAACACCTTCTGCCCCGACCGCAGCTGCCCCGACATCCTCGGTCCGCGACTTGGTGCTGCGCCCGGGTACGTCTTCATCTTTACCACCGCCTCCCGCCGAGATCCCTACTGCTGCCTTGCGGATGTTGCGAGCAACCGTCAGTTCCTTTGTACCTTCAGGATCCCGGGATGTTGCCGCCACTCGCGCGCCCGGCGGCTCCGGCATACGTGTTGTTGACGAATACAACCATGCCTGGCTTGCCGCCGATGCCTCCGAGACCGCGGGAGACCTGCACGCTGCGGGCCCAAGCCGCCACGCCCAAGCTCTGCACGCTCTCCAGGTGGCCGCACTGGATGTTACTCGGGTGACCGAGGTAAGCTTCTTTCTTTTATCGAAAAATAGTTGTTCCTTCCATCACCACTAGTCCCCGAGATTGGTGCTTAGTGCTCTAGATTCCATCGAATAGCAGATCACTAGGTTCCAATCTTAGAGAAAAAATTCAGGACTCGGACACCGAGTCCTCGAGACCCTCCCAACCGGATAGGTTGCTTCAAAATTTGCTCCACCACTAGTCCCCGAGATTGGTGCTTAGTGCTCTAGATTCCGCCGAATAGCAGATCACTAGGTTCCAATCTTAGAGAAAAAATTCAGGACTCGGACACCGAGTCCCCGAGATCCTCCCAACCGGATTCCTTATATTTTTTGCCGACTAACTTCTTTTCTGTGTTGATTTCAGGAGTGCAACCATAAACGCCGCGACATCTTCAACCGGGTTCTTGCTGATCTCGGTCAATCCAAGAAATCCGAGGAGCGCCTCCGGGAGGAGCGAGACGCGGCGCGCAAGGTCTCGGTGGACCAGAAGGCCGCTCTCGCCACTACGCAATCCGAGATCGCGCGGCTCAACGGCGAGCTCGGAAAGGTCCAGGCTGCTACGGCCGAGATGAAGACGCGTTTCATCGAGGCGACCAAGAAGCAGAAAGAGACCTTGGACCATTCCGAGGAGCGTGCGCACACTGCCGAGACTGAGCTTGCTCTTCTCCGTTCCCGGATTGATACTTGGTTCTCGGAGCTCACAGTATTAAACCGGGATCTGAACAGTAAGTCGACCGACATCCCTCTTATCTACTTTTTGCTTTCTTGCTGTTATTCTTATGACCTAGCCGTTTGACAGCTCTTCTTTTTAAAGGAGAGTTTGAGCACTCCCGGGAAGCTGCCGCCAAAGCTGTTGCCGCCTTCCGCGAGAAGCGCGCCGGGAAGGGTCCCATTTCGGATGCCTGGGATATCGAGGATCGCCTCGTAGCCCTGAAGGCCCGGATAGTACCCCTCCGGTCTATCGGGACGGATCTGCTCAGCGCTGCGGTCCACGTCCACGGCGCACTGTGGCCGAGTATCCGGGGGACACTCTCGATCCCCGAGCTCGCGAGCGCACTCCGGGGTGCCGGGAGACGCATCCACGCCTGGAAACGTTCCGGTGCGCGGGCTGGCGCCGACCAGGTCTTGACCCAAGTACTCAGTTGGTACGAAGGGCTCGATCTGGGGGCGATCCTGCGCCTGCGGACGGTTTCTCCGTGGGTCTCTGACCCGGAAAAGGTCCAGCGCCGACAAGAGGTGTCGCACCGCATCGCTACCTGGGCAAGCATCCGCGCCTTCACGCCTAGCGTCGTTCCTTCCGACTCGGAATCAGATTACGAGGATGACGAAGATGACGCCGCTTCCGACGAGGCGGAAGACGAAGCCCCGGGAGGAGATGACGCTGCTTCCGGTGCTGCGCCCGAGAAGGTGGTTCCCCGGGACGCAACGACTTCGCCAAGACCCGAGGTCCCCGAGACCGAAGTGCGTCCCGTGGCTCCGAGTAGTGCTGCCGGAGGTGAAGCTGAAGTTTCTCCCGCTGCCGCTCCTACTGCTGCTGCTGCCGCTGCTCCCGAAGTCGCTGCTCCCGAGATCTCCGCCGAGAAGCCGACTTCCCCTACTGCTTGAAAAACTTGGTAGATTCGTTAAATCCCCGGGATGCCGGGTGGCTTATGTAATATACACTCATACTATTTTCCTTCCGCAGTGAACTACTTATTCGAACAATTTATGCCAATGTATTCTGTTTTGGGTTCCCGACTTGCCTTTCATGTTTACCGTACTTAGGTAATTTCTGCTCTTGTCTACCATTTCGGCGTTCGACAGTCGAGTCACAAAACTCCACATACGGCATACATTACTTAGAACAATCCGAGTTCCGGCTAACCGAATTCCCGACATAAAAAACAACTAAGTTATTAAAAAACAAGCATGCCGGATAAGTTCCTGCTTCAAGTCCCCGAGACCATTTTCGTGTTTCCCACCTTCCCTCTCTTTGCTCTTGACTACCATTTCGGCGTTCGTCAGTCGAGTCACAAGATGATTTCACATGACATACATTACTTTGTCTTTGAGAATCGAATTCGGAACTTTCCCGGCATGCATACAATATAAAAAATAACTATCCGGCAGTCCCCGGGTTCCTTCCCGGGATGCCGGTACAAAATAATAAATAAGCTTAATAAAACAGAAGTAAAAAGTAGCACAGAACCAGGCAGTCCCCGGGTTCCTCCCGGGGTGCCTTACTTCCATAAATATTGAAAATTGAGATACACATACACTGAGCCCTTTAAGTGTAAAAGGGGCGAAGTAGAGCTACATTCCATGGACGCTTGGTTTCCTCACCGGATTTGTCCATTACACCTTTCCTAGCCTCCTGTGCGTCTACAAGGTAATAAGAATCATTGTGCAATGCCCTGCTTATCACAAAGGGTCCCTCCCATGGAGGTGATAACTTATGCATTCCGGCCGTGCGTTGGATGAGCCTCAGCACCAGATCTCCCTCCCGGAATACCCTCGGGTGCACCTTCCGGCTATGATAGCGACGGAGGTTCTGTTGATAAATTGCCGACCGAGATAGTGCCAATTCTCTTGCCTCCTCGAGTAAATCAACATCATCTTCTCGGGCCTCCTTTGCCTCAGTCTCGGTGAACATTGTCACTCTCGGGGAGTCATATTGTATGTCGGTTGGGAGTACTGCCTCAGCCCCGTATACCATGAAGAATGGTGTGTATCCGGTAGATCTATTCGGTGTAGTCCGGAGACCCCATAGTACTGCCGGTAACTCCTCTATCCAGCATCCCGGAGTTCTCAACTGTGGTTCGATCAAACGAGCTTTGATGCCGGCCAAGACCAAGGCATTTGCTCTTTCGACTTGCCCATTTGCTTCCGGGTGTGCAACTGATGCTACATCAAGCCGGATTCCCTTCTCAGCACAAAATCGAGCGAATTCCCCCACAGCAAAGTTGGTTCCATTATCTATGATAATGCTGTGTGGGTATCCGTATCTCAAGATGATGTCTTTCAGGAATTGCACAGCGGTGTGTCCATCGCACTTCCGGATTGGCTTGACCTCTATCCACTTTGTGAACTTGTCCACCATGACAAGTATGTGTGTCATATTGCCCCTTGCCGGCTTGAATTGCCCGACCATGTCCAAACACCATACTGCGAATGGCCAAGTGATGGGGATTGTTTTCAGCGCTGACGCCGGCATGTGTATCCGGTGAGCAAATCTCTGGCATCCCCCACACTTCCGGACAATATCTTCTGCTTGCTGTAATGCAGTGGGCCAGTAGAACCCATGCCGGAACACCTTTGCCACCAGGGCCCGGGATGATGCATGATGTCCGCACTCCCCTTGATGTATTTCCACCAGCATCTCTTGTCCTTCTGCCGGTTCTACACATCTCTGGAGTACCTCGGTGACACTTCTCTTGTACAGCTCTTGATTGATGACAGTGTATGCTTTTGATCTCCGCAGTATTTGTCGGGCTTCCACTTCATTCTCCGGGAGAGTTCCCTCCACGATGTAAGCCATAATGGGCTGTGCCCATCCCGGGACAGGTCTATCCGGAAATGCGGGAGCGTCTATGTCCATTGGTTCTGCCGACATCACCTCTATCATCATCTTTCTCTGCCTCTCTGAGCACTGGGACGTAGTCCCCGGGTTCGATGTTATGCTCCCGACATCTACTTCCATGGGTACGGCATCTGAACCAGGCTCCTTGGGGATTGTAACATCCCAAAAATATTAATATAATTATTAGTGCAAAAATGTGGGCCAACAAAAACTTTTCTTATAAAAATGTGTGTATGTTTAATTCTTGAGTGTTGCTTGTTGCATTGTTTGCAAGATTGTTTAATTCTTGCTCTAATTAAAAATTTGAGGAAAAGAAAACAAATAAAACAAATCACAAAAACAAAACACCATGTGACACATGTCACATTATTTTTCCAAATTAAGAAGCATAATTTTATTTTCACACCAAAATCAATGGAGTAATATTATAAACACTCCAAGTTAATTTTTACAAAGTGTTCCCTTTCAAAAACTCAAATTTAAAACCTCAAATTCAAATTAGAAATTCATGATTGAAATATTTCAAAATATTTCAAAAAGACTTTGTAACACTCACCAATAATATACTTAGCCTAGATCCTAAGTTTGGACCCAAAAGAATTAAGAGAAATATGGAAAATTAAATAGCCAAAATGCTACTGTTTTGGTTCAGGCATTTCAGCAAACACCTGGTGGTCACCACCTGTTCATCCCAAACCGAACCAAAATCCATGGATGAATTGATCAATTTCGATCATATTGACGCAAGCCACCGCCCTCACTCGTTTTGCCTCACTCCACTCGACTCGCCGCACTCAAGAACACGAGGATTTGGCCTCGGGAGCGCCGAGGAACGGCCGGAGACAGCAGCGGGCGCGCGCACGTCGCCATTGTCGGCACTGTGGCCGCGCAGGCGCCGCGCCGTGCTGGCCGCTCCGTGCCCCCCCCTCGCTCTCCCTCACCTCCTGGCTCCCTCGCGCGGCAGCAGCACGCCCCAGCACGGCCCGACCGCGACGCGCCCGAGCCACGCCGTGCACGTCGTGCACCGCCCGAGCGCGCTCACGGCCGGCCCGCCCCGCCTCGCACGCTTAGCACGCGCCACGCAGCCGCACCTTGCCCACCCGGTCCCCCGAGCACCCCGCAGCCTAGCCACACCCTCCACCGGCCTACGGCGAGCACGCACGGCCGCGGGTGCCCTCTGCACCGCGTCCACCGTGCGCCGCCCGGCCGCTATAAAAGCCCCCGTGCACCACCGTTCCTCCTCACCTCTCCACTGCCCCCCCCCTCACTTCACCACCCTCTCGAGCACCGCTAGGAGGGCGGAGCAGTTGCCGCAAAGCTCCGACCGCCCGTGGTCTCCTCGAGCTCGCCGTGCCCGAGGTAGACGACGACCACGGCCAGGCCGTGCTACCCCTCCCCTTCCCTTCTCTCTGGCCGCACCCCCTTCTCCATGAACCCCTCGCTCACCCGCCCCTTTTTCCCCTCTGGATTGTGCCCAGGAACGGCGCAGCGGACTCGCCGGAGTTGGAGCACGGCCGCGGACGGAGGAGCTTCACGCCGTCGTCGCCAGGAGCCCCCCCAGCCCGCGCCACCTCGCCCCCGAGCTTCCCCGAGCCGCCGCACCCCTCCTGCACCGTCGCCGTCGCCTCCCGAGCCCCTAGGTGAGCAGCCCGTCCTCGACGCCGTCGCCGGAGCCACGGCGCCGCCCGTTTCTGGTCGCCGCCGGCGCGCGCGGTCTGGGCCGTTGGATCTTGATCCAACGGTGGCGTACCGCTTCGCGTTGTAGTCGCTGACCCGCGGGCCCCGCACGTCAGATTTTTAAACATTTCCCAGCGCGCGCACTGTTTTGGTTGAGTCACTGACGCGTGGACCCCACCCGTCAGGATTCTCAACATTATCCACTCTGGGTTATTTATTCGAATTTAGAAATTAATTCAAAACCAGTACTGACTCCAAACTTAGAAAATTCATAACTTGAGTTTTACAACTCCAAATTGAACAAATCCAATTGTTCTGAATAGGTTATGAAATTCTCTATCCAACTAAACTAGTTCCACCCCATTTGGATAAATAATAAAAATACAACATTCAAAATACAGTAGCATGTTTAAATTCTAAACTAGTTTGTTTCTGATACTCTGATAATCCAAATTAGCTGAAACTAATTTTATTAGGTCACATTTAACTATGGTTAGCCATCCCTAAAAGGGTTTAATTTTGAGATGAATATAATTTAAATAATATCCAAAACCTTATAAATTGGCTTCTGGATTCATAACAATGTGTAGGGAGTTTGGTAACTCCAAATGACCCAAACCCAATTGTGTCATCTTCTACACATCATTAGCTTTCTGTAGAATTTTAGTTTGTATTTTTGTGACAAACAGAACTCAAGCTATGCAATTAAACATGTGCAACAAGTTTCTGCCCTAATTAAAATACAATGGAATAATGTTTAAATCAATTAAATTGAAACCACATAGTGTTGTTTGGTATGTGGAATGGTTAATTAGAACCTCTAAGAGTGTATTGCTATGGTGATTGTTTGAATAGACTAGTGATTGGTTGTATTGATTGCTTGTGTATTAGACGAGAACGTTGCCGGATATATCGAGGAGGAAGGATTTGCAGAACCTGAAGACCAAGACCAATATCACTTTGCCGAGCAAGGCAAGCTACTCTCTGAGCTTGCACATAACTTATGCATCTAGATTTACAAGTCATTTTTTTAAAGGCAAAGGTTTATAAAACCCTTTTTAAAAGTATATAGAGATTATTTTGCCACCCAATGTAGAAGTATATACTAAAACTATAGGATGGAAAAACAAGGTTGTTTATTCAAAACTCCTTTGAAAACTTGTGTGGATATATAGCACCAAGATGTGGTGTTGAAATAAGGAAATGGAGAAAGATGGTTTTAAGAAAAGCACATTGTGTCCTAGTACTCAGTCAAGCAACCGATACTCTGTGCGACCACATTTACCCACATATGGGAAAGGGCTTAGTCATATAGTTTGCTCTTATTAGTATGGGACACTGCATCAACGGAGATGACTCCGTTATGCATGAGGGAGTGGTTTGGTGACCTAACCCTGACCTGGGTCCTCGCTCAAAAATCTATGAGTAGATAAGGAGGAGGATAGAAGGATGTCCGTATACACCGCCAGATAAAACCTATGAGTCCTCACGCTTAGGGTTTCCGACGGGAAACTGGACTGAGTGTAGATGGGATGGTTCATAGGGGCAGGATCCTATACTAGCATGAGCAAAGGAAAGACTAGGGTCGGTGACTCAACTTCGCATACCACGGGTATGGCGAAGCGTGGCTGACACGATGAGTTATCGAATGAGTGTGGGAAAAGCGTGCTACCTCTGCAGAGGGTAATTAAACTATTCGAATAGCCGAGTCCTCGGATATGGACAGTTGAGAGGCCCTACTTTGACCATGTGCAAGTTTTTGGGAAAAGAATTGAGTTTTAAAAGAAAGAGAGATTGGAGAATGTTCCATACACCTATACCAACGGATCGGTATGAGGTAGTTGGAAAATGATTACCATAATGGTTTATGGTCGGAAAAGGAGGAGTTTTTGAAGAAAACTAATAACATTGAGATATTAAGAGTAGTTATAATTTTCTTATCTTCTTCAACAAAGATATAGAGATGTCTTAAATAAATAAAAGTGTGAAACTAAAATTGAGACTAGTGCACTCATGTTGGAGTAGTTTGCGAGTACATTCAAATGTCATACTAGATTTGTCTCTGGCTATTGTCGTAGCCAGACTTCGAGGAGTCCTACGCCCAGGAAGAGTATGGCGACATCTATGCCAACTAAGGATCTTCATTAGTCGACTGCCTGTCGGGTCATCGTTAGGATTTGATGTCTACTACGCCTTAATTCCGCTGATTGTTTTGGTTTGGCCCTTGAAGGCACCTATGTAAGACTTGGTCTGAATGACCATTTATGTAAGACTTTAATTCGGTATTGTAATGGATGTAAACTTTGGTATTCAATTCGGGTTATGTGCAACGACAGACTGATCATGGGATCGTTGTGTTAAGCATAATCGGGTATTTCGGACAGTTAGTCCGGGGTCCCCACAGAATTGGTATCAGAGCCATCTCGACTTTAGGAGCCTTAGATTAGCATGGTCGTTAGGTAGTGGTTACAAAAGTTGAGTTTTAAAGAAAACAAAGTAAGGAATTAGTTTAAAAATGCTTATCTCCTTCCCTCTCACTTATGCAAAAAAAAAAACTTGCTTCCATATTCATAAAAACCTTTTCCTACAAACTACTAAGTTTTCTCTCATATTCATAAAAAACTTGCCACACTTGTCATTTTAATAAACTTACAAATCTGCTCACATATTGTCCCTTCTATTAAAATTTTGATATACTTGCCATCTCACTAACTTAAAAAATTGACTAAAAATTATAGATGGCGATCCATTTCACCGAGTTCGTTCAGCTGGAGAAGGACGGCAAGCTGATGTTCGAGAAGAACTTGTTCGAGTTGACCAAGCTGCTAGGCCGTCCCACTCCTGAGTTTAAGGGAGCCCAGGTGGACGCTCCCGGTAACGGGAACCTGTCCTGGTTGATCGAAGCGTCTGTTCGCGGGAACATCAAGTCCCCCGGATCCAGCTCACTCTCTTTCACCCTCATGGACGTCCACTGGGACGATGGACTGTGTCGTTCCATGCAGCGGATGCTATCCCGGCTTTGTGAGGAACACAAGGCGGAACTGGTAAACTCTCGTTTCCAGTTCTACGGGAGGCGCACCATCGATGGACACCCAATTCGGTCCCCTCTGCACCCGACATTCGGAGAGTATATCCTGGACATGGAGATTATGCTCTTTCGCACCCAGGAGGATCTGAGGTGCGCTAGGCTTCGGTCTCACTTTGAGCGTCTCTCGCTCAAGGAGAGTCGCGAGAGTGAGGCACAGCTGAAGACTGAGAAGGCCGCTCTTCTTAAGAAGGGAACCCAGATGAGGAAGACCATAGCAAAGCTCCGCAAGAAGGTTGCAGAGCAGGATGAGCTGATAGAGGATTTGGAGCTCCGTACTGACGAGATGGAGGAGGAGGGCGAGGATCTCCGCAAGGAGAGCGACGCTTTCCTCAGTGACGATGACGACTACCTGGAGGAGATGGACGATGAGGATGAGGATGATGAGGATGAGGATGATGAGGAGGAGGATCCATAGGAGCCACCCTACCAGTCCGATGCTGACATGGCAGAGCCTGAGGTTCCACCTCAGCAGGCGAGTTACTTGAGTTCTACCGCAGGATTAGGTCGACCCCCTATCGCTAGTAGAGTCAAAGTTGTGGTTCTTTTGGAACTTGCTATATGTACTTTAGCTTAAGGAAAAATGTTGTAGGCTTGATGTGGTGAACTCTTGATGTAATGGTTGTGCTATATGAATGTGTGCTAGTCTTGTTAAATCTGTGTAAAAATGTTTCTCCTATAATCCTTAGTAAATCAATCTCTACGCAAAACCAATCTTTCCTTGGTCAAACCCCTTTTTGCTTGCCCCTTATACCCGGTGTGCTTCAGGATGGTGGACACTCGTCGCACCAACACGGATGGAGGACCACCACCCCCACCGGACCCAACCACCGCCCAACTTCTTGCGCTCATCATGGAGGAACGCCAAGCTGCCCGGACTGAGCGTCAAGCTCATATCGCTGCCCTGCAACAGATAGCTGCCGCTCACAACAACAACAACAACAACAACAACAACCACCACAACAATGGCAATGGCAATGGCAATGGTGAAGGAAATCAGCGGTCCACTTTGAGCGACTTCCAAAAGACCAACCCACCCACCTATTCCAAGGGACTTCACCCACTTGAGGCCGATGACTGGCTTCGCACCATTAACAACAACCTGGAAGTTGCAGCCGTGGGAGAACCTGAGAAGGTGCTGTATGCGACCCACTATCTTGCAGGACCAGCACGGTCTTGGTGGGAAGCTACCAAGGCTCTCCAGCAAGCTGGTTATGCTATCAGCTGGGATGATTTCCAGGAGAAGTTCCGCAAGAAGCACATTCCCCGCGGACTCATTGAGCGGAAGAAGGATGAATTCCGCAGGTTGCGGCAGGGAAGTAAGGATGTGGTCGGATACCTCGATGAGTTCACTGACTTGTCTCGGTATGCTCCTGATGACGTCGACACCGAGAGGAGGAAGATGGAGCGTTTCATGAACGGACTTCATGATGAACTACAATGCGCCTTGGTTATCCATGACTTTGTTGATTTGGAATCACTTGTGGACAAGGCCATCCAGTTGGAGACCAAGCGCAAGTCCATGTTTGAAGGTCGTAAGAGGAGAATGATTGCCCAGGAAGGTTCGAGCAGCCAGAAGCCTCGCACCCACCCACCAAACCCCAAGCCAGCATATCGACCCCCACCAAACCCACGCCCCAATTACCCTAATCACCCAAACAACTCAAACAGCTTCAGCGTCCACGCCCTGATGCACAGGCGCCGAACAACGGCCAAGGCCGCAATGGAAATGGCAAGAACCCCGCACCCCGCGGAAATGTGGCTGTTGCCAAAGGACGCCTGCACCACATCAATGCTGAAGAGGCCATGGATGCACCAGATGTTGTGCTGGGTACGTTCCTTGTCAACTCAGTACCTGCAACTGTTCTGTTTGATTCTGGTGCTACTCATTCTTTTGTTACCCAAGAATTTGTTGTTAAGGGAGGTTTAGTCGGAAACCTCTTACCCAAACCCATGGTCATCCAAATCCCAGAATCCACCATAGATACCAAGTCATTTTGCCCGGACGTTTCCCTTGAGATCAAAGGGGAAAAGTTCCTAGTCGACTTAATCATCCTAGGAACCCAAGGAATAGATGTCATACTGGGTATGAATTGGTTAGCCAAGTACCGTGGTCGAATTGACTGTGCCAGAAGAGTTGTAGCCCTCACCACCGACAAAGGAGTAGAAGTGGAGTATGTGTCAGAAACCAGTCGACCCCAACCAGGATGCCATGAGAGCATAGCTCGACCAGCCCTAGATGAGATCCGTGTTGTTCACCTGTTCCAAGATGTCTTTCCTGAAGAATTGCCTGGTATGCCACCGGATCGGGATATTGAGTTCATCATTGAACTTATCCCCGGGACAGCCCCCATATCCCAAAGACCTTATCGGATGAATCCAGAAGAACTGGTTGAGTTGAAGAAGCAGTTAGCAGACATGCTCAGCAAAGGGCTTATTCGCCCAAGTGCTTCACCCTGGGGATCACCCATTATTTTTGTGGATAAGAGAGATGGTACCACACGCCTGTGTGTGGATTATCGCAGGTTGAATGATGTGACCATCCAAAACAAGTACCCTCTCCCAAAGATTGAGGATCTGTTCGATCAAATGAACGGAGCCCGAGTCTTTTCCAAGATCGATCTTCGGTCAGGGTATCATCAGTTAAGAATCCGAGAGACAGACATTCCCAAGACTGCCTTCACAACCCGTTACGGTTTATTTGAGTACACCGTAATGTCCTTTGGTCTGACCAATGCCCCAGCCTATTTTATGAACCTCATGAACAAGATCTTCATGGAGTATCTTGACAAGTTCGTGGTAGTTTTCCTTGATGACATCCTTATTTACTCCAAAACTGAAGAAGAGCATGCTGAACACCTGCGTCTAGTTTTAGCAACCCTCCGAGAGCATCAGTTGTATGCCAAGTTTAGCAAGTGTGAGTTTTGGCTCAGTGAAGTCTCATTTCTCGGACATGTTGTGTCTGCGGGAGGAATTTCTGTTGACCCAGAGAAGATCCAAGCCATTGTGAACTGGGAAGCCCCAACTAGTGTGACTGAAATCCGAAGCTTTCTCGGACTAGCGGGATACTACCGCAAGTTCGTTGAGGGATTCTCCAGTATAGACAAACCCCTTACCCAACTGCTGAAAAAGGACAAGAAATTTGAATGGACTCAGAAGTGTGAAGAGAGTTTCCAGGAATTAAAGAAGAGATTGACCTCAACCCCTGTCCTGATTATGCCAGACGTCACCAAGAGTTTCGACGTGTATTGCGATGCATCACGTCTAGGACTGGGTTGTGTTCTGATGCAAGAAGACAAGGTGGTGTCGTATCTGTCTCGACAGTTGCGACCACATGAAGAGAACTACCCAACCCATGACCAGGAGTTAGCCGCTGTTGTTCTTGCTCTGAAGACGTGGCGCTCCTATCTGGCGGGACATCGCTGCGAGATCTATACGGATCATAAGAGCTTGAAGTATATCTTCACGCAGAGGGAGTTAAATTTGCGACAGAGAAGGTGGATGGAATTAATCAAGGATTATGATATCGGCATCAATTATCACCCTGGAAAGGCTAATGTAGTTGCCGATGCCCTTAGTCGCAAACCCTGCACCCTGAATGCCATGATCCAAGCAGAGCAGCCAGCCCTGTTTAAGGAGTTCAAAGATTTTGGACTAGAGCTTGTTAGCCACGGCTATCTCGCCCATTTAGAGTTAGCTCCAACTCTGATAGATCAAATCAAGGAGGCCCAGAAAGGTCATGAGAGCATAGAAGGAATCAAGAAGAAGATTTCTCTCGGTAAAGCGCCTGGTTTTACCGAGGATACAGAAGGAGGGTTGAGATTCAATGGTCGTATCTGTGTCCCCAATACCTCGGAACTCAAGGAGTTAATCCTAAAGGAAGCCCACGAGACCCCTTACTCAATCCACCCCGGCGGAACCAAGATGTACCAAGACCTTCGTGAAAGATTTTGGTGGCATGGAATGAAGCGAGAAATTGGTGCTTTCGTAGCCAAGTGTGATATTTGTCAGCGAGTCAAGGCTGAACATCAGCGACCCGCTGGATTGCTTCAACCCCTAAAGATTCCCGAGTGGAAGTGGGATGAGATTGGAATGGATTTTATCACCGGACTTCCAAGATCCAACCGAGGCCATGACTCAATATGGGTCATCGTTGACAGGCTGACCAAAGTGGTCCATTTTATTCCCGTCCACACCACCTATAGGGGAAATCAGTTAGCAGACCTGTATATTTCCAGAATAGTAAGCCTGCATGGTGTGCCTAAGAGGATTGTATCAGATAGAGGCACACAATTCACCTCAAGGTTCTGGAAAGCCCTACACGAAGCCCTTGGAACCAAGTTAGCATTTAGCACAGCTTATCACCCCCAGACAGATGGCCAAACTGAACGAGTGAACCAGATATTAGAGGACATGCTTCGCGCATGTGTCCTAGCCTATGGATCCAAATGGGAAGATTGCCTTCCATTTGCAGAGTTCTCCTACAACAACAGTTACCAGTCTAGTCTGCAAATGGCCCCTTTTGAAGCCCTTTACGGCAAGAAGTGTCGTACACCCCTGAATTGGTCTGACACCGGAGAAGGCAAACTGTTTGGACCAGATACCCTCCGTGAGGCTGAAGAGCAAGTCCAGCTTATCCGAGAGCGACTCAAGACCGCCCAATCCCGTCAGAAGAGTTACGCTGATCCCAAGCGTCGTGATGTCACCTTCAATATCGGAGATTATGTCTATCTCTGAGTGACACCCCTTAAAGGAATGCAGCGTTTCCATGTCAAAGGAAAATTAGCGCCAAGATATATTGGACCCTTCAAGATCCTTGCCCGTCGAGGAGAGGTGTCTTACCAACTGGAGTTGCCTCAAGAGTTAGCAGATTACCATGATGTTTTCCACATTTCCTTGCTCCGGAAATGTCTTGAAGTTCCTGACCAGCCTGATGTTTTCAAAAACATCGATCACCAGTCCGTCGACCTGAATCAAGATCTGACTTATCGTGAGACGCCCCTCAAGATTCTCGACGAAGATGTTCGTCTCACCCGCAGGCGAGCAATCAAGTTCTACAAAGTCCAGTGGACTAACCATTCTGAAGATGAAGCAACTTGGGAACGTGAAGACTATCTTAGAAGCGAGTTTCCCAACCTCTTTAGTACCCAGACCTAGCAAATCTCGGGACGAGATTTATTTTAAGGGGGGAAGTCTGTAACATCCCAAAAATATTAATATAATTATTAGTGCAAAAATGTGGGCCAACAAAAACTTTTCTTATAAAAATGTGTGTATGTTTAATTCTTGAGTGTTGCTTGTTGCATTGTTTGCAAGATTGTTTAATTCTTGCTCTAATTAAAAATTTGAGGAAAAGAAAACAAATAAAACAAATCACAAAAACAAAACACCATGTGACACATGTCACATTATTTTTCCAAATTAAGAAGCATAATTTTATTTTCACACCAAAATCAATGGAGTAATATTATAAACACTCCAAGTTAATTTTTACAAAGTGTTCCCTTTCAAAAACTCAAATTTAAAACCTCAAATTCAAATTAGAAATTCATGATTGAAATATTTCAAAATATTTCAAAAAGACTTTGTAACACTCACCAATAATATACTTAGCCTAGATCCTAAGTTTGGACCCAAAAGAATTAAGAGAAATATGGAAAATTAAATAGCCAAAATGCTACTGTTTTGGTTCAGGCATTTCAGCAAACACCTGGTGGTCACCACCTGTTCATCCCAAACCGAACCAAAATCCATGGATGAATTGATCAATTTCGATCAAATTGACGCAAGCCACTGCCCTCACTCGTTTTGCCTCACTCCACTCGACTCGCCGCACTCAAGAACACGAGGATTTGGCCTCGGGAGCGCCGAGGAACGGCCGGAGACAGCAGCGGGCGCGCGCACGTCGCCATTGTCGGCACTGTGGCCGCGCAGGCGCCGCGCCGTGCTGGCCGCTCCGTGCCCCCCCCCCCCCCCCCCCTCGCTCTCCCTCACCTCCTGGCTCCCTCGCGCGGCAGCAGCACGCCCCGACCGCGACGCGCCCGAGCCACGCCGTGCACGTCGTGCACCGCCCGAGCGCGCTCACGGCCGGCCCGCCCCGCCTCGCACGCTTAGCACGCGCCACGCAGCCGCACCTTGCCCACCCGGTCCCCCGAGCACCCCGCAGCCTAGCCACACCCTCCACCGGCCTACGGCGAGCACGCACGGCCGCGGGTGCCCTCTGCACCGCGTCCACCGTGCGCCGCCCGGCCGCTATAAAAGCCCCCGTGCACCACCGTTCCTCCTCACCTCTCCACTGCCCCCCCCCCCCTCACTTCACCACCCTCTCGAGCACCGCCAGGAGGGCGGAGCAGTTGCCGCAAAGCTCCGACCGCCCGTGGTCTCCTCGAGCTCGCCGTGCCCGAGGTAGACGACGACCACGGCCAGGCCGTGCTACCCCTCCCCTTCCCTTCTCTCTGGCCGCACCCCCTTCTCCATGAACCCCTCGCTCACCCGCCCCTTTTTCCCCTCTGGATTGTGCCCAGGAACGGCGCAGCGGACTCGCCGGAGTTGGAGCACGGCCGCGGACGGAGGAGCTTCACGCCATCGTCGCCAGGAGCCCCCCCAGCCCGCGCCACCTCGCCCCCGAGCTTCCCCGAGCCGCCGCACCCCTCCTGCACCGTCGCCGTCGCCTCCCGAGCCCCAAGGTGAGCAGCCCGTCCTCGACGCCGTCGCCGGAGCCACGGCGCCGCCCGTTTCTGGTCGCTGCCGGCGCGCGCGGTCTGGGCCGTTGGATCTTGATCCAACGGTGGCGTACCGCTTCGCGTTGTAGTCGCTGACCCGCGGGCCCCGCACGTCAGATTTTTAAACATTTCCCAGCGCGCGCACTGTTTTGGTTGAGTCACTGACGCGTGGACCCCACCCGTCAGGATTCTCAACATTATCCACTCTGGGTTATTTATTCGAATTTAGAAATTAATTCAAAACCAGTACTGACTCCAAACTTAGAAAATTCATAACTTGAGTTTTACAACTCCAAATTGAACAAATCCAATTGTTCTGAATAGGTTATGAAATTCTCTATCCAACTAAACTAGTTCCACCCCATTTGGATATATAATAAAAATACAACATTCAAAATACAGTAGCATGTTTAAATTCTAAACTAGTTTGTTTCTGATACTCTGATAATCCAAATTAGCTGAAACTAATTTTATTAGGTCAGATTTAACTATGGTTAGCCATCCCTAAAAGGGTTTCATTTTTAGATGAATATAATTTAAATAATATCCAAAACCTTATAAATTGGCTTCTGGATTCATAACAATGTGTAGGGAGTTTGGTAACTCCAAATGACCCAAACCCAATTGTGTCATCTTCTACACATCATTAGCTTTCTGTAGAATTTTAGTTTGTATTTTTGTGACAAACAGAACTCAAGCTATGCAATTAAACATGTGCAACAAGTTTCTGCCCTAATTAAAATACAATGGAATAATGTTTAAATCAATTAAATTGAAACCACATAGTGTTGTTTGGTATGTGGAATGGTTAATTAGAACCTCTAAGAGTGTATTGCTATGGTGATTGTTTGAATAGACTAGTGATTGGTTGTATTGATTGCTTGTGTATTAGACGAGAACGTTGCCGGATATATCGAGGAGGAAGGATTTGCAGAACCTGAAGACCAAGACCAAGATCACTTTGCCGAGCAAGGCAAGTCACTCTCTGAGCTTGCACATAACTTATGCATCAAGATTTACAAGTCATTTTTTTAAAGGCAAAGGTTTATAAAACCCTTTTTAAAAGTATATAGAGATTATTTTGCCACCCAATGTAGAAGTATATACTAAAACTATAGGATGGAAAAACAAGGTTGTTTATTCAAAACTCCTTTGAAAACTTGTGTGGATATATAGCATCAAGATGTGGTGTTGAAATAAGGAAATGGAGAAAGATGGTTTTAAGAAAAGCACATTGTGTCCTAGTACTCAGTCAAGCAACCGATACTCTGTGCGACCACATTTACCCACATATGGGAAAGGGCTTAGTCATATAGTTTGCTCTTATTAGTATGGGACACTGCATCAACGGAGATGACTCCGTTATGCATGAGGGAGTGGTTTGGTGACCTAACCCTGACCTGGGTCCTCGCTCAAAAATCTATGAGTAGATAAGGAGGAGGATAGAAGGATGTCCGTATACACCGCCAGATAAAACCTATGAGTCCTCACGCTTAGGGTTTCCGACGGGAAACTGGACTGAGTGTAGATGGGATGGTTCATAGGGGCAGGATCCTATACTAGCATGAGCAAAGGAAAGACTAGGGTCGGTGACTCAACTTCGCATACCACGGGTATGGCGAAGCGTGGCTGACACGATGAGTTATCGAATGAGTGTGGGAAAAGCGTGCTACCTCTGCAGAGGGTAATTAAACTATTCGAATAGCCGAGTCCTCGGATATGGACAGTTGAGAGGCCCTACTTTGACCATGTGCAAGTTTTTGGGAAAAGAATTTAGTTTTAAAAGAAAGAGAGATTGGAGAATGTTCCGTACACCTATACCAACGGATCGGTATGAGGTAGTTGGAAAATGATTACCATAATGGTTTATGGTCGGAAAAGGAGGAGTTTTTGAAGAAAACTAATAACATTGAGATATTAAGAGTAGTTATAATTTTCTTATCTTCTTCAACAAAGATATAGAGATGTCTTAAATAAATAAAAGTGTGAAACTAAAATTGAGACTAGTGCACTCATGTTGGAGTAGTTTGCGAGTACATTCAAATGTACTCATACTAGATTTGTCTCTGGCTATTGTCGTAGCCAGACTTCGAGGAGTCCTACGCCCAGGAAGAGTATGGCGACATCTATGCCAACTAAGGATCTTCATTAGTCGACTGCCTGTCGGGTCATCGTTAGGATTTGATGTCTACTACGCCTTAATTCCGCTGATTGTTTTGGTTTGGCCCTTGAAGGCACCTATGTAAGACTTGGTCTGAATGACCATTTATGTAAGACTTTAATTCGGTATTGTAATGGATGTAAACTTTGGTATTCAATTCGGGTTATGTGCAACGACAGACTGATCATGGGATCGTTGTGTTAAGCATAATCGGGTATTTCGGACAGTTAGTCCGGGGTCCCCACAGAATTGGTATCAGAGCCATCTCTACTACCATCGCCACACTGACTACCCGGTTAGTTGCGGCAATATACAACAGCATGGGTTCCTTGGGTAATGGGGATGCCAACACAGGTGCTGTTGAGAGCATTCTCTTCAAGTCGTTGAACGCCGCATCAGCTTACGGGGTCCAAATAAATGTCTTGCTCTTCTTCATCAGTTGATACAGAGGCAAGGCCTTCTCCCCAAGTCGGCTTACAAACCGACTTAGGGATGCCAGACACCCGGTAAACTTCTGCACATCCTTGAGACGCACGGGCAACTTCATGCTCTCAATAGCGCGAATTTTACCCGGGTGTACTCGATTCCCCGACTTGAGATGAGGAAACCGAGTAGCTTCCCTGCTGGCACACCAAATGTGCACTTATCCGGGTTCAACCTCATCCGGAATCTTCTCAGGTTCTTAAATGTTTTCCTCAGATCATCTATTAATGAGGCTTTTTCTTTAGTTTTTATGACTATGTCATCGACATAGACCTCGGCATTTCGGCCTATCTGGTCATGCAAGCATTTCTGCATGCATCTCTGGTATGTAGCACCAGCATTTCTCAACCCGAAAGTCATAACACGATAGCAATAAGCCCCATAAGGGGTAATGAAAGCAGTTTTCAATTGATCATCCGGATTCAAAGGTATCTGGTGAAAACCAGAATAAGCATCTAGAAAAGTTAAAAGCTCACTCCCGGCAGTGGAATCTATCACTTGATCTATCCGGGGCAACGGAAAGGGGTCTTTCGGGCATGCCTTGTTGAGGTTGGTGAAGTCGATGCACATGCGCCACACCTTAAGCAGGAGGGGATCATCTTTCTTCTTCTCCACCAGGACCGGATTCGAAATCCAATCCGGGTGTAGCACCTCCATGATGAATCCGGCGGCTAGCAGTATAGCCAGATGCTCCATGACAGCAGCTCTTCTCTCATCCGAGAGGCGTCTAGTTGGTTGTTTCACCGGCTTCGCATCCGGTCGAACAAATAGAGAGTGCTCAGCCAACTCCCTCGGGACGCCTTGCAGATCGTCACTCGACCACGCAAAGGCATCTCGATTCTCACGGAGGAAGTCGACGAGCTCGCCTTCCTATTTGCTGTCCAGGTTGCTGCCAATGATAACTTGGCGCTCCGGGTTGCTGGGGTCCACGCACACCTTCTTGGTCTCCTTGGGGGGCTGAAATGATGCCCCCTGCTCCGGGTTCACCATCCCGGGCATTCCGAGTTGGGAGGTCTTGGCCATTGCCACCACCTGCTGGATCCTCTTCTTCTCTTCCGCGATCACCAGGGACTCAGCTAAGCACGACCCTGCCGAGGCACACTCCATGGAGCGCTTGTGGTCTCCCGAGATGGTGATTACACCGTTAGGTCCCGGCATCTTCATCTTGAGGTAGCCCACATGAGTTGAGATCATGAATTTGGCAAGGGCCGGTCTGCCGATCAGTGCATGATACGGGCTCTCGAGGTCCACGACCTCGAACTCCAAGCTCTCGGTTCGGCAGTTCTCCCGAGTTCCGAACAGCACCTCAACCCAGATCTTTCCCATGGGCGAGCAAGAGACTCCGGGCACAATGCCATGGAAGGTTGTCTCGGTGGGCAGCAGGGTGTTCATGGATACTCCCAGCTTGAGCATCGTGTCCTTGTACATGATGTTAATGGCACTGCCATTGTCAATCAGAACCCGGCTGAAGCGGATGTTGAGGTTGGGTCCGACAAAAGTTGGGTCCACCACCAAGGCATACGCTCCCGGCTTGGGCATAACCCGGGGGTGATCCTTCCGGCTCCAGGTGATCTCCATCTCGGACCAGTGCAAGAATTTGGGCACCGCCGGGATCACAGCATTCACCTCCAGGGCACGCTGCCGCACACTCTTTCGGTCAGTGGGCTCGGTCACGAAGACCACATAGCTCTGATGTGCCTCCCGGTAGTTGCTCTGCTGGTGTCCGGCTTGGTTACCGTTGTCGTTTCGGGTATGCACCACATTCACTGGGCGAGGTGGGGGTCCTCTCGGAGGAGGGGGAAGTCGCACAGCATTGGCCCCCGATGTCGGAGGAGGGGGTCTCGGGATATTGGGCCGAGATGCCGGAGCACTCTGCCGAATAGCTCCCGAGCTCCCTTCCTGCAACGTGCGCTCATACCAGCTGCACTGCCGAGTAGAGTGGTTTGCGGGCTTGTTGGCCTCCAGAGTGTGGTAGCAGCATGGCTTGTTCAGCATTTCCTCATACGTCAGGGGCTTCTTTTGTTCCACCCAAGTTTTCTGCACCTCCTGACTTTGACCCCAAGCTGGGCCACTCATCTTTTGGCGCTGGCTGTTGCCGGCATCCTCCTGCTCCCGGGTCACTGCTGCGACATGCTGCGCGGCATGGTGGTACTCGGGTTGATTCCTCTTGTGGCCGAACTCCTGGCGATCATGGCTCCTGCTCGGTCCTGAACGCTGAGGTCCCGCATTCCTCCTGTTGGAGTCTCCGACATCCACCAGGGGTTGCATGGGATCTCCAAGCGTATAGGTATCGGCGATGCGCATGGTCTCTGCCAAGGTTGTTGGCATCTTTCTCTGCAATTTCTGCCACAGCATAGAGCCATGCCGGCATCCTTGCGCAAACCAGGAGATGGCCTGTGCCTCCACCACTCCTTCGCAAGAGTTGCGAATATTGCTCCACCGGGTAAGGTACTCCCGGTCAGTTTCATTGCTCCTTTGCCTACAGATGGCGAGCTGCTGAGGTCTGTTGGGCCTCTTGTACGTGCTGGTGAAGTTGCTGATGAATGCCTCTTCAAAGTCTAACCAGCAGTCTATACTGCCAGTTCTCAGATTGTTTAACCAGATCCGGGATGGTCCTTCCAACATCTGCGGTACGTATCGTACCGCCCATCGTCTGTTTCCACCGGCTATGCTTACTGCAGTTACATAGTCGGTTAGCCAGTCCTCCGGCTTCTTGCTACCGTCATAGGTCTTGGCACCTCGGTTGAGCTGAAAGTTCCGAACAGGAGGTTCCCGCATGATCTGAGGTCCAAAGCAGGCAGGTCCCGGAGGTCCTTGCTCTTCCACCAACTCGGACTGGTGAATCCGGTCGAGCCGGAATCTGGCGTCTGCCGGGTTCAGCTGCCTGGTTCCTATCCGAGATCCCAAAGGGTTCTCGTCTGGCTGATATCCGAGCTGCTGCAACCTCGAGTTGCCATCGTTGAGCCTGTCTTGCGCAGGGACCAGGGCCTGCTGGGGAACGGAGACTACCTCCCTCTGCGGGTTTCCCTGATCGTGAGGAGGATTCCGGGGCGGATTACCACGGCCAACCGGGTTATTGTTTCCTACACCTCGGTTACCATCCCCACGGGTACTTCCCGCCTGTCCCGAGTTGCGCTGTCCGGCCTGCCCGGCTTGCTGGATACCGGCGAAAGACGGATCATAGGTCTGTAGCTGCTTGTTCTTTCCAGAACCTCGACTCCGGCTCCTGCTCTTGCTCTTGCTCTTGCTTCTGCTCGGATGCGGGGAAGAGGCCTCCCCATCCGACCTCTGGCTGTCGGGTCTGGCCGAGTACACCTGGGATCCTGCCCCGGGGTGCTTCTTCTTGAAGGCCAGATTCTGACGATTGGCTTCAATCACCAACTCGTTTACCCTCTCCTGCTGCTTGCGCAGGGCTTCGCCGGATAGCCCCACCAACTCGGCCAGGGCGGCTTCGGCGGCCCTAAGGGTTTTCGCCGGTGAGCTGTACACCGGCTTCCCCGCAGAAATCCGACTTCCTGTGTTGCTGGTGGTGGCACCACCGGCCAGCTCCTCATTCACTATTCTTCCTTTCTTGCGCAGATCCACAATGCGCTTCTCCCGGGAGTCAATCTTAGGGAATCCGTGAGCTGCATTGTACTCCCGGAGGCTAGCGCTGAGCTCGCGGCGGATTTCGGCGATCTCCTGCGCCTCAGCGAGTAGCATCTTCCGCTGCTCCTCTAACTCAACCGAAGTGGCCTGGGCATCTGCTCCGGCAGCCACTGGTACAGCCAATTTAGCCACGAGTCCCGAGAGGGGATCCGGACGGCGTCGCGGGTGGGATGACTGCGGATCACCATCCCGGGCCACAGGCCTCTCCTGCGGGGGTTTGGCCAAACGGGGGTGGCCGTCGGTATCGCCGTCAGCATCTTGATACTCCTCCTCGGTTGCCCCGACCATCATTACTGCGACTGAACTCGGGGGGCGATCGGCACGCAGACCCCGAGCAGCGCAGAGCATGGGAGGGTCCTCAGCTTCCAGGACTACGTCCGGGTAGCTACAGACAACCTCGGTGGCGATGTAGGTGGTGAAACCACCAAAGTCAATGAGACACCCATTTACCGGAAACGGCTTGTTCCGGAAGCACCCAGCGTTGTCGTAGACGAAATCCATCTCCCCTAGCCTTACGACTAGGCCAGAAAGAACCCGAACGCCGAAACGAACGGGGGAGCCCGTCCGGATGTGTACACCAGCCAACGCCTCTGTCTTCACGAAGATCTTGGTCCTTTGGCTTACTTCCTTGGACTTGAAGCGTCTTCCAATTCTGGGGGCATGACCATCACTCAACGCAAGTATGCCTTGGATCTCTTACATCGAGTGAGTATGGAGAATTGCAATCCTACTTCCACCCCTTTGTCATCTACAGAGCCGCTTGCGCGACATACTGGTGAGCCTCTGGGTACCGTTGATTCTTTCCGGTATCGCAGCGTTGTCGGTGGCCTTCAGTATTTGACACTCACGCATCCAGACATCTCATTTGCGGTTAACAAAGTGTGTCAGTTCCTCTCCCAGCCTACAGAGATACATTGGGAAGCTGTCAAGCGAATTTTACGCTATGTTAAGGGAACTCTGAACACTGGTTTGACTATTCGCAAATCTCAATCTACCGGGATCAGTATCTTTACAGACGCAGATTGGGCAGGGTGCCCTGATGATCGTCGCTCCATTGGAGGTTTTGCAGTCTTTGTTGGATCAAACCTTATCTCGTGGAGTTCTAAGAAGCAGCCTACTGTCTCTAGGTCCAGTACAGAGGCGGAGTATAAGGCGCTTGCTAATGGAGCTGCTGAAGCCATGTGGGTGGAATCCCTACTCAAGGAACTAGGAGTTCCTTAGCAGCGTATCCCCATCCTTTGGTGTGATAACTTAGGGGCTACTTACCTAACAGCAAATCCAGTGTTTCATGCTCGTACCAAGCACATTGAGATAGACTTCCACTTTGTACGAGAGCGAGTCGCTGCTGGTGCTATGGAGGTGAGATTTATCTCTTCAGGTGATCAATTGGCTGATGTGTTCACCAAGCCAGCCACACGACAAATGTTAGACCGTTTCAGAACCAATCTAAATCTTGTATGTAATAGTTTAGATTGAGGGGGAGTGTTGAAAACGGTTATACGAGGCGTGACGTATTCCGCCCGTATGTGTAACTTGTATGTCGTGTACACCTGTTATATAAGAGATCAAGGGTGAAGGCTTTAGCCTCACCGAAACCCTAAACCTATCTTAACTAGAAAATCAAAGGAAGTGAACAGAACATCAGTCTCTGATCCATAATAAGTATTGCGACAACACAGAAAATTATCCTTTCACAACGGTTTCATAACAGGGTTAAGCCTTGGCGTGAACATTATGAACACACCAGCTTATACAGTAATTTCAGAGATGAAACAGTTGCAAAGAAATAAAAGGAAACTCAAAAAGGATCCAGAGATCACGTCGTCCCATTTTCTAAGCACTTTTATCTTATCATCATGAGACTTTCAGCTACGACTCCCAAAATCAGCCCTTCTATACATAGAGGACGCAGTGCTCATCAGGACCCACACATCTCAATCACTTTATTTCTTCTGACTTTTTTTTGTTCTTTTGCAAGGCAAGTGAGGACAAACTACAGATTTTTCGTCCATGAGGTGGCTTTGCCTTATTTTCTACTAGAAATGGTACAATTTTCATATAATAGCTTCTCTATGAGTTAAAAATTCAGACACGTGGTCGTAAGAACTTCTGTGCAACTTGACGGTTTTAGAGATGACACACATGGACAGCAAGACACAGGTTTTTTCCTGCTAAATAACCAAGACAAAAGTTAATGCAGATTCCTAGAGCAATTAGGGCATCAGATGTCCGAAGAAACTCTCAAAGCATCGTCAGAAGTCAACTCCACCGTCCATCCAGAAAACCAGACTAAAGTTAAAAATGATTCAATATTTATTTGATGCAAATCACTACCAATTCAATCAATAGAAAAGCATCACATGAGAAAACATGCTACAATTGGATGGAATTCAGATGGCTCTAGTTTATTTGCTCCCCAGCTAATCACAAGGAAGGGACCCCATTTCTCCACACTATTATCCAGCCAGCTAGTGGAAAACGAAAAGGAGAAATTGTTTAGAGAACGTCACCTTAATTACAAGCTTCCCTCCGAGAGGAGCACAACCAACTCGATGATCAGCAAAATGTTGCTGCCATCGCTCGTGAAAACAAAATCCCCTCTGCATTTTTCTTCCAGGTCATAACATCGTCGTTATCGACATTTGGGCGGAGATCGCACGATAAAACAGTGCATTTCAATCCCACTCCTAGCAGTGCATCAGACACTCCAGTGGACACTCGTCATTGTACCATTTTCTGTTGAAAGGCTACAACAATTCAGGGGCAGCTGGCCCTAACCACGCCAGCTGTTTTGCTTCTTGGACTCGAAAGTGGCTCCATCGTTGAGCATGTCCTGGGCGTCGGTTTCCATGCCAAGTTTTGAGAGAGCAAGGGCTTGGAGGTAGAAGGCGGTAGGCCATTCGGGCATGCAGACCTGCGCCTGCATTGCATCCCGGAGAGCAAGCTCTGACTGCCCGTTCATCAGGTAGGAAAAACTTCGCCTGGCAAAAACTGTGGCTGAAGGCACTGACATCATGCCAACTAGCTGCAGTTTAGCAAATTAGCTTGTCATGATGCATGACAGGAGAAACAGATTCACAATGATTAACATTAATCACAACTCTAATGAATGATTTCGTATCATTGCACAGAAGTAATAAAGTATGATTCCAATATGTGATAACCTACTAGCTAGGGCCCTTAAACTAACAGGCTACATGAGAGCGAACTGCTTAAGGACATTCAGATGTTAATCAGTTAGCCAATTAGATCTGCCGTCTTTTCTATATCATATAATAATAAAGTTCCAGACTAACTTTTCTTGAGCACCAAACGATCATGCAGCAGCAATATATGGGCATTCCAAAATTTATGATAGATAAACTAGTTACAAATAAGCACAGAGAATTAAAGTGAAAATACCTTTGAATAGTAGTCAATTGCAGTCTTGAAATCCTTATCTCTAAATGCAATATCACCAAACTTCTTTGTGTTCAGCATCTCTTGAACTTGCTGAGTCCATTCTTGAAAGGACAACTTCAGTTTTTACAGCAGCATAAACATGCACCAAATAAAACTAGCTTATCTTAACAAAGCAAATGATTGAGACTCATAAAAAGGTAGGCAATAACACATGTCATATTTTGCATACAGAATGAACTGAGCAAGGAGTATAATGAGCAAAACAGCATCCTAAATAGAGCCCTGATTAAATAGTTGGTTACCCAGTGTGTGTTTGGCTGTTTGCTTATAAAACTACCAAGAAGAAGAGTGGTGAACTGAAGTCAACTTTTATCCATAGACAAGAGACAAGGTTTTAGATAAATAATCCACAATATGAAGAGTGAAGAGATCTTTATGCTAACTATACATGCCTCCAAAGCTGATCATGTGTAAACTATTAAATGGTAATAAACAATCAAGTGTGGGGCCGCCGTGAACAAGTCAGTAGTCAAGTCAAGACGGCGTATACAAGCCAAGTGGATCACAAAATCATGAGCAAGGAAACTTCACCACATAAATGACAATGTAATATCAGATGCAGCATAAATGAGGAATGATTCATGGGTTGCATGTTACCTCATTTTCTGCGCCTTCATCGTCTTTGTAACCTGTTTTGAGCAATATATCATGTACTGCTGTAAGGTCCATACCAGCACAAGCCTTCCCGAGCGGAGAAAGAATAGTTGGTAAGACTGACGTGGTTTTCGTAATGCCCATTAACACATGTGACGCCACCTAGATTACGTTATAAAAGAAATGAATGGTGTCACTATAGGCGAGGAATAGTAATACCAAGATACTTAACATCAGTACCATGTACCCGCAAAAAAAGGACTTACGAAACAAGGCACAAGCAAGCTATACATTTACCTCTTTTTGCTTCTGAAGAGGCCCAACAGAAGACAATAGATACTTTATGTTGGGTCTGTCCCTTGCTTCAAACTGCAAACATTTTGAGGAAAGATCGACTAATTTTGAGGCATCTTCATTAGCATATTGCCCTTCTAGGGAGGAATCCATCAGCAGCAGTATATTCTTTCCTCTTATCAAATCAAGTGCCTGGAATGCAAAACAAATTAAGTGAGAAATCCACTAGCGTAGCAACATTTGATAAATGCTGATACACCATCTATCATAACCTCAGTCTCATGGGGCAATGTTTGTTGAGCTTGCTATCTTATAAAAATGTTATGTGAGCTGCACTTCGCTATGAAAAGAAGTAATTTGAGACAAGATGGCGGTGCTCGTTGTCGATTATGAAAAATTAGTGCTAGCAGACTTAAGTTCATGGTTCAAAGCAAATAGCAGGCCATGGATACAAACCTTTTATCAGCTTTCAATGTGATAATTAAACAATGATATAGTATTATCAAGGAGGCAAGGAACTGGTAACAAGTTTCAAATGAAGCATACATGACTAGGAGGAATGTGTTTCCCGCTCAAAAGATCCAGCAGAACAGTTCCGTAGCTATATATCACACTCTCAGCAATGACTCTTCCTGCCATACAAAAGTCAAGCACAAATTATTCACTGCAATCCAAATAGCATGCACTGAGTAGTGCTCGATAGTAAAAAGGAAATATGTGCTAAATTTATCAGCACAACGAAAAAGGTACAATTCTCTGATACTCTGAGAACACAAATTCGTACTTAGTGTTTACGGTGAGACATCCAAAAGAGGTTCATAGATTAACTTTTCATCATGAGAACATTAATCTATTATGAATGAGCTTCACATGTTCATTTGCACTGGATAATAGTGATACTTACCTAGAAAATAACACTGGTACAACTAGCTAATCATGTATGTGTGTGGATTATGTGTAACTCTTACCGGTTCTTAGAAACTCTGGAGGGGTGTAAGCCAGGTTAGTGCTATAACTTTTCCCATCACGGCTGTTCTTCATTAGTCCAAAACTTGACAAGCGAGGATCGCCTTCCTGATAGAAATTAGATATTATTCATGACAAGTGAGAATTCCCAGAAAAAATCAAACAAATTTCACAAAGAAGACTTCCAAGGGCAGTTGAGATTCAGAAGTCAGCTGGCAAAGTAGTTAGACAGGCAGGTACTACTAGACAAGCAAAGCTGTGCGTACCTCATCAAAAAGTACTCTATAAGCATTCAAGTCATGATAGATTTTGCGGTTCTCGGCATTGCAATGATCCAAAGCTTGTGCAATGTAATGTGCAACCCTCAATCGCATCTCCCATGGCAACGGTTGCTTATCCCCTGCGAAGAGACAGGCCAGTCAAACAAGAGAGCAAATATAGCAAGAGAGATACAAATGCAGATACGCCCACCACATAGCCTTGGCAAATTAAGCACATAGTATGTTTTTGCACAAGACAGCGAAAAGTCAAAAGTAGTAATGGTACACAGATGCTTCAATTAATGCAGAGAAAAAGCATGCTTTGATCCAACCTCCACGGATCATCAAGCAAGTAGTAGTACCTCAGAGCCCGTAGCAACAGAAACTAACATGTACTAGTATATGGATATGAATTACTAGTAGACAGTGAAACGCACAGTGGAAGAGGTGCTTGGACAAGGTGTCGTTGGGCATGTACTCCGCGACGAGCAACCTCTCGTCACCCTCGGCGCAGCAGCCAATGAGGTTGACGAGGCGCTTGTGCCGCACCTTCCCGACGCCCGCCGCCTCCGCCTGCAGCAATGGAACACGCGTGATGAGAGGTCGGTCTGTCTGTCTGTCCGCCCACCGCGAGATCCGGAAAGGGGATCCCCGAGGGCAGCCGAGGCGCTAGAAACGGAGGAGACCGCATTGGCGTTGCGTTGGCTCCCTGCCTGCCTACCAGGAACTGCTGCGGGTCGGGCCAGGAGAGGCGCGAGAAGCGCTTGACGGCGATTAGGCGGCCCCCGTCGAGTCGGCCCCGGTAGACGACGTTGGGCGCCTTCTCGCCGCTCTCGGAGACGATGAGGTCGGCGCTGAAGCCCTTGGTGGCGGCGCGCAGCTCGGCGAGCCCGAACTCCCTGAAGACGGGCACCGCCCGCTTCGCGCCCTCCTTGTCGTCGCCGCCGTCCCCGTCCACGCCGTTCGTCGCCTCTGCCCGAAACCGCGGGCGCGCGCGCGAAGCCGCCGAAGCAAGAGGGCGGAGCAGAGCAGATTAGATTTTAGTCGAGATACGTAGGTGAAGAGCGAATGCGGCTTGGGGGGGTTAGGGTTTACGAACGAGGCGGCGGCGGCAATGGCGGCGGGTTTGGTTTGGTTTCGACTTACCGGGATCTGCGGGGTCGTCGGCGGGGAGCTTGGCGTCGGCGTCGGGCGGCAGGGGCTTCCCCGCCGGCTTGGACAGGAAGCACCCCATCGGAGATCTGTAGGCAGCGCGAATGGAGGTGGGGGAGGGAGAGCGTGTGTGAAGTGGTGGAAGAAGCGAGCAGGAGTGTGGCAGGCAGAGTGAGGTCAGCAGAGGGAGGTGGGAGGCAGCGCTCCGAGAGAAGCGCGGCGGCAGCAGAGAGGAGGACAGAGGGGGGTGGATCCGCTGTGGGTGCGCACCCTGTGCACGCATTTTGCTCGTTTCCTGCCCTGCAACTGCAAACAGAGCAAACACATCATTCTTTCTTATAATACTCCAGAAATGTTTCTTGCTATTCTTATTTTATGCACCCAGAATAGAAAGTGTGCATGTGTTCCGGCAAAAAGTATGTCGATGTGTCTTTTTTTCTTTTTTAAACCGTCTTCCTTCTTTTTTCTTAAATGATTTGGACGCTGATGTTTATTTCTAGATTATGTTCGATGGGGCCGACCAAGGGACCGACCGAGTCTATTTATAGATTAAATCAAACATTTATAATTGGATTGATTTTGTTAAAATGGGTAACATCATAGGAGTATATCCGATCAAATCAGTAAATTGCGAAACTCCATTTCAAATCAGATCAAACGATACTAATTTAGTGTCGTAAATGTTGCTATGTTTTTTATACAGTTGGACTTAGCATAGAAGGTAGAGGGACATTTGTTTGTGAGCGGAGGGAGTGCCATTCATGTTCACCCCCCCCCCCCAACCCGACCCAAAATAATTATGTCGATATGCAATTTTGTCCCGGACGGATAAAAATATCGGGGGTCCGGATAGTCATCCCTTCGCATTTTATCTCCTCCATAGTTAGGGTTAGCCAACTTTGGCAAGAATTTTTTGCTTCTCTGATAGATCAATGGCTTTCAGATCCAACTGTGGCCATGGGGGCACTCCGAGGGTGGGAGCGCATCTCCGAGCAAGCGTGCCCATCAGGTGTCGTTGTCGCAAGTTGGCGCACACGACGCAGAGGCTGGAAGCTCGATCCACGTTGTGGAGATCTCCAGTGATGACGATAAGAAGTGCAAGACCGCAAGGATCAAGCATGAGTTGCACCTTGGTCGCCTCTTCTGGAGTAGCGGCGCGGAACGTGACGGTTAGGATGTGCTCGCCAAGCACATCACGCCGGTTGTTGTGCAAACCCGCGATACCAAGGTGGCCCTTGAAAAAGTTAAGGCTAAGGCGACAAAGGGCTCACGTGGGTGCATTGTAGCTCCGTCATCAAGTACCACCTCAACATCGACGACGAACTATGATGTATGTTTGTCTACGATTTCGATTAACTATGGGTGTGTTTGGTAGCCCGTATCACCCTGGCATGAGATTCCCACTTCATACAAGCTGTCCATATACAGGTTGTGTTGAGATATTGCCAAGTGTTTGGTAGCTCGTATGATTAGAGATATGTTGAGCAGAGATGATGTTTGGTAGCCCGTATGACTAGAGACATGTACAACAACAGAATATTACAAATAGGTCCAAATGTTAACACAAAGGACCTTGATGAGAAATAGAAAAATCAATCAGGTCCATTGTCTCTACCACAACCATCGTCTCCAGAGCTTCATTTCCGAGCTCCGGCAGGTAGCAGCTGGCCGGCGGCGCTCGCCGGCGCTGGGACTGGCCGGGGTATGCTGGGACTGGCCGACGATGCTAGTCGGCGCTGGGACTGGCCGGGATAGCCTGCGCTCCTCCATCTCGGGCTACACACGCAATGAGGAGGAGGTCGTACTTCTCCAGGTCGGCAGTTGGAGCACCGAAAGGAGGCGACATCGGGCTCAGGGCGGCGAGCGGAGAGTGGCACCAGGCTCAGGGGCGGCGGGCAGCGCTGGGCTCTATGGCAGCTCAAGGAGGCGACGATGGTCCTCCCCATGGCAGCGCTGAGCTGGGATCAGGGCGGCTCGGCGCTTCGCTCTCAGGATGGCGCGGGGCAACGCTGAGTACCGGTGTGTGGCGGCGTAGAGAGGCTGTGAACTCGGGGCTCGGCAAGGCAGTGTCTCTATGGCGGCGGGGGTAACGACGGGAGCGATGCAGGGAGAGAGCTCTGAGAGAGGGATGCGGGGGGCAAATGAGAGGGGATTTTGGTCGGGGTGGGTAGCCCACAACTCGGTGGGGCCCACGCGTGGGATTTTTTTGTATCAGCTCGGCCAGGCTGAGTTGTGAATCTCGATTTGATCTTCTCTGGTGGGCATGGCTGAGAGGGGTTTTCTGGGTGAGGTGGGCATGGCCCATAGCATAGAACCAAGCTACCAAACACATGAAAGTTGGGTGGGTGGAGATATCTGAGAGCAGCCGTGCTACCAAACATGCCCTAAGTGTATGAACAATATTTTATTTGTGTCTGTTTGTG
Organism: Poa annua; assembly: GCA_026929855.1. Classification (NCBI taxonomy): domain Eukaryota; kingdom Viridiplantae; phylum Streptophyta; class Magnoliopsida; order Poales; family Poaceae; genus Poa; species Poa annua. The sequence continues at coordinate 73,593,772 of CM049431.1, read as the reverse complement.
ATGAACCATGTTTCGACTCTTTCTTGCTATTGAGTAAACCGTGGAGCGAAGTGTTTTTTAAAAAGAATTAAGTACTACGGTACTTTGCAGTATTTATTACGCACGATGATTTTGTAAACCGTATAACCAAGTTAACGATCTATTTTTGGATCTGCTAGAGATACTCTAATATAGTTTATTTTAACTGTTTTGACAATAAGAACTACTATACATATGACACTTTTCATCGGATATTTGTATGATATCAAAGATCAAACCTTTCCTTTTTGGCACCAAAGTCCAGCATGCGGTCGAATCTAGTTTCGTTTGACAATACAACTGCAGCATGTTTTTCAAGCAACGTGTGAACAAACCAAAACAAAAGAAGTACAGTTGCAGGCCACGGAACGGGCCCCTGCACACCCAGAAAGTCGCTGTCTGAGGCTCGACACGTGAGCTTGCCGGCATTCGTTGTTCGGCCTTGGATCTCAGTACCGGTCCACTGCTCAGCCCCGTGACACAACACCACTTAACTTAGGACCCACCATGCGATGAAATATGCTATGAGTCAGCTTTGCCGTGACAGCCTAGTTAGATCGTGCAAAGTACACGATTGGCTGGTCCCGTATCTACGCTGATCTGCTCCGTCTTTTTTTTTCACGGGGAGATCATCTATGCAACATAATAGGTGTATGTATGGATGACATTATAGTTTGAAACAAAATAAGTAATATCCTTGCAAAAAAATATGAGTAATATGAATACATTATCTATTAGCAATATTTATTTTGAGTGGCTCGACTGACACCCATCATTTCATTTCATTTGGATAATGAAATGAATTTTAGAGAAATGACAACATTAGGTACATGAATTGAGTTAGCATAGCATAATCATTCTTTGGAATTCCAATTGAAATGAAATTTCAAATCCATGACAACCAAACACGTTTGGTATGGAATCGGAAATGGATTTCGTGAAAATGATGGGTGCCAAACGACCCCTAAACGTTATTCGTAATATTTTAAATTACATTTAAGTACTACTTTGAAGTTCACCATTAAGGGTTTTGGATAGGGGTGGAAACAGATCGGATGTGGTTTATCTTTAAGGGCTCAGGATAAGGGTGGAAACGAATCGAACAATGTTGTTTCCATACCCATTTTCATATTTTTTTTAAATACAAATACAAATATAGATGTTATCGAATACGAATGTAGAGGGATGTTTACTGAATACATCTACCGGATGTTTTCTCAATTTGAAATGAAAACAAATATAGCAAAATAAAAGAATCATGTCTTACAACGAGTCAACAAGGGTACATAGAATATAGTGATATCATACACAATGGTTTAAAGTTCAATCAGTAAATATTGGTTTAATCACTTTGTTTAGCCTTTTTAGGTTGGGTATTGGCATGTTTGGGATATGATTACTAAAATTGGCTAACATAATTTTCATTTGAATACAGATATATCCATGTTTGTTTTGAAATTCAATATCAGATTTATATTCGTATTTGTAAAAACGAATTCAGATATTTACCCCCATCCATTTGTGTTCCGTCCGAATTTAAATATTACCATGTTTTTTTTTAATGTCTCAAGTTCGAATGTCGCATAATCCGGATTATCCGCTGTAATTTCCCACCCATGTCTTTCGTATGCTAGTTTCACTCCGAGCCCATTTATCCCAAGAACCACACTGCGGATGGTGCCCAGCTAAAGGGGTGCCTCTAGCTGGAGGCCGACCTTCAGGAAGGTCTGTTCTATCGCCGTGCACGGCTCCGCTTCCGCCACGTGTCCGTGCAGCGCCGGTTGAAACAAACGAAGCCCCGCGGTTCCAGCGAGCGGACAACCGCCTTGTGGACGAGGCACGTACGAAGCCCAGCCCTCCGCTTGCCTACAGCCATGCACCATTCACGTACACATACGATGTGAAGGGGGTCGTGTGCAGAAAACAAAAAAATTCCTACCGACGATATCCTAAAAGCATGCCAAGATCTATTCTATGCAGATATAGTAGTACGAACGGAGATCGGAATACGTACCCTTGTAGACCGAAAGCGGGGATTACGTTCCCGCACAAACGTTGTCGATGAAGACCGACGAAGCCGACCTCAAGGTCGTGTAGAGGAAGCAGGCCTCCGAGTACCGCTAGCGTAGCACCTCGCAGGGAGTCGCACATGTACGGTGGAGACGACGGCCTCCGAAGCTCCAGTCCAGGACGAGCAGCGGAAGACTTGGACCGGAACACCAGCAGCGCGGCAGCGGGCTATGGTGGAGGAGATCCCCTTGCTCTGCTCGGCGCGGCTCCAACTTGGGAACCACGAGATCGAGAGAGAAATCGGGAATTAATTGGTGAATTAAAAGGCTGGGGGTGCCCCTTCTTATATAGGCTCCCAGGGGGAGCCTACATTGCCAGCCAGGCAATGTGGGACTATCCCACAGCCTGGCTCGGCCAAGGAGGGTGCGCCGGCCCCCTGGTGGGCCCCATCTGGCCCACCTAGGCCGGCCTCCATGCCCCCACCGAATTCCCAAGGGGGTTCCCCCCCTCTTGGGCCTTCTTTCGTCCGGAAGGCCCATTTAGGGAAATCTGCCTAAATAAATTCGAAAATAAATATATAAAATCATATTTGCATATTAATAACACTAATTAATATCAAACATAATATATATAATTTTTCCTACCTCCGAAAACTCTTTCGGCGCTGCCCGATCTCCATCGGACCCCTCCCGGGACACTTCCGGTGATCTCCTTCCTTTCCGGTTGTCTTGTCGAAACCCCTTAAGTGTGTTACCCTAGCGGTCCGATATAATATCAGGTATGATCAAGACTCCTCAATGATCAACGACTAACTCGTAGACCTGGACCCCATGAATTAATCCCTGAGATATAACGAATGACTTTTATCTATCAAACCTGAACGTAAAGTCTTAGACCTTTTGCCATAGCGATACTTAGCACGTCCGAGCGTCGTTCCATAGATATCTCCATACCTAATCCCGACCTCGTTACCGACGACGCTATCTTCTACTCGTTCATGATCTCATGTCTCCGTGACCTAGTCACATGCTTGCAAGCTCATTAGACATGATCTCACCGAGTGGGCCCGAGAGTATCTATCCTGCTATGCGGACTGGCAAATCCCGCTCTTGACCCCTCGTCGCAACTACTCCTTTCCGATACCCAAAAGTATCACCGTTATTGTCATACTAAATAAGATACGACGTTTGGTGCAATCAAACTATCTTCCAGGAATAACAATAAGAGTTGATCTCACGGTCAAAGGCGTAACGACTACGTTCTCCAAATCTGGGTATGTCCATCACATCGTTCTCTAGCGATATGACTCTCCTTGCCGACCGGCGCCATGACCCATGACCGGGAAACCTCGATCATCAATCGTGCAACGAAACTAGTCTTAGTAGATGCTACTAGGGACCTGGTTGTTTACGTATCACACCCGCATTAATGTTTCCGCTTAATACGGTTCTAGCATGACACAAAAACCTATTATGAACAAACGAGATATGATAAAGAATACACTTTATTAATTGCCTCTAGGGCATATCTCCTTCAGTCTCCCACTTGCACTAGAGTACAACTTAATCTAGATTACAACTTGGTAAAAGCTTAACACCCATAGCTAACTGGTGTTGTTCATGCTTATCAAGCAGGAGAGGCTTCGTCAGCGGATCTGCCACATTCAGATCCGTATGCACTTTGCAAATCTTCACATCGCCTCCTTGTACATACTGACGTATCACATGGAAGCGTCGGAGAATGTGTTTGGCGGTGGAGTGAGATCTTGGCTCCTTGGCGTTCGCAATGGCACCCGTATTGTCGCATAAGAGGATCACGGGGTCTTGCACGCTTGGGAACACTTCAAGTTCGATGACGAACTTCCTCAGCCACACAGCTTCATTCGCGGCCTCGCAGGCAGCAATGTACTCCGACTCCATTGTAGATTGTGCGACTATGGGTTGCTTCCCACTTCTCCAGCACACGGCGCCTCCATTCACCTTGAACACGTAACCTGTCTGTGACTTACAGTCATCGGGGTCTGAGCAGAAACTTGCATCTACGTAACCCGTTACGCCAAGTTCTTCATCGCAGCCACCATACACAAGGAACATTTCCTTTGTCTTATTGAGATACTTAAGAATGCTCTTAACAGCTACCCAATGCGGCATTCCAGGATTACTCTGGAACCGGCTTGTCAAACTTAGAGCTAATGTCACATCCGGTCTAGTACTCAACATTGCATACATGATCGATCCTATGGCTGAAGCATAAGGATGTTTCGTCATTTCGGCCTTACCCAGTTCCGTCACCGGACACTGCGCCTTACGCAATATCTTATTCTTGATAACCGGCAGAGAACCCTTATTTGCCTTCTCCATACGGAAACGCTTCAGTATTTCATCAAGATAAGTACTCTGACTCAGTGCTAATAGGCGCCTTGATCTATCGCGATAGATTTTTATGCCTAAAACATACGCAGCTTCTCCTAAGTCCTTCATGGAAAACTTACTGTTTAAATATTCCTTCACGCTATTCAGAAGTTCCACATCATTCCCAATTAGCAATATGTCGTCAACATACAGTGCTAAGAACACAACCGAGATCCCACTCATTTTCTTGTAAATACAGATCTCTTCCACATTCTGGATAAATCCAAAACCTTTGATTACCTCATCAAAGCGAAGATTCCAACTCCGAGATGCCTGCTTCAATCCATAGATGGATCGCTGAAGCTTGCACACCTTGTTAGCATTTCCTGAATCGACAAAACCTTCCAGCTGTACCATGTACAACTCTTCGTCAATGTTTCCATTCAGGAAGGCCGTTTTGACGTCCATCTGCCAGATTTCATAATCATAGTAGGCAGCTACCGCTAACAAAATCCGAATAGACTTAAGCATCGCTACCGGTGAAAAAGTTTCATCGTAGTCAATTCCATGAACTTGTCGGAAACCCTTTGCGACAAGCCGAGCCTTATAGACGGTCACATTACCATCAACATCAGTCTTCTTCTTAAAGATCCATTTATTCTCGACGGCCTTGCGCCCTTTGGGAATATCCATCAAAGTCCACACTTTGTTATCATACATGGATCCTATTTCGGATTTCATGGCTTCAAGCCATTTCTCGGACTCTAGACTCTCCATCGCCTCCTTGTAGTTCGTAGGTTCGTCTTGCTCGACTAGCATGACGGTGCAAACCATGTTGCCATACCATTCTGGTGGGATCCGAGATCTACCAGACCTACGAGGTAGAACATCTTCCTCGACAGTTTCTCCCACTCCTTCCACGGAGGACGTTTCCGGAATTGTTTCCGTTGCGCCACTCGGAATCTCGAGTTCAGGATCAACGATTTCATCGAGGTCTACCTTCCTCCCACTTATTCCTTTCGCGAGAAACTCCTTCTCTAGAAAGGTACCGGTCTTCGCGACAAAAGTTTTGCCCTCAGCTTGGTTGTAGAAGGTGTACCCAACGGTTTCCCGCGGATATCCTACAAAGACGACTTTCTCTGACTTCGGTTCGAGTTTGTCGGGCTGTAGTTTCTTAACGTACGCCTCACAACCCCAAACCTTCAGAAACGATAACTTAGGCTTTTGGCCATACCATAATTCATACAGCGTCGTTTCAACGGACTTGGACGGAGCCCTATTTAAAATGAATGCGGCGGTTTCTAACGCATAACCCCAGAAGGACACTGGCAGATCGGTAAGAGACATCATAGATCGGACACTATCCAGTAGAGTACGATTACGTCGCTCGGACACGCCGTTACGCTGCGGCGTTCCGGCTGGCGTAAGTTGGGGCACTATGCCACAACTCTTCAGATGTGTGCCAAACTCAAAACTCAAGTACTCTCCACCGCGATCGGACCGGAGATGCTTGATTTTCCTATTAAGCTGATTCTCAACTTCACTCTGGAATTCTTTGAACTTTTCAAACGTTTCAGACTTGTGTTTCATCAAATAGATATAACCGTATCTACTCAAGTCATCAGTGAAGGTGACAAAGTAACGATAACCATTGCGTGTCGAAACACTCATCGGTCCACACACATCTGTATGTATGATCCCCAACAAATCCGACGCCCGTTCAACGAAACCTTTGAACGGTGTCCTGGTCATTTTGCCCATAAGGCATGGTTCGCATGTATCGAGGGATCCGAAATCCAACGAGTCCAAGAGTCCATCGGAGTGGAGTCGCTTCATGCGCTTTATACCAATATGACCAAGACGGCAATGCCACAAAAACATGGCGGTATCGTCACTACACTTAATTCGTTTGGCTTCTATGTTATGGATGTGAGTACTACGATCGAGATTCAACAAGAGTAAACCGTTATTCTCGGGAGCATCAACATAAAAGATATCATTTATATAAATAGCACAATTGCTTGACACTGATTTAAATGAATAACCGTCTTGTAACAGGCAAGACCCACTTATAAGTTTACACTCAAGGATGGCACAAAATAAAATTTATTTAAAACCAAAACTAATCCCGATGGTAGATGCAGAGGGAGCGTGCCGACAGCCACCACGTCGACTCTCGATCCGTTGCCGACGCGCATCGTCACCTCATCCTTCGCCAGCCGCCTTCTATTCCGTAACTCCTCCTGAGAGTTACACATATGAGCAACAGAACCAGTATCAAATACCCACGTATTGCTCCGGGCGGATGTAAGGTACACATCTATAACATGTATATCAAATATACCTTGCTCTTTGTCGAGCGTCTTGCCAGACTTCTTATCCTCCAGATACTTGGGGCAGTTGCGCTTCCAGTGACCCTTCCCCTTGCAGTAGAAGCACTCCACGCTAGCTCTGGGACCAGATTTGTTAGTCCTGGGCTTGGCAGCCAACTTTGCCTCCCTTCGGGACTTCCAGCTCTGCTTTCCCTTGCCACCGGACTTCTTGAAATCAACGGTCTTGTTGACCATCAACAACGTGTGCTCCTTCTTAATCTCTATCTCAGCAGTCTTGAGCATCACGAACACTTCACCCAGGGACTTAGCCATGCCCTGCATGTTGTAGTTCATGACGAAGCCTTTGTAGCTTGGTGGCAACGATTACAACACCCTGTCAATCGCCAACTCATCGGGAATCTTGCACTCCAGAGCATTCAGGCGTTGAACGTAGCCAGACATCTTGACTACATGCTCGCTCACACTGTTATGCTCTTCCATATTGGCTGAGAAGAAAAGCTCAGAAGCCTCATATCTCTCAGCCTTAGCCTGCGGCGCAAAGACAGCCTTAAGATCCGAGATGATCTCAAAGGCGCTCATCTTCTCAAAGCGCTTCTGCAGGTCGGCTTCCATGGCGTAGAGCATGCCACTCTGGACAAAGGCAGAATCCTCCGATCGGGTCTGGAAGACCTTCTTCTCATCCTCAGAGGCATCATCTGCAGGAGGGTCACCTATGGCGGCCTCAATGACGTAGGCCACCCTATGGGGAGTGAGGAGGATCCTCAGGTTGCGGAACCAGACCATGAAGTTTGACCCATTGATCTTAAGTTTTTCTTTCTCAAGGAACAGACCTAGGTTAAACGAGGGGCGAGACATCTACAATGGAATTTGCAACAACATAAGACTTTGTTCATAATAATCTTGAGTTATAGTATTTTAGAAAATAACTAACATAACTCCCACTCAAACGAACATCCCTCCTGGTCGTTTAAGCGATTACACGACCGCCATCCATTGCACCACCCCTCATCATCAAAGCCGGCGGCACAACTTCAAGAGTAGACAAAATCGTCCGCCACATCAATTTTGTGACTCGTGCTCGACCTTTCGGTCTTCCTGTTCCGAGGCCATACCTCTGAGTATGCTAGGCTCGCCACCAAAGACCTCCACGCTGACGCTTGTGCAACATGGCTTACACCCACTGTATGCGAACGACGAGATGTATGACACCCGATCATCACGACCTGCCTCATAACGTAGAACTTTCTTGGTGGTGCACGTTGGAGGGAGAACACTAGTGGTATTTTGAAGGGATCATCTTATTCAGCTACTGCCGTGTAACTAATGTATACTATACACACAATCACACAAAATAAGATGCACACAAAACATCAAATGTAATGCAATGTGATATAGTCCATCGCGCCATGGTCTTCTTGGCGCCCGCAGTTTATAAACAATTTAATAAACTTACCTTGACCATATCACATAGCCCCTGCAAAATAAAGTTAGACGCTTCTACTTTATCTATTGCATATTTTACGTGGCTTGGGGCTTTCGTAAATAGAACTGCTTCATACCTACGAATCTTATGACCACAACAACAATCCAATAATTGCATGTTTAAGCATCCCTTTTGGGCCCTCCATTGAAAATGCGAAGACCAACTAAAGAGAGAGAAACTGACACCCACCAGCCACATATACGGTACAAGCCGTATGTCAGTAGTGGAACAAATCTCGTGTAAGCGTACGCGTAAAGTCGGTCCGGTCCGCTTCATCAACTCAATGCCGCTGGAAAACACAAGTGCACGCTAGAGGGTAGCAAATAACAGGAACGGTGCCCCCGTGCAGAGCACGGGTTCTAACAGCGTACAGCTATATCTACGATAGATCGGCTCTGATACCACTGAAGGGGATCGTGTGCAGAAAACAAAAAATTTCCTACCGACGATATCCTAAAAGCATGCCAAGATCTATTCTATGCAGATATAGTAGTACGAACGGAGATCGGAATACGTACCCTTGTAGACCGAAAGCGGGGATTACGTTCCCGCACAAACGTTGTCGATGAAGACCGACGAAGCCGACCTCAAGGTCGTGTAGAGGAAGCAGGCCTCCGAGTACCGCTAGCGCAGCACCTCGCAGGGAGTCGCACACGTACGGTGGAGACGACGGCCTCCGAAGCTCTAGTCCAGGACGAGCAGCGGAAGACTTGGACCGGAACACCAGCAGCGCGGCAGCGGGCTATGGTGGAGGAGATCCCCTTGCTCTGCTCGGCGCGGCTCCAACTTGGGAACCACGAGATCGAGAGAGAAATCGGGAATTAATTGGTGAATTAAAAGACTGGGGGTGCCCCTTCTTATATAGGCTCCCAGGGGGAGCCTACCTTGCCAGCCAGGCAATGTGGGACTATCCCACAGCCTGGCTCGGCCAAGGAGGGTGCGCCGGCCCCCTGGTGGGCCCCATCTGGCCCACCTAGGCCGGCCTCCATACCCCCACCGAATTCCCAAGGGGGTTCCCCCTCTTGGGCCTTCTTTCGTCCGGAAGGCCCATTTAGGGAAATCTGCCTAAATAAATTCGAAAATAAATACATAAAATCATATTTGCATATTAATAACACTAATTAATATCAAACATAATATATATAATTTTTTCTAGCTCCGAAAACTCTTTCGGCGCTGCCCGATCTCCATCGGACCCCTCCCGTGACACTCCCGGTGATCTCCTTCCTTTCCGGTTGTCTTGTCGAAACCCCTTAAGTGTGTTACCCTAGCGGTTCGATATAATATCAGGTATGATCAAGACTCATCAATGATCAACGACTAACTCGTAGGCCTGGACCCCATGAATTAATCCTTGAGATATAACGAATGACTTTCATCTATCAAACCTGAACGTAAAGTCTTAGACCTTTTGCCATAGCGATACTTAGCACGTCCGAGCGTCGTTCCATAGATATCTCCATACCTAATCCCGACCTCGTTACCGATGACGCTATCTTCTACTCGTTCATGATCTCATGTCTCCGTGACCTAGTCACATGCTTGCAAGCTCATTAGACATGATCTCACCGAGTGGGCCCGAGAGTATCTATCCTGCTATGCGGACTGACAAATCCCGCTCTTGACCCCTCGTCTCAACTACTCCTTTCCGATACCCAAAAGTATCACCGTTATTGTCATACTAAATAAGATACGACGTTTGGTGCAATCAAAGTATCTTCCAGGAATAACAATAAGAGTTGATCTACGACTACGTTCTCCAAATCTGGGTATGTCCATCACATCGTTCTCTAGTGATATAACTCTCGTTGCCGACCGGCGCCATGCCCCATGACTGGGAAACCTCGATCATCAATCGCGCAACGAAACTAGTCTTAGTAGAGGCTACTAGGGACCTGGTTGTTTACGTATCACACCCGCATTAATGTTTCCGCTTAATACGGTTCTAGCATGACACAAAAACCTATTATGAACAAACGAGATATGATAAAGAATACACTTTATTAATTGCCTATAGCGCATATCTCCTTCACGATGCCCTCCTATGCATGTGCGTATGCTATTAGAAGCCATCTATACGTTTGTACAAAGCCTATAATAGATCTGTACGAAGTGGACCGGACTGTACAGCAACGCAGACTGGGCTGTACAGTAACACAGATCAGTTTGTACGTACAGCAACATAGACCGGGTTGTACAACAACACAGACCGTGTTGTACAACAACGCAGACCGGATTGTACAGCAACGTAGACCGGGTTGTACAGCAACAACGATCAGGTTGTATAGCAACACAGACCGGGTTGTACGTACAACTATATTCGGGTTGTACGAACAACTACACCTAGCAGGTTGTACGTAAAACTTTAAAATTCAGGTTGTACGTACAATTACACTTAGCTTGTACAAAACATATACAATCCGAAGTAAAAAAAAAGTTTGTCGAAACATATCAATATGGGATCTAATTTTGAAGATCTCGACGCGAGGAGTTTAAAAGTGAAAACGGTTCGTAAATCAGATAAACGGTTCTCAAGATATTTCGTTTTTAAAAAACGAATCTCAAAATAAATGCATGTACAACCCTCTGCCCACCACCAGAGAGCTGCCACTTGTCATCTTGTGGAGAAAAAGTGGGAGAAATTGCGACACTTATCAGCACCGAAGCTCGCACGTTTGCGAAGGAACAGAAAAAGGATTTCGCAGGTAAAGACATCCTCGAACGAGGTAGGCAGGAGACGGCGACGGCTCATGGCGCTGCTGACCTCGAGCGGCGGCGCCGGCGGTGCGATTGATTATTTTCCGAGGAGTGCTGTGACCGGAACCGTGGCGATTTTGGTTTCTGGCCTCCATTCGTCCGCGTCGGCTGGGCCACACCCAGACGTGTGGGTGAACCTCTGCTCTCCTCTCCTTCCACGCGCCAAAACATCTTCCTCTTCCTCTCTGTTCCACCAAAATCGCCCTCACTCCCTAGTAAAAAACAGTCCTGGATAGTGCTCCGACGTGCGGCGGAGACTGAAAGACGACATGTCTCTGCAGTGCGCGGCACACGCAGTCCGGGCGCTCGCCGCGTCGACCCAGTCGCCCCCCTCCTCCTCCCGCCGCCGGGCGAGCCACGCGTCCATTCTTCTTCCTCGCCGGCCCAGTCGCGCGGTCGCGCCGGTCCGAGCCGCGGACTCCTCGCCGCCTGCAGCACCCGCGTCGTCGTCCGGAGCAGCCGGCGACAAGCCCCTCGTACCCGACGACGAGTTCACCCTCGCCAAGGTCTTTTCTTGGTTCTTGCAACGAGTAGTAAGCAGTAGCGTCCTGCTGTTGTTGGATTTGACGTGCTGAATTCCTTCCCCGTCATGTGCAGGTTTCTTTCGGCGTGATTGGACTAGGGATTGGTGGCTCCCTCTTGTCGTAAGTCCAGATGTTTCGCATCTTATTGTGTTGCTTTTCTATCGGCGGCTCGACTCACAGTGTATTTTGCATCCCAGATATGGATTCGGGGCGTATTTCAATCTTCTCCCCGGTTCAGAGTGGTCTGCTCTGATGCTCACCTACGGGTTTCCTCTCACAATCATAGGCATGGCCTTAAAGGCAAGAACTCTCTTCTTTCTTATTGGTCTTCTCTAAATTATACGCGGCTTCTGGTGTTATACATGTAAATGTGTTGATATCATTGACCATGCTTAAGGTCATTATGAGTTTATTTAGGTTGGACCATATATGGAATTATTTGTTAAGGTATGTGTTGATTCTTGAATTATATGTGCAGTATGCTGAACTCAAACCAGTGCCCTGCATAACTTATGCCGATGCTTTCGCTCTAAGAGAAAAGTGTGCTACCCCTATCCTCAAGCAGGTAATATTAATTCATGCAAGTATGTGTTACTCACACTTTCTTAGGAGTAAGAATCATATGAGAAACTAACTAGAAACACAGCTTTCAAAGACAGTCACGAAAATACATGTAACCCTTAGCTACTAAGGCAAATTTACAACCTCAAACTATTCATAGCACACTTTTTTTTTTGTTATGTTACAACCCATCTTGTGATTACATCCAGTGTCTAAGAAAATAACGCTCCCTATTTCTATCTTTAATTTAAAAATTGTAATTTTTAATGTCCAATTCAAACCAACACAGGTTGGGGTATGATATCTTTATCGCAGCCGAAACACAGAAAAATTATAAGTTTATTCATGCATCATGGGTGCAAATCCATATCTATTACGGGTAAACAACTTTTATAACATAAGCTATTGTTCCTGAGCGTGAGACCTTAAGTTTTAGATTACTCCATCTTGTTTTTGCATGCGTCCTACTTATAAACCATGTTACTGGAATGCCATCCGGATTGACCTCTGTCACAAAATTAATTTAAGATTATCATTGCACATGTAGTTAAAATCATCTGCTATGTTCTACCATTCGAATTGCAAAAACCGACTTATGTACTTCTGTTTTGAAGCAAACGACAAATACAGTTGCATCTGAAGGCATGAACAACAGTAGTTTTTATCTGAGGAAATAACATTCTTTTTTGCATAGTGTATATATGGCAATCACTTTGGAAGTCTGCTTACATAGTAGGTACACAACCATCCGTATGGCAGACACAGGTTACATTGCTCTCCCCGGCTCACCTTTCCACCTATTTGAGAAACCTGCTGAAACATAAGGATAATGAATAAATAAGGGATTGTCCAAAATGGCCTACAGCTGGTTGTCGATCAGTAGTTTACCCAAAAATTATAAGCACCGTGGTATTTCAGAAAAGTGGGGAGAATTAGCTAATTATAAATCACCAATCTCTGATGAAACTTTAGAAAGCTATCCACCTATTTATGGTGGTATGTGAACTAAATGATTAATATTGCTATGAACATTTTACACATGGCCAATGAGCTATTGCCATGAAGTATACTTACTAGGGACAGGAGTAGTACTTAGTAAACTGCAATGTGCTATGAAACGAAAGTGGTCCCTTCAGAATGGGAAAGTCAGATATTACTAAACCTTTTGGCGAAGAAAACCTTATAGCCTAAAAGAGGCAAGTATTGTTCAAAGGAGATGAAGAATGACCTATGCCTTTATGCACCACTGACAGTGGGCGATGTGATAATTCTGAATAAACTATCATAACTGCATTACACACTGCTTTAGATAAGTGAATGAGCCCAACTGTACCTCAAGCAAAGGGAAGATGACGAACTATTGAGTTATTACTAGTATTGCTAGTATTTACCCGTAATATAGGTGTCATCATTGTAGACAAACTCTCCATACCTCAGTTGATCACTTAAACATCTCCTGATGGTCTTAGTCATGAAAAATGATTAAAGCGAAAAAACGTAGCAAATTTCATCATCGTGTAGGGTGCGAAAAGGATAGATTATATTATTCTCTGAAACAATAAATGAAATGTAGCTTGTGAAAGGTTTCAGTTTATTTCAAGGAATGGCGGCGCATAGCCTCTGTGTTCTGAGCAGAGTCATGAACGTTAAATAACCAGTATAAATAGCAGCTGACAAAGCATATCAGATTCCTGGAAAGGTTCAAATAGCAAGAAACTTTTTCGTTAGTACCTCATCAAAACCACATATGTTCTTGGCCAATTGGGTGAGATGACAGCAACTAGGTTTAGGGGTGCCTCCCAAGTCAGCCTGGGACGATGGCGCGGTGTGAAAGTAAGGAGTTTATCAGTTCAGGAATTGTTTTGCTTCACTAAGTGTGTACGATTTTTTTCTTAATTTTTAATACTTGTGATAAGCAATACATATTGGCTGCATTATCACTTGTTAATCTTGCTCTTACCTCTAGGTCAGGAATGATGTTACACGTTATCGATATGGTGATGAGCAGCACCTTGATGAAGCGCTAAAGCGGATCTTTCAATATGGTTTGGTAATTCATGCTTTTGGTGCTTTGTCATGACCTGTTGTCTTTAGTTTTATTTCATCTGTAATTTTAAGTTCACTTCAGCTACTGAACTTTAGAAAATCTCTTTGGGTTTGACGGGTTCTGTTACCTTTTGGGTTTGACGGGTTCTGTTACCTTATCCTACTTATCTTCCTTCTTTCGAACTGGCAGGGTGGTGGCATTCCAAGACGTAGTGCACCTATATTACAAAAAGTTCAAGAACTGGTAAATTTCCAATCTATTTATTTTGTTCTGTGGAGTAACTTTTCTATATATTATTATCTTTACTGCAAATCACGCATATAATGTTCATAAATTATATTCCATAATTGCTTCAAATCCCATTAGATTATATTTTTTCTGACAGTTGGTCCCATATTTTATCACTTTACCATTAGTCCCCATCAGCACAGATCTCCAGGCAACAGAGTCGAATAGTAGATGATGTTCACTACGAGAGAAGCCAGCCCGAGGACTATGGCTGTAGGCCTGTACCCTAAGTTGGACTGGTTCAGGAACGGTTCTAAATATGATGAAGAAATTGCAAGAAAATTTAGCTTTCGTCACGGAATATTATTATGACTTTTAACTGAACTAGCGCATATATACCTGCTGCACAATAATCTCAGCCGTATATTATAGATCTAACCGTTAAAATTAATTTAGGTGATGTGGATTAACGTGGTGTCTCTATTTTAAACCCCCGTATTGTGCTTTTAGTATATAATAGATTCAGGATGTAGAACTTACACAAAGAAGTGTTTCCTCGTCCCCATGGATACCAAAATGTCTAGCCGGTCTTTCAGCTTCCCCATATGCCAGTGACTTATGTAGTTATGTTTGTTGGCTGGTTCTATTATCTTCACTTTATTCACACCAAATGCATTTACCACAAAATTATCACATCATTTAACAAAAGAGCATCTCAGTTCGCTGGCATAATTCTTGGTTCAAAGATTCACAATCACGCTTTTCATGCAGGTAACTGATGATGGGAAATACTGTTTGGTACTTGAATTCGAAGCCAAATCGTTGGAGCTCTCTGATTTTGAGAAAAGACAGGTTAGCACCCTTATTTTGTTCCGGGTTTTCTAAATACAAAATATCACCATTGGGGACTTAAATGAATGCATGAGATAAGAGCTAGTTATCTTATTCATCTCAAAAACTAATTAAAAGCTGATCCGGTACAGTATTAGTTTTTCCAGTATGCGAAAAGGACGATTTAAGGAAGTGAGACTAACTCACTTGGCTGGGGACGAGTTTTTCCGTATTAGTTTTTGCAGTATGTACAACCGCACGATCTGAGTTCTTTTCTCTGTAGGGTGCCCCACTACCCTAGTTGGAAATTGGAATCCTCTAGGTTTTTTCCTTACAAGTTTCTCAGTTTAATAAACCACTTCAAGAAGTAATTAGTTGTTAGAAGAAAGTTATTCCAAAACAGACTGCGTGTTGTTCCTTGATAGCATATCATACTTGTTCTCCGATACAGTAAATAATTCGATATGAAAAGATCATCTGAGTACTAAGTCCTTGCAAATATTTTCATACACAGGCGAAATTCACCTCCTTTTTTGGTCCTGGGATTAAGGCAGAAATCGGTGAGTTTCACTTTTTCTTATCACTATAAGACTATGAAGATTCTTTTTTAATATTCATAAGACCACCGAGCTTCTTATACCCGACTATATCACCTGCTGTCTTATCGTTGTTCTGATGATCCAGGACAAAGTGGTGATGATCTGTATGAAGTGCGTCTTATCTCAGAGACTACATAAGAAATTCAGAGCCTACTTAGGAAACAAATAGCGTGGGAGGCTGCCTCGAAGCCTCGTGCAAGGCAACCGAACACCCAAAAGTTGCAGCGGTTCGGGTTGGCGCAGCCGCGCAGGCAATCAATCGTGCCCGCAGTGGCAGCTTATGAAGTTCCATTCTATGCTACTCCTTCCTTTCCATAATAAGCCTTTTTAGTTAGCTAGTTTAGCTTGCTAAAAAGGCTTACATTTTGGAACAGAGGTAGTAATATACAAAAAAATGTTTTTAATGTCCTTGTTCCACTATTACATGTATGATTTTTTTACTGAATGTATATATGATTTTAATGTTGTAAAAGGAACTCCTAAATTTGGTACTGAGTTTTTTTCCGGATGTAGTTCCAAACATAGCATCATATGCCTCTTGTACATGCACGGAGGCAAAAGAATATTTCAGTATAGCTGTAAATTGGTTTACTTTGTGCACATGATATTCTAACTCCGGTCACAAGTAAATTGTCTTTTTGATTCGGTCAAAGTCAAAATTTACAAATTTTGACCAAATATGTAGGAAAAAAGTATAATTTACCAATCTCTAATGAAACTTTAGAAAGCTGTCCACCTATTTATGTGGTATGTGAACTAAATGATTAATATTGCTATGCACATTTTGGCCGAGGCCAACTATCTATCTGTAAGAAAACACATCAACACATAATGTGGCAGAAATAAGAACATTTTACACATGGCCAATGAGCTATTATCATGAAGTATACTTACTAGGGACAGGAGTAGTACTTAGTAAACTGCAACGTGCTGTGAACCGAAAGTGATCACCTTCAGAATGGGAGAGTCAGATATTACTAAACCTTTTGGCGAAGAAAACCATATTATAGCTTAAAAGAGGCAAGTATTGTTCAAAGGAGATGAAGAGTGACCTATGCCTTTATGCACCACTCACAGTGGGCGACGTGATAATTCTGAATAACCATAACTGCATTACACACTGCTTTATATAAGTGAACGAGCCCAACTGTACCTCAAGCAAAGGGAAGATGATGTACTATTGACTTATTACTAGCTTCGGTAAATAAATAGTCCGCCCCAAGAGTTGTACACTGCAGATGGATCAGCCATATTGTTGTATTATGACGGCTAATCAGGGGGGAATACTCAAAAACGGGAAGGGCACAAGACGAGTCCACATTCAGATTCTCTATATGAATGATTGACCGGAAGAGATTAAGAACATTTTGGAGAATATAAAGGTTGGATAATAATGATTAGAATAAATGATTCAAGAATCCTCAAATGGTGCATGTAACCGCGAACTGTAAGGATGAATAACAGGACAAGATGTTTGAGGTCATGGGTGCAGATGCCTATTGTGTAAAACATTTTAAAAAATTTCTAATAATGTCAACAAAATTCAGATTTTTTTGGATATACATCAGGACATTCTCTCTTAGCGCAAAAAGTTGTATGGAGAAAAACCATTATTCGTGACATGTGCAAAAAAAAAGTGTCTCGTACAATTTTCTTTTGGAGTGTCCAGATTTGTCTTTCTACACAGGTAAAATAAAATCTCCACGAAACTTTTTGTGCTAACATAAAAAGTCTTCAAGTATATCCGAAATTTTTATTTTGAACTTTTGACATTTTAAATTTATTTTTTAGCAGTCGGGGCATCTGCACCCATGACCCGATATGGATCTCCATGAATAACATGTGTATAAGTGATAAAAGTTTCAATATGAGTCCCGATTCTAACATAAGTGTTTCTTTGGCTTGACGAATGGGCCTTTGAAAAAGAGATAGTTATAAGAAGACACATCTCTTCTGAAACTAAAAGAACAATAATTTCTACTAAAATGTTTCTTGCATTTTCACTATCCATTTAGTCAACACAGAATATATTACTTTCAATGAGAAAGTGGGTAGTCTCTCCTCCTTTTTCCGGGCTTGAGACCGGCTACACGATTATAAGTGTTATCTTAGAATGGCATAGGCGGAGTTCCCTACCTACCAAAAAAGATAAAACAAAGAAAAGGAAAATGCAAAAAATATATTTAAAAACAAGGATGGCCGTTTTCCCATTTTTTTATCTAGCAAATAGTTATTTTTTCTCATTTTGGAATTTTTTTCATGAATGGAAAATGTTTCTAAAATAAACTGTTGTAAAACAAAAGGCAAATACACGTTTTTTTTGTTTTTTGATTGTTTAGATCATAATGTTGAGACAAATATATTTTTTATCTTATGTTTTTTGTATTTTTAAGTTTTTCCAAAACAATCTAGTGCTAAAGAAAATACTTTTTTGAATTGGTTTTTAAGTTTTCTGTCATAAACCAGTTAATGGCGAAGCGGAAGGGGGCACCATTTTTCTTGGAACAAATAGACAAATCAAACTCAACAAGTTTTTGAGTAATCAATTAGTCTTCTAAGTGGCGACAAGAAGATTGTAGAAGGCTTTAATGTCCCGTCATCCTGTAACCAGAAAATTAAATTTGGTTTTGTCAACAAAGAGCGCAATTAACCATACAAAGCAGAGGTGGTGTGTTTCTACGATCTTAATCTGGGAATTCCAAATCAGGAAAAATATTGTCTTGTCTACGAACCTTGGAATCGTAGACAGATAAAATTTATTGGGAGTTTGGTCGTGTGATGCTAATATAAAGAAGTGGACATATCACATATGTGACGGCCATTATGCATGTGGACAGATATCAAAATGGAGAAACAGAGAGACAGTACCAGCTTTTCATGGCATGAAGGAAGAGAAATTATGCAATTCAAGGTAGGCTGGCCACCGCTTCCTCTTGACCATCGCTGCTTGTGGCAACATCATTGTCTACCTGGAGGTTTATTAGACATAATTAAACCGACCAGCCAGCCATCAGCGACATGAAAAACTAATGTGGTTCTATATACCAATATAACAGGGTAGCATGGAGTACCTCTTTTTGCTCGGTATTTTCGTTGCCGTCACAGTCATTGTTGCACTCTGTGGCATCATAGTTGTCCTCCTGTAGATAAGACAATTACACAAACCGGCGAGCTGGCCATTAGTTACATGATGCATATGATTTGATCCATGTAGAGATCGATCGATATGATCGATGGAGTAGCATGTACGCGCGTACCTCTTCTTCTTGGTCAGTACCTGCATCATCATGTAACAAACTCTTCAACTGGGTAACAATTCCAGGCAGCTCTTGCTCGCCATAGATCCCAACTCGAGGATGAGCCGCGTCCCGTAGCAAATCCTCCAATGACTCAATCACGCCAAGTATAGCTCGTCGATCTGCAGGAGGGAAGTCCTCCATACCAGGTAGGATACACCTGAGTTGATCAATGAGTTTAGCTTCTATATAGTCATAGTTCACAATTACGACATCGGCCACAAAATCCCTGATATCACTGGCGTTCCACACGATTAACTTACTTTCCAACCCTTCTGCGTCACCGCAGTTACACATGTCAAGCCAACAGATGACTTGTTCAAGTAAAGGACACCTATTATTCCACGGCAACAAGGTGTCCTTTCTTTTAGCGTTGGCACCGTACAACAGGTTTTGAAGCCTCAGCAATGCTCCTTCCCCAATAGTGATCTCTATGTTTGTGTACAGATTTTCCAGCTTCTGGAACTCAGTGCTGCCAAAGGTATATGATATGCGGTTATCCTCACTCACTAGAACCAATCCGAGGAGCGATGGGAACCTTCCGAGGGTTTGAAGATCCCGAGCTTCTACCACTTCCACGCCCAACCACAGCAGAGAGAGGAACGGAACACACATAGGATCGATGCATGGTGGCATCCTAGGTAAAATTATGTTCTTTAGATGTACGAAACTAAGCCTTGAAGTCGGTGCCCAGTCTTCCAAGCTACCGACATGGACATTCAATCCTGGTTCATAAAAATTTAGAATTTCATCAGACTTTGAGATCATCAGAATTTCAACCTTGTGCAGGTTGCATAAAGACCCTTGTAGATCCTTGCCTGAGATCTTTTCACATTCCTCGAACCTGATTTTGAGCACCCTCAAGTTTGTGAGCTTCCCCAACTCCGCGAAGAAGTTAGGGCACTCCTCCACGGAATGTAGCTGCAACTCTTCAAGGCATGTCAATTTACCTATCTGGCCCTTCATCCTTGTACCCTCATCGGCCCAAAAGCACCTCAAATTCTCTAGCTCACCAACAGACGTTGGCAACTCGCTAATCAAACCTCCCCTTACGTCCAATATCTCAAGAAACTTCAGATCCTGACCTATTCTTTCAGGGAGCTTAACAGCGGTCTTCACCAATCCTAGATACCTTAGTTGGACTAACTTCCCAAGATGCTCAAGACTATGGCCTTCAAGAAAATCACATTCCTCTATGACCAGTACACGTAATACTTTAAAGCTCGAAAGGAGGGCCATCCTAGTAGTACCACCACACATGATAGCATTAAATGACCTCACATGTTCCATTTGAATGCTAGTTTTGTGTTCTGCACTTTTTCCGTGAAGTGCTAATCTGTGGATCCTATTGGTTCCTTTACCTCGTGAATAGGTAGCGTGTTGTCCAATGTCATCTAATATAACAAAATTTATGTCGTTTGACATGGTGCATATGAAATCGAGCACCATATCATGGACACGACAACCACCTCTGTCGTGGTCATTCTTGTCATCAGGCTCTATAAATTTGACCATGCTTTTGTTGACAAGCTTGTTGAAATATAGCTCCCCTAGCTCATATGACCCTACCCCTGCTTTATCACGGACAAATCCTTCAATGACCCACCTCCATATTAGTGATCTTTTATCAATTAAGTAATCTTCAGGGAACATACTAAGGTACAATAAACATGCCTTTAGATGGGAAGGTAGATCATAATAGCTAAAAGATAATATTTTCCTTGTATTCTGAATGACTTCGCTATCTTCATTCCCAAAACCAATTGCATCATACACCTTAGACCAATCTGCACTTGGTTTACCAACAAGCAAACTAGCTATTGTAATGATAGCTAACGGGACACCGCCACATTTTTTTAAAATTTTGTTGATCACTTCACCGGGTTGGTTATCTCGACTTACTCCTTCGGCATCATATGTCCTTGTATGAAATAGCATTTCGGAGTTCTCATCCGAAAGAGGTTTCATGTGGTAGATACAACCAGCCTGTGTAGCAACATCGATAATACGAGTAGTTATGATTATTCTACTTTCCGGATGACTATCCACAAAAGCAAGCTTGATCGTTTCCCATGTTGATATGTCCCATAAGTCATCAACAACTATAAAGTACCTATTTACGTCACAAACCAAAAACTTTAGTTAGAACTAGCAAGGTGGCCCGCGCAAATACGAGGGCATCATCTTTGACATAACGAATATGTTCATGTACTAAATTTGAGCTTTTGTAGATATTGAAATATAAATAAGAGCGTCGAATGACCACAAATAATTATTGAAGAGAAAATCACACACATGTGATTTTTAAATTTATGGAAGTAGGTGTTCTAATTTTAAAAAATCAATGTCAGACGTTCTATAAGCTTGGTTACTTTTAAACGAAGGTAGTTCTATTTCAATACATATTTTTCATCTCTTCTTACCGTCCCTAATTCATTTTACTCTCTAGGTGATACAAGTTTTCTTTCTTAGCTAAAAATGACTATATGGACTAACATGCCTCATTGTTTTACGTACAATATTATATTATTTTAAAAAAAGATAACTGGAGGGCACATAGCCCGTCACCAAATTATTATAAGTCATCTCGTAAATAATGTTTTAATTGCATCACAAAATTCTAACCATCATCTTATTATAAATTTTTATCATATACTAATAGTAACTAGTATTTTTGGTTAGTTATTTGATACAAAATTTAACTCTCCCCTGCCAATCCACTCTTTAATACAACGATTGTACTACGTCGCTCACTTGCATAGGTCGTGTCGTGAAACATCAGTACGTTGTTATGAAAAATGGTGTGCTGGCTTCTTTAATAGAAATATTTTTTCTACAACTTAATTAGAAAATTCAATGATGTCTCATATTAATATTTAAGAATAATAGAGGAAATATATTTTCTCGCAAAAGATTGAGAGTGACATAAAAGTTTTTAATCACGCCATAGGAAAACCATATGAGGTTGAAGTAAGCCAATGAACGCATTTGGTTGTGAAAATATTAACTATATTATTTACTTTATGCACTTTAGGAAGATCGATTAGACAATATAATTACCATGTCATATTAATTGTGATTTTGTTAATGCAGCTACAAAAGTCCATTAACCTTTAACTTTTGTCGACACAATTTTGATGATACGATTTGTTTTCATGTTGTTTAATTATGAACATATTTTGTGTATGATCTAAAAATAAAAAGGGGGTGCGTTAGAATGATGACCGGATGTGTAGATTTTCTGGAAACTTCTTGACAATTTGTCTACCATATTGTGGTTATCTAGCATATTTTATTAAAGTAAAAAATGGGATATGAATAGTTAAATGATGATGACGTGCCTCAAATCTCATCTCTAAAGTTCTTTTTCATTAAAAATAAATTGTTTCAAATTCTATCAAACTCTGTTCTCCTAAGTGTATATTAGGTATGTTTTTTTGTTGTGTTCTTCATCAACATGTTATCGGGTTGAGATGTGTGTCATACAGAACAAAATCGTATTGGATCCATTTAATCCATGTTGTTTCCAAATAGATTAAAGCTCATCGAACAGTGGTCCTGTACTAATGGTTCTCGTGGATTCTCTTTTTATAATCAAACATCGCTTTTTGGCCATATTTGTATAATTGTAGACAATTACATTTTCGATTATGCATCGGTTGTTTCTACCGATAGCGAGTTTGGTAGATTTTTTCAAGTATGTGCATACATATGGTCGTAGTGTGCTCAGGTATCTACATCATACTCAATATTTCTAAAATATGTATTCATTTTGTGATTATTAAGTCTTCTCAATCATGCACGTATATTTATATATACTCCCTCCGTCCAGAAATAGTTAACACAAATTTATCTAAATATGGATGGAGTACTCCCCTATCAATCATGCACGTATATTTTAGGTATGTCATGTTCATGTGTTCTTCATGAAAATGTCATGGGGTTAATGTGGTTTCATACATAACATAATCTATTGGATTCGTCTAATGCTTGATGTTTCCAAATAGATCAACACTCATCAAAGAGGGGTCTAGTCCCAATTGTTCTTGTGGCATGTATTTTTATTTTATTTCTATAATCAAACATCACCCTTTTAGCCATATATGTATAATTGTAGGTGATTACATTCTCGATTAAGCATCATTGAATAGTGGTAACTTTTTCAACGGACGGTGTATTATAGATATGTCCATACGTATGGTTGTAGTGTGCTCATGTATATACCTACATCATACTCATTGTTTCTAAAAAGTGTCTTTATCTTATTATTATTGTTAAGTTATCTCAAGCATGCACATATATTTATATATATTCACTCTGTTTGGAAATAATTAACACAATTTTTTCTAAATATGGATTTAGTACTCACACTGATCGAAAATGATTGACACTTTGGATCAGTCTAACTCTAGTATTTTTAAGTAGATATCCGACAGTGGTTTGGGTACCAATTGTTCTTGTGACTTGTCTTTTCATTTTCGTTTTATAATCAAACATCGTCATTAAGTCATATATGTATAATTGTCGAACAGAAATGACACAAGTTCAGTACGGTCATCCTCACGGCCAAGTGACCGCCTGTCAGGCAGGAGTAATCCATGGAACCATGCAATCAATCTGATTGACAATAATCTCAAAGTTAAACCGAAGAATAGATGTGACGCATATTCTATAATAGCCACACAATAATTTTCTATTTTAGTCATTCTATCAAGAACTTTAAATATGGTGTTCAAATTTTTGGGATTATTGTTTTGGCCAAACACTTGAAAAGATCTTTTGCAATGGAAGAGGCCGCAGCATGTGTAACAGGGTAGTAGGGAGAGCAATGGTGGTGATCATGTTAGTCGTCGCGGCGTCGTTGATGGGTCGCTGATGGAGAGTGCGTCGGGGCTTCAGTCCAAGCCAAGGCCCTACGAACCCTAGGGAAGAGAAATATTGGGAGGCAATGGTGTTCAAAATGGAGGAGCAATATTTACTGCCTTACGGGGGCTGCGTAATGCTTCCCTACTGAATGACTCACGGTCACATTTTTTTCTTTTAACAAGGCAAAAGATTTAACATTTTCATTAATTAAGTAGAAGATAGATGATCGGTTAACTAACGAAAAATCGGACTAAAAGCGATACAAACACACCAATATCATCATGAAACACGACCATATTGTACACCAGCACTGGCCGACCTGACCACCCACACGAGCACACACGCAAACAGAGTCACAGTTACTCACACTCAGTTTGGTTTTAAGAGCATGCGAAATATAACAATAACACAAATCAGCTACATTTATGTATATACACCCGTAATTGTGTGTGTCCCCTTGTAGTACACGTAATATATGTTCCATTATTTCAGCCTTTTCATTATAAATCAGATTTTTCAACGTAAAAAATAAAAAGAAACTAACGGGAAATACTATATATACATGAATGTTATAGTTGTGGACTAGATGAAACGAGAAAAATCAACAAAACCTACATGGATTGTATTCCTTTTTTGTTTGACCATAGCCTAAGAGTTGCATTGTAATTACCTTGGGGGGCGTTTTAATATATGCCGAACAAATTGATTAACCACGTCTATACTAGCGCATATATATCATATCACGAATCAGGGTTTCGCCCTGCTTTATAAATAAAGCCAAACCATTTGAGACCGCTGCTGGGCCAGACAACAGAACGCCCAAGAACCGACCGAACGATACAAAATAGTGAGGTAACCCTCTTACAAAGAAGATCCAAAGAAACCGAGCTACAGAAGTCACAGCGAATCACGACTACGCAGCCGAACAAGCACACCCGCTCCACGCTACGCCCTAACTCCCCTAAGCTCCACGACAAAGCTCCCAAGAATGTAAAGACGCAAAGCGTCGCCGCCGCCGAGTCCAAAAGGACTTAGGTTTCCACTCGGAACCCTGCCACGAGGGAGATCACCTGGATGACGTCCTCAAGAGGAGAGCGGCACGCGCGGGCATCGCCGTCGTCAGTGCCAAAGCACAGAGCCTTCGCTCAGTCACTCCCCCATGACACAAAGAGGGTCGCAGCCTCGCAGGACACACGCGTAAGACACTCCAAATCCAGGCACCACCAACGCGCCCGAGCCACCCACCGCTGCCCCCTTCACTGTACACACAACCAAATGATGCAGCCACCACCGTCACCATGGTGCTCGCCGGAGAGCAACCCATGTGACCCGCCACCCAGGGCCGCCGCCCCGGCATCTGCGCACTCTACCCTAGGACAGGGGCAAACACATCACAGGAGCGACGGATCTGAGAGGGAAACCTAGCGCGGGTTAGCCCACTGGAGGGGCCTCCCTCCACCAGAGCCGACCGTACACGGTTGCTGGATCAGCCCAGACCCACCTCGCCCGTACCAATCCCGCCGCCATGCTGCAGCCGGTAGGCCGTCGCCGCCGCATAGACTCCGCCACGCTAACACTACTCGCCACGTGAGCACGTCGCCGGCCGCGGAGAGAAGCACACCATACCCGGACCGATGATGAGGCTACGGGGGGAGGACGCCCAAAGGGTCGCGGTCCCAGCCGCAGCCGCGCACCATCCACCACCACTGGCCAACCCGCTAAGCACAAGATTGGGACACCACGACTACCGGATCGGACAGGAGAAGTTAAGGTCAACCAATCAGCTCTGAGACCACGAGATATGACGAGCAGGCACCTCCCTCAAGTCACTTACAGGTCCCAAAACTAGATTGATAGGTGGTCGCCGGAACCAGGCCCGTGGCCCGGATCTAGCACCCCTGCCACACGGGGCCAGGGGATGGGTTCGGAACGAACCCCTGAAACCACTTGGACAGCAGGGCCTGCCGTACCCAGATCGGGCCCAAATGGGCCTAGATCTGGGCCGAGGCGCCGCCGTCGGTGGCAAGCACCACCCACCGGAGGAGCCACGCCGACCTGCCCTTCCCCATCGCCAGCTCCGGCATGCCGTGTCGTCTGGGCCCCTGCGCTTGAGGATGGCCGCCGCCGCGCCGCCAGAGATCAACCGCCGCCACCAGGACAGCGACGCCGCCACTGGCGCGCCCCACCACCTGGAGGCCTCCACGCCGCCGCCGAAACAGCCGCGCCACCGTGCCCCTCGACCAGCACGGCGCCCAAGCTAGAGCCTTCGGCCCGCGCCAAGCCCCTGAGCGAGGGAGAAGGGAGAGCCTCGCTGTCGCTAGCGCGCAGCCTTTGGCCGGAGACGCCGTCCGGCGGCGGCGAGGAGGGGAGAGGGGCGGGGAGGGAGCTGAGGAGGAGGCGGCTAGGGTTTCCCCTCCCGTCCCCCACGGGAGCGACGAGGGAGGAAGGAGGAAGAAAGCATATATATCATATCACGACATCACAAAAGCAATATAGTGTATTTGAGCAGAAAGATATCATTTGGTAGCATAGGGCAAGGCTTACGTGTACCTCTTGTTTGCAATGAATTTTCGTAGCTGGTTGATGAGCTGCCTTTCATCCATAGTTGATGCAGCTTTGTACAACTCTATGTCATTATCAAGTTCATAGAGAATGTCCCTGAGAACTTTCTTTGCGCCTTGATTCTGACCAACTGGAACAAAACCTGTACACTGGTATGTACTGCTAAGCTTGTCATACAATGCCTTTGCAAGGGTGGTCTTGCCCAATCCTCCAAATCCAACAATGGAGAGTATCTTGAGATGTTTTTGGGATGGGTCAACACCCTCGGATAACACCTCCATCAGCTCCTTAATTGGCTTATCAGTCCCAACAAGATCAGAGACCTTGTTGTATAGAGCCGAGAGGCGAGGGTCAACTGTAGTTGCTGCAACGTTAGCAACAATATCATCAATCTTGTATCTATCATACCTTTCTTTGATCTTCATAACTTGGCACTCAATGTCTTTGATGCTATCGGCTATTTCATGGCGCGCGTTGAACTTGGTGAATTTACTGCGTGCCTTCTTCAACAAGTTCTTCATAGTGGTATTGGCTGGCTCAGCACCCTGGACGCGCGTCACGAAGGAGTCGAGGTTGTCCTCAATGGCATAGGACAACTCTCTGACCTCATTAGCCCAGATCCTAATCTGCGGATCAAGTTGATCCAGCGGCACGCTGGACACCTTCTCGAGGGCCCCTTGCATGCTTTCCAGCTCGGCCTTGAGATCCCCAATCCCCTTCTTCACACTCTCCTTCAGATTGTACTCCTTTAGGAGCAGCTCCCCAAGCTTGGGGAGGAGAGAGCTCATCGCCCCCGTGGCGAACTCCATGCTCGACAGTCGACACTCACCTTCTCGCTCTTTAACTTGCTAGCTTGATGGTTTTCTTCTTCTTGCTCTACCCTTGATGTGGCTAGTTAGATGGGCTTGGAAGCATCTTTCAACGATCAGAGTGCTAGGGACGTAGCACCTACTATTAGCTAACTAGTTTACTAGTATACAACTTGGCAGGGTACTTAGCATCATATATGAGAGGCTTTTAATTTGTGAAAGGCTCTTAATTAGTATCATCTTACGGAGATCTCCGAAGCATAAATAATTAAACAACCATTCAACTTCTGTCATGTGCAAGAGTGGACGGACACCCACGACACCTCAAGCTGTTTTGTCGCTTATGTCCTGCCAACTCTTCCATTGGTGGATAAATTATGCCTCCACTGGATGCTTCATCTATACAATGTTCCCTGTATTTTATAGAAAGATTATTCTTAGCAACGATAAAACTTTCTTGAAAAAGCTGTGGAAAATGCCGGTTCCCCCAAAGGTCCGGAATTTTTGGTGGAGAACTATCAAGTCTTATATTCCATGTCGGGCTGTGTTGAAAAATAGACATATTGAGAAGCTACCGTTTTGCAAGTCTTGTGGCCGAAATGAAACAATTCGCACTGTTTGAATGTACATGGGCGAAACTGTTTTGGAAGAAGATTCAAGACGTCACCTCAGTCAAGGTACCGAAACTTCATCCAGAAACCTGGGCGATGGATCTGGCGGACAGCGATCGTGTACCACGAAGAACGCAGCTGTCATTTTATGTGGATGCTGGGCGGTGTGGTCTGAAAGAAATGCAAGGGATCATGACGGGTACGTGAGGTCAGTGTCACAAGCTGTCAAATGGACTGCAGACATAGCTATGGACCTTTCCATCTCGGGTCAACAGATGTCGCCGAAGCCGTCGAAGATTGTGAATGGATGGAAGCCACCAGACGCGGGTACTATCAAGATTAACGTTGATGCGAGCTATCACGCACTGACAAGGCAAGGAACTTCGGGCATGCTGATGCGAAATCATTTGGGTGTAATGCTGCGAGGTCAATCCATATGGTATGAACATGCTGCAAATGCCATGACCATGGAAGCTATTGCCATTCGAGATGGGATTCGTATAGCGGTCCATGGTGGCTCTTCTCATGTTATTGTTGAAACGGATGCAAAAGTGGTGGTTGCTTTATGGAAGGAGAGTAGTTTTTAAGAAAAATAGATTTTTGCTTAGAGCATAAAATGTCAGAAGGGAGGGAGCACTTCTAACAAATATACATTGAATGTATTCATCAATCTTCTATAAGTAGGGTGTATAATAATAAACGAAAATGAAGAATGCTCGAAAAATTACACCACTTTTGAACGGAATTACCTCTGGCTAATTGACATGGGAAAAGGAAGAGTTTGCAAATGACGCAATCCATGTCCCAACAATGATGCTAGCCTTGGCTAATTGATATGGGAAAAGGAACATGTTTGATAGAAAGCACTACAATCAAGTAGACTTGAGCATGCTATCTATGAGACCATGACCCAACAATTGAACTTGAAATCTGAGTTAACTGCAAATGATATAGCTGTGTCTTTTGATTACCCATGAAATTACAAGAACATGATACTCTTTTATTTTATTTCGAAGTTGTGTGCACCATCATAATACAGAGGCTGGGACTTTGTTCTATTTCCGAAAAAATACAAGAACTTTGGTGGGTTTTTTTTCAAACTTTTTCAAACTTGGAAGCAATTTTTTTAAAGTGTAAAAATAATATATTAAGTCAGCAAGCCGCCTCATTAAAAACCTTCCGGTCCCCTTAGATACCCTGTTAAGGAAAAGAGTGCGTCTGAAACTTGCCGCTTTAACCACTGGGTCCAATTACATCCGGGTTACAATCAGCACTAAGGTTGTCAGCTACGAAGACAGGCACCTCCCTCAGGCATTCCTGTGAGACACCTCCGAGACACGCCGCACGCGCACAAAGGTGTGCCACAGTATTTGCTGAGCGCCTTGTGAAAACTAAAGAGGAAACCTGAAAGAAATCTAACAGGTCACTAACATCCCGAAGCACCGTAGCAATGACCGACCGATCCGTTGGTTTAGCTTCCCAGCACCGTAGCAGCTCCAAGCAATTTGTTTCCAACATAACAGAACGAAAACCCCGAGCTCATGCAAAAACAACTGCGTCTTGGAAAGCCAAAGCTTCTGCGTAGAGAGGATCGCTGATCCCCTTGTAGACTGTGCTCCATGCACCCCGAAAACCAGCAGCATCACGTGCTATGCCTCCGCTTCCCGCTGTGCCTTCCTGTGTAAAAATAGCTCCATCGAGGTTTAGTTTTACAGTTCCATTCGGAGGTCCATGCCAAACACAAGGTGGCCGCACCCCCCTGATCGCTTTGCTCCTTTTGGTAGTTCAAGGTCCAGAATGATTCGCCTAACATGTTCAATAGCCTCATCCGGAGCATATCCTCTCCCACAATGCGTCCAATTGGAAATTATATACATCACCGTCGTCACAATTTCCCTCTCCCTTCCTGTAAACCATGGCTCAAGCAAAATATCAGCTGCCCATGTTTCAGGATGGAGTCTTGGTAATTTGACTTGAAAGACATCCTTTGCTAGTCCAAAATAATTTGGCATGTGGACAACCCACCAAAGTATATGCAATAATGTCTCATTTTCAACTTTACATATCCACAGGTGCTATCTTCCTTGACACGTCGTCTGGAGAGAGTCGAAAAATCAGACAAAATGCCTCGCAGAACTCTGCATCAAAAAAACTTGCACCTTGGGTACGACTAACTTGGAAGCAATAAGTAACATGCATGTGTCATGTGGTCTCCTCATGACTGGTTCTTACGGGTCAAGAAACCTAAAAAGCAACTTGGCTTTAGCAGCGTGGGATGAGCGTAGGTTTCGGGTAGTTCATATTCATACACACCTGTCACATCACCGACGATTGTGATATGGCCGACGACTTTTCGGGGCCTCTTGCGTGGTCTGGACACGTACAATATAATCCGCTGCCTGTGTGGTTATTAGTTGTGTTTAAAAGATGCAAAAGATAAGTTATCATATTTCACCACAAAAAATTAATATAGAATTCTTCGGCAACAATAACCCTCACATATTTCACTTGCTCTAAGCACTTAAAAGTACTACAATATTAAAGAGTTATATACACTATTAGTCCCGCAACTTGTTCGTCACGGAAAAATTAGTCCCACAACTTATAAAATGTGCAATCATAGTACACAAACTTGTACTAAGAGAACAAATTAGTCCCAAATCATTCTGTAGATAACATGTGGCGTCGTAAAGTTTGCACATAGATACCTATATATTTCAATTTCAT
Source organism: Poa annua (assembly GCA_026929855.1). NCBI lineage: Eukaryota > Viridiplantae > Streptophyta > Magnoliopsida > Poales > Poaceae > Poa > Poa annua. The sequence goes on along the minus strand of CM049431.1, from coordinate 73,563,159 downwards.
ACGTATGACCTTCATAATTTCTTATAGGCTGGCCCCACATGTCTGAAGTGGATGAAATAATTAAAATTAAAGCAGGAGGCACTTGCTCTAAGCACTTAAAAGTACTACAATATTAAAGAGTTATATACACTATTAGTCCCGCAACTTGTTCGTCACGGACAAATTAGTCCCACAACTTGTAAAATGTGCAATCATAGTACACATTGTACTAAGAGAACAAATTAGTCCCAAATCATTTTGTAGATAACATGTGGCGTCGTAAAGTTTGCACAGAGATACCTATATATTTCAATTTCATACGTATGACCTTCATACTTTCTTACAGGCTGGCCACACATGTCTGAAGTGGATGAAATAGTTAAAATTAAAGCAGGAGGTTTGAGATTCAAATTCAAGACCTTAAGTTCAACATATGCGTGCATAACCACTAGGTGAATGTCTTCTCACGTAATTTGAAGAGCTATTTTCATTTTTATAAATAAGAACTAGTGATTCAGCACACGCGTAGGCAGCCACAGAGTACCTATCCATATACAGATCTATTTCTTTTTATAGACAACGTAGTGTGGATCAATTATCCCACTTTGTACATTTTTCTACACATTTTAAGTAAACTGCTCTGCAATTTTTTTTGAATCATGAAACACTCCATCGTTTCTATGGAAATAAAAAACGAGTCGCCGTTGCAAATATCCTAAATCTCATGAATCAAATATTTTACATATACACTTTAAATACTTTTTTGGGCAGTATATTTACAATCAGAACATGTGGAGAACGAAGTAGATGAAACAGCACTACAAGTTTCCAACCAGCATCCCATTTCGAAAACTTAAAGATAAAATTCGTGGTGCACCAAAATGTTAATGCACACTCCGGTTTTGCTCTTGGCAATTTTGTTATATCATGTATAATAGAATTGTTTACCAACCTATATCAAAGCGTTGATTGTATTGTGCTGGTAGCTGTGTTCAATATTTGGATCTTGAGTTCGAATCTCACACCTCGTTCTTTAATTTTAATTATTTCTTCTACTTCTGAGGCCAGCCTGTAAGAAAGCATAAAGGTCATACTTGTGAAATAAAAATATATAGGGACCTCTGTGCAAACTTTACGGCGCCACATGCCATCTCTAGAATGATTTGCGACTAATTTATTCTCTCCGTACAAGTTTGTGTACTATGGGTGCACACTTTACAAGTTGTGGGACTAATAGTGTCACTAGTGGAAAACGAGGCTTTAGTTCACCCCTTTAGCCCGGATTTATAAATGAACCTAGACTAAAGGGGTGCAGTCCCGCTGGGAGATTTTGCGAGGGACCTTTAGTCCCGGTTCGTGTTAGTAACCTGGACTAAAGGGTTCTGGCGCTATGCGGCAGCAGAGGCGGGTCTCAGCGCTAGAACCCTTTAGTTCCGGTTCCTAAGACGAACCGGGACTAAAGATCCTCACTTTATCAACTTCTTTCACCCCTGGCTCACTCCATTTTTCCCACCGAGCCCGAGCTCAAAAAAAATTCTCTCCATTTCTCCTCCATTTCCTCTCCCAAGCCTAAATAATTCATAATATTTTGCCACATTTGAAAGATTGAAGACACCCTACGGTTAGCCGCTTCATCCTCTTTTCGGCGTTTCTCTCTAGCTCATTTAGCTCATTTCAAATTTCTTGTGCAAGCAAGGTGTTTGATGAAATGCCCAAGTTAGGATTTCATTTGTTTCATATGTGCAATCTGAGCTCAAACTAAATTATGATTTACGTGTTTTAGTGTCGTGAAGAGCCTTATCGACGTCGATCGCCCGCGCCGTCCCGTCACCGGCACCACCTCGGTGAGCCTCTATCTTTTATTTTATTTGATTTTTAAAAACATAGCTTTATTGTTTTAGATGCATAGTTACTACTTGTATAATTTTCTAACTTGTATTATATGTATTGAGTCATGGTTCTGATATCCGTTCCCGTCGGTTCTCGTCCGGTTTATGATTCGGATGTGGTATATTTTCAAAACTATTTATTTCATTTGTGTTTCTGGCAATTATGGCGACCAACTTGACATAGATTTATTTTTATCTAGGAGGTAGTTGAACCGGAAATTAAATCTGACCCTATTGTCGAGCTTTTGGATAAAGAAAACAATGATTTGAAAGCAAAATTGAAAAGAAGTGAAGATCTTTATCTTCAATGCTTAGAAGATAAGATGAAATTAGAGCTCAAACTTGCCGACGTGGTCGATGGTAACGAGATCAAGATGGATACAATGCGCTTGAAGATAAAAAGGATTAGAAAATATGCCATTAATCGGGAGGCTTGGTATCATTATGCTGTGGGTTCAGTATTTACCTTAGTTGCAATTTTGATCGCATTTGTTGTTGGATTTAAATTCTTTAGATAATTTTTATATTTGTTTCAGTTAATGTATGTTTTATGAGAACTATGTATTACCAGTTGTCACTACTCTACTCTTATTTTAATGGATGACATTGTATTAATTAATTTGCTCTTACATATTATATTTATGACAGTAGTGTAATAATGGGGTTCGATATACTTTTATGTAATACAGATGAACCGACAATGGATGTACGGTGACCGATGTTGTCCTGAGTTCATTGATGGCATGCATAATTTTCTCCATGTGGATGAGGCAAACAAGCCGAAGAACGGTTTTATTCGTTGTCCATGTAGTGCCTGCAAGAATATGAGTGATCACTCTACCTAAAAAGTCATTCACTCACACCTCTTACATAATTGTTTTATGCCTGGTTATTATTGTTGGACCAAGTACGGAGAAACAGGGGTTATCATGGAAGAAAATGAAGAAGAGGAGGATAATGACAAGTATCCTTGGTTCAGTGATATCACAATGGAAGAAGACGAAACTGAAGAAGATCCCATTATTGATGAGCCCGACGACGATCTTCGTCGGGCCATTCGTGATGCACAAATGGCTGTGGAAGTAAAAACGAAAGGTTGAAGTTGGAGCGTATGTTAGCTGATCACGCCAAATTGTTGTACCCAACTTGTCAAAATGACCAGAAAAATCTGGATACCACACTTGAATTGCTGCAATGGAAGGCAAAGAATGGTACTTCTGACAAGGGATTTGAAAATTTGTTAAAAATAGTTAAGAAGATGCTTCCAAAGGATAACGAATTGCCGTCTAGTACGTACGAAGCAAAGAAGGTGGTATGCCCTCTAGGATTAGTGGTGCATAAGATACACGCATGCATTAATGACTGCATCCTCTACCGCGGTGAGCACGAAAAATTGAATGCATGTCCTGTATGCGGTGCTTTGCGGTATAAGATCGGGCGAGATGACCCTGGTGAGGTTGAGGGCGAGCCGCGCCCCAGGAAGAGGATTCCTGCAAAGGTGATGTGGTATGCTCCTATAATACCACGGTTGAAACGTTTGTTCAGCAATAGAGAGTATGCCAAGTTGTTGCGATGGCACAAAGAAGATCGTAAAAAAGACTTGATGTTGAGACACCCCGCGGATGGGCCCAAGTGGACAAATTTGACAGAGAGTTCCCGACATTTTCAGATGACGCAAGGAACTTAAGATTTGGTCTAAGTACAGATGGCTTTAATCCTTTTGGAGAGCAGAACTCCAGTCACAACACTTGGCCCGTGACTCTATGTATCTATAACCTTCCTCATTGGTTGTGCATGAAGCGGAAGTACATTATGATGCCAGTGCTCATTCAAGGCCCGAAGCAACCTGGCAACGACATTGATGTATAGCTCAGGCCATTAGTTGAAGAACTTTTGCAGTTGTGGCGTGAAGAAGGTGTACGTGTGTGGGATGAGCACAAACTGGAGGAATTTGATCTACGAGCTTTGCTTTTTGTAACCATCAATGATTGGCCTGCTCTAGGCAACATTTCAGGACAGTCAAACAAGGGATACAATGCATGCACGCACTGTTTAACTGAGACTGATAGTATACATTTAGGTAACAAGAATATGTACCTGGGTCATCGTCGGTTTCTTGTACCCAAGCATCCGTTAAGGAAGAAAGGCAAGCATTACAAATGTGAGGCAGATCATCGGCCGAGGCCTACCCGCCCTTCTAGTTTTGTTATACATGATATGGTCAAGGATTTAAATGTAATCTTTGGAAAGGGTCCTGGCGGACTCACTGTTCCGAATGACGCAAACAACCACATACCCATGTGGAAGAAGAAATCTATATTTTGGGAGCTGCCATATTGGATAATGCTAGAGATTCACTCTGCAATCGACGTGATGCACGTGACAAAGAACATTTGCTGCAACCTGCTAAACTTCTTGGGCGTGTATGGGAAGTCAAAAGATGGGAAGTAAAAAAAAGGGAAGTCAAAAAAAGGTACACCGAAAGGAAGGCAGACCCATCAACGTATGAGCGAAGAGATGCATCGAGACGATACTCATTCAGAGAATCAGCCAGGTCCTGCAAGCTACGCTCTTACTAAAGAAGAGAAGAAAATATTTTTTGAGTGCCTTCGCAGTATGAAGGTTCCATCTGGCTTCTCATCAAATATAAAAGGAATAATAAACATGGCAGAGCAAAAATTTCAGAATCTAAAGTCTCATGACTGTCACGTGATTATGACACAATTACTTCGGGTTGCATTGAGAGGGCTTCTACCGGAAAATGTTCGAGAACCCATTGTGAAGCTATGTGCATTTCTCAATGCAATTTCTCAGAAGGTCATCAATCCACTAACTCTAAAAAATTTAGAGAATGATGTGGTCCAATGTCTTGTCAGCTTCGAGTTGGTGTTCCCACCAACCTTCTTCAATATTATGACGCACCTTGTAGTCCACCTAGTCAAAGAGATTTCTGTTCTCGGTCCTGTATTTCTACACAACATGTTCCCCTTTGAGAGGTTCGTGGGAGTCTTAAAAACATATGTGCATAACCGGGCTAGGCCAGAAGGAAGCATCGTCAAGGGTTATGGAACAAAGGAGGTCATTGAGTTTTGTGTAGATTTATTCCTGATCTGAAGCCGATCGGTGTTCCTGAATCACGTCATGAGTGGAGACTGCATGGAAAAGGCACCCTAGGAAAGAAAGCAACAATATGTCAAGACGGGGATTCTTTCACTCAAGCACACGACACCGTTCTACATAATTACAGTTTGGTGGGTCCGTATGTCGAGGAATACAAGAATGTTTTACGCTCCAAATACCCGGAGAAATCTGAAGATTGTATTGATGGAGAACACATGAATACTTTCAACAGTTGGTTAAAAAGACGTCTCATTAATGACACCAATGTTGAAGAACAGCTATACTTGTTGGCCACATCACCAGCTTCAACTATATTGACTTTTCAAGGGTACGAGATAAATGGAAATATATTTTACACAACCAACCAAGATAAAAAGAGCACCAACCAAAACAGTGGAGTCCGCTTTGATGCAACAAACTGCAACGGGACAAAGGACACATATTATGGTTACATAGAGGAGATATGGGAACTTGACTATGGACCTACTTTTAAGGTCCCTTTGTTCAAGTGCAAATGGTTCAACCTACGAGGCGGGGTAGAGGTAGACCCACGATACGAAATGACTACAGTGGATCTCAACAATCTTTCGTACGAGAACAAACCATTCGTCCTAGCTAGTGAAGTTGCTCAGGTTTTCTATGTGAAGGACATGTCTACCCTACCGAAAAAAAAGAAAAAATAAGCAAGCGCGTACATCACACGATGAGCCAAAGCGCCACATAGTTCTTTCAGGGAAAAGAGTCATTGTGGGAGTGGAGGACAAGACAGACATGTCAGAAGATTACGATAAGTTTCATGACATTCCGCCCTTCAAAGTCAACACTGATCCAAGTATCAAGTTAAATGAAGAAGATTATCCGTGATTACGGCGCAATCAGAAGAACAAGTAAACACTAGATAGGGATATTATTGTTGATGTGTAATATCCGAATGCTTTGTATCAGAAGAACAAGTGATGAGGACATCCCTAGTCCTTTACCATCTTCTCCTATTGATGATGTTGCTGTACAAGACAAAGCTAATGATGTGAGGATTGGACCAATGACAAGGGCTCGAACCAAGTTACTTGAGCAACAGGTGAACTCACTCTTAATTGAATATGATGTTTGTGTTAATGAGAACTTTATACTGCCTAAGTCTATGCATCTATGTATGATCAGGTTTATTGATAACACAAGCATGGGAGGAGGAGACGAGCTACAGCAATGAGAAGAACCATCACTGATTTCCAATATCAGCAAGTGCGCGAGGGAGGAGAGGGAGGCCGGCGCACCAGGGCATTGAAGGAAATCACTCGTTTGCACGTTAGAGGGATCAAGTGGCGCACCAGGACATAACGTAAGAAGATATTAGTCTAAGGTGTTATACATGAGGCCTGCGTGCCATGTTAGGCCGAACCACCATGGGTCGGTTTGTATCAGTTTGAGTCGAACCAGGTTTGGGTTCAGATCCGAATTGAGTCCTAGTTTCGGCCAGCCCCTTTAAATAGCCAAGGGCTGCGCCATAGAGAGGTAGACCACGTTTAAACAAAACCCTAGATCGAATTGCTAAGCATTCATCTATCAGAATTCCTCTTTGCTGCGATCAGGAATTCACCCCTCTCCTTTGTTGCGATCGAGAGGTTATTGTTACCAAAGTTTGAGTGTGATCTGTCGTTCCACTGGGAATTGGTAGATTGCAAAACCGCTTCGTGGTCGGCGGCTGCGTTGCACTAGCGTGTGGTGTTGCGAATATCCATTGGGTTGAAGAGCTGTTGCATTGGCAACGGGGGAACAGCCGGAGAGTTCGAGAGCATCCGCGAGTTATCTACATCATCCATCGATTCCACCATCGGCTCACTGAGAAGATCGGGCCACCCCTTATCATCTTGGTATCAGATTTCCAGCGTTTTACTCGGTGAGCATCCACCAGTCCATCCCGTAGATTTACTGTTTTTCGTCCTATACAGAAAAAGCCACACAAAAATATTAGGGTTTAGACATCGCCATAGACTAGATAGCACCGATTGCATGTTCTAGTTGCTGTTCGTGTCGATCTTTTGCGTTTCTTTTTTTTTCCGTTTGTGTCGTAGAGTTTGTTTAGGTTTGGAGTTGTTACTTTCCGTACTTAGTTGTGTTGGATTCGGAGTCATTGTCAAAAAATCAAAAAAAAAAAAGAGAAGAGGTTTCGGTTGTTTCCGAGTTCGGGTCAGAATCGGCAGTTTCCATCGACGTACGTCGCTGTTTTCCTTCCGTGTTCCGTTTCCGAGTTCGTGTCGTATACGGTTCCGGCAGAAAATTCAACCGGGCATAACTTTTGCATACGAACTCCGATTTGGACGATTTTTAGCTCGTTTTGGAGAGGAGACAAAAGCGAAGGCAGCCAAACTCACTTCGTCTGTTTACGGCTTTTCGACGTCTCAGAATTCCCAAAAAACGTCGGGAAGTATTTCTTTTTGCCACTTTTGTGCAGAAACCTTAGACACAGCCTTTCTACAGCAGTGTTAGGAGCTTACCCATACAGGACTAGCTAACGTTTTGTGCTCCCAGGCTGCTCATTATTGTGTGTCTTGTGTATCTTCAAGTGTTGGCCATAGCAAATTGAAAAATTCAAAAAAAAAAAGAGCAAGGAAATAGGCCGAAGTGCATAGTATCTTTTGTGACACTACTCATTGTTGAGCAATCTTGTGCCTGAGTTTATTTGAGCAACTTGCTAGTGTCCTTCCCGTGCATTGCAACACGAGCTATACTCCGGACATATCTTTACATATTTGTGCTCATCCCTATAGTTGCTTTGTCACATTATTCTCCACGTGTGTGTTTCCTGTGTTTTCGAGTTTCACACGAACAGCAAATAGGATTTGTAGTTGGTGTTGTTAGGCCTCCCAACCAAGCTCCACCAATATACCCTGTTTTGTTGTGTGACACTTTGATACCCATAATATTCGCTTCATCACATCTGTGCACGTGCTCCTATTACAAGTTGGTAAGCTTTGCTAATTCACTTTGGAACGGTAAGATCCACACATTCTTTTGTTTTTTTTGGAGTGAGTTGAGAGTTTCCACATATATATCTCGATATTCTTGTGCACACTAATCATGTCGTCAGGTGATGACACCGCAAGTGTGGTGCAGCAAAAGAAGGAGGATAATGCTTCGGTTAATTGGCGGGAATATGAGGCCCTACGTGATCATCTTTCGCGTCAGTTTGGGGCTGAATCTGAGAGGTTGCACACTGGTTTGGCGGCCACAGATGCCAAGGTTGATACTGTACAACGGTCATTGGGGACTCTTCAGCGGTCCGTGGATGCTATGACTCGAGCCATGGAGGCAATCACAAAGCGTCATGGACAGCCAGCAGACGATGCCAGTGTTCAGGCCGAACATGACGATGCTTATGATGATGCTGATGAGGCAGTTAATGGCCACGCTATTCCTGCTAATGTTGGCCAAGGAGACGGCCGCGGTGCTGCCCATCCGGGGCGTGGTGGGGCACCTATTGGTCGTGCTCGTCGTCTGTTTGATAATGTTGGTCATGCAGCCATTCGTGATGATGACGGGTTGGGTAAACCAAAATTCAGCATTCCCAAATTCGAGGGCTCTATTGATGTGGAAGAATATATTAATTGGGAGTTGAAGATGGAACAATTATGGCGTTTGCATGATTATACGGAAGATAGAAAGATCAAGCTTGCATCTTCTGAGTTTGATGGTTATGCTTTGCTTTGGTGGCATGGTCTTGTTAATGCAAGGCGTGAAACTAATGACTTGCCTATTCGTTCTTGGCGAGAGATGAAGGAAGAGATGCACCATCGTTTTGTTCCTCGTAACTATAGGCGTTCCTTGTATGACAAGTTGCAAAATCTGAAGCAAGGTACTTCCTCCGTGGATGAATATTACAAGGAGATGGAGTTGATTATGCAGCGTGCTAAAGTGAGAGAAGAATCTGAACAAACCATGCAGCGTTTCTTGTCAGGTTTGAACTTTCATGTCAAGAGAATTGTACGTCATTATCAATATGCTGATATAGAGGATTTATTGCATCAAGCACATGAAGCTGAGTTACAAGTGGCCGAAGATGCCAAATATTTGTCTCGTTCTTCCTTTGGAAGGGGCAGTTTTTCCTCACGTGCTACACCTAGTATTGTGCAATCTAGTGTTGCACCAAGTTCTCATGGAGCTGCACCTACAAAGCCAATTTCGGCTGCACCTTCTCACAAGCCTCCACCGCCACCTACAGCAAGTGGTACCGGTTCCTCGAATTCTACAGCCCGTACACGTGATATGAACTGCCATACGTGCGGCGGCAAGGGTCATTTCAAGCGAGATTGTCCCAATAGAAAAGTTATGTTAGTCAATGAAGAAACTGGTGAGTATGAGAGTGGTGATGAGGTGGACCATACGGCTGATCTTGTGGAGGAAGAGGACAGCGGTCTTATATATGCTGATGCTGCTCATTTGCCCACTATTGTTTGTACGCAGCGAGCATTGAGCGTTACGCCAAGTCCCATGGAGCAGCGCTGCAATCTGTTTCAAACCATGGCTGCACTTGGTAATGGCAAGGCGTGCAAAGTGATAATTGATGGTGGCAGTTGCCGCAATTTGGCTAGTAAAGAGCTTTGTCAAAAACTGAATCTGAAATACTTGCCACATCCTAATCCTTATTTTATTCAGTGGTTGAGTGATAGTGGGGAGATGAAGATCAACCATATGGTGCGTGTGGACTTTCAGATTGGACCTTATAAGGACACCGTGGAGTGTGATGTTGTTCCTATGACAGTGTGCCATTTATTGTTGGGTCGGCCATGGCAATTTGATAGAGATGTCCGACACAATGGTAGGGCCAACACATACCAGCTCAATTGGCAAGGAAAGGAGATCATGTTGAGGCCTATGACACCGCAAGCTGTGGTCAATCAATCTCGTCAAAAAGTTGAGGTTCACCGTGAGGATGAGCGTGAGAGATTAGATAGGAGAGAGACTCCACCTTCGGTGAGTGAGAGCCACAAGCCAAATTCGAGTGGTAAAAAGAAAAGTGAGGGAGAGAAAAAGCTAGTCATGTTAGCCACTAAATCTGATTTGCAAGAGTTTCGTGAGGATCCTACTCTAGTACCTCTTGTACTTATGTGCAAGGGCAAAATTCTTGTTTCTAATGACATGACCCCTCTCTCTCTTGGTGTTGCTAATGTGTTGCAGGATTTCGAGGACGTTTTTCCCGCCGTGGTACCGGCTGGTTTGCCACCATTGAGAGGCATAGAACATCAAATTGATTTGATTCCAGGAGCCTCTTTGCCCAACCGAGCCCCCTACCGTACCAATCCTGAGGAGACGAAGGAAATTCAGCGACAAGTACAAGAACTTCTGGACAAAGGGTATATTCGTGTGAGCTTAAGTCCTTGTGCTGTTCCTGTTATTTTAGTTCCTAAGAAAGATGGTACATGGCGCATGTGTGTAGATTGTAGAGCAATTAATAACATCACTATTCGTTATCGTCACCCTATTCCACGGTTGGATGACATGCTCGATGAATTAAGTGGTGCTGCTATTTTCTCTAAGATTGATTTGCGTAGTGGTTATCATCAAATTAGGATGAAAGAAGGAGATGAGTGGAAAACAGCCTTTAAAACTAAATTCGGTCTATATGAGTGGTTAGTCATGCCTTTTGGTTTAACTAATGCACCTAGTACTTTCATGAGATTAATGAATCATGTTTTGAGGCATTTCATTGGAAAGTTTGTGGTTGTGTATTTTGATGACATATTAATTTATAGCCACAACGAAACTGAACATATTGATCATATTCGCCAAGTTTTGCATGTGCTGCGTGCTAATAAGCTCTATGGTAATCTTGAGAAATGCACGTTTTGCAAAGATAGGGTAATATTTCTGGGATTTGTTGTTTCTAAGCATGGGGTTGAGGTAGATGACTCTAAAATTGAAGCAATTAAAAATTGGCCTACTCCCATGAACCTAAGTCAATTACGAAGCTTTCTTGGTCTTGCTGGATTTTATAGACGTTTCGTGAGAGACTTTAGTACTATTGCTGCAGCTTTGAATGATCTTACTAAGAAAGGTGTTCCTTTTTTTTGGGGCGCTGCCCAAGATGCTGCATTTGATGAATTGAAACGTTGTTTGATTTCTGCACCTTTGCTTATGCTTCCTGATTTCAATAAGCAATTTTATATTGAATGTGATGCTAGTGGCATTGGAATAGGAGGTGTGTTGATGCAAGAGGGAAAGCCGGTTGCATATTTTTCTGAAAAATTGAATGGTGCACAATTGAACTATCCTGTTTATGATAAGGAATTGTATGCTCTTGTTCGTGCTCTTGAGGTTTGGCAACATTATTTGTGGCCAAAAGAATTTATCATACATTCTGATCATGAGGCTTTGAAATTTTTAAAGTGCCAAACTAATCTTAATAAACGTCATGCTAAATGGATGGAATTCATTGAATCTTTTCCATACATTATTAAGTATAAGAAGGGCAAAGATAATGTTGTTGCTGATGCATTCTCTAGGAAAAACATGCTTTTGACACATCTTGATGTTCAAGTTCCGGGTTTAGAGAGTTTGCGTGATTTATATGCTTCCGATACTGATTTTGCCACTGCCTTTGCTAACTGTTCTGATGTGAAGGCGTGGGAAAAATACCATATGCATGATGGATATTTGTTTCGAGCTAACAAGTTATGTGTACCCGAGTCGTCCGTGCGTTTGCTCTTGTTGCAGGAATCACATGGAGGCGGCTTGATGGGTCACTTTGGACGTGAGAAGACGTTGTTGATGTTGGCTGATCACTTCTATTGGCCACGCATGAGGCGGGATGTGGACAGGTTTTTGAAGCGTTGCATTACGTGCAACAAGGCTAAGTCCAAACTTAAGCCCCACGGTTTGTATACCCCTCTTCCTGCTCCTACTACACCATGGGAAGATATAAGCATGGATTTTGTGTTAGGATTGCCTAGGACCAGTAGAGGACATGATTCTATTTTTGTGGTAGTGGATCGTTTTTCTAAGATGGCTCATTTTATTGCCTGCCACAAAAGCGACGATGCGTCGCATATTGCTAATCTGTTTTTCAGGGACATCGTGCGCATACATGTAGTACCGAAGACGATTTTTTCTGACCGTGATGTGAAGTTCATGAGCTACTTTTGGAAGACACTTTGGGGAAAGCTGGGGACGAAGCTGCTGTTTAGTACAACTTGTCATCCCCAAACTGATGGCCAAACGGAGGTGGTGAACCGCACACTTTCGGCGTTGCTGCGGACAATGATCAAGAAAAATCTGCGTGTGTGGGAAGAGTGTTTGCCGCATGTGGAGTTTGCATATAACAGGGCTGTACACTCCACCACGCAATTGTGTCCGTTTGAGGTGGTGTATGGTTTTAAACCCATTACACCGCTTGATTTGCTGCCGCTTCCAATTCAAGAACGTGTCAACATGGATGCATCGAAAAGAGCAGATTTTGTGAGGAAGATACATGAGAAGACTAAAGAGGCTATCGAGAAGAAAGGCAAGTACAATGCTGATCGTGTTAACAAGAAAAGAAAGGAGGTGCTTTTTCAGCCCGGCGACATGGTTTGGGTGCACTTTCGCAAGGACAGATTTCCTGTTCAGCGCAAGTCTAAATTGCTGCCACGTGGTGATGGTCCTTTCAAGGTTCTTGCCAAGATAAATGATAATGCATACAAGATAGATCTTCCTACATCTGAGTTTGGTGTGAGCAATACGTTTAATGTTGCTGATTTGACGCCATTTGCTGGAGAAGACCTTGACGCGTCGAGGTCGACGCCTTTTGAAGGGGGGGGGGAGGATGATGAGGACATCCCTAGTCCTTTACCATCTTCTCCTATTGATGATGTTGCTGTACAAGACAAAGCTAATGATGTGAGGATTGGACCAATGACAAGGGCTCGAACCAAGTTACTTGAGCAACAGGTGAACTCACTCTTAATTGAATATGATGTTTGTGTTAATGAGAACTTTATACTGCCTAAGTCTATGCATCTATGTATGATCAGGTTTATTGATAACACAAGCATGGGAGGAGGAGACGAGCTACAGAAATGAGAAGAACCATCACTGATTTCCAATATCAGCAAGTGCGCGAGGGAGGAGAGGGAGGCCGGCGCACCAGGGCATTGAAGGAAATCACTCGTTTGCACGTTAGAGGGATCAAGTGGCGCACCAGGACATAACGTAAGAAGATATTAGTCTAAGGTGTTATACATGAGGCCTGCGTGCCATGTTAGGCCGAACCACCATGGGTCGGTTTGTATCAGTTTGAGTCGAACCAGGTTTGGGTTCAGATCCGAATTGAGTCCTAGTTTCGGCCAGCCCCTTTAAATAGCCAAGGGCTGCGCCATAGAGAGGTAGACCACGTTTAAACAAAACCCTAGATCGAATTGCTAAGCATTCATCTATCAGAATTCCTCTTTGCTGCGATCAGGAATTCACCCCTCTCCTTTGTTGCGATCGAGAGGTTATTGTTACCAAAGTTTGAGTGTGATCTGTCGTTCCACTGGGAATTGGTAGATTGCAAAACCGCTTCGTGGTCGGCGGCTGCGTTGCACTAGCGTGTGGTGTTGCGAATATCCATTGGGTTGAAGAGCTGTTGCATTGGCAACGGGGGAACAGCCGGAGAGTTCGAGAGCATCCGCGAGTTATCTACATCATCCATCGATTCCACCATCGGCTCACTGAGAAGATCGGGCCACCCCTTATCAACAAGTGAACTGAAGTATTTTGCAGATGCATGCAACAAAACACACGATTTCACCTGCATACAGCCCAACGGTGGCTCGTGAGTGCTTGCATATCAAATGCACAGTTGGGCGTATGCAGGGAATCCGAATGCTTTGTATTCTGTTGATAACTGCCGATAATGTTCAAGAGGGGGCTATATATATGGTCATGTGACTCACGAACTGGTCATGTCAGTGCCCATCCAACAGCTCAGAATCCCTCAAAAGAAACACATTTTCATCCAACGGCTCACAAGTGCTTTAAAGAAACACACGATCCATGTGCTTCTTTAGTCCTGGTTGGTGTTACCAATCGAGACTAAAGAAGCACATGGATCGTTTTCTTTCTTTCTAGCGCTTGTGAGACGTTGGATCAGAGGTGTGTTTCTTTTGAGAGATTCTGAGCTGTTGGATCAGCAGTATCACGACCACTTCATGACCCACATGACTCGGTTGTTGTTACCAACCGGGACTAAAGAAGCACACGTACCCTATATATAGCCCCCCTCCCGGACATGTTCAGCACTCAGTGTCTACTCATTTTAGTTCATTTTGGCAGCACACGGGAAGCAGAGAGCACTCAGTGAAGGCTGAAGGTGAACCCTCCCCTCGGAAGAGGCATCTTTGGGCAACCATCGGCAAGACGTCTCTGATGATCTGCGACTGTTCCAAACGGTTGCAGATCATCAGAGATGTCTTGTCGGACGGTTGTAGATCATCAGAGATGTCTTGCCACGGTCATTTGGCTTGGCTTGAAATGACCATAACTCGGTCATTTGGTTTGAAACTTCTAGATGTTCATACATGATAGACCTTTTTGTGAATACTTTTTTTTGCAAATGTTGGCAAAAATCAAGTTTATCATTTTTCATAGCAACTAGTACACATATAAGGAGCCCATGCCAAAGGATTTGATTTTTTGAGGTGTTTATCACTTTATTACATTTTTCTTAAAAACGATCAAAACGTTCGCTACGACTAATCATCGGAAGAGGTGATATTTTCTAGAACTATCAATGTTTCTGTGATATAACCACTAGTTGTGTACCTTAAAATGATTTTTCCAAAAGTTTCAGACCAAACTATCAAATAGTTGTAGTTCAAATTTAATTTACTTTCGATAAATCAACATAAACTCAATTAACTAGGGAAAATTAGTTATAATTCAAAGAAAAAACTCAAACTTGGGGATCATCCATCATATGTGCACCACTATTAGTGAAAAATAGTTGGGTGCCATTTGGAATCATATTTCCTGTACTTACTTCACAAAAAAACTCATTTTTTGCACTTAAAAAAAGGAAAATGATATTTATGAAAATATTTTGAAAAATCCCTTTGGAAAGATTGTTTAATATAACAATATGCACCTATGTGTGGAGTATGAAACCTTTATCACAAACTATGTCGTCGAAATGACCATAACTTGGTCATTTGGCTTGAAACTTCTAGATGTTCATACATGATACACCTTTTTGTGAATACTTTTTTTGCAAATGTTGGCAAAAATCAACTTTATCATTTTTCATAGCAACTAGTACACATATAAGGAGCCCATGCCAAAGGATTTGATTTTTTGAGGTGTTTATCACTTTATTACATTTTTTCTTAAAAACGATCAAAACGGCCGCTACGACTAATCATCGGAAGAGGTGATATTTTCTAGAACTATCAATGTTTCTGTGATATAACCACTAGTTGTGTACCTTAAAATGATTTTTCCAAAAGTTTCAGACCAAACTATTAAATAGTTGTAGTTCAAATTTTAATTACTTTCGATAAATCAACATAAACTCAATTAACTAGGGAAATTAGTTATAATTCAAAGAAAAAACTCAAACTTGGGGATCATCCATAATATGTGCACCACTCTTAGTGAAAAATAGTTGGGTGCCATTTGGAATCATATTTCCGGTACTTACTTCACAAAAAAGCTCATTTTTTGCACTTAAAAAAAGGAAAAAAGATATTTATGAAAATATTTTGAAGAATCCCTTTGGAAAGATTGTTTAATATACCAATAGGCACCTATGTGTGGAGTATGAGATCTTTATCACAAACTATGTCGTCGAAATGACCATAACTTGGTCATTTGGCTTGAAACTTCTAGATGTTCATACATGATAGACCTTTTTGTGAATACTTTTTTTGCAAATATTAGCAAAAATCAAGTTTATCATTTTTCATAACAACTAGTACACATATAAGGAGCCCATGGCAAAGGATTTTATTTTTTGAGGTGTTTATCACTTTATTACATTTTTTCTTAAAAACGATTAAAACGGTCGCTACGACTAATCATCGGAAGTGGTGATATTTTCTAGAACTATCAATGTTTCTGTGATATAACCACTAGTTGTGTACCTTAAGATGATATTTCCAAAAGTTTCAGACCAAATTATGAAATAGTTGTAGTTCAAATTTGAATTACTTTCGATAAATCAACATAAACTCAATTAACTAGGGAAAATTAGTTAGATTTCAAAGAAAAAACTCAAACTTTGGGATCATCCATCATATGTGCACCACTCTTAGTGAAAAATAGTTGGGTGCCATTTGGAATCATATTGCATGTACTTACTTCACAAAAAATCTCATTTTTTGCACTTAAAAAAGGAAAATGATATTTATGAAAATATTTTGAAGAATCCCTTTGGAAATATTGTATAATATACCAATATGCACCTATGTGTGGAGTATGAGATCTTTATCACAAACTATGTCGTCGAAATGACCATAACTTGGTCATTTGGCTTGAAACTTCTACATGTTCATACATGATAGACCTTTTTGTGAATACTTTTTTTGCAAATATTGGCAAAAATCAAGTTTATCATTTTTCATAGCAACTAGTACACATATAAGGAGCCCATGCCAAAGGATTTGATTTTTTGAGGTGTTTATCATTTTATTACATTTTTTCTTAAAAACGATCAAACCGGTCGCTACGACTAATCATCGGAAGTGGTGATATTTTCTAGAACTATCAATGTTTCTGTGATATAACCACTAGTTGTACCTCAAGATGATTTTTCCAAAAGTTTCAGACCAAACTATCAAATAGTTGTAGTTCAAATTTGAATTACTTTCGATAAATCAACATAAACTCAATTAACTAGGGAAAATTAGTTAGAATTCAAAGAAAAAACTCAAACTTTGGGATCATCCATCATATGTGCACCACTCTTAGTGAAAAATAGTTGGGTGCCATTTGGAATCATATTGCATGTACTTACTTCACAAAAAATTTCATTTTTTGCACTTAAAAAAGGAAAATGATATTTATGAAAATATTTTGAAGAATCCCTTTGGAAATATTGTATAATATACCAATATGCACCTATGTGTGGAGTATGAGATCTTTATCACAAACTATGTCGTCGAAATGACCATAACTTGGTCATTTGGCTTGAAACTTCTAGATGTTCATACATGATAGACCTTTTTGTGAATACTTTTTTTTGCAAATATTGGCAAAAATCAAGTTTATCATTTTTCATAGCAACTAGTACACATATAAGGAGCCCATGCCAAAGGATTTGATTTTTTGAGGTGTTTATCACTTTATTACATTTTTTCTTAAAAACGATCAAAACGGTCGCTACGACTAATCATCGGAAGTGGTGATATTTTCTAGAACTATCAATGTTTCTGTGATATAACCACTAGTTGTACCTGAAGATGATTTTTCCAAAAGTTTCAGACCAAACTATCAAATAGTTGTAGTTCAAATTTGAATTACTTTCGATAAATCAATTTAAACTCAATTAACTAGTGAAAATTAGTTAGAATTCAAAGAAAAAACTCAAACTTTGGGATCATCCATCATATGTGCATCACTCTTAGTGAAAAATAGTTGGGTGCCATTTGGAATCATATTTCCTGTACTTACTTCACTAAAAAACTCATTTTTTGCATTTAAAAAATGAAAATGATATTTATGAAAATATTTTGAAGAATCCCTTTGGCAAGATTGTTAAATATACCAATATGCACCTATGTGTGGAGTATGAGATCTTTATCACAAACTATGTCATCGAAATGACCATAACTTGGTCATTTGACTTGAAACTTCTAGATGTTCATACATGATAGACCTTTTTGTGAATACTTTTTTTGCAAATGTTGGCAAAAATCAAGTTTATCATTTTTCATAGCAACTAGTACACATATAATGAGCCCATGCCAAAGGATTTGATTTTTTGAGTTGTTTATCACTTTATTACATTTTTTCTTAAAAACGATCAAAACGGTCGCTACGACTAATCATCGGAAGAGGTGATATTTTCTAGAACTATCAATGTTTCTGTGATATAACCACTAGTTGTGTACCTTAAAATGATTTTTCCAAAAGTTTCAGACCAAACTATCAAATAGTTGTAGGTCAAATTTGAATTAATTTCGATAAATCAACATAAACTCAATTAACTAGGGAAAATTAGTTAGAATTCAAAGAAAAAACTCATGCTTGGGGATCTTCCATCATATGTGCACCACTCTTAGTGAAAAATAGTTGGGTGCCATTTGGAATATATTTCCTGTACTTACTTAACAAAAAACCTTATTTTTTGCACTTAAAAAAAGAAAAAATGATATTTGTGAAAATATTTTGAAGAATCTCTTTGACAAGATTGTTTAATATACCAATATGCACTTATGGGTGGAGTATGAGATCTTTATCACAAACTATGTCATCGAAATGACCATAACTTGGTCATTTGGCTTGAAACTTCTAGATGTTCATACATGATAGACCTTTTTGTGAATACTTTTTTTGCTAATGTTGGCAAAAATCAAGTTTATCATTTTCCATAGCAACTAGTACACATATAAGGAGCCCATGCCAAAGGATTTGATTTTTCGAGGCGTTTATCACTTTATTACATTTTTCTTAAAAACGATCAAAACGGTCGCTACGACTAATCATCGGAAGAGGTGATATTTTCTAGAACTATCAATGTTTCTGTGATATAACCACTAGTTGTGTACCTTAAAATGATTTTTCCAAAAGTTTCAGACCAAACTATGAAACAGTTGTAGTTCAAATTTAATTACTTTCGATAAATCAACATTAACTCAATTAACTAGGGGAAATTAGTTAGGATTCAAAGAAAAAACTCATACTTGGGGATCATCCATCATATGTGCACCACTCTTAGTGAAAAATAGTTGGATGCCATTTGGAATCATAGTTCCTGTACTTACTTCACAAAAAACCTTAAAAATAGAAAATGATATTTATGATCTAATTTGAAGAAATCACCTTGGCAACTTAAAATTTTAGAAAATATAAAACAAAACAAAAAAATAAACTAGAAACCAAAACAATTCAAAAAAATAAGTAAACCAAAATAAGAAACAGAAAATTAAATAATGCAAACAATTTAAAAGAAAACAAAAACAAAAATCAGTAAAAAGAAACAAGGAAAAAAAAGGTATTTGTCTCGGTTGGGGCCACTGGCGGCCCAGTCAGACCTTTAGTCCCGGTTGGTGTTACCAACCGCGACTAAATATCCTTTAGTCTCGGTTCGTAACACGAACCGGGACTAAAGGCCCTTTCCGCGCCGTTTAGTGTTCGCGCGGCCGAAAATTTGTCAATCTCCCCCCAAAATCCCCTCTCCACGGTGAAGCCCTGCTCCGCTCTCCGCTCCGTCCTCCCTCGGCAAAGCCCTGCTCCGCTCCGGCGCCCGCATCTCGCTGCCGTCCTCCGTAACGACGTCCACGACCAGGCCTCCTCCGCTTCTCCTCCATGGTCCACGTCGCCCTCTCATCTTGTTCCCGACCGGCCTCCTCTGCTTCTCCTCCTCCACGGTCCGCGTCATCCTCGTCGTCTTCCCGGCCTCCTCCACGGTAAGAGTACCCCTTCTCCTCCTCCATGGTCCGCGTCGGTACTGTTTAGGAGAATGGGGCTATGTGAGGTGGAGAGATCGAATGGAGTCTTGAGCAGGGAAGGAGATTGGGGTGAGACTGTCAACACGAATTTGCAGATGCTTACAAGTTCATACACAAGTCACATCATTCTTGTGTTGAGTGTGATTAGATGGTTTAAAATCTATGTTCTGGAATATTTGGTATGAAGTAAGATGCGTTTAAGTTTTTCATTTCTAAATAAATGTGTGGGTGGTTTTGTTTGTCCACTTTGTTGCTGATAAGGCCCTCATGCTTATTTGACTATGTTTTTCACTAACTATTTTGACAGATATATATATATATATATATATATATATATATATATGTATGTGGTTTAATCCAAACTCATTGACAGTTGTGTTTGGATTCGGTGTTGTCTAAGACTCTTCTAGGAAACATGTGGTTCTGATGCTTATAAGTTCAATTCATACACAAGTCTAGAATTTAGATGGTTTCAATCCATATTCTGGAATATTTGATATGAAATAGGTAGCATTTGTGTTTTTTCCTTTCTAAAATGTGTGGCGTTTCTTTTTGTCAATGCACCACTGAGAGATATACTTCTTTTAACTCCAAAATGTGTATAGATGGATATAAAGTGAGTATATTTCACCTCTGGCAGGACCTGATGTATTAGCTGTGCCTTATTGCTTGCTGGAATTAATTTACTAAACTTTCCAATGTGTTTTTTACTGTATTTATGATGTACAAATACATGTGAAGCTTCTAGAGGAGTGTACACATGTACTGAACATCCTTTTTATGCTTTCTTGTGTTGGAGTTGGTCCTTATTGGACTCATTCGGAATTTCCAGAAACCGAGGTGGATAGGTTGGTTTTGGTTTTAGGATGACTCATTGAATAACAAATTTTGTATGTCGAGGGCTAGGTGTTTGCAAGACATTCTCTACTGTTTTTTGCTAGAGCTGATATATAATTTATTATACAATTGTTTTGATTGATATACAATTCATTATACAACTTGCAGGAGGTCTTGCTGCTCGGGTGGACAGTCCACGGCTTGCAGGAGGTCTTGCTTCTCGCTGCCAAGACGAACCTTGTTGTATGATGAAATTGCCATTTGTTATCACTCTTGGCTAGATTGCTACAATCCTGATGTTTCAGTCCATGTCCAGTGGCTATCTTTGTTTTGTAAATTGAGATGATTGTAAATATGTTAGATATGAAATTGTAATATATGATTCATATATTATGTTGTGTTAGATATGCAAATTGAGATGATTTTTTGTTAGATATGCACAATTCTTAAATATGATCCATATATATAGTTTTGTGTTAGATATGCAAGATGAGCACACTCGGTTTTTCTTCGCTGCCACCTTGTTGTGCTATATGATCTATACTCGTTGCAATTATTGTACTTGTATATGTTTTTCAGATGAATAAATGTAAACTTGATTATAATGCCCGAGCTATGGATTGCAGGTACATTTGAGCTATGGAGCACATGCGAGACGAGCAGATAGAAGAAGCACAATTTCAACGAGACGAGGAGATGGAAGACCAAATGGAACAACTTATTTTTAACGATGCCCGAGCTGGAGGAGATGTAGATGATTATGATTTCAAACAATTTTTGAACGACTTTGGTGATGGAATGAAGTCACGAGATGTGGTTATAACAAACCCCGGCGGAGAGGTGTATATGTGTTTATAATAAATATGGCGATATGTTGTTGTTAACTACATGCATTAATTGATTTATGTTGCATTTATTAACGACTTATTTTTCTTTTAGCCATCCGGATCGAGCAAATCTGCCAAAAAGTAGCCACCATGTGCTCCTCGAGGCAAGGCAAAAAGAATGACGAGCGAGGATCCAAAGTTACCGATTGAGGAAATTGCTGATTCCGGCGAACCGCTCGAACCAAAACAGAACCGCAGAAAATTTATAAGTCAAGCTGGAGTTATTGTTAGGGACATGGTCCCAATCAGCATACGCGAATGGAATAAGCCGGCGGCCGCAGATGTGGAGGACCCATGTTATGTCCACCAAGTTCTTAAGGATTTGGTCTATAACACGCTGTTGTCACATTTCACCCTCCCGCCAGATCTCTCTAAAGTGAAGAAGGACAACCTCAAGAAGTGGACTCTTATTAAGATGGCGGAACAATTCCGGAACTGGAAGAAAAATTTATGGAATCAATATGAAGAAACAAAAGAAGAGCCAGATTTCAGTGGAACACAAGGGAAGAAGTTAGAATCTGAATGGGCGGCGTTTAAGGCGTATAGGGATTCACCTATGGCTGTGGCCCGATCGAAGGTAAATAAATTGAATGGTGGGCTGAAGGTACACCACCATACATTGGGGACAGGTGGCTACAAGAGCGCCATTCCTAAGTGGTTAGCCTATGAAGAAAAACTGGTTCGATCGGGGGTCCGTCCAAAGACACTTGACTGGCCCGAGAGGTCAAAATTCTGGTTGTTCGCGCATGGGGCAAGGTTGGACCCAGTAACCGGAGATATTGTTGGAAAAGGAAAATGGAAGGATCTCGTTGATAAAATAAAAAAGAAGCTTGAAGCAACAATTAATGATGTTCGTAATGGTGTGTTCAAACCCGATAGAGAGGATGACGAGCTGACACGGGACCTGGGGAATCCTGAACATGTTGGACGAGCTCGAGGCTTTCCTGGTGGTGCTACGTTTAAGACCGCGTGGCCGGAATCCGCTCACACTTATAGAAGCCGTAGCAGAGCTAAGAAGAAGGAGGCCGACCGGATATTAATTGGAACGTGAAATGAAGGAGACACGGGCGGAAATAAAAGCATTGAAGGAGCAAAGAACGGAACCTCAGGAGCGGGACCAATTAGATCATGAAGCAGATGCCGCCCCATCTCAGCGTAGAAGCAGCGTTGGTTCCACGCGTCAAGTCGATTATCCCTACCCAGTGGATGACATCACAGAGCCTCTAGGTTGTGAGCTACATATAACAATGAGAAACATAACTTTGAAGGTAGAGGTGGGGCAAGCTTTAGTAATTCAACCTGGAGAACTCTACCGTTGTGGGCAAATTCCAGATGGCTACGCTCGTGTCGGGGTGGATGAAATTATGCCGGGATTTGAAACCTTGGAACTTGAGTTCCCTGGAGGTGACGAGGAGAAGACGTTGGCAGACGTCAAGCATGCCTTCGCCCTATGGCCCAAGAAATACATCGTCCTTTCAGAACAAGCAAAGTCCACTCCTCGTTCTAGGAGTCCAGCTCACCAGCAAAGTCCACTCTTCCTCGAGAGGGATCAAAGACGGAGTCCATCTCCACCTCATCAGCAAAGCCCACACCTCCCCGATAGGGACCCCAGCCCGAGTCCATCTCCAGCTCAACAGCAAAGCCAACCGCCCCCCGAGAGGGTTCCTAGCGCGAGGCCATTGCAGTCTGTGCCAGTCTGCCAGAATGTTAAGTCACTCTCGAGTAGGCGCCAGTCTGGTTCTCCTGTTAGGAAGAAACCTAGAAAGCAGAAAACACCGCCGCCTACTCCAAAGTTACCTTGGGAGAGAACCGTCGAGGAAAAAAATATTGCCTGCAAAGAACATACGGATGCCTGGCTTGCTGGCGTGAAACAAAAAGCATTAGCGAAACAATTGCCTCCTGCAAAATTTACTGCCGGAATTCCTCATGAGAAAATTGACCGTTGCATCGATGCCCTATACAACCCCCCACCATCGCCGCCAACAGACTATGATCGCAACATTGGTAAGTCATATGACGAAGAGATGGATGATCGATCAATAAAAGGGAAACAAGTTGCCCAACTTGGAGAACAAGACGTACAGTCGCCCCCCGCTCAAGGTGCTTGATGACAGAGTTCTCAAAAACATCAATGTGCGGGACCTGGTATATTCGGGAGATGATATCCCCTTCGCGGATGTTGTTCGTACTTATGTTCACGGGGAGAATTTTGTCGACGGCGACTTACCCACAAGAATGCGTCAATTTCAAGCCTGGTACAAGAATACCGTAAAGGAGACGAATAAAGACGCTCTCATGATGGCAGTTAAGGAAGAGCATTATTTCCAAGAATACTCCGTTGTCCTTTACTTCGCCGAAATCTTTCAGTTATACAATCTCCGGGCCCTTGACAAAGCTATCATGAGTTCCTATTGTCTGTAAGTGATCTATTCCTGTAATTTAATGTTTTAATTAGCTCGACTTGTTCATTGTCTGTGATAATCCTCTCTATAATATTTTGTGTGCTTTATTACGCAGAATGAAGATGCTCGAATGCAAGAAGCAGAAAATCAATCACATTGGGTTCATTGACCCCTCTATAATGCATGAAGAAAACATAATTCATCCAAGAGTTAACAAGGATACAAGCTTAATTTGCTAATGTTTTTCAAGCGACAAGCTTACAAAAAATATATATTATGGCCTTACAACTTCAAGTGAGTGTTACTGCTTATTACTCATTCTATTTTTCTCACCCGATGTTAAGTTTAATTGATGAGTTATGCATGACTATTTATAAACATGCGCAGCTTCCACTACATTCTTATTGTTATTAACTTGCGGAAAGGAGAAATTGTTGTCCTTGACTCATTAAGAAGATGCCCTAAACAATACAAGACCTGTTTTGATTTGGTGGCAAGGTACTTTCTTTTCTCATCGCCTCTTTCGTTCATTTCCTAATATCAAAGAATTTATGACTCATTCATTCATTTTCTTGTCATGCAGCGTTTGGAAAATGTTCCTCGCGGAACATCCGAACAGTGGATGGCCAGAGAAACTGATATGGCGTAGTAACGATGTAAGTAGTACTATAACTAGGCCCATGCACCATTATCATACTTTATTATTATTTGATTAATTTCTATTCTTCTGTAAACTTGCCTTAAATAGCCAATAGGGACTGATCTATGTGGATTCTACGTTTGCGAGTACATGCACACTGTGGTCACGAGAGTTTGAAGAGCAAAAGAAGTATCGAAGTACGTAAAGCTCTAGTCACAACATTATTTTTATACCATCAATCGTGGTGAGTTTTATTCATTTCATATCTCATGTATTCATTGTGATATTATTTTTTTACAGTTGGCAAGAAAGCGTAATGAGTTACCAATAAAGACCCGCTTCAGGGCACTTGTAGAGGAGTTGACGAGATTTTACCTCGCCCATGTCATACCAGAGACCGGAGAGTACCACTATGTTACCCCTGGTGGTGCGGAAATGTAATAGTGATCTCCATGTAACAAAGTACTTCTAAGTATCTGGAACCGGGAAACGTGATATTCATGTACCACGCGTACTTAATTGTGTATGTGTTATCAACACATGATTTTCATGTAATTGTATATATGCATGATGCATTCATCTAGCTTTGTGTAATAATTTATACGTGTTTTTCGCGCATCGAAGCCGTAGCATCTGAAACCCCTACCCCGACGCATCGATGTGGTACCATCCGAAACCCCTACCGAGAAAACCGGTCAAAATAAAAAAAAGCAAAACCCTGAAATGAAAAAAAAACAAAACCCTGAAATGTAAAAAAAAACAAAACCCTAGTCCCGGTTCGTAACACGAACCGGGACTAAAGGGTTCGCCCCCATGTGCCCTGCCGCGGCCACGTGCGTAGCGCTCATGGGGGGTGGGGGGGGGGGGGGGCTCCGGTCCTGGTTTGTGCTGAGCCGGGACCAAAGGGTGGGAGGGCTCTAGTCCCGCCTTGGTAGTCCCGGTTGCTACACCGGGACTACAGGCTCTCTGGAACCGGGACTAGAGCCCCGATTTTACTAGTGTGTATATAGCTCAATATTAAATGTGAGTGGTGAGAACATATCATTGGCTTGGACACTGACTACTTAAAGCTCATTAGTAGCAATTCTCACTAATAAGGGCATAACACGGGATTATACACTGCCAGCAGCTGAACATATTTGTTATTCAGGAAGAAGAAAAAATCGAGACAAACAGATAGCCTACAGTAATATAAACACCTGGGGTATGGGTTTCTAGAGGAATGGCTGCTGTCCCATTTAAACCAGAAAAAATCATCTTTTGTACTAAATATTTCATGCACTGAGAGTTGGACAATCTGACATCATTAGAAGATCATCTAGCATTACTAACCAGGGCATGTGTTTTATTTAAATAGAAATATAGGAACATAAACCTTCATATTCTACATACTTTAGAGGCAAGATTTCTATCTAACTTAATTAGCTACAAAGGAAGATATTGAAATTTATTGGAGAAAACTCCGTGTAAACGCGAGCACTGGCTCGTCGCTACTGCCCTCACACTCTCTCTGTCGCTCGAATGGGAGTAGGGAGCCGATGAACAGTTCACACTGACGAACATGAAGATTGCGCATGAACGTTGCCGCACTGACGGCCTTTTCTATTTCTCCGAGCTCTAACTCGATAACATCAACGATTACATGGGGTTTATATTGCGGAGCTTGTGCTCCTACACGCGCCAATGTCACACACTAACACGACCCACGCACCCACGACTCCACTACCTGCATGCCCCCGCTCACGCACTTGCTGCGCCCAGAACACGGACGACGTGATCGGCCTACCGTAGGACACGGTCCTCCGCACACCTCGCTAAGCCCTAACGGATACAAACACACACAAGCACACACACCCACGCACACACGCGTGCACACGCCACGCCACAGACACGGACTGCGCGCCGGTCGCCACCGCCACGGCATGGTTGTGCTAACGTTCTCCCCCTAAGCCATTTTTTTAGAAAAGGGAATTTTATTACTCCCAGCCTCTGCATCGAGGGATGCACACAACCACTTATTAAATAGTTTTCAGTGTCAAGTGCTTAAAAGTTATATAACCGCAAATCACAAAAGATCGAGGCGCAACTCAAAAGTATAAAAATAAACACAAGCCGGACTACAAGTCGACTAGTAGACTGTCACGTATGTTGGGAGAAAAACTCTTGTGCCACCAACATGAGTCACGCACTTCCAGCCATCATAAGGTCTCGCTGGTCCGAAGGTAGCAAGAAATCTCATGGCTGAATCTAGTTCGCCGTCATATTGATGACGCGTAAGACATGAAAAGTTTCTTTCCTGTTTAAAACCAAATTGTTCCTGCAGTTCTAAATAGACCAACAAATAGCTGAAACACCGATACAAATCCTATCCTTGGTCTTTTTATCCATCCCATTCAACCAATTTCCAAACATATCATTGACATTGGTAGGAAGAGGAATATTGTAGGTACAAAAAACAACACGCCAAAATAATTATGCAAAAGGGCAGGAAATGAATAGATGTTCAACAGATTCACTATTCCCACCGATAGAACAGTGAGAGTCTCCTTTCCAATTTCGTTTTGCCAAGTTATTCTTAGTCAACACAACTTTTTTGTGAAGGAACCACATGAACACCTTAATCTTGAGAGGAATTTTCAGTTTCCGTAGATACGTTTGCAACAATCTAGTATGTCCATTCATCAAATCCTCATACATAGATTTAACCGTAAATATACTATTTTGTGTCAAATTTCAGTGAAACCTATCTGAAACATTAGTAAGAGTAATATCCATTAACCTAATACATAAATGAGACAATTAAAAAAAACATAAATGAGACCACATGTCCCATTTGTTTCCCACTAGTATTAAAATGAGGGAGAGTTTCACTTCCCGGCCTCTGCACCAACTAAGGATGCACACAACCTTTTAAGCATGAGTACCAAGATTTATATCTTGGTTAATAACCAAACCTGATCCTCGGCATAAATTGCATGAGTATTAGGAAGTATAAATAGAAACCTAAATTCGCGTCCCATGCCTAGTAGAGACCCGTCACGTCGTCGCTGACCTCGGCGAGGAGCGTGTGCTCCTTCTCCTTCTTTGGTTTCTTGCAGTCGCGCGCGAAGTGACCGCCGATGCCACAGTTGTGACACTTGTCGTGGCGTCCCCTTCCTCCTCTGCTTGCAGTTGCTCCGAGCGTCGTCGTCGTAGCCTGCACCGTCGCCACCGCGCTAGCGACGTTGTGCCTCCCACTAGTCCGTGAGCAATAGTTGATCGCCGCCACGCTCGCCGCCGTTGCGCTTCTTCTGCCGCTCCGATCGCTCCTCAAAGGCCTTCATCCGCCCGAGCGCCTCGTCGAAGCAAATCTCCCCCACATCTCAGAATTGCTCGATGCCGATGACCGCCGCGTACAAGCGATTGGGCACCGCGTCCAGGAGGTTCTTCACCATAATCGCATCACTGAGGGTCGCACGAGGCTCGCATACCTCGCTGCCATGCCGCTGATCCTCCCAGCGAAGACGTCCAACTGCTCCGTGTCCGGCATCTCCAGGTTCTCGAACTGGCTGCAGAGGGTGCAGAGTTGCGCCGCCCTAACGCGATCGACGCCGACGAATCACGTCTTCGAGGTCTCCCAGATCTCTGTCGCCGATTCCTTCCCCGCAACCTGCATCAAAATGTCCTCCGACAGCGTGCCCAGCAGATGAGCTCCACTAGAGCAAAACAAGGCACTGGTCCCGGGCCGGCAGGGCTTTTTGTCCCGGTCACGCGCCCGGGACAGCGTGTTCGGGACAAATAGCCTCCCCTATTTGTCCCGGGTACGCCACGGCCCGGGACCAATAGGGGGGCCACGTGGCCAAACAAGCCAGCCTCTGGCTGCCACTCATTTGTCCCGGTTCGTATTACGAACCGGGACAGTATATATGATTTTTTGTTTTCTTTTTTTGTTTCTTTTATTTTGTTTCCTGTTTTCTATTTGTGTTTATGTTTTTGATATTTATGTTGCTGATTCTTTTGTGTTTCTGTTTTTTCATTTATGTTTCATTTCAAACAAGATCGAGTTGCATATTATACGTTACTATATAATATATATCATGAATACACAATTTTTTCCTCGGGATATAGTCATGAATACTACTAGTACACGAGTTCTCCCAAACAAATATTTACAACAAATATTTACAACCGGAAGATCATGTCTAAATATTTACAAACAAAGATCATTACATGACAGAGAGGCATTAGACCCTATTTTTTCCTCGGGATGGTCTTTTTCCGCGGCTGGATTATACTGCATTCTGCGCCTGGCTTTATGACATAGTCAAGCAGAAAGCCCGCAATTTCCTCCGCAATAGGTAGTAGACGGTCTTTTGCATCAAGCCTGTTCCGGATCGTCTCAAACTAAAAAGGAGAGATCAACACCAATATATCAACTATTATGAAAATAATTCAATTTAAAAAGTGAACAAGTTTGAATAAATTGTTAACGTACCCTATTCCAGTCTGCACCCTCATTGAAGTGAATTCGGATGAACTCACAGACATAGAATCCACACAAATTGGTGCCTTGTTGCTGCTTCGCGCACTTTATGATAGAATAAGATAAGAAACCAATAAAAAATAATCAAAAATATTGAAAAAATGGTATTGTGAGACTGAAATTAAGAATATGCATACGTGGAACCTAGCTAGTACGGCTTACCTCTCGCCATTTAAAAGTGAGGTTCCAGGCTATACCGACGTCCTTGTGGAAAGAGGTGAACTTGTCCCAAACCCTGAAGTTTACGGTATGGAAAATTAGTAAAGAAATTTACTAATTACTAAATATTATTAGAAAAGACGAGGTCGATTGTGATAATGAACGAAATTACCTCTGGAGCATCTGTTTCGTGTCGTCGAACTTTTCTTCAGGTTTCGATAATGGATCGAAGACATCAACGATTGCCTTTTCAACATCAATCTCAAATAATACCCAGTAAAATCTGCCATATGTTTATATTTGTTAATAACTAAATCATCAATTACATATACTTAACATCGAGTATGTATAAGAAAGTAAACAACTCACTCGAAGTTGAACGGGAAAAGTATGGTGTTTTTGTAATGTTGCGCCATCAAATAAGTAAGCAAAAGCTCCTCCGTACTCTCTGGGTAATGTAACAAACCATGATGATGAACTCGATTAGGATCAATGAATCCAATCTTGTGATTGAGTTCCAGCTTTCGAGATTGTATAATTTTCAGCCTGCATAATAGGGTACAAAAGTAATATAGTGATAACTATAATTACAAGCAATGAAAAATAAGTTGAGCTAGAGAATTACTGACATATATACATAATTTAATTACTTACATGCAAAAGGCATTGATGATAGATTTGTCGAGCGTGTCAAAATTGAATAACTGCCATAATTCGCAATACTCAATTTGAATCTCATCATCACCTGGGTCATAAAAATCCGTTGAAATTTTCCCATAGAGCCAGTCTCCTTCTTGACTTTTCGTAGTATGCATGTACCATGCATTTAGTTGGTGCAACCTAGCTGGTAGAGTGCGCACCATAGCAGGGTCGACAAGATCTTCTCCTCTCACATATTTCCGCACCACCTCATGTATGGTGACACTCTCGTCAGATTGTAATGTCTTAAGCTCTGCCAGAGTTATACCCATATCTCTAGCTTGCTGCGAAAGTACATTATCGACCGGGTTCCGGTTGTAAGGCGCCAATATGAGTGGAGGGGCCGATTGTCCCGCCTACATTCCGAGCTGTGGAACATCTTTCTTCTGGGTGGCAGCATATTTTTGTTCTTCCCGCACTCTCCTAGATGTACGCACCAGAACGCGTGTGTAGTCATCGTCCATATTTAGTTCATATTGCGACGGATGCGTAAGAAATTCTATGGCCCACCGTATCGCATCCGAAGAATATACTGGAACAGGCAAAGGCATCTTTTTTTCCTTCTTTCTCTGGGAAGCCTGGATCTCGTTGACCCATATATCGACATCTTCGCGAGAGTTCACAAAGCGAGACTTCCCCGTTTCGCTTTTCTGAGTACTAGTCGACGCAGCGGTGCACTTCCGCTTCTTTTGCGGAGGCGGCGGAGTACGCTCACGCGGCAGAGTACGCTCACGCGACGGCGGAGATGGACTAGCGCCTTGGTTGTCGTTGTGGGGGGTGTCTGGACTAGCGCATTGGTTGTCGTTGTTGTAGTTATGTGGGCTGGCATGTGGACTGGGAGGGCGATTTTGCTGCATGTGTGGGAACACGATGTATTCTTTTTTCCATAAGCAGGTACTCTTGAGGGCAAATCTCAACTCAACCTCGTCTTCACCCGTAGGGAAGTCCAGCTTAATTCCCTCATATGTCTTGATAACCTCATCAACCCCGACAACAGCATAGCCATCTGGAATAGGGCGACAATGGTAAGTTCCATTTGGTCTAGGCGGTAGGGCAAAGCCGTGCGCCACCTTCACGGTTATGTTCAAGCATGGCACATGTAGGTCGCGAAGTTCCCGCTGCACGATATTATCCACGGGGTGACGAGGACCCGGCATATCATTGTGGCGATCGAGCTCTGTCGAAGCCACACTGCTTCTCCGCATTGATTTTAGATCAGGAGAATGATCTTCGGGCGTCTCAGATTCGCAGGGCATCCGTCGAGTCTGCGCTGCCTTCAGCTCTGCTATCTCCTTCTCATGCTGTAGTAATTTATTTTCCATCCACTGGGCCCGGTCGGCATGCTCTTTCTTCTATATCGATCGGCTTCTGTAAGTGCCAACATCTTTGGGAAACCCAATTATCCACGGTACGGAGCCAACGGTTCCTCGTGTTCGTCCACTGTGTTCAGGATTCCCAAGGGCTCGCGATAGCTCGTCCTTCTCTCTGTTAGGGTGGAACCTGCCTTC
Organism: Poa annua; assembly: GCA_026929855.1. Classification (NCBI taxonomy): domain Eukaryota; kingdom Viridiplantae; phylum Streptophyta; class Magnoliopsida; order Poales; family Poaceae; genus Poa; species Poa annua. The sequence goes on along the minus strand of CM049431.1, from coordinate 73,531,896 downwards.
TGTGACCTCCTTCCATACCTCTCTGAGAGCTTTAATAGGGTCAGCTCCGTGCTCCGTGGTAAAAAGACAGTCACCTGTTTTAGGGTCTAACTTTCCACCATGCCCATAGAACCAAGCCTTAAGCCGGCCTGGCCAGCCAAATGTCTCGATCTCTATACCTTTAGCCAAAAACTCATCCTCCATTTTCGTCCACTTAGGCATGGCCGTCAGGTAGCCACCTGACCCCATGTTATGGTGATATATCTTTTTCTCTGCATTTTTCTTATTTCTCGCTGAGATTTTCTTAGCGGCTTCCGATTGCTTGTACGCCTTAAATTCGGGCCACTCATCTTTTATCTTTTCATAGACTCCGACAAATTCTGGAGTCTTACCTTCAGTTATGAACCTGTTTAGCCTTTTCTTCCAGCTGCGGAACAATTCACCCGTCTCAATATAAGTCCAGGCCTTGCATCGATTCTCTATAACCGGCTTCTCTACATCCTCCTCTTCCGGTAAAGTGAAATTCTGCATGAGCTCGTCCCAAAGGAGTTGTTTGTCTTCATCCCTTACATAAATAACCCACTCTTTTGGCACCTTTGGCTTATACCATTCTTGAGCCCTGATGGAGAGTCTGTCCCGAACGATGACTCCGCACTGAGCTACAAATTTCCTTGCGTGGTTAGCGGGAGCAATCGGTTTGCCTTTTTCATTGATCTCCTCGATGTGGTACTTCTGTTTCCCTTGGAGCTTTTTGGTCCCGGTTCGTGGCCCGCCTCGTTTCACGGATGCTTTTTTGCTTGGTCCCGGTTCATGGCCCGCCGACGGCTAAACACAAGAAAAAGTGATAGTTAATATATGTATACACACAAATCTATTCAACGGAGACAAAAACCTGAGGGCATATATCTACCTCGGCGGCCGACTTTCCAATAGTAGAGTCGGTGAACTGTCGGTGAGATGAACTGTCGGTGACGTCTATTCCGTCTGAATGCCCCTCCAGTCCATCACCGGACTCGTTCAGAAATTGCCCGATGAAATCGTCTAAGTGTTCCTCTTCTTGTTGGTCCAATCCATCACTTTCGCGGATGATGCCGAACATGTGCTCTTCTTGTTCAAGGTTTCTACCGGTGTCCATAGTTTCTGCAAGGGATTTCAATCCATTTACATTTGCAATAGTAATGTGTTAATAATGTAGTCGAACAACATATAATATGTTAATTTATATTTCAATCATCCATTTATATTTCACTAAAATAGTCGAATATTCCATTTAAAAAACCAATAATACATCTTAAATAATCCATTTACATTTTCTTGCTCGTCTGACAGTGGCAGAGTAGTCGAAGAAAGTTGGGGCTCCGAGAGGGCGCAAAATCCGAGGGGGCAGCGCTCCGACACTGCGGTGGCTCCGACACGGTGACAAATCAGAGAACCTGTATCAACACATTACAATATTTCAACACATTACAATAATTCAACACATTACACTACTTCAACAACTAAACATCAATTGCTAATGACCTAACAATTTTCTATGATTTTTTTTCAATGACCAAGTGTTGAGCTATGAAAATTCAAAACATTTGCTTCAATGTTGGAAAAGTCTTTGAATTCAACAAATTTTTTTATGACACACAAAATAATATCACAATTTCATTTGCAACGATATTCCAACTAATTTTTTTGTTTATTCAAACTTATTCAAACACACAAAATAATGACACAACAACATCCGTGTGAACTAAAAACACACAAAAACATTACATATTGAGTATCATATTGCATATTGCTACTGAACTAAAAAGAAAATGACACAACAAACTTATTCAAACACACAAAACATTACAATATTGAGTATCATATTGCATATTGCTACTGAACTAAAAAGAAAATGGGACGATGACGTCATCGTGGAGTCATCAATGGAGGCTACGGCGATGGAGGCTACGGGGATGGGGCAAGGGTTTTTCTGCAAAAGTGCCAGATCTGTTGACTGTGCGCTGACTGGATCCGATGTGGCGCTGACTGTGCATGCTGACTCAGCGCTGACGTGGATAAGTTATTTGATCTCGGCCGTAGGATACAGATCCAACGGATCACCGTACCGCTTCACATAAAACTTCAAATCTCAACCGCACGATCTAGATCGGATGGCTCAAAGTGATTACCAGAAGGTGGCGGCGGGATTCCGCCGGAGATGGCAACGACGGCGGCGCTGCGCTCGGCGACGATGAGGACGGTGCTGCGGTGCTCCCCCGGACGCGCGGATGACGCCCTCGGGTGCGGCTCGCCGCGAGGAAGACGATGGAGGCGGCGTCACCTTCTCGTTCGTCCCGGAGCGGCGTGGAGGCGCGGGCGGAGCTACGGTAACTCCGGCGAGCTTCGTCCGTGCTCGTATTGGGCGTTCGGCTGCGGAAAAGGAAGGAGGAGGGGTCAGGGAAAAGCGCACAGACAAGGGGAGGAGGATGGGGGAGGTCTTGGACTCGGGGGAGGTCTCACCGTGACGGGATCGTGAGAAACGCGGCGGCGGCCGAAGCAACTCCGGCGAGCTCTCGCGGCAGCCTGGGGGCACGAAACTGAGTGGGAGGAGAGGGGAAAGAGAGAGGAGAGCGAGGGCTTTTAAAGGGCGTGGTCGGAGCAGTGAATCCGCGTCTTAATCGTACGAATCAACGCGACTAACTCCGGCCGTTTTCGGGCGTGGTCTCCGGCCGGAGATTGAAGACGATGACGTCATCATTTTTTTCTTTTTCTTTTCTGAATTTTCCTTTAATTCATATCTTTTGATTTAATGGTCCAAATGATGTCAAATTAATTTCTATAAATTTGTAAAATTAATATCTATGTTTTAAAACAATAGTGGGCTTGTTTTGAAACTTTTTGAAAAATAATAATTTGAAATATTGATTAAATACAAATTTGACACTTATAGTCAAATTTGAATTTCTATCTTAATTAAATTTTCTTTTGGCTAAATAAAATTTGTAAAATACCCACATTCCAATATGTTTGAATTTAAGTTATTTAAAATTGTTTTTCTGAAATCATTCATCTTTATTTTGGCATAATATTGAAGAACTAAATATAATTAATGTTTAGGAAATGTGAAATATAAGGTATTCATTTTTAATTGAAAATAATTTGTGCACCATTATATTTTATATTATGATAATTCATTTGAAAACTTCATAACAACTTTGGAAAAGATTTTTGTTTTAATTCTATCCTTATTTAGAATATATTAATCATTTCATGCTTTAAAAAAAATGAAATTCATTTAAGCAAATGAAATGTTTATTTGGCTAATTCATTAATTAAAATCTATGAAGTTTATAGTTATAAATTACAGAATTGAAAATTTAACACCATGTTTTGAACTTAGTTGAGAGGATGAAAACCATTAAAAACTAACACCATTTTTAAATAATTTGTGAATTTATGAATAGATATGGCTAAGTGGTTGAAATCAATTTCTTATAAGTAAACTATTTACTTAAAAAAATGGATTGTAGTTTGTAAAATATTTGTCAAATTACATTTTAAGGTTTTTGAAATACAGTGGATAATAAAATGTTTAAACCGTGACATTTGAAATATTAAACTCTTTGAATAAGTTTGAAGTCTTTCATAGTTGGTTTCCTTATGCATTTAATATTTTATTTTAATAAAAAGAAAAGTTTTAAATTTTAGTGATTTTTGAACATTATAAAATGTTGGGATGTTACAGACTACCACCCTTAAAAGGAATCTCGTCCTCGAGATTCGAAGAAGCTAGAAAGACAAAGCAAATGCTTGAAATGATTCTGATAGCTCGAGATGTTTTGAGAAATAAATTTCTGACATGGAAACTTGAAAATTAGCGGCGAATGATTTTTCTGATTAGGAGGGTAGAAAGAAGGATAGCTTCGGATTTTTGAGTTTAAGAAATTGGATTTGAATTATCTGGGTGGCTACCACCCTTAAAAGAAGTTTTTGTGGTCAGTCTAGAAACTTGGTTTAATCTTGTTTATTTCTTTGATGCAGAGCGTACAAGTATTCAAAATACAATGGCTTGTGGTGGATACAGAAAGTTTTAGCGCTCACGTTTTCCACTCGGTCCTTGGAGAGATTTATCCTTCTTCTTCTCAGGGCATCTGCGGCATGTCACGGGACTTGTGATCTTCTTGTGCGAGCGGATAAGGCAATTCTCCTTCATCTTTACTGGGCACTTATAGGCATAATGTCCCTTGTCCTTACATTTGTAGCAAATTACGTCACTTAAGTTCTTCTTCTTCTTTGGTGTTTCCAGGGCTAACAGTTCTTCCAAATCTTGTTTGCTATATTCTATCTCAATTAAAGAAGTCCAGTCTCGTTTGATGTGACAATTTCGAGCTAGGTGATCTCCTTCACACTTATAGCAACACTTGGAGGTACTTTTGGATATCTTCGGAAGTGACCTTACTCTTATTTTATTTTTCACCTTAGTATGATCCACAATCTCATTTTGATGAAGATTTTGTTCAGTATCTTGACCAATCCTTTTCTCTTTGCAGTCCCATGAATAATGTCCTAGTTCTCCATAGGTAAAACATGTTATATGGCTAGTATCTCTTTTGTGTTCCTCCTTGTTTTCTTGTACTTCCACATGCTTCATGAGATTTTGTTGCATCTCCTTTTTGGCTTGCTGATTGACTTCTTGCACCACGGGGTAGAGTTGATACTGCGTTGGAACGTGATTTGTTGCTTCACACAAAAAGCAAGAAATCTGACTTGTGGGGCATTCCCTAACTGGATGTCTGGTATGACCATGGGGCCACTCATCAGGACATTCTTTGGACGTATGTCCTATCTCTCCACAAGTTTTCCATGCCTTTAGTTTGGTCATAAGGTTCTCTTCAAAATCACTATGGTTTTGATCAATCTTAGGCAGTTGGTCATTGATCAACTTCCACAGCTGACTCTGGTTCTCTAATAGTAGTCGCATAGTTGTATGCAAATCATTGGTGTTGGTATTGGGGTGAGACATCTGTTTGGTTTAGAAAGCAATGGGTTGAATTATTTGTACTTATGGAGGAATCCTAGTTCAATAAAACAAAACAAGGCAACCAATCTATAACATAATCAATCAACATCTAACAAACATCAAGCAACAAGGATCACAACAAACAAACAATCTAGTATTGTCGTATAGCCAAGTTGATATGATCAATACACTAACACGATATCGTCATTCTATTTAGGTGGTGGTAAAATCTATCTCCTTCGTGAGCGCTTCAAGTTCTTGTTCAACTTTCTTGGATATCTTAGAAGTGTTGGCCGAATCCTGTTTCTTCAGTGGCCTTCCATGCATGTAGAACTTCATGTTGCATCGTAGCTTTTCCATATGAAGCAGCAGAATCAGACTTAGACTATAAGAACATGGTCATCTAGAAAAAGATAAGATGTTTTCAGAAGGTTGATAGTAGATGAGAGTATGAGGAAGACAAAATAAAAAGTTTTGTTTTCAGAAAACTGAATAAAAATAGATTTTGAATCCTATGGTCAAATCCCATTTCTATCCAAACCTAGGGTTTCGAACCTACAGGCAACACAGTGCTCTGATACCATCTGTAGCGTACCTGCACTTTAAATAAGGCAGATACCTGTGCATAGTGCAAATCCCTGGATCGATTCGTTTGCACACACAGTTTACGATGTAATATCACAACAAAGTATAAATTTTATTACATCGATGATCCAGACTTACAAAACATTCGATACAAGTTGCATAGCATAAAGCTAGCATTGAATAAGTACACAACGGAAATACAATATCAGTGAGTCTCTATCACTTTCATGCTGCCACAGGCGAAAACATGTTGGTTGTAGACTCGAAACCTATAAACGAAACCTCACTTGTCATCTGAACAATCTGCAATAAGAAAAATATTGCAACAACGTGGGTCAGATTCCATTAAAAATGGATTCTGGCAAGTGACACTATGGTGGACACTTAATGGAATAACTCTAAAGCCTATATGCATATTTGGCTGGTGGAGTTCAAGGCTATTTTGCATAAAGCCAATTTTTCCTATCTTTTTGTAAAACACTTTCTTCAAATCAAGACAAGTATGGCATGAAAACCATAAATCTCATCTTCCCTTGTTCACCCATCAAGTTTTATTTCTGAAGTTGGAATGGTGGAATCCTCCGTTGACGTCCGTGATCAGCTGCTCAAATTGTCCGTACCGGGGACACGGCTAAGTACTTAGTTTTACACTCTGCAGAGGTTGTGCACTTTCAGCTTTAGACTCAATTTGTCCGAGAAATCCTATACACGCGGAGTGTATTATGGAAAGGAGAGAATTGAGACAAGAACTTTCAGAAGAAGAATGCAACCATACTAGCAAGACCCGTTCCACTTATCATCCCCCTACATCTGCTTGTCAAGCTGACAGGTTGCACCCTCACAACTTAATTATTCTAGACAGAGCCCATTGTCAAAAGGCTGCATGGGAAGCAATCGTCACTCGGAGTTCTTCAGATTTCTCGGTTCCTGGGTGGCCATTCACAAGTGTACATACTCCAGGAACCATAGACATGGACCTGAGTAGCCACTCAACATAAACCATACAACCACTTACCACCCAGGTGTTTCATTAATTTAGTGGATGTGCACTCTCAGGTAAAAATCACCATGCTCACGGCCCTAAGTAGAATAGACATTCGTCCTAGGCGACGACAACCATGAGCACAGCCCTGAGTAGTCACTTAACATTTTGTAAAACTTTTCATCAATTGCATAGCATCAATACATCTACTAGTATGATATAGGAACCTAGACACAGGAGTAAGGGAATTCTACACAGGTTTAGCATAGCAATACTACCCTACTCATGCATATAAAAATACTAAGTAATGCATATAGAAAATAATAGGTAGTTTATGAGGTGTGCCACTTGCCTTTGAATGTGGTCGTTGTTCACCAAACTCTTTTCAACAACGAACGTTTGCTCTCCGTTCAATCTAAACAATATAAGAAAACAACAATACAACAATCAACAAACATACATGTACATACATAGTGAACAAACAGGTTTCATAAAAACTTCTAAGGAAAACATGTTATGTATGATATGCAAATTATTTCTAAGGACTAGAGATGCAAGTCATGCTATGAAAATCTTTTTAAGTCTTAAGTGAAAGACAAGATTAGGAAAAAGGGAAAAGATAGAAGAAAGATGTAGTTGTCCTCCAGGCTTCATCTCCAGACTTGTAATATTCTCCTTGGTGATGTCTTGATTAAATTCTTGGTAGACTTGAATAATCTTCAGACTTGATGATTTTGTATCATCTAGGTTGGTCTTGGATTTAACTTAGTCTTCAATAGGTCTAGGAGAAGAAAGGAGAAATGAAAGAGAGAGGAAGCAAGACTTAGAAAATATTCCTGGTTGGTCTTCATGAACTTCTTCTTGATTTTCTTCTAAGTGCTTCTGCTTCTTGGAGATTCTTCTGGAGTCTTGTTTTGGCTAAGTCCTTCATTGGTCTTCTAGCTCCATGTTGAAAATCCTAAGTGTCTAGTGCATAGCACTTTTACCAAAATACTAAGTTTGGAAAATATTCCTAACTTAGAGAAAAATAATGAAGAGATTTCCTATGGGAAATATATCGATATGTGAAAATAAGTTATGCATGCAATGCACTTTTAAATCCTAAGAAATATAATACAAAATTTGTGATATTTATAGAGTATGCATTTGGCTATAAATGCAATCTAACTAATTTCTATTTTTGGAAAATATAATAAAATGAATAATTATAATATTAAAGTTTTCTATAATTAAATTTTTATAAAAAAATTGTAATTAGTGTTAATAGACAGGGGCATTTAATTAAATTTATAGCAATTTGATTTAATCAAAAATAATATTTCTATTAATGGTTATGTTGAAAATACTCAAACTATTCAAATTAACACATGAACTATTAAATCATGAAAATAATAAACAAATATTTTATAACAGAAGCATCAAGTTACAATATTCTAAAGTTTCCAGAACAATTTTATTTACAATTTTTGGATTTATATATTTAAAGTTATTACAAATATACTCAAATCATCCATTTAAATTTTGAATATTTTAAACTAACTCAAATTTGAAATCTAACAGATCTAAAATAATCTACATGTCAAGGGCTTTCCAAATATATAAAAATATTTGAATTTGGATAAACAGAGAAAAAGATATGATGGTTTGAATAGGCAAGGGTTTTTCTGCAAAAGTGCCAGATCTGTTGACTGTGCGCTGACTGGATCCGACGTGGCGCTGACTGTGCATGCTGACTCAGCGCTGACGTGGATAAGTTATTTGATCTCGGCCGTAGGATACAGATCCAACGGATCTAATCTCACCGTACCGCTTCGCATAAAACTTCAAATCTCAACCGCACGATCTAGATCGGATGGCTCAAAGTGATTACCAGAAGGTGGCGGCAGGATTCCGCCGGAGATGGCAACGACGGCGGCGCTGCGCTCGGCGACGACGAGGACGGCGCTGCGGTGCTCCCCCGGACGCGCGGATGACGCCCTCGGGTGCGGCTCGCCGCGAGGAAGACGATGGAGGCGGCGTCACCTTCTCGTTCGTCCCGGAGCGGCGTGGAGGCGCGGGCGGAGCTACGGTAACTCCGGCGAGCTTCGTCCGTGCTCGTATTGGGCGTTCGGCTGCGGAAAAGGAAGGAGGAGGGGTCAGGGAAAAGCGCACGGACAAGGGGAGGAGGATGGGGGAGGTCTTGGACTCGGGGGAGGTCTCACCGTGACGGGATCGTGAGAAACGCGGCGGCGGCCGAAGCAACTCCGGCGAGCTCTCGCGGCAGCCTGGGGGCACGAAACTGAGTGGGAGGAGAGGGGAAAGAGAGAGGAGAGCGAGGGCTTTTAAAGGGCGTGGTCGGAGCAGTGAATCCGCGTCTTAATCGTACGAATCAACGCGACTAACTCCGGCCGTTTTCGGGCGTGGTCTCCGGCCGGAGATTGAAGACGATGCCGTCACGCTGACGTCATCATTTTTTTCTTTTTCTTTTCTAAATTTTCCTTTAATTCATATCTTTTGATTTAATGGTCCAAATGATGTCAAATTAATTTCTATAAATTTGTAAAATTAATATCTATGATTTAAAACAATAGTGGGCTTGTTTTGAAACTTTTTGAAAAATAATAATTTGAAATATTGATTAAATTCAAATTTGACACTTATAGTCAAATTTGAATTTCTATCTTAATTAAATTTTCTTTTGGCTAAATAAAATTTGTAAAATACCCACATTCCAATATGTTTGAATTTAAGTTATTTAAAATTGTTTTGCTGAAATCATTCATCTTTATTTTGGCATAATATTGAAGAACAAAATATAATTAATGTTTAGGAAATGTGAAATATAAGGTATTCATTTTTAATTGAAAATAATTTGTGCACCATTATATTTTATATTATGATAATTCATTTGAAAACTTCATAACAACTTTGGAAAAGATTTTTGTTTTAATTCTATCCTTATTTTGAATATATTAATCATTTCATGCTTTGAAAATAAATGAAATTCATTTAAGGAAATGAAATGTTTATTTGGCTAATTCATTAATTAAAATCTATGAAGTTTATAGTTATAAATTACAGAATTGAAAATTTAACACCATGTTTTGAACTTAGTTGAGAGAATGAAAACCATTAAAAACTAACACCATTTTTAAATAATTTGTGAATTTATGAATAGATATGGCTAAGTGGTTGAAATCAATTTCTTATAAGTAAACTATTTACTTAAAAAAAATGGATTGTAGTTTGTAAAATATTTGTCAAATTACATTTTAAGGTTTTTGAAATACAGTGGATAATAAAATGTTTAAACCGTGACATTTTAAATATTAAACTCTTTGAATAAGTTTGAAGTCTTTCATAGTTGGTTTCCTTATGCATTTAATATTTTATTTTAATAAAAAGAAAAGTTTTAATTTTAGTGATTTTTGAACATTATAAAATGTTGGGATGTTACAACTGCTCAGGAATTCAAAGAATATTACTTTCTCTTGTTTGGTAAGAGCGTAGCTGGCAGGACCTTCGTAGTGTTCGGGACTTAGGCCGTCTCGTTCTTTCACATGTTTCTGGTCCTCCCGTGCTTCCTCTGTATCTTTTATCTTCCCGTACACGCCCAAGTAGCCTAGCAGGTTCATGCAAACATTCGTCATCACGTGCATCACGTCGATAGCAGATCTAACCTCTAGGACCTTCCAATATGGTAGCTCCCAAAATATAGATTTTTTCTTCCACATGGGTGCGTGCCCGTTAGCGTCTTTCGGAACCTGTTGTCCTCCAGGACCCTTTCCAAAGATTACTTTTAGATCCTTGACCATATCAAATATTTCTTCACCAGCACGGTTGACATGCCTCCTACTGTGATCAGCCTCACCTTTAAAATGCTTGCCTTTCTTCCTTGCGGTATGCCTGATCGGAAGAAATCGACGATGCCCCAGATACACACACTTCTTACATTTATCCAAATATAAACATTCAGTCTCACCCAAACAGTGTGTGCATGCATTGTACCCCTTGGTCGACTGCCCTGAGAGGTTAGCAAGAGCAGGCCAATCGTTAATTGTTACAAAAAGCAAAGCTCGTAGGTCAAATTCCTCATGTTTGTGCTCATCCCACACCCGTACACCTTCTTCCCGCCACAACTGTAAAAGTTCTTCAAATAATGGCCTGAGGTACACATCAAGGTCATCGCCGGGTTGCTTCGGGCCTTGGATGAGCAATGGCATCATAATGAACTTTCGCTTCATGCACAACCAAGGAGGAAGGTTATAAATACATAGAGTCACAGGCCATGTGCTATGACTGCTGCTCTGCTCCCCAAACGGATTGAAGCCGTCTGTACTTAGACCAAACCTTAAATTCCTTGCATCATCTTCAAATTCCGGGAACTCTCTCTCAATTTTTCTCCATTGCGACCCATCAGCGGGGTGTCTACACATCGCGTCTTTCTTACAGACTCTTTGTGCCATCGCAACAACTTGGCATGCTCTTTATTCGCGAACAGGCGTTTCAACCGTGGTATTATAGGAGCATACCACATCACCTTGGCAGGAACCCTCTTCCGGGGACGCTCACCCTCAACTTCACCAGGGTCATCTTGTCTGATCTTATACCGCAATGCAGTGCATACTGGACATGCATCCAAATTCTCATACTCACCGCGGTAGAGGATGCAGTCATTAGGGCAGGCATGTATCTTATGCATGTCTAATCCTAGAGGGCACACAACCTTCTTTGCTTCGTACGTGCTGTCGGGCAACTTTCCAGCAACTTTCCAAATCCCTTGTCAGTCACACCACACTCTGCCTTCCACTGCAGTAATTCCATTGTGGTACCCAGCTTTTTCTGACCATCTTCGCAACTTGGATACAACAATTTCTTGTGATCCTCTAACATCTGGTCGAACTTCAACCTCTCCTTTTCAGTTCCGCACTCTCTCTTTGCATCAGCAATGGCCCTACCAAGATCGTCAATGGGCTCATCTGGTGCCTCTTCAGCTTCAGCTTCCCCCGTTGCAGAATCTCCGTACTCCGGGAACATAGGATAGTTGTCATCATCTTCCTCTTCTTCATTGTCTTCCATCATAACACCTTTTTCTCCGTGCTTCGTCCAACAATTATAGCTGGGCATGAAACCATGCCGAATAAGATGACTTTGAAGGGTTCTCACGTTTGGGTGATCTGTCTTATTCTGACAGTTGACACATGGACAACACATGAAACCATTGGTACTGTGGGCCTGGGCTTTCTCTAGAAATTTCCTCAAACCTGTCATGTACTCGGCAGTGCGTCGGTCACCATACATCCATTGTCGGTCCATCTGCATTATATAATGAACTACATCAATAACCATTACAGAACATCGACAAATAAACACTGAACATGCACGGTATCAATTAATTACAAATGAAATGAGAGAAAAATTAACCTTGATCGAAAAGAAGAATAAACTTCTTTAAGTGTACATCAAATCATTTCGTGAACTCTCTCGGGCATTTCATCAAACACCTTGCATGCATACAAAAAAAACAGACTAGCGCACACCCCCTCCTTCCATTTCAAAAAAAAATGCCTCCAATGGTTTTCGGAGGGGGCTGCTGATCATTATATATAGGCACCCCCCCATTTGTCCCGGTTTCAGTCACAAACCGGGACAACAAGGAGGCCAATTTATCCCGGTTTGTGACTGAAACCGGGACAGATGGAGGTTTTTTCATTTTTTTCAAATTCTGTTTTCTGTTTTAAATAACTTTTGCAAACTTTGGATTTTGGAAAAACTATGAATATGAAAAGTGTTTGAATTTGACTAATTAATACAAAACCATTTTCTGTTTTCTGTTTTAAATAACTTTTGCAAACTTTGGAATTTGAAAACACTTTTGCAAACTTTAGATATATTTCGGTCAATACAAGAGAACACGCGCACACAGAATTTTTTGCGTAACAGAATACATAGATAGTCTACTCATTAACGACATTAAGATGATCATACTATGTATTATAGCCGCGTAGACTATCCCACTTCCGTGCAATCTTGAAGCCAAGGCGAGCGTCTAAAGAAGCATATACGACTTGATCGTAGCTCAATGGAACGTTGCCCCATCCGAAAATCAGGTCTTCTTCTAACGTGTCTTCCTTGTCGTCGTCCGTGTTCTTCTTCTTCTTCTTGTATTTCTTCTTCTTCTTAAGATTTGTCCCAATGACCGCATTAGCGAGAGCATATAGACTAGGAGTAAAATTGCCGGTAGGGTTTCGGCGATCCCTCTGCAGGTCGACCGCGGACCGAATAATAATTCCGTAGTCGGCTAGCCTCTTCATGTCATTATGGATTGTCACGCCGTAGAATTTGATTGTCTCATCACCTAAGAAATCCACGAGGACCTGTGGCACCCGATCAGCTTTGCAAATTTGGAAGACAAGAGTCTCGGTCGCCACCGAGAGTTGAAGGACGGCGGCGCACTGCGGAGTATCCTTCCGTCGAGGGTCGGTGAACTCGCAATCGAGTCCAACGGCTTTGATCGGAGTGGTGTCGAGGAAGTAGTTCTTCACGTCGCGGATCCACTTCTCCACGCGCCATGCACGAAGGGTGACCCACACCTTGAACCGCATGCCTTCCTTCTTGTAGTCGTAAAACTCATCGGGCCGAGGCACGAGTGGCTCCATAGGGACGGAGAAAAGAGAGGAGAGATGGCCGGAGAGATGGTGTGTGTGGAGGAGTCGTACTGTGCAGTGCATTTTATAGCGCCGGAGAGGAAGATGAATCGCCGGCCGGAGAGCAGAGGAATTAATCGCCGGAGGGCAGAGGAATCGCCGGCGGCGCCGTATTTCCGCTCGTCTTCCGTGCGCGTCGAAAAAACGCGGCGATAGCTCGGCTTCCGCACGCGCGTAACTGAAATCATGACATTTGTCTCGGTTCGTGACTGGAACCGGGACAAAAAGGGGTACGCTGGAGCGCTCGGCGGGTGCTACCTCATTTGTCCCGGTTCGTGGCTGGAACCGGGACAAATGGGTGTCGCCTGGAGCGCTCGGCGGGTTTTATGCCCCATCTGTCCCGGTTTACAGTACGACGGGGACAAATGGGGTTTTGGAGTTTGGTCCTTTAGCCTGTTTTCTACTAGTGCTCGCGTCATCTTGTTCCTCTTGGCGTTCACCGTAGCTCCTTCCTTGCACCACCGCGTCCCAGGCGCCCTGCGCATCGAGGATGGCCTCCACCGTCGGCGTCAAAACCGGACAGGGAAACCCGATCGAGCTCCCCCAGCGCCGCTCTGATACCAAATGTGTAAACACGAGCACTGGCTTGTCGTTACTGCTCTCACACTCTCTCTGTCGCTCGAATGGGAGGAGGGAGACGATGAACAGTTCGCACTGACGAGACCTGAAGATTGCGCACGAACGCGCCCATGACGCACACTAACACGATGTTCGATATAAATTTGTACGTGTACGCCCGGAGTCTTATTTGGTCGGTCACCTAGACTGCCTAAGCTATTCAGCTGATTTACTATATGTATGTATGGATAGTGTGATTGTTATTTTTGCAGAAATACTCACGTACATGTGTCAGCCCGCGGAGAGCAAACCACGTGCCATACGACGAACGTGATCGACCCGACCACGTATACCATGTGTATTTGTACCGTATTTGTTTGATCGGCCGGCCAGAAATAGTCACGTACGGACGTGACAAGGATCGAACAACAAGTTTTATTTTGTAGGGAGTTGATCACGTACATGTAGAAAATATACAAAATTCTAGAAGATGGAGAGATAAAAGATTTAAACATCAACGGTGCAAGATAACTTGCGGCGAACGAAAGAAAGAAAAGGGAAAGGATCAAGAAGCTGATTTTCATGGCAACGACCTGATCAGGTATGATGGATGGAGGCTGCCTATAAAAAGGAGAACTCCTCCGCGCACAGGGAGGACAGGGAAAAAGGAGCCGGGGGATGATCGCATCTCTTGATCGCTCTCGCATGGCTGGAAAGCTAGAATAAACAAACACATACAATCCAATCTCTTAGGAACACATCCAGTACTAGGCGAAAATCATCCGGAGGAAGGAGATGGACACCAGCGTCAAGGCTATGGACATGAAGAACGTTTCTGCTCCAATGGTGAGGAACACGCTTAATTATTTCCTTCCCTTTTCTGTACAGCTAGCATATGGAACAATGGAGTGGTGTCAATATCGTCGGAGTATTTGAGCTCACGAACGCACAACCCGACTGCAAGCACATCGTCACGATGATCGAGTTCGCCAACGTCGGCAACCAGTCGCGAAAGGTGTTGTCTTTGCATAACCCATGCCTCGCTTGCCGGAAGATCGAGATGACGTTACCAAGCAAGTGACGGCCGGCCGCCTAACTCTAACAACGGCGCCGTTCGTCTCCAGCATGTAGACGTTCGTTGAAAGGCCAGAGTCCACCAAGGAGGTGTCGTCGTTAATATGCAGCTCAACATGGCGTACAGGTCCTCGACAACGTTCCGCGGCGGCGAAGACACCCGGCGATGGTGGCCGGACGCGAGCCGCTAGACTCTGATGGCGTGGAGTTCACCAATACATGCTAGCCCCAACAAGTCAAAACATGCTACATGTCTGCTGCAACCCACGACGCCTTGCATGGCCCATGCACACGTTAGATTATATTGTCTCTTTTGCAGCTCAACAAGTGGCAGGCGGAAATTGCACTTCGGCGTTACTTGCAGCGGCGTTCCTCGTTACGACGCACAGCAGTAGCGGAACATCTCAGTGTACAGGACGGCGTCCGCGGCGGCACGTCATCGGCATTATCCAGTCATATTATTAGTTTATCCTTTCACAGGTCTATGCGACGACGTCTCCAGCTACGCCGACTGCCGTATACTCGGCGTTAGGCTGAAGTCGAGGTGTCAACCATATCGGCCACGCCAATTTGAGCGACAGTTGGTTTTATACCGACGTCGGTCTCCAAACTACATACTCTCGCGAGGCTTACGCCTTGCACACCCGACAAAAGTTGTTAGTCGCTTAGAAGTCCAATTCAGACGAACTGCATCATGTTTCTTCCACAACAATCATCTACGCCGCTCAAGACTGATGAGGCGCGACGGAGAGGGCGGGCGAGGCCGAAACAAAGGCCACGCTTTTGGAGGCATGTGTACCGACGAGGACACGAGTTTTTGCCGCTGCCCATACACTTCATATAATTTTGCATGCATGACGTGAAGCGAAGACGACGACGACGACCACACAGCTTAATCGGAGGTGTCTCGCGGTGTAACCCGTGAGAGTAATTAAGCGGGAGCCTTCCGAGGCCCCGTGAACCAGGAGACCGCAATCGCCCAAGTGGCCACGGAGCGTATATTGTAAAGGGATCATGTACTTTTGTTTCTCCATCGAGAGATTAATAAAATGCAAGGTTCTCTATATTTTCATTTGTGTACTTAGTACACTGGCACGCCCGCACTACTTTATTTTCCCCGACGATGATAAACTGCCGTATCGTGTAGTTTATTATTTTTCGTGACAAACACACGACCCACACACCCACGACTCTGTTGATTGTTCAATTATATTAATCCAAGTATAAACTAAAATCATGACGTAGTTAGTGCTAATGACATGCTGGAACTTAACAGTGTAATCGTGTACTAGGCATATAGTAGATACATCTACGCAAATCACTAGTACATCAAACAGGTAAATAATCAGGAAGGGTATGATCATATCGTACCCGACACTTGGCCAATTGGCCGAAGCGGAAGCAGCAGCGTCGTCGGCAACCCTCTTGTCAACGGCAGCCTTCTCGATCTCGGCGTCAGTACTCATGGTGATGATGAAGGCAACGAGGACGTAGTTGAATTAGAGAAAGTAGCCGACGTAGTGGAAGAAGATTGGCGAGCAGTCGCGTAAGAGACGCTCCCCAAATACCTAATCGCCCCTCTCCCGCACAGGAAACAGAGAGGTGGATTTCGGAGGCATGCTCTCTCGTCGACCGTGTATGCGGTGGACGGGATGGGATCAACGATGACATCAACTAGCGAGGAGGAACGACGGTGGCGGCTGTGGGCGGATGGTTCTGTTGTCTGGTGATTGCAAGAGAGGAGCGACCTCTCCTTTATACACGCAGCGCAGGAGGCCAGAGGTCCAACTGAAACGCGCACAATTAATTCTGTTAAGGCAAATAAATTCTGGAAATGCTCGTACTTAGGAGCACTTAAAACAGATGTTTCAACTTCGTATTCATTTTCCTTTAAGGGAAAAACGTTTCATGATTGTACACATTTTATTTTTGCGTGACAAAAAGAATACATCGGCTCGGCGAGATTCCCGCAACCCGCGACGCGGCGCGGCGCGTCGTGACGTGTCGTGACGAGGCGAGGCGTGGCGAGGCGGGCGGCGGAGGAGGAGGAGCGCGCGTGTGGTACACAGCCATTCTCCTCATACCTCACACCAACTCATACTAGTAGTAGAATGCCTCAGTATATAAGCTGGTGCACATCTCATCCAACTAGCAGTATGGGACTAAACTCGCACCACATGCCATGACAACATGGGATTTAAGGATTTTCAGGAATTGATAATGGGCTAAAAGGCCCAATATTTCAACAATCCCCCACCAGATCCCAAAGACCCATGAAGTTGTCATCCGTTTCAAACATTGCTTTGATATACCAGTATTTTCAGTAGAGACCTGTTAAGGTTGAACTCTACCTAGAGCAATCAGCTATACTCCTTCATAACTGACAATGAACTAGGCCTTGAATTGTCAGTTTGGCATAAAGTAGTTTAACTAACTGTCTTACCAGTACTAGGCTGCCGAAGGCTGACCCCTCGGGTGGAGCATATTGGTCACTCCTGACGTATTCATGAACTTACTAGAGATCACCCTAATCTCATAGACTGTTACCAGCAGTCAGGTTCATATAGGTGTGTTCCTCCAAAGATCGCTCTGTAGGATAGCGTCTTGCTTATACAAAGATTTGGAACACATTAAGACATATGTGAACCTGCCATACAGTTACCGAGAGCATTGCATCTTCAACGGAGTGGGTTAGTGTCGGGGGGCTGCCCCCCGGGTAGGGCAGATCCCGGCACAATTCGACAATGTGGCAACAGTACTTGACCTTTGGCGAGAGCAAGAGCCACCCCCGGGTGAGCTGAAGGGGCAACTTGACCTTTCGGAGTTGGTAGAGTGCAAGGTGCCTCCTGGCAGGCGCAAGGGTCGTCCCGGGCGGCTATAAATAGCCACCCCGAGCCCTCATAACAGCACAAGCATCAGCGGGTGGTTCCTCTAAGAACTAGCTTCTCGAAGATGTCTTTGCTGGTAGGCTAAGACATCTTCGAGAGGCTAGGCCTAGAGGTACTCATCCTAAGAGGAACTCGGGTGCTTCCGGGAGAGACCTCAGACCTTGTAGCTCCGAGTAGACTCCCGGAAGGAGAAGTACTCGGAGGTACCGGACAGGCAATCCGGGTAAGTGCTAACCGGAACGTTTATCTCAGTCCTAGCAGGTTACTAGGTGTGTGCAGGAAGGACTCGCAAGGTCGAACAAGGAGGTGACCGGCATGAGGGATGCCGGTAGGCCGTCAACGGTCTGCAGCAGGCTTTCCCGCCTGATGCGGGGGGAAGTACCATCCCCTCTGACACGGAAGCATGGTCACCTCCCACCTGGCACGGATGCATGATCACCTCCCACCTGACACGGAAGCATGGTCACCTCCCGCCTGACACGGGAGCGCGTCAGCCGATACGACGACGGTACGACAAGACTGGACATGCCTAGCCCGACAATCCGGAAAAGGCTACCCGGGATGGCCAAGGACATGTCCTGTCTCTGACAGGGGGACAATGATGTTCCAGGACGGCGCCTGCCGTCCTTGCCGGAATGATGACGAAGGGGCTACGCTGGATAGCACGGCGACTAGGTCGCACTAGCCGGTGTCGACATAACGGTTAGGCCTGTCCGGTGGGGACAAGCCGGATTAGGGTTTCCGGCCCTCCTGGCCGGAACTCTATAAAAGGCGCCATAACTGCTCCTGTGGAGGAGAGACCAACTTGGGAGCCAAAACTCTAGCCTCATTTACTCCTAGAGCATTTACTTCCTCCTCCCTCTAGTTCATCTAGTTCTTCGTGTTCTTCACCTCAAGAGCTCTAAGAGCAAGTTGTAGCCCTTGTTCCACACTTATATTGAGAGGAAAGGCAGGAGTAGGGGTGTTACCTCCCCACGAGGGCCCTGAACCTGGGTACATCGTGTGTGTGTTGTGTGCCTTCGTGCATTTGTTCGTGTTTGCTAGATCTTTCCCCTTGCGCTTTGATCTTGTTTCTTGTTCTTGGGAGATCTCGGTTATACCGGGATCCTTCCCGTGTGAGCTCTTCAGCTCGCTATCCCTCTCCGGATCCACCAACGCCCATCGGCCCCACACATTAGCCATCCTATGGCATCTGCCGTGACACCACCACGACAGTTGGCGCCCACCGTGGGGCTGACAGAGGCGTTGGCTGGTATACACATCCGGACGGGTTCCCCCGTTCACTTCGGCGTCCGAGTTCTCTCTGGCCTTGTCGTCAGGCTGGGCGAGATGGATTTCGTCAGCGACAACGCAGGGTGCTTCCGGAACAAACCCTTCCCGGTGAACGGATGCCTCATCGACTTCGGTGGCTTCACCACCTACGTCGCCATCGAGGTTATCTGCAGCTACCCGGACGTTGTCCTGGAAGCTGAGGATCCTCCCATGCTCTGCGCCAATCGGGGTCCGTGTGCCAGTCGTACCACGAGCTCCGTCGCGGTCATGATGGTCGGGGCAACCGAGGAGGAGTACCAGGACGCCGCCGGTGATGCCGGTAGCGGCCATGTTCGCTTGGCCAAACCTCCTCAGGAGAGAGGTACGACCCGAGACGATGATCCGCAGCCGTCACAGCCCCGTCGTCGCCCGGATCCCCTCTCGGGTCTGGTGGCCAAGTTGGCTGTCCCCTTGACAGCTGATGCAGATACCCGAGCCACTTCGGCTGACTTGGATGAGCAACGTAGGCTGCTGCTCGCCGAAGCGCAAGAGATCGCCGAGATCCGGCGTGAGCTCAGTGCTAGCCTCCGGGAGTACAATGCAGCTCACGGGTTCCTTAGGATAGAATCCCGGGACAAGCGCATCGCGGATCTGCGCAAAAAAGGCAGAATGGTGAATGATGAGCTGGCCGGTGGGGCCGCAGCCAGTCACACGGGTAGCATGATCTCGGCTGGGAAACCGGTATACAGCTCGCCGGCAAAAACTCTTAGGGCAGCCGAAGCCGCCATGGCAGAGCTGGCTGGGTTATCCGGTGAGGCTCTGCGCAAGCAGCAGGAGCGGGTGAATGAGTTGGTCGTCGAGGCCAACCGGCAGAACCATGCCTTCAAGAAAAAGAACCCCGGGGCGGGATCACAAGTGCATTCAGCTAGGGCTGACAGCCAGAGATCAGGCGGAGAGGCCTCCTCCCCGCATCCGAGTAGAAGCAAGAGCAAGAGCCGGAGCCGAAGTCGGGGCTCCGGGAAAAACAAGAAGTTGCAGACTTATGACCCGGCCTTCGCCGGTATCCAGCAAGCCGGGCGGCATAATTCCGGGCAGGCAGAGAGTAACCTTGGTGATGGCAACCGGGGTGTAGGAAACAATAACCCGGCTAGCCGCGGTAATCCACCACACGTTCAGGGAAACCTACGAAGGGAGGCCGCCTCTGTCCCGCAGCAAGCTGTGATCCCGGTACA
Source organism: Poa annua (assembly GCA_026929855.1). Taxonomy (NCBI): domain Eukaryota; kingdom Viridiplantae; phylum Streptophyta; class Magnoliopsida; order Poales; family Poaceae; genus Poa; species Poa annua. The sequence goes on along the minus strand of CM049431.1, from coordinate 73,511,662 downwards.
AGACAAGCACAACGATGGCAACTCAAGGTTGCAGCAGCTTGGGTACCAACCCAATGAGAATCCTTTGGGATCTCGGATAGGAACCGGACAACTGGATCCGGCCGATGCCAGAATCCGGCTCGACCGGATTCACCAATACGAGCTAGTGGAAGAGCAAGGACCTCCGGGAACTGCCTGCTTTGGACCCCGGATCATGCGGGAGCCGCCTGTCCGAAACTTCCAGCTCAACCGAGGTGCTAAGACCTATGACGGCAGCAAGAAGACGGAGGACTGGTTGACCGACTATGTAACTGCAGTAATCATAGCCGGTGGAAACAAACGCTGGGCGGTACGTTATGTGCCACAGATGTTGGAAGGACCTGCCAGGATCTGGCTAAACAACTTGAGAACCGGCAGCATAGACTGCTGGTTAGATTTCGAGGAGGCGTTCATCAGCAACTTCACCAGTACGTACAAAAGGCCCAACAGACCTCAACAGCTCGCCATCTGTAGGCAAAGGAGCAACGAAACCGACCGGGAGTACCTTACCCGGTGGAGCAACATTCGCAATTCTTGCGAAGGTGTGGTACAGGCACAAGCCATCTCCTGGTTTGCGCAGGGATGTCGGCACGGCTCGATGCTTTGGCAGAAATTGCAGAGAAAGATGCCAACGACCTTGGCAGAGACCATGCGCATCGCCGATACCTACACGCTTGGAGATCCCATGCAACCCCTGGTGGATGTCGGTGACTCCAACAGGAGGAATGCGGGACCTCAGCGTTCGGGATCGAGCAGAAGCCATGATCGCCAAGATTTTGGCCAGAAGAGGAATCAGCCCGAGTACCACCATGCAGCACAGCATGTCGCAGCTGTGACCCGAGATCAAGAAGATGCCGGCAACAGTCAGCGTCAAAAAACAAGTGGCCCGGCTTGGGGTCAGAGCCAAGAAGTACATAAAACTTGGGTGGACCAGAAGAAGCCCCTGACGTATGAAGAGATGCTGAACAAGCCATGCTGTTACCATACCCTGGAGGCCAACAAGCCGGCAAACCACTTCACTCGGCAGTGCAGTTGGTATCAGCGCACATTGCAGGAGGGCAGCACGGGGGCTACTCGGCCGAGTGCTCCGGCATCTCGTCCCAACATTCCGAGACCTCCCACTCCGGCTTCCGGAGCCAACGCAATCCGGATTAATCAACCTCACCGAGGACCCCCGCCCCGGCCGGTGAACGTGGTGCACACCCTGAACGACAATGGTGCAGGCCCCATTAGTCAACCCGGACATCAGCAAGGTAACTACCGGGAGGCACATCAGAGCTATGTGGTCTTTTTGACCGAGCCCACTGACCGGAAGAGTGTGCGGCAGCGCGCCCTGGAAGTGAACGCTGTGATTCCGGCGGTGCCCAAGTTCTTGCACTGGTCCGAGATGGAGATCACGTGGAGCCGGAAGGATCATCCCAGAGTTATGCCTAAGCCGGGGGCGTATGCCTTAGTGGTAGACCCAACCTTTGTCGGACCCCGCCTCAACGTCCGCTTCAGTCGGGTTCTGATTGACAATGGCAGCGCCATTAACATCATGTATAAGGATACTATGCTGAAGCTGGGGGTGTCCATGAACACCTTGCTACCTACCGAGACAACCTTTCATGGCATTGGCCCGGAGTCTCTTGCTCACCCATGGGTAAAATCTGGGTTGAGGTGTTATTCGGAACCCGGGAAAACTGCCGAACCGAGAGCTTGGAATTCGAGGTCGTGGACCTCGAAAGCCCGTACCACGCACTGATCGACAGGCCAGCCTTGGCCAAGTTCATGATCTCAACTCACATGGGCTACCTGAAAATGAAGATCCCGGGTCCTAACGGCATAATCACCATCTCGGGGGACCACAAGCGCTCCATGGAGTGTGCTTCAGCCGGCTCGTGTTTAGCTGAGTCCTTGGTGATAGCTGAGGAAAAGAAGAGGATCCAGCAAGTGGTGGCGCTGGCCAAGACATCCCAACTCGGGATGCCCGGGATGGCGAACCCGGAGCAGAGCGCGTCGTTCCAGCCACCAAAGGAGACGAAGAAGGTGGGGGTGGACCCCAACAACCCGGAGCGCCAAGTCATCATTGGCAGCAACCTGGACAGCAAATAGGAAGGCGAGCTCGTCGACTTCCTCCATGAGAATCGGGATGCTTTTGCGTGGTCAAGTGACGATTTGCAAGGTGTTCTGAGGGAGTTGGCTGAGCACTCTCTGTTTGTTAGACCGGATGCGAAGCCGGTGAAGCAACCGACTAGGCGCCTCTCGGATGAAAGAAGAGCTGCTATCATGGAGCATCTCGCTATACTGCTGGCTGCCGGATTCGTGATGGAAGTGCTGCACCCGGATTGGATATCGAATCCGGTCCTGGTAGAAAAGAAGAAAGATGATCCCCTCCTGCTTAAGGTGTGGCGCATGTGCATCGACTTCACCAACCTCAACAAGGCATGTCCAAAGGACCCATTTCCACTTCCCCGGATAGATCAAGTGATCGATTCCACTGCCGGGAGTGAACTCTTGACTTTTTTAGATGCCTACTCTGGTTTTCACCAGATACCTTTGAATCTGGAGGATCAATTGAAAACTGCTTTTATTACCCCATATGGGGTTTATTGCTATCGTGTCATGACTTTCAGTTTGAGAAATGCTGGTGCTACGTACCAGAGATGCATGCAGAAATGTTTGCATGACCAGATAGGCCGGAATGCCGAGGTCTATGTCGATGACATAGTCATAAAAACAAAAGAAAAAGCCTCGTTGATCGATGATCTGAGGGAAACATTTAAGAAATTAAGAAGATTCCGGATGAAATTGAATCCGGATAAGTGCACATTCGGCGTCCCGGCAGGAAAGTTACTCGGTTTCCTCATCTCGAGCCGGGGAATTGAAGTCAACCCGGGTAAAATACGTGCTATCGAGAGCATGAAATTGCCTGTACGTCTCAAAGATGTGCAGAAGTTCACTGGCTGTCTTGCATCCCTAAGTCGGTTTGTGAGCCGACTAGGTGAGAAGGCCTTGCCCCTATACCAATTGATGAAGAAGAGCAAAACATTCGTTTGGACCCCGCAGGCCGATGCGGCGTTCAAAGATTTGAAGAGAATGCTCTCAACAGCACCCGTGTTGGCGTCCCCGTTGCCCAAGGAGTCTATGCTGCTGTATATTGCTGCCACCAACCGGGTAGTCAGTGTAGCCATTGTGGTAGAGAGAGACGAAGGGGACAAGCTGATACAGAGACCGGTGTACTACCTCAGCGAGGTGATCTCGGAATCCAAGCAGAACTACCCGCACTACCAGAAGATGGCATATGGAGTGTACATGGCAGTGACCAAGCTCAAGCACTACTTCCAAGAGCACCCAATCACAGTGGTGTGCGAGGCTCCCCTCGCCGAGATCATCGGTTGCAAGGATGCTAGCGGCCGGGTTGCCAAATGGGCCATCCAGTTGTCTCCGTACGCTCCGGCATACGAGAGACGCGATGCCATCAAGTCGCAGGTGCTGCCGGACTTTTTGGTAGACAGGGCCGAGATCAGTACGAACCTCCGATGCCGGATTACAATTTCTGGAGGATGCATTTTGATGGCTCCAAGGCCAAGATCGGGTTGGGTGCCGGAGTGGTTTTCACTTCACCAAAACAAGATGTGCTGAAGTATGTCCTGCAAATTCATTTCCGGGCATCTAACAATGTCGCTGAGTACGAGGCCTTGGTTCATGGATTGAATGTCGCCAAGGAGATTGGCATCCGCCGGATAGAGTGTTTCGGCGATTCCGACCTCGTGGTGCAGCAGGTGTCGGGGAACTGGGATGCACTGGATGCCAACATGGCCTTGTATCGGTTTCATGTGCAAAAAATATCCGGATTTTTCGAGGGATGCGAGTTCAAGCACATACCCAGAGGAGAAAACGAGGCAGCAGATGTATTGTCCAAGCTGGGATCATCTCGGGATGCCATCCCTCCCGGGATCGCCCTCGGACACTTGAGGAAGCCATCTATTCAGCCCTCACCCGAGTCGGATTCTATCTTCATCCCCAAGGAGCCTGGTTCGGAAGCTGTACCCATGGAAGTAGAAGACGGGAGCATCACGTCGAACCCGGGGACTACACCATAGTGCTCAGAGAGGCAAAGAAAGATGATGATGGAGGTGATGTCGGCAGAACCAATGGACATAGATATCCCCGTGTTCCCGGTTCGACCTGTCCCGGGATGGGCACAACCCATTATGGTTTACATCTTGGAAGGAACCCTCCCGGAAAGCGAAGTGGAAGCCCGGCAGATAGTGCGGAGGTCAAAAGCATACACCGTCATCAATCAAGAGCTATACAAGAGGAGTGTCACCGAGGTACTCCAGAGGTGTGTGGAACCGGAAGAAGGCCAAGAGATGCTACTGGAAATACACCAGGGAGAATGTGGACATCATGCATCATCCCGGGCCCTGGTGGCGAAAGTGTTCCGGCATGGGTTCTACTGGCCTACTGCGTTACAGCAGGCAGAAGACATTGTCCGTAAGTGTGGAGGATGCCAGAGGTTTGCTCACCGAATACATATGCCGGCATCGGCACTGAAGACAATCCCTATCACTTGGCCATTCGCGGTATGGTGTTTGGACATGGTCGGGCAGTTCAAGCCAGCAAGAGGCAACATGACACACATACTGGTCATGGTGGAAAAGTTCACCAAGTGGATAGAGGTCAAACCAATCCGGAAGTGTGACAGACACACCGCCGTGCAATTCCTGAAAGACATCATCTTGAGGTACGGATACCCACACAGCATCATCGCGGATAATGGCACAAATTTTGTGCTGAGAAGGGAATCCGGTTGGATGTCGCATCAGTGGCACACCCGGAAGCAAACGGGCAAGTTGAGAGAGCAAATGCATTGGTCTTGGCCGGCATCAAAGCCCGCTTGATCGAACCACTGCTGAGAACTCCGGGATGCTGGCTAGAGGAGATACCGGCAGTGTTATGGGGTCTCCGGACCACACCGAATAGGTCTACCGGGTATACGCCATTCTTCATGGTGTATGGTGCCGAGGCAGTACTCCCGACCGACATACAGTATGATTCCCCGAGAGTGGCAATGTTCACCGAGACCGAGGCAAAAGAGGCCTGAGAAAATGATGTTGACTTACTTGAAGAAGCAAGAGAATTGGCATTGTCTCGGTCTGCAATTTATCAGCAAAATCTCCGTCGCTATCATAGCCGGAAGGTGCACCCAAGAGTATTCCGAGAGGGAGATCTTGTGCTGAGGCTCATCCAACGCACGGCCGAAATGCTTAAGCTGTCACCTCCATGGGAGGGACCTTTTGTGATAAGCAGGGCATTGCACAATGATTCTTATTACCTTGTAGATGGACAGGAGGCTAGGAAAGGTGTAATGGACAAATCCGGTGAGGAAACCAAGCGTCCATGGAATGTAGCCCTGCTTCGACCCTTTTACACGTAAAGGGTGCAGTGTATGTTGTATTTCGATTTTTATCTATCAATGAAAGTTCGGCACCCCGGGAGGAACCCGGGGACTGCCTCGTTGTTTACCCCTTTATGTTGTTCCGTTTATTTATTGTTCCATGTTGGCAACCCGGGAAGGAACCTGGGGACTGCCTGATACCTATTTTTTATGTTCTCTATATGCCAGGAAAGTTCCGAGATCGATTCTCAAGTCAAAGTAATGTATGTCATGTGAAATAATCTTGTGACTCCACTGACGAACGCCGAAATGGTAGTCAAGAGCAAAGAGCATCAAATGTGGGGAACACGAAAACGGTCTCGGGGACTCGGAGCAGGAACTTATCCGGCATATCTGTTCTACTAACCCGGTTATTTTTATGTAGGGAATTTGGCTAACTAGAACTTGGATATTCATAAGTAATGTATGCCGTGCATGGGATTTCGGGACTCGGCTGTCGAACGCCGAAATGGTAGACAAGAGCAGAGATTGCATGAGTACGGTAGACATGAAAATGAACTCGGGGACTCGTTGCAGAGTAAACCAACATAGCTCGTTTTTATATATAACATAGTGCAAAGTACGAATTTAAAGAGTATATATTACATGTTGCACCCGGCATCCCGGGGATTTAACGATTCTACACTTAAAAGTTTCTAGGGAAGAGGGGAAGCCGGCTTCTCGGCGGTAGCAGCAGCAGGAACGGCGGTGACAGTCTCCTCCGCGCCAGCAGCGGTACTCGGGGCATCCGGATGCGCCTCGGCCTGAGAGGCCTCGGGTGGGGATGGAGTGGCAGCATCCCGGGAGTCCACGATCTCGGTGGCGGCACCGGAAGCGGCATCGTCTTCCTCCGGGATCTCGGCGTCCGCATCACCAGTTGCGCCAGTCTCGCCATCATCTTCATAATCTGACTCGGAGTCAGAAGTGATGAGGCTGGTGGTGAAGACGCCGATGTCGGACCAGGACGCGACGCCATGCGCCACCTCTTGGCGCCGCTGGATCTTAGCCGGATCGGTGCACCACGGCGAGATGGTGCGCAGGCGCTGGATCACATCAAGATCGAGACCCTCCTACCAGCTAAGTACATGGGTCAAGACTTGGTCGGCGCCAGCACGCGCACCGGAGCGCTTCCAAGCGTGAAGTCGCTTGCCAGCATCTCGGAGCGCAGTCGCCAATTCGCTGACCCAGAGGGTAGCGCTGACGCCTGGCCATAGTGCTCCATGGACATGGACCGCCGCGCTGATCAGCTCGGTCCCGATCGACCTGAGAGGCACTATCCGGGCCTTCAGAGCAGTGAGGTGATCCTCAATGTCCCAGGAGTCCGAGACAGGGCCCTTCCCGGCACGCTTCTCCCGGGCGGCAGCGACTGCAAGGTTGGCAGCGTCGCGGGAGTGCTCAAATTGCCCTTTAAAAAGAAGAGCTGTCAAGCGGCTAGGTCATGAGGATGGTAGCAGTAAAGAAAGAGAGCAGGAGAAAACGATGTCGGTAAACTTACTGTTCAGATCCCGGTTCAATCCGGTCAGCTCGGAGAGCCAGGTATCCGCCTTTGACCGGAGAAGCGCCAGCTCGGTCTCGGCGTGGTGCGCGCGCGCCTCGGATTGATCCAAGGTCTCCCTCTGCTTCTTCGACGCCTCCACGAAGCGCGTCTTCATGTCGGTCGCGGCAAGTTTGGCCTTCTTGAGCTCGGCGCTTAGCCGCGCGATCTCGGATTGGGTCGCGGCAAGCGCAGACTTTTGCTCCACCGAGACTTTTCGCGCGGCATCCCGCTCCTCCTGGAGGCGCCCCTCACACTTCTTGGACTGACCAAAGTCAGCAAGAAGCCGGTGGAAGATGCTGCCCCGTTTTTTGCCGCAGTCCTGAATTCAAACAAAGAAAGCAATGTCAATCTCGGGAAGGATTCCGGGGACTCGGGGTGTTCCGGGATCTCTGTCAGTTAAAACTACTCGGTAGGGAGGATCTCGGGGTCTCATGTTCAAAGTCTTGTGTTTTTTCTAAAGATTGGAGCCTAGTGGTCTGCTATTCGGTGGAATCTAGAGCACCAAGCACCAATCTCGGGGACTAGCGGGGATGGAACAATTGAATTTTGGAAAAGTTAAGGGAAAAAACTTACTTCGACCACCCGAGTGACGTCCGGCGCGGCCACCTGGAGAGCGTGTAGAGCTTGGGCGCTGCGGCTAGGGCCGGCAGCGTGCAAATCCTCCACGATCTCGGAGGCATCGGCGGCGATCCAGGATTTATTGTATTCTTCGACAGCACGCATGCCGGAACTGCCAGGCGCGCTAGCAGTAACGACCTCCCGGGATCCTGAAGGCATAAAGGAGCTTACGGTTGCTCGCAGCGTCTGCAGGGCGGCAGTGGGGATCTCGGCAGGAGGTGGCGGTAATCGCGAAAACTTACCCGTGCTTAGGGCCAAGTCTTGGGCCGAAGATGTCGGAGGAGCAGTAGGTTTGGCGGAGGCTGTTTTCTGCCCGGCGGACTTGCTGCGTGATTTCCCGTCAGGATGATCAGATTGCCGGGAAGCGGCCATGGGCTGTTTCGGCGGAGGAATCTTGCCCGAGGCCTGCCGGGAGGAGGCTCCCAGCACGACCTGCCGAGGAGGACTTGCGATGTCCGTCTCGAGTCCGGGCACCCTGCGCGGGCTGTCCGGGAGGAGGATGTCTTCGGAGGCAGCGGTAGCCTGGGCCGGAATCTCGTCCACCACGGGACGAGCATCCGAAGTCGCAGCGGCAGCCTGCGCGGCACCAGGGGCAGGGTGCTCGATGTCTGCTGCGGAAGGGCGGGATGGAGAAGGAGCAGCCCGAGGCAGGCTAGGAGTGCGGGATCCCGGAGGTTGGGAACCCGCGGATGCCGGGACGTCAAGTGCATCTATGAAAAAGTATATCAGAAAATACATCGGGAGAAGACAAAACCATGCAACTCAAAGCAAAAAGGTCTTACCCGGAATCGACGGTGGGAGGACCTCTCCTTCGGCGTGGAGGCTTCTCGGCCGTTTGCTTGTTCGGCCTGCTCTTCTTGTGGGTGATGCCGGGTGTGAAGGGGATCGTGTGCAGAAAACAAAAAATTTCCTACCAACGATATCCTAAAAGCATGCCAAGATCTATTCTATGCAGATATAGTAGTACGAACGGAGATCGGAATACGTACCCTTGTAGACCGAAAGCGGGGATTACGTTCCCGCACAAACGTTGTCGATGAAGACCGACGAAGCCGACCTCAAGGTCGTGTAGAGGAAGCAGGCCTCCGAGTACCGCTAGCGCAGCACCTCGCAGGGAGTCGCACACGTACGGTGGAGACGACGGCCTCCGAAGCTCCAGTCCAGGACGAGCAGCGGAAGACTTGGACCGGAACACCAGCAGCGCGGCAGCGGGCTATGGTGGAAGAGATCCCCCTTTCCTCAGCTCGGCGCGGCTCCAACTTGGGAACCACGAGATCGAGAGAGAAATTGGGAATTAATTGGTGAATTAAAAGGCCAGGGGTGCCCCTTCTTATATAGGCTCCCAGGGGGGAGCCAACTTGCTAACCAGGCAATGTGGGACTAACCCCCACATGCCTGGTGCGGCATGGCTGGGTGTGCCGGCCCCCTAGTGGGCCTCTTGGCCCACTTGGGTCGGCCCCCAAGCCCCCACCGAATTCCCCTTGGGAATTTTGCCCTCTTGGGCCTTCTTTCGACCAGAAGGCCCATTTAGGGAAATCAGCCTAAATAAATCCGAAAATAAATATATAAAATTATATTTGCACATTAATTACACTAATTAATATCAAACATAATATATATAATTTTTCCTAGCTCCGAAAACTCTTTCGGCGCTGCCCGATCTCCATCGGTCCCCTCCCGGGACGCTCCCGGTGATCTCCTTCCTTTCCGGTTGTCTTGTCAAAACCCCTTAAGTGTGTTACCCTAGCGGTTCGATATAATATCAGGTATGATCAAGACTCCTCAATGATCAACGACTAACTCGTAGGCCTGGACCCCATGAATCAATCCCTGAGATATAACGAATGACTTTCATCTATCAAACCTGAACGTAAAGTCTTAAACCTTTTGCCATAGCGATACTTAGCACGTCCGAGCGTCGTTCCATAGATATCTCCATACCTAATCCCGACCTCGTTACCGATGACGCTATCTTCTACTCGTTCATGATCTCATGTCTCCGTGACCTAGTCACATGCTTGCAAGCTCATTAGACATGATCTCACCGAGTGGGCCCGAGAGTATCTATCCTGCTATGCGGACTGGCAAATCCCGCTATTGACCCCTCGTCTCAACTACTCCTTTCCGATACCCAAACGTATCACCGTTATTGTCATACTAAATAAGATACGACGTTTGGTGCAATCAAAGTATCTTCCAGGAATAACAATAAGAGTTGATCTCACGGTCAAAGGCGTAACGACTACGTTCTCCAAATCTGGGTATGTCCATCACATCGTTCTCTAGCGATATGACTCTCATTGCCGACCGGCGCCATGCCCCATGACCGGGAAACCTCGATCATCAATCGCGCAACGAAACTAGTCTTAGTAGAGGCTATTAGGGACCTGGTTGTTTACGTATCACACCCGCATTAATGTTTCCGCTTAATACGGTTCTAGCATGACACAAAAACCTATTATGAACAAACGAGATATGATAAAGAATACACTTTATTAATTGCCTCTAGGGCATATCTCCTTCAGTCTCCCACTTGCACTAGAGTACAACTTAATCTAGATTACAACTTGGTAAAAGCCTAACACCCATAGCTAACTGGTGCTTTTCATGTTTATCAAGCGGAAGAGGCTTCGTCAGCGGATCTGCCACATTCAGATCCGTATGCACTTTGCAAATCTTCACATCGCCTCCTTGTACGTACTGACGTATCACATGGAAGCGTCGGAGAATGTGTTTGGCGGTGGAGTGAGACCTTGGCTCCTTGGCGTTCGCAATAGCACCCGTATTGTCGCAAAAGAGGATCACGGGATCTTGCACGCTCGGGAACACTCCAAGTTCGATGACGAACTTGCTCAGCCACACAGCTTCATTCGCGGCTTCGCAAGAAGCGATATACTCCGACTCCATTGTAGATTGTGCGACTATGGGTTGCTTCCCACTTCTCCAGCACACGGCGCCTCCATTCACCTTGAACACGTAACCTGTCTGTGACTTACAGTCATCGGGGTCTGAGCAGAAACTTGCATCTACGTAACCCGTTACGCCAAGTTCTTCATCGCAGCCCCCATACACAAGGAACATTTCCTTTGTCTTATTGAGATACTTAAGAATGCTCTTAACAGCTACCCAATGCGGCATTCCAGGATTACTCTGGAACCGGCTTGTCAAACTTAGAGCTAATGCCACATCCGGTCTAGTACTCAGCATTGCATACATGATCGATCCTATGGCTGAAGCATAAGGATGTTTCGTCATTTCGGCCTTACCCAGCTCCATCACCGGACACTGCGCCTTACGCAATATCTTATTCTTGATAACCGGCAGAGAACCCTTCTTTGCCTTCTCCATACGGAAACGCTTCAGTATTTTATCAAGATAAGTACTCTGACTTAGTGCTAATAGGCGCCTTGATCTATCGCGATAGATTTTTATGCCTAAAACATACGCAGCTTCTCCTAAGTCCTTCATGGAAAATTTACTGTTTAAATATTCCTTCACGCTATTCAGAAGTTCCACATCGTTCCCAATCAGCAATATGTCGTCAACATACAGTGCTAAGAACACAACCGAGCTCCCACTTATTTTCTTTTAAATACAGGTCTCTTCCACATTCTGGATAAATCCAAAACCTTTGATTACCTCATCAAAGTGAAGATTCCAGCTCTGAGATGCCTGCTTCAATCCATAGATGGATCGCTGAAGCTTGCACACCTTGTTAGCATTTCCTGGATCAACAAAACCTTCCGGCTGTACCATGTACAACTCTTCCTCAATGTTTCCATTTAGGAAGGCCGTTTTGACGTCCATCTGCCAGATTTCATAATCATAGTAGGCAACTACCGCTAACAAAATCCAAATAGACTTAAGCATCGCTACCGGTGAAAAAGTTTCATCGTAGTCAATTCCATGAACTTGTCGGAAACCCTTTGCGACAAGCCGAGCTTTATAGACGGTCACATTACCATCAGCATCAGTCTTCTTCTTAAAGATCCACTTATTCTCGATGGCCTTGCGCCCTTCGGGAATATCCATCAAACTCCACACTTTGTTATCATACATGGATCCTATTTTGGATTTCATGGCTTCAAGCCATTTCTCGGACTCTAGACTCGCCATCGCCTCCTTATAGTTCGTAGGTTCTTCTTGCTCGACTAGCATGACGGTGCAAACCATGTTGTCATACCATTCTGGTGCGATCCGAGATCTACCAGACCTACGAGGTAGAATATCTTCCTCGACAGTTTCTCCCACTCCTTCCACGGAGGACGTTTCCGGAATTGCTTCCATTGCGCCACTCGGAATCTCGAGTTCAGGATCAACGATTTCATCGAGGTCTACCTTCCTCCCACTTACTTCTTTCGCGAGAAACTCCTTCTCTAGAAAGGTACCGGTCTTCGCGACAAAAGTTTTGCCCTCAGCTTGGTTGTAGAAGGTGTACCCAACGGTTTCCCGCGGATATCCTACAAAGACGACTTTCTCCGACTTCGGTTCGAGTTTGTCGGGCTGTAGTTTCTTAACGTACGCCTCACAACCCCAAACCTTCAGAAATGATAACTTAGGCTTTTGGCCATACCATAATTCATACGGCGTCGTTTCAACGGACTTGGACGGAGCCCTATTTAAAATGAATGCGGCTGTTTCTAACGCATAACCCCAGAAGGACACTGGCAGATCGGTAAGAGACATCATAGATCGGACACTATCCAGTAGAGTACGATTACGTCGCTCGGTCACGCCGTTACGCTGAGGCGTTCCGGCTGGCGTAAGTTGGGGTACTATGCCACAACTCTTTAGATGTGTGCCAAACTCAAAACTCAAGTACTCTCCACCGCGATCGGATCGGAGATGCTTGATTTTCCTATTAAGCTGATTCTCAACTTCACTCTGGAATTCTTTGAACTTTTCAAACGTTTCAGACTTGTGTTTCATCATATAGATATAACCGTATCTACTCAAGTCATCAGTGAAGGTGACGAAGTAACGATAACCATTGCGTGTCCAAACGCTCATCGGTCCACACACATCTGTATGTATGATCCCCAACAAATCTGACGCCCGTTCAACGAAACCTTTGAACGGTGTCCTGTTCATTTTGCCCATAAGGCATGGTTCGCATGTATCGAGGGATCCGAAATCCAACGAGTCCAAAAGTCCATCGGAGTGGAGTTGCTTCATGCGCTTTACACCAATATGACCAAGACGGCAATGCCACAAAAACATGGCGGTATCGTCACTACACTTAATCCGTTTGGCTTCTATGTTATGGATGTGAGTACTACGATCGAGATTCAACAAGAATAAACCGTTATTCTCGGGAGCATCAACATAAAAGATATCATTCATATTAATAGCACAATTGCTTGACACTGATTTAAATGAATAACCGTCTTGTAACAGGCAAGACCCACTTATAATGTTTACACTCAAGGATGGCACAAAATAACATTTATTTAAAACCAAAACTAATCCCGATGGTAGATGCAGAGGGAGCGTGCCGACAACCACCACGTCGACTCTCGATCCGTTGCCGACGCGCATTGTCACCTCATCCTTCGCCAGCCGCCTTCTATTCCATAACTCCTCCTGAGAGTTACATATATGAGCAACAGAACCAGTATCAAATACCCACGTGTTGCTCCGGGCGGATGTAAGGTACACATCTATAACATGTATATCAAATATACCTTGCTCTTTGTCGACCGTCTTGCCAGACTTCCTATCCTCCAGGTACTTGGGGCAGTTGCGCTCAGGTGATCCGATGGTCACCACCATCTTCTTCAGCTTGATTTCCAATTCGGCCACTTCGAGCATCTTCAGGATTTCCGACAGGGGTTTTGACGTCCCTTTCATGCCGTAGTCCACTATGGCGTTCTTATAGCTAGGGGGCAGAGAAATCAGCGCCTTATCAATAACCACCTCCTCTGGGATCACACTTCCCAGATCACTCAGAAGTCGAGCGCAGCCAAACAACTTGGCCAAGTGCTCACTAATATTGCCGTGCTCTTCCATCTGGACTGAGAAGAAAAGCACATATGCTTCGTACCTCTCAGCCTTGACTTGTCGTGCAAAAACAACCATGAGTTCAGTGATTATATCATAAGCACCCTTGTTCATGAAGCGGTTTTGCAGGTCAGCCTCCATGGCAAAGAGCATGCCACTCTGGACATAAGAAGAAATTTCCGCCTTTGCCCCATGGACAATCCTTTCGATTTCCGGGGCGGTGTTTGGAAGATCACCTAAGGGGGCATCAAGGATGTAGGCCACCTTGTGGGTTTCAAGGATGGACTTCAGATCGCGGAACCAGGACACGAAGTTAGACCCATCGGTCTTAAGCTTCTCTTTCTCAATGAACAGGTTTAGGTTAAAGGAGGGATGAGACATCTACAATGGAATTTGCAACAACATAAGACTTTGTTCATAATAATTTTGAGTTATAGTATTTTAGAAAATAACTAACATAACTCCCACTCAAACGAACATCCCTCCTGGCCGTTTAAGCGATTACACGACCCCCATCCATTGCACCACCCCTCATCATCAAAGCTGGCGGCACAACTTCAAGAGTAGACAAAATCGTCTGCCACACCAATTTTGTGACTCGTGCTCGACCTTTCGGTCTTCCTGTTCCGAGGCCATACCTCTGAGTATGCTAGGCTCGCCACCAAAGACCTCCACGCTGACGCTTGTGCAACATGGCTTACACCCACTGTATGCGAATGACGAGATGTATGACACCCGATCATCACGACCTGCCTCATAACGTAGAACTTTCTTGGTGGTGCGCGTTGGAGGGAGAACACTAGTGGTATTTTGAAGGGATCATCTTATTCAGCTACCGCCGTGTAACTAATGTATACTATACACACAATCACACAAAATAAGATGCACACAAAACATCAAATGTAATGCAATGTGATATAGTCCATTGCGCCATGGTCTTCTTGGCGCCCGCAGTTTATAAACAATTTAATAAACCTACCTTGACCATATCACATAGCCCCTGCAAAATAAAGTTAGACGCTTCTACTTTATCTTTTGCATATTTTACGTGGCTTGGGGCATTCGTAAATAGAACCGCTTCATACCTAGGAATCTTATGACCACAACAACGATCCAATAATTGCATGTTTAAGCATCCCTTTCGGGCCCTCCATTAAAAATGCGAAGAGCAACTAAAGAGAGAGAAACTGACACCCGCCAGCCACATATACGGTACAAGCCGTATGTCAGTAGTGGAACCAGTCTCGCGTAAGCGTACGCGTAAAGTCGGTCCGGGCCGCTTCATCAACTCAATGCCGCTGGAATACACAAGTGCACGCTAGATGGTAGCAAATAACAGGAACGGTGCCCCCGTGCAGAGCACGGGTTCTAACAGCGTACAGCTATATCTACGATAGATCGGCTCTGATACCACTGAAGGGGATCGTGTGCAGAAAACAAAATTTTTCCTACCAACGATATCCTAAAAGCATGCCAAGATCTATTCTATGCAGATATAGTAGTACGAACGGAGATCGGAATACGTACCCTTGTAGACCGAAAGCGGGGATTACGTTCCCGCACAAACGTTGTCGATGAAGACCGACGAAGCCGACCTCAAGGTCGTGTAGAGGAAGCAGGCCTCCGAGTACCGCTAGCGCATCACCTCGCAGGGAGTCGCACACGTACGGTGGAGACGACGGCCTCCGATGCTCCAGTCCAGGACGAGCAGCGGAAGACTTGGACCGGAACACCAGCAGCGCGGCAGCGGGCTATGGTGGAAGAGATCCCCCTTTCCTCAGCTCGGCGCGGCTCCAACTTGGGAACCACGAGATCGAGAGAGAAATTGGGAATTAATTGGTGAATTAAAAGGCCAGGGGTGCCCCTTCTTATATAGGCTCCCAGGGGGGAGCCAACTTGCTAACCAGGCAATGTGGGACTAACCCCCACATGCCTGATGCGGCATGGCTGGGTGCGCCGGCCCCCTAGTGGGCCTCTTGGCCCACTTGGGTCGGCCCCCAAGCCCCCACCGAATTCCCCTTGGGAATTTTGCCCTCTTGGGCCTTCTTTCGACCAGAAGGCCCATTTAGGGAAATCAGCCTAAATAAATCCGAAAATAAATATATAAAATTATATTTGCACATTAATTACACTAATTAATATCAAACATAATATATATAATTTTTCCTAGCTCCGAAAACTCTTTCGGCGCTGCCCGATCTCCATCGGACCCCTCCCGGTGATCTCCTTCCTTTCCGGTTGTCTTGTCGAAACCCCTTAAGTGTGTTACCCTAGCGGTTAGATATAATATCAGGTATGATCAAGACTCCTCAATGATCAACGACTAACTAGTAGGCCGTGACCCCATGAATCAATCCCTGAGATATAACGAATGACTTTCATCTATCAAACCTGAACGTAAAGTCTTAAACCTTTTGCCATAGCGATACTTAGCACGTCCGAGCGTCGTTCCATAGATATCTCCATACCTAATCCCGACCTCGTTACCGACGACGCTATCTTCTACTCGTTCATGATCTCATGTCTCTGTGACCTAGTCACATGCTTGCAGGCTCATTAGACATGATCTCATCGAGTGGGCCCGAGAGTATCTATCCTGCTATGCGGACTGGCAAATCCCGCTATTGACCCCTCGTCTCAACTACTCCTTTCCGATACCCAAAAGTATCACCGTTATTGTCATACTAAATAAGATACGACGTTTGGTGCAATCAAAGTATCTTCCAGGAATAACAATAAGAGTTGATCTCACGGTCAAAGGCGTAACGACTACGTTCTCCAAATCTGGGTATGTCCATCACATCGTTCTCTAGCGATATGACTCTCATTGCCGACCGGCGCCATGCTCCATGACCGGGAAACCTCGATCATCAATCGCGCAACGAAACTAGTCTTAGTAGAGGCTACTAGGGACCTGGTTGTTTACGTATCACACCCGCATTAATGTTTCCGCTTAATACGGTTCTAGCATGACACAAAAACCTATCATGAACAAACGAGATATGATAAAGAATACACTTTATTAATTGCCTCTAGGGCATATCTCCTTCAGGGTGCACCGGCAGGGGTGGTGTCGGAAGCCGCACGCTTGCGGGTCTCGGCGCGCTTCGTCACGGACGTGGGTCTCGGACCCACTGGCGAAGCCCAGTTGAGGGGAAGAGCGTCAATCACATCGAGTATTTGACAATCAATCTCATCCTCATCATCTGAGGAAACGGAAATAGCCTCTGAGGTTGAAGGGTTACCCGGAGCAGCAACACGAGCTAGAGGAATAGCAAGGTGGTCCTCGCCGTCGGGATCCTCTCTCGGCATCTTATTTGGTGCCGGGACGTTCGGCACGAACTTCCCACCGGCATGCATCGCGTCCTCTTCAGTCTGCCGCTCGAATAACTGCACGAACAAGTCATTGCATGACAACCATGTCGGTTTCCAGCAGAATCCAGGTGCAAATGTAAGTTGGCGAAAGACAGACACAAGCACCTGCCGCAGTGGTTTTTTTCCGGGAACCCCCGACAAGACCCCAAGTATAGTCATCCGGCATCTTCGTTCGAGCAATAGCTCGAACGCGCCGGGCGACTGCGGAATGGTCCAACCCGAAGATGCTGGTCCTGGTGGGATCTAATATCCCGTCCATATGGCACATCTTGTGCACTCGGGTCTGTAGGGGGCAGACACGACGAAAGATAAAGCAGCGCAGGAGGTCGTCGCCAGTCATTTTATCCGTCAGCACATTGAGGACATCGTGCATACATCTGACCTCCTCGGTATCTGGGAGCCGGTTCCAGAGGTCGAATTCGCGGGGAGGACCAATGGCAAACTCCGGCAGATTGATGAAATCCGGGTTCGAGGATCCCGGACCATCTCCCGAATCCTCCCGTTTTTTCACGTAGAAGAAGCTACGCTGCCACTTCCGGCAAGATTCTAGCCCCTGGACTTTGGGGAATCCGGAATCAGCGCGGGGGATTATAGTGGCCGCCCCGCAGTCGACTAAGTCTTTGACCTTCTTATCCAGGTTGGGGATGACTTGGCGGCGGAGGATGAAGTACTTGGCCCAGAGGTCCAAGAAAGGCCACACGCCGAGATACGCTTCCGCGTAGGTGGTGAAGACCGAGAGCATCATTATTGCGTTGGCTGGGAGATGATGGGGTTGGAGGCCGTAGGTGTCGAGGAAGTCGTGGAAGAAGGGGCTAGCCGGAAGCCCGAACCCACGCTCAAAATACGTGAGGAATACAACGTATTCCCCGGGTTGGGGTTCCGGTTGGACCTCGCCCTCCGGAAGTCGACTCTCGACTTCTGGCGGAATCCGGTGCGTCCGGTACAGCCACTCGAGATCCTTCTGGATGGTCTCGGAACCATCCCAGCACCCCCGAACACTCTCTTCACCCATCTCGGAGTGACCTGAGGATGTATCCGGGCTATTCTGCAGGCGGAGCGACGGTTAGTGTTGTTAGTCTACCAGGAGCTAAGACTACGGATCACAAACTCCTAATTGCAACCGGGTTCCTAGCAAATGAGATCTACCGCCCGTGAATAAAATGAAACTTAATCGACGCGAAATACACTCGGGTGAGATACGAAGATGGCCGAATGCAAGTGAAAGATGGAGTGTGGAGGGCACCGTCGTCAACGCCGCACGGCTCGCGCTCGCCGGCGGCGGTGCAACCTACGGATGCGTGGCTTCACGGCCGAGCGCTTAGCATCGCCGTCGTGGTGAAGCTCGCCGTGGCGGGTGGAAGAACTCACCGGAGGGAATGAAGCCGATGGCGAGCGAGAGTAGCGTGGCCCGATGATGGAGACGAAGCGCTCCGGCGACGAACGGCAACGGCGGTGCTTGAGATCCGAGCGCGGCGACGGCGAGGTGCTCGAGACGGTGGTGGGAGAAATGAGGAGTTGGGGAAGAGGCTGAAGAGACCGTTCCGGTCCCCTATTTATGGGGGAGATCCGGAGCGTTTTCCGAGTTTCCCGCCCACGATCTCTCCGATCGTGGGTGGGATCAGTTTTGTGCCGCGCGGTACGTGGCGTCCCCAGGAGCGCCCGATCCGGCCACACCGCGGGCCACAGAGCCCCAACGTTTGGACTTCGGATCGGCTGCGGCCCCCGGCGCGCGAACCCGAGCATCGGCGTGCTCGGTCAGAAGCACTCAAGTGCATTTGTGACTCGACAAGACCTCGGGTGGGACCCAGCCCAAGATTTGGAATTCAATCCGGCGCGAACTGTAATATTCATTGACGTGGCACTATCCATTTAGGAGCATGGCCTTCCGGTCGAAAGGATCTCGGTGCGGGGATCTCGGTAAAAATCATCTCGACATCAATTCCAAGGATCGTCTCTTGTTTCCTTGGGTGATTGTGGTTATTAAAGCTGATCCCGCACATCATCCGGGGTCGCTGCGCACCACCAGCTTCGGGGACTAGTGTCGGGGGGCTGCCCCCCGGGTAGGGCAGATCCCGGCACAATTCGACAATGTGGCAACAGTTCTTGACCTTTGCCGAGAGCAAGGGCCACCCCCTGGTGAGCTGAAGGGGCAACTTGACCTTTCAGAATTGGTAGAGTGCAAGGTGCCTCCTGGCAGGCGCAAGGGTCGTCCTGGGCGGCTATAAATAGACACCCCGAGCCCTCATAACATCACAAGCATCAGCGGGTGGTTCCTCTAAGAACTAGCTTCTCGAAGATGTCTTTGCTGGTAGGCTAAGACATCTTCGAGAGGCTAGGCCTAGAGGTACTCATCCTAAGCGGAACTCGAGTGCTTCCGGGAGAGACCTCGGACCTTGTAGCTCCGAGTAGACTCCCGGAAGGAAAAGTACTCGGAGGTACCGGATAGGCAATCCGGGTAAGTGCTAACCGGAACATTTATCTCAGTCCTAGCAGGTTACTAGGTGTGTGCAGGAAGGACTCGCAAGGTCGAACAAGGAGGTGACCGGCATGAGGGATGCCGGTAGGACGTCAACGGTCTGCAGCAGGCTTTCCCGCCTGATGCGGGGGGAAGTACCATCCCCCCTGACACGGAAGCATGGTCACCTCCCACCTGGCACGGAAGCATGATCACCTCCCACCTGACACGGAAGCATGGTCACCTCCCGCCTGACACGGGAGCGCGTCAGCCGGTACGACGACGGTACGACAAGACTGGACATGCCTAGCCTGGCAATCCGGAAAAGGCTACCCGGGATGGCCAAGGACATGTCCTGTCTCTGACAGGGGGACAATGATGTTCCAGGACGGCGCCTGCCGTCCTTTCCGGAATGATGACGAAGGGGCTACGCCGGATAGCACGACGACTAGGTCGCACTAGCCGGTGTCGACATAACGGTTAGGCCTGTCCGGTGGGGCCAAGCCGGATTAGGGTTTCCGGCCCTCCTGGCCGAAACTCTATAAAAGGCGCCATAACTGCTCCTCTGGAGGAGAGACCAATTTGGGAGCCAAAACTCTAGCCTCATTTACTCCTAGAGCATTTACTTCCTCCTCCCTCTAGTTCATCTAGTTCTTCGTGTTCTTCACCTCAAGAGCTCTAAGAGCAAGTTGTAGCCCTTGTTCCACACTTATATTGAGAGGAAAGGCAGGAGTAGGGGTGTTACCTCCCCACGAGGGCCCTGAACCTGGATACATCGTGTGTGTGTTGTGTGCCTTCGTGCATTTGTTCGTGTTTGCTAGATCTTTCCCCTTGCGCTTTGATCTTGTTTCTTGTTCTTGGGAGATCTCGGTTATACTGGGATCCTTCCCGTGTGAGCTCTTCAGCTCGCTATCCCTCCCCAGATCCACCAACGCCCATCGGCCCCACACATTAGCCATCCTATGGCATCTGCCGTAACACCACCACGACAGTTAGTGAAGGTTTTACTCTCTTCAGTTTAACCACTAGCTAATTTACGGGATCTCCGATCACATAGGTTGGGTTACTACCATGGCAACTCATGTGGGTTTCATACCTATCTCCCTCGATGCATTTTCTATCACAACACGTGATAGCCCTTTGGTGAAGGGATCTGCCAGATTCTTAGCCGACTGGATATAATCCAACGCTATAACTCCGGAGTTTCTTAAATGTCTGACAGATTTTAATCTCATTCTTATGTGTTTGTTGGACTGCATGTTGTCCTTTGAACTCTTAAGCTTAACAATCACTGTTTGGTTATCACAGTTCATTAGGATAGCCGGAACTGGCTTTTCAACCACTGGCAAGTGCATCAAAAGATCTCGAAGCCATCCTGCTTGGACACCAGATGTGTCCAATGCTGTTAATTCTGCTTCCATTGTCGATCTCATCAGGACCGTTTGCTTGCAAGACTTCCAGGAAACAGCACCACCTCCAAGGGTAAACACAACCCTGTTGTGGCTTTCATCTCATCAGCATCAGAGATCCAATTCGCATCACAGTACCCTTCAAGCACTAACGGGCTTCCAGAATAGTGAAGTTCGTAGTTCTCAGTACCTTTCAGATAGCGCATAATTCTTTCGAAAAGATGCCAATGTACATCACCCGGATTGGAAACAAACCGGCTAAGATTGCAAACAGCAAACATGATGTCAGGCCTTGTCGCGCTAGCTAGGTACATGAGAGAACCAATTACTTGAGAGTACCTTAGTTGATCCTTAGCTGTGCCAGTAAACTTTCGAATCTGCACACTAGGATTATAAGGCGTTGGACAAGTTTTGTAGTCCGAATATCCAAATCGACTCAAAATCTTCTCAACATAATGGGATTGCAAAAGTGTAATCCCACCCTCATTATCTCTCAGCAGCTTGATGTTCAGAATAACATCAGCCACACCAAGGTCCTTCATCTCAAAGTTTTGAGATAGAAAAGACTTGACCTCCTCAATGACTTTGAGGTTGGTCCCAAAAATCAGTATGTCATCAACATACAAGCACAATATAACTCCTTCACCCCACCATGGCGATAGTATACGCATTTGTCAGCTTCATTAACAACAAAACCGACAGAGGTTAAAGTTGTATTGAATTTCTCATGCCATTGCTTAGGCGCTTGTTTCAGGCCATATAAAGATTTCAGTAACTTACATACCTTTCCTTCCTGACCATCTAATACAAAGCCATCTGGCTGTTGCATATAGATTTCCTCGTCTAGCTCTCCATTTAGAAAAGCCGTCTTAACATCCATTTGATGGACGAGAAGACCATGCGAGGCCGCCAACGAGAGTAAAATTCGTATGGTGGTCAGTCTAGCCACACGCGAGTAAGTATCAAAAAAATCTTCCTCTTCTTTCTGGGCATAGCCCTTGGCCACAAGCCCAGCCTTGTACTTTTCAATCGTACCATCGGGCCTAAGCTTCTTTTTGAACACCCACTTACATCCCAACGATTTACAACCGTAAGGACATTCAGTAATTTCCCATGTCCCGTTGGCCATGATGGAATCCATCTCGCTACGGACTGCTTCTTTCCAGTAATCAGCATCCGAAGATGCATAAGCCTCTGAAATAGAAGTGGAAGTGTCATCCACAAGGTACACGAGAAAATCATCGCCAAAGGACTTTGCATTACTCTGTCGCTTGCCCCTACCAAGGCTTTCCTCATCATCGTTCTCAGGATTTTCATCATGGGTTTGTTCATGATATTCCATAGGAATGGCAGGCTCAGGAGTTCCTTCAGATTACTTTATAGAAGTGTTTTGCATATCTCTCATAGGAAAAATATCCTCAAAGAAAGTACCATCTTTAGACTTCATAATCGCACCGACCTTCACGTCAGGTACATCAGATTTCACTACTAAGAATCTATAGCCAACGCTGTTCTTAGCGTAGCCCAAATTAACACAGTCCACAGTCTTAGGTCCAAGCTTACGCTTTTTGGGGATCGACACATTGACTTTCGCCAAACAGCCCCAAGTTCGTAAGTAGGAGAGTGTTGTCCTTCTCTTCTCCCATTGTTCATAGGGAGTGAGTTCATTATCTTTTGTCGGAACTTTATTCAGGACATGACATGACCTCAATAGCGCCTCCCCCCACCATGCCTTGGATAATCCCGATGTATCTAACATGGCGTTAACCAAATTAGTTAGAGTACGGTTTTTCCGTTCGGCAACCCCATTTGACTGGGCAGAATAGGGAGGCGTCCTCTCATGAATAATACCGTGTTCCGAACAGAAAGAATCAAACTCATTCGAGAAGTACTCTCCACCACGATCATACCGGATGTGTTTAATTTTCTTTTCAAGTTGATTCTCAACTTCTGCCTTATAGATTTTAAAGTAGTGCAGAGTCTCATCTTTAGTGCTTAACAAATATACGTAACAAAATATAGTGGAATCATCTATGAGTGTCATGAAGTATCTCTTTCCACCTTTAGTCAATACACCATTCATCTCACAAAGATCAGAATGTATAAGTTCTAACGGTGCCAAGTGTCTTTCCTCCGCAGCTTTATGAGGCTTGCGAGGTTGCTTTGCTTGAACACACGAAAGACATTTAGAACCTTTTGCTAAAGTGAAAGATGAGATTAAACTTAGTTTTGCTAGCCACGTCATACAACCGAAACCAATGTGACAAAGACGTGAATGCCAAACTTCTATTTCATTAACATTCGAATGGATATTGTTCACGACTTTATTACAAAAATCAGCAAGAGAAAAGCGGAACATGCCTCCGCGTTCATAACCTTTTCCAACAAATAGTCCATATTTCGTAACAACTACTTTATTAGAGTCAAATACGAACTTAAACCCTTCTCTACATAGAAGGGAGCCACTAACGAGATTCTTCTTGATGGCGGGGACATGCTGAACGTTCTTGAGCTGCACGATCCTTCCCGAAGTAAACTTCAGATCGACCGTGCCAACACCAATAACAGAAGCACTCGCGCTGTTCCCCATCAATACGGATCCGTTCCCTGTGACCTGATAAGAAGAACACAATGAAATGTCAAAACACACATGAGTATTTGCACCAATATCAATCCACCATTCGTTAGACTGAAAAACTGAAAATACAGTAAATAAATTACCGTACCCGGATGCACCGTTCTCATTGTTGCTCACGATCATGTTGACAGACTTTGAGTCTTGTCCTGGTTTCTTGAACTTCTTCGGGCACTTAGGAGCCCAATGTTCCTCTGAACCACAGGTGTAGCATGCACCTTTCTTCTTATCCTTCTTGAAGGGTTTGTTACCCTTCTTCTTAAAGTCAGTATTCTGATGGACAACAGTTTTCCCTTTGTGCTTGTGGGAGTTGAAGTTCTTCTGTACCATGTTGGCAACATAAGTACCTTCACCTTTTCCAAGTGAGTCCTTTGCCCTCGCATTCTGCTCAACACTCAGATGACCAATGACATCCTCAACAGAGAATTCACGCCTCTGATGTTTCAGAGTAGTAGCAAAGTTTCTCCAGGAATGGGGCAGCTTAGCGATTATGCATCCCGCGACAAACTTGCCCGATAACACACACTTCAGAAGCTCAAGCTCCTTAGTGATGCACTGTATCTCATGAGCTTGTTCTAATACAGAACGGTTTTCAACCATCTTGTAATCATGGAACTGCTCTATAGTGTACATCTCGCTTCCAGCATCAGTTGCGCCGAATTTAGATTCGAGCGCCTCCCATAAGTCCTTGGCAACCCGCACATGTAAATATGCATCAACCAACTTATCTCTGATCACGCTTAGAATGGCTCCAACAAAGACGACAGTGGCATCCCTAAACACCTTCTCCTGTTCAGGAGTAATCGTTTCAGTGGGAGTGACACCGGCGACCCAGAACACGTTCATCGCAGTAAGACATAAGATGGTTTTGGTTTGCCAACGCTTAAAATATGTCCCCGTAAACGGGACTGGTTTCAGTGCAGCAGCAAAACCATTGACCGAAAATTGCCTACACAGATTAGGTTTTTGGATTGTTGAGAATATAGGCAATTGTTCGATTAATCCAAGTATAAACTAAATCATGACGTAGATAGTGCTAATGACATGCTGAAACTTAACAGTGTAATCGTGTACTAGGCATATAGTAGATACATCTACACAAATCACTAGTACAACAAACAGGTAAATAATCAGGAGGGGTATGATCATATCATACCCGACAGTTGGCCAATTGGCCGAAGTGGAAGCATCGGCGTCGTCGGCAGCCCTCTTGTCAGCGGCAACCTTCTCGATCTCGGCGTCAGTGCTCATGGTGATGACGAAGGCGATGAGGATGTAGTTGAAGTATAGGAAGTAGCCGACGTAGTGGAATAAGATTGGCGAGCAGTCGCCTAAGTGTAGTGCCCTTGCTTACGAAAGCAATGGCACATATGAATAGTGCGAAGACTTGGATCACATAAGTTCCGCATTCTCCAATAAGATGAAATATCACAGTACAATGTCATAATTTATTACAGAACGAGACGAATGATCCAAAACAAATCATCCTTACAACTTAGCATAGCAGAAATGCTAGCTGAATAAATAGTTCACACTTTATTTCAGAGTTCAAACGCAAAACTAAAGATAGCATGGAGGTACATCTTCTCCATGAATCCACTGGCAAATCATGTTGGTTGTAGCTCGAAGACGACCCCCTTACTCCTCATTCGGACATTCTGCAAGGTTTAGTTGCAGCCCAGCTATAAAGGGTCAGCACAATTGAATTGTGGTGGCAAGTGACTTTAATTCCTAATGTTCTATTAAGCTATATCTATATGCTTATTTGGCTGGTGGAGCTCAAGGCTATTGCGCAAAGCAAATTTTCTCCTACTTTTGATAAACAACTTTTTGAGTTCAAAATCTTCTCTTTAAGAGACATCTCGAGACAAGTCCATGTCTCCTACCCATGTTTACCCAACAAAATTTTATTAAGAAATTGGGATGAAGAGATTTTCAGAACACAGCCTTGTGTAGCTACTCAAATTGTCCGATGCCGGGGACACGGCTAAGATCTTAGGTTTTAACTCTCGAGAGGGTGTGCACTTTCACCATTAGACTTAATCAACCCAAACTATCCTCTACACTCCTTTAGTGAGAAGGAAAAGGAAAAGATCAAGACGAGACTTTTCAGAAGTTGCTTTCCCATGATCATACTAAGAGATTACCACCATCCTATCAACTCTACCACCATCAATCTCTTGACCCAGGTCCACATCAACTTACTCCATCAAGACAGAGCCCATAATGACCAATGGTTGCACGATAAGCAACTAGACTCAGTGTAAACTTAAATCTCATAGCCCTGGGTGGCCTACCACAAGTGAGCAACTCAGGTTAACACCGCACATCATGGCCCCAGGTAAGTAGAAACTATCCTGGGCGAAGACAACCATGAAACTTGGCCCTGAGAAGCCACTCAACTTGAAACCTCCTCGATCGACCCAATCCACCCAGGCGTTAAATTAATTTAGTGGAAATTTTCATTTATCACATCAACCATAAAACAATCATTTTTGCAGCAGGTGCTTCCACTAAATTAAAATAGGGGTCTAATCTGGAATTTCTAAGGGGAAACCTAAAAGGTTGCATAGCATACTACAATCTCCCAAAAACCTATCATGCATACTACTTTTGCAAATACTGCTTGAAAACACTAGATATGCAATGGAATAAAATAGTAGGTGTTTTATGAAGTCACTTGCCTTAAGAAAGTTGTCGTGTCTCTCCCACTCTTGTCCAAGCCAATAGTTGCTCCCCGTTTCAAACTATATAGTAAAAGGGCATCCAATAAACAAGCAATTCAACAAACACAAAACAAATTGAAACGTACAAGCGTAAAGAGTCTTCTCGGGAGGGTTTGGTCAGAGGTGTCACATAATTCAATATACAAAAAGAATTAATGTGTTTGGGTTCAGGGTTTCGTCAAGGGATGGTCTGGGGTCAATTGTACATTTTCAACTCAAAAAGGTTGTATGGGTGTTTCCAAGTTTTCTAATGAAATGGTCTTCAAATGTTTACACAAAGGGGTATCAAGAAGGCTTAATCACAATTTAAAAGCAAGGTTTAACAATCTAGTACAACTGTAAACATTAAATTTTTCATTTACCCAAAATTATGTTTAAAATTAAATTTATCCAAATTCAGATTTAAGAATTTCTTGATTTTCTCACATCTATACATTTTTAAATCCCAACATCAAAGTTTGTAGTATTAATAATAACTTAGTTATTTAAATTGTTATAATATTTTAAATCACATGTTTAGTAACACCTAATTAACCAATAACATTTATAAACACTTGTACATGAACCAAAATTATTTAAAAGATTTTAAACAAAACTTACCTATTAATGTTATGAAATATATTAATAAACAGGAATTTGAGCTTTCTCAGGACAAGGACAATTATTTTATGCCTTTGGTGCAAGGTAATAAATTTTAAATGAATAAACCTTATAATGTGCTAAAATAAATCAAATTAAGTCTCTGAACTTTAAATTTATTTTAAAATGTTCAAACATTATTTATAGCAAAATTTTATAAATGGGGTTAATAGGCAGAGGGCATTTAATTAAATTTATAGTAATTTGTTTAAATAAAAATAATATTTCTATTAATAGTTATGTCCAAAATAGTCAAACTATTCAAATTAAACATACAACTATTTAATCATCAAAATAATTCTCAAAATTATTTTATAACAAATGTAAAATATTACACATTTTATAAAGTTTCTAAAACAATTTTATTTGCAATTTTTTTAATTTACAGATTTAAAGCTATGACAAAAATACTCAAATTCACCATTTGAAATTTGAATATTTTAAACTAAGTCAAATTTGAATTTTGGCAGATCCAAAATATTCTACATGTCAAGGGCTTTCCAAATATGTAAAAATATTTGAATTTGGATAAGTGGTTAAAAAGTTATGATAAATCTAAGTGGCAGGGGCTTTTCTGCAAAACTGCCATTTAATCTAATTAAAAGAAATCATTTTCCACGTGTGCGTTGACTGGGCCTGACGTGGCTGCTGACTGGGTCGCTGACGTGGATAAGTGAAACGATCTGGATCGTCAGATCCAGATCTAACGGCTAGAAAAGATTTGTACCGATTCGTTTTAAGTGATCTAATCCTAACCGTTGGAGATAGATCGGACGGTCCTGGAGCGTTGACCAGAAACGGGCGGCGGAACTCACCGGAGTTGGAGGCGAAGACGGCGCCGGCGGCTCCGTTTGGACCGCGGCGACGCTGCGGGGCTCCCCCGGCCTCGGGGAGACGACGGAGACGCTCGGCACCACGTTCCGGAGGCGATGGCGAGGCCGGTTTCGTGTCGTTCGTCTCGGAGTTGCGACCTCGGGCGATTGAAGAAGCACGGACGCCGGCGAGCTTCGGCTCCTGTTCATCCTCGACGTTCTGGTAGCCACAGAAATCAGAGGAGGGGTCAGGAGGATGCGCACGGCCATGGCGAGTCAGGTGGAGGGGGTCTCGGGCGAGGGGGTCCGGTTACCTTGACGGAATCGAAGGAAAAACGCGACGGCGGCCGGGCGGCTCCGTCGATGAGCTACGGCTGCCTCGGGGCACAATTCGGAGAGGGACAAGAGGGGAAAGAGAGAGGAGCGTTGGGGCTACAAATAGGGCAGGCAGGGGCGTTGAATCCAGGCCTTAAACGCCTGCGTTGATGCGAAGTTACGGCCGGCAGTTTCGGGCATGATTTCCGGCGGGAGATTGAAGACGATGGCGTCACGCTGACGTCATCATTTTTTCTTTTTCTTTTTCTTAATTTCTATTTAATTCATATCTTTTGATTTAAGACTCCAAATCAAGTCAAATAAATTTCTAAAAATTTGTAAAAGTATTATCTTTGTGTTAAACCAGTTGTGGGCATGTTTTGAACATTTTGAAAAATAATATTTTGAAATATTCATTAAATACCCATTTGATACTAAATATCAATTTTGAAATTATAACTTAATTATATTTTCTTCTGGCTAAATAAATTTTTGTAAAATATCTATATTGAAATAGGTTTGAAATTAAGTTATTTAAACTCACATTTCCAATATTAAATAAATTTTAGCTTTAGTAGATTATTAAATAACATATTACAACTATTTGTAATGAAAGGAGAAAATGTAATGAAATCATTTTTTATTCAAAATATTTTGTGCACCATAAGTTTTTATATTATGATAAATTATTTGAAAACTTCATAACTTATCTTTGTAGAATGTTCTACATTTAATTTATTGCTTATTTTGAATATATTCATGAAATCATTTTATGTATTGAAAATTGGTAAAAAAAATTAAGTTATTGAAATGCTTATTTGAATAATTCATTAGTTATAAAATCTATGAAGTTTTAAGGTTTTAAACTATAGGTTTATAATATATAAATCTATGTTTTGAACTTGGGTAAATGAATAATAATCTTTTGGCAAATAGACAATGTTTTCAATAGTTTAAAATAACACTTGTACTTATTATTTTAATTTATGAATTGCTATTGCTAAGTGGTTGAAAATCAAATACTTATAAAGAAACCTTTTATTTCACGAATATGGTTTGAAGGTTTGTAAAAACATTTGTAAAATTAGATATTGAGGTTTTAATAATTACAATGGATAATAAAATCTTTTAACTTGAAACAACTTTTGAAAATAAAGATAAACTGAGATATTTAAAATATTAAACTTTTTCAATATGTTTGAAGTCTTTCATAGTTTGTTTTCTTATGCATTTAATATTTTATTTTAATAAAAGGAAAGTTTTAAATTTTTGTGATTTTTGAACATTATAAAATGTGGGGATGTTACAGACTACCACCCTTAAAGGAATCTCGTCCCGAGATTCGGAGAGGTTGAGAACAAAATGCAAGTGTTGGGAAAGATTCTGATAGCTGGGGACGGTGAAGAAATGCAGTTGCTGACACGGGAACATCAAAACCAGCAGAGAATGATTCCGCTGATTGGGTAGGTTAGAAAGAAAGATGGGTTTGGACAACTTGGATTAGATTAACTCAGTGGGCTACCACCCTTAAAAGAAACTTTTGCGGCAATCTGAAATTCTTTCGATAATCTTTCAGTCGAACTTTTCCATCACTTTAGGGGTGTAGTATAACATAAGTCCATTGAACTGCTTTTGGTACTGAATATCACTCTTGGCTAAATATGAAAACCAACCTGAGAGGATTTCAAAGCGATCTCCATAACTCTAACCGCTTGATGTCCCCATGTGCTTCATCTTCACAGTTTACATTTTTGAAGCAACTAACGTAACTCTCATGGAAGGCAAATCTTCGATTGTAGGGTATTCTTCAAAACTTTGCTTGTGGATATCCTCACCGTAATTTAATACGTTTTAGCAACCCTTGCCTCACATAGGGTTATAAATATCTATAATTCTATGGTTTTGGTTTTTCATCGTGGTATCTCTCATCGGAAAGTCACTCAAGATTTTCCATTCCTCATAGCAAAGAGAATGACATGAGTTTTTGCCATGGGGACAATCCATGTCACACTCACTCATTACTTTGTACTTGGTTTGATGAATCTCGTATTCTAACACTTGGTCAATCCTCACTTATCTCACAGAATGTTTCCAGTCTGTAGGACAAACCTGAGCTAAACTATCGGTCCTCATACTAGTAGGTTGCGTTAAACCTACGCCAGGATAGCTGAAAAGTTGTTGTCTCTTGAAAATTCCTTCTCCTTTATGTGATGGAAAATATATGTTGTCTCAACTCCTAAACTTAACCCCCACTAGTATATCCATTCTGGTTGGTTTAATTTTGTTCTAAGGATAGATATTGTGTCTGGTTTGGGTTTAGCATGGATGAGTTAAGATAGAAAGACACTAAGAAAGAATCCTACGCCAACATAATATGACAAGGCAAATCATTTTACAAACAACATCTAGCAAACACCAAACAACAAGGTTCTCACACAAACAAACAATCTAGTATTGTCATACGACCTAAGTTGGTATGAACAATACACTAACACGGTATCGCTGTTCTAAATGGTGGTATAGTATAGCTCCTTCTTGAGCACTTCATGACCTTCTTCAATTTCTTTAAACTCTTCCAAGTGGTTGAACTCTAAATCCAAGTTCTTCTATCATCTTCCATGAAGTTCTCCATGTTGAATCGTAGAATTCCTTATGAAGTATCTGACTCAGACTTCAAGAACAATGGTCATCTAGAAATAGATAAGATATTTTCTAGGAGGTAGATAGTAGACGAGAGGATAAGAAAAGATAAAGAAAATTATATATTAATTTTAGTAAAGTGAATAGAAATAGATTTTTACTCCTATGGTCAAAGTCTATTTTTATCCAAACTTAGGGTCTCGAACCTACAGGCAACACAGTGCTCTGATACCATCTGTAGTGCCCTTTCTTACGAAAGCAATGGCACATATGAATAGTGCGAAGACTTGGATCACATAAGTCCCGCATTCTCCAATAAGATGAAATATCACAGTACAATGTCATAATTTATTACAGAACGAGACGAATGATCCAAAAACAAATCATCCTTACAACTTAGCATAGCAGAAATGCTAGCTGAATAAATAGTTCACACTTTATTTCAGAGTTCAAACGCAAAACTAAAGATAGCATGGAGCTACATCTTCTCCATGAAGCCACTGGCAAATCATGTTGGTTGTAGCTCGAAGACGACCCCCTTACTCCTCATTCGAGCATTCTGCAAGGTTTAGTTGCAGCCCAGCTATAAAGGGTCAGCACAATTGAACTGTGGTGGCAAGTGACTTTAATTCCTAATGTTCTATTAAGCTATAGCTATATGCTTATTTGGCTGGTGGAGCTCAAGGCTATTGCGCAAAGAAAATTTTCTCCTACTTTTGATAAACAACCTTTTGAGTTCAAAATCTTCTCTTTAAGAGACATCTCGAGACAAGTCCATGTCTCCTACCCATGTTTACCCAACAAAATTTTATTAAGAAATTGGGATGAAGAGATTTTCAGAACACAACCTTGTGTAGCTACTCAAATTGTCCGATGCCGGGGACACGGCTAAGATCTTAGGTTTTAACTCTCGAGAGGGTGTGCACTTTCACCATTAGACTTAATCAACCCAAACTATCCTCTACACTCCTTTAGTGAGAGGGAAAAGGAGAAGATCAAGACGAGACTTTTCAGAAGTTGCTTTCCCATGATCATACTAAGAGATTACCACCATCCTATCAACTCTACCACCATCAATCTCTTGACCCAGGTCCACATCAACTTACTCCATCAAGACAGAGCCCATAATGACCAATGGTTGCACGATAAGCAACTAGACTCAGTGTAAACTTAAATCTCATAGCCCTGGGTGGCCTACCACAAGTGAGCAACTCAGGTTAACACCGCACATCATGGCCCCAGGTAAGTAGAAACTATCCTGGGCGAAGACAACCATGAAACTTGGCCCTGAGAAGCCACTCAACTTGAAACCTCCTCGATCGACCCAATCCACCCAGGCGTTAAATTAATTTAGTGGAAATTTTCATTTATCACATCAACCATAAAACAATCATTTTTGCAGCAGGTGCTTCCACTAAATTAAAATAGGGGTCTAATCTGGATTTCTAAGGGGAAACCTAAAAGGTTGCATAGCATACTACAATCTCCCAAAAACCTATCATGCATACTACTTTTGCAAATACTGCTTGAAAACACTAGATATGCAATGGAATAAAATAGTAGGTGTTTTATGAAGTCACTTGCCTTAAGAAAGTTGTCGTGTCTCTCCCACTCTTGTCCAAGCCAATAGTTGCTCCCCGTTTCAAACTATATAGTAAAAGGGCATCCAATAAACAAGCAATTCAACAAACACAAAACAAATTGAAACGTACAAGCGTAAAGAGTCTTCTCGGGAGGGTTTGGTAAGAGGTGTCACATAATTCAATATACAAAAAGAATTAATGTGTTTGGGTTCAGGGTTTCGTCAAGGGATGGTCTGGGGTCAATTGTACATTTTCAACTCAAAAAGGTTGTATGGGTGTTTCCAAGTTTTCTAATGAAATGGTCTTCAAATGTTTACACAAAGGGGTATCAAGAAGGCTTAATCACAATTTAAAAGCAAGGTTTAACAATTTAGTACAACTGTAAACATTAAATTTTCATTTACCCAAAATTATGTTTAAAATTAAATTTATCCAAATTCAAATTTAAGAATTTCTTGATTTTCTCACATCTATACATTTTTAAATCCCAACATCAAAGTTTGTAGTATTAATAATAACTTAGTTATTTAAATTGTTATAATATTTTAAATCACATGTTTAGTAACACCTAATTAACCAATAACATTTATAAACACTTGTACATGGCTACAAGATGGCGCCTCCCACCTCAACTCCGGGCGACTCCAAGGGCGATGGCGCCGCCGCCACCATCTAGGGCCCCTCCGGCGGTCTTTCTCCAAGGAGTAGCGGGATGGATCCCCTCACTGATCCTTCATCCATCGCTCATTCATTGGATTTTTCCATCGGCCATCGTTTTCGATCTAAGGTTCGTGATCTTTTCTCCATCTCGGTCAGTCCGATCTCTGCGTCCCACCGGTTCTTCTTAGTGGTTTCATTTGGCCGTGCCTCTTTCCGTTTGGATGAGATCAATGTCAGTCTGGCCCTCTCGGCATCTTTGGGAGTTGCTTTTGATGAGATTGGTACGACTCGTTTGGCTGATCGATTTTTTAAGTTTGCTGTCAGTTCAAAGGCTGTGGGTTTCATGATTCATAATTTGAGATCTGTCAAGTGTCCTCAGTTTACTTGTTACTTGCATCTTTGGGGTAAAGGAGGTCTGAATTGGCAGTTGGAGGAACAGCGTTGGTTATTTGAATCAGCATCTGAATGGTCTACTCAAGGAGTTTCACGTCGATCTCATTCTGCTTCTGAAAATCATGCACCACCCCATGATCCACGTGTCTCGAAGGTTTTTCATCGGCTCCATTCCCAACTTGCACCTTCGATTATTGATCCGTTACCTAATGTATTGACGGGGGCAAATTCAATTCCACTTGGAGTTAGATCACTTGATCAAGCTAATCGTTCGTATCAGATTCAGTCTAATTGCTCAGTTCATCAGGAGAGAGATCTGATCGAGCGGGAATCGCGCATTTCGCTTCCTAATCAGTTACCCAGGCTTCAATGGCTGCCTGTTTCTCGGCCCGCTGCGACTAAGTTTCCTGTTGGCCCATCTAGCCCCTCATTGGCAGCCCATCAGGCCCCCCAGCCAAACGTGTTAGCAACAAACTCTGTTTGCTCCCGTTGCCTTGATTATCGCCACCTAAGGATACATTGCACTAATCAGATTCGTTGTCGATCTTGTTGGAATTATGGTCACCTTGCCAAATTTTGTTTTTCCAAGCATATCTATAAAAGGAAATATCGGGCAGTTATCAAACAGATTCCTCTTAGTACACCTGATACGCAGCTTGTCGACTCGTCTCCCCAGATTGAGAAAACCCTCGACTCTGCCGCTGCTCCCTGTCCCGGTGTCTCCGCTGCTCTGCTGACGCTATCTGGCGTAGGTAAAACCATGGCTAACTACCCCTGTGATCCTATCCCTCACCTCCCACCTGGCTCTGGCATCATCCCCTTCAACAACCTCCGTCCGCAGCGTGGCTATGTTGTGCTTGGAGGCTCCTTCCCGGAGGTTTGTGACGACTGGGCGATTATCAGATTGGAACCTGAACCTAGCCCGGATCAGTTTGAAGGTACCTCTGCATTGCTTACTGATTACTTCCATCAGAGAGGTTTTGAGTTTCGCCAGATTAGTCGTTGTGCCATGGGAGCTGCATTGGTCCGCTTTGATGGTGTTATTGACAGAGATAGTGCTATTAGAAACAGTCCATACTTCGTTGGTGATACTGTCATTAGAGTGATTGAACATGATAGGGGACTGAACTATCGGTCTGCAACCTTCACTCATGATGTGTGGATAATGCTGCTGAATTTCCCACCTGAATGTTGGAACCTAAATTCAATTGTTACTACCTTTGCACCCTATGGTCGTTTTCTGATCTGGAACCGTGATGAGGAGAACAAATCACGAATTCTTGTGAAGATTAGGACGTTTGATCTTGAGAGTATTCCAGGCAGCATTGTGGTGATTCAGAACTTCAGTGCGGATGGGCAAGGTGGTAGCTGGTCCTGTCCCTGTCATCTGCTTAATACCCATATGCTTGGTGTTGGTGCTGGAGATGAAGATCCTCTCCCGCCTGATGGACAGAACCCCCACCCTATTCCTATTGTGGTGGATGGTTTTGCCATGTGGCATGCTGAGAATGAAGGTCAGGAACCTGTTGATGTCCCAGTTCAGAATAACGATGATCCTGTTCTTCAGACACCTCCTCAGAGCCCTGTTGCCCATGCAAATGTTCAGGAAGGAATTGCACCTGAGATAGATCAACCAGTTGTGGTTCTTGATCAGGAAGTTTTGTTGCAGGAGCATGACCCAGTGGAGGCTGCTGAAGATCTACCTTTTGCTGGCCCCAATGCCCAAGATGTGTCTGCTGCTATTGGGGATGAACTGAATTTACCTGTTAATGCTGCAGAACAGTCTAATGATGTTGCAGAGTCTTTTTCTGCTTCAGCCCAGAATGTTGCAGCTGCCCAGCCCTTGCCTCCACAGAACTATCTTGCTGCAATTCAGAATTTGCTAACCACCACTCCTGTCTCACCAACTGATCTCCTATCTGCTTTATCTGACAATATAGTTGTGGGCACATCTTGTCAGATTGTTGAGGTGGATACAGATGGGTCTACTCAGAGCAAATGCCTCCTCCACATCAAAACAAAAGCTGCCATTCCTAAACCTACTTCTTCGGTACAACTTACTGAACTTGAGGATGAGGGAACTGTCATGGTCCCTGCTTCTGTCTCTGTCAGGAAGAGAAAGGGTAAAGCTCCTCTCACTACTGAGCTAGTTAGGAGGAGCTCCAGGCTAGCTAAAGTCAAGGATGGTTTCAAGGATGTCAAAGATGCTGAGGCTTTTGCCAAGGAACATGTTAAAAAATACTCTGCCTCTGTCATTGATTCTGAAGGGGCTACACCTCCCCACCTGCCTATTGATCTGCTACAGTCCATTGCTACTGGGCCCTGCCAGATGCATCTTGATGATGTTTCTGATGATCACCTCAACTATGATAGTGCCAATGATAGTGTGGAATGAAGCTACTTCATGCTGGGGTCTGGTCCTTCCTGATGTGCACAGTCTGTTTCCAAGGATCTATTTTGTGGTCGTTTTTATTCTGAACCTTAAGAGTCAATGGCATGTAATAAGACTGTATCTGGCTTTACATTGTGCAGTGAACACTTGTCTTGTGTCTGTGTGTGGTGGCAGTTCTGTGGTGATGTGTGAGGATCTGGTGACAGAACAGTTCTCGTTCTCTTATTCTACTGTGTTGGTGATCAGTTGGTGTTCTGTTATCTTGACCTGCCAGTTATGTTTATGGTGGTCTTGTTGTTTTGCATGTTATGGGCATTTTAGGCTATGCGTTATTTCCTTTTTCACATGCCTTTGCTATCTTACATGCAAACTGAGCTTTTTAATTCTGCTCAGTGCTCACTACCTTGCTTTGGTTTATAATGAGTAGAAAATGGATTATCTTAGACTGGAATTTACGGGGGATTAATTCCCAATTAAGGTGGAATGACATCAGGCAAAACATAGAGGAATCAAATTGCAACATCATGTGTTTCCAAGAAACTAAAAGAGAGAATTTTGATCTGTCTTATATCAGAAACTTTGCACCACGACGTTTTGATCAGTTCATCCACTCTCCATCTATGGGTAGTTCTGGTGGTCTGATTATTATCTGGAACAGTCATTTCGTCAGAGGGCAACAAATTAGTATCTCTCGTTATCATATCACAGTGGAATTTTCTTGTAATATAAGTGGCCATATTTGGTATCTTACTAATGTTTATGGACCCAATCAGCCTGACGAGAGATCCTTTTTTATCAATTGGCTGCATAATCTCGATTCCTCACCAATGGATAATTGGATTATTATGGGCGATTTTAATCTGGTTCGTGGTCCAGAAAACAGGAACAGGCCAGGTGGAGATGTTAACAACATGATTGCTTTCAATAGACTGATTAGCCATCATGATTTGGTTGAAATTCCTTTGAAAGGTAGAGCATTTACTTGGAGCAATATGCAAAACCCACCACTTTTGGAAAAGCTTGACTGGGTTTTCACATCTGCACTTTGGACATCAAACTTTCCAAACACTATGGTTAATCCTCTTGCTAAATTATCTTCTGATCATGTCCCCATGCAAGTCCAGATTGGAATTGACATTCCTAAATCACGGATCTTTCGATTCGAGGAGCAATGGATATATTTTCATGGTTTCAAGGAGACCATCACACGGAATTGGCATAATCCTGGTCTCTTCAAAAATGCTGCCCAGGATATAACTGCCAGACTTAAGCACCTCAGATATGGGTTAAAAAAATGGAGTAAAAGTCTATCTCAGCTAAACAAAATTATTGACTCTTGTTGCTTTGTGCTTGCCTTGTTAGATCGTCTGGAAGATCAAAGGATGTTGACCATCCCTGAAATCAATTTCAGGAAAGCTATTAAGACCCATCTCTCAAAGATCCTAGAGGCCAAAAGAATCTATTGGAGGAATAGGGCTAAGATTAGATGGGCCAAGCTTGGTGCTGAGAATACCAGTTTTTTTCACACCTTTGCAACCAAAAGCTTCAGAAATAATTTTATTGCCAATATCTCTACTGATGATGGGCGTATTGTTTGTGATCATGAGGATAAGGCAGCTATTTTGTGGCATGCTTTCAAGAAGCGAATTGGGTGTTCTGATACTCCTGAAATGTCTTTTGATCTTCTAAACCTAGTGATACCTAACAGCCTCATTGATTTTTCTGCCTTAGAAGCTCCTTTTACTGAAACAGAGATTGATGGAATAGTGAAAGAGATGCCTACTGATAAGTCACCTGGTCCTGACGGTTTTAATGGAGCATTTCTGAAGAATAGCTGGGATACTGTGAAGGAACAGTTTTATTACCTTTGCTTCAAGTTCTATGAGGGTAATTTGGACATCACTAGCATTAATTCTGCCTTTATTACTCTGATCCCCAAGAAACCCAATCCTGAGGGGGTTAATGATTATAGACCAATTTCTTTGGTGAGTATCACTCTTAAACTTATCACTAAGCTCTTGGCCAATAGAATGCAGAAGGTGATTGTTAGAACATTACATAAAAATCAGTATGGTTTTATCAAGAGCAGAACCATACAAGACTGTCTTGCTTGGGCTTTCGA
The DNA here is from genome assembly GCA_026929855.1 of Poa annua. Classification (NCBI taxonomy): domain Eukaryota; kingdom Viridiplantae; phylum Streptophyta; class Magnoliopsida; order Poales; family Poaceae; genus Poa; species Poa annua. The sequence continues at coordinate 73,473,911 of CM049431.1, read as the reverse complement.
ATATATCCACCTTTGCCATAAGTCAAAAAAGGAAATCATTATCCTTAAGCTTGATTTTGAAAAAGCTTTTGATAAGGTGGAGTATAGTGCAATCCTTCTTATGTTGGAACATATGGGATTTGGGGAAAAATGGATTGGCTGGATGAAATCAATCCTATACTCTGCTTCTGCTAGTGTGCTCTTAAATGGGGTGCCAGGGAAAAAAATATTCTGCAAACGTGGTGTCAGGCAAGGTGATCCCCTTTCACCCCTGCTTTTCGTTACTACTGCCGAGCTCTTACAGTTTGTTATTAATGAGGCCTGGAGAATAGGTGACTTGGATCTACCTCTTGATAGCTCTTTTGGTTTGGACTACCCAATTATACAATATGCAGATGATACTCTGCTGATCATGCCAGCTTGTAATATTCAGTTAAACAGACTAAAAGTATTGCTGGATAAGTTCTCCTCCTCCACTGGTTTAAGGGTGAATTACTCAAAGTCCTCTCTGGTGCCTATTAACATCCTGGAGCAACAGAGTCAGGAACTTGCTCAGACCATTGGCTGTCAGGTTGAATCCCTACCTTTTACCTATCTTGGTTTACCACTAGGCACTACTAGGCCTAGGATGGAGGATCTGCTTAGCATTATACAGAGAATTGACAGAAGACTAGTTGGGATTGCTGATACACTCTCATATGATGGTAGACTTATTGTTGTTAAATCCATTATATCGGCCATTCCTAATTTTGCAATGTGCACCTTAAAGCTGCCTCTGGGTTTCTTGGATTATGTGGAAGGAAATACAAGAGGCTTCTTCTGGAGAGGAAAGGATATTCACAAAAAAGGAAAATGTCTGGTTAAATGGGATACAGTTTGTAAACCTAAAAAGGCTGGAGGCCTTGGTGTTCTAAATCCGAGGACTCAGAATTGTGCCTTGCTGTTAAAGCACCTTTTTAAGTTTATGAACAAAGCAGATGTGCCATGGGTTCAGCTCATTTGGCAGGCTCATTATGCTGATGGCAAGGTCCCTCAAAATTCTAACCCTTGTGGTTCATTCTGGTGGAAGGATTGTTTGACACTTCTGAATACCTTTTTGGAGTTAGCCTCTGCTATACCTGGTGATGGTAGTACTATTCGTCTGTGGTTAGATAATTGGTCTGATGATCTTTTGCGAAATAAGATGCCCCATCTCTGCTCATTTGCGAGGAATCAGGAGATTACCTTAAAACAAGCTTTTGCTATACTCAGCGATGAGAATATCTTTGATATGTTTCATACTCCTATTTCTCCTATAGCAGCTCAACAATGTGTTGACCTTCGGACTACTCTCCATAGTAGAGATGGTATATCTGCCCCTGATCAGTGGGTGCTCTCACCCTCTCACAAATCTTATTCCAGCAAACGGGTCTATGCCACACTTTCAACTCCAGGTCTGGCCCCTATACCCATGAGGTGGATATGGAAATCATGTGTTCTCCCAAAGCATAAAATTTTCTTTTGGTTGCTTTTGCAAGATAGATTGAATACAAGAGAATTGTTGGGCAGAAAAAATTTCTTCATTGAATCTTATGATTGCATTCTCTGTTCTGATGGTGGTTTTGAGGATTATAGACACCTCTTCTTTGACTGTGATTTCAGCCGTAATTTCTGGTGGAAGCTTAACATTGAATGGAATGCTGATCTTGATCTGATGCTTATGTTGATAGAAGCCAAACGAAGATACAATTTGATTTGCTTCAAGGAAACACTCATAGTGGGATGCTGGGCGATATGGACGCACAGAAACAGAAGTATTTTTGATAATCAGGAGATTGACCTAGATGTTTGTTTCCAGGATTTTATTTATTGTTTTAAGCTTGTGATGCACAAAGCTAAGCCTTCTCTTAAGGAGGGTATGACCCAATGGGTTGACACCTTATGAACACCTACTCTGTAATATTTTATTTTTTGTGAATGAGAAAATAGAAAATGAGACAGTAGGGGTTTACCCTACTGTTTTGCGCTTCAAAAAAAAACACACTTGTACATGAACCAAAATTATTTAAAAGATTTTAAACAAAACTTACCTATTAATGTTATGAAATATATTAATAAACAGGAATTTGAGCTTTCTCAGGACAAGGACAATTATTTTATGCCTTTGGTGCAAGGTAATAAATTTTAAATTAATAAACCTTATAATGTGCTAAAATAAATCAAATTAAGTCTCTGACCTTTAAATTTATTTTAAAATGTTCAAACATTATTTATAGCAAAATTTTATAAATGGGGTTAATAGGCAGAGGGCATTTAATTAAATTTATAGTAATTTGTTTAAATAAAAAATAATATTTCTATTAATAGTTATGTCCAAAATAGTCAAACTATTCAAATTAAACATACAACTATTTAATCATCAAAATAATTCTCAAAATTATTTTATAACAGATGTAAAATATTACACATTTTATAAAGTTTCTAAAACAATTTTATTTGCAATTTTTTTAATTTACAGATTTAAAGCTATGACAAAAATACTCAAATTCACCATTTGAAATTTGAATATTTTAAACTAAGTCAAATTTGAATTTTGGCAGATCCAAAATATTCTACATGTCAAGGGCTTTCCAAATATGTAAAAATATTTGAATTTGGATAAGTGGTTAAAAAGTTATGATAAATCTAAGTGGCAGGGGCTTTTCTGCAAAACTGCCATTTAATCTAATTAAAAGAAATCATTTTCCACGTGTGCGTTGACTGGGCCTGACGTGGCTGCTGACTGGGTCGCTGACGTGGATAAGTGAAACGATCTGGATCGTCAGATCCAGATCTAACGGCCAGAAAAGATTTGTACCGATTCGTTTTAAGTGATCTAATCCTAACCGTTGGAGATAGATCGGACGGTCCTGGAGCGTTGACCAGAAACGGGCGGCGGAACTCACCGGAGTTGGAGGCGAAGACGGCGCCGGCGGCTCCGTTTGGACCGCGGCGACGCTGCGGGGCTCCCCCGGCCTCGGGGAGACGACGGAGACGCTCCGCACCATGTTCCGGAGGCGATGGCGAGGCCGGTTTCGTGTCGTTCGTCTCGGAATTGCGACCTCGGGCGATTGAAGAAGCACGGACGCCGGCGAGCTTCGGCTCCTGTTCATCCTCGACGTTCTGGTAGCCACAGAAATCAGAGGAGGGGTCAGGAGGATGCGCACGGCCATGCCGAGTCAGGTGGAGGGGGTCTCGGGCGAGGGGGTCTGGTTACCTTGACGGAATCGAAGGAAAAACGCGACGGCGGCCGGGCGGCTCCGTCGATGAGCTACGGCTGCCTCGGGGCACGATTCGGAGAGGGACAAGAGGGGAAAGAGAGAGGAGCGTTGGGGCTACAAATAGGGCAGGCAGGGGCGTTGAATCCAGGCCTTAAACGCCTGCGTTGATGCGAAGTTACGGCCGGCAGTTTCGGGCATGATTTCCGGCGGGAGATTGAAGACGATGGCGTCACGCTGACGTCATCATTTTTTCTTTTTCTTTTTCTTAATTTCCATTTAATTCATATCTTTTGATTTAAGACTCCAAATCAAGTCAAGTAAATTTCTAAAAATTTGTAAAAGTATTATCTTTGTGTTAAACCAGTTGTGGGCATGTTTTGAACATTTTGAAAAATAATATTTTGAAATATTCATTAAATACCCATTTGATACTAAATATCAATTTTGAAATTATAACTTAATTATATTTTCTTCTGCGCTAAATAAAATTTTGTAAAATACCCATATTGAAATAGGTTTGAAATTAAGTTATTTAAACTCACATTTCCAATATTAAATAAATTTTAGCTTTAGTAGATTATTAAATACCATATTACAACTATTTGTAATGAAAGGAGAAAATGTAATGAAATCATTTTTTATTCAAAATATTTTGTGCACCATAAGTTTTTATATTATGATAAATTATTTGAAAACTTCATAACTTATCTTTGTAGAATGTTCTACATTTAATTTATTGCTTATTTTGAATATATTCATGAAATCATTTTATGTATTGAAAATTGGTAAAAAAAAATTAAGTTATTGAAATGCTTATTTGAATAATTCATTAGTTATAAAATCTATGAAGTTTTAAGGTTTTAAACTATAGGTTTATAATATATAAAACTATGTTTTGAACTTGGGTAAATGAATAATAATCTTTTGGCAAATAGACAATGTTTTCAATAGTTTAAAATAACACTTGTACTTATTATTTTAATTTATGAATTGCTATTGCTAAGTGGTTGAAAATCAAATACTTATAAAGAAACCTTTTATTTCACGAATATGGTTTGAAGGTTTGTAAAAACATTTGTGAAATTGGATATTGAGCTTTTAATAATTACAATGGATAATAAAATCTTTTAACTTGAAACAACTTTTGAAAATAAAGATAAACTGAGATATTTGAAATATTAAACTTTTTCAATATGTTTGAAGTCTTTCATAGTTGGTTTTCTTATGCATTTAATATTTTATTTTAATAAAAGGAAAGTTTTAAATTTTTGTGATTTTTGAACATTATAAAATGTGGGGATGTTACACTAAGAGACTCTCCCCAACTAGCGAGGAGGAACGACGGTGGCGGCTGTGGTCGGATGGTTCTGTTGTCTGGTGTTTGTGTCGGCCCGAAGACTGGGGTACGAAGAGCCCACTCTCCCCAGGCCCCGCACGCGGGCTGATCAGACGAAACGACTAAGGACCAAGCCATCGCTTGGAGAGACCCCCGAGAGGCAAATCCCTCGAGTGCTTGAAGAGGAAGCAAGGGCCTGAAGAGGACCCGCGCTTCAAGAAACCCTCCCGAGGCGCAGTGACGCCTGGAGGGAAGTCAATAGGAACCCCACCAGAGGCCACTATAGGCCTGTGTAGAGACTTCGTGGCCAAGGAAGTACGGCAGGGCGCACATGGCCTCTGCCGTATCCACAGGGTGACGTAGGCGCTCCCCTTGCCGCATTGGTGATAAAGGAGTCAATAAAGTTGCGCCGCCTGGATGGAGACAGCTAGTACCTTCCTCTTCAGTGATAAAGCAGCTGGACGGCGCAACACTCCAAGAAGATCGTCATCGTGGGCTCCACCCCGGAGACTGCAGTCCCTGCGACCCGTTCTGCGCGGTTTGCGGCTTGTCGGCCACCGCACCCAACTTTATCGACGATGGACCGCGTCCATGGACGATCCCGCAGCGGTGGACTCCGACTCCTCCACGCCCCTGCCGTGTGGGAGCCCACCTTGGACGCCAAGCGCAAGGAAGACACCTACGGCGCCTATAAAAGGAGCAAGACCTCCACCGTAGAGAAGGGGGGCCAATTGTTTGGGAAACACTTGTAAACCCTAACTCAGATAGTAGAATAGCCTTCGGCTGGAGGAGGAAGAAGACCATTACTTCCCTCCCCATGCACGAACTGCCTCGAGAGAGCCTTCGACAAGCTCAGTTGTACTGTAACCCTCCACAGCGCAATACAGACAAGCATGAGTAACGGTCTTACCTCCTCCTGAGGGCCGTGAACTTGGGTACGGGATGGTGTTTATCTTTGTCGTGGGTGTTCCTCTCCAGGCCCGGCGAGCACCGTCGTCGTGCCTCTCGAGGGTCTTGACCTCCGTGTTCAATCCCCTTCACGAACTACTCTTCAGGAAGTGACCACCCCTGCTTCGTGAGAGTCACAACCCGACATTTGGCGCGCCAGGTAGGGGATTGAGGCGCGTTAACGACCTTCGAGCCGCCTCCGCGCCATGGTGAACACCCGCGCTATCCGCGCCGCCCGCGCCAACAGCCGCGCGTCTGAAGGAGCACGCGCCACGCCCGGCGCCACGGTGATGCGCGACGACGGGGACGACCCCGCCATGAAGAGCGCGCCAACTCAGGACCTCATGTGGAGGATCCTGAGCACAACGCCGAGCACGAGGAGGATGCGCGGTCGTCGCACCCGACGCAGCGTCCGAGCGGCTCCGGTCCAGGCAGGACAAACCCCGCGCCACACACCACCCTGCTCATGGCGCAAGAGCTTCTCCGCTACCAGCCCACCGCTGAGGCCCATGAGCAGTGGCTGGAGCGCCTAAACCACCTCGTCGGCATCGCTACGACTCGCCCCGCTCCGTCACAGTCTGCCGTGCACCCCTCCCCTGCGGGCATGGCTGTGCCAGACGCGCCACCGCCTCCGCCAGGGCCTGCACCGACAGCGACGCAGAGGGTCGCCTCCACGCGTCCTCGCCTCACGACTGCTTGATCATGCAGCGTACCGCGCCAGACGCTCGCGTGGGGATGGAGCTCCAGCGCAGCCGCCAGAACCGGCTCGTGGAAGAAATCGGCCAGGCGGGCCAGCAGAACCGCAGCGCGCTGCAGCACGGGGTCGCCACGTACGCCACCGGCTACATGGCGTTCACCCGCCCCCTGCGCCGCGTGGTTTGGCCCTCGAAGTTCAGGCCGGCCCTCCCCAAGGGCTATGACGGCTCCAGCAACCCCGTCGAGTTCCTGCAGCTCTACACCACCTCCATCCAGGCGGCCGGCAGAGACGACAAGGTCATGGCCAATTGGTTCTCCCACGCGCTTCGCGACTCTGCGCTGTCGTGGCTCCTGAACCTCCCTGAGGACTCTGTGAACTCTTGGGAGGAGCTCTGCAAGCAGTTCGTCTCCAACTTCAAGGGAACGTACGAGCGCGGGCTCACTCACAACGACTTACGCGCTTTGGTGCAGAAGAAAGATGAGACCCTCCGCAAGTACATCCATCGCTTCAGCCAAGTGCGCAACAAGATGCTGAACATCCCTCACACCCAAGTCATCGCCGCCTTTCGCGATGGCGTCACAAACAGCAGGATGCTCGAGAAGCTGGGCATCCACGACAAGCTCACCTCTGTGGTGAAGCTGTTCGACCTAGCGGACAAATGCGCCAAGGCTGAAGAGGGACTCCTCTTCGTCAAGATGTCCCCGAGAGGGGATGAGAACGCTGATGGGTCCAGGAGCAAGAAGAAGGAGGAGCCCAAGCGCAAGGCCACCGCGGTCCTCGCGGCAGAGCCTGACGCGAAGGGCACCCGCAGGGACTCTCCCGAGCCCGGGAAGAGGAAAGACGACCACCGCCCATTCTGCATCTACCACAACAGGCGTGGACACTCTACCGAGACTTGCTTCGACCCCAAGAGGATGAGCAAGGAGCGCGGACAAGCAGAGGGCAGCGGCAGCTGTGGCCGAGGCCGTGGCTACCGCGGAAGTGGGCGCAAGAGCGGCTACCACAAACCATCTGGCAATCAGGCCAACCCTGCGGAGAAAAAGGGCAACCTCCCCGACGAGGAATATGGAGGATATCAAGCTCCAAGAGGCGCCATTGCCTGCATCCTCGGTGGGGCACAGGCGCCAAAATCGAACAATCAGTTCAAGCAGTTCGCTCGCGAACTCAATGCCGCCCTCCCCAGCCTCGAGACCTCCAGGCCCCTCAAGTGGTGGCAGTACACCATCACCTTCGACGCTCAGGAGCACCCCAAGTCCACCAAGACTGTTGGAACCCTCCCGCTGGTCTGCAGCCCCACCATCGACAACATCGCTGTCTCTACGACACTCATTGATGGTGGAGCAGGCTTGAATGTCATCTCCATAGAGACGTTCGAAGCGCTTCAAGTGCCCTACAAGCGGCTCGTGCCCTCTAGGCCCTTCACGGGAGTCACCAGTGGCTCGATCGAGCCTCTGGGGCAGGTCAGGCTTGTCGTCACCTTCGGAAGCGAGGAAAACTACCGCACCGAGCACATCGACTTCGATGTTGCGCACATCGGCCTGACATACAACGCCATCCTCGACTACCCCGCACTCACACAATTCATGGCCGTCACACATCATGCCTACAACATGGTCAAGATCCCTGGCAGCGTTGGCACAATCACCATCTGTGGACATGTCCTAGATGCTACGCGCGCTGTTCTCCCAGGAGCCAAGCTACAAGAGGCGCCATTGCCTGCACAATCACCATCGGTGGAGTTTCCTGCATTCGAGGACATGGAGCCTCTCGAGAGACCCAAGAAGAAGAAGAAGCAGCTGTTCTCCCAGGAGCCAGCCGCTACAAAGAAAGTCTCTCTAAGCTCCAGCAGCTCGGGGGCTGAAGGCTCGGGGGCTAGCGTCACAATTGGCGCTACGCTGCCTCCCAAATAGGAAAGCGCGCTCGTCGCCTTCCTCCGGGCAAACTCTGACATGTTCACATGGACTCCGTTAGATATGTCCGGCGTACCGAGGGAGGTGATCGAGCACCACTTAGCTGTGTGTCCAAACGCACGCCCCATCAAGCAAAAAGCGAGAAAACAAGCCCCTGAGAAGCAAGCATTCATCGTCAAAGAGGCCAAGAAGCTAAAAGCGGCAAAGGTCGTCCGCAAAGTCGCACATCCCACTTGGCTCTCCAACGGCGTGGTCGCCCCAAAACCCGCCGGAGGAGGCCGCCTCTGCATCGACTACACTGATGTGAACAAGGCTTGCCCCAAAGGAACATGCCTCGCAAACCCACCGCCAGGCCCAAAGCCACAAGCGGAGCCTGCCCCAAGTCAACCGCCACAGGCAAGCCCCCTTGAGGGCCCTGAAGAGCCGCAACAGGCAAGCCCCCTCGAGGGCTCTAAAGAGTCTCCGCAGACCAGCCCCTTTGAGGGCCCTGCAGAGCCTCTTCAGGCAGGCAGCGGCGCGCCTAAACTGACAACCCTTGTCGAGCACCCAGTCTACTTTGTCAGCACAGTACTGCGCGATGGTCGCGAACGGTACACAATGCAGCAGAAGCTCCTCGTCGTGCTCCTCATCGCCTCAAGAAAGCTGCGACACTACTTCCAGGGACACCCCATCACGGTGGTCACTTCTTTTCCCCTGTAGCAGATCCTGCGCAACCCTAACGCCACAGATCGTGTCGCAGGATGGAACATAGAGCTACAACCATTCAATTTGCGTTTCGATACCACAAGGGTAATCAAAGGAAGAGCGCTGGCAGACTTCGTCGCCGAATGGACTGATCCAACCCCTGAAGAGCCTTTAGGAGAAGAGCAAGAACCCTCTGGAGACAAAATGCCCAGCCACTGGACCATGTAGTTCGATGGAGCTTTCGCTTGTCGTCACGGTGGGGCTGGCGTGGTCCTGACCTCACCAAAAGGCGACAAGCTATATTACGCGGTCCAGCTGTGCTTCGAAATCGACAAGATCTCCATCAATATCGCTGAGTACGAAGGCCTGCTTGCTGGCCTACGCGCTGCAATCGCTCTAGGCATCAAGCACCTGCTCATCAAGGGCGACTCCCAGCTGCTCGTCAACTTCTCCAACAAGAGCTACAAGCCTAAGGACGACCACATGGCCACATACCTTGAAGAGGTCCGTAGGCTTGAGAAGCACTTCAGGGGAATGGAGCTCATGCACATCCCAAGAAAGGAGAACCAAGAGGCTGATGACATCGCCAAACACGCGTCAAAGAGGCAAGCTCAGCTGCCAGGCGTCTTTGAAGAAAGACTCGTCAAGGCATCCATAAAACAGCCTCAGGAGGCCATGCCCCCAAGCACAGACGAGACACTCCCTCCACCACCTAAAGTCGGGGCTCCCGATTGCGGGGCCCCTACAGGGGAGCGTCTGTTGCTCACAGCGGCGCATCAAGAAACATGATGGATTGACGAGATCAAAGACTACCTCGCCAAAGGGATCCTTCCCGAGGAAGATGTTGAAGCGGAGCGAATTGCCCGCCAGGAAAAATCTTACCAGCTCCTCGAATGAAATCTCTACCGCAAGCGCCCAAACGGCATCACGCTCAAATGCGTTCCTCCTGAAGAAGGCAAAATGCTGATCAAAGACATCCACAGCGGGGAATGCGGCCACCATTCGTGCGCCCGCACCCTCGCAGGCAAAGTCTTCAAGAGCGGTTTCTACTGGCCTCAAGCACTTCAGGATGCAGATGACATCGTTCAGCCATGTGAAGCTTTCCAATTCCGCGCCAAGCAAATCCACCAGCCGGCGCTGCGGCTACAGACCATTTCGCTCTCCTGGCCGTTCGCGATCTGGGGGCTGGACATCCTGGGAAATTTCCCAACAGCGCAAGGGGGATATCGCTACCTCTTTGTGGCCATCGACAAGTTCACTAAGTGGCCCGAGGTGGAGGCGACGCGCACAATCACAGCAGGCGCGGCGGTGAAATTCATCAGAGGCTTGGTCTGCCGCTTTGGCGTGCCTAACTACATCATCACCGACAATGGCTCGCAATTCACCAGTGGCATCTTCAGAGCTTACTGTGAAAAAATGGGCATCAAGCTATGCTTCGCCTCAGTCGCTCACCCACAGAGCAATGGGCAGGCCGAGCGTGCAAACGCAGAAGTCCTAAAGGGCCTGAAGACCAGGACCTTCAGCATCCTTAAAGGCCACGGCAAGGGTTTGAAGGACATATGCCCTAGAGGCAAATAAATAAGTAGTATTTATTGCATTATCTCATAAGTTTATAATAGGTTTGTGTATTATGCTATAACTGTATTAATCAGAATTATTAATACACGTGTGATACATAGACAAACAGGTCCCTAGTAAGGCTCTATATGAACTAGTCCATTGGGCAACTGTTGATCGAGATTCTCGATCAAGGACAATGACGTCGGTTGACAATGAGTTCATCTTATTAGTTGAATAAGGTGATGGACATATGAAAAATATTGCAATAAGATCGTATTACGATGTTTGTCATTTGCAATAAAATAGAATATGATAGCTTATCCTTAGACCGTGAGACCGTACTTATTGATGCTTCGTAGGGGTGCTTTGAGAGCATCAAACGTTGTGTCTTATATAGCATGACAATAACAGTGTCCATCTTGGGTATCCCGAAAGAGCATCGATACGTAAGGATCAAGAGCGGGATTTGTTCATTCTTGTAATGGAAAGATACTCTGGGCCCACTCGGTGAGATTACATCTATATAGCTGCGCAGCTTATGACTAGGTCATGGAGATGTAATATCACAGACGGGTTAATAACCTTTGTCGGTAACGAGATACAACAAAGACATTGGATGTCTACGATCATATCACGGACAAGGTAGTATCGCAGAAACAAAGGGAATGATCATCATATTTATGGTTCAACGACGATATTCGTAGAATGCACTGGGGCCGTCATATACATCCAGGTATCCCTGACGGTCATTGGTGAGCGGAGTGTCTCGACCATGTCTGGAGTGTTCTTGAACCGTAGCGTAACAAACTTAAGGTCTTAACGACACCAGGAGATAGGTTCTGGAATAATATAAGATTTTGTTGGAGAGAGAGAAATGATCCGGAAAGAGTTCCGGTGGTCCGGAAGGAGTTTCGGGAAGGTCTGGAATGGCTCCAGGGATGTCCGAAAGTTGTTCGGGTGGTTCGGAAAATGTTTCGGAGTCACGGGATATAAAATAGTATTTAAATATATTAATTATGAATTAATTATATTTTATATTAATTTAATTATTAAATAATAAAGGAAAAAGGGGGCTCCCACCTACATTGGCCCTAAGATGGCCCAAGAGGGGGAGTCTCACCATCATAGGAGGAAAAGGGCTTGGGCCCCTAGTCCAACTCGGACTAGGAGGTTCGGTCAAACCCCCTCCCCCTCCTATTCCTTTAGTCCCACATGGGGGAGGCAAGGTGTTTACACACCCCCTCCCCCCTTTATAAAGCAAGGCATATTAATTGGATTAATTACAGAAAAATACAATTAATTGTATAGCAGGCTGGCCGAGTTGCTTCTCCACCCGTTTTGCCCCCCTCTCTCCACCTAAGCTATACCGCCGGGCGCCGTTGCCCTGCGGGATTCCAGAAAAGTTCTACCCCTGCGATTTCAGCTGGATCTGAATGACCGGGGGTTGTCGTTAAGCTCTGTATGTTTGCGAGTGCTCGGAGGCGACTATTTTGAGTAGCCTGGGCGACGTCGTCTCGCCCAGCTGCAGCCGCTGCACCGCCTCAGCCCCTCCCGCCAGCGCACCACCCCCCCGGTTGCCAGCGCCACACCATCTTCCGGCCGCTGCCCGTCGACGCAGGTCATCGTCGACACCCCGGCGTCATTGTCTACGTCATCACGGCAAGTTCTCTGCGACCTCGAGGTCGGCTACGTACGACTTCATCGTCAACGCTTGTGCGGGAGCGTAATCCCCGCTATTGGTCTGCATGGAGGTAATGTAACCCGTTCCGCCACTGTTATCACATGTACTAGATAGATAGATCCTGACTCGTTAGAGTTTCATACGCTAGAAAAATTATTGTTTTCTGCACCGGAACCCCTTCAGTGGTATTAGAGCCGATCTATGCGTAGTACTGCTGGTACGGTTAGAACTCATGTTGCTGGTACGGTTAGAACCCCTCTAGCATGCACTTGCGATGCCTTCGGTATTGAGTTGATGAAGAGGCCCGAACCGACTTTACGCGTACGCTTACGCGAGACTGGTTCCACTACTGACATACGGCTTGCACCGTATCTGTGGCTGGCAGGTGTCTGTTTCTCTCTCTCTCTAGTCGGCAAAGCATTTTCAATGGAGGGCCCGAAAGGGATGCTTAAACATGAAATTATACGATCGACGTTGTGGTACAAAGTTCGTAGGTAGGGAAGCGATTCTCTTACGAATAAGCCTATATGCCACGTAAAACTTGCAAAACTAAATAAAGCTAGAGGCGTCTAACTTTGTTTTGCAGAGGCGTTATTTTATGTGACATGGTTACGGTAAGTTTAATATTACTCGTACTGTCGGAGGCAATGGAGGGCTACGTAGACTCGGAGCCATGCCGGGGCGCCGGGGGGCTAGGCACATGGCGCCATGAAGGTCCAGGCGCATCGACCATGTCACATCGCACTTCATTGCATCATTATTGTGTGCTGTTGTGTGTGCATCCTATTGACTGCTTATATGCCAGATATACAACGGTAGCATCATGAATAGGATAATCCCTAACAAATACCAAAAATGTGTTCTCCCTCGTTGCGCACCACCAAGAAAGTTCTACGTTATGAGGCAGGCCGTGATGATCGAGTGTCAGACATATCGTCGTTCGCATATAGTGGGTGTAAGCCATGTTGCACGCGCAGGGTCTTCGAGGTTTGATTGGCGAGCCTAGCATATGCAGATATGGCCTGAGAACACGGGAAGATCGAAAGATCGAGCATGAGTCACAGAGTTGTTGTGATCGACATTTTATGTACACCTTTGAAGCTGTGCTGCCGGCCGTGATGATCGGGGGTAGTATGGTGAATGAGGGTCGTGTAATCGCCATTATTATTTTAGGGATAATAATTTTGGTGTGGTGTGTTTTGATAATATGATTATAAACTAAAACTCACCAATATATTATAAACTTTACCATACCTCTTTTGCGATCACACGTGTAGACTACGCAACTATACTTCGATTACTTCCTCAAGAGCCCGGATTCTACCTTAGAAACCGACGGGTCCAACTTCATCAGCTGGTACAAGGGTTTTAGAAACATCCTTGAACACAACAACATCTTGTATGTTCTCGATGAAGCGTTAGGAGAAAGACCAGGAGATTCTGCAAGCGAGGAGGAGGAATATGATTTCCGTAGGCGTCGAGACATATTCATCGAAGTGCAGATCACCATGACCGTATGCCTAGCACCTAAGTTGAAAGAGTTGTTTCGATGCAAGGAGCCATGCGTCATGATTGATGCGATAAAGACACACTTCCGAGATGAATTGAAGCGTGAGCAGTTCAGGCAACTTAGAATGTTCCAGACCATTCATATGGAGGAGCATACCTGCCTGGAGACTCATTTGAGGAGATTGTATGACATCTACTTCCAGCTGACGATGGTCTTCGATTACTGGATGGCAGATTCCTGTGCCATTCAGACTTTCCTGATATCTCTGCCTCCAAGCTATGAGAAGCATGCACGCGAGTACATTTTGAAGGCCGACAATATGAACTTCTACATGTTCGTGTCCGAATTCAAATCTCTGAAAGTTGATTCCATCGAAGGAGAAATCTTCGATGCTACAGGTGTAGATTTGATATATACAGAAATATGAATTCGCCTCTTGATATATGATAAAGTATTTGATACTTGTTCTGTTTATGAAACAGGTCCTGATTATCACATATATGCGGCGAATTTTGATGTGACCTGGCGCTGAAGATGGTGATCAAGGAGTTGATGGCCATTGGTGTTCACGTCCTCAAGTTATCATGGTTATCATTAATAGTTTTTGATAAGATCTTTTGTAATAGTGAGAAAGTGTGTTCAGTGTCTTGATTGTTACAAGCAATGAAAAAAATAGCGTGCTACAAAATATAGCGTGGACCTTTTCAAAATGCTACAAACGATATAGCGTGTTATAGCGTGCTATTTTTGAAATAGCGTTTGACAAAAAATGTAATATATAGACTGAATAAGTGAATATTAAGTATTTTTTCAATAGAAATAACTAGTAATACTTGCAAAAGCAGTCTACTTAACCAGATCCATGGCACAAACATAAAATAGGAGATACAAATCCATGAACAAAATAACAAGGTCTAAAACCGAACCACCAGATTGCAGTGTACAACATTAATCAGGATTATTGGTCTCATCTTCTTCATTAGACTAACAACCAGATTGCACACCATCATCATTACCGAAGACATGCATCTTCTTCCTAGGAACTCTCTTTCCTTGTGATGTTGATCCTTCAACTTGTATATCATCAGGTTCATAGGAGCCTGGGAGCTCTTCCTAAGAACTCTCTTTTCTTGTGATGTTTCTTCCTAGAAGCTTGGGAGCTGGACTTTTGTAGTTTTGTTACGTGTTTGGGTCGATGGGAGCTGGACTTTTGTTTGGCCCAATGGGATCCAGACCCACTATTTCAGTTTTTTTTGTAGCAGGCTATACGCTATATTATTTAGCGTGGTATAGCGTGGTATAGCGTGGTATAGCGTGGCATATCTCCGTAGCGAGCATTTAAGTCTAAATATAGCGTAGCCTTCTCAGAAACGTTATAACGCGCTATAAACGCAGATATAGCGCGCTATTTTTTCATTGGTTACAAGACAGAGTTATTCATGTAATAAGACAAGTTCAGTTGTTTTATGTTATGGAACAAGCCAGTTGTTTTATATTATGAATAAAGGTTTCACATCTCAATTACATCAATTGTATGATAACGTTCATAATTGTAGAAATGATAAAATAGCGTGTCCAATGAATGAAAGTTCTGTTACTGGAACAAACACCTTCGAATTTAATCATAAAGGCAATGAAAGAAGTAATGGATATTTTGGTCTGTTTAAGTATTTCGAGTGCCGAATTGATTAAGTTTGAAATATAGTATTGAAGTGTCAATACGAGAGGAAATTAATTAAGAGTCATTTTAAATGATTGTTAAATTAATTAATGGTGTTTTTGCTTGATCCAAATTCTTCTATGATTATTGGTGAATAAGAGTATTTGCGTGATAAATCATAAGTCTGAAATTAATTTGATAAGAGATCAAATGGGGTTTTTTAGAAGAAAGATTAGTGAATATTGTATTCACAAGATTTGATCAAAGGACAATATTTTTAAATTATGGTTTCAACACAAAAGACTTGTGGAAATTCGTTTCACAATATTATAATGTCATATATGGTGATATGCGGGGTATTATAATCATACTCTATTTTAAATAAAGTGTGGTCTATCAGAATCTGTCTTAGAATCTCTTAATATGTTCGAAACATTATAGTCGATGTCCACTTTAGAAAATAAATATTTCTCTCAACGAAAATTCGTATGATCGACAATAGTGTCGTCATGTATATGATTATACGATAATTCGGAATATACACGAATAGTTCTTTGTAGATTACTCGCATTGGATGGGAGTGTATTCCAAAGCCAAATAGAAACAAAACTTAGTTTGTTGTCTATGTAATTACGAGAAAAATATGATTTTTCGAATTATGGTTTATGGATTGGAATTAGAAGCTTGAAATAAGGTGTCAGACCTATATTCATAAAAGTAGAATATTAAAGGTGTTCCAAAGAGTATATGTCTACAAATGAAGATTTGGTGATTAAGAGCGAGGGAGACTAGAAAATTGTTTTCTGCTTGCAATCCTCTTCATAAAGATCATAATATTTTCATGAAAGAAGCTTCTGGATAAAGTGATGTTATATTTAGTATTGTTGTCAGGTCACAACACAATATTAAATGTTTCAGATCTTGTTGACAGATCAAGGTGCACTTTATGAATACAAAGAAAGTTGAGAAAATATCAGAATACGAACAAAGACTTTTTCAGCCTGAAAAATCTAAGTTACACTTGAAAGGATTAAAATATTAATTGTTGCTGCAATTCTTATTAGAGGAATAAGATTGTTTAATCATCATATAAAGTGTTATATGAGAAATGTAACTATAAGAAAGACGTGGAAGCATGTTTTGTCAAGAATGTGTCTTGGACAAGATCAAATTTGTTGACTACATTTATGTAGACATGCTTGAAGTCTGAGGGATTTGTATTAATGTAATACTGTAGTTTGTATTGAATTCGAATTGATAAGAGATCAATGATTTTGGTTTGACCAAAATGTCGATTTTAAGTGGGAGTCAAAGTTAGTTTACTCAGGTGGAATGTGTAAAGGACATATTTATGAGTGGGAGCTTAGGAACTCAAATATGTGGATGACATGTTTTTGAGTGGGAGCTCGTGTTCTCAAATATGTGGAGACATAATTTGAGTGGGATCCGAATTCATCTTGTGTAAATGACACACTGTGAAATTGTGCCAGTAGAATAGATGAGAAGGATGGAGTTGTGAAACTATTTGAAAGTTAGTTTCTATTTGGAATAGAACGGGAATTTTAAATAGTTAGTCGAGTTGTTTTGGATTATATCTGAGGAGTCAGAATAGAATAAAAGGGATGGTCCTTGGAAATCCAATTGATCATTAAGAGTAATGATACAAGGTTGTAATGGTTGTATGACATGTTGGTCTATTAGTAATATTAGACATCATACAGAAAGCATATTATCTGCTCGATGAAATATAACCGATGTTCTTAGAACAAGAACAACTATAAAAGTTAATTTAGAATTTACTGGAAGTAGAACTGCGTTAGTTATTAGATTGACATTGGAATGTCCAGTTTTCTACATAGGTGTGAAAGTATGTAGATATCGCGAGTTTGTAATTGTTACAAGGGGCTCTAAATGACTGAGTGTGTTTTCAAGGCAGCTATCTGGTTAGCATAATCAGAGTAAGAGCTGGGAAACAGAAGTCTCACTTAGTTACGGTATTTGCATATATGTTATTGGATAACATGGTGATATCAAGCAAGTTGATATCTATGAATCGCAAAAGTACGCACAATTATATATTGTACAGATTGTCAGAGTAACACTATGACGCTTATTTGATAAGGGATTTTTATGAAGTAAAATGCAACTAGTTTATTTGTACTCTAGTGCAAGTGGGAGACTGAAGGAGATAGGCCCTAGAGGCAAATAAATAAGTAGTATTTATTGCATTATCTTATAAGTTTATAACAGGTTTGTGTATTATGCTATAACTGTATTAATCGGAATTATTAATACACGTGCGATACATAGACAACCAGGTCCCTAGTAAGCCTCTATATGAACTAGTCCATTGGGCAACAGTTGATCGAGATTCCCGATCAAGGACAATGACGTCGGTTGACAATGGGGTCATCTTATTAGTTGAATAAGGTGATGGACATACGCAAAGTATTGCAATAAGATCGTATTACGATGTTTGTCATTTGCAATAAAATAGAATATGATAGCTTATTCCTTAGACCGTGAGACCGTACTTATTGATGCTTCGTAGGGGTGCTTTGAGAGCATCAAACGTTGTGTCTTATATAGCATGACAATAACGGTGTCCATCTTGGGTATCCCGAAAGAGCATCGAGACGTTAGGATCAAGAGCGGGATTTGTTCATTCTTGTAATGGAAAGATACTCTGGGCCCACTCGGTGAGATTACATCTATATAGCTGCGCAGCTTATGACTAGGTCATGGAGATGTAATATCACAGACGAGTTAATAACCTTTGTCGGTAACGAGATACAACAAATACATCGGATGTCTACGATCATATCACGGACAAGGTAGTATCGCAGAAACAAAGGGAATGCATATCATATTTATGGTTCAACGACGATATTCGTAGAATGCACAGGGGCCGTCATATACATCCAGGTATCCCTGACGGTCATTGGTGAGCGGATTGTATCGACCATGTCTGGAGTGTTCTCGAACCGTAGCGTAACAAACTTAAGGTCTTAACGACACCAGGAGATAGGTTCTGGAATAATATAGGATTTTGTTGGAGAGAGAGAGAGATAATCCGGAAAGAGTTCCAGTGGTCCGGAAGGAGTTCCGGGAAGGTCTGAAATGGTTCCAGGGGATGTCCGAAAGTTATTCGGTTGGTTCGAAAAATGTTTCGGAGTCACGGGATACTAAATAGTATTTAAATATATTAATTATATTTTATATTAATTTAATTATTAAATAATAAAGGAAAAATGGGGCTTCCACCTACATGGGCCCTAAGAGGGCCCAAGAGGGGGAGCCGCACCATCATAGGAGGAAAGGGGTTTGGGCCCCTAGTCTAACTCGGACTAGGAGGTTCGGTCAAACCCGCCTCCCCCTCCTATTCCTTTAGTCCCACATGGGGGAGGCAAGGTGTTTACACCCCCCTCCCCCCTTTATATAGCAAGGCATATTAATTAGATTAATTACAGAAAAATACAATTAATTGTATAGGAGGCCGGCCGAGTTGCTTCTCCGCCCGTTTTGCCCCCCTCTCTCCACCTAAGCTATACCGCCGGGCGCCGTTGCCCTGCGGGATTCCAGAAAAGTTCTACCCCTGCGATTTCAGCTGGATCTGAATGACCGGGGGTTGTCGTTAAGCTCCGTATGTTTGCGAGGTCTCGGAGGCGACTCTTTTGAGGAGCCTGGGCGACGTCGTCTCGCCCACCTGCAGCCGAGGCGCCGCCTCCGCCACTGCCGCCGGCGCACCACCCCCCGGTTGCCGGCGCCACGCCATCATCCGCCCGACGCCCGTCGACACAGGTCATCGTCGACACCCCGGCGTCATCGTCTACGTCATCGCGGCAAGTTCTCCGCGACCTCGAGGTCGGCTACGTACGACTTTATCGTCAACGCTTGTGCGGGAGCGTAATCCCTGCTATCGGTCTACATGGAGGTAATGTAACCCGTTCCGCCATCGTTATCACATGTAGTAGATAGATAGATCCTGGCTAGTTAGGGTTTCATACGCTAGAAAAATTATTGTTTTCTGCACCGGAACCCCTTCAGGGTTGGATCAGCGAGCTCCCTTCGGTGCTCTGGTCCATCCGCACAACGCCACCCAAGCCTACTGGGGAAACACCGTTCGCCCTCGTCTATGGAGCCGAAGCAGTCCTCCCCATAGAGATAAAGCATGGATCCCCAAGGGTCCTTGCCTTTAACGAGGACCAGCAAGAGGACCTCCACAACGATGACCTTCTTCTTCTTGAGGGACTAAGACGCCGTGCCGCCCTCCGGGCGGCCAAATACCAGCAGGACCTGCGACGCTACCACAGCCGCAATGTGCGGTCCCGCACCCTGGAGACAGGCGATCTCGTCCTCAGGCGAATCCTCTCCAGGGAAGGCCTCCACAAGCTGTCACCGATGTGGGAAGGTCCCTACAGGGTCACCCGCATCGTCAGGCCTAGCGCGGCTCGCCTCGTCCCCGACAAGAATCATGGAACATCATGCACCTACGCAAGTTCTACCCGTGATCATTGTCACGCCCGTGATCATTGTCACGCCCGTGATCATTGTCACGCCCGTGATCATTGTCACGTCAAGACATCTGGCGGAAGAGGCAGCTTACGGCTCAACCTCCAAGCATTTTTTGTCTCCAGAAGGATAAAAAGAAAAAAACGTGATCATTGTCACGTCAAGACATCTGGCGGAAGAGGCAGCTTACGGCTCAACCTTGTGACGCCCGAAAATCGGTACTATGTAGATTTAAGCGATTCCGCCGAAATCCGCATAATAACGATTTTTGGTCGCCCACCAGACATAATGTGCACGCCGAAACATGCGCATTTGTGGGTGGAATTGTGATAACGTTACAACAGTTCCGATACATCCACAAATACAACAAAGATATAATACAACAACGACTCGAACGAGTCAAGATACAAATGTTACAATACAAAGATTCAAATGACAGCGGAAGCAAAAATGGTATCCGACTACGGATAAGATGCAAATTGGACTAAGAGTCCTGAAGATAAGCGATGGCGCCATATCCCTGCCCAGCCAAGCCGGAGGGATTCCCAAGCTAACGTCGTCAGACTTCAAACCTGTTGACTGCACATAAAGCACAACCCAAAAGAGGGTCAGGGCACTCCCTGGCAAGCAAAACCGACTTGCCTACTTTCTACACCATCTCCCAAAATATAGGGGAGGTGGACTTAGCGGCAGCAGCACTAGCAACCTAGAGAGACACGCTATAACTTCCGTCTAATCAGAGAGGGATAAGAGAGCGCATAAGATAACCAACTACTACTAACACCCAACATAACCCATTCTCGAATTAACCCCCTCAACCAAGTATGAGGAAGCAATTCGGGAAACTCACACGTTGAACAGTTTTAATTACCATTTATTGTGTAAGTAATTCTATATTACTAGTCAGGTTAATTAACAATGATTAGGTGTAAGTTGTCTAGATCTTGTTAGCCAGCATCATCACCAAGTCGTCCATAACCGTGGACACGGCTCATCGATAAGATTATACCCTGCAGGGGTGCACTACTGGACCCATACTCGCATGATCAACCTAGTCAAAAACATTAGGGCCTTTCAACCCAACTCTTTTCCTTCACCGCAACAAGTCCAGGAGCCACGGGAGCTATGCTGGTCCCGGCCAAAAGGGTGCGGACTCCCGCA
The DNA here is from genome assembly GCA_026929855.1 of Poa annua. Taxonomy (NCBI): domain Eukaryota; kingdom Viridiplantae; phylum Streptophyta; class Magnoliopsida; order Poales; family Poaceae; genus Poa; species Poa annua. The sequence continues at coordinate 73,453,034 of CM049431.1, read as the reverse complement.
GGACACACCCCTCCGCACCAACAGGTCGCGCCCTATATGCATGTAACAAGGCACACCGCCAAAGTAAAAATACTACACTAGTATTGATGCATATGAGACAAATGGAAAACCCGAACTAGGTGCAGCTCCCGGACAAGTCGAAGTTCCAGTCAAAGTCGAGGGTGGCTCCATTGGGCCTCCCACAAGTGGTTAGTGCGCTCAAAATTGGATCCGAGGACAAAATCTCAGTTCCTAGGTCGACACTTAGCAGAACAAAGCACCTCGCAAGGCCTTCCGCCTGGTGCCTTATCATTTAATTATAATACCCCAATGTAAGACAACATTTTATTAAGGTAGAATAATCTATCAAGCTAAGCATATGAAATAAAGGCCAACAGACGACTCGCACAAACAAATCTAAGCATGCGCTACGACTCGCGAGGCTAACAGATAAACATACATCAGGTATTAGGTTGTGGGGACAAAGCTGTATAGGCTGCAAATAAACATGTGATGGGATCGCAAAGAAGAATCGAATACTAGGGTAGCAGAGATCAACGGCAGGAATGAAAGACAATGTATAGGTAAACAAGCAAACTTTGCTTGCCTGGAATTCCGCATGGAAGCAGATCTTGTCGTTGCTCACACATCTCAACGTCGTATCCGCGAAGAAGCGACAAACACTGGAAACGCAAAAGATGCATTTTACAACTACGGCAAAAGATCTAGCATGATCATGGGACAGATGAATGACATGGCAAGATGCAATGCGAGATGCCCTTAATCCAAATTAAGCGGAACCTGGATTCCGACAATTAATATTTAGGTGCAAGTTATTTATCTACCCAACAAATTAAATGTACATTAACATGGCAAGACATGGCAAAGATGATCTAGTCAATTTAAATGGAATCGGGCAATACATATATTGATTTGCCCCCACACATTCCATATTTATTATTTAGGTGATTTGCTACACCCGCAAACCCAAGAGATGCAACACATGTAATTATGATGCGATATGCACAAGATAGATGGCATTTTATAAAATAGGCATAGGGTTAGGGTTTGGGTCCATACGTCGGATCGGGTGAACTCGGGTTCGAAACCGACGTCTTCGGTCCGTAGAGGAAGTAGTCGTCGTCGGGGAAGTAGCCGTCGCGGAACCGAGGCATCGTCGTTTTTCGGTGTCGTGGAAGTGGTCGGGTAGTCGTGGCACGTAGGAGCTCGACAATCGGACACCGGAAAGAAAAGCGCGCACGGGCGGGCACCGCGACACGGACAAGGGCGGTCACGGAAATGCGGCACCGGAATAGGACGCGCACGCGCACGTAGCAACACCACGAAGGGTGGACAACTCGGACACAAAAAAAAATGACGTCGGGGTCTTGCGGGCATTTTGTCGAACACCTGGCGTGCGGCGGACGCGGGGGAACACCGGACGGAGGCGACGTGCACGCGGCCGGAAGAGGCAGCGGGGAAGGCGACGCTGCGCGGGCGAAACGCACGGCGGCGGCGACGACGGTCGGGGACGCGGGCCGTCGGGTAGAGGTAGCCGGCGGCGGGCGCAGCGCGCCAGCGAGCGCGCGTCGGCGGGAGGAGACGGAGGCGCGCGGGCGTGAGCACGTGGAGGAGCAAGGGCGACGGAGACGAGGAGCGAGGGCGGCGCGCACGGCGGGCGCAGGGCAGCGGCGCACGGACAGAGGCGAGGTCGGCGAGCGGCGGCCGGCGCGGGGAAGCAGGGGCCGGTGGCGGCGCGCTGGCGGCGGGGTGGGCGACGGCGCGGCCGGGCCGGAGGCGCAGAGGCGGCCGGCGTGCGGAGCCCGGGCCGTCAGGGCGCTGCGGGCGGGCGCCGCGGGGTGTTGGTCGCGGGAGGCGCGGCGGCGGGAGCGGCCGGCGCGCAGCGGCGCTGGAGGCGGCCGGAGCAGAGGCGCGGCTGGCGGCGGGCGCGCGGGCGGCGAGGCGCAAGGCGCTGGGGCGAGCTCGGCTGGTGCGGGCTCGGGAGAGCTCGTGCTGGCTTGGTGCGGGAGCAGTTTTTCCCGTGCGGGAGGCGACCGGAGGAGAGAAAAAAAAAAGAGAGAAGGGAAAAAGGAAAGAGAAGAGAAAAGAAAAGGAGAGAAAAGGAAAAAAAAGAAAGGAAGGGGAGAAAAGGAAAAAAGGGGGGTGGGAGGATTCTTTCGCAAAAACAGGAAAAAGGAGGAGGGTGGCTGCAAATTTTCAGGGGGTGGGAAATAAGTTTCCAGGGGGGAAACCCTAGGGTTTTGGCTTAGATGGGCTTGGGCTTTTATTTCTCTCCCCTTTATTTAATTCTGATTTATATTTTTAAAACCAAAACGAAGAGGAATTTGAATACGAAACCTTTACAATATATTTTTAGTTTTGAATAGACAATTTAATAAACTAGTTTTTAACATTTGCAAAAGATTTGAAAATATCACATTTTTAATTAATTTGAAATGCATTTGAATTTAATTGCGGGGATTGAATTTAAATGCAACAAATTAAATAAATGAGATGCAATGTGATGCCATGTTGATGCAAAAAGAAAACTCACAAAAAAAGGGGATAAATCCCGGGGCGTTACAAACCTCCAAGCATTTTTTGTCTCTAGAGGTTAAAAGCTCACGGCTTAAACTTCCAAGCTCCAAAGGCTTCTCTCGAGGGTCAACCCTCCAAGCTCTCCATGTAACGAGCAACCTCAGGCCGTTGAGAGTCTCTACCACTAATGGGTAGTCCCCATGCCTCGACTTGGTCAAAACATTAACTTGACAACTCCAAGCATAATGAGAAAATTTCGTTTCCATGTGAACTTAGCGCTACAGCGCCGTTATGTAATATTTGTTGGTGAGTTTTATTTATGCATTACTTCATTGAAATGTGCGCTTATATCTCTCCACATGCGTACCTCACGAGCGGGGGCTGAGTACGGTGCCAGTGCCTCAAATGACACACCAGCAGCATTGCAAAATCCAAGGATCCGAGCTCTGGCTGGAGGGCAAGCTCCCACAATCACACCATCTCTACAAAGGACCTTGGTACTTACTCTCCTCGCGAGGAACGCCTGAGGGGACCTATAAGCGCGCACGAGTCCTCTGTACCGTGCACAAGCGTTTGGATTCGCCCCTCCAACATTTACAGTGAAGAAATGCCCCCACAAGCCTGAGGAGGCATCCGGGAAAGGCCCCTAGAGAGCACCTCCTCGCCAGGCAAAAAGCCTCTACAAGGCAAAAACCTCGAGAAGCTAAGTCTCGCACCCATGCCTTAAGAGCTTTTTCCCCCACAAGCACATGTTTGCCCCTCAAGTGACTTCACTTTCCCTTACACTTCATGGACTACTCCTATGTCTAAGGGGGGCACTTGAGCATCGCGACTCAGTGCTCTTACCTCTCTGAGGCCTAAACTCCCCCCGGCCTTGCAGAGTCATTGCTCTAGCATACCGAAGTGGCGCAGTCATGGCACGAAGAGATGGGTCCTACCGACGCAGAGAAAAAAATAGACATGAAGATGTGTCCAAAGAGACCTCTCGAGGGGCAAGAAAGCTAGAAGAAAATTGCAAACAAGAGTATATTACATGCCCAAAAGTCGCACAATGTCTAAACATAAAATTGTTTCAGATACGAGCGCACACAGGCGCAATGACGAACAGCTCAGGCAGAACCATCATTATCCCGGACCTCCTCCACTGCGCCCTCCTCGGTCTCAGCAGAGGCGGCCTCCTCCCCCCTGTCCTCCGCAGCGGCCTCCGCACGCCTGAAGCGGTTGCAGAAAGCATCGACTTGATCACGGAGGGAGTTGGAGACCCGCCTTGACGAGCCTCCGTCACGGTGGAGAGGTCGAAGCCTGGCGTGAGGATCCTGAGGTTGGTGAAGATGCGATCCACGACCACCCCCAGGAGCTGCCGGCTCTCGTCTTCGATCATCTCACGGAGGTTAGCGACAGGACCCTCGAGCACCGTGAAAAGCTGGTCGAAGTAGACTAGGTACATGGCAGCATCGCCACGGCCTCGGGCCTCGGTGTGCGGCGCGTCCGCGCCAAGCTGCGCGGCGAGCTCGTTGCCCCGGGTGACCAGCCCCTCGAACATGCGCTCCCGCTGCTTCGTAAGCGCGTGAGCCGACTGGGTAGAGTCCACAACCTCCGTCGCCTGCTCCATCGCGGGAGCTACGAGGTCCTCCACGTCCTTGGCCAGGGTGTTAAGGTCATGAACGGCCTCGTTGCGGGCCTCCTCTTCCCGGCGTCGACCATCCTTGGCACGCTTGAGGTGGGCCTCTAGCTTGGAGTTGGCCTTCTCAAGCTCAGCGATCCGCTGAGCATCGGCGGCGTGCCTGGCCTTGAAGCGGTCCTCCTGCTTCTGGGCCAAGTTGCGGTACTCCTGAGACTTGGCCAGCCGGAACTGCTTCTCGCGCTCCGCAAGGGCGTCCTCCGCCTCCTTCTTCTTCTCGGCGAACTGCTGCTCGAAGCGTTCCTAAGCACGCTTCTGGGCAGCGACGTTCTCGTCGTACCGCAGGAGCGCCTGGGCCAATTCTCCTTCGCGCGCCTCAAGCTCCTCGCGCTGGGTGGCTAGGTCCTTCTCCACCTGAAGCCGCTGCTCATCGCGCTATCGCAGTTCCCTCTCCTCGAGGGCCAGCTGCCGCTCGCGCTCGGCAAGGCCCTTGCGGTCCTCCTCTAGAGTTGACTGCGCAGCCTGTTGGGCGGAGAGCAGCTGGGTCTCCAGCTGGCCCAGCTCGCGGCGTTTTTGCGCCAACGAGCCCTCCATAGCCTCGCGCTCGCTCGTTTCTGCGCGTAGTAGCTCAGCAGCAGCGTCACGTTCCTCTTGGAGGGGCGCAAGAAGTTCTGCGGCGTCGCGGATGGCCCCCTCGCTGACCTATTTGGCGAAGCGGGTGGCCTCCTCGCGCGCAGCCTGCAGCGCCAAGTCCTCCTGCTGGCGGGCCTCGACAGCCGCGTAGAAGGACGCCCACGACCTCGCGAGTTCCTCCCGCTCGTGGGCGTGTTGTATGTCCCCGAGGGTGAGATGCACCTCCAGGCCCTCTAGGGACTCCCTCACGAGGCGAAAGGCGACCTCGCGGTGTCCAGCGCTCCAGTCCCAGCCTCGGAGGACCAGGTATTGGCTTGTCGAGAGCCCAGCCCCGGCGTCAAGTCCCGAGAGCCTGGCCCCGGGGTGCGCTCAGGGGCTAGGGTGTGCTCCATCCCCGCCCGCGCCACTGTCCTCCTCGGCGCCCGCGCCAGCCTCCTCGGGGCGAAGAATAAGAATCTCCTCCTGCGGACTCGCCCGCACCCTGCGGCGCCTCGCTCGCTCCATCTCCTGGCTGCGCAGGAGCCATGGGCGTGCGGGGCGGAGTTGGCGCACGCGGCGGCGTTTGCACGCGCGGCAGCGTTGGCTCGTGCGGCGGAGTTGCCTCGCGCGGTGGCGTAATCACGCGAGGTGGAGTAGAGGTGCGAGGTGGAGTGGCGATCCTCTCCTCCGAAGCCTCTACCACCATTGGCTCAGGGGGCGGCCTAGAGGCCTCTGGGCGAGGTGTGACTTCCTCCGCCTGAGGCTCTGCAGCCTCCGCCCGAGGAGCAGCCGCCTCGCCTTGAGGCACCTCCTCAGTAGGGCATGTGGAGGCCGTTTCCACAGGCCTCGTGGCCTCTTCAGCCAAGGCCTCAGTCGTGGCTCTCTTCACATCAGCGGCCTTGCGAAGCCTACGGCGCTTCACAGGCAGAAGGTCACTGGCAAGGACCAAGAAAAGACCTTCAAGAGAGGATAAAGCGAAGGAAAAAACGGGAGGTAGACGACCAAGTGCCAGAAACTCTTACCCGGATGATGGAGCGCCGGTGTTGACCCACGCCAGGCCTGTCGAGCGCCAGGAGGGCGTGGTCCGGGCGCTGACCCCTCCGGAGGCGCCACCGCTTTCCTCTTGGTGGGGACGTCAGAGGGCCTCGCCCCAGAACGGTCCATGGCCGCCTTGGTGCGTGGCTCGCGCCGCCCCGGCGTGGCCTCCGCGTTGGAGCCCTCCCCTCCTCGTTCTCCTCCTCCACGGGGCGCGAGGGCGCCACCACGAAGGCGTCATCATCGTCTGACGAGATGTCACAAACCTCGTCAGTAAAGGGCCCAGGCCTCGCGGAGGACACCTCTCCCGTCACGACCTCCTCGCCACGCCAGGCTCCAGAGGCTGAGGGAGAGTCTGCTCCTGCCACTTCCCGCGCCATCGGAGCGGCCACCTCATCCACCTCCCCCGCCAGGCCTGACGGGGTGAAGTCCGGCATCCCTTCCAAGATATCCAAACGATCGCCCAAGGGGAGTTGGTGCAGAGGTTGCATAGAGCCAACAATCTTCCCGGGCACCTCCGGGTTGACAAAGAGGATACTCAAGATGGTGTCGACGACGTCCGGGCTGTGGTCACCAGGATGAAGCCGCATCGGGTCCGAGGGGCCCGAATACATCCACATCGGCTGGTTATGGGCCTAAAGAGGGGCAATGCGGCGCTTCACGAAGTCCGCCACGACCATCTGCCCCGTGAGCCCCACCAGGCTCGCGATGTCCGCTCCGCGATGGGAAAACTTGCCCCAGTTGGAGTTCTTCACAGGTGGTGCCTCCGGGACGCCCAGGAACGCGGATGGCGATTCGACGCCGATAAGGAGCCACTTCTGGAGGAGGTCGTCCACTTTCTTGACCACGGCCGTGACAGGCTTGTCCCCGCTCCACGACATAGGGAAGTATACACTCCCCATGCCATCCGCAATGTGGAAGGAGACGCACCCAGTCCGCTCGCTGGCTGCCGTGCACCGCAGCGTGTAGAAATTCCTGAAGAGCGCCACTGAGGGGCGCACGCCCAGATAAGCCTCGCAGAGGTAGGCAAAAAGGGAGAGGATGAGGACGGACTTGGATGAAGATGAAGAAGCTGGATTTGGTAGAACTCGAGTACCGCCTCCAGGAACGGCGAGTATGGGGGCACCAGCCCAGCGGTGATGGTGTGGAGAAAAATGGGATAAAACCCTTGTGGAAACCCTCGAACCTCGCAGAACGAAGCGCGCTGGCACCATGCTCATTGGTCCGCCCCGCGACCATATGGCGAATTCTCTCCAAGTCCTTGAGATCGATGCGCGCCCCCACGAGAGCCATGCCGTACGCGGACGCGACGGGCTCCGCCTGGGAAGTGGACCCCACGACAGCCTTGCCTTTGCTCTTGGCGGGACTGATCACTGGAGCTTTGGGTGTCGCTGGAGGCGAAAGGAGAAGAGAGCGGAGGCGGTGAGCTCGAGAATGGCGGTGCTCCGGCGCTCGGGCTTTATGTCCCTTCAAGGAGCAGTTACCGGGGCATGGTGGGACCCCCCACGACGCACGCCCTAGATCGTGCGCAACCATTACTCGTCTGAGTGCCGCGTGGCTCAGGCCGGCCGGGCACTTTGGGCCCACGACGCTCCGCCTGCGCCCATGGGCTCACTCGCGCCCATCGCAGGCCTGGGTATGAAGAGCCCACTCTCCCCAGGCCCCGCACATGGGCTGATCAGACGAAACGACTAAGGACCAAGCCATCGCTTGGTGAGACCCCCGAGAGGCAAATCCCCTCGAGGGCCTGAAGAGGAAGCAAGGGCTTGAAGAGGACCCACGCTTCAAGAAACCTTCCCGAGGTGCAGTGACGCCTACATGGAAGTCAACAAAAACCCCACCACATGCCACTTCAGGCCTGTGGGGAGACTTCGCGGCCAAGGAAGTACGGCAGGGCGCACATGGCCTCTGCCGTATCCGCAGGGTGACGCAGGCGCTCCCCTTGCCGCTTTGGTGATAAAGGAGTCAATAAAGTTGCACCGCCTGGATGGAGACAGCTGGTACCTTCCTCTTCAGTGATAAAGCAGCTGGACGGCGCTACACTCCAAGAAGATCGTCATCGTAGGCTCCACCCCGGAGACTGCAGAACCTGCGACCCGTTCTGCGCGGTCTGCGGCTTGTCGGCCACCGCGCCCAACTTTATCGACGATGGACCGCGTCCATGGACGATCCCACAGCGGTGGACTCCGACTCCTCCATGCTGCTGCCGTGTGGGAGTCCACCTTGGACGCCAAGCGCAAGGAAGACGCCTGCGACGCCTATAAAAGGAGCAAGACCTCCACCGTAGAGAAGGGGGACCAATTGTTTGGGAACACTTGTAAACCCTAGCTCAGATAGTAGAATAGCCTTCGGCTGGAGCAGGACGAAGACCATTACTTCCCTCCCCAGGCACGAACTGCCTCGAGAGAGCATTCAGAAAGCTCAGTTGTACTGTAACCCTCCACAGCGCAATACAGACAAGCAGGAGAAGGGGTCTTACCTCCTCCTGAGGGCCGTGAACCTGGGTACGGGCTGGTGTCTATCTTTGTCGTGGGTGTTACTCTCCAGGCCCGGCGAGCACCGTCGTCGTGCCTCTCGAGGGTCTTGACCTCCGTGTTCAATCCCCTTCACGAACTACTCTTCAGGAAGTGACCACCCCTGTTTCGTTGGAGTCACAACCCGACAATTTGCAAGAGAGGAGCAAATTCTCCTTTATACGCGCATCACAGGAGGCGAGAGGTCCAACATAAACGCACACAATTAATTCCGTTAAGGCAAATAAATTCTAGAAACGGTCGTACTTAAGAGCACTTAAGACAGAAGTTCCAACTTCGTATTCGTTTCCATTAAGGGAAAAACGTTTCATGACCGAACACATTTTATTCCTGCGTGACAAAAAAATACATCGGCTCGGCGAGATTCCCGCAACCCGCGACGCGTCGTGACGTGTCATGACGAGGCGTGGCGAGGCGGGCGGCAGAGGAGAAGGAGCACGCGTGTGGTACACAACCATTTTTCTCATACTATTGGGGGGATCATAACCCGGTAGGCCCATCGACATAGAAGATAAGCCTGCCTTGCATGAGCCTGGACCGGATCAAGCATAAAGACATGCGCTGGGTGACACGTAAGCCGGTGCGCAACGTGTGCCTAGGCCCGCAAGCAAGAAGGATCCAGAAGGCTGGAGACCAAGTACAAGACGGAGTCCTGCTAAGGAAGGAAGAAGCTTAGAAGACTTTGAGTAGAGTTCGGGTATGATAGGAACCCGGACCCGGCCTTGTACCTCCAGCGAGACCCGCCACCTATATAAGGGGGTCTCCTGGTTCCTAGAGATCTAAGTTCCAAATAGAGGCACAATCGATAGCCGTAGTAGAGAAACCTTGTAATCTCGAGACCCGGAAGCTAAGGCTCCGAGTCTCGAAACCCTAATCAGTAAAGCCAAAGCAGGAAGTAGGTCTTTACCTCACGACGAGGGGTCGAACCTGGGTAAACCCTTGTTTCCCCACGCCACGCTAGGCAAGCTCCTGATGTCGGAAGCCGCCATGCCCCTCGTCTCAAGTTACCTCCGGGTAACATCTGCCGTGACAATCCCACGACAGTTGGTGCCCACCGTGGGGCCTGCGGCCAAGAGCATCACTTTTTCAGGAGAAGCGCGGCGAGGTATGGAAAACCTAGCTATCGGTCAGATCCAGACGCTCCTAGGAGGGGAACGGATCGTGGACGACTCCGGCTGGACAGAAGAGGCGGATTTCTTGGAAACCGAATCTATGTTCATCTTTGGACAGATCGATGTCTTCGTCGGTGTGATCCGATCTAATGGAGCCAAGAGAGAGCAGTACGAGTCGGAGTTCGAGTCAGAGTCCGGGTCAGCTACGATGGCCCAGACGGACGGAGAGGAATCAGTTGGATCACCAGAAGAGAAAGAATCGGCGATCCGGGTCACGGAGGACTCCATCGTCACCCCGTTAATATATCAGATCTGGATACAGACACAGAATCAATCTTACCCTTGTTCGATGATCCTTGTGGAGATGGGTTTGTGGATGAAGATTACCCGGCGCCGTTGGGACCCGTGCGTCACATGACGGTTCACGTGGTAACCCGGGCACCCCCTGCTGACAGAGGATTGGCTTCCATAAGCGACGAGACAAGTGCCGAGGCATTGGCGAGGCAGAATAGAGATAACTGGGATCAATGTCAGGCTCCACCTACAGCGAACTATGCACCCCCCAATCCCATAGGCCGGGGAATCTTACCGACTTTCAGTTCTTTGGCTCATATGCAGACACCAGCTGCGGGAATCCCCCTCGGAAACCCGATACTTGCGCCAACCCCTGTGCCAGCACCAAACCCGACCAACTTAGCCACACCTCTTTTGCAGCAGCAGGCGCTCGCGGGAACTTCAGCAAGCCCGGCACAGCAACAAGGGGAAGTAACAAATAATAGCACGGCTATGATGAGAGAGCTAGAAGAACTAAGACAGGCGGTGGCAAGGGCAAGTCAAGAGCGTGCGGCGGAGATACGGCGTATCCAAGAGAGGGAACAACTTGTGATCCAGCAAGAGCAAAACCTGCTGGAAGAAAGAAGTACATTCCAGAGGAGAAGGTGAAGGAGATATGCCCTAGAGGAAAATAAATAAGTAGTATTTATTGCATTATCTCATAAGTTTATAATAGGTTTGTGTATTATGCTATAACTGCATTAATCGGAATTCTTAATACACGTGTGATACATAGACAACCAGGTCCCTAGCAAGCCTCTATATGAGCTAGTCCATTGGGCAACAGTTGATCGAGATTCCCAATCAAGGACAATGACGTTGATTGACAATGGGGTCATCTTGTTAGTTGAATAAGGTGATGGACATACGCAAAGTATTGCAATAAGATCGTATTACGATGTTTGTAATTTGCAATAGATAAGAATATGATAGCTTATTCCTTAGACCGTGAGACCGTACTTATTAATGCTTCGTATGGGTGCTTTGAGAGCATCAAACGTTGTGTCTTATATAGCATGACAATAACGGTGTCCATCTTGGGTATTCCGAAAGAGCATCAAGACGTAAGGATCAAGAGCGGGATTTGTTCATTCTTGTAATGGAAAGATACTCTGGGCCCACTCGGTGATATTGCATCTATATAGCTGCGCAGCTTATGACTAGGTCATGGAGATGTAATATCGCAGACGAGTTAATAACCTTCGTCGGTAACGAGATACAACAAAGACATCGGTGTGTCTACGATCATATCTCGGACAAGGTAGTATCGCAGAGACAAAGGGAATGAATGTCATATTTATGGTTCAACGACGATATTCGTAGAATGCATAGGGGTCGTCATATACTTCCAGGTATCCCTGACGGTCATTGGTGAGCGGAGTGTCTCGACCATGTCTGGAGTGTTCTCGAACCGTAGCGTAACAAACTTAAGGTCTTAGCGACACCAGGAGATAGGTTCTGGAATATTATAGGGATTTGTTGGAGAGAGAGAAATGATCCGGAAAGAGTTCCGGTGGTCCGGAAGGAGTTCCGGAGAGGTCTGGAATGGTTCCAGGAATGTCCGAAAGTTGTTCGGGTGGTCCGAATGAGTTTTCGGAGTCACGGGATATTGAATTATATATAAATATATTAATTATGAATTAATGGGATTTTTATATTAATTCATTGGAAAATACAATTAATTCTCGATTTCTCTCTCGATCTCGTGGTTTCCAAGTTGGAGCCGCGCCGAGCTGAGGAAGGGGGGATCTCTCTCCACCCAAGCTATACCGCTGAGCACCGTTGCTCTGCGGGATTCCAGATAAGATCTACCACTGCGATTTCAGCTGGATCTGAATGACCGGGGGTTGTCGCTAAGCTCCGTATGTTTGTGAGTGCTCGGAGGTAACTCCTTTTGAATAGCCTGGGCGACGTCGTCTCGCCCCTGCATCCGCCGCGCCCCCCCTCCCCTCTGCCGCCGGCGCACCACCCTTGGTGCTGGCGCTCTGCCTTCTTCCGCCCGACGACCGTCGACGCAGATCATCATCGACACCCCGGCGTCATCGTCTTCGTCATCGCGGCAAGTTCTCCGCGACCTCGAGGTCGGCTACGTACGACTTCATCGTCAAAGCTTGTGCGGGAGCGTAATCCCCGCTATCGGTCTACATGGAGGTAATGTAACCCGTTCCGCCACCGTTATCGCATGTACTATATAGATAGATCCTGGCTAGTTAGGGTTTCGTTCGCTAGAAAAATTATTGTTTTCTGCACCGTAACCCCTTCAGTTGTATCAGAGCCGATCTATGCGTAGTACTGCTGGTACGGTTAGAACTCATGTTGAATGAGGGCGTCTTTCTTATATTTGCTACCCTCTAGCGTGCACTTGCGATGCCTTCGGTATTGAGTTGATGAAGCGGCCCGGACCGACTTTACGCGTACGCTTACGCGAGACTGGTTCCACTACTGACATACGGCTTGCACCGTATCTGTGGCTGGCGGGTGTCTGTTTCTCTCTCTCTAGTCGGCAAAGCATTTTCAATGGAGGGCCCGAAAGGGATGCTTAAACATGCAATTATACGATCGACGTTGTGGTACAAAGTTCGTAGGTAGGGAAGCGATTCTCTTGCGAATAAGCCTATTTGTCACGTAAAACTTGCAAAACTAAATAAAGCTAGAGGCGTCTAACTTTGTTTTGCAGAGGCGTTATTTTATGTGACATGGTTACGGTAAGTTTTGTCATTACTCGTACTGTCGGAGGCAATGGAGGGCTCTATAGACTCGGAGCCATGCCGGGGCGCCGGGGGCCAGGCACATGGCGCCATGAAGGTCCAGGCGCATCGACCATGCCACATCGCACTTCATTGCATCATTATTGTGTGCTGTTGTGTGTGCATCCTATTGATTGCTTATATGCTAGATATACAACGGTAGCATCATAAATAGGATGATCCCTAACAAATACCAAAATTGTGTTCTCCCTCGTTGCGCACCACCAAGAAAGTTCTACGTTATGAGGCAGGCCGTGATGATCGGGTGTCACACATCTCGTCGTTCGCATACAGTGGGTGTAAGCCATGTTGCACGCGCACGGTCTTCGAGGTTTGATGTAGCACCCCAAATTTTATTAAAGTTGGAACACCTGTGTTATGTGCTAGTCCCTGGATCACTGCCAGCACCACAGTACAAAATATAAAGTATCATTGCATAAGTATTAAATTACTACAACGAGATCCAAAAATAATAGCCAAAATGGCTTTATTACAAATTGCATAGCCATGAAGGCTAGCTAAAGTTCATAGTTCACAGCGAAAGCAAAAATAACATTGAGCCTCATCTTCAAGCATGCGCCACAGGCAGTCATGTTGGGTGTAGACTCGAGCCAATCATTCAGCATCAGAAATTCCTGCACATTGGAATATGCAGCCCCCGAAGGAGGTCAATACAATGATGTATTGGCAAGTGACTATGGTGGATAAATATACTAGCAAGTCTAACATCTATATGCATATTTGGCTTGGTGGGGTTGAAGGCTATTTGCAGAAAGCAAGTTTTCTCCTATCATTTTGTAAAACAATTTTATTTCTCGAAGACTTGGCACCGTGGGACAAAGCCCAAGTGCACCAACAATTCATTCCTTAGTCAAATTTTACTTTATGAAAACAGTGTTGAGATTCTTCTGCCCATCCTTGTCCAGTTGCTCGAAGTAGTCCATATCCGGGGACACGGCTGAGAACTCAGATTGTCGACTCTGCAGAGGTTGTGCACTTTCACCTTTAGACTCAATTTGTCCGAGAAATCCTATTCACGCGGAGTGTATTATGGAAAGGAGAGAATTGAGACAAGAACTTTCAGAAGAAGAATGCAACCATACTAGCAAGACCCGTTCCACCTATCAACTCTACATCTGCTTGTCAAGCCGACAGGTTGCACTCCCACAACTTAATCATTTTAGACAGAGCCCATTGTCAAAAGGTTGCACGGGAAGCTTCTAAACTTAGAGGGACTTGGTAATCTCTTCGTTCCTGGGTGGCCGTCCACAAGTGTACTTCTGGGTAACAACCACCATACTCATGGCCCTAAGTAGAATAGACATTAATCCTAGGCGATGACAACCACAAGCATAGTCCCAAAAGCCACTCAACATAAACCATAACAACCAATTCCACCCAGAAGTGCATTTTAGATTTTAACACTTAGAAACATTTCCATAAGATGGCAACATCTTTATAGCATGGCTAAGCAACTAATAAAATCTTTTCATGGCTGCTTAAGGAAAAAGGGTGGCTACATACTACTAGGATATTTGCAAAATACCAACTAACTTAGCATTAATAAAATAAATCAAAATCCCTATCATGCACACTACTCAAAACATACTACTTATGCATATAGAAAATATGGGATATTCTATGAATGTCACTTGCCTTGGTAACAGGAGGAACAAGCACAGCAGGAATAACAATCACAAGCAAGTCCTTCCTCTTCTTCACAATCTAGCACAAACAATGAATACATAAATACCAACACCATATCATCACAGCACTAAACAAAATCATGTATGCATGAATGATATACTATGATGATTAGACACACTTATTACTAATTCTTATTTTCTAGTCATTAATAAATGAATTATAGTGTCTAGGTATTTCTTATTTTATTTATTAAGTAATTTGAAATGATATAGTAAAACTTTGATTTCCATAATTACAACTTTTATTGTTTTTATGACATCTTTAATTTGGACATTTATTAATATTGCTGGACAGAGGGAAATTATACAATCTTAACACAATTACATTTATTTCTAAATAATTTTTATTATTTAAGTTATTATTTTAATGGCCGAAATGCTCCTCTGATAATTATTCAATTTATAATTTGTCAAAGGGAAAAACAAATGATGTAGAATTAAACTACATGAACAGAGCTTTCCAATGACATAAAGTTTATTAAATTTGGACTTACAGATCTAAAGTTATGAATTTTGCAAGTTTTATCTATTTTTTGTTTTATTTATAAAATTTCCTGCGAAATAGAAATTAACTGGGCTACGTGGCGCAATCCTATTGGTCGATACCGCTTCGGCGCGGATCGGCAGCGTGGGCCGTCCGATCTCCTTTATAACGAGCGCTCGGGATTAAATAGATCTAGATCCGTTTGATCTAGATCCAACGGTCCGAAAACGGAGACCACGCGCGGGCGGCGCGGTTCGCCGGAAAAACTCCCGACCGCGGCGGCGCCACGGCCAGCATTGCACGCGCTCGCATCCTAGGGACCTACGGGATGGATGGTTCTTAACGAAACATGGAGAAGGTCGATGCGGGGACGGTGGCGAGGTGGCGGTCTCCGGCGTGAATTCCTCCTCGCGTAATCGCTCGCCGGAGTAGCACGAGGCGGCGGTTCTCCTCGGGCGAGCACAGACACGGCGTTGCGCTGCGGGAAGGAGTTCAAAACCGTGTCAAGAAGCTCCGCAAGGAAAAGTTAAAGCGAGGGGAAGCAACGATACGGCACGGGGTGGTTAGGGTTGCGCGCACGGCGAGGTTCTCACCGACGGCGACGGCAGAAGAGCGGGGTCTCTAGCGGCCAGCCCAGGGGCTCTTTGGAGGAGTGGTTTGGGGCAAAACACGGAGGAGCTCGGGGGCTTTTAGTAGGGGAAAACCGCGAGGTAAATGGGGCAGTAATTCGCCGTATTCAAACGAAATCAAATCGGGCGTTTCGGTCGGAGACGTGGGCGTGATTTGGGGACGAACGGCTCCGCGGGGGAGATGACAGGTGGGTCCCACCTGTCAGCGACTGCGAGCGAGCGCGCGGGGCGCTGGGCCGCTGGCGGGCTGCTCGGCTACGCGCGCGCGGCAGATAGTTACGGGCCACGGCCCACTCGCTCCGAAATTCGAATATTTTTATTTAAAACCCTTTTCTGTTTTTAATTACTGATTTCAAAAATGATTTTTAAATCTATTCAAAACATTTCAGAAAAATTCATAAAAATATGTTTTGGAAAGGTTATTGAAAATGGAACTTTTTAACATTATTCTTGCCCATATATAAATTGGTAAAATTTTATTTATTAATGGAGTTTTAAATAAACACTTTATGGAATGTGTAGATTATTTATATTTAGATTTGAAGTTTTATTTAATATTTTTGTGAGGTATTCTTATGCTCAATGATGCATGATGCTTAAATGCAAGTTTTAAATTTTTGCAAAATTTGGGATGTTACATTTGATTGGCGAGCCTAGCATACTCAGAGGAATGGCCTCGGAACACGGGAAGATCGAAAGATCGAGCACGAGTCACAGAGTTGTTGTGATCGACATGTTATGTCCACCTTTGAAGTTGTACTGCCGGCCGTGATGATCGGGGGTAGTATGGTGGATGAGGGTCGTGTAATCGCCATTATTATTTTTAGGGATAATAATCTTGGTGTGGTGTGTTTTTGATAATGAGATTATAGAACTAAAACTCACCTATAAGTTATAAACTTTACCTTACCTCTTTTGCGATCACATCTGGAGACTACGGAACTACGCTTTGGTTACTTCTTCAAGAGCTCGGATTCTACCTTGGAAGCCGACGGGTCCAACTTCATCAGATGGTACAAGGGTTTTTAAAACATTCTCCAAACACAACAAACATCCTATATGTCCTAGAACATTAGTTAGAAGTTAGACCAGATGATTCTGATAGAAAGGAGGAAGATGATGAGTTCCGTAAACATCATGACATGTTCATGGAAGTGACGATCGTCATGAGCGTATGCCTAGCACCTGAGTTGAAAGTTGTTTCAACACATGGAACCATATGTCGTGATTGATAAGATCAGAGGTCACTTCAAAGATGAATTGAGTCTTGAGCAGTTCAGACAGCTCAGAAAGTTCCGGACCATTCACATGGGGAGCTTACCTGTCTGGAGACTCAGTTGAAGAAGTTGTGTGACATCTACTTCAGGCTTACGAATATCTACGATTTCTAGATAGCGAACTCCAGTGCAATAGAGATTGTGCTTTACCTCCTAGCTGTGAATGACATGTGCGTGAATATGCTATAGAGACACGGTGAGCTTTTTCACATTTATGAACAAGTTCAAATCTCTAAAAGTTGATTCCATCGAAGAAGAGTTCTTCGACGCTACGGGTATATTTGATATACGAAGATATAAATGTATTCTTCTCATACTTGATGAAAAGTATTTGATACTTGTTCTGTCTGTGAAACAGTCCCTGATTATCACAAGTATGTGGCGAAGGGTGACGTGACAGTGCACAAGTGATGGCAAGTTCATGGCCAGTAGTGCTCACGCCCTCGAGATATCATATTAGTTATCATCAATAGTTTTTGATAAGACATTTTGTAATAGTGAGAGTGTGATCTAGTTTGGTGTCTTGAATGTTGCAAGACATGATTATTCATATAGAACAAATCAGTTGTTTTATGTTATGAAACAAAGCAGTTGTTTCATGTTATGAGTAATTTGCATCACATCTCAATTACATTATGCGTATGATATACATTTATAATAGCAGGAATGATAAAATTGTGTGTCCAAAAAACAAACACCATCGAATTTAGTCATAAAGGCAATGAAAGAAGTAATGGATATTTTTGGTCCATTTAAGTATATCGAGTGCCAAAATTGATTAAGTTTGAAATGCAGTATTGAAGTTGCAATACTAGAGGAAATTGATTGAGAGTCATTTTTAAATGATTAATCAATGGTGTTATTGCATGATCTGAATTCTTCCATGATTTTGGTAAATAGGAGTATTTGCCCGATAAATTATGCAGTCTGAAATTAATTTGATAATAGATCAAATGGGGTTTTTCAGAAGAAAGATTAGTGAATATTGTATTCACAAAATTCGATCATAGGACAATATTTTTGAATTATGGTTTCAACACAAAAGACTTGTGGAAATTCGTTTCACAATATTATAATGTCATATATGGTGATATGTGGGGAACTATAATCATGCTCTATTTTAAATAAAGTGTGGTCTGTCAGAATCTGTCTTAGAATCTCCTAATATGTTCGAAACATTATAGTCGATGTCCACTTTAGAAAATAGATATTTTTTCTCAACGGGAATTCGTAGGATCGACAGTAGTGTCGACTTGTATATGATTATGCGATAATTCGGAATATACATGAGTGGTTCTTTGTAGATTGCTCGCATTGGATGAGAGTGTATTCCAAAACCAAATAGAAACAAAACTTCGTTTGTTGTCTATGTAATTCCGAGGAAAATATGATTTTTCGAATTATGGCTTATGGATTGGAATTAGAAGCTTGAAATAAAGTGCCAGACCTATGTTGGAAGGTATTCCAAAGAGTATATGTCTGCTAATAAAAATTTGGTGATTAAGAGTGAGGGAGACTAGAAAATTGTTTTCTGCTTGCAATCCTCTTCATAAAGATCATAATATTTTCATGAAAGAAACTTATAAATAAAGTGTTGTTATATTTAATATTGCTGTCAGGTCACAGCACTGTATTAAGTATTTCAGATCTTGTTGACAGATCAAGGTGCACTTTATGAATACAAAGAAAGTTGAGAAAATATCGGAATACGAACAAAGGTTTTTTGAGCCTGGAAATCCAAAGTTGCATTTGAAAGGATTAAGAGAGTAATTGTTGCTACAATTCGTATTAGAGGAATAAGATTGTTTAATCGTCATATAAGGTGTTATATGAGAAATGTGACTATAAGAAAGACGCGGTAGCATGTCTTGTCAAGAAATGTGTCTTGGACAAGATCAAATTTGTTGACTACATTTATGTAGACATGCTTGAAGTCTGAGGGATTTGTATTAATGCAATACTGTAGTTTGTATTAAATTCAAATTGATGGTAGATCAATGATTTTGGTTTGACCGAAATGTCGATTTAAGTGGGAGTCATAGTTAGTTTACTCAGGTGGAATATGTAAATAACATATTTTTGAGTGGGAGCTTAGGAACTCAAATATGTGGATAACATGTTTTTGAGTGGGAGCTCGTGTTATCAAATATGTGGAGACATAATTTGAGTGGGAGTCGAATTCATCTTGTGTAATTAGCACATTGTGAAACTATACCAATAGAATAGGATGAAGTTGTGAAACTTTTTGAAAGTTAGTATCTATTTTGAAATAGAACGGGAATTTTAAATAGTTAGTCGAGTTGTTTTGGATTATATCTGAGGAGTCAGAATAGAATCAAAAGGATGGTCCTTTGGAATCTAATTGATCATTAAGAGTAATGATGCATGAAAGTAATGGTTGTATGACATGTGGGTCTATTATGCAATATTAGACATCATACAGAAACCATATTATCTGCTCGATGAAATATAACCGATATTCTTGGAAGAAGAGCAGTTATGAAAGTAAATTTAGAATTTACTGGAAGTAGAGGTGTGTTAGTTGTTGGATTGACATTAGAATGTCAAGTTTTCTGCATTGGTGTGAAAGTATGTAGATATCGCGAGTTTGTAATTGTTACAAGGGGCTCTCTATGGCTGAGTGTGTTTTTCAGGGCAGTTATCTGGTTAGTATAATCAGAGTAAGCGCTGGGAAACAGAAGTCTCACTTAGTTGCGGTATTTGTATATATGTTGTTGGACAACGTGGTGATATCAAGCAAGGTGATATCAGTGAATCGCAAGAGCATGTACGATCATGGATTGTGCAGTGACACTCTTCCACTAGCAAGCATTATCAAATGATTCTTATTTGATAAGGGATTCTGATGAAGTAAAATGCAGCTGGTTTATTTGTACTCTAGTGCAAGTGGGAGACTGAAGGAGATATGCCCTAGAGGCAAATAAATAAGTAGTATTTATTGCATTATCTCATTAGTTTATAATAGGTTTGTGTATTATGCTATAACTGTATTAATCGGAATATTAATACACGTGTGACACATAGACAACCAGGTCCCTAGCAAGCCTCTATATGAGCTAGTCCATTGGGCAACAGTTGATTGAGATTCCCGATCAAGGACAATGACGTCAGTTGACAATGGGGTCATCTTGTTAGATGAATAAGGTGATGGACATACGCAAAGTATTGCAATAAGATCGTATTACGATGTTTGTAATTTGCAATAGATAAGAATATGATAGCTTATTCCTTAGACCGTGAGACCGTACTTATTAATGCTTCGTAGGGGTGCTTTGAGAGCATCAAACGTTGTGTCTTATATAGCATTACAATAACGGTGTCCATCTTGGGTATTCCGAAAGAGCATCAAGACGTAAGGATCAAGAGCGGGATCTGTTCATTCTTGTAATGGAAATATACTCTGGGACCACTCGGTGATATTGCATCTATATAGCTGCGCAGCTTATGACTAGGTCATGGAGATGTAATATCGCAGACAAGTTAATAACCTTCGTCGGTAACGAGATACAACAAGGACATCGGTGTGTCTACGATCATATCTCGGACAAGGTAGTATCGCAGAGACAAAGGGAATGAATGTCATATTTATGGTTCAACGACGATATTCGTAGAATGCACAGGGGTCGTCATATACTTCCAGCTATCCCCGACGGTCATTGGTGAGCGGAGTGTCTCGACCATGTCTGGAGTGTTCTCGAACCGTAGCGTAACAAACTTAAGGTCTTACCGACACCAGGAGATAGGTTCTGGAATATTATAGGGATTTGTTGGAGAGAGAGAAATGATCCGGAAAGAGTTCCGGTGGTCCGGAAGGAGTTCCGGAGAGGTCTGGAATGGTTCTAGGAATGTCCGAAAGTTGTTCGGGTGGTCCGAAAGAGTTTTCGGAGTCACAGGATATTGAATTATATATAAATATATTAATTATGAAATAATGGGATTTTTATAGTAATTTAATATTAATTAAATAAAGGAAAAAGGGGGCTCCCACCTACATGGGTCCTAAGAGGGCCCAAGAGGGGGAGCCGCACCACCAAGGGGGGTGGGCCCCAATGGCTGGTTCGGCCAGCCCATGTGGGGGCCGAACCCCCCCCCCCCTTCTCCTTTTGTTTAGTCCCACATGGGGGAGCTAGGGAGTTTGCACACCCCCTTCCCCCTTTATGTAGCAAGGCATATTAATTGGATTAATTCATTGGAAAATACAATTAATTCCCGATTTCTCTCTTGATCTCGTGGTTCCCAAGTTGGAGCCGCGCCGAGCTGAGGAAGGGGGGATCTCTCTCCACCCAAGCTATACCGCTGAGCACCGTTGCTCTGCGGGATTCCAGATAAGATCTACCCCTGCGATTTCAGCTGGATCTGAATGACCGGGGGTTGTCGCTAAGCTCCGTATGTTTGTGAGTGCTCGGAGGTAAATCATTTTGAGTAGCCTGGGCGACGTCGTCTCGCCCCTGCAGCCGCCGCGCCCCCCTCCCCTCTGCCGCCGGCGCACCACCCCTGGTGCTGGCGCTCTGCCTTCTTCCACCCGACGCCCGTCGACGCAGATCATCATCGACACCCCGGCGTCATCGTCTTCGTCATCGCGGCAAGTTCTCCGCGACCTCGAGGTCGGCTACGTACGACTTCATCGTCAACGCTTGTGCGGGAGCGTAATCCCCGCTATCGGTCTACATGGAGGTAATGTAACCCGTTCCGCCACCGTTATCACATGTACTAGATAGATAGATCCTGGCTAGTTAGGGTTTCGTTCGCTAGAAAAATTATTGTTTTCTGCACCGTAACCCCTTCAGAAGGGACGAGTTAACTGCTGTCCAGAACAGGAGGCGCATAAGCCGGCTCCACCTTCCAACCAGGACAAATACTATAGCACCTTTGGCCTTGGAGTTCCAGACAACACCAAATCCGGCACCTGCGGCGGCACTAGTAGCGATGGTTCACCCGGCGCCAGCGGCTGTCGCGCCCCTGACTGGATTACCAGGAGCGCCAGCAAGAAACTTGGCGGAAGCCGGAGCAGCAATCATCTCCTCCCAGGTTTGATCCTCCCCCGGGTCATTACAATAACCCAGTTCACAATATTTTTGCAGCGACGCACGCCCTACAGCGGATACCCTTCGATAACTCACCGGCCAGCTTAGAGGCAAGGAGAGGCGTGGACCTACAGGACAGTTGTAGTTCAACAAAACAACAACCCACGAGGCTCACAAGCTTTCAACTCAGAGCCGGCAAGGACCCGTACCAGAACTCGACAGCCGGAGCCGGTGGCAGCAACCAGTTCACCAGCAACAACACCAACAACAGCAGGCTCCCGCACCATGAAGGATGGCCGCGCCAGCCGTCTCTGCTTCCCAGTCCATAGTAGACGCGCGGCGGCTGTGGTAGCCGCACCAGAAGCCGGAGCGAGAGTCGGAGCCGCGGTTCAACCCAGACCCGTCATGAATTCACCTGCGCTGGGTCACAGAGGAGGCTCATCAGCAAACTTGACAGGGCCCAAGTGTTTGTCGGAGACGATCAGATCAGAACCTTTTCCAGAAAAATTCAAACAACCGAGTAAGATTGTTAACTATGAGCCGAACATGAACCTGGAGACATGGTTGAGTGGGTACAGTATGGCCATGGACATGAAGAACGCAACCGCGAACCTGTGTGCGAGATACCTATATCTGATGATGGCAGAAGGAGCACCCAAAATTTGGCTGGACCGGCTTCCACCAAACAGCATCCATTCATGGGAGGAACTCAAGACGGCATTTATTTAAAATTTCGCCGGGACATGCAAGAAGCAGTATACTGAGGCGGATCTAGATCAGTGTGTCATGAGAAAAACCGAGTCAGCAAGGCAATGGGTAGCACGAATCACAGAGATTCTGCAGTGATCAATCAACATCTCAGCTCACACGGCGATAACTACGATGGAGAAGAACTGTGCTTTCGATTCTTTAACGCCCAAGCTAGGACGTATGAGGGAAGACCCGACTCGCCAAGACATCACCATCGGAGAGGTGTTCTCAATTGCTTACAAGTATGCAGCAACAGACAAAAGAGTAGGCGAGACGGAAGAGCAACAGAAGAGCAACCGGGTCAACGCAGCCCGTAACCCGGCGTCCAATCAGAACAACGAAAATCAAAACAACAATAAAAGACCCTACGAGGGAGGAAATTCAGAGTTTGTTGGAACCACCCAGGCCTCAGGTTACAGAGGACCAAGACCCGGCGAAAACTTCAGAGCCGGTCCCACAAGAGGACCAAACATCAGTGAAATATATAACATGTCGTGCCCTAGGCACGCCAGGAATGGCAAACCAGCCAGTCACACATTAGCACAATGCGCGGACATGAGGGCTTGGAGAAGACATGACCAGTCTTTGGAGCACAACCAAGGCAACTTCAACGGAAACAACGGGAACTGTGGTAATCACGGTAATCACGGCAACAACGGTAACCCGGGCACCCAAGGAACCGGTTCCGGGTCTCAGGCACCACCAAACAACAACGCCGGGTCAAGTCCAAACCAAGGTGGAGGTTATCAACTAACACTGAAAGAGCTTCACAGTCAAGGCTAGTATCATGTGTTTACCACCAACATATGCAGGAGAGAGCAAAAGTTGAAAGACAGAGAGGTCAATGCAGTAGCAACAGCCTTACCAAGATACCTGAAGTGGTCAGAGCAACCAGTTACATGGAGTAGAGAAGATCACCCGGGTCTCCTAGCCTTGGTAGTGGCGCCACAAGTAGACGGCTTCCGTCTGAACAAGGTCCTGATGGACGGAGGGAGCAGCATCAATATCTTATATCTAGACACTTTCCAGAGGATGGGTTTGTCTGAAAGTCGGCTAACGCCAACATCAACAATTTTTCATGGAATAGTACCAGGAAAGTCGGCTCACCCAATTGGCAAAATTAGATTGGAGGTAGCTTTCGGAGTGAGAAAGATGCAATACAGGTCAGAATGCCTGACATTTGAGGTGGTAGATCTGAAGAGCCCGTACCATGCTTTATTCGGAAGGCCGGCTTACGCCAAGTTCATGGCAAGACCGTGTTATGTTTACCTCAAATTGAAGATACCGGGTCCCCAGGGGATCATCACTATTGAAGGAAGCAAAGACATGGCAATCGAGTGCGACCGGGGTGACGCCATCATGGCAGATCAGGCTTTCTCAGAAGAAGAGTTGAAATACTACAAGTCTCAGGTAGACCCGGCTGACAAACGCGTGCTGGATAAACCGGCCCACGAAGAAGAGAAGAAAAAGTTCAAGTCAGCACAGGATACCAAGATGGTCGACTTTGTGGAAGGAGATCCCTCCAAGCAGTTCTCAATCGGGTCTCATATGGACCCAAAATAGGAAAGCGCGCTCGTCGAGTTCATCCGTGAGCATCGTGACATCTTTGCATGGTCCCCCTCAGACATGCCGGGTGTCCCGAGTGAACTCGCCGAGCATAGCTTACATGTTGATCCAGCAGCAAAGCCAGTAAAGCAAGGTCTGCGTCGTTTCAATGCAGACAGGAAAAAGATCATTGGAGAGGAGATAGCCTGCCTTCTGGCAGTCGGCTTTATAATGGAAGTGTATCACCCGAAGTGGCTGGCTAACCCGGTCCTGGTGCTGAAAAAGAACGGAGAGTGGAGAATGTGTGTCGATTACACAAATTTGAACAAAGTCTGTCCAAAGGATCCTTTTGCGCTACCCCGGATAGACCAAATAATTGATGCCACAGCCGGCAGCGAACTACTGTGTAGTGTACCTGCACTTTAAATAAGGCAGATACCTGTGTATAGTGCAAATCCCTGGATCGATTCATTTGCACACACAGTTTACGATGAATATCACAACATTGTATCAATATTACACGAATAATCCAGACTTGGTAAAATAAATAGTTCGATACACCTTTGCATAGCTTAAAGCTAGCTCAAAACACTAAAGCAGCGGAAATAAATCTTCAATGAGCCTCCATCTTCATGATACGCCACAGGCGAAAACATGTTGGTGCAGACTCGAAACCCAAAACGTATTCCTTACTCTTCGTCAGATATTTCTGCAACAAATAATGATTTGCAACAGAGTGGGTCAGATTCCATTAAAATGGAGTCTGGCAAGTGACACTATGATGGACACTCAATGGAAATAACTCTAAAGCCTGTATGCATATTTGGCTGGTGGAGTTCAAGGCTATTTTGCATAAAGCCAGTTTTGCCTAACTCTTTGTAAAACAAACTTATTAACATCAAAATCGGCAACACTGGCAAGTTCCAGTGAACCAAAAGATATCACGTCCTTAGGTGTACCCTCAGGTGAAAACCCCCACATTCAATGGTCCTAAGTATAGTAGAAACTATCTTAGGTGAAAACCCCCATGAACATGGTCCCGAGTAGTCCACTGTTGTTTATCAAAATTTTATTAAGAAATTAGAATGTTGGGATTCCTCCATTTTTCTTGATCAGCTGTAGTCTTCACTTTAAATATTTCTCCTTGAGTTCTTCACAATCTTCTCCATTTAGTTCTCACATCCCTTGGTTCCTGGGTGGCCTTCCACAAGTGTGCTCTCAGGTGAAAACCCCCACGTTCACGATCCTAAGTATAGTAGAAACTATCTTAGGTGAAAACGCTCATGGACATGGTCCTGAGTAGCCACTCAACATAAACCAAACAACCAATCCACCCAGATGATTCATTAACTTAGTGATGTGCACTCCCAGGTGAAAACCCCCACATACTATGATCCTAAGTAGAGTAGAAACTATCTTAGGTGAAAACCCTCATAGACATGGTCCTGAGTAGCCACTTAAGATTTTGTAAAACCTTTCTTCAGTTGCATAGCATCAAAATTCTATTAAGTCATTTCATAGGTACCTAGACACAATGGAATAGGGAATTCTAAAGTCTTGAATAGCAAATCTACTAAGTGGTACACATGCATAGGAAAATAACTAAGTCATGCATAAAAATACTTAGGAATTTTATGGGGGTGTGCCACTTGCCTTGACAACAAGAAGAATAGCAACAGCAGCTGCAACAGTTGTCGTTTCCCTCCGAAATTTCTAACACATCAAACAAAACACACGTAAACATACAAACCCAAATAACAATACAAAAATATGCTATGCATGATGTGCAAAATACTTAGAGAAAATACTAAGTCTATTCTTTAAGGTGATCGACAATTATCAACAACTCTTTGTAAATTGGATATTCACTATAGTGAGAGAGACAGACACCCGGCCAGCCACTTAAGTTGTGGAACAGGTCTCATGTACGTGGACATGTAAGGTTAGTTTCCAGGCCGCTTCATCTCACTATGCCGCTAGGATCCAACAAACTTCAAGATGGTAATAACATGATCAAAAATCGTTTTAAGTCAGGATTAGGAAAGATAGAAGAAAATGATGTAGGTTATCTTCCAGGCTTCATCTCCATACTTGTAGTATTCTCCTTAGTGATGTCTTGATCACCTTGTCTTAGAGAGTAGAAAAGAAAAAGAGAAAGAAATATTTAGAGAATAGAGGGGATTGGTCTTCTTGGACTTCCTCTTGATTTTTCTTCTAAGTGCTTCTACTTCTTGGAGATTCTTCTGGAGTCTTGTTTTGGCTAAGTCCTTCATTGGTCTTCTAGCTCCATGTTGATAATCCTAAGTGTCTAAGTGCATAGCACTTAACCAAAAAAAATGCTAAGTTGAAGATATTCCTAAACTTAGAGAAAATAATGGAGGAGTTTTCCTATGAGGAGAATAACTATATAATAAAATATGTTTTGCATGCAATGCTCTTTTTAAATCATAATAAACATCATACAACATTTGTGATATTTATAAAGTATGCATTAGGCTATAAATGCAATTTAATTATTTCCTAATTTTGGAAAATATAATAAAAGGAATAATTATAAGTTTAAAGTTTTCTATGATTGATATTTTTATAACAAAATTTTATAAATAGTGTTATAGACAGGGGGTATTTAATTACATTTATTGCAATTGGATTTAATTAAAACTAATATTTCTATAAATAGTTATGTTAAAAATAGTCAATTATTCCAATTAAAACATACAACTATTAAATCATGAAAATAATGCTCAAAAATATTTTATAACAGAGGCATCAAGTTGCAAATATTCTAAAGTTTCCAGAACGATTTTATTTGCAATTTTTGGATTTATAGATTTAAAGTTATGACAAAAATACTCAAATTCACCATTTGAAATTTGAATATTCTAAACTAAGTCAAATTTGAATACTCGAATACCTTGCAGCATTCGGTTCCGGGGACTCTAACCCCATCTAGCCCATTGAGGAATACTCGAATACCAACACCAACAAGCTTCCGTTAAGCCTCGTGCCCATTTTGAGGTAATGTGGTTGCACGGGTTAATTGTTCAAGCGGCAGCTAGGGTCACACTTTGTTTTTCAAAACACTTTCTTCTCCGACTACTCCCAGCAGCTCGGGTTTCCGCAAACACCTCTGATTGCTCCCAGCAACTCAGGTTTTAATAAAACACTTGCTCGCCGATTGCTCCCAGCAGTTCGGGTTTCCTCCATAAAACATTTTTATCAAATAGTTCCCCATCCTATAGTTTTGAGGTAAGATAACAGAATATACTATTTGAAAACTTAATCTTCTTTATAGAGCCTTCAATGACAAGACTCATCAAGAAAAACTCTTTTTATAATACCTACAGCTAATCTAGTAGATAGCTTTGGCCAAACAATATTTTGTAAAAATAGCTTTCGGGTGGCAAGGTGCCACAAAGGAAGTAAAACATGCATTATTTTATTTTTGAAAACAAAACATGCTTGATAAAATACGAGGAATCATTCTAGTGGGGAGGTGGGCTTGCCTTGCTCAAAGTACTGTCCCTGGTCTTGCTCTTCAGCGTAGTCGTGCTCAGCTACCTCGTACTGCTCTTCCTCGGGTTGCGATTCTACCGTAACATGAAAAACAGACGAGACTAGCGTAAGTCCTAAAATGCGAGTTGATAACAATCTAAAGTATATCAACAAACAACAAGCATCACAAACAGAAAACACAACTAATGCATTCAATATTTATTAGGGGCTGTTTACATGGTTTAAGCATAACTCTTAAGGTACTGCTCCTAAAATTAAACCCTTCTACCACATTACTCCTAACAAACATGTGGAGCTCTGAAAATTAGCTGAGCATGAAAATATATCACCATATAAGAATTAAAAATCAGACAAGAGCTACTGATGTCAAGCTCAAACAGAAGTTAGGTTCAGTTTTATAGACCTCCTGAATGCATAATTAAACTTTCTGGTGAGATATGAGTTTTCTCTTTAAGTGGGGATTTTGTTCATCAGATTTGGATACTCCTACCTCAAGTTATCCCAGTATTAAAATAAAGTATACTTCTGACCATTATCTAAGTACAGAAAATAATAAGATTTATTTTAGTGTCAAACCAGTGGGGTGAGTTAGATAAAACTTGTGGCTAGTCCACCAAATTATCCCCAACGTTTATCTATGGACAGAGATGGCTCCACCAATTAAAACTAGACATGTCATAATCTCTGAAATTTCAGAAATGCATTTTAAGAGATTATTTCCCTGTTGTTCAGGGATTTATTCACTAAGAAATAACAAGATACTGGAAAAATCTACATTTGTAGTATATGATACCTCCAACATATATCTAACAGCTCCAATTGGATTTACCTCAAAAAGTGTTTTTATTGAAGAGTTAAAAATCCCCAAACACCTACTGATGTTATTCTTAGACTAAACATAACTTTTGCTAGATTATTCTCCTGCATGCAAGATTTACCAATCCAGATAGGCATTTGTACAAGCTTTCCAACAGATCCAAGATTGCATGATTTGGATTTATAACACACAAGTTATTAAACAAATGGTGAAATAGGTACTTTTTACTAAATCTATTTTACCACAAAACAGAAAACACATTTTGGAACAAGTCCAACGCCACATGGTTAAGAAAACGTGCATGCATGTTACAAAATTAATCTCACCATTTTATCTAATATAGGTTTACCACAAAAGATTAAAAGCTAGGCTTAAGATACTCTGGAGAAATAACAGAAAATAATTTTTTTAAAGGAAAAAGGCCGGGCGGCCGGATCTGGCGCCGGGCCGAGGTGGCGAGCTGAGCCGGCCCGGGTACGGAGCGCATGCTGGCGAAGGGTTACGCTGCCGTGGATCGGAGATCCAACGGTCAGGAATAGAACCAAGAGGTTCAAATGCGAGCCGCAGATCCGAAAACGGACGGAACTCATCCATCGTCTACCTCCCGACATGAAATGACGACCAGAGAACGAAAAGAAGGAGGCGTGGACGAGGGCCTCACCTAGGGCGACTCTGGGCCACGTTCGGGAGAGGGAGGGGGACGAGGAGTCGATGGGGAAGTCTTGGCTACTCGCGGGATCGGCAGGGGAGCTCCGTATCCGCGACTACGACATGGCCTCCAAGCTCCGGTCGAGGATGAGTACGACGCCTACGGAGTTTCTCTGCGCAAAAGAGAGGGTGGGGGAGTTAGATCTCGGCGAGACGTGCTCGAGGGGCCAAAAATGGAGAAGGATGGTGGAGAGAAGCGACGGCTACGGCGATTTTCTTCCGTCGGCTACCGAGGTGAGATTCTTCGTCTCCTGGGCAAATGAGCATGAGAGCTCGAGCGAGGGACTGAGGGAGTGGAGTGTGGGAGGTAGGGGATCGTTTGGGACGAGAGAAATAGAGAGGGGAGGCCGCGGACGCGAGTTGGCCTCGATGTTGGTTTCTAGGGTTTTCTTCGGGTCCGAGGGAGAGAGGTGAGTTTGGGGCGTGCCCATTGGCTGGGGAGGGCGGTGGAGAGGTGCAGGGGAACGTTGGTCGGCCAGGGACGTGTCCAGACCAGTAGGAGCGAAGGGGGTGAGCTCGGGTTGGGCAATGGAGAGAAAAAGGTGAGGGATGAGTGGAGGAGAGGGGAAAGGAGAGGCTGGCCGGTGGGGTAGGGCATGTGGGTGTTGTCCCCTTCTTCACCAGCAGAGAGGGTGGAGAGAGAGAGATCGAGGGGGGGGGGTTAGATAGGGTTCGGTTTAGATTAGGTTCTTCTTCTCCTCCAATTTCTTTTTAAAAAAAATTCTAAGGAAAATTTTGAATAAGAAAATTCAAAACAAAAGATGAACAAACACTAGCTAATGGTAGACTTGCTGGATTTAGTGTTTGCTAATTAATTCCCTAAATAACAGATGAGAGAAATAAAATAAGAAAAGAAAAGATGAGCTAATGGTCATTGATATTTGATGCACACTTAAACTATTGATAAATATGTGCAAACAAGTCCTTTTGAGCAAACTTTGAACAGGGTGTGAAACTATAGATTCCTTAGACCAAAATGTTTCAGATGCATGTCAAAAACCATTTATGGTTTGCTTAATAATAGCTCTTAGTTTGGCTAAGTTTTAACAACCATGAAGATCCTAATAGTGAATATTTTATTTTAGTTGTTGTGTTTTTTTTTAGTGTTTTGAATTATCATGGAATGTTAGTGATACACAACAAGCATAAGGTGTGCAAGCAAATTAAATCATTACTCAAACTTCTACACACCAAAATTTCTGCTATAGGTGAAAATCTAGAATAACACCACAATGCTAAAGCTAAGAGAATTGGGGTGTTACATAATCCATTAATTATAAAATATATGAAGTTATTAAAGTTATAAACTATAGGGTTGTAATTTCAACACTATGTTTTGAACTTAGTTGAAAGAATGAAAACCATTTGGCAAATAGATCATGTTTTAAATAGTTTAAAAGAACACTTGTAAATATTATTTTAATTTATGAATAGCTATGGCTAAGTGGTTGAAATCAAATACTTAGAAGGAACTTTGTATTTCATGAAAATGTTTTGAAGGTTGGCAAATCATTTGTCAAATAACATATTGAGCTTTAAGAAATACAATGGATAATAAGATCTTTAACTTGAAACAACTTTTGAAAATGCTTGAAGTCTTTTACAGTTGATTTTCTTATGCATTTAATGTTTTATTTTAATCAAAAACAAAATTTTTAATTTTTTGTAATTTTTGAACATTATAAAATGTTGGGATGTTATAGACTACCACCCTTAAAAGGAATCTCATCCCCCAGATTCAGAGAGGCTAGAAAGAAAAAGCTAATGCTTGGAATGATTCTCATAATTTCGAGATGTTTTGAGAAATGAAATTTCTGACATGGAAACTTGAAAACTCGCAGGGGATAATTTTTTTGATTGGGAAGGCTAGAAAGAAAGATAGTTTGTGATCTCTGGGTTTGAAATATCTGGGTAGCTACCACCCTTAAAAGAAATTTTTGTGGTCAGTCTAGGAACTTTGTTTAATCTTGTTTACTTTTCTGATGTAGAGTGTAGAAGTATTTAAAATACAAGGGTAGGTGGTGATACGACAGGTTATAGTACTTACGTTTTCCACTCGGTCCTTGGAGAGATTTATCCTTCTTCCACTCAGTGCACTTATCAGCGTAATGTCCCTTATCTTTGCACTTGTAGCAACTTATGTGGCTAAGATCTTTCTTGGATTTAAACTTTTGTCCTTGTTCCTCCAGGGTCTTCATGAGAGACTGTTGCATTCCTTCCTTGGTTTGCTGGATAGCTTGTTGCACCAAGGGATAAAGCTGAAACTGTATTGGGACATGATTTGTTCCTTCACACAAGAAACAAGTAATCTGACTTATGGGGCATCCCTTAACTAGATGTCTAGTGTCACCATGGGGCCACTCATCAGGACATTCTTTGGACGTATGTCCTATCTCTCCACAAGCTTAGCATGTCTTTGGTTTGGTCATAAGGACCTCTTCAAAATCACTATGGTTTTGATCAATCTTAGGCAGTTGGTCATTGATCAAATTCCACAACTGACTCTGGTTCTCTAATAGTAGTCGCATTGTTGTGTGCAAATCATTGGTGTTGGTATTGGGGTGAGACATCTGTTTGGTTTAGAAAATAAATGAGTTGATTATAGGTACTTTGGAGGAATCCTAGTTCAATAAATCAGAACAAGGCAAGCAATCTCTAACAAATCAATCAAGATGGTTCAAATACAAGCTAACACAAACTGAACAAAAACTTCAAACTTATTTTGAAAAACCAAACTAATCGTTTATCGAACGAAAATACACCAACGTCATGGTAATACAGAGTGATAGTACTGCCATAGCACAATTTGATAGGTCAATACATCATCGGGTCTCGTAATTCTAAGGGATAGGTGGTCCAATCTATCTTTTTCTTGAGTGTCTGGAGTTCCTCTTCTACTTCCTTGAGTTCTTCAAGATACTTATGGGTGTTGTGAAAAACGAAGTCTTTCTGCAAGGTACTCGATGGCTCTCCATGCTGCATTTCTTGCTGAATCAAAGAATGATGTGTGAAGTATTGGGTTGGTGAACATGCAGTCACCCTCAGTCTTGTGGTCAGCTTCTTTGCTCCTGTATAGATGGACTTGCACCCACCAGTACTCTTGGCCTTCATCCATGAAAGGAAAACCTTTGTATACTACTTGTCCTTCAAAACCTAAGCTCTTCATGTTATCCTTAAGTGCTCTTGGAAACTCAGTCCCACATTCCAACGTCATGGTCATCACTGGCCCTTTCTTGAGTGATTCAATGAGGGCGGTCATCTAAAAACAAGAGAAGGAAATTTAGAAAGGAAATAGTTAAGATAGTTACAAGAATGATGTTTGAAAAGTTCTTATTTTCTGCAAACTGAATGAAATATATTTTCAATCCTATGGACAAACCCTATTTCTATCCAAACCTAGGGTTTCGAACCTACAGGCAACACAGTGCTCTGATACCATCTGTAGCGTACCTGCACTTAAAATAAGGCAGATACTTGTGTAAAGTGCAAATCCCCGGATCGATTCGTTTGCACACACAGTTTACGATGTAATATCGCAACAAAGTATCAAATTTTATTACATCGATGATCCAGACTTACAAAATATTCAATACAAGTTGCATAGCATAAAGCTAGCTTCGAAAGAGTAAACATCGGAAAAACAATGGAAGTGACTCTCCATCAACTTCATGTTGCCAAAGGCGAAAACATGTTGGTTGTAGACTCGAAACCTTTAAACGAAACCTCACTCGTCATCTGATAAATCTGCAATAAGAAAAATATTGCAACAACGTGGGTCAGATTCCATTAAAAATGGAATCTGGCAAGTGACACTATGGTGGACACTTAGTGGAAAAAAATTCTAATAACCTATATGCATATTTGGCTGGTGGAGTTCAAGGTTATTTTGCATAAAGCCAATTTTTCTTATCTCTTTGGAAAACACTTTTCTTCTATTCGAGACATTCGTGGCATGAAAACCACTGTCTCATTCTACCCTTGTTCACCCATCAAGTTTTATTTCTGAAGTTGGAATGGTGGAATCCTCCGTTGACGTCCGTGATCAGCTGCTCAAATTGTCCGTACCGGGGACACGGCTAAGTACTTAGTTTTACACTCTACAGGGGTTGTGCATGTTCACCATTGTACCCATTCAACCCAAACTATCCTTTACAACTTATAGTGATAAGGTAAAGGAGAAGAATGAGACGAGATCTTTCAGAAGCATTTTCCCTCCCACTCTGGCTTGACCCGTTCCACCTAACACCTTCTACATATGCTTGTCAAGCCGGAGAGAGTCCACGCAACATAGTTGATCAAGCCAGAGCCCATTGGCAATGGCTGCACTAGAAGCAATCGTCACTCGGAGTTCTTCAGATCCCTTTGGTCCCTGGGTGGCCATCCACAAGTGCACATACTCAGGTATACACCATAGAAATGGTCCTGAGTAGCCACTCAACTTCGCCTCCGTATACAACCAATCCACCCAGGAGGTTCTTTATTAACTTAGTAGAATTTAGATTTTCACAAAACAACATTTGCATAGCATCAATAATTCTACTAAGTTTTGCATAGGAGCCTAGACACATGAATAAGGGATTCTACACGGGTTTAGCATAGCAATACTATCCTACACATGCTTATATAAAAATACACTAAGTAATGCATATAGAAAATAATAGGAAGTTTATGAGGTGTGCCACTTGCCTTTGGATGAAGTCTTTACTCACAAACTCTTTTCAACGTTATTCGGAGCTCTCCGTTAAATCTAACAATATAGGCAAACAACAATATAACAATCATAAAACAAAACAACACAACACATACAAGCATATATAATGAACAAACAAGTTTCATAACCTTCTAAGAAAACATGTCATGCATGATATGCAAATTATTTCTAAGGACTAGAGATGCATGTCATGCCAAGACAATCTTTTAAGTTAATGCAAAGAAAAAATGTGTGTCAAAATGACTAAGGACTAAGGTCATAAGTTGAATAAAATACTTTGTTTTAAATCATCTTGAATAAACACTCTAATGGCTTAGTCTTGATGTGTAGAAATATTTAGAGAAAATACTAAGTCATTTCTTCAAGGGGATTAACAATTATTATCAACTCTTTGTAAATTGGATATTCACTATAGTGAGAGAGACAGACACCCGGCCAGCCACTTAAATTTTGGAACAGGTCTCATGTACGTGGACATGTAAGGTTTGTCTCCAGGCCGCTTCATCTCACTATGCCGCTAGGATCCAACAAACTTCAAAGATGATAACATCATGATCAAAATTTGTTTAAGTCTAAAAAGACAAGATTAGGAAAGAGGGAAAAGATAGAAAGAAAGATGTAGTTGGTCTTCCAGGCTTAATCTCCAGACTTGTAACTTTCTTCTTGGTGATGTCTTGATTGAATTTTGGTAGACTTGATAAATCTTCAGACTTGAGAATTCTTGTATCAACGGGGCTGATCTTGGATTTAACTTAGTCTTCATGAAGTCTTAGAGGAGAAGGGAGAAAAGAAAGAGAGGAAGTTTGACTTAGAAAATATAGCTGGTTGGTCTTCATGAACTTCTTCTTGATTTTCTTCTAAGTGCTTCTACTCCTTGAAGATACTTTTGAAGTCTTGTTTTGGCTAAGTCCTTCATTGGCCTTCTAGCTCCATGTTGAAAATCCTAAGTGTCTATGTGTATAACACTTTACCAAAATAATCCTAACTTAGAGAAAATGAGGGAGGAGTTTTCCTATGAGGAGTATAACAATATGGTAAAATATTTTATGCATGCAATGCACTTTTTTTAATAATAGGAAACATCATACTAATTTTTTTGATATTTAGGAAGTATGCATTAGGCTATAAATGTAATTTAATTAATTTCTATTCTTGCAAAATATAAATAAAGGAAAAACATATACATTAAAGTTTTCTGTGAATAAATTTTCATAACACAATATTCTTATAAATGGTGTTAATGGATAGAAGGGATTTAATTAAATTCATAACAATTGGATTTACTCAAAAATAATGTTTCTATTAATAGTTATGTCAAAAATATTCAAACTATTTAATTTAAAAATATAAGTATTAAATCATCAAAATAATACTCAAAATAATTTTATAACAGAGGCATAATTTTACAAATATTCCAAAGTTTCTAAAACAATTTTATTTGCAATTTTTGGATTTATAGAGTTAAAGTTATTACAAATATACTCAAATCATCCATTTGAAATTTGAATATTTTAAACGAAGTCAAATTTTAATTCTAACTGATCTAAAATATTCTACATGCCAAGGGCTTTCCAAATATATAAAAATATTTGAATTTGGAGATGTGAGTAAAAAGTTATAACAATTTTAATAAGCAGGGGTGTTTCTGCAAAGCAGCCAATTTTAATTTAAATAGAAAACAAATTCTGACGTGGCTGCTGACTGGGATCTGACTGGGCGCTGACTGGACGCCACGTCGACGCTGACGTGGTTAAGTCAATGGATCTAGGCCGTAGGATTTAGATGTAACGGATCTAATTGAAAGGTACCAGATCGATTAAAAAATCTAATCTCGGCCGTTGAGATCAGATCAGACGGCGGGGAAGCGTTGACCTTACCGTGGCGGCGCGGGTGGCCGGAGATGGAGGGGACGGCGGCGCTGCGCTCCGGTGGTCGTCGGGGGCGGGGCTCAGGTGGTTCCCCGGGCGTGGGAAGAGTGCCAGGAGGATCCCCGAGGCACGGCGAGTCGGATGGGGTGGTCAACGTCGACTCGCGCGTCCTCGACAGCGACTGGCCGTGGTCGGGGTCCGGCGAGCTCCTCCCAACCTCGCACTCGACGATTTGCTGCGAAAAATAATCGGGGAAAGGGTCAGGGAGGTGTGGTTCCGCGAGGGGAGGAAGAGGGGGTCGGTCTCGGGCTCGGGGGTGGCTTACTTCGCCGGGAAAAGAAGAAACACAGCGGTGGTTGCGATGAACTCCGGCCAATTTCTTCGGCCTGGCGGCGGATTGGGCTAGGGTTTCATGAGGGAAACGAAGAGGAGGGGCAGGGGTATTTGTAGGTCCGAACGGAGGAAACAAATCGCGTAAATTGCGCTCAAATTTTGGAAAGAATCGGGGGCGGAAATCTCGGACGGAGGAGGAAGACGCAGTGACGTCAGCGATGACGTCATCGGTTTTCTTTTCCTGGTTTTCTATTTAATTCATAATTTTTGATTTATAACTCCAAATGAAGTCAAATCAATTTCTAAAAATTTGTAATATTCATATCTATGTTTAAAAACAATAGTGGGTATGTTTTGAAAAGTTTTTAAAAATAATAATTTTGAAATATTGGTTTAATACAAATTTGACTCTTAATGTCAAATTTTGAAATTATATCTTAATTAAATTTTCTTTTGGCTAAATAAAATTTGTAAAATACCCATATTCAAATATGTTTGAATTGAAGTTATTTAAACTCATTTTCACTAACCATTCATTTCTAAGTTGGTATAATAGTAAAATAACTAAATATAAATATTTTTAAGGAGATAGGAAATATAATAAATTAAAATTTTAATTCATAATATTTTGTGTACCATTATGTTTTATATTATGCTTATTAATTTGAAAACTTCATAACAACTTTGGAAAAGATTTTAGATTTAATTCTTTTCTTATATAGAATATATATTCATGAAAATCATTTTATGTTTTGAGAATAAATGAAAATCATTTAAGCTAATGAAATGTTTATTTG
The DNA here is from genome assembly GCA_026929855.1 of Poa annua. Taxonomy (NCBI): domain Eukaryota; kingdom Viridiplantae; phylum Streptophyta; class Magnoliopsida; order Poales; family Poaceae; genus Poa; species Poa annua. Next base: position 73,416,337 of record CM049431.1, on the reverse strand, counting down.
GATAATCCATTAATTATAAAATATATGAAGTTATTAAAGTTATAAACTATAGGGTTGTAATTTCAACACTATGTTTTGAACTTAGTTGAAAGAATGAAAACCATTTGGCAAATAGATCATGTTTTAAATAGTTTAAAAGAACATTTGTAAATATTATTTTAATTTATGAATAGCTATGGCTAAGTGGTTGAAATCAAATACTTAGAAGGAACTTTGGATTACATGAAAATGTTTTGAAGGTTGGCAAATCATTTGTCAAATAACTTATTGAGCTTTAAGAAATACAATGGATAATAAGATGTTTAACTTGAAACAACTTTTGAAAATGCTTGAAGTCTTTTATAGTTGATTTTCTTATGCATTTAATGTTTTATTTTAATCAAAAACAAAAGTTTTTAATTTTTATGATTTTTGAACATTATCAAATGTTGGGATGTTACACCTCACTAGCCCAAATTCTTTATCAAGATTCTTTTGACTAAAAGGAAAGAAAAACAATCTCATGCCAATTTAGCAACATTAATTAAGCAATGTATATAGAGAACCTAGAATAGAATAGTACCCCTAGACTGCACGAAAACATAAGCATAAATGACAACAGCCAAGAGACAATGTGCTCACCTCAAGACCCAAGGCAACAACACATCAATAGAATTGAGGCGTAAGCTCTCCCTTAACACTGGAAATTCATCTATGTGTAAATTGAACGACCTGACATCATATTGAACATATAAAATAAACAATAGTCTAATTTACAGCATACAGTAACATGTATACCGTGTTACAGTATATGTAGATTGTGCTATCCCTTTCCATCAGATCGATTTTATGAAATTGTGGTTAGCGCATGAAACTTGACATGGTATCAGAGGCCAATGTCTCGAGTTCGAGTCCTAACTTCCGCGCTTTATTGGAAAATTACTGTAACCCCCTTTGTGTCCACGTATACGTCTCTTGAGCCATACCTCTGAATCCACGTTTAGCGCATGAAACTTGACATACTGAACATGCAAGCATATCATAATGTGACAACAACGTCGGAAACAACTAGCTGATGCCAACACGGCAAAGAAGATGCAAGCCCAGTGCAAAAGCAACAAAATATAGTGTGTTCTGAGTAAAGCCTGCTGACAGCGAGAAATCAATTAATAGAAACCATCTACCAATTGTAAATTGGGCTCGAACTATGCGAAACCCTGCTAGTTGGTCATCGCCCTTACATCCGAGCCATGCTTTGAAGGCTATTTTGCAAACGGGCATTCAAATTGCCGAGAAACAATTAATCCACGCCTCTACAGCAATGAAGACTGTTACTTAATTACCTAAGCCTGATTATCCAGTAGAATATGCTCAAATATTTGAACGAAACACCGAATGTGTTCTAATTAAATGCAGACAGAATAAATCCAGGGCTTAGTTACCTAATCTTATATTACTCTCAAATGAAAAGGTAGCATCGGCTCATGTAAAAAAACAATATATGAAAATACAACTTCAATGCTAATACTGCTAATATGAAAGGCAGATCATCAGTAACTGAATATGCAAAATATCACATAATTGCAGCAGAGAAAAAATCAGATTGTGCCACTTATCTGAAAGAAAAATCAGATTATGGACACCTAAAGAAGTATCACCGATGCTCCAACTGCAAGACTATCTAAAGAATAATCAACATGTACAATCATCATACTATTAAGGGTTGTAAAGAAGAAGAAGAAAAGTATTGGGGCAGGCTGTAGATTCCTCGCCACGGTTTGGCCGCTCACAACCTAATCTTCCCGCGCAGGCAGTGCTGCGCTCTTGGTTGTCGCTTTGGACGCTGCTACGGCAGGTTTTAGTTTACATTTAATCATATCATGATGTACGGCAAGATCGATATTAAACTCAATCGCAAACATTTCTAATGAGAAAGATTAGATTTGTTGCCACGGGGAATGTCTAAATGTTTCAATCGTGCCTTCTCAATTACCTCTATTTAGCATTCAAATCCATCAGTACATAAATGTACTCAAAGTAGCAAGCATGTCATCTGTATTGAATACTGAACATTATAAAGCAAGAGCAGGAGATTTTACAATACAGTGACGTCAAAGTGATTCACTATTTTCCCTACGCATAAATAGCTACAAAAAACTATCTACATTAATTCCAAGCTGCAACTAAATATTAAATGGATGTGTGCAGCACTGGCAAAAAATGCATGTACAAGTTTCAAATAATATAGATATACCATTCTTCAAACAAAGAAACTTCAGGGCAAAAGCACACAAGATATGATGTAATATAGTCTAGAACAGGTCACTCACCTCCTTCATGTAATTTCTTGGATGATTGCGGCATCAAGGAAAAGGCAACATTTCATTAGGACAATTAAACTGTTGAACTTGAACATAAGGCTTTGCCACTGCCTTCGCATGGGAGTTGTCCCTGAATAAGAGATATATCTTTTCAACACATTTAATCAACATGTAAAAGAGGAAGCATAGATAGATTGGTCCAGCCTCAAGACAGCAAGAAGACTATATGTTCATATTTTGTATTTTTGTTAGAAAACCATCTTATTCCGCAGAGAAGCCACTCAAGTGTTCTCGCAGCAGCACTAGGTACTTTTCAGAACGTTGCTGTTAAGTTTTCTGAAAATTTGGACAGCCTGAGAATTTACCTTTAGGTGCTCAATGCGTACGACATTGGCTATAAGCATTGGGCCATGAATAATTTTATTTAATTCATGTTAGAATAGGAGTCAGAGCAACACCAAACTGTAAGGTGGGGTTTCCTAATGTATTATGTCAATAAAGTAGGATTAATGTTAATAAAATAGAATATAACTCAAAACAAATAATACACACTTGGATAGTTCCAGAAATAGCTGTTTTGCTGATTTTCATTCGGTTCATAACTCAATATGGCTTACCAAAGAGCTATGACACTCTGCATATGCTATATGCAATTACACATGCTGCTGCATTAATTTCTTTGGTAGTCTGAAAAATATGCATGTCAATAAAACATGGAACCAAAGGGAGTATGTCTAAGTTTTGATTCCTGGGAAGGTTACTGGAAATGTTCAAATAGCAAGAAACTTTTTCGTTAGTACCTCATCAAAACCACGTATGTTCATGGCCAATTGGGTGAGATGGCAGCAACTAGGTTTAGCGTGCCTCCCAAGTCAGCCTAGGACGATGGCGTGGGGTGAAAGTAAGGAGTTTATCAGTTCAATAATTGTTTTGCTTCATTAAGTGTGTACGATTTTTTTCTTAATTTTCAATACTTGTGATATTCAATACATATTGGCTGAATTATCACTTCTTAATCTTGCTCTTACCTCTAGGTCAGGAATGATGTTACACGTTATCGATATGGTGATGAGCAGCACCTTGATGAAGCGCTAAAGCGGATCTTTCAATATGGTTTGGTAATTCATGCTTTTGGTGCTTTGTCATGACCTGTTGACGAGGGCTTAACTCGACAAATACCAGGGTTGTCCACCCCGGGTTGATTGAGGGGAAGAGAGAAGCGTTGGTGATCACGACGGCTGACAAGCGAGGCGATCTACCCAGATTCAGTCTCCCGGAGGATAACACCCTACTTCCTACTTGTCTGGTATTGATTGCGGGTTGAGATTACAATGGCGAGATGTCGATCTCGCTAGGGTTTGTGGTGGCGGCTATGAGCGTGTCCTTGGACGAGCAATCCTCCTGACCTTTATAGGTAGGCCTGCTGGCTTACTGTCTGTTGATTCAGCCTGCTGGGCTTACTGTTTTTTCTTTGTCACTCGGATGAATGCTTCGAGTTCTCGGATCAGCACCATGTCTGGTTTGTTTTCAGCTGTAGTGACCTCACCTTTTATTATAAGGTGGAAATCTCTGTGTTAATGTGCTAGTCCCTAGATCAAATGCTGGCACCACAGTTTAAGATGTATATCATGCAAAAGTGTCAAATACTTTATTTAATCGCATGACCTAGTGTTACAAATATCTCTTACAACTTGCATAACCTGAAAAGGCTAGCAAACTTTCCAAGAGTAGCAGCGGAAAATGGTAGATACAATGAGCCTCGTCATCTTCATGTGCCACAGGCAAATCATGTTGGTTGTAGACTCGAAATCCTATCGAAAACTCACTCGTCGTCTGTCGAATCTGTGTAGCTCGAAGACGACCCCCTTACTCCTCATTCAGACATTCTGCAAGGTTTAGTTGCAGTCCAGCTATAAAGGGTCAGCACAATTGAATTGTGGTGGCAAGTGACTTTAATTCCTAATGTTCTATTATACTATAACTATATTCTTATTTTGGCTGGTGGAGCTCAAGGCTATTGCGCAAAGCAAATTTTCTGCTACTTTTGATAAACAATTTTCTTAAATCAGTATCTTCTCCTTCAGAGACAATTCTCGAGACAAGTCCATGTCTCCTACCCATGTTCATCCAACAAAGTTTTATTAAGAAATTTGAGATGAGGAGATTTTCAGAACACAGCCTTGTGTAGTTACTCAAATTGTCCGTTGCCAGGGACACGGCTAAGATCTTAGGTTTTAACTCTCGAGAGGGTGTGCACTTTCACCATTAGACTTAATCAACCCAAACTATCCTCTACACACCTTTAGTGAGAAGGAAAAGGAGAAGATCAAGACGAGACTTTTCAGAAGTTGCTTTCCCATGATCATACTAAGAGATTACCACCATCCTATCAACTCTACCACCATCAATCTCTTGACCCAGGTCCACATCAACTTACTCCATCAAGACAGAGCCCATATTGACCAATGGTTGCACGATAAGCAACTAGACTCAGTGTAAACTTCAATCTCATAGCCCTGGGTGGCCTACCACAAGTGAGCAACTCAGGTTAACACCGCATATCATGGCCCCAGGTAAGTAGAAACTACCCTGGGCGAAGACAACCATGACACATGGCCCTGAGAAGCCACTAAACTTGAAACCTCCTCGATCGACCCAATCCACCCAGGCGTTAAATTAATTTAGTGGAAATTTTCATTTATCACATCAACCATAAAACAATCATTTTTGCAGCAGTTGCTTCCACTAAATTATAATAGGGGTCTAATCTGGAATTTCTAAGGGGAAACCTAAAAGGTTTGCATAGCATACTACAATCTCCCAAAACTTATCATGCATACTACTTTTGCAAATACTGTTTGAAAACACTAGATATGCAATAGAATAAAATAGTAGGTGTTTTATGAAGTCACTTGCCTGAAGAAAGTTGTCGTTTCTCTCTCACTCTTGTCCAAGTCAAAGTTGCTCCCCGTTTCAAACTATATAGTAAAAGGGCATCCAATAAACAAGCAATTCAACAAACACAAAACAAATTGAAACATACAAGCGTAATAAGGCTTAGAAGTGGATTTGGTCAAGGGTGTCACATAATTCAATATACAAAAAGAATTTATGTGGTTGCGTTTAGGGTGTAGTCAAAAGTCAAATTGGACATTTTCAATTTGAAAAGATTGAAAGATCACAGGATCCAAATGAAATGGTCTTTAAACGAAGAGATCCTAGGATGGTTTAATCATAATTTAAAAGCAAGGTCAACCATCATATTTAATTTCTTTTACCTAAGGTTATGTTTTCAGAAATTTAAATTTAAGCAAATTCATATTCAAGAATTTCTTAATTTATCATATCTAACATTTTTAAATCCCAACTGAAAAGTTCATAGTATTATGAATACAACCTAGTTATTTGAAATGGCATAATGTTTTAATTCACATTTTTAGTAACACCTAATTAACCAATATCATTTATATACACTTGTAAATGAATTAAAATCTTTTAAAAGGTTTTAAATAAAACTTACTTATTAAAGTTATGTATTATATTAATAAACATGAATTTGAGCTTTCTCTAGACTAGGACAATTATTTATGTCTTTGGTGCAAAGTAATAGATTTTTAAATTAATAACTTTATAATGTGCTAGAATAAATCAAATCTCATGATCTTTAAATTCATTTTAAATTATTCAAGTATTATTTATAACAAAATTTTATAAATGGGGTTAATAGATAGAGGGCTTTTAATTAAATGTATAGCAATTGGATTAAATCAAAAATAATGTTAGTATTAAAAGTTATGTCAAAAATAGTCAAACTATTCAAATTAAACATGCAACTATTTAAATCATCAAAATAATTCTCAAAAATTATTTTATAACAGAGGCATCACACCACACATTTAATAATGTTTCTAAAACAATTTTATTTGCAATTTTTGGATTTATAGATTTAAAGTTATGATAAAATTACTCAATTTCACCATTTGAAATTTGAAAATTTTAAACTAAGTAAAATTTGAATTTGGGCTGATCTAAAATATTCTTCATGTCAAGGGCTTTCCAAATATATAAAAATATTTGAATTTGGATACGGGAGTAAAAAGTTATGATAGATCTAAGTGTCAGGGGCTTTTCTGCAAAACAGCCAATTTAATTCTATTCGGAAATAAAACAGAAAAAGGGTTGGCCACGTGGCGGGCTGTGATAGGCTGGGCTCGGCTCGGCTAGGCTCGGCTTAGTATGAGCCGCGGCTCGGCTCGGCTCCAGTCGATCTGGATCGTCAGATCCAGATCCGACGGATCCACACGACTCGTACCACTTCGATCTGAGGATCTAATCCTACGCGTAGAAAAAAGATCGTACGACCAGGGAGCGTTGACCTTCCCGTGGCGGCGCTCCGGTGGCCGGGGTTGGGGAGGATGGCGGCGCGCGGCTCGATCGAGGACGTCGGCGACGCTCCGGTTCCCCCCTGGACCCGCCGAGGCGACGAGGAGGTGCAGGGCGCGACGAGGAACTCGGGGGTGCAGGCGCCACCGTAGATTTCTTCCCATATGCTCGTGACGGCGTGGGCGGAGGCGTTCGGCTGCCGGCGAACTCCGGCGACGCTCGCGATGGCTCCCTTCTACTGCGGAAAAGAGGAGGAAAAGGGTGAGGAGATGCACGCGGCTGCGGCGAAGGAGCTGGGCACGGTCTCGGGCGGGGAGGTGGCTCACCTTGCCCGGAAAAGGGAGAAAGGCGCGGCGGCGGCCGAGCGACTCCGGCGAGTGGCAACGGCGGCCTGGCAGCGCAAATCAAAGGGGGAGAAGAGGGGAAAGATAGAGGGGCTCGAGGGCTAGTTATAGGGACAAACGGAGGAGTCCAATTCCTCCTAAATCGCGCGGATTTTGATCCGTAACAGTAGGATGAATCAGAGGCGACAATCTCGGGCAGGAGGTCGATGACGATGACGTCATCGCTGACGTCATCCATGAATTTCTTTTTCTTTTTCTGTTTCTTTATAAATTCTAATTTAAGTGTCCAAATGAAGTCAAATAAATTTTTAAAAATTCCTAAAATCATATCTTTGTTTTAAAACAAACATGGGTATGTTTTGAACACTTCTCAAAAATAATATTTTTGAAATATTGATAGAATGTCAAATTGACACTTTATGTCAAATTTGAATTTAGGGTTTAAATAAATTTTAAATGTGGCTAAAATAAAGTTTATGAAAATATCACAAATACATATATATATATATATATGAAAATAAGTTATTTTAAACACCTTTTTCAAACTAAATTATTTTTGGCTTTAGTAAAATAGTAATTCACCTCACACTGGTATTTGAAATGAAATGGAAATTATTTTCAGACTCATTTTCCAAAACAAAATACTTGTGCAAAAATTTAGTTTTACATGTGACAGATCAATTGTGACTCCATAAAATACATTTAGGATAAATTCATTCTTTATTTCATTTCTTATGATGAATTTATTTATGAAATTCCTTTTATATTTTGAAGGTTGATGAAAGGATTTAATTTAATGAGATGGTTATTTGGATTATTAAATAATTTATAAAAATATATAAAGTTTTATAGAATTCAATTTCAAGGTGGTGAATCCCAAAACCATGTTTCAAACTCATGTAGAAGAATGAAACTATTTTATTAAATAGACCATGTTTTAAATAAGTTTAAAACATTTTGTAATGTGGCATACTTATATAATTGTAGGCACTTTGCAATTTTAGTTTTAGGGTTTGTTAATAACCAATGTTAAAGTGTTTAAAATCAAAAGCTTGGAATGGAACCTTTTATTAAATGAAAATGGCTTTGTAGGTTTGTAAATCATTTGTCATATATATATATTGAGGTTTAAGAAATACAATGGATAATATAATGTTTTAACTTAATTCAAATTTTGAGATTAGTGATTACTTGAGTATTTAAAGAATGTAACCCTTTGAAGATGCTCTAATTTGGTTTTCTTATGTTTTAAAAGTTTTCAATTTAATCAAAACAAAAGTTTTAAATTTTAGTGATTTTTAAATATTCCAAAGTTTTGGGATGTTACAGACTACCACCCTTAAAAGGAATCTCGTCCCCGAGATTCGGAAAGGCTAGAAAGAAAGATGAGTTCGGACAACTTGGATCAGATTAACTCAGTGAGCTACCACCCTTAAAAGGAACTTTTGTGCCAACCTGAAATCCTTTCTACAATCTTTTAGTCGAACTTTTCCATCACTTTGGAGTTGTAGGATAACATAAGTCCATTGAACTGCTTTTGGTACTGAATATCACTCTTGTCTTAATCTGAAAACCATGCTGAGAGGATTTCACAAGGATCTCCATAAATCCAATCGCTTGATGTCCCCATGTGCTTCATCTTCACAGTTTACATTTTTGAAGCAACTAATGTTACTCTCATGGAAGGCAAATCTTTGTTTGTAGGGTATTCTTTGAAACTTTGCTTGTGGTTATCCTCACCGTAATTTAATACGTTTTAGTAACACTTGCCACACATAGGGTTATAAATATCTACAGTTCTATGTTTTTTTTTCATCGTCGTATCTCTTATAGGAAAGCCACTCAAGATTTTCCATTCCTCATAGCAAAGAGAATGATATGAGTATTCGCCATGGGGGCCAATCCATGTCGCACTCACTCATTACTTTGTACTTGGTTTGACGAATCTTGTATTCTAACACTTGGTCAAACCTCACTTATCTCACAGAATGTTTCCAGTCTATAGGATAAACCTGAGCTAAACTATCGGTCCTCATACTAGTAGGTTGTGTTAAACCTACGCCAGGATAGCTGAAAAGTTGTTGTCTCTTCAAAATTCCTTCTCCTTGATGTGATGGAAAATATATGTTGTCTCAACTCCTAAACTCAACCTCCACTAGTATATCCAATCTGGTTGGTTTAATTTTGTTCTAAGGATAGATATTGCGTTTGGTTTGGGTTTAGCATGGATAAGTTAAGATAGAAAGACACTAAGAAAGAATCCTACGCCACATAATGAGACAAGGCAATTCATTTTACAAACAACATCTAGGAAACACCAGACAACAAGGTTCACACACAAACAAACAATCTAGTATTGTCATACAACCTAAGTTGGTATGAACAATACACTAACACGGTATCGCTGTTCTAAATGGTGGTCTAGTATAGCTCCTTCTTGAGCGCTTCATCATCTTCTTCAATTTCTTTAAACTCTTCAAGGTGGCTGAACTCTAAATCCAAGTTCTTCTATCATCTTTCATGTAGTTCTTCGTGTTGAATCGTAGAATTCCTCATGAAGTATCAGACTCAGACTTCAAGAACAATGGTCATCTAGAAATAGATAAGATATTTTCCAGAAGGTAGATAGTAGCCGAGAGGATAAGAAAGATAAAGAAAATTATATATATTATTTAGTAAAGTGAATAGAAATAGATTTTCAATCCTATGGTCAAAGCCTATTTCTATCCCAACCTAGGGTCTCGAACCTACAGGCAACACAGTGCTCTGATACCATCTGTAGTGACCTCACCTTTTATTATAAGGTGGAAATCCCTGTATTAATGTGCTAGTCCCTGGATCAAATGCTGGCACCACAGTTTAAGATGTAAATCATGCAAAAGTGTCAAATACTTTATTTAATCGCATGATCCAGTGTTACAAATATCTCTTACAACTTGCATAACCTGAAAAGGCTAGCAAACTTTCCAAGAGTAGCAGCGGAAAATAGTAGATACAATGAGCCTCGTCATCTTCATGTGCCACAGGCAAATCATGTTGGTTGTAGACTCGAAATCCTATCGAAAACTCACTCGTCGTCTGTCGAATCTGTGTAGCTCGAAGACGACCCCCTTACTCCTCATTCGGACATTCTGCAAGGTTTAGTTGCAGCCCAACTATAAAGGGTCAGCACAATTGAATTGTGGTGGCAAGTGACTTTAATTCCTAATGTTCTATTATACTATAACTATATGCTTATTTTGGCTGGTGGAGCTCAAGGCTATTGCGCAAAGCAAATTTTCTCCTACTTTTGATAAACAATTTTCTTAAATCAATATCTTCTCCTTCAGAGACAATTCTCGAGACAAGTCCATGTCTCCTACCCATGTTCATCCAACAAAGTTTTATTAAGAAATTTGAGATGAGGAGATTTTCCGAACACAGCCTTGTGTAGTTACTCAAATTGTCCGTTGCCGGGGACACGGCTAAGATCTTAGGTTTTAACTCTCGAGAGGGTGTGCACTTTCACCATTAGACTTAATCAACCCAAACTATCCTCTACACACCTTTAGTGAGAAGGAAAAGGAGAAGATCAAGACGAGACTTGTCAGAAGTTGCTTTCCCATGATCATACTAAGAGATTACCACCATCCTATCAACTCTACCACCATCAATCTCTTGACCCAGGTCCACATCAACTTACTCCATCAAGACAGAGCCCATATTGACCAATGGTTGCACGATAAGCAACTAGACTCAGTGTAAACTTCATCTCATAGCCCTGGGTGGCCTACCACAAGTGAGCAACTCAGGTTAACACCGCATATCATGGCCCCAGGTAAGTAGAAACTACCCTGGGCGAAGACAACCATGACACATGGCCCTGAGAAGCCACTCAACTTGAAACCTCCTCGATCGACCCAATCCACCCAGTCGTTAAATTAATTTAGTGGAAATTTTCATTTATCACATCAACCATAAAACAATCATTTTTGCAGCAGTTGCTTCCACTAAATTATAATAGGGGTCTAATCTGGAATTTCTAAGGGGAAACCTAAAAGGTTTGCATAGCATACTACAATCTCCCAAAACTTATCATGCATACTACTTTTGCAAATACTGTTTGAAAACACTAGATATGCAATAGAATAAAATAGTAGGTGTTTTATGAAGTCACTTGCCTGAAGAAAGTTGTCGTTTCTCTCTCACTCTTGTCCAAGTCAAAGTTGCTCCCCGTTTCAAACTATATAGTAAAAGGGCATCCAATAAACAAGCAATTCAACAAACACAAAACAAATTGAAACATACAAGCGTAATAAGGCTTAGAAGTGGATTTGGTCAAGGGTGTCACATAATTCAATATACAAAAAGAATTTATGTGGTTGCGTTTAGGGTGTAGTCAAAAGTCAAATTGGACATTTTCAATTTGAAAAGATTGAAAGATCACAGGATCCAAATGAAATGGTCTTTAAACGAAGAGATCCTAGGATGGTTTAATCATAATTTAAAAGCAAGGTCAACCATCATATTTAATTTCTTTTACCTAAGGTTATGTTTTCAGAAATTTAAATTTAAGCAAATTCATATTCAAGAATTTCTTAATTTATCATATCTAACATTTTTAAATCCCAACTGAAAAGTTCATAGTATTATGAATACAACCTAGTTATTTGAAATGGCATAATGTTTTAATTCACATTTTTAGTAACACCTAATTAACCAATATCATTTATATACACTTGTAAATGAATTAAAATCTTTTAAAAGGTTTTAAATAAAACTTACTTATTAAAGTTATGTATTATATTAATAAACATGAATTTGAGCTTTCTCTAGACTAGGACAATTATTTATGTCTTTGGTGCAAAGTAATAGATTTTTAAATTAATAACTTTATAATGTGCTAGAATAAATCAAATCAAGTCTCATGATCTTTAAATTCATTTTAAATTATTCAAGTATTATTTATAACAAAATTTTATAAATGGGGTTAATAGATAGAGGGCTTTTAATTAAATGTATAGCAATTGGATTAAATCAAAAATAATGTTAGTATTAAAAGTTATGTCAAAAATAGTCAAACTATTCAAATTAAACATGCAACTATTTAAATCATCAAAATAATTCTCAAAAATTATTTTATAACAGAGGCATCACACCACACATTTAATAATGTTTCTAAAACAATTTTATTTGCAATTTTTGGATTTATAGATTTAAAGTTATGATAAAATTACTCAATTTCACCATTTGAAATTTGAAAATTTTAAACTAAGTAAAATTTGAATTTGGGCTGATCTAAAATATTCTTCATGTCAAGGGCTTTCCAAATATATAAAAATATTTGAATTTGGATACGGGAGTAAAAAGTTATGATAGATCTAAGTGTCAGGGGCTTTTCTGCAAAACAGCCAATTTAATTCTATTCGGAAATAAAACAGAAAAAGGGTTGGCCACGTGGCGGGCTGTGATAGGCTGGGCTCGGCTCGGCTAGGCTCGGCTTAGTATGAGCCGCGGCTCGGCTCGGCTCCAGTCGATCTGGATCGTCAGATCCAGATCCGACGGATCCACACGACTCGTACCACTTCGATCTGAGGATCTAATCCTACGCGTAGAAAAAAGATCGTACGACCAGGGAGCGTTGACCTTCCCGTGGCGGCGCTCCGGTGGCCGGGGTTGGGGAGGATGGCGGCGCGCGGCTCGGTCGAGGATGTCGGCGACGCTCCGGTTCCCCCCTGGACCCGCCGAGGCGACGAGGAGGTGCAGGGCGCGACGAGGAACTCGGGGGTGCAGGCGCCACCGTCGATTTCTTCCCATATGCTCGTGACGGCGTGGGCGGAGGCGTTCGGCTGCCGGCGAACTCCGGCGACGCTCGCGATGGCTCCCTTCTACTGCGGAAAAGAGGAGGAAAAGGGTGAGGAGATGCACGCGGCTGCGGCGAAGGAGCTGGGCACGGTCTCGGGCGGGGAGGTGGCTCACCTTGCCCGGAAAAGGGAGAAAGGCGCGGCGGCGGCCGAGCGACTCCGGCGAGTGGCAACGGCGGCCTGGCAGCGCAAATCAAAGGGGGAGAAGAGGGGAAAGATAGAGGGGCTCGAGGGCTAGTTATAGGGACAAACGGAGGAGTCCAATTCCTCCTAAATCGCGCGGATTTTGATCCGTAACAGCAGGATGAATCAGAGGCGACAATCTCGGGCAGGAGGTCGATGACGATGACGTCATCGCTGACGTCATCCTTGAATTTCTTTTTCTTTTTCTGTTTCTTTATAAATTCTAATTTAAGTGTCCAAATGAAGTCAAATAAATTTTTAAAAATTCCTAAAATCATATCTTTGTTTTAAAACAAACATGGGTATGTTTTGAACACTTCTCAAAAATAATATTTTTGAAATATTGATAGAATGTCAAATTGACACTTTATGTCAAATTTGAATTTAGGGTTTAAATAAATTTTAAATGTGGCTAAAATAAAGTTTATGAAAATATCACAAATACATATATATATGAAAATAAGTTATTTTAAACACCTTTTTCAAACTAAATTATTTTTGGCTTTAGTAAAATAGTAATTCACCCCACAGTGGTATTTGAAATGAAATGGAAATTATTTTCAGACTCATTTTCCAAAACAAAATACTTGTGCAAAAATTTAGTTTTACATGTGACAGATCAATTGTGACTCCATAAAATACATTTAGGATAAATTCATTCTTTATTTCATTTCTTATGATGAATTTATTTATGAAATTCCTTTTATATTTTGAAGGTTGATGAAAGGATTTAATTTAATGAGATGGTTATTTGGATTATTAAATAATTTATAAAAATATATAAAGTTTTATAGAATTCAATTTCAAGGTGGTGAATCCCAAAACCATGTTTCAAACTCATGTAGAAGAATGAAACTATTTTATTAAATAGACCATGTTTTAAATAAGTTTAAAACATTTTGTAATGTGGCATACTTATATAATTGTAGGCACTTTGCAATTTTAGTTTTAGGGTTTGTTAATAACCAATGTTAAAGTGTTTAAAATCAAAAGCTTGGAATGGAACCTTTTATTAAATGAAAATGGCTTTGTAGGTTTGTAAATCATTTGTCATATATATATATTGAGGTTTAAGAAATACAATGGATAATATAATGTTTTAACTTAATTCAAATTTTGAGATTAGTGATTACTTGAGTATTTAAAGAATGTAACCCTTTGAAGATGCTCTAATTTGGTTTTCTTATGTTTTAAAAGTTTTCAATTTAATCAAAACAAAAGTTTTAAATTTTAGTGATTTTTAAATATTCCAAAGTTTTGGGATGTTACATCAGCTGTAAAGCTTACTACTCGAATCATGCGCTCGAGTTCTTCCTCAGCATTGTCTGAGTCACCAGCAGAGCAGTTGCCTTGCTGACGTTGTTGATGACGCTTCGTAGCACGCCTCTGCTCCTGATGGGACGTGACGAGGCGAGCCCCACTGTCAGTGTTGACTCTAGCCAGCAGTTGCCGCTTATCTCTGATTTTGGGCGCGGAATTTTCGCGACGTGATGATGGTGCCTTGATCCCCGTGCGTAGTGGACGGAGTGGGGGGCGACGGTTAGTCTCTCTGTATGACACGTGGACGGCTGGATGCTTTCGCTGGGAACGGTTTCTTCGCGAACGGCTGAGATGGACTGCCCTGCACGGCATAAGTACTGCGCCGCGGCGCAACAACAAGTCATCTTCCCCAATCATCCTTGCCTCCATTCCTTGCACCATTCTTGTCCTCCTCCGAGCTCTTTGCCATTTGTCCTCTCACCTTCCGTGAGCGCCCAATCTTGATGTGGAAGTCGAAGGCTACTGCCAGCGCCGTCGTCGCCGCCGAAGCATGGGTGATGAAGAAGCCTGACGGCGACTGGCAGAAGTCACCGGTGAAGAAGGCCGATCTCGAGGTTTTGCGCACGCAGGGCCTGCTGCCCCCGACGGACCAGGCCAGGGTACGTGTTCCTGGTAAAGAGGTCTACCCTGCTCCTCGCGAGGGGGAGCGCGTTTGCTTCGTGGGTTTCCTTCCACGGGGCTTCGGGTTCCCTCTCCATGATTTTGTTCGTGGTCTTCTGTATGCCTATGGGGTTCAGATCCACGATCTGACCCCCAATGGCATCTTAAGCATCGCGAGCTTTATTGTGCTCTGCGAGTGCTTTATGGGGATCGCTCCCCACTGGGCCTTATGGAAGTCGCTCTTCCTTGTTCGGAAGAACGTGGGGAAGAGCGGGTTGACATACCCGGTGGGTGGCTTCGGCATCCAAGTGCACGGCGACACCGCGTACTTCCAGATGAAGAAGTCGGATTCCGTACAGGGGTGGCGGAAGCGGTGGTTCTACATCAGGTGCGACCAGGAGGGTCTCGCCGGCTTCAACGGCGATCGCGAGTTGCGGAAGACGCACGCTTGGGCGCACCCGCTCGCTGAGGAGGAGAAGGAGGCTGTGAGACCGTTGCTGGGCCTGTTGCGTAATCTGCTCAAGTCCCTGGGATGCGAGTCGGGCGGCGTCCATCTTATGGCCACTTTCTTCAGGCTGCAAGTTCAGCCGCTCCGCGCTCGTCCCCACCCGATGTGGGCAGTCGAGGGCGCCGGCGACCCGCCACTTGACGATGAGGAGGTGGAGACCAAGGTGAGGGGCATCACTAGCCTCCGAGCCGCAGACCCCTGCAACGTCAGGTGTCCTGTCGCCGTGTACGGAGCGGCGAACCCTGTTCCTGAGGTAAGCTTTTGCGCTTCTCTTTTCCTTGATTGGTTTCTTGATCTTCTGTTTCTTGATTCGACTTGACTTTGTTTGTTACAAGGTCGCTCTTTTCTGGATAGCCTTCCTCCACTCCCAGAAAACGGACCTCACAACAAGGCGACGTATGTGGAGAAGGAGGGTGATGATGAAGACATTCCACCCGCCGTCTCTCCGAGTGACGAGGCTGATGAAGAAGAGGAAGAGGAGCCCACGCGGAAGAAGCAAAAGATGCGGAGTGGCGGCGACTCTGCGACTGCTTCGTCGCCCGCGAAGGATGCGGCTGCTGACTTGGAGGAGGCTGGCATGTCTTCTTCGGGTGTGCGGTCCCAGGACAACTGGGACGACCCCTTGGCTGCTCCTCCTGTCAGCTCTGCGCCACCGCGCGCGTTCACTCGGATGTCGTCCGTCTCCCTAGGGAGCGACGATGACCTCGAGACCACCAGGTAAGTTGTTCTTTCATTTTTGTTGCGTCGAGTTGCCTTCGTGAGATTTAGGCTTCGAGTTGATTTTCTTTGAATCTTGTGCCAGTTACCGCTCTGGCGGCGTCAGCTCCCCTCCATGCGAAGTGAAGCACACATCTGCTCCCTCGACCGAGCTAGTTATGCGGGTGGCGGTCGAGGAGCATGCGCAGGCTGGTGGCTCTGTGGCGCCCAGTGGAGCTGCCCCGTCGACTTCGGCGGATGCCGACCTCTTGGACCACGTAAGTTCCCTTTCTTGTTCTTCTGTAGTTATATCGGGTGCGCGAATAGCGCTCCCGATGGGAGTAGCCCCCGAAGGTGTGGGTGACTAGGATAGTCGCCCGCAACTTGATAATTTCTTGCTTGTTTTGCAGCCATACTACCGCCAACAGCTTGAGGCAGCCTGACGAGGGTGTAACTCGGCAAATCCCAGGGTTGTCCACCCCGGGTTGATTGAGGGGAGAGAGATAAGCGTTGGTGATCACGACGGCTGACAAGCGGGGAATTTACCCAGGTTCAGACTCTCGGAGGATAACACCCTACTTCCTGCTTGTCTGGTATTGATGGCGAGTAGCGATTACAATGGCAAGATTGCGATCTCGCTAGGGTTTGTGGCGGCTATTGGTGTGTCCTGAGACGAGCGACCCTCCTGGCTTTTATAGGTAAGCCAGGTCTCGGGTAGTCGATGCCGATGGCAATTACAGATATGGCAGGTTATCAGACCTAACCGACTTGGACTAGGTTACACGGTTTCCCTGGTGGACCTTCTATGGGCCTCCATAAGCCTGGCGCGGCCCAGGTAGCCTCACCGTGGGCTAGTCGAGAGGTAGCCCCACGTCAGTAGCCCCGAGTGCTTGGTCGAATCGTAGAGTCTGCAAAGGATTTCTTCCTCCTGGGCCCGCCGGCGGATTTCTTGTTCTTGAGCTTGAACTCGCTTTCTTGAGTCGAATAGGACACTCCCGATGGGAGTAACCTGTGAAGTCAAATTACTTTGCCTTGATCTCCTTGTGAAGTTTGCTTCTATTCGGCCCGTGGGCTTACTTGTAGATTGATTCGGCTGCTTGAGCTTACTCAATTTTCTTTGCCACCCGAATGATTGTTTCGGGTTCTCAGATCAGTGCCATGTCCTACTTTGTTGTTTGCAGCTGTGAAGCTTACTACTCGAATCGTGCGTTCGAGTTGCCTTGTTTCTCCTTGTCTTCTCCAGACTGTCTTGCTGACGTCAACGATGACGCTTCGTGGCACGCCTCTGCGCTCGATGGGACGTGACGTAGTGGGCCCCGCTGTCAGAGTTGACTGTGGTCAGCATTTGTCACGTCTCTCGAACTGGGCGCGAAATTTTCGCGGCACGATGATGACGCCTTGATTCCCGTGCGTAGTGGACGAAGTGGGCAGCGACGGTTAGCCTCTCCACACGACACGTGGATTGCTGGATGTCGTTGATTGGAACAGTTCCTTTACGGACGGCTGAGATGTATCTCGCACGACATAAGTACTGTGCCGCAGCGCGAGGGCATATCATCTTCTCCAATCGGCCGCGCCTCCGTTCCTCTGCTTTTCTGCCATTCTTGCTCCATCCAAACTTTGTGCCTCTTGTCCTCCCACCTTCTACGATCCTTCGAAGCCATGGGCAAGCCGAAGACCGCCGCTGGCACTTCCGCCGCCGCTGCCGGAGCTGGGTTGATGAAGAAACCCGATGGCGACTAGCAGAGGTCCGCGGTGAAGAAGACAGACCTCGAGCTGCTGCGCATGCAGGGTCTCTTGCCGCCGTCGGATCAGGCCCACGTACGTGCCCCTGGCAAGGAGGTGTACCCCGCAGTTCGCGAGGGGGAGCGCGTATGCTTCATGGATTTCCTTCCACGGGGCTTCGGGTTCCCTCTCCATGATTTTGTTCGCGGTCTCTTGTATGCCTATGGGGTTCAGATCCACGATCTGACCCCCAATGGCGTCTTGAGCATCGCGAGCTTCATCGTGCTCTGCGAGTGCTTCTTGGGGATCGCACCCCACTGGGCGCTATGGAAGTCGCTCTTCCTTGTTCGCAAGAACGTTGGGAAGAGAGGGTTGACATACCCAGTGGGTGGCTTTGGCATCCAGGTGCGCGGCGACACCGCGTACTTTCAGATGAAGAAGTCGGTCTCCGTCCAGGGGTGGCAGAAGAGGTGGTTCTATATCCAGTGGAACCAGGACGGCCCGGTGCAGTTTGACGTCGAGCGCGGGTTGCGGAAGACTCGCGCCTGGTCGCACCCACTTGCTGAGGATGAGAGGGAGTCCGCAAGGCCGCTGCTGATCCTGCTGCGCAACCTCCTCAAGACCCTGGGGCGCGAGTCGGGTGGCGTCTACCTGATGGCCACCTTCTTCCGGCTTCGCGTCCAACCGCTTGGCGCTCGGCCCCACCCGATGTGGGCAGTCGAGGGCGTCAGCGACCAGCCACTCGACGACGAGGAAGTGGAAACCAAGGTGAGGGGCATCACTAACCTCCGAGCCGCGGACCTCTGCAACGTCAAATGTCCAGTTGCTGCGTACGAAGCAGCGAACCCTGTTCCCGAGGTGAGTTCTTGATCTATTCTTTTCCTGGCTTGCTTTCTTCTTCTTTTGTTTCTTGAATCGACTTGGCTTTGTTTGCTGCAGGGTCGCTCTTTTCTGGTCAGCCTTCCTCCTCTCCCAGAAAATAGGCCCGACGAAGAGTCGAAGATTGTTGAGGAGGAGGGTGACGACGACGACCTCCCGTCTGCTATCTCTCCTGGCGAAGAGGTGGAGGACGATGACGACGAGGAGGAACCCGCACGGAAGAGGCAAAAACGTCGAAGTGGTGGCGATTCTGCGACTGCTTCGTCGCCCGCAAAGGGTGCGGATGCTGATTTGGAGGAAGCTGGCGCAACATCTTCGGGTGTACGGTCCCAGGGCGACTGGGACGAACCCTTGGCCGCTCCTCCTGTTAGCTCTGCGCCACCACGCGAGTTCACTCGGATGCCGTCACTCTCCCTGCCGAGCGACGACGAGTTCGAGACCACCAGGTGAGCTTCTTTTTACCTTGCTTTTCCGAGCTGTACTTTGGAGTTTCAATCTTCGAGTTGAGTGTTGTATTGTTTTTGCTCCAGCCACCGCTCTGGCGATGTCAGCTCCCCTCGACGTGACGTGGAGCACAAATCTGCCCCTTCGACAAAGCTGGTGACTCAGGTGGCGATCGAGGAGCGCGCGCCGACTGTTGGCCTCGCGTCGTCGAGTCGTGCTCCCCCAGCAGCTTTGGAGGGTGTCGACCTCCTGGACGACGTAAGTCCTTTATGCTTGTGCTTGTAGTCTTGAAATTTCATCGGGTGCGCGAACAGCGCTCCCGATGGGAGTAGCCCCCGAAGTTGTGGGTGACTAGTATAGTCGCCGGCAAATTTTATATAACTTGTTGTTTCTGCAGCCGTACTACCGCCAGCAGCTCGAGGCAGCCACTGCCTACGTTCGCCTGGAGAAGGAGAGGGATCAGCTGCGCACCTCTCTGTACCAGGCTACCAAGCGGGCTGAGGAGTTGGAGCTGAAGCTTTAGGCTCAAGCAGAGCTTGAGAAAACCCTGCACGAGTCCCAGGAGCGCGAGCGAGTGCGGGCCATCCAGGAGAAGGCTCAAGTCGACCGCCTTCTCTCACTCGCCGGTACCCTTGGAGGTAGTTTTCGGCTTTGGAGCCTACTTGTATTTGCTTTGCTCTTTGCTGACAGTTGGTATTTTTGTCCAGAGAGATGCGGTGGAGCTCCTCCCGAAGGTTCGTCGAGTGACGATGTTGACTTGGCGACCGCTGTCGGCTTCCTCGACCACGTCTGTGTGTATGCGTCCGATGCGCTGCAGAAGTCGACGGCCACGCTGCAGAAGTCGACAGGAGCGCTCGCAACGCTGCACCGCAACATCTTTCCGAGTGACCCGCCGCCGACTGCCGTTGATGCCCTTGCCGCTCCGTTTGAAGACGATGCGACCACCCTCGCGGACTTCACTCGGACGCAGACGGTACGCGGCTCCGAGCTCATCTTCTAGCTTCTACTAGGCCATCAGGTTGCTGGCGACTTTGAGAAGGTTGTCAGCGGCTTCCCTTGAAAGCCTGATGGGCGGACGGCATCTCTGAGCGGAGTGAAGGCGCAGGCTACACAGCTGGCTGTGAAGCTTGTGGATACCTTTGAGAGGGCGCTCGCCAAGGCGACCGAGGTGGCTGCTGCTTGGAAGAGTCGCTGCCGGTCGGAGTCTGCTGCCTAGGGGCCGTTGTAGTGTAGATTTCCAGTAGTCGCTGTGGCCTGTACTTTTGTCTTTTGCTTGTAATGACTGATGTTCTGTCGGGTCTTCTGGCCTTGAACAATATTTTATGCCGGAATTGATTGTTTCCTCCCATCGTCTTTTTGCTTTTGCTGAGGAGTGGCCTTTTTGTATTGACTCGGTGTTCCTGGCAGACTGACGTGCGTGGAGCCACTCCCACTGCTGCGGCGACTGGCGCGAGTGGCGAGGGATCTTCTTCCTCGGTTGTGCGCCGTCGTAGATCAACGCCTGCTCCACCGCGAAGCACAAACGACCAGCGAATAATCACCTACTTGAAGAACAAGGTGGTTGAGTTTGTAGCGAGTCTTTAGCGTGCCGAACTGGAGTTGCAGCGGTCCAAGTCGCACCCAGCGTGAAATTTTTTTGCTTGGCGAAATCGATCAGATCAGTCGACAGCTGCAAGGTTTGTATATTTTGCGACTGCTTTCTTCATTGGAACTTGCCTGTTATGACCTGTAACTTCTGGATGCAGATGTGAACCCGGATTGGCAGGCTGAGCAGGCTCGGGTCACCCGGGAGGCGACTGGCGATTCTTTCGAGGCTCGCCAATTCTGGTCGCACAAGTCGAGAGGGCATATCCTCGCGCGCATGCTTGATCGGACTTGGCGTGCGGCCTTTCTTCTTGAAGGTTGCCGGAAGACCCTCAGGCACATCCACCGTGTGTACTTCCCGCACAATGGGCAGCCGCATGGGCTGGCCGCCTTGCCGGAGAGGTTCCGCGAGGGTGATGCTCTGAAGGAGGTGGTCCACGCCCAACTCGTCGCCGGGGCGAATGTGGCACTGGCATACGTCCGGCTGCACCGGCCGAACCTTCCGCTGGAGAGGTTGATGGGTGGCCTGCCTGGGGATGACGACTATGCCGACACCTTGGCGGCTGCGCACCAAATGATCGAGCAGGTTCAAAAGCTGAGTGAGCGCCTTGTAGGCCCACTCGATGCGCCGAAGGACGAGCCTGCAGATTAGGGGTAGCGGTCTTCTGTTGCACAGGGTTAGCTATAGGGGGCGAATTTGCCAATGTAAATGACAATGTATGCGGTTAAAGGAGTTCTCGAGTAATGAGAATGAAACTATTTGCATTACTGTGTGAGTATCTGATGTGGCTTTGACCTGTATGGCGCAGCCCCCGAGTACCTTTGGGTGACAGCCTAAGTCTGTGTTGTGAACCTGTGTGGCGCAGCCCCCGAGTTCTTCGAGTGGCGTCCTAGGATTTTTCAAGTGAGACCTGTATGGCGCAGTCTCCGAGTGTGTCGGGTGGCGACTTAGGGTTTTAGGACTTGACCCGCATGGCGCAGCCCCCGAGTAGCTCGGGTGGCGGCCTCGGATTTTTCGAGTGAGGCCTGTATGGCGCAGCCCCCGAGTAGTTCGAGTGTTGGCCTAGGGTTTTTCAAGTGTTACCTGCGAGGCGGAGCCCCCAAGTGCGTCGGGTGGCGACCTACGATTTTGACTTGATCTGTGCGGCGCAACTCCCGAGTAGGTCAGGCAGAGGCCTAGGATTTTGTGAGTTGTGCCTGTACGGCGCAGCCCCCGAGTGGTTCGAGTGGCGGCCTAGGCTTTCGCAAGTGTTACCTGCGAGGCGCAGCCCCCGAGTGCGTCGGGTGGCGACCTAGGATTTTTGACTTGACCTGTGCGGCGCAACTCCCAAGTAGATCGGGTAGAGGCCTAGGATTTTGTGAGTTGTGCCTGTATGGCGCAGCCCCCGAGTGATTCGAGTGGCGGCCTAGGCTTTTCTTTCAACCTGTATGGCGCAGCCCTCGAGTGATTCGAGTGACGGCCTAGGATTTTTGTTTGCCTTGATTGAGAAGGTAAAGTGGACATCATTTTCTTCAAATCACTTTATTGATTCTTGCGAACAGGCCGCCTCATTAAAACCCTTCCAGTCCCCTTAGGTACCCTGGTAAGGGAAATAGTGCGTCTGAAACCTGTCGCGTTGACATGCAATCCTTGGTACAATGATTGGGTTGACTAGGCATAGAACCGACGAAGTTGAGCGACGTTCCATGGGTTGCTGCAGACTGTCCCTGTCTTCGAGTCCTTCAAGCGATAAGCTCTGTTGCCAATTGCCTCTGTCACAATGTATTGGCCCTCCCATGGGGAGGCGAGCTTGTGCACCTTCTTCTGCTTGAGGCGGAGGACCAGGCCGCCTGCGACGAAAGCTCTTGGTCGCAACCTCCGTCCATGGTAGTTGCGCAGGTCTTGCTGGTACACGGCTGATCGCACGAGGGCGATGTCGCGGGCTTCATCCAGGATGTCCATGCTGTCTTCGAGTGCCTCTTCTGCATCTGACTCGTCGTAGGCGACCACCCGTGGTGCGTCAAACTTGATGTAGCAGGGAAGTACTGCTTCTGCACCGTACACCATGAAGAATGGAGTGTACTGGGTGAATCTGTTAGGCGTGGTTCGCAAGCTCCATTGGACTGATGGCAGTTCTTCCACCCATGCGCCTGCTGCGCGTCTCAGCTTTACCCGCAGGAGCTTCTTGATGCCGCTGCAGACTAGGCCGTTGGCTTTCTCGACTTCCCCGTTGGATTGTGGGTGCGAAACAGACGCGTAGTTTAGCTTGATTCCTTGATCTGAGCAGAAGTCTTTGAATTCCTCGGCTGTGAAGTTCAAGCCGTTGTCCGTGATGATCCCGTTCGGCACTCCGAATCTGAAGATGATGGAACTGATGAAGTTGACCGCTGATGATGCAGTCGAACTTGTGATGTGTCGTGGTGGTGTCACGGCAGATGCCATAGGATGGCTAATGTGTGGGGCCGATGGAAGTTGGTGGATCCGGGGAGGGATAGCGAGCTGAAGAGCTCACACGGGGAGGATCCCGGTGTAACCGAGATCTCCCAAGAACGAGAAACAAGATCAATGCGTGAGCGTGAAGATCTAGTAAACAAGAACAAATGCACGAAGGCACACAACACACACACGATATACCCAGGTTCAGGGCCCTCGTGAGGAGGTAACACCCATACTCCTGCCTTTCCACTCAATATAAGTGTGGTACAAGTGCTACAACTTGCTCTTAGAGCTCTTGAAGTGAAGAACACAAAGAACTAGATGAACTCAAGGAAGGATGAAGTAAATGCTCTAGGAGTAAATGAGACTAGAGTTTTGGCTCCCAAGTTGGTCTCTGCTTCACAGGAGCAGTTATGGCGCCTTTTAAAGAGTTCCGGCCAGGAGGGCCGGAAACCCTAATTCGGCTTGGCCCCACCGGACAGGCCTAACCGTTATGTCGCCACCGGCTAGTGCGACCTAGTCGCCGTGCTATCCGGCGTAGCCCCTTCGTCATCATCCCGGCAAGAACAGCAGGCGCCGTCCTGGAACATCATTGTCCCGCTGTCAGAGACAGGACATGTCTTTGCCCATCCCGGATAGCCTTTTTCGGATTGCCGGGCTAGGCACGTCGTGTCTTGTCGTACCGTTGTCGTACCGGCTGACGCGCTCCCATGTCAGGCGGAAGGTGACCATGCTTCCGTGTCAGACGGAACGGTACTTCTCCTCGCATCAGGCGGGAAATCCTGCTGCAGACCGTTGACGGCCTACCGGGATCCCTCATGCCGGTCACCTTCTTGCTCGACATTACGAGTTGTTCCTGCACAAGTTTAGGACCGAGATAAATGTTCCGGTTAGCACTTACCCGGATTGCCTATCCGGTATGCCCGAGTACTCTTTCTTCCGGGAGTCTACTCGGAGCCATAACTCCAAGATCCTTTCCGGATACACCCGAGGTTGTCTTAGGATGAGCATCTCTAGGCCTAGCCTCCGGAAGATGTCTTAGCCTACCAGCAAAGACATCTTCGAGAAGCTAGTTCTTAGAGGAACCACCCGTTGATGATTGTGTTGTTATGAGGGCTCGGGGTGTCTATTTATAGCCGCCAGAGATGACCTTTGCGCCTGCCAGGAGGCACCTTGCACTCTACCAGCACTCAAGGGTCAAGTTGCCCCTTCAGCACACTAGGGGGTGGCCCTTGCTCTCGTCAAAGGTCAATCACTGTTGCTACACTGTCGAATTGCGCCGAGATCTGCCCTACCCGGGGGGCAGCCCCCCGACACGAGTCCCCGAAGCTGGTGCTGCGCAGCGACCCCGGATGATGTGCGGGATCAGCTTTAATAACAACTATCTCCCCAGAAAATATGAGACTATCCTTTGACTTGACGCCGAGATGAGTTTTGCCGAGATCCCCATACCGAGATCGTTTCGACCGGAAGGCCATGCTCGTAACCGGATAGTGCCACGTGAGTGAATCTTGATCGTTGGCTCCGCATTGAATTCCAGATCTTGGGCTGGGTCCCACCCGAGGTCCTGTCGAATCAGAAACGCACTCGAGTGCCTCTGACCGAGCACGCCGCCGCTCGGGTTCGCGCGCCGGGAGCCGCAGCAGATCCGAAGTACAACCGTTGGGGCTGTGTGGCCCCCAGTGTGGCCGGATCGGGCGCTCCGGTGGACGCCACGTGTCGCGCTGCACAAAATAGATCCCACCCACGATCGGAGAGATCGTGGGCGGGAAATTCGGAAACCGCTCCGGATCCCCCCATAAATAGGGGGCCGGAACGGTCACTTCTTCTTCTTCCCAACTTCTCACATCTCCCACCGTCGTCTCGAGCACGTCGCTGCTGCCGCGCCCGGAACCCGAACGCTGCCGCTCTCGCTGGTCGGCGGAGCTCTTCGCTTCCACCATCAGGTCGCGCCCTTCTTGCCCGTCACCGGCCTCGCTTTCTCCGGTGAGTTTTTTCCTCCGCTCCGATGAACTCCTTTAGGGGGATGATGTTTCGTGCTTGGTCGCGCAACGACACACGCGCGGTGGCGCCGCCGGCGGCGAGCACGAGCCGCGCGGCGGGGATGAGGACGCGTTATACACCTTAGCCTTTTGCTCGCACTAGGCCACATTTGCATTTTGCCCGGGCGTATTTTCATCGATTAAGTTTCGATTTACTAGCGCGCGGTAGATCTTATTTGCCAGGAGTCCGGTTGTCCTTAGGAGTTTGTGATCCGGTATCTTAGCTCCCGGTAGACTAACTCCGACTAACTTCCGTTGCGCCTGCAAAGTAGCCCGGATACATCTGCAGATCTCTTCGACATGGCTGAAGAAAGTGTTCGGGGGTGCTGGGATGGGTCCGAGATCATGCAGAAGGACCTCGACTGGCTGTACCGGACTCACCGGATTCCGCTAGAAGTCGAGAGTCGTCTCCCGGAGGGCGAGGTTCAACCGGAACCCCAACCCGAGGAATACGTTGTATTCCTCACGCATTTCGAGCGCGGGTTTGGGCTTCCGTCTAGCCCCTTCTTACGCAACTTCCTCGACACCTACAGCCTCCAACCCCATCATCTCCGAGCCAACGCCATTATGATGCTTTCGGTCTTCACCACCTATACGGATGCATATCTCGGCGTGTGGCCTTTCTTGGACCTCTGGGCCAAGTACTTCATCCTCCGCCGCCAAGTCATCCCCAATCCGGATCAGAAAGTTAAAGACTTGGTCGACTGCGGAGAGGCCACCATAATTCCCCGCGCTGACTCCGGATTTCCCATAGTCAAGGGACTAGAATCCTGCCGGAAGTAGCAGCGTAGTTTCTTCTATGTGAAGAACCGGGAGACTTCGGGAGATGGTCCGGGATCCTCGAACCCGGATTTTATCAATCTGCCGGCGTTCGCCATTGGACCTCCCCGCGAATTCGACCTCTCGAACCGGCTTCCAGATACCGAGGAGGTCAGATGTATGCACGACGTCCTCGGCGTGTTGACTGATAAGATGACTGGCGACGATCTCCTGCGCTGCTTCATTATCCGTCGCGTCTGCCCCCTACAAACCCGAGTGCACAAGATGTGCCATATGGACGGGAACCTAGATCCCACCAGGACCAGCATCTTCGGGTTGGACCGTCCCGCAGTCGTCCGGCGCGTTCGAGCTATCGCTCGAACGAAGATGTCGGATGGTTATGTCTGGGGTCTCGTCGGGGGATCCCGCAAAAAACCATTAAAACAGGTGCTTCTATCTGTCT
The DNA here is from genome assembly GCA_026929855.1 of Poa annua. NCBI lineage: Eukaryota > Viridiplantae > Streptophyta > Magnoliopsida > Poales > Poaceae > Poa > Poa annua. The sequence continues at coordinate 73,389,848 of CM049431.1, read as the reverse complement.
TTCGCAAACTTGCATTTGCACCCGGATTCTGCTGGAGACCGACATGGTTGTCATGCAATGACTTATTCGTGCAGTTATTCGAGCGGCAAACTGAGGAGGACGCGATGCACGCCGACGGGAATTTCGTGCCGAACATCCCGGCACCGGCTAAGATGCCGAGAGAGGATCCCGACGGCGAGGACCATCTTGCCGTTCCTCTAGTTCGCTCTGCTGCTCCGGGTAACCCTTCAACCTCAGAGGCTATTTCCGTTTCTTCAGATGACGAGGATGAGATTGATTGTCAAATACTCGATGTGATTGACGCTCTTCCCCTCAATTGGGCTTTAGCAGTGGTTCCGAAACCCGCCGAGACCCGGAAGCGTGCGGCTTCCGATACCAACCCTGCCGATGCTTCCGGCAGCACCCCCAAGAAGAGCAGGCCGAACAAACAAACGGCCGAGAAGCCTCTACGCCGAAGGAGTGGTCCTCCCACCGTTGATTCCGGGTAAATTTTCTTTGCTTCATGTTACATGATCTTGTCTTCTCCTGAAGTCTTTACTGATATATTTCTTTCAGCGATGCACTCGACGTCCCGGCATCCTTTGCCTCCCGACCTCCGGGATCCCGGACTCCCAGCCCTCCTCGGGCTGCTTCTTCTCCATCTCGCCCTTCCGCCCGAGGGAGCGAGCCTCCTGCTTCTGGTGCCGCACTGACTTCCGCTGCGACTCCGGATACTCGTCCCGTGGTGGACGAGATTCCTGTCCAGGCTACGACCGCATCGGAAGACATCCTTCTTCCGGAGAGCCCGCGCAGGGTGCCTGGGCTTGAGACGGAGATCATAAGTCCTCCTCGGCAGGTCGTGCCGAGCGGCCCCTCCTGGCAAGCCTCGAGCAAGACAGCCCCGGTGAAACATTCCGCGGCCTCTTCCCGGCAACCTGAGCATCCTGCCGGGAAAGCGCGCACCAAGGCCGCCGGGCAGAAAACAACCTCCGCCAAACCTAATGCTGCCCCGACGTACTCGGTCCAAGACTTGGCCCTAAGCACGGGTAAGTTTTCGCCGTTACCGCCACCTCCTGCCGAGATCCCCACTGCCGCCCTGCAGATGCTGCGAGCAACCGTAAGCTTTTTTATGCCTTCAGGATCCCGGGAGGTTGTTGCTACTCGCGCGCCTGGCGGCTCCGGCGTGCGCGTTGTTGAAGAATACAACCAAGCCTTGTATTCCAAGCCTGGATTGCCGCCGATGCCTCCGAGATCGTGGAGGACTTGCACGCTGCGAGTCCCAGCCGAAGCGGCCAAGCCCTACATGCTCTCCAGGTGGCCGCGCTGGACATTACTTGGGTGATCGAGGTACACTTGTTCCCTCTACCTTTTCCAAAAATTATTTGTTCCTCCCCCACTAGTCCCCGAGATTGGTGCTTAGTGCTCTAGATTCCACCGAATAGCAGACCACTAGGCTCCAATCTTAGAGAAAATCCCAGGACTCGGAAGCCGAGTCCCCGAGATCCTTTCCACCGAGTGGCTTTAAAATTGTTCCATCTCCACTAGCCCCCGAGATTGGTGCTTAGTGTTCTAGATTCCACCGAATAGCAGACCACTAGGCTCCAATCTTAGAGAAAATCCCAGGACTCGGAAGCCGAGTCCCCGAGATACTTTCCACCGAGTGGCTTTAAAATTGTTCCATCTCCACTAGTCCCCGAGATTGGTGCATAGTGTTCTAGATTCCACCGGATAGCAGACCACTAGGCTCCAATCTTAGAGAAAATCATAGGATTCGGAAGCCGAGTCCCCGAGATCCTTCCTACCGAGTAACTTTTAATTGACATTGACCTCGGAACCTCCCGAGTCTCCGGGATCCTACCCGAGATTGATATAACTTTCTTTGTTTTGAATTCAGGAGTGCGGCAAAAAACGGGGAAGCATCTTCCACCGGGTCCTTGCTGATCTTGGTCAGTCCAAGAAGTGCGAGGGGCGCCTCCGAGAGGAGCGGGATGCGCGCGCAAAATCTCGGTGGAGCAGAAGTCTGCGCTAGCCGCGACCCAGGCCGAGATCGCGCGGCTAAGTGCCGAGCTCGAAAAGGCCAAGTCTGCCGCGAGCGACATGAAGACGCGCTTCGTGGAGGCGACGAAGAAGCAGAAGGAGACCTTGGACCAATCCGAGGCGCGCGCGCATCTCGTCGAGACCGGGCTGGCGCTTCTCCGGTCACAGGCCGATACTTGGCTCTCTGAGCTAACCGGATTGAACCGGGATCTTAACAGTAAGTTGACCGACATCTTTTTTCTCCTGCTCTCTTTCTTTACTGCTACAATCCTTATGACCTAGTCGCTTGACAGCTCTTCTTTTTAAAGGGGAATTCGAGCACTCCCGCGACGCTGCCAATCTTGCGGTCGCAGCCGCCTGGGAGAAGCGCGCCGGGAAGGGCCCCGTCTCGGACTCTTGGGACATTGAGGATCACCTCACTGCCCTGAAGGCCCGGATAGTGCCTCTCCGGTCGATCGGGACGGAGTTGCTCAGCGTCACGATTCACGTTCATGGTGCACTATGGCCGGGCGTCAGCGCGGCGCTCTCGGTCAGCGAACTGGCGAGTGCACTCCGAGCTGCCGGGAAGCGTGTCCACGCTTGGAAGCGCTCCGGTGCGCGGGCTGGTGCCGATCAGGTCTTGAGCCATGTACTTAGTTGGTACGAGGGTCTCGACCTTGACGTGGTCCAGCGCCTGCGCACCATTTCGCCGTGGTGCAGCGATCCGGCTAAGGTCCAGCGGCGCCAAGAAGTGGCGCATCGCATCGCCTCCTCGTCCAATGTTTGCGTCTTTACCGCCAGCCTCGTCACTTCTAACTCCGAGTCAGATTACGAGGATGACGGCGAAACCGGTGCAACCGACGACGTGGATGCCGAGATCCCGGAGGAAGATGACGCCGCTTCCGGTGCCGCCACCGAGATCGTGGTTTCCCGGGATGCTTCAACTCCACCGCCACCCGAGGTCTCTCAGGCCGAGGCGCGTCTAGATGCCCCGAGTACCGCTGCCGGTGCTGAGGATACCGTCACCGCCGCTACTGCTGCTGCCACCGCCGAGAAGCCGGTTTCGGCTACCCCTTAGAAATACTCAAGAGTAGAACTGTTAAATCTCCGGGATGCCGGGTGCAAGATGTAATACATACTTTTAAGATTTATGTTTCGCACTATATTATATATTAAAACGAGCTATGTCGGTTTATTCTGCCACGAGTCCCCAAGTTCCTTTTCATGTTTACCGTACTTAGGCAATTTCTACTCTTGTCTACCATTTCGGCGTTCGACAGTCGAGTCACAAAACTCCATACACGTCATACATTACGTAAGAATATTCGAGTTCTAGTTAACCGAATTCCCGACATAAAAAATAACCGGGTTAGTAAAACAGGTATGTCGGATAAGTTCCTGCTCCGAGTCCCCGAGACCATTTTCGTGTTCCCCATATTTGATTCTCTTTGCTCTTGATTACCATTTCGGCGTTCGTCAGTCGAGTCACACGATGATTTCACATGACATACATTACTCTGACTTTGAGAATCGAATTCGGAACTTTCCCGGCATACAGATAACATAAAAAATAGGTACTAGGCAGTCCCCGGGTTCCTTCCCGGGATGCCGGTATGAGATAATAAATAAGCGGAACAAATTAAATGGGCACACAACGAGGCATCCCCCGGGTTCCTCCCGGGGTGCCTAACTTTCATTAATAGATAAAAACTGAAATACAACATACACTGAGCCCTTTACGTGTAAAAGGGTCGAAGCAGGGCTACATTCCATGGACGTTTGGTTTCCTCTCCGGATTTGTCCATTACACCTTTCCTAGCCTCATGTGCATCTACAAGGTAATAAGAATCATTGTGCAATGCCCTGCTTATCACAAAAGGTCCCTCCCATGGAGGTGACAGCTTATGCATTCCGGCCGTGCGTTGGATGAGCCTCAGCACAAGATCTCCTTCTCGGAACACTCTCGGGTGCACCTTCCGGCTATGATAGCGACGAAGGTTTTGCTGGTAAATTGCAGACCGAGACAGTGCCAATTCTCTTGCCTCTTCAAGTAAATCAACATCATCTTCTCGGGCCTCCTTTGCCTCGGTCTCGGTGAACATTGTCACTCTCGGGGAATCATATTGTATGTCGGTCGGGAGTACTGCCTCGGCACCGTACACCATGAAGAATGGCGTATACCCGGTAGATCTATTCGGTGTAGTCCGGAGACCCCATAATAATGCCCGTAACTCCTCTATCCAGCATCCCGGAGTTCTCAACAGTGGTTCGATCAAGCGAGCTTTGATGCCGGCCAAAACCAATGCATTTGCTCTTTCAACTTGCCCGTTTGCTTCCGGGTGTGCAACTGATGCTACATCCAACCGGATTCCTTTCTCAGCACAAAATCGAGCGAACTCCCCCACAGCAAAATTGGTGCCATTATCCGTGATGATGCTGTGCGGGTATCCGTACCTCAAGATGATGTCTTTCAGGAATTGCACAGCGGTGTGTCCGTCACACTTCCGGATTGGTTTGACCTCTATCCACTTGGTGAACTTGTCCACCATGACCAATATGTGAGTCATATTGCCTCTTGCCGGCTTGAACTGCCCGACCATGTCCAAACACCATACTGCGAATGGCCAAGTGATAGGGATTGTCTTCAGTGCCGATGCCGGCATATGTATTCGGTGAACAAACCTCTGGCATCCTCCACACTTCCGGACAATGTCTTCTGCTTGTTGTAACGCAGTGGGCCAGTAGAACCCATGCCGGAACACTTTCGCCACCAGGGCCCGGGATGATGCATGATGTCCACATTCCCCCTGATGTATTTCCAGCAGCATCTCTTGTCCTTCTTCCGGTTCCACACACCTCTGGAGTACCTCGGTGACACTCCTCTTATATAGCTCCTGATTGATGACGGTGTACGCTTTTGACCTTCGCACTATCTGCCGGGCTTCCACTTCATTCTCCGGGAGGGTTCCTTCCAAGATGTAAACCATAATGGGATGCGCCCATCCCGGGACTGGTCGAACCGGGAACATGGGAATATCTATGTCCATTGGCTCTGCCGACATCACCTCCATCATCATCATCTTTCTTTGCCCCTCTGAGCAATGTGATGCAGTCCCCGGGTTCGATGCGATGCTCCCGACTTCCACTTCCATGGGTACAGCTTCCGAACCAAGCTCCTTGGGGTTGAAGATAGAATCCGACTCGGGTGAGGGCTGAATAGATGGCTTCCTCAAATGCTCAAGAGCGATCCCGGGTGGGATGGCATCCCGAGATGATCCTAGCTTGGACAACACATTTGCTGCCTCGTTTTCTCCTCTGGGTATGTGCTTGAACTCGCATCCTTCGAAAAATCCGGATATTTTCTGCACATGAAATCGATACAAGGCCATGTTGGCATCCAGCGCATCCTAGGTCCCCGACACCTGCTGCACCACGAGGTCGGAATCGCCGAAACACTCTATCCGGCGGATGCCGATCTCCTTGGCGACATTCAGTCCATGAACCAAGGCCTCATACTCAGCGACATTGTTAGATGCCCGGAAATGAATTTGCAGGACATACTTCAGCACATCTTGTTTTGGTGAGGTGAGAACCACTCCGGCACCCAACCCGATCTTGGCCTTGGAGCCGTCGAAATGCATCCTCCAGAAGTTGTAATCCGGCATCGGAGGTTCATACTGCATCTCGGCCAGTCTACCAAAAAGTCCGGCAGCGCCTGCGACTTGATGGCATCTCGTCTCTCGTATGCCGGAGCGTACGGAGACAACTGGATGGCCCATTTGGCGACCCGGCCGCTAGCATCCTTGCAACCAATGATCTCGGCGAGAGGAGCCTCGCACACCACTGTGATTGGGTGCTCTTGAAAGTAGTGCTTGAGCTTGGTCACTTCCATGTACACTCCATACGCCATCTTCTGGTAGTGTGGGTAGTTCTGCTTGGATTCCGAGATCACCTCACTGAGGTAATACACCGGTCTCTGTATCAGTTTGCCCCCTTCTTCCCTCTCTACCACAATAGCTACGCTAACTACCCGGTTAGTGGCAGCAATATACAGCAGCATAGGCTCCTTGGGCAACGGGGATGCCAACACGGGTGCTGTTGAAAGCATTCTCTTCAAATCGTTGAACGCCGCATCGGCCTGCGGGGTCCAAACAAATGTTTTGCTCTTCTTCATCAACTGGTATAGGGGCAAGGCTTTCTCTCCAAGTCGGCTCACAAACCGACTTAGGGATCCAAGACAACCAGTGAACTTCTGCACATCTTTGAGACGCACGGGCAATTTCATGCTCTCGATAGCACGTATCTTACCCGGGTTGACCTCAATCCCCCGGCTTGAGATGAGGAAACCGAGTAATTTTCCTGCCGGAACACCGAATGTGCACTTATCCGGATTCAACTTCATCCGGAATCTTCTTAAGTTCTTAAATGTTTCCCTCAGATCATCGATCAATGAGGCTTTTTCTTTTGTTTTTATGACTATGTCATCGACATAGACCTCGGCATTCCGGCCTATCTGGTCATGCAAACATTTCTGCATGCACCTCTGGTATGTAGCACCAGCATTTCTCAAACCGAAAGTCATGACACGATAGCAATAAGCCCCATACGGGGTAATAAAAGCAGTTTTCAATTGATCATACGGATTCAAAGGTATCCGGTGAAAACCAGAATAGGCATCTAAAAATTTAAAAGCTCACTCCCGGCAGTGGAATCTATCACTTGATCTATCCGGGGTAGTGGAAAGGGGTCCTTCGGATATGCTTTGTTGAGGTTGGTGAAGTCGATGCACATGCGCCACACCTTAAGCAGGAGGGGATCATCTTTCTTCTTCTCTACCAGGATCGGATTTGATATCCAATCCGGGTGCAGCACTTCCATTATGAATCCGGCGGCCAGCAGTATAGCAAGATGTTCCATGACGGCAGCTCTTCGTTCATCCGAGAGGCGCCTAGTCGGTTGCTTCACCGGTTTCGCATCCGGCCTAACAAACAGAGAGTGCTCAGCCAACTCCCTCGGAACACCTTGCAGATCGTCACTCGACCACGCAAAAGCATCCCGATTCTCACGGAGGAAGTCGACGAGCTCGCCTTCCTATTTGCTGTCCAGGTTGCTGCCAATGATAACTTGGCGCTCCGGGTTGCTGGGGTCCACTCCCACCTTCTTCGTCTCCTTAGGTGGTTGGAATGATGCACCCTGCTCCGGGTTCACCATCCCGGGCATTCCGAGTTGGGAGGTCTTGGCCATCGCCACCACCTGCTGGATCTTCTTGTTTTCTTCAGCGATCACCAGGGACTCTGCTAAGCACGAGCCGGCCGAAGCACACTCCATGGAGCGCTTGTGGTCTCCCGAGATGGTGATTATGCCGTTAGGACCCGGCATCTTCATTTTCAGGTAGCCCATATGAGTTGAGATCATGAACTTGGCTAGGGCCGGCCTGCCGATCAGTGCGTGATACGGGCTTTCGAGGTCCACGACTTTGAATTCCAAGCTCTCGGTTTGGCAGTTCTCCCGGGTACCGAATAGCACCTCAACCCAGATTTTACCCATGGGTGAGCAAGAGACTACGGGCACAATGCCATGGAAGGTCGTCTCGGTAGGTAGCAAGGTGTTCATGGACACCCCCAGCTTCAGCATCGTATCCCTGTACATGATGTTAATGGCGCTGCCATTGTCAATTAGAACCCGACTGAAGCGGACGTTGAGGCTGGACCCGACAAAGGTTGGATCTACCACCAAGGCGTACGCCCCCGGCTTAGGCATAACTCTGGGATGATCCTTCCGGCTCCACGTGATCTCCATCTCGGACCAGTGCAGGAACTTGGGTACCGCCGGAATCACAGCGTTCACTTCCAGGGCACGCTGTCGCACACTCTTCCGGTCAGTGGGCTCGATCACGAAGACCACATAGCTCTGATGTGCCTCCCGGTAGCTGCCTTGCTGATGTCCGGTTTGATTACTGGGGCCTGCACCATTGTCGTTCCGGGTGTGCACCACGTTCACCGGCCGAGGTGGGGGTCCTCGCTGAGGCTGATTAATCCGGATCGCGTTGGCTCCCGAAGTCGGAGGAGGAGGTCTCGGAATGTTGGGTCGAGATGCTGGAACACTCGGCCGAATAGCCCCCGAGCTGCCCTCCTGCAATGTGCGCTGATACCAGCTGCACTGCCGGGTGGAGTGGTTTGCCGGCTTGTTGCCTCCAGGGTGTGGTAACAGCATGGCTTGTTCAGCATTTCTTCATACGTCAGGGGCTTCTTCTGGTCCACCCAAGTTTTCTGTACTTCCTGCCTCTGACCCCAAGCCGGGCCACTTGTCTTCTGACGCTGATTGTTGCCGGCATCCTCTTGATCTCGGGTCACCGCTGCGACATGCTGTGCGGCATGGTGGTACTCGGGCTGATTCCTCTTCTGGCCAAAATCCTAGCGATCATGGCTCCTGCTCGATCCCGAACGCTGAGGTCCCGCATTCCTCCTGTTGGAGTCACCGACATCCACCAGGGGTTGCATGGGATCTCCAATCGTGTAGGTATCGGCGATGCGCATGGTCTCTGCCAAGGTCGTCGGCGTCTTCCTTTGCAACTTCTGCCAAAGCATTGAGCCATGCCGACATCCTTGTGCAAACCAGGAGATGGCCTGTGCCTCTACCACCCCTTCGAAAGAATTGTGAATATTGCTCCACCGGGTAAGTTACTCCCGGTCAGTCTCGTTGCTCCTTTGACAACAGATGGCAAGCTGTTGAGGCCTGTTTGGCCTTTTGTACGTGTTGGTGAAGTTGCTGATAAATGCCTCCTCGAAATCCAACCAACAGTCTATGCTGCCAGTTCTCAAGTTGTTCAACCAGATTCTGGCAGGTCCTTCCAACATCTGCGGTACGTAACGTACCGCCCAGCGTCTGTTTCCACCGGCTATGCTTACTGCAGTTACATAGTCGGTTAACAAGTCCTCCGGCTTCTTGCTGCCGTCATAGGTCTTAGCACCTTGGTTGAGCTGAAAATTCCGGACAGGCGGCTCCCGCATGATCCGGGGTCCAAAGCAGGCAGGTCCCGGAGGTCCTTGCTCTTCCACTAGCTCGGACTGGTGGATTCGGTCGAGCCGGAATCTGGCATCGGCCGGATCCAGCTGTCTGGTTCCTATCCGAGATCCCAAAGGATTCTCATTGGGCTGGTACCCGAGCTGCTGCAATCTTGAGTTGCCATCGTTGAGCTTGTCTTGTACCGGGATCACAGCCTGCTGCGGGACAGAGGCGGCCTCCCTTCGCGGGTTTCCCTGAACATGGGGGGGGGGGGGGGTTCCGGGGTGGATTACCACGGCTAGCCGGGTTATTGTTTCCTACACCCAGGTTGACACCATCACGGGTACTTCCTGCCTGCCCCGAGGTATGCTGCCCGGCTTGCTGGATGCCGGCAAAGGCCGGGTCATAAGCCTGCAACTGCTTGTTCTTCCCGGAGCCCCGGCTTCTGCTCTGCCTTTTGCTCTTGCTCTTGCTCTTGCTTCTGCTCGGATGCGGGGAGGAGGCCTCTCCGCCCGATCTTTGGCTATCGGCCCTTGCTGAATGCACTTGGGATCCCGCTCCGGGGTTCTTTTTCTTGAAGGCCTGATTCTGCCGGTTGGCCTCGACGACCAACTCATTCACCCGTTCCTGCTGTTTGCGTAGAGCCTCACCGGATAGCCCTACCAGCTCTGCCATGGCTGCTTCGGCAGCCCTAAGAGTTTTCGCCGGGGAGCTGTATACCGGCTTCCCCGCCGAGGACATGCTACCCGCCTGACTCGTTGCGGCCCCACCGGCCAGCTCATCATTCACGATTCTGCCCTTTTTGCGCAGATCCGTGATACGCTTGTCCCGGGAGCCTATCTTAAGGAATCCGTGAGCTGCATTGTACTCCCGGAGGCTAGCATTGAGTTCACCCCGGATCTCGGCGATCTCTTGCGCTTCGGCGAGCAGCAACCTACGCTGCTCATCTAATTCAGCCGAAGTGGCCTGGGTGTCTGCTTCGGCTGTCACAGGAACAACCAGCTTGGCCACCAGACCCGAGAGGGGATCTGGGCGGCAACGTGTCTGGGATGGCTGCGGATCGCCGTCTCGGGCCGCTTCTCTTTCCTGAGGAGGTTTGGCCAAACGAATGTGGCCGCTACCGGCATCGCCGTCGGCGTCCTGGTACTCCTCCTCGGTTGTCCCGACCATCATGACCGCGACGGAACTCGGGGAGCGACCGGCACACGGACCTCGAGTGGCGCAGAGCATGGGAGGATCCTCAGCATCCAGGATTGTAACATCCCAAGTTTGCTAAATAGAAATATAAGGTGTGTTTTGAGCATTTAATGCATCTCATTTAATTTGGACAAGAATTTGCATTTAAAATTCACATGTTTGCTTTTGCAAGAAAGGGGTAAACTCTTGTTATTCTTGGTGAACTCAAAATATTCCAAATTTTCAAAATCCAAGACTTCCAATGGCTTCCTTGTGAAATTTTGAATCTCCTAGTATTTTTATGCAAATTTTCCTCTTTACAGAAAAGCCCCAAACTATTTAATTAAGCAACCAGGGGCCTGTTTGTGAAAGAATCTGGCAAATAGTAAATCTTCCAGGGGGTTTTCCAGAAAATGGAGTCGTCCTCTCCCTTCCAACCTTCCCGTGCGCCGGTGTCGCGCAGCGGGCCGTCCCTCGCCTCCTCTACGCCGCGATGCGCGCCGCCGCCCTCCCGTGGACTACAAGAAGACCTCCTCCGCCGTGGGAAACCCTAGCTTCTCTTCCCACCTCTTCTTCTTCCCCCTTTTTCCGCCGAACCCTAACCACGTGTCGCCGGCGATTGCTGCTATCTCCGGCCACCTCTTGCTCTGTCGAGCATCTCAGGAGCACCGCCGTGCTCTGCTCTTCCTCCTCCTCGAGTGGTTCGTCCAGGGAAGCCGCGAAGCCGCGGGAATCGTCGATTCCCTCCGCCGGGTCCGCCGCCGTCGACCACGAACTCCGGCCATTCCCGAGCTCCCCTCGCCTCCCCGACACTTCCACGAGCTCCAGGTCGTTTCCGTGGTCCTCCCCATGCCCTCCGCTAGCCCCCTCTCCCTCTGGTTCCTCTGGTCGTCATGCGCCGCCGTCGTGCTCCGCTCCGGCGAGGCACCGGAGCAACTCCGGTGACCATTGAGGGGCGGCGCCACCACCAAATGGTCCGCCTCGGCCTCCTCTCCCGATTGCTGCAAAGCAATCGCTCCAATTCCTTCTGGTTCGAGAGAATCATGCTCGACAGTGAGGATTTGTGCGTTGATGACGTCAGCTGACGTCATCATTTCTTTTTAATTTCCTAAAAATCATTTATTTCTTTTCTGTAATTGTTTTATTATGACATGTGGGACCAGGTTGTCAGAGTTTTTATATTTTCCATTACTATTTTCTGAAATAATTAAAAGTATGACATGTGGGGTCAATTTATTTAAATAAATTTGAAATTTGAATTAAATTGTTTAAACTTTGAAAATTCATAACTAATTCATTTTAAATCAGAAAAATATGATTTTTATATCAAAATATTCAGAAAAATAAAATCTATTTAATTACAATTTAATCATACATATTCCATACAAGGAAAATAATGTTATTAGTCTCACCTTAATAAACCCTAATCTAAATTATGGGTATACTTTATTCACCCATTTAATTAATGCTTGGATCTAGGATATTCTAAAAATGACATATCATTCATGTGATTGTGCATTGCATCAATATTGTATTGATTGTGTCATTCCTTTCCGGTATTTGGTTCTTCGCGATAGGAATCGAGCCTGAGAGTGTTTGCAACCTCCGAAGATCAATACCCAGCTACTGAAGAGCAAGGCAAGCATAACCTTATATCTGCACATATAAGTTTTCCAAAGTATTTGATTCTTGTGTTATGCATACGGTTCAAAGATGTTTTGGTCAAGGTATAGAGTGTCACTTGCGTTGCATTGCCGCTTAGACCTGCTTAGTTGATCCTTTCTCCTTTCAGCTGGGAAGATTGGTTGGGATGGGTATACATGATTTATCTATTGTAAAGACTTGGACGGGAGGCCACATCGGGATTGTGGTGGTTTGTCTCGTTCTTGTCGACACTAGGATCCGAGTTCTCGTCTTTGGAACCAAGACTATTCGTGCATCCACACGGGGCTCGGAAACCCCTCGACTCCAACTTGCCTAGCCTACTACGTGAAGCCACTAGTTCGAGTGTTCCATTTGCGTGTGCGGTAAAATGGTTTGAGAAGAAAAGTTAGGGCTTGGGTCAGGAGAGTGTGACGCTCTGATCTTGACCCTGGCAACCCGCACTAGAGACCGCCGCGCGTGGTCAGATCTACTGCTGTGGCTCATGGACATAGGCGAAGCTTGGGAAAGGTCGTGGCCAACTCTCCAGCCGGCACTCCCAGGTAGAGTGCTAACGTCTGGCGTATCGGTTGGTTGGCGCGTGTGGGTAGTTACACCCCCTGCAGGGTAAATCTTTTCGGAAAGCCGTGTCCACGGTTATGGACGACTTGGTACCTCATGTCTGATGATCATAGACAACTTAAAACAAATTATAAAACTGTCAACTAAGGGTGGTTAGGATTGTTTCCTCGGCTTGAGCGAGGAGGTGATTCTTGCGGGTGGTGCAAGCGATGACCTCTCGGTGGCTACAGAAGATGGAGGATGAAGTCAGAGGTGTTGATTCCTTATCCCATTTTAAAAGTCTACTGATGTGGGATTCTCTCCTCCCTTGATTTGAAAACAAAGATGGCTTTATGCAAAGACATTCATGATTACTCTCTGAACGGGCAGATATATAGAAGGTAAAATAAGTCTTGTTGAGTACCTCCTGTACTCAGCCTTGCGCACTTTTTGGACAGGTGAAGGTTCCAACTCCACTGCTGGTTTCTACATGGACATCGACGAGTAGATCGGGGTTCCCGGGCAGCAGCCTGGAATCGATGGGCGGGACGTCGCTTATGTTATGGCCTCTTAGGCCTTTTGGTTCTTGTTATGTAGCATAACATAATTTGCTTTCGCTGTTTGATGTTTTGTTGGGTCAGTGACCTCTGCTTGTGATATTTGCTATCTTCACTCTGCTAAGAGTTGTATAATATTGCTTTGAGTCGTAGAGTCACTGTTGTGTTACCGAATGTTCAACCGTTGGCTCTCGAGATCAAGGTTAGGCTTATATCAGAAGGATATCTGGGATTTGTCTAGCCTGGCTCTCGGGGGTGCTACAGGTTTTGGTATCAGAGCAGGACTGCCTGTAGGAAACCCTTTCTGTTGGTCGATGTTGAGTTTAGTGTTTGTGAGAACTATTTGAAAGCTAAAATTATCTACAAAAATCTTGATAGGATGCTTTTTCTCCTTATCCATGAAACTATTCTTGGAGCCTCTTTTCTTGATTTGATTTCTAAAGGTTTACCATCTTATCCCATATTTCAAAATATTAGGATTTCGAAGGATGGGTAGTGTTCTTTCGTACCTATTTTCGGTTGCGAATCTCAGAGTGTTCTATATGCTTCAACTTCGCTGAAGCATGTATTTTTCTTCTTCCAATCTTGAACTCTACTGCTTGACCATCTCCTATCATTGATATCCTGTTACTTTCCACGTCTTTTCATCTATCATGTTTACCGGTGGATCTAATCTTCGTGGTCTCTGTTCTATTCTATCAGGATGTCAAGTGGTACTCGTGGCCAGGGCCGTGGTTGTCGTCACCATGGTGATGATGAACTGCCGCCACCTCCCACAATGGCGCAGGTTCTTCAGAACATCGAAAACAATCGCGTGAGGACTGAACATCTCCTTGAGCGAGTGGCCCAGAACACAGAGCGTCGCCCCAATGTCTGTGCTACACTTGGAGATTTCCTTAAAGCTCAGCCTCCTACCTTTAGTGAATACAAGGAGCCCCTTGAAGCTGATGACTGGATCCGTACCATTGAGCGTAAGTTTGCTGCTCTCCATGTTCAAGCCAATGACCGTGTGAACTTCGCCACCTACCAGTTAGAGGGTGCAGCTGGCGCTTGGTGGGAAGGTTTCTTGGCGTTGCAGGCGCCGGGACATGAAGTCACTTGGGAAGAATTCCGTACTGCTTTCCGTGCTGCCTATATCCCTAAGGCAGTAATGGACATCAAAAGAAAGGAGTTCCTGGAACAGTCCCAGGGAAGGCTGAATATCGAGGCTTACGGGCGTGAGTTCACTCGTCTCGCTCGCTACGCCCCTCGAGATGTTACTGATGACGCGGATAAACAAGAGCTATTCCGCAAGGGCCTGAACCCAACACTTCGGTATGAACTGTTACCCTTTAAGTTTCAGACCTTCCAGGATCTGTACAATCAGGCTATCACCCTTGAGAATGGAAGGAAGGAAATGGATGCTGCTATGAAGTCTGTCTCCGGGGATCCTCGTGCATCTGGCTCCGGCTTCAAGAAGCGCCGTGTGTTCATTCCATATAGCGCTGTTCCAAGAGCCCCATAACCCAAGCCTGTTGGTTATGCTCCTCGCCCAACTGCACCCCATTCTACCTTGGCATATGGTGGTGGGCAAGGTTATCGTCCCTCAGGTGCTGCCCCAGCTGGACTTATTTGCTACACTTGTGGTCAGCCCGGCCACTTCTCCTATGGGTGCCCACAGAATGCTGCTAAGGGTGGAACACCTCCGCCAAAGAAGGATGCTAAACCATCTGGTGCTGGACGTGGTCGTCTGACCCATGTCACTGCTGAGGCTGCTGAAGAAGATCCAAGCGTCATTCTTGGTACGCTTCATCTCAACTCAATTCCAGCTACAGTTTTGTTTGATTCCGGAGCATCGCATTCATTCATTTCGCAAGGGTTTGCCCAAAAGCATGGTATCCTTCTAGAGGAAATGCCTATCTCTATGGAGATTAATACCCCGGGATCTCGTTGGCGGGCAATCTGGACTGCCCCTGAGCCCAACATTGTTATAGGCTCTTTATCTTATCCCGTTTCTCTCATTGCCCTCAAGTCAACTGACCTTGACGTCATCTTGGGCATGGATTGGCTGGTACGGTACAAGGCCGTTATTGACTGTGCAGCCAGATCTGTAAACATGACCCATCCCTCCGGTGAAACTGTTCGGTACTAGTCTCCTTCCTCAGTACCTTCCTCGGCAACATCTTTTCCAAGCTCAGAGTTGTGTGCCATGGACGCCTCACCTACCCTTGAAATTCAAGATGTTCAGGTGGTTTGTGATTTTTCGGATGTTTTTCCTGAGGAGTTGCCTGGTATGCCACCTGATCGAAGTGTGGAGTTTGTTATTGAGTTGGTTCCTGGAACTGCTCCAGTCTCCAAAAGACCTTACCGCATGCCTAAGGAAGAGTTGGTTGAGTTAAAAAGACAGCTAGAGGAGATGGAAGGAAAGGGATTTATCCAACCTAGCACCTCTTCTTGGGGATGCCCTGCACTCTTTGTTAAGAAGCGGGACACCAACATTCCTCGACTGGTGGTCGACTATCGACCGTTGAATGCTGTGACAATCAAGAACAAGTACCCTCTTCCTCGGATCAACGATCTATTTGACCAACTAGCTGGTGCTACTGTCTTCTCCAAGATGGATCTGAGGTCTGGTTATCATCAAATCAAAATCCGGGAGGATGACATTCCAAAGACGGCATTTCAAACTTGTTATGGTCTCTATGAGTATACTGTGATGTCCTTTGGTCTTACCAATGCTCCAGCCACTTTTATGCGGCTGATGAACTCAGTATTCATGGAGTACCTTGACAAGTTCGTCGTGATCTACATCGATGATATCCTAATCTATTCCAAAACCGAAGAAGAACACGCAGAGCACCTGCGTCTGGTGTTGACTAAGCTTCGTGAGCATCGTCTCTACGCCAAGTTCTCTAAGTGTGAGTTCTGGTTGAAAGAGCTCATCTTTCTCGGCCATGTTGTGTCAGCCGACGGTGTTACCGTCATTCCGGAGAAAGTTCAAGCTATTCTGGATTGGGAGACACCTAAATCAGCTAAGGAGATTCGGAGTTTTCTCGGACTTGCTGGTTACTACCGCCGCTTTATTGAGAACTTCTCCAAGATTGCAAAGCCCCTGACTGATCTTCTCAAGAAAGGAAAGAAGTTTGAATGGTCGGAAAAGGCCGAAGAAAGCTTTCAGATTTTGAAAACTAAGTTGACTACTGCTCCAGTTCTCGTTCTCCCAGATACGAGCAAGGATTTTGTTGTTTTCTGTGATGCTTCTCTTCAAGGGCTCGGATGTGTGCTAATGCAAGATGGTCATGTGGTGGCCTATGCCTCTCGGCAGTTGAAACCACATGAGCTAAACTATCCAACCCATGATCTAGAGCTGTCTGCTGTTGTACATGCTCTAAAGCAATGGCGGCATTATCTCCTTGGTAATCGCTGCGAGATCTATTCGGATCATCAAAGTATGAAGTATCTATTCACCCAGCCGGATCTGAATCTCAGACAGAGAAGATGGTTGGAACTCATCAAAGACTATGATTTGGGTCTCAACTACCAACCCGGCAAGGCGAATGTTGTCGCCGACGCGCTAAGTCGGAAGTCTTACTGCAACAATCTGATACTTAAGGAAGCTCAACCCTCCCTCTATGAGGAGTTTGCACGACTCAACCTTGAAGTTGTTCCTAGTGGATTCCTGGCAAATCTAGAGGTGAAACCCTCTCTTGAACAACGGATCATAGCTGCCCAAAAGAATGATTCTGATATCACCCAGATCAAGCGGGACATTGCTGACGGAGCAGCTACATGCTTCACTATCGATGATCAAGGTACCGTTTATTTCGGCAAGCGTCTAGTGGTGCCCAAGAAGCAAGATCTGAAGCAGCTTATCCTTCGAGAAGCTCATGAATCACCTCTTTCTATCCATCCTGGTGGCACTAAGATGTATAGGGATCTTCGTCAAAGATTCTGGTGGTCCCGAATGAAGCGGGAAATTGCTAAGTTTGTGGCAGAATGTGACGTTTGTCGTCGCGTTAAAGCTGAACATCAAAGGCCAGCTGGTACCCTTCAACCCCTTTCCATTCCTGTCTGGGAATGGGATGAAGTTGGCATGGATTTCATCACTGGCCTTCCAAAGACTCAAAAGGGAAACAATGCTATCTGGGTAGTCGTGGACCGCCTTTGTAAGGTTGCTCACTTCCTTCCTGTTCGAGAAGTTATTACCGCTATTCAGCTATTAGATCTGTACATCTCCCGGATAGTTGTTCTTCATGGTATTCCGAAGAAGATCGTCTCTGATCGTGGAAGTCTGTTTACCTCCAAGTTCTGGGCTAGTTTTCAGCAAGCCTTGGGAACTCGTATCTCTTTTAGCACAACTTATCATCCTCAAACCGGTGGTCAGACAGAACGAGTCAACCAAATTCTTGAGGACATGTTAAGAGCCTGTGTCATATCCTTCGGAAAGAATTGGGAGAAGTGTCTTCCATTCGCTGAATTCAGTTACAACAACAGCTTCCAATCTAGCATTGGTATGGCACCCTTTGAAGCTTTGTATGGCAGGAGATGTCGTACCCCTTTGAATTGGTCCGAAACCGGTGAAAGATCACTCTTTGGGCCAGATATCATCAAAGAAGCAGAAGATCAAGTCAATATCATCCGTGAGCGTCTCAAAACAGCTCAGTCCCGTCAGAAGAGCTACTATGACAGCCATCATCAAGATGTTCACTATGAAGTTGGCGAGTATGCCTATCTGAGGGTCACTCCTCTCCGGGGTGTCCGTCGATTCGGTATCAAAGGCAAACTGGCTCCTCGCTATGTTGGTCCCTTTCGCATTCTTGCTAAGCGTGGAAAGCTTACCTACCAGTTGGAACTACCCTCAAAATTTCCAGACGTCCATGACGTCTTCCATGTTTCCCAGCTGAAGCGTTGCTTCAAGAATCCCGTTCGTGGTGTTGATCATGAAACCCTTGACCTTCAAGAGGATCTAACCTATCGTGAATATCCTATCCGTATCCTTGATGAAGCCGAGCGTAAAACTCGACGTCAGAGCATCAAGTTCCTCAAAGTTCAGTGGTCCCATCACTCTGAGGAGAAAGCAACCTGGGAACGCGAAGATCGTCTCCGATCTGAGTATCCCGACTTCTTTTCTAACCTAGGAATCTCGGGGCGAGATTCTTGTAAGGAGGGTAGATCTGTAACATCCCAAGTTTGCTAAATAGAAATATAAGGTGTGTTTTGAGCATTTAATGCATCTCATTTAATTTGGACAAGAATTTGCATTTAAAATTCACATGTTTGCTTTTGCAAGAAAGGGGTAAACTCTTGTTATTCTTGGTGAACTCAAAATATTCCAAATTTTCAAAATCCAAGACTTCCAATGGCTTCCTTGTGAAATTTTGAATCTCCTAGTATTTTTCTGCAAATTTTCCTCTTTACAGAAAAGCCCCAAACTATTTAATTAAGCAACCAGGGGCCTGTTGTTGAAAGAATCTGGCAAATAGTAAATCTTCCAGGGGGTTTTCCAGAAAATGGAGTCGTCCTCTCCCTTCCGACCTTCCCGTGCGCCGGTGTCGCGCGCCCGGCCGTCCCTCGCCTCCTCTGTGCCGCGATGCGCGCCGCCGCCCTCCCGTGGACTACAAGAAGACCTCCTCCGCCGTGGGAAACCCTAGCTTCTCTTCCCACCTCTTCTTCTTCCCCCTTTTTCCGCCGAACCCTAACCACGGGTCGCCGGCAATTGCTGCTATCTCCGGCCACCTCTTGCTCTGTCGAGCATCTCAGGAGCACCGCCGTGCTCTGCTCTTCCTCCTCCTCGAGTGGTTCGTCCAGGGAAGCCGCGAAGCCGCGGGAATCGTCGATTCCCTCCGCCGGGTCCGCCGCCGTCGACCACGAACTCCGGCCATTCCCGAGCTCCCCTCGCCTCCCCGACACTTCCACGAGCTCCAGGTCGTTTCCGTGGTCCTCCCCATGCCCTCCGCTAGCCCCCTCTCCCTCTGGTTCCTCTGGTCGTCATGCGCCGCCGTCGTGCTCTGCTCCGGCGAGGCACCGGAGCAACTCCGGTGACCATTGAGGGGCGGCGCCACCACCAAATGGTCCGCCTCGGCCTCCTCTCCCGATTGCTGCAAAGCAATCGCTCCAATTCCTTCTGGTTCGAGAGAATCGTGCTCGACAGTGAGGATTTGTGCGTTGATGACGTCAGCTGACGTCATCATTTCTTTTTAATTTCCTAAAAATCATTTATTTCTTTTCTATAATTGTTTTAGTATGACATGTGGGACCAGGTTGTCAGAGTTTTAATATTTTCCATTACTATTTTCTGAAATAATTAAAAGTATGACATGTGGGGTCAATTTATTTAAATAAATTTGAAATTTGAATTAAATTGTTTAAACTTTGAAAATTCATAACTAATTCATTTCAAATCAGAAAAATATGATTTTTATATCAAAATATTCAGAAAAATAAAATCTATTTAATTACAATTTAATCATACATATTCCATACAAGGAAAATAATGTTATTAGTCTCACCTTAATAAACCCGAATCTAAATTATGGGTATACTTTATTCACCCATTTAATTAATGCTTGCATCTAGGATATTCTAAAAATGACATATCATTCATGTGATTGTGCATTGCATCAATATTGTATTGATTGTGTCATTCCTTTCCGGTATTTGGTTCTTCGCGATAGGAATCGAGCCTGAGAGTGTTTGCAACCTCCGAAGATCAATACCCAGCTACTGAAGAGCAAGGCAAGCATAACCTTATATCTGCACATATAAGTTTTCCAAAGTATTTGATTCTTGTGTTATGCATACGGTTCAAAGATGTTTTGGTCAAGGTATAGAGTGTCACTTGCGTTGCATTGCCGCTTAGACCTGCTTAGTTGATCCTTTCTCCTTTCAGCTGGGAAGATTGGTTGGGATGGGTATACATGATTTATCTATTGTAAAGACTTGGACGGGAGGCCACATCGGGATTGTGGTGGTTTGTCTCGTTCTTGTCGACACTAGGATCCGAGTTCTCGTCTTTGGAACCAAGACTATTCGTGCATCCACACGGGGCTCGGAAACCCCTCGACTCCAACTTGCCTAGCCTACTACGTGAAGCCACTAGTTCGAGTGTTCCATTTGCGTGTGCGGTAAAATGGTTTGAGAAGAAAAGTTAGGGCTTGGGTCAGGAGAGTGTGACGCTCTGATCTTGACCCTGGCAACCCGCACTAGAGACCGCCGCGCGTGGTCAGATCTACTGCTGTGGCTCATGGACATAGGCGAAGCTTGGGAAAGGTCGTGGCCAACTCTCCAGCCGGCACTCCCAGGTAGAGTGCTAACGTCTGGCGTATCGGTTGGTTGGCGCGTGTGGGTAGTTACACCCCCTGCAGGGTAAATCTTTTCGGAAAGCCGTGTCCACGGTTATGGACGACTTGGTACCTCATGTCTGATGATCATAGACAACTTAAAACAAATTATAAAACTGTCAACTAAGGGTGGTTAGGATTGTTTCCTCGGCTTGAGCGAGGAGGTGATTCTTGCGGGTGGTGCAAGCGATGACCTCTCGGTGGCTACAGAAGATGGAGGATGAAGTCAGAGGTGTTGATTCCTTATCCCATTTTAAAAGTCTACTGATGTGGGATTCTCTCCTCCCTTGATTTGAAAACAAAGATGGCTTTATGCAAAGACATTCATGATTACTCTCTGAACGGGCAGATATATAGAAGGTAAAATAAGTCTTGTTGAGTACCTCCTGTACTCAGCCTTGCGCACTTTTTGGACAGGTGAAGGTTCCAACTCCACTGCTGGTTTCTACATGGACATCGACGAGTAGATCGGGGTTCCCGGGCAGCAGCCTGGAATCGATGGGCGGGACGTCGCTTATGTTATGGCCTCTTAGGCCTTTTGGTTCTTGTTATGTAGCATAACATAATTTGCTTTCGCTGTTTGATGTTTTGTTGGGTCAGTGACCTCTGCTTGTGATATTTGCTATCTTCACTCTGCTAAGAGTTGTATAATATTGCTTTGAGTCGTAGAGTCACTGTTGTGTTACCGAATGTTCAACTGTTGGCTCGCGAGATCAAGGTTAGGCTTATATCAGAAGGATATCTGGGATTTGTCTAGCCTGGCTCTCGGGGGTGCTACAAGGATAACATCCGGGTAGCTGCAGATAACCTCGGTGGCGACGTAAGTGGTGAAGCCACCGAAGTCAATGATGCATCCGTTCACCGGGAAGGGTTTGTTCCGGAAGCACCCTGCGTTGTCGCTGACGAAGTCCATCTCGCCCAGCCTTACGACAAGGCCAGAGAGAACCCGAATGTCAAAGTTAACGGGGGAGCCCGTCCGGATGTGTACACCAGCCAACGCCTCTGTCTGCCCCACGGTGGGCGCCAACTGTCGTGGTGGTGTCACGGCAGATGCCATAGGATGGCTAATGTGTGGGGCCGATGGACGTTGGTGGATCCGGGGAGGGATAGCGAGCTGAAGAGCTCACACGGGGAGGATCCCAGTGTAACCGAGATCTCCCAAGAACGAGAAACAAGATCAATGCGTGAGGGGGAAGATCTAGTAAAATAGAACAAATGCACGAAGGCACACAACACACACACACGATATACCCAGGTTCAGGGCCCTCGTGAGGAGGTAACACCCCTACTCCTGCCTTTCCACTCAATATAAGTGTGGTACAAGTGCTACAACTTTCTCTTAGAGCTCTTGAAGTGAAGAACACAAAGAACTAGATGAACTAAGGCAAGGATGAAGTAAATGCTCTAGGAGTAAATGAGACTAGAGTTTTGGCTCCCAAGTTGGTCTCTGCTTCACAGGAGCAGTTATGGCGCCTTTTATAGAGTTCCGGTCAGGAGGGCCGGAAACCCTAATTCGGCTTGGCCCCACTGGACAGGCCTAACCGTTATGTCGCCACCGGCTAGTGCGACCTAGTCGCCGTGCTATCCGGCGTAGCCCCTTCGTCATCATCCCGGCAAGGACAGCAGGCGCCGTCCTGGAACATCATTGTCCCCCTGTCAGAGACAGGACATGTCTTTGTCCATCCCGGATAGCCTTTTCCGGATTGCCGGGCTAGGCACGTCGTGTCTTGTCGTACCGTTGTCGTACCGGCTGACGCGCTCCCGTGTCAGGCGGGAGGTGACCATGCTTCCGTGTCAGGCGGGAGGTGACCATGCTACCGTGTCAGACGGAACGGTACTTCTCCCCGCATCAGGCGGGAAATCCTGCTGCAGACCGTTGACGGCCTACCGGGATCCCTCATGCCGGTCACCTTCTTGCTCGACATTACGAGTTCTTCCTGCACAAGTTTAGGACCGAGATGAATGTTCCGGTTAGCACTTACCCGGATTGCCTATCCGGTATGCCCGAGTACTCTTTCTTCCCGGAGTCTACTCGGAGCCATAACTCTGAGATCCTTTCCGGATACACCCGAGGTTGTCTTAGGATGAGCATCTCTAGGCCTAGCCTCCCGAAGATGTCTTAGCCTACCAGCAAAGACATCTTCGAGAAGCTAGTTCTTAGAGGAACCACCCGCTGATGCTTGTGCTGTTATGAGGGCTCGGGGTGTCTATTTATAGCCGCCAGAGATGACCTTTGCGCCTGCCAGGAGGCACCTTGCACTCTACCAGCACTCAAGGGTCAAGTTGCCCATTCAGCACACTAGGGGGTGGCCCTTGCTCTCGCCAAAGGTCAATCATTGTTGCTACACTATCGAATTGCGCCGGGATCTGCCCTACCCGGTGGGCAGCCCCCCGACATGATGGGCGCGGCCTAAATCCACTTGGTGAACTTGTCGACTGCGACCAGGAGATGAGTGTGTCCTCCGGGTGAGGATTTCTTCAGCGGGCCCACCATGTCCAGCCCCCATTGGGCGAAGGGCCAGGCTAGTGGTATTGTTTTTAGCTCGGACGCCGGCGCGTGTGGTTTGTTGGCGAACTCCTGGCACCCGGTGCATTTCTTTACTAGATCTTCTGCGTTTTGCATAGCGGTTGGCCAGTAGAACCCGGCTCGCAGCGCTTTGGCCACCAACGCTAGACTGCTGGCGTGATGCCCGCAGATACCCGCATGGCTGTCGAGTAGGAGGGCTTGGCCGTCGACTGGATCTATGCACCTTTGTAGGATTCCTGAGATGCTTCTCTTGTAGAGTTCCCCGTTGATGACGGTGAAGCTTTTGGAGCGCCTGATGATTCGCTTTGCTTCGACTGGGTCTGCTGGCAGCCTCTGGTGCAGTATGTATGTCAGGTATGGCCATGTCCACGTAGCTTCGACTAGCATGACTTCCATGGGCTCCTTTTCTTGGCTTGGCGGGTTCGTGGTGCTTGTTGCTTGTATGGAGGGGATTGTTGCGCTTCGAGTATTAATGGACCTCTGCGTGATGCGCTCGAGGAAGACGCCAGGTGGTACTGGGACCCTATCTGATCCCATGTTGGCGAGGATGTCGGCTTCCTCGTTGTTGTCGCGACCAATGTGTCGTAGCTCGCAGCCGTCGAAGGTGCCCTCCAGCTGGTTGTACAGGTCTCTGTAGGCAATCATGTTGTCGGCGATGGCGTCGCAGGATTTCATGGTTTGCTGTACAACCAGGTAGGAGTCGCCGTAGATCATGAGGTGCGTGGTGCCACAGTTCTTGGCCATCCGCATGCCGTGGATCAGGGCCTCGTATTCGGCTTCGTTGTTGGATGGTGTTGGGAAGTCCATCTGCAGAACGTACTTCAGCTTGTCGCCTTTGCGGGAGATGAGGACAACCCCTGCCCCAGCCGCCTTGAGTTTCTTGGAGCCGTCGAAGTACATCGTCCATGCGTTGGACAAGTCGGGGACATCTGGTAGCTGAGCTTCTATCCACTCGGTAGTGAATTCCGGAAGGACTTGGGCCTTGATAGACTTCGGGTAGCGTATTTCAGCCCCCAGGGTCCTAGTTCGACAACCCACTTGGCGACTCGTCCTGTCGCGCGCTGATTTGTGAGGATGTCTGCTAGGCCGGAGGAGCTTACCACCGTGATCGGGTGCTCGGAGAAGTAGTGGACAACCTTCCTGGAAGTCATGAAGACCCCGTATGCCAGCTTCTGATAGTGCGGGTAGTTTTGCTTGGACAGTGTTAGAACTTCGCTGAGGTAGTAGACTGGCCTCTGGACAGGGTGACTATGCCCTTCTTCTTCCCGCTCGACTACGAGTACCGTGCTCACCACCATGTTTGTCGCTGAGACGTATATGTTGCGTACATGCACTTTAAATAAGGCAGATACCTGTGTATAGTGCAAATCCCTGGATCGATTCGTTTGCACACACAGTTTACGATGTAATATCACAACAAAGTATCAATTTTATTACATCGATGATCCAGACTTAAAAAATATCCATTACAAGTTGCATAGCATAAAGCTAGCTTTGAAATAGTACACAGCGGAAATACAATAGCAGTGGGTCTCCAACAACTTCATGTTGCCACTGACGAAAACATGTTGGTTGTAAACTCGAAACCTTTAAATCAAAACCTCACACGTCATCTGAACAATCTGCAATAAGAAAATATTGCAACAACGTGGGTCAGATTCCATTAAAAATGGAGTCTGGCAAGTGACACTATAATGGACACTTAATGGAATAACTCTATAGCCTATATGCATATTTGGCTGGTGGAGTTCAAGGCTATTTTGCATAAAGCCAATTTTTCCTACTCTTTTGAGAACACTTTCTTTAAATCAAGACAAGTATGGCATGAAAACCATAATCTCATCTTCCCTTGTTCACCCATCAAGTTTTATTTCTGAAGTTGAAATGATGGAATCCTCTGTTTGACGTCCGTGATCAGCTGCTCAAATTGTCCGTACCGGGGACACAGCTAAGTACTTAGTTTTACACTCTGCAGAGGTTGTGCACGTTCACCATTGTACCCATTCAACCCAAACTATCCTTTACACACTTATAATGAGAAGGAAAGGAGAAGAATGAGACGAGATCTTTCAGAAGCATTTTCCCTCCCACTCTGGCTTGACCCGTTCCACCTAACATCCCCCTACATCTGCTTGTCAAGCCGGAGAGAGTCCACGCAACATAATTGATCAAGCCAGAGCCCATATGGCAATGGCTGCACTGGAAACAATCGTCACTCGGAGTTCTTCAGATTCCTCTGTTGCTGGGTGGCCATTCACAAGTGTACATACTCCAGGAACCATAGACATGGACCTGAGTAGCCACTCAACATAAACCATACAACCACTTACCACCCAGGTGTTTCATTCTTAACTTAGTAGAATTTAGATTTTCACAAAACATCATTTGCATAGCATCAATAATTCTACTAAGTATTGCATAGGAGCCTAGACACAGGAATAAGAAATTTCTACACAGGTTTAGCATAGCAATACTATCCTACACATGCTTATATAAAAATTCACCAAGTAATGCATATGGAAAATAATAGGAAGTTTATGAGGTGTGTCACTTGCCTTTGAATGATGTCTTTGCTCACAAACTCTTTTCAACGACGAACGTTTGCTCTTCGTTCAGTCTAAACAATATAAGCAAACAACAATACAACAATCAACAAAGAACAATCATCAAACATACATGTACAAACATAGTGAACAAATAGGTTTCATAAAACTTCTAAGGAAAATATGTTTATGCATGTGGTGCAAAATATTCCTAAGGACTAGAGATGTATGTCATGCTAAGAAAATATTTTAAGTTAACAAAGCGAAAATGGGTGTCAAAATGACTTTAAAGATGATAACATCATGATCAAAATTTGTTTAAGTCCTAAAAGACAAGATTAGGGAAGAGGGAAAAAGGTAGAAAGAAAGATGTAGTTGGTCTTCCAGGCTTCATCTCCAGACTTGTAACATTCGCCTTGGTGATGTCTTGATTGAAGTTTTGATAGACTTGATAAATCTTCAGACTTGGTGGTTCTTGTATCCTGGAGGCTGGTCTTGGATTTAACTTAGTCATCATGAAGTCTAACAGAAGAAGGGAGAAAAGAGAGAGGGAAGCAAGACTTAGAAAATATTTTTGGTTGGTCTTCATGAACTTCTTCTTGATCTTTCTTCTAAGTGCTTCTACTCCTTGGAGATACTTCTGAAGTCTTGTTTTGGCTAAGTCCTTCATTGGTTTTCTAGCTCCATGTTGAAAATCCTAAGTGTCTAAGTGTATCACTTTACCAAAATGCTAAGTTGAAAATATTTCTAACTTAGAGAAAATGGGGAAGGAGTTTTCTTATGGGAAATATAACTACAAAATAAAATATGATGTGCATGAAATGCAATTTTTAATCACATGAACAATTATGCTAATGCAATTTAGTTAATTTCTATTTTCACAAAATATAATAAAGGAATAAATATAAGATTAAAGTTTTATGTGATTTAAATTTTTATAAGAAAATTTTATAATTAGTATTAATAGACAGAGGGGATTTAAATAAATTTATAGCAATTTGATTTACTCAAAAATAATGTTTATATCAAAAGTTATGTCAAATTTACTCAAACATCATATTTTGAATTTGAATAAATCTAAATTTCTCAAGGTTGGAAAACAACAGAACTAGCACAATCTATAGGTCATGGGCTTTTCAAAGATATTTTATTTACAAATTTTGACCTTACAGAATTAAAACTATAATTAAAATAATGTTTTATATGTTTCTGTAAATACCAAGTTAGTGCACGACTAAAATACATGTTTTTATTATACCACTATTTTCTACACGTTCATACGATTCCATAGACTACAAATACATCAAAAACGGAGTTACGGTTGATTTAATATGAATTTTGAAAGTTATGTCTAGTCAGAAAAACGAAAATATTGAATAGGTGACCTATAACGTTTTTCTAATGGCTGCTACCCTTTATTAAGTGATATGTACGTAACAAGATAGAAGGAAGCACAGCAGCAGCTCACTGGCGAGAGAAGATGACGGCGGCGGTGGATCGGCCGGGCGATCGCAGGCGGACGCGGACGGTCGGCGTGCTGTGGTCGTTGGCGACGGGTGTGGACGGCGACGACGTTTCGAAAGCTCCCGGACGCGAGGGAGACGACGGCGAAGTGCAGCTGGACACGGCGGAGCGGAAGACGGTGTCGGAGTTGAGCGGCGATTCCCGGAGCTGCGTGGAGAGGCGGACGGAGTGGCGACGGCGACGATGACCTTCGGGTCGAGCTCGGCCTCCATGATTTTGCTGTGGAAATGAAGCAAGGAGGGTGTTTAAAGGAGCGCACGGACGTGGGAAAGAGTAAGGACCAAGAATCGGCGGCGGGGACTCACTCTGCTCGCCGGAATCAAAGAAATACGGTGGCGGTCGAGCGAAACTCCGGCGAAGAAATTCATCGGCCTGGGGGCGTATTGGAGAGGGGTTTTGGTGGGGAATGGAGGAGGAGGTCGAGGGCTATCTATAGGAACCAACCATGCTTGATTTGGTGCAGTAATTTACCCGCAATCAATCGGAGATTAATTTCGACCAAAAACGCCAATGTCTAATGGCGGACGAAATTAGAGCGATTTAGGGCGTTTAAGAGAGGGCTTTTATGGGGGAATGAAACAGGAGATCAAGGGGTTTAATTAGAAAGAAACGGTGCGTCATTTAGTGCTCTAAATCGACGGGAATCAATTCGGGAAGGATGCACGGGAGCAGTTTTCGCGTGCATGTGTTTCTGGTTTCCGTCCCAGTTTGAAAACGAGCTGACGTCACGCTGACGTCAGCGATTTTTTTTTCTTATTTCTTTGATAACTTTTGATTTAAGACTCCAAATTAAGTCAAATAAATTTCTACAAATTTGTAAAAATAATATCTTTGTGTTAAACCAGTTGTGGGCATGTTTTGAACACTTTTCAAAAATCAAAATTTTGAATTATTGATTAATTACAAATTTGACACTTAATGTCAAATTTGAAAACATGGCTTAAATAATTTCGTTTTTTGGCTAAATAAAATTTATAAAAATTCAACACTTAAATAAGTTTAAAATTAAGTTATTTAACCTCATTTTCCAACATTAAATCATTTTTGGCTTTAGTACAATATTAAATAACATCACACATTTATTTGAAATGAAAAGGGAAATATAATGTATTCATTTTTAATTCAAAATATTTTGTGCACCATTAAGTTTTTTATTATGATAAATCATTTTAAAACTCTATAAAATACCTTTGGAAAAGATTTTAGATTTATTTCATATCTTATATTGAATATATTCATGAGAATCATTTTATGTTTTAAACATTAATGAAAATCATTTAAGCTAAGGAAATGTTTATTTGGATAATTCATTAATTATATAATCTATGAAGTTTTAAAGTTATAACCTATAGACTTGTAATTTCCAAAACTATGTTTTGAACTCATGTAAGATAATGAAACCTATTTGATAATTTGACCATGTTTTAAATAGTTTAAAAAGGATACTTCTAAGTATTATTTTAATTTATGAATAGTTATGGCTAAGTTATTTAAATCAAATACTTACAAAGAGACTTTTTATTATGAAAATAGTTTGAGAGTTTGTAAATTATTTGTCAATTTACATATTAAGGTTTTAACAAATACAATGGATATTATAATGTTTAACTTGAAACAACTTTTTAAATAATGATTATTTGAGATATTAAAGATATTAAACTTTTTCAATATGCTTGAGGTCTTTTATATTTGGTTTTCTTATGCATTTTAATATTTTATTTTAATCATACAAAAGTTTTAAATTTTAGTGATTTTTAAACATTCCAAAATGTTGGGATGTTACAGTATAGGTATAGTGGCTCGTTTTCCAGTGGTGCCACCAGGACTGGAGAAGTCGCCAGGGTCTTTTTGAGCTGGTCGAACGCCTCTTGCGCTTCTTGTGTCCAGTCGAACTTGTCCGTCTTCTTCATCAGTTGGTAAAAAGGCAGGGCCTTCTCACCCAACTTACTTATGAACCGGCTGAGAGCTGCGACTCGGCCGGCTAATCGTTGCACTTCCCGGAGTTTGGTGGGTGCTGGCATCGTGAGTATGTAATGCACCTTCTCAGGATTTGCTTCGATTCCTCTTGCAGAGACAAGGTACCCCAGTAACTCTCCAGCCGGCACGCCGAACACGCATTTTTCTGGGTTGAGCTTGATCTGATATGCGTCGAGTGACGCAAAGACCTTGCGGAGGTCGTCGACTAGGGTGTCTTCTTTCCGGGTCGTGACGACGATGTCATCGACGTAGACTTGGACAATTTGCCCGATGAGCCCTTTGAGGCATGCTTGCATGGTGCGCTGATATGTGGCGCTAGCGTTCTTCAACCCGAAGGGCATCGTCTGGTAGCAAAAGACACCGTCGGGTGTGATGAACACCGTTTTTTCTTCATCTTCGACTTTCAGCCTGATCTGCTGGTAACCTGAGTAGGCGTCCAGGAAAGACAGGCGCTCACCGCCTGCTGTCGAGTCGATGATCTGGTCTATCCGCGGGAGCGGGAAGTGATCCTTTGGACAACACTTGTTGACTGCGGTAAAGTCTACACACATGCGCAGTTTCTTCGTCTTCTTCTTTTCCACCAGGACAGGGTTGGTGACCCAGTCCGAGTCTTTGATCTCTCGGATGAACTTAGCGTGCAGCAGTCGGTCGATCTCCATGGTCACCGCATCCCGTTTGGGTCCTGAGAAGCGTCGCATGGCTTGTTTGACTGGTCTTGCGTCCTTGTGGACTTTTAAAGAGTGCTCGGCGAGATCCCTGGGTATTCCTGGCATGTCAGAGGGTTGCCATGCAAAGATTTTCCAGTTCTCACATAGAAACTCGACGAGCACGCTTTCCTATGCGGGGGTCAAGCTTGACGATACTTTGACCGTCTTGCTGTTGTCAGTCGGGTGGACTTGGTGGGTTACGGTGTCATCATTTGTGTTGAAGGCGGCGTCTTTGGCTGGCTTCTTGCGGGGTGGAAAGATGGTCGTGTCGTTGTCGACTGATATGGCCTTGAAGTGCTCTTCGACCCCGAAGAACTCAGAAATCCTGCTGAACTCGCGGTCGCAGTTGTTGGAGCGGTCGAAGTCGCCGCGCACAGTGATTACCCCTTTGGGTCCAGGCAACTTGATCATCAGGTAGGCGTAATGAGGTACTGCCATGAACCTGACAAAAGTTGGGCGCCCAAGTATGGCGTGGTACTGTGACTTCCAGTCGACGACTTTGAAGACAATCGACTCTTTCCTGAAGTGCTCGGGTGTGCCGAGGATGACGTCGAGTGTGATTGTTCCCATGGGCGTGATTGTTTGCCCTGGTACTATGCCGTGGAAGGTGGTCTCCGTCTCCGGCAACTTCTCCGTCGACTTGTTCATTCTTCTCAGGGTGTCAGCGAATATGATGTTGATGCCGCTGCCTCCGTCCATGAATACCTTCTTCAGGCTGTAGTCGCCAATTAGGGCTTCGATCATCAGGGCGGCATGACCGGGTCGAGGCACCTCTGACGGGTGGTCTGCCCTGGAGAATGTGATTGGTGTCTCTGACCCTCTCAGGTAGTCTGGTACTGCGCGCGGGCTGGAGGTAGCCTGGAGTACTTGGCGTGTGATGAGCTTCTGGGCCCTGTTCGAAGGGCGTCCTTTTTGTATCATGTTGAGCTGTCCTCACGCAGTCGGGTATGCGTCGTGCGCCGTCGTCTGGACTTCATGCTGCGGCTGCTGCTGGGGGAAGGTCCGAGCCGCTTGTGTTGTGTTGTTGTTTGTGGCTGCTGCCTGAATGGCGAGCTGCGGAGCTGCCGGCAGTGCTTGCACGGGAGTGATGATCTACTGCATAGCCTGGTAAATCTTGCGTGCTTTGCGGCAGTCCTTTAGCAGGTGGTTGGCGCCCCACTTGCATGTGTCCGGGTTGCGGAACGAGTGATGCTTGCAAGGTTGCATTAGTTCTTCGGCTGGGTCAGCGCACGCTTCCACTCGCGCTTCTGGCTTCCGTCATTGTGGCTAATGTTGTCGCTGATGCGGTTGTACTGCCGCGAGCTGGACTGTCGACCCTGATCATATTGGCGACTGTTGTCTCGCGCGTCATCACGGGGGGTTTGATATCCCGCCGCTTGTAGCTCGATTGTGTCGAGGTTGGTGAAACAATGTTTCTTCTTCTGGCGTCCGTCCCGCCAGTTACTTGTTTTGGCTTCCTTTTTTGGAGAGGTGTCACGGACGTAGTCCTCTCCACCGGCCCACTGGTTGGCTATCTTCATGAGCTCGATCGTGGTCTTCGGCTGGAGCCTACCAAATTACTCGCGGAGGTCGCGGCGAGCGACGCCGTGCATGAAAGCATCCATCACCCGGTCTTCTGAGAAGGGTTCCATGGTGTTCCGGAGAAGTGTCCACCGCTGGATGTACGAGCGGAGCGACTCGTCTCTTCCTTGTTTGCAAGCTTGCAACTCGATGTAGGTCGTCGGCCTTGCGTATGTTCCAGAGAAATTTTTTATGAAAGTATCTTGGAATTCTTCCCAGGTTCGGAAGGAGTCCTTGGGCTGGCTGGTGAGCCACCATCGCGCTGAGTCCGTGAGCATGAGCTGGATGTACTGCATTGCCGTAGTCGACGTCCCGCCTTGGCAGGTGCAGGCGATGAGGTAATCTTCGAGCCATAGGCGGGGGTCTTGCTTCCCGTCGTACCTGGGGGTTCCCGATGTCAGCTTGAAGCCCTTGGGCATGCGGGTGTCGCGGATGTTGAAGCTGAAGCATGCGGCACCGCACGGCTCGAAGTTGCGATCGGCCCGTTCGTCCAGGTTCGTCGTGTCAGCCGAACGCTGGCTGCGGTTACGGTCCACCGTATTTTGCGTAATGAGGTTGCGAAGATCCTCGCCTGGTTGGGCTTGTCTTAGTGGCTGCACTGCCGGGGCCCCTGACGTTGCTGGCTCGAGGGCTTGGTGCTCCCGCTCTTCACGTGCCCGGTTGCTTGGCGCCCTGGTCGCCAGAGCTTCCTCGATCGCCTTCATGGACATGATCTGCTGCTTGTGGAGGAGGGCGCGCACGTATCCCTCTGGCGGCTGCGTGAGCCGAAGATATGTTTCGACTGCTATGATGGCGGCGTTCGCCGTTTTGGGGACAGGTATTCCGTTCTCGTCCTCGGTGACGAAGGACGAGTCGAGGTTGCGGGTGACCCTGGCTCGATCGGCGTCCGTCATGAGGGGGACACGGGCCCTGTGTCGCCGTCCTCCTTGGTTAACTTCTGTGGAAGAAGTAAACGAGATGGCAGCCCGTCTGGCACTCGACGCATCTGCATCCCTCTTGCGCCTGAGAAGCTCGGCCTTTTTGGCGCGAAGTCGCTCGCCTTCCTTGCGTAGCAAGTACTGGACCGCCAGATGATCCTCTCTAGGTGCGTCGGGTGGAGGGCACGTGCCATCGTCAACATGCTTCATGGCCCTGATCCCAATGTCACGCGTGATGGTGAGTCGTGTCTGGTCAGGCATGACCACCTCCAGTGGATATGCGGGTTCCTCGTCGCCTTCTGGGGGTGTTGTGCCAGCCATGAAGACTTGCGCGGGGTAAACCTGGGTAGGAATGTTTACGCTGCCACTGCTGCTTCCTTCGTCTGAATCTTGCTCTGGATCAAAAATTGCTGCTACATGGTGGGCGGCGCAGTCGTCGTTGCGTCTTCTTGCGATCGTCACCGTGGTCGTGGAAGGAGATTTCGCAGTCGCCGGAGCGAGTGCGATTGGCTTGGGGTAGGTTTGATGGGCCCACGAAGATGCGCGCGATGCGGCTGTCGGCCGCACGCTCTTGGTCACATGCGCGGGTGCAGGCGATGAGGTAGATCTTGACTTTGTCGGCCGTGCGACCGAGATGGTTGGAGTAGACTCGATCTGCGCGGCCATTGCCGAGGTTGTCGATGTAGTCGACGCAGGTACAATCTTCACGGGTGTGGCTGATGCGACTCCCGCAGTGGGTGACGGCGATTGCGGCGCGAGGGTGACCGATGCGGGTGCTGCCGCCGCGCGTGGCGCGGTTGCCGCGGACCTGAATATTCCGCGACTGTCGACGAAACAGTATATGGAGCCAAAGGTGATGTGTATACCTTTGTAAAGATCGGCGTACACCGAGCAGTGGGCCGGCGGGTGGAAGGCGTACTCGAAGGAGACGAAGCGGATGGGCTCTCGCGTGGTGCAGACGTCGATCTTCATTGCGGATGGAGCCGGTGCGACCATGATTCCAACGCTTGTTGTGTCTTTCCCACAGACGGCGCCAATTGACGAGGGTGTAACTCGGCAAATCCCAGGGTTGTCCACCCCGGGTTGATTGAGGGGAGAGAGATAAGCGTTGGTGATCACGATGGCTGACAAGCGGGGAATTTACCCAGGTTCAGGCTCCCGGAGGATAACACCCTACTTCCTGCTTGTCTGGTATTGATGGCGAGTAGCGATTACAATGGCAAGATTGCGATCTCGCTATGGTTTGTGGCGGCTATTGGTGTGTCCTGAGACGAGCGACCCTCCTGGCTTTTATAGGTAAGCCAGGTCTCGGGTAGTCGATGCCGATGGCAATGACAGATATGGCAAGTTATGAGACCTAACCGACTTGGACTAGGTTACACGGTTTCCCTGGTGGACCTTCTATGGGCCTCCATAAGCCTGGCGCGGCCCAGGTAGCCTCACCGTGGGCTAGTCGAGAGGTAGCTTCACGTCACAGCCGCTGCCTACGTTCGCCTGGAGAAGGAGAGGGATCAGCTGCGCACCTCCTTAAACCAGGCCGCTAGGCGGAATGCAGAGCTGGAGCTGAAGCTTCAGGCTCAGGCTGAGTTGGAGAAAGCGTTGCACGAGTCACAGGAGCGCGAGCGTGTGCTGGTCGTCCAGGAGAAGACCCAAGTCGACCGCCTGCTCGCACTCGCCGGCGCCCTTGGAGGTGAACTTTTCGGCTTAACGCCTACTTTTGTGTTTTATTGATTTACCTTGTGTTGATTTCTAACCTTTTTCCAGACAAATGCGGAGGCGTTCCTCCGGAAGGCTCGTCCAGTGACGACGTCGACTTGGCCACCGCGGTGGGGCTTCTCGATCGTGTCTGCGCGTATGCCTCCGCTGCGCTGCAGAAGTCGACGGCGTCGTTGCAGAAGTCGACCGGAGCGCTGGCGACTGTGCATCGGATTATCTTTCCCAGCGCGCCGCCACCGGCTGCCGTCGAAGCCCTCACGGCGCCGTTTGAAGACGACGTGACCACCCTCGTGGACTTCAATCGGGCGCAGACGGTACACGTCTCCGAGCTCACCTTCCAGCTTCTGCTTGGTCACCAGGTTGCTGGCGACTCCGAGAAAGTTGTTAGCGGCTTCCCTCGAAGGCCTGACGGCAAGACCGTGTCTCTTAGCGGGGTGAAGGCTCAGGCTGCACAGCTGGCTGTGAAGCTTGTTGCCACCTTCGAGAGGGGGATCGCCAAGGCAACCGAGGCGGCTGCTGCTCGGCGGAGTCGCTCCCGATCGGAGTCAATAGCATAGGAACCTTGTAGTGTAGGACTTGGCATTCGTAGTAGTCAGTGCTTGTAATGACTTATATTTTGTCGGGTCTTCTGGCCTTGAACTATCTTTTGTGCTGAATTATATGTTCCTTCACTTCAACTTTGCTTTGGCGGAGAAGTCGTCTTTTCTGTATTGACACTGCATATTTGTGACAGACTGACATGCGCGATACCTCTTCCATTGCTGCGGCGATTGGCGCAAGTGGTGAGGGAGGTTCTCGCTCGACTGCGGCTGTGCGCCGTCGTCGATCAACACCAGTTCTTCAGCGGAGCACGAACGACCAACGGTTGATCACCTACATGAGGAACAAGGTGGTCGACCTCGAGGTGAGGTTGAAGCGTGCCGAGTTGGAGTTGGAGCGCTCTAAGTCGCGTCCTGGCGCGGAGTTCTCTCAGCGCGAGGACTTCTTGCTTGGCGAGATTGATCTGATCAGTCGGCAGCTGCAAGGTTGGTAGCGCTTTGTCTTTGACTTCCTCTTTGCGATTTGCGGATTGTAACGCTATTACTTTCTTGATGCAGATGTGAACCCTGATTGGCAAGCTGAGCAGGCTCGGGTTGAAGAGCGGGTCGCCCGAGAGGCAACTGACGATTCTCACGAGGCGCGTCACTTCTGGTCAAACAGATGGAGAGGGCGTATCCTCCAGTGTATGCTTGATCGTACCTGGCGGGCTACTTTTCTCCTGGAAAGTTGCAGGAAGACCTTCTGGACATCCATCGCGTGTACTTCTGAAAGTGCATTCTATGCACTCCCAGATTTTGGTGACTAATGACAACATAAAAAGTATTCTAATGCTTGTGATGAAGCATGCAGGGTCTTTTACAGGTAGACTGATAAAGAGGAACACTTATTTTTCCTAAGTTTCATTTCAACTACACTTGGTATTTGTTCAGGAATTCAGTCAGGAGATTTCCGGGGTTCGGAGATTTCCGGTCCCCAGACCGGAGATCTCCGAGCCATCCAAGATTTTCACCAAGTCTGAATTGAAATGCGTACTGACTCCAACTCCAGCTGAGCCGGAAATACTCTAGGAGATTTCGGCGCTCGGAGATTTCCGAGCCCCAGTCCGGAAATCTCCGAGTGACAGAAGAATTTCGACCAAGTCCAGAACTCAAAATGCGTACTGACTCCAAAACATTTTTAGTTGGAAATGCTCTCGGAGATTTCCGGCGCTCGGAGATTTCCGAGCCCCAGTCCGGAGATCTCCGAGTGTCAGAGTTTTTTCTACTAAGTCAAGAAGCCCAACCAGTACTGATCCAGATTCAAGCACAGCCGGAAATTGCTCCGGAATTCCGGGGTCCGGAGATCTCCGGTCCTCAACCCGGAGATTTCCGAGCTGGCGGCTGTACAACGGGCAGATTTTGGAGAGGGGTATTATGAAGGGGATCGTGTGCAGTAAACAAAAAAATTCCTAGCAACGATATCCTTAAACTAGCCAAGATCTATTCTATGCAGATATAGTAGTACGAACGGAGATCGGAATACGTACCCTTGTAGACCGAAAGCGGGGATTAAGTTCCCGCACAAACGTTGTCGATGCAGACCGACGAAGCCGACCTCAAGGTCGTGTAGAGGAAGCAGGCCTCCGAGTACCGCTAGCGCAGCACCTCGCAGGGAGTCGCACACGTACGGTGGAGACGACGCCTCCGAAGCTCCAGTCGAGGACGAGCAGTGGAAGACTTGGACCGGAACACCAGCAGCGCGGCAGCGGGCTATGGTGGAGGAGATCCCCGGATCCTCTTGCTCGGCGCGGCTCCGACTTGGGAACCACGAGATCGAGAGAGAAATCGGGAATTAATTGGTGAATTAAAAGGCTGGGGGTGCCCCTTCTTATATAGGCTACCAAGGGGAGCCAACCTTGCCAGCCAGGCAATGTGGGACTATCCCCACATAGCCTGGTTCGGCCAAGGGGGTGCGCCGGCCCCCCTGGTGGGCCCCTTGTGGCCCACCTAGGCCGGCCCCTAAGCTCCCACCGAATTCCCAAGGGGGTTCCCCCCCCTCTTGGGACTTCTTTCGTCCGGAAGGCCCATTTAGGGAAATCTGCCTTAATAAATTCGAAAATAAATATATAAAATCATATTTGCATATTAATAACACTAATTAATATCAAACATAATATATATAATATTTCCTAGCTCCAAAAACTCTTTCGGTGCTGCCCGATCTCCATCGGACCTCTCCCGGGACGCTCCCGGTGATCTCCTTCCTGTCCGGTTGTCTTGTCGAAACCCCTTAAGTGTGTTACCCTAGCGGTTCGATATAATATCAGGTATGATCAAGACTCCTCAATGATCAACGACTAATCCGTAGGCCTGGACCCCATGAATTAATCCCTGAGATATAACGAATGACTTTCATCTATCAAACCTGAACGTGAAGTCTTAGACCTTTTGCCATAGCGATACTTAGCACGCCCGAGTGTCGTTCCATAGATATCTCCATACCTAATCCCGACCTCGTTACCGACGACGCTATCTTCTACTCGTTCATGATCTCATGTCTCCGTGACCTAGTCACATGCTTGCAAGCTCATTAGACAAGATCTCACCGAGTGGGCCCGAGAGTATCTATCCTGCTACGCGGACTGGCAAATCCCGCTCTTGACCCCTCGTCTCAATACTCCTTTCCAATACCCAAAAGTATCACCGTTATTGTCATACTAAATAAGATACGACGTTTGGTGCAATCAAAATATCTTCCGGGAATATCAATAAGAGTTGATCTCACGGTCAAAGGCGTAATGACTACGTTCTCCAAATCTGGGTATGTCCATCACATCACTCTCCAGCGATATGACTCTCATTGCCGACCGGCACCATGCCCCATGACCGGGAAACCTCGATCATCAATCGCGCAACGAAACTAGTCTTGGTAGAGGCTACTAGGGACCTGGTTGTTTGCGTATCACACCCGCATTAATGTTTCCGCTTAATACGGTTCTAGCATGACACAAAAACCTATTATGAACAAACGAGATATGATAAAGAATACACTTTATTAATTGCCTCTAGGGCATATCTCCTTCAGTCTCCCACTTGCACTAGAGTACAATTTAATCTAGATTACAACTTGGTAAAAGCCTAACACCCATAGCTAATTGGTGATGTTCATGCTTATCAAGCAGGAGAGGCTTTGTCAGCGGATCTGCCACATTCAGATCCGTATGCACTTTGCAAATCTTCACATCGCCTCCTTGTACGTACTGACGTATCACGTGGAAGCGTCGGAGAATGTGTTTGGCGGTGGAGTGAGACCTTGGCTCCTTGGCGTTCGCAATGGCACCCGTATTGTCGCAGAAGAGGCCCACGGGGTCTTGCACGCTCGGGAACACTCCAAGTTCGATGACGAACTTCCTCAGCCACACAGCTTCATTCGCGGCCTCGCAGGCAGCAATGTACTCCGACTCCATTGTAGATTGTGCGACTATGGGTTGCTTCCCACTTCTCCAGCACACGGCGCCTCCATTCACCTTGAACACGTAACCTGTCTGTGACTTACAGTCATCGGGGTCTGAGCAGAAACTTGCATCTACGTAACCCGTTACGCCAAGTTCCTCATCGCAGCCACCATACACAAGGAACATTTCCTTTGTCTTATTGAGATACTTAAGAATGCTCTTGACAGCTACCCAATGCGGCATTCCAGGATTACTCTGGAACCGGCTTGTCAAACTTAGAGCTAATGCCACATCTGGTCTAGTACTCAACATTGCATACATGATCGATCCTATGGCTGAAGCATAAGGATGTTTCGTCATTTCGGCCTTACCCAGTTCCGTCACCGGACACTACGCCTTACGCAATATCTTATTCTTGATAACCGGCAGAGAACCCTTCTTTGCCTTCTCCATATGAAAATGCTTCAATATTTTATCAAGATAAGTACTCTGACTTAGTGCTAATAGGCGCCTTGATCTATCACGATAGATTTTTATGCCTAAAACATACGCAGCTTCTCCTAAGTCCTTCATGGAAAACTTACTGTTTAAATATTCCTTCACGCTATTCAGAAGTTCCACATCATTCCCTATTAGCAATATGTCGTCAACATACAGTGCTAAGAACACAACCGAGCTCCCACTCATTTTCTTGTAAATACAGGTCTCATCCACATTCTGGATAAATCCAAAACCTTTGATTACCTCATCAAAGCGAAGATTCCAGCTCCGAGATGCTTGCTTCAATCCATAGATGGATCGCTGAAGCTTGCACACCTTGTTAGCACTTCCTGGATCGACAAAACCTTCCGGCTGTACCATGTACAACTCTTCCTCAATGTTTCCATTTAGGAAGGCCGTTTTGACGTCTATCTGCCAGATTTCATAATCATAGTAGGCAGCTACCGCTAACAAAATCCGAATAGACTTAAGCATCGCTACCGGTGAAAAAGTTTCATCGTAGTCAATTCCATGAACTTGTCGGAAACCCTTTGCGACAAGCCGAGCTTTATAGACGGTCACATTACCATCAGCATCAGTCTTCTTCTTAAAGATCCACTTATTCTCGACGGCCTTGCGCCCTTCGGGAATATCCACCAAAGTCCACACTTTGTTATCATACATGGATCCTATTTCGGATTTCATGGCTTCAAGCCATTTCTCGGACTCTAGACTCTCCATCGCCTCCTTGTAGTCCGTAGGTTCGTCTTGCTCGATTAGCATGACGGTGCAAACCATGTTGCCATACCATTCTGGTGGGATCCGAGATCTACCAGACCTACGAGGTAGAACATCTTCCTCGACAGTTTCTCCCACTCCTTCCACGGAGGACGTTTCCGGAATTGCTTCCGTTGCGCCACTCGGAATCTCGAGTTCTGGATCAACGATTTCATCGAGGTCTACCTTCCTCCCACTTACTCCTTTCGCGAGAAACTCCTTCTCTGGAAAGGCACCGGTCTTCGCGACAAAAGTTTTGCCCTCAGCTTGGTTGTAGAAGGTGTACCCAACGGTTTTCCACGGATATCCTACAAAGACGACTTTCTCCGACTTCGGTTCGAGTTTGTCGGGCTGTAGTTTCTTAACGTACGCCTCACAACCCCAAACCTTCAGAAACGATAACTTAGGCTTTTGGCCATACCATAATTCATACGGCGTCGTTTCAACGGACTTGGACGGAGCCCTATTTAAAATGAATGCGGCTGTTTCTAACGCATAACCCTAGAAGGACACTGGCAGATCGGTAAGAGACATCATAGATCGGACACTATCAAGTAGAATACGATTACGTCGCTCGGACACACCGTTTCGCTGCGGCGTTCCGGCGGGCGTAAGTTGGGGCACTATGCCACAACTCTTCAGATGTGTGCCAAACTCAAAACTCAAGTACTCTCCACCGCGATCGGACCGGAGATGCTTGATTTTCCTATTAAGCTGATTCTCAACTTCACTCTGGAATTCTTTGAACTTTTCAAATGTTTCAGACTTGTGTTTCATCAAATAGATATAACGGTATCTACTCAAGTCATCAGTGAAGGTGACGAAGTAACGATAACCATTGCGTGTCGAAACGCTCATCGGTCCACACACATCTGTATGTATGATCCCCAACAAATCCGACGCCCATTCAACGAAACCTTTGAACGGTGTCCTGGTCATTTTGCCCAGGAGGCATGGTTCGCATGTATCGAGGGATCCGAAATCCAACGAGTCCAAGAGTCCATCGGAGTGGAGTCGCTTCATGCGCTTTATACCAATATGACCAAGGCGGCAATGCCACAAAAACATGGCGGTATCGTCACTACACTTAATTCGTTTGGCTTCTATGTTATGGATGTGAGTACTACGATTGAGATTCAACAAGAATAAACCGTTATTCTCGGGAGCATCAACATAAAAGATATCATTCATATAAATAGCACAATTGCTTGACACTGATTTAAATGAATAACCGTCTTGTAACAGGCAAACCCACTTATAATGTTTACACTCAAGGATGGCACAAAATAACATTTATTTAAAACCAAAACTAATCCCGATGGTAGATGCAGAGGGAGCGTGCCGACAGCCACCACGTCGACTCTCGATCCGTTGCCGACGTGCATCGTCACCTCATCCTTCGCCAGCCGCCTTCTATTCCGTAACTCCTCCTGAGAGTTACATATATGAGCAACAGAACCAGTATCAAATACCCACGTATTGCTCCGGGCGGATGTAAGGTACACATCTATAACATGTATATCAAATATACCTTTCTCTTTGTCGACCGTCTTGCCAGACTTCCTATCCTCCAGATACTTGGGGCAGTTGCGCTTCCAGTGACCCTTCCCCTTGCAGTAGAAACACTCCACGCTAGCTCTGGGACCATACCTGTTAATCCTGGGCTTGGCAGCCAACTTTTCCTCCCTCCGGGACTTCCAGCTCTACTTTCCCTTGCCACCGGACTTCTTGAAATCAACGGTCTTGTTGACCATCAACAGCGTGTGCTCCTTCTTAATCTCTACCTCAGCAGTCTTGAGCATCACGAACACTTCACCCAGGGACTTAGCCATGCCCTGCATGTTGTAGTTCATGACGAAGCCTTTGTAGCTTGGTGGCAATGATTGCAACACCCTGTCAATCGCCAGCTCATCGGGAATCTTGCACTCCAGAGCATTCAGGCGTTGAACGTAGCCAGACATCTTGACTACATGCTCGCTCACACTGCTATGCTCTTCCATCTTGACTGAGAAGAAAAGCTCAGAAGCCTCATATCTCTCAGCCTTAGCCTGCGGCGCAAAGACAGCCTTAAGATCCGAGATGATCTCAAAGGCGCTCATCTTCTCAAAGCGCTTCTGCAGGTCGGCTTCCATGGCGTAGAGCATGCCACTCTGGACAAAGGCAGAATCCTCCGATCGGGTCTGGAAGACCTTCTTCTCATCCTCAGAGGCATCATCTGTAGGAGGGTCACCTATGGCGGCCTCAATGACGTAGGCCACCCTATGGGGAGTGAGGAGGATCCTCAGGTTGCGGAACCAGGCCATGAAGTTTGACCCATTGGTCTTAAGCTTTTCTTTCTCAATGAACAGGTTCAGGTTAAAGGAGGGGTGAGACATCTACAATGGAATTTGCAACAACATAAGACTTTGTCCATAATAATTTTGAGTTATAGTGTTTTAGAAAATAACTAACATAACTCCCACTCAAACGACCATCCCTCCTGGTCGTTTAAGCGATAACACGACCCCCATCCATTGCACCAACCCTCATCATCAAAGCCGGCGGCACAACTTCAAGAGTAGACAAAATCGTCCGCCACATCAATTTTGTGACTCGTGCTCGACCTTTCGGTCTTCCTGTTCCGAGGCCATACTTACACCCACCGTATGCGAACGAAGATATGTCTGACACCCGATCATCACGGCCTGCCTCATAACGTAGAACTTTATTGGTGGTGCGCGTTGGAGGGAGAACTCTAGTGGTATTTTGAAGGGATCATCTTATTCAGCTACCGCCGTGTAACACACAATCACACAAAAATAAGATGCACACAAAACATCAAATGTAATGCAATGTGATATAGTCCATCGCGCCATGGTCTTCTTGGCGCCCGCAGTTTATAAACAATTTAATAAACCTACCTTGACCATATCACATAGCCCCTGCAAAATAAAGTTAGACGCTTCTACTTTATCTTTTGCATATTTTACGTGGCTTGGGGCTTTCGTAAATAGAACCGCTTCATACCTACGAACCTTATGACCACAACAACGATCCAATAATTGCATGTTTAAGCATCCCTTTCGGGCCCTCCATTGAAAATGCAAGACCAACTAAAGAGAGAGAAACATGCACCCACAAGACACAGATACGGTACAAGCCGTATGTCAGTAGCGGAACCAGTCTCGCGTAAGCGTACGCGTAAAGTCGGTCCGGGCCGCTTCATCAACTCAATGCCGCTGGAATACACAAGTGCACGCTAGAGGGTAGCAAATAACAGGAACGGTGCCCCCGTGCAGAGCACGGGTTCTAACAGCGTACAGCTATATCTACGATAGATCGGCTCTGATACCACTGAAGGGGATCGTGTGCAGAAAACAAAAAATTTCCTAGCAACGATATCCTTAAACTAGCCAAGATCTATTCTATGCAGATATAGTAGTACGAACGGAGATCGGAATACGTACCCTTGTAGACCGAAAGCGTGGATTACGTTCCCGCACAAACGTTGTCGATGCAGACCGACGAAGCCGACCTCAAGGTCGTGTAGAGGAAGCAGGCCTCCGAGTACCGCTAGCGCAGCACCTCGCAGGGAGTCGCACACGTACGGTGGAGACGACGCCTCCGAAGCTCCAGTCCAGGACGAGCAGCGGAAGACTTGGACCAGAACACCAACAGCGCGGCAGCGGGCTATGGTGGAGGAGATCCCCGGATCCTCTTGCTCGGCGCGGCTCCGACTTGGGAACCACGAGATCGAAAGAGAAATCGGGAATTAATTGGTGAATTAAAAGGCTGGGGGTGCCCCTTTTTATATAGGCTCCCAAGGGGAGCCAACCTTGCCAGCCAGGCAATGTGGGACTATCCCCACATAGCCTGGTTCGGCCAAGGGGGTGCGCCGGCCCCCCTGGTGGGCCCCTTGTGGCCCACCTAGGTCGGCCCCTAAGCTCCCACCGAATTCCCAAGGGGGTTCCCCCCCCCCTCTTGGGCCTTCTTTCGTCCGGAAGGCCCATTTAGGGAAATCTGCCTTAATAAATTCGAAAATAAATATATAAAA
This sequence comes from Poa annua, assembly GCA_026929855.1. Taxonomy (NCBI): domain Eukaryota; kingdom Viridiplantae; phylum Streptophyta; class Magnoliopsida; order Poales; family Poaceae; genus Poa; species Poa annua. Next base: position 73,346,860 of record CM049431.1, on the reverse strand, counting down.
TCATATTTGCATATTAATAACACTAATTAATATCAAACATAATATATATAATATTTCCTAGTTCCGAAAACTCTTTCGGTGCTGCCCGATCTCCATCGGACCTCTCCCGGGACGCTCCCGGTGATCTCCTTCCTTTCTGGTTGTCTTGTCGAAACCCCTTAAGTGTGTTACCCTAGCGGTTCGATATAATATCAGGTATGATCAATACTCCTCAATGATCAACGACTAATCCGTAGGCCTGGACCCCATGAATTAATCCCTGAGATATAACGAATGACTTTCATCTATCAAACCTGAACGTGAAGTCTTAGACCTTTTGTCATAGCGATACTTAGCACGTCCGAGTGTCGTTCCATAGATATCTCCATACCTAATCTCGACCTCGTTACCGACGACACTATCTTCTACTCGTTCATGATCTCATGTCTCCGTGACCTAGTCACATGCTTGCAAGCTCATTAGACAAGATCTCACCGAGTGGGCCCGAGAGTATCTATCCTGCTACGTGGACTGGCAAATCCCGCTCTTGACCCCTCGTCTCAATACTCCTTTCCAATACCCAAAAGTATCACCGTTATTGTCATACTAAATAAGATACGACGTTTGGTGCAATCAAAGTATCTTCCGGGAATATCAATAAGAGTTGATCTCACGGTCAAAGGCGTAATGACTACGTTCTCCAAATCTGGGTATGTCCATCACCTCATTCTCCAGCGATATGACTCTCATTGCCGACCGGCACCATGCCCCATGACCGGGAAACCTCGATCATCAATCGTGCAACGAAACTAGTCTTAGTTGTGGCTACTAGGGACCTGGTTGTTTGGGTATCACACCCGCATTAATGTTTCCGCTTAATACGGTTCTAGCATGACACAAAAACCTATTATGAACAAACGAGATAAGATAAAGAATACACTTTATTAATTGCCTCTAGGGCATATCTCCTTCATATAAATACCCCTCCACCTACCTCCAGAAGATTAAGCTTCCAGATTTTCTCTCTCCTCCATTGGTGCTGAAGCTCGTTTCTTCCGGATCTCCCAATCTAGCCACTCAAATCCGTTGATACTTGGGGATCTGAGGGAGAAGCCACCGATCTACATCTCCACCGAAGCGATTTGATTTCCCCCCTCTATTTCTTGAGGGGCAACGAATCTAGGGTTCCTTTGTGGATAGCTAGGTTCAACCTTGTGTGTTTTGATCCTTTGTGGATTCCTTTGTGGAAGTGACCTGTTGTGGTCTTTGTGTGAGCCCCCAATTCAGTTGTGGGTGTGTGCCTCACGAATTTGTACGTGACCTTCTCCGCCCTTAAAGGAGTCCTTAGTGGAAGCGTGGATTCGCACCTTTGTGGTCGAATTCACAGGAGAATAGGGTGAGGCCTTTGTGGCGTTGAGCAAACCTTTGTGGTAGCTCACACCCCTCCAACGAGACGTACACCTATGTGGTGGAACTCGGGATAAAATCTTGGCCTTCGAGTTCCTACGGTTGTTTCGTTCCACTCTCCTTTACCGCATCTTTAATTCCTGTCCTTGCTTAGTTTCTTTGTTGGTTATCACTTGTATCACCTAGTTGCACTTTTAGACAACTTACTTTCCGCTAGCCTAAAACTGAAAAAGACATAAAAATTGGTCACCACCTATTCACCCCCCCCCCCTCTAGGTGGTCAACTGTCGTTCAATTGGTATCAGAGCTAGGTTGTCTCTTAAAAGCTTCACCGCTTGAGACCAACCTTGGACAATGCAAGTTGACTCAAACGAGGGTTCCGAAATGGATGCCGCGACTTTGGCGGCAATGCAAGAGAAAGGTGCCACTATGGCCGATATCAACTCTTTGGAAACAAAGTTGACATCGTCTATACAAACCGAGTTCAAGAAGTTTCATGATATGCTTGAGTCTCTCAAGACATCTAAGGAAACCTCTCTTGCATTGCCCTCAAAGCCTCCGGTGCTTCCGGGCATTACTCTTGATGTGGACCCCGAATTGATAAAGGGAAAGCAATTGCCTTTGGATGGGAAGGGTGATACTAGTAGTTCCTCAAACCATCAAAACACTCCATCATCCAATGATCAAGTGCCTAAAGGCTACAACGCCACTCCTCCCCCATCCCAATACCATACCGCCGATCCAATTATTCTTCACCCGCAAGTTTCTCATAGGGGTGATCCCCCGTTGCTTAAAGATTATACTTTTTCTCAATGGCAATATATGATGAAGTCTCATGTGTGCAGCTCTTCAATCGAGTTGTGGCGCATCATTCAAGTTCGATACAAGCCGCATGATCAGACCAACCTAACAAGAAGAGAAGTGGTGGAGGCTCAACTTGATGCCACCGCTCTCTACATGATCCAAAAGGCGGTTGGGAATAAGGACATGTCTCGCATCCAACATCTCACCACCGCCAAGGAGACATGGGATGGTCAATCCGAGTTGTTCGTTGGAAATGATAGCATGAGAAGGAACCGCTATGACTCTTTGAGCAATGAAGCCGAGGGCTTTTTCAAGCTTGGTGGTGAAGACCATGAGATGATGTATCGAAGATTGGTGACCATAGCCACAAGCTTTCGAGAAGTGGGTGCCTCTCATATTGATGATGCTTGGATTAAGAGGAAGTATGTTAGCTCTATGATGGCATGTGAGCCTACCGATGTCAAGAGTCTTCAAGGAAGACACAACTACCATCTCATGACGTCTAATGAGGTTATGCAAGAGATGGCCGCATACAAGGTGGCCACTAAGAATGCTCAAGATGCAAGGGCAAGGGCTCTTGGAATGCAAAGAGGCACAACCAACCTCGCTTTGAAGGCTACCGTTGAGGAAGACAACGATGATGATGATCTTGGAAGCTTTGCCGCTATGTCCGAGGAAGCACTCAAGATTGCTTACAATGATCATCTCGCTCTTGCGGCTCGCACCTTTTGGAACAATCCCTCAAGAGGCAAGATGCGTTTTGACAAGAATGCACCTCAAGCCGATAGGGTCTCACCCTCCAAGTCAAGGACATGTTACAATTGTCAAGACAAGTTCCATTTCGTTGCCGAGTGCCCTTATGAGAAAAGAGAAGAGCATGGTGGACGTCTAGTGCTCAAGGACAAAACCAAGATGCCTCCCAAGAAGGCCTATGGAAAGAAGAGGCCTTTTAACAAGAAGCCTCACATCATGTTGTTGGCTCAAGAGGAGTATCCCACGGATGATGAAGAGTCGGAGGAAGAAACGCCAAATGAAGTGGCATCCCTTGCCACCACCTCGACAACTACCGTCTCTCCATCACCGACAAGAACTCCTTCAACTACGACAAGCTCTTCATCGTCTCTATTCACGTCGCCTAATGAGAACTCCATCACCAAGAGCTCAAAGTGTCTTATGGAAAAGGCATCGGAGGACCTTGCTCCCGGTGGTTCAAAATGGATAATTGATAGTGGATGTACAAGTCATATGACCGGGAGCAAAGAACTCGTTACGGAGTTGAAACCTAATGAAGATCAAGTAACTGTGACTTTTGGTGACTTATCAAGGTCTAAGGTAACCGGGTTTGGCAAAGTGGTAGTTGCCTCCGACATTTCTCTAGTCAATGTCATGCTTGTTGAATCTCTTGGCTATAATTTGTTATCGGTTCGTGCCTTAACAAAGATGGGGATCTCTCCCTTCTTTGATAAGGACATTGTGGTCCTCTTGTGGAGCAAGTCGCTAAGAGTGGCTTTCGTGGGATACGTGGAGCATGAGCTCTATGTGGTGGACTTCTCCGGAGCCACCACTTCTCAAGCCATGTGTCTCTTCGGAAAAGCCGACGTGGGTTGGCTTTGGCATCGCCGACTAGCTCACGTTAACATGCGTACTTTGCAAAGTCTCCACAAGGGTGGCCACATCCTTGGACTAAAAGATCATGTTTCCTTTTCAAGGGATCGAATTTGTAGAGCTTGTGTGGAAGGCAAGATGCATGATATTCCTCATCCAAGCAAGACCATCATATCTTCGTCCCGGATTTTGGAGCTCTTTCATGTTGATCTATTTGGACCAATTCCGGAGATAAGTCTTGGTGGCAAGAAATATTGCCTCGTGATTGTTGATGACTATTCAAGGTATACTTGGGTCTATTTCTTCAAGACCAAGGATGAAACTCAACAAGTTTTCATCGACTTCTCAAAGGAAGTTCAACGCCAACATGACCTTCCCATATTGGTTGTTCGAAGTGACAATGGGTCGGAATTCAAGAACTACACTCTTAACGACTTTCTTAGTGAAGAAGCCATTCGTCATCAATATTCCGCTGCTTACACTCCTCAACAAAATGGCGTTGCCGAAAGGAAGAACCGGACTCTCATCGATATGGCGAGATCTATGTTGGCGGAGTTCAAGTCTCCCATCAACTTCTGGGCGGAGGCTATTTCCACCGCATGTCACTCATCAAATCGCCTCTACTTCCGCAAGGGATTGAAGAAGACTCCATATGAGATCCTCACCGGCAATAAACCCAACATTGGCTACTTCCGAGTGTTTGGATGTAAATGCTATTATCTCGTCAAGGGTGTCCGGTTGGGTAAGTTCCACTCTAAATCTCTTGAGGGGATATTTGTCGGATATGGTAGCGAGTCCCACACTTATAGAGTCTTTGATAAATCCTCCCGGATTATCATAGAGTATTGTAGTGTGGAATTCGATGAAAATGATGGCTCCCAAGTGGAGCAAGTTGGTGTTTGTGATGTAGGTGATGAACAACCTTTTGATGCCATTAAGAAGATGGGGGTGGGCTTTCTACGCCCCATTGAAGTCCATCAAGAAGTTGTTCAAGATGACTCAAGTTCTCCCATCAAGGAGACCTCACCATCACAAGAACCACAAGGTGGCTCACCCATAGAAAATGATGATTCCCTTCAAGAACAATCTCAAGATCCTCATCAACAAGGGCATGCTATTTCTTCTCAAGATGAAGCTCATGATGAATCTCAACAAGATCTTCATCAACAAAAAGATCATGCCTCCTCCACCAAGATTATCGAAGCCAACTCCACTTCTCCAAGTTCTACTCAAGGGCAAGATCATCCTTCTCCACCTCATGAAGATACTTCTCATGATGATCAAGGCCCTCAAGAAGGTCAAGACGAGGATCCAAAGGATCAAGATGGTCAAGAAATTGTCCCCACCACAAGGGCGGCAATTGAAACTCGTCGTCAAGCTCGCTTTGCAAAGTCTTTGGAACTTAGAGCATTATCTCTCGACAAGGTCATTGGTGATATTCGAGCAAGGGTCTCCACACGAAGTCAATTAGCTCACTTTAGTGAGCATCAAGCACACATTTCCATGGTCGAGCCCAAGAAAGTCTTTGATTCTCTTGAAGATCCCGATTGGCTAGGGGCTATGCATGAAGAACTTAACAACTTCGAGCGCAACAAAGTGTGGCGTCTAGTTGAGAGGCCTATAGATTGCCGCAACGTTATTGGCACTAAGTGGATCTTCAAGAACAAGCAAGATGAACATGGTATCGTTGTGAGGAACAAGGCGCGGTTGGTGGCTCAAGGTTTTTCTCAAGTCGAAGGCATCGATTTTGGAGAAACTTTCGCGCCGGTCGCAAGACTCGAATCGATATGTATTCTCATCGCTTTTGCTTCTCACCATGGTTTCAGATTGCAACAGATGGATGTAAAATCTGCTTTTCTTAATGGTCCATTGCAAGAACTTGTTTATGTTAAACAACCCCCGGGTTTTGAAAACCCCAACCATCCTCACCACGTCTATGTCTTGGACAAAGCTCTCTATGGCCTTAAACAAGCCCCCCGTGCATGGTACGAGCACTTGAGAGAGTTCTTGGTAGACCGTGGATTTGAGGTTGGGGTAATCGATCCCACTCTTTTCACTAAAAAGGTTAATAGTGAACTCTTCATTTGTCAATTATATGTCGATGACATTATCTTCGGTTCTACTAACCGTGTGTTCAATGATGAGTTTTCCAAGCTAATGACCGACAAGTTCGAGATGTCCATGATGGGTGAACTCAAGTTCTTTCTTGGCTTTGAGATAAAGCAATTGAGGGAAGGGACTTTCATTTGTCAAGCGAAATATATTCAAGATATGATCAAGAAATTCAAATTGCTTGGACTTAACGGTGTGACGACTCCTATGCAAACCAAGTGCCACCTCCAACTCAACCCCGACGGTAAAGAGGTAGATCAAAAGGACTATCGTTCTATGATTGGGTCTCTTCTTTATTTGTGTGCTTCTAGGCCTGATATCGTTTTAAGCGTTGGAGTGTGTGCCCGTTATCAAGCCGCGCCTAAGGAAAGTCATTTGATGGCCGTGAAGAGAATCTTCAGATATTTTGTTCATACCCCTTGCTTTGGGTTGTGGTATCCCAAAGATGGCACCATATCTCTTTGTGGATACACAGACTCCGATTGGGCGGGCGACATTGATGATAGGAAGTCCACATCCGGTACTTGTCAATTTCTTGGAAGATCTTTGGTGAGTTGGTCCTCGAAGAAACAAAATTTCATCTCATTATCCACGGCGGAGGCCGAGTACGTCGCCGCAGCAAGCGGGTGTACCCAACTTCTTTGGATGCGGCAAACTTTAAAGGATTTTGGTGTCCTCTTGGACAAAGTGCCGCTTTTATGTGATAATGAGAGTGCCATCAAAATTGCTTACAATCCGGTGCAACATTCAAGGACCAAGCACATTGAGATTCGTCATCACTTCATCCGCGATCACGTGGCACGAGGAGATATTGATCTATCATATGTTGGTACAAGGGATCAATTGGCGGATATCTTCACGAAGCCCCTTGATGAAGCCCGCTTTTGCTACTTGAGGAATGAGCTCAATATCATAGATTCTCGGGCCTTGGCTTGAACTCCGTACACACACTCCAACGGTTAAGGCTTTATAAGACCTAGAGGTACGCATGGACTTAGGGGGAGTGTTTTCCTAATACATTGGACTCTTCCTCCCCCTATTATGCATATAGTGACATATCATTGCTAAAACTTCAAATTAAATCTAATTTGTGAGCTTCAATGTTGAGATGTAGTTATGGACCCAAGATATATCTTCGCGGTACCATGCTACAACTCATACACGGTGGCCTCGGCCACCAAACCTCTTTTTCTTTGGATTCTATTTGGTTTTATTTTTTATTCTCACTTGCTTTGTCTTTGGTTCTTTTGGGAAAACACACTCTTGTTGGTCTTCTCTTGTGTTGTATGGTTCTTGCAACTTGAGTGTGTCTTCTTTATTCAGTTTGAGTGTCTATCCTAAGCCTTTCACTATCCTTTAACATGCTTTTCCCCACTCATGTCCCCTTTTTGGTTTCTTGTTCCTAGAGTTTTTGGGTTTGAACGGAAATCTCCGAGCCTTACTCGGAAATCTCCGGTCCACCAGAGAATTTCGAGACTAAGTCCATTCAAAAATCAGCACTGACCTGTGATGATTATTGACCGGAAATAGTCCCGGAAATTTCCGGTGTCCAGACATTTCCGGGCTGAGACTCGGAAATCTCCGGCCCCTGCGATTTTTCAGCACCTAAGTCCTTTTCAATTTCGGCACTGACCTCAGGCGAAGCTGAATCAGAATTAGAGCCGGAAATCTCCGGGGTCCGGAAATCTCCGGTCCAATGTCCGGAAATCTCCGAGCGTGCCAAAGTTTTCTAGGGCTAAGTCCTATCCGGAAATAGCCCCGGAAATCTCCGGCACCCGGAGATCTCCGAGCCTAAGTCCGGAAATTTCCGGTTCAAATTTTTCCTGCCTATATAAGGGCACGGGTTGACCGGCCGGTTCGGCCAGTTCTTCCACCGCGTGCCCTAATCCTCTCTCTCCTCCAAAAATCTCCATATCTTCCGTTCCTTGCTGCGGGTGGATCGTTCGAGGGTTTCTTGCGTGCTTCGGGGATCTGCTTCTCCTCGTCAAGGGTTTCGTTTCCATCCGCACGCTTTTCGCAATGTCTTCCGGTAACTCCTCTTATTTCAAATCTAGGACGAAACTTGTTTTCGTTTAACCTAGCCGATTTAGGAGGTTGTTGTTTGTTTCCTCTGGTAGAATTGCTCCCCTAGGCATGTTCTACCTTCCACATGCACAGATCTGTTTTTCATCCATAGATTTTGCTCAAATCTGTCAAAATTTCATGCAGACCGGAAATCTCCGAGTCTGACTCGGAAATCTCCGAACCCCGGAGATCTCCGCGTCAGACCCGGAAATCTCCGGACTGCTCGGAATCAAAACAGCTAAGTCCAGAAACTGTGTTTGTCAAAACTTTTCAAGTATGTTCCATTTTCAATCTCGGACATGAGTGCTTACCCCATATGCTTTCCATCCTCTCTATGCTGTGTATCTGCAGGTTCCAACCCTCGTGTCCGCTTCAACAAATTTCTACTTGCGGAAAAGGCAAACCAGTTCACTCACGCCCTCCCAGTGGGTCCTCAAGTGAAGACAACTCACAAACTGAGACCTCAGCCATCCTTAGGAAACCTATTGGTGCTAACAAGAAGAAGAGGACCGAGCTCCGTCTTGAAGACTTCAACAAAGGCAGTTTTCGCAAGTGGCGAAGTGACCTCTCCTATAATGGGGAGTCTGATGATCCCACATACTTTTGCACTGAGATGGCATGGATCTACAGGGAAGTCTATCAGAAGTTCTCTATTGACAAGCCAATCTGCCCGATGAAGTGGATTGACTTTGACAAATTAATGAAGAAGGCCGATTATTTTGGTGGTGCTGTGAAGGTATGTGGACTTCTGGGTTTGGAGCACTTGATGAGAACTGAGTGCAACTACAGCGTCTCTCTTATCCATCAGTTCTATGTCACTGTGGTGTTTGACTCCTCAGAGGATATTGGGATGACATGGATGTCTGGCAGGCAGCGCTTGACTTCTTCTTTCAGAGAGTTTGCTCGGATTCTTGGTTGTCCTTTCCATGGTCTTTCTACTGCAGCTGGCGCCCGCATGCATGTCCATGGCGTGTCTTACAACAAACACGTCATGACTGATCTTTACCAGCCTGGAGGGAAGATTGGCTCTCAGAATGGCCTCCTCCCCACTTATGATATTCTGCTTCGCATGTTCCGTTGGACCATTGCTCCCATTGCCGGCAATGCAGATAATATTGCCGGGGCTCTAGTAAACTTGATGGCCAAGGCTCATGAGGCCTATCTTGGGGAGTATGCGGTTGAGCAGGAGGCCTATAAGGTGAATGTCATGGACTTTATTTTCCAGGAGTTGTCACTAGCAGTTTTTGAGAGGAAAGTTCCTCCATATGCTCCTTATATAATGTTACTCATCAAGAGGCTCTACAAGCTTTCCGAGCAAGACGGTGATGACTTTGATGTAGCCTTTGCTACTCAGCCTCACAAGCCAGCCCTGCTTGTCCAGAAATCTGCTCACTTGGTTCAACAACAAGCCACCATGCATAAGATCAACGAGGATGACATTTTTGGTGGTCCATCTCGGGTTCCCTCCAATCCCAACATCAAGAAAGCTGCCAAGAAGAGTCGCCCCTGGGTAGTTCGAGCAATTGAGAAAATCTTGAACATGAACTGTTGCATTCACAGTGAGAACTACTCCATCTACTCTCAGAACCATCGCATTATGCAGCGCCAAGAAGCGATGATGGCTCACATGAAGATGCCTGCTCCGAAGCACCCTTTGAAGCCTCGGGTTCCTTTCAAGGATTGGAATGCAGATGGTCTCACATTTGATTGGAATTATGCTGTGCCAGAGGACAGCGATCTTGAGTATGATGATGATGATGCTGAGGAGGAGGAGGATGATGATGCCGAGCAGGGTTCTGACTCTTGAGTCATGGGACGTTAGTGGAACCTCCTCCCTTTTTGGTATCTTGATGCCAAAGGGGGAGAAGTATCTCTAGGACTCTCGGGATTTGCATGGGCTAGGAGCACTTCTTTCTTTTCGTTTTGTTTCTTTCAGTGCTCCCTTTTTCGTGACTATTTTTGTTCGTCATGTGTGTGAGACATGAGTACTGTTAAATTCTCTATTGTAATAACTCTTTATCTAAGTTTGTTGCTTCTATTGTATATGGTGTATTTGTGTGTTTTGTAAAATCTAGGGGGAGTGTTGATCCTAAGGAATGTGCACTTTGTATTCCAAAGACATTCTTAAATAGTGCACTCACTTAGGGGGAGCTCCGTCTATATTTTGCAAATCCGTTCTCTTTTTGTGTTGTCATCATTCGCCAAAAAGGGGGAGATTGAAAGTGCATTCTATGCACTCCCAGATTTTGGTGACTAATGACAACATAAAAAGTATTCTAATGTTTGTGAAGAAGCATGCAGGGTATTTTACAGGTAGACTGATAAAGAGGAACACTTATTTTTCCTAAGTTTCATTTCAACTACACTTGGTATTTGTTCAGGAATCCAGTCAGGAGATTTCCGGGGATCGGAGATTTCCGGTCCCCAGACCGGAGATCTCCGAGCCATCAAAGATTTTCACCAAGTCTGAATTGAAATGCGTACTGACTCCAACTCCAGCTGAGCCGGAAATACTCTAGGAGATTTCCGGCGCTTGGAGATTTCCGAGCCCCAGTCCGGAAATCTCCGAGTGACAGAAGAATTTCGACCAAGTCCAGAACTCAAAATGCATACTGACTCCAAAACATTTTTAGTCGGAAATGCTCTCGGAGATTTCCGGCGCTCGGAGATTTCCGAGCCCCAGTCCGGAGATCTCCGAGTGTCAGAGTTTTTTCTACTAAGCCAAGAAGCCCAACCAGTACTGATCCAGATTCAAGCACAGCCGGAAATTGCTCTGGAAATTTCCGGGGTCCGGAGATCTCCGGTCCTCAACCCAGAGATTTCCGAGCTGGCGGCTGTACAACGGGCAGATTTTGGAGAGGGGTATAAATACCCCTCCACCTACCTCCAGAAGATTAAGCTTCCAGATTTTCTCTCTCCTGCATTGGTGCTGAAGCTCGTTTCTTCCGGATCTCCCAATCTAGCCACTCAAATCCGTTGATACTTGGGGATCTGAGGGAGAAGCCACCAATCTACATCTCCACCGAAGCGATTTGATTTCCCCCCTCTATTTCTTGAGGGGCAACGAATCTAGGGTTCCTTTGTGGATAGCTAGGTTCAACCTTGTGTGTTTTGATCCTTTGTGGATTCCTTTGTGGAAGTGACCTGTTGTGGTCTTTGTGTGAGCCCCCAATTCAGTTGTGGGTGTGTGCCTCACGAATTTGTACGTGACCTTCTCCGCCCTTAAAGGAGTCCTTAGTGGAAGCGTGGATTCGCACCTTTGTGGTCGAATTCACAGGAGAATAGGGTGAGGCCTTTGTGGCGTTGAGCAAACCTTTGTGGTAGCTCACACCCCTCCAACGAGACGTACACCTATGTGGTGGAACTCGGGATAAAATCTTGGCCTTCGAGTTCCTACGGTTGTTTCGTTCCACTCTCCTTTACCGCATCTTTAATTCCTGTCCTTGCTTAGTTTCTTTGTTGGTTATCACTTATATCACCTAGTTGCACTTTTAGACAACTTACTTTCCGCTAGCCTAAAACTGAAAAAGACATAAAAATTGGTCACCACCTATTCACCCCCCCCTCTAGGTGGTCAACTGCCGTTCAACTTCCCGCACAATGGTCAGCCCCACGAGTTGACAATGTTGCTGGAGAGGTTCCGCGACGTTGACACGTTGAAGGAGGTTGTCAACGCCCAACTCGTCGCCGGGGCGAACGTGGCGCTGGCGTATGTCCGACTACACCGGCCAAATCTTCCTCTGGAGAGGTTGTTAGGTGGCCTGCCCGGGGATGACGATTACGCCGATACCTTGCAAGCTGCACGCCAGATGATTCAACAGGTCCAAAAGCCGAGTGAGCGCCTCGTAGGACCACTCGATGAGCCAAAGGATGAGCCTGCAGATTAGGAGTAGCAATATTATGTTGTATAGGGTTAGTTATAGGAGGCAAATTTGACAAATGTAAATATCAATGTATGAAGTTGAGGGAGCCCTCGAGTAAGCAAGTTGAAACTGTTTGCCTTTACTATGCGGGTATCTGTTGTGCACCCTCGAGTGGACTTAGTGCGACTTAGGCCTAGTCCTTGTGCGACGTGGCCTGAGTGCATCGAGCGCGAGTCTTAACCTGTGTGGCGCAGCCCCCGAGTCTATTGGGTGACGGCCTAGGTCTTTGTCGTATACCTGTATGGCACAGCCCTCGAGTATTTTCGAGTGGCGGCCTAGGATTTCAAGTGATACCTGTAAGGCGCAGCCCCCGAGTGTATCCGGCGACGACCAAGGATTTTTTGACTTGACCTGTGTGGCGCAGCCCCCTAGTGGTTCGGGTGGTGGCCTAGGATTTTAATGGTAGGGCCTGTAGGCGCAACCCCCGAGTAGTTCGAGTGGCGGCCTAGGACTTCAAGTGATACCTGTAAAGCGCAGCCCCCGAGTGTGTCGGTGGGCGGCCTAGGATTTTTTGAATTGACCTGTATGGCGTGGCTCCCGAGCAGGTCGGGCAGCGGCCTAGGATTTTGTGAGTAAGACCTGTATGGCACAGCCCCCGAGTGTGTCGGGTGGCGGCCTAGGCTGTTGATTTGACCTGTATGGCGCTGCCCCCGAGTGGTTCGAGTGGTAGCCTAGGTTAGGTGTTGTCTCGACTGAAAAGGTAAATGGGAGAGCTTGTTCCACGAATCACTTTATTGATTTTTGCGAGCAGGCCGCCTCGTTAAAACCCTTCCAGTCCCCTTAGGTACCCTGGTAAGGGAAAGAGTGCGTCTGAAACCTCCCGCCTTGACATGCTTTCTTTGGTACAATGATTGAGTCGACTAGGCGTAGAAACGAGAAAGCTGTGCGACGTTCCACGGGTTGCTGCAGGCTGCACCCGTCTTCGAGTCCTTCAGGCGGTAGGCTCCATTGCCAATTTCTTATGTCACAATGTACGTACCCTCCCATGGGGAAGCAAGTTTGTGCACCTTCTTCTGCTTGAGTCGGAGGACTAGGTCGCCTGCGACGAATGCCGTTGGCCGCAGCCTCCGTCCATGGTAGTTGCGCAGGTCTTGTTGATACACGGTTGATCGCGCCAGGGCGATGTCGCGGGCTTCATCCAGGATGTCCATGTTGTCTTCGAGTGCTTCTTCTCCATCTGACTCGTCGTAGGCGACCACCCGTGGTGCGTCGAACTTGATGTCGCACGGCAGTACCGCCTCTGCACCGTACACCATGAAGAATGGGGTGTACTGGGTAGACCTGTTGGGTGTGGTTCGCAGGCTCCAGAGTACTGATGGCAGTTCTTCGACCCCTGCGCCCGCGGCTCGTCTCAGCGCCACTCGCAGGTGCTTCTTGATGCCGTTGCAGACCAGACCGTTGGCTTTCTCGACTTGCCCGTTGGACTGCGGGTGTGAAACAGATGCGTAGTTGAGCTTGATGCCTTGATCCGAACAGAAGTCCTTGAATTTTTTCAGCTGTAAAGTTCGAGCCGTTGTCCGTGATAATGCCGTTTGGTACTCCGAATCTGAAGATGATGGATCTGATGAAGTTGACTGCTGACGATGTCGTCGAACTCGTGATAGGCGCGGCTTCGATCCACCTGGTGAACTTGTCGACAGCCACCAGGAGATGAGTGTGTCCTCCAGGTGAGGATTTCTTCAGTGGGCCTACCATGTCCAGCCCCCATTGGGCGAAGGGCCAGGCTAGTGGTATTGTCTTTAGCGCGGACGCGAGTGCGTTTGGCTTGTTGGCGAATTGCTGGCATCCGGGACAATTCCTTACTAGGTCTTCTGCGTCTTGCATAGCTGTTGGCCAGTAGAACCCGGCTCGTAGCGCTTTTGCCACCAAGGCCCGACTGCTGGCGTGATGCCCGCAGACGCCAGCGTGAATGTCGAGTAGGATAGCTTGGCCGTCGACTGGATCCACGCATCTTTGTAGGATTCCTGAGATGCTTCTCTTGTATAGCTCACCATTGATGACGGTGAAACTTTTGGAGCGCCGAATGATGCGCTTGGCTTCAACTGGATCGGTTGGCAGCCTTTGGTGCAGCATGTAAGCCAGATATGGTCCCGTCCATGTGGCTTCCACCAGCATGACTTCCATGGGTTCCTTCTCCTTGCTCGGCGGGTTGGCGGTGCTCGTTGCCGGTGTGGAGGGGATTGTTGTGGGTCGAGTCTTGATGGACCTCTGCGTTATGCGTTCGAGGAACACGCCGGGTGGAACTGGTACCTTACCTGACCCCATGTTGGCGAGAGCGTCGGCTTCCTCGTTGCTGTCGCGGCCAATGTGGCGCAGCTCACAGCCGTCGAATGTTCCCTCCAGCTGGTTGTAAAGGTCTCTGTAGGCGATCATGTTGTCGGCGATGGCGTCGCAAGACTTCATGGTTTGCTGCATGACAAGGTAAGAGTCTCCGTAGATCATGAGGTGAGTGGCGCCGCAGTTCTTGGCCATCCGCATGCCATGGATCAGGGCTTCGTACTCTGCTTCGTTGTTGGAGGGTGTTGGGAAGTCCATCTGCAGAACGTATTTCAGTTTGTCTCCTTTGGGGGAGATGAGGACGACTCATGCCCCTGCCGCTTTGAACTTCTTGGAGCCGTCGAAGTACATTGTCCATGCATTGGACAAGTCTGGGACATCTGGTAGCTGGGCTTCTATCCACTCGGTGGTGAATTCTGGAAGGACTTGGGCCTTGATTGACTTCGGGTGAGCATACTTCAGCCCCTAGGGTCCTAGTTCGACAACCCACTTGGCGACTCTTCCTGTCGCGCTCTGGTTTGTGAGGATGTCTGCTAGCCCAGAGGAGCTTACCACCGTGATCGGGTGCTCGGAAAAGTAGTGGACGACCTTTCTGGAAGTCATGAAGACCCCGTAGGCCAGCTTCTGGTAGTGCGGGTAGTTTTGCTTGGACAATGTCAAGACTTCGCTGAGGTAATAGACTGGTCTTTGTACAGGGTGACTGTGCCCTTCTTCTTCTCGCTCCACTACGAGTACGGTGCTCACCACCCTGTTGGTTGCTGATACGTACAAGTATAGCGGCTCGTTCTCTAGTGGTGCTACCAGGACCGGGGAAGTCGTCAGGGTCTTCTTGAGCTGGTTGAATGCCTCTTGCGCTTCTTCTGTCCACTCGAACTTGTCCGTCTTCTTCATCAGCTGGTAGAAGGGCAGGGCCTTCTCACCCAACTTACTTATGAACATGCTGAGAGCTGCGACTCGGCCAGCCAGTCGTTGTACCTCACGGAGTTCGGTTGGTGCTGGCATTGTGAGTATGTTCTGCACCTTCTCAGGGTTTGCTTCAATTCCTCTCGCAGAGACGAGGTACCCCAGCAGTTCACCGGCTGGTACGCCGAAGACGCACTTCTCTGGGTTCAGCTTGATCTGATATGCATCGAGCGCCGCGAAGACCTTGCGGAGGTCGGCGACTAGGGTGTCTTCCTTTCGGATCGTGACTACGATGTCATCGACGTAGACCTGGACAATTTTCCCAATGAGCCCCTTGAGGCATGCTTGCATTGTACGCTGGTATGTAGCATTGGCGTTCTTTAACCCGACGGGCATTGTTTGGTAACAAAAGACTCCGTCGGGTGTGATGAATGCAGATTTTTCTTCGTCGTTGACGTTCAGTCTGATCTGTTGGTAACCTGAGTAGGCGTCCAGGAAAGACAGGCGCTCGCAGCCTGCTGTCGAGTCGACGATCTTGTCTATCCGCGGGAGCGGGAAGTGATCCTTGGGGCAGCATTTGTTGACGGCGGTGAAGTCGACGCACATGCGTAGCTTCTTCGTCTTCTTCTTCTCTACTAGGACAGGGTTGGCTACCCAGTCCGAGTCTTTAATTTCTCGAATGAACTTGGCGTGTAGCAGTCGGTCGATTTCCATGGTGATCGCGTCTCGTTTGGGCTCGGAGAAGCGTCTCATGGCTTGCTTGACGGGTCTGGCGTCCTTGTGAACTTTTAAGGAGTGCTCGGCGAGATTTCTGGGTATTCCTGGCATGTCAGAGGGTTTCCATGCAAAGATTTTTCAGTTCTCACGTAGAAACTCGACGAGCGCGCCTTTCTATGTGGGGGTCAAGCTTGATGACACTTTGACCGTCTTGCTGCTGTCACTTGGATGGACCTGGTGAGTTGTTGTGTCGTCGTTTGTGTTGAAGGCGGCATCCTTGGCTGGCTTCTTTCGGGGTGGAAAGACGGTCTTGTCATTGTCGGCTGATATGGCCTTGAAGTGCTTTTCAACCCTGAAGAACTCAGAAATCCTGCTGAACTCGCGGTCGCAGCTGTTAGAGCGGTCGAAGTCGCCGTGCACCGTGATTACTCCTTTGGGCCCAGGCAACTTGATCATCAGGTAGGCGTAGTGTGGTACTGCCATGAACCTGGCGAAGGTTGGGCGCCCAAGTATAGCATGGTATTGTGACTTCCAGTGGACGACCTCAAAGTCAATCGACTCCTTCCTGAAGTGCTCGGGTGTGCCGAGTATGACGTCGAGTGTGATCGTTCCCATGGGTGTGATTGCTTGCCCTGGTACTATGCCGTGGAAGGTTGTTTCAGACTCTGGCAGCTTCTCTGTCGACTTGTTCATCCTTCTCAGGGTGTCGGCGAATATGATGTTAATGCCATTGCCTCCATCCATGAAAACCTTCTTCAGGTTGTAATCTCCTATCAGGGCTTCAACGACTAGGGCGGCGTGCCCGGGTCGAGGTACATCTGACGGGTGGTCTGCCCTGGAGAATGGGATTGGTGTCTCTGACCCTCTCAGTTAGTTTGGCACTGCACGTGGGCAGGTGGTAGCCTGAAGGACTTGGCGGGTGATGAGCTTATGCGCCCTGTTTGAAGGGCGTCCCTTCTGTATCATGTTGAGCTGTCCCCGCGCGGCTGGGTACGCGTCGTGTGCCATTGGTTGGGCTTCTTGTTGCTGCTGCTGTTGGGGGAAGGCTCCTGCGGCCTGTGTCGGGTTGTTGTTCGCGGGTGTTGCCTGAATAGCAAGCTATGGGGTTGGGTGCAACGCCGGCACAGGAGTGATGATATTCTGCATGGCCTCGTAGATCTTGCGTGCTTTGCGGCAATCCTTCAACAGGTGGTTGGCACCCCACTTGCCTGTCTCCGGGTTGCGGAACATCTGATGCTTGCAAGGTTGCGCCAACTCCTCAGTTGGTGTCAACGCGCGTCTCCAGTCGCGTTTCTGGCCTCCATCATTGCGGTTGATGCTACCGCCGATGCGGTTGTACTGTCCTGGGTCGGACTGTCGACCGTGATCGCTGCTGCGACTGTATTGGCGACCTTGATCATAGTGGCGATTGCTATCGCGCGTGTCATCACGGGGGGGGGGGGGGGGGGGGGTTGCTATCCCGCCGCTACTAGCTCGATCGAGTCGAGGTTGGTGAAACGTGGTTTCTTCTTCTGGCGTCCATCCCGCCAGTTACTTGTTCCGGCTTCGTTCTTCGGAGAGGTGTCGCGGACGTAGTCCTCTCCTTCGGCCCACTGGTTGGCTATCTTCATGAGCTCGATCGTGGTCTTCGGCTGGAGCCTACCGAACTCTTCGCGGAGGTCGCGACGAGCGACGCCATGCATGAACGCATCCATCACCCGGTCTTCAGAGACGGCTTCCATGGTAATGCGGAGAAGTTTCCAACGTTGGATGTAGGACCGGAGCGACTCATCTGTTCCTTGCTTACAGGCCTGCAACTCGATGTAGGTCGTCGGCCTCGCGTATGTTCCAATGAAACTTTTGATAAAGATATCTTGGAATTCTTCCCAGGTCTTGAAGGAGTCCTTCGGTTGGCTGGTGAGCCACCCGCGCGCTGAATCCGTGAGCATGAGCTGGATGTACTGCATCGCCGTGGTCGATGTTCCGCCTTGACAGGTGCAGGCGATGAGGTAGTCTTCGAGCCAGAGGCGCGGGTCTTGTTTCCCGTCATACTTGGGTGTTCCTGCTGCCAGCTTGAAGCCTTTGGGCATACGGGTGTCGCGGATGTTGAAGCTGAAGCATGTGGCCCCGCACGGCTCGAAGTCGCGATCGGCCTGGTCGTCCGGGTTCGTCGTGTCAGTCGAACGCTGGGCGCGGTTGCGGTCAACTGTCCTTTGCACGATGACATTGCGAAGGTCTTCGCCTGGTTGTGGGTGTCGTAGTGGCCTTGCTGCAGGGCCATCTAGAGCTGCCGGCTCTTGTGCTTGATGTTCTTGCTGCTCACGTGCCCGGCTGCTTGGCGCCTTGTTCGACAAGGCGTCCTCGATTCCCTTCACGGACATGATCTGCTGTTTGTGGAGAACGGTGCGCGCATCCCCCTCAGGTGGCTGAGTGAGCCGAAGGTATGTTTCGACTGCCATGATAGCAGCATTCGCCATTTTAGGGATGGGTATCCCGTTCTCGTCCTCGGTTATGAAGGAAGACTCGAGATTGCGAGTGACCCTGGCTCGATCTGCTTCCGTCATAAGGGGAACGCGAGCTCTGTGTCGCCGTCCTCCTTGGTTGACTTCAGTGGAGGAAGTAAATGAGTAGGCAGCCCGTTTGGCGCTTGACGTGTCGGCCTCCCTCTTGCGCCGGAGTAGCTCGGCTTTTTTGGCGCGAAGTCGCTCGCCTTCCTTGCGTAGCAAGTACTGGACTGCCAGCTGGTCGTCCCGAGGTGCGTCGGGCGGTGGAAACGTACCGTCATCGACGTGCTTCATAACTCTGATCGCCATGTCGCGCGTGATGGTGAGCCGCGTCACCTGATCAGGCATGACCACCTCCAATGGATATGCAGGTTCATCGTTGCCTTCTGGAGGCACTGTGCCAGTCATGAAGACTTTTGCGGGGTAAACTTGGGTGGGGGTGTTTACGCTGCCGTTGTTGCTTCCGTCATCCGAGCCTTGCTCGGGATCGAAAATTGCTGCCACGTGATAGGCAACATAGCCGTCATTGCGCCTTCTCGTGATCTTTATCGCAGTCGTGGAGGATGATTTCGCAGTCGCCGGAGCGAGCGCGATTGGCTTGGGGAAGACTTGATCGGTCCATGAAGATGTGCACGACGCGGCTGTCGGCAGCGCGATCTCGGTCGCACGCATGGGTGCGATTGCCGCAGTCGAAGTCGGAGTAGATCTTGGTTTCGCCAGCCGTGCGATCGAGATGGTTGAAGTAGGCTCGATCTGCATGGCCGCTGTCGAAGTGGTTGACGTAGTCGAGGTAGAAGCGGGTTGACCGGTCGAGACGCGATCTTCACACTTGTGGCAGGCGCGGCCTCCTCAATAGGTGGCGACCAGTGCGTCGCGACGATAGCTGATGTGGGTGTCACGGGTCGCGCGCTGCGCGGTCGTCGTGGACCTGAATATTTCACGACTGTCCACAAAGCAATGTATGGAACCAAAGGTGATGCGTATACCTTCATACAGATCGGTGTACACCGAGCGGCGGGCCGGCGGGTGGAAGGCATACTCGAAGGAGCCGAACCGGATTGGCTCCCGGGTGATGCAGACGTCGGTCTTCTTCACGATGGAGCCGGTGTGACCATGATTCCAACGCTCGTTCTTTCCCACAAACGGCGCCAATTGACGAGGGCTTAACTCGTAAATCCCAGGGTTGTCCACCCCGGGTTGATTGAGTGGAAGAGAGGAGCGTTGGTGACCACGACGGCTGACAAGCGGGACGATTTACCCAGGTTCAGCCTCCCGGAGGATAACACCCTACTTCCTGCTTGTCTGGTATTGATTGCGGGTTGAGATTACAATGCCGAGATGTCGATCTCGCTAGGGTCTGTGGTGGTGGCTATGAGCGTGTCCTTGGACGAGCAACCCTCCTGGCCTTTATAGGTAGGCCAGGTCCCGGGTGAACGGTGCCGATGGCATTTACAGATATGGCAAGTCGTATGACCTAATCAGGTAGAACTAGGTCACACGATACCCCTAGTGGGCCTTCTATGGGCCTCCGTAACCTTGGCGTGGCCCAGGTAGCCTCATTGTGGGGTAGTCAAAGAGTAGCCCCACGTCACCTGTTGTCTTTAGTTTTATTTCATATGTAATTTCAAGTTCACTTCAGCTACTGAACTTTTGAAAATCTCTTTGGTTTGACGGGTTCTGTTACCGTATCTTTACTATTAAAGCAGCATGAGTGATATGGTGTCACAAGCCAAATACGTTCATAGTTTGAATTAATTACATGCCCTGCCACCTATAAATGGTTACATGTTCAGAAAAGAAAAAGAAACAAAAAGGAGGTATATGCACTCGCACCGAAAACTAACCTCCTTTCACCTCCACCTCGTGTCCTATATGGTTGCTGATTTGGCTAACAAATTTTATCTTAAAAACAACAAACATATCTTATCTTTTAAAAACAACTAACAAGTCTTATCCTTCGTGCATTCACCTCGAGTCCTACGACGAAGACGTCGGCCGTCCTTTGCGACGACCTCCGGCGGGTTTCCTCCTCTATTTGTGGCCTCTCCTCTCCCGATACCGACCCTCTCCTCTCTCTACGAGGATCCCGACTCTCCCTTCCCACACCACCACAAGGCGTTGCTCAGAGCTCGAGAGGGCAAGGAGGGATGCGACTTTTGGAATTTTGGGGATCGATTGGCGTGGTGCAGGAGACCCACCGGAGGCTTACAACGGAGGTGGAAGGGATGTGGAGGAAGAGCGGCTCTCATGGTGTGGCTGACAGGTCTGGGAGGAACATGCACGAACGATTGTCGAAGAGGACGAGAGCACAAAAAAAAAATCCGGCTGAAGGCGGCGTCCATGACAAAAGAATGATGCCTGTCAGTAGGGTCAACCTGATGCCACCACGCTGTGAAGCTCTTCTCCGACCTTGTGCCTTTTTAATGCATCTAGCTGTGCTCGGAAGGTACCAAATTGAGTTCACTTTATTTATTTGAAACTATAGTTACATTTGTGGATATAGGCATGTTTTGTTCTTACTGTAATGTTAGCTCTGACTTGCACCCAGAAAGATTAATGGACGCGTCTAGCTAACGGCCGGCTGTAGATTCGTCGACCGGAACGGCTGACCAAAGAGGCAAGTTATTTTCCCATGTGATAAAAAAGGAAAAATCTCCAACGCGCTGGTTCCCTGTGGTCCTCGCCGTCGGGAAGCCTATGCGCCCATCCCGCCATCATCACGCGATGACCTTCACAACCTCCACCCCACCCCGATTGCCCCATCCCAGATTCTTGCCGGAAGTCCACCCAGCGCGAACGCTCATAGGTCCCTGCTCCTGGCATACGGGATCTCTACCGCCGCCCAGACCAGGGGCAGCCCCGGCCCCAGGCCGCCGTTCTTCCTCAGATTCCGGCGACCTTCTGCCAGCAACGTAGGCATGACTGCCCCATGACACGAGCAGCAGTGTGGAGAGCAGCTCGGGGGCAGCAGCAGAGGGGGCAGAACGGTGACTGATTGGTGGAGTATTGGAGAGTAGCAGGCGGACAGAGCCGCCCCTCGTGAAGGATAATGGCAGGGGAGGCCGTCGGCGGCCGGAATCGGATGAGTGTGTACTGCTGACTGGAAGTCAAAGGAACGGATCGGGAAGGAGAAATGGATGCTGGAGGAAGAAGAAAACGGATGAGAGAGAGAAGAAACATGGCCCACATGTAACAAAGCTGGTACGTGCTTGCTACTTAATTGTGCCGATTTGTGCGCTGCTGCAACAACAATGTGCGACACCACGGAAGCAAATTCATAACACAGACTGTATGATTTGGAATAAATTTTGTGCACGACACAACAATTACACGGCATGTGTAAACAAATTTAGTGCGCTATTAGGCAAGTTCATGACCGTGATAAGCAACTCCACAATAATAAAAATCAAACTTGGTATAAGGAAAAACAATTTTGATGTGCGTCGAGACTACTTCATAACAACAGTCAGGAAATTTGGTGCGAAGAGATGATTTTACAACAACGGTAAGCAATTTTGATATGTGACAAATCAACTTTTGTATAAGAAGAATTTATTTTTGTCAAGAGCCCAACACGATGTGAGGCATATGATAGAGGAGAAGAGAATTTTTTTGGCTGAATATATTGCTTGTGCATTTTGATATAATTTTCTAATTTTGTATGCTTGTTGTCTAACACCACATATTAGTTGCTCAAATTCGAAGACGAAAAACAAAAACTTATCAACAACGGTAGACAATTTATGACAATCGACTCACAACTTTATATTGGCAACTTATTAGTAATTTAGGTAACTTATTAATAGTAGTATAAAATTTGTGATCAACTAGCCAACTCACAAAATAATGTTAGGAAACTTCACATAATTGGTTTTTAATTAGCAAACAATAACTTTGTATCGTGGTTGGCAACTTATCAATAAGGCAACTCTGATGCGCTAGGAAGCAACTTTGTGCGTGATGAAAACACTCGATTCAAAAGAATGGTAGGCGATTTTAGATAACCTAGGACGACTTCACAAGAATAATGGTTAGCTATGTACTAGTGTTCTTTTAAAAGCAAGTCTAGTGCGACACAACATCGGTAAGAAACTCTAAAACAGCTAAAATTTACGCTACGAAACAATTTAGGAGCTAGCCATCAGTACTTTTTTGTTGCCTAGTAGCACATATTAGTTGCTCAGATTCTCTAATTTGTTGTCTCAGTTACATCCTTTATTTGTTGCTCACTTATGATGTTTTATTGCCTACTTTTATTGCGAAGTAGGCAAATTAATTGCTCAATTTAAATAAATAGTTGTCCAGCTATATATGTTTATTGACTAATAATACCAAAGTTGACTTATTTGTTTTGGAGCTGCTTACAACAGTTTTAAAGTTGCCTACTAATGTTTGTAAGCAATTTTAGTGTGCGATGAGCCAACTTGAAAACAGTGTAAGCTACTTTGTATGAGATGAGACGGCTAAAAAGCAAAAAATGGTATGAAGTGAGAGCAACTAAAAGAAACACATTTGGTATTAGGCGAAACAAAGTTGGACAATTTGATTAAGTTTAGCATGTGATGAAGCAAGACGACACCATCAGTAGGCAACTTTTGTATGAGGAAGACCATTTTTAGTGTGCAGTCAATAAACATAAAAATATTGTTAGGCAATTTTGTAACAAATGAAAGCAAATTTGCTTCAAGGAGAAGCAAATTTAGTGTGCGGTGAAGCAAGACAACGCCATCAGTAGGCAACTTTGGTACGAGGAAAAATATTTTTAGTGTGCGATCAATAAACATAACAACATTGTTAGGAAAATTTATAACAAATGAAAAGAAATTCAGTTAATTAGTGGATACATAAGCAACTTTTGTTTGCAATGAGGCAACATCAGCTAATTGGTGGATTTAAGCAAGTAATATATGGAGAAGACAATAAATTGGTAGAATCAAGCAAAAAATATATGAAGATAGGCAACAAACTGATAGAAATTAAGCGACACATGATTAAGCAGATTTATGCACGTTTATGATGTATGATGTTAGGCAACAAATTACTAGAAGTGTGGCAACTAACATGTGCCGTTTGGCAACAATCAGTACAAATGGCTTTCAGCTCTACGTACATACTCGACCTAAGGTCTCCTGTGTATATAATGAGTAGTGAAAGGACATAATTGCAAAATAGCCAAACAGATGAGGTTATCCCAACCTTTCTCCTACTGTTGCTGAGAAAATCTTCTACCACCAACGCAAACTCCAATGGAGGCCTCGCCGTCCCACACTCTCAACGTGACTCGACCACCAACCGCGGAAGCCCCACCCTACAACCAGTGTCCTCTTTAGCCATACGGGTGTTCTCCTCTTTTTGATGACCATCACTGCTAGTCTAATACTATGGCAGGCTGCAGGTAGTTAGCTCGGCGGAGGAGACCAGCACACCGAGCGGCGCCAGCAGTAGGATGCGGTGGCGGGAGTGCGAGCGTGCGGACAGCCGGTGAGGGCCAGCACGACGGCGACCAGAGGCCAGAGCAGCAGGATGCGAGGTACTCACGTGGGGAGCCGCGACAACCTAGCCGGCGGCGTGGAAGTGGAAGCCAGCACCGTGGAGGTGGATGTCGGCGGCCGGAGTGCGCCGGAAGCCCCGTCGGGCGAGCGCGCGTCTGGAAGTTAGAAGGACAAGCGGGTAGGGAGTGGTTCGTTGGCGACGATGGCGTCAGCGTGCGCGTGAGAAGCGGTAGCGCGGCCGTTCGCTTCGTCCAAATAACGCGCGCGCGAGAATAAGAATAGTCCAAGATTAATTGGTTGCCGAAGCTTGTCTTAGGTTTTTGAATGAGATGGCTTTTCCGATATGAGTTTTGCTCCCAAAAGTTAGCATCTTGAATTTTAGAAATAGGCTGAATACAAAAATTGAAGGTCTTACGCCTGATGCATCTGAAGTTCCTGAAGTTCCTCACTGTTGCAATTGTATTGAACTCCTTATTGGCTCTGACGCGAGAAAAATATTCCATCGACCTAGATATTTATTTTGTACTAAACTACTGCATCTGAACTTATTTTTGTTTACCTGGATTATATAATTTTTATTACCGTACCTTCGGTGGGCATTAAAGCCAGCCTAAACCTTTATTTCCTAAAAATCACAGTGCCAGCGTAGCAGTCATTACAAGCATAGGAACAAGGAAGAGAGCTGAGAAGGAAAAATACATCAAGAGGGAAGAGGGGTTAAAGGTCGGTCAAAAGTAAGACAGAAGGCCTTGAGAAGATTAACAACAAGGATTATATATATATCCCACCTCGTATATGGAGCTATGTGTTTGTGAAAGGAGTGTGCAGATTTTTGTAGTCCTCTTGCCACCCTTGGATTTTTCTCTCTTTATCTATCAATGTTAACTACAGTTTCATTTTTATTTTCAGGGTGCATACAAAATCTATAATTGGGCATAATAAGCCTCATTGAGGGTCATATCTTGACAGCAACCACCTCTACCGGAATAAACACAAACACATGAAAGTTAACTACTATTGCGCATAGTAACTACTAACTCGTTAATGTGCTAATATTTAAAGAAAAAAAATGAGACTTCAGAACTAATCTTCCATCTACGTATTGTGTTGAGAAAGATGGGCTGTATTAGTGTATAAATTGGTGTATGTTTTGTAGATGAAGTGAAAACACATCTATTTGTATTAGGTTAGCAGTGTACATGCTACATAAATCTTTATTATTTTTCTTGATTCCTGTCAAACTCAACCAATGAAGTATTTTCTCTCCAACATATTTGTCGTTTGTTAAATCAATGTTAATGTTAATTCATGGGTTTCCAGATTGTGCACTTCTTGATCTCTGTTAGCAAAGAAATTACGCCAATGCTCCTTTTGTTTCCCTTGCAGGGTTGTGCTGTGATCATGTAAACAAGCACAGCCGGTCCATCTACCACTAGTGGAAAAAGGGGCTCCAGTCCCGGTTCCAGAGGGCCTATAGTCCCGGTGTAGCAACCGGGACTGTCAGGCCGGGACTAGAGCCCCCCCACCCTTTGGTCTCGGTTCAATATGAACCGGGACCGCACCCCCCCCACACCAATTAGAGCTCCGCACGTGGAGGTGGCAGGGCGCGCGGGGGCGAACCCTTTAGTCCCGGTTCGTGTTACGAACCAGGACTAGGTTTTATTTTTATTTTTTACATTTCAGGGTTTTGTTTTTTTTTATTTCAGGGTTTTGCTTTTTTTCTATTTCTGGGTAGGGGTTTCGGATGGTACCACGTAGATGCGTCGGGGTAGGGGTTTCGGATGGTACCGCGTCGATACGTCGGGGTAGGGGTTTCGGATGGTACCACGTCGATGCGTCGGGGTAGGGGTTTCGGATGCTACGGCTTCGATGCGCGAAAAACACGTATAAATTATTATACAAAGCTAGATGAATGCATCAGGCATATATACAATTACATGAAAATCATGTGTTGATAACACATACACAATTAAGTACGCCTGGTACATGAAGATCACGTTTCCCGGTTCCAGATACTTAGAAGTATTTTGTTACATGGAGATCACTATATTTTACATGTCTGCACTAGTCAAAATAGTGGTACTCTCCGGTCTCCGGTATGACATGGGCGAGGTAAAATCGCGTCAACTCCTCTGCAAGTGCCCTGAAACGGGTCTTTATTGGTAACTCGCTGAGCTTTCTTGCCAACTGTAAAAAAATGACATCACAATGAATACATGAGATATGAAATGAATAAAACTCATCACGCTTGATGGTACAAAAATAATGTTGTGACTAGAGCTTTACGTACTTCGATATTTCTTTTGCTCTTCAAACTCTCGTTGACCACAGTGTGCATGTACTCGCAAACGTAGAATCCACATAGATCAGTCCCTATTGGCTGTTTAAGGCAAGTCTATACAAAAATAGAATTTAATCAAATAATAATAAAGTATGATAATGGTGCATGTGCCTAGTTATAGTACTACTTACATCGTTACTATGCCAGCGCAGTTTCTCTGCCCATCCACTGTTCGGATGTTGCGCGAGGAACATTTTCCAAACACTGCATGACAAGAAAATGAATGAATGAGTCATAAATTTTTTTATATTAGGAAATGAACGAAAGGGGCGATAAGAAAAGAAAGTACC
Source organism: Poa annua (assembly GCA_026929855.1). Classification (NCBI taxonomy): domain Eukaryota; kingdom Viridiplantae; phylum Streptophyta; class Magnoliopsida; order Poales; family Poaceae; genus Poa; species Poa annua. The sequence goes on along the minus strand of CM049431.1, from coordinate 73,320,463 downwards.
TTGCCACCAAATCAAAACAGGTCTTGTATTGTTTAGGGCATCTTCTTAACGAGTCAAGGACAACAATTCTCCTTTCCGCAAGTCAATAACGATAAGAATGTAGTGGGAGCTGCGCACGTTTATAAATAGTCATGCATAACTCATCAATTAAACTTAACATCGGGTGAGAAAAATAGAATGTGTAATAAGCAGTAACACTCACTTGAAGTTGTAAGGCCATAATATATATTTTTTGTAAGCTTGTCGCTTGAAAAACATTAGCAAATTCCCCGGTGTATCCTTGTTAAGTATTGGATCAATTATGTTATCTTCATGCATTATAAAGGGGTCAATGAACCCAATGTGGTTGATTTTATGCTTCTTGCATTCGAGCATCTTCATTCTGCGTAATGAAGCACACAAATATTATAGAGAGGATTATCACAGACAATGAATGAGTAGAGCTAATTAAAACATTAAATTACAGGAATAGATCACTTACAGACAATAGGAACTCATGATAGCTTTGTCGAGGGCCCGGAGATTGTATAACTGAAAGATTTCGGCGAAGTAAAGGACAACGGAGTATTCTTGTAAATAATGCTCTTCCTTAACTGCCATCATGAGAGCGTCTTTATTCGTCTCCTTTACGATATTCTTGTACCAGGTTTAAAACTGACGCATTCTTGTGGGTAAGTCGCCGTTGACAAAATCTTCCCCGTGAACATAAGTACGAACGACTTCCGCGAAGGGGATATCATCTCCCGAATATACCAGCTCCCGCACATTGATGTTTTTGAGAACTTTGTCATCAAGCACCTTGAGCGGGGGGGGGGGGGGGGGGGGGGCGACTGTGCGTCTTGTTCTCCGAGTTGGGCAACTTGTTTCCCTTTTTTCGATCGATCATCCATCTCTTCGTCATATGACTTACCAATGTTGCGATCATAGTCTGTTGGCGGCGATGGTGGGGGGTTGTATAGGGCATCGATGCAACGGTCAATTTTCTCCTGAGGAATTCCGGCAGTAAATTTTGCAGGAGGCAATTGTTTCGCTAACGCTTTCTGTTTCACGCCAGCAAGCCAGGCATCCGTATGTTCTTTGCAGGCGATATCGTTTTCCTCGACGGTTCTCTACCAAGGTAACTTTGGAGTAGGCGGCGGTGTTTTCTGCTTTCTAGGTTTCTTCCTAACAGGAGAACCAGACTGGCGCCTACTCGAGAGCGACTTAACATTCTGGCGGACTGGCACAGACTGCGATGGCCTCGGGCTAGGAACCCTCTCGGGGGGCGGTTGGCTTTGCTGTTGAGCTGGAGAAGGACTCGGGCTGGGGTCCCTATCGGGGAGGTGTGGGCTTTGCTGATGGGTTGGAGATGGACTCCGTCTTTGATCCCTCTCAAGGAAGAGTGGACTTTGCTGGTGAGCTGGACTCCTAGAACGAGGAGTGGACTTTGCTTGTTCTGAAAGGACGATGTATTTCTTGGGCCATAGGGCGAAGGCATGCTTGACGTCTGCCAACGTTTTCTCCTCGTCACCTCCAGGTAACTCAAGTTCCAAGGTTTCAAATCCCGGCATAATTTCATCCACCCCGACACGAGCGTAGCCATCTGGAATTTGACCACAATGGTAGAGTTCTCCAGGTTGAATTACTAAAGCTTGCCCCACCGCCACCTTCAAAGTTATGTTTCTCATTGCTATATGTAGCTCACAACCTGTAGGCTCTGTGATGTCATCCACTGGGTAGGCACCAACGTCGACCTGACGCGTGGAACCAACGCTGCTTCTACGCTGAGATGGGGCGGCATCTGCTTCATGGTCTAATTGGTGCCGCTGCTGAGGTTCCATTCTTTGCTCCTTCAATGCTTTTATTTCCGCCCGTTGCTCCTTCATTTCACGTTCCAATTGTAATATCCGGTCGGCCTCCTTCTTCTTACTTCTGCTACGGCTTCTATAAGTGTGAGCGGATTCCGGCCACGCAGTCTTAAACGTAGCACCGCCAGGAAAGCCTCGAGCTCGTCCAACATGTTCAGGATTCCCCAGGGCCCGTGTCAGCTCGTCATCCTCTCTATCGGGTTTGAACACACCATTGCGAACATCATTAATTGCTTTTTCAAGCTTCTCTTTGATTATGTCAACGAGAACCTTCCATTTTCCCCTTCCAACAATCTCTCCGGTTTTAGGGTCCAACATTGCCCCATGCGCGAACAACCAGAATTTTGACCTCTCGGGCCAGTCAAGTGTCTTTGGACGGACCCCCGATCGAAGCAGTTTTTCTTCATAGGCTAACCACTTAGGAATGGCGCTCTTGTAGCCACCTGTCCCCAATGTATGGTGGTGTACCTTCAGCCCAGCATTCAATTTATTTATCTCCGATCGGACCACAGCCATAGGTGATTTCCTATACGCCTTAAACGCCACCCATTCAGATTCTAACTTCTTCCCTTGTGCACCACTGAAATCTGGATCTTCTTTTGTTTCTTCATATTGATTCCATAACTTTTTCTTCCAGTTCTGGAATTGTTCCGCCATCTTAATAAGAGTCCACTTCTTGAGGTTGTCCTTCTTCACTTTAGAGAGATCTGGCGGGAGGGTGAAATGTGACAACAGCGTGTTATAGACCAAATCCTTAAGAACTTGGTGGACATAACATGGGTCCTCCACATCTGCGGCCGCCGGCTTATTCCATTCGCGTATGCTGATTGGGATCATGTCCCTAACAATAACTTCAGCTTGACTTATAAATTTGTTGCGGTTCTGTTTTGGTTTGAGCGGTTCGCCGGAATCAGCAATTTCCTCAATCGGTAACTTTGGATCCTCGCTCGTCATTCTTTTTGCCTTGCCTCGAGGAGCACATGGTGGCTGCTTTTTCGCAGATTTGCTTGATCCGGATGGCTAAAAGAAAAATGAGTCGTTAATAAATACAACACAAATCAATTAATGCATGTAGTTAACAACAACATATCGACATATTTATTATAAACACATATACACCTCTTCGCCGGAGTTTGTTATCACCACATCTCGTGACTCTATTCCATCACCAAAGTCGTTCAAAAATTGTTCGAAATCATAATCATCTACATCTCCTCCAGCTCGGGCATCATTAAAAATAAGTTGTTCCATTTGGTCTTCCATCTCTTCGTCTCGTTGAAATTGTGCTTCTTCTATCTGCTCGTCTCGCAAGTGCTCCATAGCTCAAATGTACCTGCAATCAATAAAATTTGCAATCAAGTTTAGATTTATTCTAAAAAAGATACAAGTATGCAATCCTATAAATTACAAGAATATGAATATTGGGTTGAATGATTGTTTAAAATATTCTATAAATTACAATGTACCTGTTTACTACTCAAGCATGTCAAACTAATGCACCCAAGTGTAACTCTCATAAATAAAACTGGGAGGAAGCAGCTGATACAACTGGGAGGAAGCAGACCAGTGCTCAAGTAATTAGGCAACAATGGGGCAGAGGCATTTAGTGCATTGCTTTGCACTAAAAAATCAGAAAGGAGGCAACCTGAACTGGAGGCAATAGCATCTGATCATCAAGTTAATCCAACATTTGCATTCCAAATAAAAACGTATGCCAGTGAGTTATTAAAAAGGCAACCTAGGCAAATATGGTATCACATCTACCAATTAATTAGATAGATGGACCACAAGCAGTGAGTGAGCACTCAATACAGTTAACCTGAAGAGAGCAATTAGAATGGTATACACATTGTTCTTAAACCAAGGACAACCCCAGACAATATCTAGAACCTAAGAAACACATCCACAAGTCAACGAAGCTAAGCAATTAGAATTGCTTGGTAAGCAAGAGAAGAAGAGACCTCCTGCAAGTTGTATAATGAATTGTATATCAATATTAGCCAAATCGATTGCAAACACTTAGTGACGGCTCATCCTACTTTGCATATGCATTTAGAATCATCTCATCCTACTTTGCATATATATTTAATACAAAATCATCTCATTATCTGTATTAAAATATAAGAGATTTTACGAGCACGCTAGCAAGAACAGTCAATACGACGGCAATGATCCAATGACCATATATCAATACTGCTCCCATATATATGCATAATAGTAACAAATAACATTATGAAAATACTAACATTTCAGAAAGATTATGAACCACCAAATAACATTATGCATAATAGTAACAAATTCGATTCTTCTATGATTAAATCTAAGAATAGTGGCTTGGCTGGAAACCGTGTCGGTTTCTGTTTTTTGCTTCGTTGATGTTTGTCTAAATGAGGATATCCATGTTTCCTAACTTAACCTAACCCTAAATCAAACGGCGGCATGAGACGTGGCGGTGGAAAATCGGAGAGGGGAGTAGGAGCTCACCACAACGGCGACGAGGACGGCCGAAACAGCGCGGAGGAGTAGCGGGCCGGAGCCGCGGGCGTGGAGGAGGCCACGGGACGGTGACCGGAGCAGCGCGGGCCAGAGCGGAGCAAGGGGCGAGAGGAGGTGTGGTGGCGCGCCGGACTGGAGCAGAGCTTCGCCGAGCGCACTTCGCCGGCGAGATACGGGCGCCGGAGCGGAGCAGGGCTTCGCCGAGGGAGGCCGGAGCGGAGAGCGGAGCAGGGCTTCGTCGTGGAACAGGGGATTTTGGTGGGAAGATTGACAAATTTTCGGCCGCGTGAACCTAAACGGCGCGGAAAGGGCCTTTAGTCCCGGTTCGTGTTACGAACCGAGACTAAAGGGTCTTTGGTCGCGGTTCATAACACCAACCGCGACTAAAGGTATGACTGGGCCGCGAATAATTGTGCGCGAAGCCCAGTGGACCTTTAGTCTCGGTTGGTGTTACCAACCGAGACAAATGCCTTTTTTTCTTGTTTCTTTTTACTGATTTTGTTTTTGTTTTCTTTTAAATTGTTTGAATTGTTTACTTATTTGTTTCTTTTTTTTGTTTACTTATTTTTTGAATTGTTTTGGTTTCTAATTTATTTTTCTGTTTTGTTTTATATTCTTTCATTTTAAGATGCCAAGGTGATTTCTTTAAAAAAATCAAAAATATCAGTTTATATTTTTTAAGATTTTTTGTGAAGTAAGTACATAAAATATGATTCCAAATGGCACCCAACTATTTTTCACTAAGAGTGGTGCACACATGATGGATGATCCACAAGTTTGAGTTTTTTCTTAGAATTATAGCTAATTTTCCCTAGTTAATTGAGTTTATGTTGATTTATCGAAAGTAATTCAAATTTGAACTACAACTATTTGATAGTTTGGTCTGAAACTTTTGTAAAAAACATTTTAAGGTACACAACTAGTGGTTATATCACAGAAACATTGATAGTTCTAGAAAATATCACCTCTTCCGATGATTAGTCGTAGCGACCGTTTTGATCGTTTTTAAGAAAAAATGTAATAAAGTGATAAACACCTCAAAAAATAAAATCCTTTGGCATGGGCTCCTTATTTGTGTACTAGTTGCTATGAAAAATGATAAACTTGATTTTTGCCAACATTTGCAAAAAAAGTCTTCACAAAAAGGTCTATCATGTATGAACATCTAGAAGTTTCAAGCCAAATGACCAAGTTATGGTCATTTCGACGACATAGTTTGTGATAAAGATCTCATACTCCACACATAGGTGCATATTGGTATATTAAACAACCTTGCCAAAGGGATTCTTCAAATTATTTTCATAAATATCATTTTCCTTTTTTTAAGTGCAAAAAATGAGGTTTTTTGTGAAGTGAGTACAGAAAATATGATTCCAAATGGCACCCAACTATTTTTCACTAATAGTGGTGCACATATGATGGATGATCCCCAAGTATGAGTTTTTTCTTTGAATTCTAACTAATTTCTCCTAGTTAATTGAGTTTATGTTGATTTATCGAAAGTAATTCAAATTTGAACTACAACTATTTGATAGTTTGGTCTGAAACTTTTGGAAAAATCATTTTAAGGTACACAACTAGTGGTTATATCACAGAAACATTGATAGTTCTAGAAAATATCACCTCTTCAGATGATTAGTCGTAGTGACCGTTTTGATCGGTTTTAAGAAAAAATGTAATAAAGTGATAAACACCTCAAAAAAATTAAATCTTTTGGCATGGGCTCCTTATTTGTGTACTAGTTGCTATGAAAAATGATAAACTTGATTTTTTCCAACATTTGCAAAAAAAAGTCTTCACAAAAAGGTCTATCATGTATGAATATCTTGAAGTTTCAAGCCAAATGACCAAGTTATGGTCATTTCGACGACATAGTTTGTGATAAAGATCTAATACTCCACACATAGGTGCATATTGGTATATTAAACATCCTTGCCAAAGGGATTCTTCAAATTATTTTCATAAATATCATTTTCCTTTTTTTAAGTGCAAAAAATGAGGTTTTTTGTGAAGTGAGTACAGAAAATATGATTCCAAATGGCACCCAACTATTTTTCACTAAGATTGGTGCACATATGATGGATGATCCCCAAGTATGAGTTTTTTCTTTGAATTCTAACTAATTTCCCCTAGTTAATTGAGTTTATGTTGATTTACCGAAAGTAATTCAAATTTGAACTACAACTATTTGATAGTTTGGTCTGAAACTTTTGGAAAAATCATTTTAAGGTACAAAACTAGTGGTTATATCACAGAAACATTGATAGTTCTAGAAAATATCACCTCTTCCGATGATTAGTCGTAGCGACCGTTTTGATCGGTTTTAAGAAAAAATGTAATAAAGTGATAAACACCTCAAAAAATCAAATCCTTTGGCATGGGCTCCTCATTTGTGTACTAGTTGCTATGAAAAATGATAAACTTGATTTTTGCCAACATTTGCAAAAAAGGTCTTCACAAAAAGGTCTATCATGTATGAACATCTAGAAGTTTCAAGCCAAATGACCAAGTTATGGTCATTTTGACGACATAGTTTGTGATAAAGATCTCATACTCCACACATAGGTGCATATTGGTATATTAAACAACCTTGCCAAAGGGATTCTTCAAATTATTTTCATAAATATCATTTTCCTTTTTTAAGTGCAAAAAATGAGGTTTTTTGTGAAGTGAGTACAGAAAATATGATTCCAAATGGCACCCAACTATTTTTCACTAAGAGTGGTGCACATATGATGGATGATCCCCAAGTATGAGTTTTTTCTTGAATTCTAACTAATTTCCCCTAGTTAATTGAGTTTATGTTGATTTATCGAAAGTAATTCAAATTTGAACTACAACTATTTGATAGTTTGGTCTGAAACTTTTGGAAAAATCATTTTAAGGTACACAACTAGTGGTTATATCACAGAAACATTGATAGTTCTAGAAAATATCACCTCTTCCGATGATTAGTCGTAGTGACCGATTTGATCGGTTTTAAGAAAAAATGTAATAAAGTGATAAACACCTCAAAAAATCAAATCCTTTGGCATGGGCTCCTTATTTGTGTACTAGTTGCTATGAAAAATGATAAACTTGATTTTTGCCAACATTTACAAAAAAATTCTTCACAAAAAGGTCTATCATGTATGAATATCTTAAAGTTTCAAACCAAATGACCAAGTTATGGTCATTTCAACCCAAGCTAAATGACCGTGGCAAGACATCTCTGTTGATCTACAACCGTCCGACAAAACATCTCTGATGATCTGCAACCGTTTGGAACGGTCGCAGATCATCAGAGACGTCTTGCCGCTAGTTGCCCAAAGATGCCTCTGCCGAGGGGAGGGTTCACTTTCAGCCTTCACTGAGTGCTCTCTGCTACCCGTGTGCTGTCAAAATAAACTACAATGAGTAGACACCGAGTGCTGAACATGTCCGGGAGGGGGGCTATATATAAGGTACGTGTGCTTCTTTAGTCCCGGTTGGTAACGAAGTGGTCGTGATACTGCTGATCCAACAACTCAAAATCTCTCAAAAGAAACACACCTCAGATCCAACGTCTCAGAAGCGCTAGAAAGAAACACACGATCCATGTGCTTCTTTAGTCTCGGTTGGGAATACCAACCGGGACTAAAGAAGCACATGGATCGTGTGTTTCTTTAAAGCACTTGTGAGCCGTTGGATGAAGATTTGTTTCTTGTGAGGGATTCTTAGCTGTTGGATGGGAACTATCATGACCAGTTCGTGAGTCACATCACCCTATATATAGCCCCCTCTTGAACATGTTCGGCGGTCATTGTCTCCTCATTCTACTTCATCGACAGAATACAAAGCATTTGGATTCCCTGCATACGCCCAACGGTGCATTTCATATGCAGGCACTCACGAGCCATCGTTGGGCTGTATGCAGGTGAAATCGTGTGTTTTGTTCCATGCATCTACAAAATACTCCAGTTCACTTGTTCTTCTGATACAAAGCATTCGGATATTACACATCAACAATAATATCCCTATCTAGTGTTTACTTGTTCTTCTGATTGCGCCGTAACCATGGAAAATTTTCTTCATTTAATTTGATACTTGGATCAGTGTTGACTTTGAAGGGCGGAATGTCATGAAACTTATCGTAATCTTCTGACATGTCTGTCTTGTCCTCCACTCCCACAATGACTCTTTTCCCTGAAAGAACTATGTGGCGCTTTGGCTCACCGTATGATGTACTCGCTTGCTTATCTTTTCTTTTTTTCGGTAGGGTAGACATGTCTTTCACATAGAAAACCTGAGCAATTTCACTGGCTAGGACGAATGGTTCGTACTTCATTGGCTAGGACTAATTTCATCTTATCTTCTAAGCATTGTAGATAAAGATCTTCACTTCTTTTCAATTTTGCTTTCAAATAATTGTTTTCTTTATCCAAAAACTCGACAATAGGGTCAGGTTCAATTTCTGTTTCAACTACCTCCTAGATAAAAATAATTCTATGTCAAGTTGGTCGCCATAATTGCCAGAAACATAGAATGAAATAAATAGTTTTGAAAATATGCCACATCCGAATCATAAACCGGACGAGGACCGACGGGGACGGATATGAGAACCATGACTCTATACATATAATACAAGTTAGAAAATTATACAAGTAATAACTATGCATCTAAAACAATAAAGCTATGTTTTTAAAATCAAATAAAATAAAAGATAGAGGCTCACCGAGGTGGTGCCGGTGACGGGACAGCGCGGGCGATCGACGTCGATAAGGCTCCTCACGACACTAAAACACATAAATCATTATTTAGTTTGAGCATAAATTGCACATATAAAACAAATAAAATCCTAACTTAGGCATTTCATCAAACACCTTGTTTGCACTAAAAATTTGAAATGGGCAAAATGAGCTAAATACGCAATGCCGGAAAGAGGATGAAGAGGCTAACCGTGGGGTGCCTTCAATCTTGCCAAATGGTGTAAAATATTATGGATTATTTAGTCTTGGGGAGAGAAAATGGAGAAGAAATGGAGAGGAAATGGTTTTGAGCTCGGGCTCGGTGGAAAAAATGGAGTGAGCAGGAGTGGAAGAAGCTGATAAAGTCAGGACCTTTAGTCCCGGTTCGTTTCACGAACCGAGACTAAAGGGTTCTGACGCTGGGACCCGCCTTTGCTGCCGCATGCGGTGGACCTTTAGTCCCGGTTCCTAACACGAACCGGGACTAAAGGTCCCTCGCAAAATCGCTGCGCGGGGTTGCACCCCTTTAGTCTCGGTCCAAATCTAATTTGGGACTAAAGGGGTGAACCTAAGCCCCGATTTCCACTAGTGTACGTTCTTCATTGATTCAAAGATTTTCCGTTTGAAGGGGATTATGTGGCCACGGATTGTCCCTATCCCTATGTGAGTATGCAGTTTGAACGATACTACTTTGTGGAAACTAACATGATAGTAATTAGCATGTTATAGGAGAGCCAACAAGTGTAATAAATATCCGTTGAGAAAGAAATACATTTCAGGTTATTGCTACATTAAAATAGGGAGACTCTCACTTCTCGCTAGGTTACTAAAGTAATATGATGATTTCTGTTCCCAAAGTTTCCTTCTCTAGATCTGTATAATGTCATGTGTAATTAGAAAGATATTATTTCTCATCTGGTTTCATCTCGCCTAACTTCAGAAATGTTTAGGAGGAATATGTGCAGACACGTTGATTCAATTGGAACAACTTAATGTTTTGTTTGCGTCAGTGGGCTTAACATTTATAGAGATGAATTAATAATCTGGAAACCTTGCAAAAATGGGATTTTTACAAAAGAGAATCTTGATTAATAGTATGGTTGTTTTTCCACAATTTGATTGTGAAAGTAACTATACATGCTAGAATTTTGAAAACTATGTGATCTGTGACATACAAAAGATTTTTTACAAAGTGAATATTGTTGCACATGGGGCACGTAGTTAGGATCTCCTTTATGTCAATTATTGTTTTCTTCAGTCATATTTTCCTGGTAAGATTTTCAGAGAACTGAAGATAGGCGAGTGCTAGATATTTTCGGAGAAAACATGCCACTTAATTTCAAAAGATGGTGTTGTTTTTGTCATTTAGCTTTTTTCACAAGTTGAACAAATTATACTGTATTTTAGTCATCAAACTCTGGTAGTATATTTGAATGTCATGCACATCAAGTGTTTGAATGAACTGTAGCATATGCTAGTAGTTCAACACATCAAATGTTTGAATATCATGAAATACTTGCATAAATTTTATGACAAGATACATATTCCTTGGATAGTATTACACACGGAAGGTGCCTCATGTTGAAGGCTTGTGTGGGTGAGGGATGTTGCAAAGCTCATGGATAATTATAGAACGGTTGCAAATCAAGTGATACATGATGGTTCCTCGGTTATCTTTTGGCTAGATGAGTGGCATATTGGTGGTGAGTGCGGATGGCGGACCACTTAGTCAGAGACTTGCAAGGTTTGTTGTCGATGAAAATATTTTGGTTAGGGAGATGGTTCATACTGAAGATGTTTCTGATTGCTTTCACTTGCCCATATCGGCAAGAGCATATGATGAACTAACATCAATTTTGAATGTTTGCATGGTATCCATCTGGATGCGACACGTGACACAGCCGGATGAGTGGAGGGCAGCTTGGAAGAATGGTGAGTTTGTTGCTGCCAAGTAGTCAAGTTCTATGCTGGTGTGCATATCACAAATTCAGTTTGTCCTGTGTTCGGTTGGATATGGAAAAATAAGTGTATCATAAGAATTAAAATGTTAACTTGGTTGCTATTGGGAGATAGATTAAATACAAGGGATATGAGCAGGAGAAGGCATTGGAATGTGACAGTTGATGCTTTCTGTGAGTTGTGAGTTGTGCATTGTCTTTTGTTCAGAGGATAAACAACATTTATTCCTTGAATGCAGCTTCAGTGTGTGAGTTTGGAATTATTTACAAATCAGTTGGACACATGGTGATAGTATGGTACAGATGGTTAAGGCTGCTATAGAGAATTTTGCAAAACTTTTCTTCATGGAAGTTGCTACGGTAGCTTGCTGGGATATACAGAAGGTTCAAAATAATAAAATCTTCAGGAATGAGAGGTCTCGGTTTTAGGTTCTTGCATGATATGTGTTTACATGTCTATAGATTTCTAGATAAGCTAGCTCCTGTGGTAAAAGCTTGGTTAGATAGACTGCCTTAATTGTAGTTCTCCGTACTGTTGTTCTTTAATTCAATAAAGTAAAACTGTGGGGCTTTTGCCTCACAATCATGTTTCCAATTTTTTTTGAGAGGCATAAAAGCCATAAATATTTTAACCTTTCTAGAAAATGATTTGTTACCATTCGAAAATGTCCAAAGCAGAATTGCAAATATCATGAGTTATCAGTGATTCATCTGTGAGTAGTATCATTTGTTTTGTTACAACTTAGTATATTGAGGTTTAGAAAAAGAGACGAGCATACATCGTGTTTGTTACTTTTCTTAATGCTATTTTAATTACCGAGCTGTGGTATGTATGCTTATGTACATTTTACAAACTCAGTCAGAATCCGTGGTATGGAGTGTAATCTTTACTATAAAAGAAGAATGTTGAGGTTTAATAAGGAGACCAATGAGTGTTTATGGTGCTTTTCACTTTTCTAAATGCTATAAGTTACCGAGTTGTATGGTATGATGTGCTTATATACACCTATATGCCGTGTACATGTGCATTTAATTTGAAATGGATGTGGTCCATAAAAAATGTAATTAGCTTGTGAGCTCATATGCTCCCGGTGGAATAAAAAATAAACATAGTAAAAAATTCAAAAAATCTGAAAGTTTGTGGAAACAAACATATACAAATGTGCTAAGTACGTACTAAATTTCATGGAATGACATCTGGGTTGTTCAGTGGTAAAATAGGATTGCAGAACTGAGTTTTAGAGCATTGTTGTTGCTATTTTTGCACAGAGAACCCCACCTGTCATTTCTTCACGAAACTTGGCATGTATTGAAAAAAGGTATCCGGTAGCAATTGTTCTCGGTTCTTTTAAATGATTTACTATCTGTTTAGATATGTTATTTGAACATGAGCACATGAGCTCGAAAACCAAAACGGCTTCCATGTGCAGAATTAATGTCGCAAATACATAGCCGGGAGAAGCTTTAAAGACTTGTTAAACCATTTTATGGTTAACTTGTGCCTTTATTATACCATTCAATTTTTGACATTGTAGTCATATGCTTGTGAATTGTTAGTTTCTATCAATGGTCATGGCGATTTATTTTGTACCTATATAGTTTCTGTCGGGAGCAGAGCTTTTGTGATTATTTACCATCATTGCTTAATGTTGGTTCAACACTGAATATGCAACGGTTTGAATGAACTATACCAAGGCCAATAGTTCAACACATCAAGTGTTTGAATATTATGTGAAACAGTGATCAAGGTATCTGAGAGCCTTATGCCATAAACTGTTTATCTTTTTTAGACAATGATCTTTTAGCATTAGAGCATGTCCAAAGCAGATTTGTAAATATTATTGGCCATCTGTGATTGATCTGTGTAATAGTGTCATTTTGTTTTGTTACAACTTAGTATATTGAGGTTTTTAAAAAGAGATAAGTGACCAATCATGGTGTGTTTTACTTTCTAAATGCTATTTAAGTTACCGATTTGTGGTATGTGTGCTTATATGCACTTGTGTGCCGTGTAGGTGTAAATTTCATTCAAAATGGATGAGGGTGCAGAATTAGTGTCACATATACATAGGGTAAAGATGCTTTCATGACTTATTGAATGATTAGTGTGGAACTATTAGATTATTTGTTTCATTACCCGTTACAACGCACGGGCAATCACCTAGTCCTACTTATCTTCCTTTTATCGAACTGGCTGGGTGGTGGCATTCCAAGACGTATTGCACCTATATTACAAAAAGTTCAAGAACTAGTAAATTTCCAATCTATTTAATTTGTTTTGTGGAGTAACTTTTCTATATATTATAACATTTACTGCAAAGCACGCATATAATGTATATTTCATAATTGCTTCAAAATCCCATTAGATTTTTTTTTCCTGACAATTGGTTCCATATTTTATCACCTTACCATTGGTCCTCATCAGCACAGATCTCCAGGCAACAGAGTTGAATAGTAGATGATGTTCACTACGAGAGATGCCAGCCTGAGGACTATGCACTAGTAGAAAACAGGCTAAAGGAGCAAACTCCAAAACCCCATTTGTCCCGGTCGTACTGCAAACCGGGACAGATGGGGCTTAAAACCCGTCGAGCGCTCCAGGCGACACCCATTTGTCCCGGTTCCAGCCACGAACCGGGACAAATAAGCTGGCATCCACCGAGCGCTCCAGCGTACACCTATTTGTCCCGGTTCGTGACTGGAACCGGGACAAATGACATGGTTTCAGTTACACGCGCGCGGAAGTCGAGCCATCGTCGCGTTTTTTCGACGCGCACGGAAGACGAGCGGAAGTACGGCGCCACCGGCGATTCCTCTGCCTCCGGCGATTAATTCCTCTGCTCTCCGGCCGGCGATTCATCTACCTCTCCGGCGCTATAAAATGCACAGTACGGCTCCTCCACACACCATCTCTCCGGCTCCTCCACACACCATTTCTCCTCTCTTTTCTCCGGTCCTATGGAGCCACTCGCCCGTCCGCCTCGGTCCGAGTTGTACTACTACAAGAAGGAAGGCATGCGGTTCAAGGTGTGGGTCACCCTTCGTGCCTGGCGCGTGGAGAAGTGGATCCGCGACGTGAAGAACTACTTCCTCGACGCCGCTCCGATCAAAGCCGTTGGACTCGATTGCGAGTTCACCGACCCTCGACGGAAGGATACTCCGCAGCGCGCCGCCGTCCTTCAACTCTCGGTGGCGACCGAGACTCTTGTCTACCAAATTTGCGAAGCTGATCGGGTGCCACAGGTCCTCGTGGATTTCTTAGGTGATGAGACAATCAAATTCTACGGCGTGGCAATCCATAATGACATGAAGATGCTAGCCTACTACGGAATAATTATTCGGTCCGGGGTCGACCTGCAGAGGGATCGCCGAAACCCTACCGGCAATTTTACTCCGAGTCTCTATGCTCTCTCTAATGCGGTCATTGGGACAAATCTGGAGAAGAAGAAGAAATACAAGAAGAAGAAGAACACGGAAGACGACAAGGAAGACACGTTAGAAGAAGACCTAATTTTCGGATGGGGCAACGTTCCATTGAGCTACGATCAAGTCGTATATGCTGATTTAGACGCTCGCCTTGGCTTCGAGATTGCACGGAAGTGGGATAGTCTACGCGGCTATAATACTGAGTATGATCATCTTAATGTCATTGATGAGTAGACTATCTATGTATTCCGTTACGCAAAATACTGTGTGCGCGTGTTCTCATGTATTGACCGAAATATATCTAAAGTTTGCATAAGTTATTCCAAAGTTTGCAAAAGTTTTTTCAAATTCCAAAGTTTGCAAAAGTTATTTAAAACAGAAAACAGAAAATGGTTTTGTATTAGTTAGTCAAATTCAAACACTTTTCATATTCATAGTTTTTTCAAAATCCAAAGTTTGCAAAAGTTATTTAAAACAGAAAACAAAAAAAGAAAATAAAAACAGAAAAAGAAAATGAAAAAACCCCCATCTATCCCGGTTTCAGTCACAAACCGGTTTGTGGCTGGAACCGGGACAAAAAATTGGTGCCTATATATACTCACCAACAGCGCCCCCTCCCAAAACCATTGGAGGCCTTTTTTTTGGAAATGGAAGGAGGGGGTGTGTGCAAGTCTTTTTTTTTAAGTATGCATGCAAGGTGTTCGATGAAATGCCCGAGAGAGTTCATGAAATGATTTGATGTTCACTTAAAGAAGTTTATCCTTATCCTTCTTTTCGATCGAGGTTAATTTTTTCTCATTTCATTTGTCATTAATTGATACCGTGCATGTTTAGTGATTATTTCTCGATGGTCTGTAATGGTTATTGATATAGTTAATTATATAATGTAGATGGACCGACAATGGATGTATGGTGACCGACGCACTGCCGAGTACATGACGGGTTTGAGGAAATTTCTCGAGAAAGCCCAGGCCCACAGTACCAATGGTTTCATGTGTTGTCCATGTGTCAACTGTCAGAATAAGACAGATCACCCAAGCGCGAGAACCCTTCAAAGTCATCTTATTCGGCATGGTTTCATGCCCAGCTATAATTGTTGGACGAAGCACGGAGAAAAAGGGGTTATGATGGAAGACAATGAAGAAGAGGAAGATGATGACAACTATCCTATGTTCTCGGAGTACGGAGATTCTGCAACGGGGGAAGCTGAAGCTGAAGAGGCACCAGATGAGCCCGCTGACGATCTTGGTAGGGCCATTGCTGATGCAAAGAGAGAGTGCGGAACTGAAAAGGAGAGGTTGAAGTTCGACCAGATGTTAGAGGATCACAATAAATTGTTGTATCCAATTTGCGAAGATGGTCAGAAAAAGCTGGGTACCACACTGGAATTACTGCAGTGGAAGGCAGAGTGTGGTGTAACTGACAAGAGATTTGGAAAGTTGCTGCAGATAATTAGGAAGATGCTTCCAAAGGTCAACGAGTTGCCCGGCAACACGTACGAAGAAAATAAGGTTGTGTGCCCTCTACGATTAGACGTGCATAAGATACATGCCTGCCCTAATGACTGCATCCTCTACCGCGGTGAGTACGAGAATTTGGATGCATGTCCAGTATGCACTGCATTGCGGCATAAGATCAGACGAGATGACCCTGGTGAAGTTGAGGGTGAGCGTCCCCGGAAGAGGGTTCCTGCCAAGGTGATGTGGTATGCTCCTATAATACCACGGTTGAAACGCCTGTTCGCGAATAAAGAGCATGCCAAGTTCTTGCGATGGCACAAAGAGGACCGTAAGAAAGACGCGATGTGTAGACACCCCACTGATGGGTCGCAGTGGAGAAAAATTGAGAGAGAGTTCCCGGAATTTGAAGATGACACAAGGAACTTAAGGTTTGGTCTAAGTACAGACGGCTTCAATCCGTTTGGGGAGCAGAGCAGCAGTCATAGCACATGGCATGTGACTCTATGTATTTATAACCTTCCTCCTTGGTTGTGCATGAAGCGGAAGTTCATTATGATGCCATTGCTCATCCAAGGCCCGAAGCAACCCGGCGACGACCTTGATGTGTACCTCAGGCCATTATTTGAAGAACTTTTACAGTTGTGGCGGGAAGAAGGTGTACAGGTGTGGGATGAGCACAAACATGAGGAATTTGACCTACGAGCTTTGCTTTTTGTAACATTTAACGATTGGCCTGCTCTTGCTAACCTCTCAGGGCAGTCGAGCAAGGGGTACAATTCATGCACACACTGTTTGGGTGAGACTGAATGTTTATATTTGGATAAATGTAAGAAGTGTGTGTATCTGGGGCATCGTCGATTTCTTCCGATCAGGCATACTGCAAGGAAGAAAGGCAAGCATTTTAAAGGTGAGGCTGATCACAGTAGGAGGCCTGTCAACCGTACTGGTGAAGAAATATTTGATATGGTCAAGGATATAAAAGTAATCTTTGGAAAGGGTCCTGGAGGACAACAGGTTCCGAAAGACGCTAACGGGCACGCACCCATGTGGAAGAAAAAATCTATATTTTGGGAGCTACCATATTGGAAGGTCCTAGAGGTTAGATCTGCTATCGACGTGATGCACGTGACGAAGAATGTTTGTGTGAACCTGCTAGGCTACGTGGGCGTGTACGGGAAGAAAAAAGATACAGAGGAAGCACGGGAGGACCAGAAACGTGTGAAAGAACGAGACGACCTAAGTCCCGAACACTACGAAGGTCCTGCCAGCTACGCTCTTACCAAACAAGAGAAAGTAATATTCTTTAAATGCCTGAGCAGTATCAAGGTCACGGCTGGGTTCTCGTCGAATATAAAGAGGATAGTGAATGTGAGACTCCAAAAATTTCAGAACCTAAAGTCTCATGATTGCCACGTGATTATGACGCAATTGCTTCCGATTGCACTGAGGGGGCTACTACCGGAAAATGTTCGAGTACCCATTGTGAAGCTTTGTGCATTCCTCAATGCAATATCTCAAAAGGTAATCGATCCGGCGATTCTACCAGGGTTGCAAAATGATGTGGTCCAGTGTCTTGTCAGTTTTGAGTTGGTGTTCCCTCCATCCTTCTTCGATGTTATGACGCATCTCCTGGTTCACCAAGTCAAAGAGATTCAAGTTCTCGGTCCTGTATTTCTGCACAATATGTTCCCATTTGAGAGGTTCATGGCAGTCTTAAAGAAATATGTGCATAACCGTGCTAGGCCAGAAGGAAGCATCTCCAATGGCTACGGTAACGAGGAGGTCATTGAGTTCTGTGTTGACTTTATTCATGACCTTAAGCCGATAGGTGTTCCACAATCACGACATGAGGGTAGACTTAGTGGAAAAGGCACACTAGGAAAGAAAACAAAAATTTGTTTGGATGGACATTCTTTCACTGAAGCACACTATACAGTTCTAGAAAGTGCTACCTTGGTGGCCCCGTATATCGATGAACACAAGAATCTTGTACGCTCTCTACACGCGGGGAAGTCTGACAACTGGATTGTACGTACACACATGGCGACGTTCGGCGGTTGGTTGCGAGCACATCTTGAAAATAAAGACAAGGTTGATGAACAGTTACACTTGTTGGCCAGGGCACCATCTACAACTATATGTACATTTCAAGGGTACGAGATAAATGGGAATACATTTTACACGAGTGTCCAAGAAAAAACCCCATCTATCCCGGGTGGTGGCTCAGCCCGGGACAGATGGGGTGCTATCTATCCCGGGTGGTGGCTCAGCCCGGTACAGATGGGGTGCTATCTGTCCCGGGTGCAGCCACGGCCCGGGACATATGACCCCTATTTGTCCCGGGCTGAGCCACCACCCAGGATAGATGGGTGGGCTATATAAGCCACACTTAGCCACGGGTGGTGGCTCAACCCGGAGCCCGAACCTAATCCTAGTGTTACGCTGCCGAAATTTTCCGTCGCGCCGCCGCCGCGAGCGCCTCCGTCGATCCCCGTTGCCAGCGACCTCCGGCGATCCCCGCGCCTCCGTCCTCCGTCTTCCCCGCGCCTCTGTCGATCCCCGTCGCGCGCACGGCCGAGCCTCCGTCCTCCCCGCGCCGGCCGCTTCCATCCCCGCCGCCTCCATCGATCCCCGCGCCTCCGGCCATCCCCGTAGCCTCCCCGCGCCTCCGGCCATCCCCGCCGCCTCCGAGGTATAGCTCGCCGCGCCTCCGGCCATCCCCATCCCCGCGGCTCCGGCCATCCCCATCCCCGTAGCCTCCATTGATGACTCCACGATGACTCCACGATGACGTCATCGTCCCATTTTCTTTTTAGTTCAGTAGCAATATGCAATATGATACTCAATATTGTAATGTTTTGTGTGTTTGAATAAGTTTGTTGTGTCATTTTCTTTTTAGTTCAGTAGCAATATGCAATATGATACTCAATATTTAATGTTTTTGTGTCTTTTTAGTTCACACGGATGTTGTTGTGTCATTATTTTGTGTGTTTGAATAAGTTTGAATAAACAAAAAAAATTATTGGAATATCGTTGCAAATGGAAATGTGATATTATTTTGTGTGTCATGACAAAATTTGTTGAATTCAAACACTTTTCCAACATTGAAGCAAATGTTTTGAATTTTCATAGCTCAACACTTGGTCATTGAAAAAAAAATCGTAGAAAATTGTTAGGTCATTAGCAATTGATGTTTAGTTGTTGAAGTAGTGTAATGTGTTGAATTATTGTAATGTGTTGAAATATTGTAATGTGTTGATACAGGTTCTCTGATTTGTCACCGTGTCGGAGCCACCGCAGTGTCGGAGCGCTGCCCCCTCGGATTTTGCGCCCTCTCGGAGCCCCAACTTTCTTCGACTACTCCGCCACTGTCAGACGAGCAAGAAAATGTAAATGGATTATTTAAGATGTATTATTGGTTTTTTAAATGGAATATTCGACTATTTTAGTGAAATATAAATGGATGATTGAAATATAAATTAACATATTATATATTGTTCGACTACATTATTAACACATTACTATTGCAAATGTAAATGGATTGAAATCCCTTGCAGAAACTATGGACACCGGTAGAAACCTTGAACAAGAAGAGGACATGTTCGGCATCATCCGCGAAAGTGATGGATTGGACCAACAAGAAGAGGAACACTTAGACGATTTCACCGGGCAATTTCTGAACCAGTCCGGTGATGGACTGGAGGGGCATTCAGACGGAATAGACCTCACCGACAGTTCAGCTCACCGACAGTTCACCGACTCTACTGTTGGAAAGTCGGCCGCGGAGGTAGATATATGCCCTCAGGTTTTTGTCTCCGTTGAATAGATTTGTGTGTATACATATATTAACTATAACTTTTTCTTGTGTTTAGCCGTCGGCGGGCCATGAACCGGGACCAAGCAAAAAAGCATCCGTGAAACGAGGCGGGCCACGAACCGGGACCAAAAAGCTCCAAGGGAAACAGAAGTACCACATCGAGGAGATCAATGAAAAAGGCAAACCGATTGCTCCCGCTAACCACGCAAGGAAATTTGTAGCTCAGTGCGGAGTCATCGTTCGGGACAGACTCTCCATCAGGGCTCAAGAATGGTATAAGCCAAAGGTGCCAAAAGAGGGGGTTATTTATGTAAGGGATGAAGACAAACAACTCCTTTTGGACGAGCTCATGCAGAATTTCACTTTACCGGAAGAGGAGGATGTAGAGAAGCCGGTTATCGAGAATCGATGCAAGGCATGGACTTATATTGAGATGGGTGAATTGTTCCGCAGCTGGAAGAAAAGGCTAAACAGGTTCATAACTGAAGGTAAGACTCCAGAATTTGTCGGAGTCTATGAAAAGATAAAAGATGAGCGGCCCGAATTTAAGGCGTACAAGCAATCGGAAGCCGCTAAGAAAATCTCAGCGATAAATAAGAAAAATGCAGAGAAAAAGATATATCACCATAACATGGGGTCAGGTGGCTACCTGACGGCCATGCCTAAGTGGACGAAAATGGAGGATGAGTTTTTGGCTAAAGGTATAGAGATCGAGACATTTGGCTGGCCAGACCGGCTTAAGGCTTGGTTCTATGGGCATGGTGGAAAGTTAGACCCTGAAACATGTGACTGTCTTTTTACCACGGAGCACGGAGCTGACCCTATTAAAGCTCTCAGAGAGGTATGGAAGGAGGTCACAGAAGGCAGGTTCCACCCTAACAGAGAAAAGGACGAGCTATTGCGAGCCCTTGGGAATCCTGAACACAGTGGACGAACACGAGGAACCGTTGGCTCTGTACCGTGGATAATTGGGTTTCCCAAAGATGTTGGCACTTACAGAATGTGACGCCCGAAAATCGGTACTATGTAGATTTAAGCGATCCCGCCGAGATCCGCATAATAATGATTTTAGGTCACCCACCAGACATAATGTGCACGCCGAAACATGCGCATTATGTGGGTGGAATTGTGATGACATTACAACAGTTCCGATACATCCACAAATACAACAGAAAATATAAATACAACAACGACTCGAACGAGTCAAGATACAAATGATACAATACAAAGAGTCAAATGACAGCGGAAGCAAAAATAGTATCCGACTGCGGATAAGATACAAATTGGACTAAGAGTCCTGAAGATAAGCAATGACGCCATATCCCTGCCCAGCCAAGCCGGAGGGATTCCCAAGCTAACGTCGTCAGACTTCAAACCTGTTAACTGCACATAAAGCACATCCCAAAAGAGGGTCAGGGCACTCCCTGGCAAGCAAAGCCGACTTGCCTACTTTCTACACCATCTCCCAAAATATAGGGGAGGTGGAATTAGCGGCAGCAGCATTAGCAACCTAAAAAGACACGCTACAACTTCCGTCTAATCAGAGAGGGATAAGAGAGCGCTTAAGATAAACAGCTACTACTAACACCAATCATAACCCATTCTCGGATTAACCCCCTCAACCAAATATGAGGAAGCAATTCGGGAAACTCACGCATTGAATAATTTTAGTTACCATTCATTCTGAAAGTAATTCTATATTACTAGTCAAATTAATTAACATTATTTAGGTGTAAGTTGTCTAGATCTCATTAGTCGGCAACGCACCAAGTTGTCCATAACCGCGGACGCGGCTCATCGATAAGATTATACCCTGCAGGGGTGCACTACTGGACCCATACTCGCATGATCAACCCAGTCAAAAACATTAGGGCCTTTCAACCCAACTCTTTTCCTTCACCGCAACAAGTTTAGGAGCCACGGGAGCTATGCTGGTCCCGGCCAAAAGGGTGCGGACTCCCGCAGGACACACCCCTCCGCACCAACAGGCCGCGCCCTATATGCATGTAACAAGGCACACCGCCAAAGTAAAATACTACACTAGTATCATCAATGCATATGAGACAAATGGAAAACCCGAACTAGGTGTGGCTCCCGGACAAGTTGAAGTTCCAGTCAAAGTCAAGGGGGCTCCATAGGGCCTCCCACAAGTGGTTAGTGCGCTCAGTCTTGGATTAGGGGAGCAAGATCTCAGTTCCTAGGTCGACACTTAGCAGAACAAAGCACCTCGCAAGGCCTTCCGCCGGTGCCTTATCTTTTAATTATAATACCCCAATATAATACAATATTTTATTAAGGTGGAATAATCTATCAAGCTAAGCATATGAAATAAAAGACCAACTGACGACTCGCACAACCAACTCTAAGCATGCACTACGACTCGCAAGGCTAACAAATAAACATACAACAGGTGATGGGATGTGGGGATAAAGCTGTATAGGCTGCAGGATAAACATGTGATGGGATCGCAATAAAGAATCGTAAACTACGGTAGCAGAGATCAACGGCAGGAATGAAAGACAATGTATAGGTAAACAAGCAAACTTTGCTTGCCTGGAATCCCGCATGGAAGCAGATCTTGTCGTTGCTCACACATCTCAACGTCGTATCCGCGAAGAAGCAACAAACACTGGAAAGCGTAAAATATGCATTTTACAACTACGGCAAAAGATTCAGCATGATCATATGAGAATGATGCATGGCATGGCAATATGCAATACAATGTAGGTAATCCAAATTAAGCGGGAAAGCAACCCCGACAATTAATATTTAGGTGCAAGTCATTTATCTACTCAACAATATTAAATGTTGATTAACATGGTAACACATGGCATGGGTGATCTAATTAAATTAAATGGAATAGGGCATTATATATTTATTACCCCACATATTCCATATTTAGTTATGTAGTTGCAATTAAAAAATTACACTAAGTAATTAAGATAACTGATGCAAAAAGGCATACAAATGGCATATTAATATTCCTTGCATTTTTCTGATAAAAATACCTATAAAGATTATTTTATTTGGAGTTATAGAATTAAACTTATTAGCATATTAAGTTTGGGAGTGTTTCTGCAAATGTCAGGGACTTGTCTGTGGTGGAAACAAAGTCTTCGGGGACTTAGTTGTGAAACCAGAGAGCATAGGGACTCAGTGCAAGAAATCCAGGCGCTCTCTCACTGACTAGAGGGACCAACCTGTCAGTGGCTGCGGAAAAATAAAAGGTGTGGCTTTTATTCGGTAGAGCAGGGGATCGAACTCGGGATCTCGC
The DNA here is from genome assembly GCA_026929855.1 of Poa annua. Taxonomy (NCBI): domain Eukaryota; kingdom Viridiplantae; phylum Streptophyta; class Magnoliopsida; order Poales; family Poaceae; genus Poa; species Poa annua. The sequence continues at coordinate 73,297,479 of CM049431.1, read as the reverse complement.
GCTCGGGAACGTTGGCTGCGCTAGACACTGGGCCAGCTGTGTGTTGGTGTTCTAGATACGGAACAACAGGATATGAAGGAAACCAGCAATGTTAACTGAACCTGACGGAAAAACTTCAGATTTCCTGTGCGACGAAGACGACGACGGACGAACAGGAGGCCGACGATTTCCTGCGGTGGCGCAGCCGCGTCCCTGGTTTTCCAGGAGCGAGCTGTAGACGTTGCTGGGCCTTTGCGCCGTGAGCGAAGAAAGACAACAGGAAGCAACCAGAAGAACAGCCGTGTTTCTGCTAACTGAATTTTGCATCTTCAGGCTTCTAGCGTTCGGCCATGGCGGAAACGGAGGAGGTCGAGGACGAATTCGTTGCTTCCGGCCGCAAAACGAGTGGGGGGGAGGTGGGATCGGAAGAGAACCTCACCAGGAGGGTGCTCGATGTGGTTGTACAACGTGGGGAGGTGCTGAGCCCGCGAATTCCGCCGGAGTCGCTCCACCGGCCTCGGGACGCCGTGGACGAGGGCGACGGCAGCAGGGGCTCCCGGTCCAATTAATGTGGGGGAGGAGCTCGGTGACGGTAAGATGCTGCTCCGGTGCCCCTCCTTGGTGCTTCGACGACACCGGAGTGGTGGGGGACGGTGAGGTTGTGCCGGCGGCCTCTCGGTGGAGAAGAAACAGGGGAAGGGGCTGGCGGCGCGGATGGGGGGAGGAGGAAGGAGGGGCGCGGCTAGGGTTTGGAGGGAACAGGGGGGAGGCTAAGTAAAGGGGAGGGGGTGGTTGAGGTGAGCACGTGGTGGGGGGAGGCCATGGCTACGTGTAAAGCGAGCTCGCCTCGCTCGTGCTCCTGTAGGGAGGAGGAAGGAGCAGGCCCTGGGCTGAGGTGGGCCAGAAGGATGGGCTTCGGCCCAGGAGGTTATTTTTTTTCCTTCTCTGAATTTTTTATTTCTTTTATTTAAATCATTATTGTTTTATGTTTTTTTTAATAAAATAGAAGAAGAAAAGATATATAATTTTTCGACAAATAATTATTGTTTCAAAATACACAATTTAAATATATTAGTTTGAATATTTCAAAAGAATTTAAATATCACATTTAAATTAATTTGATTTGCATTTGAATTTAAAAGTGGAAAAGAATTTAAATGAAGTTGAATTTAAATGCAATAATTTAAATTAAGATTGACAAATGCAAATGATGCATGATGATGTCATGTTGATGCAAAAAGAAAAACAAACAATTTTTCTAATAGGGAAAAATCCCGGGGCGTTACACAGAAGCCGATCGAGAAAGAAGAAAGAGCATGCCGACCGGGTCCAGTGGATGGAAAATAAATTACTACATCATGAGAAGGAGATAGCAGAGTTGAAGGCAGCGCAGACTCGACGGATGCCCTGCGAATCTGAGACGCCCGAAGATCCTTCTCCTGATCCAAAATCAATGCGGAGAAGCAGCGTGGCTTCGACGGAGCTCGATCGCCACAATGATATGCCGGGTCCTCGTCACCCCGTGGATAATATCGTGCAGCGGGAACTTTGCGACCTACATGTGCCATGCTTGAACATAACCGTGAAGGTGGCGCACGGCTTTGCCCTACCGCCTAGACCAAATGGAACTTACCATTGCCGCCCTATTCTAGATGGCTATGCTGTTGTCGGGGTTGATGAGGTTATCAAGACATATGAGGGAATTAAGCTGGACTTCCCTACGGGTGAAGACGAGGTTGAGTTGAGTTTTGCCCTCAAGAGTACCTGCTTATGGAAAAGGAATACATCGTGTTCCCACACATGCAGCAAAATCGCCCTCCCAGTCCACATGCCAGCCCACATAACTACAACAACGACAACCAATGCGCTAGTCCAGACACCCCCCACAACGACAACCAAGGCGCTAGTCCATCTCCGCCGTCGCGTGAGCGTACTCCGCCGCCTCCGCAAAAGAAGCGGAAGTGCACCGCTGCGTCGACTAGTACTCAGAAAAGCGAAACGGGGAAGTCTCGCTTTGTGAACTCTCGCGAAGATGTCGATATATGGGTCAACGAGATCCAGACTTCCCAGAGAAAGAAGGCAAAAAAGATGCATTTGCCTGTTTCGGTATATTCTTCGGATGCGATACGGTGGGCCATAGAATTTCTTACGCATCCGTCGCAATATGAACTAAATATGGACGATGACTACACACGCGTTCTGGTGCGTACATCTAGGAGAGTGCGGGAAGAACAAAAATCTGTTGCCACCCAGAAGAGAGATGTTCCACAGCTCGGAATGCAAGCGGGACAATCGGCCCCTCCACTCATATTGGCGCCTTACAACCGGAACCCGGTCGATGATGTACTTTCGCAGCAAGCTAGAGATATGGGTATAACTCTGGCAGAGCTTAACGCATTACAATCTGGCGAGAGTGTCACCATACATGAGGTGGTGCGGAAATATGTGAGAGGAGAAGATCTTGTCGACCCTGCTATGGTGCGCGCTCTACCAGCTAGGTTGCACCAACTAAATGCATGATACATGCATACTACGAAAGGTCAAGAAGGAGACTGGCTCTATGGGAAAATTCCAACGGATTTTTATGGCCCAGGTGATGATGAGATTCAAATTGAGTATTGCGAATTATGGCAGTTATTCAATTTTGACGCGCTCGACAAATCTATCATCAGTGCCTTTTGCATGTAAGTAATTAAATTATGTATATATGTCAGTAATTCTCTAGCTCAACTTTTTTTCATTGCTTGTAATTATAGTTATCACTATATTACTTTTGTACTCTATTATGCAGTCTGAAAATTATACAATCTCGATAGCTGGGACTCAATCACAAGATTGGATTCATTGACCCTAATCGAGTTCATCATCATGGTTTGTTACATTACCCAGAGAGTACGGAGGAGCTTTTGCTTACTTATTTGATGGCGCAACATTACAAAAACACCATAATTTTCCCGTTCAACTTCGAGTGAGTTGTTTACTTTCTTATACATATTCAATGTTAAGTATATGTAATTGATGATTTAGTTATTAACAAATATAAACATATGGCATATTTCACTGGGTATTATTTGAGATTGATGTTGAAAAGGCAATCGTTGATGTCTTCGACCCATTATCGAAACCTGAAGAAAAGTTCGACGACACGAAACAGATGCTCCAGAGGTAATTTCGTTCATTATCACAATCGACCTCGTCTTTTCTAATAATATATAGTAATTAGTAAACTTCTTTACTAATTTTCCATACCGTAAACTTCAGGGTTTGGAACAAGTTCACCTCTTTCCACAAGGACGTCGGTATAGCCCAGAACCTCACTTTTAAATGGTGAGAGGTAAGCCGTACTAGCTAGGTTCCACGTATGCATATTCTTAATTTCAGTCTCACAATACCATTTTTTCAATATTTTTGATTATTTTTTATTGGTTTCTTATCTTATTCTATCATAAAGTGCGCGAAGCAGCAACAAGGCACCAATTTGTATGGATTCTATGTCTATGAGTTCGTCCGAATTCACTTCAATGAGGGTGCAGACTGGAATAGGGTACGTTAACAATTTATTCCAACTTGTTCACTTTTTAAATTGAATTATTTTCATAATGGTTGATATATAGGTGTTGATCTCTCCTTTTTAGTTTGAGACGATCCGGAACAGGCTTGATGCAAAAGACCGCCTACTACCAATTGCGGAGGAAATTGCGGGCTTTCTGCTTGACTATGTCATAAAGCCAGGCGCAGAATGCAGTATAATCCAGCCGCGGAAAAAGACCATCCCGAGGAAAAAATAGGGTCTAATGCCTCTCTGTCATGTAATGATCTCTGTTTGTAAATATTTAGACATGATCTCTGTTTGAAAATATTTGTTGTAAATATTTGTTTGAGAGAACTCGTGTACTAGTAGTATTCATGACTATATCCCGAGGAAAAAATCGTGTATTCATGATATATATTATATAATAACGTATAATATGCAACTCGATCTTGTTTGAAATAAAACATAAATAAAAAAACAGAAACAGAAAAGAATCAGTAACATAAATATTAAAAACAGAAACACAAATAGAAAACAGGAAACAAAATAAAAGAAAAAAAAAAGAAAACAAAAAACATAAATGAGTGGCAGCCAGAGGCTGGCTTGTTTGGCCACGTGACCCCCCTATTGGTCCCGGGCCGTGGCGTGCCCGGGACAAATAGGGGAGGCTATTTGTCCCGAACACGCTGTCCCGGGCGCGTGACCGGAACAAAAAGCCCTACCGGCCCGGGACCAGTGGCTTATTTTGCTCTAGTGATGGCTGAAGTTGGACTGGTTGTTCTAAATATGATGTAGAAATTGCAAGAAAATTTAGCTTTCGTCATGGAGTATTATTTTGGCTTGTAACTGAATTCAGGATTTACAACTTACACAAATAAGTGTTTCCACGTCCTCGAGGATACCAAAATGTCTAGCCGGTCTTTCAGCTTCCCCATATGCCAGTGACTTATGTAGTTATGTTTGTTGGCTGGTTTATTATCTTCACTTTATTCACACCAAATGCATTTACCACAAAATTATCACATCATTTAACAAAAAAGCATCTCAGTTCGCTGGCATAATTCTTGGTTGAAAGATTCACAATCACGCTTTTCCTGCAGGTAACTGATGATGGGAAATACTGTTTGGTACATTGTACTTGAATTTGAAGCCAAATCGTTGGAGCTCTCTGATTTTGAGAAAGACAGTTAGCACCCTTATTTTGTTCCGGGTTTTCTAAATACAAAATATCACCATTGTGGACTTAAATGAATGCATGAGATAAGAGCTAGTTATCTTATTCGTCTCAAAAACTAATTAAAATCTGATCCGGTACAGTATTAGTTTTTCCTGTATGTGAGAAGGACGAGTTAAGGAAGTGAGACTAAGGGCACTCCAACGGTCCTCCGCATCCCTGCCCGGCCTGTCCGATTTTGTCCGAACAGACAAAACAGGCCCTTCAACGGACCGGCGCAAAGGGACACTTGTCCGCGCGGACACCCAAACTGGACCAAACATGGCCCAAGTTTGGAGAGCCGCGACACAGCGCGTATCCTCCCATTGTCCACCATTGTCCACGCGTCAGCGAGGCCGGCCACTTGGGCTGGTCCTTATAAATGGGGTGGGTGGCCGGCCGACTGTCGCTATCCATTCCACTCCTCGCCTCCCACTCTGACGGCCGCCCGCAAACCCTAGCGCCGGACACCGTCCCTCCACCAACGGCAAATTTGACCAATGTGACTTATTTTTGCATTTATTTCACAAAATGGACCAAATTTTCAGAAATTTGCGGATCTAACCCTTTCGCGGGCGCCGTGTTCTTCGTTATGACGCCGTGGTCAAAGGCGCCGTGGACTTAGCCAGCGTGGCGTGCGTGGGCCCGCGGGGAGCAAGTAAAACGCCCCTTACGGGGGCGCCGTACCATAGATCACAACACCCCGGGCTGGGGCGCCGTACCACTTATTAAATCTGTGCGGCTAGTTAATAAAAGATGCTAGTCTAGATAGGACACCAACCATCCATTAGTCCAGTGGTATGTTGTGGTCTTTGTGTACCTTGAGGTGTTGAGTTCAACTCCCTCCCAATGCATAATTTTTTCCCCTTTTTTTCTTTTTTCACTAAAACAATATATACATTAATATACAGTAAGATATAAAAAATATATAATTATATTTTTTATTTTCTGTTTTCACATAAGTAGGAACAATACAATTGGTTTAGTGAACAAAGAAAAAACATTAAAAAATGGGGAAAAATTAATGCATACTTTAACTTGATGGTATAAGATCGTATTGTTCCTACTTATGTGAAAACAGAAAGGGTCAATTGGTTTTGTGCCATGGTTCGCTATGTTTTATCGGTCTGTGCCCTACCCACGCTGTTTCTCTGTTTTGTGCCTTGGTTTGCTCGCATATCGCCCAAACGCTCGTTTCCCTCTGGTCAACCTCCTTTGACCCGCACTTGGCCTGACTGGTGGGGTCGGCCTGGCGCGGCTCGGCTGGAATCTCATGGGGTTGGCTTGTGTGCGGCTTGGCTCGATTGGGATTTCGAGGTGTCGGCTTGGGGCCGAGGGACTTGTTTAATCAAGGGAAAACGCCGATGGGGCCCACGTGGTATTTCTTCCCTGCCTCACTACTGTCGCCCATAGAACCTCCGATGAACCCCCAAGAACAGAGCAAAACAGAGCAATAGGAGTTGGACTGAGGGCGGAGAGCAGGGTGATTGAAGGCGCAAAGGAGCTCCATCGCCATCGCCATTTCGTAGCCGGCCAGTCTCCCGTCGCCCGTCGAGAAGGAGGGACAAGCAAGGAGCTCCATTGCCCACGCCATTGTACGGCCGCCTTCGCCGTTTGGGATTTTTTTGGTCGCCGAGGGTTTCAGATGCAGTCCATGAACCCTATTTTGTCGCCGATGGTCAGTGCTATCTTCTCTAGATGTTTCATTTTCCTGTTTGGTGCATTATATGTGAGTAGATTTGATTTTGTATTTAGATTGCGGAATGGGGAAAAACCCCAGGTTCCGCCTGTTTATCTGGTTCTAAATTTCATTTGTTAAAATAGGATTCCGATAGCGATAGTGATGGCGTCGATCGCTGTGCTCTGTGCAATTACGAAGCAACTCTCTGTCGCACACTAACTCGTGGTTCCACTTTCAAAGTCCCGATGGAATGCAGTTTCAAAACGACCGTTGTAAGTATTGCCTTTCAAATTCGAGGGAATGTCATTTGTTTTTCCTTCAATGAATGTCTTCATAGTTTTTCCGGTTTGGTATTACATGTAGGTTCTGAAGGGAATATGCCCTAGAGGTACTTAATAAACATAGTTTATTGGTAATATCCCAATTGTTCATTATATGTTTTATACCATGCTATAACTGTATTAAGAGGAAACATTAATACAGGTGTGGTAGATAAACAACCAGATCCCTAGTTGCCTCTACTAAGACTAGTTTCGTTGCGCGATTGATGATCGAGGTTTTCCGATCATAGGGCATGGCGCAGGTCGGCAATGAAATTCATATCGTTGGTGTAACGATGTGATGGACATACCCATATTTGTAGGACGTAGTCATTATGCATTAAGACCGTGAGACCAACTCTTATTGTTATTTCTGGAAGATAGTTTGATTACACCAAACGTCTTATCTTATTTAGTATGACAATAACGGTGACACTTTTGGGTATCAGAAGGGGGTAGTTGAGACGAGGGGTCAACAGCGGGATTTGTCAGTCCGTATAGCCGGATAGATACTCCAGGGCCCACTCGGTGAGATTATGTCAAATGAGTTTCAAACATGTGACTAGGTCACCAGCTGACATAATATCATAGACGAGTAGAAGATAGCAATGTCGGTAACGAGATCATGCTAGGTATGAAGATATCTGAGAATGATACTCGGACACGCTAAGTATCGCTATGACAAAAGGTTTAAGACTAGACGTCCATGTTTGATAGATGAAAGTCATTCGTTATATCACATGGATTAATTCATGGGGTCCATGCTTACGAGTTAGTCATTGATCGGAGAGGAGTCTCGATCATGTCTGTTATTATATCGAACCGCTAGGGTAACACACTTAAGGGGTTTCGACAAGACAACCGGAAAGGAAAGAGATCACCGGAAACGTCCCGGGAATGGTCCGATGGAGATCGGGCAGTGACGACATAGTTTTCGGAGCTAGAATAAATTACATATAATATATTTGATATTAATTAGTGTAATTAATGTTTAAATATGATTATATATATTTCTTTTCGAATTTATTTAGGCTGATTTCCCTAAATGGGCCTTCTGGTGAAAAGAAGGCCCATGGGGGGGAAAAACCCTCAAGGGAATTTGGTGGGGAGGCTTGGCCGGCCTAGGTGGGCCAAATGGGGCCCACCTAGAGCCGGCGCAACAACCCTAGCCGCACCAAGGCATGTGGGATAGTCCCACATTGCCTGGCCAGGGAGGTTGGCTCCCCCCGGGAGCCTATATAAGAAGGGGCACCCTTGGCCTTTTAATTCACCCAATTAATTCTCGATTTCTCCTCGATCTCGTGATTCACTTTGTCAGAGTTGCGCCGAGGAGGATGAGAGTTCTCTCTCCACCATAGCCCGCTGCCGCGCAACTGGTGTTCCGGTCCAAGTCTTCCACTGCTCGTCCTGGACTGGAGCTTCGGAGGCCGTCGTCTCCACCGTATGTTTGTAACGCCCTGCGAGGTGCTGTGCTAGCGGTACTCGGAGGACTACTTCCTCCACCCGACCTTGAGGTCACCTTCATCGTCTTCGTCACGCCGAATTCTTCGTGACCTAGAGGTCGGCTACGTCGTCTTCGTCATCAACGCTTGTGCGGGAGCGTAATCCCCACTATTCGGTCTACGAGGGTATGCATTCCGATCTCCGCCGTACTTCTATATCTGCATAGTATAGATCTTGGCTAGTTTAAGGATATCGTTGCTAGGAATTTTTTTTTTCTGCATGCGATCCCCTTCAGTGGTATCACAGCCGATCTATCATAGATATAGTTGTACGATGTTAGAACCCGTGTTCTGCACGGGGGCACCGTTCCTGTTATTTGCTTCCCTCTAGCGTGCACTTGTGATTCCAGCGGCATCGAGTTGATGAAGCGGCCCGGACCGACTTTACGCGTACGCTTACGTGGGACTGGTTTCACTACTTACGTACGGCTTGTACCGTATCTGTGGCTGGCTGGTGTCTGTCTCTCTCTCTTAGTTGGGCTTGCATTTTCAATGGAGGGCCCGAAAGGGATACTTAAACATGCAATTATTGGATCGTTGTTGTGGTCATAAGGTTCGTAGGTATGAAGCGGTTCTATTTACGACAGCCCCAAGCCACGTAAAATATGCAAAAGATAAAGCAGAAGCGTCTAACTTTATTTTGCAGGGGCAATGTGATATGGTCAAGGTAGTTTTATTAAATTGTTTATGAACTGCGGGCGCCAAGAAGACCATGGTGCAATGGACTATATCACATCGCATTACATATTGATGTATTGTGTGCATCTTATATTGTGTGATTATATATATTAGTATATATTAGTTACGCGGCGGTAGTTATATATAATATGATCCCTTCAAAATACCACTAGTGGTCTTCCTCCAACGAGCACCACCAAGAAAGTTCTACGTTATGAGGCAGGCCGTGACGATCGGGTGTCAGACATATCGTCGTTCGCATACAGTGGGTGTAAGCCATGTTGCACAAGCGTTACGTGGAGGTTATTGTGGCGAGCCTAGCATATGCAGATATGGTATCGGAACACGGAGGCCGAAAGGTCGAGCATGAGTCACAGAGTTGTTGTGATTGACAGTTGTCTACCCTTGAAGTTGTGTTGCCGGCTCTGACGATGAGGAGTTGTGCAATGGATGGGGGTCGTGTAATCGCTTAAACGACCAGGAGGGATGTTCGTTTGAGTGGGAGTTCTGATAGTTATTTTCTAAAAATACTAGAACTCAAAATATAATAAAAAAAGTCTGTTTTGCAAAACCATTGTAGATATTAACCAATGTGATAGCATCTTTTTAAAATTAGCCGCATTCCTGCGATTGAGAAACTTAAAAGGTTGGGTCCAAACTTCATAGTTTTATACTTTAGCTTGAGGATACTCCTTGTTTAAACTGTTAGCTCTTTGTGATACAATATCCGCTAGGAGATAAACCCGGAGATTCCGCTAACAAAAGATAATTTGGATTATCAGGTTTTGTGCGGATGATATCATCATAGTCCAGTGTATGCTATGATCTCTGCCATAGAGAACCAACGGTGGGTACGAATTATTAGATCGCGAACATATGAGATGGTCGCTAAACTCGGGGTACCCCTAAAGTTGGGTTGATGAAGTTTATCAGTACGTTGACTGATTGTCTTCTCAACTAAGATGGAAGAGAATACACACATTGAAGGAGCACGTGGCAGTCATACTTGATGACATTGGTCATACTTGATGACATATGGTCATACTTGATGAACATTGAGACACCTCGCTTAGCTCGATCACTGGATGGCAAACGTCGTTGCCAAGTGCAAATGCTATGTCATAGACTATGTCATGCAAGGGGAATCGTTCACCTTCATGGTTCTTGATTACGTTGGAAGTATCAAGAAGATGAAACTGATCGCCGGAAGTCATCAATGATGATGATGTATATAAGATATACATGTTATGAATGTTTTAGCTAAGCAAGTACTCGCAGTAGTGACTAAGTTTTTGAACTAGTCATGTTTTATGAAAACCATGTTTACTGCTAGAGTAGCTTGAAAGGATGAGGCGACATTGTGTGTTGATAATGGCAGACAAGTTGTTGTGATGGCCATAGACACTCCCCCTCTAGATCTACCACTTGAATAAAAAATTTATGATCGCATGTTAGTATGATCGTTATAAGTGTGTCTACTCTAGCGAGACACTTGTTCATATATGTTAGTGACAAATTCGTTGTCCTATACTTATGAAGTAATGATGATACGCCGATTTAAATTTAGATGGTAGAAGCTCCCACATTCATAATACTAATGCCAAAGGATACAAACTTAATAAAGACACCACATATGTGTGGCACTACCGTTTAATTCATGTCAATGTTATCGTGAATGAATTAGCTCCATACCGGATGGATCTACAAGTCCTTAGATTTGATCTTTTGACATTTGCAAAATAACTAAGACACCGTTTTCGGAAAACGGGCATATAACATATTGATAGTCATACATATAGATGTATGTGGTTCAATGAAGTAATTGACGGGTAGTGGAGACCTTTATTTCGTGAACTTCGTTGAACGTTTTGAGTATAACTTGTTGAAAATCATGCATATTGGTGTATGTGAATCAATGAAGTACTTTAATGTGTAGTGGAAGTCTTTATTTCATAGACTTCATGAATATTCCGAGTAGATATATGAATATCCACTCATGGAATCTTAGTCTGGAAATTTTGATTCGACCAAACAAGTTTAGAATGAAGTAGGAAATAAACATAACAAGAAAATCAAATTCCCGCGATACAGATCGAGGAAGTAAAGATTTGAGTTATAATGTTGGCACATCATTGGAAGACTTGTGAGAAGAGTTCCACAAATTACGTCGCATGAAACACCATAGTGTTATGGTATGTTAGGACGTCGTAATTGCACCCTATCGGATAGTGTGTGGTAAATAAATCTCTTACCGAATTATTGTGATCATTAGAGTTATATGGTAGAAACGCAACATTCACGTTAGATAATAGGTAAACCATTTGAATCCATGGAGACAATACCATACGAGTGATGGCATGGCTTTTAGCCTAGATTGTCGTTTCAGCAATTTAGTGTTTCGATGTGATCAAAACTTAAATGGATTAACCTTTGTAGTGTACCGTACATAAAGAGTTAGTTGGGTACATGTCTCACGACATAGGCAAAATTGTTGCCGGGATATGCCTTGCGAAAGAAATAGTTTCTTGTCTAAGAGTATAAGTGAGAAAGAAAGTAGAGCAAGACGAAGTTGATGAACTTTCTCTCCAAACATCAGAGTGGGGCAGCCGAAAGTGTTTCCGGTGTCATGCTCCACAGCTTGAAAAAGCTGATGATACAAGATCATGATGCTCAGTGTTCATACTAAGAACGTAGGCGTACGAGGTTGTGTTCCACACTGTGTGTTACGACAATCTTGTTATGAAGGTCATATTAATGGATTATGACAGACCTATGAACTACGAAGAAGAGATGGTGGACCTATGTCCGAGAAAAGGCTATGAGTCATATATGATCCGAAATAAAATCCATGTACGATTACCAGGTAATGACTTGGGAGATATTCTTGATGGCATCTAGGATGTTAATAGAATATGGAATTTTATGAAAGAGTAGACATTGCGAATGATCGATTTGTCGTGAAACAGTTTCGACAGATTCAAAAGTTGACCACATGAGAGTTTGTCTCAAGTGGCGAAGCCTAAATCTATTCAAAAGAATATGTTAGTGACAAATTCGTTGTCCTATACTTATGAAATAATGATGATACGCCGATTTAAATTTAGATGGTAGAAGCTTCCACATTCATAATACTAATGCCAAAGGATACAAACTTAATAAAGACACCACATATGTGTGGCACTACCGTTTAATTCATGTCAATGTTATAGTGAATGAATTAGCTCCATACCGGATGGATCTACACGTTCTTAGATTTGATCTTTTGACATTTGCAAAATAACTAAGACACCGTTTTCGGAAAACGGGCATATAACATATTGATAGTCATACATATATATGTATGTGGTTCAATGAAGTAATTGACGGGTAGTGGAGACCTTTATTTCGTGAACTTCGTTGAACGTTTTGAGTATAACTTGTTGAAAATCATGCATATGGGTGTATGTGAATCAATGAAGTACTTTAATGTGTAGTGGAAGTCTTTATTTCATAGACTTCATGAATATTCCGAGTAGATATATGAATATCCACTCAGGGAATCTTAGTCTGGAAATTTTGATTCGACCAAACAAGTTTAGAATGAAGTAGGAAATAAACATAACAAGAAAATCAAATTTGTCGTTGTGGTAAACAGACAGATGCCTACGGGTAGGCTAATTTGTGGGGCCGATGGAGGCTAGGGGATCTCGGGGAGGGATTGCGCGATGAACTCGCGCGCAGGTAAACACAATCGACACAGGGACACAAGGATTTACCCTGCTTCGGGGCTCTCGTGAGGAGATAAAACCCCTACTGTAGCATCTAGCCTACTCGGTATATTTACTCTCTTACTATCCGGGCTACAACACGCTCCATGAGCTGCTACACTTGCCCCCATGAGGTCTTGAGAGCAAATGAGAAGGGGGGAAATGAAGTGGTGGGGTGGTTGGTCCCTTCCTCTCCCTCCCCTTGGTGCCCTTTATATAGGAGAGCCCAGGGGACAAGCAGGGGACAAGGGGACAAGAATCACTGTTCACGGTACACTGTTCACGATTTGACTGATGGGGTCTTGTCGGTACTGTTCAACATGTCACACAGTTGTACTATAGTCACATCCGGGTACTGTTTACGACGCATCGCAGCGCACCCTTGTCCCATCCGGCGCACTGTAGCGGTACGGTAGCCCCCATACTGCTAGTACCCCCTTATAAACATTGTAGCTGGGGGAGCCGGATAAACCGAGTATCTGATCTATGCCGGAGAAGGCCACGGGTGCGGTGATGTCGGAGGCCGGAGTATTGGGTGTCGGGGATGCCGGATTCGAGGAAGTCGGGGGCGCAGCCGGAGTTGGCACGTCGGAGGAGTCGCGGGGGCGCCTCTACGTCCTCCGGCAAGGTCGGGCCGTTGTCGAGGAGTCCGGGGCGCAGGCAGACCCTGGCCAGAATCGGGGATGTCGGAGGGCCCGATGCGGATGCGCTATCGGTGCGAGGTAGCAGAGGAGGTCGGGGCAGTCGTGGGCGCAGCGAGCTTCTCCGCCGTCGAGGTCGATGCCGAGAAGGGGATACCGGAGGCGCGGTCGTCCGATGTTGGTGGCGGGCTCGTGCGGATGCAGTGGCGCAGAGGAGGTCCGGGCGGCGGAGGTCGAAGGAGGGAAGCCGGGCGGCGCGGGCGGAGGAGGCCGGGGGCAGCGAAGCCGGGCGGAGGAGATGTCGGGCAGGTTGCGGGTGCGGCGGAGCCAGATGCGGCCGAACCCGGGGACGAGGGGCTCGTGCCGGAGTCGGAGGAGGCCGAGCGCGTAGGCGTGGAGGTGAAGCGGGGCGCGGTTCGTCCGGGGTCGAGGAGGAGGCGCGGGGTTGAGGACGATGCCGGCGTGCTGCGGGGGACTCGCAGAGTCGCGCGCAGACTTAGAAGAAATTTCAACCTCATCGTTTTCACTTGCTCCACCGAGTACCTGCAAAAATACAATCATATGACGGTTCCTTAGCCACTCTGGGCGTTTTACCGACATGAATGTACTCGGCCACCGCCGGTCTGACACACAATACATGCCGGCGTTTAGCCACTCCGGGCGTATACCGACACGGACGCCTCATGTGCCGGCTTTTAGCCACTCTGGGCGTATACCGACACAGAGTCTCATGTGCCGGCGTTTAGCCACTCTGGGCGTATACCGACACAGACGCCTACACACACAATGTCACACAGGTATCTCGGGTGTTTTGGTATCTCGGTAAGTCGGTATGCCGGTATGTCGGCCCCTCTGGGCATATCACAGGTGTTTCGGCATCTCTGCCACTCTGGGCACATCATAGGTGTTTCGGTATCTCTACCACTCTGGGCATACCACAGGTGTTTCGGTATCTCAGGTGTTGCCTTTGGCGAACTTTGATACACCGAAACAAATGACGATTTGGAAATATTGCCCGATGCCATGATACATGGGCGAACCAAAATAAACGGGGATCTGGAGATATGGTATGATGCCAGATATGCTGGTGAACCGACATAAATAGCGATCTGGAGAAATTGCAGGATGCCATGATATATTGGCGAACCGAAATAAACGGCGATCTAGAAATTGCATGATACCGCGATACGTGGGCCAACTGATACCACAGATCATATGCAATGTATCTTGAGAAAATAACCAATCATAAGATGGATCCAAGATATCCCCAGAATTTCTGACATGAATCTCCTCTCGGTAAGGCGGTTATCCAACATGGGTACTATCTCGGAAAAAACCTAGCATAGGTAACATCTCGGTAAAACCAACATCCCCTTTTAGTGTTAGCACAGCCAGGTATGTATAACAAATATTTGATGGAAGTGAAAACTTTAAACGACATGCCAAAGAGAATTTAACGCGAGAAACAAGAATACAACTACCCGCCGAGGCAGGCATGGGGATACCGGTCTCACCGAGTCCCCGGGTAAATTTACAGATATAGCGTGAAGCCAAAGGGGTACGGCAATCCCCGAGTCCAGTTTCGGGATGCTGGCTCACAAACGACACAGCAAGGAGCTAGATACAACAAGCATATAAATAAATATAAACCGCGCTACTCCATCGACTAAGCATGCAAGGTAGAACTAATCAGTAAGCCAGTCCCCGGGTCAAGACATCTTGCTCCCGGGGAAAAACAAATAGATGAAAAACAGGTGAAACAGGGCAGTCCCCGGGTTAGGATAACTCGTTCCCGGGTAAACAATTAAACTAATCATGCATGGGCAGTTCCCGAACAAATTTAAGACAACGTAAATGTAAGGTACAGATGATGATACTCACGGAGCACAGGAGCGGTTGGGGATGTCGGAGGCGACATAACCCGGGTAACTGGTGTGCAACTGCCAGGGGTCCATTGATGATGAGTGTCGGAGTAGACTCCGGCGGCTGGCGCCCGTGATGCAGGGATGCTGGTTTGGGATGTCGATGACCGGTTTCCGCGATGCGGGGACGTCGATGACCTCCACCCGCGGTGCAGGGATGTCGGAGACCTCTACCCGCAGCGAAGGGATGTCGGCGACCTCTACCCGCAGTGCAGGGGGACGTCGGCGACCTCAACCCGCGGCACAGGGATGTCGGCGAACTCAACCCGCCGCGCAGGGATGTCAGCGACCTCAACCCGCAGCGCAGGGACGTCAATGACCACTGCTCGCAGCACAGGGATCCCGGATTTAGGATCCCGGATTTTGGGATGCCGGTGACCGCTACCCGCGGCGCAGGATGTCAGTGATCACTGCCCGCAGCGTAGGGATCCCGGATTTAGGATCCCGGATTTGGGATGCTGGCGACCGCTACCCGCGGCGCAGGATGTCATTGACCACTGCCCGCAACGTAGGGATCCCGGATTTAGGATCCCGGATTTGGGATGCCGGCGACCGCTACCCGCTGCGCAGGATGTCAGTGACCACTGCCCGCAGCGTAGGGATCCCGGATTTGGGATGCCGGCGACCGCTACCCGCGGCGCAGGATGTCAGTGACCACTTCCCGCAGGGTAGGGATCCCGGATTTAGGATCCCGGATTTCGGATGCCGGCGACCGCTACCCGCGGCGCAGGATGTCAGTGACCACTGCCCGCAGCGTAGGGATCCCGGATTTAGGATCCCGGATTTGGGATGCCGGCGACCGCTACCCGCAGCGTAGGATGTCAGTGACCACTGCCCGCAGGGTAGGGATCCCGGATTTAGGATCCCGGATTTGGGATGCCGGCGACCGCTACCCGCGGCGCAGGATGTAAGTGACCACTGCCCGCAGCGTAGGGATCCCCACGGTGGGCGCCAACTGTCGTCGTGGTGAACAGACAGATGCCTACGGGTAGGCTAATTTGTGGGGCCGATGGACGCTAGGGGATCTCTGGGAGGGATTGCGCGATGAACTCGCGCGCAGGTAAACACAATCGACACAGGGACACAAGGATTTACCCTGCTTCGGGGCTCTCGTGAGGAGATAAAACCCCTACTGCAGCATCTAGCCTACTCGGTATATTTCCTCTCTTACTATCCGGGCTACAACACGCTCCATGAGCTGCTACACTTGCCCCCATGAGGTCTTGAGAGCAAATGAGAAGGGGGGAAATGAAGTGGTGGGGTGGTTGGTCCCTTCCTCTCCCTCCCCCTGGTGCCCTTTATATAGGAGAGCCCAGGGGACAAGAATCACAGTTCACGGTACACTGTTCACGATTTGACTGATGGGGTCTTGTCGGTACTGTTCATCATGTCACACAGTTGTACTATAGTCACATCCGGGTACTGTTCACGACGCATCGCAGCGTACCCTTGTCCCATCCGGCGCACTGTAGCGGTACGGTAGCCCCCATACTGCTAGTACCCCCTTATCAACATTGTAGCTGGGGGAGCCGGATAAACCGAGTATCTGATCTATGCCGGAGAAGGCCACGGGTGCGGTGATGTCGGAGGCCGGAGTATTGGGTGTCGGGGATGCCGGATTCGAGGAAGTCGGGGGCGCAGCCGGAGTTGGCACGTCGGAGGAGTCGCGGGGGCGCCTCTACGTCCTCCGGCAAGGTCGGGCCGTTGTCGAGGAGTCCGGGGCGCAGGCAGACCCTGGCCAGAGTCGGGGATGTCGGAGGGCCCGATGCGGATGCGCTATCGGTGCGAGGTAGCAGAGGAGGTCGGGGCAGTCGTGGGCGTAGCGGGCTTCTCCGCCGTCGAGGTCGATGCCGAGAAGGGGATACCGGAGGCGCGGGCGTCCGATCTTGGTGGCGGGCTCGTGCGGATGCAGTGGCGCAGAGGAGGTCCGGGCGGCGGAGGTCGAAGGAGGGAAGCCGGGCGGCGCGGGCGGAGGAGGCCGGGGGCAGCGAAGCCGGGCGGAGGAGATGTCGGGCAGGTTGCGGGTGCGGCGGAGCCAGATGCGGCCAAACCCGGGGACGAGGGGCTCGTTCCGGAGTCGGAGGAGGCCGGGCGCGCAGGCGTGGAGGTGAAGCGGGGCGCGGTTCGTCCGGGGTCGAGGAGGAGGCGCGGGGTTGAGGACGATGCCGGCGTGCTGCGGGGGCTTGGAGATGCTCCGGGACGACCTCCGGCCGGAACCGAGGCAGGGGATGCCTGGCGGATGCGCTGTCGGAGGCGAGATGAGCAGAGGTCGAGCACGAGGGAGACTGAGATCCTATCCCGATCAACCGGGCAAAAGATCTTGGGCCATCGCTGGGGAACTCGGCCCAGTAAGGGAGATTTCGGGCTGGGCATCGCCCACATCGGCCTGGGACATCTTTTCTTCTGTTTTTCTTTACTCCTTCATTTGAATGCAATTATATCTGCAATATTAAGACAACAACCCCATACCTTCAGGGTACAGGGGGAGTACACCCCCGACAAATTCCCGCGATACAGATCGAGGAAGTAAAGATTTGAGTTATAATGTTGGCACATCATTGGAAGACTTGTGAGAAGAGTTCCACAAATTACGTCGCATGAAACACCATAGTGTTATGGTATGTTAGGACGTCGTAATTGCACCCTATCGGATAGTGTGTGGTAAATAAATCTCTTACCGAATTATTGTGATCATTAGAGTTATATGGTAGAAACGCAACATTCACGTTAGATAATAGGTAAACCATTTGAATCCATGGAGACTGCAACATCCCAACATTTTATAATGTTCAAAAATCACTAAAATTTAAAACTTTTGTTTTTGATTAAAATAAAATATTAAAATGCATAAGAAAACTAACTATAAAAGATTTCAACCAATTTGAAAAGATCTATTTATTTTAAAATTTTCCAATGTGTCATTATTTTCAAAAGTTATTTCCAATTAAACATTACATTATCCATTGTATTTCAAAAACCTTATTATGTAATTTGACAAATGTTTTATAAATAGTTACTTATAAGTAATTGATTTCAACCACTTAGCCATATCTATTCCTAAATTCATAAATTATTTAAAAATGGTGTTAGTTGCCAAAGAGTTTACATTCTCTCAACTAAGTTCAAAACATGGTGTTAAAATTTCAATTCTGTAATTTATAACTATAAACTTCATAGATTTAAATTAATGAATTAGCCAAATAAACAATTCATTTGCCTAAATGAATTTCATTTATTTTCAAAGCATGAAATGATTAAT
This sequence comes from Poa annua, assembly GCA_026929855.1. Taxonomy (NCBI): domain Eukaryota; kingdom Viridiplantae; phylum Streptophyta; class Magnoliopsida; order Poales; family Poaceae; genus Poa; species Poa annua. The sequence goes on along the minus strand of CM049431.1, from coordinate 73,279,006 downwards.
AAATTCTAAATAAGAAAGGAATTTAAAATCTTTTCCAAATATGTTATGAAGTTCCATTGAATTATCTTAATATAAAATATAATAGTGCACAAATTATTTTGAATTAAAATAAATACATTTTCCCCTTTTTATTTTCATATAGTAAGTGTTATGTTATTTAGTATTATACTAAAGCCTAAAATGAATTTAGAATTTGAAAATGAGTTTAAATAACTTAAATTCAAAACATATTTGAATGTGGGTATTTCATAGAATTTATTTTAGCCAAAAATAAAATTAATTAAACCCTAGTTTTAAATTTAACATAAAGTGTCAAAATTGTATTAAACCCATATTTCAAATTTATTAATTTTAAAAAGTTTTCAAAACATACCCACAACTGGTTTAACAGCAAGATATTATTTTTACAAATTTTTAGAAATTAATTTGACATCATTTGGACATTTAAATCAAAAGTTATGAATTAATTGGAGAAAAATCAGAAAAAGGAAAATTGATGACGTCACTGCTGACATCACTCCATCTTCAACCTCCGTCCGAAAATTTCGCCTCCGATCCCTCCACCGATCCGAGCTCAAATTCGTGGCGTCCTTTGCGGGATTTGACCTCCCTTCCCCCCCCCCCCCCATATAAACCCCAGACCGCGCCGCACTTTTCCCCTCTTTCCCCCTCTCAAAACGCGCCGCCAGGCCGCCACGGTTGCTCGCCGGAGAAGCTCGAGGCCGCCGCCGTCTTTCTTCAATCCCGACGAGGAGAGCCACTCCCCGAGGCCGAGACCGTGCCCTTCCTCGTTACCTCGCCCGTGCGGACCCTCTGGACGCTTCCCCACCTCTCCTTGGCTTCCTAATCGAGCGGAGCAAGCACTACCCGAAGACACCGAGCTCGCCGGCGTTGGAAACATCTCCGACCACGAGTTCCCGTCGCTTCGGGACAAATCCGAGCTCGTCACCACATCCATCTTCTCCGCCACCTCGCCCCGCTCGTCGCCGTCTCCTTCCCGAGCCGAGGGGATCGCCGGAGCGACGAATCGGTCCACGCCGCTGCCATCGTCACCATCTCCGGTAAGGCCTCAATCCAGAGCCGTCCGATTCAATTTATACGGCTAGGATTAGATTCTATTAACCGAATCGGTACGATCCGATCTGGACCGTCAGATCCAGACCTGACGGCCCAGATCTGTTGACTTAAGCCACGTCAGCGCCACGTCGAGCCTCGTCAGCATCGAGTCAGCATCCGCGTCAGCATTTATTTTTGTAATTAATTTTAAATTGGCAGTTTTACAGAAAAGACCCTGTAACTTAGAATTGGTATAACTTTTTACTCACACATCCAAATTCAAATATTTTTATATATTTGGAAAGCCCTTGACATGTAGAATATTTCGGATCTGCCAAAATTCAAATTTGACTTAGTTTAAAATATTCAAATTTCAAATGGTGGATTTGAGTATTTTTGTAATAACTTTAAATCTATAATTCCAAAAATTGCAAATAAAATTGTTTTACAAACCTTGGAATATTTGTAAATTGATGCCACTGCTATAATATATTTTTGAGTAATTTTTGAATGAATTCATAGTTATATATTTGATTTGAATAGTTTGAGTATTTTCAACATAACTATTAATAAAAATATTATGATTAAAGTAAATGGCTATAAATTTAATTAAAATGCCCCTGTCTATTAACACTATTTATAAAATTATATTATAAAAATTTAATCATAGAAAACTTTAATATTATAATTATTTATTTTATTATATTTTCCAAAAATAGAAATTAATTAGATTGCATTTATAGCCAAATGCATACTTTATAAATATCACAAAAATTAGTATTATGTTTCTTGTGGTTTAAAAATTGCATTTCATGCATAGCATATTTTATTTTGTAGTTATATTTTCCATAAGAAAACTCCTCCCCCATTTTCTCTAAGTTAAGATTATTTTCAAACTTAGCATTTTTGTGAAGTGCTACACTTAGACACTTAGTAAATTTCAACATGGAGCTGGAAGACCAATGAAGGACTTAGCCAAACGAGACTCCAGAAGAATCTCCAAGGAGTGGAAGCACTTAGAAGAAAGATCAAGAAGAAGTTCATGAAGACCAACCAGAAATATCTTCTAAGTCTTTCTCCCTCTTTCTTCTTTCTCCCTTCTTCTTCTGTTAGACTTCATGATGACTAAGTAAATCAAAGACCAGCCTCGAGGATACAAGAACCACCAAGTCTGAAGATTTATCAAGTCTATCAAAACTTCAATCAAGACATCATCAAGGAGAATATTACAAGTCTGGAGATGAAGCCTGGAGGACAACTACATCTTTCTTTCTATCTTTTCCCTCTTTCCTAATCTTGTCTTTCACATTTGACTTAAACAATTTTGATCATGATATTAACATCTTGAAGTTGTTGGATCCTAGCGGCATAGTGGGATGAAGCGGTCTGGAAACAAACCTTACATGTCCACGTACATGAGACCTGTTCCACAATTTAAGTGACTGGCCGGGTGTCTGTCTCTCTCACTTTAGTGAATATCCTATTTACAAAGAGTTGATAATAATTGTTGATCACCTCGAAGAATAGAGCTAGTAATTTTCTCTAAGTATTTTGCACATCAAGACTAAGTCATTAGAGTGCTTATTCAAGACGATATAAAACAAAATATTTTATTCAACTTATGACCTTAGCCCTTAGTCCTTTTGGACCAACCTATTTGCCTTGCATTAACTTAAAAGATTTTCATGGCATGAAAAAGAATTTCTAGCCCTTAGGAATATTTTGCACATCGTGCATAAACATATTTTCCTTAGAAAATTTTATAAAACTTATTTATTCATCTAGTATGTGTTTGTATGCATTGTGGAGTTGTGCTTGTTGTTGATTGTTGTATTGTTGCTTGTCTATACTGTTAGATTGAACGGAGAGTCCCGAGTATCGTTGAAAAGAGTTGTGAACAACGACAACATTCAAAGGCAAGTGGCACACCTCATAAACTTCCTATTATTTCTATATGCATTACTTAGTGTATTTTTATATGCATGTGTAGGATAGTATTGCTATGCTAAACCTATGTAGAATTCCTTATTCCCGTGTCTAGGTTCCTATGCAATACTTAGTAGAATTATTGATGCTATGCAAATGTTGTTTTGTGAAAATCTAAATTCTACTAAGTTAAGAATGAAACACCTGGGTGGTAAGTGGTTGTATGGTTTATGTTGAGTGGCTACTCAGGTCCATGTCTATGGTTCCTGGAGTATGTACACTTGTGAATGGACACCCAGGAACAGAGGAATCTGAAGAACTCCGAGTGACGATTGCTTCCAGTGCAGCCATTGCCATATGGGCTCTGGCTTGATCAATTATGTTGCGTGGACTCTCTCCGGCTTGACAAGCAGATGTAGGGGGATGTTAGGTGGAACGGGTCAAGCCAGAGTGGGAGGGAAAATTCTTCTTAAAGATCTCGTCTCATTCTTCTCCTTTTCTTATCACAAAAGGTGTGTAAAGGATACCTTGGGTTGAATGGGTACAATGGTGAACGTGCACAACCTCTGCAGAGTGTAAAACTAAGTACTTAGCCGTGTCCCCGGTACGGACAATTTGAGCAGCTGATCACGGACGTCAACGGAGGATTCCACCATTCCAACTTCAGAAATAAAACTTGATGGGTGAACAAGGGAAGATGAGAATTATGGTTTTCATGCCATACTCGTCTTGATTTCAAGAAAAGTGTTTTCAAAAGAGTAGGAAAAATTGGCTTTATGCAAATTAGCCTTGAACTCCACCAGCCAAATATGCATATAGGCTTTAGAGTTATTCCATTAAGTGTCCACCATAGTGTCACTTGACAGACTCCATTTTTAATGGAATCTGACCCACGTTGTTGCAATATTTTTCTTATTGCAGATTTGATCAGATGACGAGTGAGGTTTTGTTTAAAGGTTTCGAGTCTACAACCAACATGTTTTCGCCTGTGGCAGCATGAAAGTTATAGAGACTCACTGCTATTGTATTTCCGCTGTGTACTTTTTCAATGCTAGCTTTATGCTATGCAACTTGTATCAAATATTTTGTAATTTTGGATCATCGATGTAATAAAATTGACGCTTTGTTGTGATATTACATCGTAAACTGTGTGTGCAAATGAATCGATCCAGGGATTTGCACTATACACAGGTATCTGCCTTATTTAAAGTGTAGGTACGCTACAAGACAATACCATACGAGTGATGGCATGGCTTTTAGCCTAGATTGTCGTTTCAGCAATTTAGTGTTTCGATGTGATCAAACCTTAAATGGATTAATCTTTGTAGTGTACCGTACATAAAGAGTTAGTTGGGTACATGTCTCACGACATAGGCAAAATTATTGCCGGGATATGCCTTGCGAAAGAAATAGTTTCTTGTCTAAGAGTATAAGTGAGAAAGAAAGTAGAGCAAGACGAAGTTGATGAACTTTCTCTCCAAACATCAGAGTGGGGCAGTCGAAAGTGTTTCCGGTGTCATGCTCCACAGCTTGAAAAAGCTGATGATACAAGATCATGATGCTCTGAGTTCATACTAAGAACGTAGGCGTACGAGGTTGTGTTCCACACTGTGTGTTACGACAATCTTGTTATGAAGGTCATATTAATGGATTATGACAGACCTATGAACTACGAAGAAGAGATGGTGGACCTATGTCCGAGAAATGGCTATGAGTCATATATGATCCGAAATAAAATCCATGTACGATTACGAGGTAATGACTTGGGAGATATTCTTGATGGCATCTAGGATGCTAATAGAATATGGAATTTTATGAAAGAGTAGACATTGAGAATGATCGATTTGTCGTGAAACAGTTCCGACAGATTTAAAAGTTGACCACATGAGAGTTTGTCTCAAGTGGCGAAGCCTAAATCTATTCAAAAGAATATGTTAGTGACAAATTCGTTGTCCTATACTTATGAAGTAATGATGATACGCCGATTTAAATTTAGATGGTAGAAGCTCCCACATTCATAATACTAATGCCAAAGGATACAAACTTAATAAAGACACCACATATGTGTGGCACTACCGTTTAATTCATGTCAATGTTATAGTGAATGAATTAGCTCCATACCGGATGGATCTACAAGTCCTTAGATTTGATCTTTTGACATTTGCAAAATAACTAAGACACCGTTTTCGGAAAACGGGCATATAACATATTGATAGTCATACATATAGATGTATGTGGTTCAATGAAGTAATTGACGGGTAGTGGAGACCTTTATTTCGTGAACTTCGTTGAACGTTTTGAGTATAACTTGTTGAAAATCATGCATATGGGTGTATGTGAATCAATGAAGTACTTTAATGTGTAGTGGAAGTCTTTATTTCATAGACTTCATGAATATTCCGAGTAGATATATGAATATCCACTCAGGGAATCTTAGTCTGGAAATTTTGATTCGACCAAACAAGTTTAGAATGAAGTAGGAAATAAACATAACAAGAAAATCAAATTCCCGCGAAACAGATCGAGGAAGTAAAGATTTGAGTTATAATGTTGGCACATCATTGGAAGACTTGTGAGAAGAGTTCCACAAATTACGTCGCATGAAACACCATAGTGTTATGGTATGTTAGGACGTCGTAATTGCACCCTATCGGATAGTGTGTGGTAAATAAATCTCTTACCGAATTATTGTGATCATTAGAGTTATATGGTAGAAACGCAACATTCACGTTAGATAATAGGTAAACCATTTGAATCCATGGAGACAATACCATACGAGTGATGGCATGGCTTTTAGCCTAGATTGTCGTTTCAGCAATTTAGTGTTTCGATGTGATCAAAAATTAAATGGATTAATCTTTGTAGTGTACCGTACATAAAGAGTTAGTTGGGTACATGTCTCACGACATAGGCAAAATTGTTGCCGGGATATGCCTTGCGAAAGAAATTGTTTCTTGTCTAAGAGTATAAGTGAGAAAGAAAGTAGAGCAAGACGAAGTTGATGAACTTTCTCTCCAAACATCAGAGTGGGGCAGCCGAAAGTGTTTCCGGTGTCATGCTCCACAGCTTGAAAAAGCTGATGATACAAGATCATGATGTTCTGAGTTCATACTAAGAACATAGGCGTACGAGGTTGTGTTCCACACTGTGTGTTACGACAATCTTGTTGAAGGTCATATTAATGGATTATGATAGACCTATGAACTACGAAGAAGAGATGGTGGACCTATGTCCGAGAAATGGCTATGAGTCATATATGATCCGAAAAAAAATCCATGTACGATTACCAGGTAATGACTTGGGAGATATTCTTGATGGCATCTAGGATGTTAATAGAATATGGAATTTTATGAAAGAGTAGACATTGAGAATGATCGATTTGTCGTGAAACAGTTCCGACAGATTCAAAAGTTGACCACATGAGAGTTTGTCTCAAGTGGCGAAGCTTAAATCTAATCTGGGTCGTTTACAATTACTATAATTTCGAATGAGAAATTGATAGATGGATAAGAAAACCATGTTTCTTAATAGTGTCATTAAGAAAGAGCTATAATCAGTACAATAATGGTTCGTAATCCTGAGGATACTAAACATGTATGCAAACTTCAGTTGTCCATTCATGGGCTGAAGCAAGCATATCGGAGCTAGAATCTTCACTTTGATAATGTGATCAAAGGATTTTGGAGTTGTCCAAAATAGTTGAAGAAACCTGCATTTGCAAAGAAGTGAGTGGGAGCAAAGTAGCTTTTCTTGATCTTATATGCGGACGGCATATTAGAGTGGGAGCTAAGTAGCTTTCCTTGATCTTATATGCGGAAGGCATATTTGAGTGGGAGCTAGGTGTCATTCGTGATTTTGTATGTAACGACATATTAAATGACATAGATCCTCTAGTAGAGTGTAAAGGATTATTTAAGTGATTAAATTTTCTATGAAATGAAGTTAGGAGTATTAGGCATCCGATTTATAATTGTATAGATCGTAAGGGGCTTAATAACATTAGGTCGGAATATTTCCTAAGTTAAGATTCTGAAGTGTTTTAGAATTAAACAAGCGAAGAAGATTGTTCTTACTTGTATGACTAGGTAAAATATTAAGTTTATCTTGGCATTTTCAGTGATAGAAAATGATGTTCGACATTCTCTATGTATCGGATATAGTGTAACATCCCAAATTTCTCAAAAACATAAAACCTTACACTCATGCATCATTCATCATATAGTCATGGCATTTAAATCACAAAAGGAATAATTTAAAGTTATTTATTAGTTTGAATAATTTTGTATTCCATAAAAGAGGTGAAATTGAACTCCTTATAATATTCCTTATCTTATTTGATTATTTATTTGTCAAAATACTTCTAAAGAGTTTAAAAATCATATTTGATATCAGTTTGGAAAAACAGAAAATGTGTTGACAAAAATTAAATAAAAAGGCCAACCGAGCTGGCCCAACTCCTCTCACAGCGCGCGCGAGTACCGCGGCCCAAACACGGCCCAGCTCCATCCCGCGCGCCCTCCCCCTACCTCTCATCGCTGACGGGTGGACCCCACCTTTGGCGACGCGTCTTCAACCTCCAGCGCAGGAAACAAACCGAGACAATCCCGAGAATCTCTCCCGCGATTCGCAATTTCCAAAACATGTTCGAGTGAATCCTCTTGCCCTATATAAACCCCGCCAAACCCTGAAAGAGATATGCCCTAGAGGCAAATAAATAAGTAGTATTTATTGCATTATCTCATAAGTTTATAATAGGTTTATGTATTATGCTATAACTGTATTAATCGGAATTATTAATACACGTGTGATACATAGACAACCAGGTCCCTAGCAAGCCTCTATATGAGCTAGTCCATTGGGCAACAGTTGATCGAGATTCCCGATCAAGGACAATGACGTCGGTTGACAATGGGGCCATCTTGTTAGTTGAATAAGGTGATGGACATACGCAAAGTATTGCAATAAGATCGTATTACGATGTTTGTCATTTGCAATAGATAAGAGTATGATAGCTTATTCCTTAGACCGTGAGACCGTACTTATTAATGCTTCGTAGGGGTGCTTTGAGAGCATCAAACGTTGTGTCTTATATAGCATGACAATAACGATGTCCATCTTGGGTATTCCGAAAGAGCATCAAGACGTAAGGATCAAGAGCGGGATTTGTTCATTCTTGTAATGGAAATATACTCTGGGCCCACTCGGTGATATTGCATCTATATAGCTGCGCAGCTTATGACTAGGTCATGGAGATGTAATATCGCAGACGAGTTAATAACCTTCGTCGGTAACGAGATACAACAAAGACATCGGTATGTCCACGATCATATCTCGGACAAGGTAGTATCGCAGAGATAAAGGGAATGAATGTCATATTTATGGTTCAACGACGATATTCGTGGAATGCACAGGGGTCGTCATATACTTCCAGGTATCCCTGACGGTCATTGGTGAGCGGAATGTCTCGACCATGTCTGGAGTGTTCTCGAACCGTAGCGTAACAAACTTAAGGTCTTAGTGAAGGGAATATGCCCTAGAGACACTTAATAAACATAGTTTATTGGCAATATCCCAATCGTTCATTATATGTTTTATACCATGCTATAACTGTATTAAGCGGAAACATTAATACAGGTGTGGTAGATAAACAACCAGGTCCCTAGTAGCCTCTACTATGACTAGTTTCATTACGCGATTGATGATCGAGGTTTTCCGATCATAGGGCATGGCGCCGGTCGGCAATGGAAGTCATATCGTTAGGAGTAACGATGTGATGGACATACCCAGTATTTATAGGACATAGTCATTACGCCTTAAGACCGTGAGATCAACTCTTATTGTTATTCCCGGAAGATACTTTGATCGCACCAAACGTCGTATCTTATTTAGTATGACAATAACGGTGATACTTTTGGGTATCGGAAAGGAGTAGTTGAGACGAGGGATTTGTCAGTCTGCATAGCCGGATAGATACTCTAGGGCCCACTCAGTGAGATTATGTCAAATGAGTTTGCAAACATGTGACTAGGTCACCAGCTGACATAATATCATAGATGAGTAGAAGATAGCGATGTCGGTAACGAGATCATGCTAGGTATGGAGATATCTGAGAATGATGCTCGGACACGCTAAGTATCGCCATGACAAAGGGTTTAAGACTATACGTCCAGGTTTGATAGATGAAAGTCATTCGTTATATCTCAGGGGTTAATTCATGGGGTCCAGGCCTACGAGTTAGTCGTTGATCATTGAGGAGTCTTGATCATACCTGATATTATATCGAACCGCTAGGGTAACACACTTAAAGGGTTTCGACAAGACAACCGGAAAGGAAGGAGATCACCGGGAGCGTCCCGGGAGGGGTCCGATGGAGATCGGGCATCGCCGAAAGAGTTTTCGGAGCTAGGAAAAATTATATATATTATGTTTGATATTAATTAGTGTAATTAATATGCAAATATGATTTTATATATTTATTTTCGAATTTATTTAGGCTGATTTCTCTAAATGGGCCTTCTGGTCGAAAGAAGACCCATGGGGGGGAAAACCCTCAAGGGAACTTTGTGGGGGAGGCTTGGCCGGCCTAGGTGGGCCAAATGGGGCCCACCTAGGGCCGGCGCACCAGCCTTGGCCGAACCAGGCATGTGGGATAGTCCCACATTGCCTGGCTGGCAAGGTTGGCTCCCCCTGGGAGCCTATATAAGAAGGGGCACCCCTGGCCTTTTAATTCACCTAATTCCCAATTTCTCTCTCGATCTCGTGGTTCCCTTGATGGAGCCGCGTCGAGTAGAGGAGGGGGATCTCTTCCACCATAGCCCGCTGCCGCGCTGCTGGTGTTCCGGTCCAAGTCTTCCGCTGCTCGTCCTGGACTGGAGCTTCGGAGGCCGTCGTCTCCACCGTATGTGTGCGACTCCCTGCGAGGTGCTGCGCTAGCGGTACTCGGAGACCTACTTCCTCCACCCGACCTCGCGGTCATCTTCGTCGTCTTCGTCGCGCCGAGTTCTCCGCGACCTAGAGGTCGGCTACGGCGTCTTCATCGTCAACGCTTGTGCGGGAGCGTAATCCCCGCTATTCGGTCTACGAGGGTATGTATTCCGATCTCCGCCGTACTTCTATATCTGCATAGTGTAGATCTTGGCTAGTTTAAGGATATCGTTGGTAGGAAATTTTTTGTTTTCTGCACACGATCCCCTTCAGTGGTATCAGAGCCGATCTATCGTAGATATAGCTGTACGCTGTTAGAACCCGTGTTCTGCATGGGGGCACCGTTCCTGTTATTTGCTACCCTCTAGCGTGCACTTGTGATTCCAGCGGCATCGAGTTAATGAAGCGGCCCGGACCGACTTTACGCGTACTCTTACGCAAGACTGGTTCCACTACTGACATACGGCTTGTACCGTATCTGTGGCTGGCGGGTGCCTGTTTCTCTCTCTTTAGTTGGCTTTGCATTTTCAATGGAGGGCCCGAAAGGGATGCTTAAACATGCAATTATTGGATCGTTGTTGTGGTCATAAGGTTCGTAGGTATGAAGCGGTTCTATTTACGAAAGCCCCGAGCCACGTAAAATATGCAAAAGATAAAGTAGAAGCGTCTAACTTTATTTTGCAGGGGCTATGTGATATGGTCAAGGTAGGTTTATTAAATTGTTTATAAACTGCGGGCGCCAAGAAGACCATGGCGCAATGGACTATATCACATTGCATTACATTTGATGTTTTGTGTGCATCTTATATTGTGTGATTGTGTGTATAGTATACATTAGTTACACGGCGGTAGATATATAAGATGATCCCTTCAAAATACCACTAGTGTTCTCCCTCCAACGCGCACCACCAAGAAAGTTCTACGTTATGAGGCAGGCCGTGATGATCGGGTGTCAGACATCTCGTCGTTCGCATACAGTGGGTGTAAGCCATGTTGCACAAGCGTCAGCGTGGAGGTCTTTGGTGGCGAGCCTAGCATATTCAGAAATATGGCCTCGGAACAGGAAGACCGAAAGGTCGAGCACGAGTCACAAAATTGGTGTGGCGGACTTTTGTCTACTCTTGAAGTTGTGCCGCCGGCTCTGATGATGAGGGGTGGTGCAGTGGATGGGGGTCGTGTAATCGCTTAAACGACCAGGAGGGATGTTCGTTTGAGTGGGAGTTCGGATAGTTATTTTCTAAAATACTAGAACTCAGAATATAATGAACAGAGTCAGTTTTGCAAACCTTTGTAGATATTAACCATTGTGATAGCATCTTTTCAAATTAGGCGCATTCCTGCGATTGAGAAACTTAAAAGGTTGGGTCCAAACTTCATAGTTTTATACTTTAGCTTGAGGATACTCCTTGTTTAAACCGTTAGCTCTTTGTGTTACAATACCCGCTAGGAGATAAACCCGGAGATTCCGCTAGCAAAAGATAATTTGGATTATCGGATTTTGAGCGGATGATATCATCCTAGTCCAGTGTATGCTATGATCTCTGCCATAGAGAACCAACGGTGGGTACGAGTTATTGGATCGCGGACATATGATATGGTCGCTAAAACTCGGGGTACCCCTAAAGTTGGGTTGATGAAGTTTATCAGTATGTTGACTGATTGTCTTCTCAACCAAGATGGAAGAGAATGCACACATTGAGGGAGCACGTGGCGGTCATGCTTAATGACATATGTTCATGATTAATGAACATTGAGACGCCTCGCTCAGCTCAATCACTGGATGACAGACATCGTTGCCAAGTGCAAATCCTCTGTCATAGACTATGTCATGTAAGGGGAATCATTCACCTTCATGATTCTTGATTACGGTGGAAGTATCAACAAGATGAAACTGATCGCCGGAAGTCATCAATGATGATGGTGTATATATGTTATACATGTTATGAATGTTTTAGCTAAGCAAGTACTCGCAGTAGTGACTAAGTTTTGGACTAGTCATGTTTTGTGAAAAACCAGATTTACTGCTTAAGTAGCTTAAAAGGATGAGGCGACATTGCGTGTTGATAATGGCAATCAAGTTGTTGTGATGGCCATAGACACTCTCCCTCTAGATCTACCATTTGGGTAAATTCTTTATGATCGGGTGTTGGTATGATCGTTACAAGTGTGTCTCCTCTAGCGAGACACTTGTTCATACATGATAGTGACAAATTGGTGTCCTATATTTATGAAGTAATGATCATATGCCGATTTGAATTTAGATGGTAGAAGCTCCCACATTCATAATATTAATGCCAAAGGATACAAACTTAATAAAGACACCACATATGTGTGGCACTACCGTTCAGTCATGTCAATGTTATATGCATTAGCTCTACACTGGATGGACCTACAAGTCCTAAGATTTGATCTTTTGACACTTGCAAAATAACTGTGACACCGTTTTCGGAAAACGGTCATATAACTTATTGATAGTCATACATGGAGATGTATGTGGTTCAATAAAGTAATTGACGGGTAGTGGAGACCTTTATTTCGTGAACTTCACTGAACGTTTTGAGTATAGCTTGTTGAGAATCATGCATATGGGTGTATGTGAATCAATGAAGTACTTTAACGTGTAGTGGAAGTCTTTATTTCATAGACTTCATGAATATTCCGAGTAGATATATGGATATCCACTCCGGGGAATGTTAGTCTGAATTTTTGATTCGATCAAACGAAGTTCAGAATGAAGTAGGAAATAAACTTAACAAGAAAATCAAATTCCCGCGATGCAAATCGAGGAATGAAGATTTGAGTTATAATGTTGGCACATCATTGGAAGACTTGTGAGAAGAGTTCCACAAATTACGTCGCATGGAACACCATAGTGTTATGGTGTGTTAGGGCGTCGTAATCGCACCCTATCGGATAGTGTGTGGTAAATGAATCTCTTACCGAATTATTGTAATCATTCAAGTCATATGGTAGAAACGTAAACACTCACGTTAGCAAATAGGGAAACCATTTGAATCCATGGAGACAATACCATACGAGTGATGGTGTGGCTTTTAGCCTGGATTGTCGTTTCAGCAATTTAGTGTTTCGATGTAATCAAACCTAAAATGGATTAATCTTTGTAGTATACCCTACCTAAAGAGTTAGTTGGGTACATGTCTCACGACATAGGCAAAATCTTTGCCGGGGTATACCTTGCGAAAGAAATAGTTTCTTGTCCGAGGGTATAAGTGAGAAAGAAAGTAGAGCAAGACAAAGTTGGTGAACTTCCTCTCCAGACATCAGAGTGGCGCAACCGAAAGTGTGTTCGGTGTCAGGCTCCACAGCTTGAAAAAGTTTATGATTCAAAATCATGATGTTCTGAGCTCATACTAAGAGCGTAGGCATACGAGTTTGTGTTCCACACTGTGTGTTACGACAATCTTGTTATAAGGGTCATATTAATGGAATATGACAGACCTACGAACTACGAAGAAGAGATGGTGGACCTAAGTCCGAGAAATGGCTATGAGTCATTTGTGATCCGAAATAAAACCCATATACGATTACCAGGTATTGACTTGGGAGATCTTCTTGATGGCATCTAGGATGTTGATAGTATATGGAGTTTTATGAGAGAGTAGATATTGAGCAGATTCGATTTGTCGTGAAATAGTTCCGACAGACCACATGAGAGTTTGTCTCAAGTGGCGAAGCCTAAATCTATTCTGGGTCGTTTAGCAATTACTATAATTTCGAATGAGAAATTGATAGATGGATGAGAAAACCATGGTTCTTAATAGTGTAATTAAGAATGGTTTGTAATCCTGAGGATGCTAAACATGTGTGCAAACTTCGGTTGTCCATTCATGGGCAGAAGCAAGCATATCGGAGCTGGAATCTTCACTTTGATAATGTGATCAAATGATTTTGGAGTTGTCCAAAATAGTTGAAGAAACCTACATTTGCAAAGAAGTGAGTGGGAGCAAAGTAGCTTTCCTTGATCTTATATGCGGAAGGCATATTTGAGTTGGAGCTAAGTAGCTTTTCCTTGATCTTATATGCGGAAGGCATATTTGAGTGGGAGCTAGGTGTCATTTGTGATTATGTATGTAACGACATATTGAATGAAACTGATCCTCTAGTAGAGTGTAAAGGATTATTTAAGTGATTAAATTTTCTGCGAAATGAAGTTAGGAGTATTAGGCATCCGATTTATAATTGTATAGATCAGAGGGGGCTTAATAACATTAAGTCGGAGTATTTCCTAAGTCAGGATTCTGAAGTGTTTCAGAAAAGGACAAGCGAAGAAAGAGGTTCTTGCTTGTATGACTAGGTAAAAGATTAAGTTAATCTTGGCTTTTTCAGTGATAGAAATTGATGTTCGACATTCTCTATGTATCACACATAGAGTCTATCAGGTTGAAAGCTCGACTTGGTGTGAGCCGAGTTCTTGGTTGAAGAACAGGTTCTAGAGTGATCCTTGTGTGGATCAATGAACAAACGTTAACTTTATTCTTCAGTGTCTATGAGAACTGAAGATAGGTTTTCTAGTAACGGGTAAGAGTGGAATGGCAACTTGCCGTAAAGCGGTTACGATGATGCAAGTTATTACACTGACCCATACGACTAGAAATCTCATATAGGAGATGTCCTTTATTTTGAAGATAGACATGGTTAGTTTGCGAAGTCGCATATGAATGCACTGTCGCAGAATCTACATAGGTATAGAAATATATCGCGACTTTAGAAGTAGCAAGTGTGATTGGACTGAGCAGTTTTCCGAGCGTAGGTGGTCCCTTAATAGATCTTTCAGACTTTTAAGGCGCATGCTACGCGAATGCTCGAGTCTCACTCCATCCACTGGGATATATTTCACCGTCATCGTAAGATACGGGTTGATGTCAAACTAGGTGACATAGAAGTGTTGCAAAGCACATATAGGTCTCAATGTGTGAGATCTATTGACTGTATTCCTCTTCCACGAGGCGAGCAGGCACCAAGATGCTATGGGTGTTGAGCTTTTACCAGGTTGTAAACTAGATTAAGTGTTACTCTAGTGCAAGTGGGAGACTGAAGGAAATATGCCCTAGAGGCACTTAATAAACATAGTTTATTGGCAATATCCCAATCGTTCATTATATGTTTTATACCATGCTATAACTGTATTAAGCGGAAACATTAATACAAGTGTGGTAGATAAACAACCAGGTCCCTAGTAGCCTCTACTATGACTAGTTTCATTACGCGATTGATGATCGAGGTTTTCCGATCATAGGGCATGGCGCCGGTCGGCAATGGAAGTCATATCGTTAGGAGTAACGATGTGATGGACATACCCAGTATTTATAGGACATAGTCATTATGCCTTAAGACCGTGAGATCAACTCTTATTGTTATTCCTGGAAGATACTTTGATCGCACCAAACGTCGTATCTTATTTAGTATGACAATAACGGTGATACTTTTGGGTATCAGAAAGGAGTAGTTGAGACGAGGGGTCAACAGCGGGATTTGTCAGTCCGCATAGCCGGATAGATACTCTAGGGCCCACTCAGTGAGATTATGTCAAATGAGTTTGCAAACATGTGACTAGGTCACCAGCTGACATAATATCATAGATGAGTAGAAGATAGCGATGTCGGTAACGAGATCATGCTAGGTATGGAGATATCTGAGAATGATGCTCGGACACGCTAAGTATCGCCATGACAAAGGGTTTAAGACTATACGTCCAGGTTTGATAGATGAAAGTCATTCGTTATATCTCAGGGGTTAATTCATGGGGTCCAGGCCTACGAGTTAGTCGTTGATCATTGAGGAGTCTTGATCATACCTGATATTATATCGAACCGCTAGGGTAACACACTTAAGGGGTTTCGACAAGACAACCGGAAAGGAAGGAGATCACCGGGAGCGTCCCGGGAGGGGTCCGATGGAGATCGGGTAGCGCCGAAAGAGTTTTCGGAGCTAGGAAAAATTATATATATTATGTTTGATATTAATTAGTGTAATTACTATGCAAATATGATTTTATATATTTATTTTCGAATTTATTTAGGCTGATTTCTCTAAATGGGCCTTCTGGTCGAAAGAAGGCCCATGGGGGGGAAAACCCTAAGGGAACTTTGTGGGGGAGGCTTGGTCGGCCTAGGTGGGCCAAATGGGGCCCACCTAGAGCCGGCGCACCAGCCTTGGCCGAACCAGGCATGTGGGATAGTCCCACATTGCCTGGCTGGCAAGTTTGGCTCCCCCTGGGAGCCTATATAAGAAGGGGCACCCGTGGCCTTTTAATTCACCAATTAATTCCTAATTTCTCTCTCGATCTCGTGGTTCCCTTGATGGAGCCGCGCCGAGTAGAGGAGGGGGATCTCTTCCACCATAGCCCGCTGCCGCGCTGCTGGTGTTCCGGTCCAAGTCTTCCGCTGCTCGTCCTGGACTGGAGCTTCGGAGGCCGTCGTCTCCACCGTATGTGTGCGACTCCCTGCGAGGTGCTGCGCTAGCGGTACTCGGAGGCCTACTTCCTCCACCCGACCTCGGGGTCATCTTCGTCGTCTTCGTCGCGCCGAGTTCTCCGCGACCTAGAGGTCGGCTAGGGCGTCTTCATCGTCAACGCTTGTGCGGGAGCGTAATCCCCGCTATTCGGTCTACGAGGGTATGTATTCCGATCTCCGCTGTACTTCTATATCTGCATAGTGTAGATCTTGGCTAGTTTAAGGATATCGTTGGTAGGAAATTTTTTTGTTTTCTGCACACGATCCCCTTCACTTAGCGACACCAGGAGATAGGTTATGGAATATTATAGGAATTTGTTGGAGAGAGAGAAATGATCCGGAAAGAGTTCCGGTGGTCTGGAAGGAGTTCCGGAGAGGTCTGGAATGGTTCCAGGAATGTCCGAAAGTTGTTCGGGTGGTTCGAAAGAGTTTTCGGAGTCACGGGATATTGAATTATATATAAATATATTAATTATGAATTAATGGGATTTTTATATTAATTTAATATTAATTAAATAAAGGAAAAAAGGGGGCTCCCACCTACATGGGCCCTAAGAGGGCCCATGAAGGGGGAGCCGCACCACCAAAATGGGTGGGCCCCATGGGGGGTTCGGCCGGCCCATGGTGGGGGCGCACCACCCCCTCTCATCCTTTAGTCCCACATGGGGGAGCCAAGGGGTTTGCACACCCCCTCCCCCCTTTATATAGCAAGGCATATTAATTGGATTAATTCATTGGAAAATACAATTAATTCCCGATTTCTCTCTCGATCTCGTGGTTCCCAAGTTGGAGCCGCGCCGAGCTGAGGAAGGGGGGATCTCTCTCCACCTAAGCTATACCGCTGAGCACCGTTGCTCTGCGGGATTCCAGATAAGATCTACCCCTGCGATTTCAGCTGGATCTGAATGACCGGGGGTTGTCGCTAAGCTCCGTATGTTTGTGAGTGCTCGGAGGTAACTCCTTTTGAGTAGCCTGGGCGACGTCGTCTCGCCCCTGCAGCCGCCGCACCCCCCTCCCCTCTGCCGCCGGCGCACCACCTCTGGTGCTGGCGCTCTGCCTTCTTCCGCCCGACGCCCGTCGACGCAGATCATCGTCGACACCCCAGCGTCATCGTCTTCGTCCTCGCGGCAAGTTCTCCGCGACCTCGAGGTCGGCTACGTACGACTTCATCGTCAACGCTTGTGCGGGAGCGTAATCCCCGCTATTGGTCTACATAGAGGTAATGTAACCCGTTCCGCCACTGTTATCGCATGTACTAGATAGATAGATCCTGGCTAGTTAGGGTTTCGTTCGCTAGAAAATTTATTGTTTTCTGCACCGTAACCCCTTCAATGGTATCAGAGCTGATCTATGCGTAGTACTGCTGGTACGGTTAGAACTCATGTTGAATGAGGGCGTCTTTCTTATATTTGCTACCCTCTAGCGTGCACTTGCGATGCCTTCAGTATTGAGTTGATGAAGCGGCCCGGACCGACTTCACGCGTACGCTTACGCGAGACTGGTTCCACTACTGACATACGGCTTGCATCGTATCTGTGGCTGGCGGGTGTCTGTTTCTCTCTCTCTAGTCGGCAAAGCATTTTCAATGGAGGGCCCGAAAGGGATGCTTAAACATGCAATTATACGATCGACGTTGTGGTACAAAGTTCGTAGGTAGGGAAGCGATTCTCTTACGAATAAACCTATATGCCACGTAAAACTTGCAAAACTAAATAAAGCTAGAGGCGTCTAACTTTGTTTTGCAGTGGCGTTATTTTATGTGACATGGTTACGGTAAGTTTTGATATTACTCGTACTGTCGGAGGCAATGGAGGGCTCTGTAGACTCGGAGCCATGCCGGGGCGCCGGTGTAGCACCCCCGAGAGCTAGGCTAGACAAATCCCAGATATCCTTCTGATATAAGCCTAACCTTGATCTCGAGAGCCAACAGTTGAACATTCGGTAACACAACAGTGACTCTACGACTCAAAGCAATATTATACAACTCTTAGCAGAGTGAAGATAGCAAATATTACAAGCAGAGGTCACTGACCCAACAAAACATCAAACAGCGAAAGCAAATTATGTTATGCTACATAACAAGAACCAAAAGGCCTAAGAGGCCATAACATAAGCGACGTCCCGCCCATCGATTCCAGGCTGCTGCCCGGGAACCCCGATCTACTCGTCGATGTCCATGTAGAAACCAGCAGTGGAGTTGGAACCTTCACCTGTCCAAAAAGTGCGCAAGGCTGAGTACAGGAGGTACTCAACAAGACTTATTTAACCGTTTATATATCTGCCCGTTCAGAGAGTATTCATGCTGTCTTTGCATAAATCCATCTTTGTTTTCAAATAGAGGAAGGAGAGAACCCCGCATCAGTAGACTTTTAAAAGGGGATAAGGAAACAACACCTCTGACTTCATCCTCCATCTTCTGTAGCCACCGGGATGTCATCGCTTGCACCACCCGCAAGAATCACCTCCTCGCTCAACCCGAGGAAACAATCCTAACCACCCTTAGTTGACAGTTTTATAATTTGCTTTAAGTTGTCTATGATCATCAGACATGTGGTACCAAGTCGTCCATAACCGTGGACACGGCTTTCCGAAAAGATTTACCCTGCAGGGGGTGTAACTACCCACACGCGCCAACCAACCGATACGCCAGACATTAGCACTCTACCGGGGAGTGCCGGCTGGAGAGTTGGCCACGACCTTTCCCAAGCTTCGCCTATGTCCATGAGCCACAGCAGTAGATCTGACCACGCGCAGCGGTCTCTAGTGCGGGTTGCCAGGGTCAAGATCAGAGCGTCACACTCTCCTGACCCGAGCCCTAAATTTTCTCCTCAAACCATTTTACCGCACACGCAGATGGAACACTCGAACTAGTGGCTTCACGTAGTAGGCTAGGCAAGTTGGAGTCGAGGGGGAAATGAATACCCCGTGTGGATGCACGAATAGTCGTGGTTCCAAAGACGAGAACTCGGATCCTAGTGTCGACCAGAACGAAACCACCAAATCCCAATGTGGCCTCTCGTCCAAGTCTTTAGAGACAATAATAAATAAATCCTGCATACCCATTCCTACCAATCTTCTCGACTAGAAGAGAAAGAAACCACTAAGCAGATCTAAGCGGCGATGCAACGCAAATGACACTCTATACCTCGACCAAAACATCTTTGAACCGTATGCATAACACAAGAATCAAATACTTTGGAAATCTTATATGTGTAGATATAAGGTTATGCTTGCCTTGCTCTTCAGTAGCTGGGTATTGATCTTCGGAGGCGTTGCAAACACTCTCAGGCTCGAATCCTATCGCGAAGAACCAAATACCGGAAAGGAATGACACAATCAATACAATATTGATGCAATGCACAATCACATGAATGATATGTCATTTTTAGAATATCCTAGATGCAAGCATCAAATTAAATGGGTGAATAAAACATACCCATAATTGAAATTAGGGTTTATTAATGTGAGGCTAATAACTTTATTTTCCTTGTATGGAATATGTATGATTAAATTGTAATTAAATAGATTTTATTTTTCTGAATATTTTGATATAAAAATCATATTTTTCTGATTTAAAATGAATTAGTTATGAATTTTCAAAGTTTAAACAATTTAATTCAAATTTAAAATTTATTTAAATAAGTTGACCCCACATGTCATATTTTTAATTATTTCAGAAAATAGTAATGGAAAATATTAAAACTCTGACAACCTGGTCCCACATGTCATAATAAAACAATTATAGAAAAGAAATAAATGATTTTTAGGAAATAAAAAGGAGATGATGACGTCAGCTGACGTCATCAACGCCCAAATCCTCTCTGCCGATCAAGAACGGCTCGAATTCGAGCAAATTGCTCGGATTGCCTTGCGGCAATCGCATGAGGGGGTCGAGGCGGACGGTGTGATGGTGGCGCCGCCCCTCAATGGTCACTGGAGTTGCTCCGGTGCCTCGCCGGAGCGGAGGCCGACGGCGGCGCTCGGCGACCGGGCTAACCAGAGAAAGAGGGAGAGGAAGGATGGCACGGGGAGGACCGCGGGGACGACCTGAAGCTCGTGGAGGTGTCGGGGAGGCGAGGGGAGCTCGGAACGGCCGGAAAATGAGCTCGACGGCGGCGGGCGCGGCGGAGGGAATCGATGATTCCCGTTGACCCGTGGCTTCCTGGCACGAACAACTCGAGGAGGAGGAAGAGCAGAGCACAGCGGTGCTTCTGAGCCTCTCGCCGGAGCAGGAGGTGGCCGGAAACGGCGGCGGTCGCCGGAGACCCGAGGCTAGGGTTCGGCGGATTTGGGAAGAAGTTGAGGAAAGAAGAGGCGAAATGGGGTTGGCTTAGGGTTCCTCCGGGCGGCGGCGGGCTTCTTGTAGTCCAGGGGAGGGCGGCGGCGCGCATCGCGGCGCATCCATGGCGAGGAACGGCCGGGCGCGCGACACCGGCGCACGGGGAGGTCGGAAGGAAGAGGACGACTCGATTTTCTGGAAAACCCCCTGGAAAATTTCCTAATTGCCAATTTTCTTTACAAACAGGCCCCTGGTTCCTGATTTAAAAGGTTTGGGGCTTTTCTGTAAAGAGAAAAATTTGCAGAAAAATACTAGGAGATTCAGAATTTCACAAGGAAGCCATTGGCAGTCTTAGATTTTGAAAATTTAGAATATTTTTGAGTTCACCAAGAATAACAAGAATTTACCCCTTTCTTTCAAAAGCAAACATGTGAATTTTAAATGCAAATTCTTGTCCAAATTAAATGAGATGCATTAAATGCTCAAAACACACCTTATATTTCTATTTAATAAACTTGGGATGTTACAGATCTACCCTCCTTACAAGAATCTCGCCCCGAGATTCCTAGGTTAGAAAAGAAGTCGGGATACTCAGATCGGAGACGATCTTCGCGTTCCCAGGTTGCTTCCTCCTCAGAGTGATGGGACCATTGAACTTTGAGGAACTTGATGCTCTGACGTCGAGTTTTACGCTCGGCTTCATCAAGGATACGGATAGGATATTCACGATAGGTTAGATCCTCTTGAAGGTCAAGGGTTTCATGATCAACACCACGAATGGGATTCTTGAAGCAACGCTTCAACTAGGAAACATGGAAGACGTCATGGACGTCTGGAAATTTTGAGGGTAGTTCCAACTGGTAGGCAAGCTTTCCACGCTTAGCAAGAATGCGAAAGGGACCAACATAGCGAGGAGCCAGTTTGCCTTTGATACCGAATCGACGGACACCCCGAAGAGGAGTGACCCTCAGATAGGCATGCTCGCCAACTTCATAGTGAACATCTTGATGATGGCTGTCATAGTAGCTCTTCTGACGGGATTGAGCTGTTTTGAGACGCTCACGGATGATATTGACTTGATCTTCTGCTTCTTTGATGATATCTGGCCCAAAGAGTGATCTTTCACCGGTTTCGGACCAATTCAAAGGAGTACGACATCTCCTGCCATACAAAGCTTCGAAGGGTGCCATACCAATGCTAGATTGGAAGCTGTTGTTGTAACTGAATTCAGCGAATGGAAGACACTTCTCCCAATTCTTTCCGAAGGATATGACACAGGCTCTTAACATGTCCTCGAGAATCTGATTGACTCGTTATGTTTGACCACCGGTTTGAGGATGATAAGCTGTGCTAAAAGAAATACGAGTTCCCAAGGCTTGCTGAAAACTAGCCCAGAACTTGGAGGTAAACAGACTTCCACGGTCAGAGATGATCTTCTTCGGAATACCATGAAGAACAACTATCCGGGAGATATACAGATCTGCTAGCTGAATAGCGGTAACATCTTCTCGAACAGGAAGGAAGTGAGCAACCTTAGAAAGGCGGTCCACGACTACCCAGATAGCATTGTTTCCCTTTTGAGTCTTTGGAAGACCAGTGATGAAATCCATGCCAACTTCATCCCATTTCCAGACAGGAATGGAAAGGGGTTGAAGGGTACCAGCTGGCCTTTGATGTTCAGCTTTAACGCGACGACAAACGTCACATTCTGCCACAAACTTAGCAATTTCCCGCTTCATTCGGGACCACCAGAATCTTTGACGAAGATCCCTATACATCTTAGTGCCACCAGGATGGATAGAAAGAGGTGATTCATGAGCTTCTCGAAGGATTAGTGCTTTCAACTTCTGATGGTTTGGCACAACAAGACGGTCACCAAAGTAGACAATACCTTTATCATCAAGGGAGAAACATTTATCCACTCCGCTAACAATGTTCTCTTTTATCTGGATAACTTCAGAGTCTAGCTTCTGAGCAGCCCTGATCTTGTCCTCAAGAGAGGGTTTCACCTCTAGATTCGCGAGAAATCCACTAGGAACAACTTCAAGGTTGAGTCGTGCAAACTCCTCATAGAGGGAGGGTTGAGCTTTCTTAAGCATCAGATTGTTGCAGTAAGACTTCCGACTTAGCGCGTCTGCAACAACATTCGCCTTGCCGGGTTGGTAGTTGAGACCCAAATCATAGTCCTTGATGAGTTCCAACCATCTTCTCTGTCTGAGATTCAGATCCGGCTGGGTGAATAGATACTTCAGACTTTGATGATCCGAATAGATCTCGCAGCGATTACCAAAGAGATAATGCCGCCATTGCTTTAGAGCATGTACAACAGCAGACAGCTCTAGATCATGGGTTGGATAGTTTACCTCATGTGGTTTCAACTGCCAAGAGGCATAGGCCACCACATGACCATCTTGCATTAGCACACATCCGAGCCCTTGAAGAGAAGCATCACAGAAAACAACGAAATCCTTGCTCGTATCAGGAAGAACAAGAACTGGAGCAGTGGTCAACTTAGTTTTCAAAATCTGGAAGCTTCCTTCTGCCTTTTCTGACCATTCAAACTTCTTTCCTTTCTTGAGAAGATCAGTCAGGGGTTTTGCAATCTTGGAGAAGTTCTCGATAAAGCGACGGTAATAACCAGCTAGACCGAGAAAACTCCGAATCTCTTTCGCTGATTTAGGTGTCTCCCAATCCAAAACAGCTTGAACTTTCTCCGGAATGACGGTAACACCATCGGCAGACACAACATGGCCAAGAAAGATAAGCTCTTTCAACCAGAACTCACACTTAGAGAACTTGGCGTAGAGACGATGCTCACGAAGCTTAGTCAACACCAGACGCATGTGCTCTGCGTGTTCTTCTTCGGTTTTGGAATAGATTAGGATATCATCGATGTAGATCACGACGAACTTGTCAAGGTACTCCATGAATACTGAGTTTATCAGCCGTATAAAAGTGGCTGGAGCATTGGTAAGACCAAAGGACATCACAGTATACTCATAGAGACCATAACAAGTTTGAAATGCCGTCTTTGGAATGTCATCCTCCCGGATTTTGATTTGATGATAACCAGACCTCAAATCCATCTTGGAGAAGACAGTGGCACCAGCTAGTTGGTCAAATAGATCGTTGATCCGAGGAAGAGGGTACTTGTTCTTGATTGTCACAGCATTCAACGGTCGATAGTCAACCACCAGTCGAGGAATGTTGGTGTCCCGCTTCTTAACAAAGAGTGCAGGGCATCCCCAAGAAGAGGTGCTAGGTTGGATAAATCCCTTTCCTTCCATCTCCTCTAGCTGTCTTTTTAACTCAACCAACTCTTCCTTAGGCATGCGGTAAGGTCTTTTGGAGACTGGAGCAGTTCCAGGAACCAACTCAATAACAAACTCCACACTTCGATCAGGTGGCATACCAGGCAACTCCTCAGGAAAAACATCCGAAAAATCACAAACCACCTGAACATCTTGAATTTCCAGGGTAGGTGAGGCGTCCATGGCACACAACTCTGAGCTTGGAAAAGATGTTGCCGAGGAAGGTACTGAGGAAGGAGACCAGTACCGAACAGTTTCACCGGAGGGATGGGTCATGTTTACAGATCTGGCTGCACAGTCAATAACAGCCTTGTACCGTACCAGCCAATCCATGCCCAAGATGACGTCAAGGTCAGTTGACTTGAGGGCAATGAGAGAAACGGGATAAGATAAAGAGCCTATAACAATGTTGGGCTCAGGGGCAGTCCAGACTGCCCGCCAACGAGATCCCGGGGTATTAATCTCCATAGAGATAGGCATTTCCTCTAGAAGGATACCATGCTTTTGAGCGAATCCTTGCGAAATGAAAGAATGCGATGCTCCGGAATCAAACAAAACTGTAGCTGGAATTGAGTTGAGATGAAGCGTACCAAGAATGACGCTTGGATCTTCTTCAGCAGCCTCAGCGGTGACATGGGTCAGACGACCACGTCCAGCACCAGATGGTTTAGCATCCTTCTTTGGCGGAGGTGTTCCACCACCAATGTTCCTTTGAGGACATCCCCAAGCATAGTGTCCGGGCTGGCCACAGGTGTAGCAGATAAGTCCAGCTGGAGCAGCACCTGAGGGACGATAACTTTGCCCACCACCATAGGTCGAAGTAGCATGGGGTGCAGTTGGGCGAGGAGCGTAACCAGCAGGCTTGGGTGCATATGGGGCTCTTGGAACAGCGCTATATGGAATGAACACACGACGCTTCTTGAAGCCGGAGCCAGATGCACGAGGATCCCCGGAGACAGACTTCATAGCAGCATCCATTTCCTTCCTTCCATTCTCAAGGGTGATAGCCTGATTGTACAGATCCTGGAAGATTTGGAACTTAAAGGGTAACAGCTCATACCGAAGTGTTGGGTTCAGGCCCTTGCGGAATAGCTCTTGTTTATCCGCATCATCAGTAACATCTCGAGGGGCATAGCGAGCGAGACGAGTGAACTCACGCCCGTAAGCCTCGATATTCAGCCTTCCCTGGGACAGTTCCAGGAACTCCTTTCTTTTGATGTCCATTACTGCCTTAGGGATATAGGCAGCACGGAAAGCAGTACGGAATTCTTCCCAAGTGACCTCATGTCCCGGCGCCTGCAACGCCAAGAAACCTTCCCACCAAGCGCCAGCTGCACCCTCTAACTGGTAGGTGGCAAAGTTCACACGGTCATTGGCTTGAACATGGAGAGCAGCAAACTTACGCTCACTGGTACGGATCCAGTCATCAGCTTCAAGGGGCTCCTTGTATTCACCAAAGGTAGGAGGCTGAGCTTTAAGGAAATCTCCAAGTGTAGCACAGACATTGGGGCGACGCTATGTGTTCTGGGCCACTCGCTCAAGGAGATGTTCAGTCCTCACGCGATTGTTTTCGATGTTCTGGAGAACCTGCGCCATTGTGGGAGGTGGCGGCAGTTCATCATCACCATGGTGACGACCACCACGGCCCTGGCCACGAGTACCACTTGACATCCTGATAGAATAGAGCAGAGACCACGAAGATTAGATCCACCGGTAAACAGGATAGATGAGAAGACGTGGAAAGTAACAGGATATCAATGATAAGAGATGGTCAAGCAGTAGAATTCAAGATTGGAAGAAGAAATATACATGCTTCAGCGGAGTTGAAGCATATAGAACACTCTGAGAATCGCAACCGAAAATAGGTACGAAAGAACACTACCCAACCTTCGAAATCCTAAGATTTTGAAATATGGGATGAGATGGTAAACCTTTAGAAATCAAAACAAGAAAAGAGGCTCCAAGAAAAGATTCATGGATAAGGAGAAAGAGCATCCTATCAAGATTTTTATAGATTGTTTTAGCTTTCAAATAGTTTTCACAAACACTAAACTCAACATCGACCAACAAAAAGGGTTTCCTACAGGCAGTCCTGCTCTGATACCAAAACCTGTAGCACCCCCGAGAGCTAGGCTAGACAAATCCCAGATATCCTTCTGATATAAGCCTAACCTTGATCTCGAGAGCCAACAGTTGAACATTCGGTAACACAACAGTGACTCTACGACTCAAAGGAATATTATACAACTCTTAGCAGAGTGAAGATAGCAAATATTACAAGCAGAGGTCACTGACCCAACAAAACATCAAACAGCGAAAGCAAATTATGTTATGCTACATAACAAGAACCAAAAGGCCTAAGAGGCCATAACATAAGCGACGTCCCGCCCATCGATTCCAGGCTGCTGCCCGGGAACCCCGATCTACTCGTCGATGTCCATGTAGAAACCAGCAGTGGAGTTGGAACCTTCACCTGTCCAAAAAGTGCGCAAGGCTGAGTACAGGAGGTACTCAACAAGACTTATTTAACCGTTTATATATCTGCCCGTTCAGAGAGTATTCATGCTGTCTTTGCATAAAGCCATCTTTGTTTTCAAATAGAGGAAGGAGAGAACCCCGCATCAGTAGACTTTTAAAAGGGGATAAGGAAACAACACCTCTGACTTCATCCTCCATCTTCTGTAGCCACCGGGATGTCATCGCTTGCACCACCCGCAAGAATCACCTCCTCGCTCAACCCGAGGAAACAATCCTAACCACCCTTAGTTGACAGTTTTATAATTTGCTTTAAGTTGTCTATGATCATCAGACATGAGGTATCAAGTCGTCCATAACCGTGGACACGGCTTTCCGAAAAGATTTACCCTGCAGGGGGTGTAACTACCCACACGCGCCAACCAACCGATACGCCAGACATTAGCACTCTACCGGGGAGTGCCGGCTGGAGAGTTGGCCACGACCTTTCCCAAGCTTCGCCTATGTCCATGAGCCACAGCAGTAGATCTGACCACGCGCAGCGGTCTCTAGTGTGGGTTGCCAGGGTCAAGATCAGAGCGTCACACTCTCCTGACCCGAGCCCTAAATTTTCTCCTCAAACCATTTTACCGCACACGCAGATGGAACACTCGAACTAGTGGCTTCACGTAGTAGGCTAGGCAAGTTGGAGTCGAGGGGGAAATGAATACCCCGTGTGGATGCACGAATAGTCTTGGTTCCAAAGACGAGAACTCGGATCCTAGTGTCGACCAGAACAAGACAAACCACCACAATCCCAATGTGGCCTCTCGTCCAAGTCTTTAGAGACAATAATAAATAAATCCTGCATACCCATTCCTACCAATCTTCTCGACTAGAAGAGAAAGAAACCACTAAGCAGATCTAAGCGGCGATGCAACGCAAATGACACTCTATACCTCGACCAAAACATCTTTGAACCGTATGCATAACACAAGAATCAAATACTTTGGAAATCTTATATGTGTAGATATAAGGTTATGCTTGCCTTGCTCTTCAGTAGCTGGGTATTGATCTTCGGAGGCGTTGCAAACACTCTCAGGCTCGAATCCTATCGCGAAGAACCAAATACCGGAAAGGAATGGCACAATCAATACAATATTGATGCAATGCACAATCACATGAATGATATGTCATTTTTAGAATATCCTAGATGCAAGCATCAAATTAAATGGGTGAATAAAACATACCCATAATTGAAATTAGGGTTTATTAATGTGAGGCTAATAACTTTATTTTCCTTGTATGGAATATGTATGATTAAATTGTAATTAAATAGATTTTATTTTTCTGAATATTTTGATATAAAAATCATATTTTTCTGATTTAAAATGAATTAGTTATGAATTTTCAAAGTTTAAACAATTTAATTCAAATTTAAAATTTATTTAAATAAGTTGACCCCACATGTCATATTTTTAATTATTTCAGAAAATAGTAATGGAAAATATTAAAACTCTGACAACCTGGTCCCACATGTCATAATAAAACAATTACAGAAAAGAAATAAATGATTTTTAGGAAATAAAAAGGAGATGATGACGTCAGCTGACGTCATCAACGCCCAAATCCTCTCTGCCGATCAAGAACGGCTCGAATTCGAGAAAATTGCTCGGATTGCCTTGCGGCAATCGCACGAGGGGGTCGAGGCGGACCGTTTGATGGTGGCGCCGCCCCTCAATGGTCACCGGAGTTGCTCCGGTGCCTCGCCGGAGCGGAGGCCGACGGCGGCGCTCGGCGACCGGGCTAACCAGAGAAAGAGGGAGAGGAAGGAGGGCACGGGGAGGACCGCGGGGACGACCTGAAGCTCGTGGAGGTGTCGGGGAGGCGAGGGGAGCTCGGGAACGGCCGGAAAATGAGTTCGACGGCGGCGGGCGCGGCGGAGGGAATCGATGATTCCCGTTGACCCGTGGCTTCCTGGCACGAACAACTCGAGGAGGAGGAAGAGCAGAGCACGGAGGTGCTTCTGAGCCTCTCGCCGGAGCAGGAGGTGGCCGGAAACGTCGGCGGTCGCCGGAGACCCGAGGCTAGGGTTCGGCGGATTTGGGAAGAAGTTGAGGAAACAAGAGGCGAAATGGGGTTGGCTTAGGGTTCCTCCGGGCGGCGGCGGGCTTCTTGTAGTCCAGGGGAGGGCGGCGGCGCGCATCGCGGCGCATCCACGGCGAGGAACGGCCGGGTGCACGACACCGGCGCACGGGGAGGTCGGAAGGAAGAGGACGACTCGATTTTCTGGAAAACCCCCTGGAAAATTTCCTAATTGCCAGTTTTCTTTACAAACAGGCCCCTGGTTCCTGATTTAAAAGGTTTGGGGCTTTTCTGTAAAGAGAAAAATTTGCAGAAAAATACTAGGAGATTCAGAATTTCACAAGGAAGCCATTGGCAGTCTTAGATTTTGAAAATTTAGAATATTTTTGAGTTCACCAAGAATAAGAAGAATTTACCCCTTTCTTTCAAAAGCAAACATGTGAATTTTAAATGCAAATTCTTGTCCAAATTAAATGAGATGCATTAAATGCTCAAAACACACCTTATATTTCTATTTAATAAACTTGGGATGTTACAGCCGGGGGCCAGGCACATGGCGCCATGAAGGTCCAGGCGCATCGACCATGTCACATCGCACTTCATTGCATCAATATTGTGTGCTGTTGTGTGTGCATCCTATTGATTGCTTATATGCTAGATATACAATGGTAGCATCATGAATAGGATGATCCCTAACAAATACCAAAATTGTGTTCTCCCTCGTTGCGCACCACCAAGAAAGTTCTACGTTATGAGGCAGGCCGTGATGATCGGGTGTCACACATCTCGTCGTTCGCATACAGTGGGTGTAAGCCATGTTGCACGCGCAGGGTCTTCGAGTTTTGATTGGCGAGCCTAGCATACTCAGAGGTATGGCCTCGGAACACGGGAAGATCGAAAGATCGAGCACGAGTCACAGAGTTGTTGTGATCGACATGTTATGTCCACCTTTGAAGCTGTACTACCGGCCGTGATGATCGGGGGTAGTGTGGTGGATGAGGGTCGTGTAATCGCCATTATTATTTTTAGGGATAATAATCTTGGTGTGGTGTGTTTTTGATAATGAGATTATAGAACTAAAACTCACCTATATATTATAAACTTATCTTACCTCTTTTGCGATCACATCTAGAGACTGCGGAACTACACTTCGGTTGCTTCCTCAAGAGCTCGGATTCTACATTAGAAGCCGACGGGTCCAACTTCATCAGCTGGTGCATTGTTTTTAGAAACATTTTCCAAACACAACAAACATCCTATATGTCCTAGAACATTAGTTAGGAGTTAGACCAGATGATTCTGATAGCAAGGAGGAAGATGATGAGTTCCGTAAGCATAATGACATGTTCATGGAAGTGACGATCGTCATGAGCGTATGCCTAGCACCTGAGTTGAAAGTTGTTTCAACACATGGAGCCATATGTTGTGATTGATGTGATCAGAGGTCACTTCAAAGATGAATTGAGTCTTGAGCAGTTCAGACAGCTTAGAAAGTTCCGGACCATTCACATGGGGAGCATACCTGTCTGGAGACTTAGTTGAAGAAGTTGTGTGACATCTACTTCAGGCTTACGAATATCTACGATTTCTAGATAGCGAACTCCAGTGCAATAGAGATTGTGCTTTACCTCCTAGCTGTGAATAGCATGTGCGTGAACATGCTATAGAGACACGGTGAGCTTCTTCACATTTGTGAACAAGTTCAAATCTCTAAAAGTTGATTCCATCGAAGAAGAGTTCTTCGACGCTACGGGTATATTTGATATACGAAGATATAAATGTATTCTTCTCATACTTGATGAAAAGTATTTGATACTTGTTCTGTTTGTGAAACAGTCCCTGATTATCACAAGTATGTGGCGAAGGGTGACGTGACAGTGCACAAGTGATGGCAAGTTCATGGCCAGTAGTGCTCACGCCCTCAAGATATCATATTAGTTATCATCAATAGTTTTTGATAAGACATTTTGTAATAGTGAGAATGTGATCTAGTTTGGTGTCTTGAATGTTACAAGACATAATTATTCATATAGAACACATCAGTTGTTTTATGTTATGAAACAAAGCAGTTGTTTCATGTTATGAGTAATTTGCATCACATCTCAATTACATTATGCGTATGATATACATTTATAATAGCGGGAATGATAAAATTATGTCTCCAAAGAACAAACACCATCGAATTTAGTCATAAAGGCAATGAAAGAAGTAATGGATAATTTAGGTCCATTTAAGTATTTCGAGTGCCAAAATTGATTAAGTTTGAAATGCAGTATTGAAGTTGCAATACTAGAGGAAATTGATTGAGAGTTATTTTTAAATGATTAATCAATGGTGTTATTACATGATCCGAATTCTTCCATGATTTTGGTAAATAGGAGTATTTGCCCGATAAATTATGGAGTCTGAAATTAATTTGATAATAGATCAAATGGGGTTTTTCAGAAGAAAGATTAGTGAATGTTGTATTCACAAAATTCGATCAAAGGACAGTATTTTTGAATTATGGTTTCAACACAAAAGACTTGTGGAAATTTGTTTCACAAAATTATAATGTCATATATAGTGATATGTGGGGAATTATAATCATGCTCTATTTTAAATAAAGTGTGGTCTGTCAGAATCAGT
The DNA here is from genome assembly GCA_026929855.1 of Poa annua. NCBI lineage: Eukaryota > Viridiplantae > Streptophyta > Magnoliopsida > Poales > Poaceae > Poa > Poa annua. The sequence continues at coordinate 73,247,870 of CM049431.1, read as the reverse complement.
CTTAGAAACTCCTAATATGTTCGAAACATTATAGTCGATGTCCACTTTAGAAAATAGATATTTTTCTCAACGAGAATTCGTGAGATCGACAGTAGTGGCGATATGTATATGATTACACGATAATTCGGTATATACATGAATAGTTCTTTGTAGAATACTCGCATTGAATGGGAGTGTATTCCAAAACCAATTAGAAACAAAGTTCAGTTTGTTGTCTATGTAATTCCGAGAAAAAGATGATTTTTCGAATTATGGTTTATGGATTGGAATTAGAAGTTTGGAATAAAGTGTCCGACCTATGTTGGAAGGTGTTCCAAAGAGTATATGTCTGCTAATAAAAATTTGGTGATTAAGAGTGAGGGAGACTAGAAAATTGTTTTCTGCTTGCAATCCTCTTCATAAAGATCATAATGTTTTCATGAAAGAAACTTCTAAATAAAGTGTTGTTATATTTAATATTGCTGTCAGGTCACAACACTGTATTAAGTATTTCAGATCAGTTGACAGATCAAGGTGCACTTTATGAATACAAAGAAAGTTGAGAAAATATCGGAATACGAACAAAGGCTTTTTGAGCCTGGAAATCCAAAGTTGCATTTGAAAGGATTAAGAGAGTAATTGTTACTGCAATTCTTATTAGAGGAATAAGATTGTTTAATCGTCATATAAGGTATTATATGAGAAATGTGACTATAAGAAAGACGCGGTAGCATGTCTTGTCAAGAAATGTGTCTTGGACAAGATCAAATTTGCTGACTACATTTGTGTAGACATGCTTGAAGTCTGAGGGATTTGTATTAATGTAATACTGTAGTTTGTATTAAACTCGAATTGATAATAGATCAATGATTTTGGTTTGACCAAAATGTCGATTTAAGTGGGAGTCAATGTTATTTTACTCAGGTGGAATATGTAAAGAACATATTTTTGAGTGGGAGCTCGGGAACTCAAATATGTGGATGACACGTTTTTGAGTGGGAGCTCGTGTTATCAAATATGTGGAGACATAATTTGAGTGGGAGTCGAATTCATCTTGTGTAGTTAACACATTGTGAAACTGTACCAATAGAATAGGATGAAGTTGTGAAACTATTTAAAAGTTAGTGTCTATTTTGAAATAGAACGGGAATTTTAAATAGTTAGTCGAGTTGTGTTGGATTATATCTGAGGAGTCAGAATAGAATCAAAATGATGGTCCTTTGGAATCCAATTGATCATTAAGAGTAATGATGCGTGAAAGTAATGGTTGTATGACATATGGGTCTATTATTTAATATTAGACATCATACAGAAACCATTTTATCTGCTCGATGAAATATAACCGATGTTCTTGGAAGAAGAGCAGTTGTAAAAGTAAATTTGGAATTTACTAGAAGTAGAAGTGCGTTAGTTACAGGATTGACATTCGAATGTCAAGTTTTATACATTGGTGTGAAAGTTTGTAGATATCGCGAGTTTGTAATTGTTACAAGGGGCTCTGTATGGCTGAGTGTGTTTTTCAGGGCAGTTATCTGGTTAGTATAATCAGAGTAAGCGCTGGGAAACAGGAGTCTCACTTAGTTACGGTATTTGCATATATGTTGTTAGACAACATGGTGATATCAAGCAAGTTGATGTCAGTGAATCGCAAGAGCATGTACAATCATAGATTGTGCAGTAACACTCTTCCACAAGCAAGCATTATCAAATGATTCTTATTTGATAAGGGATTCTGATAAAGTAAAATGCAGCTGATTTATTTATACTCTATTGCAAGTGGGAGACTGAAGGAGATATGCCCTAGAGGCAAATAAATAAGTAGTATTTATTGCATTATCTCATAAGTTTATGATAGGTTTATGTATTATGCTATAACTGTATTAATCGAAATTATTAATACACGTGTGATACATAGACAACCAGGTCCCTAGCAAGCCTCTATATGAGCTAGTCCATTGGGCAACAGTTGATCGAGATTCCCGATCAAGGACAATGACGTCGGTTGACAATGGGGTCATCTTGTTAGTTGAATAAGGTGATGGACATACACAAAGTATTGCAATAAGATCGTATTACGATGTTTGTCATTTGCAATAGATAAGAGTATGATAGCTTATTCCTTAGACCGTGAGACCGTACTTATTAATGCTTCGTAGGGGTTCTTTGAGAGCATCAAACGTTGTGTCTTATATAGCATGACAATAACGATGTCCATCTTGGGTATTCCGAAAGAGCATCAAGACGTAAGGATCAAGAGCGGGATTTGTTCATTCTTGTAATGGAAAGATACTCTGGGCCCACTCGGTGATATTGCATCTATATAGCTGCGCAGCTTATGACTAGGTCATGGAGATGTAATATCGCAGACGAGTTAATAACCTTCGTCAGTAACGAGATACAACAAAGACATCGGTATGTCTACGATCATATCTCGGACAAGGTAGTATCGCAGAGACAAAGGGAATGCATGTCATATTTATGGTTCAACGACGATATTCGTGGAATGCACAGGGGGTCGTCATATACTTCCAGGTATCCCTGACGGTCATTGGTGAGCGGAGTGTCTCGACCATGTCTGGAGTGTTCTCGAACCGTAGCGTAACAAACTTAAGGTCTTAGCGACACCAGGAGATAGGTTCTGGAATATTATAGGAATTTGTTGGAGAGAGAGAAATGATCCGGAAAGAGTTCCGGTGGTCCGGAAGGAGTTCCGGAGAGGTCTGGAATGGTTCCAGGAATGTCCGAAAGAGTTTTCGGAGTCACGGGATATTGAATTATATATAAATATATTAATTATGAATTAATGGGATTTTTATATTAATTTAATATTAATTAAATAAAGGAAAAAGGGGGCTCCCACCTACATGGGCCCTAAGTGGGCCCATGAAGGGGGAGCCGCACCACCAAAGGGGGTGGGCCCCATGGGGGGTTCGGCCGGCCCATGGTGGGGGCGCACCACCCCCTCTCATCCTTTAGTCCCACATGGGGGAGCCAAGGGGTTTGCACACCCCCTGCCCCCTTTATATAGCAAGGCATATTAATTGGATTAATTCATTGGAAAATACAATTAATTCCTGATTTCTCTCTCGATCTCGTGGTTCCCAAGTTTGAGCCGCGCCGAGCTGAGGAAGGGGGGATCTCTCTCCACCTAAGCTATACCGCTGAGCACCGTTGCTCTGCGGGATTCCATATAAGATCTACCCCTGCGATTTCAGCTGGATCTGAATGACCGGGGGTTGTCGCTAAGCTCCATATGTTTGTGAGTGCTCGGAGGTAACTCCTTTTGAGTAGCCTGGGCGAGGTCGTCTCGCCCCTGCAGCCGCCGCGCCCCCCTCCCCTCTGCCGCCGGCGCACCACCTCTGGTGCTGGCGCTCTGCCTTCTTCCGCCCGACGCCCGTCGACGCAGATCATCGTCGACACCCCAGCGTCATCGTCTTCGTCATCGCGGCAAGTTCTCCGTGACCTCGAGGTCGGCTACGTACGACTTCATTGTCAACGCTTGTGCGGGAGCGTAATCCCCGCTATCGGTCTACATAGAGGTAATGTAACCCGTTCCGCCACCGTTATCGCATGTACTAGATAGATAGATCCTGGCTAGTTAGGGTTTCGTTCGCTAGAAAATTTATTGTTTTCTGCACCGTAACCCCTTCAAACCCTCCCTCAGCTTCGCCAGAAAACCCTAACTAGATCGCCTCAAGGCTGCCCGTGTCGAGCTCGCCATCCCTGCCGCCGCAAATCTCTCTGCCCCGGTGAGTTGCAACACTCCCGTGCCTCTCTAAACGTCCCCTGCTTCTTCTCTTACTCGTGCGCACCTAATGGACAAGTCCCCTCTTGTTTTCGTGCACCAGATCGACTCCTCCATCCGCGACCCGACGCCATCATCCGCAGCCTACTCTGGCGAGCAACCAGGGGGAGAACAGGCCACGGCGACCTCGTCTGCTTCGCCATCGATCTGGCCTCGATGTCCTGCAGCGTACAGTAGTGCTCGATCTCTCTCTCTCTCCGTTTAATTCGTTAGATCGCCCGTCGCCGGCGATGGCTCCGCCGCGGCCGGAGAAATTCCGGCACACTGGCGCCGCCCGCTCCCGTGTTTTGGTAGATTAGATCGCCTTCGTTGCTTTCTGTTAGATCGGACGGTGCGCGTTCGCGATCCACATGAAGCGGTACGAGCAAATCAGCGAGCACCACGTGGCAGATTTATTTATCTATTTCGCAGAAATTTTTATAATTAAAACAGAAAATATGCAAAACTTAGAAAATTCATATCTTTTGATCAATAATTCCAAATTTGATAAATTTTATATCCACAGATACACTGCTAGTGTAGTTTATTTCTACATCATTTGTTTTTCCTTTTGATAACTTTTAATTCGTGTAATTATAAGAATAGTAATTCGGCTATTTAAATTCATAACTTAAATAATAAAAATGGGTTTCTAATAAATTTAATTGTTTTAGATTTGTATTATTTTCCTCTGTACAGAAAGATCAACATGTGTTTTATAAAACAATGGAAGTTGTAGTAGTAGAACTCAAATTTTGCTATATTGTTTTCCAATAAATAATTGATAATTAAAATAAGAAATTGCTGGAAATTGCATTTCATGCATTTAATAACAGAAAGAATAAAATGTTAATAAGTGTGTTTTGCTTTACTCATAGCACATCATGCATGCATACATGTTTATGTTTTGGTGTTTATAGTGTTGTATTGTGTGTGTAATGATTTATTTTATGTATTGCTTGTGCTAGATTGTTGTGCTTGCTCCTCCTGTTACCAAGGCAAGTGACATTCATAAACTACCCAATATTTTTCCTATATGCATTATTAGTATATTTTGAGTAGTATGCATGATAGGAATTTTTTTTAACTATTTTATTGTGTTAAGTTAGTTTTATACTTTGCAACATTCCTAGTAGTGTGTAGCCACCTCTTTTCCATGCAGCCAATTAAAAGTTTTATTAGATGCTTAGCAATGTTATAAAATTATTTACATGCCATGTTATGAAAATATTTCTAAGTGTTTAACTTAAAATACACACCTGGGTGGATTGGTTGGTATGGTTTATGTTGAGTGGCTATTTGGGACTATGCTTGTGGATGTCGTCGCCTAGGATGAATTTCTTTCTACTTAGGGCCATGAGTATGGTGGTTGTCACCCAAAAGTGCACTTGTGGACGGCCACCCAGAAACAAAGAGATTACTAAGTCCCTCCAAGTTTAGATGCTTCCCGTGCAGCCTTTTGACAAAGGGCTTTGTCTAGAACAATTAAGTTGTGAGAGTTCAACTTGTCAGCTTGACAAGCAGATTTAGAGTTGGTAGGTGGAACGGGTCTTGCTAGTATGGTTGAATTTTTCTTCCGAAAGTTCTTGTCTTAATTCTCTCCTTTCCTTAATGCACTCCGCGTGTATAGGATGTCTGGGTTAATTGAGTCTAAAGGTGAAAGTGCACAACCTCTGCAGAGTCGACAATCTAAGTACTTTGTCGTGTCCCCGGTGATGGACTACTTCGAGCAGCTGGACAAGGATGGACGGAAGAATCTCAACACCATTTTCATGAAGTAAAATTTGACTAAGGAAAGAATTGTTGGTGCACTTGGGCTTCATCCCTTGGTGCCAAGTCTTTGAGAAACAAAAGTGTTTATAAAAGATAGGAGAAAACTTGCTTTCAGCAAAATAGCCTACAACTCCACCAAGCCAAATATGCATATAGAATTAGACTTGTCGTTTATTATCCACCATAGTCACTTGCCAATACTTCATTGTATTGACCTCCTTCGGGGGCTGCATATTCAAATGTGCAGGTACTTCAGATGAAGAATAAGTTTGGACTCGAGTCTACACCAAACATGTCTGCCTGTGGCGCATGCTTGAAGATGAGGCTCATTGCTTTTTGCTTTTGTTGTGAACTCTGAATATCCTAGCTAGCCTTCATGGCTATGCACTTTGCAATAAAGCTATACTTAGCTATTTTTGGATCTCGTTGTAGTAATTTGATACTTATGCAATGATACTTTATATTTTGTACTGTGGTGCTGGCAGTGATCCAGGGACTAGCACTTAACACAGGTGTTCCATCTTTAATAGAGGATGGGTCGCTACACATAGATGCTATCAGACTGAAAGCTCGACTTAGTGTGACCCAAGTTCTTGGTTGAAGAACAGGTTCTAGAGTGATCCTTGTGTGGATCAATGAACAAACGTTAAGTATATTTTTCAGTGTCTATGAGAACTGAAGATATGTTTTCTAGTAAAGGGTAAGAGTGGAAAGACAACTTGCCGTAAAGCGGTTACGATGATGCAAGTTATGACACTGACCCATACGACTAGAAATCTCATATAGGAGATGTCCTTTATTTTTAAGAAAGACATGGTTAGCTCGCGAAGTCGCATATGAATGCACTGTTGCATAAACTACATAGGTATATAAATATATGGCAACTTCAGAAGTAGCAAGTGTGATTGGACTGAGCAGTTTTCCGGGCGTATGTGGTCCCCTTAATAGATCTCTTAGACTTTTAAGGCACATGCTACACGAATGTTCGAGTCTCACTTCATCCACTAGGATATATTTCACCGTCATCGTAAGATACGGGATGATGTCAAACTAGGTGACATAGAAGTGTTGCAAAGCACATATAGGTCTCAATGTGTGAGATCTATTGACTGTATTCCTCTTCCACGAGACGAGCAGGCACCAATATGCTATGGGTGTTGAGCTTTTACCAAGTTGTAAACTAGATTAAGTGTTACTCTAGTGCAAGTGGGAGACTGAAGGGAATATGCCCTAGAGGTTGTAGCGTACCTGCACTTTCAATAAGGCAGATACCTGTGTATAGTGCAAATCCTTGGATCGATTCGTTTGCACACACAGTTTACGATGTAATATCACAACAAAGTATCAATTTTATTACATCGATGATCCAGACTTACAAAATATTCAATACAAGTTGCATAACATAAAGCTAGCTTTAAAATAGTACACAGCGGAAATACATTGCAGTGAGTCTCCATCTCATTCATGTTGCCACAGGCGAAAACATGTTGGTTGTAGACTCGAAACCTTTAAACGAAACCTCACTCGTCATCTGATTAATCTGCAATAAGAAATATATTGCAACAATGTGGGTCAGATTCCATTAAAAATGGAGTCTGGCAGGTGACACTATGGTGGACACTTAATGGAATAACTCTATAGCCTATATGCATATTTGGCTGGTGGAGTTCAAGGCTATTTTGCATAAAGCCAATTTTTCCTATCTTTTTGGAAAACACTTTCTTCAAATCAAGACAAGTATGGCATGAAAACCATAAATCTCATCTTCCCTTGTTCACCCATCAAGTTTTATTTCTGAAGTTGGAATGGTGGAATCCTCCGTTGACGTATGTGATCAGCTGCTCAAATTGTCTGTACCGGGGACACGGCTAAGTACTTAGTTTTAACTCTGCAGAGGTTGTGCACTTTCACCTTTAGACTCAATTTGTCCGAGAAATCCTATACACGCGGAGTGTATTATGGAAAGGAGAGAATTGAGACAAGAACTTTCAGAAGAAGAATGCAACCATACTAGCAAGACCCGTTCCACCTATCATCCCCCTACATCTGCTTGTCAAGCTGACAGGTTGCACCCTCACAACTTAATTATTCTAGATAGAGCCCATTGTCAAAAGGCTGCACGGGAAGCAATCGTCACTCGGAGTTCTTCAGATTCCTCTGTTCCCTGGGTGGCCATCCACAAGTGCACATACTCCAGGAACCATATACATGGACCCGAGTAGCCACTCAACTTCGCCACCATACAACCAATCCACCCAGGAGGTTTATTAATTTAGTGGATGTGCACTCTCAGGTGAAAATCACCATGCTCACGGCCCTAAGTAGAATAGACATTCATCCTAGGCGACGACAACCATGAGCATAGCCCTGAGTAGTCACTTATCGTTTTGTAAAACTTTTCATCAATTGCATAGCATCAATATATCTACCAAGTATGATATAGGAACCTAGACACAGGAGTAAGGGAATTCTACACAGGTTTAGCATAGCAGTACTATCCTACACAGGCATATAAAAATACACTAAGTAATGCATATAGAAAATAATAGGAAGTTTATGAGGTGTGCCACTTGCCTTTGAATGTTGTCGTTGTTCACAAACTCTATTCAACAACGAACGTTTGCTCTCCGTTCAATCTAAACAGTATAAGCAACAACAATACAACAATCAACAAACAACAATCATCAATCATACATGCACATACGTAGTTAACAAATAAGTTTCATAACACTTCTAAGGAAAACATGTTATGCATGATATGCAAATTATTTCTAAGGACTAGATATGCATATCATGCCATGAAATTCTTTTAAGTTAATGCAAGGCAATTAGGTTCGTCAAAATGACTAAGAACTAAAGTCATAGGTTGGACAAAATACTTTGTTATAAATCATCTTGAATAAGCACTCAATGACTTAGTCATGATGTGCATAACTACTTAGAGAAAATACTAACTCTATTCTTCAAGGTGATCAACAATTATTAACAACTCTTGTTAAATTGGATATTCACTATAGTGAGAGAGACAGACACCCGGCTAGCCACTTAAATTGTGGAACAGGTCTCATGTACGTGGACATGTAAGTTTAGTTTCCAGGCCGCTTTATCTCACTATGCCGCAAGGATCCAACAAACTTCAAGATGGTAATACAATGATAAAAAATCGTTTATGTCTAAAGTGAAAGATATGATTAGGAAAGAGGGAAAAGATAGAAAGAAATATGTAGTGGGTCTTCCAGGCTTTATCTCCAGACTTGTAATATTCTCCTTGGTGATGTCTTGATTGAATTCTTGGTAGACTTGAATAATCTTCAGACTTGATGGTTTTGTATCACCTAGGCTGGTCTTGGATTTAACTTAATCTTCAAGAGGTTTAAGATAAGAAAGGAGAAATGAAAGAGAGAGGGAGCAAGACTTAGAAAATATTTCTGGTTGGTCTTCATGAACTTCCTCTTGATTTTTCTTCTAAGTGCTTCTACTTCTTGGAGATTCTTCTGGAGTCTTGTTTTGGCTAAGTCCTTCACTGGTCTTCTAGCTCCATGATGTAAATCCTAAGTATCTAAGTGTATCACTTTACCAAAATGCTTAGTTGAAAATGTTTCTAACTTAGAGAAAATAGGTAAGGAGTTTTCTTATGGGAAATATAACTACAAAATAAAATATGATATGCATGAAATGCAATTTTTAATCACATGAACAATTATGCTAATGCAATTTAATTAACTTCTATTTTCACAAAATATAATAAAGGAACAAATATAAGATTAAAGTTTTATGTGATTTAAATTTTTATAAGAAAATTTTATAATTAGTATTAATAGACAGAGAGGGTTTAAATAAATTTATAGCAATTTGATTTACTCAAAAATAATGTTTATATCAAAAGTTATGTCAAATTTACTCAAACATTATATTTTGAATTTGAAGAAATCTAAATTTCTCAAGGTTGTAAAACAACATAACTAGCACAATCTATAGTTCATGGGCTTTTCAAAGATATTTTATTTACAAATTTTGACCTTACAGAATTAAAACTATAATTAAAATAATGTTTTATATGTTTCTGTAAATACCAAGTTAGTGCACGACTAAAATACAAGTTTTTATTATACCACTATTTTCTACACGTTCATACGATTCCATAGACTACAAAAACATCAAAAACGGAGTTACGGTTGATTTAATATGAATTCTGGAAGTTATATCTAGGCAGAAAAACGAAAATGGAAAATAGCTGGCACAACAGTCGCGCAGCGCGATGCTATTGTATCAAACAAGTCATCTAATATACACCACTGGATCAAGATCTAAGGGCTTACAACGAGATGGTCTGGAGGTGGCGGGCGGTTCACCGGAGTTGAGGGAGACGGCGGCGCCGACGTCGGGTGGAGGTCGGAGACGACGTTCCCGTGGTTCTCCGGACGTGTAGAGGGGTTCCCCGTATGCGGCGCGTCGCGAAGGAGAGGATGGTGGCATCGACGTTGAGCGGCGCGCCTCGGTGCGGCGCGGAGGAGCGGCCGGAGTGCGTCGGGCGTCGGCGAGCTTCGGCGTGCTTGCCCCGAGCGTTTTTGTCGTGGAGGAGAGGCGAGGATGGGTCGAGGGGATGCGCACGGGCAAGGCGGACGGGATGGAGGTGGTCTCGGTGCTCGGAGGTCGCCTCACCTCGCCGGAATCAATGAAATCGTCCGTGGATTTGAAGAACTCCGGCGAGCAAATTCGTCGGCCTAGTGGCGTATTGGAGAGCGCTTTTGGGGGAGAATGGAGGAGGAGGTCGAGGGCTTTATATAGAATCCGACGGTGCTTGATTTGGTGCAGTAATTTGCCCGCAATCAATCGGACATTAATTTCGACCAAAAACGTACATGTTTAATGGCAGACGAAATTAGAGCAATTTAGGGAATTTAATAGAGGGCTTTTATGGGGGAATGAAAGAGGAGATCAAGGGCTTTAATTAGAAACAAACGGTGCGTTATTTGGGGCTCTAAATCAACGGGAATCAATTCGGAAAGTTTGCACGGGAGCTGATTTCGGTTTCTGCAGCTTGAAGACGACGCTGATGTCATCATGACGTCAGCATTTTTTTTCTTTTTCTTTTTCTGATTTTTCTTATTTCTTTTATAACTTTTGATTTAAGACTCCAAATCAAGTTAAATAAATTTCTAAAAATTTGTAAAAATAATATCTTTGTGTTAAACCAGTTGTGGGCATATTTTGAACACTTTTCAAAAATCAAAATTTTGCAATATTGATTAATTACAAATTTGCCACTTAATGTCAAATTTGAAAACATGGCTTAAATAATTTCGTTTTTGGCTAAATAAAATTTATAAAAATACAACACTTATATAAGTTTAAAATTAAGTTATTTAAACTCATTTCCCAACATTAAATCATTTTTGGCTTTAGTACAACGTTAAATAACATAACACCACTATTCGTAATGAAAAGGGGAATATAATGAATGTATTTTTAATTGAAAATAATTTGTGCACCATTATATTTTATATTATGATAATTCATTTGAAAACCTTATAACAACTTTGGAAAAGATTTTTGATTTAATTCATTTCTTATATAGAAAATATATTCATGAAAGTCATTTAATGTTTTAAAAATAAATGAAAATCATTTAAGCTAATGAAATGTTTATTTGGGTTGTTAAGTAGTTATAGAATCTATGAGGTTTTAAAGTTATATGCTATATACTTGTAATATCCAAACTATGTTTTGAACTCAGGTAAATGAATAATAATCTTTTGGCAAATAGACAATGTTTTCAATAGTTTAAAATAACACTTGTAATTATTATTTTAATTTATTTATAGCTAAGGCTAAGTGGTTGAAATAAATTACTTATAAGTAAACTATTTAATTAAAATAAATTGGTTTGTACTTTATAAAACATTTGTCAAATTACATATGAAGGTTTTTGAAATACAATGGATAATGTAATGTTTAATTGGAAATAACTTTTGAAATAATGACACATTGGGAATTTTGAAATAATAGACTTTTTCAAAATTGGTTGAAGTCTTTTATTGTTAGTTTTCTTATGCATTTTAATATTTTATTTTAATCAAAACAAAAGTTTTAAATTTTAGTGATTTTTGAACATTCCAAAATATTGGGATGTTACAGACTACCACCCTTAAAAGGAATCTCGTCCCTGAGATTCGGAGAGGCTAGAAAGACAGAGCAAATGCTTGAATGATTCCGATAACTCGGGATGTTTTGAGAAATGAATTTTCTGACATGGAAACTGGAAACTAGCAGGGGATGAATTTTCTGATTGGGGAGGCTCGAAAGAAAGATGGTTTGGGATCTCTGGGTTTCAGGCGGCTGGGTTAGAATTATCTGGGTGGCTACCACCCTTAAAAGAATTTTTTTTGGTCAGTCTAGGAACTTTGTTTAATCTTGTTTATTTTTCTGATGTAGAGTATACTACTATTTAAAATGTAATGGTATGTGGTGATACGGCAAGTCATAGTACTTTATGTTTTTCCACTCGGTTCTTGGAGAGATTTATCCTTCTTCCACTCAGGGCACTTATCAGCGTAATGTCCCTTATCTTTGCACTTGTAGCATCTTATGTGGCTAAGATCTTTCTTGGATTCAACCTTTTGTCTTTGTTCCTCCAGGATCTTCATGAGAGACTGTTGCATTCCTTCCTTGGTTTGCTGGTTAGCTTGTTGCACCAAGGGATAGAGTTGACACTGAGTTGGGACATGGTTTGTTCCTTCACACAGGAAGCAAGTAACCTGACTTGTGAGGCATCCTTTACCTGGATGTCTGGTATGATCATGGGGCCACTCATCAGGACATCCTTTTGACGTATGTCCTATCTCTCTACAAGTTTTCCATGCCTTTGGTTTGGTCATAAGGTCCTCTTCAAATTCACTATGGTTTTGATCAATCTTAGGCAGGTGGTCATTGATTAACTTCCACAGCTGACTCTGGTTCTCAAATAGTAGTTGCATAGTTGTATGTAAAACATTGGTGTTGGTATTTGGGTGAGACATCTGTTTGGTTTAGAAAGCAATGAGTTGAATTATTTTTACTATGGAGGAATCCTAGTTCAATAAAACAAAACAAGACAACCAATCTATAACATAATCAATCAACATCTAACAAACATCAAGCAACAAGGTTCACAACAAACAATCAATCTAGTATTGTCATATAGCTAAGTTGATATGATCAATACACTAACACGATATCGTCGTTCTATTTAAGTGGTGGTCAAATCTACCTCCTTCGTGGGTGCTTCAAGTTCTTGTTCAACTTTCTTGAATATCTTCGAGGTGTTGGTCGTATCCTGGTTCTTCAGTGGTCTTCCATGCATGTAGAACTTTATGTTGCATCGTAGCTTTTCCATATGAAGCAGCAGAATCAGACTTAGACTATAAGAACATGGTCATCTAGAATAAGATAAGGTATTTTCAGAAGGTTGATAGTAGATGAGAATACGAGAAAGACATAGTGAAAAGATTTGTTTTTAGAAAAGTGAAGAAAAATAGATTTTCAATCCTATGGTCAAACCTATTTCTATCCAAACCTAGGGTTTCGAACCTACATGCAACACAGTGCTCTGATACCATCTGTAGCGTACCTGCACTTTCAATAAGGCAGATACCTGTGTATAGTGCAAATCCTTGGATCGATTCGTTTGCACACACAGTTTACGATGTAATATCACAACAAAGTATCAATTTTATTACATCGATGATCCAGACTTACAAAATATTCAATACAAGTTGCATAGCATAAAGCTAGCTTTAAAATAGTACACAGCGGAAATACATTGCAGTGAGTCTCCATCTCATTCATGTTGCCACAGGCGAAAACATGTTGGTTGTAGACTCGAAACCTTTAAACGAAACCTCACTCGTCATCTGATTAATCTGCAATAAGAAATATATTGCAACAACGTGGGTCATATTCCATTAAAAATGGAGTCTGGCAAGTGACACTATGGTGGACACTTAATGGAATAACTCTATAGCCTATATGCATATTTGGCTGGTGGAGTTCAAGGCTATTTTGCATAAAGCCAATTTTTCCTATCTTTTTGGAAAACCCTTTCTTCAAATCAAGACAAGTATGGCATGAAAACCATAAATCTCATCTTCCCTTGTTCACCCATCAAGTTTTATTTCTGAAGTTGGAATGGTGGAATCCTCCGTTGACGTCCGTGATCAGCTGCTCAAATTGTCCGTACCGGGGACACGGCTAAGTACTTAGTTTTAACTCTGCAGAGGTCGTGCACTTTCACCTTTAGAATCAATTTGTCCGAGAAATCCTATACATGCGGAGTGTATTATGGAAAGGAGAGAATTGAGACAAGAACTTTCAGAAGAAGAATGCAACCATACTAGCAAGACTCGTTCCACCTATCATCCCCCTACATCTGCTTGTCAAGCTGACAGGTTGCACCCTCACAACTTAATTATTCTAGACAGAGCCCATTGTCAAAAGGCTGCACGGGAAGCAATCGTCACTCGGAGTTCTTCAGATTCCTCTGTTCCCTGGGTGGCCATCCACAAGTGCACATACTCCAGGAACCATAGACATGGACCCGAGTAGCCACTCAACTTCGCCACCATACAACCAATCCACCCAGGAGGTTTATTAATTTAGTGGATGTGCACTCTCAGGTGAAAATCACCATGCTCACGGCCCTAAGTAGAATAGACATTCATCCTAGGCGACGACAACCATGAGCATAGCCCTGAGTAGTCACTTATCGTTTTGTAAAACTTTTCGTCAATTGCATAGCATCAATATATCTACCAAGTATGATATAGGAACCTAGACACAGGAGTAAGGGAATTCTACACAGGTTTAGCATAGCAGTACTATCCTACACAGGCATATATAAATACACTAAGTAATGCATATAGAAAATAATAGGAAGTTTATGAGGTGTGCCACTTGCCTTTGAATGTTGTCGTTGTTCACAAACTCTATTCAACAACGAACGTTTGCTCTCCGCTCAATCTAAACAGTATAAGCAACAACAATACAACAATCAACAAACAACAATCATCAATCATACATGCACATACGTAGTTAACAAATAAGTTTCATAACACTTCTAAGGAAAACATGTTATGCATGATATGCAAATTATTTCTAAGGACTAGATATGCATGTCATGCTATGAAATTCTTTTAAGTTAATGCAAGGAAATTAGGTTGGTCAAAATGACTAAGAACTAAAGTCATAGGTTGGACAAAATACTTTGTTATAAATCATCTTGAATAAGCACTCAATGACTTAGTCATGATGTGCATAACTACTTAGAGAAAATACTAACTCTATTCTTCAAGGTGATCAACAATTATTAACAACTCTTGTTAAATTGGATATTCACTATAGTGAGAGAGACAGACACCCGGCCAGCCACTTAAATTGTGGAACAGGTCTCATGTACGTGGACATGTAAGGTTAGTTTCCAGGCCGCTTCATCTCACTATGCCGCTAGTATCCAACAAACTTCAAGATGGTAATACAATGATCAAAAATCGTTTATCTCTAAAGTGAAAGATAAGATTAGGAAAGAGGGAAAAGATAGAAAGAAAGATGTAGTGGGTCTTCCAGGCTTTATCTCCAGACTTGTAATATTCTCCTTGGTGATGTCTTGATTGAATTCTTGGTAGACTTGAATAATCTTCAAACTTGATGGTTTTGTATCACCTAGGCTGGTCTTGGATTTAACTTAATCTTCAAGAGGTCTAAGATAAGAAAGGAGAAATGAAAGAGAGAGGGAGCAAGACTTAGAAAATATTTCTGGGTGGTCTTCATGAACTTCCTCTTGATTTTTCTTCTAAGTGCTTCTACTTCTTGGAGATTCTTCTGGAGTCTTGTTTTGGCTAAGTCCTTCACTGATCTTCTAGCTCCATGATGTAAATCCTAAGTATCTAAGTGTATCACTTTACCAAAATGCTTAGTTGAAAATGTTTCTAACTTAGAGAAAATGGGTAAGGAGTTTTCTTATGGGAAATATAACTTCAAAATAAAATATGATATGCATGAAATGCAATTTTTAATCACATGAACAATTATGCTAATGCAATTTAATTAACTTCTATTTTCACAAAATATAATAAAGGAATAAATATAAGATTAAAGTTTTATGTGATTTAAATTTTTATAAGAATTTTTTTTAATTAGTATTAATAGAAAGAGGGGGTTTAAATAAATTTATAGCAATTTGATTTACTCAAAAATAATGTTTATATCAAAAGTTATGTCAAATTTACTCAAACATTATATTTTGAATTTGAAGAAATCTAAATTTCTCAAGGTTGGAAAACAACATAACTAGCACAATCTATAGTTCATGGGCTTTTCAAAGATATTTTATTTACAAATTTTGACCTTAGAGAATTAAAACTATAATTAAAATAATGTTTTATATGTTTCTGTAAATACCAAGTTAGTGCACGACTAAAATACAAGTTTTTATTATACCACTATTTTCTACACGTTCATACGATTCCATAGACTACAAAAACATCAAAAACAGAGTTACGGTTGATTTAATATGAATTCCGGAAGTTATATCTAGGCAGAAAAACGAAAATGGAAAATAGCTGACACAACAGTCGCGCGGCGCGATGCTATTGTATCAAACAAGTCATCTAATATACATCGCTTGATCAAGATCTAAGGGCTTACAGCGAGATGGTCTGGCGGGCGGTTCACCGGAGTTGAGGGAGACGGCGGCGCCTACGTCGGGTGGAGGTCGGAGACGACGTTCATGTGGTTCTCCGGACGTGTAGAGGGGTTCCCGGTATGCGGCGCGTCGCGACGGAGAGGATGGTGGCGTCGACGTTGAGCGGAGCGCCTCGCTGCGGCGCGGAGGAGCGGCCGGAGTGCGTCGGGCGTCGGCGAGCTTCGGCGTGCTTGCCCCGAGCGTTTTTATCGTGGAGGAGAGGCGAGGATGGGTCGAGGGGGTGCGCACGGGCAAGGCGGACGGGATGGAGGTGGTCTCGGTGCTCGGAGGTCGCCTCACCTCGCCGGAATCAATGAAATCGTCCGTGGATGTGAAGAACTCCGGCGAGCAAATTCGTCGGCCTAGTGGCGTATTGGAGAGGGCTTTTGGGGGAGAATGGAGGAGGAGGTCGAGGGGTTTATATAGAATCCGACGGTGCTTGATTTGGTGCAGTAATTTGCCCGCAATCAATCGGACATTAATTTCGACCAAAAACGTACATGTTTAATGGCGGACGAAATTAGAGCAATTTAGGTCATTTAAGAGAGGGCTTTTAGGGGGGAATGAAAGAGGAGATCAAGGGGTTTAATTAGAAACAAACGGTGCGTCATTTGGGGCTCTAAACCAACGGGAATCAATTCGGGAAGTTTGCGCGGGAGCTGATTTCGCGTTTCCTGGTTCTGGAGCTTGAAGACGACGCTGACATCATCATGACGTCAGCATTTTTTTCTTTTTCTTTTTCTGATTTTTCTTATTTCTTTCATAACTTTTGATTTAAGACTCCAAATCAAGTCAAATAAATTTCTAAAAATTTGTAAAAATAATATCTTTGTGTTAAACCAGTTGTGGGAATATTTTGAACACTTTTCAAAAATCAAAATTTTGCATTATTGATTAATTACAAATTTGCCACTTAATGTCAAATTTGAAAACATGGCTTAAATAATTTCGTTTTTGGCTAAATAAAATTTATAAAAATACAACACTTATATAAGTTTAAAATTAAGTTATTTAAACTCATTTCCCAACATTAAATCATTTTTGACTTTAGTACAACGTTAAATAACATAACACCACTATTCGTAATGAAAAGGGGAATATAATGAATGTATTTTTAATTGAAAATAATTTGTGTACCATTATATTTTATATTAGGATAATTAATTTGAAAAACTTATAACAACTTTGGAAAAGATTTTTGATTTAATTCATTTCTTATATAGAAAATATATTCATGAAAGTCATTTAATGTTTTGAAAATAAATGAAAATCATTTAAGCTAATGAAATGTTTATTTGGGTTGTTAAGTAGTTATAGAATCTATGAGGTTTTAAAGTTATATGCTATAGACTTGTAATATCCAAACTATGTTTTGAACTCAGGTAAATGAATAATAATCTTTTGGCAAATAGATAATGTTTTCAATAGTTTAAAATAACACTTGTAATTATTATTTTAATTTATTTATAGCTAAGGCTAAGTGGTTGAAATAAATTACTTATAAGTAAACTATTTACTTAAAATAAAATGGTTTGTACTTTATATAACATTTGTCAAATTACATATGAAGGTTTTTGAAATACAATGGATAATGTAATGTTTAATTGGAAATAACTTTTGAAAATAATGACACATTGGGAATTTTGAAATAATAGACTTTTTCAAAATTGGTTGAAGTCTTTTATAGTTAGTTTTCTTATGCATTTTAATATTTTATTTTAATCAAAACAAAAGTTTTAAATTTTAGTGATTTTTGAACATTCCAAAATATTGGGATGTTACAGAGGTACTTAATAAACATAATTCATTGGTAATATCCCAATTGTTCATTATATGTTTTATACCATGCTATAAATGTATTAAGCGGAAACATTAATACAGGTGTGGTAGATAAACAAACAGGTCCCTAGTTGCCTCTACTCAGACTAGTTTCGTTGCGCGATTGATGATCGAGGTTTTCTGATCATAGGGCATGGCGCCGGTCGGCAATGAAAGTCATATCATTGGTGTAATGATGTGATGGACATACCCATATTTGTAGGACGTAGTCATTACGCCTTAAGACCAACTCATATTGTTATTCCTGGAAGATACTTTGATTGCACCAAACGTCGTATCTTATTTAGTATGACAATAACGGTGATACTTTTGGGTATCGTAAGGGGCTAGTTGAGACGAGGGGTCAACATCGGGATTTGTCAGTCCGTATAGCTGGATAGATACTCTAAGGCCCACTCGGTGAGATTATGTCAAATGAGTTTGCAAACATGTGACTAGGTCACCAGCTGAAATAATATCATAGACGAGTAGAAGATAGAGATGTCAGTAACGAGATCATGCTAGGTATGGAGATATCTGAGAATGATATTCGGACACGCTAAGTATCGCTATGACAAAAGGTTTAAGTCTAGACGTCCATGTTTGATAGATGAAACTCATTCGTTATATCACATGGATTAATTCATGGGGTCCAGGCCTACGAGTTAGTCATTGATCGGAGAGGAGTCTCGATCATGTATGTTATTATATCGAACCGCTAGGGTAACACACTTAAGGGGTTTCGACAAGACAATCGGAAAGGAAAGAGATCACTGGGAACGTCCCGGGAATGGTCCGATGGAGATCGGACAGCGACGAAATAGTTTTTGGAGCTAGAATAAATTATATATAATATGTTTGATATTAATTAGTGTAATTAATGTTTAAATATGATTTTATATATTTATTTTCGAATTTATTTAGGCTGATTTCTCTAAATGGGCTTTCTGGTGGAAAGAAGGTCCATGGGGGCGAAAAACCCTCAAGGGAATTTGGTGGGGAGGCTTGGCCGGCCTAGGTGGGCCAAATGGGGCCCACCTAGGGACGGCGCAACAGCCCTTGCCGCACCAAGGCATGTGGGATAGTCCCACATTGCCTGGCCAGGGAGGTTGGCTCCCCCCGGGAGCCTATATAAGAAGGGGCACCCCTGGCCTTTTAATTCACCCAATTAATTCTCGATTTCTCCTCGATCTTGTGATTCACTTTGTCAGAGTTGTGCCGAGGAGGATGAGAGTTCTCTCTACACCATAGCCCGCTGCCGCGCAACCGGTGTTCCGGTCCAAGTCTTCCGCTGCTCGTCCTGGACTGGAGCTTCGGAGGCCGTCGTCTCCACCGTATGTGTGTAACGCCCTGCGAGGTGCTGTGCTAGCGGTACTCGGAGGACTACTTCCTCCACCCGACCTTGAGGTCACCTTCATCGTCTTCGTCACGCCGAGTTCTTCGCGACCTAAAGGTCGGCTACGTCGTCTTCATCGTCAACGCTTGTGTGGGAGCGTAATCCCCGCTATTCGGTCTACGAGGATATGTATTCCGATCTCCGCCGTACTTCTATATCTGCATAGTATAGAACTTGTCTAGTTTAAGGATATCGTTGCTAGGAATTTTTTTTTTCTGCATGTGATCCCCTTCAGGTTCTTCCATGCCCTTTAAGATATCATCTAGATCAGAGCCGGGGACTTGGCCCTCGTTAGAACTGGATGGAGGCTAGGTGTTCGAACAGAGACCAGTACTTGTTCTACCTGGATAAGTGGGTACAAGATGACGCAGAACATCCATCATTTTTTTAGAATTA
This sequence comes from Poa annua, assembly GCA_026929855.1. Taxonomy (NCBI): domain Eukaryota; kingdom Viridiplantae; phylum Streptophyta; class Magnoliopsida; order Poales; family Poaceae; genus Poa; species Poa annua. Next base: position 73,228,007 of record CM049431.1, on the reverse strand, counting down.
TTATATTGTGAATCCATTCCAATCGAATATTTAGTAATCAAATCCTTCAATTCAAAGTTTTGAGGTCTTTAAAAAAGTGGATTAATCTTGTAAAGAAACTAAGTGGTAGCCCAAACATTCATGTATACACGGAGATTTGTTGAACGTAGTGGAGAGCACTATGTGAAGGCTACGACATCGAGGAGGGCGATGTTGTCAAATTCGCTTGGAATGAAGATCTGCATTTGTTCAATGTTGAAGTGACTAACAAGCACAATGCTGCAAAACCTCTTGTGCAACACACGGGTATGCTCGTTTGTGTTTGTTTTCTTACACATTGAGTAGTTTACAAGTTTTCTGAATGTCTTCCTCTCTTTGATCAGAGTTTCAACATATTGACGGACGTTGCAAGCCTGCCCTCGTGTCGAGCATATTTTAGGAACCGAGAGATGTCACATATTCAGATATGAATGCGATATCTCTCGTTTTATAGCAATATGCCACGATTGAGTTGGTAGAGATCACTCATTACTTTGTGCGCAAGATTGAGAATGATTCTTAAGATGAAGATTCTCTGGTATTCTGATACGATGCTCATGTTCTGTCATTTGAATTATCTCTCAGTTCTGTCATTTGAACTATTCTGATATGATGCTCATGTTGTTTTCATAGCATCTCAAGATTGAGTTACTAGATGGCTACCCCGAGGTTTTTCCATCGTGTGAGCTCATATTACGGCAAGATCACGGAATTTCTCGTCTTTTGGGGAATGATGTCGAGATCTTTGGATCATATCATGTGGTCAACGGCTACGAATGCCTCAAGTTCGAGAGGAACTGGGATCTATTCTGGGAGCAACTGCCGATTCGATTTTGTGATCTCTATGTTATCAAGGTGATCATCAAGGTGGAGTACATCCAGCTGACTTTTGTGAAGGTCAGTGAAGAGATCGAGCAGTCGGACGAAGAAATCGAGCAGTCAGGCGAAGAAATCGAGCAGTCGGACGAAGAGATCAGCGACCCCAGCGAAGAGATCGACAAGTGGGTTGACGAGATGTTGTACGGCTTTGACGACGACAGCGAAGAGACTGATTAATATTACTAATCCCTTGTATTTTGGTCGGATGTAATTTGGTCGAACACATTATGGGCTCTGGGCATGAACTGTGCGCGCTCTCGGCATGAACATTCAAATGATCATAAATGATTAAAAAGAATCGAAAAAATGTGAAACCAGCACACATTGTCTTATTATGTGACATAGTTATGATAAAAAATATAAACCTGGGTTTGGTTAATTTTATGAAAGATGGTACGCATAAATGAGCTATCACGTACAAAGAGTTATAGAGTTCGTAGAAGAGTGAGAGGGTTTAGGTTTCGATAAAATAAAAAAAATCAAAAAATCACAATATCTTCATTTTAGTGTTACTAAGAAGCATCTGCACTTAGTTTTTCATTTTCATATTTTAAACTTCTTTTGTATACGTTCAAAGTGCATTTAACCAGGTTTGACCAGACATTCAAATGATCATACATGATTAAAAAAATCGAAAAAATGTGAAACCAGCGCACATTGTCTTATTATGTGACATAGTTATGATAAAAAAATATAAACCTGGGTTTGGTTAATTTCATGAAAGATGGTACACACAAATGAGTTATCACGTACAAAGAGTTATAGAGTTCGTAGAAGAGTGAGAGGGTTTAGATTTCGATAAAATCAAAAAAATCACAAAAGATTCATTTCATTGTTACTAAGAAGCATTAGCACTTCGTTTTTCATTTTTATATTTTAAACTTCTTTTGGAGACGTTCAAAGTTCATTTGACCAGCTTTGACCAGACATTCAAATAATCATAAATGATTCAAAAAAAATCGAAAAAATGTGAAACCAGCGCACATTGTTTTATTATGTGACATAGTTATGATAAAAAAATATAAACATGGGTTTGGTTAATTTCATGAAAAATGGTACGTACAAATGAGCTATCACATACAAAGAGTTATAGAGTTCATAGACGAGTGAGAGAGGGTTTAGGTTTCGATAAAAATGCCTTCTTGGCCACTTCAAAATGAAACTTGGACACTTTATCAAACTTTTGAAAACCCGTTGAGTGCCTCCAAACACCATTTGAACAATGACCGTCGATCTAACCCTACCGCTGAACTGCAGCCGTTTGATCGTACTCTAGAAGGAATATGGCAGACTCGGGGCTCATTCTGCGATCTGATTGGCGGTTCTCATTCTGCACAGCCCGTTCGATGTGTTTCAAATGAGCTCCAAAGGTAGGGTAAAAGGCCACATTTCTAACCAAAAAGGGTTGGTGGACTTGCAACAGCCGCACCGCCGCATGTGACCGTTACATGCTCACCGTGGACCCACCATTTGCCTCCTCTTCGTAGACAGAGCACCCATCCTTACTCGCATAGATAGAGCATCCATCCTCCTCTTTGGATGTCGTGGTGGTGTCACGGCAGATGCCATAGGATGGCTAATGTGTGGGGCCGATGGACGTTGGTGGATCCGGGGAGGGATAGCGAGCTGAATAGCCCACGCGAGGAGGATCCCGGTGTAACTGAGATCTCCCAAGTACGAGAAACAAGATCAAAGTGCGAGGGGGAAGATCTAACAAACAAGAACAAATGCACGAAGGCACACAACACACACACGATGTACCCAGGTTCAGGGCCCTCGTGAGGAGGTAACACCCCTACTCCTGCCTTTCCTCTCTATGTAATTGTGGTACAAGGGCTACAACTTGCTGTTAGATCTCTCAAAGGGAAGAACACGAAGAACTTGATGAACTTAAGGTGCGAAGAAGTAAATTCTCTAGGAGTAAATGCAACTATAGCTTTGGCACCCAAGTTGGTCCTGCTTCCACAGAAGCAGTTATGGCGCCTTTTATAGAGTTCTGGCCACGAGAGCCGGAAACCCTAAATCGGCTTGGCCCCACCGGACAGGCCTAACCGGCATGTCGTCACCGGCTAGTGCGACCTAGTCGCCGCGCTATCCGGCGTAGCCTCTTCGTCATCATCTCGATAAGGACAGCAGGCACCGTCCTGAACCATCATTGTCTCCCTGTCAGAGACAGGACATGTCTTTGCCCATCCCGGATAGCCTTTTCCGGATTGCCGGGCTAGGCATGTCAGGTCTTGTCGTACCGTTGTCGTACCGGCTAACGCGCTCCCGTGTCAGGCGGGAGGTGACCATGCTTTCGTGTCAGGCGGGAGGTGACCATGCTTCCGTGTCAGGCGGAATGGTACTTCCCCCCGCAACAGACGGGAAAGCCTGCTATAGACCGTTGACGGCCTACCGGGATCCCTCATGCCGGCTACCTCCTCGCTTGCCCCCGTGATCCTCTCCTACATAAGATCAAGACCGAGATATATACTCCGGTTAGCACTTACCCGGACCATCTATCCGGTAAAACCGAATACACCTCCTTCCGGGAGTCACCTCGGAGCCCGAGATCCGAGATCCTTTCCGGAGGTGTCTGAGCTCGTCTGTGGATGCGCATCTCTAGGCCTAGCCTCCCGAAGATGTCTTGGCCTACCAGCTAAGAGATCTTCGAGAAGCTAGTTCTTAGAGGAACCATCCGCTTATGCTTGTGCTGCCATTGTGAAGGCCGGGGGTGTCTATTTATAGTTGCTAGAGCTGACCCTTGCGCCTGCCAGGAGGCACTTTGCACTCTACCAGCGCTGTCGGGGGGCTGCCCCCCGGGTAGGGGCAGATCCCGGTATAATTCAATAAGGTGCCAACAGTACCTGACCTTTGGCGAGAGCAAGGGACGCCTCCTGCTGTACTGAAAGGGCAGCTTGACCCTTAAGCGCTGGTAGAGGACAAAGTGCCTCCTGGCAGGCGCAAGGGTCAGGTCTCGCAGCTATAAATAGACACCCCCGACCCTCACAATCGCAGCACAAGCATGAGCGGGTGGTTCCTCTAAGAACTAGCTTCTCGAAGATGTCTTTGCTGATAGGCTAAGACATCTTCGGGAGGCTAGGCCTAGAGATACTCATCCTGAGACGAGCTCGGACGCCTCCGGAAAGGATCCCGGATCTAGGACTCCAAGGAGACTCCCGGATGGAGGTGTACTCGGCTTTACCGGATAGGTAGTACGGGTAAGTACTAACCGGAGTATATGTCTCGGTCTTGACCTTATGCAGAGGGGGCTCACCGTGACAAGCGAGGAGGTAGCCGGCGTAAGGGCTCCCGGTAGGCCGTCAACGGTCCATAGCAGGCTTTCCCGTCTATTGCAGGGGGAAATACCATTCCGCCTGACACGGAAGCATGGTCACCTCCCGCCTGACACGGAAGCATGGTCACTTCCCGCCTGACACGGGAGCGCGTCAGCCGGTACGATCGTGGTACGACAAGACCTGACATGCCTAGCCCGGCAATCCGGAAAAGGCTATCCGGGATGGGCGTAGACATGTCTTGTCTCTGACAAGGGGACAATGATGATGCAGGACGGCGCCAGCCGTCCTTATCGAGATGATGACGAAGGGGCTACGCCGGATAGCCCGGCGACTAGGTCGCACTAGCCGGTGACGGCATGCCGGCTAGGCCTGTCCGGTGGGGCCAAGCCGATTTAGGGTTTCCGGCCCTCCTGGCCGGAGCTCTATAAAAGGCGCCATAACTGCTCCTGAGAGCAAGAGACCAACTTCAGAGCCAAAGCTATAGTGACATTTACTACTCTTAGAGCATTTACTCCTTCTCACCTTGAGTTCATCTAGTTCTTTGTACTCCTCCCTTTGAGAGATCTAGTAGCAAGTTGTAGCTCTTGTACCACCATTATATAGAGAGGAAAGGCAGGAGTAGGGGTGTTACCTCCTCACGAGGGCCCTGAACCTGGGTATATCGTGTGTGTGTTGTGTGCCTTCGTGCATTTGTTCTTGTTTGTTAGATCTTCCCCTTCGTGCTTTGATCTTGTTTCTTGTTCCTGGGAGATCTCGGTTTTACCGGGATCCTCCCCGTGTGAGCTCTTCAGCTCGCTATCCCTCCCCGGATCCACCAACGTCCATCGGCCCCACAAATTAGCCATCCTATGGCATCTACCGTGACACCACCACGACAGTTGGCGCCCACCGTGGGGCGGACAGAGGCATTGGCTGGTGTACACATCCGGACGGGCTCCCCCGTTCATTTCGACGTTCGGGTTCTCTCTGGCCTAGTCGTAAGGCTAGGGGAGATGGACTTCGTCTGCGACAACGCAGGGTGCTTCCGGAACAGACCGTTTCCGGTGAACGGATGTCTCATTGACTTCGGTGGTTTCACCACCTACGTCGCCACAGAGGTTGTCTGTAGCTACCCGAACTTGGTCCTGGAAGCTGAGGACCCTCCCATGCTCTGCGCTGCTCGTGGTCTGCGTGCCGGTCACCCCCCGAGTTCCGTCGCGGTGATGATGGTCGGGGCTACCGAGGAGGAGTACCAGGACGCTGACGGCGAGGCCGACGGCCACCCCCGTTTGGCCAAACACCCGCAGGAAAGGCCTACGGCCCGAGATGGTGATCCACAACCGTCCCAGCCGTGGCGTCGCCCGGATCCCCTCTCGGGGTTGGTGGCCAAGTTGGCGGTACCTGTGGCTGCTGAAGCGGATACCCAGGCCACCTCGGCTGAGTTGGAGGAGCAGCGGAGGTTGCTACTCGCCGAAGCGCAGGAGATCGCCGAGATCCGTCGCGAGCTGAATGCTAGCCTCCGGGAGTACAATGCCGCTCACAGATTCCCTAAGATAGACTCCCGGGAGAAGCGCATTGCAGATCTGCGCAAGAAAGGAAGAATGGTGAATGAGGAGCTAGCTGGTGGAGCCACCACCAGTCACACAGGAAGTCGGATTTCAGCAGGGAAGCCGGTGTACAGCTCACCGGCGAAAACCCTTAGGGCCGCCGAAGCCGCCATGGCCGAGTTGGTGGGGTTATCCGGTGAAGCCCTGCGCAAGCAGCAGGAGCGGGTAAACGAGTTGGTGATTGAGGCCAACCGTCAGAATCTGGCCTTCAAGAAGAAGAACCCCGGGGCAGGGTCCCAGGTGCACTCAGCCAGACCCAATAGCCAGAAATCGGACGGGGAGGCCTCTTCCCCGCATCCAAGCAGGAGCAAGAGCAAGAGCAAGAGCCGGAGCCGGAGTCGAGGTTCCGGGAAGAACAAGCAGCTACAGACCTATGACCCGGCCTTCGCCGGTATCCAGCAAGCCGGGCAGGCCGGACAACGTAACTCGGGACAGGCGGGAAGTACCCGTGGGGATGGTAACCTGGGTGTAGGAAACAATAACCCGGTTGGCCGTGGTAATCCACCCCGGAATCCTCCTCACTTTCAGGGAAACCCGCAGAGGGAGGTCGTCTCTGTTCCCCAGCAGGCCGCAATCTCTGTGCAGGACAGGCTCAATGATGGCAACTCGAGGTTGCAGCAGCTCGGGTATCAGCCAGACGAGAACCCCTTGGGATCTCGGATAGGAACCAGACAGCTGAACCCGGCGGATGCCAGATTCCGGCTCGACCGGATTCACCAATCCGAGTTGGTGGAAGAGCAAGGACCCCCGGGACCTGCCTGCTTCGGACCCCGGATCATGCGGGAACCACCCGTTCGGAACTTTCAGCTCAACAGGGGGGCCAAGACCTATGACGACAGCAAGAAGCCGGAGGACTGGCTAACCGACTATGTAACTGCAGTAAGCATAGCCGGTGGAAACAGACGATGGGTGGTACGTTATGTACCGCAGATGTTGGAAGGACCAGCCCGGATCTGGTTGAACAATCTGAGAACTGGCAGTATAGACTGCTGGTTAGATTTCGAGGAGGCATTCATCAGCAACTTCACCAGCACGTACAAAAGGCCTAACAGACCTCAGCAGCTCGCCATCTGTAGACAAAGGAGCAACGAGACTGACCGGGAGTACCTTACCCGGTGGAGTAATATTCGCAACTCTTGCGAAGGAGTGGTGGAGGCACAGGCCATCTCCTGGTTTGCGCAAGGATGCCGGCATGGCTCTATGCTGTGGCAGAAGTTGCAGAGAAAGATGCCAAAGACCTTGGCAGAGACCATGCGCATCGCCGATACCTATACGCTTGGAGATCCCATGCAACCCCTGGTGGATGTCGGTGACTCCAACAGGAGGAATGCGGGACCTCAGCGTTCAGGACCGAGCAGGAGCCATGATCGCCAGGAGTTCGACCACAAGAGGAATCAGCCCGAGTACCACCATGCAGCGCAGCATGTCGCAGCAGTGACCCGGGAGCAGGAGGATGCCGGCAACAACCAGCGTCAAAAGACAAGTGGCCCGGCTTGGGGTCAGAGTCAGGAGGTGCAAAAGACCTGGGTGGAACAAAAGAAGCCCCTGACATATGAGGAAATGCTGAGCAAGCCATGCTGCTAGCACACTCTGGAGGCCAACAAGCCCGCAAACCATTCTACTCGGCAGTGCAGCTGGTATCAGCGCACGTTGCAGGAGGGCAGCTCGGGAGCTATTCGGCAGAGTGCTCCGGCATCTCGGCCCAATATCCCGAGACCCCCTCCTCCGACATCGGGGGCCAACGCTGTCCGACTTCCCCCTCCTCCGAGAGGACCCCACCTCGGCCAGTGAATGTGGTGCACACCCGGAACGACAACGGTAACCAAGCCGGACACCAGCAGAGCAACTACTGGGAGGCACATCAAAGCTATGTGGTCTTCGTAACCGAACCCACTGACCGAAAGAGTGTGCGGCAGCGTGCCCTGAGGTGAATGTTGTGATCCCGGCGCGCCCAAGTTCTTGCACTGGTCCGAGATGGAGATCACGTGGAGCCGTAAGGATCACCCCCGGGTTATGCCTAAAACGGGTGCGTATGCCTTGGTGGTGGACCCAACTTTTGTCGGACCCAACCTCAACGTCCGCTTCAGCCGGGTTCTGATTGACAATGGCAGTGCCATTAACATCATGTACAAGGACACGATGCTGAAGCTGGGAGTATCTATGAACACCCTGATGCCTACCGAGACAACCTTCCACGGCATTGTGCCCGGAGTCTCTTGCTCGCCCATGGGAAAGATCTGGGTGGAGGTGCTATTCGGAACTCGGGAGAACTGCCGAACCGAGAGCTTGGAGTTCGAGGTCGTGGACCTCGAGAGCCCGTATCACGCACTGATCGGCAGACCGGCCCTCGCCAAGTTCATGATCTCGACTCACGTGGGCTACCTGAAGATGAAGATGCCGGGACCTAACGGTGTAATCACCATCTCGGGAGACCACAAGCGCTCCATGGAATGTGCCTCGGCGGGGTCATGCTTGGCTGAGTCTCTGGTGATCGCGGAAGAAAAGAAGAGGATCCAGCAGGTGGTGGCAATGGCCAAGACCTCCCAACTCGGGATGCCCGGGATGGTGAACCCGGAGCAGGGTGCGTCATTTCAGCCCCCCAAGGAGACCAAGAAGGTGTGTGTGGACCCCAGCAACCCGGAGCGCCAAGTTATCATTGGCAGCAACCTGGACAACAAATAGGAAGGCGAGCTCGTCGACTTCCTCCGTGAGAATCGGGATGCCTTTGCGTGGTCGAGTGACGATCTGCAAGGCGTCCCGAGGGAGTTGGCTGAGCACTCTCTATTTGTTAGACCGGATGCGAAGCCGGTGAAGCAACCGACTAGGCGCCTCTCGGATGAAAGAAGAGCCGCGGTCATGGAGCATCTGGCTATACTGCTGGCTGCTGGATTCATAATGGAGGTGTTGCACCCGGATTGGATATCGAATCCGGTCCTGGTGGAGAAAAAGAAGGATGATCCCCTCCTGCTTAAGGTGTGGCGCATGTGCATCGACTTCACCAACCTCAACAAAGCATGCCCGAAAGACCCCTTTCCACTGCCCCGGATAGATCAAGTAATAGACTCTACTGCCGGGAGTGAACTTTTGACTTTTTTAGATGCTTATTCTGGTTTTCACCAGATACCTTTGAATCCGGATGATCAATTGAAAACTGCTTTCATTACCCCTTATGGGGCTTATTGCTATCGTGTCATGACTTTCGGGTTGAGGAATGCTGGTGCTACATACCAGAGATGCATGCAGAAATGCTTGCATGACCAGATAGGCCGAAATGCCGAGGTCTATGTCGACGACATAGTCATAAAAACAAAAGAAAAAGGCTCACTAATAGATGATCTGAGGGAAACATTTAAGAACTTAAGAAGATTCCGGATGAGGTTGAACCCGGATAAATGCACATTTGGTGTCCCGGCAGGGAAGTTACTCGGTTTCCTCATCTCAAGCCGGGGAATCGAGGTCAACCCGGGTAAAATTCGTGCTATTGAGAGCATGAAGTTGCCCGTGCGTCTCAAGGATGTGCAGAAGTTTACCGGGTGTCTTGCATCCCTAAGTCGGTTTGTGAGCCGACTTGGGGAGAAGGCCTTGCCTCTGTATCAACTGATGAAGAAGAGCAAGACATTTGTTTGGACCCTGCAGGCTGATGCGGCGTTCAACGATTTGAACAGAATGCTCTCAACAGCACCAGTGTTGGCATCCCCGTTACCCAAGGAACCTATGCTGTTGTATATTGCCGCAACCAACCGAGTAGTCAGTGTGGCAATGGTAGTAGAAAGGGAAGAAGGGGGAAAGCTGATACAGAGGCCGGTGTATTACCTCAGTGAGGTGATCTCGGAATCCAAGCAGAACTACCCGCACTACCAGAAGATGGCGTATGGGGTGTACATGGCAGTGACAAAGCTCAAGCACTACTTTCAGGAACACCCGATCACAGTGGTATGCGAAGCTCCTCTGGCTGAGATCATCGGTTGCAAGGACGCTAGCGGCCGGGTAGCCAAATGGGCCATCCAGTTGTCTCCGTACGCTCCGGCATACGAGAGACGAGATGCCATCAAGTCGCAGGCGCTGCCGGACTTTTTGGTAGACTGGGACGAGATGCAGTATGAACCTCCGATGCCGGATTATAATTTCTGGAGGATGCATTTCGATGGCTCATAGTCTAAGATCGGATTGGGTGCCGGAGTGGTCCTCACTTCCCCAAAGCAAGATGTACTAAAGTATGTGCTGCAAATTCATTTTCGGGCATCCAACAATGTCGCAGAATATGAGGCTTTGGTTCATGGATTGAACGTCGCCAAGGAAATCTGCATCCGCCGGATAGAGTGTTTCGGTGACTCCGACCTCGTAGTACAACAGGTGTCGGGGAATTGGGATGCTCTCGATGCAAACATGGCCTTATACAGGTTTCATGTACAGAAAATATCCGGATTTTTTGAAGGATGCGAGTTCAAGCATATACCCAGAGGAGAAAACGAGGCAGCGGATGTCTTGTCCAAGCTAGGATCATCTCGGGATGCAATCCCACCCGGGATAGCCCTGGAGCATTTGAGGAAGCCATCTATTCAGCCATCACCCGAATCAGATTCTATCTTCATCCCCAAGGAGCCTGGTTCAAATGCAGTACCCATGGAAGTAGATGTCGGGAGCATAACATCGAACCCGGGGACTGCGTCCCAGTGTTCAGAGAGGCAAAGAAAAATGATGATGGAGGTGATGTCGGCAGAGCCAATGGACATAGACGCTCCCATGTTCCCGGTTAGACCTGTTCCGGAATGGGCACAACCCATTATGGCTTATATCTTGGAAGGAACCCTCCCGGAGAATGAAGTGGAAGCCCGGCAGATAATGCGAAGATCAAAAGCATACACTGTCATCAATCAAGAACTGTACAAAAGGAGTGTCACTGAGGTACTTCAGAGATGCGTAGAACCGGCAGAAGGGCAAGAGATGCTTCTAGAAATACATCAGGGAGAATGTGGGCATCATGCATCATCCCGGGCCCTGGTGGCAAAGGTGTTCCGGCATGGGTTTTACTGGCCCACTGCGCTGCAGCAAGCAGAAGATATCGTCCGAAAGTGTGGAGGATGCCAGAGATTTGCTCACCGGATACATATGCCGGCATCAGCACTGAAGACGATCCCTATCACTTGGCCATTCGCAGTATGGTGTTTGGATATGGTTGGGCAGTTCAAACCGGCAAGAGGCAATATGACACACATACTTGTCATGGTGGACAAATTCACCAAGTGGATAGAGGTCAAGCCAATCCGGAAGTGCGATGGACACACCGCTGTGCAATTCCTGAAAGACATCATCTTGAGATACGGATACCCACACAGCATTATCACAGATAATGGAACCAACTTTGTTGTGGGGGAATTCGTTCGATTTTGTGCTGAGAAGGGAATCCGGCTGGATGTAGCATCAGTTGCACACCCGGAGGCAAATGGGCAAGTCGAAAGAGCAAATGCCTTAATCTTGGCCGGCATCAAAGCTCGCTTGATCGAACCACTATTGATAACTCCGGGATGCTGGGTAGAGGAGTTACCGGCAGTGCTATGGGGTCTCCGGACTACGCCGAATAGATCTACCGGGTACACGCCATTCTTCATGGTATACGGTGCTGAGGCAGTACTCCCAACCGACATACAATATGATTCCCCGAGAGTGACAATGTTCACCGAGACCGAGGCAAAGGAGGCCCGGGAAGATGATATAGATTTACTCGAAGAGGCAAGAGAATTGGCACTATCTCGGTCGGCAATTTATCAACAAAATCTCCGTCGCTATCATAGCCGGAAAGTACACCCGAGGGTGTTCCGAGAAGGGGATCTTGTGCTGAGGCTCATCCAACGCACGGCCGGAATGCATAAATTGTCACCTCCATGGGAGGGACCTTTTGTGATAAGTAGGGCATTGCACAATGATTCTTATTACCTTGTAGATGCACAGGAGGCTAGGAAAGGTGTAATGGACAAATCCGGTGAGGAAACCAAGCGTCCATGGAATGTAGCTCTACTTCGCCCCTTTTACACGTAAAGGGCTCAGTGTATGTTATATCTCAATTTTTAGTATTAATGGAAGTAAGGCACCCCGGGAGGAACCCGGGGACTGCCTGGTTATGAGCATGTCTTGTTGTTATTTTTGTCAAATTCATTTACTCTTTTTTACCGGCATCTCGGGAAGGAACCCGGGGACTGCCGGATAACTGTTATCTACTTTTCTTTTGTATGCCGGGGAAGTTCCGAGTTCGACTCTCAAAGTCAAAGTAATGTATGTCATGTGAAATCATCTTGTGACTCGACTGACGCACGCCGAAATGGTAGTCAAGAGCAAAGAGAGGGAAGGTGGGAAACACGAAAACGGTCTCGGGGACTCGGAGCAGGAACTTATCCGGCATACCTGTTTTTTTTGCTAACTCTGTTATTTGTTATGTCGAGAATTCGGTTAGTAGGAACTCGGGTTGTTTTAAGTAATGTATGCCGTATGTGGAGTTTTGTGACTCGACTGTCGAACGCCGAAATGGTAGACAAAGCAGAAATTACCTAAGTACGGTAAAATGAAAGGCAATTCGGGAACTCAAAACAGAATAAATTGACATAAGTTACTCGGATAAATAATTCAGTACGAAACGGAAATAGTATAAGTATGTGATACATCTTGCACCCGGCATCCCGGGGATTTGACGAATCTACTCTTAAGTTTTTTAAGCGGTAGGGGAAGTCGGCTTCTCGACGGAGACCTCGGGAGCAGCAGCCTCGGGAGCAGCAGCAGGAGCAGCAGCGGGAGCGACTTCGGCTTCAGTTCCGGCAGCACTACTCGGGGCCTCGGGACGCACCTCGGTCTCGGTGGCCTCGGGTCTTGGCGAAGTCGCTGCGTCCCGGGGAACCACGTTCTCGGGCGCGGCACCGGAAGCAGCGTCATCTTCTTCCGGGGCCTCGTCTTCCGCGTCGCCGGTCGCGCCGCTTTCTTCATCGTCCTCGTAATCGGATTCCGAGTCGGAAGGAAGGACGCTGGCGGTGAAGGCGCGAATGCTTGTCCACGTAGCGATGCGGTGCGCCACCTCTTGTCGGCGCTGGACCTTTTCCGGATCGGTGACCCACGAAGAAACCGTCCGCAGGCGCTGGATCGCCGCCAGATCGAGACCTTCGTACCAGCTGAGTACTTGGGTCAAGACCTGGTCAGCACCAGCCCGCGCACCGGAACGCTTCCACGCGTGGATGCGACTCCCCGCACCCCGGAGTGCGCTCGTGAGCTCGGGAATCGAGAGCGTCCCGCGGATGCTCGGCCACAGTGCGCCGTGGACGTGGATCGCGGCGCTGAGCAGCTCCGTCCCGATAGACCGGAGAGGTACTATCCGGCCTTCAGGGCGGTGAGGTGATCCTCGATGTCCCAGGCATCCGAAATGGGACCCTTCCCGGCGCGCTTCTCTCGGGCGGCGGCAAAAGCAAGGGCGACAGCCTCGCGGGAGTGCTCGAACTCTCCTTTAAAAAGAAGAGCTGTCAAACGACTAAGTCATAAGAGTAGCAGCGAAGAAAGGAAGCAGCAAGAGAAGAGGGATGTCGGTCCACTTACTGTTCAGATCCCGGTTCAATACAGTGAGCTCGGAGAGCCAAGTATCAGACCGAGAACGGAGGAGAGCCAGCTTGGTCTCGGCAGTATGCGCGCGCTCCTCGGACTGGTCCAAGGTCTCTTTCTGCTTCTTGGTCGCCTCGATGAAGCGCGTCTTCACGTCGGTCGTAGCAGCCTTGACCTTTTCGAGCTCGCCGTTGAGCCGCGCGATCTCGGCTTGCGCGGTGGCAAGTGCGGTCTTCTGGTCAACCGAGACCTTGCGCGCGGCGTCGCGCTCCTCCCGGAGGCGTCCTTCGGATTTCTTGGACTGACCGAGGTCAGCAAGAACCCGGTTGAAGATGTTGCGGTGTTTCTGGTTGCACTCCTGAAATCAAGACAAAGAAGGAGTTAGTCTGGTAAAGATGTAAGGAACCCGGTTGGGAGGATCTCGGGGACTCGGTGTCCGAGCCCTGTAATTTTCTCTAAGATTGGAGCCTAGTGATCTGCTATTCGGTGGAATCTAGAGCACTAAGCACCAATCTCGGGGACTGGTGGTGATGGAGCAAATTTTGAAGCAACCTACCCGGTTGGGAGGATCTCGGGGACTCGGTGTCCGAGTCCTGGATTTTTCTCTAAGATTGGAACCTAGTGATCTGCTATTCGGTGGAATCTAGAGCACTAAGCACCAATCTCGGGGACTAGTGGTGGTGGAAGGAACAAGTATTTTTTGATAAAAGAAAGAGAACAAGCTTACCTCGGTCACCCGAGTAACATCCAACGCGGCCACCTGGAGAGCATGCAGGGCTTGAGCGTTGCGGCTTGGGCCTGCAGCGTGCAAGTCTCCGGTAGTCTCGGAGGCGTCGGCGGCAAGCCAGGTCTGGTTGTATTCGTCAACAACCTGTATGCCGGAGCCGCCGGCAGCGCGAGTAGCAGCAGCGTCCCGGGATCCTGAAGGTACAAAGGAACTGACGGTTGCTCGCAACATCCGCAAGGCAGTTGTAGGGATCTCGGCGGGAGGCGGTGGTAACGATGAAAACGTACCCGTGCGCAGCACAAAGTCGCGGGCCGAGGATGTCGGGGCAGCTGCAGGCGGGGCAGAAGGTATTTTCTGTCCAGCAACCTTGGCGCGAGACTTCACGGGAGGTTGATCAGCTGGCCGGGAGGAGGCTGTGGGCTGCTTCTCCGAGATGGTCTTGGTCGCGGCCGGCCGAGAGGGGCCGCTGGCCGCGGGTTGCCGGCGAGGGCTAAGGATCTCTGCCTCAAGCCTGGGCACCCGGCGCGGACTCTCCGGAAGAAGAACTTCTCCCGAGGTGGTCGTGGCCTGCACCGGGGTCTCGTCGATCACCGGATGTGCATCCGGGGTCACAACGGTAGCCGGTGCGGCACCGGAGGCGGCAGGCTCACTTCCTCGGGTAGAAGGGCGAGGAGGTGAAGGAGAAGCCCGAGCCGGGCTGGGAGTCCGAGTCCCGGGAGGAGGAGGAACAGCAGGTGACGGGAGCTCGAGCGCATCCCTGAAAGGAAATGTATTAGTAACAGTTTGTGGAGAAAACAAAGTCAGATAACATAGGGCAAGGAAAACGTACCCGGAATCCACAATGGGAGGACCCCTTGGCCGACGCCGAGCAGGCTTCTCGGTCGTTTGCTTACTCGGCTTGCTCCTCTTGGGGGGGTTGCCGGCGTTATCGGCCCCCTCGGTGTCGGAAGCCGCGCGCTTCCGGCTCTCGGCACGTTTGGTCCCGGTTGTCGGTTTCGGAACCACTTCTGAGGCCCAATTCAAAGGGAGAGCGTCAATAACATCGAGAATCTGGCAGTCAATCTCATCCTCATCATCCGAAGAAATGGAAACTGCCTCTGAGGTTGAAGGATTACACGGGGCAGCAGCCTTGACGAAAGGGATGGCGAGATGGTCCTCACCGTCGGGGTCCTCCCTCGGCATCTCGTCCGGTTTTTTGAAGTTCGGCGCGTAGGTCCCGTTGGCGTGGACAGCGTCTTCTTCGAGTTGACGCTCTAACAACTGTGCAAACAAATCAGGCCGTGTTGGTGTCCAGGTGAACGCATGTACGAAGGCGAATGCACGAAAGACAGATATGAGCACCTGGTCGCATGGTTTTTTCCGGGATCCCCCAATGACACCCCAAGAGTAGTCATCCGTCATCTCCGTCCGGGCAATAGCTCGAACGCGACGGACAACCCCTGCGTGATCTAGCCCAAAGATACTGGTCCGGGTGGGGTCTAGGTTCCCGGCCATATGGCACATCTTGTGTACTCGGTTTTGAAGGGGGCAAACCCGACGAATGATGAAGCAACGCAGGAGATCGTCGCCGGTCATCTTCTCGTTTAGCACGTTCAGAACGTCGTGCATGCAATTGACCTTGTCGTTATCGGGAAGCTGCTTCCAGAGACGGAATTCGCGCGGAGGACCAATAACGAACTCCGGCAGATTGATGAAGTCCGGATTCGAGGATACCGGACCATCTCCCGAGTGCTCCCGGTTCTTCACGTAGAAGAAGCTGCGCTGCCACTTCCGGCAGGACTCTAGTCCCTTGACTATAGGGAATCCGGAGTCCGCGCGAGGGATGATGGTGGCCGCTCCGCAATCGACTAAGTCTTTTATCTTCTTATCCGGATTGGGGATGGCTTGGCGGCGAAGAATGAAATACTTGGCCCAGAGATCCAAAAACGGCCATATGCCGAGGTATGCCTCCGCGTAGGTGGTGAAGACCGAGAGCATCATAATGGCGTTGGCGGGAAGATGGTGAGGTTGGAGGTCGTAAGTGTCGAGGAAGTCGCGGAAGAAGGGGCTAGCCGGAAGCCCAAACCCACGCTCGAAGTGCGCGAGGAATACCACGTATTCCCCGGGTTGGGGTTCCGGTGCAACCTCCCCCTCCGGGAGACGGCTCTCGACTTCCGGAGGAATCCGGTGAGTCCGATACAGCCAGTCCAGATCTGACTGCTTGGTCTCGGACCCATCCCAGCACCCCCGGGTACGTTCTTCGCCCATGTCGAAGAAGTTTGCAAATGTATCCGAGCTACTCTGCAGACGCAGCGGCGGTTAGTCGGAGTTAGTCTACCGGAAACTAGGATGCCGGAGCACAAACTGCTAAACACTACCGGGTTCCTGGGAAACAAGATCTACCGTGTGCTGAATAATCAAGACAAAAGGGAGGAAAAAAGGCTCGCTCTAGGCTCGGGCAAGGCGCAATGCAAGTGAATGACCTACATCCTACCGCGACGGTACATCACCGCCGTGCGCCTCGTGCGCGCCGCCCAGGTTGTGCTCACCGGCGGCGGCTCAACCGCGCTTGTGCTATGGCACGGCCGGGGTCGGGCGGTTGCTCTACCGAAGAAAACCATCGAGACGGAGAGGGCAACTCACCGGTGAAAGAGGAGATCGGTGACGAGCGAGACAGACGGCAATGTTTGAGCTCCGGCGCACGGCGAGGGCGACGGCGTTCGGTGACGAGCGCAGCGGCGGCGATGTGCTCGGGACAATGGTGGAGAAGCAAGGAAGAAGAAGAAGAAGAGGAGACCGCTCCGGTCCCCTATTTATGGGGGGGGATTCTGGAGCGGTTTCCAATTTTCCCGCCCACGATCCCCACGATCGTGGGTGGGATCTAGTTTGTGCAGCAAGCCACGTGGCGCTATCCGGAGCGCCCTATCCGTCCACACCGAGGGCCACACGGCCCCAACGGTTGGATTCCGGATCGGCTGCGGCTCCCGGCGCGGGAACCCAAGCGGCAGCGTGCTCGCGCAGGAGCACTCGAGTGCGTTTCTGCTCAGACGGGACGTCGGGTGGGCCCTGGCTCACACTCTCGAATTCATCAGGAGGCCAACGGTCAAGATTCACTGAGGCTGTGTTATCCGGTTGCAGGCTTTGCCTCCCGGTAGAAACAGTCTCGGTAAGAAGATCTCGGGAAGAACCGACTTCGGCCGATAGGGAAAGGCTGGTGTCATGTGTTCTCGGAAGATAGTTGTTGTTTAAAGCTGATCCCGCACATCATCCGAGGTCGCTGCGCAGCACCAGCTTCGGGGACTAGTGTCGGGGGGCTGCCCCCCGGGTAGGGGCAGATCCCGGTATAATTCAATAAGGTGCCAACAGTACCTGACCTTTGGCGAGAGCAAGGGACGCCTCCTGCTGTACTGAAAGGGCAGCTTGACCCTTAAGCGCTGGTAGAGGACAAAGTGCCTCCTGGCAGGCGCAAGGGTCAGGTCTCGCAGCTATAAATAGACACCCCCGGCCCTCACAATCGCATCACAAGCATGAGCGGGTGGTTCCTCTAAGAACTAGCTTCTCGAAGATGTCTTTTCTGATAGGCTAAGACATCTTCGGGAGGCTAGGCCTAGAGATACTCATCCTGAGACGAGCTCGGACGCCTCCGGAAAGGATCCCGGATCTAGGACTCCAAGGAGACTCCCGGATGGAGGTGTACTCGGCTTTACCGGATAGGTAGTCCGGGTAAGTACTAACCGGAGTATATGTCTCGGTCTTGACCTTATGCAGAGGGGGCTCACCGTAACAAGCGAGGAGGTAGCCGTCGTAAGGGCTCCCGGTAGGCCGTCAACGGTCCGTAGCAGGCTTTCCCGTCTATTGCGGGGGGAAGTACCATTCCGCCTGACACGGAAGCATGGTCACCTCCCGCCTGACACGGAAGCATGGTCACTTCCCGCCTGACACGGGAGCGCGTCAGCCGGTACGATCGTGGTACGACAAGACCTGACATGCCTAGCCCGGCAATCCGGAAAAGGCTATCCGGGATGGGCGTAGACATGTCTTGTCTCTGACAAGGGGACAATGATGATGCAGGACGGCGCCAGCCGTCCTTATCGAGATGATGACGAAGGGGCTACGCCGGATAGCCCGGCGACTAGGTCGCACTAGCCGGTGACGGCATGCCGGCTAGGCCTGTCCGGTGGGGCCAAGCCGATTTAGGGTTTCCGGCCCTCCTGGCCGGAGCTCTATAAAAGGCGCCATAACTGCTCCTGAGAGCAAGAGACCAACTTCAGAGCCAAAGCTATAGTGACATTTACTCTTAGAGCATTTACTCCTTCTCACCTTGAGTTCATCTAGTTCTTTGTACTCCTCCCTTTGAGAGATCTAGTAGCAAGTTGTAGCTCTTGTACCACCATTATATAGAGAGGAAAGGCAGGAGTAGGGGTGTTACCTCCTCACGAGGGCCCTGAACCTGGGTATATCGTGTGTGTGTTGTGTGCCTTCGTGCATTTGTTCTTGTTTGTTAGATCTTCCCCTTCGTGCTTTGATCTTGTTTCTTGTTCCTGGGAGATCTCGGTTTTACCGGGATCCTCCCCGTGTGAGCTCTTCAGCTCGCTATCCCTCCCCGGATCCACCAACGTCCATCGGCCCCACAAATTAGCCATCCTATGGCATCTGCCGTGACACCACCACGACAAGCGCTCAAGGGTCAAGTTGCCCCTTCAGCACTCCAGGAGGTGTCCCTTGCTCTCGCCAAAGGTCAAGTACTGTTGGCACCTTATTGAATTATTCCGGGATCTGCCCCTACCCGGGGGGCAGCCCCCCGACACTAGTCCCCGAAGCTGGTGCTGCACAGCGACCTCGGATGATGTGCGGGATCAGCTTTAATAACAACTATTTTCTGAGAACACATGACATCATCCTTCGATTACTTGCCGAGATCGGTTCTTCCCGAGATCTTCTCACCGAGACTGTTTTAACCGGGAGACGAAGCCTGTAACCGGATAGTACAGTCTCAGTGAATCTTGACCGTTGGCTCCGTACTGAACTCGAGATCTCGAGCTGGGTCCCATCCGACGTCCCGTCCGACCAGAAATGCACTCGAGTGCCTCTGCCCGAGCACGCCGTCGCTTGGGTTCTCGCGCCGGGAGCCGCAGCCGATCCGAAGCCCAACCGTTGGGGCCGTGTGGCCCTCGGTGTGGCCGGATCGGGTGCTCCGGCTAGCGCCACGTGCCGCGTTACACAAAATAGATCCCACCCACGATCGTGGAGATCGTGGGCGGGAAACTGGAAACCGCTCCGGAATCCCCCCATAAATAGGGGACCGGAACTGTCTCCTCTTCTTCTTCCTCTCCTTCGCTTCTCCGCCACCGTCGTCTCGAGCGCACCGCCGCCGTTGTGTCCGTAGCCCGAACTTCGCCGCCCTCGCTGTTCGCCGGAGCCCGAACGTCGCCGTTCCTCTTGCGCGTCATCGACCTCCTCTTCTCCGGTGAGTTGTTCTCTCCGCCCCGATGATCTTCTTTAGTAGAATGATACTTCACCTTCGGCCGTGCCCTAACACACGCACGGTTGCGCCGCCGCCGGCGAGCACGACTCGAGCGGCGCGCACGGGGTGCGCGGCGGGGATGCACCGTTGCGGTAGGACTTAGATCTTTCGCTCGCATTGTGTCCTGTTCGAGTTTAGCCCGAGCTTATTTTCCTCACTTTAGTTTCGATTTATCAGCACACGGTAGATCTTACTTGCGCTGAACTCGGTTGTGTTTAGGAGTTTGCGATCCGACATCTTAGCTCCCGATAGACTAACCCCGACTAACTGCCACTCCGCCTGCAGAGTAGCCCGGATACTTCTGCGGACTCCTCCGGCATGGGTGAAGAAAGTATCCGGGGGTGCTGGGATGGATCCGAGACCAAACAGTCGGACCTGGACTGGCTGTACCGGACTCACCGGATACCGCCAAAAGTTGAGAGCCGTCTTCCGGAGGACGAGGTTCAACCGGAACCCCAACCCGGGGAATACGTTGTATTCCTTACGCACTTCGAGCGCGGGTTTGGGCTTCCGGCTAGCCCCTTCTTCCGCGACTTCCTCAACACCTACAGCCTCCAACCCCATCATCTCCCAGCCAACGCCATCATGATGCTTTCGGTCTTCACCACCTATTCGGAAGCATATCTCGGTGTATGGCCATTCCTGGACCTCTGGGCCAGGTACTTCATCCTTCGTCGCCAAGTCATCCCCAATCCGGACCAGAAAATAAAAGACTTGGTCGACTGCGGAGCTGCCATCGTCATCCCGCGTGCTGACTCCGGATTCCCAATAGTCAAGGGACTAGAGTCCTGCCGGAAGTGGCAGCGCAGCTTCTTCTATGTGAAGAACCGGGCGAGCTCGGGCGATGCTCCGGGATCCTCGAATCCGGACTTCATCAACCTGCCGGAGTTTGTCATTGGTCCTCCGCGCAAATTCAACCTCTGGAAACGGTACCCCGACACCGAAGAAGTCAGGTGCATGCACGACGTCCTGAACGTGCTGACCGACACGATGACCGGCGATGATCTCCTGCGCTGCTTCATCATTCGCCGCGTCTGCCACCTCCAAACCCGAGTACACAAGATGTGCCACATGGCCGGGAACCTAGACCCTACCCGGACC
The DNA here is from genome assembly GCA_026929855.1 of Poa annua. Taxonomy (NCBI): domain Eukaryota; kingdom Viridiplantae; phylum Streptophyta; class Magnoliopsida; order Poales; family Poaceae; genus Poa; species Poa annua. The sequence continues at coordinate 73,207,337 of CM049431.1, read as the reverse complement.
AGTATTTTTGGGTTAGACCATGTTGCGGTCGTCCGACGCGTTCGAGCTATTGCTCGGACGAAGATGACAGATGACTATTCTTGGGGTGTCATCGGGGGATCCCGGAAAAAGCCCCTGAAACAGGTGCTCCTGTCTGCCTTTCGTAAACTTGCATTCGCACCCGGGTTCTGCTGGAAACCGACATGGGTATCATGTGGTGATTTATTTGCGCAGTTATTCGAGCGGCAAACTGAGGAAGACGCTATCCACGCCAACGGGAATTTCGCGCCGAACTTCCCAGTACCGGAAGAGATGCCGAGGGAGGATCCCGATGGTGCGGAGCACCTTGTCGTTCCTCTGGTGAAAGCTGCCGCCCCGGGTAACCCTTCAACCTCAGAGGCAGTTTCCATTTCTTCGGATGATGAGGATGAGATTGACTATCAAATTCTTGATGTGATTGACGCTCTCCCTCTCAACTTGGCCTCAGCAGTGGTTCCGAAGCCGACGGCCGTGACCAAACGCGCCGAGAGCCGGAAGCGTGCGGCTTCCGACACCGATGCTGCCGATAACCCCGGCAACCCCCCCAAGAGGAGCAAGCCGAACAAACAAACGGCCGAGAAGCCTCCTCGGCGTCGGCAGAAGGGTCCTCCCACTGTTGATTCCGGGTACATTTTCTTTGCCTTATGCTACATGACTTTGCCTTCTCCATAAATGATTACTGAGATATTTTCTTTCAGGGACGCACTCGACCTCCCGTCAGCCGCTGTTCCTCCTCCTCTCGGAACTCGGACTCCCAGCCCGGCTCGGGCTGCCTCTTCTCCACCTTGCCTTTCTACTCGAGGAAGCGAGCCTGCTGCTTCCGGTATCGCACCGGCTACCGTTGTGAATCCGGATGCATGCCCGGTGATCGATGAGACCCCGGTGTAGGCCACGACCACCTCGGGAGACATTCTTCTTCCGGAGAGCCCGCGCCGGGTGCCCGGGCTTGAGGCAGAGATCCTGATCCCTCCCCGGCAGCTCGTGCCCAGCAGTCCCTCGCGGCAAGCCGCGAACAAGACTGCCCCGGAGAAACGGCCCGCAGCCTCCTCCCGGCCAGCCGATCAATCTGCTGCGAAGTCGCGCGGCAAGGTTGCCGGGCAGAAAACAACCTCTGCCAAACCTACTGCTGCTCCGACATCCTCGGCCCAAGACTTGGCGCTGCGCACGGGTAAGTTTTCACCGTTACCACCGCCTCCTGCCGAGATCCCTACTGCCGCCCTGCGGATGTTGCGAGCAACCGTAAGCTCCTTTGTGGCTCCAGGATCTCGGGACGTTGCTGCTATTCGCGCGCCCGGCGGCTCCGGCATACGCGTTGTTGATGAATACAACCAGGCCTGGCTTGCCGCCGACGCCTCCGAGACCGTGGGAGACTTGCACGCTGCAGGCCCAAGCCGCAACGCTCAAGCTTTGCACGCTCTCCAGGTGGCCGCGCTGGATGTTACTCGGGTGACCGAGGTAAGTTTGTTTCCTTTCTTTCTCCAATAAATATTTGTTCCTTCCCCACTAGTCCCCGAGATTGGTGCTTAGTGCTCTAGATTCCACCGAATAGCAGACCACTAGGCTCCAATCTTAGAGAAAATTTTAGGACTCGGGCACCGAGTCCCCGAGATCCTCCCCACCGGGTAACTTGTTTCAAAATTTGCTCCATCACCACTAGTCCCCGAGATTGGTGCTTAGTGCTCTAGATTCCACCGAATAGCAGACCACTAGGCTCTAATCTTAGAGAAAATTTTTAGGACTCGGGCACCGAGTCCCCGAGATCCTCCCCACCGGGTAACTTGTTTCAAAATTTGCTCCATCACCACTAGTCCCCGAGATTGGTGCTTAGTGCTCTAGATTCCACCGAATAGCAGAGCACTAGGCTCCAATCTTAGAGAAATTTTTTAGGACTCGGGCACCGAGTCCCCGAGATCCTCCCAACCGGTTAGCCTTACATCTTCTCCCGGATTGATCTCGTCCTTCTTTGTTTTGATTTCAGGAGTGTAGCAAGAAACGCTGCAGCATCTTCAACCGAGTTCTTGCTGACCTCGGTCACTCCAAGAAGTGCGAGGGGCGCCTCCGGGAGGAGCGGGATGCTGCGCGCAAGATCTCGATAGATCAGAAGGCCGCACTCGCTACCGCGCAAGCCGAGATCGCGCGACTTAACGGCGAGCTTGAAAAGGCCAAGGCTGCTGCAACCGAGATGAAGACGCGCTTCGTTGAGGCGACGAAGAAACAAAGGGAAACCTTGGATCAGTCCGAGGAGCGCGCGCATCTCGCGGAGACCGGGTTGGCTCTTCTCCGGTCGCGGTCCGATAGTTGGCTCTCCGAGCTAACTGTACTGAACCGGGACCTTAACAGTAAGTGGACCGACATCCCCCATGCTTTCCTTGCTCTCTTTTTTTTTGTTGTTGTTCTTCTTATGCCCTAGTCGTTTGACAGCTCTTCTTTTTAAAGGGGAATTCGAGCACTCCCGGGAGGCTGCTGTTCTTGCCGTTGCTGCTGCTCGGGAGAAGCGTGCCGGGAAGGGTGCTGTCTCGGATGCCTGGGATATTGAGGACCACCTCACCGCCCTGAAGGCCCGGATAGTGCCTCTCCGGTCAATCGGGACGGAGCTGCTTAGTGCTACGATCCACGTCCACGGCGCGATGTGGCCAAGTATCCGCGCGACGCTCTCGGTCGCCGAACTCGCGAGCGCACTCCGGTGTGCCGGGAGGCGCATCCACGCTTGGAAGCGCTCCGGTGCGCGGGCTGGTGCCGACCAGGTCTTGACCCAAGTACTTAGCTGGTACGAAGGTCTCGATCTGGATGCGATCCAGCGCCTGCGGACGATCTCGCCGTGGTGCAGTGATCCGGCTAAGGTCCAGCGGCGACAAGAGGTGGCGCACCGCATCGCCTCGTGGTCCAGCATCCGCGCCTTCACCGCCAGCGTCATTGCCTCTGACTCCGAATCCGACTATGAGGATGACGAAGAAACCGGCGCGACCGGCGACGTGGATGACGAGATCCCGGAAGAAGACGACGCTGCCTCTGGTGCTGCCACCGAGACCGTGGTTCCCCGGGATGTTGCTACTTCTCCGACACCCGAGGCCTCTCAGGCCGAGGTGCGCCCCGATGCCCCGAGTACCGCCGCCGAAACTGAATCCACTGCTGCTCCTGCTGCCTCTCCCGCTGCTGCTCCCGAGGTCGCTGCTTCTGCTGATGTCTCCGCCGAGAAGCCGACTTCTCCTACCACTTAGAAAGACTTAAGAGTAGATTCGTTAAATCCCCGGGATGCCGGGTGCAAGATGTAACATACACTATTTAATACTTTCTTTTCGTATAGAGTTATCTATTCGAACAAGTTATGCCAATTTATTCCGTTACGAGTTCCCGAGTTGCTTTTCATGTTTACCGTACTTAGGTAATTTCTGCTCTTGTCTACCATTTCGGCGTTCGACAGTCGAGTCACAAAACTCCATATACGGTATATATTACTTAAGACAATCCGAGTTCTGGCTAACCGAATTCCCGACATAAAAAATAATTGGGTTAGCAAAAAATAGGTATGCCGGATAAGTTCCTTCTCCGAGTCCCCGAGACCATTTTCGTGTTCCCCACATTTGATTCTCTTTGCTCTTGACTACCATTTCGGCGTTCGTCAGTCGAGCCACAAGATGATTTCACATGACATACATTACTCTGACTTTGAGAATCGAACTCGGAACTTTCCCGGCATACAAATAATACAGAAGACAGCTACCCGGCAGTCCCCGGGTTCCTTCCCGAGATGCCGGTAAAAAACAGCAAATGAACTTGACAAAATAAAAACAAAATAGGCACAAAACCAGGCAGTCCCCGGGTTCCTCCCGGGGTGCCTTACTTTCATTAATACTGAAAACTGAGATACAACATACACTGAGCCCTTTATGTGTAAAAGGGTCGAAGTAGTGCTACATTCCATGGACGCTTGGTTCCTCACCGGATTTGTCCATTACACCTTTCCTAGACTCCTGTGCATCTACAAGGTAATAAGAGTCATCGTGCAATGCCTTGCTTATCACAAAAGGTCCCTCCCATGGAGGTGACAATTTATGCATTCCGGCCGTGCGTTGGATGAGCCTCAGCACAAGATCCCCTTCTCGGAACACCCTCGGGTGCACTTTCCGGCTATGATAGCGACGGAGATTTTGTTGATAAATTGCAGAGCGAGACAGTGCCAATTCCCTTTCCTCTTCGCGTAAGTCAACATCATCTTCTCGGGCCTCCTTTGCCTCGGTCTCGGTGAACATTGTCACTCTCGGGGAATCATATTGTATGTCGGTCGGGAGTACTGCCTCGGCACCGTATACCATGAAAAATGGCGTGTACCCGGTAGATCTATTCGGTGTAGTCCGGAGACCCCATAAAACCGCCGGTAACTCCTCTATCCAGCATCCCGGAGTTCTCATCAGTGGTTCGATCAAACGAGCTTTGATGCCGGCTAAGACTAAGGCATTTGCTCTTTCGACTTGCCTGTTTGCTTCCGGGTGTGCAACTGATGCTACATCCAGCCGGATTCCCTTCTCAGCACAAAATCGAGCGAATTCCCCCACAGCAAAGTTGGTGCCATTATCTGTGATAATGCTGTGCGGGTACCCGTATCTCAAGATGATGTCTTTCAGGAATTGCACAGCGGTGTGTCCATCACACTTCCGGATTGGCTTGACCTCTATCCACTTGGTGAATTTGTCCACCATAACCAGTATATGTGTCATATTGCCTCTTGCCGGCTTGAACTGCCCGACCATATCCAAACACCATACTGCGAATGGCCAAGTGATAGGGATTGTCTTCAGTGCTGACGCCGGCATATGTATCCGGTGAGCAAACCTCTGGCATCCTCCACACTTCCGGACAATATCTTCTGCTTGCTGTAATGCAGTGGGCCAGTAGAACCCATGCTGGAACACTTTCGCCACCAGGGCCCGGGATGATGCATGATGCCCACACTCCCCCTGGTGTATTTCCAGGAGCATCTCTTGTCCTTCTGCCGGTTCTACACACCTCTGGAGTACCTCAGTGACACTCCTCTTGTACAACTCTTGATTGATGACGGTGTATGCTTTTGACCTTCGCATTATCTGCCGGGCTTCCACTTCATTCTTTGGGAGGGTTCCTTCCAAGATATAAGCCATAATGGGTTGTGCCCATCCCGGGACAGGTCAAACCGGGAACACGGGAGCGTCTATATCCATTGGCTCTGCCGACATCACCTCCATCATCATCTTTCTTTGCCTCTCTGAGCACTGTGATGCAGTCCCCGGGTTCGATGTAATGCTCCCGACATCAACTTCCTGAAGGGGATCGTGTGCAGAAAACAAAAAAATTCCTAGCAACGATATCCTTAAACTAGCCAAGATCTATTCTATGCAGATATAGTAGTACGGACGGAGATCGGAATACGTACCCTTGTAGACCAAAAGCGGGGATTACGTTCCCGCACAAACGTTGTCGATGCAGACCGACGAAGCCGACCTCAAGGTCGTGTAGAGGAAGCAGGCCTCCGAGTACCGCTAGCGTAGCACCTCGCAGGGAGTCGCACACGTACGGTGGAGACGACGCCTCTGAAGCTCCAGTCCAGGACGAGCAGCGGAAGACTTGGACCGGAACACCAGCAGCGCGACAGCGGGCTATGGTGGAGGAGATCCCCGGATCCTCTTGCTCGGCGCGGCTCCGACTTGGGAACCACGAGATCGAGAGAGAAATCGGGAATTAATTGGTGAATTAAAAGGCTAGGGGTGCCCCTTCTTATATAGGCTCCCAAGGGGAGCCAACCTTGCCAGCCAGGCAATGTGGGACTATCCCCACATAGCCTGGTTCGGCCAAGGGGGTGCGCCGGCCCCTTGGTGGGCCCCTTGTGGCCCACCTAGGCCGGCCCCTAAGCTCCCACCGAATTCCCAAGGGGGTTTCCCCCCCTCTTGGGCCTTCTTTCGTCCGGAAGGCCCATTTAGGGAAATCTGCCTTAATAAATTCGAAAATAAATATATAAAATCATATTTGCATATTAATAACACTAATTAATATCAAACATAATATATATAATTTTTCCTAGCTCCGAAAACTCTTTCGGCTCTGCCCGATCTCCATCGGACCTCTCCCGGGACGCTCCCGGTGATCTCCTTCCTTTCCGGTTGTCTTGTCGAAACCCCTTAAGTGTGTTACCCTAGCGGTTCGATATAATATCAGGTATGATCAAGACTCCTCAATGATCAACGACTAATCCGTAGGCCTGGACCCCATGAATTAATCCCTGAGATATAACAAATGACTTTCATCTATCAAACCTGAACGTGAAGTCTTAGACCTTTTGCCATAGCGATACTTAGCACGTCCGAGTGTTGTTCCATAGATATCTCCATACCTAATCCCGACCTCGTTACCGACGACGCTATCTTCTACTCGTTCATGATCTCATGTCTCCGTGACCTAGTCACATGCTTGCAAGCTCATTAGACAAGATCTCACCGAGCGGGCCCGAGAGTATCTATCCTGCTACGCGGACTGGCAAATCCCGCTCTTGACCCCTCGTCTCAATACTCCTTTCCAATACCCAAAAGTATCACCGTTATTGTCATACTAAATAAGATACGACGTTTGGTGTAATCAAAGTATCTTCCGGGAATATCAATAAGAGTTGATCTCACGGTCAAAGGCGTAACGACTACGTTCTCCAAATCTGGGTATGTCCATCACATCACTCTCCAGCGATATGACTCTCATTGCCGACCGGCACCATGCCCCATGACCGGGAAACCTCGATCATCAATCGCGCAACGAAACTAGTATAAGTAGAGGCTACTAGGGACCTGGTTGTTTACGTATCACACCCGCATTAATGTTTCCGCTTAATTCGGTTCTAGCATGATACAAAAACCTATTATGAACAAACGGGATATGATAAAGAATACACTTTATTAATTGCCTCTAGGGCATATCTCCTTCAATCTCCCACTTGCACTAGAGTACAACTTAATCTAGATTACAACTTGGTAAAAGCCTAACACCCATAGCTAATTGGTGTTGTTCATGCTTATCAAGCGGGAGAGGCTTCGTCAGTGGATCTGCCACATTCAGATCCGTATGCACTTTGCAAATCTTCACATCGCCTCCTTGTACGTACTGACGTATCACGTGGAAGCGTCGGAGAATGTGTTTGGCGGTGGAGTGAGACCTTGGCTCCTTGGCGTTCGCAATGGCACCCGTATTGTCGCAGAAGAGGACCACGGGGTCTTGCACGCTCGGGAACACTCCAAGTTCGATGACGAACTTCCTCAGCCACACAGCTTCATTCGCGGCCTCGCAGGCAGCAATATACTCCGACTCCATTGTAGATTGTGCGACTATGGGTTGCTTCCCACTTCTCCAGCACACGGCGCCTCCATTCACCTTGAACACGTAACCTGTCTGTGACTTACAGTCATCGGGGTCTGAGCAGAAACTTGCATCTACGTAACCCGTTACGCCAAGTTCCTCATCGCAGCCACCATACACAAGGAACATTTCCTTTGTCTTATTGAGATACTTAAGAATGCTCTTAACAGCTACCCAATGCGGCATTCCAGGATTACTCTGGAACCGGCTTGTCAAACTTAGAGCTAATGCCACATCTGGTCTAGTACTCAACATTGCATACATGATCGATCCTATGGCTGAAGCATAAGGATGTTTCGTCATTTCGGCCTTACCTAGTTCCGTCACCGGACACTGCGCCTTACGCAATATCTTATTCTTGATAACCGGCAGAGAACCCTTCTTTGCCTTCTCCATATGAAAATGCTTCAATATTTTATCAAGATAAGTACTCTGACTTAGTGCTAATAGGCGCCTTGATCTATCACGATAGATTTTTATGCCTAAAACATACGCAGCTTCTCCTAAGTCCTTCATGCAAAACTTACTGTTTAAATATTCCTTCACGCTATTCAGAAGTTCCACATCATTCCCTATTAGCAATATGTCGTCAACATACAGTGCTAAGAACACAACCGAGCTCCCACTCATTTTCTTGTAAATACAGGTCTCTTCCACATTCTGGATAAATCCAAAACCTTTGATTACCTCATCAAAGCGAAGATTCCAGCTCCGAGATGCCTGCTTCAATCCATAGATGGATCGCTGAAGCTTGCACACCTTGTTAGCACTTCCTGGATCGACAAAACCTTCCGGTTGTACCATGTACAACTCTTCCTCAATGTTTCCATTCAGGAAGGCCGTTTTGACGTCCATCTGCCATATTTCATAATCATAGTAGGCAGCTACCGCTAACAAAATCCGAATAGACTTAAGCATCGCTACCGGTGAAAAAGTTTCATCGTAGTCAGTTCCATGAACTTGTCGGAAACCCTTTGCGACAAGCCGAGCTTTATAGACGGTCACATTACCATCAGCATCAGTCTTCTTCTTAAAGATCCACTTATTCTCGACGGCCTTGCGCCCTTCGGGAATATCTACCAAAGTCCACACTTTGTTATCGTACATGGATCCTATTTCGGATTTCATGGCTTCAAGCCATTTCTCGGACTCTAGACTCTCCATCGCCTCCTTGTAGTTCGTAGGTTCGTCTTGCTCGACTAGCATGACGGTGCAAACCATGTTGCCATACCATTCTGGTGGGATCCGAGATCTACCAGACCTACGAGGTAGAACATCTTCCTCGATAGTTTCTCCCACTCCTTCCACGGAGGACGTTTCCGGAATTGCTTCCGTTGCGCCACTCGGAATCTCGAGTTCAGGATCAACGATTTCATCGAGGTCTACCTTCCTCCCACTTACTCCTTTCGCGAGAAACTCCTTCTCTAGAAAGGCACCGGTCTTCGCGACAAAAGTTTTGCCCTCAGCTTGGTTGTAGAAGGTGTACCCAACGGTTTCCCGCGGATATCCTACAAAGACGACTTTCTCCGACTTCGGTTCGAGTTTGTCGGGCTGTAGTTTCTTAACGTACGCCTCACAACCCCAAACCTTCAGAAACGATAACTTAGGCTTTTGGCCATACCATAATTCATACGGCGTCGTTTCAACGGATTTGGACGGAGCCCTATTTAAAATGAATGCGGCTGTTTCTAACGCATAACCCCAGAAGGACACTGGCAGATCGGTAAGAGACATCATAGATCGGACACTATCCAGTAGAGTATGATTACGTCGCTCGGACACACCGTTACGCTGCGGCGTTCCGGCGGGCGTAAGTTGGGGCACTATGCCACAACTCTTCAGATGTGTGCCAAACTCAAAACTCAAGTACTCTCCGCCGCGATCGGACCGGAGATGCTTGATTTTCCTATTAAGCTGATTCTCAACTTCACTCTGGAATTCTTTGAACTTTTCAAATGTTTCAGACTTGTGTTTCATCAAATAGATATAACCGTATCTACTCAAGTCATCAGTGAAGGTGACGAAGTAACGATAACCATTGCGTGTCGAAACGCTCATCGGTCCACACACATCTGTATGTATGATCCCCAACAAATCCGACGCCCGTTCAACGAAACCTTTGAACGGTGTCCTGGTCATTTTGCCCATGAGGCATGGTTCGCATGTATCGAGGGATCCGAAATCCAACGAGTCCAAGAGTCCATCGGAGTGGAGTCGCTTCATGCGCTTTATACCAATATGACCAAGGCGGCAATGCCACAAAAACATGGCGGTATCGTCACTACACTTAATTCGTTTGGCTTCTATGTTATGGATGTGAGTACTACGATCGAGATTCAACAAGAATAAACCGTTATTCTCGGGGCATCAACATAAAAGATATCATTCATATAAATAGCACAATTGCTTGACACTGATTTAAATGAATAACCGTCTTGTAACAGGCAAGACCCACTTATAATGTTTACACTCAAGGATGGCACAAAATAACATTTATTTAAAACCAAAACTAATCCCGATGGTAGATGCAGAGGGAGCGTGCCGACAGCCACCACGTCGACTCTCGATCCGTTGCCGACGCGCATCGTCACCTCATCCTTCGCCAGCCGCCTTCTATTCCATAACTCCTCCTGAGAGTTACATATATGAGCAACAGAACCAGTATCAAATACCCACGTATTGCTCCGGGCGGATGTAAGGTACACATCTATAACATGTATATCAAATATACCTTTCTCTTTGTCGACCGTCTTGCCAGACTTCCTATCCTCCAGATACTTGGGGCAGTTGCGCTTCCAATGACCCTTCCCCTTGCAGTAGAAACACTCCACGCTAGCTCTGGGACCAGACCTGTTAGTCCTGGGCTTGGCAGCCAACTTTGCCTCCCTCCGGGAATTCCAGCTCTGCTTTCCCTTGCCACCGGACTTCTTGAAATCAATGGTCTTGTTGACCATCAACAGCGTGTGCTCCTTCTTAATCTCTACCTCAGCATTCTTGAGCATCACGAACACTTCACCCAGGGACTTAGCCATGCCCTGCATGTTGTAGTTCATGACGAAGCCTTTGTAGCTTGGTGGCAATGATTTCAACACCCTGTCAATCGCCAGCTCATCGGGAATCTTGCACTCCAGAGCATTCAGGCGTTGAACGTAGCCAGACATCTTGACTACATGCTCGCTCACACTGCTATGCTCTTCCATCTTGGCTGAGAAGAAAAGCTCAGAAGCCTCATATCTCTCAGCCTTAGCCTGCGGCGCAAAGACAGCCTTAAGATCCGAGATGATCTCAAAGGCGCTCATCTTCTCAAAGCGCTTCTGCAGGTCGGCTTCCATGGCGTAGAGCATGCCACTCTGGACAAAGGCAGAATCCTCCGATCGGGTCTGGAAGACCTTCTTCTCATCCTCAGAGGCGTCATCTGCAGGAGGGTCACCTATGGTGGCCTCAATGATGTAGGCCACCCTATGGAGAGTGAGGAGGATCCTCAGGTTGCGGAACCAGGCCATGAAGTTTGACCCATTGGTCTTAAGCTTTTCTTTCTCAAGGAACAGACCTAGGTTAAACGAGGGGCGAGACATCTACAATGGAATTTGCAACAACATAAGACTTTGTTCATAATAATTTTTGAGTTATAGTATTTTAGAAAATAACTAACATAACTCCCACTCAAACGAACATCCCTCCTGGTCGTTTAAGCGATTACACGACCCCCATCCATTGCACCACCCCTCATCATCAAAGCCGGCGGCACAACTTCAAGAGTAGACAAAATCGTCCGCCACATCAATTTTGTGACTCATGCTCGACCTTTCGGTCTTCCTGTTCCGAGGCCATACTTCTGAGTATGCTAGGCTCGCCACCAAAGACCTCCACGCTGACGCTTGTGCAACATGGCTTACACCCACCGTATGCGAACGAAGATATGTCTGATACCCGATCATCACGGCCTGCCTCATGACGTAGAACTTTATTGGTGGTGCGCGTTGGAGGGAGAACACTAGTGGTATTTTGAAGGGATCATCTTATTCAGCTACCGCCGTGTAACACACAATCACACAAAAATAAGATGCACACAAAACATCAAATGTAATGCAATGTGATATAGTCCATCGCGCCATGGTCTTCTTGGCGCCCGCAGTTTATAAACAATTTAATAAACCTACCTTGACCATATCACATAGCTCCTACAAAATAAAGTTAGACGCTTCTACTTTATCTTTTGCATATTTTACGTGGCTTGGGGCTTTCGTAAATAGAACCGCTTCATACCTACGAATCTTATGACCACAACAACGATCCAATAATTGCATGTTTAAGCATCCCTTTCGGGCCCTCCATTGAAAATGCGAAGACCAACTAAAGAGAGAGAAACTGTCACCCGCCAGCCACAGATACGGTACAAGCCGTATGTCAGTAGTGGAACCAGTCTCGCGTTAGCGTACGCGTAAAGTCGGTCCGGGCCGCTTCATCAACTCAATGCCGCTGGAATACACAAGTGCACGCTAGAGGGTAGCAAATAACAGGAACGGTGCCCCCGTGCAGAGCACGGGTTCTAACAGCGTACAGCTATATCTTACGATAGATCGGCTCTGATACCACTGAAGGGGATCGTGTGCAGAAAACAAAAAAATTCCTAGCAACGATATCCTTAAACTAGCCAAGATCTATTCTATGCAGATATAGTAGTACGGACGGAGATCAGAATACGTACCCTTGTAGACCGAAAGCGGGGATTACGTTCCCGCACAAACGTTGTCGATGCAGACCGACGAAGCCGACCTCAAGGTCGTGTAGAGGAAGCAGGCCTCCGAGTACCGCTAGCGCAGCACCTCGCAGGGAGTCGCACACGTACGGTGGAGACGACGCCTCCGGAGCTCCAGTCCAGGACGAGCAGCGGAAGACTTGGACCGGAACACCAGCAGCGCGGCAGCGGGCTATGGTGGAGGAGATCCCCGGATCCTCTTGCTCGGCGCGGCTCCGACTTGGGAACCACGAGATCGAGAGAGAAATCGGGAATTAATTGGTGAATTAAAAGGCTGGGGGTGCCCCTTCTTATATAGGCTCCCAAGGGGAGCCAACCTTGCCAGCCACGCAATGTGGGACTATCCCCACATAGCCTGGTTCGGCCAAGGGGGTGCGCCGGCCCCTTGGTGGGCCCCTTGTGGCCCACCTAGGCCGGCCCCTAAGCTCCCACCGAATTCCCAAGGGGGTTTCCCCCCCTCTTGGGCCTTCTATCGTCCGGAAGGCCCATTTAGGGAAATCTGCCTTAATAAATTCGAAAATAAATATATAAAATCATATTTGCATACTAATAACACTAATTAATATCAAACATAATATATATAATTTTTCCTAGCTCCGAAAACTCTTTCGGCGCTGCCCGATCTCCATCGGACCTCTCTCTGGACGCTCCCGGTGATCTCCTTCCTTTCCGGTTGTCTTGTCGAAACCCCTTAAGTGTGTTACCCTAGCGGTTCGATATAATATCAGGTATGATCAAGACTCCTCAATGATCAACGACTAATCCGTAGGCCTGGACCCCATGAATTAATCCCTGAGATATAACGAATGACTTTCATCTATCAAACTTGAACGTGAAGTCTTAGACCTTTTGCCATAGCGATACTTAGCACGTCCGAGTGTCGTTCCATAGATATCTCCATACCTAATCCCGACCTCGTTACCGACGACGCTATCTTCTACTCGTTCATGATCTCATGTCTCCGTGGCCTAGTCACATGCTTGCAAGCTCATTAGACAAGATCTCACCGAGCGGGCCCGTGAGTATCTATCCTGCTACGCGGACTGGCAAATCCCGCTCTTGACCCCTCGTCTCAATACTCCTTTCCAATACCCAAAAGTATCACTGTTATTGTCATACTAAATAAGATACGACGTTTGGTGCAATCAAAGTATCTTCCGGGAATATCAATAAGAGTTGATCTCACGGTCAAAGGCGTAACGACTACGTTCTCCAAATCTGGGTATGTCCATCACATCACTCTCCAGCGATATGACTCTCATTGCCGACCGGCACCATGCCCCATGACCGGGAAACCTCGATCATCAATCGCGCAACGAAACTAGTCTAAGTAGAGGCTACTAGGGACCTGGTTGTTTACGTATCACACCCGCATTAATGTTTCCGCTTAATACGGTTCTAGCATGATACAAAAACCTATTATGAACAAACGGGATATGATAAAGAATACACTTTATTAATTGCCTCTAGGGCATATCTCCTTCACTTCCATGGGTACGGCATCTGAACCAGGCTCCTTGGGGATGAAGATAGAATCTGACTCGGGTGAGGGTTGAATAGATGGCTTCCTCAAATGCTCCAGAGCTATCCCGGGTGGGATGGCATCCCGAGATGACCCGAGCTTGGACAAGACGTCCGCTGCCTCGTTTTCTCCTCTGGGTATGTGCTTGAACTCGCATCCTTCGAAAAAACCGGATATTTTCTGCACATGAAACCTGTATAAGGCCATGTTTGCATCAAGGGCATCCCAATTCCCCGATACCTGCTGCACTACGAGGTCGGAGTCACCGAAACACTCTATCCGGCGGATGCCGATCTCCTTGGCGACGTTCAGTCCATGAACCAAGGCCTCATATTCCGCGACATTGTTAGATGCCCGAAAATGGATTTGCAGAACATACTTCAGTACATCCTGTTTCGGGGAAGTGAGGACCACTCCGGCACCCAATCCGATCTTAGCCTTTGAGCCATCGAAATGCATCCTCCAGAAATTGTAATCCGGCATCGGAGGTTCATACTGCATCTCGGCCCAGTCTACCAAAAAGTCCGGCAGCGCCTGCGACTTGATGGCATCTCGTCTCTCATACGCCGGAGCGTATGGAGACAACTGGATGGCCCATTTGGCTACCCGGCCGCTAGCGTCCTTGCAACCGATGATTTCGGCCAGAGGAGCTTCGCATACCACTGTGATCGGGTGTTCCTGAAAGTAGTGCTTCAGCTTGGTTACTGCCATGTACACCCCATACGCCATTTTCTGGTAGTGTGGGTAGTTCTGTTTGGATTCCGAGATCACCTCACTGAGGTAATACACCGGCCTTTGTATCAGCTTGCCCCCTTCTTCCCTTTCTACCACCATTGCCACACTGACCACTCGGTTGGTTGCAACAATATATAGCAGCATAGGTTCCTTGGGTAATGGGGATGCCAACACGGGTGCTGTTGAGAGCATCCTCTTCAAGTCGTTGAACGCCGCGCCAGCCTGCGGGGTCCAAACAAATGTTTTGCTTTTCTTCATCAATTGGTACAAGGGCAAGGCCTTCTCCCCAAGTCGACTGACGAACCGACTTAGGGATGCAAGACAACCAGTGAACTTCTGCACATCTTTGAGACGTACGGGCAATTTCATGCTCTCGATAGCACGAATTTTACCCGGGTTGACCTCGATTCCCTGGCTTGAGATGAGGAAACCGAGTAATTTCCCCGCCGGAACACCAAATGTGCATTTATCCGGGTTCAATTTCATCCGGAATCTTCTTAAGTTCTTGAATGTTTCCCTCAGATCATCTATTAGTGAGGCTTTTTCTTTTGTCTTTATGACTATGTCATCGACATAGACCTCGGCATTCCGGCCTATTTGGTCATGCAAACATTTCTGCATGCACCTCTGGTATGTAGCACCAGCATTCCTCAAACCGAAAGTCATGACACGATAGCAATAAGCCCCATAAGGGGTAATAAAAGCAGTTTTCAATTGATCATCCGGATTCAAAGGTATCTGGTGAAAACCAGAATATGCATCTAAAAATGTCAAAAGCTCACTCCCGGCAGTGGAATCTATCACTTGATCTATCCGGGGCAGTGGAAAGGGGTCCTTCGGGCATGCCTTATTGAGGTTGGTGAAGTCGATGCACATGCGCCACACCTTAAGCAGGAGGGGATCATCCTTCTTCTTCTCTACCAAGACCGGATTCGATATCCAATCCGGGTGCAGCACTTCCATTATGAATCCCGCAGCCAGCAGTATAGCCAGATGCTCCATGACGGCGGCTCTTCTTTCATCCGAGAGACGCCTAGTTGGTTGCTTCACCGGCTTTGCATCCGGTCGAACAAACAGAGAGTGCTCAGCCAACTCCCTCGGGACACCTTGCAGATCGTCACTCGACCACGCAAAATCATCCCGATTCTCACGGAGGAAGTCGACGAGCTCACCTTCCTATTTGCTGTCCAGGTTGCTGCCAATGATAACTTGGCGCTCCGGGTTGCTGGGGTCCACACCCACCTTCTTGGTCTCTTTGGGGGGCTGAAATGACGCACCCTGATCCGGGTTCACCATCCCGGGCATTCCGAGTTGGGAGGTCTTGGCCATTGATACCACCTGCTGGATCCTCTTCTTTTCTTCTGCGATCACCAGGGATTCAGCTAAGCATGACCCCGCCGAGGCACACTCCATGGAGCGCTTGTGGTCTCCCGAGATGGTGGTCACGCCGTTAGGTCACGGCATCTTCATCTTCAGGTAGCCCATGTGAGTTGAGATCATGAACTTGGCCAGGGCCGGCCTGCCGATCAGTGCGTGATACGGGCTCTCGAGGTCCACGACTTCGAACTCCAAGCTCTCGGTTCGGCAGTTCTCCCAAGTTCCGAACAGCACTTCAACCCAGATTTTTCCCATGGGCGAGCAAGAGACTCCGGGCACAATGCCGTGGAAGGTCGTCTCGGTAGGCAGCAAGGTGTTCATGGACACCCCCAGCTTCAACATCGTGTCCTTGTACATGATGTTAATGGCACTGCCATTGTCGATCAGAACTCGGCTGAAGCGGACATTGAGGTTGGGTCCGACAAAGGTTGGGTCCACCACCAAGGCATACGCTCCCGGCTTGGGCATAACCCTGGGGTGATCCTTCCAGTTCCATGTGATCTCCATCTCGGACCAGTGCAAGAACTTGGGCACCGCTGGGATCACGGCATTCACCTCCAGGGCACGCTGCCGCACACTTCTCCGGTCAGTGGGTTCGGTCACAAAGACCACATAACTTTAATGTGCCTCCCGGTAGTTGCCCTGCTGCTGTCCGGCTTGGTTACTGGGGCCTGCACCGTTGTCGTTCCGGGTGTGCACCATATTCACTAGCCGAGGTGGGGGTCCTCGCGGAGGCGGGTTGACTCGGATAGCATTGGCCCCCGACGTCGGAGGAGGGGGTCTCGGAATGTTGGGCCGAGATGCCGGAGCACTCGGCCGAACAGCTCCCGAGCTGCCTTCCTGCAATGTGCGTTGGTACCAGCTGCACTGCCGAGTCGAGTGGTTTGCGGGCTTGTTGGCATCCAGAGTATGATAGCAGCATGGCTTGTTCAGGATCTCCTCATATGTCAGGGGCTTCTTTTGTTCCACCCAGGTCTTTTGCACCTCCTGACTTTGACCCCAAGTCGGGCCACCTGTCTTCTGACGCTGGCTGTTGCCGGCATCCTCTTGCTCCCGGGTCACTGCTGCGACGTGCTGTGCGGCATGGTGGTACTCGGGGTGATTCCTTTTCTGGCCAAAATCCTGGCGAACATGGCACCTGCTCGGTCCCGAACACTGAGGTCCCGCATTCCTCCTGTTGGAGTCACCGACATCCACTAGGGGTTGCATGGGATCTCCAAGCGTGTAGGTATCGGCGATGCGCATGGTCTCTGCCAAGGTCGTCGGCATCTTTCTCTGCAACTTCTGCCACAGCATTGAGCCATGCCGGCATCCTTGTGCAAACCAGGAGTTGGCCTGTGCCTCTACCACTCCTTCGCAAGAATTGCGAATATTGCTCCACCGGGTGAGATACTCCCGGTCAGTCTCGTTACTCCTTTGCCTACAGATGGCGAGTTGCTGAGGCCTGTTTGGCCTTTTGTACGTGATGGTGAAGTTGCTGATGAATGCCTCCTCAAAGTCTAACCAGCAGTCTATGCTGCCAGTTCTCAGGTTGTTCAACCAGATCCGGGCAGGTCCTTCCAACATCTGCGGTACGTACTGTACCGCCCATCGTCTGTTTCCACCGGCTATGCTTACTGCAGTTACATAGTCGGTTAGCCAGTCCTCCGGCTTCTTGCTGCCGTCATAGGTCTTGGCACCCCTGTTGAGCTGAAAATTCCGAACAGGTGGTTCTCGCATGATCCGGGGTCCAAAGCAGGCAGGTTCCGGAGGCCCTTGCTCTTCCACTAGCTCGGATTGGTGAATTCGGTCGAGCCGGAATCTGGCATCTGCCGGATTCAGCTGTCTGGTTCCTATCCGAGATCCCAAAGGGTTCTCGTCTGGCTGGTATCCGAGCTGCTGCAGTCTCGAGTTGCCATCGTTGAGCCTGTTCTGCGCCGGGATCACGGCCTGCTGTGGAACAGAGGCGACCTCCCTTTACGGGTTTCCCTGATCATGAGGAGGGTTCCGGGTGGATTACCACGGCCGACCGGGTTATTGTTTCCTACACCCAGGTTACCACCCTCACGGGTACTTCCCGCCTGCCCCGAGTTACGCTGCCCGGCTTGCTGGATAACGGCGAAGGCCGGATTGTAGGTATGTAGCTGCTTATTCTTCCCGGAACCTCGACTCCGGCTTCGGCTCTTGCTCTTGCTTTTGCTTTTGCTCGGATGTGGGGAAGAGGCCTCCCCGTCCGATTTCTGGCTATTGGGTCTAGCTGAGTGCACTTGGGATCCTGCCCCGGGGTTCTTCTTCTTGAATGCCTGATTCTGACGGTTGGCCTCGACTACCAACTCGTTTACTCGCTCCTGCTGCTTGCGTAGGGCCTCACCGGATAACCCTACCAACTCTGCCATGGCGGCCTCGACAGCCCTAAGAGTTTTCGTCGGTCAGCTGTACACCGGCTTCCCCTCTGAGATCCGGCTTCCTGTGTGACTGGTGGTGGCTCCACCTGCCAGTTCCTCATTCACCATTCTTCCTTTCTTGCACAGATCCGCGATGCGCTTGTCTCGGGAGTCTATCTTAAGGAATCCGTGAGCTGCATTGTACTCCCGGAGACTGGCATTGAGTTCGCGTCGGATCTCGGCGATCTCCTGTGCTTCAGCGAGTAGCAACCTCCGCTGCTCCTCCAACTCAGCCGAAGTGGCCTGGGTATCCGCTTCAGCGGCCACAGGTACAACCAACTTGGCCACCAGACCCGAGAGGGGATCCGGGCGACGTCGAGGCTGGGACGGTTGTGGATCGCCATCCCGGGCCGCACCTCTTTCCTGAGGAGGTTTGGCCAAACGGATGTGGCCGCTCCCGGTATCGCCGTCAGCATCCTGGTACTCCTCCTCGGTTGCCCCGACCATCATCACCGCGACGAAACTCGGGGGGCGACCGGCATTCAGACCCCGAGCAGCGCAGAGCATGGGAGGGTCCTCAGCTTCCAGGACCATGTCCGGGTAGCTACAGATAACCTCGGTGGCGAAGTAGGTGGTGAAGCCACCAAAGTCAATGAGACATCCGTTCACCGGAAAAGTCTGTTCCGGAAACATCCTGCGTTGTCGCTGACGAAGTCCATCTCCCCTAGCCTTACGACCAGGCCAGAGAGAACCCGAGTGTCGAAATGAACGGGGGAGCCCGTCCGGATGTGTACACCAGCCAACGCCTCTGTCAGCCCCACGGTGGGCGCCAACTGTCGTGGTGGTGTCACGGCAGATGCCATAGGATGGCTAATGTGTGGGGCCGATGGACGTTGGTGGATCCGGGGAGGGATAGCGAGCTGAATAGCCCACGCGAGGAGGATCCCGGTGTAACCGAGATCTCCCAAGTACGAGAAACAAGATCAAAGTGCGAGGGGGAAGATCTAACAAACAAGAACAAATGCACGAAGGCACACAACACACACACGATGTACCCTGGTTCAGGGCCCTCGTGAGGAGGTAACACCCCTACTCCTGCCTTTCCTCTCTATATAATTGTGGTACAAGGGCTACAACTTGCTGTTAGATCTCTCAAAGGGAAGAACACGAAGAACTTGATGAACTCAAGGTGCGAAGAAGTAAATGCTCTAGGAGTAAATGCAACTATAGCTTTGGCTCCCAAGTTGGTCCTGCTTCCACAGAAGTAGTTATGGCGCCTTTTATAGAGTTCCGGCCAGGAGAGGCGAAAACCCTAAATCGGCTTGGCCCCACCGGACAGGCCTAACCGGCATGTCGTCACCGGCTAGTGCGACCTAGTCGCCGCGCTATCCGGCGTAGCCTCTTCGTCATCATCTCGATAAGGACAGCAGGCGCCGTCCTGAACCATCATTGTCTCCCTGTCAGAGACAGGACATGTCTTTGCCCATCCCGGATAGCCTTTTCCGGATTGCCGGGCTAGGCATGTCAGGTCTTGTCGTACCGTTGTCGTACCAGCTGACGCGCTCCCGTGTCAGGCGGGAGGTGACCATGCTTCCGTGTCAGGCGGGAGGTGACCATGCTTCCGTGTCAGGCGGAATGGTACTTCCCCCCGCAACAGACGGGAAAGCCTGCTATAGACCGTTGACGGCCTACCGGGATCCCTCATGCCGGCTACCTCCTCGCTTGCCCCCGTGAGCCTCTCCTACATAAGATCAAGACCGAGATATATACTCCGGTTAGCACTTACCCGGACCATCTATCCGGTAAAACCGAATACACCTCCTTCCGGGAGTCACCTCGGAGCCCGAGATCCGAGATCCTTTCCGGAGGTGTCCGAGCTTGTCTGTGGATGCGCATCTCTAGGCCTAGCCTCCCGAAGATGTCTTGGCCTACCAGCTAAGACATCTTCGAGAAGCTAGTTCTTAGAGGAACCATCCGCTTATGCTTGTGCTGCCATTGTGAAGGCCGGGGGTGTCTATTTATAGTTGCTAGAGCTGACCCTTGCGCCTGCCAGGAGGCACTTTGCACTCTACCAGCACTCAAGGGTCAAGTTGCCCCTTCAGCACTCCAGGAGGTGTACCTTGCTCTCGCCAAAGGTCAAGTATTGTTGGCACCTTATTGAATTATTCCGGGATCTGCCCCTACCCGGGGGGCAGCCCCCCGACATTGGACCATCTTCTTCTTCCTATTCCTTCCTCTTCTTCCTCTCCGGCGACGAAGGGCAGCAATGTCGAGCTCCTCCACTTCATCTGTTCGCCACAATTGGCTAAAGCAGCCTGAGGTGACGTTACCGACATGTCCTAAATTCTCACGCAAGAAACCACTGCTCCGTAAGACTACTAAGCAAGGAATTAACATGGGGCGCGAGTATTTGACATGCCAGAGCCTACCAGAAGATGTAAAGATCTTTCTCTCGCATCCTTTTGCTCTGATTTCTTCAATGTTTTCAATTTCTTGCTCAGATCTGGGATTTAGGGTTCAGGTTGACTTTTTCAGGGTTTAGATCCATGCAACTATTTCAAGTGGGTGGATGAATATGTTGCACAGCTTAGACAGGAGAGGCACACGCATAGCGACCTTCCTCTGCCCTCTGATGTGGAGATTGCACCCTCTGCTCCGCCGATGGGCATCGTTGCTCCGCCGATGGGGCTTGCGAAAGCGGGAGTGAGAGGCGAACTGAAGAAGTTGAACAAGCACTTAAGGCAGATGAATGATCTGAAGAAGCAGGCTAATTTGATAGCTGCAGGATTTTATCTCTGTATAGTTGCTTTATGATTTGTTTATCTGATGATTGTCAGTCGTAGTTAATTAATGCGATGTAAGAATAATTAATGCAATGTAACCTCTGTGTAACCAACCGCTTATGATAAGCCAGTCGTCTCATTTCGACCAACCACTTCCCTATTACTAATCATCCGTACCGAAAGTATGTACTCCAGAAATTAGAGGCAGATCTATACACCAACACGTTCAATGCTAAACAGCTTTGTAATATTGTGATATACTCCCTCTTCTGATTTTTTTTTTGAATTTACTGAAGGGGATCGAGTGCAGAAAACAAAACAAAAATCCTAGCAATGATATCCTTAAACTAGCCAAGATCTGCACTATGCAGATATAGAAGTACAGCGGAGATCGGAATACATACCCTCGTAGACCGAATAGCGGGGATTACGCTCCCGCACAAGCGTTGACGATGAAGACGACGTAGCCGACCTCTAGGTCGCGAAGAACTCGGCGCGACGAAGACGACGAAGATGAGCTCGAGGTCGGGTGGAGGAAGTAGACCTACGAGTACCGCTAGCGCAGCATCTCGCAGGGCGTTACACACATACGATGGAGACGACAGCCTCCGAAGCTCCAGTCCAAGACGAGCAGCGGAAGACTTGGACCGGAACACCAGCAGCGCGGCAGCGGGCTATGGTGGAAGAGATCCCCCTCTCAACTCGGCGCAACTTCGACAAAGGGAATCACGAGATCGAGAGAGAATTGGTGAATTAAAAGGGCAGGGGTGCCCCTTCTTATATAGGCTCCCGGGGGGAGCCAACCTCCCTAGCGAGGCAATGTGCCACAGCCTTGGTGCGGCTAGGGAGGGTGCGCCGGCCCTAGGTGGGCGCCATTTGGCCCACCTAGGCCGGCCAAGCCCCCCACCGAATTTCCCCTTGAGGGTTTCCCCCCTATGGGCCTTCGTTCGACCAGAAGGCCCATTTACGGAAATCAGCCTAAATAAATTCGAAAATAAATATAAAAAATCATATTTAAACATTAATTACACTAATTAATATCAAACATATTTTATATAATTTATTCTAGCTCCGAAAACTATTTCGTCGCTGCCCGATCTCCGTCGGACCATTCCCGGGACGTTCCCGGTGATCTCTTTCCTTTCTGGTTGTCTTGTCGAAACTCCTGAAGTGTGTTACCCTTGCGGTTCGATATAATAACAGACATGATTGAGACTCGTCTCCGATCAATGACTAACTCTTAGGCCTGGACCCCATGAATTAATCCATGTGATATAACGAAGCCTTTCATCTATCAAAACTGGACGTATAGTCTTAAACCCTTTGTCATGGCGATACTTAGCGTGTCCGAGCACCATTCTCAGATATCTCCATACCTAGTATGATCTCGTTACCGACATTGCTATCTTCTACTCGTCTATGATATTATGTCAGCTGGTGACCTAGTCACATGTTTGCAAACTCATTTGACATAATCTCAGCGAGTAGGCCCTAGAGTATCTATCCGGCTATGCGGACTGACAAATCCCGTTGTTGACCCCTCGTCTCAACTACCCCCTTCCGATACCAAAAGTATCACCATTATTGTCACACTAAATAAGATATGATGTTTCGTGCAATCAAAGTATCTTCCAGGAATAACAATAAGAGTTGGTCTCACGGTCTTAAGGCGTAATGACTATGTCCTATAAATACTGGGTATGTCCATCACATCGTTACACCTAACGATATGACTTCTATTGCCGACCGGCACCATGCTCTATGATCATAAAACCTCGATCATCAACCGCGCAACGAAACTAGTCTTAGTAGAGGCTACTAGGGACCTGGTTGTTTATCTACCACACCTGTACTAATGTTTCCGCTTAATACAGTTATAGCATGGTCTAAAACATATAATGAATAATTGGGATATTTGAAATAAACTATGTTTATTAAGTGCCTCTAGGGCATATTTCCTTCAGTCTCCCACTTGCACTAGAGTAACACTTAATCTAGTTTACAACTTGGTAAAAGCTCAACACCCATAGCATCTTGGTGCCTGCTCGCCTCGTGGAAGAGGAATACAGTCAATAGATCTCACACATTGAGACCTATATGTGCTTTGCAACACTTCTATGTCATCTAGTTTGACATCATCCTGTATCTTACGATGACGGTGAAATATATCCTAGTGGATGGAGTGAGACTCGAATATTCGCTTAGCATGGGCCTTAAAAGTCTAAGAGATCTATTAAGGGGACCACCTACGCTCGGAAAACTGCTCAGTCCAATCACACTTGCTACTTCTGAAGTTGCGATATATTTCTATTCCAATGTAGATTATGCGACAGTGCATTCATATGTGACTTCGCAAATAACCATGTCTATCTTCAAAATAAAGGACATCTCCTATGTGAGATTTCTAGTTGTATGGGTCAGTGTCATAAATTGCATCATCGTAACCGCTTTACGGCAAGTTGTCTTTCCACTCTTACCCTTTACTAGAAAACATATCTTCAGTTCTCATAGACACAGGAAAATATACTTAACGTTTGTTCATTGATCCACACAAGGATCACTCTAGAACATGTTCTTCAACCAAGAACTTGGGTCACACTCAGTCGAGCTTTCAGTCTGATAGCTTCTATGTCTGATTCATAGATAATGTCGAACATCATTTGCTATTACTGAAAATGCCAAGATAACTTAATATTTTACCTAGTCATACAAGCAAGAACCTCTTTCTTCGCTTCTTCTATTCTGAAACACTTCAGAATCTTAACTTAGGAAATATTCCGACCTAATGTTATTAAGCCCCTTCTGATCTATACAATTACAAATCGGATGCCTAATACTCCTAACTTCATTTCATAGAAAATTTAATCACTTAAATAATCCTTTACACTCTACTAGAGGATCTGTGTCATTCAATATGTAGTTACATACAAAATCACAAATGACACCTAGCTCCCACTCAAATATGCCTTCTGCATATAAGATCAAGAAAAGCTACTTTGCTCCCACTCACTTCTTTGCAAATGCAGGTTTCTTCAACTATTTTGGACAACTCCAAAATCCTTTGATCACATTATCAAAGTGAAGATTCCAGCTCCGATATGCTTGCTTCAGCCCATGAATGGACAACTGAAGTTTGCATACATGTTTAGCATCCTCAGGATTACAAACCATTATTGTACTGATTTACAACTCTTTCTTAATGACACTATTAAGAAACATGGTTTTCTTATCCATCTACAAATTTATCATTCGAAATTATAGTAATTGCTAAACGACCCAGAATAGATTTAGGCTTCGCCACTTGAGACAAACTCTCATGTGGTCGACTTTTGAATCTGTCATAACTGTTTCACGACAAATCGATCCTTCTGAATGTCTATTCTCTCATAAAATTCCATATTCTATTAACATCCTAGATGACATCAAGAAGATCTCCCAAGTCATTACCTGGTAATCGTACATGGATTTTATTTCAGATCATAAATGACTCATAGCCATTTCTTGGACTTAGGTCTACCATCTCTTCTTCGTAGTTCGAAGGTCTGTCATATTCCATTAATATGACCTTCATAACAAGATTGTCGTAACACACAGTGTGGAACACAACCTCGTACGCCTACGTTCTTAGTATGAGCTCAGAGCATCATGATCTTGTATCACCAGCTTTTTCAAGCTGTGGAGCATGACATCGAAAACACTTTCGGTTGCGCCACTCTAATGTCTAGAGAGAAAGTTCATCAACTTTGTCTTGCTCTACTTTCTTTCTCACTTATACCCTTGGACAAGAAGCTATTTCTTTCGCAAGGTATATCTCGGCAACGATTTTACCTATGTCGTGAGACATGTACCCAACTAACTCTTTAGGTACGATACACTACAAAGATTAATCCCTTTTAGGTTTGATCACATCGAAACATTAAATTGCTGAAACGACAATCCAGGCTAAAAGCCATGCCATCACTCGTATGGTATTCTCTCCATGGATTTAAATGGTTTCCCTATTATCTAACGTGAATGTTTACTTTTCTACCATATAACTCTAATGATCACAATAATTCGGTAAGAGATTTATTTACCACACACTATCTGATAGGGTGCAATTACGACGTCCAAACATACCATAACATTATGGCGTTCCATGCGACGTAATTTGTGGAACTCTTCTCACAAGTCTTCCAATGATACGCCAACATTATAACTCAAATCTTCATTTCCTCGATCTGTATCGCAGGAACTTGATTTTCTTGTTAAGTTTATTTCCTACTTCATTCTGAACTTGTTTGATCGAATCAAAATTTGCAGGCCAACATTCCCCGAGTGGATATCCATATATCTACTCGAATGTTCATGAAGTCTATGAAATAAATACTTCCACTACACGTTAAAGTACTTCATTGATTCACATACACCCATATGCACGATTCTCAACAAGCTATACTCAAAACGTTCAGTGAAGTTCACGAAATAAAGGTCTCCACTACCCGTCAATTACTTCATTGAACCACATACATCTATATGCATGACTATCAATAAGTTATGTGCCCGTTTTCCGAAAACGGTGTCACAGTTATTTTGCAAGTGTCAAAAGATCAAATCTTAGGACTTGTAGATCCATCCGGTATGGAGCTAATGCATTGACTATAACATTGACATGAATTAAATGGTAGTGCCACACATATGTGGTGTCTTTATTAAGTTTGTATCCTTTGGCATTAATATTAAGAATGTGGGAGCTTCTACCGTCTAAATTCAAATCAGCATATGATCATCACTTCATAAGTATAGGACAACGAATTTGTCACTAACATATATGAACAAGTGTCTCGCTAGAGGAGACACACTTATAACGATCATACTAACAGGCGATCATAAAGAATTTATCCAACTGGTAGATCTAGGGGGAGAGTGTCTATGGCCATCACAACAACTTGGCTGCCATTATCAACACGCAATGTCGCCTCATCCTTTCAAGCTACTCAACAGTAAACCTCGTTTTCATAAAACATGAATAGTTCAAAACTTAGTCACTACTGCGAGTACTTGCTTAGCTAAAACATTCATAACATGTATATCATATATACAACATCATCATCGATGACTTCCGGCGATCTGTTTCATCTTCTTGATACTTCCAACGTAATCAAGAACCATGAAGGTGAACGATTCCCCTTGCATGACATAGTCTATGACAGAGGATTTGTACTTGGCAACGACGTCTGCCATCCGGTGATCGAGCTGAGCGAGGCGTCTCAATGTTCATCAAGTATGAACATATGTCATCAAAAATGACTACCACGTGCTCCTTCAATATGTGTATTCTCTTCCATCTTGGTTGAGAAGACAATCAGTCAACATACTGATAAACTTCATCAACCCAACTTTAGGGGTACCCCGAGTTTAGCGACCATTTCATATGTTCGTGGTCTAATAACTCGTACCCACCATTGGTTCTCTATGGCAGAGATCACAGAATACACTGGACTATGATGATATCATCCGCACAAAATCTGATAATCTAAATTATCATTTGTTAGCGGAATCTCGGGTTTATCTCCTAGCGGGTATTGTAACACAAAGAGCTAACGGTTTAAACAAGGAGTATCCTCAAGCTAAAGTATAAAACTATGAAGTTTGGAGCCAACCTTTTAAGTTTCTCAATCGCAAGAATGCGCCTAATTTGAAAAGATACTATCACAATGGTTAATATCTACAAAGGTTTGCAAAACATACTTTGTTCATTATATTTTGAGTTCTAGTATTTTAGAAAATAACTATCCGAACTCCCACTCAAACGAACATCCCTCCTGGTCGTTTAAGCTATTACACGACCCCCATCCATTGCATAACCCCTCATCGTCAGAGCCGGCAACACAACTTCAAGGGTAGACAATTGTCAATCACAACAACTCTGTGATTCATGCTCGACCTTTCGGCCTCGTGTTCCGAGGCCATATCTGCATATGCTAGGCTCGCCACTATAACCTCCACGCTGACGCTTGTGCAACATGGCTTACACCCACCGTATGTGAACGACGATATGTCTGACACCCCATCGTCACGGCCTGCCTCATAACGTAAAACTTTCTTGGTGGTGCTCGTTGGAGGAAGAACACTAGTGGTATTTTTGAAAGGATCATCTTATATAATTACTGCCGCGTAACTAATATATACTAATATATATAATCACACAATATAAGATGCACACAAAACATTAAATGTAATGCAATGTGATATAGTCCATTGCGCCATGGTCTTCTTGGCGCCCACAGTTTATAAACAATTTATCAAACCTATCTTGACCATATCACATAGCCCCTGCAAAATAAAGTTAGACGCTTCTACTTTATCTTTTGCATATTTTACGTGGCTTGGGGCTATCGTAAATAGAACCGATTCATACCTACGAACCTTATGACCACAACAACGATCCAATAATTGCATGTTTAAGCATCCCTTTCGGGCCCTCCATTGAAAATGCAAGACCAACTAAAGAGAGAGAAACATGCACCCGCAAGACACAGATACGGTACAAGCCGTATGTCAGTAGTGGAACCAGTCTCGCGTAAGCGTACGCGTAAAGTCGGTCTGGGCCGCTTCATCAACTCGATGCCGCTGGAATCACAAGTGCACGCTAGAGGGTAGCAAATAACAGGAACGGTGCCCCCGTGTAGAACACGGGTTCTAACAGCGTACAGCTATATCTACGATAGATCGGCTTTGATACCACTGAAGGGGATCGAGTGCAGAAAACAAAAAATTTCCTAGCAACGATATCCTTAAACTAGCCAAGATCTACACTATGCATATATAGAAGTATGGCGGAGATCGGAATACATACCCTCGTAGACCGGATAGCGGGGATTACGCTCCCGCACAAATGTTGACGACGAAGATGACATAGCCGACCTCTAGGTCGCGAAGAACTCGGTGCGACGAAGACGACGAAGATGACCTTGAGGTCGGGTGGAGGAAGTAGGCCTCCGAGTACCGCTAGCACAACACCTCGCAGGGCGTTACACACATACGGTGGAGACGACGGCCTCCAAAGCTCCAGTCCAGGACGAGCTGTGGAAGACTTGGACCGGAACACCAGCAGCGCGGCAGCGGGCTATGGTGGAAGAGATCTCCCTCTCAACTCGGCGCAACTCCGACAAAGGGAATCACGAGATCGAGAGAGAATTGTGGAATTAATTGGTGAATTAAAAAGGCAGGGGTGCCCCTTCTTATATAGGCTCCCAGGGGGAGCCAACCTCCCTAGCCAGGCAATGTGGGACTATCCCACAGCCTTGGTGCGGCTAGGGAGGGTGCGGCCGCCCTAGGTGGGCCCCATTTGGCCCACCTAGGCCGGCCAAGCCCCCCACCGAATTTCCCCTTGAGGGTTTTCCCCCCTATGGGCCATCTTTCGACCAGAAGGCCCATTTAGGGAAATCAATCTAAGTAAATTCGAAAATAAATATATAAAATCATATTTAAACATTAATTACACTAATTAATATCAAACATATTTTATATAATTTATTCTAGGTCCGAAACTTTTTCGTCGCTGCCCGATCTCCATCGGACCATTCCCGGGAAGTTCCCGGTGATCTCTTTCCTTTCCGGTTGTCTTGTCGAAACCCCTTAAGTATGTTACCCTAGCGGTTCGATATAATAACAGACAGGATCGAGACTCCTCTCTGATCAATGACTAACTCGTAGGCCTTTACCCCATGAATTAATCCCTGTGATATAACGAATGACTTTCATCTATCAAACCTGGAGGTATAGTCTTAAACCCTTTGTCATGGCGATACTTAGCGTGTCCGAGCACCATTCTCAGATATCTCCATACCTAGTATGATCTTGTTACCGACATCGCTATATTCTACTCGTTTATGATATTATGTAAGCTAGTGACCTAGTCACATGTTTGCAAACTCATTTGACATAATCTCACCGAGTGGGCCCTCGAGTATCTATCCGGCTATGCGGACTCACAAATCCCGCTGTTGACCCCTCGTCTCAACTACCCCCTTCCGATACCCAAAAGTATCACCATTATTGTCACACTAAATAAGATATGACGTTTGGTGCAATCAAAGTATCTTTCAGGAATAACAATAAGAGTTGGTCTCACGGTCTTAAGGCGTAATGACTATGTCCTATAAATACTAGGTATGTCCATCAAATCATTACACCTAACGATATGACTTCCATTGCCGACCGGCACCATGCCCTATGATCGGAAAACCTCGATCATCAATTGCACAACGAAACTAGTCTTAGTAGAGGCTACTAGGGACCTGTTTGTTTATCTACCACACATGTATTAATATTTCCGCTTAATACAGTTATAGCATGATATAAAACATATAATGAACAATTGGGATATTGCCAATAAACTATGTTTATTAAGTGCCTTTAGGGCATATTCCCTTCATTTACTCCCTCTTCTGATTTAATTGACTCAGATTTAGTATAATTTGCACTAAATCTGAGTCAATTTAGAACGGAGGGAGTATAATATAAAGAGGTCGCGCACACACCCAAGTAGCGGTGGTGATTCTCTGTGGGTTCCACATCCGGTTGGTCCGGCCCCACCAAGTCAATACCCCACCAGGTCAGACTAGTGCCCCGACCCCACCAGTCAGACTAGTGCCACAGCCCCACCAGTCAGACTAGTGCCCCGGCCGCACGAGCCGACCCCTGGAAAACCCAACCGAGCCGACAAACGAGCCGAGCCGTGCCAGGCCTACCCCACCGGTCAGGACAAGTGCGGGTCAAAGGAGGTTGACCAGAGGGAAACGAGCATTTGGGCGATATGCGAGCAAACCAGGGCACATAACAGAGAAACTGCGCGGGTATGGCACATACCGATAAAACTTAGCTCGGTATGGCACAGAACCAATTAACCCAAACAGAAAAAATAAAAATATATTTTTATGTTTTGTATATCTTACTGTATATTAATGTATATGTTGGTTTAGTGAATAAAAAACATAAAAAATGGGGAAAAACTAATGCATTGGGAAGGAGTTGAACGCAAGACCCCAAGGCACACACAGCCCAAATCACACCACTGGACTAATGCATGGTTGGTGTCCAATCTAGACTAGCATATTTTATTAACTATCCGCATCAAGTAAAAATTTGCATGGAGTAAAAATAAGCATGCATGCAGCACAGTCAAAGCGTTGTGGTCAGTAACATGGCGTCATGGTCCGAGGCGCCGTACTTGCTTCCGGCGGGCCCGTCCTCGCCACGCTAGCAGGTTCCACGACGCCTTTGACCAAGGCGTTGTACAGTAGAACACGGCGCACTGGGGTGGGCGCCGTGCAAAAGGGTTAGATCCGCAATTTTTTGAAATTTTGGTCCATTTTTTGAAATGAATGCAAAAAAGGGTCAAATTTTCAAATTTGCCTCCACCAACCGCTGATGAAGCCATTCTGGAAGGGCGGCCGGGGCGGCCGGAACAACCACGAGGCCTCGAGCTCTCGTGGCCCGCCGCGGCGCCGCACCATCCCCGCCCCCGTCGCTCCACCCCGCGGACCCACCGTCGCTGTCAATGTAGAGGCTGCGCGCACGGCTCGGAACGCGCAACGCCGGGCGCGCCGCACCCGGGTTAGGCTCGAGGTGGCCCAGCTCTACTGGGAGCGGCGCCAACCTCGCCATGGGGCGATGTCCACCTCCCCGACGGGTGACATCTGAACCGACTGAGGGTCCCCGTGCCACCGGTGCCATGCTCCGACTGTGAGTGCACGGAGGATATCCGCAGCCGGTGGGCCCTGCTGCCCACGGACCTCCTCAGCGACCCCGCGTACGCGCCCAACACGTCTCTATTGGACGGTTGGTTCGAGCTGGAGCACAATGATACATCTCCAACATATCCATAATTTCTTGTGTTCCATGCTATGTTATATCATGTTATTACATGTTTTATATGCATTTTATATAGGTTTATGCATTTTCTCGGACTAACCTATTAAAAAGATGACACAGT
Organism: Poa annua; assembly: GCA_026929855.1. Lineage (NCBI taxonomy): Eukaryota > Viridiplantae > Streptophyta > Magnoliopsida > Poales > Poaceae > Poa > Poa annua. The sequence goes on along the minus strand of CM049431.1, from coordinate 73,176,430 downwards.
GCCAGTTTCATGTTTTCTGTTGTTTTTGGTTTCAGAAAAGCTCTTAAGGAAATCCGCCAAATGGGAAACGAGTCAACCAGCAATTATTTTTGGAAAATATGCGTTCAGCAAAACCGAAGACGAGACGAAGACGGGCCCCGAGGGGCCCACATCGCCTGCTGGCGCGGCACCCAATGTTGTCGCGCCGGGAGGTGGTGTAGCGCCCTCAGGCGCCCACCAACCTAGGTCTTTCGCCTACAAATACCCCCCTGGCCTAAAAACACCAGACGGTTAATCACTTTTTCCTCCACAGGTCCCGAGCCGCCGCCATCACCGTCACCACTTCGGGAGAGATCAGAAATGCTCCTCGACACCCTGCCTGGAGGGGGAATCGTCCCCGGAGGCCTCTACATCGCCATGACCGCCTCCGGACTGATGCGTGAGTAGTCTACCATGGACTACGGGTCCATAGAAGTAGCTAGATGGTTCTCTTCTCCTCTTGTGCTATCATGTTTAGATCTTGTGAGCTGCCTATCATGATCAAGATCATCTTTATGTAATTCTCCATGTTGTGTTTGCTGGGATCCGATGAATATGAGTACTAGAGTTATTGCTTCATAATATATCATGTGTGTTCTATTAATGATCTTGCATGCTCTCTGTTACTTGTGTATGCTCTGTCCAGGTAGATGCTCGTAACTCCAAGAGGGGGTATTTATGCTCGATAGTAGGTTCATGTCTCTATTTAATATGGGGCAGTGACAGAAAGCTCTAAGGTTGTAGATGTACTGTTGCTACTAGGGATAAAACAGTAGTACTTTGTCTAAGTATGATGTTACTCACTTACTTTACACATAGTGCTTAAGGCAATAATATGTTGCATGCAACTTAATACTGAAAGGGGTGCAGACGCTAACCGGAAGGTGGATTATTAGTCATAGATGCGGTTGGAACGGTCTATGTATATTGTTGTAATGCCCGAATGAATCTCACACTAAACACCATATCATTAGTATATGTATTGGCTTGCTCATCATTATTCTATCAATTGCCTAGCTGTAATTTGTTTACCACGCATGGATGAATGTTATTATTATTTATGGAGAGATGATACGGCTCCAACGTATCCATAATTTCTTGTGTTCCATGCTATGTTATATCATATTATTACATGTTTTATATGCATTTTATATAGTTTTATGCATTTTCTGTGACTAACCTATTAACAAGATGCCATAGTGCTAGTTCCCTGTTTTCTGTAGTTTTTGGTTTCTGAAAATCTCTTAAAGAAATATCCGCCAAACTGGAAACGAGTCAACCAGGAATTATTTTTGAAATATTTGTCCAGGAAAACCAAAGACGAGACGAAGTGAGGCCGCGAGGTTGCCACATCACCAAGTGGCGCGACAGCTACAGTAGCCGTGCCGGGAGGTGGTGTGGCGCCCTCGGGCGCCCACCGACTTAGGTCTTTCGCCCATAAATACCTCCCTGACCTAAAAACAACGGGACGCTAGACACTTTTTCCTCCACGGGTCCCGAATGCCGCCGCCATCGCCGACAAGATTCAGGGGACAGAAATCTCTGTTCCGGCACCCTGCCAGGACGGGGAATTGCCCCCGGAGCCATCTCCATTGACTCCACCGCCATCTCCATCGCCGTTGCTGACTCCTACGATAAGGAGTGAGTAGTTCTCTCCCGGGGCTGCGGGATCTACGGAAGCCATGTGGTTTATCTCTCTCTCCCATGATATGATCTTGCATGTGATCATGAGCTTTGTAATCTAGTTGAATATGTGATGCTACTCTTTGTCTATTATGCACTCTAGAGGTTACTTTAATATGAACTCCGGGGTTATTCACGTGTGTAATGGTGACAGTGTGTGCATCGTGTGTGATTCCCTTTATGAAATTATTGGCGTTGGTTTACTCCGAATTGAGGGTGCTCTTGTAGCCCTACGCAATGAATGGTGTTTGTTATCCAACATGAGAGTGTTTGAGAGTAGTGTTTATTTATTTAACTTTGATGTCATTGATGAGAATGTCCACTGGTGATAGTAGGATCCCTAGGCCTTGTTTCTAAGCATCTAAACACCATTTCCAACAAGTTCTGCTACATGTTTGCTTGCTGCCATTTTTATTAAAGATTGCAATTTGAAGGAGATATGCCCTAGAGGCAAATAAATAAGTAGTATTTATTGCATTATCTCATAAGTTTATAATAGGTTTGTGTATTATGCTATAACTGTATTAATCAGAATTATTAATACACGTGTGACACATAGACAACCAGGTCCCTAGTAAGCCTCTATATGAACTAGTCCATTGGGCAACAGTTGATCGAGATTCCTGATCAAGGACAATGACGTCGGTTGACAATGGGGTCATCTTATTAGTTGAATAAGGTGATGGGCATACGCAAAGTATTGCAATAAGATTGTATTACGATGTTTGTCATTTGCTTTAAAATAGAATATGATAGCTTATTCCTTAGACCGTGAGACCGTACTTATTGATGCTTCGTAGGGGTGCTTTGAGAGCATCAAACGTTGTGTCTTATATAGCATGACAATAACGGTGTCCATCTTGGGTATCCCGAAAGAGTATCAAGACGTAAAGATCAAGAGCGGGATTTGTTCATTCTTGTAATGGAAAGATACTATGGGCCCACTCGGTGAGATTACATCTATATAGCTGCGCAGCTTATGATTAGGTCATGGAGATGTAATAGTACAGACGAGTTAATAACCTTTGTCGGTAACGAGATACAACAAAGACATCGGATGTCTACGATCATATCTCGGACAAGGTAGTATCTTACAAACAAAGGGAATGAATATCATATTTATGGTTCAACGACGATATTCGTAGAATGCACAGGGGCCGTCATATACATCTAGGTATCCCTGACGGTCATTGGTGAGCAGAGCGTCTCGACCATGTCTGGAGTGTTCTCGAACCGTAGCGTAACAAACTTAAGGTCTTAACGACACCAGAAGATAGGTTCTAGAATAATATAGGATTTTGTTGGAGAGAGAGAAATGATCCGGAAAGAGTTCCGGTGGTCCGGAAGGAGTTCCGGGAAGGTCTGGAGTGGTTCCAGGGATGTCCGAAAGTTGTTCAGGTGGTTCAGAAAATGTTTCAAAGACACAGGATATTAAATAGTATTCAAATATATTAATTATGAATTAATTATATTTTATATTAATTTAATATTAATTAAAATAAAGGAAAAGGGGGCAGCCCACCTAATGGGCCAATTGGGGCCCATTAGGGGGAGCCGCACCAAGGAAAGGGGGGAGCCCATGGTGGGTGCGGCCAGCCCATGTGGGTTCGATCGGCTCCCCCCTCCCTCTCCTTTGTTTAGTCCCACATGGGGGAGGCAAGGTGTTTGCACACCCCCTCCCCCCTTTATATAGCAAGGCATATTAATTAGATTAATTCATGGAAAATACAATTAAATTTGTAGCAAGCCGGCCGAGTTGTTTATCCGCCCGTTTTTCTCCCTTTCTCCACCTAAGCTATACCGTCGGGCGCCCTTGCCCTGCGGGATTCCAGATAAGTTCTACCCATGTGATTTCAGCTGGATCTGAATGACCGGGGGTTGTTGTTAAGCTTCGTATGTTTGCGAGTGCTCGGAGGCGACTCTTTTAAGGAGCCTGTGCGACGTCGTCTCGCCCACCTGTAGCCGCTGCGCCTCCTCCCCTGCCGCCGACGCACCCCCCCCCCCCACCCAGCCGCCGGCGCCACGCCATCTTCCGCCCGACGCCCGTCGACGCAGGTCATCGTCGACACCCCGGCGTCATCGTCTATGTCATCGCGGCAAGTTCTCCGCAACCTCGAGGTCGGCTACGTACGACTTCATCGTCAACGCTTGTGCGGGAGCGTAATCCCCGCTATCGGTCTACATGGAGGTAATGTAACTCGTTCCGCCACCGTTATCACATATACTAGATAGATATATCCTGACTAGTTAGGGTTTCATACGCTAGAAAAGTTATTGTTTTCTGCACCGTAACCCTTTCACAATTACTACTTATAATCATCCATATTACTTGTACTAGTTGAATGCCCGTGCGTTGCTACGGGTTATCGAATTTTTTGTCATCATGATTGTGCTTTGTAGTTCCCGCAATCAAATTACCACAATTGTTGTATTGTCCGATGCTCCAGCATAAATAGCAATCTCAAGCCGTGAACTATGTACTAAAATCGCTCTTTTACCTTATATGACTGTATCAAAACACCGTTGTTTGAATTTTTTCCAGTTTAGCTGATGATGATTGAAAAACAACAATTTGTCAAACAAATAATTCGTAAATGATCCTTGAAATCTTTCTAAGTTGGAAGGCTCTCTTGACCTTATTCCATTGGAGCTTGTTCACATAGAAGTGAAGCTCTTTGGTAATGGGGATTGAGATGGGTCAACCTCTTATGGTATGCCCTTTACCACGATTTGAGATACAAACATGCATGACATACCACTTCCGAATCTACCACTTCAGAATTACTTTATCGTTAAGACATGTCATGGAAATTTTCTAATAAAAGCCGAATTAATTGAGTGTTGAACTGTACTAAAAAATCCATTATAAGCTTCTTATAGGTTTCCCCAAGATTTAATTAATCAGGATTCCTACCGTTGCCTTGGGCCTCTTTGAATCTGCATAGGAAACTTAGGTAGTAAATGAAATAAAGTACAATGAACTCAATACCTCTAGAGAAGCTCCTATGCAGATTCGGGTAAATATAAACAACAATTTCAATACACCTAAAAACATAGCTTTGTTTCCTGTCCTAAACCTTTTTAATGATGTAATCCATAAATTCACTTGTAGAACACAACTTTAACAAGTGACAACAGACCATAAATGCTCCAACAGTAAAGCTATCATATACTTTGGTTATTATCCAAATTGTGATAATCCATGCGCCTGAATTCATGGGTATCAAGAGAATAACAACATGCAAGACGTAGCAAATAATTAATAGCACCACTAGTGGAAAACGAGCCTTTGGTTCACCCCTTTAGTCCGGATTTAAAATTGAACCGAGAGTAAAGGGGTGATAGCCACAGCGCATTATTTGCGAGGGACCTTTAGTTCCGGTTCCTAACACGAACCGGGACTAAAGGTACACCTATATCAGCTTCTTCTAACCCGAGCCAACTCCATTTTCAGCCCGAGCTCGAGCTCACAAATTTCTTCTCTCCATCTTCTCTATTTTCTCTCCCCAAGCCTAGATAATACACAATATTTTACACCATTTGCAGAGATTGAAGACACCCCACGGTTAGCAGATGCATCCTCTTTCCGGCATTGGTTCTTTAGCTCATTTTGCTCATTTCAATTTTGTAACGCCCCGGGATTTATCCCCTTTTGATTTGTGAGTTTTCTTTTTGCATCGACATGGCATCGCATCGCATCGCATTAATTTAATTTGTTGCATTTAAATTCAATCCCCGCAATTAAATTCAAATGCTTTTCTAATTAATTAAAATTGTGTTATTTTCAAATCTTTTGCAAATGTTAAAATTAGTTTATTAAATTGTCTATGCAAAACTAAAAATATTTTGTAAAGGTTTTGTATTCAAATTCCTTTTCGTTTTTGTTTTAAAAATAGAAAACCAAAAAGAATAAAGGGGAGAGAAATAAAAAGCCCAAAATCCCATCTAACCAAACCCTAGGTTTTGTCCCCTGAAAACTTTTCCCACCCCCTGGAATTTTTGCAGCCACCCTCCTCCTTTTCTTGGTTTTTGCAAAGTAGTCTTTCCACCCCTTCTTTCATTTCTTTTCTTCTTTTTCTTTTCTTCCTTTTTCTCTCTCCTTCCTTCCTCCCGCACGGGAGAAAACGCTCCCGAGCCCGAGCCGTGCTCCCGAGCTCCCCGGCCCCTGCGCTTGCGCCGCCACGCCCGCCACCGCGCGCGCGCCCCTTCCCCGCCGCCCGGTGCTCCGCGCCGCCGCCCCCCCCCCCCCCCCCCCGCGCCACCTTCCCCAGCGCCCGGCTCGGCTCCGCGCCGCGCGCAGCATGCCGCGCAGCCCCGACCACCTCCGGCCCGAACGCCGCCCGCGTCACCGGCCTCGCCACCGGCCGCCGTCCGTGCGAGCTGCCACCGGCCGCCGTCTTCCCCTGCGCCTCGGCCGCGCCGCCACGCGCCTCCATCCCCGGCCGCGCGCCCCGTGCTCCCCCGTGCTCCGTCCTCCCCGCCGCCGGCCGCCCTCGCCGCGCCGCTGCGCCCGCCGCACTGCCTGCTCCTCCGCCGCGCTCCCCCGAACCACCACCGGCCCGGCCACCTCGCCGCCCCCTGCTCCGCCCGTTCCCGACCCGCTCCCGCACGGAAAGCAGTCCCGAGCCGGCCCGAGCTCGCCTCCTCGCGCCTGCGCACGCAGCCGCCGCGCGCGCGCGCCGCCTGCGCCGGCCACTGCCTCCTCCTGCGCCGCCCCGGCCTGCCTTTGCCGCAGCCGCCGCATCGCCGTGCCGCCGCGCCCCCGGCCTCCTCACTGCTGCCGCGCACCTCCGCCCCGCGCAACCTCGTGCCTCCGCTCAGCTCCGCTGCGCCGGTTTCTCCGTCTGGTGGCATCCCCGCATCCGGCGCTCGCAACGTGTTCGACAAAATGTCCGCAAGAACTTCATCGCCACTTTTGTCCGAGTTGTCCACCCTTCGGGGTGTTGCGTGTGCGAGTGCTTCTTCCGGTGTCGCGTCGCGGTGACCACCCGTGTCCGTGTCGCGGTGCCCGCCCGTGCGTTTCTCCTTCCGGTGTCCGTTGCCGACCTCCTACGTGCCATGACACCGACAAACGACGATGCCCCGGTTCCGCGACGACTACTTACCAGACGACGACTACTTCCTCTACGTTCCGAAGACGTCGGTTTCGAACCCTATCTCTCCCGATCCAACGTGCGAACCCAAACCCTAACCCTAAAAACCATTTTTTATTAAATGTCATCTATCTTGTGCATATCGCATCATAATTGCATTTGTTGCATCTCTTGGGTTTGTGGGTGTAGCAAATAACCTAAATAATAAATATGGAATGTGTGGGGCAAATCAATATATGTATTACCCCATTCCATTTAATTTGACTAGATCATCTTTGCCATGTCTTGCCATGTTAATGAACATTTAATTTGTGGAGTAGATAAATAACTTGCACGTAAGTATTAATTGTCGGAACCCCGGTTCCGCTTAATTTGAGTTAAGTGCATCTCAAATTGCATCTTGCCATGCCATGCATCATTCTCGTATGATCATGCTGGATCTTTTGTCGTAGTTGTAAAATGCATCTTTTGCGCTTCCAGTGTTTGTTGCTTCTTCGCGGATAAGACGTTGAGATGTGTGAGCAACGACAAGATCTGCTTCCATGCGGGATTCCAGGCAAGCAAAGTTTGCTTGTTTACCTATACATTGTCTTTCATTCCTGCCGTTGATCTCTGCTACCCTAGTATTCGATTCTTATCGCGATCCCATCACATGTTTATCCTGCAGCCCATACAGCTTTATCCCCACATCCTAATACCTGTTGTATGTTTATCTGTTAGCCTTGCGAGTCGTAGCGCATGCTTAGAGTTGTTTGTGCGAGTCATCTGTATGTCTTATTTATTTTTCACCTGCTTAGCATGATAGGTTATTCTACCTTAATAAAATGTTGTCTTATATTGGGGTATTATAATTCAAAGATAAGGCACCGGCGGAAGGCCTTGCGAGGTGCTTTGTTCTGCTAAGTGTCGACCTAGGAACTCAGTTCTTGTCCTCGGATCCAATTTTGAGCGCACTAACCGCTTGTGGGAGGCCCTATGGAGCCCCCCGCGGCTTCGATCTAATCCGCCTCTTATCCAGGGCGCCGCAAGTAGTTCGGGCTTTCCATTTGATGCATGCATATGGTTACCTAACGATCTCATGATGATGGAGTAGTCGATTCTCATATAGGGTGGCACGTTCTTAGAGTGCTATGAAGGTCGTATCCTGCGGGCACTGGACCTGATTAGCCGTGCACACAATCATGCGGTTCCCTGGATGGGTTGTAGAGAAGAGATTTGCCGTGTTGAGATGCCCTAGCTTCTGGCTTTGCTTTTGGGGTTGATCGAACGAGTACGGGTCCAGTAGTGCACCCCTGCAGGGTATAATCTTATCGATGAGCCGTGTCCACGGTTATGGACGACTTGGTGATGATGCTGGCTAACAAGATCATAGACAACTTACACCTAATCATTGTTATTTAACTTGACTAGTAATATAGAATTACTTTCACAATAACTGGTAACTAAAATTGTTCAATGTGTGAGTATTCCCGAATTGCTTCCTCATACTTGGTTGAGGGGGTTAATTCGAGAATGGGTTATGATTGGTGTTAGTTGTAGATGGTTATCTTATGCGCTCTCTTATCCCTCTCTGATTAGACGGAAGTTGTAGCGTGTCTCTTTACGTTGCTAGTGCTGCTGCCGCTAAGTCCACCTCCCCTATATTTTGGGAGATGGTGTAGAAAGTAGGCAAGTCGGTTTTGCTTGCCAGGGAGTGCCCTGACCCTCTTTTGGGATGTGCTTTATGTGCAGTTAACAGGTTTGAAGTCTGACGACGTTAGCTTGGGAATCCCTCCGGCTTGGCTGGGCAGGGATATGGCGCCATTGCTTATCTTCAGGACTCTTAGCCCAATTTGCCTCTTATCCGTAGTCGGATACTATTTTGCTTCCGCTGTCATTTGAATCTTTGTATTGTATCATTTGTGTCTTGACTCGTTCGAGTCGCTGTTGTATTTATATCTTCTGTTGTATTGGTGGATGTATCGGAACTGTTGTAATGTTATCACAATTCCACCCACATAATGCGCATGTTTCGGCGTGCACATTATGTCTGGTGGGCGACCAAAAATCGTTATTATGCGGATTTCGGCGGGATCACTTAAATCTACATAGTACAGATTTTCGGGCGTTACAAATTTTTTTGTGCAAGCAAGGTGTTCGATGGAATGACTAAGTTATGATCTCATTTGTTTATATGTGTAATTTATGCTCAAACTAATTTATGATTTATGTGTTTTAGCGTTGTCCCCGTCCTTACCGCCGTCGATCGACCGCGCCGTCCCGTCACCGGCACCATCTCCGTGAGCCTCTTGTTTTTATTTGATTTTTAAAAACATAGCTTTATTGTTTTAGATGCATAGTTATTACTTCTATAATTTTTTAACTTGTATTATATGTATAGAGTCATGGTTCTGATATCCGTCCCCGTCGGTCCTCGTCCGGTCTATGATTCAGATGTGGTATATTTTCAAAACTATTTATTTCATTTTGTGTTTCTAGCAATTATGGCGACGAACTTGACATAGATTTATTTTTATCTAGGAGGTAGTTGAACCGTAAATTGAACCTGACCCTATTGTCGAGTTTTTGGATAAACAAAACAATGATTTGAAAGCAAAATTGAAAAGAAGTGAAGATATTTATCTTCAATGCTTAGAAGATAAGTTGAAATTAGAGCTCAAACTTGCCGACGTGGTCGATGGTAACGAGATCAAGATGGATGCAATGTGCTTGAAGATAAAAAGGATTAGAAAATATGCCATTAATCGGGAGGCTTGGTATCATTATGATGTGGGTTCAGTATTTACCTTAGTTGCGATTTTGATCGCATTTGTTGTTGGATTTAAATTCTTTAGATAATTTTTATATTCGTTTTAGTTAATGTATGTTTGATGAGAACTATGTATTACTAGTTGTCACTACTCTACTCTTATTTTAATGGATGACATTGTATTAATTAATTTGCTCTTACATATTATTCATGACAGTAGTGTAATAATGGGGTTCGATATACTTTTATGTAATGCAGATGAACCGACAATGGATGTACGGTGACCGATGTTGTCCTGAGTTCATTGATGGTATGCATAATTTTCTCCATGTGGCTGAGGCAAACAAGCCAAAGAATGGTTTTATTCGTTGTCCATGTAGTGCCTAAGGGAATATGAGTGATCACTCTACCTCAAGAGTCATTCACTCCCACCTCTTGCATAATGGTTTTATGCGTGGTTATTATTGTTGGACCAAGCACGGAGAAACAGGGGTTATCATGGAAGAAAATGAAGAAGAGGAGGATAATCATAAGTATCCTTGGTTCAGTGATACTACAGTGGGAGAAGACGAAACTGAAGAAGATCCCATTATTGATGAGCCCGACAACGATCTTCGTCGGGCCATTCGTGATGCACAAATGGACTTTGGAAGTGAAAACGAAAGGTTGAAGTTGGAGCGTATGTTAGCTGATCACGCCAAATTGTTGTACCCAACTTGTCAAAATGACCAGAAAAAGCTGGGTACCACACTTGAATTGCTGCAATGGAAGGCAGAGAATGGTACTTCTGACAAGGGATTTGAAAATTTGTTTAAAATAGTTAAGAAGATGCTTCCAAAGGATAACAAATTGCCGTCTAGTACGTACGAAGCGAAGAAGGTGGTATGCCCTCTAGGATTAGAGGTGCATAAGATACACGCATGCATTAATGACTGCATCCTCTACCGCGGTCAGCACGAAAAATTGAATGCATGTCCTGTATGCGGTGCTTTGCGGTATAAGATCGGGCGAGATGACCCTGGTGATGTTGAGGGCGAGCCGCGCCCCAGGAAGAGGATTCCTGCAAAGGTGATGTGGTATGCTCCTATAATACCACGGTTGAAACGTTTGTTCAGCAATAGAGAGCATGCCAAGTTGTTGCGATGGCACAAAGAAGATCGTAAAAAAGACTTGATGTTGAGACACCCGGCGGATGGGTTCCAGTGGAGAAAAATTGACAGAGAGTTCCGACATTTTCAGATGATGCAAGGAACTTAAGATTTGGTCTAACTACAGATGGCTTTAATCCTTTTGGAGAGCAGAGCTCCAGTCACAGCACTTGGCATGTCACTCTATGTATCTATAACCTTCCTCCTTGGTTGTGCATGAAACGGAAGTACATTATGATGCCAGTGCTCATTCAAGGCCCGAAGCAACCTCGCAACGACATTGATGTGTACCTCAGGCCATTAGTTGAAGAACTTTTGCAGTTGTGGCGTGAAGAAGGTGTACGTGTGTGGGATGAGCACAAACTGGAGGAATTTGATCTACGAGCTTTGCTTTTTGTAACCATCAATGATTGGCCTGCTCTTGGCAACATTTCAGGACACTCAAACAAGGGATACAATGCATGCACACACTGTTTAGCTGAGACTGATAGTATACATTTAGGTAACAAGAATGTGTACCGGAGTCATCGTCGGTTTCTTGTACCCAAGCATCTGTTAAGGAAGAAAGGCAAGCACTACAAATGTGAGGCAGATCATCGGCCGAGGCCTACCCGCCCTTCTAGTTCTGTTATACATGATATGGTCAAGGATTTAAATGTAATCTTTGGAAAGGGTCCTGGGGGACTCACTGTTCCGAATGATGCAAACAACCACGTACCCATGTGGAAAAAGAAATCTATATTTTGGGAGCTGCCCTATTGGATAATGCTAGAGATTCACTCTGCAATCGACGTGATGCACGTGACAAAGAACATTTGTTGTAACCTGCTAAACTTCTTGGGCGTGTATGGGAAGTCAAAAGATGGGAAGTCAAAAAAAGGTACACCGAAAGGAAGGCAGCCCGATCAACGTATGAGCGAAGAGATGCATCGAGACGATACTCATTCAGAGAATCAGCCAGGTCCTGCAAGCTACGCTCTTACTAAAGAAGAGAAGAACATATTTTTTGAGTTCCTTCGCAGAATGAAGGTTCCATCTGGCTTCTCATCAAATATAAAGGGAATAATAAACATGGCAGAGAAAAAAGTTCAGAACCTGAAGTCTCACGACTGTCACCTGATTATGACACAATTACTTCCGGTTGCATTGAGAGGGCTTCTACCGGAAAATGTTCGAGAGCCCATTGTGAAGCTATGTGCATTTCTCAATGCAATTTCTTAGAAGGTCATCAATCCACTAACTCTAAAAAAATTAGAGAAGGATGTGGTCCAATGTCTTGTCAGCTTCGAGTTGGTGTTCCCACCAACCTTCTTCAATATTATGACGCACCTTGTAGTCCACCTAGTCGAAGAGATTTTTGTTCTCGGTCCTGTATTTCTACACAACATGTTCCCCTTTGAGAGGTTCATGGGAGTCTTAAAAAAATATGTGCATAACCGGGCTAGGTCAGAAGGAAGCACGTCAAGGGTTATGGAACAGAGGAGGTCATTGAGTTTTGTATAGATTTTATTCCTGATCTGAAGCCGATCGGTGTTCCTGAATCACGTCATGAGGGGAGACTGCATGGAAAAGGCACCCTAGGAAAGAAAGCAACAATATGTCAAGACAGGGATTCTTTCACTCAAGCACACGACACCGTTCTACATAATTCCAGTTTGGTGGGTCCGTATGTCGAGGTACACAAGAATGTTTTACGCTCCAAATACCCGGAGAAATCTGAAATTGTATTGATGGAGAACACATGAAGACTTTCAGCAGTTGGTTAAAAACACGTCTCATTAATGACACAAATGTTGAAGAACAGCTATATATACTTGATGGCCACATCACCAGCTTCAACTATATTGACTTTTCAAGGGTACGAGATAAATGGAAATATATTTTACACAGCCAACCAAGATAAAAAGAGCACCAACCAAAAAGTGGAGTCCGCTTTGATGCAACAAACTGCAACGGGACAAAGGACACATATTATGGTTACATAGAGGAGATATGGGAACTTGACTATGGACCTACTTTTAAGGTCCCTTTGTTCAAGTGCAAATGGTTCAACCTACGAGGCGGGGTAGAGGTAGACCCACGATACGGAATGACTACAGTGGATCTCAACAATCTTTCGTACGAGAACAAACCATTCGTCCTAGCAAATGTTGGAAAAAATCAAGTTTATCATTTTTCATATCAACTAATACACATATAAGGAGCCCATGCCAAAGTATTTGATTTTTTGAGGTGTTTATCACTTTATTACATTTTTTCTTAAAAACGATCAACACGGTCGCTACGACTAATCATCGGAAGAGGTGATATTTTCTAGAACTATCAATGTTTCTGTGATATAACCACTAGTTGTGTACCTTAAAGGTTTAGAAGTGGCTGTGGACAATGTGTTCCCTGGAGTAGAGCATAGGGAGTGCTTTCGTCACCTTGCTGCAAATTTTGTGAAGAAATTCAAAGGAAAGACATATACAGACAATTTATGGCCAGCATCTTTGACTTGCAGTGTGAGGAAGCACAACTTCCACATGAGGCCGTTATACACCAATGCCAAAATAAAGGAATACTTGGAAACACATCACTCCAAGTTATGGGCCAGAAGCCAATTTAGTGAACTGAGCAAAGTTGATTATGTGCACAATAATATTGCAGAGTCTTTCAATGCAGCCATCCGGAAATTTAAAGATCTTTATTTGGTGGATTTGCTTGACAAGATAAGGATAGAATACGTGCAGAAGTTTCATTTCGTGATGGAATAGCTGAGGCTAAATTCATGGGCCACATTATTATCCCTTCGGTGATGACTGAACTGAAGCAGAAAACAGTAGGCCTGGTAATGAGCATGATTCTATTGTCAGATAGCACAGCAGAGGTATCCGTAATGGATAGATAGAAGAGAAACTGGAGATATCCAGTGGATATAGAAGCTAGAACTTGCAGTTGTAGGAAATGGCAGATAACTGGATTGCCATGCATTCATGCGTTGTTTTTCATCACTTCTCTCCCAGGTACAGCAGGGAACATACAACAGTATGTTCATGAGTACTACTCTGTTGCAAGTTCAGAGCCACATATGCACATGCCTTGCCTGCTTTGGAGGGAAAACAACAGTGGGACAAAGTGGACCCTGGATTCAGACTTTGCGCTCCAGTTCTGAAAAGAGCAGCAGGTAGACCGAGGAAGAGTCGGTACAGACGTTGCAGCGAAGGAGCTGGACTAGGAGCAAGGCAGCGTAAGTGCAAAAGGTGTGGTGGGTCTGGTCATTTCGATAAGTACTGTGATAATGTTGTAGATCCAGCGCTCGGAGAGAGTTCTGATGAAAATCATGATCAGCAGCCGGATGCAACAGAAAATGAAAATGTTGCTCCAAATGATGATTCGGATGATGATGCTCCAAATTATGAGTTTGATTATCATGCTGCAAATAATAATTATTTTGATGATGATCCTCAAAATAATTATTTTGATGATGATGCTGCAAATGTTGAGCCAAAAGATGCTGAAAATGAAGCTGAAAATGATGCTTCAACTGATGTTGACCAACCATCTGTGCTTCTGAGTACTCCTAGGTATGTAAATCTTCTTCTCACTTTGAAAAATATGGTATTTTCGAATTTTTTGTACATATATCACTTCATGTAAACCGTGTGCTCACTTTTTGTTCAGCTATGTGGTATGTTCGAAGAAGACACACAAGAGGGGAAGAGAAGAAGCAGTGAGCACAGTGATAACAAGGAGCAAAAAGAGCAAAATGATAGCATGTAACACAAGAATCACAAGGAGCAAAGTATTTATTGCCAAAATTCTATGAAACATTATGAATCATGTTGTATTTCTGTGAAACAATCCTTACTATTGTGTTGAATGATGTGGGATTTATGTTTTCATGTAATTTGAGGAGCTGGTTTCATGTCATTTTGATTTGTTTTTATTTAATTATGCTCATTTCAAACCATCACTATATTCTCATGAGAAAAGTGCTTCAAATGAGGTCCGAACCTAGGGTAAACACGCCCATTTGTAATTTCATGAAAAAATCGACCTTGTCTAAATGATCCAAATAAATTTGAAGAGCAACTATATCACATATAATAACATTCGGCGTTGGTCTCATGTCATTTTTATTTTTTTATGAATTAATTATGCTCATTTGAACCCATCGCTCTATTATTGAACTCTAAACAAGTCTATACAAGATAGCTCTTTTGTGGAAAGCATTTTCAATCAATTATCCATAAACCAAGTTTATTATTTTTGTATAGCAACTATATCACATATAACAACATTCGGCGTTGTTCTCATGTCATTTTGATTTTTTATGAATTAATTATGCTCATTTGAACCCATCGCTCTATTATTGAACTCTAAACAAGTCTATACAAGATAGCTCTTTTGTGGAAAGCATTTTCAATCAATTATCCATAAACCAAGTTTATTATTTTTTATAGCAACTATATCACATATAACAACATTCGGCGTTGGTCTCATGTCATTTTGATTTTTTATGAATTAATTATGCTCATTTGACCCATTGCTCTATTATTGAACTTTAAACAAGTCTATACAAGATAGCTCTTTTGTGGAAAGCATTTTCAATCAATTATCCATAAACCAAGTTTATTATTTTTTATAGCAACAATATCACATATAACAACATTCGGCGTTGGTCTCATGTCATTTTGATTTTTTTTGAATTAATTATGCTCATTTGAACCCATCGCTCTATTATTGAACTCTAAACAAGTCTATACAAGATAGCTCTTTTGTGGAAAGCATTTTAAATCAATTATCCATAAACCAAGTTTATTATTTTTTATAGCAAGTATATCACATATAACAACATTCGGCGTTGGTCTCATGTCATTTTGATTTTTTTTTATTAATTATGCTCATTTGAATCCTAGCGCAGCATCTGATCAAACCCTACCGTCGCACCCTAACCGTCCGATCAAACCCTACTGCCAAACGACATCCCTCAGATACGATCTTCTAGAAGGATTCGCGATAGCGATCCGCGAGAGGTTGGTTCCGGCCACCTGATTGGACGCTCAAAACAGTCGGGCCGCGATATTTCTTTGGATATTTTCATATTGTGACGAAATGATTTTGCTCTGATTTCTTTTTCTCTTTGCTCTGAATTATTTTTCCCTGGATATGAGATTTAGGGTTGATCGTTACGTTCAGATTGTGACGACATTATTTTTCTCATTGCTTTAGGATTTGCTTACTTGCTAGCTACTCCCTCCGTCCGCTAGAAACTGTAGATCTAGCAAATAAAAATTCCATGAAAGAGTGTCCATCTACACTCCCAATACACTTTACCTTTAACTTAATCATTATTAACTGACTCATGCAATAATTTGAGGTCACAACCACTTATAAAGTTATGTTATGGAGTTACGTCCTCATTTCTCTTGATCCATGCGCAAATCTCTAGATGCACACTCTCTTGAGGACGGAGGGAGTAGTCGTCAGTCGTTAGAGATGTTATTAGTGTCGATCTACTGCTCTTGTGTTGCTTAAACTGGGTCTGCAGGCTGTCGCCACCGTAGTTTGCATGCATACGTGCTCGCCATGCAGCTACGGAAAACTATTGTCCATGCGCCTAGTGTAGAATTAATGCAAAGAGAGGCAGACTATTGTCCATTGTGCCTCTTGCTTCCTCGGTCGGTCTCCGTTCTGCTGGACAGGTAGTTAACGCAGGCGTGAGCTCGAGACTTTGGACTTGCATTAATGCACGCATGCAGGGTCACGTCGCATCCTAGCCCAGCTATTTTTTGCAGTCACCGCATTGACCGCAACGGTGCGGCTGCCTGGCACGTACTACTCTTACGCTTTCACACCATTTGCGCCTCTTCCTTCTTCATCTACCCCATTTATTTCACACACTCATCGGGTCTTTAAGTATTGCCCCAGCCATCTTCCCTTCTTCTCATCCTTCTCCAGCCCCTTTGCCTCATCCTCCCTCAACCATGTCGACCTACTCTCTCCCGTCGAGCCCCGAGCCCCTCAGCGACGAGGACAACCACCCATCCCCTCGCCGGTGGTGGGAGGCGACGGAGGAGACGGTGAGCGAGGACGACAAACCTCCGAAGAGGTCGCGTGGTCGCGACGGCCACTTCGTCCACAACCCCGACCCCGACGAGGTCGCGAGGATCACCCAGCGCTCCAACAAGGAGACCGAGAACCTCCTCGCCGCCTTGGAGAAGAAGGAGAAGAGGGAGGAGAAGAGGGAGGAGAAGATGAAGGAGAAGATGGAGGAGAAGAGGCTGCGGCGCCGCATAAGGAAGTCCCGGGAAAGGGAGCTATCCGAGATGCGGGAGGCCAATGCCCGGGCCCTTGACGAACGCGAGAGGGCGGACAGGGCGGCGGAGTGGACGGCAAGGAGGCCGGCGGAGTGAAGGAGTAGGCAACCACCGGCGGCTGGCCGGCAGACGGAAGGGCGCCCTCCGATGAGTGTGAACCGGCGCCAGCAGTTAGGGTTTAGGTTTTTTTTTAATATATGTAATGTGGGTATATATGCCCCCTCTGTGCTAATATGTAATGTGGGTATATATATATGCCCCTACGTGCTAATATATGTAAGGGTTACTCTATATGTAATGTGTGTTTATATTTTTTAACCAAGTCATGCACAAGTGGTTCAGGATCGTGAAAAAAGATCAGTGCAAAAAAACGTCATCAAATTTATGTGTGCCCAAAGATATAACTACATAACTGGTTAAGCAACGTCACAAACAAAATCAGTACAAAAATGCATTTTCAAATTTATAAACAAAGTCATGCAGTAACTATAGTTACCTTCTTTCCCTCCATGTACCAACATCTCCTCATTCTCCTCCTGGTTACCAGCGCGACCATATTGACAACAATACAGCGTGGTCCTGGATTCGAGTCCCAGCCGCACCATTTTTTGTTCATTTTGGACCCTTCTCACCTTTTTTTAAAGAGAATCCCATTTGGCCACTACGAATGGGCCTAATTGGTGTAGTTGGCCCATTAGTGCATTCACACATTTTTAAAGGAATCCTATTTTGTCTTTTAAGGATTATCAATATGTTTCAGAGCTAAATTGCATTCATAAATGATCTGAATTTCAAACTTCTCATACAATTTCAAACTTACAAATTTCCCCCAAATTCATGCCTTTCCATACAATTTGAATATTTCACCTAGTGCGATTAGCACACCTACAAATGCCCAAATGTAATTGCAAAGAGGAATCTATGTTTGTTCTTCGAGCTTCTTAATCTTCTGGTTCAACCTCCTAAGCTCAACAGCATCAATGCGTGCTCCACCCTCCGTATCTTCTCCCGGAGCTCGCTCTACGGCCGGTGCCCTCTGTGGCATGATGGGCAACCATTGTTCATGCTCGCCTAGCAGTTCATCCGTCAGCTTCTTGGCCAGAGCATCAACCCAAAGAAAGAAACAAGTTATCTACAATAATGTCAAACAGATCAAATTAGTAAAATTGCTCCGATTCACCCCATTCTAGATGCACTAAATTTGTGAAATTGCTCCGATTCTTAGAGGTAGACATCGACCTCGATTCTCGACCGGACGGAGCCGTAGGGGATCTCAGATCCTACGCGCACGGCCCCTTTAGTTGTAGCAGACGGCCGCGCCGTCCACGTCGATCTTCCCGTCGGCGGCGCTCCCTGTCGACACCGCCCAATCGGTTGCCCGCGCCCTGTTGCTTACTACCAAGAGGAGTCACCGACAACCTTAGTGCGTGCCCGCCTCCAATTCAAAACGCCCTGGCTGATTCGTGCTCACCGTTGGGATCTCCGGGGACGCGCTCCGCCTCTTTTACAGCACACGCCGCCGCCAGCAAACGGTCAACGACTGGGTCCCACAAGACGCGCCAACGGTACTCTTCTGGGTCCCACAACCACCGGTTGTCTTCTGAATGTCAAAAAAACGGTTGTCTTCTGGGTCCCACATGTAAGAAAGTCTAACGGAGACGGCTGGAGTGACGGAATGAATCCTTGTGCACGAAGTAGGGGCAAAACTGAGCACGATTTGCGACTAGGGGCAAAACTGAGGTCTATGCCACAACTGAGGGCAGCCTGATAAATAACCCTTTTTTTGTAACACTTTAAAAGGACCAGCAGCGCGTGGCATTAATTTGGACTTGCGCAAATCAGGAAAACGTTCTTTGCGCAAATGTAACCAAACAAGATCTCCAACATCAAACACAACATGTTTTTTTCCCTTATCACCAACAATTTTAAATTTAGCATTCATATGTTCTATATTGGCCTTAGTAGTAGCATGCAATTTCAATATTAGTTCATCACGTTGTGATGCATCTAAATTATTTTGCGCCGAAGATGGTAAAGGTAATAAATCAATTGGTGCACGAGGAACAAAACCATAAACAACTTCAAAAGGGCACATCTTTGTGATAGAATGTATTGAACGATTATAAGCAAACTCAATATGAGGTAAACAATCTTCCCATAATTTTAAGTTCTGCTTTAGAACAGCCCTTAACATAGTAGACAAAGTTCTATTCACAACTTCAGTTTGTCCATCAGTTTGGGGATGACATGTAGTACTAAACGGCAATTTTGTCCCCAATCTAGCCCGTAAACATCTCCAAAAATGACTAAGAAATTTAGTATCACGATCTGAAACAATAGTATTGGGCACACCATGTAAACGAACAATTTCACGAAAGAATAAATCAACAACATGTGCTGCATCATTACTCTTGTGACAAGGAATAAAATGTGTCATCTTAGAAAACCGATCCACAACAACAAAAATACTATCCCTCCCCTTCTGTGTACGAGGCAATCCCAAAACAAAGTCCATCGAAATATCCTCCCAAGGTACACAAGGAACAGGAAGAGGCATATATAAACCATGGGGATTAAGACGTGACTTAGCTTTTTGACATGTAGTGCAGCGAGCAACGAATCTCTCAACATCCCTACGCATCTGTGGCCAAAAGAAGTGTGTCGCGAGTACATCCTCCGTCTTCTTTACTCCAAAGTGACCCATCAAACCTCCTCCATGTGCCTCCTGTAACAACAAAAGACGAACAGAGCTATCCGGAATACATAGTTTGTTAGCACGGAACACAAACCCATCATTGAGGACGAATTTGTTCTAAGTTTTGCCCTCTTTGCAATTCTGCAACACATCTTTAAATTCAGCGTCATGCACATATTGTTGCTTAATTGTTTCCAATCCAAATATTTGGAAGTCAAGCTGAGATAGCATTGTATAACGACGTGACAAAGCATCAGCAATAATATTATCTTTATCCTTTTTGTGTTTAATAATGTAAGGAAAAGACTCAGTAAATTCGACCCACTTTGCATGCCATTTATTTAACTTAGCTTGACTACGAAGGTGCTTCAATGATTCATGATCATAATGTATAACAAATTCTTTGGGCCATAGATAATGTTGCCAAGTTTCTAATGTTCAAACTAGAGCATATAATTCTTTATCATAAGTAGAATATTTCAGACTTGGCCCACTTAGTTTTTCGCTAAAATATGCAGCAGGTTTGCCCTCTTGTAATAAGACACCTCCTAATCCAATACCACTAGAATCACATTCAAGCTCAAAAGTCTTATTGAAATTAGGAAGTTGCAACCAAGGAGCATGAGTTAACTTTTCTTTCAGTAACATGAAAGCCTCTTGTTGTGCATCTCCCCAAACGAAGGGGACAACTTTTTTTGTAAGCTCATAAAGCGCTGCAGCAATGGATCCAAAATCTTTGACGAAACGCCTATAAAATCCAGCAAGCCCGAGAAAACTCCTCAATTGGGTGACCGTTAGAGGTTGCGGCCAACTCCAAATTGCTTCAATCTTGGCTTGATCAACTTCTACCTTGTGTTGTAACAACAAAGCCAAGAAAAGCAACTCGATCCGTGCAAAAGGTGCACTTCTCAATATTTCCAAACAAACGTGCATGGCGTAAAGCAGTAAAAACAGCACGCAAATGATCCAAGTGTTCCTCTAAAGATGTGATATATATGAGGATATCATCAAAGTAAACCACCACAAAACGTTCAATAAAATTACGCAAAACTTCGTTCATTAATCTCATGAAGGTGCTAGGTGCATTAGTGAGACCAAAAGGCATTACTAACCACTCATATAAACCGAACTTAGTTTTAAACGCTGTTTTCCATTCACCTCCTAATTTCATCCAAATTTGGTGGTAACCACTACGCAAATCAACTTTAGAGAACCTAGTAGAGCCACTCAATTCATCAAGCATATCATCTAAACGTGGTATAGGATGACGATAACGAATAGTAATATTATTGATAGCCCTACAATCAGTACACATGCGCGATGAACCATCTTTCTTAGGAACCAATATAATAGGTACAACACATGGACTAAGAGACTCACGAATATGACCTTTATCAAGTAGTACTTGAATTTGTCGCTGAATCTCTTTGGTCTCCTCCGGGTTGGTTCCATATGGCGCACGGTTGGGTAGTGATGCTCCAGGAATTAAGTCAATTTGATGCTCGATTCCACGAATAGGTGGCAATCCTGGAGGTACATCTTGTGGAAAAACGTCCACGAACTCCTGCAAAATGTTAGCAACCGCAGGTGGCAAAGAAGGACGCATGTCCTCAAAAGAAAACAACACCTCTTTGCAAACAATAGCATAACAGGCGGTACTACTCACATCAATTTCAGAAATATCATATTTGCTAGCAAGTAAGCAAGTACTTTTCAAACGAATTTCATTAGCATGTTTCGGATCAGAGTTGGAAGTACTCTTAGAAGGCATCAATTCTTTTGCAACAATCTGATTTTCGCTCAGCTTTTTTCTCCTCGTTATGTGCTCTACTAGCTCGAGCAAGAACATCTTTCAAGATATTTTCAGGAGACATAGGAAGTAACACAATTGGTTTATCATTGTGAACAAGAGAATATTGGTTTGTGCTACCATGATGTACAGAATTTGTATCAAATTGCCATGGTCTACCAAGTAAAAGAGCGCATGCTTGCATAGGAACAACATCACATTCAACATAATCTGAGTATGCAGCAATAGTAAAATGCACACGAACGGTACGTGTTACCTTAACTTTGCCGCTGTTGTTAAACCATTGAATGTAATATGGGCGAGGATGAGCTCGTGTCGTGAGAGAGAGTTTATCCATCATCTCAATACTCGCCAAATTGTTGCAGCTTCCTCCATCAATAATAATGCGAATGCATCGATCTTTGACAACACCCTTTGTATGGAACAGATTATTGCGCTGACTTGATTCTGCTTTTGTCACTTGTGCACTCAAAACACGATGCGCAATTAAGCTCGGGTATCGCTCCGCATGTTCTGCAGCCATGTATTCGGCATCTTGTGCCGTGGTTGCAGCCGTGCATTGTTCCTCGTGTGCGAGAAGAGCCAACGTATCTTCATCATAGTCACTGGCGGAGTCATATCCACCATCATCAAGAGCAATCATCACGCGCGCAGAGGGGCATTCGCGTGCAAAGTGACCAAGCCCGCTGCATTTGCGGCACTTAATGGTGCTAGTCTTGCCCGTACAAGCCATGGAAGACGACGAACTCGAGGCTGGTCCAGCAGGTGTACTCTTGGATGCAAGTGGTGGAAACGAAGACGATGTAGACCGTGTGGGGGGGCGATAGTGGTAGGAGTCGGAGCAGCAGTCCGTGACGGTGTAGACGGTGTTCGTGGTGTCCATGAAGTAGAACGCCCTGTAGAAAAATTAGGTCGTGTTGTGGCTCGCCGATCCTGCACTTCACATTCAGCTTTGCAAGCAAGATGAAACAAACGAGTGATAGTGGCATAATCCTTATATTCCAGAATTGTTTGAATCTCTTTCTTTAACCCACCAAAAAATCTAGCAAGTAAAGCTTCAGTATCCTCGACAACTTGATAGTACTCTTCTACGGAATTTTTGCCTTGTTCTAAACGAGTTAATTTCTTGAGCAAGTCACGTTGATAATATGGAGGAACAAAGCGAGTACGCATAGCACGTTTCAATTCAGTCCAAGTAGTAGGTGGACTAGCATGGTTCAAACGGCAATATTCAGACCACCAAACGGAAACAAAACTAGTGAACTCACAAGTAGCAGCGCTAACACGTCTCTCCTCAGGATAATTTAAGAACAAAAAACGTTGTTCTAATTCTAATTCCCAAGAGAGGTACACATCGGGATTATAACGGCCATCAAAAGGCGGAACGTTCAACTTAAGTTTGGCAACATGGTCATCGTCACGTACCAGCGGCTGTGGAGGGGGACGCGCGTTGCGTATGTGCACTCGTGGACGTCCAGCTGCAGGTTGGGGAACTTCGCCCGCGTCGTCATGTTCATCGTCATATTCATCCTCTCCTTCATACTCTGGTTCATACTCGACATGTCGTCTCATGTTAGCTGAAGCACCCGCAGTCGATGTGTTGGCATGATGTAGAGGTACACGCTGGGCGCGGCCGGAGGTGTTCGGTGGTGGGAGGCGACGCAACAGCTCCTGAAACTTTTCGTCGAGCTTGGAAGTGAAGGATGTGTCGAGGCCGTCTAGTTTGGCGGTGAAGGATGTGTCGAGGCCGTCAAGCTTCTCCATGGTATCCCCGAAACCCTTGTCGACGTCCTGTATATGGTCTGTGACGAGGTGCGTGAAGTGGGTGTGGAGCTCCGGGATGGTCATCAGCTCCGGGTCGGTTGTTATGGCCGGACCTATTATGATTAGAAAGCAAAACACAAAAACACAACTAGATGGTGGCGGTTGTGGCACAGAAAGGTGGTGGAAACAACACTCTATCTATCAAGCAAACCAATACTCTTACTCGTTCTTACCCTGCAGCAGGTGGTGACTTGCCACCGAGGAGATCAAGCTTCGAGAAGATTGAGAGTAGCGATTACCAGGTGGTGTCAACGCACGGTGTAGGAGTATGTGGAGTTGTAGGTGGCTGTGAAAATCTGTAGGAACAATTCAAAACAGCAATGCAACAAGTTGAATAGATGCTCAACGACGGTACCGTGCTGGTCCTAGGCTAGACCGAACTAGAGACGCGAGCCTAGAACACCAACAAAGTCAAGCCGCGACAACTCGCACACTGGACTAGCTCAAAAGCAAGATATAAGTGAAGATCACAGAAATTTGCCGAAACTGAAACACAAAAGTGGCAAAAAGTCCCCCTTCCCGGCCTTTTTTGGGGATTCTGAGCAGTCTGAAAGGCCGCAAACACCAAAGGTGTTAGGGCTGGATGCGCTTTAAATCTACAAAATTTGAAGGTAAAGATCGCGCAAATCGGATTTCATATGTAAAAGTTATAGCCGGTCAAAGTTGTGGTCAAAACTGTCTCAATTTGGACTAATTTCGGACTGGACTAGTAGAAATCGTGGTCAACCCGACTGGGATGCGGATTGACTTTTTTCAGGCTTTTTTTTTGTAATTTTTTTTTCAATTTTTTTTTAACTACACCGAATCTGATACGAAACAAACAACGAAACTAGTATGAAACAAACACGAATATGAGATCTAGTTGGATCGGATATGAGCACAAAGCTTGTAGGGAAAGTAAACAACAATTCCGAACACGACTTGAGGTATGAAGATGGTGGCGGCACGGATGGCGGCGGCGTAAAGATGGAAAGGATGGCGGTGGCGCGGCGGAATAGATGGTATGATAGATGGTGCGGCTAGGGTTTATCTTTTGGTGGCGGCGGTGCGGCGGCGGCGAGACAAATATGAACAGAACTCGAAACTCTAAAGGTCAAAACGCTACGACCAGCACTCGACACGACGATGCAGACACGAATTCAACAATGCAAAAACTGAAAAGAAAAGATGCAAAGGCTCGAAATTGTTCTAGGAGAAGATCTATCCCTAATATTTTTGGCTTTTTCATGGACTGTAGGAAGAAAAACAGATGCAATCTACACTAGTAAACTGTAAGATCTCATCGATAAACCTGAAATCTGATACCACTTGATAGGGTAAGGTTGCCCGATCTTTCGATGAGGCGGTAGCTAACGATTTGGGTGGAGGTCGACGTTGACGATCCGACTACAGACGTGCGAGACGTTGCGCCAATCTAATCGCTACACCAACTTCCTGAGGCTATTGATCTCGCCGGAGCTAGATCAACCTGAGCCGTAGATCAATTCCTGCAAGCAATCGAAGAACTAGCAAGAATTATAGATGCAATCAAGATATTGCGGAATAAAGATGAAAGCCTTATATGTGGGATTCTGCAAGTGCGAAGTACAATAGGTCTGGACCGACACTAGAGTCTTTGGCGAAGAATAGCAATGGCTAAGTCTTAAACTAAACAAAATCCGCGTCTAAACAAAGACCTAAACGGTATATATGGAGGGACGAAGGGGGAGTCGGCCAGCCTTGGAAAAGGGGTCGAATTCCACCCTAAGTCGGTTTCCTTCCACTTGTACGGACTCTAATTGTTCTCACACTTAATTTGGACGAAAATACATGGGCCTGGCCCATAACTAAAAGGTGACGCAGCACCATACGAATATATGGACGAAAATATTAAGTACAATTCGTCCAACTCTTCTCCTCTCTCTATGGTGGCTTGAATATATGAATTCTCCATAAGTGGCATCATCTTCAATCATCTTCATGCGAGATCATGCTACATTGTTTGTCCCTCTCATCCTTGCTAGGGTCATCATTCCTAAGTATGACAAACACGTCTGATTTAGGCAGCATCATATGTTCATGTATGTGAGGATTGATTCCAAGAAACGAAAGTACCTGATAATTAAGTTGTTGTGCACGCGCTCGTGTGATAGGTCCTTGTATTGTTGTTGTAGGTGCAACGGTTGTATCAGCATGTGGGATGTTCTCATCAACTATCAATTATCCATTTTGAACCACCGGGAGCAAAGTCCTACAAGAGATCAATTCTTGCATTTAGCAACCCATTGCTTCACAATGGGTGCTTTGTGGTTAGCGACAAGAGACTTAGGAACCCAAATAGCATATGAAATAAAACCATAGTAGGGTCCAATTTAACGAGCACAAACATTCCCATAATCATCGACATATAAAGCATAGTTAGGGTTGTTGTCCCCGGCGTGATCTTTACGAGTAGGCTTGCCCCTTGAGGCATTCCTACTCGCAAGACCGTCCTTGGATTGAATGGAGTCGACCTTCTTGGCTTGGATGGGGTTGACGCTCTTAAGAATACCCTTCTTGGCATCCATCTTCATGGGAGGCACATATCCAAAGCCTTCCTTCCCTTGTTGAGTGTGAGGCTCCACGATGGGAGTCTCAACAACTTGCTTACCCTTGAGAAGGATGATTTTGGATGTAGAGGCCTTAGCAATCTCATTCTTCAACTTAGCATTCTCCTTCACAAGATTAGCATTATCACACGAACAATTAGAGGTAGAGATGCTAACAGAGTCAAGGTTAGTTAGCCGAGTTTGGAGTTGAGCATAAGACTCTTTTAGAAGAGCATGTTCACTCTCCAAAGCCTTGTGAGCTATGACGAGCTTCTCCATGTCCTCAATGAGTCTAACATGCCCAACCGCAAATTCGGCTTTATCTTGTTGAGCCACCTTGAATTTAGCAAAGTACATATCACGATCCTTAATGAGCTTAGCATGTGACGAGTTATGAGTTTCCTCAATAGTTTCAAGTTGCTCCTCAAGACGTGCATGAGACTCTTCAACCTCCTCAAGAGAGGACTTCAAATAATATAGAGAAATAGTGTCTTCTCTTTCTATCTTACCCTTCTCTTCATTGAGATGCTCTAGCTCACCAATACGAGCCATGAGGGCACCAACATGTTTCTTGCTATAACCTTGCAAGTTAGTGATAAAAGAGTCTAAGGCCACAAGCTCTTGCTTGATTTGAAGGCTAGAGGCATCATCAAGCTCATTCATTTCATTCATGAGAGAGGAAGAGGATGAAGGTACCTCCGATGCCTTTGCCATAAGACATCTTGAGCTCTTGGTGATGGAGTTCTCATTTGGCGACGTGAATAGAGATGATGAAGAGCTTGTCGTAGTTGAAGGAGTTCTTGTCGTTGATGAGGGAGTTCTTGTTGTTGATGAAGGAGCGGTAGGTGTTGATGTGGTGGCAAGAGCCGCCATTCATTTGGCGTTTCTTCCTCCGACTCTTCATCTTCGGTGGGGTACTCCTCTTGAGTCAACAACATGATGTGAGGCTTCTTGTGAAGAGGTCTCTTCTTTCCATAGGGCTTCTTGGGAGGCATCTTGGTTTTGTCCTTGAGCACTAGACGTCCACCATGCTCTTCTCTTTTCTCATAAGGGCAATCGGCGACGAAATGGAACTTGTCTTGACAATTGTAACATGTCCTTGACTTGGAGGGTGAGACCCTATCGGCTTGAGATGGACTCTTGTCAACTCGCATCTTGCCTCTTGAAGGGTTGTTCCAAAATGTGCGAGCCGCAAGAGCGAGATGATCATTGTAAGCAATCTTGAGTGCTTCCTCGGACATGGCGGCAAAGCTTCCAAGATCATCATCGTTATCTTCCTCAATGGTAGCCTTCAAGGCAAGGTTGGTTGTGCCTCTTTGCATTCCAAGAGCCCTTGCTCGTGCGTCTTGAGCATTCTTCGTGGCCACCTTGTACGGGGCCATCTCTTGCATAACCTCATTAGACGTCATGAGATGGTAGTTATGTCTTCCTTGAAGACTCTTGACGTCGGTTGGCTCACATGAAATCACAGAGCTCACATACTTCCTCTTGATCCATGCATCATCAATATGAGAGGCACCAACTTCTCGAAAGCTTGTGGCTATGGTCACCAATCTTCTATACATCATCTCATGGTCTTCACCATCAAGCTTGAAGAAGCCCTCGGCTTCATTGCTCAAAGAATCATAGCGGTTCCTCCTCATGCTATCATTTCCAACGAACAACTCGGATAGAGCATCCCATGTATCCTGGCGGTGGTGAGGTGTTGGATGAGAGACATGTCCTTGTTCCCAACCGCTTTTTGGATCATGTAGAGAGCGTTGGCATCAAGTTGAGCCTCCACCACTTCTCTTCTTGTTAAGTTGGTCGGATCATGCGGCTTGTATCCAACTTGAATGTGTAGTGTACCTGCACCTAAAATATGGCAGATACCTTTGTATAGTGCAAATCCCTGGATTGAATCGTTTGCACACACAGTTACGATGTAATATCACAACAAAGTATCAATTTATTACATCGCTGATCCAGACTTAGAAAATATTCATTACAAATTTGCATAGCATAAAGCTAGCAGTAAACAGAGTAAACAACGGAAAATTTATTCTTCGTGGAGTCCCCAAACATCATCATGTGCCACAGGCGAGCATGTTGGTTGAAGACTCGAAAACCTTAGTAAAACTTTCACTCATCATCAGGACAGTCTGCAATAAGATATATATTGCAACAACGTGGGTCAGAACCATTAAAATGGAACTGGCAAGTGACACTATGGTGGACACTTAGAGGAATAACTATATGACCTATATGCTTATTTGGCTGGTGGAGCTCAAGGCTATTTTGCAGAAAGCAAGTTTTTCCCTAACCTTTTTGAAAACACTTTTCTTCTATTCGAGACATCCGTGGCATGAAATCCACTGTCTCATTCTACCCTTGTTCACCCATCAAGTTTTTAATTTATAAGTTGGAATGGTGGAATCCTCCGTTGACATCCTCGTTCAGCTGCTCAATTGTCCGTTTCCGGGGACACGGCTAAGTACTTAGATTTTAACTCTGCAGAGGTTGTGCACGTTCACCATTGTACCCATTCAACCCAAATTACCCTTTACACACCATTTGTGATAAGGAAAGAATGAGACGAGATCTTTCAGAAGCATTTTCCCTCCCACTCTGGCCTGACGCGCTCCACCTACAAATCCTCTACCACCACCTGTCAGACCGGGGAGAGTCCACGCAGCTTAGTTGATCAAGCCAGAGCCCATATTGGCAATGCTGCACGAGAAGCAATCTTCACTTGGAGTTCTTCAGATTCCTTTGCTCCTGGGTGGCCCTCCACAAGTGAATATTCCACAGGTAAAACCCCTGGGAACAACACTCAACTCATACAGCCAAGCAACCAATTTCCACCCAGGTGTTTGATTAAAACTTAGTAGACTTATCTTTTCATCAAAATAGTTTTTGCATAGCATCACTATTCTACGAAGTAATTTCATAGGAACCTAGACACAGGAATAAAGAGATCTATCATGGCTTGCATAGCAATGCTATCCTACACATGCTTATAGAAAATACTCTACTCATGCATAGAAATAATAGGACTTTTATGGGGGGGTGCCACTTGCCTTGGCAATCGGGAGTGCAGCAGTTACAGTTGCAAAGATTCTCGTTTCCCTCCGAATAGTCTAACAAAGAAATAAACAGCCACACATAAACACACAAGCAAAGGTTCACACAAGGAAGATATATGCTATGCATGAGATGAGATGCAACAATTTATTTCCAAATATATGCATGAATAAATTTTGGATTTGTTTCTATTATTTAATCATGAGTAAAGAGTTAATGACAAGGACTTTTTAGTTCACTTAAATAAATTTTCAAATCAAATTTTTTAAAAATGACATTTGGGCAGGGGGCATCTAAACAAGTTGTTAGCAATTTGATTTACTCAAAAATAAATTTTCTAACTAAAGTTATGTTAAAAACACTTAAACTACTCTCAAAAATATTTGAAAATTTTGTATGTGTCAAAACAGAAAACTAATGAATCCAAAGTGTTCTACTGGTTCTAAGGATTTCAAATATATAAAAATATTTAAATTTGGTTAAACAGATAAAAAGTAATGATGAAAACAGTGTGCAGGGGGTTTTCTACAAAACTGCCAAATTAAAAGATTTAATATAAATTCAGAAAATAAAATCTGACGTGGCGCTGACGTGGTGCTGACGCGGCGCTGACGCGGCGTACCGGTTCGGAGTTTTAAGTGATCTAATCCTAGCCGTGCACTGGGGATCTAACGGTCCAGATCTAATCGACCAGAACCGAGCGGCGCTGTCGCCGGAAACCTAGCCGGAGGTGACTCCCGCGGTGGCGGCGCGCCGGCGACGGATGTTCTACACGATCTAGTGCGCTATGGGACGAACGGATCATACCAGAATGCAGAGGAGGTCGACGCGGAGACGATGGCGAGGTCGTGGGGGCTGGGCGTCCTTTGCTTCCTGCGATTGCTCGCCGGAGTCGTGCGCGGCGGCGGGTTGCTTCGGTAGTGCACCGTTACGACGACACGCTGCGAGACAGAGTGTGAAACCATGTCACAACGATGCGCAAAGATGAAACAAAACGAAGGGGAGAGGAGAGAAGGTCCGGGGTGGCCGGAGTTGAGCACACGGTGCGAGTTTTACCGGCGGTAGCGGCGGAAAGTCGTGGTCTCGTGCGGGCAGCCTCGTGGCTCTCGGAAGGTGGTGCTTGGGGCAAAAGAGAGAGGGGATCTTATAGCAAGAAACGGCGACGTAAAAGGGGCAATGAATCCTCCGTAATGAATCGAGATTACTCGGCCGTTTCTCGTCGTCGTCGTGGGCGTGATTTGGGGCGAGCCGTTGCAGCGGGAGGGATGACAGGTGGGGCCCACCTGTCAGCGAGTGAGCGCGTGCGCGTGGGCGGGGACGGGCCGCTGGCGGGCTGGTTTGCGTCGCGCGCGCGGTAGATAGCTAGTGGGCTTCGGCCCACTGGCTGGCCCGATTCTATTTTTCCTTTTTGAAAATTCTTTTTTGTTTTTAAATCTTTTGAGTATAAAACAAATTCAAAACTATATTAAAACTTCTCAGAAAAATTCATAAAAATATAATTTGAAAGGCTTATGAAAAATAGATCCTTTTGACATTATTTTTGTCTAAAATAAAAATAGAATAAAAGGAACATTATTATAATTTCAAAATAACAATTTTAAAGGATATAAAGTCAATTTAAATATATTTAATTAATTAAATTCAAATTTTATGTGATTCATATGACATGTTTAATGATGATGATGCATGGATGCAAAAGTTTTAAATTTTTCTGAAAATTGGGATGTTACAAACCTAACCCCCTTAAGATGAATCTCGCCCTCGAGATTCGGATTGGCTAGCAAAAAGGTGAGGGTGGTCTTCTTTAAGGTCATCTTCTCTTTCCCAGTTGCTTCCTCTTCTGAATGGTGATTCCACTGTACTTTACAGAATTTGATGGTCTTGGTTCGGGTGACACGTTCTGCTGTCTCCAAAATCTTTATTGGTTTTTCTTCATAAGTGAGATCACTTTCTAGTTGTACTTCCTATAGTGGCACCGTATCTCTTAGCAGTGTTTCTGCCATTTCTGGGTGACATTTCTTCAGCTGGCTGACATGAAACACACTGTGAACCGCGGAAAGTGCTTCCGGGAGTTCCAATTCATAGGCGACCTCTCCTTTGCGGGATAATACCTTGAAGGGTCCAATAAATCTAGGTGCCAACTTTCCTTTGATTCCAAATCTTTTAACTCCCCGCATAGGTGAAACTCGGAGATAGACTCGGTCACCCACTTCATACGTGACTTCTCTCCTTTTGGAGTATGCATAACTTTTCTGTCTGGATTGTGCTATCTTTAAACGGTCCTTAATCAACCTGACTTTTTCCTCGGCCTCCTTGATTATGTCTGGGCCAAACAGACTACGTTCCCCTACGCCACTCCACAGTAGTGGGGTGGTGCACTTTCTCCCATATAGGGCTTCAAATGGTGACATATCTATGCTCGCTTGATAGCTGTTGTTGTAAGAGAACTCGGCATATGGAAGGTTATCATCCCAGCTTGACTTATAATCTAGAGCGCATGCTCTCAGCATATCTTCTAGGATCTGATTTACTCTTTCTGTCTGTCCATCCGTCTGCGGATGAAACGCTGTAATAAACTCCAATCTAGTTCCCAGAGACTCATGTAATTGATTCCAGAAATGGGAAGTAAACTGAGTACCCCTATCCGACACAATTTTCTTGGGAACACCATGTAGACACACAATCCTCTTCATGTGGATGTCAGCTAGTTTGGCACTAGTGTATGTAGTCTTTACGGGTATAAAGTGGGATACTTTCGTCAGCCGATCGACTATAACCCATATAGAATCATACCCTGATTTTGTCCTGGGTAGACCCGTGATGAAATCCATACCAATCTGTTCCCATTTCCAATCTGGTACTGGTAACGGTTGTAGCAACCCTGCTGGTTTTTGGTGTTCCGCTTTCACACGACTGCAGACGTCACACTTTGCAATGTATTCTGCAATATCACGTTTCAAGTTGATCCACCAATACCTCTCCTTTACATCCATATACATCTTGGTGTTACCCGGATGTATGGAATAAGGTGAGTCATGAGCTTCTTGAAGTATTAACTTCCTAAGGTCGGCATTGTCAGGAACACAAATGCGTTCTTTATACCACACGGTTCCTTCTTCATCTTCTCTAAAATCTCTGGCCTTACCTTCGCTTAGGTTCTTCTTGATTTCTTTTACTGCTTTATCCTCTAACTGAGATGTCTTGATTTTGTTAAGTAGAAGAGGTTGAACTTCTAAGGATGCTATGAATCCTTCAGGTACCACCTCTAATCGAAGGTCCTTAAACCCCTTACAAAGGTCTTCCGGCAATTCCCCTGCCGTGAGTCCGTTTACATAAGTCTTACGGCTCAAGGCATCAGCCACTACGTTGGCTTTCCCTGGGTGGTACTGTAGACTTAAATCATAGTCTTTGATCAATTCTAACCATCTCCTTTGACGCATGTTTAATTCCTTCTGAGTAAAGAAATACTTGAGGCTTTTATGATCCGTAAAAACTTCACATCTCTTTCCCCATAAATATGGCCTCCATATCTTTAGCGCATGCACCACAGAAGCTAACTCTAAGTCAAGAGTGGGGTAGTTTACTTCATGATTTTTGAGTTGTCTTGAGGCGTAAGACACCACTTTGCCTTCTTGCATCAATACGCTTCCTAGGCCGCGATATGAAGCGTCGCAATAAACCTGGAAGTCTTTCTCTAGATCTGGTAAGCATAAAACTGGTGCCGACACCAAGCGCTTCTTTAATTCTTGAAAACTGATCTCACAAGCTTCCGTCCACTCAAATTTCTTTCCCTTCTTCAGTAGTTCAGTCAAGGCCTTGGCAATCTTGGAGAAGTTTTCAATGAATCTCCGGTAGTACCCTGTCAGTCCTAGAAAACTGCGGATTTCTCCCACATTTTTGGGCGATTCCCAATTTGTCACAGCAGCAACTTTTTCAGGGTCCACTGCTATCCCATCTTTAGACACCAGGTGTCCTAGAAATCCTACTTGTTTTAATCAGAATTCACACTTGTTGAACTTAGCATATAATTTATGCTCTCGGGGCCTTTGCAATACCAGACGTAAATGCTCTTCGTGTTCTTTGTGACTTTTGGAGTAGACTAAGATGTCATCGATGAAGACAACAACAAACTTGTCCAGAAAATCCATAAACACCTTATTCATCATGTTCATGAAATAGGCTGGAGCATTGGTTAACCCAAAAGGCATTACCGTGTACTCATACGATCCATATCTTGTAACGAAAGCAGTCTTGGGTATATCCATCTCTCTGACTTTCATCTGAAAGTACCCTGATCTGAGATCGATCTTGGAGAAGACGACAGCCCCTTCTAGTTGATCGAACAGTTCATTTATTTTGGGTAGCGGATACTTGTTCTTGATTGTATGCTCATTGATGTCACGGTAATCGGTGACTAATCTCTGAGTACTATCCTTCTTCTTGACAAAAAGGATCGGGGCTCCCCAGGGTGATGAACTTGGACGGATAAAGCCTTTCTGCATAAACTCTTCCAGTTACTTCTTGAGTTCTTTCAGTTCATCAGTTGCCATTGGGTAGGGCCTTTTAGCAATGGGTCCTGTCCCCGGTTTTAGTTCTATGAGGAACTCTACATCTCTATCGGGTGGCATTCCTGGTAGTTCTTCCGGAAACACGTCAGGGTATTCCTTAACTATAAGGACCTCACCGAGACTAACCCCCTTAAGAGAATTAAGCCTAACCTTCTTTAGTTCAAACTTTGATCTAAAGTTGATCTTCGAGCCTTCTGGAGTGGTGAGAGTGATGGTTCTATTTGCGCAGTCTATGATTCCTGCATAGCGGGTCATCCAATCCCTCCCTATGATAACATCCAGGCCTTGTGTTTCCAGGATGATCAAGTCCGTAGGAAACTGATGCTTTCCAATCTTCAGACTCAACTGTCTACAGCCAGAGGTTACTAGCATCTCTCCGCCCGGCGAGCTTACTCTAATGGGGCTTCCTATATTTTCCACTACTAACCCATGTTTGTTTACAAAAGCTCTTGAAATGAAATAATGCGATGCTCCAGTATCAAATAAAACTAATGTTGGGCATGAATTTAGCAAGAACGTACCAATGACAGCATCAGGTTCATCGTACACTTCTTCCACATTGATGTGGTTCACCTGTCCTTTCTGGAAGGGATTGGGCTTGGCAGCTTCTGTGGCCTTCTTTTCGGGGCAGTCAGTGGCGTAGTGACCCTTGTTATTGCACTTGAAGCATAGGACTTGGCTGATATCTTTCTTATATTCGGGGTTTGGGCGATGTTGTCCATTGTTGTGGCCAGCATTTCCATTTCCCTTGTGATTCCCATTGTTTCCCTTGAAACCACCACCATGGTTGTGACCATGATGTTTATGGTTGCTTCCTCCACTAGGATAGTGACCAGGTTTATAACTCTGGTTTGCATCTTGAGGGAAAGATCTCTTGAAAGAAGTCTCAGAATGGGGTTTGTGAACATTCAACTTTCTCTTCCTATTTTCAGCCTTCTTGATGTTATCCTCTAGTATGATAGCCTGATCTAGGAGAGTCTGATAATTTGGGGCGTATGCCACTGTCAAAGGGATCTTCAGCTCGTCACTCAGCCCATTTAGGAATTTTGCCTTCCTCTTTGCCTCGGTGTTAATGTCTTCAGAGGCATAACGGGAAAGGACATGGAAATCAGCCATGTACTCCTTAAGGCTCCTGTTTCCTTGTCTCAGGTTTCTGAACTCTTCCTGCTTCAAGTTCATAATGCCCGAGGAGATATGAGCATTACGAAAACCTTCCTTGAAATTTTCCCAAGTCATGGTTTCTAGTGGGTGGGTGATTTGATAGGTTTCCCACCACTGGATCGCTGGTCCTTCCAACAGATGAGTGGTGAACCTCACCTTCTCAGCTTCAGTACATTCACAAGTCACCAGATCCCTGTCCACTGAACGCAGCCAGTCATCTGCCACAATGGGTTCAGTTGCAGTGGAGAACTTGTTCGGTCGGAGTCTCAGAAATCTGGTAAGTCTATCCACATGGGGGGGTGGTGGCGGAGGCGGGTTGTGGTTGTTGTTGTTGTTGTTGGTTGCCGCAATGAACTGGGTCATCATAGTCATTAGCTGAGCTTGAGCAGCCATCAACTGTTGTATAGCATCATTGTTGTTGTGGTCGTTGTTGTTGTTGTTGTTGTTGTGATCGGGCGTACGACGGGGAGGCATCTGTGATTTTGTATAGGTGAGTTTTTAGATGGAAAGGTCTAATGAGAAAGATTACCCCAACAAACAAACAACCTAAGGAACAAAACAAACATCACACAACTCCAAACTTTGGATAAATCAGACATGAGAGTTTTGGAAAAATATAGCGCGAGGTTCCTCGGAATACAATGGAAGGTACTGCCTTATCACAAGTTGATAGGTCAATACAAGACTGAGATAACGATGAGGTGTAAATAAATGGTAGTCTCGCTAATGAACTACTCGACCATGTCGTCTTCTTCTTCTTCAATTTCCTGAATCTCGATTCCTTCATTGTCGAGTACTTCCCTTAATTCCTTCACTTCTTTCTCCAGGGCAGAGTTCTTCGCTTGCAGTTCCCTTTTCTCGGTACGAAGACGCTTGATCAAGTCACTATCAGTTTCAAACTCGACTTCATTGCTCTCAAGTTCTGCCTTCTGTTGTCTGATAGTCTTGTTTTTCTCTTGAACCCTTTTCTCCTGTCTCTTGTATTTTTCCTCTTGTGAAGCAAACTTTTCTTCTTGGGCCTTAGCCACTTCCTCTTGAGCTTTTATCTTTTCCTCGTTCTCCTTGAGTAAGGCACACAACTCATCGTTCTTCAGAAGTTCCGTGCGTCTATCCTCATAAAGTTCTGTGACGAGGACCTCCAACTCCTGGAAATACAGACTAAGGGGCTTTGCTTTGCCTCTATCTCCAACATCAAAGAGGTATGGTTCTCCCTCCTCGTTTCTCCTTCCAAAGAAAATGGAGTAGTGGCCCCTCAACTCTGTGCTATAGCGTCCGCAGAGACGTCCAATCAGGTCCTGCATCACGAGATTGAGTCCTTTTTCTTTGGAGTCACTAACCATTTTGATTTCTAACGGGGGCTCTTCTCCGCGTCCTGGCTGAGTTGCTTTTATTCCCCAACAGCCCTCCTTGTTAAACTTCTTCAGGATGAAGCCCTTAACTTGAGGTAGCGGTAAACCTATCTTCTCACCGATGTCGAGAAGGTAGCAGCCAAAACGGGTGTCCTCGAAGTCCTCCGCAGTGGTGAAGTGGAAGCTCGTCATCCTTTAGGAAGAAAGAAAAGAATTTAAAACAAGAAATGTGTAAGGTAAGGAGGTACTAGTCATAAGTGTATTATTAATTTAGAGTCAAAACGAAGTCAAATCTCAATGTGATCAACAAATATAAACAACTCTTTGTAAATTGGATATTCACTATAGTGAGAGAGACAGCACCCGGCCAGCCACTTAAGTGTGGAACAGGTCTCATGTACGCGGACATGTAAGGTTTGTTTCCAGGCCGCTTCATCTCACTATGCCGCTAGGATCCAAAATTACTTAAGTAGTTAATACTATGATCAAAAGGTTTTTTCCAATCCTAAGGGCTCGAACCTACAGGCAACACAGTGCTCTGATACCATCTGTAGTGTACCTGCACCTAAAATATGGCAGATACCTGTGTATAGTGCAAATCCCTGGATCGAATCGTTTGCACACACAGTTACGATGTAATATCACAACAAAGTATCAATTTATTACATCGCTGATCCAGACTTAGAAAATATTCATTACAAATTTGCATAGCATAAAGCTAGCAGTAAACAGAGTAAACAACGGAAAATTTATTCTTCGTGGAGTCCCCAAACATCATCATGTGCCACAGGCGAGCATGTTGGTTGAAGACTCGAAAACCTTAGTAAAACTTTCACTCATCATCAGGACAGTCTGCAATAAGATATATATTGCAACAACGTGGGTCAGAACCATTAAAATGGAACTGGCAAGTGACACTATGGTGGAAACTTAGAGGAATAACTCTATGACCTATATGCTTATTTGGCTGGTGGAGCTCAAGGCTATTTTGCAGAAAGCAAGTTTTTCCCTAACCTTTTTGAAAACACTTTTCTTCTATTCGAGACATCCGTGGCATGAAATCCATTGTCTCATTCTACCCTTGTTCACCCATCAAGTTTTTAATTTATAAGTTGGAATGGTGGAATCCTCCGTTGACATCCTCGTTCAGCTGCTCAATTGTCCGTTTCCGGGGACACGGCTAAGTACTTAGATTTTAACTCTGCAGAGGTTGTGCACGTTCACCATTGTACCCATTCAACCCAAATTACCCTTTACACACCATTTCTGATAAGGAAAGAATGAGACGAGATCTTTCAGAAGCATTTTCCCTCCCACTCTGGCCTGACGCGCTCCACCTACAAATCCTCTACCACCACCTGTCAGACCGGGGAGAGTCCACGCAGCTTAGTTGATCAAGCCAGAGCCCATATTGGCAATGGCTGCACGAGAAGCAATCTTCACTTGGAGTTCTTCAGATTCCTTTGCTCCTGGGTGGCCTTCCACAAGTGAATATTCCACAGGTAAAACCCCTGGGAACAACACTCAACTCATACAGCCAAGCAACCAATTTCCACCCAGGTGTTTGATTAAAACTTAGTAGACTTATCTTTTCATCAAAATAGTTTTTGCATAGCATCACTATTCTACTAAGTAATTTCATAGGAACCTAGACTAAGGAATAAAGAGATCTATCATGGCTTGCATAGCAATGCTATCCTACACATGCTTATAGAAAATACTCTACTCATGCATAGAAATAATAGGACTTTTATGGGGGTGTGCCACTTGCCTTGGCAATCGGGAGTGCGGCAGTTACAGTTGCAAAGATTCTCGTTTCCCTCCGAATAGTCTAACAAAGAAATAAACAGCCACACATAAACACACAAGCAAAGGTTCACACAAGGAAGATATATGCTATGCATGAGATGAGATGCAACAATTTATTTCCAAATATACGCATGAATAAATTTTGTATTTGTTTCTATTATTTAATCATGAGTAAAGGGTTAATGACAAGGACTTTTTAGTTCACTTAAATAAATTTTCAAATCAAATTTTGTAAAAATGACATTTGGTCAGGGGGCATCTAAACAAGTTGTTAGCAATTTGATTTACTCAAAAATAAATTTTCTAACTAAAGTTATGTTAAAAACACTTAAACTACTCTCAAAAATATTTGAAAATTTTGTATGTGTCAAAACAGAAAACTAATGAATCCAAAGTGTTCTACTGGTTCTAAGGATTTCAAATATATAAAAATAATTAAATTTGGTTAAACAGATAAAAAGTAATGATGAAAACAGTGTGCAGGGGGTTTTCTGCAAAACTGCCAGATTAAAAGATTTAATATAAATTCAGAAAATAAAATCTGACGTGGCGCTGACGTGGTGCTGACGCGGCGCTGACGTGGCGCTGACGCGGCACTGACGTGGCGCTGACGCGGCGTACCGGTTCGGAGTTTTAAGTGATCTAATCCTAGCCGTGCACTGGGGATCTAACGGTCCAGATCTAATCGACCAGAACCGAGCGGCGCTGTCGCCGGAAACCTAGCCGGAGGTGACTCCCGCGGTGGCGGCGCGCCGGCGACGGATGTTCTACACGATCTAGTGCGCTATGGGACGAACGGATCATACCAGAATGCAGAGGAGGTCGACGCGGAGACGATGGCGAGGTCGTGGGGGCTGGGGCGTCCTTTGCTTCCTGGGATTGCTCGCCGGAGTCGTGCGCGGCGGCGGGTTGCTTCGGTAGTGCACCGTTACAACGACACGCTGCGAGACAGAGTGCGAAACCATGTCACAACGATGCGCAAAGATGAAACAAAACGAAGGGGAGAGGAGAGAAGGTCCGGGGTGGCCGGAGTTGAGCACACGGTGCGAGTTTTACCGGCGGTAGCGGCGGAAAGTCGAGGTCTCGTGCGGGCAGCCTCGTGGCTCTCGGAAGGTGGTGCTTGGGGCAAAAGAGAGAGGGGATCGAGGGGATCTTATAGCAAGAAACGGCGACGTATAAGGGGCAATGAATCCTCCGCAATGAATCGAGATTACTCGGCCGTTTCTCGGCGTCGTCGTGGGCGTGATTTGGGGCGAGCCGTTGCAGCGGGAGGGATGACAGGTGGGGCCCACCTGTCAGCGAGTGAGCGCGCGCGCGCGGGCGGGGACGGGCCGCTGGCGGGCTGGTTTGCGTCGCGCGCGCGGTAGATAGCTAGTGGGCTTCGGCCCACTGGCTGGCCCGATTCTATTTTTCCTTTTTGAAAATTCTTTTCTGTTTTTAAATCTTTTGAGTATAAAACAAATTCAAAACTATATTAAAACTTCTCAGAAAAATTCATTAAAATATAATTTGAAAAGCTTATGAAAAATAGATCCTTTTGACATTATTTTTGTCTAAAATAAAAATAGAATAAAAGGAACATTATTATAATTTCAAAATAACAATTTTAAAGGATATAAAGTCAATTTAAATATATTTAATTAATTAAATTCAAATTTTATGTGATTCATATGACATGTTTAATGATGATGATGCATGGATGCAAAAGTTTTAAATTTTTATGAAAATTGGGATGTTACAGAATGATGCGCCACAACTCGATTGAAGAGCTGCACACATGAGACTTCATCACATATTGCCATTGAGAGAATGTATAATCTTTAAGAAATGGGGGATCACCCCTATAAGAGACTTGCGGATGAGGAATAATGGGATCGGGTGTATGGTATTGGGATGGGGGAGGAGTGGCGTTGTAGCCTTTAGGCACTTAATCTTGGGAAGATGGAGTTTTTTGATGGTTTGAGGAACTAGTAGCCTCACCCATCCCATCCAAAGGCAATTGCTTTCCCTTTATCGATTCGGGGTCCACATTTTGAGTAATGCCTGGAAGCACCGGAGGCTTTGAGGGAAATGCAAGAGAAGTTTCCTTAGATGTCTTGAGAGACTCAAGCATATCATGAAACTTCTTGAACTCGGTTTATATGGACGATGTCAACTTTGTTTCCAAAGAGTTGATATCGGCCATAGTGGCACCTTTCTCTTGCATTGCCGCCAAAGTCACGGCGTCCGCTTCGGTAACCTATTTCGGGTCAACTTGCATTGTCCAAGGTTGGTCTCAAGCGGTGAAGCTTTTAAGAGACAACCTGGCTCTTATACCAGTTGAACGGCAGTTGACCACCTAGATGGGGGGTGAATAGGTGGTGACCAATTTTTATGTCTTTTCCAGTTTTAGGCTAGCGGAAAGTAAGTTGTCTATAAGTGCAACTAGGTGATACAAGTGATAGACAACAAAGAAGCTAAGCAAGTACAGGAATTTAAGATGCGGTAAAGGAGAGTGGAACAAGACAACCGTAGGAACTCGAAGACGGCAATTTTATCCCGAGTTCCACCACATAGGTGTACGTCTCGTTGGAGGGATGTGAGCTACCACAAAGGTTTGCTCAACGCCACAAAGGCCTCACCCTATTCTCTTGTGAATTCGACCACAAAGGTGCGAATCCACGTTTCCACTAAGGACTCCTTTAAGGGCGGAGAAGGTCCCGTACAAATTCGTGAGGCACACACCCACAACTGAATTGGGGGCTCTCACAATGACCACAACAGGTCACTTCCACAAAGGAATCTGTCGTGGTATCGGCATAATTGATAGGAGACGGGGGTCCTCTAGCCTACGTATGGATTGTGGGGAAGAAGGTTGGTGTCGTCGAGGTCGGGATTGAACACGGCGAGTTTACCCAGCTTCGGATCCCACAGCGGTGGCGGGATCCTACGTGCTGCTATAATTCACTATGAGGCAATAGCCGTGAACAGGTTACAATGTGTTTGATGCGTATTGAAGCGTCTGCCCTAAAGGCTCCCTGGTGGCCGGCTTATATAGGCGGCCAGACCCCAGGGTACAAGGTAAGTGCTTGTCCGGCAAGTAATCAGAGTCCTAGACCTAGCCGGCTTAGTTGCCGCCTTCCGTCTTGGGCTCGGTGGCTTGATGGGCCATGGCCTCCCGCCTTCC
The DNA here is from genome assembly GCA_026929855.1 of Poa annua. Lineage (NCBI taxonomy): Eukaryota > Viridiplantae > Streptophyta > Magnoliopsida > Poales > Poaceae > Poa > Poa annua. The sequence continues at coordinate 73,135,425 of CM049431.1, read as the reverse complement.
TTGGACCGTCCGCCTACTTCCTTGCACGTCAGCTATCTAGGCCGCCCGGCAGGCCTTGGCCTTACCACCCTTGGGCCACCCTGGACTGGCCGGATTGATCCATGCTGGTTATACCCCTAGTTGATATATCCCCAACATTAGCCCCCAGAAAGGTTGAAGTTCTCCAGGCGCCGGCTTCTCCTTGATTCCCCATCTGCCAAGGTTGGCGGCTGCAGGACTTGAACCATTCTGAAAATCAAAGAGGCATGCGTGTCTTGATGTTGACAGGCGGCCGCCTTTGTCCATCATGGGAAAAGACGGCTACTCGGCAATCTTTGCCGAGCATTCTTCTTGGCGGTTTCCACCTAGCCGGCTTCTCGACAGTTTGAAAACAGCCTAGGCGGGAATCTCGCCATGATCACAAGTTGCGGGAAAAGAGGAGGCGTGGAGATCGTGCAATCGTGTGCCGCAACGAACGTGGGACACGTGTCCGACTAAAATGCCGTTGCACAGGGAGCAACGCCTGGCCCTATAAATAGGTAGCCAAACGGTCCATTTTCTTTACCCTGCCTTTGCTCTCCGTGCGCCCTTGTCTCTTACACTTCCTCGCTCCTCGCCTCCGAACGAACTCCGGCGAGCTCTTCTCCTCCGGCGACCTTTCCTCGCGGCGATGTCCACCGGTCCCGCTCACTCGACGGCGTCGAGCGGCCCGGCGACCGAGGCCGCGCTTGCGACGCCGATGGGCGGCGCCATTACTCGTCCCGCGGCGGCGACGGCGGGCAACGTCACCTCCGTCGTCCTTCGGACTTCCTCCGCGCGCGCTCCCGCGGCGGGCTCCTCGGCTCCTCCACCGACCACCACGGCAACGGCGACGGCGAACGCCCCCGGCAACGAGGAAGAAGAAGCGGCGGACCTCGGGTCCCGCTACTGGCTACCTTCTATCGTCGACGAAGACGCCCTCCAAGATTTGGAGGCTGTCGGCTACCTCCCCACTCGGGAGGATTGCCGGTGGAGGGCCGCCTTGGGAGACATCATCCCGGCTCCGGAAGCCGGAGAACGGGTAATCCTCACCTCCCACCTGGTCAGGGGAATGGCGCTTCCGCCTTCCGCCTTCTTTAGTGAGGTCTTAGATCACTACGGGCTCCAGCCCCATATATCGCACCCAATAGCATATTACTCTTAGCCGGCTTCACAGCTCTTTTCGAAGGCTATCTAGGTATTAGGCCTAGTTTAGACTTCTTTAGATACTGTTTCCGTTGCCGGCGCCAGACGGTGCCGGACGGCGGGCTGGCGACCTGCGGCAGCGTCACCTTCAACTGCCGCCAGGGCCGCCAATGGTATCCTAAGATACCATACCTCGAGTCCGTCAAGGGCTGGACCTCCACCTTCTTCTACTGCCAAGACATGGCAGCGCCGGGCCGTCAAATCGGCATTCCGGCATTCGTCAACGCGCCGCCCATGCCTCGCCCATGCTGGGACGAGGCGGTGCCCAAGTTGATGGAGGAACTCCGCCTTATTCAAAGGCGGATCGAGTTCCTCACGAGGACGATGGCTCCCCCCCAGCTGGATGGGGTCGACACCGTCATTTGCTGGCTCGGCCGGCAAATCCTCCCCCTGCGGTACAGCCCGCACAAGATGTGTCAGTATTCGCCTACTAACACAGCCTCTCTTCGCGTGAGCGAAGAGATATTGCCGGTCGCCGACCTGGCATTCCGGCTCCGCAGCCTCGTCAAGGCGGGGTCGGTGAAGGCGGTCGAGGGCGTGCCCATGCACACCCACGACAATCCTCCCCTCGAGGTGAATATTTTCTTCCTTTGCCCCTTACTTGACAGCGTTGCCGGCTAGGTTTAAGTTCCTTTAACATGTCTTCTTTTTCAGCTCTCCGAGTTGAGGGAGGATGACCTGGCTCCCGACTTCTACGAGTCGGAAGCCGGGAAGACGAAGAAGCGCAAGGCGTCCGGCGCTGCTTCCTCTACGGCGAATGCCGAGAGGAAGAAACGGATCGCGTCGGCTACCGAGCCGACTCTCGCCAACATTGGCGAGAACGCGGGGATTAACATCCCCCGAAGGTACTTCAACTTTGCCTTTTCCAGATGGCGAACCTTTTGAACATTGGCTGACTTATTGTGCTTGCTTTTTGTTAACAGGGAAAGGGTCGCGACCTCCCGGTTGACGACCAGGCTCCTTGGCAAAGGAAAGCGGCCGCAAGGCGGCTCGCCGGCCACCGTGCCGCCAACTCCCCCGCTCCACGCCGGCAGCTTCATGGCTGACGCTCGGCGCCAACCTTCAGCTCCGGCTTCAGGTGCTCCGCCAAAGATCCCCTGCACCGATCGCGCGCCGACAACTCCTCTACTACTGGCTGAGGCTACGGCCGATGATGCCGCTCAATCGCGCGCCGCCAATGAAGGGTTGCTGGAAACGACTGCCGGCGGGTCTCGGAGGGCAGCTCCGACTGCGGGAGGCGGCAAAGTCAGAGACCCTTGGTCTACCTTTAAGGAGGCCAAGGAGTCAACTTTGGCTTTTGCCGCCTTTGCCTCGCAAGCCTTCGACGACTTGGAGGGCGACCTATCTGTAAGTTTCTACCCCTCCGGCATATACATAGTCTTTCCCCCGAGCACTTAGATGGCTAGTCAAAGGAGACTTTGACTGCCGGCTTAGTGGTTACTCAACAATATGTTATATGCTTTTGGTTTTTGTTGCAGGGCCTTGTGTCCGCCAACGTCGAGCTCGTCTCCTCCCGAGTCGAGATAAATCGGCGTCACCGTGACCTGAAGAAGGAGTGCGAGGCCAAGGACAGGCGGATCGCCGAGCTGGAGGCAGCCCGCAAAAAAGATGAAGGTAGGGCGGATCCCTTTCTCCAACTGTGCTTTTGAGCTATGTTTCCGTCAGTCATTTTAGCTTGGCGAATCCATATTTGTAGAACTGCTAGACCATGCCCAGGATATCCTGAAGGCGTCCACTGATATGCAAGCTCTTATGAATGAAGCTTCGGACTTGGCGGCCGCCAACCTGGAGTTGAAGGCGGCTCATCAAAAAGAGATGGAGGCCCAGCAACTCAAGTTTGCGCAGGAATCCAGCCAGCTCACTGGTGAGCTGGAAAGCCTGCGCAACAAGTTGGCGGAGGCGGAGAAGATGGCTGCGGAAGAGATATCCAAGCAGACTTCTCGCGCCCAAACTGCAGAGGACGCGCTGGCAACTCATATGATTGAGTTGTCGGCTTTCCATAACTCAGTCCTTGGTAACTTCTTGCTCCTTTTTTGATACTGCCATGTTGCTTTAGCCTGAGCCCAACTTATGGCTTTACCTTTGATGCAGTTCCCGCCGGTTTAGGCGATGACAAGGTTGTCAGCCCCCGCCTGGATCGCCTTGTGCGTCTGGGCGAGCTGATCGCCGAGACTTTGGCGGCGTCCAAGCGGTTTGCCGCCAAGTTCTTCACTTCGTCTGGCAGCCAGGAGCCTACCGAGTTCAGCGACGTGCCCGCCATCTTGGAGCAGGCGACCAAATTGCACAAAAGCTCGCTGAAGTCGGCGGCGCGGGGAGGAGCCAAGACTGCCCTTGGGTTGTTCATGGCGCACTACCCCGAGGCGGAGATAGAAGCCGTCACCGAAGGCATGCCGTCAACTTACGAAGACGGTAGCGAGGTTGAGCCGGTCGCTGTGCTGGACAGCCTTGCCGGCTACGCCACGCGAGTCGCCGACATGGTGGATACTTCAATCTTCTACCGGCGCCATCCTGTGCTTGGCGGAGAGGGAGCTGAAGCTGCCGGCGCGGCCGAGGCGGAGGGGAGTGATAGTTCCGGGGCTGAAGTTGTCAGCCCCCAAGCCTGATGTAGACGCTCCCCCGAGCCATATCTTTTTTCTATCCTTGCCTTCCACCAGCCTTATTTTGTCGGCCCCTGAAACAATGCACCATTTGTAATATTTGTATATACTTTTGCTGTTGCCTTGTTAGGCGGAAACTAGCTGACAAGTTTTACTTTGTATTTATTTATATGGCCCGCCTTAATTTTACCCTGACTTATATGCTTGACTTTTTGTATGTTGACGAAACCTCAGCCGGTAACTTTAGCTGAAACAACCAGGGCTAGACCATTTGTTTAGAATCAGAGACCAAAGCCAACATGTCGGTGTCAAAGACATACTACTAGGCGAACCACATATAAGTAATCAGAGGCAAAGGAATTAGGCGGCGCAAAATGTTTGTTTTTGCTTTGGGTTGGCTCGAAAGCTGCAAGTATCTACCAGTTTGAACCTTTGCACGGAGCTAGTAAATAGGTAACTTAGATACATAGGGGAAATATGATTGCAAGAAAAGACAAAAGATGGCATGCATCTCAACACAGATGAGGAACCATAGACTTTTATTTCATAATCATATTGAACTTATTACAATTCTAAATTGCTAAGTGTAGAAAGGACGTAGCTGCTCAATGTTCCAAGGCCGTCTTGTTTGCTCGAACGGATCGTCAATGCCTCTCTTGCGCTTGGTTCCCCTTTTTCCTGCCGCCTTCTTGCGCATTTTCTTTTCTTCTTCGTCGCGGATGTCGGCTAGGTAGTAGGAACCATTGAGCAACGCCTTTGTGACTATAAACGGTCCTTCCCATGGCGGGGATAGCTTGTGCAAGCCTTTTCTATCTTGAATTAGGCGGAGAACCAGGTCACCTGTTCTGAAGCTTCGCTTCCGCACTCTCCGGCTATGATAGCGGCGGAGTTGTTGCTGGTACAAGGCGGAGCGATGGAGAGCGACGTCTCTTTCTTCGTCTAGCAGGTCTAGGCTATCCTGTCTTGCACCTTCTACGTCTTGCTCGATGTAGGCTTGAACTCTTGGGGAATCGTACTTCATGTCGGTAGGTAGCACTGCCTCTGCGCCATATACTAAGAAGAAAGGAGTGTAGGCGGTGGATCTGTTCGGCGTTGTGCGCAAACTCCATAATACCGACTGTAACTCATCTGCCCAAGCGCCGGCTGCCCTATGTAATGGAGCTTCGAGACGAGGCTTAAGTCCTGATAGGACTAGGCCGTTTGTACGCTCTACTTGCCCATTGGATTGAGGGTGTGACACGGATGCCAAATCAAGCCGGATGCCCAGATCATTGCAGTATTCTTCTATATCGCCTTGAGACAAATTGCTGCCATTATCGGTGATAATGATGTGTGGAACTCCAAACCGAGAGATAATTCCCCAGAGAAAGTTGGTGGCTGTTCGTGCGTCAAGTTTGCTGATCGGTTTGGCCTCGACCCATTTGGTGAACTTGTCGACAGCGACCAATAGGTGAGTGTACCCACCGCGCGCCTTTTTGAAGGGACCCACCATGTCTAAGCCCCAGACCGCGAACGGCCAGGTGATTGGGATCGTCCTTAGCTCCTGTGCCGGCAAGTGAGGTTGACGGGCGTACAACTGGCAACCTTTGCATGTTTTAACGATGTTCTCGGCATCTTCTTTGGCGGTGAGCCAGTAGAAACCTTGGCGGAAAGCTTTGGATACAATGGACCTAGCGGAAGCATGATGCCCGCAGGCGCCAATATGTATGTCCTTCAGAATTTCCCGGCCTTCCTCCGGCTGTATGCACCGCTGATAGATGCCACATGTGCTTCGCTTGTATAGCTCGCCTTTTATTATCGTGAATGCTTTGGCTCGCCTTATGATCTGCCTTTTTAGCACCTCATCGTCCTCCGGCAACTTTTGGTCGGTTAGAAAATCGAGATATGGGACTGTCCAATCCGGCAGTGTTAAGTAGACAGCGAGACTTGCCGCTTCTACCGGTTCTTCTGAGTCGGGGTCCATCAAATCGGCGCCTTTAATGGATGGCTTGTGCAATTGCTCCAGGAATATATCTTTTGGTACCTTTCTGCGTTCCGATCCCAGTCTGGCAAGTGTGTCTGCCGCCTCATTCTCAGCTCTTGGAACATGTCGGACTTCGTAGCCTATGAAGTTTTTTGCAAATTCGTCAACTTTGGCTCTGTAAGCCGCCATTGTTGCGCTTTTCGCATCCCATGTTCCGCTTACTTGCTGTGCGACCAAATCTGAGTCGCCGTAACAGAGGATTCTTTTGACGCCTAGGTCGTTTGCCACGTGTAACCCATGAAGCAAAGCTTCGTACTCGGCAACATTGTTGGTTGCTGTGAAGTGGATTTGTAACACGTAGCTAAGCTTGTCACCTTTACGCGTACGTAGAACGACTCCAGCCCCCGAGCCTTTGAGCATCTTTGATCCGTCAAAGTGCATGACCCAATATTCTGACTCGGGGAGTGCTGTTTCCTCCATAGCCTCTGTCCAGTCGGCGGCAAAGTCTGCAAGTGCTTGAGATTTGATGGCGGTCCGTGGTTTATAGACTATATCAAAAGCGGCAAGTTCGATGCCCCACTTGGCGACTCGACCTGTTGCCTCTGCATTGTTGATTATGTCTCCCAATGGTGCCTTGCTGACTACTGTCACTGTGTGTTCCTGGAAGTAATGCCTAAGCTTTCTGGCGGCGAAGAATACACCATAAGCCAGCTTTTGGTAATGCGGATACCTCTGCTTGGAGGCGGAGAACACTTCACTGATGAAGTAGACCGGTCGCTGTTCACACGCCGCGGCTTCGCTCTCCTTTCTTTCCACAGCCAAGACAACACTTACAACAGCTCCTGTTGCCGCGATGTACAGCAGCATTGGTTCCTGCGATCGAGGTGCTGCCAATATCGGAGCGGACATGAGGGCCTCCTTAAGTTGTTGCAAGGCGGCGTCTGCCTCTGCTGTCCACTCGAAGTTGTCGGATTTCTTCAGTAGCCGGTAGAGAGGCATTGCCTTTTCCCCTAGGCGGCTTATGAAACGACTGACGGCTGCCGCCGATCCGGCTAGGCGCTGCACGTCCTTCAGACAAGTAGGTCTGGATATGTTTTGTATGGCCTTGATCTTCTCCGGGTTAACCTCAATCCCTCGTTCTGAGACGATGAAACCGAGGAGTTTGCCGGCTGGGACGCCGAAAACACACTTGGCGGGATTGAGCTTCATCTGATACCTCCGGAGGTTCTGAAAAGTTTCTTCCAAGTCCTCTAGGAGATCTACCTTCTTTTTTGACATTACCGCGATGTCGTCTACATAGACGTGAACATTGCGACCGATCTGTTCGTGCAGGCAATTTTGCATACAGCGCTGGTATGTTGCCCCTGCATTCTTCAGGCCAAAAGGCATGGTAATGTAGCAGAAAGTCCCATATGGAGTTGTGAAAGATGTTTTCAGTTGATCTGACTCTCTCATCTTGATTTGGTGGTATCCTGAGTAGGCGTCCAGAAAACAAAGCAGCTCGGAGCCTGCTGTGGAGTCTACGACTTGGTCAATCCTAGGCAGCGCAAAGGGATCCTTTGGGCAGCACTTGTTAACACCAGTATAGTCGATACACATCCTCAGCTCTTTATTCTTCTTTGGGACAAGTACAGGATTTGCCACCCAATCGGTGTGTACAACTTCTTTTATGAAATTGGCGGCCTTCAGCCTATTTATCTCCTTCCCTATAGCCTTGCGTCTCTCATCTCCAAAGCGTCTTGTTGCTTGTTTCACCGGCTTGGATCCTTTTATGACGTTGAGCGAGTGCTCGGCAAGTTCCCTCGGTACACCAGGCATGTCGGAAGGCGACCATGCAAAGATGTCACGATTCTCACGGAGGAACTCGACGAGCGCGCCTTCCTATTTGCTGTCAAGGTTGGAGCCGATGACAACTTGCTTAGACTTGTCACCTGGGATGAGGTCCGCCTTTTTGGTGTCTTCTGAAGCTTCGAAAGTCTTCTTGACATCCATCTTTGGCTTTGGCATGGAGTTGTCTGAATCCGCCCCGAGCAGCGCGAGTTCTTCCTTGTGGATGACGGCTTCTGCGAAGGCGGCCATGCCACGCTCGCACTCCTTGGCTTTCTTGAAGTTGCCGGAAACCGTGATGGTTCCGTTTTCCCCCGGCATTTTAAGCTTGCTGTATATGTAGCACGGGCTTGCCATGAACTTGGTGAAAGCCGGTCGTCCAAAGATTGCATGATAGGCGCTTTTGAAGGGGACAACTTCGAACCGGAGGAACTCTGAGCGGTAGTTCTCTTTTGGTCCGAAAGTTACCTTCAGCCTGATGCTTCCCATTGACTTTGCTTGCCTGCCGGGTACTATGCCATGAAATGTGAGGTTGCTGTGATCCAGCTGATCCTCTGACAGGTTCATGCGGCTTAGTGTGTCGTAGTACAGGATGTTGAGGCTGTTGCCGCCATCCATGAGTACCTTTGTGAGTCTGAAGTTGTCGATAATGGGGTCGACGACAAGGGCGTACTTGCCTGGGTGAGGAACGTGATCAGGGTGGTCGGACCGGTCCCAAGTGATTGTTGCCTCCGACCAGTTCAAGTACTGAGGGACGTCCGGCATTGTCGCGTTGAGTTCGCGCATCTCCGCCTTATCCGCTTAAGCCGAAGGTGTGCCGACAAAGCATACAAGAGATTCTTTGACCTTCGGATACGGCTTCTTTTTCTTGGCGGTTGCGTCCTCTTCGCTTGAGATAGACATGTCGTCGTCATCCTCATCCTCCTTGCTGTCTTTCTTGTCGTTCTTCTTTGACTTCTTTGACTTCCAGCCGACTGTGGGATCCTTTTTGAAATCATCCATGAAACGGCACTCTCCAAGCATGTGGTTGACCTTGCCCAATGAGGCGTGGATGGGACACGGTTAGAGCTTTGCCTGTTCGTAAGTGATTCGCGCCGCCTTAGGCCCTGAGCCGGCTTCGCGATTATCTTTCTTATTTTTCCACTTCTTTTTGCCGGCGTTTCCTTGGAACGCTACGGCTACCTCATTGGAAGGACCGGCTTTGTCATCCGCTGCCTGTTTGCGCTTGTTGTTCCGCTTTGGTATGATGTTGACGTCTGGGTCATCGTCCCGGGCGTCGTCATCCGCCGCTGCGTATTGGGCGGCTAGGTTGAGCATCTCACCAAGGTCCGTGATTTGCTCGCGGACGAGCCTATGACGGAGCAAGGACTTCTTCTGTAGGCCCGTGTAGAAGGCATGGATAGCCTGTGCGTCCGAAACACCATGACAGTTGGCCTTTTCGGATATCCAGCGGCTGACAAAATTTGTCATGGTTTCGTCCGGCTTTTGGATACAGCGTTGCAAATCCGTGTAGGTATTTGGACGCTTGTATGTTCCTTGGAAGTGCTGGGAGAAAACCTTTTCCATGTCGTACCAGCTATGGATGGACTTTTCAGGGAGGTTGTCGATCCAAGCTCTTGCCGTGCCTTCCAACATGAGAGGTAGGTAGCGGACGGCAATATGGCTGCTCCCGCCGGCAATCTCTATGGCCATGGCGTAGTCGGAAAGCCATGAGTCCGGCTTAACAAGGCCGTTGTACCTAGAACAATTTTTTGACACTGATGTCACGTCCTTGGGGAACGGCTCTTTGCGGATGGCGTCACCGAAGCACTTTGGTCCAGAATATAGCGGCTCCTTTCCTCTTGCTATGTCTTGTAGGCGGTGTCGTGCGTCTTTTGGATCGAGCTGCCGTGCGCCTCTGTTTGCGTCCGGCTCGTCCTGCGCCGCCCGGCTTATGCTACGCCTGGGCCCTTCTACCTCCTCTCTCCTCTTGCTGCCAGTGCTATGCTGCGGAGACCGGCTGCGGCCTCTCCTTGGAGGATCGTTGCCGGCATCTTTTCTAGGCGGCTGCCTGTTGTTCCGGCTACCGCCATTGTCGCGTCTTGGCTGTGGTGGAGGTTTTAGGTCTCCTCTGCTTCCCGTCCTTGAATTCTCGTCCCGCCTTTGTTTTGGCGGCGGTGCCTTCTTTGGAGGTGGCGTTGCCTTCTCTGTTGCCATGGCTACTGGAGCCAGACGGGCCTTCGGGGTCGGCACCTGGTGCAGCTTTGCACTTGCCTGACTTGGACTCTAGGTCTCCCCCGCGGGCATCCGCCATGTGGCCGTAGGAATCAGCGCGAGCTTGTTGTTCTAGGGCCTTGCTTACGAAGTGTATTGCGTTGGCCAACTTCTCTTCCGCCGTGTAAGTGTTGTCATCCAGGGTATCTAGCGCGGCAGCCGCGTTGAGGATAGGGGTGCAGAAGACAACGTCCCCCCTTCTATCCACTCGCTGTGGTGCCGTACGCCAATCGAACCCTAGGTCTTGAGCCGCTGTCGTTGCTTGCGTAGGCGGCTCTTTTCCACGGCGGTTTTTTGATGACCTTTTCTCCTCGAAGAGTTGCCGGTTTGTATTGGCCGACATCTTCTCCTGCTCTTTCTTGATCTTCTTCGCAAGGCTCTCAACGTGCTCCTCTCTTTTTCGCAGGAAGTCAGAGTGCTTAAGCATATTAAGCCTAAGCTCTTCCACTTCGTCGAGTGGGGTGTTTTTGTTTACCGGAGTATTCATGATTTCGTCTACTTCTTTAATGACGGAGAGCAAATCCGTGGGTTTGCTGCTGCCGCCTTTCTCGAGGCCAGTTTTCTTCTTTGCGCCCACCTTGTCGGAACTTTCAATGAGTTGGCCGGCAGTGGTGTCTCCGGCTTCTTCCGCCGGCTTGATTTGCGCTTCTAAAGTAACTGGGGTTGTCTCGTGACCGACAACAACCATCATAGCCAGCTTGTCATGCATGTCTGTATCCGCTGTACCCTCTGAGGGAGCCGGATTTCCACTGGAAAAGCGGGTTTTGATCTTCTCTTCGAAGAGACTAGCATCATCATCGGAGTCAGAGTCTATGTTGACTTGAACAGTAGATCTGGATCCGGCATCTGACATCGCATCCTCCTGCAGAGCAGGGAGGATTGATTCAGGGTCGTTGTTTTCCGGCTGGGAGTCGGATCCCAGTCCGACAACTCCGACGAAGTGGAAATCAGATTCGGCCGACTCCTGGGAGAAGGCGGATTCAGATCCATCTTGCCGGTCGACTGCTTGGTCGAAGGGTTGGTGGGTGGGGTTGTAGAAACGCGGTAGGCCGTACGCCTCTGGTGTGTACCCGATTAAGACGTCGATCCCTCCGATCGACACGATTGCGCATCCGATAAGGTAGTCGTCCGCCGGGAGCCAGGACTCATCCGAGTTGACGTAGCTATGGCCGTCAAACCTTGTGACGCGACCGACGGCGATCTGCTTGCCCACGCCGCCAAGTGTTCCCGCCTGGAAGGTGACGCCAGGAACCTTATGCCCCACGGTGGGCGCCAACTGTCGTGGTATCGGCATAATTGATAGGAGACGGGGGTCCTCTAGCCTACGTATGGATTGTGGGGAAGAAGGTTGGTGTCGTCGATGTCGGGATTGAACACGGCGAGTTTACCCAGCTTCGGATCCCACAGCGGTGGCGGGATCCTACGTGCTGCTATAATTCACTATGAGGCAATAGCCGTGAACAGGTTACAATGTGTTTGATGCGTATTGAAGCGTCTGCCCTAAAGGCTCCCTGGTGGCCGGCTTATATAGGCGGCCAGACCCCAGGGTACAAGGCAAGTGCTTGTCCGGCAAGTAATCAGAGTCCTAGACCTAGCCGGCTTAGTTGCCGCTTTCCGTCTTGGGCTCGGTGGCTTGATGGGCCATGGCCTCCCGCCTTCCTTGGACCGTCCGCCTACTTCCTTGCACGTCAGCTATCTGGGCCGCCCGGCAGGCCTTGGCCTTACCACCCTTGGGCCACCCTGGACTGGCCGGATTGATCCATGCTGGTTATACCCCTAGTTGATATATCCCCAGCAGAATCCACAAAGGATCAAAACACACAAGATTGAACCTAGCTATCCACAAAGGAATCCTAGATCCGTTTCCCCTCAAGATAGAGAGGGGGGAAAACAAAACGCTTTGGTGGAGTTGTTGATCGGTGGCTTCTCCCTCAGATCTCCAAGTATCAAATGATTTGAGTGGCTAGATTGGGAGATCCGGAAGAAACAAGCTTCAGCACCAATGGAGGAGAGAGAAAACGAGAAGCTTAAACTGCTGGAGGTAGGTGGAGGGGTATTTATACCCCTCCCCAAATTCTGCCCGTTGTACAGCCGCTATCTCGGAGATCTCCTGGTTGAGGTCCGGAGATCTCCGGTCTCCGGAAATCTCCTGCAGTATTTCCGGCTGAGTGGAGCTCGAGGTCAGTGCTGATTGGTCTTCTTGACTTGTAGAAAATCTTCTGCCACTCGGAGATCTCCGGACTGGGGCTCGGAAATCTCCGAGCGGCGGAAATCTCCTAGAGCATTTCTGGCTAAACTTGAAATGGAGTCAGTGCGCATCTGAGTTCTTGACTTGGTGAAATTCTTCTGTCACTCGTAGACCTCCGGACTGGGACTCGGAAATCTCCGAGTGCCGGAAATCTCCTAGAGCATTTCCGGCTAAAATCGAAATGGAGTCAGTGCGCATCTGAGATCTTGACTTAGTGGAAATCTTGATTAGCTCGGAGATCTCCGTTCTGGGGACCGGAAATCTCCGAGTTCTGGAAATCTCCTGACTAATTTCCTGATGAAAGACCAAGTGATGCAGTACTGAAAATTAGGCAATATAAGTATTCACTTTATCAACCGACCTGTACTAGAACCTGTATTGTTCATCACAAACATTAGAACACCTTTTGTGTTGTCATTAGTCACCAAAATATAGGAGTGCAATGAATGCACTTTCAATGGTGACGTGGGGCTACCTTTCGACTAGCCCACAATGAGGCTACCTGGGCCGCGCCAAGCATGGAGAGGCCCACAGGAGGCCCACTCGGGGTACCACGTATCCTAATCCAACTCGGTTAGGTTTCATAACCTGCCATATCTGTACCGACCACCCGAGACTTGGCTACCTATAAAGCCAGGAGGGTTGCCCATCCTAGAAGACACGTCAATAGCCACCACCACAAACCCTAGCGAGATCGCAATCTCGCCGCCATTGTAATCGCAACTCGCCATCAATAACAGACAAGCAGGAGTAGGGTGTTATCCTCCGGGAGCCTGAACCTGGGTAAAACCTTGCTTGTCAGCCGTCGTGATCACCAACGCTCCTCTCTCTCCCCTTCAATCAACCCGGGGTGCACAACCCTGGAACTTGTCGAGTTACACCCTCGTCAATTGGCGCCGTATGTGGGAATGACATCAAGCGTTGGAATCATGGTCGCACTGGCTCCATCCGCATTGAAGATCGGGATCGACGTCACTCGGGAGCCCATCCGCTTCGGCTCCTTCGAGTATGTCCTCCACCCGCCGGCCCATCTCCCGGTGTACGCAGATCTGCGCAAAGGTATACATATCACCTTCGGCTCCATATATTGTTCTGTCGACAGTCGTGGCATGTTCAGGTCTGCGACAGCCGCGCCACGCGTGGCCATGGCACCCGCATCCGTTACCTGCGGGCCACCATCGACCTCACCCGCCGCGGGAGCTGCGCCTGCCACATCTACGAAGATCGTGCCTGCATCGACTACATCGTCAACCTCGGCGACGGCCGCGCAGATCGAGTCTACTCCGACCATCTCGATCGCACGGTCGACAAGGCCAAGACCTACCTCAATTGCGACTGTACTAGTTCGTGCGACCAAGGACGTATCGTCGACTGCCGCGTCACACGCACCCTCGTGGGATCGTCAAGTCTTCCCCAAGCCTATTGCACTCGCCCCTGCGACTGCGAAACCTCCGTCCGCGGCCACGGTGACCATCCTCCGAAGACGCAACGACGACTATGCTGCCCACGTAGCAGCAATTTTCGATCCCGAGCAAGATTCGGATCAAGGAAGTAGCAGCGGCAGCGTCAACACTCCTACCGAAGTTTACCCCCAACAAGTCTTCATGGCCAACACCGAGCCTCCAGAAGGCAACGGGGAACCCGCATACCCACTGGAGGTGGTCATGCCTGACCAGACACGGCTCACCATCACACGAGACATGGGAATCAGGGCCTTGAAGCATGTCGACGACGGCACTTTTCCTGCACCCGACGCGCCCAGAGAAGACCACCTGGCGGTCCAGTACTTGCTACGCAAGGAAGGCGAGCGACTTCGCGCCGAAAAGGCCGAGCTGCTTAGGCGCAATAGGGACGCGGATGCATCGAGTGCCAGACGGGCCGCCATCTCGTTCACTTCCTCCTCGGATGTTAACCAAGGAGGACGGCGACACAGAGCTCGTGTTCCCCACATGACAGACGTTGATCGAACAAGGGTCACCCGCAACCTTGACTCATCCTTCATCACCGAGGACGAGAACGGGATACCTGTCCCCAAGACCGCGAACGCCGCCATCATGCCAGTCGAGACGTACCTCCGGCTCACGCAGCCGCCGGAGGGAGATCCACGCGCCCTTCTCCACAAGCAGCAGATCATGTCCATGAAGGCAATCGAGGAAGCCTTGGCAACGGGAGCACCCAACAACCGGGCACGTGAAGAGCGGGATCGCCAAGCCCGCGAGCCAGCAACATCAGGAACACTGGCAGGGCAGCCGCTGAGACAAGCCCAACCAGGTGAAGATCTCCGCAACGTCATCACACAAAGGACAGTCGACCGTAATCGCAGCCAGCGCACGATTGACGCGACGAACCTGGATGATCCGGCCGAACGCAGCTTCGAGCCGTGCGGTGCGGCATGCTTCAGCTTCAACATCCGCGACACCCGCGTGCCTAAGGGTTTCAAGCTAACGGCAGGCACCCCCAAGTATGACGGAAAGCAAGACCCGCGCCTATGGCTCAAAGATTACCTCATCGCCTGCACCTGTCAAGGCGGGACGTCGACTATGGCAATGCAGTATATCCAGCTCATGCTCACGGACTCAGCCCGCGGGTGGCTCACCAGCCAGCCCAAAGACTCCTTCAAGACCTGGGAAGAATTCCAAGATACTTTCATAAAAAGTTTCTCTGGAACATTCGCAAGGCCGACAACCTACATCGAGTTGCAAGCCTGCAAGTAGGGAAAGGACGAGTCGCTCCGCGCGTACATCCAGCGATGGACACTCCTCCGAAATACTATGGAACCCGTCTCAGAAGACAGGGTGATGGATGCTTTCATGCACGGCGTCGCTCGCCGTGATCTCCGTGAAGAATTTGGTAGGCTCCAGTCGAAGACTACGATCGAGCTCATGAAGGTAGCAAACCAGTGGGCCGAAGGAGAGGACTACGTCCGCGACACCTCCCCAAAGAAGGAAGCCGAGACAAACAACTGGCGAGACGGACGCCAGAAAAAGAAGCAACGTTTCACCCACTCAGACACCATCGAGCTAGTAGCGGCGGGATATCAAACCCCCCGTGATGACACACGAGATAACAGTCGAGAGCATGATCAGAGTCGGCAGTCCAGCTCGGGGCAGTACAATCGCAGCAGCGGCAGCATTAGCCACAACGACGGAAGCCAGAAACGCGAGTGGAAGCGTCCATTGACTCCAGCCGAAGAGTTGATGCAACCTTGCAAGCATCACTCGTTCCGCAACCCGGAGACAGGCAAGTGGGGCTCCAACCACCTGTTGAAGGACTGTCGCAAGGCTCGGAAGATTTACCAGGCTATGCAGCAGATCATTACTCCCGTCCAAGCATTGACGACGACTCCACAGCTCGCTATTCAGGCAGCACCCGCAAACAACAACACAACACAAGCGGTTGGAACCTTCCCCCAGCAACAGCCGCAGCATGACACCCAGATGGTGGCACACGAAACATACCCAACTACGCGAGGGCAGATCAACATGATTCAAAAAGGACGTCCTTCGAACAGGGTCCAGAAGCTCATCACCCGCCAGGTACTCCAGGCTACCACCAGCACGCGCGCCGTACCGGAATACCTGAGAGGGTCAGAGACGCCCATCACATTCTCCAGGGCAGACCACCCGTCGGAGGTGCCGCGACCCGGTCACGCTGCTCTGGTTATCGAAGCCCTATTGAGACTACAGCCTGAAGAAAGTATTCATGGACGGAGGCAGCGGCATCAACATCATATTCGCCGACACCCTAAGAAGAATGAACAAGTCGACAGAGAAGTTGCCAGAGTCGGAGACCACCTTCCACGGCATAGTACCAGGGCAAGCAATCACGCCCATGGGAACAATCACACTCAACGTCATCCTCGGCACACCCGAACACTTCAGGAAAGAGTCGATCGACTTTGAGGTTGTCGACTGGAAATCACAGTATCACGCCAGACTTGGGCGCCCAACTTTTGCCAGTTTCATGGCCATACCTCATTATGCCTACCTGATGATCAATTTTCCCGGACCCAAAGGAGTAATCACTGTGCGTGGCGACTTCGACCGCTCGAACAGCTGCGACCGAGAGTTCAGCAGGATCTCGGAGTTCTTCGGGGTCGAAGAACACTTCAAGGCCATATCAGCCGACAACGACAAGAACATCTTTCCACCTCGCAAGAAGCCAGCCAAGGACGCAGCATTCAACACGAACGACGACACCGTCACCCACCAAGTCCATCCGACTGACAGCAGCAAGACGGTCAAAGTATCGTCAAGCTTGACCCCCGCATAGGAAAGCGTGCTCGTCGAGTTCCTGCGTGAGAACTGGAAGATCTTTGCATGGCAACCTTCTGACATGCCAGGAATACCCAGGGAACTCGCCGAGCACTCTCTAAAAGTCCACAAGGACGCAAGACCAGTCAAGCAAGCCATGCGACGATTCTCAGGTCCCAAACGCGACGCAATCACCGCAGAAATCGATCGACTGCTGCACGCCAAGTTCATCCGAGAAATCAAGGACTCGGACTGGGTCGCCAACCCCGTCCTGGTGGAAAAGAAGAAGACAAAGAAACTGCGCATGTGTGTAGACTTCACAGCTGTCAACAAATGTTGTCCAAAGGATCACTTCCCGCTCCCGCGGATAGACCAGATCGTCGACTCGACAGCAGGCTGCGAGCGCCTATCTTTCCTGGACGCCTACTCAGGTTACCAGCAGATCAGGCTGAAAGTCGAAGACGAAGAGAAAACAGCATTCATCACACCCGACGGCGTTTTTTGCTACCAGACAATGCCCTTCGGGTTGAAGAACGCTGGCGCCACATATCAGCGCACCATGCAGGTATGCCTTAAGGGGCTTATCGGGCAAATTGTCCAGGTCTACGTCGATGACATCGTTGTCACGCCGGAAGGAGGACACCCTAGTCGACGACCTTCGCAAGGTCTTCGCAGCACTCGACGCATATCAGATCTAACTCAACCCAGAGAAGTGCGTATTCGGCGTGCCAGCCGGAGAATTACTGGGTTACCTTGTCTCCGCAAGAGGAATCGAAGCAAATCCTGAGAAGGTGCAAAACATACTCACGATGCCAGCACCCACCAAGCTCAGGGAAGTCCAACGACTAGCCGGCCGAGTCGCAGCTCTCAGCCGGTTCATAAGTAAGTTGGGCGAGAAGGCCTTACCCTTCTACCAACTGATGAAGAAGACGGACAAATTCGAATGGACACAGGAGGCGCAGGAGGCGTTCGACCATCTCAAAAAGACCCTGACGACTTCCCCGGTCATAGTGGCACCACTGGAGAACGAGCCGCTATACCTATACGTCTCAGCGACAAACAGGGTGGTGAGCACGGTACTCGTGGTTGAGCGAGAAGAAGACGGACACCCTCATCCTGTCCAGAGGCCAGTTTACTACCTCAGCGAAGTCCTCACACTGTCCAAGCAGAACTACCCGCACTAACAAAAGCTGGCGTACGGGGTCTTCATGACCTCACGGAAAGTTGTCCACTACTTCTCAGAGCACCCGATCACGGTGGTAAGCTCCTCCGGCCTGGCAGACATCCTCACCAATCAGTGCGCGACAGGACGAGTCGCCAAGTGGGTTGTTGAGCTAGGACCCTGGGGGCTGAAATATGCTCACCCGAAGTCCATCAAGGCCCAAGTCCTTCCGGAATTCACTACCGAGTGGATAGAAGCCCAGCTACCTAACATCCCCGACTTGTCCAATGCATGGACCATGTACTTCGACGGCTCCAAGAAATTCACGGCGGCTGGGGCAGGAGTTGTGCTCATCTCCCCCAAAGGCGACAAGCTGAAGTACGTCATGCAGATGGATTTCCCAACACCCTCCAACAACGAAGCCGAATACGAGGCCCTGATCCACGGCATGCGGATGGCCAAGAACTGTGGCGCCACGCACCTTATGATCTATGGCGACTCCTACCTGGTTGTGCAGCAAACCATGAAGTCCTGTGACGCCATCGCCGACAACATGATCGCTTACAGAGACTTGTACAACCAGCTGGAGGGAAACTTCGACGGCTGCGAGCTACGACACATCGGCCGCGACAGCAACGAGGAAGCCGACATCCTGGCCAACATGGGGTCAGATAGGGTACCAGTACCATCTGGCGTCTTCCTCGAGCGCATCACGCAAAGGTCCATCAAGACTCAACCCGCGGCAAAACCCTCCACGGCGGCAACAAGCACCTCGAACCAGCCCAGCCAAGCAAAGGATCCCATGAAAGTGATGCTAGTCGAAGCTACCTAGACAGGACCGTACCTGGCATACATACTGCACCAGAGGTTGCCAGCAGACCCAGTCGAAGCAAAGCGCATCATCAGGTGCTCCGAAAGTTTTACCGTCATCAACGGAGAACTCTACCAGAGAAGCATCTCAGGCATCCACGTGGGCATCTGCGGGCATCACGCCAGCAGTCGAGCACTGGTAGCCAAAGCATTACGCGCTGGGTTCTACTGGCTAACAGCTATGCAAGACGCAGAAGATCTAGTCAAGAAATGTACCGGGTGCCAGGAGTTCGCCAACAAGCCGCACGCACCGGCCTCCGAGTTGAAGACAATACCGTTAGCCTGGCCCTTTGCCCAATGGGGACTGGACATGGTAGGCCCGCTGAAGAAATCCTCGCCTGGAGGGCACACTCACCTCTTGGTTGCAGTCGATAAGTTCACCAAGTGGATTGAGGCCGCACCCATCACAAGTTCGACTGCGTCTTCAGCGGTCAACTTCATCAGGTCCATCATCTTCAGGTTTGGAGTGCCGAACGGGATCATCACAGACAACGACTCGAACTTCACAGCCGAAGAATTCAAAGACTTCTGCTCAGACCAAGGTATCAAGCTCAACTATGCGTCTTTCTCCCACCCGCAATCCAATGGACAGGTGGAGAAGGCCAATGGTCTCGTCTGCAGCGGAATCAAGAAACGACTGCGTGTGCCACTCAGGCGCGCAGCGGGCGCATGGGTCGAAGAACTGCCGTCAGTCCTCTGGAGTCTGCAGACCACACCCAACAGATCCACCCAGTACACTCCATTGTTCATGGTGTACGGTGCAGAAGCAGTCCTACCCTGCGACATCAAGTTCGACGCACCACGGGTGGTCACCTACGACGAGTCAGATGCAGAAGAGGCACTCGAAGACAGCATGGACATATTGGACGAAGCACGCGACATCGCCCTGGCGCGATCAGTCGTATACCAGCAAGACCTGCGCAACTATCACGGACGAAGATTGCGACCAAGAGCTTTCGTCGCAGGTGACCTGGTCCTTCGCCTCAAGCAGAAAAAAGTGCACAAGCTCGCCTCCCCATGGGAGGGTCCGTACATTGTTACAGAAGCAATTGGCAACGGAGCATATCGCCTAAAGGACTCGAAGACAGGAGCAGCCTGCAGCAACTCGTGGAACGTTGCACAACTCTGGCGGTTCTATGCTTAGTCGACTCAACCATTGTAACAAGGATAGCATGTCAAAAGCGGCAGGTTTCAGACGCACTCTTTCCCTTACCAGGGTACCTAAGGGGACTGGAAGGGTTTTAATGAGGCGGCATGTTCGCAGCAATCAATAAAGTGATTTGAAGAAAATGTTGTCCACTCTACCTTCTCAGTCAAGGCAAACAAAAATCCTAGGCCGCCACTCGATTCACTCGGGGGCTGCGCCACACAGGTTGAAAGAAAAGCCTAGGCCGCTACTCGAATCACTCGGGGGCTGCGCCATACAGGCACGACTCGCAAAATCCTAGGCCTCTACTCGATCTACTCGAGAGTTGCGCCGCACAGGTCAAGTCACAAATCCTAGGTCGCCACCCGACGCACTCGGGGGCTGCACCTCACAGGTCACACTTGAAAAAGCCTAGTCCGCCACTCGAACCACTCGGGGGCTGCGCCGCGTAGGCGCAACTCAAAAAATCCTAGGCCGCTGCCCGACTTACTCGGGAGTTGCGCCACACAGGTCAAGTCAAAAATCCTAGGTCACCACCCGACGCACTCGGGGGCTGCACCTCACAGGTCACACTTGAAAATCACTAGGCCGCCACTCGAAACTACTCGGGGGGCTGCGCCATACAGGCTGCACTGGAAAAATCCTAGGCCGCCACCCGAGCCGCTCGTGGGCTGTGCCATACAGGTCAAGTCCAAAACCCTAAATCGCCACCCGATACAATCGGAAGCCGCGGTACACAGGTCTCACTTGAAAAAATCCTAGGACGCCATTCGACTCACTCGGGGGTTGCGCCACACAGGTTCACAACGCAGGCTTAGGCCGTCACCCAAGGTACTCGGGGGCTGCGCCACACAAGTCAAAGACAAAGCAAATACTCGCACAGTGATGCAAACAATCTCACTCGTTACCCGAGAAACTCTTCAACTTCATCTACTGTCATTTACATTGGCGTATTCGCCACATCCAACTAACCCTGTACAGCAGAAGAAATCTATTCCTAGTCTGCAGGCTCGGCCTTCGGCGCCCCGAGTGGGCCTACAAGGCGCTCACTGTGCTTCTGCACCTGCTCAATCATCTGGTGCGCAGCCGCCAAGGTATCAGCGTACTCGGCGTCGCCAGGCAGTCCACCCATCAGCCTCTCTAACGGAAGGTTCGGCCGATGCAGTCGGACGTACGCCAGAGCCGCATTCGCCCCGGCGACAAGCTGAGCGTGGACGATCTCCTTCAGAGCATCACCATCACGGAACCTCTCCATCAAGGTGGCCAGCCCATGCGGCTGCCCATTGTACAGGAAGTAAACACGATGGATATACCACAGGGTCTTCCGGCAATTCTCCAAAAGGAAAGCCGCACACCAAGTTCGGTCGAGCATGTGAGCAAGAATGCGCCCTCTCGACTTGTTCACCCAGAATTGGCGAGCTTCGTGAGAGTCGCCAGACGCCTCCCGGGTAACGCGCTCTTCAACGCGATCCCGCTCAGCCTCCCAATCCGGGTTCACATCTGCACACACAAGATAGAAGTCAGAATCAGCAAGTTTTCACAAGGAAAAGCAGTCATAGAGGATACCAACCTTGAAGTTGTCGACTGATCAGATCGATCTCCCCGATCAGAAAATCTTCACGCTGGGAAAAACCCGCGGTAGGATGCGACCGGGACCGATGCAGCAGCTCGGTATTCTTCAAGTTCGCCTCAAGCTTGACCACCTTATTCTTCAAGTATGTGATGATCCGCTGGTCGTTCGCATTTCGCGGGGGAGCTGGCGCCGCCCGACGACGGCAAGCACCCGACGAAGATCCCTCGCCGCTCAGACCAGCCGCAGAAGCAGAAGAAGTGCCGCCGTGCACGTCAGTCTGCCATAAGTTCGCAGAGTCAATACAGATGTGCAACTGCTCAACGCAAGCAAATACAATTGAAGACATACTCAATTTCAGCACAAAATATTGTTCAGGGTCAGAAGACCAAACAGAATATCAATCATTACAAGCAAAAGGTACGAATACAGGCCATGGCGACTGCCGAATCCCTACAAACACTACTACTCCGGGGCAGCAGACTCCGAGCGGGAGCGGGTCTTCCGGGAAGCAGCCGCCTCAGACGCCTTGGCGAGCGCCCTCTCAAAGGTGGCCACAAGCTTCACAGCTAGCTGTTTAGCCTGCGCCTTCACCCCGCCAAGCGACGCGGTCCGGCCATCAGCCCTCCGAGGGAAGCCACTGACAACCTTCTCGAAGTCGCCCTCAATCTGGTGACCTAGAATGAGCTGGAAGGTGAGCTCGGAGCCGTGTACCGTCTGCGTCCGAGTGAAGTCCTCAAGGGTGGTCGCATCATCCTTGAACGGTGCGGCAAGAGCGTCGACGGCAGTCGGCGGCACATCGCTCGGGAAGATGCTCCGGTGCACCGTCGTTAGTGCGCCAGTCGACTGCTGCACCGCAGCCGCCGACTTACTCAGCGCATCGGACGCATACGCGCAAAAACGGTCGAGGAAGCCGAGAGCGGTCGCCAAGTCAATGGTGTCACTCGACGAGCCCTCCGGAGGAGCTCCGCCGCAGTCATCTAAACAACAGATCTAATGTCAGACAAGGGAAAAGCACAAGAAACAGTAGGCGCCAAGCCGAAACTTACCTCCAAGAACACCGGCGAGCGCGAGGAGACGGTCGACTTGAGTCTTCTCTTGGACGACTCGCACCCGCTCCCGCTCCTGGAACTCATGGAGAGCTTTCTCAAGCTCACCCTGAGCCTGCATCTTCAACTCGAGCTCAGCAACCCGCTTATCAGCCTGGTCAAGGGAAGCACGAAGCCGATCCCTCTCCTTCTCCAGGCGAACGTAAGCTGCGGCTGCATCAAGCTGCTGGCGGTAATATGGCTGAAACAAAAGTAAGGAATTAATAAAGTTGCGGGCGACTATACTAGTCACTCACACCTTCGGGGGCTACTCCCAACGGGAGCGCTGATCGCGCACCCGATGAAACTGCAGTACTACAAGCTCAAGTACAAAGGACTTACGTGGTCCAGGAGGTCGACATCTTCGGAAGACGGCGGAGGTGCGCGACTTGCAGACGCGATGACAGCAGGTTGCGTGCGCTCCTCGACTGCCACCCGGGTCACCAGCTCGGTCGAAGGGGCGGACGTATGCTCCACTTCACGATGAGGGGAGTGGACATCGCCAGAACGACGGCTGAAGCAAAACAGTACAATGACCAACTAGAAGATTGGAACTACAAAAGAAAACTCGAAGCCAACAAGATACTAACCTGGTGGTCTCGAGTTCATCATCACTCCCCAAGGAGACAGATGCAAGCCGCGCAAACGCGCGTGGTGGCGCGGAGCTGACCGGGGGAACAGCCAGGGGCTCGACCCAGCCACCTGGAGACCGCGCACCCGACGACGTCGCGACGACCTCCTCTGGATCAGTCTCCGCACCCCTAGCAGGCGACGAAGCGGTCACAGAGTCAGCGCCACTCCGACGCTTCTGCCTCTTCCGTGCGGGTTCTTCATCGTCGTCATCATCCTCCACCTCATCATTAGGAGAGATAGCGGACGGAAGATCGTCGTCATCGTCATCCTCCTCCACAACACTCGACTCGTCGTCAGGTCCGTTATCAGGGAGAGGAGGAAGGCTGACCATCAGAGATCGACCCTGAAACAAGTAGACGCAAGTCGAATTAAGAAGCAAGATATCAAGAAAAGAAGAAACGAAGAGAACGAGCTAGGAACACTACCTCGGGAACAGGGTTTGTCGCCCCGTATGCAGCAACCGGGCACTTGACGTTGCAGGCGTCCGCGACTCGGAGGTTGGTGATGGACCTCACCTTGGCTTCCACCTTCTCGTCGTCAAGTGGCTCGGTGCTGACGCCCTGGACGGCCCACATCGGGTGGGGCCGAGCACCAAGAGGCTGCACCCGAAGACGGAAGAAGGTGGCCATCAAGAAGACGCCACCCGCCTCGCGCCCAAGGGTCTTGGTGAGGTCGCGCAACAGGCCCAGCAGCGGCCGCGCGGCTTCCTTCTCCTCCACAGCCAGCGGGTGCGACCAGGCATGAGTCTTCCGCAGCCCGCGCCCGCTGTCGAATGCCACCAGGCCATCCTGGCCCGACTGGACATAGAACCACTTCTTGCGCCACCCCTGGACGGAGTACGACTTCTTCATCTGGAAGTACGCGGTATCACCGCGCATTTGGATTCTGAAGCCGCCGACGGGGAATGGTAACCCGCTCTTCCCAACGTTCTTGCGAACGAGGAAGAGCGACTTCCACAGCGCCCAATGGGGTGCGACACCCAGGAAGCACTCGCAGAGAACAATAAAGCCCGCGATGCTCAAGACGCCATTGGGGGTCAGATCGTGGATATGAACCCCATAGGCATACAGGAGACCGCGCACAAAATCGTGCAAGGGGAACCCGAAGCCCCGCGGAAGGAAATCCACGAAGCATACGCGTTCCCCCTCGCGGGGTGTGGGATAAACTTCTTTGCCAGGAGCGCGTACCTGGACTTGATCAGCAGGGGGAAGGAGGCCTTGAGCGCGAAGGAGTTCGATCTCCGCCTTCTTCATAGACGACCTCTGCCAGTCGCCATCGGGCTTCTTCATCAGCCCGGCCTCGTCGGCGGCGGCGGAGGTGCCAGCAGCGGTTTTCGTCTTGCCCATGGCTCTGCAGGGCAGCGCAAGGTGCGAGGAAAAATGGCACGGAGCTCTGATGAGGGAGAGAATGGCAGAAGGCAGAGGAAAGGAGGCATGGACGATTGGAGAAGACGATGCCCTCGCGCTGCAGCGCAGTACTTATGCCACAGCAAAAGCAATCTCAGCCCTCCGTCGCGCAACGGTTCCGAGCATCTTCATCCCGCCGTCCACGTGTCAAGCAAAGAGGCCAACCGTCGCCGCCCACTTCCTCCACTACGCACGAGAATCGAGGCGTCATCATCGTGCGCGAAAATTTCTCGCCCAGTTCGGAGACGTGACAACTGCTGACCGTGGTCAACGCTGCCAGTGGGCCCCGCCACGTCACGTCCCATCGGGCGCAGAGGCGTGCAAGGAAACGTCAGCAACGACGTCATCACGCCAACGGCTCCAAGCAAGTAAAACAGCGCGACGACTCGAGCGCAAGATTCGAGTGGTAAGCTTCAAAGCTGAAACAACTTAAGACAGTGTGCTGGTCAGAGAACCCGAAACATCCATTCGGGTGACAAGGAAAGTCGAGTAGGCTCGAGCAGCTGAATCAAATCTACATGTAAGCCAACAGGCCGAATAGAATCAAGCTTCACATGAAGAACAAGACAAAGAAATTCGACTGAAGGTATTACTCCCATCGGGAGTGTCCACTTCGACTGAAGAAAACGAGTACAGGCTCAAGATCAAGCAATCCAATGGCGCGTCCAGGAGGAGGAAGTCCTTTGGCCGACGCTACGCTTCGACCAAGCACTCGGGGGCTACTGACGTGGGGCTACCTTTCGACTAGCCCACAATGAGGCTACCTGGGCCGCGCCAAGCATGGAGAGGCCCACAGGAGGCCCACTTGGGGTACCACGTATCCTAGTCCAACTCGGTTAGGTTTCATAACCTGCCATATCTGTACCGACCACCCGAGACCTGGCTACCTATAAAGCCAGGAGGGTTGCCCGTCCTAGAGGACACGTCAATAGCCACCACCACAAACCCTAGCGAGATCGCAATCTCGCCGCCATTGTAATCGCAACTCGCCATCAATAACAGACAAGCAGGAGTAGGGTGTTATCCTCCGGGAGCCTGAACCTGGGTAAAACCTTGCTTGTCAGCCGTCGTGATCACCAACGCTACTCTCTCCCCTTCAATCAACCCGGGGTGCACAACCCTGGGACTTGTCGAGTTACACCCTCGTCAAATGGTAACATAATTGGTGTTGGAAATGTCTCCTCTACTTCATCCAAAAGTTTAAAATTGCCTAAAACTGCTGAAACTAGTGTTGATAAAAGTGCTGAAATTTTTAAGAACGTGAGAGAATGTGGTTCGTTTGCTTTGATGATAATAATTTTGATTTTGATAATTGTAATATCTCTGAAGTTATTAAGTTCTTGCAAAAATTGGCCACAAGTCTTAATGCTAGCTCTCTTAATTTGGCTTTTACTGCTCATATTACAAATGCTCTTATTAAAGCTAGGGAAGATAAATTAAAACTTGAAGCTTCTATCCCTAGGAAGTTAGAAGATGATTGGGAGCCCATCATTAAGATGAAAGTAGATAAATTTCATTGCAATGCTTTGTGTGACCTTGGTGCAAGTATTTCTGTTATGCCTAAAAAGCTCTATGATATGTTTGATTTGCCACCGTTGGAACATTTTTATTTGGATGTTTTTCTTGCTGATAATGCTTTGAAGAAACCTTTAGGGAGGATCAATGAAATTCTTATTATGGTTAATAATAACCTGGTCCCCGTTGATTTTATTGTCTTGGACATTGAATGCAATCCATCTTGTCCAATTGTGTTGGGAAGACCCTTTCTGAGAGAGTGGGTGCAATTATTGATATGAAAGAAGGTACCATCAAGTACCAATTCCCACTCAAGAAAGCTATGGAACACTTCCCTAGGAAAAGAATGAAGCTACCTTTTGATTCTATTGTTTTTTTGAATTATGGTGTTGATGCTTCATCTCTTAACAATACTTGAGTTTCACTTCTTCCTAGCTCAATGGCGTTAAACAAAAGCGCTTATGAGAGACAAGACAACCCACTTTTATTTCCTGTTATTTTTATTTTTTTTGCTTGTGTAAAGGAACATGCCTACCACTGTAGCAATTCCTTTGTATCTTATTTTTATTGCAATGTTGTGTCAAGTTAAGACTCTAGTAGAAAGTTGATGTTAAAATTCAATTCCTGTGCTGAAACAGATTTTTGTTGTCCACCGGAAAAATTATATCAATTCACTGGAACGTCAGACAAATCTGCCCTTCTTTGTGCATAATCCTAAGATGTATACGCAACTTTCATTAGTTTGAGTTTTATGATCTGAGCAAGTTAAGTGCCTCGAAAATATTCGTCTTTACGGATTGTTCTGATTTTGACAGATTCTACCATTTTCTTTTGCAATGCCTCTTTTACTATTTTGATTGGATCTTTTTATCCTTTTAAATATCAGTGGTTGCAGATAATGTCCAGTAGCAATGGTAGCAATTGTTTTCTTACATAATATCATTTTTTTTGTGCACTAACCCTCTAATGAAGTTACTCTAAGTTTGGTGTGGAGGAAGTTTTCAAGGATCAAGAGAAGAGGATGATATAATATGATCAATAGGATAGTAAAGCCAAATCTTGGGGGTGCCCCGGTGGTTCACCCCAATATAATTCAAGAACACTCAAGCGTCAAAACTTGGGGATACCCAAGGCATCCCCTTCTTCATCGACAAACTATCAGGTCCTTTCTAGTGAAACTATATTTTAATTCCGTCACATCTTATGTGCTTATCTTGAAGCGTTTGTTTGTTTTTGTTATTTTCATTCTCTGAATAAATATGGATCCTAGCATTCTTTTGTGTGGGAGAGAGACATGCTCCGCTTTTTCATATGAATACTCGTATTCTTTACTTATATTCGTTGAGTATTCGTCTTTTGTTATTGTTTGCTCTCTAGCTCTTCTTTTCCATGCATCTCTTGTTAGAGTTGTTAGCTTTGTTATGTTATACTCTCATATCTTATTGTTTAATTACTTTGAGAGTTTATCTTATAAATAAGTTGATTGGTGTTTGGTTGAGAACAGAAAATGCTAAATGTGGCAGATGGTATAATTAAATGATACATTAATCTTGTAGATCATTAAATTGTGTCACTTGAATCATTGATGTTGTTTTGAGATATTAATTTGCTTAATGGTAAACATGATGGTCCAATAAAGTGAAATGATTAAATGGTTGGTCTAGAGAAACTTGAAAACTGTGCCACACTTAAATTTCCAGTTGATTGCATAATGTTATATGACTTCTTTTTACCTAAGGCAACCGTAATGGCTTTATGTTATGCGCTACGGTCGGGGAAGCCAACGGTGACTTTGTCATTCGCCACGATCCCTCTAGGAGTAATTTTCATTATGCCTTGCATGATCATATTTTTATTTGGAATCTTTTTACTCGTGAGTTCTAAAACTGCGGTTTTCATGGCACTTCCACCACCATATTGCTAGCCTCTTCGGTACTTTTCTTTGCCCTTTCTCACATTGAGAGTTGGTGCATTTTTCGCGGGTACATCCAAACTCGTGGGAGATCTTCATCTTGTTCTCCTACACATAAGCCAAATATCTTACTCAAAACATCCACCATACCTACCTACTACAACATTTTCATAGTTGTTCCAAGATATATTGCCATGCAACATCCATCTTACATTACATGACTTGTTGTCATTCATTACTTGTTTATTGCTTTGCGTGTTTATATAAACCTGATGTGTGGTTTTACCCATGTTACGCTAGATCACTGCATAACCTGCTACGCTAGCAGAGGCACCGTTGTCATATGTATTCTTATGGCACATTCATATTAGTTAATCATTAGTGTGTTGTCGTACATCATGTATGATGTTAGGATATTTGCCCCTCAAAGTGAAAAGAGCCATGGAGGCCATTGAAAAGAGAAACAGAAAAAGAAAAAAAATAGAAAACAGTTAAAAGTAAAGAAAAAAAGAAATAAATAAATAAAAAATGGGGCAGCATTACTATTATTTGTCACACACTAGTGCTCATGTTACAGCACCATATCATTTATAGTCATCACTTGTGCTTATGTTACAACACCATATAATTGGTGATCATCATTTGTGCTCATGTTTAGCATTTTTACTCCATATGAGAGAGTTTTCATGTCTTAGTTGCATAACTATGTGGGGAACTTTACACTATAGAACTTGGCTTGTATATTCTAATGATGAGCCTCCTCAAAAGTGCTCTAGGTATTCGTGAGAAAGCAAGTTGGATGCACCCCCACTAGTTCCATTGGAGAGCTTTCATATACTTATAGCTCATTGTGCATTCGTTGTATGGCAATCACTACTCCTTGCATAGCTTCCATTGTATGACTTTCTCTTGTCTAATGATCATCTATAGCTTTGTGAGCCTTTCTTCCGTTGGCCCTCCAAAACTCCGTTAATATTCTCTTAGCCATAACATCCTGGTGCCAGGAACCAACGTTGAACGTTTGCTTGTTTCTTTTGAACAAATAATATATTGATCTTCTACGTGCATATTGCTATTACTTGACTTGATCCTTTCATAAAGTTGTCATGTTTGTTGGAAGCATTAGATGATTATATTGTTGTGCTTGAAACTTAAATCATCTCTAATATCTACTTTGCACAGTTGATTGCTATCTAGTACTATATCATTGAAAGCTTTGCTTGCTTCACCTACTTTTTTGTTAATTACTCATTTGATATCAATATAAGCTACAGCCCTTATTCATTTGATCTCAGTTTACATGCCTTACATTATTTTATGATCAACATTGTGTTTAAGCATGTCACTTCAAAAATTATTCTTCTTTTATCGTTCTTGCCTAGAACTAAGCTTGGGGATGTTGATACATCTCCAATGTATCTATAAATTCTTGTGTTCCATGCTATATTATATCATGTTATTACATGTTTTATATGCATTTTATATAGTTTTATGCATTTTCTAGGACTAACCTATTAACAAGATGCCACGGTGTTAGTTCCCCGTTTTCTGCTGTTTTTGGTTTCACAAAAGCTCTTAAGAAAATATCCACCAAATTGGAAACGAGTCAACCAGAAATTATTTTTGAAAAATATGCGTTCAGGAAAACCAAAGACGAGACGAAGGCGGGCCCCGAGGGGCACACATCGCATGCTGGCGCGGCTCCCAATGCTGCTACGCCGGGAGGTGGTGTGGCGCCCTCGGGCGCCCACCGACCTAGGTCTTTCGCCGACAAATACCCCCCTGACCTAAAAACACCAGACGGTTAATCACTTTTTCCTCCACGCGTCCCGAGCCGCCGCCGTCACCACTTTGGGAGAGATCAGAACTGCTCCCCGGCACCCTGCCTGGAGGGGGAATCGTCCCCGGAGGCCTCTACGTCGCCATGACCGCCTTCGGACTGATGCGTGAGTAGTCTACCTTGGACTACGGGTCCATAGCAGTAGCTAGATGGTTGTCTTCTCCTCTTGTGCTATCATGTTTAGTTCTTGTGAGCTGCCTATCATGATCAAGATCATCTTTATATAATTCTGCATGTTGTGTTTGCTGGGATCCGATGAATATTGAGTACTAAAGTTATTGCTTCATAATATATCATGTGTGTGCTATTTAATGATCTTGCATGCTATCCGTTACTTGTGTATGCTCTGGCCAAGTAGATGCTCGTAACTCTAAGAGGGGGTATTTATCCTCGATAGTAGGTTCATGTCTCTATTTAATCTGGGGCAGTGACAGAAAGCTCTAAGGTTGTAGATGTAATGTTGCTACTAGGGATAAAACATTATTAGTCATAGATGCGGTTGGAATGGTCTATGTATATTGTTGTAATGCCCGAATGAATCTCACACTAGACACCATATCATTAGTATATGCATTGGGTTGCTCGTCATTATTCTGTCAATTGCCTAACTGTAATTTGTTTACCACGCATGGATGAATGTTATTATTATTTATGGAGAGACACCACTAGTGAACTGTGGACCCCGGTTCTTCTCATTAATCTGATAAAAGCACAACTACAAACTTGTTACTTACTGCAAACAAACATCTTTCTTCCACACATACGTTTAATCTTTTGTTACAGCAAGCCGGTGGGATTGACACCCTCACCGTTAAGTTGGGGCAAAATACTTTGATTGTGTTGTGTGCAGATTTCACGTCTCCTACGCCACACCAACTCTGGCGCCGTTGTCACCTCGAAGGGAACGTTCATCTCCTACTGGTTCGATAATCTTGGTTTCATAACTGAGGGAAATCTTGCTGCTCTGATACTTTAGACCCTCCTCTTGGGGATTCACCAACTTGACGTAGAACACATCACACAACCACCGGCGCCAGCTCGCCTTCGTGGCGTCGCTCCCAACCGACTACGCCGAGCCGGAGGAGGACGAGGTGGCCCTAGTCGGGCTCGAGACGGACGAGGACTCAGACCCGCAATGGTCCGAGAAGGGCGAGGACGGTGACGGCGACGGACACGACGTGAAGGCCGAGCCGGAGGACGAGGAGATGGCCGTGACCATCGAGCAGTCCGAGCCAGAGGAGCTCGGACGCTAGCCGGATCTCGCGGCGACGCTCCGTGCGTCCGTCATGGAGGTCGCGGCCGAGCAGGCGCGCCGGGACGAGGAGTGGGCGCGCTGGCAGGTGTCGTGGTCATCGTGGCCAGAGGCCGGCGAGGCCAGTGAGTACGTGCCCCCGCCAGCATGGCCTCAGGAGCCTGAGGCTCCCGCCACGCCTCCACCACCACAAGCACCACCGGTGCACCTCTACACGCCGCCACCTACGTCATCCTCGACCCCTCCGACGAGGATGAGTAGGAGGCCGGCGCAACGGCCGTAGGACGACGCCACCGCGCCTATTTTCCTCTCCGATGATGCCGGCGCCGCCCATCCCCGACGTAGTTTATAAGTTTTTTTTATCCTTTTGTCTGTCCAGTCACTGGACCCTATCAAACTAATTATATCTATATATATTTATATTGGGTGTCATTTATTTTTGCGCTGGACCGTTGGACGCACTTCCTCCCCAAATAGGATAGCAACCCAAAGTTGGTCCGCGGACAGACCAAAGCGGACACAATCGATCCGCTTTGGTTGTCCATATGCGGAGGACCGTTGGAGGTGCCCTAACTCACTTGACTGGGGAAGAGCTTTCCCGTAGTACTTTTTTGCAGTATGTACAACCGCACAATCTGAGTTCTTTTCCCACTACCCTAGTTCGTATCCTCTAGGATTTTTCCTTACAAGTTTCTCAGATTAATAAACCACTTCAAGAAGAAAAAAGTAATTTCAAACTGACTGCGTGTTGTTCCTTGATAGCATATCATACTTGTTCTCCGATCCAGTAAATAATTTGATATGCAAAGATCATCTGAGTACTAAGTCCTTGCAAATATTTTCATACACAGGCGAAATTCACCTCTTTTTTTGGTCCTGGGATTAAGGCAGAAATTGGTGAGTTTCACTTTTTTTTTATCACTATAAGACTATGAAGATTCTTTTTTAATAGACCACCGAGCTTCTTATACCCGACTATATCACCTGCTGTCTTATCGTTGTTCTGATGATCCAGGACAAAGTGGTGATGATCTGTATGAAGTGCGTCTTATCTCAGGGACTACAGGTAATGCTACTCCTTCCTTTCCATAATTAGCTAGTTTAGCTTGCTAAAAGGCTTACATTTTGGAACAGAGGTAGTAATATACAACAAAATGTTTTTAATGTCCTTGTTTCACTATTACATGTATGATTTTTTTGCTGAATGTATATATGATTTTAATGTTGTAAAAATAACTCCTAAATTTGGTATTGAGCTTTTGTCCGGATGTAGTTCCAAACAAAGCATCATATGCCTCTTGTACATGCACGGAAGCAAAAGAATATTTCAATATAGCTGTAAATTGGTTTACCTTGTGCACATGATATTCTACCTCCGGTCACAATTAAATTGTCTTTTGGATTTGGTCAAAGTCAAAATTTATAAATTTGACCAAATATGTAGGAAAAAAGTATAGTTTACCCAAAAGACATGTAGCATGGTCCTCCATATGCAATTTGTGTAAATTAACACGCACTGGGACAAAATTATGAACCACTCTCCACCATAAGGTTTTGATCTTTGGAGGGACTGCCATCTTCCCGTTCTTCCTCAAAGTAGGATTGGCTTCATCGAAGGACGGGCACGCAAGCTGTTGGGCATGCTGCAGAAATTCTTTCATTAGAGGCCAGAGATTTATAAGCTGGTATCAGAGGGTAGAGCCCATTCTTTTCCTCATCCCATGTCTCTCTCTAAAAAAATCATTTGTTAAACGACGAGGGGGGTTCTTTCACCGCAAGGACATTCAGGTACAGAAGGTTGGCACTGAGAGCATCTTCATCCCAGCTAAAACCATCAGCTATATGTAAACCACCTTCTTTTTCAATTGCTGACGCCAGAAAACTTACTAGAAGGTACAGTCAACACTAAACCAAGGAGATAAGAATGAATATTGTATTAAAAATTTCAGGGTTGACAAGTAATTCAAAATAAGCTACAGCTCGACACAGCAATGTTCTCCTTATAAAATACTCGGACATCCGTTGTAACGCGACACGGTAGAATAATACTTGAAGGCGCCATCAAAACTTCTCTCTTCTGATAGGGGGCAGACCAGCATGCTTCGGCACATTCTGCATCAGCGCTGGACTTTCCTCACTTGGATGTGGTGAGTAGATTCCTCTCTCCAGATGGACTGTGATCCACTCTGCACCAGGGTGACGTAGTCCCCTTCACTCATGTATTTTGCGTCCTGTCCAAGATCAAACAATAGAGAATTTAAGGGGCCAAATATCATGGAAAATCAGCATGCTTATCCTCGAAAGGATGATACAAGACCAACTGACTTACCAGCAAGCTGGTAATTGCTCTCGAGAAAGTCTCTTCTGCGTCATCTGAGAATTCCATGAGGATAGGAACCACGCCCTGATATAGTGCCAACCGTTGCTTCACTCGTACTCTGCGAGAAGTGTGGAATGACGATGTCAGTACTCGAGAGCATCTACTTCCCCCTACGATCATTTCTTTGATTGTATGCTTGGTATCACAGATCAATGCAGAACCTAGTCCCAAAGTGGGTTTCAGAAGAGGGTGATTATATTTTGGCATGGCATGGCATGGGTAGATCACAAAATAACTTACTCATTTGTGAATGCATATATGGTGGATGAGGGACGGTAGTGGCTCAGAAGAACAGCCATGGAGCCCACACGTGTAAACACGATGATCGGTGTACGAAGGGTGTTTGCCATCATCGTTGCATGAGATCCAAACATTTTACTTAGTTGGCTTTTGCAAAAGTCGTCATTGAGCAGAGCCTGCACAGATAATCATGAGAAAAGCAAGGGATTAGAACAAAGGGTGTAAGGCAGTTTAAGCCTTAACCATGAGCATAATAAAGCAGAAGATACTATATAGTGGGTTGAAGGTGCGGAAAGCAGAAAAAAGGATCATACCTGTGGGCGAGCAACAAGACTGGGAGCTTTAGTTGGGTCGTAAAGGCTGGATTCTGTTCTAAGTGCTACAGTGTGCATCACCTTCACTGCCTTCAATGGGTACCTAAACACAGCCAGATGCAGAGGTAAGTCAAAATGCAATGTAAATGAATGTCGATATGTATCCGCCAAAACCGCTTACATAATTGCTTGATTACAACACTTAAATACAGGCTGAAAACTTACTTTCCGTGAGCAGTTTCACCAGAAAGCATAATGGCATCAGCAGCTTCCCGAACAGCAATTGCTATGTCAGAGACTTCGGCCCTTGTTGGGGTTGGATGATCTATCATGCTTTCCAACATATTTGTGGCAACAATTACTGGTTTCTGCATGCTTCGACATGTTCTGATAATCTCCTCCTGTAGAGGTATTGCACTTCAGATTTAATTGGCACTTGGTTGCATTTCAGGCATATTAATTAACAAAAACAAAAGGGGATGTACAAAAGAAGAATATTTTCTTGTCGCAGTAATAATATAGTATTAATATGGTCTTTCAGTCTCACCTGCAGTAAAGGAACTTCCTCAACTGGAAGTTCAGCACCTAGATCTCCACGAGCCACCATGGCCTATAAAATTTTCAAGAAGTTCAGTATTTAGCAGTAATAAACAAGTTCATGAAGGTGGTGAATTAAAACTCTATCATGATCAAATACATAGGACCCACATGCGCACATACAGACGCAACAATGTGTTCAAGAGTTCAATTACAACGAAAGCTCCTCATAAACCATTTATTGACCTCACTTCTCATGACACAGCTATCTAATGTAGTTCATATGGGAAAGAGTTCCTACTTGTTTTAACATGAATAAACTAACATGAATGAACAAATAATAAAGGCAATGCTGAGGGCCTTACCCCATCTGAAGCAGCAATAATTGACTGCAGGTTTGGAATTGAATCAGCACTCTCAATTTTTGGAATGACATGGATATCCGCATTAGCACCTGGGTATGAAAAAATCAAATAAAATATTGAGTAAGCCCCCAATAAAGTTCTTCAGGACTTCCATAGATGATAGAGAACATTACTTTTCAGGTAGGCCTTGAGTTCATGAATAACTTTGGCATCCTTCACAAATGAAACAGCATAGAAATCAACACCGTTTTCAACGCCAAACTTGATATCTTCCCAATCCTTCTCTATTGTAGCACAATCATGTCAGGCTTTCTGCACAACTATGTGACAGTTGAACATGTTAGAGAAGAACTAAACAAACCTGTTATAGAGGGAAGAGTTGCGCTCTTTCCCCGCACATTAAGGTGGCGCCTTGATTTCAACTCTCCACCATCAACTACTACACACTTGACCGTGTCGGTTGTTTTCGACTTCACAGCAAGCGACATCATTCCTCCTGTAACACAAGCAATGTACTAAACGATTAGTAAGTGTAACATTATGTATTGTTTAGATGTAATCAATACAAATTAATTTACAAAGACAGCCAAATAATCTAATAGAATGAATGTAGTACTCCCTCTGATTCACAATATGAGTAGTTTTAGGACTTCGAAGTAACACTCTGGACATAATTTTGGGGAAAATATGATGCTTCAATAACATCAACTATATATTATGAAACTATATATTATGAAATATGTTTCATAAAAGGTCTAGCAATATCAATTTAATATTGTCCTATTGATAATTCTTTGATTCTTTCTATATTGATGGTTAAACCTTTTTTAATTTGAGTAACAGAGATTCTACAACTGCTTACACCATAATATGAGGTACTTGCTTAGAGAAGAAATTAACCATCCACATGAAATTGTGATCTTAAATGGTGACAGAGCAGGCCTCACCATCCACTAAAAGTATGTCACCAGCTTCGACATCAGTTATGAAGTCATCGTAATTCACGCTGACAGTGTCTATGGTGCTGACCCCTCTTACAATAGTGAAATTGAACTCTTGTCCTTCCGCGAGCATGATTGGCTCAGGAACGTCCCCACTCCTCACTTCCGGACCCTGCATCAGTCAACCTTAATCATCTTGATGCATTTGACTGTTGCATTGGATTAAATGTATTCGACGGTGACATACCTTTGTGTCCAGCATGATAGCAATCGTATTGCCATCAGTGTTCTCTGCGTTGTACTCCTTCACCAGATCAATCACTTTTTGGTGTGACTGGTGGTCACCATGGGACATATTCATCCGCGCAACATTCATTCCAGTCTCTGCAAGCTTCCAGATCATCTCACGAGTGTTGGTCGAGGGGCCTATGGTGCAGACTATCTTTGTCTTCCTCTTCACACCAGCCGCTTGCGATGTGGCGTCAGCAGTAACATCATTATTGCTCTGCAGGTTAAAAATTACAGATCATTGACTGACTGAAGCACATATGTTTCGACCGGCTAAATCCCCCACCAGGCTTAGGATATTCAAAACAAACTAACAGGGAGAACAAACGGGGTTTTAGCAAAAATAGCTCTAGAACTGCAAAGAGGTAGAAATTGCCCGCTAATCGAAAACAAAAACTGTTTATTAGAGTCCGACAATCAACATAAACAACTTGGACATCACAACCATCCATTTTTTTTCAAGTTTGAACTTATTTTTGTTCATACTATGTGTAGCCAGATCAGAATATTAGACATGCAGTTCTCAGAATATAGTTTGGTGGAAATGAGCAGATCAAAAGAACTGAACGACTGAGGCCAGCAAGATGGCAGAGATCACATCGAAACCCATACGAAGTTCTCGGGATCAGACCATCAGTCACTGACAAGTGCGCGGGCGGCAACGATGACTCCACGACGCTACAACAAGCACAAACGGACAAATCCGAGCAAAGCGGGACACGGCGAATCCCAGCCGTGACCGGGGTCCCCGGTCGGGATCAAGTTCGCCGAGAGCGCTAAACGAGCTGCGGAGGCGAACGAATCGCCCGCGTGAAACCCGGAGCAGGCATGGGACAGAGACCAATCTCTGTTCAAGCCGCGCGTATGGAGCAGGGGAAACAAGCTAGGGGGCGCAGACACTGACCAGAACGGAGAGGGAGCCGTTGGTCCCTACGACGGAGAGATCCGCCGCCACCTTCTCGGAGGCGGAGGTCCGCAGCACCCGCGCGGCGACCGCCCTCCTGGGCTGCGGGACCGCCGACGCCGGCCTGGCCCCCGCGGCGGGCACGCGCGTCGCGGCCACGAACCCCCGCACCATCTCCGCCGCCGCCGCCATTGTTGGAGAGGGAGGGAGGATGGACCGGGGTTGGCGCTAGAGACAGAGGTAGCGGACGCGGTGGTGGAGGGAGGAGAGGGAGGCCGCGATGCGAGCGAGGGTTAATGAGGGAAGTTCGCAGGCACCGCCCGTTTGGTCCGTGGGCCGGGCCTTTATACGCCGAGGGCGGAGGAGGGCCCGGCGCCAGGTGAGCATAGCGGCGCGGTCCATACGATGCTGCCTGCCTCCCAGCCTCGGTTACCACGCCCGCCCGAGATTAGCGGAGTTTTTAGCCTGCCTGCTTGACTGGCAGGGGTACCAGTTACATGTGGGACCTGACAAGTACATGTAATATTCTGGACTGGAGCAGATCTTTTTTGAGGATATTTTCTGTACATGCACACGCACCATTGTACACCACAAGCCCCCCACTCTACATGTTGTTCAAGTGAAACATTGTTGACTCGCAATCGTTGCACCCTTCGATTTTGTTTCACCTTTGTTTTCATTTGCTTTCTTTGGACATGTTGTTGCCCCAGCATTTTCTTTATTTTGAACTGTTGTATCGGTGTGGTTGCTATATTTATATAGCGGGGCGTAACCCTGTTTTGAGAAGTGAACATTGTGAACAATCAAGCCATGCTAGCACGCCCCACACCATTTGAAGACAATGTTTCTACTCCCTCCGTCCATGTCTTTAACTCTGTCTAGATTTGCAGGGTTTTTTTTAAATTACAAGGTTTTCATAATAGTATTGGAAGACTCTAATGCATAGAAAAAATTCTAAGGAATCCATTTGTATTACAGGAAGGACACTTCCAAAAAAAATTATGGGTTGCATTCCAACACCCCCATTTCATAGGAATTTCAACATCCATTATAATCTCTTTTTAACACTCATTCGTGTAGGATCGACGCACTTTTTCTGTGTTTTTTTTATGTATCATCCAAATGACCATTCATGTAGTTTTCTGTTGTTTTGTAATTCTTTGTTTTGCACCTATAACCATACCAAATTTCTATGTATTTCCAATTCCTCTGCTTTCTAATTATGTGATCCTAAGAAACCCTACATCTAGACATATTTTGGGGTGTAGATACATATAAATTTAGACAAAGTTGAGAGTTCCTTTCATGAACGGAGAGAGAGTACAGGTTTGCAATCGAGTCATGCTACCACGATGAGTTATACTTCACTAGGATATGGTTCTCTTTTAGTATGTACTGTTACAATTCATTAGGCGCAATACAACAGTCACACATGAATACATCCAATAATGGTAATCTAGATCTTAGAGTGGGGGAGGAAATGTTTTCTTAGTAGTATGTGTGTTATCTTTAGGATAGTTTTAGCCCTACAAATCCCTTCTTCTATCGTTTCCTTGGTAAAGTACATGTTGGATTTGAATTCTTAATTGATGAAGTAGTGCAACCACACTTAATTATCACACTTGAATTACATGTGATTCTTATTTAGCCTCTTTAATTACAATTCAGATGTTGCCACAACACGACAATAATTGTACCAAATAGTATCAATCTAGAATTAGTGTCAAAGATGATAGATAGATTCATAAATACTTTTCACAATGTATTTTTTTAACTAGCTAGTTTAGCTTGCTTATCGAAGCTTACATTTTGGAACAAAGGTAGTTGTTGTTTTGTTTATCATTAACACGTGTGTTGTCTATGGGCTTTGATAATTTTAGCCCTAGAAACAATTGTTTATGAATCATTCTACTCTTTCCTTCTATCGGGATAAAAAAATGCATATGCTGCTTTCTTCAAAAACTAAATATAAAAATTTGAACCATTAATGAGAGAAGCCTTGCAGTCACACTTCTTGCACTTCACTATAACCGTCAACGTACCCAATAGATGTGATCAAGAAGTCAATTTTTAGGAAACATTCTTACAAAGGCACACCAAAACTAGGCTCTAGATATGAGAGAGAGACACCCGCCCCGGTGGATCATGACCTAGATTGAAGAAGGAATTTGTTGGATTATTAGGCACAATTTTCATGATTAATTTCTGTATATTAAACATTACTACAACAGCTACTAGCATGTTAATCTCGTAATACTAAAAGTATTACTTAACACGAACAGTAGCAAAACGTCTACAAACATAGACATACTAAATCGGCACATCGACACGTGATGAACGTACCAAACAACTGTAGATGAAGTAGTCGTAGTAGTCGTCGTAGTTGTTGCAGCAGTAGCAGCGACGACATCAGCTTCCTGAAGGTGATGGCGACGTTGTTGACGAGCATCCCGCGAGTCCGGCGAGCATACAGGAAGGCGAGCCATGATGAAAAGATTGAGAACAGTCGCGCGAAGCGCTTCCCAAAAACCTTATTCGCACTCTCCCGTACATGATCACAGGGATGAGGGTTCCAGAGACCTGTTGTCCCGATCGCCAGTGCACGCCGGCGCTCGGGATGGAGTAGACTACGGTGGCGGCACAAGACACGAGTTGGTAAAACCTAGATTGGTTCGGGTGTTCTCAGCGCACACAGTGCCGGGCATTATATAGCGCAACTCTTCGGAAAACCCTAACGGGGATGGAGTGGGCCAGACCCACGTCACACACGTTTAGGTCGGTTGGTAACCCACGATCCGGGAGCGACTCGAACTGGTTAACCACGACGCGTCCGTCGAAACCGTTTTCCTGTACTGCAAAAATAATGTCGGCTCGGCGAGATTCCCGCAACCCGCGGTGCGTGCGTGCGGCGGCGGAGGAGGAGGAGCGCGTGAGAGAGCCTCATGTTCTCACAAGCTTACCAAGTAGCACCACACTCAACTATATAAGCTGGTGCTACTCCTCTTTCACTAAACTTAGCTCACACTCCACTCACATGTGCTGCCACTAAATTGGTCTTTGAGATTTCATAATTGTTTATTGGGCTGCCCCACTAATGAGATCCAAATTCTAACATAATCTATGTTATTAGAAGCAATGAAAGAACTCCGGTATTCCGACTTTAGATTTTTTACTCAAAGAACGAATAAAACACTTGTCAAGACACTTTATGATAACTTTCAAAGTCTTGATCAATTCCATTGGTCTGATCGCGGCTTATGGACAAGCGCTTTTTGGATACAAATATTGAAATATATATTCGCGACAAGCAGATAAGAAAGACACACTCAACTGCACCGGTGAGGCGAGCACCACCGAAAGCGGAATCGTCTAAGTTCTCTCGCGACCACGACCGAACCCTAACCCTAACCTAGCCTCTCCCGACCACGCCGCCGCCGGCCGTCACGCCGCCTCTCTCCTCCCTCCTCTCGCGCCACCCGCCCCCTGTGGCGGCGCGCATCCATGCGCCTCGTCCCTCGACCCCCTCCCATTTCCTTCTCCTCGTCGCCGTCGTCGGCATCGGCCGCCGGGTGCGTCCCGGTTGGCGCCGGCAGCGGTGGCTGTTCCTTCCCCGCGCCATGGCTGGAGGAGGCGGGGCTCCTCTGGCCTGGCTTCGGTGCGTCTCGGGCGGCGGCAGTCCGGCTCCGGTTGGGAGTCAGCATGGCGGCGGCGGTGCTTGCGGCTTTGCGGGGCGACGCATGGTGGCAAGCAGCAGCGCGCGGGCAGCTCGGTCTGGCGGTTCCTGTAGCCCAGATCTGATCCCTACGGGCCCCATCTGGGTAGGAACGGGCCGGTTCGATTTGTGGCGTGTTCGGCAGCAGTTTGCGAGATAGGGCGTTCAGAGGCAGCGGCGACCATGGCCGGCTTGTTGCAGCGAGACGGCGGGCTTCACGGGTCTGACAGGCGGTCAGGCTCGGGCGGACCCTACAGGACTGGTGTGCCCCCAAGGGGGCTTTACGGGCTTGCGGGCCCGGCCAGACCTATCGGGGACTGGTATGCTCCGTTGTCGTGTCCGGTCGACTACCGCCTCTGGCGGTGGAGGTAGTTCTCTCCCGCACGGCTGCGGTACTGCTGACCTTGGTATAACCTATTCTATGCTTCTGTTTTGTTGGCCTCGTCACGGTAGCTTCGGTGAGACGATAATGGTGGCTTCGCATCCGTGATGGCGCTTGCTGGTGGGTGGTGAGTTTGGTGGTGACGAGGTTCATCCTCGCTGGATCCTTTGCTACAAATCATCCGGGATTGTAGACAGGGTCTATCCGGGAGAAATCCTTGTCGTCTTGGCTGACACCGACGAGGTGCCGTCAGTGGGTGGCATCATTCCTTCCTGAATGGCGTCGGGGCCACCTCTTTGTCTGCTTCCCTTTGTGCCGGGGGAAACCCTAGGGCCAGTGGTCTGGTCCGGACAGTGGCGGACACTTTCCTTATTTAAGGTGCTACTTGGTACTTGATGATCTGTACTAGGAGCATGGTGGTACTTCTTTGGAGGGTGCAGCGGATGTGGGTCGTCGTTGTTTAGTCGATCCGCCTATGTCTCCGTTTTTTCTTCTTCTTTCTTTGGGTTTGTGTTGCTGCTGCCCCAACTTATGTGGTGTGGCGTTTGTATCCGTTGGTTGTATGTTGGTTGGTGTTTTATTTATAAAGCGGGGCAAAACCCTGCTTCGAGAGAGGCGAGCACCACCTAAATTCGAACAAGGCAGAACTTGTGGTACCGTTGTGCTCAACTGTGTATGTGTGTGTATCAGTTGTGAAATTTCACAAAAATAACCCTTTGAACAAAGTTTAGTAAAAAATAACATATTTTCAAAACTATTTTGAAATCGAACCATTCGGAGGGTAGCGTCATGCCCCTCGGCGCTACCCTTAAGAGGGTAGCTCCAAGCCCCATGGCGCTACCCTCCCTGACTTAGCCGTTTTCGACGTGCTCGCGATGGGATGTAATGAGGGTTCTACAGGGTAGCGACGGAGGCTGTGACGCTACCACACAGAGGGTAGCGCCGCATCGTTGGGCGCTACCAAAAATGGTTAGATTTTAAAATAGTTTTGAAAAGAAATTACTTTTTGCTGAACTTTGTACAAAAGGTTATTTTTATGAAATTTCACGTATCAGTTGGAACCACTGATCGGTACCGGGAAAAAATGGTCGTGGCCGGAGAGGAATATGCCACGACGGTAGAGGTGGATCCTGTTGGGAGGGTGTGGGTGTTGGGCGGTTGGAGACTTAGCGCTCGGCTGTGGGCGCGGAGATAGCAATGCGTCCTGCGTCGACAACGACAATGCAGTGCAAACTGGCCGGAGCTCTGCGTGCCCAGCTACGGAAATGCCAGTAAACGTGGCCGTCGAGGCCGACGCAGACGGAGAAAACGATGCGAAATCCGTCTCCCTTTCGAGGCCCGATCGGCGTGTGGCGCAGGTTGCTAGCTATATCTCGCTGTTGCGCCGGTCGCCACTCAATCGGCCCGTCGACCTGTCTCAGTCGTACGGTTCTCCGAGCTTCACCGTGAGAACTGCCTGGCCAAGTCGGCAACTTGTCCATCACCATGAGAAAAACGTACGACAATTGCATCATGTAAAACGGTGCAAACAACTGGGGAAAAAAGAAGTCAATCTGCGATCTTGGTTTTAAGTTTCTATAATACGGACAAGTAAAATTCATCAACACACACGTCGGCGAATCATGGTAGACGCATGGCAGATGAATCCCATGACCAAAATATAAATACTAGGGACAATGCAAAAAACACCGATGCCTTCGTCCTCCTTAATTATTCATCAGTTTTGCTGATGTATGTACACTAGGTGAATCTTGTCTTCTTTTTTCACGGTTACAAGACCGAAGAGGCCAGATGCACTTCACAATCAGGAAGGGACAAAAGGAGTGGACAACAACACTCGACATCGACTGCTACTTGTTTCGATGCTGGTACAAGGGAAGTTTCATGTCAGCTCTATTGACTCCAACGCTCCAAGGAGAACACAAGACGCTTTGCGCTGACGTATTAGGAGTCCACTCCATACGGAAGAAGTGCAGCTGCGACTGGCCTCCCCTCTTCGTTCAAAATATTATACGTTGAAGCTGCATTCCTCTGCCGATCGATACAGAGCATTAGGCAGATGCGGAGCTAAGAATTTATGTCATAGGTATCAAAGCTTCCTATGTTGAACATGGAGTGAGGAAATGTATCCGAGTGTTACCGAATCGATTGCTTCCAATTTCATCCCAGTTGACCGGATGAACTTCCGCAGCTCAGGACTGACTGGCTGGACATATTTCCCGCAACCAAGTATCAGGATCTCTGGAGAAGTACGGTATATTGGATGTTATAAACCCACCAACATTTATTTGGTTCAGAAAATGCTAAGGATAGAATGGGCACTGAGGAAATATCATTAGTGTTTCAAAATGTAAATGGATAAAACTAGAGCAACATGTTGAGCCCCAACAAGGAAATAAGAAACAGACAGCAACATCTTGCACGCCCAAACACTATTAATTTTGACTTGACAAATGTAAACATTAAATGCCCCCACCCTTGGGAACCACCCCATTTGAATTGATAGCATTAGCATAAGAAACTGTCATGGAAAACAGGAGTACTGGCCAAGATACCTGGGATTGGGTGCACAACTTTGAAGATTGATAAACTGCATTATTAGGAACATAAATCAGTAAAGAACAAACGGGAATAGATTCAACAGCACTACTGTAAACAGATAACATCACATGATCTGGAAGAACTGCATCATTGCTCAAGACATGTATACAACAAATAACACATTGCTCAAGAAATGTGTATATCAAATAATACATTACTGCCACCAACCTCTGAGGTTCGAGTGCAAACCCTACCTTTCAGCAGTTATTTCTGCAAATGTTTTGGGTGTCCAGGACATTATCTTGTTTTCTACTATCAGCAAGCTTCCTTCATACTTTACATTGTTAATCTTGAATCCAGTGTCATCGTAACTGTGGAGGCAGAACAGATTTGAGTCTTCTGATAAAATGTACAAGTTCTACAGAGGTAAATGAGATGGTATAATGAAAGTTGTTCAGAAAAATCACAAAATTGAAATCATAAGAGAGATATAAGCCCCAACTCATAGCAAAATTCAAGTACGTCCCCAAACACTGGTTTTGGCAATTTTGGGTACTCTTGCCAATCGCGTTTACACGAGACTGAAAGGATGATTCTAAGGAAAGGAAATAAAAATTAGCAAAGTAATGTAGAGTGTAAAAAAGCACACTATATGTTGTCCTATCCACCCCTCATGACAGATGTGCGAAATGATTCTTTCAAGAGGAAGTGAGAAACCAATGAATCTCTTCAGTCTTCTATTGAATATGAAAAATAGTTCAGTACAATGATTACTTATAAGGAGTACTATGCGGCGTAACAAGGAAAACAGGCATAAAAAAGCATCGGTGTGACAGCCTGTACTCATGAGAGAAGTAAAATAATGCTTCCCTAAATCAAACATGTATCTAAATCTGAGGTTTTGAACACCCACAGCTACATAATTTTCTCATGCATATAAGCTGCCAGCTACCGACAGCAATTCTGTTTTTTTTTCTTATCATCTTCCATTCCAACAAATGAATCCTAGGTTCATCTACCTCTTGCAAATTATCTCTAATAATTGTACAATTTTATTTAATACGTGTGCATAAGGTAAACAAAAAATCGGCAAGAGTAGTTCAGAATAGCCTAT
Source organism: Poa annua (assembly GCA_026929855.1). NCBI lineage: Eukaryota > Viridiplantae > Streptophyta > Magnoliopsida > Poales > Poaceae > Poa > Poa annua. Next base: position 73,090,968 of record CM049431.1, on the reverse strand, counting down.
CCCTCCGTCCCCCACACGGCCACACCCCCACCCCAGGTAAGAAACCACTTCCACCTAGGTAATTTCCTTTTGGCTAGGAGCACCAAAATAACTTGAGAGGCAAAGATGATTGTTTTGCGGCAGAATATTTTTCCCTCGAACATGTTACATTCCTCTTCATTCAGCCCAAAAGGGGTCAATTCACTCTTGTCGAAGTTAGTGATTAGTTCTCAGAAATTGCTCATAGCAGTACAACATCCACTTCACATTCCTAGCAACTAAGAATAAAAAAGGAAAATGGGCAACTGCAGCCCTTTATCTTCAAGCAAGAACATGAGTTAGCTATCCTATATCAAAGATAACCACTTCTATGTCTAGATACATTCAAGTTTGGACAAACTAATGACATCCTTTTATGGACGGAGGGAGTACATCTTCTTTTTGGGAAGAAATTAGATCTATTATGGTGCATTTGGTTGCATAACTGAGCCAGCCCATCCAGCTTAGCTCGGTTCTGCAGACTTTGCTTCGTGTGTGGGTTTGGTTGCATAGCTTTTGCTGGCAAGAATGAGGGGCTTGTCATTTGCATTGGTAACATCGCTTTTGGAGGAAAGCAGTTAGCGGATTAGATCAGGATCAACTCGTATGTAGGCATACACTGATACACATATGAAGTTGTAAACTGCTTCTTATAAATAGTCGCTACAGCATCATGATAGTAAATTTGACACACAATTTGCTTCAGCTGACTGATAAAGAATAATTTCAAGTAAGAAAGAATAATGAGTAACAAGCTTGTTGTTAAAAAATGAATCATATGTCACATAATTACACCAGTGACACATGGACATTATTTCCCTAGGAGATAGTATTAGAACACATAATAATTTCTAAAGTTCGAGGATAGTTCTCGGCGAAAATTGATCCTAAGCTGACCCGTTAACTGCTTGCATCCAAAAGCAATGTTACCAATCCAAATGAATAGCTCCTCACTCAACCAAACATATCCATTTTCCGCGCTAGGTGATTTTGCTGTCGCCGGCGAGCCAATTCACTCTCCCTGACGAGCGATGTTTGGCCTGGCCACCCTGAAAGCAAATATTGTTTTCGGCCTACCAAAGGGATGTCAATGGGTACCCACTACCCGCGTACCCAGCGGGTAGAAACCCTGTAAGGTAAGGGTTTGGGGAAACAAAATACCCATGTGTATATAAATGGGAAAATCTTATACCCATCGGGTGGAGAGGGTGCGGGTATGGGTTCATATAACCCATACCCGCATACCCATGTACCCTTCTAGTAACTTTTTTAATGATTATTTTATGGCTTCGCGTAACTATGTACTTTGTCGTGAGTTTGTGAACTTGAAGTGTATGGTAATGTGGTGTTGTTGTTTTATGACTATGTGTTACTGTTTATAAGATGTGTTGTTGTCTACGCGTAAGTAATTTTGTTTTCATATGTTGCTTATCTGTAAGTGTTGTTGTTTACAAGTGCGTTGTTGTTTACTGTGTGTTTCTTTTGATAATGAGTTGCCATTTATAATTCGATGTTGTGGTTTAAAACATGTTGTCGATTAAAGGTATATGTTTATACGATGTTTTTAAGAACTATTTTCTACTAAATCTGTTGTGTTACAAAAGAGGGTATTTTTACCTGCGGGTAACGCTTTACGCTGTCGGGTGATGTCGGGTGAAGGGTATGGGAAAAGTTTATACCCGGACAAGGTATGGGTACGGGTGACGGGTAAAGTTGAGAGCGACGGGTAAGGGTATGGGGTGGCTCCACCCTTACCCATACCCTGCGGGTGCCATCCACTCCTTACCAGCTAGGCTTGTATGTTTCTCCCGAGGAATCAAACGCTCATATCTACCATGAAGGTTCTTCAACATACATTAAATATACATCCTAAACTGCGAACAAGTTCATGCACATTCCAAAAATTGACAGATTCCAAATCGAAAGCTGTAAGGAATTGACGTGGAACTAGAAGGATGTAAGGAGAGGTTACGTTTGGAAGCGGAGCTGGTCTTCGGGGACATTATCGATGAGGTTGATCTGGTCGTAGAGCGAGAAGGTCCTCCTGATCAATCCAAGATCCACATCGCGGTCAAATCAGGAACGCATCACCGACCAGCATCCATTCCGCAGGAGAAAATGAGGAGGAAAGGGGCCGGAGAAGCCGATGCGTACCTGAGAGACGGGAGGTGCCTGAGCCTCGGGGCGTTGGAGTTGGAGATAGGACCGCTCCGCAGCGACTTCACCAGCGTCGCCAGCGACTTCTGCCCCCGCGCCGCCGCCATCTCCTCCTACTCTTCTTCGCCGTCGGCCGGTGGGGGCGCGTCGTGTTCTAGGGGGGTTCGGGAGTTTTGCGCCCGACACCTCTGAAAATCTTTCGAATTGCGAATGGGTCCATAGGTGGACAGCCCACGGGGCGTGGCTAACGTGGCCCATGTTGCAGTTGATTGGGCTGGGCCTCGAAGTATTTTGAGGCAACGACGACGACGACGGCGGCGTAGGAGATGGCTGCGGCGACGGGCGGCAGCGGAGGAGCGAAGACAGCGGTGGCGGAGCAGATAGGGCAGGCGGTGCAGTCCACCTCCAACCTTCTCCAGCTCATGGAACAGTCCTCCCCTGCCCAGGTCGACCACCCCCCCCCCCCCCCCCCCTCCCTCCACCCTTGTCTGTTTCAATTGGTTACGAGCTCCTTGTTCTTCCGGATCCGTTTGGATGTGATAAAAAAATAAAAAATTGCCAAATCTGGGATTTTTTTTACATCAAGTCGGTGATGCTGCAGGATGTTTATTGAGGTGCCCCCTAGCTTGTGAATCCTATGCTGGATGCAGTAGTGCCCCTTTGCAACTACGTTTTGACTTCTGAATGAATTTTGACGACATTATAATTGTACACGCTGGTTAAGCTGTTGCGTAGTATAATTTCGTATATAAAGGGGTATAAGTACCTTTCCAGGGAAATTGATGAAGTAGTGAGAGCTTTGATTGACATTGAGAACTTGCAACAATATGCTGCTCTGAAGTGCACAGATGCATCATGTCATTAGTATTACAATTTACAGGATTGTATAGCTTTTGTGTTTTCATTCTTGTCCGTGCCTCATTGAGCAGAACCACTAGACTCAGATTGCTACTGGTCACGATCGTCCTGATTGCAACCATGTTATAATCTTACAGCTACAAATATGCCAATTCGCTGAATTCAAGAGTGTTAATATATTTGTGACTCTTGGGTCGGTGTTCAAAAAACTAATTACGTGTCCTTTGTGCCAACATTGGACCTTTTTTCTCTCAGGTCCACTTGGCAAAACTCCCAAAGAATCTCTTGGCAAAATCATCTCTTACAAAGAACACAGAGCAAGTAAGATGTCCATTTTGCATTGATGCGGAACTATATCCCTTTAAGGTAGCTGTTAACATTTTTATCATGATCTATTTAGGTGCTACAACAACTACCTAATGTAATTTCGTCCTTGGATGCCTTTATGGACAGTAGTTTGCAAAGGTGACTTTCCCAACTTCATGTCATATGCAGACTCATTCTGCGGAAAAAAGTATTTAAAACCAACAACTATTCTGAAGAGCTTCTTTCACCATAATTTATTCTCTACGGATTTCAAGTACACTGTTGAGTTGTTTTTCTTCTATGTCACCTATTTTAACACCATTTTTCTAAACTATGCAGTGCTTCTCAAATTAAGACTGTCACACAACTATTATCAAACATGGAGAACACCCAACTCAAATCTATTTTGCCTGCTTCTCGGTCACAGAAAGACCCAAAGAATACTGAGCCTGGAGAACTCAGGGTTGACTGATGTGTTCACTGACACTTATGCCCCCAGGTATTTTTTTTGCAAACCATTTCCTGTGGTGTGTGGAACCTTAAACTCTATTTCTTTCAAGCTGGAGGAATTGCTTCATCTGAACAAACTGATCCGGCTTTTCCATTTTATAGCAGACATCACTATCTCATCAAAGCCTAGTCTCAACTGACTTGTTCTGGAGAACAGGGTAGTAACTGAAGACTTATAGTTGGCACGATTCAAGTGACCGGTGGTGCTGGAATATGTAAACTTCTCTTCTTGCGTACTTCTAAGTTTTGAGACTTTTAATACGGGCTCTGTACATGTGTGAAACCATTATCTACATGAGCTGTGGCAGTCGCGGAGCTATGTTGATGCCCCCCCACCCACAAATTCTGGTCCAACTTGCCTATATGGCTCCGCCACGGCTGTGGTTTTGTATGGTTGTTGGCACCAAACTGATGTGTCCGGCTTTGACCACACTGATGTTGCCGGATGAGGCGCAATGCTCTCCTACACATGACTAGGTTCAGAGGTAGTTTTTGGACTGAACTCAACCACATGTTACAGACTTGATCCATTGATAGCTCATTCTCCCCAGCATTAACCTTGTTCCTAGTCGATCACCAGTCCCAAAGCAGAATGCAAGCAAACTCCTTCTTCTCTCTTTACAGTTTCCAGATCATCTTCATCATCGATATTGGGTTCAGCGCTGTGAGCAACATGAGTCGTACGTCCTCCAACAGAATCTGTCGCTAGACTCGTCGTACCATTTTGCACTTGAGAAATAGGAGGCCTCCATCCTCATCGAAACGCTTGCACATAGGGCATCTAGTGTCCAGGTCAATCTTTTTCCTCTTAATATTTAGACGCAACGGCAGACTGCTGTGTGTGAGCCTCCATAGGAAGATACAAACCTTTCCTTTTTGAGAAACACAGTACAGACACAAACGCTCACAAACACACACGTACAGATACCCTTATGAACGTACGCACGCAAACCCTACCCTATGAGCACCTCCGAGCGACTGGTCCGGCAGATCTTGAGATTGACGAAGTCACCACAGACGCTTTGCTGTTGATGGGCACGTCACCTACCATTGAAAGCAAGCTTGGATAAATCCTGAAAAATCTAGAAAAGTGTGAGCAAAGTATAGGACATGAATCTGAGTATGTTAGTTTCACCAACAAGCAGCTGAGCTAGTCCCACTTCACCATACAAACCTTTCCTGGGAGTTTAGGTTCCACACGTTTCTACATACTGGGTTCAGATTACATGGACATGTTGTATTGCTACGAAAGTATTTTAAAAGTAAGATATGTTTGGTTAATGACCAGCTTTATTCCTACAATTTTAATCCTCAAAACCGAAGACTGGGCTCTTGTTATTTTGGACATGTTATTTCGGCAGGCGGCCTACTAGTTGGGCCTTTTGGCTTATTGTTCCGCCAATGCTTGGCCTGGGCCTCTGTAAGCCCAATGGCATTGGCCTAAACATGATCTAGGGTTTCCTATCGTTTCGCTCTATAAAACGAAGGGCGCAGCGTTCCTCCTTCAGCAGCCGTCTCGATGAGGAACAGAAGACCTTGCACCGATTGCGTTCTGTAAATATTTTGTCCATCCCCCCTTCTGTAGAAGTTTCTGATTTTTGTTTGTCATCTGTTTTCTTGCGAATTATCTTGAACGACAACTCATGTTCGTAGTGCATTCCTTGATTATTTTTCTGCCGCTGATTGAGTAACGAGTCGTCGGCAATGAGGAACGAAACCTGTGCCGGAGACGGATGCGTCGATGTCGGTAACACAACCCTCTAAGAAGTTCTGAGCCAACCCCATTCGTTTCGATCCAGTTTGGTCTAGATCTACTTTGGTTTATCTTTTTCTGGTTTGAATCTTTGGGTGAGCTTCGTTTATTTGCAGATAGATGATTTTTATGTGAGGTGATGATGTTATGTATGACAGTCTGTCAATCCCCTGATGTCACAAGGTGAAGACACGCATACATCCCGACAGGCTCTGATCGCATTTTCTATTCTCTTTGATTCTCTTTGTTCTCTATCTGTTGTGTACAGGATTTGCCATTGAATCACCAAGAGATAGTAGTATTTTGATAAAAAATTGTTGCATCAAAGTTGGAAAACAAGTTCTGAGTCACCCTTTTGTTTGGAGATATATTTATTTTGATGTGAGGTGATGATGTTATGTATGATAGTCTGTCAATCCCCTGATGTCACAAAGTGAAGACACGCATACATCCCGACAGGCTCTGATCGCATCCCCTATTTATCTCTACTTTTATGATTTTCTCCATCTTAACTTGTGACTGTTGTATTTTGTTCCTTTTTATATCTGTGTTTGATTTTTTTGGTGTCTCCAGTGATCAGTGTGTACCCAAGAATGCATTGTGGTTCATCGTTAGTAATTAAGCGCTGGACCGTTGATGTTTGCCCTTATGTTCTTTTTGTGTGCTCTCTGCCTAAAATTGCAATTGTTCGCTGCACATATGCTGCGAGGAATCTATCCTTAGGCTAGATCGAACCAAAGGGGAGGACACTTTCCTAGTTCTCCCTGCCTGCTTTTTAAGCTCCGGCCGTCCTCTGTTTTGATCCAGGATTTGTCGGTGACAAAGTAGGTAAATTTTTCTGCCAACCAAAATAATTGTTTTCTCATCATGAGATATTTTTTAAAATTAACAAACATCATATCTTAAACCAGCTTCAGTTTTGATCGAAGTACAATCCATTTGCCATCTGTCAGTTTTTGTTTTTTGAATGGCATGATGAGTATGAAGAAGAAATTATTCGGATTCCCTTTGATTTAAATATGAGATCTCTAACCAGCTACTTCTGACTCAATAACATGCCTGATTGCCACCTGTTAGTCTTTGCCTTTGCTTTTTTGTTGTTTGTTCTATTGTCCTTTTGGCCAGTGATGTTATCATTATATTTGCTACTCTTGATGGGGCTGTAGTCCCACTGATGACTGTAACCACCAAGATCTCTGAGGCCCTGTGCAATAAATTATTATTTTGTTATGTTGCTATATTGTTTCTGTGAAATTGAACAATGGAAACTACATATTTAGGTTGTCGAAACTTTGTGGCATAATTGGTCTAACTATTTGGAAACACTTATTTTGTGAGGCCTGTGTAATTCTTTAGCTAAAGAAGAACTGGCCAGTTAAAAGGAGCAGAATTGAACGGGATGGTAGCAGTATATCCCACACGTTGCTGCTTGCAGTGTCTCCTAGAGATGGCAATTTGTTGATTCTCTGTGGACCTGGTGCTCTCTGTCTCCACAGATCGGGATGGTAGAGCTGAGCACATTGGGACATGTGAGTGAGATAGTGCTGTTAGACTAAAGGATCCAGAGGAAGTAAAATTCAAGCCAATTGCGCAGGTCTGTAATTGTGTAGTGCTAGGACAATATCACCAGCAGTAGCAATACCCTGCAGGTGTGGAAATCAAGCTTCCACCTGTAAGCCTACGGTTAATAATGCATTACTACAACAAAAATGTCATTTTTTTAAAACATAATATAACAACTGAATCCCAGGTCGAGTGTATTTCTTGCAAAATTCAAGAGCAAGCTCGGGTTGCTCTCTAGTTTGTCTGTTTTTTAGCTTGCACAGATATCTGAAATATCTTCCTCCCAATTCTAAAACAGTTGTATATTCCATGAATGGCCTTATCATAGCTGATTAGAGCATCACTAGCAGTATCCTAAAAAGCGAAATAAGGGTTAAAAATGATTAGAAAGAAAGGTTGGAAACTGTCGAAGATCAGTACCATTAAACTCAACCTTTAAAACAGAATTTTCCTTGTTAATGGTTGGGTTTGAGGGCACTGCTAGATGTCACAACCCAACCTAAACCCTTAAAATTGTCATTTCACATATTTCACATGTACACAGGATTATCACTAGCATTCAAACAAAGTACTTCATGAGAATCATCGATGCATGGATAGTTTACATCATAAAAGTATCATCTCCCCTAACTGTCGGCATCATGATCAAAAAGTTGCACCTTGGTGTCATCTCCTAAACCACATACGCATCTATCAATCTACCGGTTGAGTCTTCCACGACACCATCGTCACCTCATCATGGACTCACCTCGATGAGTAGAGGTTGAGGCGTGTAGTAGCCTCTTACTCTCCGTGATGTCCTCTTGGTCTTCTTCCACCACACCAATTGGTCTTCATCCATGTCCTTCTTAGACATCAGCTGTTAATACGAATAACAGAAACTCTGTTCTAGCCATTTCGGTATCATATGCTCCTTCTCGGCCATGAGTTCTTTTCATGCTTTTCCTTTGATCTTGATCATCCTCTCCTCCAAGTCGGCCTTGTGCTTCTTCCCTCCTTACTTAAACTTGTGCTAGCTTGACCTCTTTTTTCTTCTCGGTGATAAAGAGTTTCGTCTCCAATTCCTTCATTGTCAATGTCTCCTTTGTCTTCATCATCTCCCCCATCTTCTCCCTAAAGCTTGATGCCTCTCCTTCCAACTTCATCCTCTCCGTTGCCTTCTTGTTTCCCTTGGGTTTTGCATTGTTCTTCCTTCATCCTCACTATCATCCATCTTTAGCATATTCACTTTCTTTGGTGCACTCTCTTCATCCCTAAGCTTCCACTTGTCATGATCTTTAAGCAATGCCCAAACATGCTTAAATTTGAATGGCTTCCCTTTGGAAGCGGCCATCTCCTTGTACCTCAAGTCCGCATATGACTCCTACAAATGCAAACATAGCATAGTAAACACACAAAACATGGCATAGTAAACACACAAAACATTGTATAGTAAACACTCAAACATAGCGTTTGAAATACTCACATAGTCACTCTCTGCGCTTCCACTAGGTGGTGCGTTCCTCACTTTGTCCATTGCTGCACTTCAACGAGCACAATGGGGTTTCATAAACTCCTATCGGCCTTGAAGGGATTGATAAGAACGATGTACCAATGATCTGGTCTTCGGTTTGATCTTGCAATATTGGTCCTCTATGCGTTGCCAATAGCGCTTGCCGGTTTGATCCGTGCCGACACTGGCATCCATACCCACAAGCCCCCATGCACGAACCAAGAGAACATTTTCAACTTCGCTATAGTTAGTGGACCGAGATTTCCCACTAGCGGTGAGTTGTCCCTCCTCTATCTCGGTCACATCATCCTCCTCCTCTTCCAAATCATCACCTCCCCCCTCCTCCTCGTCTCCAAAGCACGGCGGTATTCTTCATCTTTGGCCGTGTCGTCGTCTTCTTCATCTTCAGGCCACCTTCGCGGCGGCGGCAGCCTTCGGTCCAACCCCCGCGGCGGGACGACGATGCTTGGGTGGTGCGGGGGACGCGGCGGCGACGTCGTGCGTGCCCGCGCGCCGCCTCTTCGCGCCGAGGTGGGTGGCGGCGACCACTGTCGTGACCTCCACGTCGGTCGCGGCCGGAGCGGGAGGGGGCGAGGCGGCGCAGCGGACATGCCGGCAGGCGCGGGGCGGGAGCGACGTCGGCGGAAGGAAACTTCCTTCCCGCGCGCGTGGGGAGGAGAGTGCGGGTTTGGGGGATTTTTTTTCCCTCGAACCCTCACCTGTACAGGTTGGGAGATGGAATCCCTGGTTGACCCTCATTGTTTTTAGAGGTTTAGGGTTTAAAGGGTTATGCTAGTTTGCGTTTTGTCAACTCAATCCGTAAAAAAACAGTTATTTTTAAGGGTTTGCCCTTTTAAGGGCACTGCTAGGGATGCTCTTATAAGAAGCCCTGACAGCTCTCCATCTGATGGATTTAGTGCGTCGCTTGTTGAGTCGGATGACATGGACATCTCCGATGTATGATGGGAAGAAAGTACAATTCTGGGAAGAAACGGGCAGACTAAGCCTGTGCATTTACGGTTTTAACCCGGTTTCCACAGTTTGTTGAAACCAAACCGCTGACCACAGGTTTGACTGGGTTAGTCCGGTTTCCAAAGTTTCTTGAAACCAAACCGCTGACCACATGTTTGACGGGGTTGGTCCGGTTTAGACCGAGTTGGATACTCGATGATTAAGACCATGCACTATATTGTGCAAAAGCGGTTCCTAACCTTCTCTCTCCTCTCATTGAACCTGCTCAATACATAGTAGAGCATCGCACCAAAATATCTGACAAGAAAAGCGAATCAACTTCTTGGTTTGCTTCTTTGCATGCACAAGTGGGCCATTTGGTGGAATTGTGAAGTAAAAGAGAGGAGAGAGGAGAGATTTTCCCTGCATGCATGAGTGGGCTCCATATACTTGTTTGATGCGATTCTATACATACTAGGTGTATGTGCGCCGATTCAAACTCTGACAACATTTCCATTTAACCGAACCTACATAGTGGCTGGCCTAAAGGTTTGGGGCAGACTGGTTACAAGGTTTGGACGGTTTCTCACCGATTTCCAAGTTCTGAACAGAGCTAGAAGTTGCAGCCTCGCGCTGGGCGGAGGAACACCTGCGAGGCAGCCGCGTACGAATGCGCTGGAGGCGGCGAGGCTGAGGCAGGGGAGGCCGAGCTGGACTCACGCGAGCGGCGCTCGACAAGCAGGGACACCGCCGATCAACAAGAAGAGCCGCCATGGCTGCGGTTTGAGGAGATTGGTGGCTTGCACGTTTCTCGCCCGGGTGCCGCGCGCCGCCACCAGTCGGCCACCTGCGCGCTGCTCGCCGACGGCCATCCGCCGCCGCATTTCACCACCGCTCGGTCGCTTGCGCGTCGCGTATCGCTCGCCCGGGGCCATCCGCCCGTGGACACTGCTCCCGACGTCGCACGTAAGCCATTCAAAGCCAGCTCTAGGAAAGCGGCATCACCATATCCCCTATCGTTCGCCCGTGGACACTGCGCATGGCGAGGACGCGCGCCGCATTGACGCTGGCCTGTCGTGCGAATGCGCTCTCAGCGATGAAGTCACCAAGAGACGCTCCGTGCTTCTGCACTCGTGTCCTTAGGAAGTCGTAGAGCTCCTCGCGCGTCGCACCTGACAATGCCGAGCGTGCGTCTTATGTCGACGGCCGAAGCAGTCGTGCGGGGCAAGCGTGCGGAGCACTGTTTCCACGCCTCCCTTGCCCAAGGAATCCGCCACCTCCAACCATGGCGACACAGAGCTGCCGCCCGCCCAGAGTTTCGACCTTGATGCTGACACGCGGGGCACGAGGAGCAGCCATGGACGCGGAGTCCGGCAGGACGAAGGGAGGAACGCGGCGCGCGCCATGGCCGCGGAAGCCCCCTCGTCCTCCTCCTTGTTGGTCTCCTCCGCAGAGGGAACGACGGAGGGGCAGAGGGAGTGGCCGAGAGGGAGGGGCGCCGAGACGGCGATGGCTAGGCGTCGTAGAAGGAGAAGTGACGGCACCTTGGTCTAGCCACAGAGGACGATGAAGGACATGCTTGCTAAGGACGGGTTGGTGGTTTCTCGAATCTTACTCGTTTTCTTTTCGCGGTTTGCAAACCGGAGACCAGCTAAACCGTAACAAACTGCTTTACCTGGTGCGGTTCGGGTTGGTCTCCTGGTTTGGGCGGTTTGACACCAATCTGTGCACAGGATTAGGGCAGACGTACAAAAAGAGACGAGAACAGATGAAAATCTAGGAAGAAAGTACAATTTTGGAACCCTTCCATACAATGGAGAAGGTCACGCATGTATTTCAATAAGCAGGTGGAATAAAACTAATGTTTTATTTTAACAAGCATACAACCTAAATATATTAGGTTCATCTATGTGCACTAACAACTTATGCTAAGGGCATCTCCAGTTGTTGCGCCCCCAGGGCCCAAAACGCCGGATTTTTGCGCCCGCCGCAGCGCGAAACGACGCTATTCTGAACCGGGCGGGGGGGGGGGGGGGGGGGGGGGTAGGTTTCCAGCCGTTCCCCAGCCCGAGATTCGGCCGATGCAATTAAAAAATGGCGCAAACATAGGTGATTTCATTCAAAGGTTTCAACTAAAACAGAGGCAATTCCATTTTAGGCGCACATAGGCGATAACAGAGATGTAAACTAAAACATAAAACATAAAATTGCCTTGTCGAACAGGCCGAGCCTGGCGGCGATCTCCTGGTTGTAGTCTGGGTCGTCGCCGTCGTCGGATTTGTCGTCCTTGCGCAGGCCGCTTGGGCCTTGGCCGTCATCGCCCCACCACCTGCTATGTTGTAGGGTACGCGACTTCGTCGCACGACTCCTCTTCCTCGATGTCGGCGTCGTGGATGACGTAGGGGACCGGCGCGGGTTGCGGCGGGGGCGAAGGAATGCGGCGGCGGGCGGCGGCGCGAGCGTGGTGGGCCTCCACCTCTGCGAGGAGTAGACGCTGGCGCTCCAGCTCCTGCTCCGTGTATTCGCCGAGGCTCCATTCCTCGGCGAAGCGCGGGTCTGCCGGCAGCACCGTGTTGAAGGAGGCTTCTTGGGCCTCCTTCAAGCCGGGCCACTCGTCCTCCTGCTCTTCCTCCTCCGGCGACGGCTCGCGCTTCGGCCTGACGCGGCGCGGGGGAAATGCTGGCCGGCGAGTCGCGGTGGCGCAGGGCTAGCCGATGCGCAGGGTGCCCGGAGTTGAGGAGGGAAGGGGTGAAGGATGCGTAGCGCATCTCCGCCAGCGGAGGGAGAGAGACGCGTACCTTGTGCCGGCGAGCGTCGGTGCGGCGCCGGAGGAGGAGCCGGAGGAGCCCGCGCCCATCCGGTGCGGCATCCACGAGCGCGGCGGCATTGTTAGCCGCGCCTCGTTGCCGCGCTCGATGAATTCCAGGACCCACGGCAGGGTCCTGTTCTCGCCGCCCCACCACCGCTTGCGCCCCATGGAGGTGCAGCGCACTTCAACCGCTCCGTTGCTACTGCGGTCGGCGACGTCTTCATCGTGGCGGCGCCGGAAGTACTCCGACCAGAAGCGGTCGTTTCCTTCCGCCCTCCAGCGGTGCTCGGCGGCCTGGAGCGGGGTGAGGGAGGTGCGTAACTCGTCGATGGACGCCCTGAACTGCTCGCTGGCAGGAACAGGGGACACGGGGATGCCGCCACCCCCCCTGCCCGGCGGAGGCGCTGGGGACGCGCATGTCCGGTGGGCATGGGTAGCCTGCGCGGTACAACACCCATGCCTCCTCCTTGTGGAGGTGGCGGCGGCCCCAGCCGTTCACGGCGGCTAGGCCATGGCTGCTAGGGCAGAGGCGGAGAGAGGTGTGAGGCAGAGGCGGCGAGAGAGGAATGTCGATGGGCGGCGAGGCTCGGGGGATTTTATAGCGCCAGGCAGCCAGGCGAATGTCGGCGGTAGGTGGCCATTACTGTGCGCTGCGTGAACGTGCCACACCATTAACTCCAGCAGTCTTTGACTTGGGGAGCTCACTGGCTGCCCGCCACACCATTACTCCGCGAGCCTTGGACCGACGCGGGAGCCGAGAAGACGAGCACGAGCGGTTTCTATTGGCGCCATTTTCTCCCATGTCGCTGAGAGCGCTGGCTCGCGTTGCATTTCGTGCCAATTCGCTCCCCAGGCCGAATCCAGTGGGCTGGGTTTTGCCTGGGGGCGCCGACGCTATTTTCTGCCGAAACGGCGCTAACTGGGTTTCTGGAGGCCGGCTGGTGGAAAATTGGCGCTTTTTCCTTCCGCCGGCGCTAAGAAGGCCCCCTGGGGGCGCTGGGGGGTGGGGGCGGCTGGAGATGCCCTAAGCAATACAAGTAACAAGGTGCAAGATAGATGACTTCAAGAACAAAGACTTCACAATATAAAGTGCATAAGTAAAGAGCTCAGGTATAAAAATAACCGAGACACGCGGAGACGAGAATGTATTCCCGAGTTCCACCCAAAGGGTGTACATCTCGTTTGGAGAGGTGTGCGTAACCACAACAAGTTAGCCGAAACGTGACAAAGACTCACTTTCTTCTTCTGATGAAATCAACCACAAAAGGTTGCGAGTTCACGTTCCACTATTGATCTCCTTTGGGACGGAGATCAAAAATCCCGTACAACACTGTTGATCCACACACCAAAAAACTTAATTGGGGGCTCCCAAGTCTTGAGGCACACACCCACAACTTAATTGGGGGCTCTCATATGACTACAAAAGGTCTCGTCCATAAAAGGTCTTGGCCACAAAAGGCCGGCCACAGAAGGCGTGTAGGGTCCAATGACCCAGGAGTAACAAACTCACAAGTATCAGCACAACGAATCCTCGTGGAGGGCTCAAACTGATGCGAATGCAATGACAAGAGCACACGAAGTGCTCAAGTCCTTACTCTCAAATTCCCACAAAGCAACAAATGCTTATGGGGGAATAAGAGAGGAAGAACAAAGGAAACCATAAAGGAAGTCAAATCCTTCACTCCCAATTCACACCAAAAGCAACTAATGCTTATGGGGGGGAGGGGGGGGGGGGGAGAAGAGAGGAAGAATCTAGATACACTAGGTTCCCCTCACTTAGAGGAGAGATAGATTGTTAGGATTGTAGATCTAGATCTCCTCTTAACTTTCGCTAAATAATATGCAAGAATCTATGGAGGGATTGAGAGAGAAGTGAGCTTTCCAAGGTCACCAATGGATAGGAGTGAGGGGAAAGTCGTGCTGCCTTGGATTTTTTAGGAAGAATAATAGGAGGGTATAAATAGGCGTTGGCTGTTTCGACAGTCAGAAATTTCGGTATAAGTGAGACTCAGAATTTCCGGTCACCAGGAATATCCGAGTCCTATAAATCTCCGAGCTGAATTTCCAGTTCGAGTCAGAACCAAATGCCAACTTTTCCTTAGCCGTTTCTGGTTGGCTCTTTTGGGTGCACTCGAAAATTCCGCTAGATGGAAATTTTCGAGCACAATTTCCGGCTGGAGTCAGAACCCTTTTTCTTCTTTCCTTAGACGTTTTCTTGGACGAGCTGGGGAACTGGATATTCCGGTAGAGTGAAATATCCGGTCCCAACTATCCGGTTCAGCATAACACCGAAGCGAAAACTTCTATAACTTTTGCAAATGAACTCCGACTGATGTGAGACCAATTTTGCTGCAAATATAGAGACGATAAGCACCCAACACTTGGCAAGGTGGGGGACTTTCCTCACGGTAGAACCGGCAATATTTCTGCCACCGAAAACACAACAAGTTTTCCAAAGTAAAACCGTTTTCGATGAACTAGAGCTTAACATGGAGATGAACCAAGCTCTAATTCCTCACCACCATAAAAGCCAAATAAGAATCAAGAAATATGATAAGCCAAATATGTAAAGGTTTGATCTATCCACAACGATGCGATCAAGTTACTAACTTGAGAACTGCTTTTGATAGTACGCCTATCTATCCTATAGCCCTATCAAGATCATACATTTGCCTTCAGCATTCCCCTTGAGTTGGATGATGACTATATTGATCCCCTCAAGTGGTTCATCTTTATTAATTGCGCGTCCAAGCACATGTTTGATGAAGACTTCTGCAAATACTCCCCCATGGTGTAAAACCCCGGGGTTTTTCCCCTCAATTAGAAAATTGTTTGTTTTTCTTTTTGCATCAACATGACATCATCATGCATCATTTGCATTTGTCAATCTTAATTTAAATTATTGCATTTAAATGTAAATCACACCCTCCAAATTCAAATTCCAAATTTAAGTTTCTGATTTAAATTCAAATGCCTCTTCAAGTAAATTCAAATAAAGTTTCAAATTATTTTATAAATAATCAAACCAGTAATTAATATGACTAATTTGAAACTATTATAAATTGTTCAAAAGTTTTAATTATGTTTCTTTCTGATTTGTTTTCAAATTACAAGAAACTAGAAAAGAATAAAAAGCAAAACAATTAAAAAAACTGAAGAAACCTTACCTGGGCCGAAACCCAACCTCTGGCCCATCTCTCCCCTCCCTTCCATGCCGGCCCACCTTGCCCTTTCTTCTCCGTACGACCAAGCACGAGGACCTCGCTTTACAGGTCAGCCATGGCACCCCCACCTCCACCTGCTCCCTTGACCTCCTTAAAGCCGATCCGCCCCTCCCCCCAAACCCTAGCCCTTCGCCCCTCTCTCCCCCCTGCGCCGCCGCCTCCTCCCCTTTTCCTCTCCCCTCTTTTCCTCCACTGTTTTCCCCACCGTAGACGCACCGGAGTGCTCAGCTATGGCGCTACTGCTAGGGAACCTCCGAAGAAACGCATAGCCTCCCCCCCAGCTCCGCACCGACACCTCCATCGTCTACGCGCAGTGAATCGAGCCGGGAGGGTTCGTGTCCGAGGCGCTCGTCCTCGTCATCTACGACGCCGGCGGAGCGCCGCCGGCACAATTCTGGCGACCTCGGCCTCCTCGCGCAAGAAATCCAACCCCGCCAACCCCACGGTGAGCCCCTCGTCTGATTTTTCCCCGCCTCCCCTATCGATTTCGAGCTAGTTGGACGAGCTCGGTTGCCGGCCTACCTCCGTCTCCGCCATGGACGACCGGGCGAGCTCAAGCCCGAGACGTCCCTGCCACTACACCCCGCCCTCTTTCGCGAGCTCCACCCAGCACCCCCGTAACGCACACACGCACCGCCAGCACCCGCAAGCTCGCCCAGGGATGCCTCACCGTTGCGCTCGTCGCTGTCCCCATCGGGTTCCGTTTTCAGTTTTTCAGTCAAGTTCAGTTAGCGCGTGTGTTTTGCTACATCTTGTATCCGAGTTCGAATCAAACAGCAACCCGATCTGTCCCCTTGGCTAGCGCAGCGATCTCTCCGCAACGCGCGTCGTCGGTTCGATCCCCCGCGGGGCGCGTTGGCCAGTAAAGCCCCCCTTTTTAGTTTTTCTCCACCACTGACATATCGGGTCCACCGGTCAGCAGCCCACCGTGCCAGCGCAGTGTGCACCCGCCAGCTTGGCGCCCAGGCCCGCATGTCATCCCCCCTGGGTATGTTTCCATCGGTGACAAAAGTTCTAGAAAACAGAATCGCTGGGAGATTTACACAGAGCCCCCTACACCTTCTGCTTTAGCTTTTAAAACCTCACTGACATGTTTACAATCACCAACAGGTCCTTGCTATTTACAGAAACACCCCTAATCATAATTTGTTAATAACTTTAATTCTATAACTCCAATTAAAATAATCTTTATATGTATTTGTATCAGAAAAATGAAAGGAATATTAATATGCCATTTGTATGCCATTTTGCATCTGTTATTTTAATTGCTTAGTATAATTTGTTAATTGCAACTAAATAATAAAATAAGGAATGTTAGGTGTAATAAATATATAATGCCCTATTCCATTTAATTTAATTAGATCCCCCATGCCATGTGTTGCCATGTTAACCAATGTTTAATATTGTTGATTAGATAAATAACTTGCACCTAAATATTAATTGTCGGGGTTGCTTTCCCGCTTAATTTGGATTAAATGCATTTGTTTTGCATCTTGCCATGTCATGCATCATTCTCGTATGATCATGCTGAATCTTTTGCCGTAGTTGTAAAGTGCATCTTTTACGCTTTCCAGTGTTTGTTGCTTCTTGCGTATAAGACGTTGAGATGTGTGAGTAATGACAAGATCTGCTTCCATGCGGGATTCCAGGCAAGCAAAGTTTGCTTGTTTACCTATACATTGTCTTTCATTCCTGCCGTTGATCTCTGCTACCCTAGTATTCGATTCTTTATTGCGATCCCATCACATGTTTATCCTGCAGCCTATACAGCTTTATCCCCACATTCCATCACCTGTTGAATGTTTATCTGTTAGCCTTGCGAGTCGTAGCGCATGCTTAGAGTTGGTTGTGCGAGTCGTCAGTTGGTCTTATATCTTCTATGCTTAGCTCTATAGATTATTCTACCTTAATAAAATGTTGTATTATATTGGGGTATTATAATTAAAAGATAAGGCACCGGCGGAAGGCCTTGCGAGGTGCTTTGTTATGCTAAGTGTCGACCTAGGAAATGAGATTTTGTTCTCGGATCCAATTTTGAGCGCACTAACCACTTGTGGGAGGCCCTATGGAGCCCCCCTCGACTTTGACTGGAACTTCAACTTGTTCGGGAGCCGCACCTAGTTCGGGTTTTCCATTTGTCTCATATGCATCGATACTAGTGTAGTATTTTACTTTGGCGGTGTGCCTTGTTACATGCATATAGGGCGCGGCCTGTTGGTGCGGAGGGGTGTGTCCTTCGGGAGTCCGCACCCTTTTGGCCGGGACCAGCATAGCTCCCATGGCTCCGGGACTTGTTGCGGTGAAGGAAAAGAGTTGGGTTGAAAGGCCCTAATGTTTTTGACTGGGTTGATCATGCGAGTATGGGTCCAGTAGTGCACCCCTGCAGGGTATAATCTTATCGATGAGCCGTGTCCACGGTTATGGACGACTTGGTGATGATGGTAGCTAACAAGATCTAGACAACTTACACCTAATTAGTGTTAATTAATTTGACTAGTAATATAGAATCACTTTCACAATAAATGATAACTAAAATTGTTAACGTGTGAGTTTTCCGAATTGCTTCCTCATACTTGGTTGAGTGGGTTAATCCGAGAATAGGTTATGATTGGTGTTAGTGATAGATGTTTATCTCATGGGCTCTCTTATCCCTCTCTAATTAGACGGAAGTTGTAGTGTGTCTCTTTAGGTTGCTAGTGCTGCTGCCGCTAAGTCCACCTCCCCTATATTTTGGGAGATGGCGTAGAAAGTAGGCAAGCTGGTTTTGCTTGCCACGGAGTGCCCTGACCATCTTTTGGGTTGTGCTTTATGTGCAGTTGTAACGCCCCGGGATTTATCCCCTTTTTGTTTTGTGAGTTTTTCTTTTTGCATCGACATGGCATCGCATTGCATCTCATTAATTTAATTTGTTGCATTTAAATTAATTTTCCACAATTAAATTCAAATGTATTTCAAATTAATTAAAAATGTGTTATTTTCAAATCTTTTAAAAATGTTAAAAATTAGTTTACTAAATTGTCATTTTAAAACTAAAAAATATTTTGTATAAGATTCGTGTTCAAATTCATTTTCGATTTTGTTCTAAAAATATAAAACGAAAAAGAATAACGGTGACAAATAAAAGCCCAAGCCCACCTAACCCCAAACCCTAGGGTTCCCCTGGAAAAATTGTTTCCTACCCCCCTGCAATTTTGCAGCCGCCCCCTCCCCTTTTTCTCTTTTTCTTTTTCCCTTTTTCCTTTTCTCCTTTTTCTTTTCTCTCCTTCCTTTCTTCTTCTTTTCTTTTTCCTTCTCTTCTTCCCGCAGCGCACGGGAGAAACCGTCCCGAGCCCGCACCTGCACCAGCCGAGCTCCTCGCTCCTTCCTCCCCCGAACGCCAGCGCGCGGAGCGCCCCCGCCGCCGGCCGAGCGCCGCCGCGCCCTAGGGCCCCGGGCCGCCTCCCCCCGAGCTCCTCCAGCCCGCACCGAGCCGTCCGCCGCAGCAGCCAGCGCCCGCGCGCCGTGCGCCCCGCCCTGCACCTCGCCTCCTGCGCGCTCCGGCCGCCGCCGCGCCGTGCGCCGCCTGCGCCTCCCCCCGCAGCGCCGCGCCGTCGTTGCCTCGTTCCCCGCCGCCGCGCACTTCCGGCCGCTGCCCGCGCCCCCCGGCCCCGCGCGCCCACGCCGCCCCGAGCCGCCGCGTCGCGCCTGCGCTTCCTCCGGCCGCCGCCGGCCCGAGCTTCGCCGCGCAGCCGCTCCCCGCCGCCCGCGACGCGCATCGCGCCGCCTCGCAGCCGCTCCTCCGCCCCGCGCCGCCGCCGCGTCCGTCCGTGCCCGCGCGCTCGCCTGCGCACGTCGCCTCCGGCCGCCCCGCGCGCCTCCGCTCGCCCACCTCCATCCGACGCCCCGCGTCCCCGTGCGCTCGCCGCCGCCGTGCGTTCCACTCCGCGCCTCCGCTTCATCCGCCGTCTCCGTCCGGTGGCGTCCCCGCATCCGGCGCTCGCTAGGTGTTCGGTGTAACGCCCGCAAGAACTTCGTCGCCACTTCTGTCCGAGTTGTCCACCCTTCGTGGTGTTGCTACGTGCGCGTGCTCCTTCCGGTGCCGCGTTGTCGCGCCGCCCGTGTCCGTGTTGCGGTGCCCGCCCGTGCGCGTTTCTTCCCGGTGTCCGTTTGCCGCGCTCCTACGTGCCACGACTACCCCGACCAGTTCCACGACACCGACAAACGACGATGCCCCGGTTCCGCGACGGCTACTTCCCCGACGACGACTACTTCCTCGACGGACCAAAGACTTCGGTTTCGAACCCAAGTTCACCCGATCCGATGTATGGACCCAAACCTAACCCTATGCCTCTTTTATAAAATGTCATCTATCTTGTGCATTTCGCATCATAATTACATGTGTTGCATCTCTTGGGTTTGCGGGTGTAGCATTTCACCTAAATAATAATTATGGAATGTGCGGGGTAATAAATATATAATGCCCTATTCCATTTAATTTGGTTATATCACCCATGCCATGTCTTGCCATGCTAATCAACATTTAATTTGATGGGTAGATAAATAACTTGCACCTAAATATTAATTGTCGGAATCCCGGTTCCGCTTAATTCGGATTAAGTGCATCTCGCAATGCATATTGCCAGGTCATGCATCATTCTCACATGATCATGCTGGATTTTTGCCGTAGTTGTAAAATGCATCTTTTACGCTTTCCAGTGTTTGTTGCTTCTTCGCGGATACGACGTTGAGATGTGTGAGCAACGACAAGATCTGCTTCCATGCGGGATTCCAGGCAAGCAAAGTTTGCTTGTTTACCTATACATTGTCTTTCATTCCTGCCATTGATCTCTGCTACCCTAGTATTCGCTTCTTCATTGCGATCCCATCACATGTTTATCCTGCAGCCTATACAGCTTTATCCCCACATCCCATCACATGTTGTATGTTTATCTGTTAGCCTTGCGAGTCGTAGTGCATGCTTAGAGTTGGTTGTGCGAGTCGTCAGTTGGTCTTTTATTTCATATGCTTAGCTTGATAGAATATTCTACCTTAATAAAATGTTGTATTATATTGGGGTATTATAATTAAAAGATAAGGCACCGGCGGAAGGCCTTGCGAGGTGCTTTGTTCTGCTAAGTGTCGACCTAGGAACTGAGATTTTGTCCTCGGATCCAATTTTGAGCGCACTAACCACTTGTGGGAGGCCCAATGGATCCCCCCTCGACTTTGACTAGAACTTCGACTTGTCCGGGAGCCACACCTAGTTCGGGTTTTCCATTTGTCTCGTATGCATTGATGATACTAGTGTAGTATTTTAATTTGGCGGTGTGCCTTGTTACATGCATATAGGGCGCGGCCTGTTGGTGCGGAGGGGTGTGTCCTGCGGGAGTCCGCACCCTTTTGGCCGGGACCAGCATAGCTCCCGTGGCTCCTGGACTTGTTGCGGTGAAGGGAAAGAGTTGGGTTGAAAGGCCCTAATGTTTTTGACTGGGTTGATCATGCGAGTATGGGTCCAGTAGTGCACCCCTGCAGGGTATAATCTTATCGATGAGCCGTGTCCACGGTTATGGACGTTTTGGTGATGATGCTGGCTAACAAGATCTAGACAACTTGCACCTAATTATTGTTAATTAATTTGACTAGTAATATAGAATTACTTTCACAATAAATGGTAATTAAAACTGTTTAACGTGTGAGTTTCCCGAATTGCTTCCTCATACTTGGTTGAGGGGGTTAATTCGGGAATGAGTTATGTTTGGTGTTAGTTGTAGATGTTTACTTTATGCGCTCTCTTATCCCTCTCTAATTAGACGGAAGTTGTAGCGTGTCTCTTTAGGTTGCTAGTGCTGCTGCCGCTAAGTCCACCTCCCCTATATTTTGGGATATGGTGTAGAAAGTAGGCAAGTCGGTTTTGCTTGCCAGGGAGTGCCCTGACCCTCTTTCGGGTTGTGCTTTATGTGCAGTCAAACAGGTTTGAAGTCCGACGACGTTAGCTTGGGAATCCCTCCGGCTTGGCTGGGCAGGGATATGGCGCCATCGCTTATCTTTAGGACTCTTAGTCCAATTTGTATCTTATCCGTAGTCGGATACTATTTTGCTTCCGCTGTCATTTGAATCTTTGTATTGTATCATTTGTATCTTGACTCGTTCGAGTCGTTGTTGTATTTTATCTTCTGTTGTATTTGTGGATGTATCGGAACTGTTGTAATGTTATCACAATTCCACCCACATAATGCGCATGTTTCGGCGTGCACATTATGTCTGGTGGGCGACCTAAAATCGTTATTATGCGGATTTCGGCAGGAACGCTTAAATCTACATAGTGTCGATTTTCGGGCGTCACAAAGTGGTATCAGAGCCTTGGTTTCGATCTCCTTGTTGTTTCGATACGAATGGTTATCGAAGCATCGGGTCCGCAAAAGGCTGTAGAATTACCTCCCTAACGGTCGTTGTTTCTAGAGTGTCGAAAACTATTTGACCTAAATTATTTTTGAAAAATATCTCAATAGGTTTCTTTTTACTCCTTACCTCTATTCTATTTCTCCTCTTACCTTATTTGTTTTGAGTCTCTTCTCTTATCCAACCTTCAAAGTTTTAGGATCCTATGTGTGGGTGGACGATTTCTTGCCTTTTACCCTATTAGGTTCGATCTTTCGGAGTCGTCTTCGTCGTGAGCGACAATTCCTTGTTAGTGGTGTCGAGAATCTCGAGGTGGAGCAACAATCCCTTGTTAGTGGTGTCGAGAAGTTCATCCCGGAGCGTGAAGACTCGATAGTTACCCCTCTCTTCTTGTGGTCTCGGCGTGGATCGCGGGACGCGATCCCTTGTTAGTGGTGTCGATTGTAACGCCCCGGGATTTATCCCCTTTTTGTTTTGTGAGTTTTTCTTTTTGCATCGACATGGCATCGCATTGCATCTCATTAATTTAATTTGTTGCATTTAAATTAATTTTCCACAATTAAATTCAAATGTATTTCAAATTAATTAAAAATGTGTTATTTTCAAATCTTTTAAAAATGTTCAAAAATAGTTTATTAAATTGTCATTTTAAAACTAAAAAATATTTTGTATAAGATTCGTGTTCAAATTCATTTTCGATTTTGTTCTAAAAATATAAAACGAAAAAGAATAATGGTGACAAATAAAAGCCCAAGCCCACCTAACCCCAAACCCTCGGGTTCCCCTGGAAAAATTGTTTCCTACCCCCTGCAATTTTGCAGCCGCCCCCTCCCCTTTTTCTCTTTTTCTTTTTCCCTTTTTCCTTTTCTCCTTTTTCTTTTCTCTCCTTCCTTTCTTCGTCTTTTTTTTTTCCTTCTCTTCTTCCCGCAGCGCACGGGAGAAACCGTCCCGAGCCCGCACCCGCACCAGCCGAGCTCCTCGCTCCTTCCTCCCCCGACCGCCAGCACGCGGAGCTCCCCCGCCGCCGGCCGAGCGCCGCCGCGCCCCAGGGCCCCGGGCCGCCGCGCGCCGCCTCCTCCCGAGCTCCTCCAGCCCGCACCGAGCCGTCCGCCGCAGCAGCCACCGCCCGCGCGCCGTGCGCCCCGCCCTGCACCTCGCCTCCTGCGCGCTCCGGCCGCCGCCGCACCGTGCGCCTCCCCCCGCAGCGCCGCGCCGTCGTTGCCTCGTTCCCCGCCGCCGCGCACGTCCGGCCGCTGCCCGCGCCCCCCCGGCCCCGCGCGCCCACGGCGCCCCGAGCCGCCGCGTCGCGCCTACGCTTCCTCCGGCCGCCGCCGGCCCGAGCTCCGCCGCGCAGCCGCTCCCCGCCGCCCGCGACGCGCATCGCGCTGCCCCGCAACCGCTCCTTCGCCCCGCGCCGCCGCCGCGTCCGCCCGTGCCCGCGCGCTCGCCTGCGCACGTCGCCTCCGGCCGCCCCGCGCGCCTCCGCTCGCCCACCTCCATCCGACGCCCCGCGTCCCCGTGCGCTCGCCGCCGCCGTGCGTTCCACTCCGCGCCTCCGCTTCATCCGCCGTCTCCGTCCGGTGGCGTCCCCGCATCCGGCGCTCGCTAGGTGTTCGGTGTAACGCCCGCAAGAACTTTGTCGCCACTTCTGTCCGAGTTGTCCACCCTTCGTGGTGTTGCTACGTGCGCGTGCTCCTTCCGGTGCCGCGTTGTCGCGCCGCCCGTGTCCGTGTTGCGGTGCCCGCCCGTGCGCGTTTCTTCCCGGTGTCCGTTTGCCGCGCTCCTACGTGCCACGACTACCCCGACCACTTCCACGACACCGACAAACGACGATGCCCCGGTTCCGCGACGGCTACTTCCCCGACGACGACTACTTCCTCGACGGACCGAAGACGTCGGTTTCGAACCCGAGTTCACCCGATCCGACGTATGGACCCAAACCTAACCCTATGCCTCTTTTATAAAATGTCATCTATCTTGTGCATTTCGCATCATAATTACATGTGTTGCATCTCTTGGGTTTGCGGGTGTAGCATTTCACCTAAATAATAATTATGGAATGTGTGAGGTAATAAATATATAATGCCCTATTCCATTTAATTTGGTTATATCACCCATGCCATGTCTTGCCATGCTAATCAACATTTAATTTGATGGGTAGATAAATAACTTGCACCTAAATATTAATTGTCGGAATCCCGGTTCCGCTTAATTCGGATTAAGTGCATCTCGCAATGCATATTGCCAGGTCATGCATCATTCTCGCATGATCATGCTGGATTTTTTCCGTAGTTGTAAAATGCATCTTTTACGCTTTCCAGTGTTTGTTGCTTCTTCGCGGATACGACGTTGAGATGTGTGAGCAACGACAAGATCTGCTTCCATGCGGGATTCCAGGCAAGCAAAGTTTGCTTGTTTACCTATACATTGTCTTTCATTCCTGCCGTTGATCTCTGCTACCCTAGTATTCGCTTCTTCATTGCGATCCCATCACATGTTTATCCTGCAGCCTATACAGCTTTATCCCCACATCCCATCACCTGTTGTATGTTTATCTGTTAGCCTTGCGAGTCGTAGTGCATGCTTAGAGTTGGTTGTGCGAGTCGTCAGTTGGTCTTTTATTTCATATGCTTAGCTTGATAGAATATTCTACCTTAATAAAATGTTGTATTATATTGTGGTATTATAATTAAAAGATAAGGCACGGGCGGAAGGCCTTGCAAGGTGCTTTGTTCTGCTAAGTGTCGACCTAGGAACTGAGATTTGTCCTCGGATCCAATTTTGAGCGCACTAACCACTTGTGGGAGGCCCAATGGAGCCCCCCTCGACTTTAACTAGAAGTTCGACTTGTCCGGGAGCCACACCTAGTTCGGGTTTTCCATTTGTCTCATATGCATTGATGATACTAGTGTAGTATTTTACTTTGGCGGTGTGCCTTGTTACATGCATATAGGGCGCGGCCTGTTGGTGCGGAGGGGTGTGTCCTGCGGGAGTCCGCACCCTTTTGGCCGGGACCAGCATAGCTCCCGTGGCTCCTGGACTTGTTGCGGTGAAGGGAAAGAGTTGGGTTGAAAGGCCCTAATGTTTTTGACTGGGTTGATCATGCGAGTATGGGTCCAGTAGTGCACCCCTGCAGGGTATAATCTTATCGATGAGCCGTGTCCACGGTTATGGACGTTTTGGTGATGATGCTGGCTAACAAGATCTAGACAACTTGCACCTAATTATTGTTAATTAATTTGACTAGTAATATAGAATTACTTTCACAATAAATGGTAATTAAAACTGTTTAACGTGTGAGTTTCCCGAATTGCTTCCTCATACTTGGTTGAGGGGGTTAATTCGGGAATGAGTTATGTTTGGTGTTAGTTGTAGATGTTTACTTTATGCGCTCTCTTATCCCTCTCTAATTAGACGGAAGTTGTAGCGTGTCTCTTTAGGTTGCTAGTGCTGCTGCCGCTAAGTCCACCTCCCCTATATTTTGGGATATGGTGTATAAAGTAGGCAAGTCGGTTTTGCTTGCCAGGGAGTGCCCTGACCCTCTTTTGGGTTGTGCTTTATGTGCAGTCAAACAGGTTTGAAGTCCGACGACGTTAGCTTGGGAATCCCTCCGTCTTGGCTGGGCAGGGATATGGCGCCATCTCTTATCTTTAGGACTCTTCGTCCAATTTGTATCTTATCCGTAGTCGGATACTATTTTGCTTCCGCTGTCATTTGAATCTTTGTATTGTATCATTTGTATCTTGACTCGTTCGAGTCGTTGTTGTATTTTATCTTCTGTTGTATTTGTGGATGTATCGGAACTGTTGTAATGTTATCACAATTCCACCCACATAATGCGCATGTTTCGGCGTGCACATTTTGTCTGGTGGGCGACCTAAAATCGTTATTATGCGGATTTCGGCAGGAACGCTTAAATCTACATAGTATCAATTTTCGGACGTCACAGCAGTTAACATGTTTGAAGTTTGACGACGTTAGCTTGGGAATCCCTCCAGTTTGGCTGGGCAGAGATATGGCGCCATTGCTTATCTTCAGGACTCTTAGTCCAATTTGCATCTTATCCGTAGTGGGATACTATTTTGCTTCCGCTGTCTTTTGAATCTTTGTATTGTATCATTTGTATCTTGACTCGTTCGAGTCGTTGTTGTATTATATCTTTTGTTGTATTTGTGGATGTATCAGAACTGTTGTAATGTTATCACAATTCCACCCACATAATGCGCATGTTTCGGCGTGCACAATATGTCTGGTGGGCGACCTAAATTTGTTATTATGCGGATTTCGGCGGATCGCTTGAATCTACATAGTACCGATTTTCGGGCGTCACAAAGTGGTATCAGAGCCTTGGTTTCGATCTCCTTGTTGTTTCGATACGAATGGTTATCGAAGCAGCGGGTCCGCAAAAGCCTGTAAGATAACCTCGCTAACGGTCGTTGTTTCTAGAGTGTCGAAACTATTTGAATAAAAATTATTTTGAAAAATATCTCAATAGGTTTCTATTTACTCCTTACCTCAATTCTATTTCTCCTCTTATCTTATTTGTTTTGGAGTCTCTTCTCTTATCCAACTTTCAAAGTTTTAGGATCCTACGTGTGGGTGGACGAATTTCTTGGCTTTTACCCTATTATGTTCGATCTTTCGGAGTCGTCTTCTTTGTGAGCAACAATCCCTTGTTAGTGGTGTCGAGAATTTTCAGGTGGAGCAACAATCCCTTGTTAGTGGTGTCGAGAAGTTCATCACGGAGCCTGAAGACTCGATAGTTACCCCTCTCTTCTTGTGTTCTCGGCGTGGATCGCGGGACGTGATCCCTTGTTAGTGGTGTCGATTGTAACGCCCCGGAGTTTTTCCCCCAATTAGAAAATTGTTTGTTTTTCTTTTTGCATCAACATGACATCATCATGCATCATTTGCATTTGTCAATCTTAATTTAAATTATTGCATTTAAATGTAAATCACACCCTCCAAATTCAAATTCCAAATTTAAGTTTCTGATTTAAATTCAAATGCCTCTTCAAGTAAATTCAAATAAAGTTTCAAATTATTTTATAAATAATCAAACCAGTAATTAATATGACTAATTTGAAACTATTAAAAATTGTTCAAAAGTTTTTATTATGTTTCTTTCTGATTTGTTTTCAAATTACAAAAAACCAGAAAAGAATAAAAAGCAAAACAATTAAAAAAACCTGAAGAAACCTTACCTGGGCCGAAACCCAACCTCTGGCCCATCTCTCCCCTCCCTTCCAGGTCGGCCCACCTTGCCCTTTCTTCTCCGTACGACCAAGCACGAGGACCTCGCTTTACAGGTCAGCCATGGCGCACCCACCTCCACCTGCTCCCTTGCCCTCCTTAAAGCTGATCCGCGCCTCCCCCAAACCCTAGCCCTTTTCCCTTCTCTCCCCCCTGCGCTGCCGCCTCCTCCCCTTTTCCTCTCCCCTCTTTTCCTCCACTGTTTTCCCCACCGTAGACGCACCGGAATGCTCAGCTATGGCGCTGCTGCTAGGGAACCTCCGAAGAAACGCATAGCCTCCCCCCAGCTCCGCACCGACACCTCCATCGTCTACGTGTAGTGAATCGAGCCGGGAGGGTTCGTGTCCGAGGCGCTCCTCCTCGTCATCTACGACGCCACGGAGCGCCGCCGGCACAATTTTGGCGACCTCGGCCTCCTCGCGCAAGAAATCCTACCCCGTCGACCCCACGGTGAGCCCCTCGTCTGATTTTTTCCCGCCTCCCCTCTCGATTTTGAGCTAGTTGGACGAGCACGGTCGCCGGCCTACCTCCGTCTCTGCCATGGACGACCGGGCGAGCTGAAGCCCGAGACGTCCCTACCACTGCACCCCGCCCTCTTTCGCGAGCTCCACCCAGCACCCCCCGAGCGCACACACGCACCGCCAACACCCGCAAGCTCGCCCAGGGATGCCTCACCGTTGCGCTCGTCGCCGTCCCCATCGGGTTCCGTTTTCAGTTTTCAGTCAAGTTCAGTTAGCGCGTGTGTTTTGCTACATCTTGTATCCGAGTTCGAATCAAACAACAACCCAATATGTCCCCTTGGCTAGCGCAGCGTTCTCTCCCAGCGCGCGTCGCCGGTTCGATCCCCCGCGGGCGCGTTGGCCAGTAAAGCCCCCCTTTTTAGTTTTCTCCACGACTGACATATCGGGTCCACCGGTCAGCAGTCCACCGTGCCAGCGCAGCGTGCACCCGCCAGCTTGGCGCCGAGGCCCGCATGTCATCCTCCCTGGGTATGTTTCCCTCGGTGACAAAAGTTCTAGAAAACAGAATCGCTGGGAGATTTACACAGAGCCCCCTACACCTTCTGCTTTAGCTTTTAAAACCTCACTGACATGTTTACAATCACAAACAGGTCCCTGCTATTTACAGAAACACCCCTAATCTTAATTTGTTAATAACTTTAATTCTATAACTCCAATTAAAATAATCCTTATATGTATTTGTATCAGAAAAATGCAAGGAATATTAATATGCCATTTGTATGCCATTTTACATCTGTTATTTTAATTGCTTAGTATAATTTGTTAATTGCAACTAAATAATTAAATATGAAATGTTAGGGGTAATAAATATATAATGCCCTATTCCATTTAATTTAATTAGATCCCCCATGCCATGTGTTGCCATGTTAACCAGCGTTTAATATTGTTGAGTAGATAAATAACTTGCACCTAAATATTAATTGTCGGGGTTGCTTTCCCGCTTAATTTGGATTAAATGCATTTGTTTTGCATCTTGCCATGTCATGCATCATTCTCGTATGATCATGATGAATCTTTTGCCGTAGTTGTAAAGTGCATCTTTTACTCTTTCCAGTGTTTGTTGCTTCTTCGCGGATAAGACGTTGAGATGTATGAGTAACGACAAGATCTGCTTCCATGCGGGATTCTAGGCAAGCAAAGTTTGCTTGTTTACCTATACATTGTCTTTCATTCCTACCGTTGATCTCTGCTACCCTAGTATTCGATTCTTTATTACGATCTCATCACATGTTTATCCTGCAGCCTATACAGCTTTATCCCCACATTCCATCACCTGTTGAATGTTTATCTGTTAGCCTTGCGAGTCGTAGCGCATGCTTAGAGTTGGTTGTGCGAATCGTCAGTTGGTCTTATATCTTCTATGCTTAGCTCTATAGATTATTCTACCTTAATAAAATGTTGTATTATATTGGGGTATTATAATTAAAAGATAAGGCACCGGCGGAAGGCCTTGCGAGGTGCTTTGTTCTGCTTAGTGTCGACCTAGAAACTGAGATTTTGTCCTCGGATCCAATTTTGAGCGCACTAACCACTTGTGGGAGGCACTATGGAGCCCCCCTCGACTTTGACTGGAACTTCAACTTGTTCGGGAGCCGCACCTAGTTTGGGTTTTCCATTTGTCTCATATGCATCGATACTAGTGTAGTATTTTACTTTGGCGGTGTGCCTTGTTACATGCATATAGGGCGCGGCCTGTTGGTGCGAAGGGGTGTGTCCTGCGGGGGTCCGCACCCTTTTGGTCGGGACCAGCATAGCTCCCGTGGCTCCTGGACTTGTTGCGGTGAAGGAAAAGAGTTGGGTTGAAAGGCCCTAATGTTTTTGACTGGGTTGATCATGCGAGTATGGGTCCAGTAGTGCACCCCTGCAGGGTATAATCTTATCGATGAGCCGTGTCCACGGTTATGGACGACTTGGTGATGATGCTGGCTAACAAGATCTAGACAACTTACACCTAATTAGTGATAATTAATTTGACTAGTAATATAGAATCACTTTCACAATAAATGATAACTAAAATTGTTAACATGTGAGTTTCCCGAATTGCTTCCTCATACTTGGTTGAGGGGGTTAATCCGAGAATGGGTTATGATTGGTGTTAGTGATAGATGTTTATCTCATGCGCTCTCTTATCCCTCTCTAATTAGACGGAAGTTGTAGTGTGTCTCTTTAGTGTGTCTCTTTACCTCCTCTATATTTTGGGAGATGGTGTAGAAAGTAGGCAAGCCGGTTTTGCTTTCCACGGAGTGCCCTGACCCTCTTTTGGGTTGTGCTTTATGTGCAGTTAACAGGTTTGAATTCTAACGACGTTAGCTTGGGAATCCCTCCGGCTTGGCTGGGCAGGGATATGGCGCCATTGCTTATCTTGAGGACTCTTAGTCCAATTTGCATCTTATCCGTAGTCGGATACTATTTTGCTTCCGCTGTCTTTTGAATCTTTGTATTGTATCATTTGTATCTTGACTCGTTCGAGTCGTTGTTGTATTATATCTTTTGTTGCATTTGTGGATGTATCGGAACTGTTGTAATGTTATCACAATTCCACCCACATAATGCGCATGTTTCGGCGTGCACAATATGTCTGGTGGGCGACCTAAATTTGTTATTATGCGGATTTCGGCGGGATCGCTTAAATCTACATAGTACCGATTTTCGGGCGTCACACATGGTCATAATGGGAGAGTCTCGCTAAGCTCCGTCTTCATGTATCCATAGCAAGCTCCAAGCATAGAATCTCTTTGAGAAAGCTTCTCTTAGTTTTGCACATCTCATCCTTTCTTTACTAATATGATGTCTTGAATCCTTCAAGACATTCTTGCAATATGCCTCACTCAACACATGAACTCCACTATTCCCATGGACATGATCTATAAAAATATCTCAATGCAAACATTAGTCCATAGAGTTTGTCATATAATTACCAAAACCACACATGAGGAAAAATGCTCTTTCAGAGGTGGGAAATATCAGTTGCGTGCCGCGTTGAAACTTAAGACAAAAAAACGACAATGACCCATGGAACATGATTCATATTTGCAACCCTAATTGCAACTAACTCCCTTCGACAATCAACACAAAATGCCAATTGCGTGTTGACTTCCAACTGACTATGTCTAAAGTCGGAGGGGGAGAGGGGATGTCTATGGCATGTCGAGTTGCAATTGAAGACAACCATGGAACACAATCCTAGTTACAACTAACTCCCTCTACAGTTTAGGAGATTCCTTGGAAATGTCAGTTGCGTGTCGACTTACAACCCAAGACAAAAAAAAAACAATGACACATGGAACATGATCCTCATTTGCAACCCTAACTGCAACTGACTCACCTCGACGATTGATGCAAAATGCTAGTTGCGTGTGACTTGCAACTGACTCCCTTTACAGTCGGGGGGGGGGGGGGGGGGGGTGGATGATAGTTGTGTGTGGAGTTGCAACTCAAGATACTCCTACAATCTTGAGGAGAATGTCAAGTGTGTGTCGAGTTGCAAGTGATGACAAAAAAAAGATGACGGCCATGGAACACAATCTTGAGTTACAATCCTAGCTGTAACCGACTCTCTCTACAATCGATGGAAAAATACCAGTTACATGTTGAGTTACAACTGACTCACAACGACGCGAGAAGCCATCACAAGCACCACCATTATACTGGTGTTGGATATCGTCGACTGCAGATCGTGGACGAGGCCTCCTTATGGAGCTCGAGGAGCGGCACCTCGAGCATGATATCGAGGCCGTCCTACCGGTCTATGTTGGGGTAAAATGTTACGACAACAAAAAAGGCAAAAACAATTAAAAATCAGTAATAATAATAATAAAAAAGAAATAATCCAAAATATAAAAATCGGAAAACAATGTTGGTTGATGCAAACTCACGGACCCTCTTCTACACGGACAAAGAAAAAACGGACCAAAAAACCCAGCTCACCTACCCCGACTATCACCAAAAAAGTAAAAAGAAAGAACCAGAAAATATGTATTATTTCTGGATCCAAATGAATAAGATGTACCAAAACCAAATTTCCGCGCCCAAATAACAAACAGTCTGAAAAATCTGGACAGAAACGGCTCGCTAAGACAAGTCATGGGCCAGAAAAAACAACGAGACCCAACTCGGGCCGGAACGAAAAACAAAACTGCATGTCCGCATGGATCTTAAAGGGAATGATCGAACGGTCCGACAGTTAGCTGGGCTCTAACTTATTGCACAGTTTAGCTTGGAAATAGCAATCCTCTTGTTATAACTTCAGATTGCATGTAAACTTTGCACGTTTATTCTCTTTGAATCAAATTAAAGTTGATGATTTGCTTATACGACAAAGGATAAATACAGAGATAGAAACCAAGAAGATGCAGCCTATTTAAGATTTACCAATGTCAAGTTACCCGTTTCAAGGTTGGTCCTCCCTAGACATAGGAACCCTATGTAATCTCTTCAGAAAAACACATTTAAGGTTAGGGATAGCTGAAAATAGACTCCTTTTGTGTCTGTCTTTAATATTTTAAAAGAACTAAGCTTCCAAGAAATGGAGGCTTGTGGTTGCTCCTAGGTGTTAACACGGTTGGTCACACATATAAATAAACTATCTTAAAAAAATAGAGAGTTGGTTGTTCTTAGATGTGAACCTGGGTGGCCCCACCTGTAAGTGAGTGTGATTTTATTTTTTAAAGTTCCAAACTCTTTAAACATAGAGGGACGTGGTTTCTCTTAGGTGTGAACATATGTGTGGCATCACTTATAAGTGGGTGTAATTTTTGTTGCATGCCCACTTGTGAGTTGGGTTCCACATTTCTATCTCCAACACTGTGATTTTACATCTGAAACTAAATTCCTACTAATGGATGTGTTGATTAAAAAATATGTTGGCAAGTGGTTTTTGTAAATACATGTAACAATATATCTTAGTATATGAATCTAAATATAAATTACATAACTGATTTTTGTAAACACTGTGATTTTAGTGCTCTGAATGGGAGATTTTTTTTTGAAACTGACTGGGAGATAAATGATAGTCCTAATATGTTGATTCACATGCATCCGTTGTGTTAAGATAAGAAGCTGGAGGGCGCTCGATTCGGTATCAATCGCGACGCGCACTGCAGATGAATATGTCGGCTGTGCACTGCAGCTGATCTTCGTTGCCATCAGCACCCACTAGCTGTCTAGTCAAACGGATTGACTACATCCCAGGTTTGGTAGGATGCGATCGAGATTCTTGCATCAATCTCTGTACTCTTTACCTGTTCCTAGACTTGTTGTGTTGTGTACTCAGCTTTTCTGTCCCTTTAGACTGTGCACTTTATTCTGATATGTTTATAACTGTGGTGGTTGCTTTATTTATAAAGCAGGACACCCGGTTTTGTATAGATTCTTACATCAATCACGCTTGAACGCCCGCCATTAACGAGCTTGCCGGGAAGAAAGTCGGAACGTGCCTCGTTCCTCCTCGTGTTACCGTCATTACCGAGCGGGCGGGCGGTCGCCGTCGTCGTTTTGCTGGAGCGGGTCCCTTCTGGTATTGTGCGGTTCATCGCATCGGTTCGTGTCTCATTAAACTTGTTTCTGTGCGCCGTATGATTTACTCAAACTACAGTATCGGTACAAGCAACAAACTGGTTCACGACATTGAGGAACTATAGGAAAAAGGCTAGTTGCCTACACATTTGTCATCGGCATAGTTGTCTGACAACGGGATTTATGCTTATGCCGATATAGAACGATTCCTGTAGTGAGGAGATATACCTCCGACCTAACATTTTGTTTTCGACTCGATTTTTATAGAACCTAGCCGAGGATTCTACTTGGGTATGGATGTGCTGTTTGATTTATACAATCGAATGCTATGGGATAGGTTTTCTAAGTTATCTCTTTTCACGATTCAGCAGTCGCCCGACACGCATGCAGCCGATCTTGATCGATCTCGAGTTCTCAGGAGCGAGCATCGCCCTTGCGGTGAGGACTAAGGATCGACCGAGCACACATGTAAACGGAGAATCAGATCTTGTGACTACATAAGGATGCAAGATCTCGATTGGATAATGCCATGGGGGAGCTAGCAGCTGGTTTCATGAACCGAGAATTGGATCCTGTGAGTGTGATAATTAACGTACCAAAATGAAACTTTGATTCGTCAGGCAACATAACGAGGAGAGGTAGCTAGCCTGCATGGCAGCAAAACATTATACTCGGGTCATAAGGAGCCTTTGCATGCGTAGTGTGCCAAGAAGTTTCAGCACAACTGCTGCTGAGCTGCAGATATTGTGGACACAATGCGAACCCCTGCTGCTGATGAATGATCTCTACATCTTTTCACTGTTACCAAGTAGCCAGGTATTCAGTACTACGTACGGAGTACGTAGCAGTTCGTCACGGGAGAGACAACATGCCACGTACTGGCGGAACCGCGGAAATTGTATCACACGATCGATGCACCGCACGCAACGCACCAGCCACCGACAGGGAAACATTGGGTCGTTGCTCTATATATAACTCGTCCGATGGCGTGGCATTCAGTTTGACACGAGGATCAATCAACATGGCACGTTGCTACTCTCATGGCTTCGCGCTTGATTACGATGCAGAGTATAAGTGCGTGGTTGAGAGTTTGCCCAGCCAGAATGTAGATTCTACATGCATGTACAGTACTCTGATGCTAGCAGAACTGACCGTGACACTGAGAGTCGTCGTCAGTCGTCACCCTTCTCGATCCAGCTAGACAATCCTATTTTAATCCGTGCATATGTATGATGGAATAGTCTACTTTGGTATACCAATCAGTGCATGCACGAAAGATCTTGGACATGCGAGATCTCTGGACATGCCATTGCTCCGCGAAGCGGCCGTACCTACGTGGACGTTGGAGCTTCCTAGCTAGGTAGAGTTTGAATATGCTAGAATTTCAACGTGAATGTGTCGGGAGGGATAATCTAGAGAAAAGAGAAAAGAAGTTCAGGATCCTCACCCGAACACGCATTAGATCGTTCATAGGTCATAGCACCTGAGCATGAGCTGAGCTAAGCTGCCAAACCCAACGGTACAGGCCGAATTGTTGGAGAAGTTCATTTTCCAAAATAAACCTCAAACTTTGAAAAGAATTCACATCCTGGCTGATACGATAAAAAATGATGGCGTGGCAATGATGATGTAATACCGCCAACAAGCACAAAACCAACACTGAGGAGGGCATCAGTTTGCATAAGAAGGGGAGATGCGAATGAGGTGGTGTGTGGGCAAGCAAGGTTCGATCTGGATGGGTCAGACAAGGTTTAGGGGTGATTAGGAATAGCACGATGACAATCAACCTAAACGAGACTACTCACGTCGAGATGTATCGGGATTTAATAACCTACCATGTGAGGAGTTAGACTAATTGGTGTGGAGAAATCTGGATGGTTTCCTCATTTTGTTCGGTCTACGTACCCATCTTGATCTTGTGTGACATGTTGTCCACGCAATAGTTTTTTCTCAAGTTAGAGCATCTCTAACAGCTACCCTATTTTAGTTTCTGTGACCTAAAAAATTATTTTTTAGGGCACGAAAGAGGCAGCCTCAAATTTTGATCCTCTCTGCCCTATATATGGGGCACGGAGGGCCGCGCGGAGACATGCCTTATCCTTTCCATTTCAGCCCGCGCGCGGTTAACCGCCACGCTGAAATAATTTCCGTCCCGTCCGCCGTCGCCACGAATTCGACCGCCGCCGCCGCCACTCCTTCCCCGCCTTCCCCGCCGCCAATTCTGGGTCGCGCTTCCGCACCTGAGGTTGGACTGCTCGTCGCCACTCCTTCCCCGCCGCCATTCCGGCCGCGCTTCCGCACTGGAGTTCGATTCCAACCGGCGGCGACGAAACGAAGCTCACAGAGGGAGGCACGTCGGTCGACTGACCTCTTGGCGCCGCGGCGAAGCAGCTCGCGGTGCCGATAAAGCCCTATCGCCCATCACCGTGAACCGCGCGCCCTCGATCCCCTCGAACCCCTCATGGAACTCGTCCGCGCTGGGCTCATAGAATCTGTGATGCGGATGGGGGAGCTCGACGACGAATTCGTGAGCCTGGAGCTGGACGACAAGTTCGGGTCACTCCAGCCTCTCCTCCACATGCGGCACGGCCACGTGAGCCTCTCGCGGCCGCTACGAACACCAGGTTTATGACCACCGTCGCGTCCGGTCGTCCTAGCAATCGCCGCTGTCACCATGGGAGGAGCTACTGGTGGCGGCGTCGCCGTGTGAGGA
This sequence comes from Poa annua, assembly GCA_026929855.1. Classification (NCBI taxonomy): domain Eukaryota; kingdom Viridiplantae; phylum Streptophyta; class Magnoliopsida; order Poales; family Poaceae; genus Poa; species Poa annua. Next base: position 73,054,948 of record CM049431.1, on the reverse strand, counting down.
GCTGCTGGTATCGGCGTCGGACAGGGATTGGATCAGGGACGGCCACCAGAGCTAGCTAGCTCCAATGATTGGGGAGGTGATTGTGTTTTTTAAATTTTTTTAGGGACCTATTTGTAAAATGTAGGGACCCGTTAGTTATATATAAGACCTAAAATAGGAAGACATGTCATTTGATATAGGATAGGGCAGGTAAAATAGGACAGTTGTTGAAAAGGTAGTGCTCTAAAATAGGGCAGCTGGAAAAATAGAAAAGTACGTGGTGCCCTCTATGTGCTAAAACAGGTGACATATATGTGCTAAAACACCATATATGATAGGGCAGCTGTTAGAAATGCTCTTTAAATGATTTTTTCTTCAAAAGTTCAGGTTTCGTTTTAGACTAAATAAAAGTTTTAGGAGCAGAAAGGAACTCCCCTAAGATTCAAGGATGAAAAATGGACTTTCTTCTAGAAACAATTACCTTTCCGGAAGGGTACACATGCATGCATGCATGTAAACACAGAAACACACATCATGTGCGCATGCAAAGTCTAGCTTACCCCATTAATGCATGCACTCATGCAGGATGTAGGATAATACAGTAACATGGACGAGCTCGACTTTGAACGAGAATATAATTCTCTCTGTGGCCGTGAACCCGGTGATGTAACGTAGCAAAACGGAACACTCCGGTCTCCGTTGGATCAAAGGATTTTTACAGGATTTCATTCCTTTGGGTTGTTTCCTATGGAATACGTTTGGTTCACAGGATTGAGTCATCGAAAATCCTGAGGATTGAGTTCCTACAGTACCTATTCCAGAGGAATTCTAACATTAGGTTCGAGCTCTTGGAAGATTTCCTGGCGCGAAAAGTGGGCTCCCCGTGTGGTGCACTTGCGCGTAAACAGCAGCTCTGATTCGTGTACTCTGACGGCAAGGTAGATCATTAGGCTAGCAGTTGCCAGCTATGTTGAATAAAAGAAATAAATAGGCCGTATGCATCATTTTGATGTAGTTTTTAAAAAATTATGCTAGCAGTTGGAAGCTTGAAAACCCAAACCTAGAAATAATATTATTTTAATTCATGGAGTTCCCGTACTTTTCCTATGGTGCAACCAAAGGCGATTAGTCCTCAGTTCCTCTAGTTTTGTGTTCCAAAGGATTGGAGATGATATACAACCGAATCCTACACTTTTTCCATTCCTCTATTTTCAAAACCCTGTAATCCAAAGAGAGCCTCTGATTCCGCGCGCGAGCACATAAGCACATTGATCCGAAAGTTGAGCATTGGTCCATCCATCTGTTTAGTGTCCAGAATGATCCGGCGCGACCCTATAATACGCATATGCACATACCTTCGTTCACAGCATCCAGCATCACAATGTCGCAACTCAAGCCAGTCCTGGTCCTCCTCCTGCTGTGCGCCTGCACGGCCGCGAGCAAGCCGCTGCTCACGCCCATCAACAAGGGCGCGGCGTCCACGGCCCTGTACACGGCGCCCCTCATAGCCGGCCGCCCGCTCGTCCTGGACCTCACCGCCCGGGCCATCACGACGCCGTGCAGCAGCGGGACGACGACGACAGTGACGCTCTCAGCCAACACCACCGACGGCGCCAACCCGCTGTCCCCGGTCTCCTTCTCCGCCACCGCCACCTGCGGGGCGGCTCCCTCCGGCGCCGCCGGCGCCGCGGGGCTCGCGCGCTCAAGCAGCTCTTTCCCGGCCCAGGTCGCGAGCACGCAGAAGGTGTCCAACTCGTTCGCGCTCTGCCTCCCGAGCAGCGGCGTGGGCGCGGCCATCTTCGGCGGCGGCCCGTTCTTCCTCGCTCCACCATCCGACCGCCCCGCCATCACCACGCTCCTGTCCGACCCGGTCCCGCTCCGCCAGCCGTTCGCCGGGAACCCCGGCTACTTCGTCATGGCCACCACCGGCATCGCCGTCGGCGGCACATCCGCTGTGGCCGGCTCACTGGTCATCGGCCTCTCCACGACCATCCCCTACACGCAGCTCCGCGCCGACGTCTACCGGCCCTTCATAGCGGCCTTCGACCGCGCCATGGGCCGCAGGGCCAAGGTCTCCGCCGTGTCCCCGTTCGAGCTGTGCTACGACTCGTCGAAGCTGTCACCCACGCGGTTGGGGTACGCCGTGCCGACGGTGGACGTGATGCTGGAGGGCGGGACGAACTTCTCGGTGGTGGGAGGAAACTCCATGGTGGACGTGAACAGCCGCACAGCGTGCTTCGCGTTCGTCCAAACGAAGGCGGGCACGGGCGCGATACCGGCGGCGGTCGTCGGAGGGTTCCAGATGGAGGAGAGGCTGGTGCTGCTCGACAACGGCAAGCAGCAGCTCAGTTTCACACAGTACATCCGGGGCATGGGGTTCTCCTGCAGCAACTTCAACTTCACCAAGGCCGGCTAGTGTCTGTCTACTGATCCACATCTCTCGTTTTACAGAAATCTGGTGCTTTCACTGTTTGGTGTTCTAAAATAAAGGAAATAAATTTACTCGGGTAGACCAAGTGGAATCCCTCTCCTGCAGACCCCTATGATCTACACATCTCCTCATTGATGCCAATTTAAATAGCCGCAACATCATGGTGGACTTGCATGTGGCACTCAGTCACATAACTTCCATCACATCATCGATGCTCCACACCGCTCCGACGGGGTACCGACGCTTCGTTGGGCAAAGAATTTGGTTACCACCCTGACAAAAATCTCAGGGAGCAGCGAGATTCGTCATCGGACGAGATTCTCAAAAAAAAAACTGAAATTCAAACATAAAACACTAAAAAAAAATATGTACAAGAATTCAATTCAAATTCGCATGGACCAAGAATATTTTGACCAATAAACTAATTTCTCAGAGGGGACTGAGAAGTCCGGTTACCGGCCGATAACCGCAATATTTTAACCGGTAACCAAATCTCTGCCGTTGGGTCGTCGCGTGGATCACGTTTTGACGCACATAGCACAAGTTTGGCTTGTCATTTGACAAGAGGGGCGGGGGCACTTCTTTTAGACTTATGCTTATGAGGAAGCGAGCATACGGATTTCGGTTTAGGGAATTTAGTCTTGTTTTTATATCATGAGTTATGCAAAGTCCATAATGCCCCTAAAATTTAATAATACAAAGATTAATTGATATATCATTATAAATGATAGTAAAAGTAGTGTAAAGACATAGCGTGGAAGAAATCGCATATATTTCAATTATAACAAGCTAGGTGGCCGGAGGAGCTTCAGGATGTCAACACGCAAATCCTATGGTGCGGACAACTGGTATAGGGAGGGAGGTTATAGCTTCGGTACCTAGATCACATGACGAACCTCCCCACCAGAGCCATGGGGAGCAGTGGCGGTTGCTAGCTAGGGGATAGACAACGAGTAGAGCTGGAGAACGATCTTTAGGAGAAGATCACAATATTTAGGGCAAAGCTTTGGGCGTGGAGTTGTCGTTGTGGTCACTAAGTGTGACAACGTGCTAGGCGTCGTTCGAGCCAGGTCATCGCGGTGATCGGCACCGTCGTCACCAAGCGCAACAACGTGCTCAGCGTGGCTGGCATAGTCGTCATTGTGGCTTATACCGCTATCCACGTGGCTAAAACCACTCTCAAAACAGCTCAGGGGTAATTTTCCCGATTTTAGATTGTTAAGGGGGTTATTTGATCTTGTTTAAAGTTAGCGAGGGGGAGGGGGGTTATAAGCTCGGTCCATGGTGCTCGTGTTTGGACAAATCCAAAAGCACCGCTCATTTTCCGGTGACATGACTCAAAAGGGGAGAAGATGATACCTCATTTTAAGATGTTTGGACGCGAAGGGTTGCATGGAGGTGGAGCTTATCCCCCCCCTATGAGCTCCGGAAGCTGGATTTTGCGGAGTATGTAAGCAAAGGGCCCCCTATGAGTTCCTGGCTAGAGCTTCTGCTCCGTACTCGATCGCTGCACGCCGCAAAGCTTCTTCTTCTTACAGACTGATATATGTTTCAAGTAACCACAACAGCGTCCCTAAAAAGGTAACAATACCCACATGCATCGTCATCATTGGCATCGAAACGCAAAGCTTTCATTAGAAAAACATTAGACAACGTCCATACAATAGGATTACCCACTAACAAGGTCTCCCGACCACCATCCGGGAGTTGTCCGCACCAACGCCTGGAGCCCCTACGACACGCTTCTCCTCATCCACATGCCCAAAAAGCCAGGCCAAATGTAAACAAGGATTTGACAATGTAATGGACGATGGATAAGTTAGCTCAACACCCTAGTTTGTCAGGCGACATAGCAATGAGATAGCTTAGCCTGCATGGCAAGAAAACATTATGCACAATCTTTTTTTTGAAAAACATTATACACAATCGTGAAGGAGACTTGCATGACTACGTGGCATGTGTAGCGTGCCAGAAGTTTCGGCACAGATATAATATTCAGCCGCGGGACACGAGAATGCTGATCAATTATCGCATCACTGTTCCAACTTGCCAGGTAATCAGTGTGACAGTGTGTAGCAGTTCGTGACAGGGGAAACAACAGGCCACGTACTCCTGGAACTTTGGATCATTAGAAAAGCCTTTACGAGTTCCACTGATAATAAGTTTTTTACAAATATTTACGAATTTAATTTTTTTGACAAAAAACTCAGATGTAGACAGTGGTGTATTACACAAACATGAAAATGAGCAACTTCAAAAAAGAAAAGGATCAACTTCAAATACTTCACATTTTGAGCTAAAAAAGAAAATCTGATAAATTTAGAGAGATGTGAAAATATAGATAGTCATAGCCACACTTTTATCATTTTTGTGTACCTCGAAATACAAAGAATCTAATTTGATTTTTTATGTTTAGTGGAAATACACCATTGTCTACACTACATCTGATTGTTTTTGTTTTCAAGAAAACTCGATTTTTTTTTGAAAAATACCAGAATCTCTAGGGCTAAAGACCATGAAATTGGTTAACGACAGACCATGAACGACGCGAAAAATATGATCAACAAACATGATATGAGATTTTAGCGTGCAAAATCCTTCCAAGGAGAAAGAGATAAACCATGGACGCTAGCCAAGAAAATGTTTAGTAGAGTTTCTAAACGTTAGAGTTTTTGCAATTTGTGACTTATCTCATACCAACGGTTTACAAAATGTATTTATAGTGGCAAAGACATATTACAACTCGCCTTTGGACCAAGGTTATCCATGGACGGACCTTGCTTCGCTCCGCGGAAGTTAGCCTCTTATCTCTGCATAGCCTTCATATGAATTTTAATCACAGTAACGGGTCAAACCATTTGATTGCTTGACATCGACCCAGGGCGCCATTTTCAGCTTGTGACCATCCTCCACCTAGACCATCTTATCTTAATCCATGCATATGATGGAATCAGCTTGTCAGTTTTGTCAGTGGTTTACAAGATCTTGGACATGTCCTGGCTTGGCGAGGCCGTACCTACGTGGAAGTTGGAGCCTCCTAGCTAAGTAGAGTTTGAATGTGCTAGAATTTCAACGTGAATATGGAGGCAAAGGATAATATAGAGAAAAGAAGTTCAGGATCCTCAAGCAACATCAATCACCCGAACACGCATGCATCTCGTGCACAGCGCCTGAGCTGAGCTACCAAACCCAACAGTACCAGCCGAATTGTGGTGAAAATATTCAACAAAACAATGTGGTGGAATAATTACCTTTTTGGAAGGGTACACAAATGCATGCAAGTAAACTCAGGAACACCAGAGAAGGCACGCAAGGTCTAGCCTAACGGACACGGCGCTTCGGGCAACGGGTGCAGATGTACTTGTTGTGTAGAGCTCTTTTTTATAAAATTTAGAAAATTCAAAAAAAAAATCTAGTATGCATCAGGACATTTTTGTGGGCACAATAAGTTTCACAGAGAATAAAGTTTTCTAGCTATGCAAAAAATACATAAAATGCCTCGTATAAAATCATTTCGTAGCGTTTGGATTTGATTTTTTTTTGCATACATCACAAACAATATTTTTTCTTCGCAAACCATTTTGTATTAACATAAATTGTCTAAACATATGCGAATTTTTGTTTTAAAATTTTCCATTAAAATGTTATTTAAACTGTGGGTGCGTACCCTATATGAATTTCCCCTAGCCAACCCATTGGTATTGCACACAGGGTCTGAATGCAGACATGCAAGATGTTAGGTTTATAATCGAATTTGAACGAGAATAGTCTCTGTGGCCGTGAAGTCGTGAACCGGTTGTAATAAAACGTAGCAAAATAGAACACTCATGTTCGTTCGCCATTTATGACAACGTTGACCACGCGTGGATTGGTCCATCCATCTCCAGATCGATACGGCGGCAGCCTATATATACGCATGCACATACTAGCTTTCGTTCACAGCAAACATCAACAATCACAACAATGTCGACACCCAAACCAGCAGCCCTGCTCCTCCTCCTGCTGGCCTCCTCGCTGCTCGCCTGCATGGCGGCGAGCCAGCCACTGCTCACGCCCGTCATCAAGGGCGTGGCGTCCACGGCCCTGTACACTGCGCCCATCAGCCCGCTCCCCATCCTCCTCACTGGCCGCCCGGTCGTCCTCGACCTCACTGGCCCGGCCACCACGGCGTTGTGCGTCAGCGGGGCGACGACCAGGACAGTGACCCTCTCCGCCAACACCACCGACGGCGCCAACCCGTTGTCCCCGGTTTTCTTCAACGCCACCGCCGCCTGCGCGGTGCCACCGTTGGGCTCCGTCGGCGTCGCGGGGCTCGCGCGCTCCAGCGCCTCCTTCCCGGCGCTGGTCGCCAGCACGCAGAGAGTGGCCAACTCGTTCGCGCTCTGCCTCCCGAGCGACGGCAAGACCGGGTTCAGCGGCAACGGCGTCGGCGCGGCCATCTTCGGCGGCGGCCCGTTCTTCCTCGCCCCGCCCGCGGACCGTCCCGCCATCACCACGCTCCTCTCCAACCCGGTCACGCTCCGCCAGCCCTTCGCCGGAAACCCCGGCTACTTCGTCTCCGCCACACGCGGCATCGCCGTCGGCGGCACAACCGCCGTGCCAGGCCCGCTCGTCGTCGGCCTCTCCACGACCATCCCCTACACGCAGCTCCGCAGCGACGTGTACCGTCCCATCATCACGGCCTTCGACCGCGCCATGGGCCAGACCGCCAAGGTCGCCGCCGTGTCCCCGTTCGAGCTCTGCTACGACTCGTCGAAGCTGTCGCCGACGCGGTCGGGGTACTTCGTGCCGCAGGTGGACGTGACGCTGGAGGGCGGGACGAACTTCACGGTGGTCGGCGGCAACTCCATGGCCCAGGTGAACAGCGGCACCGCGTGCTTCGCGTTCGTGCAGGCGCAGGCGAGCACGGGACCGGCAGTGTTGGTCGGAGGGTTCCAGATGGAGAACAGGCTGGTGGTCCTCGACAACGTCAAGCAGCAGCTGAGCTTCACCGGGTACCTGCCCGCCATGGGGTTCTCCTGCAGCAACTTCAACTTCACCAGGGCCGGCTAGCTACGTCGCGTTCTTGCATTGTATTATTGTGTTCAAATAAAGGAAATAAAGTAAATCGTGTGTTTGTTGTTGTTGTTGGCAGATCACACACACACCCCATCAGTGCAATGAAGTGACAGCCTAATTTGTTCTACAGTATCGAGAAATATATTTGTGCTAATCATCACTATATACGCGTCGCGCGCGCGCTACTTGAGTGGGACGTCTGGTACCGATCGATCTGTATGAGTGAAAAACATGCTTAAGGCATAGTATCTGAACATATAATAGGATGACAAATTGACAACTACGTAACTTTTCTAAGGCTATCTTCCCAATCGTTCGGCCACTTCCTCTCTTGCAGACCCAGAAACCGAACTAAATTAGCGCAACGGCGGCGGTCATCGGGGGTTCTAGATGCAGGACATGTACACGGGAGCAAGTTTAGTGGGGCTGAAACCGATCGATCTGTCTTCAATGAATGAAAGATCAAGCTTATTTATCCATCACTTCCCGATATAATTTGAAGCATTTGACTGGCCAAGACGGCCTAGTAGCCCTGTTCAAACTTTGAGATGTCCAAGCATTTGACTGCAGCACGTGTACCAAGTCAGTCACTATAGGCGGCTTATGGCTGGCAATGTTGCTCTTTTTTTTTAGACAAAGAATGTATATTAATATAGCGGAGATATAACCTTTGCAACAACCACTAATAGATAATAGGCTAAAGGATCAAAAGCAAATAGCCAATCTGTCTCGGTCGTATTATAAACCGGGACAGATGGAGGCCTGCAGAGCCCAGACGCATGTGCAACAGGCTATTTGTCCCGGTTTCAATCACAAACCGGGATAGATGAGGCGTGTCTCAAGGCACCAGACTTTTTGTCCCGGTTTGTGATTGAAACCGGGACAAATGGCCCATGCCTACATATACTCAGCAGACCCCCTCTTCCAAAACCATTAGAGACATTTTTTTATGAAATGGTAGGAGGGGATGTGTGCTAGTTAATTTTTTTACGTATGCATGCAAGGTGTTCGATGAAATGCCTGAGAGAGTTCATAAAATGATTTGAGTTACACTTAAAGTTTATCTTTTTTTCGATCAAGGTTAATTTTTCTCTCATTTCATTTGTAATTAATTGAAACCGTACGTGCATGTTCAATGGTAATTTGTCGATGTTTTGTAATGCTTATTGATGTAGTTCATTATATAATGCAGATGGACCGACAATGGATGTATGGTGACCGACGCACTGCCGAGTACGTGACAGGTTTGAGGAAATGTCTAGAGAAAGCCCAGGCCCACAATACAGATGGTTTTAAGTGTTGTCCATGTGTCAACTGTCAGAATAAGACAGATCACCCAAGCGCGGGAAGCCTTCAAAGTCATCTTATTCGGCACGGTTTCATGCCCAGCTATAATTGTTGGACGAAGCACGGAGAAAAATGGGTTATGATGGAAGACAATGAAGAAGGGGAAAATGATGACAACTATCATATGTTCCCGGAGTACGGAGATACTGCAACGGGGGAAGCTGAAGATGAAGAGGCACCAGATGAGCCCACTGACGATCTTGGTCGGGTCATTGCTGATGCAAAGAGAGAGTGTGGAACTGAAAAGGAGAGGTTGAAGTTTGACCAGATGTTAGAAGATCACAAGAAATTGTTGTATCCAAATTTTTTTTTGAGGCGCAAAACAGTAGGGAAAAATCCCTACTGTTTAATTTTCAATTTTCTCATTAACTGCTGTACAAATTACATGGAAAAGTTCATAAAGTATCCAACCATTGAGTCATCCCTTCCTTTAAGGAAGGTTTAGCTCTATGCAGAATCAAGCTAAAAGAACAGATAAAGTCCTGAAAGCATGCCTCAAGACAAATAGGCTGAGAATCAAAAATACATCTGTTTCTATGGGTCCAAATACTCCAGCAACCAATAATAAGGATTTCCTTATAGCAGATTAGCTTATAAGTTTTCTTGGCTTGCATCAACATGGAGAAGAGGTCCAGATCCGTATCCCATTCAAGATAAAGTTTCCACCAGAAATTTCTGCTGAAATCACATTCAAAGAATAAATGAATAAACTCTTCAGACATACCCTGTGAACATAGAACACAGTTATAGTCCTCAATCTGAAACTGCTTTCTGGCTAGGAGGTCTCTTGTGTTCAATCTGTCTTGCAAAAGCAACCAAAAAAATATCTTATGTTTTGGCAGAACTCTGGATTTCCAGATCCACTGGAAGGGGGATGGTGCAGGAGTATTTTTCATTAAGGAATCATAAACCCTCTTACTCGAATAACTTTTATTGCTGGATGACATAATCCACCTATCAGCAGTAGAGACACCCATGTGTCCTGTCAGCAAATTGTTGAACTGGGCAAATTGATTAACAGCAGGTACTGACAGTGGGGTGTGAAACAATTCCAGTGACTCCTCATCAGATAAAACAGCAAGTGCCTGTTTAATGGAAATGGATTGTGACTTCGCAAAGGAGCAAAGGTGAGGTAGTTTGTGCCTAAGAAGCTCATCAGACCACTTATCCATCCAAAGTCTAACAGTTCCACCATCACCAGGGACACATGCTGCCAATTCCAGGAAGCTATCAAATAACTTTAGGCAATCCTTCCACCAAAAAGAACCAACAGGTCTATTGTTTTGTGGTAATCTATCATTCTCATAATGTGCTTTCCATATAAGCTTAACCCATGGCAAATCTTCCTTATTCATGAATTTAAAGATGTACTTCATGAGTAGGGCAATATTTTGGGTTCTGAGGTTTAGGATGCCCAATCCACCCAATCTCTTTGGCTTGCATACATTTTCCCATTTGACCAGGCATTTACCTTTTTTGTGAATATCTTTGCCCCTCCAGAAGAAACCCCTGGTAGATCCCTCAATATAGTCCAGAAAACCCAAAGGCAGTTTCAATGTGCACATAGTAAAATTGGGAATAGCAGAAATGATGGATTTAATCACCACCAGTCGACCATCATAGGATAGTGTATCAGCAATGCCAACCAGCCTTCTATCAATCCTATGAATAATACCAATAAGGTTTTCCATCTTTGGTCTAGTAGTCCCGAGTGGTAGACCAAGGTAAGTAAATGGTAAGGCTTCAATTTTACACCCCATGACCATAGCCAGCTCAATGCTTTTATCATGGTCAACATTGATGGGTACCATAGAGGATTTATTGAAATTGATCTTTAATCCAGTAGATAATGAAAATTTATCCAGGATCACCTTCAACCTTCTCAATTGTTCAACACATGCTGGCATAATAAGCAGAGTATCATCTGCATATTGAATTATGGGATAACCTAAACCAAATGAGCAAGACAGGGGCAAATCAATCTCTCCTGATTGCCAAGCAGCGTTAATGACAAATTGAAGAAGCTCAGCAGCAGTCACAAACAGCAGGGGTGACAAAGGATCACCTTGCCTAACTCCTCTTTTGCACCAAATTTTCTTCCCAGGTATACCATTTAAGAGGACTGAGGTGGAAGCAGAATGTAGGATTTTAGATATCCATCTCAGCCAAAGGTCTCCAAACCCAAGATGTTTAAGCATGAGCAGAATAGCCGAATATTCCACCTTGTCAAAAGCTTTTTCAAAATCCAACTTCAAGATAATGATCTCTCTCTTAGACTTGTGACCGAGGTGAATATATTCAAAAGCCCAAGCAAGACAATCCTGAATGGTTCTATTCTTGATGAATCCATACTGATTCTTGTGCAATGCTTGGATAATAACCTTCTGCATCCTATTGGCAAGCAGCTTGGTCAATAACTTCAAAGTGATACTGACCAGAGAGATGGGTCTATAATCATTTACATATTCTGGGTCAGTTTTCTTAGGGATGAGGGTTATGAAGGCTGAATTGATACTGGAGATATCCAAATCACCCGCATAGAAACTAAAACACAGCTGATAGAACTGTTCCTTAACTTGATCCCAACAATTTTTAAGGAAAGCTCCATTAAACCCATCAGGACCTGGTGATTTATCAGTTGGCATACACTTTACAATGTCATCAATTTCTTCCTTTGTGAATGGTACTTCAAGGCTAGCAAAGTCAATATTATAGTTGGAAACAACTAGGTTATCAAGATCAAAAAGCATAGTTGTGTTATCAGTACAACCAATCCTCTGTTTGAAAGACTGCCAAATAATTGTTGCTTTATCTTCATGATCACAAACCAAACGACCATCCTCTGTGCTCAAAATAGCAATATAATTACATCTGAAGCTTTTGGTAGCATAGGTATGTAAAAACCTTGTGTTTTCACCTCCCAACTTAGCCCATCTAATTTTAGCCCTACTGCGCCAATAAATCCTCTTGGCCTCCAGAAGATTGGCCAAATGAGATTTAAGTACTCTTCTAAAATTGGATTCAATAATAGAGAGTATTCTTTGGTCCTCAAGACCATCCAATAAGGCAAGCACAAAGTTGCATGACTGGATCGTCTTACATAACTGAGACAAATTTTTACTCCATCTCTTCAATCCATATCTCAATGATTTCAGTCTCGCAGTAATATCCTGAGCAATATTTTTAAAAGAACCCCAATGCTGCCAATTGTGAGATATAACCTGTGCAAAACCCTTCATCCCCAACCAGAACTCCTCAAACCGAAAAATCTGTGCTTTTGGAACATGAATACCAATCTGTACCTTTATAGGGACATGATCCTGATGATAATTTGGCTAGTGGGGTAGCAAGTGTGTTAGGGAATAAAGCAGTCCAGCTGGCAGAAGTAAAGACCCAATCTAACTTTTCAAGTAGAGGATCTGCTTGCATATTACTCCAGGTAAATGATCTACCCTTTAGAGGAATATCAATAAGATCATGATGGCTAATAAATCTGTTAAAAGCAAGCATATTGTTGATGTCTCCTCCAGGTCGGTTCCTGTTATCTGGGCCCCTAATCAGATTAAAGTCACCAAGTATCATCCACAAATGCATTGGATGTGTGTCAATATCCATGAGCCAATTAAGAAATAGGGATCTCTCAGCAGGCAGGGTCGGTCCATAGACATTTATAAGGTACCAAACTTGGCCAGTTATCTTACAGATCAGTTGAACAGTCACATGGAATTTAGAGGAGGAAATCTCAGTGCCATCAAATAGGTTCCCATTCCATATGGTTATTAAACCCCCGGAGCTTCCCACAGAAGGGGAGAACACAAATTTATTGAAACGTCTTGGGCAAAAGTTCCTGACATATTGAAGATCAAAGTGATCTTTTTTGGTTTCCTGGAAACAGATGATATTACAGTTTGACTCATTAATGTTCTGCCTAATGTCATCCCATCTGGTTTGTGAATTAATCCCTCTCAGATTCCAATCCAAAATATTCCATTGTCTACTCATTGGAAACCAAAAAAAGGTTGTTTAACGCTGAGCAATATTAAAAAGCCCAGGGACAAGCAGAAAAGGTTGGTAGAGACCATCCTCCAAGGATCTAAGGTGAGCCAGCATGTAATTTCCAGATACAGCCCAAATTGGATAAACAAAACCTCCCGAAGTATAACAGACTGTAAATAAAACTCAGAACAAGCAAACACAGACTTCTGAGAGCAGCTATCAGCACCAGTTATCACACAAAATGCACTTTGACCGCAAAAGTGCATACAGCCAAGTTCACAAGTGGCCAAAAGACCATACTGACAGGATATAAGTTTAAGCTGATAGGATATCATATTACAAGCCAAAATACAAAAAAAGAAACCCAGGTGAATGAAGTACAAGAACCAGCTGCCCCCCTCTTCACATAAATTATTCAATACTGTCATTGGTACTGTCATAGTTCAAGCTATTCTCTGATACATCCTCAGGGTGCATCTGACAAGGTCCAGTAGCCAAAGCCTGGATAGTCTCAAGTGGCAGAAAAGGAGGAGCAGGCGCATTGGCATCCCTTATAACAACAGATAGAGCATCCTTGTCCTGATCTTCATCCTCATCCTCCTGGCCTTCAGTGCCCGAATCAGCAGGTATATCCTTGTAACCCTCCTTGAGCTTAGCAATTCTGTTGCTTCTCCTGACTTGTTCAACAGACATAATGGCTTTACCTTTTCTCTTCCTTGAGGTAGCAAGAGAAATAGATGGAGCAGCAGATGTACCAAGTTGCTGGTCAGTCTCTGGGATGTTACTAACTGCAGCAATATGATCAGGAAGGTGTTGAGCTGCAACATTCTCAACTGCAGCAGAAGTCTCAGATGAAATGTTGCTCAAGTTGCCTAAGGAGTGGGCAAGTAGATTGCGTTCTGGTGGGAACACCTCCACAAAAATAGGCTGCACAGGAAGAGGAGCATCTTGGACAACTGGATGAACAACAGGCTCAATAACTGGGGCTAACACATCATCAATCACAGGAGCATGAATGGGAACAGGTACCACTGGTGCTGGTAAAACAGGACTCTGAGGTGGGGTGACTAAAGCAGGCTCTTCATTAACTGGAGGGGCTGGTGGCACAACCTGAGCCTCTTCTTCATGATGCCACATAGCAAATCCATCAATCACAATAGGAACTGGGTGTGGGTTTTCACCCTCAGGTGGGAGAGGGTCTTCATCCCCAGCACCTGCTCCCAGCATACGTCTATTCAGAATGATGCAAGGACAGGACCAAGATCCACCATTGCCTTCCTCACTAAAATTCTGCACCACAACAATACTGTCAGGAATCCTATCAATGTCAAAAAGTCCTTATCTTCACAAGAATCCTAGCCTTGTTGGTATCATCTCTATTCCAAATCAAGAAGCGACCATAAGGAGCAAAGGTGGAAATAATTGTGTTAAGAGACCAGCACTATGGAGGAAAATTCAGGAGCATAAGCCAGACATCATGGGTAAATGTAGCAGCTCTGAAGTTCCTTCCTTTATCATGTTCGATGACACGCATCACAGAGTCACCAATGAAATAAGGGCTGTTTCTAATAGCACTGTCACGGTCAATAACCCCATCAAATCTAACCATAGCGGCACCCATCGCACAGCGACTGACTTGTCTAACCTCATAACCTCTCTGCACCATCTGAGGAGTGATCAGGGCAGAAGTACCTTCAAAATGCTCCCAGGTCGGCTCTGGTTCGAGGAGGATGATCGCCCAATCGTCGCATATCTCTGGAGTGGAACCGCCGATGACCACATAGCCCCGTTGCGGTCGGAGAGGGCTAAAAGGCTCATAACCTGCACCAGGAGGCAGGTGGGGCACAGGGTCGACGGGGTAGTTCGCCATCGCTACAATGTTGGCCGGAGTCGACGGCGGTGGGCAGGCGGAGTTGCCGGTGCAGGGGAAACAGGGGAGAACAGGGGAGGGTGCCGAAACAGTAATGTCGATTGGTATTTCTTTATTCCGCAATGAGACTTACTTAGTAACAACTCTACGAAAGATCCTCTTATGGTTAACACGATCAAAGCAGTTGCGTGCAATGTGACCGTATCTAGAACAAATTCTGCAGCGAATCTGATTAGAGCAGTTAATCTTAATATGAAACGGACTGAAACATCTGGAGCAGCTTATGAACTCATCTGTAGTATGGGCCAGATTTGCCTTTTCAGATACTAGCGGTAATTGGACCTCTGAATGGGCCACAGAAGGAATAGGAGTAATATTTTTAATGGGCCTCCATTGCAACTTCAGATTTGATCTAGAGTCCAAAAAGGAAAGCTCCCGCTTTTTCGCCGCTGAATTCGTGATCGGATGAACACAATGATTCTCCACAGTATCAGCAAAGGCTAGATCTGAGGAAGGACGAACACCCAGAGGAATTGTGTTGGCTCCCGTGAGAACAGAAACGCTGGGCACGTTGGTCTCGAGTTGCAACCGAAGACGTTGGAAAATATTAGAAACCACAGGCTGCCTAGGGTTTGCATGGGGTGATCGACGTGCACCCACCTGAGACCATTCTGCATCCATTTGAGAATTCCAGATCTTTTCTTCTCTCATCCAGTTAGGTCCTCCATGACCCCAGAGATGAAAATAACATTTGAACAGTTTGCAGTCAATAGATCTCAGATTACAGATAAAGAATCCCACCTGTTTTGTGCTGACAGCAAATTTGAAAACTCTATCGGCAAGAACTGACGTACCAATCTCATCATAGGCCACTCCCAAAACCGCCGAGAGGGCCAGACTAACATTCAGATCATCCAAACGAAAAGCAGCACGGCCAAATGATACCACAAGATAGAAACGACTAGAAGATGAGACAGGGCTAACAGAGGATGCAAAGAGATGTCGAACCTTAGATCTGAACTGGTGACCAATGGAGAAGTCCAGGAGATGAGCAATGGAGGAGGGATCATCGAAGGGATCCATCCTCATTCTTCCAGCCGCCATGGGGAGATCTAGATGGGGTAGGAACCGAGATCGCCAAGGAAATCGCCATGGGAGCCGCCAGAGCTCGGGGTGGGAGCCGGGGTGGGAGCCATCAAGACAAGAGTGAGAATTGAAAAGCGGTTGCTAGAAAAATCTTGTAGAAAGAACTCTTGTTGGGTATAAAAAGCTGGGTACCACACTGGAATTACTGCAGTGGAAGACAAAGTGTGGTGTGACTGACAAGGGATTTGGAAAGTTGCTGCAGATAATTAGGAAGATGCTTCCAAAGGTCAACGAGTTGACCGGCACCACGTACGAAGCAAAGAAGGTTGTGCGCCCTCTAGGATTAGACGTGCAGAAGATACATGACTGCCCTAATGACTGCATCCTCTACCGCGGCGAGTACGAGAATTTGGATGCATGTCCGGTATGCACTGCATTGCGGTATAAGATCAGACGAGATGACCCTGGTGAATTTGAGGGTGAGCGTCTCCGGAAGAGGGTTCCTGCCAAGGTGATGTGGTATGCTCCTATAATAGCACGGTTGAAACGCCTGTTCGCGAACAAAGAGCATGCCAAGTTGTTGCGATGGCACAAAGAGGACCGTAAGAGAGACACGATGTGCAGACACCTCGCTGATGGGTTGCAGTGGAGAAAAATTGAGAGAGAGTTCCCGGAATTTGCAGATGACACAAGGAACTTAAGATTTGGTCTAAGTACAGAGGGATTCCGTTTGGGGAGCAGAGCAGCCGTCATAGCACATGGCATGTGGCTCTATGTATTTATAACCTTCCTCCTTGGTTGTGCATGAAGCGAAAGTTTATTATGATGACATTGCTCATCCAAGGCCCGAAGCAACCTGGCAACTACCTTGATGTGTACCTCAGGCCATTAGCTGAAGAACTTTTACAGTTGTGGCAGGAAGAAGGTGTACGGGTGTGGGATGAGCACAAAAAGGAGGAATTTGACATATGAGTTTTGCTATTTGTAACAATTAACGATTGGCCTGCTCTTGCTAACCTCTCAGGACAGTCGACCAAGGGGTATAATGCATGCACACATTGTTTGGGTGAGACTGAATGTTTATATTTGGATAAATGTAAGAAGTGTGTGTATCTGGGGCATCGTCGATTTCTTCCGATCAGGCATACCGCAAGGAAGAAAGGCAAGCATTTTAAAGGTGAGTCTGATCACAGTAGGAGGCATGTCAACCGTACTGGTGAAGAAATATTTGATATGGTCAAGGATCTAAAAGTAATATTTGGAAACGGTTTTGGAGGACAACAGGTTCCGAAAGACGCTAACGGACACACACCCATGTGGAAGAAAAAATCTATATTTTGGGAGCTACCATATTGGAAGGTTCTAGAGGTTCGATCTGCTATCGACGTGATGCACGTGACGAAGAATGTTTGCATGAACCTGCTAGGCTACTTGGGCGTGTACGGGAAGAAAAAAGATACAGAGAAAGCACGAGAGGACCAAAAACGTGTGAAAGAACGAGACGGCCTAAGTCCCAAACACTACGAAGGTCCTGCCAACTACGCTCTTACCAAACAAGAGAAAGTAATATTCTTTGAATGACTGAGCAGTATCAAGGTCACGGCTGGCTTCTCGTCAAATATAAAGAGTATAGTAAATGTGAGACTCCAAAAATTTCAGAACCTAAAGTCTCATGATTGCCACGTGATTATGACGCAATTGCTTCCGATTGCACTGAGGGGGCTACTACCGGAAAATGTTCGAGTACCCATTGTGAAACTTTGTGCATTCCTCAATGCAATATCTCAGAAGGTAATCGATCCGGCGAATCTACCAGGGTTGCAAAATTATGTGGTCCAGTGTCTTGTCAGTTTTGAGTTGGTGTTCCCTCCATCCTTCTTCAATGTTATGACGCATCTCCTGGTTCACCTAGTCGAAGAGATTCAAGTTCTCGGTCCTGTATTTCTGCACAATATGTTTCCATTTTAGAGGTTCATGGCAGTCTTAAAGAAATATGTTCATAACCGTGCTAGGCCAGAAGGAAGCATCTCCAACGGCTACGGTAACGAGGAGGTCATTGAGTTATGTGTTGACTATATTCATGACCTTAAGCCGATTGGTGTTCCACAATCACGACATGAGGGTAGACTTAGTGGAAAAGGCACACTAGGAAAGATTTTTTTTTATGGATGGACATTCTTTCACTGAAGCACACTATACAGTTCTACAAAGTTCTACCTTGGTGGCCCCGTATATCGATGAACACAAGAATCTTGTACGCTCCCTACACGCGGGGAAGTCTGACAACTGGATTGTACGTACACACATGGCGACTTTCGGCGGTTGGTTGCGAGCACATCTCCAAAATAAAGGCAAGGTTGATGAACAATTACACTTGTTGGCCAGGGCACCATCTACAACTATATGTACTTTCCAAGGGACGAGATAAATGGGAATACATTTTACACGAGTGTCCAAGATTAAAAGAGGACGAACCAAAACAGTGGTGTTCGCATTGATGCAACAAACAACAATTGGCAGAAGAACACATATTAAGGTTGCATAGAGGAGATATGGGAACTTGACTATGGACCTTCTTTTAAGATCCCTTTGTTTCGGTGCAAATGGGTAAATTTGAAAGGCGGGGTTGAGATAGACAAGATGTACGGAATGACAATAATGGATCTAAACAATCTTGCGTACGGAGACGAACCATTCGTGCTAGCCAATGATGTGGCTCAGGTTTTCTATGTGAAGGACATGTCTAGCATACCCAAAAAAAGAAACATCCTGGGAGTCGAGGAGCTGAGGCGTCACATAGTTCTTTCAGGAAAAAGAAACATCGGGGGAGTGGAGGAGAAGACATACATGTAAGATGATTATAACAATTTTGATGAAATTCCGCCATTCGTAGTGAACATTGACCCAATCATCAAGTTGATCGAAGAAGATGCTCCATGGTTCCGACCCAGAAGAACTGGCGGCGTTGTGTGATGGAGATCTTGGTGCGATGTGTAATAATTAATATATTAAACTTTTTATATGAAGAAGATGCTCCATTTTTACCTGCATATCAAATGGATCCGTCGGCGTTGATAGAACAAAACATACGATTTCACCTGCATACAACCCCAGGTCCTGAGTGCCTGCATATCAAATGCACCGTGGGGCGTATGCAGGAAATCCGAGTGATTTGTATATATTCCTCAGTAGATGTATTGAACTATTATTTTGATAGAACAAAACACACGATTTCACCTGCATACAGCCCCACGGTGGCTCCTGAGTGCCTGCATATCAAATGCACCGTGGGGCGTATGCAGGGAATCCGAGTGATTTGTATACCACACCACCCGACCGGGCACTAGAAGGAGGATACACTGAGTGCTCACCTCGTCCGAGAGGGGGTTATATGTAGGGTCACGGGCTCAACCAGTGGTACTGATAGTGTTGACCCAACAGCTCACAAGTGCTCAAAAGAAGCACACCCCTGATCGAACGGCTAACAAGTGTTTCAAAGAAACACACGACCCGTGTGCTTCTTTAGTCCCGGTTTGGAAGTGAAAGCGTTGATCGAACAGCTCAGAAGCAATCAAGAGAAACACAAATCTGATCAAACGGCTAACAAGGGCTTGAAAGAACCACACGATCCGTGTGCTTCTTTAGTCCCGGTTTGGAAGTTAAAGTGTTGATCGAACAACTCAGAAGCCATAGAAAGAAACACTCAAATTCCAAAGTTTGCAAAAGTTATTCAAATTCACATTCAAACTAGTTTTAAACTAATTAAAATAATTATTATAGAGAAAGAGAAAATGTTTTTGTATTAGTTAGTCAAATTCAAACACTTTTCATACTGAAAGTTTTTTCAAATTTCAAAGTTTGCAAAAGTTATTCAAATTCACATTCAAACTAGTTTTAAACTAATTAAAATAATGGTTATAGAAAAGAGAAAATGTTTTTGTATTAGTTAGTCAAATTCAAACACTTTTCATATTGAAAGTTTTTTCAAATTCCAAAGTTTGCAAAAGGTATACAAATTCACATTCAGACTAGTTTTAAACTAATTAAAATAATGGTTATGGAAAAGAGAAAATGTTTTTGTATTAGTTAGTCAAATTCAAACACTTTTCATATTGAAAGTTTTTTCAAATTCCAAAGTTTGCAAAAGTTATACAAATTCACATTCAAACTAGTTTTAAACTAATTAAAATAATTATTATAGAAAACAAAAAATGTTTTTGTATTAGTTAGTTAAATTCAAACACTTTTCATATTGAAAGTTGTTTCAAATTACAAAGTTATTTAAAACAAAAAACATAAAACATAAAAAGAAAAGAAAAATAAAAAAACCCCATCTATCCCGGGTGGTGGCTCAGCCCAGGACAAATAGGGAGCTATCTATCCCGGGTACAGCCACAGCCCGGGACAGATGACCCCTATTTGTCCCAGGCTGAGCCACCACCCAGGAAAAATGGGTGGGGGGCTATATAAGCCACACTTAGCCACGGGTGGTGGCTCAACCCGGAGCAAAACCACAGTGACGCCGTCAGGCTGCCAAAATTTCCGCTCGAGCGCCGCCGCCTCCTTCCTCGACTCCGGCCGGGCCTCGCTCCATCCTCGAGCGCCGCCACCTTCCTCCTCGACTCCGGCGACTGGTGAGCCTCGCGCGTGCCTTGAACCCTAGCTCGTGCCTCTTCCATCTCTCTGCGCGTACCACGAACCCTAGCCTGCCAGCACCGCACCGCCGTGCGAGGAGATGGAGCATCACCGTGCCGTCGCGCCGCAGCTCGCCGCCGCACGGCCTCATCCCCGCGTGCCGGCAATCGCTGTGGGACGTCCTCGGCTCAGCGTCCTCGGCGTTTTCTACGCGCCCAGACGACCGGAGTCGCCGGCAGAGCGCCTTGGTTCGCCGCCGACGTGCTCCGCATGCGCCCCGCGCGTGTACGTCCCGCTCTGCATGCTCTGCGCCCCGTGCGCGTACGACGCCGGCCGCTCGGGCTGACGTCAGCGTTGTCTGGCTCACGCATGGGTCCCACCTGTCAGGGATTTATTAATTACAGGAAACGCCTAAAAAAAATCATATCTCGTCATGTCCAGTTCAGAAAAATGCAAATAAACTACCAAAATTTCAGAAAAAAATATCTTTCCATCCAACACATTGGGAATTAGTATGCGAATTAGTATTTGAAAACTTGTGTATGCAAATAAAAACTTGTTTATGCGAAATTAGTATTTGTAGCATGTGTATGTAAATAAATGACTTAGTATTTTTAGCATTTGTCTGCGAAAACTTGTGTATGCAAATAAATGACTTAGTATGAGTAGCATGCAAATTAGTATGCAAAAAAAGATCCCGGAGCTCCGCCGAGATCATGTTCAATTCAAAAAAAGAAAATACATGTTGCTGTGTGATTGATGTTAAGTTTGTGTATTTAATTTCTCTATTTTAAAAATAAAATACATGTTGTTGTGTCATACATGTTCAATATAATTTGTATTTAATTGATGTTTAGTTTGTGTATTTAATTTGTGTTTGTTAAAGTTTTTACATGTTGCAATGCAGATACTTAGACCCGCCGCCGCCCTCTCGGAGCCCTAGTAAAGTTCGAGAGACTTCAAAAGAGAAATGTAAATAGAAAAGCTATTTTTAATTAATTCCATTATACAAAAGCGTTCCAGATAGACTGAGCAAAAAAAGGTTTCATAATGAACAAAAAAATAGGATGACTCAAAGAAGTTCTCTACCAATTGAGATACTCGATACGATTGAAATATGTTTGTAAAATTGAAATGTCTTAATGTATTTGTACAATTCAAATAACTTTGCTCCGGGTTGAAATTGAAATGTGTTTGTACAGTTGAAATCCCTTACAGAAACTATGGACACCGGTAGAAACCTTGAAGAAGAAGAGGGCATGTTTGGAATCATCCGCGAGTCGGGTGAACACTTAGACGATTTCACCGAACAATTCCTGAACGAGTTCGGTGATGGATCAGACGAAATAGACGTCACCGACAGTTCAGCTCACCGACAGTTCACCGACTCTACTGTTGGAAAGTCGTTCACCGAGGTAGATATATGCCCTCAGATTTTTGTCTCCGTTGAATAGATTTGTGTGTATGCATATATTAACTATCACTTTTTCTTGTGTTTAGCCGTCGGCGGGCCACGAACCGGGACCAAGCAAAAAAGCATCCGTGAAACGAGGCGGGTCATGAACCGGGACCAAAAAGCTGCAAGGGAAACAAAAGTACCACATCGACGTAATCAATGAAAAAGCAAACCGATTGTTCCCGCTAACCACGCAAGGAAATTTGTAGCTCAGTGCAGGGTCATCGTTCGGGGCAGACTCTCCATCAGGTCTCAAGAATGGTATAAGCCAAATGTGCCAAAAGATGTGGTTATTTATGTCTCGGATGAAGACAGACAACTCCTTTGGGACGAGCTCATGCAGAATTTCACTTTACCGGAAGAGGAGGATGAACAGAACCCGCTTATAGAGAATCGATGCAAGGGCTGGACTTATATGGAGATGGCTGAACTGTTCCGCAGCTGGAAGAAAAAGGCTAAACAAGTTCGTAACTGAAGGTACGACTCCAGAATTTGTCGGAATCTATGAAAAGATAAAAGATGAGTGGCCCGCATTTAAGGCGTACAAGCAGACTGGAATGGCGTACGTTAACAATTTATTCAAACTTGTTCACTTTTCAAATTAAATTATTTTCATGATGATTGATATATTGGTGTTGATCTTACCTTTTTAGTTTGAGTCGATCTGGAACAGGCTTGATGCAAAAGACCGCCTAGTACCAATTGTGGAGGAAATTGCGGACTTTCTGCTTGACTATATCATAAAGCCAGTCGCAGAATGCAATATGATCCAGCCGAAAAATACCACCCCGAGGAAAAAATAGGGTCGAATGCCTCTTATGTCATGTAATTATCTCTGGTTGTAAATATTTAGACATGATCTTACGGTTGTAAATATTTGTTTTGGAAAACTCGTGTATTACTAGTATTCGTGACCATCCCGAGGAAAAAATCGTGTATTCATGATATATACTATATAGTAGCGTATAATATGCAACTCGATCTTGTTTGAAATAAAAAATAAATAAATAAAACAGAAACGTAAAAGAATCAGTAAAATAGAAAACAGTAAACAAAAAACAGGAAACACAAAAAGAGAACAAAAAATAATCGTACGTACTGTCCCGGTTCGTATTACGAACCGGGACAAATGAGAGCCAGCCTCTGGCTGTCTCAGTTGGCCAATGACCCCCCTATTGGTCCCGGGCCGTGGCGTGCCCGGGACAAATAGGGGAGGCTATTTGTCCCGAACACGCTGTCCCGGGCGCGTGCCTGGGACAAAAAGCTCTTCCGGCCAAGACAAGTGGCTTGTTCTGCTCTAGTGAACGCAATAACCGAAGACAATAATAAGAAGAAATAAAAAAAGAAAATTCCTACTACAGAGTTGAAGTCCTTACAGTAGCCGCACAGGCATAACCACCACGAAGGCACCATATGATATCCAATTCTTTAAAAACAACGTATTTAAGGAGAACAGTGCCAGTCACAAAAATTAAGACCAGACCTTGAGTTTTCATCCTGAAGGTAGTCCCTGCTCTCAAAACAACGTATTCAGCAATACCATTGCCAGACACAACCAACTAAGTACAGACCTTTGATTTTCACCCTGAAAGGTGGGATTTTGAATTTCACCTGTGATGTTGCCCCCACTAACACAACACTGCTATGTAACTCCAAGCAAGTTCCTCGTCGTCGCAAAGCCTCCAATCTAGTCTTTTAATCCTATCTTTCATGACATTCCCCGCTTCTGGCTACACCATGAATTTGCCCATGATGACACAGAAGCAGAGCTTCCCGCCGGTCCCCTTTAGCGCAATCGAAGCTACACTTAGTCGTGTTGGTAAGTCTAACCGTAGAAAAATTAAATCAATATTCATGGATACAAATCATGCATGAAAGCCATTAACGACGTTTGAGAGGAGGCCCAGAACGGTAGAGTGGCAACGTAACTTGTACTCGAAAGCGAGCGGGCGATCACATCAGAGGCCAAATATAAACATGTAAACATGAGTATATCCTCATGCTAAATTGCCAAAGCGAGCGATCACATCAGAGGCGCCAAATTCATTCAGCTCAAGCACATAGTACAACGTGCAGTAAGAAGTCCTGAAAATGTACAGATTGTAATACAGAAATCACAGGACAAGAAGTCGTTGTATGAGCTGAAGAACGACAAATATGGATAGGCTGGTTTAGGCATTGCCTAAGAACCTGTTTGCACAGTTGTGTGCCACTCCATTAAGATCTCTTTTGATGTGATAAATCTGAGTCGTGTCATCCGAGATGGCTTGGATAAAACCTGCAATTGTGTCTCTTGTATCCCAGTGCAATAAGGAATGATCGAGTTTCCTGGTGGCAACCACTTTCGCCAAGTCTTGGTTGTCTCTAAAAAATGTTGGATTTTGAATATGTAGAACCTGCGCCACAAGATCTGCAAATGGAGAGCCTTTGCCTCTGCTTGAAAGAGGAAACATTTATTTAATTGTCTTCACTCAATAGCTGCATGCACCCATACGCTGCTACTTTTTGGTATTAATTAGTGCATGGAGCAAAGTCCAGGATCTTTTTTATATATGTGTAAAATCCCCAAAAGCACTCTTTCGCGGATGGAGGGAGTATGTTTTTTTTAGAAAAGGGGAAAACCTCAGCCTCTACATCGAGTGATGTACACAACTGTTTTTATTACCAATAGTAGCGTATTGTGATTATTACATTGCTTACAAAGAGCAAAACAGATATGAAAATTTCTCCGAAGAAAACAAAAACACTAGTCACTACAGAAGCCGACAACTATGCTGCCACATATACGGGAGAAAAACTCATGTGCCACCATAAGGAGTCTTTTGCACCCAATGTCCATAAGCTCCTTCTGGTCCGGTGGAAGCAAAAAGGCCCACAGCTGGATCCAATGCGCCACTATATTGATAACCTGTAAGACATGAAAATTCTCTTTCTTGTTTAAAACCAAGTTGTTCCTACAATTCCAAATAGACCAACAAATGGCCGAGACACCAATCCGAATCCTAGACTTGGTCTTATATTCAACCCTGTTCAACCAATTACCAAACATATTAGTAACATTGGTAGGGGGAGGGATATTGTAGGTACAGAAAACAACACGCCAAATAAGTTGAGAAAAAGGGCAAGAGATAAATAAGTGGTTAATAGTTTCATTACAGCTACAAAAACTACAATTCATACTTCCTTTCCAATTTCGTTTAGCTAGATTATCCTTTGTGAGCAAAACCTTTCTGTTAAGGAACCACATGAAGACCTTAATTTTGAGCGGTATTTTGATTTTCTAAAGGCATTTACAGAGAAATCTAGTATGTCCATTCATTAAATCCTCATACATAGATTTAACAGTAAAAACTCCATTTTGAGTTAACTTCCAATGGAATTCGTCCGGATCCTCAGTCAAAGTAATATCCATCAATCTTAAGCATAAATGAGACCACATTTCCCATTTATCTCCTCAGAGCGTCCTCCTGAAACTCATATTCAAAGGTGGCGCAGTCGCCAAAACATCGTAACAGTGACATGATTTTGTTGCACAATGTTATATAGAAAAGGATATTGATCCATTAACGGGGTCGATCCTAACGAAGTGTCCTCCCAAAACCGAGTTGTTTGGCCTTGCCAATTTTAAAAATGCCTCTTTTAAAGAACTCTTCTTTAACTTTCATGATGCCTTTCCAAATGGTGAATCACTTGGTTGTACTTCTACGTGAGCTAATGTTTTACTATGGAGGTATTTATTCCGCAACAATTCTTGCCATACTCCCTCCTCATCTAAAAGCTTATATAGCCATTTGCTAAGTAAACATTTATTTTTTAGCTCCAACACTTCAACCTCTAAACCGCCTTGGTCTTTAGGTCTACAAATAATATTCCATTGTGTTAATCTATACTTGCGTTTATTCTCATCACTTTGCCAGAAAAAGCGGGACCTATAAAAATCTAACCTTTTGCTCACCCCTTTAGGTATTTCAAAAAAGGAAAGCATGAACATAGGTAGGATAGTCAATACCGAATTTACCAGAACCAACCTGTCCCCATAAGAGAGCATTTTGCCTTTCCAACATCCAAGTTTACCATCAAAACGGCTCTCAACTGGATGCCACTCTGAGTTCCACAATTTCCTATAGTGAATTGGAACCCAAGATATTTAAAAGGTAAAGAACCCGTTTCACATCCAAAAATATGTTTATATTGGTCCTCCTCCTCCTTTGCTTTCCCGAAGCAAAATATCTCACTCTTATGAAAATTTATCTTTAAGCTGATAATTGCTCAAAAATACACAAAATAAGTTTCATGTTGACCGCTTTTTCTAAGTCATGTTCCATAAACAGTATCGTATCATCCGCATATTGTAGGATAGATAATCCTCCCTCCACTAAATGAGGAATGAGACCACCCACCTGACCATCTTCAACTGCCCTCGCAATAAGAATGGCCAACATGTCTGCAACTATATTAAAAAGCAGCGGAGACAATGGATCTCCCTGCCTTAGGCCTTTTTTAGTTTGGAAATAATGACCAGTGTCATCATTAACCCTAACACCCACACTTCCTCCTTTAACAAACTGCATAATCCATTCACACCATTTTGGTGCGAACCCTTTCATATGCAAAGCTTGTTGGGGAAAAGACCATTTAACCTTATCATATGCTTTCTC
This sequence comes from Poa annua, assembly GCA_026929855.1. NCBI lineage: Eukaryota > Viridiplantae > Streptophyta > Magnoliopsida > Poales > Poaceae > Poa > Poa annua. The sequence continues at coordinate 73,028,432 of CM049431.1, read as the reverse complement.
AAAATCAATTTTAAAAACTACACCATCCATTGTCTTCCGCTGAAGTTCATGAATGGTTTCATGCAGGACGACCACCCCCTCTAAGATGTGTCTCCCCGGCATAAACGCCGATTGCGTTGGGCGGATTATCTTTTGTGCGATTTCGGTAACCCGATTAGTACCTACTTTCGTGAAGATTTTAAAACTGACATTAAGAAGGCATATGGGTCTATATTGTTGAATCTGAACCACATTTTCTTTTTTGGGAATTAGAGTGATTACACCAAAGTTCAGCTTGAACAGAGGCAAGAGGCAGATTACCTTGTTGCAGCTGAACAAACATGGCCATTAAATCATCCCTAATGACATCCCAAAAGGTTTTGTAAAACTCAGCCGGAAACCCATCTGGTCCAGGGGCCTTGTTTAACTCCATTTGGTCAATAGCTTCATACACCTCTTTCACTAAGAAATCGGCTGTAAGAATAGTATTCTCATCTTGGTTCAGTTGCGGAATATCGTGAGTCATATTTTCATTTAACACAATATTACTTTGGTCTGGAGCTCCAAAGAGCTTTTTATAGTATTCTGAAATATACGTCTTTAAATTTGCCTCACCAACAATAGTACCTTCATCTTGCTCTAACTGGAAAATTTTATTTTTTCTATGCTTGCCATTTGCAATGAGATGAAAGTAGAGGGAGTACGTACTAGTTTAATTGATCGAGATGACATGAATCTTATCACTTTGTACAACAACGCAAGCTAGAAATAGCTTATTTAATCAGAAATTAATTAAAGGTTAACCTGCGAGAATGTATGAAATTTGTCACAAAACATGGGTGTATTTTGCACATTGTGATCACATATCAACCAAATACAGAAGAAATGGTTCAGCTAACTCAAGAAAAATGTTTGGATGGCACACAACAAGCATGGATGACAATCGACAACTTTGCTACAGATGAATCAGCTATATATGCCCAGGTTCATATAACGATATGGAGTGAGCGGCTAACTTCGGAGCGAAGCGGAGGCCCGTCGTTGGGAGCTTGATGTATGTCATGGTCTGTTCACGTCCTGATTTATCATATGCTATGAGATTAGTGCATAGATACATGGCTAATCCTGGTAAAAACATTGAAAAGTTGTTCAGTGGATTTTGAGGTACCTCCGTGGCACGTCTGATGCTTGCTTGAAATTTGACAGAGCTAGTGATGGACTCGTAGGCTATGTGGATTCAGATTTTGCTGCCGATTTGGATAAGAGGAGATCACTCTCACAGGTTATGTGTTCACCATTGGTGGTTGTGTTGTTAGTTGGAAGGCAACACTTCAGCCGGTTGTTGCCCAATCCACCATGGAGGCTGAATACATGGTTATTGCAGAGGCAGTTAAAGAAACTGTTTGGTTGAAAGGTTTGTTTGCTGAACTTTGTGGAGTTGATACTTGCATTAACCTGTTTTGTGATAACCAGAGTGCCATTTACCTTACTAAGGATCAGATGTTCCACGAGAGGACAAAGCACATTGACATCAAATACCATTATGTGCGTGATGTTGTTGCACAAGGTAAGTTGAAGGTTTGCAAGATTAGTACTCTTGATAATCCGGCTGATATGATGACAAAGCATGTTCATGTATCTAAGTTTGAGCTATGCTCAGACTTAGTTGGTATCACTGTTAGCCCAAGAGGCTATTTGGCGCTGAAAGTGTTCTCTTTATTGTTTCAGGGGTGAAGCTTCTCGTTCATACTACAAGATGAAATTTGTCTCAAGGTGGAGTGTTGTTTTATGGTGATCCACGGGCCCAAGATGGTGATATGGAGTGAGCGGCTAACTTCGGAGCGAAGCGGAGGCCCGTCGCGGGGAGGCTTGGGCCGTAGCGTAACGAGGAAGTTAGCCCACCGACCTATAGTGAAGTATTGTTGGCTGGCGCCCGTGGTATTTTTCTCTACTTTGTTTGGAGGGGTTTTCTACGTTAAAATCTCGTGTCCCCGTTGGTTTGATCGTCCCGCTCTTCGTTGTTTCTTGCTATCTCTCGTAACACCGGGTAGGCCAGGAGTCAGGACCCAAAGTACAATATAAGATGCACACTAGGCTAAGCCATCCGGCAGCCATGGCAGCAACAGCTAGCTAGGCATGCACATCAGAATCAACTGTCTATACATGCACACTAGGTTTGGATTGGAGAAGCAATCTCAGGTTAAACTTTAAAGCAAACACCAATCACATAAGCATGTCTGCCCGACCAGAACCCATCTCCAGCAACACTCCGTGTGCTACCCCACAGTACCACTGAATACTGGTCTAGTGTCGCTGCCTCATGCATCACCTGCACGATAACAGACCAAAAAGAGTTACATCTCATCGAAAATTGGAGGAAACTCCTACAACCGTCACCGTGGAGGCCACGACCGGCACACAAGCAGCACCAGCGGAGCTACAACGGCTGGGTCACTCAGGATCCGGCGGCCATGCGTCCCTCCTGACCAACCATCATTCAGCGTATGCAAACAGCACATTTGCATCTTCATAAAATTAACAGCCATCATTCTGCCTTTGCAAACATCACATTGGCTCCATGATTTACGCTGCCTACATATTCAAAAGCAAAACGAAATATATCAAGGAGGCTATGCCATATATATTAAAAACTAAGCTCACGGTTGCACAACACACAAGCAGGAAAGAATAAACCATGTATCATTATAAAACAAAGTAAATTGTGCATGTACATTTAGCAAATAATCTAGAATATATACCTACATTGAGCAGTCAAGCTAACAAAACAGAGCACAAGCAAAACCAGAAATTACCTCCAGTTCAAGTGGAAAATATTCTCTTCTTATTACTAGTGTTAATAGGTGGGTTCATGATCCGCCTGCATTTGTGATAGACCTCTTGGCATCTGGTGTAACTTTTTCAGATACGGCTTATATATGTCATCAGTCGTGTACAGTTGGCTAATCAGAAATATACTAAGCTGTTGTATAATCAGGTTCTTGGAATGAACACTGCTAGCTGATTTTCGACTACCTTTTTGTCTATCTGCTCGTGCTATCACGCCATATATAGGTTAATAATCTTACTCCCTCCGATCTATAAAAAATATCGCTCATTTAGTACAAAGTTTGTACTAGCTTAGTACAAAATGAGCGACACTTTTTATGGATCGGAGGGAGTAATATCCATCAATCTTAAGCATAAATGAGACCACATTTCCCATTTATCTCCTAAGAGCGTCCTCCTGAAACTCATATTCAAAGGTGGCGCAGTCGCCAAAACATCGTAACAGTGACATGATTTTGTTGCACAATGTTATATAGAAAAGGATATTGATCCATTAACGGGGTCGATCCTAACGAAGTGTCCTCCCAAAACCGAGTTGTTTGGCCTTGCCAATTTTAAAAATGCCTCTTTTAAAGAACTCTTCTTTAACTTTCATGATGCCTTTCCAAATGGTGAATCACTTGGTTGTACTTCTACGTGAGCTAATGTTTTACTATGGAGGTATTTATTCCGCAACAATTCTTGCCATACTCCCTCCTCATCTAAAAGCTTATATAGCCATTTGCTAAGTAAACATTTATTTTTTAGCTCCAACACTTCAACCTCTAAACCGCCTTGGTCTTTAGGTCTACAAATAATATTCCATTGTGTTAATCTATACTTGCGTTTATTCTCATCACTTTGCCAGAAAAAGCGGGACCTATAAAAATCTAACCTTTTGCTCACCCCTTTAGGTATTTCAAAAAAGGAAAGCATGAACATAGGTAGGATAGTCAATACCGAATTTACCAGAACCAACCTGTCCCCATAAGAGAGCATTTTGCCTTTCCAACATCCAAGTTTACCATCAAAACGGCTCTCAACTGGATGCCACTCTGAGTTCCACAATTTCCTATAGTGAATTGGAACCCAAGATATTTAAAAGGTAAAGAACCCGTTTCACATCCAAAAATATGTTTATATTGGTCCTCCTCCTCCTTTGCTTTCCCGAAGCAAAATATCTCACTCTTATGAAAATTTATCTTTAAGCTGATAATTGCTCAAAAATACACAAAATAAGTTTCATGTTGACCGCTTTTTCTAAGTCATGTTCCATAAACAGTATCGTATCATCCGCATATTGTAGGATAGATAATCCTCCCTCCACTAAATGAGGAATGAGACCACCCACCTGACCATCTTCAACTGCCCTCGCAATAAGAATGGCCAACATGTCTGCAACTATATTAAAAAGCAGCGGAGACAATGGATCTCCCTGCCTTAGGCCTTTTTTAGTTTGGAAATAATGACCAGTGTCATCATTAACCCTAACACCCACACTTCCTCCTTTAACAAACTGCATAATCCATTCACACCATTTTGGTGCGAACCCTTTCATATGCAAAGCTTGTTGGGGAAAAGACCATTTAACCTTATCATATGCTTTCTCAAAATCAATTTTAAAAACTACACCATCCATTGTCTTCCGCTGAAGTTCATGAATGGTTTCATGCAGGACGACCACCCCCTCTAAGATGTGTCTCCCCGGCATAAACGCCGATTGCGTTGGGCGGATTATCTTTTGTGCGATTTCGGTAACCCGATTAGTACCTACTTTCGTGAAGATTTTAAAACTGACATTAAGAAGGCATATGGGTCTATATTGTTGAATCTGAACCACATTTTCTTTTTTGGGAATTAGAGTGATTACACCAAAGTTCAGCTTGAACAGAGGCAGATTACCTTGTTGCAGCTGAACAAACATGGCCATTAAATCATCCCTAATGACATCCCAAAAGGTTTTGTAAAACTCAGCCGGAAACCCATCTGGTCCAGGGGCCTTGTTTAACTCCATTTGGTCAATAGCTTCATACACCTCTTTCACTAAGAAATCGGCTGTAAGAATAGTATTCTCATCTTGGTTCAGTTGCGGAATATCGTGAGTCATATTTTCATTTAACACAATATTACTTTGGTCTGGAGCTCCAAAGAGCTTTTTATAGTATTCTGAAATATACGTCTTTAAATTTGCCTCACCAACAATAGTACCTTCATCTTGCTCTAACTGGAAAATTTTATTTTTTCTATGCTTGCCATTTGCAATGAGATGAAAGTAGAGGGAGTACGTACTAGTTTAATTGATCGAGATGACATGAATCTTATCACTTTGTACAACAACGCAAGCTAGAAATAGCTTATTTAATCAGAAATTAATTAAAGGTTAACCTGCGAGAATGTATGAAATTTGTCACAAAACATGGGTGTATTTTGCACATTGTGATCACATATCAACCAAATACAGAAGAAATGGTTCAGCTAACTCAAGAAAAATGTTTGGATGGCACACAACAAGCATGGATGACAATCGACAACTTTGCTACAGATGAATCAGCTATATATGCCCAGGTTCATATAACGATATGGAGTGAGCGGCTAACTTCGGAGCGAAGCGGAGGCCCGTCGTTGGGAGCTTGATGTATGTCATGGTCTGTTCACGTCCTGATTTATCATATGCTATGAGATTAGTGCATAGATACATGGCTAATCCTGGTAAAAACATTGAAAAGTTGTTCAGTGGATTTTGAGGTACCTCCGTGGCACGTCTGATGCTTGCTTGAAATTTGACAGAGCTAGTGATGGACTCGTAGGCTATGTGGATTCAGATTTTGCTGCCGATTTGGATAAGAGGAGATCACTCTCACAGGTTATGTGTTCACCATTGGTGGTTGTGTTGTTAGTTGGAAGGCAACACTTCAGCCGGTTGTTGCCCAATCCACCATGGAGGCTGAATACATGGTTATTGCAGAGGCAGTTAAAGAAACTGTTTGGTTGAAAGGTTTGTTTGCTGAACTTTGTGGAGTTGATACTTGCATTAACCTGTTTTGTGATAACCAGAGTGCCATTTACCTTACTAAGGATCAGATGTTCCACGAGAGGACAAAGCACATTGACATCAAATACCATTATGTGCGTGATGTTGTTGCACAAGGTAAGTTGAAGGTTTGCAAGATTAGTACTCTTGATAATCCGGCTGATATGATGACAAAGCATGTTCATGTATCTAAGTTTGAGCTATGCTCAGACTTAGTTGGTATCACTGTTAGCCCAAGAGGCTATTTGGCGCTGAAAGTGTTCTCTTTATTGTTTCAGGGGTGAAGCTTCTCGTTCATACTACAAGATGAAATTTGTCTCAAGGTGGAGTGTTGTTTTATGGTGATCCACGGGCCCAAGATGGTGATATGGAGTGAGCGGCTAACTTCGGAGCGAAGCGGAGGCCCGTCGCGGGGAGGCTTGGGCCGTAGCGTAACGAGGAAGTTAGCCCACCGACCTATAGTGAAGTATTGTTGGCTGGCGCCCGTGGTATTTTTCTCTACTTTGTTTGGAGGGGTTTTCTACGTTAAAATCTCGTGTCCCCGTTGGTTTGATCGTCCCGCTCTTCGTTGTTTCTTGCTATCTCTCGTAACACCGGGTAGGCCAGGAGTCAGGACCCAAAGTACAATATAAGATGCACACTAGGCTAAGCCATCCGGCAGCCATGGCAGCAACAGCTAGCTAGGCATGCACATCAGAATCAACTGTCTATACATGCACACTAGGTTTGGATTGGAGAAGCAATCTCAGGTTAAACTTTAAAGCAAACACCAATCACATAAGCATGTCTGCCTGACCAGAACCCATCTCCAGCAACACTCCGTGTGCTACCCCACAGTACCACTGAATACTGGTCTAGTGTCGCTGCCTCATGCATCACCTGCACGATAACAGACCAAAAAGAGTTACATCTCATCGAAAATTGGAGGAAACTCCTACAACCGTCACCGTGGAGGCCACGACCGGCACACAAGCAGCACCAGCGGAGCTACAACGGCTGGGTCACTCAGGATCCGGCGGCCATGCGTCCCTCCTGACCAACCATCATTCAGCGTATGCAAACAGCACATTTGCATCTTCATAAAATTAACAGCCATCATTCTGCCTTTGCAAACATCACATTGGCTCCATGATTTACGATGCCTACATATTCAAAAGCAAAACGAAATATATCAAGGAGGCTATGCCATATATATTAAAAACTAAGCTCACGGTTGCACAACACACAAGCAGGAAAGAATAAACCATGTATCATTATAAAACAAAGTAAATTGTGCATGTACATTTAGCAAATAATCTAGAATATATACCTACATTGAGCAGTCAAGCTAACAAAACAGAGCACAAGCAAAACCAGAAATTACCTCCAGTTCAAGTGGAAAATATTCTCTTCTTATTACTAGTGTTAATAGGTGGGTTCATGATCCGCCTGCATTTGTGATAGACCTCTTGGCATCTGGTGTAACTTTTTCAGATACGGCTTATATATGTCATCAGTCGTGTACAGTTGGCTAATCAGAAATATACTAAGCTGTTGCATAATCAGGTTCTTGGAATGAACACTGCTAGCTGATTTTCGACTACCTTTTTGTCTATCTGCTCGTGCTATCACGCCATATATAGGTTAATAATCTTACTCCCTCCGATCTATAAAAAATATCGCTCATTTAGTACAAAGTTTGTACTAGCTTAGTACAAAATGAGCGACACTTTTTATGGATCGGAGGGAGTAATATTTTTTGTGTGGCTGCATTGAAATAATTGAGAAGTAGGATAGTAACACTGAGAACGATTTATTTCCAACTCTATCACAAGTTTAAGCTCTCCAGCTTGCTAGACTGTGGAACACCATGCCACTAAAATGCATGAGGAACATCGAGAAGGATAAGTGGTGGAACGCTTTGGTAGCTTCAGACTATTGTTTCCATATGCTCTATCTCTCTGCCCTCAAGATCTAATTGCAATTAAGACGATTTCGAGCAGGTAGTGGGGCGTGGCAATGTAATCATGTCTTGGCGCGTGATGGTATACTGGCAGTATCAGTAGCATAAGCAGACCATCACAGAACATAATATCGAATTTTCATGATAAATATCTCATCACAGAACATAAACTAATTTTCATGATAACTAATTGATTTGACTAAAAGTCCAATAAAGTAACAATCTACGTTAACTTCCACAAAATGGCAACCTATATTAAAAGAACAGAATACAACCAGCGGTGTAAAAGAGAAATAAAAAACAGAAGACATCTAGCGGTGTAAAGAGAGATCAAGATAATAATCAAAGCGCAGTTCATAATAAAAATATTTAAATAAAACAATAAAAATAAAGGCAACATAACCTCCCTGGAGAACATTTAAGTTCAAAATTTAAGTTTGAAATTTATCTGGTAACCACACAAGATGTCCCTGTTGATGCTGGTAACCCAGAATCTTGAGCCCCCTCTGCATATTCGTCCAACCTCTCCCGCCCATTCCCAACGCCAACAGGTGGACCCTAATTTTCAGGAGCTCCTCCTAACGCACGACTCTCTCGATCCACTTTCCGGTTGGACTAATGTTGCCTAAAGATCCATTGGCGCCTAGCAAGAAGATGGTGCGCAGCCCCTCGAACTTCTCGAACCAGGCTTTCGCCCCGCTTTATAAATAAAGTCAGACCGTTTGAGACCGCTGCTGGGCCAGACAGCACAACGCCCACAAGAGAGTGCTGGGGTGGAAACAACACAAGTACACCCAAAAGAAAAGCGAAGAGAAAAAGAAAAAGAAAAATACTGATAACGACGGAAAGACAACAGTAAGCAAGCTCCACAAACGTTGCGCCCACCGGAGGCCTGCCACCAATGTCCGGGCGCCGTGCTTGGTAATCTTGAAAGACATAACTGTGAGACGATATCGCAGGTACTCTTGTTTGGCGAGGGACAACACTACGTTCTTCCGGACCTCACGCTCGACACCCAGAGCCCCCCTCACCGTCTCTCACCTATGTCTTCCCTCTGTAGATACTAGCCCTCCATCGAGCAGAGGACAAAGATTACCACCACCGAAGCCTTTGTTGACCGACTCAGGTACGTTGCTGCCGACCATCACCCTACCCTATCTCGTTATCTCTCATTGCTAGGTGTGTCCTCTCAATATTACTTCTCTCTGCAGCTGAGTGTGGCGAGAAACATGACTTGGGTGACCTCGAATCGAGCCTTCAGCGTCCAGCATAGGTACATCGTCACCGCCATCCCTTCTCCACTATCCTGCCACCGAGCCTTAAAAGGAATGAAAGATCACTCGCGGTTGTTCGCTTAAAAAGCAAGCGTTGCCAAGGAGGGATATCAAAGAGATATTTAAGATGACACCATGAATTTGATTGGTGAAAATATGGTGCAACAATTAAGGTCCATGTGAAGGCTGCATATTCTGCCAGTCTAGAAGTTCATGTGCCATTACCTAAAGTTCGAGATGATCTTATGGTCCTGAAGTTCGAGTAATGTATTAGAGAGATCAGAGATGACAGTCAATTTATGTTCAATATCGTAACTAATTCAAACTTAGTACATACCACCTAATGGTTTGGCGCATATGATTCTGAAGCGTAGATCTCCTCGGTACAATCCTAAAGGCAACACGTTCACATCTGAGGCAGAGGAAGGCATGGTCAGGCTATTTTCAGTAGTCTTATCTTTGATCAGGTGCTATTTATACCAGCCAGTTTATTATCTTTTATAACTGTGAAAAGAAACCATATGACATGTGCTTTCCTTATGCCATTGCTCAGAACAGAAAATAAGAGCAACTTCATTTTACATCTCTTCTATCAGATTTTGTTTATCAATTGTTTCCTAGAAGATTAGGTGAGGTGAGATGCTTCCCAACAAGTGGTTTGTCCTTCTACACACTGTTTTTTTTGTCAATATGTATATTGTTAATAAAGCCTCGTAATTGTTTCATTTTAGGCTAACAAATAGTTATTTCTGACCATCGGGGAACCTTTAGATAAGAGCACCAATTAGTTCTAGGATTTCTCAAGCAGAATCAACACCCGGCCGCGACCAAGTTCATAGCGGCAGGATCGCAAGATTCGAGCTGGCGGCCAGCCCCCATGGAGAGGAGCTTCATATGCAAGTGCTTAGGTGACATTGTCGTCGAGCCTACCAACATGCTGGAGGCACTTTATCTCAAAAAAACATGCTGGAGGCAGCAAGGAAGAGCAGGAATGATGGAGGCGTGAAGATAGGCTTCAATGTTTAGGATTATATAACGGCCCGAAGATACTTCCATCCCAAGGGGGAGAAGTAATCATGTGTAAAAAGTTGTGCATTTCGTTGAGTTGTTTATGCTCAAAGAAATATTTATATTTGAACTAGATGCTTATAAGATGTCCTCACTAGCAATGCACTATATCTTTATGTAATATTTTGGAGTAGGAATATATGTTAGTTTGTGCACAGTGAAGGTTAAAATCTCGTGCAGAAAAAAACATATGGTCTAAGTGTCAAACCTTTATCTCGAGTAAAGATGTACTCCTAAATTTGCAATACTTATTTCGTGTCAATCATATCGAGTTAAGCTCAATAACTATTTTTGATCTAGGTTTGTATATCTTGACGCCTGACTGATTTTACAGGAGTTGCATGGTGTCTTCAATTTTATGAGAATATTGTCAACGAAGGCTTGGGCGTAGTTCGTGTTGTAGCGGATGATCGAAAGGGGGTCACAAGTCTACATACCGACTCCTCCCCCAATGATTTATCTCTGTTTTCTGTACTCCCCCACCATGAAGGTAGATGCATTCCTCACGGGCCTCACACATCTACATCTTAGACTCCTCCCCTACTGATTTATTTGTGTTCATTTGATTCCTCAACATCCCGACCACGAAGATAGGTGAACGCCTTTTCATAATCAAAATGGGTTTAGGTCGCAATGGCGACAAATACCTCTATTAGCACGCCGCATAATGTGGCATTGAAGTGCTGAAACTTGTAGATTTCTGTGACGAGTTGAAGGTGTACCGATTAATGAGAACTTATGTCATAAGCCACCACAACGCAAAATTTTCTCATCCGTTGGAAGGCACGAGCATATGTCCTAGTACTATCTAAAAGGCGCAGTTGTAAATTTTAACTACAGTAGTACTAAAACATATTAATGATTTAAGGCATATACACACCATTTAATGGTGTATTTGAAGTAGGAAATGTTGAAGCTCATGGTAATATTAATTTCTTCTTGGATATATGCATGGGCGCCGGTTGTATTTATTATGTAGATACAACACATCTCACGTAGTGCCATCTCCTTGTACACTTTCGGTGCTTATTGTCAAAGTATGATGTCATGTTTTAGCATGTACATGTGTTACTGATATTGTATGACAGCGCATATATTGTTTTTGGTGTACATATTAATTGTTTGAGGCGCTGGCATATCTTCAAGAGATATGCAATTAATATCTGCAGATGTGTCATACATATCATCATAGCTGCAAATGAGGCTATATAAACTCAACTATCCCAAACATATTGTAAGAGAAACCACACACCCCATCAGGTAGATAGAGAAGGCAAATACCTACCCAGCTAGGAAAAAAAATACAAAAACCATGGGCATGGTGAAACTCTTGTGCTTATGTTTCGTCCTCTTGGCTATCGCAGTGGCTGCGTCGGGTGATGGCTGTGAGGGTGATCGGCAGGACATGATCCGAGAGTGTGGCCAGTACCAGAAATGGCCAGCCGAGCCGAAGTTGGACCCATCAGATGCGTGTTGTGCCGTGCAGCAAAAGGCGGACATCCCATGTCTGTGCAACAGTGTCACCAAGGAGAAAGAGAAAGTATGGTGCATGGAAAAGGTCGCTTATGTAGCCAATTTCTGTAAGAAGCCGTTTCCGCATGGCTACAAGTGTGGAAGTAAGTAGCAACATATACGTGAATTGCATAAATACGTTTTGGATCATAGTTATGCATTTTATTACATGCACGTACATTGCTTTCATGGACTTACGTTTGGCTCAATATGAATGTTATTTGCAGGCTACACATTTCCTTAGTGGCCCAATGATGCACTTGTACTTCTAGGAGGAGAAGATTCCGGTTTTAGTTTCTCTGTGTCGGTTCCAACACATGGAGCTTTCGTTGCAGATCTACAATGCATGAAGTTGTGCGAATAATAGTTTCTCTCAAGAACTCTGAGTGAGAATAATTATGAAAGAAATAAAGCATTCTCCTAAAATTTTCTGAATTTGATTCGTTTCTACATAATTTCTTGGTTCTACTTATAGCTCGTAGTAGTGATGGAGATTTATGAAGGGGGCAAGCAAAAAATGGTGGTCTAAACGCAACATTGTTAAGAGCATTTAGCAGATCATGTAAAAGTGGAACCGAAACGCCGTTGTGGAACCTTGTACCCTGGCATAACAAATCCGCTAAAACATAACATATGTTTTTTCTTCTTTTCTTCATCTTCCCAAACGAGTCTAGGTAGCTACTCCCTCCGATCCATAAAAAGTATCGCTCATCTAGTATAAAGTTTGTACTAGCTTAGTACAATATGGTGACAATTTTTATGAATCGGAGGTAGTATCTATTTATGTATAAAGTGAGTGCCGCTGGACAAAGCGTTCTGGCTCCTATCCACCACCCTTGCTGGTTCGGGACCTCGCCTGGCCCTCCTAACTCGTGCGGAAAATGGGAGAGGAGAGAAGGAGAGAAGAGGAGAAGGGGAACATGTTTGCAAGTTCATAGTCCGCACGAGTTTATTCCTAGAATCAGTAGGTACCAAAATGACCGTAGTTTTATTAAAAAAGTTGTGACATGAAATTCAAGCCAAATTCAAGCAGACTATTAAAAAAATAAATTCCCCAAAATGTTGATTGGATTTCAGTCAAATTTAAGCAGTCCTAGTCCAAACTACGGTCGAGATAAGGGTAATCTCGCCGGTGGTCCAAACTTGGAAAAACCGAAAATTTAAACGTTGCCACAATTTGGCACACGCAGGAGAACTTCCCCATCTATCGGCAAACTACAAACACGTCGTTAAGTCGGCACGGCAAACTCATGCTTCAGCAAATCAGCAGATGAAGGCAGCATCAGCATGCTCATCCCTGCAGTAGAGGCCAGGCTGCTGGACGTATCCCTGCTCGGACAGCAATCGCCGCGCTCTCACCAGGAGCTTCCTGTTGGTCACCACCTTCCCGCGTTTTTCCTTTGCGAGGACGGCCTGGATGGCGTTGCTGAGCGCGCCATAGGACTCACCGTCCACCGAGGTCTCTTCCGTCTGGCACCCGCTGATCAGAACGCCGTTGCACGGAGGAGGTGGCGGCTCCACCCTAGCCGCGGTTCCGGTGTTCACCTCCTGTTCCATGGCTGGCCCGAGAGCGCCGACCCGATCCCCAGCTTCGTCACCCTCCGGCTCCGGCATAGCGCTCGGCGTCAGCTCCGTGGTCGTGGCGCCGGCGGGGACGATGACCTGGTCGGGGCTGTGCCGGAGCTTGCCGCCCAGCATGGTCTTAACGAATTTCCAAATCTTGGGCGTGGCATCGTCGCTGAAGTGGTGGAACCGCGTCGTCCGTATCGAGCCCACGCCGACGTCTTCCTTCCCCGGCTGCTCCTTGAGCATCCCGCTGTACGTCGACAGAGGAAGCGACCGGCTCGAGACGGTGGCGGCATGCGCAGCCGGCGGCTCCGTCTTGTGGGCGCGGCGAGGGAGGCAGCACATGCCGATGTGCTCGAACGCGCCTCGGATGGCGTCCACGAGCGAGACGCGCTGTCTGGCACCGGCGGGAGGAGGCCGCGCCTCGCTCTGCTTGCTGCTGTTACCGATTTGCTCCTTGGTCTTGACGACGAGGCCTCCGCTGTTGCATGAATCGGCCACCATGGTGAAGAGGCAGCCATCGGGGACCTTTCGGACCAGCTCCGTGAAATATTGGTCTGCAGCAGGAGCGCGTACGTGCAAGAAACTTAGAGTCGATCGTGTCGCTTTGATAATGTCAATTAACGTCTGGTCATCTGCCAAACTAAGAACATCCGACACATGATCTTAGCACAGAACGTAGCTAGAACTAGACTGTGACAGCAAATTAACGGATTAAGCGGAGTTAGTTGTCACCTTAACCTTTGATGAGGCTCTTGTCGGATGGCACGATGCAGTACTCGTAGGCGCCGGTATCGTCGTCCTGGCCGGCCTCGGCCGGCAGCCGCTTTCCGTGGCCGCTATAGTGGAAGAAGAGGGCGTCCCCGGGGCGCGCTTCCCCGACGAGCCGCTCGAGCTCCAGCCAGATGTTGGCGCCCGTGGGCGTGGATGGGTCGGCGTCGTCGAACCCGAAGCGGTGGACGAGGCACCGGCGCATGCGGGCCACTATCAGGACCTGATGTATCTGAAGGCTAGACAAGGACAACCGATGGATGAAAATCGAAGGGCTCGTATGAAAGTTATCCTTTTGTGCAACTTTCCCTCTTAATCATTATGTTAATATATTTGGTGGGATTAGCACTGACCGTGCTCTATTATTGTAACACTGGTACTGTTATTGTCGTGGCTCGCGGTCCGCTTTATAAGGCCCGAGAGTGGGAGGTTGGGTGGCACGACAACAAACCCTAATAAAATGTTTTACCAGTTCTTCCCGTTCTTCTTTGCCTTTTGTTCTTCCTTTCCCAGTTTAGCCTAGATTTATCCATGTTCTTGCCAATTTATCCTGTTCTTGTTAGGGAATTCCTTCCTTAGCCACAGCTGGATCCCTGACAATTGGTAATCAGAGCTCAAGTTAGACACCAATTTTTTTGTCCATCGGGGGTTTCTCGATCACCTTGATTCGAGTGTAAAATTCCTTTACACCTCAGATCTGGCCGGGGCGTCGCAAGCGAGTTCGTGTCGCAGAGCGCTGATCGCTAAAGGCACAAACTTGTCGACCATGCCGGTCCGCACAAGATCACAGGAGGCCTTGGACAAGGCGGAAGAGGAGGCAGAGCTGCTGGAGGCAGCGCAACAACAAGCTCAGGCGGAGGAAGAGATTAGCGGTCGCCTACCGCGGGAGGTCCTCAACATCGCCAAGCGCTTGGATCTGCAACAGCAAACGGTCGACGAATTGCATGGTAACATCTCTATCCTCACTGATATGGTCGCCAGATTGGAGGTCTCCTTGCAGTCGTCGGGATCTGGGACGCAAGCACAGCAGCAGTTTGCTAGGAACAACGCTGATCTGACGACACCAGTCCAATCCCAAGCCTTTCTTAGCCCCATCTTTGAAACCCCTACACCAATTTCACCCACATCGTTTCCGCGACAGCCACACCCAAGTCAATTACCTCAACCACGATTCTCCAGTACCCCATCTCCACACCAGTCAACACAAGCCTATACCCAAAATTTGCAACCTTTAGCAACAGTTCGTCAGTCAACTTATCAGTCACCAACGACACCTCAATCCCACCCTCCGATGTACCAGCAAAACTACCAGCCACCATATACCAGCTACCCAAACCAACCACAAGCTGTCCCAAACTATTACCAGCCAACAACCACACAAAATTTCCCACCTTTTCCACAATACACATACACCCAGCCACCATACCAACAGCCACAAATGTGTTCACCCCAGTACACCTACACCACACCCCAAACCACAATCCTACCCATCAGTCAGTGTTGGCAACAGCCTCAACAACAGACTAGAGACACAACCCGAGATAGAGAGGTACCAGCACCACAAGAGATTCAGAGGCCAAGAGTGCCTGAAGAGAGACCACAAAACAATCAGTATCAACACCATGAACCTCACATCCGAACACCTAGAATTGAGCTACCTATATTCAGTGGAGAGAATGCAGCTGGTTGGATCCTGGAGTGTGAAGGGGTGTTTGATCTGGCAGGAATTCAAACTGAAAGCAAGTTGAAGTGGGCTAATGCACATATCAGAGGAAGGGCCAAAACTTGGTTGCAAAGTTCTGGTCTGAATTTGCAGTTGATGAACTGGCAGCAATTCAGTACACTGTTATGTGAAAGGTTTCCTAGCCCTGGAGCAGATGAGTCAATGGAGCTATGTCAGCATTTGAAACAAATCAATTCTGTAGATCAGTACATTGACAGGTTTGAGAATTGGATGTCTACCATGAAAAGAGATCATAATTACCTACAAGAAAACTTCTTCTTATTAAGGTTTCTCAGTGGACTGAAAGATTCCATCAAGCATGACACTAAATGTCATAGGCCGACAACCTTAAGGGCACCATACTGGTTTGCGAGGAAACAGGAACGATCACATTTGTGCAATACCAAGAAACCTGTCACTGTAACTAGCAACAGGCCATCACCAGCATTAGCACAGGCCAATCAGAGAAATATATTACCCAGAGATAACAGGCCTAGGGCAGTCAACGACAAGCCTAGAGAGAAAGGGAAGTGTTGGTATTGTCCAGAGATGTGGTCTTACGGCCACAAATACAATGAGTTCAAAGTTTGTTGCATGTCCTGCAACTTCAAGGTCACCCTGATGAAGAAGGAGAACAAGAGGAACAAGCTGGGAAAATAGAAGAGCAAGTAAATGATCAACCAGATCAACAAGCAGCTGAGCAGGGGAATAAACCTGCAGGACTATGCATGTCTATATCAGCTACAACAATTAAGGGATTGCCCACTGATGAAACAATATCCTTGTTAATCAATATTGCGGGAGTGCAAGCTATTGC
This sequence comes from Poa annua, assembly GCA_026929855.1. NCBI lineage: Eukaryota > Viridiplantae > Streptophyta > Magnoliopsida > Poales > Poaceae > Poa > Poa annua. Next base: position 73,011,923 of record CM049431.1, on the reverse strand, counting down.
CCTGGTGGATTCGGGAAGTTCTAATACTTTCATTGATCAAGACTTTGCAATTAAGTTGAATCTTCCTAGCAGAGCAACTCAGGCCAGAACTATAACATTGCAGGTGGAGGAACTCTCACAAGCTCGGCAGTAATTCCACAATGCCCTTTTACAATGCAGAAAACAAAATTTTGTAGTGATTTCAAGGTGTTACCTTTGAAGGGCTATGATATTGTTCTAGGGGTCTCTTGGTTGAAGCAACATAACCCAACAACATTTGACTGGGTTGAGAGAACAATAATTGTCACCAGAGAAGGAGTTAGACACAAGTTTGTCGATCATATGCAGATATCCAGCAATAAGTTGATCACAGCTAAACAATGTGATAAAATTCTAAAGAAGGAAACTTCTGAAGGGGATCGTGTGCAGAAAACAAAAAAATTCCTACCAATGATATCCTAAAAGCATGCCAAGATCTATTCTATGCAGATATAGTAGTACGAACGGAGATCGGAATACGTACCCTTGTAGACCGAAAGCGGGGATTACGTTCCCGCACAAACGTTGTCGATGAAGATCGACGAAGCCGACCTCAAGGTCGTGTAGAGGAAGCAGACCTCCGAGTACCGCTAGCGCAGCACCTCGCAGGGCGTCACACACGTACGGTGGAGACGACGGCCTCCGAAGCTCCAGTCCAGGACGAGCAGCGGAAGACTTGGACCGGAACACCAGCAGCACGGCAGCGGGCTATGGTGGAAGAGATCCCCCTCCTCTGCTCGGCGCGACTCCGACAAGGGAATCACGAGATCGAGAGAGAAATTGGGAATTAATTGGTGAATTAAAAGGCTAGGGGTGTCCCTTCTTATATAGACTCCCAGGGGGGAGCCAACTTGCTAACCAGGCAATGTGGGACTAACCCCCACATGTCTGGTGCGGCATGGGAGGGTGCGCCGGCCCCCTAGTGGGCCCTTGGCCCACTTGGGTCGGCCCCTTCTAGCCCCCACCGAATCCCCAAGGGGATTCCCCCCTCTTGGGCCTTCTTTCGACCAGAAGGCCCATTTCGGGAAATCAGCCTAAATAAATTCGAAAATAATTATATAAAATCATATTTGCATATTAATTACACTAATTAATATCAAACATAATATATATAATTTTTCCTAGCTCCGAAAACTCTTTCGGCGCTGCCCGATCTCCATCGGACCCCTCCCGGGACGCTCCCGGTGATCCCTTTCCTTTCCGGTTGTCTTGTCGAAACCACTTAAGTGTGTTACCCTAGCGGTTCGATATAATAACAGGTATGACCAAGACTCCTCTATGATCAACGACTAACTCGTAGGCCTGAACCCCATGAATTAATCCCTGTGATATAACAAATGGCTTTCATCTATCAAACATGAACGCAAAGTCTTAAACCTTTTGCCATAGCGATACTTAGCATGTCCGAGCGTCGTTCCATAGATATCTCCATACCTAATCCCGACCTCGTTACCGACAACGCTATCTTCTACTCGTCCATGATCTCATGTCTCCGTGACCTAGTCACATGCTTGCAAGCTCATTAGACATGATCTCACCGAGTGGGCCCGAGAGTATCTATCCTGCTATGCGGACTGGCAAATCCCGCTCTTGACCCCTCGTCTCAACTACTCCTTTCCGATACCCAAAAGTATCACCGTTATTGTCATACTATATAAGATACGACGTTTGGTGCGATTAAAGTATCTTCCAGGAATAACAATAAGAGTTGATCTCACGGTCAAAGGCGTAACGACTACGTCCTCCAAATCTGGGTATGTACATCACATCGTTCTCCAATGATATGACTCCTATTGCCGACCGGCACCATGCCCCATGACCGGAAAACCTCGATCATCAATCGCGCAACGAAACTAGTCTTAGTAGAGGCTACTAGGGACCTGGTTGTTTACGTATCACACCCGTATTAATGTTGCCGTTTAATACGGTTCTAGCATGACACAAAAACCTATTATGAACAAACGAGATATGATAAAGAATACACTTTATTAGTTGCCTCTAGGGCATATCTCCTTCAGTCTCCCACTTGCACTAGAGTACAAATTAATCTAGATTACAACTTGGTAAAAGCCTAACACCCATAGCTAACTGGTGCTTTTCATGCTTATCAAGCGGGAGAGGCTTCGTCAGCGGATCTGCCACATTCAGATCCGTATGCACTTTGCAAATCTTCACATCGCCTCCTTGTACGTACTGACGTATCACATGGAAGCGTCGGAGAATGTGTTTGGCGGTGGAGTGAGACCTTGGCTCCTTGGCGTTCGCAATGACACTCGTATTGTCGCAGAAGAGGATCACGGGGTCTTGCACGCTCGGGAACACTCCAAGTTCGATGACGAACTTCCTCAGCCACACAGCTTCATTCGCGGCTTCGCAAGCAGTAATATACTCCGACTCCATTGTAGATTGTGCGACTATGGGTTGCTTCCCACTTCTCCAGCACACGGCGCCTCCATTCACCTTGAACACATAACCTGTCTGTGACTTAGAGTCATCGGGGTCTGAGCAAAAACTTGCATCTACGTAACCCGTTACGCCAAGTTCTTCATCGCAGCCACCATACACAAGTAACATTTCCTTTGTCTTATTGAGATACTTAAGAATGCTCTTAACAGCTATCCAATGCGGCATTCCAGGATTACTCTGGAACCGACTTGTCAAACTTAGAGCTAATGCCACATCCGGTCTAGTACTCAACATTGCATACATGATCGATCCTATGGTTGAAGCATAAGGATGTTTAGTCATATCGGCCTTATCCAGTTCCGTTACCGGACACTGTGCCTTCGGCAATATCTTATTCTTGATAACCGGCAGAGAACCCTTCTTTGCCTTTTCCATACCAAAATGCTTCAGTATTTTATCAAGATAAGTACTCTGACTCTGTGCTAATAGGTGCCTTGATCTATCACCATAGATTTTTATGCCTAAGACATACGCAGCTTCTCCTAAGTCCTTGATGGAAAACTTACTGTTTAAATATTCCTTCACGCTATTCAGAAGTTCCACATCATTCCCAATCAGCAATATGTCGTCTACATACAGTGCTAAGAACACAACCGAGCTCCCACTCATTTTATTGTAAATGCAGGTCTCTTCCAAATTTTGGATAAATCCAAAACCTTTGATTACCTCATCAAAGCGAAGATTCCAGCTCCGAGATGCTGCTTCAATCCATAGATGGATCGCTGAAGCTTGCACACCTTGTTAGCATTTCCTGGATCGACAAAACCTTCCGGTTGTACCATGTACAACTCTTTATCAATGTTTCCATTTAGGAAGGCTGTTTTGACGTCCATCTGCCAGATTTCATAATCATAATAGGCAGCTACTGCTAACAAAATCCGAATAGACTTAAACATCGCTAACGGTGAAAAAATTTCATCGTAGTCAATTCCATGAACTTGTCGGAAACCCTTTGCGACAAGCCCAGCTTTATAGACGGTCACATTACCATCAGCATCAGTCTTCTTCTTAAAGATCCATTTATTCTCGACGGCCTTGCACCCTTTGGGGATATCCATCAAAGTCCACACTTTGTTATTATACATGGATCCTATTTCGGATTTCATGGCTTCAAGCCATTTCTCGGACTCTAGACTCGCCATCGCCTCCTTGTAGTTCGTAGGTTCGTCTTGTTCAACTAACATGACGGTGCAAACCATGTTGCCATACCATTCTGGTGCGATCCGAGATCTACCAGACCTACGGGGTAGAATACCTTCCTCGACAGTTTCTCCCACTCCTTCCACGGAGGACGTTTCTGGAATCGCTTCCGTTGCGCCACTCGGAATCTCGAGTTCAGGATCAACGATCTCATCGAGGTCTACCTTCCTCCCACTTACTCCTTTCGCGAGAAACTCCTTCTCTAGAAAGGTACCGGTCTTCGCGACAAAAGTTTTGCCCTCACCTTGGTTGTAGAAGGTGTACCCAACGGTTTCCCGCGGATATCCTACAAAGACGACTTTCTCCGACTTCGGTTCGAGTTTGTCGGGCTGTAGTTTCTTAACGTACGCCTCACAACCCCAAACCTTCAGAAACGATAACTTAGGCTTTTGGCCATACCATAATTCATACGGTGTCGTTTCAACGGACTTGGACGAAGCCCTATTTAAAATGAATGTGGTTGTTTCTAACGCATAACCCCAGAAGGACACTGGCAAATCGGTAAGAGACATCATAGATCGAACACTATCTAGTAGAGTACGATTACGTCGCTCGGACACGCCGTTACGCTGCGGTGTTCCGGTTGGCGTAAGTTGGGGTACTATGCAACAACTCTTCAGATGTGTGCCAAACTTAAAACTCAAGTACTCGCCACCGCGATCGGATCAGAGGTGCTTGATTTTCCTATTAAGCTGATTCTCAACTTCACTTTGGAATTCTTTGAACTTTTCAAAAGTCTCAGACTTGTGTTTCATCAAATAGATATAATCGTATCTACTCAAGTCATCAGTGAAGGTGACGAAGTAACGATAACCATTGCGTGTCGAAACGCTCATCGGTCCACACACATCTGTATGTATGATCCCCAATAAATCCGACGCCCGTTCAACGAAACCTTTGAACGGTGTCTTGGTCATTTTGCCCATAAGGCATGGTTCGCATGTATCGAGGGATCCGAAATCCAACGAGTCCAAAAGTCCATCGGAGTGGACTTGCTTCATGCGCTTTACACCAATATGACCAAGACGGCAATGCCACATATACATGGCGGTATCATCACTACACTTAATCCGTTTGGCTTCTATTTATGGATGTGAGTACTACGATCGAGATTCAACAACAATAAACCTTTATTCTCGGGCGCATCAACATAAAAGATATCATTCATATAAATAGCACAATTGCTTGACACTGATTTAAATGAATAACCGTCTTGTAACAGGCAAGACCCACTTATAATGTTTACACTCAAGGATGGCACAAAATAACACTTATTTAAAAACAAAACTAATCCCGATGGTAGATGCAGAGGGAGCGTGCCGACAGCCACCACGTCAACTCTCGATCCGTTGCCGACGCGCATCGTCACCTCATCCTTCGCCAGTCGCCGTCTATTCCGTAACTCCTCCTGAGAGTTACATATATGAGCAACAGAACCAGTATCAAATACGCACGTGTTGCTCCGGGCGGATGTAAGGTACACATCTATAACATGTATATCAAATATACCTTGCTCTTTGTCGACCGTCTTGCCAGACTTCCTATCCTCCAGGTACTTGGGGCAGTTGCGCTCAGGTGATACGATGGTCACCACCATCTTCTTCAGCTTGATTTCTAATTCGGCCACTTCGAGCATCTTCAAGATTTCCGACAGGGGTTTTGACGTCCCTTTCATGCCGTAGTCCACGATGGCGTTCTTATAGCTAGGGGGCAGAGAAATCAGCGCCCTATCAATAACCACCTCTTCTGGGATCACATTTCCCAGATCACTCAGAAGCTGAGCGCAGTCAAACAACTTGGCCAAGTGCTCACCAATTTTGTCGTGCTCTTCCATCTGGGCTGAGAAGAAAAGCACAAATGCTTCGTACCTCTCAGCCTTGACTTGTCGTTCAAAAACAATCATGAGTTCAGTGATTCTATCATAAGCACCCTTGTTCATGAAGCGGTTTTGCAGGTCAGCCTCCATGGCAAAGAGCATGCCACTCTGGACATAAGAAGAAATCTCCTCCTTTACCTCATGGACAATCCTTTCGATTTCCGGGGCGGTGCTTGGAAGATCACCTAAGGGGGCATTAAGGATGTAGGCCACCTTGTGGGTTTCAATGATGGACTTCAGGTCGCGGAACCAGGATACGAAGTTAGACCCATCGGTCTTAAGCTTCTCTTTCTCAATGAACATGTTTAGGTTAAAAGAGGGGTGAGACATCTACAATGGAATTTGCAACAACATAAGACTTTGTTCATAATAATTTTGATTTAAAGTATTTTAGAAAATAACTAACATAACTCCCACTCAAACGAACATCCCTCCTGGTCGTTTAAGCGATTACACGACCCCCATCCATTGCACCACCCCTCATCATCAGAGCCGGCGGCACAACTTCAAGAGTAGACAAAAGTCCGCCACACCAATTTTGTGACTCGTGCTCGACCTTTCGGTCTTCCTATTCCGAGGCCATATTTCTGAAAATGCTAGGCTCGCCACCAAAGACCTCCACGTTGACGCTTGTGCAACATGGCTTACACCACTGTATGTGAACGACGAGATGTCTGACACCCGATCATCACGACCTGCCTCATAACGTAGAACTTTCTTAGTGGTGCGCGTTGAAGGGAGAACACTAGTGGTATTTTGAAGGGATCACCTTATATAGCTACCGCCGTGTAACTAATATATACTGTATATACAATCACACAATATAAGATGCACACAAAACATCAAATGTAATGCAATGTGATATAGTCCATTGCGCCATGGTCTTCTTGGCGCCCGCAGTTTATAAACAATTTAATAAACCTACCTTGACCATATCACATAGCCCCTGCAAAATAAAGTTAGACGCTTCTACTTTATCTTTTGCATATTTTACGTGACTTGGGGCTTTCGTAAATAGAACCGCTTCATACCTACGAACCTTATGAACACAACAACGATCCAATAATTGCATATTTAAGCATCCCTTTCGGTCCCTCCATTAAAAATGCGAAGACCAACTAAAGAGAGAGAAACTGACACCCGCCAGCCACATATACGGTACAAGCCGTATGTCAGTAGTGGAACCAGTCTCGCGTAAGCGTAAGCGTACGCGTAAAGTCGGTCCGGGCCGCTTCATCAACTCAATGCCGCTGGAAGACACAAGTGCACGCTAGAGGGTAGCAAATAACAGGAACGGTGCCCCCGTGCAGAACACGGGTTCTAACAGCGTACAACTATATCTACGATAGATCGGCTCTGATACCACTGAAGGGGATGGTGTGCAGAAAACAAAAAAAATCCTACCAACGATATCCTAAAAGCATGCCAAGATCTATTCTATGCAGATATAGTAGTACGAACGGAGATCGGAATACGTACCCTTGTAGACCGAAAGCGGGGATTACGTTCCCGCACAAACGTTGTCGATTAAGACCGACGAAGCCGACCTCAAGGTCGTGTAGAGAAAACAGACCTCCGAGTACCGCTAGCGCCGCACCTCGCAGGGCATCATACACGTATGGTGGAGACGACGACCTCCAAAGCTCAAGTCCAGGGCGAGCAGCGGAAGACTTGGACCGGAACACCAGCAGCACGGCAGCGGGCTATGGTGGAAGAGATCCCCCTCCTCTGCTCGGCGCGACTCCGACAAGGGAATCACGAGATCGAGAGAGAAATTGGGAATTAATTGGTGAATTAAAAGGCCAGGGGTGCCCCTTCTTATATAGGCTCCAAGGGGGGAGCCAACTTGCTAACCAGGCAATGTGGGACTAACCCCCACATGCCTGGTGCGGCATGGGAGGGTGCGCCGGCCCCCTAGTGGGCCCTTGGCCCACTTGGGTCGGCCCCTTCTAGCCCCCACCAAATCCCCAAGGGGATTCCCCCCCCTCTTGGGCCTTCTTTCGACCAGAAGGCCCATTTAGGGAAATCAGCCTAAATAAATTCGAAAATAAATATATATATCATATTTGCATATTAATTACACTAATTAATATCAAACACAATATATATAACTTTTCCTAACTCCGAAAACTCTTTCGGCACTGTTCGATCTCCATCGGACCCCTCCTGGGACGCTCCCGGTGATCTCTTTCCTTTCCGGTTGTCTTGTCGAAACCCCTTAAGTGTGTTACCCTAGCGGTTCGATATAATAACAGGTATGACCAAGACTCATCTATGATCAACGACTAACTCGTAGGCCTGGACCCCATGAATTAATCCTTGTGATATAACGAATGACTTTCATCTATCAAACATGAACGCAAAGTCTTAAACCTTTTGCCATAGCGATACTTAGCATGTCCGAGCGTCGTTCCACAGATATCTCCATACCTAATCCCGACTCGTTACCGACAACGCTATCTTCTACTCGTGCATGATCTCATGTCTCCGTGACCTAGTCGCATGCTTGCAAGCTCATTAGACATGATCTCACCGAGTGGGCTCGAGAGTATCTATCATGCTATGCGGACTGGCAAATCCCGCTCTTGACCCCTCGTCTCAACTACTCCTTTCCGATACCCAAAAGTATCACCGTTATTGTCATACTATATAAGATACGACGTTTGGTGCGATCAAAGTATCTTACAGGAATAACAATAAGAGTTGATCTCACGGTCAAAGGCGTAACGACTACGTCCTCCAAATCTGGGTATGTCCATCACATCGTTCTCCAATGATATGACTCTCATTGCCGACCGGCGCCATGCCCCATGACCGGAAAACCTCGATCATCAACTGCGCAACGAAACTAGTCTTAGTAGAGGCTACTAGGGACCTGGTTGTTTACGTATCACACCCGTATTAATGTTTCCGCTTAATATGGTTCTAGCATGACACAAAAACCTATTATGAACAAATGAGATATGATAAAGAATACACTTTATTAATTGCCTCTAGGGCATATCTCCTTCAACTTCTGGATACTTAATCCAGTTATTCCTAATAAAAGAGTCACCTTAGGACGACAGTGAAGAACAACCACCATTAACACCAGAAATAAGAAGGATAGTGGAAGAATATAAGGACCTTTTTGAAATGCCAGTGGGTTTGCCGTCAAAAAGAGACTGTGATCACAGAATACCATTGTAAGAAGGATCCACTCCTCCTAACTTAAGGCCTTATCGAATGCCACACAATCAGAAAAATGTTGTGGAGGATATGATAAAGCAAATGCTTGCCAACCAAGTGATCAGATACAGCTCCAGTCCTTATTCTTCACCAGCTTTAGCTGTGACAAAGAAGGACAAAACCTTGAGATTATGCACTGACTTCCGACAGGTGAATGAACAGACAATCAAGAAAAAAATATCCAATACCTGTAATAGAGGATCTGTTGGATGAATTATCTGGTGCTTGTGTGTTTTCCAAGCTGGATTATAGATCGGGATACCACCAGATACGAATGTATCCTGATGATATCAGCAAGACAGCATTTAGAACACATTCTGACCATTATGAGTACTTGGTGATGCCATTTGGCCTTACTAATGCACCAGCAACACTCCAAGAACTAATGAACTCCATCTTTGCTCAGTATCTGCGAAAATTTGTGCTCGTCTTCTTCGACGACATACTGATCTATAGCAAGAATATGGAGGAACATGCAAAGCACCTAAACATTGCTCTGCAACTGTTGAGAACTAATCAGCTGAAAGCAAAAAGGTCCAAATGTATTTTTGCAACACCACAAGTGGAGTATCTGGGACATATTATCTCTGCAGCAGGGGTACAGACAGATCCAGCAAAAATACAGGACATGATCAAGTGGTCAGCTCCAGCCAATATAACTGAACTAAGAGGCTTCTTGGGGCTAACTGGTTATTACAGAAGATTTATTGAGGGCTATGCCACAATCTGTAAAGCACTACATGAAGCACTCAAGAAAACAAAAATTATATGGGGGCCTGATCAGGAAACTGCGTTCCAAAAATTAAAGGAAGTGATGACAACTCCACCGTTGTTAGCATTACCAGATTTCACTGTATCGTTTGTGTTGGAAACGGATGCATCAGGAGTGGGGCTGGGAGCAGTATTGATGCAGAAAGTTAAGCCACTGGCTTATTTCAGTAAAACGTTGGGAGTTAAAGCTCAAGTGCAGTCAATATATGAAAAAGAGGCAATGGCAATTTTAGAAGCTCTTAGGAAGTGGAGACACTACTTGGTTGGTCACATATTGATAATCAGAATGGATCAAAAGAGCTTAAAGTATTTAACTAGCCAAAGGTTGCTGGAGGGAATTCAACACAAATTGATGATTAAGCTGCTGGAATTTGATTATTGTATTGAATACAAAAAAGGCACTGAGAACTGTGTAGCGGATGCCTTGTCAAGAAAAGTGGAACATTTCCACCCAGACACATGTTATGCTATATCAGCAGTAGTACCCAAATGAATTGAGGATGTGGAAAAATCCTATGACAGTGATGCAAAAATGCAAGCAGCTTATGCAAGACCTGGCAATTGACTGCAACAGTCACTTACACTATTCATTATCAGCTGGTGTACTGCGTTACAAAAACAGAATTGTGATCGGGGAGAATTCTGAATGGTGTGATACATTGTTCGATACTTTCCATAATTCACCTATTGGGGGTCATTCAGGACAAAGAGTCACTCTGCACAGGTTGAAACAATTGTTCTTCTGGCCTCATCTTAAACAATATGGGCAGAGAAGGTCGCACAATGCCTTCAAAGGGAGAACATGTACACTACCCTGGATTATTGGATCCACTGAACATCCCTCAAGTGAAATGGGCTGAAATCAGCTTAGACTTTGTGGAGGGCTTACCAAAATCTAGAGGCAAGGATGTAATTCTGGTGGTGGTGGATAGGCTCACTAAATATGCTCATTTTATTCCACTAGCTCACCCATTCACAACTCAACAAGTGGCAAAGTTGTTCATGGATAACATACACAAGTTACATGGACTGCCACAGGCAACTGTCTCCGATAGAGACAGGATATTCACCAGCAAGTTCTGGCAAGAGTTGTTCAATACTTTGGAGGTTAAACTGAAAATGAGTAAAGCTTATCATCCACAGTCGGATGGACAAACTGAGCAAGTAAACCAGTGCTTAGAGCAGTACCTGCGTGCTATGGCGTTTAAAGAACCTAAAAAGTGGGTGGACTGGCTCCCTCTAGCCGAGTGGTGGTATAATACTGATTTTCATACCTCTTTGAAACAATGCCCCTTTGAAGCATTGTATGGCTATAAGCCTCCTCAAATTGGTGAGATTGTGCTGTCAAGTGAACTTACCCCAGACACTGTTTCCACCCTCCAAGATCAGCAGGATATGATGAAAGTTTTGCAAGACAATCCGCAAAAGGCTCGAAGAATAATGAAAAAATTCGCTGATATGAAAAGAGTGGACAGGCAATTCGAAGTGGGAGATCTGGTTTACTTGAAGATGCAGCCGTACAGAGAGGCGGCATTGGGTCTGAGAAATGCATTGAAGCTTACATCCAAATTATATGGACCCTTTCAAGTAATACAGAAGGTTGGCAATGTAGCTTATCAGCTACAGTTTCCTGAAGGCACTAAGCTCCATGATGTGTTTCATGTCAATCAATTGAAGAAACATGTTGGCCCAAATGCAGTTCCAAATGCATATCTCCCTGTGCTGACCCCTGAAGGTAAAATCAAAACATCCCCTATGCACATTCTTCAACGCAGACAAATTGCCCGTTCTGCAGGGGAATATGACATTCCAGTCGATCGATGGCTCATACATTGGGAGAATCTCTCGGCCGAAGAAGCAACGTGGAAAGATGTGAAGTTCATCCAGGCGGCATTTCCTGAATTCAAGCCTTGAAGTCTTGTCTCAAGCGGCCGGTACTGTCAGGACATGATGTATCTGAAGGCTAGACAAGGACAACCGATGGATGAAGATCGAAGGGCTCGTGTGAAAGTTACCCTTTTGGGCAACTTTCCCTCTTAATCATTATGTTAATGTATTTGGTGGGATTAGCACTGACCGTGCTCTATTATTGTAATACTGGTACTGGTATTGTCGTGGCTCGCGGTCCGCTTTATAAGGCCCGAGAGTGGGAGGTTGGGTGGCACGACAACAAACCCTAATAAAATGTTTTACCAGTTCTTCCCGTTCTTCTTTGCCTTTTGTTCTTCATTTCCCAGTTTAGCCTAGATTTATCCCTGTTCTTGCCAATTTATCCTGTTCTTATTAGGGAATTCCTTCTTTAGATGCTTAGCCACAGCTGGGATACCTGATAGCCACGTCGTTGAGGCAGCCCTTGAGCTCCTTCTTCATGCGCGGGTAGTTGATGCCAACCAGCACCGTGCGCTTCCGGCCCATCGTCGTTGACGTTTTTTTTTTAAACTTCATCGTTGTTGACGTTGCCGGCGACACTAGTGGTTCTTACCCTGAATCGTTACGAGCAGAGTTAAGCTAGATCGAAAACGAGGAATCAAGAAAACGAAATTTGGCGTTTACATAACAAAATTCCTAATCTAAATGACTCTAATACTCCACTCCCAAAATGGAACGGCAAAACCGAACCCAACACTGTTTAGACACTTCATTTTTTTTTTAGATAAGGGGGTGCGGATCCCCGGCCTCTGCATCAAAAAGATGCACACAGCCATCCGCAATTATTTAGACGTAACAATTCAGCAAGTATTACAATTCATGGATCACAGAGGGTGGCTACAAAGATGAGCCAATCAAAAAGAAAAGAACTAAACATCAATTCTTCTAGGATGAAACCACCCAGCCCGATTGAAGATAGCCCGCACGACCGTCAACATACGGGTACAACCAGCATCCATGAGGCCACGCTGATCCACCGGCAACAGGAACGACCAAGAGTGGATCCAATAGCATGCCTTGTGAATGACCTGCAAGTAATGAATAGAAGTTGTTTTGTTAAAGACAATATCATTTCGACAATTCCAAAGAGCCCATAGAATGGCCGCTACACCAATTCGAATGCGAGCCTTTGTTATCTTATCTATCCCATTCAACCAACTCCCGAACAAGTTCGCAATACTCACAGGTGGGCAAATATTAAAAGTAAAGTGTACTAAACGCCAAATATCTCTAGCAAATGGACATTTAATAAAAAGATGTTCTGCAGACTCATCCGCATCACAGAATACACACTTCTTGCATCCTGTCCACTGTCGTTTAGCCAAATTATCCTTCGTCAATATTTCTTTTCGACTGAGAAACCATCGAAATATTTTGATTTTTAAAGGTATCTTCAATTTCCATAGGTATTTACGCAGATACCTTGTGTGGCCATTTAGAAGATCTTCATAATAAGATTTTACCGTGAAAACTCCGTTATTAGTAAGCGACCATTTAAAGTTATCAGGTTCATCTGTAAGAGTGATACGCATTAATATCTCCACCAGTTGAAACCATTCGGAGCGTCGTTGCCCTAGTAAAGTCCGTCGAAAAGGTAGATTAATAGGGGCTGCCCCCAATAACATTAGCTATCGTACTATGCTTATTCGAGGCAATGTCATACAACAACGGGTACTCATCTTTTAGTGAGACCGTTCCTAACCAAGAATCCTGCCAAAACCGAGTATGTTCACCGTTGCCAATCAAAAACTTACCACGCTTAAGAAATTCATCTTTTACCTTCATGATGCCCTTCCAAAAAGGTGAATCGGAGGGTTTAATTTGTACTTGAGATAATGCCTTGTCTCCCAAATATTTGTTTACTAGGATTTCTTTCCAGACACCCTCCTCGTGTAATAATTTGTATAGCCACTTACTCAAGAGGCATTTATTTTTTATTTCCAGAACCGCAATTCCCAAACCTCCTTGATCTCTCGGTCTACAGACTAAATTCCATTTCGTGAGCCTATATTTCCTTTTTAATTGATCACTTTGCCAAAAGAACCGTGAACGATAATAATCTAACCTTTTCCGAACTCCCTTCGGTAATTCAAAAAACGATAAAAGAAACATTGGCAAGCTTGTTAGAACCGAGTTGATTAGCACTAGACGGTCACCGTAAGACAACATCTTGGCTACCCATGCTGCCAGTTTCTTCTCCAACCTATCCTCCACTATTTTCCATTCTTTGTTCAAAAGTTTACGGTGATGAATCGGGATACCCAAATACCGAAATGGGAGTGATCCTAGTTCGCATCCGAAAATACGGCGGTACTCCTCCTGGTTATCTTTAGCCCTTCCGAAGCAATATAACTCGCTCTTATGAAAATTAATTTTCAACCCCGATAATTGTTCAAAGAATGCCAAAATTAACTTCATGTTCACGGCCTTCGCAATGTCGTGTTCAAGAAATAGGATCGTATCATCAGCATATTGGAGTATTGAAACCCCACCCTCAACTAGGTGTGGTACAAGACCCCCCACTTGACCATCCTCCTTCGCACGAGAGATTAAAATGGCCAACATGTCGACAACAAGGTTAAACAGTAAAGGAGACAACGGATCCCCTTGACGCAGTCCTTTTAAAGTTTGGAAGTGATGCCCAATATCATCATTGACACGAATTCCAACACTCCCTCCCTGAACAAACCGTGCCACCCATTCGCACCATTGTGACGCGAACCCTTTCATACGAAGGGTTTGTTGCAGGAATGACCAGTTAACCTTATCATACGCCTTTTCAAAATCAATTTTGAAGAGAACACCATCCATCTTTTTTCTATGTAACTCATGGATTGTTTCATGAAGGACCACCACCCCCTCAAGAATATTCCGGCCGGGTATAAAAGCTGATTGAGTTGGCCGAATTACCTTACTCGCAATAGAGGTAACTCTATTCATGCCAACTTTTGTGAAAATTTTAAAACTTACATTCGAAAGACAAATGGGCCGATATTGCTCAATTCGGCTAGCGTCCTCCTTTTTGGGTAGCAATGTGATAATACCAAAGTTAAGTTTAAATAATGGAAAATTTCCTGTACGCAATTGGGTAAACATTGCCATTAGATCTAATTTAATAATGTGCCAACATTTCTGATAAAACTCCGCAGGGAAACCATCAGGTCCGGGGGCCTTATTATGTTCCATTTGTTTGATTGCTTGAAACACCTCTTTTTCCGAAAATTCATGGGTCAAAATTGCATTTTCCTCAGACGATATTTGGGGCATGTCTTGTGTCGTTGCCTCATCAAGAGAAAAATTATTTTGGGTCGGCGCCCCGAATAATTTTTTGTAATATTCAGAGATATAAGTCTTTAAGTTTTCATTTCCTACGATGGTGCCTTCATCTTGCTCTAGCTGTAGTATCCTTTTTTTCCGGTGCTTTCCGTTTGCTATTATATGGAAGTATCTCGTATTGCTTCCGCTTTCCTGTATAAATTTTACTTTTGCTCTCTGTGCCCATTTAGACTCCTCATCACGTCTTAACTTTGCCAATCTATCATCGGCATCCCTTTTAGCAACCCGCTCGGCTGCAGTCAAGGGCGTCGTTTCTGCCTTTATATCCAACGCATTTATTAACATAATTAACTTATCTCTCAAAAGTTTGTATTCTCCACTTAAGTTTTTGGCCCAACCTCGCAGGAATTGGCGCAAATGCCTTATCTTATTTTGCCATCGTTCTATAGGATCAGTACCAATGTTTACCGCATGCCACTCCCGAGCAATCATATCCAAAAAACCATCTTGTCGAAACCAGGATAATTCAAACGAAAATGTTCTACAATTTCCCACGAAAGACTGATCCCCTGTATCTAACAAGAGCGGTGTATGATCAGACCCTGTTCGGCTGAGTGCCTGAATTGTGACTAACGGAAATTTAGCCTCCCACTCCACTGTGGCTAAAAAACGATCCAACTTCTCATAAGTTGGTGTATCTCGTCTACTCGCCCAAGTGTATTGTCGTCCGGACATTCGCAAATCCTTCAGATTTAAACTCTCAATTATCGCATTAAAAATAGTAGGCCACCTAGCATTATAATTTTCATTATTTTTCTCATAATGTCTCCTGATTATATTAAAGTCTCCCCCAACTAACATAGGCAAAGTTTCTCCTTCACATATTCGCACCATTTCCGCAAGAAATTCTGGTTTTTTATCATCTTGAGCCGCACCATAAGCCACTACCAAAGCCCAACGGAATCCATCCGCTTTGATCATCAGATGTAACTTAACGCAAAAGTCACCCGAGACCACATGTTGTATCATGACCGTACTATTATTAAAGCCTAACAACATACCACCAGATCTTCCGTGTGGAGGTATACAATACCAAGTAAAATCTGATCCCGCAGCTAAAAAATTTAGAAAAGGCGTTGCAAAGGATGATCGACCTGTCTCAATGATGCCAATAAAATCTAGCTTATTTTCCTTCACGAACTCATGAACCGCTAGGTGTTTTGCCGTGTCCCCAAAACCATCAGAATTCCAAATGATGCCTTTCATCTCAAGCCTTTAGAAATTTGTAGCTTAACACGCCTCCTAGCCGCAGCCTTCGACTTGTTATTATTATTATTTTTCCGTCTTTTTTTAATTGATGTTAATGTCTCATGAAGATCCGCATGATCTTCCGACATCTGAGCCTCCTCATCTTCAAGATCTTCGCAAAGATTCATGGCTCTTTTTAGGATAAAACTAGACTCGGGTTCCTCAACAACCGGGGGTAGCGAACTTTGTAAGAATATGACTTCCCTTTCTTTTTCTAACTCCAAAATACTCCTAATTGAATTACCTACTTGATTTTCATTATTACCCAGAGAAATTCCTAATCTATCCGCTCTACTCTTAATGTCAGAATTAGATAAGGAACATAAAGAAAGCTTGGACAGCAAATTAGTACCTGTGGGAGAGTCGTACATCTTGCGTGAGGTTAGGTCCATCGCACGCTCAAGTTGTGGAAGATCCGCATTCAGCTGCTTCCTCAACCTCTGGCTTGATCTCACCTCCCCCTCATACATCCCCCCAAACGCCAACATCTCACTCTCAGACGGTCGTGTCTCGCAAACACTGACAAAAGGGCTGCAAGCCTGGGGTTGTACTGCCGCCATACGACCGTGGCGATCAAGGTACATACCACCATCCCCCTCAAGCGGAGATATCGGAGACAAAGGTCTAGTAGGAGTTGTCGATAGAGTAATGTCATGTGCTGCAAAAACTTCCTCAGAACCATTGCATTGAACAGCATCAGTATCCATCAAAAAATCATGCGAGAGATCATTGCCTTCCTCAGTAACAGCCCAAACATCTGCACCATCTAACTCTGAATCAGCGTCGCATAAGCTGTTTACTACACTGTCCGAACCTATAAAATCAGTCCCTACCTCAGTACCAAAAGCTGCACCATCCTCCACTGTTTTCCCATTGCTCACGCCAACAATATCGGAAGCTGTACCATTCTCCACTCCAGTTTTATCTCCTTGATCAAAGACAAGTTCAGAGCGACCTGCAGCATTCATACCAACACCGGACTTCTTCAGCATCAGGAACTCCTGTTTAGCCACATTTATTTGTTTTTGAACCAGCGGTGAAAAAACCACACCCGAGATCCTTTCTTGCATACTTTCGGACCCCGCAGCACCCATATTACTCTTCCCGCCTGGTGATTTTGGGAGATCATCTGTAATCATGTCGTCAGTGGATTTGTTTTCATGATCCCTATCATTCTTTTTTTGATTGGAAGACTCCCCATTGGCACTATCCTCCGCATCATCATCCGGTGGTGGTGACCTCGGATCATCATCCTCTTTGTCAGAGGTATCAACAGGGACCTCAACTTTAAACCTCAGCCGATAAAAACCATCCTTTATAAAAACTGTCCAACTAGCAGGAATATGAGTGTAATCAACACACCCCACAAGGATTCGCACTACCCCATGTTTGCGAGTGAAGTGCATATCCACTTTTATCGTTTTACCGAAAAGAGAACCCAAGCTCCAAAGCGAGAGAAAATCCCCTGTAACCTTGGGAGGAATACCATAAACTCTTATCCATTTCTTTGGTAACAATTGCAGAGGTTCCACTGTCGCAACCCAAGGGACCACTGTAATCTCACAAGTTTTATTCGGAACCTTACAAGGTCCAAATATAGCCAGTCTTTCTAATTCACTTTTCGACGGGAATGGTACTTTGAAGACATTAGGACCCACTTGTTGAACCTCCCAAATAAAATGTTCCCACGGTACCAGACGTTGAAGTTGATCTACAATCTGAGGGGTCGAAAGATCTCCATGAGTGACAGTCAACCTAGCCAATCGAGCATTATCAATCTTCGGTTTATATGAATCGGATGTTGGCTGTTCGAAAAACATCAGATACTCATTTATTATTCCATGTATGGTTGCTTGTGGTTTTGGTGCCGTGAGCAAAGGACACAGCTCCTCCGAGTGCTCCTTGCTTTCGCAAATAACACACACCTCAACCACACATTCTTTGCCAAAGTGCCCAGATCCATCACACCGATAGCAGCGGGTTTTGTGACCAGTTTTAGCCTTCTTTGCTACACCCATCTCATTCCCCCCTTGTCGATCTCCCACGGACGGCTTTGTGACTGAACCCACATGCGATAATGTCGCAGGCATCACCGGTGTAGCGCCCTTTGCTATCAATTCTCCGGCCGTAGCCACTTGTCCCAACGAAGCAGGCACCACCGAAGCCGTAGTAACCTTCGCAGGTGTTACCACAGCCGCAGCAGGACGAAGAGCTTCAGTAACCTGGCTCACGATCTTGGCTAAGATCTCCTCGGACAAGACTGGGGGAGAGGCATTATCTGCTGCAACACTTCCTCTCTGATTGCCGCGAAACTGACTCGATCTCCCGCCATTGTCAGCACAAAACTGATACGGTCTGGTGTAAGTGTATGACCTCTGTTGCTGTCCACCATGCGCGAAGCCTGACCCTGCGTTGTAACTCTGGAAGTTTCCACTGAAGCCTTGCTGATTGCCGGCCGTACCACTAGATCCTCCTATCTCAAAGGAGCTCTGACGGTGAACACCTTGACCCGCAGCAGCGCTATGTCCACCAGCCTGTGCACCACCTCGTCCTCCCATGGCGCCGCCACGGAACGATCCATTGCTGTAACCCCGCCCGGACGGGAACCCACCGTATCCACGCCCAGGAGGCAAGCCACGCCCAGCCCCAGCGCCGCCGCCATTGTTCGCCATAACTGTAGTAGGAGGTATGCCGACGCGACCGAAAAACCCTAAACTCGAGAAGCAGCCGATCCTCTGATCCAGATGTATTCGACCGCATAGTTTGCCTGGATCACGGTTTTGGGCCGCATGCCCTCCTGATTGGTTCCCTTGTTTACGGAAACTGACGCCCGAGATTCGGCCCGCATGGCCCGTTCGGTTCACAAAAAAATTCAAACTTGCCGATCCTGTAATTCCCTTCGACATCTCCGGCGCCGGCGACGCACCACCGCCGCATCGGCGTTGACCTCGTGCTACCAGCTGCCAGTCACCCTTACCATCGTCGCAAGAAACAGATGGATCAAGAACCGGCAACTTGAGCCGAGACAACCTTCCAAGTGACAAACGCGAAGCCATCACACGCATGTGATCATGAGCGACCTGAAGCTCCGGAGTAGCACTCGCTTTCTCCGGCGAGAACGAGCACAGCGTAATAGCCGCATGCCTCTGCGCTTGCCGCCGGAGTATGCGCTTTTCTTCTCTCGACCGACGGTCTGTCAAAATAGACCCACTGACCGGCGACAGAGAACGACAGAGATAACGGAACGTACCTGAATCGCCCACCTTACCTTCCTTGAGATCGTCGTTCTCCACGCTGTCCTCTTCGTCGCCGGTGGAAGAATCCCGGTCATCACCGGCGACGTCGTCCGCCAACGCCCAGAATCGCCCGAGATTCGCCTCCAACGGGTCTCCGTAAGTCTCCGTAAGCCCAGTAAGAGATGAATCCATGATATGAGTGAAATTCCTAATCTAATATGAGTGATCTAATACTTGGACGGCAGGATTAATCATCAACAGACGCGGACCGGCGGCAGCCCCCGGGAGCCCGGCTGTCTCGTACGCGCTGTGGTTTCGATCTGGAAGGTTGTACGCCGCTGAGTGCTGAGTTGAGTTGAGTGTTCTCGCTCGAGGTGATCGCCGCTGCGAGTGCTCATCCTGCTTTGTGAACTCAAATCATTCCGTCAGCTTCAGCTATGAGTTGGCGGCTGGGGTCGAGGAAGGAGACCACATTTGTTAGAGAAGTTCTGATACGAGAGAGAGATAGGGTTTATGCCTCGATGGGTAACTCCATCAGGGCGCACGGCACATATATAACATCAGCCATACGGCCCGCAGGCTCAACTCAACGGAAAGATTACAATACTCACAGCAACTCAGGTCTATCTACAGACAACTGATACTAGTATTTTACCAAACATAGTACTAGCTAATCTCTATCTAAACACTGTCATCATTGCTACAACAGATGCCATTCATGGAAGGACATCAGAGAACGATTTTCCTTGCCACCACCACCGCTCCATGGAAAACAAAAGGCACCCCGCTACAACAAAAGCTACAGTCCAGGACTACTTCATTCCACAAACCAAAAAAATGATCACTGTCAATTCTCATTCCTGAAGATGTAAAATGCATCTCAGTACAATACGATCTGACCGAATTTCAGAGTACTGTATTCCCTACAAAAAATCTATTGTAAAAAATCATCAGTCAATTCTTCCTTTGACGCCCTGGCGAAACGTATGAACAACCAGCATATATGCATCATCACCATTGTTTGTTGTCGACTATATCATCTGAACTGTGATCTGTATCTATGAAGAAACTCTATTGATCGATACAGTATCATGACGCGGAGATCAAGAATCTATGAACTGTTTCCTTCTTTGCTGCCAACCCAGTAATCTTTAACAGCAACCAGAAGTTTTTCAGGCACAAGGGGCCCATCTTCGTGATCAAGTAGCTTGGACTTCCACCGCATTCCTGCCAGCGTCCTCCTGACCTTGTTCAGCACCTCGACACTGTCCCGCAGTATGACAGCACCCTCAGGGCGTAAGATCCTATCCATCTCAAGAAGAATGTCTTCCAGATCACACCTAATGAGTGTGCACCGCAAAGTTATATAAGAGGGGGCATAGATTGTCATTATAGTATCACCAGGAGAGAAGAGATCACCTACTTGTTCTGATACAAACTGAAGACGCCGTTGGCATGTATCAGGTCATATGTCCTAGGGTATGTAGAGAAGGCTTCACACCTGATAACAGAACAAAGTAATGGTATTCAGGAATGGTTTCAAACTTTCAGCACATCAACATATAATTTGATAATAGAGACCAAAACACAGGGAGTTCAAGACTCACCAATCATGGTATATGCCTATAAGACCTCGCTCATAGATGATACCGAGTGTGCTCCTCTCTGATAACGTAGGCACAACGTTCATGACCCAGGAGCCGGGAGAATTCATCACTGCAGCAAAACTTCCAAGGCCTGCATTCATGTCCAAGATATTCTTATACCTTGAAGTCCCTATCAACTTGTTTATCCTCTTGTATGTACCAACATGCTTCTTCCACAACTTCTTATCCTCTTCATAGACTTCTTCTGTAACACCTGGGGTACCTTCTAGAATTCTGGGAGGGACAGCAAATAGTCTCTCTGGAAACTTCTGTAGCTGTGCTCCATCTGGGACAGGTGTTATACAAGCTTCCATTTTCTTATACCTACAGTATAGACCACACAGAAATGTGATTAACCAACTGATATAATGAAAGGACACAAAATAGAAAAGGAACAAGTCCTGGCTATGCTTCGACAGAAATGAACAGAAAAAGATGTAACAATCTCAAAGCTAGAACTGATCCCCGCAGAAGCCCTTGCTGTCTTGAAATAGCTCACTAATTGAGTAATCAAGTTGATGTGCATGTTAGTAGTTGACAGCATGTGTCCGTACATACATAGAGAACATACCACGTGTCATCTGCATCTTGAGCTTTGCATGTCTTGCTAGAATGACCATTCTTGTTATGGCATGCATTTGAATTGGCCTTTTTCTGCCAGATAACAGTATCTCCCTTCTCATAGATTTTATCCCAGCAAAGCATTTTAGCAATGTTCTCAATACTATTTTGTTCTCCCTCTGCATCTTGTTTGGATCTTTTCCATGTTTGGTAATATCTCTTCCAATTGATGGGAGGGCCAGATAATATCCAATAACCCCCAGGCCTAAGTACCCGGTCCACTTCCATCATGTACATTCCATCTGCAGGAAGAAAAATACTATAGCTCGTGAAGATAATCCAACTGACACAAGTATTCCAATATTTATGCATGGTTGACACTACTCACCATTTGACTTCCAGGGGATTAAGCAGCGTGAGCAATGGGCCATATCAAAAGATCTAGATGGGTATGGGAGCTTTATAGTCCCGAGCACTCCAATTACTGCAGGAACACCTCGCTCCAAAGAAAATTGAACCTGAGCTTCGTGTGAGTCTCGAGGTGCAAATGACATGGTCAATATATTTCTATCCATTAGGTAAGCACCCCAGCTTGCAACCTACACATGGTCAGGATGTTACTCCAGATCTTAAGGGAAATAATGCACCACAATAAGCAAAAAATGACATTAACTGATATGTAAAAATACGACAAAGTTGCACTAAGAAGTAAGACATCTACAAGACACTAACATCTAATGACTTGGTGCTATATGAAGTAGAGCATAAACTAAGCAATGATGCAACTAAGACTACATTTACATAGATACTGTAAACAGAAGCTAATCAAAGACAGAAATATGTGTTTATAAGACATACCCCACATCCAGTATCAAGTGCAGTCCTAATGGTGCCATCAGCAAGTGGAATGACCGATGCAAGTTCATCAATGTAAGCGCTTGCTCCATTTGGAAACATTGTCCCTCCTCCTGGAAAATGGAACACGTCTCCCTGGTACTGGATCCAGTTCTGAACAGCTTTTTCGACAGTCAGACTCTTGTACGGAGCATTAGCATATGGAACATAGTCACGGCTCTTGGGCCAAGGAAAAGGGGTGACATAGCCTTTTGGTGCTGGGATAAGACAGTGCAGTTTCTCATTTGCCGCAGGACAATGCCTCTCTCGATAGGTCATATTTTCTCTAGGAAACTTCATTGCTCTGTTCTGGTCTTGGCAAGGAGTATAGTCACTGTATCTAATATGGCATGGCTTAAACACTTTACTGTTCATGGCCAACGGATTATCGCCATTCATGGTATGATGGGTCTCGAAGTGCAAATTTGGCAATATTGTACTACAGTCGGTTTCCTTTGTCACCCTCAGTGCTATACTGTCACCCCGCCCTGTCCCACTTTTCTGCCAAGCGCCTAGTATATAGAAGAAGCCGCACAAACCCATCACGATTACTACTGACATGATGCTCCGTGTCCTCTGGCCACCTGGATTCATTCTCGAGCCCCTCATGAACCTGAAATTGTTCCAGGAAATTGTAAGGATTCGCTCTATAAATGGATTACACATTTGCAGTGTACAGCTTATCCATAAGACATACACATCACACTAATAAGATGTAGATGTATCAAATAAATCAAAATAAAAAGTTACTGAAATCCCAATGGATGGCAATTGCATCAGATGATGTCAATTGGTAACAGCAACAGTAATAGCAACAACAGTTGATTATTGGGGAGTAACTTGAATTTCACATTTCATAAAATCTACTTCTAGGTGTTAAGGATCTGATCCAGATAAAACCAAGCAAACCATCATGCATAATTTAGACCAAAGAGCTTATCACATGTCATCAACCTACTTCTAGATGCCAATTTACAGAAGGTGTACTGTAAGACCTGTAGCTGTATCAGCACTCAACATACTGGCCCAGTTCGTGCGCTTGCGATCCTAGGAGTCAGCGAAAACATGCGTTCGGCTAAAACATTGACATCTAGAACGAACGAAGCTCTGATAGAAGCATCAGCAATCCATCCAATGTTTCCTCCACAGCAATCACAACAACAATAAAAACATGTGCCCACCGATCGAGATTCTAACGCAGCCAAGCCAACCCCAATTCGAACGGGAGCAGCAACTGAATTTGGTAGTTCCATGACCACAATCACTCAGGTCTCTCGCAAATCCCGATCCCACCACCACGGCACATGCACAGACCATAGCGTAGCGCGCGGCGGATCAACAGCAACACGCGACGAAACAGAAATGTAGTGTGGAATTCCATTCCACCAGGCGCGAACCCAGCCGCCGAAAGCAAATTCGGAAACGAAACCCGTCGCGGGGCGGGAGCAAGCGAAGCGAGCGGACGCAGTCCGAGGTTCGTGGGGGAGCCAGCGCGGGCGGGGATCGAATCCACCGGCTAGACGGGGGGTTCTGGAGTGGAGGAGGAAGCGAGGAGCGAACCTCTCTCCGTGTCGTCTCCGCGAGGCGGGGTCGCTTGGAGCACGCGCGCGGGGATGGCGGCGGTGTCGAGGGCGTCCTCCTCGCCCGCGGGGTGGAGCGGAGGGCGGGGCTGCGTCGCCGGCGGTGAGGGGATTTGGTGGTGGCGGGCGGGGTTGTCGTGGACTCCGCTGCTGGTTTGACTTAGGCCGCTCGCGGGCGGCGGCGAAATCGGCTCATCGTCCGAGGACAAATGATGAGAATGGGGCGGACGCGAGCGACACGGATATAGCCGGCAGCCGGCGGGCCGCGCCTTGTGTTGTGTTGTCTTGTCTTGTCTGGTTGAGATTTTTTCTTCGGAAGAGCGCTGTTTATTCGCTCAGTTCAAAAAAGTTGATACTCCGTACTACTCTCCGTGTTTAGCAATTTTCCTCTTTTAATGTACACATATTTTTTGACAGGTTTTAGTCTATATACACTTATTTAGTATAACTTTAAACAACATATGTTACAACTAAAACACTTTATATTACGAATCAGAGGGAGTATGAGCAGCTCCCACGACGTAGTGTACTCTGCAGTGGAGTAACTGATGTGTGCGTGACGTAGTCAGAGGATCCATTTTGGTCATTGTGTAAGGTGTTTTAGAACCTAGTAAGTCTCCCAGGTTTAGGCACTTAAAAGTGGGATAAAACTTTCTGAACTGAAAAAACAAAAATAAGGTATAAGTTGATTTCACTTTCGCATCCTTATGCGGGCTCCCATCTCATCCTCTCTAGAACCACCACCCTCACACAAGCAGCGCGCGACCCCAGTCTGCCACACCTCCCACGGTTTAGGATTTTCTAGTATCACCACCTTGGCCCCTCTACCCTCTTCCGTCTAGCGATCTCATCAATGGCAAGAAGCCAAGAAGGGTGTGGAATCGCTCTTTTGTCTATTTCTTGCAGTTAGTTATTTTCGTTAGGATTTGGTCGCACTAGCAGCACCGGCAAGGTAGTGACGATGATATCACATTGGAATAAGGTATCTGTAGACTCAATCCGACGTAAGTGAAAGGCCAAGAGAGTGTAGAGTTAGATTAGGTTGGTTTCCGACTCATGGAGGACATCATTATTCATAATTTTTATTACTTTTGAGTTTTTTTTGTAGCGTTGTTGATGAGCAATAGATTGGTTCGTCTTTTCACAATTTTTTTTGGAGAAGATACCAATACTGGGGATATAGAAAATCATGATCAAAATGTTATTAGTATATTTTCTCCACCTGAAACATTGCTAGTAATAATACTGGGGATATAGAAAAATCATGATAAAAATGTTAGCTCCAGTGTTAGCATAGATCAGTACTATGCACCAACTATATTCAGGTGAACTCTACACCTACCACATGTCATACTCCAGTGATGATGGTTTGGTTAGCAACACATCGTTGTCACTAGTCACTAACTATAAGGATGGACCCAGCTAAACATAAATCTGCAGCACTTTTAGCTGATTGCTGAGCAAGAGTTTTGTTTTTCCTTTCAAGTTTCATTACTGAAATCTGCAGTGCTAAAATTACAGTACAACTGCTCACTACTGCACATACAATTATGTACCGAGTAATGCATAGGCCAGAAGAGTTGTGCATGCTTACAACACACCTAATGAAAACAGCCGCATACACAAACTAGCTCACCAAGTCCATACTTGAGCATAGTCCTCTCATTTTCCTTCCCCTCATTAACCCGTGTAAAGTGCAAGAAAGATATCATCACTTCTCCTCGAACTCCACATCTATTACATCAGACCCTGAGCTTCTTGAACGGCCACCCCCTCCAGAAGATCCGCTGTTCGGCTGCCAAACTATGTTTTGGCAATTCATACACCGAATGACTTGATTGCGGTAGCCCACGAAGCGTCTTTTACATGCTGGACATGAACCCTGGAAATGAATATTACAAGATCAGTGACCGCTAGTATTATAGCCCGTTGCCACCGAAGAAACAAATGATGAGCAGCGATGCTGCAGAATAATGGTTCCTTCAACTATCCACAAACTACACGTGATAAACCCAAATGTGAAGTAAGTATGACTGTACGAGGATCAACATGCTAAAGTGGAATGCTACACCCAATAAAGCAACCATAACCGCTGGTTGCATCTAGGTTTTGAACCACACCTAATAAAGCAACCATGTCTGCTGTTCGCATCTAGGTTTTGAACCACTCTCTTACAATGCAAAGGTAACCATATCCGAGTAACAGATGTGGTATAAAACTATAGCACAAAGTCTAAACTGACCAAAGAAAGCCTCACTAGTTCCTTCTTCCCGTTCAGACCTTGTTTGTTTCTAGGGTATTTTTGTGGATTATCCTGGTCAAACCCCAAAACCCGACGTATTCCAAAAGGTCAGTTGTTTCTAGTGTTTTGATCGGTTTTATCCCCACTTTTCCCTAAAATTCCCCCAAACTCTAGTGTATTTCTTCAATACTTAAAACACTACCCCTCCCTAGTGGATTGGGGATTACGGGGATTGGGTGAAGCTTGGGGTTCACCCAATCCCTGTGGGGATTATCCCCAGAAATCCCCACAAAAACCTTAGAAACAAACAGAGCCTCAATATTCCCGTAGTGTCTTACAGACAAACACTCAGACCTTGCTTGATACTAGTGCATTTTTGGGGGTTGGGGGATTATCCTGGCCTAACCCCAAACCACCTATCCCCAAAAGCCATGTTTGATTCTAGTGTATTTTGCCGGTTTTATACCCACTCAGGTCTTGTTTGATACTAGTGTATTTTTGGGGGTTGGGGATTATCCCGGCCTAACCCCATACCACCTATCCCCAAAAGCCTGTTTGGTTCTAGTGTATTTGGCTGGTTTATACCCACTTTTCCCAGAATTCCCCAAACTCTTATGTATTTTTCTCAACACCCAATACACTACCCCTCCCTAGTGAATTATATGAGTATAGAAAAAAATCCTGGCTTCTAACAATTCTATGCAGATCCTATAAAGCGAGAACAACCACACCCAGTCACACACAGAGTGCTCCACATTCCCTTTGGGGTAATTGAAATAAGCTGAGAACAACATACTTAATTTAGAAAGAAATGACCATTTACCTCAATAGCAACCCTGTTAGCAAAGGTCCCCAGAAGAAGAGGAGCGGCAAATGGTAGCACGAATGTACTGAAAATGAATATCCTGAAGAGCCACCCCGACAGTGCAAGCCACACAAAAAGGAGTGTCTGCATCAATATATATATATATACATATATATTATTTCCGAAGCATAGTAGAAAGAAACTGGATATGAGAACGTACTCAAAGTTAGCACTACTCATGCAATTTGGATCCTATAACATGGTTTCTTGGATAAGACAGCTCAAGCAAAATTGTAGCTAATAAACCTCTGTATTCAGAAAATTCTCCTGTACAATCCCAATATTAGTAATCTAGTAAGAGAAATGAACTGTCAATGCACAGGTTATAGTCACACTGCTTTTTAGATGTTTTTGTTCTTACATCTTATGAGGCATAGACAAATAATTTCTGCAGCAACAATCTTCAGGTGGCTATTTCACATGGGTCACCTTCGCACTTCTGACCTCCTAGGAGGTCTTCATATCATGATATGGTTAAATTAGCAACGTAATTTCGTTAAGGAATCCAAGCTATTCCAGAAAACCTAGAAGCCTAACACCACCCAACAAGCATCAGGCTTGAGAAAGTGAATCCCATACTTCAAACCATCTACAGTAATTCACCATGAATATTGAAGTTACTACAACACTCAATTGGACAAATCACTTCAAGTCTGCAAGTATTCCTGCACAATTCAAACAATCTATTTTTTGCAGGGACCTACAAACTAATCGAGTTTTTCTAAACTACTCCGTAGATCGGAACTTAGGAACAATAAAGTATAGCTCAATAGGTATATTAGATGCAAAACATGTTTACATGTCAGTAGCCAAATCTGAGCCGTGATGATCTACATGAGTACATGGCTAGCATGAAGCACATAAACAAGAATTAGTTCAGTAAGCTAATCTCACAAGCTACTAGTAAACTCACACTCAAAGCTCTCCCGATAGGAGTCGACAGGAGGTCGCTCAGCTCCCTCCGATACTGCACACATAAGCACAAATTAGCCACCACAAATTGCGCCAGAAAATAGGTGCTGAAGGGTAATAATAGCCTGGCGTAAAGTATCCTCACCCTCGGAAAGTTGCGGGAGAAGTCGACGGAGAAGGAGCGCCACCGCCGGCCGACGCCGAGCTCGGCGTCGATCTCAGCGGCGCGCTCCCGCGCAGCCCGGGTGGCCTCCGCCACGCGCCGCGAGATCGAGTACTGGACGTCGAGGCGCTTGGCGGTCTGCCGCGCCTCGAAGGAGAGCCGCTCGGCCCCCTCGTTGGCGCCCCTCCAGGCGCGCCGCAGGAGGCCGTCTAGGTCGGCGTTACCGAAGAAGGCCCGCGGGGTGACCGTCGAGGCCCTCCGGAGCTGAATACGGCGAGCGGGAGCAGCGGGGCGCGAGAGGTGGGGGAGGCGGCCGGGGCTGGCCGCGGTTGACGGCGGCGGGGGGTGATGCCACCGAGGGGGCGCGAGCGTGGACGCCATTCCGGCGCGTGCGAGGGCGGAGGGCGTCGCGTCGTCACGAGATTTTTGTGCGGATGGGGTCGGTCGGTTTGTGGGCCGTGTTGAGTTGAGGCCTCATTTCTTCACTGAGAAAGTCAAATTGCACGGGCCAGGCCAAATTGCACGGGCTTCTTTTCATGACATTTATGACGTACTGGTCGACAATTTTGCAAAAACAAATTACTACCAAGCATTTAGCACATAGTTTTAGCAAAATAATGTAGATTTTGCTATAGTTGAATGCATGTAATCAACAAAAACACGTATTTCTTACACATGAATTTTGTTTGGTTCCTAATGGCACAAATTAGTATCAAACCGTACTAAACGATATGTACCGTTCTCAAGAATAAGTTTTAAGTGCACTTTCTTATTTGCCCCGATGAAACCTCTATCTATGAAGGTTCCACCTAGATCCAGGAAAACATTTTGTACATGAAATGTTTTGTTGATGAAGATCTTAATAATCTTATAGGTTCCTGAATCGCCACTTTCCTCATTACTAGTTAGCTTCCGTTGAATATTTGGTTGTTGTCCTTATTATTATTGTTTTATTTGTTGGCATGAAATCGTGCGCAGGTTTTTTAGGAGAGACAATAGAGGGTATAGTTTTGTTTCCTCGTGCTATGGGAATCATTTAATTTTACTCACTTAAAGCCGCGTTCTTTTGATGGCTTCTTCTATAAGGGTGTGTTCGGTTTTGGAATCAAGTGGAATGGAATGGAACAGTTCCATTCCATCAGAGCGGAACCGTTCCATTCTTGTGTTCAGTTCGAACAAAATAATGTTACGGAACGGTTCCATTCTCGTGTTTAGTTTTGGAATTGGATGAGAATGGAATGGAATGGAATGGAATGAGTGAGAATGGAATGATTGCAAAATTTGATTAAGTATTTCTAAACTTGATTAATTATTTCAAATCACGATTAATTATTCCTAATTTTGATTAATTATTGCTAAGCTTGATTAAATTTTGATAAACTTGATTAATTATTGCTAAACTTAATCCTAAATTGGATGATTAGCCTGCCGTTCCACCTCGTCCGGTCAAATCGGAGGAACCACTCCATTCCGGATCTAGGGGGAATATTCCATTATGAGGAATCACTCCATTTCATTCTGCAATGGAATACAAGAATGTGCAGTGCGGAACCGTTCCATTACATTCCACCTCGTTCCGGAACTGACTAAGTTGCCCCTCCCCTAGCTTATTTCATAAGTCGAGCAGCTTATTACTTGCAGCTTTCAAATTCAACATAAGATAATTAGTTTAGAAGTTTCGAGCAATAAGCCGAACGGCTTATGAGAGAAGAGGGAGGTGGCAGCTTACTTTTTAAGCCAACAAAAGAATTGGGCCTAAAAGGCGAATGCACAATACTACATATGTAGAGTACAATTATTCCCGCAAAATAAATGTATAGTACAATTCATTTTAAAGTTGTACAATGAGTCCATAGAAATCGAGTTATTATGCAATCTCAGGGGAAAGGTGCAAGGTTTGTGCTAAACGGCCTGAACCTGATTTTTCTTATGAAACACCCCATTTACATTACATCTCCAAACGCCCGGAAAAAAAGGCATACACCGTCATGTTGGATTATTATTCCAAGAGGCGAGGAGCATATGCCCTCTACAAAGGAGAGTGGATAATGAGAACCCGGGAGCATGTGCTCTCGGTTTTGTGAAATTCAAAAAATAAATTAAAAGCAAGTTTAAAAATATGAATCAAAAAGTCCATGTATATGATTTACAAAACATGTACCCTGTGCATGAATTTCATGTCAAAAGTATTATTTACTTTGTCTGTGTAAAAAAGAGAAAATTTATATACTATATAGCAGTATATATGTGACTTGTTTTTGTTATTTTTGCACGGGTCAAACGAAAATCATTTTTCCACAAAACTTGTGAGACATGCCTGATACGTGTAAGATCTACATGGGCATATTTTTTGTCAAAGGAAAATTATTTTTCCACAAAACTTGTGAGACATGTCTGATACGTGTAAGACCTACGTGGGGCATATTTTTTACACTCTACAAAGACTATGTACTGCTCGGCGCTGAATGCCAGATGCATAGCCACTGGCCACTAGGCAATAGGCAATTCCGTTCGCTCAGTCCAGGTCAGACAGAAGGCAGCAGAGAGGAGGAAACTGCCGACGACCATCCCCGTTCGTAGCAACAGCGGAGCATCGGAGCACGAGCTCCCCATGTACGCCTCCGCGCGCGGTTTGCAGCCACACGTCTGCCCCGTCTCCTCTCATCTCGCCTCTCCTCCCATCGACTACTCTACTGTCTCACTACCATCCTCATCGCGCATCAGCAGATACAGGAACCACGCCGCGCGCGCCCACCGGAGGAGGGCGGACATGTCGGCCGCCGGCGACAGGTTAGCTTCACATCGGTCCTCTTCCGTTCCCTTCCCTGGGACGTACGACGGTGCTTCGCCTCTGCTTTGCTTGCGTTGACACTGGTCGCCCCACATCCCCTGTCTGAAAACCTGACCTGAGTCCCTGACCACGCATGACTCATGAGAGCAGGGATCTGCGGAAGCTGGCGCCGCTGGAGGCGATCCTGTTCGACATCGACGGCACCCTCTGCGACTCGGATCCCTTCCACTTCCTCGCCTTCCGCGAGCTGCTGCAGGAGGTGCGTGCTTTTGCTTTGCTGTGCTTGCTTCTCCTCTCTGTACCATGTGACCGTAGCTGTTGGGGATTAATGATTTGGCCCGGTCTCTGAATCTCCATGCAGGTTGGGTTCAACGATGGAGTGCCCATCACCGAGGAGTTCTACAGT
Organism: Poa annua; assembly: GCA_026929855.1. Classification (NCBI taxonomy): domain Eukaryota; kingdom Viridiplantae; phylum Streptophyta; class Magnoliopsida; order Poales; family Poaceae; genus Poa; species Poa annua. Next base: position 72,980,555 of record CM049431.1, on the reverse strand, counting down.
GCCAATATCAGCGGATGGCACAACGACGCCCTCGCCGGCCAGCTGTTCCCTGATCTCGACCATGCCAAGGCCATGGAGTTCATGGATCACAAGGAAGCATTGTTCAGAAAGTAACAAATCTTACCTTTCCTTTGTACTGTTATATATAGCCTGATTTAGTACAAACCACGGACACTGTCGCAGATATAATACTACCGAGACTTGTGTATATGGAATGTCTTAGAAATTTAGAGGTTACTATCACTGTCGTACTGAGCATCGATCACCCAGAAAGTCAGAATAGTTCAGTTTCAGATGCAACACCGATTGGGTACAGACACAGAGTAGGCAAATTTCAGCACAAATGCACAATGTCCGCAAATTCGCATGTGCTGTTCTTGCTGTGGCTAATGATTCTTCGTGAAACTCAAGCTTAGAAACTGTGTAGGTTGGCAGCAGGAGAGCTCAAGGGACTAGACGGCCTGCAGGATCTATGCACATGGATCGAAGGCCGTAACCTGAAGCGCGCGGCAGTGACAAACGCGCCGAGAGCAAACGCCGAGCTTGTACTGTCGCTCCTCGGGCTCACCAGCTTCTTCCCGGTGCTCGTCATTGGGAGCGAGTGCGAGAGAGCCAAGCCAGCCCCGGACCCGTATCTCAAGGCCCTCGAGCTCATCGACGCGTCGCCCGATCACACCTTCATATTCGAGGTAATTATCATCCACTGTTCGTCTCATATATCTACCACAGGTTGATGTCACAGTGAAGTTTCTACTGTCGTCGATTGTGATGTTCTTGTTCGCTGGGTGTGTCAGGACTCTGCATCGGGGGTCCGGGCCGGCGTCGCCGCCGGAGTGGCCGTGGTGGGCCTGACCACCGGGAACCCGGAGAAGGTGCTGAGGGACGCGGGAGCGAGCTTGCTCATCGGAGATTTCCGGGACCCGAAGCTGTTGGACATACTTCAAGAGCTGGACCCTGCAGCTGCTGATAAGCAAGGCTGATGTTCATGCTAACTGCGCACTAGCGACCAGTGATTGTGATCCTTATTTTCCATAGTCTAATGCAATAATTCTGCAAATTTGCAGATTGCAAGTTAAACACTGGCATTCGGTGCTTGACACATGACTACATGATCCTGCTTCTCCTACCTGTACTAGTTCGCAGTGATAAGATCCTGTGACCATTCCTTCTACTCACCATACTATTTGAGACCAAAAATTTCAATGCCAGTCCAGTTATTCTCTTGTCTGAAAATCTAAATTGTGCCAATAAGGTGTATACTAACTTACTAAGGACATCTACCAGGGCACAAATATAAACTACTCATTCTAAAGAGGGTGAATAGATGGAACCCGGCGGCATTTGCTCCATCTTATTTGAAATACCAAAAATTTATCAAAAGCATGTTCAAACAATATGAAATAAAAATCTTATGTACATGCCTTGCAAAATATGTGCCTTCATAGGTGAGTCGTGACAAAATTACTATTTTCAAGCGGAGCATATGCCTCATCCTAGTATTTTCCCTCATTTGGATTCATAATAAGTGTTACAGTTCTGAACTAACCAGTTTAAAACTGCCACACTTATTTTGAATCGGAGAGGTAGTATCTTTCCTAAACCTATGCTCCCATGAAATGGAGCTCTGTGGTGAATCGCTACTGCAGTCCCGCAACTCAGTGACATCCGGGGAGAGATTACGTCCATGTTTTAGCGACCATCTAACTTTGGTCCCACATGTTAGTGCCTCGTGGGTTTCACCTATACGTTTCTTTTGCTTCCGCGAGGGAAGGTCGGTTTGTGGTCGGTTTCTGCCTTTGACCCCATCCCCGAGCCCCACGCCCTCCCTCCTCGCCCCCACAATGCCGCCGCCACGGGCCTGCTCCTTCTTCTCCTCCTCCCCTCCAGCTCCTCGTCCCACGGCGCACAGTAGGCGGGCGTTGCCCTGCTGCGGCGGCATCAGGTCGGCTGCTTTGATGCGGCGGCGGCGCATCTGCAGGATCCAGTCTCCCTTCTCTCGGATGGGAATCGGAGCTAACCGGGGAGGAGCGGTGGCAGCCGTGGTCCCCGATGGCTCAAAGAAGCCGGTCGTCGCCCGCGGCGGCGGTAGCAGGTCGGCCTCTTCGATGAGGTTGTGGTCGAAAATCTACTCTACCGCCAAACGCCACTACCGCCTCCCGTTTTGCTGCTCAATGGCGGGAGTTCGTCACACTCTCGGTCGATGATTCCTCACGCCAAACCCTAGATGTGGGCGTCCGTGCTGTTGTCCGGTTTATCCTAAGCGGAAGACGCGTCGATGTCAGATGTGGAGGGAGAGACGTTGCCCGTGACGCCTCCATTTCAGAGCTTCATCTGACAGGGTTGGAATGGATCGATTACTGGGTGCCCCCATCTAGGTTCGTCTCCAACAGAGCACTTTTTTTCATTGCAATTGCTCCGGTTCTTGATTCCTGGGTGATGCTGGTTTGAGCAACGAATAGAGAAACAAAATTATGTTTCTTCCCTAATATGTATTCTCGCTGCATGATATGGTCCACTACTACATGGTGCATAGGGTCAATCATCAGTCCAGTTTCACCTTTGATATGCATGTACTCTATTGTGTCCATCTCTGCTCTGCGTATATTGCTTTCCTGCCTAATGATGCAAGCATGCGACTAGCCGACTAGAATTGTACAATTGATATGTGCATTTTCTAAGTGTTGCAACATAGATGAACCCTTCTGTTCGAATTTTGTTTATATAATTAAGTAGACAATCATATTTTAATTTTCAGATGAACTTTGTAATTTTAATTTGAATCTTGAATTCATGATAGCTCAACCTTCGTGAAACAGGGGTTTGTGGGTGGATGGAAGATTAACGAAATCTATTATGATGCAAATCCTCAAATCAATCTTAGAAAGTCCCCATTCAAATCCCTATCTCTATTCAAGAATGGATAGGAGATGCCATGGAGCCGAGAAGAAAGTAACAATCATGCCAGGGGTATAGTAAGTACACATAATGTGGTTGTTCTCCCTTTTGCTGAGATTCATTAGAAATCACAGCTCATAACTTTAAGCTTTCAAGGTATTGAAACTATCTTGTTTATACGCCCATCTCACAATGTCCTATATTAGAAATATTAAGTGACACACTCTTATGTCATTCGACTTGCCTTTTATTCTGCAGATCTAAAATTCCGAGCACTGTATCATAGCTTCAATTCTTCTTGTTTCTTGGCAACCTCTGGTCCTGCTGTTTTCCTATGTAGTGCCTCCTCCTCGACTACACCCGGTAATCCTTCAAATCCCTAAAATCCTTGGAAATCGCTGCTTGTGTTTCTCTTGTCGTTGTAAAGATTTTGTTGAACACTGCCCATGTAACAAGCTTGCGATTTCTTTTTTGATGGTAGGTAAAAAGATATCAATCATAGAACTATATTGGCACAGTCCATCAGCTGCACTTGCACACGGGACTTTACATAAGAATCAACCAAAGAAAAGACCCAAAGGAAACAAAAGATTTTAGCAGGTACATAAAGGTGAACACATCTTCAGTTTGTCAGGCCTCAAAAGGTAGGTGTATCTTTCTGACAACATATGAGATGAAGCAGGCACGAATAGGTGTCACTAAGTGCAACCTCTCTCTGAAATCTTCAATTTCTAAAATAATTTTGTGCATCCTACCGAATTAATTATTACTACATGAGAACCAAATTTTATTTGGGTATGCCATATGCAATTACCGAGTCTCCTCTTACCAAAATTCCATTTACTCCCAGTTATCATTTTCTAAATGTATATGTAAGACTACGATGATTTCAGAATAATGTTGACACCTTCTTTCTAATATAAATATTGATCCCATTCTCTCTTATAAAAGATACAAATATCGAATATTTCATAAATCATTTGTTATGTGTTTTATATGATGTTTCTAAACAAATGAGAATTTCTCTATTGTCCTTATTCTGGACCAGTATAATTCGGGTCTTAGGTCTAAAGTACTCCCCGGGCAAGGATTGTTCTCGGGTAATGTTTCTCATTCTCAGTGTTATTTAGACATGAGTACTAACTTTGTCCTAGAATTTCTCATCCAAGTACATAATCAAGAAATGTTGATACATTTCTAAAATAACATAGACTTACCAAAAATTAACCCATTGTACCATTCTGAATTTGGATGTTGACACCTGCTCTTCATACTTACTGGGTTTTCTGTTCTGAAGCTGAATTTAGAACATTAGCCCCATTTCAGAATTTGCACTCTTCTGGATAATCGTGTTTTGTTTCTCGTAGAAAAAATAACATATAAGCTACTAGCTCGTTTCATACGTTTTCTGCTCATGTGAGGCATCCATATTAGTTATTGTTTTGAGGGTCAGGATGGTACTTGTTTGTTTTTTTAGTCAGGTATATGTTGTTGTAGATTTATTGATATAAGTCTAAACATATTGAAATCTCTTGATGAGGTATTACTCTTGAAGGAATTCTCACCATGTACCCAATTCCCCCAGGAACTGGCCGACGCCGCTACCATGTGGGGGATGAGCTCCGCATCTCCTCAGTTGACGCCAACAAACTCTTACGAATCTGACATCCCCTCTAGCAACAAGGTGGAAGCCATCGTCTACATCTTCCCCTTTTTTAATCATTTATATTTTTGTTAGGTGTAACATTTCTCATATGCTTCATCTTAGTTGAATCTGTTGGGCTGATTTCCTTTTTTCCTTTTCTATTAAAAAAATCCCCCTTTCATTAACTAATGCTACAAACCATTATTGAATAGTACTAATAACTGTTATGAAATATGTTGTAGTAGATAATCCTTGTTTCTGATTTGGGTAGACACCCTGTTTCTCACCGCTCATGAAATGTCTCAAACAGCTCCAACTGACTTTAATGTGGTCTAGGGACTAGGATGATTTCTTCAGGGGATTGTCTTCAACCGAAGCCTATCAAACCATTTTGTCCGTAAATTATAGTCAAATGGGCCAAGGTAATTCCTCCTGCCATTTGGTAGCAATATGAAAGGTGAGATTATATGAATAAACATGAATGGTTCACCGCATTACAACTATTGTTCCATTTGATCGTTTGTAACCACTATCTTTGATACTTAGTAATGATTTTTTGGAAGTGCCAAGGTTCTTGACGTTTCAGCATGGTATATCATATGAAGTATGATGGTTGTAACTAATTACTTAGGCATTGCTCAGTGTTATGTAACCACCCAAACTAGAAAGAACAAACAATCGATTTGATACAAAACGGGCGCGGCAAAGCGCGCCCAACCCTTCTAGTGCAACGCTATTTTAAAGTGTCTTGCTATAGAGCTGCTGCAAATACTCAAGACAAGTACCTACACATGGCCGAGCGAAGATGCATTGAGAGCATGTACTCAAATTCCAGGATGGTGGTCCAGGTGTTTGGACCAATCTATTTGAGATCGAAGCATGAGAGGGCCCCACCCACAATCAACTTAAATTGTGCGATAAAATTATGACAAAGTAAAATTAGAGAAAGCATGTGATAAAATTATGATATAATAATCTATTACAAAATTCAGGTTCTACAATTGACATTCATACAAGAACATAGTTCCAGATGTACATGGCCATCACAAACATGCGCAGCTCCAGAATTACACAAAATCTATCTCTAATTCTTCGCTCATGTTGCACTCAGGGATGGAACCAGGAAATGACTACAAGGAGGCGAGGTTAAATTTACCAGTGTGTGAGTTTATGAGGGGGACAAAACTAGCTACGCCAGCATAAACATGGAGCAATCATGGCTAATATTAGTAAGAAAACCACGCACTCCCCCCTCCCCCCGGTTGCACCTACAAAAAATTGACGGAAACGCCAGTCTAAGAACGGGAGGACCGAAGAGTCAAAACCTACCATGGACATCTACACTATAACCAGGAACTGAATTCGGGATAGAAAATTAGGAATTGGGGATTATTTCCACCAACACCGCTTCAACAATGCTTGCATATTTCCGTCGCCAAGAGGACAAAGGATGTAGGGGAGCTTCTTTCCTGCCATTAAAATCATTGGTTGCCTCCTCCTCCGCCACGCCCATGCTAGCCGCCATGGTTCTAGAACCGAGCTACTCCCTCAGTTTTTGTATACAAGGCCACTATTAAATATATATTTTTATTCCATATAAGGCCATTATCTCCTTTCAAGATGTATTAAATAATTTTTGACATTGTAATATGGTGCTAATTAATGTGAATGTTGCATGCATCAATAGAGAAAGAAGCACCACATGCAACATTCTTAATTAGCTCGAAACATGAGAGGTTTTTCACACATTAATTATGATTTCTTAGTTGGCTTATTTTTCTTGGTATCTGAAATTTAGGATAGTGGTCTTGTATAAAAAACAGAGGGAGTAGGTTGAATGTGAAGAGGGAGCGAGAGGAAAGAAATTGCCTTTTTTCGAGTACCTGCAACTCATGCCTGATTAGGGTGTGCCCACCACACATGTACGAATATACACATGAATACATGGGTATATTGACCTATAAATGTGTTTTAAGTGGCCATAAAGAGATTGATACAACATTCAAAAACGTTAAATCCTATTTGACTCAGTATTAATGTTTCTAATGGATGGTATTGAAAATTGTAGCGATGTTTTTCAAAAGTCGAAAGTTGTGGTGACGTTTCTCAAATAACTAGAAATTGTAATGGCATCTATCTAATTAACCCTAAAATCTATATTACCCATATCAAATTCGAGGACAATATAGAGTTCCCACAACTCTATATAACAAATAAGTCCAAATTCTAGAAGTATTTCATAAAAGGAGAAAAGATCAATTTCAGATTTTCTAGTATCCTATTATGCTTACATGGCTGTATGCTCACCCACGATCTAGCCAGCTGCTGCAACTGGACCTGTCGCAAACCCTCCTTCCGTTTGTGGATGATATTTCCTTGTCCATTTGATTCCAACAATGGAGAGGAACTCTAGAGAAGAAAATATCGGCGCGTCGTTGAAATGTACAGAATGGAGAAGATATAAATTATCCCAAGGATTGGATTACATTTCCATTTCTGTCAAAGTTTGTCTTGTAGTGTTGGTGACTTGGTGTTGATTAATACAGAGTTTCGAACTCATTAACATAAGACATCTACTAAGGCATACGTACAAAAGGTGCATTTTAATCTTGTCACTGCCTTTGATAGCGTTTTTGAGGGCCAAAATGATTCAGGGCCGGTCCTGAGCGTGAATTTCAGAACTTGCAAAAACAGTACGAAGCAGCAGGGAAACAGCGGTAACATGGTGCCTGCTGGAGAGATGTTAGGGTGTGTTCGTTTTTTTGGACCGAGTGGAATGTAATGGAATGGTTCCACACCCAAAGCCCATTCTTGTGTTTAGTTTTTAGGTGGAATGAAATGCACATGTTCCGTGGAATGGCATATTCTGTAAAGATGCGGAATCCACCCGTCCGGCCGATCGGCCGGACCGAGTGGAACGGGTGCTGTCAAAGCACTAATCTCTCTCCCTCGCTTCATCTCGCTTTATCTCTCTCTCCCCGTGTCTCTCTCACCGTGGCTGTCAACGCCGGTGCCGCCCTCCTCCCTGCTCGCCACGCCGCCCTCCTCCCTGCTCGCCCTACTCAACACCGGCGCCGCCCTCCTCCCGCCAGGCACAACCAGGACGGCGCGGCCCGGCGCAGCTAGGCGCGACCAGGACCGGCGCCGCCCTCCTCCCTCCTCCCGCCAGGCAGGACGACGCGGCCCGACGCAGCTAGGCGCGACCAGGACGACGCCGCCCTCCTCCCTCCTCCCACCAGGCACAGCCAGGACGGCGCGGCCGACGCGACCAGGACGGCACCACCCTCCTCCCTGCTCAACGCTCTTCTCCTTGCTCGCCGGGCACGGCCAGGATGGCGCCGCCCTCTTCCCTGCTCGAAGGCGGGAGGCCGAGGTCGCGGGCAGATCGTCACGCGCAGGCAGGAGGTCGACGGCCGCGGATGTCGCTGGCGGGCGGGAGGCCAAGGTCGCGAGCCGGAGGCGACGGCCACGCTCGCAGGTGGGAGGTCGCCGGCCGGGCAGGTCGTCGGGCGCGGGCGGGCAACTCGCCGGTCACGGGCGGGGGGAGGTCGCCGGGCCAGTGGAGTAAGGTCGCCGGACGGGATGGGGTTGGAACAGTTTTTGATTAATTAGACTCTAATTAATACTCCCTCCGTTTCTTGATATAAGGTGCCTAAGGTTTTGAGAAAAATTCCAAAATATAAGGTGTACCGCGATTTATAGATAATTTTACTAATCGAAAAGCTAGTCACTATCTGGAACAGAGAGATTTGACCTATTGTTTTCAATTTATGACTATTAGGATGTCCTCTCTCTCGATTTTTTTCAGAACAACACGAGTCCATCGCATGTAAAATACTGGCGTCTTAATATCCGTGCCAAAACCTTAGACACCTTATATTATGAATCGGAGGGAGTAGTATTTAGATTAATTAGGATATAATTAATTAATTAGACTCTAATTCCACGTCATTCCGTTTCATTTTTTTAAGACCAACCGAACATAAGTATGAAGTGGAATGGGATGAGGTGGAATGAAATGAAATGGTTCAAACCATTCTACCCGTTATAAAAACGAACACACCTTTAGCCGCCAAGTTCCTTAGAGCATCCACAATGCACAACGCTTATTGAGGCGCTTAACTCATAAAAATAAATGAAAAAAATAAAAGTGACAGACAAGCGCTCCTACCTAGCAACGTTGGGCTCTTATTTTGGGACGCTTATCAAGTTGAGTCGTACATGCACTTTGCATGTCGATAGGAGGAAAAACGACTAGCGCCGGCTGTTTAGTTTTGCGTCCGGCGCTCGGGATTGAGATGATTAACTGCTACTCGGCTGGGATTAGAACCCTGGCGTTGGCAGACAAGCATCGCATTGTGGATGCTCTTACGCCTCTTGGCAAGAATAAAAAAAGAGGTTCCTTAGGAACAAGGGATCGATGAATGTGCTTACGGTTGACCAATCGGTCCACAGGCAACATACCGCACTGCCAAGGATCCTTAAAATTACTGGGCACGCAACAGATATTTGTGATCCCTTACCGGTGGCATTAGCTTCTACAAATGTCGTGGCCGCCGAACACCATATCCATCCAGTACAAGCCTTTCTTCTCCGATTTGTTTGGAGCAGGCGAGCATCAATGTCTTTTGCAGCGCTCCTGAGCCTAGCCACATTGCCATGGAGCATCTTGATATGTCTGTCGGGCATGTTCCTTCTATGGCAGGCCGCCTGGCTCCTCGACCGGCTCTGGTGGCGGCCACGACGGCTTGAGAGGTCGCTGCGTGCCCAGGGCCTCCATTGCAGGCCGTACCGCTTCCTCGTCGGCGACGTCTTGAGCGACTACATGCACAAGAACAAGGAGGCATCGATGCCGCTGCGCTGCCACGATATCGCCCCCTACGTCGTGCCTCTCCTCCACAACGCCGTCCGGGAGCACGGTAAGATGTGCATCTCTTGGTTCGGCCCGATACCCAAGGTGACCATCGCCGACGCCGAGCTGACCAGGGAAGTCATGTCCAGCAAGTCTGGCCACTTTGAGAAGCTCCAGTTTCCGAAGCTGTCTAGGCTGCTCGCCTGCTCGCCGAAGGCCTGACGACAAACGAAGGGGAGAAATGGGTGAAGCACAGGAGGATCATCAACCCTGCATTCCATCTCGAGAAGCTCAAAGTAAGCGCAATTTGTTTTCTTCTGTTCCACTTGTTTCAAAAAAAAAAATCTTCTAGTCCATGCACAGGATTCCAGCCTTTCTATTACAGCAGTATCAGATTTCCAGCCTTTCTATTACAGCACGGAGCTTGTGATTTAATTTTCAGCACATGCTGCCGGCATTTTCTTCGTGCTGCCAAGAGCTTGTCACCAGATGGACAGAGTCACTTGGTTCTGAGGGTTGCTGCGAGGTTGATGTCTGCCCCGAGTTCCAAAACCTCGCTGGAGATGCCATTTCGCGCACCGCATTTGGCAGCAGCTACCTTGAAGGAAAAAGGATTTTCGAGCTGCAATCTGAGCAAGCTGACCGCATCATGGCCAGCGTTAAGATGATCTTCGTTTCCCGGCTATTTGTGAGTTACTTACTAGTAATGCCAGTTCTGGACACAATGCCAAGTCAAATCACTTCTCTTACATAGTATTTAAATTTTATGGTCTTCAATTCCATATCGAATTCATTGTTAATTATCATAGCAGGAGTCAAACGCTTAGCTATCACGAGATTGTAAACTACACATTCTGTATACCAGTAATTCGTAAGTACTAATACGTGCGCATCACAATTGCAGGTCCTTGCCTACGAAAAGCAACAGAAAGATGCATCAAATTAATAATGAGATCGAATCCATTCTCCAAGGTTTAATTGGAAAACGAAAGCAAGCTATGCAACAAGGGGAAAGCACCGCAGATGATTTGCTCAGCTTAATGCTTGAGGCAAACATGAGGGAAACCGATGGCAACGGACAATCCATCAAAGGAATGACTATCAAAGAGGTGATGGAGGAATGTAAAATGTTTTATTTTGTAGGAACAGAGACCACATCAATACTGCTCACATGGACTATGATACTACTGAGTATGCACCCTGAGTGGCAGGACCGTGCGAGGGATGAGGTCCTTGGCCTATTTGGCAAGAACCGACCTGAGTACGACGGCTTTAGCAGTCTCAAAACCGTGAGTGCATATTGAGATTAAATGATTTTGTTATGCAACGTTAAGTGTCAAATCCTTGCTGATCTATGGTGCAGGTTACTATGATTCTTTATGAGGTTCTTCGGTTGTACCCACCGGCCATTGCATTCATCCGGAAAACATGCAAGGAGATGGAAATCGGGGGCATCACGTACCCCGCTGGAGTGGTCATCGAGATGCCGGTGCTGCTCATCACCATGACCCGAACATATGGGGAACAAACGTGCATGAATTCAAACCAGAGCGGTTCGCTGATGGAATCTCCAAGGCATCGATGGACAAAAGTGCCTTCTTCCCGTTTGGTTGGGGGCCACGGATCTGCATTGGTCAGAACTTCGCGCTACTTGAGGCTAAGATGGTTGTGTGCATGATCCTTCAAAACGTTTAATTTGAGCTTGCACCAACGTATACTCACGCGCCGCATAATGGAAAATTGTTGCGTCCTATGCATGGTGCACAGATAAAGCTCAGAGCACTAGTTTGAGTAGAATAGTCATGCCCATGTACTATTAGATAGTTTACTTGTGCCTAAAAATAGAACGAGTCTATAAGGGTGTGTTTGGTAGGTTGTATCACCTCATCAAATCTTTCTCAAATGAGCCAACCTGATATGGGTTAGGTTGGACTGAGATTCTCTTGGCTGTTTGGTGGCTCGTATCATCGTATGAGTTGAGACAAGCTAGGGTGAGATACTGTTTGGTAGGTTGCATGCCTTGGACCATACTGAGATTATAGTCCAGACAATGAAATTACAAATAAGTCCACAATCTTACAAAATAGTCCCTGGACATTAAAAAAAACAATCAGGTCCTCTTAAATTTCCCAATCATGGGTTGCTCGTCTCTGGTGATTGGAAGCTCGCCGGCAAAGAGAGGAGGCGGCCGTGGTGCTCTTCCGTGGCGGCGATGGCCCTCCTCTGTTCGGAGTGATATGGGTCGTGGTGGTTGTCTTCTGGTGCTGGGAGAAGCTCGACAGTGGCATGGCGGGGCGAGGTCGAGCGACAACGCTGGGCGACGGGCCGAGGTCGAGCGACGACGCTGGGCGGCGGGGCGTCTCGATAGGAGGCGGCGCAGGAGGTCTCGAGGAGCATCTGGAGGACGAAGGGGAAAGTGACGAAGAGTTTCCTCGTGGGTTGGGCGCTCGCGACTCGTGGGTGGGGCCCACGTGTGGGATTTTTCGTATCAGCTCAGCCTGGCCAGGTTGTGAAGCTCGATTTCGGCTTCTCAACCGGGCATGGCTGATGGCCCTTTTTCGTTTGAAGTGGGCATGGCCCAAATGACTAATGTAGGCTACCAAACAACTGAAAACTGGGTGAGATGGAAATTTCTGAGCTCACACAGGCTACCAAACACACCCTAAGAAATCTAGCAATGAAGACCTAAGTCATACTTTTTTTGGCTATCATGGGTATACTGATTTTCCTTATCATCCATGTACCATTATCGAGCAGTAGTCATCTTTCTTGCTGTCACTTGTGTGACTGGTGCAGCTAAATATAATGACCACCCGTTCACTATCAGTTTCTTTCTGGATTGATTGGTTGCTTTGGAATGTTGTACTGGTTTGTTTGTTTTTTCTTGTTTATTGATCTGTTCATATGCATTATGTGGTGTTCATTTTCCTCTCCTTCATTCTAAAACCTATTTTGCCGCCGCCTTGTGAAAGCAGAGGACAGCATCATTGAGCTCACCTGAAGTAGTGGGAACAGAGCATTATGGCCTATATATTCCCCATTTGTCATCATATATTGCTTTGATGGCGGGTTTAATCATTTTGTGAGAATTGATCTGTCCTCTGGCACTCTCATCATGACACAAAATTAGGATGTTTTGTACTCCTTGAGCTATGAACGAGGAATTGTTACTTTACAAAATGAGAAGTTCATAAAAAAGGAAGTTTCGACGCGCAGCTAAGTCGTAGACTTGGTCTGATGTATCTTAGTGATAGATTTTTGGTTACTTTAGAGCCAAGTTAGAACCTGCACTCTTCAGTTTTGCTCACATTGCTAGAACATATCATTGGGTGAGAATCAAGGGTCTTGAGCTGTCCATGTAGCTCTCTCAGATAGTCAGATTGCATCAAGTTGAAACTTATACTAGTTTGCATACAGATATAGGACACATGCTGAAACTGATACCGTTTATCGTTAAAACGAGGAATTCACCTCTAATGTTGTTGGTATATTATTTTCCATTCAAAATCAAACTGAGTATATGTTGGGTCTGGAGATAAATACCTGACTCCTAGGCCCATCTGGAAAGTATTCAGTGAGCTTTGTATATGCAAAACTATCACAAGGGCGACAATGGCACACTTTAAAGATATTTGAGCATCCAACATTCCCTTAAAAATCAACATTTTGTCGTGGCAGTTAGTGTTGGATTGTCTCCCATTTGGTATGAAGGTTGCTACTAGACATGGCCCGTCGAATGGCCGTTGTGCCCTTTCTGGTGGAGGTGAAGATGCATCTCATATATTCTTCTTATGTCCGTTAGCCAAGTTTGTCCGTAGTGTACTGCGTGAGTTTGTGTGTAGATTTTTCTCAGTTTTTCACGACCCTTATGGTCTCTCTGGTCAGCCCCATAAGCTACTCTAGATCTTTTCTCTTGAATAGTCTTGGGCCCTGTGTCATGTCCCTAACAAACATTCTACTATGTGATATACAAAACTATGATATTTAGTAGTACAATTTTGGTCTCTCAACGCCAAGTCAAAAGACAAGCCAAGGCTAAATTGGATCGATATTGTGCTAGCCATCGAGATGGTGGCTTGCTAGTTGTTACTATTTCGCCTCAAACCCTTATGGCTAAGGTGTATGCGGTAGCATGTTAGCGCTTGTGTTTTGTTTCTTTTAGCTAAACTATATATTGCATTGTGTAATGAATCTTGATTAATTTGTTGGATCTTATTAAATTAAGGTCGGGCACATGTGCCTTTTATCTACAAAAAGTGTTCCCAGCAGTCATCAATCAAAATAGTTTACGTCCTAACCATGAATTACCTAAAACAACGTTCCCTCGATTTCTAATTGTAACATTATTTCACTATAGACTACGTACGTTAGGGAACGAGTGAAGTACATACTAAAACGTGTTAAGATACATCCGGATCAGATTAAAACTGAAACATCTTAGTATATTTCAGTATTGAGGTAGTATTATTGTAAACTTTATCAACATACTATCTTTAGCATATTTACTGAAAACATAAAATACAGATACAGTAGCCAGTACAAGAGAATACAACCTAAAATACATCCAATACTTTACAGGTGGCACGGTGATATTGGTGAGAGCCAAGAAGAGCTAGAAATGACTTTCGCTAAATAAAGCGTGACCAATCCCCACCTCCCGCTACACGCGCACTGCGCGCGTCCAACGACACATTCCCAATAAACCAAGGTCCCGCCATTTCCCGCGCCGGCGACGCTACCGCAATGAAGCCACCTGGTCGCCTCGTCATCGCCTCTGCCGCCGCGCTGCTCGTCGCCGCGTCGCTTCTGGTCACCAACCTCCTGACCTCGCCGCTGCCGTTCCTCCCGTGCCTGCCCGTTGTCACAGCCCCGTCGGGCACCGGGTACGAGCCTTCCGGCCTCGCGGCGCTCGCCGACGCCGCTCTGTACTACGCCACGACGCCGACCGTGCCGCAGCAGACGCGCGAAGAGATCTCCCTCTCCCTCGCCGTGCTCCGGCGCCGCGCGCCGATGCGGCTGCTGGTGTTCGGCCTCGGCTACGACTCGCCGCTCTGGCACGCGCTCAACCCCGGCGGCGTCACCGTCTTCCTGGAGGAGGACCCGGAGTGGTACCGAGTCGTTCGCACGGAGTCGCCGTTCCTGCGCGCCCACCTGGTCCGGTACCGCACGCGGCTCGACCAGGCCGACGTCCTCTTCCAATCCTACAAGCGGTTCCCCTCCTGCGTCCCCGGCGGCGCCGGTGCCGAGGCCGCCGAACCTCCCGTGCGCGTTCGAGATAACGCCGCTTGCCCGCTGGCGCTGCACAACCTGCCGCCGGAGGTGTACGAGAACGAGTGGGACATGCTCATGGTGGACGCGCCCAAGGGATACTTCCCGTCGGCGCCGGGGAGGATGGCCGCGATATGGACGGCGGCGGCAATGGCGCTAGCTAGGCGGGGCGACGGGGACACCGACGTGTTCCTGCACGACGTGGACCGCAGGGTGGAGAGGATGTACGCAGAGGAGTTCCTGTGCGACAAGTTTCGGGTGGGAGAGAACGGCAGGCTCTGGCATTTCAGGATCCCGCCGGCGTCACGGCGAGGGAATACGACGACGGCCGGCGGTGCCACGAAGCCGTTTTGCTGACAATGCAAGTTTCCCTAGGATACTTTAGAGAATGCCTATAATCAGGGCGAATAAGAGGAACTGGATTGTATGCTACTGTACTCTCATAGTTCGAATAGAGGTAAGCATTCTTCTTCCAACTTGAAGAATTGATTAACTCAGTGGCAACTCTTACATGCATACACATCTTTGCCAATGTACTGAACTCCTATTAGGCCATGCACTATGTGGTTCGATTCATACAAAAAGATGTCAGAGTGTGAATTGTTGTTGTTGTTTTACTATGTGTGAACCGATTCATTTGCATGCATGGACAAAGATGGGACCCATCTAATTGAAATAAAAATCACAATCCTTCGTTACATGCATGCTCAGGCCACTCATTTCTAAGGCTGCATGTTGCATGTCAGATGAAGAAATATTGTTTAAGTGAAAGAGTAGAGTAGGAACCGAACCAACTTTTTGGTTTATCAATTCATTGCTCTCTTTGAACCGTTTTTCTCACACATAGTAGATGGTCTTAACGACGGTACCTTTAACGCATTGTATTTTCTGCTATGATAGGTGAATATTGTTACTCCGACAGTTTTCATGGTGTCCTTTCTATCGGCCACGATGTAAACATAATTGTTGTTCAGTGTTCTGTTTAAGATTGAAATAGCACGCAGAGGTAGAAGAAACCTAGAGAGAATTGACCATGTATATATTAGCACATACGTACTACTTCATTGGGCGGGATGCAGCATCTGTTTGCACCCAAAGTTGTTTCGCGGTTGGGTCTTAATTTCTGATGCTCCGTGGAGCAGCCTTGCGTGTTTTCACGATGCCCTATGTTATTTGTGGTAGTAGTTAGCTTTGACAGGATGAGATTGTAATCTAATTTTTTAACATTAATTAGATGTTTAAGGGCCTGTTTGGTTGCTTGTTTTTTTTCTAACTCCCTAGCCCATGCTTCTTTGGGACTAGGTCAGTGTTTGGTTGCCCACAAAGTTTTAGAGTGCATTACAGCAGACAAACATCGTGGGGAGTCCATCCATGAGGAGTTCCTCCCCACTGGGCGCTTCTAGTAGGGTTGTCGTTGTTCGCCGTAGTAGTATTTCCGAGCTATCTTACTTTCTGTTGGCTAAGCTGTATGTCGTAGCCTTATTTTTATTTTTCTCGTACTTTGGCTAAGCTGTATACCGCAACATTGTATCTCTTGTGGTGACCCTGTTGGTTTTGTTAATTCAAAGCCGGGTCTTGGTCTTTTATCTAAAAACAAATTACACATGTGGGCTTTCCAGGTGTAAGTTTCGATTGTTCGGTTTCGACTGGTGAGATTACTAGAGGCAGCACTTAGAATAAGCAGTAAAACAGTACTCCCTCCATATCAAATATAAGGAGTACATAGGAAAGTAATAGAACTAGATTAGTAACTTAATAACACACGGATTATAACAGACACGTAGCTAACAAACAAAGTCCGGCCAACATGACAAAGAAAATATCACCGCAACACCAAAACACATATGACGAACCAAAACATAGAGCCTCCCGTGTCGCTCCCGAGCGAGCCACCCGGAGGAACCACGAAAATCTACCCATCGGCTCCTTCAGGCCATCCCCTCCGCCGTTGCCGCCTATCTCCTCGTGGTGACGACGGCACTAGTCTTCTAGAAGGGAGCGGGCACCACGGCAGCTCCTAAGTGGAGCTGGCGTTTCTTGGCGCGGGTACGCCGGCCCCCCGGAAAGTTGTGTGGCGGCGACAACTTTGTGTGGCGTGGGAGCTGGGGCCGACAACGATGTTTTGGTCGCTCGGACGGTGGGGTGGCGACGCGGTAGGCTGTGTGGATGCGGACCGGCCGGTTGATGCATGTATAAACTTTATAGTTTATTGTCACATATTCCCACATATTTGCATCATATTAGTATTATTACTAAAAAAAATCATGATTCGTAGATTTTCTAAACAATCCCCTCTCTTTTGGTTCTAACTCTGTCCGTGAGAAAATGCCTCAGTGTTTTGAGTTTTTCAGGAGCTTCCAGACTCGAAAAAGGGCAAGGCCAAATAGCACGGTTCGGGAATTTCTAAACATACACAATGGGCTAAAGATGGCCACCAGAAGCCCAACCAGTTGCGAAAAATACCAGCTGGCGTGGTCCCCCCCCCCCTTTGGTCGCGCGAGCGATACATATTCGGTTGCCGAAACTCCGTTTCGCCTCATCTTTCCACCAACCGACGTATTCCGACCTATAAACAACTATATATATCCCCTTGTGGCCGTCGTCGACATATATAGAGGCGGACATCGAAAACACATAAACAGAGAGTCAGCATGCTACCGTCGGTGGAGATCGGAGGGGGAAACACCGTCGGGATCATCTCTGGTGGGTTCCACCCCCTCCGGCGTGTTCATCATCAACATCTACAATAAGATCCTCTATATCTCTCTACCGTAATCTTTTGACAAAGATGATTTATGATGCAATATATTGTCTTCCCAGGATTTGTTGTGTCCCCTCTATGTTTGATTAGTTATCAGTTTATGTCAATTGTGAAATAGTTTCGTCCCAGAGCCCTTGCACGGTCTCTACTCTTTTGATTGCAAGATGAGGGAAAAGGAGGTGATGTTTTAAGTAGATGTGCAATCGGCCCAGCCAACAATCGTAGCCCAATAGGCACACTCATTCTTTTTGCTATATTTCTTTTTTCTAATAAACCATTTATCGAGCGAGTACTCGACCAAGTTGAGCGTTATGTATTGGAAGCCAAGGTAAGCGGAATGCCCGACCTGGCCCTACCCAAAGCTCCGCCACTGACCACAACCACACATACGGGCTCCATGCAAGTTCCCCGTGCCATGAGCATTTTAAAATGAAAGTTTTTCATAATTAATATTACTTGTGTTGCATGAGAAACCTTGAATACTTTGTATTTCCACATAAAAACTAATTGCACAACGGGCGTCACAGAACATGACAACCCTAGAGCACACTAACGTGCGTACAACTGAGAAGAAAAACACAGCCAAGAAAGCCCGGGCAGCCGGGCTCGTTTGGATGGCTGTTCTTCGGCCAAAAACCATCAGAAAAACGGAGCTAACTCTGTGTATTTTACGAGCACCAACAAGGATGCCGAAAAACCGGGCGAAAAAATCCACTCTTTCCAAGCGGGACAAGAGCCGCCCAAAGCTTCACCATCCTTACTTCTGGAGCTAACAACTCCGATTTCACCACGGATGGCCATCACCCCTACCAGCTGCAAGAAGGCAGGCAAGTAAAACCGCCAAACAATCGGCAATACCAGCGGCAACAAGGCAGCTCTTCGATTCATCAAATTTACATGTTAGTGGGGGAGAGAGAACATCTAAAAAATAGTACAGACCTAGATAGACGTCAAATCAAATATTTAGTTTTACCGCAATTCCCGGACTCAATGGGCCACTGCGGGTGGGCGGGCCCCTTCTCCAGTTCTCCGGGCTCCCTCTCAAACGGCTACGTGCCTTGAATCCATGGATCACGACAGCAAATCAGTAATTAAGTATCGTTGGCTCTGGCTCACGGAATGATATCATGCTGCTGCTGTTGCAATTCGTTGTGTGATGTGATCTGCATCTCGTCGGATCCCCTTCCTCTCTCTCGGCTCAGTAACAAGAAACAAAATCCTCAGCAACTTCAAACAGCAGAGTGTCTGGTCTTCAGTCTGGTCAGTGCCCATCTCTCTCTCTCTCCTTCCTCTCTCTCGTCTTGAACGCCTAGACTATCTGCTGCACAATCTGAGGAGAAGCAAGTGATCTGATGATCTCTGCGAGAGGGGCAGCGATGGGATGATCGTGCGTCGATTACGGGGTGAAAGAGCGTGCGATATAATCGATGCCAATTAATTGCCACTCAATCTACTCGCTGGGATGACCAGTCTCCGATCCGTGTAATTCTGCTCCTGCTTTGCTGATGAATATCTGATCTCGCCTTTTTAGTTCAGCTGGCCATCTGCCAATGTCGCCAGTTACATGTGCATTACCGATGCAGTCTTCAGAAAGGAAAGAAGACTAGATTTCTCTCCACTAAACCATCTCCTTCTTTGGGTAGTAGTCAAAATGATTATACCATTGTAGTCGGTGACGAGTTATAATGTTATATGTCATTCCGTAATAAGTAGTCCCATTGTATTCTCAAAAAGAAGCAGCACTGTTTAACTGACAATGCAATCATTCAGGAAAAATACATAGACAGTACATTTTCACTTGAGAAAATCATAGATTATATCATCCGTACACTGTAAAGTTATGCTGGTTGCTTTGTTCGAAAGCTTTCGTTATGAAGGATCATTTCATATTAGTGCTAATCCTCCATTTTTTTTTGGAATCACAATCATCACCATGCCTTGCATATCTATCTTGGTCAGCAGTTTAAACTGCGTCATTGCCATTTAATATTGTATTCTGCACACACTCATACACTTCCTCTTTTAACGAAACACGCGGTGCTGCACTACGACTTTTCCATTCTCATATACCATAAGTGGTAATCATAAACCATGTCAAATTGCCAGTACTAGGACCATATCCTCGGTCTCATCCACATCAATTTCAACTTAGGCCAAGTTTGTTTATTCTTAAGACACCCATTCCTGAAGAAGCATTGTGAAACAGCACCTTTACGCAGTTTACTACTCCACTCGAGCTGCGTAGATCCTGGATGGGGAAAGATATGGCCCAACCGGATGTCGAAACGAAGGCTGCTATGGGTATATAATAAGAGCAAGATGGATCTTGTGGGGTTGGAAATTATAATACTAGATTACTACTTTCTGCTAATACAGTGCGATCGCCGTTTCTAACTACCTTTTTAGGATGAGCTTGTGACATAAATACTTGAACCAATGCAGGTGTCACCATATCAGTGCTTCCAGGGCTTCCTAGTAAGGTAAGCCTTCCTTCTCTAAAGCTCTTATCTTCAGGCCATGCATGATTCCTGTCAATTACTACTGCTGCAGTTCTTCCTGTTCCTATTTTGGTTCTTGATTGTTTGTTTCTTGGAAAACTAGCACAACCTCTTTCTTATTAATTCTACCTAGATCCTCCTAAGTATATATGGATCATCTGAAACCAAAAATTCTTCTCTGCTAATCTTCTTTTGTTGTTTGCGACACATATGCTGTTTTGTTCCTACTGTATAGACTACTAGGGCCAGTTTCAGTGATACTGTACTGCTCATGGAAATGTTTGAAGTGTTAGTCAGATACGGATGTAGATTATGTGAATGTTTTAGCATGAAAAAAGATTGTCTCAACTGAAACTTGGCTCTCCCATAATTCTCTTTCTGCATGTAATTAGGAAATGATTTTTCAAAATCCAATAATTGCAGCTGTTTTCTAGTGTCTGTTCTCTAGCGAATTGCCCGTAGCGAGAACGACGGATCGCGATACAGTAAAGGAACTATACTGTTTGTATGATCTTAATATCACAATATTTAGTGGACGACAAGAACTTGACCTGGCTATAAATAAGGCAGCGTTAGGCACACGATCTTTGAGCTCACATTACTCCATTGCCATTGATCAAACTGATTCTGTTAAATCTCTAAGGATACACGCGGCGATAAATGGAGCACTTCAGGAGAGGAGTGGAGTTTGGAACGGCTTCCTTCCAGAGATGCCACTCGTTGTCCTGTCAAATGGTGATGAGATTTTCCTCCTTGCTTTGTACCCTTGTCTTCATCAGATATATACTTGTCTTCTGCTCTATACAGAATATATGTGTGGCCTAATCGAATTATAATACAAGTTTTTAAGCACTGATTGTATCATTGGCACAACTGCATCTTGTAGTCACTGCATCTCTATGAGCATGTTCTGATTTCCATTTGCTGAATTTCCAAGCAGGCAGACAGCACGCAGATGGATGCGCAGAAGGCAGGCATCCGTCGCAAGAAGTCCTCGTCGCGGCGGTCGCAATGCGAAGAGATGACGGTGATCCCCGAGCAGGCGATGGAGTTCCTCTCTCGTACATGGAACCCCTCCTCCTCTGATCTCTTCCAGATACTCTCCCCCAGTGTATGTTTTTCCACACTCCTGCATAAACACGGACTACACCATCACCGCCCATAAGATTAAACAACAGAGGATATGAACATCAATAATATCGATCCACTCCATCGTATGGAACTCGTTCGGAGACAGTGCATCCGTACTACTCGATGCGCGTAGTTTTCATTAAGATTCATAAACTTTTCTGAAAGAGGAGCACTGAAGCACGAGCAGTAGCAATATATTAGCTTGTACTTCCTTCCTTTTCTCAAAGTGTTATAGTACTAGGAATGTTCGGAACAACTTGTGGCTGATAATCTCTTACCAAATAGTGCCTAGGAGCATCGGCACAAAATCATCATGAAGAAGGTGAAACCAAGAAAGACAGAGACGGAGACGGAGAAGGAGACAAAGAACTCGACGCAGTACGATTCGAGGGGGGTAAAGGCCAATTGTTCAGTCAGATTCAGACATGGGTAAGTCAGTGAGTGAGCTGTTAACTTTCTATGGCAATTGAAAGACTTCATGTAATCTTCGCTGTGATGATCAACTTAATATTTCTTGGTTCATTTGACAGAGAGTTCTGGCCAGTGGGAACCCTAGCTCCAAGCAGCGCAAGCATAGGCTGGATCAGCCTATATGGGTAAGGACAATAAAAACACAAGGAACTAACTAATTCATGGCAATACTAACATGGCGATATAGTATACTAACAAATAGCCAAACAGTGTAGACATCTGTTCTTTTGTTACTTGTCGTTTTAGAGAACAATAAAAGTTGAGTCCAAGAAATTTAAACAAGAGAAGTTATCGGCGCCATTTCTGCGTTCATCTTGTTTCCTCTATAATAATAAAAAAACAAGTTTTGTCGTGTGTTCGTAGACTCGAAAACTAATAAGACGGTTAATTAGTTAAGTGCAGTGATAGGACGTACGGTGGCTACAGTTAGCGTATTGTCGGATCTGAGTTTGACAACAGTACTGGATGTTTTGTCAGCTGAAGGTTGGACAGATGAGGGCGATCCTGCGAGGTTACTTCCTGGACAACGTCTCTCTCACCGGAAGCCGGAGGCGGCGGAGGCGCGACGAGCTCCGGCTGCACTCTGCGCAGGCGCACGCGGCCGTCTCGGTGGCCCAGCTCGCCGCGGCCATCGCGGGCGTCGTGTCGGCGTGCGAGCTTCGGAGGAGCGACGGAGACAGTAGTAAGTTGGGTGCGGTGCTTGCATCTGCCGCCGCGCTGGTGGCCACCGTGTGCGCGGAGGCGGCGGAGTCTGCCGGCGCCAACAGGCCGCGCGTGACCTCCGCGGTGAAGACGGGGCTCGAGAGCCGCTCCCCCGGCGAGCTCCTCACGCTGACCGCCGCCGCCGCGACGTGCCTCAGGGGAGCCGCCGCGCTGAAGCTCAGGGCGGCTGACGTGAGAGGAATCAGCACCGGCAACGGAAACGGCAACGCAATGGTCATGAGCATCAGCGCCAGCATCCAGAAAGGCATCGCCCTCAGGGTCTGCCTACCATGCGGTGAGAGCATTGCTTGACACGTCACGGCCCCCATTGTTCTGATCCACTGCGAACCTCGAAGCTAATAGCATCCGCCACTGATGACTGATTGATTGCAGGGAACGTACGGGTGAGGACGGTGTCCGTCTCCGCCCGGCGCGGCGGCACGGTGGTGCTGAGGCTGGGGAAGAAGCGGCTGGGCGGAGCCTTCGCCACCTACCATGACCGTAAGATATTCCGATCGATCAACCAATTTGAGTCGTGATTAGTAGCTACTATACACGGGCAACGACGAAGCTCGCATACATGGTCACCACGACGCATACGCACCGGGCACCAGCACCACACGAGCATGCAGCGCGTCCTTCTCTACAAAAAGGGAGTGCATATATATGTTCGTCGTCTACCTGCTGCTTTGCTTAACCATCCGTCCATGCAGCACGTGACACCACGCGCAGGCGTCGTCGTCTTCCTCTCGCCTCACCTGCGCGCACGCGCTGCTTGTCGTCTCGCCGCCGGCATGCACCACCTGAAATGTCCTCTCTTCGACAGCTCAGTCTTGTCTCGTCGTCTGCCCAGTCCCCCACACCATATGTGCACCTTGCACGGTCGAGCCATGGCGGCACGTCGCATTCCGACCACTTGCACACTGGCGTATCGATCGACTGTTCGTCTCCACGTACGTGTCTGGCTGTGTTACTGACGCGATTTCTATCTGCCCATTTTGTCGTGATACAGACGAGCTCCTCGCTGTGTCGCCCGGAGGCGAGGCGGTGGTGGACGGCAGGAGGTGCTTCGCGGTGGCGCTGTGCACGTCGGCGGGGACAGTGCAGCTTCTTCTGGAGGACCAGACGCACTGCAAGGTCTGGAAGGCCGCCATCGAGGGCATGCTGTCGGAAGCAAAGCTCAAGCACGCCAAATAATTTATAGAGGGGTCATTAATTCTGCTTGATCTAGTATAATTTTTGCATCTGAGTTCCGAAGTTGTTAATGTACATGTAAATAATTTGAGTTGTGATCAATAAAATATATACTACTCCAGTAGTAGATTTTGTCGATTGTTGAACATCCTGATGAGCTGCACCTAAGCAAAGTCATGGCCTGGCCTCATGGGGAATGTACAAAACTCTTCACACAATTATAAATTAAGTACATCAATTTTAGGTTCAGAATTGAATTCAAACGATGAATAGTATCACAATTCATCTAAATGCCGTTGTGAAAAGGAATTTGTAGAGGGATCGTTAATTCTGCTTGATCTATAATTTTTGCAGCTTGAGTCCCTAAGTTGTTAATGAATATGTACAAAATTAAGTTGTCATCAACACAAAATACAGTAGATTTTATCGATTGTTGGGCATCCCATGCTGCACCTAATATAAGCATACAAGTCACACCTGAGAGGGGTATATAAATTGTCTAACCCTTTCCATCAATACGAACTTTTGATTACGTTGTCTAGTGCATCAAACATGACAATTGTCTCAGGAAATCAAATTTCGGTTCAAAATTCGAATGGAAACACAATACATTTAAAGAAACACAAACGTCATCTCGCACTGAAAAAAACGTTAAACCTAGCATTTAAAGTTCTATGAGCTAGGTACAACCACCCTCCTAAGGCTCTCCACAGCATATGATTTCATCGGTGCCGAAACCACTTTTGGATCATGCGGCACCGGTGGCCTCCATTACCCAGTCGGTGCCCAATATTTTTTTATGGGAACGGGAGCATCTACATGATACAATGCCCAAACTCTTCATCCAATACATTAGTAATATTTTATGTATTATGCATGCGGCTTAAACTCTTCATAATTAATTGTGTGAAAAATCTCTTGTGTTCCGAGCTAATTAAGCATGTTGCATGTGGTGCTTCTTTCTCTATGAATACATGCAACATTCACATTAATTAGCATCATATTGCATCGAAGAAAAAAAAACGTATATTTGATAGTGGCCTTTTATAGAAAAAGAGGGAGTACTATGAAACTCCTACCATCAAAATACATCATTATTTTGAAGGCGTTTACCTTGCATTTCTGAACCATTTCATCAAAGTATTTATGCTCTTGCCCACGCAGCGTCTGGAATTTTTCTACAGTGTCAATGTTAACCTTATGTTTTGTGTTAGGCTTCGGAGGATCAAATGGACATGCGAGAATGGCAATATTAGCATCCCCAACAGTAAGAAAAGTCAACAGCTACAGGTCCACAAATCTTTGCCATTTGTGGGTGGCTCATATCTTAGTCAACAACAATCGCAGCAAGCATCTGCTTACACCGGTTAACACTGCAGAATAAAAGTCATAGGTCCAATTAGACAAATGGTGGAAACATAAATTAAATGTAAGATCAAAAATATTATTAAGGCCCTAACAGAAATCTGTCATGAAAGATCAAAAATTGGCTGGAGAGTTGATAAGTTAAGAGTGAATATCGAATATCTTATGACTTACTGTACATCTTTGAGGACAGAGTTGTCATGCAGGTCTGCACCAAGGGCTCTATATTTGCAGCAGTAAACTCGAACTTCTTGGAGATACATTCAAGGTGATCAAAAGCAATCTTTGAGGCCATCTCATAACCTTGGGCAATCCTTATTGGGTGAATACCACACTCTAGCAGTTTATCAGCTCGCTCAAGCAGTGACCCGGCTAGACTACCTCCCCGGTGGTACCATCCCCAATTTCATAGTCTTGACTACGGGAAAGCTCCACCATCAAGTTTGCAATCTGGTTGTCAACATACATTTGCACCAGGATTGTCGCTCGTCATTTGCTGAAAAATCATAAGGGAAGTACACACTCAGTAAACAACCAGGAGAGGGGGAAAAAGTACATAGGTAGCCGTGCAATCAACTGTTAAAAAACATAAGCCCAGGTCCAAATCGACGCAGCGTGTCCATAGATATCCATTCCAAAACCCTAAGTAATAGGCAACAGACATCCTTATGCTTGAATATTGGGTATTTTAGCCCATTTAACAATTCCTGAAGTTGACTAGGAGAATAGGGAGACTAGGGAGACGTCCTCTCATGAATAATACCATGTTTCATACAGAAAGAATCAAACTCATTTGAGAAGTACTCTCCAACACGATCTGACTTGATATATTTAATTTTCTTTTCAAGTTGACTCTCAACTTCTGTCTTTTAGATTTTACAGTAGTGTAGAACCTCATCTTTAGTACTTAACAAATATACATAGCAATATGAATCTGACTGCTCGTCAACCTTCGTCTACGTCTACTTCCTCTTCGTCCACTACGTCTGCATCACCTTCGTCATTGTCATGGGAACCGACACCGGCCGCCTCGCTGCTAAGAAGGCTGCCGCTGACGACGCCTCCACTTCTGCTTCGGCTAATTGCCTACTAAAGGATACAACACGATTATCATTGTTCAAGAAATCGTCTGAGTAACCAATTAATCGGCTAGGTGATCACTGCTCGGTGGGTACTGAATAGATTAGCACCGGATGTCAGACCGATTAATCGGGCTGTCAGGACGATTAATCAGCTGCCAGACCGATTTATTTTGTAGGTTTCTTGCCTTCTAGTTTGGATGCATCAAGATCAAAGTGTTCAGATATGCTTATCTATGCTTGCCATAGCATAATTTAGTATAATTACATATCTAGGAACATGAGAGTATTAAATAATATAGAAAATATTATATATATGCACGCAAATTATGTTTATTTTCTATTTTGACTACCGAATACTGGTCGACGATTAATCCAATTAATTAGACGATTTATCGATTAATCACTACTCAGTGGCCGACGGAGCAGTTACCGGTTACTAAATTCCCGAACAATGACTTACTAAATTCCCGAACAATGACGATTATCCCTCTCCTGGTTATTTGCTTACTTGTCGTACTAGTGATTTGTGTAGATATATCTACTATCTGTCTAGTATACAATTACATAATCAAATTTCAGTATGTCATTAGCACCATTTATGTTATGATTTTAATTAATGCTTAGATTAATATAATCGAACAATTGCTTATATTCTCAACACCTTATTATGGCAGTAGAAAGCATGCTTCACTCGAAATCAGTAGAAAATAACTGGGCTATCGATTGAAGCCAAGCATTTCCACTTTGCATCCAATGAGCACCAAAATTGAACGAATTCATGATATCGATGAGCTAGCTACAGAAATGCAGACTTTCTTTCCCTCGGGAATAAAATCAGAGCCATTTCTCCAACGGAACAAAGAGTCCTACAAACATCTACTGGATCTCATGACAGATGTAGCGTAGTAATGCACCTAGAGAAAATTGCAGATAACACCAACCTTTGGTGCAAAAGTTGCACAAAATACAGAAATCAAACATCTTTTGCGGCTAGCCCCAACTTTTCGCTTAATAAGTTGCATCTAGCCCAAAACATTGATTTAGAGGCTTAACATTTAACTAACATAAGTATTATTGTACCACATATCATAACTATACGAGAATCATCATCATCTATATTATTTGATGGTTGGATCTAAAATTTATGGCTAATAATTAACAAGATAATTATAGATATCTTACCAGGTAATGTAGGTTGACACGATTAAGTTGAAATACTCTCAACATAAAAAATCGTTTCGTATATAATAATAATGTACGCGTAGTCTTTTATTTTAACGGTCCTTTTTATCTATTTTAGACTCTCATATTTTTCGCTACAGAAACAACTCTCATGTTTGATCAGACGTGAAGAGCGTTTATAAATACTGAAACTCGTGTTTCAAGATAATATACTACCTAGTCCGTTAAGAAAAAACTCAAACATGAAGAGATGTATATGCGCGGGATATTCAAGCTAATTAGCTTGTGTGTGAGTGTATGTCATGACATGGTGATGGTGGTACATTGTAAAAACAAAATCTAGCCAGAAAACATAAACGATGCAGTAACATAATCGACTACGTTTGTTATAATATATATCATAATATCATATAATTATGATATACAGTGTAAATATACAATATAATGATCATGGACCCACACATTAGAATCTTGTTAAGCCCTTAAATCAATGTTTTGTTCTAGATGCAACTTATTAGACGAATAACTGGTGCTAGCTGCAAAAGATGTTTGATTTCTATGTTTTGTGCAACTCTTGCACCAAAGGTTGATGTTATCTGCAATTTTCTGATGCACCTAGGAAGGGAACCTTAAGCTCAGCTTGGATCAGTATTCATCAAGCAGTGCGGAGAAGGGAGTGGGGCGGTTACTTATGGTGATTTCGCCGTCGGGGGACTGACGGATCTTGTCCATGCCCTTGGGCCCAGGGAGGAGCGGAGGATGCGCGCGACGGCCTTGCCGTCGACAACAGTGGCCTTGTGCGCGTTGAGCCCCAAAGGCGCGACTTGCGGTCCTGCTCCCTCAAGATGATGAACGGCCGGCCGAAATCGTCGATGGACATCGCCATGGCCGCCGCCGATGATGCCTGCTACTCAGGGCGCACGCGCTCTGTGCTCGGAAGGTGCTGGAAGAGTCAGATCGCGCCAGGAGGAGGCGGCGCAATGGCGCTGAGCGCGTAGCAGTGGCGATCTCTGGAGGCCTAGCAAAAACGATGGGCTTCACCGATGTATGGGTCGGGCTGGACAGATGGCCTGAATCGTAAGTCCGCGGAGATATAGGCGCGTTGGAGGCCCATCATCTCTTACTGTACCAAACAAGAGAGGTTATTAAAAAAAGGATTAAGTATTTTTTTCACCCGAAATCTCATGTTTTGGCTACTTTTCACCCTAAACTTTAAATTTAGAGAATCTACACCCTAAAGTATACGAAACCGGACAATGTGCACCCTAAGGTGGTTTTCGATCGATTTGGGTGCTTTTCTTTGTTGACTAGGCGACGACGTGGCAATGACGGCGCATCGAAACGTGGGCCCCACATGTCATCCTCAGTTGATCTGTTTTTTTGCGAACAACTTTTTCTCTCGAATAAGCTGCGTTGACTTCTATGATCTGGAGCGTCTCGATGGCGTCCTGCTTCCGGCCGTGCACCAGCAGCCACCGCGACGACTCTTCGGCGACTCACCAGCAGCCACCGCCTTCGTTAGCAGGCTGCTGCTACTACCGAGGAAACACTGCAGCTATTTGAGAATTCAGAGCAATGCGGATGCAACCAAAATTATAATTACCTAAGACATCGAGTTGTGAGCCCGGGGGCCGGCCTCTGCGCTTGCCGTCAGGATTCGAGTTGGAACCGCCTGCACCACCGGAGTGCCCGCCAGCGTCGGTGGCAGGTTTCAGGCCCGTGTCGAGGGCCCCGTCCGGGCCGTACTTCCTCGGCCTCCCCCTCTTCTTCTTCATGAGCTCCCCGCCGCTGCCGCCGATGACGATGGCGCCTGATGCACCGCCGCTAACAGGCTGTTGCATGCCCGGCGGCGGCGTGTGGGAGTCGATCATGTCGGCGCTCGTGGCGACGTTCTTGCGCTTCACCTCGACGACGGCGGCCACCGCCATGGTGACGGGAGAGCACCAGGCCCGTGCAGATGCGCTGCAGGTGTGTGATGCCCATCTCCGTCCCTGTTGCGCGGCGCGCGAACGGGATGATGACGTGGTCGTAGATGGGCGCCAGGAGGATGATGAAGGTGACCGGGAACACCGGGAGCGACGCCGTGGGCACCTTGAGGCCCCCGAGGCGCGTGTCCATCGTCGCCGCCTGCTCCACCGAGAAGGTCGAGAGCTAGGCCAGGCAGCAGTTGAGCATGATGGTGGCGAGGAAGATGAGGAGCACCATGAGCACGATCTTGACGTCCTCAGCTCCTGCACCGTGCATGCCAGGGCCCTGTGCCGTGGCTGGCACTGCACCGCGCGGTTCAGGACCGCCAGCTCCTGGGACGGCCGTAGCCTCGTTCTCGGGAGCCCACACCTCGCCGGCCTTGTTGTACTCTTTCATGTCGGTGTTCCCCGTCGGGCTAAGTATAGTCGGCCGGAAGCAGGACGCTATTGAGACGCTCCAGATCCTGGAAGTCAACGCAGCTTATTCGAAAAAAAAAGTTGTTCGCAAAAAAACAGATCAGCTGAAGATGACATGTGGGGCCCACGTTTCGCTGCGCCACGTCATTGCCACGTCGTCGACTAGTCAGCACAGAAAACCATCAAAATCGATCGAAAACCACCTTAGGGTGCACATTGTCCGGTTTCGTATACTTCAGAGTGTAGATTCTCCAAATTTAAAGTTTAGAGTGAAAAGTAGCCAAAGCATGAGATTTCAGGTTGAAAAATATACTTAATCCTTAAAAAAAAAAGAGGTTTGAAATCCTGGCGACCAACTATTGAACGGGCCGGTCCACCTGTCCGTCATATGCCATGGCCCACTGGCCTTGACGATAGTTTTATTTCCAAATTACCCTGTTACTTCGTTGCCAAGGATAGCTCAGCAAAGAGAAAAAGGACGGCGAAATTGTTACACGGTTGCGTGTGAGATGATGCCATGATTTATGCTTGTCCTGCAAAATATTTATTACACGAACTATAATCTATTTGACTTACTGAGAGTAGAATAGTTATTCTACACCCAACTAGTATCTTTTTAAACCGTAAACAAGCTTATATGTCACGTAAATTTTATCATACTTCGTACATTAATAAGAACGTAAGAAAATAATAACATGACGTAAAATTTTATTTATGTGACATATAAAAAGTATGATGTAAAATACACATGTTTTGCTATTTTTACACTATATGACTTATATATTACATTTTTATATAGTTCTTTTTATTGTGGGACAGCATAAATGTAATCGTTTGCATGATAATATTTTTTATTAAAACAATGTAAACAATCTCATGTGTAAAATAAATAATTCTACATCTGGCTGTAGAATAGGGTTTGTATGTACTACGGAATATATATTTCAATTTCAAAAAGAAGGCTTGGTTTTGCGTTGACAAGGACTCGACAAAAGATACTCCTCCGATTCTTAAAATTGTGTCGTAGGGTGTACTAGAATTTGTATGTAATCAGTTCTCGACATTAGTAGAAATTATGTTATTATTACCATTGCTTTAACGTATGAACAATGAATAGTAAAAAAACATTTAATTTCAGTCCAACAAACTCAATCAAAATTTAAGTTTCGGTGACCAAAGCAGCTTTCGCCCGTCGACCTGTAGTCATGGAATATATCTCGACTTTGAATATCGCAGGGGCAAAACCGGGATAGACACGCCCCCAATCCGGTACGATTTCCACGACAGCGACGCCTCTCTGCTTGCCTGCTTCCTTCGTCCACACCACACCTCACGGCTCACGCACGGCAAAGCAGAGCGCCGCCCGCCTTCTAGAACCTTCCATCGTAACCCGCTTTCGAATCCCGGAGCCGCCGCGGCCATGAAGCCCATGGAGAACGTGATCGTGCTCGTGAACCGCATCCAGCGCGCCTGCACCGTGCTCGGTGACCACGGCGGAGACGGCGCCGCCTCCGCCCTCCCCACCCTCTGGGAGGCCCTCCCTTCCGTCGCCGTCGTCGGAGGCCAGGTCCGCCGAACGCCTCCGCTCTCCCCACCTAGGGTTTTCGTTTTCGCGACTTAATTAATTACTGGGGCGCGCGCGCTTGGTTTCATCTTTCTGCGCGTTCGTACGTACGTGCAGAGTTCGGGGAAGTCTTCCGTGCTCGAGAGCATCGTGGGGCGCGACTTCCTTCCTCGTGGCTCTGGTATGGCCGTGAACGTTCTTTCTTACTCGGAGCTTTCGAATTTTCGTACCGCGGGTTTCATGGTTAACTTCGGTTTTGTGCGCGTTTTTTTTATTCGCAGGGATCGTGACGAGGAGGCCTCTGGTTCTGCAGCTGCACAAGACGGAGGATGGGGGGCAGGATTACGCCCAGTTCCTGCATATGCCGAATCACCGCTTCACTAATTTCGGTGAGCGCTCTCTGTGCCCGCGCTCGCATACGGTTTCAGTCATATCTAGTTAGGGGTTATTCTGGAGTTCTGCTTGATTCAGTAGTAGCAGTATTAGTTGACTAGTAAACCAATGCCCTTTTCCCAATGTTTACTCGGATTATCCGTGCTATTAGGAGGTGCGGTGCAATGGTATTTGTATTTTGTACCGGCAGCAGAAGCTGTATTGCTCGGTTACAGTTTCAGGACAGCTACACGTGTGACATTCAGGCTGGGCGTGTGTAATAGAGAAAATGTGTGATTTTATTGTTTATTGCCACTGTTGTGATCTTCTAATCTTTTAACACTTAATGGATAATGTTCCATGGTGACTTTTCACTCTACGATCACTATGAAGGTAACTCAGACTACGTTGTGCCTAGGATTATTAGCACCATGTCTAGAGAGATAGATGATTTTGTTTGAGCAATACAGGTGGTATCGATTAATTTTTTCTCTGCATTTAGTTCTAGGAGTTCAAGTGTAATGTGTTTGGTATTCAGCTGATTTCTATATTGCAACAAGTATCTAAAAACATCATAAACGCCAATTTTCTTGAAAAAATGACTATCACCTGTAATAAAATTTGAAAAGTTTCTGAATTTTCACTACTGGGAAGGTACTCAAGTTGATTTAGACACTTATAGCGTACTTTCTGTTGACTTTTGCTTTGTGCAGCTCTTGTGCGGAAGGAAATTGAAGATGAAACTGATAGGTTGACAGGGAGAACAAAACAAATATCTTCAGTTCCTATTCATCTCAGCATATATTCACCAAATGGTAATATACTGGTATACCCTTGTTTTAACTTAGTGATGTTTGTTTGTTTGTTATATTGAAGGATAATATTGTTGCTAATTTTTAATTAATATAAACTTCCTTGTCCATTTATTCGAATAGCTGTGTAACTTCTCTGCTTGAGAACAGTAGCCATGTATCTTTGATTTACTTTGATTTTTATGGTGGTTTTTATATATAGCTTTTTACCTCTTCGTAAAAAGTATAAAGACCTTGATTTAAACAGTGGTATTCATTCATATCTGCATCTTATTGATGCCTTAATTATCTTCCATAGAGGCCATGCTTTTGAATCTTCTTGATAAATCATTTATTGTATTCAATGGATTTTTGCAGTTGTGAACTTAACATTGATTGATCTGCCGGGTCTAACTAAGGTTGCTATAGGTATGCGAGTTTTTCTTTTACATTCTCTGATTTATGCGATGATCACCAGGAATTCATCATGTTACCATCTTTTTCAGATGGACAGCCTGAAAGCATTGCCCAGGATATTGAAAATATGGTGCACTTATATGTTGACAAGGTATTGACATTGCTTCAGTTTGGTGCACATGCCATACATAAGATGTGCTTGTTTGATGTTTACCTATGGAGTGACACATTCCTATCCTCTTTTGTAGCCAAACTGTATTATACTTGCTATATCTCCTGCTAATCAAGATATAGCAACATCTGATGCCATTAAGCTTGCTCGGGATGTTGATCCAACAGGTATGAACCAAAGTTTTGTACTTATTTTGCTGCGATATACTGATTCTATTAACTGATGATACCACGCTTCAGGGTGATGTTGAATAATTATGTCTTTGCTATTTGTTGTACATACCTATCATCACTGGTGGAGCTACCAATATATTGTTGGGCGGGCCAAGCTAAAACAGAGCACAAAAAATTCAAATCCTGAACCATTTACTTCAGTAGGCAACTAGACATCTTGGGCACCCTCGCCGGATTGCCACTGCTACTTTCGGGTGCTGCTGCTGGACGCCTGGACATCCGTGGCTCAGTCGCCGGCTTACATCTGCTGCCCTAAACAAAGACGATGGATGCACCGCTGACGAAAACAATGAAGTAAAAAACTGAATGGGGGAACAGATGAACTTTCTCTCACGTGGGTGGGCTGGGCTATTGGCTTTACACATAGTGGCATGGGTATAATTTTGTTTTTAGCTATTAGGTTTGGCGGGCCACAGCCCAGTTTTTCTCGCACTATGGTCCGCCCTTTCCTATCACAATCTTTGCTGAGGCCATTTGCTTCAAACATTTCAGCACCACGGGTGCTCACCATGAAAAATAAAAACAAAACTATCTCTTGGGAGAAAAATCATGCATAATTCATCATACATTGTGTAGAAACTCTCGATTATGGGGTTCTACATTTGATTACTGAGCTATGAAGGATATAAAATTCACTCCAATACCTTAGGTTCTCGTCTCTCATATTTAGGGCGTGTTCATATTTCATTCTGATATATTCCCCGCTAATGACACAACTGTATTTGCTCAATTCACTCATATTACTGCTGAGTGATAATTTTTATTTCTCTTAGGTGAAAGAACCTTTGGTGTGTTGACTAAGCTGGATTTGATGGACAAGGGAACAGATGCACTTGATGTATGTTTGTGTTTACTCTTTCTTTGTGCGTTTTGGCCTTATTATGGACCTTTTAATTCCCAATACTCGTTTTCCTCACTAAGGTTCTCGAAGGAAGAGCTTACAGGCTACAGCACCCGTGGGTTGGAATTGTTAACCGCTCGCAAGCAGATATCAACAAGAACGTTGACATGATTCTTGCTAGAAGAAAAGAACAAGAGTTCTTCGAGTCTAGTCCTGAATATGCTCATCTAGCCAGCAGGATGGGTTCAGAATATCTTGCTAAACTTCTTTCACAGGTTCAAAAATTCCTCCTGGTGTTTCTGTTTATTGTCTTGGCAACTTAGCAATGGGCCCGTCATGCAATCATATTTCTATCTCTCAGGAACTCGAGGCGGTGATCAGAGCACGCATTCCAAGCATCACATCCTTGATAAACAAAACCGTTGATGAGCTTGAATCTGAGATGAATCACCTTGGTAGACCTATTGGATCTGATGCTGGGGTAATCAACTGAACTTTTGTGCTAAATTGCATTGTATCGAAACAGACAAATGTAACATCATGTATGTACTTGTGCAGGCTCAGTTATACCTAATTTTGGAGCTTTGCCGTGCATTTGACAAAATATTTAAAGAACATCTTGATGGAGGGTAAATTCCATTGTTACTATTTCATGTCTTTATTTTCCTAACAGTGCACTTGCACATGTCTTTTTGTGATAAGTAACGTAGATGTAAAAATATGCAGACGACCTGGTGGTGATCGAATATACGGTGTCTTCGATAACCAACTCCCTGCTGCTCTGCGGAAGCTTCCATTTGACCGCTACCTCTCCTTGCAAAATGTAAAACGAGTTGTGTCAGAAGCTGATGGTTATCAGCCTCATTTAATTGCTCCTGAGCAAGGGTACCGTCGACTGATCGAGTCTGGTCTGAATTATTTTAGAGGTCCAGCTGAAGCTTCTGTAGAGGCTGTAAGAATTCTATTCCTGTGCCCTAAAAAGGAATGCTCCTGTGGTTGCCTGGTTTGTTATGTTTCTCTAAGTCCCTTTTACTGCCACTGCAGGTGCATAATGTTTTGAAAGAGCTGGTAAGGAAATCGATTGGGGAGACTGAGGTTGGTTATCTGGCACTAACTTTTCCATATCTCTACTTGTACTTTTCTTTCTCAAGATATGTAATCGCGAGGATGATATTGTATCACCAGGAATTGAGAAGATTTCCCACTCTTCAAAGGGAGCTTGCTGCTGCATGCTTCCACTCCCTGGAGAGATTCCGTGAAGATGGTCGGAAAACTACTGTTCGATTGGTTGATATGGAGTCGACGTATTTGACAGTGGAGTTCTTCCGCAAGCTTCCACAGGAAGTGGACAGGGCTGGAACTGAAAACCCTCCCACTCCTTCTTCTGATCGTTACACTGATGCACACTTCAGGAGGATTGCTTCTAACGTATCGTCATACATTGGCATGGTATCTGATACACTGAAGAATACTATCCCAAAGTCTGTTGTTCACTGTCAAGTTCGGGAAGCCAAGAGGTCCTTGCTGAACTATTTCTATACTCAAGTGGGCAGCAAAGATGTAAGTGTCCTCTTTTGTTGTCTAACTATGTTCATTCCTTCTCCTTTCATTCCTTTCATTGATCAATTTCTTGTGTAGGCTACGCAGCTCGCACTACTCCTCGATGAGGATCCTACTCTTATGGAGCGCAGGCAGCAATGTTTTCAGAAGCTTGAGCTACACAAGTCTGCAAGGGATGAGATTGATGCGGTTTCATGGTCGCGATGAAGATAACCTACTATGTTCTTGTAATATATGGTTGCTTCCTTAGTTGAACGCATTTTTCTTTGACAAACGCAGAATCAGTCGTCGGTTATTCTAGACTTGTGTTGTCAAATCTTAGTTGACCGATCAGTTACTGTGATGTATATAACTCCTAGCTATTAGTATGAGTAGTAGTGTTTTTGAATATGTCATGATTGCCATTAGGAACATCTTGCGCACTTCTAGGCCAAATTATAGTTTCTGATACTTTTTTAGCAGGATGCATATGCTGATCTTTCACAATCTATGTGCACACTACTAAGCACAAGCAATGACCTTTAACAATCTTTCTGCAGACTTCTAAACACAAGTAGTCGTTTCTGGCACTTTTAGTAGGTTGCATATGTTGGTTTCTCTTTTTCTGCTTATTTCAGTTTTGAGAACTTCAGACTATTTTTGCCTCTGCCCCTTCTGCTCTTATTTAAGTTTGTTCAGACTAAGGATGACAGTGGGGCCGGTTTGAACGGATATATCAAAACCAGATTCAAATTTAAATCCATCAGCGTCATTATGACCTATCCAGGAAAGTATCCATGTGCATGGATGTCGCCCCATATCCAAACCCGCCGGATATCAGGTATCAATGGATATCCACGGGTAATGCATCGAAGTATCACATGACAACCGGGTATCTACTGGATATTCATGTGGTAAAATCTTTACCCGTGCCCACCCCATGAGTTAGCGGATATCCGTCCCATAAAATCTATGAGTAGTTGGAGCCCTCTAACCCCTTATCCACCGGGTTGATATCCATAAATACCCGACTCCATGAATAAAATTCTCATCCTTACATCATAAATCATACCATAGCTGCTACTCCGTACTAGATTTAAGTTTAGAGAGGCTTTTGTTTCCAGCGTTGCTGGACACCAATTAGACAAGAGCCACGCGGTGAACATACCGCTATTCCATTTGAACATCTTCATTCCAAGTAAGGATCACCCGCTATCTTGATGATTTGTTATCAGTAACTTCTCAAGACTCCAAAAGAGGTATTTGAGCTACATAAGTCAGGTCATTTCGTTGCCGGTTCTTTTGTTCTACTTTTCGTTGGTTCCGCAGGCAGGATACAAATGGCCTGTACTTTGCCTGTCATCTACGTATCTTCAGTAGACTTGACTTTGACTCTGCAGTGCGCTATGTTGAACTGACTATGGTTTTACGTGGTGATTCTTCACCTGGTAGTTGCTACTGCAGATTCCACGTTTTCTAGAGCTGCACTTTTCTTCCCCATTGATCTTTTCACGAGCACCATGCGTAGAACCGATCTTATAGTACCGACAATACAAGAGTTTGACATATTCATCCCGAGACATGTACCACTGGTAATCACACAAGACACAATGGCCTTATGTCAATTCTCTCAGTTTCCACCTCCCCATATGTTACGAGGGTATTGACCTTGAAGACTTCCTCAAAGATATCCTTTATTCGTCACACCTTCCCTTTGAAGTATTTTGAACTCCCACTTTTGATTTGGAGGCTTTGGAGGGTGGACCTTCAACCCCTTGAGGACGAATTGCCGGAAAGCTCCCCGCTCGGAATGGCAACTACATCACCATGGCCGGTTGCACCTCTCTTGCGAAGTCGGTGCTCACTTCCCGATAAATCTAGCACTTGACCCCCCTCATCATCCCCGTTGGAACATTAACAACATTTGAGATGGTGGAGAGAGCGTTCCTTTGGTCGGGCAAAGACAAGACCATCGAAGCGCAATATAAGGTCAACTGGGACTAGGTTTGCGGCCCAATTTTTTTTGGAGGACTTGGGTTTCTAAACCTCAAGAAGTTCACGAGAGGACATAGACCTCTTTTACGCCGCCGCTTCCAAACTGCAGTTTATGTCCCGTGTGCAAGAGAGCTCTGGAGTCGACGAACCACCTCCTCGTCAGTTGTCTCTTTACTAGCCGCCTTTGGGGCCTCATCCAAGATTGGCTTGTCCTACACGCCATGATCTACAACAATGGTCAACTCCTCCATCCAAAATAGGAGGCTCCCGATGACGAATGGATCCTCCCCAAACCGCAATGCTCTTGCATCTATCGCCTTTTAGCTAGCCTTTTGGAAATTTTGGAACGAGCACAACACCCAAGTTTTCCAGAAACAAACACGTCCCCCTTTAGTCATCATCGACAAGATAAAGAAAGAGACACGCATTTGCTTGGACGCCGGTGCAAAAAGTTTGAGTGAAACCATTCGGAAGAGTAGAACCCCCTGTAATTACCGCATTTAATTTCTTGTAAAACACCTTCAAGTTTAACTTGACTAAATTTACCGCAATTAAAATCGAAGCAAGTACTAGTATTGAAGTATCAAAACTAAATTTTCCGACCAGTATTTTTTTTACATGTTTTCCGACCAGTGTGTTTTTAAGCGAAATTCCTACCAGTGTTAATTCAGGCACAAATGGCCATGTGATATGTCGCAGTCGATCGTGATGGTAATGCCTGAACGAACAATCTCCAAAAACCGCATCGTAGACTTTATTATAGGATACTGTAGTATACAATAAATCGAAAAGAGAAGATCCGTAGTTGTTGGACAATTATACACCTCGCAATTTACAACTCTACTAGCAGGTAGCATGTTCGCATGTGCTGGCCGGCGAGCAACGTCTACTCACTAACCAGCGAGAGCAGAATGGTTTGTTGCCTCCGCTATTTGTCGCGCTTGCACAGGTCTATCCATTAGCCAAGCCACTCCATGAACCGTCTAATGACTGAAGCACATGCCTAACACAAAACATAAACACGTAGTCATTGCACTGGGATACTGGATGCTATTTCTCATCGGTACATTTAGTCCATGACGACGAGGTAAAAGAGATCATTACTAGTAGGAAAAAAAAGGTTACCACTGACGAGCTGTTTTTGTCTAGTGCAGGCGAACAACTGTCCGCCAGCAGAGTTACGCCAGTAGTAACCTTTACCGTTGGTGAACAACTGCTCGCCAGCGGTAGAGGCGGCCACAGCTGACGAACGGCGCTATGTTCGCCAGTGGCAGTAGGCCACAACACTGACGAACGAACCTTGTTCGCCAGCGGTGCTGCACCCGCTGTCATCGCTAGTCCCTGCGGGGTAGTGGCATGTTCGCCAGTGGCATAATTTTCAAATTAAATATTTTAATTTAAAATAACAGATTACATGATTATATATATATACCAGAATTGCAGTCAGTTATCCAGAATTCCAGATATGTATTACAAACAATTTGATAATTCTGAAATATAGATTCACACATATGCATTACAAACATGTTCATGACATTACAAGGTTCACACATATGCATTACAAACATGTTCACGAGAAAATTTGACAATACCCAAATACAATGTTCATACATATGCATAATTTGACAATGCCCAAGCTTCTAGCTTCCGACTCCTCCATGCAAGTTTCTAGCTTCCGGCTCCTCCTTCGGTTGCTCCACTCCTTCATTCTACTATACAACATGACTTACAAAGTGAGAAATAAACAAAATTAGTGTTGTCAAGGTAAAACATGCCCCATATAGTGAAACACAGCTTTGTTGAACCAAGTAGGACGACACCCAACTTATATGTGTGCATATTACAAGGTCCAACAAACTATCAGGATATCATATAGTGTATGACATCATCATTTTAATCATTGGCATAGAAAAAAGATGATAAAAAAGATGGTAAAAGCACTGAAATTGAACACCCACGAGAAATTCAGAAAATAAGTCCAGTGCCTCATATATTGGACACAAATTTAGAGATGGCGTTTCAGAAATACAATGAGATGTAGAAAAATGTGTATTTGTACACATCACAGGTTTCTGAGACGCCACCTCTGAATCACACGGTGTCACAACAATTTAATCATTGGCATATCAACGATTTAAGCATGCCTCATATATTGAAACACACAAAATTTAAAAATATGCCTCATACTTAATCAATTATTAAAACACACAATGGATCCTGATAACCTCGTTGAACCAAGTCGGAGGCACACAACTTATATGTGTGCATCATACAAGGTTCAACAAACTATCAGGATATCATATAGTGTGCGACATCATTTTAATCATCGGCATTCTATAGAATAAATACTATAAACACAAACACATGCCTCATATATTGGACACAAATTTAGAGATGACGTTTCTAAAATTCTGTGAGATGCCACAGAAAATGTGTATTGTGCACACCACAGGTTTCAGAGACATCACCTCTGAATCACACGGTGTCACAACGGTTTAATCATTGACATATCAAAAGAAGGCACTCAAGAAAAACAATAAAGAAGGCCTCATATGGAATTGATTTAGAGATGAAGTGAGCGAACAACATGGAATGAACACTGTATATGCGTTTAGACCACATGGTTCACTCACTCCTCGCTAAAGATGTAACGTGCAAATCATCTGTTCTAATCATCGGCCAAATAGTGAAGCAGTAAAATTCAGTGGAAAAGAATAGTGCAACTCTAACAGATTTTAATACCATAACATGAAAAAGAATGCCTCATACATATACTGAACACACAAATTCAGGGATGGCGTGAGTGAAATCCAGTGGGATGCAGAAAATGTGAATATATTCATGCACATCACAAGTTTCACTAACGCCACCCCTGTATCACATAGTGTGCGACAACATTTTAATCATGGGCAAATGAAGTACATTTTAATCAATTATATAGTATAAAAACTGGATATTTAGATCTGCATAAAACACCATATTGTAACATTGTGTATGCCACAATTTGCTCCAAGTAAGTAATAAACATTGTGTATGTCTAATTATCGTAGATGCAGGAAAAGTAAAAAAATCCTTCAAGCTATTGATTCTATAGCATGGCATGCTATCAACCACAAGTGCAGACCAACTTCTGCACTTTTATCAACCGACTTCTAAGAGCACCCACAGTGGGGCGCTTAGACAGGGGCGCTAGGGATTAAAGCTTGGCGGTTTTCTTCAATTCGTGGATGCTCTAGTTCCAACTAGAAGTCGTTTTTTTGTCATCGATGCCTAACTAGGAGTCCGACGCCTCCCAAATCGTGGATGTTCTAGTTCCAACTGTAAGCTAGCCGTACCGAAGCAAAATGGGTAGCGGAAGGGGGGGGGGGGGGACCAGACGTACCGACGACGTGGGTGCCGAACGCGACGGTGACGATGGCCTCGGAGGCGCGGAAGGCGGTGGAGTACAGCGGGCGGGCGGAGGCGCGAAAGGTGGTGGAGTGCGGCCGCCGGCGACGACGAGCTTGGCCATCTCGTCGCGGTGGAGGCCCCCGTCCCCAATGGTGTCGAAGCAGAGGAAAGGCGCGACAAGAGGCGGGGACGCGGAGGTCGGCGGAAGGCGGCGCCGTGGCCTCGCGCGGAGGGGGAGGCTGTGGAGGGCCCTCCGCGGCTAGCACGGCCGGAGCCCATCGGGATCCATCACGGGAGGGTGAGAGGAGGAAGGCGGCGACGACGGAGGGGAGGTGCGGCCGGTGGAGGCGACGACAGAGGGGTGTCCACCGCGGCGGCGGGCTGGAGGAGTCGGGCGCGCTGCGCCCTCGCTGGGCATCTGCAGGCGGAAAAGAGATAAGAGAGAGAGAAAGGTGCGGGCCGGGCGCCGATGGGAGCTAGTGGATGGGAAGAGATAAGGGCCGGGATACAACCGCCTCATTACCCCTAGCGGGCATTTTATGGTGTTCGTCAACATAATGGTATCAACCGCAGGCGAACAGGGGAAGGGTTCGCCAGCGGTGTCCTTCGGTGACAGCCCTGCCCAGCCTAGAGCTACCGCTGACGAACAAATGCTTATGTCCGCCAGCGATAACAGTTTTACCGTTGGCTGTGGCGGCTATGCGTTCGCCAGCGCTATAATTGCTGGCGCACTTTTTCACTCGTTCGTCAACGCTATTCTGGTGGCTATAAGCATATTCCTACTAGTGCACGTTCATCTTTAAAAAAATATGTTTTCACAACTGCCAATAATCAATCCCACATTGTTCAATTCATCTCGAACGATGCAAAAGCACAAATTGGCTTTCAGCACAAAATCAAAGTTACAAATATGTAGTACCTCTGATTCTAAAAATATATCGCAACTTGTAATGTGATTTGTACATACCTAGTTTAGTTTTCACACCAAATTTAACGGATATCGGAGAGAGTAGTCAAAATGTGGCTATCTTATGTGAAAGCAACAACCATAGCAATGGGAGAAGAAACGAAGTTGTGGAGCATATCATCATCTTTCAAGAAAACATCTAAGAGATGATGCACATACATCCATCTTGCACATTCAACAAGCTAAGGCTAGCGGCTAGCACCCATTGCGCTCACAAGGAGAAACAATATGTTTCTTGAAAACTCACATCTGTGCCACGTAAAGCCATAGCATAGCTCATAGCTCAACACGCGTGTTGGATCTGCCATGCGAGCAAGCCATAACGGAATCCAGTTGCTCCCATCATAGCTCCTTTGGTTCACAAGATTTCTACAGATATTGCAATATTTGTTTTTTTAGTCCCTTTGTAGAACCTGTTTGTTGTCTTAAGATGAATCATGGGACCTTTCGTTATTGACCACCTTGTAAAAATTATTTTCTTAAGAACCCGCGTATACATATTTCATTAATCGAAAATCAGTTTACATGTATATGAAAATTTAAGATAGACCGAGATAATCCGATTATCCTATTTGCAGATAATATCCTAAAGATAAATAAAATACAAAACGGGTCTTACAACCACCGTTGCCATACCGTCCCACTCCAATGTCGTGGAGATGGATGTCGAAAGAGACGCCGTGTCTCCACCACCGTAAAATGAAACAACTAACATCACCAATATGCTTTTGTGAGAGACATCCCATGTTGTCTTGTTTCGCCCGCCCGGATAAATAGCTACCCATCTTGTGCAAAGCAATAGAAAAAAAAATGAGCAAGGATCATGTGCGCTCTCCTCTACTGTCCGCCACGTGCCGGGCAGGAGCGGCGCCCACCGGCACGGCAGATCGCTAGCAATCGCCGTCGCTGTTCCTGTTCGCATGTCGCCGTCGCGAGCGCGCCTGACGACTCGTCTCGTCTCGCTCGCTCACTCCTCCCGGCGAATAAATTTATGCCGGACTGTTGTGTGTCCAAGGAGCATGCACGTCCACCGGGGAGGGAACAGTCGGGATCCCACGGAACTGCGGACGAAGCGTGAGCCAGACGACGCACGTCGGAGAGGAAACTTCTCGGCGTGTCGGCGTTGAGCGACGGTACGGCACCAGGCGCCTGGTGTTCCTTCATATGGCAAAGTATCTCATCCCGAATTCGGATCTTGTCAAATACTGGATGAGCGTGGACGTACACGTACGGTGATCCCGAAGGCATTCTTTATCTCCGGTTCTTTATTTTTACCAGGGTAAATGGAGTTGCTTGCTATACGAATGTACTGTATATGTTTACTCCCACGGCATGTATATATACCCTTTTACTCTTTTTTAGCACGGAGTGTTACGCAGAGTTCTTGACCATCAAGTGTACAAGTCCATGTACACTGGCGGAGCCAGGAATTGAGATGAGGGGGAGGGGGGCGAACAGTAAAATCAGGGCCGGTCCTGATGTTTTGAGGACCCGGGGCGAAACTAAGATTTAGGACCCTAGATAAGTAAACAATTTTTTATGTGAAAAATCCTTACGAGAAAAAACCACGACGCGCGGCAGGCAGACGTAATTTCATCATGATAGAAGAGTGTTATATTTTCAAGTTTCAACACAGACTAAAACTATCTCCTTACATTTCAACATGCAAAGGCGATGGACGGCGAGCGAGGCCAATCAGATTAAAAATTAGAGAAGATCAGAGGATCAATTAGTATACTAAAAATTAGAGAAGACCGAGGGATCAATTAGTATACCTGATTTCGTCGATGGACGGCAGACGGGACGATCAAATTAAATCTAGAAGCCGACAGCGGACTTAGACGGGAGATTATATGATTAAGATCGCCACGAAAGATCGGTTTGTTTCTGATCAAACGAGCCGTCAAGGTAGAGCGACAAAATATAGTACCGTGTGTCTTTGGGTCTCCCATACGAATACGAGTACAACTCGTGTCGCTAAGACGCGGCCCAGCCTGCTCCAGCCATCGCGCACTGCGAGAGAAAAGGCCTAGCAAGCCCAGTCGGTAACCAAACATGCTATACGCTATTTACGTTTTGTTTTCTATACGAATAATGTCTACTATACGTATACTACGGGCCCCCAAAATTCATGGGCCCGGGGCGGCCGCCCCTCCAGACCCCCCTCAGGGCCGGCCCTGAGTAAAATATGTGCCACCAACAAATTTTTTTTGACAACACATATAATCGTCAATTGTATGAAGGAACAATGTAAATAACTCGAAGCCTAAAACTCACAAAAGTTAGGAAAAAGTATGTGTATTCAACACCAAAAAGGTTCAAACATACTCAATTTGCATAACTCATCAAGTACAACTAACAAGATAGTGTCATACCATTAAATTGTAATTGTGCTAGCAAGATGGAACTTCCAAGGTAGATGACCTCGACGATTTTCTAAGCCATGAAAATGAAGCATAATCTTCTTGTTATCAATTTTTTGAAATATTTTTTTCTCAGAATAGCAAATCATCAAATCACCGAACCAATCATCACCAATCTTGTTTCGAAGATCTGTCTTTACAATCTTCATGGAAGAGAAAAACTCTCAACTGATGTCGTTGCAACCGGCAATGTCAAAGCAAGTGTGATCAGCCGGTAAACCAATGGAAAGATCAAATGATGTCTAGTTTGAACC
Organism: Poa annua; assembly: GCA_026929855.1. Lineage (NCBI taxonomy): Eukaryota > Viridiplantae > Streptophyta > Magnoliopsida > Poales > Poaceae > Poa > Poa annua. Next base: position 72,936,167 of record CM049431.1, on the reverse strand, counting down.
AACTTGAGAGAAAGATCACCCAGAGTATCACATGATAATAAATCAGGACTACTCTTCATCATATCAATATATATGTTGAGTTGGTCAACCAAGACATAGCAATCATGTGAAGAGAAATCCACGGAGTAAATATTGGCAAGTTCAATTAGCTTCTCATGATCAAAGTTGCTAAATGAGTCTCTAGGATCAAGGCATGCAGTGCAGATCAATAGGCGTGTAGATGTTTCAGAAAACCTATTATTCATCTCAACCATGTTTCTATCAACCACCTCATTAAAAAAAATTATTTTGTAATAATGGAGGCAAGTAACCATCTAGCGTGAGATCCTTGGATAACCCCTAGTTGGAATGTTGTTAGTCATGTTGGGCACTATTATATTTCTTCCATCACAAACTTAGTAGCAGCCAACAAGAGAGTCTCTCATCCATGATCTCTCAGATTTTGCAATAACCTTTTTCACTGATACAATCATATGCATAGCACAAACTATGTTTTGATCTTTCGCTTGCAATGCATGTGACAAGTCATTTGTTATACCAAGCACTCGAACCATCAAATGCAAGATTATAACATATTCAAAAGTTTCCATGTAGGACATATAACTAGAAGCCAAACCTCTTTCTTCGGGATCTCCTCCATCAAGAGAAATACCATGTAGCACTCCAATCACATAATCCCACATATGATGCATCCGGATTAGTGTTCTGTGGTGTGACCCCCAACGGATATCACCGGGTCTTGCTAAACTTGTCTCTTGATGTTGGCCTCTTCCGGACGAGATTTCCCCACTCTCTAATTGTGCTACCATATAGTCATGATGCTTCTGCAACAATGCATCTTTCCTCTTACAAGAGGCACTCGCCTACAAAATAATGGTGCATTTAGAATTGTATAATTATAGTTGAATACACATCTTTGCAATATCTATAAGAAGAACTAACCATGTTAACAATCTTGTTTACGTGAACAAAGAAATTACCAACACCTAGAACTCCTTTCACAATAGCAACAACCACCAATTGAAGTTGGTGGGCAAAACAATGGACATAAAAAGCATGAGGATTGTCAGCCAACACCAATGTTTTTAAACCATGTAGGTCACCACGCATATTTTAGGCACCATCATATCCTTGTCCTCTCAATCTAGACATGGACAAATTATATTTAACAAACATTGCATCCAAGGCTGTTTTTAAAGAAGCCGATCTTGTATCAACAACATGCTTTTTTATTCAAGGAATGATCGCCAATCTGGCCCAGTTTTTGTTTTGGGAAACTGATGGCCACTCAAACGACTCCGGCCTCTTAATAAATATGCCCTCCTCATTGTATCTCTTATTTCAGTAGTTGCAAATTCTTCAATAGGTCTCCGAATTCCATGTTCACCAATAACATTTGCTAGATCAAACACTTCGGGAACACTAGCTTGTGTAGTTTCAGGTTCCTATAAATGATAAAAATTAAAATTAAGTTTTCTGCTCTATTACATTGAACTTCAAAACTGATACAGAAACTGAAATCAAAGGGGATAGATAACATGTTCTTCATGTTGCTCACTGCCGGCCGTGGAGTCACGCGCCCACTTGCGGTTTCTTGCCCTCGCCAAAGCTTGTGCTGTTGCAGCTGCTGCTTCCTCTTCATCTATCTTTGCCTCCTCCTCCGCCACTATGGCAAACCAGGCGTCTTCGTCCATCGGTAGCGCCCGGCGGCCGGCGCTGAGCTTGAGATTGAGGAGGCTGGAGCTGCAGGTTGAGGAGGCCGGAGCTGGGACGGCGGCCTGGAACCTCAGGGCTGGGGTGGGCGGCGACCTGGGATTGGGGCGGACGACGACCTGGGGGCTGGGGCGGGCGGCGGGCGGCGACCTGGGAGGAGGCGCTGGGGAATTTGGCTAGGTCGGGTAGGCCGGTCGCAGCCTCGCTCGGTACGAAAAGGTACGGGAGAAGCGTTTCCGTCTCACTCGTTTCGGCCCAGTTTAGGCCCAATAACCTTTCACTGGCAGTTCGAGTCGTTCGACGAATAGAACCTCGTCCTGCAGACGCCATGGCGCCGCCGCCGCTAGAGGCTAAAAAAGTGTTGCCTCCTCCGCCCCAGGGGAGCCGGGGCGACCGCCCCTGCTCGCCCCGGTAGTGGCGCCGCCCCTGTCCATGTAAGACGTTTTCCCCGGAGAGTGACATTTTGGCTACTGGAAGCATATGGTCTCGAGAACTTGCATGTGACAAGATGGTTAAGATGATGGTTATATCCCCAGTCCACCAGTGTTTAGATGTCAGATTTTTCAGTGGGAGGCGACGTTCCCATCGATAGCTACGCGTTTGTGGTGATTTCGTCAATTTTAAGACCTGATCCGCCGGCTCAGTCTATCGGAGGTGCTGATAGGGGTAGGTGAAAGAGCATTTTCCCTCATGTGTGGTTTTGGTAATTGAATGACAATCTCTATGGACTAATGTTTGCATTGAGATATCATTATAGATCATGTCCATGGAATTGTGGAGTTCATGTGTTGAACTCTTGAAGCTCATGTGTTGAGTGAAGCTTATTGCAAGAATGTCTTGAAGATTCAAGACATCATCTTAGTGAAGAAAAGATGAGTTGCGCAAGACCAAGAGAAGCTTTCTCGAAAAGATCCTATGCTTGGTGCTTGCAATGGATACATGAAGACGAAGCTTAGCGAGACTCTCCCATTGTGAGCATGGGGGAGTATTTGGAGAAGTCTTCATCAAGCAAGTGTTTGGACGCGCAATCAAGAAATATGATCCACTTAAAGAAATCAAGATAGTCATTATCCAACTCAAGTGGAATGCTCAAGGCAAAGGTATGATCTTGATAGGGCTATAGGATAGATAGGCGTACTATCAAGAGGGGCTCTCAAGTTAGTAACTTGATCGCATTCTTGTGGAGAGATCAAACCTTTGCATACTTGGCATATCATATTTCTTGGTTCTTATTTGGCTTTTATGTTGGTGAGGAATTAGAGCTTGGTTCATCTCCATGTCAAGCTCTTGTTCATCGAAATCGGTTTTACTTTGGACAACTTGTTGCGTTTTCGGTGGCGGAAATATTGCCGGTTCAACCATGAGGAAAGTCCCACACCTTGCCATGTGTGGTGATTTTACTCTATTTATGGGATGCAATATTTCCAACAAAATTGGTCTCACCTCATTTGGAGTTCATTTGCAAAAGTTATAGCAGTTTTCGTTTCGGTGTTTTGCTGATCCGGATTATTGGGGCCGGATATTCCGCCCTACCGGAATTTCCGGTTCCCCAGCTCATCCAAGAAAACGGCTAAGGAAAGGAGAAAAAGGGTTCTGACTCCAGTCGGAAATTGTGCTCGGAAATTTCTGTCTACCGGAATTTCCGAGTGCCCCCAGAAAAGTCCTCCAGAAATGGCTAAGGAAAAGTTTGGTTTTGCTTCTGACTCCAGCCGGAATTTCGGAGCTCTCTTAGACCGGAATTTCCGGGTGACCGGAATTTCCGGGTCTCCCTAGACCGGAATTTCCGGGTGACCGGAAATTCCGAGTCTAACTTATACCGGAATTTCCGGGTGTCAAAACATCCAACGGCTATATTTCCTGGAGGGGTATAAATACCCCTCCCCTTCTTCTTCCCAGCCAATCCAAGGCAGCACGACTTTCCCCTCTCTCCTACTCCATTGTTGACCTTGGAAAGCTCACTTCCCTCTCAATCCCTCCATTGAATCTTCCATATTCTTTAGGGAAAGTTGAGAGGAGATCTAGATCTACAATCCTACCAATCCATCTCTCCTCTAAGTGAGGGGAACTTAGTGGATCTAGTTCTTGGAGTTCCTTTGTGGTTCTTCCTCTTTATTCTTCCTCTCTTCTCCCCCTTAAGCATTAGTTGCTTTTGGTGGGATTTGGGAGTGAAGGATTTGACTCCTTTGTGGTTTCCTTTGTTCTTCCTCTCTTATTCCCCCATAAACATTTGTTGTTGTGTTGGAATTTGAGAGTGAAGGACTTGAGCACTTCGTGTGCTCTTGCCATTGCATTTGCATCGGTTTGAGCCCTCCACGAGGATTCGTGGTGGTATTACTTGTGAGCTTGTTACTCTTGGGTCTTTGGACCCTAGACGCCTTTTGTGGCCGGCCTTTTGTGGCCAAGACCTTTTGTGGTCAAGACCTTTTGTGGTCACTTGAGAGCCCCCAATTAAGTTGTGGGTGTGTGCCTCAAGACTTGGGAGCCCCCAATTAAGTTGTGGGTGTGTGCCTCAAGAGTTGTACGGGATTCGATCTCCGCCCCAAAGGAGATCAATAGTGGAAGGTGAACTCGAACCTTTTGTGGTTGAGTTCATCAGGAGAAGAAGGTGAGCCTTTGTGGCGTTGCGGCTAACCTGTTGTGGTTGCGCACACCTCTCCAAACGAGACTTACACCTTTGGGTGGAACTCGGGAATACATCCTCGTCTCCGCGTGCCTCGGTTATTTCTATACCCGAGCTCTTTACTTATGCACTTTACATTGTGATAGCCTTCGTGCTTGAAGTCATATATCTTGCTATCATCTTGTTACTAGTATTGCTTAGCTTAAGTTGTTGGTGCACATAGGTGAGCCTAGTTTATATATCTAGGTTGTATGCTTGTTAAAGTAAACCTCTAGTTTTATTCCGCCTTTATCAAGCATACCGGAATTTCCGGATCATTGTGGACCGGATATTCCGGCTACTCGGAATTTCCGGGTCACTCTTGGACCGGATATTCCGGCTCCTCGAAAAAGTTTTAAATCGCCTATTCACCCCCCCTCTAGGCGACGTCTATCCGTTCAGTAGGTTGTGCGTGCGTTCATAGGGGTGAGTGTATACGCGTGTATATGAGCGCTTGTATTGTACTGTGTGTTTCTCAAAAAAAGCATATGATCCCGCTTTTTATAATCTCATTTGAATATATTCCTAAATGTAAAAAAACTGGGTTAAATGTTATGCGTACATCTTGACATTGTATGTCCTTTGAAAGTCGGTTTCTCGGAAATTACAAAATTGGTTTTGTACACATTTTGTGTAGAAGACTATTATTTACACATTTTCTTGTAGAAAAATGATATTTTTACGAGACAATAATTGGTTTTTTCTTTGCACATGCCACAAAATATGGCAGTTTTTAACAAAGCTTCGTGCACGCACATGGAATGAGATGTACGCGCGAATTTGTTGTTCAGATTTTCTTTTGACATTTAAGAAAATAATTGGTCGCCCGAGTATGTGCTTCCATGTGCCAAAGTGAATTTCCCATTGCCCTTTCATTTTAAAGGTGTAAGCCGAAGAGTGAATTAATCTTATGGGATGTGGGTCTTCCTGGAACTTCCATTTTCCAACAAGTTTTTTTTTAATCCCACAAATGAAAATCCTCTATTATCACTATATATTTGTTACTACCTTTCATGCTGCTCTTTTACATTTTTGCAGATTTAACTTTCACATAAAGAGTAATCCCTTTTTGACAATCTTCCAAATATTGCAAGGGTTTTCGTTTTTTTATATGAGCTTCCGAAATATGGTTGTGCAATGAAGACAAAAGGGTGGGTCGCTGTTGTTTAGCATGCAAAGCTGCTTGAGGGAGACATCTACATGTTTTCCTTCTTTGTTGGTAGATGGAGCCCGATGGCCTGAAGCTTAATTTTTGACAACCAAGGGTTTAACACAAAGTGTGTCAATTAGACATCCCCCTAACATCAGAGGCTCTGACATTTCCATAGTAACTAAGCTCATGGCGGGTTTTTTAAGGGCATATCTAGCTAAAAGTTATTCGAAGAGACATAATTAGCTAAAAGTTTTCTTAAGGGTCATTTAAGAGAAAAAATACTATGACACCAGGAACTTGTTGTTCCTTTGATGGGGATGTATCTGGTACCGATTCAGATCTCGTCAAATATTGGATCGGTGGATGGTGATCCAGAAGAACCAACCTATAGTTGGATGGTTAGGAGTGTGGTTGTATCCTAGTCCATCAGAGTTCAAACCCCAAGTTTGATGCTATTGTTTCTCATTTAGACGAAATATCTTTAGTGGAAGACGACATTCAAATCTCAGGTTCGAGAGAGTTCAAATAAGCTTGTGTGTGTGTGTGTGTGTGGGGGGGGGGGGGGGGGGGGTCACCCCTCCATCCTTCGTCAGGGTCTTACCAACACGACTATTTAAGGAATTTTAACCCAATCCCGACCTCAAAGAAGGTTGTTATTGAGGAGGGTGTTAGAGCTTATAGAAGATAGGGTTGTTAGGGATTTATTGTATCCGATCAATCTGTTGATAAAGATTTGATGGTATCCCCTCTTTCTCTACTAATGTTTGTAACCTCTCCTGTTTTAATCCTTGTGCATGGTGATGACCCACAAGTATAGGGGGTGTATCACAGTATTTTCGATAAATAAGAGTGTCGAACCCAACGAGGAGCAGAAGGTGTTAACAAGTGGTTTTGATGAGGAATTCACTGTAAACACTAGCATGCAAGTTTTCAGTAGACTTTGATTTAACAGAGAAATAAAGTGCGAGTAAATAGAGCGCGGCAATTATAAGTGCAGGGAGTGACCCAATCCTTTTGAGAGCAAAGGACAAGCCGGTTTGTTTACTTATGATGACCAAACGTTCTTGAGGACACACGAGATTTCTGTCTACTGTCTTCGCTTCATATTGATGAATATTTTTTAGTGTTTGGATAAGTATCGTGTGGTTGAACCTATGCTAATGCACCGCCCTTCATAGGACTAATACATACTTATGATTATACCCCTTGCAAGCATCCGTAAATACATGAAAGTAATTAAGATAGATCTAACCATAGCCTTAAACTCTGAGATCCTGCGATCCCTCGTGCATCGGGATACCAATGGGCGTTTAGGTTTCTGTCACTCCGGCAACCCCACAAATGATAACCGAGAACACGATGCATTTCCCTAGGCACATAAAGGTGAAGTGTCATGTAGTCGACGTTCACATGAGACCACTAGAAGAATGGAACCACAACTTAAATATCAAAACATCAGATATTATTCAACATAGTTCACTACTAACATCTACACTTCTCCCATGTCCTCAAGAACACAACGAACTACTCACAACACACCATATGGAACATGATCAGAGATGATATAATGATGGATAACAATCTGAACATAAACCCTAATTCAACGGTTTCACTCAATAGCATCAATAACAAAAGCAATCAACACCGGGAGAGTTTCCTGAAGGAGATATACCCTAGAGGCAGTTAATAAATTATATTTCTTTATCATATCTCGTTTGTTCATAATACGCGTTTTTGTGTCATGCTATAACTGTATTATGCGGAAACATTAATACAGGTGTGATGTGTAAACAACTAGGTCCCTAGTAGACTCTACTAAGACTAGTTTCATTGTGCGATAGATGATCGAGGTTTCCCGATCATGTGACATGGCGTCAGTTGGCAATGAAGTCATATCGTTGGTAGAACGATGTGATGGACATACCCATATTTGTAGGACGTAGTCATTACACCTTCGACCATGAGATCAACTCTTATTGTTATTCCCGGAAGATACTTTGATTGCATCAAACGTCATATCTTATATAGCGTGACAATAAAGGTATCCCTCTCAGGTATCGGAAGGGGGTAGTTGAGACGAGGGGTCAAGAGCAGGATTTGTCAGTCCGTATAGCCGGACAGATACTCTAGGGCCCACTCGGTGAGATTATGTCAAATGAGTTTGCAAGCGTGTGACTAGGTCACATGGACATAAGATCATAGACGAGTAGAAGATAGTGTTGTCGGTAATGAGTCATGCTAGGTATGGAGATATCTATGAACGATGCTCGGACACGCTAAGTATCGATATGAAAAAAGGTTTAAGACTTAACGTTCAGGTTCGAAAGATTAGAGTCATTCGTTATAACACAGGGATTGATTCACGGGGTCCAGGCCTACGAGTTAGTCATTGATCGGAGAGGGGTCTCGATCATGTCTGTTATTATATCGAACCGCTATGGTAACACACTTAAGTGGTTTCGACAAGATAACTGGAAACGAAAGAGATCACCGGGAACGTCCCGAGAATGGTTTTCAGAGCAAGAATAAATAATATAATATATATTTGATATTAATTAGTGTAATTAATGATTAAATATAATTTTATATATTTATTTTCGAATTTTTAAAGACTGATTTCCCTAAATGGTCATTCTTTGGAAAGAAGGCCCATGGGGGGGGGGGGATCCCCGTAGGGGATTCGGATTGGGGGAGGCCGGCCTAGGTGGGCCCCCACCTAGGGCCGGCGGCTGCTTATGCCGGCGGAACCAGGCATGTGGGATAGTCCCACATTGACTGGCTGGCAAGGTTGGCTCCCCCCGGGAGCTTTATATAGAGGTGCACTCCTGGCCTTTTAATTCACGAATTAAATTCTCTTTCTCTCCTCGATCATGTGATTCTCTTTGTCAGAGTTGCGTCGAGAAGATAGGAGGTCTCTCCACCATAGCCCGCTGTCGCGCTGCTAGTGTTCCGGTCCAAGTCTTTCGCTGCTCGTCCTGGAATGGAGCTTCAGTAGTCTTCGTCTCCACCGTACGTGTGTAACACCCTGTGAGGTGCGGCGCTAGCGGTGCTGGGAGGTCTTCTTCCACTACACGACCTTGAGGTCGGCTTCGTCGTCTTCATCGTCAACGTTCGTGCGGGAATGTGATCGCCGCTTTCGGTCTACAAGGGTATGTATTCTGATCTCCGTTGTACTTCTATATCTGCATAGTGTAGATTCTGGCTAGTTTAAGGATATCGTTACTAGGATTTTTTTGTTTTCTGCCTGCGATCCCCTTCAGTGGTATCAGGGCCGATCTATGCGTAGATATAGTTGTACGCTGTTAGAACCCGTGTTCTACACGGGGGCACCATTCCTGTTATTTGCTACCCTCTAGCGTGCACTTGTGATTCCAGCAGTGTTGAGTTGATGAAGCAGCCCGGACCGACTTTACGCGTACACATACGCGAGACTGGTTCCACTACTGACATATGGCTTGTACCGTATTTGTCGCTAGCGGGTGTCTGTCTCTCTCTCTTTAGTTGGCTTTGCATTTTCAATGGAGGGCCCAAAAGGGATGCTTAAACATGCAATTATTGGATCGTTGTTGTGCTAATAAGTTCGTATGTAAGAAGCGGTTCCTTTTACGTCAGCCCCAGTGATACGTCTCCAACGTATCCATAATTTCTTGTGTTCCATGCTATGTTATATCATGTTTTACATGTTTTATATGCATTTTATATAGTTTTATGCATTTTCTGGGACTAACCTATTAACAAGATGCCACAGTGCCAGTTCCCTGTTTTCTGCTGTTTTTGGTTTCAGAAAAGCTCTTAAGGAAATATCCGCCAAATTGGAAACGAGTCAACCAGTATTTATTTTTAGAATATTTGCGACCAGAAGAACCAAAAATGAGACGAAGACAGACCCCAAGGGGCCCACATCGCCTCGTGGCGTGGCTCAGAAGCCTGCTGCGCCAGAGGGGGTGTGGCACCCTCGGGCGCCCACCGACCTAGGTCTTTCGCCCATATAAACCCCCCTGGCCTAAAAACTCCAGACGGTTAATCACTTTTTCCTCCACGGGTCCCGATCCGCCGCAGTCGCCGCCACCACTTCGGGAGAGATCAGAACTGCTCCCCGGCACTCTGCCTGGAGGGGGAATCATCCCCGGAGGCCTCTGCGTCACCATGGCCGCCTCCGGACTGATGCGTGGGTAGTCTACCTTGGACTACGGGTCCATAGCAGTAGCTAGATGGTTGTCTTCTTCTCTTGTGCTATCATGTTTAGATCTTGTGAGCTGCCTATCATGATCAAGATCATCGTTTTGTAATTCTCCATGTTGTGTTTGTTGGGATCCGATGAATATTGAGTACTAAAATTATTGGTTCATAATATATTTTGTGTGTGCTATTTAATGATCTTGCATGCTCTCCGTTACTTGTGTATGTTCTGGTCAAGTAGATGCTTGTAACTTCAAGAGGGGGTATTTATGCTCGATAGTAGGTTCATGTCTCTATTTAATCTGGGGCAGTGACAGAAAGCTCTAAGGTTGTAGATGTACTATTGCTACTAGGGATAAAACAGTAGTACTTTGTCTAAGGATGATGTTGAAGGGGATCGTGTGCAGAAAACAAAATTTTTCCTAGCAACGATATCCCTAAAACATGCCAAGATACTTGGGGCAGTTGCGCTCAGGTGATCCGATGGTCACCACCATCTTCGCCAACTTGATTTCTAATTCGGCCACTTCGAGCATCTTTAGGATTTCTGACAGGGGTTTTGACATCCCTTTCATGCCGTAGTCCACGATGGCGTTATTATAGCTAGGGGGCAGAGAAATCAGCACCCTATCAATAATCAGCTCTTCTGGGATCACACTTCCCAGATCACTCGGGAGCTGAACGCATCCAAAAAACTTGGCTAAGTGCTCACTTATATTGCTGTTCTCTTCCATCTGGGCTGAGAAGAAAAGCACGGATGCTTCGAACCTCTCAGCCTTAACTTGTCGTGCAAAAACAACCATGAGTTAAGTGATTATCTCATAAGCACCCTTGTTCACGAAATGGTTTTGCAGGTCAGCCTCCATGGCAAAGAGCATGCCACTTTGGACATAAGAAGAAATCTCCGCCTTAACCTCATGGACATTCCTTTCGATTTCCGAGGCGGTGTTTGGAAGATCACCTAAGGGGGCATCAAGGATGTAGGCCACCTTATGGGTTTCAAGAATGGACTTCAGGTCGCGGAACCAGAACACGAAGTTAGACCCATCGGTCTTAAGCTTCTCTTTCTCAATGAACAGGTTTAGGTTAAAGGAGGGGTGAGACATCTACAATGGAATTTGCAACAACGTAAGACTTTGTTCATAATAATTTTGAGTTATAGTATTTTTAGAAAATAACTAACATAACTCCCACTCAAACGAACATCCCTCCTGGTCGTTTAAGCGATTACACGACCCCCATCCATTGCACCACCCCTCATCGTCAGAGCCGGCATCACAACTTCAAGAGTAGACAACTGTCCGTCACACCAATTTTTTGACTCGTGCTCGACCTTTCGGCCTCCGTGTTCCGAGGCCATATCTGCATATGCTAGGCTCGCCACTATAACCTCCATGCTGACGCTTGTGCAACATGGTTTACACCCACCGTTGGCGAACGGCGATATGTCTGACACCCGATCATCACGGCTTGCCTCATAACGTAGAACTTTCTTGGTGGTGCGCGTTGGAGGAAGAACACTAGTGGTATTTTTGAAGGGATCATCTTATATAATTACCACCGCGTAACTAATATATACTATATATATAATAACACAATATAAGATGCACACAAAACATGAAATGTAATGCAATGTGATATAGTCCATTGCGCCATGGTCTTCTTGGCGCCCGCAGTTTATAAACAATTTAATAAACCTACCTTGACCATATCACATAGCCCCTGCAAAATAAAGTTAGACGCTTCTAATTTATCTTTTGCATATTTTACGTGGCTTGGAGCTGTCGTAAATAGAACCGCTTCATACCTACAAACCTTATGACCACAACAACGATCCAATAATTGCATGTTTAAGCATCCCTTTCGGGCCCTCCATTGAAAATGTGAAGACCAACTAAAGAGAGAGAAACTGACACCCGCCAGCCACAGATACGGTACAAGTCGTATGTCAGTAGTGGAACCAGTCTCGCGTAAGCGTACGCGTAAAGTCGGTCCGGTCCGCTTCATCAACTCGATGCCGCTGGAATCACAAGTGCACGCTAGAGGGTAGTAAATAACAGGAACGGTAACCCCGTGCAGAACACGGGTTCTAACAGCGTACAGCTATATCTACGATAGATCGACTCTGATACCACTGAAGGGGATCGTGTGTAGAAAACAAAAATTTCCTAGCAACGATATCCCTAAAACATGCCAAGATCTATTCTATGCAGATATAGTAGTACGAACGAAGATCGGAATACATACCCCTGTAGACCGAAAGCGGGGATTACGTTCCCGCACAAACGTTGTCGATGAAGACCGACGAAGCCAACCTCAAGGTCGTGTAGAGGAAGCAGACCTCCGAGTACCGCTAGCGCAGCACCTCGCAGGGCGTCACACACGTACGGTGGAAACGACGGCCTCCGAATCTCCAGTCCAGGACGAGCAGCAGAAGACTTGGACCGGAACACCAGCAGCGCGACAACGGGATATGGTGTAAGCTATCCCCCTCTCAACTCGGCGCAACTCCGACAAAGGGAATCACGAAATCGAGAGAGAATTGGGGAATTAATTGGTGAATTAAAAGGCCAAGGGTTCCCCTTCTTATATAGGCTCCCAGGGGGGAGCCTTCCTCCTCACCAGGCAATGTGGTACTAAACCCCACATGCCTGGTGGGGCATTGGCTGGTGCGCCGGCCCCCTTGTGGGCCTCTTGGCCCACCAGGGTCGGCCACCAAGCCCCCCACCGAATTCCCCTAGGGAATTTTCCCCTTTTGGGCCTTCTTTCGACTAGAAGGCCCATTTAGGGAATCAGCCTAAATAAATTCGAAAATAAATATATAAAATCATATTTAGACATTTATTACACTAATTAATATCACACATATTATATATAAGTTATTCTAGCTCCGAAACTCTTTCGTCGCTGCCCAATCTCCATCGGACCCCTCCCGGGACATTCCCGGTGATCTCTTTCCGTTCCGGTTGTCTTGTCGAAACCCCTTAAGTGTGTTACCCTAGCGGTTCGATATAATAACAGGTATGATCAAGACTCCTCTATGATCAACAACTAACTCGTAGGCCTGGACCCCATGAATTAATCCCTGTTATATAACAAATGACTTTCATCTATCAAACCTGAACGTAAAGTTTTAAACCTTTTGCCATGTCGATACTTAGCGTGTCCGAGCGTCGTTCCATAGATATCTCCATACCTAGCTTGACCTCATTACCGACAACGCTATCTTCTACTCGTCTATGATTTCATGTCTCCGTGACCTAGTCACATGCTTGCAAGCTCATTAGACATGATCTCACCGAGTGGGCCCTTGAGTATCTATCCTGCTATGCGGACTGGCAAATCCCGCTCTTGACCCCTCGTCTCAACTACTCCTTTCCGATACCCAAAAGTATTACCGTTATTGTCATACTAAATAAGATACGACGTTTGGTGCAATCAAAGTATCTTCCAGGAATAACAATAAGAGTTGGTCTCACGGTCAAAGGCGTAATGACTACGTCCCTGGGTATGTCCATCACATCGTTCTCCAACGATATGACTTCCATTGCCGACCGGCGCCATGCCCTATGATCGGGAAACCTCGATCATCGATCGCACAACGAAACTAGTCTTAGTAGAGTCTACTAGGGACCTGGTTGTTTACGCATCACACCCGTATTAATGTTTCCGCTTAATACGGTTATAGCATGTCACAAAAGCCTATTATGAACAAACGAGATATTATAAAGAATACACTTTATTAATTGCCTCAAGGGCATATCTCATTCAGATGTTACTTACTTACTTTACACAAAGTGCTTAAGGCGACAATGTTGCATGCAACTTAATACTGAAAGGGGTGCGCACGCTAACCGGAAGGTAGATTATTAGTCATAGATGCGGTTGGAAGGGTCTATGTATATTGTTGTAATACCCGAATGAATCTCACACTAGACACCATATCATTAGTATATGCATTGGGTTGCTTATCATTATTCTGTCAATTGCCTAGCTGTAATTTGTTTACCACGCAGGGATGAATGTTATTATTATTTATGGAGAGACACCACTAGTGAACTGTGGACACCGGTCCTTCTCATTAATCTGATAAAACCACAACTGCAAACATGTTACTTTCTGCAAACACACTCTTTCTTCCACACATACGTTTAATCCTTTGTTTCAGCAAGCCGGTGAGATCGACAACCTCACTTTTAAGTTGGGGCAAAGTATCTTGATTGTTTATGTGTAGGCTCCACGTCAACTTAGCACCATCATTTTTCTAGCGCCTTGACACCTCAAGGGAATCCTTCATCTCCTACTGGTTCAATAACCTTGGTTTCATACTGAAAGAAACTTGCTGCTGCACTACTTCACACTTTCCTCTTGGGGTCTCCCAACAACACACCCACCCTGTGCATCAAACATTTTTCTGGCGCCGTTGCCGGGGAATTGAAGATTCACTGCGAGGTGAGTTTTCGCACTTCCAATCTTTTTATTTTGTTATTGTCTTGCTTAGTTTATTTTTATTACTATATTGTTTGCTTAATATCAAAAATACAAAAAAATTAGTTACTTGCATTACTTTTCTTATTTCGGTTTAGTTATTTATTTTCAGTTTTATTTGTTTTCTTTATTTCGGTTTGTCTTTATTTCCCTTAATATTGTTTATTTCGGTTTTTAGCTTTACCTTTATTACAATGTTGCTTCCTAATTACACTTTTGAGGATCTCTCAGTAGGTAGTGGTTCTATAATTGGAAAAGAAAATATTGGAGAGTTCTTTAATCATATTAGTAAGAATAGTGATCTTGAGGAGAAATCCATAGCCGAACTTGCTCCAAACTATGAAACTGCTGCATTATCTTTAGTTCACATGCTAGAAACTAGGTTTGTTAACCTTCACCCCATAATACATCAAATGTTTCTTGATCTTCACAATGTTAAAAATGCTGAAATGAAAGATTTTATCATGGAAACCTTGCTTAAAGAATTTGGTGATGTTGCCATAGAAGCTAGGAAAGTTTTTGATCGATTTAATATGCTTGGCTCATGTGTAGAGATTATTAATGCACTTGAAAAACTAGGGAAAACCGAACCCATAAAGGGGGAGGAAATGAATGTGTCAATACCTGTTAAACTTGTAGCCATGCATGAAGATTTGGAGGAAAAATTTGATTGGATGGTCCCTCAAAACCCATTTGATGAAAGTAGTAAGCCTAAAAGAAATGAAAGGGGCACCTCTGAACCTTATATAGATAAAATACAATGCATAGTTGAAAGGGTTTCTATTCTTGATCTTGATAATACTTAAGTTTTACTTTGTGCCTAGTTCAAAGGCGTTAAACAAAAGCGCTTATGGGAGACAACCCACTTTTATTTCCTGTTATTTTAATTTGTTTTGATTATGTCAAGGAACATTACTACTTCTGTGTCAAGTTAAGACTCTAGTCGAAAGTTGATGTTAAAATTCAATTCCTCTACTGAAACAGATTTCTTCTGCCCACCGTAAAAATTATATCAATTCATTGGAACTTCAGACAAATCTGTCCCTTTTTGTGCATAATGCTCACATGTATACGCAAGTTTCATTAGTTTTGAGTTTCTTATCTGAGCAAGTTAAGTGCCTCGAAAAAATTCGTCTTTATGGACTGTTCTGTTTTTGACAGATTCTGCCATTTTCTTTTGCAATGGCTCTTTTGCTATTTTAATTGAATCTTTTTATCCTTTTAAGTATCAATGGCTGTAGCTGATTTCCATTAGCAATGGTAGAAATTGTGTTACTACAAAATATCATAATTTTGTGCACTAACCCTTTAATGAAGTTACTCTAAGTTTGGTGTTGAGAAAGTTTTCAAGAATCAAAATAAGAGAATGATACAATGTGATCAAGAGAATAGTAACGCCAAAGGTTGGGGATGCCTTGGTGGTTCAACCCAATATAATTTAAGAAGACTCAAGCGTCAAAGCTTGGGGATGCCCAAGGCACCCCTTTCTTCATCAACAAACTATCAGGTCCTTTCTAGTGAAACTATATTTTAATTCTGTCACATCTTATGTGCTTATCTTGAAGCGTCTGTTTGTTTTTGTTTTTTTCATTCTCTGAATAAATATGGATCCTGGCATTCTTTTGTGTGGGAGAGAGACACGCTCCGCTTTTTCATATGAATACTCGTATTCTTCACTCATATTCGTTGAGTATTCGTGTTTTGTTATCGTTTGCTCTCTAGCTCTTGTTTTTCATGCATCTCTTGTAGAGTTGTTAGCTTTGTTATGTGATCCTCTCATATCTCATTGTTTAATTACTTGTAGAGTTTATATTTTAAATAAGTTGATTGGTTTTTGGTTGGGAACAGAAAATGCTAAATGTGGTAGATGGTATAATTAAATGATACATTAATCTTGTAGATCATTAAATTGTGTCACTTGAATCATTGATGTTGTTTTGAGATATTAATTTGTTTAATGGTAAACATGATAGTCTAGTAAAGTGGAATTATTAAATGTTTGGTCTAGAGAAACTTGAAAACTATGCCACACTTAAATTTCCAGTTAATTGCATAATGGTATATGACTTCTTTTTGCCTAAGTCAACCGTAATGGCTTTATGTTATGCGCTACGGTCGGGTCCCCAACATTGACTTGTTCATTTGCCACAACACCCCTAGGACTAATTTTCATTATGCCTTGCATGATCATATTTTTATTTGGAATCTTTTTACTTGTGAGTTCTAAAACTTCGGTTTTCATGACACTTTCACCACCATATTGCTAGCCTCTTCGGTACTTTGCTTTGCTCTTTCTCACATTGAGAGTTGGTGCATTTTTGTCGGGTACATCCAAACTCGTGGGAGATCTTCATCTTGTTCTCCTACACATAAGTCAAATATCTTACTCAAAACAGCCACCATACCTACCTACTACAGCATTTCCATAGCTCTTCCGAGATATATTGCCATGCAACATCCATCTTACATTACATGACTTATTGTCATTCATTACTTGTTTATTGCTCTGCGTGTTTCTATAAATCTGATGTGTGGTTTTACCCATGTTACGCTAGAGCACTGCATAACCTGCTACACTGGCAGAGGCACCGTTGTCATATGTATTCTTATGGCACATTCATATTAGTTACTTGTATCATCAGTATGTTGTTTTATCATCATTAGTGTGTTGTCATACATCATATATCATATTCGGATGCTTGCCCGTAAAAGTGAAAAGAGCCATAGAGGCCATCGAAAAGAGAAACAAAAAATAGAAAAAGAGAAAAAGAGAAAAAGAGAAAAAGAGAAAAAGAGAAAAAAGAAAGAAATAAAAAGGGGGCAGCATTACTATTCTCTATCACACACTTGTTCTTATGTTATAGCACCATATCATCTATAGTCATCACTTGTGCTTATGTTATAGCACCATATCATTTGTGATCATCATTTGTGCTCATGTTTAGCACCTTTACTCCATATGAGAGAGTTTTCATGTCTTAGTTGCATAACTATGTGGGGAACTTTACACTATAGAACTTGGCTTGTATATTCCAATGATGAGCCTTCTCAAAAGTGCTCTAGATCTTTGTGAGCAAGCAAGTTGTATGCACCCCCACTAGTTCCATTGGAGAGCTTTCATATACTTATAGCTACTTGTGCATCCGTTTTGTGGCAATCACTACTCCTTGCATAGCTTCAATTGTATGACTTTCTCTTGTCTAATGATCATCTATAGATTTTTAAGCCTTTCTTCCGTTGGCCTTCCAAACCTCCGTTAACATTCTCTTAGCCATAACATCCTGGTACCAGGAACCAATGTTGAACGCTTGCTTGTTTCTTTTGAAAAAATAATATATTGATCTTCTACGTGCATATTGCTATTACTTGACTTGATCCTTTCATAAAGTTGTCATGTTTGTTGGAAGCATTAGATGATTATATTGTTGTGCTTGAAGCTTAAATCATCTTTAATATCTACTTTACACAGTTGGTTGCTATCGAGTACTATATCATTGAAAGCTTTGCTCGCTTCACCTACTTGTTTGTTCATTACTCATTTGATATCAATATAAACTCTATCCCGTATTCATTTGATTTCAGTTTACATGCCTTACAATGAATTACTTGATCAAGATTGTGTTTAAGCATGTGACTTCAGAAATTATTCTTCTTTATTGTTCTTGCCTACTCGGGACGAGTAGAACTAAGCTTAGGGATGTTGATACGTCTCCAACGTATCCATAATTTCTTGTGTTCCATGCTATGTTATATGATGTTATTTCATGTTTCATATGCATTTTATATAGTTTTATGCATTTTCTGGGACTAACCTATTAACAAGATGCCACAGTGTCAATTCCCTGTTATCTGCTGTTTTTTGTTTCAGAAAATCTCTTAAGGAAATATCCGCCAAATTGGAAACGAGCCAACCAGTATTTATTTTTGGAATATTTGCGACCAGAAGAACCTAAGACGAGACGAAAACGGACCCCGAGGGGCCCACATCGCCTTGAGGCGCGGCTTAGAAGCCTGCAGCACCGGGAGGGGGTGTGGCGCCCTCGGGCGCCCACCGACCTAGATCTTTCGCCCATATAAACCCCCCTGACCTAAAACCTCCAGACGGTTAATCACTTTTACCTTCACGGGTCCCGAGCCGCCACCGTCACCGCCACCACTTCGGGAGAGATCAGAACTGCTACCCGGCACCCTGCCGGGAGGGGGAATCGTCCCCGGAGGCCTCTACGTCGCCATGACCGCCTCCGGACTGATGCGTGAGTAGTCTATTTCTTGGACTACGGGTCCATAGCAGTAGCTAGATGGTTGTCTTCTCCTCTTGTGCTATCATGTTTAGATCTTGTGAGCTGCCTATCATGATCAAGATCATCTTTATTTAATTCTCCATGTTGTGTTTGCTGGGATCTGATGAATATTGAGTACTAACGTTATTGCTTCATAATTAATCATGTGTGTGCTATTTAATGATCTTGCATGCTCTCTGTTACTTGTGTATGCTCTGGTCAAGTAGATGCTTGTAACTCCAAGAGGGGGTATTTATTCTCGATAGTAGGTTCATGTCTCTATTTAATCTAGGGCAGTGACAAAAAGCTCTAAGGTTATGGATGTACTGTTGCTACTAGGGATAAAAACAGTAGTACTTTGTCTAAGGATGATGTTACTTACTTACTTTAAACACAGTGCTTAAGGCGACAATCAGTTGCATGCAACTTAATACTGAAAGGGGTGCAGACGCTCACCGGAAGGTGGATTATTAGTTATAGATGCGGTTGGAATGGTCTATGTATATTGTTGTAATGCTCGAATGAATTTCACACTAGACACCATATCATTAGTATATGCATTGGGTTGCTTATCATTATTCTGTCAATTGCCTAGCTGTAATTTGTTTACCATGCATGGATGAATGTTATTATTATTTTTGGAGAGACACCACTAGTGAACTGTGGACCCCGGTCCTTCTCATTAACCTGATAAAACAACAACAACAAACCTGTTATTTTCTGCAAACATCACTCTTTCTTTCACACATACGTTTAATCCTTTGTTACAACAAGTCGGTGAGATTCACAACCTCACTGTTCAGTTGGGGCAAAGTATCTTAATTGTTTGTGTGCATGCTCCACGTCAACTTAGCACCAACATTTTTCTGGCGCCTTGACACCTCAAGGGAATCCTTCATCTCTGACTGATTTGATAACCTTGGTTTCATACTGAGGGAAACCTGCTGCTGCACTATTTCACACCTTCCTCTTGGGGTCTCCTAACAACACACCTACCGTGTGCATCAATGTGATGCGTAAACAACCAGGTCCCTAGTAGTCTCTACTAAGACTAGTTTCATTGTGCGATTGATGATCGAGGTTTCCCGATCATGTGACATGGCATCAGTTGGCAATGAATTCATATCGTTGGTAGAACGATGTGATAGACATACGCATATTTCTAGGACGTAGTCATTACGCCTTCGACCGTGAGATCAACTCTTATTGTTATTCCCGAAAAATACTTTGATTGCATCAAACGTCATATCTTAAATAGTGTGACAATAAAGGTGTCCCTCTCGGGTGACGGAAGGGGGTAGTTGAGACGAGGGGTCAAGAACGGGATTTGTTAGTCCGTATAGCCGGATAGATACTCTAGAGTCCACTCGGTGAGATTATGTCAAATGAGCTTGCAAGAGTGTGACTAGGTCACGGGGACATAAGATCATAGACGAGTAGAAGATAGTGTTGTCGGTAACGAGATCATTCTAGGTATGGAGATATCTATGAAGATGCTAGTACACGCTAAGTATCGCTATGAAAAAAGGTTTAAGACTTAACATTCAGGTTCGATATATGAGAGTCATTCATTATATCACATGGATTGATTCACGGGGTCCGGGCCTACGAGTTAGTCATTGATCGAAGAGTGGTCTCGAACATGTCAGTTATTCTATCGAACCGTTAGGGTACACTCTTAAGGGGTTTCGACAAGATAACCAGAAAGGAAAGAGATCACCGGGAACGTCCCGGGAATGGTTCGATGGAGATCGGTCAGCGACGAAATAGTTTTCATAGCAAGAATAAATTATATAATATATGTTTAATATTAATTAGTGCAATTTATGATCAAATATGATTTTATATATTTATTTTCGAATTTTTAAAAGCTGATTTCCCTAAATGGGCCTTGAGGTCGGCATCGTCGTCTTCATCATCAACGTTCGTGCGGGAACGTAATCCCCGCTTTTGGTCTACAAGGGTATGTATTCCGATCTCCGTTGTACTTTTATATCTGCATAGTGTAGATTCTGGGTAGTTTAAGGATATCGTTGCTAGTAATTTTTTTTGTTTTCTTCCTGCGATCCCCTTCATTTCCCATATCAAATACGCAGAGTTTAGCCCTAGATGTTATAGCAGGAACAGAGTGGATGGATGGAGATGACGCGTCGGCGGTGGAGATGGTGGTGTTGGCGATGGTGATGGAGTGCAACTCGATGACGGTGACGATGGCGACGATTTGCCCCCTCCGGGAGGGAATTTCCCCGGCGGCAACGCAGCCAGCCGGAGATAGATCCTGGACAACGTATGACTTTTAGGTCTTACGGGAGGATGAAGTACGCGAAGGGGTACGCCTGGAGGTGGGCCAGGGTGGCCTCACCACCCTCTCGCGCGGCTAGATGGGCTGCCGCGCCATGGGGTGATGAGGGCCCTGTGGGCCCCACCCAAGCTCTACTTTTGGCCTCCTTCGTGATATATTTTGGAAATAAATCCCAAATGTTCATTTTGTTGTTCTGGTCTTCGCGAATATTGTATCTTGACGATGCTTTTTCCAGCAGAATTCAGACTCCAAAGTTCCATCCCCAATGATCATCAATCATGCAAAATATATGAAATAACATAAGTATCATCTCTAAATACGAAATATATTAATGAATAGCAGTAAATTATGATATAAAATAGTGATGCAAAATGGACGTATCACATAGTTCTGGCTTATGTAACAAGAAACTGATCGCGAGACACGTTTGTGCCTGATCTTTGAACTCTTGGTCGGTGCTAATTTATATCTGTGATGCTCTTCACCTTTTGTTCATAATCCATGTCCATTTCTTGGTTAACATCTAGTCAGATGTAGCATGTACTAGTGTATTTGGAATATTTGTACATATGTTTTTGTCCTTTCCCCCCTTCTCTTTCTATTGTATCTAATTCACTGTGAATTATGAATTGATTGGTTCTAGAAATTTACAAACCTAGCTTGTTTGAAGAAGGCCTATATTGTTTCTCCCAAAAAAGATTGTGCTTATCTTGTACTCATGGAAATCAAATAGCCAATGATTGAATTGAATTCATGATTAGATAATCATGTTGCTTGGCAACGCTACCATGTTATATACAATGTTTTTTGTGGTTAAAAAAAAAACTTTATATCGTCTGTTTTGTGTAAATTCACTCATATATTCTCCTACTATATATTCCCTTTTGTATGCTCAAATAGAACAAAGGTTGTCTATAAGTTGAGGTACAATATGAAGGAAGTCCTAACTTGTAAAACTTGCTTTGTATATCAGGTTGATGTAGATGAAAGCATTTGGCAGCACCAGCAGGATGAAGAAATGATTCCACCATGAACTGCTCTTAGAGCTCACAATTGAAAGGAATGGTACTTACCAAAATATTTTTGTAGTCGGAATGTGTTTGAGCTCCTGTTAGTTGAGCATTAAATGTGTGTTGGTATAGTCTTTGATGAGATGTTCAAGCTAAATACAATTTATTTTTTCGTCGAATGCAAATCTTGTGGGACGTGGAGCTAATGCTTCAGGGTTTCGTTGTCCTCTCGTGCAATATTGTAAATTTCTTTCCCGCGATTGGCTGCTCGGTACATTCCCATAGTTTGTGCAAAGATTGGGTTTTAACTTCAGTAAATATATCCATTTATATTGGTAAAGTTTTAGTTTTTACCATCAAGTCTAATACACCACTATCCCCTCCCGTCCCCGAAAATTGAATTAAACATTGAGGATTGAGATTAGAAAGGAAATAGGGGACTGTGTAGATGGAAGGGAGGGATTCACCATATCTTCTGTCATCCCCAAACCTCTCGAAAACAGATCCTCTTACATGGGAATCCCTACAGTGTCACTGGCATGTGGGTCCCACGTCTTGTCGCCCCACCTATCAGTTACTCAACGGTAGAGGTGGGCAATGTCAGGGGATCCTCGTCCAACCTCTCAGGGTGGAAATACCTCATGAGTAAACAAGACCTTACAATTGTAATTATAAAACCAAATCAATGGCATTTGGTCTAAACGACGTCTTGCCATGGTTTTAATTTTAGGGTCATTTAATGGATTGCCCCTAGCAGCCTTCTCAGACTCAGTTTTGCCCCTATTCGCGAATCGTCCTCAGTTTTGCCCCTAGTTCGTTCGCACGTACTATGGTTTGCCCTCGACGGCAAGTTTGAAGTCTATTCCGTCTGATGGCGTTACTGACAGTGGGTCCGCAACTTAGAGGTGAGACCAACTTGGTGCAGTTCTTACAGGAGGGCCCGCCCAACGCAGAGGTGAGACCTAATTTTAAAAACAAAAATACGTAGAGGTGGGGCCAACTGGGTGCAATTTTTACGGGTGGGCCTCGCCCAACGTCCTGATCCCCAATCTGTGCTTCGCCGGCGTTCTGTGCTTCCCTGCCACGGCCAATCCACCATTTGCGCTGCCCAATCAACAACCTTCGCCACCGCGGCCGTCCTCGCCACCAGATCGAGCACCACCAGCATATTCGCCGCCACCGTCCCGCGACTGCTCGTTCCGCCACTAGGACCGCTCGTTCCGCCACTGCGGCCGCCACCTGCTCGACTTGTGGCTGGGCTCCTTCCGTGCGCCTGGCCGGAGCGCTGATAGGTGAAGGGTTGTTGAATCCAACAAGGACGTTGTTGGTGAAATGGATTGCGGCAGCGACCCTGGAGTAGCTGGCGATTCTGGCGTCGGGCGGGAGACCCGCCGCGTCCACGACTGGGCTCCCGAGGGGTAAGGCTTCCAATTTTTGCTTGTTTGTGCATTTGAACAGTCGATATACATAGGACGCGGTCTATTTCTGCAATTGGACATAGCCTTCTTCTGTAATAGCTTCCCATTTTTGCTTGTGCTGATTGCGTCTCTGTTTTTTCGTGGGTTAGGATGGAGTTGCGGTTTGCTTTCTTGGTGGACGTTAGAAGAGACCTCTACATCATGAATGAAGACAACACCCATAAGAAATTCCAGGGAGGTTTCGATTATGACCTGCCAATGGATTGCAATTGGAATTTTAGGCAATTTGGGGAGGTTCTTTGCTACCCATATCCTTGGGCTTTGCATGAAGAAGTGGAATTCATATACTACGATGGGGGGGGGGGGGTGGATTGGGTCAAGATTAGCAATCATGCATAACTCGCTACCATGTTTTCTAAGCATAAGGAGCAAGATCAATTCAAGGTGAGGCTGCAAGTAAATGTGGTTGTGCCGGCATTAAGGAGTAATGCAAGGGTGTCAGGTTCATCTTCTCGGCATAACCATCTCGTCGTAAAGCAATTTCTAGCCAGAATAGTTCAGTTCATCCAAAGCGACGTGGTGGCTCGACAAGCGTGGGCAACAACAGATGGGTACCTACTGAAGTGGAGGTTGATGCCGACATATCTGGGGATGATGAAGAGAGGCTATACTCTGATGTCATTCAGAATTTACGACGGGCATCTTGTGCTGTTGAAATCCCATATGATGGTGACTATGAGCAAGAAGATGAAGATGAAAATGAGGAGGAAGACCTTCCACCTGTTCAGTGGGACCCTAAAAACACTCAGTTGCTGGAAGGTACAATTTTTGCATCCATGAGTGAGTGTAGAAATGCAGTTGTATCTTACTGCATCAAGGCAGAACGTGCTTTTATTGTTGACAAAAGCGATAAACGACGTTACACAGTGCATTGTGTGACTGAGGGTTGTAAATGGAGGATGCATGCATCTAAAATGCGGAAAAGCTTGAATATTAAGGTAAAAGTGAATCCTTTTACCCACACATGCGAAGAATCAACTCTCAGAAAGGAAACAATCAGTAGAGCCAAGTCAAAATGGGTGGCAGAAGCAGTAAAGAAGTGGGTGACAGAAAACCATCAAGTGGGTACAAAGGAATTGCAGGGAAACATCAAAGCCAAGTTTAAGATGGATTTACCATACATGAGGGTCTTCAATGGCAAACAAAAATCTATGGAATCTATCTATGGTAACTAGCACGAAACTTTTGAATTGTTGTATTCATTCAAAGCTGAAGTGGAGAGGACAAGCCCAGGTTGTATTGTTGAAATTGATCACCACTCAGTGGAGTACACATTGAAGGGAGTGACAAGGACCAAGGAATGCTTCAGAAGGGTTTTTGTGTGCTTTAAGGCTTGTAAACTGGGTTTTTTGGCAGGCTGCATGCCATATTTGGCTATTGATGCTACTTTCCTCACAGGCAGGTTTAAAGGACAATTAGTAGCAGCTTGTGCAGTAGATGCGCACAATTTTGTATTTCCACTTGCATACGGTGTGCTGGAGACATAGTCCAAGGAGAGTTGGATTTAAATTTTGCAGAATCTGCGCCGGGCTATTGCACATCCCAATGGCTTGGTAATTCATACAGATGCATGTAAAGGTTTAGAAGTGGCTGTGGACAATGTGTTCCCTGGAGTAGAGCATAGGGTGTGCTTTCGTCACCTTGCTGCAAATTTTGTGAAGAAATTCAAAGGAAAGACATATACAGACAATTTATGGCCAGCATCTTTGACTTGCAGTGTGAGGAAGCACAACTTCCACATGAGGCAGTTATACACCAATGCCAAAATAAAGGAATACTTGGAAACACATCACTCCAAGTTATGGGCCAAAAGCCAATTTAGTGAAGCAAAGTTGATTATGTGCACAATAATATTGCAGAGTCTTTCAATGCAGCCTTCCGGAAATTTAAAGATCTTTATTTGGTGGATTTGATTGACAAGATAAGGATAGAATACGCGCAGAAGTTTCATTTTCGTGATGGAATAGCTGAGGCTAAATTCATGGGCCACATTATTATCCCTTTGGTGATGACTGAACTGAACCAGAAAACAGTAGGCCTAGTAATGAGCATGATTCTATTGTCAGATAGCACAACAGAGGTATCAGTAATGGATAGAGAGAAGAGAAACTGGAGATATCCAGTGGATATAGAAGCTAGAACTTGCAGTTGTAGGCAATGGCAGATAACTGGGTTGGCATGCATTCATGCGTTGTTTTTCATCACTTCTCTCCCAGGTACAGCAGGGAACATACAACAGTATGTTCATGAGTACTACTCTGTTGCAAGGTTCAGAGCCACATATGCACATGCCTTGCCTGCTTTGGAGGAAAAACAACAGTGGGACAAAGTGGACCCTAGATTCAGACTTTGCGCTCCAGTTCTGAAGAGAGCAGCAGGTAGACCGAGGAAGAGTCGGTACACACGTCGCAGCGAAGGAGCTGGACTTGGAGCAAGGCAGCGTAAGTGCAAAAGGTGTGGTGGGTCTGGTCATTTTGGTAAGTACTGTGATAATGCTGTAGATCCAGCGTTCGGAGAGAGTTCTGATGAAAATCATGATCAGCGGCCGGATGCAACAGAAAATGAAAATGTTGCTCCAAATGATGATTCAGATGATTATGCTCCAAATGATGAGTTTGATTATCATGCTGCAAATAATAATTATTTTGATGATGATGCTCAAAATAATTATTTTGATGATGATGCTGCAAATGTTGAGCCAAAAGATGCTGAAAATGATGCTTCAACTGATGTTGACCAACCATCTGTGCTTCTGAGTACTCCTAGGTATGTAAATCTTCTTCTCACTTTGAAAAATATGGTATTTTAGAATTTTTTGTACATATATCACTTCATGTAAACCTTGTGCTCACTTTTTGTTCAGCTCTGTGGTTTGTTCGAAGAAGACACGCAAGAGGGGAAGAGAAGGAGCAGTGAGCACAGTGATAACAAGGAGCACAAAGAGCAAAATGATAGCAAGTAACACAAGAATCACAAGGAGCAAAGTATCTATTGCCAAAATTCTATGAAACATTATGAATCATGTTGTATTTCTGTGAAACAATCCTTACTATTGTGTTGAATGATGTGGGATTTATGTTTTCATGTAATTTGAGGAGCTGGTTTCATGTCATTATGATTTTTTGAATTAATTATGCTCATTTCAAACCATCACTCTATTTTCATGAGAAAAGTGCTTCAAATGAGGTCTGAACTTAGGGTAAACACTCTCATTTGTAATTTCATGAAAAAATCGACCTTGTCCAAATGAACCAAATAAATTTGAGGAGCAACTATATCACATATAACAACATTCGGCGTTGGTCTCATGTCATTTTGATTTTTTATGAATTAATTATGCTCATTTGAACCCATCGCTCTATTATTGAGCTCTAAACAAGTCTATACAAGATAGCTCTTTTGTGGAAAGCATTTCAATCAATTATTCATAAACCAAGTTTATTATTTTTTATAGCAACTATATCACATATAACAACATTCGGCGTTGGTCTCATGTCATTTTGATTTTTTATGAATTAATTATGCTCATTTAAACCCATCGCTCTATTATTGAGCTCTAAACAAGTCTATACAAGATAACTCTTTTGTGAAAAGCATTTTCAATCAATTATCCATAAACCAAGTTTATTATTTTCTATAGCAACTATATCACATATAACAACATTCGGCGTTGGTCTCATGTCATTTTGATTTTTTTTGAATTAATTATGCTCATTTGAACCCATCGCTCTATTATTGAACTCTAAACAAGTTTATACAAGATAACTCTTTTGTGGAAAGCATTTTCAATCAATTATCCATAAACCAAATTTATTATTTTTTATAGCAACTATATCACATATAACAACATTCGGCGTTGGTCTCATGTCATTTTGATTTTTTTTGAATTAATTATGCTCATTTGAACCCATCGCTCTATTATTGAAGTCTAAACAAGTCTATATAAGATAGCTCTTTTGTGAAAAGCATTTTCAATCAATTATCCATAAAACAAGTTTATTATTTTTTATAGCAACTATATCACATATAACAACATTCGGCGTTGGTCTCATACTCTCATGTCATTTTGATTTTTTTTGAATTAATTATGCTCATTTGAATCCTAGCGCAGCATCTGATCAAACCCTACCGTCGCACCCTAACCGTCCGATCAAACCCTACTGCCAAACGACAGTCCCCAGATACGATCTTCTAGAAGGATTCCCGATAGCGGTCCGCGAGAGGTTGGTTCCGGCCACCTGATTGGACGCTGAAAACAGTCGGGCCGCGATATTTCTTTGGATATTTTCAGATTGTGACGAAATGATTTTGTTCTGATTTCTTTTTCTCTTTGCTTTGAATTATTTTTCCTTGGATATGAGATTTAGGGTTGATCGTTACGTTCAGATTGTGACGACATTATTTTTCTCATTGCTTTAGGATTTGCTTACTTGCTAGCTACTCCCACCGTCCGCTAGAAACTGTACATCTAGCAAATAAAAATTCCATGAAAGAGTGTCCATCTACACTCCCAATACACTTTACCTTTAACTTAATCATTATTAACTGACTCATGCAATAATTTGAGGTCACAACCACTTATAAATTTATGTTATGGAGTTACGTCCTCATTTCTCTTGATCCATGTGCAAATCTCTAGATGCACACTCTCTTGAGGACGGAGGGAGTAGTCGCCAATCGTTAGAGATGTTATTAGTGTCGATCTACTGCTCTTGTGTTGCTTAAACTGGGTATGCAGGCTGTCGCCACCGTAGTTTGCATGCATACGTGCTCGCCATGCAGCTACGGAAGACTATTGTCCATGCCCCTAGTGTAGAATTAATGCAAAGAGGGGCAGACTATTGTCCATTGTGCCTCTTGCTTCCTCGGTCGGTCTCCGTTCTGCTGGACAGGTAGTTAACGCAGGCGTGAGCTCGAGACTTTGGACTTGCGTTAATGCACGCATGCAGGGTCACGTCGCATCCAAGCCCAGCTATTTTTTGCAGTAACTGAAGGGGATCGTGTGCAGAAAACAAAAAATTTCCTACCGACGATATCCTAAAAGCATGCCAAGATCTATTCTATGCAGATATAGTAGTACGAACGGAGATCGGAATACATACCCTTGTAGACCGAAAGCGGGGATTACGTTCCCGCACAAACGTTGTCGATGCAGACCGACGAAGCCGACCTCAAGGTCGTGTAGAGGAAGCAGGCCTCCGAGTACCGCTAGCGCAGCACCTCGCAGGGAGTCACACACGTACGGTTGAGACGACGCCTCCGAAGCTCCAGTCCAGGACGAGCAGCGGAAGACTTGGACTGGAACACCAGCAGCGCGGCAGCGGGCTATGGTGGAGGAGATCCCCTCTTCCTCAGCTCGGCGCGGCTCCGACTTGGGAACCACGAGATCGAGAGAGAAATCGGGAATTAATTGGTGAATTAAAAGGCTGGGGGTGCCCCTTCTTATATAGGCTCCTAGGGGGAGCCAACCTTGCCAGCCAGGCAATGTGGGACTATCCCACACAGCCTGGTTCGGCCAAGGGAGTGCGCCGGCCCCCTGGTGGGCCCCATCTGGCCCACCTAGGCCGGCCTCCAAGCCCCCACCGAATTCCCAAGGGGGTTCCCCCCCTTCTTGGGCCTTCTTTCGTCCGGAAGGCCCATTTAGGGAAATCTGCCTTAATAAATTTGAAAATAAATATATAAAATCATATTTGCATATTAATAACACTAATTAATATCAAACATAGTATATATAATTTTCCCTAGCTCCGAAAACTCTTTCGGCGCTGCCCGATCTCCATCGGACCTCTCCCGGGATGCTCCCGGTGATCTCCTTCCTTTCCGGTTGTCTTGTCGAAACCCCTTAAGTGTGTTACCCTAGCGGTTCGATATAATATCAGGTATGATTAAGACTCCTCAATGATCAACGACTAACTCCTAGGCCTGGACCCCATGAATTAATCCCTGAGATATAACGAATGACTTTCATCTATCAAACCTGAACGTAAAGTCTTAGACCTTTTGCCATAGCGAAACTTAGCACGTCCGAGCGTCGTTCCATAGATATCTCCATACCTAATCCCGACCTCGTTACCGATGACGCTATCTTCTACTTGTTCATGATCTCATGTCTCCGTGACCTAGTCACATGCTTGCAAGCTCATTAGACATGATCTCACCGAGTGGGCCCGAGAGTATCTATCCTGCTATGCGGACTGGTAAATCCCGCTCTTGATCCCTCGTCTCAACTACTCCTTTCCGATACCCAAAAGTATCACCGTTATTGTCATACTAAATAAGATACGACGTTTGGCGCAATCAAAGTATCTTCCGGGAATATCAATAAGAGTTGATCTCACGGTCAAAGGCGTAACGACTACGTTCTCCAAATCTGGGTATGTCCATCACATCGCTCTCTAGCGATATGACTCTCATTGCCGACCGGCGCCATGCCCCATGACCGGGAAACCTCGATCATCAATCGCGCAACGAAACTAGTCTTAGTAGAGGCTATTAGGGACCTGGTTGTTTACGTATCACACCCGCATTAATGTTTCCGCTTAATACGGTTCTAGCATGACACAAAAACCTATTATGAACAAACGAGATATGATAAAGAATACACTTTATTAATTGCCTCTAGGGCATATCTCCTTCAGTCTCCCACTTGCACTAGAGTACAACTTAATCTAGATTACAACTTGGTAAAAGCTTAACACCCATATCTAACTGGTGTTGTTCATGCTTATCAAGCGGAAGAGGCTTCGTCAGCGGATCTGCCACATTCAGATCCGTATGCACTTTGCAAATCTTCACATCGCCTCCTTGTACGTACTGACGTATCACATGGAAGCGTCGGAGAATGTGTTTGGCGGTGGAGTGAGACCTTGGCTCCTTGGTGTTCGCAATGGCACCCGTATTGTCGCAGAAGAGGACTACGGGGTCTTGCACGCTCGGGAACACTCCAAGTTCGATGACGAACTTCCTCAGCCACACAGCTTCATTCGCGGCCTCGCAGGCAGCAATGTACTCCGACTCCATTGTAGATTGTGCGACTATGGGTTGCTTCCCACTTCTCCAGCACACGACGCCTCCATTCACCTTGAACACGTAACCTGTCTGTGACTTACAGTCATCAGGGTCTGAGCAGAAACTTGCATCTACGTAACCCGTTACGCCAAGTTCTTCATCGCAGCCACCATACACAAGGAACATTTCCTTTGTCTTATTGAGATACTTAAGAATGCTCTTAACAGCTACCCAATGCGGCATTCTAGGATTACTCTGGAACCGGCTTGTCAAACTTAGAGCTAATGCCACATCCGGTCTAGTACTCAACATTGCATACATGATCGATCCTATGGCTGAAGCATAATGATGTTTCATCATTTCGGCCTTACCCAGTTCCGTCACCGGACACTGCGCCTTACGCAATATCTTATTCTTGATAACCGGCAGAGAACCCTTCTTTGCCTTCTCCATATGAAAACGCTTCAGTATTTTATCAAGATAAGTACTCTGACTTAGTGCTAATAGGCGCCTTGATCTATCACGATAGATTTTTATGCCTAAAACATACGCAACTTCTCCTAAGTCCTTCATGGAAAACTTACTGTTTAAATATTCCTTCACGCTATTCAGAAGTTCCACATCATTCCCTATTAGCAATATGTCGTCAACATACAGTGCTAAGAACACAACCGAGCTCCCACTCATTTTCTTGTAAATACAGGTCTCTTCCACATTCTGGATAAATCCAAAACCTTTGATTACCTCATCAAAGCGAAGATTCCAGCTCCGAGATGCCTGCTTCAATCCATAGATGGATCGCTGAAGCTTGCACACCTTGTTAGCACTTCCTGGATCGACAAAACCTTCCGGCTGTACCATGTACAACTCTTCCTCAATGTTTCCATTCAGGAAGCCCGTTTTGACGTCCATCTGCCAGATTTCATAATCATAGTAGGCAGCTACTGCTAACAAAATCCGAATAGACTTAAGCATCGCTACCGGTGAAAAAGTTTCATCGTAGTCAATTCCATGAACTTGTCGGAAACCCTTTGCGACAAGCCAAGCTTTATAGACGGTCACATTACCATCAGCATCCGTCTTCTTCTTAAAGATCCACTTATTCTCGACGGCCTTGCACCCTTCGGGAATATCCACCAAAGTCCACACTTTGTTATCGTACATGGATCCTATTTCGGATTTCATGGCTTCAAGCCATTTCTCGGACTCTAGACTCTCCATCGCCTCCTTGTAGTTCGTAGGTTCGTCTTGCTCGACTAGCATGGCGGTGCAAACCATGTTGCCATACCATTCTGGTGGGATCCGAGATCTACCAGACCTACGAGGTAGAACATCTTCCTCGACAATTTCTCCCACTCCTTCCACGGAGGACGTTTCTGGAATTGCTTCCGTTGCGCCACTCGGAATCTCGAGTTCAGGATCAACGATTTCATCGAGTTCTACCTTCCTCCCACTTACTCCTTTCGCGAGAAACTCCTTCTCTAGAAAGGTACCGGTCTTCGCGACAATTTTTTTGCCCTCAGCTTGGTTGTAGAAGGTGTACCCAACGGTTTCCCGCGGATATCCTACAAAGACGACTTTCTCCGACTTCGGTTCGAGTTTGTCGGGCTGTAGTTTCTTAACGTACGCCTCACAACCCCAAACCTTCAGAAACAATAACTTAGGCTTTTGGCCATACCATAATTCATACGGCGTCGTTTCAACGGACTTGGACGGAGCCCTATTTAAAATGAATGCGGCTGTTTCTAATGCATAACCCCAGAAGGACACTGGCAGATCGGTAAGAGACATCATAGATCGGACGCTATCCAGTAGAGTACGATTACGTCGCTCAGACACACCGTTACGCTGCAGCGTTCCGGCGGGCGTAAGTTGGGGCACTATGCCACAACTCTTCAGATGTGTGCCAAACTCAAAACTCAAGTACTCTCCACCGCGATCGGACCGGAGATGCTTGATTTTCCTATTAAGCTGATTCTCAACTTCACTCTGGAATTCTTTGAACTTTTCAAACGTTTCAGACTTGTGTTTCATCAAATAGATATAACCGTATCTACTCAAGTCATCAATGAAGGTGACGAAGTAACGATAACCATTGCGTGTCGAAACGCTCATCGGTCCACACACATCTGTATGTATGATCCCCAACAAATCCGACGCCCGTTCAACGAAACCTTTGAACGGTGTCCTGGTCATTTTGCCCCTGAGGCATGGTTCGCATGTATCGAGGGATCCGAAATCCAACGAGTCCAAGAGTCCATCAGAGTGGAGTCGCTTCATGCGCTTTATACCAATATGACCAAGACGGCAATGCCACAAAAAAATGGCGGTATCGTCACTACACTTAATCCGTTTGGCTTCTATGTTATGGATGTGAGTACTACGATCGAGATTCAACAAGAATAAACCGTTATTCTCGGGAGCATCAACATAAAAGATATCATTCATATAAATAGCACAATTGCTTGACACTGATTTAAATGAATAACCGTCTTGTAACAGGCAAGACCCACTTATAATGTTTACACTCAAGGATGGCACACAATAACATTTATTTAAAACCAAAACTAATCCCGATGGTAGATGCAGAGGGAGCGTGCCGACAGCCACCACGTCGACTCTCGATCCGTTGCCGACGCGCATCGTCACCTCATCCTTCGCCAGCCGCCTTCTATTCCGTAACTCCTCCTGAGAGTTACATATATGAGCAACAGAACCAGTATCGAATACCCACGTATTGCTCCGGGCGGATGTAAGGTACACATCTATAACATGTATATCAAATATACCTTGCTCTTTGTCGACCGTCTTGCCAGACTTCCTATCCTCCAGATACTTGGGGCAGTTGCGGTTCCAGTGACCCTTCCCCTTGCAGTAGAAACACTCCACGCTAGCTCTGGGACCAGACCTGTTAGTCCTGGTCTTGGCAGCCAACTTTGCCTCCCTCCGGGACTTCCAGCTCTGCTTTCCCTTGCCACCGGACTTCTTGAAATCAACGGTCTTGTTGACCATCAACAGCGCGTGCTCCTTCTTAATCTCTACCTCAGCAGTCTTGAGCATCACGAACACTTCACCCAGGGACTTAGCCATGCCCTGCATGTTGTAGTTCATGACGAAGCCTTTGTAGCTTGGTGGCAACGATTGCAACACCCTGTCATTCGCCAGCTCATCGGGAATCTTGCACTCCAGAGCATTCAGGCGTTGAACGTAGCCAGACATCTTGACTACATGCTCGCTCACACTGCTATGCTCTTCCATCTTGGCTGAGAAGAAAAGCTCAGAAGCCTCATATCTCTCAACCTTAGCCTGCGGCGCGAAGACAGCCTTAAGATCCAAAATGATCTCAAAGGCGCTCATCTTCTCAAAGCGCTTCTGCAGGTCGGCTTCCATGGCGTAGAGCATGCCACTCTGGACAAAGGCAGAATCCTCCGATCGGGTCTGGAAGACCTTCTTCTCATCCTTAGAGGCATCATAGGAGGGTCACCTATGGCGGCCTCAATGACGTAGGCCACCCTATGGGGAGTGAGGAGGATCCTCAGGTTGCGGAACCAGGCCATGAAGTTTGACCCATTGGTCTTAAGCTTTTCTTTTTCAAGGAACAGACCTAGGTTAAACGAGGGGCGAGACATCTACAATGGAATTTGCAACAACATAAGACTTTGTTCATAATAATTTTGAGTTATAGTATTTTAGAAAATAACTAACATAACTCCCACTCAACCGAACATCCCTCCTGGTCGTTTAAGCGATTACACGACCCCCATCCATTGCACCACCCCTCATCATCAAAGCCGGCGGCACAACTTCAAGAGTAGACAAAATCGTCCGCCACACCAATTTTGTGACTCGTGCTCGACCTTTCGGTCTTCCTGTTCCGAGGCCATACCTCTGAGTATGCTAGGCTCGCCACCAAAGACCTCCACGCTGACGCTTGTGCAACATGGATTACACCCACTGTATGCGAACGACGAGATGTATGACACCCGATCATCACGGCCTGCCTCATAACGTAGAACTTTCTTGGCGGTGCGCGTTGGAGGGAGAACACTAGTGGTATTTTGAAGGGATCATCTTATTCAGCTACCACCGTGTAACTAATGTATACTATACACACAATCACACAAAAATAAGATGCACACAAAACATCAAATGTAATGCAATGTGATATAGTCCATTGCGTCATGGTCTTCTTGGCGCCCGCAGTTTATAAACAATTTAATAAACCTACCTTGACCATATCACATAGCCCCTGCAAAATAAAGTTAGACGCTTCTACTTTATCTTTTGCATATTTTACGTGGCTTGGGGCTTTCGTAAATAGAACCGCTTCATACCTACGAATCTTATGACCACAACAACGATCCAATAATTGCATGTTTAAGCATCCCTTTCGGGCCCTCCATTGAAAATGCGAAGACCAACTAAAGAGAGAGAAACTGTCACCCGCCAGCCACATATACGGTACAAGCCGTATGTCAGTAGTGGAACCAGTCTCGCGTAAGCGTACGCGTAAAGTCGGTCCGGGCCGCTTCATCAACTCAATTCCGCTGGAATACACAAGTGCACGCTAGAGGGTAGCAAATAACAGGAACGGTGCCCCCGTGCAGAGCACGGGTTCTAACAGCGTACAGCTATATCTACGATAGATTGGCTCTGATACCACTGAAGGGGATCGTGTGCAGAAAACAAAAAATTTCCTACCGACGATATCCTAAAAGCATGCCAAGATCTATTCTATGCAGATATAGTAGTACGAACGGAGATCGGAATACATACCCTTGTAGACCGAAAGCGGGGATTATGTTCCCGCACAAACGTTGTCGATGCAGACCGACGAAGCCGACCTCAAGGTCGTGTAGAGGAAGCAGGCCTCCGAGTACCGCTAGCGCAGCACCTCGCAGGGAGTCGCACACGTACGGTGGAGACGACGCCTCCGAAGCTCCAGTCCAGGACGAGCAGCGGAAGACTTGGACCGGAACACCAGCAGCGCGGCAGCGGGCTATGGTGGAGGAGATCCCCTCTTCCTCAGCTCGGCGCGGCTCCGACTTGGTAACCACGAGATCGAGAGAGAAATTGGGAATTAATTGGTGAATGAAAAGGCTGGGGGTGCCCCTCCTTATATAGGCTCCCAGGGGGAGCCAACCTTGCCAGCCAGGCAATATGGGACTATCCCACACAGCCTGGTTCGGCCAAGGGAGTGCGCCGGCCCCCTGGTGGGCCCCATTTGGCCCACCTAGGCCGGCCTCCAATCCCCCACCGAATTCCCAAGGGGGTTCCCCCCCTTCTTGGGCCTTCTTTCGTCCGGAAGGCCCATTTAGGGAAATCTGCCTTAATAAATTCGAAAATAAATATATGAAATCATATTTGCATATTAATAACACTAATTAATATCAAACATAATATATATAATTTTCCCTAGCTCCGAAAACTCTTTCGGCGCTGCCCGATCTCCATCGGACCTCTCCCGGGACGCTCCCGGTGATCTCCTTCCTTTCCGGTTGTCTTGTCGAAACCCCTTAAGTGTGTTACCCTAGCGGTTCGATATAATATCAGGTATGATCAAGACTCCTCAATGATCAACGACTAACTCGTAGGCCTGGACCCCATGAATTAATCCCTGAGATATAACGAATGACTTTCATCTATCAAACCTGAACGTAAAGTCTTAGACCTTTTGCCATAGCGATACTTAGCACGTCCGAGTGTCGTTCCATAGATATCTCCATACCTAATCCCGACCTTGTTACCGACGACGCTATCTTCTACTCGTTCATGATCTCATGTCTCCGTGACCTAGTCACATGCTTGCAAGCTCATTAGACATGATCTCACCGAGTGGGCCCGAGAGTATCTATCCTGCTATGCGGACTGGCAAATCCCGCTCTTGATCCCTCGTCTCAACTACTCCTTTCCGATACCCAAAAGTATCACCGTTATTGTCATACTAAATAAGATACGACGTTTGGCGCAATCAAAGTATCTTCCGGGAATATCAATAAGAGTTGATCTCACGGTCAAAGGCGTAACAACTACGTTCTCCAAATCTGGGTATGTCCATCACATCGCTCTCTAGCGATATGACTCTCATTGCCGACCGGCGCCATGCCCCATGACCGGGAAACCTCGATCATCAATCGTGCAACGAAACTAGTCTTAGTAGAGGCTACTAGGGACCTGGTTGTTTACGTATCACACCCGCATTAATGTTTCCGCTTAATACGGTTCTAGCATGACACAAAAACCTATTATGAACAAACGAGATATGATAAAGAATACACTTTATTAATTGCCTCTAGGGCATATCTCCTTCAGTAACCACATTGACCGCAACACTGCGGCTGCCTGGCACGTACTACTCTTACTCTTTCACACCATTTGCGCCTCTTCCTTCTTCATCTACCCCATTTATTTCACACTCATCGAGTCTTTAAGTATTGCCCCAGCCATCTTCCCTTCTTCTCATCCTTCTCCAGCCCCTTTGCCTCATCCTCCCTCCACCATGTCGACCTACTCTCTCCCGTCGAGCCCCGAGCCCCTCAGCGACGAGGACAACCACCCATCCCCTCGCCGGTGGTGGGAGGCGACGGAGGAGACGGTGAGCGAGGACGACAAACCTCCGAAGAGGTCGCGCGGTCGCGACGGCCATTTCGTCCACAACCCCGACCCCGACGAGGTCGCGAGGATCACCCAGCGCTCCAACAAGGAGACCGAGAACCTCCTCGCCGCCTTGGAGAAGAAGGAGAAGATGGAGGAGAAGAGGGAGGAGAAGATGAAGGAGAAGATGGAGGAGAAGAGGCTGCGGCGCCGCATAAGGAAGTCCCGGGAAAGGGAGCTATCCGAGATGCAGGAGGCCAATGCCCGGGCCCATGACGAACGCGAGAGGGCGGACAGGGCGGCGGAGTGGACGGCAAGGAGGCCGGAGGAGTGAAGGAGTAGGCAACCACCGGCGGCTGGCCGGCAGACGAAGGGCGCCCTCCGATGAGTGTGAACCGGCGCCAGCAGGGTTTAGGTTTTTTTTAATATATGTAATGTGGGTATATATGCCCCTCTGTGCTAATATGTAATGTGGGTATATATATGGCCCTACGTGCTAATATATGTAAGGGTTACTCTATATGTAACGTGTGTTTATATTTTTTAACCAAGTCATGCACAAGTGGTTCAGGATCGTGAAAAAAGATCAGTGCAAAAAAACGTCGTCAAATTTATGTGTGCCCAAAGATATAACTACATAACTGGTTAAGCAACGTCACAAACAAAATCAGTACAAAAATGCATTTTCAAATTTATAAACAAAGTCATGCAGTAACTATAGTTACCTTCTTTACCTCCATGTACCAACATCTCCTCATTCTCCTCCGGGTTACCAGCGCGACCATATTGACAACAATACAGCGCGGTCCTGGGTTCGAGTCCCAGCCGCACCAATTTTTGTTCATTTTGGACCCTTCTCACCTTTTTTAAAGAGAATCCCATTTGGCCACTACGAATGGGCCTAATTGAAGGGGTTACGGTGCAGAAAACAATAATTTTTCTAGCGTACGAAACCCTAACTAGCCAGGATCTATCTATCTAGTACATGCGATAACGGTGGCGGAACGGGTTACATTACCTCCATGTAGACCGATAGCGGGGATTACGCTCCCGCACAAGCGTTGACGATGAAGTCGTACGTAGCCGACCTCGAGGTCGCGGAGAACTTGCCGCGATGACGAAGACGATGACGCCGGGGTGTCGACGATGCTCTGCGTCGACGGGCGTCGGGCGGAAGAAGGCAGAGCGCCAGCACCAGAGGTGGTGCGCCGGCGGCAGAGGGGAGAGGGGCGCGGCGGCTGCAGGGGCGAGACGACGTCGCCCAGGCTACTCAAAAGGAGTTACCTCCGAGCACTCACAAACATACGGAGCTTAGCGACAACCCCCGGTCATTCAGATCCAGCTGAAATCGCGGGGGTAGATCTTATCTGGAATCCCGCAGAGCAACGGTGCTCAGCGGTATAGCTTAGGTGGAGAGAGACCCCCCCCTTCCTCAGCTCGGCGCGGCTCCAACTTGGGAACCACGAGATCGAGAGAGAAATCGGGAATTAATTGTATTTTCCAATTAATTAATCCAATTAATATGCCTTGCTATATAAAGGGGGGGAGGGGGTGTGAAAACCCCTTGGCTCCCCCATGTGGGACTAAAGGATGAGAGGGGGTGGTGCGCCCCCACCATGGGCCGGCCGAACCACCCATGGGGCCCACCCCCTTTGGTGGTGCGGCTCCCCCCTCTTGGGCCCTCTTAGGGCCCATGTAGGTGGGAGCCCCCTTTTTCCTTTATTTAATTAATATTAAATTAATATAAAAATCCCATTAATTCATAATTAATATATTTATATATAATTCAACATCCCGTGACTCCGAAAACTCTTTCGGACCACCCGAACAACTTTCGGACATTCCTGGAACCATTCCAGACCTCTCCGGAACTCCTTCCGGACCACCAGAACTCTTTCCGGATCATTTCTCTCTCTCCAAAAAATTCCTATAATATTCCAGAACCTATCTCCTAGTGTCGCTAAGACCTTAAGTTTGTTACGCTACGGTTCGATAACACTCCAGACATGATCGAGACAGTCCGCTCACCAATGACCGTCAGGGATACCTGGAAGTATATGACGACCCCTGTGCATTCCACGAATATTGTCGTTGAACCATAAATATAATATTCATTCCCTTTGTCTCTGCGATACTACCTTGTCCGAGATATGATCGTAGACACACTGATGTCTTTGTTGTATCTCGTTACCGACGAAGGTTATTAACTCGTCTGCGATATTACATCTCCATGACCTAGTCATAAGCTGCGCAGCTATATAGATGCAATATCACCGAGTGGGCCCAGAGTATCTTTCCATTACAAGAATGAACAAATCCCGCTCTTGATCCTTACGTCTTGATGCTCTTTCGGAATACCCAAGATGGACACCGTTATTGTCATGCTATATAAGACACAACGTTTGATGCTCTCAAAGCACCCCTACGAAGCATTAATAAGTACGGTCTCACGGTCTAAGGAATAAGCTATCATATTCTTATCTATTGCAAATGACAAACATCGTAATACGATCTTATTGCAATACTTTGCGTATGTCCATCACCTTATTCAACTAACAAGATGACCCCATTGTCAACCGACGTCATTGTCCTTGATCAGGAATCTCGATCAACTGTTGCCCAATGGACTAGCTCATATAGAGGCTTGCTAGGGACCTGGTTGTCTTTGTATCACACGTGTATTAATAATTCCGATTAATACAGTTATAGCATAATACACAAACCTATTATAAACTTATGAGATAATGCAATAAATACTACTTATTTATTTGCCTCTAAGGCATATCTCCTTCAGTCTCCCACTTGCACTAGAGTACAAATAAACTAGCTGCATTTTACTTTATCAGAATCCCTTATCAAATAAGAATCATTTGATAATGCTTGCTTGTGGAAGAGTGTTACTGCACAATCCGCAAAACACACGATTTGTGCAAACTTTTGCGATTCACTGATATCAACTAGCTTGATATCACCATGTTGCCCAACAACATATATGCAAATACCGTAACTAAGTGAGACTTCTGTTTCCCAGCGCTTACTCTGATTATACTAACCAGATAACTGCCCTGAAAAACACACTCAGCCATGCAGAGCCCCTTGTAACAATTACAAACTCGCGATATCTACATACTTTCACACCAATGTAGAAAACTTGACATTCAAATGTCAATCCCTTAACTAACGCACTTCTACTTCCAGTAAATTCCAAATTTACTTTCATAACTGCTCTTATTCCAAGAACATCGGTTATATTTCATCGAAAAGATAATATGGTTTCTGTATGATGTCTAATATTACATAATAGACCCACATGTCATACAACCATTACTTTCATGCATCATTACTCTTAATGATCAATTGGATTTCAAAGGACCATCCTTTTGATTCTAATCTGACTCCTCAGATATAATCCAAAACAACTCGACTAACTATTTAAAATTCCCGTTCTATTCCAAATAGACACTAACTTTCAAATAGTTTCACAACTTCATCCTTCTCATCTATTCTACCGGTACAATTTCACAATGTGTTAAATACACAAGATGAATTCGGCTCCCACTCAAATTATGTCTCCACATATTTGATAACACGAGCTCCCACTCAAAAACGTGTCATCCACATATTTGATTTC
The DNA here is from genome assembly GCA_026929855.1 of Poa annua. Classification (NCBI taxonomy): domain Eukaryota; kingdom Viridiplantae; phylum Streptophyta; class Magnoliopsida; order Poales; family Poaceae; genus Poa; species Poa annua. Next base: position 72,895,672 of record CM049431.1, on the reverse strand, counting down.
CTGAGCTCCCACTCAAAAATATGCTCTTTACATATTCCACCTGAGTAAACTAACATTGACTCCCACTTAAATCGACATTTTGGTCAAACCAAAATCATTGATCTACCATCAATTCGAATTTAATACAAACTATAGTATTACATTAATACAAATCCCTCAGACTTCAAGCATGTCTACATAAATGTAGTCAACAAATTTGATCTTGTCCAAGACACATTTCTTGACAAGACATGCTACCGCGTCTTTCTTATAGTCACATTTTCATATAACACTTTATATGACGATTAAACAATCTTATTCCTCTAATAAGAATTGCAGCAACAATTACTCTCTTAATCCTTTCAAATGCAACTTTGGATTTCCAGGCTCAAAAGCCTTTGTTCGTATTCCGATATTTTCTCAACTTTCTTTGTATTCATAAAGTGCACCTTGATCTGTCAACAATATCTGAAATACTTAATACAGTGATGTGACCTGACAGCAATATTAAATATAACAGCACTTTATTTAGAAGTTTCTTTCATGAAAATATTATGATCTTTATGAAGAGGATTGCAAGCATAAAACAATTTTCTAGTCTCCCTCACTCTTAATCACCAAATTTTCATTAGCAGACATATACTCTTTGGAACACCTTCCAACATATGTCTGACACTTTATTTCAAGCTTTTAATTCCAATCCATAAACCGTAATTCGAAAATTCATATTTTCCTCGGAATTACATAGACAACAAACTGAGTTTTGTTTCTATTTGGTTTTGGAATAGACTCTCATCCAATGTGAGTAATCTACAAAGAACTATTCATGTATATACCGAATTATCGTGTAATCATATACATGTCGACACTACTGTCGGTCTCACGAATTCTCGTTGAGAAAAATATCTATTTTCTAAAGTGGACATCGACTATAATGTTTCGAACATATTAGGAGATTCTAAGACAGATTCTGACAGACCACACTTTATTTAAAATAGAGCATGATTATAATTCCCACATATCACCATATATGACATTATAATATTGTGAAACGAATTTCCACAAGTCTTTTGTGTTGAAACCATAATTCAAAAATATTGTCCTTTGATCGAATTTTGTGAATACAATATTCACTAATCTTTCTTCTGAAAAACCCCGTTTGATCTATTATCAAATTAATTTCAGACTCCATAATTTATCGGGCAAATACTTCTATTTACCAAAATCATGGAAGAATTCGGATCATGCAATACCACCATTGATTAATCATTAAAAATGACTCTCAATCAATTTCCTCTAGTATTGCAACTTCAATACTGCATTTCAAACTTAATCAATTTATGCACTCGAAATACTTAAATGGACTAAAAATATCCATTACTTCTTTCATTGCCTTTATGACTAAATTCGATGGTGTTTGTTCTTTGGACACATAATTTTATCATTCCTGCTATTATAAATGTATATCATACGCATAATGTAATTGAGATGTGATGCAAATTACTCATAACATGAAACAACTGCTTTGTTTCAAAACATAAAACAACTGATGTGTTCTATATGAATAATTATGTCTTGTAACATTCAAGACACCAAACTAGATCACATTCTCACTATTACAAAATGTCTTATCAAAAACTATTGATGATAACTAATATGATATCTCGAGGGCGTGAGCACTACTGGCCATGAACTTGCCATCACTCGTGCACAGTCACGTCAACCTTCGCCACATACTTGTGATAATCAGGGACTGTTTCACAAACAGAACAAGTATCAAATACTTTTCATCAAGTATGAGAAGAATACATTTATATCTTCGTATATCAAATATACCCGTAGCGTCGAAGAACTCTTCTTCGATGGAATCATCTTTTAGAGATTTGAACTTGTTCACAAATGTGAAGAAGCTCACCGTGTCTCTATAGCATATTCACGCACATGATATTTACAGCTATGAGGTAAAGCACAATCTCTATTGCACTGGAGTTCGCTATCTAGAAATCGTAGATATTCGTAAGCCTGAAGTAGATGTCACACAACTTCTTCAACTGAGTCTCCAGACAGGTATGCTCCCCATGTGAATGGTCCGGAACTTTCTAAGCTGTCTGAACTGCTCAAGACTCAATTCATATTTGAAGTGACCTCTGATCGCATCAATCACGACATATGGCTCCATGTGTTGAAACAACTTTCAATTCAGGTGCTAGGCATACGCTCATGACGACCTTCACTTCCATTAAAATATCATGATGCTTACGGAACTCATCATCTTGCTCCTTGCTATCAGAATCATCTGGTCTAACTCCTAACTAATGTTCTAGCACATATAGGATGTTTGTTGTGTTTGGAGAATGTTTCTAAAACCAATGTACCAGCTGATGAAGTTGGACCCGTCGGCTTCTAAGGTAGAATCCGAGCTCTTGAGGAAGCAACCGAAGTGTAGTTCCGTAGTCTCCAGATGTGATCGCAAAAGAGGTAAGATAAGTTTATAATATATAGGTGAGTTTTAGTTCTATAATCTCATTATCAAAAACACACCACACCAAGATTATTATCCCTAAAAATAATAATGGCGATTACACGACCCTCATCCACCACACTACCCCCGATCATCACGGTCGGCAGCACAACTTCAAAGGTGGACATAACATGTCGATCACAAAAACTCTGTGACTCGTGCTCGATCTTTTGATCTTCCCGTGTTCCGAGGCCATACCTCTGAGTATGCTAGGCTCGCCAATCAAACCTCGAAGACCCTGCGCGTGAAACATGGCTTACACCCACTGTATGCGAACGACGAGATGTGTGACACCCGATCATCACGGCCTGCCTCATAACGTAGAACTTTCTTGGTGGTGCGCAACGAGGGAGAACACAATTTTGGTATTTTGTTAGGGATCATCCTATTCATGATGCTACCGTTGTATATCTAGCATATAAGCAATCAATAGGATGCACACACAACAGCACACAATAATGATGCAATGAAGTGCGATGTGACATGGTCGATGCGCCTGGACCTTCATGGCGCCATGTGCCTGGCCCCCGGCGCCCCGGCATGGCTCCGAGTCTACAGAGCCCTCCATTGCCTCCGACAGTACGAGTAATATTAAAACTTACCGTAACCATGTCACATAAAATAACGCCTCTGCAAAACAAAGTTAGATGCCTCTAGCTTTATTTAGTTTTACAAATTTTACGTGGCATATAGGCTTATTCGTAAGAGAATCGCTTCCCTACCTACGAACTTTGTACCACAACGTCGATCGTATAATTGCATGTTTAAGCATCCCTTTCGGGCCCTCCATTGAAAATGCTTTCCCGACTAGAGAGAGAGAAACAGACACCCGCCAGCCACAGATACGGTGCAAGCCGTATGTCAGTAGTGGAACCAGTCTCGCGTAAGCGTACGCGTAAAGTCGGTCCGGGCCGCTTCATCAACTCAATACCAAAGGCATCGCAAGTGCACGCTAGAGGGTAGCAAATATAAGAAAGACACCCTCATTCAACATGAGTTCTAACCGTACCAGCAGTACTACGCATAGATCGGCTCTGATACCACTGAAGGGGTTACGGTGCAGAAAACAATAATTTTTCTAGCGTACGAAACCCTAACTAGCCAGGATCTATCTATCTAGTACATGCGATAACGGTGGCGGAACGGGTTACATTACCTCCATGTAGACCGATAGCGGGGATTACGCTCCCGCACAAGCGTTGACGATGAAGTCGTACGTAGCCGACCTCGAGGTCGCGGAGAACTTGCCGCGATGACGAAGACGATGACGCCGGGGTGTCGACAATGATCTGCGTCGACGGGCGTCGGGCGGAAGAAGGCAGAGCGTCAGCACCAGAGGTGGTGCGCCGGCGGCAGAGGGGAGAGGGGCGCGGCGGCTGCAGGGGCGAGACGACGTCGCCCGGGCTACTCAAAAGGAGTTACCTCCAAGCACTCACAAACATACGGAGCTTAGCGACAACCCCCGGTCATTCAGATCCAGCTGAAATCGCAGGGGTAGATCTTATCTGGAATCCCGCAGAGCAACGGTGCTCAGCGGTATAGCTTAGGTGGAGAGAGATCCCCCCTTCCTCAGGTCGGCGCGGCTCCAACTTGGGAACCACGAGATCGAGAGAGAAATCGGGAATTAATTGTATTTTCCAATGAATTAATCCAATTAATATGCCTTGCTATATAAAGGGGGGAGGGGGTGTGCAAACCCCTTGGCTCCCCCATGTGGGACTAAATGATGAGAGGGGGTGGTGCGCCCCCACCATGGGCCGGCCGAACCCCCCATGGGGCCCACCCCCTTTGGTGGTACGGCTCCCCCCTCTTGGGCCCTCTTAGGGCCCATGTGAAGGAGATATGTCCTAGAGGCAATTAATAAAGTGTATTCTTTATCATATCTCGTTTGTTCATAATAGGTTTTTGTGTCATGCTAGAACCGTATTAAGCGAAAACATTAATGCGGGTGTGATACGTAAACAACCAGGTCCCTAGTAGCCTCTATTAAGACTAGTTTCGTTGCGCGATTGATGACCGAGGTTTCCCGGTCATGGGGTATGGCGCCGGTCGGCAATGAGAGTCATATCGCTAGAGAGCGATGTGATGACATACCCAGATTTGGAGAACGTAGTCGTTACGCCTTTGACCGTGAGATCAACTGTTATTGTTATTCCCGGAAGATACTTTGATTGCACCAAACGTCGTATCTTATTTAGTATGACAATAACGGTGATACTTTTGGGTATCGGAAAGGAGTAGTTGAGACGAGGGGTCAAGAGCGGGATTTTCCAGTCCGCATAGCAGGATAGATACTCTCGGGCCCACTCGGTGAGATTATGTCTAATGAGCTTGCAAGCATGTGACTAGGTCACGGAGACATGAGATCATGAACGAGTAGAAGATAGCGTCGTCGGTAACGAGGTCGGGATTAGGTATGGAGATATCTATGGAACGACGCTCGGACGTGCTAAGTATCGCTATGGCAAAAGGTCTAAGACTTTACGTTCAGGTTTGATAGATGAAAGTCATTCGTTATATCTCAGGGATTAATTCATGGGGTCCAGGCCTACGAGTTAGTCGTTGATCATTGAGGAGTCTTGGTCATACCTGATATTATATCGAACCGCTAGGGTAACACACTTAAGGGGTTTCGACAAGACAACCGGAAAGGAAGGAGATCACCGGGAGCGTCCCGGGAGGGGTCCGATGGAGATCGGGCAGCGCCGAAAGAGTTTTCGGAGCTAGGAAAAATTATATATATTATGTTTGATATTAATTAGTGTTATTAATATGCAAATATGATTTTATATATTTATTTTCGAATTTATTTAGGCAGATTTCCCTAAATGGGCCTTCCGGACAAAAGAAGGCCCAAGCGGGGGGGAACCCCCTTGGGAATTCGGTGGGGGCATGGAGGCCGGCCTAGGTGGGCCAGATGGGGCCCACCAGGGGGCCGGCGCACCCTCCTTGGCCGAACCAGGCTGTGGGATAGTCCCACATTGCCTGGATGGCAAGGTAGGCTCCCCCTGGGAGCCTATATAAGAAGGGGCACCCCCAGCCTTTTAATTCACCAATTAATTCCTGATTTCTCTCTCGATCTCGTGGTTCCCAAGTTGGAGCCGCGCCGAGCAGAGCAAGGGAATCTCCTCCACCATAGCCCGCTGCCGCGCTGCTGGTGTTCCGGTCCAAGTCTTCAGCTGCTCGTCCTGGACTGGAGCTTCGGAGGCCGTCGTCTCCACCGTACGTGTGCGACTCCCTGCGAGGTGCTGCGCTAGCGGTACTCGGAGGCCTGCTTCCTCTACACGACCTTGAGGTCGGCTTCGTCGGTCTGCATCGACAACGTTTGTGCGGGAACGTAATCCCCGCTTTCGGTCTACAAGGGTACGTATTCCGATCTCCGTTCGTACTACTATATCTGCATAGAATAGATCTTGGCATGCTTTTAGGATATCGTCGGTAGGAAATTTTTTGTTTTCTGCACACGATCCCCTTCAGTGGTATCAGAGCCGATCTATCGTAGATATATCTGTACGCTGTTAGAACTCGTGCTCTGCACGGGGGCACCGTTCCTGTTATTTGCTACCCTCTACCGTGCACTTGTGTATTCCAGCGGCATTGAGTTGATGAAGCGGCCCGGACCGACTTTACGCGTACGCTTACGCGAGACTGGTTCCACTACTGACATACGGCTTGTACCGTATATGTGGCTGGCGGGTGTCAGTTTCTCTCTCTTTAGTTGGTCTTCGCATTTTCAATGGAGGGCCCGAAAGGGATGCTTAAACATGCAATTATTGGATCGTTGTTGTGGTCATAAGATTCGTAGGTATGAAGCGGTTCTATTTACGAAAGCCCCAAGCCACATAAAACATGCAAAAGATAAAGTACAAGCGTCTAACTTTATTTTGCAGGGGCTATGTGATATGGTCAAGGTAGGTTTATTAAATTGTTTATAAACTGCGGGCGCCAAGAAGACCATGGCGCAATGGACTATATCACATTGCATTACATTTGATGTTTTGTGTGCATCTTATTTTTGTGTGATTGTGTGTATAGTATACATTAGTTACACGGTGGTAGCTGAATAAGATGATCCCTTCAAAATACCACTAGTGTTCTCCCTCCAACGCGCACCACCAAGAAAGTTCTACGTTATGAGGCAGGCCGTGATGATCGGGTGTCAAACATCTCGTCGTTCGCATACAGTGGGTGTAATCCATGTTGCACAAGCGTCAGCGTGGAGGTCTTTGGTGGCGAGCCTAGCATACTCAGAGGTATGGCCTCGGAACAGGAAGACCGAAAGGTCGAGCACGAGTCACAAAATTGGTGTGGCGGACGATTTTGTCTACTCTTGAAGTTGTGCCGCCGGCTTTGATGATGAGGGGTGGTGCAATGGATGGGGGTCGTGTAATCGCTTAAACGACCAGGAGGGATGTTCGGTTGAGTGGGAGTTATGTTAGTTATTTTCTAAAATACTATAACTCAAAATTATTATGAACACAGTCTTATGTTGTTGCAAATTCCATTGTAGATGTCTCGCCCCTCGTTTAACCTAGGTCTGTTCCTTGAGAAAGAAAAGCTTAAGACCAATGGGTCAAACTTCATGGCCTAGTTCCGCAACCTGAGGATCCTCCTCACTCCCCATAGGGTGGCCTACGTCATTGAGGCCGCCATAGGTGACCCTCCTGCAGATGATGCCTCTGAGGATGAGAAGAAGGTCTTCCAGACCCGATCGGAGGATTCTGCCTTTGTCCAGAGTGGCATGCTCTACGCCATGGAAGCCGACCTGCAGAAGCGCTTTGAGAAGATGAGCGTCTTTGAGATCATTTCAGATCTTAAGGCTGTCTTCGCGCCGCAGGCTAAGGCTGAGAGATATGAGGCTTCTGAGCTTTTCTTCTCAGCCAAGATGGAAGAGCATAGCAGTGTGAGCGAGCATGTAGTCAAGATGTCTGGCTACGTTCAACGCCTGAATGCTCTGGAGTGCAAGATTCCCGATGAGCTGGCGATTTACAGTGTGTTGCAATCGTTGCCACCAAGCTACAAAGGCTTCGTCATGAACTACAACATGCAGGGCATGGCTAAGTCCCTGGGTGAAGTGTTCGTGATGCTCAAGACTGCCGAGGTAGAGATTAAGAAGGAGCACACGCTGTTGATGGTCAACAAGACCGTTGATTTCAAGAAGTCCGGTGGCAAGGGAAAGCAGAGCTGGAAGTCCCGGAGGGAGGCAAAGTTGGCTGCCAAGCCCAGGACTAACAGGTCTGGTCCCAGAGCTAGCGTGGAGTGTTTCTACTGCAAGGGGAAGGGTCACTGGACGCGCAACTGCCCCAAGTATCTGGAGGATAAGAAGTCTGGCAAGACGGTCGACAAAGAGCAAGGTATATTTGATATACATGTTATAGATGTGTACCTTACATCCGCCCGGAGCAATACGTGGGTATTTGATACTGGTTCTGTTGCTCATATATGTAACTCTCAGGAGGAGTTCCAGAATAGAAGGCGGCTGGCAAAGGATGAGGTGACGATGCGCGTCGGCAACGGACCGAGAGTCGACGTGGTGGCTGTCGGCACACTCCCTCTGCATCTACCATCGGGATTAGTTTTGGTTTTAAATAAATGTTATTTTGTGCCATCCTTGAGTGTAAACATTATAAGTGGGTCTTGCCTGTTACAAGACGGTTATTCATTTAAATCAGTGTCAAGCAATTGTGTTATTTATATGAATGATATCTTTTATGTTGATGCTCCGGAGAATAACGGTTTATTCTTGTTGAATCTCGATCGTAGTACTCACATCCATAACATAGAAGCCAAACGGATTAAGTGTAGTGACGATACCGCCATGTTTTTGTGGCATTGCCGTCTTGGTCATATTGGTATAAAGCGCATGAAGAGACTCCACTCCGATGTACTCTTGGACTCGTTGGATTTCGGATCCCTCGATACATGCGAACCATGCCTTATGGGCAAAATGACCAGGACACCGTTCAAAGGTTTCGTTGAACGGGCGTCGGATTTGTTGGGGATCATACATACAGATGTGTGTGGACCGATGAGCGTTTCGACACGCAATGGTTATCGTTACTTTGTCACCTTCACTGATGACTTGAGTAGATACGGTTATATCTATTTGATGAAACACAAGTCTGAAACGTTTGAAAAGTTCAAAGAATTCCAGAGTAAAGTTGAGAATCAGCTTAAATAGGAAAATCAAGCATCTCCGGTCCTATCGCGGTGGAGAGTACTTGAGTTTTGAGTTTGGCACACATCCGAAGAGTTGTGGCATAGTGCCCCAACTTACGCCCGCCGGAACGCCGCAGCGTAACGGTGTGTCCGAGCGACGTAATCATACTCTACTGGATAGTGTCCGATCTATTATGTCTCTTACCGATCTGCCAGTGTCCTTCTGGGGTTATGCGTTAGAAACAGCTGAAGGAGATATGCCCTAGAGGCGAATAAATAAGTAGTATTTATTACATTATCTCATAAGTTTATAATAGGTTTGTGTATTATGCTATAACTGTATTAATCGGAATTATTAATACACGTGTGATACATAGACAACCAGGTCCCTAGCAAGCCTCTATTTGAGCTAGTCCATTGGGCAGCAGTTGATCGAGATTCCCGATCAAGGGCAATGACGTCGGTTGACAATGGGGTCATCTTGTTAGTAGAATAAGGTGATGGACATACGCAAGGTATTGCAATAAGATCGTATTACGATGTTTGTCATTTGCAATAGATAAGAATATGATAGCTTATTCCTTAGACCGTGAGACCGTACTTATTAATGCTTCGTAGGGGTGCTTTGAGAGCATCAAACGTTGTGTCTTATATAGCATGACAATAACGGTGTCCATCTTGGGTATTCCGAAAGAGCATCGAGACGTAAGGATCAAGACGGGATTTGTTCATTTCTTGTAATAGAAAGATACTCTGGGCCCACTCGGTGTTATTGCATCTATATAGCTGCGCAGCTTATGACTAGGTCATGGAGATGTAATATCACAGACGAGTTAATAACCTTCGTCGGTAACGAGATACAGCAAAGGCATCGGTGTGTCTACGATCATATCTCGGACAAGGTAGTATCGCAGAGACAAAGGGAATGAATATCATATTTATGGTTCAACGACGATATTCGTGGAATGCACAGGGGTCGTCATATATTTCCAGGTATCCCTGACGATCATTGGTGAGCGGAGTGTCTCGACCATGTCTGGAGTATTCCCGAACCGTAGCGTAACAAACTTAAGGTCTTAGCGACGCTTGGAGATAGGTTCTGGAATTTTATAGGTTTTTATTGGAGAGAGAGAAATGATCCGGAAAGAGTTTCGGTGGTCCGGAAGGAGTTCCGGGGAGGTATGGAATGGTTCCGGGAATGTCCGAAAGTTGTTCGGGTGGTTCCGAAATAGTTTCGGAGTCACGGGATATTCAATTATATATAAATATATTAATTATGAATTAATGGGATTTTTATATTAATTTAATATTAATTAAATAAAGGAAAAAGGGGGCTCCCACCTAAATGGGCCCTAAGAGGGCCCAAGAGGGGAAACCGCATCCTACAAGGAAAGGGGGAAGGCTTGGCACACCCCTTCCCCCTTTATATAGCAAGGCATATTAATTTATTTAATTCATAGGAAATTCAATTAATTCCCAATTTCTCTCTCGATCTCGTGGTTCCCAAGTCGGAGCCGCGCCGAGCTGAGGAAGGGGGTCTCTCTCCACCTAAGCCATACCGCAGAGCGCCGTTGCTCTACGGGATTCCAGATAAGATCTACTCCTGTGATTTCAGCTGGATCTGAATGACCGGGAGTTGTCGCTAGGCTCCGTATGTTTGCGAGTGCTCGGAGGCTACTCTATTGAGGAGCTTGGGCGACGTCGTCTCGCCCCCTGCAGCCGCCGCCGCGCCACCCCCCTCTGCTGCCGGCGCACCAGCCCCGGTGCTGGCGCTCTGTCTTCTTCCGCCCGACGCCCGTCGACGCAGATCATCGTCGACACCCCGGCGTCATCGACTCCGACATCGCGGCAAGTTCTCCGCGACCTCGAGGTCGGCTACGTACGACTTCATCGTCAACGCTTGTGCGGGAGCGTAATCCCCGCTATCGGTCTACATGGAGGTAATGTAACCCGTTCCGCCACCGTTATCGCATGTACTAGATAGATAGATCCTGGCTAGTTAGGGTTTCTCTCGCTAGAAAATTATTGTTTTCTGCACCGTAACTCCTTCAGTGGTATCAGAGCCGATCTATGCGTAGTACTGCTGGTACGGTTAGAACTCATGTTGAATGAGGGCGTCTTTCTTATATTTGCTACCCTCTAGCGTGCACTTGCGATGCCTTCGGTATTGAGTTGATGAAGCGGCCCGGACCGACTTTACGCGTACGCTTACGCGAGACTGGTTCCACTACTGACATACGGCTTGCACCGTATCTGTGGCTGGCGGGTGTCTGTTTCTCTCTCTCTAGTCGGCAAAGCATTTTCAATGGAGGGCCCGAAAGGGATGTTTAAACATGCAATTATACGATCGGCGTTGTGGTACAAAGTTCGTAGGTAGGGAAGCGATTCTCTTACGAATAAGCCTATATGCCACGTAAAACTTGCAAAACTAAATAAAGCTAGAGGCGTCTAACTTTGTTTTGCAGAGGCGTTATTTCATGTGACATGGTTACGGTAAGTTTTTGATATTACTCGTACTGTCAGAGGCAATGGAGGGCTCTGTAGACTCGGAGTCATGCCGGGGCGCCGGGGGCCAGGCACATGGCGCCATGAAGGTCCAGGCGCATCGACCATGTCACATCGCACTTCATTGCATCATTATTGTGTGCTGTTGTGTGTGCATCCTATTGATTGCTTATATGCTAGACATACAACGGTAGCGTCATAAATAGGATGATCCCTAACAAATACCAAAATTGTGTTCTCCCTCGTTGCGCACCACCAAGAAAGTTCTACGTTATGAGGCAGGCCGTGATGATCGGGTGTCACACATCTCGTCGTTCGCATACAGTGGGTGTAAGCCATGTTGCACGCGCAGGTCTTCGAGGTTTGATTGGCGAGCCTAGCATACTCAGAAGTATGGCCTCGGAACACGGGAAGATCGAAAGATCGAGCACGAGTCGTAGAGTAGTTATGATCGACATTTTATGTCCACCTTTGAAGCTGTGCTGCCGGCCGTGATGATCGGGGGTAGTATGGTGGATGAGGGTCGTGTCATCGCCATTATTATTTTAGGGATAATAATCTTGGTGAGGTGTGTTTTTGATAATGAGATTATAGAACTAAAACTCACCTACATTTTATAAACTTAACCTTACCCCTTTTGCGATCACATCTGTAGACTACGCAACTATACTTCGGTTACTTCCTCAAGAGTCCGGATGCTACATTAGAAGCCGACGGGTCCAACTTCATCAGATGGTACAGGGGTTTTAGAAACATTCTCGAACACAACAACATTCTATATGTTCTCGATGAACCATTAGGAGAAGGACCAGGAGATTCTGCAAGCGAGGAGGAGGAAGATGATTTCCGTAGGCGTCGAGACATATTCATTGAAGTGGAGATCACCATGACCGTATGCTTGGCGCCCGAGTTGAAAGAGATGTTTCGACGCAAGGAGCCAAGCGTCATGATGGATGCGATAAAGACGCACTTCGGGGATGAATTAAAACGTGAGCAGTTCAGACAGCTTAGAATGTTCCAGACCGTTCACATGGAGGAGCATACCTGTCTGAAGACACATTTGAAGAGATTGTATGACATCTACTTCCAGCTGACGATGGTCTTCGATTACTGGATGGCAGATTCTTGTGCCATTCGAACTGTCCTGATATCTCTACCTCCTAGCTATGAGAAGCATGTTCGCAAGTACATTTTGAAAGACGATGATATGAACCTCTACGTGTTCGTACGTGACTTCCAGTCTCTGAAGGTTGATTCCATCGAAGGAGAGATCTTCGATGCTACAGGTATATATTTGATATATGCAGAATTATGAATTCGCCCATGGTATATGATGAAATGTTTGATAGTTGCTCTGTTTGTGAAACAGGTCCTGATTATCACATATATGCGGCGCAGTTTGATGTGACTTGGCGCTGAAGCTGGTAGTCAAGGAGTTGATGGCCTTTTGGTGTTCACGTCCTCAAGTTATCATAGTTATCATTAATAGTTTTTGATACGATCTTTTGTAATAGTGAGCGAGTGTGTGTGTCTTGATTGTTGCAAGACAAATTTATTCATGTAATAAGACAAGATCAGTTGTTTTATGTTATGGAACAAGTCAGTTGTTTTATCTTATGAATAAAATTTCCACATCTCAGTTACATTGATTGTATGATAAGTATTCATAATTGTAGATATGATAAAATAGCTAGTCCCATGAACAAAGGTTCTACCGCTAGAACAAACACCGTCGAGTTTAGTCATAAAAGCAATGAAAGAAGTAATGGATGTTTTGGTCCATTTAAGTATTTCAAGTGCTGAGTTGATTAAGCCTGAAATCAAGTATTGAAGTTGCAATACCGGCGGAAATTAATTGAGTGTCATTTTAAAATGATTAATTAATGTTGTTTATTGTTTGATTCGAATTCTTCCATGATTTTGGTAAATAGGAGTATTTGCCCGATAAATTATGGAGTCTGAGATTAATTTGATAATAGATCAAATGGGGTTTTTCAGAAGAAAGATTAGTGAACATTGTATTCACGTGATTCGATCAAAGGACAGTATTTTTGAATTATGGTTTCAACACAAGAGACTTGTGGAAATTTGCTTCACAGAATTATAATGTCATATATAGTGATATGTGGGGAATTATAATCATGCTCTATTTTAAATAAAGTGTGGCCTGTCAGAATCAGTCTTAGAATCTCCTAATACGTTCTAAACATTATAGACGATGTCCACTTTAGGAAATAGATATTTTTCTCAACGAGAATTCGTAGGATCGACAGTAGTGTCGACATATATATGATTATGCGATAATTCGGAATATACATGAGTGGTTCTTTGTAGATTGCTCGCATTGGATGAGAGTGTATTCCAAAACCAAATAGAAACAAAGTTCAGTTTGTTGTCTATGTAATTCCGAGAAAAGATGACTTTTCAAATTATGGTTTATGGATTGAAATTAGAAGTTTGGAATAAAGTTTCAGACTTATGTTGGAAGATGTTCCAAAGAGTATATGTCTGCTAATGAAAGTTTAGTGATTAAGAGTGAGGGAGACTAGAAAATAGTTTTTTGCTTGCAATCCTCTTCATAAAGATCACAATATTTCATGAAATAAACTTCTGAATAAAGTGCTGTTACATTTAATATTGCTGTCGGGTCACAGCACTGTATTAAGTATTTCAGATCTTGTTGACAGATCAAGGTGCACCTTATGACTACAAAGAAAGTTGAGAAAGTATCGGAATACGAACAAAGGCTCTTCAGCCTGGAAATCCGAGTTACATGTAAAATGATTAAGAGAGTAATTGTTGCTGCAATTTTTATTAGAGGAATAAGATTGTTTAGTCGTCATATAAAGTGTTATATGAAAATGTGACTATAAGAAAGACGCAGGAGCATGTCTTGTCAAGAAATGTGTCTTGCACAAGATCAAATTTGTTGACTACATTTATGTAAACATGCTTGCAGTCTGAGGGATTTGTATTAATATAATACTATAGTTTGTATTAAATTCGAATTGATAGCAGATCAATGATTTTGGTTTGACCAAAATGTCGATTTAAGTGGGAGTCATAGTTAGTTCACTCAGGTGAAATATGTGAAGAACATATTTTTGAGTGGGAGCTCAGGAACTCAAATATGTGGATGACACGTTTTTGAGTGGGAGCGTGTGTTCTCAAATATGTGGAGACATAATTTGAGTGGGAGCCGAATTCATCTTGTGTAGTTAACACATTGTGAAACTGTACCAATAGAATAGGATGAAGTTGTGAAACTATTTGAAAGTCAGTGTCTATTTTGAAATAGAACGGGAATTTTAATAGTTAGTCGAGTTGTGTTGGATTTTTCCTGAGGAGTCAGAATAGAAGCAAAGGGTGGTCCTTTTGAAATCCAATTGATCATTAAGAGTAATGATGCATGAAAGTAATGGTTGTATGACATGTGGGTCTATTATGTAATATTAACATCATACAGAAACCATATTATCTGCTCGATGTTATATATAACCGCTGTTCTTGGAATGAGAACAGTGATGAAAGTAAATTTGGAATTTACTGGAAGTAGATGTGCGTTAGTTAAGGGATTGACATTTGAATGTCAAGTTTTCTACATTGGTGTGTAAGTATGTAGACATCACGAGTTTGTAATTGTTACAAGGGGCTCTGCATGACTGAGTGTTTTTTTCAGGGCAGTTATCTGGTTAGTATAATCAGTGTAAGCGCTGGGAAGCGGTAGTCTCACTTAGTTGCGGTGTTTGCATATATGTTGTTGAACAACATGGTGATATCAAGCAAGTTAATATCCGTGAATCGCAGAAGCGTGTACAATCATGGATTGTGCAGTAACACTTTTCCACGAGCAAGCATTATCAAATGATTCTTATTTGATAAGGGATTCTGATAAAGTAAAATGCAGCTGGTTTATTTGTACTCTAGTGCAAGTGGGAGACTGAAGGAGATATGCCCTAGAGGCAAATAAATAAGTAGTATTTATTACATTATCTCATAAGTTTATAATAGGTTTGTGTATTATGCTATAACTGTATTAATCGGAATTATTAATACACGTGTGATACATAGACAACCAGGTCCCTAGCAAGCCTCTATTTGAGCTAGTCCATTGGGCAACAGTTGATCGAGATTCCCGATCAAGGGCAATGACGTCGGTTGACAATGGGGTCATCTTGTTAGTAGAATAAGGTGATGGACATACGCAAGGTATTGCAATAAGATCGTATTACGATGTTTGTCATTTGCAATAGATAAGAGTATGATAGCTTGTTCCTTAGACCGTGAGACCGTACTTATTGTTGCTTCGTAGGAGTGCTTTGAGAGCATCAAACGTTGTGTCTTATATAGCATGACAATGTCGGTGTCCATCTTGGGTATTCCGAAAGAGCATCGAGACGTAAGGATCAAGAGCGGGATTTGTTCATTCTTGTAATAGAAAGATACTCTGGGCCCACTCGGTGTTATTGCATCTATATAGCTGCGCAGCTTATGACTAGGTCATGGAGATGTAATATCACAGACGAGTTAATAACCTTCGTCGGTAACGAGATACAGCAAAGGCATCGGTGTGTCTACGATCATATCTCGGACAAGGTAGTATCGCAGAGACAAAGGGAATGAATATCATATGTATGGTTCAACGACGATATTCGTGGAATGCACAGGGGTCGTCATATATTTCCAGGTATCCCTGACGATCATTGGTGAGCGGAGTGTCTCGACCATGTCTGGAGTATTCCCGAACCGTAGCGTAACAAACTTAAGGTCTTAGCGACGCTTGGAGATAGGTTCTGGAATTTTATAGGTTTTTATTGGAGAGAGAGAAATGATTCGGAAAGAGTTCCGGTGGTCCGGAAGGAGTTCCGGGGAGGTATGGAATGGTTCCGGGAATGTCCGAAAGTTGTTCGGGTGGTTCCGAAATAGTTTCGGAGTCACGGGATATTGAATTATATATAAATATATTAATTACGAATTAATGGGATTTTTATATTAATTTAATATTAATTAAATAAAGGAAAAAGGGGGCTCCCACCTAAATGGGCCCTAAGAGGGCCCAAGAGGGGAAACCGCATCCTACAAGGAAAGGGGGAAGGCTTGGGCCTCCTAGTCCTAGTTGGACTAGGAGTGGGACAAGCCCAAGGGGGGTTCGGCCGAACCCCCCTCCCCTCTCCTCCTTTAGTCCCACATGGGGGAGCCAAAGAGGTTGGCACACCCCTTCCCCCTTTATATAGCAAGGCATATTAATTGATTTAATTCATAGGAAATTCAATTAATTCCCGATTTCTCTCTCGATCTCGTGGTTCCCAAGTCGGAGCCGCGCCGAGCTGAGGAAGGGGGTCTCTCTCCACCTAAGCCATACCGCAGAGCGCCGTTGCTCTGCGGGATTCCAGATAAGATCTACTCCTGCGATTTCAGCTGGATCTGAATGACCGGGAGTTGTCGCTAGGCTCCGTATGTTTGCGAGTGCTCGGAGGCTACTCTATTGAGGAGCTTGGGCGACGTCGTCTCGCCCCCTGCAGCCGCCGCCGCGCCACCCCCCTCTGCTGCCGGCGCACCAGCCCCGGTGCTGGCGCTCTGTTTTCTTCCGCCCGACGCCCGTCGACGCAGATCATCGTCGACACCCCGGCGTCATCGACTCCGACATCGCGGCAAGTTCTCCGCGACCTCGAGGTCGGCTACGTACGACTTCATCGTCAACGCTTGTGCGGGAGCGTAATCCCCGCTATCGGTCTACATGGAGGTAATGTAACCCGTTCCGCCACCGTTATCGCATGTACTAGATAGATAGATCCTGGCTAGTTAGGGTTTCGCTCGCTAGAAAATTATTGTTTTCTGCACCGTAACCCCTTCAACAGCCGCATTCATTTTAAATAGGGCTCCGTCCAAGTCCGTTAAAACGACGCCGTATGAATTATGGTATGGCCAAAAGCCTAAGTTATCGTTTCTGAAGGTTTGGGGTTGTGAGGCGTACGTTAAGAAACTACAGCCCGACAAACTCGAACCGAAGTCGGAGAAAGTCGTCTTTGTAGGATATCCACGGGAAACCGTTGGGTACACCTTCTACAACCAAGCTGAGGGCAAAACTTTTGTCGCGAAGACCGGTACCTTTCTAGAGAGGTAGTTTCTCGCGAAAGGAGTAAGTGGGAGGAAGGTAGACCTCGATGAAATCGTTGATCCTGAACTCGAGATTCCGAGTGGCGCAACGGAAGCAATTCCGGAAACGTCCTCCGTGGAAGGAGTGGGAGAAACTGTCGAGGAAGATGTTCTACCTCGTAGGTCTGGTAGATCTCGGATCCCACCAGAATGGTATGGCAACATGGTTTGCACCGTCATGCTAGTCGAGCAAGACGAACCTACGAACTACAAGTAGGCGATGGATAGTCTAGAGTCCGAGAAATGGCTTGAAGCCATGAAATCCGAAATAGGATCCATGTACGATAACCAAGTGTGGACTTTGGTGGATATTCCCGAAGGGCGCAAGGCCGTCGAGAATAAGTGGATCTTTAAGAAGAAGACTGATGCTGATGGTAATGTGACCGTCTATAAGGCTCGGCTTGTGCTCCTTCTTAATCTCTACCTCAGCAGTCTTGAGCATCACGAACACTTCACCCAGGGACTTAGCCATGCCCTGCATGTTGTAGTTCATGACGAAGCCTTTGTAGCTTGGCGGCAACGATTGCAACACCCTGTCAATCGCCAGCTCATCGGGAATCTTGCATTCCAGAGCATTCAGGCGTTGAACGTAGCCAGACATCTTGACTACATGCTCGCTCACACTGCTATGCTCTTCCATCTTGGCTGAGAAGAAAAGCTCAGAAGCCTCATATCTCTCAGCCTTAGCCTGCGGCGCGAAGACAGCCTTAAGATCTGAAATGATCTCAAAGGCGCTCATCTTCTCAAAGCACTTCTGCAGGTCGGCTTCCATGGCATAGAGCATGCCACTCTGGACAAAGGCAGAATCCTCCGATCGGGTCTGGAAGACCTTCTTCTCATCCTCAGAGGCATCATCTGCAGGAGGGTCACCTATGGCGGCCTCAATGACGTAGGCCACCCTATGGGGAGTGAGGAGGATCCTCAGGTTGCGGAACCAGGCCATGAAGTTTGACCCATTGGTCTTAAGCTTTTCTTTCTCAAGGAACAGACCTAGGTTAAACGAGGGGCGAGACATCTACAATGGAATTTGCAACAACATAAGACTTTGTTCATAATAATTTTGAGTTATAGTATTTTAGAAAATAACTAACATAACTCCCACTCAAACGAACATCCCTCCTGGTCGTTTAAGCGATTACACGACCCCCATCCATTGCACCACCCCTCATCGTCAAAGCCGGCGGCACAACTTTAAGAGTAGACAAAATCGTCCGCCACACCAATTTTGTGACTCGTGCTCGACCTTTCGGTCTTCCTGTTCCGAGGCCATACCTCTGAGTATGCTAGGCTTGCCACCAAAGACCTCCACGCTGACGCTTGTGCAACATGGCTTACACCCACTGTATGCGAACGACGAGATGTATGACACCCGATCATCACGGCCTGCCTCATAACGTAGAACTTTCTTGGTGGTGCGCGTTGGAGGGAAAACACTAGTGGTATTTTGAAGGGATCATCTTATTCAGCTACCACCGTGTAACTAATGTATATTATACACACAATCACACAAAAATAAGATGCACACAAAACATCAAATGTAATGCAATGTGATATAGTCCATTGCGCCATGGTCTTCTTGGCGCCCGCAGTTTATAAACAATTTAATAAACCTACCTTGACCATATCACATAGCCCCTGCAAAATAAAGTTAGACGCTTGTACTTTATCTTTTGCATGTTTTATGTGGCTTGGGGCTTTCGTAAATAGAATCGCTTCATACCTACGAATCTTATGACCACAACAACAATCCAATAATTGCATGTTTAAGCATCCCTTTCGGGCCCTCCATTGAAAATGCGAAGACCAACTAAAGAGAGAGAAACTGTCACCCGTCAGCCACATATACGGTACAAGCCGTATGTCAGTAGTGGAACCAGTCTCGCGTAAGCGTACGCGTAAAGTCGGTCCGGGCCGCTTCATCAACTCAATGCCGCTGGAAAACACAAGTGCACGCTAGAGGGTAGCAAATAACAGGAACGGTGCCCCCGTGCAGAGCACGGGTTCTAACAGCGTACAGCTATATCTACGATAGATCGGCTCTGATACCACTGAAGGGGATCGTGTGCAGAGAACAAAAAAATTCCTACCGACGATATCCTAAAAGCATGCCAAGATCTATTCTATGCAGATATAGTAGTACGAACGGAGATCGGAATACGTACCCTTGTAGACCGAAAGCGGGGATTACGTTCCCGCACAAACGTTGTCGATGAAGACCGACGAAGCCGACCTCAAGGTCGTGTAGAGGAAGCAGGCCTTCGAGTACCGCTAGCGCAGCACCTCGCAGGGAGTCGCACACGTACGGTGGAGACGACGGCCTCCGAAGCTCCAGTCCAGGACGAGCAGCGGAAGACTTGGACCGGAACACCAGCAGCGCGGCAGCGGGCTATGGTGGAGGAGATCCCCTTGCTCTGCTCGGCGCGGCTCCAACTTGGGAACCACGAGATCGAGAGAGAAATCGGGAATTAATTGGTGAATTAAAAGGCCAGGGGTGCCCTTTCTTATATAGGCTCCCAGGGGGAGCCAACCTTGCCAGCCAGGCAATGTGAGACTATCCCCACATGCCTGGTGCGGCTAGCCTTGGTGCGCCGGCCCCCTGGTGGGCCCCTTGGCCCATCCAGGCCGGCCACCTTGGCCCCCACCGAATCCCCTAGGGATTTTTCCCCCTCTTGGGCCTTCTTTCGACCAGAAAGCCCATTTAGGGAAATCAGCCTAAATAAATTCGAAAATAAATATATAAAATCATATTTTCATATTAATAACACTAATTAATATCAAACATAATATATAATTTTTCCTAGCTCCGAAAACTCTTTCGGTGATGCCCGATCTCCATCGGACCCCTCCCGGGACGCTCCCGGTGATCTCCTTCCTTTCCGGTTGTCTTGTCGAAACCCCTTAAGTATGTCACCCTAGCGGTTCGATATAATATCAGGTATGACCAAGACTCCTAAATGATCAACGACTAACTCGTAGGCCTGGACCCCATGAATTAATCCCTGAGATATAACGAATGACTTTCATCTATCAAACCTGAACTTAAAGTCTTAGACCTTTTGCCATAGCGATACTTAGCACGTCCGAGGGTCGTTCCATAGATATCTCCATACCTAATCCCGACCTTGTTACCGACGACGCTATCTTCTACTCGTTCATGATCTCATGTCTCCGTGACCTAGTCACATGCTTGCAAGCTCATTAGACATGATCTCACCGAGTGGGCCCGAGAGTATCTATCCTGCTATGCGGACTGGCAAATCCCGCTCTTGACCCCTCGTCTCAACTACTCCTTTCCGATACCCAAAAGTATCACCGTTATTGTCATACTAAATAAGATACGACGTTTGGTGCAATCAAAGTATCTTCCAGGAATAACAATAAGAGTTGATCTCACGGTCAAAGGCGTAATGACTACGTTCTCCAAATCTGGGTATGTCCATCACATCGTTCTCTAGCGATATGACTCTCATTGCCGACCGGCGCCATGCCCCATGACCGGGTAACCTCGATCATCAATCGCACAACGAAACTACTCTTAGTAGAGGCTACTAGGTGAAGGGGATCGTGGGCAGAAAACAATAATTTTCCTAGCAACGATATCCTTAAACTAGCCAAGATCTATTCTATGCAGATATAGTAGTACGAACGGAGATCGGAATACGTACCCTTGTAGACCGAAAGCGGGGATTACGTTCCCGCACAAACGTTGTCGATGCAGACCGACGAAGCCGACCTCAAGGTCGTGTAGAGGAAGCAGGCCTCCGAGTACCGCTAGCGCAGCACCTCGCAGGGAGTCGCACACGTACGGTGGAGACGACGCCTCCGAAGCTCCAGTCCAGGACGAGCAGCGGAAGACTTGGACCGGAACACCAGCAGCGCGGCAGCGGGCTATGGTGGAGGAGATCCCCGACTCCTCTTGCTCGGCGCGGCTCCAACTTGGGAACCATGAGATCGAGAGAGAAATCAGGAATTAATTGGTGAATTAAAAGGCTGGGGGTGCCCCTTCTTATATAGGCTCCCAAGGGGAGCCAACCTTGCCAGCCAGGCAATGTGGGACTAACCCCCCCCCCCCCCCCCACAGCCTGGTTCGGCCAAGGGAGTGCGCCGGCCCCCTGGTGGGCCCCTTGTGGCCCACCTAGGCCAGCCCTCCTGGCCCCCACCGAATTCCCCTAGGGAATTTTCCCCTCTTGGGCCTTCTTTCGTCCGGAAGGCCCATTTAGGGAAATCTGCCTTAATAAATTCGAAAATAAATATATAAAATCATATTTGCATATTAATACCACTAATTAATATCAAACATAATATATATAATATTTCCTAGCTCCGAAAACTCTTTCGGCGCTGCCCGATCTCCATCGGACCTCTCCCGGGACGCTCCCGGTGATCTCCTTCCTTTCCGGTTGTCTTGTCGAAACCCCTTAAGTGTGTTACCTAGCGGTTCGATATAATATCAGGTATGATCAAGACTCCTCAATGATCAACGACTAACTCGTAGGCCTGGACCCCCTGAATTAATCCCTGAGATATAACGAATGACTTTCATCTATCAAACCTGAACGCGAAGTCTTAGACCTTTTGCCATAGCGATACTTAGCACGTCCGAGTGTCGTTCCATAGATATCTCCATACCTAATCCCGACCTTGTTACCGACGATGCCATCTTCTACTCGTTCATGATCTCATGTCTCCGTGACCTAGTCACATGCTTGCAAGCTCATTAGACAAGATCTCACCGAGTGGGCCCGAGAGTATCTATCCTGCTACGCGGACTGGCAAATCCCGCTCTTGACCCCTCGTCTCAATACTCCTTTCCAATACCCAAAAGTATCACCGTTATTGTCATACTAAATAAGATACGACGTTTGGTGCAATCAAAGTATCTTCGGGGAATATCAATAAGAGTTGATCTCACGGTCAAAGGTGTAATGACTATGTTCTCCAAATCTGGGTATGTCCATCACATCACTCTCCAGCGATATGACTCTCATTGCCGACCGGCGCCATGCCCTATGCCGGGAAACCTCGATCATCAATCGCGCAACGAAACTAGTCTTAGTAGAGGCTACTAGGGACCTGGTTGTTTACGTATCACACCCGCATTAATGTTTCCGCTTAATACGGTTCTAGCATGACACAAAAACCTATTATGAACAAACGAGATATGATAAAGAATACACTTTATTAATTGCCTCTAGGGCATATCTCCTTCAGTCTCCCACTTGCACGAGAGTACAATTTAATCTAGATTACAACTTGGTAAAATCCTAACACCCATAGCTAACTGGTGTTGTTCATGCTTATCAAGCGGGAGAGGCTTCGTCAGCGGATCTGCCACATTCAGATCCGTATGCACTTTGCAAATCTTCACATCGCCTCCTTGTACGTACTGACGTATCACGTGGAAGCGTCGGAGAATGTGTTTGGCGGTGGAGTGAGACCTTGGTTCCTTGGCGTTCGCAATGGCACCCGTATTGTCGCAGAAGAGGACCACGGGGTCTTGCACGCTCGGGAACACTCCAAGTTCGATGACGAACTTCCTCAGCCACACAGCTTCATTCGCGGCCTCGCAGGCAGCAATGTACTCCGACTCCATTGTAGACTGTTCGACTATGGGTTGCTTCCCACTTCTCCAGCACACGGCGCCTCCATTCACCTTGAACACGTAACCTGTCTGTGACTTACAGTCATCGAGGTCTGAGCAGAAACTTGCATCTACGTAACCCGTTACGCCAAGTTCCTCATCGCAGCCACCATACACAAGGAACATTTCCTTTGTCTTATTGAGATACTTAAGAATGCTCTTAACAGCTACCCAATGCGGCACTCCAAGATTACTCTGGAACCGGCTTGTCAAACTTAGAGCTAATGCCACATATGGTCTAGTACTCAACATTGCATACATGATCGATCCTATGGCTGAAGCATAAGGATGTTTCGTCATTTCGGCCTTACCCAGTTCCATTACCGGACACTGCGCCTTACGCAATATCTTATTCTTGATAACCGGCAGAGAACCCTTCTTTGCCTTCTCCATATGAAAACGCTTCAATATTTTATCAAGATAAGTACTCTGACTTAGTGCTAATAGCCGCCTTGATCTATCACGGTAGATTTTTATGCCTAAAACATACGCAGCTTCTCCTAAGTCCTTCATGGAAAACTTACTGTTTAAATATTCCTTCACGCTATTCAGAAGTTCCACATCATTCCCTATTAGCAATATGTCGTCAACATACAGTGCTAAGAACACAACCGAGCTCCCACTCATTTTCTTGTAAATACAGGTCTCTTCCACATTCTGGATAAATCCAAAACCTTTGATTACCTCATCAAAGCGAAGATTCCAGCTCCGAGATGTCTGCTTCAATCCATAGATGGATCGCTGAAGCTTGCACACCTTGTTAGCACTTCCTGGATCGACAAAACCTTCCGGCTGTACCATGTACAACTCTTCCTCAATGTTTCCATTCAGGAAGGCCGTTTTGACGTCCATCTGCCAGATTTCATAATCATAGTAGGCAGCTACCGCTAACAAAATCCGAATAGACTTAAGCATAGCTACCGGTGAAAAAGTTTCATCGTAGTCAATTCCATGAACTTGTCGGAAACCTTTTGCAACAAGCCGAGCCTTATAGACGGTCACATTACCATCAGCATCAGTCTTCTTCTTAAAGATCCACTTATTCTCGACGGCCTTGCGCCCTTCGGGAATATCCACCAAAGTCCACACTTGGTTATCATACATGGATCCTATTTCGGATTTCATGGCTTCAAGCCATTTCTCGGACTCTAGACTCTCCATCGCCTCCTTGTAGTTCGTAGGTTCGTCTTGCTCGACTAGCATGACGGTGCAAACCATGTTGCCATACCATTCTGGTGGGATCCGAGATCTACCAGACCTACGAGGTAGAACATCTTCCTCGACAGTTTCTCCCACTCCTTCCACGGAGGACGTTTCCGGAATTGCTTCCGTTGCGCCACTCGGAATCTCGAGTTCAGGATCAACGATTTCATCGAGGTCTACCTTCCTCCCACTTACTCCTTTCGCGAGAAATTCCTTCTCTAAAAAGGCACCGGTCTTCGCGACAAAAGTTTTGCCCTCAGCTTGGTTGTAGAAGGTGCACCCAACGGTTTCCCGCGGATATCCTACAAAGACGACTTTCTCCGACTTCGGTTTGAGTTTGTCGGGCTGTAGTTTCTTAACGTACGCCTCACAACACCAAACCTTCAGAAACGATAACTTAGGCTTATGGCCATACCATAATTCATACGGCGTCGTTTCAACGGACTTGGACGGAGCCCTATTTAAAATGAATGCGGCTGTTTCTAACGCATAACCCCAGAAGGACACTGGCAGATCGGTAAGAGACATCATAGATCGGACACTATCCAGTAGAGTACGATTACGTCGCTCGGACACACCGTTACGCTGTGGTGTTCCGGCGGGCGTAAGTTGGGGCACTATGCCACAACTCTTCAGATGTGTGCCAAACTCAAAACTCAAGTACTCTCCACCGCGATCGGACCGGAGATGCTTGATTTTTCTATTAAGCTGATTCTCAACTTCACTCTGGAATTCTTTGAACTTTTCAAACGTTTCAGACTTGTGTTTCATCAAATAGATATAACCGTATCTACTCAAGTCATCAGTGAAGGTGACGAAGTAACGATAACCATTGCGTGTCGAAACGCTCATTGGTCCACATACGTCTGTATGTATGATCCCCAACAAATCCGACGCCCGTTCAACGAAACCTTTGAACGGTGTCCTGGTCATTTTGCCCATGAGGCATGGTTCACATGTATCGAGGGATCCGAAATCCAACGAGTCCAAGAGTCCATCGGAGTGGAGTCGCTTCATGCGCTTTATACCAATATGACCAAGACGGCAATGCCACAAAAACATGGCGGTATCGTCACTACACTTAATTCGTTTGGCCTCTATGTTATGGATGTGAGTACTACGATCGAGATTCAACAAGAATAAACCGTTATTCTCGGGAGCATCAACATAAAAGATATCATTCATATAAATAGCACAATTGCTTGACACTGATTTAAATGAATAACCGTCTTGTAACAGGCAAGACCCACTTATAATGTTTACACTCAAGGATGGCACAAAATAACATTTATTTAAAACCAAAACTAATCCCGATGGTAGATGCAGAGGGAGCGTGCCGACAGCCACCACGTCGACTCTCGATCCGTTGCCGACGCGCATCGTCACCTCATCCTTTGCCAGCCGCCTTCTATTCCGTAACTCCTCCTGAGAGTTATATATATGAGCAACAGAACCAGTATCAAATACCCACGTATTGCTCCGGGCGGATGTAAGGTACACATCTATAACATGTATATCAAATATACCTTTCTCTTTGTCGAC
This sequence comes from Poa annua, assembly GCA_026929855.1. Lineage (NCBI taxonomy): Eukaryota > Viridiplantae > Streptophyta > Magnoliopsida > Poales > Poaceae > Poa > Poa annua. The sequence goes on along the minus strand of CM049431.1, from coordinate 72,869,966 downwards.
CGTCTTGCCAGACTTCCTACCCTCCAGATACTTGGGGTAGTTGCACTCAGGTGATCCGATGGTCACCACCATCTTCTGCAGCTTGATTTCTAATTCGGCCACTTCGAGCATCTTCAGGATTTCCGACAGGGGTTTTGACGTCCCTTTCATGCCGTAGTCCACTATGGCGTTCTTATAGCTAGGGGGCAGAGAAATCAGCGCCCTTTCAATAACCAACTCCTCTGGGATCACACTTCCCAGATCACTCAGAAGTCGAGCGCAGCCAAACAACTTGGCCAAGTGCTCACTGATATTGCCGTGCTCTTCCATCTGGGCTGAGAAGAGAAGCACAGTTGCCTCGTACGTCTCAGCCTTGACTTGTCGTGCAAAAACAACCATGAGTTCAGTGATTATATCATAAGCACCCTTGTTCATGAAACGGTTTTGCAGGCCAGCCTCCATGGCAAAGAGCATGCCACTCTGGACATAAGAAGAAATCTCTGCCTTTACCCCATGGACAATCCTATCGATTTCCGGGGCGGTGCTAGGAAGATCACCTAAGGGGGTATCAAGGATGTAGGCCACCTTGTGGGTTTCAAGGATGGACTTCAGATCGCGGAACCAGGACACGAAGTTAGACCCATTGGTCTTAAGCTTCTCTTTCTCAATGAACAAGTTCAGGTTAAAGGAGGGGTGAGACATCTACAATGGAATTTGCAACAACATAAGACTTTGTTCATAATAATTTTGAGTTATAGTATTTTAGAAAATAACTAACATAACTCCCACTCAAACGAACATCCCTCCTGGTCGTTTAAGCGATTACACGACCCCCATCCATTGCACCACCCCTCATCATCAAAGCCGGCGGCACAACTTCAAGAGTAGACAAAATCGTCTGCCACATCAATTTTGTGACTCGTGCTCGACCTTTCGGTCTTCCTGTTCCGAGGCCATACTTCTGAGTATGCTAGGCTCGCCACCAAAGACCTCCACGCTGACGCTTGTGCAACATGGCTTACACCCACCGTATGCGAACGAAGATATGTCTGACACCCGATCATCACGGCCTGCCTCATAACGTAGAACTTTATTGGTGGTGCGCGTTGGAGGGAGAACACTAGTGGTATTTTGAAGGGATCATCTTATTCAACTACCGCCGTGTAACACACACAATCACACAAAATAAGATGCACACAAAACATCAAATGTAATGCAATGTGATATAGTCCATCGCGCCATGGTCTTCTTGGCGCCCGCAGTTTATAAACAATTTAATAAACCTACCTTGACCATATCACATAGCCCCTGCAAAATAAAGTTAGACGCTTCTACTTTATCTTTTGCATATTTTACGTGGCTTTGGGCTTTCGTAAATAGAACCGCTTCATACCTACGAATCTTATGACCACAACAACGATCCAATAATTGCATGTTTAAGCATCCCTTTCGGGCCCTCCATTGAAAATGCGAAGACCAACTAAAGAGAGAGAAACTGTCACCCGCCAGCCACAGATACGGTACAAGCCGTATGTCAGTAGTGGAACCAGTCTCGCGTAAGCGTACGCGTAAAGTCGGTCCGGGCCGCTTCATCAACTCAATGCCGCTGGAATACACAAGTGCACGCTAGAGGGTAGCAAATAACAGGAACGGTGCCCCCGTGCAGAGCACAGGTACTAACAGCGTACAGCTATATCTTACGATAGATCGGCTCTGATACCACTGAAGGGGATCGTGGGCAGAAAACAATAATTTTCCTAGCAACGATATCCTTAAACTAGCCAAGATCTATTCTATGCAGATATAGTAGTACGAACGGAGATCGGAATACGTACCCTTGTAGACCGAAAGCGGGGATTACGTTCCCGCACAAACGTTGTCGATGCAGACCGACGAAGCCGACCTCAAGGTCGTGTAGAGGAAGCAGGCCTCCGAGTACCGCTAGCGCAGCACCTCGCAGGGAGTCGCACACGTACGGTGGAGACGACGCCTCCGAAGCTCCAGTCCAGGACGAGCAGCGGAAGACTTGGACCGGAACACCAGCAGCGCGGCAGCGGGCTATGGTGGAGGAGATCCCCGACTCCTCTTGCTCGGCGCGGCTCCAACTTGGGAACCACGAGATCGAGAGAGAAATCAGGAATTAATTGGTGAATTAAAAGGCTGGGGGTGCCCCTTCTTATATAGGCTCCCAAGGGGAGCCAACCTTGCCAGCCAGGCAATGTGGGACTAACCCCCCACAGCCTGGTTCGGCCAAGGGGGTGCGCCGGCCCCCTGGTGGGCCCCTTGTGGCCCACCTAGGCCGGCCCTCCTGGCCCCCACCGAATTCCCCTAGGGAATTTTCCCCTCTTGGGCCTTCTTTCGTCCGGAAGGCCCATTTAGGGAAATCTGCCTTAATAAATTCGAAAATAAATATATAAAATCATATTTTCATATTAATAACACTAATTAATATCAAACATAATATATATAATATTTCCTAACTCCGAAAACTCTTTCGGCGCTGCCCGATCTCCATCGGACCTCTCCCGGGACGCTCCCGGTGATCTCCTTCCTTTCCGGTTGTCTTGTCGAAACCCCTTAAGTGTGTTACCCTAGCGGTTCGATATAATATCAGGTATGATCAAGACTCCTCAATGATCAACGACTAACTCGTAGGCCTGGACCCCCTGAATTAATCTCTGAGATATAACGAATGACTTTCATCTATCAAACCTGAACGCGAAGTCTTAGACCTCTTGCCATAGCGATACTTAGCACGTCCGAGTGTCGTTCCATAGATATCTCCATACCTAATCCCGACCTCGTTACCGACGATGCCATCTTCTACTCGTTCATGATCTCATGTCTCTGTGACCTAGTCACATGCTTGCAAGCTCATTAGACAAGATCTCACCGAGTGGGTATCTATCCTGCTACGCGGACTGGCAAATCCCGCTCTTGACCCCTCGTCTCAATACTCCTTTCCAATACCCAAAAGTATCACCGTTATTGTCATACTAGATAAGATACGACGTTTGGTGCAATCAAAGTATCTTCGGGGAATATCAATAAGAGTTGATCTCACGGTCAAAGGTGTAATGACTATGTTCTCCAAATCTGGGTATGTCCATCACATCACTCTCCAGCGATATGACTCTCATTGCCGACCGGCGCCATGCCCCATGACCGGGAAACCTCGATCATCAATCGCGCAACGAAACTAGTCTTAGTAGAGGCTACTAGGGACCTGGTTGTTTACGTATCACACCCGCATTAATGTTTCCGCTTAATACGGTTCTAGCATGACACAAAAACCTATTATGAACAAACGAGATATGATAAAGAATACACTTTATTAATTGCCTCTAGGGCATATCTCCTTCACTAGGGACCTAGTTGTTTACGTATCACACCCGCATTAATGTTTCCGCTTAATACGGTTCTAGCATGACACAAAAACCTATTATGAACAAACGAGATATGATAAAGAATACACTTTAATAATTGCCTCTAGGGCATATCTCCTTCATATGGTTCTGCCTCGGGGCTGAGGGTGAACATCGATAAGTGCTCGGCTCACCTTATCCGTTGTGGGGACGTCGCGAGCGCATTGTTTGTTCAGGAACTGGGATGCCCCGTACTCCCTTTTCCGTTGAGATACCTTGGCCTACCGTTCTCCCTTCGCAAGCCGACTACCGCCCAACTTCAATACATCGTGGATAATGTAGCGAACCATCTTCCCAAATGGCGCGGGGTTGCTCAACCGTGGTGGGTGCCTTGAAGTGGTCAAGACGACCCTTTTGGCGGTCTCCATCTTCGCCATGATGTCCCTGGATCTGTCAGTGAAGACATTGATTGCCATTGAGAAGATCATTCGGGGTTTCCTTTGGGCAGGGCGCAAGGACGACCGTGGAGGTCACTACCTAGTGGCGTGGGAAAGGGTGAGTATGCCCAAGCAGTTTGGAGGCCTGGGCGTCCCAAATCTGAGATTGATGAACCATGCGCTCCGAGCTAGATGGCTTTGGCTCAGTAGGACGGATGGCACTAAGCCGTGGAAGGAATTCAACATCCAGGTCCCAAGTGTGGTCCGCCTTCTTTTCGAGGCGGCGACTACCTCGGTGGTGGGAGATGGGACATCCACCTTTTTCTGGACAGATAGGTGGCTACCTGGAGGGCGTGTGAGAGATTTGGCTCCGAACATCCTTCTCAAGGTGCCGAAAGGCGCCAGGGACTCCAGGTTGGTCAGTGAAGGTCTTGCCGGAGTCTGGATGATGGATGTCCCACCTGACCTTGACGCAAGGGAGATTGGGGAGCTGATGTCCTTGGCGGACAGCGTGGAGGCTTTCACCCTATCTAAGGGTGTCGCCAATGTTTTCAGGTGGAACTGGGAAGTTAGCGACCAATACTCCGCTGGCCTTCTTCGCAGGCAAGGTTAAGTTGGCAGGAGCCCAACAGGTTTGGCAGTCGAGAGCCCCGAGCAAGTGTAAGGTGTTCCTCTGGTTAGCCTTGAGAAATAGGTGTTCGACTGCTGATCGCCTTGTAAGGAGAGGCTTGCCCCGCCTGTCCGCCTGTCCTTTGTGCGACCAAGAGGAGGAGGACATTAGTCACCTGATGCTTGGTTGCGTTTTGTCCCGAGAAGTCTGGTCCTCCTTCCTGACGAAGTGGGGAAAAGCGGATCGGATCCCAGACCCTTGGGGGCGGCTCGTGGAATGGCTCTCGTCTAAGGAAGCGAGAGGCAAGGAGGCAAAAGACCTGTGGACAGCTATAACCTTAATTTCCTGGAGTATGTGGAGGCACAAAAACAATGTGGTTTTCCAAGGTCACGTGCCTTCAGTGGAGGTCGTGATTGAGATGGTGGAAGCAGAAGCGGGCCTCTGGAGGGCGGCAGGCTTGTTTAGGGATAGGTTAGATCTCGTAAAAAGGTGGAGGGTTGGTGAGTGATCCCCTCTCTTTTTATTTTGGTGGGTGGCGTTCGTGGTGCATGTGCCTAGACGTGTTGTACTCGGCTGTTTGGCCTCTACTTCTTGAAACCGATACGTCTGCTAGGACATATCCTTAAAAAATAATCCCGATCGTCTCTCACTCAATTCCCACGGAAACTGAAACCAAAACCGTTCAAGTAAACTCACGCCAAATTTCTTTCTTCTTCATATTGTGCCACAACCAACGAAATCCGATAATACGTGCAATTTTTATGCATCACCGGCCCGATAAAAATGTGCCGAGATTTTGGGCGCTAGGTCTTGGTCCGAGGAGCCACAGGCTCCCGCGACTCCTCCTCCTTCCCTCCAAACCCTAGCCGCCGCCGGCCACTCGCGCCGCCGCCACCCCCGTCCTCCCTCCCTCCTCCCCCCTCCTCCCTCCCGCGTCCGCGCCGCCCCGTGGCGGCCGGGCGCGGCCCCGCCCTCTCCCGCACAGCAAGCATTTCCGGGCCAACTCCCCTCGCCGCCGTCGGCAGTGGCCGCCGGGCGCAGCCTGGTTGGCGACGCTGGCAGCGGCTGGCTCCTCCTACTCTCTCTCTCGTGGGCACGGCGCGGGCCGAGGTCACGGTAGGAGTGGCGTGTTTTGCAGGGGCGTGGCGGCGCGGTTGAGGCGGCGTGGTGACCTGTTCCGGCGGGCTCGGGTGGCGGCGGGGCTTTGGCAGCGGCGTTCTCCGGGGTGGTGCATCGGCCTCCTCCCGTGCGCGTCCAGCAAGGTCTCGACGGCGCCTCTGCAGTCGGCGTCCTCGGCGGCGGGGCTGCACAGCGACGAAGTTGAGGGGAGCACGGTGACAGAGACGGGTTGACGCGGGAACGGCCCTGGCCGGAGATACTCGGCCCAGATCTGAGCCTCGGGCCTGATCTGGGTTCTATGGGCCCTGGCCGGTGCGTGCGGCTCTGTGTTGTTTTCTGGAGGTCTCATCTATAATCCTGATGCTGTAACACGGGGGCGGAGCTGGTCGGGCCTGATCAGGTGGATCTGGGCCTAACCGACACTGCCGCTATGTCCGGTCAGCGACCGACTTGGGCGGTGGGGGATTGGATCCCTCCCTAAAGGTTGTCGGTGTAGACCTCAGGTACGGTCCTGTGTCGTTCTGTAGGAGAACGTTTGCATTCTTGATGCTGCAACATGGTGGCGGAGCTAGTCTGGCCTGATCAGGCGGATCTGGGCCTGACCGGCACTGCTGCTGTGTCCGGTCGGCGGCCGCTTAGAGCGGTGGGGGATTGGATCTCCCCCTAAAGGTTGTCGATGTCGTCCTCGTAGGCCTAGATCTGTTGTCGGCCTCACTAACTTGTTGTGTGGACCCTGTGACTTGTCGGCTCCTCGAGTGGAGGTTGCGGATGCCGGGGCGGCGGCCCTGGAAGGTGGTCTGCGCGTGTGACTCTACGACGAGTGACGTGGCAGTGGTGATGGTCGTCTTTTCGGACCACGTGGGTGGCGTGGAGTTGGCAGATGGAGTCCCTGGTGCAGTCTTCGCTTCGGCAATGGCGGCGCCCAGATCGCGTCCTTGTGGCCCGGCTCGAGACTCCTGCTGTTTCGTGGTATTGTTGTGGTAGAATGGTGCTTCCGAGCGAAAGCTCTGCGCTTCGGCGCCAACAGCGACGACACTCGCGGGTGTCGTAACCCTCTTGGGGGCGCTGTTGTGGGTGCCTTCTCCGCACTTAATTGTAGAAAGGTGTTTTCGAGCGAAAGCTCTGCGCTTCGGCGTCAGCAGCGTCGACACATGCGGGTGTCGTTACCCTATTGGGGGCGCTGTTGTGGTTGCCCTCTCTGCACTAGGGCTCCGGGTGAAAACCTTGACCTCTTGGTCTAGACGGCGGCGACGCTTTGCGTTGTAACCCTGTTGGGGGCGTCGTTGTGGAGTCTCGATACTTCTCGTTCTTGCGTCAGAGTTGGCAAGTCCGGTTTCATTTTTTCTTTGTTTCTTATCTTTGATCTGTCTTATAAGAGGGTTTACTCATCACCTTGTATCGGTTCGGCTGTTAGCTTTATTTATAAATCGGGGCGAAAGTGTGGTAACCCACGAAATGACACCGAAATATTTCCGTAGGCACGCGCGACAGCTTTGAAGTTTGAATTTTGGAAGGACTTTCTAGCCTTGATACCGCCAGATGTCGCCATGCTACTCGTCCATCCATCCGTCCAGCAGAGCGGATAAATAGATTACCGAAGCCTGTGCCCCTCGTTTTTCTTGTCAGCAAGTACAGCATTGAACCTGTCAGCCGTGCAGGACGGACACATTAAGACGGTATTTTTCTACCCGGCCTGCATCACCCTGTTTTGCTGGCCGTTACTGTTTGTATAAAACTGTTAGTTCGTCACGCTCCACGTACGCCGGCTTTTCAAACCATTCGTTTTCTTCCCTTGTTCTGGATGTAATCTGCGGAACAAAGCAGTAGTTTTCGTTGTGGGTTTTTTTTTCAAAGAATTTTTCTCATCCGCAAGTAGTATTTCTCACACATAAGTTGTAGGATCTTCCATTTCACACATCTTCTGCCACGATAAGGTTGTTTTCGTTTCTTACACGTTCTTTTTATCTAGACGTTCGTGGGTAGTACTAGTACGCGTTTTGTGGAATTCCCTTCTTTGCCCTGTGCTTGCGGATGTTGCGGATCATTTCTAGTGGATGTGGACTGTGAATAAAATGTTCTCGGCTCGCATGGCTTACTTGCTTTTTTGTGATGGGTGCATGGCTTGGCCTCTTCACGAGGCAATTTGAAGTTGTCGTGCTCCTCTTAAATTCATGTTCTTCGCCTGGAAGTGTTGTTAGACTGAATGCGCCATTGTCTTGCTAATGACTACACTTGTGATATATGTTTGCAGGATTCTGAGTCAATTCAGCATCTCATGCTCACATGTTCCTTTGCTCGCACCGTCATGTTTGCATTAACCTGCCAAGATGTGCCCCCAAGATCATAGCCCTGGTCCTTCTCGCCATGGCTCGATCTAGAAAGCGGAGCAATAGGGTGTTCAAAAGGGTTGCCCGCCTTGAGGCTACTGTCAGTATCTCAGTATCTTCGTGGAAGTAAATAAGTGAAAAAGTCTCTTAGGATCTTTTGATCCATATTTATTTATTGTGTATCTTTATAACTTTTTATTCTTCCTATATATAAAAAACATGCTCTCACGTGTTCCTGAATAAATCGAGACACCCAATTTACATTTCCTTTGATCCGGAAAGTAAAGGATACATTTTTTTAAAACGCCTCTATTACTAAATATAAGACCTTTTTTTCTACTATGTCATGTTTTACGGCCAAATATGAATAAATCAACACAATAAGTATACATAGAATGAGGAAAAAGAAGAAAAAAAACTTAGAAGTTTTAGTATATTTTGATTTGAAATCGGAGGGAGCACGTACACAGTAATTTACGACCAAAGAAATCACACGTACACACGGGGAGTGGATTGGATAGTGTAACAGGGAGCCGGATCCTCTGAGTTTGAAATCCTAACTTTTCCTGAGTTTGAGTCACTGATGTGTAGGTCCCGTGTGTGGTGAACCTCACAAGTCAATGACCCAAAGTTAGGGAAAGTTAGGCTCGATAAAGTTAGAGTATCTCAATCCAGTTTAACAGTAGTGAGAAACAGTAGCGGTACGGTGCCCAGAATCTAATGAATAGACCAGGGTGCGGCCGGAACGTTTCCCACCCGTCCCACACGTCCCGCCCCGAATAAATCCATCCATCCGTCCACCATTACGGCATCGCCCAACCACTCCACAACGGACCCGGCCGAGCAAGAAAATTCCAAGCACACGCTCCATCCGGCTCTCCGCCCCAAGAGAAGCACAATCCAAACGCCAGCCAGCGAGCCAAGGCCAACCACCAGCAGCTCGCGATCTGCCTGCCCTCGCCGCCGACAAACCCAACCAACCACCCACTCTTCTTCCTCTCGCCGGAGATGCGCGGCCGGTGAGTGAGAAGCGAGATCAATCGATGAGGTGCAAGCTCCACCCGTACGCCAACGCGCTCGGCGTCTGCGCGCCCTGCCTCCGGGACCGCCTCCTCGTGCTCGCCGCCGAGCGCGACAGGGCCGGCGCCGCCTGCAGCAGCGGCAGCGGCGGCGGCAGCTCTCCCACGCGCGGCGGCCGCTCCTCCGCGTCGCCCGCCCCGCTGCAGCAGCACCGGCGCTCCGACGCCTGCGCGTACGCCTCGTCCCGCCACGCCCACCACCGGCCCGAGCTCCTCTTCTTCAGCACGCCGCAGGTCGGCCCCGCCACGCGCGCCGCGGATGACGACGACCAGCCCCGCCGGGGGAGCGAGAGGAAGAGGTCCTCCGTCCACAGGAGGCGGTCCTTCCTGGCGGCGCTGTTCGGCGGCGGGCGGCGCCGCGGCGGACAGCGGGAGGAGGATGAGGCGGGGAGCAGGAAGGAGGAGGAGGAGGACCCTCCGCGGGGGTCCATCTCCACCTCGTGGCTCTCGGCCATAGTGCGACGCAAGCGGAGACCGGAGTCAGCGTCCCTGCCGCGGCCGCTGGACGAGGAGCCCGAGTCCCCGGTGGGCAGCACCAGCAGCAGCTGGTGGTTCCCCTCGCCATCCCCGGCCAGGCAGCACCGTCACCACCGGCGCGGTAGGCCCGGCGGATCGGCCGCCAGCGGCGACGGGATCTCGGGCTTGGGGGTGTGCCTCAGCCCGCTCGTACGGCCCAGCTCCGGCGGCCGCCGGCGCTGCCAGCCGCAGGAACCGTCCTCCCACGGCGAGAGCCACCGGCGGCACATGTCGGCTGGCGGCGTGGCGTCATTCGGGCGCAACACCTCCCGGAAGCTCGCTGACATGGGCAGGTTCCGATGACGCCGCTTTGGACGGCACTTCTCCCGTCAGAATTATCGTCTTGCCCGACTACTCCGCCAGAATTGACTTTTCTGTTGTTGATCTCATCGATGTCGGTCGCCGATGCGATGATTGTCACTTCTTGGAGAGAGAGAGAGGAGAATCAAATCAATTACGGAGTAGTTTTGTTTTTGTGATCTCTTGTGTGAACGGGAGTTGGGCAGCTCAGCTTGTGTCAATTACGACGACTTGGGCAGCTCAGCTCAGCTCAATTCTTTTGTTTGTTTGAACGTGTGTTCTCTGACTTCTGACATACGACTTCAATTTTGTTCTTCTCTGCCCCATGGCCATGTTTGTTTACGTGCTGCTCTATTGCTTCGACGACCCGTGGTCCTCTGCTTGCCATCTCCATTCCCTGTTTCAAATTCTTGCAGACGAAAACGTGTAATCCTTCTGTCGCTGTGTTAGTACACGCGTTCGACACACTCCTGCCGACGGCGATATCTGGCTGATCCTCTCCGACGTGGGTGTCATTCTCTGCGTTGGAAAAATTTATCGTTAAGAAAACAAGAGTATATGAAGCCTGTCCTGGACATTGGCGACTAGCGAGGGAGTGATTAATTAGCCTTGAGAACTGAGAACGCATCAAGCTCGAGCAAGAGGAGCTCGAGAGGTCGAGATGATGAAGGCGTGCGCATGCGTCAATCATGAGCATAAAGGCCACAGGCACTGGTAAACAGGATGAAAAACAAAGCAAACCTCGGGAGATGAATGCCTCCCGTTGGGCGCACGCGACATGCGCACAATTGCCATGATCATATTCATATGGCAACGCAAACAAAAAGGCCAAATGTCTCTGGGCATCCTCGACGTGTCTCACCTGTTTACAGCCATGCTGCTTTACATCTTCCCACGTACAGTACTACGATGCGTTCATCTATTCTAGGCAGCACAAAACACCACAAAGCAAAGCGACTCTTTCTACTCTTTCCGAGACGCCTCTGCAAATTCTCACTACTTTTTTTATCGAACAATCGATGCCAAAAAGAGCCCGGAGAGCACGCGCCGGTATCATCGATGGCAAAACCACAGCTATAAGGTCCCAGAAATGAACCCGATACTCAACCCAAAGCTACTGCTGCCACTCCAGTAAAATGGGACGCCAGTTCTGCCCCAATACAGCACAGCACCACCCAGCGAGTCTAGCCCACCCCACGTTGTCAGACTAAGTGCTATGATACCACTACCGCAAGCGACGAGAAAGTAAATAGATCCAGGCAGAACAACAAGCGTGCCTACCAGCAAGGAGTAATATAAGTTCAAGAAAAAAATGGACCAAAATCGTATCGAACTTCCCTGAGTTGTAAGGTTAAGATCCTGCTTTTCTTCAGTCTATGGACAGCGATGAATGCCTCACTCTAGACGGTTGTTTCTTTACAGATTTGCCAGAACCTGAAAGCAAAAGATGACCCGGTCATGTATATTTATGTTAGCTCCCTGACAAATGTGAATCAGTTTTAAAAACGGACGCGTGGAGAGCATAGCGTTTTTTCTACACCCGGTCCATCAAGAAATCAGTGGGAAATGCCCAGCAACTTGCTGATCTTGTTACGCTTTTATTTTATTTTAAGTATTCCAACAAGGCATATAAGTCAACTATGCAGACAGTGGGCACTGGGCAGGCAAATGCAACAGGCAGGAGCTCAGCTTTTGGGTGCTGAAAGAAACTTCCATCGAGCAGGAGAGGGCCTACCGTGAAACAATTGCTAGTGGCTGGTGCTCGATGGTATGCTGGGAAATGGAGGTTGCTCCATTTCACAGGCTACCGTGTATGAACATCATTCGTCTAAAAGATCAAAGCGAAATAAAGTATAAATGAAAGAGTGAAACGAACAGATGCAGGCATCTTGTCGATCTGATTGCCATCTTTCCACACAGGGGAACCAACCTTCGCATACACGCGAAAGTGCGGGCCAGGTTTCCTACTCGGTGATGGTCAGATACCAAATTTTAGGGGGACTACAAGCTAATCTATCAGTGACGGTTCGACAGTGACGACACTAGATGGATCAAGCAAGCAGATTGCCAACTGTCAGAAAGCTCTGCTTGGAGTCATGGTATAGTTAGTCAAAGCAGTTCAGCATCTTGATGCTGTCACTTGCCCTTTTGTTAGGTTGCAAACTTGATTCTAAGAAACTACTCCCTCCGTTCCAAATTAGATGACTTATGTCGGAACGGAGGGAGTACAAATAAACAATCCAGGGGCCCACCAATAAATGTCCAAACTAAAATTCCTTCGTGAAATATTAAAGAACTAAGCGGTAAGTTTTCCTTCTATTTTTAGCCAACACCTAAAATGCATCTGATTAGCGTTCTAAGCAGTGGCCATTGCAAGGTAGGCTGGTGATAGGGTCTAGTGTCTAGTCTCAGACTAGTCGAGCTAAGCGGACCTCTGGCGATCCAGATTGGCTAGGCCGGGGAGTGGCACCTGGTGCCTACGGAGCCGCCTTTCAGAACAGTGTCCTGATTTCAAAAGTACTGCTCGCTCCGTTTTTTCATACTCCTATAAGATGTTTTAGGTGTTCACATATTGTTTAGATGCATACTAAAATAAGTGAACATGCACACTAAAACGCGTCTAGATACATTTGTATACATGTGAACTGGAGAAATGCTAAAACATCTTATATTTAAAAACGGAGGGAGTAGCAGTCAAACACAGTTCAGACTTCAGACCAGGGGCAGGGGCTGACTAGCAATGGCCTATCTGGTTCAGTTTGTGTTGCTGATAAGAGTTTACTATAATCCATCAGAGAACTTGTAACCATAAACAGCTTAACACTGTTGTATAATATCTGGAAAGCAGGTCCAGATTCACTGACCAATGGTGTACATGAGGCCTCTTAATTGGAACATACCTGACAGCCTTGCCTGTGGGTCAGGACTCAGAAGTGCTTCTCGTCGGCCTTTAGTGGGAAACAAAATAATGTACTATACCATATCCATTGGCACAACAGAAAGGTAGTGATGCAAAATGATTAGCATTACTCAGGGTGCTCTATGGGACCAATGCTTCGCGTCGAGATCCATACTTCCATTTAGATCTGAAAGGCACTCACAAGATTGATGTTAGATAGATTTTCATACAGCAGCAGGATACTTCAGTACAAAAATAACCACACAAAAAATCAACTGGAAACGACAACAGGAAGCACAAACAATTGCATGCAGGCACCAGTCTCCTGTAGAAGAGAATTTAAATGCAACTGATGAGAATGATAAAAAAGACACATTTTCCATGAAAAGAGTCATCAAATTTAACTCCAGGAAACCCTGCAGGAAAGAAAGTAAACCTGGTTGCCACACCTACTATATTTAGGAATGCCTGTAAACAACACTAAATAACAGAAGAAAAAAACTTCATTGACTCCGGTCTGGTGTTTCAGTTTGCCTAGAGGATACTAAAGAAGTAAAGATTGATATTTGAGAAAAGATGGAACACAAGAACAATTATGCATATAGACAAAGTGACTAACATGCTTTGCCTACCACATATCCAGGATCACAAACTAGTATTCTTTTTAGACTAAGAAGATGCTTAGATTATACTCCCTCTATTCCACAATATAAGATGTTTTAGACATTTTCTATATTCACATGTATACATATGTATCTAGACACGTTTTAGTGTATGAGTTCACTCATTTTAGTCTAAATCTAGACAATATGTAAAACAGCTAAAACATCTTATATTATGGAATGGATGGAGTATGTAGAATTCAATATAGGATAAACATTATGGTGTTCATGGAGGTCACAGACAAAGGGACGGGCAATAGAATGCATTGAGTACAAGCCTCATGCTCTGAATGAAGATAGATGGTTAAGAATAACAATTTCCTGAATGTTGACATAGCTTAAAGAAGAAGCTTCAACATTACTTGTACATGATCCCATGCTTTCACTTCCAGTTCTCTTCTCTCTTGCTCTCATCCAATTGTATTATAGAGCATGGTCGAAGCATCAAGAAAGGCCCAATGTAGTTCCTGACTGCAAACGGTCCAAGAGCCTAAGAACAATCTTTGCATCAAAACCAGGGGAAAGAAGGATATAACTCGAACAAGTTGGGACGGTAAGAGACTACTATAAATAGTGATCAAAGTTTCTTATTTGCAGTCGTTTCCAGTACCCCCAGACTACAAACAACAGCCCAACTACATCACAACAGGAAACAGTGCGTTCTATTGATATATGATAAACAGAGTGGTGATACTTTTTTTGCAGTTTGCAGGATTAGCATATACTCCCTCCGTTCTGAATTAATTGAATCAGATTTCCTCCGTTCTAAATTAGATGACTTCCATGTCTAGATATGCTCTTTTGACAAATGAGAGTCATCTAATTTAGAACAGAGGGAGTAGATTTTAGGACAGATCAGTGGCAAAAATATGTTTGTTAAAAGGAATAGCTTGTGAAATACCATTTTTTCTGAATCATTCAGGAAACAATATGTCTGATTAATAGATAAATTATACTACCAGCTTGTTGATGTCAAATTTCCAAAACAGAAGCAGGCAGTACATATATAGAAAAAATTGAACAAAAATGCAAATAAAATGTATATGTGAGCAACATAGGTATTTTCACATTTATGATAAGGCACACACACTGCAATGTGCATCAAGTGAGCGACCTTGCTATACCAGGGGAACAAGTTAACATGAGCAAAGCTGCCAATAGGCTAGGAAATTTCTTATCCTTCAGTATTTGATACAAGGTTATACAGATGACCGTTTGGACAAGCAGGATGCTCAAATGTGTACCCAAAACATTTCCTATATAAATTTGAATAAATAGGCTTGATAAAGTCTTACTAAAAGACATACTGAGCAGCTGGACGTGCAGCAGATGCACTGTTTGGCACCAAAAATGATCCTGAGTTGAACCGTCGAAGTTCATGTTCTTGCACCATGCACTGAGCATTAAGAAATTGTCTTGAAGGATAGAGCAACACCTATGGACCAGACAGAAAAATGCTAGAAATTCTACAGAACAATAGTACACTTTAAATCGAGCCTCTGTAGTCCATCAGTGAGTTGGTCTCTTGTAAATTCAGCGACACCAACAAACCTTCACGATTTTACAGAAATTATCGACACTCCATTTCAGCAGGCTGTGGAAAACCCTGATTGCTTCCACGCCCTAGCTCTTTGTTATTCGGTTCATCTGTATCTGAATCCAGGTCTTCTACGGCTCCTTGGACATCACTCTCTTTTGAAGAAGGTAGTAGAACGGCATTTTTCTTGTAGCTCCATACGAGCATTGAAATATGGTCCTGTGGTGTTATAAGTCCCTCCTCTCTAATGCAACTCCGTTGCTCATCCAGTGTCTGCTGATCTGTGAGCTTTATATACTCCAGCAAAAACTTCTCGTGGTCCGGACGCCATCCGCTTGGTAATGGTGTGTAGTCAGGATCCGGAACCATCGACATTCTTGTATACTGAAGTCCGTCAACTGAGTCCACAAGGCCCATTCTCAGCAGATTGGTGTACTCTGGTGACTGCCCTTTCTTATCCTTCAATGGTCGACTAAGATTCCGTGATGCAATCTTATAAACCTTTGCCCTTGATCGCAGCTTATACTTGGCGGCATATAACTTTGCCAAGGACCCCCTTATAATGTAAGAGCAAAAGTTGACGACCTTTTTGCGGTTATCAGCGTACCGATACCATTCTGCCATCGTCATTAAAAGCTTGTTCATCTGTGAGTTAGTGTGTGCTTGTGTGGCATGGAACATCCGGAAGCATGGCTGTGGGTCTGGTTCACGATCTCCCTTTAAAAACTCTAGCTTCCGAAACTGCCTGATGCACTGCTTCAAACTGGCTGTAACCGAGAGCAAAGTACCAACTCCCTTTTCACTAATGATCTTGCCGCCAGTGGCTGTGTAACGGAGGGTTGGGTACACCACACGACGACACAGCACATGATCAAGGAACATGATTCCTTTAGTGATATGCTCAATTGGGAGGCTCTCATTGTCCAGCTTGATCTTGAACCGCTGGTCACAAAATTCAATGAGCTGCTTTCGGATCACTGCAGCGTCGGCCCTAGGGCCCCTAACCCCAATCAAGAAATGCCCCCCGAAGCGAATGTAGTCCACCTTCCTCGTTTTGTCAGGCCCGCTCGTGGGAACAAACTCCGGCCATGATGTATTCCCCTGCTCAATGCCATCCTCCCCTCCAACAACATCCGACTTGGATGGCTTGTAAAACTCCTTAATCTTCTCGTCCATCCATTTATCAAACTCATCCAGGCACACATTGGCGAGCAACGGGCTGAGCACCCCACAATGCCCCCAATCTGGCTGAGTCAGCGCCTCCTCCGGTGCAAACCCAAAAAACGTCTGCAACCAATAGGGGTCAGGCTTCGGCTCCCCTTCCGGCAATACCTTCTTTTTCTGGTACTTCCTCTTCTTCTTCTTCTTTGGATCATCATCACCTGGCCTTGCTGTCACCACTGGAGTAAGCAACGCCGAGCGGATTAAATCGACAACCTTCTTGTCACGCACATCCCGGATGAGAGCGCCAACCACGAGTGCAGGGTCAGGGGATTCAAGCAGCGGGGACAGATCCCCTCTGATGTACCATAGGTAGGGTGCCCAGTTGCGGCGGATGCTACGGAGTGCAGCATGCGGGGATCGGCCGGGGCGGAATGCGAAGGATTTGGGCGAGAATCGCGCCTCGTACACGGGCTCGAGCAGCAGCAGTAGTAGCTCCTGCACGACGCGGTCCTGGAAGGGGGCCGGGCCTGGGGTGGTGAGGAGGGCGCGGAGCTTGCGCTTGGAGAGGGTGTTGGGGTCCGGGGAGGCTGCGGCGCGCGGGGATTGGAGGTAGGGGGTGAGACGGTTGCCGAAGCGGAAGCGGGCGTCGATGACGGCGTTGCGGAGCGTGAGGAGGGAGGCGAGCGTGGAGGCCGGGATGGAGGAGCGGGGCAGGTAGGAGCCGGTCTCGTCGGCGTAGGCCTTCTGATAGGCGAGCACCCAGAGCTCGAGACGGGTCAGGAATGGCGCCAGCGACGGCGGAGGCGGCGGCGGCGGCTCGGCGTCGCCCGGTGCGGCGGCGCGGAAGGAGGAGACCCAGAGCGACGCGGTGATGGACACCGGGTCGTCGCGGAGGAGCTGCGCCGGGTCCAAGGGATTGCTTCCAACGCCGAGGCCAAGGCCGCTTCGTCCCGTGGTGGCGGCGGCGTTGGGGTCCGAGACGAACTGGTGGCGGCGCGAGGGAGGCAGCGGCGGGCGCGGTGGGTGGTAGGCGATGGAGGAGCAGGAGCGGAGGCGGAGGAGGGAGGCGAGGAGCGCGCGGCGAGGCGGAGGCATCGGGCGGAGGCGGGGCGGGGCGGATGGCCAAAACCCTCGCCGTCGCCGTCGTGGGTTTTGGCTGGGGAAGTGGACGCAGGTAGTGGAGGCGGCCACGGCGGCGCGGCGAGGTTGGAGGGCTTCGGCCACGCTCACGGCGGCAGCCCAATGGGCTTTGGCGTACATATCTTGCGACTACGAGACATGGAGACGGATATTACGACGAGTTGATGCCCGAGGCAGAATTAGAACAATTTAAAGGAAAAAAAAGGAAAATATAAGAGTTTCAAATAAATAAGAAGTTCAATCACAACAACTTTGCAAAGAGACAAACAGAATTTGAAACTAGTCGCAGTGAAGCACATTTCCACTTTGCAGCAACATTTTCCGAAAGAGATAAAAAAAATAGTGATGTAGCACGTGCTATAACAAACTCACTTTATAAAAAAAATGGGGAGATGATGAAAATTTGTTGAATTTATCTTTTTGGATGGCATAGAAATAGTTTTTTAAATATTATTATTGCTATATCCTGCATAGCATATGCTACTTGCCACATCCATGAATTTTATCAAAAAAAGCAAGTCGACATGGGAATGGGACGTGCCAGCAATTACTTGCAAAATAATCTGCATTCCGAACTGTCAGCTTGTATTACATGAACTACAACAAATCAAACCTTCCAGTTCGACTTACTTGACGTCTAATGTTACAGTAGGATCATCTATTTCTGCTAATCCTTATCTAAAAAATCTATTTCTGCTAATCACTACATTTACAAATTTGTACGGGGCAAAAACCTAACAGGAAACCGACTGACTGCTCTTGTTCTGGCTTTGGGAAGTATGCCGTGCCATCAACTATTCATCTTCTCTGACAACAGATAACTTCACCTGCTGCATTACCTTTCATAGCAGTAGCACACTGGATTAATTTCTCATAGCTATCGGTACGCGATCAACCCTGCACTCAAGTTGAGTTGTAATGAGAACAGGGATGGCTTCAACTATTCAGTAACGACTGGGTGCATAAAGTTTAGTGCCCTTGCCTCCCTAACTGTAGTAATTCAGGCTCCAGCAGCAGCAAATCTTGTAGACTACCAGCCCTAGCATCACTGTATTCAGTCAGCAAAACAACCGCTTTCAGAAAGATCACAACAAACACAAGAGTATGAGATAAAGTACCACAGAACCATATTACTGATCGGAGCGCACCTGAAATCTTGGGAGAGAAGTCTGTGATGGATTGAGTTATCAGAGCCAACATAGCTGACAACAAGGCTTCCAGCATCTGGATGCGGCCAACTACGAGTGAGAGGGAATCTGAGAACGAATGTTCCCGGCTTCTTGAGCAGTCCCTTGGAACTTCTTAGCGCATTCTCGGCTTCGTCCGTTGTAATCAATCCCTCTATCCATGCAGGTGCCGTGCAAGCCCATAAGTTATTGATTTTATCCTTCGATAGAGAAGCAGCCACTGGGTATAGCCAATACCATAGCCTATCAAATTCGTCCCTTCCAAGATCATCACCACAGGCAGCAATTACTCTTAGAACCTCCAGATCCTATATGGACGTGGGGAATCAAACATTTATTCTTGTCCTACTCACACGAAATTGACAAACCAACCCTCCTAATGAGTCTCTACTAGAAGGGGGTTAGATATTGAAACCTCATACAGAAACAAATGGATCTACCTGTTCTGACAAACCTCTGTTTGCAGAATGGGAAATGTCCATAAATTTTGCCATGATTTCAGGAACCACAGATGACCAAAGAGCACGTTCCTTGTTCTTCGAAATTATGCTCCAAGTGTCAGCACCCTCTTCGAGCAATTGCTTTGAAATTATTATTTGCTCTCTTCAAAAGAGAAGTGGAAATGAATGTTAGTGATGCGGGAAAGGAACCTTCTTGTAAACTATAAGGCATAAGACTACCTGTGATGGGAGCATCCACTATACAAAGAGACCTGATCTGCAAGTGCTATCAGGTCATCCACATTGATAGAAGAAGCTGCACCCTTAAGAAATGTTGACCGCTCATATGTGCTTTCTAGACAGTATCTGAAGATCATAGCATCCGAAAAAGTTTCAATTTCATCCCTATCTGATCCACTCCAAGAACTTCCCCCGTCCATGCTGTCAGAGTCAGATAAGGTAGAGTCAGTTCTTGTGGCACTAGGTGCATCCACCACCATCTTTCTGGCTTGCTTAATCTGCAAACATACCAATAATTGTAAGACCCAAAGCAAATTAAGCTCAATTTCAGGAGTATTGCAATCCACCAGATTGATTACCTGGGATACCATTTTGTGAGTCTCTGTTCCATCAACTTCTACCTTGAGAAACTTGGATGGATGCAAACACGTCACTGAACTTTGATCATGAGACTGTGAGCAAGCATTTACTTTTACATCACGACCAAACCCTTGGGCGCTATTGACTGAATGAATTTCATCAGCTGTTGCAGAACTTGTCCTCTTTCCAGGACCCGTTTGACGGTTAGAGCGGCCTCGAGATATACAGCGAACTGGTTTGGAAGATGCCTCCAGAAAAGGATAATTTTGTGCGTGAAGTGTAGAGAAATAAATGCGAAACAGCTTATTGTCACATTTAGAAGATAGCTGAAAAAACCAGATCAAATGTCATGGACAAAGGTCAACCAAGAAAACTCATATCATAAAACTGTAAATGTTTACTGAGACACTGGTGTTTCGGATATCATGCTACAGTACAGCTGCGGTAAATGCTTCACTTGTAAATAGCATCTGCTGCAGCGACTGCAAGTATGTGCACCTCTAGGGCTATATTGGGCCACACAACGGCTTCTATACACATTTCAGACTTTTTCTTTTTGGCAGTTATATATTCATATTCAAGTTACCAAACGGTTTTTACACCTTCACCTCAAGTGAATTTTGCATAAGTACTTAAAAATTCTGAGATGAATGTAATATTAAAGGCCTATGGCATAAGTAGCAATATTATTTGACTTCATTGCTGCCGGAAAATTGGGGGTGCCAAAAAAAGCTTTTGTAAAGCATTTAAGATGGAAAACAAAACAATCTTGTACATATGCATTCCACAAGCACCCTATAGCAAGTGTGGCAGCCCGCTTCAGCATCATAATTTTGCTGCAGTGTTACAGGTACGGCATGTACTCCATTATAGTGCTGCCTACAGAGCGATAATCAAACTGAAGTAACCAAGATTTGTACTAAAGCAATTCATTAGACAGAGAATGACACCTGAGATATCTTGAGCTTAAATAGTGCACGCCCACGGAGAATCGGAAGGGGCCTGCTTTTAGCTGGGTATTCAAGTCCTTCACAGGAAATCAGCAGGGGAGGTTCCGCATCATCCCTTGATTTCTCGACCACCGCCCCATTGTCAGCATAGACAAGTGAAGCAACAATCTAGAAGACGAATAACTTTCTTAAGTCATGCAAATACACTAGCACATCAGCTAACTGTAACTAAAGAAGGTCAATCAACAACCTGTGTATTCTTGTTCACAGGTTCACCAAAAGCGTTTGTCAGTACTACTTCCATAATGAAGTTCCTCCGACAAGAAGCCTGAAACAATAATAATAGCATTTCAGGGTTTTTTCGGCTTATTATATGATTATGATATAGAAATAATCCACAAATCTATTTCAACAATATTTTCTGCAACTCAACTGCAGCTCTCAGGTTATCTTCTTTTTACAGGTTAAATTTACAGAAACACAGAAAATTTCCTTGCAGCGAATAAAATAGTTGAAATAAAAATAGGATAAGTAGTTAGGAGAAAGGGTCTGGTTTACCTTTCCACCAACAATGCACCAAGTGCCGTCATCGCCCTTCTCGATACCATCACAGCATGAGTAGTCAATAGATAACTTATATGGTGGATTCTGCAAGAAAATGTCATTGGTTTACACCTTTACAGAAGAAAAACAATGTCATACTATCAGTTAAGTTGCATCACCTCTGCATATTGCTCATGTATGATTCCTAGCATAGATAGCACTTGGATATTGTAAACGCAGCCTTTGACATTGTCATGATTTCCAACTAAGCATATTTTGTATGCATCGTCTTGATTGTCTGGCTCACTAGATAGCGAACAAAAGTGAGCCTCAGCAACTAGATCGCCATCAATATGAAGGCGCATGGAATTTTTAGTAACCTGACACAAGTGCACAGTTTTTACAAATCAGATATTTTAAATAAACAATTGTTGTCGACAATTCAACATAAAAGGACGGTATCCATTCAGAGCCTGGCAACGTGCTGCGTATAAGTGAAACTGTGAAAAACGGGTGCATAAGAAACATAGAAGCGTGGGACAGCATCAAACGCATACTTCTGCTAGATCAGCCAATGCA
Organism: Poa annua; assembly: GCA_026929855.1. Lineage (NCBI taxonomy): Eukaryota > Viridiplantae > Streptophyta > Magnoliopsida > Poales > Poaceae > Poa > Poa annua. Next base: position 72,848,533 of record CM049431.1, on the reverse strand, counting down.
AGGAATTATGCCGCTACGCAAAAGTAATGTTACAGCATTCACGTTTGCAGCATACCTCGCATCCAATGTGTATCCACTTCTCAAGAGGGCATTCATTTACAGCCGATATATTGGGCGTGTCAGTCCAAGGACAGGAACTGGAGCTAGGAGCTTCTTTATGCAACCTCAGCAATGGGAAGATAAGCAGCTTATTTCCTTCGCTTAAAGCAAGAAAAGGCATCTTATTGTTATCCCCTGCTGTTGTCTGCAAAATTGAGTATCCCAGTCAGTTCAATTCAAGTCTTGCCACTCACAAGGATAGACAAATGAATCCGCCCTAACCACCTACTATTGCAGCATCCACAGCACAACTAACAGGCTCAAGAAGCACCACATTACCGCAGAGAGGTGAACTCCCCCCAAAAGATAGAATTCGCTCGTCGCCCGCACCCACAAAAATCAGACTCCCTAGTGAAACGAAACTCCCAACGACCGCCGACGGGGGAAGAAGCATATGAGTCGAATCGAGCCGAACCTGGTGAAGGATCACGGAGGACGGCCTCGCCGAGCCGGAGAGGTAGAGCCAGAAACAGACGGCGAAGCCTCCGCCCCCTCCCCCTCCCCCTCCTGTACCTTCTTCTCCGCCGCCTCGTGCCGCCCCCAGGTCCAGATCGACCCTTACGTCGCGTAGGCCGCAGTATCCGTCGATCCCGCCGGGTTCCGCCGGCGCCGCCATTGCCGGGCCCGCCGCACCGTGGGTGGGGAGGAGGGGCGAGCGAGGGTTTTCAGTTATCGGTCCCGCTCCCGTTCCGAAATGGTGGGTGGTGGGTTAGTTAAACGGTTTGTTCTATGATCTGATCTGGACCGTCCGTCCCGCCAGCTCACGTTCATACCATCTCAGCCACAGACACGGACCGGTCTTCCGTGATTCCATTTCCTTCTATAAAATCTGTCAAAGAGAAAATGGGATGAGCGGAGCAGAGAACCAGCTCCTCCCGCCGTCGGCCGGACACGACCGCCGCCTCCACCGCCACCGCGCGACCCGGCCGGCGCGCCGCCGCCCGCTCTCAGTCCCAAGCGAGAATCAGGTTCTTCTTCCCACCACCTCCCTCTCTACCCTCACCCTCCTCGCTCGTAGCCTACCCTTCTTGGGTTGGGCGGTCAAATCATCAGGCACGATTCGCGAGCTCAGACGAACAGAAGCGTGCGCGCGCGCGTCTTCTGAGACGGTGAAAAACGGACGGGCGGCGGCGGGTATAAGCAGGCGGCGTGGGGTCCTGCCGATTCCTCACCCTTTCTGGACCCGGCGAGTGCGCTTCCGCAGCTAAAGGCGCAGGGGATTAGACCGGCTCGCCATTAGTTTAGTGTCCCTGTCAAAAGGCCAGCACCTTTCACTAGCTTTTTCTTCTGGAAATTCATTTGTTTATCCAGTTGCAGCCTAATTAGCAAACGCCACATGTTTCACTAAACATTGTGCCGTCGCCGTTGTGGACATGTTGTCTGTATCTACTAATCGATTCACTCGTTTGACCTGGCTCTTTTATCAAATTCTGATGGTGATTCCACTATTTGACATTTCTTTTGGATACTGGTACCACTATTATTGTTTTTGGCTCCTCGTTCATGCTTTCAGCTGGTGTACCATGTGTTATATGTGCATGATCAGTGATCACTAGTTCCCCTGGGTCCAGTACCATATCCATATGTGTTTGTGCCAGAACAAAGTTTACCAGATATATTTCTGTACCTTCAGAAACTCTCAAGTTATTAATGACGTGTATAACCAGTTATGTTATTCTTTATTTGTTAGTAAGCGACATATTTTTCTTTTGAAGATGTTTTGAGCTTGTCGATATTGATCGGAGAAAGGAATATGTGAATTTTTTAAAAAAGATTTTCATGGCCTTGTGCAGTTGTATGATTGTGATGTGATTGGTCCAGCTGCAGCCTACAAATATACCCCAAATCTAAATGTTTGTCCTGCTCATTGTCTGGTTATATGTTTGCTGATTTTATATGGCATGGAGCGGTAGCAATTGACTTCGAAGACACTTTTTGTCTGGCAGGGTTGTTATATCTCTTGTAGGTGGAGAAACGGGCTTGCAAGATGATGGATGACACTTCAACCAGGATCCATGTTTCTGAGGGAAATCGTCTAGGCTATGTAAGGACTGAATCCATGGATTCCACCGGTCATCCTTCAGCTGCTAGGTCCAGTTCACTACTGAGTAGGAGAAGTAGCAAACACAGTTCAAGCGGATCCATCAGCCTCTCCCGCGAGATGGGTGACTCAATCCTGAACTCTATGAGGCATTCCCTTCAGTCGGCAGACCAGTTGCTAGGAGACGCCGATGGCTCGGTTTTGGCTCAGGTCATTGACAGTGGCGACCGAATGCTAGCATTGGAAGATAATGCCGATGAAGATACAACAAATACCTTGGATCAACACAAGGTTGATCATCTCCGAGATAATCGAATCCATGGCTACAGCTCACATGGCAAAGGTGTGCTAGCATCTGAATCTTCTGGGGAGCCAAAGGAGGAGAGCTCATCAGCCAAGGTACAAAATTGTAACTTGAGTTGAGCGATCATCAATCAACTGATTATGTTGTCTGGCGCTGTTGAAAGGCTTTACAATCTGCTATATATACTAACACAAACTGCCCATGCTTGTGCCTGCCTGCAGGTTGAAGAATATACGCTTTCTCGGAGGCTTGATTATGCTTCTTACCTGATCCATTTAGCTGTCTTTGGATTTTTTGGGGTAACTCTCGAACATGGGGTCTGCTGTTGTTTGTATTGAGTATTACTCCCTCCGTCTCATAATATAAGATTTCATTACAACCTAAATAATCTGCGTTACTATGAAGAAATGTTGCAAAATAAATGCCTCGAAAGTTCAGGGGACATTTGTTTGACATTTGTAGTCCATGCATGCGTTCAAAACATTTAACGTTTTTGTCCATGGAGTTCCTACTTGTTGGGTCGTCATTATCAAATTTTGATGCTTATTTCTTCTTAGATTGGAAATCGGGAATTGGTACTTCACTGATTTGGAAGTATTACTGCTTATCTTGTATCATCGTTTCCAATAATTATGTCCACGTTGTCCAAATCAGGTGTTTACGAGGTACGGGCTCCAGAAGCTGTTTGGCCCAGGCTGCCTGGCACTCACCTCAAATCAAAGCCCATTATACCTTGATCTTCCATCAAACATGGTATGTGTTATTCTTGTACCTGCTCAAGTAACAAAACTTCAAGGAGATTATAGGCAAACAACTAGTGATTTACCTTACGATATACTAAATGGCTAAATGTTGTGCATCAGCTAGGATCCTTCCTGATGGCCTGGTTTGGGATCATCTTCAAGGCTGACATACGGCACATATCTGATCATCTGATTGTCGGAATCACAACCGGATACATGGGAAGCCTTACCACCTTTAGTGGGTGGAACCAAGCAGTAGTTAGCATGTCTTCCAAAGACCATTGGGTATATGCTATAGCTGGGATAGTATTAGGTACCTCATCATCATTTTCTATGAAGTGCTGTTAGTCCAAAATTAATTACAGTTCAATAAAAGTGAAATAAGTATTTTGATGGTTAATAACACTAAACTACTCAGGAATGTTCATCGTTAATGAGTCCATCAGGGTGGGTGCTGAAACAGGTGAGCGCCTACGAAGCTGGATTATGAAAAGTATCCAGGAAAATAGTTCAATTGGAAGCAAATGTGACTGGGAGCGCTTGAGGGTGGACACTAGGAGTAAACATTATGTGCTTATAGCAGTTATGATGATTCTGCTTTCTTTCTTGTGGATTCTGAGCATCGTGTTGGCCATAACAAAGGTGCGCAGTCTTGCTGACGGCGCGGTACTCTGGTTGGGGTGCATGGTCGCGCCTCCGGGCGTTTGGTTACGATGGTACTTGGCTAGGCTCAATGGCCAGGGAATTGGCAAACATAGATCCCTCAAATGGCTGCCCATTGGGACACTTGCAGCCAATGTTCTTGCTGCAGGTATCATGGCGTCGCTGGCCGTGACCACGAAAGCGGTATGGTGGCTAAGGCATGTGTTCATACAGTATGTAAATCAACTTGCCTCTCTCTAATTGGTTGAAAAAAATTGTAGGTGAATACAAAGCGGTCTACAACTGTTCTTAATGGCATTCAGCTTGGTTTCCTTGGTTGCTTGAGTACAGTGTCTACTTTTGCTGCTGAAATCTTTGCCATGAGAAGCAGCGGACAGATTGGTAGGGCCTTTGTTTATGCATCAGCGACCTTCGTGCTATCCTTCGCGCTGGGAACTCTGGTATACTCCTTGCCAGTATGGGTCAAGCACTACCAGTAGCTTCGTTAACTATTATGGACTTGAAGATTTTTGGTGTCATCTTGCAACATCCAAGCAGATAGTGCAGTCTGAGACGTACCAAGTTATGCTTTCCAAGCATAGTTGTCTGCTTTCTCCATACACAAAAAACATGGTTGTCTGCTTCTTTCAGATATTTGATGTACATAGTAGAACACCATGGCAATTTACAGCAGAAACATGCTATAACAAAAGAAAAACAGCATTCATGTTTAGGGAATGGCTTTGTCACACATACTTCTATACAAACAGCACACAAGATTTAGGCACCATCAGCAGAAATATTGTTGCCAAATTTGCAATATCTCGTGTTTATTTCTTCTGCCATGTAATCCTTTGAATATAACTACATGGTGCTTTGGTAACCAGACACAGTTACATGTTCTTGCTGTAGTGTGAGATTCTGTAAAACATTTTCTAAAACTGGACATAGACTCAGGTACAAATATTATACATACAAAATTGAAGTGAATGCAGCAATCTTAAGAAGGCCGGTCAAAAATCAATCCTGAGGTTCCTGCTTCTTGTGTCCAATGGCAGGTCAAATAACAGAGTGGTGTTTGCGTGAAAATATTTATGAAATCGCTTCTTCACTATTTCTTCTATCCCAAACCGAAATGACATTATTTTCTCTTGAGTGATGGTTACGTTTTCCCAAAATTGTACCGAACACAACAGAATTCATATTTTCACTGGTCCCTTCAGCACCAATTCCTTCACTGCTACATTGCACTTGTTCAGGGATGCACTTGCCCTCTCTGTTATCAATGAATGCCTCCTGTGAAGAGAACAAATGGCTTTCACTGTGCCAAAGTTTTTATCACAAGAGCCTCTGCCTGAGCTTTCTTCATCAAGGGAGATAACCTCACAAAACAAACGTCAAAAAGCAACCGTCGTTTTATTTTGGACTGTCCAATTTAGTCAGGTGCTCCTCTACTATACTCATCAAGTCTGTGTTCCCGTTTATCACACATTTCTCAACCAAAGTTTCCAAAGCTTGTTTGCTAGAACCAAATGTTGAACTACTGATCCACTCGACTACTTCATCACATGAACGGGATGAGCGGCTGATCAAATCCACCATACATGAATAATGGTCTTTTCCTGGAACAATCCTGTATCTCTTAGTCATCAAGTCAAAGAAATTCATGCCTTCATCCACTAGGCTGCAATGGCAACAAACTGTCAAAACCTGCAAGAATGTGTTAGCATCAGGCTTCAGTTTCTCCCGAATCATCTGAACAACCAATCCTACTGCGTCATGTCCAAGTCCATGATGACATAGAGCAGATAACATCGCATTCCACAAAGCAATATCCCTCTTCTCCTGACATGTTAGATCGAAAATCTGTCTAGCACCAGCCAAATAGCCACATTTTGAATACATGTCTATGAGTGAGCACAGAGTAATTATATCTGGATCAAAAACAGTTTGTACCAGCCTGCTGTGGATCTGATTGCCACGTACCATTGAACCAATAGCTGCACAAGCTGACAAAGCGCTACTGAAGGTGAGCTGATCTGGATGAAAACCATCTTTGATCAAATGCTGAAAAATACTCAATGCTTCTACTGCCTGTCCATGACGAACATATCCCTTAATTAGAGCATTCCATGAAAGCATATTCTTCTCTTGCGTCTGATCAAAAAGACGACGAGCAGAAGTCAACTGACCATCCTCTACATACCCACAAACTACTGATGTCCACATGCACATGTCTTTTGCAGGCATCTCGTCGAACAGCCTATGTGCATCAGAAATGCAACCACATTTTCTGTAAACATCAATGAGGGCACTGGCGATGTTGATGCTAGACAAGAACCCGAGCAGACACAAATGGGCATGGAGCTGCCTGGCAAGCTCCTTGTCCATGAGACTAGCGCACGCCACTAGGAGGGCCGAGAAGGTGTGATGGCTGTACCCAAGGGAAGGAGACGTGTGCCTGAGCTCCGAGTACAGCGCCACGCTTTCCCGCATTTGGCCACCACCTGCAAGCGCGAGCATAGTAGCATTATAGGAGGTGAGGTCACGGTGTGGCATGGCGGTGAAGATTTCCGCCGCCGGGGCCGCAAGGGCGAGGTGGGCGTAGCCCGTGAGCATGGCGTTGTACGAGTAGACGGTGGGGAGGGGCATTCTAGCAAACAGGCGACGGGCGTCGCGCGGGCGGTCGAGGAGGAGATGCAGAGACAGGAGCTGATTGGCGAGCGGGGTGGAAGAAGCGACAAGATGCTTGAGGCCAGCAAGGCGGATGTAGAGCAGCAGGCGGCCTGCCAATGTGGGGAACGACGGTGCGGCGCGGCGGAGCAGGAGGAGGCGGGCGAGCGAGGAGAGGAGCGGGAAGGGCGGGCGAAGGCCGGCGCGAGAGAGGGTGGGCAGGAGGGAGACGGCGGTGGAGGCGTTGCCTCCTGCTATGCTGCAGTGGAGGGCGCCGAGGAGGCCGGAGTAGGGCGGCGATTTCGGCGGCGGCGATGGGCAGCCGATGGACATTGGGTGGGGATGGGAGGCCGACCGCAAGACGGAGAACTGCGCTTACGGTGTACATGTGATCGCTGCAAATGTGGATCGTTCAATTCAAAGCGTGGACGGCTGTGATGAACCCCGCTCGTAGATTCAGATCCAAATCCAAAAAGACTTAGAGCAGTGGATGATGTATATGGAGGTGGATGGTAAATATACACGCTCTGAGTTGAAAAAAGTCTCACAGTGGAACATGTATACGGACGTGGGAGCTATCCACGTCCATCCATGATGGTACTGGACGTGGATGTAAACACGCCCCATCCAAGAGCGACGCCGGTCGTAAGCGGGCGGCGCTCAAGTACAGCAACCGCGGCGAGGACGTCCCGCCGTCCTTCTTGAGGCGCGAGGTCGAGGAGTTCAACCTCCTCCGCGCCGAGAGCGAGGCCCGTCGCCGCCGTCAGCGTCTGAACAGGGAAGGGAGCTCAAGCTGCGGCTCCAGCACCTCCACCGCGCTTGCCCTGCTGCCTCCGGCGGAGGAGTACGACCCCGCCGACTTCGAGTCCGTCGTTGCAGCGGAGGACTTCGTCCACGAGGACGCATTTGATGCCATCACGGCTCAAGTGCTCCTCCGTTAAGTGCGGGAGGCGGAGGAGAAGGCGGCGCAGGCTGACCGCTAGGAGGAGATCGACGAGATCCTCCTCCGCCAAAGGCTCAAGGCAGACGTCGTCGCCACCGAGAAGAAAGCGTACTGGGCGGCGTACGCGGAGGAGGTTGTCGACCTCGTCTCGGACGATGAGTGAAGACCGTTGTCGCTGCCTCCACATCGTCGCCGCCGCAGCTGGGTTTCGGTGAGCCACATTTTGGTAATACGGTAGGCTCCGGCGACGATTAGCACTAGGTTTAGATTTTGGAATATGTAGATTAACTTTGGATCGGTGATGAACTCTCTCTGTGCGATGAATTGGACGAACACTAGTTTGTTCCCGCCAAAATTATATAATTTGCAGTTATGATTACGGTTTCGGTTTCTGCTATGCGTTGCACGTTCATCCGGACAGCTTTTTCAAAAAAGTTGAACCTTATAATGTTTTTGAGGTTCCGAGTTTGAGGTTCCGAGTTTGAGTGCTGTGTTATAGATGCTCTTACCTTCGAACAAGAACCAAAATCTCGCGACAGTGACAAGACGGTAGGAGTAATAGAATGTGACCACGAACCATAACCGTGCAGAAATTTGGCCAATTTGGCAGCAATCAGAACCAGGACTGAATTTTAGAGAGCAATGCCCCAAAAATGGCCGATCAACACCCAAACGTAGTGAGATTTGCATTCCATATCATTTATGACTAGATTCTCACTCCGCCAGCTGCGAATTGATACTGTCTCACGAATAACGAATGAATCCGTCATTGTTCCTCGTCTGATTAATTTTTTCCCTTGGACAAACTTAACAACTTGATGAAAGAGAACCCCTCAACCCAGCACAAATTTCCCATTCATTTTTTATAACAAACAGCGTGCACACACCTGCCAAGCATGAAAGAAACAAAACAAACGTCTGGCTGGCCTACATACATACAGAGAACACAAGGGCGAAGGCAAGGTCATGGTCATCATTAGTATCCTCACGCCGACAGCTTCTCAGCAAACTTGTAGTCTCACCTAATAATACATGTTGAAGCCATTGTATTTCCCTGAGGCATTTTCAGCAGACTACCCTCTGAAGAGTTTGATATCAGCTTGGAGACTTCGATATGATTATACAGATCAATTCCAGCTTCGTCATGGTGCTACAGCAATTGGGCGCATTAGGCCTGAAGGAGTGGCCCGCCTTCTTGCTCTCTCTGGATAGGCAAGTAGATCAAATACAATGGATTCAACATGTCTGGGCAATACGTATCCCCATAGTTAGGATACATACTGCACTTAACAAATTTCGTCTGCAAATATAATGTCGAAAATAGATTGTACTGCAAAATGAAGTAGATAAGAGTGTCATTGTCAGATACGTTATCAGGTGAGACCATTATGAAAAAACATATTTTCGGTTCTATTGTTTCGTTCCTTACCTTCTTCTTTTGGTATGTTTGGTTGGTCTACAATGAGTTGACGCATTGCAGCGAGATCACTTGAACTGTAAAGGAAAGAGCGCCAAAATACAATAAAGAAAGATGAAAATGTAAGGACTAAGATATGGCCAGCTGCTTAATTTAAGAGAGGGGGGCATTGATTATTCTTCGAGAAACTAAGAGTTGCAGAATTACAGGAACAAATCTAATGAGCTGATAAGAGAATGTGGTGGTTAGAATATTTGCACTTACCTGCTCTTCCATGTCAACAAAGAGATGATCGATGATTTTAGCGCATACCTGGCAATAGAACGCAGCAATTTTTAGATGAACGTAGAAAGTAGCTTCTGCTATGAGAAAAAACTACCATGCATATTTATATATTGTCAGAAAACAAGGCATATGGCATCTAAGCATAAGAAGGCCACAAAAACAAAATGTTGTTGTTAGAGATGAAGATGCTGGTGACTAGAGAGAACTTTGAAATTAGGCCTATTGGCAATCTGTTTAGATGGGAATTTTAATTATGGGACACTAACACAATAATCTTCAATTCAACCATAAATAATGTGGTCAAGTGAGTTAAGCTACTGAACAATAGGAATTTTTGTCTAGATACACACAAAAATGAGTGAATATGGACACTAAAACATGTCTAGATACAAGTTTGGACATGTGAATGCAGAAAAAGGCTAAAACGTCTTATATTAAAAAAACATAGGTAGTAGTTCATAGTAATAACATTTGAGAATATCAAAAAGAAACAGCATGTTCAGTTTAAGGAATTTTCATTTGGTTCTTACTCAGCCTGGTGCATGTCAGACAGCGTTTGTAATCCATGCAAGCAGTCCACGATAGTTGGCAAAATTCCCACTTGTAGCTGCAACTGTTTTGCTGTGAGTGCCGATCCACCAATCACCATCTGATTAGAATTACGCAGCGCCTTGTTCAAACCATTGGCAATGCCACTCAACTCCTCCCTGAAAAATCGCAGCAGCATTTGTCAGCCGTACCAACTCAAAACAATTTCCCTGGAGTCGCACCACAACAAAAACTGGTTGGAACAGCAGCTTACAGTGTCTCCCTCATCGAAACAAAGATGAGCTCCAGGCTCTCCATCTGCTTCCCTACGAGGTCCTCCTTGATGTTGGGCACACACCGCAGGACACCATAATTTTTAGCATCTCCAAGTACCTTGTTAACACATGACATAAGAGTAAGGTTTCAATTCCCCCAGAGAGTTGAGATTGAGAACCCAGCATGACAACGCAGATACTAGTCACTAAAATTATATGAGCATTGAGAAGCCCTCTGCGCGGTTTGCAGATTAGCAGCAGCATCAGGGATCACTATTCCTAAAATTCGAGACTCTTCCCATAACTGAAAATAAGAAAAATTGCTACTGTAACCAACCAAAGTGAAGTGTGCAGAACAATTACTAGATTTCTCAAACTTTAATAACTGAATATCGTACATAAAACAGGTAGAACATACAGTAGATAAGAGCGAGGATGCGAAGAAGGATCGGAGGAAGAACCAAGGTAGGTACCGGAAGGCGGGAGATGATGAGGGTGGCGTTGGTGAACTCGGAGAGGAGGCGGGAGTTGAGGTCGTCCCACCGCTCCATCTCCTCCCGCACCTTCCTCACCCGCTGCTGCACCTTCCGCACCACGGCCTCCATCCAGAAGGACCGCTCGTCTCGTTTTCCTTTTGACCCAGGTGCTCAAACCCCGGCTAGAACAGATTTCTAGGGAACAGCGGTATCTGGGAGTGGGAGGGGGCGGCCGGCGGCGGCGGCGGCTCGGTAGCCTGTTGCGAGCGCGAACGACCTTGCTCACGTCAGACTCTACATGGGCCTGGCCCAGCTTGTGATGCGCGCGTGAACCACCCAGCGCACGGAGACGCCCAGCGACGAGTGCACCCTCGCGCGTTTTTCTCTCTAGTTTTCTTACATTTTTACGTCTCATTCTATCTATTTTCTGGAAAAAAAATCAAATATTTTTTCAAAATCTAAAAAATTTGAATGGCTCTAAATTTTAAATGGTTCGGATTTTTTAGATTTTTATTTTTGAAAATGGTTCAGATTTTAAAATTGTTCATTTTTTAAATTGTTCTAGTTTTGTACAAACCAGGTATCGATGAATACAAAGGGAATGGACTACGGCGTTTAGTGGTCAACATATATGTATTTTAGAGTACACAGGTCAACATGGCTTTCCAAATCTCTCGATCCCTCTGCTGATCATTGATCAAAGAAGAGTTTCGATCATGTCCAGAGTAATCCACACCCCGTAGAGTGGCACACTTAAGGTTATACGACGCTTAGAGATCGATTCAGAATTATCAGAAATATGGAAGAAACCCGGGAAGGATTCAGGGCGATACCGGAAAGTTTTCAGATGATATCGAAAATGTTACGATATGAAGGAAATATAATTAAGTGAGGTTCCACCTTCCCCCCTCTCTTTATAGAGGAGCCCTCCTCCCCTCCTCTCGTGCGTGGCTCCTAAGTTTGGAGCGGTGCTCGTAGGGTTGGAGGTTCTTCCACCTTCATCACGTCGTCACGTTGTCGGTTTTCCGATCCGAGTCCATCTTCTTCCGTAGCTCTGCTGGACCGGAGATCGTAGGATGTCTATACGCCGAACGTGTGTAGATCGACGGAGGTGATGCCCATTGTCACACTTCGTCATCGAGTCGTACATCTTCTCGACTTTGAGGTCAACTATGTCTCGGCTTCATCGGCCACGTTTGTGCGGGAACGTTAATCCTGCTTTCGGTTTTAAAGGGTATGAACTTCGTCTTCCTCCGTTATCTCACATCTGCACATATGATAGCATAGGATTTTTTTTTGTTTTCTGTCACGGAACCCCAACACTTGTTATGTTCCTGTGTAACACATATTGTCTAGATTCGGATTAAAATGAGTGCAAACGTCTAGATACATTGTGTGTACATATGAATGTGGAGAATGGCTAAAACATTTTATATTGTGGAATGGAGGGAGTATTGACTATTCTGGATGTTACTTCGATTTTGTACATGTGTATCTGTACCAGGGAATGTTAACATCTGAATTTTCTTATACCCACCATGATTACAAATTGACATTACATTTTATTATACTGATAGGATTATTTGAAGACCTTATATATAGAAAAACAGTACATATATCGATCTACTTTGGGCTAGCTTGAGTTGGACGGCGGCCGGTGCGCTAGCTGGTTGAAGGTGATTAATTAGCCGTGACAAGATGCGCGTTATAAGAAAATAGCTTGTGTGTGAGGGAAGATTCCTTGCATGAATGCGCTCTGGGGGATGCACCCTGCTCTTATATTCTGTGTGCTTCCTAGTTCCCATTTCCATACTCTTCAAGATGCCCATTGACTAATCTGGCTAGATTACAGTGCTTAGCTAAGCTTTTCACGACAGTAGAGGTAAGCACTGTATCGAATATATTGATTCAAGAGAGTTGCAACATAGTACCAGGCACTGGTCCATCCCTATTCATGTCAAGCAAGTCCCTGCTAGTTATCTTGACTCTTGACAGGATGCAAACTTTGTCTCCATTCATTTTGCTTTGCTAAAAGAATCCTACACTAGTAACGATCTTATTGTCACATCATGGAATATGCTTATTTTTATACCAGCCAGAGCCACGTACAAAAGAATGACAACAAAAATGCTACTCCGATTGACTGACTACAGCCGAATCATGCGATATAATCAACAAAAATGCGCAAAAAAAGTATGCGGATGGATCTCAACTGGGCGTACGTCGCATGGCATCTATATTCTCCACCTCTTCTATGATCTTCCTGGCAAGAAACTAGTCTAGTTTAGTTTGTGGCTCGGCAGTTGGTCCGGATCTCTCCATCTGTACCGGTCAAGACACCGACGGCGGCGAGCTTATTGATCGCCTGGACGAACATGGGGAAGAAGTTTTCGGTGGCGGTGAAGGAGTTGACAATCGGGGCGGTGGAGGGGTCAATGCCGAGGGCCTGATCGATGCCGAGGGCGCCGCGGCGCTTTGATACCATCTTGTAGTAGTTCGTGTCGAAGGTGAAAGTGCTCTTGGGGTCGTCGAGGCAAACAGTGTTGTCGGAGGTGTGCCCCTTGGGGCAGACGAACGTCTTCAGGACCCACAGGTATCCCGGCTCCATGGACGGGTCCGCCTCGCCGGTGCCGTTGAAGTTGTACAGCCTGTCCTCAACCAGCGAGCAGTGTGTCACCCCCACCGTGTGCGCGCCTGCACATGCATGCATCTAGGTAATTATATTTTTCAAATTTAAAGTACTATTTTTTCAAAAAGGGTAATCCCGGCCTCTATATCAAGTGATGCACACAGCCATAATTTAAAGTACTACTGTATGTACTAGATACTGTTAGTGGTATAAGATTTCTTTATTACATCAGTTGAAAATTTGACATGGGTGTTTGTGTGTGTGTGTGATACTCTGCCAACTTAGCAATGTGCCTCAGATCTCGATCAACATAAACATTTAGAAGTACTGTTTATGTACTATAAACACTGTTTTTTATGTGCATCAAGTGTGAGATACGAGACATTCCATGTGTCGATGATGCACATTGATTGAATACGCTCTGTTCTAGGAATAAGTCAAAGGAGGCTAAGTAAGTTACCCATGAGAGTGGCCATCTCGAAGGTGCTCAAGCCCTTCTTGGCGAACATGGCAGCCGCTGTGGGGATGTCGACGTGCGGCGAAGGCAGGTCGCTGCACATCCACGACATCGAGGACATGCCGTCCCTCCTGCCCAGCTCCACCGCATAGCTCGGCCCTCCAGACTGCATATCGTAAGCCAGCCGTTACATAGGAAAATATATCGGTACGTTTGCCATGCATTCTCCAGATGGGAACAACATTTCATGACGATGGGGAAGACTCGATAGATCAGTAAAACAGAAGCGTGGTAGGAAATTAGCGAGTACTTGCTTACCAAGCCAACAGCGTCTCTGGTCGCCGCAACGATGATGTCGGCGCAGGAGACGACACCGGGGCACTCAGTTTCGAGCTCGGACTTGATGTCGTCGATGAAGTCGTACCCGAAGATTTCAGTGTTCTGAACTGCCGTCTTCTCCGAGTTGGACCCTTCCAGCAGTATCGACGCGTCACACCCCTGATCCAGCCATCAATTATATGATGGAGTGAGCAATTAAGCAAGCACGAACAGATCGAATGTGAAATATATGGTGTTTAATTTGCTTACTTGGACGAAGCAGTCGTGGAAGATCATGTGGAGGAGGGCGGCGACCATGCGCTGTTCCCGCGCGAGGCGAGCCTTCACTAAGCTCTGGATGATGGCCTCCACGCTTGTGTTGTTGCCACACTTGCCGGCATAGAAGTCTTTCGCAAGCTGCGCGTGGCAGCAAGCCGCCGACGACGCCAGCACCACCGCCACCACGGCCGCCATCGCCACGAAACGGGAGGAAGGACCCGCCGAATGCATCGGACGACGAAGCTCCTATATATGTATCTGATCGATCTCTTGTTGGCCCTCTTCTAGCTAGGTCCCTCCGGTCGATCCGGCAGCGTGCTCTTCCCGTCGGCGTGCCCCTACCTGAATGATCAGCTGAGCAAGCAGCACGGCGCGGGTGCTGCCCTAGCGCTATAGCTACTTGCAGCAAGGCAGGTAGTGGGCGAATACCTGAAGACACCGCCGGCCGGCTAGCCACTTGACTGTGCTGTAATGTACTGACTATGCAGGTGTCAAAATGCTTCGGAAAGCCGCACCTGCAACCAAGGATGGTACGCGGCTATATAGGTGGGGATCGAGGAGCACGACGAGCAACGTCTAGTAGTCGACAGACACTCGGGAGTACACTGGCTGTAAGAGAGAAGAAGAAAGCATCGACATCGTACCATAGGTCAAGTGGGATGGACAGGTGTAGCCAGTAAGATCTGCGTGGAGAGTCGTGCGTTAGTTCGGATCCTGCGCCAGCCACACGTGCCCGCAGGCTGCACCACCCATGACGGTGCAGCTAGCTCGTCTAATCTGTTCTGCTGCAATGGTACTTGTACTGTTTTTGTATTGTTGTAACTCACTTGTTACCATGTTACTTACACATATATAAATCTCTCTATATAACTAACGTAGTATTCATCCTCTCACAAGAACTTATGGTCCTTTTTCTGCTTGAGAACATTAAAAAGCCCTAGTCGCAGCCTCTCGGCTTCGGTCGCCCCTCAAGCAACTCTCGAGGCCTCTGCCCTCTGCTTCATCCCTTTGTCGCCGTTCGAACGGCATCTATAGCTACTGACAGTGGCGGGTTGCACTCCTCCTGCTCCTCCTCAACACCACTTCGTCCGGCGATTCGGGTGGTCGCACCACCATCATGAAAGTCCAGCAGCAGCAAGCAATCTAGTTGGGGCAGTCAGACCT
Organism: Poa annua; assembly: GCA_026929855.1. NCBI lineage: Eukaryota > Viridiplantae > Streptophyta > Magnoliopsida > Poales > Poaceae > Poa > Poa annua. Next base: position 72,833,260 of record CM049431.1, on the reverse strand, counting down.
AATATATTGTCGAGGCTCAACGCCATACCTAGAGAATGCACTCAGCAACAAGGTGGATCCTTGTCAACCAATGCGCAACAAGCAACACGACATGATCGATGTGGCCCAATGACTGCTACAGAATGCATTCAGCGTCTGGAGTGCTTGTGGCCACGTTCAATTGGAGCACTGTCGGATGTGTCTGCACAAAGATCGTGATGCGCACTGACTGCGAGAGAGCTAATTGGTGTCAAGTGATCACCAACATGAGTTTGTTGTGTCTTAGATCCAAGTTCTCGTGGGACGACATTATTTTCAGTTGTGGTATTTAACTGCTCATTGCAAACAAGTTACCTGTGGTGGTAGATTTTCCATCTCTGATACCACTCAACCTAGCTTGACTAAGTCATAGGCACAATGGTGTCTTCGCAAATGGATGGGGTCGATGACGATGATCGAGAACTCAATGTGTGAACACGTTTTTGTTTATGTGGTCACGCACACATCAAACCAGTTTACGTGGCGATCATGCGTCTAGCAATCCGCAAGTGGTTTGGTGGTGCTTTTGGAGTACTTGTTCTCAATTTCTGGGGTGAAATTGTACATGTCAATTCAGATTTCTAGTCGTGTTACTTGTTGAAGGCATTGGCTAGTGGATGCATGGATTTTCTCCAGGTGAAAATAAATGATCAGACTTTGGTGGTTGACAGGTCACCGATGACGCTTGTGCAATGTTAACTTCCTAGAAGCATTTTTGTTGAGGATGTTGTCGCCGGTGATGGTTGATTTGCTGATGTTGCCCGTCATCGGTCGCTTCGGCAAGGCTTATTCTTTTGTCTTTGTTATTTGGTTGTGCGCATTATTAATGTCTTGATATCTATTAACAATGTGTTGATACACAGATTAGGTGTAATTTGTATCTTCTATTGATATTTTCCCTTTGTGGAAGAAAATATAAATATCTCAATGATTAGTTTGATGCCCCAGTTGAATTATTTTATGTCAGCTACTTACTGGAGTCGATACTGGATCAGAAAAAAACACAGAAAAAAGTCTTGAGGTTTTTCGGTTAAATCAGCAGTATGTATTTTAATGTCAGCAAGCACACTGAAAGAACGAGAAATTATAGATCTAACTTCACCTAGTACGGAGTAATAACCAGACTGCAGGTCAATTAGATGGATGAAACACTACTATTGGCTTGATCTTTGCCGGAGATGCATATGTCATGCCCACCATTGGCCACTTTACTCAAGCTTCTTAATTAACCAGCTACCAATATTGTATTCACCTTTCTGCTCACCGGCCTCCTCGGTTGAAACCAATTCAACTACGTCTAGCTAAATAAAACTACATAAATCAGCAAACCATTGACCTATGTACGCCAAGATCCGCAAACGAAGGCTATACAAAATCGACAGCTGCGTGCACTCTCTTCCGGCTACATCGATGGCCAGTTCATCAAATCAACCGGAAACATGTGGCACTGCCTCTGAAATCTCCGGGCCTCAATTCAAGAGCAGAGCTGAATCGATTAAATGGACTGTTTATAGTGGAGTCTGGTTGATAAAACTATTCTAAGTCAAAATGGTTACGTGTGTCGATGGATTCTGCGCCCGGGGTAAAGCAACATAGAACGTGTCCTAAACCGCTCCGTTGGCTGGGCATGTGCCCGGATTCAACTGCTAACTTGCCCTCCCGATGTAACAAACCCTTACATTATGTGCATCCCAAAGAAGCGATATGCAGCATGCTTCCCTAGTTGACGTGAGTTTAGACTCGCGCAGTTCAAGGCATAGTTCATAGGAAGCTGAGTTAGCCGTTGCATATGCAAGGCCGAAGAATTTAAGTTTTGCAAGTTCAGGTAAAAATCGCAGGAAATCCGCATTCAATAGGACACAAACATGAAGGGCTCATTTGATTCATAGGATTCTTAAACGATTGGTGTAGGATTGAAATCCTATGGGAATTTTCGCTTTGACGCCATTTGATTCATTCCCATAGAAAAATCTTATAGGAATCCTGTAGTATAAACACCATAAGAAAATAACATGAGCTCCAACCTCTTGTAAAAATTTCTTTGACAATCAAACAAACTTTCTCTTCCCATATGATTCAACTAGACATGCCATACCAATCCTATAATTTTTCTATTCCTAATCTTATGAATCAAAGAAGCCCGAAGAATTTTCTCAAGTGTCGCTTATCCGGGTCCTGCCGGCCAGGGTACTTTTTACAAGACTTGCTCTTGTCGCTAGTCTTTTATAGATAGCTAGCAACGTGATTTGACTTGCGCTATTTGATCTTATGCCCTAAGCTAGCCACTGACCTTAGCAACCAAACATTCAGTGGCTGTGGCAGATCAGATCGAGAGCACGTCTGTACTGCACTCGGTCATGTGCAGATGACGCCTCTGAACTTCCTTCTCTAACTACCCAGCTACACAAGTCAAGGCACCCATGAAGCAATTTCCATATTAAGCTAGCTAGCTAAAAATAAGCTCATGTGCAGACATGCCATGGGGTCTTTTGTGGCAAAATAAACCAGCTCGTCTCACCAACCATTCACATGCAAGATGTATATCCAATTTAAGCCGTGCCCCCCCTGTTTTATGGGGGAGTAAAGAAACAACTGTAACTAAAACTCATTAAGTCGCTCAGCTCATGATCATCAAAATCAAAAGACAGACAACAAACTCGGAGCTAGCAATAGCTTGCACGGCTAAGACAAGGTATTTGGAGCATATGCCCATGACACTAAAGTTTAGGGGTAGGCTTATGCGACGACGGCTAAGAGATCCGACTCTCGGCAGAAGCAGTGCTTCTCTTCTGTGCCCAGGTCAACCTGCAGGAACGCATCAACTCCATTAACAGTCAAATATCAGCAATCAGGAGGCATTGTCAACATGGCAAAGGCACGGAAAAAGATTCAATTACAAAAGAGCCACTAGTTTACCTCATATGCATTTATATCTGAGAAGAGAACCTGAAACAACCACACACAGAATAGGTTAGAAAAACCCAGATGCTAGACATTATAGAAGGATGTGGATGTAACGACTATATTAACTATAGAAGCACATAGAAGAAATAGCAAGTTATTCGTCGAAGCATTGCAGCAGGAACAGGAAATAGACTAGGAACTAATTTTAAGAACCAATCAAAGGTTGAGTCAGAGTAATGTAGCAGACTATTTTCATATCATGTAAGAAGAAGCATTAAAAATTTCTAGGACAGTATATCTACAGGTGGGAGTTAGTTTAACATAAAAATACAGATAGTCAGATACTTGAATGAATGCAGCAGTATTTAAGGCTGTTAGCATCCTAATGCTCCGTTTGGATGTTTGCATTGAGAGGGTAGATATTATATTGGCCTGAATGTCCAATACCCAGGATATTGATATTGAGATTGGATGTCATTATATTCTGTTTGGATGTTTTAGATATTCGGGCCAGACAAGATATTGAGGTTGAATGTCAAATGTTGTTTGGATTGTATAAAATTGATGAATTGCAGTTTTTTGAGACATTGAGCATTATATACTTATATTCATGCCAAATGTGTACAGAGCAGCCACATATTACGGTACCAACGACAAATAGAAGAATACGAAATATTCTGCAATGTTTCAACAACATTATATCAAAGTCCATGCATAATCCATCAGAAACGACTATTGTAATGAAGTCTCAAACAAACAAAGACCATTGTAATGAGTCTCAAACAAACAAAGTACATAGTCTATGCTACAAAACTGCATCAAAAGTCAATTTTTAGAACAACAAAATTGCATAACTCCATCAACGATTCAATGCTGAATAAAGCTTGTGCTATGCTAGATTATAGTTTCAGTCACTGTTGCACATCCATTGTCAACAGTAGTTGTTTCAGTTTTCAGTTAGTAGTAGCAGAGCTGTCAGTTTGACATGACTAGGCTATGGGAGTCCACGCACTACACGATTCCAACTCATACAACTAGCACCATGTCAGAACTCAGAATCAGTCGCTGATTAGAGCGTTTTGCTCGGTCCGTTGGTGGCCGCTCTGAATAAAAGGCAGAAACAACTAGCAAGGACTACGCCGCCGGAGCTCACCAGCACCCGCCGTCGGAGCTCCTCCAATTGATCCGTTCCTGCAAACAGATTGGAGGGTGAGACGGGACAGAGCGAGAAGGCACCGGCGCCGGGAAGGAGCGGTACAAGAGGGGGCGGATGGATCAGAGCTAGCCAAAGAAGGAGACGCGGCGGGAGGCTCCTACCTGCTGCGCCGCCGCCGGGGGCTTCGGTCACGCGATCGTGGGAGAAGAACGTGGGTTGGCGACAAGAAATAGGAACGAAGAGATATCGAAGGGGATTTCTGTTTCACGAAGCGTTACCTAGGTTTTAAGCTACGGGGCGAATATCTCCTCAATGTCGAGGGGTAGACCTCGACATTCACTGCCTCTGGTTTTCTCTTGGTAGCTCTGGGCTGGATATCGTACAGGAATATGTCGTTGGAATATCGACCCCATCGAAACAACCTAAATTCAGATATTCGGGAGGGGAGGTGGCCGAATATCCAATATCGAGGTCCAATGCAAACATCCAAACGAGGCATAATACATGATGTTCTCTTTCAAACAAGGCTCAACACATCTTGCCCTGTAACATAGCAAAACTTTGTATGCTAGTTGCTATCACAACAATGTATATGCATCACCACTAAATAAATTAAAGCTAAACATTATATTGAGGTCATTTTCAGCTATCATTGAGCATAAAGAAAAATCAGTAACAGACAGCTATTTTTCATGCTATAAGGTACTCCCTCTGTTCGTAAATATGAGATGTTTTAGGTGTTACACATGTTGACTAGATTCGAATTAAAATGAGTGAACATAAACACGAAAATGTGTCTAGATACTGCATGTGGATACATGTGAATGTGGAAAAAGGGCTAAAACATCTTATATTTAGAAACGGAGGGAGTATTAAACATAAATATATTCTTCCACAGCTTGGGTGGTCACACCTTGAATGTCGGCATGAGGGCATTTTACAGATATGGGCTGCATTGGTTGTTCTATTTCTACCTACCTTGCCTTTCACAACTAAAGATGTGAAATAAGGTGTGCCACATCTACAACTTGCATTACAGGTCACAAACAAGCAAAAAAACTTGTGTACAACTCTAACGTCCTGAGTGTCAATTTTCAATAAAATCCCTCCAGGATCCAAAATAAACAGTGTTGTACGAAGATTGTAAAACAGTAAGAACGTCACAAGGAACATCATGCGAGCATAGTGTTTGGTTCTCAAAAGCATATACTTGCTTCGCATGCAAGCATTAGGTACTCCTTTGTTACTGAAAAAGCTTGGACATGCATCAAAAGGAGGGCCTTGAGAAAAGAAGAAATAATAGGTTCACCTTCTTTCCAGCTTCAACTTCATTAACATCAGCACCAACCGACAAAATCTGCCACAGTAAAGTAAGATTGTAGGAACATAGCCTGATAAAGCTACTTCAGCAAAAGCTTATAATGGTTTGAAACCTTACCTCGCCCATCAAGTATCTCTCGAATTTAACAGCAGATTTTGGTAGCAGAACTCCTCCAGCTGATTTCTGCAGTTCAAACAAGTCCCTAGAATAATCAGAAAAATGAAAATAAAATTTTCTCTTTGACACTGTAGTCGTAACATTAGAGTACGAAACATATTATACCACAGGAACATGCACAGACCACAGATATAGCCATGGCAAACATAATATTGCTTCTAGACAGTTAAGATTGAGCTAGTGCTGTTCTCTAAGAAGTGGAATGTTGCAGCCTACGGAATCTACTGCATGTCAAATTATCCACACATATGGATAGGCATTACGAAACATCCAATTAATTTTTCTTCCTATCCCAAACTACCACATACAAAATTAACTCACACAAGCTATTTCTTCACATATTTTAAATCTTCACTCTACAATGTGCTTGGTCTTTGTTTAAGTTCCCAATATAGCACCAACAAGGTTACTGACTTATTTTTAAGCTACACACATACATATACAATCCACAAGATGCAGCTTAGCTGAACTGAAATCAGTTAAGTGAACAAACACTACAACTTGTGAAGTACTATGTGCTGAGGAGAAGTGATAAATAGAATCCAAAATTTAGCTTTGCAGTATCTCTAAGCATGACCACTTATCACAATTCACAACATTACCAAAGTTCCGGTGTTATTTGTTCACAAGCGTGCAGTGTATACTTGAATCGGTTCATTCGACTAGAAATTTAATCACTGGAGTAGTACCAACCAGCAAGCATCCAATTTTTTTGAATTTTAGCAAGCATCCAATTGGAACAAACAAAGAGAGCAATATTACTAGCAAACTAAAAGAAACTGGTTCGCAGCTAAGAGACCTCTGGGATCTGCTCGAGACGGACGAGCACCCGGTCGGACTGCGGCTCCACCTGACAAACAAAAACACATCAAGAGCGTGAGACATCTGAACTACCAAGTACCAACCCTACCCCAAAACCATGGTAAATAATTAGCTGAGCGGACGCGTCTACGTCAGCAGCGCGGCGGAGGTCACCTTGGAAGGTTCGCACTTGATGGAGGCGCGCACCCGGAGGGCGGATGCGGCGCGGCGGCCGGGGGCGGCGGCAGCGACCGGCCAGCTGCTTCTGCTACCGGCAGCACCGTGGAGGAGGAAGGGCGAGGCGGCGGCGGCGAAGAGGGAGGGAGCCATAGGGGATGAAGAGGAGGCGCGGGGAAGGTTGTAGCAGAGGAGGAGGGTTTTGCTCGGCAGCGCGGAGGAGATGGGGGAGGTTCTCTTATCTGCTTTCCTTTCGCCGGAGGAAGACGGCAGAGCAGCGGATACGGATGGGCCTGTCTTCCCGATGGTTCCGCCAAGGTTTAACGGGCCGTGCACTTTCGAAAATAAAAGTATTTTATCCTACATGTAAAAAACATTTATTTTAGGATGAAATTGTGATAACATTACAACAGTTCCAATACATTCACAAATATAACAAAAGATATATAATTACAACAACTCGAACGAGTTAAGATAGAAAGGATATAATACAAATATTCAAATGACAGCGAAAGTAAAATAGTATCCGACTACGGATAAGAAGCAAATTGGACTAAGAGTTTTGAAGATAAGTGATGGCGTCATATCCCTGCCCAGACAAGACGGAGGAATTCCCAAGCTAACGTGGTCAGACTTTAAACATGTTAATTATACATAAAGCTCAACCCAAAAGAGGGTCAGGGCACTCACTGACAAGCAAAACCGACTTGTTTACTTTCTACACCATCTCCCAAAATATGGGGTAGGTGGACTTAGCGACAGCAGCACTAGCAACCTAAAGATACACGCTACAACTTCCGTCTAACTATAGAGGGGTAAGAGAGCGCGTAAGAAAAACATCTACAACTAACACCAAACATAACCCATTCTCGGATTAACCCCCTCAACCAAGTATGAGGAAGCAATTCGGGAAACTCACACATTGAACAGTTTTAGTTACCATTTATTGTGAAAGTAATTCTATATTAATAGTCAAGTTAATTAACATCAGCTCGATCAACTGGGATAGGAGTTTTTTCTCTATCTTGCTCCATGGTATTCAAGCAGTGCGTCCAGAAAGCTGTGATTCATGGGAGGGAGCAGCTTCAATAGCTTTGGCTGTGAAAACTCTTGGTCTTTTCAGCGCTGATGGAAGCATGCCAAGGTGGGCGGAGTCACCTACTTACCTTTCCAAGTCGTCCTCTTCAGAAACAGATGTAGGGAAGGCCTATGTGGGGTACCTTTCGGGTGTGGGATGCTCGTTTAACTTCTGTATTCATCTTGTTCCTTATTTACCTGGGTGCACTGCGTTTTCAAAAGCTTCCTGTCGAAACAAGTTGTCTAGATCTTGTTAGCCAGAATCATCACCAAGTCGTCCATAACCGTGGACACAGCTCATCGATAAGATTATACCCTGCAGGGGTGCACTATTGTAGATCAACCCAAACAAGCATTCCTTCACTCGTATGATCAACTCGACTCATTCCTTCACTACAGCAAGTCCAAGTGCCACCCATATGAGTTGTTACCCACGTCAGGAGTCCGGCCGAATCTCAGTTGCGGACTCATTAGTTTGTATCCACGCGCCATGCGGCTCAAACCACAGTAGGAACTGTCCGCTTCGCGTGCACCACCCCTATATGACCCCCCGTATCATGTAACCTCTCATCAATCATCATCATCATGTACATGGATATGAGAAAATGGAAACCCGAACTAGTTGCGGTACATGGACAAGTTGTAGATCCGTTCAAAGTCGAGGGGGATCCATAGGGCCTCCCACAAGTGCTTAGTGCGCTTAAAATTGGATCTGAGGACAAAATCTCAGTTCCTAGGTCGACACTTAGCAGAACAAAGTATCTCGCAAGGCCTTCCGCCGGTGCCTTATCTTTTAATTATAATACCCCAATATAAGACAACATTTTATTAAGGTAGAATAATTTTATCATACTAAGCATATGAAAAAAAAAGACCAACTGACGACCCGCACAACCAATTCTAAGCATGCGCTACGACTCGCAAGGCCAACAGATAAACATACAACATGTGATGGGATGTGGGGATAAAGCTGTATGGGCTGCAGGATAAACATGTGATGGGATCACGATAAAGAATCGAATACTAGGGTAGCAGAGATCAACGGCAGGAATGAAAGACAATGTATAGGTAAACAAGCAAACTTTGCTTGCCTGGAATCCCGCATGGAAGCAGATCTTGTCGTTGCTCACACATCTCAACGTCTTATTCGCGAAGAAGCAACAAACACTGGAAAGCGTAAAAGATGCATCTTATAACTACGGCAAAAGATCCATCATGATCATGGGACAGATGAATAACATGGCAAGATGCAATGAGAGATGCACTTAATCCAAATTAGGCGGAACCGGATTCCAACAATTAATATTTATGTTCAAGTTATTTATTTACACTCAAATTAAATGTTCATTAACATGGCAAGACATGGCAAAGGTATTCTAGTCAACTTAAATGGAATTGGGGAATACATATATTGAGTTGCCCCACACATTCCATATTTATTATTTAGGTGATTTGCTACGCCATCAAACCCCAGAGATGCAACACATGCAATTATGATGCGATATGCACAAGATAGATGGCATTTCATAAAATAGGTATAGGGTTAGGGTTTGGGTTCGTACGTCGGATCGGGTGAACTAGGGTTCGAAACCGACGTTTTCGGTCCGTTGAGGAAATAGTTGTCATCGGGGAAGTAGCTGTCGCGGAACCGGAGCATCATCGTTTGTCGGTGTCGTGGATGTGGTCGGGGTAGTCGTACTCGGTCATCACCGTTGACGAGCGGGGGCACGTAGGAGCACGGCAAACGGACACCGGAAAGAAGCGCGCACGGGGCGGGCACCGCAACACGGACATGGCGGTCACGACAACGCGGCACCGGAAGAGGCACACGCACGTAGCAACACCACGAAGGGTGGACAAACACGGACAACAATGCGACGCCGGAGCTCTTGCGGGCATTTTGCCGAACACCTTGCGGGCGGCTGAAAGTGCATTCTATGCACTCCCAGATTTTGGTGACTAATGACAACATAAAAAGTATTATAATGTTTGTGATGAAGCATGCAAGGTCTTTTACAGGTAGACTGATAAAGATGAACACTTATTTTGCCTAAGTTTCATTTCAACCTCAGTTGGTATTTGTTAAGGAATTCAGTCAGGAGATTTCCGGGGTTCGGAGATTTCCGATCCCCAGACCGGAGATCTCCGAACCATCCAAGTTTTTCACCAAGTATGAATTGAAATGCGTACTGACTCCAACTCCAGCTGAGCCGGAAATACTCTCGGAGATTTCCGGCGCTCGGAGATTTCCGAGCCCCAGTCCGGAGATCTCCGAGTTACAGAAGAATTTCGACCAAGTCCAGAACTCAAAATGCGTACTGACTCCAAAACATTTTTAGTCGGAAATGCTCTCGGAGATTTCCGGCGCTCGGAGATTTCCGAGCCCCAGTCCGGAGATCTCCGAGTGTCAGAGATTTTTCTACTAAGTCAAGAAGCCCAACCGGTACTGATCCAGATTCAAGCACAGCCGGAATTTGCTCCGGAAATTTCCGGGGTCCGGAGATCTCCGGTCCTCAACCCGGAGATTTCCGGGCTGGCGGCTGTACAACGGGCAGTTTTTGGAGAGGGGTATAAATATCCCTCCACCTACCTCCAGAAGATTAAGCTTCCAGATTTTCTCTCTCCTCCGTTGGTGCCGAAGCTCGTTTCTTCCGGATCTCCCAATCTAGCCACTCAAATCCGTTGATACTTGGGGATCTGAGGGAGAAGCCACCGATCTACATCTCCACCGAAGCGATTTGATTTCCCCCCTCTATTTCTTGAGGGGCAACGAATCTAGGATTCCTTTGTGGATAGCTAGGTTCAACCTTGTGTGTTTTGATCCTTTGTGGATTTCTTTGTCGAAGTGACCTATTGTGGTCTTTGTGGGAGCCCCCAATTCAGTTGTGGGTGTGTGCCTCACGAATTTGTACGGGACCTTCTCCGCCCTTAAAGGAGTCCTTAGTGGAAGCGTGGATTCACACCTTTGTAGTCGAATTCACAGGAGAATAGGGTGAGGCCTTTGTGGCGTTGAGCAAACCTTTGTGGTAGCTCACACCCCTCCAACGAGACGTACACCTATGTGGTGGAACTCGGGATAAAATCTTGGTCTTCGAGTTCCTACGGTTGTCTCGTTCCACTCTCCTTTACCACATCTTTAATTCCTGTACTTGCTTAGTTTCTTTGTTGTTTATCACTTGTATCACCTACTTGCACTTTTAGACAATTTACTTTCCGCTAGCCTAAAACTGAAAAAGACATAAAAATTGGTCACCACCTATTCACCCCCCCCCCCTCTAGGTGGTCAACTGTCGTTCAATTGGTATCAGAGCCAGGTTGTCTCTTAAAAGCTTCACCGCTTGAGACCAACCTTGGACAAGGCAAGTTGACTCAAACGAGGGTTCCGAAACGGACGCCGCGACTTTGGCGGCAATGCAAGAGAAAGGTGCCACTATGGCCGATATCAACTCTTTGCAAACAAAGTTGACATCGTCCATACAAACCGAGTTCAAGAAGTTTCATGATATGCTTGAGTCTTTGAAGACATCTAAGGAAACCTCTCTTGCATTGCCCTCAAAGCCTCCGGTGCTTCCGGGCATTACTCTTGATGTGGACCCCGAATTGATAAAGGGAAAGCAATTGCCTTTGGATGGGAAGGGTGATGCTAGTAGTTCCTCAACCCATCAAAACACTCCATCATCCAATGATGAAGTGCATAAAGGCTACAACGCCACTCCTCCCCCATCCCAATACCATACCCCCGATCCCATTATTCCGCACCCGCAAGTTTCTCATAGGGGTGATCCCCCGTTGCTTAAAGACTATACTTTTTCTCAATGGCAATACATGATGAAGTCTCATGTGTGCAGCTCTTCAATCGAGTTGTGGCGCATCATTTAAGTTGGATACAAGCCGCATGATCCGACCAACCTAACAAGAAGAGAAGTGGTGGAGGCTCAACTTGATGCCACCGCTCTCTACATGATCCAAAAGGCGGTTGGGAACAAGGACATGTCTCGCATCCAACATCTCACCACCGCCAAGGAGACATGGGATGGTCTATCCGAGTTGTTCGTTGGAAATGATAGCATGAGAAGGAACCGCTATGACTCTTTGAGCAATGAAGTCGAGGGCTTTTTCAAGCTTGATGGTGAAGACCATGAGATGATGTATCGAAGATTGGTGACCATAGCCACAAGCTTTCGAGAAGTGGGTCAAGAGGAAGTATGTTAGCTCTATGATGGCTTGTGAGCCTACCGACGTCAAGAGTCTTCAAGGAAGACACAGCTACCATCTCATGACTTCTAATGAGGTTATGCAAGAGATGGCCGCATACAAGGTGGCCACTAAGAATGCTCAAGATGCAAGGGCAAGGGCTCTTGGAATGCAAAGAGGCACAACCAACCTCGCTTTGAAGGCTACCGTTGAGGAAGACAACGATGATGATGATCTTGGAAGCTTTGCCGCTATGTCCGAGGAAGCACTCAAGATTGCTTACAATGATCATCTCGCTCTTGCGGCTCGCACCTTTTGGAACAATCCCTCGAGAGGCAAGATGCGTTTTGACAAGAATGCACCTCAAGCCGATAGGGTCTCACCCTCCAAGTCAAGGACATGTTACAATTGTCAATACAAGTTCCATTTCGTTGACGAGTGCCCTTATGAGAAAAGAGAAGAGCATGGTGGACGTCTAGTGCTCAAGGACAAAACCAAGATGCCTCCCAAGAAGGCCTATGGAAAGAAGAGGCTTTTTAACAAGAAGCCTTGCATCATGTTGTTGACTCAAGAGGAGTATCCCACCGATGATGAAGAGTCGGAGGAAGAAACGCCAAATGAAGTGGCGGCCCTTGCCACCACCTCGACAACTACCGTCTCTCCATCAACGACAAGAACTCCTTCAACTACGACAAGCTCTTCATCGTCTCTATTCACATCACCTAATGAGAACTCCATCACCAAGAGCTCAAAGTGTCTTATGGCAAAGGCATCGGAGGTACCTTCATCATCTTCCTCTCTCATGAATGAAATGAATGAGCTTGATGATGCCTCTAGCTTTCAAATCAAGCAAGAGCTTGTGGCGTTCGACTCCTTTATCACTAACTTGCAAGGTGATAGCAAGAAACATGTTGGTGCCCTCATGGCTCGAATTGGTGAGCCAGAGCATCTCAATGAAGAGAAGGGTAAGATAGAAAGAGAAGACGCTATTTCTCTATCTTATTTGAAGTCCTCTCTTGAGGAGGTTGAAGAGTCTCATGCTCGTCTTGAGGAGCAACTTGAAACTATTGAGGAAACTCATAACTCCTCACATGCTAAGCTCATTAAGGATCGTGATATGTAATTTGCTAAATTCAAGGTGGCTCAACAAGATAAAGCCGAATTTGCGGTTGGGCATGTTCGACTCATTGAGGACATGGAGAAGCTCGTCATAGCTCACAAGGCTTTGGAGAGTGAACATGCTCTTCTAAAAGAGTCGTATGCCCAACTCCAAACTCGGCTAACTAACCTTGATTTTCTTAGCATCTCTACCTCTAAGTGTTCTTGTGATAATGTTAATCTTGTGAAGGAGAATGCTAGGTTGAAGAGTGAGATGACTAAGGCCTCCACATCCAAGATCATCCTTCTCAAGGGTAAACAAGTTGTTGAGACTCCCATCGTAGAGCCTCACACTCGACAAGGAAAGGAAGGTCTTGGATATGTGCCTCCCATAAAGATGAATGCCAAGAAGGGCATTCCTAAGAGCATCAACCCCATCCAAGCCAAGACGGCCGACTCCATTCAATCCAAGGAAGGTCTTGCGAGTAGGAATGTCACAAGGGGCAAGCCTACTCGTAAAGATCACGCCGGGGACAACAACCCTAACTATGTTTTATATGTCGATTATTATGGGAATGTTTGTGCTCGTTATATTGGACCCTACTATGGTTTTATTTCATATGCTATTTGGGTTCCTAAATCTCTTGTCGCTAACCATAAAGCACCCATTGTGAATCAATGGGTTGCTAAATGCAAGAATTGATCTCGTGTAGGACCTTGCTCCCGGTGGTTCAAAATGGATAATTGATAGTGGATGTACAAGTCATATGACCGGGAGCAAAGAACTCGTTACGGAGTTGAAACCTAATGAAGATCAAGTAACCGTAACTTTTGGTGACTTATCAAGGTCTAAGGTAACCGGGTTTGGCAAAGTGGTAGTTGCCCCCGACATTTATCTAGTCAATGTAATGCTTGTTGAATCTCTTGGCTATAATTTGTTATCGGTTCGTGCCTTAACAAAGATGGGGATCTCTCCCTTCTTTGATAAGGACATTGTGGTCCTCTTGTGGAGCAAGTCGCTAAGAGTGGCTTTCGTGGGACACGTGGAGCATGAGCTCTATGTGGTGGACTTCTCCGGAGCCACCACTTCTCAAGCCATGTGTCTCTTCGGAAAAGCCGACGTGGGTTGGATTTGGCATCGACGACTAGCTCACGTAAACATGCGTACTTTGCAAAGTCTCCACAAGGGTGGCCACATCCTTGGACTAAAAGATCATGTTTCCTTTTCAAGGGATCGAATTTGTAGAGCTTGTGTGGAAGGCAAGATGCATGATATTCCTCATCCAAGCAAGACCATCATATCGTCGTCCCGGATTTTGGAGCTCCTTCATGTTGATCTATTTGGACCAATTCCGGAGATAAGTCTTGGTGGCAAGAAATATTGCCTCGTGGTTGTTGATGACTATTCAAGGTATACTTGGGTCTATTTCTTCAAGACCAATGATGAAACTCAACAAGTCTTCATCGACTTCTCAAAGGAAGTTCAACGCCAACATGACCTTCCCATTTTGGTTGTTCGAAGTGACAATGGGTCGGAATTCAAGAACTACACTCTTAACGACTTTCTTAGTGAAGAAGGCATTCGTCATCAATATTCCGCTGCTTACACTCCTCAACAAAATGGCGTTGCCGAAAGGAAGAACCGGACTCTCATCGACATGGCGAGATCTATGTTGGCGGAGTTCAAGTCTCCCATCAACTTTTGGGCGGAGGCTGTTTCCACCGCATGTCACTCATCAAATCGCCTCTACTTCCGCAAGGGATTGAAGAAGACTCCATATGAGATCCTCACCGGCAATAAACCCAACATTGGCTACTTCCGAGTGTTTGGATGTAAGTGCTATTATCTCGTCAAGGGTGTTCGGTTGGGTAAGTTCCACTCTAAATCTCTTGAGGGGTTATTTGTCGGTTATGGTAGCGAGTCCCACACTTATAGAGTCTTTGATAAATCCTCCCGGATTATCATAGAGTCTTGTAGTGTGGAATTCGATGAAAATGATGGCTCCCAAGTGGAGCAAGTTGGTGTTTGTGATGTAGGTGATGAACAACCTTTTGACGCTATTAAGAAGATGGGGGTGTGCTTTCTACCCCCATTGAAGTCCATCAAGAAGTTGTTCAAGATGACTCAAGTTCTCCCATCAAGGAAACCTCACCATCACAAGAACCACAAGGTGGCTCACCCATAGAAAATGATGATTCCCTTCAAGAACAATCTCAAGATCCTCCTCAACAAGGGCATGCTATTTCTTCCCAAGATGAAGCTCATGATGAATCTCAACACGATCTTCATCAACAAAAAGATCATGCCTCCTCCACCAAGATTATCGAAGCCAACTTCACTTCTCCAAGTTCTACTCAAGGGCAAGATCATCCTTCTCCACCTCATGAAGAGACTTCTCATGATGATCAAGGCCCTCAAGAAGGTCAAGACGAGGATCCAAAGGATCAAGATGGTCAAGAAATTGTCCCCACCACAAGGGCGGCAATTGAAACTCGTCGTCAAGCTCGCTTTGCAAAGTCTTTGGAACTTAGAGCATTATCTCTCGACAAGCTCATTGGTGATATTCGAGCAAGGGTCTCCACACGAAGTCAATTAGCTCACTTTAGTGAGCATCAAGCACACATTTCCATGGTCGAGCCCAAGAAAGTCTTTGATGCTCTTGAAGATCCCGATTGGCTAGGGGCTATGCATGAAGAACTTAACAACTTCGAGCGCAACAAAGTGTGGCGTCTAGTTGAGAAGCCTAAAGATTGCCGCAACGTATTGGCACTAAGTGGATCTTCAAGAACAAGCAAGATGAACATGGTATCGTTGTGAGGAACAAGGCGCGGTTGGTGGCTCAAGGTTTTTCTCAAGTCGAAGGCATCGATTTTGGAGAAACTTTCGCGCCGGTCGCAAGACTCGTATCGATACGTATTCTCATCGCTTTTGCTTCTCACCATGGTTTCAAATTGCAACAAATGGATGTAAAATCTGCTTTTCTTAATGGTCCTTTGCAAGAACTTGTTTATGTTAAACAACCCCCGGGTTTTGAAAACCCCAACCATCCTCACCACGTCTATGTCTTGGACAAAGCTCTCTATGGCCTTAAACAAGCCCCCCGTGCATGGTACGAGCACTTGAGAGAGTTCTTGGTAGACCGTGGATTTGAGGTTGGGGTAATCGATCCCACTCTTTTCACTAAAAAGGTTAATGGTGAACTCTTCATTTGTCAATTATATGTCGATGACATCATCTTCGGTTCTACTAACCGTGTGTTCAATGATGAGTTTTCCAAGCTAATGACCGACAAGTTCGAGATGTCCATGATGTGTGAACTCAAGTTCTTTCTTGGCTTTGAGATAAAGCAATTGAGGGAAGGGACTTTCATTTGTCAAGCCAAGTATATTCAAGATATGATCAAGAAATTCAAATTGTTTGGACTTAACGGTGTGACGACTCCTATGCAAACCAAGTGCCACCTCCAACTCAACCCCGACGGTAAAGAGGTAGACCAAAAGGAGTATCGTTCTATGATTGGGTCTCTTCTTTATTTATGTGCTTCTAGGCCCGATATCGTTTTAAGCGTTGGAGTGTGTGCCCGTTATCAAGCCGCGCCTAAGGAAAGTCATTTGATGGCCGTGAAGAGAATCTTCAGATATTAGGTTCATACCCCTTGCTTTGGGTTGTGGTATCCCAAAGATGGCACCATGTCTCTTTGTGGATACACAGACTCCGATTGGGCGAGCGACATTGATGATAGGAAGTCCACATCCGGTACTTGTCAATTTCTTGGAAGATCTTTGGTGAGTTGGTCCTCGAAGAAACAAAATTGCATCTCATTATCCACGGCGGAGGCCGAGTACGTCGCCGCAGCAAGCGGGTGTACCCAACTTCTTTTGATGCGGCAAACTTTAAAGGATTTTGGTGTCCTCTTGGACAAAGTGCCGCTTTTATGTGATAATGAGAGTGCCATCAAAATTGCTTACAATCCGGTGCAACATTCAAGGACCAAGCACATTGAGATTCGTCATCACTTCATCCGCGATCACGTGGCACGAGGAGATATTGATCTTTCATATGTTGGTACAAGGGATCAATTGGCGGATATCTTCACGAAGCCCCTTGATGAAGCCCGCTTTTGCTACTTGAGGAATGAGCTCAATATCATAGATTCTCGGGCCTTGGCTTGAACTCCGTACACACACTCCAACGTTTAAGGCTTTATAAGACCTAGAGGTACGCATGAACTTAGGGGGAGTGTTTTCCTAATTCATTGGACTCTTCCTCCCCTATTATGCATATAGTGACATATCATTGCTAAAACTTCAAATTAAATCTAATTTGTGAGCTTCAATGTTGAGATGTATTTATGGACCCAAGATATATCTTCGCGGTACCATGCTACAACTCATACACGGTGACCTCGGCCACCAACACTCTTTTTCTTTGGATTCTATTTGGTTTTATTTTTTGATTCTCACTTGCATTGTCTTTGGTTCTTTTGGGAAAACACACTCTTGTTGGTCTTCTCTTGTGTTGTATGGTTCTTGCAACTTGAGTGTGTCTTCTTTATTCAGTTTGAGTGTCTATCCTAAGCCTTTCACTATCCTTTAACATGCTTTTCCCCACTCATGTCCCCTTTTGGTCTCATGTTCCTGGAGTTTTTGGGTTTGAACGGAAATCTCCGAGCCTTACTCGGAAATCTCCGGGCCACCAGAGAATTTCGAGACTAAGTCCATTCAAAAATCAGCACTGACCTGTGATGATTATTGACCGGAAATTTCCGGTGTCCGGACATTTCCGGGCCTAGACTCGGAAATCTCCGGCCCCTGCGATTTTTCAGCACCTAACTCCTTTTCAATTTCGGCACTGACTTCAGGCGAAGCTGAATCAGAATTAGAGCCGGAAATCTCCGGGGCCCGGAAATCTCCGGTCCGATGTCCGGAAATCTCCGAGCGTGCCAAAGTTTTCCAGGGCTAAGTCCTATCCGGAAATAGCCCCGGAAATCTCCGGCACCCGGAGATCTCCGAGCCTCAGTCCGGAAATTTCCGGTTCAAAAATTTCCTGCCTATATAAGGGCACGGGTTGACCGGCCGGTTCGGCCAGTTCTTCCACCCCGTGCCCTAATGAACGGATAGACGTCGCCTAGAGGGGGGGGGGGGGTGAATAGGCGATTTAAAACTTTTTCGAGGAGCCGGAATATCCGGTCCAAGAGTGACCGGAAATTCCGAGTAGCCGGAATATCCGGTACACAAATGACCAGGAAATTCCGGTATGCTTGATAAAGGCGGAATAAAACTAGAGGTTTTCTTTAACAAGCATACAACCTAGATATATAAACTAGGCTCACCTATGTGCACCAACAACTTAAGCTAAGCAATACTAGTAACAAGCTGATAGCAAGATATATGACTTCAAGCACGAAGGCTATCACAATGTAAGGTGCATAAGTAAAGAGCTCGGGTATAGAAATAACCGAGGTACGCGGAGACGAGGATGTATTCCCGAGTTCCACCCAAAGGTGTACGTCTCGTTTGGAGAGGTGTGCGCAACCACAACAGGTTAGCCGCAACGCCACAAAGGCTCACCTTCTTCTCCTGATGAACTCAACCACAAAAGGTTCGAGTTCACCTTCCACTATTGATCTCCTTTGGGGCGGAGATCGAATCCCGTACAACTCTTGAGGCACACACCCACAACTTAATTGGGGGCTCTCAAGTGACCACAAAAGGTCTTGACCACAAAAGGTCTTGGCCACAAAAGGCCGGCCACAAAAGGCGTCTAGGGTCCAAAGACCCAAGAGTAACAAGCTCACAAGTAACACCACCACGAATCCTCGCGGAGGGCTCAAACCGATGCAAATGCAATGGCAAGAGCACACGAAGTGCTCAAGTCCTTCACTCTCAAATTCCAACACAACAACAAATGTTTATGGGGGAATAAGAGAGGAAGAACAAAGGAAACCACAAAGGAGTCAAATCATTCACTCCCAAATCCCACCAAAAGCAACTAATGCTTATGGGGGGAGAAGAGAGGAAGAACAAAGAAGAAGAACCACAAAGGAACTCCAAGAACTAGATCCACTAAGTTCCCCTCACTTAGAGGAGAGATTGATTGGTAGGATTGTAGATCTAGATCTCCTCTCAACTTCCCCTAAAGAATATGGAAGATTCAATGGAGGGATTGAGAGGGAAGTGAGCTTTCCAAGGTCAACAATGGAGTAGGAGAGAGGGGAAAGTCGTGCTGCCTTGGATTAGCTGAGGAAGAAGAAGGGGAGGGGTATTTATACCCCTCCAGGAAATATAGCCGTTGGCTGTTTTGACACCCGGAAATTCCGGTATAAGTTAGGGTCGGAATTTCTGGTCACCCGGAAATTCCGGCTGGAGTCAGAAGCAAAACCATACTTTTCCTTAGCCAATTCTGGAGGACTTTTCTGGGGGCACTCGGAAATTCCGGTAGACGGAAATTTCCGAGCACAATTTCCGACTGGAGTCAGAATCCTTTTTCTCCTTTCCTTAGCCGTTTTCTTGGATGAGCTGGGGAACCGGAAATTCCGGTAGGGCGGAATATCCGGCCCCAATAATCCGAATCAGCAGAACACCGAAACGAAAACTGCTATAACTTTTGCAAATGAACTCCAAAAGAGGTGAGACCAATTTTGTTGGAAAGATAGCGACGATGAGTACCCAACAAAAAGGTGTGAAAATATTGCATCCCATAAATAGAGTAAAATATCCACACATGGCAAGGTGTGGGACTTTCCTCAAGGTAGAACCAGCAATATTTCCGCCACCGAAAACGCAACAAGTTGTCCAAAGAAAAACTGATTTCGATGAACTAGAGCTTGACATGGAGATGAACCAAGCTCTAATTCATCACCACCATAAAAGCCAAATAAGAACCAAGAAACCTGATATGCCAAGTATGCAAAGGTTTGAGCTCTCCACAAGAATGCGATCAAGTTACTAACTTGAGAGCCCCTCTTGATAGTACGCCTATCTATCCTATAGCCCTATCAAGATCATACCTTTGCCTTGAGCATTCCACTTGAGTTGGATGATGACTATTTTGATCTCTTCAAGTGGGTCATCTTTCTTGATTGCGCGTCCAAACACTTGCTTGATGAAGACTTCTCCAAATACTCCCCCATGCTCACAATGGGAGAGTCTCGCTAAGCTTCGTCTTCATGTATCCATTGCAAGCACCAAGCATGGGATCTTTTCGAGAAAGCTTCTCTTGGTCTTGCACAACTCATCTTTTCTTCACTAAGATGATGTCTTGAATCTTCAAGACATACTTGCAATAAGCTTCACTCAACACATGAGCTTCAAGAGTTCAACATATGAACTCCACAATTCCATGGACATGATCTATAATGATATCTCAATGCAAACATTAGTCCATAGAGATTGTCATTCAATTACCAAAACCACACATGAGGGAAAATGCTCTTTCACCTAGTCCTCTCTCTCCTCCGAAAATCTCCATATCTTCCGTTCCTTGATGCGGGTGGATCGTTCGAGGGTTTCTTGCGTGCCTCGGGGATCTGCTTCTCCTCGTCAAGGGCTTCGTTTCCATCCGCACGCTTTTCGCAATGTCTTCCAGTAACTCCTCTTATTTCAAATCTAGGACGAAACTTGTTTTCGTTTAACCTAGCCGATTTAGGAGGTTGTTGTTTGTATCCTTTGGTAGAATTGCTCCCCTAGGCATGTTCTACCTTCCACATGCACAGATCTGTTTTTCATCCATAGATTTTGTTCAAATCTGTCAAAACTTCGCGCAGATCGGAAATCTCCGAGTCAGACCTGGAAATCTTCGAACCCCGGAGATCTCCGACTCACACCCGGAAATCTCCGGCCTGCTCAGAATCAAAACAGCTAAGTCCAGAAACTGTGTTTGTCAAAACTTTTCAAGTATGTTCCATTTTCAATCTCGGACATGAGTGCTTACCCCCATATGCTTTCCATCCTCTCTATGATGTGTATCTACAGGTTCCAACCCTCGTGGCCGCTTCAAGCAAATTTCTACTTGCGGAAGAGCCAAACCAGTTCACTCACGCCCTCCCAGTGGGTCCTCAAGTGAAGACAACTCACAAACTGAGACCTCAGCCATCCTCAGGAAACCTATTGGTGCTAACAAGAAGAAGAGGACCGAGCTCCGTCTTGAAGACTTCAACGAAGGCAATTTTTGCAAGTGGCGAAGTGACCTCTCCTATAATGTGGAGTCTGATGATCCCACATACTTTTGCATTGAGATGGCATGGATCTACAGGGAAGTCTATCAGAAGTTCTCCATTGACAAGCCAATCTGCCACATGAAGTGGATTGACTTTGACAAATTAATGAAGAAGGCCGATTATTTTGGTGGTGCTGTGAAGGTATGTGGACTTCTGGGTTTGGAGCAATTGATGAGAACTGAGTGCAACTACAGCGTCTCTCTTATCCATCAGTTCTATGCCACTGTGGTGTTTGACTCCTCAGAGGATATTGGGATGACCTGGATGTCTGGCAGGCAGCGCTTGACTTCTTCTTTCAGAGAGTTTGCTAGGATTCTTGGTTGTCCTTTCCATGGTATTTCTACTGCAGTTGGCGCCCGCATGCATGTCCATGGCGTGTCTTACAACAAACACGTCATGACTGATCTTTACCAGCCTGGAGGGAAGATTGGCTCTCAGAATGGCCTCCTCCCCACTTATGATATTATGCTTCGCATGTTCCGTTGGACCATTGCTCCCATTGCCGGCAATGCAGATAATATTGTCGGGGCTCTAGTAAACTTGATGGCCAAGGCTCATGATGCCTATCTTGGGGAGTATGCGGTTGAGCAGGAGGCCTATAAGGTGGATGTCATGGACTTTATTTTCCAGGAGATGTCACTAGCAGTTTTTGAGAGGAAAGTTCCTCCATATGCTCCTTATATAGTGTTGCTCATCAAGAGGCTCTACAAGCTTTCTGAGCAAGACGATGATGACTTTGATGTAGCCTTTGCTACTCAGCCTCACAAGCCAGCCCTGCTTGTCCAGAAATCTGCTCACTTGGTTCAACAACAAGCCACCATGCATGAGATCAACGAGGATGACATTTTTGGTGGTCCATCTAGGGTTCCCTCCAATCCCAACATCAAGAAAGCTGCCAAGAAGAGTCGCCCCTGGGTAGTTCGAGCAATTGAGAAAATCATGAACATGAACTGTTGCATTCACAGTGAGAACTACTCCATCTACTCTCAGAACCATCGCATTATGCAGCGCCAAGAAGCGATGATGGCTCACATGAAGATGCCTGCTCCGAAGCACCCTTTGAAGCCTCGGGTTCCTTTCAAGGATTGGAATGCAGATGGTCTCACATTTGATTGGGATGATACTGTGCCAGAGGACAGCGATCTTGAGAATGCTGATACTGAGGAGGAGGAGGATGATGATCAGGACGAGGGTTCCGACTCTTGAGTCATGGGACGTTAGTGGAACCTCCTCCCTTTTTGGTATCTTGATGCCAAAGGGGGAGAAGTATCTCTAGGACTCTCGGGATTTGCATGGGCTAGGAGCACTTCTTTCTTTTCGTTTTGTTTCTTTTTAGTGCTCCCTTTTTCGTGACTGTTTTTGTTCGTCATGTGTGTGAGACAAGAGTACTGTTAAATTATCTATTGTAATAACTCTTTATCTAAGTTTGTTGCTTCTATTGTGTATTTGTGTGTTTTGTAAAATCTAGGGGGAGTGTTGATCCTAACGAATGTGCACTTTGTATTCCAAAGACATTCTTAAATAGTACACTCACTTAGGGGGAGCTCCGTCTATATTTTGCAAATCCGTTCTCTTTTTGTGTTGTCATCATTCGCCAAAAAGGGGAAGATTGAAAGTGCATTCTATGCACTCCCAGATTTTGGTGACTAATGACAACACAAAAAATATTCTAATGTTTGTGATGAAGCATGCATGGTCTTTTAAAGGTAGACTGATAAAGAGGAACACTTATTTTGCCTAAGTTTCATTTCAACCTCACTTGGTATTTGTTAAGGAATTCAGTCAGGAGATTTCCGGGGTTCGGAGATTTCCGATCCCCAGACCGGAGATCTCCGAGCCATCCAAGTTTTTCACCAAGTATGAATTGAAATGCGTACTGACTCCAACTCCAGCTGAGCCGGAAATACTCTCGGAGATTTCCGGCGCTCGGAAATTTCCGAGCCCCAGCCCGGAGATCTCCGAGTTACAGAAGAATTTCGACCAAGTCCAGAACTCAAAATGCGTACTGACTCCAAAACATTTTTAGTCGGAAATGCTCTCGGAGATTTCCGGCGCTCGGAGATTTCCGAGCCCCAGTCCGGAGATCTCCGAGTGTCAAAGATTTTCTACTAAGTCAAGAAGCCCAACCGGTACTGATCCAGATTCAAGCACAGCCGGAATTTGCTCCAGAAATTTCCGGGGTCCGGAGATCTCCGGTCCCCAACCCAGAGATTTCCGGGCTGGCGGCTGTACAACGGGCAGTTTTTGGAGAGGGGTATAAATACCCCTCCACCTACCTCCAGAAGATTAAGCTTCCAGATTTTCTCTCTCCTCCATTGGTGCTGAAGCTCGTTTCTTCCGGATCTCCCAATCTAGCCACTCAAATCCGTTGATACTTGGGGATCTGAGGGAGAAGCCACCGATCTACATCTCCATCGAAGCGATTTGATTTCCCCCCTCTATTTCTTGAGGGGCAACGAATCTAGGGTTCCTTTGTGGATAGCTAGGTTCAACCTTGTGTGTTTTGATCCTTTGTGGATTCCTTTGTGGAAGTGACCTGTTGTGGTCTTTGTGGGAGCCCCCAATTCAGTTGTGGGTGTGTGCCTCACGAATTTGTACGGGACCTTCTCCGCCCTTAAAGGAGTCCTTAGTGGAAGCGTGGATTCGCACCTTTGTGGTCGAATTCACATGAGAATAGGGTGAGGCCTTTGTGGCGTTGAGCAAACCTTTGTGGTAGCTCACACCCCTCCAACGAGACGTACACCTATGTGGTGGAACTCGGGATAAAATCTTGGTCTTCGAGTTCCTACGGTTGTTTCGTTCCACTCTCCTTTAGCAGATCTTTAATTCCTGTACTTGCTTAGTTTCTTTGTTGTTTATCACTTGTATCACCTAGTTGCACTTTTAGACAACTTACTTTCCGCTAGCCTAAAACTGAAAAAGACATAAAAATTGGTCACCACCTATTCGCCCTCCCCCTCTAGGTGGTCAACTGCCGTTCAGCGGCGGCGGCGGGGACGCCATCGGACGGAGACGGCGTGCACACGGCCGGAAGGGAGGCAGCGGGGATGGCGCGGCGGCGGCGTGGAGGCGCACGGGTCCGCGAGGGCAGAGCAGACCGGAGCGGCGGCGCATGACGGCGGGTGCGCGGCGGCGGCGTGGGGGAGCGCGGGCGGCGGGGCGGCGGCGACGCGTCGGCGCAGACAGAGGGGCGCGCGGCGCGGGAGGAGGCAGCGGGGAGCTGGGCGGCCGGGGCGCTCGGGGGAGCTCGGGAGGAGGAGATGGTGCGGGCCGGCTCTCCCGTGCGGGAAGAGGAAGGAGACAGGAAAAAAAGGAAAGGAAGAAAAGGAAGAAAAAGAAGAAGAAAAAAAGGAAGGGAGGGAGGGGGAAAAGGAAAATAGAGGTGGGAGGAAACTTTTGCAAAATCAGAAAACAAGAGGAGGGTGGCTGCAAAAACGCAGGGGGTGGGAAATAATTTTCCAGGGGGAAACCCTAGGGTTTGGCTAAGGTGGGCTTTGGGCTTTTATTTCTCTCCCTTTTAATTGTTTCTGTTTTATATTTTTAAAACAAAATAGAAAAGGAATTTGAATACAAAAACTTTACAAAATAGTTTTAGTTTCAAATAGACAATTTAATAAACTAGTTTTTAACATTTACAAAAGAATTTTAAATATCACATCTTTAATTAATTTGAAATGCATTTGAATTTAATTTTGGGAATTGAATTTAAATGCAACCAATTAAATTAAATGAGATGAAATGCAATGTCATGTTGATGAAAAAGAAAACACACAAAACTAAAAGGGGATAAATCCCGGGGCGTTAACAATTGACACCACTAACAAGGGATCGCGTCCCGCGATCCACGCCGAGACCACAAGAAGAGAGGGGTAACTACCGAGTCTTCCGGCTCCGATATGAACTTCTCGACACCACTAACAAGGGATTGTTTCTTCACCTCGAAAATCTCGACACCACTAATAAGGGATTGTTGCTCCACCTTGAAATTCTCGACACCACTAACAAGAAGAGTTTATCACGTCGATGAAGATTCGTGAAGATCGAACTTAATAGGATAAAAGGAAAGAAATCGTCCAGCCACGTAGAATCCTAAACTTTACTCCAAAACAAATAAGATAAGAGGAGAAATAGAAAAGAGGTAAGGAGTAAAAAGAAACCTAATGAGATATTTCCAAAATAATTTTTATTCAAATAGTTTCGACGCTCTCGAAACAACGACCGTTAGCGAGGTTATCCTACAGGCTTTTGCGGACCCGCTGCTTCGATAACCAATCGTATCGAAACAACAAGGAGATCGAAACCAAGGCTCTGATACCACTTTGTGACGCCCAAAAATCGGTACTATGTAGATTTAAGCGCTCCCGCCGAAATCCGCATAATAAAGATTTTAGGTCGCCCACCAGACATAATGTGCACGCCGAAACATGCGCATTATGTGGGTAGAATTGTGATAACATTACAACAGTTCCGATACATCCACAAATACAACAAAAGATATATAATTACAACAACGACTCGAACAAGTCAAGATACAAAGGATACAATACAAATATTCAAATGATAGCCGAAGCAAAATAGTATCCGACTACAGATAAGAAGCAAATTGGTAAGAGTTCTGAAGATAAGCGATGGCAGCATATCCCTGCCCAGCCAAGCCGGAGAGATTCCCCAGCTAACCTCGTCAGACTTCAAACCTGTTAACTGCACATAAAGCACATCCCAAAAGAGGGTCAGGGCACTCCCTGGCAAGCAAAACCGACTTGCCTACTTTCTACACCATCTCCCAAAATATGGGGTAGGTGGACTGAGCGGCAGCAGCACTAGCAAACTAAAGAGACACGCTACAACTTTCGTCTAATTAGAGAGGGGTAAGAGAGCGCATAAGAAAAACATCTACAACTAACACCAAACATAACACATTCTCGGATTAACCCCCTCAACCAAGTATGAGGAAGCAATTCGGGAAACTCACACATCGAACAGTTTTAGTTACCATTGATTATGAAAGTAATTCTATATTACTAGTCAAATTAATTAACATCAATTAGGTGCAATTTGTCTAGATCTTGTTAGCCAGCATCATCACCAAGTCGTTCATAACCGTGGACACGGCTCATCGATAAGATTATACCCTGCAGGGGTGCACTACTGTACCCATACTCGTATGATCAACCCAAGCAAGCATCAGGGCCTCTCAACTCGACTCATTCCTTCACTACAGCAAGTCCAAGTGCCACCCATATGAGTTGTTACCCGCATCAGGAGTCCGGCCGAATCTCAATTGCAGACTCATTAGTTTGTGTCCACGCGCCATGCAGCTCAAACCACAGTAGGAATTGTCCGCTTCGCGCGCACAACCCCTATATGACCCCCCGTATCATGTAACCTCTCATCAATCATCATCATGCACATGGATATGAGCAAATGGAAAAACCAAACTAGTTGCGGCATATGGACAAGCTGTAAATCCGTTCAAAGTCGAGGGGGGCTCCATAGGGCCTCCCACAAGTGGTTAGTGCACTCAAAATTGGATCCGAGGACAAAATCTCAGTTTCTAGGTCGACACTTAGCAGAACAAAGTACCTCGCAAGGCCTTCCGCCGGTGCCTTATCTTTTAATTATAATACCTCAATATAAGACAATATTTTATTAAGGTAGAATAATTCTATCATACTAAGCATATGAAAAAAAAGACCAACTGACGACTCGCACAACCAACTCTAAGCATGCGCTACGACTCGCAAGGCCAACATATAAACATACAACAGGTGATGGGATGTGGGGATAAAGCTGTATGGGCTGCAGGATAAACATGTGATGGGATAGGGATAAAGAATCGAATACTAGGGTAGCAGAGATCAACGACAGGAATGAAAGATAATGTATAGGTAAACAAGCAAACTTTGCTTGTCTGGAATCCCGTATGGAAGCAGATCTTGTCGTTGCTCACACATCTCAACGTGTTATTCGCGAAGAAGCAGCAAACACTGAAAAACGTAAAAGATGCATCTTATAACTACGGCAAAAGATCCATCATGATCATGGGACAGATGAATAACATGGCAAGATGCAATGAGAGATGCACTTAATCCAAATTAGGCGGAACCGGATTTATTTACACATCAAATTAAATGTTCATTAACATGGCAAGACATGGCAAAGGTATTCTAGTCAACTTAAATGGAATTGGGGAATACATATATTGATTTGCCCCCACACAATCCATATTTATTATTTAGGTGATTTGCTACACCATCAAACCCAAGAGATGCAACACATGCAATTATGATGCGATATGCACAAGATAGATGGCATTTCATAAAATAGGTATAGGGTTATTGTTTGGGTTCGTACGTCGGATCGGGTGAACTAGGGTTCAAAACCGACGTCTTCGGTCCGTAGAGGAAATAGTTGTCGTCGGGGAAGTAGCCGTCGCGGAACCGGGGCATCGTCGTTTGTCGGTGTCGTGGATGTTGTCGGGGTAGTCGTACTCTGTCATCACCGTTGACGGGCGGGGGCACGTAGGAGCACGACAAACGGACACCGGAAAGAAGCGCGCACGGGGCGGGCACCGCAACACAGACATGGTGGTCACGACAACGCGGCACCGGAAGAGGCACGCACACGCACACGTAGCAACACGGGAGGCAGCGGGGACGGCGCGGCGGCGGCGTGGAGGCGCAGGGGTCCGTGGGGGCGGAGCAGACCGGAGCGGCGGCTGGCGGCGTGGGGCGCGACGGCGCGGGGCGGCGTGGGGGAGCGCGGGCGCGTGACGAGCTGGCGGCGGCGACGCATGCGCAGGGGCGCGCGGTGCGGGAGGAGGCGGCGGGGAGCTGGGCGGACGGGGAGCTCGGGAGGAGGAGATGGTGTGGGCCGGCTCTCCCGTGCGGGAAGAGGAAGGAGAGAGGGAAAAAAGAAAGAAAGAAAAGGAAGAAAAAGAAAAATAGTGAAAATAAAAGGAAGGGAGGGGAAAAAGGAAAAGAGAGGTGGGAGGAAACTTTTGTAAAATTAGAAAACAAGAGGAGGGTGGCTGCAAAAACGCAGGGGGGTGGGAAATAATTTTCCAGGGGGAAACCCTAGGGTTTGGCTTAGGTGGGCTTTGGGCTTTTATTTCTCTCCCTTTTAATTGTTTATGTTTTATATTTTTAAAACAAAATAGAAAATGAATTTGAATACGAAAACT
This sequence comes from Poa annua, assembly GCA_026929855.1. Lineage (NCBI taxonomy): Eukaryota > Viridiplantae > Streptophyta > Magnoliopsida > Poales > Poaceae > Poa > Poa annua. Next base: position 72,804,935 of record CM049431.1, on the reverse strand, counting down.
TTACAAAATAGTTTTAGTTTCAAATAGACAATTTAATAAACTAGTTTTTAACATTTGCAAAAGATTTTTAAATATCACATCTTTAATTAATTTGAAATGCATTTGAATTTAATTGTGGGAATTGAATTTAAATGCAACCAATTAAATTAAATGAGATGAAATGCAATGTCATGTTGATGAAAAAGAAAACACACAAAACTAAAAAGGGATAAATCCCGGGGCGTTACAATATACATCCTGTAGGTTGTGCCATATGGCTTATGTTTGCAACAACATGGTGAACACACATCAATAAACAGAGGAGGAGGCAGTATAAAGGATATGTTTGCTTTTAGTGAAGCAATTAGCTCACTTGCTTTAGTTGAATTCTAATGAAGGGCAAATAGTATACTTGGAGTAACATGCAAGCTGCTCCACTTTTAGAAAAGTATGACTGGGTGTTCTCCTCATAAGCATGGACTCTTAATTTTCCAAATGCCCTTGTTCTCCCTCTAGCAAACCTACTCGGACCACATTCCATGCAAAATTCAGATTGGTTCCACGGTACCAAGATCAACCATTTTTAGGTTTGAGACCTTTTGGTTGAAGGGTAAAGAATTCAAAGACATGGTTAAAAACATCGGGACATGGCATTCCAGAAAAGGATAGTGCCAAAAGAATCACCGCTGAATTCAAGCTCATTGGGAATGGATTAAGAATTTCGGCTAAGAACATCTTTCATTTATCTCTGCTAATAAAAAATGCCTATGAGACTATTCATTTCTTTAACAATGTAGAAGAAACCAGAACACTGTCTAGCTGGGAATGGGGGAGGCACGGAAGTAATTAAAGAAAAGTTGGCTTCTTTACTAGCTCTGTAAAATTCATATTGAAAACAAATGGCATCGATTAGATGGATTTTTTTGGACAAATGGATACGAAACTCTTTCATGCGAAAGTAACCAACAAATTCATACACAAATCTATATCCTACTTGCAAGATGAACATGGCATTGCTCATACAGATCATCAAGAGAAATCTGCTATCTTGGAGAGAGATTTCAAGTAAAGATTCCGAACCTCAACTCCTACTGAAGATGCCATGGACCTAAACTCGCTTATCTAAAGAATTCCAGACCTGGAGGCTCTAGAAACACCTTTCACACTAAGAAAGAAATTGATGATGTTATCAAGGATTTACAAAGGGATAAATCTCTAGGCCCGGATGGTTTGAATACAAATTTCATAAAAGAGTGTTGGAGCCTTATTGCTGTAGATTTTTACAAATTAATCTACTCCCTCCGACCCGAAATAATGGATGTGGCACTGTTTTAAATATGTTTTACGAAAAAAACCTGTGAGTTTGAATTGTTTCGCTATCAGGTCCTTTTGCAAAAAATACGGCGCGACCACTAATTCGGGTCGGAGGGAGTAATATTTTTATGATGCATGGCAGCACAAACTTCCAAAGAATGAACTCATACTTTATCACTCTTATTCCAAAAAAGGATTCGCCAACTCAAGCCTCGGACCACGGGTCAATTTCTTTGCTAAACTACTCACTGAAGATCAATACAAAATTGTTGTCTAATAGATTGCAAAAAAGTCATGCCTAAGCTGGTGAACACAAACCAATATAGATTCCAAAAGGCCAGATCCATCAAGACTGTCTTTTGTGGGCATATGTGAACGGGAATCCGGCACCTAGGGGGGGGTGAATAGGTGCTATTATAAATTTTAGGTCTTTTCAAATTTAGACTCAACACAAAGGTAAATTCTCTAGATATGCAACTACGGTGAATTTACCTAAATGACAATCTAAGCAATAACAAGATAAACAAGCTAACAAGACAAGCAAGTAAGGGAGCAAAGATAAGGGGAACCGAGTGAAGCACGCAGAGACGAAGATGTAATCCCGAGTTCCACCCAAGGGTGCACGTCTCGTTTGGAGAGGTGTGCGCTACCACAACAGGTTAGCCGCACCGCCACAAAGGCTCACCTTCTTCTCCGATGAACTCAACCACAAAGGTTGCGAGTCCACCTTCCACTATTGATCCCCTTTTAGGGCGGAGATCGAATACCTTACAAACGCTTGAGGCACGCACCCACAACTTAATTGGGGCTCTCAAGATGACCACAAAAGGTCAAGGACCACAAAAGGTCAAGGCAACACCAAGATTACAACAATGGTGAACTAGGTTTTCCCACCGGAAACCCTAGCCACGAAATCCCAAGTCAATGGGGAGGAAATGCAAATCCCTTCGGTGAAGATGTAGATCCGGGCCTTCTCCTCCAATCCTCCAAAGATCAACGAATTTGGGTGGAGGGATTGGGAGATCTTGTTGATTTGAGCTTTCAAGAATAGTAGGAGAGAGAAAATCTGAGAGCTGACTGTTCTTGAGTGAGTGAGGGGGTATTTATACCCCCTCCCAAAATATGGCCGTTGGCTGCCTCGGGGACCCGGAAATTCCGGTATAAGTGACACCCGGAAATTCCGGGTCACTCGGAATATCCGAGTCTGTGAAATATCCGAGTTGAATTTCCGGTTGAGATCTGAACGTCTTCGACATATTGATTTAGCCAAATTTCTGAGGGTGACTCGGAAATTCCGAGTCAGTGCAATTTCCGAGCTGAATTTCCGGTTGAAGTCAGAACCACTTTGACATCTTGACTTAGCAAAATTTCTGATGGTGACTCGGAAATTCCGGGTCAGTGAAATTTCCGAGCTGAATTTCCGGTTGAAGTCAGAACCACTTTGACAACTTGACTTAGCCAAATTTATGAGGGTGACTTGGAAATTCCGAGTCAGTGAAATTTCCGAGCTGAATTTCCGGTTTGAATCAGAACCACTTCCTGACTTTTCCTTAGCCATTTTTCTGTTAGATATAGGAGACCCGGAATTTCCGATTCTGGAAATTTCCGGTTCCAATATTCCGATTCTGGGAAGAATTACAGAAACTCTTTTTCTCTACATTTTGGCTTTGGGATATGTGATATGCAACTCACACAAACTGAAATACTTAGCAATAGGATTAGTACATCATTCGTATTGTTAACTAACACTCAAAACACTAGGGATTAAGAAATGTTCTTTCAATCTCCCCCTTTTTGGTGTTAGATCACAATACCAAGATTTGCAAAGAAACAAAATGCAATATCATGTTTTTGACAGAAAATGGCTCCCCCTAAAAAAGTGCATGTAAGCAACACAATATGACAAAGGATAGGAGCAATTTTATAATAACGGACACAAGATATCACAAAGGAGTAAGGAGACAAAATGTAAGGTTATGGTAGCATTTGAGACTTGATAGATTTTCATACCTTGTGTATATAGGATATGAAGAGAATACCAACACAATAAATTTGAAGTCTCAACCATAGGATAATGATAGCATAACATTGTCTCAATACACATAGTCATCACACATAGAAAATAAAAGAAAAGAGTTCAACAAATAACCTCAAACAAGATAAATGGACACAAGCGCAAATAAATGGTAAACACATATGCTTGTGCCCGAACCCCTGCAAATCCCCGAAGTCCTACTAGAGCAACTTCTCCCCCTTCGGCATCTAAACGCCAAAAAGGAAGAGGAGCGATGCTACATCCCGTGAAGGTCTTCAGTCCGAGGGGGTCTCCTCCTCCTCCTCATCATCATCATCATCATCATCATCATCATCATCATCATCATCATCATCCTCATATTCTGCCTCCTCATCATCATCTGCCTCCTCATCATCATCATCATAATCATGTCCAGTGGTGTACGAGCTGCCGCCAAGGTCATGGTCAATCTGAGTCTACGGAGCCAAAGAACCATGGTTCCACTGAGCAAAGGTCAGGGGATCAGAGAGATCTGCAGGAGCAGGAGAGCCAGACGCATGATGAAGGATCAAGTCTTGATTGTAGGCCAGCTGACGACGATCCTTGTAGGCGGTGTATTGCTCCTTGCGGGTGTCCACATTCATGCATAGGATGTTGCGTTGGAACCAATTCAGCTTCTTCACCTTCGCATGAGTGGCTAGGACATAAGTAGGAGCAGCAGCCCTCCTAGCATCACCCATAAAAGATCCACCCTGAGCTGAGCTAGAAGAAGGCCTAGGAGGGGGCTTGACCACTGTCTTCTTCTCATATAGTTTCTTGAAGTCATGTGCTTCCAACTCATCATTACTGAAGTTATGGTCAGGAAACTTGAACTTGATGAGTTTCATGATGTAAGGAGCATAGGGGATAGTGACCCTTGTGGTCATGGCTTCATACATCTCATTGTAGATGTAATCCATAACATCCACACTCCAGTCTTCATCAGAGCCAGGGTCCTCCACAATGCGGTTGGCATGAAGGAGCAAGTTGCACAGAGGGGTCACCACATTGTCATTGTTGCCACCACTTGGTGCAATGTTCTCACGGAGGATGCGCACAAGGACATCATAGAGAGGGAGCAAGTCTCGAGAATTGCCGGGTGTGGCTCCCTCACCATATAAGTGCACGGTCTGCTTCTTGTTGAGCTTGTAAGGGTGGTGCATGCGATAGCCTTGAGGATTGTCACCATCAAACTTGTAGCCCAAAACCTTGGAAAACTCCTCAAATTTGGACTCACAGAAAGATTCACCAGTCATCCACTTCATTGTCTTCTTTGAGTCACCCTTCATCACAAGAGTGGCAAAGAACTGCATCACAAGCTGAGAGTTGTAAGGACAACGAGTGAGCACCAGCCTCTCCAAGACCATAGTCTTGACAATATGAATAGCTTCAACAAAAGAGGCTTTCTTCTGTAGAGTTGCAAGATCAAACAGATGCATAGGCCGAATGGGCTTCGACAGAGAGAAGTAGAGGTCCACGAGTATGTGCTCTTGCTCTTGACACCAATAGCTGCGATCATCTAGAGTGTTGTCCCTTGGCCTAAGGTACCAATCCCCTTGTCTGAGCTGAGAGTATTCAACAGAGTTCATCTTTGAATAGTTCTGACGTTGAGGAATAGGAGCATTCTTCCTTTTCTTGGATGGTGGCTTGCTAGCAACAACTTTCTTCTTCCTTTGAACAGGTGGATTGCTTGAGGAGGCAGGACCCTTACCCTTGTTGACAGGGTTCTTGTGAACAGGTGCCCTTGAGGTGTTCCTTGATGCCCCAGCGGACGGACTCCCACTAGAACCTGTGAATTTGACCATAGTGGGTAGCATAAGGTAAGCGCACACAAGTCAGGAGATTATACACACATTAGGTAGGCATTTGATGAATCATATGTAGTTAAACATGAGTTAATCTTAAAACTGCAGTGTTTGGCTCGGAAATTCCGATTCAGACATAACCGGAAATTCCGGGGGACCGGAAATTCCGAGTCAGACTGAGTCAGAAATTCCGACCCAAACAGAAACAGTGCAGATCTGAGATTGATTTGGTCTAAAACTAGATCGATCCAACACAATGCAAAACTAATGTATGTGTAGATGGCAGGGAATGGTATTAGGAACAATCTCTACCAAGCAATATTGAAACAAATAACTCCACATCAAGATCCTAGTGCAAGCACAAAAGGAAGAGGAAAAGTGAAGTTACCCTCATCCATTGAGGCCATTGCTTGGAGGAGTGAGTTACTGGTGCGGAGGAGGAGCAGATCCGGCCGAGAAAGAGGTTCCCCGGCGGTCGGAGTGCTCCGGAGGGATCTTGGAGCAGCAGGGGCGGCGGTTGGAGGAGAGAGGGGTCGGGGGTGGAAGAAGGGCACGAATGAGCCCTTCACCCCGAGCCTGCCCTTATATTTTTGGACAAACCGCCCGATCGGAATTTCCGGGTGTAACTTACACCGGAAATTCTGAGTCACCGGATATTCCGATTCATAAATGAACCGGATATTCCGACCTGCTGAACTAAAATCCCAGTTTTCAAAAGGATGACTTGTGTGCAATAGAGAGAAATGTTTTCAGGGGGAAGTAGGCTTGGGATAGATTTCCAAACTGTCATTGGTACACCATACTCAACTCACAACTACCAAAACGAAACATAAAGCGCCAAGTTGAGTAGGTTTCCCTCATGCATGAAAAGGAGAATAAATATATTATCAGCAAAGAGCTCCAAATAAAACCAACTCTTCAAAGAGAGGAGATCGGTGGCCGAGGCCACCATGTAGGAGTGTATGGCATGTTACTGCGAAGATGTATCTTGGGTACATAACCAATACTCGTCGTTTTAGCTCATTAGTCATAAGAATGAATATAGAGATAAAAGAATACTTGCTATCGACATAATGGGGGGAGGGATGGTCCAATGTATTAGGACCGCACTCCCCCTATTTCCATGCCTACATCTAAACAAGATAAGATGCAATTACGCCCTAGGTGAGTGTGCAAGCGATCAAGCTAAGGACCTCGAATCAGTGATATTTAGCTCATTCCTCAAAAAGCAAAACCTTCCTTTCTCAAGGGGCTTCGTGAAGATATCCGCCAATTGATCCCTTGTGCCCACATATGATAAGTCAATGTCTCCTCGGGCCACATGATCTCTTATGAAATGATGGCGGATCTCAATATGCTTGGTTCTTGAATGTTGCACCGGGTTGTAAGCAATCTTGATGGCACTTTTGTTGTCACATAGAAGAGGCACTTTGTCGCAATCGACTCCGTACTCCTTTAAAGTTTGCCTCATCCATAGCAACTGAGTGTGCAACAACTTGTGGCGGCAACATACTCGGCTTCGGCGGTGGAGAGAGATATACAATTTTGCTTCTTAGAAGAACAACTTACCAAGGACCTCCCAATAAATTGACAAGCACCGGAGGTTGACTTCCTATCATCTTGATCTCCCGCCCAATCGGAATCCGTGTACCCACATAATGAGAAATTTGCATCCTTGGGGTACCACAATCCAAATGTTGGGGTATAAGCCAAATATCTAAAGATCCTCTTGACCGCCATATCATGGCTTTCTTTAGGGGCCGCCTGATATCTTGCACACACTCCTACGGCTAGCACTATATCTGGTCTAGATGCACAAAGGTAGAGGAGAGATCCAATCATGGAGCGGTATACCTTTTGATCCACATCCTTACCCTTAGGGTTGAGCTCAAAGTGGCATTTGGTTTGCATTGGGGTAGAGGCACCCTTGAGCTCAAGCAACCCGTACTTCTTGAGCATGTCTTGAATGTACTTTGCTTGGTTGATGAACGTTCCTTCCTTCAATTGTTTGATCTCAAATCCGAGGAAGAACTTCATCTCACCCATCATAGACATCTCAAACCTGTCAGTCATAAGCTTAGAGAATTCTTCGTTAAATGCTTTGTTAGTCGATCCAAATATAATGTCATCCACATATAATTGACAAATGAAAAGCTCTCCATTAACTTTCTTAGTGAAAAGTGTGGGGTCGATTTCCCCAACTTGGAATCCACGGTCTACAAGTAGTTCTCTAAGGTGCTCGTACCACGCTCGTGGGGCTTGTTTAAGTCCATAGAGTGCCTTATCCAACTTGTAGACATGGTTCGGATACTTGAGGTCTTCAAACCCCGGTGGTTGCTTAACATAAACAAGTTCATTTAGTGGACCATTTAGAAAAGTGGATTTGACATCCATTTGTTGCAACTTAAAGTTATGATGAGAGGCATAAGCAAGAAGAATACGAATTGACTCAAGTCGAGCCACGGACGCATAGGTTTCTCCAAAGTCAATGCCTTCAATTTGGGAGTAACCTTGAGCCACCAATCTTGCCTTGTTCCTCACCACCATGCCATGTTCATCTTGCTTGTTCTTGAAAATCCACTTGGTGCCGATAACATTGCGGCAATCTTTGGGTCTTTCCACCAACCGCCACACCTTGCTGCGCTCGAAGTTGTTGAGCTCTTCATGCATAGCATCAAGCCAATCTTTATCTTCAAGAGCTTCAAAGACCTTCTTGGGTTCCACCATGGAGATGTGAGCTTGATGTTCACTAAAGCTTGCAAGTTGTCTTCGGGTAGAGACCTTGTTTCTCACATCACCAAGCACCTTGTCAAGAGATAGAGCTCTTAATTCTTGTGAGGTGCCAACCCTATTCAAACGGCGGATCTCGATTTCCCTCCGAGTGGTGGGAGGAATCGCTTGATCATCTTGATCATTCATGTCTCCGCCTTGACTGAATTGATGGCCTTGATCAACCATTGGAGTGATGTCCATCGGTGAAGGAGAGGGTTGATCTTGGCCTTGCTGCGAGCTGCCACCGGGAATGTCAGCAGGACCGGATATTCCGGGTTCAGTATGGACCGGAAATTCCGAATCACTGGAATTTCCGACTCCAGTTTGAACCGGATTTTTTGGCCCTCCGGAAATTCCACGAGCAGCTGGAGAATCTTGTGCTTCTTCTTGGCTAGGCGTATTGGGCACGGTGTTGTCGATGGGTGTTTCTTGTGTTGGGGTAGCCACCACATGTGAAGAACTTGATCCTTGTTGAGCAACCTCATAATAGAGTTCAACGGGGCGGTGACTCCCAACCCCATTCTTCGGATAGCATCTTGAGGTTGATCATCACCTACAACGGAAACACCACTTTGCTCCACAAGGGAGCCGTCATTCTCCTCGAACACCACACTACAAGTTTCTATGATTATGCGCGAGGCCTTATCATAGACTCTATAAGTGTGGGATTCGGACCCGTAGCCCACAAATGTCCCTTCAAGAGACTTAGATTCAAACTTGCCTAAACGAACACCTTTGATGAGATAAAAACACTTACAACCAAAAACTCGGAAGTAAGAGATATTGGGCTTGTTCCCGGTAAGCACTTCATAGGGGGTCTTCATGAGTCCTTTGCGGAAGAAGAGTCGGTTGGATGAATGGCAAGCGGTGTTGACGGCTTCGGCCCAAAAGTTGTGAGGGGACTTGAACTCGGCCATCATCGACCTTGCCATCTCAATAAGAGTGCGATTCTTCCTTTCGGCTACACCATTTTGTTGGGGAGTATAAGCAGCGGAATATTGATGACGAATCCCTTCTTCACTAAGGAACTCGTTTAAGGTGTAATTCTTGAACTCGGACCCGTTGTCACTTCTTATCACCAATATAGGGACATTGTGTTGACGTTGAGCTTCATTGGAGAAGTCGATGATAGTTTGTTGAGTCTCCATCTTCGACTTGAAGAAGAAAACCCATGTGTATCTTGAATAGTCATCAACAATCACCAAGCAATATTTCTTGCCACCAAGACTAGCTTCCGGAATGGGACCAAAGAGGTCAACATGGAGAAGCTGCAAAACCCTTTTTGAAGAAATGATGGTCTTGTTTGGATGGTGAATGTCATGCATTTTTCCTTCAACACAAGCCCTACACATTCCATCCTTCGAGAAAGAAACATGGTCTTTTAGTCCTAGGATATGGCCACCCTTGTGGAGACTTTGCAAAGTCCTCATGTTGACATGGGCTAGTCGGCGATGCCATAGCCAACCCAAGTCCGCCTTCGCGAATAGGCACATTGTATGGGAAGTGGTGACTCCGGAGAAGTCAACCACATAGAGCCCATTCTCAATGTACCCAACGAAAGACACATTGAGAGACTTGCTCCGCATGAGGATAACCATCTCCTTTTCGAAGACAACGGTATAACCCAAACAAGTTAAAGAATGGACGGAGATCAAGTTGAAACCTAGGGACTCGACAAGCAAAACATTCACAAGTGTGATGTCCGGTGCCACTACCACCTTGCTGAGCCCTATTACCTTAGACTTTGAATTGTCACCATATGTAACGGTCATTTGATCATCATTAACCTTCAACTCCGTTACAATTTCCTTGCTTCCGGTCATATGACTAGTGCACCCACTATCAATTATCCATTTCGATCCTCCGGAAGCAAGTCCCTACACACAATCAATTCTTTGGTTTAGGTACCCATTTTGCAATGGGTGCCTTTTGGTTAGCAACAAGGGTCTTTGGGACCCAAATAGCATATTCAATGTAACCATCAAAAGGATCAATGTATCTAGCATAGACATCCCCATAATAATCAACATATAAAGCATAGTTGGGGTTAGATATGCCCGCAAAGTCATCACAAGTGGGAGTGTCCCTTGTGGCATTTCCACTTGCGATATCATCTTTCTTGACTTGTGCGGGTTTGGTCTTCTTCTTGATCATCTTCTTCTTCTCCTTAGCGACATAACCTAGACCTTCCTTACCCTTGTGGGGCACTCGCTCATGAAGAGGAGTAGTGAGTGTCCCCTTGCCTTTATCAAGGGAGGTCTTGGGCTCGGTTGCCATGGAGGGAACAAACAAGATCCTAGCTTTATCCTTGACAACATTTGCATTAGTATTCAAAGGAGTAGAAGTACTAGGTTTCTCAAGAATAGATATCCGAGTTTGGAGTTGATCACAAGACTTGAGGAGACGTTCGTGATCACTTGTCAATACCTTGTGAGTATTTTCAAGTGACTCGAAGTCTTCGCAAAGTCTAGCATGAGCAACTACAAGCTCGGACTTTACATTTTGCACAATTTTACATTTAGCAAAGTAGAGATCACGATCCTTAGTGATCTTAGCAAGTTGCTCCTTGAGGAGAGCATGAGCTTCTTGTTCATCTTCGAGAGAGGATTGGAGGGACACCTTAGCGTGTGCATCCTCTCTCTCAATCTCACCTTTTAATTCAAGCTCATCCTCAAGCTCACCTATACGACTCATAATTGAGCCAAAGTGTTTCTTTCCTTCTCCTTGCAAGTTAGTCATGAATTTATCAAAAACGATAATTTCTTCCTTAACTTCTAGGCTCATACCATCATCAATGTCATGGGATATGGAGGTGGGGGACAATTTTACCTCGGATGTCTTTGCCATAAGACATCTTGCATTCTTGATGATGGGGCTCTCGTTTGGTGAGGAGAAGAGTGACGGAGGTGTGGAAGAAATGGCTAGTGCGGCCACTTGCGTTGGAGTATCCTCCTTGTCACTATCTTTATCATCGGTGGGATATTGCTCTTGAGTTACCAAGACAATCTTTTGGTTCTTCTTGAAGTAGGGCTTCTTCATGGGCATGGGCCCCTTGCCCTTCGTCTTGGCCACGAGCCTCCCACCATGATCCTCTCTTCTCTCCCATGGGCAATCTGCAACAAAGTGGCTTTTGTCATCACAATTATAGCAAAGCCTCACCTTGTTGAATGGCTTTCCTCCATTGGAGGGAAACTTCTTGTCAATCCTCGCTTTGGCCCTTCCGGGGTTCTTCCAAAACGTTCTTGCCGCAAGACCCATGTGTTGAGTAAGAGTACTTGAGAGGGTCTCACTAGATAGCTCGACTTGATCATCATACTCCTCTTCATCCTCTTCTTCAACGGTGGCCTTCAAGGCAATTGAGGCATGCTTGTGCATCCCTATGGCTCTAGCTCTTGCATCTTGTGCAATCTTGGAGGCCACCTTGTATGCGGTCATCTCTTGCATGACTTCATTGGATGTCATCTTTGCGAAGTCATGTCTCCCTTGGAGTGTCTTCAAATCCGTTTCCTCAAAGGGCAAGAGAGCGGTCACAAACTTCCTCTTGATCCAAGCGTCATCAATATAGACCGCCCCGAGGTTCTTGAAGGAGTTGGCAACCAACACCAACCTCCGGTACATGTCCTCGTGGCTTTCTCCATCCAACTTGTAGAAACCTTCCACCTCATTGCATAAGGCATCATACCGGTTATTCTTCATGCTCTCATTCCCGACGAAGATGTCGGAAAGAGCATTCCAAACTTCTTTGGCGGTGGAGAATTGTTGAATGAGCGCCATGTCCTTCTCTCCAACGGCCATTTGGAGTTGATGAAGAGCGGTGGCGTTGAGTTGGCTATCAACCACCTCTCTTCTTGTCAAGTTGGTTGGATCATGGGGCTTGTATCCTTCTTCAATGATGCGACATAGCTCAATGGAGGCACTACATAGATGAGACTTCATTAGAAATTGCCATTGAGAGAAATGAGTAGGTTTAAGCCTAGGAGGATCACTTTTAAATTTTACATGAGGGTGAGGGATAGGAGGGTTAGGAGAGTAATTATGGTTGACATTATGAAATTCCTCTCCTTTGGGGGTGTTAGAGGAGCTAGGTGATTCATCCTTTTCCGCCTTCCCGAGGGAAACACTTGGAGTAACATGTTTAGACCCATCCGAAGATGACTCCTAAGAGTTATCAACATGCTTCTTAGGAGGAGGAGAGGGAGAAGTAGCCTCGGGCTCCTTAGACTTCAAGAGTGCCATGAGCATCTCATTCATCTTGAGGAGTTGGGCCTCCAAGGACGATCTCATATCAATAAGATCGGCCATGGTTGCCCCTTTGGCTAACGCCTCCTTCTCCGCCTCTAATTTCTCACGGGCGGCCCTCTCGGCATCGGACTCCGTCATCGTTGCACTTAGGCGGTTAAGCACTTAAAAGTGAACCTGGATCTGATACCAATTGAACGGGAATCCGGCACCTAGAGGGGGGGGGGGTGAATAGGTGCTATTACAAATTTTAGGTCTTTTCAAATTTAGCCTCAACACAAAGGTAAATTCTCTAGATATGCAACTACAGTGAATTTACCTAAATGACAATCTAAGCAATAACAAGATTAACAAGCTAACAAGACAAGCAAGTAAGGGAGCAAAGATAAGGGGAACCGAGTGAAGCACGCGGAGACGAAGATATAATCCCGAGTTCCACCCAAGGGTGTACGTCTCGTTTGGAGAGGTGTGCGCTACCACAACAGGTTAGCCGCAACGCCACAAAGGCTCACCTTCTTCTCCGATGAACTCAACCACAAAGGTTGCGAGTCCACCTTCCAATATTGATCCCCTTTTAGGGTGGAGATCGAATCCCTTACAAACGGTTGAGGCACGCACCCACAACTTAATTGGGGGCTCTCAAGATGACCACAAAAGGTCAAGGACCACAAAAGGTCAAGGCAACACCAAGATTACAACAATGGTGAACTAGGTTTTCCCACCGGAAACCCTAGCCACGAAATCCCAAGTGAATGAGGAGGAAATGCAAATCCCTTCGGTGAAGATGTAGATCCGGGCCTTCTCCTCCAATCCTCCAAAGATCAACGAATTTGGGTGGAGGGATTGGGAGATCTTGTTGATTTGAGCTTTCAAGAATAGTAGGAGAGAGAAAATCTGAGAGCTTACTGTTCTTGAGTGAGTGAGGGGGTATTTATACCCCCTCCCAAAATCTGGCCGTTGGCTGCCCCGGGGACCCGGAAATTCCGGTATAAGTGACACCCGGAAATTCCGGGTCACTCGGAATATCCGAGTCTGTGAAATATCCGAGTTGAATTTCCGGTTGAGATCAGAACGTCTTCGACATATTGATTTAGCCAAATTTCTGAGGGTGACTCGGAAATTCCGAGTCAGTGCAATTTCCGAGCTGAATTTCCGGTTGAAGTCAAAACCACTTTGACATCTTGACTTAGCAAAATTTCTGATGGTGACTCGGAAATTCCGGGTCAGTGAAATTTCCGAGCTGAATTTCCGGTTGAAGTCAGAACCACTTTGACATCTTGACTTAGCCAAATTTCTGAGGGTGACTCGGAAATTCCGAGTCAGTGAAATTTCCGAGCTGAATTTCCGGTTTGAATCAGAACCACTTCCTGACTTTTCCTTAGCCATTTTTCTGTTAGATATAGGAGACCCGGAATTTCCGATTCTGGAAATTTCCGGTTCCAATATTCCGATTCTGGGAAGAATTATAGAAACTCTTTTTCTCTACATTTTGGCTTTGGGATATGTGATATGCAACTCACACAATCTGAAATACTTAGCAATAGGATTAGTACATCATTGGTATTATTAACTAACACTCAAAACACTAGGGATTAAGAAATGTTCTTTCAATATGAACATTTGCATTTATGTGAGCAGCTTGGCAAACCTTTTCTTATGCTCAAATTGGAGTTCAACAAAGCTTTTGACATGTTAAGTCACAGTACCATTGCTAAGTGATTTGGATCCAAATGGATCATGTTGATTCAAAATTCTATTCAACGGGTTTATCGTCTGTTTTGCTACCGGAAACCCTTGGAAACAATTCCTTTGTAAAAGAGGAGTTTCGGCAATGTCATCCCGTTTCTCCTCTTATCTTTGCATTAGTTGCAGATCTTCTTCAAATTGTCCTAAATAAAGCTATGCAACAAGATCTAATCAGAGCTCCTCTGATCTCTCAAAGCGTGCCTTGATCTCCCGGTTGTCCAATATGCAGATGATGAACTATGGTAAATCAATGCTTGTGCCTTTTAATGTCCTCCAAGAAGATACATCAGATAGCAAACTCAATTGGCTGCACCTTTGAGTCTGATCTCATACTTGGGTTTACCTTTGAGTCTCACGAAGCCAGGAATAATTGAGTATTCTCCTCTCATGGGAAAAATCCTGAACAGATTGTCTGGTTGTTCTACCTTCTTGTCATATGGAGAGAAGCTTTAGTTAGTCAAGTTCGTGTTCACTGGTTTGTCAATATTCTACATTAGTATTCTGATGATGATTGTTGGTGTTTTCCAGCAAATAAACAATTTCGTAAAGCCCTGCTTCTGGATAAAATATGGGATGGAGGATAAAGGCATTGCCCTAATTGCTTGGGATAAAGTTACCATGCCCAAGGAACAAGGAGGTCTGGGAGTTTTGGACCTAATGATACACAATAAAGCTTTGTTAAGCACTTGAACAATTACTTCAATCGTGAAAATTTACCTTGTATCAATTTAATATATGAGATTTACTACAGCAATAGAACAGTGATTGAACTAATTCCAGAATATAAAGATTGACCTCGTGCGAAGTAGGCAATGGTTCAAACATTCTGTTTTTCTAACAAATGGAATGTGAGCCATGTAAATAAAAATTCTCTCAACTCTTTTTATTCTTCTAAACTGCAAACAGAGCTTAAGACATTACACCCAAAGAAATTCAGTTGAAGAAACCTTTCAAACGCCACTTTTGCTGCAAGCTTTTCAGCCACTCCAGAATCTGCAAGTCGACATTGGTCAGATTCAACCTACTAAAGAGTATGACTCTTGGTTTCTCTCGGGCAATCGGTTATAAGAAGCTATCAAACAAAAATATAAACTTGGTATAGGGACATTTTCATGAAAAACCATTTTCAAATGTGAGCCAAATAAGGTTCGAATGAGCACAACTCATTCAAAAAAAAAACCTCTGCATATTGCCATTATACGCGAAATGGCTATGACAACAAATAATAAACTTGGTCTAGAGACATTTTCATGAAAAAATCTTCACACAAATGAGCTATCACGTACGAAGTTGTAAATAGTTGGAGAAGAGAGTGACAGAGGGTTGAGGTTAAACAAAAAAAAATCACCAAAGCTTCATTTTGGAGTGAATAAGAAGGATTTTTAACTTACTTTTCAGTTTCATATTTCTTATTTCAAACGTGTTATTTGATGGTTTTCAACTAAAAGTATATATTTTTTCAAAAAAGTAATAATATGAAGATTAATTCAATAAATAGTGGAACTTTGATTGAACACTATATGTATGGAATAGGTGTTAATGAAAATCATTTGGCTCATCTGGACAAGTTCATAAAAACTTGATTACAAATGGGCTGTTTACCCTAGTTTTAGAGCTCGTTTCTAGCACATTTCTCAAAGATGATACCAAAACATAAAAAATATTATTACAACTTATAAGTTTTCACAGTAGCTCAAACTGACAACCCATACACCGTAGTACAAATTCATCAAATTCCAAGCGATCGACTCGCATTCAAAGTTCAAAATCGAATTTTCGACTTGCTCCTTGTGTTCGTAGATAGCTTCACCTTCGTGTTTCGGGTTTCCCTAGTTGGGATACTCTTTGGATTTAAAATCATCTTGTTCCTTTTGATATTTCTCTTGGAGTTGTGGCTGTGAAGGTGTCGACCGAGTATTTCCACTCGCCAAGCACTTGAGGATCACTTGAGGACCTGAGGGGCCGGAGCAGCAACCTCCACTCCTGGAGCCTCGCGCATGGGCGACGGTGCGCGGCGCTGCGGGCACACTTCGGTGTGGTGCCCCCTCTTCCTTGCAACGGAGGCACACTGTCTCAAAGGTGCACGGCCGAGAAATGTGGCAGTCTCAGAGATAGTTTAAGCAGCAGACCAGCAAGTCGGGCGGCAGGTCCTCCCTGACAGTTTCATGAACCTTTGCCTAGTGCGTGTTGATGTAGAGCATTTCATTTTTCGTTCTCAATATAATGTCTTGTACTTCAAAATTTACGCATGTAATTTTATATTAGCCATGAAAATCAAAACTTTTTAGTTTCAAGAAAATGGCATAGTTGGCTTGCAACCTTTTAATCGACATAGTAGAACATGCGCCAAAGCTCGTCGAGGCTTTGGTGACTTCTCCGAATGGCAAGGCCTTCTCAACATTTCTGATGCTCAGGAATATATTACTACTATTTTGAAGAAAAGAACCATAAGAAAAAATTCTTTATTTATATTCCAAAGTCATAAAAGTATATTATGTTTAATGCCGGGCGATCATATCATCAAATAGTAATAATAAGAACAATCTCAAGCTGAAAAAGAAACAGTCCAGCTTGGGTTAAGCAAAGGCATACACAACAAGGAGAAAATAAAATCGTAAGTGATTCTGGTTGCAGGGAGACCGAAGAAGTCTCACCAACTTTTTCCTCCATCAGCTCGTTTGTCTCCACGGAATTGATTCACAGGCAGATGTATACGGCCGGCCTGCACGTTTGAGCAAAAACATTATCGTTATGGCAGCAATAATAACTAGAGGATAGTCGTACTCCTACCATACTACCATATGCATAATGGCAGCTAGCATGCATGGTGAGCGAGTAATTGGGCAGCCGATATTCTAGGTCTGAGTACCCCCAACCTACGGATTATCGCTCTAATTCTGCTGACTCACAATAAATGTTTCTTTTTCTCTCATGTTAGAGATGGTGGCTCTATTATTGTGGTATGGGCAGCACTAACAACTATCAACCTATGGATTATATATTCCCTAAAAAAAACTATGGATTCTATCCCTCAAATATTGCTGATGAAGCCATTCATGGGCAACCTCCTCTGCATGAGAAGCGTCTGAAAGAGCCTAGGCAACAAACAGGATTGGGTGTTCTCTGCTCGGACTGAATTAGTGGGAGTCAACAACTTACCCGACTCGGTCATTGACACCGAATGCTGTGCGTGAACTCGCCTGACACCAAGAAAACTACACATTGATCATACCAAGAGGCTAAATGAAGCTAAGAATCGACTGCGACCACCCTGAAACTAAAGGTACACTCGATGGGTGAAAACCAGCAGTGAAGTTCGGTGCACAGAAGTGACCAACAATGATTTTTGTAAGCTCCGTTTGGTAAGGCATACAATCCATCAGTATAAAAGTATACCTAGCCATACCAGTGGGATATAACATAAGATCCCCTCGGCGAATCCTAAACAACTGCATATGCGTTATCTGAGATTCCAGAAATACTTTGACAAGGATCAAGCATTTTTCTAAGCACTCCACTTGGCATGCCTATCTCATGACCAAACAAAGAAGAAAAAAATACCATCTTGCCGTGCACAGATCAAACTATCTTACCTGAGAGTAGATAGAGCAGATGACGTACAGCTGAAAGGCGTGTGGGTTTCACTAGAGTGACACGTGTGGAATGGAGCCATCAAGGCCAACCACCCACAGGATGCAGCAGGTAGGCCGTAGGCCGTTGTTTACCGCTTGTGTATATCCAGTTCCAGACCTATCCAGGAGAATGATCCAGTCAGCATCTCACTTCCAATTCATATATGGCTCAGCAAGACCATTTCCCCAGAGCCTGCAAGAAAAACACAAGGAATTGCAGACCAGACTGTCCCCAGAAAAATGAATAAACATAACAGTGAGTCGTTACAGGAAAAAGAGTATCAAGGTTGCATCTCTAAGCAAGTACTAAAGGTGATATAGTTCAGTGTTAACAGTAGTGAATAGATGTTATCCCCATCCTGAGCTAAGAGGATGGGCCAAGCTGGGGGTTATCCTGAAAGAGAACACTAAATATTTCCCCATTACCGCACAAGACAAGGGTTTGCATGTACGCAAGAGGTTAGTGGTAAGAAGGGGACCCTAGGGAACTGAGATGCCAGGTAATAAGCCTGGTAATTGAACAGGATTGAACTCTGACTGGCAGAGGAATAACAGATTGAACAGCACCTGGTTGCAGGCAATAATGCAAGACTCCCTGTGGGGCTCCTCTCCTCTTTCTCTATTCCTTCCAGCCTTCTTCCTATAAATACAAAGGCATGCACGGGGAGAAGCATCAAGTAAACGCACGCACGCACAGACAAGAGAGTTATTTGGAAGAAAGGAGTAGTAGGGAACACCTGAAGCCATGTGTATCGCCGCATGGATTTGGCAGGCTCACCCCCAGCACCAGCTCCTCCTCCTGCTCAACAGAGATGAGTTTCATAGCAGGTACAGGATTTCATTTGGGTTTTCGCTGATCCTAGGGGTACTCTCCACTCTGAAAGTAACTACTCTGCATTGTGAAGTCTAGTTTTGGAGTTAAGATTTTCTCCCTCCTGAATTACAATAACAAAATTCTCATGGACCACAAGTCACCTTGTTCAGCGGCTGCATAGCAAAATTCTCCTAGGAAAACTATTTCTCTTGCAGAATAACAATGATGTGTGCTGTTCTTGATGGAATGCAGGCCTACAAAGGCAGTAGGATGGTGGGGGGAGGGCCCAACGAAGATCCTTGGGGGCAGGGATGTGCTTGGTGGAGGGACATGGATGGGAAGCACCAAAGAAGGAAGGCTTGCCTTCCTCACCAATGTGCTCGAGCCTGATGCGATGCCCGGCGCACGCACCAGGGGAGACCTGCCCCTCAGGTTCCTGCAGGTACATCAGAACCCAAGTTGGTGGCCAATGTAGGAGATACGTACATGATAAGAAAGATATATTTCATTTTTTGTGCAAACCAAGTTCTGTTTTTCTACCATGCTTTCTAGTCAGAATTGTGTTTTATCTGTTGCCGTAGTCACTATCTGTCTAGTGTATATTCCGATGTTCTGACAGGATTGGTACATAGATTGCAAATATGAAGACAGGGACATGCATTCCCATTTTTTGAAATCTATACTTTAACCTTTTTAACATTTTAAGCAGCTCCTATGAGAACTGTTAAACTATCAATTGCCCCTAAAAAAATAAGCATTCATATCATGATTCCTAGAATGTACCTTACAAAGATGGAGTATAATCACCACGGAATCACCTTTTAACTTAGCATAGCTCCTCCACAAATAAGCATGATCCACATAATCTGTATTGTGCAGGGTAACAAGGGCCCACTTGACGTTGCAACTGAAGTGGCAAACGAAGCTGATGAGTACAATGGCTTCAACCTTATACTAGCTGATCTAACCAGGAATGTCATGGTCTATGTGTCAAACCGCCCAAAGGGGCAGCCTGCAACTATTCAACTCGTCTCACCGGGGCTCCATGTGCTGTCCAATGCAAGGCTAGACAGCCCTTGGCAGAAGGTAACCATAGAAACTCCATATCCAACTGACACCCTACAGGCTGATAGAACTCTCAGAGTGCCGCAGAAATAGAAATGCATAGGGTGCTGTTAGTTGGTACATCCGGGAACATCAGTAGTGAGCAAGAGATGTTAAATATCCACTGAGGTGTCCTTTTTTTAATTTTATATTTATTGCACCAAAGCTAAGAATCATAAAGGGGGTTGATTCTTGAGCTGGAGAGAAAGCAACATGCAAACCGCTTAAATTATTTCCTTTCCATAGTTATAGACAGCAGTGCATTTAACTCAAGTAATAGCACCACATGTACAAGAAGCAAGACAAGAGTACATAAAAACACATGATTGCAAGCTACTCTGTCCTAATGACCATTTAATATATTAAGGATGTGCCCAGGAATGCAATGCAAATAATTTTTCATCTTTGCGTTATTTCTTGTAGGCTATTCGCCTAGGTAAAAACTTCAGGGAGCTTCTTAGGAAGCATGGCGATGATGAAGTTGTCGCCAAGGATATAGCTGAGAGGCTAATGACTGACACCACTAGGGCCAACAAAGATATGCTGCCAAACACCGGCTGTGATCCTGACTGGGAGCACGGTCTGAGCTCCATCTTCATCGAGGTGCAAACTAAAGAAGTGAGCATACAATTTTTTTTACCGAATTCAAGTTTACAAGTACACTCGGAGTTCAATCAATACTGCAATGATATCTCTATTTTTCACATGCTCCTATTTTTGCAAAGGGGCTCTACGGGACAAGAAGCACAGCAGTTCTTTCAGTAAACTACGATGGCGAGGCTAGCTTATACGAGAAGTACCTCGAGAGTGGTATATGGAAGGATCACACTATGCATTACCAGGTAGAGTAGGCAAATGCACACGTAAAGATGGGAGCCTCAAATAGGAAGAAAGACTGAAGAGCTACACCACTGTGCATGCTGTGCATTCCAAAGTTGCCTCTAAGATCACCCAATGATCCTCTAATTATGGGGATTAAATTATTTATCTTATGCAGATTTATCACTTCAGAGACAAATCCAGTCAAATTGTTGAAGATATGTGTAGTTACAGACCTCATCGTACCACCATTGTCTATCATCATACCTGCTTTACTACCGAAATTACATCTTCAGTTCTTTTATACATTACTAGATAGCAACTCTGATACAGGAGGCCTGAATATATTAAGTACTAAACACTCCAACTATATGGGAAAAAACTCTTAGGGGTACTTGAAGCAAATGTGTGTAGTGTACCTCTTTTCTTCAATAGGCTGGAGTGTGGTGATTGCCCCTGCATTAATTGAAGAAGTCCAGAGCTGTATTTCAGATGTATAAAAGATTTAACCACAAAACATATCATGAATGTTATGTTCCTGCAGTTAAAAGCAGTTGGGATACATGTATTCCCCATTTAGAATCTAACCAAGAGGCAAGACACACAAGAGTATCGGCAAAGGATTGCGGGAAGATGAAAAAGAACACCTCACAAACAGAAGTAGAGCGAAATTCTAATCTTTATTGTTCAAAATATCAGCTTGTATACAAGTAAGCTAGAAAGAACTGTGAAGCCCAGTATTACACCCCAATAGTTGAGAAGTACAGTTTCTCTTGTGTGACCTTGTTCTTCCATGTTTGCTTGTTCTCTGCACGGTTCACGTTGCTGCTCACGGCACTGCTGGGCTATCCACCTTGTAATCGTCCTCTCATGAACAACCAGCTGTTCCAGACAATCCGGGGATCTCAGTTCACAGACGCCACTGGAGATGGTAAGAACCAGCAGCGTCTTGGCCACACTGCCAGATGCTCGCAGTGCACACAGCAGATCAGACCACGCCTTGAGGCGGCCACACCTATTGCCGAACTCTGCTCCTTCTGGCACCACAACCACGGCAAACTCCGAGTGGACCAGCGCTGGGTGATGACGGTACGCCACAAAATCCGTGCCGTACTGCAGGCCTGATCGCACCACCCAGTTCTTCGATCTGAGATGCGAGTATGCCTTGTACATCTCAGGAAATGACTCCGATGTGGTGCACAGGCGATCCCACACCTCCCCTTTGCTTAACCGCTTCTCACTCTCCGACTCGACCAAGATGCATCGCAAAGCATGGCAGAGGTAGAACACCTCCTCGGCGCCCAGCTGGAACCACTGTTTCTCTGCTCCGGCATTCTCCACGGCCCGGCCAAAGGCGGCCCGGTTCAGAAGCATCGCTTGCTGCGGATTCACTCCGAGAACCGCGTCGCCGCCCCGGCTAGATAGAGCCGCCACGAGGTTGGAGCGTTTCAGCGAAGACTGAAGCTCGTCGACAATGCTTGACATGGGGTTGGCTGCTGCCAGAGCTGAGAACTCCTTGCCGTCCTTCCCCTTCTTCCATCTCGGACCCGCCATGTCCAGTAAGCTGAGAACACAACAACACCAGTGTTATGATAATTGATATGGCCTAAGGTTAGAGAACACCGTGGGCATTACAGCAACGAATTTCATGACAGGCTTCGGCCACCACGTCTCAGGATCTAAATCACACCCGGCCTGAATCTGTGCTTGCTGCTTAACAGTGGTTGCTGCTTAACAGTGTGCGACTGCATTTTCAAAAAAAAAAAAACAGTGTGCGACTGCGAATGCAGATGATAATAAAAACGGATACTACAAAAACTGAATCAGATGAAGATGAACACACATCACAGCGCCAGCCACGTACAGTATTAGATTGGTGGAGTGAGGGATGTACCTCGCGGGCACACGGAGGGGGGGGAGGAATCAGCGGGGTGGCGGCGGCGCCGGCGAGGTACTTGAAGGAACTACCGAAGGGGAGCTTGGCCGGAAGACGGGGCCAGGCGGCGGCTGTTGGGGGCGCCGATGTTGCTCTCTCCTCGCGCCCTACGGCGGCGGCTCGGCCTACAGGCTACAGGGGAGTGGAGGCGCGGGCGGATTCAGTCCTATGAGAGATCCTGCCCCAAATCAAAACGTGTCTTCCGGTTGGCTCGCCGCCCAGCGCCGCCCGGTCTCCGAGTCCGGGAGAGAGAGAGAGAGAGAGAGAAAGATCCAAGCTGGGCTTCGCCGGAGAGATGCCGAGAACGATCCTGGTAGCGGGTACAGCTTCCGACGATGGGCTCGGCCCAACTTTCGTTTTGCGACATGCTTCGCGGTTTTTCCTGGTTCTGTTCGACTGTTTCTGTCCGTCCTACCGTTTCGCGTAAAAAAACTGATTGTTTCTTCGTGGATCTCAGTTCAGTTCGCCATGGAACTTTCATCCATCTGCACCTCATTTTGCCACTAAAGATGAATCTGCTGAAACACAAAGAAGAAAAGAACAAAGAAACTACCAGGAGGAACCTCATCATGGCAATCCTCAAGTATATGATCATATAAAATAACAAGTAGATGATACCCCGCGGGTTGCGGCGGGATATTTTAGTGATATAGTATAAGATAAGAGTTCATATAGTTGAATGAGAACTTTGATCAAAAGCAGGGCAGTTCATTATTTGATAGTCGATAAAACTTTATTACATGATCTGAGTACTCAATAAGTGCATAGTTAACTCTTCAATGTCTTGGTGGATCTTCCATTATCCAAAGGATAGATGTGAAATTTCTCTTTCAATGAATGATGTATTGAATGTTTGCATTATCCGGATACGAAGGTCCTCCTTGGTTTCCCTCTTCTAAAGATAGATGCAGTGTCCCTAGGTATTTGTATTACCTCACTATACATCTTGCTAGCTTCAGTTTGACGATTATTTACAATGCCCCAATCCATATTTACAAAATACCAGCCAATAATATTAGCCATGGTATACCAACCTCTTGATGAGCAGAGTGAGACAACCTACAGTGAAAACATAACAACTGAGATCGCGAACATATGAAAGTCATGTATGGAGCAGAGTGAGGCAACTTAAAATGCTTAAAGGTCCATTACTTATGTCTTCTAGCAGCTGCTAGGGTATAGTGTTGATACAGTTATAGAGGAATACAAAATGGAATTTGTATGTGCTTAATTACGTTAAAAAAATTACGTTAACTGAGTATTGAGTCTCCGTCTATGTCAGCTCCACAGGTTTTGAGGACCGGGGAAATGAAAGAATTTTTGACGTGAACTTAACCAAAAGCACTATAAGTATTTACTCTGCAAACCTTGAAGAGTCTTCCGAATCCAGAAAACTCAACAATGTATAAGAGTATCCCCTAAATAGCATCAACAACAAAAATAGGTGCAAGGGCAGGAGCACCAGCAGGTGGCATCATGAGCCTTTTATCCTGAAGCTGGTGTGACTTGGCTTCTTTTTACACTACAGAAATACCAAAAGGTTCCTCGAATGATTCATGTTACATACTTCAAGACGCCAGCATATCAAAGGGTATGATCAGTTGAAACATGCAAAATTTGATGCTTGTTGTAAACATACATAGATTATTTGACTTGGCACATCAATATCTTCACATTTTGCAACACATCTGGCACAGGGAAGAAATGACGGCATGAGATGCCCATGACCTAAAGGAGTACACTGTACAGGATATAAATGAACTCTATTATTCTTGCTTGCAATTATTGTAATGAACGAAAATCACTTCTAAAATATTACGGGATACAAATGAACTCTATTATTCTTGCTTGGAATTATTGTAATGTAACAAAAATCAGGGGAATTTGAGGTGAACACATATACATGCTAACAGTAAGAGGAAAAAATAGTGTTTGTTCAATGTAAATTAAAATTAAGGGTAAGAGGTGAAAGATTCTGTACCAAGGCGATAGCATGTTCCTACTTTACTTGGACGACCAACACGCAGAAGGAAAATCCAATCCAATCCAATCCAATCGGCAGGAGGCAATACGCCGAGCAGCTTCGAGCTGAAGTGCAACCTAACAAATTGGCAGACCTGGGACTTCTTAAACCATACACAATTCCATGGAATAATGCATGCTGCTGCTCGGGTGGATCTCCGCCATCACGCCTGGGTGGAGAACACAGAGTTATGTTGCCATACGAACATACAAAGATATGGAGTCGAAGTAGAGGTAACGGCGGCGTAGAACTGGGGAATTGTGGATCCGTGGATGGATCTAGCCAGATGAATAGAGAGGATGAAAGCATCTTGGTGGCACAGGTGGGCATACGTGAAAATAAATGACAGGCGACCGGCTCGCCTGCCTCTCTAGCATGGTCGTTCCGTGGACCCGTGGCAAGAAAATGCATAGACACAGAGTCTAATAAATTGACGGTGGAGGGAGCTGACAACCAATAGAAAGAATTACGGTGACGTGGCCTATCTGCATTTTGAGAGAAATCACTTAGTGGGTCATTTCTATTTAGATATAGAAGATTATCAAGGACATAAAATATGTCCGTAAAATTAATAAAACACTATTTCATTTCTTCTTTACTTTTTAAGATGAACGGGATAATATGTAGAGCAACTGAACGGATAGACGTCGCCTATAGGGGGGTGAATAGGCGATTTAAAACTTTTCCGAGGAGCCGGAATATCCGGTCCAAGAATGACTCGGAAATTCCGGTATGCTTGGTAAAGGCGGAATAAAACTAGAGGTTTACTTTAACAAGCATACAACCTATATATAAAAACTAGGCTCACCTATGTGCACCAACAACTTATGCTAAGCAATACAATTAACAAGGTGATAGCAAGATATATGACTTCAAGCACGAAGGCTATCACAATGTAAAGTGCATAAGTAAAGAGCTCGGGTATAGAAATAACCGAGGCACGCGAAGACGAGGATGTATTCCCGAGTTCCACCCAAAGGGTATACGTCTCGTTTGAAGAGGTGTGCGAAACCACAACAGGTTAGCCGCAACGCCACAAAGGCTCACCTTCTTCTCCTGATGAACTCAACCACAAAAGGTTACGAGTTCACCTTCCACTATTGATCTCCTTTGGGGCGAAGATCGAATCTCGTACAACTCTTGAGGCACACACCTACAACTTAATTGGGGGCTCCCAAGTCTTGAGGCACACACCCACAACTTAATTGGGGGCTCTCAAGTGACCACAAAAGGTCTTGACCACAAAAGGTCTTGGCCACAAAAGGCCGGCCACAAAAGGCGTCTAGGGTAAAGACCCAAGAGTAACAATCTCACAAGTAACACCACCACGAATCCTCGTGTAGGGCTCAAACCGATGCAAATGCAATGGCAAGAGCACACGAAGTGCTCAAGTTCTTCACGCTCAAATTCCAACACAACAACAAATGTTTATGGGGGAATAAGAGAGGAAGAACAAAGGAAACCATAAATGAGTCAAATCCTTCACTCCCAAATCCCACCAAAAGCAACTAATGCTTATGGGGGGAGAGGAGAGGAAGAACAAAGGAGAAGAACCACAAAGGAACTCCAAGAACTAGATCCACTAGGTTCCCCTCACTTAGAGGAGAGATGGATTGGAAGGATTGTAGATCTAGATCTCCTCTCAACTTTCCCTAAAGAATATGGAAGATTCCATGGAGGCATTGAGAGGGAAGTGAGCTTTCCAAGGTTAACAATGGAGTAGGAGAGAAGGGAAAAACGTGCTGCCTTGGGTTAGCTGGGGAAGAAGAAGGGGAGGGGTATTTATACCCCTACAGGAAATATAGCCGTTGGCTGTTTCGACACTCGGAAATTCCGGTATAAGTGAGACTCGGAAATTCCGGTTACCCGGAAATTCTGAGTCCATGGAATTTCCGAGTAGAAATTCCGGCTGGAGTCAGAACCAAAACCAAACTTTTCCTTAGCCGTTTCTGGAGGACTTTTCTGGGTGCACTCGGAAATTCCGGTAGACGGAAATTTCCGAGCACAATTTCCGACTGGAGTCAGAACCCTTTTTCTCCTTTCCTTAGGCCCAGTTCTTTTCAGCTGAGGCTTGTGTAGCAACGGCTGCAGCTTAGCTGCCCCAGAGAAACTGTAGTGGAAATAAGCCACAGAGAAACTGCAGTCCAGTTCTTTTCAGCTTATGGCGCCTGAGCTTAAGTCGTGAGTTATATGTCGAAAAGCAAATATGTCCCTAGACTAAAGTTGTGTCATATATAAAATTTATATTCCGTATTATCTAATGCTCGTAATGTTTATAAGAAAAGTAAACTGATTTACGAACATAATAAATAAATTAATATAAGAAAAAAGAAAGGTATGTAGTTGGGAAACATGTAAACCAAAGGCAACATCATCAAACTATTATATTTTTCTTCAAAAGCGTTCCCGATAATAACACCATTTGTTGTTACAAATAATCAAGGCACAAGACTCTGAGCAATAGCATTACATACAATGTCCATTGTACCATCGTCTACGGGTGCAACACTCGGATTAGAAGCACTCTCCACATGAACATATGCATCGGTGTCAAACTTGTCAAAATGCTCATCGCTTAGATTGCTGTCACGAACGAAGTTATGGAGACACATGCATGCAGTTACGATCATCGCTTGCACCTCTGGCTTGTACCTTGTTATGCCTAAGAGAATTCGCCACTTCATCTTGAGAACGCCAAATGCTCTTTCAACATCGTTTCTTAGAGAGGAATGGCGATGGTTGAAGGTCTCCTCTCTCCCTCGTGGAGGTGCTTGTTGGAACTCGGGTACATGGTACCGTTGTTGTTTGTAAGGCGCTAGATATCCAACTTTGTTTGGATATCCGGAGTCAACGAGATAGTATTTATCTGCAGTGACATAAAATAATCATTGGTCATTAATTATTTTAACAAACAATAGTAAAATTATCCATGTATGATGATTACCTTGTGGCGGGTGTGGATAACTTTCATACTCAACCTTAGCGTCAGACCATACACGTGTGTCATGAACAGATCCAGGCCAACCCGCAACTACAAAAGTGAACCTCATATCGAAATCACATATTGCCATAACATTTTGACTTGTAACACCTTTTGTGTTGCGATATTTAGGCTGATCTTGTGCTGACACAACACAAGGAATATGTGTTCCGTCTAAGGCCCCGATGGCATTCTTGAAGTGAGGCCAAAATTTACGACCCCTTAGTTTTGGATGAACT
Organism: Poa annua; assembly: GCA_026929855.1. NCBI lineage: Eukaryota > Viridiplantae > Streptophyta > Magnoliopsida > Poales > Poaceae > Poa > Poa annua. The sequence goes on along the minus strand of CM049431.1, from coordinate 72,777,480 downwards.
TGGGAGTATGTTGGATCTTTGGGTTTGATATAATCACCGGCCATACGATACACACATTTCAAAACTTCATGAAACTTCTTATTAATAGTATATCGACTATGTTCAAATCGATCTGAGACATTCTCGGTACTCTGACGTGACCCCAAAGTCCATAGAAACTGAGCCAATGCTTCTTTACTTGACATGTTGCAAGTTGACTTAAGACCATATCTCTCAACCAACATGTCATGTAATGGGTAAAATACTGACCTTCGCATCCTAAACATAGAGTAGAACATGCGTCCATCCTGTTCTTTATCTTCCACCCATTGGAGTCCTGTTATAGTTGGTACTCTTCTTGGTGCATATGGAACTCTCTCATGTCTTTGAATATAATACCCCATTGCAACCATGCACATCTCAAATTCTTCATCTTCTGTATCAACTGATATATCCATCTGACACATAAAAATATACCATTAAAATTTAGAGAAGTTTATAACAAGTAATAGGTTCAACACAATACGAGTCACAGAGCAAACAATATATTATTGATAATACAATTCGCCCAGCAAATGATAGATCCAATACAATACAAGTACAAGAGAAATTATAGCTTCACGAAGATAATACTTTATAGCAAATGATAGGTCCAAGACGATATAAATATGTGAAGGGGTTACGGTGCAGAAAACAATAATTTTCTAGCGTATGAAACCCTAACTTAGCTAGGATCTATCTATCCAGTACATGCGATAACGGTGGCGGAATGGGTTACATTACCTCCATGTAGACCGATAGCGGGGATTACGCTCCCGCACAAGCGTTGACGATGAAGTCGTACGTAGCCGACCTTGAGGTCGCGGAGAACTTGTCGCGATGACGAAGACGATGACATCGGGGTGTCGATGATGACCTGCGTCGACGGGCGTCGGGCGGAAGAAGGCGGGGCGCCGGCACCAGGGGGTGCGCCGGCGAAAGAGGGGGGGACGGCGCGGCGGATGCAGGAGCAAGACGTCGCCCAGGCTCCTCAAAAAGAGTTACCTCCGAGCACTTGCAAACATACGGAGCTTAGCGACAACCCTCGGTCATTCAGATCCAGCTGAAATCGCAGGGGTAGATCTAATCTGGAATCCCGCAGGGCAACGGTGCCGGCGGTATAGCTTAGGTGGAGAGAGGGGGCAAAACGGGCGGAGAAACAGCTCGCCGGCCTGCAATACAATTAATTGTATTTTCCAATGAATTAATCCAATTAATATGCCTTGCTATATAAAGGGGGGAGGGGGTGTGCAAACCCCCTTAGCTCCCCCATGTGGGACTAAAGGAGGAGAGGGAGGGGGGGTTCGGCCGAACCCCCCATGGGCTTGTCCCACTCCTAGTCCAACTCGGACTAGGGGGCCCAAGCCCCCCCCCCCCCTTCCTTAGGTGGTGCGGCTCCCCCCTCTTGGGCCCTCTTAGGGCCCATGTAGGTGGGAGCCCCATTTTTCCTTTATTTAATTAATATTAAATTAATATAAAAATCCCATTAATTCATAATTAATATATTTATATATAATTCAATATCCCGTGACTCCGAAACAATTTCGGAACCACCCGAACAACATTCGGACATCCCTGGAACCATTCCAGACCTTCCCGGAACTCCTTCCGGACCACCGGAACTCTTTCCGGATCATTTCTCTCTCTCCAACAAAATCGTATATTATTCCAAAACCTATCTCCTGGTGTCGCTAAGACCTTAGCTTTGTTACGCTACGGTTCAAGAACACTCCAGACATGGTCGAGACACTCCGCTCACCAATGACCGTCAGGGATACCTGGATGTATATGACGGCCCCTGTGCATTCTACGAATCGTCGTTGAACCATAAATATGATATTCATTCCCTTTGTTTCTGCGATACTACCTTGTCCGAGATATGATCGTAGACACGCTGATGTCTTTGTTGTATCTCGTTATCGACAAAGGTTATTAACTCGTCTGTGATATTACATCTCCATGACCTAGTCATAAGCTGAAGGAGATATGCCCTAGAGGCAATTAATAAAGTGTATTCATTATCATATCTCGTTTGTTCACAATAGGTTTTTGTGTCATGCTAGAACCGTATTAAGCGGAAACATTAATACGGGTATGATACGTAAACAACCAGGTCCCTAGTAGCCTCTACTAAGACTAGTTTCGTTGCGCGATTGATGATCGAGGTTTCCCGGTCATGGGGCATGGCGCCGGTCGGCAATGGGAGTCATATCGTTGGAGAACGATGTGATGGACATACCCAGATTTGGAGAACGTAGTCGTTACGCCTTTGACCGTGAGATCAACTCTTATTGTTATTCCTGGAAGATACTTTGATCGCACCAAACGTCGTATCTTATTTAGTATGACAATAACGGTGATACTTTTGGGTATCGGAAAGGAGTAGTTGAGACGAGGGTTCAAGAGAGGGATTTGCCAGTCCGCATAGCAGGATAGATACTCTCGGGACCACTCGGTGAGATCATGTCTAATGAGCTTGCAAGCATGTGACTAGGTCACGGAGACATGAGATCATGAACGAGTAGAAGATAGCGTCGTCGGTAACGAGGTCGGGATTAGGTATGGAGATATCTATGGAACGACGCTCGGACGTGCTAAGTATCGCTATGGCAAAAGGTTTAAGACTTTGCGTTCAGGTTTGATAGATGAAAGTCATTCGTTATATCACAGGGATTAATTCATGGGGTCCAGGCCTACGAGTTAGTCGTTGATCATAAAGGAGTCTTGGTCATACCTGTTATTATATCGAACCGCTAGGGTAACACACTTAAGGGGTTTCTACAAGACAACCGGAAAGGAAAGAGATCACCAGGAGCGTCCCGGGAGGGGTCCGATGGAGATCGGGCAGCGACGAAAGAGTTTTCGGAGCTAGAAAAAATTATATATATTATGTTTGATATTAATTAGTGTAATTAATATGCAAATATGATTTTATATATTTATTTTCGAATTTATTTAGGCTGATTTCCCTAAATGGGCCTTCTGGTCGAAAGAAGGCCCAAGAGGGGGGAAAATCCCTAGGGGATTCGGTGGGGGCCATGGTGGCCGGCCTGGATGGGCCAAGGGGCCCACCAGGGGGCCGGCGCATGTAGCCTAGCCGCACCAGGCATGTGGGGATAGTCCCACATTGCCTGGCTGGCAAGGTTGGCTCCCCCTGGGAGCCTATATAAGAAGGGGCACCCCTGGCCTTTTAATTCACCAATTAATTCCCAATTTCTCTCTCGATCTCGTGGTTCCCTTGTCGGAGCCGCGCCGAGCTGAGGAGGGGGATCTCTTCCACCATAGCCCGTTGCCGCGCTGCTGGTGTTCCGGTCCAAGTCTTCCGCTGCTCGTCCTGGACTGGAGCTTCAGAGGCCGTCGTCTCCACCGTACGTGTGTGACGCCCTGCGAGGTGCTGCGCTAGCGGTACTCGGAGGTCTGCTTCCTCTACACGACCTTGAGGTCGGCTTCGTCGGTCTTCATCGACAATGTTTGTGCGGGAACGTAATCCCCGCTTTCGGTCTACAAGGGTACGTATTCTGATCTCCGTTTGTACTACTATATCTGCATAGAATAGATCTTGGCATGCTTTTAGGATATCGTTGGTAGGAAAAATTTTGTTTTCTGCACACGATCCCCTTCAGTGGTATCAGAGCCGATCTATCGTAGATATAGCTGTACGCTGTTAGAACCCGTGCTCTGCACGGGGGCACCGTTCCTGTTATTTGCTACCCTCTAGCGTGCACTTGTGTATTCCAGCGGCATTGAGTTGATGAAGCGGACCGGACCGACTTTACGCGTACGCTTACGCGAGACTGGTTCCACTACTGACATACGGCTTGTACCGTATATGTGGCTGGCGGGTGTCAGTTTCTCTCTCTTTAGTTGGTCTTCGCATTTTCAATGGAGGGCCCGAAAGGGATGCTTAAACATGCTATTATTGGATCGTTGTTGTGGTCATAAGGTTCGTAGGTATGAAGCGGTTCTATTTAAGAAAGCCCCAAGCCACGTAAAATATGCAAAAGATAAAGTAGAAGTGTCTAACTTTATTTTGCAGGGGCTATGTGATATGGTCTAGGTAGGTTTATTAAATTGTTTATAAACTGCGGGCGCCAAGAAGACCATGGCGCAATGGACTATATCACATTGCATTACATTTGATGTTTTGTGTGCATCTTATATTGTGTGATTGTGTGTATAGTATACATTAGTTACACGGCGGTAGCTATATAAGATGATCCCTTCAAAATACCACAAGTGTTCTCCCTCCAACGCGCACCACCAAGAAAGTTCTACGTTATGAGGCAGGCCGTGATGATCGGGTGTCAGACATCTCGTCGTTCGCATACAGTGGGTGTAAGCCATGTTGCACAAGCGTCAGCGTGGAGGTCTTTGGTGGCGAGCCTAGCATATTCAGAAATATGGCATCGGAACAGGAAGATCGAAAGGTCGAGCACGAGTCACAAAATTGGTGTGGCGGACGATTTTGTCTACTCTTGAAGTTGTGCGGCCGGCTCTGATGATGAGGGATGGTGCAATGGATGGGGGTCGTGTAATCGCTTGAACGACCAGGAGGAATGTTCGTTTGAGTGGGAGTTATGCTAGTTATTTTCTAAAATACTATAACTCAAAATTATTATGAACAAAGTCTTATGTTGTTGCAAATTCCATTGTAGATGTCTCGCCCCTCGTTTAACCTAGGTCTGTTCCTTGAGAAAGAAAAGCTTAAGACCAATGGGTCAAACTTCATGGCCTGGTTCCGCAACCTGAGGATCCTCCTCACTCCCCATAGGGTGGCCTACGTCATTGAGGCCGCCATAGGTGACCCTCCCGCAGATGATGCCTCTGAGGATGAGAAGAAGGTCTTCCAGACCCGATCGGAGGATTCTGCCTTTGTCCAGAGTGGCATGCTCTACGCCATGGAAGCCGACCTGCAGAAGCGTTTTGAGAAGATGAGCGCCTTTGAGATCGTTTCGGATCTTAAGGTTGTCTTCGCGCCGCAGGCTAAGGCTGAGAGATATGAGGCTTCTGAGCTTTTCTTCTCGGCCAAGATGGAAGAGCATAGCAGTGTGAGCGAGCATGTAGTCAAGATGTCTGGCTACGTTCAACGCCTGAATGCTCTAGAATGCAAGATTCCCGATGAGCTGGCGATTGATAGGGTGTTGCAATCGTTGCCGCCAAGCTACAAAGGCTTCGTCATGAACTACAACATGCAGGGCATGGCTAAGTCCCTGGGTGAAGTGTTCGTGATGCTCAAGACTGCTGAGGTAGAGATTAAGAAGGAGCACACGCTGTTGATGATCAACAAGACCGTTGATTTCATGAAATCCGGTGGCAAGGGAAAGCAGAGCTGGAAGTCCAGGAGGGAGGCAAAGTTGGCTGCCAAGCCCAGGACTAACAGGTTTGGTCCCAGAGCTAGCGTGGAGTGTTTCTACTGCAAGGGGAAGGGTCACTGGAAGCGCAACTGCCCCAAGTACCTGGAGGATAGGAAGTCTGGCAAGACGGTCGACAAAGAGCAAGGTATATTTGATATACATGTTATAGATGTGTACCTTACATCCGCCCGGAGCAACACGTGGGTATTTGATACTGGTTCTGTTGCTCATATATGTAACTCTCAGGAGGAGTTACGGAATAGACGGCGGCTGGCGAAGGATGAGGTGACGATGCGCGTCGGCAACGGATCGAGAGTCGACGTGGTGGTTGTCGGCACGCTCCCTCTGCATCTACCATCGGGATTAGTTTTGGTTTTAAATAAGTGTTATTTTGTGCCATCCTTGAGTGTAAACATTATAAGTGGGTCTTGCCTGTTACAAGACGGTTATTCATTTAAATCAGTGTCAAGCAATTGTGCTATTTATATGAATGATATCTTTTATGTTGATGCTCCCGAGAATAACGGTTTATTCTTGTTGAATCTCGATCGTAGTACTCACTGAAGGGGATCGAGTGCAGAAAACAAAAAAATTCCTAGCAACGATATCCTTAAACTAGCCAAGATCTACACTATGCAGATATAGAAGTACGGCGGAGATCGGAATACATACCCTCGTAGACCGAATAGCGGGGATTACGCTCCCGCACAAGCGTTGACGACGAAGACGACGTAGCCGACCTCTAGGTCGCGGAGAACTCGGCGCGACGAAGACGACGAAGATGACCTCAAGGTCGGGTGGAGGAAGTAGGCCTCCGAGTACCGCAAGCGCAGCACCTCGCAGGGCGTCACACACATACGGTGGAGACGACGGCCTCCGAAGCTCCAGTCCAGGACGAGCAGCGGAAGACTTGGACCGGAACACCAGCAGCGCGGCAGCGGGCTATGGTGGAAGAGATCCCCCTCCTCTACTCGGCGCGGCTCCGACAAGGGAACCACGAGATCGAGAGAGAAATTGGGAATTAATTGGTGAATTAAAAGGCCAGGGGTGCCCCTTCTTATATAGGCTCCCATGGGGAGCCAACCTTGCCAGCCAGGCAATGTGGGACTATCCCACAGCCTGGTTTGGCCAAGGCGGGTGCGCCGGCCCCCCCATCTGGCCCACCTAGGCCGGCCTCCATGCCCCCACCGAATCCCCTTGAGGATTTTCCCCCTCTTGGGCCTTCTTTCGATCAGAAGACCCATTTAGGGAAATCAGCCTAAATAAATTTGAAAATAAATATATAAAATCATATTTGCATATTAATTACACTAATTAATATCAAACATAATATATATAATTTTTCCTAGCTCCGAAAACTCGTTCGGCGCTGCCTGATCTCCATCGGACCCCTCCCGGGACATTCCCGGTGATCTCTTTCCTTTCCGGTTGTCTTGTCGAAACCCCTTAAGTGTGTTACCCTAGCGGTTCGATATAATAACAGGTACGATCAAGACTCCTCTATGATCGACGACTAACTCGTAGGCCTGGACCCCATGAATCAATCCCTGTGATATAACGAATTACTTTCATCTATCAAACCTGGACGTCTAGTCTTAAACCCTTTGTCATGGCGATACTTAGCGTGTCCGAGCATCATTCTCAGATATCTCCATACCTAGCATGATCTCGTTGCCGACATCGCTATCTTCTACTCGTCTATGATATTATGTCAGCTGGTGACCTAATCACATGTTTGCAAACTCTTTTGACATAATCTCACCGAGTGGGCCCTAGAGTATCTATCCAGCTATGCGGACTGACAAATCCCGCTGTTGACCCCTCGTCTCAACTACCCCTTTCCGATACCCAAAAGTATCACCGTTATTGTCATACTAAATAAGATACAACGTTTGGTGCGATCAAAGTATCTTCCAGGAATAACAATAAGAGTTGGTCTCACGGTCTTAAGGCGTAATGACTATGTCCTATAAATACTGGGTACGTCCATCACATCGTTACTCCTAACGATATGAATTCCATTGCCGACCGGCGCCATGCCCTATGATCGGAAAACCTCGATCATCAATCGCGCAGCGAAACTAGTCTTAGTAGAGGCTACTAGGGACCTGGTTGTTTATCTACCACACCTGAATTAATGTTTTCGCTTAATACAGTTATAGCATGGTGTAAAACATATAATGAACGATTGGGATATTGCCAATAAACTATGTTTATTAAGTGCCTCTAGGGCATATTCCCTTCAGTCTCCCACTTGCACTAGAGTAACACTTAATCTAGTTTACAACCTGATAAAAGCTCAACACCCATAGCATCTTGGTGCCTGCTCGCCTTGTGGAAGAGGAATCCAGTCAATAGAACTCACACATTGAGATCTATATGTGCTTTGCAACACTTCTATGTCACCTAGTTTGACATCAACCCGTATCTTACGATGACGGTGAAATATATCCCAGTGGATGGAGTGAGACTCGAGCATTCGCGTAGCATGCGCCTTAAAAGTCTGAAAGATCTATTAAGGGGACCACCTACGCTCGGAAAACTGCTCAGTCCAATCACACTTGCTACTTCTAAAGTCGCGATATATTTCTATACCTATGTAGATTATACGACAGTGCATTCATATGCGACTTCGCAAACTAACCATGTCTATCTTCAAAATAAAGGACATCTCCTATATGAGATTTCTAGTCGTATGGGTCAGTGTAATAACTTGCATCATCGTAACCGCTTTACGGCAAGTTGCCATTCCACTCTTACCCGTTACTAGAAAACCTATCTTCAGTTCTCATAGACACTGAAGAATAAACTTAATTTGTTCATTGATCCACACAAGGATCACTCTAGAACCTGTTCTTGAACCAAGAACTCGGGTCACACTAAGTCGAGCTTTCAGCCTGATAGACTCTATGTGTGATACATAGAGAATGTCGAACATCATTTTCTATCACTGAAAAAGCCAAGATTAACTTAATCTTTTACCTAGTCATACAAGCAAGAACCTCTTTCTTCCCTTGTCCTTTTCTGAAACACTTCAGAATCCTGACTTAGAAAATACTCCGACTTAATGTTATTAAGCCCCCTCTGATCTATACAATTATAAATCGGATGCCTAATACTCCTAACTTCATTTCACAGAAAATTTAATCACTTAAATAATCCTTTACACTCTACTATAGGATCTGTGTCATTCAATATGTCGTTACATACAGAATCACAAATGACACCTAGCTCCCACTCAAATATGCCTTCCGCATATAAGATCAAGGAAAAGCTACTTAGCTCCCACTCAAATATGCCTTCCGCATATAAGATCAAGGAAAGCTACTTTTCTCCCACTCACTTCTTAGCAAATGTAGGTTTCTTCAACTATTTTGGACAACTCCAAAATCCTTTGATCACATTATCAAAGTGAAGATTCCAGCTCCGATATGCTTACTTCTGCCCATGAATGGACAACCGAAGTTTGCATACATGTTTAGCATCCTCAGGATTACAAACCATTCTTAATTACACTATTAAGAACCATGGTTTTCTCATCCATCTATCAATTTCCCATTCGAAATTATAGTAATTGCAAAACGACCCAGAATAGATTTAGGCTTCGCCACTTGAGATAAACTCTCATGTGGTCTATCGGAACTGTTTCACGACAAATCGAATCTGCTCAATGTCTACTCTCTCATAAAATTCCATATGCTATTAACATCCTAGATGCCATCAAGAAGATCTCCCAAGTCAATACCTGGTAATCGTATATGGATTTTATTTCGGATCACAAATGACTCATAGCCAAGGTCCACCATCTCTTCTTCGTAGTTCGTAGGTCTATCATATTCCATTAATATGACCTTCATAACAAGATTGTCGTAACACACAGTGTGGAACACAACCTCGTATGCCTACGCTCTTAGTATGAGCTCAGAACATCATGATCTTGAATCATCAGCTTTTTCAAGCTATGGAGCCTGACACCGAAAACACTTTCGGTTGCGCCACTCTGATGTCTAGAGAAGAAGTTCACCAACTTCGTCTTGCTCTACTTTCTTTCTCACTTATACCCTTGGACAAGAAACTATTTCTTTCGCAAGGTATATCCCGGCAAAGATTTTGCCTATGTCGTGAGACTTGTAACCAACTAACTCTTTAGGTAGGGTATACTACAAAAATTAATCCATTTTAGGTTCGATTACATCGAAACACTAAATTGCTGAAACGACAATCCAGGCTCAAAAGCCATGCCATCACTCGTATGGTATTGTCTCCATGGATTCAAATGGTTTCCCTATTTGCTAACGTGAGTGTTTACGTTTCTACCATATGACTCTAATGATTACAATAATTTGGTAAGAGATTCATTTACCACACACTATCCGATAGGGTGTGATTACGACGCCCTAACACACCATAACACTATGGTGTTCCATGCGACGTAATTTGTGGAATTCTTCTCACAAGTCTTCCAATGATGTGCCAACATTATAACTCAAATCTTCATTCCTCGATTTGCATCGCGGGAATTTGATTTTCTTGTTAAGTTTATTTCCTACTTCATTCTGAACTTCGTTTGATCGAATCAAAAATTCAGACTAACATTCCCCGGAGTGGATATCCATATATCTACTCGGAATATTCATGAAGTCTATGAAATAAATACTTCCACTACACGTTAAAGTACTTCATTGATTCACATACACCCATATGCACGATTCTCAACAAGCTATACTCAAAACGTTCAGTGAAGTTCACGAAATAAAGGTCTCCACTACCCGTCAAATACTTTATTGAACCACATACATCTCCATGTATGACTATCAATAAGTTATATGACCGTTTTCCGAAAACGGTGTCACGGTTATTTTGCAAGTGTCAAAAGATCAAATCTTAGGACTTGTAGGTCCATCCAGTGTGGAGCTAATGCATATAACATTGACATGACTAAACGGTAGTGCCACACATATGTGGTGTCTTTATTAAGTTTGTATCCTTTGGCATTAATATTATGAATGTGGGAGCTTCTACCATCTAAATTCAAATCGGCATATGATCATTACTTCATAAATATAGGACACCAATTTGTCACTATCATGTATGAACAAGTGTCTCGCTAGAGGAGACACACTCGTAACGATCATACCAACACCCGATCATAAAGAATTTATTCAAATGGTAGATCTAGAGGGAGAGTGTCTATGGCCGTCACAACAACTTGACTGCCATTATCAACACGCAATGTCGCCTCATCCTTTCAAGCTACTCAAGCAGTAAACCTGGTTTTTCACAAAACATGACTAGTTCAAGACTTAGTCACTACTGCGAGTACTTGCTTAGCTAAAACATTCATAACATGTATATCATATATACACCATCATCATTGACGACTTTCGGCGATCTGTTTCATTTTCTTGATACTTCCACCGTAATCAAGAACCATGAAGGTGAACGATTCCCCTTGCATGACATAGTCTATGACATAGGATTTGCACTTGGCAACGATGTCTGTCATCCAGCAATTGAGCTGAGCGAGGCGTCTCAATGTTCATTAATCATGAACATATGTCATTAAGCATGACCGCCACGTGCTCCCTCAATGTGTATATTCTCTTCCATCTTGGTTGAGAAGAAAATCAGTCAACGTACTGATAAACTTCATCAACCCAACGTTTGGGGTACCGCGAGTTTAGCGACCATATCATATGTCCGCGATCTAAAAACTCGTACCCACCGTTGGTTCTCTATGGCAGAGATCATAGCATACACTGGACTATGATGATATCATCCGCACAAAATCTGATAATCTAAATTATCTTTTGTCAGCGGAATCTACGGGTTTATCTCCTAGCGGGTATTGTAACACAAAGAGCTAAAGGTTTAAACAAGGAGTATCCTCAAGCTAAAGTATAAAACTATGAAGTTTGGACCCAACCTTTTAAGTTTCTCAATCGCAGGAATGCGCCTAATTTGGAAAAATGCTATCACAATGGTTAATATCTGCAAAGGTTTGCAAAACAGACTCTCTTCATTATATTATGAGTTCTAGTATTTTAGAAAATAACTATCCGAACTCCCACTCAAACGAACATCCCTCCTGGTCGTTTTAAGCGATTACACGACCCCCATCCATTGCACCACCCCTCATCATCAGAGCCGGCGGCACAACTTCAAGAGTAGACAAAAGTCCGTCACACCAATTTTGTGACTCGTGCTCGACCATTCGGTCTCCCTGTTCCGAGGCCATATTTCTGAATATGCTAGGCTCGCCACCAAAAACCTCCACGCTGACGCTTGTGCAACATGGCTTACACCCACTATATGCGAACGACGAGATGTCTGACACCCGATCATCACGGACTGCCTCATAACGTAGAACTTTCTTGGTGGTGCGCGTTGGAGGGAGAACACTTGTGGTATTTTGAAGGGATCATCTTATATAGCTACCGCCGTGTAACTAATGTACACTATACACACAATCACACAATATAAGATGCACACAAAACATCAAATGTAATGCAATGTGATATAGTCCATTGCGCCATGGTCTTCTTAGCGCCCGCAGTTTATAAACAATTTAATAAACCTACCTTGACCATATCACATAGCCCCTGCAAAATAAAGTTAGACGCTTCTACTTTATCTTTTGCATATTTTACGTGGCTCGGGGCTTTCGCAAATAGAACGGCTTCATACCTACGAACCTTATGACCACAACAACGATCCAATAATTGCATGTTTAAGCATCCCTTTCGGGCCCTCCATTGAAAATGCAAAGCCAACTAAAGAGAGAGAAACAGGCACCCGCCAGCCACAGATACGGTATAAGCCGTATGTCAGTAGTGGAACCAGTCTCGCGTAAGCGTACGCGTAAAGTCGGTCCGGGCCGCTTCATCAACTCGATGCCGATGGAATCACAAGTGCACGCTAGAGGGTAGCAAATAACAGGAATGGTGCCCCCGTGCAGAACACGGGTTCTAACAGCGTACAGCTATATCTACGATAGATCGGCTCTGATACCACTGAAGGGGATCGAGTGCAGAAAACAAAAAATTTCCTAGCAACGATATCCTTAAACTAGCCAAGATCTACACTATGCAGATATAGAAGTACGGCGGAGATCGGAATACATACCCTCGTAGACCGAATAGCGGGGATTACGCTCCCGCACAAGCGTTGACGACGAAGACAACGTAGCCGACCTCTAGGTCGCGGAGAACTCGGCGCGACGAAGACGACGAAGATGACCTCAAGGTCGGGTGGAGGAAGTAGGTCTCCGAGTACCGCAAGCGCAGCACCACGCAGGGCGTCACACACATACGGTGGAGACGACGGCCTTTGAAGCTCCAGTCCAGGACGAGCAGCGGAAGACTTGGACCGGAACACCAGCAGCGCGGCAGCGGGCTATGGTGGAAGAGATTCCCCTCCTCTACCCGGCGCGGCTTCGACAAGCGAACCCCGAGATCGAGAGAGAAATTGGGAATTAATTGGTGAATTAAAAGGCCAGGGGTGCGCCTTCTTATATAGGCTCCCAGGGGGAGCCAACCTTGCCAGCCAGGCAATGTGGGACTATCCCACAGCCTGGTTCGACCAAGGAGCGTTCGCCGGCCCCCTGGTGGGCCCCATCTGGCCCACCTAGGCCGGCCTCCATGCCCCCACCGAATCCCCTTGAGGATTTTCCCCCTCTTGGGCCTTCTTTCGACCAGAAGGCCCATTTAGGGAAATCAGCCTAAATAAATTCGAAAATAAATACATAAAATCATATTTGCATATTATTACACTAATTAATATCAAACATAATATATATAATTTTTCCTAGCTCCGAAAACTCTTTCGGCGCTGCCCGATCTCCATCGGACCCCTCTCGGGACATTCCCAGTGATCTCTTTCCTTTCCGGTTGTCTTGTCGAAACCCCTTAAGTGTGTTACCCTAGCGGTTCGATATAATAACAGGTACGATCAAGACTCCTCTATGATCGACGACTAACTCGTAGGCCTGGACCCCATGAATCAGTCCTTGTGATATAACGAATGACTTTCATCTATCAAACCTGGACATCTAGTCTTAAACCCTTTGTCATGGCGATACTTAGCGTGTCCGAGCATCATTCTCAGATATCTCCATACCTAGCATGATCTCGTTACCGACATCGCTATTTTCTACTCGTCTATGATATTATGTCAGCTGGTGACCTAGTCACATGTTTGCAAACTCTTTTGACATAATCTCACCGAGTGGGCCCTAGCGTATCTATCCGGCTATGCGGACTGACAAATCCCGCTGTTGACCCCTCGTCTCAACTACCCCTTTCCGATACCCAAAAGTATCACCGTTATTGTCATACTAAATAAGATACGACGTTTGGTGCGATCAAAGTATCTTCCAGGAATAACAATAAGAGTTGGTCTCGCGGTCTTAAGGCGTAATGACTATGTCCTATAAATACTGGGTACGTCCATCACATCGTTACTCCTAACGATATGACTTCCATTGCCGACCGGCGCCATGCCCTATGATCGGAAAACCTCGATCATCAATCGCGCAACGAAACTAGTCTTAGTAGAGGCAACTAGGGACCTGGTTGTTTATCTACCACATCTGTATTAATGTTTTCGCTTAATACAGTTATAGCATGGTGTAAAACATATAATGAACGATTGGGATATTGCCAATAAACTATGTTTATTAAGTGCCTCTAGGGCATATTCCCTTCCGTCTCCCACTTGCACTAGAGTAACACTTAATCTAGTTTACAACCTGGTAAAAGCTCAACACCCATAGAATCTTTGGAGAACGATGTGATGGACATACCCAGATTTGGAGAACGTAGATGTTACGCCTTTGACCGTGAGATCAACTCTTATTGTTATTCCTGGAAGATACTTTGATCGCACCAAACGTCGTATCTTATTTAGTATGACAATAACGGTGATACTTTTGGGTATCGGAAAGGAGTAGTTGAGACGAGGGGTCAAGAGCGGGATTTGCCAGTCCGCATAGCAGGATAGATACTCTCGGGCCCACTCGGTGAGATCATGTCTTATGAGTTTGCAAGCATGTGACTAGGTCACGGAGACATGAGATCATGAACGAGTAGAAGATAGCGTCGTCGGTAACGAGGTCGGGATTAGGTATGGAGATATCTATGGAACGACGCTCGGACGTGCTAAGTATCGCTATGGCAAAAGGTTTAAGACTTTGCATTCAGGTTTGATAGATGAAAGGCATTCGTTATATCATAGGGATTAATTCATGGGGTCCAGGCCTACGAGTTAGTCGTTGATCATAGAGGAGTCTTGGTCATACCTGTTATTATATCGAACCGCTAGGGTAACACACTTAAGGGGTTTCGACAAGACAACCGGAAAGGAAAGAGATCACCGGGAGCGTCCCGGGAGGGGTCCGATGGAGATCGGGCAGCGACGAAAGAGTTTTTGGAGCTAGGAAAATATATATATATATTATGTTTGATATTAATTAGTGTAATTAATATGCAAATATGATTTTATATATTTATTTTCGAATTTTTAGTCTGATTTCCCTAAATGGGCCTTCTGGTCGAAAGAAGGCCCAAGAGGGGGAAAAATCCCTAGGGGATTCGGTGGGGGCCATGGTGGCCGGCCTGGATGGGCCAAGGGGCCCACCAGGGGGCCGGAACACCTAGCCTAGCCGCACCAGGCATGTGGGGATAGTCCCACATTGCCTGGCTGGCAAGGTTGGCTCCCCCTGGGAGCCTATATAAGAAGGGGCACCCCTGGCCTTTTAATTCACCAATTAATTCCCAATTTCTCTCTCGATCTCGTGGTTCCCTTGCCGGAGCCGCGCCGAGCTGAGGAGGGGGATCTCTTCCACCATAGCCCGCTGCCGCGCTGCTGGTGTTCCGGTCCAAGTCTTTCGCTGCTCGTCCTGGGCTGGAGCTTCAGAGGCCGTCGTCTCCACCGTACATGTGTGACGCCCTGCGAGGTGCTGCGCTAGCGGTACTCGGAGGTCTGCTTCCTCTGCACGACCTTGAGGTCGGCTTCGTCGGTCTTCATCGACAACGTTTGTGCGGGAACGTAATCCCCGCTTTCGGTCTACAAGGGTACGTATTCCGATCTCCGTTCGTACTACTATATCTGCATAGAATAGATCTTGACATGCTTTTAGGATATCGTTGGTAGGAATTTTTTTGTTTTTTGCACACGATCCCCTTCATAATATGCGCAGCTATATAGATGCAATCTCACCGAGTGGACCCAGAGTATCTTTCCATTACAAGAATGAACAAATCCCGCTCTTGATCCTTACGTCTCGATGCTCTTTCGGAATACCCAAGATGGACACCGTTATTGTCATGCTATATAAGACACAACGTTTGATGCTCTCAAAGCACCCCTACGAAGCATCAATAAGTACGGTCTCACGTTATAAGGAATAAGCTATCATATTCTTATCTATTACAAATGACAAACATCGTAATACGATCTTATTGCAATACTTTGCGTATGTCCATCACCTTATTCAACTAACAAGATGACCCCATTGTCAACCGACGTCATTTTCCTTGATCAGGAATCTCAATCAACTGTTGCACAATGGACTAGCTCATATAGAGGCTTGCTAGGGACCTGGTTGTCTATGTATCACACGTGTATCAATAACTCCGATTAATACAGTTATAGCATAATACACAAACCTATTATAAACTTATGAGATAACGTAATAAATACTACTTATTTATTTGCCTCTAGGGCATATCTCCTTCAGTCTCCCACTTGCACTAGAGTACAAATAAACTAGCTTCATTCTACTTTATCAAAATCCCTTATCAAATAAGAAGCATTTGATAATGCTTGCTAGTGGAAGAGTGTTACTCTGACAATCTGCACAATCCATGATTGTACATACTTTTGCGATTCATTGATATCATCTTGCTTGATATCACCATGTTATTCTAGAAACATATATGCAAATACGGTAACAAAGTGAGACTGCTGTTTCCCAGCGCTTACTCTGATTATACTAACCAGATAACTGCCCTGAAAAACACACTCAGTCATACAGAGCCCCTTGTAACAATTACAAACTCGCGATATCTACATACTCTCACACCAATGTAGAAAACTTGACATTCCAATGTCAATCCATTAACTAACGCACTTCTACTTCCAGTAAATTCCAAATTTACTTTTATAACTGCTCTTCTTCTAAGAACATCGGTTATATTTTATCAAGCAGATAATATGGTTTCTGTATGATGTCTAATATTACATAATAGACCAACACGTCATACAACCGTTACTACCTTGTATCATTACTCTTAATGATCAATTGGATTTCAAAGGACCATCCTTTTGACTCTATTCTGACTCCTCAGATATAATCCAGAACAACTCGACTAACTATTTAAAATTCCCGTTCTATTCCAAATAGACACTAGCTTTCAAATAGTTTCACAACTTCATCCTTCTACTAGTACAATTTCACAATGTGTCATTTACACAAGATGAATTCGACTCCCACTCAAAACATGTTTCCACATATTTGAGAACACGAGCTCCCACTCAAAAACATGTTATCCACATATTTGAGTTCCTAAGCTCCCACTCAAAAATATGTTCTTCACATATTTCACCTGAGTGAACTAACTATGACTCCCACTTAAATCGACATTTTGGTCAAACCAAAATCATTGATCTATTATCAATTCAAATTTAATACAAACTATAGTATTATATTAATACAAATCCTTCAGACTTCAAGCATGTCTACATAAATGTAGTCAAGAAATTTGATCTTGTCCAAGACACATTTCTTGGCAAGACATGCCTCCACGTCTTTCTTATAGTCACATTTCTCATATAACACTTTATATGATGCTTAAACAATCTTATTCCTATAATAAGAATTGTAGCAACAACTACTCTTTTAATCCTTTCAAATGTAACTTGGATTTCCAGGCTGAAAAAGCCTTCGTTCATATTATGATATTTTCTCAACTTTCTTTGTATTCATAAAGTGCACCTTGATCCGTCGACAAGATCTGAAACATTTAATACAGTGCTGTGACCTGACAGCAATATTAAATATAACAACACTTTATTTAGAAGTTTCTTTCATGAAAATATTATGATCTTTATGAAGAGGATTGCAAGCAGAAAACAATTTTCTAGTCTCCCTCACTCTTAATGACCAAATTTTCATTAGCAGACATATACTCTTTGGAACACCTTCCAACATAGGTCTGACACCTTATTTCAAGCTTCTAATTCCAATCCATAAACCATAATTCGAAAAATCATCTTTTCCTCGGAATTACATAGACAACAAACTGAGCTTTGTCTCTACTTGGTTTTGGAATACACTCTCATTCAATGCGAGTATCCTACAAAGAACTATTCATGTATATTCCGAATTATCGTATAATCATATACATGTCGACACTACTGTCGATCCCATGAATTCTTGTTGAGAAAAACATCTATTTTCTAAAGTGGACATCGACTATAATGTTTCGAACATATTAGGAGATTCTAGGACAGATTCTGACAGACCATACTTTATTTAAAATAGAGCATGATTATAATTCCCCACATATCACCATATATGACATTATAATTTTGTGAAACAAATTTCCACAAGCTTTTTGTGTTGAAACCAAAATTCAAAAATATTGTCCTTTGATCGAATCTTGTGAATATAATATTCACCATTCTTTCTTCTGAAAAACCCCATTTGATCTCTTATCAAATTAATTTCAGACTTATGATTTGTCGGGCAAATACTCCTATTTACCAAAATCATAGAAGAATTCGGATCAAGCAAAAACACACTTAATTAATCATTAAAAATGACACTCAATTAATTTCCTCTGGTATTGCAACTTCAATACTTGATTTCAAACTTAATCAACTCGGCACTCGAAATACTTAAATGGACCAAAAACATCCATTACTTCTTTCATTGCCTTTAACTCGACGGTGTTTGTTCTAGTAATAGAACTCTTATTCATAGGACACGCTATTTTATCATAAACAACTGACTTTTTTCATAACATAAAACAACTGAACTTGTCTTATTACATGAATAACTTTGTCTTGCAACAATCAAGACACACACACTCGCTCACTATTACAAAAGATCTTATCAAAAACTATTAATGATAACTATGATAACTTGAGGACGTGAACACCAAATGGCCATCAACTCCTTGATTACCAGCTTCAGCGCCAGGTCACATCAAACTGCGCCGCATATATGTGATAATTAGGACATGTTTCACAAACATAACAAGTATCAAATACTTCATCATATATCAAGAGGCGAATTCATAATTCTGTATATATCAAATATATACCTGTAGCATCGAAGATCTCTCCTTCGATGGAATCAACTTTCAGAGATTTGAATTCAGACACAAACTTGTAGAAGTTCATATCATCGGCCTTCAAAATGTACTTGCGCACATGCTTCTCATAGCTAGGAGGTAGAGATATCAGGACAGTCCAAATGGCACAAGAATCTGCCATCCAGTAATCGAAGACCATCGTCAGCTGGAAGTAGATGTCATACAATCTCTTCAAATGTGTCTTCAGACAGGTATGCTCCTCCATATGAATGGTCTGGAACATTCTAAGCTGCCTGAATTGCTCACGCTTTAATTCATCCCCGAAGTTCTTTATCGCATCAATCATGACGCTTGGCTCCTTGCGTCGAAACAACTCTTTCAACTCAGGTGCCAGGCATACGGTCATGGTGATCTCCACTTCAATGAATATGTCTCGACGCCTACGGAAATCATCTTCCTCCTCCTCGCTAGCAGAATCTCCTGGTCCTTCTCCTAACGGTTCATCGAGAACATATAGAATGTTGTTGTGTTCGAGAATGTTTCTAAAACCCTTGTACCATCTGATGAAGTTGGACCCGTCGGCTTCTAAGGTAGCATCCGGGCTCTTGAGGAAGTAACCGAAGTATAGTTGCGTAGTCTACAGATGTGATCGCAAAAGAGGTAAGGTAAAGTTTATAACCTGTAGGTGAGTTTTAGTTTTATAGTCTCATAATCTAAAACACACCACACCAAGATTATTGTCCCAAAAAATAATAATGGCGATTACACGACCCTCATCCACCACACCACCCCCGATCATCACGGCCGGCAGCATAGCTTCAAAGGTGGACATAAAATGTCGATCACAACAACTCTGTGACTTTTGCTTGATCTTTCGATCTTCCCGTGTTCCGAGGCCATATTTCTGGATATGCTAGGCTCGCCAATCAAACCTCGAAGACCCTGCGCGTGCAACATGGCTTACACCCACTATATGCGAACGGCGAGATGTGACACCCGATCATCACGGCTTGCCTCATAACGTAGAACTTTCTTGGTGGTGCGCAATGAGGGAGAACACAATTTTGGTATTTGTTAGGGATCATCCTATTTATGATGCTACCGTTGTATATCTAGCATATAAGCAATCAATAGGATGCACACACAACAGCACACAATAATGATGCAATGAAGTGCGATGTGACATGGTCGATGCGCCTGGACCTTCATGGCGACATGTGCCTGGCCCCTGGCGCCCCGACATGGTTCCGAGTCCAGAGAGCCCTCCATTGCCTCCGACAGTACGAGTAATATCAAAACTTACCGTAACCATATCACATAAAATAACGCCTCTGCAAAACAAAGTTAGACGCCTCTATCTTTATTTAGTTTTACAAGTTTTACGTGGCATATAGGCTTATTCGTAAGAGAATCGCTTCCCTACCTACGAACTTTGTACCACAACGTCGATCGTATAATTGCATGTTTAAGCATCCCTTTCGGGCCCTCCATTGAAAATGCTTTGCCGACTAGAGAGAGACAGACACCCGCCAGCCACAGATACGGTGCAAGCCGTATGTCAGTAGTGGAACCAGTCTCGCGTAAGCGTACGCGTAAATTCGGTCCGGGCCGCTTCATCAACTCAATACCGAAGGCATCACAAGTGCACGCTAGAGGGTAGCAAATATAAGAAACCTGCCCTCATTCAACATGAGTTCTAACCGTACCAGCAGTACTACGCATATATCGGCTCTGATACCACTGAAGGGGTTACGGTGCAGAAAACAATAATTTTCTAGCGTATGAAACCCTAACTTAGCCAGGATATATCTATCCAGTACATGCGATAACGGTGGCGGAACGGGTTACATTACCTCCATGTAGACCGATAGCGGGGATACGCTCCCGACAAGCGTCGACGATGAAGTCGTACGTAGCCGACCTCGAGGTCGCGGAGAACTTGCCGCGATGAAGAAGACGATGACGTCGGGGTGTCGACGATGACATGCGTCGACGGACGTCGGGCGGAAGAAGGCGGGGCGCCGGCACCAGGGGGTGCGCCGGCGGCAGAGGGGGGGACGGCGCGGCGGCTGCAGGGGCAAGACGACGTCGCCCAGGCTCCTCAAAAAGAGTTACCTCCGAGCTTGCAAACATACGGAGCTTAGCGACAACCCCCGGTCATTCAGATCCAGCTGAAATCGCAGGGGTAGATCTAATCTGGAATCCCGCAGGGCAACTGTGCCCGGCGGTATAGCTTAGGTGGAGAGAGGGGGCAAAACGGGCGGAGAAACAGCTCGGCCGGCCTGCAATACAATTAATTGTATTTTCCAATGAATTAATCCAATTAATATGCCTTGCTATATAAAGGGGGGAGGGGGTGTGCAAACCCCCTTAGCTCCCCCATGTGGGACTAAAGGAGGAGAGGGAGGGGGGGTCCGGCCGAACCCCCCATGGGCTTGTCCCACTCCTAGTCCAACTCGGACTAGGGGGCCCAAGCCCCCCCCCCTTCCTTAGGTGGTGCGGCTCCCCCGTCTTGGGCCCTCTTAGGGCCCATGTAGGTGGGAGCCCCTTTTCCTTTATTTAATTAATATTAAATTAATATAAAAATCCCATTAATTCATAATTAATATATTTATATATAATTCAATATCCCGTGACTCCGAAACAATTTCGGAACCACCCGAACAACTTTCTGACATCCCTGGAACCATTCCAGACCTTCCCGGAACTCCTTCCGGACCAACGGAACTCTTTCCGGATCATTTCTCTCTCTCCAACAAAATCCTATATTATTTCAGAACCTATCTCCTGGTGTCGCTAAGACCTTAAGTTTGTTACGCTACGGTTCGAGAACACTCCAGACATGGTCGAGACACTCCGCTCACCAATGACCGTCAGGGATACCTAGATGTATATGACGGCCCCTGTGCATTCTACGAATATCGTCGTTGAACCATAAATATGATATACATTCCCTTTGTTTCTACGATACTACCTTGTCCGAGATATGATCGTAGACACGCCGATGTCTTTGTTGTATCTCGTTACCGACAAAGGTTATTAACTCGTCTGTGATATTACATCTCCATGACCTAGTCATAAGCTGTGCAGCTATATAGATGCAATCTCACCGAGTGGGCCCAGAGTATCTTTTCATTACAAGAATGAACAAATCCCGCTCTTGATCCTTACGTCTCGATGCTCTTTCGGAATAGCCAAGATGGACACCGTTATTGTCATGCTATATAAGACACAACGTTTGATGCTTTCAAAGCACCCCTACGAAGCATCAATAAGTACGGTCTCACGGTCTAAGGAATAAGCTATCATATTCTTATCTATTGCAAATGACAAACATCGTAATACGATCTTATTGCAATACTTTGCGTATGTCCATCACCTTATTCAACTAACAAGATGACCCCATTGTCAACCGACGTCATTGTCCTTGATCGGGAATCTCGATCAACTGTTGCACAATGGACTAGCTCATATAGAGGCTTGCTAGGGACCTGGTTGTCTATGTATCACACGTATATCAATAATTCCGATTAATACAGTTATAGCATAATACACAAACCTATTATAAACTTATGAGATAACGCAATAAATACTACTTATTTATTTTCCTCTAGGGCATATCTCCTTCAATATGGTTCAAAGAAAGTAACACATCAAGCGTTGGCTCAGTCTCTACTTATTTTTCATAAACATCTCCCATGTCCTCTTGATCCATCCAAGCACCACACCCGGCTCGGCATCTTCAAAACAAGAACAACTAAATGCATCACGGTATTCTTTTTCCCTAAACAAATGTGAAGCATAGAAATGGTCGTCACTTCCAGGGAAACCACCATCCTGTACCACCATAGCCATCATCTTTTTAAACTCATCTCGCTTAGGATCAGTAGTCACTTGAGCTTGAGTTGCAGCCGAAGTCCTACTTTGTTCCCTCTTCTCAAAAATATCTACCATACGCACGAATGCTGTTTTTTCAACATCAACCTTCGCTGCCTTTTCTACTATTGTTGGACTAGGTGAATAGGGACATGCTCTCTTTTTTCCAGTTTTACTCAGAATAGGTGTAGCTTCAGAATCCAATTCACATCCAGAGTCATCATCATTGCCAATGTTATTTTGAGACGTCCCAACTTGAGATGATGGAACTGGTACCCTCGCATACTCATTTGTAACACTATTGGACTCAAAAATCTCCCTCATCTTATCCTCATCCGCTAGTGGAGCATATATAAAAAACTTGGCTGTCTCTGCACATCTATACAGTATGATATGAAGATACCAAATGAGTATAATGTTTGGAGTTAACAAGAACTGCGCATAAAACATATAAATACTTAAATAGTCAGCAATACTTGTATCTCATTTTCCCACCAGTCATCGCTGGCTGCAATGCTATTAGTAGGTCTCTCCCTAGCCCAGATGCGTGTTGATTCAGTGACTTCCAAATATTGTAATCCTTCTTCAATGCCTCCCATCTATTTTTGAATTGTTTGCGTTCATAATTTCTAGACGTGCGCTCATTAAACCTTTTAAACCAAATTTAAATAGCCAGTTGCGTTCAAACAACTTTGGCCGGGTTGACGATTTTTTGCTTGCACTTCCTCAATACACACATCAAGAAAAACACCAAGGGCCTTGTCATCCCAGGTTGCTTTTACTGTTTTCCCTTTGTCCAGAGATAAAATCAATGTCAAAATTGCATTGTTTTCATAAGTGCTAGAAATCATCTGCTCATCGAACCTACCTACTAGCTAGCAATATGCACTTCAACCAAATAAGTTTCTACAGATTACTATCAACCATCGTTGATTGCTACTAGTTATTAGCTATGTCCAAGCAAATAAGTTTCTACAGATTACTATCAACAATCATTGATTGCAGGAGAGAACAAGCAGTATTTACCTTCTTCCACGCGTGGGCAGTAGAGAGCAGCGGCGGCAGAGTGCAGGTTGCAAGTCGGAGGATGTCTGCAGTCCGCTACAGCCGGGATGGGGGAGGCTTCTCCAGGGGCGCTCGCGGCGGCGGCGGGCTGGGAAACGCCCGTGGCGGCGGGCGGGCGTGCTCCCACGGAGAGCGGTGGCGGCGGCGAGCTGGGAAACCTAACGCGGCGGCGGGAGGGCGGGTGTGCTCCCGCGGAGAGCGGCGGCGGCGGGCTGAGAAACCTAGGACGACCGGTGTGTCGAATAAATAAAGAAACAGTTCGTAAAGATATGTACAGAGATTCGGGAGGTTGCAGAGTGGCATTTTCTTCGTAATAACGATCTGTTTGATGTCTATTTTGGGTATCCTAGAATTTTCATTAAGAAAGAAACTCGGGAAGCTGCGGGAAGCGAGGCTGGAGTCGCTTCTTCCAACCACACAGGAACCGACGGTGGCTGAAAAGCTAAGCCTAGCTTAAAATTTTAGTTCTTTTTAGCTTAGGCTTAATTTCGTAGTTAAGCTCTATAATAAGCTGAAAAGAACTGGCCCTTAGCCGTTTTTGTTGAATTAGCTGGGGAACCGGAAATTCTGGTAGAGCGAAATATCCGGCCCCAATAATCCGAATCAGCAAAACAACGAAACAAAAACTGCTATAACTTTTGCAAATGAACTCCAAATGAGGCGAGACCAATTTTGTTGAAAAGATAGCGACGATGAGCACCCAACATGACAAGGTGTGGGACTTTCCTCATGGTAGAACCGACAATATTTCCGACACAGAAAACGCAACAAGTTGTCCAAAGTAAAACCGATTTCGATGAACAAGAGCTTGACATGGAGATGAACTAAGCTCTAACTCCTCACCAACATAAAAGTCAAATAAGAACCAAGAAATATGATATGCCAAGTATGCAAAGGTTTGAGCTCTGCACAACAATGCGATCAAGTTACTAACTTGAGAGCCCCTCTTGATAGTACGCCAATCTATCCTATAGCCCTATCAAGATCATACCTTTGCCTTGAGCATTCCACTTGAGTTGGATGAAGACTATCTTGATCTCTTCAAGTAGTTCTGTAACATCCCAACATTTTATAATGTTCAAAAATCACTAAAATTTAAAACTTTTGTTTTTGATTAAAATAAAATATTTAAATGCATAAGAAAACCAACTAAGAAAGACTTCAAACTTATTGAAAGAGTTTAATAATTCAAATGTCACAGTTTAAACATTTTATTTTCTATTGTATTTCAAAAACCTTAATATGTAAATACTTCAAACCATTTCATTTTAATAAAATAGTTTCCTTATAAGAAACAAATTTCAACCACTTAGCCATATCTATTCATAAATTCAAAACTATTTAAAATGATATAATTGCCAAATGATTTCCATTCATCTAACTAAATTCAAGTTATAGCTTTGGAAATTATAAATTTATAATTCATTACTTTAAAACTTCATATATTATATAATTACTGAATTATCCAAATAATCATTTCATTAGCTTAAATGATTTTCATGTATTTTCAAAACATTAAATGATTTTCCTGAATATATTCAGTATAAACAATGAATTAAAACTAGAATATTTCTAAAGGTATTTTTATATAGTTTTCAAATGAATTATCTTAATATAAAATATAATGGTGCACTAATTAATTTGAATTAAAAATGAATACATTACATTTTCTCTTTTCATTACAAATAGTTGTAATATGTCATTTAATAATCTATTAAAGCTAAAATTTATTTAATATTGGAATATGAGTTTAAATAACTTAAATTCAAACATATTTGAATGTGGGTATATCATAGAATTTATTTTAGCCAAAATAAAATTTATTAAACCCTGGTTTTAAATTTAACATAAAGTATCAAAGTTGTATTTAATCAATCTTCCAAAATTATTAATATTGAAAAGTATTCAAAAACATACCCACAAATGTTTTAAAGCAAAGATATGATTTTTACAAAATTAAAGAAACTAATTTGAGGTTATTTGGATTCATAATTTAAAATTTATTTAAAAAATCCAGAAAACAGAAAAAGGAAAAGAACAAAAAAAAAGAGAGAGAAAGATTAACTGGGCCGAAGCGCATCAGCTCTTCCTCGCGCGCGCAGACAGCAGCAAGCCCAACAGCAGCCCAGCCCGGCTCCCTCTCCCACTCCCGCTGACGTGTGGGGCCCACACGTCAGCATCTCCTTCAACTTCGCGCCGAAGATCACGCGCCCGATAGTTTCGGGCAAGATTTCCTCGTCGTGATTCCGCGCGATTAAGGGGTTTAATGAGCACCCCGACCCTGCCCTATAAATCTACTAGCTCTCCTCTCTATTTCCCCTCTCCTTCTTCTCCAATCCGCGCCGTCAGGCCGAAGAATTTCATCGTCGTCGCCCGCCATTGCCGCCGGCGAATTTCTCTGTTTCCGGTGAGCCTCTGCAACCCCGAGCCCTCCCAGCTTTTCCTTTCGCATTATTTTCTTCTTGTGCATCTCGGTGACACCTTGGTTTTATCTTTCCCTCCCTGGAGCGAGCAGTTCGTCCGCGAACGAAGACGACCGCCGCCGGTTGCTACTCCGACGAGGAGTTACCGAAGAACGCAGACACGACGAGGTCTCCAAGCACGCCATCGACCCCGCCTCGCCATTCTACTCTCTCCGGTATGGTTTGCTCGTCCCGAGACCCCCTAGAGCGCGTAGAACGTGAATGCTGAGCCGTCGCCGCCGCGCGCCGGTGACCTAGCGCCGCCACCGGTGAGCTCCCCTCTCGGTTTCACTCCTGGCCGTTAGATCCGATTTAGAGGATCATGATTAGATTACTTAATCGAATCGGTATGGTTGCGTTAGATCCATCGGATCTGGATCTGACGGCCCAGATCCAGTCACTTATCCACGCCGGATCCCAGTCAGCAGCCCAGTCAGCGCACAGTCAGCGCCCAGTCAGCGCTGACGTGTAAAATCATTTTCTCAATTTATTTAATTAGGCAGTTTTACAAAAAGGACCCTGCAACTTAAATCTGTCATAACTTTTTAACCACTTATCCAAACATAACAAACTTTATATTTTTGGAAAGACCTCGACATGTACAATATTTTAGATCTTCCAAAATTCAAATTTGACTAAGTTTAAAATATTCAAAATTTCAAATGGAAGATTTGAGTATATTTGTCATAACTTTAAATCTATAATTCCCAAATTTGCCAATAAAATTGTTTTAGAAACTTTGGAATATTTGTAAATTTATGCCAATGCTATAAAATATTTTTGAGTAATATTTGAATGAATTCATAGTTATATATTTAATTTGAATAGTTTGAGTATTTTCAACATAACTATTAATGAAAATATTATTTTGATTAAAGTAAATTGCTATAAATTTAATTAAATGCCCCCTGTCTATTAACACTACTTATAAAATTTTGTTATAAAAATTTAATCATAGAAAACTTTAATCTTATAATTATTCCCTTTTATTATGTTTTCAAAAAATAGAAATTAATTAAATTGCATTTATAAATTCATGCATATTTATATAAATATCACAAAAATTAGTATTATGTTTCTTGTGATTTAAAATTACATTTCATGCATAGCATATTTTATTTTGTAGTTACATTTCCCATCAGAAAACTCCTCCCCCATTTTCTCTAAGTTAGAAATATTTTCAAACTTAGTATTTTGGTAAAAGTTTTATAACATAGACACTTAGAATTTTCAACATGGAGCTAGAAGACCAATGAAGAGCTTAGCCAAAACAAGACTCCAGAAGAATCTCCAAGAAGTAGAAGCACTTAGAAGAAAAATCAAGAAGAAGTTCATGAGAAAGTTACAAGTATGGAGAAGATTCCTAGAAGACCAACTACAACCTTCTTTCTACCTTTTCCCTCTTTCCTAATCTTATCTTTCACTTTAGACATAAACGATTTTTGATCATGTTATTACCATCTTGAAGTTTGTTGGATCCTAGCGGCATAGTGAGATGAAGCGGCCTGGAAACTAACCTTACATGTCCACGTACATGAGACCTGTTCCACAATTTAAGTGGCTGACCGGGTGTGTGTCTCTCTCACTTTAGTGAATATCCAATTTACAAAGAGTTGATAGTAATTGTTGATCACCTTATAAAACTTAGTGTGTTCTCCAAGTATTTATGCACATCATGGCTAACCCATTTGAGTGCTTATTTAAGATAATTTATAACAAAGTTATTTTGTCCAACTTCTGACCTTAACCCTTAGTCATTTCTGACCAACCTAATTGCCTTGCATTAACTTAAAAGAATTTCATGGCATGACATGCATTTCAGGTCCTTAGAAATAATTTGCATATCATACATGGCATGTTTTCCTTAGAAGTTTTATGAAACTTATTTGTTCACTATGTATGTGCATGTATGTTTGATGATTGTTGTTTGTTGATTGTGGTATTGTTGTTTGCTTATATTGTTTAGATTGAATGGAGAGCAAACGTTCGTTGTTGAAAAGAGTTTGTGAACAACGACAACATTCAAAGGCAAGTGGCACACCCCCATAAAAGTCCTATTATTTTTCTATGCATGAGTAGAGTATTTTCTATAAGCATGTGTAGGATAGTATTGCTATGCAAGCCATGTTTAGACTTCCTTATTCCTGTGTCTAGGTTCCTATGAAAATACTTAGTAGAATTGTGATGCTATGCAAAACTATTTTTGATGAAATGTTAAATTCTACTAAGTTATAATCAAACACCTGGGTGGAATTGGTTGCTTAGCTGTATGAGTTGAGTGTTGTCCCCAGGGGATTTACCTGTGGGATATTCACTTGTGGATGGCCACCCAGGAACAAAGGGATCTGAAGAACTCCGAGTGAAGATTGCTTCTCGTGCAACCATTGCCAATATGGGCTCTGGCTTGATCAACTAAGCTGCGTGGACTCGCCCCGGCCTGACAGGTGGAGGTAGTGGTTTGTAGGTGGAGCGCGTCAGGCCAGAGTGAGAGGGAAAATGCTTCTGAAAGATCTCGTCTCATTCTTCTCCTTTCCTTATCACAAATGGTGTGTAAAGGGTAATTTGGGTTGAATGGGTACAATGGTGAACGTGCACAACCTCTGCCGAGTGTAAAACTAAGTACTTAGCCGTGTCCCCGGAAACGGACAATTGAGCAGCTGAACGAGGACGTCAACGGAGGATTCCACCATTCCAATTTTTAAATTAAAAACTTGATGGGTGAATAAGGGTAGAATGAGACTATGGCTTTCATACAATAATTGTCTCAATGAGGTAAAGTTGTATCAAAAAGTTAGGGAAAAACTTGCTTTCTGCAAAATAGCCTTGAGCTCCACCAGCCAAATAAGCATATAGGTCATAGAGTTATTCCTCTAAGTGTCCACCATAGTGTCACTTTCCAGTTCCATTTTAATGGTTCTGACCCATGTTGTTGCTATATATATATCTTATTGCAGACTATTCTGATGATGAGTGAGAATATTACTAAGGGTTTCGAGTCTTCAACCAACATGTTCGCCTGTGGCACATGATGATGATTGGGGACTCCATGAATAATAATTTTCCGTTGTTTACTCTGTTCACTGCTAGCTTTATGCTATGCAAATTTGTAATGAATATTTTCTGAGTCTGGATCAGCGTTGTAATAAATTGATACTTTGTTGTGATATTACATCGTAACTGTGTGTGCAAACGAATCGATCCAGGGATTTGCACTATACACAGGTATCTGCCATATTTTAAGTGCAGGTACACTACAGGTTCATCTTTCCTTGATTGCGCGTCCAAGAACATGCTTGATGAAGACTTTTACAAATACTCACCCATGCTCACAATGGGAGAGTCTCGCTAAGCTCCGTCTTCATGTATCCATAGCAAGCTCCAAATGTCATGGAGAATGGCTCCCCCACCTCACCCTCCCCTCCGTGGCGGCTCCCATGGCGATTTTCTCTAAATCTAGATCTAGCCGAGATCTAGCCAGGAGACCAAGGTTTGATGATCATGGATCAAGGTATGACACGGGTGGATCCTTTCTCTGATCCATTCTCCATCTCTCACCGACTGGATTTCTCCCCTGGACACTCCTTTCGTGCAAAAGTTCGAAGCCTTTTCTCCTCGCCGTAAACCCTGTCTCTTCTTCTGATGGATTCTCTTTGGTGGTCTCTTTTGCCCGAGCTTCTTTTGATCTCTCCTCACTGAATGTTGGGCTGGCACTTTCTGCATGTCTGGGTGCATCACATGAGGAATTAAGGATTTGTCACCTACGAGATCGTACGTTCATGTTTGATGTTTCATCCAAAGCTGTGGGTTTTATGATTGTTAATATGAAAGTTCATTCATCAAGGGATTTCAAATGCTTCTTTAACCTCTGGGGGTTTGGAGGACCTAATTGGCAGCGTGAAGAAAAATTATGGTATTCTGAATTGGCCAAAGAATGGACTGTTGTTTCCCACAGGAAAAGATCTACGACTCAATCAGCAAGAAAACTGATCTACCACCCTGTTGTTAAGCCCATGCAAGGTAATCCAGTGTTATCTTCAGTTAATCCCTTCCTTTCGGGTGCAAATTTGATTCCTTTGGGATCTCTTTGTCGTAATCATGGGGCTAGTAATCAGTTAGTTGATCCTATTTCCACGATCAGCGGGAATCACGTTTCAAACAATGCCTGCCAATCTGGCCCATTTCGTCCTGAGGTACCTAGGCCTGGCCCATCTGATATCAAGGCAGCAGTGGATCCTGTTCGCTTTGAGCCCGGTCCGCAGAATATAGGGCTTGACGTTTCGTCTCCTAATAGGATCCTGTTTTGCGGTAAATGTCTGTTATCTGGCCATGATAGGAAAGTTTGCCTAAACCTAATTCGGTGCAAATCCTGCTTTAAATCTGGGCATGTTGCCTTACAATGCACGGTTAGGAATAATAAGAGATTCTACTGGAGGCCAATTAGGAAAGATCATGTTCCTGACGATATATTAACCACCGTGGCCACTTCGTCTCCTACGACCAGCTCGAGAACTCATGTTTTAGAGACCCCCTCTCCCAGCACACCGCAATCGATCTTGAGCTTGCCCCCAGCCATGGCCAACTATGATTGTGACATCCTCCCGCACGTACCCCCTGGCATGACGGTGATCCCACCTGGCCCGCTCCGCACCCAGCGCGGCTATGTGGTCATTGGGGGAGAATACCCCAATAACTGTGAAGATTGGGCGATTGCCACTATCGTACCAGAGCTTGGAGGTCAGCACTTCGAGCATGCATCTGCTGTGATTGTCCAGAGGCTGCAGGACATCGGGTTGGTGGTCCGCACGATCTCGCGCTGCGCCATGGGAGCGACACTTGTGCGCTTCGCATCGGTCACTGACCGTGACGCAACGATAGACCTCAACCCCCACTTCATCGGAGACTCTATTCTCCGCTTTGTTGCCCAAGACCAAGGTATCAATCGCAGAGCTACGTTTCTTACTCACGATGTTTGGATCATGCTTCTGAATCTGCCACTAGAATTTTGGGATATTGAGTGCATTGTTAGAGCTCTGGTTCCGTATGGTCGGTTCATTGTCTGGAATAAGGATCTTTCAAACAGAGCACGTATTCTTGTTAAAATTAGAGCTTACAATGTGGATACCTTGCCGATCAGTCTAGTATTGATCAAGAGCATAACTGATGATGGTAATGCTGACTCCTGGACCTGTCCGCTAGTGGTTCTATCTCGTAAGTTGCTAGGGGTGGTGGCAGGGGATGAAGACCCCCTTCCACCTGACGGTGCCAATCCCCACCCACAGCCTATGGAACATCGGGGTTTTTGGCATGATGCTATGCAACAGGATGAGGAGCCAGTCACTGACAATGCAGAAGTTAATCAAGCTGACCAAGGGATTGGTGCAGCACAGGTTGATATTGCTCCAGCGGCAGTTGACAATGAAATGCCCAATACCCCTCCTCTACAGCCTGAAGAGATTGTCCAGCAGCCTAATGATCCGATGAGTCAGCTAAAGAACTTGATTGCTACACTAGTGCTTAATGCAGATGAACTGATCCCCAAACTCACTGACACTACTATCTCGGGTGCTAGATGTACCATATCAGAATCCAGTGGGGCTGCAGGGGTTATCAGGAATTGCACACTTCAGATTAGCACTCTTAGTAGACAGTCTGTTACTTCCAGTTCCTCTGAGGAAGACTTGGATATGCAGAATGATGATCAAGGGACTAACACCTGTGATGATTACATTGATGATCACCATCACTCTGACAACCAAGAGCAATTGGATGTGCACCTCCAGGAGCAAGCAGAGCCTGATAACACTGTGCAACTATTTCCAGAAAATGACAGCCCCCAAGCACATAGCTCTGTCCTTACTGTTGGTCCTGAAAACAATCCTGCAGTTGTTTCACACAAAGCTAAAAGGCAGAAGAGGAATGATAAGCTTCAAGGAGCAGACGTAAGACGCAGCAACATGATTGCCATCCTCCATGGAGGTTTTAAGAACAAGAAGAGTGCTGATGAAGCAGCTAGTTCAAAGACTGGAGGAAATCTGAAGGAAAAGTTCAGAGCTACTGTAGTTGATGGTGCTCTTGAGCCCCCACCTCATCTGCCTTCTGAGATGTTGAGGATAATTGGTACAACACATTGTAAGATGCCACCTGGTGCGGTGTCTGATGCTGTTCTGAACCAGGAAAGTTCTGATGATAATTAGTCTGCTAGCATCTTTGGCTATGAACAAGGCTTATAGCTGTTCAGTTATCTATGTCTATGTTTATGTTTGCTATGTCAGAGGAACCATTAATGTCTCTTGTAATAAGTACTACGTCTGTGCCCTTGATACCTTTAGCCTTTTGTACTTGAGTCCTGCTCATCACTCTTTTTGTTTTGCTCTAAACCAGTTCTGCTTACTGTGATGAACTGTTGGCCTTTGTCAGTATGGTTTGAGGATGATATGGTCCATGTCTACTCTGTGGGTTGTGTTTGCTATATGGTCAGTGTTTGCTATATGAGACATATCTGTTATGTGATCAGTCTTTGTGATATGAGTTCGATTAGTTATGTGGCTGATGTTGGTTATGTCTGCACTTTGGGCTTTGATTGCTTGGACTCGGGGTTTGGGATTTTGCATGCAAGCACCTACCCAGCTTCACCTGTTAACACCTTCCACTTTATATCTGTCGTGATATATGAGCTCATTTGGCCAAAGTTGACAAAAAGAGCTGTTAGCTTGTGTGCCCTTGCGTGCATTTACATCGCCAAGAAAGCAGTACCTGCTGTCTTAAACTCGACACCTCAATCGGTTTCCAATGAATAGACAATGGAATATTTGTAATTGGAATACGAGAGGTGTTAATTCACAGGCAAGATGTGATGATTTAGCAAATAAAATAACTGAAAGTAATTGCAGTATTGTTTGCTTACAGGAAACTAAGAGAGAAGTTTTTGATACAGCTTATATAAGGAAATTTTGCCCGAGACGGCTCAACCAATTTGCATATCAACCTTCGATTGGAAATTCAGGGGGTTTAATTACCATCTGGAATGGTAACCAGTATACTGGCAATGTGATTAGTCAAAGTTTCTTCCAGCTAACTATGGAATTCACATGCAACCAATCTGCGAGGGTGTTTTATATCACAAATGTTTATGCCCCCTGTAACAATGAGGGCAGACAGGAGTTTGCTGACTGGTTTCTGAACCTTGACTCAACACCTTATACTCTGTGGATGATAATGGGTGATTTTAATATGATTAGAAGCACAGAGACAGAAATAAACCAGGTGGGAATATTAATAACATGATGCTATTTAATTCTATTATCCAGATGCATGATCTAGAAGAAATCCCATTAAAGGACAGAAGATACACATGGAGTAATATGCAAGCTGAACCTTTACTGGAAAAACTAGACTGGATTTTCACCTCTCATAATTGGACCACCACTTTCCCCAATACTTTGGCCTACCCTTTGGCCAAGTTAGGATCTGATCATACTCCTATGTATATCCAAATTGAAACTAGTATTCCTAAAGCCCAGATATTCAGATTTGAGGACTATTGGCTCCAATTTGAGGAGTTCAAAACCATAGTGGAAACCCACTGGCAGCACACTGGTGTTTATAAGAATCCTGCTCAAGACTTGACTGCAAGGTTTAAATCTTTAAGGCATGGTATCAAGAAGTGGAGTAAACACTATCCAACCTTAATGCAATCATTGATAATTGTAGCTACATACTGGCTATGATTGATGGAATTGAAGAGCAAAGGATGATGTCTGTTCCTGAGAAGAACTTCAGATCTGCTCTGAGAAAACACCTAGCCAAGCTTCTGGAAGCAAAGAGAATATACTGGAGGAAAAGAGCTTGTATCAGATGGGCCAAACTGGGTGATGAAAATACCAAGTTCTTTCACACAATTGCAACCAGGAATTATAGGCATAATTACATATCTAGCCTTGTTAAGGATGATGGTGAAACTGTTACAGATCATTCTCAGAAAGCTGCTATTCTCTGGAAAGCTTTTCATGATAGGCTGGGTAAATCTGATTAGGCAATTATGGAATTTAATCTTGAGGAGCTGATGGTTAGACATGACTTAAGTGCATTAGAAAATGGTTTTTCTGTGGAAGAAATTGATGAGGTTATTAAGCATATGCCCAATGATAAATCTCCGGGACCTGATGGTTTCAATGGTATGTTCATAAAGAAGTTTTGGCACATAATTAAGGATCAGTTCTATTTACTATGTGATAAGTTCTGCAAGCATGAGTTAGATCTGACCAGCATCAATACAGCTTATATTGCACTTATACCAAAGATACCTAGTCCTGTAAAACCTAATGATTTTAGACCCATTTCTCTGGTCAGTATGGGACTTAAGATCATCACTAAAATCCTTGCTAATAGAGTACAGCGTGTCATTATCTCTATTCTACACAGCAACCAGTATGGTTTTATCAAGAGCAAAACAATACAGGATTGTATCGCCTGGGCTTTTGAATATCTTCATATTTGCCACAAGTCCAAGAAAGAGATAGTGATCATCAAATTGGATTTTGAAAAGGCATTTGATATGGTTGAATATCCTGCTATTCTTGCAATGCTGGAACATCTTGGATTTGGGGAGAATTTCCGGACTTGGGTCAGAAGTATTCTTTCCACGGCTAGTACTTCCATTATCCTGAATGGAGTACCTGGAAGCTCTATTAAATGCAAACGCGGGGTTAGGCAAGGGGATCCCCTCTCACCGCTCCTTTTTGTTGCCACTGCTGAACTTCTGCAAGTAGTGATCAATAAAGCCTGGCAAGATGATATGCTACAGTTACCTGTTGATAAATCATATGGGCAAGATTTTCCTATTCTACAGTATGCAGATGATACATTACTAATCATGCCAGCTGATAGTGTTCAGATTGTCACACTAAAAGATATCTTAAACAAGTTCTCCAGATCAACTGGGTTGAAGATTAACTTTCATAAATTTTCATTGGTACCTATTAATACAAGCCAGGAGAAATGCCAGGAACTTGCTACTCTTTTTGGCTGTAAAATTGAATCACTCCCATTTACTTACTTGGGATTGCCCATGGGTACTACAAGACCAAGAATAGAAGACATTATGCCTATGATATCCAAACTGGATAAAAGATTAGCTGGAATATCTAACCTGCTATCTCATTGTTCTCGGTTGGTGGTTATCAAGGCTGTGATACCTGCTATGCCAAACTTTCTTATGTGTGCATTGAAAGTGCATTATACTCAGTTAGATCATGCAGATAAATCTATTAGGACTTTCCTTTGGCATGGAAAAGATATTGAAAAGAAAGGTAAATGCTTAATTAAGTGGGAAAAGGTATGTATGCCTAAGGCTGCTGGGGGACTTGGTGTTATCAATCTCAGGGAACAGAATAAAGCATTGCTAATGAAGAACATCTTCATTTTTTAATTGCCATGACATACCATGGGTTCAGCTAATCTGGAATGCACACTACATCAATCAATCTGTTCCAACAGTTCAGCAACAGAAAGGATCCTTTTGGTGGAGAAATTGTTTATCACTTTTGACTGATTCCAAAAATCTTACCACCTGCAAAATTGGTACTGGACAGAGTATTCTCCTCTGGCATGATAAATGGGCAGGCTCTGTCCTATGTGAACAGTTCCCACAGCTACATTCCTTTGCCCACAAATCTATGATTACGGTGAAAATGGCTACTGAATCTGGTTTACATGAGTTGCACACCCTCTTACAGTGGCCATTAACACAGATTGCATCCCAACAGTATGGCCAGCTTGTTAGCATTTTGGAGGGGCACATAAACAACCAGGAGAAGGATGAGTGGAATTTTCCATGGAATGGCAGCAAATACTCTACTAAACGAGTCTACACTGCCCTTATTAACAAGCCTGATGCACCTGACCCATTTAAATGGATTTGGAAGTCCCCATGTCTCCCAAAGCATAAATTCTTCTTCTGGTTGATGATACAAGACAGAATTAATACTAGAGACCTATTGGACAGGAAGAACTTTTATGTGAAAACAAAATCATGTGTCCTTTGTGACAATGATACAAGAGAAGTCTTACATCATCTCTTCTTTGACTGTCCTTTCAGCAAGGATTTCTGGAATAAGCTGAACATCACATGGCCTGTCAATCCTGATATTATTAGCCTCTTGATTGAAGCTAAGAACAGATGCAATATTCCATTCTTCAAGATTGCCATGATGGTTGGATGTTGGAGTATTTGGAATCACGGGAAGAAAATTATATTTGAAGGTGATCCTAGAAGTTTAGATTCATGCTATGACTTCTTTGTTTTCTCAATAAATGTCATTAGACATAGAATAAAGCCTAGTCTCAAAGAAGGCATGCAAGCGTGGCTTGACTTATTGTAATTCATAAACTTGGACTCTCTGTAAATATGTGAATGCGGTGGTAATAGAAAATGGAAAATGACGCAGTGGGGGCCTTCCCCACTGTCTTTATGCGTCAAAAAAAATAGCAAGCTCCAAGCATAGGATCTCTTCAAGAATCTTCTCTTGGTCTTGCACATCTCACCTTGATGACGATCACCACATGACGTCATCCTCCATGAGCTATATGAAATCTTCATTTGATGCAAGCCCATGGGAAGATACCTAACCTCATATAAAGATACCACACACATATATCATGGGTTAGTTCACAAAGCTATGCGGACAAGTGTTTACCATCCCAAGAGATACATAATCGCTCTTGGTACATCTTGTAGCTTTGTGTGTTGATCAATATCTTAATCAATCTTGTATCTTCCAACATTTTTTCACTAATATGATGTCTTGAATCCTTCAAGACATACTTGCAATAAGCTTCACTCAACACATAAGCTTCAAGAGTCCAACACATGAACTCCACAATTCCATGGACAAGATCTATAAGGATATCTCAATGCAAACATTAGTCCATAGAGATTGTCATTCAATTACCAAAACCACACATGAGGGAAAATGCTCTTTCAGCAACCACGCTATGAGTGGAGCGGCATGTTTAATTCCTTGGCCGACGTGATCTGACTAGGCCACTTGACACAAATTTCTCGACATTGTGATTGTTTTTCAAGAGTGAATGTAATATTCAAAATTCAACAAAAAATCAATACCATTTGAATTTTTAATTGGTAAAAGAGCATTAGAGTCCAGCAGGAGAAGGTTCAAAACAAAATCTAGAGGGACCACTATCCACGAGTTTCTATTCTAGAATCCACAGGTGAACATAAGTTGATAAGTTCTGCTCGAGTGGAGTGGTTTCAACACCTAGACCAGACTATCATTTTAGTCATGTAATTAAGTTCGATGTTTGAGACAAGTCACAGTGGGAGTAGCATGGCTAGTAACATACATGCCATGTAGGTAAAAATAGTGATGTACTGAGTAATTAATAAGGAGAGCGGTGATAATGGTAGT
Organism: Poa annua; assembly: GCA_026929855.1. NCBI lineage: Eukaryota > Viridiplantae > Streptophyta > Magnoliopsida > Poales > Poaceae > Poa > Poa annua. The sequence continues at coordinate 72,739,960 of CM049431.1, read as the reverse complement.
CACATACTTCGCCGCGTCGACTCCGGTCCGCCGCGTCCACTCCGGTCCGCCACGTCGACTGCCTCTACGGCACCACTTCGCTGCGTCGACTCCGGTCCGCCGTGTCGACTGCCTCTACGGCACCACTCCGCTGCGCCGACTCCAGTCCGCCGCGTCGACTGCCTCTACGGCACCACTTCGCTGCGTCGACTCCGGTCCGCCGCGTCGATTGCCTCTACGGCACCACTCCGCTGCGTCGACTCCGGTCCGCCGCGTCGACTGCCTCTACGGCACCACTTCGCTGCGTCGACTCCGGTCCGCCGCGTCGACTTGCTCTACGGCACCACTCCGCTGCGTCGACTCTGGTCCGCCGTGCCGACAACCTCTACGGCACCACTCCGCTGCGCCGACTCCAGTCCGCCGCGTCGACTGCCTCTACGGCACCACTTCGCTGCGTCGACTTCGGTCCGCCGCGTCGACTGCCTCTACGGCACCACTCCGCTGCGTCGACTCCGGTCCGCCGCGTCGACTGCCTCTACGGCACTACTTCCGCCACGTCGACTCCGGTCCGCTGCGTCGACTCTGGTCCGCCGCGTCGACTGCCTCTACGGCACCACTTCGCCGTGTCGACTCCGGTCCGCTGCGTCGACTGCCTCTACGACACTACTTCCGTCGCGTCGACTCCGGTCCGCCGCGTCGACTGCCTCTACGGCACTACTTCCGCCGCGTCGACTCCGGTCCGCCGCGTCGACTGCCTCTACGGCACCACTTCGCCGCGTCGACTCCGGTTCGCCGCGTCGACTGCCTCTACGGCACCACTTCCGCCGCGTCGACTCCGGTCCGCCGCGTCGACTGCCTCTACGGCACCACTCCGTTGCGTCGACTCCGGTCCCCGCGTCGACTCTGGTCTGCCGCGTCGACTGCCTCTACGGCACCACTGCGCCGCGTCGACTGCCTCTACGGCACCACTGCGCCGCGTCGACTGCCTCTATGGCACCACTCCGTTGCGTCGACTCCGGTCCGCCGCGTCGACTGCCTCTACGACACTACTTCCGCCGCGTCGACTCCGGTCCGCCGCGTCGACTGCCTCTACGGCACCACTCCGTTGCGTCGACTCCGGTCCGCCGCGTCGACTGCCTCTACGACACTACTTCCGCCGCGTCGACTCCGGTCCGCCGCGTCGACTCCGGTCCGCCGCGTCGACTCTGGTCCGCCGCGTCGACTGCCTCTACGGCACCACTTCGCCGCGTCGACTCCGGTCCGCCCCGTCGACTGCCTCTACGGCACCACTCCGCTGCGTCGACTCCGGTCCGCCGCGTCGACTGCCTCTACGGCACCACGCCCGCCGCGTCGACTCCAGTCTGTGCACAAACAAATTCGCCTCGGCCACACCTGATGCTCTCCCGGGTGTTGCGCCGCACAGGTCACAAACAAATTCGCCTCGGCCACACATGATGCTCTCCCGGGTGTTGCGCCGCACAGGTCACAAACAAATTCTCCTTGGCCGCCACCCGAAGCACTCGGGGGCTACGCCGCACAGGTCTAAGTCAAACCTAGGCCGTCACCCGACGCACTTGGGGGCTTCGCCATACAGGTATAACTCGAAAAATCCTTGGCCGCCACTCGAAGCACTTGGGGGCTGCGCCGCGCAGGTCTAAGTCAAACCTAGGCCGTCACCCGACGCACTCGGGGGCTGCGCCATACAGGTATAACTCGAAAATCCTTGGCCGCCACTCGAAGCACTCGGGGGCTGCGCCGCACAGGTCTAAGTCAAACCTAGGCCGTCACTCGAACACTCGGGGGCTGCGCCATACAGGTCCAACAATGCAGTAGGCCGTTCGGCTGAGCAAATACTCGATATGTTTGTCGAATCCACCAAGTAGGCCGTCGGGCTGAATGAGCACTCGAATAAAAAAGGACAGTGGTTCCATCAGCGAGTTCCTAAACGGGAGGGTATCATAGATCTCTTTTCGACTGAGAAGTTTTTGAGATTAACCTCAATTACAAGCAATTCAGCTTAATCTCGGGGGCTACTCCCATCGGGAGCACTGTTCGCGCTCCCAATAGACTCAGTCGAAGCATTAACGACTAAAGCATCCTCTGTAAGCCCTCAACGGCCGGAGTCGAATTTCTTAAACTATCGTTTTCAGGAACAAGACGGCGTGCCCAGGAGGAAAGAGTACTTACCCGACGCATCGACTACGCCTACACGACATGCTGCTTTGAGTCTCTACCCGATTCTTCGTATCGACCAGACACTCGGGTGGCAAAGAAAGTCGAGTAAGCTCCAGCAGCAGAATCAAATCTACATGTAAGCCAACAGGCCGAATAGAAACGAGCTTCACATGAAGAACAAGACAAAGTAATTCGACTGCAAAGGTTACTCCCATCGGGAGAGGCCTGTTCGACTGAAGAAATCGAGTTCAAGCTCAAGATCAAGCAATCCAATGGCGCGTCCAGGAGGAAGAAGTCCTTTGCCCGACTCTACGCTTCGACCAAGCACTCGGGGGCTACTGACGTGGGTCTACCTTTCGACTAGCCCACAATGAGGCTACCTGGGCCGCGCCAAGCATGGAAAAGCCCACAGAAGGCCCACTCGGGGTACCACGTATCCTAGTCCAACTCGGTTAGGTTTTGTAACCTGCCATATCTGTACCAACCGCCCGAGACCTGTCTACCTATAAAGCCAGGAGGGTCGCCCGTCCCAGAGGACACGCTCATAGCCACCACCACAAACCCTAGCGAGATCGCAATCTCGCCATTGAAATCGCTACTCGCATCAATAATCAGACAAGCAGGAGTAGGGTGTTATCCTCCGGGGGTCTGAACCTGGGTAAATCCTTGCTTGTCAGCCGTCGTGATCACCAACACCTCTCTCTCTCCCCATCAATCAACACGGGGTGCACAACCCTGGGATTTGCCGAGTTACCACCTCGTCAGTATCATAGATAGAAATCGTAACATAACATATTTCGAGAAAAGATGAATCTACAACCTAATAAACGCATGGTCATAGGATACTACAAATATGTTACCACAGTAGCATAGAGTAGTATCATATGCATGATACTATTGTATGATACTCCTCACTATGATACTAGTGTCGACTTTGAACCAGAAGAATCAGTCATGCTATATGCAAATTCCTGAAAATCGGAGCCGGCAATAGCCTATGACAATTTCGCCACCAGATCATTGAGACATGCTAGTTTGATGATTTGGCGACAATTGACTATCCGCGATGGAAAAGAGGGAGACTTTCTTACACTGGCAAGTGTAGTTGTCGACGAGAAGTTGTAGGTTGTCGTCAGCGACGGCATAGACCTTCTTCTCTCGGTGTAGGTTTAGATTTAAATTATAGATTTGTAAAATTTAGCGCGCTCAATTATAAGTCTGTTAAATTGTTATAAAAAATTAAATTCGTTTAAATTGCAATGCAAAAATTGAAATGTGCATATTGGGATTGTGTGTGTTGCGGTTTCCGTTGACCGGATATCGACCTCAAATAGGGATGTCAAACACGAATTTGGATTTTGGAGGTGCCGTGGCCAGCTTAAACATTTGGTACGTACCCTAGCAGTCCAACACCATTCCTACGTACCCTAGAGATAGTGGTAGTGTAGTACTGGGTAGCAAAGGTGGAACAGAGCTTGGGTCTTTTCTCTCTGAGCATGAAACGCAACGTACACCACGCTGGCCACCTGGCCGGCCCATAAAAGGTGCACGTACCTGGGCAATACATTTGACTTGACCACGCAGGCTGCCCGGTCACGTCTCACGAACCACCAAACAAAACAAAACATCGCTGATGAAAGAGCTTCTCAGCAGCTACGTATGTATGTACCTTCTGCACTAGGAGAAAAGAAAAGAAAAGAAAAGCGAGAGGAAAAAGTAGAAAGGAAGTTGCATGCTACTCCGTAGCTGAGTGAGTCCGGAATCACAGGCCCCCTTTCGCTTTTGCTTGCCCCCCTTGAGAAAACAACCAAGTCAAAGCGACCACGAAATCAGATCATCCGATTCAAAACACAGTACTGCTACTCTACTACTAGCTCTCCCCACGTCGATCTAAAGGCAAGAAGCCAAGGAAAAAAGAAACTACGGAAGCCCAATGAAGTGTTGAAGAAAAAGAAAAAGGCCTATGCAGCACAGCACACGACAGACCAGGCAGCGATTGTCTTGAGTTCGCTAGGCAGGCATGCAGTACAACACAACGCTGCCGTGGATGAGAGGAAGAAAGACAAGGCAGTGCAGGTCAAGTCAGTGCAGGGTTACAGTCTTCTCCAGAGCTATAGCCATCGCTCATCACTTTGTGCGTGCAGGTCAAGTCAGATGTGATCACTTGAACAGGTTTAACAGAAATCATGGCTCCGACTAGGTGGAATTATGTATACCAGTGGGTACCCCTTCGGTTTAATAAAAATAAAATACTAGCACACCAAAGCACGGGCACATGCTGGCTAGGTGATATAACAGTATTATATGGAATGTTATTATAGTTGGCCAAATGAGACAGGCAGTTCCTTTTTCCAGTACGTAGAAGTGAGTTTTTGATCTGATGCTGCGTGCCTGGCCTGGACCAGGAATCCGCATCCATATCCCACTCCGCCATGTGCGTTCGACACACAACAAATGCTTGCCCTGTCCTGCCTCAAAGTATTGATGAAAATATGAGCAATTTAACACAAAATAAAACTAGTGGAAATAGTAGATCAAGCACTACTAACAGTATCGGAATTAAGCTAGTCATGGCATGTAACAAATTGTAGGAGAAGACCATAGCAAAAGTAGATGAAAGCATCACTAATGACAGTATGATCCTAAACATGAAGATCACCTCTAAACATGCAGCAGCAGACATATTCGATCCCACTATTCCAACTAGAAAAAGCAGCAGTAGGCATAAAAGAGATGATATGAAAACATACGGTGCGGGTGCTGGAGGAGCAGGCCCGTTGTTGCCGTGACCGTCGCTGTCCATGTCGAAGATGTCGTTGACGTCCGGGAAGAAGTCGTCGTTGGGGAAGTAGTCGTCGGCGTCCGTGATGAAAGCCAGTAGTCGCGCAGAGCGCTCCCCAAAAACCTTATCGCCCTTCTCCCGTACAGGACTCGAAGTGGCGCGGTTCCGGAGGCCTACTGTCCCGACAGGCGGTGCACGCCGCAAGCCGGGATGGGGAAGATCTTGGCAGCGCAGTGCTCTGGTGTGTGTCGCGTAAGACTGAGCGTAGAGGAGCGACCTCTTTATATAGCCGCAGCGGAGGAGGCGAGCAGGCTGCGAAAGAGTAAAGGAGAAGAAACTGCCGCCATTAAGCGGAAGAAACGGCCGCACTTAAGCGCCAGAAACTGCCGCATTTAAGCGACGGAAACTGTCGCACTTAAGCCAGCGTTTCAGTTTGTCTCCATATAATTGCAGCGACTGTTCGTTTTTCCTACGTGGCAAAAAGATAGAGAAGCTCTCGGCTCGAGGCATTCCCGCAACCCGCGGCGCGGCGCGGCGCGTCGTGACGAGGCGAGGCGAGGCGTGGCGTGGCGAGGCGAGGCGGGCGGCGGAGGAGGAGGAGGAGCGCGCGTGTACGTGTCTCCTCTTCTCACACTCTTACTAGTGGAGGGAAAGATTGGGTATTTAAGTTGGTCCAACTCTCTCTCAACTAGCAATGTGGGACTAAACTTCCCACCTCTTGCCATGCATGAATGGGCCACATGGGCCTCTAGGATTTATAATATAGTGACATTTAATTTATTGGGCTGGGCCAATATACAATATATGTCACACATATCTAACAATCCCCCACCAGATCCGAGAGGCACATGAAGTTTGCCTTTGGTTCCAAAACATTGTTTATATACCGGTACAACAGTGGAGACTGTTAAGTTGAACTTCCACCTAGAACTCTATGCTTCACTAGCTCACAACTTGTACAGTGGACTATGCCTTGAACTGCAAGTTTGCTGTAAATCTAGCTTCACACAAAGCCTTGACCAATACTAGGCTGCCGTGGGACTTCCCCGCGGTTGGAGCTTATGCGTCATACTCCGTGGCCTTTCATGAGTTTTGAAAGAGTACCCAACTCTTATCGACTGCGACGTTTTAACAGTCTAACTCATATAGGTGTGTTCTTCAGAAGATGTTCTGCAGGACAACATCTTTGCTTATAATAAGCCACTTAGAACACATTAAGGTAAAACCAACCTGCCATGCAGAATAGAAGAATATTGCATCTTATGGAGTGGTATTTAATAGAGGTAGGGATATTCTTCTCTCAGCTGAGCAACAACTTGTCTCCCAATTCTACTTCACGGGATCTCCGATCACATAGAGTGGGTTGCCATTGTGAACAGCTCAAATTGTGGGTCTCATACCCATCTCCCTCGATGCATTATCTATCACATTACGTGATAGACCCTTTGTGAAAGGATCTGCCAAATTCTTAGATGTTTGGATATAATCCAAAGCAATAACTCCGGAGTTTCTCATTTTTCGGACAGATTTCAATCTCCTTTTCACATGTCTTGATGACTTCATATTTTCCTTAGAGCTGTTCACTTTAATAATCACAGTTTGATTATCACAGTTCATGAGGATAGCGGGTATTGGTTTTTCAACCACAGGTAAGTCCATCAAGAGTTCACGAAGCCACTCTGCTTCAACAGTGGCAGTGTCTAATGCTGCGAGTTCTGCTTCCATTGTTGACCTCGTTAAGATGGTCTGCTTGCAAGACTTCCAGGAAACAGCGCCACCACCAAGTGTAAACACATATCCACTTGTGGCCTTAATCTCATCAGCATCAGATATCCAATTCGAATCACTATAACCCTCCAGTACCCTTGGATACCCGGTATAGTGAATACCATAGCTCGCAGTGCCTTTTAGATAGCGCATAACTCTCTCAAGAGCATGCCAATGATCATCTCCAGGATTTGAAACAAATCGACTGAGTTTGCTTACAGCAAACGCGATGTCAGGCCTCGTGGCGCTAGCTAAATACATAAGCGAGCCAATAATTTGAGAGTATCTCAATTGGTCTCTAGCGATCCTCTGATTCTTTCGAAGAAGAACACTAGCATCATATGGAGTTGGTGAAGGATTGCAGTCACTATACCCAAAACGACTCAATACCTTCTCCACATAGTGGGATTGAAGCAGGGTAATCCCACCATCGTCATTTCTCAACAGCTTGATGTTCAAGATAACATCAGCTACTCCTAGATCTTTCATCTCGAACGAGCGAGATAAAAAGTCCTTGACTTCCTTGATCACATTGAGGTTGGTCCCGAAAATCAGTATGTCATCAACATACAGACAGAGAATAACTCCCTCGCCCCCACCATAGCGATAGTACACACATTTGTCTGCTTCGTTTACAGCAAAGCCTGCAGCGGTTAAAGTTCTTTCAAACTTTTCATGCCACTGCTTAGGAGCTTGTTTGAGGCCGTATAAAGACTTCAACAACTTACACACTTTTCCTTCTTGACCACTTACTACAAAACCATCTGGCTGATCCATGTAAATTTCCTCTTCCAAATCTCCATTAAGGAAAGCCGTCTTAACGTCCATTTGATGAACGAGAAGACCATGTGAGGCAGCCAATGAAAGTAGTACTCGAATGGTGGTCAATCTGGCTACTGGTGAGTAAGTATCAAAGAAATCTTCACCTTCTTTCTGGGTATAACCCTTGGCCACAAGCCGTGCTTTGTACTTTTCAATAGTACCATCAGGCCGAAGCTTCTTCTTAAACACCCACTTACATCCTACGGGTTTGCACCCATAAGGACGATCAGTGACCTCCCAAGTTCCATTAGCTAAGATGGAATCCATCTCACTACGGACAGCTTCCTTCCAGTAGTCAGCATCTGGTGATGCATAGGCTTCTGAAATGGAGGTGGGTGTGTCATCCACTAGGTACACAACGAAATCATCACCAAAGGACTTTGCAGTCCTCTGTCTCTTGCTCCTTCTCGGAGTTTCATTGTCATCCTCCTGTGGATTTTCAGAGTGTTCCATCACAATGGTAGGTTCAGAAATTTCAACTAATTCCTGGACAGATGAACTAGGCATCTCCTGATTTGATGAGCTAGGCTTATCCTTCATTGGAAAGATATCCTCAAAGAAAGTCGCATCGTTCGACTCCATGATTGTACCAACATTCATGTCAGGTACTTCAGATTTTACAATCAAGAATCTATAGCCAATGCTGTGGAAAGCATATCCAAGGAAAACACAATCAACGGTTTTTGGTCCAAGCTTGCGCTTCTTGGGAATTGGCACATGAACCTTTGCCAAACATCCCCAAGTGCGTAAGTAAGAGAGTTTTAACCTTTTATTCTCCCATTCCTCGAATGGAGTAACTTCTTTCTCCTTTGTGGGAACTCGGTTTAGGACATGACACGCTGTCAAAATCGCCTCCCCCCACCATGCCTTGGAGAGACCCGATATGTCTAACATGGCGTTAACCAAATCAGTTAGAGTACGGTTCTTCCTTTCGGCCACACCATTTGACTGGGGTGAGTAGGGAGGCGTCCTCTCATGAATTATACCATGTTCCGCACAAAAAGAGTCAAACTCGTTAGAAAAATACTCTCCACCGCGATCAGACCTAAGCCGCTTGATCTTTCGATCAAGTTGATTTTCAGCTTCGGCTTTATAGATTTTGAAGAAACTCAATGCCTCATCTTTTGTTTTCAGAAGATACACATGACAATATCGAGTGGAGTCATCAATCAACGTCATGAAATATTTCTTTCCACCTTTTGTCAGGATACCATTCATCTCACAAAGATCTGAATGTATAAGCTCTAGAGGTGTCAAAGCTCGTGGCTCCGCAGTCTTATGGGGTTTACGAGTTTGTTTTGCTTGCACACAAGCTTGACACTTTGACCCCTTGACCGTAGTGAATTTGGGGATTAGATTTATTTTGGAAAGCCGCGTCATACAACCAGAACTAATGTGACAAAGTCGTGAATGCCAAATATTTGATTCAGTATCATTGTAAACATGATGCACAACTTTATTACATAATTCTGTCAAAGATAGGCGGAACAAGCCTCCGCATTCATAACCTTTACCAACAAAAGTTCCAAACTTGGACACTACACATTTATTGGACTCAAAAACAATCTTGTAACCATCTCTACACAGAAGAGAGCCGCTAACAAGATTCTTGTTTATTGAGGGCACATGATGCACGTTCTTCAGCCGCACGGTCTTTCCCGAAGTGAACTTCAGATCGACCGTACCAACACCATGAACAGAAGCATGTGACCCGTTTCCCATCAGCACGGGGGAAGTCCCTGAGACCTGATAAGAAGAAAACATGGAAATATCAGTACAAATGTGTACATTGGCACCAGTGTCAATCCACCAATCAGGAGAATGACAAACTGAAAGGACAGTAGGGAATATACCGTACCCTGCATCCTTCATCTCAATGTCACCAATGACAACATTGGCGGTCTTGCCGCCCTTCCCATGCTGGCGCTTGTCAAAACGGTGTGGGCAGCTAGGAGCCCAATGTTCAGGATCACCGCATACATGACATTCGCCTTTCTTCTTCTCAGGCTTCTTCTTGAAGTTGGTAGAGTGAGATGGCTTGTTCTTCCCATCAAACTTTCCCGGAGCATTCTTCTTATTCTTGAACTTGTGGGGCTGAAAGTTCCTCTTCTGTACCAAGTTGGCACTGGAACCTCCCTCAGTAGCCCGAGCACGTGTGTCTTTTGCTCTCGCCTTCTCTTCCACATCAAGAGTCCCAATAAGGTTTGAGACTGAGAACTCTTGTCTCTTGTGTTTCAGGGAGGTAGCAAAGTTTCTCCAAGAAGGAGGAAGTTTGGCAATAATGCCTCCGGACACAAACTTGTCCGGTAACACACAAGCGAAGTGCTCAAGTTCTCTGGCAAGTGACTGTATCTCATGAGCCTGCTCAACTACGGAGCGGTCATCAGTCATCTTGTAGTCATAGAATTGCTCCATGACATACAATTCGGAACCAGCGTCCGAGACCCCAAACTTGGCCTCGAGCGCGTCCCACATTTCCTTGCCAGTATCAAGTGATGCATACGGGTCAGCAATGTTCTCACCGAGAACACTCAAGAGAGCCAGCTTAAAGAGGGTATCCCTCTTCTCAAAATCTTCCTCCTGGATAGGAGTCAGATCACCCTCTGGTTTGCCAAGGGTGGCGCCATAGCAGCTCATGGTTTGAAACCAGAGGATTGCTCTCCTGCGCCACCTCTTATAGTGCAAACCCTCAAAGGGAGGCGGCTTCATAGACGCAGCAAAACCAGCAGTGTTGAATTGCCTAAAATAAGGTTTTTGGATTGATGAAAATATGAGCAATTTAACACAAAATAAAACTAGTGGAAATAGTAGATCAAGCACTACTAACAGTATCGGAATTAAGCTAGTCATGGCATGTAACAAATTGTAGGAGAAGACCATAGCAAAAGTAGATGAAAGCATCACTAATGACAGTATGATCCTAAACATGAAGATCACCTCTAAACATGCAGCAGCAGACATATTCGATCCCACTATTCCAACTAGAAAAAGCAGCAGTAGGCATAAAAGAGATGATATGAAAACATACGGTGCGGGTGCTGGAGGAGCAGGCCCGTTGTTGCCGTGACCGTCGCTGTCCATGTCGAAGATGTCGTTGACGTCCGGGAAGAAGTCGTCGTTGGGGAAGTAGTCGTCGGCGTCCGTGATGAAAGCCAGTAGTCGCGCAGAGCGCTCCCCAAAAACCTTATCGCCCTTCTCCCGTACAGGACTCGAAGTGGCGCGGTTCCGGAGGCCTACTGTCCCGACAGGCGGTGCACGCCGCAAGCCGGGATGGGGAAGATCTTGGCAGCGCAGTGCTCTGGTGTGTGTCGCGTAAGACTGAGCGTAGAGGAGCGACCTCTTTATATAGCCGCAGCGGAGGAGGCGAGCAGGCTGCGAAAGAGTAAAGGAGAAGAAACTGCCGCCATTAAGCGGAAGAAACGGCCGCACTTAAGCGCCAGAAACTGCCGCATTTAAGCGACGGAAACTGTCGCACTTAAGCCAGCGTTTCAGTTTGTGGCAAAAAGATAGAGAAGCTCTCGGCTCGAGGCATTCCCGCAACCCGCGGCGCGGCGAGGCGGGCGGCGGAGGAGGAGGAGGAGCGCGCGTGTACGTGTCTCCTCTTCTCACACTCTTACTAGTGGAGGGAAAGATTGGGTATTTAAGTTGGTCCAACTCTCTCTCAACTAGCAATGTGGGACTAAACTTCCCACCTCTTGCCATGCATGAATGGGCCACATGGGCCTCTAGGATTTATAATATAGTGACATTTAATTTATTGGGCTGGGCCAATATACAATATATGTCACACATATCTAACAAGTATACCACTGTCCTCTAGTCGGCCGGTACCATGCTACTACGTACAGTACTACTGTGCACAATCTCACACTGTATCACACACACGCATCAGACAGAGCAAAGACGGACACTCCGTCACTCCCTCCCTCTTCATGATGAAACGAAATTAGACACTGATGAGTAGTAATACTAGAGCTCAAATCAGCATGAAGTGGTACAAGTATGATTGAATTTGAGAATGTGAATTCTAAATTTATTTCACCAATGCAACATGCAAGGGAGGAAGCGGGAGTTTTGCCTCGAAGTCGACGAATTCATCAGTCTTCCCGCCGACATTCTCCAATCCGGAACCAGTTTTCGAATACCGTACGCCACCCCCCAAAAAAATCCACGCAACAGCGAGAGAGAGAGAGAGAGGGAGTCTGTTTACAGATGGTCGCGGATGCGCGAAAGCAGAGGCGAGCAGAGCATCAGAATTCGATGTCAGGGAGCATCTTGGGAATTGCGCTGCCATCGCCGGCTCCGGCGCCGGTGGCGAAAGCTTCACACACATTTGGACGACGGATGGGCGCCTGCGTTCAGCGTTCGTATTTACAGTACGTGCTAGTATGCCCCCGTCAGCCACCGCACGAACCCGTAGAAGGCGCTGCCGTCCTCGGCCTCGCCGCGCCGCGCCGCAGCTGGCGCGACCCCGCCGTCCATGTCCCACCACCACTCTGCCGTGGCGGCGGCGGTCACGCTCCCGGCGTCGTACCGGCTGCTCCAGCGCCCGCTACTCCAGCGGCTGCTCCACCGGTTGCTCCACCTGCTGCTGGACCGGCCCACGGACCTGAACGACGCCGTCGGCGTCACGGACAACGACGGCTGCTGCTGAAGCGCACGCTCCGCCGTGGTCGCCAGCTGCTGGCTCGGCTCGCCGGTAATTCGTGCCGTGGTGGCCAGCGGCGGGGGTGGCTTGAGAACGACCTGCAGGTCCTCCTCGACGAGGTACTCGGTGGTGGAGTTGGGGAGGCTCGGCAGCGGGTAGGCGCGGACCGCGGCGGCGGCGGCGGTGTTGTCTGGCCGCGCTGCGGCGACGGCTGCGGAGGAGGACGAGGTGGAGCGGCGGCTGCTGACGCTGCCGAGCTCGATGCGCAGGAGCTCGGGGAGCGGCGGGTACGGGAGCGCGATGGAGGCGCGGCAGAGCGGGCACGAGGGGTTGGCGCGGAGCCACGGGTCGACGCAGCGCTTGTGGAAGGCGTGACGGCACGCCGGGAGGAGGCGGAGCTCGTCCTCGCCGCCGAACACGCACTGGCACACGGCGCAGTCCCTGGACGACCTGGGCAGCGCGGCGAGCGAGGACGCCAGCGTGAAGAGCGGAAGCCGCTCGATGAGCCGCTCCCTCTCGGCGGCCGCCTCCTTCCCCTGGTCGGCCACGGACGCAGCCGCTGACGCCGGCGCCACCGCGGAGCTGCGGACCGCCACGAGCGGGAGCGGCGGCGCGGAGGAGGCGGAGTGGCGGCAGAGGCTACGGATGAAGTAGTGGATGGAGATGGAGGCCAGAAGCATCACGACCACGATGACGGCGATGATGAGGATGCTCGGCGATATCCCCGCCACGCCCCCGCTTCCGCGCGCGTCGTCCCCGCTCCCTCGTGCTCCCTCCTCCGCCAGCCGCGGCACCATCGGCACCACCACCGGCACCCTCCGCACCGGTGGCGGCGGAACCGACGTCGTAGACATGGATCAGTCAAGCTCCCTCGCTCCGCTCTCCGCTCGGGTTGGGCTGCGTCTCTAGTGGTGGTGAAGGCTGAGGATGAGGAGGCGTGTTGTCCGTGGCTTATAAGTGTGGTTTTGTCAGCACGCGAGGCCCATGGCTGCTTATCATTCTGGTATTGCCGGAAGATTTTGCAAAACTACAAAGATAATATAGCCAATGGCGTTGGATTCTTCGTACCTTCTAATTAATCATTTTCTTATCACTGATATTGCAATTTATCATTTCTTATCACTGAGATTGCAATACTCCACTCGTGAGTATAGCACCACGACTAGCAGAAAACACTTTTGACTCCTACCTCCAGTACTCCCTTTAATAAATAAATAAATAAAAATTATGAGTTTGTTAATATCTTACCATAATCCTGCATATTAATGATGTATCTTACGTACGTGTAAAATCTCGTTTTAAAATAATTTTGTATTCTACGCTACATAAAAATGATAAGAGATTTAAAAGTGTGTACAATAAGATCTCACATTTGTCATTTTTGTGTAGATTCGAATAGAACTATTTTAAATCAAGATTTTGTATGTTTGTGAGATACTATGTAATTTACAACATGTAGTATTTTATATAATTTGTTGAAACTCATAACAATTATCACTATTTTCTAAATAGCTGGAGCAGTGTCTCCCAGGAGCAAAAAAAAAATCTCCACTCCATTATAGACTTTTCAGAATTATGATTTGCGGGTCTTAGGTTGACTCCAACGGGCCGACTCAAACGGACAGACGTTTTGTCCGCCTTTTATCCGTTTGGGTAGCTGAATGGACAGAGGTCCGACTCATATATACCCCTCTATAGCCACTGGCTGACGAATCCAGTTCACCCGGCCAGGATTTTAGCCATTTGATGCTCTAACGCCAATGTGTAACCTAATTTAACCATATTGTCACATTTGTCAACATAGATGGGCCGGTGACCATGAGCGTGCATGCAGTCCAGGATTATTGCTTCTATGATCTACTCGTGATTAATCGTGTAAATTAGCAGCCTTTTGGAAGATAAAGAAAATGAAAGATGTGCGCCTGTCTCCAACTCCAGCTCAAATGGGTGAGTAGGACTAGTTGTTGAGTGGGTTGATGATGATGAGCACGCATCGGACATGAGGATGGGGTGCATGCATCACGCATGGTCGATGAATGCCTCCAATAGCATGGAGAGTGGCAGGCAGACACTGCAACTGCGACTGCTATCCGATTCGACTGGGTTTCCTCAGTTCCTGCGCCCTCCTCTCTCATCTCTGAGTCTGGCCGCATCTCCAATGATGCAGGGAGCCCTCACGTGCGTGTCTCCCGCCGAGCCCTGCCTGCTTGCTGTTAAATACAGGACTCGGCTAGAAATAGATGCACAGACATGTTATTAATACAGTACTGTATTTGCATCCATTTCTATTAGAGTATTTTCACTACTTGATTGGCTACCCACGAATTCAGCCAAAATATAGCGTATTAGGTTAACCACATGAGGGACAGAAGAAGAGAAAACAGAAAACCACGTCGATAAAGGCATCCTCATTCTCGGTCAGCAGCCTTGCGGTTGGAGCAACGCACGCATACACACCTGGGCATGACTTGAGCCTGCGGAACTGTTCTGACGGCGATCGCAAGTTAGTTACAGTACGCTCTTTTTTTTCGAGATTTAATTAGCTCATTTATACCTATCCCAAAAGAAGAAGTGAAGAACAGAGAACAATTCGCAATCATGAAAAGGACACAATTAATGGAGTAACTATAACGACGATTTGGTTCGATCGCTCTCGATTCCCCGTTTGCACCGGCTTTTGCACATGATGATGAGGAACATGAACGCAAATGTGCTTCTGCTTTCGTTCTTCCGCGATTCTGCTGCTGGTTAAGCAGACAATTTGACCTCGCCTTAAACACTCACAACCCCTTGAATCTTGATCTAATCATGCTACCATCAGCTAGTTTGGCGCATTAGCAGAGGATGGCTGTAGAGAGGTCAGCACCACAAGAGTCTCCCGTGCTGCGCAGCCTGTCGCGTGCTCCCTTTCCTGCTAGCAGCGATGCAGTGCGGCACAAATGCAGAACAGCTCAATTTTGCAAGTTCAGCAGAGTTCTCGTCGTCAGGACAGTGGTAAATGGTATCTCCAGTACTTCTGCACATTTGCATCCCATATGTGGCCATATATACCCACGCAAGCTGTTGTTTTGTTTACATTTATATGTTAGCCTGAATCTGATACGCTTTACAGTAAAGAGACTAATCAGGGGTTGTATAATTTTAATGCGAAAGGTGATCGTATTATTACTGGCTTTAAGAAAGAAAAAGAAGTAGAAAAAGCAGGGAGAAATCTGATTATTCTAGGTACCGACCATGGCATATAGATTAGCGAGTATCTTGCGACAAAAACGACAGTAACTTTTTTTGCGAAGAAACTTCCAATCTATTCATCAACAATCAAGGTGATACAAAGAACACCAGAAGCAACCACGTAGCAACGACTACAGACACTAGAGCGAGCCGAAGGCGCGCCGCTGCCATCACCCCTCCATGATCAGAGCCGGGCGAAACTTGTTGTAGAAGACAGTCGGGAAGTCGTCGTGCTACGGCCAGAGAGGACCAGCGCCAGCACAGCAACCGCCGCCGATGAAGAGATGCATAGATCAGAAGCATCTAATTTTTTGACACACGAACGAAGACGAACGAAGATCGAATCCAACCGGATCCACCGAAGACACATACTGGCCAGATCTGACGAGATCCACCAGAGACAAACCTCCACACACCCTCCAACAACGCTAGGGACGTCATCGGAGCAGATGCTGGGTGGGGAGGACCTTATTCCATCTTCAGAGAGCAGCCGCCGCCTGATCTCTCCAAGAAAGACACAAAACCTAGCAAAACACAAAAAAATCTGTGAGGATGGAGCCCTCCCGCCGGCAGGGACCGGGATCCACCACGCGACCATGGCTCTGATGCCACGGAGGCGGGCGGCCTGGCGGCGCCGCCGGCAGGAGGCGGAGACCACGAACGCCTCTCAATCGCTTTCCTGGGGTGGGCGCTGGAGCGAAGCGGTTTTTCTCGTGAAAACGACAGTAACTTAACCTGGTTTGCAGCACATGGTGATGGTGGTGGAACCGGAGAGAAAAGCTAAGCCGAGAATCGAATAAGAACCTCACGTCAAACTCCACCGTTTTTATTATTGCGCTGCTTGCACTGACCAGTGTCGCAAGCTAGCGTTGCACAGACAAAAAGAAAAAGCCCAAGTAGATTTCCTTCCACGATCTTGTTGTGTATATTAATACTACAAAACACCTCTCACTGTCTTACTCGTGTTCTTTTCCTTGGCTTCCCTTCTTTCTCTCACACCACCCTACAAATGAGTGAGAGGGAGAGGTGCAGCGTAATGAGTAGCCGTGGAGCTGAAAGGTGAAACGTGTCCTTACTTTTTTTTTCTTCTTTGGTTAAGGAAGAAGATGAAGGTGAAAAAAAGAGAGGAGAATCAGGTTCTGTTCTGCCTTTGTTTCCCATCGGAAAGTACGTCTACAGCCTCTCTTGATTTCATCGACCGGACGATCATGTTGATTTACTCTCATAGTGTTATGCATGGATTTTCGCTAGATGGCAAATTGACATTTCCAACTTATCTCAGATAAAGGGGTTTAGTTTAGCGACTGATGGTATGAGTTCTTTTTTACACGTGTAAGACCATCTCCACTAATGGCCTGATATCTTCCCAATAGGTTGACTAGAGGTCCACACATTTGGACACACCGAACTTATGTTCGGCAACCTATTATTCATTTCAAACTTTCATGGCCGGGTAAGGGTGTCGGATGTGTCCCTGGTCCACTCGTGAACCACTAGTGACAGAAACTAAATATCTACCTAGTGTTCCTCATGCATGATTGCATTCTCTCTCCCAATCTATTTTCTGTTGTCTTCACGTGAAAATGGACGGGGCGCCCAAGGGGGGCAACCGTCCCAATGTAGATACACGTGTGTCCGACTTTTCCACATCAAACACATTTTCATGGGGTGACAGACACATTCCGGGGATGGCGGTGGAGATGTTATATAAGGTCTAGTGATGTAGTAAAGCTCCATCTTGTCATTTGCGATGTTGTGCAATTTTAGAATTGTATACGTTTTCACCTATATAGGATAACCCTCTTTGTATAAAAGTGTCTTGCCCATGTTGTGCGAGTTTAGATTTGTATACATTTTCACCTATTGTGGGATAACCCTCTCGTCTAAAAGTGTCTTTACGAACATTCCTATTGCACTCCACCGGCTAGTTGTTCGAGAGGAAGATCAGCCACACCAGAACTGATACACGGTCGGGGATGCTTCTAAGATGTAATCACACTTAACATCACCTTACTCCCTCAAGTACATCGACATGATACGGAAATTCCTAACCCATTCTAAACATAGCCGATTGTTATGGCCATGACCTGGGAGAACATAAGAATTCATGGGAGGAAGGAGGAGGATCTAGAGAGATAGGCAAGAACCAGACTAGGACCAATGATACTTCATGCATTTGAGATAATATGGAAGCAAAGATTAAGAAGAAGAACTCCAAATGAAGTGAGTGCATTATAATTGTCTAGTTTGGTCTCACATTGCAATGACCAAAAGGTAAATAAAAAAGGCTTGACACACCCACACAACCCCTCTTTGTCCCCCATGATCATCCTCCCGTCACCGTCCAAGCGACTCACGTCACCTTCTCGCGGTTCCGGCTGGCTGGAGGCCAAATCCTCATGTCTTGGTTGCTTCAACACCGGTTGTATTTATGTCGTCCAAGGGGTCCGCTTGGTGCGCTCCTTCATGATTCTCCCTGGGAGTTGGGAGGTCATGGCTAGAGAGGACACAACACGAAGACCTTCTTCCCCTCTCCTGGAGGTTACTGCTCGTCATGGTGGCGGCCCTTGTACATATGAACAAACAAAATTCACATTTGTGAACATGTTCCATTTGTGACCTGTATGTTTTGCTATTAAAACAATCATATGGTACGCTAAACTACTCTCTCCGA
Source organism: Poa annua (assembly GCA_026929855.1). NCBI lineage: Eukaryota > Viridiplantae > Streptophyta > Magnoliopsida > Poales > Poaceae > Poa > Poa annua. The sequence goes on along the minus strand of CM049431.1, from coordinate 72,721,882 downwards.
TTCTAATTAGCTAGATGGGTTGCATTTGTACAAAAATTGATGTATCTAGACACATTACAAGTCTAACATCAACTTTTGGATAAATTAAAATCATCTAGTATGGAATGGAGTGAGTAACTATTAGCTATTGGGTACTCTTCCGATTCATATTAATTGTCGTTAAATGATATGTATTTTTTTTTTGAGAAACACAGTACAACGCAAGCGCTCATATAAACACGCATACACTCACCCCGATGAAAGCACGCACGCACACCCTACCCCTATGAGCACCTCCGAGAGACTGAGCCGGCGGGTCTTGAGATTGACGAAGTCACCACGGGCGCCTCGCTGTCGACGGAAACGTCGTCTCCCACTGAAAGAATATTCCGCCTAAATGAGAACACCAATGTCAAACCTGGGGTTCACTGAAAGAATATTCCGCCTAAATGAGAACACCAATGTCAAACCTGGGGTTTGAATTCTGGCGGGTTGAGGATACAACCATCCTCCTAACCATCTTGCCACAGGCAAGTTCTCAAATGATATGTATATAGACATGTGTTAAATGATATGTATATAGACATGTTTGGTTGCTAGATACATTCGATTCAGCGACGAATAATATTGACTAGAGGGAGTACAGTTTTTTATAAACAACATCAGCAAGATATGTTAAAAAGGGAGAGAAGCAACATGTTAAATGAACCGGGCTAAGAAAAGTTACAACGAAAACGTGTTGGTCGTTCTTAGTGGATTGCAATGAGATAACCTTGCCCAAAGGGGCGTGAATGGCACTAATGGAATGGAAGGTGGCCTATCCCAAAACGTGACAGCCTTTTCGTCTCTCAGATTTGTTTCTGCTCGCGATTGCATATTTAGCCCAGTACAATGGACTTGTAATTTTTACCAGCCCATCTCAGCCTGCATCAGTGCGCTAAAAAATAGAAACCCAACACTGGTTCGATAAAAAAAATCCACGACTAACTTCTAACGGGTACCGCTACATGAAGACCGCCCTTCGCGAAGGGCAAATCGGGCCAGCGCGTGGCCACGTGTCCCCGCTACCGAGCGAGGCCGGTGCGTACGGAAGACCGCGCGTACGTGTGCTTCCACGGAACGAAGCCATGCGTCTCCAGAGGAATGAAGCCCCCAACAACGTACGTGCACGAACGTCGCGAACAACTCGTACTATACATAGATCTAGCCCGTACATCGATATAAATTCAAACGTACAACAATATAGACTTAGACGTACAAGCATACAAACTCAAACGTACAATTACACAGAATCAGTTTGTACAATTATACAGAACGGGATGTACATCAACGCAGATCGGGCTGTACAACAACACAGACCGGGTTGTACAGCAACACAAAACAGTTTGTACGTACAGCAACCCCGACCGGTTTGTACAGCAACGGAGACCGTGTTGTACAGCCCGTACATCGATATAAATTCAAACGTACAACAATATAGACTTAGACGTACAAGCATACAAATTCAAACGTACAATTACACAGAATCAGTTTGTAAAATTACACATAACGGGATGTACAGCAATGCAGACCGGACTGTACAACAACACAAACCGGGTTGTACAGCAACACAAAACAGTTTGTACGTACAGCAACCCCGACCGGGTTGTACAGCAACGGAGACCGCGTTGAAAGAACATTTCTTAATCCCTAGTGTTTTGTGTGTTAGTTAACAATACCAATGATATACTAATCCTATTGCTAAGTATTTCAGTTTGGGTGAAACTCCTATCACAAATCCTAAAGCCAAATTGTAGAGAAAAAGAGTCTGGAATTCTTCCCAGTCTCGGATATTCCGGTTCCCCAACTCGGATATTCCGAGTCAACCCCAGAAAATTGGCTAAGTCAAGTTCAGAAGTGGTACTGACTCCAATCGGAAATTCAGCTCGGAAATTTCAAGGACTCGGATATTCCGGTTCACCAACCCGGATATTCCGAGTCAGCCCCAGAAAATTGGCTAAGTCAAGATTCAGAAGTGGTACTGACTCCAATCGGAAATTCAGCTCGGAAATTTCAAGGAATCGGATATTCCGGTTCCCCAACCCGGATATTCCGAGTCAACCTCAGAAAATTGGCTAAGTCAAGATTCAGAAGTGGTACTGACTCCAATCGGAAATTCAGCTCGGAAATTTCAAGGACTCGGATATTCCGAGTCACCCTCCGAAAATCGGCTAAGTCAGGTTCAGAATTGGTTCTGATCTCAACCGGAAATTCAGCTCGGATATTTTCAAAGACCCGGATATTCCGGGTGACCGGAATTTCCGGTGTTACTTAAACCGGAATTTCCGGGTGCCCAAGACAGCCAACAGCCAGATTTTGAGGGGGAGTATAAATACCCCCTCACTCACTCAAGAACAGTGAGCTCTCAGATTTTCTCTCTCCTACTATTCTTGAAAGCTCAAATCATCAAGATCTCCCAATCCCCCACCCAAATTCATTGATCTTTAGAGGATTGGAGGAGAAGGCCCGGATCTACATCTTCACCGAAGGGATTTGCATTTCTCCCCCATTCACTTGGGGATTTCGTGGTTAGGGTTTCCGGTGGGAAAACCTAGTTCACCATTGTTGTACTCTTGGTGTTACCTTGACCTTTTGTGGTCCTTGACCTTTTGTGGTCTTCTTGGGAGCCCCCAATTCAGTTGTGGGTGTGTGCCTCAAGCGTTTGTAAGGGATTCGATCTCCGCCCTAAAAGGGGATCAATAGTGGAAGGTGGACTCGAAACCTTTGTGGTTGAGTTCATCAGAGAAGAAGGTGAGCCTTTGTGGCGTTGCGGCTAACCTGTTGTGGTAGCGCACACCTCTCCAAACGAGACGTACACCCTTGGGTGGAACTCGGGATTACATCTTCGTATCCGCGTGCTTCACTCGGTTCCCTTTACCTTTGCTCCCTTACTTTCTTATCTTGTTATTGCTTAGATTATCATTTAGGTAAATTCACCGTAGTTGCATATCTAGAGAATTTACCTTTGTGTTGAGCCTAAATTTGAAAAGACCTAAAATTTATAATAGCACCTATTCACCCCCCCCCCTCTAGGTGTCGGATTCCCGTTCAATTGGTATCAGAGCCATGTTCACTTTTAAGGGCTTAACCGCCTAAGTGCAACGATGACGGAATCCGATTCCGAGAGGGCCGCCCGTGAAAAATTAGAGGCGGAGAAGGAGGCGTTAGCCAAAGGGGCAACCATGGACGATCTTATTGATATGAGATTGTCCTTGGAGGCCCAACTCCTCAAGATGAATGAGATACTCATGACACTCTTGAAGTCTAAGGAGCTCGAGGCTACTTCTCCCTCTCCTCCTCCTAAAGAACATGCGGGGAACTCTAAGGAGTCATCTTCGGATGGGTCCAAAGATGTTACCTCAAGTGTTCCCGGGAAGGCGGAAAAGGATGAACCACCTAGCTCCTCTAACACCCCCAAAGGAGAGGAATTTCATAATGTCAACCATAATTACTCTCCTAACCCTCCTATCCCTCACCCTCATGTAAACTTTAGAAGTGATCCTCCTAAGCTTAAACCTACTCATTTCTCTCAATGGGTATTTCTAATGAAGTCTCATCTATGTAGTGCCTCCATTGAGCTTTGGCGCATCATTGAAGAAGGATACAAGCCCCATGATCCAACCAACTTGACAAGAAGAGAGGTGGTTGATAGCCAACTCAACGCCACCGCTCTTCATCAAATCCAAATGGCCGTTGGAGAGAAGGACATGGCGCTCATTCAACAATTCTCCGCCGCCAAGGAAGTTTGGAATGCTCTTTACGACATCTTCGTTGGGAATGAGAGCATGAAGAAGAACCGGTATGATGCCTTATGCAATGAGGTGGAAGGGTTCTACAAGTTGGATGGAGAAAGCCACGAGGACATGTACCGGAGGTTGGTGTTGGTTGCCAACTCCTTCAAGAACCTCGGGGCGGAGTACATTAATGATGCTTGGATCAAGAGGAAGTTTGTGACCGCTCTCTTGCCCTTTGAGGAAACGGATTTGAAGACACTCCAAGGGAGACATGACTTTGCAAAGATGACATCCAATGAAGTTATGCAAGAGATGACCGCATACAAGGTGGCCTCCAAGATTGCACAAGATGCAAGAGCTAGAGCCATAGGGATGCACAAGCATGCCTCAATTGCTTTGAAGGCCACCGTTGAAGAAGAGGATGAAGAGGAGTGTGATGATCAAGTCGAGCTATCTAGTGAAGCTCTCTCAAGCACTCTCACTCAACACATGGGTCTTGCGGCAAGAACCTTTTGGAAGAACCCCGGAAGGGCCAAAGCAAGGATTGACAAGAAGTTTCCCCCCAACGGAGGAAAGCCATTCAACAAAGTGAGGCTTTGCTATAACTGCGATGACAAGAGCCACTTTGTTGCCGATTGCCCATGGGAGAGAAGAGAGGATCATGGTGGGAGGCTCGTGGCCAAGACGAAGGGCAAGGGGCCCATGCCCATGAAGAAGTCTTTCTTCAAAAAGAACCAAAAGATTGTCTTGGTGACTCAAGAGCAATATCCCACCGATGATGAAGATAGTGACAAGGAGGATACTCCAACGCAAGTGGCCGCACTAGCCATTTCTTCCACACCTCCATCACTCTTCTCCTCACCAAACGAGAGCCCCATCGTCAAGAATGCAAGATGTCTTATGGCAAAGACATCTGAGGTAAAATTATCCCCCAACTCCATATCACATGACATTCATGATGCTATGAGCTTAGAAGTCAAGGAAGAAATCATTGCTTTTCATAAATTCATGACTAACTTGCAAGGAGAAGGAAAGAAACACTTTGGCTCAATCATGAGTCGTATAGGTGAGCTTGAGGATGAGCTTGAACTAAAAAGTGAGATTGAGAGAGAGGATGCACATGCTAAGGTGTCTCTCCAATCCTCTCTCGAAGATGAACAAGAAGCTCATGCTCTCCTTAAGGAGCAACTTGCTAAGATCACGAAGGATCGTGATCTCTACTTTGCTAAATGTAAAATTGTGCAAAATGAAAAGTCCGAGCTTGTAGTTGCTCATGCTAGACTTTGCAAAGACTTCAAGTCACTTGACAATGCTCACAAGGTGTTGACAAGTGATCACGAACGTCTTCTCAAGTCTCGTGATCAACTCCAATCTCGAATATCTACTCTTGAGAAACCTAGAACCTCTACTCCTTTGAATGCTAATGCAAATGTTGTGAAGGATATTGCTAGGGTTGTGTTTGTTCCTTCCATGGCAACCAAGCCCAAGACCTCTCTTGATAAAGGTAACGGGACACTCACTACTCCTCTTCATGAGCGAGTGCCCCACAAGGGTAAGGAAGGTCTAGGCTATGTTGCTAAGGAGAAGAAGAAGATCAAGAAGAAGACCAAGTCCGCACAAGCCAAGAAGGATGACATTGCGAGTGGAAATGCCACAAGGGGCACTCCCACTCGTAATGACTTTGCGGACATATCTAACCCCAACTATGCTTTATATGTTGATTATTATGGGGATGTCTATGCTAGATACATTGGTCCTTTTGATGATTACATTGAATATGCTATTTGGGTTCCGAAGACCCTTGTTGCTAACCAAAAGGCACCCATTGCAAAATGGGTACCTAAACCAAAGAATTGATTGTGTGTAGGGCCTTGCTTCCGGAGGATCGAAATGGATAATTGATAGTGGGTGCACTAGTCATATGACCGGAACCAAGGATATTGTAACGGAGTTGAAGCCCAATGATGATCAAATAACCGTTACATATGGTGATAATTTTAAGTCTAAGGTAATAGGGCTCGGCAAGGTGGTAGTGGCACCGGACATCACACTTGTGAATGTCTTGCTTGTCGAGTCCCAAGGTTTCAACTTGATCTCCGTCCATTCCTTAACTTGTTTGGGCTATACCGTTGTCTTCGAAAAGTAAATGGTCATTCTCTTGCGGAGAAAGTCTCTCAATGTGTCTTTCGTTGGGTACATTGAGAATGGGCTCTATGTGGTTGACTTCTCCGGAGTCACCACTTCCCATACAATGTGCCTATTCACAAAGGCGGACTTGGGTTGGCTATGGCATCGCCGACTAGCCCATGTCAACATGAGGACTTTGCAAAGTCTTCACAAGGGTGACCATATCCTAGGACTAAAATGAAGGGGATCGTGTGCAGAAAACAAAAATTTTCCTACCAACGATATCCTAAAAGCATGCCAAGATCTATTCTATGCAGATATAGTAGTACGAACGGAGATCGGAATACATACCCTTGTAGACCGAAAGCGGGGATTACGTTCCCGCACAAACGTTGTCGATGCAGACCGACGAAGCCGACCTCAAGGTCGTGTAGAGGAAGCAGGCCTCCGAGTACCGCTAGCGCAGCACCTCGCAGGGAGTCGCACACGTACGGTGGAGACGACGCCTCCGAGCTCCAGTCCAGGACGAGCAGCGGAAGACTTGGACCGGAACACCAGCAGCGCGCCAGCGGGCTATGGTGGAGGAGATCCCCTCTTCCTCAGCTCGGCGCGGCTCCGACTTGGGAACCACGAGATCGAGAGAGAAATCGGGAATTAATTGGTGAATTAAAAGGCTGGGGGTGCCCCTTCTTATATAGGCTCCCAGGGGGAGCCAACCTTGCCAGCCAGGCAATGTGGGACTATCCCACACAGCCTGGTTCGGCCAAGGGAGTGCGCCGGCCCCCTGGTGGGCCCCATCTGGCTCACCTAGGCCGGCCTCCAAGCCCCCACCGAATTCCCAAGGGGGTTCCCCCCCTTCTTGGGCCTTCTTTCGTCCGGAAGGCCCATTTAGGGAAATCTGCCTTAATAAATTCGAAAATAAATATATAAAATCATATTTGCATATTAATAACACTAATTAATATCAAACATAATATATATAATTTTCCCTAACTCCGAAAACTCTTTCGGCGCTGCCCGATCTCCATCAGACCTCTCCCGGGACGCTCCCGGTGATCTCCTTCCTTTCCGGTTGTCTTGTCGAAACCCCTTAAGTGTGTTACCCTAGCGGTTCGATATAATATCAGGTATGATCAAGACTCCTCAATGATCAACGACTAACTCGTAGGCCTGGACCACATGAATTAATCCCTGAGATATAACGAATGACTTTCATCTATCAAACCTGAACGTAAAGTCTTAGAACTTTTGCCATAGCGATACTTAGCACGTCCGAGCGTCGTTCCATAGATATCTCCATACCTAATCCCGACCTCGTTACCGACGATGCTATATTCTACTCGTTCATGATCTCATGTCTCCGTGACCTAGTCACATGCTTGCAAGCTCATTAGACATGATCTCACCGAGTGGGCCCGAGAGTATCTATCCTGCTATGCGGACTGGCAAATCCCGCTCTTGATCCCTCGTCTCAACTACTCCTTTCCGATACCCAAAAGTATCACCATTATTGTCATACTAAATAAGATACGACGTTTGGTGCAATCAAAGTATCTTCCGGGAATATCAATAAGAGTTGATCTCACGGTCAAAGGCGTAACGACTACGCTCTCCAAATCTGGGTATGTCCATCACATCGCTCTCTAGCGATATGACTCTCATTGCCGACCGGCGCCATGCCCCGTGACCGGGAAACCTCGATCATCAATCGCGCAACGAAACTAGTCTTAGTAGAGGCTACTAGGGACCTGGTTGTTTACGTATCACACCCGCATTAATGTTTCCGCTTAATACGGTTCTAGCATGACACAAAAACCTATTATGAACAAACGAGATATGATAAAGAATACACTTTATTAATTGCCTCTAGGGCATATCTCCTTCATAAAAGACCATGTTTCTTTCTCGAAGGATCGAATGTGTAGGGCGTGTGTTGAAGGAAAAATGCATGACATCTACCATCCAAGCAAGACTATCATTTCTTCAAAAAGGGTTTTGGATCTTCTCCATGTTGACCTCTTTGGTCCCATTCCGGAAGTTAGTCTTGGTGGCAAGAAATATTGCTTGGTGATTGTTGATGACTATTCAAGATACACATGGGTTTTCTTCTTCAAGACAAAGATGGAGACTCAACAAACTATCATCGACTTCTCCAATGAAGCTCAACGTCAACACAATGTCCCTATCTTGGTGATACGAAGTGACAATGGGTCCGAGTTCAAGAACTACACCTTAAACGAGTTCCTTAGTGAAGAAGGGATTCGTCATCAATATTCCGCTGCTTATACTCCCCAACAAAATGGTGTAGCCGAAAGGAAGAACCGCACACTCATTGAGATGGCAAGGTCGATGATGGCCGAGTTCAAGTCCCCTCACAACTTTTGGGCCGAAGCCGTCAACACCGCTTGCCATTCATCCAACCGGCTCTTCTTTCGCAAAGGACTCATGAAGACACCTTATGAAGTGCTTACCGGGAACAAGCCCAATATCTCCTACTTCCGAGTATTTGGTTGTAAGTGTTTTTATCTCATCAAAGGTGTTCGTTTGGGCAAGTTTGATTCTAAGTCTCTTAAAGGGACATTTGTGGGCTACGGATCCGAATCCCACACTTATAGAGTCTATGATAAGGCCTCGCGCATAATCATAGAAACTTGTAGTGTGGTGTTCGACGAGAATGACGGCTCCCTCGTGGAGCAAAGTGGTGTTTCCGGTGTAGGTGATGATGAACCTCAAGATGCTATCCGAAGAATGGGGTTGGGAGTCCACCGCCCCGTTGAACTCTATTATGAGGTTGATCAACAAGGATCAAGTTCTTCACAAGTGGTGACCACCCCAACACAAGAAACACCCATCGTCAACACCGTGCCCAATGCACCTAGCCAAGAAGAAGCACAAGATTCTACAGCTGCTCCTGGAATTTCCGGAGGACCGGAAAATCCGGTTCAAGATGGACTCGGAAATTCCGGTGGTTCGGAATTTCCGGTCCATGAACCCGGAATATCCGGTCCTGCTGACATTCCCGGTGGCAGTTCGCAAGGCCAAGATCAACCCTCTCCCTCACCAATGGACACCACTCCAATGGTTGATCAAGGCCATCAATTCAGTCAAGGCGGAGACATGAATAATCAAGATGATCAAGCGATTCCTCCCACCACTCGGAGGGAAATCGAGATCCGCCGCTTGAATAGGGTTGGCACCTCACAAGAATTAAGAGCTCTATCTATTGACATGGTGCTTGGTGATGTGAGAAGCAAGGTCTCTACCCGAAGACAACTCGCAAGCTTTAGTGAACATCAAGCTCACATCTCCATGGTGGAACCCAAGAAGGTCTTTGAAGCTCTTGAAGATAAATATTGGCTTGATGCTATGCATGAAGAGCTCAACAACTTCGAGGGCAACAAAGTGTGGAAGTTGGTGGAAAGACCCAAAGATTGCCGCAATGTTATCGTCACCAAGTGGATATTCAAGAACAAGCAAGATGAACATGGCATGGTGGTGAGGAACAAGGCAAGATTGGTGGCTCAAGGTTACTCCCAAATTGAAGTCATTGACTTTGGAGAAACCTACGCGCCCGTGGCTCGACTTGAGTCAATCCGTATTCTTCTTGCCTATGCCTCTCATCATAACTTTAAGTTGCAACAAATGGATGTTAAATCCTCTTTTCTAAATGGTCCACTAAATGAACTTGTTTATGTTAAGCAACCACTGGGGTTTGAGGACCTCAAGTACCCGAACCATGTCTACAAGTTGGATAAGGCACTCTATGGCCTTAAACAAGCCCCACGAGCGTGGTACGAGCACCTTAGAGAACTACTTGTAGACCGTGGATTCCAAGTTGGGGAAATCGACCCCACACTTTTCACTAAGAAAGTTAATGGAGAGCTTTTCATTTGTCAATTATATGTCGGATTGCGATTTCCTTTTGGGGATCAGGCCGATTTGATGACAGGAACCTAGTGATGACATTATATTTGGATCGACTAACAAAGCATTTAACGAAGAATTCTCTAAGCTTATGACTGACAGGTTTGAGATGTCTATGATGGGCGAGATGAAGTTCTTCCTCGGATTTGAGATCAAACAATTGAGGGAAGGAACGTTCATCAACCAAGCAAAGTACATTCAAGACATGCTCAAGAAGTACGAGTTGCTTGATCTCAAGGGTGCCTCTACTCCAATGCAAACCAGATGCCACCTTGAGCTCAACCCAAAGGGTAAGGATGTGGATCAAAAGGTATACCGCTCCATGATTGGATCTCTCCTCTACCTTTGTGCATCTAGACCGGATATAGTGCTAGCCGTAGGAGTGTGTGCAAGATATCAAGCGGCTCCTAAAGAAAGCCATGATGTGGCGGTCAAGAGAATCTTTAGATATTTGGCTTATACCCCAACTTATGGATTGTGGTACCCCAAGGATGCAAATTTCTCATTATGTGGGTACACGGATTCCGATTGGGCGGGAGATCATGATGATAGGAAGTCAACCTCCGGCGCTTGTCAATTTATTGGGAGGTCCTTGGTGAGTTGGTCTTCTAAGAAGCAAAATTGTATATCTCTCTCCACTGCCGAAGCCGAGTATGTTGCCGCCGCAAGTTGTTGCACTCAGTTGATATGGATGAGGCAAACTTTAAAGGAGAACGGAGTCGATTGCGACAAAGTGCCTCTTTTATGTGACAACGAAAGTGCCATCAAGATTGCCTACAACCCGGTGCAACATTTAAGAACCAAGCATATTGAGATCCGCCATCATTTCATAAGAGATCATGTGGCCCGTGGAGACATTGACTTATCATATGTGGGCACAAGGGATCAATTGGCGGATATCTTCACGAATCCCCTTGAGGAAGGAAGGTTTTGCTTTTTGAGGAATGAGCTTAATATCATTGATTCGAGGTCCTTAGCTTGATCGCTTGCACACTCACCTAGGGCGTAATTGTATCTTATCTAGTTTAGATGTAGGCATGGAAATAGGGGGAGTGCGGTCCTAATGCATTGGACCATCCCTCCCCCCATTATGCCGATAGCAAGTGTTCTTTTATCTCTATATTCATTCTTATGACTAATGAGCTAAAACGACGAGTATTGGTTATGTACCCAAGATACATCTTCGCGGTAACATGCCATACACTCCTACATGGTGGCCTCGGCCACCGACCTCCTCTCCTTAAAGAGTTGATTTTATTTGGAGCTTATTGTTGCTATTTGCCCTCCTATTCATGCATGTGGGAAACCTTCTCAACTTGGCTCTTTTGTTTCGATTTGGTTGTTGTGAGTTGAGTATGGTGTACCAATATCAGTTTGGAAATCTACCCCAAGCCTACTTTCCCCTGAAAACATTTCTCTCTATTGCACACAAGTCATCCATTTGAAAACTGGGATTTTGGTTCAGCAGGTCGGAATATCCGGTGACTCGGAATATCCGGTGTAAGTCTCACTCGGAATATCCGGTCTGGCGGTTTGTCCAGAAAAATAAGGGCAGGCTCGGGGTGAAGGGCTCATTAGTGCCCTTCTTCCAACCCCGACCTCCCTCTCCTCCAGCTGCGACCATGATCCTAGCACTTGTTTGACTTCCCACAGACGGGGCCAGTTGACGAGGTGTTAACTCGACAAGTCCCAGGGTTGTGCACCCCGGGTTGATTGATGGGGAGAGAGATGAGTGCAAGGTGGTCACGACGGCTGACAAGCAAGGATTTATATAGGTTCAGGCTCCCGGAGGATAACACCCTACTCCTGCTTGTCTGATTATTGATGCGAGTTGTGGTTACAATGGCGAGATTGCGATCTCGCTAGGGTTTGTGCGGTAGCTATGAGCGTGTCCCTTTGTTGGTTGTCTGGGGACGAGCCACCCTCCTGGCTTTATAGGTAGCCAGGTCTCGGGCGGTTGGTACAGATATGGCAGGTTACAAGACCTAACCGAGTTGGACTAGGATACGTGGTACCCCGAGTAGGCCTTCTGTGGGCCTTTCCATGCTTGGCGCGGCCCAGGTAGCCTTACGGTGGGCTAGTCGAAAGGTAGCCCCACGTCAGTAGCCCCCGAGTGCTTGGTCGAAGCGCAGCGTCGGGCAAAGGACTTCCTCTTCCTGGACGCGCCATTGGATTGCTTGATCTTGAGCTTGAACTCGATTTCCTCAGTCGAACAGGCCCCTCCCGATGGGAGTAACCTTTGTAGTCGAATTACTTTGTCTTGTTCTTCATGGGAAGCTTGCTTCTATTCAGCCTGTTGGCTTACTTGTAGATCTGATTCGGCTGCGGGAGCTTACTCGACTTTCTTCGTCACCCGAATAAACGTTTCGGGTTCCCAGATTGGCACTCTGTCTTGTTCCTGAAAACGATAGTTAAAGAAATTCGACTCCGGCCGTTGAGGGCTTACAGAGGATGCTTTAGTCGTTAATGCTTCGACTGAGTCTATTGGGAGCGCGAACAGTGCTCCCGATGGGAGTAGCCCCCGAGATTAAGCTGAATTGTTTGTAATTGAGGTTAATCTCAAAAACTTCTCAGTCGAAAAGAGATCTCTGACACCCTCCCGATGGGATTGACGTTTAGGAACTCGCTGATGGAACCACTGTCCTTTTTTATTTGAGTGCTCATTCAGCCCGACGGCCTACTTGGTGGATTCGACAAACATATCGAGTATTTGCTCAGCCAAACGGCCTACTGCATTGTTCGACCTGTATGGCGCAGCCCCCGAGTGTTCGAGTGACGGCCTAGGTTTGACTTAGACCTGCGCGGCGCAGCCCCCGAGTGCTTCGAGTGGCGGCCAACAATTTTGCGAGTTATACCTGTATGGCGCAGCCCCCGAGTGCGTCGGGTGACGGCCTAGGTTTGACTTAGACCTGTGTGGCGGAGCCTCCGAGTGCTTCGGGTGGCGGCCAACGATTTTTCGAGTTATACCTGTATGGCGCAGCCCCCGAGTGCGTCGGGTGACGGCCTAGGTTTGACTTAGACCTGCGCGGCGCAGCCCCCGAGTGCTTCGGGTGGCGGCCAAGGATTTTTCGAGTTACACCTGTTTGGCGCATCCCCCGAGTGCATCGGGTGACGGCCTAGGTTTGAATTAGACCTGTGCGGCGCAGCCTCCGAGTGCTTCGGGTGGCGGCCAAGGATTTTTTTCGAGTTATACCTGTATGGCGCAGCCCCCGAGTGCGTCGGGTGACGGCCTAGGTTTGACTTAGACCTGCGCGGCGTAGCCCCCGAGTGCTTCGGGTGGCGGACAAGGCGAATTTGTTTGTGACCTGTGCGGCGCAACACCCGGGAGAGCATCAGGTGTGGCTGAGACGAATTTGTTTGTGCGCGGCGGACGGGAGTCGACGCGGCGGAGTGGTGCCGTAGAGGCAGTCGACGCGGCGGACCGGAGTCGACGCGGCGCAGTGGTGCCGTAGAGGCAGTCGACGCGGCGGACGGGAGTCGACGCGGTGGAGTGGTGCCGTAGAGGCAGTCGAGGCGGCGGACCGGAGTCGACGCGGCGCAGTGGTGCCGTAGAGGCAGTCGACGCGGCGGACCGGAGTCGACGCGGCGCAGTGGTGCCGTAGAGGCAGTCGAGGCGGCGGACCGGAGTCGACGCAGCGGAGTGGTGCCGTAGAGGCAGTCGAGGCGGCGGACCGGAGTCGACGCAGCGGAGTGGTGCCGTAGAGGCAGTCGAGGCGGCGGACCGGAGTCGACGCGGCGGAAGTAGTTGAGGTAGATCTTGATTTGGTCGACCGCACGACCGAGGTTGGGGTAGTAGACTCGATTCGCGCGGCCGTTGCCGCAATTGTCGATGTAGTCGATGTAGATGCCCTCTTCGCGAGTGCAGCGGGCGCGGCCCCTGCGGGTGCGGCAGATGCGATCTTCGCGGGTTCGACGGGCGCGGCCTCCGCGGGTGCGGCAGATGCGATCTTCGCGGGTTCGGCGGGCGCGGCCTCCGCGAGTGCGGCATATGCGATCTTCGTGGGTTCGGCGGGCGCGGCCTCCGCGGGTGCGGGAGATGCGATCTTCGCGGGTTCGGCGGGCGCGGCCTCCGCGTGTGCGGCAGATGCGATCTTCGCGGGTTCGGCGGGCGCGATGGTTGCCGATTTAGGTGACGCCGTCGCGCGTAGCGCGGTAGTCGTAGACCTTTGTCCAGATCGGCGTACACTGACTGGTGGGCTGGCGGGTGGATGACGTACTCGAAGGAGCCGAATCGGATCGACTCCCTGACGGCGGATACGCCGATCTTCATTGCGGATGGAGCCGGAGCGACCATGATCCTAGCACTTGTTTGACTTCCCACAGACGACGCCAGTTGACGAGGTGTTAACTCGACAAGTCCCAGGGTTGTGCACCCCGGGTTGATTGATGGGGAGAGAGATGAGTGCAAGGTGGTCACGACGGCTGACAAGCAAGGATTTATCCAGGTTCAGGCTCCCGGAGGATAACACCCTACTCCTGCTTGTCTGATTATTGATGCGAGTTGTGGTTACAATGGCGAGATTGCGATCTCGCTAGGGTTTGTGCTGTAGCTATGAGCGTGTCCCTTTGTTGGTTGTCTGGGGACGAGCCACCCTCCTGGCTTTATAGGTAGCCAGGTCTCGGGCGGTTGGTACAGATATGGCAGGTTACAAGACCTAACCGAGTTGGACTAGGATACGTGGTACCCCGAGTAGGCCTTCTGTGGGCCTTTCCATGCTTGGCGCGGCCCAGGTAGCCTTACGGTGGGCTAGTCGAAAGGTAGCCCCACGTCACACTCCGACCGCCGGGGAACCTCTTCCTCGGCCGGATCTGCTCCTCCTCCGCCCCGGGAACTCACTCCTCCAAGCAATGGCCTCAATGGATGAGGGTAACTTCACTTTTCTTCTTCCTTATGTGCTTGCACTTGGATCTTGATGTGGAGTTATTTGTTTCAATGTTGCTTGGTAGAGATTGTTCCTAGGACTATTCCCTGCCATCTACATACATTAGTTTTGCATTATGTTGGATCGATCTAGTTTTAGACCGAGTCAATCTCAGATCTGCAGTTTCTGTCTAACTCGGAATATCCGGCTCAGACTGACTCGGAATTTCTGGTCCCCCGGAATTTCCGGTCATGTCTGAACCGGAATTTCCGAGTCAAACACTGCAGTTTTAAGATTAACTCATGTTTAACTACATATGATTCATCAAATGCCTATCTAATGTGTGTATTATCTCCTAACTTGTGTGCACTTACCTTATGCTACCCTCTATGCTCAAATTCACAGGTTCAGGTGGAAGTCCGTCCGCAGGGGCATCAGGGAACACAGGTAGAGCACCTATCCACAAGCAACCAGTCAACAAGGGAAAGGGCCCTGCAACTCAGAGGCAAAAGAAACTGTTGTCAGCAAGCCCTTATCCAAGAAGAGGAAGAATGCCCCTAGTCCCCAACGTCAGGACTACTCCAAGATGAATTCTGTGGATTACTCTCAGCTGAGACAGGGGGACTGGTACCTCAGCGCAAGAGACAACTCTCTCGCTGATCGCAGCTATTGGTGCCAACCGCAAGAGCACATATTCGTGGATCTCTATCTCTCACCGTCGAAGCCCATTCGACCCATGCACCCGTTTGACTTTGCATCTCTGCAGAAGAAAACCGCATTTGCTGAGGCCATCCACATTGTCAAGACCATTGGGTTTGGAGAGGTTGGTGCTCATCCGTTGTCCCTACAACGCGCAGCTTGTGATGCAGTTCTTCGCCACCCTAGTGATCAAGGGTGACTCGAAGAAGACCATGAAGTGGATGACTGGGGAATCATACTGTGAGTCTAACTTCGAGGAGTTTGCCAAGGTACTGGGCTACAGGTTTGATGGTGACAATCCCCAAGGCACTCGCATGCACACCCCCTACAAGCTCAACAAGAAGGAAACTGAGCCGGCGGGTCTTGAGAGCACATCCGAGCACCTCCGAGAGCACGCACACCCTACCCCTATGAGCACCTCCGAGAGACTGAGCCGGCGGATCTTGAGATTGACGAAGTCACCACGGGCGCCTTGCTGTCGACGGAAACGTCGCCTCCCACTGAAAGAATATTCCGCCTAAATGAGAACACCAATGTCAAACATGGGGTTTGAATTCTGGTGGGCTGAGGATACAACCATCCTCCTAACCATCTTGCCACAGGCAAGTTCTCAAATGATATGTATATAGACATGTGTTAAATGATATGTATATAGACATGTTTGGTTGCTAGATACATTCGATTCAGCGACGAATAATATTGACTAGAGGGAGTACAGTTTTTTATAAACAACATCAGCAAGATATGTTAAAAAGGGAGAGAAGCAACATGTTAAATGAACCGGGCTAAGAAAAGTTACAACGAAAACGTGTTGGTCGTTCTTAGTGGATTGCAATGAGATAACCTTGCCCAAAGGGGCGTGAATGGCACTAATGGAATGGAAGGTGGCCTATCCCAAAACGTGACAGCCTTTTCGTCTCTCAGATTTGTTTCTGCTGGCGATTGCAGATTTAGCCCAGTACAATAGACTTGTAATTTTTACCAGCCCATCTCAGCCCGCATCAGTGCGCTAAAAAATAGAAACCCAACACTGGTTCGATAAAAAAAATCCACGACTAACTTCTAACGGGTACCGCTACGTGAAGACCGCCCTTCGCGAAGGGCAAATCGGGCCAGCGCGTGGCCACGTGTCCCCGCTACCGAGCGAGGCCGGTGCGTACGGAAGACTGCGCGTACGTGTGCTTCCACGGAACGAAGCCCTGCGTCTGTCTCCAGAGGAACGAAGCCCCCAACAACGTACGTGCACGAACGTCGCGAACAACTCGTACTATACATAGATCTAGCCCGTACATCGATATAAATTCAAACGTACAACAATATAGACTTAGACGTACAAGCATACAAACTCAAACGTACAATTACACAGAATCAGTTTGTACAATTACACAGAACGGGATGTACAGCAACGCAGACCGGGCTGTACAACAACACAGATCGGGTTGTACAGCAACACAAAACAGTTTATACGTACAGCAACCCCGACCGCGTTGTACAGCCCGTACATCGATATAAATTCAAACGTACAACAATATAGACTTAGACGTACAAGCATACAAACTCAAACGTACAATTACACAGAATCAGTTTGTAAAATTACACATAACGGGATGTACAGCAACGCAGACCGGGCTGTACAACAACACAAACCGGGTTGTACAGCAACACAAAACAGTTTGTACGTACAACAACCCCGACCGGGTTGTACAGCAACGGAGACCGCGTTGAAAGAACATTTCTTAATCCCTAGTGTTCTGTGTGTTAGTTAACAATACCAATGATATACTAATCCTATTGCTAAGTATTTCAGTTTGGGTGAAACTCATATCACAAATCCTAAAGCCAAATTGTAGAGAAAAAGAGTTTCTGGAATTCTTCCCAGACTCGGATATTCCGGTTCCCCAACTCGGATATTCCGAGTCAACCCCAGAAAATTGGCTAAGTCAAGTTCAGAAGTGGTACTGACTCCAATCGGAAATTCAGCTCGGAAATTTCAAGGACTCGGATATTCTGGTTCACCAACCAGGATATTCCGAGTCAACCCCAGAAAATTGGCTAAGTCAAGATTCAGAAGTTGTACTGACTCCAATCGGAAATTCAGCTCGAAAATTTCAAGGACTCGGATATTCCGGTTCCCCAACCCGGATATTCCGAGTCAACCTCAGAAAATTGGCTAAGTCAAGATTCAGAAGTGGTACTGACTCCAATCGGAAATTCCGCTCGGAAATTTCAAGGACTCGGATATTCCGAGTCAATCGGCTAAGTCAAGTTCAGAATTGGTTCTCATCTCAACCGGAAATTCAGCTCGGATATTTTCAAAGACCCGGATATTCCATGTGACCGGAATTTCCGGTGTTACTTAAACCGGAATTTCCGGGTGCCCAAGACAGCCAACGGCCAGATTTTGAGGGGGAGTATAAATACCCCCTCACTCACTCAAGAACAGTGAGCTCTCAGATTTTCTCTCTCCTACTATTCTTGAAAGCTCAAATCATCAAGATCTCCCAATCCCCCACCCAAATTCATTGATCTTTGGAGGATTGGAGAAGAAGGCACAGATCTACATCTTCACCGAAGGGATTTGCATTTCTCCCCCATTCACTTGGGGATTTCGTGGCTAGGGTTTCCGGTGGGAAAACCTAGTTCACCATTGTTGTACTCTTGGTGTTACCTTGACCTTTTGTGGTCCTTGACCTTTTGTGGTCTTCTTGGGAGCCCCCAATTCAGTTGTGGGTGTGTGCCTCAAGCGTTTGTAAGGGATTCGATCTCCGCCCTAAAAGGGGATCAATAGTGGAAGGTGGACTCGAAACCTTTGTGGTTGAGTTCATCGGAGAAGAAGGTGAGCCTTTGTGGCGTTGCGGCTAACCTGTTGTGGTAGCGCACACCTCTCCAAACGAGACGCACACCCTTGGGTGGAACTCGAGATTACATCTTCGTCTCTGCGTGCTTCACTCGGTTCACTTTACCTTTGCTCCCTTACTTGCTTATCTTGTTATTTCTTAGATTATCATTTAGGTAAATTCACCGTAGTTGCATATCTAGAGAATTTACCTTTGTGTTGAGCCTAAATTTGAAAAGACCTAAAATTTGTAATAGCACCTATTCACCCCCCCTCTAGGTGCCGGATTCCCGTTCACGCGTTGTACAGCAACGGAGACCGCGTTGTACAACAACAAAAACCGGGTTGTACAGCAACACACAGACCAGATTGTACAGCAACATAGACCGGGTTGTACAGCAACACAGGACATGTTGTACATAGAAATACATTCAGGTTGTACAAACAACTACACGTAGCAAGTTGTACGTACAACTACAAAAATTCAGTTTGTACGTACGACTACACTTAGGGTGTATAAAAAAAAACAATCCGAAGTACAAAAAAAAAGTTTGTCGAAACCTATCAATATGGGCTCTAGTTTTGAAGATCTCGACGTGAGGAGTTCAAAAGTGAAAACGGTTCGTAAATCGAATAAACGGTTCTCAAGATATTTCGTTTTTAAAAAACGAATCTCAAAATAAATGCATGTACAACCCTCTGCCCACCACCACGGAGCTGTCACTTGTCACCGCGTGGAGAAAATGTGTGAGCAGAAACGAACGAAATTGCGACACTTGTCAGCACCGGAGCGCACGCGCGTGGACCTTTGCCAAGGGAACCCTTTTTCTAAGGATTTCCACTTCTATCCATGCCTAATTTCAAAAAAAAAACTTCTATCCATGGCTAGCTAGACAATTAGATCTCAGACAATCAACGTTATTAACGAACGTGAACCATTGGTTGACGACCTCCGTGAAAATCACTCCATGGATAGAAACTTTCGTCGGAGAAATTTTCGTGTATTAGCCTCGAAAATTTGACAAATTCAGCTAAAAAATCTCTATTTTTGTCTCATTACCTCTTTTATATATTAAGGCTGGAGATTTTGAAACTCTCTCAGCGCTCCAAAAATGGGCCGTCCGATGCAGATCGGACGGCCGAATTCCACCGATTCGGCTGGTGAACAGCTATGAACACTAACCAGGTATTTTTACAGCTTTCCCCCCGCCAAGGACCTAAGCGAAAATTGTGAGATCCTAACTCAGATGTGAGAACCTGTCTCAGGTGTTAATAGGATTGATAGAATACTCATATCAACAAGTTGCAACTTCTTTTTTGGAAGCTCATGTGGAAAGAACTCGAGGTTAATCGTGCTTAGCCTGGAGTACTCCAATGATGGGTGACCAACCGGGAAGTCCTTCCCTGATACTCACGAGTGAGCACAAAGTGCGCAGAAAAGAGCAATGTTGATCTCTGGGGCCAGTTTAGAGATCCTAAAGAGCTGCCAAGCGTGACAGACTCGGTCCGGGGTTGGGCCGGGGTGTGAGAAATACCGTAGACTTCAGGGTTCTTTCTGCATAAGTGTTTGGACACAACCCCGCTCTTTCCTCTCTCCCGCGACCTCCGAGTCGCCAGCGCCGCCGCCGCGCCCCGCCGCCTCTTCGCGCCTCCCCGCTCCAGTCCACGACCACCAAGAGAAGCTCCGTCGTCTCCTCTATCTTCACGCCGGAGGAATCGTGCTCGGGCGGCCGGAGTCGCCGCCGCTCTGCTGGAGTTTGCCGCCGACATCTGTGGTGTCCGCCGGCATGGGAAGACTCCGACGACCACGCGGCGCGCCGCGCTCCACCGATTCCTCGCCTCCACGGGTCAAGCCTAGCCGGTGTTGCGCCGCCAGCGTCCGCCGCCCGCTGACGTCGAGGGCTGACGTCAGCACGGTCTGGCTGACGCGCGGATCCCAGCCGTCAGCCGTTGTAAAAATTAGAAAAAAATATAATTCAAAAAAATCATAACTTCTCGTGCACACCTTAGAAAAATACAAAAAAAATACCAAAATTTGCAGAAAAAAATCTCTACAACCAACCCATCTTCATGTAAGTTTAGAAAACTTTTTAAAAATAATATTTTTTTCCTTTTTTTCCTCCCTCAGATTTTTAAAAAAATTTCAAACACGGCTTTGAATTAATTCACACAAAAATCTAAAAAAAATGTGTGAATCAACATAGCCATAATAGGTACGTTGGGATCTTTTCCAAGTTGATTCAAATTTTGAATTTTGTGTAACTTTTTAAACATAACTCCAAATTAATTTAGAGCAAATTAAAATACTCCACACCATCTCTGCCCTACGTGAGATCGCCGCCACGCCACGCGACCTCGCCGTCGCCGGCCTTTTGCCGCCGCTGACATCAAGGGCTAGCGTCAACGCTGTGTGCGGCTGGCGTCAGCACCTGTGCGGCTGACATGCGGCACCTGACTGTCGGGTTTCTAAACATTACAGAAAACAACAAATTCAAAAAATGCATAACTTCTAAACTCCATCTCAGAAAAATACCAAAAAATACTGTGATTTGCAATTAGGTGTGCCTTATACAAAAAATATTCAAATTGTCACGTTCTAAAAAATATTTGTACTAGATACTTTCCCAAAAAAGATACTTAAAAATATACCAAGATGACCAGAAGAAAAGGACCTGATTACTTACGAAAAAAATTAATGCATTGCAAAGTTTAGAAACAACACAAATTTGAACAAATTTTTAAACCATCGCTTCTAATATTTGCCGACAAAATATAAAAACAGAAATGTCCACCAAAAAAAATACACATGTACCTCATTTAAAAGTTACAACTTAGTGTCAATTCAGAGAAATAAAATATCAAAATGTTAACTACTGAAGATTTATATCCTCACATATATAACCATCAAAATAAATATGTCAAAAATATTAACACGAAAATTCGCACAAAGGGCGCGACGTGCCGCCGCGCCGAATTCAACTAGTTTATCCTATCAATCTGGCTAAAAAGCCTTCTTGCTCGATTTGCCTCCGAGGAGAATATTTTTTTTAACATCGGAGCCGAAAAAGTGGTTCTGGGGAAGCTGAGGGCACTGCTGGAGATCTCTAAACCTCAAAAACGTGTGCGGCATGAAATTACTGGAAACGGAGTATACTGTAATACTCACTTCATACGCAAATAAGTGTCTAGACGGAGGGAGTACTACTGTTCGCTGTGCTAATGTTCACTATGCGGCCATGTGAGCAACCGACAGATCGGCAACGACTCGCTCCGGTTCGTCCGATCGGCATCGCACGCACGGCACCTCGCACGGCAAGGACGCAAGCTCCCCGCGTTTCCCGCCACTTCTTCCGCTATCTGCAGGCCGTGCTGGTACCTCTAGAGAAAAGCAACTCCGGAAAACAATCACCTAATGGACCTTCAAAATTGTTACTGTACTCAAATTACTTGTCAGTATATACTCGATCAAAATATTAGATTCAGCAGCCAGACCCTGTCAGTAGCAAAGCTAGAGGTGAAGCAATTCGATTAGCAACGGAGACACTGAGAAGAAATTTGCACTCTAATCTAGTACACCTTTCCATGATTAAGAAATTTTATAATTCTGCGGCCATTTTAAGCGAGAAGTACTGTAGGTTATTCGTTGGCATGCGTCAAGAGAAGACGACTTGCACGGTGCCGGTAACCGGGCAGCGGCACATAGGGCAGGCCGCCGAGGCCGAAACGGCCATCTCGCACGCGTCGCACACACAGAGATGCCTGCACGGAAGCAGCACGGTGCAGGCCGGCGAGAGACGGCACGCGCGGCACGGCCTGGCCGGCGGCGGCGGCGCGACAACCTCTACCACCCTGTCCGGGTCCACGAAGCCGGACGCGGCATCCTCCGCCACGCCGGCCACGTCGTCATCTTCCTCGGCGGCCTTGCCGCTCCTCGCCTGCGCCGCCGCCTGCTGCAGCTGGGCGTGGAGCGCGGCCGCAGTTGACTGGTCGGACATTGCCTTCGCCTGCCACGCCGCCGCCTCCGCCCTCAGCCGGGCCAGCCGCTCCTCCAGCTCGGCGCCTCGCCGCGCCGCCTTCGAGGCGTCCGCCTCCTTCTCCCTGACCCGCCGCGCTGCGAATGCCTCCGCTGCTCCGAGCAGCGAGCGGCTGTGCCGACGTCTCGTATCAGCCAGCGCGCGCCGGAGTCTCTCCGCCTACAAAGAAACAACGATCTCATCATCATCGTCAAAGCAATCGCCGCGTTTATCAACCGTGACAATGATAAGAGGGAGGCAAGAAGGGCATCCTCACGTGTTCTTGGATCATCATGTCCATCTCGTTCCTGTAGCGGTCGTCGAACCGGGTGGCGATCTCGTCTGGGAGGAAGGATGACGATGTGCACGCCGCGTGGGCGGGGTCCGAGCCTCCATCGTTGAAGCCGAGCCGCAGGCCCGTCGTGGCCGGCCGCCTGTGTAGCTGCGTCAGGCTTATCACCTTCGGCCCAGGAGAACCCTGCGGCGTCTGCGTCTGCTGCGGCGGCGTCACGGTCATGCGCGGCCGCTTCCGTTCGTTGCCGCCATCTGCGAGAAGACAGGACAGCATCAAGCCAAGAAGTCAATCGCCTGAACATTTGCCTCCATCCTAGTCGTCTAGAACAAGAAACATTGCAGAGCCAAGGTGATTACCTCTATCTCCGTGGGGCAAGTGCAAGAACAGGGGAGGAAGCTGCTGCTGCTGCCCCTGCGGCGGCGGAGCCACCGTCTCCCTGTGCGGCTCCATCGGCGCGCCGCTGCCTCTGCCCACAAGACAGACGCCCGAATCACCCATCAGATCGATCGGTGATACGAGCACGACCCTACCGGCGCGCGATCACATCGGAAGAAGACGATTAAAGCATCTGCAACGAGTGGTACCTGCAGCAGGCGTCGTGGAAGAGGCCTGATTGCTGTTGCCGGTGGCTGCTGAACCGGGGCTGCACCGCTGCCATTGCGAATTATTTGAGGCGCGGAGCGCGTGGGAGGAGGAGTTGGATGGGATGACGGTAGGAGGCGCGTCGGGGATGAGATGGAGGGCGAGAGTTGCGGCAACGCGACTGAACTGTTCCACCGTCCCTCTCGTCTTATCAGGGTGGCGTGGGCGTGGCTGGCCGCTTTCCGCCTCTTTTCTCTCTACCCGCAACGTCAGCTTCGCCTTCATCTTGGGCTTTTCTCCACACCACAGCTCATCAAAAACCAGAAAATGTACTACAAGGCTTCTTGGTTTTTTCTTGCATTTAGCACCATTAACATCATCACATGTTTTATGAGTTAATCCACAGGCAGATATATAGTTGGAGAGTCGGATGGACTATGGAGCGCCTAATTAACCGGGGTTGTTCAATCTCACGTCCTAGTATCAGTTGGCCACAAAATCTTTGGACATTACCTGCAGTCCTGCACTGTCATTCAGGTACAAGCTCATTTGCATTCTCTTGACTCGTGTGTCTGATCATTTATTCGTTGGTCAACCGGTAGCTGTAGCCGTGACCTCCGATCTGTTAAGGAGTATTAGTATTGGTCTAGGAGTCCGTATTAGACTAGATTTAATTTTGTGTCCACCAAGTCAGATGTACTATATATTGTGGCCTTTGGCCCCCTGGTAATACAAGTTGCATATTCCTAACATGGTATCAGAGCTTAGGTTTAGCCTTTTCTTTTTCGGGCGCGTAACTTGTCCTGCCCCCGATCCACCTCTACCCTCTTCCGCTGTCGATACAATCTAGATCGTATTCTTTTCTTTCCGATCTGTTGCTAGTGCGCTGCTGCAGCTGTTTTCCGGCTGGCCGGCGGCTCTACGGCCGTTATTTTCTCCTGCTGCTGCCTCTCCCGTTCTAATGTATCCCTTCCATACGTGTCCAGCACGGCTCTCCTGGCTGCTGCTGACGTTGTACACTTCGATTGCTCCTGGTCGCTGCTTCTGGTTCTGTGCTCGTGTGGTTCTTCTCGCACGTGTGGTTTCTGCTATCATTGATTGGATCGGATCTGCTAGCATCCATTGGATCTGATCGGTGGTTGACTAGCTCCTTCTAATAAACTCTTTTTTGTCAGCGGTTTTAGATCTTGCCGTCATCGTAATCTTTTTTTTCTCCGACGTCGCCGCCGCTGCGCCCCGGTCGCCGCCGCCCTCCGGTCGCCACCGCCCTCCGGCCGCCACCGCCGCGCCCCGGCCGCCCCGCCGTCGTCCGGCCGCCCCAGCCGCCTCCGCCGTCGCCAGCTTCTCCGACGTCGCCCCGTCTCAAAAAGATCTTAAGTGATTATTCAGCATCGCGTGTCATTATCCCGCACCGTCTCTTTTCGTCACTTTCCGGTGTCGTGCGTGGTGTGTCTTTTCATACTCTTTTTTTCCCGCTGCGTCCACCGAATCCATTATTTCTTTTCGTGTTCTGTTTCATGAGAGTCCACCATACCTTTATTTGTCAGCCTCTATCTCGGTCCTGGTCCTTCTATAGGATTTTTGTGGCCTCATCTTCCTCTTGGTCCTGATCCTACTATTGGATTTTTGTGGCCTCCTCTTTTCGGTCCTGTTTGTGGCCTCCACTCCTCGGTCCTGGTCCTTTTTATAGGATTTTTGTGGCCTCATTTTCTCGGTCCTGGTCCTCTAGGATTTTTGTGGCCTCGTTTCGCATTGTCATTGATCTACGCACATTCTTTTGTCGCGAGCTTCTTTCGCCATCGTTTGCTTGTGCTATGATCGTTTGTGACATGCTCTTCTCTTGATCGATTTTTGGTCTCTGTCGGTCTTCTTCTTCGATCGACGCTATCCACTTTGGCTTGACTTTCACAGGTTATTGAAAACTCTTCATGCGATGACGATACTCTCAAGACGCGGATTTTGGATTATCTTTTGTTTTCTAGTTTACACTTCTTCAAATGCAATGCTATTGCATACGCTTTGCATTTGAGGGGGGGTGTTAAGGAGTATTAGTATTGGTCTAAGAGTCCGTATTAGACTGGATTTACTTTCGTGTCCCCCAAGTCAGATGTACTATATATTGTGGCCTTTGACCACCTGATAATATAAGTTGCATATTCCTAACACGATCGAGAAGAAATAGACGTTGCACTGCACGACCAATGCGGCAAGCATCCGCAGGAGACGACGGATACAGGTTCGAAAAAAAACGGGCTAGTGAGAGATTCTGCAGAAGCGTCGGTTGGATGGAGACTTCTCTGCCTTGTAGCAGCAGCAACCAGGAGGAGGAGGAAGAAAGCTCGAGCAGCAGCATCGATGGTGTTCCAACTTGGAAGCAAGAAATGCCGATGGGAGAGAATTGGATTCGGAGGCACGCACACGCACCGGCCGGCCTCTCAAAAGCATCGCTGCGTGCGCTCCCTCTGTCCCTCCCCGGTGCCTGGGCTGGCCTCGACGCACGCGACCATGACATAGGCTCCGCTCGTCTCGAGCTCTGCAATTTTGCAAAAGAAGAACAGAGAAATTACTACTCACTGACGCGTACTTGTACGTGCTGCATCGTTTTCCACTTTTGTCGATTGCATGCTGCTGGTGCTGGTCATGGTGAAACGTAGAGTTCACGCTTCTCGCAGGGTTTGGAAATCTCAAGGCTATTTCACGTATGTATTATTAAAATTTAGAAATATTTTATTTACTGTTTGGTGCAATACAGTAGAGGTAAAAATTGAAATTATCAAAATGTGACAAACTAGTTTACTACGTTTACCAGATGTTGTCTCTTTATAAAAATACCAAAAACCATTATGCGTTTTTCTTAAAAGAAAGACAAAAACTCTGCCTTTCCACAAATTGAATATGTGCCCAGTTAAATGGAGAGAAACATGTCTACAAACACAACCAACACCAACACAACAAAGCTACACCCACACTTGTCGAAGAAATAGCAGAGACCACCAAAATACGCCAACCACGTGAACCCAATCAACAGTGACCGTTCCATGGAAGTATGGAACTACCCAATCTCCCACCACCGCCGAAATGAACTCTACATTGTTGCCATGCATTTTTTCTTGTCTGGATGGTTAATTTTAAAATATAGTCCATATCTTAGTCTCTGCGATCCATATAAATTTTTGCTGAATTAGATGGATCTATCACTAAAATATGTCTAGAAGCACCTGATTCAGCGACATTTAAAAAAAGGTTGGAGGGAGTACAAGGTATTATAGTGTTATCTAGATTAACATAGATGGTGGGTAGATCTAGATTTACTTAAGAGGCGGTGTGGCCTTGGATGCTCGCAATTCTCGAGCAGGTGGAGTTACATGATCTGATATGAGCTTTATCGGTGCATGGAGCAAGCCTCAGGTTGGGATGGAGTGATCTTCACGAAGTTGAATTTACGCGCTTGTTCATAGTGTCGATCTTATCAATCGAATAACTTCTTAACCGTGTTTGTAATTCAACATATTAAGAGGCACTCGAAATAACTTCATCCATTTACCGGTAAAGGACGGCCCTAGAATAGTGGGTATTCATAATTATAAAATTATTTTGATACATGACATTAATGTTTATAAAAGCAAATATACACTAGTAGTTATATACCTGCAAAAAAATGCTTTGAAAAATAGTGCAACAACAAGATTTGAACCTAAACCTAATGATTCTGAAATTTCTACCTAGCCGATTGAGCTACATGTTTGTAACTTTGTCTTAGAAAATTCATATATCAATATTTTACTAATTGTTTTGGGTATTTATCTGAACAGACTTAAGGTGGGCCCGTCCGTAAAGGTAGGCTGCACCTTGAGGGCTTGTTTGATTCAAACGAATCTGACAGGATTTTTGTAGGATTTTAACCCATATAATTTTTTGCTTAGTTGGTCATTTGATTCATAGGTCTAGTTCCTATAGAAATTTTTCCTATAAGAATCTTTGTACTACTTGCTATAGGATTTCTAACATCCACCCCAAGCTCATTTTACAATTTGTTTGATGGAATCAAACAAACTTTGGTACAAACCAAATCCTATAAAATTGGAGTGGGCATGACATAACAATCCTATACTTTTCTTATTTCTATGTTTTTTATCCTACAAATCAAACAAGCACTGAAGTGTTGGACTGCTGGATATTTTTTGAACAGAGGACTGCTGGGTGAACTCACGCCGTAAAATACGAAACAAGCAAACATCACGCTGGGACTAGCTGGGCCATTTGGGCGGTCGGTTGCTTTGCTTGGCTCAGCTGCCCGCGAAGGAATCGCCCGGGCGTTACTCCAAATAAAAAAAAAACACAAAAAACAGAGGCCTTTGGTTACCTCTTCAGCCCCAAAGGCTTCTCCGGTGTTTATTGGTCGTGGATTTGCCAGCCCACAACGCAACTGCCAAAAGGATGGGCTCGCTGGCAACGAACCGAGATTCCATCTCCGGCCCTCGTCGTCGCCGGTGAGCGGCGGACGGAAGGAATTAATTTGCGGAAAAGAACGTGATCGGTCGACCTGTGGGCTGTGGCTGGTGGCGTCTCCCGTAGCAACGTCGCCGACATGCGACATGCATCCGTGGAGCCGCCTGCTACTCTGCTAGCTATCTGGGGCCTGAAACTAGAAATCGTGCTACGTTCTTCTCCATCGTTTGCTTCTCCTCTGTCATCCCCTCCCTTTTCCTTTTTGCCATTCGGCAGTTCAACTAATCGGCAAAAAAATGTATCCTATAGAGAATTGGTCCAATTGGAGAGTAGAGAGAAGATACGACGCGAGAAGAAGAAATAGCAGCAGCTGAGCAGCATATGCGTTCCGGAGCCTTGGCCCAGTTTCTGACAGATACGACGCCGTGTTTTCCCAGACGATCCTTCACCAACCTCCAGCCGAGTCCCGACTGAATCGCACCGCATCGCCGTACTCGGCTGTCCGCGTGTCTCCCAGCGCGACGACGTGAAGCAACAGGTGTCCCCCGACGGAGCTTCGAGGTGGCACTGGCAGGCGCGAGGGAGAGGTCAAACGATGGGTGTCACGTGATGTGTCCTCGTGACTCGTGGTCGTGGCCGCATGCCGCGCCGCCCTTTGCGTGCTCGGAGATAAAAGCGCACGGTGCCGTAAGCCGGCGGCCGGCCGTACCAGAACGTCGACGCCGCTCGCCGCCGATTCCCGGCGACATTTCTGCATCTGCGTGCGTCCACGATGTACGTAGATTTTTATCCGCAAATAACCGGATCTGCTCTAATATCTCCACTACTAATAAAAGGGCGAAGTTGAATTTCGCTAAAGCCACCAAACCCAGATGTACACAGGTCTACCAGCACCGTCAGATCACCCGAAATAAGACAGATCCATCTCCACTACTAATAAAAGGGCGAAGTTGAATTTCGCTAAAACCATCAAACCCAGATGTACACAGGTCTACCAGCACCGTCAGATCACCCGAAACAAGACAGATCCAACGAAAGAGATCCGTTTGATCACAAGGAACGGCCCAGATGCATCCTGTCGACAGCCAGAAACTTTCCTGCTAGCGCCCGACGCCCGCTTCTTTTTCTCTACAATACACCGACAGGAAATTAAAAAGGACCGCATACCCCTCCACAATCAGCGCTTCCCAATTTCATCAAGACGGAAACAACGCTGCATACCTTTTTTGGAGTCTGAACGATTCTGAAAATTCGTGCCAGCGCCCAGTGCCTCAATTCCGCTTCTGACGATTTTCCACCTCTTCATCAGATCGCCATTTTCTGCCCCAGCTTGCTCCACGTTGTTTATCAACAGTCGATCGTCGTCGAGGCAGGTCACCTTCCGCCGCCAAAATCTGGAGAACCTGCTAGGCGTCCTGGACGCGACAATGACTACCACTGCTTCATCATCACCTAGACGTCTTCAAATATGATGATGTTGCTGCAATCTGTGACATCAACATCGATTATATAAACCGCCGCCATCTATCTACCATAACCAGGTTAGTATATATATAAGTACAGACCAATCGTGTTCCTGTGATTCCAATATGTTATTCAGAGTTTATGTCCAGATCACACTTTGAATCTATATATATTCTCAATCTGCGGAAAGGAACAGATTTATTAACTTATGTTAGGGCACACTTTTAGTCTATTCCATACAAGTCTATTTTTTTTTTTACAAAACAAACGGATTCCCTCCCCAATGCCAGCCAAGAGGGGGAATAAGAAGCACAGGTTATATTTAGGATATTATGATGATACCTCTGATCCAAAAAACACAGGTTCCTGTGCCATGCACTCCATGCGATGCAAGTGCTCCTCTAAAAAAAACTGCATGATTCATCATCACATAATGGCCATGTTGGTTTCAATACCACTATAATCACAATTATTAACACAATTACCTTCATACTTGAACTGACATCTCCACTTCAGAGGAATCATAGGGATATGTCGTCTTCAAAGCGCATAGGGGAACGCACACCATTTCAGGACATAACCAACACACGCTCCTCAGGTGATTAATGTTTCTTCAATTAGCACAATCATCATACTTCATACTGCCTACAAAAAAATCAGCTTAAGATTCCAAATAATGCAGACCCTAAAGAGCTCAAGAGGCAAAGGGAAAGGGAACGTTATGCACTTCACAGAGATGACATATTGAGAAGAAAGAAGGAAGCCCGTGAAGATAAAAATGGAGGGGCTGCCATGGACAATGCAGATTCAGCAGCCACTGCTTCAGTCTCACAATTGGTCGCTTCCCATGGTGACAGCTATGACCAATAAATCTATAATATCCCACGTAAGTTCAGGTGATATATTACTGATACTAAATAATGATTGCAGATCCTAATAGAGAGCTAAAAAGGCAGAAGGCAAGGGAGTATTATGCACTACACAGAGAAGACATACCGAAAAAAGGCAGATTGCCCGTGATCTAAAAAAATCCATGTCCGTAGCTGTTACACCAGAATGTGCAAATATGATGACTAACAGGTCACCCGCCATTGCAAATGACAACGGTACGCCTATTCAACACATGTTACTTACTGATGGTGTCTACATTACTCATTCAAAAACATTGATGGACAGGTGTGTACACCCAAGAAGCTGCTACATTGAAATCGGCTTTAACGCAACTACAAGTACACAAAGGAACCTCTTTGGTCAATGAACATCAGGGGATTCACGTTGGCGATGATTCTGATTGGTTGCATAGAAATGATGCTTATCAAATGCAAAATAGACATAAAACTCAAACATCCTCCATCGTACCAACAGGGACAACAGGTATTATGGTTCACAATGTATTCTGATTTTGTTTAACAAAATATATGGTAAGCATCATGGTTCATTTTGTTTTCTGGTTTTGTTTCACAAACATTAGCTTTGTTCACACCACTGTCTGTGGTGTTTACTGCCCAAGGAAGCGGGGTCCTGACCTGTACCCCAAAATCCAATGTTCAATACTCAGGTAATACACAACGGTACGCCTATTCAAATACATGTTACTTACTGATGCTGTCTACATTACTCATTCAAAAACATTGATGGACAGGTGTGTACACCCAAGAAGCTGCTACATTGAAATCGCCTTTAACGCAACTACAAGTACACGAAGGAACCTCTTTGGTCAATGAACATCAGGGGATTCACGTTGGCGATGATTCTGATTGGTTGCACAGAAATGATGCTTATCAAATGCAAAATAGACATAAAACACAAACAGACTCCTCCATCGTACCAACAGGGACAACAGGTATTATGGTTCACAATGTATTCTGATTTTGCTTAACAAAATATATGGTAAGCATCATGGTTCATTTTGTTTTCTGGTTTTGTTTCACAAACATTAGCTTTGTTCACACCACTGTCTGGGGTGTTTACTGCCCAAGGAAGCGGGGTCCTGACCTATACCCCAAAATCCAATGTTCAATACTCAGGTAATACACACACCATATTAGGATTTTTTTGTAAGGTAATCATCAAACCAGAATATGATGGTACACTTCAATGTTCAGATGTCGATCCTTTTGTCGGCTCCAAAAATGGAGAACTAAATGGAAGTAACATGATCAAACGTCAAAGGCGAAGGGAACAATATGCTACAATGCCAGAGGTTCAAAAGAGTATTGTTTTGAGTAAAAAAAAGAGACGACTATGAAAGAAGAAAGGTGATGAGGGGCTGCACGGGTGAGTCCAATGAAGATCCAGAAGACATTGTGGACAACGACCAAATCGATGATACATACGGAATCTTTGAGCCAGATGTTCACCAAACCAACGGTACATGCCTAAATGCCGTCCACTATTGATTTTCTGCATTAATATGTCATGGCGCTTATGTTCAACCAATCTCTTTGCTACCAGCCTGCCCGGAAGGTGTGCAACATAACAAAGCTGATTATGTGGAGACTGACGAAGAAGCTAGGATTTTTGCTGAACAAGGTATATATATTATGCATAAAGTAATTCAGAATGACTCATTTTAGTAATGCGAGTTTGAAACTAATATATGTTATGGTGTATGTGCTAGATGTTGAATTTCAAGTGTTACAACTTGGACAACAGCAAACACGAGCAACACGCGATGAAGTCGTGTACCGAAACCTACCTAAAAAGCACCATGTACTGAAAAAAGTACCCGACTGCATGCACTGTGGAGCATTGCGGTTTCCGTTTGAGGGGCCTGCATTCTGTTGCAGAAAAGGAAAAGTGTATATATGTACCCCTGAGGTTCCAGAAGAATTGAAATGGTTGTGGACAAGCCAAGATGACGATGATGCTAAATATTTTAGAGATAACATACGGTATTTCAACTCACACTTCTCATTCACAAGTCTAGGAGTGACCCTAGATCGAAGGGTCAGCACTGCAGCAAGAACCGGTGTATATATATTTCGTGTATGTGGGAATTTGTACCATGCTATGGACGATCTGGTGGCTGCTGATCATGGCCCTCGGCATTTGCAACTATACATCTACGATACAGATGAAAACTTGCTGCACAGAGCTAAGAGATCACCTGATCTTAATTTAGACGGCATTCGGAAGATTCTACGCATACTAGATGGAAACCCTTATGCCCAAGTTTTCAAGAGCCTTGGGTCTGTTCCGAATTTAGATGAATATAGGATCTCACTGAACACGGATATCAAACTAGATCAACGAAGGTACAATGCCCCGACGACTTCTCAGGTGGCAGCAATATGGGTTGAAGGGAGTGACCCACAAAATTCCTTTGACAGGAGTGTTGTCGTGTATGGAAAAGGAGACCGCCCCCTATTTATTAGAGCATACTTTGGGTGCTACGACCCATTGTCCTATCCATTATTTTTCCCACGTGGGGAGACTGGTTGGAATCGTTGGATGTCCTATGTTGGAGAGTCCGACGACAACAACCCGGATACTGAACGAGCTAATAACCAAACCAATGATATTACTACAGGTTAGATGTTCAATTTTAATTTATATATACATCAGGTCTATTACACAAATATATATGCCTACAGTTTGGATGTTCAGTGAATAATCATTTATATGCAACAAATTTCAGGACATAGTGTGTTTGGAGAACCTCTGGGGCACAATGGACAAAATGAAGATCAAACCACCGATTTGGCTGAAGGTATTGCTCATCACTACTTATGTGGGAATTCTTATCAGTGTACTATCATACTATGTATTATATAGGTCTACATTTTAATCCATATATTTCAGGTGATGAAAATATAATTCGAGAACCTGTTGGTCACACCGCAACAAATGAAGACCAACCAATAGATTTAAATGCAGGTATTGGTCATCAGTACTACTATAATTCTCATTTCAATGCTGTAAAAACATTTTTAACAATGTTGTACTAATTTCAATGTTGTAAAAAAAATCTAGATGAAAACGAGGATGACCAAGATGAGGATTTCGGTGATAATGAGGTCAACGCAAAAAAATCCAAAAAATTTGTTAGCGCGAGAGAGTACTATTGCTTCAAGATACAGGTCAGGAAGGCACTTTTTAACATTGTCTTGTTCGGCGGGCGCCTTTTTCAACAGTGGGCTGTTGATATGTATATCAAGATTGAGACCATGAGGCTTGACTGGTACTCAAAGCCGGCAAACCAGAAGATTATACGCGCAGACCTATACCAGGTAACCGGCTTGTTTAAGGTGCCGCATGGGTTGCCAAAACATTGAATGCTAAATGTTCTAATTACTTTATCTTTTATTACAGGGCCTTGTTGACACTGTCGTTGCTGGCGAGGCACGAGGTGATCGGATTGGCAAGAGAATTGTGCTTCCACGTACCTTTCCTGGTGGTGACCGTGACATGCAGCGGAGGTTTCTGGATGCAATGGCAATAGTTCAACGGTGGGGTAAACCGGATTATTTTATAACAATGACATGCAATCCATACTGGGAGGAGATAACTGAAGAATTGTTACCCGGACAGCTGCCACAAGACCGTCCAGACCTTGTGGTGAGAGTATATAAAGCTAAACAGCGAGATTTGATGGACTTACTGACGAAGCATAAGCATTTTGGAGAAGTCGCAGCTTATGTACATGTCACAGAGTTTCAGAAACGAGGTCTGCCGCATGAGCATATACTTTTAATCATGAAAGAAAACAGTAAGTTAAGGACCCCAGATGACTATGATCGTGTCATATCTGCAGAAATACCTGACAAAGAGAAGTACCCTGTTCTCCATGATCTGGTAATCAAGCACATGTTGCACGGACCATGTGGCGCGCTGAATAAAAATTGCGCCTGCATGATTGATGGTCAGTGTCGATTCCATTACCCGCGAGAATTTTGTGATGTGACATTACAAGGGAAAGACTCATATCCCATATATAGGAGGAGGGAGGATGATTATCGAGTTAGGATTAGAGGAGCAGATATGGACAATAGATGGGTTGTCCCTTACAACCCCTCTCTTCTTATGCGGTACAACTGCCACATCAATGTTGAAGCATGCTCGAGCATCAAGGCAGTCAAATACTTGTTCAAGTACATCTACAAAGGGCATGATAAGGCATCCTTTGTATGCGAGCAGGAAATCATCAATGATGGGGGAGTCATTAATGAAATTCGGCAATATAGGGATGCACGCTTTATATCTCCCCCAGAGGCTCTTTATAGGGTTTTCGGCTTTAAAATGTTTGGTGTCAGTCCATCAGTGTTGCAGCTCCAGCTTCATTTGCCAAACATGCATACTGTTGCATTTAAAGATTACGAGAATCTAGAAGATGTTGTTGCTCGGCCATCTTCTTCCAAATCCATGCTTACTCAGTACTTTGAGATGAATCAGAGGTGTCCGGAGGCACGGAAATGGTTGTACAGAGAGTTTCCAGAGCACTATAGGTGGATTTCTGGGAATAAGAAGTGGCAGAAGAGAAAAACTAAGAAACCACAAATTGGTAGATTGGTATATGCAGGCCCTGCTGAAGGAGAAAGGTACTACTTGCGGGTGCTACTAAGTCATGTTCGAGGTGCCACTTCATTTGATGATTTAAGAACAGTAAACGGCAAGTTATGCAGTTCCTTTAGAGAGGCATGTGAGAACTTAGGCCTCATTGAGCACGACAGGACCCTTGATGATTGCATGACGGAATCCGCAACATTCCAGATGCCCTCGGCTCTTAGGAGATTGTTTGCGACAATATTGGTATTCTGTGAGGCAACACAAATTCGCCAGTTGTGGGAAAAACACTTAGCATCGATGTCTGAGGATTACCGCCGTACTGAATCCAATGAGGCAACACTTGAACAAATGGTCCTTAGAGATATCAGGGATCTGGTCCAATCCATGGGAAAGGATATTAGAACCTTTGGACTTCCGGAGCTGGTTGAGACTGATGTTTTTTCTGATGCTGGTAATAGAGAGGTAGCAGAGGAGAGGCAAGTCCAAGTGGACCAAGAACATCTAGATCTATTTGGTAGTTTGAATAGTGAGCAGCTGGCTGGTTTCAATGACATAATGCATCATGTGACAAACCAAGAAAGTCAGGTATTTTTTGTTGATGGTCCAGGTGGCACCGGGAAGACGTACTTGTACAAGGCATTGCTTGCAAAGGTGCGTTCCATGGGTCTAATAGCGATCGCAACTGCTACATCAGGTATAGCTGCATCCATAATGCCTGGAGGCCGGACTGCACACTCCAGGTTCAAAATTCCAATCAAGCTTACTGACAATATCATGTGCGGTTTCACAAAGCAGAGCGGTACATCACAATTGCTT
This sequence comes from Poa annua, assembly GCA_026929855.1. Classification (NCBI taxonomy): domain Eukaryota; kingdom Viridiplantae; phylum Streptophyta; class Magnoliopsida; order Poales; family Poaceae; genus Poa; species Poa annua. The sequence goes on along the minus strand of CM049431.1, from coordinate 72,686,555 downwards.
AAACGGGCGTCCTTGATAATTTGGGATGAAGTCGCAATGACAAAGCGTCAAGCCGTTGAGACGCTTGATAGATCGCTCCAGGATATAATGGAATGTCCTTTGCCGTTTGGTGGAAAGGTTGTCGTCTTTGGTGGCGATTTCCGGCAGGTGCTCCCCGTTGTCACACGAGGCACAAGAGCACAGATCACGGACGCTACACTGTTGAGATCCTATCTTTGGGAGAAGACCCGCAAGATACCCCTCACACGCAATATGCGGGCTCAGACAGACCCTTGGTTCTCTGAATACCTCCTAAGGATCGGCAATGGAACGGAAGAAACAATTGGCAACGACTATGTGCGTCTCCCTGATGACATTGTGATAGGTTATACAGAGGATGGAGAAGCTATTAAAAAACTCATTGAAAATGTCTTCCCATCCCTGCATGCCAATGCTAGGTCGAGAGAGTACATGAGCACACGTGCAATTCTCTCTACCAAGAACGAGCATGTAGATGACCTGAATGACAATATGATATCGAGGTTTCCAGGCGAAGAAAAGGTGTACCATAGCTTTGATTCTATCGAGGATGACTTCCAAGATAATTACACAATTGACTTTGTGAACTCAATCACACCAAATGGCTTGCCCCCACATGTGTTGAAAGTAAAGGTCAATTGTCCCGTCATCTTGTTGCGGAACCTCGACCCTCATAACGGACTATGCAATGGAACACGGCTTATGATCAGAGCTTTCCAAGATAATGCAATCGATGCGGAGATTGTTGCTGGCCAGCATGCTGGAAAGAGAGTATTCATACCTAGAATCCCTATGTCTCCCTCTGACGACACCACACTTCCCTTCAAGCTTAAGAGAAAACAGTTCCCCATCCGGCTGAGTTTCGCGATGACAATTAACAAGGCACAGGGTCAAACCATCCCAAACGTCGGTATTTATCTTCCCGAACCTGTGTTCTCACATGGCCAGCTATATGTTGCATTATCAAGGGGTGTGTCAAGAAATACGACGCGGATTTTAGCCAAGCCGAACATGGAGGTTGACAAATCTGGGAAAAGCACCAAAAATATTGTCTACAGAGATGTTTTAGATGGGTGAGGGAGGTAAGTTCTACTATGCTTTAATTGCATTCAAAGGTACTATTTGATGCTAACCACTTGTGTGTTCTGGATGCAGGAAATAATCGTGTACATGTGAGCATGCTTTTTCTTCTAGCTGGACATCATTACTGCTAAATTAAGGTACGAGAGAATAAATAATCGTGTACATGCCTCGCAACTTTAACCCCAGTATAGGAGGAAGGAGGGGCTATGACAGAAAAATATTATAAGGATGGAATTCAAAGTATATTTCGATCTAAGCTTAAAATAAATTAATAACATCCAAATTTCCAGCATGTTAGAGTGTGATGGCCAGTACAGTGAACCATCGTTGTGGAGACTTTGTGTCAAAAGTGAGGCTGAAATAACGTATTTTATTTCAACCTACCTTAATACATATTCTGTGAGGTATAAATCTTATCTTGTTACTTAATATTGCAGCTGCAGGTGGAGTTCGGTTATTTACTCCATTGTTTGTGCCTCCTTCTTTCTAGATTTGTTTGTGATGGCATTTTTCAACCTGTGCTAATTAATGGGTGTTTCAACCTCACTGATTCAATCAGCAAGCACCAAAACTTTGCATCTTTGCATCTAATATAGAGGGTGCCAATCATTGTCGACACAATCCTATATATTGTCAGTAGCTCAGTTCACACTTAGAGTTTAGATATGTATTTATCTATACACAATAGAGCTTGTACAATTTAATTAAATTGATAGCTCAATTCTGTAGCCATCAATCTGACAAACTCGGCAGTTATTGGGGCTATTGAAAGGATCATAATCATGTCTCGACAAGTTATCTTACTATCTCAGTACTAAAATAAAATAGCATTCAGGTTTGAATATGGATTACATATGGAATAAAATGAGTGGATTTACACACTAATACACGGCTAGATACATCTGAATCAGAAATAAGCTAAACATCTTAATATTTTGAAGAGGGTGAAATGAGCATGTTTACCAATCGCAAACTGATCGAGGAGCAAATGTATATGCATGTTTTCTCAATATTTTATAATGATCTTTCAGCTATTAATTGATACCCACTAATTGTTGGCCACAGATCAGTGAAACTGAGAGACAACATACATCACAGAAGGAGAAGGAACACCATGAGGGGATGCAATATATTCAATAGATGAAAGAAGCTTGTACCTGTACAACTGCTTCTGTAGCCAATAAATCTATGTATAAAACTCTGTACAACTGTTGGTGTAGCCACATTTCTCACTAAGTCTCACTTTCATTAGCAGCAAGAGCTGAAATTTATGTAACCAGGGAGTATAGCCTGCATGCAAAACATAAGGTTACATAGCAATCATGTACATTCAAGATATTATGCCATATTAAATTTCTGTTTTTGTCCTGTTACAACCAAACCAGCTACCCATTCGTTCAATTCAATCATCAAATTATAGCCGAGGGCTAATACAGAACATAACAGAGTGGTTGGTTTCACAAATGATGTTCTAACTCTACTTGCTGCTCAATCAATCGTACTGATGTAGCAGTCACCCGTTAAAGGAAATCAAACAAATGTTTATGACACACCAAACCCAACATTTGCTACAAAATTGTACAACGAAAATAAATTCTGTAGAAATTGTTAAATCGTGGTGTATAAGTAATAAGAAAAGAAAAATATATGGGCTGGGATAAATCAGCGGGATAAACAACCCATAATTAAAGCATAAAATCAGGAGAGCACAACCAGCCGGATAATAAATTGATAATATTGGCTTCCATTTCTTCTTCAATCATCATCAATACCTTTCCCGTGAATTCTGCCTTATATTGCATCTGCCAGGCGACCTTCAGTAAGTGACTTGCCTTATATCCCCCCTCCAAACGACCTCTCTTTCACCTCTCCTCCATCCTCACTCGCGATCTGGCTGCCATATCTCCACAATTCTCCACCTCTCCGTCCTCACACAGGAGATGCACGGGCCATCAAAGGTATCTGAATTTCTTAACTGAATTGCTCTTTTACTACATAAAGTTGTTTTCAATGTAAACGGGAGAGAAAATAATTGGATGCAATGCAACACACTCAATCTATTCATCATGGGTCGTAAAAGGAGCATGATAAGATTACAAAAATGTGTTATGTGACCTTACTATCTAATTATTTCTTCAAGGCGTTCATCCCCTGCATGTCTACGCCACCGTCTCCGCCATGGTGAAAACTAAAGTTGGCTCTTTGTAACTTGTGGTGACCCACCACCGTCCTGCATGTCTACGCCATCATCCCCTGTGAAATCTGCGGATCAGTCCCAGCCCACACTATGTACTAATGTCTGTCATATCAATATGGTAAGTACATATCTATATAAGTACATCCATATATCACATATACATGTTGTGTACTGGGCGCTGGTGGGAGTGTAAAATCCAATTAATAGGGCACCCTCTGGTTTGCGGGTGTAAGATTTTTTGTTAAAGCATGGTTGTAAGGATATATGAATTTGCCCATTGTATACAATGTTTACTATAAAATTGTTATGTTGGGGTTTCAGGAAAACATCAACAAGGTACCAGAAGAAATGGATACAAAAAATATACAGATTGAAGATATTATAACGAAAGACACAGAAACATCGTCCTCCATGTCTACACCGTCATCTCCTATGGACTCTGCGGCTCAATCTCCCCCAACATTATGTACTACTGTCCATGATATCAATATGGTAATGATAAATATCTTTAACTTCATCCTATGCAAGGTTTAATGTCTAAAAGTGCTATGCTATGCGGTTTCAGGAAAATATCAACAAGTTGGCAGAGAATGAGAATAAAGAAAATATGCAGATTGAACAGATCATAACGAAACACAATGCTACACGTCACGAGACGACAGTGGCTATACAAGAAGAATCGAGAGAGAAAATCATTACAGAGGGCCAAAAAAACATGCAAATTGAAGATGTGATAAGTGAGAAAAATGGAGATACAATCCTCGAGTCAACAGAGGCAAGTTTTTCTGTGTCATTATTATTCTAATTCTGACATCACGAAGGGTTTGTAACCCTTTAGCTTATATCATATCTGGGATATTTTTACTCAAATTTTTAATGAAATATCATTGTGAGTTTCAGTTACTAAGAGACAAAAAATTATGTGAAATGGAAGAAGATAGTCCTTGTTACTATTTGTTGGAGTATAGTACATATATCATATTTGGACGTTTTTAAAAGTATACTATATTATTGTGGGTTTCAGTTACTAATCAATGATGAAGAATCAAGTGAAATAGCCAACAAAAATGGTGTAGAGGAAAAAAATAGCATGGAAGTTCTGGAAATTGGAAGTCCACAGGGAAAAGTGAACATAGCTAAACAAGAGGAAACAGAATCTGAAGTTACAACTGAGGCGAGACGCTTATCCAACTATATCACCAAAATAGTTCTTATTCCAATTATATTCTATCCTTCCTAGAGAATAATTATTTCTAATATTGTTTCAGGAAGTAACATGCAACGAAACAAGTGAAGAAATGTTGGCAGATCAAGAACCCGAAATGGAAGGACTAAAAACTAAGAGAGTCAAGCTGACCATGCCAACGCGGATAGAAAAACGTATGCGACTGCATAACAAGCCTAAGAAGGCTCAGGACTATGTGGTGGCTCCAGAAGGTAACAATCAAATCCTGCTATGCCTTGTTTTTCTATTTTTTCATGCTTAATAAATGTCATTACTTCCATCATAACAGATTATACCTGCATGGGGGATGATTGGACCGTGATTAATACCATCGAGTCTGAACAAACCAAAGAAAGATATTTAGTGAGCATTCACGACACACATCTGAAAAAGCGTCACTTACTTACTCTTTTAACTCCCCAGGAATATCTTGGCGACGAAGTAAGTATATATATATTTGTGCGAAGATGCTATTTTAACATTACTATCTAATCGCACATGACCAATGTGTATGCTTCGAATTGTAGATTATAAATGCGTACATACATTGCATAAATGCTAAAAAGCATCTACAAGTGAGGTCAGGTGGAAGTGTCTTCTTAGAGGATCCGTGCATATCTAAGATAATAAAAAGCGGTACTTGTTTGCCGAAAGACACCACAGATGACGCACCGGGATGGGTATTTGAAAGAGTCCAAACCTACTTGGAACATGATATGGTTAGTCTCAGTGTGTTATATATATTTCTATGACTTCATTTGAGGAGGAATGTTCATCTATGTGAGAATAAATCTAACAAACAAATCATTTTTGCTCAGATATTCCTTCCGGTAAACATTGAAAATTTTCATTGGTATGTAGTAGTTATAAATTCCAGAAAACGATGTATCCAAGTGCTGGACTCATTAGGCTCAAGAATCAACCGCCCAGACCTAACTGCCATGGTTAGTAATTTGGACCACATCGCCGTCTTTTCATAATAAGATTTAGTATTTGTCTCTGCTTCTCATGTTAATATATTGTTATTTATTCGTCCAATAGCTTGAAGGATTGGAAAACATATTCAGATATGCATTGCTGCGCATGGAACTAAAATCTGACAAGTGGAAGGATCTTGACGTCTCAACATGGAGGAGGGAAGAGTGTATAAATAGCGGACTGCAAACAGACGGGTATGTGGTATTGTTTCTCTATTTCTATGTATGTTGTATTGCTCGCATACATATTATAGGACAACATGATAGGAATTTCCGATTTATCTATTAAGTGTCAGGATGATGGCTGATTATCACGTCCTACAAAATTGAGCTACACATGTATTCTATTTTCAGGAAAAACATAATGTATTCACTAACAGAAAATTGGACCATAATCTTCAACCGACTTTGGACCTTCTGTGATTCTCTATTATAGGACAACCTGATAGGAATTAGTATTATTGTACAAAGTATTAAGATTTTGTGCATGATTTGATATATTACAATTAGTATTGCAAAATCTTTCTAATTATGAAGGTCATCATGTGGACTTTGGATGTTAAATTTTATGGAATACTTCACGGGAGATATTTTGTCCGACACTCCTCAACAGGTATATATTATGATATGTATCATGATATTTATTCTGTATTGTATCATCATCTCAATACTAACTGTGTCTCCTTCTTGACTTTAGATTCATATGACAAATTTTAGGAGAAAATTAGCTGTCATTTTATTCGACTCAGAGTTAAACGATGACGATGTAAGAAATCGACCGGTCAAAGAAGAAGAAACCGACATGGACCCTGAAGATTGTGTCTTTCTGCATAGAGCCCCTAAAAAATCCAAAAAAACTAACTCATCGTCAAAAGTTGGGCTTTTGTCGCAACCATTGCTCATTTCACCATCTGACAATCCAACAAATTTGGACTTGGTGGAATCATCAGAAGACGAGGCTCTATCGCAATCATCGATTTTGTCACCCTATATCAAACCGACGAATGAATACTTAATAGACGAATTGTGCTTATTCATCAACATGGTTGATGATGCCGCTTCGCTAGAGTAAGTCACTTTTTTTCAGACAGTTCATTTCATGTTATACATGTATCATTGTGGTCATGGAACTCTTTCTTTCACAGGACCGAATGGGTGAAAAGCTCTCAGCCTTATCCGATTAGTATAAATCTAAGGCAAATAAAGAACATACTGAAGATGGATGGATATATGGACGTGAATTGTTTCAACTTGGCTGTACGCATACTCTCATGCCACGACATCAACCTTTTCTGTGACTCTCCAAATCACTATATGGATCTAAAATTTTGTGTAAGTTACTATACTTACATGTCCCATTTTTTCATATTACTAATTTTTCTATTATTTTAGACCATATCTCACTCTACACAAGACCTGAGTGGTCCTGGAAGACTTGATTTTGAGAGGTTAGCGCGTTTATTTCGTAGTTGGCCCAATAGTAGGGAATATCATATAACAGAATGTGACAAGGTGAGAGTTTATTACTTCAGTCATAATAGTGTTTTATTTTGTATTATTGTGATTGATTTAATTCTTAACCTATCGTTACAGATTTACTTGCCTTATAACATTTTTGGCATATTCTTACTGTTCGTGATCGATCAAAAGAAGAAATTTATTTATGTTTTAGACCCGCTTCCGAGACCGACTTGGGGGATACACATATTTAATAATATGGAAATTGGCATGAAGGTTAACCTTGCCCTTCAAATGGCAAACCCCAATTGGAACAATGACATCTCCAAATGGGGACGCAAAATCCCTATTGTTCCCACAAACATGCACAAGTACGAAGCTTCTTTCTTGAAAATATATAACCTTGTTTCATTCATTTGTTCAATGTTAATGTGACATCTCATTTGTATGCAGGGCTTTGTCTGGTTATCTTGTTTTTCATTTAATGCGCTCATGGTATGACGAAGCGGCATCTTTTCAAATAAGCAAGGTGAATATTCTCTACCATGCTAATCAGCTACACCTTCTACATGAAGTTTGCATGACAAAATGTTTTATAATGCACAAACAGGATGGTTTTGAGTTGAGAAGGCGGTTTCTGCTACATATTTTGAACTATCAAGACAATGAAGCAATCAACAATATTCCTATCTTCGAACGAGAATTGATTGATCGTATAAAGAGATGCTTCTGAATAATATAAATTACAGAATATTGTTACTTATAGCTTGTTTCGAAACTATCTCTTCGAACTGGTTTTCTATTTATCTCAAAAAATATGAAAAAAGGATTCCATGGGCTGGTTTTATATTATTTTGTGCTTTCTGAATTTTAAGTGACGCAAGACGTGTGAAATTATATGTTGTGATTTATAGTTGTGATTTATATCATTCTGGCGTGCGTGCACGTGCATGTTTACTAGCCACAAATTACTTCAGCGGGATCAAAAATCCATAACTAAACCATACAATCAGGATAGCACAATCAGCGGAATAATAAAACAGGAATATTGGTTTCCATTTCTTCAGGTAAATGAAAGCTCTCTGGAAAAGAATAAAGTATGCATATGCACGTACCAACTGAGAATAGATGACCTCAAGTAAATGTGTCTGCCACAAGCAGATCATTCATCCCTCACGTTTAACCTTTAGAAATAGCAAACCTTAACAAATGAGCAATCGTGCCTGCATATAAGATGGAAGCAACAATAGCACTATCATTGCTATGTGCATGTTTATTTGTTGCACATGTGACTCAAGATAACAACAAAACTATAAGTACTTCGGAACTAACCAAACTAACTCAGCATTAAGCAAGATGATCACTGTCGCATATCTTCAAAAATTACTGCATTTAGGAAATTGCAACATTCCATTAGGAACTTCAACCGGTGAACATAAAGCTTCGTCACTACCTTCCCAAGGGTCCCTGAAATAATAAATAGATCTTTCGTGACGTGTACCTAGATGACATGGTTTGGTTCTAGCATGCCATGCCACTCCCTGAAATAATATGTGACAATCATGCCATCCACAAGTTTTTATTCATTTCATGGTCATAAAAACACTGCCTAGATGACATCTCAACCATTCAAGAAATACATGAACTAATCAGAGAAGGGAAGAAGAAAATCACCTGGATGGCCAGATTGCGGGTTGTAGTTGATTAGTCGATCTGCTTCCGTCGTCATGAGCATGAAATCCATCTGGCAATCGACAATCCTCTGAATTAACTATTAAAGAGCACTGAATCCTGAAAGACACTAGACCGGATCAATTTCAGAGCAAATGAACTGGAACTTGACAAATATATACAGAAGGGGATTCTTACTTACCGTTGCAGATCAAACGGAGCTCCTTCACATATACCAAACAAGAAGAAATTGCAGTTTCTTCTTCGTGACTATACTCCATAGGCGCCTCTGTAGAGCACCGCACCGACGGGGGAGATATAAAGCCTCTCGGGGGCGGCCACAGCCCGGCAGCGCGCGGCGCCAGCGGTTGTTCCCCAGCGCAAGGCGCCCGACGGAGCCCAGGGCGGCGAGGGGGAGCCCAGCGCGGCCACCGCCGCCAGGCCGAGCGCAGCGACGGGGAGCCCAGCGTGGCGGAATCGACACCCGCGAGAGTGCCGAGCTCGAGTGCCTCAGCGGGCTCTGCATCGACCAAATGCGAATAGGGGAGTGGAGGCCATGTGAGACCTGGCGAGCTGGCCCTCAGAGGAATGGGGATCGGCAGGGGAAGAGAGAGCTGGACTTCTTTTGGAGAGAGAAAGAGAGAGCTGGACAGCAGGTGCGGTGGAAGGTAAGTTGGGGAAAGTGGACTGGATACGAGAGAGTGAGAATAGAGTGTGGGCCACGGTCAAAAAAAAATACACTATGTACAAGTTCGTGTCTTATATTTTTCTGGGTGTTCGTGTTTACAAAATAGTTATTTACCTTTTTATCATAAAATATTTGTCTTTAGATGTTCAAATTTATGGAGCACTTTATGGAGATAATTTGTCCGACACTCCTCAATAGATATATTTTTTGTTTTGTATCATGATATTTATTCTTTATTGTATCATTATCTTAAAACTAACTATGATTACTTTTTGACTTTAGGTTCATATATGATAAATTTTAGGAAAAAATTAGCTATCATTTCTTTTGACTCAAATGATGATGATCTAAGAAATCAAGCGGTCAAAGATGACGAAACCAACATGAACCCTGACAATGAAGTGCTCGAGAATATTTCTATCTTAAAACAAGAAATTATTGATCGCATGAATAAATCAAGCGTTTAATTATCCTTACACATTATAGTATGAATAAATCTTCTGGACCTTTATGCGCAAGCTGAAACAGCGGTGTGAGATGTACTAGAACTGTCCATCCGATTAAACAAAGCTTCCTGTCGATGCGCTGGCCGCCCACCTGTGCCATCATCAGATGCCTAATTACGTTTCTCTTTGTTCGATCGGGCGTGTGGTTATTCTCGAGCCTACCACTGAATGGACCTACCCACCAGTATCCGGCTAATATAACCAGCACCTTGCCACGACGAAACTCCATCATCCTGTACCCGCAGTTTGGCAAGACTTTTTAATCTGGGTTGATCAGCCGTGCTGTCTGCAGACAAGAATTCATATACACGATGTATCGATATTTTTTTTGCAATAAAATGTATTGATTCTCTTTAAATTATAGAGCATGTAGATAAATCACATCTACAAAATGATTTTCTCTTAACATTACAATCTAGTACGCTGAGCAGTGAGCAACGATAGCATCTTTTTTTGCGGGTATACCATATTTATCCAGTAAACTGTTTAAACAAAGTAGGAAGGATTTCTGCAAAAAAATGTACTAAGCAGAATAAGTGAATAACACGTACGATCACCTTTTGAAATTAGTTCAACACACACCCAGATTGTGGTTGTCGACACAAGCGGAGCCCACGCAGGATATTTTATTTCTCAGCCAAGGCTTCCTCCGTGAATAAGCTCAGAATCGTGGGCAAATCCGTCATATCCGGCACCACCCTTCTTCTAGCGCGATCCCTTCTTCCCTCGAAGACAAAAAGAGCCCCGAGAAAAAAAAAGAGGACTCCACCACGGCTGTGGGCTTCTACTGCTAGCAGTCCGGCAGTTTCTTCTCCCCCACGCGAAAGCAGAATCGCTCGCACGTCCGCCCCGAGAGAACCCCAAGCCGGAACACGCTCCCATCGCGGTGGCGGCGCCGTCGGCAGTCGCCGACGATCGGCGGCGGCGGAGATGTTGGAGGACCAGGTCGCCTTCCTGCTGCAGAAGTACCTCGGCAACTACGTCCGGGGGCTCAGCAAGGAGGCCCTCAAGATCAGCGTCTGGAGAGGTGAGGGCTCTCTTCGTTCCCCTTCCCCTTACATGCCCCTCCCCGTACACACGCACTCGTTTGAATCCACTCGAGACGTACGCGTCGTTGGTTTCGCCGCTGTATTGTTCGATTAATTCCTCGCGTGTTCTGTGAAGCGCTTGCGGCCCATTTGGTTCGTAATTTTTTAGTTCTTCAGCGCCGCGGCGTTGCTTGTTTGTGAGTGTTGGTTTTAGTAACAGCAGTGGATTTTTAGTAACAGCAGTGGATTGCTGTGGAACGGCTGTTGCTTCGGTTTGGGTGTCGCGATTCAGTTCGGTGTGATCAGGAGTAGGCTGTAGGCGGCCCCTGGGCACTGGTGATGCTTTGTGTTACACTGTGTTTTGTCGTGAATGGTAGCATTAGGGATGACATTGATAGCGAGCTTGAGCAATTTACTGTCGCTGGAAATTATTTTTGGATGCTATCGTGTGCAGTTATTATTCTGTTCCCTCTGTGGCAAAAAAAACTGTTTACTCATTTGTTTAGCAGGGTTGTAATTTGGTTGCTGAGAGTATTGATGTAGCTAGCAGCTACTTGCTAGAGCTGATTTAGTATTATGATTTGACGCAATGGCTGGGCATTGGTAATTTGGTATGTATGCTGTGACTTGGTATCTGTAATTGGATGTCAGGTTGAGAGAAGAACCAACACAATTTCGCAATCTAAGCATTTGTACTGGAAGCTGCAGTGCTGAGAAGATGTATGCTAGCCACTGGGCAGCGCTGTGAAGGTTCACAGTTTTTGTTTTCAGAGAAAACGTTCACTGTACTTTGTAAAGCTTGGCTTGTGATAGTATATTGGTTGCATCAGCTAGAGGGCTAGTGTGAGTTGTTGGTACATAGTGTGATGTGCCACTGATGCTCCTGAATATATATACCCATGCCACCTGGTCAAATATCTCAATTAGTCAGTCAGAGAGGCCTTGAACCTGCATTTTTTTGCTAAGAACATGGCATAATGCTGAACTCTGATACGACTTGAAACTATGGATAAAATATCATTACCAGAGATGCTTCTGTGTAACCAAATAGTCCTTACAGTTGTAATGTTAATATCAAATGTATCCCTACAACACAAACATACTGTGTATGGAAGATGGGTTTTATTTGGAAGCCGGGCTTGGTATAAGCCAGGCGCTATATTTGGACCATGCCTGTCCTGTTCCGTTGATCCTGAAATCTGATTGTCTGGAACACAGTGATGGGCAAACTCATCTGGACTCTTGCTTAAATAAGGACAAATATGCTGTTATGGTGAGTCATCTATCAGCAGCAGAGCCACAGGGTACCACATCCCGGGACCTTGCCTTGCTGTCTATGATATGACGAGGCCCTGGATCCATCCTTCAGCCCACCAAGTTACGGCCTGTGTTTCCTTCCACAAGTTCATGTCAAGATGATCTTTGGGAGGAGAATGTGATATATGCATTTCTTAGTCCCCACTAACAGAGGTTATCTCAGCCAATATAATAGTGAGTCAATAAGACAAAACACTAGTTGCTGTTGTTCAATTCACTTCTGTAGGTTGTAGTGCATAAAGTCCATGCGATTGATCCTTCTATATTGGCACTTTCTTTTTGAAATAACAGAGTTGTGAGATGGAATATATTATAAATGACTCAGTGCCAATTAACTAAAATATCTAGTGATGGTTGGCAGCAATATCCATTGATAGAAAAGAGAGTTATGTACAAGCCCAAGAAAGGACTACACCTTTGATTACAACACGATGCTCCTACGAACTAGGTACCATGGGGAGCAGGCCTGCGAGCCCTTTTGTGTCTGCTGTTGCACAATCCCGGGCCTCCGCTCAGACTATTGGAAACAACCAGTAGATGTTGGTCTGTGGGGCGATAGAAGGAAGTGATGTTGTGAAATTTGGCAATGATGATATCATGGGCAGTATATGTGTGTGCTGGGTTAAACATTGGCATCAGTGGTTTCCATGTTGAGATGATTGTAAATGGATACACATTATACACACATGTGCGTGCGCACTTGTTTTCCTTCTGCTAGGTATGGTTCATGTGTTATGAATGATACTGGCCATCTGCAACTTACTGTTATATTATTTCAGGTGATGTAGAACTCACAAACATGCAGTTGAAGCCGGAGGCGCTCAATTCCTTGAAGTTACCCGTGAAAGTCAAAGCTGGTTTCCTCGGTTCAGTGAAGCTCAAGGTCTCTCATAGTTGCTTCAGTTGCAAAAATGTTTTTCCTGAATCTATTATGTTGTGGTTTTTGACATGATTGAATACGCTAAAGGATGATTGCATCGATGATTATTAGGTCCCATGGAGCAGACTTGGCCAAGAGCCGGTCTTGGTTTATCTTGATCGAATTTTTATATTAGCTGAACCAGCAACGAATGTTGAAGGTTGCAGTGAGGATACTGTCCAAGAAGTCAAACGAAGTAGAGTTAGGGTGAGGAATTTGTGATGGTAGTTAAAGTTATTTGACAATTGTCACTTGAACCTGATATTAATGATTTTACTGAAACAGGAAATGGAAATGAAATTATTGGAGAGCCAGCACCAACTGAACTCTGAACTGGTACATATTGGTGCTTAGACTTCTTACAATTTTGTGTATAACTGTGTATTTGTGTATTGTGGTGATTATCTACTGAATGGCTTGGATAGTGGATCGTGTTTGGCCTCATGTTGTGTGGTTTGGGAACTAACTATCTTAGCGTGCTTATGCTTATTAATTTCTGACCAACTTTTCATTCCTGAAGAATTCGTCATGGCTTGGGTCTTTTATTGGCACAGTAATTGGAAACATCAAGTTGTCAATTGGCAATATTCATATCAGATACGAAGATATAGAGAGGTATTTAAATTTGTGCTTAGTGAATGTAACTTTCAGAGTGCATATAAGAGTACCATGTATTGTTTCTGTAGCAATCCAGGCCATCCTTTCGCAGCAGGTTTGGTACTTTCAAAGCTGTCAGCAGTTACCGTGGATGACCATGGGAAGGAAACTTTTGCCACTGGTGGAGATTTGGACCGAGTGAAGAAGGTATATTCTCCTAGGTTCATGACATTTTGCTCGGTCGTTAATTTGATATAATATGCAATGGCTGCTAATTACTTCTGGGAATCCAGACATCCCTTTTTCAACCCATGGATTATTCCTTCGTAGATGGAAATGAGGACTGGAAACTACCTTCTATGGCTTTTGGATCACAAATATAATGCTGTTGTGAAAAAATATAATGCTGTTGTGAACAACACTAGGTGTTACAGACAAACAACTCGTTTTTTCTTATTTCCTCATATGGTCTTGTTCGTTGATTTCTTTACACTAATCATTCTGCATGTCTAGTAGGGATAGTATGTTGATGTCAATAGAAAATACATCCTTTTAAGTTACAAAATATTCTTCCCTAAGATCCATTTATTGTCTTTTTGCTTCTGGTAGTTTTATTTATTATTCTTGCTTGACTCCTGATGCTCCCCGTGTGATCCTCTCGCGTCGGACCGAGGGGGGAAACCCTAAACGCCGGCCCCACCACCCCCCTCCTTCTCCTCAATGCTTCCACAGGCCGCTGTCGGAACAGCCACACGACGCTGATGATGTGGGCGGCGGGGACCTTGTCACACGATGGCTTGGAGGTCGGTTGCTGCGCGTGGGCCTGGTCACCGTCGCCGCAGATTGGTTCTCGCGCCTGCGCTTGCCAAGGGCGGCCGATGGTGGGTATGGTGCTGCCGGTGGTGGCCCGGACGTGGATCTTGGATGCCGGGGCAGGGCCCGTCTCTTCTCGGCAGTAACTAGGCCACTGGCGCTCTGCCCCGGAGTGTGTGTGTGTGGGGGGGGTGGGGGGGGGGGGACTGGTCTTGGCATTAACAACGGTGGCGGTGACGCGTCATAGTCCTTCTGATCTCTGATTTGCTGCAACGGTGGACCTTATTGGTTCTATTGCCCAGTGGCGGTGGTGGAGAGGCGACACATCTTCCCAGTCCCTGGCCGATGGCACAGTCTTTACGGAACCCCAAGGTCGGCGGGTTTCGGCCTTTGGATGGAGGTTCCGGGTCACATGCTCCAGTGGTTGGTCGTCCCCACCTCCGTGCAGTTCGAGTGTTCAACATAGCCCACGGAGGCGGCTGCAAAGACATATCTGGTGATCCTAATTTGTTTGATGTGTGGGTTTGGATCTTGTCCAGTGTGCTGCACGTGATTGACCTATCGGCTCTACGTGGGCTAACCCTCGGCGTCAGGGGACCGGTGTTGATGTCGGGCGTCCCTAGGCGCTGCTCGCTGACACATGTTACACACACGTGGTTCCAATTGCGTGCCTGTACATGTGTGGTTTGCGCGACGATGGATCAGCAGGTGGTGGTGGCATAGGACAACTTCGGTCTAGTGGCGCTTTTTGAGTGTTGGATCTCGAATCCAGGGTAAAAGCTCATTCAGGCGGCATTCCCATGCCGAAGGCATTGCCTGGAGTTTGCTCAGACTTCTCTTCGGGTGAAAACTCATGATCTGACCTCCGTGGTTGGATCCGACGACGTCGACATCGTGCGGCGTTCCCTTCTTGAAGGTGTTGTTGTTGGAGTACTTCGCCTGTTACCCTCGAGTTGCTATGATTTGTGGTTGATCGTAACGTTAGCTGCAACACCTTTTCTTTTTCTTTAAGAATAATAATTTGGCTGTGTGTATCCTTGATGTCCTGATTAGCTCTTATTATATTGTTGGTGCAGAGGCCGGGTGTAATTGGTATTATCTTTATATTTATTCATTCTTATTGTTCTTACATTTGATAGCTTATTTACGATGGTTTTGCAGTCTGTTGAACTTGAGAGTCTGGCACTTTATTTTGATTCTGATAGCAGTCCGTGGAGCGTGAATAAAGCTTGGGAAGACTTACTGCCTTCAGAATGGAGCCAGGTAGCTTAAAGTTGTATTTGCTAATAAAAATATGTGGGGTCTGAGTGTATTCTGCATGTAGAGAGTTGTCTATTTTACCATCCAACTGAACTGCTACTTGGTGAACTTGGATGGCCTGATACTGGATTACGCCGAGGCTTTGGAGGATGGGTCTTGTGCAATTTCATTGGCTTTGTCTAATACTTTTATATTCACTGGATAACTGTTCACTTTTTGAGCGGAAAACTCCAGGGGAGGCCCAGCAGTATTTTTTATTTACACGAGGAAATATATGCAATAAGGATGTGAACTAGGCATGTACAAAATGGAATATAAGTGGGGCAAGGTTTCTTTGTTGCATCCCTAGTATACATGCAGGACTGTACAAGTGGGGCTATAAAGAGTATAAATATTTACTGGCTTGCAAATCTTTTTCAGGTGTTTGAGTTCAAAAAGCAGGATCTGTCCAGTACTGCTTCAAAAGCCCACAATTACATATTAAGACCTATATCTGGCAAAGCAAAGTATACAAAGGTACAAGTTGATGAAGCGAAGAGAAGTGGACAAGCCTTGCAAAATGCTGCTGTTGATTTGGATGACGTTACTTTGTCTTTGTCAAAGGTTTTGTACTCTCGACCAACCCCCGTCTTTTTTTAAGTGACAAAGAAGCAATGTTAATGGTAGTCCTTTTTCTTCAAATCAGGATGGCTACAGGGACATCTTGAAGTTGGCTGATAATTTTTCTTCTTTTAATCAACGGCTGAGATATGCTCATTACCGGCCATCTTTACCAGTGAAGTCTGATCCGAAATCTTGGTGGAAGTACGCATACAAAGTAGTGACTCATGAAACGAAGAAGGCAAGGTATATATATTATACACGCCTTTCTGGATGTCAAATCCTCTGTGTGTGGATCATGTATTATTTGTTAGCATGTATAGGTATTTTGTTTATCAGTTTATAATAATGATATTCATCATATCTCAAGATAGTGTCTGTAGCCATCTTCTTTTATTCAAGTTAAAGTCGTGGACGGCAATTGATTTTAGGCATGACACCATTATACTATTGTCCTTTGGAGTAGCCATCTTCTTTTATTCAAGTTAAAGTCCCAGACGGCAATTGATTTTAGGCATGACACCATTATACTATTGTCCTTTGGAAAACTCATTGCATTTTTTTCTGTTTCGTGAAGCACCCTTCATAATTAATCATCTATTTTCTATGTTGACTTTTGCCTAACACCTATATGATGTAATGTTACATGGAGTACTTATGTGTGCACCTGATTTTCTCATTGAGTTTGTGCTGACATCTCATTGATGCAGTGGAACTCTATCTTGGGAGCAACTACTGAGAAATGCAAGACTTCGGAAGGCATATGTATCTTTATATGCGTCCCTTTTGAAATCTGACATGAGCCGTCTGGTTGTTGAAGATAACGAGGAGATTAATAGCATGGATCGTGAACTAGATATGGAAGTTATTCTTCAATGGAGGTAGTATGTTTGTTCTTTGCTCTTTGAGACACATCCTCTTTGAAGATTATCTTGTAGATAATCGCCTGAAATAATAATGATTGATAATCTGGTATCCGTATTGATGATTTGTTCCAGCAGTTCATAATAATGTGGAAGGAAGTGTATCTGAATACTGATATATTCCATTGGCTCTACTCAGAATTACTTTATGTCTGACATGTAAACACTATGTCATATGCTATTACTATCTTGCATGCAAGTGTTGCATAATAGCTATGTTGTTTGAGTGGGCTGGTCATTCCTTCTGAAGGTTCTGTTCCTTTTAAAGACATCATACGATAGCCTTTTGAAACCTTGAGCAAGACATCTACGATTCTTCACTCTTCTGATGCAGAGTGAATAGGTGGGCCGCAAGCATGCTGTGCAGCTTTATCCTTGATTGTTTGAGCCACTAATGAGAACAAAGCATAGGATTCGCTGAATGAACATGGATGTTTTTTTTCATAAAATGGAACCCTGTTTTCGCTCCCATTGTTTCATTTGCATGATCTCCTATGAGTTCCTGATGCTTAATATCTATCTTTTCCTTTGTGAAGGATGCTGGCCCACAAGTTTGTTGAGCAGTCAGCAGAAACATATCAGCATGCTCAACAAAACAAGAAGCAGTCCTGGTGGTCATTTGGATGGTCTGTATCTATACAAACTCACATTCTCTTATTGCCGATATGTATCATTTAACTTTTTGTGCGTACAGGAGCGGCTCTTCAAAGGATGATGGAGACTCAAAAAGTTTTAGTGATGAAGATTGGGAAAGACTAAATAGGATAATTGGGTACAAAGAAAATACTGAGTATATTCCTACTCAGCAAGATATGAAATTGATGCAGTTTTATTTTGAAATACGCATGAAGCATAATGCATCAAGGCTTATCATTGATGGTTCAGAGTGCCTTGCTGATCTTTCATGTGAAGATTTTTGCTGTAACGTGAAAATGTATCCAGAGGCAAAAGTTTTTGATCTGAAGCTTGGTTCCTACAAACTTCTGTCTCCATATGGCCTGCTTGCTGAGGTTTTACCACCTTGTTCTTCTAATTTTACCTTTTGAACTTGCAATTTCCTTAATGACTGAACATTACCATTATCCATTGACTTATCAGAGTGCAAGTGTTGTTGATTCTCTTGTCGGTGTCTTTTCGTACAAACCATTCAATGAGCAACTGGACTGGAGTTTTACAGCTAGGGCTTCTCCTTGTTATATAACTGTAAGTTATCCTTAATAGACCTCTGCTATGCACATATTCGATTTACCCTTATATGATTATTGTTGCTGCTCTGGCAGTATCTGAAAGAGTCCATTGACCAAATGGTTGCCTTCTTCAAGAGTAGCCCTACTATTAGCCAGACCCTTGCACTAGAGACTGCTGCTGCTGTACAGGTATATAGTTATAATTCATTCAAGCAAGATTTGTTTCGATGGTAGTATTATTGATTCTTCTGCATATTCTTCTTTGAGTAACCATATCTTTTGATTTATGAAGATGACTTTAGATGAAGTTAAACGCACCGCTCAACAGCAAATGACAAGAGTTCTAAAAGATCAGTCCAGGTTGGTGTGAATTATTTTAGTGAAATAACTATTCTGTGGTGGACATCAGAATGAGAATATGGTCAAATTCTGCAGGCCTCTCAGAATCCTATTTTTCATAGAGACGCGTCCACATTAATGGTTATACTCCCTCCGTTCAGGAAAGGATGTCTTAACTTTGTCCAAATTTGGATGTATCTATACACTAAGCCATGTCTAGATACATGCTCTTTTTGACAAAGTCAAGACATCTTTTGTTGGACGGAGGAAGTACAAGTAATCGTTGCTGTGAGTCACGTGACAAACAATCAGTAACCATAGCTTAGAATTCTCAAAAAAAAAGTAACCATAGCTTAGTGCTTAGATTTGGAGTTATGGCCTATGGAGCATATTGAATTGCAATAAGGCGATAGTGTCTTACTACCATGCTTCAGCCTAAAGACAAGAATACATATTATGTTACATTTGCCTGCAGCACCAACTATAAGTCAATTTTGATTATCAAGGCATTGTTATACATCTCAATAACCCCTCATATCCACGTCATTCTTTTTCCTGTACTCCCTCCGTCCCAAAGTAAGTGTCTTTGGGACGGAGGGAGTATTTTTTTTTACTTTGATGCTATATTATTCTAAAAGTTAGCTGTATGTTCTTTCTTCTTTGGGTTGTTTTTCTGAATGGCTATTGATGTACTTATAATCTTCTGTTAGGTTTTCACTGAATCTGGATATCGCTGCTCCTAAAATCACCATTCCTACCAAGTTCCGCCCAGACGACGTACACGAGACTAAGCTTTTGCTTGACCTTGGACATTTAATTCTTCGGACAGAGGTCTTGTCTACCCTCTGAAATAATACTTTCATATCTATGAGTCGTTGAATTTATCTGTCACTGATGTTTCTTGTCACTTCAGGAGATTTGGGATTCATATACTTCAGAAGAGCAAGATATATATCTAAATTTCAATTTGGTGCTCAATGACGTATCTGCATTTCTGGTGGATGGTGATTACCATTGGAATGATACATCTAAAGAAGTCAATCTGTTGCCAGTTATTGATAAGTGTGGAATTGCTTTAAAGCTTCAGCAGGTGGACACAAATTTTCTCTCTTTCCCCACGAAAGAATAAATAGAAGTGGGTATGACTCATTCTCCTGTTTTGCAGATCCAGGTAGAAAGTTCACTATATCCTTCCACAAGAATGGCAGTACGGGTACCTTCCTTGGGATTCCATTTCTCTCCGGCACGCTATCATCGATTGATGGAAATTGTAAAGATTTTTCAAGACACTGATAGTGAGAGTGACGATTCAAATCTTGCACATTTGTGGGATCAAGCTGACTTTGAAGGATGGTCTTCTCTTCTTACATGGAAGGTTTGCCTTCTATTCTATAAAATTGTATACTCCCTCTATCTCTAAGATTTTAAAATAAAATACATTTGGAACTAATTGATACGCCCTCCTTTTCTAAATGTAAGATGTTTTAGGTTTTTCACATGTTGTCTAGATGCTTACTAAAATGAGTGAACATACACATTGAAAGGTGTCTAGATACATTTGTATACATGTGAATGTGGCTAAAAGCTAAAACATTTTATATTTAAAAACAGAGGGAGTAGCTTTCTATATGTAACTGACAGTTGCCACTGCCCTTCAGCGCACTGTGCACCGTGCCGTCGGTAGGCCTGCGTTAATTTCCCCCTAACATAATAATTTAAACTGTAAATGCGCGTCGAACAAGTTAGTTGAAATTTTAATGATGGTGCCAAAGGGTAATTTTAGAGTAGATAGCAGAATGTACTAACTTGTTGTTTTCCCCGTTTGTATTAAATCTGATTTACTATCTCTAACATTCCTCTACGACCTGTTATTAGGGTGTTGGAAACCGAGAAGCTGCTTGGCAGCGAAGGTACTTGCGCCTAGTGGGGCCATTTCTGTATTTATTTGAAAATCCGGAGTCTACAACATATAAGCAATGGTCCAGGTTGTTCCCTTTCCTGTTCTTATCATTTATGCAAATTCTGGATTGAGAGTTAACATTAAATTTGAGTCCTATCCTATAATGTCAACTGATTTGTTAGCTGAGATTGCCTGGATATTTGTTTCGAGTTTAATTTTTCATCTGTCTGTTTTGCGCTGCAGTTTAAGTGGGAAACAAATTCATCAGGTCCCTACTGAGCTAACGAATGGTGTACAGAATATTGTCGCACTTCACGACTCTGGTCAAGTTAACCCCAAGGTACGGTCTAGTAGCTGAGCATCTATATCCAGTTTTTTGTTTTGTTTAAGATTATAATTAGATATATTATTTAATGATTTTCCGCACTTAGCAATGTCATGACAGAATTGACACAGTGAACCGCTGAGATAGCCTGTCCTTGTAATATCCATTAAGGCTCGTTTGGCACCCATCATTTCATTTCATGTGGCAAAAAATGAAATGAATTCCAGAGAAATGATAGCATTAGGGACATGAATTGACTTAACATAGCATAGCATTCTTTGGAATTCCAATTGAAATGACATTCCAATTCCATGACAGCCAAACATGTTTAGGTATGGAATCTAAAATGAATTCCATGAAAAAGATGGGTGCTAAACAACCTCTTGCATAATTGATGATTTCAATTGATTTTGTTGTGCAGATTCTGGAAGATACTGGTGCTTTGATACTGTTGTTTGATAGTGAGGAAACAAGAAAAGTATGGCAGAACCGCTTGCAGGGCGCTATATATCGCGCATCGGTACTTTTCCTTTTCTACGTAGGTTTTCAAATTTTTTTTGGTATTGTTATCTAGATAATAACCGGCATACTTGCAGGGTTCTGCCACAGTTTCAAACTTTCCTGAAGCTACTTTCCCATCAGAGTCCCACTCCTTCAAAGGCAACCTTCAGGATGTTGTGAACATAGAAAAAATGTTTGTTGCTGGTATTCTTGATGAACTAAAGATCTGCTTTTCATGTGGCTATGAGGTATGTCTGTCTTGTTGGTATGCTTCATACCCACTTTTCCTTGTAATCTTGAACCTAATATTATTGATGTAACTTTCACTGTTTGTAGGGTAATCACAGACTAAAAAAAGTATTACTAGCTAAGGAGAGCAGCTTGTTTGAATTCCGGGCAGTTGGTGGTCAGGTATACCTATCTACATTTTGTCCTTGCTATCTGATTTATCTTGCTTACCAAATTTATGTATGCAAACAAATAGGTTGAGCTTTCAATGAAGGGTGGCGACTTAATGATTGGAACTATTTTGCGGTCACTGGAAATTGAAGATCAGTATTTTTACCCAGGTAGTCCTGTACCAAGGTACTTAGCGAGGTCCTTCATCAACAGTATGCAAACAAAAGAAGTCCCCACTCCTGCTCGAAAGAATATTTCAGGACCTAAAGGCACCCCACTAAAGAAAGCTGACAGTGAGGAAAGTTTTTTTGAAGCATCGGATGATTTTGATGAATTTGAAACACCCATGCTAAAAGAGAGGAGTATATCAGATTATTTTAGTGCCCAAGATTTTTTACCTAGTAGCCTCCCATCCTTGCAACCCCCTGCCTTTAGTCGTATTCCTGGTTTGCTACCAGATGGTGAAATTAAAACAGTTGGATTCACTTCAGAAGGTAGTGGCACTTCTGATAGTTTTGTGAAAGCTCAGATTGTTATTTATGATCAGCAGTCTCTCCAGTATAACAACTTGGACACGAGGGTAAATATCTCAGTAGCTTAAGTTATTTCATTACAAGGCTTCAATTATTTATAAAAACGGAGTCGTTTCCCCTACAACTGTACTTGTCATATTAACTTTTCCCTGTCTTTACCAGGTAGTTGTAAGTGTTGCTACTCTAACATTCTTTTGTCATCGGCCAACTGTCCTCGCAATCATGGAATTTATGAATGCTATCAACCTTTCAAATGCCTCTGATAGCGACAAAGATAAAAACACAGATGATACTAAGGCTGATAATGTGACCGAGGAGCCTATATCTGATCTGGAATCAGAACCTAACATAAAAAGATTACTGTCTAAAGGTAAAAACAGAGTGGTTTTTCATCTCACATCAAGCATGGCAGAGGCACAAGTATTACTGATGAATGAAAAGGGTGATCTACTTGCTACTTTGTCACAAAATAACCTATCAACCGATATCAAGGTATATGAACATGTCTAGCGTATATGATAAGTTTTGTCTCAAGTTGACCTTGCTTATGTGACTGTCTTTGGCATTACTTAAGGTGTTCACATCGTCATTCAGTATAAAGGCTGCACTTGGAAACCTCAAAATAAGTGATGATAGTCTTCGTAGAAACCATCCTTACTTTTGGGTCTGTGACATGCGAAATCCGGGAGGATCTTTTGTGGAGGTACTACCATGTTACCTGTTATATTAATTGACTCATTGCTTAACTACTTATAGGTCTTAACTTCTGTACTTCATGTTTTTCAATTCTTGAATAATCATTCTTTGTCTTGAGGAAGTAAGGAATTTTTCTAAAAAACTTGTGCAGATTGACTTCACTTCATACAGTGTTGGCGACGAAGACTACCGTGGGTATGACTACAGTCTTATAGGGAAGCTTTCTGAAGTGAGGATTGTTTATCTTAACCGTTTTATTCAAGAGGTATGCTGTTTAGAGCTCATCTATATTATCCTTTTTGTCAATGGCTTAACTGCCTATTCTCTTATCTATCTTTGCAGGTTACCGGTTATTTCCTGGGTCTCGTCCCTAAAAGTTCTGATGGTGTTGTAAAGCTAAAAGACAATGTAACTAACTCAGAGAAGTGGGTTAGCAAAACTGATATGGAAGGATCTCCTGCCCTCAAGTTGGATGTTTCATTCAGTAGACCTATAATTGTTATGCCTCACGATACTAATAGTCATGAGTAAGGACGTCTCTCTGATATGATTTTTTGTATTCACCTATTTTTGTTGCATTTTACAGATGGTTATTTGTGGTTGCAGCTTCTTAGAGCTTGATGTCCTGTACATAACAATCCAAAATGAATTCCAATGGATAGGTGGTGACAAGAATGAGATGAGTGCTGTTCACATGGAAATTTTGACAGTTACAGTAAGTTTACTGCATGCACAATTGCACATGTTTTATCTGGACGACAACAGTAGGGGACAGACCTAGTGAAACATTTATTTGATTTCGAAAAAAGCACATGCAAAGAGGAGCACGTGAAAGAAACAGGGATTAGCCTAGCCACTTAGAATCTTTATTGTGGAAATTTTTACATTCATGCTAATTTTGGGTCACTCCAATCAAATACATGAACTGTTCAATGTTTACTTATTCCTTCAAGTTTAAAGGAAATGGAGGATGATAGAATGAAAAAGTACACATGTTAAAGGTTATTCTGTCTTCTCTTTAGATCTATGTAGAATATCTTTGGGTTCCGATGTAGAGTACTAGGTGAATCACACCTCTTTGCACTTCTCCTTCATCAGTGCAATCCAGATGCTAGTTTTGTTACTGTTGATCTTATAATTGTCTGTGTAACTGTCGTTGCATACTTCTCTTGCAGGTAAAAGACATAAATTTAACTATTGGTATGGATATGGTGCGGGGTGAAACTATAATACATGATGTGAAAGGTCTATCCGTTGAGATTCGTAGATCATTGCGTGATCTGATGCACCAGTTGCCAGTGGTGGAGGCAGCAATTAAGGTAGCTCACTTACGCAGAACGAATTCTTAGTCATAGGAAATATTACATTTTCTTTTAGTATAGGTACAGTTTCAATATTCATTTTTCATCTGTCTGTCAGGTGGACGTTCTGAAAGCATCATTATCCAATCGTGAATACGAAGTTATATCTGAATGTGCATCATCAAACTTTGCTGAGGCACCACATGTTGTGCCTGCTCTGGATGGTCCTCCAGATGGAACTTCAACATCTGAATCTCATATTTCTGCATCTTCTATTTCTTCTGAAAGTATTCAAGACCTGTCCCAAGATGCAGAAACGTGGATAGCAAATAAATTTTCAGTTTCGATAAGTCTAGTCGAGCTTTCTCTGCATTCGGGATCAATGAGGGATTCTCCTCTTGCTAGCGTGCAGGTACTCTTTCTAAAGGAATATGCTTTGGAGCTGCATTGATTGCTATACATGTGTACCATTTTATTTCATGTGTGCTCTCTTGCCTTGACTTGTCCTATAACCATATTGAGTGCTGCCCCGAACAAACTTATGTGTTGTAAAGTACCGCCGGTTTTTCGGTTACAGTATTGCTGAAACTGCAGTGCCCATTTGGTCGTCTAGTGGAATCTGGAGCAGTAGATCATACGTAGTAGTAATTTGTTTCCTCACCTGGCGCCAACATCAGTAGTCAATATTAAATTGGTTGCCTAGGCAGTATGTCTATCCAAGAGACAAACTTACATACCGAACATTTACCAGTATGTTTATTTGTAGGAGTAATATGTCACCTGACCTGACACCAACATTAGTAATCAATGTTTGTTTATTGATGCTTTATGTTTATTCAAGACAACCAAGTCACATGTGAGAGTTTAATAAGAGTATAATTCTAACTAAACAATCAACTTTGTTTTATGGGGGAGAAGATCAGTAGCTGATAATGATCTACCCAAAGCCAAGAAGAAAGTTGCTAGATTTTCATTGCATTTTTCACGAATTGGAACCAGTCCTCACAAGTCACTAGTATGAGCACTGAGCAGAGACATGTGCATACTGATTCTATTTCAGTTTTCAAGAGAAGACATACCTTGCTTTTAGCTTTGCGCAGTTCCCTGCGCTAGCAGATAACGATCAAATTCCCTCACGGATAAGGATCAACTTCATTTGGTACACTTATGATTTTGCTTATTTTACTTGCATTTGCAGATTTAATGAAAATATTGAACCTTTTCTGCATTTATTGTTTTGGCTCCTGCACATCTACCTAAATGATAAATGATTCCCAAATGGCAGCTTTGAGAGGAATTAAATGAAATCGAGCTGATTCTAGAAGCAGGCATTCTTTGACATGACGTTTATCTGGACTGTATTTTAACATGCCGTAACTCAAATAGTACCAGATATTGCTAGCTTTCTGAATCCTTTGGACTTTCGTTTCTGGTAGCACTATGTGTGTGTTTTCTTCCTTTGCTGAGATCTCGTGCTAGTTAGCTTAGGAGTAGAGTATTTTTTGTATTCTTCCATGATTTACATGTTTTTCTTTTTGTTGGACGAAGCTGGTTCTATCGATTAGTCCTAGAATGCCTTTATGCACTTAGCTTTCTTTGTGTCCGCTGCTTCAAGGTTTTAACTTCATATTATTCATTTGTTTGGGACTGTTCTATATTTGCATCTGTTGGTTTTGCTCTGGCTGAGAGAATCCTGGACATTTCCGTTGGCCGTAGTAACCTCATTTTGCAATACTCTTCCTCCATGTGTCTGTTTCTTAAGAAATCTCTGCTACTCGAAAAATATAATTGAAAAGGTTAAGATGTTGACCTGACCTGCTGCATGTTCCTTGTATTCTCCAACAAGATATCAACCCCATGCCGAAATCGGAAGTTCTTGCATTTCTTACTTCATTAAAATAGTGTATATGACAATGTAATCTTCCGTTGTCAGGCAAGTGGTGCTTGGCTTCTCTATAAATCAAACTCACTGGAGGAGACTTTCCTTTTCTCTACACTCAAAGGCTTTTCTGTTTTCGATGATCGTGAAGGAACAAAAGATGAGTTAAGGCTTGCCATTGGGAAATCATCAACAGTCAGAGACACGTCATCTGCTGATGGTTATGATAATCCTAATGAACTTGATTCAGGTGAACGAAGAATACAAAAGGATCTAGGCCTGGAGCCAATCCCCTCGATGCTCATTTTCGATGCTATACTACGAAAATCCTCGTCTTCTGTGTCCATATGCGTTCAGCGACCGAAGTTTCTTGTGGCACTTGACTTTTTACTGGCAACAATCGAGTTCTTTGTGCCATCCACTCGCAGTCTGTTATCCAATGACGAAGACAAGGATCTTCTACACATGATATGTCCAGTAGCGTTCACTGATAAACTTTATTACCAGGAGCATTCGGAATTTAGTCTTTCACCTCAGAAACCTCTGATTGTTGATAATGAAAAGTTTGACCACTTTATATATGACGGAAATGGTAGCAAATTATATTTGAGGGATAGAGAGGGGAGAATTCTGTCAAACCCTAGTGCTGAAAGTTTCATCCATGTGCTTGGTGGTAAGACATTGCAGTTCCGAAATGTCAAGATAGTGGTAATGTTCTATGCTTCCAATCTTTGTTGTTTCTAATTTCTTCTCTGCAATATACATTTTGTTAGTTTTATAATGCAGTATGTTGCTGCAGAATGGTGAGTATTTGGACTCCTGTATATCTCTTGGAAGCGATTGTTGCTATTCAGCATCAGAAGATGACCATGTCTACCTAGTAAGGGAAAATGAGACCGAAAATCATGGTCTCAAGACAACTCTTAATGAGGAAATTTCGGAAGGCATTGTTGAAAAGGAAAGTTCTGATAGATCAACAGAATTCATAATTGAACTACAGGTATTGTTTTTCATGTCTAGTTATAGTTTTTATGAACTTGGACTATGTGTTGTAGGCTTGAATCAGATACTTTAACTCTTGAATAGTTTGTGAATGGCTTTATTTTCTCTTTTCTATCATCATCAAGACCCTGGATCGTATTACAACAATGATTCTTTCTGGTAGTTCAGTACTGGTTCCAGATAGTTACTAGTGATAGAAAAATGCTGCTCAAACTGGATAGGTGGAGTGTTGACTTAGTTTAGATTTCAAACCAGTAATGTGCAAGTTATAATCTTGCTTTGTATTGTTTAAGGTCTAACTTCTATATCCCATTGGGTGGGCACATGGGTTTTATCTTGTTTTGCAATGGATTGCCAGGTGATTAATGAGACCTGGCAAGCCCATTTCTGTCTGATTGAAGCAATCTCACATTCTAGCATGGAGATTCTCTTAAGTTTTAATCTTGCACTTCATGTACATGTATCTCGATAGCTTAAAGAATAATTTTGGATTCAAGTAAAGTCATGGCTGAATCTGATACTCTCTCTTTTCAATGAAACGAAACGCAAAATCTTTTTGCATTTTCCTGAAAAAAAAATCTAGTAAAACCTTGTGCGACTATTCCACCAACTGATATTTGGTGGTATGCAGTCGGTTACAGTTGGGCGTGAATCTTGAAGCGCTCAGACATGATTTATTTTGTTCATTGTGTGCTTGCTTGAACTTCATTTTCTCAGGCTATTGGACCAGAGCTTACATTCTACAGCACATCAAGGAATGCTGGTGAAAATGTGGCGCTATCAACAAAGGTCATTCATGCCCGTACAGATGCATTTTGCAGGTTAAGTATTCGATTACCCCTAGGATGAATGTAGTTCTCTCACATTTTATCTTAGAACTGATTTAAACCATTCAGAAAAAAAGAGACTAGAGAGATCTACACCAATTTATGTTGTTTTAGTTCCCATGGGGATGTGTCATTGCTCGCAGTGAGTGCATGATGCATCTCTAAAATCTGAATGCATGAAAGGAAAAGTCATGAATACTAATGCGGTATTATGTACAGCTGCAAATTTTCAGTATAAAAAAATCCATGATGTTGAGAACCAGTGAGACTAAAACACAGGCTTAATGCAAATACACTATTCGTTTTTGGGCACGGTATAGTACAGAGTAATTCGATACTGGAAGTAACTCTGCGCTGGGGTACCCATCACCCACATCCAAAGCCTTACCTGCATATTTGGGTAGGGTATGGATAAAAAGAAATTACGCATTGCAATCTTGGTATGGGGAGGGTAATTGCCGTTGCCCATGAATATACCCAACCCAGCCAGTGGTAACTTTGACCAATCTCGGTATGATGCATCTCTCTCTCTCTCTCTCTCTCTCTCTCTGCTTGACGCTGCACATGGGTGTCGCCGCCTCCACACGCGATGGTTGCCTCAAGCCACCGCGGGGGCAGACATTTGGGTCCCTAGCTTCCGCAAGCCACCTTGTAGTTGCCTGCAGCAGCTACTAGCTCATGTCCTAGTCTCCTGGGCTGGGCATCAATGAGGTGCTCATGGGCTGAAAGGAATCACCATCCCTTGCTCCTCCTTACCCATGGGCAACTCTTACTTAAATCTTGTTAATACAATTCTCGTCAAGTACCAATGAATGTTTGTTCTCAACAGCTGTACATTGTCTCCTTTTTCTTATAAATGCCATGTTTCAGTAGACAACTGCAAATTTGATACAGAGCTGCAAATTGGATGGAAGGGATTACACTGTTACTCATAGCCAGATAGCGCACTTTATACAAATATTATGTTTCATCCCTCCAGGAAATATTGAAAATGTATTTCCAGAGAAAAACTAAGAAGCTCACCCTTTTTATGGAGTATTTTTTCTTGTTTCTATTCCTTCATGTGCCACAACACACATTTATTTTAACTGTTTGTTATGTTGCAGGCTTATAATGAAAGGTGACAGCATGGATATGAGTGGAAACATACTTGGTTTAAAGATGGAGAGTAATGGCATCAGAGTCTTAGAACCCTTTGACATGTCCATGAAATACTCGAATGCATCTGGAAAGACAAATTTGCATCTGCTAGTTTCTGAAATATATATGAACTTTTCCTTTAGTATTCTGAGACTTGTTCTAGATGTCGAGGAAGAAATTTCAGCGTTTCTCCGGATGTCGTCAAAGAAAATGTCACTGATGTGCTCTCAGTTTGATAAAGTTACAACTATGCAGGGTATGCCAGAAGTTGATAATTTTGTTACTGTATGCTCCTAGTTTCTAGTCCACTTGAATAAAGTCTTATGGAGTTTGACTCTGTTTTTAGGGGATGCAAAGGATGAAGTTTATTCTTTTTGGCGACCACGTGCGCCATCTGGATATGCCATTTTCGGCGATTACCTCACCCCAATGTCAGTGATTACTCTTAAATACATTTTCTTATATTTTTCTGTTGATGATGGGACAATTTGGTTGATATTGATCATTTATTTCATCTTAGGAATGACCCCCCAACTAAAGGTGTCCTTGCTTTGAACACAAACGTTGCAAGAGTGAAAAGGCCTTTGTCATACAAATTAATCTGGCAATCTAGTCCTCCAACAAATGAACTTCATCGTGATAACAATGACTCAGAGAATAATGTCTCTAATATCAACCAGATATGCTCTGTTTGGTTACCTGTAGCGCCTGCTGGCTATGTTGCCATGGGTTGTGTGGCTTCAGCTGGAACTGCTGAACCACCTTTATCTTCAGTATTTTGTTTAACTTCATCCTTGATTTCTTCCTGTGGTCTAAGGGATTGCATTGCACTGAGGTAACTTGAACACCTCTGTCTTTGTATTTGTTGTGCGGGTATAGAAGATGCTCATCACACAATATATTTTTGCAGGGCCAATGCTAATACGTCATTTTGGCGTGTTAATAATGCTTTTGGTACCTTTTTACCGGGAGACCCTGCAAATGCCAGTCTTCATGTAAATGCTTATGATCTGCGCCATATGCTGTTCAGTAGTGCAGATGCATCTTCCAAGAATAGCTCTGGAGGGAAAGATAGTCGGAACGATGCTCCTCAGATCGAGAGATCAGCGTTGACTTCAGGTCGGCTGTTTGAAGCGGTAGCAAGCTTCAAACTAGTTTGGTCGAACGATGGGATGTCTGCACCAAAAAAGCTCTCAGTATGGCGTCCAATGCTGTCTGAAGGAATGTTTTACTTTGGGGACATTGCTCTTAGCGGGTATAATTGATTTGATATACCTTTCTTATCTTATGAAATTTTGTTGTGATATGCAACTTAATTTAACTTCTAATTTAGGTATGAACCACCGAATTCAGCTGTTATCCTTCGTGATACTGGTGAAGATACCTTTCTAAGGGCCCCAGATCGTTATAATCTTGTTGGTCAAATCAAGAAGCACCGGGGTAAAGATGGTATATCATTCTATTACCCTCAAGCTCCACCAGGTTTTGTTGCTTTAGGATGTGTTGCATCTAAAGGTTCACCAACGAAAGAGGACTTCAGTATGCTAAGATGTATTAGAAGTGACATGGTGACGGGAGGTCAGTTTTCTGAGGAAAACGTCTGGGATTCATCTGGTGCTAGAACATCTGAAAGTTTTAGTTTATGGACTGTTGATGAGGATGCTGGTACATTTCTTGTGAGAAGTGAATTCCGTAGACCTCCAAGAAGACTTGCGCTGAAGCTTGCTGGTCCACCTACATCTAGCAGTTCAGATAATATCATTATCGATGCTGAAATAAAAACATTCTCTGCTGTTTCCTTTGATGATTATGGAGGAATGGTGAGTCTTGTCCAAGTGCACTTCAGCAATCGATTGCTATCAAATTTTGAGATCTTAACCGCATGCAATGATCAATGACTCCATGACTTTGTTGAATGTTCTAGCTAGCTGTTTCTATTCTTTTTTTACGGTATCTAGCTGTTTGTATCGTGTTAATTTCTCACTAATTGTATTTTTCTCTCTGTTCTCATATTCATAATGAAATTTCGTTTGCAGATGGTGCCATTATTCGGCATGTCATTTGATGGTGTGGGATTTAGTTATCATGGGGGTCCTCACCATCTTAATGCCACTGTGAGTTTGTCCTTTGCGGCCAGATCTTATAATGACAAATGTAATTCGTGGGAGCCCTTCATTGAACCAACAGATGGATTTCTTAGGTAACTCGTTCATGCGTGACCTTGTTGGTATCTTGCTATTTGCGACATACTTGTTTTTATAGTATTTTTTCAGGGCTAGAATGTAGACACTTTTTTGCTTCCTAAGTTTTGTTATTCAATAATTGCTTGAGCATGGCTAAGAACAGGTTTTGCCTGGTTTACCTTCCCATCAGATCATATGTCCTGTACCGACATAGAAACTAGACAAAGAATCACAAGACTAGATACATAACCATTATATTGTAAGATGGCCCACGCAACCAGTGGGTAAGGTGCACAGCGGCATCGGTGCACCATGCATAGCAAGGGAAGATATTATTAGTTTCATTTTGGTTACATGAGTCCGATTAGATTAGATTGCTTTATATCTTCAGTATTCAGTATGAGTTGTTAGGCCTCCATCCTCTATAGAAGCGGATACCAAGCATTGAAATGAATTAAACGAGAAGAAAGAGTTTCTCCCTTCTAACTTCCTTATTGAGGGGGCGGGTGGGCCTTCCCTACTTCACTATTGAAAACCCTAGTTCATAGCAAGAACTGATTTCTTTCATTGAAGTGTTCTTACTTTGTAATAATTTGGTATTTTATATTTGTGACTGATCTTAGGTACCAGTCTGATGTGAATACACCAGGTTCTCCTAGCCAACTTCGTATTACCTCAACACGAGATCTGAATTTGAATGTGTCAGCTTCAAATACAAACATGTTATCACAAGCTTATCTTAGCTGGAGCAATATTAGCCTTGGTGATGAATTATACAGGAAGGTAAACATTTTTCTTCTTC
Organism: Poa annua; assembly: GCA_026929855.1. NCBI lineage: Eukaryota > Viridiplantae > Streptophyta > Magnoliopsida > Poales > Poaceae > Poa > Poa annua. The sequence goes on along the minus strand of CM049431.1, from coordinate 72,654,261 downwards.
TGAATATGTAGCTAATTCTCTTTTTTGTGCTAGTTTGGGCTATTTTAAAAAAAGTTACCATGTTGGCATCTTTTATACTATAAGAAGTTTACTCATTTGTTTTGTCATCTGTCTACTGATAATTGTTCTTGTATTAAATTACCAGGAAACATCTTCCCCTCCGGAGAGTTCAATTCTTGATGTGCATCAAAGAAGAAGTTATTATGTTATCCCACAAAACAAACTTGGTCAAGACATATATGTAAGAACAACCGAATATAGGAGTTCAGATATTACTCTATTGCCATCTGGGGATGATAGATCTATCAAAGTTCCAGCATCTAGGGATCTACTGGATTCTCATTTAAAAGGGAAATCTGTTAGGTCATATCGTCTGATGATAACTGCTATTATCGCAGATGCTGAGGCAAGTCTTCTCTTTTTTCAAGCATTTCTGTTACATTTCATGTTTGTGTAATGCTTATCTGTTGGCAAAGTAGTACATTTTTCATATCGTCCCTTCTCTTTCCATTTTTCACATGCATCAGAATATGAATGCTAATATTTCGTAATTTGAGAACAGCAGGGAGAACACTACTAGATTATGTTGCCAATAAAAGTAGTGTATGGTTGCAAGGTTATTGTGAGATCCTGGCCTAGGGCTTAATTGGATTGATAGGATACTCATATCAACAAGTTGCAACTTCTTTTCCGGAAGCTCATCTGAAAAGAACTGCTAGGTTAAGCATGCTTGGCCTAGAGCAATTTGAGGATGGGTGACCGACCGGAAGTGATTCTTGGGTGTGCACGAGTGAGGACAAAGTAAACTGAAAGAAAAGCACAAATTGTAACCCACAACAAACATCTCAAGGTTATGAGAATTCGGTATGGTAGGTAGGTAGGGAGAATGTCTATTCTGAACTCTCTTAATTAGCAATAGAATTATTACACAAGAGTTATGACCCTCGTGGACCAACCCTAGGACTGATAGGCCACATGGGTCAGGTGCTCCTATGCACATGTGGTAAGCGTGTCGAAACACTCGTCTGTACCTGAAAAAACTCGTCCTTGTAGGGCAAGAACCAAGCCTGCCCTCCCTGAAAATGTTCAATATTGACTGCCTCTCTTCTTTCGGTATATACTTATTTTATGATTAAAAGTATCTAACTTAATGATGATGAATTTTGAATAACTTATTTGCTATATAAAATTATAAATTTACAAAAGAGTCAAGTTTCTGCGCATTCTAAACTTGTTTTTTGCTTCACAGATCCATGATGGTAAAGGATTAGCAACAGGCGAGTATATGACGGCAGTGCGGATCCATTCTGGAGGTAATTCTGCGTCTGGTGTTCAGCAACAGAGTGCCCGTACTTGTGCTGCTCCTGGAGAAATTTCTTCACCGATCACGAGAAACGTGGTATGGAATGAAATGTTTTTTTTCAAAGTTGAATCCGAGGTATGTGAATCGAGCACTTAATTCGAGTATCCATGTCATTTGTTCTCTGACTGGTCATTGACTAACATTTATATTTTCTGGTAACTAACTTCTCAGGAGAATTATGTTCTGGAACTACTTGTCCTTGATGCTGGTAGAGGTTTGTGATCTTGTTGATTACTAACTTTTTTTGTGTTCCCTGCATTTTTTTTCATGTTCCTACACTTATATTCTATCATGTCTTACTGACAGGTCAACCGGTTGGTATTTACTCTGCTCCACTGAAGGAAGTAGTGCAAAAGCTCCCTTTGACCTCAAGTTATGACGATGCAAAGTTTGAACTGACTTTAGGAGACATTATGTCAACCAAGATAGTGGTGAGAGCTGATGTTCAACGCTGTAGACTAGTCGTTTAGTTTTTTCAATAGAATGCACAAGTAATGTGCTTTTGGGAAATATATATCTGACTAAGATAGTTTGACGTTAAATATACTTATGCAGGAACATGAAACTGCTAAACCTAGTGGGAAAATAAGATTTGCGGTGCTTGTTTCTGGTAGAGCTAGTGCTCAACAAGGAAGCAGAGCCAGTCGTAGCAGAAGCAGGACTGGATATATTCAAATTAGTCCTTCCAAAGATGGTCCTTGGACAAATATGAAGTTGAACTATGCTGTGCCAGCAGCATGTTGGAGGTTTGGAGATTGTGTGATTGCTAGTGAAGCTACAGTCAAGGAGGGCAACAGATACGTTGGCATACGTTCCCTGGTTTCAATCACCAATTCAACTGATTTTGCTATTGATTTGCGTCTAAAAGGAAGAAATTCTCAAAGTGTGGGGTCAGATGGCCAGGAAGTGAATTCTGATAAAGACGATCAAATAGCAATAGGAGTGTTGGAGCCTGGTTCCTCCGTCCCAGTCCCACTGTCAGGCCTCTCACACCCTGTTGTGCCTTATACATTGCAACTCAGACCGAATATTCATCATGAACTAGTGCAGCACTCCTGGAGTGATGTCCAGGAGAGGCGCAGTCAAACTGAGTTCCGGAATGAGCAGATCCTAGATATATGTGTGTCAGATATGTATGAATCAGAAAACTTACTGTTCTGCTCACAGATAGATGGATCTTCCAGTACTTGTCAAGGATTATGGTTTTGCCTGAGTATAGAAGCCAAGGAGATTGGCAAAGATGTTCGAACTGACCCAATATACGATTGGAGTATAGTTATCAAATCCCCGTTATCGTTAACATATTATCTTCCCATTCCTGCACTTTACACCGTTGGTGCCAGCCGCCTTGATGAGGAAGAGACAAGTAGCTCCCGGGGCACCTTAAACCCTGGTGACCTTATGAAGGTCCAAAATGTTGATCCAAGAAATCCTCTCTACTTGTCCCTTGTTCCACATGGGGGATGGGAATCAGTACATGTATGTATGACTTTGTTATCTTTTATAGATGTTTACCTTTTTATTAGCATGAGTGTTCACATGTGTTTTTCTTATTACAAGGAGGCTGTCCCAATATCACATCCCACCGAAGTCCCATCAAAATTCATCAATCTAAGAAGTTCTCTATCTGGAAGGTGAGAATTCAAACATGGAAATGTTTTGTTGACAATATTATAGAACACTTTACAACTTTTATTCTTTTGTAGGACCGTACAAATTATGCTGGAACAAAGCAGTGATAAGGACTATCTGATGGCAAGGGTTATTAGAATATATGTTCCCTATTGGATATCATTTGCAAGATTGCCTCCACTTACCTTGCAATTCATTGATATCACTGGAAGACGAGACAAGAAACGCTATCTTGTGCGTCCACGTGCGGAAAGAAGTGATAAACTTCTCTATGATATAGAACATGAAGAATTGGTGGACGGATACACCATAGCATCCGGGTTAAATTTTAAGGGTTTAGGTCTCTCAGCATGTGTCTGCAGACATGGAGAAGGACAGTTTGGAGCTCTCAAAGAACTATCACCTCTTGGTGACATGGTTAGCTTGGATCTGAGTTCATGTTTTCTTGTGAATCACTTCAGTTCTTAAGATGATTTTTTTTGTTTCTTCAGGATGGTGCAGTTGATCTTTCTGCCCATGATAATGATGGGAAGTGCACACGCATACTTCTCTGCTCAAAGCCATGCTCATATCAGGCTGTTCCAACAAAGGTAACTGAATGCTAATCCTTTAACTTCTATGAGAATTGTTAAATCAGTTAGCCTCATGTCATTATATTACAGGTTATCTATGTACGCCCATACACAACGTTTACAAACAGGGTTGGACAGGATTTGTTCATAAAACTTAGTTCTGGAGATGAGCCGAATGTCCTACATGCATATGACAGGAGAGTGTCCTTTTTGTACTCTGAAGTGGGATCAGACAAACTGCAGGTAATACTAATCGTCCATAATGGTAGCTCTTGCTAGAGTAACTGTATGCATTAGTTGCTCATGAAGTGGTTATTCAGAACTAAACAAATATTTTGTGACTCCTCATATATCTTATCTGGTTATTCATGCAGCATTTAGATTAGCAGATGCTTCTTAAGTTATGTACATTGAACCTTTCATTGGTTCATTTTCATTTTCAACATAGTATGCATCACTATGTACTTGATATGGGAGGAGTCTGTTTAGAGAGATCTGAAGGATTGGAATATCACCAAAGAACTAGCCATGGACATGGGTGCGTGGAGGTTATCTATCCATGTGCCAGAACCATGACTTGTTCAGTTTGCTGCCAATATTTGGCTTCCTTTGTACTATACTTGGTGTGACCTTCACAGATTCCAGCCAACTGTTTGGCCAACCGTGGGCGGTGGAATCCCATGCCAAAAAAATTGGCTAGCCAAAGTTTGGTAGGGCTGTTGTGGGCATAATCCAAACGTACCCTTAGTTTCAGTATCTTATGGGCTTGAACTCTAGCCACCACAAAGAACATAAATGAAATATTATATGGAAGGTGGAGAGTATCTTGTAGAAGAAAGTGAATAACTAATAGAGAGTATGCATGACTTAATGGTTTTGGTTATCTGAGAGGACTGAGGAAATTACACTGGGCCTACTGGCCTTGTGCCACCTACTCTCATTAAGTTTTAGATGTCGGTTACCAAATTAAAAAACCTTCCATTCACTAATGTAAGGCATTCTACTTAGTATTTCAATATTGAATATATATGTACACAAAATAAGTTTAGATACATTTGAATCAGGAAAAATCTAAAATGTCTTACATTAGTTAACAGTGGGAGTATTTGGATTTTCCTTGCTTTGCTTCCGTAAACATTAATTGTACTAAACATAGCAAATATCATGATTTAGACTGCATTGCCTCGGAAACGAGAATAATCGTAATCATGTTTGGATGTTCATTACAGCTCTACTTTCCTTCCAGATATCTCAAATCCCTTCATTTTATACTTTCTTGGTAGAATTGTTATAAGGCATATTTACAGTAACGGACTATCTTATCTGAAGGTCCGATTGGTGGATACTGATTGGTGTCAGCCTCTGGATATAGTAAAAGAAGATACCATTGTGATAGCAATGAGAAAGCAGGATGGTACACAGAAATTCGTAAAAGCTGAAATACGTGGTAATGAGGAAGGTTCAAGATTCTTGGTTGTATTCCGCTTGGGCCAAACAGATGGGCCAATCAGGTATTTAATGATCTTATAGCAGCTTGTGGACGTGTATCCTCATCCCTCTAACTATGACCCTGATATGACTGGTTTCAGGATTGAGAACCGGACAAGTAATACAACTATTGGTACTCGCCAGTCTGGTTTAGGTGAAGATACTTGGATCCAAGTGAAACCACTTTCGACCAGAAAATATTCGTGGGATGATCCGTATGGACAGAAAGCTGTTGATGTTAGCATACAGAAAGGGGATGTTACTAGTTTCCAGTGTGTTGACCTGGAAAACCCCGTTGCAAGTTCCATCACTTTTGGGGAGCATGGCGTCAAGTTCAATATAGTTGAGACTGCCGATATCACAATATTGAAGTTTGCTGATTGCCCAAGGAGAGAAGAGGGGTTGCCTGAACCTGAACTTGAACGGATTTCATCTACATTGAAGCAAAATGAGACAGAGACAGGAGCTGGACCTTTAGAGCTTATTATTGAACTTGGAGTTGTTGGAGTCTCTTTGATTGATCATAAGCCAAGAGAGCTTTTGTACTTAAGTCTCCAGAAGGTTTTCATCTCATACATGACTGGTTATGATTCTGGGATCACTAGCAGGTAAGCTTCCCAAACACACAATGTTTGATCAAAATTATGTTCATACGCACACATGTTTGGGAGAATCACCTTTCTTTTCTAAGCAAAGAGTCAGCATTTTCATTTTGTGGGGATTCTGAGATTACTTATTCTTCAGCTTGTGCATCATATGAGTCTGCTAGTTCTTGAAGGGCTCTTTTGCAAAAGATAATGACAAATACAGTTACACCATATTGAACCAGAAGTAAAATGTTTGCAGTCTGCTTAAAAAGGTGTATGTGTTGCTTCATAGAAATATTTGCCATCTTGGAGGTCCCTTTAGTTTGTTGTCACTTTCATATTTGTACTAGACCAGCTTCTTGGTTTAGGCAAATCGCAGTCCCTTCCAGGATTTGCAATGGTTGAGGTACAGCTGCTATGAAGCTCTATAGCATCTGTTACAAAGAAAAGGAGCGTCCTATAGATGTTTTTTTCTCTTATCCTAATATTTGCTTGCACCACTGATTTTTGCTGCTGATGTATAACGTTTTTCAGGTTTAAGTTGATCATAGGCCAGTTGCAACTAGATAATCAATTGCCATTATCCATAATGCCTGTTGCTTTCGCAACTGAGAGCATACCTGATTCGAACCATCCTGTTTTCAAAGCGAACATTGCTGTAAGCAATGTAGCTTCAAATGGCATTCAAGTCTATCCACATGTCTTTATACGGGTAATATATCTTGCTTTGCACTTTTTTGACAAACAAATCAATACGGTATCAGCAGTACTGAAGGTGGACAGATTTTTTCATTCTAGGTGACCGACCAAACATGGAGGTTGAATATTCATGAACCTATTATTTGGGCACTGGTTGATTTCTACAACAATCTTCGTTTTGTTGGCACCTCCACCAGCTCAACTGTCACTGAAGTCGATCCCGAGATACGAATAGAGTAAGTACCTATGTTGAAGTCAGTTTGCCTCATAAGTTTTGCAGCTGATATATTTTCAATTATTCTGAAATGGATATATTTGCATTTTAATCGTTTCTGTTACTAATATGTTACCAATTTATGCACTGAGTTTTTCACAAGTAATCAATGAAATTGGAGTTGTGGACTAGCACTACATTTTTTCCGAGATACAAAAACTTTGCGTTATGATGCATATATAGAAGAGAAAGAGTTTTCTACGACCCTGCGAAGGGGCAAACACCCACATTTATAACTAGACACAAACTACAGGTTAGGGATCACTGCAAGCCCTACTGCTCACACCTTGGCCTACAGGCAGGCTTTGGCCCAAACCATGTCGAGAAGGATAGAGATTTGGGGTTGTGTGCGGTCGAAGTCAACTGCATTGCGTTGTTAGCATGATCAAGAAAGTGTCGTGTTAACATTTAGTCCACGAGGGAATCCCCGCCCACGGGAGGGCGCCAGGAAATTGGATCCTGGAGATAACTTTATGCCACAGGGTGCACGAGAAGGCGTAGCCGGTCAGGATGTGTCCCATGGTCTCCTGCTCTTGGTTGCAGAGCGCACATTGCGGGGAGTGGGGTGGGGCAGTCCACGCCTGGCTATTCTATCCGTGTCGAGCAGAGGTCTTGACAGGCCAGCCAGAGGATGAACTTTACTCTGAGCGTCGCCCACGATTTTCAGTTCAGTCTCCAGGACGCTGAAGCCACCTCTCCCATGTAGTATGTCTTGGAGCTGCAGTGGCTGTCAGGCGTCTAAGCCCAAAGCATGACATTCAGTGTGGCCGAGAGATCCACCAATCGGGTTCTCCAAATCTTGTTAGCCCCCTCAAATGTCAGCAATCCAAGGCCTATTGATGATAGCCTCACAGACCGTACGGCGCTTCTGAATGCTTCCCGTGAAATGGCCTTGCCATCGAGCCAACATCCTCCAAAAGAGCACTACATTTGTTAGGTATAGCAGGCACTAGACACTATTACAGTAGGATCTTAAAACTTCTTTATTTTGGGTAAGACATGTAAATATCATCACTTCCTAGTATCAAACGGATGCATAATAAGCATCATGGGCCAATACGTGCAAGACTTCTGCAGTGACAGCATTCATTCTAGAGAGAATCTAGAGAAGTAACATTTCACGTTTCCAGTAAAAAACATTTATGCTTCAGTATGACGGGACACAGAATGATAGGCTCTTTTTGTCTGTTATTGCTGTAGCCTTATTACTCCCTCTGTAAAGAAAAAGGCCACTTTGTTTTTGTGTCAAATTTGACTTACAATTTTGGGCAACAAAATATGCATTATATGTCATACAAATATATCATTGAAAAGTTCTTAGAATGTGCATCCAATGGTATAATTTTGTGGCATATAATTCCGTTTTTTCTTGGTAAAATTAATGGTCAAAGTTAAACCTAAAAATATGAAGTGGCCTTCATTCAAAGACAGAGGGAGTATTTTGGTTTCTCTCAGTAGAAAGCGTGCTGGACTTTGGTAATTCTGTCTTGCTAAGTAAACACTGCTTCACTTTTGTGTCCATTCAAATTTTCACTAGCTTCTACTCCCTCTGTTCCAAATTAGATGACTTCTATTTGGACAAAAGTGGATGTATCTAGATATGCTATAAGTCTAGATACATCCACTTTTTGACAAAAGGAAGTCATCTAATATGGAACGGAGGGAGTACCTGTGTTACGAGTACCACAAATTTGAACACGTCTGACAACAATTCACGTTTAGATATCTACTGTGGTTAAGTTGAGTTTTTGTTAATTGTGAGTGATAAATTTGTGAAAATGTTGAATTTTGCTTCTATTTATTTTTAACAGAATTTAGCTGGGTATGACATATTATTTTATAATTTTCAGGCTTATTGATATTTCAGAGGTCAGGCTGAAAATATCTCTAGAAACTGCACCTACTCAAAGGCCACGTGGCGTCCTTGGTATATGGAGCCCTGTCCTATCTGCAGTGGGCAATGCATTCAAGATCCAGGTAGCTTAACATTATTTACTGGAAAATCATTCCTGAAGCAAATCAAAATTGATACGTACTGAAGATCATGTTTCTTCAATTCCCGTTTAACCTTGGTCCACATGCCAATTGTTCAGAAGAATGCCAGACATACTTAAACATCTTATATTATGGGACGGAGAAAGTATATTGGTTGTAATAACATCTTACATTATGGGACGGAGGAAGTACCCTCTTCTAGTTTTATTTGAACTCTTCCCTAACTAATAAATCTCTAGATACATGGGCAATGACTGAAATAATAAGGAAGTTACATATTATATCTGGAAAGGACTCAATAGTTAATCGAACTCGTGAAGGACTGCGTGCTTCTGCTGAAGAAGTTATATTCACATTCCTATTGGAAACTCTTGCACAAGTTATATTTCTTAATTGTGAATTATGAGATGTATTCGGTCTCATGAATTTCAGTTTTATCCTTTTTTCTGTTTGCTTTAGGTGCATCTGAGGAAGGTCATGCACAAAAGCAGGTTTATGCGGAAGAGCGCCATTGTCCCTGCTATTGTGAACAGAATCAAAAGAGACCTCATCCACAATCCTCTGCATCTTATATTTTCTGTAGATTTTCTTGGGGTGACAAAATCAACTTTGTCATCACTCAGTAAAGGATTTGCGGAGCTCTCTACTGACGGGCAATTTCTTCAACTGCGATCAAAGCAGGTAAAATTTCTTGTGTTCATATACCCTTGTTTATTAACCCCAGCAGACCTTTCAAATTGATTATGATTCAGGGTTGGTCAAGGAGAATCACTGGCGTTGGTGATGGACTAGCTCAAGGGACTGAAGCATTTGCTCAGGGTTTGGCTTTTGGGGTTTCTGGTGTTTTAAGAAAGCCAGTTGAGAGTGCTAGGCAGTATGGTGTTATTGGCATTGCACATGGTCTTGGTCGTGCTTTTGTGGGGTGTATTGTTCAACCTTTGAGCGGTGCCCTGGATTTTTTCTCCTTGACAGTTGATGGAATTAGTGCCAGCTTTGTCAAATGTGTGAATATTCTGAACAACAAATCTGTTCCGCAGCGGATCAGAGATCCTCGTGCTTTTCACCGAGATGGTGTGATACGAGAGTATGACAGCATAGAAGCTGCTGGGCAGGTGCAATGCTTTTTCATGTTTTTTGTCCTTTTCCTTCGGTAATTTTTTTAGTAGAGCTTGAGTATTGTAAAGCTAGCGAAATATAGATGGACTAATCTAGTTAGCGAGCACATAATCATCTGGAAGCTTGCAATTTTGCTGAAACATACTACCTCTGTTCCATAATGTAAGCCTTTTTAGCTAGCTACCAAAAAGGCCTACATTGTGGAACAGAGGGAGTAGTAGATACTACTAATACCTTAAGTAAATAAATGTCACGTAATGCGTTATCAAACTACTTTTAACTTTGACCATCAATATCCTTGTGAATACAATTCAACCACAGACTAATTACATAATAATGCCATCGATAACCAGTAAGACAATTCAATATAGATCTGGTTTCACCGAGATAAAAGGGTCCCTTATCTCTGATCGAGCGCGCAGATTGAGTTTCTTACCTAGCCAAGAAGCATGCATTTCTTTTTGACAAAGCTACTGATATGTGGTGCACTAATGTTTGATTGCTCCATTCGTCAGATGGCTCTTTACCTGGCAGAAGCTAGCAGATATTTTGCGTGCACAGATTTGTTTCGAGAACCTTCTAAGTACGCATGGTCTGATTACTATGAAGATCATTTTATTGTGCCAAACCAGAGGATTGCTTTAGTAACCAACAAGCGGGTGATACTGCTTCAGGTAAGACTTCCTCTTTTCTGATTCTCTCTTAGAGTCTTAGTGTATTACTTTCAATGTGAGTAAACTTGTCTTTTTATTTAGTGCTTGGATCTAGATAAAATGGACAAGAAACCTTCCAAAATACTCTGGGATGTCCCGTGGGAAGAAGTGCTTGCATTAGAGCTCGCAAAAGCTGGGTATGAGCGGCCTTCACATGTAATCATACATCTGAAGAATTTTAGGAGGTCTGAAAACTTTGTAAGGCTTATAAAGTGCAGTGTTAATGAAGAAACCGAACCTCAGGCTAATCTACTATGCTCTTCAATACGAAAAATGTGGAGATCTCACCAGATAGGCATGAAAGTGGTACCCTTGAAGGTTCCTTCTGGCCAGCGCCCTGTATATTTTGCATCAGATGATGAAAGAAGGGAGTCTCAGAATCATGCCAGGTCTTTGGTAAGCTCAAGAGGAGCGTCTAGTAATGTTGAGCATCGACTTATAAATCATACAGTTAACTTCCAGAAAATGTGGAGCAGCGAACAAGAAATTCGGAGCCGATGTAAACTACTTGGGAAACAGGTAACTTAGATCCATCCTCCATAGAGATCAGAAGACAAATTTTGTAAAATATTCTATGTAACCACAATCACGAGTTCATGATTCCAGGTTGCAGACGATGGACGGATGTTTAGCATCTGGAGGCCCCTATGCCCTAGCGGGTATGAAACTAGACTTGCATACCTCTACTGTACCTATTTCTACAATGATACTGAAAGTATAGAAAACTTATCTGTAGGTATGTCTCAATTGGAGATGTTGCTCATGCTGGCATCCATCCCCCGCATTTTGCTGCTATCTACAAAAATGTCAACGGGAATTTTGTGCTTCCTCTTGGATATGACCTGGTTAGTGCACAGTGAAACCTTCTCTTGTTACCTTCTCTAAGGTTGATAGGGCATCAACTACTATCTACCTGATATTTCTAGTCAGTGTTGAGTTGCACTGAAGTATACCATGTTTTGCTTATGCAAAAATGATTTCATGTTTTGTTTTTTATCATGCATTAAGGTTTGGAGAAATTGCACCGAGGATTACAGGAGCCCTGTATCATTATGGCAACCAAGGCCACCTGAAGGATACGTGGCTCTGGGATGTGTGGCTGTGTCTGCTTTCGAGGAGCCACCTCTTGATTGTGCCTTTTGCGTGAATGAGAGATTTGCGGAAGATGCAGCGTTCGAGGAGCAGATAGTATGGGCTTCCTCAGATGCTTACCCGTGGGGATGCTACATTTACCAAGTTCAGAGCAGTTCTCTGCAATTTATGGCGCTTCGTCTGCCAAAAGAGCAGTCTCAACAGAAACCTAAGAAGATAGCGGAGTCATATCTCCAGCAAGCATCAGAGACTTTATGATCTACGAGGATAGAACAGACAGCGCAGTGCATCGGCGATATGAAGAGTGATGTATATAATCTAGGAAATTACACGAATCCAAAAAAACGCTAGGGAATCAGCAATCTCGTGCAAGATAGTTTGTCTCAGATATGTTACATTTGTGTACAGTTTTGCCCAGCATTATGTGATTGAGCACAGCATTTTTGCGGGGAAAGGTAATGTGTTGGTCTGGCTCAGGTTTTTCTGCTGTTGCTGGGAATTATAGTTCTGCTTGATGCTTGGCTATACCGGCTTCAGTGTAAACTAGTAGATGACACCACGTATATATTTTGTAACATATTTTGACAGATTTTCCCGCCGCCATGTGATTGAGTTTTGTGGAGGGGAGTAAACACGGAGGCTCTGTGGGGCTCCCTATTTCTGCTTCATGCTTGTAGGAGAAAAAGGCAACCAGACAGTAAGGTTCTGCATCAGACACACCCTCTTCGTTTGTATCTATTCTCTCTCGCTAGAACAAGTTATGTTGCAACTTAAACAGAACTTGGCCTTGTTCGAATCATAACATTGAACTCTACAAGATTATGCACACCATCGACCAACGAGTAAGGATAAAACCACAATAAGAGGTTTGAACTCTATGAAAGGCAACAAGTTTTTCCATATGCGTGGGAAAACCGCGTTGCATGATCATAGTTGAGCAATCAGATGTTCCAACTAGAGGTGTTCATGATCATAGTCAGCATGTTTGATTTGCTAGTCATGCATCAACAAAGAAGAACCAACACATGATCCACTTATGGGCACACTGAGCATGTTCTCTAAAACATGACAAAATTATATTTGAATAATTGTTGTAATCACCATATTTAAATTATAATTAAACTCATGTTTTTATGCGATTTAGATAGAAATGTGAACATATTAAAAGGAAGAGCACAAAATAGATACAACAAACTAGGTATGTTGTATGTCGCTGTGGACAGCTCTCCGACTTCGAATTATGTCGAACATGTGTTATGTGTTTCGCCCGGGTAGTGGCGGATGCCAGGCCCCACGCCACTACCCGGGCATCAACTCCCTCGTAATATTACTACAAAACGGCGAGTAAATAGATAGTTTAGGTGGGCAAATACTTTACAAAGCAAACTCCGTGATGTCTTTGGTTGGGTGGCTATATGTGGTAGTCACTTCTTAGGTGATTGCCCTGTGTTTGGTTTCTGATGTGGGGTGGTTGAGAGTAGCCACATTTTGAACATATTTCCTCCAAAACGTGGTTGACCTCAACCGCCACAAAAGTGGTGGTTGAAGCCAAAGTACCTACGAAATATATTTTTTCAAATATATTAAGATATTTTACCTTTTTATATATCTGAACGAAACGTCCCTTATTATGTATTAAGAATATTTGAAAAAAAAATCCCTTTTAATATTAAACAAATTTTTACTTTTTAAATATTTGAACAAACTTTTCCTTTTTATATTAACAAATATATGAATCAAATTTTCCCTTTAAATCTAATAAGAAATTTTACCCTTTTAAATATTTGGAAACATATTCCATTTATATGATATAAGAATATTTGAAGAAAATTTGCTTTTTAATTATTTGAACAAACTTTTGCTTTTTATATGTTAAAACTAATTGAACAAACTCTTCCCATTAAATATAATAAGAAAAATTACCCTTTTTCAATATTTGAAAATATTTTCCTTTTATGTATTAAGAAAATTTCCTTTTTAATTATTTGAGCAAATATACTTTTTAAAATATTTGAACAAACTCTTCCTTTTTATATATTATAAATATTGAATAAACTCTTCCTTTAAATATAATAATAAATTTACCCTTTTAAAATATTTGAAATCATTTTCCCCGGATCCATAAAATAGAAAGAAGTTCTCCTATCTGAAAATAAAGGGCGAAGCCTATCAGCTCTTTCAAAATCGTTCTTCTTGAACGGTCATCCCTTGCTTTGTTCTAAACTACTATCTTTTTAGTACTTTCGTTAAAGCCCACTAACCAATTACGTTACGACCACTGAACAAACTTGGTTGACGAACATGGTTTATGCGCCGATCGCACCACCCTTTATTCCAAGGCTCAAAAGGCACTAGCTTCATCAATTAAACTATTAGAAGTAGAAGATTCATTCATTATTTCAACTGTTCAAGTAAATTTTTCATGTGGTTTGATTGCTGCATCCCTAAATCCTTCTTCTTCCCGGCACAAACGGTTCCGAGACACATGGCTTCTTTTGCTTCATATTGCTTGTTGGCCCCATCAGCGCCTATTCCAATGTTCCTCATGAAAGAAAGATATCTGACCCGATGGGTCCTACTCTATTCTATAACCGATTGCTCCATCCTTTCGTCCTGATGATCGATTCCATGGAAATATTAATGATGAATACATCTATTTAGAGGCACTCTTGATCCTTCCACATGAGAACTTCTCTCAGTGACAACAACTCCCTTCCTGGCAGGCCTATTGACTACTTCCCCATCGATTAAGGTTACTCCGTGCGATTGAGTAATGCTTCCAGGGCTTAAGCCTCAAACAACTCTCTACTAGTTCTATTCTTACGGACTGGACTGATTGGTCAACGACCACCTTATGAAAAGCAGTTCATTTCATACGCCTTTACTTGAATGATGAAACAAACCAATCAATAATTGATGGATTGGATAAAGTAGCGAAGAATAAAAAAGGAATGATCAAACGAGCAGAACCGCTCGGAATGTGCTTTCTTGAAAGCAAAAAAATAGATTCTTGTTATTATGGAAGGACGACTATCTCATTGTGCAATGTGATTTACAAAAGGTGCGGTCATCGCCAAGCCTCTGACATTGACTTGACTTGGTCTTCTTCCATGAAATGTTTTACTTTTTATCTTTTGTTCCTAGCTCTTGACGCGGGAAGACCCTCTTTAAGAAAAGCTATCCTTTCCCTCCCATATCATGTATCTGAATCGGAGTAATTGTATAATATCACCTATGCAGATTTTGATACAAGATCCATACAAATCACCCCATTCTCCAGATGCAGGCCATAGTCAATTGAGACAGACAAGCATTACTTTTTGCTATTAATAAAGATAAGGTGAACATGATGAACGGGAATCCGTCACCTAGAGGGGGGGGGGGTGAATAGGTGCTATTACAAACTTTAAGTCTTTTCAAATTTAGGCTCAACATAAAGGTAAATTCTCTAGATATGCAGCTAAGCAATAACAGGATAAACACGGTAGCAAGACAAGCAAGTAAGGGAGAAGGATAAGGGGAACCAAGTGAAGCACGCAGAGACGAAGAGGTAATCCCGAGTTCCACCCAAGGGTGTACGTCTCGTTGGAGAGGTGTGCGCTACCACAACAGGTTAGTCGCAATGCCACAAAGGCTCACCTTCTTCTCCGATGAACTCAACTACAAAGGTTGCGAGTTCACCTTCCACTACTGATCCCCTTTTAGGGCGGAGATCGAATCCCTTACAAACGCTTGAGGCACGCCCCCACAACTTAATTGGGGGCTCTCAAGATGACCACAAAAGGTCAAGGACCACAAAAGGTCAAGGCAACACCAAGATTACAACAATGGTGAACTAGGTTTTCCCACCGGAAACCCTAGCCACGAAATCCCCAAGTGAATGGGGAGGAAATGCAAATCCCTTCGGTGAAGATGTAGATCCGGTCCTTCTCCTCCAATCCTCCAAAGATCAACGAATTTGGGTGGAGGGATTGAGAGATCTTATTGATTTGAGCTTTCAAGAATAGTAGGAGAGAGAAAATCTGAGAGCTAACTTATCTTGAGTGAGTGAGGGGGTATTTATACCCCCTCCCAAAATCTGGCCGTTGGCTGCCTCGGGGACCCGGAAATTCCGGTATAAGTGACACCCGGAAATTCCGAGTCACCCGGAATATCCGAGTCTGAGAAATATCCGAGTTGAATTTCCGGTTGAGATCAGAACCACTTTCTGATCTTGACTTAGCCAAATTTCTGAGGGTGACTCGGAAATTCCGAGTCTGAGAAATATCCGAGTTGAATTTCCGGTTGAGATCAGAACCACTTTCTGATCTTGACTTAGCCAAATTTCTGAGGGTGACTCGGAAATTCCGAGTCAGTGAAATTTCCGAGCTGAATTTCCGGTTGAAGTCAGAACCACTTTCTGAACTTGACTTAGCCAATTTTCTGAGGGTGACTCGGAAATTCCGAGTCAGTGAAATTTCCGAGCTGAATCTCCGATTGAAGTCAGAACCACTTTCTGATTTTTTCTTAGCCTATTTTTGTTAGGTATATGAGACCCGGAATTTCCGATCCTGGAAATTTCCGGTTCCAATAATCCGATTTTGGGAAGAATTCCAGAAACTCTTTTTCTCTACATTTTGGCTTTGGGATATGTGATATGCAACTCACACAAACTGAAATACTTAGCAAATAGGATTAGTACATCATTGGTATTGTTAACTAACACTCAAAACACTAGGGATTAAGAAATGTTCTTTCACTCGGGCCACATGATCCCTTGTGAAATGGTGGTGGATCTCAATATGCTTGGTTCTTGAGTGTTGCACCGGGTTGTAGGCAATCTTGATGGCACTTTCATTGTCACATAGAAGAGGCACTTTGTTGCAATCGACTCTGTACTCCTTTAAAGTTTGCCTCATCCATAGCAACTGAGTGCAACAACTTGCGGCGTCAACATACTCGGCTTCGGCGGTGTAGAGAGATATACAATTTTGCTTATTAGCAGACCAACTTACCAAAGACCTCCCAATAAATTGACAATCACCGGATGTTGACTTCCTATCATCTTGATCTCCCGCCCAATCGGAATCCGTGAAACCACATAAAGAGAAATGTGCATCCTTGGGGTACCACAATCCATAGGTTGGGGTATAAGCCAAATATCTAAAGATTCTCTTGACCGACATATCATGGCATTCTTTAGGGGCCGCTTGATATCTTGCACATACTCCTACGGCTAGCACTATATCCAGTCTAGATGCGCAAAGGTAAAGAAGAGATCCAATCATGGAGCAATATACCTTTTGATCCACATCTTTACCCTTGGGGTTGAGCTCAAGGTGGCATTTTGTTTGCATTGGGGTAGAGGCACCCTTGAGCTCAAGCAACCCATACTTCTTGACCATGTCTTGAATATACTTTGCTTGGTTGATGAACGTTCCTTCCTTCAATTGTTTGATCTCAAATCCTAGGAAGAATTTCATCTCACCCATCATAGAAATCTCAAACCTGTCAGTCATAAGCTTGGAGAATTCTTCGTTAAATGCTTTGTTAGTAGACCCAAATATAATGTCATCGACATATAATTGAAAAATGAAAAACTCTCCATTTACTTTCCTAATAAAAAGGGTGGGGTCGATTTCCCCAACTTGGAACCCACGGTCTACAAGTAGTTCTCTAAGATGCTCATACCACGCACGTGGGGCTTGTTTAAGGTCATAGAGTGCCTTATCCAACTTGTAGACATGGTTCGGATACTTGAGGTCCTCAAACCCCGGTGGTTGCTTAACATACACTTATTTAGTGGACCATTAAGAAAAGCGGATTTGACATCCATTTGTTGTAACTTAAAGTTATGATGAGAGGCATAGGCAAGAAGTATACGAATTGACTCAAGACGAGCCACGGGCGCGTAGGTTTCTCCAAAGTCAATGCCTTCAATTTGGGAGTAACCCTGAGCTACCAATCTTGCCTTATTCCTCACTACCATGCCATGTTCATCTTGCTTGTTCTTGAATATCCACTTGGTGCCGATAACATTGCGGCAATCTTTGGATCATTCCACCAACTTCCACACTTTGTTGCTCTCGAAGTTGTTAAGTTCTTCATGCATAGCATCAAGCCAATATTTATCTTCAAGAGCTTCAAATGCTTTCTTGGGTTCCACCATGGAGATGGGATTTTGATGTTCACTAAAACTTGCAAGTTGTCTTCGGGTAGAGACCTTGCTTCTCACATAACCAAGCACCTTGTTAAAAGATAGGGCTCTCAATTCTTGTGAGGTGCCAACCCTATTCAAGCGACCGATCTCGATTTCCCTCCTTGTGGTGCGAGGAATAGCTTGATCATCTTGATCATTCATGTCTCCGCCTTGACGGTCTTGATTGCCTTGATCAACGAAAGGTGTGAGCGATGAAGGAGGAGGTTGATCTTGGCCTTGGGGAGGACTGCCACCCGGAATATCCGTGGCGTCGGAAGTTTCTGTAACGCCCGAAAATCGGTACTATGTAGATGTAAGCGCTCCCGCCGAAATCCGCATAATAACGATTTTAGGTCGCCCACCAGACATAATGTGCACGCCGAAACATGCGGATTATGTGGGTGGAATTGTGATAGCATTACAAAAGTTCCGATACATCCACAAATACAACAGAAGATATATAATACTACAACGACTCGAACGAGTCAAGATACAAATGATACAATACAAAGATACAAATGACAGCGGAAGCAAAAATAGTATCCGACTACGGAGAAGATACAAATTGGACTAAGAGTCCTGGAGATAAGCAATGGCGCCATATCCCTGCCCAGCAAAGTCGGAGGGATTTCCAAGCTAACGTCGTCAGACTTCCAACCTGTTAACTGCACATAAAGCACATCCCAAAAGAGGGTCATGGCACTGCCTGGCAAGCAAAACCGACTTTCTCTACACCATCTCCCAAAATATGGGGTAGGTGGACTTAGCGGCAGCAACACTAGCAACCTAAAGAGACACGCTACAACTGCTGTCTAATTAGAGAGTGATAAGAGAGCGCATAAGTAAACAACTACTCCTAACACCAACCATAACCAGTTCTCGGATTAACCCACTGAACCAAGTATGAGGAACAATTCGGGAAACTCACACGTTAACAGTTTTAGTTACCAGTTATTGTGAAAGTAATTATGTATTACTAGTCAAATTAATTAACATCAATTAGGTGCAAGTCATCTAGATCTTGTTAGCCAACATCATCACCAAGTCGTCCATAACCGTGTACACAGCCCATCGATAAGATTATACCCTCTAGGGGTGCACTACTGTACCCATACTCGCATGATCAACCCAGTCAAAAACATTAGGCTCTCTCAACACGAGTCATTCCTTCACTACAGCAAGTCCAAGTGCCACCCATATGAGTTGTTACCCACGTCAGGAGTCCGGCCGAATCTCAATTGCGGACTCATTAGTTTGTGCCTGCGCGCCATGCGGCTCAAACCACAGTAGGAACGGTCCGCTTCGCGCGCACCACCCCTATATGAGCCCCCGTATCAGTAACCTCTCATCGAACATCATCATCATGCACATGCATATGAGCAAATGGAAAACCCGAACTACTTGCGGCACATGAACGAGCTGAGGATCCGTTCAAAGTCGACGGGGGCTCCATTGGGCTACCCACAAATGGTTAGTGCGCTCAAAATTGGATCCGAGTACAAAATCTCAGTTCCTAGATCGACACTAAGCAGAACAAAGCACCTCGCAAGGCCTTCCGCCTGGTGCCTTATCTTTTAATTATAATATCGCAATATAAGACAACATTTTATTAAGGTAGAAAAATCTATCATGCTAAGCATATGAAATAAAAGACCAGCAGACGACTCGCTACAACCAACTCTAAGCATGCGCTTCGACTCGCAAGGCCAACAGATAAACATGCAAGAGGTTATAGGTTGTGGGGATAAAGTTGTATGGGCTGCAGGATAAACATGTGATGGGATCGCGATAAAGAATCGAGTACTAGAGTAGCAGAGATCAACAGCAGGAATGAAAGACAATGTACAGGTAAACAAGCAAACTTTGCTTGCCTGAAATTCCGCATGGAAGCAGATCTTGTCGTTGCTCACACATCTCAATGTCTTATCCGCGAAGAAGCAACAAACACTGGAAAGCGTAAAGGCAAAAGATTCAGCATGCTCATGAGAATGATGAACGTCATGGAAAGATGCGAAACGAGATGCACTTAATCCAAATTAAGCGGAACCGAGATTCCGACAATTAATATTTAGGTGCAAGTTATTTATCTACCCATCAAATTAAATGTTGGTTAACATGGCAAGACATGGCATAGACGATCTAGTCAAATTAAATGGAATAGGGCATCAATAGTAAATAAATGCACACACATTCCATAACTATTATTTAGATGAATTGCAACACCCCAAACCCAAGAGATGCAACTCATGCAAGGATGATTCGATATGCACAAGATAGATGACATTTTATAAAATAGGTATAGGGTTAGGGTTTGGGTTCGCACGTTGGATCGGGAGAACTAGGCTTCGAAATCGACGTCTTCGGTCTGTAGAGGAAGTAGTTGTCGTCGGGGAAGTAGTCGTCGCTGAACCGGGGCATCGTCGTTTGTCGGTGTCGTGGACGTGGTCGGGGTAGTCGTACTCGGTCATCATCGTTGACGGTCGCGTGCACGTAGGAGCACGGCAAACGAACACCGGAAAGAAACGCTCACGGGCGTGCACCGCAACACGGACACGGGCGGTCACGACAACGCGGCACCAGAAGAAGCACGCGCACGCGCACGTAGTAACACCACGAAGGGTGGACAACTCGGACAACAAAAATGACGCCGGAGGTCTTGCGGGCATTGCGACAAACACCTTGCGTGCGGCGGAAGAGAGGAGTCCACCGGGCGGAGCAAAACAGGGCAAGGCCGGGGAGGCGTGCTGCGGCTGCCGCGGGGAGCAGGGGGCGGTGAAAGAGCATTTTATGTCTCCTGAGTTTTGGATAGTAATGACAACACGAAAAGGATGTTTAACGGTGTGCCTAAGTATTTCAGATACTACATAATCTTGAAGAACAAAATGGATGAAGATCAACAGGATTAAAGAGAGGATTGGCTGACAGTTTTTCATGTTCTGTCAGGCCGGAAGTTCCGGTGCTGTGACCGGAAGTTCCGGCCTACGGGACGGAACTTACGGGCCTGCACCGGACATTTCTAGCTGGCCAGAAAACGGCTAAGTCCTTTAGGATTTAAGCTCTGGCAAAGGCGGAACTTTGGCCGGAGGTTTGGCCGGATCTTTCCTGGCGACCGGAAGTTCCGGCCAGCCACCGGAAGTTCTGTTCTAGACAAACGAGAAAATCGGCTAAGTCAAAACTTGCCTGCGCACGGGCAAAACCGGAACTTTGTCCGGAGATTGGACCGGAACATTCCGGGCGACCGGAACTTCCGGTCTACTCACCGGAAGTTCCGGTGCTGACTAGCAGAGAAATCTGCTAAGTCAGGAATTGCTCGCGCACGGGCAAAGCCGGAACTTTGGCCGGATCTTTTCGGGCGACCGGAAGTTCTGGCCAGACAACCGGAAGTTCCGGTGCTGAACATGCTGGTTTTTCTCTAAGTATGGAACTGCCTGCGCCCTGGCCAGGCCGGAAGTTCCACCTGAAATTTGGCCGGAACTTTCTGGGCGACCGGAAGTTTCGGCTTAAGTGACCGGAAGTTCCGGCCTGCGCAGTGAAAAACGGCTAGTTCTTGGAGGGGCTATAAATACCACTCCACCTACCTCCAGCCATTTTAGCTCTCACACTCTCTCTCATCATAAATGTGCTGAAGCTCAAATCTTCAAGATCTCCCAACTCCTCCACCCAAACTCGTTGATCATTGGAGGAGCAAAGGAGAAGGCCCCGATCTACTAATACACCGAAGAGATTTGTAATCTTCCCCCATTCACTTGGGGATTTTGAGTCTAGGGTTTCCTCTAGGAAAACCTAGATCTCACCATTGTTGGTACTTGGTGTAAGATTCACCTTTTGTGGTCTTGACCTTTTGTGGTCATCTTGAGAGCCCCCAATTAAGTTGTGGGTGTGTGCCTCAAGTGTTTGTAAGGGATTCGATCTCCGCCCTAAAAGGGATCAATAGTGGAAGGTGAACTCGCAACCTTTGTGGTTGAGTTCATCGGAGAAGAAGGTAAGCCTTTGTGGCGTTGGGCCTAACCTGTTGTGGTAGCGCACACCTCTCCAACGAGACCTACACCCTTGGGTGGAACTCGGGATTACATCTTCGTCTCCGCGTGCTTCACTTGGTTCCCCTTATCCTTTCGCCATTACTCGCTTGTCTTGTTTATCTTGTTTCTGCTTAGCTTGTCATTTAGGTAATTCACCGTAGTTGCATATCTAGAGAATTTACCTTTGTGTTTAGCCTAAATTTGAAAAGACCTAAAATTTGTAGTAGCACCTATTCACCCCCCCCTCCTCTAGGTGCCGGATTCCCGTTCAGGCGGCGGACGGCCGGAGGAGGAGACAGCACGGGGCGGCGGCACACGACGTGGGGCGGTCGGAGGCGGAAGGCAGCACGGGCGCACGGGGAGGCGGCGTCGGTTGGCGCGGCGGTGGAGGAAGAGCGGAGGCGGGACAACGCGGAGGCGACGCGCACGCAGGGCGGCGGCGGCCGGCTGCGGAAGGAGCAGGGGTGGGGTGACGGGAATGGCGCAGGCGGCGGCTATGGCGCGCGCGGCGTGGGGGCGGGAGGAGAGCAGAGGGCGGCGGCGGGCGGCGCGGGGCGGAGGCGCAAGGTGGCGGCGGCCGGCGCGGGGCGGAGGCGGTGGTGGAGAAGGGGAGCGGCGGCGCTGAGGAGGCGGCGGCCGGCGGCGGGAGGAGACGCACGGGGGTCGGGGTTGGAGGCGCAGGCGTCGGGGACAGGGGCGCACGGGTCGGGCTTGGTGCGGGAGGAAGGAAAGAAGAGAGGAAGGAAGGAAAAAAAGAAAGAAAAAGGAAGAAAAAGAAAAATGAGAGAAAGAATAAGAAAGGAAGGAGAAAAAAGAAAAAAGGAGAAAGGGGAGGAGAGTGGCTGCAAAATTGCAGGGGGTGGGAAAGAATTTTTTGGGGGGAAAACCTAGGGTTTGGCTTAGGTGGGCTTTGGGCCAGAAGGGGGTTTTATTTCTCTTCTTTTATTCTTTTCTGTTTTATATTTTTAAAACAAAATAGAAAAGGGAATTTGAATAAAGAAACTTTACAAAATAGTTTTAATTTTAAATAGGCAATTTAATAAACTAGTTATTATAATATTTGCAAAAGATTTTGAAATACACATTTTAATTAATTTGAAATGCATTTAAATTTAAAAGTGGGAATTGAAATTAAATGCAACAAATTAAATAAATGAGTTGAAATGCAATGTCATGTTGATGAACAAGAAAACACACAAAACTATTTGGGGGGTAAATCCCGGGGCGTTACAATCGACACCACTAACAAAAAAAAGTTGCTCATGTCGATGAAGATTCGCGAAGATCAAACCTAATAGGATAAAAGGCAAGAAATCATCCACCCACACGTAGGATCCTAAAACTTTGAAAGTTGGATAAGAGAAGAGACTCAAAACAAGTAAGGTAAGAGGATAAATAGAATTGATGTAAGGAGTAAAAAGAAACCTAATGAGATATTTTCAAAATAATTTTAGTCATATAGTTTCGACACTCTAGAAACAACGACCGTTAGCGAGGTTATCCCACAGGCTTTTGCGGACCTGTTGCTTTGATGACCAATCGTATCGAAACAACAAGGAGATCGAAACCCTGGCTCTGATACCACTTTGTGATGACATAAAATCATTATTATGCGGATTTCGGCGGGAGTGCTTAGATCTACATAATACCGATTTTGGGGCGTCACAGTTCCGGTCATGGGGGACGGAAGTTCCGGTGTGGACACCGGAAGTTCCGGACCGAAGACCGGAAGTTAAGGTCCACCGGAAACTTCAGGGGCAGTCAGAGGTTCTTGAACTCCTTCTTGTTGAGGCGTGTTGGGCACAGTGTTGTTGTCGGGGGTTTCTTGTGAGGTAGTAGTCACTGCTTGCGCAGAGCTTGAACCTTGTTGTGCAACCTCATAATAGAGTTCGACGGGGCGGTGGACGCCTAATCCCATCATTTGGATAGCCTCTTGAGGTTGATCATCACCTACATCGGAAACACCACTTTTCTCCATAAGGGAGACGTCATTATCATCGAACACCACACTACAAGTTTCTATGATAATGCGCGAGGCCTTGTCATAGACTCTATAAGTATGGGATTCGGAACCGTAGCCCACAAACGTCCCTTCAAGAGACTTAGAATCAAACTTGCCCAAACGAACACCTTTGATAAGATAGAAACACTTACAACCAAAAATTCGGAAGTAAGAGATATTGGGCTTGTTCCCGGTAAGCACTTCATAAGGTGTCTTCATGAGTCCTTTGTGAAACAAGAGCCGGTTGGATGAATGGCAAGCGGTGTTGACGGCTTCGGCCCAAAAGTTGTTTGGGGACTTAAACTCGGCCATCATCGATCTTGCCATCTCAATAAGTGTGTGGTTCTTCCTTTCGGCTACACCATTTTGTTGGGGAGTATAAGAAGTGGAATATTGATGACGAATCCCTTCTTCACTAAGGAACTCGTTCAAGGTGTAGTTCTTGAACTCGGAACCATTGTCACTTCTTATCATCATGATTGGGACATTGTGTTGACGTTGAGCTTCATTGGAGAAGTCGATGATAGTTTGTTGAGTCTCCGCCTTCGAATTGAAGAAGAAAACCCATGTGTATCTTGAAAAGTCATCAACAATCACCAAGCAATATTTCTTGCCACCAAGACTAGCTTCCGGAATGGGACCAACGAGGTCAACATGGATAAGCTACAAAACCCTCGTTGATGAAATGATGGTCTTGTTTGGATGGTGGATGTCATGCATTTTTCCTTCAACACAAGCCCTACACATTCGATCCTTCGAGAAAGAAACATGGTCTTTTAGTCCTACGATATGGCCACCCTTTTGGAGACTTTGCAAAGTTCTCATATTGACATTGGCTAGTCGGCGATGCCATAACCAACCCAAGTCCGCCTTAGCGAATAGGCACATTGCATTGGGTGTGGTGACTCCGGAGAAGTCAACCACATAGAGCCCATTCTCAACGTACCCAACGAAAGACACTTTGAGAGACTTGCTCCGCATAAGGATAACCATTTCCTTTTCGAAGATAACGGTATATCCCAAACAAGTTAGAGAATGAACCGAGATCAAGTTGAAACCTAGGAACTCGACAAGCAAGACATTCACAAGTGTGATGTCCTGTGCCACTACCACCTTGCCGAGCCCTATTACCTTAGACTTTGAATTGTCACCATATGTAACGGTCATTTGATCATCATTTGGCTTCCACTCCGTTATAATCTCCTTGATTCCAGTCATATGACTAGTGCACCCGCTATTAATTATCCATTTTGATCCTCCGGAAGCAAGGCCATACACACAATCAATTCTTTGATTTAGGTACCCATTTTGCAATGGGTGCCTTTTGGTTAGCGACAAGGGTCTTTGGGACCCGAATAGCATATTCAATATATCCATCAAAAGGACCAATGTATCTACCATAAACATCCCCATAATAATCAACATATAAGGTATAATTGGGGTTAGATATGCCCGCAAAGTCATCACGAGTAGGAGTGCCCCTTGTGGCATTTCCACTCGCAATGTCATCTTTCTTGTCTTGTGCGGGCTTGGCCTTCTTCTTGATCTTCTTCTTCTCCTTGACAACATAGCCTATACCTTCTTTACCCTTGTGGGGCACTCGCTCATGGAGAGGAGTGGTGAGTGTCCCCTTACCTTTATTAAGAGGGATCTTGGGCGTGGTTGCCATGGAAGAAACAAACAACACCCTAACACTCTCCTTAACAACATTTGCATTAGCATTTAAAGGAGTAGAAGTGCTAGGTTTCTCAATAGTAGATATCCAAGTTTGGAGTTGATCACGTGACTTGAGAAGGCGTTCGTGATCACTTGTCAACACTTTGTGAGTATTTTCAAGTGACTCGAAGTCTTTACAAAGTCTAGCATGAGCAACTAGAAGCTCAGACTTTTCATTTTGCACAATTTTACATTCAGCAAAGTAAAGATCACAATCCTTAGTGATCTTGGCAAGTTTCTCTTTAAGGAGAGCATGAGCTTCTTGTTCATCTTCAAGGGAGGATTGGAGAGACACCTTAGTGTGAGCATCCTCTCTCTCAATCTCACCTTTCAACTCAAGCTCATCCTCAAGCTCACCTATACGACTCATAATCGAGCCAAAGTGTTTCTTTCCTTCTCCTTGCAAGTTAGTCATAAATTTGTCAAAGGAAATAATTTCTTTCTTGACTTCAAGACTCATACCATCATCAATATCATGGGATATGGAGTTGGGAGACAATTTTACCTCGGATGTCTTTGCCATAAGACATCTTGCATTCTTGACGATGGGGCTCTCATTTGGGGAGGAGAAGAGTGACGGAGGTGTAGAAGAAATGGCTAGTGCATCCCCTTGCGTTCGGGTGTCCTCCTTGTCACTATCTTCATCATCGGTGGGATATTGCTCTTGGGTCACCAAGACAATCTTTTGGTTCTTCTTAAAGAAGGGCTTCTTCATGGGCATAGGCCCCTTGCCCTTCGTCTTGGCCACGAGCCTCCCACCATGGTCCAATCTTCTTTCCCATGGGCAATCTACAACAAAGTGACTTTTGTCATCACAATTATAGCAAAGCCTCACCTTGTTGTTTGGCTTTCCTCCATTGGAGGGTAACTTCTTATCAATCCTCGCTTTGGCCCTTCCGGGGTTCTTCCAAAAAGTTCTTGCCGCAAGACTCATGTGTTTGGTGAGAGTACTTGAGAGAGTCTCACTAGATAGCTTGACTTGATCATCATACTCATCTTCATCCTCTTCTTCAACGGTTTCCTTTAGCGCAATTGAGGCATGCTTGTGCATCCCTATGCCTCTTGCTCTTACATCTTGTGCAATCTTGGAGGCCACCTTGTATGCGGTCATCTCTTGCATGACTTCATTGGATGTCATCTTTGCGAAGTCATGTCTCCCTTGGAGTGTCTTCAAGTCCGTTTCTTCAAAGGGCAAGATTGTGGTCACGAACTTCCTCTTGATCCAAGCATCATCAATATAGGCCGCGTCGAGGTTCTTGAATGTGTTAGCAATCAACACCAACCTCAGGTACATGTCCTCATGGCTTTCTCCATCCAACTTGTAGAACCCTTCCACCTCATTGCACAAGACATCATATCGGTTCTTCTTCATGCTCTCATTACCGACGAAAATGTCGGAAATAGCATTCCACACTTCTTTGGCGGTGGAGAATTGTTGAATGAGGGGCATGTCCTTCTCTCCAACGGCCATTTGGAGTTGATGAAGAGCGGTGGCATTGAGTTGACTATCAACCACCTCTCTCCTTGTCAAGTTGGTTGGATCATGGGACTTGAATCCTTCTTCAATGATGCGCCATAGCTCAGTGGAGTAACTACATAAATGAGACTTGATTTGAAATTGCCATTGATAAAAATGAGTAGGCTTGAGATTAGGAGGATCACTTCTAAAGTTTACATGAGGGTGAGGGATAGGAGTGTTAGGAGAGTAATTATGGTTGACATTATGAAATTCCTCTCCTTTGGGGGTATTAGAGGAGCTAGGTGATTCATCCTTTTCAACCTTCCCGGGGGAAGCATTGGGAGGAACATCTTTGTACCCATCCGAAGATAACTCCTTAGAGTTCTCACCGTGCTCCTTAGAAGGAGGAGAGGGAGAGGTAGCCTCGGTCTACTTAGACTTCAAGAGTGACATGAGCATCTCATTCATCTTGAGGAGTTGGGCCTCCAAGGACGATCTCATATCTATAAGATCGGCCATGGTTTCCCCTTTGGCTAACGCCTCCGTCTCCGCCTCCATCTCCGCCTCTAATTTCTCACGGGCGGCCCTCTCGGCATCGGATTCCGACATCGTTGCACTTAGACGGTTAAGCCCTTAAAAGTGAACATGTCTCTGATACCAATTGAACGGGAATCCAACACCTAGAGGGGAGGGGGGGTGAATAGGTGCTATTAAATTTTTTAAGTCTTTTCAAATTTAGTCTCAACACAAAGTTAAATTCCCTAGATATGCAGCTACGGTGAATTTACCTAAATGACAAGCTAAGCAATAACAGGATAAACACGAGAGCAATACAAGCAAGTAAGGGAGAAAGGATAAGTGAAAGTGCATGGTTGCCCCCATGCGTGGTTTTGGTAATTAATGACAATCCTTATGGACTAATGTTTACATTGAGATATTCTTATAGATCTTGTCCATGGGAAAATATAGGAGTTCATGTGTTGGACTCTTCAAGATGACATAATGACCAATGCTCTATTCAAGGGTTAATATGAAAAATGGTCATGTATAGAGTTGAGCTCATCGCAAGTATGGCTTGGAATAGAAGATTGAGTGAACAATCATGTTTACCCGCAAGCCATCTTACATATCAAGAGAAGAAGATGAAGAGCAAGTTCAATATGATGCATTTCGGAAGATATCTTTTGATTGAAGCTTGCAAAGGAGACATGAAGACGAAGCTTAGCGAGGCCCTCCCATAATGGAGTATGGGGGAGCATTTGGAGAAGTCCTCATTAAGCATGTGCTAGCAAGCACAATCAAGAAAGGTGTTTCAACTTGAGAGAGTCAAGATCGTCATCATCGAGCTCAAGTGGAATGCGCAAGGCAAAGGTATGATCTTGATAGGTTTTCTATTTTACCGGTCTCATGGTGTTAGTGGGAGACCGGGTTTTAGGATAGATGGCGTACTATCAAGAGGGGCTCTCGAGTGAGTAACTTGATCGCATCTTTGTGGAGAGCTCAAACCTTTGCATACTTTCCATTTCATCTTTCTTGGTTCTTACTTGGTTTTTCTCCTTGTCGAGTTTTGGTGCTTGTTGTGATCTTCACGACAAGCTCAAGTTCACCGAAAACGAATTTCATATGGAAAACTTGTTGCGTTTTCGGTTTTGGAGGTTTGCCGATCATTCCTTTTTAGAGAGATTTTAACCTCCTCCATTTGGTTTTATCTTCCATTGTTGTACTATGAGGTTTATCTGCATGATGTTGTAAAGCTCTTCGTTGTGATTCCAACGAGCCAAAAATCATCGAAAACGGAGTCCGTATGGAAAAGATATTGACGTTTTCGTTATCGGTTTTGCTGCAGTTTTTCCTAGACCGGAGTTTCCGGTCTGTGCATGACCGGAGTCTCCGGAATCAACCTTTTTCTCCAAACGTTGTTCAGCCCCTGGTGGGGGGCGGAGTTTCCGGCCCTAGAGGCCGGAGTTTCCGCCCATGGATGAACTTTCCGGCCCAGGGCACCGGAGAGTTTGCCCAAGCCTCGGCGGTGTTGACAGTGTTCAGCCCCTGGTGGGGGCCGTAGTTTCCGGTCCCAGTAGGCCGGAGTTTCCGCCCCTGGCCGGAGTTTCCGGCCCTAGTGACCGGAAACTCCGGTGTGAAGTTTTCCTGCAACGGCTCTTTTTCGTGGGACCTATAAAATGGCCCCTTCTTCCCCAGAGAGAGCAGCTCTTCCAAGCACGAATTTTCCCCTCTCTCTCCTCCATTGTTGACCTTGGAAAGCTTGCCCCTCTCTCATTTCCTCCCATGATTCTTGCATATCTTTGAGGGATTTGAGAGAGGAGATCTAGATCTACATTTCCACCAATCCATCTCTCCTCTAAGTGAGGGGAACCTAGTAGATCTTGATCTTGGAGTTCTTGGTGCATCTCCTCTTTGTTCTTCCTCTCTTATTCCCCCATAAGCATTTGTTGCTTTGTTGGAATTTGAGAGTGAAGGATTTGAGTACTTGTGCTCTTGCCTTTTGCATTTGGTGCATCGGTGTGCTCTCCACGAGGATTCGTGGAAGTTGAAAGTTTGTGAGCTTGTTACTCTTGGGTCCTTGGACCCTAGACGCCTTTGTGGTGGTTGGACCCTTGTGTGGTCACTTGAAGCCGTTCGGGAGCCCCCAATCCCATTGTGGGTTGTGCCCCGGATTGTTGTTGGAGGCCGTTCGGGAGCCCCCAGTCCCATTGTGGGTTGTGCCCCGGATTGTTGTTGAAAGGCTCCGGATTCCGCCTCGAAGGAATTCCGATAGTGGAAGGTGAACCAAGCCTTTGTGGTGCGGTTCATCGGAGAAGAAGGTGAAACCTTTGTGGTTGTTGAACCGTTGTGTCGGTTCACACCTCTCCAACGAGACGTACTCCCTTAACAAGGAGGAACTCGGGAATACATCCTCGTCTCCGCGTGCCTCGGTTATTTCTATACCCGAGCTTTTACTTATGCACTTTACATTGTGATAGCCTTCGTGCTTGAAGTATTCTATATTGCTATCACCTTGTTGTTTGTCTTGCTTAGCATAAGTTGTTGGTGCACATAGGTGAGCCTAGTTTATTTAGGTTGTCGGCTTGTTAATTTAAACACCTAGTTTTATTCCGCAATTAATAAGCCTAAACCGGAAAAGTTTTAAACCGCCTATTCACCCCCCCCCCCCCTCTAGGCGACATCATTGTCCTTTCAATTGGTATCAGAGCCTGTGCTCTCTTTTTGGGCTTTACCGCCTAGAGAGTAAAAGATGTCGTTTAGAGAATTAGTGCACGATCCCACTTTCATATTCGATGGCACAAATTATGATGTTTGGAAAATTCGCATGCTTAATCTATTTAGGGCCATGGGTCCAAATTATATTAAGAGGATTGTAGATGTGGGTTTTTCTCCTCCAAAGGATTCCCAAGAATTATCTTTAGAGGATGAGATAAACTCTCATCTCGAGACTCAAGTTACTAATGGTCTTATGTGTGCTTTGACCGATGTAGTTCTTGCTTCAATCATGCCTTTTCGAAATGCACATGAGCTTTGGACCAAGCTTCAAGATATATATGAAGTGTCCAAAATTATTGAGGATGATTGTTCTCCTTCCACTTCCGGCTGTGATGAGTTCACAACTTCGCCCACTTCACCAACATGTGATTTGTCACAAGGTAATGATATGGTGAGTGGTGATAGAAATTGCATTGTTGATGGTGAATATTCTATTGACTATACTTCATCTCTATCTCATTGCAATGTTCTATCTTTAGACTTAAACTCTTCTAGCACTCCAAACGCCATACATGCTAGAGTTGATAGTCCTTGCATATCATGTAATAGTTGTTTAACTAAATCTCATGATGATATGCTTCATATGTCTTGTTGCCATGAAAACAATACTTCCATATCCTCTATTTCTTGCATGACGAACAATGTAGAGGAATCCCAACATTTGTTGGAACAAGACATGGAACTCAACGGTGCTTCAAGTTTTTCTTCATCCTCTTCAACCATTAATCATGTTTGCCTTATGGCTAAGGATTCTGAGGTATCTCCCACCTCGAATCCAAATTGTGATGATGTGGATGAGGATTCTCATGAAGAAGGTTTTGACTTTGAATCCTTAACCAAGATGGGTGAGATGGTACTTGGTGCTCTCCCCAAAGGTAGTAAAGCTATCCCTCCTCTTTGTGAAATCATTGATTATGTTACTAAGAGTAGGGAATTCATTGAGGATTTGGAAAGTCAATTTGATGAGAAATGTCAAACTGAGAGAGATGACTCTATCACCATAGCTTCCTTGAAATCTTCTCTTGAAGAGGAAGAAGAGCTTAGGGTTTCTCTTGAAGAGAAACTTGAATCCCTTAATGAGTCTAATGATCTTATTATTGCTAAAATCATTAAGGAAAGAGATCATGCCCTTGCTAAGTATAAAGTACTTAAAATTGAAAAAGTTGAATTTGGTGTTGGCAATGCTAAACTAAATGAGGACATAGAGAGACTTGACAAAACTCACAAGGCTTTAGAAAGTGAACATTCTCTCCTTATCAAGTCTCATGATCAACTCCAAACTCAACTATCTAAGAATGACAAGCTTGTCAAATTGTCTTCTTCCATCTCTAATATTAATGATGCTTGTGCTACTAACTCCACTTCTTGTGAAGCATCTATTTTGAAGGAGAATGTTGAGCTAAGGGATCAACTTGAGTTGCTATCTAGTAAGTATGGGAAATTGGAAGAAAGTTATGAAAAGCTTTCTAGCTCTAATGATGATCTT
Organism: Poa annua; assembly: GCA_026929855.1. Classification (NCBI taxonomy): domain Eukaryota; kingdom Viridiplantae; phylum Streptophyta; class Magnoliopsida; order Poales; family Poaceae; genus Poa; species Poa annua. The sequence continues at coordinate 72,622,594 of CM049431.1, read as the reverse complement.
CTAGCATCCCATGCTAGGCTAAAGTTAGCTCATGAGGCTATTATGTCAAAGGTAACATCTTGTGAGCCTCATGTGGACAATGGCACAATTTCTACTCTTAATGCTATATTGTCATATGCTAGTCCTAGTGATTCATCAACTCATAATGTTGCTACATCCTGTGATGAATTACTTTCCATGCCTTGTTGCTCTAACAATGAAGCCTCTACTTCCTCTAGTTTTTGTGTTGATACTAACCATGTAGAGGAATTAAATGAGCTCAAGGCCCTAGTCACTTCTTTGAAGAAAGACTTGGAAAAGCGTCATGTTGGGGGTTATACACTTGACAATATGTTGAGTGTTCAAAGACGCCCCAATGACAAGAGTGGACTTGGATTCAACTCTAATATCAAGAACAAGTCCAAGCTTAACAAGAAGAACAAGGGTCGAGAACAAGTCAAGGATTCAGCCAAGATTGTTTGCTTCAAGTGCAAAGTTGAAGGGCACCATGTTAGATCTTGCCCTTTGAAGAAGAAGGCTCTTAGTGAGAAGCAACAAGGGAAGAAGACTCAAGTTCAAACTCAAGCTCCTCAAGTTGAAGAACGGTCTCTTCCCAATAAGAATCAAGCTACCCCTACTCAAGTCAAGACTCCAACTAAGAAGAGAGGAGGAAGTAGATGTTGCTACCTATGTCGTGAGAAGGGTCACCTTGCTTCTTCATGCACAAATGGTACCTTATCCAACCCCATTATAATTAATGATGTTTATTCTCTTCGGAAGGATAAGGTTGGCAATGTGTTTGCCAAATATGTTGGTACTCAAAGTGGTGTCAAGAAAAGAACCATTTGGGTTGCCAAACCTATTGTGACTAACCTCTTAGGACCCAACTTGGTTGGGGACCAACAAGCTAAAACTTGATCAATAGGTGTTATTGGAGGCATTGGAGACTTGACTACACTATGAAGAATTAAGGGATCTTCATCAATTATATTCTCTCAAGTCAATTCATATGGATCATATTGTTCTATCTCATATCCAATGTTCCTCCTTGCGGTAACTTTTATTTAAATCATATGTACATTGAAAGTTGCTTGCACCCTTGCATGTGTTTGGTTTTGTACCTTGCTAGTGTTGGTATGTGTTGTGCTCTCTACTTACTTATCTTGAGAAATCAAGTATGTGTATGTTGGTTTGCACACCATTTACTTGTTGAGCCTTATTGCTTTTATTTGATATCTTATTTTGTTGGCTCTCTTTGAGAGATTAATGGACTATCATATTTTGGGGGAGTGATATGCTTCGTGCACTTCACAATCCTAAAATTGTGTATTCATGAGAAATGCAACTTAGTGTTGATATACTTAAATTATTTACTATCTATGTGGTATGTCATTCTCATGAGAAATTCAATTTCTATAATGTCCATTAATTTCTCGAGTTGGTTTTGTTTGCCTCTTGCTTTAAATAAATGTATTATCACATTATGGGGAACTAAGAAGCTATGTGCATATTACAAGCCTAGAAAATGTGAATATATGAGGTTTTGCCACCTAGAATTGATATTGCTAGTTATCTTGTTCCTATGTGGCATGTTGCTCAAACAAGTTCCCATTTACTTAATGCTTTTTTGTCTCTCACTCTTTTGGATCTTGTTTGTTGAGGATGTTCTTGGTATGGCTTTCCCCAAATATGTTCTCATGTATCTTTTGGGAAGCCCATTGTTTCAAGCTACTCCTTGGAGTTGCTTTGCACCTTTGCATGATTTGTGAAGCTATCAAGAATATATATCTATCTAAGCATAGCTTGTAATTCCTATCATTTGCCATATGCTTATGTTTTGTGAATATGATCTTGAATATATCTTTGCAATCCCCCCCGAGAAATATCTTCATACATTACTTGTCTTGACAAGTGATAATCCTTTTGTGGTAAATATATTGATCATATTCGCTTTGGCTCTTGCTTTGAATTGCTTTATTTGATTGCCAAGGATTTGATTTGATCTAACTCTCATTTGTCTTCATTGTATCTTTTGGATCCTTTTTGCTCTACTTAAAATTTATTTAGTGCTTTCTTGAGTTGGGAAAAGCAATGAACCAATTCTTGTGCATTGACATTCAAAAGTCATAATTCTTGATAATGCACTATTCTTTGGGAAGCTATCCTACTTTGAGGAAAACACCGTTCTTTAAATTGGTATTGCAATTTCTTGCCTTTCTTGAACATGACTAGTGTTTGAATAATATATATGGAGAGTGATGATCTCATTTGTGTGCATTTTGTATTCAAATGCAAAATCATAAATAATGCACACATCATGGGGGAGCAATCCTATATGTTTTTTGAACATTAGTTGTCCTCGTTTGATATTTGATCCCGATGACGTGTCTCCTTGGAAGACAAACATTTTTCGTCTTGGTACCTTGTGCCATCATGAAAAGTGTAGAGGTTTTGGTTTATTCCTTGATGATATTTTTCATCAATTGGTCTCTTGCTTTCATTGGTATCTTTTCAAAGTGGTATCTTCAATCATGTGTTGATTTGGGTATTTGATATAATGTGGACAATTTGTTTTATTGTCACACTTGTGTGTGCCTTGTTGGTTTACTTGGTGTTTTGTCTCAATTATATCTCGTTTGGTTCTTGAAAGTCATGTGCATGCATTTTTATTATATGTATATCTTATGGCATGCTTACTTTCGTTGATCCAATATATAGGATAAACTCCATCAAATCCTATATGGCTAAGATGTGCATGAAATTCAATTTCACATTAATATGCACATATTTATGTGGAGTTTGTCCTATGTATTGTAGTTGCTCTAACTACTTTGGACCCAATGAGTTTGGGTACCTTTTTGTACTTGAATTTGTTTTAGGTATATTGGAGATGCATTGGAAGCTTGTCTCATCTAAAAGGAATGTGTTGTCACCATGTGCTTATTGGAGCCAAGCTTGGATGATCATGAGCTCCTATCTTCTACATCACCAATGCTATCTTGGTAACAAGTATCTACCTCATGCATACATTTCTAGCTTTCAACCTTGTGTAGGTTGTTTCTTGGCATGAATCTTTTTGTTGCAATTGATTTGGTTCTTGAAAAACATCTTTATTACAAATATGAGTAAGCCGGGATGATTACATATAAGGGGACTATATATTCATTTCTATGATTCATCGATCCCAAATATGTTAATCTAGCACTTTCTACTCTATGTCTTGCATATGCAATATTGATTGTTTTCTTCAAATCATTTACCTTTTGTGATACTTGTTATCTCTCTCGGAGCATCCCTTTTATCACCTTATCCCTTGTGGATATTTTGATGCTATGATGAGTGTGTGTTGGAAGTTCATATATATCCCTTTAATATAAAATTGAGCTTTGTGCTATGCTTTTAAGCAAAGATCTTTTTTGTATATTTATGACTTCCTCTTGGATATCATGTTCTTTACCCTTGTATCTATCTTGTGTGTACATGTTTATTTATAGACCCATATCTTAGTGATTTGTGTCTACTTAGAAACTTATACACATGATAATAGTACATCTTTAATTGATATTCCAATTCTTTAGTTACCACCTCTTATTGCTTTTGAATCTTTGGTGGTCTCTAAAAAGCACAAGCTTTAGTTGTCATGTTTTATGCTTGGTGCATTTTACTAAGCTTGTGGAGCTTTTGTTATATCTCCTTTGGTGTGTGAGTATGGGTAAGACATCATATGCACCATGTGCAACTCCTTTTGAAAGACTATGTTGATGTGTTTGCTCATCCTTGTATTAGTCTCCTAAAATGTCTTCATATCTCACACCCATCCTTTTTTTTTTGCCGCTCCTTGCTCATGTTGCAAAACATTTTATTTGCTGCAAATTGTTTTGTTCTTTTCTCATTTATATTCTCTTGCATGTGCTTGTGTTCGATTTTATCTAGGAGGGAGTGAGGATTCCATGTTGTGCACACTATATTGAAATACAAATCCTATTTGTGCACGTACCTTGGGGAGTTCCCTCATGATATTTAGAACACGTTTTGGATCCTTTGGATTGATTGCTTCTTTCGTTGAAGTATCTTTCTATTTGATATTCTCTTGCAATCTTTGGATCCTCAATATAGTTTGATCTCCCTCCATCTATTCTTCATTGGATATGTGCATTTGATTTCACTCACATTATGAGAAATGCACACTTTTATGGGGGAGCTCTTATTATATTAGCCTTCTTACTTTTCACCCATTTCGGCAATCAATGCCAATGGGGGAGAAATTTAGAGGGTTTAAGGGAATATGGGTTTGTTCTCTTGCGGTTATCTTGCATCCTTGCTCTTTGTGTTGTAAATTCATTATATAAACCCTCGTAAAAGGGATTGTCATCAATTACCAAAATGGGGGAGATTGAAAGTGCATGGTTGCCCCCATGCGTGGTTTTGGTAATTAATGACAATCCATATGGACTAATGTTTACATTGAGATATTCTTATAGATCTTGTCCATGGGAAAATATAGGAGTTCATGTGTTGGACTCTTCAAGATGACATAATGACCAATGCTCTATTCAAGGGTTAATATGAAAAATGGTCATGTATAGAGTTGAGCTCATCGCAAGTATGGCTTGGAATAGAAGATTGAGTGAACAATCATGTTTACCCCCAAGCCATCTTACATATCAAGAGAAGAAGATGAAGAGCAAGTTCAATATGATGCATTTCGGAAGATATCTTTTGATTGAAGCTTGCAAAGGAGACATGAAGACGAAGCTTAGCGAGGCCCTCCCATAATGGAGTATGGGGGAGCATTTGGAGAAGTCCTCATTAAGCATGTGCTAGCAAGCACAATCAAGAAAGGTGTTTCAACTTGAGAGAGTCAAGATCGTCATCATCGAGCTCAAGTGGAATGCGCAAGGCAAAGGTATGATCTTGATAGGTTTTCTATTTTACCGGTCTCATGGTGTTAGTGGGAGACCGGGTTTTAGGATAGATGGCGTACTATCAAGAGGGGCTCTCGAGTGAGTAACTTGATCGCATCTTTGTGGAGAGCTCAAACCTTTGCATACTTGCCATTTCATCTTTCTTGGTTCTTACTTGGTTTTTCTCCTTGTCGAGTTTTGGTGCTTGTTGTGATCTTCACGACAAGCTCAAGTTCACAGAAAACGAATTTCATATGGAAAACTTGTTGCGTTTTCGGTTTTGGAGGTTTGCCGATCATTCCTTTTTAGAGAGATTTTAACCTCCTCCATTTGGTTTTATCTTCCATTGTTGGACTATGAGGTTTATCTGCATGATGTTGTAAAGCTCTTCGTTGTGATTCCAACGAGCCAAAAATCATCGAAAACGGAGTCCGTATGGAAAAGATATTGACGTTTTCGTTATCGGTTTTGCTGCAGTTTTTCCTAGGCCGGAGTCTCCGGTCCTAGACCGGAGTTTCCGGTCTGTGCATGACCGGAGTCTCCGGAATCAACCTTTTTCTCCAAACGTTGTTCAGCCCCTGGTGGGGGGCGGAGTTTCCGGCCCTAGAGGCCGGAGTTTCCGCCCATGGATGAACTTTCCGGCCCAGGGCACCGGAGAGTTTGCCCAAGCCTCGGCGGTGTTGACAGTGTTCAGCCCCTGGTGGGGGCCGGAGTTTCCGGTCCCAGTAGGCCGGAGTTTCCGCCCCTGGCCGGAGTTTCCGGCCCTAGTGACCGGAAACTCCGGTGTGAAGTTTTCCTGCAACGGCTCTTTTTCGTGGGACCTATAAAATGGCCCCTTCTTCCCCAGAGAGAGCAGCTCTTCCAAGCACGAATTTTCCCCTCTCTCTCCTCCATTGTTGACCTTGGAAAGCTTGCCCCTCTCTCATTTCCTCCCATGATTCTTGCATATCTTTGAGGGATTTGAGAGAGGAGATCTAGATCTACATTTCCACCAATCCATCTCTCCTCTAAGTGAGGGGAACCTAGTAGATCTTGATCTTGGAGTTCTTGGTGCATCTCCTCTTTGTTCTTCCTCTCTTATTCCCCCATAAGCATTTGTTGCTTTGTTGGAATTTGAGAGTGAAGGATTTGAGTACTTGTGCTCTTGCCTTTTGCATTTTGTGCATCGGTGTGCTCTCCACGAGGATTCGTGGAAGTTGAAAGTTTGTGAGCTTGTTACTCTTGGGTCCTTGGACCCTAGACGCCTTTGTGGTGGTTGGACCCTTGTGTGGTCACTTGAAGCCGTTCGGGAGCCCCCAATCCCATTGTGGGTTGTGCCCCGGATTGTTGTTGGAGGCCGTTCAGGAGCCCCCAGTCCCATTGTGGGTTGTGCCCCGGATTGTTGTTGAAAGGCTCCGGATTCCGCCTCGAAGGAATTCCGATAGTGGAAGGTGAACCAAGCCTTTGTGGTGCGGTTCATCGGAGAAGAAGGTGAAACCTTTGTGGTTGTTGAACCGTTGTGTCGGTTCACACCTCTCCAACGAGACGTACTCCCTTAACAAGGAGGAACTCGGGAATACATCCTCGTCTCCGCGTGCCTCGGTTATTTCTATACCCGAGCTTTTACTTATGCACTTTACATTGTGATAGCCTTCGTGCTTGAAGTATTCTATATTGCTATCACCTTGTTGTTTGTCTTGCTTAGCATAAGTTGTTGGTGCACATAGGTGAGCCTAGTTTATTTAGGTTGTCGTCTTGTTAATTTAAACACCTAGTTTTATTCCGCAATTAATAAGCCTAAACCGGAAAAGTTTTAAACCGCCTATTCACCCCCCCCCTCTAGGCGACATCATTGTCCTTTCAATTGGTATCAGAGCCTGTGCTCTCTTTTTGGGCTTTACCGCCTAGAGAGTAAAAGATGTCGTTTAGAGAATTAGTGCACGATCCCACTTTCATATTCGATGGCACAAATTATGATGTTTGGAAAATTCGCATGCTTAATCTATTTAGGGCCATGGGTCCAAATTATATTAAGAGGATTGTAGATGTGGGTTTTTCTCCTCCAAAGGATTCCCAAGAATTATCTTTAGAGGATGAGATAAACTCTCATCTCGAGACTCAAGTTACTAATGGTCTTATGTGTGCTTTGACCGATGTAGTTCTTGCTTCAATCATGCCTTTTCGAAATGCACATGAGCTTTGGACCAAGCTTCAAGATATATATGAAGTGTCCAAAATTATTGAGGATGATTGTTCTCCTTCCACTTCCGGCCGTGATGAGTTCACAACTTCGCCCACTTCACCAACATGTGATTTGTCACAAGGTAATGATATGGTGAGTGGTGATAGAAATTGCATTGTTGATGGTGAATATTCTATTGACTATACTTCATCTCTATCTCATTGCAATGTTCTATCTTTAGACTTAAACTCTTCTAGCACTCCAAACGCCATACATGCTAGAGTTGATAGTCCTTGCATATCATGTAATAGTTGTTTAACTAAATCTCATGATGATATGCTTCATATGTCTTGTTGCCATGAAAACAATACTTCCATATCCTCTATTTCTTGCATGACGAACAATGTAGAGGAATCCCAACATTTGTTGGAACAAGACATGGAACTCAACGGTGCTTCAAGTTTTTCTTCATCCTCTTCAACCATTAATCATGTTTGCCTTATGGCTAAGGATTCTGAGGTATCTCCCACCTCGAATCCAAATTGTGATGATGTGGATGAGGATTCTCATGAAGAAGGTTTTGACTTTGAATCCTTAACCAAGATGGGTGAGATGGTACTTGGTGCTCTCCCCAAAGGTAGTAAAGCTATCCCTCCTCTTTGTGAAATCATTGATTATGTTACTAAGAGTAGGGAATTCATTGAGGATTTGGAAAGTCAATTTGATGAGAAATGTCAAACTGAGAGAGATGACTCTATCACCATAGCTTCCTTGAAATCTTCTCTTGAAGAGGAAGAAGAGCTTAGGGTTTCTCTTGAAGAGAAACTTGAATCCCTTAATGAGTCTAATGATCTTATTATTGCTAAAATCATTAAGGAAAGAGATCATGCCCTTGCTAAGTATAAAGTACTTAAAATTGAAAAAGTTGAATTTGGTGTTGGCAATGCTAAACTAAATGAGGACATAGAGAGACTTGACAAAACTCACAAGGCTTTAGAAAGTGAACATTCTCTCCTTATCAAGTCTCATGATCAACTCCAAACTCAACTATCTAAGAATGACAAGCTTGTCAAATTGTCTTCTTCCATCTCTAATATTAATGATGCTTGTGCTACTAACTCCACTTCTTGTGAAGCATCTATTTTGAAGGAGAATGTTGAGCTAAGGGATCAACTTGAGTTGCTATCTAGTAAGTATGGGAAATTGGAAGAAAGTTATGAAAAGCTTTCTAGCTCTAATGATGATCTTCTAGCATCCCATGCTAGGCTAAAGTTAGCTCATGAGGCTATTATGTCAAAGGTAACATCTTGTGAGCCTCATGTGGACAATGGCACAATTTCTACTCTTAATGCTATATTGTCATATGCTAGTCCTAGTGATTCATCAACTCATAATGTTGCTACATCCTGTGATGAATTACTTTCCATGCCTTGTTGCTCTAACAATGAAGCCTCTACTTCCTCTAGTTTTTGTGTTGATACTAACCATGTAGAGGAATTAAATGAGCTCAAGGCCCTAGTCACTTCTTTGAAGAAAGACTTGGAAAAGCGTCATGTTGGGGGTTATACACTTGACAATATGTTGAGTGTTCAAAGACGCCCCAATGACAAGAGTGGACTTGGATTCAACTCTAATATCAAGAACAAGTCCAAGCTTAACAAGAAGAACAAGGGTCGAGAACAAGTCAAGGATTCAGCCAAGATTGTTTGCTTCAAGTGCAAAGTTGAAGGGCACCATGTTAGATCTTGCCCTTTGAAGAAGAAGGCTCTTAGTGAGAAGCAACAAGGGAAGAAGACTCAAGTTCAAACTCAAGCTCCTCAAGTTGAAGAACGGTCTCTTCCCAATAAGAATCAAGCTACCCCTACTCAAGTCAAGACTCCAACTAAGAAGAGAGGAGGAAGTAGATGTTGCTACCTATGTCGTGAGAAGGGTCACCTTGCTTCTTCATGCACAAATGGTACCTTATCCAACCCCATTATAATTAATGATGTTTATTCTCTTCGGAAGGATAAGGTTGGCAATGTGTTTGCCAAATATGTTGGTACTCAAAGTGGTGTCAAGAAAAGAACCATTTGGGTTGCCAAACCTATTGTGACTAACCTCTTAGGACCCAACTTGGTTGGGGACCAACAAGCTAAAACTTGATCAATAGGTGTTATTGGAGGCATTGGAGACTTGACTACACTATGAAGAATTAAGGGATCTTCATCAATTATATTCTCTCAAGTCAATTCATATGGATCATATTGTTCTATCTCATATCCAATGTTCCTCCTTGCGGTAACTTTTATTTAAATCATATGTACATTGAAAGTTGCTTGCACCCTTGCATGTGTTTGGTTTTGTACCTTGCTAGTGTTGGTATGTGTTGTGCTCTCTACTTACTTATCTTGAGAAATCAAGTATGTGTATGTTGGTTTGCACACCATTTACTTGTTGAGCCTTATTGCTTTTATTTGATATCTTATTTTGTTGGCTCTCTTTGAGAGATTAATGGACTATCATATTTTGGGGGAGTGATATGCTTCGTGCACTTCACAATCCTAAAATTGTGTATTCATGAGAAATGCAACTTAGTGTTGATATACTTAAATTATTTACTATCTATGTGGTATGTCATTCTCATGAGAAATTCAATTTCTATAATGTCCATTAATTTCTCGAGTTGGTTTTGTTTGCCTCTTGCTTTAAATAAATGTATTATCACATTATGGGGAACTAATAAGCTATGTGCATATTACAAGCCTAGAAAATGTGAATATATGAGGTTTTGCCACCTAGAATTGATATTGCTAGTTATCTTGTTCCTATGTGGCATGTTGCTCAAACAAGTTCCCATTTACTTAATGCTTTTTTGTCTCTCACTCTTTTGGATCTTGTTTGTTGAGGATGTTCTTGGTATGGCTTTCCCCAAATATGTTCTCATGTATCTTTTGGGAAGCCCATTGTTTCAAGCTACTCCTTGGAGTTGCTTTGCACCTTTGCATGATTTGTGAAGCTATCAAGAATATATATCTATCTAAGCATAGCTTGTAATTCCTATCATTTGCCATATGCTTATGTTTTGTGAATATGATCTTGAATATATCTTTGCAATCCCACCCGAGAAATATCTTCATACATTACTTGTCTTGACAAGTGATAATCCTTTTGTGGTAAATATATTGATCATATTCGCTTTGGCTCTTGCTTTGAATTGCTTTATTTGATTGCCAAGGATTTGATTTGATCTAACTCTCATTTGTCTTCATTGTATCTTTTGGATCCTTTTTGCTCTACTTAAAATTTATTTAGTGCTTTCTTGAGTTGGGAAAAGCAATGAACCAATTCTTGTGCATTGACATTCAAAAGTCATAATTCTTGATAATGCACTATTCTTTGGGAAGCTATCCTACTTTGAGGAAAACACCGTTCTTTAAATTGGTATTGCAATTTCTTGCCTTTCTTGAACATGACTAGTGTTTGAATAATATATATGGAGAGTGATGATCTCATTTGTGTGCATTTTGTATTCAAATGAAAAATCATAAATAATGCACACATCATGGGGGAGCAATCCTATATGTTTTTTGAACATTAGTTGTCCTCGTTTGATATTTGATCCCGATGACGTGTCTCCTTGGAAGACAAACATTTTTCGTCTTGGTACCTTGTGCCATCATGAAAAGTGTAGAGGTTTTGGTTTATTCCTTGATGATATTTTTCATCAATTGGTCTCTTGCTTTCATTGGTATCTTTTCAAAGTGGTATCTTCAATCATGTGTTGATTTGGGTATTTGATATAATGTGGACAATTTGTTTTATTGTCACACTTGTGTGTGCCTTGTTGGTTTACTTGGTGTTTTGTCTCAATTATATCTCGTTTGGTTCTTGAAAGTCATGTGCATGCATTTTTATTATATGTATATCTTATGGCATGCTTACTTTCGTTGATCCAATATATAGGATAAACTCCATCAAATCCTATATGGCTAAGATGTGCATGAAATTCAATTTCACATTAATATGCACATATTTATGTGGAGTTTGTCCTATGTATTGTAGTTGCTCTAACTACTTTGGACCCAATGAGTTTGGGTACCTTTTTGTACTTGAATTTGTTTTAGGTATATTGGAGATGCATTGGAAGCTTGTCTCATCTAAAAGGAATGTGTTGTCACCATGTGCTTATTGGAGCCAAGCTTGGATGATCATGAGCTCCTATCTTCTACATCACCAATGCTATCTTGGTAACAAGTATCTACCTCATGCATACATTTCTAGCTTTCAACCTTGTGTAGGTTGTTTCTTGGCATGAATCTTTTTGTTGCAATTGATTTGGTTCTTGAAAAACATCTTTATTACAAATATGAGTAAGCCGGGATGATTACATATAAGGGGACTATATATTCATTTCTATGATTCATCGATCCCAAATATGTTAATCTAGCACTTTCTACTCTATGTCTTGCATATGCAATATTGATTGTTTTCTTCAAATCATTTACCTTTTGTGATACTTGTTATCTCTCTCGGAGCATCCCTTTTATCACCTTATCCCTTGTGGATATTTTGATGCTATGATGAGTGTGTGTTGGAAGTTCATATATATCCCTTTAAGATAAAATTGAGCTTTGTGCTATGCTTTTAAGCAAAGATCTTTTTTGTATATTTATGACTTCCTCTTGGATATCATGTTCTTTACCCTTGTATCTATCTTGTGTGTACATGTTTATTTATAGACCCATATCTTAGTGATTTGTGTCTACTTAGAAACTTATACACATGATAATAGTACATCTTTAATTGATATTCCAATTCTTTAGTTACCACCTCTTATTGCTTTTGAATCTTTGGTGGTCTCTAAAAAGCACAAGCTTTAGTTGTCATGTTTTATGCTTGGTGCATTTTACTAAGCTTGTGGAGCTTTTGTTATATCTCCTTTGGTGTGTGAGTATGGGTAAGACATCATATGCACCATGTGCAACTCCTTTTGAAAGACTATGTTGATGTGTTTGCTCATCCTTGTATTAGTCTCCTAAAATGTCTTCATATCTCACACCCATCCTTTTTTTTTTGCCGCTCCTTGCTCATGTTGCAAAACATTTTATTTGCTGCAAATTGTTTTGTTCTTTTCTCATTTATATTCTCTTGCATGTGCTTGTGTTCGATTTTATCTAGGAGGGAGTGAGGATTCCATGTTGTGCACACTATATTGAAATACAAATCCTATTTGTGCACGTACCTTGGGGAGATCCCTCATGATATTTAGAACACGTTTTGGATCCTTTGGATTGATTGCTTCTTTCGTTGAAGTATCTTTCTATTTGATATTCTCTTGCAATCTTTGGATCCTCAATATAGTTTGATCTCCCTCCATCTATTCTTCATTGGATATGTGCATTTGATTTCACTCACATTATGAGAAATGCACACTTTTATGGGGGAGCTCTTATTATATTAGCCTTCTTACTTTTCACCCATTTCGGCAATCAATGCCAATGGGGGAGAAATTTAGAGGGTTTAAGGGAATATGGGTTTGTTCTCTTGCGGTTATCTTGCATCCTTGCTCTTTGTGTTGTAATTTCATTATATAAACCCTCGTAAAAGGGATTGTCATCAATTACCAAAATGGGGGAGATTGAAAGTGCATGGTTGCCCCCATGCGTGGTTTTGGTAATTAATGACAATCCATATGGACTAATGTTTACATTGAGATATTCTTATAGATCTTGTCCATGGGAAAATATAGGAGTTCATGTGTTGGACTCTTCAAGATGACATAATGACCAATGCTCTATTCAAGGGTTAATATGAAAAATGGTCATGTATAGAGTTGAGCTCATCGCAAGTATGGCTTGGAATAGAAGATTGAGTGAACAATCATGTTTACCCCCAAGCCATCTTACATATCAAGAGAAGAAGATGAAGAGCAAGTTCAATATGATGCATTTCGGAAGATATCTTTTGATTGAAGCTTGCAAAGGAGACATGAAGACGAAGCTTAGCGAGGCCCTCCCATAATGGAGTATGGGGGAGCATTTGGAGAAGTCCTCATTAAGCATGTGCTAGCAAGCACAATCAAGAAAGGTGTTTCAACTTGAGAGAGTCAAGATCGTCATCATCGAGCTCAAGTGGAATGCGCAAGGCAAAGGTATGATCTTGATAGGTTTTCTATTTTACCGGTCTCATGGTGTTAGTGGGAGACCGGGTTTTAGGATAGATGGCGTACTATCAAGAGGGGCTCTCGAGTGAGTAACTTGATCGCATCTTTGTGGAGAGCTCAAACCTTTGCATACTTGCCATTTCATCTTTCTTGGTTCTTACTTGGTTTTTCTCCTTGTCGAGTTTTGATGCTTGTTGTGATCTTCACGACAAGCTCAAGTTCACCGAAAACGAATTTCATATGGAAAACTTGTTGCGTTTTCGGTTTTGGAGGTTTGCCGATCATTCCTTTTTAGAGAGATTTTAACCTCCTCCATTTGGTTTTATCTTCCATTGTTGGACTATGAGGTTTATCTGCATGATGTTGTAAAGCTCTTCGTTGTGATTCCAACGAGCCAAAAATCATCGAAAACGGAGTCCGTATGGAAAAGATATTGACGTTTTCGTTATCGGTTTTGCTGCAGTTTTTCCTAGGCCGGAGTCTCCGGTCCTAGACCGGAGTTTCCGGTCTGTGCATGACCGGAGTCTCCGGAATCAACCTTTTTCTCCAAACGTTGTTCAGCCCCTGGTGGGGGGCGGAGTTTCCGGCCCTAGAGGCCGGAGTTTCCGCCCATGGATGAACTTTCCGGCCCAGGGCACCGGAGAGTTTGCCCAAGCCTCGGCGGTGTTGACAGTGTTCAGCCCCTGGTGGGGGCCGGAGTTTCCGGTCCCAGTAGGCCGGAGTTTCCGCCCCTGGCCGGAGTTTCCGGCCCTAGTGACCGGAAACTCCGGTGTGAAGTTTTCCTGCAACGGCTCTTTTTCGTGGGACCTATAAAATGGCCCCTTCTTCCCCAGAGAGAGCAGCTCTTCCAAGCACGAATTTTCCCCTCTCTCTCCTCCATTGTTGACCTTGGAAAGCTTGCCCCTCTCTCATTTCCTCCCATGATTCTTGCATATCTTTGAGGGATTTGAGAGAGGAGATCTAGATCTACATTTCCACCAATCCATCTCTCCTCTAAGTGAGGGGAACCTAATAGATCTTGATCTTGGAGTTCTTGGTGCATCTCCTCTTTGTTCTTCCTCTCTTATTCCCCCATAAGCATTTGTTGCTTTGTTGGAATTTGAGAGTGAAGGATTTGAGTACTTGTGCTCTTGCCTTTTGTATTTGGTGCATCGGTGTGCTCTCCACGAGGATTCGTGGAAGTTGAAAGTTTGTGAGCTTGTTACTCTTGGGTCCTTGGACCCTAGACGCCTTTGTGGTGGTTGGACCCTTGTGTGGTCACTTGAAGCCGTTCGGGAGCCCCCAATCCCATTGTGGGTTGTGCCCCGGATTGTTGTTGGAGGCCGTTCGGGAGCCCCCAGTCCCATTGTGGGTTGTGCCCCGGATTGTTGTTGAAAGGCTCCGGATTCCGCCTCGAAGGAATTCCGATAGTGGAAGGTGAACCAAGCCTTTGTGGTGCGGTTCATCGGAGAAGAAGGTGAAACCTTTGTGGTTGTTGAACCGTTGTGTCGGTTCACACCTCTCCAACGAGACGTACTCCCTTAACAAGGAGGAACTCGGGAATACATCCTCGTCTCCGCGTGCCTCGGTTATTTCTATACCCGAGCTTTTACTTATGCACTTTACATTGTGATAGCCTTCGTGCTTGAAGTATTCTATATTGCTATCACCTTGTTGTTTGTCTTGCTTAGCATAAGTTGTTGGTGCACATAGGTGAGCCTAGTTTATTTAGGTTGTCGGCTTGTTAATTTAAACACCTAGTTTTATTCCGCAATTAATAAGCCTAAACCGAAAAAGTTTTAAACCGCCTATTCACCCCCCCCCCCCCCCCCTCTAGGCGACATCATTGTCCTTTCAATAAGGGGAACCAAGTGAACCACGCGGAGACGAAGAGGTAATCCCGAGTTCCACCCAAGGGTGTACGTCTCGTTGGAGAGGTGTGCGCTACCACAACAGGTTAGTCGCAATGCCACAAAGACTCACCTTCTTCTCCGATGAACTCAACCACAAAGGTTGCGAGTTCACCTTCCACTATTGATCCCCTTTTAGGGCGGAGATTGAATCCCTTACAAACGCTTGAGGCACACACCCACAACTTAATTGGGGGCTCTCAAGATGACCACAACAGGTCAAGACCACAAGAGGTCAAGCTTACACCAAGTACCAACAATGGTGAGATCTAGGTTTTTCTAGAGGAAAGCCTAGACTCGAAATCCCCAAGTGAATTGGGGAAGGTTACAAATCGCTTCGGTGAAGTAGTAGATCGGGGCCTTCTCCTTCGCTTCTCCAAAGATCAACAAGTTTGGGTGGAGGAGTTGGGAGATCTTGAAGATTTGAGCTTTAGCACATTTATGAAGAGAGGGAGTGTAAGAGCTGAAATGGCTGGAGGTAGGTGGAGGGGTATTTATAGCCCCTCCAAGAACTAGCCATTTTTCACTGCGCGCAGGCCGGAACTTCTGGTCACCCATAAAGTTCCGGCCAAAGTTCCGGTGGAACTTCCGGCTTGGCCAGGGCATAGGCAATACAGACTTAGAGAAAATCCTGGTTGTTCATCACCGGAACTTCCGGTTGTCTAGCCGGAACTTCCGGTCGTCCGGAAAGATCCGGCCAAAGTTCCGGCTTTGCCCGTGCGCGAGCAATTTCTGACTTAGCAGATTACTCTGCTATTCAGCACCGGAACTTCCGGTTTCCCGGAATGATCCGGTCAAATCTCCGGACAAAGTTCCGGCTTTGCCCGTGCGCAGGCAAGTTTTGACTTAGCCGATTTTCACGGTTGTCTAGGGCAGAACTTCCGGTGGTAGGCCGAAACTTCCGGTCGCCCGGAAAGATCCGGCCAAACCTCCGGCCAAAGTTCCGCCTTTGCCAGAGCTTAAATACTAAAGGACTTAGCCGTTTTCTGGCCAACTAGAAATGTCCGGTGCAGGACCGGAAGTTCCGTCCCGTAGGCCGGAACTTCCGGCCTGACAGGACAGGAAAAACTGTCAGCCAACTCTCTTTTTAATCTGGTTGATCTCCATCCTTTTTGTTTTTCAAGGCGATGTAGTATCTGAAATACTGAGGCACACAGTTAAACATTATTTTCGTGTTGTCATTACTATCAAAAACTCAGGAGACGGAAAATGCTCTTTCACATGGCGGCAAAACTACCTTTTGGGAAACCCCGCGCAGAGCTCGCTCACTCTACTCTAGCATCAGAAGACAAGGGAACTTCGAATAAAGAATACAAGGGTATCTATATTCGTAGCTGAATATATATTCACTTTTAAATATTTGAACTAACTTTTCTCAACAAAGTTATTTGACATGCTGATATTTTATCTCAACAAGAGAAATTTCCCTCACCAAATTATTGTATAAATATCTGAACAATCTATTCTCTTTTATAATCATTTTTATCCTCGAAAATAAACACATATATGATTACCACCAACAACTTTTCACCCTTCAACCAAACATAATACTTGGCTAACCAACTCACGCAATAAAACATAAAAAATGGTTACCACCAACCAAGTGGAAGGGGTGCTATAACCAACTTTTCATAGCCAATGAACATATCCGGGCAACCAAAACAGACATAACTCAAAATAGTACGGCACACCAAAACAGCCTCGACAGATTGTGGATGAAGGTGAGGATAGCTGCACGAAGGAGCACGATACGACATATCCAACCGTTTGTTCCTGTGCATATATCTAAACTTTCAACATCTATTTGTATGATTTATAAATATAAGTCATCTAATTTGGATATGAGTCTAGGGTCTCGTTTGAAACATAGTCGTTTGAATTCCTATAACAATCAAAGCCACGGGATATTTTTTAGTATCAGGCAGGAAAAATATAGAAATTGTAGAGAAAAAGGTGAGACCTTATGTTTGTTTTCCTCCAAAACAAGTTTCCTATGCTTTTATTTCAAACGGTACCATAGGAAATTTGTCTATAAAATTCGGGTTGTTTTTCTTTACTCCTAACGGAGCTAGATATATGCACTTTTTAAAACTATCATGCAGAAAATATATAGAAATTGTAGACAAAGGAAGATTAAAACATGAGGTGAGCTCCAAATTTTATATGGAATAGCCTATCCCATAGGGATTTCAAAAAAATACAAGTTTCTTATGCCTTTATTTCAAACGGTACCATCTGAAATTTGTCTATAAAAATCCCATCATTATTCTTTATTCCTAACTGAGTTAGACATATGCACTTTAAAAAAATAAAGAAGTCATTTAGTTTAAAACGGAGGAGGTAGTGGAGGGAGTGTATGTTCCAATCATTCGGGAATGGACAAAAGAAACCGACGGTGGCCTAATCACCAATGCTCGATTACAGCTATAAAATTATGTAACCTGCATGTCCCCCGATCATCATATACAGCTCCCGTCCCGAATACCGAATACCGCCGCAAGTACCACACCGTACGTATACACAACAAGGGTGTACAAACGTGTACTCCCTAGTCCCTACAATGCTGCGGCGGCCTCGGCCTCCGGCGCCCTCCGCTCCTTGGTGGCGTCAAGGAACCCGACGTACAGGTCTGAGTGCCCAGTATCGCACCTCGGCAGCGGCGTCCTCTCGCCGCCGTCGGCCATGGTCTTCACGAACGCGACGAACCGGCGCCAGTTGTCGCCGTCGAACAGGTTCCTGTTCATGCGCAGGTAGGTGAACGCGCTCAGCCCAGCAGATGCGGCAGTGGAGGCCACCTGCGCGAACGCTTGCTCGTCGTACCGCTCCAGCGCGTTCTCGCCGGCGAGCTCCACGCGCGCATTCCGCGCAGCGGCCCTGACCTGCTGCACCAGGAGCTCCGGCGAGCAGCCGGCGTGGCCCGGCTGCTGCTCGTCCTTCATCTCCATGCACGTGAAATTGAGCACGGCCCCGTGCCTGGCCAGCATCCGCGCGATGGGCTCGTACCCGTCGTGGTGCCGCGTGTTGTAGTACCCCGCGGTGAGCTCGGCGGCGTGGGAGCGGGTCCGGTAGTGCCAGTGGATGCCGGCGACCTTGGCGGAGAGCGTGGTGCCCGTGCCGCGGAAGATGGCCTCGGCAGCGGCCAGCACGCGGTCGCCGTGCTCCAGGAGCATACCGGAGTACCAGTTGAGGAAGAAGTGGCCGTACTCGGTGCTCCAGGTGCCGTCCCGCCGGAAGAAGCCCGTCTCCTCCGGGAACTGCTTGTACTCGCCGGCGTCGTGCGGCCCGCTGGTCCCCCAGTTGTGGTGCCCCGCCGCCACCGCCGCTGACTGCAGCGACGCACGCATGTACTTGTCGTAGCACTGGAACTCGCCGATGCCCGGGAAACGCCACGTCCCGTTGGCCTCCGGGTAGGAAGGATACCTCAGCTCGCCGCAAGGGCCCAGGCCGACCTGGATCTCGGCGATGACGGTGCCGAGGTAGGCGCTGAACCTGTCGCGGAAGCTGCGCATGTAGTCCGAGTAGACCTGGACAGGGGTCCTGCCCTTGAGCACCGGCAGCGTGTCGCAGCCGAGGGAGATGTACTCGGGGTTCCGGCGGCCGGACCTGTCAGTGTACACGATGTCCGGGTTGGCGTTCACCTCCTCCAGCACCCATGACGGCAACGGGATGCTGCAAACACAATTCAAACAATAATTCCAGTGAGTAATTTGTTCCTCACATTTAGTTGCCAAAAACCGTCAACCGTACCGAATCATTAACTTTCCCCAATTTTAGAGGGAAATTCGAATCGAATGAAGCCAATTTTAACTGCGTTTTTTTACTAGTAGGTGAGATTTTGCTTACTTGCATGAGTCGCCGACGTTGCCGCCGCACTGGTGGAATGACATGACCATCTGGAGCCTGAGGCCGGCGCGCTCCACCATGCGCACCAGCTCGGCGTACCCCTCCCAGTCGTACCGCCCGGGCCCGTCCCGCTCGACGACGCCCCACCAGACGTCCACCATGACCCCCTCCACCCCGGCGCTCCGCAGCGCCATCAGACTGGCCGCCAATGCCCGCGCCCGCAGCACCTGCCCGCCGGGCCCCACCGTGTCGAGCGGCAGCATCACGTACACGGGCACCCCGCCCCGGCGCGGCTCGCCCGCGTGGGCCTGCTGGGCCTGGCGGTGCAGCAGCTCGGGAGCCGGAGCCGGAGCCTCCATGGGCGCCGGCGGGGACTGCAACGCGGCCCTGAGGGCGCCGCCGGCGCGGAGCCTGGAGGCGGGGACGCAGGAGGGCGGCGCGTCCTCGGGCTTGTGCGGCAGGAGCTTGGAGGAGGGGTCGAGCGGCGAGAGGAAGGACGTCGAGGCCCGCAGCGTGAGCGCCATCGATCGATTCCCCTGTTGTTGCGGTCGGCTTGAGGGACGGAGAAGACGAAGATGCTTGGAGGAGGAGGAAGGGGAGAGGGGATTGCTTTGCTTGGTTCGTGTGCTGAGTTGAGGAAGACTCTTGTATTGGTTGGGCTTGGGCGAACGGAGCTTGTTGTGGGGATGGGACTCTGCTGCGGTATTTATAGACGGATTTTCTTATCTTTTATCCGGTGGAGGAGGGAGGAGGGGTGTGTGACCGTGACGACTGACGATTACCCCGTGCTTTATCGCTGACTATAATTAACCACGACGAAATGGATTAGATAAATCTCGTACGTACTACTCCAGTCTACAACAGTACGTAGTAGAATCCATTTGTATTTGAAAATAGACATGTCCATTTCGAAAGATTCAGGCGGTATCTAGTACAGTATCTTGGTTTGGTGGAGTAGTTGTGAGCATAATCACCTGTTTATAATTCGGGCTTGCATAATTAATCGATTCTCAAAAAAGAAAAGTTGTATATTGGTGTGCAATGGTCGGCAGAACTAGAAGTTGGTAGAGGTTTCTAGAGATTGATCCGGCACCATACACGTACGTCCAGGGAGTGATATGATTGCCAAGAGCAAGCGTGTGGCGGTATGCTAACGAGTGAGGTAGGCTTGTCCGTTACCAGTATCACTAGCTAACTTCATTTTTCTAAGCGCGTTATCTTATCCACAAATTTTCATTAACAAGACTGAGTATTTCAGTCGTTTAGGCAACGTACTCTACTTGCAGTATGAATCAACAAGCGTGCACGCCCGGCGAACCAAAGCAATCATTTCCGCATTGCAATGTCCCTCAGACAAGCATTGCCTCATCGGTTAAGGATCGTGTGCGAGTTGAAGTTGAAGCTGCCTGGAGGCTGGGTTTTAGCACGAGACCATCAGATTAGTAGTAGACCTGACGGACAGTACCAAGCGGACGGGGCACTGACGTGGCAAAGTGTTGGGACCGGACCAGGTTGGTACGTGTGTGGTGGGGGCGGAGACCCGGTCGAGCCGTTGGTTCGCGAACCCTGTTTTGGCACGGCGTGAGGTGTGGTCCGACCGACGATTCGTGGCGGTGATCGACTTGGCGTCCAGTCACCGGCGGGAACACGTACGTGGACCCGAATTACCCGCCGCTTTTCTTTTTCAAAAAATCCTCTCGTATTTCGCTTGGCGCTCCGTGGAGGTGCCTAGTCACGTACGCAACGGCCGAAGCAGAAACTGCAAGATTTTACGGGCGAGAAGAGAGACACGGCGTATACGATGGTCGGTTTGGAGGCTTGCGAGTGAGTGAGTTTTGGGCGGAAACGTGCGTGAGTGCTGAGCTGAGTCCGTCCTTCCTGGAGATCGATCTCCTTCAGTTTCGATCGATGCTTGGCGCAAAGCTCTGATCGAATGTGATGTGCTATCTCACACCCGTACGTACGCCCAGTTTGGTGAACCAACACCACACGGGTTGCTGATTACCAGGAGCAGATTTATTTGTTCAGACTTTAGTAAGTATAAAAATACTGCTACTCCTTGAGAAGTGAAATCCTATGGGAGCAGCAGAGTCATAGAGATGATGCAGGTGACATGTCACATGTGGACGCGTACTACTACTATCACAGTACCCTGATCTACTACTAAGTACTAATCGTGGCGATCGAGGAGAGTGCTATCTGCTGGTGCGTGGGCGATGAGTCGGTGGTGACGCGGCCGCGTGTGATCACCGGGACGAACGCGTGGTCGACATGGCGACCTTATCCGCCTCGCTCCCAGTCCCAGCCTCCACCCCATGTTCCCGGAGGCCGACTGGACCGGGCCCTGTCGGTCGAGTTTTGTACTTTTGGTGATGCGCTTTCCTTTCCATTGCTGCGTCTCCCGCTTAATTGGGCCCTACCCACCGGCCAGCGACGTTTTGGCCCTTCTTCTCCCTGGGTTCGTGGCCGTCGTTGAGTTTCGCCGGTCGACCACGTAAAGGAGTTTGTTGCGTTCGTGTAGGGCGACGGAAAACGAGGGCCAAGCAGCTCTCGGTTGCGTTCATGGTCGACCACCAGGACCAGGCTGCTTGCTTGCTGGCCATGCGTGACACGTATGACCTTTTGTCCACAAAAGCGCACAGTTCCTGTAGGTCCAGCCTTCTCTCCACTCTGGAAATCTAATATTATTTGGGGATTTCTTTTGCCGAATATTCTATTAGCAAAAGTGCTGCACTTTACAGGAAGCAAGCAAATATCTTCCTACGAGCTTGATATTTCCTGTGCATGCGTGTCACCGTCCTGCTCTTGGATCTCTCCTTGCTCTCGGTCTCAGGCGTCGACCTCGAGTATGGGCCATCGGATATGCGCTTCCCTCCTCTACAATCGCCAACCGGAGCTGCGCAGCTGTGATATGCGACCAGCTGTTGTGGATCCCGAACCCACGAGGGCGCGAAAGTGAATCCTGCTGGCCAGCGCTTCAAGCTCAAAAATATCTCGGTCGACCACTCGATATTTAACACCGCGCTCTCACTAGTGTTATTGAGTCTGTTGTTGATAAGATGGTGAAAGTTTGTATGTGTTTGGTCTTAGCCTGTTTGATTTGTAGGATAGAAAAGAAATGGAAATAGGAAAAGTATAGCATTAATTGTTATGTCATACTCACCCTAATCTTAGGATTTGGCTTATATCACAGTTTGTTTCGCTTCATAAAGGGAATTGTAAAAAGAGCTTGGAGTGCATCTTAGAAATCCTATAGGAAGTAGTACAAAGATTTCTATGGGAAAAATTCTTAAAGGAACTAATCCTATGAAGGAAAAGTTCCTACAGGATAAAATCTTACTCCCTCTGGTCCGAATTGATTGACGTGAATGTTAAGCTACGCTATTAGAATAATAATCCGATCGGAGGGAGTATAAGAATCCTATGAAGTACATTTAAATCAAACAAGCCCTGAAGGATTTGCACTAGGGAATTAAATGGGACACTAAATGACCCCCATTTAAGCTTATGAAAATCAAATCATCCAAGAAATGTAGTTCCACTCCAGACTACAAACTACATGTCAAGCAAATTAAATGGAACTATGCGACATCCATTATGTCCCATTTACATCCCTAATTTGTAGGTTGATCCTACATGTCCCCATGACATTGTGGTGGGCTTGGAACGTAATCAGACTTGGGACGTCTTGGTTCATCCTCACCATAAGCTATAGCCAAGGCTACAGTTTATCACTTGTTGCATGTTGGCAACTTATAAGTTTGAGCTTATTACTCGTGGTCATGGGTACGATGTTTGAAATATTCATGTACTTGTTTCGACTTCGTTTATTTGATGAAACATAGTCCCATTTTGAGTTTGTCCGCCAAGGTTTAAAGCTCGTCAAGATAAGCCAAGTTGCAAGGTTATATGATGTGTGAAGGGTGGGGGTGAGTTGTACAGCAAGGTTCCTTCCTACGAGTCAACACGAGTTTGCAAAAAGTAGTTCTATCTAACTGTTAATTTGCACAAGTCTTCTCGCTAGTCGGAGCTGCAACAGGTGTGTATGTGGCACCGATGACGTGTGTGGGACGGTTAGTTTGTGGCGACCTTCATCATCATGGATCCTGCCAATCTCCTCTTTGGATCCTCTCTTCAGAATTGGAGCCGTCGGCCTTTACGTGAGGGGTCATTCGCATGGGCCGTTGTAGGCTTCACGAGGTCGCTGCCCACTGCGGTAAAGATCTTCTTAGGTGGTCGTCTTTTCGGTAAAGTCAGAGTCGCTTCCGGTGGTGTGATGACAATGATGTTGGTGGAAAAATGGAATCTCAGCAAGAAAATGTACAACCAAAAACTACGGTGGAAGAGAAAAAATTCACATTGTGGCTCTTTTCTTGAAGGATACGCTCTGGAAGATGTATTAGAGCGATGAAAAAAAGTCACTTTGGAGCCTGTCCTACATGTAGCCCGTTTGTTTTTCTGAAATCAATGGAAAAAAGTCACTTTGGAGCCTGTCCTACATGTAGCCCGTTTGTTTTTATGAAATCAATGGTCTGAAGTTTTGAAAAATTCCGAGATAAATCAGAGGTTGACAATGAGGCGTTCTAATGTGCTGCAAATTGTCAACTCCAAATGTTTTATATTCTGGCCTACACTAAAATAATAAATTCTGATAAATCTTTTGAAGATAAAAAAATACTCCCTCTGTGCACAAATAAGTGTATCAAATTTGTCAAAAAGAAGATTTATCTATACAAAACCATGTCTAGATACATCTTCTTTTTAACAAACTGGAGACACTTATTTGTGTACGGAGGGAGTATATCAAAATTTGCACTTTTCACCTCAGATCTAGAAATTTGTCATTTTTACTCAGCCCGAAATATAAAATATTTACATTGAGTTTCTGCACACTCGTAGAACTCATCTTATCTACATATAGGATTATTTTCATATTTTCTTGGAACTTTAAAGTATCTTTTGATTTTTTACTCCCTGTGTATCAAAATGTAAGATGTTATAGCATTTTTTGGTCTAAAAAAAATACTAAAACGAGGGAGTAGAAAAGCCGTCCTACAAAATGCTGCAGCCAGTCAGTTGGACGTCCCAGTCAGTTGGGTGGAGGAGCGAATGTGCAGTTGCGCATCTAGGTTCAGGACCTCAAGGAAACATTTGAAGGTTGGCATTTGAACTGTCAGGGTTTTAAATATACTCCCTCCGTATCAAAACATAAGATATATCCATATGCATGTAGACTTTACATTAAGATATGTTTACATATATGTGGATATATCTTGTTCTAAAACATGTTATATTTTGATACGGAGGAACTATGAAGTACATTGAATTGATATCTTAGAAAAGCACAGAAAAGTGTAATCGTATAACCTGAAACATGTGCTATTAGTTTGAGGGAAAAAAGGTCACTCTGAGGTGTGTCAGCGTAAAGCTCCCAACAGTGGTAGCACATTATTGCGTCGGCAATGGTCCAACTTGACTATGTTTCCACACCCGTTGGTCCCGCCAAAGTGTACCAAATCATATTTACCACATTTCAGATGATGATAGAATGCATGGCTCGAAAAGAAACATGATGACAAAATGCAATTAAAGAATCCCTAAGCAAAAAACAAAGACCAAATTCACGTGGCGAAGAAAAAGGGAAATGAATAAGAAGAATAAATTGTTCGATTAACCGGAAATCTCTTTGACCCATGCCATATCTTATTAAGTGGTCTGGGTGAAAGAAGAAATGACAACCCCTCACATTGGGAACAATCCAAAGTTAGGACACAACCTCTGTAATCTGAATATGAGCATCAAATGATACACACTAAAGTTAGCTCTATATATGGAGGAGCCGTTTTACCAGTGAACTGTACATGATAGTTTAAACTGGGACTCGTGATAGAATCATAGAACGCAGTGGATAATACCACAACCGTATCAGAGCGAAAATGGCGCAGTGGATAATACCACAACCGTGTCAGAGCGAAAATGGCTTCGCGTACACATCAAATGTATCACATGCAGTTAGCTGTGGCTCCTGCAGGAGTAGACAGAGCAGTCAGTATTGTTGCCAAACTGACAAAAGTGGTACGACACAACTGAAAGAAAATGTTCCCAAGTGATTCCACACATTGTTAAGCCAAAATGAAAAGCAAATATGGATTTGCAGAGAATATACTGAGTCGCATACGCCAACCCCCAGAAGTTACCTGTCTCAATCCACCAGTACTAGCGCTACCCCCTGTGAGAAGCATTGAAATGAGAGATGTAACCGCACCACCTCCAGCCATTGAAGCACCACTTCCTGTGTTCCGTATTGTCTCACGCATGGAGTTCAGGATACTCCCATAGGTGGCAGCCTGGCCACGTTCAATAGCTTGGATGAAGCAGAATGTCATTGCACCAGTCGAAGTGATCTTTGACAAGGCCTGAGAGGGATAATTCCAATTGAATCACAATGAAAGCAGAGTAAAACAAACCTTAGTAAGAAAATAGTAAATTTTCATGAAGGCATGATTTACCAAAAAACGAATTCACACAAATAATGTCTTTTAAACAAAGTCAGCTGATGGTTTCAGAAGAATAGCACATACTCCCTCCGTATCAAAATGTAAGAGGTTTTAGCTTATCTTGATCCAAATGTATCTACCCATGTTTTAGTGCAAGGTTCACATGAATCTTGCATTTAAAGATGTCTAGATACAAATGGCCCAAAAAAGAGTAAAACATCTTACATTTTGACACGGAGGGAGTATACATTTTACAGTAACAAAAAATTACAGCAAATATATGAATCATATCAGAACGTACTGAAGTATCTGCTGATGTCTGATTATCATCACAACCGCTAAAGGAAATAGCTTCGCCACCACTAGTTCCTTTCCAGACACCAGAACGTGGCCTGTGATCTTCCCATACATATTGCCCAGTCCTGTATAAAAATGGATAAGAAACCATAGCTGTAGATATAGTCCATCATATAACTAGAATAGAATGTTCTGTACATCTATGCTAGTCACACTGCATTCACCAAACCCAAAACAAAGCCTACTAGACGAAGGATACTACAGATTAGCCTCTAAAAGGCACATAGCTTTTCTAGCCTAGATTACTTTTCACTTGATACACCAGGGACAGTTTTGCTGACAAAACATGTTGAAATTGCTGCAATCGAGCGTGATGTGAAAAGACTCATTGTGTAATGAGAATATGGAACGATAAAAACAAGTGACAATTGCATAACACTTAATTTGATACTTTAGGGGTGTAGTAACAGGTCAGCTAGAGACAGTGGATCGGTGACATAGAAATTTTCGCTCACTGGTGTTGTCTTTAATGGCATTCCAGTAAAAAAAATAAGCAGTATACCAATTATATCATCATGGCTTAAATACAATTAGACAAACTTGATATCATGTTTGTGGCAAAGATATTCAGGTAACAAATCTCTTGCCGTAATAAGATTCGATTTTAGGACACAAAAGTGTTTTTTTCATGCCAAGCACAAGACAGTACACTGAAGATTAAAGAACCTGCTCATTCTGCAGAGGAACGGCAAGTCAAGTGCAGTCCCACTGTGGCAAGCATCTATGAGTGCATGAAGTTTAGCACCGCGAGGTAGTGGTCTAACAAGCGCAGCATTTATCTCATCATCCACAATCATTCCCTGCGTCTCAAAATCCAATGGGCATAAGGTTTCATCCATCCCATCAACTTCATCTCCACTATAGCTTCTTTGTTGTGCCCCATGTCCAGAATAATGGAACACCAGAGAGTCTCCAGGTTGACTACCTTGCAAAAGCCAGTACATGGCCATCCTTATGTTATGCTTTGTTGGAATTTTGAAAGGGTCCGTTTGTTCTTCTGCAAAGCAAGAAAGTGATAAATGAATCAGGTGACTGTGAGTTCCAGGATTTAAAAGTGCCAGTAGATATCATTAGAAAACTAACGACACATACCATAGAGTTTACCAAAAAAACAGCTTACATTACCAGACTCTATCTAATGTAACATATCATAGTATGAGAATATTCTTTGCAATTATAGGTTTAAGTCTGTGCACCTAGTTTGGTAATGAAATTCTAATATTGCGTGTGATGCATTGTGGCTGCTTAACAACAAGTAAAACCAGTTTTACATGTAGATCAAGAGTTCGGTAGTAGGAGCATGAAAGATATAAAGAAATTAACATCATTAAGTACGACAAAGCAAACATTTTGTTTGGGGACCGAAGACCTTTAACACAAACACTCCCTCTGTTCCACAATATAAGATGTTTTAGCCCTTTTCCACATTCACATGTATCTAGACACATTTTAGTGTATATGTACACTCACTTCAGGCCGAATCTAGACAACACATACAACACCTATAACATGTTATATTGTGGAACGGATGGAGTACCATATAAAACTTGCAGATTCAATTTGGACAGTTCCCACCTATGGAATAACAATTCATTTTCTACAGCTACTTATGATATTTCTAAGAACAGACTGTATAAGTACCAAAACCCAACGGCCAAAATAGAGCAATGAGCATTTGCATTTCACTAGATTAGATTCGCGTATGTGACCAACAAGTGTAAAATGAAAGCTCATGAGTGATGATAATATTAGGGGATCAAACCATTCCTCCAGTCTTATCTCGATTAACCTAAGTCGACATAAGCAATGTGACATCATTTCAAATAGTCAAATCAAGTAACCAACCAATATTTGGGCGGGCGCTTTTTAAGACAAAAATGCCAGTTTGCAGATGAACTAATTTCATTTCTTTTCGATGAAAGTTGATGAAACACCCGGTCATGTGAACCCAATGACAGCCAGTAGCATCATACTCTGATATACCCTTTTAGTAACAAAAAACGAAAACACCATTTCTCCACATGACCCATTCACCCGCTGCATATTCATTACAGGTCACATGGGGTTACATAGCTCGCACGCAGATGCGAGTCCTAACGCAAAGCCTTCCCCAATTCCCCTATTCAATCATACCCAAAGCCTAAGGACAGATGGAGAACCATCGCTTCGCCTAAGGACAGATGGGAATCTGCGGGGTAGGCAAATGAACCTGCATAATAATAAGAGTGTAGATGCGGATTTTACCGGTGAGCATGATGATGGAGTCGTCGGGGAAGCTGAAGCGGGTGGTGAGGAGGTGGCGCATGCACTTGGCGTCGTTGATGCAGCCCTTGAGCTCGTGGCGCGAGAAGCGGTAGGAGATCCCGCAGATCACGGCGCGCTTCCGTCCGTGCGCGGGCGGCGGGGGCGGGCCCCGCGCGGGGTCGGCGAGGGGGCCAGGGCCATGGCCAGGCGCCGGGGGCGGCGCGGCGACGTGCGTGACGGCGCCGCAGATGGCGCAGCGGATGCAGGGCGCCCCGTCCGGGAGCTGCAGCGGAGTGCGGCAGCCGGAGCAGTTGACGAGCATCATCATCTCGCCGGCGGCGGGCGGGCGGAGGAGAGAGAGGGGTTGGGTGGACGGACGGATCGGTTGAATCGGGTTCGTTTTGCGCGTGGTGGTGGTGGAGTCGTTGAAGGTGGGTGTCTGTCGTCGGCGTATCTAGGTTGTCGTCGGCTTCGTGCCTTTTCGTTTGCACAGATGCTTTGGTGCTCGAATCCGGCCGTTGACGGATGATCGGCGAAGGTTCGACGTGTGTGTGCTGAGGGCTGAGGTAGATGCATACGTAGGTTTGAGTAGCCACGCGGTGACTTGCGATCTTGTTTTTCTCAGTTACTACTTACAGAGCAGATTCAGGCGCCCGTGTCGTGGTAACTGGTAAGCTTAAGCTCGTCTTGATCGGGCACTACGATGAATCCATTCGCGAAACCGCATTTCGTGTGCAGATGTGAGCGTCCGTATATGCTTGCCAGATGATCGCGTTGCAATCGACAAAACGAGGATGATTTCATGAATTTTGGTAAAATCGTGCTACTGTGACAGTTTGAGCACCAACGCAACTTCGCCCACCGGCCACCGCGCACTGTAATCTCGCAATCGGGGAAAAATTATGAACTTTGAAAAACAAATGCATCATGACATATTGTGCACATGTGAGTAACATTCTATCGTACGCATAACAATGCCGCTTGACGGTGGGGCTGCTGTGGATGTCCCGTCCCTTACCTAACCCTAGCCGTCAGCCGTTGGAAGCGATCTCCACTGGTGAAGGAGCTGGTTCCCTCTCCCTCCTCTTGCCGCTCGGGCGGCAGCAGGAGGGAGTTTCTCCATCTTGTAGGTAGGGTTTGCGTCTTTCTGCTGTGTTGCGCCGTTGGGATGGTGGGAGCGGCGTCCGGGCAAATAAATGTGTCTCAACTCTACTCCCACAGCGACGACCATCACGGCGGCGTCTCGGAGTTGATGGCAAAGTTTGCTCGTCGGTTATTCAGATCGACAGTTTGGTCTTCTCGTCGATCTTTAGATCTGATGAGATATATTTCTCGGCGTACCGCTAGCGCATGTCGTTTTCTACGGTGGCGTTGGCAACCAGGGCGAGGTGGTTCTTCTGGAGCACGGATGTTGGTCTGGAGGTGGTGGATTTGTCGTTCTTCTCCGACTTCGTCGACTGGAGGCGACGGATCTTGGTCCAAAACATCATGGGATGTCCCCCGGTCGACGTGCCACAGGGACATGTGCCTCGCTGCATGCAGCAACCTGTTCATCGACTCACAAAGCCTCGTTGGCGATGGTGTTTTCTTGGATCTTGCAATGGTGGAGGGCTCGGCGTCTCTTTCAGCGTTCGCTCGAGGACACTGGATCACGACGGCGGCCGCAGGAAATCCTACGGATCATTTTGTATTTCTCGATCTGTTAGGTTTTTATATGTATTTTCAGGATAATCAGTTTATCCCGGTCCGTCTTTTAGTTTCCATATGTTGCTTCTTGTAACTTGATTTTCGATTATTGATATATATATGGGTGCCTTCAAAAAAAAATCGTAAAAGCGCACTATAACAGACATACTATGAGTATCTTCAATAGACGATGCAAAACAAATTTAACTAACTTTGCAGACACGAAAGGCTAAAAACAGCTGCAAAGATGCCTATGCTTTATGATGACGCAGATTTTTGCATCACACCCCCAAACTTTTGCCTCCCGTGTTGCAAATATACAACACCAAACTCATGCTGCAAATCAAATTGCATCTGCCATGCAGGTCAACTGCCAAACAAAAGTTTTACCTCCTCTTGATCCCATCACTTCCGTCGTAGTCGCCGTGGATTCTAAAAGGTGGTAACCACAACAGGAAATGATATGTGCACGTTACCCTTCACGTATGACAGAGAGCTCCCAGGCGATTAGATCTCAATGCCTCCTGTCGGCGCCGTTGTCGATCTGCCCCGACTCCCTGACCTTCAGGACATGGAGGTGTGGTGGATCACGGCCGTCGTCGACGGGAGGGCTCTGTTCTTAATTTTTAGGGTCAAGTTTTGTAGGGGCGACGCTCAGGTGGTGGTGGCGACATCTCGTGCAATAAGGTCTCCCCAGCTTCAACCCCATCTCGGCGGCAACGTCGAGAAGCTTGTGGGAGTGGTGTGGTCTTTGAAAATTTCGTACGGCTGTGGAGATCTTCGGATCTTCAAGAAGTTTCATCGGCAATTCATCCTTCTTCGTCTCCGGGACGGATGCGGTCTTCTTGACCAATTTGGCGACTTCCCATCCGCAACCAACAACGTCAGGCCGACACAGGGATGAGTGGCAGAGGCGGCGCGCCGTCGACACGGTCTAGAGGTTGAAGATGAAGGGCTTCTCAAGGATTTTGTTGTAATTTTCGTTTTTCTTGAGGTGCTTTGTACTGTTCGTTGTTTCTTTAATACCAATGTTCTATTTGCAACAAAAAAACAGGAAATGATAGATTCACCTCTATCCATCTTTAGTTTCTCTATATATATGTGGTTCTTTTTACCGTTTCTATGCCACTCACTCCATTCCATATTATACACTAACTTTGACCGATCTTTTTTATGAAAATCAACATGTACTATTTTTTTTGGAGAAAAATCAAAATCTAGAATTCTAAATAAATAAAATAATATATACTTTATGACGAATCTAATGATACTGATTTGGTGTTATAGAGGTTGTTAGTTTTTTCTAAAAACTTGAACAAAATTGGTGTAATTTGTTATTTTTATAGGCCTTGTGAAGATCTAGCCTTTGGAAAAGGCGGTTATGCACGAATGTATGTGACAGCTAGTTTCTGGTTATGACTTCGAATAAGGATGTCCTCAATGGGTTTATGTAGGAGGAACTCAATCATAGAGAGTTTTCATATAATGACCATGAAGTTTAGACTCAACAAAATCAGCTTTTGATGACATGAGAGTATGAGACACCGACAATATGTATCTGCATATGTCCTCTTTTTCCTATGTTTGAAAGTGGTGATGCCCTGGCTTGCAACCTCATTGCCAATGGACGACGACATGCGGATTTGTCTTGTCGATGACATATGTCCTTCTTGGGCAACATTTGTGCAGACAATAATAACTCCTCACGGTAAGAAACAATCTCAGTTTTTCACTTTCCAAGAAGCTTACGGGCAAGATTTTGCGCTAGCTTTAAGTTTCTTGCACGCTCGATTTGCTATTGTCGTATGTCCAACTCATTTATGGGACAAAAAGACCCTCGACACTTGTCAATATGATCATTAAGTATGAGAGGCACATGGATTGGACTTCGGGTATGACAACATCGGCATCCGTGTTAAACCTCCAAGGAACGTGTACATGATCCATGCTTTCCTCAAGGTGCGCCAAACCATCAAAAACCACTATTCTTGTTAGTTTGACTATTTGTTTTATTCAAACTATTTTATGAGCTAGTGTTGTATTGTGCAATATTGAAATATAATAATTTCAATTCATAATGGTGTTAAGTTATAGTTCGAACAGTTTATGTGGAAATAGAGAGAAAAAAACAGTTTTTTTTTAGCTAAGCATTTTTGCGTAATTGCTCATCTTTTTCAGTAAGATAATCAGAAGCCAAAAACGATGAGTTGCAACATTAAAAGTTGCCGCTAGTGCTGGTAATAATAATAACACTCCAATTTACAGTGATACAACAAGCACAAAAAACAACAGGAAGCACTCACGAATCTATCTGATCATGCACGATTTTTATGCGTTTCTACAACTGGCTTCTCCAACCTCAACAGAGGGCTCCGTGAAAACAAGTAGGATTCTTTACTTCTATACATGCTTAAAGCTAGACACACACTGAACATAATATAGTTTCCTGATGTCTGGGAGTGTACATAATCATCATATCTCTAACGTAGGATGGTGTATTACACTGGAGGACAGAGGGAAACTACCTCAATCCATTGCCTTCGACAACGGAAAGCTCTCAGCGCAGAAATTCTGCTGTGTCAAGAAAGGCACCGCAAAGACGTATGTAAGGGATGGCGGAAAACTCTGGTTCCGAAGCATTGATGCAACGGCAGTCGCTCAGCTGTCGCCATAGGCCCGGTGGCGGAGCAACTCCCCCCACATCAGGGAAGTTGAAGGTTCTGCCGGGCGATTGGTATTGCGATGGCATCACGAAGCAGCTCCATGCCAACCTTATGTTGGCTTTATTCTCACACTATTGACAATGGTAGATCATCACCGTGATTTGGGATGCGTTTTTGCGCAGCCTTCACAGCAGCCACTCTGGCTGCATTGGCTGCTTTATTAGCTGCGGCAACGGCCCTGTTCACCTTCTCATCTACTCTTGAGACATCATAGGCCCGCTCCGTAGCTCTTCTCGCCTCCTGAGAGTGTCATAATCAGATATCAGTGACAACAGTTGTATCAAACATCATGGGAGGAGAAACTCTTTCTGGCAACTAAGGATGGTCTGCTGGTACAATACCTGCACCGCATTGAGGACCTTGGAATGGTTCACGGCAATAGGCGACCCAGGGGTAATATTTTGGGTGCTTAACGTGTCAAGAACTCCATTTTGCCAGTGGCCTGCTTGTGTCTCCCCATTCCTGAATGTATACATGCCTAAACCCTGCCTTCTGCCCTCATGCCATGCACCTTCATATCTATGGCCATTAGCAAAGCTGTAGACTCCGAAACCATGCATTCTATCAGCGAAGTACTCCCCGGCATAGGTGTCACCATTCCTAACAACAGTCCACAAAATATTAGTTCAGAGCTCAACTCAATACCAATACCGTAGCATGCTACGTAGTTTCTTTCCTAATGTCAAAGAGCCAAAACACGGCTGAGAAAGGCTACATTACCGCAATATACGTATGGTAGCACATCACAACCTAAACAAGCATGAGCTTAAGATGAACTCATAATGAAGCATAAGGCACGCCAAGGAAAAACGATTAAGAACAAATGAAATACAAACAGGAGATGGTACTACTGCAAATGGATAGCACAGTATAACTAGCAAACATCACATAAAACGTTATATGTGTAGAAGTTGAGCATGCTATCTTGTTAGCAATCTGTTAACGAAATTGGAAACAAAATAGCTGTACATACGGTTTTTTCAGATGTACCAAGTATATTATTGATAACAGAATAATACCACATAATACACCACAACCATGACACAATAATTGAGGGCTCATATAGCAACAGTAAATTAACATATATCCGAAATGCACATGCATATATCAACCGAGTAAACAAAAAACAGAACTTGCAGCATATGACCACTGTGGCGTGGCCTGGCCCTGACTACAAGATTCCCTATTGACTAATAGAAGAAAAGGACTGATTGCTCTAACTTATCACGACCATAACCATCTCCAGGCACACAAATAAGTTGATATGAAAATAACAGAGCCCAATTAAGGTTTAAGAAAACAGAGCCCAATTTGCACAATATATGTTCCAAACAAGATTCAAGGAATTCACTAATTCAGACAAATGGAGTTCACCTCACACAACTGAAACGGGTGAAGCGCAGATCATAACAAGAATCAAGTTCAAAACATGGTGGGATATTCCCACTCTAGCTGGCTACCACGACACATTCATCAGAAAGGTCAAACCCATAACCAATAAAATTATCAGCAATCTTAACTTAATTCAGGATCTCACAGAGAAAGCACTCACATGATGCAGCGTCTAAAATACCTGTACAGGTCTGCCTCCAGATATTACAAGATGAGGTGATAACAGCCTCTCTTTTGTAACCAATAATAACTGCATTTGGTTTCTCATTTTCTCTATCTGATTATGTGCTATGTCTGGCCAATAGCTTTACCTAATGCTAATGGTAACAGGGAAAGATAGCCTAAAAGAGTACCTTGTATTCTGATTCATGGGTAAAACAAGGGTAACAAGTGACGGAAATTGTGGGGGGCACTACTCTACTGAAAATCAATAGAATTTTCCTGATTCCACTAGAAACAGCAAAAGGTAAAATCTACATCAGATCTATCGCGAAGGGAATCAGCCAAGCGAACAATCTCATCTTTCCCTTGAAGAGAAAAACCTGACCAAAGTCCTTTACTTTGATTGAAAGAAGCATCCTATTCAACGGAAAGCGACAAAAGAACAATTCTACCGGCCACTAATGAATCATCTGTGCGGGTATAAAGAACTTGTACAGTTGAGTTGATATAAATGATTGTGCATCATAGAAAGCTAGTAGTAAATGTAAATCAATATTCTGCTTATCAATGGCACTATAGTTCCTTGGTTATCTCATGATATAGCCAACTACACATAGTTCCTTGGCTTAGGAGGCATACACATGTTCCACAAATGTTATGTGATAAATGTTTAAAAAACAATGAGGGGAAACGCAGAACAAGGTAGGTAAACAGCCACAGAACATCTACAATTCCCTGAATCATCATGTCACAGGTACCACGGTCACGTATTTTTTAGATCAAAGCAGCTAGTTATGTCTGCATGAAAAACAGATCGTGGCTAGGATGATGTAATGCGCAGAACAATTTAACTCGATTACACAACAACAGTAGTAAAGATCTCCACCAGTAGTAATACAAGTTGAGTTGAAACCTGAAATGGTAGTGGCCGAGGCCGTGCTTGACACCTCTCTTGAACTCGCCGATGTAGCGGCTGCCATCTTCGCAGGTGTGCACACCGTAGCCATGGCTCTGGCCGTTGGACCATTCCCCGGAGTAGACGTCGCCAGTGTAGAATCTGTATACGCCGTGGCCGTGCCTGAGCCCCTGGCGGTACTGGCCACGGTAGCGGCTCCCCCTGGCCCAGGTCTCGACCCCGTATCCATCGTACTTGCCGTCGACCCAGTCCCCCTCGTACCTGCCGCTCATGTAGTAGTAGTAAACGCCACTGCCGGTGCATCGGCCGCGATTGAACTGGCCCTCGTAGATGTCGCCGTTGCTGTACACCTGGACGAAATGGCCGGTTGTGGGGGCAGACGCGGAGGCGGACGGCGAGGAGCCGATGGACCAGAGGATCGGGGATCGGCGCGGGCGGCGGAGCGGGAGGGGGAAGGGGAGCGCGAAGGGGAGGCGGGGCAGTGAGAGGCAGAGGAGCAGGAGGAGCGCGCAGGAGAAGGCCGCGGCGGAGAGGAAGTCGGCGAGGAGGGAGCGCGGGAGGAAGGCAGGCGACGGGGAGAGGAAGTAGAGGGTGGGGAGGGAGAGGAGGAGCAGGATGCGGAGGCGGAGGTGGAGGCAGCGCAGGAGGTGCCTTGCCGCGGCCGCCGCGGCGGCCGCCGCCGGAGCGGGCTGCAGGGAGGACGCGGCGAGCTTGCGGCGGCGAGGAGGGGTGAAGGGCGACGGCCTGGTCGGGGTGGTGGAGGAGGAGGAGGAGTTCATCGAGACGGGCCGCTTGTGCGGCGTGGAAGGGAGCGCGTTGTGCGGGCTCGCCGGGATGTGGATGCGGAGGCATGAAGGGTGCGGGGGAGGCGGGTGGTTGGGATCGGACGGCGGCGGCGGCGTCGGCGGCTCGGCCCCGGCGGCCGCATCCGGCGCGGCGGCGAGGGCGACCGGGAGGTGGTGGTGGTGGTGCATCTAGTTGGGATCGGGATTGGATTCGGAATTGGAGGTGGCGGTGGTGGTGGTGGCCGGAGGAGGAGGTGTCGACATGGGCGGGGGGTGGGGGACGGAGAGAGGCCTGCCGCCTTCTCTACGCTTTTCTCCTCGCTTTTCTGCACCGGTTTTTCCGGGTCTTTTCCTCTCTCGCTCCCCCGTCCCCCGTCTTCTCGCTGCCCTGGGCCTGGGGTTTTCTTTTCTTCGCTGTGGAATGGCTGATTATTAGTGTAACTACCTGCAAAAAACCTACTTAAGTGTAATAAAGACTGCTTGATTCAAATAGTATCGATATTTGCCGAGATTTCTGTCATGATCAATTCCTTGCCAAAATTTGTTTCGACGATTGCCAACATTTTCGACTTTGCCCAATCTAGTTCGCTTTTATGTGTGACCAAGAATTTGGCAAGCCAATATTTCAGCGTGCCGAGCTTGGGTCAAACCAAGCACACTCTAGCTAGAGACCTCTTTGATTTGTGGGAACTGTTGCTTTCACCTAAAACAATATAATGAATCAAACAGTTCAGCTTACATTGTGATTCAGTTCAACGGAATCTCAAACTGCATGGTTTGTAATCCTTAGTAACTTCCTGTCTACGTGTGTTTCTTGACTCAAAAGATTGAAGTCACTAGAAATGCCTCTTAACTTTTTTCACTACATTTTCCAGAACAAAATTGACGGTACCATCGTAGACGATTACTATATGTGTCCTTTGAGTGATCAAACTTCATTTCGACTGTGTGAGTAATTTCAACTGTGCGAATTCAACATGGCTTGGAAACACTACGTCTTATTTGGACTTCTGCGAATAAAAGAGGTCACCCAGACTTGGTCAGGAATCTATGGTTTTTTCTTATAAGAAACTCGTGTTCTTTAAACAATCTAATTACTCTCTAGAAAGAGGTAGTGAAGAAAACCAAATACAATACGTATTTTGATTCGTTCAAACTAAAAAATTCAGTAGTAATAGATGTTTGCCTGCTTAATTATATTACTATTTTCTAGGTCTCTCTCTCTCTCTCCTGCTGACGTAGTCATCGTTTGTCCTTTGGCGATAATCCAATCGAATTTGCAATTATTGAGAAGATTAAACAAACTTGGATAGCACCTTGGAAGTACAAATAAATGTGTGAGGACAATGCACACGTCAAGCGGGTGGGTGTAGCTTCTTATGCACGAATCTGAAAGGCGACAGATTAAGATGCTGAAGCACACCATCAGACAAATGGATTGTCAAAATCAACAGCGACTTGCATTGGCATGGCATCCATTTAATTAGCACGCTAATGATACTATTACTACTCCATTATAATGTAGTACACTAACACTAGTACTATTAGCCATAGTGGCACTAGTGTCGCATATTTGTCAGTAGTTTTTGCAGGTTTGCCCGCACATGGAACGCAACGCAAGGGTGAAAAGTGGTGGCTAGCCGGCCGGCCGGATCGAGAGAACGAATCTGATCTTGATCTTGATCTATTCCGCCGTGCCTTTTGCCTCGATCTGTCGTGTCATCTGGGGTGCAAGGGAATGAATAGGCAGATGGGGTCGTCTTCACCATGGCTAAGCTAAGAAAGTGGGCAGCTCGGCCATCCTGGTCGGTCAGTTCATCACTGCGCGCGTATCATCTTGCAGGAGGAACACCTACCGGCTTCTCTGCGTGGCTCTAAATCGTGGTTCAAGAAGCTCCACGAGCTCAAGGCCGGCCAAAGTGGCTAAAGCTACAAGCTCATGACAAGATCGTTTCCAAGTTTAGGATGACACTCCAAGTATACACACATGGTTCATGCATGGTTGCGGTGGTTGAAGTTACCGGCTGCGCTTGAGCACAGAGAGCACTGGTACAGACTTACAGTAACATGCATATATGGGTGGTGAAGTTACAAGGCTCGTTCCTAAGTTTAGTGGTAGCTAGAGCACATGGCTGGCTAATGGCTATGGTGAAGTGTGCGAGACAAGATCGTTTTCTTTCTAAGTTTAGCTGTAGGTAGCACAGACACAGTAGAGGAGCTGTGGTGGTCCTCCAAGTTACGATCAAGTTCTAAGTTTAGCAGTGCACAGTACATGGCTGTGGTGGTCCGAGCTGCGATCGATGGAGTTCGCCACGGTATCGTTTTCTAAGTTTAGTGGCACAGTGCGCAGTTGCAGTGGCTCAAGTCGCGAGCTCAAGACGAGATCGATATCGTTCCTGCTAAGTTTAGCTCTCTCTACGGCGTCTAGTACTCCATGTCTGTGATCGTGAGGAGGAGGAGGAGGGGGAGGGGGGTCTCTACGAATATTCCAATCGACGATCCTCGGATTGAAAATGTGACTAGATAAACCTGATGATTTTGTTGAAATCTGAGGCGTCGTCATCGGGATTCGTCGTGGTGCTGTGATGTTGATGAGTGGGCTAGATCGGCGAGCTTATCCGCAGGACCACGACGATGCCATGATATGATCCTACGTGTGCCAGAGGATTTTTTTATTTATTGATGAGGTATCCAGTACCAGACACAAGAATAATCTTATTGCTTACTCGATTAGTATAACAGCGACACCGGGTGCTTTCATGAACAAACATGTTGGCTCAGCACGATCTTGATCCAGCCATCGCTCACAAGTCAGCACTACTAGCAACAGGTGTATTCTACATTTCTACTACTCGGAGAATATGTCGCTGGAGATGAGCTGACCGGTATGCTCTATATGTACGAGTCCAGCATTTCTACTTTTTTTAGGATCGGAGGTACTATAGTATATTTGTGTGAACATTCATGTAGATCCAGGGAAATTACTCTACTACTCGTGCATGATGCCACTAGCAAATGAAGTTGTTGCCTCCATTATGCAAGGTTAATTAATTTTCCAGCTGGAGCATCCGAGAGTAAAAACAGCGAGCACTCCAGGAAGGCCAGGAACTTGTACGTACCGTAATCCCAAGGCATTGGGACGGTTCGTACTGCCTAACACAAACATGGGAAAAATATGCAAGTAACATAGTACTAGAAAAGAGGTGGTTTACAAAATGAGAACAAAAAACTCATAAAGTGTTTTCCCTAAATGTTGAAGACTTTTAACTTGGGGTCATCTAAACACATCCAAATCGGACATAGAAAGACGTGCACCCAGAAATCTCTGAAACATGCAAATGAGCATATCTTAATCAAGTGAAAAAATAACTAGGATTACACAACAGTCATACCAGAAAAGGCAGATACAGTTGCTCAGCAGTTTACAGGAAGATCCGAGCTCGCCATTACAACAGGCCACAACATTTCACGGCCACGGTGTTCCATCCCTAAAACTAGGTAAAAACCTGCTGGGTAAAAGTTTGTCACGACTGCTTGTGAAGTTTGAAGCCAAAAACCCTTGGAACATATTGCTGTGATGGCTTCTGTGGCTTCAAGTGTGGATATGTCATTAAGAAGAGATGAGGAAATGTGGTACCGAAGTATGCTCCATCGATGTCTTGGCAGAGTAAAGGAGATACAGGCGCAACATAACAACGACGCAAGAAATCATTCTAGTATAACTGTAACAACCAAACATGTACGGACACTTATAAAACCAAAAAAAAAAGTCCAAACTGCAGGACAGAGCGAAGTTAAATCATGTTCAGCATGAATCAGTGATCCTCTATCACCACCTAAGCTTTGTTTACAGGATATATGCCTACATTGTTGCCATCGAGAAGGCATAATGATATTTCACAGCTAGAGTTATGTTTCACAGTTTCAGTAGTTCGAAATTTTATACTTGGGGGTATATTGGTTATCATAACATCTTATATCATGGGTGGAGGGAGGATACCGGTATGAAGATAACAACATGGATGAGATACTAAGCTAATATTCTTACCACAGGTGGATGGAACTATCTTAGCTAAAATTTCCATGAAACAGCATGAAAAGTTAAACAAGACATCATAAACTTGAAAAGACTGATAAATGAGCCACACAAGTTAATACTCTTAGGAGACATATTACTAACTATTTCTCAAGGTTCTATAAAGCACTGTGCGATAATTGAGCGTTTTGTCTCCGCTTTTCTCTTTTCTAAAGAATTAAAGAGCTAATCGCAATTAAGCACATGTTTAAGCAGAGTTGAGCGCTAAGTGTTTTGCTCCGCTCAGAGCCTAAGCAAGCGCGCTTTTATAACCTTGCTATTTCCGCAGAATGAAAAATCAAAAGGATACTGCCTTGGTACTTGGACCTTGGGTAGTGTAAATCTTCACATTTTGGACAAAACACCTTCACTGTGCTTGACCTAGGAATATCTGATTGTCCTGCTGGAAGGCAGGGTTGACCACAGCAGTATACACGAGGGCATCTGCCGAAATCATAGTTTTTGAACTTTTCTAACTGCGAGAAATGGAACTGTGTCAGTTTACTACTCTGGCAAGACAAGAAATTATATCGTAATGCAATCAATAGCATCAAACCATATATTACCATTGCAGCTAGACCCTTGCTGGTTAGGATGTAACGTGCATGAATTAATCCATACAGCATCTCTGCAGATGACTCAATTAATTCATTTTGCTCCTCAGTGAACACATCACCTGTATAAACAATGGCTCCATTTAGATGAGTTCAACAGTACACCTAATAGGATCTATCTGCAAATCCTAGCATACAGTAGATTTACACAGGTGGCTGGAATTTTGCTTCTTTATGAAATGAAATTGATGGATATAACAAAGTGTTACAAAAGTAAGTAGACGGTCTGAAAATATAAATTATAGATGCCAAGATTCAGAAACAGGGTGGCAACTGTGTTACTTGTGTATTTAGTATTAAGAACTACTCCCTCCGTTCTTAATTAATTGACTAAGATTTAGTGCAAGGTGTACTAAATCTGAGTCAATTAATTCAGAACGGAGGGAGTAAAAATTAGTAGCTTCGTATGAAAAGGCTATCTTACCATTAGAAGACTCAATGTCTAGGATGAGATCAAGTGCATAGTCATAATATGGTACTTGATTGCTTAGACCACAGAGATTGAAATCATCCTGTATATAATCATCATCGATCTCGCAGAAGAATTCATTTCCTCGCAAGCTACAAAACCATGAAATCCAAGATGTGTCCTCTCCATCAGAACCACTGACATCAGAATCTTCACTGTCAGTTTCGAATTCCTCTGCAGTGCCGAAATAAGAAGGTTAGAGAAAGTCTAGCTATCAAAACAATGATTCTATTCACAATCATAACTATTTCATTATAGTGAAACCCTGAGATATG
Organism: Poa annua; assembly: GCA_026929855.1. Taxonomy (NCBI): domain Eukaryota; kingdom Viridiplantae; phylum Streptophyta; class Magnoliopsida; order Poales; family Poaceae; genus Poa; species Poa annua. The sequence continues at coordinate 72,581,478 of CM049431.1, read as the reverse complement.
AAAAATCATGTGGCTCTCAAAAATTAAGAGCATGCTCCAATGGACAGATGTCTACCATTTGTATTACATAGGTTCAAAAACCACATAACAAAGCAGATTACTATTCCGATAAAGCAAAAAGGAAAAAACTATTGTTGTTGAGTTACTCCACATGAATTGAACTTCCTAGAGTTCGATATAACACTCCCTAGACTCTTTCCATGATTAAGCATAAGGTATTCAATCTTCAACTGCGGCATGAAGAACAGAAGTGATCGGTTCAAATAGAAACTTAAGAGGAAAACCATGTTGGGTGCATATGGTTACATACCTAGAAGGTACGATAAATGTAACTACTATATGTTATTGGATATGGCTAAGATACTGATCCTAGAGCACGAGCACGTGGTCCTCGGTTCGATCCAATGCTACCACAACTTCTAAAAAAACAACTAAATGTCATATTTAGATAATATTATGGTGTGTATCTTTTGTCTTAACACTGCACTCTTTCCATATTTGTATGTTTCCCCAGAGCAAGCGATCATTAAAAATCCTGAAAGCCGAATCAAACCAACCAATATCTCGTCACTAGAAATGCAAACAGCCTAACCTGCAGGTTCCAACCACTTTCCATGTGTGCAAGTTCCACGTCATGTGGATACTTAGAATGAGAAAAAAGTGAAAAAACAAAGAACTAATCACACCAGCCGATATCACCTGAGCCTCAGATGCCTGTTGTAAAGGAGGCGATCCTGGGTTCGGCCCGGTGTTACTCCAATTTTCCATTTTTAGCAGTTAAAATTCTTTTTAAGATACTATCATGGTATGTGCTCTCTGTGTTGATCCTGCTCTTGTTCCATATATTTAGGTTCCACCTATAGCTATATATAAAGGTTGGGCATAAAAAGGAGAAGGAAAAGAACAAAAAACGCAGTAATAAAGAAACTGATATCTCCTCGGTTGGTTTGGTTTCCCGGTACAGGCACAAAAAAAGTTTTGGCAATAACATAGGTAAGTTTGGTTAAACGGTGTCCCAACTGGAGAAACAAACAAAAATAGTGATCTGGCCACACAAAAGAATAATTATTGGAACTCCATGATCAAACTACAGTACTACACTAGCAAATTATTTTACCCTCCATGGGGCATATTCAATGCCAGATGAAAGACTTGTAAAGGAGTGAATCCTATCGGGCGCTAAAATCATCCTGTAGCAAGTGCTGAGGTTACCTTAATATCATCGCATAGCCTCAAAAGATATAGATATGAGGCTTGAGAGCTCTACTGGCCAACAGACAAACAAACATGAAAAGATGACTAAGATGACTTATAAGTTATAGCAAACCAATACCAGAAAAGAATCAAAACAAACTCTACCAGATAATCACGTAACTCGGTAACAAAAAAAATACTAGTGTGGGCAAAGTAAAATCCAGGTAAAAAAACTCTGTAGCCTCTGACCATGCATCTTCAACAATCCTAGCTTGCTGCGCCTACTACCCTTTGTTTCTCTCCACATGTTAGTATGCTCTGACATGAACCCGGATCCCACTGATCCCCACTTATCAAAAAAAAAAAAACTCTTCAGACATTCTTACTCTTCTGTGAATTTCAATTGCGTAAACGCACTTCAATCCTAATAATCAATCGACACGATTTCCAAAAACTATTCACTATTCAGACATCAGACATTCTTACTCTTCTGCAAATTTCAACTGCGTAAACACACTTTAATCCTAATAACACGGCATGATAGGTACATGAAGCACAGACGTCAAAGAGAAAGTAACAAGAGAAAAAGGGAAGCAGTTCTTCAGCTCTAGGCAATGCAGTAATTCCAGTCTCCTGCCTCTCACTGCAAACATGGAAACGGTGCAAGCTGCATCCCCACAAATCAGCAATGACAGCACACCATATGATTTCTACACCTAAAATAACATAGCAAAGGCCGAGTCTTCTAGCCAAAGCAGGCAATGCAGAAAACAAAGCAAGCAACAGAGCTCGGCGAACGGCTACATCCTCACCGGCATCGGAGACCTTCGTCACCGGCGAAGGCTTCGTGGCCTTGCCGATCGGCGGCGTTATTATCTTGCCGGAGGCGATCAGTTCCTTCTCCCTGGACAAACCCCTGGAGGTGGACGGGGACGGCCTCTCCGTGTGCTTCTCGAGCGCCTCCTTGATGCGCTTCCGTTCCATCTCCGCGGCGCCTCCTAATCCCCGATCCCTGTAGGCCGCGCCGCTCATCACCCGAGGGTCGTCGGAGGCTGTGCTTCCGGGAAGCCGCCCGGCCCGACGTGTCGGCGCTCGCAGGCTATGCTAGGGTTTCAGCTGGCTGCGCAGGTGGGAAGAGAGATCGGAGCGGTGACGAGGCGGGGAGAGAGGAGAGAGAGACGGAGCTCGTGGGTGGCTGTTGTAATTCGGCAGGCACCCAGGTGTTTCCTGCAAAATGGACACGCCTGCTCTGCCAGATATTTTACTCTGCTCTTGGGCTCGGAACTGGCCCAAACGCCGAAAAAAGATTTTGGCTGCCGCTCTTTATTTTGAAAATCCTATTTTCAAGTTTCAAGATTCTGATACATAATTTGAATGCTCCAAATAAAGGGCTACATGTAGATGGCCAAAACCACGCTCGTGTGATTTTAGCAAATGTGGCATTAGAATTTAGGAACGAGATTGACATGGGAGATTTACTTAGATTCGACCCCTCTATATAGGTAAAAAAATCAAATGGTGGTGATGATGGAAAATAACTATCCACAATTTTATATACGGAGTAGTTGGTCAAATTTTATAAAATTTAAATGATGAAAACTAATATTCATCATGAAGGTACTCTCATTACTGAGGTTTCATGAATATCTACGTATATTTTATGGTTTACACGTGAGATGTGTGATGACAAATCAGTTAGCCATATTATAAAGTGAAACATTCATGTGGGCAACATGTCCTAATTAGAATTATAAAGATAGATACAAGAACATCAAATTTGGCCGGCGATGTCGAGTCAACTCAGTTCTTGTGAAGGAAATCCACATAAACCATGGCTAAAAAAATCTAAAGATAACTCAAAACACAAAAATAAACTAATAAAAAAATTGAGAAGAAAAAGTAAACTAATAATGCATCTACTTTCTCGAAGAACTTCGGATTATACATTCACAATTCTATGTTGGGATCTTGTTCGTGGTCATCGGAGGCTTAGAGGAGAGGTGGTGGAACGAAGTTGTTGATAACATGTTTCACAACCTTTGTCCTCTCACTGGCCAAGGTTAGCGAGCATTGAGGAAGTAGTTGAACAAGCAAAGTGCAACAAACACATTCAAGTAAAAAGTTGACACGCCAGAAATATGAGAAAAATGAGAACTTGCCAGTGGCAAGATGGTTAGGAGGATGGTTGCATCCCCAGCCCATCAGAGTTCAAACCCCAGATTTGGCGCTGGTGTTTCTCATTTAGGCGGAATATTCTTTCAGTGGGAGGCGACGTTCCCGTCGACAGCGAGGCGCCTGTGGTGACTTCGTCAATCTCAAGACCCGCCGGCTCAGTCGCTCGGAGGTACTCATAGGGGTAGGGTGTGCGTGCGTACGTTCATAGGGGTGAGTGTGTGCCCATGTATATGAGCGCTTGCGTTGTACTGTGTTTCTCAAAAAAAAAAGAAATATGAGAAAATATATTTATTAATTATTCTGTCAATTGTACTACAATGATTGAGTCATTGTTTATACAGACAAGAAAGTCTCGGCCCAAATATTCTAACAATATAATGTTGCATTTGTGTGTGTCTAGTCTGTCTACTATAAAGTCCCGAGGCTTTGTTTATTTTTAGTGTGTATTTAGAGCATATTCTATGTGATTGGGAGGGATTATTTTCGAGCCTGAAAGATTGCCAATAATTTGTTTACTAATCCGGTATTAGATGGGATAATCTCAAGATATCCCCGCCAACCAACCATCTCATGTTCGTCTAGATTAAAAACTCTACCCAATGTAAATGTATTTGATGGAAAAATATTTGTGAAGATTTTTGGAAAGAAAAAAATTCACGAAATCCCCTCCCATCCTCAAACTCATTGGGGCCTTGTTTACTTCCAAGTGTATTTTAGAGGGTTGAAGAGGATTATGGCAGATCCCAGATAACCCCCAGTAGACGGTTTACTTGAGTAAACAAGGTCTGGAGGTGAAATTACACCCCATGTAAATAAGGCCTAATCCTTTTTCTTGGGACAAATCAATACATATATAACTAAAATCTCTATATATTTTCGATTTGTTCATACTCAATGTCGAAAACAAACTACTTTTGACCCAGACAGTAGCAAAGCCCTCTCACACAGAGAGATAAAAGTACAATAAATGTTATTGCAACAACTATAAATTGTCACAAACACCTGCTAATTGCAGGTCAAGAACATATATGAATACTTCGTTCAAACTTGATAAACGTGCGGACTAACTCTCAGTCTAATGAACACGGCAAAAAAAAAGTTATGTCTTGGACATCTTCAACATAAAAGGTGCTATCTCTGCTTTTTTTCACCCACATGTTGTTAACTGTACATCTGTCAGAATCATGGTCATGTGACAATATCATCGACCTCCGAGTGGAATACAAAGCTGGGAAATGTGGTTGTTATGTCCCTGAAACATCAAGAATACGATAAGCAAGCTTCAAATCCATGTTCATGAGAAGAATGCAAGAATGTTTCTAAGCTGGCTTGTGGTTTACTATGCGGAACAACTTTCATTAGTGCGCCAAACTGTCCTTCAAAGTAGGCCACCTTTTGCAAGTTTCAGATGACTGAAACAAAACCGAAGGTCAAGTAAACACTCTCCTACAAGTAAACAATAGAGCCCAATAGTCACCCTAACCTAACCCACTTATATCCCCTAACTTTAAAGCATGTTTAGATTGCTGAAGTTCACATCCTCAATTATCACAGATTTATTTATCTGGCACACACCGCAATTAAGTTTTGAGCAATATATCAACGGAGGATAGATGTAGCTGTGCTAAATGCTTCCAAACTTTAATTTTGTATCCACTCACTTGAGGTATGAAAGAGTCATTATCTTCAACAAGGAAGGATTCCTAGAGACAAAATTCTCCCACTCTGTTCTGTCTATTTTCCCATCCTGATTTGTATCAGCGTCTGAAAATGTCTGTCACCATTAACCAGTCATTGTCAGTAGACTTTGTTAATAGACACAAGAACTATCTACAGCTTAAGCAATGCAAACTAGTTTTTAACAAAATGTCCATTACCTTGTCCAAGATAGTCTCAATAATCTCGTCTGATAACCTCATTTCTGATTCACCTAGAAGAGCAATCAACATCTGCTTTACCTGTACAAGAGGATTATAGAATTTCAATTGACAAATGAAGTATTCATTTACTTTCTACATGCAAGAAATGGTGATGGCCACAACATAAACTTTTGGGATGCTAATTGGTTGAATGGTTCACATTTTCCTTAACAATTACCTAGGTTATATGATCTGGTTCATCAAGAAAACATGCTCGGCTAGAATCACATATGAGAGTTGGGGCCTTGTGGGTGCTTAATATTAAAGAACTCGACTAACATGCACTGGCACATGTGGCATTTTTATTTAGAAGAAACAACCGAGCGCCACAGCGAGGCCAAGCCTTGAACCAGGGTGGGCTGAGCAAGCACACATGCTGCTAGCCAACAGCGCCAAGCTTCAGTTCTCTGTGTGCTTAAAATTTAGAAGGAAGTTATTGGGTAATCTACAGTAAAATAGGAAATGGTTGGGAAATTTGATGATAAAGGTGTGGTCTATGTACAACTTTGGCAACCAGAAACTTTTTGGTGTGCGGCTGTATGGTGGTCAATCTAGAACCACACTTTCGGTGTTAGGTTAGTCCTGCTTCCTTAGTCCGGAAAAAGGCCATGAAAATCATTGCCGTACTATCAGTGTTTGCTCTGGGAAGCATGCCATGCAATCGTGGGAGATTCGCGTTACAGTTTTGTGTCTTTAATGGAAACCGGAGGCATGCCTCCTTTTTTCTTTCAAAAAGGTTACTTCAGCAGTGCATAAGTGCAAATATTACTGGATGAGTGTAATGACTATGTCAATTAGAAATACAAAAATAGAGGCATAAACTCAGAAAAAATCTATATATTACCTCCTTCCGTTCAATAAAACCGGTACCGTCCATATCATATAGCTTGAAGGACCCTGCCATGTATCAAGCAATTCCAACTTTTAGAGAGTGAGAGCATGGTGTATATAAAGTGAAGACAAAACAGAAGGGCTAAAACTTACAGTCAATCTTCTCTTCCATCGGGAAGTTTGGATGAAACACATTTAAAGCTCGAACAAAGTCACCGAAATCGATGACACCCCTTTTCTTAACATCGAAAAGGTCAAATATCTAGAACATCAATCTCATGTAAATTAATGGGTAGTGATAACATTGTGTTCCGCACAAAATAATACTATTAACATCAGAAATTAGAATGGTTGCCAAGAGAATGGATACCCGATTAGCGAAAAGATTTTCCTTCCTTGTATTTTTAAACAGCGCTAGCTGGAACTCTTCCTGCATGATTATACGAATATTAATTACTCATAATTTTAGTTGCCAGTGAATTCAGTACTGATGGAATCGAAATGGTAGTTCAAGATAACTAGCTGTGGTACATCAAATTGTATAGACGTGTATGACTGCTCAACATAAGCCAGTTAATTAAACCTTTTTGATATGTGACCAGAAAATAAATATAAAATTACGCTGACGGGTAAGGATTTTGCCAAGCTGACTAGAACACTCTAGCATGAACGACCAAATCGAAATGAGCAATACAGAGTACAGACCATGCCAATCAAGCAGTTGGCTTTAAGAAATCTTGAAGCTTAGCCAAAATATCTTAACAAGAGATGAACTAGAGGTAAAAACCTTGGGCTACATTATGTTGACATAACTGCAATGATATCATTGTAGGACAGAACCACAACGCTATGTTATGAACAGTTCTGCCCTACTATATTACAGTAATGCTACACTTACGAAATAACCTACGGAAAAAGCTTACGCACTGACGTGGAAGTCCCACGTGGAAGCCATCTCATTGGTCTTCCCTTAAAGGAAAGTGCCGCAATCTCCTGCGGACGGCGCCGATGTCGCGACGCCGGCCGTCCCCAAGGCCCAAGGGTAAGCAGGAGCACCGGATACAGAAGGACGTCTACACGATGCTGCAGATTGCTGTGTGACGCACGCTTGCTCGAGCCTCTCCGTCCTCAACGAAGGTGATAGCGCCGCCGGTCGCCGGCGTCATCGGGGTAGGTGTTGGCCGACGTACGCGTCGAGCGTGGACAACATGGCGCGGTTGCTGGAGAGCTGAAGTCTGAATGTACCCCGGGACAAGCAATAAGGATCTGGAGGCGCCGGCCACCGGATTCGACGTTGTTTACGACTGTGATGACGCACGGCACTAGCAGTTACGGTTCTCCCGAGAGAGAATGATGACCGCGGACGCACGGCCGGGCGCACGTTGCGCAGACACCCAAGAGCTGGACAAGGACGAGCAAGCTGTCCGACGCCGGCGAGGCGGCGACTCGCCGGCGTTCTCTGCTCACGCTCCTGTATGTTTTCTGAGTGAGACTTGTGATCGGTCCGTAGTCGGAGAGAGAATGGACGGGAAGGGATGGCGTTGGAGGATTTCTCGCAATCGTGGCTTCCACGGCAGACCCACGTCAGCCCGTAAGTTTTCCTCCGTAAGAAATCTCCCGTAGGTCTAGCATTATTGACTATATTATGCACTTTCTAAAACCAAACTGGTGACAGTAAGCCTGTCATGAGTTGACACCTATGGCTCTAACAACTTAGGTATCAAACAGGCTCATTGGGTTGCCACATGAAGAACAACGATCCATGTTCACTTCCGATGCTACAGGAAGTGGAATTATCGATAGCTAAATGTAATCACAAAAAAGGACATTGCCGCATAAGTTGCTCAGCTGTAAGAGTATCAGTATGCGCTGAATACAAGTTGTATGTTGCAAGGTTCAGTTTCCACTGTAACAGACAACAACTAAGCAAAACCATGTCTCGTGTGCCTATTTGACAATCGCTGCATATGTTGATCCAATGAGGAAGCACAACGAGTTCTTAAGAAAGTGTTATACCTTGTTGATCAACCCATCGTCAATTAACGAGCCACTGATGCTCTTGAAAAGCTCGAACAAAGCTTCAACTTCGCTAACGCTGACTATAGGAATAAAACATCAAGCGAACGAAGTCAAGTCAGTGACAATCCAGCAAGAATTCACGAGACAGGACACGGGAGGTGGATCAATAGAACATCAAAGCACATGCCTAGTAAGTACTTGTATGAAATATAATATGGCAAGCATACATTCAGATTATTCGTTTCGCCTCCTCGAGTATCTACACGATAGTCAGCACCTACGTAGCATATTCCATTTCCGATCCCAATCCCGGAGGAGTACACGGGAGCTAGCTAGGCACGCGCAAGCAAGCAGAAGCAGGAGCAGGATTCATGAAATGGATTTTGCGTGGGAAGGGGGAAAAGGGGCGCGGGGGGATCGAGCGAGCGAGGGAGGGAACTCACAGGCGGTCTGGGAGGCGAGCTGGACGGGGTCCTCGTAGCCGGCGGGGTGCTGCCTCCGCTTCGCCGTGGACTGGACGCACCCCATCGCCGCGCCCGCGCCCGGAGAAGAGCGCAACCCAACCCCCGGCGGCCTCGTACCTATCGCCGGCGCGACCAATCACGCATCACCGCCGCCTCCACCCACTGCATAGAGGTGTGGAGCTCCTGCGCCAGCCGGCGGGTGGACTGGTAGTGATCCGGTTGGGTTGGTCGGCGCGGGGTTCCGGCGGTCAGGGCGGGCGGCGGTGTGGTTTGGCTGGTGGGATGGATGGAGGAGTCGCGGAATCTCGTCGTAGCGCAACGGGACAGCGGGCTTGGGCTGTGTGGTCTGGTAGTAGTTGCCTTCGGGCCTCCGACTCCGAGGACAGGAGCGCGCCTTTGCGCACGTGACGGTCGCTCGAAACCCGCCGGAACCGGGATGCGCGTCGGCTTCGAACCGGAAAGAGACCGTCCAGTCGCGCAGAGTGGGCGGCGCATCAAATCCGTCGCTCGCACCCACCACCCAAGCAACGCTTGCAGACGCGCGCCACTTGTCGGGCCTGGGTCCCGCCAGAGATTTTGTTTCGGGCGATGGTTCTACCAGAAATAATGCCAAACCGAAAGCCAATTAGCCAAAACATGTGGAACGCCGTCCATGATGGATACAGTCAGGAAGATGCTCCGAGCAAGGACATTACTATCACAAAACCAATACTTCGAAGAGGTGAAGGCCGGTTCAACCCTTTTAAGTTTTCGGCCAAAAGTCCATCGTATTTCTATGAAATTTCTACAAACAATACTTACGAGTTGATTGAGAGCGAATCGACACTATTTTTGACAATTATGACCTACCTGTCGGGTTTGAGATAGGACCTTACCTGACAAGTTTGCTAACTCCTTCATTAGGGATCTTTGATACAACTCTCGTGTACAACAGAGACAAATAGGTAGTATTAGGTAAAACCTTATAGTGTCTCATGGTACTAATGAGAAGGCCTAGCCGCCCAGACTAAGGATACCGATGCTTCACTCCCTCAAAAAACATGATTATGCTGAATAAACTTTAGTTAGGTTGCTTTGCTTGTGAAGAATTCGAAAACTTTATGAGTACATGCACGTATTATGCAGTCTACAAAGGGAAAAAGGTTCAAATAGAGAATGATGATGGATACGGTGATTTACGTATTGTACTTTCAGTATTTTGAAATCTATGTTGGTGCATCGATACTAATGCTAACGTTCATGTGTATGCTGACTAGACCGCTCAAGATTCAACAATTCTAATGGAAATGGGTCACATGATGTCAGTTCGTGATGGCGAGTATTTTTTTTAAAATATTTGATGAATTGTGTGAGTAATATGATATTATTAATGAGAAGTCGCATCCCTATTAACTCCAATAAAATGGGGTTACCGGGAGGAAAAATTGACTGACTTGACCACTACCGTGTTGTTGGACACTGTTGGTTTATTTGAAACATGATGAGTAAGACTCTATTAACTTCATGTTATATCCTAAATAGTGTTCTAAACAAGAATAAAGAGATAACCCAACATAAATAGTCAATTTGAGCAAAACCACATTTTATTACTCGCATGATGATGCTTGTGAAAGTCAAGGACGAGGGATGCCCCCATCAATACCCATGGTTACTAGTTTAGGCTAAGAGTTATGAGGTAGAGAACGTGTAGTGTTGGTAGATTCGTCGGCTGACAAGCAAGAGTTAAACAGGTTCAGGGCTCTCGATTGACATAACACCCCTACTTCCTGCATGTCTGTTATTTATTGTGAATATGCGACGAGTACAAGTGTCTAGCAAGATGTTGATCTTGCTAGGGTTTGATGAATCTGATTGGACGCCTCCTTGATCGGCCACCCTCCTGTCCTTTATATATAGCCTTTATATAGAGGTACAGGTCTCAGGTAGTAAACCGACTAGGATTACATATATGGAATGTATAATCGACTATGTCTATCTATGGTAGAAGTTTTCGACTTGGGATTCTCTTGTTGGGTTTCTTCAGTCTATCGAGAATTGGGTTTTACGTGTCATTACGTGAACCGGGTACCCACACGAAGGGGTACCCGTTTAGTATAACCTCGTCAGTCAACATACCAATCTCCGATGTTAGTCGATAACAACAATATTGTTACACCAACATCTAATATGTTTTGCAATGGATTAGTACGTGTGACACGCTTCGATCTTCAATTTTGTAATGATTGTTGATGCGCAGGCGTTGCAATTGTTCACGTTGTTTCATATAGTTTCACATGAGAATATTTTGTTTAATGATCAATTATATTTTGAATTACTCATCAACCTCCTAAATTTCAACGGATGTAATAATGTCATCCGAACAAGGTTCTGCAACCCGAAACATATTCATCGTGTGCATGGATAAAAGATCGTGAAAAGATAGACACGTAACGAAGAAACCGGTCAGACCCATGCGCTAGACTCTAGAGTAGCCACGTCACGTTAATCGACCATCGCCGCGTCGGACGTGCCATCTAACCCAGGGCCCCACACCTGCCGCCCCCGGATTAGGTGAGTCCCGGCGGGCCCCACTCAACCGCGACGTATCTCCGGCCCCACTCGATCGCATTTCAAAAACCGCCACTGTCTCCCACGCTACACGCGTCGCCCGTCGCCGCCCTCTTCCGTCGCTTCCGCTCCAACTCCAACTCCGACCGACGAGACCTCTAGCTTCGCTTTCCGGTGACGGTGACCAAGGCGCGCGCAGGCGATTCTCTATACTCTTCTCCGCCTGGCTCCTGGTCCGCGGTTGGGTCAGCACTCGGAGCTTCTCTTCTCTCTCGCAGTCGGATTCGTTCGAGTTGGAGCCGCCGCCGGCCCCCTTCAAATTTCACGACGGACCCTGGTGCCGGCGGGTGGTGGCGATGGAGGAGAGGTACGAGGCGTTGAAGGAGCTGGGATCGGGAAACTTCGGGGTGGCGAGGCTGGTCAGGGACAAGCGCACCAAGGAGCTCGTCGCCGTCAAGTACATCGAGAGGGGCAAGAAGGTATCGTGTTTGTTTCTTTGGCCACTTTCCTCCGTGCTTATAGTTATTTTAGGCCTGGTCGTAGAGGTTTCATCGATCGGACTGGTGGAGTTGGGGTTACTTCTTTGAGAAATGGATTGATCCTCGAATGGAAGCGTGGTGAATATGACTGCACTACAGGTTTGTGTTGCCGGATGGATGACTTTTTGGTGCTTGTTTGTGCGCGTGCAGATTGATGAGAATGTGCAGAGGGAGATTATCAATCACCGGGCGCTCCGGCACCCTAACATCATACGATTCAAGGAGGTAATTAGGAAATCCTGACTCGTTTATCTTTGGTGAATTCCCCTGTTGTGGATGAATTTGTATTGGTTAAATTGGTTGGCTCTGAAGTACTCTAAACTAATCCGTGTATCCAGACAGCAGAAATGCTTCTTTCGGTTTTGGAAAATAAATGGAGGTTAATTTTAATTTTTGCAATCATGACGGCATCTGCCATTTATTAGTAATACAAAACTGTATTTTACGGTCCATATATTGATATCGATTTTGAATCGTAGAGGTCCATATTTTTGTCTATATAAGATTGGTCAAATACACGAACATATTTTTTTTTACTTTTGCAAATTTATATGCCTTTTTTTTGTAATGGAGGGAGCAAAAAATTTTCATCGAAAAGTTAGCGGTGATATTTGGCTGGGCAGCACCAATCACACATTCCAGGGTCACTATGAACAGCTGAAAAATTTAGAGTGGTTTCAAAACTCAAAAGCATAGAAGTTTATTCTAGATGATGACTGAGACTAGATAAAACTTAATGGACTTACTACAGTATGGTGTTGTTTGTTTTATAAAAATATGGTCTTATTTCCTGAATCAATCGAGAACAGGTTTGTTTAACCCCGACGCACCTTGCGATTGTGATGGAATATGCTGCTGGTGGAGAACTCTTTGAAAGAATATGCACCGCAGGGCGATTCAGTGAAGATGAGGTTGCTCTTGACCCTGCTTACTTACCTTATTATATCATATGGTTATCTTTCTTAATTCTGAATCAGGTCTGCTAATAGATATAACCTGTCTGCTACGTGTGTCAACAGGCAAGGTACTTCTTTCAGCAGCTACTTTCAGGGGTCAGCTACTGCCATTCCATGGTATGCTTTGCTTATTGAAAATCTTCAGTATACACAACGGGCACAGCTGAAGTTCCCATAAACTGACACTGCGAATGCAGGAAATTTGCCATCGTGATCTTAAACTGGAAAACACTCTCCTGGATGGGAGTCCAACACCTCGTGTAAAAATTTGCGACTTCGGTTACTCAAAGGTGATATAGTTACTGATATGTTTCCCAGTCTTTTGAGAAATCGGCATTGCTCTTTCCTTACTGGCCGAGTTGGCTACTGTGGTTTCCAGTCTGCTTTGCTGCATTCCAAGCCAAAATCAACAGTTGGTACCCCGGCATACATAGCTCCGGAAGTTCTTTCGAGAAAAGAATATGACGGAAAGGTAAGTTCAACCTTTAGCAATCTGCAATTCGGCATCCACCTCTTTTACCAGTATAACAGGTGAAATAACATGTAGGAATATCAGTTAGTACTTACAGAAGTAACTTAAACTTGCGATAGAGTTTAGACTGAGCTAAAGTAGATTTTTAGATGAACCTCCCTCAGTTAAGGTATAGGTATCTAGCTTGTTTAGCACATACTCGTTTAGCAGAACATCATGATATATTTTGCTGTTGAATTAGAGCAGTAGTAATCAAGTTGAAGGATATGCAGCTCTGAAAGAAAACGGAGTAAGGAAACTGACTATTTAAAATTTGATTTTTGCTGTTCATGTAGCAGTAGTATCAGCCTTTTTTTTTCCTACACCGCTGATAGCTTACCACTGTTCCAATGCCACTGAAAATGCTTACACTGGGCACAGATAAAGACCCGTAATTAACTGTGAATATCTGCTGTGAAGATCTTCAGTAATGTATGATGATGTTATCCAAGTTTATGAATGTTAATCTTATCATGGTTCTGAGACGTTACATGATTGTTTACCTCTGTATCTTATGACGAAACGGTTTTCCTTGTTCAGGTAGCAGACGTTTGGTCCATCGGCGTGACATTGTACGTGATGCTCATCGGTTCATACCCATTTGAGGACCCCGAGGATCCAAGGAACTTCAGAAAAACGATCAGCGTAAGTACACAATCCCTCCTCCTTAGTTGCCATCCTTCACTTGTTCAGTACCCTCCTTGACTTAGCGTGCCCGAAACTCCGAACTCAACGCGAATGCACGTTTTGTGACACTCGACAGAGAATCCTTGGCGTGCAATACTCCATTCCGGACTACGTCAGAGTGTCCTCCGACTGCAGACACCTGCTATCCCAAATATTCACTGCCGATCCTTCAAAGGTACTACAACCACTAATTATCCTCTTTTCTCTTTCTGTTCAGTAACTTGCAAGTAAAACTTATTCAGAATGCGACACAAGGGAAATCTTTGATGTCCATACTCTACCTACGTTCTATGCATCTTATAATACACCGTGATTCACCGAATAGTCCCTAACAAAGATGATTCTTGTATGTCAAACTCTGAAAGAGAATCACGATCCCTGAGATCAAGAAGCTGCCGTGGTTTCTGAAGAGTCTGCCGAAGGACATCGCGGAGAGGGACAGAGCCAACTTCAAGGAGCCGCAGCCGGAGCCGGCGGCGGCGCAAGCCGTGGACGAGATCATGCGGATCATCCAGGAGGCCAAGGCCCCTGGCGACATGTCCAAGTCTTCTGCGGACGCGGCTCTGCTCGCCGAGCTTGCCGAGCTACAGAGCGACGAGGAGGAGGAGACCTACTGACTGAAACATCGCAGTGCATGCAGGTGCAGCTGTGTAGCTGTTCATACTACATACGATCTGGAATACGGTTTGTTGAGACAGCAATAAGGCGCCGACGCGTATGATATGATTGTGATACCTGCTGCACTGGCGCTGTGTATATTACTGAATAATATTGCACGAATGTAGCGCAAGAATAAAAGAAGATGATGCGAAAACAACATCTTCCAACCTTGTTTCGCTACTTCGAACGGGGAACGGTTTGGCTTGCAAAAAAATTATTACATCGAGACGGGTTACACAAAAAAAGTTCAAACCCTGATTTGAACAATATACCTAGATGAACATAAACGTCAATTTTAGATTGAGTACCCTCTAGTTTATAAATATGTAAATAAATGACATTTTAGACATTCATAAGGTATTGAAGAAGCAACATTCACTGAAAGTGTTTTATGCTCCCGAGCATCAGCAATCCTGGTGTTTACAAAAAAATCGAAAAAAATATTTACAAGTTTTGAAAAAATCTGAAAAAACATTCGGGTGTAGCCAATGATGTATCCCACAAACTTGCAAAATATAAAGGCTTGTTTTACAGTACCCTTTTGTTGGTCACCGGAGGGAGCAGTGTAACTTCATAGGAACGATTGAGATGAAGAGGCGGGGATTAGGCCCAAGAGCCCAGTCAGGCAATTTTTTTTTAAGGTTAGCGACGCGGTAAAACAATAGATACAACAACAGATCCTCCACGCCGCCGCTGTCTCGGCCTCCTCCACGCGACGACCCCGCCACCGGCATGTACAGCTCCTACGACCAGATCTCCACCTAGCCCCCTTCATCGTCCTTCTATACTATCTCTCGGTCGCTGCGTCCATTGCCACGACCCCGATCCAAGTTCCGACAACGTCGTCGCCTCGCTTGGCAAGGCGGTTGAGCTCGTCACGCTTTTTCGGAAGCAAGAGGCCAGACGGTCGATGCGCACATGCTGGAGACTGCGGGGTGGACTCCAAGGACCCCTACAAGGGAGAAGGGCAAGGTCCACGATAGGTTCAGGCACATCAGCGTCTCTCTCCTTATCACCGCGACTTCAATGTCGCCGGAATGGTCGACTCCAGCTGACCCCTTCGACCTCTAGCTGCCGCAGATCGGTGGACAACTGAACCTAGCTAATCAATCATGGAAGAATGTTTTCTTCGTCAGATTCGTCTTGAACGAGATGTTCACTGCCATTGGCAGGCGGAAAGGATGCTATACGGGAGCATGGACGGCCACGAGGCACTGCTGAGCGTCGGCGGCCGAGGAAAGGCGGTGCCAAGCTGCATTCCGACGAACGGCACGGGGACCTCGTGATGGCAATTTGATGTCGCCGTTGCAGATAAAGTATCCAGAACATCCGTGCAGTCCAACCTGTCCTCCATCTCAACTGAAGAACATGTCCCTATAACTAAAAAAATTGTTTCTACAAAATTTAGTGATTTTGATCACTCAGTGTGAATATAGTAATCCATGGATGATCAATATTGTTTTCAGTGGCTGTTTATTATGCACACTGAACTGATCTATTGAAACTGAAGACACCAATTCGCTGACATGTGTTTAATTTCAAAAAAAAATGCTGACATGTGTTTCCTTGTAGATAGTGATAAGATGATAATGCACGTTTGCTCAAGCCATATTGTAGCACAAGAAATGAAAATTCAGTTTTTATTCATAATGTAGAGGTGTAATTCGTGATGAACGGAATATATAAGCCATTGCCATCTTACAGTTCTTCATAGTTTCAGTTTCGTCAACAAATATTTTTTTACAAGAGGGCAATGAAACTACAAAGTGGGTCGATAGGTACTGAGCCTCACTAAAATCAGGAGACAAAAAGCTGAAAAGAAATTGTACAAGATAACAAAGAGGAAATCCACGTTGGCCTTCTCCGCTGCCGTAAAACTGAATTCTCAGCTATTTATTTGGCATGGTAGGGTAATCCTCTTGCCAAGTTGATTGAAATTTCTGGTCGTAAAACGCCAACTCATGAATGAGCTTCTTCACAAAATCGATAGCCTCGCTTTTCCCCACCAGCAACACTCCAGCCACAACAACAGGATTTTGCTGAAGAAGTTGCCGTATGGTCGATGAGCCCCACACCCGTAAAGCTATCGACAATTAGGCCATAAAGTAGCCAACACTGGCAGTATTACCTGCACAGACATTGTTTACACTACTATTAAAAGATGTGAAAATGCAAAGGTGCAGCGGAGCGGATATGAACGTACTATTCTTCTTGTACTTGCCATACTATCATGCAAAGGTGAAAACATAATATAGTTGTTTCAATGGAAAGGATTCTAGAATAACCATTTAGCTAAAGTGAAACCGTTTCATTTATAATCAAAGTGTCAAATACAACAACGTTTCATCCATGCTATAATCAAAGTGTCAAATACAACAGCGTTATCGTTGTCGCTTACCTGAAAAGTAGCAAGCTAAGCTAGCTATCCGACCATTTGGCAAAAGAAAATTCAACATTGATTAGCACTTAGAGTCTGACCAAAACATGTACAATTAATTACAGCCTACTTGATAGATTCAGTCAAACATGTTCACATGAAGTGATTTGCATTTGTTCTATTCATGATTAGGAATTACTTCAGTTCTAAAATTTTGGAAGTCGTAGCATTGCACTATTGAGTAGTATGATAGTAGGACTAAGAGTTGTTCGCTTTGGTCAGGCTTCTGAATGCGGTCATCTTTCATAGTATCGAGTGTATGCATGCATGATCATGAGTGACTATGGTGTACAATCGTGGGTTGTATCAACTATCTCGAGGATCTTTTTACCTAACAGGGTATGCATATGTATTGTTGGCATCTGCTATCTAGAGTAGTAAAGTACAATCAAGAGTACAAGCTGACAGTGATTTTAGATGAGATTATGTGGCATTATGCTGCTGCTTTCAAGTCAGCACCAAGTATAGGCAGAGAATTGATCCACACAAAGGAGTACTCCAGTTTCTACAAGGCTACATGCCTACAGCTAACATGGTTTACAAGTAGCACGGGCAAAATGTCTACTGACACCAATGAAACGAACACTAAATATTGTTCTACTCGTCACATCAACGAGTAGTATGCACAAGAAGTACTGAGAGAATTATCCTAGCGCACATGTGCGGGCAGTGGAGCACGCTGTGGGCGTCGCGGTAGAGCATGAGCTGCCGGTTGAACACGGTGAGCGGGAGCGCTGCGTCCTCGACCACCTCTTTCTTCCGGTTCAGCGGGTACCACTGCTGCCTATCATACCTCATAGCCTCGTCCTCCGCCCACCTCGCCCTCTTCCTCGTGGATCAGCACGCCACCCTCCTGCGTGTCGGCCGAGCACGTGCAGGAGATGGTGGAGCTCAGCGCATCGACGGCCGCCGCCGACATATCGAACAGCTCCCATGCCGCGGCCGGCGGCCCCCTCTGGTTCCCCACTCCGACATGGCCGACGAAAGTGACGAGGACGGCGGCGGCTGTCTGCGCGTGGGAGCTTGATTTAGGGTTATCTCTGAACTGATTTTTTTAGTGGACGTGAACTGTTATTTACTTTTGGGCCAGGATCATCTGAGTTTTTGGGCCGCGGCCTGGCTGCGTGCGCGGTGCAAGTTTGGCAGCAGTGTAACTTTAACTGGTCAAGTTTTTAGCAGCAGTATGATTTGGTTTAGACCTTTGGATGAATGAAAATGAAGGACTCTTATTCATCTAAGGGTACCATAAAACATCTAAATATAAACTTTAATACTTTGTATTCTGCACTACACAAAAATAACAAAAATCTGATAGATTTCGAGATATGAAAATATACATATTCAAATCTATACTTTTGTCATTTTTGTGTTGCCCAAAATACAAAGCGTTTGCAGTTTATATTTTAGAAATTTGTATCATACGTCATTATCTAGATGTAGGATTTTTTTCCAGAATTTATTCAAACTTTTAAATATTTTTCTATATGTTTAAACCACCACGATCACTGGTGCTCGAGACCATAAAATCTCCTACTCCTCTGATCTGTTTTAAGTGTCGTAGAAATACAACGTACTAGACACAACTCGATTGCACAGCTTGCGACAATAAATTCGGATCGGAGGTAGTATATAACATTCACTGGTACTAAGTTTTACTGTATTACACGCACAAAATATTAAAAATATTCTGAAAAAAAAATTAAGACAGATATTTGCATATGGTTTTCAAATTCTACTACAAAAGGTGAAAAGGTGGTGTCATTCAAGGTTTTACAAAATTGATTAAAGGTATGTTCAAGACGTTACTTTCTAGAGAACTTGAGGAAGTACATATATAGCATAGTTTAACTTTTTGTTTCTCTATTGAGTAGTTTTGATTAAGAGTTTTACGATGCAGTATATGCACATTATGTCCATATAAAAACAAAGCATTCACGAAACTTTTGTAAAAAGTCTAAACAGTAATTTAGAGAGACAACAGTTTGTTTGATCTCATGTATAACAGTGAGTTTATGCTTAAACCGAAAATTTGTCTTGAGCTTCAAGTCGGCATGAAAGAAAACAATAATAGCCTATGACCGGTCGGCTCGACGAAGACATACCCAATGGCCCGGTAAGTAAATCATGAGGGCATCAAGGTGTGCGCGAGCACCTTTTAATGGTGCAATAGCACCTTTTCTGAATAACTGAAGGCGCGGGAGCTGCAAATTTTATTTAGGTTGTGTGAAAAAAATCTGAAATAGTTTATTTGTGTAGCAAAGGATGATCCAGTTTCTTAGTGGCCATCATTTTCGCCAATATTTTATTATGTGTAAGCAAATGGGACTGAATCTTAAATGCCTACGCCACCATTTCCGCGTAGAGCAAAGCCTTTCCTTGTGCCTGAAATGCAAAAGAAGGTTGAGATGTCGATGCCTGAATCATGGCATTGTTCTCTCTTCCGACAAACTCCATTCCGATGAACACTTTGATTCTGGTAACTTGAAGATGATTCACTCCTAGAGGCTAGAGCTAACCCACATTTCCAAGCAGTGTGTGAAACTAGGAGAGCTCTGGATGTTACAGACAGTGACAATGGTTTGACCATTTATGACATTCACATGCATAATAGGAAGGGCCTTCTATGGATATGATTCTATGTCAGCATTTGAAAGAGCATTTTCCCTCATGGGTTTTGGTAATTGAATGTCAATCTCTATGGACTAATATTTACTTTGAGATATCATTATAGATCATGTCTATGGAGTTGTGGAGTTCATGTGTTGGACTCTTGAAGCTTATGTGTTGAGTGGAGCATATTGCAAGTATGTCTTGAAGGATTCAAGACATCATATTAGTGAAGAAATGTTGCAAGATACAAGGTTGATCAAGATGTTGATCAACACACAAAGCTACAAGATGTACCAAGAGCGATCATGTATCTCTTGGGATGGTAAACACTTGTCCGCGTAGCTTTGTGAACTAACCCATGATATATGTGTGTGTGGTATCATTATATGAGGTTAGGTATCTTCCCATGGGCTTGCATCAAATGAAGATCTCATATAGCTCATGGAGGATGACGTCATGTGGTGATCGTCATCAAGGTGAGATGTGCAAGACCAAGACCAAGAGAAGCTTTTTGAAGAGATCCTATGCTTGGTGCTTGCAATGGATACATGAAGATGGAGCTAAGCGAGACTCTCCCATTGTGAGCATGGGGGAGTATTTGGAGAAGTCTTCATCAAGCATGTGCTTGGACGCGCAATCAAGAAAGATGAACCACTTGAAGAGATCAAGATAGTCATAATCCAACTCAAGTGGAATGCTCAAGGCAAAGGTATGATCTTGATAGGGCTATAGGATAGATAGGCGTACTATCAAGAGGGGTTCTCAAGTTGGTAACTTGATCGCATCATTGTGGAGAGCTCAAACCTTTGCATACTTGGCATATCATGTTTCTTGGTTCTTACTTGGCTTTTATGGTGGTGAGGAGTTAGAGCTTGGTTCATCTCCATGTCAAGCTCTTGTTCATCGAAATCAGTTTTACTTTGGACAACTTGTTGCGTTTTCGGTGGCGGAAATATTGTCGGTTCTACCATGTGGAAAGTCCCACACCTTGCCATGTGTGGTGATTTTACTCTATTTATGGGGTACAATATTTCCATCGCATCATTGTGGAGAGCTCAAACCTTTGCATACTTGGCATATCATGTTTCTTGGTTCTTATTTGGCTTTTATGGTGGTGAGGAGTTAGAGCTTGGTTCATCTCCATGTCAATCTCGTATTCATCGAAATCAGTTTTACTTTGGACAACTTGTTGCGTTTTTGGTGTCGGAAATATTGTCGGTTCTACCATGAGGAAAGTCCCACACCTTACCATGTGTGGTGATTTTACTCTTTTTGTTGGGTGCTCATCGTCGCTATCTTTCCAACAAAGTTGGTCTCACCTCATTTGGAGTTCATTTGCAAAAGTTATAGAAGTTTTCGTTTCGGTGTTTTGCTGATTCGGATTATTGGGGCCGGAAATTTCGTTCTACCGGAATTTCCGGTTCCCCAGCTGATCCAAGAAAACGGCTAAGGAAAGGAGAAAAAGGGTTCTGACTCCAGTCGGAAATTGTGCTCGGAAATTTCTGTCTATCGGAAATTCCGAGTGCCCCAGAAAAGTCCTCCAGAAATGGCTAAGGAAAAGTTTGGTTTTGCTTCTGACTTCAGCCGGATTTTCAGCTCGGAAATTTCATGGACTCGGAATTTCCGGTTGACCGGAATTTCCGAGTCTCACTTATACCGGAATTTCCGAGTGTCAAAACAGCCAACGGCTATATTTCCTGGAGGGGTATAAATACCCCTCCCCTTCTTCTTCCCCAGGAAATGCAAGGCAGCACGACTTTCCCCTCTCTCCTACTCCATTGTTGACCTTGGAAAGCTCACTTCCCTCTCAATCCCTCCATTGAATCTTCCATATTTTTTAGGGAAAGTTGAGAGGAGATCTAGATCTACAATCCTACCAATCTGTCTCTCCACTGTACACGAGGCCACGACCACGGTCACCAGCTCCAACTCCCCTCACACCGGCCCGACCGGCGGAGGAGGGCCAGAGCGACGCCGGGCGGGCGGAAGGAGCTCTCAAGCGGAAGGGATAAGGTTAAGGAGAGAGGAGAAGAGAGAGACCCTGTAGGCGCCCATGTTTAGCATTGGTGACGGTTCAAGACCACCTGACTACGCCTCGGCGTGCAAACTGATTTGATAAGGCTCATGTTTCTTCATGCCAAAGAGAATACCATTTTTAGATTTTCAAGATCACCACATAAAGAATATTTGCTAAAGAACTGTGTGGATGATTCATATTAAGAAAATTCATGATGATTTGTGTTAAATTGTTACGATTTTAAATGATTATGTCGCTTCGAATGAACCAAGGCTCCAGGACCAAGCTGCCTGGGAAAGAGGACATGTGAAGAAAATGTGTACCTCGTTTTTTTTCTAATTCACACCTACAACAAAGCTTACCAATATGTTTCGAAAACATGCCTGCTCTAGCTCTATAGGGAGAGCCTTCCTGAGAAAATTCACCGAGCAAAGGTTTGAATCCTTGGTATATTGTCTTTACTCCTCCATATCTGATCAAGGAGCTAGATTGTTTCCTAGAGAGACTTCCTTGGTTTGTCCTCTCTTGATTGATATAAATCCTGCACACAAGCATAATATGCACTCTTTGCATGGAATTTCCCGTTAGTTCTTAGCTTCCAGTAAAGAAAGTCGTCATGGTTAGAATCAATAATAGGGTTGGCTACATTTAATGATGTGAGTTGTAGAAGACCTAAAGATGGTGTGGGTTATTTCCTCGTTCCACATCTTCTGATTTGGGAGCCAGAGAGCTTTCACAAGTACATGGTAGATGAAGGTGGAAGAAGTCCAAGCCTCATACAAGGGTGAGCTCCTGTTAGATACATTACCCCGTGTTACTTGGTAGGAGGAATGTGCCTTCAAGATGTGTAATGTTTTGAAAACGGAGGTCCAGAAGGCTGATTTGGGGACATTAGGCTTTGACAACCACATGGAAGAATCTGGGAAACCCTTTGCTTTCATAACCTTGTGAAGATGATCATAGGGTTTTGCGTTATACGCTGCCATGAGAATTAAGTTTGGTTGGCATCTCCAAATTTCTAAACCTCTTTCTTTCTCTAGTAAACAAATGTCTCGCCAATCTTTGAGACTACGGCTATGAGTGGTTCCTTCCATAATTCATATCCACAGAAAGCTCCCAATGGTGTCTATTAATGTGCTGAACCGAGAAAAATATTTTGATGGTCTGAATCATGGAGTTGGGAACATGCTTGTTGAAAAAGATACCATATTTTGCCAAATTTGGAGATTGACCCGATGTAAAAATTGTTTCATGGTCATGGCTTCTTGAACAGAAGCTTTTCCATAAATGAGAAGATCATCAGTAAGAAAACAAAGCGTGAATGGGATGGCAATTTAAGATGAGCTCATATCTTGCCAGAAAGCTATTGGACATGACATTTTGCAGCGTTAACGACATCACGTTGATAGAAAGGGCGAAAATATGGGGGGGGGGGGGGGGAGGCAACACCCTCCTACCGAAATCTCGCAAAGGGTTGGCAATTAATGACAATTGACGTGGACTACAGAATGCACGGCCACAAACAAAATTAGTGAAATGACCATGCAACCCTTTACGTGCGAGCGTAAAGATCCATTCTAGAGGATCAAAAGCCCTAGCACGATCAACTTTGAGTATGAAAGATTGATGTTTCGAGAAGTTTAGAGCAAAAGAGTGTGCTATTTGCCTCACATAGATGATATACTTATGAATTTATAGACAAAACATATATTTACTGTGTCTTAAAGTTTCAACTCATGACTAAACAAATAGAAATGATAATTTTGACTTCCAATAGTACCAGTTTTGTACTGTTCAATCCAGTTTTGTATTTTTGTTTCTTTATCTTTGAGTCAAATTTGAGTGTACAACTTTAGTACAAAAAAAGATGTGCACTTCTATGCCCTAATTTTTTTTCCGGAATTTTTAGCCATGCTTAAATTCATTTTTTACCGATATGCCCCCTATATCTCCGGAACCAGCCCAAGCCACGACAGTAGCTTGTCATCACCAGGACAAAAAAAGTAACGGAAGAGAGCAGCACGCGAACCAGCGCTTGCGGCGGCGGCGAGATGGCCTCGGGCAAGGGCAATCGCGCCTCCTCCACCGACGACGGCGAGATCCACCCTTCCTCCGGAGACAACGGCGGCCGCGCGAGTGGCAGCCACGGGTTCAACCTCTCCTCCGTGGACCAGGTGCGTGTTTTTGCGTGTTCGAGCTCGCGGCGGCGTAGTTTTTGCCTCGCGTTTTGAGGGTTCGAGCGCCTGGGTGTTCGTCTTCTCCGATGCTCACGAGGATAGGGTATGGTGGTGTCTGCAGGAGATCGAGGAGATGCGGAGGAGGCTGCGGCAGTTGGAGGAGCTCGAGCAGCAGGAGATACTACCCGCCGCCACCGCCGTCGCGTCCGATGGTAATCTATATAGTCGCTGACGCCGTCTCCATTCCTTGCGTATTACGTTTTGTTTCGTATCTAGGACTTTTCCGGAATGAAATCGGCCGGATGCATGTCAGACTGAGCCCCCTATTAGTTGGGTGTCATGTGGTTCGAGCGATTCGGCTCGTGGAATGCTCAAAAGGGTATAGTTTCTTAGTTTCTGACGAGTTCTTTCAGGTTGGTAGTCAGAATAGTTGATGCAGTTGAGTATTTGTAGCCTTGTAGGTGATGGGTGGGTGTATATTTCAGCATTGTGTCTTTGTTCCTTTCATTTTCTCTGTTGGTTTGTACCAGTAATGCATTTGAACAAGAACAACTTTGTTAATGATCGTTATAGTGTTCTAAAAGGCAGTAGCCAGGCGGCGGGGCTGGCCGCAGTGCCTACTTATGGGCTAGGCAGCCGCCTAAGCGCGCAAAGAGGGAGGGTGGCACCTCCGCGACTATGTGGATGACTTCTGTAAAACAGGGTTCCAATGGATGTCTCATGGATTTACTACAATAATGGTGCATTGGTCCGGCTCGCCTGGTCACGTAGTGGATTACATTTGTGGTTTAGCTAAGTATATTTCTTTACTATGGTTGTAGTTTTGCGTGCTTTTCGCAGCTCGTCGCCCTTACTATCTAGAGGAATGTTAGATTTTTTCCCTATGGTCAACTATGAGCATCATCCAGTCATCAACCTCATCCTGCATTCCACATTTCCCCAATTTTACTGGTGTGTTTCAGTCGTGAATAGGGTAAATTAAGAAGGATGTGCTTGGGTACCTGATTTATTCCAATAACGCAATGCTTACTTATCTGTGTCGCTGAGAATAAGTTCATGATGGATTTTGTTTCCCAGTTGGGATTTAGTTACTATGGAAAATTTCATTGCCAAGTAATGCATTAAATATGACTATGTCCTACGTGCGTGTGTGAACTTATTTTCAGCTTATACAATTGGGCACCAATACCAAACCTGCATCCGTTACCGTGGTGATGACTGATGATTTGATGTCAATGTTCTAAATAAAGCATGGATTATATACACTGATATTGGCAATGAAGTTTATGCTTTTCACTTTTTTTTCATTTATTGGTACTTGCTTACTGCTGCTTCTGGTATTACACTGACATCGAAGAGAAATATAAGATGATCTGGTTTAGAATGTGCACATATGCTGCATTTTCTATGTTGTACCCGACTAAGTGTTCGCTTCAGTTCTCAGCCTTGTCATATTTACTTAATAAGTATGGGTATCGATAGAATAGGGATGCTGATTAAAGATCCTAATCGGCATCCTCCTTTTGCTCCTGATTTCTTATGTCGTTGACTGCCATCCCGTTGTTCTTTTGGATCACCTTGATGCTTGAATGCAGTCGGTGCCTTCACTTATCCATTATGCTTGATAATCTTTTTACACGTTTTGCTCCCTTGGTCTGTTTCACAGAAGACCCAGCTGCAGAGGAAACCGCAGTCGACAAGTCAGAGATGGATTCTCGCTCCATCTATGTTGGAAATGTGAGTCTTTGTTCTATTTTTGCTACTTACACTAAAATAATTCAAGCATTTCCATGAAGGACTTTCCAGTATCCAGCAGCACACAGTACCAGAAAGGTTTGCACTTGTCGTTTCTTTAGAGCAGGAATCTGAATTTCAGGGGAACACTTTTAATAAACTCTGACTGTTACTGAGTTGAACCTTTCTTTATTGAACCATCACCATTTTGTCATTTGTTCTTTTGAAGACAAGTACTTCTCATGAAAATCAGTCAAGATAGCATTGAATAAATCTTTGGTACTTCACTACATCTGTTAGTACTAAGTAAACTATTTGCCACCTTGTTTCAGGTTGACTATGCTTGTTTGCCAGAGGAAATTCAGCAGCATTTTGAAGATTGTGGAACTGTCAACAGGGTTACAATTCTGACAGACAATTTTGGTCATCCCAAAGGATTTGCTTATGTGGAGTTTCTTGAAGTTGAGGCAGTCCAGAATGCTCTCCTGCTGAATGGGACAGAACTACATGACCGTCAGTTGAAGGTTCAAAGTGCATTTTTTAATAATATATAAACCCACTCTTATTTTGAATTTTTTTAACATTTATTGTGTGCTCTTTTTTAATATGTAGGTGTCTCCAAAAAGAACCAATGTTCCAGGAATGAATCACCCTAGGGGAAGGCGCCCATATGATCCATATTATCCCTCCTATCCAACATACGGGTAAGGAGTTTCCTCGTGAAGATATATTGCATTTTTTTATGCTGACCTTTTGTTCTGAAACTAATATATTTCATTTAGATGTTCAAAAGTTAGGAAACATGATAATTTACAATTGGTTGGGTTTCAATTATGAGGTGAGATAGGATTCTTGGAATGTTGAGGTGAATCAATTTTGTAGTGACTGTTCCTAGATATTAATATTTGCCGGAAAAAGATATTAATCTTCTCAGTTGAACTGTGTTTATCCCGATTCCATTGAAAATTTAGCCTAAGGCTAATCGGAATCAGCTCAGTAAATTTGTTTGAATAGAGTATAATTTCAATCTTAAACCATACAAAGCAAAATCAAAGGATTTGAGGAACATGACATGAGGACCCCATCTTACTAATGCATCTGATTAGTTGTGCACCAAACATTCAGGCGAACTTAGGCCCCGGGGTTTCCTACTTTCCAGAATTAGAACCAAACATAGGGCCCAAGATGTGGTGAAACATGAGAGAAATTAGAAAATAGTTCCCGCGTGACACGTATCTGATGCTATGTTTTTTCTGCAGGAAGGTGCCAAGGTTCAGGAGGCCACCCAGGTACTCGCCCTACTACTGATTCTGCCTGGTCGTAGCGAGTTCCCAATGTGCCATCATACAGAAGTTGACTATCCGTAGCTCCACCGTTGTGCATCCGATTAAAGGCAAATACTCTGAAAGACTGGGACTATTAGAAGTTACATAGTCCCCTTTGTTGTTGTACCTTCGTTCATACCATAGGAATGACCATCTGTTCCAAATAATCCTGTGATCAGTCCCTGGTGGGTTTTATACCATTTCGTTTAGCCGTAAAAGATATTTTAAGACATAACTGTTGGTGAAGTCATGTATGTACTCTGCTGGCTCTGATGAGTTCTAAGCAGCCGGATCCCAAATTTGCAGTGAAGTATCTGCAACCATGGTCAATATACATTAGTTGGTTCATGCTTTTGTTGTTCTTTTAGTTGGTAAGGTTCCAGTCCGACTCTCTGCTGGATTTTCCACTTTCTTTCTTGGAGAAAACATGGCACTTCTCTGAGATCGCATTTTCTGATATGTGCAATCCTTTTATATCAGCAGGATAATACGGAGTAGAAGGTTTTACAGGCAGCAGAGCGTTTTGTTCCTTCCCATGAAGCTGATCTTCTGGTTATGTTGCTATGTTCTGAACTGTCATTAATTTGCAAACAAATTCTGAAGGTTCAGGACAACAGATATTGTCTCATCACTCATACGCTTTTTGATTTGTAGAAATTTCATTTGAAAAGCATTTCAATTCCCACAGGAAACATGAAACAGACCGACGGATCAAAGAGACCCTCAACTGCCAGCAGGAACTATGAAAAGACCCACAGTACACACAGTTGATATTTAAGCACAGTCACCCATTACAAGTTCACAAAGAGTAGAAAGATGACTACCACTTTCAAACCAATCATAACAACAGCAAGCAGCAGCTTTAAGAAGATGAAGAAGAAATTATACTCTTTGGAACAAGCTGAGCTGCAAATATTTCCAACCATAAACAGCAACTCAAAACACAACACCATCACTCACTGATTACAACTAAACACTCCTAATCCTCTCACAGCCATATCCTACACCTAGTACATTCTTTGCCCTTCATAAATTAAGCATCCAACGACAAGAGTAGCAAGCAACATCACAAGTCATCAGCTGACAGACAGGTTAACAACAAACAAGCCAAACATCAACACGGGGTTGAGCTGAGCACCGGAGAGAGCTCTAGTCATCAATCCTCGTCCATCGAGGCTGCCGAGGAGACGAGCTTGGCCTTCTTGTGGTGCGGCTGCTGATGCTTGCTGAGGAATGCCTCCACAAAGAGCTGCTGCGCGTCGAGCAGCGTCTGGGTGCGCTTCATCTCCGACTCCATCCTCTCCTTCTCCATCTGGAGAGACAGCTCCAGCCTGCGTTCCTCCATCCTGAGGAACCCCTCCCCGACAGCCCGCAGCGCCGACGCCACCTCCGCCATGGCCTCGGCCTCCGGGTCCTCGTCGCCCCTATTCCCTGAAATGGGCTCCCTGGGCACCCCGGGCCTGGTGCGCGAGCCCTTGGGGATGGTGAAGCGCAGCCCGCTCCCTCCCCCGCCGTTGGAGATGAGGCCGTGCAGGCTCCTGCTCCGCCCCGCGTCGTCTGACGAATCAGGCGACGAGACGGGGGAAGGGGACTGCGCCGGGGTGGCGCCGGCCGAGGCGTTGTTGGATCCCCTGGGCTTGATCTTGATGATGGGGTTAGGGCTGGGGTCTGGCGCCCCGCCGCCGGCGAGGTCGTGCAGGAGCGGGAAGAAGGGCCACTTGGGCCCCTTGGCGCGTCCGACGGAGCGGGACCGCTCGGCGCGGTACCGCTTGCGGAGCTTCTCGATCTTGTGGCGGCACTGGACGCCCGACTTGTAGGTGGCGGTGGGGAAGCGGCCGCAGCGGGCGGTGACGGCGCCGGCGACCTCGTCCCAGTCGGCGGCGCGCAGGTTGCCCTTCTTGAGCGCCTCCCACTTGTCGCGGTACGCCTCGATGAGCGCCAGGGTCTCCTCGTGCGTCCAGCACGGCGGGGGAAGCCGCCGGCCGGACCCGACGACGCCCCCGCCGCCTAGCGCTCCTCCCCCGCCGGACGAGGCCGCGGCCGCTGCGGCGGCGGCCGCCGCGATGCCCGGGTTGGCTAGCGGGGGCAGCTCCGGGGAGGAGGGGATGTCCTCCTGCTTGGGCGACGACGAGTACGACATGGTTGGGCGACGGCGACGACGGCGGCGGCTAGGGTTTGGTGGTGGTGGAGGAGATGGGGAACGGAGGAGGAGGTGGGGAACCGGTCATATAGGGAGGCGGTGCGGCGTGCGGTGGAGGTGGGCCGCGGTGCGGTGCGGTGGCGTGGGGGGTGGGTGGGCCGCGGTGCGGTGGTGCGGTGCGGTGGTGGTTTTGCTACGGGCGGACGGGGTTTGTCGCGTCGCGTGGCGGGGCGGCGGGCGGTGACAGCAGCAGCACCACCGCACCGTGCGGCCCGTGCCGGGGTGGCCACCACCACCCACCGCGGCCGCGTGGCCGTGTGCCGTGTAACCTCCTCCTCCTCCGCCTCCTTTCCTTTCCATCGGCGGAGGCCGCGTCGCGACGGTTTCCTCTCTCTCTTTTTTTATTAATCGAGATTTCGAATTCCAGCAGGCAGCAGCGCCGTGCCGATCCCATCCCCCTCTCTCTCTCGTCTCGGCTTAATTATTGGAGACGGCGGCGGGCGGGCGGCCACCACGTCTACCCACGGCGCGTTGCCGTGGCGCGGCGGATGTGCGTTTGGTTTCGGTGGGTGCCAGCGTCGAACGACGGCGACGGCCATGGAGCGATTTGCGTTCCCGTCTTTTTTTTTTTTTTTGAAATAAAAAAAAAACATTCATGAGTTCTCGTGCGTGACACATATTTAAATTTGCCTATTCTCGGGTTGAAGTTATTCCAAATTCTAGGGGGAAGAGCACGATGAGCAATACAAGTTCAGTTGTGGTATTTGAAAACTTCAAGATTTTTTGAATAGATAGGAGGATGCTACAATTGCCGGTCAAATAAATAAAAAGACACACACACACACACAGAATGAGGCCTAGTTTGGCATGGCAGTTTTTATAAAGGAAAACGCTTGTTTCCAGCCGCTGTAGCTACAGCCGGCTCTGTCCGTCGCGTGACCCATCCACGCCTCCTTCCTCTGTCCGTCGCGCGCCTCCCACGCCGCCTCTGCACTCCCCGCCGCCGCCCCTCCCGGCCTCCCGCGTCCCTCCTCCGCCACCTCATCCCAGCTTTTGCTCCGTCCCCTTCCTCGACCGCCGGCTCAACGGATCTGTCCACCCAGTGCCTCCCCAAGCTCCGACTCTCCTACGGAGGGCCTCCTAGAAGCCATGGCAGCGGTGGAGGTGCAGAGAAGGATGGGGTTGGCTAGGGCGATGCGGTGGAGCTCTTTAGGGTGCGGAGGATGGAGGATTGGGTGGAGTGGGGAATAGGGAGCCAGGTCTTGGTGAGCTCGCCATGGATGCCATGGAAGAGCTTTGGCGAGTTCCCCACATGCCGCTGGTGGAGGTCGGATTGGGTGTGGCCGAAGAGCTCGAATCGGTCATGGATGTGACTCTATTACCGCTGGTGGAGGTTAGTAAATCCTGGGGATTTTTTGATGGTACATGTTCTTATTGATTTTGCCACATCTGAGCATGGTTTATGTTGGGTAAGCACAGGCAAAGTGCTACAATGATTTCTGCTAAAGTGGCATCCAAATTGGTTTTGCTACATAGCTTGTGGTTTTTTGATACATGACTGTGTTTAGGGTGCTACATTCGTCTGTTACACGCCGCAAGTTTTGCTGATCTGAATTTTTTCTACACACAATGCTACATGCGACCAAACAAAATGTTGTGTTTGACTTTTTTTGCTACATCTTATCGAACACAACATTTTCTGAAATCTTTTGCTACATATCTATGTTACACGTATGTTAAAAAATTGTTACACGCGAACCGTTTTTGTTACATATATCGAACGCGCGGGAGCGTTTCACTTAAATAGATCGGACGGTGGGGGAGGCGGATGTAGCAATGGTTTGCTACAGCCGACTGTCGGCTAGCACTTGCCTTTTATAAAACTAGAGTATTGGAAAACCAAAGTATTCTATTGCCTGGCAAAATAATACTTCAGTTTTCTCTCCTTTCTCAGTTTCCAAAAAAGAGGGGTAGACCTCTTTCTCAAATACTTCAAAAATACTGTAGTTTTGAAGTATACTTCAGTTTTAAAATCACGTTATTTATTGGGGTCAAACACCTTGAAGTATTCAATACTTTAATATTTTCAGAAACTGAAGTATTCGATGCATACTTCAAAAATACTTTGTTCCCAGACGGAGCCTGGACTAGGTAGAAATGCTTCTTTGAAATTGCGGGCAAAATAGACCTGCAAATTTTCATCGGGTTCATGATACACCAAACAAGGTCCATGGGGGAATTTCTTGATGGATAGAATCCTCCATGGTTCTTAAGAAACTATTTTGAACCAAATAACAGCTCTGATATTCTTGTAAAAAACACAACTAATGGTCAAGGTTAACATAAATACATTTTTTAACATTACAAAGTTCAACAACGTGATGTTATGCTTGTCTCTTTAACACACATTATTGTTTCAACCGAGAGCGATAGTTTCATCAATTCGAAGGCACTGATTTCATCATAGGTATTAGTATCATATGATTACACATTATATCATGGTTAATCAAAAGAGAGTGTAGTAGTAGTATCTTATTAAGATACCATATATCATCACTAGCATGTGCATGCGAGTGTGTCATTCATTATACTTTATGTTTCGCAAAAAATAATTTGAACAAACTTTTATCGACCAAGAAAGGAAAAAAAACCTACCTTTTAAATTTCTTAAAAAAAAAACCCTACCTTTTTAACGAAAATGCTTTTCTACATGCACTAACGGGTGTGGCAGCTATCCTGTCCGTTGACACTATGCTCCATGCTTTAAGATCCGGATAAAATAACTTTTGACAAAAACTTTTTCAAAATTTTATCATCTTTTATACACAGTATGCACCTGTTGTAGATTTGGCAAAAAGTGGATAGGGGCCCGGCACACGTTGCATGTGCAAGAGCCCAGGATTCGCGGAATAAGCAGACGGCCGAGTCAACCACCGTCGCATCATCTATTCACCTCTCTCCTCCACAATTCCCTCTCTCCCCATGTCCAGCCCACCGACCCCCTCCACCACCGTCCGGTCGCGTAGCCGTGGCTTTCCCCGTGGAGCCCTGGACCCATCCACCATCGTCTCGTCGAGGAGATGGCCGAGCTCAGGCCGAGGCGCGCGACCAGCTGTGGGGGAGCGAATCCACGGAGGCACCGGATCCGGCGACCTGCAGTAGGGAGCGAGGTGCTACTTTGGAGGGAGGGCCATGGGGGCACCAGATCTGAGCTTCTCCATCAAGATCGACATCCATGGTGTTCGGGCATGTGCCCTCCCATGCTACAGCGTCCTCCCCTCCCGTCTTCGTTGCTTTCTATTTTTGTCCTTTTTCTTTTCTTTTTGTTTACCTTTTTGTTGGATGCACAACTGCTCCACAGAGAGGGTGATGCAAATGCAAACATCCGTTTTGTTGTTTTTTGTTCATTATTTTGAATCGGATGCGAATCTGTTTGTGTGAATCCTATCTGCCTCGAGCTCCGATTATTTTGAATCGGATGCGAATATAATTTTCTGGATCCATGAGTATGCCTTTTTTATTGATGATTCTTGAGCATGTTGGCTGCCGATTAGGAAAAGTGGGTCATGCGAGAATTCTTGCTCCAGATTGGATAAGATCCATCGAGTGATTGGTCCAGATTCAATTTGCTTGAAGAATAAAAAACTCTTTTGATCGGCACCTTTCTCATATATTTTTCTTAAAATTGACTGGAAGCTGTGTTGGATGTTAATACAATATGTGAAATTATCATTGTTAATAATGTATGTTAATGCAGTGCGATTTTCTGTTAATGCATCGATATATTGTTGATTCATGAATTTCTAAGCATCAATTTCATGCTAATGTATGAAATTATTCGCCACTCGGTTGCGCTCCTTTCCCTTGTTCGTCCACATTCTCCTCATTCTGCTTGTCCTCGTCAACAACAAACGAGGCAAAATTCCCGCCGACCGCGGCGGAACCAAGAAGGTCAGCGTCGTCCCCCGGCATGTGGAAATCATACGGACAACTTCCCTCATCCATGACCTGAAAGGGGCACGGCAGGACGACGGTCAGCACTAATTCTTTGCAAAGTACTGGCAAGAACCAGGGCAGATTTGTGGCGCTAAAATGATGGAGGATAGAGGCGATGGTTGACAATGGAAGAAGGAGGATGGTCCGCTACACGCAAAACTTACCCGGGGTACGAACGGGGACAACTTATTTCTCTGACAGCCAGAACCGAATCGACGGCGAGCTGAGGCCCTAGCAATGGTTTCGCCGGCAGTGGGGGAGACGACGACAAAGGGTGTGGGGGGTGTGGTGGTGGGACTGATGAGAGGTGTGGGCTGGGGATGATAAATCCCTCAAAAAAATAACAGTACATGGTATGGCCTCATCAGAATCATACATACTGCATTGTGACTTTGTGAGAGGCCATGCCTGCTACTGTTGTGACTTTGTGAGAGGCCATGCCTGCTACTGTACATCAACTAGCTCGCAGCAGAATCGCCGGGAAACAAGGCAATGAAAATGGAGAAAGGTACGGCGTGACGCGATAGATTAATTCACCACCTCTCCATATATGAGAATCAAAATGTTTCATGGCACAGATCGCGAGGAATCAACCAACGGACATGATAGCTCCCACATCCATGCATGTCTGTACAAAATCCACGCTCCCTTTTTTAATTTCTTTTGTATAGTGTTCGAGAATAAACCTTTTTTTGTTGTTCGTGTTTTCCGGTTCATTCAAATTAGCGAAACTTTGAGGCCCATGTTGCATCAACGACGACGTCCAGCCTATTAAGAATACTGTCCGATGAAGTGGCAACCGGAAAGCCCAACAAAGCCCATACATGAACATGTCCCAGGTACAGTACGAGTACCTTTCTTCAGATTTGTTTCTCCGCAAACACCTGCGGCTTCTTCGACAGAGTCTCCTCGCCGTCCGTCGTCCTCGCCGTCGCCCCACACATCTCGCCGGCTGCGTCGTGGTCCGCTCAAGGAGCATGGATACCACGGAGCAGAATTCGCCTCCTCCGCCACCTCCAGCTCCCACGACGTTAGTGTGCGCCTCCCCTTTCTTGCCCTTCTATCATCCCTTTGCTGTCTCTAGGTCACGCGGAAGCAAGCTCACATCTCTCCATGATTGGGGCGTCGCGTGGTGTGCAGGGGCGCTAAACCGCCGCCGTACAAGGATCCCGACGACGGGAGGCAGCGATTTCTCCTGGAGCTAGAGTTCATCCAGTGCCTCGCCAACCCCATCTACATCAACTGTACGGCAACTCTCTTCCTGTTCCCTCCCCTCCCCTCCCCTCCCCCGTTTGAACTGCTTGGTTAGGGTTTAGCTTATCTGGTCTCACGTGCTTTCACGAGCCAAGTTTGGGCGGAAGGGAAAGCACAGACCAGCTAAGTTTCTTCATGGCCAATTTGGGGTTTCAGTGCTGCTGGGAGCAGCTAGCTCACTGACAGTAAATAGATTTAGTGATTTGGTTGTGTTAGTCAGTGAGTGTGACTGCTTCTGGAGTAAGTAATACACATGATATAATTTTGTGATGGTCGATGACTGTGATGACTGTTTGTGTTTCTTATGCATTGCTAAATTCTGAATGGGAGATTTCATTATCTAGTATCTGTTTTGTTCAACCAGATCTAGCGCAGAATCGATATTTTGAGGATGAAGCATTTATCGGCTATCTCAAGTACCTCAAGTATTGGCAGCGTCCGGAGTACATCAAATATATAATGTGAGTCAGCGTATACTTTTCATTTCTCTGCATGTAGGTATGCTCGCAGAAAAAACTAATGTGCTTGTACTTGTTGATGATGCAGGTATCCTCACTGCCTTTTCTTTCTTGAGCTCCTCCAAAATGCAAATTTCCGGAGCGCAATGGCACATCCCGCAAACAAGGTGACCCTTTCACCCCTTCGGCAGAATTGCACTAAAGCACCATTCTGAACTTCATTTTTACTGTTTTACAAGCTTTTTTCGCTTTTCAAAGCCATTCTTTGGAATTGTCACTTGGATAGTATTACTTTCACTGTAGATTGGTAGTGGATAGAAAGGAGCCGGTAACGGTAAGTGATAAAATGTTGCTACAAATGGTCTTGCAGATGTATAAGTGAGTATTCGTATTTGCTTACGAATTTCTGAAAGCACAGCCATATGTTGTTGAATCATATGCTTCAAGCACACTTCCAGGTTTTCACGATTTGTCTGCATAATATTCTGTTTAGTATTCAAAAAATCTATTTAATCAATGTAAAAAAATCTGTTTAATTAGCTGGGACTAATCATTTGTATGGAACTAACTCCCTACCTCCAAATTGCTTGACAGGAAGTTGCTCATAGGCAGCAATATTTCTTCTGGAAAAACTACAGGAATAACAGACTGAAGCACATCCTACCCCGTCCTCCTCCAGAACCAACTCCTGTGCCCACGCCAGCACCAGCACCAGCACCACTGCCGACACCTCCACCTGTTCCTGCACCACCATCGTCTTTGCCAACTATGTCAGCTGTTGGTGCATCTGCAATGCCCCCAATGCAGTTTATCGGTACTCCTGGTACCAATAACCCAAAGAATGAGATGAGAAATGTTATGGGTGGTAGAAAGAGAAAGTATGTACCTTCCTTGCAATCACTCAATGATATCTCTTATGTAGTTATTAGTTCTGGGTGCAGTGTTATTACAAAATTATTAGCTGTAAATGCAGCTCCCTTTCTTACAAGTTTGTGTTTTGACATAGTTAAAAGTTGCTCTGTTAAAGTATGACCCGACTCAAAAAGACTTATGGTCATTTTGCCAATTTAGATTATGAAGTTTCTCTTATCTGATACATGAAAGATTGTTGGGGCTCTCGACACGGTTCATAGCGGAGCTGAATCAAGCCTGTCTATCGTAGGAGCAATCCTGTGTTGAGAGAATGGAGTAATCTGTCTACTAGATTCTCTTTTCTTGATCCATTTCATTAAACGTCCCAGATTTCTGTGAATAACGCAAGGTCCACAACATTATTGCTCTTGGTAGTTAATTTAAATATGAAAGACGGCATGCGTGATTTTTAATTTGAGCTGCTACAGTTTTTTCTTTTTGCTCGTCTGCTAT
Source organism: Poa annua (assembly GCA_026929855.1). Lineage (NCBI taxonomy): Eukaryota > Viridiplantae > Streptophyta > Magnoliopsida > Poales > Poaceae > Poa > Poa annua. Next base: position 72,545,463 of record CM049431.1, on the reverse strand, counting down.
ATAGTTTGAACTTGGAATGCCGTGTCATGATTTTTTGCAAGGGCCAAATAATGAAGACGATTTTAAGATAGGGCCAAATAGGGAAGATAATTTAAGATAGCCAAATAAGGAATCCTCTCATTTTGAACTTGGGAGTATGCTGTGTCATCTTCAATTTTTTTTTACAATGACTCATTGAACTCTCTGTATCTTGACAACAGGATGGGCTAGTGTAGCATATTGGTCAACCTGACAGCGGACAACACTTCATGACAACGCAAAGTCGCCGTTTCTAGAGCCCTGGATTATCTTCTTCAACTTTTGTTGGCAGGCTTTTCAAGTTGCAGACAAGTTAGAAGCAAATACTACATTGTTGGTGTTGTTGGAGAATTCAGAAAAGTAGTTGGAGATATGCCAATATGGCACTGCACCCTGATTGACAGAACCATTTATGTTTGCTTAGACTTGTTGTATTTCAATCAAATCTTTGATTGCTGATACTTTGTGCAAACAATGGTAGCAATAACATTCAGCAATAACAACTGAACTTCATGAATACTGCATTGCTTGTCAAGACTTTGCTGTGCAGTTTGTGCCCGTATGGTTCCTGACCAGCTGCACTGTCAATATGAAGAGTGATATTCTAGCATGATAACGATGAATCTCACCTGGGATCCAAACTAATGCGAGACGGGAGAGTCTTGGCATTATGTACGTGACATCAATTAGCAACTCTCAATCACCATTGGTCTTGTTATCAAAGAAGTGTACAATCACCATTGGTCTCGCCAAAAAAATTGTGCAATCCCTAAGCACATGTTTTAGCATTTGTCTTTCACTAAGCACCAATTTTCACTCACCTGCTCCTGTCCTCCAAAATCACAGGAGAGAGAGAGAGAGAGAGAGAGAGAGAGAGAGAGAGAGAGAGATCCATGGCTTCCAACGTCGCCTCCAGGGTTCCCGCGCCGGCAAGTCGAGAATGTGTTCGTCGAGCCGTCGGCCACCGGTGCGCCCGTGTCCGTCGTCTACTACCCGCTCCGCCCGGCCACCGCCACTGCCGCCGGCCGTCTGCCCAACACCAAGGGCAAGGAGGTCCACAGCCACGACGTCGACGACCTCAGCGGCGAGAGCGACCGCAAGCACGAGGATGCTGACGCCGGGGGCCGCCGCCGTGCTCGCGACTCCGACGTGACCAGCTTCTTCTCGCACGGTATGCGTCCATGCCTTTCCTGCGTTCTGTTTCTGTGTGTTCGTGTGAACATTGTTGAACAAATCAGTCAGTTTTTGTCTCGGTGCTTAATTCTCCAGATGTGCTCGACCGCTTCGGCGCGCCGGCGAGCCTGGGCCAGCTGCTGGATCTGATGGAGAACAAGGTCGCTGCTCCGGGGCGCGGGTGGTCGGTGGGAAAGGTGGACGACGACGCGGTGTACCTGAAGGTGCCGATGCCGGGGGTGGGGAAGGAGCAGGTGAAGATGTGGGCGGAGCAGAACAGCCTGGTGATCAAGGGGGAGGGCGAGAAGGAGCCCTGGGAGGGCGACGACACCCCGGCTCCCAAGTACAGCCGCCGCATCGACGTGTCCGCCAACGCGTTCAAGTTGGACCACATCAAGGCCGAGATGAAGAACGGCGTGCTCAGGGTGACCGTGCCGAAGCTCAAGAAGGAGGAGCGCAAGGACGTGTTCCAGGTGACGGTGGAGTAGGGAGGGGGAGACGGATCGACACTAGTACTAGTTCTGGTAGTAGTAGTGCTAATGCGAGTGGAGTTGAGAGACGCCTTGTTGATGTCTTCGTGCCATGTTTTGCTTCTGTGATCGGCCGTCTTGCCTAGTTTACTTTCTCATGGAGAAGTGGTGAAGTTGGTCCTGAACCCTGTTGATTTCGAACTGCTTTAGTGGTGAATCTGGTCATGAACTCTGTTGATTTCAACTTGATGAATGCTTGGTGGTGAAATTGGTCTTGGAATTTGTTTATGTCCTCATGCTTTAGTGATAAAATGTGACTGGTGAAAGGTTGTTGCTCGCTGTAATGTGAAAGAAATTCTTGCTGCCTTCTTGGAAGAACAATAATTGTACTAGTTTCTACTTGTAGCTTTGAATGATAGTACAGTTTAGGAGCTGGTGTGAACTGGCATATGGTGGCGGTGAAATTGCTCATCAGTGTGTGGATTTCCTCAACTTCGTCTGCAGATCAAACATGTTTCTAAAGCGATAAGTCAAGATGAAATCAACGTACTCGCGCCTGTAAATTAATGGTGAGAATGCTACATCAGTTATGTGAAATTAACTGCGAAACTCTTGGTGTCTTTACTTCTTGGAAGAACAGTAACAACCAACTACCAGTTTGCACTCGGGAGGCGATAACGACAACGCTCCCCCCCCCCTCCGATCTTCTCCGGCGGTAGCCTTGTGACTCTTTTTTTCCGTGTTTTCTATGTTGAGGATCGCCGAAAGAGGTGTATAGTCGATTTGAGGTCAAAACAATTCGGTTGGCGAAAAATGAGGCGAAATGGAGATCCGACGCTCGAACGGGCATAGCTGGCGTGGCCCCATTTCCAGGTCGCGCCAGCCCTTCGCTTTCTCAGCTGGTTGGGCTGCTGATCTCCATCTTAGGCCTATTCCGTTTGTCTCAAAAATTCTGAACCGTGCTCTTTGGCCTTGCCCTTTTTGAGTTCCAAAACACCAGGAAAGTCCAAAACACTAAAAAGACGTTTTGTATAAAACATAGTTAGAACCAAAAGAGGGGAGATTGTATAGAAAATCCCCAAAATCATTATAAAATATGAATATAGCATCATATAAATTGGAAATATGGAGGAATATCAAATAGTAAAGTGCAAAGTTCATGTATGCATTTTACATGCATCACACGCTCGCATGTGCCGGCCTCACCTTATCGACACCTCTCTAGCAACATGTTGTCACGCGGGACATGTGTCGTCAGGCTGCCCAAGCGGGCTTACAGCTTAACACCTCCTCCCCACGTGGTGTTGGACACCTGAGAACAGCGGGGCATGTTTTTGTCTTATGCCTCTGCCGATGAGACAAGTGTCCCAGAGTTTGTCGGGTCCACTCCTCTGACCGGGTTGAGCAAGCCTTTCACCGGGCAGGGCTTTAAGGTTTTTCCTACTCCTGTTTTAACAAGAAACGGAGAGGAGCTTCCCAGGGCGTTACCCATGAAGCACTCGGTTCCTTCGCCTCCAAGCCAAGCCCGAGTCTGGACACCCGCGTGGGGGCAGGTGTCCAGCCATGGGAGGGCCGGCAATGCCATTTTGGAGCACACACATGTGAGGATGTAGTGGAGAACAAAGCGGTGATCGAATCCCGAAAGCGGCTAGAAAACCCCCGACGTTGGAGAGGTCAAGGTGAAGGAGATATGCCCTAGAGGCAATTAATAAAGTGTATTCTTTATCATATCTCGTTTGTTCATAATAGGTTTTTGTGTCATGCTAGAACCGTATTAAGCGGAAACATTAATGCGGGTGTGATACGTAAACAACCATGTCCCTAGTAGCCTCTACTAAGACTAGTTTCGTTGCGTGATTGATGATCGAGGTTTCCCGGTCATGGGGCATGGCGCCGGTCGGCAATGAGAGTCATATCGCTAGAGAGCGATGTGATGGACATACCCAGATTTGGAGAACGTAGTCGTTACACCTTTGACCGTGAGATCAACTCTTATTGTTATTCCCGGAAGATACTTTGATTGCACCAAATGTCGTATCTTATTTAGTATGACAATAACGGTGATACTTTTGGGTATCGGAAAGGAGTAGTTGAGACGAGGGGTCAAGAGCGGGATTTGCCAGTCCGCATAGCAGGATAGATACTCTCGGGCCCACTCGGTGAGATCATGTCTAATGAGATTGCAAGCATGTGACTAGGTCACGGAGACATGAGATCATGAACGAGTAGAAGATAGCGTCGTCGGTAACGAGGTCGGGATTAGGTATGGAGATATCTATGGAACGACGCTCGGACGTGCTAAGTATCACTATGGCAAAAGGTCTAAGACTTTACGTTCAGATTTGATAGATGAAAGTCATTCGTTATATCTCAGGGATTAATTCATGGGGTCCAGGCCTACGAGTTAGTCGTTGATCATTGAGGAGTCTTGATCATACCTGATATTATATCGAACCGCTAGGGTAACACACTTAAGGGGTTTCGACAAGACAACCGGAAAGGAAGGAGATCACCGGGAGCGTCCCGGGAGGGGTGCGATGGAGATCGGGCAGCGCCGAAAGAGTTTTTGGAGCTAGGAAAAATTATATATATTATGTTTGATATTAATTAGTGTTATTAATATGCAAATATGATTTTATATATTTATTTTCGAATTTATTTAGGCAGATTTCCCTAAATGGGCCTTCCGGACGAAAGAAGGCCCAAGAGGGGGGGAACCCCCTTGGGAATTCGGTGGGGGCATGGAGGCCGGCCTAGGTGGGCCAGATGGGGCCCACCAGAGGGCCGGCGCACCCTCCTTGGCCGAACCAGGCTGTGGGATAGTCCCACATTGCCTGGCTGGCAAGGTAGGCTCCCCCTAGGAGCCTATATAAGAAGGGGCACCCCCAGCCTTTTAATTCACCAATTAATTCCCGATTTCTCTCTCGATCTCGTGGTTCCTAAGTTGGAGCCGCGCCGAGCAGAGCAAGGGGATCTCCTCCACCATAGCCCGCTGCCGCGCTGCTGGTGTTCCGGTCCAAGTCTTCCGCTGCTCGTCCTGGACTGGAGCTTCGGAGGCCGTCGTCTCCACCGTACGTGTGCGACTCCCTGCGAGGTGCTGCGCTAGCGGTACTCGGAGGCCTGCTTCCTCTACACGACCTTGAGGTCGGCTTCGTCGGTCTGCATCGACAACGTTTGTGCGGGAACGTAATCCCCGCTTTCGGTCTACAAGGGTACGTATTCCGATCTCCGTTCGTACTACTATATCTGCATAGAATAGATCTTGGCATGCTTTTAGGATATCGTCGGTAGGAATTTTTTTGTTTTCTGCACACGATACCCTTCAGTGGTATCAGAGCCGATCTATCGTAGATATAGCTGTACGCTGTTAGAACCCGTGCTCTGCACGGGGGCACCGTTCCTGTTATTTAGCGTGCACTTGTGTATTCCAGCGGCATTGAGTTGATGAAGCGGCCCGGACCGACTTTACGCGTACGCTTACGCGAGACTGGTTCCACTACTGACATACGGCTTGTACCGTATATGTGGCTGGCGGGTGTCAGTTTCTCTCTCTTTAGTTGGTCTTCGCATTTTCAATGGAGGGCCCGAAAGGGATGCTTAAACATGCAATTATTGGATCGTTGTTGTGGTCATAAGATTCGTAGGTATGAAGCGGTTCTATTTACGAAAGCCCCAAGCCACGTAAAATATGCAAAAGATAAAGTAGAAGCGTCTAACTTTATTTTGCAGGGGCTATGTGATATGGTCAAGGTAGGTTTAATAAAAATGTTTATAAACTGCGGGCGCCAAGAAGACCATGGCGCGATGGACTATATCACATTGCATTACATTTGATGTTCTGTGTGCATCTTATTTTGTGTGATTGTGTGTATAGTATACATTAGTTACATGGCGGTAGCTGAATAAGATGATCCCTTCAAAATACCACTAGTGTTCTCCCTCCAACGCGCACCACCAAGAAAGTTCTACGTTATGAGGCAGGCCGTGATGATCGGGTGTCACACATCTCGTCGTTCGCATACAGTGGGTGTAAGCCATGTTGCACAAGCGTCAGCGTGGAGGTCTTTGGTGGCGAGCCTAGCATACTCAGAGGTATGGCCTCGGAACAGGAAGACCGGAAGGTCGAGCACGAGTCACAAAATTGGTGTGGCGGACGATTTTGTCTCTTGAAGTTGTGCCGCCGGCTTTGATGATGAGGGGTGGTACAATGGATGGGGGTCGTGTAATCGCTTAAACGACCAGGAGGGATGTTCGTTTGAGTGGGAGTTATGTTAGTTATTTTCTAAAATACTATAACTCAAAATTATTATGAACAAAGTCTTATGTTGTTGCAAATTCCATTGTAGATGTCTCGCCCCTTGTTTAACCTAGGTCTGTTCCTTGAGAAAGAAAAGCTTAAGACCAATGGGTCAAACTTCATGGCCTGGTTCCGCAACCTGAGGATCCTCCTCACTTCCCATAGGGTGGCCTACGTCATTGAGGCCGCCATAGGTGACCCTCCTGCAGATGATGCCTCTGAGGATGAGAAGAAGGTCTTCCAGACCCGATCGGAGGATTCTGCCTTTGTCCAGAGTGGCATGCTCTACGCCATGGAAGCCGACCTGCAGAAGCGCTTTGAGAAGATGAGCGCCTTTGAGATCATTTCGGATCTTAAGGCTGTCTTTGCGCCGCAGGCTAAGGCTGAGAGATATGAGGCTTCTGAGCTTTTCTTCTCAGCCAAGATGGAAGAGCATAGCAGTGTGAGCGAGCATGCAGTCAAGATGTCTGGCTACGTTCAACGCCTGAATGCTCTGGAGTGCAAGATTCCCGATGAGCTGGCGATTGACAGGGTGTTGCAATCGTTGTCACCAAGATACAAAGGCTTCGTCATGAACTAGAACATGCAGGGCATGGCTAAGTCCCTGGGTGAAGTGTTCGTGATGCTCAAGACTGCTGAGGTAGATATTAAGAAGGAGCACACACTGTTGATGGTCAACAAGACCGTTGATTTCAAGAAGTCCGGTGGCAAGGGAAAGCAGAGCTGGAAGTCCCGGAGGGAGGCAAAGTTAGCTGCCAAGCCCAGGACTAACAAGTCTGGTCCCAGAGCTAGCGTGGAGTGCTTCTACTGCAAGGGGAAGGGTCACTGGAAGCGCAACTGCCCCAAGTATCTGGAGGATAAGAAGTCTGGCAAGACTGAAAGGATCGGTATGACACCTAGAGGGGGGTGAATAGGTGCTAATTCAAATTTTAGTTCTTTTTCAAATTAGGCTTGACACAAAAGGTAAATTCACTAGATATGCAACTAAGGTGAATTTCCTATATGACAAGCTAGCAACTAAACAAGATATAATAAGGCAATAAATAAGGATAGAAGTAACCGAAGTGAAGACACGAGACGACAAGGATGTATTCCCGAGTTCCTCCCTAAAATGGGAGTACGTCTCGTTGGAGAGGTGTGAACCAACACAATGGTTCAACGGCCACAAAGGCCTCACCCAAATCTCCGGTGAACCGCACCACAAAGGTTTGGTTCACTTTCCACTATCGGAATCCTTCAAGGCGGAATCCGGAGCCTTTACAACAACGATTCGGGGCACGACCCACAAAGGGCTTGGGGGCTCCCGAACAGCTACAATCTGTCACAAAGACAATAGGTAAGTACAACAATGGGCTAGGTTTCCTAGTGGAAGCCCTAGCAAGTGTTCCCTCAAGTGAATGAGGGGGAAATGAAGAACGGCTCGGTGAAGATGTAGATCGGGGCCTTCTCCTTCAATCCTCCAAAGATCAGCAAGCTTGTATGGAAGGATTGGGAGATCTAGCAAATCTTGAGCTTGTATCAATGGAGTGTGTATCTTCTTCAAGCTCTAGAGTCAAAGGAGGAAGAACCCCTCCTTTTATAGTCTAGCACAAATATCTGGCCGTTGCAACAGCATCTTCTTCCGCAAGGGCGGTAGTACCGGCCAAAAGCCCGGTAGTACCGGCCCTGCGGTATCTTCGTTGCCGCAGAAAACCGAGCGCGCGGTACTACCGGGGGATAAAACCCCGGTACTACCGGGCCAAAGTGCCGGGCTCCAACCCCGGCACTACCGGGACCATCCGAGCCATAAACGTCCAGAATCCATCTTCAGAGAGTAGTACCGCGGAGATCCCGGTACTACCGGAACAAAAGCTCCGGTACTACCGGGACTATCCGAACCTTGGAGAATAGGAAAATATTGCTGACAGTAGTACTGCTCAAAAAGTCCGGTACTACCGGCCAACCTGTTAAAACATGGTTTTTGCCTGAAAAACACTTAGCACACAATTAGACCAACTATTGTGTTGTCAACTAACTCCAAAACTCTTAGGGATAGAGATGCTCTTTCAATCTCCCCCTTTTTGGTGTTAGATGACAACACACTAGTTTAGAGCATAGATTTGCAAAAGATAGGCGGGCAAAAGGAATTTGTGTTATTTGATATTTGCGTTTGAATGCAAACACAAATTTTCAATGGACATCATGCTCCCCCTATATTTTACAAACTAAGCAAGGTGAAATATAGACAACATAATAAGGCAAGCTTGCACACACAAATATATGGAATAAAACATAGATAGGAAACTACTTAGTTCTATTACGAAGAGTAAGGCATGTCTCACACCATGCACAAAGATAGAGTTCGAAACTTAGGATGTCCCAAACGAAATCCAAATAAGATAGCAAATTGCGAGGAGCCCAACCCTAGCAAATCCCCGCAAATCCTATGCACATTCTCCCCCTTTGTCATCGAAATGTCAAAAAGGGGAACATGTGGCGCTACACGTCCCATGAAGAATCACTCGTCCTCGACGAAGGGAGGGGTGCCCGGCTGCTCATCCTCTTGCTCTTCATCAAGCCAAGCGCTGTGTTGAGCAACCCATTGCTCACGAGGAGTGACTTCATCATCAGAAGGCTCGGGAGAAGTTGGAATGTCTAACTTCCTCATAATCTGTTTCTGACGGCGAGCTGAGGACTTTTGAGCAACATAAGCATCATAGTGGAAGTCTAAAGAACGACAAAACAGCTTCTTGGTTTCCGCCTTGAGCTTTTTGTACCAAGAGGGAGCGGAAGATGTGGAGGTGCTAGCTTCATGATCATTTCTCTTCTTGGGTGGTAAGTGAGGTTTCTTTCTTAGTTGCTTAACCGGATGCTCAGTAATGGTGGAGCCATCCCGGAAAAGATCTTGCTTAGTCTTGTCCAAGTATTTCTTCCGAATGAGCTTCATTAGGAACGGTCCATAGACGGGAGCCCTCCTATCCATCACCGCAAGCCAAAGTTCTTGATACAAGAAGTCCATTACATCCAGTTTCTCACCGGTTCCTTGCTTGTCCTTGGAGAGCTTCAAAAGATCAAACACATAGCCATGAACTTGGTCCCAATTTCCAACACGAGGGGCCACGTTCTCTCTATAGATGCGGTGAAGGATCTCAAAAGGAGGGATCAAATGCTTGGTTTCCCCCGGGATCCCACCCGGCATGGTGATGTTCTTGATGACCTTCTTGTTGCTTGCAACCCCTTTACCATGGCACCGCCATCCGGAGGGGACAGAATCACTCACAAACGGATACTCGAGCAAATCAGCAAATTCCTTCCAAGTGGCCTCAAGCTTGCACTCCTTGGTCATCCAATGAATAGTCCTATCTGCATTGTCTGCAAAGTACACGGTGACGAAGAACTGAATGATGTACTCCTCAATATAGCCATGGTTGTACTCCATTAACGGAAACAACCCAAAGTCCTCGGCCATGGCAAGAGTCTCGTCAAAATAGGTGCCAAACTTGGGCTGCCTCATGTGAGCCAAGTCAATTGTGTGTTGGATTGTGACTCCGTAACGCTTGGCCACATAGATCTCCTCATAGATTCTCTGTTGAGTGCGGGTGTAGAAGGAGCGATCCGTGCACTCGGGGTCTCGACCAAGAAGATAGGGGTTATTCTCCCGAATGGTTTGATAGTCAACCTGCCTCAGCTGCAACATAGTCTTGGTGGATCTGACGGGCTGCTTGGGAGCGGTAGCCCTTGACTTGGAGGAGGAAGGGACCCCCTTGGCTTTGGTAGGAGGCAAGGGGCCTTTGCCTTTGTTGAGAGCTGAGGTGCGAGCTGTAGTGCGAGAAGGTAGAGCTTCTTGCTCACTTTCTTCCTCAAAATCACTGTCATCTTCCCTGTTACTGTCACTGTCGCTGATGGGCGGTTGATTGGTCTTGGCTTTCTTGCGAGGATGAGCAAGCGGAACACTCTTTTGCCTTCCACCTGTGAACAGCAACATATGGTAGGGAGGGAATAGAGATGAGTGCACAAGTCCAGTAGGAAGTGGGAAAAACGGAGTAAGCAGATGTAGAAATAGGTCGAAAGTTCCAGGTCCGGTAGTACCGGACAAGATCCGGCGGTAGTGCCGGCAATCCGGTAGTACCGGGAAATAGCTCGGTAGTACCGGGTCGAACGGTTCATCCTCGAATCTGTTCGGTATCTACACTTATCTTAGAAATTTCAACACAATGCCTACACATGCTTACTACCCAGCAACCGAAACACCCAAATCCAGCATCCCACACGATTTTAACCGCGAATCACGGAGCTATCTAGTATTTGCCCAAAAGCATCTAGGTTTCAACAAAGAGACCTAAAAGGAGCAATGGAGAGGCAAATACCGGAGGCCATCGATGGGGTTGGAGTGAGGAGCGATTCCACGGAGCAGATCTGGCCGGGGGAGGGCCGAATCCAAAGCACCAAGGAGGGGGCTTCGGTGGTGTTCTTGAGAGGAGAGAGGGAGGAGGAAGAACACGATGGGGAAAAGTGAGGAGATCTGAAATCTCCTCTCCCCACGCGGTTCTGTACCCCCAGAATCGCGCACAGCCGGTAGTACCGGTCCAAGGGCCGGTAGTACCGGGCCGGCGAAGTTTTCCGCAAACCCGGTAGTACCGGACAAAAGGGCGGTACTACTGCCTGATAAAAGTTTCCAGCCCTTGCGGGCTAGAACCTTTCGGATACAGGCGGTAGTACCGGACTGTTCTACCCGGTAGTACCGAGCTCTCCTGACAGGACACCAGATTAACAGGATGGACTTGTGCAAGAAGGAGAATGTTTTGCGAGATGAGATTTTTGAGCTTAGGATAGATTGAGTCACTGGAAATGGTACTTCACACTCAATTTGCAAATGACATTAGAAACGCACGGAAGACCAAATTGAGTGTGTTTTCCATAGAGCAAGATTAGGCAAAAGAAATCCAAGAAATTGTCATGAAAACCAACTCTTCTTACAAGGAGAAGAGGGCGGTGGCCGAGGCCACCATGTTGGAGCGTATGGCATGTCACCGCGAAGATATATCTTGGGTACATAACCAATACTCGTCATTTTAGCTCATTTAGACATAAGAATGAATATAGAGGTAAAAGAACACTTGCTATCGGCATAATGGGGGGAGGGATAGTCCAATGGATTAGGACCGCACTCCCCCTATGTCCATGCCTACACCTAGATCAAATAGAGAGATAAGATAGAGGTGTGCATGCAAGGTAGTCAACCAACGCTCCTAGAATCCACGATATTTAGCTCATGCCTCAAAAATGTGAACCTTGCTTCATCAAGTGGCTTCGTGAACATGTCGGCGAGTTGAATCTTCGTGGGAATATAACCAAGCTCAATGTCACCCCGGTTGATGTGATCTCGAATAAAATGATAACGAATCTCAATATGCTTCGTTCTTGAGTGCTCCACCGGGTTGTGACCAATCTTGATAGCACTTTCATTGTCACACAAAAGAGGCACTTTGTCACAATGGACACCGTATTCCTTTAAAGTTTGCCTCATCCATAACAATTGAGTGCATGCACTAGCGGCCGCCACATATTCGGCTTCGGTGGTGGATAGTGATATGCAATTTTGCTTCTTGGAGGACCAACTCACCAAAGACTTCCCAAGGAATTGACATGCACCGGAGGTTGACTTCCTATCATCCTTGCAACCGGCCCAATCCGAATCCGTGTAACCGGCAAGAGAGAAGTTGGACCCCCTAGGATACCACAAACCAAACCTTGGGGTATAAACCAAATATCGGAAGATTCGATTCACCGCTATCAAGTGACTTTCTTTAGGAGCCGCTTGGTACCTTGCACACACTCCTACACTTAACACAATATCGGGTCTAGATGCACAAAGATAAAGCAAAGAACCAATCATAGAGCGATAGAGTTTTTGATCGACATCTTTACCCTTTGGACTAAGTTCAAGATGGCATTTGGTGTCCATAGGAAACCTCTTCTCTTTTGCATCTTGCATCTTGAACCTCTTGAGCATGTCTTGAATATATTTGGCTTGAGAGATGAAAGTCCCTCCACTCAATTGCTTGATTTCAAAACCAAGAAAGAATTTCAACTCTCCCATCATGGACATCTCGAACCTATCGGTCATAAGCTTTGAAAATTCATCATTAAAAGCTTTGTTAGATGAGCCAAAAATAATATCATCAACATAAAGTTGGCATATGAAAAGCTCCCCTTTTACTCTCTTGGTAAAGAGAGTGGGATCGATTTGCCCCACTTCAAAGCCACGGTCTAGTAGTAGCTCTCTTAGGTGCTCATACCAAGCACGAGGTGCTTGTTTGAGACCATAGAGGGCCTTATCAAGTTTGTAGACATGGTTTGGGAAGTGTGGATCCTCGAATCCCGGTGGTTGCTTTACATATACCAACTCCTTTAAGGGACCATTAAGAAATGCACTCTTCACATCCATTTGTTGCAACTTAAAATTATGATGTGATGCATAGGCAAGTAGGATACGGATGGACTCAAGACGAGCCACGGGAGCATAGGTCTCTCCAAAATCAATGCCTTCAACTTGAGAGTACCCTTGAGCTACCAATCTTGCCTTGTTCCTTACAACCATTCCATGCTCATCTTGCTTGTTCTTGAATATCCACTTGGTGCCAATAACATTGCGGCAATCTTTTGGCTTCTCTACTAGATTCCATACTTTGTTGCGCTTGAAGTTATTGAGTTCTTCATGCATGGCTTCCAACCAATCCGGATCTTCAAGAGCTTCAAACACCTTCTTTGGTTCAATCATAGAGATATGAGCTTGATGTTCACTAAAGCTTGCCAATTGACCTCTTGTGGAAACCTTGCGAGATACATCACCAATGATGGCTTCAAGCTTGTGACACTTGATTTCCAAATTTCTCTTGACTCTTGCTTGACGGCGGGTTTCGATATCCCCATTGTTGCGTGGGATATCGGCTTGATCACCTAGATCATTTGAGTCCCCGTCTTGACCGGAAGGATGAGCTTGACCATCTTGTTGAACATCTTCAATAATGGGAGTAGATGGTTGCTCTTGATCTTTATCTTGGCTCGAGTTGACAATAGGAGAACTTGATTCTTGTGTGGCCTCATTGTCAACTTGAGGAGGAACTTGTTCTTGTTCTTGGATAGGTGTCTCATTTGCTTCCTTAGTAGGTGCCGCTTCAACTTGTGATGATGGAGTCTCCACTTGAGTGGAGCTTGTACTTGCTTGAGGAGGCTCATGATGGATTTCAATGGGGCGATGGAAACCAACCCCCATTCTTCTTATGGCATCTTGAGGTTCCTCATTATAACCAAATACTCGATAGTAGGAGATGTTGGGCTTGTTGCCGGTAAGCATTTCATAAGGGGTTTCCTTCTTCCCTTTGCGAAAGAATAACCGGTTGGAGGAGTGACACGCCGTGGAGATAGCTTCGGCCCACAAGAAGAGTGGAGACTTAAACTCCGCCAACATGGACCTAGCCATATCCATAAGAGTCCGGTTCTTTCTCTCGGCTACACCATTTTGTTGAGGGGTATACGCAGCGGAATATTGATGACGAATTCCCTCATCACTAAGAAACTCATTTAGGGTGTAGTTCTTGAACTCGGAGCCATTGTCACTCCTAATGGCCAATATGGGAACATTGTGTTGACGTTGAACTTCATTGGAGAAGTCGATGACGGTTTGTTGAGTTTCATCCTTCGTCTTGAAGAAGAAAACCCAAGTGAATCTCGAATAGTCATCAACAATTACCAAGCAATACTTCTTCCCACCAAGACTTGGTTGCGGTACGGCACCAAAGAGGTCAACATGAAGAAGTTCCAAAATCCTCGTTGATGAGATGATGGTCTTGCTTGGGTGGGGAGAATCATGCATCTTTCCTTCAACACAAGCCCTACAAAGACGATCTCTAGAAAAAGAAACATTCTCATTTAGTCCAAGAATGTGGCCACCCTTGTGAAGACTTTGCAAAGTTCTCATATTGACATGGGATAAGCGGCGATGCCACAACCACCCCACGTCGGCCTTTCCGAATAAGCATATTGCTTGAGTGTTGATTGACCCCGAAAAGTCAACCACAAACAACTCATTTTCAACATACCCAACGAACATGACCTTTAGAGTCTTGCTCCTCAAGAGTACCACCATATCAAGAGTGAAATGGACATCAAAGTTCATCTTATTAAGAGCACGAACGGACATAAGATTGTAACCTAGAGACTCAACAAGCATGACATTTACAAGGGTGATATCCCTTGCAACTACCACCTTGCCAAGACTCTTTACCTCGGCTTTGGACTTGTCACCATAAGAGACGGTTGAGTGATTTAAATTTGGTCTCAACTCCGTCATGATCTCCTTACTTCCGGTCATATGACTAGTGCATCCACTATCAACCACCCATTTAGATCCACCGGAAGCATAGTCCTACAAGAAATCATTTCTTGCATTTAGGTACCCATTTCTCAATGGGTCCCTTTCGGTTAGCAACAAGGGTCTTAGGAACCCAAATAGAATAATCAATGTAACCATCATAAGGACCAACATATTTTGCATAAACATCACCATAATAATCAACATAAAGAATGTAGTTGGGATTGTTATGCCCCGCAAAGTCACTACGAGTGGTCTTGCCCCTAGTGGCATTACCACTCGCAATGTTAGTCTTAGCTTGTGCGGGCTTGGTCTTGTTCTCCTTGGTGTTGCTCACCTTCTTCTTTGCCTTGGCCACATACCCAAGACCTTCCTTTCCTTTGTGTGGTTTTAACTCAAACAAATAAGCAAAACCCTTATTGTTACTTTTAGGGATAGAGGTCTTAGCATGATCCACCTTTAACCTAGCATTTTCTTCAATGACATTTTCATGAACACGAGGAAGAATGGTTATGCTAGTTGAGCAAGTTTTAGAGAGTTGAGTTTGGAGTTGCTCATGTGACTTAACAAGGATGGAGTGGGTCGTTTTCAAGACCTTGTGAGCTTTATCAAGCTTCTCCATATCCTCAAGAAGTATAGTATTTGCAACCCCAAGTTCAACTTTCTCCTTTTTAATCACTTTATATTTGGCAAAAACATGATCTCTATCCTTAATGATTTTACTAATGATTTCATCATTTTTAGCATCAAGAGATTCAAGTCTTTCCTCTAGAGTGGTTCTATATTCACTTTCTTCATCAAGAGAGCTATTTAAGGATGCTATGGAAGCATTCAAGGAAGCAATGGTGAGAGAATCCTCTCTCTCAATCTTACTCTTTTCTTGAAGAAGTTCTTCGGCCGCACATAGTTGTCTCATGAGAGACTCAACATGTTCCTTGGCCTCACCTTGCAAGTTAGTCACAAAAGTATCGAAGGCAACTAGTTCCTTTTTAATCTCAAGACTAGATTGATCATGCATAGTCTTAGGAGAAGGGGATGATACCTCGGTGACATGAGCCATGAGGCAACGAGCGGTGTTGATGGAGAGGTTCTCATTGGGGGATTCAAAGAGAGATGATGATGAAGTGGAGACAATAGCCAATGCGGCTACCTCTTTGTTAGGTGCATCTTCATCTTCGGAATCACTTGTGGCATATTCCTCTTGTGCCACCAACACAATTCTCGGTGCCTTCTTGAAGAAGGGCTTTCTTGGTCTTGCGGGCTTCTTTTGAATCAACTTGGAGTGATCCTTTGGGATAAGCTTCCCACCATTTTGCTCACGGTTCTCATAAGGGCACTCTCTTATATAGTGGTTCTTGTCATGACAATTGTAGCATGTCTTTGTCCTTGAGGCAAGCTCTTTCTTGCCACTTGAGTTGTTATCTCGATCAACACGAGCTTTAGCACTAGCCGGGTCATTCCAAAACACTCTTGTGGCAAGTGCAATGTGACCATTGAGGGCTTGCTCAAGATCATGTGGAGCAATGTTGCCAGGACAAGCTTCAACTTCATCATTGGCATCTAGGCAAGTCACCTTAGCCTTCAAGGCAAGAGAGGGACCTTGTCTCATTCCCATGGCCCTAGCACGGTTATCTTCGGCATTCTTGGTGGCAACCTTGGAGGCTTGGACTTCTTGCATAACTTCATGGGAAGACAATTGAAGGTAGTTGTATCTTCCTTGAATAGATTTCAACTCCATTGGCTCCGAAGGCAAGAGAGCATTCTCATACTTCCTCTTGACCCAAGCATCATCAACATATGTTGCTCCCACATCATAAAAGTCTTTGGCAAGAGTCTTGAGTCTACCATACATCTCTTCATGGGTCTCGTTGTCAAGCATGTAGAAACCTTCGGCGGCATTGCTCAAAGATTCATATCTATTTCTCTTCATGCTTTCATTTCCAAGGAAGGCACGCTCAAGACAATCCCAAGCTTCTTTGGCGGTGGTGGCATGTAGAACATGATGCTTGTCGTTGTCGCTCAAGGAGAGTTCAATCATGTGGAGAGCGGAAGCGTTTAGTTGCTTTTCGGCGAACTCTCTCTTGGTCATGTTGCTTGGATCCTCCACCGTGTATCCTTCTTCAATAATCCTCCAAAGCTCGATGGAGGCACTGTTGACATGAGATTTCATTGAGCGTTGCCAACTAGCAAAAGCTAATGCATTAAGCTTAGGTGGGGGACCTAAAGGGTTTATGCGGGTAGTGATAATTGGATCGGGAGAGTACCATCCCCGAACGGCATGATACTCTTCCTTTTCCTCATGCAAGTTGGGAGATGACTTAGGCTTATCATTTGCTTTCCCCTCCTTCTCTTTTTGCTCTTTATCCTCCTTGGGTCCACCCTCATCGGAGTTAGAAGCTTTTTCAAGCGGGATGATATCCGAAGGCTTGTTGTTAATGAGTTTATTGAGCAAGTCACGAAACTCATTAAACCTAGCATCCATGGAAGATGTCAAAGTTGTTTCCAAAGCTTTGATATCGGCCATGGATGCCGCGGTGGCTTGGTCCTTTTTAAGGGACTCATTAGCCTCGGCAAGCCTTGCGGTCTCATCCTCACTTTGTGTCATACTTCTCTTAGGCGGTTAAACCCAACAAGAGAGCCTTTGCTCTGATACCAATTGAAAGGATCGGTATGACACCTAGAGGGGGGTGAATAGGTGCTAATTCAAATTTTAGTTCTTTTTCAAATTAGGCTTGACACAAAAGGTAAATTCACTAGATATGCAACTAAGGTGAATTTCCTATATGACAAGCTAGCAACTAAACAAGATATAATAAGGCAATAAATAAGGATAGAAGTAACCGAAGTGAAGACACGAGACGACAAGGATGTATTCCCGAGTTCCTCCCTAAAATGGGAGTACGTCTCGTTGGAGAGGTGTGAACCAACACAATGGTTCAACGGCCACAAAGGCCTCACCCAAATCTCCGGTGAACCGCACCACAAAGGTTTGGTTCACTTTCCACTATCGGAATCCTTCAAGGCGGAATCCGGAGCCTTTACAACAACGATTCGGGGCACGACCCACAAAGGGCTTGGGGGCTCCCGAACAGCTACAATCTGTCACAAAGACAATAGGTAAGTACAACAATGGGCTAGGTTTCCTAGTGGAAGCCCTAGCAAGTGTTCCCTCAAGTGAATGAGGGGGAAATGAAGAACGGCTCGGTGAAGATGTAGATCGGGGCCTTCTCCTTCAATCCTCCAAAGATCAGCAAGCTTGTATGGAAGGATTGGGAGATCTAGCAAATCTTGAGCTTGTATCAATGGAGTGTGTATCTTCTTCAAGCTCTAGAGTCAAAGGAGGAAGAACCCCTCCTTTTATAGTCTAGCACAAATATCTGGCCGTTGCAACAGCATCTTCTTCCGCAAGGGCGGTAGTACCGGCCAAAAGCCCGGTAGTACCGGCCCTGCGGTATCTTCGTTGCCGCAGAAAACCGAGCGCGCGGTACTACCGGGGGATAAAACCCCGGTACTACCGGGCCAAAGTGCCGGGCTCCAACCCCGGCACTACCGGGACCATCCGAGCCATAAACGTCCAGAATCCATCTTCAGAGAGTAGTACCGCGGAGATCCCGGTACTACCGGAACAAAAGCTCCGGTACTACCGGGACTATCCGAACCTTGGAGAATAGGAAAATATTGCTGACAGTAGTACTGCTCAAAAAGTCCGGTACTACCGGCCAACCTGTTAAAACATGGTTTTTGCCTGAAAAACACTTAGCACACAATTAGACCAACTATTGTGTTGTCAACTAACTCCAAAACTCTTAGGGATAGAGATGCTCTTTCAAAGACGGTCGACAAAGAGCAAGGTATATTTGATATACATGTTATAGATGTGTACCTTACATCCGTCCGGAGCAATACGTGGGTATTTGATACTGGTTCTGTTGCTCATATATGTAACTCTCAGGAGGAGTTACGGAATAGAAGGCGGCTGGCGAAGGATGAAGTGACGATGCGCGTCGGCAACGGATCGAGAGTCGACGTGGTGGCTGTCGGCACGCTCCCTCTGCATCTACCATCGGGATTAGTTTTGATTTTAAATAAATGTTATTTTGTGCCATCCTTGAGTGTAAACATTATAAGTGGGTCTTGCCTGTTACAAGACGGTTATTCATTTAAATCAGTGTCAAGCAATTGTGCTATTTATATGAATGATATCTTTTATGTTGATGCTCCCGAGAATAACGGTTTATTCTTGTTGAATCTCGATCGTAGTACTCACATCCATAACATAGAAGGCAAACGAATTATGTGTAGTGACGATACCGCCATGTTTTTGTGGCATTGCCGTCTTGGTCATATTGGTATAAAGTGAAGGAGATATGCCCTAGAGGCAAATAAATAAGTAGTATTTATTGCATTATCTCATAAGTTTATAATAGGTTTATGTATTATGCTATAACTGTATTAATCGGAATTATTAATACACGTGTGATACATAGACAACTAGGTCCCTAGCAAGCCTCTATATGAGCTAGTCCATTGGGCAACAGTTGATCGAGATTCCCGATCAAGGACAATGACGTCGGTTGACAGTGGGGTCATCTTGTTAATAGAATAAGGTGGTGGACATACGCAAAGTATTGCAATAAGATCGTATTACGATGTTTGTCATTTGCAATAGATAAGAGCATGATAGCTTATTCCTTAGACCGTGAGACCGTACTTATTGTTGTTTCGTAGGAGTGCTTTGAGAGCATCAAACGTTGTGTCTTATATAGCATGACAATAACGGTGTCCATCTTGGGTATTCCGAAAGAGCATCGAGACGTAAGTATCAAGAGCGGGATTTGTTCATTCTTGTAATGGAAAGATACTCTGGGCCCACTCGGTGATATTGCATCTATATAGCTGCGCAGCTTATGACTAGGTCATGGAGATGTAATATCGCAGACGAGTTAATAACCTTCGTCGGTAACGAGATACAGCAAAGGCATCGGTGTGTCTACGATCATATCTCGGACAAGGTAGTATCGCAGAGACAAAGGGAATGAATATCATACTTATGGTTCAACGACGATATTCGTGGAATGCACAGGGGTCGTCATATATTTCCAGGTATCCCTGACGATCATTGGTGAGCGGAGTGTCTCGACCATGTCTGGAGTGTTCCCGAACCGTAGCGTAACAAACTTAAGGTCTTAGCGACGCTAGGAGATAGGTTCTGGAATTTTATAGGTTTTTATTGGAGAGAAAGAAATGATCCGGAAAGAGTTCCGGTGGTCCGGAAGGAGTTCCGGGGAGCTATGGAAGGGTTCCGAGAATGGCCGAAAGTTGTTCGGGTGGTTCCGAAATAGTTTCGGAGTCATGGGATATTGAATTATATATAAATATATTAATTATGAATTAATGGGATTTTTATATTAATTAAATAAAGGGAAAAAGGGGCTCCCACCTAAATGGGCCCAAAGAGGGCCCATGAGGGGGTGGCGCACCAAGCAAGGGGGGCCTTCCCGCCCTAGTCCGAATTGGACTAGAAGAGGGAGAGGCCCAAGGGGGTTCGGCCGAACCCCCCCTCCCCTCTCTTCCTTTAGTCCCACATGGAGGAGCCAAGGGGGTTGGCACACCCCTTCCCCCTTTATATAGCAAGGCATATTAATTGATTTAATTCATAGGAAATTCAGTTAATTCCCAATTTCTCTCTCGATCCCGTGGTTCCCAAGTTGGAGCCGCGCCGAGCTGAGGAAGGGGGTCTCTCTCCACCTAAGCCATACCGCAGAGCGCCGTTGCTCTGCGGGATTCCAGATAAGATCTACTCTTGCGATTTCAGCTGGATCTGAATGACCGGGAGTTGTCGCTAGGCTCCGTATGTTTGCGACTGCTCGGAGGCTACTATATTGAGGAGCTTGGGCGATGTCGTCTCGCCCCCTACAACCGCCGCGCCACCCCCCTCTGCTGCCGGCGCGCCAGCCCCGGTGCTGGCGCTCTGCCTTCTTCCGCCCGACGCCCGTCGACGCAGATCATCGTCGACACCCCGGCGTCATCGACTCCGACATCGCGGCAAGTTCTCCGCGACCTCGAGGTCGGCTACGTACGACTTCATCGTCAACGCTTGTGCGGGAGCGTAATCCCCGCTATCGGTCTACATGGAGGTAATGTAACCCGTTCCGCCACCGTTATCGCATGTACTAGATAGATAGATCCTGGCTAGTTAGGGTTTCGCTCGCTAGAAAATTATTGTTTTCTGCACCGTAACCCCTTCATAAAGCGCATGAAGCGACTCCACTCCGATGGACTCTTGGACTCGTTGGATTTCGGATCCCTCGATACATGCGAACCATGCCTCATGGGCAAAATGATCAGGACACCGTTCAAAGGTTTCGTTGAACGGGCGTCGGATTTGTTGGGGATCATACATACAGATGTGTGTGGACCGATGAGCGGTTCGACACGCAATGGTTATCGTTACTTCGTCACCTTCACTGATGACTTGAGTAGATACGGTTATATCTATTTGATGAAACACAAGTCTGAAACGTTTGAAAAGTTCAAAGAATTCCAGAGTGAAGTTGAGAATCAGCTTAATAGGAAAATCAAGCATCTCCGATCCGATCGCGGTGGAGAGTACTTGAGTTTTGAGTTTGGCACACATCTGAAGAGTTGTGGCATAGTGCCCCAACTTACGCCCGCCGGAACGCCGCAGCGTAACGGTGTGTCCGAGCGACGTAATCGTACTATACTGGATAGTGTCCGATCTATGATGTCTCTTACCGATCTGCCAGTGTCCTTCTGGGGTTATGCGTTAGAAACAGCCGCATTCATTTTAAATAGGGCTCCGTCCAAGTCCGTTGAAACGACGCCGTATGAATTATGGTATGGCCAAAAGCCTAAGTTATCGTTTCTGAAGGTTTGGGGTTGTGAGGCGTACGTTAAGAAACTACAGCCCGACAAACTCGAACCGAAGTCGGAGAAAGTCGTCTTTGTAGGATATCCGCGGGAAACCGTTGGGTACACCTTCTACAACCAAGCTGAGGGCAAAACTTTTGTCGCGAAGACCGGTACCTTTCTAGAGAAGGAGTTTCTCGCAAAAGGAGTAAGTGGGAGGAAGGTAGACCTCGATGAAATCGTTGATCCTGAACTCGAGATTCCGAGTGGCGCAACGGAAGCAATTCCGGAAACGTCCTCCGTGGAAGGAGTGGGAGAAACTGTCGAGGAAGATGTTCTACCTCGTAGGTCTGGTAGATCTCGGATCCCACCAGAATGGTATGGCAACATGGTTTGCACCGTCATGCTAGTCGAGCAAGACGAACCTACGAACTACAAGCAGGCGATGGAGAGTCTAGAGTCCGAGAAATGGCTTCAAGCCATGAAATACGAAATAGGATCCATGTACGATAACAAAGTGTGGACTTTGGTGGATATTCCCGAAGGACGCAAGGCCGTCGAGAATAAGTGGATCTTTAAGAAGAAGACTGATGCTGATGGTAATGTGACCGTCTATAAAGCTCGGCTTGTCGCAAAGGGTTTCCGACAAGTTCATGGAATTGACTACGATGAAACTTTTTCACCGGTAGCGATGCTTAAGTCTATTCAGATTTTGTTAGCAGTAGCTGCCTACTATGATTATGAAATCTGGCAGATGGACGTCAAAACGGCCTTCCTGAATGGAAACATTGAGGAAGAGTTGTACATGGTACAGCCGGAAGGTTTTGTCGATCCAGGAAATGCTAACAAGGTGTGCAAGCTTCAGCGATCCATCTATGGATTGAAGCAGGCATCTCGGAGCTGGAATCTTCGCTTTGATGAGGTAATCAAAGGTTTTGGATTTATCCAGAATGTGGAAGAGACCTGTATTTACAAGAAAATGAGTGGGAGCTCGGTTGTGTTCTTAGCACTGTATGTTGACGACATATTGCTAATAGGGAATGATGTGGAACTTCTGAATAGCGTGAAGGAATATTTAAACAGTAAGTTTTCCATGAAGGACTTAGGAGAAGCTGCGTATGTTTTAGGCATAAAAATCTATCGCGATAGATCAAGGCGCCTATTAGCACTAAGTCAGAGTACTTATCTTGATAAAATACTGAAGCGTTTCCGTATGGAGAAGGCAAAGAAGGGTTCTCTGCCGGTTATCAAGAATAAGATATTGCGTAAGGCGCAGTGTCCGGTGACGGAACTAGGTAAGGCCGAAATGACGAAACATCCTTATGCTTCAGCCATAGGATCGATCATGTATGCAATGTTGAGTACTAGACCGGATGTGGCATTAGCTCTAAGTTTGACAAGCCGGTTCCAGAGTAATCCTGGAATGCCGCATTGGGTAGCTGTTAAGAGCATTCTTAAGTATCTCAATAAGACAAAGGAAATGTTCCTCGTGTATGGTGGCTGCGATGAAGAACTTGGCGTAACGGGTTACGTAGATGCAAGTTTCTGCTCAGACCCCGATGACTGTAAGTCACAGACAGGTTATGTGTTCAAGGTGAATGGAGGCGCCGTGTGCTGGAGAAGTGGGAAGCAACCCATAGTCGCACAATCTACAATGGAGTCGGAGTACATTGCTGCCTGCGAGGCCGCGAATGAAGCTGTGTGGCTGAGGAAGTTCGTCATCGAACTTGGAGTGTTCCCAAGCGTGCAAGACCCCGTGGTCCTCTTCTGCGACAATACGGGTGCCATTGCAAACGCCAAGGAGCCAAGGTCTCACTCCACCGCCAAACACATTCTCCGACGCTTCCATGTGATACGTCAGTATGTACAAGGAGGCGATGTGAAGATTTGCAAAGTGCATACGGATCTGAATGTGGCAGATCCGCTGACGAAGCCTCTCCCGCTTGATAAGCATGAACAGCACCAGTTAGCTATGGGAGTTAAGCTTTTACCAAGTTGTAATCTAGATTAAGTTGTACTCTAGTGCAAGTGGGAGACTGAAGGAGATATGCCCTAGAGGCAATTAATAAAGTGTATTCTTTATCATATCTCGTTTGTTCATAATAGGTTTTTGTGTCATGCTAGAACCGTATTAAGCGGAAACATTAATGCGGGTGTGATACGTAAACAACCAGGTCCCTAGTAGCCTCTACTAAGACTAGTTTCGTTGCGCGATTGATGATCGAGGTTTCCCGGTCATGAGGCATGGCGCCGGTCGGCAATGAGAGTCATATCGCTACAGAGCGATGTGATGGACATACCCAGATTTGGAGAACGTAGTCGTTACACCTTTGACCGTGAGATCAACTCTTATTGTTATTCCCGGAAGATACTTTGATTGCACCAAACGTCGTATCTTATTTAGTATGACAATAACGGTGATACTTTTGGGTATCGGAAAGGAGTAGTTGAGACAAGGGGTCAAGAGCGGGATTTGCCAGTCCGCATAGCAGGATAGATACTCTCGGGCCCACTCGGTGAGATCATGTCTAATGAGCTTGAAAGCATGTGACTAGGTCACGGAGACATGAGATCATGAACGAGTAGAAGATAACGTCGTCCGTAACGAGGTCGGGATTAGGTATGGAGATATCTATGGAACGACGCTCGGACGTGCTAAGTATCGCTATGGCAAAAGGTCTAAGACTTTACGTTCAGGTTTGATAGATGAAAGTCATTCGTTATATCTCAGGGATTAATTCATGGGGTCCAGGCCTACGAGTTAGTCGTTGATCATTGAGGAGTCTTGATCATACCTGATATTATATCGAACCGCTAGGGTAACACACTTAAGGGGTTTCGACAAGACAACCAGAAAGGAAGGAGATCACCGGGAGCGTCCCGGGAGGGGTCCGATGGAGATCGGGCAGCGCCGAAAGAGTTTTTAGGATATCGTCGGTAGGAATTTTTTTGTTTTCTGCACACGATCCCCTTCACAAGGATGTACCCAATGGATAGAGTCAAAGGCCTTGCATATGTCAAGTTTGAAGAGGAGCATCGGAATCTTGTTTTTGTGAACCCTTTTTGCAAGATTTTTGACATAGAGTAAGTTGTCATGAATGCTTCGCTTTTTTATGAAGGCACTTTAGCCTTTGGATACTTGGTCATTTATAAATGGTCCAAGTTAGAGGGCAAGCATCTTGGAAACAATTTTGGCAATTGCATGGATGAGACTAATAGGACGAAAATCGGTGAGGTGAAGTTCAAAGTCTTACCTTGCAGGATGAAAATCTAAGGTCTAACCTTAATTGGTTGTTTCTGGCAATGCTCTTGCTGAAGACATTGTTTTATGAAAGAGACTATTATCTTCTAGGTGAAAACTCAAGGTATGGCCTTAATTGATTGTGTCTGGCACTGTTCTTCTTGAAGACGTTGCTTTTGAAAATTTGGACATCAGGTGGTGTCTTGGTGGTGGTTGTGTGGCTGCTGCAATGACTGTAACTCTGTAGCATGACTTTTCTTTTTATTTCTCTTTCTTATTATCTTTCGGTTATGTGCATCCGTAATAACTTTTGTTATTGCGTTGTTGCAGAGACTGAGTGTAATTTGTATCCTCGCGATATTAATAAATTTCCCTTTATCTAAAAATGCTGAAATATGTGTTTTTCTTAGTTTTCAGCTTATCGTGTTTCTTTTTTGTGTGTGATCAGTCAGCGATTGTTTTGGTAACTGTTGATTGTGAAGCGATTATTCTGATCACTTAGCGATTGTTTTAGTAGCTTGGTATTAGTGTTGTTTTGATAGGCATTGATTGGGTAGGCGTAAACAAAACAAGGCACCCGACATTAGCGATCTATTTATTTTTTGCGGGACGCTACCCGACATAAGAAAAAGAAAATAATTAGCGCCTCAAAGTTACGTCGTGCGATGGAGTTCCAAACTCTTACCATTATACTGTACGGTATATTTGATTACCAAATATAGTTCTCTGCGTTTTCTCATATCAAAATGCCTCGATTTCATATAGAGTTACACATCCTGTTCTTATGTAGCATTGTTTTTGCGCATCAAAGCCTTGGAGGTCGAGTTCATCAGATAATTCAAGAGGTAAACAATGGTATGCCCCTCGTTGAAGTGTTCAATTTAAAGTCTTACACATGTATGAGCATTTTACTGCATGCATCGATCTCTAGATCTCATGAAGAGTGAAATGCATCCACAGTCCTCGAAGTTGTTGACCATGTCCAGAACAGTCCCCAAATTCAGAATCTACCTCAGTACAGTCCTGGAAGTTGCTATCCATGTCCATCTACGGTCCTAGATATAATGTCTTGCGTATAACGGTGACGTGGCAATAGAACAAGTTCAGTTTGGTCCTCAAAGTTTCTGACGATGTCCAAAACAGTCCTAATAGAAAAACGCGAAAACAAAAAAATGTGGGAAATTTATCAAAAAATACGGATAAGCGAGCACAACCACTAGGCCGCCATAATGCTTGTGTCAAGTACTGGAACTGAAGTCATATAAAAAACCGTGAAACGTTAACTGAATTTCAACAAAAGTACAGCGACGGAGAGAAAGATCAGCAGCAGATCATTGTATCCTTGCGCGTGCACAAGAGCTTGTTGGTGCGGGTGCACATGGGAGAGCACGGTGCTCATTCTAGGAGTGTTTCATGAATCCTTCATTTTTCAACAACTAATAATATATTTTGGTTCTTAAATGAGTATATATTAAGTATGTCTCTTAATTAGAAATCAATTCTTTTATAAGCCGCACTTCATCAAAATCGACTTTCTATATCAAGAAGTAATTCTACAGTAGGATACTAAGTAAAATGTATTACGATGAAATCAAACATAAATTATTTGATTCAGAGAAGGAAAACGTAAATTGTTTGATACGTAGAGACATTTTATTTACATAGTTATAGAAGGAAGTAATTCCATAGTAGGAAGTAATATTTTTATAAATAAATATCACGAAAACATGCACCTTTTGTTGAAATTAAAAAATAGTAATTCTTCTTCATATGACATCAGTTCCAATACCTAATATAATCATTGTGTTGCCCTAGTGGATGCGCTCCTTTGTTCCAACACGGGAGGTTTCTATTTCAAATAACGCATGAGCCGTTTTCCTTTTTGTTGTTTTGTTTTTTTATTAGGACTGTTTTGGACATCGTCGACAGCTTTGACGACCAAGGTGAGCTTGTTCTGTTGTCACGTCAGCGTTATACGCTAAGCATTTGTATCTAGGACCGTAGATGGACATGAAGAGCAACTTTCAGGACTGTATCGAGGCAAATTCGGAGTTTAAGAACTGTTCTGGACATGGCGAACAACTTCGAGGACTGTGAATGCATTTCACTCTAAATAGCCGGCTGTTAGAGCGTACGGATGTTGCGTCGACGCATTTGTAAAAAAACGAGTGAAATGCATCCACCGTCCTTCAACTTGTCTGTCATATCTAAAATGGTCCTTAAACATAGAAACTGCACTAATACAGTCCTGATGTTCACTAACATCCCAATATTTTGAAATGTTTAAAAATCACAAAAATTTAAAACTTTTGTTTTCATTAAAATAAAATATTAAATGCATAAGAAAACCAACTATGAAACACTTCAAACACATTGAAAGAGTTTAAAGTTTCAAATACCTCAAGTAAACATTATTTTCAAAAGTTGTTTCAGGTTAAACGTTTTATTTATCCATTGTATTTCTGAAAACCTCAATTGTAATTCGACAAATGTTTTACAAAATTTCAAACCTTTGCGTTGTAATAAAAAGTTCTTTACAAGTATTTAATTTAAATAAACTAGCCATAGCTATTCATAAATTAAAATATTATTTAGAAGTATTCTTTTAAACTATGTAAGCATAATCTATTTTGCCAAATGGATTTTTATTCTTCAACTAAGTTCAAACCTAGTGTGGAAATTACAACCCTATAGTTTATAACTTTAATAACATCATATATTTCATAATTTATGAATTATCCAAATAAACATTTCATTAGCTTAGATGATTTTCATTTATTTTCAAAACATAAAATGACTTCATGAATAAATGTTCTAAATAAGAAAGAAATTAAAGCTAAAATCTTTTCCAAAGTTGTTATGAAGTTTCAACTGAAATTACCTTAAAAATAAAATATAATGATGCACAAATTATTTTGAATTAAAATGAATACATTTTTTTCCTTTTTATTTTCATATAGTAAGTGTTATGTTATTTAGTATTATACTAAAGCCTAAAACGAGTTTAGTATTTAGAAATGGGTTTAAGTAACTTAAATTCAAACATATTTTGAATATGGGTATCTTACAAATTTTATTCATCCAAAAGAAAATTTAATTAAATATAATTTCAAAATTGACTTAAGTGTCAAATTTGTATTTAATGAATATTTCAAAATGTTAATTTTCAAAAATGTTCAAAACATGCCTACAACTGGTTTAACACAAAGATAATAATTTTACAAACTTTTAGAAATTTGTTTGACCTCATTTGGACATTTAATTCAAAAGATATGAATAAAATGGAAAAATGAGAAAAAGAAATTCACTTGTGACGTCAGCGGTGACGTCACTGCATCTTCAAGCTTCGTCCGAGATATCCGGCCGAAATCCTCTCCCAAATTTGTTCAAAATCAGCGCGTTTCTTACGGGATTTGCCCCCATTCTCTGGCCCATATAAAGCCCCCGACACCGCGGTTCGTTTGCCCCCAAAACCCCTAAAGGAGCGCCGCCAGGCCGCCGTTGCCGCCCGCCGGAGTCGCTCGGCCGCAGCCGCGCGTTTCTTCGTTTTCCCGGCGAGGTGAGCCACCTCCTGGTCTGAGACCGTGCCCAGCTCCTTCGCCGCAGCCGCGCACACCTCCTCACCCTTTTTCCGCCTCTTTTCCGCAGTAGAAGCGAGCCATCGCGAGCGTCGCCGGAGTTCGCCGGCAGCCGAACGCCTCCGCCCACGCCGTCACGCGCGTACGGGAAGAAATCGATGGCGCCGCCTGCACCACCGAGTTCCTCGTCGCGCCCTGCACCTCCTCGTCGCCTCGGTGAGTCCAGGGGGAAACTGGAGCGTCGCCTGCGTCCTCGACCGAGCCGCGCGCCGCCGTCCTCCTCAACTCCGGTCACCGGAGCGCCGCCACGGTAAGGTTATCGTTCCCTGTCCGTTCGATCTAATTTCTACGCGTAGGATTAAATCATTTGATCGAAGCGGTACGAGTTAGTCTGATCCGTCAGATCTGGATCTAACGATCCAAATCGACTGGAGCCGAGCCGCGGCTCAGACTAAGCCGAGCCTAGCCTAGCCGAGCCCAGCCAATCACAGCTCGCCACGTGGCCAACCTTTTTCTGTTTTTATTTCCGAATAGA
The DNA here is from genome assembly GCA_026929855.1 of Poa annua. Lineage (NCBI taxonomy): Eukaryota > Viridiplantae > Streptophyta > Magnoliopsida > Poales > Poaceae > Poa > Poa annua. The sequence goes on along the minus strand of CM049431.1, from coordinate 72,516,928 downwards.
ATTAAATTGGCTGTTTGCAGAAAAGCCCCTACCACTTAGAGGTGTTATAACTTTTTACTCACACATCCAAATTTGATAAATTTTATATTTTTAGAAAGCCCTTGACATGTAGAACATTTTGGATCTGTTAGATTTTAAATTTGACTTAGTTTAAAATATTCAAATTTCAAATGGTGAATTTGAGTAATTTTATCGTAACTTTAAATCTATAAATCCAAAAGTTACAAATAAAATTGTTTTAGAAAATTTATAAAATATGTGATATTATGCCTCTGTTATAAAAAAAAAATTCGAATTATTTTGATGATTTAATAGTTGTATGTTTAATTGAATAGTTTGACTACTTTTGACATAACTCCTAATACAAACATTATTTTTGATTAAATCCAATTACTATAAATTTCATTAAAAGCCCTATGTCTATTAACCCCATTTATAAATTTTTGTTATAAATAATGTTTGAAACAATTTAAAATGAATTTAAAGGCCAGATACTTAATTATATTTATTTTAGCACATTATAAGGTATATTAATTTAAAATTCGTTACTTTGCACCAAAGACATAAATAATTGTCCTTGTCTAGAGAAAGCTCAAATCCCTGTTTATTAATATATTTCATAACATTAATAAGTAAGTTTTTGTTTAAAACCTATTAAATGAATTTAGTTCATTTACAAGTGTATATAAATGTCATTGGTTAATTAAGTGTTACTAAAAATATGATTTAAAACATTTTGCCATTTCAAATACTAAATTTTTATTAATACTATAAACCTTTAAGTTGGTGATTTAAAATGTTTAGATATGAGAAAGTTAAGAAATTCTTGATCTTGAATTTGGTTAAAGTTAATTTTAAACATAACCTTGGGTAAATGTAATTGAATAATTATAGGGGTATTAGAGTTTTAAACCTTGTTTTTAAATTGTGATTAAGCCTTCTTGATGTCCCTTTGTGTAAAATTTTGAAGACCATTTCATTAGAAACCTTGGAAACACCCATACAACATTTCGAGTTGAAAATGCTTAATTGACCCCAGACCCTTCCTTGACCAAATCCCTTGCTAAGCCCTTTCTACGTTTGTTTGATTATTGAATGTTATGTGCTTGTTGAATTGCTTGTTTATCGAATGTCTTTTTACCATATAGATTGAACGGAGTGCAACGTTCATTGCGACAAAGAGTGTGTGAGAAACGACAACATTTATCAGGCAAGTGACTTCATAAAACACCTACTATTTTATTCTATTGCATACCTAGTGTTTTAAGCAGTATTTGCAAAAGTAGTATGCATGATAGGTTTCTGGGAGATTTGTAGTATGCTATGCAAACCTGTTAGGTTACCCCTTAGAAATTCCAGTTAGACCCCTATTATAATTTAGTGGAAGTTGAAGGGGTTACGGTGCAGAAAACAATAATTTTCTAGCGAGCGAAACCCTAACTAGCCAGGATCTATCTATCTAGTACATGCGATAACGGTGGCGGAACGGGTTACATTACCTTCATGTAGACCGATAGCGGGGATTACGCTCCCGCACAAGCGTTGACGATGAAGTCGTACGTAGCCGACCTCGAGGTCGCGGAGAACTTGCCGCGATGTCGGAGTCGATGACGCCGGGGTGTCGACGATGATCTGCGTCGACGGGCGTCGGGCGGAAGAAGGCAGAGCGCCAGCACCGGGGCTGGTGCGCCGGCAGCAGAGGGGGGAGGCGCGGCGGCTGCAGGGGGCGAGACGACGTCGCCCAAGCTCCTCAATAGAGTAGCCTCCGAGCACTCGCAAACATACGGAGCCTACTGACAACTCCCGGTCATTCAGATCCAGCTGAAATCGCAGGAGTAGATCTTATCTGGAATCCCGCAGAGCAACGACGCTCTGCGGTATGGCTTAGGTGGAGAGAGACCCCCTTCCTCAGCTCGGCGCGGCTCCAACTTGGGAACCACGAGATCGAGAGAGAAATTGGGAATTAATTGAATTTCCTATGTATTAAATCAATTAATATGCCTTGCTATATAAAGGGGGAAGGGGGTGTGCAAACCCCTTGGCTCCCCCATGTGGGACTAAACAAAGGACATGGGAGGGGGGGTTCGGCCCCCACATGGGCTGGCCGAACCAGCCAATGGGGCCCACCCCCCTTTGAGGTGCGGCTCCCCCTCTTGGGCCCTCTTAGGGCCCATATAGGTGGGAGCCCCCTTTTTCCTTTATTTAATTAATATAAAAATCCCATTAATTCATAATTAATATATTTATATATAATTCAATATCCCGTGACTCCGAAAACTCTTTCGGACCACCCGAACAACTTTCGGACATTCCTGGAACCATTCCAGACCTCTCCGGAACTCCTTCCGGACCACCGGAACTCTTTCCGGATCATTTCTCTCTCTCCAACAAAAACCTATAAATTCCAGAACCTATCTCCTAGCGTCGCTAAGACCTTAAGTTTGTTACGCTACGGTTCGGGAACACTCCAGACATGGTCGAGACACTCCGCTCACCAATGATCGTCAGGGATACCTGGAAATATATGACGACCCCTGTGCATTCCACGAATATCGTCGTTGAACCATAAGTATGATATTCATTCCCATTGTCTCTGCGATACTACCTTGTCCGAGATATGATCGTAGACACACCGATGCCTTTGCTGTATCTCGTTACCGACAAAGGTTATTAACTCGTCTGTGATATTACATCTCCATGACCTAGTCATAAGCTGCAGCTATATAGATGCAATATCACCGAGTGGGCCCAGAGTATCTTTCCATTACAAGAATGAACAAATCCCGCTCTTGATCCTTACGTCTCGATGCTCTTTCGGAATACCCAAGATGGACACCGTTATTGTCATGCTATATAAGACACAACGTTTGATGCTCTCAAAGCACTCCTACGAAGCAACAATAAGTACGGTCTCACGGTCTAAGGAATAAGCTATCATACTCTTATCTATTGCAAATGACAAACATCGTAATACGATCTTATTGCAATACTTTGCGTATGTCCACCACCTTATTCAACTAACAAGATGATCCCATTGTCAACCGACGTCATTGTCCTTGATTGGGAATCTCGATCAACTGTTGCCCAATGGACTAGCTCATATAGAGGCTTGCTAGGGACCTGGTTGTCTATGTATCACACGTGTATTAACAATTCCGATTAATACAGTTATAGCATAATACACAAACCTATTATAAACTTATGAGATAACGCAATAAATACTACTTATTTATTTGCCTCTAGGGCATATCTCCTTCAGTCTCCCACTTGCACTAGAGTACAAATAAACTAGCTGCATTTTACTTTATCAGAATCCCTTATCAAATAAGAATCATTTGATAATGCTTGCTCGTGGAAAAGTGTTACTGCACAATCCATGATTGTACATGCTTTTGCGATTCACTGGCATCAACTTGTTTGATATCACCATTTTGTCTAACAACATATATGCAAATACCGTAACCAAGTGAGACTTCTGCTTCCCAGCGCTTACTCTGTTTATACTAACCAGATAACTGCCCTGAAAAACACACTCAGCCATGCAGATTCCCTTGTAACAATTACAAACTCGCGATATCTACATACTTTCACACCAATGTAGAAAACTTGACATTCAAATGTCAATCCCTTAACTAATGCACTTCTACTTCCAGTAAATTCCAAATTTACTTTCATAACTGTTCTTTACTCCAAGAACATCGGTTATATTTTATCGAGCAAATAATATGGTTTCTGTATGATGTCTAATATATACATAATAGACCCACATGTCATACAACCATTACCTTCATGCATCATTACTCTTAATGACCAATTGGATTCCAAAGGACCAGCCTTTTGATTCTATTCTGACTCCTCAGATATAATCCAACACAACTCCACTAACTATTTAAAATTCCCGTTCTATTTCAAAATAGACACTAACTTTTAAATAGTTTTACAACTTCATCCTATTCTATTGATACAGTTTCACAATGTGTTAACTACACAAGATGAATTCGACTCCCACTCAAATTATGTCTCCACATATTTGATAACACAAGCTCCCACTCAAAAACATGTTATCCACATATTTGAGTTCCCAAGCTCCCACTCAAAAATATGTTCTTCACATATTTCTCCTGAGTGAACTAACTATGACTCCCACTTAAATCGACATCTTGGTTAAACCAAAATCATTGATCTACTATCAATTCGAATTTAATACAAACTACAGTATTACATTAATACAAATCCCTCAGACTTCAAGCATGTCTACATAAATGTAGTCAACAAATTTGATCTTGTCCAAGACACATTTCTCGACAAGACATGCTACCGCGTCTTTCTTATAGTCACATTTCTCATATAACACCTTATATGACGATTAAACAATCTTATTCCTCTAATAAGAATTGCAGCAACAATTACTCTCTTAATCCTTTCAAATGCAACTTTGGATTTCCAGGCTAAAAAAGCCTTTGTTCGTATTCTGATATTTTCTCAACTTTCTTTGTATTCATAAAGTGCACCTTGATCTGTCAACAAGATCTGAAATACTAAATACAGTGCTGTGACCTGACAGCAATATTAAATATAACAACACTTTATTTAGAAGTTTCTTTCATGAAAATATTATGATCTTTATAAAGAGGATTGCAAGCAGAAAACAATTTTCTAGTCTCCCTCACTCTTAATCACTAAACTTTCATTAGCAGACATATACTCTTTGGAACATCTTCCAACATAAGTCTGACACTTTATTCCAAACTTCTAATTTCAATCCATAAACCGTAATTCGAAAATTCATATTTTCCTCGGAATTACATAGACAACAAACTGAGTTTTGTTTCTATTTGGTTTTGGAATAGACTCTCATCCTATGTGAGTAATCTACAAAGAACTATTCATGTATACTCCGAATTATCGTATAATCATATACACGTCGACACTACTGTCGATCTCACGAATTCTTGTTGAGAAAAATATCTATTTTCTAAAGTGGACATCGACTATAATGTTTCGAACATATTAGGAGATTCTAAGACTGATTCTGACAGACCACACTTTATTTATTTAAAATAGAGCATAATTATAATTCCCCACATATCACCATATATGACATTATAATATTGTGAAAACAAATTTCCACAAGTCTTTTGTGTTGAAACCATGATTCAAAAATATTGTCCTTTGATCGAATCTTGTGAATACAATATTCACTAATCTTTCTTCTGAAAAACCCCATTTGATCTATTATCAAATTAATTTCAGACTCCATAATTTATCAGGCAAATACTCCTATTTACCAAAATCATAGAAGAATTCGGATCAAGCAAAACACCATTGATTAATCATTAAAAATGACTCTCAATCAATTTCCTCTAGTATTGCAACTTCAATACTGCATTTCAAACTTAATCAATTTTGGCACTCGAAATACTTAAATGGACCAAAAATATCCATTACTTCTTTCATTGCCTTTATGACTAAATTCGATGGTGTTTGTTCTTTGGACACACAATTTTATCATTCCCGCTATTATAAATGTATATCATACGCATAATGTAATTGAGATGTGATGCAAATTACTCATAACATGAAACAACTGCTTTGTTTCATAACATAAAACAACTGATGTGTTCTATATGAATAATTATGTCTTGTTACATTCAAGACACAACTAATATGATATCTCGAGGGCGTGAGCACCACTGGCCATGAACTTGCCATCACTCGTGCACTGTCACGTCACCCTTCGCCACATACTTGTGATAATCAGGGACTGTTTCACAAACAGAACAATTATCAAACACTTTTCATCAAGTATGAGAAGAATACATTTATATCTTCGTATATCAAATATACCCATAGCGTCGAAGAACTCTTCTTCGATGAATCAACTTTTAGAGATTTGAACTTGTTCACGAACGTGAAGAAGCTCACCGTGTCTCTATAGCATATTCACGCACATGCTATTCACAGCTAGGAGGTAAAGCGCAATCTCTATTGCACTGGAGTTCGCTATCTAGAAATCGTAGATATTCGTAATCTTGAAGTAGATGTCACACAACTTCTTCAACTGAGTCTCCAGACAGGTATGCTCCCCATGTGAATGGTCCGGAACTTTCTAAGCTGTCTGAACCGCTCAAGACTCAATTCATCTTTGAAGTGACCTTTGATCGCATCAATCACAACATATGGCTCCAGGTGTTGAATACAACTCTGGTGCTAGGCATACGCTCATGACGACCTTCACTTCCATGAAAATATCATGATGCTTACGGAACTCATCATCTTTCTCCTTGCTATCAGAATCATCTGGTCTAATTCCTAACTAATGTTCTAGCACATATAGGATGTTTGTTGTGTTTGGAGAATGTTTCTAAAACCAATACACCAGCTGATGAAGTTGGACCCGTCGGCTTCCAAGGTAGAATCCGAGCTCTTGAAGAAGTAACCGGAGCGTAGTTCCGTAGTCTCCAGATGTGATCGCAAAAGAGGTAAGATAAGTTTATAATATATAGCTGAGTTTTAGTTCTATAATCTCATTATCAAAAACACACCACACCAAGATTATTATCCCTAAAAATAATAATGGCGATTACACGAACCTCATCCACCACACTACCCCCGATCATCACGGCCGGCAGCACAGCTTCAAAGGTGGACATAACATGTCGATCACAACAACTCTGCGACTCGTGCTCGATCTTTCGATCTTCCCGTGTTCCGAGGCCATACCTCTGAGTATGCTAGGCTCGCCAATCAAACCTCGAAGACCTGCGCGTGCAACATGGCTTACACCCACTGTATGCGAACGACGAGATGTGTGACACCCGATCATCACGGCCTGCCTCATAACGTAGAACTTTCTTGGTGGTGCGCAACGAGGGAGAACACAATTTTGGTATTTGTTAGGGATCATCCTATTTATGATGCTACCGTTGTATATCTAGCATATAAGCAATCAATAGGATGCACACACAACAGCACACAATAATGATGCAATGAAGTGCGATGTGACATGGTCGATGCGCCTGGACCTTCATGGCGCCATGTGCCTGGCCCCCCGGCGCCCCGGCATGGCTCCGAGTCTACAGAGCCCTCCATTGCCTCCGACAGTACGAGTAATATCAAAACTTACCGTAACCATGTCACATAAAATAACGCCTCTGCAAAACAAAGTTAGACGCCTCTAGCTTTATTTAGTTTTGCAAGTTTTACGTGGCATATAGGCTTATTCGTAAGAGAATCGCTTCCCTACCTACGAAATTTGTACCACAACGTCGATCGTATAATTGCATGTTTAAGCATCCCTTTCGGGCCCTCCATTGAAAATGCTTTGCCGACTAGAGAGAGAGAAACAGACACCCGCCAGCCACAGATACGGTGCAAGCCGTATGTCAGTAGTGGAACCAGTCTCGCGTAAGCGTACGCGTAAAGTCGGTCCGGGCCGCTTCATCAACTCAATACCGAAGGCATCGCAAGTGCACGCTAGAGGGTAGCAAATATAAGAAAGACGCCCTCATTCAACATGAGTTCTAACCGTACCAGCAGTACTACGCATAGATCGGCTCTGATACCACTGAAGGGGTTACGGTGCAGAAAACAATAATTTTCTAGCGAGCGAAACCCTAACTAGCCAGGATCTATCTATCTAGTACATGCGATAACGGTGGCGGAACGGGTTACATTACCTCCATGTAGACCGATAGCGGGGATTACGCTCCCGCACAAGCATTGACGATGAAGTCGTACGTAGCCGACCTCGAGGTCGCGGAGAACTTGCCGCGATGTCGGAGTCGATGACGCCGGGGTGTCGACGGGCGTCGGGCGGAAGAAGGCAGAGCGCCAGCACCGGGGCTGGTGCGCCGGCAGCAGAGGGGGGAGGCGCGGCGGCTGCAGGGGGCGAGACGACGTCGCCCAAGCTCCTCAATAGAGTAGCCTCCGAGCACTCGCAAACATACGGAGCCTAGCGACAACTCCCGGTCATTCAGATCCAGCTGAAATCGCAGGAGTAGATCTTATCTGGAATCCCGCAGAGCAACGACGCTATGCGGTATGGCTTAGGTGGAGAGAGACCCCCTTCCTCAGCTCGGCGCGGCTCCAACTTGGGAACCACGAGATCGAGAGAGAAATTGGGAATTAATTGAATTTCCTATGTATTAAATCAATTAATATGCCTTGCTATATAAAGGGGGAAGGGGGTGTGCAAACCCCTTGGCTCCCCCATGTGGGACTAAACAAAGGACATGGGAGGGGGGATTCGGCCCCCACATGGGCTGGCCGAACCAGCCAATGGGGCCCACCCCCCTTTGAGGTGCGGCTCCCCCTCTTGGGCCCTCTTAGGGCCCATATAGGTGGGAGCCCCCTTTTTCCTTTATTTAATTAATATTAAATTAATATAAAAATCCCGTTAATTCATAATTAATATATTTATATATAATTCAATATCCCGTGACTCCGAAAACTCTTTCGGACCACCCGAACAACTTTCGGACATTCCTGGAACCATTCCAGACCTCTGCGGAACTCCTTCCGGATCATTTCTCTCTCTCCAACAAAAACCTATAAAATTCCAGAACCTATCTCCTAGCGTCGCTAAGACCTTAAGTTTGTTATGCTACGGTTCGGGAACACTCCAGACATGGTCGAGACACTCCGCTCACCAATGATCGTCAGGGATACCTGGAAATATATGACGACCCCTGTGCATTCCACGAATATCGTCGTTGAACCATAAGTATGATATTCATTCCCTTTGTCTCTGCGATACTACCTTGTCCGAGATATGATCGTAGACACACCGATGCCTTTGCTGTATCTCGTTACCGACAAAGGTTATTAACTCGTCTGTGATATTACATCTCCATGACCTAGTCATAAGCTGCAGCTATATAGATGCAATATCACCGAGTGGGCCCAGAGTATCTTTCCATTACAAGAATGAACAAATCCCGCTCTTGATCCTTACGTCTCGTTGCTCTTTCGGAATACCCAAGATGGACACCGTTATTGTCATGCTATATAAGACACAACGTTTGATGCTCTCAAAGCACTCCTACGAAGCAACAATAAGTATGGTCTCACGGTCTAAGGAATAAGCTATCATACTCTTATCTATTGCAAATGACAAACATCGTAATACGATCTTATTGCAATACTTTACGTATGTCCACCACCTTATTCAACTAACAAGATGATCCCATTGTCAACCGACGTCATTGTCCTTGATCGGGAATCTCGATCAACTGTTGCCCAATGGACTAGCTCATATAGAGGCTTGCTAGGGACCTGGTTGTCTATGTATCACACGTGTATTAACAATTCCGATTAATACAGTTATAGCATAATACACAAACCTATTATAAACTTATGAGATAACGCAATAAATACTACTTATTTATTTGCCTCTAGGGCATATCTCCTTCAGAAGTACCTGCTGCAAAAATGATTGTTTAATGGTTGATGTGATAAATGAAAATTTCCACTAAATTAATTTAACGCCTGGGTGGTTTGGGTCGATCGAGGAGGTTTCAAGTTGAGTGGCTTCTCGGGGCCAAGTTTCATGGTTGTCTTCGCCCAAGATAGTTTCCACTTACTTGGGGCCATTGAAAGAACATTTCTTAATCCCTAATGTTTTGTGTGTTAGTTAACAATACCAATGATATACTAATCCTATTGCTAAGTATTTCAGTTTGGGTGAAACTCATATCACAAATCTTAAAGCCAAATTATAGAGAAAAAGACTTTCTAGAATTCTTCAGGGACTCGGATATTCCGGTTCCCCAACCGGATATTCCGAGTCGACCCCAAAATTTTGGCTAAGTCAAGTTCAGAAGTACTACTGACTTCAATCGGAAAATCAGCCCGGAAATTTCAAGGACCCGGATATTCCGGTTCACCAACCGGATATTCCGAAGCAACCTCAGGAAAATTGGCTAAGTCAAGATTCAGAAGTGGCACTGAATTCAATCGGAAAATCAGCCCGGAAATTTCAAGGACCCGGATATTCCGGTTCACCAACCGGATATTCCGAGTCAACCTCAGGAAAATTGGCTAAGTCAAGATTCAGAAGTGGCACTGACTCCAACCGGAAATTCAGCTCGGAAATTTCAAGGACTCGGATATTCCGAGTCAACCGAAGAAAATCGACTAAGTCAAGTTCAGAATTGGTTCTGATCTCAACCGGAAATTCAGCTCGGATATTTTCAAAGGCCCGGATATTCCGGGTGACCGGAATTTCCGGTGGTACTTAGACCGGAATTTCTGGGTGCCCAAGACAGCCAACGGCCAGATTTTGAGGGGGAGTATAAATACCCCCTCACTCACTCAAGAACCGTGAGCTCTCAGATTTTCTCTCTCCTACCTTTCTTGAAAGCTCAATTCATCAAGATCTCCCAATCCCCCCACCCAAACTCATAGATCTTTGGAGGATTGGAGGAGAAGGCCCAGATCTACATCGTCACCGAAGGGATTTACATTTCTCCCCCATTCAATTGGGGATTTCGTGGCTAGGGTTTCCGGTGGGAAAACCTAGTTCACCATTGTTGTACTCTTGGTGTTACCTTGACCTTTTGTGGTCCTTGACCTGTTGTGGTCCTTCTTGGGAGCCCCCAATTCAGTTGTGGGTGTGTGCCTCAAGCGTTTGTAAGGGATTCGATCTCCGCCCTAAAAGGGGATCAATAGTGGAAGGTGGACTCGAAACCTTTGTGGTTGAGTTCATCGGAGAAGAAGGTGAGCCTTTGTGGCGTTGCGGCTAACCTGTTGTGGTAGCGCACACCTCTCCAAACGAGACGTACACCCTTGGGTGGTACTCGGGATTACATCTTCGTCTCCGCGTGCTTCACTTGGTTCCCTTTACCCTTTACTCCCTTACTTGCTTCTTGTTATTGCTTAGATTCTCATTTAGGTAAATTCACCGTAGTTGCATATCTAGAGAATTTACCTTTGAGTTGAGCCTAAAATTGAAAAGACCTAAAATTTGTAATAGCACCTATTCACCCCCCCCCCTCTAGGTGCCGGATTCCCGTTCAGCCATGATATGCGGTGTTAACCTGAGTTGCTCACTTGTTGTAGGCCACCCAGGGCTATGAGATTTAAGTTTACACTGAGTTTAGTTGCTTATCGTGCAACCATTGGTCAATATGGGCTCTGTCTTGATGGAGTAAGTTGATGTGGACCTGAGTTAAGAGATTGATGCTGGTAGAGTTGATAGGACGGTGGTAATCTCTTAGTATGATCATGGGAAAGCAACTTTTGAAAAGTCTCGTCTTGATCTTCTCCTTTTCCTTCTCACTAAATGAGTGTAGAGGATAGTTTGGGTTGACTGAGTCTAATGGTGAAAGTGCACACACTCTCGAGAGTTAAAACCTAAGATCTTAGCCGTGTCCCCGGTATCGGACAATTTGAGTAACTACACAAGGCTCTGTTCTGAAAATCTCTTCATCGCAATTTCTTAATAAAACTTTGTTGGGTGAACATGGGTAGGAGACATGGACTTGTCTCGAGATGTCTCTGAAAGAGAAGATATTGATTTAAGAAAATTGTTTATCAAAAGTAGGAGAAAACTTGCTTTACGCAATAGCCTTGAGCTCCACCAGCCAAATAAGCATATAGATATAGCTTAGTAGAATATTAGAAATCAAAGTCACTTGCCACCACAATTCAATTATGCTGACCCTTTATAACTGGGCTGCAACTAAAACTTGCAGAATGTCCGAATGAGGAGTAAGGCGGTCGTCTTCGAGCTACAACCAACATGATCTGCCAGTGGCTTCATGGGGATGCTGTAGCTCCATGATATCTTTTGTTTTGCGTTTGAACTCTGAAATAAAGTGTGAACTATTTATTCAGCTAGCGTTTTCAGCTTTGCAAAATTGTAAGGATTATTTGTTTTTGGATCATTCGTCTCGTATTGTAATAGATTATGACATCGTACTGTGATATTACATCTAATTGGAAATTGCGAGACTTATGTGATCCAAGTCTTCCGCACTATTCATAAGTGCCATTGCTATCTTAAGCAAGGGCACTACATGTTGTTCCGAAAGTCCACATACGGTCCAAAACGCTCAGATCAGGTATTTTGCTGATGTGGCGCCGTATCAGGTCCATCTGCAGCACACCCGAACTCACGTCATCGTCTTTCTCAAAGCAACAAGCTGGGTCTCCTCTTCTAAAAAAAGCAGCGTTCGTCTTGCTCGTCGTTGTTCCGGTTCCCGATGTCCCGCTGCACCGCGGCACCAACACTACTACCACTCCATCCAAGAGATGCACCACGCCGGCATCCACATGGTCATGGTCCCGTCCGACAACCCGGAGTTCGTCGCCGACGTGACATCCTAGGCCAAGCAAGTCGCTGGTGATGCTCAAGAACGTTAAGAAAAACAGGACGGCGATGTTGCTGCTATGCAAGGATGCCAAAAAAAGATCCTCCTCGCGGCAGCCGCGTCCACGTACTGAACTGCTCTGGCGCTCAGCGAACCACATCCACGACCATGTCCTGCAAGATGCGCGTCGGCGTTCCTCAACATCAATCGTCGTAATCATCCGCCCTTCCGCTGCGGCTTCATGATCTGCAGTGCTACATGTACTGCATCATCACCGCCGCCGGCAACTGCCCAACCTGCAACGAGTCGTACTCTAGTGGCAGCATCACCGGCGATTTGTGGACGTAAACAGCAAGACAATTGACTTGAACCACGCCCGATGGTGGCGCCGAGGCCACCAGCGGATTGTGCTCGATTTAGGGATTTCAAAGAGTGGGAACGATGTTGTGGGCTCGATACGGTAGTTTATCCTAGTTTGGACCGTAGGTGGACCTATGGAACAAGTTCAAGGATTCTTTAGTGCAGTTTGTAAGTTTAAGGATCATTTTAGACATGACCGACAAGTTGGACGATGGTAGATGCATTTCACTCTCTCATGAATCTGCTCACGGTTCGTTTGCTTGGACCGGAGGCGTAGATACGTTGCACAGCTGGTTTCTTTTCGTTCTCTAATCTAGATTATCCAAGAATTCTAGACTATAATTCCAGTTCCAATATTTTTTGTTAGTTATTCTTAATTAGTTGGGATCTAGATTTCATCTTGTACTGAAATTTCAAACTTCTATCATGGTTGAGTACATGGTGTCGGGTAATCTAAATCTTGACTGATCCTTTTATATCTTGAAGGAAAGTACGAGCTCTGCAGAAGCATCAAGTTCACAAGATATGAATCCCAACTAGAAAGGGAATACGCGCTTTGCTGCGCCCGAGATAATATTGTGGTCATCTGAGTAAATATTAGTGTCTCATACATGACCAGATAGAAATTCATACCTCTTTAGAAAAATATTGTATGTACCGTTTCTAGCAACTTATAAACTATATATCATATAAAAATATGATGCCAATTCATCACATAAATTGAACTCCATTCATATTTACTTGCCATATCCTTTCCCACCAGTACATGGTGGTGACGCGATGGATGTCCATGAATACGATCTTAAAGATGACCAAATGAGCGGCGCATAAATTTGGATAGGTAACTACGAGGGTCAAATCGTTGTTGGGTGGGGGTAAGTTGTTCTTTTCTGTTCCTTAGTTTGCCTCATGTATACTACTCCCTCCCTTGATTAAACAATGTCTCAAGTTTGTCCAAACTTGCATGTATCTTGAAACGGAGGGAGTATATACTGTGATGCTCACAAAACCTTTTTCAATCATCACTGGTTCTGGGTGATGAATTACGCAGGTGTCGCCGGCTCACTTTAATGACTCAGAGACTCATCTTCATACGGCTTGGGTGGTATGTATGATGTATCTCCTCCAGTTTGACCTCATGCAGTAATGTTAATCTTTTTGTAAAGAGTCCAATTCCCTCTAAATTTTCACGTTTTTAATGGACCTGTGACTTAAAACACCGGCTATAATGAAATTGCAGAAAGACATGCTGGATGGTACCGAGGGTGCCGATTTAGATTGTCCTGGTCTTCAGCTTGTCAGTGGGTCTCCCATTTTCCCGGGTGATATCATATCCCCGGTCAGGCCTCGTTTGGTTCTGGAGTATTTTCAGGGGTTGGCCAGTATTATCCCGGCCCAATCCCTAATCCCCGTCTAACTCGAAAAGCCCATTTGACACAAGTGTATTTGGGTCGGTATCATCCCATCTTACTCCCGCATTTTCCAGAACCCAACTGTTTTTCTCTACGATCCAATACGCGACCCAGACCTCGCGTTTTATCCCCGAAAGAAGCAACGAAGGCGGCGGCGTCACGGAGACGGGCCAGAGGCGAGAGGGACGAGAGAGGGGCGGCGGGAGGGCAGCTCGATCATCTCGGATCCCACGGCCGAGCAACTCGTCAACAACGTCGTCGCGGTTCTTGGTTCCTCATCGACGAACTCTTCCAGTATGCAGCTCGCCGACGAACTTAAAGCTGCCGCAGCTAGACATGATCCTCCCGCCGACGAACTTAAAGCTGCCGCAGCTCGACATGATCCTCCCGCCGACCAAGACTTCGGCTTCGGCTTCCCGTGCACCCGACGCAGGGGCCACCGCGGTTGCGGAAGCGGACCACCCTCAAGTGCTCCGCTTCCGAGCCGACGCTCTGGTACGATGCCAACGCGCCCGTCCATCCCGCACCGGAGGAGGACCTGTCCCAGCCGCCCCAGCAGCCGCCCCCGCTCGAGCGCCCGCACACCTGCTACGACGTCTTCGCCCCGAACTACCCCTTCGCCAGCAGCTCCGCCTCCCTCGCCTCCTCCCTGCCCGACAACAAACCATGGGAGGTACTGAAGGGAATATGCCCTAGAGGCACTTCATAAACATAGTTTATTGGCAATATCCCAATTGTTCATTATACGTTTTATACCATGCTATAAATGTATTAAGCAGAAACATTAATACATGTGTGGTAGATAAACAAAGGTCTCTCGTAGCCTCTACTAAGACTAGTTTCGTTGCGCGATTGATGATCGAGGTTTTCCGATCATAGGGCATGGTGCCGGTCGGCAATGGTAGTCATATTGTTAGGTGTAACGATGTGATGGACATACCCAGTATTTTTAGGACATAGTCATTACGCCTTAAGACCGTGGGACCAACTCTTATTGTTATTCCTGAAAGATACTTTAATTACACCAAACATCATATCTTATTTAGTGTGACAATAACGGTGATACTTTTGGGTATCAGAAGGGGGTAGTTGAGGCGAGGGGTCAACAACGGGATTTGTCAGTCCGCATAGCCGGATAGATACTCTAGGGCCCACTCGGTGAAATTATGTCAAATGAGTTTGCAAACATGTGACCAGGTCACCAGCTGACATAATATCATGGACGAGTAGAAGCTAGCGATGTCGGTAACGAGATCATGCTAGGTATGGAGATATCTGAGAATGATGCTCGGATACGCTAAGTATCGCCATGGCCCATGACAAAGGGTTTAAGACTAGACGTTCAGATTTGATAGATGAAAGTCATTCGTTATATCACAGGGATTAATTCATGGGGTCCAGGCCTACGAGTTAGTCATTGATCAGAGAGGAGTCTCGATCATGTCTGTTATTATATCGAACCTCTAGGGCAACACACTTAAAGGGTTTCGACAAGACAACCGGAAAGTAAAGAGATCACCGGGAACGTCCCGGGAATGGTCCGATGGAGATCGGGCAGCGACAAAATAGTGTTCGGAGCTAGACTAAATTATATATAATATGTTTGATATTAATTAGTGTCATTAATATTTAAATATGATTTATATTTTTATTTTCGAATTTATTTAGATTGATTTCCCTAAATGGGCCTTCTAGTCGAAAGAAGGCCCAAGAGGGGAAAATTCTCTAGGGGAATTCGGTGGGGGACTTGGGGGCCGACCCAAGTGGGCCAAGAGGCCCACAAGGGGGCCGGCGCACCCTCCCTAGCCGCACCAAGGTTGTGGGATAGTCCCACATTGCCTGGCTTGGGAGGTTGGCTCCCCCCGGGAGCCTATATAAGAAGGGGCACCCCTGTCCTTTTAGTTCAATCAAATAATTCCCTAATTCTCTCTCGATCTCGTGATTCCCTTTGTCGGAGTTGCCTTGAGTTGAGAGGGGGATCTCTTCCACCATAGCCCGCTGCCGCGGTGCTGGTGTTCCAGTCCAAGTCTTCCGCTGCTCGTCCTGGACTGGAGCTTCGGAGGCTTCGTCTCCACCGTATGTGTGTAACGTCCCGCGAGGTGCTGCGCTAGCGGTACTCGGAGGACTACTTCCTCCACCCGACCCCGAGGTCATCTTCGTCGTCAACGCTTGTGCGGGAGTGTAATCCCCGCTATTCGGTCTACGAGGGTATGTATTCCGATCTCCGCCGTACTACTATATCTGCATAGTGTAGATCTTGGCTAGTTTAAGGATATCGTTGCTAGGAATTTTTTTGTTTTCTGCACACGATCCCCTTCAGTGGTATCAGAGCCGATCTATCGTAGATATAGCTGTACGCTGTTAGAACCCGTGTTCAGCACTGGGGCACCGTTCCTGTTATTTGCTACCCTCTAGCGTGCACTTGTGATTCCAACGGCATCGAGTTGATTAAGCGGTCCGAACCGACTTTACGCGTACGCTTACGCGAGACTGGTTCCACTACTGACATACGACTTGCACCGTATCTGTGGCTGGCGGGTGCCTGTTTCTCTCTCTTTAGTTGGTCTTGCATTTTCAATGGAGGGCCCAAAAGGGATGCTTAAAAATGCAATTATTGGATCGTTGTTGTGGTCATAAGATTCGTAGGTATGAAGCGGTTTTATTTACGACAGCCCCAAGCCACGTAAAATATGCAAAAGATAAAGTAGAAGCGTCTAACTTTATTTGCAGGGGCTATGTGATATGGTCAAGGTAGGTTTTATAAATTGTTTATAAACTGCGGGCGCCAAGAAAACCATGGCGCAATGGACTATATCACATCGCATTACATTTGATGTTTTGTGTGCATCTTATATTGTGTGATAATATATATTATTATATATTAGTTACGTGGCGGTAGTTATATATAAGATGATCCCTTCAAAAATACCACTAGTGTTATTTCTCCAACGAGCACCACCAAGAAAGTTCTACGTTATAAGGCAGGCCGTGACGATCGGGTGTCAGACATATCGTCGTTCGCATACGGTGGGTGTAAGCCATGTTGCACAAGCGTCAGCGTGAAGGTTATAGTGGCGAGCCTAGCATATGCAGATATGGCCTCGGAACACGGAGGCAGAAAGGTCGAGCACGAGTCACAAAATTGGTGTGACGGACAGTTGTCTACTCTTGAAGTTGTGCCGCCGACTCTGACGATGAGGGGTGGTGCAATGGATGGGGGTCATGTAATCGCTTAAACGACCAGGAGGGATGTTCGTTTGAGTGGGAGTTCGAATAATTATTTTCTAAAATACTAGAACTCAAAATATAATGAACAAAGTCTGTTTTGCAAAACTTTGTAGATATGAACCAATGTCATAACATCTTTTCAAATTAGGCGCATTCCTGCGATTGAGAAACTTAAAAGGCTGGGTCCAAACTTCATAGTTTTATACTTTAGCTTGAGGATACTCCTTGTTTAAACCGTTATCTCTTTGTGATACAATATCCGCTAGGAGATAAACCCGGAGATTCCGCTAACAAATGATAATTTGTATTATCGGATTTTGTGCGGATATCATCATAGTCCAGTGCATGCTATGATCTCTGCCATAGAGAACCAACTGAAGGAGATATGCCCTAGAGGCAAATAAATAAGTAGAATTTATTACATTATCTCATAAGTTTATAATAGGTTTGCGTATTATGCTATAACTGTATTAATCGGAATTATTAATACACATCTGATACATAGACAACCAGGGTCCCTAGTAAGCCTCTATATGAACTATTCCATTGGGCAACAGTTGATCGAGATTCCCGATCAAGGACAATGACGTTGTTTGACAATGGGGTCATCTTATTAGTTGAATAAGGTGATGGACATACACAAATTATTGCAATAAGATCGTATTACGATGTTTGTCATTTGCAATAGATAAGAATATGATAGCTTATTCCTTAGACCGTGAGACCGTACTTATTGATGCTTCGTAGGGGTACTTTGAGAGCATCAAACGTTGTGTCTTATTTAGCATGACAATAACGGTGTCCATCTTGGGTTTCCCGAAAGAGTATTGAGACGTAAGGATCAAGAGCGGGATTTGTTCATTCTTGTAATGGAAAGATACTCTGGGCCCACTCGGTGAGATTACATCTATATAGCTGCGCAGCTTATGACTAGGTCATGGAGATGTAATATCGCAGACGAGTTAATAACCTATGTCGGTAACGAGATACAACAAAGACATCGGATGTCTACGATCATATCTCGAACAAGGTGGTATCGCAGAAACAAAGGGAATGAATATCATATTTATGGTTCAACGACGATATTCGTAGAATGCACAGGGGCCGTCATATACATCCAGGTATCCCTGACGGTCATTGGTGAGCGGAGTGTCTCGACCATGTCTGGAGTGTTCTCGAACCGTAGCGTAACAAACTTAAGGTCTTAACAACACCAGGAGATAGGTTCTAGAATAATATAGGATTTTGTGGAGAGAGAGAAATGATCCAGAAAGAGTTCCGGTGGTCCGGAAGGAGTTCCGGGAAGATCTGGAAGGGTTCCAGGAATGTCCGAAAGTTGTTCGGGTGGTTCGGAAAATGTTTCGGAGTCACGGGTAGTATTTAAATATAATAATTATGAAAAAGGGGGCAACCCACCTAAGTGCGCCAATTGTGGCCCACTAAGGTGAGCCGCACCAAGCAAGGAAGGGGGGGCTTGGGCCCCTAGTCCGAATTGGACTAGTAGGGTTCGGCCGGCTTTCCCCCTCCTCTCCTTTAGTCCCACATGGGGGAGGCAAGGTGTTTGCACACCCCCTCCCCCCCAAGGCATATTAATTGGATTAATTCATGGAAAATACAATTAAATTTGTAGCAAGCCGGCCGAGCTGTTTCTCTGCCCGTTTTGCCTCCTCTCTCCACCAAAGCTATACCGCCGGGCGCCGTTGCCCTATGGAATTCCAGAAAAGTTCTACCCCTGCGATTTCAGCTGGATCTGAATGACCGGGGGTTGTCGTTAAGCTCTGTATGTTTGCGAGTGCTTGGAGGCACCACTTTTAAGGAGCCTAGGCGACGTCGTCTCGCCCACCTGCAGCCCAGACGCTGCTCCCCCTGCCGCCGGCGCACCCCCCAGCCGCCGGCATCTCGCCATCTTCCGCCCGACGCCCGTCGACGCAGGTCATCGTCGACACCCCGGCGTCATCGTCTACGTCATCGCGACAAGTTCTCCGCGTCCTCGAGGTCGGCTACGTACGACTTCATCGTCAACGCTTGTGCGGGAGCGTAATCCCCGCTATCGGTCTACATGGAGGTAATGTAATCCGTTCCGCCACCGTTATCACATGTACTAGATAGATAGATCCTGCCTAGTTAGGGTTTCATACGCTAGAAAAATTATTGTTTTCTGCACCGGAACCCCTTCAGTGGTATCAGAGCCTATCTATGCGTAGTACTGCTGGTACAGTTAGAACTCATGTTGAATGAGGACGTCTTTCTTATATTTTCTACCCTCTAGCGTGCACTTCCGATGCCTTCGGTATTTGAAGCGGCCCGGACCGACTTTACACGTACGCTTACGCGAGACTGGTTCCACTACTGACATATGGCTTGCACCGTATCTGTGGCTGGCGGGTGTCTGTTTCTCTCTCTCTAGTCGGTAAAGCATTTTCAATGGAGGGCTCGAAAGGGATGCTTAAACATGCAATTATACGATCGACGTTGTGGTACAAAGTTCATAGGTAGAGAAGCGGTTCTCTTACGAATAAGCCTATATGCCACGTAAAACTTGCAAAACTAAATAAAGCTAGAGGCGTCTAACTTTGTTTTGCAGAGGCGTTATTTTATGTGACATGGTTACGGTAAGTTTGATATTACTCGTACTGTCGGAGGCAATGGAGGTTTCCGTGGACTCGAAACTATGCCGGGGTGCCGGGGGCCAGGCACATGGTGCCATGGAGGTCCAGGCGCATCGACCATGTCACATCGCACTTCATTGCATCATTTGATTGTGTGCTGTTGTGTGTGCATCCTATTGATTGGTTATATGCTAGATATACAACGGTAGTATCATGAATACGATGATCCCTAACAAATACCAAAATTGTGTACTCCCTCATTGCGCACCACCAAGAAAGTTCTACGTTATGAGGCAGGCCGTGACGATCGGGTGTCAGACATATCGTCGTTCGCATACAGTGGGTGTAAGCCATGTTGCACGCGCAGGGTCTTCGAGGTTTGATTTGCGAGCCTAGCATATGCAGATATGGCCTCGGAACACGGGAAGATTGAAAGAACGAGCATGAGTCATAGAGTTGTTGTGATTGGCATTTTATGTCCACCTTTGAAGCTGTGCCACCGGCCGTGACGATCGGGGGTGGTGGATGGGGGTCGTGTAATCGCCATTATTATTTTAAGGATAATAATTTTGGTTGAGTTTGTTTGATAATATGATTATAAACTAAAACTCACATATATTATAAACTTTACCTTACCTCTTTTGCGATCACATCTGGAGACTACGGAACTACACTTCAGTTACTTTCTCAAGAGCCTGGATTCTACCTGGTCCAACTTCATCAGCTGGTGCATTGGTTTTAGAAACATTCTCCAACACAAGAAACATTCTATATGTCCTAGAACATTAGTTAGGAGTTAGATCAGATTATTCTACTAGCAAGGAGGAAGATGATGAGTTCCGTAAGCATCATGATATTTTCATGGAAGTGAAGGTCGTCATGAGCGTATGCCTAGCACCAGAGTTGAAAGTTGTTTCAACACATGGAGCCATATGTTGTGATTGATGCGATCAAAGGTCACTTCAAAGATGAATTGAGTCTTGAGCAGTTCAGACAGCTTAGAAAGTTCCGGACCATTCACATGGGGAGCATACCTGTCTGGAGACTCAATTGAAGAAGTTGTATGACATCTACTTCAGGCTTACGAATATCTATGATTTCTAGATAGCGAACTCCAGTGCAATAGAGATTGCGCTTTGCCTCCTAGCTGTAAATAGCATGTGCGTGAATGTGCTATAGAGACACGATGAGCTTATTCACGTTCGTGAACAAGTTCTAATCTCTAAAAGTTGATTCCATCGAAGAAGAGTTCTTTGATGCTATAGGTATATTTGATATACGAAGATATAAATGTATTCTTCTCATACTTGATGAAAAGTATTTGATACTTGTTCTGTTTATGAAACAGTCCCTGATTATCACAAGTATGAGGCGATGGGTGACGTGACAGTGCACAAGTGATGGCAAGTTAATGGCCAGTTGTGCTCACGCCCTCGAGATATCATATTAGTTATCATCAATAGTTTTTTGATAAGACATTTTGTAATAGTCAGAGTGTGATCTAGTTTGGTGTCTTGAATGTTACAAGACATAGTTATTCATATAGAACAAATCAGTTGTTTTATGTTATGAAACAAAGCAGTTGTTTCATATTATGAGTAAGTTGCATCACATCTCAATTACATTATGCGTATGATATACATTTATAATAGCGGGAATGATAAAATATGTGTCCAAAGAATAAAAGTTTTGTTACTTGAACAAACACCATCGAATTTAGTCATAAAGGCAACGAAAGAAGTAATTGATGGTTTTGGTCCATTTAAGTATTTCGAGTGCCGAATTGATTAAGTTTGAAATGTAGTATTGAAGTGTCAATATGAAAAATTAATTAATGGTGTTTTTGTTTGATCCGAATTCTTCTATGATTATTGGTGAATAAGAGTATTTGCCTGATAAATCATGAGTCTGAAATTAATTTGATAAGATATCAAATGGGGTTTTTTAGAAGAAAAATTAGTGAATATTGTATTCACAAGATTCGATCAAAGGACAATATTTTTGAATTAAGGTTTCAACACAAAAGACTTGTGGAAATTCGTTTCACAATATTATAATATAATATATGGTGATATATAAGATATTATAATCATACTCTATTTTAAATAAAGTGTGGTCTGTTAGAATCTGTTTTAGAATCTCTTAATATGTTCGAAACATTATAGTCGATGTCCACTTTAGAAAATAGATATTTCTCTCAACGAGAATTCGTGTGATCGACAATAGTGTCGTCATGTATATGATTATACCATAAATCGGAATATACATGAATAGTTCTTTGTAGATTGCTCGCATTGGATGGGAGTGTATTCCAAAACCAAATAGAAACAAAACTTGGTTTGTTGTCTATGTAATTCCGAGGAAAATATGATTTTTCGAATTATGGTTTATGGATTGGAATTAGAAGCTTGAAATAAGGTGTCAGACCTATATTCATAAAAGTAAAATATTGGAAGGTGTTCCAAAGGGTATATGTCTACAAATGAAAATTTGGTGATTAAGAGTGAGGGAGACTAGAAAATTGTTTTCTGCTTGCAATCCTCTTCATAAAGATCATAATATTTTCATGAAAGAAGCTTCTGGATAAAGTGTTGTTATATTTAATATTGCTGTCAGATCACAGCACAATATTAAGTATTTCAGATCTTGTTGACAGATCAAGGTGCACTTTATGAATA
Organism: Poa annua; assembly: GCA_026929855.1. NCBI lineage: Eukaryota > Viridiplantae > Streptophyta > Magnoliopsida > Poales > Poaceae > Poa > Poa annua. The sequence continues at coordinate 72,494,327 of CM049431.1, read as the reverse complement.
CAAAGAAAGTTGAGAAATATCAGAATACGAACAAAGGCTTTTCAACTTGAAAAATCCAAGTTACATTTGAAAGGATTAAAATAGTAATTGTTGCTATAATTCTTATTAGAGGAATAAGATTGTTTAATCATCATATAAAGTGTTATATGAGAAATGTGACTATAAGAAAGACGTGGAAGAAAGCATGTTTTGTCAAGAAATGTGTCTTGGACAAGATCAAATTTGTTGACTACATTTATGTAGACGTGCTTGAAGTCTGAGGGATTTGTATTAATGTAATACTGCAATTTGTATTGAATTCGAATTGATAAGAGATCAATGATTTTGGTTTGACCAAAATGTCGATTTTAAGTGGGAGTCAAAGTTAGTTCACTCGGGTAGAATATGTAAAGGACATATTTTTGAGTGGGAGCTTAGAACCTCAAATATGTAGATGACATGTTTTTGAGTGGGATCTCGGGTTCTCAAATATGTGGAGACATAATTTGAGTGGGAGCCGAATTCATCCTATGTAAATGACACATTGTGAAATTGTACCAGTAGAATTGATAAGAAGGATGAAGTTGTGAAACTATTTAAAAGTTAGTATCTATTTGGAATAGAACGGGAATTTTAAATAGTTAGTCGAGTTGTTTTGGATTATATCTGAGGAGTCAGAATAGAATAAAAATGATGGTACTTGAAAATCCAATTAATCATTAAGAGTAATGATACAAGGTAATAGTGGTTGTATGACATGTTCGTGTATTGTTAGACATCATACAGGAACCATATTATCTGTTCGATGAAATATGACCGATGTTCTTAGATGAAAACAGTTGTAAAAGTAAATTTAGAATTTACTGAAAGTAGAAGTGCATTAGTTATTAGATTGACATTGGAATGTCCAGTTTTCTACATAGCTGTGAAAGTATGTAGATATCACGAGTTTGTAATTGTTACAAGGGGCTCTCTATGACTGCGTGTGTTTTCAAGGCAGTTATTTGGTTAGCATAATCAGAGTAAGCGATGGGAAACAGAAGTCTCACTTAGTTACGGTATTTCCATATATGTTATTGGATAACATGGTGATATCAAGCAAGTTGATATCAATGAATCGCAAAAGAACGCACAATTAGGTAGTGTACAGATTGTCAGAGTAACACTCTTCCACAAGCAAGCATTATCATATGACGCTTATTTGACAAGGGATTATGATGAAGTAAAATGCAGCTAGTTTATTTGTACTCTAGTGCAAGTGGGAGACTGAATGAGATATGACCTAGAGGCAAATAAATAAGTAGTATTTATTGCATTATCTCATAAGTTTATAATAGGTTTGTGTATTATGCTATAACTGTATTAATCGGAATTATTAATACACGTGTGATACATAGACAACCAGGGTCCCTAGTAATACTCTATATGAACTAGTCCATTGGGAAACAGTTGATCGAGATTCCCGATCAAGGACAATGACGTCGGTTGACAATGGGGTCATCTTATTAGTTGAATAAGGTGATGGACATACGCAAAGTATTGCAATAAGATCGTATTACGATGTTTGTCATTTGCAATAGATAAGAATATGATAGCTTATTCCTTAGACCGCGAGACCGTACTTATTGATGCTTCGTAGGGGTACTTTGAGAGCATCAAACGTTGTGTCTTATTTAGCATGACAATAACAGTGTCCATCTTGGGTATCCCGAAAGAGTATTGAGACGTAAGGATCAACAACGGGATTTGTTCATTCTTGTAATGGAAAGATACTCTGGGCCCACTCGGTGACATTACATCTATATAGCTGCGCAGCTTATGACTAGGTCATGGAGATGTAATATCGTAGACGAGTTAATAACCTTTGTCGGTAACGAGATACAACAAAGACATCGGATGTCTACGATCATATCTCGGACAAGGTGGTATCGCAGAAACAAAGAGAATGAGTATCATATTTATGGTTCAACGACGATATTCGTAGAATGCATAGGGGCCGTCATATACATCGAGGTAACCCTGACGGTCATTGGTGAGCGGAGTGTCTCGACCATGTCTGGAGTGTTCTCGAACCGTAGCGTAACAAACTGAAGGTCTTAACGACTCCAGGAGATAGGTTCTGGAATAATATAGGATTTTGTTGGAGAGAGAGAAATGATCCGGAAAGAGTTCCGGTGGTCCGGAAGGAGTCCCGGGAAGGTCTGGAAGGGTTCCAGGAATGTCCGAAAGTTGTTCGGGTGGTTCTGAAAATGTTTCGGAGTCACGTGATATTAAATAGTATTTAAATATATTAATTATGAATTAATTATATTTTATATTAATTTAATTATTAAATAATAATAGAAAAAGGGGGCAGCCCACCTAAGTGGGCCAATTGTGGCCCACTAAGGTGAGGCGCACCAAGCAAGGAAGGGGGGCTTGGGCCCCTAGTCCGAATTGGACTTGGAGGGTTCGACGGGCCTCCCCCTCCTCTCCTTTAGTCCCACATGCGGGAGGCAAGGTGTTTGCACACCCCCTCCCCCCTTTCTATAGCAAGGCATATTAATTGGATTAATTCATGGAAAATACAATTAAATTTGTAGCAAGCCGACCGAGCTGTTTTTCTGCCCGTTTTGCCTCCTCTCTCTACCAAAGCTATACCGTCGGGCGTCGTTGCCCTGCGGGATTTCAGAAAAGTTCTACCCCTGCGATTTCAGCTGGATCTGAATGACCGGGGGTTGTCGTTAATCTCCGTATGTTTGCGACTGCTCGGAGGCACCACTTTTGAGGAGCCTGGGCGACGTTGTCCCGCCCACCTGCAGCCCAGCCACTGCTCCCCCTGCTGCTGGCGCACCCCCCCAGCCGCCGGCGCGTCGCCATCTTCCATCTGACGCCCGTCGACGCTGGTCATCGTCGACACCCCGACGTCATCGTCTACGTCATCGCGGGAAGTTCTCCGCGACTTCGAGGTCGGCTACGTACGACTTCATCGTCAACGCTTGTGCGGGAGCGTAATCCACGCTATCGGTCTACATGGAGGTAATGTAACTCGTTCCGCCACCGTTATCACATGTACTAGATAGATAGATCCTGGCTAGTTAGGTTTTCATACGCTAGAAACATTATTGTTTTCTGCACCGGAACCCCTTCACCAAAGGTGGGTACGAGTTATTAGATCGCGAACATATGAGATGGTCGTAAACTTGGGGTACCCCTAAAGTTGGGTTGATGAAATTTATCAGTACGTTGACTGATTGTCTTATCAACCAAGATGGAAGAGAATACACACATTGAGGGAGCACGTGGCGGTCATACTTGATGACATATGGTCATACTTGATGAACATTGAGACGCCTCACTTAGCTCGATCACTGGATGACAGACGTCGTTGCCAAGTGCAAATCCTCTGTCATAGACAATGTCATGCAAGGGGAATCGTTCACCTTCATGGTTCTTGATTACGTTGGAATTATCAAGAAGATGAAACAGATCGCCGGAAGTCATCGATGATGATGGTGTATATATGATATACATGTTATGAATGTTTTAGCTAAGCAAGTACTCGCAGTAGTGACTAAGTTTTGAACTAGTCATGTTTTATGAAAACCAGGTTTACTGCTTGAGTAGCTTGAAAGGATGAGGCGACATTGCGTGTTCATAATGGTAGACAAATTGTTGTGATGGCCATAGACACTCTCCCTCTAGATCTACCATTTGGATAAATTCTTTATGATCGTTATAAGTGTGTCTCCTCTAGCGAGACACTTGTTCATATATGTTAGTGACAAATTCGTTGTCCTATACTTATGAAGAAATGATCATATGTCGATTTGAATTTAGATGGTAGAAGCTCCCACATTCATAATATTAATGCCAAAGGATACAAACTTAGTAAAGACACCACATATGTGTGGCACTACCGGTTAATTCATGTCAATGTTATAGTCAATGTATTAGCTCCATACCGGATGGATCTACAAGTTCTAAGATTTGATCTTTTGACACTTGCAAAATAACCGTGACACCGTTTTCGGGAAACGGGCATATAACTTATTGATATTCATGCATATAGATGTATGTGGTTCAATGAAGTAATTGACGGTTAGTGGAGACCTTTATTTCGTGAACTTCACTGAACGTTTTGAGTATAGCTTGTTGAGAATCGTGCATATGGGTGTATGTGAATCAATGAAGCACTTTAACATGTAGTGAAAGTCTTTATTTCATAAACTTCATGAACATTCTAGTAGATATATGGATATCCACTCGGGGAATGTTGGTCTGAAAATTTTGATTCGATCAAACAAGTTCAGAATGAAGTAGGAAATAAACTTAACCGTAAAATCAAATTCCCACGATACAGATCGAGGAAATGAAGATTTGAGTTATAATTTGGCACATCATTGGAAGACTTATGAGAAGAGTTCCACAAATTACGTCGCATGGAACACCATAGTGTTATGGTATGTTAGGACGTCGTAATTGCACTCTATCGGATAGTGTGTGGTAAATAAATCTCTTATCAAATTATTGTGATAATTAGAGTCATATGGTAGAAACGCAACACTCACGTTAGATAGTAGAGAAACCATTTGAATCCATGCAGACAATACCATATGAGTAATGGCATGACTTTTGGCCTAGATTGTCGTTTCAACAATTTAGTGTTTCAATGTGATCAAACCTAAAATGGATTAATCTTTGTAGTGTACCGTACCTAAAGAATTAGTTGGGTACATGTCTCACGACATAGGCAAAATCGTTGCCGAGATATATCTTGCGAAAGAAATAGTTTTTTGTCCAAGGGTATAAGTGAGAAAGAAAGTAGAGCAAGACAAAGTTGATGAACTTTCTCTCTAGACATCAGAGTGGCGCAACCGAAAGTGTTTTCGGTGTCATGCTCCACAGCTTGAAAAAGTTGATGATACAAGATCATGATACTCTGAGCTCATATTAAGAACGTAGGCGTACGAGGTTGTGTTCCACACTGTGTGTTACGACAATCTTGTTATGACGATCATATTAATGAAATATGACAGACCTACGAACTACGAAGAAGAGATGGTGGACCTAAGTCTGAGAAATGGCTATGAGTCATATATGATCCGAAATAAAATCCATATACGATTACCAGGTATTGGCTTGGGATATCTTCTTGATGGCATCTAGGATGTTAACAAAATATGGAATTTTATGAGAGAGTAGACACTGATAAGGATCGATTTGTCGTGAAACAGTTCCGACAGATTCAAAAGTTGACCACAATGAGATTTTGTCTCAAGTGGCGAAGACTAAATCTATTCTGGGCCGTTTAGCAATTACTATAATTTTGAATGAGAAATTTATAGATGGATAAGAAAACCATGTTTCTTAATAGTGTCATTAAGAAAGAGTTGTAATCAGTACAACAATGGTTTGTAATCCTGAGGATGCTAAACATGTATGCAAACTTCAGTTGTCCATTCATGGGCTGAAGCAAGCATATCGGAGCTGGAATCTTCACTTTCATAATGTGATCAAAGGATTTTGGAGTTGTCCAAAATAGTTGAAGAAACCTGCATTTGCAAAGAAGTGAGTGGGAGAAAAGTAGCTTTTCTTGATCTTATATGCGGAAAGCATATTTGAGTGGGAGCTAAGTAGCTTTCCTTGATCTTATATGCGGAAGGGATATTTGAGTGGGAGCTAGGTGTCATTTGTGATTTTGTATGTAACGACATACTGAATGACACATATCCTGTAGTAGAGTGTAAAGGATCATTTAAGTGATTAAATTTTCTATGAAATGAAGTTAGGAGTATTAGGCATCCGATTTATAATTGTATAGATCGTAAGGGGCTTAATAACATTAAGTTGAAATATTTCCTAAGTTAAGATTCTGAAGTGTTTCAGAATAGAACAAGCAAAGAAAGAGATTCTTGCTTTATGACTAGGTAAAAGTTTAAGTTTATCTTGGCATTTTCAGTGAAAGAAAATAATGTTCGACATTCTCTATGTATCAGACATAGAGTCTATCAGACTGAAAGCTCGACTTAGTGTGACCCAAGTTCTTGGTTGAAGAACAGGTTCTAGAGTGATCCTTGTGTGGATCAATGAACAAACGTTAAGTTTATTCTTCAGTGTCTATGAGAACTGAAGATATGTTTTCTAGTAAAGGGTAAGAGTGAAAAGACAACTTGCCGTAAAGCGGTTACGATGATGCAAGTTATGACACTGACCCATACGACTAGAAATCTCATATAGGAGATGTTCTTTATTTTGAAGATAGACATGGTTAGTTTGTGAAGTCGCATATGAATGCACTGTCGCATAATCTACATAGGTATAGAAATATATCGCGACTTCAGAAGTAGCAAGTGTGATTGGACTGAGCAGTTTTCCAAGCGTAGGTGGTCTCCTTAATAGATCTCTTAGACTTTTAAGGCACATGCTACGCGAATGTTCGAGTCTCACTCCATCCACTAGGATATATTTTACCGTCATCATAAGATACGGGATGATGTCAAACTAGGTGACATAGAAGTGTTGCAAAGCACACATAGGTCTCCATGTGTGAGATCTATTGACTGTATTCTCTTCCACGAGGCGAGCAGGCACCAAGATGCTATGGGTGTTGAGCTTTTACCAAGCTGTAAACTAGATTAAGTGTTACTCTAGTGCAAGTGGGAGACTGAAGGTAATATGCCCTAGAGGCACATAATAAACATAGTTTATTGGCAATATCCTAATTGTTTATTATATGTTTTATACCATGCTATAACTGTATTAATCGGAAACATTAATCCATGTGTGGTAGATAAACAACCAGGTCCCTAGTAGACTCTACTCAGACTAGTTTCGTTGCGCGATTGATGATCGAGGTTTTCCGATCATAGGGCATGGTGCCGGTCGGCAATGGAAGTAATATCGTTAGGTGTAACGATGTGATGGACATACCCAGTATTTATAGGACATAGTCATTACGCCATAACACCGTGAGACCAACTCTGTCGGGGATGTGATCCCCGAGACCTCTAACAACAAGACTTTCGGTACCCTGTGGAGTAGGTGAAAACGGTGATGTTGGATTTTTTCTAAAGTCTGCGCGCGACTCTGCGAGTCCCCCGCAGCCTCGGGGACTAGTGTCGGGGATGTAATCCCTGGGACCCCTAATAACAAAGCTTTCGGGAAAGCGGTCGGTGATGAGTAATCCGTCATACCCATGTCGGATTCCGGGAGAATCCTGCTATCCGGCATACCCATGTCGGATTCCGGGACAAGACTTCTATCCGGCATACCCATGTCGGATTCCGAGAGAAGACTGCTATCCGGTATACCCATGTCGGATTCCGGGAGAAGACTGCTATCCGGCATACCCATGTCGGATTCCGGGAGAAGACTGCTATCCGGCATACCCATGTCGGATTCCGGGAGAAGACTGCTATCCGGCATACCCATGTCGGGTTGAGCAGAGAAGATATCAAGCCAAACACTACAGGACAAAGCCAAGGACAAGACATGTCACGGTCATGATACAGGGCATGGGCAGCCACTGCTACAGTGGCGCGGATGGGACAATAGTACACTGCGCGTGACACAGTGAACAGTCCCGACAAGACCCCAGTAGTCATCTCAGCTACAGTGCGCAGTGAACAGTGTTTCCTGTCCCCTTGTCTCCGGCTTGTCCCCTGGGCTCTCCTATATAAAGGGCACCAGGGGGAGAGGGAGGGGAGAGACCAACCACCCCACCACTTCATTTCCCCCCTTCTCATTTGCTCTCAAGACCTCATGGAGGCAAGTGTAGCAGCTCATGGAGCGTGTTGTAGCCCGGATAGTAAGAGAGGAAATATACCGAATAGGCTAGATGCTGCAGTAGGGGTTTTATCTCCTCACGAGAGCCCCGAAGCAGGGTAAATATTTGTGTCACCGTGTCGGTTGAGTTTACCTGCGCGCGAGTTCATCGTGCAATCCCTCCCCGAGATCCCCTAGCGTCCATCGGCCCTACAAATTAGCCTACCCGTAGGCATCTGTCTGTTCGCCACGACGATAGTTGGCGCCCACCGTGGGGCGAAGTGGCGCTTGCGGGAAGAATTTCGGACGGGACCCGACATCCCAAATCCGGGATCCTAAATCCGGGATCCCTACGCTGCGGGCAGTGGGCACTGACATCCTGCGCCGCGGGTAGCGGTCGCCGGTATCCCAAATCCGGGATCCTAAATCCGGGATCCCTACGCTGCGGGCAGTGGTCACCGACATCCTGCGCCGCGGGTAGCGGTCGCCGGTATCCCAAATCCGGGATCCTAAATCCGGGATCCCTACGCTGCGGGCAGTGGTCACCGACATCCTGCGCCGCGGGTAGCGGTCGCCGGTATCCCAAATCCGGGATCCTAAATCCGGGATCCCTACGCTGCGGGCAGTGGTCACTGACATCCTGCGCCGCGGGTAGCGGTCGCCGGTATCCCAAATCCGGCATCCTAAATCCGGGATCCCTACGCTGCGGGCAGTGGTCACCGACATCCTGTGCCGCCGGTAGCGGTCGCCGGTATCCCAAATCCGGGATCCTAAATCCGGGATCCCTACGCTGCAGGCAGTGGTCACTGACATCCTGCGCCGCGGGTAGCGGTCGCCGGTATCCCAAATCCGGGATCCTAAATCCGGGATCCCTACGCTGCGGGCAGTGGTCACTGACATCCTGCGCCGCGGGTAGCAGTCGCCGGCATCCCAAATCCGGGATCCTAAATCCGGGATCCCTACGCTGCGGGCAGCGGTCACCGACATCCTGCGCCGCGGGTAGCAGTCGCCGGTATCCCAAATCCGGGATCCTAAATCCGGGATCCCTACGCTGCGGGCAGTGGTCACCGACATCCTGCGCCGCGGGTAGCGGTCGCCGGTATCCCAAATCCGGGATCCTAAATCCGGGATCCCTACGCTGCGGGCAGTGGTCACTGACATCCTGCGCCGCGGGTAGCGGTCGCCAGTATCCCAAATCCGGCATCCTAAATCCGGGATCCCTACGCTGCGGGCAGTGGTCACCGACATCCTGCGCCGCGGGTAGCGGTCGCCGGTATCCCAAATCCGGGATCCTAAATCCGGGATCCCTACGCTGTGGGCAGTGGTCACTGACATCCTGCGCCGCGGGTAGCGGTCGCCGGTATCCCAAATTCGGGATCCTAAATCCGGGATCCCTACGCTGCGGGCAGTGGTCACTGACATCCTGCGTCGCGGGTAGCGGTCGCCGGTATTCCAAATCCGGGATCCTAAATCCGGGATCCCTACGCTGCGGGCAGTGGTCACCGACATCCTGCGCCGCGGGTAGCGGTCGCCGGCATCCAAAATCCGGGATCCTAAATCCGGGATCCCTGTGCTGCGGGCAGTGGTCATTGTTGTCCCTGCGCTGCGGGTTGAGGTCACGGACATCCCTGCGCTGCGGGTTGAGGTCGCCGACGTCCCTGCGCTGCGGGTAGAGGTCGTCGACGTCCCTGCGCTGCGGGTAGAGGTCGCCGAAGTCCCTGCGCTGCGGGTAGAGGTCTCCGACATCCCTGCACCGCGGGTGGAGGTCATCGACGTCCCCGCATCGCGGAAACCGGTCATCGACATCCCAAACCAGCCTCCCTGCATCACGCCCACCAGCCGCCGGAGTCTACCCCGACACTCATCATCAATGGACCCCTGGCAGTTGCACACCAGTTACCCGGGTTATGTCGCCTCCGACATCCCCAACCGCTCCTGTGCTCCGTGAGTATTGTCATCAGTACCTTACATTTACGTTGTCTTAAATTTGTTCGGGAACTGCCCATGCATGATTAGTTTAATTGTTTACCCGGGAACGAAGCATCGTAACCCGGGGACTGCCCTGTTTCACCTGTTTGTCGCCTGTGTGTTTTTTCCCCGGGAGCAAGATGTCTTGACCCGGGGACTGGCTTACCGTTTAGTTCTACCTAGCATGCTTAGTCGGTGGACTAGCTCAGTTTATATTTATTTATATGCTTGTCGTATCTTGCTTCTTGTTGTATCATTTGTGTGCCGGCATCCCGAAACTGGACTCGGGGACTGCCGGGCTCCTTTGTCTTCCTGCTATATCTGAAAATTTACCCGGGGACTCGGTGGAATCCGAGTCTCTGTCCTATTGTGTGGTTTGCTGCTAGAGTTATTTTCTGTCTTTATTAAAATATATACTAACTAACGTTGAAAGGTGATATTGGTTTTACCGCGAGGATACTCATGTCGAGAGTCTTGATTATATCGGTTATCTTGGATCCATCTTACGGTTGATTATTTTCTCAAAGTATATTGCATATGATCTATGGTATCAGTTGGCCCACATATCGCGGTATCACGCAAAATGTCCAGATCCCCGTTTATTTCAATTCGCCAGTATATCATGGCATACTGCAATATCTCCATATCGCTATTCATGTCGGCTCGCCATTATATCGCGGCATCATACCATATCCCTAGATTCCCGTTTATTTCGGTTCGCCAATGTATCATGGCATCGGGCAATATTTCCAAATCGTCATTTGTTTCGGTTTGTCAAGATTCGCTAAAGGCAACACCTGAGATACCGAAACACCTGTGATGTGCCCAGAGTGGCAGAGATACCGAAACATGTGTGATATGCCCAGAGTGGCCGACATACCGACATACCGGCATACCGACATACCGAGATACCTGTGTAACATTGTGTGTGTAGGCGTCTGTGTCGGTATACGCCCAGAGTGGCTAAACGCCGGCACATGAGACTCTGTGTCGGTATACGCCCAGAGTGGCTACAAGCCGGCACATGAGGCATCCGTGTCGGTATACGCCCAGAGTGGCTAAACGCCGGCATGTGTTGTGTGTTTGTGTCAGACCGGCGGTGGCCGAAGACATCTGTGTCGGTAAAACGCCCAGAGCGGCTAAGGAACCGGCATATGATTGTATTTTTTGCAGGTACTCGGTGGAGCAAATGAAAACAATGAGATTGAGATTTCTTCTAAGTCTGCGCGCGACTCTGCGAGTCCCCCGCAGCCTCGGGGACTAGTGTCGGGGATGTGATCCCTGAGACCTCTAACAACAAGACTTTCGGTACCCTGTGGAGTAGGTGAAAACGGTGATGTTGGATTTTTTCTAAAGTCTGCGCGCGACTCTGCGAGTCCCCCGCAGCCTCGGGGACTAGTGTCGGGGATGTAATCCCCGGGACCCCTAATAACAAAGCTTTCGGGAAAGCGGTCGGTGATGAGTAATCCGTCATACCCATGTCGGATTCCGGGAGAATCCTGCTATCCGGCATACCCATGTCGGATTCCGGGACAAGACTTCTATCCGGCATACCCATGTCGGATTCCGAGAGAAGACTGCTATCCGGTATACCCATGTCGGATTCCGGGAGAAGACTGCTATCCGGCATATCCATGTCGGATTCCGGGAGAAGACTGCTATCCGGCATACCCATGTCGGATTCCGGGAGAAGACTGCTATCCGACATACCCATGTCGGGTTGAGCAGAGAAGATATCAAGCCAAACACTACAGGACAAAGCCAAGGACAAGACATGTCACGGTCATGATACAGGGCATGGGCAGCCGCTGCTACAGTGGCGCGGATGGGACAATAGTACACTGCGCGTGACACAGTGAACAGTCCCGACAAGACCCCAGTAGTCATCTCAGCTACAGTGCGCAGTGAACAGTGTTTCCTGTCCCCTTGTCTCCGGCTTGTCCCCTGGGCTCTCCTATATAAAGGGCACCAGGGGGAGAGGGAGGGGAGAGACCAACCACCCCACCACTTCATTTCCCCCCTTCTCATTTGCTCTCAAGACCTCATGGAGGCAAGTGTAGCAGCTCATGGAGCGTGTTGTAGCCCGGATAGTAAGAGAGGAAATATACCGAATAGGCTAGATGCTGCAGTAGGGGTTTTATCTCCTCACGAGAGCCCCGAAGCAGGGTAAATATTTGTGTCACCGTGTCGGTTGAGTTTACCTGCGCGCGAGTTCATCGTGCAATCCCTCCCCGAGATCCCCTAGCGTCCATCGGCCCTACAAATTAGCCTACCCGTAGGCATCTGTCTGTTCGCCACGACGACAAACTCTTATTGTTAAACCTGGAAGATACTTTGATTGCACCAAACGTCATATCTTATTTAGTGTGACAATAACGGTGATACTTTTGGGTATCAGAAGGGGGTAGTTGAGACGAGGGGTCAACAGCGGGATTTGTCAGTCCACATAGCCGGATAGATACTCTAGTGCCCACTCGGTGAGATTATGTCAAATGAGTTTGCAAACATGTGACTAGGTCACCAGCTGACATAATATCATGGACGAGCAGAAGATAGCGATGTAGGTAACGAGATCATGCTAGGTATGGAGATATCTGAGAATGATACTCGGACACGCTAAGTATCGCCACGACAAAGGGTTTAAGACTAGACGTTCAAGTTTGATAGATGAAAGTCATTCGTTATATCACAGGGATTAATTCATGGGGTCCAGGGCTACGAGTTAGTCATTGATCGGAGAGGAGTCTCGATCATGTCTGTTATTATATCGAACCGCTAGGGTAACACACTTAAGGGGTTTCGACAAGACAACCGGAAAGAAAAGAGCTCACCGGGAACGTCCGGTGAATGGTCCGATGGATATCGGGCAGCGACAGTTTTCGAAGCTAGGATAAATTATATATAATATGTTTGATATTGATTAGTGTAATTAATATTTAAATATGATTTTATATATTTATTTTCGAATTTATTTAGGCTGATTTCCCTAAATGGGCCTTGTGGTCGAAAGAAGGCCCAAGAGGGGAAAATTCTCTAGGGGAATTCGGTGGGGGACTTAGGGGCCGACCCAAGTGGGCCAAGAGGTCCACTAGGGGGCCGGCGCACCCTCCCTAGCCGCACCAAGGCTGTGGGATAGTCCCACATTGCCTGGCTAGGGACGTTGGCTCCCCTCGGGAGCATATATAAGAAGGGGCACACCTGGCATTTTAATTCAACCAAATAATTCCCTAATTCTCTCTCGATCTCGTGATTCCCTTTGTCGGAGTTGCACCGAGTTGAGAGGGGGATCTCTTCCACCATAGCCCGTTGCCGCGCTGCTGGTGTTCTGGTCCAAGTCTTCCGCTGCTCGTGCTGGACTGGAGCTTCGGAGGCCGTCGTCTTCACCATATGTGTGTAACGCCCTGCGAGGTGCTGCGCTAGCGGTACTCGGAGGCCTACTTCCTCCACCCGACCTCGAGGTCATCTTTGTCGTCTTCGTCGCACCGATTTCTTCGCGACCTAGAGGTCGGCTATGTCGTCTTCGTCGTTAACGCTTGTGCGGGAGCGTAATCCACGCTATTCGGTCTACGAGGGTATGTATTCCGATCTCCGCCGTATTACTATATCTGCATAGTGTAGATCTTGGCTAGTTTATCGTTGCTAGATTTTTTTTTATTTTCTGCACATGATCCCCTTCAGGTACATACGTTCGTTCAGTCAGTGAACCATGGGAGGTACAGCCGTTTGAGGATTACTGGGGATGGGGATTGATGGGGTTTGCTGGGGATCGGGTGATGGGCGGGGATTCACCCAATCCCGTTGGGGATTATCCCCACAAATCCCCACTAATAATTGAGAACCAAACAAGGTCTCACTGGATTCAGTCCTTGTTTGTTTCTAGAGTTTTCCGGTGGATTGGTGGGGATTATCCCGGTCAAACTCCAAAATCCACACAAACCCCAAAACATCGTTTGTTTCTAGTGTATGAGACAGGTTTTATCCCCACATTTTCCCACAAATCCCCAAATTCTAATTCATGTTTTGTCAATCCACTAGGAGATTCAATACACTACCCCTACCTAGTGGATTGGATCCCCAATCTCCTAAGGGATTGGGTGAAGTTTGAGGTTTCATCCAATCCACTTAAGGATTATCCCCATCAATCCCATAAAATACACAAGTAACAAACAAGGCCTCGGCAGGACACGCCAAGCTATTACAATTAAAGTGTATAAGGTACTTTTTTAAACTCATTTCGTGCAAATTTTGAAAACAAGATCTAAGCAACCTTTCTCTCGTGTTCTACTATGAAATCGGCACTACACTAGGACAAGTCGAGCGGAGATTGGTGGATACACTGTGGCGTTAATGGGGACCCAATTCCGATTGGTTATTACCCGGCGTCGCTATTTGACGGATTATCCATGAAAGCATCTCAAATCATGCTCGATGGCTTTGCTATTAAATCTAAAACTACTGAACTTCCTCCAATGGGCAGTGGAGCTTTCGCCTCAGACACGGACAAGACTGCAGTGATCCGTGACATTCAGCTTATCAATGAGGATGGCACAAGCACCCCAATTGACGATGATATGCCGGCCGATGTCTCGGACTTCAACCTTTATTCCGTTTCACCTATTGTAGGAGCAAAATTCTCATACGGAGGAGGGCCGGGAAGGAACTAATAATAAACTCTGTTTTGTGCACATTTACATGTTCTGTCTTTACACGTTCTGTCTGTATCTAGCTTGAGTGGTGTGTCACGGGAAAAGCCAGATGATCGACGACACGGGCAAGGTATCATGGTGCGGTTGCGGTGGTCGACACAAACTAGATACCACATGGCACAAACGAGGTGGCTTGCGCCGTTAAGAGCATGCGGGGTGGTCGGTGCTCTGGCAAATGTGCCGGCGAGGGCATGCTAGACAGCCTCAGGGTGGGTCACGTGGATGACTCGTTTGGGTGACTCGTCTGGCGGGGTAGCGACATGTTGGGAAGGCCGGGCGCGCGGATAGCTAAACACAAGCATAGTGATTCATTTCCGTTCTATTCTCTCTTTCTAGGAAGGCTAGCTCCTTGTTTGTGTTCTTTTGCATGCTTGCATGCTTTTTCTGTTTCCGTTCTGAACTTGTTTCTCGGTCTGTACATAAACCTCTTTTCTATCTAATCGGACGGCAGAGACGACTGCTTTAAAACTAAAAAAACACCACTTTACGGGTCAAATTTCATCAAATGGTACCATTTGACATTTTGTGGACAGAAAACTGCATTAAACCATCCATGTTTTTGAAAAAACACTGATCCTGTATTGAACACGGATTGTCATTCAAACTGACATGGGGGACCCCCCCCAAGTGTTGACGTGGCAAGGGGTGTGGCGGTGCTCGGACTCTGTCGTAGTGGCTGGTGGGGCCCACAGTCAAGTTGCAGGAAAGAAAACTGCTTCGGCTCGCAGCGTCGTTGACCGTTGTCACTCACGATCTTCACTGCTCTGCCACTCGAGGCTGCTTGTCACTCCGCCGTAGAGACATTTCCACCGTTTCTGCATACATGCTGCTGTCGTGGACATGCCGAGTTGGAACGATGACGAGAGGTATATCGAGTTTTGGCTAGGGGATGTAAGTCATTTTCTCCTATTTATTTTGTGGGTTGGGGTTTCCGAATTGGATTATTTTTTATTTGACCTCGATTTACCTTTGTTTGATGTAATTTCTGAACACTTGTAGTTCGATGATGTGGATTGTACCCAGACTCAATCAAGAACCCCACATTTTGCGGGATTGCTAGGGATTCGAACGAGATTTGTTGTGGTGACAAGCTACCGGTGAAGTTTGTAACTTTTGAGCGGATGAACACAAGCCATCGATTCTATGTCTGTTCAGTTAAGAGGGTAAGTGTTAAGTAGTTCAGATCTGTTGAATAGTTCTACTAATTTAGTCCACTCAAATATGCAATATCTGAGGGATAATTGGTGGCTAAAAGAAATTGTTTTTTGAAAGAACTATAGCATCCGTCCTAAATGTATGACTGTCTAGCCTCTTTTGTCCCACCCGTGAATATTGCACTAAAACACATCTAAATACATGTGGGTCAAAAAAGGTTAGTAGTCTTCATTTAGGAACGGAGGGAGTAGGTGGTAAAATAAATAGTGCTTTTGTTAATTAATGTCTAACAGAAATAGTTGTTCAATCAGTGGATACAAGTAATATTTCAATGTCTACATTGTTATAGTTTAGATCTGTTTTTTAATTATGCAAAGGCAAAAAATAGTACTTTTGCTCTTCGTGAATCATACTTCTATTTTGTTATTATCTTATTTTTGTTTCAATTCAAATTCGTTCGATAACAATGAACCGTGTTTTATTCTTCGGCTGACCCTGAGTGGCCTGCAAAATAAATAATGCACTAGGTAATTGTGGGCAATGTATGAGGAAAGAAACAATGTTAGACTTGATGAGAAGATTGAGAATGCTATGTTGATCAAATATCTATGTCAAGAGAAGAATAAGTAAATAAAAATACACATGTTTAGTAGCTGATGTGAATCCGTTTAGGGATACAAATGTGAAGAAGGTGCACGAGGTTAACCTTGCAAAGCTGAAGACACGATCTCAGAAGGAAAATTGCGAGGTACAAAAGTTTGTCCTATCTGTGTTTGTGAAAACAAAATATGAGTAAGATTCCGGGGAGATGCAGAAGGAGGGGAATTGCTAAAGAATGAAGTACTATTATGATGGAGGTGCAGAAGACAAAGATGTAGTGCATGAAGATACGGAACAAGAAATGGAATGATGAAAGAGAGGATCTGAAGGACGAGAGATGAAGATGTTTTGGTACATTTTTTTTGTTCTGAAAGTTAGTGATGTTAACAAGAATAAGTTGGAGACGATCAAGCTTCCCCGTGATGAATAAGTTGTAATGTTTCTTTCATATCAGATTGTGTTGTGTTATGAACCTATATGTATGCAATGTATGTGTATGTGTGAACCGGTGGAATTGTGAACCATTATGAATAAACCAAGTAGTTTTGTGAACCATTATGTATGTATGAACCAAGTTTATGATTATATTATTGTTATCTCCAAATATGATTATATTGCCATTTCAGATTATTCCGTTGTTAGCTTATGGTTATCTTGGTTTGTCGAGGGCTATCGATTATAAATCTTTGTTTGTCGAGGGTTGTCTATGATCATCAAGGGTCGTCGACAATCAATTTTTCCTTCTCGATGATCAATCTTGGGTTGTTGATGGTTGTCGACGATTAATATTTGGTTTTCGAGAGTTATACTGATCTATGTTTTGGCGTCGAGAGTTGTTGATGATCATCGACTGTTCTCGTAGAGTAAAATTTATAGCTTCCAAAATTCATGAAATTTTCTAGTAAAATTTATAAAAATATAGATGCCTTTCGGAATTAATGAAAATTTACTAGTTCAATTTACAAACAATTTAAATAATTCCTAACTTCACGAAAAAATTCTAGAAAATTTAGAAACAATTTGGATTGGTTCTAAAATTAATGGATTAATCATGAAAATTTTAAAACAATATCAATGACCGGGCGCGTGTTTTAGCAGAAACACGAGCCTCCCACCCACCAAACAGGGGAGATGGCGGTGGTTCGCCCGACGAACACGACCTCCACTGCCAGAGCCTCTTCACGAGCCCCCCAAGGCCGCCGAGCGGATGGTGGTCACGGCCACCGCACCTGCGTGCGCATACCGGAGGTCAAGCCTGAGCCCGACATGGACGAACACCTCTGTATCGCCTGGCGGCCTTGGAAGTGACAGTGTCCGAGGACGAGTGAAAGCGATAGGATCAAGTCCTCCCCAAGGTCGCGCGGCAGGACGAACCCTCGCGGCCGCACGCGGAGGCTACGCGGTAGATCCAGGTGGCCATGGACGCGCAACTCGCGCTGCGTCCATGGTACGAGTGAACGGATAGACGTCGCCTAGGGGGGGTGAATAGGCGATTTAAAACTTTTTCGAGGAGCCGGAATATCCGGTCCAATAATGACCGAAAATTCCGAGTAGCCGGAATATCCGGTACACGAGTGACCCGGAAATTCCGGTATGCTTGATAAAGGCGGAATAAAACTAGAGGTTTACTTAAACAAGCATACAACCTAGATATATAAACTAGGCTCACATATGTGCACCAACAACTTAAGCTAAGCAATACTAGTAACAAGATGATAGCAAGATATATGACTTCAAGCACGAAGGCTATCACAATGTAAAGTGCATAAGTAAAGAGCTCGGGTATAGAAATAACCGAGGCACGCGGAGACGATGATGTATTCCCGAGTTCCACCCAAAGGTGTACGTCTCGTTCGGAGAGGTGTGCGCAACCACAACAGGTTAGCCGCAACGCCACAAAGGCTCACCTTCTTCTCCTGATGAACTCAACCACAAAAGGTTCGAGTTCACCTTCCACTATTGATCTCCTTTGGGGCGGAGATCGAATCCCGTACAACTCTTGAGGCACACACCCACAACTTAATTGGGGGCTCCCAAGTCTTGAGGCACACACCCACAACTTAATTGGGGGCTCTCAAGTGACCACAAAAGGTCTTGACCACAAAAGGTCTTGGCCACAAAAGGTCGGCCACAAAAGGCGTCTAGGGTCCAAAGACCCAAGAGTAACAAGCTCACAAGTAATACCACCACGAATCCTCGTGGAGGGCTCAAACCGATGCAAATGCAATGGCAAGAGCACACGAAGTGCTCAAGTCCTTCACTCTCAAATTCCAACACAACAACAAATGTTTATGGGGGAATAAGAGAGGAAGAACAAAGGAAACCACAAAGGAGTCAAATCCTTCACTCCCAAATCCCACCAAAAGCAACTAATGCTTATGGGGGGAGAAGAGAGGAAGAACAAAGAAGAAGAACCACAAAGGAACTCCAAGAACTAGATCAACTAAGTTCCCCTCACTTAGAGGAGAGATGGATTGGTAAGATTGTAGATCTAGATCTCCTCTCAACTTTCCCTAAAGAATATGGAAGATTCAATGGAGGGATTGAGAGGTAAGTGAGCTTTCCAAGGTCAACAATGGAGTAGGAGAGAGGGGAAAGTCGTGCTGCCTTGGATTGGCTGAGGAGGAAGAAGGGGAGGGGTATTTATACCCCTCCAGGAAATATAGCCGTTGGTTGTTCAGACACTCGGAAATTCCGGTATAAGTTAGACTAGGAAATTCCGGTCTAGAGAGACCCGGAAATTCCGGTCTAAGAGAGCTCGGAAATTCTGGCTGGAGTCAGAAGCAAAACCAAACTTTTCCTTAGCCATTTCTGGAGGACTTTTCTGGGGGCACTCGGAAATTCCGGTATATGGAAATTTCCGAGCACAATTTCCGACTGGAGTCAGAACCCTTTTTCTCCTTTCCTTAGCCGTTTTCTTGGATGAGCTGGGGAACCGGAAATTCCGGTAGGGCGGAATATCCGGCTCCAATAATCCGAATCAGCAGAACACCGAAACGAAAACTGCTATAACTTTTGCAAATGAACTCCAAATGAGGTGAGACCAATTTTGTTAGAAAGATAGCGACGATGACTACCCAACATGGCAAGAGTAAAATCTTTTGAAAATATTGCAAATCGGGTCTTTTGAAAATATTGCATCCAATAAATAGAGTAAAATCTCCACACATGGCAAAGTGTGGGACTTTCCTCAAGGAAGAACCGGCAATATTTCCGCCATCGAAAACGCAACAAGTTGTCCAAAGTAAAACCGATTTCGATGAACTAGAGCTTGACATGGAGATGAACCAAGCTCTAATTCCTCACCAACATAAAAGCCAAATAAGAACCAAGAAACATGATATGCCAAGTATGCAAAGGTTTGAGCTCTCCACAAGAATGCGATCAAGTTACCAACTTGAGAGCCCCTCTTGATAGTACGCCTATCTATCCTATAGCCCTATCAAGATCATACCTTTGCCTTGAGCATTCCACTTGAGTTGGATGATGACTATCTTGATTTCTTCAAGTAGATCATCTTTCTTGATTGCGCGTCCAAACACTTGCTTGATGAAGACTTCTCCAAATACTCCCCCATGCTCACAATGGGAGAGTCTCGCTAAGCTTCGTCTTCATGTATCCATTGCAAGCACCAAGCATAGGATCTTTTCGAGAAAGCTTCTCTTGGTCTTGCACAACTCTCATCTTTTCTTCACTAAGATGATGTCTTGAATCCTTCAAGACATACTTGCAATATGCTCCACTCAACACATGAGCTTCAAGAGTTCAACACATGAACTCCACAATTCCATGGACATGATCTATAATGATATCGCAATGCAAACATTAGTCTATAGATATTGTCATTCAATTACCAAAACCACACATGAGGGAAAATGCTCTTTCAATCTCCCCCATTTTGGTAATTGATGACAATCTCTTTTGAGAGGCTTTATAATATGCAATTTAACGAACAAGAATGGTTGCACTAACATCAAATACTACAAAGGTATGTGATGTTAGTCCATCCACATATATAGAGCAAACTCCCCCATAATTTATGCACGTGTGTATGAACGTGAATTCATTGCATATATTATCGATCATTACCGATGGTGGAGTTTCCACTATATATATAAAACCAAGCAACGAATGCAAAGGCAAATACTTAAGAAGATACCAAAGTAAAGAGCCAATTCCATACAACCCTCCAAAACTTCTCCCCCATTGGTACCGATTGCCGAAATGGGCGAAAGGATTTGGAAAGGTAACATAATAAGATCTCCTTCATGATTTATGCATTTCTCATGATATGAGTGAAATCAAATGCACTTATCCAATGACGAATAGATGAAGGGATCAAACTACATTGAGGATCCAAAAATTGCACAAGAAAGATACCAATTGAAATCCACTGGAAGGATACCAATTGCAAAAGGGGGAAAGCATTCACAAAGAAGCAAGCAATCAAGGGATCCAAAACCAATTGAGCACAAAAGGATATTATGATAAGATCAACCAAGTGTTCTAAAAATCACGAGGGAACTCCCCAAGGTACATGCACAATGAAAAGATTTGTATTTCAATATGGTGTGCATAACATGGAATCCTCGCTCCCTCCTAGAAAATTTTGAACACAAAAAGGTGCAAGATTGAATAAAGGCTTGCTCAACCGGGAAAGGATGGGTGTGACATGGAAATACAATTTAGGAGACTAAACAAGGATGAGCCTAAGCAACATCATAGTCTTTCAAATTATGAGGCACATAGTGCATATCATGTATTTTGCAAACAAGCACACCCAAGATGATAAATCAAATAGGATCACAAGCTTATTAAGAGGCAATGTGAAACCAATAGAAAAACAAAGCTTGTGCCATTTAGAGATCACCAAAGAATCAAGAAAGTAATAAAAGGTGATCACTAAAGATTTTGAATACCAATTAAATATGTAACTACCCTCATGTGTATAAGTTTCTAAGTGGACACTAAGTCCACAAAGAAACATGCACACACAATGTAGGTACAAGTTAACGCACGTGGTATCCACGAGGAAGTCATAAATACACCAATAAGAATTTTTGCTTGAAAGCAAAGCACATAGCTCAAATTATTCTTAGAGGGTATAGATGAACTTCCAACACCAAGTTCTCAAAGCATCACAAATACCCACATAGGATAAGTGATAGTTGGGATACTTCGAGACACAAAACAAATATCACATAAGGCAAATGGTTTAAGAGAATTCATCAATATTGCATATGAGAGACTTTGAAATGAATTTGCTAGATTAACACACTGGGGATCCGTGAATCATGAAAATGATTATATATATAAATATATATTCCCCTTGATGTTTAATCATCCCGGCTAACTCACATTTGCAATGAAGATGTATTGAATCAAACTTTACAAAAACCATATAAAATGCAACTTAGAGAAACTCATGCCAAAGAACAACCTACACAAGGTTGAGAGCTAGAAGTAAATGCATGAGTTAGATACTTGTTACCGAGATAGCATTGATGGTGTAGAAGATGAGAGTTCACAATCATCCAAGCTTGGCTCCAAGAAGCACATGGTGAAGACATCTTCTTTAAATAGAGGCAAGATTCCAATGCATCTCTTATGTACCTAAAATAAACCAAGTACACAATGGTACCCAAACTAATTGGGTCCAAAGTAGTTAGTCCAACTACAATACATAGGACAAACTCCGCATAAATATGTGCATATTGATATGAAATAGAATTTCATGCACATCTTAGCCATTTAGGATTTGATGGAGTTTATCCTATATATTGGATCAACGAAAGTAAACATGCCATAAGATATACAAATAGTAAATATGCATGCACAAAACTTTCAAGAACCAAGCGAGATACAATTTGGACAAAACACCAATTAAATCAAGAAGCTACACAAAAGTGTGGCAAGAGAAGGATTTGTCCTCATTGTATCAAAAGACTCAAACCAACACATGATTGGAGAAACCAATTTGAAAAGATATCAAATGAAATCAAGGTCAAGGCTAAACCAATGAGCATAAGAAATAAATCAAACAAGCATGCATGCTTGAAGGTTTATCTCACCCAAAGAGGTAGACTAGGAACCATGGGATGAGATAGCCAACTCCACAAAGAAGAGTAAGGTTTCAACAAATAAACCAAGCCCTCTACAATTTTCATGATGGCACAAAGTATCAAGACGAAAAATGTTTGTCTTTCAAAGAGACATGTCATCGGGAACAAACACCAATTGAAGACAACTAATGTTGAATAACATATAGGATTGCTCCCCCAAGATTTGTGCATTACTTATGATCTTGTATTTGAATACAAAATGCACAAAAATGGGATCATCACTTTTCATATATATTGTTAACCATTTAGTCATGTTCAAGAAGAGCAATAAGATACAAAACCAATTTTAAAAACCAATTTAAAGAATAGTGTTCTAAAGAGTATAGAGTAGCTTCCCCATGATTAGTGCATTTTTAAGATCTTTTATGTAAATACAAAATGCACACAAGTGGGATCATTACCCTCCATATATCTTTTTGAACACAAAGTTCAAGAAAATCAAAAAGACCCGATAACAATTAAAAGGAAGATGTTCTACTCAATGTAGGATAGCTCCCCCAAGAATAGTGCATTACTTAAAATTAAGTCTTCGAAAGTAAATGCACAACAATTCCTTGCTTGTCCTAACTCAAGAAAGCACAACACAAATTATGAGTAGAGTAACAAAAAGATCCAAATGAAGCAAAGAAGACAAATGTGTGGTTAAACCAACACAAACTTGGCGATAGAATAATACAACTTAAGAACAATAGCCAATGTAAATATGATCAATACATTTACCACAAATATAATTATCACTTGTCAAAGACAAGGATTGTATGGAGACATTTCTCGGTGGTATATGACATATATGTATTCAAGATCATATTCACAAAACATAATCATGTGGCAAAATAAAAGAATTGAAAAACATGCTTATCTAGATATTCTTGATGACTTCACATATTCAATGATCATTCTAAGCATCAAGAAACTTTCTCACAAACAAGATACCAAAACATGGTTGATCGAAATGCATTTAAGCAAATATGGAACTTGTTTGAGTACCATGCCACCTAGGAACAAGATAATCAACAATATCAACTCTAGGTGACACTACCTCTCATGTCCACATTTTCTAGGCTTGTAATATGCACATAGCTTATTACGCCCCCATAATGTGATAATCCATTCTTTGTAACAAGAGGCAAAAGAAAACCAACAAGAGATAATTAATGGACATTTGAATTTGAATTTCTCATGAGTATACCACAAAGAGAGTAGATAATATTGAAATATCACTACCAAGTGGTATTCCTCATGAATACACATTTTAGGGTGTTGAGTTACCAAAACGCACATCAACCCCCCAAAATGGGATAGTCCATTAAAATCCCTAAAAGAGCCAATTAAGATAAAAACAAATAGACAAGAGGCTCAAACATACATGGTGTGCAAACAAACATACACAAGCTTGATTACTCAACATAAGTAAGTAGAGTGCACAACACATATGAAACACTAGTAAGGCACAAAACCAAACACATGTAAGGGTGCAAGTAACTTTCAATGTATACATATGAATTAGATACAAGTTACCGCAAGGAGGAGCATTAGATATATGCTAAGACAATATAATCCAATTGACTTGACTTGAGAGAATATGAGTGATGAAGATCCCTTAATTCTTCATGATGTAGTCAAGTCTCCAATGTCCTCCACTTACACCTATTGATCAAGTTTTAGCTTGTTGGTCCCCAACCAAGTTGGGTCCTAAGAGGTTAGTCACAATAGGCTTGGCAACCCAAATGGTTCTTTTCTTGACACCACTTTGAGTACCAATAGATTTGGCAAACACATTGCCAACCTTATCCTTCCGAAGAGAATGACCATTATCAATAGTAGGAGGGTTGGATAAGGTACCATGAGTGCTTGAAGAAGCAAAGTGATCCTTTGCACGACATTTGTAGCAAAGGCGGTTTTTACCTTTCTTCTTGGGAAGGGAAGGTTCTTCAACTTGGGAAGCTTGAGTTTGAACTTGAGGTTGCTTCCCTTGTTGCTTCTCACTAAGAGGCTTCTTCTTCAAAGGGCAAGATCTCACATGGTGCCCTTCAACCTTGCACTTGAAGCACACAATCTTGGCCGAATCAATAACTTGTTCTTGGCCCTTCTTCTTGACGAACTTGTGCTTCATCTTGTTCTTGGACTTGTTCTTGTTGTTGGAGTTGAATCCAAGTCCACTCTTGTCATGAGGAAGTTGTTGCACTCTCAGCATGTTGTCGAGGGTGGACTTCCCTTCATGACACTTCTTCAAGTCTTTCTTCAAAGAAGTGACTTGTGCCTTGAGCTCTTTGAGTTCCTCTACACGGTTAGTTTCAACACAAATACTAGAGGAAGTAGATGCTACATTGTTAGAGCAACAAGGCAAGGAATGTAATTCATCACAAGATTTAGCAATGGTATGTGATGTAGAATTACTAGTACTAGCACATTGCAATAAAGCATTAGTAGTAGAGTTTGTGCTAGTGACCATAGGAGGCTCACAAGATTTTACATTCGTTGTGACCGCCTCATGAGCTAACTTTAGCTTAGCATGGGATGCTAGGAGATCCTCATTAGCGCTAAAAAGCTTTTCATGAGTTTCTTCCAACTTCCCATACTTACTAGTTAGCAAATCAAGTTGAGCTCTTAGCTCAACATTCTCCTTCAAAATAGATGCTTCACACAAAGTGGAGTTAGTAGCACAAGCATCATTAACATTAGAAGTGGAAGGAGACAACATGACAAGCTCATTATTTAACTTAGCATTTTGTTTACTAAGCACATTACATTTAGCAATAGCATGTTCATGTTCTTTAGTGAGTTTAGCAATTACTTCATTGTTTAACTCCTCACTAGATTCTAATCTCTCCTCAAGAGCAACCCGAGTTTCTTGCTCTTCCTCAAGAGCATTCTCAAGATTGTGGACCTCACCCGCGGAATCACGAGCAAGACCCCACCCTTCATGACAACGGGTCTCCATAGCCTCAAAGGTCTCCTTAAGCTCAAAAAGAGTAGTCATGATTTCTAAGAAGTTTTCATGAGCATTTTTATTATTTAAGAGAGCATGAGAGACAATATCAAACTTCTCCTTAATTAGATCATCATCATCATCATCATGAGATATATTGGAGTGCACGGTAGGAGATACCTTATACTCCTTAGCCATTAGGCAAATGTGAGTAGTGGATGAAGACGATGAAGAGACACTTGAAGCACCTTGGAGGTCCAAGTCTTGTTCCAACAAATGTTGGGATTCCTCTACATTGTTAGCCAAACAAGTACTAGAGGAAATAGACACATTTTGATTATGGCAACAAGACAAGGAAAGCATATCATCATGAGATTTAGTTGAGCAACTACTACATGATATGCAAGGACTATCAACACTAGCATGTATGACATTTGGAGTGCTAGAGATGTTTAAGTCCAAAGATAGAGCATTGCAATAAGATGTGTGTGAAGTATAGTCAATAGATTCACCATCAAAAATGCAATTTCTATCACCACTCACCATATCATTACCTTGTGGTAAACCACATGTCGGTGAAGTGGAAGAAGACGTGAGCTCATCACGACCGGAAGTGGAAGGAGGACAATCATCCTTGGAAATGTTGGACACCTCATATATATCTTGAAGTTTTGTCAATAATTCATGAGCGCTCCGAAAAGGCATGATTGCCGCAAGGACTACATCGCTCAAAGCACATATAAGACCATTAGATGCTAGAGTATCGAGATAAGAGTTTTTCTCATCCTCTAAAGATAATTCTTGTGAATCCTTTGGAGGAGAAAAACCCATATCTACAATACTCTCTAAATTTGAACCCATGTCTCTAAAAAGATTAAGCATGCGAATTTTCCAAGCATCATAATTTGTGCCATCGAATCTATAAGTGGGATTGTGCACTAGATCTCTAAACGACATCTTTATCTCTAGGCGGTTAGTCCTAATAATGAGATAACCTGGCTCTGATACCAATTGAACGGATAGACGTCGCCTAGGGGGGGGTGAATAGGCGATTTAAAACTTTTTCGAGGAGCCGGAATATCCGGTCCAATAGTGACCGGAAATTCCGAGTAGCCGGAATATCCGGTACACGAGTGACCCGGAAATTCCGGTATGCTTGATAAAGGCGGAATAAAACTAGAGGTTTACTTAAACAAGCATACAACCTAGATATATAAACTAGGCTCACCTATGTGCACCAACAACTTAAGCTAAGCAATACTAGTAACAAGATGATAGCAAGATATATGACTTCAAGCACGAAGGCTATCACAATGTAAAGTGCATAAGTAAAGAGCTCGGGTATAGAAATAACCGAGGCACGCGGAGACAAGGATGTATTCCCGAGTTCCACCCAAAGGTGTACGTCTCGTTTGGAGAGGTGTGCGCAACCACAACAGGTTAGCCGCAACGCCACAAAGGCTCACCTTCTTCTCCTGATGAACTCAACCACAAAAGGTTCGAGTTCACCTTCCACTATTGATCTCCTTTGGGGCGGAGATCGAATCCCGTACAACTCTTGAGGCACACACCCATAACTTAATTGGGGGCTCCCAAGTCTTGAGGCACACACCCACAACTTAATTGGGGGCTCTCAAGTGACCACAAAAGGTCTTGACCACAAAAGGTCTTGGCCACAAAAGGCCGGCCACAAAAGGCGTCTAGGGTCCAAAGACCCAAGAGTAACAAGCTCACAAGTAATACCACCACGAATCCTCGTGGAGGGCTCAAACCGATGCAAATGCAATGGCAAGAGCACACGAAGTTCTCAAGTCCTTCACTCTCAAATTCCAACACAACAACAAATGTTTATGGGGGAATAAGAGAGGAAGAACAAAGGAAACCACAAAGGAGTCAAATCCTTCACTCCCAAATCCCACCAAAATCAACTAATGCTTATGGGGGGAGAAGAGAGGAAGAACAAAGAAGAAGAACCACAAAGGAACTCCAAGAACTAGATCAACTAAGTTCCCCTCACTTAGAGGAGAGATGGATTGGTAGGATTGTAGATCTAGATCTCCTCTCAACTTTCCCTAAAGAATATGGAAGATTCAATGGAGGGATTGAGAGGTAAGTGAGATTTCCAAGGTCAACAATGGAGTAGGAGAGAGGGGAAAGTCGTGCTGCCTTGGATTGCCTGAGGAGGAAGAAGGGGAGGGGTGTTTATACCCCTCCAGGAAATATAGCCGTTGGTTGTTCAGACACTCGGAAATTCCGGTATAAGTTAGACTAGGAAATTCCGGTCATCCGGAAATTCCGGTCTAGAGAGACCCGGAAATTCCGGTCACCCGGAAATTCCGGTCTAAGAGAGCTCGGAAATTCCGGCTGGAGTCAGAAGCAAAACCAAACTTTTGAAAACTGCAAATCGGGTCTTTTGAAAATATTGCATCCCATAAATAGAGTAAAATCTCCACACATGGCAAGGTGTGGGACTTTCCTCAAGGAAGAACCGGCAATATTTCCGCCATCGAAAACGCAACAAGTTGTCCAAAGTAAAACCGATTTCGATGAACTAGAGCTTGACATGGAGATGAACCAAGCTCTAATTCCTCACCAACATAAAAGCCAAATAAGAACCAAGAAACATGATATGCCAAGTATGCAAAGGTTTGAGCTCTCCACAAGAATGCGATCAAGTTACCAACTTGAGAGTCCCTCTTGATAGTACGCCTATCTATCCTATAGCCCTATCAAGATCATACCTTTGCCTTGAGCATTCCACTTGAGTTGGATGATGACTATCTTGATTTCTTCAAGTAGATCATCTTTCTTGATTGCGCGTCCAAACACTTGCTTGATGAAGACTTCTCCAAATACTCCCCCATGCTCACAATGGGAGAGTCTCGCTAAGCTTCGTCTTCATGTATCCATTGCAAGCACCAAGCATAGGATCTTTTCGAGAAAGCTTCTCTTGGTCTTGCACAACTCTCATCTTTTCTTCACTAAGATGATGTCTTGAATCCTTCAAGACATACTTGCAATATGCTCCACTCAACACATGAGCTTCAAGAGTTCAACACATGAACTCCACAATTCCATGGACATGATCTATAATGATATCGCAATGCAAACATTAGTCTATAGATATTGTCATTCAATTACCAAAACCACACATGAGGGAAAATGCTCTTTCAACGAGTACATGGAGGAGGAGGACCGGCCTCCATGCCCTGCACTCACCAAAGGCTTGGTTGGGTAGGTGTGGAGATGGAACCTCAATCCCGTGCTTCGGCTTCAGATGCCATCGATGCCACCGGTGGAACAGGAGCAGGCGCAGCCTCCCACGTCGCCGGCGCATGCGCTACCCCTAAGTAATGAAAACTTTTGCGATGCGTCGGTCCCGTTGGGGCAGTGACAAGAAAGAGGTCGACATGGGTCGTTCGCCTGTCCGTTTAGCGACGCAAACAGACCAAACACAAACAAATGGCGTCGCCCCGTTGAAGTCATCCTTATTCCACTTTTGGGAACATCCAAATGCTTGGCTCGGTTTTTCTGCTGTAGAGTTATTTTTCATCGGTCTATTTTTTCTTCTTCATTTTTTCTTATTTTTAGTTTCTTTTTTCTGGTCGTTTTCTCCTTTTCTTTTTCCCTTCTTTATAAAACTCATGAGATTTTTTTTGTTGGATTGTGCTAATAAGAGGACTGTCCTGGACCTTTTTGTGGGCACGGCTTAATCATGGTAACCTAGTCATCCATGCATGAGGACGTAGATTTTTTACTTATTTTGAAACTAAGAAAATATTTTATCTCGTAAACTGTAAGTCAAATTTATATTCATTTTTACGGTTGGCTTTCTCATAATGACAAAAACATGTACTCCCTCCGTATCTTAATATGTTTTAGTAGCTCAAACTAAGCTACCGAAACTCTTATATTTAGTTTCAAAGGAAGTAAAACATATCTAGTAACTATAGTGTGAACCATTGTCCTTTTTTGAACCGGATAAACTGTCTTTCCGTTCTGGCAATGATCCGATATATGTACTGCCAGGCAGTTCCCAGTCGCTCTCCACGCAGTAACCCGTTGGATCAATGGCACGAAATAGCAAAGGTTCTTGGTTGCTCGTTTTGATGCTACAGTACCCTGTTAAAAAAAGATTCTACAGTGCCCTGTTCTAGTACAATGCAAGGCGGGGAGACGCGCGAAATTGCTTCGGACTGATCATGCAACCGGGAGAATGGCATACTGTGAACACATAATTCAGCGCTAAACCTGCTTGAAGAAAACAAAAATACAATGCAAGGCGGGGAGACACGCGATTGCTTCGGACTGATCATGCAACCAGGAGATGGCATATTGTGAACACATAATTCAGCGCTAAATCTGCTTGAAGAAAAAAAAATACAATGCAACGTGGGGAGACTCGCGAAATTGCTTCGGACTGATCATGCAACTGGGAGAATTGCATACTTGTTACTCTACAAGGACACACTAACACGACCAAATCAATCAGAGGCGGAGCTACGTTAGGTTCAGGGGGGCATCGCCCCCCCCCCCCCCCCCCAACCCCCAAGTCCAAATACAATTTTTTTATTACCTATTAGTTTGGTACGAATTGGCCCAGAATTGGCCCAAAAGAGTAGCCGACCCCCCCCCCCCTCCCCCAAACCCAGCTCCCTCCACCTCTAGCAACTGCAGCGCCGCGCCTCAACCACCACCATCCAGGTCGTGCCCCCTCCACCTCCAGCCCTGCGCCCCTGCCCCGTGCGGCCGTGTCCCCTCCACTCTACATCCAGCCCTCCTCCACTCGACCATGGCCCCTCCCGGCCTCCCCCTCCTTTGCTGCTGCTGGGCAGCCGGCGGCCAGCCGCCCCCACGACCCTGCCCCTTGCGGCCGTGCCCCCTCCACCTCCAGCCCTCCTCCACGGCCCCTCCCGGCCTCCCCCTCCCATGCTGCTCAGTTCTGCTGCTGCTAGGCAGCCGGCGACCAGGAATCCAAGAGATTGCCGGCGACCAGCGAGCCAAGCGCCTCCGACCTATTCGCTGGCGAGCAGATTGCTCCTGCAGTCCTGCCTCCTTGACTCATTTGATTATGGGTAAGAAAATAAAAATCTTTTTTGTTCCAGTAGAACTTGAGAGTTTGACTTAACATGGTGTTCCAGTAGAACTACATGATTTGGATCGGAGGTTCAGTGAGAAGATAATGGATCTACTATCCACCACTGCCAATCTGATTCCTAAATATATATTTCAATCTTTGAAAGGCAGCGATACATGTGACTTAGTGAAGAAGTACTACCCAGCAGATTTTACTCAACAAGACCGCTATGGACTGGAGCAGCAGCTGGAAACTTTTGTTGTAGATGTTTCCAATGATAAAGAGCTGAAAAATATCTCAACTTTGACTGATCTTTGTTGTTGCCTTTATGAGACAGGAAGAGATACTATCTACAATCTGATTGTCAGGTTACTCCGTCTACTTGTCACTCTTCCGGTTTCTACTGCAAGTGCAGAACGTGCATTTTCAAGTTTGAAGATCATCAAGACAAGTATAATAAGATGGAAGATGAAAATCTTGCCAATAATTCGGTAGTTAATATAGAGCGTGAAATTGCTGAGAAGTATGACTTTGAGTCTATTTTGGCAGAATTTAAGAGCAAGACGGATCGAAAAGCTGATCTATAATGCCTCCATGATCTGTGTCTGTGATATAATTTGGTATAGTTCGATATTTTGTTCTGTTATAAAATAGCCCGGCATATGTATGGATCTCGTTATACATGTATTTTGAACCCTATGTCGCTAATATATATATATATATATATATATATATATATATATATATATATATATATATATATATAGTGTAGCGCTATTTGACTCCCTGGGAGTAGAATAGTTATTCTACACCCACCCCGTATCTTTTGAACCGTATAGTATTTTTACGTCACGGCAAAATTCGTAAGTTTATAGGAACGTAAGAAAATATTAACATGACGTAAAAAAATATTTACGTGGCATATAAAAAATATTACGTAAAATACACATTTTTACCTATTTTTACACTGTTATAACTTATATATTGCATTTCTTATGTATATTTTTTAGTTATGGGGCAAAATAAATATAATTATTTGGATCATAAACATTTTTTTTTATAAAAAACAATGTAAAAACTTTCGGGTGCAACCAGAATAGGGTTTCTATATATATATATATATATATATATATATATATATATATATATATATATATATATATATGATCAAGTCTATAAATTCTAGTTTGTTGCAATTGTTCAATTTATTTTTGGACTTTCGCCCCTCCCCCCAGCATTTTTTTCAAGCTCCGCCACTGAAATCAATCACTGATCGAGCTAACTACTAGCATAAGCAGAAGCACTCAAACCTCGGAATTAGCCTCAGAGCTGTTGTCGCCGGTGAAGGACGCGCACTCAACCACCTCCTGCTCATCCATGGTCATCTCCTCTTCGGACCGGCGATCCCCTCGACGGAGGAGTGGCCGTTTCTCCCTTCGTAGCCGCCATGCAGGATCCATTCCTCCTGGTGATCCTCTTCGTCCAGAAATTTCCTGATGCTCCGGCTCCGCCTCCGCCTCCTGATGTGTCGACGGCAGGGCCAGCTCGATTAGCGGCAGTACTGGCGCAGCTTTACCCGCCGCCGCCGCCTGAAAAACACTGACCACTCTATTCACGAGAATGATAAGGCTTACAGCCGCCGCACCTCCGCCAAGTACAGAGCCACATACTATGCCGACGAGCTGCCCTCTAGAGAGGTGAACATTGTCGCCGCCGTGGCCTAATTTCTCCGAGTACGACATTGGAAAAACTAAAAAGCGCGGGCGAAATGGATGCTAAGGAGAAAGAGTAGGGGGGAGGGACTGGGCAGGTTCTTGTGGCAGTAGCGCAGAGAAGAGGCAGGTTCTTGCGAGAAGAAGGTGAGCTCTAGTAGGCCACCTGAGCGGTACTGGGCTCGGCCCACTTTGTGTTGTTGCTTCCTCTCCGCTCGGCGAATCCTATTTATCGCGTAACGCTTATCGTACTAGTCTATGCGTACGACCGTCGTTGTCACTGTTTGGGCCTAGCCCATTTATTTTTTTATCATCGTCGCTTCACAGTTTCGCGAGGCGAATCCTATTTCACGACCAGGTCGTGCGCTATTAGCGCACGCCCACCCCCTCCGGGGCAAGTGGGCCGGCCCAATAGCGCACGGTGGATTCTTTTCTTCTTTTATCCTGTTTCTTTTTCTTTTTTCTGTTTATATTTTCTTTTTCGTTTTATTGAATTTAGATTTAAACAGTGTTCGAGTTCGAAAAATTGTTCAGTTTTTAAAAGTGTTTAAGTTCGAAAGTTGTTCACATTTAAACATTATTCAAATTTAAAAGTTTTAGATTTGAAAAATTATTCAAATTCAAAAATTGTTCACATTTGAAAAAATCAAATTTAAAAGTTTTAGATTTAAAAATTGTTCAAATTCGAAAATTGTTCACATTTAAAAATTATTAAAATTTAAAAAGGTTTAGATTTGGAAAATTGTTCAAATTCAAAAAATTATTTTATTTCGAATTTTTTTTTTTTGAAAATAATTCGAAAATTTGTTCATACACAAAATCCTCCAAATTTAAAATTATTCAAATAAACTGTTCCGTTTGGAGCTGACATCATGCATAATGCGCCGGCCCATTTAAGGTTCGGTGGGTGTGCGTCCCCTACTACATGCTACCGCACGACCATGTCGTGAACTAGGGGCACCTATTTCACGATCCGCGAGGGGACCTGCCCGTTGTTTTTCTTTTGAGAGAAAGAATGCGCGTTGTTTTCTGTCCTCCTAGGTTCGCTCCGACTTTTCGTTTTTGTTTCTATTTTTTCATTTGTTTTACAAGTTTGTGCTACGTTTTTCATTTCTTTTTCCTATTTTCTTTCTTTTTTATTTTCGGTTCCTGTTTCTTTTTTACTTTCTTACTTTCTGGTTTCTTTTTAGTTTTCCTTTATTCAAATTTCTCTTTTTATTTTCTGTTTCATTTTAATATTTTATAATAAAACCAATGTTTATGTATAAAAACACAATTTCCCTTTTATGTTCACTTTTAAAATTCTTAAAAAATAAATCTTGTTCATCGACATCTTTGTTCACTTTCTAAAACCGTTCAAAATTAGTTTATGTTTACTTTTTAAAAATCATTCAAAGTTAGGTTCTATAAGCCGTCCCTTTTATATATTTCTAAATCGTTTAAGAATAGTATATATGGGCTAGCATTTTATGTCCACCTTTAAAATCGTTCCAATATTGTATTTGTTCACTTTAAAATGTGCATAATAATTTCTGTCACAAGCATTTTCATTCACTTCTTAAAATAGTTAAAACAAATTTTTGTTCACCAATCCTTTTCTGATCACTATTTCAAATCTTTTTAAATTCGTTTCCGTTCACCAACATTATTTTCAATAAAAAAATCATTCAAAAAAAGTTTTCTTCAAATACCTTGTTTTCTCGTTTTTAGAAAAAAAATGTTAAAAATAACTTTTGTTCACATACTTTTTATGTTCACTTTTTAAAGACGTTCAAAATGATTTTGTTCACCAACCTTTTATGTTCAATTTTAAAATCGGTCAAAAATAGTTTTCACTTCATGGGCACAGGCGTGTGTGGTTGGTGAATCCTCAAGAGGAGGGTGTGAAGTAGTGCAGCAGCAAGATTTCCCTCAGTTGTGAAATCAAGGTTATCGAATCCAGTAGGAGATGAACGTTCCCTGGAGGTTGTTGGCGGCGCTGTTTACGATAACCAACGTGGAGCCTGCACACAAACAATCAAAGTATTTTGTCCCAACTCAACGGTGATGGTGTCAATCCCACCGGCTTGCTGTAACAAAAGGATTAAACGTATGTGTGGAAGAAAGATGTTTGTTTGTAGAAAGTAACAGGATTGCAGTTGTGGTTTTATCAGATTAATGAGAAGGACCGGGGTACACAGTTCACTAGTGGTGTCTCTCCATAAATTATAATAACATTCATCCATGCGTGGTAAACAAATTACAGCTAGGCAATTCACAGAATAATGATAAGCAACCCAATGCATATACTAATGATATGGTGTCTAGTGTGAGATTCATTCGGTCATTACAACAATGTACATAGACCGTTCCAACCGCATCTATGACTAATAATCCACCTTCCGGTTAGCGTCCGCACCCCTTTCAGTATTAAGTTGCATGCAACAGATTATCGCCTTAAGCACTGTGTGTAAAGTAAGTAAGTAAGTAACATCATCCTTAAATAAAGTAGTATTGTTTTAACCCTAGTAGCAACAGTACATCTACAATCTTAGATCTTTCTGTCACTGCCCAGATTAAATAGAGACATGAACCTACTATCGAGCATAAATACCCCCTCTTGGAGTTACAAGCATCTACTTGGTCAGAGCATACACAAGTAACGGAGAGCATGAAAGATCATTAAATATCACACACATATGATATATTATGAAGCAATAACTTTAGTTCTCAATATTTATCGGATTTCAGCAAACACAACGTGGAGAATTACCTAAAGTTGATCTTGATCATGATAGCCAGCTCACAAGATCTAAACATGATAGCACAAGAGGAGAAGACAACCATCTAGCTACTGTTATGGACTCATAGTCCAAGGTAGACTACTCACGCATCAGTTTGGAGGCAGTCATGGCTAGGGGTATAAACGGATAGGATAATTTCCGCACCATATCCGATTCCGAAACGGTTTTTATCAATCCATATCCGGTTTTAAGGAATCCGCCGGATAAGGATATCCGATTCCGAAGTTAACACCCGGATATGGTATAGGATATGGTATGTAAAATAGCATAAAATATGGATTATCCGAAATTTAAATAGGATTATCCGATGGTTTGAATCCGAATAATCCGATTTTCTACCAAATTGTCTAGTCTAATATAGCATAATTTGAAACTAGTAAGTTGTCGAGTTTGTTAGTCGAAGAACATATCACTTAAATAGTGATTGTAAAGACTACAAATTACAAGTTGGTTAGTTATTAAGTTATCAAACAATTATTTTTGTATGTATGGTTTGAAAATTTAATTGTACACGTATCTATCCGATTAATTTTGTTACCAGTCCGAATCCGCTCCGTTTCCGCCTCCGAATCCGCCATCACGGATATCCGCATCCGAATCCGCATCCGGTCATTATCCGATCAGCTCCGAATCCGATGAAAAATTATGGTATAGGATATGGTAAAGGAAAAATCCGATCCGATCCGATCCGTTTACACCCCTAGTCATAGCGACGTAGAAGCCTCCGGGGACGATTCCCCCTCCCGGCAGGGTCCCGGGGAGCAGTTCTGATTTCTCCCGAAGTGGTGGCGGCGACGGCGGTGGCTCGGGACCCGTGGAGGAAAAGGTGATTAACCGTGTCGAGTTTTTAGGTCAGGGAGGTATTTATGGGTGAAAGAACTAGGTCGGTGGACGCCCGAGGGCGCCACACCACCTCCGGGCGCGGGCCCCATGCTGGCCGCGCCACCAGGTGGTGTGGACTCTCCATCTTCGTCTCGTCTTTTGTTCTTCTGGTCGCAAATATTCCAAAAATAAATACTGGTTGGCTCGTTTCCAATTTGGCGGATATTTCCTTAAGAGATTTTCTGAAACCAAAAACAGCAGAAAACAGGGAACTGGCACTGTGACATCTTGTTAATAGGCTAGTCCCAGAAAATGCATAAAACTATATAAAATGCATATAAAACATGTAATAACATGATATAACATAGCATGGAACACAAGAAATTATGGATACGTTGGAGACGTATCAACATCCCCAAGCTTAGTTCTACTCGTCCCGAGTAGGTAAGAACGATAAAAAAAGAATAATTTCTGAAGTGACATGCTTAACACAATCTTGATCATGTAATTCATTGAAAGGCACATAAACTGAAATCAAATGAATAAGAGATGTAGTTTATATTGATATCAAATGAATAATGAACAAACAAGTAGGTGAAGCAAGCAAATGATATAGTACTAGATAGCAATCAACTATGCAAAGTAGATATTAAAGATGATTTAAGATTCAAGCACAACAATATAATCATCTAATGCTTCCAATAAACATGACAACTTTATGAAAGGATCAAGTCAAGTAATAGCAATATGCACGTAGATGATCAATATATTATTTGTTCAAAAGAAACAAGCAAGCGTTCAACGTTGGTTCCTGGCACCAGGATGTTATGGCTAAGAGAATGTTAACGGAGGTTTGGAAGGCCAACGGAAGAAAGGCTCACAGAGCTATACATGATCATTAGACAAGAGAAAGTCATACAATCGAAGCTATGCAAGGAGTAGTGATTGCCATACAACGGATGCACAATGAGCTATAAGTATATGAAAGCTCTCCAATGGAACTAGTGGGGGTGCATCCAACTTGCTTGCTCACGAAGACCTAGAGCACGTTTGAGGAGGCTCATCATTGGAATATACAAGCCAAGTTCTATAGTGTAAAGTTCCCCACATAGTTATAACTAAGACATGAAAACTCTCTCATATGGAGTAAAGGTGCTAAACATGAGCACAAATGATGATCTCAAATGATATGGTGCTATAATATGAGCACAAGTGATGACTATAAATGATATGGTGATATAACATAAGCACAAGTGTGTGATAAAGAATAGTAATGCTGCCCCATTTTTTATTTCTTTCTTCTTCTTTTTTCTCTTTTTTCTATTTTTTTCCCTTTTCTGTTTCTCTTTTTGATGGCCTCCATGGCTTTTTTCACTTTTAGGGGCAAGCATCCTAATATGATACATGATGTATGACAACACACTAATGATGATAAAACAACATAGTGATGATATAATGATATAAGTAACTATATGAATGTGCCATAAGAATACATATGACAACGGTGCCTCTGCCAGTGTAGCTGGTTATGCAGTGCTCTAGCGTAACATGGGTAAAACCACACATCAGGTTTATAGAAACACGCAAAGAAATAAACAAGTAATGAATGCCAACAAGTCATGTAATGTAAGATGGATGTTGCATGGCAATATATCTCGGAACAGCTATGGAAATGCTGTAGTAGGTAGGTATGGTGGCTGTTTTGAGAAAGACATTTGCCTTATGTGTAGGAGAACAAGATGGAGATCTCCCATGAGTTTGGATGTACCCGCGAAAAATGCACCAACTCTCAATGTGAGAAAGGACAAAGCAAAGTACCGAAGAGGCTAGCAATATGATGGTGGAAGTGCCATGAAAACCGCGGTTTTAGAACTCACAAGTAAAAAGATTCCAAATAAAAATATGATCATGCAAGGCATAATAAAAATTACTCCTAGGGGTGCTGTGGAAAATGAACAAGTTCACTGTAGGGGAGCCGACCGTAGCGCATAACATAAAGCCATTATGGTTGCCTTAGACAAAAAGAAGTCATATACCATTATGCAATCAACTGAAAATTTAAGTGTGGGACAGTTTTCAAGTTTCTCTAGACCAACCATTTAATCATTCCACTTTACTAGACCATCATGTTCACCATTAAGTAAATAATATCTCAAAACAACATCAATGATTCAAGTGACACAATTTAATGATTTACAAGATTAATGTATCATTTAAGTATACCATCTACCACATTTAGCATTTTATGTTCTGAACCAAACACCAATCAACTTATTTAAAAGATAAATTATCCTAATAATTAAACAATGATATATGAGAGTATGACATAACAAAGCTAACAGCTCTACAAGAGATGCATGAAAAAAAACGAGAAAGCAAACGATAAGAAAAGATGAATACTCAACAAATATAAGTGAAAAATACGAGTATTCATATGAAAAAGCGGAGCGTGTCTCTCTCTCACACAAAAGAATGCTAGGATCCATATTTATTCAGAGAATTAAAATAACAAAAACAAAAACAAACAGTCGCTTCAAGATAAGCACATAAGATGTGATGGAATTAAAATATAGTTTCAATAGAAAGGACCTGATAGTTTGTCGATGAACAAGGGGGTGCCTTGGGCATCCCTAATATTTGACTCTTGAGTCTTTTTGAATTATATTGGGGTGAACCACCGGGGCATCGTCAAGCTTTGGTTCTACTATCCTTTTGATCACATTGTATCATCCTCTTCTCTTGATTCTGATTCTTGAAAACTTTCTCCACACAAAACTTAGAGTAACTTCATTAGAAGGTTAGTGCACAAAAAATTATGATATTTTGTAGGAAAACAATTGCTACAATTTCTACTGGACATTAGCTACAGCCACTGATACTTAAAATAATAATAAAATCCAATCAAAATAGTAAAGGAGGCATTGCAAAAGAAAATGGCAGAATCTGTCAAAAAACAGAACAGTCCGTAAATACGAATTTTTTCTAGGCACTTAACTTGCTCAGATCAGAAAACTCAAAACTAATGAAAGTTGCGTATACATCTGAGTATTATGCACAAACAATATCAGATTTTTCTGACGTTCCACTGATTTTATATAATTTGTACAGTGGACAGCAGAAATCTGTTTCAGCACAGAAATTATTGCCGTGTCACATATATGACAGGTGTGTGAGGGTACTTATTTTGTGCCTCGCATGATGTGAGGACACTTATTCGGTGTATACGGCAGGTGTGAAAGGAAATTGAAAAGGAGTGAGGAGAACAAATGTATGTGAACCGTTGGATGAGTTTGCATGGATGGTGAAGATCCATTTTTCCTGCCAAGTTTGCTTATTTAATAGTAGTGGAGATACCTGCCAAGTTTGCTTGTTTAATAGTAGTGGAGATACCTGCCAAGTTTGCTTGTTTAATAGTCTTTACTATTAAATAGGAGTTCAACTTACGTACGTCAAACTCCCTTTCGTCTGCCTGCTCTCCACCCCTGCGATCGCACGCATATGGGCCAAGCCCAGCAGAAATCGACTCGCAGGTTGCTGCCTATACTCGAACTAACACCAGCAACGTCTAGGGTATTTGTTCTCCAGGCCCGCAGCCCTTCATCCCTCGCTCTCGCTGCCCTCCCTCCCGTCCGCACCCCTCCATGCCCATGGTCGCCGCCGCCTTCGTCAAAACACGGCATGGATCCGTGCTCTCCTCACACCAACCAACCACAATTCCAGCAGGCATCCACCCTCGGCGGTCGTCTATTTTGGGCATGATTCGGTCTCCAGCGCGTCTATCCCGAAAATCCCCAGCGACCGTGGTGCTGGTTTGGAGCCATCCTCTCGCCTTCTTTCGCCTCTGAGCATCGGCGACCTATGGGAGATGCAGCGGCACCGGTCAACAGTGGGATTGTGGGATACCCTCGAGCTCACCCAGCTCCCAAGACTTGTGAGTACTTAATCCATGGCGATAGAGAAGTTGGTCGACGGGGCGGCGATGTGCAGCAACGGGAGGCGGGGTCGGCTGCCGAGGGGTCGATGTTCACGGAGATGGTCATTTGCTGGGAGCTGGTGGAAGCGTACGACGACGCCATGGGGTGGAGGCATGCTAAGAAGATCGAGGACGGGCCACACCCTCCAATGTCTCCAAGGTACTAGGATCATTGCGCTTGCTCCAAACATGTGCAGCGTCGTCACGAATGCAGAATATTGTTGCTGCTGATGCCATTAGTAAACTCAGTGGACCGCTCCAAACCTGTGCAGCGTCGTCACGAATGCAGAATATTGACCTGAGTAACCCGTCCGTTACTGATCCCAAGTGGGAGCATGAGTTGCAATTGGAAATCATCAGCATTACCATCGGAGAGTGCATTTCTGGCTTACAAGAGGAGCTAGAGAGGAAGCTATATGAGCAAATGTCTATCACGAACACCATGAGTAAGAATTGACAGGCAGTGGCTCAATTTGCCGCAATGCGTGAAGACCTGGGTGCTCTTTCGAAGCTGTTGTGTCCTTTGGTACCAGAATCACATATTTCTCACAGTAAGAGTGAAGGTAGCAGGAATAGTAGGTGGAATTACAATATATTTGGAAAGAAAAGTAAGGAGGATCAAGCTTCAGCCCGCACCGAGGGAAGTAAGAGTTTCAGGAAACAGAAGTCCATGGTTATCTTGGAGAAATCTGATTTCTGCCATTTGAATGGTATGACGAAGGAAGAATCAATAATCTATTTTAAGTCCGAGATAAGCAAGTTGAAGAGAGAGCATGAATCAGCCTTGCTAGAAAAAACTGAAGAGCTCTTCAAATTGAAACGGGAGAAGGGTTCTCTTGCTCTTCAGAATGACGTGGAGTTTGAACCTTTAAGAAAGAAGATTCCACAGATCATCACTAGAATGGACAAAATCATTTCCAAGAATATAAAGGCGCCTGCACATTACACAACTCACAATGAACTCGCTGAAAAGTGCAGACAGGCGAGCATAATTGATTCTTTATACTATGACAATCAGCAACTTAGAGGTTTGCTTGCAGATAATATGAAGGATGTTAAGGCGTTATCATCTCAGCTATCTGAATCCAGTAGAGACGTGTCTCTTCAATTATCTTCA
The DNA here is from genome assembly GCA_026929855.1 of Poa annua. NCBI lineage: Eukaryota > Viridiplantae > Streptophyta > Magnoliopsida > Poales > Poaceae > Poa > Poa annua. The sequence continues at coordinate 72,453,638 of CM049431.1, read as the reverse complement.
GAAGAAGAGCTCTTGAGGGAAATTGAGAAAAGTAAAGAAGAGTGAGAGGACCTCCGAATTAAAGACGAGGTAGGGATGGGCTATATCGTACTGTCACAAGGAGTTCTATGAACGACATTCAGGATGCTGCACTGAGTTTTGATGCAAAACTGTATTCACTTGAAGCTGTGATCTCTGAAAAGGAGAAGGTGTTGTGTTTGTCGAATGAAGAAAATCTGAAGTTAAAGGAGAAGCTAGCGGAGCTAGAGAAAGAGTGTTTGTTACAAGAACATCAGGAAGATCCAGAAATCATCAAGCAAGAGAGTGCCGAAATGGTTCTGCGTGATATTGAGGTCGAGCCTCAAACATCACCAGGAAAATCATATGGGACTCCCAAGCAAGATCTGCAGTATGATGAACTTCGCAAACTGAATGGTTCAAGTATGGACTATGTTGGTGCTCTCACTAAGAATGGACAAGAAAAGCAACTGGAGTGCATTTTGGTATCTATCATGAAGTTGTCAAAGGAGTTTGTGGAGATTGAGCAAAAAATGTCAACAGAAAGAACTGAAAGCAGGTAAGTCCATCTTGCTTTTAAAATGAAGATCCAATGCACATGTTATTTATTTAACTATTTTCATATTCATTCTCACCAACGTTTCATATATTATGCAAGAAAGGTTCAAAACACCTTATGCAATTTCTTGTGGAGACTTCAGATTCGACTATTGAAAATCCTAATCGCAACAGCAACTTTTGGCATAATTAATTTGGGGATACACTTGACCATAACTTGAGGCGGTTCTCATATAATTCAGGTCAGAGGATTTGAGTGATCATTGCAGCCACATGGTCAAACAAGCTGTGGTACTAACAAAAGTGGGCCTCTGGTACAAACAAATGCTTGAAGCAAAGCGTTCTGAGCTCCAAAAGGCTGAAGCTAAGGTATTCATTTGTTTATGCTCTCTATTTTCTGGGCTATATTGTCAAACACTCTTTATTCTTCATACACAGTAGCAGTTGTGGAGAGTTCTCTATCTACAAATTGAGAAAAGATGAATACATGCATAACAACCAAAGGTTTATTTTTAGTTTAACTTCTATTTGATTGCACTAACATATGATATATCATTATGAGCTTATTAATTTCATACGGTGATTCAGGTTGTCATTTTGGGCGACAAGGTTAATGTACATTTGAGTCTTCTGGAGAAGATATATGTAACTCTTGATCACTACTCGCCCACACTGCAGAAACATCCAGGGGTAAGTACTGAAAGTCAACCCCATAAGTGTCAATTGCTCTTATTTATGTCATGTATAGCTGTTGGGATGCTTAATTTTTTGACAGCACGCTGAAATTGTTGGTACTCCTGAAGTTGTCTGCATTACAGTTGGCAAGAGTTTAGATGGCTGCATACATGCATCTTTTGTTTATTTTCTTTGATAGTAAGAACGGCTAAAGTTTTAACATGGGTGCTCTGTGTGCAGTTGCCGGATGCTTTCTTGAAGACATGCAAGCTTGTCACGTGTTTGAGAAGTAGACACGATGAAAACGAATCAGCATACACGAGTGCAGATTGGTGAGATAGCAAAGTTTGCAGATTGTTCTAGATGACCGAGGCTAATAAGTGGGAGACAAAGATTGATGGAGAGGTACATTGTTCTAGATGACCGAGGCTAAGAAGTGGGGAGACAAAGATTGATGGAGAGGTTGAAAGTTCTCTTCCATGAAGAAATATGGATTAAGCAATGCTCACGAGTAATCGGTTGATAATGTACTCCCATTTCCTTTTATTCATATATTTATTCCGATATCACTTTACATGAAGGATCACTAATGTTTGATTTTTTGACTTGTTTTAATCAAGGTAACAGTATCTGTTTTGCTGCAATCTGACAAAGTGGAGGTCTCGGAAGATCAAGTTTATTTTATGTCTAAATAAACAACGGCTTATTTGGGATCAGTTGGATTGCTGGGACGTGGTGCTTTGGTGGCAGTTCGTCTCTCCCCTGCACACGGACGTGGTGTGGCGGCGCCTTCCTCACATCCGATCTGCTCGCGACGTATCCTCAGCTTCAAGGCGCTGGCCACGGCGCGGTCGTCGGCCAAACGACGTGCGTGGGCTGTCCTGACGGAAGAACTTTGCATCCTCGGAGTCTCCCTTTCATTGGCTGTCTCGCACCCGTCCGGCCGGACGGAATGGGACTAGAATGCTAGGAGACACTGTTGATGTGCTAAATCAGAGTAAGAGGAAGAGTTAGTAGAGTGAACTATTTTAGATTCAGGTTAGATTGAGCAATGTGCTGCTGAAGTTTGACCAATGAAGCAATTGTATGTGTATATCCAATCAAATGGATCGGTGATGTTCAGTTGATTCCAGTTTATTTTCTTTGCTGCAGTAATTCGATTTTTGGTAAAATTTTGCTCTTTTTCGTTCATTTTTGTTCCAAATTTTAAGATTGATCGTTTCCTCCGAGATTTTCTGAAATTATCCGAAATAACGAATTCCGCCCATTTCGTCCAGGGGCGGAAATTTTTGCAAAATGAAAGCTAAAACCTTGTTCGCATTTTAGCTTTGCAGGTAACACTTTGTCTGAACATTTTAAATTGCTATGTGAAAGATACAAGGAGGCTTAATAATCACAACAATATGGTTGGGTTCCGCATGTAATTTATAGCAGATATGGTTTAATAATCACAAGGAGGTTTGGCCCTTTTCACTTCCGGTTAGTTTTCTTTTCTTATTTGTTGGGATGGATGTGTCGTCTTTCTTTACCATCCCTTTTCTATGAAGATGGATCGTTCATGAATGTAGATCGAAAGTAGAAAGTAGCTAAGATCAGTGAAGATAGATAATTCTAGGATGACTTCTTTTCTATTTTAGTATATTGTTTGTTGGAGGTGTCGTTAAATGAATTTACATGTTATGGAGTGGACACCGGTGATAAAGCCTATTTAGTTTTCGCACTGTGTTTGTGTGCATCCCTTTTTTTCTCCTTTTTTTGTTTTTTGTTTGACAAAGTATCTGTGTTTCTTTTGCCGGGGAAAAAAGAGAGAGATGGTGGAATCCGCTGCGACGAGATATCTGGTGGCAACGCATCTCGGCTCACGGTACAGGATCGGATATCTCTTCAACATATAGTAGATGATCACAACAATCCGCTAATTCATGCAACATCTTCTTACAAAAGTTCATGGACATCTCTATAGTGTAGTTTTTATCCCAGTTCCGCATGCGCTGGAGGGTCAGTTAGCTCATCATCATAGGTTCATGGGCCTTTTGATAAGAGAAGTCTCTCACATATCCAGGGAAGAAAATTTTGTGTCACTTGATATGCGGCACATTTTTTATTTATTCCGATGCACCATTTGTACATACATGAAACTGGAAGGCTGGCTGTGTCATCATATTTGATTTTCAAAATGTATCATGTGTAACTGGCTGGCGGAGTGTGTTCCTGGAGGAGAAAATGGTATATTGATTATATTGTTTTGGGAGAACAAAATTAGTTGGAGACATGTCAAGCTTTTGGTAATCTCCGTGATAATGTAAAGTGTCGGCGCTACAATGCCGACAAATCTCTGGTTATTTTGATGGTTCGTAATTTTGACCATTTTAACATGCATACACCGGATTTAGGATCACATATCTAGGGAAGAAAATTTTGTATCTCTTGATATGCGTCATTTTTTTATTTATTCCGATGCACCATTTGTACATACATGAAACTGGAAGGCTCTGTCATCATATTTGATTTTCAAAACGTATCATGTGTAACTGGTTGGCGGAGTGTGTTCCTGGAGGAGAAAATGGTATATTGATTATATTGTTTTGGGAGAACCAGATTAGTTGGACAGATGTCAAGTTTTTGGTAATCTCCGTGATGAATGTAAAGTGTCGGCGCTATAATGCCTTGAATCTCTGGTTAATTTGCTGATTTATAATTTTGACCATTTTAATATGCATACACCGGATTTAGGTAAAGAAGAACAAATTTATTATATATTTCATCTTGTACATGATTTTAAATTGATTTACCCACTTAAATTTGCATACCAAGATACTAGGTCATACTTGTATTGCTGAATTCTATTTACTAACACGGTGATCTTAATCTTACCATGAACCCAAACGTTTATAAAAAATAAAGAATTAAATTGTTTTATCAGCCCGTAACAACACACGGGCATTATACTAGTATGGAGATAAATGGGAGTTCAACATTCGGTATGCACGTCTTTTTTTTGAAACTATCGGTATGTACGTCTTCGTCTTCCCTTCTCCCGTGATCGTCTACCCACTCCTCGCGTGATGGAAAATAATTCGGCGCCGACCTGTGGGCCATCTATACACAAACCATGTCTATTGTTTCCCATCCCAAGAAATCAGCTTCTTCCGCCACTGTCGTTGGCTGCCTACAATCGCACAGTCGCACCTTTCTGTACCATCGCCTATTTGCCTCGATCTTCCCAGCCTAGCCATCGCTCCGCCTCCGCCTCCACCCTTGCCCGCCTCTTCTCACAATGAGCCATGAGGGGGGTCTATGAGGAAGAAGAGAGGGCTTGCGATGGGATCCATATGAGGAAGAAGAGAGCTCGAGAGGGCTTGTGGTGCATGCCATGGCGATGCTCCGAACGGTAAAAATGGATCGGGGCTGCCCGAGGTGGTTCAGGCGCACCCATGCCGGAGTCATCGCTCGTAGGCACCGCCTGCAGGCTGCAGCGTTGTTGCTTTCGCTCGCTTGGTCCTTCGCCTACCATCAAAGTTTTGCACGGCAGAGTGGGCCAGCAAAATCAGCCCGCTTCAATCGATGTTCTCTCTCGTTCGAAACAGAGGTGGTCGGCTAGGTATCGCCAGCGCCGATGCCGTCTATACCGCCACGTTCCTTCCACCGTCGCCGCCATAGTTGTTTGCACTGTTGTCTCACACCAGTACTTCGTCGCCCATGTCGCCGTGCACGCGGCGCTCAAGAGCTGCACCACTGGACATCTGTCGCTGACGTCCGGTACGTGCTTCATCTAAAGCTCCCAGGATCGGCGCGACCTCAGCCCCCGACCACTGTTCATCGCTATTTTTTTCCAATGGGCGTGCACCATGTCATCATTTTTGCAGAAAAGCCCCTGAAATTATGGCTATGTGCTCCACGGTCCACAGTTCAGTGCATGGAGGGACCTATTTGTCAATACTGGAAAAGTCAAAAACTTTTCTACAAAAAAGCCAGTTCAGAGCCCCCTGTCCTTCCTCTGCGAGTCCGAGTTCGCCGGCGGCGGCGGCGCGTGCCGCGGCCGCTCCATGCCTCCCCTCTCAGATCGAAGGGCAGAGGGAGGTGCGCCGCGGCGACCTCTCCATTCTCCCTCAGTTTTGGCTGCCAGGACGCGGTCTTCGCGCGGGAATCCTCCGCTGTGACCTCCGCCACCGCCGCCCCTTCCGCGCACCGTCGGCGTCGTTCCGACAACGTAGAATTGGCGGCGCCGCCACTGGCGGGTGCGTCGCGTTGAGGCGCGTCGACCGCGCCCAGCCGCGCGTCCCGGCTCGCGGTTGTTCGACGCCGGCATGGTCGGCGCCGCCATGGCCGCGCCTGCCCTAGCTGGCGGTTGGTGACGTCAGCCCCACGTCACCGCGGGTCCCACCTAACAGAGACTCAATCATTTTCCAAAAAAAAGTAACCGATTAAATGATGAAAAATTAATAACTCAAAATTGGTACATCAGAAAAATATGGAAAAAATATCAAAATAACCACAATAATGAGACCTAATTAGTTATGCCTAGAATACAAACCATTTTGAAGTTTCAAAACATTTCAAATTTGGCCAAAATTCAACTCCATCTCTTTTAAATACAAATCATACAATATTAAAATAACCACATAAAAAATGTCTACGGCAAAATAGTAACTCCAAATACACACATCAGACAAATATGAATAAAATATCAAAACAACCACAATAAAGAAACCTAATACTTACGGCAAGAATGCAAAACGTTCTGAAGTTTCAAACCATTATAAATTTGACTAAATTTTAAATCCACCTCTTCTTAATACAGGTCATGAAATGTGAAAATAACCACACATAAAAAAACCTAAATGCCTATGGAAAAATACAGGAACATTTGAAAGTTTCACCACCGTGTAGATTTAGACACATTTAAAATCCATTTTCAATCCGAACTTGAATTTGAATTACCGAGTTCAAATATCATTTATCATATGGGCGCGGCATCGCCGCGCTACATCCACTAGTCTACATGAATGCATCCCGGTAGGGCTTCCTTGGGTGGGATGCTGTATTCTACAAAGGGTGCATCCATGCTTCAGCTACATCCAGCTCATGGTGCTCCACTACGATTGGCTTTCCTCTTTGCAAGGTTCCACTTGATGCTTTGTTCTATAGAGGATGCATGCTTTTGTACAATTTTTTGTCGATCTGTGAGTTGTTGATCTGCATGATGTTGAGCATATTTTGCTGTATAGATTTTGTATTTGTTGTACTGCACCAAGTGTACTGTGAGAAGTATGGATTTTGTAGAAATTTTGTTATATATATTTTGTATCTAGATGAATATCATTTGACCATGTGTATCCAATATTCTAATTCTTAATCATTAATCCATATTCTAATGTTGTTTCAACACAGGATTATGCCCATGGAGGAGAAGAGATAAGCGCAATTTCCGGCTTTAATATTGAGAGAATAAATGGGTGGTTCACTTGCCTTCGGTGTTCGTGTGTGGATTACTCTGGAGATAGTACAAAAATTACAGGAAGTTTCAGGTTACAAGGTGAGGTTGTTAAAACACACTCATTTTGAACATCAACAAGTTATTCACTCTATTTACTGCATGTTGAAATATCAACCATCAACTTTGATATTTGTTATGGTGTTGTTCGGATAATTTAATTTTGCTTGCAGTCGAACGGATATATTTGATGAGCTCGATTGAGGAATGCTGCTCCAAATCCTACAAATTAATTATAACATCCAAGATCCATGTAATATAATTTATATGATTATATCCTACTTATACATATATACCAAGTACCAATTGTTATAGTCAACCATGTTATTGTTGGTCCAGTTCTCTTATGTTTGCTCTGAGTGTGGTAGTTGATAAATTTTTATGGCTCATTGCTTATATTGTATATTTATCTGGATTCATTTGTCACATAAGATATAAACTATATGTTTTCTATTCAATCATTGTATTTGTTGGTGGTAGAACCATAGGGTAGAACTGACAATGTGTAGCATACAATTTCTTATGTGTCTTTTTCCCATCGTAATATGAGAATTTCATTTTGTTTTGTATGGGACGGAAGTATCGTAAGAGTACCAACTGGATTGGATAGTTTAAGGCAGACATTTTCAAAGGTGAAAAACTGGGTCAGCTCAAGCAAAGTTCAAGCTTTTAAACCGTCAACCACTATAGCAACATGGCTCTCTGAAGTTTGGCAAAACAGATCTATATATCTGCAAATCCATCCAACAACCCGATCACATCCTTAACCCACAAGGAGCACTTAACATGTACCAGGCAAGAAAGCTTTCTAATTTCCAGCAGCTAATTGACTACAGATCTACAAAACATCTTTGACGTTTTTTCACAAAACTCTTTTTTAGCAAATTGACTGTGTTTTTCAGTGTAAGGACAAGGTCATAGAAATTTCTCTATTAGTTGTTGCTGCTTCTTTGCCCCAGACTTACCGATGAAGTTCTTCAGGTGCATCCTCAGTTCATGCAATCCCATCTTCTAATTTTTGAATAGTTCTTCTAAGAAGCAGAGAAGGATTAATCATGCATGCTTCTTAATTCTTTATTTGTTGCAACTTCTTTATGATGACATTGAGATAATGAGAGTTCCATGATGAACTCAAAGAGGCATGAAAAGCTACAAGAGCGGTGTGGTTGTGGATTTGTTTGAGCTGGATTGTTAAAGATGGTTGGAGAGAAACAAGTTTCAAGAGAATAATTTCTTTTGATGGGCATATGAAGAAGATAGTTGATACTGCAGCAATGCCTTCTTGAGAGCTCTAGCATCACCAGTTATCACGGTTATTTTGTCTATGTTTGATTTGTCTTTATTTTCTAGCATCTGGCTGCAACACCATGTGCGACCATGGGGTGTACTCAGAAGAGAGATTTAGATAATTGCCATCCTTCCTACAAACTCTCCGACATTCCTGAATTAGGAGGCTTCCTCTGATCACTCGTTGCAGAATAGTGAAGAGACTTGCTGAATGTGAGAGCACCAAAGACGGAACATATGCAACCTTCAAACTTATCTATCTTTACTTTGTCCTAATCCAGTAATCCTTGTAGTTATTGTAGTACAATAATTAAAAGTCATTTGTGTGTATTGTGTACTGAAGGTGGGAAAAAGTAGTCCAACGTTTCATGCGACGTGGTACAACCATTTGACCCATATTTGTTTAAACATTTTCTTACTGTGATATCGTGATCAAGTGAAAGTGAACAAACTTTTAGTGATATATGTATGAAACTTTATTTCATAAATTGATAAAGAAAACTTGCAGAAAATTTAATAACTAAGTAGTGCAGGCTCCTCTTCTCTCACCTGAACATTTTCACACACACTGTTTCTTCTTGCTACATCTAAGAGCAAAATCAAATTGTCATTTTTGCATGTCCCCGCTATCAAAAATAGGGAGATGCAATATTATATTGGTGGATTAAGAGAGTGCATATGGTAGGAGGAAGAGACACATTGTATTCTTGCACGGATAAGTCAGAAAAGAGACAAAAAAATACCAAAATGATTTAGTTTCATTCGGTGCCTATAACAACGCACGAGCGTTCAACTAGTCAAGTTACATGACAATCCCTAATCTTTAAATAACTGCAGTTATAAGAGTTCCTCTTACCTAATGATTATTTTCAGCTTTATGAGACTATCTTCATTTGGTCTTACAAACCCCCCCCCCATAATGTTCCATTCATAACATGTTAGGGCCAATATCAAATGCTTTCACTCACCAGTTGAGTAACCCTTCAAAATAGATGGTTTATTAAGTTTGTGATTTTAATACTTGACGGGATCCTTTCTATATTGTGAAAAAAATACTTGATACTTGAATAGAAGGAATCTTACTAACTATAATAAGAAGATGCAAATCGCCGGCGCATGTCCTTCTTCAGAAAACACCTTGTGTTTACCAAAAATTAAGAATCACTCCTTTTATATAAATACAAACCTTAACCCTAGATTATAATCCTCCTCATTTCCCCACCGGGCTCTCCAACCCGATGCATCTACCTCCACTCCTCTGCTGCCCCCGATCAACCATCCTTCTCCTCCGCCGATGTGCCAACGGGGTTGTCGTCGCATGGCGCATGAATCTCACTCTCCTGATGCCGCTCGTGTCGTTTCTGGCTTCCTACACCCATCTCCTCTCCAGCAGCTGAAGGCGGCCACGGGTGTGGGCGTCATCGTCAGCTCTCTCCACCCCCCCCCCCCCCCTCCCTCCAATAGCAAGAGCCGGGAGCGGGTGTCGTCAGCTCCTCATCGGCTTCCTCCACATCCCCTCTAGCAGCGGGAGCCAGACGGGGGCACATGCGTCGTCTCCGGCCTCCTCCATCTCCTAGTTGTCGGATGAGCACGGAGGTTGAGGCGGGCCTCGAAGTGGAGCTTGTTGCTGGCTTATGGCAGGAATTGGAAGATATAGGACGCTAGTGACGTTGCAGGCAGTCTTGTTTGTTATAGTTCGGACTCGGAAGCGAACCGATTTTCATTGTTACTGTGCATGTAAAAGTGGTTATCTTTTTGTAGTCCACATTTTATTGTACATTGTTGACGATTGTTTTAACAAACAGCCTGCTTTTTATTTGAGTTATATATTTCTTTTTTGTGACACTCCAAAGTGAGAGGTTTGTGTTCTGTCCATCTGACTGAATTCTGAAAACCTTTGCGGCTGCAGCCAGTGACGACTAACACACGAGAACTCCTGTACGCATGCATAGCGAATGAACTGGCACATGCACATGTTGCAGACCGACCGCATCCCAAATTAAAATGCCACTTGATACACCGCATAGTCCAGGCTATGGCACAACGCCAGGAAGGCGACGCGGCCAAGCACGCTCGTGTCTCTATCTAGTGGGAGTAGATAGACGAAACTACTAGCACTAAGACAAATGACACCCGACTGTACGTAGCATATCATATATTCGGCGCTCAATTTCGTCCTACAATGCTGGAGTGAAACAAAAGGGACGAATTTGGACTGGTCGAGCCTCTTCCAAAAGTGGAACGGAGTGTGATACTGCATACGCTAAGTTGCAATCCTTCAGGTTCAGAGAAAACCGACGGAACTGCTAACAGTTGAATATAAAGTTCTACTAGTAAAATACCCGTGCGTTGCAACGGACGAATAAAATTTAGACACATTTCAATATTACTTAAGATGTACAAACTAGTTGGTCGACCTCTCTAGTGTTATATTTGCGATATGGGATATTATAGCGCACTAATCCTATTCATCATTATTTAGAATCAGATGGGTTTATCTCCAACGGATTTCAGAAAATATAGTTTAAATTAGGTTATCAATCTCTTCTAGAAATGACATTTGCCCTGATAAAGTGTGAAACAGTTCTACATGTATTATGGTATGCTAACTACAAGGAATAACTTTCTATGAAGCACTCAGTTAACAGGTAGCTCAAAAAGATTTCAATTTAAATCGAATGGAAATACTGCTTATTAGAAAAAAGAATGTCAAATTGTCTCCGTCAACTCAACTCATGTACTCGGGGCGCATGCGCTAGAGCCAGGTGCTGCAGGCCGTGGCCTGGTAGGCTGTGCGGAGGAGGTCCCTTCTGCGCCGGCGAGCATTTTAAGAGGCTGGTCCCGCCATGGTGGTGTGTCACAACATCTGACAGAAGAACGACGCGGGAGGAGGTACGACGAGGGCCTGGGTGCCCATTCATAGCCAGGATGAAGAGCCAGAACCCCGATCCGCCCACGAACGTCAGCGTGAGCGGCACCGCCAGCACCCGTGGTTGCGCTACCACCCGGCACGCCGCCCCCACCACGCCTCCGGCACGGTGCACACTCATCTTGCCAGCAATGCCCTGCGGGTCAAGCCAGCGGAGCGCGGGCACGGAGTCGCCGATATTGAAGACACATGCGAGCTGGAAGAGCTCCGCCACCATGTCCTTGAACTCCCCCAGTGTCCTCGCTGACTACACAAATATATATATTTAGAAAGTGGGAATACTTTTACATCCATTCCAGAACAATATACGATGAAAGGGGAAATAAATTTATCTGGTACAACAAAGAGGAAAACCATATCTTCCTTCACTGTTGGAAATGTAAATTTTATAGTTCAGAATTTAGAAGACAGTCTACCGTGCAGTTCTACTCTATTCCATGCATCAAATCTGTTGCACGCTATCTGGTTTCACCACGCAGTCATGCCAAGAACAATATCTGAAATGGTGTATAGTAAGATAATCATCTGAATAACTGAATATTGATTAACAGATGTGAATTCAGTGGCTTTAAGAGGATATTTGGAATGACACAATAACTGGACTTTTTTTATCCAGCACCACAGTTAACCACCTACTACTCTTGATCTAAGAACCATCAATGAAAGAAGGCGATTTAACCACAGACTTTGTTATCTCAAAAAAAAACCACAGACTTTGACCAATCAAGCGAAAAGGCATTGTTTCGGATGGTCAACCAGTTAGGGCATACGAGTATAAATTTGAGAATGAAGATAGATTTAAACTAAGTTTGAAATTTACAAGAAAAATATATCATGCAGCTAAACAGCTTCATTGCAACAAAAATAACTCAATTAGCAATCAGCCATGCTGTAGTGCAAAAAGTGTAAAGACATTTACATTAAGAGCCCTTAAAAGCATGTCTTGCCCAAGTTACAAATACAACTAAGTGACATAGATGATAATCACAAATGAAATGTTGTCAGCCACGATCCAAAAAAAAAAGGAAAAATACATCAACTGGTAGTAACCACTAACCAGACATCTATGTGGAGATAGAAACATAGTTTACAATGGAACATCCTGAATGTTTCCAATCAAATAATTATGTCAAGCAGAAATACTATTGTGTATTCAGTAAAATAAATATTTTTCTAAATGTTATTAACTGGGGATCCTTAAGTAACAAAGAACCTCACATCAATTGCAGAAACCATATATGTTGGATTCAGGATTTGCAAATATTAAACCTCAACGATGAAACTCCTGGACACTGAATCTGGCCATCTGGTATAAGTTATAGAAAGGTAACATCAATTTAACATAAATACATGACTCGTATGAATGATTCACAGTTGGAAAATTCAGCAAACATGCATGCCACTTCTCTTTTTCTTGGCAATAAAGAAGTCACTTCAAATGAATAATCATGCAACAATGTCATTTAAACCGGAAATAGTTTTCAAGAACAACTGCAATAATGGTAAGTTGATGCTAGCTTCATCACCAACACAATATTATTATTATAGTATTATTATAGTCAACTGTACAATGAGGGGAATAAGAAGTAGCTTTGGTACCGTGACAGGGCGGTGCTTCTTGTAGACACTCAAGAAGTAGAGCATCTGCAGTGAGTACAGAAAATAATTGGAATTAAGGTTGTGCTGGCTGAGAAGAAGGAATTGCAAATCCTAAATGACATTTATCCTGAATGATATAATGTGTGTGGGAACTCTGACCAGACAAGCCCAAGTTTACCGCGCACAACAGTTTGGAACATAACCTTTCTTAAACTAAATACAGTGTACCAATACAAAGAGTCTTAATTTTACCTCAAGCAAGTCCACCAAGTATTTAATCCTCGGAGAAAGTTGCAAGCCTCGGGGTCAAACTGGATCTCCTCCCCCTCCTTGCCCTACGCCTGGTTGCCATACCTACCAACAAAATCCACTACTTCACCGTAATTTCACATGGAAAACTTTTCAACATCAATCTTACAATAAGAACATATATAGATAGGAAAATAATACAATTTAAATCACATGAGCTACTCATCTTGTCAACCACGTATACGAACCAATCAAAGATTAATGCATAGCATTGAAACAATATTTGATTATACTCCCGAATTACTAAAGGGTTTTCTAAGAAATCCATGAAACGAATCTATGAACGTTCATATCACATATAATAGGATATTAAGCATGCCATACATCAATAAGTTTCAAAAAAACTAAGGCACGCAAGCACATGACAAGAACACGGAGTACTACAAATGGATTTATGCATCTATTACCTTATTCTTTGAGGTGTCTTCTTGCCACTCCGGCCGAAACATCAGCAGAAGCAGAGTGAGCAACTTTGCTGCTTGTGCAAGTGCAACACATCATCACGGAGGACCTTCACTCGTCAATCGATCCATCTGGAGTCTGGACTAAACTTGATGATCCAGATGGAGCGTTTGTGCCCTTGTATCTCCTGGTTCCTGAAAAGGCCACCGAGGTCCTTGTGCGATTTCCCGTACGAGCGCTTCTTGACACTGTCCAGGGCTCCGGGCCACACCCTCTTGGCTGTCATCCGTGGCAGAGCTGGAGTGGCGGCCGCCCTTCTCCGAGGACGTGCCCATGGAGCCAGCGTCACTTGCGGATGGTGTGGAGCCAGCTGCTATAGGCTGCAGCGCCGCCTAGAACACACCTCGCCGTTACTGCAGCCGGAGCTAGACCGCTCCATGGAGGGTGGAGGCGCCGCTCCCGAAATTGGAGCTCGATTGGAGGGGCCTTGCCAGCTCTTCTGGATGAGCGGGGAGCAGCTGATGAACAGCTCGAACGTCATCGTCGAGGTTCCGGATCAGGCAGCTCGGGTCCTCCTCCCCAATCGCGGCCCCGTCGATCTGGAACACGCGGCGTCGTAGGAGGCGTCGGAGGATCTGCCTATCTTGAATCGCGCGAGGGAAGGGACGGGATCCAGGCCGGTGGCATGGGCTAGTGGCCTAGGCGGCCAGAGTAACCTACTGTGTGAGCGGCTGGGTTCGATCAACGGGAAACCTACGGCGTGAGCGGCGACGGCTGGGTTCGATCAACGGGAGGAGCAACTTAGGTCTGAGAGAAACAAGAGGAAACTGTTTGGAACTTAAGTGAGGACTGCGGATTGATTTGGCAATCTTTGAGGGGCTAAAACGCAAAAACGACACGACGTACGATGCCTCACCTTAAGACTAGTCATAGTGGGGGTATATAGGTAGTAACATAAGTGCCACATAGGCAAAAATGATGATGTGGCATGTAATTAATGAAAAGAGAAGTGGTGGTGGTATCATAGGTAGATACTGTAACATAGCGGATTTCGAGATAAGATGAGTTTATACTCTAATAAATGCATGGTTATATGATACTACATCTATGTTACTACCCATTATTGACATAGTAACATATAGGAGTATCATATGCATGATACTACTATATGATACTCCCCACTAGCACTAGTCTAAGGCATATTATCTAGTAGAGATATATCCACTTTGCATCTAGGCACAGTTGAATCAACTTGAACTGCTAACAGTGTTGGACTTGTCTGACGATTTTGCTTTTATTAGGACAATAACTGGGCGACCGTGGAGCCAGCCCGAAAAGCCTGAAGCCTCTTGAGGTACTCCACGGCGGCGGCAGCGCCCGGCACCACCGCCTTGGCCGCATCGGTTTCTCCGAACAGCTTCGCCCACGCAACCAGGAGCGGAGCCTTGTCGGCGTCAAGGACCACCAGGCCGAACATCATGTGCAGCGCCTCGAACCAGAACAGCTGGGATCCGACCGCGAGGTCGAGGTAGCCGATGGCGTCGCCGGCGAAGAATGGCTTCCCGTCTGAGCACTTGCCGAACGCGTCCTCCAAATACCCGATCGCCTCCAGCGTCTCTCTGAACCTCTCGGCCCTCTCAACCTCTGTCGCCGCCCACATGATGCCTACCCAAGCCGGTAAAAGCTGCAAGAAAGACACAGATATATAGAGAGTCTCTCTGAACAAACAAAAATCTAGCGAATACACACACACCTTGCCATCGGTGTAGGCAGCCCAGAATCGAGCGGTGGCGCGTTCGTATGGATCAGCGTGTAGGATCAAGGGGCCTGCAAGGCCCCAAACCTCGTCGATGTACTGAATGATGGCTAGCGACTCGCAGATTGGCCTGCCGTCGTGGATGAGCACAGGCACCTTCTTGTGCACCGGGTTAGATTTGAGCAGGAGCGCGCCCTTGTCGAATAAGTCCTGCTCGATGTACTCGTAGCTGACGCCCTTCATGTGCAGCGCCAAGCGTACACGAACAACGAATGGGCTCACCGCCAAACCCAGCAGCTTCAGATCTTCCTTTCCTGTCATTGCTACCACTCTCTCTTAATTTGCTCCTCTTTTGGGTATTTCTACTGTGCTACACTACACTGCTACCACCTGTGTAAGAACAGAGTTGGACTGTTTATATACTCCAGTAAGCTAATACGGAGTACTCCGTACAAGTAAGCTACAAGTGGTAGTCGTCGTTTGTGGGCCACGTGCGTCAACAATGACGGCAGCCTAGAATTATTTGACGTAGTAATCAGTCATCATCCATTTTTCAATGGAGTGTTGTACAATAGTGATTGGTCTTCAATGTCTGTGTCGCATTCAGGTTCTCCTTTTTGGACGAGAGGAAAAGAAAGCTTCTCTTCAGTAAAAACCTTTAGCGCGATAATAAAAAGAAAATGCGACTTGAAGGGTTAGACAACCCTCCAAGCAACTTTGGTAGAAGAAAATTTGGTGAGTACGCACGAGGGCGCGGGCGCTCAAACTCGAGACCTTACGGGCAGGGAAGTATACACACCTCCTAGCCATCCGGGTCATGCCTCAGTTCTCTTAGCGCGATAATAAAAAAATACCTTTAGCATGATCACTCAATATCATACTCCCTATGTTCCTGAATGTAAGAGTTATAGTTTTCTGCACGGATATTAAGACATGAGTATTTGACATACTATGGACTCATTTGTTTTAAACAAAATTCAGAAGAGAGGACCCCCTAATAGACAACAAATGAAAACAATCCATAAAATCACTCAGTTCGAGAATGAAACTCACTTTTTCATCGGTAAATTCATCCAGAAATCGTTGTAAACCATATATTTTGGAATTTTTCTCAAAAAACTATAGCTCTTACATTATGGAATGGAGGGAGTATTAAGTTAGACCTTCATTACACATAAAAGATTTCTCATTGATTGCTCCTAGGCGACACCGGAGGCGAAAATCCCGTGCTGCTGCACATTAAGGGCTCATTTGATTCATAGGAACTTCATAGGATTTTTAAAGAAATTTATCCTGCAGGAATTTTTCCTACATTGTTCATTTGATTCATAGGATTGATTCCTATAGGAATTTTTCCCATAGGAATCATTGAACTACATCCCATAGGAAATCTAACATTCACTTGAACATCTTTTTACAATTCCTTTACTCCATCAAACACAACTACTCTTCCTAAAGGATTCAACTAGACATGACATTCCAGTCCTATGGATTTCCTATTCCTACACTTTTCCTATCCTATGAAGAAACAAGCCCTAAGAGTGCACACACGTATATTAAGAGTGCACACATGTATATTTAGGGTACACACAATTGATAAAAAAGTAAAGGAAAAAAAGGAAACTTATAAAGTCATGCAAATGTCTAAGGCGATGGAGGACTGATCCATAGAATATGTGGCAACCTATCCAGGGTGAAGATATTATTCGTCACCTGCTCCAATCGCGAGAACAGAACCAAAAAAACCGTGGTGTTCCGTTTTATGTAGAATAGACCATGATTGGAGCTAGTATATACATTGGAATATAACCTACAAAAGAGATAAATGTTTAGTACAGTATTATAGAAATCATATAATTTCTATATTAACCGCTCCCAACCTGTATGTGTACTGCAACTTCTGAATTTTTGGGCTCAAATTGTTGATTCTCTAAAATTCATGGTGACTTCAGTAGGTGGTAATCTTCAATTGTGAGTGGATTTGAGAAGACTACGGTGAGTGACACGGTTCTAAGTAGTGATACGGACATGGAAAAGTACTAATGTAGCTCGAGTTACATATAGCTCGTTTTTTCAAAATTCAAAAAAAAGATTTTTAGTATAAATTCAAAAAAAACTACATATAGATAATGTCAAGATGTATCACTGTGCAAAAATCGAAAGGTCTTATTATTCTTCACTCCACAAAAAGATAAATTGGCAAAAAAATTAAAATTGTATATTGTTCAACACCCGGATCCATCCATTTATCATTTTTATCCAATTTATAATACAACAAATTTCGAGTTGAAAATTTGCACATTTGTAGATCATATTACAAACTACATATTTGATTTTTATCCGAATTGTAGACACTTCAAAATGCAATTTTTAATTCTTTTTAAAACGACCTACACTTGAGTCTACAGTTTTATGGTCAAGTCCTGCTACGAAATTATTAAATGGTCAAACATTCGCTTTCCATAATCTGTGGACAATTAGGACTTCGCTGAATATAAAAAAAACTTATGGTTGGTACTCACTCAGTTCGATGATTTTCATTTATCTAAAAGTAGACATATCTTCACTTATAAGATATCTAGATACATTTATTTTTGGACAAATAAAGTTATCTAATTTTAAACAAAGGGAGTATATAGTAAGAGCATTTTAATTTTAAAAAATTCCTATAAAACGTGATTGAATAAAGGTGATAAGTTCTGATTTGTGTTGTGGGACAAAAAACAAGAATTCGACATTTGTTCCTGTTGCAAAATACGTCTATTGGAATGTGTCTTGTTTGTGATTTTAACTTCTTTGTGAACCCTACATCGGTTAGACAATTGTTCGGTAGTTTGAGGAATGGGTGTCTGAACAACACCGCAGTTTGGGTTCTATCTCTGTAAGGCCGACTTGATTTTGGCAATAGAAATCAGGGCGAATCCCTTATCTCAAGGAAAAACTTCTAAATTGATGTCGTTCAAGTTCATTGGTTGACGCGAGCTGCGTCAGCAGTGTCGTCAGCCTGCAATGATTTGCGTCAGTGCTGTAGGTAGATAGCGGTAGATAGAACAACCAAAAAACGATATTAGTCTTGTTTTATTCCACAAAAATATCTCTGTCGCTGTCTCTGTTACAATGAGCTTCAGGTCTTCAGCCGACACACCATTTCCCCATCACTAGTTCTTTCGTTTAGCAGAAAGAGCTTCAGCCCGCCGCTTCTTCGCGTACTCCGCCACTACGTCTGTCTCCGGCACCACCCCTTTCGCCGCCTCCGTTCTTCCGAACCTCTCCGCCCACGCGGCGAAGAGCGGAGCCTTGGTCGCGTCGATCAACACCACGCCGTACATCTTGCTGAAGGTTTCGAGCCAGGACAAATGGCATCCCACGACAATGTCCAGGTAACCGACAGTGTCGCCGGAGAAGAAGGCCTTCCCGTTTGGCAGAGCTGCCTCCAACTGACAGATTGCTGCAACCGTGTCGTTAACCTTCTCCTCCCTCTCCTCCTCTGTCGCCGCTGTGTTAACGCCGATGTAGGCAGAGAGCAGCTACAAGAAAAACTCGGCAACGTTGGCATTCCCATCTCGAAAGACAAGAAGAACACACAGGTACGTACTACCGGCAGTTCAAAAGGATCGAATGGACGGTGTTTGGAATACACGCACCTTGGTGTCCGTGTAAGCGGCCCAGAAACGAGCGACGGCGCGCTGGTAGGGATCGGCGGGGAGGATGGCGGAGCCGGCGGTATGCCAGAACTCGTCGATGTACTCGACGATGGCGAGCGACTCCGCGATGGCCTCGCCGTTGTGGATGAGCACGGGCACTTTCTTGTGCACCGGGTTGGACTCGAGGAGGAGGCTGCTCTTGTTGAAGAGGTCCTGCTCGATGTACTCGTAGCTCACGCCCTTCATGTTGAGCGCCATGCGTACACGGGCCACGAACTGGCTCGCCGCCGTGCCGAGCAGCTTCAGATCTCCTTCAACCGCCATTCTTGTCTTCTTGCTTGGTGCAGTGGTGCACTGGTGCTTGCTACTCTGCTTCTTTTCAACTTGTGCTCCTTCCTGTGAAACAATAAGCTCGGCATTTGCTTGTTTATATATAGCAGGAAGGCTACGGGACGGTCGATGCGGCTGTTGGAGCCTGGGAAGCCGCAGTACGTGGGTATGTTCATCATCAGTGACGCAGGCTGCAACCAAATCAATTTCATGGTAGTTGGTCAACCATTTTTCACTGGAATGCTGAACAGTGTCGTGTTTGATAGGACGATTCCTACTTCCTGATCCTACCACAGTCTGGACTCTGGACCAGAACTGGACTGCAAAAGTGACCTAGCTTGATGTTGTGCTTGCTGATAAGATAAATCTGAGAGAGCAACTATAGGTTATTGGTTGGTTGTCATACTCATATGATGTCTTGATGTCAACCACGAAAATTCAGCTGAAAGATAGATTTATTTGCTCCACTCCAATTGAGGCCCTTCTTTTTTTTCCACGCGATCCCCACCGCAGGAACGAACTTCATTACCATTACCATCACATAATGAAATACAGGAAAGCACACAAACGGTTAGGAATGGCAACGGGTCTCCTCCCCACCAGGGAATGTCTTCTCGTCCTCATCCCGGTTTAATAATCGGGGAGACTTCTTCCCCATCCCCATCCCCATCCCCATCCCCATCGGGATCGAGACGGGGATCAGGTTCCCCGCTAAGCGGTTAAATTTATATAATTTTGACACTATTAAACATACAACTTCGATAAAGGAAAATACACAACTTATGTAACACGTATGCGGTAAAAAGAACTAAAGATTTGATCATATGCTAAATACTATTAAAACACACTATGCTAGACACAAATATTACACCATATTTCTTACAAAAATAAATTAATTTATATATCTACATGTACATAACGAGTACAGCGGGGAACAGGGAGATGTCGAGAGCTTTTTATTCCCGTCCCCATTTTAAATGACGGGGATCAAAGTTCCCCGTACTCGTCCCCTAATAGATGAATTCCCCACGGGATTTCAGGGAAAGGGGCTCCATTGCCATCCCTACATACGGTGCGACATCGAAAGTAAAGATGTCTTTTCGAACAACAGGAAACTAACTCCCGATCCACCGCAAACATGCTAATGAATGTACGTGCACCAAATTTCTGGCCCCTAATAAAAACATTGTACTATAATCAATGTACGTTACGTGTAAAAAATATATTGCCAATATCTTGTAAATGCATCTATAAGCAATATGTGTGTCAAATTCTGCAACCATCTCAACACAAGCTAAGAAATTACATTATCATCTTTGTAAAGCTGCTCACTTTTTCCACAGAAAGCCAAGTGGCGTTTACCAAGATATTTCACAATGGCTATTATTATGAACAAAACTTGCCTCTCACGTTCTTTCTCCTTTGTGATTTGATGCTGCAATTCTTTGTCAATAGTTTCTTCTTTTTGTAGTCGAATCCTCAGTTCATTCCACTTTTTCATGTTATTAATATGACGGGCACTTTTCTCATGTTCTCTAAGCTTCTCACTAATATGCATCCAATTTCGAAATCCATCATGTGCTAATTAAGGAACTCTGAATTCTGTTAGTGCTAGACTTGAAGATCTTACAACAGAAGCAAAATATTATGTCAACATCCTTTGAATAAACTAGCCATTTTCTATCATGTTTTTCTCCATTGTTTAATGACCTATAATAATGATCATATGAAAAACGTCTTGATTCAGCACATTCACTATCAGGAGGGTACTCCATATTTTCCTCCCTAATAGGTCCTTTCTCAACTAAGATGCCTCTTGCTTTATTATCAAGATTATCCCAATTTCTTGGATCATAAATATCATAGGTATAATCAGGTTGTTCATCAACACTAGCAGACTGTGTATGCGCATCCGATGAATTAGCTATATTCTCAGAGCCACTTACATTGCAATTGCCTATATTGGTGTCATTATTTTCTTCTTGCTGCTCATGCTCGGATTCAAAATTCACATTTGTTTTTTGTTCTTCCTCCACGAGAACAATCGCCAACTCATCATTTGGGTTTACGGAAACACCAGTGTCACTCTTTAAAAACTTGTGAATAGCTCGAGTCTGTGATTTGATCAAGTCAGCAACACGCTTTGCTCTTTTCCTTTTAGAGGCACCAGATTCATACTTCCTGGACGACATTGCAGCACACAATGCTGAAAAAAATACATGAAATGTTGATAATTAGTTATACCGGGAGAGAGTATTGAACCATTGATTGCGGATTCAGAACATACTACTATATGTCTACATACCTCAAAATCGAATATGCGTGCGCAGGTCCTGTGTGTGCGCAAGTGAAGAAGGAAAAGAAAAGACCCAATCACCCAAATCAGAGGGTCGCCACAATAACTGAACCTTCAACCATCAGACAGCCGGCAGAGCATTGAAATGGATCATGGATCGATAGTATCGGAGTAAGATTGATGAACAGTTTAGACGTTCAGTACCTGTGCGTCACGTCGTCGCTCGGCCGGAGAAAGAATGATCAGAAGGGGCCTGAGGGAGAGAGAGGTTGAGATTTGAGAGAGCCAGCCAGCCAGGGACAAATCGCTCGGCGGCCGGCGGCTGGCGGCGTCCTGACTGTGACTGTGGAGTTCGTGTGAACAGCGATTGGTCGGCGGCCGGCGGAAGCACAGAAGTCACGATCGCTAGTTTCTTGCCTTTTCCTACCGCTTGACTCCTTGTCTCCCGAGTCACGCACACAGCCCATTAGCCCAGTTATTTGTTTTCCCCGCTGGGCTGACATACACATACCGTATACATGAGGCCATTTGTCCGTACGCTGAGGTTCTTCCTCACAAGAAAATAGAGTTATTCTCAAAAATAAAAACAAGAAAATAGAGTAAGAATTAGAACCTTTGCACCGAGCAATGATGGATCGCAGTTCATCTTCTTTTTATCACCACCGACGACTGTGCAAGCACATGGATGTGCGAAAATATCTTCCCATTCATATTTTTTTAAGGGTGGTTTATTACTCAATTTCGGAGATTACACGTGACCTCTGCAGAATTATAGTCAAAATAAAAATAAAACTGACGATAAAAAAATAATACAGATTGTCACTTGTCTATGGTGTTGAGAGAATTCATTATTTGACACTCCTTTAAAATGTGGTTCCCATTTGGCCCTGTGAAAGTTTTTCATCCCTATTGGACACTTGGTGTTTTTTTTTGCCTTATATGACACTCTAGTTCATTTTGAGTGTTGACGGTGTTAAACACGGACATTTATACATAATGAAAAATATGAATGGCTCAATCATGTATATCATCACGTAGTACATGTGGCCGAACATCTCGTCAACGAGAGAGAGAGCGAGATTCGGTGAAGCGAAGGAATGAAGAGGAATCTGAACACGAGCTTCAGATTCTGTTACAGTATCATATACGTCGAGCGCGTCGAGAAGAGCCCGGTCGACGGCTCTGTTGTCGCGCCTTGCTTGCCGTCCAAAAAAATTAAAATATGAACCATTTCAAGATGAACATTTTAAAAAATCTGAACATTTTATAAATGAATATGCTTCATATATGAACCATTTGCAAGCACGAAAATACGGGTGAACTAAAAAAAATGTGAAAAAATTGAAGCAAAAAGAAACTTAAATTCAGGTGAACCAAAAAATATTGGACCAAAAATTCTGGTGAAACAAAACTAATATTTAAACATTATACAAAATTACTATTTTAAAAATTAGAACCATTTCCAAAAATAGCATTTTGTCGCTCCCTCTATCCCGTCCAACTGTCCAAGTTTCCCTCCCACCACCAATGAATCACCACCGCTTTTGTTCGCCAACTCTCCATTAGGAGTCCATACCGAGCACGCAAGCCGACTCACCGCCGCTTCTTGTCCTCGTCTTTCACCGCCACAACTCGTTCGACACGGCGGCCGAGACTACCTTCGTCCCTGCGCGCAAAATGTTGTGGCGGACAAGACCAAGGGCAGGATCTATAAAGGAGGACATGTTGAAGTGTGCAGTGGCTTACTTAAAGTTGTAGCGGATTATGACTTGTGGATTTGACACTCTTTTTCAGCATGGCTGGTTCTCACAACATCAATGTTTTGTAACGTTCTCTGGTTTTTGCAAGACTTGTTAATGGCCAAACTCTGGAATATAGCTATGTGATCAATGGCAACAATACAACAAGAGGTACTACCTAGCACATGGCATATATCCTCATTTGGTTCAAATTTATGAAGACAGTCGGCAACCTTGTTGGTCTGGAAAATTCTCACTTTGGCTCGAGATAAATGTTAGTAAAGATGTGGAGCGGGTATTTAGTGGGTCTTTTCCATTGTTTGGTATCCTTCTCTATCATGATAGTTAGATAAGATGCGTGTATGCTGTTTCATAAGGAGTTCGAGTGCCATGATCCTCTTACCAAGGGCGTCTCAGTCAATTTTTCTGAATTTCTTGTCATGCATCAAGAAATTCGTAATGAAGAAATTCATTACCGATTGCAAGATGATCTAGTCGATCACTTCCCTTGTGTGCGCTTAGACAAAACAAATACTACCTCTGTGCACAAATAAGTGTCTCAAGACTCTCAAAAAGAAGATGTATCTTTTTGAGAAACAACACTTTGTGAACGGAGATAGTACAAGAGTCAAATTGCAGAGACATGTGTACGGCACCCTCAATAGCCAATTGCAGACACTTTTGGTGGAGTTGCTCTAAGATTGGTGGGGGTAAGTAGCCAGCTATTTGACAGAAGTTCATATTGCTCAATCTGGCTCTGAAGATCCATGTCGAATTATGCAGAAAGTTGCACATACATTCTTTTGTATCTCTCGAGAATTAATCAAAAAATATTAGACAAAACAAGCCTTTGTTGAAAGAAAATGTATTCTAGAAACTTCCATACCTCTTTCTTGACAAAATTTACAGGCAATTGACCATAAGCAAAAGTTAAGACAAGATTTTGAAACATCAGGTAATTCAGAATTTGAAAAGCTGATTATTGTTGCATCACCAACTACACGTTGCACCTTTTTTCCAGTAATGACTTGGGTCATAAAAATATTGCACGAACATATGAAATACATTTCTTTCAGCACAGGGAACGTCATCAAATCAGTCACTACACGCAAAAGACTAGGAACAGAAGACTTTCTCGAAATAAGAACATCTACAGACCATGTAGATGCCAAAACGCACAACTGGCATACCATACTACCCTACAAGTCCCACCCAGAGGAACACAAAGTCAGCAGAGAAACTGTTGCCGACATATAGAATGATCACCCAGGGACTGATACAGGGTGGCAGCAAGCTTAATGACGAACAGCTACCAGCTAGTACCGGTAAGTTGAACCATACCCACCAAGGCCTGACGACGAATATCCACTACCATCCATGCTAGAATAAGATGGCAGTGACGATGACGGATAGGTCGAACTGCCATACTGTGTGTAGCTCGACCTATATAATGGATCTAATCCTGCATAGCTGCTCCTCGCAGGTTCTCTGTGCGCAGCCAAGGAGTCCTGAATGAAGAGGATAAGATTTCATGCTCGAAATAAAAACCTCTACAAACCAAGTAGATATAAAGGATCGCATCATGAAGAAAATGAATGATGGACCATTACCTGGATAAGCTGTTGGGCAGCTTGCACTTGGGACGACGTCCCCTTTATTTCAACAGTTATATCATCAGGGCTTCCCAAACTCTCTTGAATTGTGACGACAGCACCACTGTTAGCCCTTATGTATGCAATGTTTGCTCCTTTGACACCTATGATGTCTTCTGCATAGGTAAGTGGGATTTGCATGGTTTGGGTTATCTGCATGGCATTTGTTCTTATCAGCAACAGTTAGATTGAACAAATATTAGGGTCTGCTTGGAAACAATCAAACAACTATTATGTTATGTGTAAAAAGATTGGTCGATGGGATGCATATTCCACATCACGACACGGGAAAAGCAAGCCCACGGATTGTTACTAAACCCAATATCATATGGAAAGAAAAGAGGATAAAGCATAGGCAAGACATACCTGTGTAAGTAGAGGGCCAGCACCATGCATTCCCGAGGGTCGTAATGCTAACAAGGCAGGATCTCGCCCATATAGTGACACACCTGAGCGATGAATGTTATGTTCTACCAGCGGTTCTCGTTCAAGATACAAATGTTCCCTTTTCATTGGAAGAACATATTCATCACGCACTTCAGGCTGGTGATTTACTTGTGTAGAAACAATTGAATGATGTGGCATATCACTCCATGTATCAGCACTGTGATCTTGACTTACTGGGGCATTCTGATAAAAGTACAGGAAAAAAGATGTATTAGAAACAATATGGCTACGCATAGCGTGAGTTAAAATATGTGCTTACAGTCTTTTCAAACAATGGAAGTACACTATGGTCAACCAAAAACTTCCGGAGGTGATTAGAGACTGCTTGCAGTGCTTTCAGAACTTTCTCGGTTTCACCCTGTATCTCAACTATCCTTTCATCGTCCGTTACATAGAAAGGCCGATCTCGCTCATCTACACAAATTTATTCCCACTGTGAGTTATATAACATAAATTATACATGCCTTCTCACATTCTCAACACAATAAAGAATTAATGGGTATTGAGATGTTTAATAATACCACGAAGAAGCATATGATTGTTTGACCTTATAGGTAGCTCTAGGAATACAAACCTTTAACATTATATGATATGTTGTTGTTTCCTTGTTCAAATTTTGTTTGATTCTCTTTTCTTCTGTGACGAAAAGTAGAATGCAGTTCATTCTTTAGTTGTACTCGATTAAGAAATCAGAGTATAGCTCTTAGCACCTTTTCAGATAAGGTTTTGAACGAGCCGAATACAAAGTATGTGTTGTTTGTGGAAGAAAATTTCAAAAAACTATCTCTCATAAGTAATCATAACCACAGTAGAAATCGATTTTGATGAAACATTTTTGTGCTGGAACATGGAACTAATATAAATGCTCAATCTTGCTACAAAGCAAAACGATCACTGATGTACAAAAGCAAATGTATAATTAGTATTAAAATACATTGGCCAAGGATATATTACCGACTGATATAACTCTTATTGTAGCACCCGTGCCCTCCTGGATTGCCTTAATTGAGGCACCTTGCTTCCCAATAAGGTTTATTGCTTGAGCTCCAGGAACCAACAACCGGGTAGCACATACACCAGGTGCAGCAGCTGCCTGGGTTGTACCTTCAGCAGCTCCATCTGTTATTCCATTGACACGTTTAAAAACTCTAATCAGCGCGTCCATAGCTGGAGGCAGCTCCAAGCCTGGATCTTCTTTTCCAGACACCAAAACCTGAAATATCCCACAGCCATGGTTTAGTCCGTGATTCCAAAGGTGGTCATCCAGCTTGTAGCCTTATTAACACAGTGCCTAGATAAGAATAAAAGGATAAACCTACCTACGAACAGAAAAATATGATACAAAATGATTTACGCTATCAAGTTCTACTCACCTATATCCTACCGAAAGATACAGCACAGTAAATAAAATAAGAATATATATGTGAACCAAACTAAATAAACCAAACTGACTTTTCAGGAAAACATTGTGAAGGCTAACTATAACTATGTACATGCCTTCCCTTTTCACATCTAACCTCCCCTAATATAGAACACACCTCCCTAGACTTTTCAGGCAAATATTCTGGGCTCCCTGTAATAATGGCCATGCCCTCCCTTTTCACATCAACCTTTTCTTACGACAGAACACGCCTCCCTAGCATGTACAATACACCACTACAAATGTGACACGTCATATTACACGAAAATGGCATGGAATCACCCAAGCATTCAATCACCCCAAGAATATGTCTCCAGCCTTCCATATCCCCACTATGTCTATTTCGTGTACCACACAGCCAAAATAGCACTTGAAGCACTGCAGGCTCAGAGACTCCCACTCCCACGGCTGCTAAGGTAAATCATCTCAAAGTGTACTTATGTCAAAGACCAATACGCACCAAATACCAGGTTTTGAGCGACCGTCACTAGCATGCAGATGCAGCGGCAGTTGGACATGTAGAACAGAGAATACCATGGTTCTAAACAACCTAACCATCAAGTAATTTCAGTCCCCAGCAAGTCAACATCGGACATCCTGACAGGCAAAAAAAAATCCCTAAGCTGTTGAGACGCGTTGCTGCATTAAGATTGCGGGTACTCACAACACGCTCCGTAGCGCCGACGGGGCCCTCGAGGACGCGGACTCTGGCCTTGGTCTCCTCGACGAGACGCTTGATTAGCTCGCCCTTCCGCCCAATGATGCTCCCGACCTTCAGCACTGGCACCACCATCCGGAACACGTTGTCCCCCGGCCACCCGGGCCACCTCTTGGACTCCGGGACGGCCTCCCCCTCCGCCGAGGCGTCGGCCTCCTCGGCGGCCGGCGCGGGCGGCGACACGGGAGCCCCGACTTCCGTGGGAGCGGCCATGGCGGCGGCAGCGAGGTCGGCCATGGCGGGGGCAGCTGCCGACGCGACGGCTAGGGTTTGGGCGTGGACTGCAGCGGCGGGCGTCGAGACCTGTCAAGTGGGAGGACGAGGAGGAGATCTGGGTGGGTGAGCTTTGCGGTTTGATTTCTCACGGGCTCCCCTCTTGCCTGCCTGTGCACCATAGATATGGGCTAGAGATTAGTCTTTATTTTCTGTTTAGGCCTGGCTAAGCTAGGGCCACTGGGCCTGCTGGTGCCGAAACTTTAATAAGCTACTCCTCTGATCCGTGTCAACTGAAGTGGAAAAGTTCTTCTCAAAAAAAAAAAACTGAAGTGGAAAAGTCATCTCAAGACAAAAAAAATTGAAGTGGAAAATAAGCTTAACATACTGTATATTGGGAAATCCTTGCTGATATTTAATTAGGATCGGAGGAATAATGAACATCTATGCCTCTCTAGATAGTATATCCAGTTATGGTGCGTTCTGGACACATGTCCGTCCTACCGAGGAAAGCTACCCCCATCGGTGCTTCCTAAATTTTCGGTTGTATTGATTCGTTTTGGCTATTTTTCATCAATGTTGATATGCTCATAATTCTATTTATATGAGCTATAACCATACTATGTATGTATTAATATGTAATCATTATTTCATTCAACAATAATTTACACATAAAAATAACATTGTCAATACAACATGTGAACTTAAATTCAGCAAGTTTTAAAGACAACATTTTCATCACAACTTCTTGATATATGACAAGAAATTCAGCAACTCGGTCAGGGCACCATGATGTGGCTCAGCAAAAGGGCACAAGTAGTCCCAACGCTAATCAAACACCATACTAACATCAAGCTTACTCTTATGGTCATGTTGTGCATGATAAGACACGCATTCATGAGCTCCCACTTCTAATATAGCTACCATGTTTGATCAGGGTATTGGGACAATAGCAAAGCGACTCAGTATCACACCAAACGTGCCTGCACCATCCTTGTTACAACTTCCTTGTTACAACTTTCTTGTTGCCAACAAAGTGAGTTTTTTTTGTTGCAAGGTTGTGGATTGTCTTCACAAACGTCGACCAGAAAGAATTGATCATGGATGACATTGCTTAAGTAAACACTCCTTGGTGTATTCTTGGCTATTTATATCCTAGGTGCATTCTGAATGTTAGTCTTCATCAAATATCGAAAACATCAGAGAGTGGTGCATGATCTTGCCATGCCGAAAAAATAGTGACACATAGTCAGCCATAGTTTTAAGTATGACATTGCACGCTCCGGGCGGAAAAACCATGTCGCCCGTAAGCATAAATGGTGGGGCACCTTGTACTGATCTGGTCACCGTGCATGGCTCGGGTTACACACATGTGCTAGTGTTTCTACCTTCCACGCCATGTGTCGATGATCTATTTGATGATGGTACTAAATAAGACAATACTATGAGAACTTGCCCGTGGAAAGATGGTTAGGTGAGTAGTTGTACCCCTATCTCACCAGAGTTCAAACCCCAGGTTTCTCATTTAGGCGGAATATTTTTCAGTGGGATGTGACTTTCCCGTCAACAGCGAGGCGTCTGTGGTGACTTCGTCAATTTTAAGACCTGACACGTCGGCTCAGTCTCTCGGATGTGCTCATAGGCAGGGGCGAAGCTGCATGTGCTCACCCTGGTGCACATGCATCAGGGTCAGAATTATTTTTGCCAAAAAAATCAGCTTGTGCATCATCTTATATCATGAAAAATGCTCCCGGGTGACTAAAAACTGGACACGCACAGAGCACCATGCACTCCGGTGAACCAGGGGCGACGCCGGTCCAGCTCTGCCCCTGCTCATAGGGGTAGGGTGTGCGTACGTGCGTTCATATGGATGAGTGTGTGCGCGTGTATATAAGTGTTTGCGTTGTACTGTGTTTCTCAAAAAAAATAGACAACACTACAATTAACCCAATAACCCGCTGATAGTTATTTCTAGACCGGGGTGTTGACTGTGGAGTAACTTCATTGCCTGGCATCTCTTTGTTTGCATGAAACAGGACGGGAACGGAAGTGGCCTGCTACTCTGCTTACAAAAGGGGTGGCCGCGAAATTTACTAGTGTACCAACGAGATTAAACGGGAGAGTTCCATGCTCCGCCGACCATTTTACAGCACCATAATTCAGTTCAGTAGTAACTAGTAAGTTCCCTGTGGTCCTCATGATCTCCTCTAGCTGTCTAGTCATGTGGTTAACTGATCTGCTCACAAGTTACACACTTACACTAGACGATGAGAAGGATAAAATCCAGGGAATTCTGAGAACAAGTTCGAGCAACTAGGCAAGGTTTCAAGGCGGCGCGCAAACATTATCACATATAAACATGCACAGCATGGGTGCCAAAGTGCACAAGAAAGGCAGCCCCAAACCAAAAATGTACTGCCATTTCACAGCGAAACAACCAAAGGAAATGGAAGCCTACACGAGAAGGAGAGAAAACCAACAGTGGCCAAAGAGGCATGTACCACAGTCCCCAAATGGTTTGCTTTCCTGTGATTCTCTTGGCCTCAGATTCCCCACGCATGGGGTAGGGTAGGATTTACAGGGTTCAAGTCACCACTAGCTTGCTTTGGCGATCGGCACATCACATGCATGGTTGAGCTAGTGCCCCACGACGAATACCCACATGCCAATCCTATTTACACATGTATGTACAGCAAGAAAGAAAGATACTTCTACACATCAGAAATTTACTGGTTATTTTGTAGCACAAGCAAAACAATCATCACCTTCAACAATTGCAGAAACATCAATCATAAACTCCCGAAATGCATTACCAGCCATGGTATAACAATTCTCATCTTGGAGAAAGTTCAAATGTGTAGTAGCGAGGAACTTTTCTACAGCTATTTCTCTCTCTTGCTGTTAGCTTATCCTTGCGAATTCCTCGTGACCAACCATGTTCTAATCCAGCTCACAGCATTAAGGCCAAAGGCATTATATATTACTACAGCGCAAAAGGCGCTACCACTAGCCCTACATCTACATGCACACCACGTTCCCGTCCCTGTATTTTTCACTCTCGCTCATACTTGATGCGATGCATCTACTGTTCCTGATCATCAAATCTTCTCCTCCTCGCCTGTGCACCACCGAAGATGCTTTGCCATCTCTCTGTAGCGTCTTATCATTTCTGCATTGGACATCTACTACTTGTCTCTGTAGCCGTCTTATCGTTTGTGCATTGCACTTCTACTTGTCTCTTGTGAAGATTTCAGATAAGAAACCTGGAGCAAGTTAACTGCAGTAGCTTGCCTGCTCGTATTTGGAGGAACTGCAAATGGTAACTGTCTTGCCCTTGCAAATAGAGAACTGAAGCCTGAATATTGCTTATTTTATATTTTATAAAAGTCGTATGAAAAACATTGATGCTTACATTAGGGTTTTATGGAAGTTGCTTCCGTATGGACTCTAGCTGTGGCGACATTTCTGGCTGAAGCTAGTTCTTGTTAGAACTTCTGACTAAATCTGTCACCGACAGTTTTTAGTCTTTGCGTCTGCAAACAATTTCAGCCAGAAAGACTGCCATTTCAAACGGTTACGCTCATAATAATGAGTTCCCGGCTCGTTTGGGGGTTCTTTTTTCGTTTCCGTCATTTTCCGTAACATTTCCGGTGAGACCAATTTTGTCCCAGCACTGCATATGCCATTTGGAACGCATAGTAAGAAGAAACATGCCATGTTCTTAGCAGTAACCCGATTGATTGTCCTCCAATCTTCACCAGACCACCATCCCACGATGTCCAATCCGTCCATCCGATCCTAGTAACTTACCCCTTTTTTGGAGAATAATTTGATACTGGAAAGGGGAAAAGAAAAGCAGACGAAAGAAACAAACAGGAGGCAAGCAAAGCATGCAGTGTGCTGTGAGTCACATGCACACAGGTTAGCAGCGTCTGCTTAAACAATGTGGGCTCTCAATCTCAATCCGATCCGTGTCTCCATTCATGATTGAGCCTTCCAACAATGGTGAAATCCGTCCTAACTAACCAACATCTATGTACCAAGAACGGTAAGAAAAAGAAAGGCCAAGATCCGCAAGGACAAAAAAGAAGAAGAGCTCGATCGATCAGACAGTGAGCTGCTGCTGCTGCTGCTTGTGGCGGTGGCGTCCGGTGGCGGCGGTGCTGTCGACCTGATCCTGTTCCGGCAAGCAGTGCTGCAGCAAGGCAGGAGAGACGGCGTCGATGGCCGGCGACGACGGGTGCTCGAGGTAGGCCATCTCGGTCTGCAGCACGGTGCAGTAGGAGGCGAAAGCGGAGGGCGTGACGTTGAGGTCGAAGGCGATGCCGAAGAGGAAGTCCACCTCCAGGTAGTTCATCTCCATCAGGCTGATCCCTCCCACCCTGGCGAAGTAGGCGTTGTTGTAGCATCTGCATTGCATTTGTTCCACATCCATCAAGATCAATTGTGATAGTAGTAATATTTTTTGACATCACACAAAAGCTTTTATTCGACGGCGACGACGCTCTACGTACAAATTAAATGACTGGGATACACTACTGCTGGGATATCAATGGTGAATTGTGCTGGTGGCAATTGGCGTAGACATCGATCAAACTGGGACAGCTCTCCTCGTGACTAACTAAAAATGGCAAGGCTAGCTTGGCTTCGGTTGGTGGCATGCCAGTTGGAAACAATGGTATATGAAAATTGAAGAAGATGAGATGTCCGGGTCCACTCGGCTGGCACACTGTGGGGGGTACGTGAGGTCGTGTGCTAGGAACGACAGAGGGGATCGCAATGTCAGATCAGATCAGAGCCAAAGCTACAGCAAATTCTACTGCAAATTAACCACCTCAATTATGTGATCATGCTGCACTGAACCGCCTCAGTTCAATTGTCGATCAGTAAATTTATCCAGGAGATCGGTTTAATCTCACCACCACTGGCTAACATATGTTCTTGTTTTTTCAGATTGAAATTTTGAATATGCATGGATCACACGAACGAACGTGGATGGATAACGAGAGAAGACGTACATGTCGTCGACGAACTTGACGGCGGTGAGGACGGATGTGATGAGGAGGCGGTGGACGTTGAAGGAGTCGACGGCGAGGGCGGGGCGGCGGCGCAGGAAGCGGTCGAGGTAGATGTAGGCGACGACGTAGCAGGACGGGCTGCATCCGGCGAACCGGAAGATGCGCTCCAGGTACCCGCCGACGGAGATGGCCGGCTTCGTCAGCCCCTGGAACGCCGACACCGGCTTCTTCTTATTGGTCTTCTTGACATCATCGTCTTCTTCTTCTTCCTCGTCGTCGTCCTCCTCCTCCCGTATGCGCCGCTCCACCGCCGCGACGATGTCGTTGCGCTCCGCCACGCGCTCCAGCAGCACCGACAGGATCGACACCACCCGCGGCACCGCCTCCTGCTCCTCGCCCCCGGCCGCCTTCATCGTCATCATCGCCGCCGCCACGACGATCGATCGATCGGCTGAGCTCTTCAGCTGGCTTTGGTGGAGCTGGAGGTGGGAGGGCGGGAGGTGGTATGGGACTGCGACTCTCCGAGGTGGTGGTGGTTATAAAGGGAGAGCGAAGTTAAACGCGGGGAGGTGGGGAATTCACGCTGCTGCACGTCTGTACAGGTGGGATTTGTCGGCGGCGGCGTCGATTGCGTAGCGGCGGTACCTGCATCTGCCGTGAAATTGCTGACACTGCTCTTGCTGTGCTGTGACTCCAGATCGTGCAGGTGTCAGTCAGGGTTGTGGCAGGCAGGTCAATCTCCGTCGTGCCGTCGACGAGGATCCACACCAAAGCACACGAGATGATCTAGTTCATTCAAATGACCCAAAAATTGGTTCACAACTTTGCAGATACGGTCAGGCAGCGTTACGGCTGTACTACCTCAAATTCTCCCGTCCAAATCGTCGACAGATAGTTGGTCGTTTCGCACGCCAAGCTCGGTTGATCCGCGATCGTGTGTGATGTATCTACCGCAACCGGCCAATTTTCACGACCGCGTGCAGCGTACGTTCCCTGCTCAGCTCGTGCTCAATTCCCGCCCACCTAACTAATTAGTACTCCTACTCCTACTCCTACTCCTACTAACGATTAAGTGTCTGAAACGGTAAATAAAACCATTTTCTTACCCTTCTTCTTCTAGGTAGATTTCCGTGCGGACCGATCGATCAGCAAGCCAGCCAGCAGACAGTTAAGTAGGAGTATTTTTAGCGTCAGTTCGAGAAGGTAATTAACTAATCAGCGTAGGTAAGCTGTCCGTTAAAAAAAGGTCAGTACTCTCTGGAACAGGAGTATGTGTGTCACACTGTCATGCAAGTGTGAGAGTGTGGTTAACGGCGGATAAAAACGCCTAGCAAGTAATAATTTATTTAAGGAGGGAAGCATCGGATCTGACATGTTTGTGTCTAGAGCAGTACATCTGATTCGGTCACCGAGAGACAGCTAGGCCGCCCACGTTGCTCCTCACGTCGGGCCAGCATGCATGCATGTGATTCCAGCACCAATCATCATTTGTTATTTTCTTTTCATTTTCATGTACTTTTGTTTTTCTTCATCGAGATATTTGTTGTGCTCTCTTCATCTTATTAAGTGTAATTAACTGATTTGAGCCCTAAATTAGCTGAGGAGGTCACACCCTAAGGCATCTGCCGCGAGACACTCCAGACCATGCAAGGCGATCTGGAACCTGACTAGCAAGAACACCGCCACGTGGACGGTCACCATCGTGGAGGCGAGGGTGGCGCTGGTCAGGTCGTGGATGGGGATAAGGATTGAGAGATTAGGTGAGAGAGGAGAAGGGAGGAGAGAAGACAAATAGAAAATATTCGTGCTGCTTTTCAGGTCGCAAATTGGGGGAATTCGTACCTACTCGGCATTTCACGAGTTATGAAAATGTAAGAAAGGATACTAAATCTTGTCGTTAACTGAATTCAGAATAGAAAGATTCAAAATAAACAAAGAAATTGGGTATTTCTAGCTTTTCTTTCTTCAAAAATTCGTATATGTTAGCAGAAAAAACTTAACCATTAATAGATGGAACTTCATCAAACACACCGCTGGAATCCTATGAGGCCTCACAAATGTGTTAAACATTGTCCCACACCATCGAGTAGAATGTTTCACTCTGAGTGGTGATTGTAAATGAGTCCCTAAACGTATTTTATGGTTGTAACCATGTATTCCCAAAATACGCTGAGCAAAGTATGCCTCGCCGACAACTAAGTACAGCAACATTTCATACTTTTGTTTTCCCATATTGGGTCTTGTAAAACTCTACATCTTCTAATGAAAAAGTAATGCATCGGCTGGGTGACACCACTAACAGTTTGACACTACTAGTGATGGCTGCTGGGTGATCCAATTTTAGAATAGGAAGGAACAAAAATTTAATTGTTGTAAATTTAAAATGTTATTCCAAGTAGTGCTCCAGCCACGTCTATTCGAAGAAAATTATGTAGATTCAGACACTAATACGAAGACCACAAACTATTGGAGAAAGATGGTTCAAAATTCGAAATCTGCAAGCTGTTTTTATTTCTTGCTCAGATGAAATCAACAAGCAGCTGTATACATGGCTCGATCCGATCAGTTGTCTACTGGCTGGAGATGGAAGGAATATGCCCACTCTCCACAAGAAGGCACATGTGCGAGTGCGACACCTTGGCATGTTACACTGTTAGTGTGTCCCCTGTCCTGGTCCACTTTGTCAGGTATTTCCTGCAATTGTTTTGCCCTTTTGGGATTCAATAGCCGGTTTTATGGGATCTGTGGTACTGGTCCAGCTTCTAGCTAGTGACTCGTCCATGTGAGATGGTACTAGTTTATCCCAATGGAGAAAAAAAAAGTTGGATCATGCGTGCTGCATTGCATTCACAGATGCTAATCATCAGGTTTAAGCAAAGGATTAAATATCTCCTTCCCAAAAGATGGAGAGATGACACTCTAAGTCTGATCTCATCTAAGACATGCCCTATATACATAAGTACTAGAAGGTAACAACGCGCTTTGTTGCGCCCGTTTCACTATAACTTACGAATAATTATTTTGTTTGTTGAATTGGGAATTAGAAGCATACCTCCTAGTGTAGATTTTTCATACAAATCATTTTTTATATCACTTAACAAAAACAACCATGTATATTACCAACTGCTCCTGTCGAGTGACGAAGGTAGAAAGTTAAGGTTTAATATAGAGTAGTGTGGTTCTTATAAGGCTAAGTGATTGACACATAAACAATGAGCAAGGATTGTATATCGTTTGATCTTTAGTTTACAATCGACTTAGTTAGTGTAACACTCCTAAACATGCAGCTACACTTCGAACTGAATGCGGGGTGCACATCAAAGTAGACCATTCATAACAGCTAATAATATGCAAGAACACATCATGTTCTCCAATTCTGACGGTGTGTGCCAAACCTATATAACACGGAGAATTGATATATTCTAGTGATCATCTCCATGGTAGAACAAAATATCTCCTAAATTAAAGAAAAAAAGCACATGTATTGTCCAAGATGAGTCTTCACAAATAATATGATTTGCTGCAATCATTTGTGATGTAGTTTCCCAAGATGCATTAGCTTGCTAGAAAACTATAAGCTAGCTATGACACATAACTGTCTCCATTGCTAACAAAGGAGCACTGAAGATCTCTGTTCCAAGGCATAAATAATCTAAGCCCTAAAACAATCTAAATCTCTTTTCTTTAGTGTACGAGGCAATTCAGAGTACTACACCCAACACTTTCTAAAATATGGTCTAAGGACTACACAGGAAAAACCATGTAGCCTGCAAAGAAATGGGCAAACAAATTACCTACACCTAATCGGAAGTGTGACATCAATGCATGCTTAACTCAACCCAAATATTACAGGCTAAATAGAGATTCCATGACAGCTCTGTAATGCTCTCATATATGTCCTAAACTACCATCAATGAAAATTATCTCAATCCAGTACAATCATAGAGAAAGGGTCAAGCAACTAAGATATATATTTTTATTTCTACGATGATAGGTTGCAGAAACCTGGGGCATTCTGCAAGTTTGCAACAACAAAATGATCCCTATATTCCTTTTGTGCTATCCAAATGTTTCACTACCCTAGTAAAATAGATCACATGGAGTGAATAGACCAACCTACTTTTTTTGCAACAAAGGTGGCCTTGCAATTGTAATAAGTGGAAAAGTAATGGATAAGAACTTAAGCTAGAAATGATATCATCTAGAATGTTTCACTATGATGTTTGAATAAGCGGTGGTCGAGACTTCCCTAGTGCTTCGTCGATGGTTTGATGACACCACATTCAAGTCCACATGCAAAATTAGCTAAATTCTTGTATAACGATAGTTGGCAGAATGTTAGGAACTGAATATGCAAGCATAAGAAATATTGATAGTTTATGTTGAATGAGAGCACATTCGAGTTTAACTATATGAATGCCAAACTACAATGGACAAAAAATTTGAAGATGTGTATTTCAAAACTTTGGTGGCTCAAAAAATACAAAAATAGAAAGCATATACTTACATGTTTCAATATAAAGAATACATGTATACACATTTTTTAAGAGGGTGATGTTTAAGCAGATTTCACACACTCTAAGCTTCAGTTTCTCATATAATAATACAATTCCATAAATAAAACATATCAAGTGTGGACCATTCAAATTACAGCCAAACATGTCTAGTAGGAACCAAAGCTTGTCCTATGGTAACAACATAATTCTTTTGCTCTGAAAACATACTCTACATGAGAAGATCTTTACTGGCTAACAAGTAATTCGCGCAGAAGTACTTACAAAACCAAAATATGAAATTTCCTGTTTACTGGTCTTATACCATCTATGAAGGAAGATAAACCTGCTTACTTGCACAATGAACATTTAATAGCCAATTTTTTTGCAAAGTGCACATCGACATTTCCTATATTGTGAATTAAGAGAGGCCATTCAGTAGAAATTTTAATCAGAACACCACATTATAATTTTTCATTATGGCTAGCCTTGTGCTCAATTCGTATGGCCCTGTTTGGATTATAGTTTTTTTGCTCCCAAGTTTTTATTTAAGAGTTAAACTATATACGACAGACATAAAAATACATCAATTCCGAACAGGCCCTTAGCTTGTTATCTCTTGTAAACCATTGTAGTCACATCATAGTTTCTGTATAACTCAAGTGGCCTCGGAGTGCCTCTTCTAATATAAAGCAAGTGTTATTTGTGCCACGTTCTCAGAAAAGACATGTATGGCTTAATATCTTTTGACTTCACATGTATCTATAAAGGCATCACCAAATGACTATAAGATTGAACAACTGAGTTGTGACTCCTAGTTTTTTCTATACTCTGAGACCACACCTTGCAAATTGGACAACAAAGATTTATGTGCACACATTTGCCACCCATCCATAAACTGAAAAACCAAATGCAGTTGTGAGCCACTGCACAAAAATGGTAAATTTAACACGTTAATGTAAACAGAACATTAGCTAGATGCATTGTGCGGATTTCATAGTTTTATAACCATATCACAAAAAGCTTATTGATGTTTTCTATTTACTCAAACATCAATATGCTAAGTCGTACAAGGTGCGGACAGAAGAAAGCACATAAATAAACGATGATTTTATACATACAATTCAAATTTATTGACAATGTTATCAGACCCTTAAAGCTGACCATATCTAGTTATCAAAACTTGTTGCCATGACCGCAATAGGTGCTAAGAAAATAAATGCAAGTGAAACACTTCTACACACTTCCAGTTTTGCGATCTAAAATACCCCATCAAAGATATTTCCACCTAGTGCATATCTGGATCTCGTATTTTCACTCTGATTGGTTTAATTGATCTACTCATAGGAACGGTGTTGAAACTAACAAAGAAAAAAAGAACAATTTCAACACAAGATTAAAAAATCTGTGAGCTTTTGCTGCAATATATGAAATCGAAATAGACATGGACATATGTTAGCAGGGAACGGTGTTCCACCAAAATGTCAGATTAAGGCAAGCCATCTTCAGAGGGAGGGTGCAAAGATTGCTAACGAGCCGAACAGCAGGAACACCACCCAGACCAAGGGCTGCAGTTCTTCAAGTTTGGTAGCCTAGGCAGCCCCATTTGTCACCGCCTTGCCGGTGGCTGTTGCCGCGAGTACCGCCCACGAACACATCACGCCGTCCGTCACAAGGACTTCCTGAATCCCTAAGCTATAAGGCCCTAATGGATGACGATCTTCACCCTGGCGGAGGCGGTGGTCTGGTGGCCGGCATTCTCACTCCCTGCTGAAATATTGGGCTTTAGCACATTATCAATTTCTGAAAAATCCCTAAGTCCCATGTTGTCATGGCATGTGGTGGGAGTTTAGTCCCATACTGCTAGCTGGATGAGATGTGCATCAGTTTATATAGTGGGGCATTCTACTACTAGTATGAGTTGGTATGAGGTATGAGGAGAATGGCTGTGTACCACACGCGCTCCTCTGCCGCCCGCCTCGGCTCGTCACGACGCGACGCGACGCGGGTTGCGGGAATCTCGCCGAGCCGACGTATTCTTTTTGTCACGCAGGAATAAAATGTCAACGGTCACGAACGCTCTACGGTAATGGAGATTGATTGCTATCTGAAACGTCGTGCCTTAAGTGCTCTTAAGTACGTGCGTTTTCAGTCTTAACGATCATTCATTACGTGCGTTTCGGCTGTACCCTTGGTCTCTCGCGTCTGTGCATAAAAGGAGAGGTCGCTCCTCTCCGAAGACACATTAGACAGAAGAACTTATCTGCCCACAGCCGCCACCGTCGTTCCTCCTAATATGTCGCTGCCATCGTTGATCTCATCCCGTCCGCCGCGTACACGGTCGACGGGAGAGCAGGCCTCCGAAACCCCGCCTCTCCGTTTCCTGTACGGGAGAGGGGCGATTAGGTTTTTGGGGAGCGTCTCTTACGCGACTGCTTGCCAATCTTCATCCTCTACGTCGACTACTTCCTCTACTTCAACTACGTCCTCGTCGCCTTCGTCATGACCATGAGCACTGACGCCGAAATCGAGAAGGCTGCCGCGGACAAGAGGGCTGCCGACGACGCCACTACTTCCGCTTCGGCCAATTGGCCAACTATCGGGTATGATATGTTCATACCCCTCCTGATTATTTACTTGTTTGTTGTACTAGTGATTTGCGTAGATGTATCTACTATATGCCTAGTACACGATTACACGGTTAAGTTTCAGCATGTCATTAGCACTATCTACGTCATAATTTTAGTTTATACTTGGATTAATATAATTGAAAAATTGCTTACATACTTAACACTCCCTTCCCCCGACCTAACGCCGGTTGTCGGACCGGCGGCAGGAGCACACCAGCGGCGCCGACCAGCCTGAATCCCTGGCGGCTAGGGTTCTTCCTGGGGCAGTGGATGGTTACTCACATGCCATGGAACAGAGAGAGGAAGAGATCATGTTGGGGATGTGGTCCGAAGCACGAGGATTCGCCGGAGCCGGCCGGCGGCAATGGGAATTACGTAGGAAAGAGGAGGGCAATGGTGGGGTGTCGTAGGGGTTTGGTTTTTCTCTTGGGAAGTCTTCTGCACCGTCAAACAGACGTTCGCTCTCTCAACGAGCCAACGCGCTTGCGCCAGGTGTACTCACCGAGAGGCCTGTATTTCCCGGGAGCTTAGTTAGAAAGGATATGCACCAACCAATCTTGTCACATTTGAATGGATATACGTCGCCTAGAGGGCGGGGGTTGAATAGGCGATTTAAAACTTCTTCCGAGGAGCCGGAATATCCGGTCCAAGAGTGACCCGGAAATTCCGGTATGCTTGATAAAGGCGGAATAAAACTAGAAGTTTACTTTAACAAGCATACAACCTAGATATAAATACTAGGCTCACCTATGTGCACCAACAACTTATGCTAAGCAATACAAGTAACAAGGTGATAACAAGATATATGACTTCAAGCACGAAGGCTATCACAATGTAAAGTGCATAAGTAAAGAGCTCGGGTATAGAAATAACCGAGGCACGCGGAGACGAGGATGCATTCCCGAGTTCCACCCAAAGGGTGTACGTCTCGTTTGGAGAGGTGTGCGCAACCACAACAGGTTAGCCGCAACGCCACAAATGCTCACCTTCTTCTCCTGATGAACTCAACCACAAAAGGTTGCGAGTTCACCTTCCACTATTGATCTCCTTTGGAGCGGAGATCGAATCCCGTACAACTCTTGAGGCACACACCCACAACTTAATTGGGGGCTCCCAAGTCTTGAGGCACACACCCACAACTTAATTGGGGGCTCTCAAGTGACCACAAAAGGTCTTGGCCACAAAAGGCCGGCCACAAAAGGCGTCTAGGGTCCAAAGACCCAAGAGTAACAAGCTCACAAGTATCACCACCACGAATCCTTGTGGAGGTCTCAAACCGATGCAAATGCAATGGC
This sequence comes from Poa annua, assembly GCA_026929855.1. Classification (NCBI taxonomy): domain Eukaryota; kingdom Viridiplantae; phylum Streptophyta; class Magnoliopsida; order Poales; family Poaceae; genus Poa; species Poa annua. The sequence continues at coordinate 72,412,737 of CM049431.1, read as the reverse complement.
AAGAGCACACGAAGTGCTCAAGTCCTTCACTCTCAAATTCCAACACAACAACAAATGTTTATGGGGGAATAAGAGAGGAAGAACAAAGGAAACCACAAAGGAGTCAAATCCTTCACTCCCAAATCCCACCAAAAGCAACTAATGCTTATGGGGGGAGAAGAGAGGAAGAACAAAGAAGAAGAACCACAAAGCAACTCCAAGAACTAGATCCACTAAGTTCCCCTCACTTAGAGGAGAGATGGATTGGTAAGATTGTAGATCTAGATCTCCTCTCAACTTTCCCTAAAGAATATGGAAGATTCAATGGAGGGATTGAGAGGGAAGTGAGCTTTCCAAGGTCAACAATGGAGTAGGAGAGAGGGGAAAAACGTGCTGCCTTGGATTGGCTGGGGAAGAAGAAAGGGAGGGGTATTTATACCCCTCCAGGAAATATAGCCGTTGGCTGTTTCGACACTCGGAAATTCCGGTATAAGTGAGACTCGGAAATTCCGGTCAACCGGAAATTCCGAGTCCATGAAATTTCCGAGCTGAAAATCCGGCTGGAGTCAGAAGCAAAACCAAACTTTTCCTTAGACATTTCTGGAGGACTTTTCTGGGGGCACTCGGAAATTCCGATAGACGGAAATTTCCGAGCACAATTTCCGACTGGAGTCAGAACCCTTTTTCTCCTTTCCTTAGCCGTTTTCTTGGATCAGCTGGGGAACCGGAAATTCCGGTAGAACGAAATATCCGGCCCCAATAATCCGAATCAGCAAAACACCGAAACGAAAACTTCTATAACTTTTGCAACTGAACTCCAAAAGAGGTGAGACCAATTTTGTTGGAAAGATAGCGACGATGAGCACCCAACAAATATTGTTGGAAATATTGCATCCCATAAATAGAGTAAAATCACCACACATGGCAAGGTGTGGGACTTTCCTCATGATAGAACCGACAATACTTCCGCCACCGAAAACGCAACAAGTTGTCCAAAGTAAAACCGATTTCGATGAACAAGAGCTTGACATGGAGATGAACCAAGCTCTAACTCCTCACCACCATAAAAGCCAAATAAGAACCAAGAAATATGATATGCCAAGTATGCAAAGGTTTGAGCTCTCCACAACGATGCGATCAAGTTACTAACTTGAGAGCCCCTCTTGATAGTACGCCTATCTATCCTCTAGCCCTATCAAGATCATATCTTTGCCTTGAGCATTCACTTGAGTTGGATGAAGACTATCCTGATCTCTTCAAGTGGTTCATCTTTCCTTGATTGCGCGTCCAAGCACATGCTTGATGAAGGCTTCTCCAAATACTCCCCCATGCTCACAGTGGGAGAGTCTCGCTTAGCTTCATCTTCACGTATCCATTGCAAGCACCAAGCATAGGATCTCTTCAAGAAGCTTCTCTTGGTCTTGGTCTTGCACATCTCACCTTGACGATCACCACATGACGTCATCCTCCATGAGCTATATGAAATCTTCATTTGATGCAAGCCCATGGGAAGATACCTAACCTCATATAAAGATACCACCCACACATATATCATGGGTTAGTTCACAAAACTATGCGGACAAGTGTTTACCATCCCAAGAGATACATGATCGTCTTGGTACATCTTGTAGCTTTGTGTGTTGATCAACATCTTGATCAACCTTGTATCTTCCAACATTTTTCCACTAATATGATGTCTTGAATCCTTCAAGACATACTTGCAATATGCTCCACTCAACACATAAGCTTCAAGAGTCCAACACATGAACTCCATAACTCCATGGACATGATCTATAATGATATCTCAAAGCAAACATTAGTCCATAGAGATTGTCATTCAATTACCAAAACCACACATGAGGGAAAATGCTCTTTCAACATTGGACCTACTTAAGGGGGACATAGCTTCTCTCGCTGGCATTTCACATGATAAGAGTCCTTCACTCAGAAATAAGAAACTGAATTAATGGGACGGAGTTTTTTTTTTCAAAATTCATAAAGATCTGTATGAAGATTATATGTTTTAAACATGGTCCTATTTTTTCGTTTATTCATGTGTGAGACAGGTGTTTGCAACATGACACTTTGAAGTATTTTTCAACTTTTTATGATTGCCTAAACCATATTTTGCAGTTGCAGTATGATTTTGAACCATATGTCTGCAGTTGATGAGGTTTGGATGACCATCCCCACTCAACACGACCGCACAACAACCATATATCTGGATATATAGCTCACGAGACTCATCAATGGAATCTACCCTCTAACTATATCGATTTAGTCTTACCGTCTCATCACGTTGCAAATTGCCTAGAAATGCTCTGTATGCGAAGCATGTTGTGACCACACGAACTTATATCGTGCACTAGGCAACTTGTTGGTCGTGCGCAGATCCTAATTACATATTCCGAAATTTTGAAGAAAAAAGTGTATAGAAATAACATTTACATCAAACTATATTAAATTTCAGTTTTGTATTAAAAACATGTATTAAGTAAAAACATAAAAGAGTTGAAGATTTACAACTCTATTCGTCCTTTTTTTATTCATGGTTTGTGTTTTAAATGTGGAGTTGAAGATTTTAAGCATGGTAGATAGATGTTTTGTGTATGTGCTCATTTTTCAGTACTTTTTATGACTTGTACATATGGATGCTCAGGTGCCACTGCACCACAAGTCCAGGTGCACTAGATAGTGGTGAATACTATGTTCACTTTTGAGCACCATAGCACCTCGATGAGTACGACCGACATGCCATTACCAACTCAATTACTTACATCGATGGCAGGCATATCAACCATTTGTCCAATTAGACTTTGTATTAGCAATTGGTGATTATGTTTATTGCCTACATGCGTGTGTTTTGTGCATCGTGTATATTTGGAATACACTCATTCTGAGTGTGAACTCTTTATGCTTGCACTGACATGATATTCTGAGTTTAATAAAGTACATTTAATTTTAAAAATGCAATATAGTTCAAAACAGTTATTGAGAGCAAATTGTAGTTCAAAAGTTGTTAAAACAAGAATAACGTCGTGTTTTCTTTACGAGTGAGCAATGGCTACTGGGGTATGAATGAGAAGAAGGGAGAACAAAATTAACAAAGAAACCGCTAAATCAAGAATATATATCCAGGTAGATCGGAGGCAACCATGTTGCCATGTGTGTGCCACTAGCTACGAGGTACTCCGGATAATCTGCCAAGCAGGAGTACACACATGGAGAGCAATACAATCCAAATTTCAAGGTATTCTTCTTTTATCTAAATGCATATGCCATGTATTACTATAGTATTTGTTACAATAAATTAGTACTAGTCGGTGATCACTAATCATAACCTTATTTAAGAGGAAGTTAAAATGTTTAGAAAATCAAAAACTAAGCTCACATCCTTGTAACCAAATAAGACATTGAGTACATCTTTTGGCCCAAGGTAGTAAAGGCTCAAAATTTGTCTTGTGCTTTGGGGCCAAGAGATTATTCCCCAGGCCTAGGCCTCTTTGATGTCTACAGGCCCACTCGTTCTGCTCAAAGAAAGGATCAAGCCACTGCTAGCTGCTTGTTGGCCTGACTGGCTTTTTTTGACTCAATGATTCAAGTACCGACTGAAGTTTCTGAAGATGATGGTTGCAGTCTGGAGATATCTCAATTCTCAAATAGTAACACCGTTCCTCCAAAGTTGCAGGACGTTCCCTCTGCGGTCGGTGAGCCCCGAACTAGCCAAAGAATTCCAGTCTTCCACACGATCGATTGTACAAGTGACCCTCCCCGTGCACTGCATCCAGGAATCACTTCATCATTCATGTTCCAGTCCACGGTCCACCACAGGTTGCTTTTTCTCCACCTAAAGCTCCACCGATTTCACCATCATATATAAGTGGATGGATGTATTTACAGTTGCTATACTAGAGTCAACTGTTCGTTGTTAAAAAAAGAGTCAACTGTTCAATCCTCAAGGAAGATAATTTCATTTGATTTCGGTTGCTTCCTATGGGGTTAGTTATTTCACTACACAAACGACATGACGCCACCAAGCAATCCTTGACTTATCTAGAGGGTGAAATTTCCACTATTGCTGGTTGAACTATGTTTCCGGAGCCAACCTACTACGTCGAGGGCTGTCGCACTACTCCGTGTTCAGGAACAAGGATCTCAAACACTCGTACTCCAACTCGCCGACCTCATAGAAAGTTGGTCATCCTTGATGAACAAGCATGACGAGAAGTTTGCACTTGAGAAACATAAGGTCTTCACCGAGAAGGAAAGACCCAAGCGACTCTTATCGTTGCCAACACAACAAGAATCAAGACACTATATGCGTCGCATTTCGTGGTAAGAAGATGAAAGAAAATGACAAAATCTTGACGGCCAACCTCTAGACACAGCAAGAATTTGACTATCCATTTTACATATTTTAATCAAAAAAGTTATTAGGAGTGTGTGTTGGAAGTAGGGCCGGTCCCACTAGGATGACGAGTTGGCTGGTGAATCGTCAAGATCGATTCTTCCTCAGTATTGTTGGACCTTCTGTAAATAGAAGATCCACGAATCTTCTTTAAAAAGAGCAGAAACTCAGTCATCGTGTGACTTGTCATCGCGAATTCGTACTGGTTTCGTTCAGAAAACAGCACTGTTGCTGTTGTTATTAATTGGAAAAAATAAACAAGCAACAAAACATACTAAGCAGAGGACGATCAACATGTTGGTGCCGCGCGGCCAAACGTTCGTGGAAGAAGCATCCACGCCACGAGTGGAAAAGGCCCGGTCTTCCGCCGTCACGTCCAGGGCGAGACCCTGCCACTATCCCCGGGCGCCGTTTCTTAAAACCCGCGTCTTTGACTCGCTCGGCCTCGCGTCCTCTCCATCCATGGTGTCCGGCTCCGCAGATTCCAAATCCGGCAACCGGAGCGGCGAATCGAGGCCAGCAACGTCGCACAGCAAGCAGTCCCCGGCCGCGAGGGCGATGACCGCCGGCGTCGCGGGCGCGGGCACGGGCGCGGTCAGGCGGGCGGTCGACCGGGCGTGCGCGGGCGCGAGGGGCGCGCGGCGGGCGCTGACCCGGTTCGCACCGCGGCCGTCGGCGTTCGGCGCGGCGGCGGACGCGGAGGCCGCGGCGGTGCGCGCGGTCCGCAACGCGCGCACGTTCCGGTACCACTACGCCGCGCTGCAGTGGGCGCTCCTCCTGGCGTCCCTGGCCGCGGCGGGGCACCGGGCGTCGGTGCTCTTCCTCATGGCCGCCTCCAAGGTCCTGATCGTCTGCCTGGGCTTCCTCGGGGCGTTCCCGCGCCTGGCGCTGCTCCGCCGGCTCGTCGCCGCGGCGTTCGTCGCGCTCGTGCTAGCCGACCTCGCCGCGGCCGGCGCCGTCGCCAACCTCCTGGCCGCCCTGGCCGTGGGCGTCCCGATCATCGTCCTCCACGCCTCGTTCCGCGCCCGCGACGACCTCGAGGGGCCCTCCGCGGAGAGCAGCGAGAAGGAGGAGGAGGAGGCGGCGGCGGTCGTGGAGAAGAAGGAGGACGGCGACGTCGAGGCTGGCCCCACACGGCGGTCCACGGCGGTGACTCCAAGATCGCCAAAGTGACACATTACCACGATCTAGCTAGCTAATTGGTCTTCGTCTTCAGAGGGCTTGGTCAAAACTCTCTCACGCTCTTGATGATAATTCAGTCATCTAGGCATATACAGTACTCCGTAGTATTTTTTATGAAGTTTCGAATCGAGCTACATACCGAGTAGACGAGGAGTGAGGATTAAGCAGACTCTATGTTAACGCATCCATTCTTCTAGTATGACTAATCGTTGATCAAACATACATTTATCAGAAACTGAAGGAGTACAGACGGTGCTGGGATTTGCCCGGAGAACACACTCCTTTGATCATTTCATCAAGAGCATCGATTCGTAAGAAATGGCAGTCATGAACTGTAGAGTTTGTTCATCTCGACCGTAACGACGGATGAAGTGATGTTTCTCCCCGCATTTCCTGCAGTTTAGGAGCATAAATAACAAATATATATCCACTAAAATAATCCAATCTGCATAGGGATCTCCGAGATTTTCTGTTTCTGAATGTGATGGCTTCGAGAAGAAGATCCTCTCTTCTAGGATGCCCACGCGCCTAACTTGTTCTCAATTGACTGACCGCTTCCACTAAATACAGTAATAGTCCACTTGTCCAACTGGCTCTATTTTTTAATCCTCCTACTCGAAATTTGAAGAAATTTACATGTTTACTCGTTAATTAGACTTGATTTAGTCCAAAACCATGTTTGAAGTCTAATTCGAGCTGACGCAGACGACACGTCGGCAACAATTTAGCAGGAACACCCTCTCGCATTGTACTATTATTTTTCAGCTGCGAGCATTTTGCACGTACCTCCTCGCCATCTAATCCATTAGTTAGCGTTCCACGATGTTCCAGTTCAGATAGTTATGTTCTTCGAGGGAAAAAGGAGGGTAGACAACGGAGGCGCCGGCAGGCGACGGAGGCGGCGATCGCTGCTCTGGACCGATTGGCGGCGTCTCGTGGAGGGAATACGGCGTCGAGGCGACATCGGCGGCCGCGTTGATTGCGGCGGCGATGGCCCAATCCGCAGCCATGAAGGGGAACCACCGCCTTATTTAGACGACAAACATGGTTTTAGGACTAAATCGAGTCCAATTAACGAGTACACAAATAAATTTCTTCAAATTTCGAGTAGGAGGACTTAATCAAAGCAGTTGGATACTTGTCTCTTTTTTCTCTCGAGGGGGAACTGCTTCCACCACCTCCTGCCCTGCAATCTGCATCATATATTCTGTCGACTGAACATGACCTATACCGCAGCCCATTTAGAGCCTAGGAGGCCCAAACAACGGTCACTGGCCCGTATCAGTCTGACACAAGCGAGAGACACGTGCGCGGCGGCCGGCCGGCTCCCTATATATTCTCGCGCGTCCGTCTCTAGGGTTTCCTCTCTCCCCTACTGCGCCGACCCAACCAAACCAGAAATCTCAAGCCAGCAGCAGCTGCACCTCCCAACAGCAATGGCGGAGCAGACCTTCATCATGATCAAGCCCGACGGCGTCCAGAGGGGCCTTGTAAGAACCTCCTCCTCCTCTTCCCTCCCATCGGCTCGTTTGCTCAGCTCCGTTGCTATCCTGTGGTGCTGACATCTGCGTTCCCCTCTTTTTTTCCTCAGATCGGCGAGATCATCAGCCGCTTCGAAAAGAAGGGCTTCTACCTCAAGGGTAACGAATACGCCCTTCCAGAATCTGTTTGAGTTGGGATTTGAAGTAGCTGATCTGTGCTCAAATAGTGGTTCGGGTAAAGATTTGCCTGCTGATCCGTGGGCTGGGTATGCAGGCCTGAAGCTTCAGAATGTGGAGAAGTCGTTCGCTGAGCAGCACTACGCCGATCTGTCATCCAAGCCCTTCTTCGGCGGGCTCGTGGAGTACATCGTCTCCGGCCCCGTCGTCGCCATGGTCTGGGAGGGCAAGAGCGTCGTCGCCACTGGACGCAAGATCATTGGTGCCACCAACCCACTGGCCTCTGAGCCTGGCACCATCCGTGGTGACTTTGCCGTCGACATTGGCAGGTTAGATTTCACTCTGGACTGCGAGTTTTATGTAACCTAGCTAGTTGGCAGCTACTTTTATGTAACTGTGGTCATAAAATCCGACGCTAGCATGTAAGGAGATCCTAGTAACACTTGTTTGATTCAGTCTTATGCTCGTAGAGTAACCCTTAAGTAGCGGCTGATTGAGTTTGCAAAAAGATCCTTAAGTAGGTATAGTGGAAGACACATTTTGTTAGTCAAAGTAAATGTAATCTAAGCCTGTCGAAGAAGTTTAGTGGACGACATTAATTCTTATCAAGGTTAGCATCGGCACCTGAAAAGCATCTGAAAGGGTATATTCTTTGCTTTCTGCACTTCACGTGTATCGTCCAATTTGTATGATATTTGCAATTGTGCAGCACTACAACTACAAGCAACTACAAATCTAGAATCGTGCTTGCATTATGACCTCCATTACTCACCCTGTTTAGGGTCCATCGTAGGATAGCAGTTATGTGTCATATTGCAATATGGTTTGGAGTAAAGAATCACTTCTCATTGAACTCGGACCTGCTATGTTTTGATGTACTGTTTCTTAGCATTTCTCTCTTGAAATCGTGCAATCTGGATTCATTCTAAAACGTGTTATCTGCACCATCCAGGAATGTTATCCATGGAAGTGACTCAGTTGAGAACGCCAGGAAGGAAATCGCCCTGTGGTTTCCTGAGGGTCTTGCCGAGTGGAGGAGCAGCCAGCACAACTGGATCTATGAGGCCTAGGGTGTGAACTGTGAACCGGTTCTTTGAGAGTTGGTTTCATAATCATCTACCAGAGTGGCCTCCGTATTTTACAGTTTTGAGTATTGAGATCTGTATCTCAGGAACCTTATTTGTGTGAACTGAAGTTATCTCTATGTTCTCTATATTTGATATCTTTGATAAGAGATGTGCTGCATGCTTTTGTTGTGCTTTCATCGTTATGTATGTGAAAGGTTTTGAGTTGCCAAATTGTTTTTGTGTTTTTATTGTATGTTTAACGGCTGTGCTCGGCCCTATATCTACCTACATCTCAACTGTTGTTATTGCTTCTTGTCGTCTGGCGTGAGCTACTCTTCTGGTGGATACCGGAGAGGAGGAATAAGCTGTAGTTGAACCTTGAACTTCAATCATATGCTCATATAGTAATTAAGCAAAAGAATTAAGATTGAAAGACTTCTTTTAGTCAAATTAAATGAATCTGAGCCTGTCGATAAGATAAGCATAACAAAAGCATCTGATAGGGCATATTCTTTGCCTTTTGCACTTCACATGTGTCGTCCTGATAATTGAAATTGTGCAGCACTACAAATCTAGAAGTTCAAGGTTCTTGCTCTAGGTCACTCCCTATCTTTACAATTATAAACCCTAATTTTACCTTTGAATTATTGTCTATGCCTAAGATTTTAGTTGTTATCTTATTAAACTTCTGAAATAAAAAATATATTATCCTATTGTTATGGTTTCCTATCAACATTACATTTGCTTCTTGTACTTGTGGTTCAAAGCATAAATTCTTACTGAGGCAGTCAAACGGAGGGATGTCAAAATCTAGGTCATATTTTTGTCCTGAAATATATTGTATAGAATAGATGTTTTATTGACTACATCCTTATTCAGTGCTGCTCAAGTTATTTATCTCATTTTGATCATACCAATAATGTGAGTTAACTACCTCTAGTCAAAGAAAGCGACCCCCCTGGGATTCGACAATTGGACCATTTTTCATGACATTTAGATTGTCAGTGTAAAATTAACTAGTTGAATTCGGCCGCGCCCTTGGTGAGATTTTTATGTTTTTTTCTTGTTTTAGTCACATAATAGGTTTTCTAAATGCGAGTGGTGGTTTTGTTTTGTAATACCGCCCGCCACCTAGAAAGTAACAGCTTGGTGGTGGTTAGATCAACATAGTGGCTATATCGACATTATATAGGTATGGGCCTGATCAATATGGTGGCTACATTGGCATCATGGAAGTTGAGGAGGATGGTTGCTTGGTTAACAAAGCCTCCAGTCTGAAATTTATTGCAGATATTAGCTGAATTAGAAGCTAGTATGTACTAGTAAAATGCCCGTGCGTTGCTACGGGCAAACAAATTTGATATATGGTTTGACATCACAATAAAAGTTGAAGAAATATTTTTTTTCCAGAAGAGTCGATTTAATATAATGCAGTACTCAAACCTTAAATGCATTTCGAAGATTAAAATCTAACCACATACCAGAATACATAATACAACCAGGTAAGAAATGTGGTCAGTTGAAATGTTGGGAGCTGAAATGGGAGGTAAACAAAGTAGCACAAGTACTTGGCAGCCACACAGAAGGCCCACTGTCAAACACGGCTCACCGTGAAACACGCCCTGCTTATATTCCTTGCAAAACAAATCTGAAATCTTGCAAGTCCTACTACGCTAGTAGAAATCTTACCATAGAAACGTTATTTCAAGATCATCCTAACCTACGCTCTTTTCAACTCCAGCATGAGTCTTTTCCAAAAGAACTTTGTATGCGCAAGAGATGCTGTTGAACCTCCCGCATGCGGCTCTCAACGCCATCTCGAACCCATGGATGGAGACCCATGAGAGGTGCACCATCTTCACGTCCTGGAGGCACCTCAGTGAGCTGAGCATGTGGCACAATCCCAGCCCATTAACTGGGCAGTACGATACTGTAAGCTGCAGAATGAACAAAAGGTCATAAGGTTCCTATGTCATCATACCTCATCAAGGAAGAAGCTAAATTCTGCATCGCGTTTACATGTCTAAGGTTTAAAGCATATCGGGCAAGAGCCCATAGACCATAATCATCCACAGAATAGCAGCGCTTCAAGTCAAGTTCTATCAGGCTCTTGCAAACAAACGACAACTGAGTAAATTTCGATAGCATTAATACGGACCAGACACCTCAGCTCAAGATTTGTGAGCTCCTCCAAAGAGCCCAGGTGACTCAAATCACCATCAGTTATCTTGTTGCGGTAGCACAAGTTCAGCGGGTTGATCTTCTTGCAGCCATCGGCTAAAGCTGCCAACCCATCGTCAGTGATAGAGCTGCAGTTGTGGATCCAAACATGTAAAGACATGTTATCACATGAACAAGATGGCTGGGAGTCACTACAAAGGAAGAAACGAGGAGATTAAATTACCGACAAAGGTCAAGTTCTACAATCTTTCCACCATTTGAACCAATAAAACGAAGGCCTCCGTCAGAAATACTTGAGCACAAGACCAATTTCAATATCCGTAGTTCAGAGCACTTGGCCAAATGCTGCAAGGCTGCAGAAGAGTTGACTTCACATCATGACGGTCTAATCACAAGATCAACTTGGATAAAAAAAAGCAAACTCACAACTTGCTTTAAAATCCAGCCATACTGAACAACTTGCTTGTTCCTTCTGTCCATGTCCTTTCATTCATACCCAACTCACAACGCCTCTCCCTCTTCTTCTGCATCAATGGTTATGGATGTGATGAACAAATTACAAGATGAGAAGAAAAGAATCCTGGCTCTTGACCTGCTCCAAGTGACAACTTCCAGGAAGCAATTATTAATTAAGAAGAAGATGAGGATGGAATCTGGGTTAAGGGCAAAGTAAAATCAATGACCCATCGTGCCCAATGGCGGACTGGCAGGGGGTCTGGGGGCTGAGGAATGCGTCGCCGGTGTGGGAGCTCGAGAGTTGCACCTCGGTCGGGGCAGCAAAGGGGCCTTCGTGCGGGGGACCGGGCAATGCGGGAGATACAGAGGTGACGCCGGTGGGCCTTTGGGGCGGCGCTAGGAGTCCGGCCGCCGTCCAAGAAGCACGGTGGTCGAGGGGCTCTGGTGTGCGCCGAGGTAGGTGTCGGAGGATCTCGAGGATGTGACGCGGGACACCAAGGCGGCACTGGGAGTCGGCCGCCATCTGACAAGCGCGGTGGCATCGTCACACGCGTTGACCCATTCGTCGCCGGAGACGAACGTCCGCGTGAAGTCGACCGACTCCGCGAGCCACGGGTCCGCGTCATCGGCAGTGCTGAGCTCGTCCTTGCGGCGCAGGCAGGACATGGAATCTGCGCCATGGTTGATGGCCACGGGGAGGCGATGCTCGGGGGCGAGAGTCGGAAGGAGCTCGGCGGTGGCGCGGAGGTAAAAGGAGTGGAAGCTAGGCTGTACAGGGCGGCGCGGCGTGCCGCTCCGTCGTCGGCTGACGGCTGGAGATGGGGGTAGGCGGCGGTAGGTCGGGGCGGCGCGGAGCCAGAAGGAGTGGAAGTTAGGCTGTACAGGGCGACTGCTCCGCCGCCGGCTGACGGCTGGAGATGGGGTGGGCGGTGGCTGGGAGGCAGCGGTAGGTCGGGTTGGAGGGGATTGGTCGCATATGTTCTAAAGTGGTACCAGGGGCTCAAACGCAAACTTTACAGCTTCATGTTTGGACTGCGGGATTGGTTTTGTAGTTTGTTAGGGACTAAAGCGCAAACTTGCCGCGACGTACGTCCTCACCTTAACCAATATTATATAGTAGAGATAAGAGATGTATTGACATAATCAAAAGGGCGCGTACATGCACTTGCGGACATTAGGCGACTGAATGGATAGACGTCGCTTAGAGGGGGGGGGGGTGAATAGGCGATTTTTTTTTTCCGAGGAGCCGAAATATCCGGTCCAAGAATGACCCGGAAATTCCGGTATGCTTGATAAAGGCGGAATAAAACTAGAGGTTTACTTTAACAAGCATACAACCTGGATATAAATACATGGCTCACCTATGTGCACCAACAACTTATGCTAAGCAATACAACTAACAAGGTGATAGCAAGATATATGACTTCAAGCACGAAGGCTATCACAATGTAAAGTGCATAAGTAAAAAGCTCGGGTATAGAAATAATCGAGGCACGCGGAGACGAGGATGTATTCCCGAGTTCCACCCAAAGGGTGTACATCTCGTTTGGAGAGGTGTGCGCAAGCACAACAGGTTAGCCGCAACGCCACAAAGGCTCACCTTCTTCTCCTGATGAACTCAACCACAAAAGGTTGCGAGTTCACCTTCCACTATTGATCTCCTTTGGGGCGGAGATCGAATCCCGTACAACTCTTGAGGCACACACACACAACTTAATTGGGGGCTCCCAAGTCTTGAGGCACACACCCACAACTTAATTGGGGGCTCTCAAGTGACCACAAAAGGTCTTGACCATAAAAGGTCTTGGCCACAAAATGCCGGCCACAAAAGACGTCTAGGGTCCAAAGACCCAAGAGTAACAATCTCACAAGTATCACCATCACGAATCCTCGTGGAGGGCTCAAACCGATGCAAATGCAATGGCAAGAGCACACGAAGTGCTCAAGTCCTTCACTCTCAAATTCCAACACAACAACAAATGTTTATGGGGGAATAAGAGAGGAAGAACAAAGAAAACCACAAAGGAGTCAAATCCTTCACTCCCAAATCCCACCAAAAACAACTAATGCTTATGGGGGGAGAAGAGAGGAAGAACAAAGAAGAAGAACCACAAAGGAACTCCAAGAACTAGATCCACTAAGTTCCCCTCACTTAGAGGAGAGATTGATTGGTAGGATTGTAGATCTAGATCTCCTCTAAACTTTCCCTAAAGAATATGGAAGATTCAATGGAGGGATTGAGAGGGAAGTGAGCTTTCCAAGGTCAACAATGGAGTAGGAGAGAGGGAAAAAACGTGCTGCCTTAGATTGGCTGGGGAAAAAGAAGGGGAGGGGTATTATACCCCTCCACAAAATATAGCCGTTGGCTATTTCGACACTCGGAAATTCCGGTATAAGTGAGAGTCGAAAATTCCGGTCAACCGGAAATTCCGAGTCCATGAAATTTCCGAGCTGAAATTCCGGCTGGAGTTAGAACGAAAACCAAACTTTTCCTTAGCCATTTCTGGAAGGCTTTTCTGGATGCACTCAGAAATTCCGGTATATGGAAATTTCCGAGCACAATTTCCGGTTCGAGTCAGAACCAAAAGTCCTTCTTTCCTTAGCCAAAACTGGAGGGCTTTCTGGGTGCACTCGGAAATTCCGGTAGACGGAAATTTCCGAGCATAATTTCCGACTGGAGTCAGAACCCTTTTTCTCCTTTCCTTAGCCGTTTTCTTGGATGAGCTGGGGAACCGGAAATTCCGGTAGGGCGGAATATCCGACCCCAATAATCCGAATCAGCAAAACACCGAAACGAAAACTGCTATAACTTTTGCAAATGAACTCCAAATGAGGTGAGACCAATTTTGTTGGAAAGATAGCAACATGGTAAAATCACATAAATTTTGTTGGTGAGAAATATTGCATCCCATAAATATAGTAAAATCACCACACATGGCAAGGTGTGGGACTTTCCTCATGGTAGAACCGACAATATTTCCGCCACCGAAAACGCAACAAGTTGTCCAAAGTAAAACCGATTTCGATGAACTAGAGCTTGACATAGAGATGAACCAAGCTCTAACTCCTCACCAACATAAAAGCCAAATAAGAACCAAGAAAAATGATATGCCAAGTATGCAAAGGTTTGAGCTCTGCACAAAAAACGATCAAGTTACTAACTTGAGAACCCCTCTTGATAGTACGCCTATCTATCCTTTTTTTTTGAAGCGCAAAACAGTAGGGTAAATCCCTACTGTCTCATTTTCTATTTTCTCATTCAAAACAAATAAATATTACATAGCAGGTGTTCATAAGGTGTCTACCCATTGGGACATACCCTCCTTAAGAGAGGGCTTAGCTCGGTGCATCACAAGCTTAAAACAACAAAAAAAATCCTGGAAGCAAACATCCAGGTCAATCTCCTGATTATCAAAAATACTTCTGTTTCTGTGCGTCCAGATCGCCCAGCATCCAACAATGAGTGATTCCTTGAAGCAAATCAAATTGTATCTTCGTTTGACTTCCATCAACATAAGCATCAAATCAAGATCAGCATTCCACTCAATATTAAGCTTCCACCAGAAATTACGGCTGAAATCACAGTCAAAGAAAAACGCCTATCTATCCTATAGCCCTATCAAGATCATACCTTTGCCTTGAACATTCTACTTGAGTTGGATGATGACAATCTTGATCTCTTCAAGTGGTTCATCTTTCCTTGATTGCGCGTCCAAGCACATGCTTGATGAAGACTTCTCCAAATACTCCCCCATGCCCACAATGGGAGAGTCTCGCTTAGCTCCATCTTCATGTATCCATTGCAAGCACCAAGCATAGGATCTCTTTAAGAAGCTTCTCTTGGTCTCGGTCTTGCACATCTCACCTTGATGACGATCACCACATGACGTCATCCTCCATGAGCTATATGAAATCTTCTTTTGATGCAAGCCCATGGGAAGATACCTAACCTCATATAAAGATACCACACACACATATATCATGAGTTAGTTCACAAAACTGTGCGAACAAGTGTTTACCATCCCAAGAGATACATGATCGCTCTTGGTACATCTTGTAGCTTTGTGTGTTGATCAACATCTTGATCAACCTTGTATCTTTCAACATTTCTTCACTAATATGATGTCTTGAATCCTTCAAGACATTCTTGCAATATGCTCCACTCAACACATAAGCTTCAAGAGTCCAACACATGAACTCCATAATTCCATGGACATGATCTATAATGATATCTCAATGCAAACATTAGTCCATAGAGATTGTCATATAATTACCAAAACCACACATGAGGGAAAATGCTCTTTCAGCGACGGTCTTACACGTTTTGCTTTCATGGCTGTGGTCCTCGAACAGATAGGTTTTTCACTAAGCTAGTATGCATTCATGTAGTGCAAATCAAAGAGAACAGTCAAATCGGTAACAATTTAGAATAGACAAATGAAATTCAGTGGAATATGGACGAAACAATGGGAAAAATAGAAAAATAATTGGAAGTCAATCAAAGAGGGACGATGGTAAGGAGAAGGAAGAGAAGGAGAGCATATGATGGATTAGCTGACAGTGGATATAGTTTTGCCGCTTGATTAGGGTAGACGATAGAAAACCCTATCTCATGCTCACTGGAATGAACATGGGCTGGAAAAAAATGAAGGCCAAACTCAACTTAATTTCAGCTACTAAAGACTCTCAGCTAAAATAGAAAAAATAATGATTACCATGGAAGACAAATAGAGTGACTGTTGTAAATCCTGCAGAACATATAGCACCAAATAAATAAGATTTATATAGCACACACAGAACCGAAAGAAGGATAAACTCAACTTTAAAACAGCTAGTAAAGAGCTCTCACTTAAAATAGAAAAATAATGGTTACCATGAATGATCAATAAAGTGATTGGAGCAAATCTTGCAAAACATACATCACTAAATTATTACTTAAGATTAATGGAGCGAAAACAGAATAAAAAGTTCATGGCAGAACCAATAAACACTATAACCATGAAAAGCACGCGCCCGAGATATAAGTCAGTCATGTAATATTTACCTTGTGTTTAGTGCGAATAAGTTTTAAAACATTTGATGGTGTTAATCATGTATCTCATTTACTAAACATTTGCATCAGGTTTAAAATTTAGATTTCAGATATATTTATTCAGTAATAGGAAGAAGGTCATATAAGTCAGTTTGCAAGGTACCTGAAGGGAATATGCCCTAGAGGCACTTAATAAACATAGTTTATTGGCAATATCCCAATCGTTCATTATATGTTTTACACCATGCTATAACTGTATTAAGCGGAAACATTAATACAGGTGTGGTAGATAAAACAACCAGGTCCCTAGTAGCCTCTACTAAGACTAGTTTCATTGCGCGATTGATGATCGAGGTTTTCCGATCATAGGGCATGGCGCCGGTCGGCAATGGGAGTCATATCGTTAGGTGTAACGATGTGATGGACATACCCAGTATTTATAGGACATAGTCATTACGCCTTAAAACCGTGAGATCAACTCTTATTGTTATCCCTGGAAGATACTTTGATCGCACCAAACGTCATATCTTATATAGTGTGACAATGATAGGTGATACTTTTGGGTATCGGAAGGGGGTAGTTGAGGCGAGGGGTCAACAACGGGATTTGTCAGTCCGCATAGCCGGATAGATACTCTAGGGCCCACTCTGTGAGATTATGTCAAATGAGTTTGCAAACATGTGACTAGATCACCAGCCGACATAATATCATAGACGAGTAGAAGATAGCGATGTCGGTAATGAGATCATGCTAGGTATGGAGATATCTGAGAATGATGCTCGGACACGCTAAGTATCGACATGACAAAGGGTTTAAGACTAGACGTCCAATTTTGATAGATGAAAGTCATTCGTTATATCACAGGGATTAATTCATGGGGTCCAGGCCTACGAGTTAGTCGTCGATCATAGAGGAGTCTTGATCTTACCTGTTATTATATCGAACCGCTAGTCGCCGATCAAGGCCTCAATCACGAGTGCGGCGTGCCCGGGTCGGATTACCTCCGATGGGTGATCTGCCCTGGAGAATGTGATTGGTGTCTCCGACCCGCGCAGGTAGTCTGGTACCGCGCGCGGGCTGTTGATGGTTTGAAGTACTTGGCGTGTGATGATTTTCTGCCGCCTGTTCGACGGGGGTCCCTTTTGGATCATGTTCAGCTGTCCCCGTGCGGCTGGGTACGTGTCGGCTGCTGCCGACTGACCTTGTTGCTGCTGCTGCGGCTGGGGGAACGCTCCTACCGCTTGCACTTGGTTGTTGTTTGCGGGTGCTGCCTGGATGGCTAGCTGCGGTGCCGCTTGTACGGCCTGCACCGGGGCGATGATTTGCTGCATGGCATGGTAGATCTTTCTTGCTTTGCGGCAATCCTTCAACAGGTGGTTGGAACTCCATTTGACTGTTTCCGGGTTGCGGAACGAGTGATGCTTACAGGGTTGCATCAGCTCCTCTGCTGGGGTCAACGGGCGCTTCCACTCGCGTTTCTGACTTCCATCATTGTGGCCGACGCTGTTGCTGCCACGGTTGTACTGACTCGAGCTGGGATGCCGACTTTGCTCGTACTGTCGGCTGCCGTCACGCTTGTCCTCACGGGGGGTTTCATAACCCGCCGCTACTAATTCGATTGAATCGTGGGTGTAACGTGGCTTCTTCTTTTGACGTGACTCGTGCCAGTTGCTTGTTTTGCCCTCTTTTTTGGGAGAAGTTTCGCGGACGTAGTCCTCTCCTTCGGCCCATTGGTTGGCTGTCTTCATGAGTTCTATTGTGGTCTTCGGCTGGAGCCTACCGAATTCCTCCCGGAGGTCGCGGCGAGCGACGCCATGCATGAAGGCGTCCATCACTCGATCTTCTGATACGGGTTCCATGGTATTGCGGAGGAGTGTCCACCTCTGGATGTAAGAGCGGAGCGACTCATCCTTCCCTTGCTTACAGGCCTGCAACTCGATGTAGGTCGTCGGGCTCGCGAATGTTCCCGAGAAACTCTTGATGAAATTATCCTGGAATTCTTCCCATGTTCGGAAAGAGTCTTTGGGTTGGCTTGTGAGCCACCCGCGTGCCGAGT
Source organism: Poa annua (assembly GCA_026929855.1). Lineage (NCBI taxonomy): Eukaryota > Viridiplantae > Streptophyta > Magnoliopsida > Poales > Poaceae > Poa > Poa annua. The sequence goes on along the minus strand of CM049431.1, from coordinate 72,394,718 downwards.
CTGTCAGCATGAGCTGGATGTACTGCATTGCCGTAGTCGACGTTCCACCTTGGCAGGTGCAAGCGATGAGGTAGTCTTCGAGCCACAGCTTTGGGTCTTGCTTCCCGTCGTACTTTGGTGTGCCAGCCGTCAACTTGAAGCCTTTAGGCATGCGGGTGTCGCGGATGTTGAAGCTAAAGCATGCCGCGCCACACGGCTCGAAGTCACGGTCAGCGTGGTCGTCCGCGTTTGCCGCACTAGCCGATCGCTCCTTGCGGTTGCGGTCCACCGTCTTCTGTGTCAGGACGTCGCGAAGGTCCTTGACTGGCTGTCGCTGCGCCGCTGGGATGCCCGATGTCGTTGGTTCGTGCGCTCGGTTACTTGGCCCCTTAGCCGCCAGAGCTTCCTCGATTGCCCTTATGGAGGCAATTTGTTGCTTGTGGAGAAGGGAGCGTGCGTCCCCCTCCGGTGGCTGCGTGAGTCGGAGGTATGTCTCGACTGAAATCAGGGCGGCATTCGCCGTCTTTGGGACGGGTATCCCGTTTTCATCTTCGGTGACGAAGGACGAGTCGAGGTTGCGGGTGAGCCTTGTTCGATCAGCTTCTTCCATGTGGGGGACACGGGCTCTGGTTCGCCGTGCTCCTTGGTTGACCTCTGTGGAGGATGTGAAGGAGAGGGCGGCTCGCCTGGCACTCGATGCATCCGCGTCCCTTTTGCGCCTGAGCATGTCGGCTTTCTCGGTGCGAATTCGTTCGCCTTCCTTGCGTAGCAAGTACTGGACCGCCAGGTGGTCTTCTCGAGGTGCGTTGGGTGGGGGGAACGTGCCCTCGTCTACATGCTTCATGGCTTGGGTCGCCATGTCCCGCGTGATGACAAGTTTAGTCTGGTCCGGCATGTCCACCTCTAGCGGATATGCGGGTTCTTCCTCGTCGTCATGCGGTGCTGTGCCGGCCATGAAGACTTGCTTGGGGTAGACTTGAGTCGGAGAGTTGGTGCTGCCGCTGCTGCTTCTGTCGCCCGCTTCTTGCTCGGGGTCGAAAATTGCTGCAACGTGGCGCGCGGCGCACCCGCTGTCGCGTCTTTTCGCGATTGTCCATGTGCTCACACTCGCCGGGGCGAGTGCGATTGGATTGGGGTAGACCTGGGATTTCCATGAAGATGAGCGCGACATGGCTGTCGGACGTGGGCTCCTGGTCGCCCGTGCGGGTGCGACGGTCGAGGTGGGTCTTGACTTGATCGACCGCACGACCGAGGTTGGGGTAGTAGACTCGATTCGCGCGGCCGTTGTCGAGATTGTCGATGTAGATGTCCTCTTCGCGGGTGCAGCTGGCGCGGCCCCTGCGGGTGCGGCAGATGCGATCTTCGCGGGTTCGGCGGTCGCGATCTCCGCGGGTGCAGCAGATGCGATCTTCGCGGGTTCGGCAGGCGCGATCTCCGCGGGCGCGGCAGATGCGATCTCCGCGGGTGCGGCAGATGCGATGGTTGACGATGTAGGTGACGTCGTCGCGCGTAGCACGGTAGCCGTAGACCTGAGTATACCACGACTATCGACGCAGCAGAATATGGAGCCGAAGGTGATGTGTATACCTTTGTCCAGATCGGCGTACACCGACTGGTGAGCTGGCGAGTGGATGACGTACTCGAAGGAGCCGAATCGGATCGACTCCCTGACGGCGGACGCGCCGATCTTTATTGCGGATGGAGCCGGAGCGACCATGATCCTAGCACTTGTTTGCTTTCCCACAGACGGCGCCAATTGACGAGGTGTTAACTCGACAAGTCCCAGGGTTGTGCACCCCGGGTTGATTGATGGGGAGAGAGATGAGTGCAAGGTGGTCACGACGGCTGACAAGCAAGGATTTACCCAGGTTCAGGCTCCCGGAGGATAACACCCTACTCCTGCTTGTCTGATTATTGATGCGAGTTGTGGTTACAATGGCGAGATTGCGATCTCGCTATGGTTTGTGCTGTAGCTATGAGCGTGTCCCTGGGACGAGGAACCCTCCTGGCTTTATAGGCAGCCAGGTCTCGGGTGGTTGGTGCCGATGGCAACTACAGATATGGCAGGTTATGCTTCCTAACCGACTTGGACTAGGTTACATAGTACCCCGCGTGGGCCTCCTGTGGGCCTTTCCATCCTTGGCGCGGCCCAGGTAGCCTAATCGTGGGCTACCCGTAAGGCAGCCCCACGTCAGTAACACACTTAAGCGGTTTTGACAAGACAACCGGAAATGAAAGAGATCACCGGGAACGTCCCAGGAATGGTCCGATGGAGATCGGGCAGCGCCGAAAGAGTTTTCGGAGCTAGGAAAAATTATATATATTAAGTTTGATATTAATTAGTGTAATTAATATGCAAATATGATTTATATATTTATTTTCGAATTTATTTAGGCTGATTTCCCTAAATGGGCCTTCTGGTCGAAAGAAGGCCCAAGAGGGCAAAATTCCTCAAGGGAATTTGGTGGGGGGCTTGGGGGCCGACCCAAGTGGGCCAAGGGGCCCACTAGGGGGCCGGTGCACCCTCCCTAGCCGCACCAAGGCTGTGGGATAGTCCCACATTGCCTGGCTAGGGAGGTTGGCTCCCCCCGGGAGCCTATATAAGAAGGGGCACCCCTGGCCTTTTAATTGACCAATTAATTCCCTAATTCTCTCTCGATCTCATGATTCCCTTTGTCGGAGTCGCGCAGAGTAGAGGAGGGGGATCTCTTCCACCATAGCCCGCTGCTGGTGTTCCGGTCCAAGTCTTACGCTGCTCGTCCTGGACTGGAGCTTCGGAGGCCGTCGTCTCCACCGTATGTGTGTGACGCCCTGCGAGGTGCTGCGCTAGCGGTACTCGGAGGCCTACTTCCTCGACCCGACCTCGGGGTCATCTATGTCGTCTTCGTCGCGCCGAGTTCTCCGCGACCTAGAGGTCGGCTACGTCGTCTTCATCGTCAACGCTTGTGCGGGAGCGTAATCCCCGCTATTCGGTCTACGAGGGTATGTATTCCGATCTCCGCTGTACTTCTATATCTGCATAGTGTAGATCTTGGCTAGTTTAAGGATATCGTTGCTAGGAATTTTTTTGTTTTCTGCACACGATCCCCTTCAGTGGTATCAGAGCCGATCTATCGTAGATATAGCTGTACGCTGTTAGAACCCGTGTTCTGCACGGGGGCACCGTTCCTGTTATTTGCTACCCTCTAGTGTGCACTTGTGATTCCAGCGGCATCGAGTTGATGAAGCGGCCCAGACCGACTTTACGCGTATGCTTACGCGAGACTGGTTCCACTACTGACATACGGCTTGTACCGTATCTGTGGCTGGCGGGTGCCTGTTTCTCTCTCTTTAGTTGGCTTTGCATTTTCAATGGAGGGCCCGAAAGGGTTGCTTAAACATGCAATTATTGGATCGTTGTTTTGGTCATAAGGTTCGTAGGTATGAAGCGGTTCTATTTACGAAAGCCCCGAGCCACGTAAAATATGCAAAAGATAAAGTAGAAGTGTCTAACTTTATTTTACAGGGGCTATGTGATATGGTAAAGGTAGGTTTATTAAATTGTTTATAAACGGCGGGCGCCAAGAAGACCATGGCGCAATGGATTATATCACATTGCATTACATTTGATGTTTTGTGTGTATCTTATATTGTGTGATTGTATATAGTATATATTAGTTACACGGCGGTAGCTATATAAGATGATCCCTTCAAAATACCAATAGTGTTCTCCCTCCAACGCGCACCACCAAGAAAGTTCTATGTTATGAGGCAGGCCGTGATGATCGGGTGTCAGACATATCTTCGTTCGTATACGGTGGGTGTAAGCCATGTTGCACAAGCGTCAGCGTGGAGGTTTTTGGTGGCGAGCCTAGCATATTCAAAATATGGCCTCGGAACAGGGAGACCGAAAGGTCGAGCACGAGTCACAAAATTGGTGTGGCGGACATTTGTGTACTCTTTAAGTTGTGCCGCCGGCTCTGATGATGAGGGGTGGTGCAATGGATGGGGGTCGTGTAATCGCTTAAACGACCAGGAGGGATGTTCGTTTGAGTGGGAGTTCGGATAGTTATTTTCTAAAATACTAGAACTCAGAATATAATGAACAGAGTCTGTTTTGCAAACCTTTGTAGATATTAACCATTGTGATAGCATCTTTTCAAATTAGGCGCATTCCTGCGATTGAGAAACTTAAAAGGTTGGGTCCAAACTTCATAGTTTTATGCTTTAGCTTGAGAATACTCCTTGTTTAAACCGTTAGCTCTTTGTGTTACAATACCCGCTAGGAGATAACCCCGGAGATTCCGCTGACAAAAGATAATTTGGATTATCAGATTTTGTGCGGATGATATCATCATAGTCCAGTGTATGCTATGATCTCTGCCATAGAGAACCAACGGTGGGTACGAGTTTTTAGATCGCGGACATATGATATGGTTGCTAAACTCGGGGTACCCCAAACGTTGGGTTGATGAAGTTTATCAGTACGTTGACTGATTGTCTTCTCAACCAAGATGGAAGAGAATACACACATTGAGGGAGCACGTGGCGGTCATACTTAATGACATATGTTCATACTCAATGAACATGGAGACGCCTCGCTCAGCTCAATCACTGGATGACAGACATCGTTGCCAAGTGCAAATCCTCTGTCATAGACTATGTCATGCAAGGGGAATCGTTCACCTTCATGGTTCTTGATTACGGTGGAAGTATCAAGAAAATGAAACAGATCCGGAAGTCATCAATGATGATGTGTATATATGATATACATGTTATGAATGTTTTAGCTAAGCAAGTACTCGCAGTAGTGACTAAGTTTTGAACTAGTCATGTTTTGTGAAAACCAGGTTTACTGCTTGAGTAGCTTGAAAGGATGAGGCGACATTGCGTGTTGATAATGGCAGTCAAGTTGTTGTGATGTCCATAGACACTCTCCCTCTAGATCTACCATTTGGGTAAATTCTTTATGATCGCCTGTTAGTATGATCGTTACAAGTGTGTCTCCTATAGCGAAACACTTGTTCATACATGATAGTGACAAATTGGTGTCCTATATTTATAAACTAATGATCATATGCCGATTTGAATTTAGATGGTAGAAGCTCCCACATTCATAATATTAATGCCAAAGGATACAAACTTAATAAAGACACCACATATGTGTGGCACTACCGTTTAGTCATGTCAATGTTATATGCACTAGTAAAATGCCCGTGCGTTGCAACAGGCTATGATTTGTTCACAATATACTCAAGGTATGTAGATATTTATATGCCCTATTTTCATAAATGCTTCTACCATTACCATGTTGACATAAAAATAAATGAGACATATTATGTTCGAAATATAGCCCGATTTCGTTTGTAGCATTGATACAGAAGCATGTTGGTTTTCACCTCTTATATGTCCCACCATACACCAATTTTTACAGAAGTAAATGAAAATCTCACCACTTACTCTATATTTTCTTTGTACACGTTATGCGTACCCAAAAGGCCAAAAGTATGAAGCATCATGCATAAAATACCTTGTGAAATTACATAGAAGAACACTAAATGATTAAATTTTGCTGTTGCCAAAGAATTGGATCATATGAATACATTGTTTTGTTAAAAAACTCTCATGGCAACCTAGCACCATAACAACAGTCCATAAGGTTTCTTCCTTCAACACATAATCGGCTAGAAAAGGACACGAGAGGTATGGCCAGTGAGTTCAGCCATCTTAACCATCCAAGGGTACTTCCACAGGTGAGTTTGTTCTGTGTGAACTCAACAGCTCTCTCTCATTATTGTTCCATAGAAGAGCGCACGCCGCCAGTTGCCAGCAGGTTGCTCTGGAATGGGCACCATGCGAGTGCCTTCACAGTGGTCGTGTGCTCCTCGAGCCTGTGCAGCCACTGGTTCCGGCCTGCAGATGGCATGGAAGGACGCCATGGACACATCCCAAATGTGCATATGTTGTATCAGACACTTACCACATATTCTAGTGTTTCCTCAGTAAGAAAGCATGTTGTTGTACCATAGCTCATTTTACTTAAACAGATAGCTTACATCCATATCTTATTTTTTGTCTTCACCGTCAGAGTCAGACTCTACAAAGACAGTTTCTGGCTGAGTTTGGGCATATGCTGGCGCAATAAACTTTGGGTCATTTTTTGCGGCATCAACATATTTCAAATGCTTCGTTGGGATCTTCATCCATCCAGGTCTCCTTGATTAAACCACCCTCCTGCAAAATAGTCAATTGAAAAATGTCACCTAAAAGCTTGTATACTTTGTGAGCAAACAAAAACACACTTACGAAAGCAAATAACCTAAGGTCACTGTATATATAAACATAAGGAGTAATTAATATGTCTATTAGCTTCATAAGATACTGTGTCAACAAGCTGCCTTTTGTGGTACCAATTTTGCCAGCCAACCCTGAATCATTAACATGTGCTCTCAATCACGTTTACGACTTGGTTGATCAATGAATAGCTGCAGTGCATGTGGATTGTGTATTAAAGGTTGCACCTCATAATCATCAACAAACTTCTTGCTCGCTGCCCGTCCAACACATACAAGAGCTCCCCTTTGACTAAAAGAAGGATCATAAAGGATATGAGTCCCACCTTCCTTCTTGTCCCCAACTGCTGCAAATACCTATAGAGAACAGATGTTCGAAAACTCAGCACTATCCTCAGAAGGTATTCAGCGTCAGAAATATGTAAGTACTAAGAAATAACCTGATTAATCTTGGGTGCCAGAGAGACCTTATGACACTAATGTGGCAAAATTCCCAACATTGATACAAGCTCCTTGCACGCACAGAAGGAAGAGAAAAAACCCTGTCAGGCAATCCATCGAACAGCTTATGCACAAACACATCTGCAGGATTTCGGAGATAAGAGCTTACGTAGCACTTGGCTGAGGGGTTGCGTGAGGTGGTGCTCAGCGATGGCATGTAGTGGATGGAGCCGACCTTCTGGAGCGGCGTCCTTGCACGGCGACGTGGTTCTTCTCGGAAGAGATCGAGTGAGATCCTGCATCCATGATTAGAAGAAACAGAGAAAAGCAAATACATTAATAGCAACCGAAGCGAACGCATATTAACAAAATGATTAGAAAAAAATTAACACGCGAATAAGATGATGTGATTAAACGAGCGGATTAGTGAGCAGAGATCTTTCAAGAGCATGAGGGCTAGGTTGGGGGATGCGGCGGGGAGGCGGGGTTGGTGGATGCGGCGACGGAGGGGGAGACGGTGCCGCGGCGGCAGGCGTGCTGCGCGTGGAGGCGAGTGCGTGAGGCGGCCAGTGGATAGGACGGAGGGGTTAGAATGTAAAAGTGTCGATATGTTGGACCGCGGGTTGATTTCGTTAGTTTGTAAGGGGTTTTGTGAAACAATGCCGCGACGTACGACGCCCGAACCGTTTTTTCCAGGCAGTGGTGGGTAATATCTCAGAAATCATAGGGGTAAAATCGGAACAAAAAATGACGTACGACCGGAGTCCCCAAGCCATATTATATAGTATATATTAGCTCCACACTGGATGGACCTACAAGTCCTAAGATTTGATCTTTTGACACTTGCAAAATAACCGTGACACCGTTTTCGGAAAGCGGGCATATAACTTATTGATAGTCATACATAGAGATGTATGTGGTTCAATGAAGTAATTGACGGGTAGTGGAGACCTTTATTTCGTGAACTTCACTGAACGTTGTGAGTATAGCTTGTTGAGAATCGTGCATTTCGGTGTATTTGAATCAATGAAGTACTTTAACGTATAGTGGAAGTCTTTATTTCATAGACTTCATGAACATTCGAATAGATATATGGATATCCACTCAGAGAATGTTGGCCTGGAAATTTTGATTCAATCAAAGAAGTCCAGAATGAAGTAGGAAATAAACTTAACAAGAAAATCAAATTCCCGCGATGCAGGTCGAGGAAATGAAGATTTGAGTTATAATGTTGGCACATCATTGAATGACCTGTGAGAAGAGTTCCCCAAATTATGTCGTATGGAACACCATAGTGTCATGGTGTGTTAGGACGCCGTAATTACACCTATCGGATAGTGTGTGGTAAATAAATCTCTTACCGAATTATTGTGATCATTAGAGTCATATGATAGAAACGTAAATACTCACATTAGCAAATAGGGAAACCATTTGAATTCATGGAGACAATACCATACGAGTGATGGCATGGCTTTTGAGCCTGGATTGTCGTTTCAGCAATTTAATGTTTCGATGTAATCGAACCTAAAATGGATTAATCTTTGTAGTATACCCTACCTAAAGTGTTAGTTGGGTACATGTCTCACGACATAGGCAAAATCTTTTGCCGGGATATACCTTGTGAAAGAAATAGTTTCTTGTCCGAGGGTATAAGTGAGAAAGAAAGTAGAGCGAGACGGAGTTGGTGAACTTCCTCTCCAGACATCAGAGTGGTGCAACTGAAAGTGTGTTCGGTGTTAGGCTCCACAGTTTGAAAAGGCTGATGATTCAAGATCATGATGTTCTGAGCTCATACTAAGAGCGTAGGCATACGAGGTTGTGTTCCAGACTGTGTGTTACGAAAATCTTGTTATGAAGGTCATATTAATGGAATATGATAGACCTACGAACTACGAAGAAGAGATGGTGGACCTAAGTCCAAGAAATGGCTATGAGTCATTTATGATCCGAAATAAAATCCATATACGATTACCAGGTAATGACTTGGAGATCTTCTTGATGGCATCTAGGATGTTAATAGTATATGGAATTTTATGAGAGAGTAGATATTGAGCAGATTCGATTTGTCGTGAAACAGTTACGACAAACCACATGAGACTTTGTCTCGAGTGGCGAAGCCTAAATCTATTCTGGGTCGTTTAGCAATTACTATAATTTCAAATGAGAAATTGATATATGGATGAGAAAACCATGGTTCTTAATAGTGTAATTAAGAATGGTTTGCAATCCTGAGGATGCTAAACATGTGTGCAAACTTCGGTTGTCCATTCATGGGCAGAATCAGGCATATCGGAGCTGGAATCTTCACTTTGTATAATGTGATCAAAGGATTTTGGAGTTGTCCAAAATAATTGAAGAAACCTACATTTGCAAAGAAGTGAGTGGGAGCAAAGTAGCTTTCCTTGATCTTATATGCGGAAGACATATTTGAGTGGGAGCTAAGTAGCTTTTCCTTGATCTTATATGCGGAAGGCATATTTGAGTGGGAGCTAAGTAGCTTTTCCTTGATCTTATATGCGGAAGGCATATTTGAGTGGGAACTAGGTGTCATTTGTGATTCTGTATGTAACGACATATTGAATGACACATATCCTCTAGTAGAGTGTAAAGGATTATTTAAGTGATTAAATTTTCTATGAAATGAAGTTAGAAGTATTAGGCATCCGATTTATAATTGTATAGATCAGAAGGGGCTTAATAACATTAGGTCGGAATATTTCCTAAGTCAAGATTCTGAAGTGTTTCAGAATAGGACAAGTGAAGAAAGAGGTTCTTGCTTGTATGACTAGGTAAAATATTAAGTTTATCTTGGTTTTTCAGTGATAGAAAATGATGTTCGATATTCTCTATGTATCAGACATAGAGTCTATCAGACTGAAAGCTCGACTTAGTGTGACCCGAGTTCTTGGTTTAAGAACAGGTTCTAGAGTGATCCTTGTGTGGATCAATGAACAAACGTTAAGTTTATTCTTCAGTGTCTATGAGAACTGAAGATAGGTTTTCTAGTAACGGGTAAGAGTGGAATGGCAATTTGCCGTAAAGCGGTTACGATGATGCAAGTTATGACACTGACCCATGCAACTAGAAATCTCATATAGGAAATGTCATTTATTTTGAAAATAGACATGGTTAGTTTGCGAAGTCGCATATGAATGCACTGTCGCATAATCTACATAGGTATAGAAATATATCGCGACTTCAGAAGTAGCAAGTATGATTGGACTGAGCAGTTTTCCGAGCGTAGGTGGTGCCCTTAATAGATCTCTTAGACTTTTAAGGCGCATGCTACGCGAATGCTCGAGTCTCACTCCATCCACTAGGATATATTTCACCGTCATCGTAAGATACAGGATAATGTCAAACTAGGTGACATAAAAGTGTTGCAAAGCACATATAGGTCTCAATGTGTGAGATCTATTGACTGTATTCCTCTTCCACGAGTCGAGCAGGCACCAAGATGCTATGGGTGTTGAGCTTTTACCAAGTTGTAAACTAGATTAAGTGTTACTCTAGTGCAAGTGGGAGAGTGAAGGGAATATGCCCTAGAGGCACTTAATAAACATAGTTTATTGGCAATATCCCAATCGTTCATTATATGTTTTACACCATGCTATAACGGTATTAAACGGAAACATTAATACAGGTGTGGTAGATAAAACAACCAGGTCCCTAGTAGCCTCTACTAAGACTAGTTTCATTGCGCGATTGATGATCGAGGTTTTCCGATCATAGGGCATGGCGCCGGTCGGCAATGGGAGTCATATCGTTAGGTGTAACGATGTGATGGACATACCCAGTATTTATAGGACATAGTCATTACGCCTTAAGACCGTGAGATCAACTCTTATTGTTATCCCTGGAAGATACTTTGATCGCACCAAACGTCATATCTTATATAGTGTGACAATGATAGGTGATACTTTTAGGTATCGGAAGGGGGTAGTTGAGGCGAGGGATCAACAGCGGGATTTGTCAGTCCGCATAGCCGGAGAGATACTCTAGGGCCCACTCGGTAAGATTATGTCAAATGAGTTTGCAAACATGTGACTAGGTCACCAGCTGACATAATATCATAGACGAGTAGAAGATAGCGATGTCGGTAACGAGATCATGCTAGGTATGGAGATATCTGAGAATGATGCTCGGACGCGCTAAGTATCGACATGACAAAGGGTTTAAGACTAGACGTCCAGGTTTGATAGATGAAAGTCATTCGTTATATCACAGGGATTAATTCATGGGGTCCAGGCCTACGAGTTAGTCGTCGATCATAGAGGAGTCTTGATCGTACCTGTTATTATATCGAACCGCTAGGGTAACACACTTAAGGGGTTTCGACAAGACAACCGGAAAGGAAAGAGATCACCGGAAACGTCCCGGGAATGGTCCGATGGAGATCGGGCAGCGCCGAAAGAGTTTTCGGAGCTAGGAAAAATTATATATATTAAGTTTGATATTAATTAGTGTAATTAATATGCAAATATGATTTTATATATTTATTTTCGAATTTATTTAGGCTGATTTCCCTAAATGGGCCTTCTGGTCGAAAGAAGACCTAAAAGGGGAAAATTCCTCAAGGGAATTCGGTGGGGGGCTTGGGGGCCGACCCAAGTGGGCCAAGGGGCCCACTAGGGGGCCTGCGCACCCTCCCTAGCCGCACCAAGGCTGTGGGATAGTCCCACATTGTCTGGCTAGGGAGGTTGGCTCCCCCCGGGAGCCTATATAAGAAGGGGCACCCCTGGCCTTTTAATTGACCAATTAATTCCCTAATTCTCTCTCGATCTCGTGATTCCCTTTGTCGGAGTCGCGCCGAGTAGAGGAGGGGGATCTCTTCCACCATAGCCCGCTGCCGCGCTGCTGGTGTTCCGATCCAAGTCTTCTGCTGCTCGTCCTGGACTGGAGCGTCGGAGGCCGTCGTCTCCACCGTATGTGTGTGACGCCCTGCGAGGTGCTGCGCTAGCGGTACTCGGAGGCCTACTTCCTCCACCCGACCTCGGAGTCATCTTCGTCGTCTTTGTCGCGCCGAGTTCTCCGCGACCTAGAGGTCGGCTACGTCGTCTTCATCGTCAACGCTTGTGCGGGAGCGTAATCCCCGCTATTTGGTCTACGAGGGTATGTATTCCGATCTCCACCGTACTTCTATATCTGCATAGTGTAGATCTTGTCTAGTTTAAGGATATCGTTGCTAGGAATTTTTTTGTTTTCTGCACTCGATCCCCTTCAGTACCAACCGTTCATAAAGCTTTGGGCCGTTGTTTTCACTTCTCTAAGGTATGTGAACTTTCTATAGTAAGCTTTAGACAATGCAAATAAAAGAGCATTATCCTGCTGGAAAAGAAAATTCGATATTCTAAATACTAAACATAAATACCAAATGGATGATTCGGGGATGCTAGCTCCAGGCAAATATATAAGTTGCAATGTCGCTGTAAAACATCATGTCACTTTAGCTTCTGAACATACCTAGTGGTTTCGCTACAATGAACACTGGGTAACATCAAATTAACTACCTTGTTTAATCCAATTCAATGTATATCTGCAAGACTTGCAGATCCTCACCTAGGACATCATGAAAAGAATAAATAAATCTGAACTGGTAAACAAAAAATAGATACCTCAAAATAAAAAGGTAAACAACAATTCTTAATAACATGTACAGTTAGCATGATTAGGACTAAAGGGCAGATGCAGAATACATTTGGTTGAGTGATTAAGATATGCATAGATGTAACACAATGCACGGTAAATGCTATCCTAAAACCTTCATTGCCAAACACTTACAGTTCAGGTCGTGAGGGAAATTTTTATAAGCTGCACTATCATAATGATGACAAAATGATTAGAAGAGCATATATGATAGCAACCAAGCTTCATCATAATCCAAGAGCAGCCCAAACAGCTATGTGATATGGAAGCTTCCCGGAATTCTGATAGTCGAAGATAGGGCTATGATCATTCCATTTCGTATAACTGCAGTACATCAGGTCCATTGTAAGCTCCAATTTTAGTGTACCTCTATGTAGTGAATATCTGAAGCTCCAATTTAGTGTACCTCTATGTAGTGAATATCTGTGGCACTTTAGAAGATAACAACGAGGCCAGGAGCAAATTTTGTATTAAGGTACTTCCACCGATAAGAAAAGAAGGCAAGACAATTTAATGTGCTAACGACAAATGGTTCTTAGAAAACATATTGGTAATGAAACAATTAAATAGAGAACTACAATAATACACATGCTCGTAAGATTTTTCTAATCAGCTAATCAACACTTTCATCCAACATCCATAACAATTCAATATCGTTAGAATTACTTCAGTATATTTAGAATGATCAATCACAACACTTGATACAAATTAATATTAATAGATAAAATATTATTAAACTTCGGCCCATCAGGATCAGACACATTGACTGGCCAGAAAAACAAAATTCAAATAAATAATAAGCATCATGGATATATTTTTAAATTTTTTTGCTATCTTCCCCCATTCAATTGGGTCTTAATTATATGGTTCTGCTACAACTACGTTCTTACTTCTTACAGAATCAATACATTTGCAGTTGCATAACAATTTCAGATAACTCTTGTGTAATTTTTCAGTCGAATCTAATTATGGCTGTATGGTAACCTTATTTATAAGTTTGTGATCCCTAATAAGGCATCACTTTACAGTTTTTCTCCTCTGAATCATACATTTATTTAGTCAGGAAGGATATTGTTATGCACAATCTGAACCATTCATTTACCCTTTATTTTTGCACTTGCACAATAAGGAATGTACTTTTACATATGTTCTACATAGATGACTTATTTACCCCGACAATAACTATGCAGGATCTTTTTCTATAGCGACCATAATTACTTTCAGCATGATACTAACTATTAGTCTTTGCCCTTTGTACATGCATATTTACTGACTATATATCTAACTATGAACACTGGCTACACATGATGCTTATTTGCTTTAGAAAATCATCCTTAATTTTCGATGGAAAAGCTCAAGCAGTTAGGAAGGATGGAAGAAAGGTTGACCATTTTTTCACTCAACTACAGGAACCGCTGGATAAACATTAGAGTTTAGACAATGTGGTTAAAGGAATAGCAACAACCTTGATCAAGAAACAATCATTCTTATGTTTTTTTTACTTTTACACAAATGGAATGTGACGATACAAACCCTTCTACTGTAGTAGTACATGTAGATGCAGTATGCTCAGAATTAAATAAAAAATGAAACAACATAATGCTAAACATGCGATGCAGGCGCTGAGCTTGTGCCATTTCACATGGTTCAAATAAATAAGTTATTACCTTCTCCATTGCTTCAATACGTTGTTCAACTCATTATATTAGTTTTCTCTGCAAATGCATTGGTCAGTGGATGTAATTCAGCATTAGAAGCATCAGATATGATGGAGTCGTATCCAGTTCCCACCAAAAAACAACAGGCAAAACGAACTAAGCAATGTACGGGGAAAGAGCAATGTGCATCTGTCCAACTTCTCGCTCGTCTTGGTTCACCGAGGACGCTTACGCCGCCCGCTCTTCGCCGCGTGCCCCCCGGCAGCTTTCTGGCCCTGCCCCCGCCATTAGACTGCTGCACCAGCTCGTGCTCTCCAAGACACCGCCGCCATGGTCGTGCCGAAGGCCTCCTGATCCTTCAGCAGTGTTCCTGCCGCCGCCGTCGTCGTCCATCAGATCGCTGCACCAGCATCGACAGCGGACCAGCGCATCGCCGCCGCCCAGCCGGCCGGCCGCCAGCCCCAGCGTTCGACAGTGGCGACGCCCATCCTCACGTCGTCGCCCGCTGATTGCCCTAGCACCTCGGCGCCGCTCGCACGGGGACAACTCCCGCCACCGGCGGCGAATCAAACCGGCAACCGACGGCCGGAGGCGGAGAATACGCGCTTGATCCACTCGATTCCGACCGCCCTGACACACGGTCGTCAGCGAGGAAGGGGTAGGAAGAGCGGCGGTTCCCATGGCGTCAGTCGTGGTGGCGGGAGACGGCGCCGCCACGGCGAGGGACGGAGAGGAAAAAGAGAGCACGCGAGGAAGAAGGCGTGAGGCGCAGTGTGGGGAGGGGAAGAGGGATTGTAGAAATGATTTTGCAAAAACATCCATGTAGTTTATGATAATTGTATGTAGATCCTCCGCGGGCGGGTAATTGCAAAAGTGCGTGAGTTACTGTTCATAACTGTTCACCGCGCGAATTGGTAAGCTGGCACATGCCCTAAAAAAACTCCCCCCTCAATCAAAGAGGGACGATGGTAAGGAGAAGGAAGAGAAGGAGAGCATATGCTGGATTAGCTGGCAGTGGATATAGTTTTGCCGCTTGATTAGAGCATATGCTGGATCAGCTTATGCTGCTGCCTAGAGTGCATAATGCAGGTGTCTCAGTTTGCTTGCTGCAGGTCCAATCAATTCTCCGTGTCCGACCGTGCTACAAAATCCCATGCACCGTCATTGTTTCTTTCCTGGAATGCGGCCTCAGAGTTCACCTTCCCAGCTAGGGGCTTAGTCCATTTCATTGTTGCCGGATAGAGTACAGTCAAATTTAATAAATCGGAAACAGCCCAAACAAATCCCGGTTGAGTGATGTCAACATGGTGTCTCTGAACAGTATTGCAAACCTATGCACTTAGGGCATATGCTTTCAACTATGACATGAAATGCTAAAATTGTTTTTCCTAAAGCTTATGGATGGTATATACTTCATCAACACTGCTTCCCAAAGGTCAGTTTCATAAACAAAATATGATCATACAGAAAAAGAGTTATTAAAGACACCACATCAATGCAAATGGATAGAGAAAAATCACATCTTGATGTATAAGGAACATAACATAAACCAAGACACCTAGTTGTCTATTTGGATTGCATTAGAGCAAGTCCAACAGTTCACCTAAAATATCTCACCTATATGTTCATGTAGGAGACTTCCCTTAAAAAAAAATCTCCCGTAAAACTTGTTCAACTCCAACAGTTCACCTAAAACATCTCCACTATTTAATATTTTAAGAAGATTGTATAACTAACCTTTAAAATCCAACGACTATCTCTGCAACGGCTAACTTGTAGTGTCAAAAAATTGTCCATCACCAAAATCTAAAACATAAAAAAAATCTCACTAATATCGGCATATGCATTGTCAAAAAGCTCACAGATATTGGATAAGAATTTAACACAAAATTGGCAACAATTAAACAACAGTACAATACAACGGCCGCCTACTCCTCCCGACGCCCGCCATGCCCTTAGCCATCCAGCCTATCGCCTCGCCCCAGCCCTGTTCTATTTCCTGCCCTTATATCTCCTTCTTCTTCCTCTCCCCTTCCCCTACCTTCTATTTTCTCTTGAGTTTTCCCAATGGCAGGTCCGCCCCAAGCCCTCTCCTCACCTATGTTTTTCTTTCCCTCCCCAGAAATTGAGATGGGACTCTATTTGGAGGTTGATTTCATGCTCGATTTGAAATTCCATATAGATTTCCAAATCGATTTTGGACTCGATTGGGGATAAACTGAAGAAACTAGAAGGGGGGGGGGGGGGGGGGGGAGACCAGATGAACTTGTCGAGTGCGGGAGGAAACTTCACCCGTGAGCGGTTGTTGGCATCACCGGGATAGGGGAGTCTTTCACCTCCCCTACTTGTAGGGGAGACAAGCGAGCAGAATCGGGGGCGTCTATAAATCGGGATAAATCGGGAGAGCGTTGAGAGAACTGTTGGGCGGTTGTTTTTTGGCTTTTTCCCTAAAAAACGTATAGGGAAGTGTTTGAAGGAACTGCTGGACTTGCTCTTACCATTTCTCTTTTAGGATGCATTAGCAGAAGTTTAGATGCCTATCCAAACCGATGGCACCAAAATGTAAGGTCGCGCAATACAATCCTGATATTTTCATTTGCTTGTTATTTCTTCTAAAAAAAAGTGAGAAACTGTTGAAGCTAGAGATTACATGTATGGTGCAATACGATAATTGCTATTTGACATGGGAGGCATGTTGATCTGTAGGGACGCAAATCATGCTAAGGATCAGCCATGAGAAGGAGATTCACCTTAACATTGAGCCATGCTAGTGATGATATGTACATTTGTAGCCCCCAAAATCGTGTTACTTGGACTACCAAGCTGATGCAAACACAACTAAGAAGCAAAAAAAAAAACCTCCTTTGTTTTAAATCACAAATTTTCTTTGATTTGCCGCCAAGGGCTCCAGAAATGTAGACTGATTAACCGTATGGAACTGTTAAAGGTTTTTAGCGCAGAAAATAAATGTTAAACATAATGTTCAGAGGTGTCCAAACAGGTAAAATAGCAGCATGTATCTATTTTGTGTCACATAACTTGGTATTAGAGTAAATTGCACAGAACCACAGTTTCATGTCAACTTATAACACTTTGCCCCAACCTTTGGGCAAACTTTCACAATACCACAACTTCTGAGGTAAACACCATCGACTCATGTATATATATAACGTATCTTTGCGTAACTCACATACGAGGCCAACTTATGAGGCCAACGTGGCGCACTCGCATGCCTCCGTGGACCAGACCGACCTGAAAGCTTGAGTCCAACCGCTTTTCACACGCCTCAATTCAGTTTCTTCTCCAGCCTATCCTCTATGGACGAACTAAATTAGTTGATTGTAAGCCACGTAGGCAGGCATGTGCACCACACTGCCTGACAAGTTGGGCATGTACGGTCAGTTTTGCAGTTATACGGTGTACATACATGAATCGATGTTGTTTGCCTCAGAAGTTGTGGTATTGTGAAAGTTTTCCCAAAAGTTGGGGCAAAGTGTTATAAGTTGACCTGAAACTGTGGTTCCATGCAATTTACTCTTGGTATTAATATATACGCAACGAATACAAATGAATTGCTCACGCTGAGAACATGAGTTGTGGGATCTTCATAAACGCATGAAGTGCCCACAAAGGATGCCCGTGTGCCAATATTGCGAGTTTGAACTGCATGCAGTTGATATTTTTAGCACCAGGTAAAAATCCATTCCTCATTTTAAGCTGTAACTATGATAAATGGACATTATTCTTTTTCTCATATACGACATAATCATGCACACATAGTCCATCTCTGTCTAATTATGTGAACCTGCAGGATGTATGTGAAAATAGAACAGACCATTGTCAACCTTGCAAGAAGTACATCAGACTCCGTGAATGTATTGGGCATGAGCTCCTGCTCCATGAAAAAAAATGGCGATGCAGAATCTGAAAATTAGAACCTAAAAAAGCATGGAACAGTCTACTGATGCATGCAACTTGAGTATGTAGACATGATTCGTTTTAAGTTTCAGTTAGATTAGTGCCATTACATATTTCATTCAGTTGCAGTTCCAAGCAAAAATAAACTAGGTCGTATGTTTCAATACTTAGATTTACCTTGATCCGGTAATCCAGCCTAGTGATTCAAATGCTTCGTCTGGTAACAAAAGTTAGTATTTAAATTATGACACCTAATGCAAAATAATCAAGACGTAATGATGAAGGTTCTGTAAAAAGAAACAGCGGTCTGTTGCCCCATGGCAGTGCCCACTTATTTAGAATTTAAGGGCTCCCGCCCCGGATTTCATTCCAACATGAAACAACAAAGTTTACAGATGATCGACATACATTTATCCACGCCCTAGCCCTAGTCGGCAAATCACACCTGGACATCAGGCCTTAGCACTACCAGATTTTTTTTTAGCTAAAACCACATATATGCACCAGACTAACAGGGGAAAAAAGCCCCAGGAACTACCTACACGCATGGGTTGCTCCCCCAAAATCTCAAAAAGCATCAGTAACTCAGATTATTATATAAGTTCTTTATTAATGCTTTTCATTACAGATAGCACCAGCAGCTCCAACCAACATTGTGGTAGCAGTAGCACCCATAACATCCATTAAGAAATCCCATTAGACGGCAATAAAATGAAACATCCTCTCAGCTTGCTTAAACAGGGTCGTTGGACAATATTTCAAAGAAATCCAATTGTCCCACACATGGCCACGTTTAACTCGAGCTACTGTTTCACCATCGAAGCAAAGGCTCTGAGTAATGTTAACAAAAACATTTACAAACTTACAGTTCTATCATCCGAGGTCACCTGATACGTGATGTTTGTAGGATCATATCCTTTCTATATATCTAACTAAACCTGAAAGACATAGGTGCATCCAGAACCACTATCTCCCTGTTCGAGCAACACCTAAAAATTCGGTGAAGGGAGTCTTACTTAATTTGAAACGAAATTAAATAATGAATTCAATCTCAATAAGCTATCAAGCACACCATGAACCACACATCACGAGAGGGAGAGCTCTGCCTCCACCTTGCTCCTTGTGATTGTGTCCTACGTGATGAGCCCATCTAGCAGCGCACATAGATCTTCTCGAGTTACCTCGCATCCAGGTTGTGCGCGGATCTGTGGAGTTCTCGACGGCATCCCGCACGACGCTTCCACCTGCAAGCGCATCAGATAGCGGTGGTAATTTTCTCCTTCCTCCCGAAATCCCCGCCGCCGCCGCTAACGGCACCGCCTATCGCTGGCCCGTTCTTCCCTGATCTTCTCTCAGTGGAAAAGAGCCCTGATCTAGTTTCCTTCTGTCTTCGTGCCCTACTCCTCCTGTTGTAGGTCCCCCGGCATCGACAACAAGCCGGCTATGCTGCCCCACGTGGACGCCATCTGGCCACGTAGCTGTCACTGGAAAACATTGCCTCAACCTAGTGCACCCCTTGCCGGCCGACCCACAACTATAGGATATCGTAACAGTTTTTAAGGGAAGTAAAATTCAAATTTATTAATTCGACACAAGGGGAGTCAAAGAATATTTTTAAGTTTTAACCGATGATTTGTCAGATCAGCTGCACCTTTGAATAGACTTGCTCGGAAAAGATTATCAGTAGCAACAGTTTTATATCAGAGACAGTAGTGAAATAACTGTAGCAGGAAAATTAAGACAACGATTGTGATTGAAATAGACAGCATGATTAAAATACTGTAGGCATAGGGACGGATGTACGGGCGTTGCATGGACGAGATAATTCATGTAATAACATAGCATAGACATTTGCAAATAAATAATATAAAGCATCTATTAACTAATCATAAGCATGTATTCCAATTTAGTTGTGCGTGCTCGTAATGAGAAACTTGCACATCATCTTTTGTCCAGCCAGCCCGTTTGCAGCGGGGCCTCAAGGGAAACTACTGCCAATTAATGTACTCATTTTAATAAAGTACCGGAGCAAAGCATTAACACTCCATGAATACATGTGATCCTCACATCATAGCCATTCCCTCCAATTATCCCAATTGCTGTCACTTTGGAGCCATCGGTTCCGGACAATAACGTGTGTATACAACTCATAGATATTATCCAAAAACAATAATTATCATCATATAACATGTTCAAATCTGAAATCATGGCACTCAGACCCTAGTGTCAAGCATTAAGCATAACAAGTTGCAACAATGACGTAAAACACCGATAACGGATACTAGTCACGATACCCTAACAATATTACAACTATTACATGAATGATCTCATCCAATCCTTACCATCCCCTCAAGGCTACAACGGTGAATTACTCACGCATGGATGGGGGAAACATGGATGGTTGATGGAGAGGCGGTGGAGATGACGATGGAGATGATCCCCTTCGATTCCCCGTCCCGGCAGGGTGCCGGAATAGAGACTTCTGGTCTCCGAACTAGGGTTCGAGATGGCGGCGGTGCACAGGTGTGTTCTCTGGAAAAGTGTCTATCCCCCAAGCGTTTTTTAGGTTAGAGAGGTCTTGTAGCCGCAAGGGGTCGCGAGGAGGTGGCCGAGGTGGTCACACCACCTCCTGGCGCGGTTAGATGGGCCCCGCGCCACGGGGTGGTGTGGGCTCCTCAGGCCTCTTCTCCGTTTGGTCTTCGTGGTTCTGAGTTCCCCTCGGATGAAAAATAACTTCTGTTTGGATTTTGGGGTTTTTCTCCTAAGTTGATATTTCTGCACAAAAACAAGACACCAGGGTAATTCTGCTGAAAACAACGTTAGTCCGTGTTAGTTGCATCCAAAACACACAGTTTAGAGGTAAAACAATAGCAAAAGTGTTCGGGGAAGTTGATACGTTTTGGACGTATCAACTCCTCCCAAGCTTAGCTTATTGCTTGTCCTCAAGCAATTCAGTTAACAACTGAGTGCGATAAAAGAACTTTCACGAACTCATTTGCTCATGTGATTTAAATATTCTCATTATAAGGACAAATGTTTAGACTATTCATAACAAGGCATATATAAACGGTGGCACCCAATAATTATGTAAACCATGAAAAGATGCCAATTATATCGATGATAAATAGCATGAAACATATCAATTCACAGGATTGCAAAGATCATAAGAAAGTATGATAAAGTGGTATTTCGCTAGACTGAATGTAACAACCAAACATAAATGCACAGACACCTCTGAGTTTTAAAGGAAGACTAGAGATAAAGATATCAAAGATAAAAGCATCTAGATTACACCGCGGTTAACATATTAAGGGACAAGCACATTACACTAAGAATGACAGTTATGCTCTCGAGAAAGTGCTCAAAGAAGGATGGAGACTCAACAGTAAAGTAAAAGATATGCCCTTCATTGAGGGAAGTAGGGATTCAACATGTGCTAGAGCTTCTTATTAATTTGAAAACAGAAGCAAAATTGTTTTTGAGTGGTGGCTGTTAAGTCAACGAATGGTAATGGGTACTCTACCCCCTTGTCAACCAGACTTTCTTAAGAACGGCTCCCATTAAGGACGTTATTTCTACCCGAGGGCAGATCATCCCACATTTCTCTTTTGTCTACACATGTAGTTAAAAACTATTGTCATTGCTTGACTGATTAGATCAGGGAAAAATGTGAAGAGAATGCAACAATTAAAGTTGTAATTAATTTGGGGCTGGGCACCCCATTTGCCAGCTCTTTTTGCAAATTAATAGATAAGAGGATGTATATGCCACTAGTCTGGTTGGCGAAAGTCTGTCCAAAGGCAAACGACAAGGTTGATATCCGTAAGCGCACATACTTCCTCATGAGCTCAAAACAGTGGCACAAATTAAGAAGTGTTTGAAGGTTTAAAGGTAGCACATGAGAATTTACTTGAATGGTTGGAAATTGCCATGTATAGGTGTTTATGGTGGACTATTTGGAATAACTTGGTTTTCAGGGATTTGAAAGCACAAGCATTTTCTCAGCTTAGTACGAGTGGAGACTAGGAAAAGATGGGAAGCAACAATTCAAGAGAGCAATAACCGTCGTAGTCATGCTTACGACAAAATAGAATAATAGAGGCATAATAAAAATACAAGAACTCTGAGTCAAAATATGTCATCAAGGCTTAATTGACTTTTTGTTTCAGTCATAACATGTGTAAGCATGTGCCAAGTCGATTCAAATGAATTATTCAGAGGAGGATATCACAATGTCATATTCTATTTGAGCAAAACAATGCAAGCGAATATCCAAAGAGACATGACATCCATCATAAATAAATTGGGAACGATCATAAGAGAACACGAACTACTAAGCATCCACCAATTGACATATACCGAATGTGAACCATCTAATCATGTTCACATGAATGAGTATATGTACAAAAATAAGAAACAAATAGAGTTCATTACCAGCCTCTTACCCAACTCAAAATTGTTATAGATCATCATAATTGCCTTATCACTTGTGTACTTGAAAGATATGAGATAATAAACAAGCTCCGTGGAGTAATTGAAGATAATGATCTCTGAAAACAAACTATACAAAAGCAAATAGAAACAACAAATATTTTTATATTTTCGGATTTAGAAACGAAAAACAGAACAGCTAGCAAAGACGAATTTTTTCGAGAACCTTAACATGCCCAGATCAGAAAACTCGAAACTAATGAAAGTTGCGTACACATCACAGGAATATGCACACCCAATTTCAGCTCATTCCGATATTCCATAAAAGAGTTATGAATTTTACGGTGGACAGCAGAAATCTGTCCCTGCGTGAAACAACACACAACAAAGCAAAATATTTTTATGTTTTTGCATATTGAACTGAAATAAATACTAAGCATACTAATACTAGATACTAAAACAAACCAGCAAGAGAAATAACAAAAATATTTTTGGTATTTTTGGGTTTATGGCAAGCAAACAAAGCATAAACAAATGAAAAAAATGAAAGAAAACTAAAGCGAAACATGGATATACAAAGTACCGAATGAGAATGATATATAGATGAGTGTGCGTTTGGGTATACCTCGCCCCAAGATTAGGCTTTTGGCCCAAGTGGAGCTCAAGGCCAATATGAGTAATCGTCCCAACACGATGGGATATGCTTGGTGTAGTCGTACCCCGTATCGGCCGCGGTAGAGGAAGATCCCGAAGGTCCAGCATATCGCGGATCCGGGTACACGGGGCCTGGTATCTCCGAGGGCTGAATGAAACCACCCCCATGCTCCTCGGCGTGGCCCCTACTATCCGGGCCGGACTGCTCACCAAGTGTATCCAACTCAACCCTGAGACTGACAAGTTCCCTCTGCCAACAAAGTTAAGAAGAGGCACAGGCAAGATAACAATTCTCTCAATGGTAGTTACTCCGAGGTGTTTCCTCTTTGGATAAGTTATGATATAAGGGAGATAATGTAAGTTACCACCTTCAGTAATAAATTCATGCCTCTTCATACATTCAATACAAGTTTTTTCCATATATAACAGCAAATCATAAGGATGAGGGTCTAAACAATGCAAAGCTAACAATCGTGAAGCAACTGGTCCTCCACAAATTCCTCCTTCTAGCGGTTAGCCGCGAAACGGTGAGCAATGAGAGCACCCAAGTTATAAGTCCTATCATGACGCAATGCAACAATAAGAAAAGCTAAATCAGGCAAGCCTAATTTACCAGTAGATCTCCTAGCAAGAACACACTTGGCAATGAAATATGCGAAATATGGAATGGAAGGGAGATGAATACTCCTGATTTTTCCGTCCTCCTTAGAGAAACTTCTCCCATAGCATATTTCTTCATACACATCCATCAATAGCCTTGGGCTACCCCTTGGCTTCTCCACTGATCCTCTATTTGGAACTTTCATAGCTGAATAGAAAACATCAAAAGGCAAGTCAACAGATTTGTTGTAGATTGTGTAATGCACGGTGGGGTTAGATGATTTCAAATTGCAATAAAAAATTTGCACCACCGACATAGACAAAATAGCATATTGGTAAGGCAAATTATCAAGAAAATGTTCCAATCCTGCATTGGATATCAGAGTATAAAATTCTTGTGTAATCCCTGCAAGATCCATGAATTGAGAGCACGGGTACACGGCAGGGTACACTCCTTTTTCTCTATGAACTTTGTACTTCCCTTACAACATTATCTCATTACGATTTAGTGCAAATGAGTTTCCTTCCATGTTCTGAAATTTTCAATAAACATCATAAAAATCGACTTTTAGCCAACTAAATGAAGGGAAACCACTATACTGACTTGCTAGAGACTTGAGCATGCATCAAAACTAGTTTCATCAACTTAGAACAAGCATTCAAACTCACTAAACAAGATATCTACAGGAGCAAAATACTTCATATATACACCATTAAACAAAATTCCACTTGGATATTCGGAGGAGTCACATAACTGAGAGGAGATGCACCAAATTTCAGCACCAGAAATTGGCTGAATGTGGAGATCAAAATCCCAGGAGATGAGCAGCAAGAACACGAGTCTGAGCTATCCAAAAGTTATTTTTCGGGGAAGAGGAAGGCAGGGGAAGGAGAGAGAGCAAGTGGGGAGCCTGTGGGCCCCACACCATGTGTTGGCGCGGCCAGATGGCTGCCGCGCCACCAGGTGGTGTGGTGCACTAGGAGGTCCCCCTGGTGGCTCTCTGGCACTTCCAGGACCCTCCTCGAAAAATAGGATTTTTCATATAAAATTTTCAATTTTCTGAGAAACTTTATTTTTTTCATTTTCTGGTATTTTGCATTGTTAAATTCAATATGAAAAATTATTTTCTAGTAACAAATTAAACTAAACCTTGCAAACTAAATAATATTACAGTGGGTATAACAAGGAGGAGAGAAATAAAATTGTTTAGCCTCTTTATGCATTTAAAATGCACTTGTTAACAAGGTTGATCAAGACTTGCCACCAAATGAATTTTATATGACATGAAGGATTTTAAAACATATGAGACACTCATCTTACCTTATAATGAATTTGTAAGGATCCAATCATGAGAGTTTTGAATTCTTCTTTATATGGGTAATCAATACTTCCCACTCTAATAGATCTCAAATTGGTAATTGTATTAACTCCAGGCATTCTATCAACTTTCTTGGGAAAATAAGCAGTATGCTCCTTGTCATGAACATTAAAAGTAGCTTTTCCTTTATTGCAATCAATAACAGCACCTGCAGTGTTTAGAAAAGTTCTTGCAAGAATAATAGACATATTATCATCTTTAGGCATTTCAAGAAAAACAAAGTCAGACATAATTAAACAATTGGTAGTTATTTGGACAAGAACATCCTCACAAATTCCAACAGGAACATCAGTAGATTTATCAGCCATTTGCAAAGATATATCAGTAGGTATCAATTTATCAAGATAAAGTCTCTTGTAAAGAGAGAAATGCATAACACTAACTCCAGCTCCCAAATCAGATAGAGCAGTTTTAACATAATTATTTTTGATAGAGCAAGGAATAGTTGGTATACCTGGATCACCAAGCTTCTTTGGAACCTTACCATTAAAATAGTAATTAGCAAACATAGTAGATATTTCCTCATTAGGAACTTTCCTTTTGTTAGTCACAATATCTATCATATATTTAGAATAAGGAGGCAACTTAATAGCATCAGTCAAAG
Source organism: Poa annua (assembly GCA_026929855.1). NCBI lineage: Eukaryota > Viridiplantae > Streptophyta > Magnoliopsida > Poales > Poaceae > Poa > Poa annua. The sequence continues at coordinate 72,369,136 of CM049431.1, read as the reverse complement.
GAATTTGCAAGAACAATGGTTTCATCCAATTACAAAATCTATTATAATGCTCTTACTCTTTAGATTTAAGTTTCTAAGCAGGAAAAGGCATTAGTTTTTGGACCCAAGGTTCTCTTTCGTTACCAAGTTTCTTAGCAATAAAATCTTCTTTAGTGTACTTTTTATTTTTAGCATGTTTTTCAGGTTCTTCTTCTATTTCTTCCTGATCCAAATTGGCACTTTTATCCTTATCATTGTTATTAGCATTATCATTGTTGTGTTCATTACCACTTTCAGTTTCAGCATCAGAAACAGATATACTATTAGGATCAATAACTGGTTCAGAGGATTCTACAACAGTTTTATGTGTTTTTTCTTTTTCCTAGAAGGAATACTAGGTTCATTCACTCGTTGAGAATCTTGTTCAATTCTTTTATCATGTCCTTCAGGGTACAAACGATCCTGAGTTGATTTACCACCTCTAGTTGTTACTTCACAGACAAGTTTTTCTTTAGCAATAGAGTTGTTTACTAGCAATTATTTTTGCACTTTAGTGAGTTGATCTATTTGAGTTTGAACCATATGAAAGTGTTTATGTCAGGTTGTGACTCCCACGAAACAGGGGTGGTCACTCCCTGAAGAGAAGTTTGTGAAGGGGATTGAACACGGAGGTCAAGACCCTCGAGAGGCACGACGACGGTGCTCGACGGGCCTGGAGAGGAACACCCACGATAGAGATGGACACCAGCCCGTACCCAGGTTCACGGCCCTCAGGAGGAGGTAAAACCGCTACTCCTGGTTGTCTGTATTGCGTTGTGGAGGATTACATTACAACTGAGCTATACGAAGACCCCCTTGAGGCGGTTCGTGCCTGGGGAAACAAGTAATGGTCTTCTTCCTCCTCCAGCCGAAGGCTAGTCTACTTGGCTGAGCTAGGGTTTACAAGTGTTCCCCAAGCAATTGGCCGACCCCCTCTATGGTGGAGGTATTTCTCCTTTTATAGGCGCCGCATGCATCTTCCTTGCGCTTGGCGTCCGGGGTGGGCTCCCAAACGGCAGCAGCGTGGAGGAGTTGGAGTCCACCGCTGCGGGATAGTTCCTGGACGCGGTCCATCGTCGATAAAGTTGGGACCGGTGGCCGACAGGCTGCAGACCGCGCAGAACGGCTCGCAGGGGTTGCAGTCTCTGAGGTGGAGCCCACGATGACGATCTTCTTGGAGGGTTGCGCCGTCCAGCTGCTTTATCACCAGGGAGGAAAGTCCTGGCTTTCCTGGAGCAGGCGACGCAACTTTATTGACTCCTTTATCACCAAAACCGCAAAGGGAGCGCCTGCGTCACTCTGCGGATACGGTAGAGGCCATGTGCGCCCTGCCGTACTTCCTTGGCCGCGAAGCTTCCCCGCAGGCCCGAGTGGGGCCTGTGGAGGGATTTCTGTTGACTTCCCGACAGGCGCATATTGCCCCGAGAGGGTCTCTTGAAGCACATGTCCTCTTCAGGCCTTCGCTTCCTCTTCAGGCCCTCAAGAGGATTTCTCTCTCCAATGTCTCTTCAAGTGGTGGCTTGGTCCTTAGTCGTTTCGTCTGATCATCCGCGAGCGAGGCCTGGGGAGAGTGGGCTCTTCATACCCCAATCTCCACTGGGCCGACAGTAGCCCCCGGGCCCATGATGGGCGCGATTGAGCCCATGGGCGCAGGCGGAGCGTCGTGGGCCCAAATTGCCCGACCGGCCCGAGCCACGCGACACTCAGACGAGTAACGGTTGCGCACGATTCGGGGCGTGCGTCGTGGGGGGTATAAACCCGAGCGCCGGAGCAGGGAGTCGTTACTGCTTTCCATTCTTCTCGTAGAAGCCTCCTTTTTCTCGAGCTCTTCGCCTTTTCTCTCCGGCGCCCTCTGCTCCTTCCGCCTCCGGCGTCACCCTGAACTTCGACGATGAGTCCCGCCAAGAACAAGGGCAAGGCCACTGCGGGGTCCTCTTCCCAGGCGGAGGCCGCTGAGGTCGCGCATGGCGCGGCACTTCTTGGCGTGCGCGTCAACGACAAAGCACTCGCCAAGGTCCGCTTCCTAGTAGCAGACCGGACGAACGAGCACGGCGCCACCGCGCTCAAGCCCGCGGCGCAGGGGAAACCCCGCGAGGGTATTTCCCGATATTCCAGCACTGCCTTGCCGCCGGGCTGGTGCTTCCATTCCCTTCGTTACTGGAGGCGGTGCTGGCGTTCTACCAGGTCCAGTTGCTGCATCTTCACCCCAACTCTGTCCTCATCCTCGCCGTCTTCACGTACCTCTGCGAGGCGTACCTGGGCTTGGAGCCCACAGTGGGGCTCTTCCGGTGCTTCTACGCGCTCCGGAACACGGCGAAAAGCGAGCGCTCAAAGTGCGTCTCGTTCCGCATCGTGGACGACATGGGGAGCATCTACATCCCCATGTTGTGGAGCGACGGCAAGGTCGTCACCTCGGTGACGAAGAAGGTGGACGACTTCCTCCAGAAGTGGTTCTTCGTCGGGGTGGAGCATCCCTGCGCCTTCCTCGAGGTCCCCGATGAGTCGCCGCTGAAGAACTCCCACTAGGGCAAGGCGCCCTTCGACGGCGCGAAGAACGCGAGCCTGATGTGACGCCTGAGTTTCCTCCGCGAGGAGGGCCTCACGGGGCAGACCATTGTGGCCGAGTTTGTAACGCGCTGCATCGATCCCCTCCAGGCACACTCGGTGCCCATGTGGATGTACTCTGGGCCAAACGACAAGATGTGGTTCCACCGTGAGGACAACGAGAAGGACACCGTCGACAACGTCTTGTCCGCGCTCTTCATCAACCCGATGATGCCTGCCGCGGATAAGCTCCCCATCACGCTCCGGCCTCTCCATCAATACAACATGACTGAGCACATGGTCATCTTGGACAGAATGCCTCCATTCACCCCGGCAGGCCAGGCGGGGATGGAGGTGCCGGAGCCGGCGGCGCGGGGTGCGGAGGAAGCGGATTCTCCCTCGGCCTCGAGAGCTGGGCTTGGCGGGGAGGAGGCCGAGGCAGAGGAGGTGTCCTCTTCGAGGGCAGGGCCATTTACTGACGAGATTTGCGACATATCGTCAGGCGATGATGACGCCTTTGTGGTGGTGCCCTCGCGCCCCATGGAGGAGAAGATTGAGGAGAGGGAGGCCTCCGACGCGGAGGCCACTCCGGGGAGGCGCGAGCAACGCACCAAGGCTGTCGTGGACCGCTCTGGGGCGAGGCCGTCCGACGTCCCCTCCAAGAGGAAAGCGGTGGCGCCTCCGGAGGGGTCAGGCGCCCAGACCATGCCCTCCTGGCGCTCGCCAGGCCTGGCGTGGGTCGACACTGGCGCTCCACCGTCTGGGTAAGTGTTCCTGGCACTTGGTCGTTTGACTCCTGTTTCTTTTTGCTTTATCCTCTCTTGTAGGTCTTTTCTTGGTTCTTGCCAGTGATCTTGTGCCTGCGAAGCGCCGTAAGCTTCGCAAGGCGGCAGATGTGAAGAGAGTCACGGCTGAGGTCGTGGCTGAAGAGGCCTCCACAGGCCCTACTGAGGAGGTTGCTCAAGGGGAGGCGACTGCGCCTCAGGCGGAGGCTGCAACGCCTCAGGCGGAGGATACCGCGCCTCGCCCAGAGGCCTTTGCGCCTCCTCCTGAGCCAATGGTAGTGGAGGCTCCGGAGGAGAGGACTGTCACTCCTCCTCGCGCAGTCACGCCTGCGCACGAGCCAACTTCGCCGCGCGAGCCAACTTCGGTCCGTGTGTCCACGCCTCCCGCGCAGCCAGAGGTCGAGGCGGGCCAGACGCCGCCAGGTGTGGACGAGTATGCAGGAGGGCTCCTTCTTCTCCTTCCCATCCCGCGGCAGGGGATGAGACCCAGGCTGGTGCAGGCGTCGAGGGGGCTGCTGACGCGGCCGGGGACGGAGTGCAACCTAGCCCCCGAGCGCGCTCCGGGGCCAGGCTCTCGGGCCTCGACTCGGGGGCTGGGCCCTCGACAAGCGAAGACCTGGTCCATCGTGGCTGGGACTGGAGCGCGGGGCATCGCGAGGTCGCCTTTCGCCTCGTGAGGGAGTCCCTGGAGGGCTTGGAGGCGCAACTCGCCCTCGAGGACATACAACTCGCACAGCAGCGCGAGGAGCTGGCGAGGGCGTGGGTGTCCTTCAACGCGGCCGTCGAGGCTCGCCGCCAAGAGGACCTGGCGCTGCAGGTCGCACGTGAGGAGTCCATCCGCTTCGCCAAGGAGATCCGCGAGGGGGGCATCCACGACGCCTGAGGTGGCTCGTTACATGGAGAGCTCGGAGGGTTGACCCTCGAGAGAAGCCTTTGGAGCTTGGAGGTTTAAGCCGTGAGATTTTAACCTCTAGAGACAAAAAATGCTTGGAGGTTGAGCCGTAAGCTGCCTCTTATGCTAGATGTCTTGACGTGACAATGATCACAGGCGTGACGATGATCACGTTTTTCTTTTCATCCTTCTGGAGACAAAAAAATGCTTGGAGGTTGAGCCGTAAGCTGCCTCTTCCGCCAGATGTCTTGACGTGACAATGATCACGGGCGTGACGATGATCACGGGTAGAACTTGCGCAGGTGCATGATGTTCCATGGGTTCTTGACGGGAATGCCGTCTTGAGTCTCGAGACGAGCCGCGCCAGGCCTGGCGATGCGGGTGACCCTGTAGGGACCTTCCCACATCGGTGACAGCTTGTGGAGGCCTTCCCTGGAGAAGATTCGCCTGAGGACGAGATCGCCTGTCTCCAGTGTGCGCGAGCACACATTGCGGCTGTGGTAGCGTCACAGGTCCTGCTGGTATTTGGCCGCCCGGAGGGCGGCGCGGCGTCGTAGTCCCTCCAGAAACAGCAGGTTATCGTTGTGGAGGTCCTCTTGCTGGTCCTCGTTAAAGGAAAGGACCCGTGGGGATCCATGCTTTATCTCTGTGGGGAGGACTGCTTCGGCTCCATAGACGAGGGCGAATGGTGTTTCCCCCGTAGGCTTGGGTGGCGTTGTGCGGATAGACCAGAGCACCGAAGGGAGCTCGCTGATCCAGCCCTTGCCGTGGCCTTTGAGGATGTCGAAGGTCCTGGTCTTTAAGCCCTTGAGGACTTCTGCGTTTGCTCGCTCGGCCTGTCCATTGCTCTGTGGATGAGTGACTAAGGCAAAGCAGAGCTTGATGCCCATCCTTTCGCAGTAAGCTCTGAAGAGGCCACTGGTGAATTGCGAGCCGTTGTCGGTGATAATGCGGTTAGGCACTCCGAAGCGACAGACCAGGCCTCTGATGAATTTCACCGCCGCGCCTGCTGGAATTGTGCGCGTCGCCTCCACTTCGGGCCACTTAGTGAACTTGTTGATGGCCACGAAGAGGTAGTGATATCCCCCTTGCGTTGTTGGGAAAGGTCCCAGGATGTCCAGCCCCCAGACCGTGAACGGCCAGGAGAGCGGAACGGTCTGTAGCCCCAGCGCAGGTTGGTGGATTTGCTTGGCGTGGAATTGGCAAGCTTCACATGCTTGAACGACGTCAACTGCATCCTGAAGTGCTTGAGGCCAGTAGAAGCCGCTCCTGAAGATTTTGCCTGCGAGGGTGCGGGCGCACGAATGGTGGCCGCATTCCCCGCTGTGGATGTCCTTGATCAGCATTTTGCCTTCTTCAGGAGGAACGCATTTGAGCACGATGTCGTTTGGGCGCTTGCGCTAGAGACTTCCTTCGAGGATGTGGTAAGATTTTGCCTGGCGAGCAATTCGCTCCGCTTCAACATCTTCCTCGGGAAGGATCCCTTTGTCGAGGTAGTCTTTGATCTCGTCAATCCATCCTGCTTCTTGATGCGCCGCTGTGAGCAACAGACGTTCCCCTGTAGGGGGCCCGCAATCGGGAGCCCCGTCTGTAGGTGGTGGCGGGAGCGCTTCGTCTGTGCTTGCGGGCATGGCCTCTTGAGGCTGATTTATGGATGCCTTGATGAGTCTTTCTTCAAAGACGCCTGGCAGCTGAGCTTGCCTCTTTGACGCGCGTTTGGCGATGTGCATGAGCCTCTTGATTCTCTTTCTTGGGATGTGCATGAGCTCCATTCCCCTAAAGTGCTTCTCAAGCCTGCGGACCTCCTCAAGGTATGCGGTCATGTGGTCATCTTTAGGCTTGTAGCTCTTATTGGGGAAGTTAACCAGCAGCTGGGAGTCACCCTTGATGAGCAGGTGCTTGATGCCCAAAGCTATTGCGGCACGTAGGCCCGCGAGCAAGCCTTCGTACTCAGCAATATTGTTGGAGATCTTGTCGATTCCGAAGCACGGCTGGACCGCGTAATAGAGCTTGTCGCCCTTTGGTGAGATCAGGACCACGCCGGCCCATCTGTGGCGACAAGCGAAAGCTCCATCGAACTTCATGGTCCAGTGGCTCGGCATTTTGTCTCCCGAGGGCTCTTGGTCTTCTTCTAGAGGCTCTTCAGGGGTTGGGCCAGTCCATTCGGCAACGAAGTCCGCCAGCGCTCTTCCTTTGATTACCCTTGTGGTATCGAAGCGCAAGTTGAATGGCTGTAGCTCTATATTCCACCCCGCGACACGATCTGTGGCGTTAGGGTTGCGCAGGATCTGTTCCAGGGGAAAGGAGGTGACCACCTTGATGGGGTGCCCCTGTAAGTAGTGTCGCAGTTTTCTTGAGGCGATGAGGAGCGAGACGAGGAGCTTTTGCTGCATGGTGTACCGCTCGCGAGCATCGCGCATTACTGTGCTGACGAAGTATACTGGATGCTCAACAAGGGTTGTCAGTTTAGTCTTGGCACACTCTGTCTGAGGAGGCTCTGCAGGGCTCTCAAGGGGGCTTGCCTGTGGAGAGCCCTCGAGAGGGTTGGCCTGTGGAGGCTCTTCAGGCTTCCTGGCGAGATTATCCTGTAGCGGTGGACTTGGGGCAGGCTCCGCTTGTGGCTTTGGGCCTTGCAGTGGGTTTGTGGGGCATGTTCCTTTGCCAAGCTGCTCGTCAGGCGGTTTTGGCTTTGGATTGGTTGCACTCTTCTTGTGGAGGACTGGCTCTTCCCTCTCTACCACAAGGACGGCACTGGCGGTCTGTGGAATGGCTGATAAATACAGCTTCAGGTGCTCGCCATTCCTTGGGGCGACCATGACTGGTGGGCTGGCCAGGTACCTCTTCAAATCCTCAAATGCTTTTTCCACTTCAGGAGTCCACTTGAAAGTGCCAGTTCTTTTCATGATCTTGAAGAACGGCAGAGCCCTCTCGCCAAACTTGGAGATGAATCTACCCAAGTTGGCCATGCAGCCTGCTAAGAGTTGCATATCCTTGAGCCGGCGTGGAGGTTGCATTTCCTCTATGGCCTTGATTTTGTCAGGGTTTGCCTCTATGCCTCGGTGGGACACGAGGAACCAAGCAATTTGCCTAAAGGCACTCCGAAGACGCACTTGGCGGGGTTGAGCTTGATGTTCACCTTGTGCAAGCTGGCGAAAGTATCTTCAAGGTCCCTGAGGAGAGTGTTTCCCTCTCGAGATTTGACGACAATGTCATCGACATAAGCCTTGGCATTTCTGCCCATTTGCTCGTCAAGTGCTATCCTCATTAGCCTCTGGAAGGTGGCTCCAGCGTTCTTCAGGCCGAAAGGCATGCAGACATAGCAATACACACCGCAAGGGGTGAGGAAAGTCGTCTTGTCCTCGTCTTCCTTAGCCATTTTTATCTGGTGATAACCAGAGAAAGAGTCGAGGAAGCAGAGGAGGTCGTAGCCTGCCGTGGAGTCCACAATCTGGTCGATTCTTGGCATGGGATAAGGGTCTTTTGGGCAAGCCTTGTTCACATCAGTGTAGTCGATGCAGAGGCGGCCTCCCCCGGCAGGTTTTGGGACGACCACGCCGTTGGAGAGCCAAGTGAGGTGTGCGACTTCGCGGACGACCTTTGTCGCTTTTAGCTTCTCGACCTCTTTGACGATGAATGCTTGCTTCTCAGGGGCTTGTTTTCTTGCTTTTTGCTTGAAGGGGCATGTGTTTGGACACACGGCTAAGTGGTGCTCGATCACCTCCCTCGGTACACCGGTCATATCTGACGGAGTCCGTGCGAACATGTCAAAGTTTGCCCGGAGGAAGGCGATGAGCGCGCTTTCCTATTTGGGAGGCAGCGCAACGCCAATAGTGACGCTAGCCCCCGAGCCCTCAGCCCCCGAGTTGCTGGAGCTTAGAGAGACTTTCTTTGTAGAGGCTGGCTCCTGGGAGAACAACTGCTTCTTCTTCTTCTTGGGTCTCTCGAGAGGCTCCATGTCCTCGTCTGCAGGGAACTCCATGGCGGCTGCATTGTAGGCCGTCTCGACAACGCGTGTGGCATCCATGACATGTCCACGGATGGTGATTATGCCAGCGCTGCCGGGGATCTTGACCATGTTGTAGGCATGATGCGTGACGGCCATGAATTTCGCGAGGGCGGGGTAGCCGAGGATGGCGTTCTACGGCAGGCCGATGTGCGCAACATCGAAGTCGATGTGCTCGGTGCGGTAGTTTTCCTTGCTGCTGAAGGTGACGGCAAGCCTGACCTGCCCCAGAGGCTCAATCGAGCCGCTGGTGACTCCCGTGAAGGGCCTAGAGGGCATGAGCCGCTCGTAGGGCACTTGAAGCGCTTCGAACGTCCCAATGGAGATGACATTCAGGCCTGCTCCACCATCAATGAGTGTCTTGGAGACAGCGATGTTGTCGATGGTAGGGCTACAGACCAGCGGGAGGGTTCCAACAGTCTTGGTGGACTTGGGGTGGTCCTGAGCGTCGAGGGCGATGGTGTATTGCGACCACTTGAGGGGCCTGGAGGTCTCGAGGCTGGGGAGGGCGGCATTGAGCTCGCGAGCGAGCTGCTTGAACTGATTGTTCGACTTGGGCGCCTGTGCTCCAACGAGGATGCAGGCCATGGCGCCTCTTGGAGCTTGATAGCCTCCATCTTCCTCGTCAGGGAGGTTTCCGTTCCTCTCCGCAGCGTTGGCCTGATTGCCAGATGCTTTCTGGTAGCCGCTCTTGCGCCCACTTCCGCGGCTGCCGCTGCCTTCTGCTTGTTCACGCTCCTTGCTCAACCTCTTGAGGTCGAATGGGCGGTAGATGCAGAATGGGCGGTGGTCGTCTTTTCTCTCCCCAGGCTCGGGAGAGTCCATGCGGGTGCCCTTCGCGTCAGGCTCTGCCGCGAGGACCGCGGTGAACTTGCGCTTGGGCTCCTCCTTCTTCTTCTGGCTTCTGGACCCCTCAGCGTGCTCGTCCCCTCTCGAGGACATCTTGACGAAGAGGAGTCCCTCTTCAGCCTTGGTGCACTTGTCCGCCAGGTCGAACAGCTTCACCACAGAGGTGAGCTTGTCGTGGATACCCAGCTTCTCGAGCATCCTGTTGTTGGTGACGCCCTCGCGGAAGGCGGCAATGACTTGAGAGTCAGGGATGTTCGGGATCTTGTTGCGCACTTGGCTGAAGCGCTGGATGTACTTGCGGAGGGTCTCATCCTTCTTCTGCACGCGCAGGTCATCGTGGGTGAGCGCGCGCTTGTACGTCCCCTTGAAGTTGGAGACGAACTGCTTGCAGACCTCCTCCCAAGAGTTCACAGAATCCTCAGGGAGGTTCAGGAGCCACGACAGCGCAGAGTCGCGAAGCGCGTGGGAGAATCAGTTGGCCATGACCTTGTCGTCTCTGCATGCCGCTTGGATGGAGGTGGTGTAGAGCTGCAGGAACTAAATGGGGTTGCTGGAGCCGTCATAGCCCTTGGGGAGAGTCGGCCTGAACTTCGGGGGCCATACCACGCGGCGCAGGGAGCGGGTGAACGCCATGCAGCCCGTGGCGTACGTGGCGACCCCGTGCTGTAGTGCGTTGCGGTTGTGCTGGCCCGCCTGGCCGATTTCTTCCAAAGGCCGGTTTTGGCGGTTGCGTTGGAGCTCCATTCCCACGCGCGCGTCTGGAGCGGTGCGCTGCACGATCAAGCAGTCGTGAGGCGAGGACGCGTGCGAGGCAGCCCTCTGCGTCGCAGCCGGTGCAGGCCCTGGTGGGGGCGGAGGCGCATCTGGCGCAGCCATGCCCACGAGGGAGGGGGGCACGGCGGACAGCGACGAAGCGGGGCGAGTTGTGGCGATGTCGACGAGGTGGTTGAGGCGCTCCAACCACTGCTCGTGGGCCTCAGTGGTAGGCTGATAGCGGAGAAGTTCTTGCGCCATGAGCAGAGCGATGTGCGGTGCAGGGTCCGTCCTGCCTGGACCGGAGCCGCTCGGACGCCGCGTCGGGTGCGACGACTGCGCGTCCTCCTGGTGCTCGGAGTTGTGCTCGGGCTCTTCCACATGAGAGCCTGAGTCGGCGTGCTCCTCACAGAGGGGTTGCCCCCGTCGTGCGCGCGTGGCCGTGGCGCCGGGCATGACGCGTGCTCCTTCAGGCGCGCGCCGGTGGGCGCGGGCGGCGCGGGTAGCTCGGGTGTTCGCCATGGCGCGGAGGCGGCTCAAAGGTCGTTGACGCGCCTCAATCCCCTACCTGGCGCGCCAAATGTCGGGTTGTGACTCCCACGAAACAGGGGTGGTCACTCCCTGAGGAGAAGTTCGTGAAGGGGATTGAACACGGAGGTCAAGACCCTCGTGAGGCACGACGACGGTGCTCGCCGGGCCTGGAGAGGAACACCCACGACAGAGATGGACACCAGCTCGTACCCAGGTTCACGGCCCTCAGGAGGAGGTAAAACCGCTACTCCTACTTGTCTGTATCGCGTTGTGGAGGATTACAGTACAACTGAGCTATACGAAGACCCCCTTGAGGCGGTTCATGCCTGGGGAGGGAAGTAATGGTCTTCTTCCTCCTCCAGCCGAAGGCTAGTCTACTTGGCTGAGCTAGGGTTTACATGTGTTCCCCAAGCAATTGGCCGACCCCCTCTATGGTGGAGGTCTGTCTCCTTTTATAGGCGCCACAGGCATCTTCCTTGCGTTTGGCGTCCGGGGTAGGCTCCCACACGGCAGCGGCGTGGAGGAGTTGGAGTCCACCGCTGCGGGATCGTTTCTGGACGCGGTCCATCGTCGATAAAGTTGGGCGTGGTGGCCGACAGGCTGCAGACCGCGCAGAACGGCTCGCAGGGGTTGCAGTCTCTGAGGTGGAGCCCACGATGACGATCTTCTTGCAGGGTTGCGTCGTCCAGGTGCTTTATCACCAGGGAGGAAAGTCCTGGCTGTCGTGGAGCAGGCGGTGCAACTTTATTGACTCCTTTATCACCAAAACCGCAAAGGGAGCGCCTACGTCCATCTACGGATACGGCAGAGGCCATGTGCGCCCTGCCGTACTTCCTTGGCCGCGAAGCTTCCCCGCAGGCCCGAGTGGGCCTGTGGAGGGATTTCTGTTGACTTCCCGACAGGCCCATATCGCCTCGGGAGGGTCTCTTGAAGCGCAGGTCCTCTTCAGGCCTTCGCTTCCTCTTCAGGCCCTCAAGAGGATTTCTCTCTCGAGGGTCTTTTCAAGCGGTGGCTTGGTCCTTAGTCGTTTCGTCTGATCTGCCGCGAGCGAGGCCTGGGGAGAGTGGGCTCTTCATACCCCAATCTCCACTGGGCTGATAGTTTAATTAGCACTTTAACATCATTAGCAGTTCTATCAACAATATCATGTAAATCACTAATTGCATGAAAAAAATTCATTAAATGATTCTCTATTCTCGTATTAAAATTGCATAGCTTAACAATAAAATCATCTAATTCATCAAAGCATTGAGCAGGAGGTTTAGAGTAAGGAATATCTCTATCATCAAACCTTTGGAGAGAGTGTACCTCAATAACGGTTGGAGGAGCAATAGGCTTACATAATTCTTCAATAGAAGGTAAATACTTCACATCTTCAGATTTAATACCACTTTCTTGAAGAGATCTTTTTAGCTTCCCTCGTTGTTTTTTCATTTAATTCAATCATATATCTCTTCTTCGGTGTTGGTGGAGGTGTTAGAGTAGGTTCAGGAATATCCCAATCATCATTATTCTTGCATATAGTAGCCAATAATTCTATAGCTTCCTCAGGAGTCCTTTTCCTGAAAACACAACTAGCAAAACTATCCAGGTATGTCCTACATTCAGCAGTTAGTACACTATAAAATATATCAAGTAGATCATTTTTCTCCAAATCATTTTCGGTTGTCCCCTCAAGATGTAACAAAAGCGTGTCCAAGCTTTGGGCAATTTCTCACCCTCATCTTGATTAAAATTATAGATTCTTAAAAAAGCATCATGTTGAGCACTAGCAGGGAAATATTTTCTAAAAAAAGCATCAAGCAAACCCTTAGGACTAGTGATGGAACCAGGAGACAAATTATCAAGTTTTAGCTTCTCCTTTTAATGAGAAAGGAAATATTTTAGCAACAAAGTAAGTGCGCATTTTAATGTCTTCAGCAAATAATCCACTTAAATCACACAATACACTCATGTGTTCTACATCACTTTCATTTTCAGTTCCACAAAAAGGTTCTCTTTCAACTATAGTTATATGAGCCAAATCAATAGAGAAATCATAATCTTTATCTTTTATGTTTACAGGAGATGTAGCAAATTTAACATCAGGAGATAATTTATACTTAACAGCGCGTTTTTCAATAAGTTTTTCATAGGCACTAGCATCTTTCATAGCATTAATTTCTTGAACAAGAGCATCATCAAGATTCACAAACATATCATCACACTCATCATTAGTATCACAAGTAAATTCAGGTGAATTAACAGGTGTTTCAGCATTTTCATCAGGAATTTCAGCATTTTCAATTTATTTAGATTTAGCAATAGTAGCATTTAAAAAGGGACATAATGAACCAGTTTCATCAAGAACAGTAGAAGCATCATCATAAGTAACTTCAGATTCAACAGTAGTAATAGAACGTGTAGGTTGTGGTGGTGTAACAAGCTTACTCAACACAGATGGAGAGTCAAGCGCAACAACAGAGTTCAGAGTTGTACCTTTCCTTGTAGTGGATGGCACAATGAGAAACTTCTTATCAGCATTTCTTCTCATGATGAATAAATTCCAGCGAACAATATCACACTCAGGTGGGCTTGCAAATAAAGCTACGCTCCCCGGCAACGGCGCCAGAAAATAGACTTGATGACCCACAAGTATAGGGGGTCGCAACAGTCTTCGGGGGAAGTAAAACCCAAATTTATTGATTCGACACAAGGGGAGCCAAAGAATATTTGTAAGCTTTAACAAATGATTTGTCAGATCAGCTGCACCTGTGAATAGACTTGCTTGAGGAAGATTATCAGTAGCAACAGTTTTATAGCAGAGACAATAGTGAAATAACAGTAGCAGGAGAACTAAGACAGCGATTGTGATTGAAGTAGACAGCAAGATTAAAATACTGTATGCACATGGACGGATGTACGGCCGTTGCATGGACGAGATAATTCATGTAATAACATAGCATAGGCATTTGCAGATAAATAATATAAAGCATCCAAGTATTAACTAATCATAAGTATGTATTCTAATTTAGTTGTGTGTGGTCGAAATGAGAAACGTGCACATCATGTTTTGTCCTGCCAGCCCGTTTGCAGCGGAGTCTCAAGGAAAACTACTACCAATTAAGGTAATCCTTTTAATAAAGTACCGGAGCAAAGCATTAACACTCTGTGAATACATGTGATCCTCACATCATTGCAATTCCCTCCGGTTATCCCAATTGTTTTCACTTTGGGGCCATCGGTTCCGCACAATAACGTGTGTATACAACTCATAGATATGATCCAAAACAATAATTGTCATCATAATTCAATAACATGTTCAGATCTGAAATCATGGCACTCGGGCCGTAGTGTCAAGCATTAAGCATAACAAGTTACAACAATGACGTAAAACACCGATAACGGATACTAGACACGATGCCCTAACAATATTACAGCTATTACATGAGTGATCTCATCCAATCCCTACCATCCACTCAAGACTATATCGGTGAATTACTCACTCATGGATGGGGGAAACATGGATGGTTGATGAAGCGGTGGAGATGATGATGGTGATGATCCCCTTTGATTCCCCGTCCCGGCAGGGTGCTGAAACAGAGACTTCTGGTCCCCGAACTAGGGTTCGCGATGGCGGCGACGCACGGGTGTGTTATCTAAAAAAGTGTCTATCCCCCAAGCGTTTTTAGGTCAGAGAGGTCTTGTAGCCGCGAGGGGGTCGCGAGGAGGTGGCCAAGGTGGCCGCACCACCTCCTGGCACTGCCAGATGGGCCCTGCGCCACAGGGTGGTGTGGGCCCCTCAGGCCTCTTCTCCGTTTGGTCTTCGTGGTTCTGAGTTCCCCCCGGATGAAAAATAACTTATGTTTGGATTTTGAGGTTTTTTTTCGAAGTTGATATTTCTACAAAAACAAGACACCGGGGTAATTCTGCTGAAAACAACGCTAGTCCGCGTTAGTTGCATCCAAAACACACAAATTAGAGGTAAATCAATAGTAAAAGTGTTCGGGAAAGTAGATACGTTTTGAACGTATCAGCCAGCGACGCCGCGACAGGCGTGGGCGCCGTGGTGGTGGACATGGCGAGGGCACCGAGCGCGGCAGATGATAATAGTGGTGACCACAACACGGCCGGGAGCAGTGGAGTGCAAGCGACGACAACCGGAATCGAAGGACGGATGCGATTGGGGAAGAAGGACGGAGAGACGGTGGGATCGGGAGTTGTAGGAGAGGCAGCCTGACGACGTGAGGGGATCGGGGGAGGAGGATGAAGTGTGAGTGGAACGGAAAATAAAAAGATATATGGATTGAAGAAACCGCAAGTAGGGCCGCAAAACGATTAAAGAATCAACCATCTTTCACCACGTGGGATGCACCACAAGCCAGTAATCCCAGCTCGGTTAGATATCTTAGGGGATGTGCCATACTGAAATAGCTTCAGGAGCAGATGAAGCAAATGCGCCTTCTTACTTCATCTGCTCCAACCTGTTGTCTGTGAATATATGATAGCTATCGTATCTGTAGTTCTGCCTTGAATGCAATCTGCGAGCGAATGGGTGCTATCAGTACCTGAGTAGCATCGGATCGATGGCCGGCCGGCGGTAAAACATCTTCTTGCTTTCGCTGGGCTAGCGTAGCCACAATGAATCAATGATACGGCTGGCGGCATCTCTTTTGTGTAATGTTTGGTAAGTTGGCACGGTCTGTCTGCGCATTACTAATCCAAATGCATATTGTCCAAATGGCCCTAGTGCTCGCTTCCGTACAACAGCGTCTGTAGTCCAACGGTTAGGATAATTGCCTTCCAAGCAATAGACCCGGGTTCGACTCCCGGCAGACGCATCAATTGCAGTTTTGTTACCCATGTCCCTCTTTTTTTCCGCGAATGGGCAAATAATGTCTACGGAGAATTATTGTTGTCTCAGGATACAAGTAACTTCCAAAACATCCGCCTTACTTTTGCTATGGAAAAAGTTTAAAACAAACCTTAAACTCGTAGCCAAAAGTTAAATCAAACCCTGAACTTGCAATCCCCGAAATTAGGCACTCTGAACTCTGCAATCCCGGACATTTTGAACCCTAGACCCGGGATAATTCGTAAATAAAAATGAAGTGTTTAATAATAATCCGTTGCTCTCAATTGCAGTTTTGTGACCCATGTCTTTTTTGGAGAATGGGCAAATAATGTCTACGGAGAATTATTGTTGTCTCAGGATACAAAACTTCCAAAACATCCGTCTTACTTTTTCTATGAAAAAAATTCAAAACAAACCTTGAACTCGTAGCCAAAAGTTAAATAGAACCCTAAACTTGCAATCCCCGAAATTAGGCACTCTGAACTCTGCAATCCCGGACATTTTGAACCCTAGACCCGGGATAATTCGTAAATAAAAATGAAGTGTTTAATAATAATCCGTTGCTCTCAATTGCAGTTTTGTGACCCATGTCTTTTTTGGAGAATGGGCAAATAATGTCTACGGAGAATTATTGTTGTCTCAGGATACAAAACTTCCAAAACATCCGTCTTACTTTTTCTATGAAAAAAATTCAAAACAAACCTTGAACTCGTAGCCAAAAGTTAAATAGAACCCTAAACTTGCAATCCCCGAAATTGGCACTCTGAACTCTACAATTCCGGACATTTTGAACCCTAGACCCGAGATGATTCGTAAATAAAAATGAAGTGTTTAATAATAATCCGTTGCTCTCACTGACAAACAAGTCCCACTTGTCATCCAATTTAAAAAGTCAACGCTCCTCGCCCCCGCCTAACCGGACCGCGTCCACGCCATGGATGCCCATGGCCGGAGCTCGTCCGCGCTCGCACCATCGCCAAACCCCGTCCGCGCCTGCTCATGGTCGGAGCTCATCCGCGCCTGCACCTTGTCAGAGTGTGTCCGCGCCCACGCCGGAGTTCGTGCCCGTGGCCGGAGATCGTCTGCACTCGCGCCTTGCCGGAGCACGCCCAGGCCAATGCCCGCGCCTGGCCGGAGTGCGTCTACGTCATGGCCGCTCATGGCCGGAGTCCGTGCCCGTGGCCGGAGCTCGTCTACACTCGCGCCTTGCCGAAGCACGTCTGCGCCATGGCCGCACATGGTCGGAGCTCGTCCGCGTCTGGCTGGACTGCGTCGCACGTGCTCTACGTCAAGGCGACGCGGTGGCGACGTCGCGCACGGACACAGGACACAGGACACAGCGCCATTTGTCTGCGCCTCTGCGGGTGGTCGGCGCCTGTGCCCGGAGCTTCTCTATTCCTCCGTTGGATTTAGAGAATAAAAATAAATTTTATTGATTATGACATGTGGGTCCCACATGTTGGTGTCACTGGTCTGCAATCCCGGTCAGGATTATTGCTTTCCCGGTGTGTCAAACCGGCGTAGGGTTCAAAATGTCCGGGATTGCAGAGTTCAGATTGCCAATTTCGAGAATTGCAATTTCAGGGTTCGATTTAACTTTTGGCTACAAGTTTAAGGTTTGTTTTAGACTTTTTCCTTTTGCTATTGTAGGACATACTATGGATTGATAGGCCAAGTAGCCAGCCCATATGTTGAAATGTCTGTTTCCACTTGTCGAAGTGCCCTAAGCTAAGTAGCTCGCCATCATACTTCCACATCTTGGTGAAGTCTGTAACATAAGTTCTTATGTATCTTGTTACACCTAAATGTAATTCTATGCAACATAACTTCATATCTGACATAAACAGGATAAAATTTACCTTATATGGGAGGGGCCACAAAGACAACAGGGTTTGCATAGAGAGAGTTCTAAGAGCAGGGAACGTCTCCGAAGACAATGAAGAAGTACCATGTCCGTGCAACACAGTCAAATGGATTATATAACTGCTCCAAACCATAATTCATCACTAAGTACGATGGTAATCCAGCACTAAGTACAATGGTAATACCTTCTCTCTTACAATCCTTGGATTAAGCTAGAAAAACTGTAGGGAAATTCAGCTGTGACCCAACCTTATTCACGCAGCGCTGTCAGCTATAATGTCTGCCTGTTTGCTTGCTGGTCACCATGCTCGCTCATCCGTAGCAGCGAATAGGGTCGTTGCAGCCCTTCTGCGCAGATTGCCTGAAACCGAAGCGACCTCCCTTCTCCAGGTACTGCTGGTGGTACTCCTCCGCCCGGTAGAACCTCTTCGCGGGCAGGATCTCAGTGACTATCGTCCGGTTCAGAACCTTCTGGTGCCTCTCCACAAACTCCAGCGCCGCCTTCTCCTGCTCCGGGGTGTAGTAGTAGATCCCTGACCTGTACTGGGTCCCGACATCACCCCCCTGTGTGAACATATTTCAGAAATTTAAGTGATCAGAAACACTAGTGATGAACCTTAAGAAACCTTAAGAAAAAGAAACTGAAATGTTGTCATTTGTCAGAAACAAGTTTAGAGATGAGCCTATGTGATGCCCAGAAACAAGTTCCACTGCTCGGAATCAAATGAGATACTGAATATTAATCAGCAACACGAGTAAGTTCAGTTATGAGATTGAAAAGCTGCTATAGTATAGTTCAAAAGGCTATGAACTAGTTTGAAATATTAATTGGGAAATGTCTTCATACGAATGGTCAGCCTACAATTTAGGGTCCAAAGCACTCTGCCGCTATCGGCTCGAGCAACGGGAGAGGTAGGGGATGGGGAAGGATAACGATGAGG
This sequence comes from Poa annua, assembly GCA_026929855.1. NCBI lineage: Eukaryota > Viridiplantae > Streptophyta > Magnoliopsida > Poales > Poaceae > Poa > Poa annua. The sequence goes on along the minus strand of CM049431.1, from coordinate 72,351,123 downwards.
TCAACAGCCACTCTAGAGGAAGTAACTGGCGGCATAACAGGTAATGAGCTTCATGTCAGTCTTAGAAGATTGGAGTGTACGGTGTACCAGCAATAGCGTCTCAAATCGGTGAGTTGCACAAGGAGTAGACGACGGTGGGGTAGAGGATGGAGCGGCGAGAAGTCGGTGTATCCTAAAAAAAATCAACGGCACTGCAGTGTAAGTGTATACTGCAGCTCAGCCTAACGGCTAAACTTAGCACCACTCTCGGCATAACACAAAACTGCACAAATTTGAAGCACTGTGATACTACTACTAACCGCTGGAGGTCAGGGTCTAGCAAGTTATTTCGTCTAAAACCTAGTCAGGAACAAGGCCTGTGCAATGCATATTTGCTCAAAACCTAACTGTAATCAATGTTTATTTGAAAGGGAACTGTAATCAATGTTGGCAGCAAGTTTGCACATCCAACGGTGCATCACAGACATGAACTGTACTGACAGTCGCATTGTAGGCATCAAATGTCCATGTGCTACTAATCTCCAGGCTGAATAATGATTTTGCATTTCATTGTTCCGGTACTAGTTCCTAACACCAAGTGCGCGAAGGTCGCCTGAATAATGATTTTGCATTTCATTGTTCCGGTACTAGTTCCTAACACCAAGTGCGCGAAGGTCGCCTGAATAATGATTTTGCATTTCATTGTTCCGGTACTAGTTCCTAACACCAAGTGCGCGAAGGTCGCCTGAATAATGATTTTGCATTTCATTGTTCCGGTACTAGTTCCTAACACCAAGTGGGCGAAGGTCGCCTGAATAATGATTTTGCATTTCATTGTTCCGGTTAAGGCGTGTGCTTTAAGTGTGACACAGAAGCCAGAAATAACACGAGCGTCGCTTTGGCCGAGTGGTTAAGGCGTGTGCCTGCTAAGTACATGGGGTTTCCCCGCGAGAGTTCGAATCTCTCAGGCGACGACTTTTTGTTTTGCTTTCCCTGGTTAATTTTTCGATGATTCATATCTGTTCTAGTGCGTTCGGTTAACAATTTTCACCCAAAAAACTCTCAACCTAATTTCCCGAGCAACTTTCTAATCTCCAGAAAATTTTCCCCAATCCAGACCTCCGAATTCTCACTCCCCAAAAGGAAATCGAAAGTAAAATTGAAATAGGGCAGCCAGCAGATTGTGTGGCTGAGGAGTTATCAGTTATCACGGACCTGGCGATTGGGCGTGGTCGGGTCGTGTTTGGCGAAGAAGGTGTCGAGGAGGTCGTCGAACTTGCATGTGGCGGGGTCGTACTGGACGCGGACGACCTCGTTGTGGCCGGTGGCGCCGGAGCAGACGTCCTCGTAGGTGGGGTCGTGGAGGGCGCCCTGGCTGTAGCCGACCTCGGTGCGCGTGACCCCGGGCACGCGCTGGAACACCAGCTCGACGCCCCAGAAGCAGCCGGCCCCGAACTGCGCGAACTCGTTCCCGGGCACCGCCGGCTTGTCCTCGTCGGGCCCCTGCGCCAGCGCCGCCGACGCCTCGGACGCGCGCGGGCTGCCCCCGCCCCCCAGCCCCAGCTTCCCGAGCCAGCTCATCGCCGCGAACCCGCTGGTGGTGGTGCCGGCGGTTCTGGTGGGGGCGAGGAAGCGGCGGTGGCGGAGCGAGGAGGAGGTGGTGGGGCGGAGGGTGGCGCCGGCGCCGAGGCGGGAGGCGAGGAGGAGAGGGGAGGTGGAGAGGGAGGCGGGTGAGGGGAGGAGGGGAGGCATCGATGCGGGCGAGGCTTTCCGCTCCCTTTTCTCTGCTCTCCCGGTTGCTTGCTTGGTTCGGTTGGTTTGGTTGGTGCTCGTTTTTTTCTTCTTCCTCCACGTCCTTCTCGCCGATGCCAAGCTTTGCCTTGCTCCTCTCTTCTCAGGATAGAGGAGAAAGTCGGTTCAGTTCAGACCGCTAGCAGGATAGGGTCCTCCCTCTAAATCCTGCAGGATTTTGTGTTTATATTTCCAACATCTAGTTTGTTTAGAATTTTCGTGCTGGAACTCTGTTCTTTACGAAAAACGTTTCTGGAATTCTAAACGAGATTACTCAGGTTAGGATGGCTGTTGCGGCCAAGAAAAACTCACATGAACATGGACATCGGTGTCAACTTTGGATGAGCTGCCCTGTGTTGGTTTCAGCAGTAATTCTTGGATAAGAGGATGAGAGGATCGTGTGACGCGGATTTGCGAAGGCGCTGCTGAACACGTAGACACGAAACTGACCGTGCATTGGACGACAGATACACAAATCGAGCAGGCAGGCGATGTTGACTCGTGAACTCTGTTCCAGTTCCAAACTTCCCAAAATCTCAGCGCCTCGTCGTCAACCCAGAGAAAAACTTATGATCGGATGATAGACCACGTATGCACCGTCTGTCCGTGCGGTCGCACGAAACCTACGCCATAACCAAAGGTACAGGTTGACGAGATTTTTTTTTATTTACCTTTCATTCATCACCTTACTTAGATTCAGTTATCAGTCTATCAGCATTGCCAACACAAAGGAGTCCTTTTAAGATGGAATAAAATGTGTCTTGAAACACAACAATAGCAAGAAATTAATTAGGATGGTATAAACAGGCTCTCCTGATCATGGAGTATGATGCACACGAGAACATAAGTATACAACTGCACTATACTTTTAAGTACAGCATTTACAAGAGGGGACAGATAGACGGGCTATCAGCACACACTCGGTTGTCAGTAACTCAGTATCAGCTTACACAGGTTAAAACAAGTCAAAATGCTGGGAACGGGCGCTACGACTTGCTCACCTTAGCTATTGTATCTCGTGGCGAGCATTGAGGAGGATGAGAAGCTTCTCCTGCTAACCCTCTAGTCCTTAGGGTCTTACTCTTACTCGCCTTACCTATGATATCTCGTGGCGAGCATGGAGGAGGATCAGAAGCTTCTACTGCTAACCCTCTAGTCCTAGTCTTACTCTTCTGCTTTCTAAGGCTTTCATGGCATGGAGCAAAGAACTCGTGTGACAGTGCGTCCTCTGAAGTGATCCTGCACCTGGGGTTAACCGCCAGGCACTTGTCTACAAGATCAAACAGCGAGTCAGGTAACTGCTCCAGGAACTCCGGCCTGCGGGCGTTGGCCACACACCATGTCTTGAGATCCACCGACTGCAGAAATTTGGCGTCGAATAACTCCTGGAAAATAAAGTGAGGACGATTTAACGGTGAGTGACTCGGGGATCGGTTCAAACGGTGCTCTCATGTGTCAAGCGGTGAGCCTGCTTACCGATGGGTATGAAGATTCACAATTATGCAATTTCGCTACTTCCCATAATTCTTCGCTGCCTCTGAGCTTCACTATTTCCTTTATGTTCCTGTTTGTTGAACATATTGCACAAGTTTAGCATGTTCTGTAATCAGGGAAGCAAAAATTGAAAATGCAGTAGCTAACTCACTGTTCAGGGTCTCCGCCAAAAGGTGTTTTGCCAGTTATCAAATACAGGAGTGTCACTCCAGCAGACCAGACATCAATTTTACAATCCTGATGAGAAGATCTCAGAAGAACCTGAAGGAAAGACACTACTTCATTATATGGCACATGAGAGCCACAAAAAACTCTTATGAGAAGCAGCGCAAAACCTCTGGAGCTCGGAACCCTTTAGTTCCGACACATGGACCTTCTCTTCGATGTTTCCCATGTCCTGCGAGTACCAATAGTTAGAGAATAATTGAGTTTGCCGGATTCAACACATTAGGTCTAATGCTGCTTACTGGACAAACATACCTTTGCTGTTCAACAAGCCAGAACCGGCAACAGGATTACCACCAGAACGCAGAGGCATTGGTGTGATTAAAAATAGCTTCTGATCCCCACCACCAACAGGAGCAGCTACCCTCTTCCTTTGGGAAACTGGAGCTGCCGGTTTATTTTGGTTGGCATTGTCCACTGCCTCCTGCCACATGTTCATTAATGCTTTCCGCCCTTTGTAAAGCATTGGCTGCTTTAACCTGTCCAACGATGTTTTCGTGCTTGTAGCATCTTTGGCAGAGGTTACACCCGATCCATCAGCAGCTTGGCTACCATACATACTTTTAGTGTCAATCCTAGGATTGCTGCCCACAGGGATTTTATTTGATCTTTTCCTCTTGGACCCAAGAGGTTGTTTTGAGTCAGCTCCTGCTTCGTTGGCATGGATCACTAGAGCGGACTTCAATGAAGATTGAGATGTGATATCCTTCCCGCATGAAAATGTCTCAGACTTACCTGATCAACCAAACTGAAATCTCAAGCTGCGGTGATGCATGACATATAAGAAGAGAAATATAGCATCTGTTTCATTCCATGAATGAGATTACATGAATGCTCCGTTCCGTAATCCAAGAGTTATAGTTTTTTGACAACTGTTTCAAAATGAATGGGTTTCAACTGTTTTTGCTGCCTCACCGTGTGCACAAATTGAGGGAAATTCCTTAAAATATGTAATTTGTTTGATCGCTCAGCTAACTTTCGAGAAAAATAATCGCTATTTCCATCTAATCTAACTACTGCATGCAGCATCTCAACAGAAAACAAACGTGCGCTAATTACCGTGCAGAAAAACTATAGCTCTTGGATTACGGAACGGAGGGAGTATCATTTTGGAGTAGCTAAAAAAGAATTCAAAAAATAGAAGATGAACTTACTGTTTTTCGATAACTTCTGGTGAAGATCCTGCATAGAAGTCCAAGGGAGGGAGACCACAATGAAAAAAAATGACAGTTAGCAACTAATACTACAGGAAACAATCATCAAAATAAAAGCAAGCATCAAGTTGGGAGATAGTACTTTCGCGAGAAAAAAAAAGGGATAACAGTACATGCACTAACATTTGCCAAGTTGAAGTCAATAAGATATCCCTTTGTCTGGTCACGAGAGAAGAGGAAATTTCCAGGTTTCACATCTCTATGCACTATTCCCTGGGAGCAGAAATATCAAATACTCAGGATTAGCAGGGTTAATCCTGGTGATAAGAACTCAATAGTTAATTAAGTTAACATGGAGTTAAACTGAACCTGTTTATGTAGGCTTGAAAGAGCTTTCAACAGACAATACCCATACCACTGCAACTGAAACAAATCTATTTCTTTTTTCAGATTCTGCGGAGAAAAGAGAAAATTATTAACAAAGATGAGCACATATCTATACTCGGTAGCAAAAATAACATCCATAGCAAGCAGAAATAGTTAACCTCCGGCCTGTCATGCTTTATGTGTTGTAAAACAAAGCAATCCAATTCACCACTCCTAAACGAGCCTTCATATCTAATCACGAAGTGACTGCCTCTGCAGAAGAAATAACAATAGATTTATCATATTTACTGCGGGAAAAGGTCGTATTGTTTAAAGATTTAGGAGGACAGCATTTTTTGGTACCCAAATTGTTCCAACATCTTTCGTTCATTGTCAACATGATGTGAATGAGCTTTTCCACGAGGGCCTGGTAGTTGAAAAATACAAGGTAACTTTCTTTCTCATAAAAAATGAGCAGACTATCAGAACAACTGCAAATACATTTATGGAACTTCATGGAATGGTGTTCATACATTTTATGGCAAATACTTTTCCATCTTTTATCCTCCGAGCCCTATAAACGATACCATAACCACCTGAGCAAATAATCAATATGGAACATTAGTTACCATTCAGCAAAACTAAGAGCATAGTTCCAAAAAGAAATATATAGGGACTCTAACCTGACCCTTCCTCCTCTTCTACAACAAAATCTTTGAAACTAGGTAGTGGTTTTGGCTCTTCATGTCCCTGCAACACAGTAGATCGACAGAAGTTTTATTAACTTATTCTTTAACAAGACTACTGATATTGACAGCTATCAGGCAAAAAGCTAGTAACAGCAGTATCACCATAATTTAGGCAAAACTCACTTTTTGTGCATTTTCTGTGCCTTGATCCTTATCTTCTTTGGGTAGTGCATCATTCTTCTTGCACTTCTCCTTCTGCTTCACCATCTTTTTATCTTGCTCCTTCTTAGTAAAATGCGTACTCACTTCATTATGTGGCTGCTCTTTGCCATTCTGATATGTGATATCTATATTTTCAGCAATAATGTTCAAGTTCTTATTGTTGATACAATCATGGCTCGTTGCTTCTAATGGCAATGCCGCTGGCTCAACTTTTGTGTCCAGATGTGGTTGACATGAACTTTCTATCACTTCATGAATCAGTTCATGTAATACAGGTTCTGCTTTGGCTTGTGTAGGAGATGAAACTTGTATTGTCTTATTCTTCTGAATTACTGAAGGATTAGCATCCTGACCACGAAATGGGATCTCCTCACGGTATCCAGCATCTGGGCTGTCATATTGTACAGATACTTGGTCAGGCATCGAATTGGTTCTTACTATATTGCCAACAGTATGTGTATGACAATGGCGGCTGCAAGGTCTTCTCAAGATAAGATTTAGATCCTCATCAACCCAAACCTTTTCATATCCAACTAAACTCACATCCAGTGTCAGAGGAAGGAGGGTGGACTCTTTTTGTATATCCTCACTATCCTCTACTCGGCAGTTACAAAGTGAAAGTGTTCCTTCAGGTTCACTGATTTTACTAGTTTCATTATCAGCTGTTGCATGGATGTTTCCTGATTTTTCAGCACAGATGGAAGGGATGTCAATAGCTGAAGAGATTGGGAACTCCTTCGGCACTAGTGCAGATGTCATGTCCCCGAGAACATTGTCGTCACAGACTCCAAGTAACTGATTAGGTTGAAGACAAGCTGGGTTAATGTTAGCATCGCTGGAAACAAGAGGAACCCCTGTCGAAAATTTCAAGGGTGAAATGGTAGATGTGCCCAGGGTAAGAGGCATATCTTGCATAACCTCCAGATTTACCTGAGCAGGATGCCACAAAAGCAAACAGGAGAAAAGTAGTTTAGCTGGTTGCTACAATGGATACGAAAAACATGAATGCACAGCAAGTCAAAACTCGTATAAGAAACTGTAGTGGTAGATTTGCCTGTCCTAAGTAACCCCCATTCCCACCACTCACACTGTCACACACAAGCAAAGTGACTTGGGTTGGGCATTCATCGAGGCACTACGAACGGTCAGGAGGAAAAATCCTACCTCTCCAGTAGCGACTGAAGAAGAGCTGTGCGCAATCAGCTGCATCGCCTGCTGCTGGTCGCCTTGTACCGATTCTGCACAAGATGGAGCCAAACAGAAGTCAGTCAGCAACACTGACTGATAGCTCAACAGAAGCCATCACCCGGTACGTACAGAGCTAGTACAAACAAGACGAACCTGCAGGGGTCTCCATGAGGAGGCGCCTCTTGACACCGAATTGCGCCGCGTGTGAAGTCTTCCGCTTGCGCACGTACCTAATCGGCAGCTCCGGGCACGGCCACCTCACCTCGTGGGGCCTCAACCCCACCCTCGGCGGCGGCAGCCGATCACGCCCCATGAATCTCTGAAACGCCACGGCGGCCATCTCTGAGACATCCACCAGACCGTCAGAGAAGCGGAGCGGAGATCCCGGGGTGTGGCAGAGCCGCTCGACGAGCTGCGGCGTGACGTAGTTCGCCGCCGGCGCCACGGTGGCGGCGAGCTCGGCGGCGGCGACGGGGCGGCCGATGCGGATGAGCACGGTGAGGAGGTGCCACGCGAGCTCCGTGTCCCGCGAGCCGGCGACGGCGCAGGTGGGGTCCATGGGAGGGGAGGGGAGGCGCTCGGATCTGCGGCGGTAGCTAGGATCTGAATGAGGAAGAAGACATGGAATTCCCCGTAGGGTTTGGGCTGGGAACCTCGCTTCGAATGCTGCTCTGCGGCTGAAGAGGCTGTGGGAGGGAAGGGCGAGTGAGTTTTCGATTTGGTCCTCGGATTTGCTGATTGGCTTGGGATGGGTCCAGGCGGGAGGCGGGAGGCGGGAAAATTTCGTTGGCGAGCGGAGTTTTCAGATCTGGGAGCAACGCGATCTGTGCCGTTTCCCGCTCGTTTTTTTCCCGCCTGGAACTGCTAACGGCCCACGCAGCAATTGCACACAGAAGATACGGCTCGGGCTTTACCAACAGCGCAACAGGCCGAAGCAATGGGCCCACACTCTTCTCTATGGAGAGTAAGAGTAGGCCATGATGGTTTGGGTACTTGGGTTGGTGTGGCTCAAAGTCAAGAGGCACCATATATACCACAGATGATACATCATATTCCAATGTAGAAAATACTGGAAAAAATATGAGTCCCCATACATGTAACTGACAAGAGAAGGATAGGAATTTGCTACGTACTAGTTTTATCTCAAAGGGTGGGCGAAGATTCAATGGTTCCATTCTTTAAATAACTTCACACCTTGGGTATGGGATGCATCATGAAGTCACTCTGCGCCACATTTCATAGGACATCTACTGACTGTAGCGGTTTGGCATATGTTAGAGAAGTTAAGGAATTTTGAAGATGTTCAATATTAGTATATTTAAATTTTGGTAGGATGTAAGGGAAGAGATTATTAGGATTCCAAAACTTAATACAAATATCAAGTTGAACTCCCTCTTCTGACTTCCCATGTATATATGCTTCTTTGGGATGTAGGTACGGAGACAAGAAAACCAATAGAAACCTCTCTTATTTCTTACTTGGAATGGAGCAGTATGTATTGTTTCTATTTTTCCCGACTATTCAACATGCTTCTCCATCCTTTCATTTTGAGTGGAGTATTTAGGTGCGGTGGATCTAGGAGCGGGGACAACGACAACCCATGTTGTTTCACTTACATTGTGTTTGGATGTAGGAAAGATGGCATGGAATTGGAGAATCTGGAATTAGGCTAAGATTCCACCGTTTGGACTGGCCACGGAATTCTGACCTGGAAACTTCAACCAATTCCACGCGAAGCCCGCCGTATGTGTCCGCTCGGGCGAAAACTTTACGAGGGTCGAGCCTCGGAAAGTCGCGGAAACGCCTCTCGCTCGCGGACACCCCTCGCTCGCTTGCTCGAGAAAACGCTCGAGAAAAGGAACCGCCGCGGAATCCATCCTCGACCTGTCCCCGGTGGGATTCCCTGGCCCCTCTCTCTCTCTCCGGCCCTAGCGCGACCCCCTTCCTTGACCTTGAGCCGCCGAATCCTAAATCTACCGAGAAAATAACGATGGTAGGGGAGGCGGCCGGAGTGGCTCGTCCATGGCGGTCTTTTGCCGGCCATGTGATCCCTGGAGCGCCCCACTCTCTCTGGACACCTTGGTTTTTTATTCTTCCCGATCCATTTTGTGCAGGTCATGGCGGAAGGGGAAACATACCATGTTCTTCCCTGCTGAACGAGAGCTAGAGGCGATGATAAGCACACCGGCCGCTGTGCCTGTGCTTACCGACTTTGCAGTGCTAGGGAATGATCTGATGTATCCATGGTGCAATATAGGGCTTATAGAATGGTCGCAAAGTCATGCATCAAATTTCGAATTTTTTTATGTTATTATGTGTGCAAAATAATATATCAATATTAAAAAATAACATATAATTTTTTGGACAAGTTTTATATTATCCAAATTCAACAAAATATCTAATTCCATACTTTTTACACCCAAACAGGAATTGGAATCATATGCCACCTTTGATTCCGGCGATAAATTCCATCTACAACCAAACACAGGAATTTGAATTGAAATCCAATTTCTTTCCAACTGAGAAATGGAATTGCTAACCCAATTCAATTCTCAGAAAACTTTCCTACATCCAAACACAGTGTTATGTTTTTCTGTATCTCGGATATATAATCCTTATGCCACACGCAACAAGTGTAAACGAAACAACTCGTGCTCTACAATACGCGCGCGGGTGCAGCAGGCACGAACTCTCTAAACTCCAGATGGAGAGCCGGTTAAAACATATATGTATGCCATGTAAACGGAACAACTCATCGTAGAATTGCAGATAGAAGCTCCGGTCGGACTCTCCAGTAGCCCTACACGCTGAAACAACATGCCCACACTTTTCTCTATGGAGAGTACACACGTCATGATGGTTGGGTACTTGGGTTGGTGTGGCTGTATGAAATCAAGAGGCACGATATATACCACATATGATACATTCTATTGTTCCAGAAAAAAAAGATTTTACATTCCTGTACAGAAAAAATATTAGTACAACCATGTACATGACAAGAGAAGGATAGATATTTGATAGTACATGATAGTATGTCTCAGAGGAGAAAGAAGATTCGGTGGCTCCATTCTTTAGACAACTTCAAAGCTTATGAGTATGAGATGCACCTTGAAGTAACTTTGTGCCATGTTAATCGAGGTGTCTATCGCTGACATGTGGTTATCACGACAAATCTCATAGTGAGCTACCTAGAGTTTTATATGGAGAGAGAAGATGGCACGTTGGTACTTCCTCCGCTGGTACTTCCGTCAGATGACAATTAAGAATTTACCCAGGTTCGGTGGCTTCGTTAATGACGTATCAAGTACGCCTTGTAAGAACTCGGAGGCTTTGGTGGCTTCGTCTACATCAAACAAAAGTAATAAGAGATTTTATAGGATTTCAATCCCAGGGTGAAAATTTTCCTGTGGCAGACACATGCTACATTGCTCATTGTAATAACATTTTTTTTATAAGGTATCAAAGGATACAAAATCTTTCGCCATGTAGGTGCAATATAATCAAGGCAATAGCAATTAGAAATCATGTATGCTCAACCAAAAGAACAGACTTCAAATGTATATCAGATAGCAGTGCCTCAACAAAAAAGGCTTGGGTGGCGGTTCTTACTGCGGATGTCATGCAGATGGCTATTACTGTTTCTCTAGAGAAATCTTCAGAAGCATAGCTAAACTCTTATAAAATAAGTAAGGGCAATGCCGCTACTATCTGTTGGATTTTCGACTTCGGCGGCGGCAGTGAAAGCACTCCGAGCATGGATAGTAGGCCTTCACTCCAATTGTTCGATCCGGCTGTAATTTAGTTGGTGAAACCTTAAGTTCTTCTATGAGTACCTGACGCAGCTTTTCATTCTCGTCTCGCAATTCTTCGATAACTCTTTGGTGCTTCAGTACCTGGATAAGCAAGAAATGCAGAACAAATTAGTAGTCAGCTTATGAAAGACAAACAATTCTGAAGCATTATGTACAATAATACGATCTGCAAACAATAACCACCCTATTTCCTATTAACACAGCCACCCTAGCAATTCTACTGTGGCCATTGAGACATAAATAGTAATTTACTTGTGAAATGGGCTACACAAGTCATCTTAGGGCCACATAGGGTGTAAATGAGTAAACCATATCTGACAGAAAGGACAAAAAAGAACTACCAAATATAGACTAGAGTTACAAAGCTAGCATCAGGAGCATTAAGTGTGACTGAACTCACCAACCGAAGTACGTTATCCATCCCATGCAAATTTACAGCCTGTACATAAAATAAGGAAAAGAGAGTGTTCATAATGCGCATTACATAACAATGTCAGTACAAGCGAGTAGTGGAAGACATAGCTGCAACATACAGTTGTCAATATGTATGGTAATGTTAGAGAGAACATAAGGTGAGGATTAAGCACATACTGCCTCCCTGATGCCGGTGTTTGTGTCGTTCTGGAACAGGGGACTCTGCAGGAAGTTGGCAATGACCTTTTCAGTTCGATTTCCTGTTATTGTCTCTGTCTGCATCCCATTCTGGCCATACAATCCATGAGTTGGTTGTACTTGTGATATTTCATTGCTTGAAGTATGGCCAAAATTACTTTTCACTGCCTTAGCCTCTAGGTCCATGGACATACCATTGGGAGTTTGTCCATTGGTCGGCAACGGACCAGCGGTAGGATTTGACGTGGCTGACTCCCCAGGGGAACCCTTCAGCTTTGAAGTTAACTTGGACACAAATTCCTAAGAAAAACATAGTTATGTTAATGTGCACAGAACATGTAAGAAGACAGAGAGAAAATTAGGTAAACTAGAGTTGATATGTTTACTGCAAATGATGATTGAATTCCATGAATTACTCGTGGTTTCAGGGCAATTCCTGAAAATCAAACACACATTTTATTGATTTAGCTTCAGACCAAATAAAACAAGCTCACAGGCTTACTCAAGAAAGGTAGTGGCGTAGTGCACAGATGTAACATTAATAATTTCAAACTATATGTTTTTTGTGCATATGATGTCTAAAAGGAACAAGGTAAGCCTGATAGGGTGTGTTACTGTGTTAGTCTTCTAGGCATGAAAAGCAGCTCTAGCAATGAGTTCATCATTCCCACACAAAAAAGATGAATATCCTCCTGCTTCATACTTGGCGTTATAGAGAGTTCTTTGAAGCAAAGTATAGCGGTGCTGATAGCTCCACACAACAGTGAACGAAAATGAGAAAATACTAAGAATAAATAGAAGTATCAGTGATCACAGTGACATCCTAAATTCATATTCTTAGCCCAATTGCTATGCAGGCGACTACATACACACAGTACGATTAGCTTTTAGTCGACAAGGAGGTGAGGGGCATGGGTGGAAATAAATCACCATAACTGAACATAAATGGAATTAATTTATTTAGAAGAAAATCACTGGAAAGTTTACAGGGGTAAATTAATGGAATAGCTGCAACGTGTACCTATTCCAAAACCATGTCCAATACCAACGCCGCAACCAATGCCCGCTTCGATATTCTTTAACCCAGCCTTTCTTATCTAGAGCACGAACAAAGGAAGAAAAACGATAAATCAGATATCGAAAATCTCTAGATACATAATCAGTTTAGTAGTGCATACATTCATGGGAGAGTGACTTACAGCAGAATTAACATGTCTCGTGACACCGGAAAAAGAATCGGTGGCACCTCTTGTCGCACTCATAACTTGCTGAAAGCCCGGTATCATACCTGACCACCAGAACAGTAGCAATTTGCTTCAGCAACAACCACTTCATGAAATTTAGTCCATTACTCCTACTATGGAGCACAATCAGTACTCAGTACATCATGCATGTGCACAGTGGCACTATCAGCAGGCATGAACCAAGTATCCACGCTTTCCAGTTACGAAATTTTGATCTTGATCATTTGAATTAACATATAACCCTGTGTGGCCGCATCTTTTTTCATAAACTGTGTGGATACATCTACATAAGGCACGTACTGTTCGACGAGATGCCCCAGCCCAGTCCCTAACCCTATCACCCACCTCAGCTGTTCGACGAAACACCGAGCCCACCGTCGGCTCGTGACAGACTCGACGGGATGCCCATCCCGGATTATCCTAAGAACGGAATGGACAGAAGCGTGTGAAAGGTTCCCCTGTTTATTACCTAGGTAGATGGGGCGTCCGACGCCGACTCCGACGCCGCAGCCGACGCCGGCGCCGGTGAAGACCTGAAGAACCTTCACGCTGAAGGGGTTCTCCACCCGGAAGGCGGGCGCGGGCGGAAGCCTCCGTTCCCGCGGGCTCGCCATCGGCCTCCGGCGGCGGGATGGGAAGCGGGTTGGTCGCGGACAGCTAACTTGAAGCTGTGTCGTCGCCGTCAGGCGTCAGCTATTGCGATGGAGGAATGCAGGACAGCAGGAGTGAGACTGGGGCAGCACCGGTGGCTGGCCGTCGACGAGTTGGGCCTGCTCGGGGAAGGCACGGGTGGGCTAACTGGTGACAGAGCCAAGCGGCCCTTGTGCCTAGTATCAACTTGGTAAAACTCAGTATGGACTGTATGGTCCGTGTACGAACAAGCCCATCGCCCCTTTGCAAGCCCAACTCAGCATCTACTCTAATACTATCGTTTTTTTTTCATTCGCGTAGCATTGAGACTTTTTTCCTCCATTTTATGCGTATCATCCACTATTCATGTAGTTTTTTTCCTTTCTGTTTTGAAATCCTTAGTTTTACACCTGATATCCTATCAATTTTTCTCTGTTTTCTAATCATGTGATCCTCTTAATTAAGTTGAGTCCATCAACTTTCTCTTTATCATGTTAACTCTGTTTTCATGGCAAACAACCACGCAATCCATTTCCATTTTCGAGACCAATTCTTGGGAGCAAATAGTGTCGAAGTACATTATAGGAAACAAAATGTGGGTTACATGAGCAATTTTTCGCATAAGCAGAGATATAATCAATTATTATTACAAGTCATGTACTAAAAAGTAGACCATTAGAACACATTTTGAAATAATGGTTTGATGATATTTTTGGTTATATGTACGTAACTAATATATTTTTGATCAAAAGCGATTGTCAGACTCAGAACAGTCAAACCTTTATCAGGGATATTATAACCGACACAAATTGGAGTCTTCTCAGACCATTACCTTTCTTATATTTTGCTAATCACGTCCGTTTATTGAAATCCCTAGGGGATGCTACTCTCCGCATCAAATTCCTGCATCCTGGTTAGTTGGGCCGGTGAACCGAACGGCCATATCATATATTAGGGATATTATAACTGGCACAAATTAGAGTCTTCTCAGACCATTACCTTTCTTAGCCGTTAGATTGATATACTTTGCTAATCACGTCCTTTTATTGAAATCCCTAGGGATGCTACTCCCCGCATCAAATTCCCGCATCCTGGTTAGTTGGGCCGGTGAACCGAACGGCCATATCGTATATTATTAAGGATATTATAACCGACACAAATTGGAGTCTTTTCAGACCATTACCTTTCTTAACCGTTGGATTTATATACTTTGCTAATCACGTCCGTTTATTGAAATCCCTAGGGGACGCTACTCCCCGCATCAAATTCCTGCATCCTGCTTAGTTGGGCCGTTGAACCGAACGGCCATATCGTATATGGAATCTGCTACTACATACTAACTTCACAACACATAGGGTATTTCTTATATCTTTCAGGTAGAAGCAATAAAGAACTTTGCATAGTATACTTGGATTACACATGATTTTTTCTTCCATATTCTTTGGAGTAGACCTCCATTTTTTCATGATTTTTTTTAAATTCGACTAAATATTGCCCATCTATAACAATCATTGAATTTCGTTGTGATATTTCAGAAAGATCTAATGCGTGCATACAAGCGACCTACGTAGTAAACAATTCAGGTGCAAATCTTATATTTTTTCTAATTCTGATTTAGAATTAGCTTTCTAATCTCTTACTCTCTACTATGTTCATGCAGGTTTGGCCAAAAGTAGTGTCGTTTTATATAATTTAGTTGTCTAATCAGTTTGTTTTTCACTGTAAGGGTCAAACTTAAAACTGATTAAGTTTTATATTGCAAATAGTGTAGTTGTAGCTACTAAAATAATATTACTTTTCTTTAGATGTAAGTATTGTGAGTAAATGCTCTTTAGAAAATAATAGTTTTCGTATTTCTTGTTAACATATATTTTTATTTGTTATTTTCATTTTAGTATTTGATTTATTGACAAATTATTATCATTAGTTTAATATTATTCTTTACTAGACGGTTCTCCATCTTAAAAATATAAATATATTATTAAAAAGTATAAATCTATTTACCTAATAGACAGGCGCGATAACGCACGCCTACATGATCTAGTGAACCTGAAAATCAGACACGTAAACGGTAAAAGAACCGTGGAAGATTGGAAATCAATCGTGCGTCACCGCGTTGCGTAATCGGCACTACAACGGACTTCAGACTTTACGTCTCCACCCTCCAAACGAATTCAAATCCCAGGCACGAACCCCTCTCCAAAGTCTCTACTAGCAAAAGAGACATTCCAACGCCAGCCCCCACTCCACCTCGCCTGAGCGGCACGCCGGCGAGTGACGGGCCTCCAGCTTGCTCCCCCCCTCCGGCGACGACCCGTGGGGAGGCGCCGGTCGAGTAGTGGGGGATAAAGGGGATGGAGTTCACGGAGGCGTACAAGCAGACTGGCCCGTGCTGCTTCTCCCCCGACGCCCGCTTCCTCGCCGTCGCCGCCGACTACCGCCTCGTGGTCCGCGACGTCGTCTCCCTCAAGGTATACGCGCTACCATGTCCGACAACTTCCCCCCCTTTTAGTTGGATTGCGGGTCTAGGGTTCATGCTTCTGAAGTAGTTCCTGGCGAATCTGGGGTTGGTGCGCTCTGGCCTGCTTCAGATTCGAGAGCCCTGTTGCGGGGAATGCTCCTAATTCCTACCGACCTTAGCTTCCTAGATATCTATCCTTATTTACTCTGCTAAATTTGTGTATGCTGGTTTGGCATTTCGAATCTACTGGAATAACCAAGGCCATTTGCTTCATCGCAAAATGAAGGCCATTGCTTGTGTTCACTGTGTGCATCGTCCTAGCAAGATCACTGAAACTCCTAGGTGAAACGTGAACTAATCATTTCATCCATACCGTCACCATATAACCACGTAATACTTTGTTATGTTCAATGATTACCTTGTCATAAATACCAACAGCATCACTATTATGGCCCCTATCCGACCAGGCCTTTCCCAAAATAAGATCAACCTGCCATAGCATATGAATCGAACATAACACGTGCACTCGCGCCTAAACATCTGCTTTAACAACCAATTATGCAAGCCATGTTGTCATAATAGACAGTTTTGTCTGTACTCACGATAACTAAGTAATGTGATTCCTGATTGCTGCTAAGTAGCTACTTGTATGTATTTTGTATAATTGTTATTGGTCTAATGTTTTTATTTGTTTATGCTAATGTAATGTAGCATACGGCATAACTGTGTTATCGTTTGGACTTTTAAGAATGGATCCATCACCCAATCAAAAGTTTAATTCCTTGCAATGATCATAAGAGTTACTCCCTCCGTTCCAAATTACAAATGGAAGTCATCTAATTTAGAACGGAGGGAGTACATGAATTTGAATTTTACATAATCCCTTGCCATTGTAAACATATTAGTCACATCTAAACACTATTTTTTAAAACATATACTTTAACTTGCTTATGCAGGTGGTGCAACTATTCTCATGTGTGGACAAGATAAACTTTGTGGAGTGGGCACCGGACTCAGAATACATTCTATGTGGACTTTACAAGCGGCCAATGGTGCAGGCTTGGTCGCTGAGCCAGCCTGATTGGACTTGCAAGATTGATGAAGGATCTGCAGGGATTGCTTATGCTCGTTGGAGCCCTGACAGTCGTCATATACTCACTACATCGGAGTTCCAACTTCGTTTGACTGTGTGGTCTCTAGTAAATACAGCCTGTGTTCATGTGCAGTGGCCAAAGCACACAGTCAGAGGGGTTTCTTTTACTAAGGATGGGAAGTTTGCTGCGATCTGCACCAGGCGGGATTGCAAGGATTACATAAATTTGCTCTCGTGTCATTCTTGGGAGATAATGGGCGTATTTGCTGTTGATACACTAGACTTAGCAGGTGTGGAGTGGTCGCCGGACGACAGTGCTATTGTGGCTTGGGATTCTCTTCTTGAATACAAGGTACATGTGCTATCTCTTCAGAAATTTCTTGGTAGAGCTTGCATGTTGTGGCTTGTGACTAGTCAATTCTTATGAGTATTGCTATGCAACAGCATTTAACTAGTCCCTTGATATGCTTCTGTTGTAAATCATCTTCATTTACAACATGACATGTTCTCATCTCAAAACTTTTTAGCTTGCTGTTATTCTTTCTGCCAAGGTCTCTGGCAACTTCAAATTGAGATAGTGTTGCTGGCTACTTGCTGCTGAGTTGCTTCACATGCATATCTATATCTCCATACAACAACTTTTAGTTAGTCCTGTTGGTATATGCTACATTGCTACTCTGTCATAATTATCTTTCTTCACAGTATCTGATGATCCCAGATTCTTAGGTCATACCTTTGTACTTACTAAAGGTAGCTTAGTTTTGAAACTGAGATGGTTATCTCGAGTTACCTTCTTTGCTCTGGTCGCATGCCGCACCTTGCTATACTTTTCTGAAAGGAAGCACATCTTTTACCTTTATCTTAGTTACTCTTGTGCCTCCTTTGGTAATTGACAACATCACTGAATTCGGTTCACGTCGTGTGCCTATATGTTTAATTTAATTTTGATGATTGATACATTGGAGCACCTGTCAATCTGGTCATAGATTGAGCAAAAAAAAAAGAAGAGCAATGCATCACAAGGCGGAAAAACCTATTTGAAAAATCCAATCCATCCGATTTACTGTACCATTGGATTATGGCATAAAATATCTCTTGCTCAACCCTTTAAAAAAGCTATCCTGTGCTGTATTTTGTAGCTTAACCAATCTCTAATTCAACTCTTGAAAATTGTTTTTCCTTTCCTAGACGAAAAATTAGATGAGATGGTTCATTGCGGAGATACCAGTTCTGAGATTGTGAGGTAAAAATTGATCATTCAAAGAATGTTGTGTGCAGGTTCTGATATATTCACCTGATGGGAGATGCCTTTTCAAGTACTCGGCATACGAAAGTGGGTTAGGTGTGAAATCTGTTGGTTGGTCACCATGTGGACAGTTCTTAGCAGTGGGCAGCTATGATCAAACAGTGCGAACGTTGAACCATCTGACATGGAAAACTTTTGCCGAGTTCACTCATGCAGCCTCGATTCGAGGCCCCTGCAACGCTGCCGTATTTAAGGTAAATCTCTCTATTCCTACCATTAATCACCGTTTTAGCAGATTTATTGTTGTTTTGGGGTGTTGTACTCACCATATTTACACTTCCTCTCCATACCATTTGATTATAACAACAAAATATGCCACTGTCTAAAAAAATAAAAATGCCACAGGAAGTGGATGACCCGTGGCAGCTTGATATGTCAGAGTTATGCCTAAGCGAAGGCTTCTCTCGTAACATGCGAGACAATGGCACTGGTAAGATTAGAACTGATTGCTTTATACTGCTGATTGCTCGTTTTCTGATGTTCCAGTTCCACCCATTCACCATTGTTCCTTTTTCTTAGCATTCCTGCTAGTTGCTTCACTGTTTCCTCGTCAACTGAAATAGTCTGTGCACAGTCTATGGAAGTAGTAAAAGAAATCATATGATGTTATCCTATTTATTACAAAATTAAAAGAGCACATCCTATTCCTAGGACATTCTGAGTTTTTTTCCCTGTTTAGATATCTTATAAGACGTGTAAGCTTAACATTTTTTATTTCCACATTTAATGTGATTCTTCTGAAAATGTGGGATTGCCACTGGTATGTTCTTTGCATGGTAAGGGCAGCAAAATAAGTGTGCAATCCTATCTATGTTGACTTGATATAAAGAATACATTTGTAGCAGAACACATAAGCAGAAAACATTTATTAATTGTAGCTTAAGGCCATCTCAGTGTTAAGATCCACTGTCTCTCCCAGTTTACCGTATCACGCATGGTTCGTACAAAATACATAACCAAATCGACATGTTGTATGCTGCCTTTTGTGCACTTCTGTCAATTATATCCTTGTTTATTTAAACCTGTAACGATATTTTTCTTGTTATCAGAAAATGGCACAGAAGGAGGTTCTAGGGTAAAATATGCTGTGATGGATGTTCCAATCACCTTGCCGTCGCAGAAACCAGCTAGTGACAAGCCCAACCCCAAACAAGGAATCGGTTAGTCCCTTATGTTTTCCTACCCCAGTTCATGCTTCTTGGAAGGTTAGTTTAAGTAGTTTCCGGTCATATGTAATGAATAACCCTTACCAACAACCCCTTTGGTGATTTTTCTGGCTGATTCTCAAATTTCTAGTAGAAAATTGTTGAGGAATCAGCGTGTTGTCCCATTGGGGGTTTCTTTCCATGCAGAAATCTGGAAAGACCTCTCACCTTGCATCATGTGCAGGTATGCTGCAATGGAGCAGTGACAGCCATTATTTCTTCACTCGGAACGACAACATGCCGACTGCCCTTTGGATATGGGATATCTGCCGCCTCGAGCTTGCAGCAGTTCTTGTGCAGAAAGATCCGATCCGTGCTGCTGCCTGGGACCCTACATGTCCGCGTCTTGTCGTGTGCACAGAGAGCTCGCACCTATACATGTGGACGCCGTCGGGTGCTTGCTGTGTCAACATCCCCTTGCCAGATTTCCGGATAGTCGACCTGAAATGGAACTCAGCTGGAAGCTGCCTTCTCCTGAAGGACCGTGAGCATTTCTGCTGTGCTGCGATTGTATCTGCTCTGCCAGAGGAAGAACCCGATGATCGAACCGATGATACTTCCGAAGATGAATGATACTGCTCGCCATTCAATTACGTTGTAGTATAGCAGCAACTGTTTCTGATCTGTTAGGAAGGAAATGGATGATAAATTTTTGTTGTATTACCGTTCTAGGCTCTGTTAGCTACCTTGAGTCTGGCTAGTAATTGTAGAAAGCACAATTCAGATGGAGAATTCTGGTATGTCCATATGCAATTCCTTTTCTTCCTGTGCTGAAACGGCAAGTATTTGTGCATGAGACCAGCTGTATCCTGTAAGTAAACAGCAAACTATCCATTTGTTTTCAAGCTACAATTTTCGTTTGGCTTGCTTTCATCGACATGGCAACCGATGTAGCAAGTGCTAATACTACTTCTAACTAACTTCCTCCAGCTGTAACAAATTGCTCCCTTACGTAAA
This sequence comes from Poa annua, assembly GCA_026929855.1. Lineage (NCBI taxonomy): Eukaryota > Viridiplantae > Streptophyta > Magnoliopsida > Poales > Poaceae > Poa > Poa annua. The sequence goes on along the minus strand of CM049431.1, from coordinate 72,330,695 downwards.
CTAGCAGCGTGACGTGCGGACTAGTAGTGCGCCAATGCGTTGCTGCAGAACAAGTCAAAAAATAAAACAAAAGCGTTGCTGCCAAACATAACGCGTAGCAGAGGCATCAATTTATAAGGGTCATTTCATGGCGTGGACATGGACGTCAAGCGTGTAACGCGTCTGATTTTCAAGAGGCCTCTACTCGTAGGGCCCTTCCAACGGGTGTCAAGCAAATCGTGTGATTTCCGACACGAGGTGAAGGATATGCTTTCGTGTCGTGAACAATGATGTCAACCAAAAGCGTATACTCCCTTGGTTTCATGACTTCAAAATGATGTAGCTAGACATATTTTTGTGCTAGAACGGAGGGAGTAACATGTGTGATTTGTCTTCGCTTTGCTAGAAACATTGTGAGAACCAAGCACTCGGGTGGCTAGATCTCACAGTAGCGAGCTCCTCCACCCAGTGGCGGAGATAGAGAACTGATGAAAGGGGTACACGGTAATGTTCAATTGTAAAAAAAAATCATGTTTTATGAGCGGCACATATTTACAAAGAATATGTTCCCTTCATTCGGCATTACTTGTCCCTAAAATGAATGACTTGTATTTTTTTTGAGATTAAATGACTAGATGCGTTCAATTTTGAGACAACTAATTTCGAACCGAGAGAGTGGATTTTACCTGCACCCTCAACATTTAACTTGGATCCACTCGGACCACTCCTGCCTCCACCCAACTTTAGTTTGCAGGTGAGTAAGTGCTATCCGCGTGAAATAATTTTTACAAGGTCTTATGATCTTTCTTTAGATTATTTCGAACCGGCAGTAACGAGAAAGACCTTTTTTTTGTCATAATATGGTGTCAAGCCTGGACAATATCATTTACGACCATTGCAGAAATCACGTGTAAACACACACTATCCTAACTGACGACCGTTACCTGTTAAAGGTATCTTACTTTGAGAGTTGTGTTCGCGCCAACATACTCACATTTACAATGTTTCCTTTTAGAGTAAAATTTAACTTTTACCCCTTAGTTTGACCTTTTGACACTAAATACCCAATTTAGCAAGTTTTCATCTTAATCACCCCATTTAGCCAAACTTGTGCCAAATTTTACCCTCTCCAAAGCACTGGCCACGAGAAAACTTTTATGGACCAACTGCATGTACATGCTCTCCTCCTAGTAATCACCGAGTCTACCTCTTATGGACATGCTGCTATCAGCATCTCAGTCTTAAGCTATCATGTCTCAGGACCTGCACCCTTAAACCATCTAGGCCAACAGAAAACAAAAACCTAGGCCAGTAACTCTATACGTCTTGCAAACAAAAAGGGTAAAACCGAGCACAACATCATCAACGGAAGAGAAGCGATTTTCTTACACATCGCTCTCTCCAGCCGGCTCCGATGATCATATAGATGAGTCCATGCCGACCCGCCGTAGTCCAATCCTTCTCGGAGAAACGAGCGTGTGTCAAGTAGTGCGAGAGCATGAGAAATTAACAACTAGTGTCCCACTTTACCCAAAATAGGAAAATGCAAGGAGAAAATCATAGAAAAAAAATCATCAGGAGAAATAGATATTTTCCAGGATAAAAACTGTCAAGTTCCATGCCGTGATCACCTGTTGAAACGCTCGCAAAATTTTAGATGGGGCAAAATTTGGCACAACTTTTGCTAAATGGGGTATTTATGATGAAAAACTGTTAAACAGGATAATCAGTGAAAACAAAGTTAAATTAGAAGGTAAAAGAGGGAATTTACCTTTTTTTAGGGGATCGCCTCCTGCTAATTTCTTCCTGAAAAGATAAATACAATTGAGCCTTTTGAAGAAAAAAAAACACTTTTTGTACAGGTGACTAGGTGCGATGTCCTATCGCCGTGCCGTTGCTTTCTCCTCCAACACGGCATGGCGCGGCCGTTCTCTCGAGTCTTGTCTGCAGCTGCAGCTGCAGCGTAGCTGAGTGCGTATACGGAGTCCAGAATACGCCTACCCGCTACGGTATATATAAAACCCCGGCGTCCTCCTCCGCTCTCCTTTTTTTTTTCTCCCTTCCCCGTCACCGCAGCGCAGGAGACAGACAGAGGCGGGGGAGGAGGAGGAAGGAAAGGGGAAGGAAGGAAGCACTCGGAGCCGGCTCGGATCCGCCCGCCTCGCGGCGACGATCCGGTCGCGATTCGGAGCCGCCACCAGCTCCCTCCGGTTCCACTCGTCGAACGGACCTGTTACTTCTACTCAGATCCTTGAGCTGGCCCCGATTGGGCCTGATACGCGCGCGGAAGCTCGATCCCGCGGCGGCAGGCTGACCGATTGCTGATTCGGGGGCCGGATTTGGGGTGCTGCGTGCGTTTGTGGTGTGCTGTGAGGTGGGTGGTAGCTAGGGTTCCGGCGGGTGGGCCGGCGGCGAGATGACGACGCGGCGGGTGCGACGGCGCATGTGCAGGGACAAGGGGAAGGGGAAGGAGATTGTGGAGGAGGGGAGGTTGGTGGAGGCGGGTTCATCGCCGCCGCTGGGCTGGGTGGCCGCGGAGGATGGGGATGGATATGGTGGGGGTCGGGAGGCGGTCTGCGGCGAGGGCGTGGACTGGACGCTTCTTCCGGATGACACGGTGCTGCAGCTCTTCGGGCGGCTGAGCTACCGCGACCGCGGGAGCTTGGGGTCCACGTGCCGGACATGGAGGGCGCTCGGCTCGTCGCCGTGCCTGTGGAGCGCGCTCGACCTCCGGGCGCACCGGTGCGACACCGAGGTCGCGTCGTCGCTCGCATCGCGGTGCGGGGGCCTGCGGCGGCTGCGGCTGCGGGGCCATGAGGCGGCCGCGGCGGTCGCCTCCAGCCTCCGCGCCACCGACCTCCGCGAGGTGGTTGCTGACGGCTGCCGCGGGCTCACTGACGCCACTCTCGCCGTCCTCGCGGCGCGGCACGAGGCACTGGAGAGCCTCCAGATCGGGCCGGACCCCCTGGAACGCATCTCCAGTGACGCCCTCCGCCACGTCGCACTCTGCTGCTCGCGCCTCCGCCGCCTCCGCCTCTCAGGTCTCCGCGAAGCTGACGCTGATGCCATTGGAGCCCTGGCGCGCTACTGCCCCCTCCTCGAGGACGTTGCCTTCCTTGACTGTGGCACTATAGACGAGGCCACCATTGGTGACATCCGCTCCCTCCGGTTCCTCTCTGTAGCTGGATGCTACAACTTGAAATGGGCTACAGCATCCACCTCATGGGATCAGCTTCCCTTGCTAGTCGCCATCGACGTCTCACGCACTGATATCTCTCCAAATGCCGTATCTCGCCTAATCTCCCACTCCAAAACCCTCGAGCTTGTATGTGCGCTTAACTGCAAATCTATCGAAGAGGAGCAAGCACACGATCCCAGTGCATTTAGCAATTCCAAGGGCAAGCTTGTGCTCACCACTACAAGTGACATTTTCAAATCGGTCACCTCACTGTTTCCTGGCAAGGTTGTGAAGGAGCAGGAGGTGTTCAATGAGTGCAATTGGAGGGACAAAAACAAGGTGCTTGGTGAAATGATGATCTGGCTTGAGTGGATCCTGTCACAGTCGCTTCTACGGATTGCGGAGTCCAACCCATATGGTATGGATGACTTCTGGTTGCAGCAGGGCACATCAATGCTGCTGAGCCTGGTTAAGAGCTCACAGGAGGATGTGCAGGAGCGGGCAGCTACAACAATTGCTACATTTGTGGTTATTGATGATGAAACTGCGAATGTGGATGCTGCAAGGTCGGAGGCGGTGATGCGAGATGGGGGCATCCCTCTTCTGCTGGACCTTGCAAGGTGCTCAAGGGTAAGCGCACAGTCTGAAGCAGCGAAGGTAATGCATTATTTGGCTGGACTACTGGGTTCTTATATCTGTTTCTACTATTCTGGTATGTCATTTGCTTACATTAATCATGTCACCGGGCAGGCTATTGCAAACTTATCTGTGAATGCCAAAGTTGCAAAGGTGGTTGCAGATGAGGGAGGTATCACAATATTCACTAATTTAGCTAAGTCGATGAATCGGCATGTTGCTGAAGAAGCCGCTGGTGGCCTTTGGAATCTCTCTGTGGGTGAGGAACACAAGGTTGTTATTTGTTTGAATGCCGATTCTTATTGCTTTCCTTTGATGTCTGCAGCGTGCGACTGTGCTGTACTAATAATTGATTGCTTTCACTTTTTCAGACGGCTATTGCGGCAGCTGGTGGTATAAAGGCTTTGGTTGATCTTATATTTCGTTGGCCTGCTGGGACTGATGGTGTTCTTGTATGGAACTTTTAAACTTGCGCATATTCCGTAACTCCCAATTATACTTGTTTATTTCTGGCGAACAACCTCTGCTGACTTTTGCTATCTTGCCCCATTTTTTATTAGGAACGTGCTGCGGGGGCACTTGCAAACCTAGCTGCTGACGACAAGTGCAGCTTGGAAGTTGCAAAGGCTGGTGGTGTCCATGCTTTGGTTACACTTGCTCGGTCATGTAAACTCGAGGGCGTCCTAGAACAGGTAAGCAGCATCATGCCTTCATCCTTATCCAGTTTTGTTCTATATAAACCAGTTGATTTTATGCTAGCTCACCTAAGTCGTCAGCCAGTATGTACTTCTACACATTCGGCAAAACAGACACGCGTTACTATGAAGGCAAAACACATGCAAGGAAACATGCAATTTTATGCTCTATAATTGTACAGATAAATACGTGCCGTCTGCAGCTTATTTCTTGCCTATTTAACTTTTGCCCTGCCATATATCAATCATTTCAATCATTCATACTGCAATTTTCCAGGCAACATTTCTTAAATGGTTAGCTACAAACTTATCTTGCTTGTCCAAGAGCACTCTTATCACATGTTCTATGTAAAATTTATATCTGTGTTCGAATCAAGAAACACAAGCCTGTAACTTGTGGTACTGAAACGATGTCTGACATGTTGACTGGATTCATATCATGTAGGTGCAAGTTGAAAACAGTTCAATTTAGCATCTAAATCTTGTAGACTTGATTGAAAGTTGAAACCATTTAAATTTGCTGGCGAGGTACTAAAAATATCTGTTTATGAAATAGTAGCAGTTTCCCGCTTCATCTTAAGCTCTAAAGTATTTTTTTATGTGCAGTACTGGCCTAGTGCTTTGTCTTCTTTGTGTTCACCATCTCGTTATTTCTGATGTGCTGATATTCTCTATGCTCTTGTTATACATAGGCTGCAAGAGCTCTAGCTAACTTAGCGGCACATGGAGACAACAACAACAATAATGCCGCTGTAGGCCAGGAAGCAGGGGCTCTTGAGGCATTGGTGCAACTAACGTGCTCTCAAAACGAGGGTGTAAGGTATAGTTTTAATTGACATGCTTTCACCTGTGGCTTTGAATTTGTAATATTTGCTTCCCTGAGTATATATCAGATTGATCCGAGGTGTAATATTGTGCATTTATTAATTTCAATCAGACAAGAGGCTGCCGGTGCTTTGTGGAACCTATCATTCGATGATAGAAATCGTGAAGCTATTGCTGACGCGGGTGGCGTTGAAGCATTGGTACTATCTTTATTCTGTTTTCCAGAACTGCTGCAGGCTTTGCATTACATGTTAAGCTATCCATCTAAAATTGACATGATCTCTCTGAGGAGGTTTGTACACAACAGACAAGTATAATAGTTTATATTTGAAGTTATCGTGGAGCAATTTAGTTAGAATATAATGTCTTGACTCTTACTCTTAGGGGCAGATACATTTAACTAGCAACCTATCAAGCTTCTACCTTCTTCTGAGAAATCATTATGATGCTGTTAGCTTGGACACCAAAATATTTCTTTGGGAATTATTGTGCCATCATTCTTTCGTAAGCGTATTCAAGTATGATAGTTTTCTTTTTCATGTATATGACGTTTGTGTTTTAGGTTTCACTCGCACAAGAATGTCTGAATGCTTCCGAAGGCCTTCAGGAGAGAGCCGCTGGCGCATTATGGGGATTATCTGTTTCAGAGTCTAACAGGTACTTCCTCCATTTCTAAAATATAAGATGTTTTAGCCTTTTTCTTGATCCACTTGTATCTACACTTGCCCATGCATTGCAATGGAGAACAAATGTACACGCTCATCAATTAGTTGATCTAATTCAGAAATGTTTGTCGTATTGTAATTCAGAAAGCTAGCCGGTTCTTCTCTAGAAAATGTAGGCAAACATGACAGCATGTGGTTCTATTTATATAACGACAAATATTATTTCTCTCTGTTTTTCTTTGATTCTTTCCACCTGAACAGTTGTGTCTTCTTAATCATCCTGTTCTTGTAAGAGCACAAAATGACATATCTCTCCTCGTCACTCATTCCCCTCCAATATCAGTTTTAACATAAATATTGGACTGCAAATTAAATCAACACTAATTCAAATTATTAAATTTGAATAGAGAAATAGAAATATTTGATTGCATTTAAATTGAGCAACATCAAGATATATTATGTAGTTACATTCCACCACTGTATGCACTACGGCTAGCTACTCCAAAAAGTTACTCCTCGTCTTTCTAGTAGCACCCACGCACCACGAGAAGGTGTTTTTTGTTCTGCTAGCACCACGAGCAGCTTCTGCGCATGAAGGCGACACACCGGAGCAGGATCTGCATCTCCGACAGTTGCTGTGCACGTAGGCGATGCACTGGAGGAGGTTCTGCCAGTCGTGCGCCCGAGGCAACACGCCAAACCAGATATTGAGGCGCTGAGTTACTCCTGCCGGAGGCAACACGCCTGAAGAGACGATGTGCTACTGCTCCCGTAGGCGATGTTCCGGATCAACAACGCAGCCGTCGCGCTGCTTCCCCACGTTTTCCTTGCCGTGGGAAGATGCGGGGGAGGCCACCCACTCCTCTTGTCAAAATTGAGGAGTGATTCCGGCAGCGGCGGCGGGGCACGGATGTGCTAGCGACGGTGGCCAGGATCCGTGGGCGACGCCGGCCGAGCATCACAACGTAGGGCGAGGGCGGGAGCACGGGATGGAGCAGGTGACGTTGGGGATGGAGCGGTGGGGTCGCCGGCATTGGAGGCCGAGTGTCACCGTCCGCCCCACTGGCGCATGGAAGTTGCAAGTGCTCAACGGTGATGTTTTGAACTTTTGATTGGGCCGGGCCAGCCAGGTGACGAGTGAGCTCGACCGTGCGATGCACGGTTTTGGGAACCAAAGATGTACGAGTTCACGAACGAGACCGGCGACGTACAAATGTACAACCCCCAACTGCGCTTTAATAGTAAAGATGTATCTAGTCACGTTTTAGTATGTATGTTCACTCATTTTAGTCTGCATCTAGTCAACACGTGAACACCTCAAACATCTTTCTGGTTAACTGTGTAAGTTACTTATCCACCTCGATATTCAGCAACTTTGAGAAGTTAACTAAAAGTTCTTGTTACTTGCTACTAGTTATACCCGAATCTGTGCTATGTAAGACAATGGATCTTTCAGATATTTCTTTACTTTAATACTTTCAAAGAGTCTGCCTAGCTGATTCACTAAACTTGCACCACATGCCAACTTGCCCTATTTTGAGATATGCGTTTGATATTTGCTTATGAGGTGTATATTGATTGGAAATAAACATTCATGGAAATTCCAAGGTTTACGCTGGTAGGAGTAGTAAAAGGCTGCATAGACAGCATAGTGTCAATGAAGAAAGGAAGTTTAGTCGAACCTTCAAATAATAATGTACATATTAAATTTTCAAATTAGAATATGTTTAGAATCCATGACTTCTTTTGGGCAGATTGATAAGGAAGGTTAATTGTCGAAAGCTTAATTATGGGCGGTCATCTTCCTCTTCCCCTCTCTTTCTGTCCCTATGGAGTCCATCCTTCTGTACCTATGGTGAACATCTTCCCCTCTTGCATCGATGGATTGGTCTCCCGAGCTTTAACCAACCATGTTGCTTGCAACCTCTAGCGTCCTCTGTCTTCCAATTCCTGCCATATAAGCCAGCAGCAAGCTCCATTCCAAGAACAGTGTAAACCGCCCGTGCTGAATTCTAAGGACAGGGGGGCCATGGCTGCCATAGAATCCAGCAGCAAATTCCATCTTGTGAGCCGCCTCAACCTCCTGCTGCATGATTTGGAAGAGATGAGAGCCGTGATGGAGAGAGATGGAGCCCGCGGTTCTGGAGGTGGGTCTGGGGAGGAACTTTGATGGGGCTCCCATGCTTGGACCGGCATGGAGCTCGAATCCATGGGTTTTCCCGAAGAGCAAATAATGGCCTCTTTCCGAATCAACGGAGTCACAGAGCTATCCAATTAATTACCCAAATAAATGTCCATTAGCGGTATGCTTTTAAATTAGGCCTCAAGTTTCCATACTCTAATATGTATGTAATAGTTGCTACAGTATGTGTGGATTGCACTAGCCCTTCCCATCAGTTCGTACTTTTGGGATAGTTGGTTAGTGCATGAAAGATGACATGGTATCAAAGCCCAGGGTTTGAGTCCTGGCTTTCGCACTTCATTGAAAAATTGCTTGTAGGCCCCTTTGTCCACGTATACCTCTCTTGAGCCATACCTCTGAGTCCATGTATAGACCCCTTGAGTCATATCTAGTCCACGTATTGGCCGATGCGCGTACCTCTAGATTTGTGTGCACGTGCTGGCCTCTCCCAGTCACACGTGAGAGGGGGTGTTACAGTATATGTGGATTGCACTAGCCCTTCCCATCAGTTCATACTTTTGGGATAGTTGGTTAGTGCATGAAACATGACAGTAGTGAGTTAAATGAAATATGTTTCCTTGCCAAATTAGGGGCCAATCTTGCTGTTAGGATGTGCAGAGTAGTTGGTTGCACTTAAACATGTCAATCCCACCCTCCTTGTGAAACTCTTGATGCAGATAGATCATAATAGATTGGTGGATGACTTGAACTGCACATGTTTTACTGAATTGCTTCATCTTAGACTCTTAGAAATTAGCATACCATTCACGTTACTAGGTTGTTTCCTGTCTCCAGCGGAACTGAACTAATCCAGCATAACTACGTTCTGCCTTATCTGATTTGAGTAACAAGGCGTTGATCTTTCTTGGGGTTCAAATTATTGGACATGAGAGTTGCAGTGGTAACTTACTGCTATCGAATCAGACTACTAAAAGTGTCTGGAAAGGAACTTTGTTGGTAGTATATTTATTGACTTATTATTATGTGACGACGTGGAGGCACATTGCAGTAAATGGGTGTGGTGCAGCCTTTTTAAGGCGTTGTAACTTGTAATAACTGTCTTGTTTCTTCGTAGTTGCTCTATTTTTACAGCCTTATTGCAGTGAGAAGAAAATAGAGATTTATTTTCTAGAAATTGATTAAGTAAAACAAAAAATATTGTCTTCACTCTTCAGGAATCTGCATCTTATCTCGTGTTTGTGTCAGTTTTCATATTTCTTGTGCTATAATGTATGGTTTTGGCTGCTTCTTAGAACTTTTCCTTGATCGCTCTGTTAGTTATTAATTCATGATTAGGCATATATACTTGGTAATAACTTTACATTACTATTGTCAGCATCGCAATTGGACAGGAGGGTGGTGTTGCACCATTGCTCACAATGGCACAGTCAGAGGTTGAAGTAAGTTTCCCTTGCACTGAAGATACCTATTATATTTGTACATGCAATGTTCATGCCTGGATACATGCTGTTACTAAAGATTTTTTCCCTTCCTCATCAAGGCCTTCTGTTCGGCACTAGGCAACACATATGCAAATTATCTATTCAGTAACTGTTTGGTATCAAGTATTGGATGTTTTACTTTGTTATGGCATTTGATTTCCTGTTATTTTTTGCCTCTGCTTTGTCGTGCCAAGTGATTCCATTGTTCATATGTTTATTTGCCACATATTTTTATTACTCCAAACCTAATGACTCACTGTACCTGCAGGATGTTCATGAGACAGCTGCAGGGGCATTGTGGAATCTTGCTTTCTATTCCAGCAATGCTCTCCGTATAGTTGAAGAAGGTGGGGTGCCTATCCTTGTGCACCTTTGCTCATCATCAGGGTCAAAAATGGCTCGGTTCATGTCTGCTCTAGCCCTTGCTTACATGTTTGATGGAAGGTACACCTTTTATGAAACCTACCATGCTTGTTTGCTTTTCAATATTAACGTTAGTTTTATCCTGTTGTGTTAGCTTGAAAGTTTGGTCCATCTAATGGATATGTTATGTACTTCTGGTAGAGTGAACTCAAAACTATGTTTCTAGGCTTTGATGAAAATCAGTTATTCCAAGAATTTTGATAACATCGTTTGGGAGTTCCTTATATACAAAAATTACTAACTTAATATATAATTGGCTTATGAAATAGTTGGATGCTTCAATTATGTTGCCCAGGTCAGCAGAATATTTGTTAGAGAAAAACACAAAAGACCTTTGCGTTTTTTTTCATTGAAAAGGTAGAGTTCAGTTACAATCCCCTAGGGGCAAGGTGAAAATAAGAAACTATCAGTTTGGTAGTTTGAGAACTTCAGTGTTAAAATCTGGAGAGCACAATGGTTCAACATCATATCATGTGCTCCTTATTCTTACGATTTCCAATAATAATACAGATATGTAATACGTTACCCATGACCTGCCAAAGTCTGCATTCATCAAATGATCTTTGACTGTGCAGTTGTGTGGTACTGTGTTACAGTTAGCATTTGTGTCGCTTGGTTTCCATAGTCATGCTGTCTACATTATTGTCTTACTGCATTGTGTGGGTTGTCAAGGTAGTCTGGGTAGCGTATCAAGTCTTTATGTGCATCATTTTTTGATAGCGCAAGTGACATAGAAGCTATATCTTCTTGTTCATTATGTGTAGTAGAAAGTTCTGAGAAACTAAATACAATTGCCGTATCAGTTATTGTAGATCAACCTATTGTTGGCATAAAGCATTTTTTCCTTGGTCTGTACAAGATCAATATTTATTTGGCCCTTGAGAGTTTGTGCAGCGGTATTTGTACGATACTAATGCACTGTTTGGCATAGTTCGCTAGTCTTTAGGATGGCTAGGTATTCCTTAAGTCAGCTGGTTGGCAGAAATTGGGTACTTATTTGCTGACACAAGATTGTTTTAACAAGGAAATTTCAGGCCTAAATCTGTATTTTTTTTGTTATTTGACAGAATGGACGAGGCCATCATTGCTGGGACATCATTGGAGGGCAGTTTCAAGGGTGTTAATATTGAGGGAGCTAGAAGAATGTCTTTGAAGCATATAGAGATCTTTGTGTTGACATTTTCAGATCCGCATGTGTTCTCCATGGCTTCAGCTTCCTCAGCACCAGCAGCACTATCTCAGGTTGCTGAAGCAGTGTTTATACAAGAAGCTGGACACCTGAGATGCAGGTTTGACTTTACTTTTCAGAAGGCTTTTTCTTTATATATAGTTCAGGAAACAAATTTAAAGACAGTTCTATGTTTATTTCATGCATCTTATTTGAATTTATCTTCATGATATAAATATATTTGGAGAACATAGTTCTAATATAATCCTTTACTTGCTCCAGTGGTGCTGAGATCGGTAGATTTATTGCCATGCTTCGGAATCCTACCCCAGTTCTTCGTGCTTGTGCTGCATTTGCCCTTCTTCAGGTTCGTCTTCTTAATGTCTACTGCTATTGTCTTAGCTTATTTATTTTATTAGAGTTACCATGATTGCACATCTGGGCTGCACACAGCATACCAGGCCAATTTTTTTTTTACCTTTGGGCATCATGGAGCTACATCATCACGATTTCTCTAAAGAAAGAAGAGAGAACAATATAATTATTAGTCTGAACTGCCATTCTTTTTTACACCTTTAATCGGTTCCTACTTTCAACCTTGTAAATGCTTAGTTACAAGAATTGGCTTTCTTTTTTGTCATGCTTTAAACCTGCTGCCTTGCCTATGATATTCTTGACCAATTGCTGCTCTATCTGAACTTAAATTTGTCCCTAGCGAAAAGGACTGGGTGCAATCTCTACCAATCCGAAAAACAAGTTCTCTCTTTTTTTGTAGCAAAAAAAAATCTCTGCAATTATCTTGATCTTCCTATTTGTTTTGTCTGATGCAAAACAATTATTAATGTCTGGTAACACTACTTTTGAGATCTGACGATAAATGCTTCTGGACTAATGTGCAGTTTACGATCCCCGGAGGTAGACATGCAGTCCACCATGCGGGCCTTCTGCAGAAAGCAGGAGCAGCTCGGGTCTTGCGTGCAGCGGCAGCAGCAACATCAGCTTCCATTGAGGCCAAAGTGTTCGCCAGGATTGTCCTTAGGAATCTGGAACACCATCAGGCAGGAACATCAACCTGAAAGCACAATGCCGATCATTGTCAGTGCGGCTATCGTCCAACAGGTATCGCTTCTAAGGCCATGCCCTGGCCTCAGAGAGCGGATGCAAGCTAACAGATCGGGTACCGCTGGCGTTTGAGCTGCGATGCGAGCCAAGGCCTTGGAGCTCCACCTAAGGAGATCTGTGAGACATGAATGGACATTCAGGCGATGGCTGGCAGTTGTTGAGTGCATTTTTTCTGTTGTTTATCATGTGTGTTATATGTAAAAGAAAATTTAAAATGTTAGCATCGACAGGACTTAGAACTTTTATGGTATATAGAAAGTTATGGGTATTTGTTATGTGTTGATTTAATTTAGGTAGAAGCGTGGCAGCATCGGACATTGTTGGACTGCTCCACCAGCTGCATACATGTAAACTTTGTAGATGTACTATTTCGGTATATGAATGGTCCCTGTGGGGATATGTTGTGGGGAACAGAACTTCTATCCCTCAAACAATAATGTTACACCGGAATGCAAGCGATGCTCTCCATAAATTGGCTAAACTAGTTTTTGTAAGTCTAATGTGAATAAAACAAGTATCCCTTTCATGCCTTTTCGCTCACTTGGGTTAAATTTGAAATCACTACGCAAGACATTAACATTGGCTTGTTGCACTTAGAGCACCTAATCAGCTTTCTGAACAGGGAGACTGGTTGCTTACAAGCAATTGGAGAGTTCACATGCCTACTAGCATGGTGTGGCCCATGGAGGCGGTCTCCTGATGCCCTTTAGTGCAGCTTTAGAATAGGTGGTTAGGAGGCTTGTAACCCGTATGTGTATATGACACGACATACAATCAAGGAAAAGACTAACGCAATATAGCAAAATGGCGCCAGCCTTAAAATACGTTATTAGTGTGTTATAACATGATATAGTGTACTATTAACAAGATATTGTACTTAGCGAGACAATTCATAATACGCTATAGTGTGGCTGTGCTATTCACGATGCTATAGTGTGCTATTCGCAATGTTATAGTGCGCTATTTTTTTCAGTGATACAAACACCCAGAACTTGTGCAATAATAACTGTATGCGTAGTTTTTGTACCTCCAACTTAATAAGATCCGACAAATACATGTGGTTTTTGAATCATCAAATTGACAAGATCCGACGAAAACTCTGTTTGGATGACCCGCACGATGTCAAATATGGAACTATGTACTTCTTCATGTCGCTTGTCGAGATGCGGAGGTGACCTCCTGGCACCGAAACAAACTTAATGCGCCCAGCCTCATCCAAAGCTTTCAAGCCAATCCAGTCCTCTGTATACAGCTTCGTCTGCGAACAAGGCATTTTCTTAGCAGTCAGACAGAAACAATAACCATACAAAATCGCCAGAAAAGTCTTACGGTGCAAAGTTTATGCACTAGAAGCCTGAAGTTGCGTTTCAAAGAGCTGATGTGTGCGATGAATGAATGAACATATTCATAAGGAGAAATAAGGTCTTGTCATAGCACCATCTCTTTTGTTAAGAACGATGCTATTCAGATTAACATTACCTCTTGAGGAGGCAACACTGGATTAAAGGCGCCATCAGGATAATAACCAAACCATGCTGTTTCCCGAGGTATTAAGACAGCATCGTCCTCAAACTGTATGGCAGTTCACAAATGCAACACGTTAGCTTCTCAGCAGAGTATCTCACACTGTCGAATGCAGAATACTAAGAGGGTATTGGTATCACCGCAATATTAATAATATACTCTTTTTCTAAAAAAAAGAATACTAAGAGGGTAAGCCGAGACAGTGGATTTATCAGCTGCAATTTTGTTATAGCATGTACCATGTTGATTGTTCAGTATGGTCCTATGTTTACTCTAACCCTTGTTTTGCATCATCAAAATCACTGAGAGCGGTTTTATTTACGGATTATGCAAACCGTAAGAATTACCTACAGACAGTAGAGTACACTACTGAACATATCACATAACAAAATGTAAATCGACTAAGAGATCCCATCCATGTACCCTTGAGTGTGAGTGCATAAAACAAGAAGAGTAAATGTGCTCAACATACCATGATCAATACCAAGTTCTCCAAGTTGCTAAATCTTTCTTTATATGTAGTATTTCTTTCACTTGGTATCTCATTATTAAGCTTTGGAAGAAATTTGCAACCCTCCAAATAACCTGCCATATCCTGAAAATGAAAGGCAGACCGGTTCAACTAACTAAAGTTATTCATACACATAAACCAGAATAGCTCCAATTTTACTTTCATTTAGGATCACAGAATAGAACTGTAAAAGTAAATAGGTGAATTCAGTGCCTATAGCACATTGCAACCTTATAGACCCACAAGAGTTATGAGCTACTCCCTCCGTTTCTAAATATAAGATGTTTTAGCTTTTCTTAGTTTCCACAGATTTGTATGCATCTAGACGCGTTTTAGTGTATATATTCACTCATTCTAGTCCGTTCACCTTGAGATGTCTATTCATCTTATATTATGGAACGGAGGGAGTACAATACAGCACTATAAGATGGTTGACTGAAAAAAAAATCCCAGCCTTACAGACCAGCACAAATTACGAGCTACAGCACTACAACAACACAAGAAGATAGTTGACTGAAAAAATAGAAAATAAACAGAAGTGAAAATGAAGAATTGTTATCCTGGTTGCCATGATATGCAAGTGGTGATATAACATACAGAACTTACAGTGGGAATCTTTAGGTAGCCACTAGGGGCAAGGTGTGCCTGAAATTTCACAAATAATGAGTTATTTACATAGAAACCTTACGTGTCATGTACAGAAACAATAACAGCTGATAACAGACAAACACATACAAACCTGCACATAGTTTGAATATATCTCCAACTGAATCAGAGCATCAACTAGAATGCAAAATATACCAGACTGCAAAGAGTAAAGATTTAATAGCCTGAGTATTCAAGTTCCTTGTACAACTACAATAATGCAAAGGACGAGTTTACCAGCAACGCAATTATGAAAACCATTACATGCAAAAATTACTAGTGCAACGCAATTATGAAAACCATATAAGACGAGTTTACCAGCAATGAAATTTATGATTTAGTCTTCCTTCTCCATGACTATCAAGTTCCTTGTACAACTACATATTATGCACTCATAAAAAAAGGAGACACTGTGAAAGCAATCAAAGTCTACAGTATACAGATTTTCTGTTTGTTCCATTTCCAACCTGGTCAGCTAGACTACCAACTAACTGTAGGAGGATATGCAGTGCTGTTGGCTCTAGTGACTCACGCCAAGCTTGTTTACCCTATGATGGTTCGCTTGCTTCTACAGCATTGAAATGTATTTTTGGAAATTCGATAGCATGAGCAAATGATTTTGCTGCAGGTCAACATTGCCTCAAATTTTATAATTTGTAAATCAAGCTGATCAACCAACAGGACAGATGATATTAAACATCATAGGTCGTGCATTACATATTACGTATTGCTAGTGTTTGCTTGTAACCTACATGAAAGTAGCTTCATTTCGATCTCTGTTAATCGGATTGAAAATTAGTGAGATGTTAAGACTTGATAGTCATGGAGAAGGAAGACTAAATCATAGATTTGAGAGCGCACATGATTACGAAAAAATGGTAAGTAGCCCTAAAATCTTCATATTATATGACAGAGTAGCCCCACAAAATTCCATGTTATATGACGTACTTTCTTCAGTCAAATTTCATGCCACTCTAACAAAATGGTTTTGGTCTGCAAATACCTCTCATTCTGCTCTTTTGAAACAATTTCTCCCACCGAACACTTACCAAATGGAGATTTCTTCCATGTTCTATGTAAAGCACCAGGAAGTAACTATGCAAAGAAGTCAGCGCTAGCTTGTATCGCATTCTGTGTGCATGGAGCTAAAACAACATCTTTCTTGGAAGCGAGACCATACTACCTCTTAATGGTGATGAAATAGTGAGGTGTCTACTAGTAGCTATCCAGAAAGCCGTGTGTGCCTGTTTGTTATTACTAGTATTAGTCTTTAAGTTAATATACTAAGGATCTTGCATCACATTAAACATGTGAAAAACCCTTTCATATTTACATCCGATGATACTGCAACATGTAGCCTACTTTTTAAATACTGAATGATAAAAAACCCACTAAAAAGGACAGAGTGAGCTTACACCGCAAAGTGGAACTGAAGCAGTTCCAGCATGAGGACCCCCAATTGAGATGAAATTCTTTACCTGTTACAATCACAGAAAATATTTAGTTCCTCGAGAAGAAGGGAAGACAACATGGTATAAACTATAAAGGGTACAGTGCATGAAGTGAAAGACCTTGTCATAACATTTATCATCCTCTTTTATTATGCAATAGATATAGTTATTACTTATTAGAGCTATAAAATTTCTTGAGCATTCCTATCATCATGATTTTTTTATATCTATTAGACTATTATAACAGTTGTTATACAAATGATAGTCGCTTATCTAGTGTCCAACTGTCACAGCCTTGCAGATGACATTCTGCTTGAGACAGAAAGGTGGAAATTCGCTGGCCGCAAGGCTATAAGGAAACTTCCTCAGCACGCAAGTCCCCGTGACAGTGCACTTTAGTTCATTAGCCTAGAACCTCCTTTGTTTTGATTGGTTTTGTAGGTTAGCTCGGTTTGGTTTATTTGCTAGGCTAGCTTTGCAGTTTTGTTTTATTCACAATTCCTTTTGTAAGTTTTAGTGTCTTATCAGCGTTTTCTTGTAATGTGAATGACAAGCATTTTGATGCATGTTCAAGGAAAAAATTCGGACCAAACTAGGTTAGTGATTATTGCATAAAAGGCAAGCACATAATTTTACTCACCGGTGGTCCACCATCGCAGTACTCAATTACTGCCCGCCCAATTAAGTTCCCCTGAAAGGTAACAGATCATTAGAACTGGAGGGGTAACTGACTCTACACCCACGATGAGTGATCTTGTGAAAGTAAGTTATCACCGTTGGTAACAAGTACCGCTAAATCAACAACCAGCAATAGGTTATCGTGGCACACTCCAAATTTATGTACTCAATTGACAGTAATTCACCAACACATCAGACCTCAGAATATAATTTCTCGCCATGAACCCAATAATAGCACATGATGAACGCACCTGAGAAAGGCCAACTATGCTGTAACCTTCACGAAGTTCTTCCATTTCCTTTACCTGGAAAACGAATTCCAGCAAGGATACAGTACCATGACAGCTCAGGATGCTATACAGAAAAGCAGTACCGAAGATTCTGCATCACCTTCTTGCAAACTACATTTGCCTGTACATGAGCGTGTGATCTCAGAAAATTATGCAAGGAACAATTTATTCGTTTAAAGAACATTATGAGTAAGATACCAACCTGCTCTTGAAGTGGCATTAACCAAGAGTCCCATGATCCTCTCCCAATTTCCCTGTAAATGAAGAACATGTTTAAATCCCATCAATAAACTCGAGATAACTGCTGTATGAGATAAATTCTTCGTATCCAAACAAGAGGAGCCTAGCTAATCCACCCCTGATTTCCATGTAGAGGAAGAACATGCTTAAATTCCATCAATAAATTCGAAAACCGATGTATGAGCTGAACTGTTTTGTATCTAAACAAGACGAGACTAACCAATCCTACTAAGATGTGCGGTACTGAAAGCTAGCAGAAATATTTCGTGGACTGGTCATATAGATAGCTCAAGCTCTTAATTTAGCTGAAGCTGTACTCGGACTGTCATAGATTTAAACAAGAGGAAACTAATGATTTCACATCACTTATTTGGGAATCCATATTTATTGGCATTCAAACATCGACGGAAACAAATTACGTAGTGTATAATATAATGCAAATCAGAGCATCAATTCGTGCCAATTTTTACAACAAGTATTATCAGGGGGAAGGGTATGTCCCAACTTCCAAATAAAAGTATAAAACAAAACTAATTCGTTGCTTAACAAGGAAGCAACATACCAAGTAACCAACCAAAATAAGTTGGCAAAGAACAAACAATAAAACCAACTCAAAGGTTCACAGGCCGACATTGATTAACTCTAATCAATACAATTACACAAACGACACACAAATCAACATACTTCTGCACGCCGCCCGTAATTAACATAGCTGCAAAAGCATGTAAACAGCTTAAAACTAGTGCGAGAAAGGAGAGACGGCATTACATGCAGTAGCCCTTGGACCCCGACCACTCCCCGAGCTCCTCGGTGAAGGAGGCGATCCCGTCGTTCCCGCACTGGTCCCCGATCCCTGCGCTCGCCCGGGATCAGCCAACCAGAAACACATCAACACGATATCTCCTAGCGCCAGACAAACAGAACCCGAATCGACGCGAGGAAGGGGATCGCGAAACCCTAACCGTGCAGGACGATGAAGGGCACCGCGGAGACCGCCGGCGCGAGCGCCGCGGAGGCGGCGAGCGCGAAGAGGAGGACGAGGGTGGAGGCGGAAGAGGGGAGCGCGGCCATCGGCTCGGATCGAGGGCTAGCCAAGTCTTCGTGTCTGCCGCTCTCCCGCCCAGCCGCCCTCCGCCGTCGCCTCGCGGTTCCTCTTGGCGGACTCAGCGGCGCAGAAATGGTGAGCTGAGCGGAGGGAGAAGGGTAGGGGCAGTTGGGCAGGGTGGACTCGATTCGATGATCCCACCTGTCAGCGATGTCCCCGGTGCGACCGTTGCGCATGTGACTCCAAGGCACGAGGCTACTAGGGTCGCAGACTAGTGGGTCCCGGTAATTGCGAAGAATTTGGTAGCACTTTAAAATCCGCATCGCCATTCTCAAAACCAAAAAAAAGATCCGCATCGCTGTTGTGAGTGGTTGTGCTCGTCTCAACGATTACTGACATAGCGGGCCCATGTTAGGAGGAGGGCCCGTATACCAGCGCCGTTGCTTCGAAGCAGGCAAGTAGCGGTAGTCGTAGGTATCCCTAGTGTACAATCCACACGAAGCTATTGCTTGCAAGAAAGAAATGACCTTCCTTTATCTTCAACCAATTAAAGTAATCAGTTTTCATTTTCTTTCTTTTCTTCAAGTGATTACTTGTCGGAATTTTTACCTTGCGTAGGTATATCTTCAAAGCTGGTTACAAACAATTAATACAAGCATTGCCTTTTGCGGTTTAAATGGCGCACAACCACCCATATTCTTAAATAGCCCCTATAGCCTTTTGAGCCTGTTAACGCTAAATGAATTCATATATAACTTTTTGTTATAGCCTTATTTAGCTCCGATTTAGCCCGATATAGACCCATTTTCAGATTTGCCGCTATTTTCTATAGACCACTATTTAAAACATTCCTCCAATAATCCTGATCTGAAATACAAGTCATTTAGGACATGTCGTCATAATCTTGAAAATAGTGGGTTGACCGTATTTATTTGAAGGGGTTCCGGTGTAGAAAATAATAATTTTTCTAGCGAATGAAACTCTAACTAGTCAGGATCTAACTATCTAGTACATGTGATAACGGTGGCGGAACGGGTTACATTACCTTCATGTAGACCGAAAGCGGGGATTACGCTCCCGCACAAGCGTTGACGATGAAGTCGTACGTAGCCGACCTCGAGGTCGCGGAGAACTTGTCGCGATGACGTAGACGATGACGCCGGGGTGTCGATGATGACCTGCGTCGACGGGCGTCGGGCGGAAGATGGCGAGGCGTCGGCGGCTGGGGGGTGCGCCGACGGTAGGGGGAAGCAACAGCTGGGTTGCAGGTGGGCGAGACGACGTCGCCCAGACTCCTCAAAAAGTGGTGCCTCCGAGACCTCGCAAACATATGGAGCTTAACGACAGCCCCCGGTCATTCAGATCCAGCTGAAATCGCAGGGGTAGAAGTTTTCTGAAATCCCGCAGGGCAACGGCGCCCGGCGGTATAGCTTAGGTGGAGAGAGGAGGCAAAACGGGCAGAGAAGCAACTCGGCCGGCCTGCTATACAATTAAATGTATTTTTCTGTAATTAATCAAATTAATATGCATTGCTATATAAAGGGGGGAGGTGTGCAAACACCTTGCCTCCCCCATGTGGGACTAAAGGAGAGGGAGGGGGAGCCGGCCAAACCCTCCTAGTCCAATTTGGACTAGGGGCCCAAGCCCCCCTTTCCTTGCTTGGTGCGGCTCACCTTAGTGGGCCACAATTGGCCCACTTAGGTGGGTTGCCCCCCTTTTTCCTTTATTATTTACTATAAATTAATATAAAATATAATTAATTAATAATTAATATATTTAAATACTATTTAATATCCCGTGACTCCGAAACATTTTCCGAACCAGCCGAACAACTTTCGGACATTCCTGAAACCCTTCCAGACCTTCCCGGAACTCCTTCCGGATCACCGGAACTCTTTCCGGATCATTTCTCTCTCTCCAACAAAATCCTATATTATTCCAGAACCTATCTCATGGTGTCGTTAAGACCTTAAGTTTGTTACGCTACGGTTCGAGAACACTCCAGGCATGGTCGAGACACTCCGCTCACCAATGACCGTTAAGGATACCTGGATGTATATGACGGCACCTGTGCATTCTACGAATATCGTCGTTGAACCATAAATATGATATTCATTCTCTTTGTTTCTGCGATACTATCTTGTTTGAGATATGATCGTAGACATCCGATGTCTTTGTTGTATCTCGTTACCGACAAAGGTTATTAACTCGTCTGTGATATTACATCTCCATGACCTAGTCATAAGCTGCGCAGCTATATAGATGTAATCTCACCGAGTGGGCCCAAAGTATCTTTTCATTACAAGAATGAACAAATCCCGCTCTTGATCCTTATGTGTCAATACTCTTTCGGGATACCCAAGATGGACACAACGTTTGATGCTCTCAAAGTACCCCTACGGAGCATCAATAAGTACGGTCTCACGGTCTAAGGAATAAGCTATCATATTCTTATCTATTGCAAATGACAAACATCGTAATACGATCTTATTACAATACTTTGCGTATGTCCATCACCTTATTCAACTAATAAGATGACCCCATTGTCAACCGACGTCATTGTCCTTGATCGGGAATCTCGATCAACTATTGCCCAATGGACTAGTTCATATAGAGGCTTACTAGGGACCCTGGTTGTCTATGTATCACACGTGTATTAATAATTCCGATTAATACAGTTGTAGCATAATACACAAACTTATTATAAACTTATGAGATAATGCAATAAATACTACTTATTTATTTGCCTCTCGGGCATATCTCCTTCATTATTTCTGTCAAATACGTTGGTTCGCATACAATATTATAAATATGTTTCATATATAGTAGATCTAGTAGTATCAATTTGTTATTTTGAGAAACATCTAAGTGGTGAAATTCTAAAAGTCTAGATTGGATAGAATGTGGTTGGATCTCTTTCGAGACAAGTTTATGTTGCATACGACATGCTTCACCATCCAAATCACTTCAATTACGAAGTTTCATGTGTATGGCCAAAACATGGCATATAAAGGTGAACCTCACCTTTATGCACATAAACCTAATGCCCTCGGATGATGGTACACCCTTGGAAGGGCAGAACCAACAGGCTCAACATAGGTCCCTCGTTAGCTTCAAACGAAACTACGATATTGTATCATCCCGAAAACTTTCTGACGTAGACCTCCGCATACGAGACCACCAAGACACTTTGTCATGTTGCACACAACATAAAGTTGGCCAACTATCTCTACGTGACGTTTGCTCCGTCAATAACTATGGTTAAGGGGTATGATTATTTGTACCCTTCTACTCCTCTCCATGGTTAAGGGGTATAATAGATATTATGACTTGGTTGAGCTATGCTCATATCCCTTCCTTTTACAGAGATGCTCAAGATGAAGATCTCATCATGGAGATATTTTCTCACCTTCTAGCTTTTCACATGAATTGTGAGAATCTATGGATAGTTTGCTTGATTTCTATTTATCTCCCAATACTATCATGTTGGTTGTTGTCATGTGAGTGTTTTAGAAAGTAGATGTTAGTTACCATACCACTTCGGGTCTCTATGATTCTCAAGATTATAAAACAAGGATGGGAAAACTCGGGATTGCATTTTGTCCATTGTCAGATTACAGGAGGTTTAAGCGAATGCTAAATTTCTTATGAAAACTAGTACAAAATCAATCCATAGAAAAACAAGACCCATAAAATTCAGTCTAATGAATCAAAACGATCAGGCGTATCAAAGAAACCTAAGAAATTTGTTACTGTAAAATGTGTAGGAAATCTTTAAAATCAAAGTAGCCCTCTGTAAGGATTGGGAACACAATCAACATCAACTTTGGGAGGAAATTGCATTTACCACCACATGTTGGGGCTCTTGTTGCACAGAACCACAACCACATTTGTTTTTTGCAGAGAACACCAACATTTGGTTTAATGAGTTGCACAGAACACAAATAACGTCATTAGCTGACTTGACAACAAATTAGTGCACGGTTCACGTAAAAAAACAAATTATTGCACGGGCCCACCGCCAGAGGAGGGACGTGGCGGTCACCGTGGTGAACGGATCTAGCCAGGCTGACTGATTCGAACAGAAACGGGACATCCAGGACGAGGTGTGCGTATAGATTTCCGGCGGCGTGACGACGGGAGACGACGACGGGAGACGTTAGTGAGGTCTCCATGGCCAGCACCAGGTCTTGATTAATTCTGTCTTCACAGTTCTTCAATCATACTGGACCTCGTCAGGCAGAATCCCCCCATAGCGCCGCTTCCGGCCCGCCCTCGCCGCCGCGCATACTGGCCCTCGTCAGGCCGTCACCGCCGCCTGCTGCAAGTATAGCATAAAACAAGGCTCTCTGCTCGCTCGCCCTCTGTTTCGAATCGATGAACTGGATCAGTTCGTTCCGTGTTAAAGCCTTTATCAACCAAGATGACAGGCACGTTTGTCCTGATAGTGGGACCAACGGGATAATGATTTGTCAAATGAGTTAAGTAGAAGTTTTGTGTTCTTTGCAACTCATTAGACCAAATGTTGGTGTTCTCTGCAAAAAATAAATGTGGTTGTGGTTCTGTGTAACAAGAGCCCCAACATGTGGTGTTAAATGCAATTTCCTCCAACTTTGGTGATAGACCTCTACAAATAAGTTAACGTCATTGAAATATTTTGAGCAAGAGAAGCAGTTACAAGAAAAAACGCTTAAATATTTAACTCAATGTAAGTTCACATTGGGTTGGCCAAGTCAAACCATGAGGATATACGTAGCCGATGAAAAGAAGCAAGCAACAGTAAAAGGCACGAGTTGACGTTTGACGTGGCATGCAGCATTTTGACCTTTGACTTGAACCTGTAAGTCAGGACCATTACCGACCTCTAATGGCATGATTAGAATTGGCTACAGTGGTGACTGAAGGGAGTTTTGACCGTTGGCTATGGCTAGCATGCGCCAAATAATTGGGAAATAGGAGTATTGTAAAGTTTTGTTCATTGACCCACTGTTATTTTTGCAACGTCTCTAGCGTCGGAAGTATAAGAACCCATACAAGTTATTATGGTCAAAAAGTGGAGACTTCCTGGTGAAGAGATCATGTTCTTCGCATATATAAGTACATGATTCATTTTATATATAAGCTCCTGCTTTCTCGAGATTAATTATAAGCTGCCCGCTTGTTTTTCCGATGCGGAAGTATTCTGCTGCTGAGTGCTGATGCATGCATGTCAACGGACAACGGTGACACTCACTCAGATATCACACGTCACACGTGCTCATATTTTATTTGTTTATTTTTGTTCATGTTGTGCTAGTGGACATGTAAAAGGCGTGTGCATGTACTATTCTGAAACAATCGAAATGGACCGGGCAAACTTCTTTTTTCTTCGCAGGCGACCGGGCCTACTCGTCAAGAGTTAATACGACGACGACGACCAGTGCATCATACGTGGACCGAATATCTCACAAGTATATTAACATGCATGCATGCAGTCATTCAGACATAACGCAGCGGTACTTCATACTCCTCCATGCTACAATCAGCTAATTTTTTTAAATATTATTTTTTTAACAGAAATTCGGAGAATATTGTGCGATTGCAGAAATTTACGAAAATAATACGACCTCGGCTTCGTGGTGGCCGACTGGGGCTGGTCGGCCCGGAGGTGGCCGACTGGGCTCGTCGGCACAGAGCAGGCCGACCAGCGCGTAGACAGAATCACGGGCGCGGCCGACTGCCTGATCGGCAGCGATCGGCCACGGTTCGGCCACGTCGCGGCCGACTGGGCTCGTCAGCTGTTTAACAGCCCGAGCCATCTTCTTCCTCCCATCTCGTTTTCTCTTCCTCTCCTCTCTCTCTTTCTCTTGCTCCTCTTCCTCTCCTATCCACGAGCAGTTGAGGACGGGGAGGGCGTGGAGGGCACGGAGGGTGCGACGGGGAGCGGGCTGGTGAGGGCGCGGAGGCGGGCGAGCGCGGACGGAAGGGAGCCGTTGAAGGCGGAGGAGGCCGCGAAGGAGGAGGCCGCGAAGGAGGAGGCCGGACACGTCGAGCCCCACGACGGTGCCGCGGACGCCGTCACCTGCCGGCCGCACACACTTCAAGGGTAAGACTTTTCCATGTATTAGGGTTAGGGTTAGGGTTAGGATTTAGTTTGTATTAGTAGTTTCGGTAGAATTTTAGGTACGATGTGATATTAATATTTGATGCATAATAATATTTTTTAGGTGAGCAATTATGTCGAATGTAGTAAAGTTTGATTTCTACTACGGTGTCGGTTCAGTAAAGCAAAATGAGTATGGGATGGACCTGAGTGAGTTTGAGCACGTCGAGTTGGATCTGACTGACCCTGAAAATTGGTCTGTTAGTCAGTTAAAAGATTGGTTGGCACAGTGTTTGGGGTTAAATGCAGAAACACACACTGTCGGGGTGCACGCGTTATGGTCAAGGTCCAGTAAAAAAATTTGGTACACTCTGAGGCCGATTGATCGGGATTCTCAGTGGGTGAACTGGTTGCAAGGTTGCGAAAACAGGGGAAGCCACCCAGTTGCCTTGTTGCTTCCTGTCGTTAAGGAGGTAAATGTCAATCCTCCTGAAGGCGAGGGTGGGCACGATCCAGGGCAGAGCAGTGCAGCAACCATGGAAATTGAACATGATGACAGCCATGGTTACGAAGGAGGCAGTGCTTATGAATCAGGGCAGAGTAGTATGGCTGGAGGGCATGATGACGGTGAAAATGTGGAGGCAGATGGGGATGAGGAAGATGGCCGAATGCAGGACGAGATGGAAGATGAAGATATTGAGGGTCATTGCGGTGATGGCAGTGATTCTGATTCATCGAATGACACAGAGTACGAGCCGGAGGTGCCTTATCCAGCTTCATGGACTCAGGACTTCTCATCTGGCATGACTCTGGAGGATGGTCATGATTCTTCCTGGCAATATCACCAGAGCAGCATGGCTGTGGGAGCAATTTACGCTGACAAGCAACATCTGCAGGAAGCAATCATACAGTGGGCAATGTCGACATCAAGGGTTTTCAAGACAACTGTGTCGAGTAAGAAATATCTGACCATGGAATGCTCGAGGATAGATTGTCCGGGTAGGGTGCACGCATATGTCCCCAAGTATGATACAAACTGGGTTGTGAGTGACATGGTAATGCATACATGTCGTATTCCCAGCATCCTTCAGGATCACCGTAATCTGTCAACCACGCTTATTGCTCGTTTGTTTTACACGGAGATAGTGGAGAGTAAGGCGATGGAAGTGAAGGCAATAAGGAACGAAGTCTTCACAAGATTCAATTTCAACATTTCTTATGGCAAGGCCTGGAGGGCTAAGCAGAGCGCGCTGGAGGCCAGATTTGGGTCATTCTTTGACTCATATGATTCTGTTGTCCGGTTGCTCCGCACGCTTCAGGCGAGGAATCCTGGCACATATGTTGATCTTCAAGACTTCTACATGCCAGAGTTCCCTACAGTTAGGGTGTTGCACCGTTTGTTCTTCTCTTTTGGTGTATGCATCGAAGCCTTCAGCCACTGCCGACCAGTGTTATGTGTCGATGGCACATTTTTGACCGGCAAGTACAAGGGTCAGATATTGACTGCTATTGGCCAAGACGGCAATAACCAACTGTTGCCCCTTGCTTTCGCTTTTGTTGAGAGCGAGAACATGGAAAGTTGGACGTGGTTCTTTAAGCAGTTGAAAAAAGCTGTTGTCAAGGAAAAGCAGAATGTTTGCGTTCTACATGACAGACATGCGGGTATACTCAACGCTATAAAGGCATTAACAAACCCTGGACCAGATGAAGAAACACCGTGGGTGGATCTTCAGAGTCGTTGGTGCATGCGCCATCTAGGTGCTAACTTCTTCTCACAGTTCAGAAATAAGAGTCTCATGAATCTGTTCAAAAAACTCTACAAGCAGAACCAGGAATGGACGTACAATTTTCTCCGTGGCAAGCTTGATGAGTTCACGAACAAACATGTTCGGGAGAGGAAAGCTGCACGTAATGCGGCAGTGGCGTTTCATGTAGCCCAAGTAGCGGCACAAGCAGCTACAGGGCCTGCACCGCAAGAAGAAGAACCGATCGGTCTGTGTGATCTTCCAGGCTTTGACCCACCGGGCACGAGGAGAAAGGGTGGACGGTTGATTAAGAATTTCCAGCAGTGGATTGAGCATGAGCCCGTGGAGAGGTGGTCATTGTTGCACGACTCATACGGAGCCAGGTATGGCGTCATGACTACAAACCTTGCCGAAACATACAACTTTGTCCTTCGAGGGAACAGAGCCTTGCCATTAACTGCACTTGTGGAGGGAATTTTCCAAGGCATAGTTAATTACTTCAGAGTCAAACGCCAGCAAGCCGAAATGCATATACTTCACACTCCAAACTCACCCTGGTGTGAAAAGATTACGAAGTACATGGATGCTAAGATGGAGAAGGCACGAACTTTCCAAGTGGTTGCCATCGGAAATCAGGAAAGGAGGTTCGAGGTCCGCTTACCTACCGACAAGTTCGGTTGTGGCAATGTGTTGAGAACGCATGAGGTGAAGATTGGGAATGAAGCATGGCCAACCTGTGAATGCACATGCAACAAACCAAAATTGTTTCACCTTCCATGCTCGCATGTACTTGCTGCTTGTGGGCAGCTTGGTTTGGAAGCAATCTCGTTTGTGTCACCGTACTTCAGTCGTGAAGCTGTCTTGAACACATGGACAGGTGAGATGCAAGGATTCCGAGCCATTGGTAATTTCAACACCGTTGAGCCAGGTGAGAGGAGGTACATTCCTGATCCAAGGTTACTTCGTCCGGGTAGAGGTAGACGCCAGTGTAGATGCATACGTAATGATATGGATGAATCGGAAGCTGGAGGACCTACCAGGCAATGTTTTCTATGCAACCAATTTGGCCATAGGGATACGAACTGTCTGGAATTTGGACTTGGTGATGCTACGGTACGTGGAAGAGGCAACCGAGGCCGGAGAGGAAGAGGAAGAAACTAGAGTTCCTTTATATTTGTAATAAATGCAGACTACGTATCTGCCTCTATGTACTACTCTGTAATCGTGGAACCATTATGTTTGTATTTGTACTCTGTAATCGTAAAAATTGTAATTTGTTTGGATTTATAGTCATTTAAATTTTGTTATTTGGTCATTCTATTATCATTTTAATCTGTCCTTACAGAGATGGCGGGGATGGCGTTGCTTAACCCGGTGGTTGACAACAAGCATCATGCTAAGCTAATGCAGGATAATGTTCTCCACCCTCTGATCACTTGTGGTCAGAAGGATAACTGGCAGATACACCCAGCTTGGATCGATCGGTAAGTTTTATTTTTATTTTGCTCATAACATATACTGGTCAAATAGTTAACAATTTTGTGATACATGCAGTTTGACATGGGCTGGGCTCCTACCCTTTGCTCGCCTTGTTGAGGCGTCAGATGTGACTGGCCGGCTTGCGATGGACCACTGTTTGCTCACCTGCTTGGTGGACCGATGGAGACCGGAGACGCACACGTTTCACTTTCGCTGGGGCGAGATGGCTCCTACTCTACAGGATGTGTCCTACCTACTGGGCCTTCCTCTAGCTGGTGAGCCCATAGGTCCGTTGCAGGCCCCTGACATGTGGTCTGAGGATATGGCAAACCGATTCCAACATATAAATCCCAACGCACCTGTGTTTCTGCATGAGGATCACAGACCCAAGCTTGATTGGTTGCTTAAGTTCCAGGTTAGTACTACGTCATTGTCTTGTTTCATCCATCACTTCAGCTAACCGTTACCTAACTTGTACAATTATTGTTTTCGTTGCAGATACAGAATTTTGGCACGATCCAGATGTACGAGTCCCAGATTACTAGGAGCCTCGAGGCGTACCTTATGTGGCTGCTAGGAAAAGTGATGTTCACGGAGAACCATGTCACCACTATCAGTGCACGATACATCCCCATCGCGATGGAGATTGCAAGTGCGACACAGCCGTACCACATCACTGTTCGTAGCTGGGGTTCTGCAGTCTTAGAGGCCACGTACCGAGGTATGTGCAACGCGTGCTTTCTTACGGCGACAAAGTCAGCAATTCTTGGATGCCCTATGCTGTTGCAGCTGTGGTCGTGGGAGAGGTTCCCCATTGGACGACCTGACATTTCGGCTGCCGATCCGTGGCCGCTCGACCATTATTTCGACCCGGAACACATAGACGACCCTACTTTTGGCACCCTTTGGACACATCGCAAGGTATGTTCAATAATAGTTTACTAATTATGGTTGTCAATGAGTATCTTACTGTTTACTTATACAATTTACGTTTGTGTTTTGCAGAGACGATTCGCTAGAGATCAGGTTCGGAACTGCTATCCGGCATTCAACGAGCAGTTCGACGTTCTCTCCGGGGCTTCAGTTATTTGGGAGCCATACTCGCCTGACGCGGTCGCGTCGAAATTCCCTGGAGGAATTTCTATCATGTGCACGCGAGATGCAGCATACTGGATGACGAAGTCGAAGATTATCTTCGACGTCAGCGTTGAGGAGATGGCCCAGCAGCGTGTTATGAGGCAGTTCGGTCTGCGCCAGATCTCGGTCCCCCCGCCTATTGATGCGCCTCTACCAGACATCTACCAGACATCGTCCACCGGTACCTCCATTTCTTAACCACACATCTTTGTTTTAACACTTGTCATCCACAATTATGCTAATGTTTCTTGTCTTGCAGATGGAGCAGGAAGGGAACTAACAGGACTGCGACACAATGGTTGCAAAGAGTGCAACCTTACGTGGCCGAGTGGGCTGATGCGCTGACTAGTCTCTGAGTCGAGGCGCAACCCTTCGATCCGGCGGAGTACGACGAGTACCTACAGTGGTACGTCACTTCCACAAGGGTTTCTCTCGTTCATCACGCCCAACCAGATGTGATGCCGGCCCCTGCTACGTGGGATATGTACCCCAGCCAGTCTATGTCCGGCTCACGGCAACACGCGGTACAAATAATTAACTTATCTACAATCATTTACCCTTATCTATATTATCCTTCACTTCCTAACTGTCTGTACCACTTTCAGGCTGAGTTGACGTGGGATCTGGGGAATGATATAGACCAGTTAGACCGTTCACTATCGACCGGGCCTTTGCTTACACGCGAACAGCATCGGTCTTGGTTGCAGTCCGCTGCTACGAGAGTGCGACAGATCTACGAGGCTATCACGTGTGTCCGCTCGTCTGACGTTCTCCCACATGCTGCACGACGGCCACCACATCCGTCCACGCAGCTGCCTCAACGGCGGGCACGGCGTGACGTGCCGCCACCTCCGGAGGCACACCGACAGCAGCCGCGTCCACGTGTCGCACCACCTCCACCTGACCAGCCAGGAGGTTCGGGCTGGCAGCAGCAGAGTTACCACCAGGGGGGCTACCAGCAGAGCCCCACTGCGGGCTTCCAGCAGCGACCCTCTTCGGAGTACCAGCAGAGCCCCTTCACCGGCTTCTAGCCTCGTGGACCACACGGTATGTCGATTCGTACTACTACATTATCATGTACTCAAACTATTTACAAAATAACATGTTACATAAAATTTCTCGATTCTAGCACAATTCGACTTCGACTTGGGGCCTACTATCTCCGAGCATTACTCGGGTGCTTCTGGTTGGGAGAGTCATCCGGACGTGTTTCTCGGTGCGGATGCGGACACCCAGTGGCTCAACATGTACAATACTCCTCCTCCACAACCCACACAGGATACACAGCAGGCAGATGACGGGTCCTTAGTTCCTCCACGAGTCACCCGCCCACCGCATCGGTTTGGATGGAGCACTCCTCAGCCACATCCGCCACGTCGTGGCAGAGGCGATGACTGAGACTCTACTTATGTATCAGAGACCTTATGTTGGCTATTTTCCATGTACCGTCAGACCTATGTATGAGTACTAGACTTATGTATCGTTATGTACTAGACTTATTAGTACGATCTATGTGGCAATATTTGATATGTCCGTAACAGGTAGACATTGATTCGATTAAGATAAGATACAACAAACCTCGATTACATACCGATCACACCACACAACAAACGGAAATGCAGGTACAACTACTAATTAATCGATACTCAAAGAAAGATACAACATAACTCAAATTAAGATTCTACCTATCTCCCATCAATGCAGCCTGCACCATCCGCAGATTTAGCACCCTTGCCCTTTGACGATGATTCAGGCTTCTTACCCGCACCCTTCCTCGATGTTTCTGCCTTCTTCTCCTTGCCCTTACGCACTGCTTCAGCCCGCTTTTCCTTTGACGACGACATGAAATCGTCGTCATCATCGCTGGAGTATACCCAGAGAAATGAACGACCGTACCTCTCACGTATGTCTTGAGTTCGATGAATCGGCGCATTAGTAACATGCCTATCGAACTTATCCGCAAGCCTCAAGACTTCAGCACGGATTTGTTCTGGGGTCCTATACGGAAACCCATCTCGGCATAGCCTCGCCCCTAGCAAAGCGAGATGTCTCTCACTACCAACAATTTCTTCAAGTGGAATTTCCCTACCATCTACCTTCAAATATGTGACCATCTTAGCTAGCTGCTCGGATGCGGCTATATGAAAGCCGGACACACACTTCTCACAAGGTACAATACACACCATGCTGCCGCTCTGTGAGAGTACCCCCCCCCCTAGATTGGTTTTTATAGGACAATGGTGGCGGGAGGAACAGGCGGGAAATGGTGGCGGGAGAAACGGGCGGGAAACGGTGGCGGGAGGAATAGGCGGGAACGGTTGGCGGGAGAAACGGGCGGGAAACGGTGGCGGGAGAAAAAGTCGGGAACGTCTGGCGGGAGAAACGGGCGGGAAACGGTGGCGGGAGAAAAAGGCGGGAACGTCTGGCGGGAGAAACGGGCGGGAAACGGTGGCGGGAACGTCTGGCGGGAGAAACGCGCGCTAATCGTGCGGAGAAATGGGGGAATTGCTGCCATGCAAGGATCGTCTTACCCTGGGCCGACAGGGCTGGTCGGCCACCTCCCAGCCGACCAGGTGTACACCAGGTCCTGCAGGCGCGCAGATGCGGCCGACCAGCTCTGGTCGGCCTGCTCTGGGCCGACGAGACCAGTCGGCCACCTCCAGGCCGACCAACTCCAGTCGGCCACCACGAAGCCGAGGCCGTATTATTTTCGTAAATTTCTACAATCGCACAATATTCTCCGAATTTCTGTTAAAAAAATAATATTTAAAAAAAATTAGCCTACAATCAGCTAGTTTTATTTTGAGAAAAATACTAGTACCTCTAATTTATAATAAGTTTTACTTCAAGAGTTTTCTAAGTATGCGAGGAACGGGGATGTGAGGGGATCGGGTAAACCACCTAATTCTCATAAATACTCTTCACCTACAATACACGAGTTTTTGTTTTAGGACCCATTTAGAACACAACAAGTTAAAACTATGAATAGAAAAAAAATGCAGGAACTAAGATGACATGTTTCCTAAATTTCTTCGGACCAAAATCACAAGTTTTTTTCTAAAGTGTCGCTTGGATGACACACATAAAAAACACAAAAATCTTAGACATAGTAAGATCCGAACAAGATGTGAGACCTTATGTTTTGTTTTTCTCCCATAGGAATTTTAAATAAATCTAAGTTTTCTATTCCTTTATTCCAAACGGTATCATAGGATTTTTTCCTATAAGATTTTTATCCTACAAAACTCGTATGAAATTCATTTGTTTCAAACATGGCCTTAGACAAAAAAATGAGATAGGTAGGGGGATATCTAGAAATTATACTTTCTAATCCATTAAAATACAATAGAAGTGAACAGACTCGTCCGGATTTTCGGGATCTGGATAATCTCTTCCAATCCACAAAAGTAAACAAGGCATATGGTTTAAAACTACGACAATAATTTTGAATCGGAGAGACTAGAAGTTTTTTTTCCCACATGGCTTCCCGTGGCTGCAAAGCGGTTTTGAATAATTACTGAATGTTGAAGAACATACAGAGACTGATTCGACCGGTCGGTGGTGGGACATCTAATCAAGAGATGTTATGTGACATTGTGGAGTGCCGCTTTCTCATTGTATTTACTGTCTACTAGATGACCCGTTGCGCAACTGCGCAACTACCGGAAGTAAAATCAAATTATTGGCATAGTCTCTCTTTGTTTCCCTACCCACCATTTGATTGATGTTAACCCGGTTTCGGTCAAGTAGTTGCAAAAAAAATCAATTCGATATGTCACATTGCATCTTATAAACAGATGGTACCGCCAATTTTTTTCAATTGAATACTTTAGAAGTGAAGTAAGACCTCGACGATTAATAATATTGTAACAAACACCCGCCACTTGATATATTTTTGAGTATGTGGTATTGGTATAAAAAAAATTCAATTAGAGGGATATATGAGTCATATGATAGTTAGAGGTATCTATATTTTTCTGGTTCCGGATAGGTGGTTGGAGGTCATTTTGAGTTTGATATCACACCTTGCATCTTAAAAGCAAACACCGTTGCGCCACTGGCACAAATGCCGTAAGCAAGACTGATTTCGCCATATATTTTATATGTTTTGCATGTATGTTGTTGTTAGCATTCGAGATTTAGTGGCCCAAATGTCATAAGCAAGACTATAGTTTAGCTATATATTTTATATGTTTTGCATGTACGTTGTTGTTAGTGTTTGAGATTTCTTACTTAGCTACCATTGATACTTATCGACTATGGAGTATGGAGGCAGCCCAATAGGATTTTGGCTGATATTCTTGTTGGAATTATTTCACGCGTGTTGTCTTGTATAAGTTGTTGTAGTGGTCTGTCCCAATCGCAGACTAATCCATTACCCTTTGGGCCACTGGCAGAATCAAGTTGGTATTTAAGCCATAAATTACATATCTTTTTGGTATGTATACATGTTGCTCTGTCGCTATTTTTGATGGCTATACATGTCGCTATATGAATGCCACTCTAATAACAAACAATAAAAAATTTACTTGAAAATTTTGTTAAAACATATCAATGGAATTACTAAACCAGGTTTCAGTTTTATCTACTTACTCAATCCCAGATGACAAAATATCTATATAAACACAAAAGTCTTGGATAAGCAACAATCAGAAGAGATAGGGGCAAACAAATTAGCCATGTCGTGAGAGCCCACCAACAAGTCTGTATATTAGATACAGTAGATAAACATTGTATCATGTTGCCTAATCATTTAAGTATATACCTTAGTAGCCCCCTTAAGCAACAAAGATATACCTAAAAACATGAATCTTGTAGAGCAAAAGGTATAAACTGGACCATTACTGAAAAGATCATTTCTCTTGTTTTATTCATGCACATACAATATTAATATGAATGGACCACTTGCATGTCAAAAGTGCCACCATGATAGCATAGGCATAGGCAATATGTCTTGGTGAGCTATCATATTTTTCGGTTGCACAGTCCAAACAGAACAAAAGTAGAATAGAGTTTAACATGTCAACAGACATAAACCGATAGTCTATATCAAGGATGAACAACCTATCATTTGATCCTGGTCCTGATTAGTCTAATATCCAGGATGAACAACCTCGGATGATCCTATAGGTTCCCTTCAGACATGTAGCATAACTAATGATATGAATGATTTGTATAATGAGCCCAATTCATTACACCTTTTTCTTTGTGCTCCCCTTTCTCATGTGCTCCTAACATCTTCACACAGAAACAAAGAAATTCCATCAGCCTCTTCCTATAGCACTAAATCAATCTGAAACCTAAAACATACGCTAAAATTCAGAAAAAACTGAAACTACTGCTTGCTTACTTGCTGATAAAGGTCATTCCAAAAAATTACACCTCATGATGTGAAGATGGGGAGTGGAAAAGAAAGGAAAAATAAGCTCAATTACACTCAATGAAGTTGTTCCCGTCCATCCAGCCCACGACCATGTTGGGTTGGAGCTGCCACCGTTGTTCCGACATGCAAGCAAAACCAGCGGGCCATCATCGTTGCCGACGTGATCCCCTCCGGCTGGTCACCTGGCAGGTCGTCGAGGGCACAAATCCACTACTAGTTTCTGCTTTCTCTTTTTGAAGCAAAATAGTTGGTGTGATTCAATGAGAGTACTGGACAGCTGAACGCCTTGGCGTTGCTGCCCCGTCATCGCCTAGTCTTCCTTGGCTAGGCAGAATCTGTAGCAGTGAAACATAAAATCAGAACAAATAAAGGATTAAACTAAGGCAATGAAATATATGCATCATGCTTTAGAGAGACCAAGCACCATAATGAAATCTCATACAACTACATGAATTAACAAACATAATACAACTCTTATAGACCAATGAAAAAACCTTTAAAGACCATGCAATTAAAACCAGCAATAGCGCCGCAGCACACCAAGCCAGCAATAGCGCCGCAACACACCAAGCCCGTAGGAAATTTAAGGTAAAACATTAGTGATGGTTATTAATTTGGTGTGGAAATCATTGGTATGTACAAAAAAAATAGTACGGTTGTTCAAAATAAATAACTAAATTATTTGAGAATTTCCTTATTCAGGATCCAAAGCACCAAATGTATTATGAAGAAATAGAATATGCAAATCGACATATCGAGTACCTTGCTTACAATATGTAAATCTTCAGATTCAGAACCTTACTTTTCCTGTTTGCGCAGCAAAAGCTTCAGAAGTGAGAGATTGAAAAAACAATACATTATTTTAGTAGTGCAACATGTCTTTTAGATTTCAACTATAGACCTTCTTCACGGCTTCACTACGTGGAATTCACTGCCATCGTTGTCAAAACCTTATCTGCTTCCCTGCTTCTTGATATGCCATTGTGACGCTCTCCTTCTGACATGGCCTCTTATGCACAGTTTATTCCAGGATGTCATCATGGTACTGCAAAATCCAGATTTCCTTCTTAGCATGTGAATTCGATAGATGTAGAGATAATCTCTGAAAGCCAAACAACGAACAGAACTAAACCTGATTGTTGCCCTTTTCGCAGCCAAATATTTATGCAAAAGGCCTTTCATCTGTACCTTTAGTTGCAATTGCAGTTATCCAAGTTTTTCCTTGTAGTCAGCCCTATATAACTTTCCAGTCTCAACTTCATGTGGAATGTCTCTCTACGGATTGAAGAATGAAAATTTTACCCTGTAAACTAAGTAATATAAATAACTTATAAAGTATCATGAACAATATGCTAATGCATTACGAATGAAGCCTAAATGAGAATATGTACGAGTATTTAGTACTGCCGATTTGAGGTGTTTCTGTAACCTTAGTCCAACCCGACCACCCTCTCCTGCCTACACAGAAAACAAATTTGATGCTCACATGCTAACAGGTGACAATCTTCATTTAGAAGTAACACATAGCCGAGAAAAATAACAAAACCTTTGAACCTACATCATGGAAGAAGTAACATGTAATCAACATACACACTCAAGTAGTGTTCTTTGCCACTGAATCAAAAAAAAATAACCAAAAATCAGGGCAACCGCAAGGCCACCAGATCCTATACTTTAATAAATAATTGTTTGATTTATTCAAATAGCTGCATTGACTAATACTGGATACAAAAAATATTAACCCTGGTTCTTTTAAATACTGCAGCTGCGAGGGCACTCATTTTTCAGGGGATTTTTAAGAGTTACAAGCTCCTCCTCTTCTAGTAACTCATATCTAAGGGTTCAAAATTTATGTCAATTCCAGATATTTGAAATAAATTCAAGCAAAATATTACAAAACTTTCTTTAGAGAATTAAGACCATGTACATTTCATAGGCCTGCTGCTCCTTCCGCACAAGCTCCTGCTGCTCCTTCTCCACAAGCTTCTCCTCCTCTAGTAACTCATATCAAAGGGTTCACAACTTTTGTCAATTCCAGATATTCGAAATGAATTGAAGCAAAATATTACACAACTTTCTTTAGACAATTCAGACCACGTACATTTCATAGGCACGCAAGCTATCGATGGAGATGACGAGGATGGACATCTGAGCGGGCTGACTGCCGCCTCAATCTTCTGGATCGCGTCGTGGCTCCTCTTGGCCTGCATCGACCGCCGCTGCTGCCATGCTTCCTTCTCCTGCTGCTACCCCCACCGTCCTCCTCACCGCAAGGACGCCAGCCGTGTGACCCGCCGTAGTGCCGAGCGCCTGCGGCGGCCGCCTAAGCCACCGGCCAAGCTCGTGGACGCAGAAGGCCAACGAAGAGGACCCAGCCACAGGAGGGCACGTGTCCTGGCCGCTGCCGCCGCTGCTGGGGTTCCTTCGCGCCGCTGCCCTCCTCCACGACGCGCTCCTGCAGCGCCTCCGGCGACTCACCATTGTCTTCGCAGGGAGTCAAGCTCGCCGATGCGTCGGCTGCTCTTTCTCCACGGGCTCCTCCGTCCTCCGGGCGGAGCAGAGGTGAGGGTGCGGGGTAGAGGTGAGGCGGAGGCGCAGCGGGGCGGGTGGAGAGCGGGGACGCACCATTAGTTGCGGCGGCGTGAGGGTCAGGAGATGGAAGGAGATTGGGGAGGAGAGAGGAGCGATTGGTTAGGGTTTCAATCGGAGTCTGGTTTTGTTCCACGGGAGTTCACCCACCGAGCGAGCGACGCCGGCGAAGCATCCTCGCCCACTGATATGCGGGTCCAACATGCAACCTGTCCACAATGTCATACACAAATTACTCAAACCGAAGTAAAGAACATCTACCGCATCCAACGGCTGTGATGAAAAGTGTGAGGCAAAGTTACTATTCGTAAGGATGATCCAACGGCTCAGAATGGCCAGAAGGGGCAAACCATATGAGGGAGAGGTAGGCTCTCAACCTATAAAGTAAAACCCAGCTAAACATGTTTATCCGCGGGTTTTATTTTGGCGTATACAAAAAGGGCAACTGAACGAACCGGTTCTCCATACCAGTTTTTTTTAGGAACGAAGTTCTCCATACCAGTTGGTCCTCTCACCACGCGGCCTCCATACTCGACCCGGGTTTTACCATCATTGATAGTACGTATATAAGTATAACGGAAAAAACACATTAGTATTTGGATTTCCAAATTTCAATTCATGAAGAAATTGCAGCTCGATGGAGCGCATGTACAGTACAAAACCTCGAGTGACGAAAGAACGAATGAATTTATATTAGTGTAACAAATCAAAGAAAAGCCCTGTAATCTAACTAAATACAGAGTTCAGACAGAGATCATGCACGCAAACACAACAGGTTCAGTCTTGAAGCAGGTCGGCACGCGAAGCGCGCTCATGCCTGTGCGCAGCCGCAGCGCCCCGGCCAGCTCGGGTCGATCAGTTGACGGCGGAGAGCTGCGGGAAGGCGAAGTGCGGGTACGGCGAGAGCGG
Organism: Poa annua; assembly: GCA_026929855.1. Classification (NCBI taxonomy): domain Eukaryota; kingdom Viridiplantae; phylum Streptophyta; class Magnoliopsida; order Poales; family Poaceae; genus Poa; species Poa annua. Next base: position 72,292,672 of record CM049431.1, on the reverse strand, counting down.
CGAGAGGGGCGGCAGGCTGCAGATCCCCTTCAGTTCCTCCCAGATGTCCGCGCCCACGTCCTCGTCCAGCTGCAGCTTCTCCTTCTTCACCTCCCTCAGGTTCAGGCACTCCTCCTCCTCCTGTCCCTGCCTCGCCCTCTTGCCGCCGGCGGTGGCATCAGCGAGAGCGAGGGAGGTCCACTGGACCTGGACGGACTGTGTGCCGACCTCGTTGGGGAAGTTGAGGATGGCCTTGGAGCCGCGGAGGCTGAAGGCTGCGCGGTCGTACGCGCGCGCGGCCTGGAGGGCGTGGTCGTAGGTGCCGAGCCACACGCGCGCGCCCTTCCGCGCCGGGTCCCGGATCTCCGCCGCGAACTTGCCCCACGGCCGCTGCCGCACGCCCCGGTACCGCCGGAAGTCGGCGTCGTCCTCCGCGTAGTCGTGGGCGTGGTGCAGCTGCTCCAGGACGAGGGCCGTTGTCGGTGGCAGCGAGACGGAGAGTCCTGCGGCAGCGGGCCTCCGTCGCCCTGCTGGCGGGGACGAAGCAGCGCTGGAGTCGGAGGAGTCGCCGCTGTTGGTGGTGGCGTCGGCGTGGAGGTCGTCGAGGAGGTGGGCGCGGATGTGGTCGAGGTGGTGGTCCATGAACGCCATGGCGCGCGCGCGCTGACGAGGGAAAGAGTCGGGTGGACTAGGAAGGACGATGTGGCGGCTGGAGCTCGATCGACGATGTGGCTGAGTGGTCGCTGCTCGAGGTCCCGGGGCTATTAAAAGGGTGGAGCAGGATAAGACCGGATGGCCAGGTTCGGGGAGACTTCCAGTTGGAGCATGGACGCACGAGCACGAAGCACAGTACGCCCGGAACCCGACGCAGCATCGTCGATGCTGCACGTCTCCTTCCTTGTGCGTTCGGTACTTCGGTTCCTGTCACAACTTGTCGCAACGGACCAGCTACCACTCACTAGCAGTAGCAGGCGACCAGGGTGACAAGATGCAGCCTTGAGAGTTGAGACCCATCTTGTCCAGCCAACGGTCCCGCAAAATTTCATGCTGTAAGCATCTATAACAGAAAATAATTGCTTTTTACTGTGCCCGGTGGTGCGAATAATCGGACGAAAGAGACACTCCATATCTGTCCGTCCTGAAAAAAAAAAGATTTATATTCTTGTGCCGCTGGTTTCCCCACGCTGTTTCCCCGCACCGCGGAAAAGTTTCACCGCCTCCTGTCACGTCGTCTCCATCACATTTCTGCCCTAAGGACATCTTCTACGGGGCTGCTCAAATCCGGACCGATTTGGTCCGGGTTTTGTCCGTTTGAGCAGCCCCGGACAGTGCGCGGACACGGTCGAAACAGGTGCACCCTACGGGGGTGCTTATTGGCCGGACACGAGGTAGATTGCGTAGGGGCCACAGTGGCCATTGTTTAACAGTTAAAAAAAAGAAAAAAACATACATAAAATAGCCACTAGATAAGCCAGTGGCGGCCGGTGGCCAGACTTCTACGCCGGACTACTCAAGGATGACGTAGTCCGGGTCCTTGACGAGGTGCGCGGGCAGCCCCTGGCGGCGCGGTGAAGTCTGGGCTGCTCCGGCGGTGGCGGCGGCCCGTCCGCTGGCCCGGTCCACTGCCAGCGCATGCCAACTAGTGGCATGAACCAGTCCGGGACCTCGCTGCGGTCCTCCTCCTCCACCTCCATCGCCTGCCGCGCCTCCTGCCGCTCCATGTCCTGGTGCGCGGCGACGGCGGCCAGCGCGTCGGCGATGGCTCTCTCCTCCTCCGCGACGGCTTCTTCCGCCTCCCGCTTGGACTCCTCGATGGCCTGGGCGAGGGCCCTCTCCTCCTCCTCCGCGGCGGCGTCGTCACCGTCTTCCTCCATCTTGACGCCCGGGGGCGGCGGCGGCGCGTGCCTGTTGTCGCCGCGAGGTGGGGAGGGCGGCGGGTACTGCGGTGGGCCGCGGGCGTGCCGCACCCCGAAGAACCCCCTCCGCCGCTGGTCGTGCTCGGCATGGAACCAAGTGTCCCAGTTGGAGCTGTTCGCGGCGTAGGCGGGGTCGTGGCGGAGGTCGTCCGGCAGCAGGTCGCGCCGCCGGAGGATCTCCACCTCCCTCTCGAGTCCCCGCTTCGGGACGGGCGGCATCGGAATCCGCTCCGGATTCAGGTGCCAACTCTCGAAGAGGTGGACGTCCGGCCATGGTACTGGGATCGTATTGTCCCAGTACCACTGGCACTTCCTCTTGCCGAGGTAAGGCCGGACGCGTCGGGGAGCCGCCGGAGGTGCGGTGCGCGCGGTGCGGCGGCGGGCGTGGGTGGTGGCGGCAATGCAGGTGGCGCCGGAGGCCGCGAGGAGCGGCGAGAGCTCCCCGCCTCGTGGTCGTTGGCGCCCTTGCCGAGCCACCATCTCCCCTTCCCCATGGCGGCTAGGGCAGTGTGGCGGTGGTGGCGGCTAGGGCAGTGTGGCGGTGGTGGTGGCTAGGGCAGTGTGGCGGTGGTGGCGTGGCGGTGGGGAACAGTGTGGGGGGCGGTGGGGGCGGCGGTCACATTAAATAAGACCGTTGGTGGGAGGCCAATGGTCGACGGGTCACTGACCGGTGGGGCCGGGCAGTTTGACCGCCAAGAGGCTGGGGCGCGCGTGTCCGCGGCTGCTCAAACCTGGACCAAATTTGGTCTAAGTTTGAGCAGCCGCGGACCCTACGCGGACAGATTCGTGCAAATGAGCAGCCCCACAGGGGCCTGATTTTGTCCGGGCCTGCTCAAATCCGGCCTGTCCGGGGCAATTGAGCAACCCCGTAGGAGATGTCCTAAGGGTGGCATATCACGTCCGCTCAGTCGTGGCCGTCATCATGGATCTGATGCCGACCTCAGGCGGAATATCAATTCGGACCAGGAGTGGCTGCTCTTGGCGTATTTTAAGAGCCTAGTCCACCTCGTCGGAATCCGTGACCGTGAGAGGCGATAATTTGGGGCGAGGCTGGTGGGGAGCTCGTGCAACGCGATATGATTGTTGATTTGACTATTTTAGGTTTAGAAATTGGTGATATATAGTGTAATATAGGAGATGTTTATTTTGGTAGATGGATTCGAGTTCAGTGTCCTCCTCCTCATCTGACTCGAATGATTTCGGGATTGAGGAGATGTTGTTCGATGATGACGAGAGCACATGATCAATATTTGAGAAAGGAGGCGAGATGAAAAGGGGATGCTCGACGGCCGGACGTCTTTGCATCCCCGGAACCGACCGCTTGGCAATTCGTTACTAATGAAGGATTACTTCGCCGAGGTATCGACTTGTCCGGTTCACCTTTTACGTAGGCGCTATTGAATGGTAGATTTCTATTTGTTCGCGTTGTTGGAGCTTACCGGCAAAACGCTCGTTACTTTCTTCAATAGAAAAATGTTGTCAGTTTGCTTGGGTTTAGTTCATGCCAAAAGATATCCCCTACATGAGACTAATAACATATGGTGTTTCGGTTGACTAGGGCCGATGAATATCTTCGCATTGGCGAAAATACCACACTCAAATATGTGCTAGTGTTTGGCAAAACATTGATGTGAGTTTGTGGGCTCGAGTACCTCTCAAGTCCTAATGAGGAGGACACAAAGAATTTGACGACGGCGAATGAAGCAAGAGGATTGCCGGGTATTCTAGGTAGTCTGGATTACATGCATTAGAGATGGAAGAATTGCACGATGGCTTGACATGAAAATTCACCGGTCATCATCATGATCTGACTACCGTATTCGAAGCCATTTGCTTCAGAGGTTTTATGGATTGGCTTTTCTTATTTGGTTTGTCGGGTTCTCGCAATGATATCAATGTGTTGCGAAGATCATATCTATTTACGCGACTTGCTAGTGGAGATGCCCTGGGATGCAACTGCACCGTGAATGGGCATGATAAGACCATCTCAAGAGCGGACAACAAGAAATAATTCATTTATGTTAAATCTCAAGAAGCACGCCGAAAGGATATCAAGAGAGCATCAGAAGTTTTGTAAGCTTGGTTCACAATTGCTCGAGGTCTTGCTTCTTTATGGGATGATAAAACCCTCTCAGAAATCATGACGGCTTATGTGATTTTACACGATATGATAATTGAACATGATAGGGATTTAAACTTTAAAAAAATTAAATCACACAAGTCTCAGGTGGACAAAATCAAACTAATGGGTGTTCGTGCTCAGGTGGACGGCGCTGTTCTTGGCATGTACACGGATTTGCAAGCACTGGAACCCTCCAGCCGAAGCCTACTCGGCCTCAGAGTTTGAGCTGAGTTCGATTCCTTCTTGGACTCCGAGTATACGTAGAGCAGGTCAACTCCCTATATGTGCAACCCTACTCGACGGCGGAAATTCAAACAGTAACAGCGAATACGCACGCCCTCGATCTAGCTTTGCCAATGGGGGTCACGTACCATGCACCGCGTCGACAACCTCATCCTCCGGTGCCACCTCGTCGCCGCCCAACGGCAGACATGGACGTCGACATGCCGGACGGCACCGTGATCCGCACCACCGTCACGTCCTCTGCGAACGAGGTCGTTACGTTTCTCCGGGAGGTCGAGGAACGCTTCCACCAGGAGGTGCACGAGTACATGAGCCTCAAGGAGGGCCATCAAGAGCAGGAGCAGCAGAGCCGCCGGGAGGAGGACCACCATTGCCTCATCGTCGGCCTCGACACGGAGTGGCACATAAACATCAAGAGCGGGAAGCGTCGGAACCAGATGGCCGTCCTCCAGCTCTGCGTCGCCGACCGCTGCCTCGTGTACCAGATTTACCACGCCGACTACATCCCCGCCGAGCTGGCCTACTTCCTTTCCAACCCGGACATCTGCTTCGTCGCCGTCGGAGTCGGAGAAGACGCCAAGCGGCTACGGGATGACTGCAACCTGGAGGTGGCCTACACGATGGACCTGCCTCAGGTCGCGGCGGATGTGCTCGGCCGGCCAGACCTCCGGCAGGCGGGGCTCCAGAAGCTGGCGCGCGAGGTCATGCACACGCTCATCGACAAGCCCAAACATGTCACCATGAGCAGATGGGCGGCGCCGGACCTGACTCTGAAGCAGATCAACTACGCCTGCATCAACGCCTTCGTGTCCTTCGACGTTGGCCGACGGCTACTCTGCAAACCTTGTGTTTGACATTGACGCCTGCATATGCGGCTATGCATGAGAGTTACCGTTCCATCATACTTCTGCACTGATCAAAATAAATATAAAACGACTTTCTAACTCTTATACTAGTTAGCCCAGATTTGTTATGGTGTTCACGTTTCGATCGATTGATTCGTTGCCTAAATTAGGTTTGGGCTTCGTTTTGTTTATTTTACTGGGCGTTTGTATTTGCTGTTTCTTGCTGGGATGTTTTCTATTTCGCAAAACTTCATATGCAATCATGCAATTGCACTGAACTCTTCACGTCAATTGGCGCATATAGTATGTAACCGCACAGTAATTTGTAATTGTATGAATAATATATGAATTTTGTAGGCGATGTGAATTGTAATCGAACATGAAAACCGATGTGAATTGTAATTAAACATGAAACCACAGTCTTATCACATCTGAAATCATGAATGGGCAACACACTAGTGACCGTAATGTGCAATTGCACATTAGCTTGCAATTTGCACAATAATGTTTTTGAACAATAGTGACCATAATTATGCAATTGCACATTAGCAATGATAATGTCTAATTGCAACTAGGGACCATAATATCAAAATGGATGTGCAATTTAGAAAATTGTATCCATCAATGTATAATTACACATTAGTGGTCATAATGTGCAATTGCACATGTAACTTTTGGGTATTTTTTCTCATGGAGGGTAGAGTAGGCAAATGTAAAAACAATACAATAAAATTACACAATACTATGAGAAGTCCAGTTGTAAAGCCCAACATCCCATTTGAAGCCCAACAAATAATAAAAACAAGCCCAGTCGATATAACCAACTGTTGTCTCTAACAAGAAAATAAAAAAGCAAATGAACCTATTAATCGACCGAGACTTAAATAAAATTTCTCCAAAATAAAGATATAATGCATAGTTTCTTTTATACTTTAGTGAGGCTGAAAACAACAAAAGATATAATTTCTAAACAAAAAACACATATTTTAATATGGGTTCCTAATGCAACATGATGGGAAGCTTGAGCCTGTGAGCATCTCTTCCATTGAGGATCTACTTTAAAAAATGTGTCCATCTTTTCCTATTCGAACCACTAAGTTGAATTATTTATACATATATTTTTAAATTTGGATAAATTTTCATGGTATTGGTCCTATAAAATTTTATATATTTCACCTCTGCTAGAAGACCTTAGATGAGTCATGCATTATAAATGTCCATTTTTATTATCATCTCTTATGTTCATTAACATGGTTCCTTATTATTAAGGGTTACATATTGTTATGCAACTCCTCCCTTCCCGTTCCAAATTAATTGATTTTGTACTAAATATACACCAACTAATTTTGAACGGAGGAAGAATCCTATTTAACATTTGGCACAAAAGAATGTTGGGTTATTCTAAGAACGTTAGAAAAATTTGGAAATATCACTGGTAGTATAAGTAATATATAAGATAAAAACACGTTTCTGTAAAAAAATCTATAACATACAAAATGTAAAAGATATGCTAATACACACTCCCTCTTACTTTGAAATAATTGAGACACTCATATTGCACACAAATCACACACGTGCATTGTCGTCCTAATATTAGCCAAAGAATTTTGTCAAGTTTATCTTTGTATTCATATTCTGCTTGAAGTAAGGATCATGAGCTTCCACGACATTTGGAATGCGTAAAAACCACTCGCTCGACATGTTAAATTGTTTTGGCATATGATATCACCAAACACGGTGTTCTCCATAAAGTATTATGCCTTAACTAGACATGGCCTTCCTAAACTACCACGTGACCCTCACATCGAACCACCTTGTTTCACATGCTTCTTGGATTTAATATGAATATGTAAACAAGTTTTCATATCGAAGTCATCATTATCTTCGTCCACTGTCCAAAATGTGATGCACTTTTTTACAACCAAGGTTGCCCAATTTTTTTCTTTTCTAGTATGCTTTTGGAAATTAGCCTGGAAAACCCCAGATTTCTCTTAAAAGCTCGTTTTTTTTGCGTATTTGGCCAATTTTATCCCCACATTGCTTTCAGAATTTCCCAGAATGAGTATATTTTTCAATACGAATACACTACCCCTCGGTAGTGGTTGAGGATCAATGATAATTGGATATGATTGAGTGAAGGTCCGGATTTCACCCATTTGATGTGGGAATTATCCCTACTAACCCTCAACATTCCTAATACCAAACAAGGCCTTAAATGTATTTGGACTGGATTGAGGGGTTATGATTTAGAAAGATTTAATCATCTTACTCCATGTCGATCCACCTCAGTCAAACATTTCTGCATGTTATAGTTGACTTACATACATATATATTTTTATTCCATGTGTTAGAGGATTATGTTCTCTAAGTGCGGCAAGATTTCAGTATAATTGTAGAAAATTCTTTTGTACCAAAATATCATCCTACTAATCCTTACCGAGGCTAGGACATTGATTTTACTAATATCATCAAACACGGGTCAAGTCATGGATCTATGTGAAATCCTGCTCATACCCCACAAATATAGGCCACACGTCTCCGGGGGTAATTTCACATATGTTTTGCACTCAGTTTACACCCCATCCTATGGACCTATCGAGCGACCCATGGAATCAACCGAGATACGTGTCAAGCGAACACCGGTTGTAGAATGCTTCACATAACCAGTTTATCGGGGCCTCTAAGTACTTCACGCGCACAAGAAAAAAGGTTACATTGCGTCAAGAAAAGAGAAGGCAACGCAAAATTAGTAGGAAAACCCAAATAAAACCATAAATCTATCAAAAATCCACATGATGACTATCCTCCTCTTGGACATCCTCCGATGCATCATGCACCTTTGTCACTTTCATACCCTTGCCACGATAGTCCGGCCTCGGGCATCCATCTCGGTCTTCCGTGGCACCCATTGGAGTCAAGTGTTCGGTTCAAGTAGCTATAACCTTAGTTGCTCCACCATGCTCTACTCAACGGTGTCATTCCCCACTTGGCTTCTCCAACACGTGGGCTTGTTCGGCCTTGCCATCACTTGTCAATGTGTTGAGCCACTATGGCTCCCCTCCCCCCTTCCAAAGGTGTTCATCAAAGTTATCATAAAGTTAGTTTGTTTACTTTTAACTCTTTGTGATTTGTATGAACAATCCCAACTGGCTAGTGCGGTGTTCGTGTAAACTGATGTTGGTATAGAAGAAACTATAAGAAAATAAATTGAAATGGGAAATTAAATAAATAAAAAACTAAAGGAACAAAAAATCTAATAAAACAAACAGTAAAGAAATACCCCCCCCCCCTTCCCCCCATCGTACGCAACTTGGGTCAAACAGGGATTGTCTTCCATTGCTCCCAATCTAATAACCTCACCAAAAATAGCAAGAAAATGTCAAAGAAGAGGGAGTGTTATGGGGACAACATATATCAATCATTTCCTCCAATATCAAATACTATTTCTGAAAAAAATCTAGCAATCGATAACTGCTATTGAGTTTAGATCATGTCTTCGTTTCATTAACAATGCCTAAGGAGTGGATTAACATATCATGTCCTTATTTTCGCATGTTTCCTAATCACGCGAATCTAAGGGTTTCCCTACATTGTATTATTTACATAAAAGTTTCGTAGGATTTCAATAATAAGAATTTTTCTAAGAATTATATTTGGATCATAAGATTGAGTGAGCACGACCAAAAATTATGAAATCCATTCATATGCCCCGAATTTAAGATGAAAATATCAACACAAGATCAAAAACTCGTTATAATTGGTCTTTGAAAAGTCTAATGCACTTGAACCCTATCCCTCCACACCGTTTTACCAATCCTTCAAAAATTTGTGGGTTAATGTTCTTTTTTTAAAATAAAAGGCACGATGACCCAGCGTTAAGTTAATAACGCCAGACGACGAAACAGATACAAAGTGCTGAAAACAGCTTACAAGACAACACTGCCAACTCACACAAGAACAGGCCTAGCTAAGCCACTACCACCGGAAAAACGAAACCGCTAGCGACCATTACGGTCGACTATGCAAAGGAGGAACAAAGACAATGAATTGGATGCGTGTCGAACCAGCGCTCACCCAAGAGGGCAAGCCGACAACGCCCAGATGAGACCGCTCCACTGTCGTAGGGGACGCCACTAGAGGCTGGTCACCACCAGTAATCAGCCAACGCCTCCTCCCGGGTTGCTCGCGCGAGCAGCTCCGGAGGACCCCATACCCTAGCCAAAAAAACCCCGCCGCGGCTCTCTATGGCCGCTGCCGCCGCCGGCGCCGGCGGTGGCAGCCGCGCCTTGCCGACAAAGGAGGCGGGCGAGGTGGGCGCGCCCCGTCGGGCTCCCTTCGCGTGGAGGTGAGGCGACTTGCGGGCTGCGTCGGTGGTGCTGGTGGCGGCGAAGCGCGCGTGTGGGCGGAGCAGGCGAGGTGACGACGGCGCTCTGGGTCTTCTCGGAGGTGGCTCGGCGGTGGTGGCGGTGCCCGGAGCTGCGGAGGAAGCGTTGCGGCGGCGGCGGCTCGATCCCGATCTGGGCAGGGCGGGCCGCCATGGACGCTCCGGTGTGGAGGCTTGGGCTGTGCTTGGGTGGCCGGCGCGGTGGTGCCTTGGTCCTGTGTGCAGCTTGGAGGCGTCCGGGTGTGGTTCGTAGGCTGTGGTCTGGTTGGCCACCTCGATCTGGAAGGGCAGGGGCCCGACCCTCGAGCTCTACGGCCCCCGTGCCAGGTCTGCTACCGCCGGTTGCCATGGGGCGGTTGGTGGTTGACTTGGTGGTGGAGGCCTCCCTCCTTGTCTCGTTCTTTTCAGTCGTGTGTGGAGCTGGGATGCCGGGGTGGCGACCCTGGAAGGATGTGAGCCTTGTGGTTGGCGGGCGTGCCAGGGCCTTTGGTGCTGGTCGGTTTCCACGGTCGTGGGGACGACATGGTGCCGGCTAGCCGTGTGTCATGGTGTAAGGTCCACAGAGTGTCATTGCCGGGGGAAACTCTTGCCCTTTGGGCCTTGACGGCGGCGTCCGTGGACGTCTTTCCCTTCTTAGAGGCGTCGATGGGGCGGTGCTCTGTGTGTCTTTGTGCTCCGGGTGAAAGCCCAAGATCCTCGAATCGGGCGGTAGCGGCGTTTCTGCGTCGTGAGCTTCTTGAAGCTGCCGCCTTGGAGCCCCACGGCGAGCGGCTCTCTGTTGGTTGGGTGGTCCTCTCCACTCTCCTCGGGAAGGCTTGCTTCATGCTCTGTTGTCTCGGTGCTTATCGGGCTGATCTTTGGCGCTTCTTTCCGTTAATGTTCTTTATCATGCAAAGACATTTGTTGCAGGATTCCCGTGCTCTGAGATCAAAGAAACCCTAAAATCGCTACGGAACGGACTGCTACAGCAGTTCGCGTCGAGAGGGTCTGTGAACAGTAGATTAATGGAGCCGACACGCTGATTATAAAAAGGAGCCGACCAAGATCGTGCAAATCAGTTGGGAGAAGACACTCCAGCCGGCCACTCGGACCTGACTGGATCGGCTCCTCCGATTTTCCTTTCGGATCAGAGATTATTTAAGACGGAGAAGGCATGGTAGGTAATCCTCGGCGCGATGCCCGTACGTTGTCCCCCTAATCTATTCTCCATAATCAGCTGATACACGCACGATTTGGCCTCCTCGTCGTCTCTGATTGTATCCATGACAGTGGCCGCATCTAAATCTCGATCGGGTTCGACTATTTTTGATTGGAGAAGGAGCAGTTAGGATACGGTCCATGGGTGCCATCTACGAGGTGCTACTTGTATTAGACATTGTGGCTGATAACGTGGTTGGTGGGTAAGGACATCGCAAGTACACGACTCTTAACCTGCCTGTGATATGACGATTCGAAATATGGTTATATCTCATTCTATCAAAGTTTAAATTTCAGGTTTAACTGTGATAGTTTTTAGTTAGTCGGGATATATTTTAGTGACAAGCGACGTAGTGTGTGATGATTTCATCAATATCAAGACCGGATCTATCTGTTTATCTTTCGGAATTGCTTATAGAAATAGGATGTGTGTGCATCTGTTTATATGAGTAAGCTTATGTCTATGTGAGTGTTTATATTGCACCGTGTTAAAACAAACTCCACAAAACTAATAGTCCATATTATATAAGTAGTTTCTTAGATCAACCTATAATTCATAGATGATGATAAAAACTGGAAGATCAGGTACCGAAGAAATAAAAGAATCCATTTTCTCTTAAAGAATTGGTTTTGCTAATTCTCGGTGGACTGACAATTAAATTGTCATTCGCATGAACTTACAACTTTTTCAGACAGTTTCATTGCATCGTGATTTCGTGCATCAGTTACAAGTCAACTTTTAATTGAGATTTAATGACATTGTGTGAATAAGAATTAAACTAAATTGTAAGTGGACTGCTTCGGACTATTTGATTTACTTCATGATTCGTGCTAATCATGAGTTATAACTTAGCATACAAGACTTTCTCATTCTTTTTTTCGACAATTACAAGACTTTTTCAGTCAACTGAGCCTCGTAACGTTAAAAAACTACTAGACAGCACAAAGCATGTAGATTAGCTTCCGGCAATGAGGTGGAATTTTTGCCTTAGCCACCTCAGCCTGCCTACGCAAACTAGTAAAGTGTTTCGTCTGGCTGGCCCACTTCACACGTACCGGCAGTCGGGCCCGGAAACACGAAAGCAACGAGAAAGATAGGTGACCGAAAAGCGGCCCGTTAAGAAGAGAAGAAAAGGAAAATAAACGGACTCGTCCCAAAAAGAAAGGAAATAAACCAGGGGCACGCACTGCGGAGCAGAGCCGACCGAAGCAAGGAGCACGCACCTCACTCCCACTCACTCAAGTACACACTCCTCCTCGCCCTCCTCTCTGACGGCACACAGTTCTCTGGGGAAGAAGAACCGAAGAAGAAACGGAAGTGGGGGAGAGAAGCCGCAGCACCAAGAACACACAGAGAGCGAGAGAGAGGGAGATCTGCCGCAGGGGGGAGGAGCGATGGGGTGTGCGGCGTCCAAGGTGGAGCAGGAGGACACGGTGCGGCGTTGCAAGGAGCGGCGGCGGAACATCAAGGACGCCGTCGCGGCGCGCCAGCAGCTGGCCTCCGCGCACGCCGACTACCTCCGCTCCCTCCGCGTCACGGCAGCCGCGCTCTCCCGCTTCGCGCAGGGCCACCCGTCCCTCGCCGTCTCCCACAACACCGCGCCCGTCCTCCTAACCGCCGCCGCGCCGCGGGCCCTCCACGCGCACGCACACGTGTCCGCGCCCGCCGCATCTTCCTCCGTGGCGTCGTCATCGCTGCCGCCCCCCACGCCGCTCCCTCGCCACCAGCCGCCGCCGCAGCAGCACCAGCACCAGACGCAGGCTCCCCCAGCTGCTGCTGCCTCTGCCAGCAGGGTCGACAGGGATCCGAGGATGCGCCGCCTCAAGGTCCCGCACATCCTCTCCGACTCGAGCGTCGCCAGCCCGGCGCAGTCCTCGTTCCGGAAGCCGCCCGTGGCGGGGACCCCGTCCTCGTCCTCCGCCTGGGACTGGGAGAACTTCTACCCGCCGTCGCCGCCCGATTCCGAGTTCTTCGACCGCCGCAAGACCGACCTCGAGGAGGCCACCCGCCTCCGCGAGCTCGACGAGGAGGCCAAGGCCCGCAGCTACCTCCAGCAGCACCGCCGCGACCGCGACCACTTCAAAGAAGAGGACGAGGTCGGCGGCGACGAGGAGGAGGACGAGGACGAGAGGGAAGAAGATGCGCATTGCGGCGGGTGGGAGGACGAGGAGGACCACTACGCGTCCACGACCACGTCGGAGACCAGATCGGAGGACGGAGATGTGGGGAACAGATCGGAGTGCGGCTTCGCGGCCAGATCGGAGTACGGCGGGACGGCGCCGTCCGAGTACGCCGCCGTGCCGTTTCAGCTCAGGAGGGCCGACAGGTCCGAGGCCGGGGACTCCTCCTCCACGCTCACGGCCACCGCCGAGATGCGGATGGTGGTGCGCCACCGCACCCTCTCTGAGATCGTCGCCGCCATTGAGGAGTACTTCGTCAAGGCAGCCGACGCCGGCGACGGCGTCTCCGAGCTCCTGGAGGCCAGCCGTGCCCAGCTCGACCGTAACTTCCGGCAGCTCAAAAGTAATCGCCATTAGTGTACAAAAATTGCGCCCTCATATCTGACTCAAATGTTCTTATTAGTGCTTTAGGATTATTTTTTTCTCACAGGACATGATGCAATGCTTAAGGAGTACCTCAAATGTTGATTTTAGCTGATCTTGATTCGTTCTTTCACAGAGACGGTGTACCACAACAACAGCATGCTATCTGCACTGTCGTCGACGTGGACCTCGAAGCCGCCATTGGCCGTACGCTACAAGCTCGATGCCAATGCACTGGAGATGGATTCAGCAGAAGGGAAGAGTCATGGGTCGACGCTGGAGCGGCTTCTCGCCTGGGAAAAGAAGCTCTATGAGGAGGTCAAGGTAATTTCTCCATTGCTGACTCCTAGAGCATAGTTATCAAGTTAACAGTTGAGTACATTGCTCAAATTGATATGCTTTGTTGTAGAAAATCTAATAGCTCAGCAGTTAGTGCTTCATGCATTGTCGATGGAATATGTTAGCTTATGTTTTCAGTCATCAACATGGCAAGCTTTGTGATCTGCCAAATTCTAATACTATCAAGCAACAAAATGACTTAAGTAACGCTAGAATAAGATTTGCATCGTCTGTATATGTTTTCCCTTGGTAAATCCTGTGATCAAGGATGAAGTGAATCTAGCTGAAACACCTGTGCCAAGAGAGAGCAATATCTATCTCTTGGCTCTTCTGGATTGTGGTAGGTACAAATGAATTATAGCAAACAAATGAATGAACATTGTGGCTTTTTTGCTAGATTAGGTGGTGCCTCTCTAGATTTGAGGTTGGTACTCGATACATATTTAATGTATAGCAGTCCACCCTGTTATTCAGCAATTGTGGAAGAAGAATCTGATCCTGGTGCAGAAAGCTTCTTTAGAGAAGCCCTGCACTTTCCTCCTTTGCAACAGCTGGAGCATTGGTTTGATAATCTAAGCTGCTTTTAGTAAAAGCAGCAACGATATACTGGATTAGGTCTCCTAACCGCACATTCAAATATTCCTCCCTTCCTTTATGCTCTTATTTTTTTGAACTACTCTTGTCCTTGAGATTCTTTACTGTATAGTATATAAAGCTCTTGGTCCTCGATAAATATTCTTCATTGTACATAATATATCTGAAAACACTGAAACTAGATTTAACATGTCTGTGTCCTGATAACCAGAAAGTTCTTAGGCCCAGGGATTACCCCTTGCAGGTATAGAAACTACAACGTTTATACTCCCTCCGTCCCAAAATAAGTGTCTCAAGTCTCTGAAAAAAGAGATGTATCAAGACTTGAGACACTTATTTTGGGACGGAGGGAGTATCAGAAAAGTTTAGCCAAGCCAACCCGTGTTCATTTGGTTTCCTTAATTTGGGATATACTGTGTTATTATCTTTAAAGTTTATGGCACCGTACTTGATATTTTTTTGGGTTCAGATATTTAAGCTCAGCATATATTTGTTAATTTTAACTGCTGCAGGCTAGGGAGAGCGTGAAGATTGAGCATCAGAAGAAGCTTTCTACTCTGCAAAGCTTGGAATACAGAGGGAGGGATAGTGCCAAGCTGGACAAGACCAAGGTCTCCATAAACAAGCTGCAATCACTGATAGTTGTTACATCAGAAGCTGCCACTACCACATCCTCAGCCATTGTCCGAGTCCGCGACAACGAGCTTGCACCACAGCTTGTCGAGCTTTGTTTTGCGTAAGCCTTGTCCCTTTTCCGTCATTACTAACTTCACATCTTGTGATGCCGTGTGGAAGTGCTTAACTGTTTCTGCATTTTGGCATGCAGGTTGTTGAGTATGTGGAGGTCGATGAACTATTTCCATGAGACCCAGAATGAGATTGTTCAACAAGTACGTGGTCTGGTGGACAATTCCATGGCTGAGTCGACGTCTGACCTTCACAGACTTGCAACCCGTGATCTCGAGGCCGCTGTCTCAGCGTGGCACTCGAACTTCAACCGGCTCATCAAATATCAGCGGGACTACATCCGTTCTCTCTATGCCTGGCTGAAGCTCACACTCTTCCAAGTGGACAGCATTGCCCCACAAGGAGCTCAGGCGTCGCTGATCTCACGCGAACTCACTACCTTCTGTGATGAGTGGAAGCAAGCATTGGACCGACTTCCAGACGCGGTGGCTTCAGAGGCTATCAAGAGCTTCGTGAATGTTGTCCATGTCATCTACACGAAGCAGGCAGAAGAGATGAAGATCAAGAAGAGGACAGAGACATACTCAAAGGAGCTAGAGAAGAAAACCAACTCTATGAGGGCCATTGAGAAGAAGTACTACCAGTCTTACTCGATCGTGGGCCTTGGCCTTCCTGGCAGCGGGCGTGACGGCATCGACGGACACAGTTTCGACGCCCGCGATCCTCTTTCCGAGAAGAAGACTGAGATCGCCCAATGCCGCCGGAAGGTGGAGGATGAGATAACAAGGCATGCCAAGGCTGTTGAGGTGACCAGGTCCATGACACTGAACAACATCCAGACTGGCCTGCCAGGAATGTTCCAAGCCATAGCTGGTTTCTCGGGCACCGTCGTCGAGGCTCTGGACGTCGTCTGCCGGCGAGCTGGATCGGTGCGGTAGAATCTCAGCCCCATCAGAAATCATTTCCTTAATGCCTCTTTGGGTGGTCCAGTGATCTATATAGGAAAAATGCAACATATATATATAGCTAAAATTTAGGGATGAAATATAAGGGAGAAGGCTCCCTCGAGCTTGTTTGGGGATTGATGATCATTTTGGCTTGTAGATAATGATTTTGCCCAGGATTGTTCATGCTCTTTCTTCCTTTTTGCGGGAAGTGCGAAGGAAGATATATGTAATGTACAGACCCACCCTGTGGTCCCCATGCTGCGCTCTGATGGCGGATTTTACGCTTGCGCTTTCTCTCTTTCAGCTTGAAATGTACACTCTTGAGCTAAGCTCTACTGTTTGACGTCTAAACTGAATCAAAATTCTCTGAAGCCTGAAGTGTGAACTGAGAGCATCTGCTGTGTTTTCCCGGCGGTGGGTGCTGCTGTCCCCTGCGTCTTATCTGGTGTCTCCCTCTGCCTTCCTGGATGCAGGACATGTATGTCGATTTTTGCTGCCCCTGTTTTGGTCCACTGCAATTAAGCGCCGCCGCCGTTCTGCTGCCATTGTGCAAAACCTGTACTGAAACATCCTTTGACTTCCGAGTGTCGTGAGCTCCCCAATTCAGCCGCACCGTTTAAATTCACCGGGAAATTTCCTGCGTTCCAAACATGATGCTGACGATTTCACCATGAAGTACTACTCCTTCATGTTCAATGCTACTCCATGAGGTGTGTCTAGGCTTCATTCATGGCGACCTGCGCTTCTGCGTGGGAGTGAAGTGAACTCAGGTTCAGTGGTAGTGAAGAGCAGCAAGCAAGGCTGGCAATTTGGACCTATCCCGTGAGTTGGGCACAGCAGGGCAATAGAAAGAACGCACGTTGGCATGCAATGCAACGCAACGCTAGGCAACATTTCCTCTCCGAAAGGGGCGTGAAAAAGTGGTTGGCGCCATGTTCATCTCCATTCTCCAGGCCGGCGCCATGATTTCACACTGCTGGATCATCTGATGGCAGGAGATGGAGGAAAAACCAGGCCATTGCTTGCTGCTCATTCGTATTAGAATCATCAACACATGGATGATCATGCGGTCGGTTCCTGTCCCGGCCCCCTTCTTTGCCTGTCGTTCAAGTTGGAGTCTTGGAGATGATCAAGCAGGCTACTAGGCTCCAAACCCTTGGTGCTGCTGGGGCTGGGATAGATAGAGAATCTGGGAATAAAGAGCCCTAGTTTGTAGGTGGTGGAGCTGTGCGTGCATGGACCAGACAAGGGCTAGGTACCTACAGGCGCGGGGAGCTTCTATTCTTGGACGGGCAAGGATAAGACCCTGGCAGGACTGTCGGTAGTCTGTGTGTGCCGTCGTGGTCGTGGCGGCTCCTTTTATTTACTGTGCCACCCTAGCCCTAGGACGGTGACTGCTTCACGAGGCGTTCACTGCGATAAGACTGATGGGCTGTTTGCCGGTAGACGGTGACTGCCAGTGTGCCCACTGGCCGTGAAATTTCACAAAAATAACCATTTGGATAAAGTTCAGCAAAAAATAACCTTTTTTTAAAACTATTTTGAAATCTAACCCTTTTTGGTAGCGCCCAACGATGCGGCGCTACCCTCTGTGTGGTAACGCCACAACCTCCGTCGCTACCCTCGTGCCAGCGTGGCAACAAGTCCTTCGACGCTACCCTTCGGAGGGTAACGCCGTGCCCCTCGGCGCTACCCTTAAGAGGGTAGCTCCAAGCCCTACCCTCCGAGCACGTCGAAAAAGGCTAAGTCTGGGAGGGTAGCGCCATGGGGCTTGGAGCTACCCTCTTAAGGGTAGTGCCCAGGGGCATGGCGCTACCCTCCCAGACTTAGCCGTTTCCACACGAGGCCCGCGTTGCCACGCTGGCACGAGGGTAGCGACGGAGGTTGTGGCGCTACCACACAGAGGGTAGCGCCGGGCGCTACCAAAAAGGGTTAGATTTCAAAATAGTTTTGAAAATAGGTTATTTTTTGCTAAACTTTGCCCAAACGGTTATTTTTGTGAAATTTCATCCACTGGCCAAGGATGCAAATGACATCCTAAACCCTAAACGAACTTGGAGTACATCCTCATCAACCCCCAATTTTTTTATGATTTCTTTAGGTTTACACTGATTTCAGTTGCCACTTTGATTCACTGGGTCTCGTAAGGCATTCAAATAAAAATAACTAAAATGTCTTATACTATTGAATGTTGTAGGAAATGGCGAAGGTAGGCAAGGACTCCCAGGCAGCGGCGACGCCAGTAGGGGGATCAAGGGTGGTCGACCTACCCGGCTCTCAGGACGACCTATTTTTTACTTGCAATGAAAAAAGAAAGTCACCCTGAATCCCTTGTCGATCTCCACGCGTCGCCACTCCCCGCCCGGTCAGCACACGTCTCTCCCCCACCGGTCATTGCCACGCCCCGCCCGGAAGGCCCACTGCCTCCCGCCGCCAAGCCCTGCTTGCGCCACTACCGGCGCCACACATCATCTTCCAGCCCGGCAGCCAGTGTCCCATCTGCTTGCAGCTTGGGTGCACACTCCGCTCTGACCTTTGATGGATGCCGACGAAGGAGCCGAATGGATACAAGCCGAGGAGGAAGAAGCGTCAATAGTGCTGGATGTAGCTCAACAACAACCTTAATAATAAGAGGTCACTCCAAGAGAAGATTCATATCTCCTTTCGATTTCAAATTTTAGTTTTGATTTATATTTGTCTAGTGACTAGTAGTATGTAGAGATTGCTCACAGATTGATTTTGATTTCAATGTTGTAGGACACTCAAGAAGCAAATGTTGCTAATCCTGACGTTCGGAGACCGATTGATGAATATGGTACCCCTGATATCATAATAAAATGAGATGGGCACATTTATCGGGAGGCCGTAATTGTTTCATAGATCATAATTTTTTCAAAACAAAGTTTGGTCTGGATCAACACTCATTTCTATTTTTTTTTTTAAAAACCAGTCATTTCTAGATGTATGACCAAATATAATAGTCTAAGTGGTCTTACTCTTTTTTTAGAGGGTATGCATTAAGCATACCATATTTTTATAAAGGGTAGAAACCAATACAAATCGTTGACAGTTAAGTTACAGGCAACTTGACTATCACACACTCCTAGACTCTCGAAGCAACTACTCGAGAAACATGTCTCCAACTCCAGCTCCCGCTGCCACCCAAAGTTTGAAGTCTTCTACCACTCGGGCGGCTAAAACGTCCTCATTACACTGCTGGTTAGTGTTCCCAAAAACCCTTGCGTTTCTCTGTCTCCAAATACTCCAACAAACTAGGATAACCACTGAGTCCACCGCCTTTTTCTGCTTGTCTCTAAACCTCGCCCTTGTGTTGATCCACCAATTCTCGAGCGAGTCTGCCGCCGTGGGCAGCGACCACTGCACCCGGAGACGATTGGCACATATCCACCAAATCTGCCTAGCATACACACAGTGTGTGAAGATGTGGTCGAAACGTCTCCAGCTTCTGCAAACAGAGCTTGCACTCATCTTGCGTTTCCTGCAGCCCGTGCCGCACCCTCCGATCTGAAGTCCAAAGCCTGTAGTGCAAAGCGAGCCAAGCAAACAACTTACACTTGCCTGGAGCCCAGCATTTCCATACTCCGTTGGCAAGCGCGAACGAAGTCTGTCCCACCATCAACCTCTTGTACGTAGACTTAGCAGAGTAGCGATTGGTGGCAGACGCCGGCCACCCGAATTCGTCACTCTGATGAATGTCTCTTGGGACCTCTGACACCGCAATCCATATATTGATCCATTCCCTCGTCAAGTTCTCCGGATTTGTCGTTGGCACATCCAAGATCCACCTGTTCTCTGTCAGAGCCTCCTCGACAGTGCGCACATTGGCGTTCCTCGTGCTAACAAGAGCGCAGGAGAGCGGAGCAATGTCTTTAACCACCCTCCCATTAACCCAACGATCGTTCCAAAACAGGAGCTTCCTCCCATCTCCTACCTTTATTGACACTAGGTTGTTAAACACCTAGGCCGCGTTAGTATCCTTGAGCATTGGCAGGCCCTGCCAAGGTCTAGATGGATCATTCCTCCTTAACCATTCCCAACGCACCCTAAGAGCCAGCCCTTGCATTTCCAGATTCTTTACTCCCAAACCACCATAGATAAAGGGCTTACTCACCTTATCCCAGGCCACAAGGCACTGCCCCGCGCCCGCTCTCTCCTTGGCAGACCAGAAAAAACCTCGCATCCATTTTTCCACTTCCTCAAGCAACCACTTTGGTGCCTCTGCCACCAACAGCTGATGCACCGGACGTGCCGCCACAACTGATTTGACTATGGTTAACCGACCCGCTCTCGCAATCATCCCATTTTGCCAGGCTGGTACCATGTTCGTCACCTGATCCAACATAGGTTGCCATTCCCCTTTGGACAGCGGTCTCAGTGCCAACTGCAACCCTAAATATCTTATGGGAAACCTAGCAATATTGCAATTCAGCGCCTGCGAAACCAACTCTTCGTCCGCCTCCCTTCCTCTAATCACAGTAGCTGAGGTTTTGAGGTAATTCACCTTTAACCCCGAGGCCTCCCCAAAGATAGCTATAATGTGTTGTACTGTCGCTAAATCCGACAGATCCGGCTTGGCAAACACCACCACATCGTCAGCATAGACTGATAGCCGCTGCATCGCTGTACATCCTGCCAAAGGTTGGAACAGTCCCATTTCCACAGCCTTGGTCACCATGATCGTGATTGGCTCCATTGCCAACACAAAGAACATAGGTGAGATTGGATCTCCTTGCCTCAGACCTCTAGCGTGCACAATTCTCCTCCCGGGTACTCCATTTACTGCAACTTTGGTGCTTGACGTGTAGAGCAAACTTGCAACCGCTTACACCAACTCTCACTGAACCCCATATGGCGCAGCACCTCTAATAGGAACGACCATGACAGTGAGTCAAAAGCCCTGGAAATGTCCAATTTGATCAGAACCCCTTTCTGCCTTCTGGTGTTGATCTTGCGTGCCACCTGCCTGACAAGTATGAAGTTGTCATGCAGACTCCTTCCCTTAATAAACGCGGACTGATTGGCGCTCACAATTTCACCAAGCCTAGTCCTCAGCCGGTTAGCCAACAGTTTGGAAAAAAGTTTTGAGAAACTGTGGACGAGACTTATAGGTCTGTAATCCCCCACTGTGTTGGCATCGGCTTTCTTAGGAATCAAGGTTATTGGCGCTCTATTTAGCTTAGCAAAACCACGTCAATCACCCACAGCCAGTTTCAGAAGAGCTGCCATCACCTCTTTTTTGATAATAGGCCAAGCCTTCTGATAGAATGCTCCCACAAAACCGTCTGGACCTGGTGCTCGGTCTGGTGGCAGGTCTTTTATAGTGGCCCAAACCTCCTCCTCAGTGAAGAGCCCATCCTGAGATTGTAGATCAAAAGTGGGCAGTCCCAGATACTCCAGGTTTAGCCCATGGGCTCTAGTCTGTAAACTCCCAAGCAGCCCATGAAAAGCTTCATAGAATGCCTCCATTTTTAGATCTTGGTCAGTAATCGGCAACTGCCCCACTTTGATTGCTGGGATGAAGTTTTTGACTCTCCTGCCATTAGCCACTGCATGAAATAACCTAGTATTGGCATCTCCCTCCCTCAACCATCGGATCCTCGAGCGTTGTCTAGCCATCGTCCTCTCAAGCGAAGAAAGACCCAAGATCGACAGTTTTAAGGTCTTGCGTAACCAGATTTCTCCCAAGGACAGCTGCCTGCTATCCTGCGCTTTATCCAGCCTGAACATAACCGTGTTAGCGATTGCCAGCTGAATTTTGATGTTTCCGACCTTCCTCTGTCCCCAAGCTTGCAAATGCGCTGTCAAATTCCGGAAAAGTGCGTCTAGGCGTTTGAACGGGTCGACTATGGAATCGTCGCAACGCCATCCCTCCTGAACCGCCTCCTGGAACCCCTCCAATCGTAGCCAAAACATCTCGAACTTGAACCTCCTCTTAGGCTTAAACGCAGCACAAAGAGACAGGTGGAGGGGGGTGTGATCGGAGACATTACTCGAAAGCGCTTGAAGGATGTAGTCTGGATGATGGATGTCCCAATCCACCGACGCCAAAGCCCTGTCTATTCTTGTCATCGTTGGCGTCGATCACCCATTGCTCCAGGTGTACAGTCTTCCGTGCAGGTAGATGTCCCGTAACTCATGCGTGTTAATGAACTCCTTGAAACTGTTCATCATATTGCGATTCAGATTCACATTATTCTTCTCCGTCGCCGAGAGAATCATGTTGAAATCACCAAGAAGAAGCCACGGCCCTGGGCAGAGTGATCTCCTCTCCGTTAATTCCTGCAGAAAATTGATTTTATCTGCATCCGATTGTGGCCCATACACCACCGTTAGCCACCATCTGATGTTGTCTCTAGATCTCACTTCCCCAGTCAAAGCATAGGAATCGATGCTGACATGGCCAAAGTTGATCACCGAAGTGTCCCAAGCCACGAGGATACCTCCTCTCGTTTCCACAGCAGGTAAAAAAGCAAAACCATCGAACTTGGGACCTAGGCATTGCAACACCGTGAAACGATCCACCATCGCCAGCTTTGTCTCTTGGAGGCAAACAAGGCTAACGTTCACAGACTCAACAAATTCGCGCACCGAATCCTTTTTCGTCGGGTCATTAAGCCCACGAGGATTCCAACTGAGAATATCGAGGTTTAGATCCATAAAAAACGAAGAAAAAAATACTCCAAGAACCACAACCCAACATCCCGACTAGCTCGCGGCTGCCTGGGAACTCAACAGTGGGCTACCCCCCACACCAACTTGAAGAATATGCGCCGGAGGCAGGGATTTCCCGAAGATCCCCGCAATCACTCTGAGGTGGTCCTCATGCAGTGGAAAGTTGAAGAGCTTCCTGAACTCTTCGATTGCTGCCTCATCCACCACCATCTTCTCCGGTACCACTCCGAGCGCTTTGAGCAACACATTGTCCGCTACCGACGCCTTCTTGAGAGGCTTGTCAACTGGGCAACCCCCCGGCGTACGCCTAGTACTCATCCTGGGGGTGCATGGCGTGGCTGGCGCTTTCTTGTCTGTTAGCGTTTGGACTTCTCGTAGCAGAGGCGGGACTAGCTTCTTCATTACGTTGGCGCAGAATTCTTGCAGACGGTTGAGTTCGACTACAAGCTCTTCCTGAGGTATGCCCGCCTCTCCTGTGACTTGGGCCTCCGAAGGGCCAATCTGTGCAGCCTCACGAGCGGCTACAGCCGATGGCACCTCCTGCACCACTTCCTGACTGTCCCTCCCAGCAGGGATGAGCTCCACTTCATCCAGTCCAGCTGGCTCAGGCCCAGTCACCTCTAAGACCAAGTCTTTGTCCTCCGGATCGAGATCAGCTGATAGAGAAACCTCAAAAAACTCCTCATCCGAATCATCCTCCGATGTACTCTCCGAACTGATCGACGTGCGTGAGAACTCCCAATCACCATCCTCGATAGAGCTGGCCAATGACACCTCCCGTTGCGGACTTGTCATGTCACCTAAGCCCAACTCCCCATGGCCCAACAAAGAGAGGCCCGTCTCAAGGACGGCTACACCCTCCTCCTTGCCATCCGTCCTCTCCTCACTGGCCACATTCGATGGTCCAGCTTCAGGGTCCCGTCTGCCGTATACCACCAACTTCTTATGACTGCTTTCCACCAACCCTCCCTTCTGTACTATCGCCTCGGGATCCCCTCTGAGTGCGTAGTACAGTTGCCGGGGACAAGAGGCCCTTTCCCTTTGGCCCCACCTCGATTCGGCTTCTGAGAAGACCACTAGGACGACCACTTTTTTCCCCTGTACCTGCCACGCGTTGCCTCTCCATTGGGGGGATCCTCCAGTCCACCACTTTCGCTGCGATCTGACAGTAGGAGCGTCTGTCGTTGGAGCCATTCATTGTGGCGTGGCCCCCACCACGCTTGACTGGAACCCCCAGCATCCACGGCAAACTCCTCCTTATTCTTCCGCCGCCTCCAAAGTTCCGGCGATCATCGGAGTCTGGCAAGCCACTGTGGCCGGAGTCCGATGACCCCGGTTCACACCAGAACCCCTCAGGATCTGGCGCCTGCTCCTCCTCCACACTCGCAACATGAATCAACACCTTGTAACGCAGCGCCTCAGCCAATGTTCTGCGACTCGAACCGGCCGGACTTCGAGAGCCCTCCGATGCCTCCCGCGCCGGTGAAGGATTCTCATCGCTTCCCCCCACTGGCTCTGGAATCACCAACGTGCGAGCCGGCGGAATCAGATGTACATCCGAGGTCCAAGCAGACAGCTTGAACGTAGCCAGATCATCTCTGCTACTCGACTCTTGAGCCAACTCTCCCACCAAGCAGGACGTGCCCAACAAATCCCCCACAACCTCCAGATCCCAGGCGTGAGGCGGAATGCCTTCAATGATCAAGTCAACCTTAGAAGCCATCTGGAAGTGTGTTGCTTGCGCCTGTCTGTTCCACTGCCGGAAGAAAAGCGAGAAATCCGCACAGTCCAACGACGGCAGCGCCGCCACTCTGTTTCTATACTCTGCATTGGCGAAAACAAGGAGGAAGTCCTCGGGCAGATGCTTATGCACCGAGACGAATTCGCATGTGATGTTGAGCTTGGACCTCAAAGCCTCCCTGACTTGATCGCAAGACACCTCAGGCCGAGCGCCTCCTACATACGCCACCATGGCAAACTTCAAACGCCTTTCAAGATCTTCCATTGTTGCCGACCTTCGAACCACACATAGCGGCGCCAAAGCCAGAGCTTTCTCCTCATGGGCTGCCTGCCCACCTTGCGCGCCTGCAAGGACTGACACCGACGGGATAGCTGGAAACGAATGAGGTTGCGCAGCCTCTGCTACACCAACCCCATTCGCCTGCATCTGTCCCATCCACAGTCCCCAGGCTGGCACGCGCGGCGGCGCTGGCGGCGAGCCCCTTCCGGCCTCCCTTGCTGGCACGTAGCGAGGCGCAGGGGGAGAGTCCCGCCTTGCCCGCTTAGCCAGCAACTCACACTGTAGCTCTTCTTCAGAGCGAGGACTCCTTGGCAGTCCACATCCCCGGGAACCATGACCCTCTCCACCACACCGGAGACAGACTTGCGGATTGGAACACTCCACCTTGAGGTGTCCTGGCTCGAAGCAATTGAAACACAGACCGTGAAGCTTCGGCGGCACCGGCACGCGTGACGGCCCAGCCGCTGCCACGCGCTGCGCAGCCTTGCGCCTCCTCCACAGAGACTTGCGGGAGGGCTGGGGCTGCACCTAGTCCAACCTGTCTTGGATCCTGCGAACTGGCGCTGATGGCGGCGCCGCCGAACCCAGTTCCTCCGCCACGCCACGCACCTTGCCGGACGCTCCTGACGACAAGGAGCCAGAAGAGAGCCCCAGCCCAGACACCACCGGCCTCTCCTGAAGGTCACGAAACTCCGAGGACACCGACATCGGACTTGCCGGCGCCTCTCCTCCCACCATCTGCGCACTGTCCATACTCACGAGCAGATCTGAGCCAAAACTCAGGGGAACTGCTGGGGGAGGGGAAAAGGTGGACGCCGGTGGCCGGAGTAGCCAACGGCGGGGGAGATGGACGCCAGGGCCGGAGTGGCCAGCGGCGGAGGGGCTTCGGTGGAGCTCAGCAACGCATCAGCGGAGCGGAGGAGCCGACGGAAAACTCGCAACTAGTGGTCTTACTCTCAAGTTGGTTTAGAAGAGACAATGATCGTTGAGGTCATCTTTCTCGATATGAAATTGGATGCGTTTGGGCCTTTGTTTTGTTGAATACACTTGCTTTTTCACGTAATTGTTTTTAGACCTTATTTGTTCGAGTCGGCTCGGTTCAATTCCTATCTCCGCCACTGCTCCTTGGGACCGTTAAAAAAACACCCCAAGGGCTAGGGGGTTCTTGTTTGACTTGTTTATGAGCATGTGAAGACGGGCAAGCTGCATATGCAAACACCTAGGGCTATATATCCCCATAATGTAGGACTGGACGATTAGCAAATGTCTTGTGTGGATGGAAATTCTTATTGAAAATACTATAGTGCAAACTAATCCTTATGGAACATTCATGAGGACTCTAGTAGTATGAATCAAAGGACCCCACGAAATTAAAACCCATAGAATTCAAATCATATGAAAGTCATTTGAATAAAAAAGGTCCTTGGAATCTAAACTCAGTCTCTTACCACGATCTTACATGTCTATTGGGTCGTGGACGAGACTCATAGTAGTGTGCCCCATCGATAACCACTAGATTTGGCCTACTTACTGTCGTTCACGTCAAGAAAGAGCTTGACGCAGTCGTCGTCGTGTGGGAAGTACTAACCGAATTTCATCACTATCTCTAGGTTGCACAAAATAGTTAATTGGGGTCTCTATTATTCCGGGGATTCTCAAGACACAAGTATAGGGAAAAAACACAGGAACGAGTGACATGCCCCCCAGCGGCGGAGCTGCAATACAGTCGTTGAGCGGTGAGAGGTTGTGTGTGTTTGGAGAGTTTCTCTTAGTTGGGTATGAGGTGTGCCCTGCAAGTTTGGTTTTAGCTTCCCTTGTTTCAGACACAAGCGACATTGCATGAGTTAGAGTGTGGGGTTCTTTAACCACCCTTTGTACAGTTCTTGGGTCCGGTTTCCCTGATTAACTGGATAAACTCTTCTTCTTCTTCTTTTTCTTCTTCTAATCATAATAATAATGCATAGGCAGAGCTCCTGCTATCTACCGTCGAAAAATGAACCCAATGGAATTTGTAAATCCTTTTTCCATCTAGTCTTGTCTACTGATTATTAGTGAAAGACTACATGATTTAAAGGCATTGAACCCAATGGAATAATTTTGCAGCTTCGCCACTGTACTTTTTCTCAAAATTAAGAGAGTACAAGTAAAGCCTTGGAAACAATCCTATGAAATTGAGCAAGATATAATTTTTTCCCAAGTAACCAAATCTTCAAAAAAGTAAATCCTATGAAATACATGAACTGCTATGACCTTCTTCTCCTTCATGCACTATGCGGAAAAGAAAGATGGCCAGTTCTAATCGTCAGCATGAAAGAAGAATGAACCGTAGACACAAGGATCAACAAAAAATTGAGAAACAAGAAGCGTGAATTTTAACTGCAAACCTGTACCTGAGAATGGCAAGGATCTGAAGTATGAAAAGGGTGAGATTTGAAAGACCCGTAAAACTGCTCTAACACTAACCGATGATCTACACAGCGCAAATCCACTTCCACTTGCTCCTCCATCTCCGACTCCAAGGACTGCCGCCGGCGTGGTTCACCTTCCTCGCTCGCCTCCTTGGACCTAAATCACCGGCGCGTCCCTGCCGTCGGTTTCGGCCTCATCGTCGACGCCCTCCGACACAAACTATTTTCTCTCTACATGGGCCGGATTTGTCGCCGCGGTAACAAACCGGCCCACGGACAACTGAGCACGAGTCACGACCCATTCTAGAGTGGGCTGGATCAAAGCTGAAACTGTAGTGGGCTGAATCAAACGCAACAAGCAATTTGGGCTTGCCAAGCCTGCGAAATGCAAGGCCCTGTCGATACTCATTTGAGGGTTGGACTAGGAGAGGGTTGCCTTCGTCAAAGGGAAACCTTCGCAAAGGGAAACGTGGGCGCGCGGGCGCGCTCCGCTCGCGACATGTGGTGCGCGCGGAGCTAATCCGGAGGTAAGCGTTGTTTTCCCTTTTTCTCTTTTCTCGCGAAGCGGGCACACTACACAATCCAGACCCGATAACAATTCTGTTTGAACCCAGTGCACTCCAAAATTTTGTACAACCTGTTTTGCCCTTCTTGTAAAACCATTTTCCCTTTTTCCCTTTTTCAGAAACAGAGTTAAACCAATGTAGTTACTAACTTTCACATTTGTTATTTTCCCTTTGTAATTTTCGGGCAGGGAGATTTCAGGGGTAGTTATGGGAGGGATGTATCAACTTTCAATCAAAATATGATGAAACTTTAAATATATATATATATAAATAATATAAATATAATATTTTTTTTTTTAAATGTCGTTACTCTCATTGGTCGTAGCGTGTGCTACGGCTCGGCTTCGCCTCGCAAATGACGGCTCGGCTTCGCCTCGTTTTCTTTTAATAATATCTTGAAAGGGGGGCATTGGTCGTTGCGCGCATTGGTCGTTGCGCGCATTTGTCGTAGCGTGTGCTACGGCTCGGCTTTGCCTCGGCATCTACGGCTCGGCTTCGCCTCGTTATCTTATAATAATATCTTGAAAGGGGGGCATTGGTCGTTACGCGCATTGGTCGTTGCGCGCATTTGTCGTAGCATGTGCTACGGCTCGGCTTCGCCTCGGCATCTACGGCTCGGCTACGCCTCGGCATCTACGGCTCGGCTACGCCTCGGTATATAGTGTTATCTACTGGTAGTACAGCCAAATTTTCATAGTTGATTGTTATTTGCCTACTGGTTTCTACTTTCACACCAGAATGTTCAGAATGTTCTAATTTCAGGTTGTTCAGAATGTCTAAGAGTGACAGTTCGATCAATCCTGAACATTAACTTACACTCTGGACGAGATAATAAATTCTTTCATCCTACACAAACTTCAACTGCTTCTCCATAATGTCTGTTAAGTCAACTTTTTAAGAAATCCAGGGAGCCCCTTCTCGGTTCCATTTATATTAAACGAAACCGATCACTGGACAAAACATGCCGAAAAGGCAAGTACGAAGAGGTAACACTAGTTTGCAAGCTAAAAAGAAAGACGAGCAGCTACTAAAACTAGACAGGACAACAAAAACGAGCACCTACGATGCTCCCTCCCCCAACATTTGTGTCGGCTCCAGCTAAAGGATTACGGCGACCACCAGCTCCCAAAACAAAACCACCCTCTAGTTAGTTTAAGCCACATGGCTTATTTACAACTTATGCAAAAATCCAAAAGGAAGCACCTCCGGCTACTTTTCCACTCTCAGGGAGTCACGACCCTTTCAGATGACCACGTGAATCGCATCAGCTTCCTCCGGGTGCATCTTCAGGTACTTCATCGAAGCACGGCCAGCAAAAGCCGATGTCGCCGTTGTCGACCATGTACTGATCCAGCTGAAGTCTGTTCACCTCAGCCCGGTTCCAGCTCCAGGGGGTGCTTTGAGCTTTGCGATCAGCAAGGTTGCCAAGAGTTCCAGTCTTCCTCTGGTGGTTCTTTCTATTTAGCCAAACACTCCCTAAAACAGCAGCACTAGTTATGTTTAGATGAAAGAACCTGGTGTTACACAGCCACTTAGATGCTAAAACTTCAAAGTTAATTATCACCACTCCGCAATTATTGTTAGAAGCTACTGGATGGACAACCTTCTCAGGGCATTCCACATGATAGAACCCCAAACCCGATGCTGCACTGCCAATGAACTTTTCCATCTGCCTAGGTCTTTTCTTCACCGGGAAATCCTCCACTGCGAGTGTCAAAGCCTCTGTGCGACTGACTCCCCGACCCCGCTGCTTCTCCCACAAAAGCCCCCGCAAGCTCCGGTCCTGCTTCTGAACCCATCCATGGTGTTGGGGTTTTCCCGACCGCCTTCCTCCTGCAATCGGTTGTTCACAATAGAAATCCCAACCCAGGCATTCCGTCACAGGTTCTTCAATTCGCACAGATTCAGCGCCGCCCAGATTTGATCCAGATTCTGAAACGTCGCCATTCTGAAGTCCTCGAGCACCATTGCTGACTCCACCTCTGTCTCTAGGAGCTCCACCACTGGAGGTCCCAAGTTCAAAACTCCCTCCGTCTTCCTCTGCTTTCTGATGATCCTGCGCATGGATCCGAATCACCGCGCTGGTCGAAAGCGGATTCTCTGGGGAACTCCTCTTCGCAGTGCATGCGTAGTCCAAGCCTGTTTGAGTATCATCCGGAGCGATACCTTGTATCTCCTGCCAAGGATCGATGTCGAGGCTGACGTTGTCGACTTCCTCTCCGCAAATCTCGCCGCCGCCCTTCGCGGCGCACGGGTACCCGCTGTCCCCCAACTGCCATGCACCGCCATAGAACTGGCCTTCTGCAGGTCTGCGGCCCGCCACTCCCGCTCCAGCGCCCGCCGTGCCCGCTCCGAGACCGCCTCCCCTGTTGCAAGCGCCGCCGCCCATCTCCCCATCTCCATCTACTTCCTGCTCCAGTGTCGATTTCCTCCAGAATGGCCCAGAGATTGCCTGCGGAGAAGCCGAGACGACAGGATGGCTTGACGAGTGGGAATGGACTTGCTGAGTCGCCGCGTGTCGGGGGATAACTTTCGGAGTCGGGGCGCCATGGACGGAAGCCGAGGTGGTCCCGCCATGGGGGAAGCTCGGGGTCGCTACAGTCGCGAGACGTGTCGCTACAGTCGACATCTCTCAATCAAACTAGACTTCGAACATCCTGTGTGACTGTTAAGGTTGATTGTTATTTGCCTACTGGTTTCTACTTTCACACCTTTCAGGTTGTTCAGAATGTCTAAGAGTGACAGTTCGATCAATCCTGAACATTAACTTACACTCTGGACGAGATAATAAATTCTTTCATCCTACACAAACTTCAACTGCTTCTCCATAATGTCTGTTAAGTCAACTTTGTTGTCCCTGTTCTTTATTAATCTAGCTGCAACAATCTTCCGGTACTGAGTAATACTTTCCAATATGTATTCCACCACTTCTCTTGAATCATAGTATTCCATGAACAGCATACAGAAGAAGCCACAATCAAATCTGTGTTTTTGTAAGTTCAAAATATTTATTAACATTCAACATCAACTCTATTGTTGTAAAATCAAACTTTTGGCGGTGTAAACTTACATTGTTCTTTGCTTTGGGTGATCAGGAGTGAAGTGCTTGAAATTTCCAAAGTCTTTTCCAGATATTTCAAAGCCTTTGACAAGTGTTGAGAAATTCCTGAATTGTTTGATCGAAAACATTGTCTTGTTATCCATAGTTAGATATTCTATATCAGTTATTTTGTTCCTAGGTTGTTGTCTTCTTACCAGATTCATTGCTTCATTTTCCAGGATGCTTGCTTTATAATCTGACTTCATGGAATCAAAAATGTTGAACTGTTGGCGCAGAAGGTTGAAGCAACAAACAATCCAGTGATTGTTTTTCACCACTGGGAAGAACAACTGTATTTCAACATTAAAAAAACAGTCTTATAGTTAAAAATCAGCAACTGGAGAAGGTAAATAAAATTGGGTAAAGGTTTTCAAATCTTACGAGGTCGTCGTCTAGAACGTTGAATTTTCTATTTATTCTTTTCAAGGCTCCCATACAACTGCTGGACTTGAATTCTTTTGGATCAACAATCAGTTTCATCTGTTATATTTTACCGAAATTTGTAAAATTTATAAAATTTGATAGAGAGGCCCAAGTGTGTAGTAATCTTTAAAGATCTTACCGCCAGGTAGCATGAGAATGCATATTTTTTTACTAGAAGCTTGTTTTTGTTAGCCAGCTGTCCTTCTATTTTATTGAAATCCTCTGCCCATATATCCATGACCCCGGAGCTCAGTTCCTCGCGTGGCCTAAGAGAGTCTTTGAAATTCTTGTATGAGCAGTGTGCTTCTCCAATCTCAATAAAAGGTTGTCTGCAAAAGTTAGGCCAAAAAAATGTATTTAGTATGTGCTTGTAATTGTTTGATTAATTTTTCTTCTTCTAAATAAGCTTGTCCGTCTTACGTGTCTTTGTTTATGGCCTTGGTATTCTTAAATTTTCGACCATGAGCTACGTATTGCCAGTACAAGTTCTGCTCTTCCATAGTGGCCTCAATTATCCTTTCGTTATGAATAAGCAGGTCCATGTCTTCTCTTTTCTTCAATTTTGTCTCCTCCATTGTCTTTTTGCCTTTTTCAAATTGTTGATTGCTGTCTTCATCTGAAAAAATAACGTTCACCTTAATTGTAAATAACGAAAAAATTAAATTTCCTGGCTTAATTGGCGTGTCATGTGTCATAAAAATTGCAGAGAAGTTGAATTGAATTATTGGCATAATTGTATTGATTCATAATCTCGATTGTCTGTGTGATCAATGGAGTCTATTATTAACTCTTTTGTTAGTGCCCCAAAGTTTTTGGGAGATCTTAGAACATAAAAGGAAGGCTACTGTAATAAAAGGAATGAAAAATATTATAGATTGCATCCTTGTTGTTCTGGTCTGTCTTCTTCCCTTAGTTTGTCAACATGTCCTGAGGTATTATCATTTGATCTTTTTATTTATGATAGCAAAAAAATTCAATTATAGGAGACCCCCAATTTATCAGGCCCCACTAATTAGTGACCCCAAGGTAAGGTCAGAGTTGTACAGGATAGACGGTCCTTCCTGTACGATCTCGCATGATAGGTCTGTACAGGATTTCGTTCATGGTTGTACGAAACTTTGATTCGGCGATATGTGATTCGGGTTGTACATGTCAATGCGCGACGATCGTACGTTCACCGCTAAGTGGTTGTACAGGAAAAATTCAAATATAGGAGATTAACATGAAATTGTTGTTTTTTCAAACCTGTCGTTTTAGTCATCTCCGAAGCCTCTGGAGCTTGTTCCTCTGGCAAGTCAGCCGATGTTTCAACATTCTGCTGTGTTGTTTCTGTCCCTGGAGAGTATATGTGGTGAGTGGAGTATATTTCAACAGAAGGAAAGAAAAAAATATTATAGATTGCAACCTTGTTGTGATGGACTCTTTTCTTCCCTTTGGTTGGCAGCAGGACCTGGAGCAATATCAATTGTTTGTGAGTTGAAGGCCAAAAAATATATATTTCTAATAGAGATGTTAATCTTGTATTGTTGTTTTACAGACCTGATGTTTTAGTCTTCGTTGCAGGCTGGTTCTTGGTCAAATAATCTGAGGCTTCATCCTTCTTGTGAATCAATTCAGTCTCTGGATTGTTTATTTTATCAGTGGAGGTTCAATGTTTTTAGTTTTTTCCTAATACAAAATAATATCTCTAGTAACTGGTTATTGCATAATAGGAAGGTCAAAAATTATAGAAAGGCTAACCTTCTTGTGCTGGTCTGTTATCTTCATCAGGATCGATCGTCTGATTCTTTTCCTGAGCTTTCCTGCCTTGATTTTCCCTGATGTTCTTGAAGTTTTTATATGATTCTTTGAGATGGAATGTACTCCGCTGCAAGTGATGTAGAAACAGATTTTCTTCTTCGTCGTTCGCATGTGATTTATCTATTGTTAGTGAAACCTCGTACGTCCTAGTCATCAAAGTATCAATTTCTTCGAATGCTGTATAATTCGGACTTTTGCTTCTGCTTCCTTCATATTGTTCTTTTGAACAACTTGGGCTTCCTTTTTTAAACTGGCTTTTGGTTGCCCTTTGTTCTTCATGAGATTCGGCTACTCTCTTCATTGGAGTTTTTGCATGGTAGTAAACAATGTCGTTTGGTGCTTTCCACTGCAATCAATAATTTCAATTTTAGTTCATCATTTTAATTCTGCAGATATAGGCGCGGGATACAAGAAAGTTATTTTGAAAATTTACTCTTACCGGTAAGTTGCCGTACCCCCACGATTTTGCACCACCACATCCTTCAGTTACCCTGTCTGCTTTTGCAATCAGCTTAAGCTTTTTTGTATCCAAGAAGTGTATGCGGGGTGTCTTTTTGTCCATATCAGATAAGTTACTTTTGAGGCAGCAGTCCAAGTATATCAGCAACGGCGCCACAACGCAACCTGGTACTGCCTTTACTTTTGACTTTGCTTTCTGGAAGCTTATGGCTGCTCTCTTTAGCTCATCAACAATCAACTGACAGATGTCCATTTCTTTCAGATTATTCAAGTCCAGGTTCTTCACCAGGGTTGCCTCCCTTGAGACTCGCACAGAAGTTCCTGGACATATGATCTTCATGCACATTAGCAGCATAAAAACTTTTATGACTTTATCATCCTTCCCTTCATCATTCACATTCTCCTCAAGTAGTTTCCTAAGTTTATCTGTTTTGATTTGGTCGCTCCTCTTAAATCCCAACTCTTTCTTCAAGTCGAATAAGTCCTGGTCATTGCCGGTGTCCGAAGGTATGGGTGCTGTGTTGTTGCCATGAGGAAGACCAAACAATTGATGGATTGCGTATGCAGTTATTTGTATAACTTTGTTTGGTACTCCGAGGTCCAATGCCATTGTTTCTGGATCTATTTTTTCCATGATTCGATAAGCTAGCTGCCGATCAATGTTTTCTTTCACTTTTCCATCTAGGAATGGTCCAAGTCCTGCATCCCGTAGCCTTCTTATGTGACGTTCTTCATCCAACAAATCTACGCATTTGTAGAACTCTGTCAGAGAGCATCTGATAGTTGTATCTCTCAAGCTTCTTTTCAGCTTTTTTGCTCCTCTTCTCCTCGTTGAATCCTTTTTCTTGAGTTTTTTGCCCTCCCTCCTCTTTTCTCCTTTCACTCTTTTCCTCTGCATTTATTATGAGCATTTAATTCCATATAATATAAGTATTGTAAGTTTATTCAGCACATTAAGAGTAAAGTGTTATTGTACCTTTAGGCTGTTATTGTTTTCCTTCTTATTGTTGTCATCGCTACTATCACTACAATCTTGTTGCTGGCTACTTGTGTCCTCTTCATCCTCTTTTCCCCCCCTTGAAAATTACTATCTCTAGAATCTTCTTGCTGGCTACTTTCATCTTCTTCCTCCTCCGACGGATTCAGGTGTACATAATTAGTACTTTTGGCAGTACTTTTAAATCTAGGGCTCCTGCGCTCGCCAAGATCTTTCCGGTTAGCATATTTCTTGGTCTTTTTCCAGACTCTTTGCTCTGTGGTTTTCTGTTCCAATTGATCCTGTGTGTTCTCAGTAGTTGCTTCTGTATCTTGTTTTTCTGGCTTTCTTTTCCTTCCGCTCCTCCTCATCGATGCATGAGGCTCGTTTTTGGGGCCTGTTGAGTCATTGGAACTATCCAGAGGTAAAACATTCAGTGGTTCCACTGAAATGGTTTTCTCATCTTCGTCGCTAAC
Organism: Poa annua; assembly: GCA_026929855.1. Lineage (NCBI taxonomy): Eukaryota > Viridiplantae > Streptophyta > Magnoliopsida > Poales > Poaceae > Poa > Poa annua. The sequence goes on along the minus strand of CM049431.1, from coordinate 72,257,954 downwards.
TGTTGTGCGATTAGGGTCCATATATTTGCTCTGCAACATTGTTTAGCCAGCAGTTAGTCATCGAAATCTAAAAACAGGAAAAGTATTACTAAGATTCCTATTTGTACATAGTATATAGTATTTCACATATATGAAAAATCATCATATAAGTGTTGTTCAACCCGTCTTGAAATTGTTGTCCAACTTGTGGTACTTTCAGGATCTCCTGGATTTCAAATTATTTGAAAACTATTTGGGCGGTTATTTCCTTAATTTTTCTTCCTGGCTTCTTGAGAATTGGTGGAAAATTTCTTCCAACCCTAGCGACCAGATCATTGCTTTGTTTATTTGTTTGAGTGGCAGAGATTTAAAGTTGCAAATGCGTTAAAGAAAACTAACCTCTGAATTGTTGCTCCTGCTTGTTGCTGTGTAGTCCGTCCTTTCCGATGTGCTGGTTCGATTTGAATTTGTTCGGAGTTGTTGCGGGCGGTGGATTTTGATGCGCCCGCTGCTTGATCCCGTGGCGTTGCGGCGTTGCCCCCAGGGATCTCCGTGTTCCGAGAGACCGAGCCAAAACTCTGGTTATCTCGGCTGCGTTGCTGCCTAGTTGTAGGCGGCGGCGATGCGGGAGGATAGATCTAGGTGGCGGCGATGCGGAAGGGAGGTCCCAGATGAACCTCGACTGCTCGGCTCCTGGAGTTTTGCGCTGCGTGGGAGAGAGACGGCAGAGGTTGCGAAATGGTGGTGGTTAGTTTAGTCAGGTGGTCCCCCAATTTATCAGGCCCCACTAATCAGTGACCCCAAGGTAAGGTCAGAGTTGTACAGGTTAGACGCTCCTTCCTGTACAATCTCGCATGATAGGTCTGTACAGGATTTCGTTCATGGTTGTACGTAACTTTGATTCGACGATATGTGATTCGGGTTGTACATGTCAATGCGCGAGGATCGTACGGTCACCTCTAAGGGGTTGTACAGGAAAAATTCCATTGGTGTTCGAAGAAAGAGGGAATGCTATCCCCAGGTCAGGAAAAACTTGTTCAGTATAGAATAGCTTGCTTGTACGGACCCAAATAATGGTGTTGTACAGGAAGAAATAGCGGGTGCTAACCCCAGGTCAGCTAATAGTTGTAAAGGATAGACGCACCTTTCTGTACGATCTCGCACGATAGGGCTGTACAGGTTTTCGATAATGGTTGTACGAATCTTTGATTCTGCGATATTTGATTCGGGTTGTACAAGTCAATGCGCGAGGATCGTACGGCCTACGCTAAGTGGTTGTACAGGAAAAATTCCAATGTTGTTCGAAGAAAGAGGTGAATGCTATCCCCAGGTCAGGAAAAAGTTGTACAGTATAGAAGAACTTGCTTGTACGGACCCTAATAAGGGTGTTGTACAGGAAGAAAAAGCGGGTGCTAACCCCAGGTCAGCAAATAGTTGTACAGGATAGACACACCTTTCTGTACGATCTCGCTCGAAAGTGCTGTACAAGATTTCGATAATGGTTGTACGAATCTTTGATTCTGCGATATTTGATTCGGGTTGTACATGTCATATGCGCGAGGATCGTACGGACACCGCTAAGTGGTTGTACAAGAAAAATTCCAATGGAGTTCGAAGAAGGAGGGGAATGTTATCCCCAGGTCAGCACCCGCTCATGTAAGAGTTGCACAGTATATACGATCTTGCTTGTACGGACCCAAAAAAGGGTGTTGTACAGGAAGAAAAAACGGGTGCTATCCCCAGGTTAGGAAAGAGTTGTACAGGATAGACGCACCTACTGTACGTTCTCGCACTATAAGGCTGTACAGGATTTCGATCATGGTTGTACGAATCTCTGATTCGGCGATATTTCATTCGGGTTGTACATGTCAATGCGCGAGGATCGTACGGTCACCGCTAAATGGTTGTACAGGAAAAATTCCATGGGTGAACGAAGAAAGAGGGGAATGCTATCCCCAGGTCAGGAAAGGGTTGCACAGTATAGACGAACTTGCTTGTACGGACCCAAAAAAGGGTGTTGTACAGGAAGAAAAAGCGGCTGCTATCCCCAGGATAGGAAATAGTTGTACATGATAGGTGCACCTACCTGTACAATCTCGCACGATAGGGAAGTACAGGTTTTCGATCATGGTTGTACTGTCGCATGAGGGTGTTGTACAGGAAGAAAAAGCGAGTGCTATCCCCAGGATAGGAAAACGATGTGCATGATGGTCGGACCTTCCAGTACGAACACGCTTGATCTCGTCGTACAGGAAGAAAGAGAGTTGTCGTACGAAATTTTGAATCGGACATACGTTTTCCGGGTTGTACAGAAAAGTGCGCGTGGATCGTACGGCCATCGCTAGGGCAGTATAGTGTTGTACTTGATAGATGTTCATACTTGTTCGGTCACACATGTTGGGGTTGTACAGGAAATCGATAATGGTCTATATTATACATGTATGACTATAATATGTTCTGTAAAGACATATCTGAGATTGGCAATCCATGTTCTCTACGAATTCCGAGTCCCAGCTTCATTTCTTTCTGATGGTCCTGTGTCTTCACTGTCATTCCTGATTATTTTGATGTGTTCTGAAAACAAAACAGTGCTTATGTTATTAGTCCATTATTAATAAGTCTGTTGAATAGTTAATCTTGGTTGCTAGGCAAAAAAAATGATTTATTTTATAGATTGTCAACTCTTACTCCTGTAGTCCGGTGGAGCAAATTCCTCGATCTCTTTTGGCAATTGTGCCATGTTGTGCGAGCTGAACAACATGGCTGTAAGATCACAAAAACATGAGTTCAGATTTATTGTTGTTTAAATTAAAAATAACATTGCAACCGAGCTTGCTTACATCTTCGTCCACAATTTTTTTTGTATTTCATCCTGTTCTCTGGTTTGTCGTAAATCATTTGATGTCCATCAAAATAGTAGGCGTACCGCAGCAGGTAGAAGCCACACTCGTTGACCCCTTGGCAAGGGACTTTGATCCTCTGTTTTTTTTAGCCAGTTGAACCCAATCAGGCTGTTTGCTTGCTTTGTATGCAGCCTCTCCGTACTTTTCCTTTAGTACTAGTTCCATTCTGCACATCTGTTTTAATATAATTTGAGCTCATTTCATCAATACTTTTTTAAACAGAAATAATAATCATGTAGTTGAAAAAAATAATATGTGAGAGTTCAGAACTTACAATCTTCATTAGTTCGTAGTTGAAGGAGTTGTATGAGCGCATATCCCTAGGTTTGTATTTCCTTGAGTCAATTACTTGAACTGACTTTTTGTATCTATTCATTATGTACAGGCAGTAATGGTTGCATTTGAAATAAGGTAGAAGTATCTGTTATGAGTACAAATATAGAGTTGTAAGTGATGGTAATCAAGACCAGAAAGGCATATCATAGGGCGTACAAATTAAAAGAGTCAGGTTGTACAGGTTCACCGGACCTGGTGTACATATACAAAGAAAATAGCTGTGCAAAATATTTTACTGACGCAGTAGTTTAGACGATTGTTGTAAGGGAACCCAATACCTGTTGTTCAACCAGGAAGAGTAGTTGTACAGGCTATCGGAGTAGTAGTAGGTTCATTAAAAGTTTATGTGCATGTAGTGGTAGGAGAGTAGTGCATGAATGGCTTATCATGTTGTACAATACAGAGGTACCACTTGAACTGGTTTATCTGAACTGGTGAATCCCACGGCAAATCTGAACAAGCACGATTGCTAATGCGATCCCACGGCGTTCAATATTACGATTTATAGTGGTCCAGGATCGAGTTATCTTCTGTTCAACTAGGTAGTAAATAGTTTTGCAGTACACGATAGTTCTTATTGTACAACGACTGACAAGATTACGGGAAAAAATCATTGATCAGAAAAATTACCAATTTTGCTTGAAGCAAGCTTTTGTTCCTTCTTAAGTGTCTGTCAAACATTTTCATTGCATTGTCCATGTCAAATCCCTTTACCATCTCCTCCTTTGTTTGAACTTTGCCAGATTTCATTTCAGCTTTTTGTCTCTCCATTTCTACCAAATCTGCTGTATGTTCAAAAACTTGAATCACATCCTGTGGAGATAAGTTTTCTAGTGAGATATTCTGTTTCATTCTATAAACAATTATATGTGAAATTTTCAGTTTGGTTGTTTTCCATGGTAACGAGGTCTTACCTTTATAAAATCCGGTGTCAGCATAATGCGTTCTCATGTCCTGTATAGTTAGGATGTTCTGTTCCAGTCATCAATGATGTAATCCATCACCTGACATTCGATGCAACTGCTAGGACCGAACAAATCTTGGATGTGGTGGCCATTCAGAGAAAACGTGAGACCCTTTTCAGGGAATTTAAGATGTTTTGCTTCGAACAGGAGTTCTCTGCAAAACGGTCAGTGTTGTTAGTTTTCATAGCATACGTTTATAGTAGTAGTTTTTGAGGCAATTTTTTCAATTCAAACTTCTCACCCTGCAATCTTTCCTCCTGTCTCATGTCCGAATATGACATCCATCACCTTCTTTGCTAGGTTGCTATTTTTAAATACGAGTGGACGATATTCAGCAACTTCCTGGCAGACCTTGTTTGCAGGTGCAATCGGCCTCACGCCTGACAGAATGTCTGCAAAGTTAATGCCTTTCTTCCTTTTCTGAACCTCTGGGGACTGCGAGTCTTCGGATATCTGCTGAAGAGCCCTATAACGATCAGGTGTTACTGCGTAACCTCCAGGTTGTTGATTTTCCGTTGGAACTGCGTAGTTAGGGGCAGGGAGGAGCTGCATCTGTGGGGTTTCTCTTCTAGTTGTCGCTTGTTTATCTGGTTTCTTCGGTTCTTCTTTTTCGGTAACTTCTTCCTGAGATCCATCCTCTTCTCTCCTTTTTGTCCTCCTGTACTCCATGCTCAGTTGCTTCTGCCTGTTATCTTCGATGCCAGCTTGATCAATCAACACAACTTCCTTGTGTTGCATTTGTTTGTGAAGGACATAGTTGTCTGTACTCGTCCTTTCTCTTATGCTTATTTGAGGGGTTTTTTCAATCTCCTCCATTAACTTTGCTTCTGGTTGGATCTTCATGTCTGGGAGCAGACGACTTAATTCTGGAAACTTGTAAAAGTAATGTACACAATTGAAATTAGGGTTGTCAGGAATTATAAAAAAAAACTGTTAGTGTCACCAGGATTCATATTTGCATTCATATTGGATTTGTTATTGTAAGGGAATTTTTGAGTATTCATCTAAGAACAAATGAGTATAACAGAAAATTGGTTTTAATTTATTTTGTCGAAATGAGATGTATACCATACTATATAGAAAATATATTGTAGGGCAGGGAGAGTTCAGGGGAACTATCATAAGCACAACAGCTTATATTGTGGGAGGGGGAGGTAGCAACTATCAATCAAAATATTATAAAACTTCAGCAATTAACAGCTGAACTATCATAAAGCACACGTATTCGTTCTCCTGTTCAAACCCCTCTTGCGGGACCGTGCAAGCTTGTTCGTATATATTGTACAACCCTTTCCTGTCCTGGGTGGTAGCTCCCCCTCCTTCGTTGACCCATTTTTAGCTTTCCTGTTCAACCACTTAGCGTTGGCCGTACGTCCTACGCGCCCTGTCCTGTTCAATCCGAAATAACATATCTCCGATTTAAATTTTCGTACGACCTCTATATTTCTTCCTGTACATCCCCCCTCATGCGAGTTCCCCCCTCCTTCGAACCCCTATTTTCACTTCCCTGTACTTGCACTTAGAGGTGGCCGTACGTTCCTCGCTCCCTCCGAATAATTTTTCTTTCAATATCAAAATTTTCGTACGACAATTATCGTATTCCTGTACAGCCCCCTCATGCGTGATTGTACATATCTCCCTGACATTATTTTAGTTATATTTTACTTATCCACTCCACCATGATTTAAGAAGGAGCCCAGTGCAATGTATTTCCACTAATATACATAAAAAGTAGATTAGATAGAGGGTATAAATCCTTGCTATCTATATAGTTTTTGCTTCAAAGAAAAGGACATATCATATGGTGTTAGGGAATGAAATATAGTAAGCGAACGAAGCATGATCATTATCAACTCAATTTACCTTTGTTATAACCAATCAGGCTGAAGTCTATCTTCAAAGTTTTCCATGTCATGAGTATGTGTAGTATTTTTTTTCTGACTTGGAGAATATCCGAACTGTCAAACTTGACCAACGATCTCCCAGTCCAGTGCATTAAGATTAAGACCATGTGAAATCCACAATTTAACCTGCATTAAACATCCAGATTAAAAAAGCTGTCAATCAATGGTATCCAACTTTGTTTTCTGTTGTTAAATAATTTTTTTGTTTTTTCAAGACTCTTACGTCTCTCCTTGGTCGGGAACATAAATCTTGTAGCACTTAAAGTCGTCTATGCTTGGCGGCGATAGCTCGTTGCCGCTTTCCTTTGCTGCAAGTCTCCATAGTTCCTTTAGAACTCCCACCATTCTGAAGAAGAACAGCTCGTATCTTTTTCCTCCTAAGGAATCCAGTAGTTCGAATCTTTTTCTCTTTACGTTCAACGTTATCGTGAAGAAATGGGCAATTTCTCCCACTTTATCAGGCTCATCCATGCAAGGGATCTTTATCTGTGAATAATCAGCATTCCATTAAATCTTATTATCCATTCCAGGAGCAAAACAACATTAAAAAATCAGAGGAAAAAAACAGATCATTGATGTGAAATTATCGTACCAAATTGTATCCCTTCAGAAAACGGTCTGGGTTGTTTGGATCCATCGCTTTGAGTAGTAGTTTCAGAGCTTTCTTTGTCAAATCCACTCTCTTTGTTACTCTCATCTGAGGAAATTTAAGTGCGATCATTTTTTTCTCATACTATGATGAAGTTTAAATCATAATTAAACTGACGCAGATAATTGTACTCACAAGCGTGAACAGTGGAACTATCAGGGTTTTTGTTTCTTGTGCTTCTTCTCGGATTCTTTCAATTATTATGTTTGCTACACGAGAATCAAGACCAGATAGATCTTTAAATGATCTTGCAAGAGTACCAAGATTCACTATGGTTTCTCCATTTACTTCGTCGCCATGCACGACAAATGTTTCCTCCCTGTTGTATTTAATCAAAACAATCGGTAAAAAAATCAAATGCATTTATCCCTAACATGTACCTCGGTTAAATTTTTTGGTTGATCTTCTTCAGGTTCCCTAGTACCTACAATAGAACAAATCCAGTGCACCGGCGATAAGAGATTCATAGATTCAATCAAGTGATAATTAAGTTTAAACAAATATGAGCTTAAAATCAGTGCAGCAGATATGAGATACATGGACTTTCCTTTTTTGTCTTCAATCCAGCATGAATAATTGGGGGAAAAAAATGTAGTTTGAGAGTGGCCAAAACTTGGCTGCTCAAAAGTCTTCTCTTTATTTATAGATGTTGTCCTTGAGTAAAAGGACTACAAAATGCGAATGGCAGGAAACATTGCAACCTCCTATGAAGTACATTTCCAGTACAGCATGAGAAATATACACGATCCCTCGATTTTCTTGTTGTCTGTATGGCTCATGGTTTTAAAAAACATAGTTCTACTTGCCTATGTCTTCGAAAGGACTTGGTAGGGCCTTTTCTACTTGCTGTTCTTCCACCTGTTGTATTTCCCTCGATGAGTTGGGTTCTTCTGATTTTTCTGGTTGAGGATTGTCACTTTCTTGTCCTCTTTCTTGTGGATCCTCTGCTATCTGTCCGGTTGTTTCCTGGATTAAATTTTGACGTAATGGAAATGAGACGACAGTTTGTTTTTTATTTTTGATGTAAAAAGCATAAATAAAATCGAAAAAGAACAACTAACCTGATTCCTTTTTTGCTCTTTGGTATTATTTTCGCTTTCAATGCTTGCCCTTAATTCTCCTGTATTTTCTTTCCCACGGCCTTGAATGGAAATTGAAAAGAAAGATGCAACTAAATATTTGATGGACTATACTGGTCTGTTTTTATATTCATTTATGTGCAGTAGTTTGTTACCTATTTGTTTTTGTTGATCATGTTCGCCGTCCTCTTGTGGATAGACAATTACACTGTCCGCAAATTTCAGATTCTCGGCGTCTGTTGTATAAGAAATCAAAAGAACTTTATATTAGCTATTTAGTAATTCTGAGATTATAGAAATAAATTTTTGATTCTATTTGTTCTTGCCTGTCTTGTTTTTAGGATCTTGATCCTGTTGTTGATTCTCCTCTAGATCAGCAGTTTTATTGTCCAGCTTGTTTTCTCCGTCGCCATCCTTAGCAGGAGTTGTCTCATCATCTTTCTCCGGAGAGCGATGATCTTGTTCTTCGAGTAACTGTTTAGCAGGAGTTGCATCCTTAGGCTGATTTTGTGCTTCTCCTTCCTTTAGCTGACATTGGGTCTCGTCTGTTTTATCCTACAAAAAAGTATAAACATGATGAACTTGCGATAGAATAAACAGAGAACACCCATCTGGTAGAACGGGAACGCAAGGCCTGTTGATCAAGCTCATATGCTGGTTCGATCCTACGGCATAAATAAATATGGATATTTGTGGGAGAATATTACCTCGCCAGAAGTAGTCACCCAATCACTCACTTTAAGTTCGTCAGCTCTTTCTCCAGTTGTGGGATTTGATTTGCTTGTTCCTGAAAAATAAGAATCAACGACAATTGAATCAATCAAATCATTGTCGCAATTGTTCAGTGGCCATTTAAAATTTAGCCGGTCAAACATTTTCACCTAAAATTTCTACTGGTTTGCCTGCCAGTGTTTCTGTCTCTTGAACCGCTGACGATGGATCGACCACTTGTTCGTCAATTTTTTTAGCAGGTGGCTGTTTCTTCAACTTTTTGTTTTTCTTGTTCTTCTTTTCATTTCTGTGCTCGTCTTGGTTGGAACAGCCTGCGGTTTCCTGATCAAACCGCACTTGTTTTGTTGTATTGTGAGACGGCACAGCCATGTTTTCATTCACTGTGTACTCCTGGTCTTTGGCAAAGTTGCGAAGCATCTCAATGAGATTGCTTGTGTGGCTTATAAATGTTTTTATACTTCTCTCTTCCCTAAGGACATCTTGAGCAAATGCATCCTTAGGTTTTTTGTTGTTGTCTCCTATGATTTCACCAGATGTTGGTATTATTTCTGCCAGTCGAACCACCTCCTGCAAATTTTGTTCAATCCTTCCCAGTACATCCTCTTTGCATTCTTGGTCACCATCAACCAATTTCCTCTTCCTTGATCCCAGGGGCACTACTTGGGTTGAAGAATCCCCATCTGTAGCACGAAAGATGGCTAAGGCCTTGTATTTTCTAGCTTCTTTTTCTGCTGCCTCATGATCTTTGTAAGTTTTGAATACTCGCTGTGCTTGTGCTTTCCAGGCCTGAAAATCCAGTTATTTTCTTTGTCAGTCCAAAAAAAGTTGTCACAAAAAAGGGATCGTAAAGGAGTAGTAAATGAACTACAATCTGACAAAGAAGTAGGAGAAGGAATACTCACTTTAAGATTGCCAAATTGAATCCCATCTTCATCCTTCCTGCAATCAAGCTGTGCAATTCTCTCTAGATTTGCTGTTTTCAGATAGGATATTCTAGGAGATCTAGTAGTCATTTCGGCTAGGTTGTCACATATCAGCGAATCTAAGTACATCAGCATTGGACCAAGGGTGAAGCCTTCTAGATACGTCCACTTGGTCCTTTTTGTATTGTTTTGCCATTCCTCCGCTGCTCTTTGAATCTCGTCCACAACAATTTGGCAGTAGTCCATTTGTATCATTTTATCGAACTGCAGACCCTCAACCATTCCAAGTTCTCTCATCAGGCGTGCTGAAGATCCGGGGCATAATATCTTGTTGAAGAAGATTAGGTAGAACACTTTTAGAGCAGTGTTCTGCCTCCCAGGCTCAGGTGCTTTCAGTTCATCGTCTACCAACGTACCCAGCTTTTCTAGAAGGGACTTTATTGTAATCTCACCCTTATTCCCCATCGTTATCTGAAGTTCACTCTTCAACTTCACAACTTCTTCTTTAACTTGCGCCCTTTTTCTTGTCGGTCTTGGGGCTGTCTGGTCCCCATTTGGCAGTCCAGTCAACAAGTGAATATTGAACCGGTTAACCTCTATCTCTTTGTTGTTTCCAAACTCCATTGTCATTGTATGGGTGTTGAGATTCTTCATGCAGAATCCCATACAGTTCTTGTTCATTGTTGTGGATATATCAGTGGTACGAAAAGCACCGAACCCTGCAGCATTGACACTCTCTAACCATGCTGGAACCTTTTCTAAGTGTTCAAATGCTTTCTTTACCACTGAAACCGATTGCTGGCTCTGGAAATCATAAGGAGACTGGTTTTCCTCATCCACTAGGACTAGTTTTTTCCTTGACGCTTTGGGTCTCATTGGATTTGCAGCCACTCGAGGACTAGCAGTCTGAGAGTCATGAAGCACAATCTGGCTATTATTTCCGTGTGGGGATTCTTCATCATTTTCGACAGCATAGTCGCTGTCTACTTCATCTTGCTTCCCCTCTTCTTCCTTGTCCTCTTCCTCTCATTGCTCTTCATCCTTATCTTGTTCTTCTTCTATTTGTTTATCCCTTTTATGTTCATCTGCCCCATTTCTTCCAGTAGTTACTGCCTTGGATCTGGCTGGCGAACTCCTGAGAATTCTCTTATCTGGTTTTCCTTTTTCCCCATCGTCTGCAGCAGCCTTTCTTATTTTCTTGGTCCCTCCCTGCAACATATTACTGTCTGCAGACTTCCGAGTTTTAGACCGTTTGTAAACCATTTCAGGTTTTTTTCCTGATGGGGAATCATCCTGAGCCTCAAAAGTCTTCAACTCACGAATTGTTTCAGCAATCTTCTGACTAGTCGGGGAATTTGCAAAATCACCTGAAAAAAGATGGTAGGGAAAATTGGTTATTTACCCAAAACTTGACTGACCTTAGATTATGTATCTAAAGTTGAGTGTACATTAGTAAAATACCCAATACAGAATGAAAAGCAAAACAAATACCGAATAGGGATCTAAAAGTCAAATTATACCAGCCCCTGGTCAATTAGAGATCACCTAAAAAAGTTAGTTCGATCAGATATCATGTGTGCGCACCAACCCCTGAGTCATCCATTCAATCTCACGCATACGGCTTACCTGCGCATCTCACCAGCGCGTCCGGATCATTTCACGCGACGACGCTGTGTCAGCTCACGCGCCGCCTCCTGGAGCAGCAGATAAACAGGCACGCTGAACCAAAACACGTCCCTAGGCGTTTACGCTGCTGATGGTTCATCCATCACGTACACCTTAATTGGATAGATCGTACAACAATACTCCGTAGAAGCTTTAAGCTTAGACACTATAGAAGCCGTCAAGACTAGGCATGCATTGATCCCAGTCACAAAATACTAGAAGAATAGACCATGTATCTAATGCCTGTTCATCCATCCTAGCGTTTACGCTAGAAGGCATAAGGAATACGCGCACGACGCTGGGCGCCCAGCGGGGACGACATCGGTCACACCTGGAGTCCTGGACGGCTCTGACGAGTCGATGACAGTCAAACGGCACCAGGCGGCGTAACGGTGGAGGCACCAATTTTCCTCAGATGGTAAACCCCGGATTAACTATCAATTTATCTAGGGTTTCGGAAGGGTTAAGAACAAGGGTTGTCTTCACCTGTTTTTTCCTTGGAGGAAGACATCCGGCAACAGCCTTCTTCTCCTCCTCACGGCTCCGATTGTCTCCTCCACCTCTTTTCGGCTCCGATTTCCCCGATGTCCCCGATGATGTTGAAGATTAAGAAGCCGTGACGAAGGTGACGGAGTTGGAGGCGTCGGAAATGGCGGCGACGGGGTTGCCGGTGTCGGAGTTGGTGACGACGGTGGCGACGGAGATCACGACGACCGCGGCGTCGGAGTTGGCGACCGAGTTGGCGGCGACGGAGATGGCTGCGGCAGGGTAGGCAAAGGCGACGGAGATTTGTGGCGGCCGGGTTGGCGACGAGGGCGCCGTCGGGTATAGTGAGGACGGCGGCGACGGAGATGGCGGCTTCGGCGACGACGGAGATGGGTCGGCGTCGACAGAGATGGTGGCGTCGGTTCAGATGGCGCGCAGCGGTTCCTCCGATGAACCAGTCCCCTTTGCTGCTATTGAGTAGTTTCCCTCTTCGAGTTTTCAAAATAAGCTAGGCACCCGGGCGTGATGGAGAGGGTGCGTGGTGGGGCAGTCTGGCAAAGCGTTGTACATGATAAACGCACCTTTCTGTACGATCTAGAAAGTTAGGGCTGTACGTGATTTCGATCATGCTTGTACGAATCTTTGATTCGACGATATGTGATTCGGGTTGTACATGTCAATGCGCGATGATCGTACGGTCACCGCTAAGTGGTTGTACAGGAAAAATTCCATTGGTGTTCGAAGAAAGAGGGGAATGCTATCCCCAGGTCAGAACAAAGTTGTACAGTATAGAATAGCTCGCTTGTACGGACCCAAATAATGGTGTTGTACAGGAAGAAATAGCGGGTGCTAACCCCAGGTCAGCAAATAGTTGTAAAGGATAGACGCACCTTTCTGTACGATCTCGCACGATAGGGCTGTACAGGATTTCGATAATGGTTGTACGAATCTTTGATTCTGCGATATTTGATTCGGGTTGTACAAGTCAAAGCGAGAGGATCGTACGGCCACCGCTAAGTGGTTGTACAGGAAAAATTCCAACGTTGTTCGAAGAAAGAGGTGAATGCTATCCCCAGGTCAGGAAATAGTTGTACATTATAGAAGAACTTGCTTGTACGGACCCTAATAAGGGTGTTGTACAGGAAGAAATAGCGGGTGCTAACCCCAGGTCGGTCAGCAAAGAGTTGTACAGGATAGACGCACCTTTCTGTACGATCTCGCTCGAAAGTGCTGTACAGGATTTCGATCATGCTTGTACGAATCTTTGATTCTGCGATATTTGATTCGGGTTGTTCATGTCATATGCGCGAGGATGTACGGACACCGCTAAGTGGTTGTACAGGAAAAATTCCAATGGAGTTCGAAGAAGGAGGGGAATGTTATCCCCAGGTCAGCACCCGCTCATGTAAGAGTTGCACAGTATAGACGATCTTGCTTGTACGAACCCAAAAAAGGGTGTTGTACAGGAAGAAAAAACGGGTGCTATCCCCAGGTTAGGAAAGAGTTGTACAGGATAGACGCACCTTCCTGTACGTTCTCGCACTATAAGCCTGTATAGGATTTCGATCATGGTTGTACGAATCTCTGATTCGGCGATATTTCATTCGGGTTGTACATGTCAATGCGCGAGGATCGTACGGTCACCGCTAAATGGTTGTACAGGAAAAATTCCATGGGTGAACGAAGAAAGAGGGGAATGCTATCCCCAGGTCAGGAAAGGGTTGCACAGTATAGACGAACTTGCTTGTACGGACCCAAAAAATGGTGTTGTACAGGAAGAAAAAGCGGCTGCTATCCCCAGGATAGGAAATAGTTGTACAGGATAGGTGCACCTACCGGAACAATCTCGCACGACAGGGATGTACATGTTTTCGATCATGGTTGTATTGTCGCATGAGGGTGTTGTACATGAAGAAAAAGCGAGTGCTATCCCCAGGATAGGAAAACGATGTGCATGATGGTCGGACCTTCCAGTACGAACACGCTTGATCTCGTCGTACAGGAAGAAAGAGAGCTGTCGTACGAAATTTTGAATCGGACATACGTTTTCCGGGTTGTACAGAAAAGTGCGCGTGGATCGTACGGCCATCGCTAGGTGGTGTACAAGGAATATATCTTGGGTGTTCTAAGTATGAGGGGGGGGGTGCACCCCAGGGCAGTATAGTGTTGTACTTGATAGATGTTCATACTTGTTCGGACACACATGTTGGGGTCGTACAGAAAATCGATAGTGGTCTATATTATACATGTACACCCTCATCCGATAATATTTCCATGAACATCTCCGCGTACAGTTGTATATCTCCGCGTACGGCCATTTTTCTCACCGTGTACAGTTGGTTATATGAATTTGTACGTGGATGATTGAAATGACAGTACTGCAGAGGCTAAGTCGTTGTAGATAGTGCATTCTTTTAATCCATACTAACTCACTGTTCTTTCATTCCAGTTACTACATAAACATAAACATTGAGACAATTATTTTGAGGACAGAGGGAATAATTGTTTAGAAGGCAGTATAAGGGAAAAAATGGCATTCTCACTGACCCATAACATAAAATTGAAAAAAACATAAACAACCAAATTATAAAAACCATCACCACACGCATAATTAACATAAACATTCTCTTAAACAAATCACTCAATAAAATTTAAAGAGAAATAGTTTCACACACTGATATGATAAGCTAGATAGATGGAAGTGGCAAATTGGGGTTCAGACCGCATCAGTTAGGACTGGGTGGCAGCGATGGAACGAACCACATTGGTGCCTCGCCTCTAATTTCATCTCCGTGATATCTCCTTATGTCCAGCGATCCTCCAATTGCAGCCCCCCCACGGACGTGCATGCGGCTCCAGGTTGGTTCTTGCTGAGGGTCGAAGTCAAACACGCTTGGATGAGAAGCATACAAGCAGTCAGGCCTGAACACTGGCTCCTTTTGGGGAACCTCTTCAACAACAGCAGGCTGTTCATCTTCACCCCCAGGAGGCTGTTCATCATCATCACCAGCAGCCTCACCATCCTGAACTTCTCCATCCTCAGCTCTAGCATCATCACCATCAGCAGCAACAGCACCAGCAGGCCCTTCTCCTTCTTCATCACCATGACCAGCAGCAGCACCAACAGGCTCTTCTCCTACTTCATCACCACCACCAGCAACAGTAGCAGCAGCAGCCTCGGCGGCAACAGCAGCAGCAGCAGCTTCCGCTTCCTCGGCGGCAACAGCAGCAATAGCAGAGTCAGGGGGCTTTAAAAAAAATGGAGTGTTGACACCCACAAAAAGAGCAAGGCCATCGAAGCTGTCTATTCTTGACCACTCTACTGCAACAGCGTCATTGTGGTACTCATTTGCATCCCGCTTGAAAACGTCGCATCGGCGGTCTGGGTAAGAGTATAATCTTCTCCCCATAACATTCGATGGTCCGCGAGACGTCGCTGAAGAGCCACTGATCTGGATCCACAGAAGATCAAATCGATCTTGTACCAGGAACCAGTTTCGAGAAGCAGGGCCTCCTTCGGCTGCGTCTTCAACTGTTGGGGGCTGGATGAGTCGCGGCGCTGCGTGCGTACCTATGAGTTTACTCTGAGTTAGTTGCTATTAAAGGAAAAATATTGACTGATATACACAACAGCAGTAAAAATGAATCTCAGCAGGATATTAAACAGTAAATTAAAATATACTCATATAAGAAATACATATAACTCTGAAGTTTTTATCTAGACTTACCCCATACGAATGGTTCCCAGACATACACATTGCCATGGGGTTTAGTTACCGCGTATACGCGGCCAAAGCTCCGGTAATCCGTGGTTCGGTAACCACCCACGGCATCCACGTACGTCGATGGACGTAGGTCTGTGTGGGGCAGGAATGTCCATGCCTTGTCTTCCGGCCAGCAGATGATTGCGATGGCTTTGTCAAACACAGCTATCGCATCGCAGCGCCACTCATCGTTGATCTGGTAGGGCCTTCGAGGGAACTGAACCTTTTGGAGCACTATTTTTGTCCCATTGTAGATGAAAGTGAATGGGTCGTTTGCCAGCCAACCTCTGTAATGAGATAAGCCGGACACTTCTAACGATGGCATTCTGAACTTAATTGCTCTGTATACGTTTGACAGAACCCAGCTGCAAGGATCTGTAACACTAATCATCATCATCCACTCTTCAACTCCCCCGACCCAGTACTATCTGCCAGCTCCCTCCTCCTGCACGCGAACCAACGCCGGGACATCGCCCTTGTCCAAGATCATAATTTTAGTGCTTATCTCGTCCTACAAGATTTAAGTTCAAATTTGTTAATTTAACAGCAGATGATCATAAACAACGGTCTGTATGTCAACAATTTAACGGCATAAAATTTGTTACAGCCTAGGCTGTACTGGTGGCACAAATCATATATATTGGTCAGTGCAAACAATAGTGTCCGGTTGTATATGGAAATAAAAAATATTGCAACAATCTCAAACTACATCTGGGGTAAAAAGAATTATCTAATTGAGTGTCAGCAGAGGGTTTACAGGTTGTAACGATCAGATAGTCTTGATGGTAATATATCACACCTTCTTCTTTTTCGTACAGCATAAGTGTAACGATCTGTACGTCGACATCTCTCAGTTTGTACGTGGAGTTAACAAGAAATTGTACGATATGTACGACAACACCTCCCAGATTGTACATGGAAACATCAAAAGGTTGTAGGTTCTATCCTACCTCAGATGTTCATTGTTATGATTTTGGTAACGCAGACTATGGGTTTTTAAGGTTGAACACTCAAGGTGAACTAGTATGAACGACCGTACCTGAGCGGTTGTACAAGCAAAAAAAAAAGAGACTACTTGATTCTATGCTCTATCAAAGAGATTCAATCTGAGTATAATGGTAGTAAGCATGTCGTAAGGTACAAACTAGGGTAGTTCAATAAACGTAGATCTATTCAAGAATCTGCAGCTAGATCGGATATTAGTATTACAGATTCAGATGGAATTGGCTCAGAATTAAACAGCTTCAGATGAACTCCTAACCTAAACCACTCCTATTCCAGATTGTGCAAAGAAATTTAAGGATTGCCAACATTGAAAAAACCGAGGGAGAACTCACCGACGGTTCAAAAGCCTGTTCATCACAATCTTCCATGTGAAGGAGACCCGGCATGTTGTAAGGATGGTTCGTGTCTTGACGCATCCCTTCGCGAAAGCCAGGAAAGGCGCGACTGGTGCGACATGCAGACATGATGTCCATGCTGCTTGTGATATTACAAACGCTTGCGGGATCAAGGTTCCCCCATCCCCAATCCTGGCGGTACCTTGGGTCCGTGGTGTTCTCCCCAACGTTGAAGTACCTCCCACATAGCCACCCATCAGAATCTACAGCCCTGCGCTTCGACATGGCGGTGCTGAGAGCGGAACGTCGGGGTTTTTGTTTGCGGGGCGAGGGTGGTCGTCGCGTGTTTTTTTTTGATCGGGACGAGGTGGTGATGAGAGCGGAACGACGAGGTCAGGGCAGCTGAATATATAGAGGGAGGATCAACCAACGGGACGGGGAGGTTGTTGCCGTATTGCGAGGGTGGTCGTTTGAACTACTCCCAATCTATCCGCGAGTATCTCTAACTGATTCAATCGCGAGCGAGGAAGAAGGAAGAAGAGTTGGTTTCCAACTGAATAGGCAGCGAGGAAGAAGGAAGAAGAGCTGGATTCCAACTGAATCGGCAGCGAGGAAGAAGGAAGAAGAGTTGGTTTCCAACTGAATCGGCAGCGAGGAAGAAGGAACGCCAGGGAATATATCAGGGGTTTGGGGGTTTTCCTTTTTTTTTGGCAAGTTTTCCGACTAAGTTATAGCGGATGAGATCCTGTCCGTGCACACCAAACGGCGCAGCTCGAGGGCCGCAGGATCCCGAGTGGGCGGAGATAACTGTATTGAGGTGACCGGTGGCGACTGTCGAGTGAAAATGATTGTACAGAGCGATCATATACTTTTGTACGAGCGCGAGTGACAGAATGTACACTAGGACCAAAACCGTTGTACGAACAAGTTCATATGGAAGTTGAGCAAATGAGGAACCAGGTCGTACTGTATAGGCTATGTGGTTTGTAACAAATCAAATAAGAAGGTGAAAATAGGTTGCAAAATGTTTGGACGTTCAACCTGTGTGCTAATGCTAGTCCCTACGAAGGAGATTTCAGTTTGTACAAAGTAGGATGAGAATCTTGTATGGAAAACGAATGAGCGCATGTACTCAGAATGATCAAAAGGTTGTTCGTACGACGACTGTGCTATTTGAAGTTCAGCGAATGGGTATCCTGGTTGTACAGCACAATCATAGGGGTTTGTACGAAAGCAAGCTGACCGTGATGTACAGATCGCACAGAGGAACAAGTACAAATATTGTCAAGAGAGGACCTCTTTGCTATTACTACTAGTTCGCATACTTAAATATATTTTTACCTGTCTGTTAACAACATATACCAAATATAGACACGACCTCACCGCAGCCCTCTCCAAGTCGTCTCCTTTGCCGTCAGTGAGCTTGGCCGCCTAGCCGCCGGGTTTGTCGCCATGGTTGGCCGCATAGCCGCGTCCCCGAGAAACTCAGAAGCTTCTCTAGTTTCTTTAGGATGGTTTATTTGTCGGCTTCCACGAGGTATTACCGTCGCCGCCGTCATGTGCTGGTTGTTGATGAGGCTCCGCTACGCGACCATCATGACATGGATCCAAGGTCAGATCTGATCCAGAAAGGGCCGGTAGAGGCTGATTTAGAGCGTGGTAACCAGGTTGCCAGAATCGACTTGGATGAGGAGGAGGCTAGCATGGTGAAGCATGAAATTGAGTGTGAATCAACATTCGCATCTGATGTCCATGGCTTTGATGGAAACCTGGAGATTTCTGAGTAGAAAACTGAAGATGAAGAAGACGCCGTGGTTGGAGAGGTGGTCGATGATGGTTGCATGGATCAGGAGGAAGTGGAAGACCCCAAGGAGCATGGTTTGCAGCCTGTGGCAACAGGTTTATTTCTGGTCGATGAAGAGGAGGTCACACCGGCAGACAATGATTTTGATGAGATTGAATTGCTACAACTAGTTCTTTTTCAATCGTTGGCTCCTCTTGGGACACATGAGGACCCAGCCGCCCAAGCACAGAGGATGTCTGACCGTAGTTCCGCGTTTGCAAGTGATGATTCAGAAGACACTATCGAAAAAGACAGCCGTCCCCGCAACTTTGTCAATGAAGGACATGACACCGGCATCCAGAATGAGCTTCCCCTCGGCATCATTGAGTCCAGGAAATCGTTTGTGACCGACCAGGCTCGAAGAAACAATGCACGCCGCTGGTTCATCGACATCGAGACTTCTCTCCCTGGAAAAGTGAATGAAGTAACTGTTGTCTCGTCTGATGAAGATTAAAGCTCTTCTGGAAACATCTGATATCTGTTCAACGTCTGCTTGTTATATATATTTTTATATGTCTATGGTGAATGTCTTGTGCCCAAGAGTGAACTTGTTAATTTATAAGTACGGATCCTGTAACAGAACAAAGTTTATTCATCTGGATCATTCAAGAGATTCTAAAAGTGATATTTAGTTATGTGATTCTTAAGAATGGAAGAGGTTTGCGAATAAGAAATTATGTTGTCCTACTTTGTTTTGTGTACACCCCTTCAGACAGAATTTGTTCCACCTGAAAGGTGCCGATGTACTTTATAACTTCCTGCATTATTCAATAGATAAGTGAACTATTTGTTATCCCCCATTATGTTACTCACCCATTGTTATTACCTTGTTCACCAGTTCAGTTGAGATCGTACAAAAAATAACCTATTGAGGTGACCGGTGGCGACTGGTGGTGACTGGCGAGTGAAAATGGTTGCATGGAGGTCACCACAGTCCTGCAGATTTCTGAGTGCGTGCAACGTTTTCTCATCGGGTGTACATGGTGTCAGCTGCGCGTGTACACGTGCATCAGAATTGCCTGTACAAACTGTAAACACATTGGCAGAGCACCACACAGGATTTACGTACATCAAACTTCTATTATTCCTTGCTTGTTCAACCAGGAAACCTATTAGCTCATCTCCTAATAGCCCCCACGTTGTGCCTACAAATCGAGTTTCGTCGGGTACACACGCGATTTGAAACAGAACATGTAAACACACTCGCAGTGGGTTCCATCAGCACACAGGTTGGACGTACAACCGTTAATTTTTCCATGTACGTAAATGAATATCTCAGCGTACGTCAATTTTTCTCACTGTGTACAGTTGGTTGCAAGTGTTTGTACGTGGGTGTATGAATGATAGTACTGCGGAGACTAAGACGTTGTAGACATTTAACATCAGAGATAGCACAAACACGAAACATTAGAAAAGAGCATTCTTATAATCCATACTAACCCACTGTTTTCTTTCATCCCAGTCACTACAAAAACTTATCATTACAAAACCATCCACAGTACAAAACGGTAACAAGAAGATTTATTTGAAGAGTAGCACTTCAGTGTTAATCAGATTGTTGTTCCATTACAATTGTCTCGCAATAATGTCCTTGACACCACTCGGGCAAAAGGTGTTGTGCGAGAACGAAAGCATGTAGTAGGCAATTTGTTCACGGAGCTTCTTTACGTTGTTCTGCACACAAAAAATGTTAATCAGCAATTTATAATATTGAAAAAGAGAGAGAGACAGAAGGTTAAAAATGATAGCTTACGGCTCTAATAAAATATGGGAAGTCTCCATTATGGCAACGTAAAATCGCCATTACAATGATGCCAGCGTCATTCCTGTTTCAGCAGAGTATAAAAATAGCGGAAGAAGAAGCAAGTAAAATTCATCATAAAATGCTGCACAAGTAAAAAGGAAAATTCAGCAACAAAAAAGTAATATGAGAAATCCTACTCATTAGAATCATCTGTCACGATTTGCACAGGCTTAATCTGCATGTTATGGGCACTGAATGGGTGAGAATGATAGGCCCCGTGATGGGCGCGCTTGAAGTTCGCAATTACAACTCCTGCAATTCTATCAACATCTTGGGCGTTGTTGTAGGGGCAGTACGTCTCAAAACATTGACGTTGAAAATTGGCAACAATAAGGACCCAAAACTTCTCTTCTATAACTGGAATATAAGCCTGAAAATAAACAGACGCATGAATACAAAGAGCACGCAAAAGCAGGAGAGTAGCAGCAATGCAGAATAATTGAACTCATAGCAGAAAAAAATTCATCCTGGCAGGCATGATTGGCTCGATGATCACTTTTTTTAGCCTCTCAACATCTGCATCAACGGTCGCGAACAGTGTCTGACAAATAAATAAATAAATGATTGAGAAAACAGAAAAAAGAAAACAAAACAAGATAAATATACAGCACTAAATAAGCTAAAAAAACGCACCGCAGCTTCATGGTTCATCATGTACTTTAAAAATCTTGGTCGACGCTGATCATAGTGTTCAGTGTTGTCATATTGCTCTTGCATCAAAGTTTCAGTAAAAACATCCATGACATATCCATGAACGTAACCACCAACTTGCATAGAAAGGCCAAAATTACGATGCACAGCGTATCTTTTGTTAATCTTTACTATTCTTGGACTGTACAATAAGAAAGTAAATTCATTGTTAAAATGAACACCAAGACAATTGAAGTATCGACAGAAATTGAAAATACACTTATAGTACCTTCTGGCAAATTTCGCTGGCAAGTATTTATTAACCCATTCCAACACCAAAACTTCTTTCTCTGTCGATTCTCTCACGATTAGTTCTGGTTTGTTATCAGTTGTAACGGCGTTTTCCACACTAAGAACAGCAGAGTCAATCGTTGGATGATAACCAGTTCCTGTGTTTGCTGATGAATGGATTCCAATCCCAGAAAAACGGCTACCAGATCCTGAAGAGTGATCAGCATTGAAACCTTGCTGACAATTGCTGAAGTTTTGGTGGTTCTGATGCCCGTAAGATGAAGAAGGACCACTGTCAGTTGGACAGAAGCTAACACAAGCAGCAAACCGATTGTTACAACTGTTGCCTGAACCCATAGGATTAACAAGAGAATGGTCCATCCTCGTGCTAGACGACGGGGCTGAACGAGAGTGCGGATAAAATCCTTGGGAACAAAAGTTGTCGATGTTTGGCCGGGTAACACATGGATTCTGGAAGAAAAGCCTTGCGCATGGGTCCGGGCTGCTGTACATAAAACCTGTTGCACCAGCTGATGCTCCAAACCCAGGTCTAGCAACGCCACAAAAAGAATTCTCCATTGTACCTGGAGAGTGTCTAAAATTATTCATTCTCTGCACTCCAGGATGGCTGGTTTGTCCTCTGCAATCCATCACACCAGTTGCGGGAGGCGACTGGGAATACATGTGCGACACAGGCGGGTCTGAGAAGTTAACAACCCTTGGACAAGCATTTGGCGTTCTGGACTGATTTTCACGAATGAAGCTGGAATGCCTATAGGAGGGTCCATCAACTGGGGGTTGGAACGAGTTGTTTGCAACGGGAGAAGGGTTCTGCTGAAAACTGCAGACAGCTTCTTTCATCCTCAGTGAGCTTGGATCTTGGGACAAAGGAAACCTAGTAGAATCAGAAAATGAAACCCCCGACCTGGCAGCTCTCTTTCGTTCTTCAATTTTATCTATACTCTCCCACACCTCAATACTATCCAAGGATCTATCCCAGTCTGAAAAAATTGAGTTCTCAAAGAACAAATCCTTCCCTGTCTCATCAACCCTCGTCTTCTTCATAGATTCTGGATCTACAATTTGCGGAAAGAATCTTTTCGAACCAGATAAACCTACAGCCTGATTTTCTGAGAGTTTGGACTCATCAAGGAAAATAGATCCTTCCTCTGCCACTATCTCTGGGGCTCTATAAGATGACACATCTTTTCCAATATCGTTTGCTACACCCTTGCCCTTTTCAGATGCAAGTGAGACATTCGATCCAGCTCCACCAATAGGATTGCAAGCAACTTCAGAGCTTGACTCCCCTTTACCAATGACTTTTGCTACACCCAAGTCCTTCTCAGATAAGGACACGAGATTCAAGTCTGCAGCTTTCAAAAATGTTTCAACCTTTTCACCTTCACCAACAGGTTTGCAAACAATTTCAGAGCTTGATTCACCCTTGCCCTTTTCAGATGCAAGTGAGACATTCGATCCAGCTCCACCAATAGGATTGCAAGCAATTTCAGAGCTTGACTCCCCTTTTCCAATGACTTTTGCTTCACCCAAGTCCTTTTCAGATAAGGACACGAGATTCAAGTCTGCAGCTTTCAAAAATGTTTCAACCTTTTCACCTACACCAAAAGGTTTGCAAACAACTTCAGAGCTTGATTCACCCTTGCCCTTTTCAGATGCAAGTGAGACATTCCATCCAGCTCCACCAATAGGATTGCAAGCAACTTCAGAGCTTGACTCCCCTTTTCCAATGACTTCTGCTACACCCAAGTCCTTTTCAGATAAGGAAACGAGATTCAAGTCTGCAGCTTTCAAAAAAGTTTCAACCTTTTCACTTTCACCAAAAGGTTTGCAAACAACTTCAG
Source organism: Poa annua (assembly GCA_026929855.1). Lineage (NCBI taxonomy): Eukaryota > Viridiplantae > Streptophyta > Magnoliopsida > Poales > Poaceae > Poa > Poa annua. The sequence goes on along the minus strand of CM049431.1, from coordinate 72,234,796 downwards.
AGCTTGATTCACCCTTGCCCTTTTCAGATGTAAGTGAGACATTCGATCCAACTCCACCAATAGGATTGCAAGCAACTTCAGAGCTTGACTCCCCTTTTCCAATGATGTTTGCTACACCCAAGTCTTTTTCAGATAAGGACACGAGATTCAAGTCTGCGGCTTTCAAAAAGGTTTTAACCTTTTCACCTTCAACAAAAGGTTTGCAAACAACTTCAGAGCTTGATACACCCTTGCCCTTGCAAGAGGCACAAACACGGGGAGTGTTTAGCTCTGCACAATGGATGCATTCATCCATCTCTGATTGGAATGGAAACGTATCTGGAAGAACATCAACAACACGGTCTAGATAATTCTTAAGGTTCTGGAGGAATTCTATGTAGAGAACATTGGGACTGTACTCGCAATCAACCTTTATTACCTCCTGTAACAACCTGATCTGCTCATGGACTGTCTGACTTAGTGGAATAATCCTATCCTACAATTTTCCATCAGATGAATCAGGCTGACTCAGTGGCTCGATCCTTGCGGAACTATCTTGGTTGCCCTTGTCTGACGAGTTGCTACGCAACTTTTCACTTGAGATTACGATTTTCAAAAATTTACATAGACTCTTGTCAACTACATGCCGGATAGCACAGAATATGTCCGTGTACATACCCCCGAGAATTCCCTTCAGATCATCCATTGCCTACAGTACAAAAACAAAGAAAGTTTAGTTGAACATGGCATGCAAATGAAAGATCAAACATTGGTAGTACGGGAACATAAGTCCAGTTGTACAACTAGGAAATTAAATCGTGGATGCACTCGAACAAAACAAGCATCAGTAGAGAAACGTCAAAACAAGAAGTACAAAATTGAAGGTAAGCTTAAATTTGAACACCTGAGCTCACGTACAACTACAAGGGAAAAGCTGAATAAGAAACGAATTCTAATGCGATCACACGGCCTACAAGACCGAGAGTCGTTGTGTACATCTATAAAGAAAAACCTTATGTTCATATTGTACGTAGAAGAGAAAACAGTTGATCAGTAACACAAGACTCGATGAACAAATTCAAATATTGTACGGGATCACAAGTCTTGGTGAACAAAATCAAAGAAAAGCTGAACAAGCAAGACGGGCAGGAGACCATCCACGAAAATAACCAGATCCATCAAATCGATACCATCCTAGATGAATACGACTACATACCAGAAAATTATGTCCACCTCCAATGAGCGAGCTCAGGGAAGAACCAAGGTCATGTCGCACATCATCATCCATCGGAAAATCTGGACGAACACCCTGATAGTAAACAGTATGCTTGGTATCCTTCAACTGTGACAAAAATAGAAAAAAAGATATAAGCAAAATAAAACAAAACAAAACAAAAAAGATACATCCAAAGATTATAGGTAATCAGATAGCACATAAACTTACAGATAGTCCACCGAATGTTCCGTCTTCTTCACATATCAAATCAAGCGCCCGATAGAGTTTGACTGTTTCATTGTCCCATACACTGATCCGCGGGACAACTCTCGAAAGCTTCGCAGCTTCAGAGTTCAGATGATCAAGATATGTCACCTAGAAGAAAATGATCACAAGGGAATAAAAATTAGAGAACTTTGGTTGATATGAACTTAAGAATAAGAACTACTCCATGTGTCCAGCTCAAAACTACTGACCAGAGGAACAAGAAGGCAACCACCCAAAGCTCCAGAGAAGCCATTGTTGATAAAAGTTTCAACACACTTTGAGAGCTTCCAGAAAACAACGCTGGACCAGTCGTAAGAAGCTATCTCTTCAGTTGGACCTTCCAGTGCGGATAGGTATTCCGGGCTAACACACTCATATGTGGTGGGGCAGAGGAAGACAGTAATGTTGAAAATCATCCAGTACATCTGGAAATCAGCATCATCTAAATCAGTTTTCAGAATCTCAATCAACTCGTTGATGGAGGGCAACTGGCCAGCACATTTTGTCTTCTCTCTGATTGCTACCCTGAATTCCTCACTGCACCTGTTAGGAATTAAACGGCCACCAATGGGGACGCCTAGAACTTTGTGAGTACACATCGAGTTAAGGCGAAAGCTTGAACCATCAGGAAACTCGACAGTATTCTTCCGTGGGTTGAAATGTCGAACGATCCAGATGACAAGGTCTCTGGGCAACTCTTCAAGACACAGACCTAAAAGAGAGCCTTGACCAATATCATTGACAAGCTTCTCTCGCTTGCCACATAGAGAACGCCGGACAGACAAGAACTTTGGAAGACTAAATTTAGTAGTCAACTCAAATTTAGAGCCAGACATAGTACTTGCCCTGTCGACAAGAGAAGAATTAAGATTGGATCAATAAACTAAAAACAGGGGAAACAACAAATTTATAAAACTTGAATGAGTAACCACAAGTTAACAAAGTATCCAGACGGAGAAGTACAACCACTCATTTTTTGTTGTACGTAGAAAGGAGGGAGATAGTACAACCATAAATTACCATGGACAAGGATCACTAATAACAGTCTAAGTTCAGATGTACAAAAGTTGAAGGGCAGCATGTACAAACTACACTCTTATCTAGTACAAATATGGCTATTATCCTGAAGCACACAATGGTTTCAGATATAATGGAAGAAGCAAACCTGGATTTTCTGTTTCTGTACTCCTCGACAGACAATTGAAAGGCAATAGTATTGTCCAGAATCCTAACACGCTCTTTTTCTAGCTGGTCTGCGACCATATAATCCTGCGTAACTATCTCAGATCCTTCGACTGAACATGAAGGTGAATCTATCCACTGAGGACATGAATCAAACAACATATCCTCATCACACGAACTCGACTGATCCAGGTTGGCGAAAACCCTATCTCCAAACTAACGGTCGAAACCTCTCTCCAATCTGACGAATCTAACGGACAAACCCTCTCTCCAACCTGACGGGCGAACCCTCACTCCAATGTGGCGGACGAACCCTAGAACCTAGAAGAAACGAGGAGAAAAGAGGTGGGCCGCCGGAGAAAATGGAAAGAAAAGAAACGAAAGGAAAGGAACCAAGAGGAAGAAGATGGACCCACACGTAAGGGAGGAGAAGGGGGCGGAACAGAAGACGCAGAGAAAGTTGGCCCCACCTGTAAGAGAACGAGAAATATCTGTACCTTTCTGAAGCTTTCCCTTCTCTCACCACTCACCCCTTTGATAGATTCAAATTTCAAAACCACACAATAGAAAACCAGGCGGCGAAGACGATCGCCGAAATCTCATAGAGCAAACCTCGACCTCTTCGTAATTCCTCCTCGACCTCGGCGATAGGTTCGTCCTAACTTCAATCTTGATCTCTGAGAACCGGATTTTATCTCCGATTGAATATAAACAGCCGGAGCATGCTGGCAAATAGCTCACCGATAGCTGCATCGACGACTAATTTGTTTGCTAAGAAAGCTCGCTACAAGCTAGGCAGTAGACAATCTCCCTACGAGCTGCTATTTTCTTGCGTCGTCGACAATCTCCGACTTCCCCCTCTTTCCTCGAGCTCGAGATCACACACGCCTTCCGGTGGTTTCACGCTTGGGGTTATCCAACGGGCAGTGAGGTGGAGCCTCGACAGAGATGGGGCTCGGCCGCGGCGTTGTAGACGAACAGATCGATGGCGCTCGACCAGCGACCTTTGGGGGCGCTCATCTTCACTAGGAGGAGGCGAACGCGGGCAGCTGCCCGGGCTGTTGCTGCAGCTTTTCCTTGAGAATTAGCTTAAAGATAGTGATTAGGCAGGGGCAAAAGCTAGTTGTCGTGCATTGTTATTAGTTTCTACCCAGTATCCCTGAGTGGTCTGCCTCCGCCACTGCCATGGGCCACCAGATGCCAACCTAACTGGTGATAGATCAACAGGGTTTATCTCTTGGGTCTAACTAAACCTATTAACTCCTGAGTATTACTTAAATTGGTTTATCCTTAATATGGTTTTTCTTGTTGAATACAGGGCAGCGAGGATGCTAGATAAGATGAATGAACAGAACAACGGAAATCTTATACAAAGCAACCCACCACCAGAGATGAGGAGGCTACCAACGAGAGAAGAGATGGGATCAATAATAAGAATGGTAAAGAACAAAACGAAAAGAATGGTGTTACACCATACTAGCAACCGTGAGTTAATGATACAATGTGTTGTTTCAATTGCAGTTAATTTCTAAAAGATGGCGCGACAAGAGAGCAAGGAAAGATACAGATCAAACTACTACGCTCATAGAATCCATCAGAGAGGTACAACAATCTCACCTGAGACGAGCCTTGGTAGGGGTAAAGAAAGAAAAAGTGTGGCAAACAGGAGAGTGTACCACTGGCAATAAACATCCACTAGACAATACAGTGGATGAAAATAATTCAAGGAAAAAAATGAGGAAAGAAATAGCATCAACAAATTCAGCAACAATCTACACTTCAACGAATCTGTCGCATACACCAACAAACATGGTATGACTTGAAAAACTTTGTACTTTGTCAGATATAATAGTTGTACAACTAGCATTAAATGACCTGAACATTTTATGTTGCCCTTCTAGATTATTGTACACCACGAACCTGGTAGCTATGCAGTTGCACAATATAATGATTTCTAAACATCTATCTGTACAACATAGACAGGAGTCCTGCTTTGAACACTATGTACTCTCCGACCATGCTTGCTCGTACAATTTGCAATGGTTGTACTGTACTTGCGAATTAACTACGTTGAACGATGTGAAAACTGGAAGCTTGAACTTAACCCGATCCTTTCTTTTATTTTTTAACAGAATGGGGACGCTACTACAAGTTACTCTGCTGGGATAACGCAATACGGAGAACCACCAGTTTCCAAGGTGCGCATGTTTTCTGGAAAATTTGAACTATAGATTATCTATTATAAGGTGGATACAACCAGGGGTTTATTAAAACTTGTACTCCAACAATATGGCTTTGCTATACAAGTTGATGCACATCAGAAGCAAGGATTATGACTTGAAAATCTTGAACTCCGTCACATAACCTCTTTGTACAACTTCCATTAAAAGCCATGAACTTTTATGTTGCCCTTCTAGAGAATTGTAAAACTGCCATACAATGACCTGTACTAGATATTGATCTTCCTTGAACGACGTCGAACTGGTATCTTGAACTTCACCTGAAACTTTCTATTATTTTTGTACAGGATGGGAACACCACTACAAGTTACTCTGCTGGGATAACCAAATATAGAGAACCACCAGTTTCCAAGGTGCACATGATTTCTGGATGGAAATTTGACGAAAGCATAAAAAAGAAGAAAAATAAAAAAGGGAAGCTAATTTAATTTACATTTCTATTTCCAGGAGAATTTCAAGACTAGTGGAATCAGACAGGATAGCAGGTTTCACAATCAACAACAAATGACGGCTCGAAACAATCAAAGTGAAGACTACATTGGAGATGAAAATTACTCCACAACGGGCAAGGTGAGAACCTAAATCGACAATATGATCAACGGTACTGCATATCTTAAATATACCACCCACCACCCACATATCTTCTCTGTACCTAATATTTTCCTGAAAATATTGAATCTCTTGATTATATATATAAGGTGGATTAAGCCAGGATTTTAATAAAACTAGACCTCCAACTGTCTAGTTTTGCTATGCGTGAAGATGCACATCAGAACCATGGGTCATGAATTGAATATCTTCTACTACGACACATATGCTTTTTCTACAACTTGCCATAAATGTCCTGAACTTTTTATGTTGCCCTTCTAGTTTCTTGTACACCACGAACCTGGTAGCTTTGCAGTTGCACAATACAATGATTTGTAAACATCTTTCTGTACAACATAGACAGGAGACTTGATTTGAACACTATGAACTCTCCGGCCATGCTTGCTCGTACAATTTGCAAAGATTGTACTGTACTTGCGTATTAGCTACCTTGAACGATGTGGAAACTGAAAGCTTGAACTTAACCCGATCCTTTCTTTTATTTTTTAACAGAATGGGGACGCTACTGCAAGTTACTCTGCTGGGATAACGCAATACGGAGAACCACCAGTTTACAAGGTGCGCATGTTTTCTGGAAAATTTGAACTATTGATTATCTATTATAAGGTGGATTAAACCAGGGGTTTATTAAAACTTGTACTCCAACAATATGGCTTTGCTATACAAGTTGATGCACATCAGAAACAAGGATTATGACTTGAAAATCTTGAACTCCGTCACATAACCTCTTTGTACAACTTCCATTAAAAGCCATGAACTTTTATGTTGCCCTTCTAGAGAATTGTAAAACTGGCATTCAATGACCTGTACTAGCTATTGATCTTCCTTGAACGACGTCGAACTGGTATCTTGAACTTCACCTGAAACTTTCTATTATTTTTGTACAGGATGGGAACACCACTACAAGTTACTCTGCTGGGATAACCAAATATAGAGAACCACCAGTTTCCAAGGTGCACATGATTTCTGGATGGAAAATTGACGAAAGCATAAAAAAGAAGAAAAATAAAAAAGGGAAGCTAATTTAATTTACATTTCTATATCTAGGAGAATTTCAAGACCAGTGGAATCAGACAGGATAGCAGGTTTCACAATCAACAACAAATGACGGCTCGAAACAATCGAAGTGAATACTACAATGGAGATGAAAATTACTCCACACCGAGCAAGGTGAGAACCTAAATAGACAAATATGATCAACGGTACTGCATATCTTAAAATATACAACCAACCACCCACAAATCTTATCCGTACCTAATATTTTCCTGAAAATATTGAAACTAATGATTATATAAATAAGGTGCATTAAGCCAGGGTTTTAATAAAACTAGAACTCCAACGGTCTGGTTTTGCTATGCATGAAGATGCACATCAAAAACATGGGTCATGAATTGAATATATTGTACTCTGACACAAATGCTCTTTCTACAACTTGCCCTAAATGTCCTGTACTTTTACGTTGCCCTTATAGAGAATTGTACAACTAGCAAATCAAGTCCTGTACCAGCCGTTGATCTTCTTTGAACGACGTGGAACTGGTAGCTTGAACTTTTCATGATTATTTCTTTTATATTTTCAACAGGATGGGGACATCGCCAGCCGGCTACTCTGCATGGAAGTATGCAACGAATCTTCCATGAACGACGTGAAAATTGGTAACTTGAACTTTTACTGATTCTTTCTTTTATTTTTGAACAGGATGGGGACACTGCTGCCAGTTGCTCTGCTGTGTTTGCACAGTATAGAGAAACAAAAGTTTCCAAGGTACGGATGGTTTCTGGAGGGAAAATTGAAAGAAGCAACAAAAGAAGAAAAAAAAACAGAAGGCAACTGATTTATTTTACATTGCTATTTCCAGGAGATTTTCAAGTCAAATGGACTCAGACAGGATATCAGCTTTCACAATCAACCACCAACGACGACTCGAAACAACAAAAGTGAAGACTATAGTGGAGTTGAAAACTGCTTCACACCAACCAAGGTGCGTACCTAAAACTACAATATGATCAACAGGGCCGCGACTAACAAGTGTACACCCCCACCAATCTTCTTTGAAACTGATTTTTCCTGGAAATATTGAAATCTTGATTATCTATAAAAAGTGGAACAAACCAGGGATTTAAAAACTTGAACTCGTACGAACTGGTTTTGCAAATACATGATGATGCACATCAGAAACATGTTATTCTTTGAACTAGATTATTGTACAACTGGCAATCCACAGCCTGTACTAGAGATTGATCTTCATTGAACGTAATGGAACGGATAGCTTGTACTTTACATGTTTCTTTCTTTTATTTTTAAAAACAGGATGGGAACACCACTAAAAGTTACTCTGTTGGGCTACAATCAGAAAATAGCAGCCATAGCGAATGGAAAGGAAAAGAGGTAATATATAAAACATAACCAAATTCCACTTACTCTTATGCAGCAACAGACCAAATAAAAATATGTAGTTAACATAACGAATGTACACAGAGTTACGAAGGAAGCTACAAGAACAAGGAGATGATGGAGGAGAGCGCAGGCACAAGAACACCATACACAGAAAGTTCTGCAACAAAACTGGGTTGTTCACCACATGATCATAGAAGCGGTCAGAACCAGAACAGACGGACAATAAGAATACTTGAAAATGATTTCACTATGCACGGTGAGATAATGGGAGAAAGCTCTCCAAGAAAAGTTGGAACACAAAGCTCAGCAGCAAAAGATGATGGATCAAAAGACAAGCAAGAAAGAAAGCAAGCGGAGGAAGAACAAGAAAACACTGAAAGTATACAAGATGACGACCCAACGATAAACCCTGAACCACCAACCATGATGGAGGAAGAAATGGACATGATGTTTGATGCAGACAGCTATCCAGCAGTGGAAGAAATTGTCAACGCACCAACCCCAAAGGAAGGAGATAGATTCAAAACTTTGGAAGATGCATTTTACAGATACGCTCTGTATGCAAGAAAAGCAGGGTTCTCAATAAAGAAATTCAGCAGCAAGAGATCAAGGAAGGACAACGAGATATACTTGAAGTTCTTCACATGCAACAAACAAGGGGAGACTAAAATGGATGTCAAACCTGCCAAGACAAGGAGAACAACCACTCTAGCGAAGACTGGATGTGGTGCAAATATAATGGTTCATAAGAGTCAGAGTGGTTGGTTTATAAAAAAAGTGAACCTCCAACACAACCATCCATTGGAACCAACTGACTACCTGACCAGGTTCTCGCATTGCCACAAAAGGATGACAGACCTAGACAAAAAGCTGATTCAGCTTCTACAAATGGGCCGTCTGCCACCTAGAAAGACGATGCTAATCTTCAGAAAGATCAGAGGGAGTTTCCGCAACATACCTTTTGATGCAACAGATCTGAGCAACTTATAGTGTCAACAAAATGTGATTGAGAAGGACCACGATATTGACCACTGCATAGAGCGTTTTAAGACGCTCCAGAAAAAAGTGCCTGGGTTCTATTACGCAATTGAAAAGGATGAGCAGAAAAGGGTTAGAAGCATTTTCTGGATGGATGCTATGTGTGTCATGAACTATAAGATGTTTGGAGAATACATATCATTTGACACAACATTCAGCACAAACAAGTATAACCTGCCGTTTGTTCCCATAGTCGGAGTGAACAATCACGGGGCAACTGTGCTCTTTGGCGTAGCGCTACTGAAAGATGAAAAGATTGGTTCATTCAAGTGGGTCCTCGAGACATTTGTTGAAGCAATGGGAGGAAAGGAGCCACAAACGATAATAACGGACCAGGACAAAGCTATGAAGAGAGCCATCAAAGAAGTACTGCCAAACACAACGCATAGGAACTGCTACTACCATATTGTAACGAAGATGAGCCAGAAGGAAGCTTCCTTCTTCGCAACACACCCAAACTGTTCAGAACAATTGAGGTTTGCAGCGAAGAATGCCTTCACTCCAGAAGAATTTGAACAAGCATGGAACCATGTCATAGAAGAATATGGCGCTGCAGGAGAGAAGCATCTAACTAAGCTGTACAGAATAAGGGACAGATGGGTTCCAGCTTATTTCATGGACAAGTTCTATCCATTTTCATCAAGCACAGGAAGAAGCGAGAGTACAAACAACATGTGGAAATGCTACAGTAGGAACTCAGACACAATAACAAAGTTCCTCGAGCAGTACGAAGTTATCCAAGATAAGTGTTTGTCAGCTCTGGACAAGAAGAAGTTGAAGTCAACACTTAAAACAGCGAAAACAATTACACACAATCCGTTCGAGAGGCAAGCTCTTGAGGTGTACACCCATGACATTTTCCTAAAGTTCCAGAATGAATTAACGAACAGCACAGCTTTCGCAGTACACGGAATACTTCCAGGCCAAATAAATCTCGTGAGAGTGAGCAGTTACGACAAAATGGAGTTTCGAAGGAAACATTTTGATGTGTATCACGACCAGGAGTACAAGGTTTTCAGCTGCAGTTGCAAGAAAATGCAGAGGGATGGAATACAGTGTTGCCATGTTTTAAAAGCAGTAGTGCACCTTGGAATAACAGACTTGCTAGACAGTTTGTAATCAGAAGATGGAGGAAAGATATAGAGATTGAAATAGAAACATTAGGAGCTTCCGAGGGTGATAGCAACACAGAGGAAACTATAAGGTTTGCAGGCACCATGAGCAGCATGGCAGAATTATGCAACCTGGCATGCCCAGTGGATAGAGCATACAAGGTAATGAGGGAATGTATGCAGGATATGCAATCAAGAGTAATGGCAGCGCTTGCAGGACAAGAAAACGAATAGGAAAATGAAGAAAACAACAACGAGGATGACAGGCTTCATGATCCGCCGATAACAACTAGAAAAAACACAAACAGAGGAAACAGACCTAAACCTGGTTCAGAAAAATCCAAGCAAAGGAAGTGCGGCCATTGCAAAGCGTCAGGGCACATTAGGACATCATGCCCTACCCTAAAAGATGAAACAGAGGCTCTTCAACACAGAGAAAACAGTCAGCAAACACAAAACAATCAGCAACAACAGCAGCAGTCACAGAAGAACCAAAATACTTCAACAACACAAAAAACGTACAGAGACAGGGAATCATGGAATCAAAACGATGGAAGGGTATGTACTGGATTCAATTTCTTGCTATTTGGAACACCAAGAAACAGGTAAAAAGTTCATAATGCTGTAACAAAGATATCTAGCAACAATTTTTTCTTTCTTGCTTACAAATCAATACAATAATTACAAATTGTAAAAAAATTAATGCAGGGCAAACAGCTGACAAAGAGGAGAATAAAATGACAAGATAGAGTGATAAAGAGGAAAGAGGAAGGAAGTATGACAAGATAAATAGAAAGAAAAGCAATAGTTAAATATGGCAAATAGTTTCGAAAAATATTACTGCACCTATTGAGAAATATGTAAGCTACAATATTTAAACACACAATATGTGCATTTCACACACTTAAACGATCATTCAAGGAATTATTTACTGGATGTTATCACAGAATATATGTTATCATGATTGTACAGGTCACGGTGAGCGGAACGTACAGACACCTATAAGTAAAAGTACACGAAAGAAGAAATTAGTGTACGAACATGGAGTCGGTGCTAACACCAGGTTAGTAGACTGATGTACAGAATAGACGACACTGCATGTACGAAAACGGATCAACACGATGTACAGGAAAACAAGCACGGCCGTACGAACTTTTAACTCTTCGATATGTACGGCCACCGATAAGAGGATGAACAGGAAATATTATGGGTGAACGAAGAAAGAGGGGGATGCTAACCCCAGGTTAGGAAACTTTTGCTTCGCGTCTATGTTAATTCGGGGTTGTACAGCACAGGGCGGCTGGAACGTACGGCCACGCCACCGCTTAGCCTATGTACAGGAGATAATAAATTGGTGTACGAAGAAGGAGAAGGTGCTAACACCAGGTCCGGAAATAATTGTACAGAAAAGGTTTACAAGCCTGTACAGACTCGCATGAGGGGGATGTACAGGAGAACAAAAACGGTCGTACAAACTATAACCTTGCGACTTTGTTATTCGGGATTGTACAGCAAAGGGCGGGTGGAACGTATGGACACCGCTTAGCCCATGTACAGGAGAGAATAAATTTGTGTACGAAGAAGGAGTAGGTGCTAACACCAGGACAGGAAAGAGATGTACAGGAAAGACAAAACTTCCAGTACATACTCGCATGAGAGTCTGTGTAGGAGAACGAAAATCGACGTACATGAAATACAAAACTTCCAGTACATACTCGCATGAGAGTCTGTACAGGAGAACGAAAATCGACGTACAGGAAAGACAAAACTTCCAGTACATACTCGCATGAGAGTCTGTACAGGAGAACGAAAATCGACGTACGCGCATTACAAACGAAGAAAAGTTATTCGGGATTGTACAACACAGCGCGGGTGGAACGTACGGACACCGCTTAGCCCATGTACAGGAGAGAATAAAATGGTGTACGAAGAAGGAGTAGGTGCTAACACCAGGACAGGAAAGAGATGTACATGAAAGAATTACAATCCTGTACAGACTCGATGTGACTGTACATCCTGAACAGACTCGCAATTTTTTAAAGTTCAGCTGTTATTGAAAGTTTCATCATATTTTGATTGAAAGTTGCTACCTCCCTCCCTTAACTACCCCTGAAAACTCCCTGCCCAAAAATTACAAAGGGAAAATAATAAATGTGAAAGTTAGTAACTACATTGGTTTAACTCTGTTCCTGATAAAGGGAAAAAGGGAAAATGGTTAAACAAGAAGGGCAAAACAGGTTGTACACAATTTTGGAGTGCACTGGGTTCGAACAGAATTGTTATCGGGTCCGCTTCGCGGAGTGCGGAGTGCGCCCGCTTCGCGAGAAAATAGAAAAAGGGAAAAAAACGCCGCTTCGCCCGCTTTAGAAACTGACACTTGTCACGCGCGGACAAAAAGGAGGAGGGACAGCAAACGCCAAGACAACACTTGGCAGCAGCGCAACGGAGGAGAAAGGCACTTCGCGAAGGATTGCCTTTTTCTAACGATTTCCCTCATTTGAGCATTTCTTCCTCCTCGCCTCCTCGTCCTAGTGTTTCTCTCGGCTAGAATCGAATCGAACGTGAGTCGTGAAGTGAAGTGGCCAGCACATGCTCCCTTCTTCTCAGCATGCCGATCGACTGGAAGAAGTTAATTCTTATACGAGTAACAGAATGCAAGATCATGGAGCATGATCCGCCATGATGGCAGGCATGTGAGACGTGTGACCTTCTACTCCTCTCCTCGTCGTCATCCTTTTTACAGCTCACAAAGGGCGACGCCCGGAGGCTGGAGCGGAGCCCCACTTCCGACAAGTGAAAATATATTGGGTCTCGTGCTCGGAAAGGTGGCGCCAGTGGTGGTGGCCATGGCGCTCGTCGCGGGAACAACCCCCAGGAATCTTCCTCTCGGCCTCAATCATGGCGCTGGAGTGGCGGTGGCCTCACCTTCTTGGAAGCTTTACCACAACCCTCACTACTTCTCACCGCGCGCCGAGATCTCCTCCCCATCAAGCACGCGCGCGCACCCTTCTTGGCTAAAGGATCGGCGGACATCTATGATCGTTGCGGATTTCGACGACGGCGTCGGCGGCATGGAGCAGCAGCTGGGACGACTGGGAAGCGGGTACGGGGACGGAGGAGCGGCGTCCGTGTCGGAGCTTGTGGCGCGCGTGGAGGAGCTCGGGGCGGAGCTCGAGTTCGAGAGGCGCATGCGGCGGAAGGTGGAGGCGCTCAACAACGCGCTCGCCGCGGAGCTCGCCGAGGAGCGGCGGCGGACCGAGGTGGAGCGCGCGAGGATGCGGGAGGAGGTCGACGAGGAGCGGCGGATGCTGCGCGTCGCGGAGCTGTGGCGGGAGGAGCGGGTGCGCATGAAGCTCGACGACGCCCGGGCCGCCTTCGAGGAGAAGCTTCGGGAGGTCGCCGACGCCGGGTACCGTGATGCCAATGCCACTGCTGAAGGCTGCAGCTGCTGCAGCCCGATTGGCGGCAAGGCAAGCCCGGCGAGTGGCCGACAGAGCCCTGCGAGTGGTCAGCACGGCCAGCAAAGTCAGACGGGTGGACAGCAGACGCAATCGCACCGGCGGGAAGCCACCGGCGGCGGCGAGAACCCGCACATCAGGAGGGGGATCAAGGGGTCCGTGGAGTTCCCGAGGGCCGTCCGGGTGCGGCCGCGCGCCGAGGACCGGGTGGATCTGGTGTCCAACCTCGAGTGCCAGCGGGCTCAGCTGCGTGTCCTCATGGGCCACCGGAGTCCGGCCACCGCCGGTATGGGCCTCGTCGGGGCGCCGCCAGACACCAATCTCGTCGTGTAACAATGTACTTAATCCTAGTTAAATGGAAGTTTCTTCATTCGCTGACAGAGAAGTTTTTTTGCCGTAGTCCTTTCTTCAGAAACGCACATTTGATGCTATTGACATTGTCGACCTTAATGAAGATCGTAGGAGGAAATATCCTGACCCATTGCCTTTTCGCATTGCCAATTGCTAGGCCCATCTGATACCTTTCAGAGTCCACACGTGCTTTCGTTTGATCGGAAGATCACCGAGCTAGATATATGGAGTTCGCCATTTCCTGATTTAGTGCTTAAGGTTGAGGAAGATGGATTCACTGAATATCGATAAAGTTAACACGACTATCGCTCTTAATTCTTGGTTCAGTTGAAGACTAGTGTTTCAATGCTGAAAAATGGAAATACTGAGACAAAGGGTTTTATGGCTTCTTTGATTCAAAAAAATCATAAGAATTTTGGTTGTTATCCTGCGAGCGTTGTTTGATTCTTATGGTTATTTTTTTAGGATTTTTACATTGCACTATGTTTTGGAGTAGAATATCCATGGATTCAAACCTCATTCATTTGTTTGGATGTGATTGAAACACTACTTGGGGCCTCATTGATTCACATGGTTCTAGCAATGGAGGAATAAAAAAGACATGATTGCAATGTCATGTCCATTCCATTCTTACATCATTTCATAAACATAAAACTTTAATTAGTTCCATCGGAGGAAAAAACAAAAGATTCCAACAAGTTGGATGCTACTTCCAGTAAATATACGAAAATTTACGATAGCATTCAATGCACAGATCAGACAATCACCCTGTGGAAAATTTGTAAGTATTTCAGTTCTCTAGAATTCCCATGAGAATCCTTTGAATCAAAGAGACCCTTAAACGTTTTTTTGTGTACATTCTAAATTCGTTAGAATTCAACTAGAGATGACACTCTAATCCCATGATTTTCCTTTTTTTGTATGAGAGGGTCCTACAACCTCTTAATTCTTGGTTCGGTCGTACACTAGTGGTTTCAAGGCTGAAAATTGGAAATAAGGAGACAAAGGGTTTCAGGGCTTCTTTGATTAAAAAAATCATAATAATTTTGGAGGATTTTGTTCGTTATCCTACGAGCATTGTTTGATTCGTATGGTTAAAGGTTTAGGATTTTTGCATTTCACTATGTTTTTAGTAGAATTTTCATCGACTCAAACCTCATTCATTTGTTTTGATGTGATTGAAACACTACTTAGGGCCTCATAGATTCACATGTCTCTAAAAGTGGAGGAATAAAAAAGACATGATTACAATGTCATGTCCATTCCATTCCTACATCATTTCATATGCATAAAACTTCAATTAGTTCCAACAGAGGAAAAAACAAAAGATTCCAACATGCTGGATGCTATTTCCAATAAAAAGCACCAAGACTTGCCACCGAAGACGCCGTCGAGATCAAGGAAACTAGAGCTCCATGCCGCCACCCCAAGGGGGTAACGACGCACACAACACCACCGTCATCGAGATCCAGAGGTCTAGTGTTTTCACATGGATACTTAATGTGGAGAGAGTAGGCACAACGACGCCCTCAAGAGGGCAACAACTCCCGCAGGCATCGCCGGAGCGCTGAACTTTCACCAGGAGAAACCCTCCCCACACTTTATCTCAAACCACTGACGGTCACCGAGCTGAGATTCCACACACATCTGGGTACTGACAAAGCTGTCGCCGCCAACCAGGAGACCCCAATGACCAGTCCTTGCCGCCCACATGGTCCAAAGAGAGATGAAGTGCAAGAGATTTGGTTAGGGGTGTAAACGGATAGGATAATTTTCGCACCATATCATATTCCGAAACCGTTTTCAACAATCCATATCCGGTTTTAAGGAATCGACGGATAAGGATATCCGATTCCGAACATGACACCCGTATATGGTATAGGATATGGTATGTAAAATAGCTTAAAATATGGATTATCCGAAATTTAAATAAGATTATCCGATGGTTTAAATCCGAATAGTCCGATTTTGTACCGAAATGTCTAGTCTAACATAGCACAATTTGTAACGAGTAAGTTGCCGAGTTCGTTAGTCGAACAACATCTCACTTGAATAGTCATAGTAAAGACTATGAATTACAAGTTTGTTAGTTATTAGATTATCAAATAATTATTTTTGTATGTATGGTTTGACAATTTAGTTGTACACGTATCTATCCGATTAATTTTGTTACCGCTCCAAATCCGCTCCGTTTCCGCCTCCGAATCCGTCATCACGGATATCCGCATCCGATAATTATCCGATCTGCTCCGAATCCGATGAAAAATTATGGTAAAGGATATGGTAAAGGCAAAATCCGATCCAGGGGCGGAGCTGCTTAAGCACACCCTGATGCACATGCACCAGGGTCAAAAATATCATTCTAGCCTAACTACCACCTAAAGAGCTAAGTGTGCATCAGGCAATGGTGCATCAGGCATCGGGGCTACTCGTGCTTCAGCTCCGCCCCTTATCCGATCCGATCCGTTTACACCCCTAGATTTGGTTTAGCCGACCTACGCCCCCCGCCGCCTTGAAGCAATATATTGGTCTCCTGCTAGGCTCTCCAGCACAATCGCGATCAGACAAGTGCAACCCCGGGAAGACCGGAAGAGCTGACCCTTCGTCAAGATTGGTGAGTAACCAGCATTCCGTAAAGTCCTAAAATATATGTTCTCCTCTTGACCTCGATCAGTCCGGCGCTGATCGATGCGGGAGTACCAGTGTTCACCGGCGGGTTGGCCTCTGTTTCTACCAACTCAATTTGCCTTCTAATCAGCTTGTTTACGCCTCGGTGAGACGGGAATTGAATCCAACGCGTCGTCCTTCCGTATCTTCGTCCCGCGTCTTCCTGTTCAGATCTGTCGCCTGTCGGCTGCGGTCTGCACTTCAACTGGATTACCATGACAACCTAATTCAATGGTTTGTCTTGTTGTGCAGGGAAGCATCGCATTGTAGGCGTCCAAGTCCGCGTTCATCTCTGAAGAACTGTGCCTTGGTTTGTGGTATTGATTTGCGTGGGTATAGGCGTTGTAAGTAAACTTGATCGATGCAGCTGATAAAACGGGTGGGTTGCGTATGTGGTATGTGCTGTAGATGTAGCTTTCTTCTCTCCCGAATGAGTTGGACAACACAACACTCATCGCGATGGCGCAAATACCTTCAAATTGTACATGCACTGTTCTTGGAACAAATGCTTTCTATTCTTACGGCTTCCTTGAAGCTGCCCTATATTGCAGAATTACTGATGATTTAGCACTTGCAGGTTTCCTTTTCCAAGACATGGCCAGGTTTTGGGCCTTGTTGGAGCCAATGGAGTTGAAATATCGTCAGCACTTAACGTATATTCTATGTCAACTTTTCCAAGTTGATTTCAGTTGAGTTTTCTTTAGGGATAAAATGCCTGGTTCGTTTCTTCCGTTTTCTATGAACTGCACAAAAGATCGTTATTTACCTTTACACTTTCTTCCGTTTGCAGAATCTGAGACGCGGGCGGGTGAAGTTCAGATTACCAAACTCGTTTGGTTTGTTTTTTGACCAATTCATGTAGGGCTTGTTAGTATGTAATCTTTGACAAGAAGCTCTTCATATCCTTTTTATAATCACAGCTCACTTGTTGTTTTTCTGTTCTGTACCATCTTGTGATGCTGTGCATTGTTGTAGAACATCTGCAAGGCAATATGGTATAAATGTTTCCCTTGCGCATATGCATTTAGCTAGATGAGTGTACATAGCCTAATATTATTCAAGTATTGGAGTCGTGTTAGTGTAACCTAAGTTACAGAATGACATATCTGATGGCATATTGTAAAAGTCTATTTGAGTATACAGTTATTTTCTGGTGGTGGGCTGCAGATATTTGCAATAAGATATGTATCGCTACATGAAATGCTGAAAGTTACAAGTTTGATGAATCATCAGTTTACCTCAATGTTAAGCAGAGGCTTAAGGCTGCCCTAGTCATCAGGTCCTTGCTCAGAACAAACAGGTAATTTTCTTATCATGTTTTTGTTTACTGTATTTTTTTTATCATGATCATCTTTAGCTACTTTCCACTAAAGCTGTCATAAATATAGAATTAAGTGCTCATGATTTGATTTTTTTTCTTCAGCTATGTCATCGATGTGGAACATAAACTTGGGTGTCTTGGATTACATGTTGTGAAACCGGGTGCGTATAGTGAAGTTACACTGATATTTTCGGTCCGTGAAGGTATCTTGCTCCAGCAAAACCCAGACGAATCAGTTGCATTTAAGTAAGCTAACATATGCAGTAATAATTCTAGGTCCTTGTTCAGAGATGAAATTTTGTTCTAATGTTATTATCGTCTTTCAGATTCGGAAGGCCAAGAAATTGCTCTAAGAGATTGTGATGTACCAGTATTTCAAGCCCACTGTCATGGAAGGTGAACTAACTGATTCTCAGATTGTTGTGATAATTTGTGAGAATGGAACAGGGAAAACGGACCAAACGCGGACAAATGGCATGTCCGTTTGTGTCACCCGTTGGAGCCATCCTAACTACACTGGAAGAAGCACTGTGATGGAAAATATTATCAACAGCCAACGCCCAACAGAACAATAACATGACTGAAGATTACACATTCGAAGATCACAGGAGGGGTAAACATATTGTGAGGTTTGTTCTTGGTGATTTAGAGTTAACCTGATGTGATTCCAGACTTAATGATGGATGCATTTAACAGCGGAATAATTTAGTAGGGCTTCAGAAGTAGTTGCTCATAGGCAATAACGTCTGCAAAATCAGCATAACTACACCTATTTAAAACAAACAAATAACAAATCCAGCATAAAGTTGCAGAAATACTTCAAATTGAACTGCCAGGGGACTTTGTCGCGATCACGAAATTCAGTCGAAGAAGTGATCTCCACAATTACAACCAATCCTGGCTTGTTTTGTTGTTTAGGAAGACTGTCATGCATTAAGGTTGTACCATTCATGTATGCTCCTCCTCAATTAATCTAGTATCAAAATTTGGCTTCGAGGACTTCAGCCGTCGCCATTGCAGGATGCAGCGAGACCAGGGCCGAAGTCTACCTGATCTGAGAACTGCTTGGGCAAAAGGTTCAGAGACTGCTACGTTTTTCTGTAATAGGATTTTTTGTGCACATGCATTTTATGTCCCATAGATTATAACCAGAGATGATGTGGACTCGAACCCGGGTCCCGCTAACTCTTTTCAGTTTGTTGAGACTCATGGTTTCCTATAAAAACTTGCATATTATCAGAACACTGCAGGAAGGTGTCTGGATTAAGTTAAGCCCTGTTTGAACTTTGGAATGGCATCGGATATACAGAAATTTCTCATGAAATTTGCCCATGTTTCATAGGGGGCTTGATTAACTTGTTGTACAACCTTAGATTTATAGCATACAAAATTGCAAACTAAATTAGTATATGGTCCGATCACAGAGTTCCAAACAAGACACTAAGTTACAGGATTAATTGAACTAATCGTCCATGCCATTCTGAAATGCTGGCACTATGGAACTACAGCTGCAGTTCAGAGAGCAGACAACAAGTTCTATCTAAGATTAAGATTACAAGTTGATACAGTTTCAAATTGGCAGGCTAGAAGAACTCGAAATCCAGAAACTTCCCTCCAGACTCCACATGATCTCCTCCTGCTGGTGGTATCCTCTTGCTGCTGTTGTAATTCATATGCATCCTGTCCATGGACGCCGATTTCGCTGGCATTGCACCGACGGCGACGGGCTCCACTGCCCTGGGGATGCCGGGCGGCGTGCTGCACCGGATGAGCGCCCAGTTGATGCCCTCGAAGAAGGGGTGCTGCTTGATCTCGGCCGCTCCCCTCTTGACGCCGAGCCGGGCCTGGGGCTCCTTGGCCAGCAGGCCCCTGATCAGGTCTCTGCTCGCGCCGCTCGTCGGCGGTCCGCCTTCCGGGAACCGGAGTTGCTGGCCGACGACGTTGAACAGCGTAGCCCGGTTGGTCTGCCCCTTGAACGGCGTCTTGCCGTACATGAGCTCGTGCAGGAACACGCCGAACGTCCACCAGTCCACGGCGCTGCCGTGGCCTTCCCCCTTGATGATCTCGGGCGCCAGGTACTCGTGCGTGCCCACAAACGACATGGAGCGCGCGGCAGTCGGCTCGACGACGAGCTCCGGCATGGCGCCCTGCTGCTGCTCGCCGCTCTTGGACGATCTGGAGGCCGCGGAGCCGCTCTTCTTGCTGCTCCGGTGGCCGAAGAGCTTGGGCATGAAGCAGGTGGGCTGGATGCAGGCGTTGTTGGGGCCGGAGGTGCTGCACGGCGGGGAAGGCCTGAAGAGCGTCGGCGAGGCGGCGCAGCGGAGGGAGAGGTCGAAGTCGGAGAGCATGATGTGGCCGTCGTCCCTGACCAGCACGTTCTCCGGCTTCAGGTCTCGGTACACCACCCCGAGCATGTGCAGGTACTCCAGCGCAAGGAGCACCTCTGCGGCGTAGAACCTGAACGGAAAAAATGGAGAACTGAATCAGGTCCATGCCTCTCGAACCAACACAAGAGGCTCCTGAAATGTTCTGTAAATCATCGGAAAGAAAGAAAAAATGCGTTACCTTGCGGCGTGCTCGGGGAAGAGCTTGCCGGGCTGGCGCTGGCGGAGGGCGTGGAGGTCGCCGCCGGGGCAGAACTCCATGACGAGGCATGCGAACTTGTCGGTCTCGAAGTGGGCGTAGAGGGTGGGGAGGAAGGGGTGGTCCAGCAGCTGCAGGATCTCCCGCTCCGTCTCCGCGCGGCTCAGCTTCCGGCGGCTCTCCAGCGACGCCTTGTCCATCACCTTCATCGCGAACCACGGCGCCGCCCTGGCCTTGCCGCCGCATCCGCCAGCACCCTTGCTGAGCTCGGAGAGGTACACGGTGCCGATGTCGCCGCAGCCGAGCCGGCGGAGGAGCCGGAAGTCCCCCATCCCGAGGGGCCCGTCCCGCGCGCGCGCGGCCAGGACCGCCTTCCACCTCGGGTCGCCGCCCTTGTGCGGCTTCCCTCCGGCGCCGCCGCTCCCGGCGCCGCAGCCGCTGGCGGTGCTGTTGCTCCAGTCGCTGCCCCCGCTGCTGCAGACGCTGGTCTTGGCGCTCTGGCTGGTGACGGTGCAGCTGGGCGCCATGCTGGTGCAGGTGACGGTGACCGCCGCGCCGCCGGAGGAGCTGTCGCCCATGCTGCTGTGCGGGCTCGCGGCGGCGCTCACCGGCGGCGACGCGTCCCACAAGATCACCGGCTTAGCCGCCGCCGCCGGTGGCGGAGGCGGCTGGGCCTTCTTGTCGCCCAGGCCGCGGTCCACGGCCACGAACACGGCGTCCACCTCGTCGACCGGCTCCGGCGGGTGGCTGGCCCCAGAGAAGGAGCACCTCGACGGCGGCTCATCGTCGTCGTCGTCGCTGGATGACGCAATGCTGATCCTCACCTTGTCGAACGCAGCAAGAACCGGCTCCTTCTCCGCCTTGGCGCCGGCGCTGGCTCCGTCCATGTCGAAGCGGAAGGCCTCGGACATAAAGTCGAAGTGGAACTCGAAATCTTGGCTGGGATCCGGACGCACCTGCGCGAGCTGGGAGCGGGAGCGCGCGTGGGCGTGTGCGTAGGTGGTGGTGGCTGACCTGGGCGGCTTGGCGTGCGCCAGGGAGCGTGATGACTGCATCCCTCCGTGCTCGTCCTTGGAGTAATGGAGGTGTCGGAGTAATGAAGGGAAGGGAGGAGGACAAAGGAGGTTGGGGAAGGGGACAGAAGTGGCGGACGTCGCAGTGGAGCGTCTTCCTTTGTGCAGAGCAGAGGAGACGATGATGGCAGGCCGGAGCAGGGAGTGGTGATACACTGATACTGTCTAGTCTAGTCTGGTCCTTGTGCTCCGCTCCGCGTGATCAGAATGTTTGCAGGCCTCAATGGCGATTCTTCTTATATTACCGTTAAGACTTGACAGTAATGGCGGGACAAGTAATCAAACCCCTCACTACCACTACCACCCGTTAATCATCATGCGTACGCGCATCGGTGGGGGACAGAAATCATTAAAGCATGGATAAAGCGCATGCACAAGCTGTACTGTTCCTTGGTTGTTAATTAACGAATGCCTTTAGCTGTTAACGGATTAAACACTCAAATTTAGTTTAATTTGTATTAAATTTGAGTCAATTAATTCAAAACAGAGGGAGTACTTTGTAAAAACAAAAGACATGAAATTAGGCAGCACCGCAGCAGTACGTGAAATTTCAGCTCATGTACAAAATTTAATCATGTGGCCGTATATGAATGATCCAGTCACTTAGCTGTTTTTTAAGAGAAATTAGTGAAGTCATAAATTAGTATTTACAATTCATATGAGCTCCTTAAATGAAACAAGAATGAAAGTTATACTCGCCCTTTTGTCCAGTGTATCTGTTATTAAGTGCATATCGTCTTTTCCGCAGGTGCTCTGTAAACCTAGTCGTAGCCCTCACCACTTCCGTCTTCCACCATAGGTCGGTCCCCCCTCCTCTGGCCGGCCTCATAGGCGCTAGGAGGGGTTGGAACACTATCTATGAGTAGATTTCTTAATAAAAAAAGTAGTGTTCTTAACTGTTGGTTTCGATATCCATCTACTTGATCAATGGAGATAGATTCATCTATAATAAGTAATCTTTGGCTCTTCGTTCGACGATGGGTTCTCCTTCCCGATGTCAAAAGTGGTGTTGGAAGGTTAGATTGTCTAGGTTTAGTCTTACAGAGCTTGCTTCACTAGATCGATTTTATATATGTTTCTCTTAATTGTCACGAGAAGGTTTGTCCTTGCATTATCTGTCTCGGCTACTAATCCTACTACGTACTTGACAATGGTGATTATTATCCTCAGAAAAAATGGTGTTGGTACTCTTACTGATGTTGATTGATTGCTTCAATGATTGTGTGTGCATGTAGTCTCAGCACTGCAGCTCCAAAAAAAACCTTGAGAGAACCCTCGTTGGTATTTACAGATTTGTGTTTTGCTATCTTTATCATCCTACGCCGCCTTCATAAAAGTATAAGACAGTGTCATGAAAGAAGAAAAAGTATGAAAATCTCAAAGATTTTGCTCGTTTCTTTTACATACTATTTTGTAATTACTGTACTCACCTCATGTATCACTAACATGTGTTGTTCGCCCCTATAATATATCATGGTATTGATGGTAAATCCGATGTACAATTTTCCGTTTACGGTGCTGCAAGAAATGCTCTTACACCGGTACCCTAAAACTCCCATTAAAGATAAATCATTTTGATGTGACTAGAGCGACCAGAAATAGCGGCAAGCTGTTGCTTCCACCTTAATGAAGATTAGGTAACTTGGTGTGGCGTGTCTATAGTCTATACTTGTAATATACCCCTCCGTCCAAAAATAAGTGTCACCTTTGTTTTTGACAAATTTGAGACACTTATTTGTGAACGGAGGGAGTAGTATTTCCGCAAGTGCATATCTGTTATTAAGTTCATATCGTCTTTTCCGCAAGTGCTCCTGCAAACCTAGCCGCATCCGTCATCACTTCCGCCTCGACACTTATTTATAAACGTAGGGAGTAGTATTTCACCTAGGTAGTTCCCATAAAATGTTTGCAGTACTATGTGGCTGTACAAGTTTGTCAAACAACTTGCATAAAAGAAGTTCTTAATTTTTTTCGTCTCACCAGAAGCTCACTCCAAGTTTTCATGTAAATTAATTGCTTTTGTTAGGTTATCCGTGTTAAAACATTCTAACTTTACGAAGGTATCTCTTCGTTGCTGATGAGCACAAATAGCAGCAGAAAACATGGAGTCGGTCGCGCCACTGTTTCGGATAGAAAAGAAGTGTTGTGTTCTTTGCTGCGTGACAGACCAAACATGCAACGACGGACGTCTCGAACCCGGCCCATACCATCTCCTCGACCGCCGGCCATGCGGAGGCCGGCCGACCGGCCGTTACACTGTTTGGTAAGCAGTAATTCGATCAAATGGACGACCATAATCCTATTTGTTGCTTATCCAGCCTTGCTACCGTAGTGTCCTGCTTTATTTTTATTTTATGTAAGACGGCGTTGCTTTGGATAGCAAATCCAAGGAGTTCCTATTTTTTTATCCGTGGTCCATGGCCGATCATCAAACATTCCTTTCTTCTCGCACAGTCCTAGGGATCTTCTTCTCTCATCTCGTTCAAAATAAACAGCGTTTCCTTTACGACTCCGATCTCGGGAGGAAACAAAGGGAAAGCTACCAACGCTAGCTAGGATCCATGGATTCCTTTCCCTTTGTTTCCATGGAAAGAGGCGCCCGTTCATTCCTTTTGATGATTTGATCCGAGATTGATCGATCTCGCTCATTTCCTAGTCAAGGATTGGAAGAGGTGGTCTCGTTCTTTCATACCGCGCCGACTGAACTGATCGTTGATCGATCTCGCTTTGTCAGTGACCAAGTTTATTTCATGCATCACAACGCAGTTCGATTCCATGGCCAGGCTGATGCATCGCTTTTTTCCGCTGGTTTTCTTTGTTTCTAGCACCAGTGCTCTGCAGAATGCTATGCGGATCTAGGTAGGAAGAACAAAAATAGCGCTAGCATGAGAAAGGACTTTAACACCTGTGACACCTCGTAGCTGCTTTGCTGACAAAAGCGACGTGAGCCGAGATAAGAACTGTGCAGTAGTATGGACAGGTAGCCACGCCGTCCGGTTTCTCTCAAAACTACTCCGTCGGATTTTAAATATAAGATATTTTAATGTCTATATTCACATGTATCTACATTTTTCTAGACATATTTTAATGTTTATGTACACTTATTTTAATTCGTATCTAGATAATAAATATAATATATTATATTTAAACGGAAAGAATATGACTGTACCACGTCGACAACTCGTAAATAAGCATGTCGTGTTAGAGAGTGGATTGGAACCCAGTTACATGGAGTTTTTTATTTGAAAAAAAATAGAAAATGATATTTTTTTAGTTTACAACAATCACAAAAACATTACAGACATAGATAGTGTCAAGATCTACAATCGTACAAAATTTACCTTAAAATTCGTTGCATTTTAGGCTGTACAAAAAATAGATTGGTGACAATTTAACTTTTTTGAAACTGTATTGTTGACCACCCAGATCCATTCATTTGCTTTTTTGTATGCAGCACATGTATTTGGAGTGCAGAATTGAACGATTGTATGTGGCGACAATACCTATGTTTGGGATTTTTTTGGATATTTTAAAACTTAGATATGTCAATTTTCTATTTTTTTAAACGGACACCATATAGCCCGAGCTGCATATAAGCATGTCATGTCATGTGTTTTTTTCTTACCATATCTGACCTGTGTAATTCCTCTCGTTCCTGCCAGGTTGCAGCCATTCTATAATCACTAGGGAGGCCCAAGCTGTCGTGCAAAAAGGTTGCTCCCTCAGTGTGCTAATTTGACGGCATGGGCCCTCTCTATCTATCTTTTGTTGTGGCCGGCGGTTGTAGTTGTTGGAGAGAACTTGGCCCATCTAATTCTACGGGAGTCGGAGACGGGCCGTTAGTCCTACAATACTGTACAAAACCTGTGAATTCCTGACAGACGACAAGTTTTCCTACTACCGCCGCACGTCCAGTCGCCCCCCAACGCCCCGCAGGAACCTTTTTAGCATCGGTGGAGGCAAATAGCGTCGTTTCTCCACCAGCCGGCACCCCAGAATCTCAGTTAGCGCCGTTTTGGTGAAAAAAAAAACGCCGGCGCTCCCGGGCGAAACCCAGCCCACCGGGTTTGACCTAAGAGCGCCGGCGGAAGAGAAAGCACGCGTGGGCCAGCGCTGTCGGCGAGACAACACCTTTTCTCCACCCACCTGGCTCGCCTTTCCCTCCCTTCCCGTGCCGCCGGCGGAACGCCCCCGTCCCCACACCCTGCATGCACCGCCACGCCGCCGCCGCCACACCAGTACGATCCCCGCCTAGCCCCGCCACGCCCCACCTCGTCGGCGCCGCCCGCTCCTCCGCCGCGAAAACGCCCCTAGGCGTTCTTCAGTGAGAAAGGGCGCCCAACCCGCGTGAAGGTGTTCGGCGAAAAGCCGGCACAACAATGGACTCCGACGAGGAGATACTCGCCGAGCTGCTCAATGAGGAAGATCAGGCGGCCATCGACGACGAAGAACACCTGCTGATCTTGGCCTCCCTCGCCGGCTTGCTCGCCGAGAATCAGGGCGGGCCGCAGCGTGTTGGATCGACAATGGGTCGCTGTAAGAGCAAGCCGAGGCAGCGGTACGAGGGGTATTGCATCCTCTACTCCGACTACTTCGCCGATGATCCCACCCAGGACCCGAAGGTGTTCCGACGCCGTTTCAGGATGAACCGCAAGCACTTCCTCAAGATCATGCAAGAAATCCGCGAGTTCGACACCTACTTCAAATTGATGAAGGACTGCACTGGCACGGTAGGGTTTACCTCTATTCACAAGTGCACGATGGCCATGAGGTTGTTTGCATACGGTGCTCCTGCAGATGCACATGATGACTATCTGCGCATGAGCGAGTCCACGTCCATTGAGTGCTTGAACAGGTTCTGCCGGGCAGTGGTTGCAGTCTTTGGCCTAAGGTACTTGCGATCACTCAATGCGCAAGACACTGCTCGCCTTCTTGCAGAGAATGCAACAAGAGGCTTTCCTGTGATGCTTGGTAGTATCAACTGCATGCATTGGGCATGGAAGAACTGTGCATTTGACTGGCAGGGGATGTACAAGGGCAAGGAAGGAGAGTGCTCGGTGATTCTCGAGGCCGTGGCTTCATATGATCTATGGATTTGGCATTCATTCTTTAGTATGCCTGGAACTCACAACGACATCAACGTGTTGCAGTGCTTGGATGTCTTTGCCGAGCTTGTCGAAGGCCATGCTCCCCCAGTGAACTATGAGATCAACGGACATCATGTGGGAGGTGATGCAGTGTTGTGTGATCTTGCACAACATGATCATTGAGAGTGAGCGGGATGACCCGGTGCCTGACAGTGAGGTAAGGATACCATACTACCGTCATGGTCCTCTTGCAGATGTTGATCACCAGGTGTCGGCATCATGGACAGGCTTCCTCGCCACGCGTCAGGAGATTCGATACGTTGCAACACATCAAGCTCTACAAAATAATCTGGTGCAGCACTTGTGGGCGTTCAAGGGCAATGGCTATGCCCATGATGTTTAGTACTTTTTGTTTTATTTTTTTATACATTGTTGAACTATTTATGTATGTGTGAATTTGTATGATTAAACGTGTGAATTCGTATGCCAAAATATAGCCAAAATAGAGCCGAAACGAGCCGTCTGGGGCGGCGATCTGGGTTCGCGGTTGGTAAACGCGCCCCCCAGGTTCCGGAATAGCGCCGTTTCACGCCGCGACAGGCGCAAAAATCCGGCGTTTTGGGCCTTGGGGGGGGGGGGGGGGGTGCGCAACGACTGGAGATGCCCTAACCTTCTATGGCACCGGCGACAGCTTTGCCCCTCCGTCTGCTGGTAAGGCTGGAGGTCCCTGCCTCCCGCGCCGTTGATGTGCTCGCAGGGATGGGAACGTCGACGCTTCGAGCCTGCTGAGTAGGTGGCATTGGGCTAGCCTTCTTAAGAGGCGTGTATCGATGATGGGATAGCGTTGTGTCGGAATAGGGTGTCACCGGCTCACCGCTTCTCCCTCATCTTAACAGTGCTCTAGGCGACAATGTCATGGAAGAGGTGGCTTGATACTCTCATCGTTCATCACATCTGGTGAGATTAAACTCTTAATAGGTTTCTAGAGTTCATCATTATTGACGGCAACACTTGCGACCGGGACGCGGCGGATACTTTGGAGGAAGGACGATGCTCGAAGGTGGTGGATTTGTCATTCTTCCTCGACTTTGTCGATGAAATTCAGCTGGTCGGGGTCAAATGTAGCAAGGTGACACCCCCCCATTCCACATGCCACAACGATATGGGGCTCTCCACTTGCAGTGGGCATGTTCATCGATTTACGAAATCTCGTTGGTGATGGTTTTTTTTAATCTTTCAATAGTGGTTGCTCGACTTCTCTTCCGAAGTGCGTCTTAGCGGCGCTGAAGTTGGGCGGCGGCCGTCAACCTTGGTGTGTGAAAAAAATATATGTTCTGCGTTTTTTGATCCGTTCTAACTGGTTTGTGTTATAGACATATAAGTTACTTTCTATTAATAAAATATGTAGTTGCTCTAAAAACAACAATCGTGTGAATTCGGGTGGCGATAACTTCAGCCTACACCATGACAGGAGAAGTACTCGCATTCTTGTTTTAATGGAGCTAGTGGCAAAACTGGCACGATACACGAGTTGATCGAGTTAATATAACAAACTGTTTTTTCCCTTTTCAAAACTAGAACAAACTGGTCACTATAATGTCAGTTCCCAAAACATGATCTGTTTAGCTAGCAGCAAAAGTATAACAAAAGTAGGCACCCATTAATTAACTCGGCACACCGGCACACCTCTTCATCGGCTCATAATATTTTCGCTCTCTTATCCAGAGGCGGAGCTACAACAAAAGATGGCTTCTGATGGGTTTTCAGCCCATTTCCCCCATGCAACGAGTTCAAGCTCTGCCACTGCTTTGCTCCACTGACCGCAGTCGACTGAACGACACCACACGCTAGTTACACGCTAGTTGTACGAGCATATATCTCCAACACAGCCAAGAGTCCACCCACTACAAGTCAACGACTGTGTCAGGCACACGTGAGAGCTCAATGATGTCGCCACCGGCCTGCTCTTGTTCCGGCACTGCATCATCGAACATCATATACACAGATAATCTCATTTGAAAAAACTCGGTTCTTAAATTTCGAAATGTTCCTTTTCTCTTTCTTTAGAATATCAAAGGGGTACAAAAAAAATATTAGATTATTGTCGCTCTAGTTTCTTTTCACAAAGTGATAGTACAAAGAAGAAGTTATGTCATCTGAAAGACAGGGGTTTCGGTATTGAGGCTCTCGACATAAAAAAACAGGTTCTTACCCTAAAAATGGCTACATAAATTGCTAAACTAGGAAGGTTTATATGACATGAATAGCTACGCAACAAATACCTATGTGGTAAATCTTGGTCTGAGGTGAAACCAAAGCCAATGGACGACTCAGCTTTTTAGAGAGGAATCATGTCTTTTTGAAATGTTTTTTCATCCCGGGATCCTTTGCTATTGGTAACGGACAAAAAACGAGGCTTTGGAAAGACATCGTGGCTAGGTGAAAATAATTTAGCAATGCGATATCCAACTTTATATTATATATCAACATAAAATCTGCTTGTTGCATATGTGTTGTCGTCTTCACCTCCCAACCTACAGTTTCAGAGAGCTCTTCTTGAAGTTAAATTAGAGGCTTGGATGCACCTTATGGAGAGGTTGATGGATGTTAATTTATTTGAGGAAAATGACTCGTTCCAATGGAACTTATCGACCAATGGTTTATTTTCAGTTAAATCACTGACTTAATGAATGGTCACACAAGGTATTTACGTAAATACTTATGGAGACTAAATCTACCACTGAAAATAAAGGTTTTCTTATGGTTTCTCAATAGACGAGTCCCTTTAACTAAGGACAATGTTGCAAGAAGGCACCAGACAAGATGTAGCAAAATGCATTTTTTCGATACGAATGAGTTTGGAAAAGATTTTTTATCTTGCTCTTTTGTAAGCAATATTTGTTCGTTTGATTCATTCTACCTTTAACATCCACCCTCCTAGGAGAATTGAATATATGTTTAGAAGTTGGCTCAATGGTCTTGATACGAAAATGAAAATACTTGGATGGGCGGGGGCGGGAGTTTCCTCCTGGTGCACCGGTCCTAGAAGGGATGGCCGCATTGTAGGGTTGCGTAATAGAAAACAAATATTTTCAACATTTACGCAACAACCAAGATCTATCTAAAATTGCACAAGTATTGGGCCCTAGGGGAAACTTCCACCCAAGGAAGGGGGGGGGGTGTAATGGGCCTTTTCTGGGCCAGTTCGGCCAAGTCACTTGGTGGGCAACCCATGATGGGTGAGCCGCACCACTAATTTGAAGGAGATCGTGTGCAGAAAACAAAAAATTTCCTAGCAACGATATCCTTAAACTAGCCAAGATCTACACTATGCAGATATAGTAGTACGGCGGAGATCGGAATACATACCCTCGTAGACCGAATAGCGGGGATTACGCTCCCGCACAAGCGTTGACGATGAAGACGCCGTAGCCGACCTCTAGGTCGCGGAGAACTCGGCGCGACGAAGATGACCCCGAGGTCGGGTGGAGGAAGTAGGCCTCCGAGTACCGCTAGCGCAGCACCTCGCAGGGAGTCGCACACATACGGTGGAGACGACGGCCTCCGAAGCTCCAGTCCAAGACGAGCAGCGGAAGACTTGGACCGGAACACCAACAGCGCGGCAGCGGGCTATGGTGGAAGAGGTCCCCCTCCTCTACTCGGCGCGGCTCCGACAAGGGAACCACGAGATCGAGAGAGAAATTGGGAATTAATTGGTGAATTAAAAGGCCAGGGGTGCCCCTTCTTATATAGGCTCCCAGGGGGAGCCAACCTTGCCAGCCAGGCAATGTGGGACTATCCCCCATTGCCTAGTTCGGCCAAACCAGGTGCGCCGGCCCTAGGTGGGCCACATTTGGCCCACCTAGGCTGGCCAAGCCTCCACCACAAAATCCCCTTGAGGGTTCCCCCCCCCCCCCCCCCATGGGCCTTCTTTCGACCAGAAAGCCCATTTAGGGAAATCAGCCTAAATAAATTCGAAAATAAATATATAAAATCATATTTGCATATTAATTACACTAATTAATATCAAACATAATATATATAATTTTTCCTAGCTCCAAAAACTCTTTCGTCGCTGCCCGATCTCCATCGGACCCCTCCCGGGACGTTCCCGGTGATCTCTTTTCTTTCCGGTTGTCTTGTCGTAACCCCTTAAGTGTGTTACCCTAGCGGTTCGATATAATATCAGGTATGATCAAGACTCCTCAATGATCAACGACTAACTCGTAGGACTGGACCCCATGAATTAACCCCTGAGATATAACGAATTAGGGCTGGAATCAAGCCGAGCCGAGCCGGCTCGCGGCTCGGCTCGTGAAAGCTCGGCTAATCTCGAGCCGAGCCTGGCTTGGCTCGGTTGCAAAAAAATTATGAAGAAGGGGCTCGTGGCTCGGCTCGAGTGGCTCGTGGCTCGGCTCGGCCGGCTCGCGAGCCCCACTATTTTTTTCCTCTTACGTTGATTTCAGAAAATCAGAAATTCAGAAGTCAATCTCGTCCCCGACGTCCCGAGTCCCGACCCTCCTCGCAGCTCGCTCGTTCGATAGCGCCGCCGCCTCGACCTAGGTTTCCTCCGCCGCCAGCGCCGACCACCGCGGCCCTGCCCGCCGCTAGCGCCTCCGCCTCCAGCGCCCCCACCACAAGCTCCTCCGCCGCCAGCGACTCTGCCTCCAGCACCCCCGCCACCATCTCCTCCGCCGCCAGCGCCCCCGCCACCATCTCCTCCGCCGCCAGCGCCTCCGCCTCCAGCGCCCCCGCCACCAGCGCCTCCGCCTCCAGCGCCCCCGCCACCAGCGCCTCCGCCTCGACGCCCGCCACCACTTCCGGCCGCCGCGACAGCCCCTTGCAGCTACTTCTCCTCATCTCCTGTAAGTGCGCCGCCTCGCTTCTAGCTACAGGATGAAGTCCAAAACTGTAGCAAGTAGCAACCATATCCTTAGGATGGACTTCACTGCTTCTAGCTCCTTCTCCTTAGGATGAAGTCCAAAACTGTAGCAATTTGCCTCGCTCCTGTAGCATCCTGATGAACTGTACAAGTTGTGTATTATTTTGTGTATTGATTATGTGTATTTTTTAGAGACTCGACGCAACCTGGACACGAGAAAAGTGCTGGTTCGCGGGCACGTTCACAGAAGCTGCATTCACAGAGAAAGAAGATTGCGTATGACAAGGCGATGAAGTCCAAAACTGCTGGTTTACTAGGCATCTCTTCGACGACTAGACCGTCTGCGTCGGAAGCAGTTGGCGCTGCTTCGTCGCAGCCGGAGGCAGGAGCTTCACCGCCACAAACGGTAATTTTGGTGACCTTTGTAGAATTGATGCAACCGACATCCGACTAATTGTTTACTTGTTGTTTACTTGATGTATGTTTAGTATGACTAATTGTCCTCATAACTCTATGTGCAGCCGACATCCGACGAGGAGGAAAATTCTTATGACATGAATGATGACATGTCGGAAGATGATGCGTTAGTTGATGGTTATATTGAGATACCAAAATATGGTCATATTGAAATATCCGATGATGATGGTGTAGATATGAGAAACAAGAAGAGACAAAAGGGAATGAAGGTTGGTCCGAAGGTTCTTGTTCAATCGAGCAGCAAGTCTAGTTCAAAGGTATGGGATCACTTTGAGAAGGTTCCTCGGCCATCGGTAACAGAGCCTGGTGGAACGGTGCTTATGGCACAGTGTAACTATTGCAAGAAGTTCTTGTCCTACAAAAAGGAGAAAGGGGGAGCCACTTCTCATCTTGGGAGACACATAAAGAATTCATGTGCAGATTACAAGCTCGCAATGGCACAGGTGGCTAGTCAAACCCTTCTCAATTTTCAGCCAACTAGTGCATGTGATGCCGGTATTCCTGTTTTAAATTCTTCTAGGGAGTTTAGTCAAGATGAGGTTAAGAAGTTAATTGCCAAGATGATTATATGTCATGATTATCCGTTTAAGATGGTGGAGCACACATGGTTCAATATAGTGATGAAATATTTGAATCCTCGTTATGATTTTATTGGTAGAAAAACCATTAGAAAAGAATGCTTGAAGGTGTTTGAATCGGAGAGAGAGGTTCTGATGAAAGTTCTTAAAGGTGTGGACAACATTGCTCTAACTACAGATTTGTGGACATCCAATCAAACACTTTCCTATATGTGTTTAGTTGCGCACTTCGTTGATAAGAATTGGAATATGCAATGTCGTGTGCTGAATTTTGTGGAGTTGGACCCTCCACATAGTGGAAATGTGATTGCTCAAGCTGTGTTTGAATGTGTGTCTGCATGGCATATAGAAGATAAAATCATCTCAATCACTCTAGATAATGCAGCCAACAATGACAAAGCAATCCGAAATTTGAAGGCTAAATTTGCTGCTAGAGGCTCACATTGCTTTGTTCCCAAATACTTTCATGTCCGTTGTTGTGCTCATATCATTAATTTGGTGGTGACCGATGGGACAGCAACTATATCTCATTTGACAACCAATGTGAGGGAAACAGTGAAGTACATAAAGAAATCAAATTCTCGAATGCCCACATTTGTGGAAATTTGCCGTGAACTTGCAATGACAATTGGTGAGGGGCTGAAACTTGATGTGACCACTAGATGGAATTCAACTTTTAACATGCTAAGAACAGCCATTGCTTATAGGGAGGCACTGGATTCTTATGCGGACAGAGATGCAAACTACACATGGAAGCCCTCAAATGATGAATGGATATTGTTCAATACCATTACACCGATTCTTGGTAGGTTAGCTGAGGTCTCCACTGCATTCTCTGGCTCTAAATATCCTACTTCCAATATATTTTATCCTCACATTGTCAATGTCAAGATAGCACTTAGAGAGGCTTGTGGTTCCACCGATCCAAAGCTGAATGTTATGGGGGATGCGATGATGGACAAATTCAACAAGTATTGGGATGAGCCCAATAATGTCATGGTCATTGCTACCATTCTTGATCCAAGGTACAAGTTGAGGTACATTTGTTGGTGTTTCAAGAGAATTTATGATGATGAGAAAGCTAGGGATGAATATAATTTGATAGATGTAGAGCTAGCAAAATTGTATGAGACTTATGATATGCATCACCGACATGTAGAGCAAATGCATCCTCCTCTACAGTTGTAGATACAAGTTCCTCTCTACCTTCAAGTGCTAGCGAGTTTACCAACTTCTTGAGCGCATCTTCTGTGGAGACATCAAAGAATGAGCTTGGCAAGTATCTTGATGAGGAGAATGAGAGCTTGCGAAATACAAACTTTGATGTCCTATTGTGGTGGAAGCTGAATGCACATAGATACCCTGTGATATCAAAGATGGCAAAGAATTTCTTGAGTATACCGGCCACCTCCGTGTCTTCGGAATCAACTTTTAGCACCGGGGGTCGAGTTCTTGACGACTATAGGAGTTCTCTAAAACCAGCCATGGTTGAGGCATTGGTGTGTTCTTCTAGCTGGATTAAAGGTTCTCAAAATGATACCAAAGTTTCAATGGATGTGGTATGTGCTATTGTTATATATACATATGTTTATATATTTTTTTGTATTTCTTATGCTCATGTAACTTACTTTTTGTTCTCTCTTTTAGGAGCCAGATAATGATGATGATGTTGAGAACATATCTTTTCCAAAAAGTATGGTGGCTAGCAACTGGTAAGTTCTTATACTTATCAAAATCGAGCAACTGTATGTACTAGCTGGAATTTTTGTGCAGCCAAAAACGTGAAGCAACTAGTGTAAATGCTGTTTATTTGTTGTATATACTTGCTGGAATTTTTTATGCAGCCAAAAAAGGTGAAAAAACTAGTGCAAATGATGTTTATTTGTTCTATCTACTTGCTGGAATTTTTTATGCAGCCAAAAAACGTGAAACAACTAGTGCAAATGATGTTTATTTGTTCTATATACTTGCTGGAATTTTTTATGCAGCCACAAAACGTGAAACAACTAGTGCAAATGATGTTTATTTGTTCTATATACTTGCTGGAACTTTTTATGCAGCCAAAAAACGTGAAACAACTAGTGCAAATGGTGCGTTTGTTTGCTGAAATTTTGTTTGTTTTGATTTCAGATATGACATGGCCTCTTACAAGTGACAAACAACGACGAGAAGAAGATGGAATGACGGCGCAATGGTCCTTTCGTGGTTAAACTTTATGTTAAATTGTTAAGACTTGTGTTTGGATCGAGTTACAACTCATGTTGTGATATATTTAATGAACTTAGTTCACTCTGTGTTCGTTGTGTATGAGATTATCGGATCTATTTGTGTGGTGGAACTCGAATTTATGAGCCTATTATGTTTAGTTGATATATATTCATGCTCTCTTGTTGATTATAATTGTCAAATGTTACAATTTTAGCATAGGTCATGTCAATTTTTTTTATTTCATCGAGCCTTCGAGCCGGCTTGCGAGCTTCACCGAGCCGGCTCGTCGAGCGTCAAGCCCTACTTCGAAGGTTTAGGCTTGGCTTGCTCGACCTTCAAGCCGAGCCGAGCCCGAGCCAAGCCTCGTCGAGCCCGAGCCGAGCCTCGAGCCTCGAGCTTCAAGTCCACCCCTATAACGAATGACTTTCATCTATCAAACCTGGACGTATAGTCTTAAACCCTTTGTCATGGCGATACTTAGCGCGTCCGAGCATCATTCTCAGATATCTCCATACCTAGCATGATCTCGTTACCGACATCGCTATCTTCTACTCGTCTATGATATTATGTCAGCTGGTGACCTAGTCACATGTTTGCAAACTCATTTGACATAATCTCACCGAGTGGGCCCTAGAGTATCTATCCGGCTATGCGGACTGACAAATCCCGCTGTTGACCCCTCGTCTCAACTACTCCTTTCCGATACCCAAAAGTATCACCGTTATTGTCATACTAAATAAGATACGACGTTTGGTGCGATCAAAGTATCTTCCAGAAATAATAATAAGAGTTGGTCTCACGGTTTTAAGGCGTAATGACTATGTCCTATAAATACTGGGTACGTCCATCACATCGTTACTCCTAACGATATGACTTCCATTGCCGACCGGCGCCATGCCCTATGATCGGAAACCTCGATCATCAATCGCGCAACGAAACTAGTCTTAGTAGAGGCTACTAGGGACCTGGTTGTTTATCTACCACACCTGTATTAATGTTTTCGCTTAATGCAGTTATAACATGGTGTAAAACTTATAATGGACGATTGGGATATTGCCAATAAACTATGTTTATTAAGTGCCTCTAGGCCATATTCCCTTCAGTCTCCCACTTGCACTAGAGTAACACTTAATCTAGTTTACAACCTGGTAAAAGCTCAACACCCATAGCATCTTGGTGCTTGCTCGCCTCGTGGAAGAGGAGTACAGTCAATAGACCTCACACATTGAGACCTATATGTGCTTTGCAACACTTCTATGTCACCTAGTTTGACATCAACCCGTATCTTACGATGACGGTGAAATATATCCCAGTGGATGGAGTGAGACTCGAGCATTCGCGTAGCATGCGCCTTAAAAGTCTGAAAGATCTATTAAGGGACCACCTACGCTCGGAAAACTGCTCAGTCCAATCACACTTGCTACTTCTAAAGTCGCGATATATTTCTATACCTATGTAGATTGTGCGACAATGCATTCATATGCGACTTCGCAAACTAACCATGTCTATCTTCAAAACAAAGGACATCTCCTATACAAGATTTCTAGTCGTATGGGTCAATGTAATAACTTGCATTATCGTAACCGCTTTACGGCAAGTTGCCATTCCACTCTTACCCGTTACTAGAAAACCTATCTTCAGTTCTCATAGACACTGAAGAATAAACTTAACGTTTATTCATTGATCCACACAAGGATCACTCTAGAACTTGTTCTTGAACTAAGAACTCGGGTCACACCAAGTCGAGCTTTCAGCCTGATAGACTCTATGTGTGATACATAGAGAATGTCGAACATCATTTTCTATCACTGAAAAAGCCAAGATTGACTTAATCTTTTACCTAGTCATACAAGCAAGAACCTCTTTCCTCGCTTGTCCTTTTCTGAAACACTTCAGAATCCTGACTTAGGAAATACTCCGACTTAAATGTTATTAAGCCCTCTCTGATCTATACAATTATAAATCGGATGCCTAATACTCCTAACTTCATTTCATAGAAAATTTAATCACTTAAATAATCCTTTACACTCTACTAGAGGATCTGTGTCATTCAATATGTTGTTACATACCAAATCACGAATGACACCTCGCTCCCACTCAAATATGCCTCCGCATACAAGATCAAGGAAAAGCTACTTAGGTCCCACTCAAATATGCCTTCCGCATATAAGATCAAGGAAAGCTACTTTGCTCCCACTCACTTCTTTGCAAATGTAGGTTTCTTCAACTATTTTGGACAACTCCAAAATCCTTTGATCACATTATCAAAGTGAAGATTCCAGCTCCGATATGCTTACTTCTGCCCATGAATGGACAACCGAAGTTTGCACACTTGTTTAGCATCCTCAGGATTACATACCATTCTTAATGACACTATTAAGAACCATGGTTTTCTCATCCATCTATCAATTTCTTATTCGAAATTATAGTAATTGCTAAACGACCCAGAATAGATTTAGGCTTCGCCACTTGAGACAAACTCTCATGTGGTCTGTCGGAACTGTTTCACGACAAATCGAATCTGCTCAATGTCTACTCTCTCATAAAACTCCATATACTATCAACATCCTAGATGCCATCAAGAAGATCTCCCAAGTCATTACCTGGTAATCGTATATGGATTTTATTTCGGATCACAAATGACTCATAGCCATTTCTCGGACTTAGGTCCACCATCTCTTCTTCGTAGTTCGTAGGTCTATCATATTCCATTAATATGACCTCCATAACAAGATTGTCGTAACACACAGTATGGAACACAACCTCGTATGCCTACGCTCTTAGTATGAGCTCAGAACATCATGATCTTGAATCATTAGCTTTTTCAAGCTGTGGGGCCTGACACCGAAAACACTTTCGATTGCGCCACTCTGATGTTTGGAGAAGAAGTTCACCAACTTCGTCTTGATCTACTTTCTTTCTCACTTATACCCTCGGACAAGAAACTATTTCTTTCGCAAGGTATATCCCGGCAAATGCCTGTGTCGTGAGACATGTACCCAACTAACTCTTTAGGTAGGGTATACTACAAAGATTAATCCATTTTAGGTTCGATTACATCGAAACACTAAATTGCTGAAACGACAATCCAGGCTAAAAGCCACACCATTACTCATATGGTATTGTCTCCATGGATTCAAATGGTTTACCTATTTGCTAACGTGAGTGTTTACGTTTCTACCATATTACTCTAATGATCACAATAATTCGGTAAGAGATTTATTTACCACACACTATCCGATAGGGTGCCATTACGACGTCCTAACACACCATAACACTATGGTGTTCCATGCGACGTAATTTGTGGAACTCTTCTCACAAGTCTTCCAATGATGTGCCAACATTATAACTCAAATCTTCATTCCTCGATTTGCATCGCGGGAATTTGATTTTCTTGTTAAGTTTATTTCCTACTTCATTCTGAACTTCGTTTGATCGAATCAAAAATTCAGACTAACATTCCCCGGAGTGGATATCCATATATCTACTCGGAATATTCATGAAGTCTATGAAATAAAGACTTCCACTACACGTTAAAGTACTTCATTGATTCACATACACCCATATGCATGATTCTCAACAAGCTATACTCAAAACGTTCAGTGAAGTTCACGAAATAAAGATCTCCACTACCCGTCAATTACTTCATTGAACCACATACATCTCCATGTATGACTATCAATAAGTTATATGCCCGTTTTCCGAAAACGGTGTCACAGTTATTTTGCAAGTGTCAAAAGATCAAATCTTAGGACTTGTAGGTCCATCTAGTGTGGAGCTAATACATATAACATTGACATGACTAAACGGTAGTGCCACACATATGTGGTGTCTTTATTAAGTTTGTATCCTTTGGCATTAATATTATGAATGTGGGAGCTTCTACCATCTAAATTCAAATCGGCATATGATCATTACTTCATAAACATAGGACACCAATTTGTCACTATCATGTATGAACAAGTGTCTCGTTAGAGGAGACACACTCGTAACGATCATACCAACACCCGATCATAAAGAATTTATTCAAATGGTAGATCTAGAGGGAGAGTGTCTATGGCCGTCACAACAACTTGACTGCCATTATCAACACGCAATGTCGCCTCATCCTTTCAAGCTACTCAAGCAGTAAACCTGGTTTTTCACAAAACATGACTAGTTCAAGACTTAGTCACTACTGCGAGCACTTGCTTAGCTAAAACATTCATAACATGTATATCATATATACACCATCATCATTGATGACTTCCGGCGATCTGTTTCATCTTCTTGATACTTTCACCGTAATCAAGAACCATGAAGGTGAACGATTCCCCTTGCATGACATAGTCTATGACAGAGGATTTGCACTTGGCAACGATGTCTGTCATCCAGTGATTGAGCTGAGCGAGGCGTCTCAATGTTCATTAATCATGAACATACGTCATTAAGTATGACCGCCACGTGCTCCCTCAATGTGTGTATTCTCTTCCATCTTGGTTGAGAAGACAATCAGTCAACGTACTGATAAACTTCATCAACCCAACGTTTGGGGTACCCCGAGTTTAGCGACCATATCATATGTCCGCGATCCAATAACTCGTACCCACCGTTGGTTCTCTATGGCAGAGATCATAGCATACACTGGACTATGATGATATCATCCGCTCAAAATCCGATAATCCAAATTATCTTTTGCTAGCGGAATCTCCGGGTTTATCTCCTAGCGGGTATTGTATCACAAAGAGCTAACGGTTTAAACAAGGAGTATCCTCAAGCTAAAGTATAAAACTATGAAGTTTGGACCCAACCTTTTAAGTTTCTCAATCGCAGGAATGCGCCTAATTTGAAAAGATGCTATCACAATGGTTAATATCTACAAAGGTTTGCAAAACAGACTCTGTTCATTATATTCTGAGTTCTAGTATTTTAGAAAATAACTATCCGAACTCCCACTCAAACGAACATCCCTCCTGATCGTTTAAGCGATTACACGACCCCCATCCATTGCACCACCCCTCATCATCAGAGCCGGCGGCACAACTTCAAGAGTAGACAAATGTCCGCCACACCAATTTTGTGACTCGTGCTCGACCTTTCGGTCTTCCTGTTCCGAGGCCATATTTCTGAATATGCTAGGCTCGCCACCAAAAAACCTCCACGCTGACGCTTGTGCAACATGGCTTACACCCACCGTATGCGAACGAAGATATGTCTGACACCCGATCATCACGGCCTGCCTCATAACGTAGAACTTTCTTGGTGGTGCGCGTTGGAGGGAGAACACTGGTGGTATTTTGAAGGGATCATCTTATATATCTACCGCCGTGTAACTAATGTATACTATACACACAATCACACAATATAAGATGCACACAAAACATCAAATGTAATGCAATGTGATATAGTCCATCGCGCCATGGTCTTCTTGGCGCCCGCAGTTTATAAACAATTTAATAAACCTACCTTGACCATATCACATAGCCCCTGCAAAATAAAGTTAGACGCTTCTACTTTATCTTTTGCATATTTTACATGGCTTGGGGCTTTCGTAAATAGAACCGCTTCATACCTACGAACCTTATGACCACAACAACGATCCAATAATTGCATGTTTAAGCATCCCTTTCGGGCCCTCCATTGAAAATGCGAAGACCAACTAAAGAGAGAGAAACTGACACCCGCCAGCCACAGATACGGTACAAGCCGTATGTCAGTAGTGGAACCAGTCTCGCGTAAGCGTACGCGTAAAGTCGGTCCGGGCCGCTTCATCAACTCAATGCCGCTGGAATACACAAGTGCACGCTAGAGGGTAGCAAATAACAGGAACGGTGCCCCCGTGAAGAGCACGGGTTCTAACAGCGTACAGCTATATCTACGATAGATCGGCTCTGATACCACTGAAGGAGATCGTGTGCAGAAAACAAAAAATTTCCTAGCAACGATATCCTTAAACTAGCCAAGATCTACACTATGCAGATATAGTAGTACAGCGGAGATCGGAATACATACCCTCGTAGACCGAATAGCGGGGATTACGCTCCCGCACAAGCGTTGACGATGAAGACGCCGTAGCCGACCTCTAGGTCGCGGAGAATTCGGCGCGACGAAGATGACGAAGATGACCCCGAGGTCGGGTGGAGGAAGTAGGCCTCCGAGTACCGCTAGCGCAGCACCTCGCAGGGAGTCGCACACATACGGTGGAGACGACGGCCTTCGAAGCTCCAGTCCAGGACGAGCAGCGGAAGACTTGGACCGGAACACCAACAGCGCGGCAGCGGGCTATGGTGGAAGATATCCCCCTCCTCTACTCGGCGCGTCTCCGACAAGGGAACCACGAGATCGAGAGAGAAACTGGGAATTAATTGGTGAATTAAAAGGCCAGGGGTGCCCCTTCTTATATAGGCTCCCAGGGGGAGCCAACCTTGCCAGCCAGGCAATGTGGGACTATCCCCCATTGCCTGGTTCGGCCAAACCAGGTGCGCCGGCCCTAGGTGGGCCCCATTTGGCCCACCTAGGCCGGCCAAGCCTCCCCCACAAAATTCCCTTGAGGGTTTCCCCCCCATGGGCCTTCTTTCGACCAGAAGGCCCATTTAGGGAAATCAGACTAAATAAATTCGAAAATAAATATATAAAATCATATTTGCATATTAATTACACTAATTAATATCAAACATAATATATATAATTTTTCCTAGCTCCGAAAACTTTTTCGTCGCTGCCCGATCTCCATCGGACCCCTCCCGGGACGTTCCCGTTGATCTCTTTTCTTTCCGGTTGTCTTGTCGAAACCCCTTAAGTGTGTTACCCTAGCGGTTCGATATAATATCAGGTATGATCAAGACTCCTCAATGATCAACGACTAACTCGTAGGCCTGGACCCCATGAATTAACCCCTGAGATATAACGAATGACTTTCATCTATCAAACCTGGACGTATAGTCTTAAACCCTTTGTCATGGCAATACTTAGCGCGTCCGAGCATCATTCTCAGATATCTCCATACCTAGCATGATCTCGTTACCGACATCGCTATCTTCTACTCGTCTATGATATTATGTCAGCTGGTGACCTAGTCACATGTTTGCAAACTCATTTGACATAATCTCACCGAGTGGGCCCTAGAGTATCTATCCGGCTATGCGGACTGACAAATCCCGCTGTTGACCCCTCGTCTCAACTACTCCTTTCTGATACCCAAAAGTATCACCGTTATTGTCATACTAAATAAGATACGACGTTTGGTGCGATCAAAGTATCTTCCAGGAATATCAATAAGAGTTGATCTCACGGTCTTAAGGCGTAACGACTATGTCCTATAAATACTGGGTATGTCCATCACATCGTTACTCCTAACGATATGACTTCCATTGCCGACCGGCGCCATGCCCTATGATCGGAAAACCTCGATCATCAATCGCGCAACGAAACTAGTCTTAGTAGAGGCTACTAGGGACCGGGTTGTTTATCTACCACACCTGTATTAATGTTTCCGCTTAATACAGTTAGAGCATGGTATAAAACCTATAATGAACGATTGGGATATTGCCAATAAACTATGTTTATTAAGTGCCTCTAGGGCATATTTCCTTCATAATTTGGCCTAGGGGCCCATGTGGATATACCATGTGGTGATAGCCACGTTGGGGCACCACCATGACCCCTGCTGACACTTTCTTTCCCTTTCCAAAGTTTGTCCAATTAAATTTCGAACTGGTATTTCGACTTTGTAGGAAATTCCCGGAATTAAACCACCATCATATAACATCATTTACATGATCTAACTTCAGGACATCTCAAGTCCGCTTCTTGTAATCTCTCCGATAAAGGTATTATCGATCACTCGGGAAGTCCACCCCGGAGATATTCTCTCATGTCGAGACTGTGGGGACCCCGGACTAACTGTCCGAAATACCCGATTATGCTTAACACAACGATCCCATGATCAGTCTGTCGTTGCACATAACCCGAATTGAATACCAAAGTTTACATCCATTACAATACCGAATTAAAGTCTTACATAAATGGTCATTCAGACCAAGTCTTACATAGGTGCCTTCAAGGGCCAAACCAAAACAATCAGCGGAAATAAGGCGTAGTAGACATCAAATCCTAGCGATGACCCGACGGGCAGTCGACTTATGAAGATCCTTAGTTGGCATAGATGTCGCCATACTCTTCCTGGGCGTAGGACTCCTCGAAGTCTGGCTACGACAATAGCTAGAGACAAAGCTAGTATGAGTACATTTGAATGTACTCGCAAACTACTCCAACATGAGTGCACTAGTCTCAGTTTTAGTTTCACACTTTTATTTATTTAAGACATCTCTTATATCTT
Source organism: Poa annua (assembly GCA_026929855.1). Classification (NCBI taxonomy): domain Eukaryota; kingdom Viridiplantae; phylum Streptophyta; class Magnoliopsida; order Poales; family Poaceae; genus Poa; species Poa annua. Next base: position 72,191,754 of record CM049431.1, on the reverse strand, counting down.
TGTTGAAGAAGATAAGGAAATTATAACTACTCTTAATATCTCAATGTTATTAGTTTCTTCAAAAACTCCTCCTTTTCCGACCATAAACCATTATGGTAATTATTTTCCAACTACCTCATACCGATCCGTTGGTATAGGTGTATGGAACATTCTCCAATTTCTTTTTTCTTTTAAAACTCAATTCTTTTCCCAAAACTTGCACATGGTCAAAGTAGGGCCTCTCAACTGTCCATATCCGAGGACTCGGCTATTCGAATAGTTTAATTACCCTCTGTAGAGGTAGCACGCTTTTCCCACACTCATCCGATAACTCATCGTGTCAGCCACGCTTCGCCATACCAGCGGTATGCGAAGTTGAGTCACCGACCCTAGTCTTTCCTTTGCTCATGCTAGTATAGGATCCTGCCCATATGATACTTCCCATCGACACTTAACCCAGCCCGTCGGGATCTAAGTGTGAGGACTCACATGTTTTATCTGGCGGTGTATAGGGGACATCCTTCTATCCTCCTCCTTATCTACTCATAGATGTTGAGCGAGGACCCAGGTCAGGGGTAGGTCGTCAAACCATTCCCTCATGCATAACAGAGTCATCTCTGTTGATGCAGTGCCCCATACTAATAAGAGCAAACTATATGACTAGACCCTTTCCCATATGTGGGTAAATGTGGTCGCACAGAGTATCGGCTGATCGACGTAAGTACTAAGACACAATGTGCTTTTCTCAAAAACCACCTTTCTCCATTTCTTTACTTCAACACCATATCATAGTGCTTTATATCCACACAAGTTTTCAAAGGAGTTTTGAATAAACAAATCTTGGTTTTTCCATCCTATAGTTTTAGCATATACTTCTACATTGGGTGGCAAAATAATCTCTATATACTTTTAAAAAGGGTTTTATAAACCTTGGCCTTTGAAAAATGATTTGTAAATCTAGATGCATAAGTTATCTGCAAGCTCAGAGAGTAGCTTGCCTTGCTCAACAAAGTGGTCTTGGTCTTGATCTTCAGGTTCCACAAATCCTTCCTCCTCGATATATCCGGCAACGTTCTCGTCTAATACACAAGCAATCAATACAACAAATCACTAGCCTATTCAAACAATCATCATAGCAATACACTCTTAGAGGTTCTAATTAACCATTCCACATATCAAACAACACTATGTGATTTCAATTTAATTGATTTAACCATTATTCCATTGTATTTTAATTAGGGCAGAAACTTGTTGCACATGTTTAATTGCATAGCTTGAGTTCTGTTTGTCACAAAAATACAAACTAAAATTCTACAGAAAGCTAATGATGTGTGGAAGATGACACAATTGGGTTTGGGTCATTTGGAGTTACCAAACTCCCTACACATTGTTTTGAATCCAGAAGCCAATTAATAAGGTTTTGGCTATTATTTAAATTATATTCATCTAAAAATTAAACCCTTTTAGGGATGGCTAACCATAGTTAAATGTGACCTAATAAAATTAGTTTCAACTAATTTGGATTATCAGAGTATCAGAAACAAACTAGTTTAGAATTTAAACATGCTACAATATTTTGAATGTTGTATTTTTATTATACATCCAAATGGAGTGAAACTAGCTTAGTTGGATATAGAATTTCATAAGCTTTCCAGAACAGTTGGATTTGCTCCATTTGGAGTTGTAAATCTAAAGTTATGGATTTTCTAATTTTGAGTTCAGTACTGATTTTTAAATGAAATTTAAATTCAAATTAAATCCAGAGTGGATAATGATTAAAACCCTGACAGAGGGGACCCACCAGTCAGCGACTGCTGGCGCGCGCGCGGTTTCATTTAAACCTGACGCGTTGGACCCACATGTCAGATTTTTATTAATTTAAACGAACCGGTACGCGACCGATGGATGAAGATCTAACGGCTCACGACGCTCGCGTCGCCGGCGACCAAACCCGAGCGGCGCTGCGGCTCCGGCGACGACGAGGGGGACGGATAGCTCACCTAGGGGGCTCGGGAGGGTGTGCGGACGGTGCAGAACGACGGCGGCGACTCGGGGAAGTTCCTGGGGCGAGCGGCGCTTGCTGGCGTGGCTCCGAGCGACGGCGACGAGCAACTTCTCCTCCGCGGCCGCACTGCAACTCCGGCGAGCGATTGGCGGCGTTCCTGAGCACGGGCCAGAGGGAAAAAGGGTGCGGGTGAGAGAGGCGAACAAGGGGAAGAGGTTGGGGGCATAGGGGAGAGAAGGGGAGAGGCAGCACGGCCTGGCCGTGGTCGTCGCCTACCTCGGGGCACGGCGAGCTCGAGGAAGGTTACGGCGACCCGAGGCTTCGCGGCCTCGGTCCTGGCCTCCTAGCGGTGCACAAGGGAGTGGAGAGTGTGAGGGGAAGGCAGTGGAGAGGGGTGGTGAGAAGAGGGGCACGGGGTGCCAATTTATAGCGGTCGGGCGGCGCACGGTGGACGCGGTGCCGAGGGCACCCGCGGTCGTGCGTGCTCGCCGTAGGCCGGTGGAGGGTTGCGGCTAGGTGCGGGGTGCTCGGGGGACCAGAATGGCGAGGTGTGATGGCATGGCGTGCTCGGGTGCGCTCGGGCTCTTGGCCCTGCCGTGAGCGCGCTCGGGCGGTGCACGGCGTGCGCGTCGTGGCGAGCTGTCGCGGCGTGCAGGGGGCTGCGGGCTGCCGTGCTATGCGGTGAGGGAACCAGGAGGTGAGGGAGAGAAGGGGGGGGGGCACGGTGCTGCGCACTGCGGTGCTGCCACCTCGGTTGCCCGGCGCGACATGGCGACGTGCGCAAGGCCGCCGCTGTCGCCGGCGTCTCCACGGCGACTCCGGCCACCATTTGGCTCCCTCCGGCGTGCAGCGTGATCGTGGTGACGAGGTGAGTGCAGTGGAGACATCAATTTGACAAATGATCAACGCCAGGCTCGAATTGATCCATGACATGGCTCGGATTTGGGAAGGGCAGGGTGGTGTTCATCAGGTGTTTGCTGAAATGTCTGAACCAAAACAGTATCATTTTGACTATTTAATTTTCCATATTTCTCTTAATTCTTTTGGGTCCAAACTTAGGATCTAGGCTAAGTATATTATTGGTGAGTGTTACAAAGTCTTTTTGAAATATTTGGAAATATTTCAATCATGAATTTCTAATTTGAATTTGAGGTTTTGAATTTGAGTTTTTGAAAGGGAATAGTTTGTAAAAATTAACTAGGAATGTTTATAATATTACTCTATTGATTTTGGTGTGAAAACAAAATTATGCTTCTTAATTTGGAAAAATAATGTGACATGTGTCACATGGTGTTTTGTTTTTGTGATTTGTTTTATTTGTTTTCTTTCCCTCAAATTTTTAATTAGAGCTAGAATTCAACAATCTTGCAAACAATGCAAACAAACAATACTCAAGAATTAAACATACACACATTTTTATAAGAAAAGTTTTTGTTGGCCCACATTTTTGCATTACTAATTATATTAATATTCTGGGATGTTATAGACTTCCCCCCTTAAAATAAATCTCGTCCCGAGATTTGCTAGGCCTGGGTACTAAAGAGGTTGGGAAACTCGCTTCTAAGATAGTCTTCACGTTCCCACGTGGCTTCATCTTCAGAGTGGTTAGTCCACTGGACTTTGTAGAACTTGATTGCTCGCCTGCGGGTGAGACGAACATCTTCGTCGAGAATCTTGAGGGGCGTCTCACGATAAGTCAGATCTTGATTCAGGTCGACGGACTGGTGATCGATGTTTTTGAAAACATCAGGCTGGTCAGGAACTTCAAGACATTTCCGGAGCAAGGAAATGTGGAAAACATCAAGGTAATCTGCTAACTCTTGAGGCAACTCCAGTTGATAAGACACCTCTCCTCGACGGGCAAGGATCTTGAAGGGTCCAATATATCTTGGCGCTAATTTTCCTTTGACATGGAAACGCTGCATTCCTTTAAGGGGTGTCACTCGGAGATAGACATAATCTCCGATATTGAAGGTGACATCACAACGTTTGGGATCAGCGTAACTCTTCTAACGGGATTGGGCGGTCTTGAGTCGCTCTCGGATAAGTTGTACTTGCTCTTCAGCCTCACGGAGGGTATCTGGTCCAAACAGTTTGCCTTCTCCGGTGTCGGACCAATTCAGGGGTGTACGACACTTCTTGCCGTAAAGGGCTTCAAAAGGGGCCATTTGCAGACTAGACTGGTAACTGTTGTTGTAGGAGAACTCTGCAAATGGAAGGCAATCTTCCCATTTGGATCCATAGGCTAGGACACATGCGCGAAGCATGTCCTCTAATATCTGGTTCACTCGTTCAGTTTGGCCATCTGTCTGGGGGTGATAAGCTGTGCTAAATGCTAACTTGGTTCCGAGGGCTTCGTGTAGGGCTTTCCAGAACCTTGAGGTGAATTGTGTGCCTCTATCGGATACAATCCTCTTAGGCACACCATGCAGGCTTACTATTCTGGAAATATACAGGTCTGCTAACTGATTTCCCCTATAGGTGGTGTTGACGGGAAGAAAATGGGCAACTTTGGTCAGCCTGTCAACGATGACCCATATTGAGTCATGGCCTCGGTTGGACCTTGGAAGTCCGGTGCTAAAATCCATTCCAATCTCATCCCACTTCCACTCGGGAATCTTTAAGGGTTGAAGCAATCTAGCGGGTCGCTGATGTTCAGCCTTGACTCGCTGACAAATATCACACTTGGCTACAAAAACACCAATTTCTCGCTTCATTCCGTGCCACCAAAATCTTTCACGGAGGTCTTGGTACATCTTGGTTCCGCCGGGGTGGATTGAGTAAGGGGTCTCGTGGGCTTCCTTTAGGATTAACTCCTTGAGTTCCGAGGTATTGGGGACACAGATACGACCATTGAATCTCAGCACTCCTTCTGCATCCTCGGTAAAACCAGGCGCTTTACCGAGAGAAATCTTCTTCTTGATTCCTTCTATGCTCTCATGACCTTTCTGGGCCTCCTTGATTTGATCAATCAGAGTTGGAGCTAACTCTAAATGGGCGAGATAGCCGTGGCTAACAAGCTCTAGTCCAAAATCTTTGAACTCCTTAAACAGGGCTGGCTGCTCTGCTTGGATCATGGCATTCAGGGTGCAGGGTTTGCGACTAAGGGCATCGGCAACTACATTAGCCTTTCCAGGGTGATAATTGATGCCGATATCATAATCCTTGATTAATTCCATCCACCTTCTCTGTCGCAAATTTAACTCCCTCTGCGTGAAGATATACTTCAAGCTCTTATGATCCGTATAGATCTCGCAGCGATGTCCCGCCAGATAGGAGCGCCACGTCTTCAGAGCAAGAACAACATCGGCTAACTCCAGGTCATGGGTTGGGTAGTTCTCTTCATGTGGTCGCAACTGTCGAGACAGATACGACACCACCTTGCCTTCTTGCATCAGAACACAACCCAGTCCTAGACGTGATGCATCGCAATACACGTCGAAAGTCTTGGTGACGTCTGGCATAATCAGGACAGGGGTTGAGGTCAATCTCTTCTTTAATTCCTGGAAACTCTCTTCACACTTCTGAGTCCATTCAAATTTCTTGTCCTTTTTCAGCAGTTGGGTAAGGGGTTTGGCTATACTGGAGAATCCCTCAACGAACTTGCGGTAGTATCCCGCTAGTCCGAGAAAGCTTCGGATTTCAGTCACACTAGTTGGGGCTTCCCAGTTCACAATGGCTTGGATCTTCTCTGGGTCAACAGAAATTCCTCCCGCAGACACAACATGTCCGAGAAATGAGACTTCACTGAGCCAAAACTCACACTTGCTAAACTTGGCATACAACTGATGCTCTCGGAGGGTTGCTAAAACTAGACGCAGGTGTTCAGCATGCTCTTCTTCAGTTTTGGAGTAAATAAGGATGTCATCAAGGAAAACTACCACAAACTTGTCAAGATACTCCATGAAGATCTTGTTCATGAGGTTCATAAAATAGGCTGGGGCATTGGTCAGACCAAAGGACATTACGGTGTACTCAAATAAACCGTAACGGGTTGTGAAGGCAGTCTTGGGAATGTCTGTCTCTCGGATTCTTAACTGATGATACCCTGACCGAAGATCGATCTTGGAAAAGACTCGGGCTCCGTTCATTTGATCGAACAGATCCTCAATCTTTGGGAGAGGGTACTTGTTTTTGATGGTCACATCATTTAACCTGCGATAATCCACACACAGGCGTGTGGTACCATCTCTCTTATCCACAAAAATAATGGGTGATCCCCAGGGTGAAGCACTTGGGCGAATAAGCCCTTTGCTGAGCATATCTGCTAACTGCTTCTTCAACTCAACCAGTTCTTCTGGATTCATCCGATAAGGTCTTTGGGATATGGGGGCTGTCCCGGGGATAAGTTCAATGATGAACTCAATATCCCGATCCGGTGGCATACCAGGCAATTCTTCAGGAAAGACATCTTGGAACAGGTGAACAACACGGATCTCATCTAGGGTGGGTCGAGTTATGCTCTCATGGCATCCTGGTTGGGGTCGACTGGTTTGTGACACATATTCCACTTCTACTCCTTTGTCGGTGGTGAGGGATACAGCTCTTCTGGCACAGTCAATTCGACCACGGTACTTGGCTAACCAATTCATACCCAGTATGACATCTATTCCTTGGGTTCCTAGGACGATTAAGTCGACTAGGAACTTTTCCCCTTTGATCTCAAGAGAAACGTCCGGGCAAAATGACTTGGTATCTATGGTGGATTCTGGGATTTGGATGACCATGGGTTTGGGTAAGAGGTTTCCGACTAAACCTCCCTTAGCAACAAATTCTTGGGTAACAAAAGAATGAGTAGCACCAGAATCAAACAGAACAGTTGCAGGTACTGAGTTGACAAGGAACGTACCCAGCACAACATCTGGTGCATCCATGGCCTCTTCAGCATTGATGTGGTGCAGGCGTCCCTTGGCAACAGCCACATTTCCGCTGGGTGCGGGGTTCTTGCCATTTCCATTGCGGCCTTGGCCGTTGTTCGGCGCCTGTGCATCGGGGCGTGGACCATTCTTCTTAGGATTGGGGCATTCTTTGGAGTAGTGACCTTTGGTGCCGCAATTGAAACAGACAACATTGGCATTGCGGTTGAAGTTGTTAGAGTTCCCTCCGGGACGGGTGTTGTCATTGGGACGGCTGAAGTTGTTTGAGTTGTTTGGGTGATTAGGGTAATTGGGGCGTGGGTTTGGTGGTGGTCGATAGGCTGGCTTGGGGTTTGGTGGGTGGGTGCGAGGCTTCTGGCTGCTCGAACCTTCCTGGGCAATCATTCTCCTCTTACGACCTTCAAACATGGACTTGCGCTTGGTCTCCAACTGGATGGCCTTGTCCACAAGTGATTCCAAATCAACAAAGTCATGGATAACCAAGGCGCATTGCAGTTCATCATGAAGTCCGTTCATGAAACGCTCCATCTTCCTCCTCTCGGTGTCGACGTCATCAGGAGCATACCGAGACAAGTCAGTGAACTCATCGAGGTATCCGACCACATCCTTACTTCCCTGCCGCAACCTGCGGAATTCATCCTTCTTCCTCTCAATGAGTCCGCGGGGAATGTGCTTCTTGCAGAACTTCTCCTGGAAATCATCCCAGCTGATAGCATATCCAGCTTGCTGGAGAGCCTTGGTAGCTTCCCACCAAGACCGTGCTGGTCCTGCAAGATAGTGGGTCGCATACAGCACCTTCTCCGGTTCTCCCACGGCTGCAACTTCCAGGTTGTTGTTAATGGTGCGAAGCCAGTCATCGGCCTCAAGTGGGTGAAGTCCCTTGGAATAGGTGGGTGGGTTGGTCTTTTGGAAGTCGCTCAAAGTGGACCGCTGATTTCCTTCACCATTGCCATTGCCATTGTTGTTGTTGTTGTTGTTGTTGTTGTTGTTGTTGTTGTTGTTGTTGTTGTTGTTGTTGTTGTTGTTGTTGTTGTTGTTGTTGTTGTTGTTGTTGTTGTTGTTGTTGTTGTTGTTGTTGTTGTTGTTGTTGTTGTTGTTGTTGTTGTTGTTGTTGTTGTTGTTGTTGTTGTTGTTGTTGTTGTTGTTGTTGTTGTTGTTGTTGTTGTTGTTGTTGTTGTTGTTGTTGTTGTTGTTGTTGTTGTTGTTGTTGTTGTTGTTGTTGTTGTTGTTGTTGTTGTTGTTGTTGTTGTTGTTGTTGTTGTTGTTGTTGTTGTTGTTGTTGTTGTTGTTGTTGTTGTTGTTGTTGTTGTTGTTGTTGTTGTTGTTGTTGTTGTTGTTGTTGTTGTTGTTGTTGTTGTTGTTGTTGTTGTTGTTGTTGTTGTTGTTGTTGTTGTTGTTGTTGTTGTTGTTGTTGTTGTTGTTGTTGTTGTTGTTGTTGTTGTTGTTGTTGTTGTTGTTGTTGTTGTTGTTGTTGTTGTTGTTGTTGTTGTTGTGAGCGGCAGCTATCTGTTGCAGGGCAGCGATATGAGCTTGACGCTCAGTCCGGGCAGCTTGGCGTTCCTCCATGATGAGTGCAAGAAGTTGGGCGGTGGTTGGTTCCGGTGGGGGTGGTGGTGCTCCTCCATCCGCGTTGGAGCGACGAGTGTCCACCATCCTGAAGCACACCGGGTATAAGGGGCAAGCAAAAAGGGGTTTGACCAAGGAAAGATGGGTTTTGCGTAGAGATTGATTTACTAAGGATTATAGGAGAAACATTTTACACAGATTTAACAAGACTAGCACACATTCATATAGCACAACCATTACATCAAGAGTTCACCATATCAAGCCTACAACATTTTTCCTTAAGCTAAAGTACATAGTAAAAGTTCCAAAAGAACCACAACTTTGACTCTACTAGCGATAGGGGGTCGACCTAATCCTGCGGTAGAACTCAAGTAACTCGCCTACTGAGGTGGAACCTCAGGCTCTGCCATGTCAGCATCGGACTGGTAGGGTGGCTCCTCTGGATCCTCCTCCTCATCATCCTCATCCTCATCGTCCATCTCCTCCAGATAGTCGTCATCGTCACTGAGGAAAGCATCGTTCTCCTTGCGGAGATCCTCGCCCTCCTCCTCCATCTCGTCAGTACGGAGCTCCAAATCCTCTATCAGCTCATCCTGCTCTACAACCTTCTTGCGGAGCTTCGCTATGGTCTTCCGCATCTGGGTTCCCTTCTTGAGAAGAGCGGCCTTCTCAGTCTTCAGCTGTGCCTCACTCTCGCGACTCTCCTTGAGCGAGAGACGCTCAAAGTGAGACCGAAGCCTAGCGCACCTCAAATCCTCCTGGGTGCGAAAGAGCATAATCTCCATGTCCAGGATATACTCTCCGAATGTCGGGTGCAGAGGGGACCGAATTGGGTGTCCATCGATGGTGCGCCTCCCGTAGAACTGGAAACGAGAGTTTACCAGCTCCGCCTTGTGTTCCTCACAAAGCCGGGATAGCATCCGCTGCATGGAACGACACAGTCCATCGTCCCAGTGGACGTCCATGAGGGTGAAAGAGAGTGCCCTGGATCCGGAGGACTTGATGTTCCCGCGAACAGACGCCTCGATCAACCAGGACAGGTTCCCGTTACCGGGAGCGTCCACCTTGGCTCCCTTAAACTCAGGAGTGGGACGTCCTAGCAGCTTGGTCAACTCAAACAAGTCCTTCTCGAACATCAACTTGCCGTCCTTCTCCAGCTGAACGAACTCGGTGAAATGGATCGCCATCTATAATTTTTTAGTCAAATTTTTAAGTTAGTGAGATGGCAAGTATATCAAAATTTTAATGGAAGGGACAATATGTGAGCAGATTTTTAAGTTTATTAAAATGACAAGTGTGGCAAGTTTTTATGAATATGAGAGAAAACTTAGTAGTTTGTAAGAAGAGAATTTTGCATAAGTGAGAGGGTAAGAGATAAGCACTTTTAAACTAATTCTTTCCTTTGTTTTCTTTTAAAACTTAACTTTTGTAATAACTACCTAGCGACCATGCAAATCTAAGGCTCCTAAAGTCGAGATGGCTCTGATACCAATTCTGTGGGGACCCCGGACTAACTGTCTGAAATACCCGATTATGCTTAACACAACGATCCCATGATCAGTCTGTCGTTGCACATAACCCGAATTGAATACCAAAGTTTACATCCATTACAATACCGAATTAAAGTCTTACATAAATGGTCATTCAGACCAAGTCTTACATAGGTGCCTTCAAGGGCCAAACCAAAACAATCAGCGGAAATAAGGCGTAGTAGACATCAAATCCTAGCGATGACCCGACAGGCAGTCGACTTATGAAGATCCTTAGTTGGCATAGATGTCGCCATACTCTTCCTGGGCGTAGGACTCCTCGAAGTCTGGCTACGACAATAGCAGAGACAAAGCTAGTATGAGTACATTTGAATGTACTCGCAAACTACTCCAACATGAGTGCACTAGTCTCAGTTTTAGTTTCACACTTTTATTTATTTAAGACATCTCTTATATCTTTGTTGAAGAAGATAAGGAAATTATAACTACTCTTAATATCTCAATGTTATTAGTTTCTTCAAAAACTCCTCCTTTTCCGACCATAAACCATTATGGTAATTATTTTCCAACTACCTCATACCGATCCGTTGGTATAGGTGTATGGAACATTCTCCAATTTCTTTTTTCTTTTAAAACTCAATTCTTTTCCCATAAATTGCACATGGTCAAAGTAGGGCCTCTCAACTGTCCATATCCGAGGACTCGGCTATTCGAATAGTTTAATTACCCTCTGTAGAGGTAGCACGCTTTTCCCACACTCATCCGATAACTCATCGTGTCAGCCACGCTTCGCCATACCAGCGGTATGCGAAGTTGAGTCACCGACCCTAGTCTTTCCTTTGCTCATGCTAGTATAGGATCCTGCCCATATGATACTTCCCATCGACACTTAACCCAGCCCGTCGGGATCTAAGTGTGAGGACTCACATGTTTTATCTGGCGGTGTATAGGGGACATCCTTCTATCCTCCTCCTTATCTACTCATAGATGTTGAGCGAGGACCCAGGTCAAGGGTAGGTCGTCAAACCATTCCCTCATGCATAACAGAGTCATCTCTGTTGATGCAGTGCCCCATACTAATAAGAGCAAACTATATGACTAGACCCTTTCCCATATGTGGGTAAATGTGGTCGCACAGAGTATCGGCTGATCGACGTAAGTACTAAGACACAATGTGCTTTTCTCAAAAACCACCTTTCTCCATTTCTTTACTTCAACACCATATCATAGTGCTATATATCCACACAAGTTTTCAAAGGAGTTTTGAATAAACAAATCTTGAATTTTCCATCCTATAGTTTTAGCATATACTTCTACATTGGGTGGCAAAAAAATCTCTATATACTTTTAAAAAGGGTTTTATAAACCTTGGCCTTTGAAAAATGATTTGTAAATCTAGATGCATAAGTTATGTGCAAGCTCAGAGAGTAGCTTGCCTTGCTCAACAAAGTGGTCTTGGTCTTGATCTTCAGGTTCCACAAATCCTTCCTCCTCGATATATCCGGCAACGTTCTCGTCTAATACACAAGCAATCAATACAACCAATCACTAGCCTATTCAAACAATCATCATAGCATTACACTCTTAGAGGTTCTAATTAACCATTCCACATATCAAACAACACTATGTGGTTTCAGTTTAATTGATTTAACCATTATTCCATTGTATTTTAATTAGGGCAGAAACTTGTTGCACATGTTTAATTGCATAGCTTGAGTTCTGTTTGTCACAAAAATACAAACTAAAATTCTACAGAAAGCTAATGATGTGTGGAAGATGACACAATTGGGTTTGGGTCATTTGGAGTTACCAAACTACCTACACATTGTTTTGAATCCAGAAGCCAATTAATAAGGTTTTGGCTATTATTTAAATTATATTCATCTAAAAATTAAACCCTTTTAGGGATGGCTAACCATAGTTAAATGTGACCTAATAAAATTAGTTTCAACTAATTTGGATTATCAGAGTATCAGAAACAAACTAGTTTAGAATTTAAACATGCTAATGTATTTTGAATGTTGTATTTTTATTATACATCCAAATGGAGTGAAACTAGCTTAGTTGGATAGAGAATTTCATAAGCTTTCCAGAACAGTTGGATTTGCTCCATTTGGAGTTGTAAATCTAAAGTTATGGATTTTCTAATTTTGAGTTCAGTACTGATTTTTAAATGGAATTTAAATTCAAATTAAATCCAGAGTGGATAATGATTAAAACCCTGACAGAGGGGACCCACCAGTCAGCGACTGATGGCGCGCGCGCGGTTTCATTTAAACCTGACGCGTGGGACCCGCATGTCAGATTTTTATTAATTTAAACGAACCGGTACGCGACCGATGGATGAAGATCTAACGGCTCACGACGCTCGCGTCGCCGGCGACCAAACCCGAGCGGCGCTGCGGCTCCGGCGACGGCGAGGGGGACGGATAGCTCACCTAGGGGGCTCGGGAGGGCGTGCGGACGGTGCAGAACGACGGCGGCGACTCGGGGAAGTTCCTGGGGCGAGCGGCGCTTGCTGGCGTGGCTCCGAGCGACGGCGACGAGCAACTTCTCCTCCGCGGCCGCATTGCAACTCCGGCGAGCGATTGGCGGCGTTCCTGAGCACGGGCCAGAGGGAAAAAGGGTGCGGGTGAGAGAAGAGAACAAGGGGAAGAGGTTGGGGGCATAGGGGAGAGAAGGGGAGAGGCAGCACGGCCTGGCCGTGGTCGTCGCCTACCTCGGGCACGGCGAGCTCGAGGAAGGTTACGGCGACCCGAGGCTTCGCGGTCTCGGTCCTGGCCTCCTAGCGGTGCACAAGGGAGTGGAGAGTGTGAGGGGAAGGCAGTGGAGAGGGGTGGTGAGAAGAGGGGCACGGGGTGCCAATTTATAGCGGCCGGGCGGCGCACGGTGGACGCGGTGCCGAGGGCACCCGCGGTCGTGCGTGCTCGCCGTAGGCTGGTGGAGGGTTGCGGCTAGGTGTGGGGTGCTCGGGGGACCAGAATGGCGAGGTGTGATGGCGTGGCGTGCTCGGGTGCGCTTGGGCTCTTGGCCCTGCCGTGAGCGCGCTCGGGCGGTGCACGGAGTGCGCGTCGCGGCGAGCTGTCGTGGCGTGCAGGGGGCTGCGGGCTGCCGTGCTATGCGGTGAGGGAACCAGGAGGTGAGGGAGAGAAGGGGGGGCACGGTGCTGCGCACTGCGGTGTTGCCACCTCGGTTGCCCGGCGCGACATGGCGACGTGCGCAAGGCCGCCGCTGTCGCCGGCGTCTCCACGGCGACTCCGGCCACCATTTGGCTCCCTCCGGCGTGAAGCGTGATCGTGGTGACGAGGTGAGTGCAGTGGAGGCATCAATTTGACAAATGATCAACGCCAGGCTCGAATTGATCCATGACATGGCTCGGATTTGGGAAGGGCAGGGTGGTGTTCATCAGGTGTTTGCTGAAATGTCTGAACCAAAACAGTATCATTTTGGCTATTTAATTTTCCATATTTCTCTTAATTCTTTTGGGTCCAAACTTAGAATCTAGGCTAAGTATATTATTGGTGAGTGTTACAAAGTCTTTTTGAAATATTTTGAAATATTTCAATCATGAATTTCTAATTTGAATTTGAGGTTTTTTGAAAGGGAATAGTTTGTAAAAATTAACTAGGAATGTTTATAATATTACTCCATTGATTTTGGTGTGAAAATAAAATTATGCTTCTTAATTTGGAAAAATAATGTGACATGTGTCACATGGTGTTTTGTTTTTGTGATTTGTTTTATTTGTTTTCTTTTCCTCAAATTTTTAATTAGAGCTAGAATTCAACAATCTTGCAAACAATGCAAACAAACAATACTAAAAATTAAACATACACACATTTTTATAAGAATTTTTTTTATTGACCCACATTTTTGCATTACTAATTATATTAATATTCTGGGATGTTACAGAGACATTCAAACATTCATTACAAACAGAAGTAGACTTAATCGTGTTACCCTATAGGTTTGATAGCGAGTGGACATGCATGACCTAGTCAATAACCAACATCGTGCATGTGGACGTCCACGATGGCTCCACCACTATACGAAGATGCTCTTTTTGAACATGTTGGTTCCCATGTGTATTCCAATTGCTTTAGGATACCTATCAATACCTGAGGCGACATACGACGACACCTTGCGATCAATACTCTTGATCATTGTGTCTTATTATCCTCGTTACCGTTACAATACCTTTTCTTGTTACCATATTCCGGTATCCCCATAATTAATATCATGACTTGTATGTGCATATTTATTATGGCACCTCCATACCGAGTGGCCCCTGGTTGTATCTCTCTATTTTCTTGATTAGAAATTCCCAATCTTGAACAATTATGACTTGATGCACACTTTCGTGACTACCCAACAATAGCCGTTTTGGTTACCAAGCTTACGATGTAACGATTGACTATGCCAAAGCAACCTTCCGAGTGTACATAACCACGAACGTCCTCATGGTTCTAAGGATCTACTCATGTTAACCTTCTGTGATTTACTATATTACAAGATCTCGTAGTAAATCAAACAAATGGGTATACTTCCGACCCATGACTAGGAAAACGTAGTCATCTAACAACATCGAGTTAATCTTAGAGGAAAGGCTAGGAATTTAAGGTGTTCATATTCTACACGCATGATTTTCCTCTCATTCTCGCACTCAGGGCCACAACATTTATAACATCGAGAAAATGAACATTAATTATGAAGCATGTAATAATAATAATGAATAATATTATTACCCCTAGGGCATACCTCCAACACGCATATCCCCTTGACTATATAAGGAGGGCGGGGGCTTATTGGGAGCTCCACCCAAAACGCTAGCCGATGGTTCCCTCATGCCACTCTTGTTCCTCCTCTCGCAGCCACGTCGTGAAGCCTTGTAGAAACTCAACCATAATTTACACCACCACAACATTGTGTTGTTGAGTCCGATCTAATATACTTCTCCCTCCAGTGTGCTGGATCAAGGAGGAGACGTCATCAAGGTGTGCGTGTGCAAGTCTCAAAGGTGCCGCGTGTTGCGGTGCTGATTGGACAAACTTCGTGAACATCTTCATCGAGCTACATTGTGACAAACATCTAACATACGTGTTCTACGAGGGTACAATGATCTTACCCTCCCATTACTTGCATCTCCTACATTGGATCTTGAGTGTTGTTTCCGCATGTGACAGATTTCTTTTGTTTCTATCAAGCATACTCCTACACGCTTGTAGGGCGGTGGCGTTGTTTGGCATCATGGTGGCGTCAACCAGAAGCATTGCAAGGTCATTGTATTGATCTTGTCACGAAGACAGGTCGGTGGAAGACGACTGTTGTGACATCTGGAGCATATGCATACGGTGAGAATTCCGGATTTAGATGTATAGCCTTCGGTGTAAGGTCAGAGTAATGGGTCCCATCATCAATCAAGGCTCTTGAAATAAAAATATATTGGTTAGCCCTTTTCATCAATTGAGACTTTCGATATAATCGGACAATACATTAATTTTACATATGCTATCAGAGTCAAAATGTTTCAAGTTCAACACCCTGCTCACGCAGGAAAAAATTTGGCTGCCTGCACACCGAACCACGGTATGGACTATAGACTAAACATGAGGGGGAGTATTGAAATATAAATATATTGTCAGATCTTTCTATCAGTTTGGACTTATAGCATGATTAGGTAGTGAATCAATTTTATAATGGTAATCCAATCAAGTTTGTAGGTGTAACCTCGGATGCATCGGTTGATTCGATTAATGAAAAATGGTGTGTGTATCATTTTGATGCAAATGCTTAGGATTTGAACCTCCTTTTCGAAGAAAACTGATTGACTGAATCATCCTTAGATATATAGAAGGTTTATGTCAGTGCACTGGCGGAGCTGCCTTATGGCCAACCTGGGCCGTGGCCCGCCCAGGTTTTTTGACAAAAAAAAATCAACTAGTAGTATGCTGTGTGCACAAGCGCAGCCAGCCCAAGCCCATCAGAAGTGTTTCCTCGTCTTCTCGACTTCTCGCTCGTTTCTCTGTTTCCTCATCTCTCCAGTCTCCACGAACAGGAACAGAAGTACAAAACCAGTCCATGCTAGCTGCTAGGTCTAGCGATTTGGACACGATAAGAAATACAGGAGAATAATTGGAATAGGAGGGGATCGGTGGAGGCCAAGCAGCAGCGCCCCCGCGCCACCCGCATCTTGGCCGCCGCCGCCACAACACCTCCTCAAACCTGAAGGAACGGCCGCACCGGTCGCCGGTCGAGGTCCAGCTCTGACTGAATCGAGCATTTTTATTCTTAAATTTCGCTGTTTGGGTACTTCTTCCTTCTTTCCCCAAATTTATGGCTATCAATTGGATGGTATGGTAGCAGTTCACGGTTGTTTGCTTACCATTTTTTTTGTTCAATTTTGCACAGCCATGGGAAAGGCAACTCAGAGAAGAATTGATTTTGTTCTGAAAAGAAAACGAGATGATACATTAGCACCAGTGGATGATCCTTTACCTTTGATTGAATTGGAACAACATCAACATAACCATGCTGAAGGTCTTCGCAATGAACCGGTTATTTTTCAAGGTGTCGAGTTCTTGCAGCGAGATCCAGAATTACGTCCTCAGATTTGGCAATATCCACTAGATCAAAGAGATAGTGTGAGAAGAGCATATTTGTTCTTAGGCCCTATGCAACCCCGTCTACAAAATTATAAACTTTTCGGTGAAGAAGGGCATCGACGTCGCTTCCAGTATAACTGGTTTGGTCTTTTTCCATCATGGCTTGAGTACTCGGAGGACAAACATTGTGCATATTGTCTATTTTGCTTTCTGTCCAACAGCAAGGAGAATACACGAGGTGGTTCACATGTCTTCACGGTAGATGGATTTAAAGGAAGAGGATTAATAGTGGGAAAAATTGTGCATTCTTGACTCACATTGGTTCTGGACCATGCTCTGCACACAACAATGCAACAACTAGTTGTCATGCTTTAATGCATCAACCGTGCCACATAGAAAATGTTATAGCGGTTAAGGACAAGGAGAAAGTAGAAAGAAACCGCTTGCGGCTAAAAGTCTCAGTTGCTAGTGTCAAGTGGCTTGCATCTCAAGGTTGTGCTTTTAGAGGGCATGATGAAAGTGATCAGTCAAAGAATAAAGGAAACTTTATTGAAATGGTGGATCTTCTTGCAGAATTCAACCCTGAGATTGCCAAAGTTGTGAGGGGGAATGCTCCATACAATTCAAAATACACATCTCCTGATATTCAAAAGGAGATCTTGAGTATATATGCATGCAAAATCCAGAAGCATATCCGTGAGGAGATTGGGGATTCTAAATTCTCTATTTTAGTAGATGAAACATGTGATGTGGCAAAGAGAGAGCAAATGGCGTTGGTTCTGAGATTTGTTGATAAAGATGGTGTGTTACAAGAGAGATTTTTTGAATTGATACATGTGGCGAACACAAGGTCTTTGACTCTTAAAGATGAGCTGACCGCTGTTTTAATAAAGCATGGTTTCGACATTCATAACCTTCGAGGACAAGGTTATGATGGGGCTAGTAACATGAGAGGTGAGTTGAATGGACTCCAGGCTCTTTTTCTCCAAGAATGCCCATATGCGTATTATGTCCATTGCTATGCCCATCGCTTGCAACTTGCTCTAGTTGATGCATCCAAGAAATTGATCTTTGTCATAAACACGACTGACTCCTCTTCAAAGCGCCACGATGAGCTTCATCTTGCCCAAGTAGTTGAACTAGAAAATGGAATCTCTAATGGTAGCATCGAGACAGGTCAAGGGGCAAATCAGATCCTTGCACTTAAGCGACCAGGAGACACGAGACGGGGCTCTCATTTTGCTTCAGTTTACAGCCTTATAAACTTGTTTGGTGTTGTTTATTCTCGTATCCAAGATATGGCTGCCGATGGATCACTTGGGTCAATACGTGCAGATGCAGACACTTCCTTTGGCTACTTATCATCATTTGAGTTCATATTTATATTATGTTTGATGAAGGAAACATTTGAGATAACTGAAATACTTGGCCAAGCTTTTCAGAACAAGTCACAAGATATTATAAATGCTGTTCGCCTAGTATCCTCAACAAAACAGTGTCTTCAAGAGCTAAGATCAGAAGATGGTTACCAACAGTTTATTGGCACAGTTGTTGAATTTTGTGTAAACCACTCCATTGCCATTCCTGATTTTGAGGATACATACATACTGCATGGTGGTCGTGCACGTCATCAGCCTGATAAATTCACCAAGGAGCATTACTTCTGAGTGGAAATTTTCTATGCAACATTGGACACTCAACTATTTGAACTAAATCGAAGGTTTAATGAGAAGGTGATGGATCTTTTATCTACTAGTGCCACTTTAATTCCGAGAAACAAATTCAGAGGGTTCAAAGCTACTGCTATATGTGAGATGGTGAAAAAAATACTATCCAGCTGATTTTCCCCAAGATATTTATGCATTGCAACAACAACTAAAACATTTTGTTTTGGATGCTTCCAAAGATGAAGAGCTGAAGAATATCTCAACATTGATTGATCTTTGTCGATGCCTTGTGGAGACTGGAAGACATACTATTTACAATTTGATTGAAAGGTTACTCCGCCTGCTTATTACTCTTCCGGTTTCAACGGCGAGTGTTGAACGCACATTTTCTAGTATGAAGATTATCAAAACAAGGTTGCGCAATAAAATGGAAGATGACAATCTTTCGCACCAGATGTTAGTTAACATAGAGAGTGATATTCTGGAGAACTATAGCTATGACGATGTCATTGAGGATTTTAAAAGGATCAAGGATCGCGCTGCTGATTTGTAGTATGTATCTCCCTGCGTACACATCTATTGTGTACCTTCTTTTGGTATAACTTCTTTTGTTCAGTAGTAATTCTATATGTATGTATGCTGATGCTGTTGAACAAATGACTAATGTGAAACGGTATGATTTAGAGGATTTTTTGTGCTGCTTTCTTATAGTCTGGCCCGCCCTTAAATTTCTTTCAAGCTCCGCCACTGTGTCAGTGGATGTCTTGTATGAATCTCGTTAAGTTTCTCGTGTTTAACTATCGTTAGGTACAGTACACGGGGATGCATGCAGAAGCATCACGCATTCGTACCACGGTACGACCGGAGCGTCAGGTGGGGCTGGCCAGGTAGCCGTACTGCCGGTCGTCACCGTAGCCGCCGGCAGTCTCCGGCTCGAAACCGAGCACCCTCGCACGCTCCACGTAGGCGCGCTTCACGTTGGGCCGCTGGTACGCCAGCAGCCGCGCCACGCTGCGGCTCGCGTCGGCGCGGAACGGCCGACCGGACCCGGCGAAACCATCGAGCAGGTGGAGGTACGCCTCCAGGTCGTGGCAGCACGCCGGCCCCGCGTCCGGGCGCAGGCACGGCGAGTCATGGCTGTCCAGCCTCAGCTCCGCGCCACCCGCGTGCGCGTACCCCTCGGCGATCGTCGCCGGCCTCGCGAGCCCCGGGACGCGCGTCACCATGTCGCCGGCGTTCACCACGCGCAGCACGTTCACCCCGCGCTCGCTCTGCAACCTGTCGGCGAACGCGCGGTTGCCGGTCTTCGGCCCGCCGAAGGACACCACGGCGATGGGTGGCGGGCGATGGCCATCAGCAGCGGTACATGCACTCTCCGCGTCGGCGGCCAGGCACGCGCTGAGCTCGTCGGCAGCGAGGAGGGCCAACGAAGCGCCGAGGCTGTGGCCCACAACTGTGATGCTCAGCTCCTCGCCCTTGTACACCTCCACAAGGCGTCTCACTTCCTCCACAATGGCGTCGGACAGGCTAGCCACGTTGGCGCCGGCCGTCTTGTATAGGCTCAGGAACCCCTTCGCCACCTTCGGTGCCTGCTGCTGCTGCTGCACCGATATGTCGTCGTCGTCTGACACTGGCACGAGGCCCGTGCGGAGGTTTTCGGCCCACTCAAGGCACGTGGCAGTGCCACGCAGCACGATGGCGATGTCGCGTCGGCCCATGCGCCGTACCTCGCGGTCGTTGTCGCAGACGGCGACGTAGCCCACGAAGCTGGAGCGCTGCGTGAGCCACTGGGGCGCCGATCGCTGCTGCGCCCACGGCGGGATGGACAGGGACGACGTCGCGAACAGGCTGCGCGTCGTCCGATACGACCGATCCGGGAGCACGAGTGCGCGGTTCTGGCCGTGGACGTCCGACACCGACGACGGCATGGAGTGGAAAGCGGCGTACGCGGCCTGCACGAAGTCGCCATACCGGAGGACCTCGCGGCGGAGGTTCTGGTCGAGCGGGTCGACGAGGCCCTCCCACGCGCCCTCGCCGTGGTACCGTCGCCATTCGGCTGCAATGGAGCCCCTCGGCGACGGCCGCGGCGAGAGCGTGAGGAGCCGCTGCATGTGCGCCAGGCTACGCGGGGACATCTCCTCCGCTGCCGGCTTGCTCGTGAACGGCAGGAGCGTGGACAGGTTCAGCGCGTTCAGGAGCCCTCCACGGCCGCTGCGGTCAACGGCGGTGGTAGCCTCGACCTCGTCCCGCGGATCGGCGGCCGTTGTCTTCTTGCGCCGGAGTGGGAGCGGGAGCGGTGGCGGGCGAACAAGCAGGCGCTCGAGGTTGGCGAGGTGCGTCCGCGTGCTGACAGAGCTGGGCCTGCCCATTGCGTTTGGGTTGAGCGGGGATGGGTGGCTGTGGCGGATGGGCGCCGTGACTGCAGCCGCGGCGGCGGACATGGCCGGATAACCCAACTCCTCTTCTACGTACGTGGAGTAGTTGTCGATGGAGTTCGTGTGTCGTGCACACTGCAGAGCATGGCAAGTGTGCTTGTTTATAGCTAAGCAGAAGGCGCGCGCGCGCACTAAAACGTGCAGCACGTGTTGCCGCGGCCCATGAGTGTCCTTGTCACGCGCTGCAATTTTGTTTCTTCAGGTCTGATTTAGTTCAGCCAATCAGTGAGATTAGTTATCCGACGCCCGATTGCTCAGAAACATAATGCTCCCATTACCGCATGACCTTTCCAAAAGTGCACTAAAGAAAAGCTTGAAGCTGAAATAATGGGGATTGGTCGCTTGTCGATTGGCTTTGCCGTCCTGCACTGTTCTTTGCTTGATTTCTTGGTCATAATTTATTTATTTTTTGAAACGAGATTATTTAAGTATTAGTATAGGTCGTACACTACAGTAGTGAAGCGCCAGTAAATCCTCACTATTGCAAAATGAAATGCAAGAAACAATTGATCGTTTTGGACATCTCTCTAGGTCTTATTTGGGGATTACAGTACAAACACAACCATCTACACTATAATTAGCTGAAATCTGAATATTGAATCTTACCCTGCCAAGAGGCCTTGCTCGTCAGTAGGCAGCACTTACACTGTAGAGTTCCTATCAGAACGGTTGGAGCGTTAGTTGGGTCACTGGCAGAGGAGCTTCTCCGACCAGCCCAAGCCGCAATTTCGAGAAGCCTCGCCGAAAGCCTGAAACTGTTCACACCACGCGCGTAGTCAATACAACCGGCCGGCCAGCATGTTGCATGCACGACGCTGGCCAATTATATACAAGGATTTGCCTAGCACGCTATATTTAATTCACACGGAATGATACTATTTGGACGGTCAGTACGTTCATTGATGTGTGATGCAAAGAAAGGTAAATGAAATAAAATAGGTAGTTGCCCTAACATCACCATCCAATGTAAAATGAGTATACAAAGTAATAAATGAATAATTCTATGTTACCACATATATGACACTAACTATAGAGTTAGTAACATGGAGTAGTAATACATGTATGTTACTACTCCCTGCTGTGAACAATCTTAGATTATCCATACCCAAATAATTAAGGTGGTAACATAGATTTCATGAAGATATAAAGGATGACGAGGCATATATTTAAAGAGCAAATAGAAATTAAAGTGCATATATAGTTACCATCACATAGCGCTTGCTAAAATGAAAAGACTATAACCTATGAAATAAGTTCATCTATGTTAGTACCTTTAAGTTACTTTGCACTATGGAGATACTAATACAGACTAGTAATATATACATGTTACTAGCCTAAGTTACTCCCCACTATGACTAGTTATGAAAATTATGTATCCAGTCGAGAAGCCGGCTTATCAACATTGGTGAACACAATATACTAAATGTCACATTATTACTCATGTTTCTCATAATTTATTTGATGTATATTGCTCGATATATGTATTGAACATAGATATACAAGTTGCCGCTAAGGCTAGAAATAGGTGTATGCTGATTTGCCTCCACCCATGTCCGCACTTCACAAAACCTATTCTTAACCAAAGGAGTCACTAAGTCTAGTCTAATATGAAATCAAGTATTTCTGTTTGCAATAGTGAATTCTCAGTATAACAAAATCTAACTCTAAATGATTTCGTAGGTGGGTGTTTATTTAGAACTTAAGAGTGTTTGGTAAGTTTATGAGGTGCCGAAAACCAACTTTGTGTATGTGACTAACTAATTTTGATGTTACTATGGATTTGTAACTTTTATTGATCTATAATTTTAATTGTATTAGTTCAGTCGATGTCTTTCGTTATTAATACAAGACTTTCTCATGGAAAAATGATGCTTTATAGCTCTATTGGGAGATGCCAATTTGGACAGACTAAGAAAAGTGACATCATGATCTTAAGTTTTAACAAAATGGTAAATATATTGGGCATCATAAGGAAAGGTGAAGACATCACGTCTTTGCTGATCATTTTTATACTGTAGTGTGGACACTTTCTATGTTGCAAACTTCCAATGGACTATATTACCATCGATTTTGACCATCGCTTAAACGAGCTATGTTTAGACCTGTTTCCAGACTTCTCTTGTCTTGATTATTTTCCGGACCACCAAAATCAGGATGACATGTTGATGCACACGGTGGGTGTGTTGTTGGGAGACCCCAAGAGGAAGGTATGAAGTAGTGCAGCAACAAATTTCACACAGTATGAAACCAAGGTTATCGAACCAGTAGGAGATGAAGAGTTCCCTCGAGGTTGTTGGTGGAGACGTTGGCACGGCGCAACACCATCGTCAGCAACGAACGTGTAGCCTGCACACAAACAATCAAGATACTTTACCCCAACTTAACAGTGAGGTTGTCAATCTCACCGACTTGCTGTAACAAAGAATTACACGTATGTGTGAAACAAAGAGTGTATGTTTTCAGAAATTAACAGGTTTGCAGTTGTGGTTTTATCAGATTAATGAGAAGGATCGGGGTCCACAGTTCACTAGTGGTGTCTCTCCATAAATAATAACATTCATCCATAAGTGGTAAACAAATTACAGCTAGGCAATTGACAGAATAATGATGAGCAACCCAATGCATAAACTAACGATATGGTGTCTAGTGTGAGATTCATTCGGGCATTACAACAATATACATAGACCGTTCCAACCGCATCTATGACTAATAATCCACCTTCCGGTTAGCGTCCGCACCCCTTTTAGTATTAAGTTGCATGCAACAGATTATCGCCTTAAGCACTGTGTGCAAAGTAAGTAACATCATCCTTAGACAAAGTACTACTATTGTTTTATCCCAAATAGCAACATTACATCTACAAACTTAGAGCTTTATGTCACTGCCCCAGATTTAATAGAGATATGAACCCACTATCGAGCATAAATACCCCCTCTTGGAGTTACGAGCATCTACTTGGCCAAAGCACACACAAGTAACAGAGAGCATGCAAGATCATTAAATAGCACACAAATGATATATTATGAAGCAATAACTTTAGTACTCAATATTCATCGAATCCCAGCAAACAAACATGGAGAATTACATAAAGATGATCTTGATCATGATAGGCAGCTCACAAGATCTAAACATGATAGCACAAGAGGAGAACACAACCATCTAGCTACTGCTATGGATCCATAGTCCAAGGGTAGACTACTCACGCATTAGTCCGGAGGCGGTCATGGCGACGTAGAGGCCTCCGGGGACGATTCCCCCTCCCGGCAGGGTGCCGGGGAGCAGTTCTGATCTCCCCCGAATTGGTGTTGACGACGGCGGCGGCTCGGGACCCGTGGAGGAAAAAGTGATTAACGCCTGATTATTTTTAGGTCAAGGGGTATCTTATAGGCGGAAGGGCAAGGTCGGTGGGCGCCCGAGGGCTCCACATCGCCTCCTGGCGCGGCCAGGATTGGGCCCGTGCCACGAGGTGGTGTGGGTGCCTCGCGGCCCCTCTTCGTCTCGTCTTCGGTTCCTCGTGAAGCAAATATTCCAAAAATAATTCTAGATTGTTTTATTTCCAATTTAGCGAATATTTCCTTAAGTACTTTTCTGAAACCAAAAACAGCAGAAAACAGGAAACTGGCATTGTGGCATCTTGTTAATAGGTTAGTCCTAGAAAATGCATAAAACTATATAAAATGCATATAAAACATATAATAACATGATATAACATAGCATGGAACATAAAAATTATGGATACGTTGGGGACGTATCAACATCCCCAAGCTTAGTTCTACTCGTCCCGAGTAGGCAAGAACGATAAAAGAAGAATAATTTCTGAAGTGACATGCTTAAACACAATCTTGATCATATAATAATGTAAGGCATGTAAACTGAGATCAAATGAATAAGGGCTGTAGTTTATATTGATATCAAACGAGTAATGAATGAACAAGTAGGTGAAGCAAGCAAAGCTTTCAATGATATACTACTAGATAGCAATCAATTGTGCAAAGTAGATATTAAAGATGATTTAACCTTCAAGCACAACAATATAATCATCTAATGCTTCCAACAAAGATGACAACTTTATGAAAGAATCAAGTCAAGTAATATCAATATGCACGTAGAAGATCAATATATTATTTGTTCAAAAGAAACAAGCAAGCGTTCAACGTTGGTTCCTGGCACCAGGATGTTATGGCTAAGAGAATGTTAACGGAGGTTTGGAAGGCCAACGAAAGAAAGGCTCACAAAGCTGTAGATGATCATTAGACAAGAGAAAGTCATACAATCGAAACTATGAAAGGAGTAGTGATTTCTATACAACGGATGCACATGGAGCTATAAGTATATGAAAGCTCTCCAATGAAACTTGCTTGCTCGCGAATACCTAGAGCACTTTTGAGTAGGCTCATCATTGGAATATACAAGCCAAGTTCTATAGTGTAAAGTCCCCCACATAGTTATGCAACCAAGACATGAAAACTCTCTCATATGGAGTAAAGGTGCTAAACATGAGCACAAATGATGATCATAAATGATATGGTGCTGTAACATAAGCACAAGTGATGACTATAAATGATATGGTGCTATAACATGAGCACAAGTGTGTGATAAATAATAGTAATACTGGCCCTTTTCTTTTTCTTTTTTTCTCCTTTTTCTATTTTTTATATGTTTCTCTTTTCGATGGCCTCCATGGCTCTTTTCACTTTTAGGGGCAAGCATCCTAATATGATACATGATACATGCCAACACACTAATGATAATGGAGTGCGGATTTCTTGCCCCCCGTGGGCTATACCCCCCATCCATCACCGTCCGATTCGTACATGGAGATTCACATAGCTGACCCTGCCGCGCTTTTTGGAAGAGCTTATGTTGGGTACCAAATGTAGTATGGGCGGTTTTCGGCCTAATATTGCGCTGGTAGGCAGAGACACCAGTCAAAAAGCTGACAGCGCCGCAGTGGACTGGTCGGCTGCCTGGACAGGCCGGCAGCTAGGCAATCAAACATGGCGATCAGGTAGTATTGATGAAGCTTGGTGTTTAATGCAATGAACCCCCAATCGTGTGTAACAGTGTAGTATATCCGTCTGACCGAATGCATTGGATAAGACGGTGGACCTGTGAATAAAATGGACATTGTGCTTAAGAATTAAGAAAGCAAAAAATGTAACTGAAGATGAGATCCTAATCGTACATACAACTTTACTCACCCCGTCTCAATGCCGGAACTTGCCATTGTTGCGAAAATGGTAGTTACGAGGCTGGAGAGTGTGTGTGTGACTATGAGGAGCGGTGTACATATAGAAAAGAGAACGCAAGTGAAACGATGGGACGAACATTTCGGAGAGCGCGGCAAAACCAAAAAGGCACCAAAAATTTCATATCGATAATCTCTGGTCAGCGAGACACAGCTAGCCATAAAAATGTATCTGACGTATGTCTATATTATTAAATGTAACTGCGTCAGTGCATGCATGTGTCGGCGGGAGGAGAGGGAAGCGAGTAATGCAGCATGGTCTTCGTCACTTTTGATGCTGGCCGCGGAGATCCACAGGGTATTTTCCCAAAACTTTGACCAAGCAGTCCTCTTCAAGCTACATCGAATCTCATTTCTGCTGTTGATGCCAGTTGTACCAGTTGTTTAGCAATCGGGTGCTTACTTAAGGATTTGGTACGCAGAGGCAGCGCGAATCTTAAAGACCAATCATACGGCAACTGGTGGGGGGTATAGCCTACCGGTGGCACGGGCACTTTTCTGATGATAATGATGATAAAACAACATACCGATGATACAAGTAACTAATATGAATTTGTCATAAGAATGCATATGGCAACGGTGCCTCTACTAGTGTAGCAGGTTATGCAATGATCTAGCGTAACATGGGTAAAACCACACATCAGCTTTATAGAAACACGCAAAACAATAAATAAGTAATGAATGACAACAAGTCATGTAATGTAAGATGGATGTTGCATGTCAATATATCTCAGAACAACTATGAAAATGCTGTATTAGGTAGGTATGGTGGATGTTTTGAGGAAGATTGTTGGCTTATGTGTAGGAGAACAAGATGAAGATCTCCCACGAGTTTGGATGTACCCACGAAAAATGCACCAACTCTCAATGTGAGAAAGGGCAAATCAAAGTACCGAAGAGGCTAGCAATATAGTGGTGGAAGTGCCATGAAACCCGCAGTTTTAGAACTCACAAGTAAAAAGATTCCAAATAAAAATATGCTCATATAAGGCATAATGAAAATTACTCGTAGAGGGATCGTGGCGAATGATAAAGTCACCGTAAAAATATGCTCATATAAGGCATAATGAAAATTACTCGTAGAGGGATCGTGGCGAATGATAAAGTCACCGTGTGCTTCCTCGACCGTAGCCCATAACATAAAGTCACTACGGCTGCTTTAGGCAAATAGAAGTCATATAACATTATGCAATCAACTGGAAATTTAAGTGTGGCATAGTTTTCAAGTTCCTCTAGACCAACCATTTAATCATTCCACTTTACTAGACCATCATGTTTACCATTAAGCAAATTAATATCTCAAAACAACATCAATGATTCAAGTGACACAATTTAATGATCTACAAGATTATGAATCATTTATTTATACCATCTACCACATTTAGCATTTTCTGTTCTCAACCAAACACCAATCAACTTATTTAAAAGATAAACTCTCCAAGTACTTAAAAATAAGATATGAAAGTATAATATAACAAAGCTAACAGCTCTAACAAGAGATGCATGAAAAACAAGAGATAGAGAGAAAACAATAACATGAAAAGAATACTCAACAAGTATATGTGAATAATACGAGTATTCATATGAAAAAGCGTAGCGTGTCTTTCTCCCAAACAAAAGAATGCTAGGATCCATATTATTCAGAGAATGAAAATCACAATAACAAAAATAAAAACAAACAGTCGCTTCAAGATAAGCACATAAGATGTGATGGAATTAAAATATAGTTTCACTAGAAAGGACCTGATAGTTTGTCGATGAAGAAGGGGATGCCTTGGGCTTCCCCAAGCTTTGACGCTTGAGTCTTCTTGAATTATATTGCGGTGAACCACCGGGTCATCCCCAAGCTTTGGCGTTACTATCCTCTTGACCACATTATATCATCCTTCTCTCTTGATCCTTGAAAACTTGCAGCACACCAAACTTAGAGTAACTTCATTAAAGGGTTAGTGCACAAACAATTATGATATTCTGTAGGAACACAATTTCTTATAATGCTACTGGACATTAGCTAGAGCCCTTGATACTTAATAGGATAAAAATATCCAATCAAAATAGCAAAAGAGGCATTGCAAAAGAAAATGACAGAATCTGCCAAAAACAGAACAGTCAGTGAATACGAATTTTTTCGAATCACTTAACTTGCTCAGATCAGAAAACTCAAAACTAATTAAAGTTGCGTATATATCTGGGGATTGCGCATAAAAAGGCATATTTTCTGACATTCCAGTGAATTGATATGAATTTAACGGTGAACAACAGAAATCTGTTTCAGCACATAAATTGAATTTTAGCATCAACTTTCAACTAGAGGCTTAACTTGACACAACATTGCAATAAAATAAAGATACAAATGATTTTCTATAGAGGTAGGACAAGTTCTTGACACAAGCAAAACAAAATAAAATGACAGAAAATAAAAGTGGGTTGTCTCCCATAAGTGTTTTTGTTTAACGCCTTTGAGCTAGGCAAAGAACAAAACTCAAGTATTATCAAGAGATGAAGCATCAACACCATAATTTGAACGAACAATAGAGTCATAAGGTAGCTTCATTCTTTTCCTAGAAAGTGTTCCATACCTTTCTTGAGTGGGAATTGGTATTTGATAGTACCTTCTTTCATATCAATAATAGCACCCACAATTCTTAGAAAGGGTCTTCCCCACACAATTGGACAAGATGGGTTGCATTCAATATCCAAGACAATAAAATCAACGGGGGCCAGGTTATTATTAACCATAATAGGAATATCATTGATCCTCCCCAAAGGTTTCTTCAAAGCATTATCAGCAAGAAAAACATCCAAATAACAATGTTCCAATGGTGGCAAATCAAACATATCATAGAGCTTTTTAGGCATAACAGAAATACTTGCACCAAGGTCACACAAAGCATTGCAATCAAATTTATCTACTTTCATTTGAATGATGGGATCCCAACCATCTTCTAACTTCTTAGGGATAGAAGCTTCAAGTCTCAATTTATCTTCCCTAACTTTAATGAGAGCATTTGTAATATGAGTAGTAAAAGCCAAATTAAGAGAGCTAGCATTAGGATTTGTGGCCAATTTTTGCAAGAACTTAATAACTTCAGAGATATTACAATTATCAAATTCAAAATTATTATCATCAAAACAAACCGAACCACATTCCCTCACGTTCTTAAAAATTTCAGCACTTTTGTCAACACTAGTTTCAGTAGTTTTAGCCAATTTTAAATTTTCGGAGGAAGTAGAGGAGACATTTCCAACACCAACTATGATACCATGGATAGTAGGAGGCTTACTAACATGTGAAACACCATTATTTTAAGAGGTAGTAATAGTAAAAACTTTAACAATATTAGTCTCTTTCTCTAGTTCTCTCTCTCTTTCCCGTCTAGCACGTAATTGAGCCATCATCCTAACATTTTCATCAATTTGAACTTGGATGGCAGTAATTTTAGCAAATGGATTAAGCTCTTTAGTTTTAGTAGGCATAACTTTAGATTTTAAAAGATCAACATCAAGGACAAGATTATCAACTTTAGACGCAAGAATATCAAATTTCCCAATCTTTTCCTCAACAGTTTTATTAAACAAAGTTTGTGTAGCGATAAAATCTTTTAACATGGTTTCAAGTTCAGAGGTGGTAGTCCTATTATTTTTATAAGAATTGCCATAAGAGTTACCATTATTAGGAGGATATGGCTTATAGTTGTTATTACCATAGTTGTTACTATATGCATTGTTGTTGAAATTGTTGCTTTTAATGAAAATCACATCAACATGCTCTTCTTGTGCAACTAAAGAAGCTAAAGTAACACTATTGGGATACATATGGCATTTACCACTAGCAAGCATGGACACAATAATATCAACCTTTTTACTCAAAGAGGAAGTTTCTTCAACAGAATTTACCTTCTTACTTTGAGGTGTCCTCTCTGTATGCCATTCAGAATAATTTACCATCATATCATCCAAGAGTTTTGTTGCAGCCCCCAAAGTAATGGACATAAAGGTACCTCCAACAGCTGAATACAATAAGTTTCTTGAAGAAAAATTCAGACCTGCATAAAAAGTTTGGATGATCATCCAAGTAGTCAGTCCATGGGTAGGGCAATTCTTTATCAAAGATTTCATTCTTTCCCAAGCTTGAGCAACATGTTCATTATCAAGTTGTTTAAAATTCATGATGCTACTTCTTAGAGAAATAATCTTAGCAGGAGGATAGTATTTTCCAATGAAAGCATCTTTGCATTTAATTCATGAATCAATACTATTTCTAGACAATGAAAGCAACCATTCTTTAGCTCTTCCTCTCAACGAGAAAGGAAATAATTTCAGTTTTATAATATCACCATCTATATCTTTATATTTTTGCATTTCAGATAATTCAATAAAGTTATTTAGATGGGCAGCAGCATCATCAGAACTAACACTAGAGAATTGCTCTCTCATAACAAGATTCAATAAAGCATGCTTAATTTCAAAGAACTCAGCTTTAGATGCAGGTGGAGCAATAGGTGTGCATATAAAATCATTATTGTTGGTGCTTGTAAAGTCACACAACTTAGTTTTTTCAGCGGAACTCATTTTAGGAATTTAAATAACAAACCGGAATAACAAAATTCAGAAAATAATTGCAAACCAAAATAAACAAAGCAATAAAACTGAAAAATAAAAGACTAAACCGAAATATGAAAAAGTAATGCAAGAAACTATTTTTTTTTGTATTTTTGATATTATGCAAACAAGACAGTAAAAAAAATAAACTAAGCAAGACAATAACGAAATAAAAAGATTGGAAGTGCGAAAACTCCTCTCGCGATGAATCTTTATCTCCCTGGCAATAGCGCCAGAAAAGAGCTTGATGCACACGGTTGGTGTGTTGTTGGGAGACACCAAGAGGAAGGTATGAAGTAGTGCAGCAACAAATTTCCCTCAGTATGAAACCAAGGTTATCGAACCAGTAGGAGATGAAGAGTTCCCTCGAGGTTGTTGTTGGAGACGTTGGCACGGTGCAACACCAGTATCAGCAACGAACGTGGAGCCTGCACACAAACAATCAAGATACATTGCCCCAACTTAACAGTGAGGTTGTCAATCTCACCGGCTTGCTATAACAAAGAATTAAACGTGTGTGTGTGAAAGAAAGAGTGTATGTTTGCAGAAAGTAATAGGTTTGCAGTTGTGGTTTTATCAGATTAATGAGAAGGACCGGGGTCCACAGTTCACTAGTGGTGTCTCTCCATAAATAATAACATTCATCCATGAGTGGTAAACAAATTACAGCTAGGCATTTGACAGAATAATGATGAGCAACCCAATGCATAAACTAACGATATGGTGTCTAGTGTGAGATTCATTCGGGCATTACAACAATATACATAGACCGTTCCAACCGCATCTATGACGAATAATCCACCTTCCGGTTAGCTTCCGCACTCCTTTTAGTATTAAGTTGCATGCAACAGATTATCGCCTTAAGCACTTTGTGCATAGTAAGTAAGTAACATCATCCTTAGACAAAGTACTAGTATTGTTTTATCCCAAGTACCAACAGTACATCTACAACCTTAGAGATTTATGTCACGGCCCCAGATTTAATAGAGATATAAACCCACTATCGAGCATAAATACCCCCTCTTGGAGTTACGAGCATCTACTTGGCCAAAGCACACACAAGTAACGGAGACCATGCAAGATCATTAAATAGCACACACATGATATATTATGAAGCAATAACTTTAGTACTCAATATTAATCGGATCCCAGCAAACACAACATAGAGAATTACATAAAGATGATCTTTATCATGATAGGCAGCTCACAAGATCTAAACATGATAGCACAAGAGGAGAAGACAACCATCTACTACTATAGACCTGTACTCCAAGGGTAGACTACTCACGCATCAGTCCGGAGGCGGTCATGGTGACGTAGAGGACTCAGGGGACGATTCCCCCTCACGGCAGGGTGCCGGGGAGCAGTTCTGATCTCGCCCGAATAGGTGTTGACGACGACGGCGGCTCGGGACCAGTGGAGGAAAAAGTGATTAACACCTGATTATTTTTAGGTCAAGGGGATGAAGGGAATATGCCCTAGAGGCACTTAATAAACATAGTTTATTGGCAATATCCCAAATCGTTCATTATATGTTTTACACCATGCTATAACTGTATTAAGCGAAAACATTAATACAAGTGTGGTAGATAAAACAACCGGGTCCCTAGTAGCCTCTACTAAGAGTAGTTTCGTTGCGCGATTGATGATCGAGGTTTTCCGATCATAGGGCATGGCGCCGGTCGGCAATGGGAGTCATATCATTAGGTGTAACGATGTGATGGACATACCCAGTATTTGTAGGACATAGTAAGTACGCCTTAAGACCGTGAGATCAACTCTTATTGTTATCCCTGGAAGATACTTTGATCGCACCAAACGTCATATCTTATATAGTGTGACAATGATAGGTGATACTTTTGGGTATCGGAAGGGGGTAGTTGAGACGAGGGGTCAACAACGGGATTTGTCAGTCCGCATAGCCGGATAGATACTCTAGGGCCCACTCGGTGAGATTATGTCAAATGAGTTTGCAAACACGTGACTAGGTCACCAGCTGACATAATATCATAGACGAGTAGAAGATAGCGATGTCGGTAACGAGATCATGCAAGGTATGGAGATATCTGAGAATGATGCTCGGACGAGCTAAGTATCGCCATGATAAAGGGTTTAAGACTATACGTCCAGGTTTGATAGATGAAAGTCATTCGTTATATCACACGGATTAATTCATGGGGTTCAGGCCTACGAGTTAGTCATTGATCATAGAGGAGTCTTGATCATACCTGTTATTATATCGAACCGCTAGGGTAACACACTTAAGGGGTTTCGACGAGACAACCGGAAAGGAAAGAGATCACCGGGAACGTCCCGGGAATGGTCCGATGGAGATCGGGCAGCGACGAAAGAGTTTTCGGAGCTAGAATAAATTATATATAATATGTTTGATATTAATTAGTGTAATTAATGTCTAAATATGATTTTATATATTTGTTTTCGAATTTATTTAGGCTGATTTCCCTAAATGGGCCTTCTGGTCGAATGAAGGCCCAAGAGGGGGAAATTCCCTAGGGGAATTCGGTGGGGGTGGGCCAAGGGGCCCACTAGGGGGCCAGCGCACCCTCCCTAGCCGCACCAAGGCTGTGGGATAGTCCCACATTGCCTGGCTAGGGAGGTTGGCTCCCCCCGAGAGCCTATATGAGAAGGGGCACCCCTGGCCTTTTAATTCACCAATTAATTCTCTTATTTCTCCTCGATCTCGTGATTCCCTTTGTCGGAGCTGCGCCGAGGAGGATGAGGGGATCTCTTCCACCATAGCCCACTGCCGCGCTGCTGGTGTTCCGGTCCAAGCCTTCCGCTGCTCGTCCTGGACTGGAGCTTCGGAGGCCGTCGTCTCCACCGTATGTGTGTGACGCTCTGCGAGGTGCTGCGCTAGCGGTACTCGGAGGCCTACTTCCTCCACCCGACCTCGGGGTCATTTTCGTCGCGCCGAGTTCTTCGCGACCTAGAGGTCGGCTACGTCGTCTTCGTCGTCAACGCTTGTGCGAGAGCGTAATCCCCGTTATTCGGTCTACGAGGGTATGTATTCCGATCTCCGCCGTACTTCTATATCTGCATAGTGTAGATCTTGGCTAGTTTAAGGATATCGTTGCTAAGAATTTTTTTGTTTTCTGCACATGATCCCCTTCAGTGGTATCAGAGCCGATCTATCATAGATATAGCTGTACGCTATTAGAACCCGTGTTCTGCACGGGGGCACCGTTCCTGTTATTTGCTACCCTCTAGTGTGCACTTGTGATTCCAGCGGCATCGAGTTGATGAAGCGGCCCAGACCGACTTTACGCGTATGCTTACGCGAGACTGGTTCCACTACTGACATACGGCTTGTACCGTATCTGTGGCTGGCGGGTGCCTGTTTCTCTCTCTTTAGTTGGCTTTGCATTTTCAATGGAGGGCCCGAAAGGGATGCTTAAACATGCAATTATTGGATCGTTGTTGTGGTCATAAGGTTCGTAGGTATGAAGCGGTTCTATTTACGACAGCCCCAAGCCACGTAAAATATGCAAAAGAAAAAGTAGAAGCGTCTAACTTTATTTTGCAGGGGCTATGTGATATGGTCAAGGTAGGTTTATTAAATTGTTTATAAACTGCGGGCGCCAAGAATACCATGGCGCAATGGACTATATCACATTGTATTACATTTGATGTTTTGTGTGCATCTTATATTGTGTGATTGTATATATAGTATATATTAGTTACACGGCGGTAGCTATATAAGATGATCCCTTCAAAATACCACTAGCGTTCTCCCTCCAACGCGCACCACCAAGAAAGTCCTACGTTATGAGGCAGGCCGTGATGATCGGGTGTCAGACATCTCGTCGTTCGCATACAGTGGGTGTAAGCCATGTTGCACAAGCGTCAGCGTGGAGGTTTTTGGTGGCGAGCCTAGCATATTCAGAAATATGGCCTCGGAACAGGGAGACCGAAAGGTCGAGCACGAGCACAAAATTGGTGTGGCGGATATTTGTCTACTCTTGAAGTTGTGCCGCCGGCTCTGATGATGAGGGGTGGTGAAATGGATGGGGGTCGTGTAATCGCTTAAACGACCAGGAGGGATGTTCGTTTGAGTGGGAGTTCGGATAGTTATTTTCTAAAATACTAGAACTCGGAATATAATGAACAAAGTCTGTTTTGCAAACCTTTGTAGATATTAACCATTGTGATAGCATCTTTTCAAATTAGGCGCATTCCTGCGATTGAGAAACTTAAAAGGTTGGGTCCAAACTTCATAGTTTTATACTTTAGCTTGACGATACTCCTTGTTTAAACCGTTAGCTCTTTGTGTTACAATACCCGCTAGGAGATAAACCCGGAGATTCCGCTAACAAAAGATAATTTGGATGATATCATCATAGTCCAGTGTATGCTATGATCTCTGCCATAGAGAACCAACGGTGGGTACGAGTTTTATAGATCGCGAACATATAATATGGTCGCTAAAACTCGGGGTACCCCTAAAGTTGGGTTGATGAAATTTATCAGTACGTTGACTGATTGTCTTCTCAACCAAGATGGAAGAGAATACACACATTGAGGGAGCACGTGGTGGTCATACTTAATGACATATGTTCATACTTGATGAACATTGAGACGCCTCGCTCAGCTCAATCACTGGATGACATACATCGTTGCCAAGTGCAAATCCTCTGTCATAGACTATGTCAGGCAAGGGGAATCGTTCACCTTCATGGTTCTTGATTACGGTGGAAGTATCAAGAAAATGAAACAGATCGCCGGAAGTCATCAATGATGATGGTGTATATATGATATACATGTTATGAATGTTTTCGCTAAGCAAGTACTCGCAGTAGTGACTAAGTTTTGAACTAGTCATGTTTTGTGAAAACCAGGTTTACTGCTTGAGTAGCTTGAAAGGATGAGGCGACATTGCGTGTTGATAATGGCAGTCAAGTTGTTGTGATGGCCAAAGACACTCTCCCTCTAGATCTACCATTTGAATAAATTCTTTATGATCGCCTATTAGTATGATCGTTACAAGTGTGTCTCCTCTAGCGAGACACTTGTTCATACGTGATAGTGACAAATTTGGTGTCCTATATTTATGAAGTAATGATCATATGCCGATTTGAATTTAGATGGTAGAAGCTCCCACATTCATAATATTAATGCCAAAGGATACAAACTTAATAAAGACCCCACATATGTGTGGCACTACCGTTTAGTCATGTCAATGTTATAGTCAATGCATTACCTCTATACCGGATGGATCTACAAGTACTAAGATTTGATCTTTTGACACTTGCAAAATAACTGTGACACCGTTTTCGGAAAACGGGCATATAACTTATTGATAGTCATACATAGAGATGTATGTGGTTTAATGAAGTAATTGACGGGTAGTGGAGACCTTTATTTCGTAAACTTCACTGAACGTTTTGAGTATAGCTTGTTGAGAATCGTGCATATGGGTGTATGTGAATCAATGAAGTACTTTAACGTGTAGTGGAAGTCTTTATTTCATAGACTTCATGAATATTCCGAGTAGATATATGGATATCCACTCCGGGGAATGTTAGTCTGAAATTTTGATTCAATCAAACAAAGTTCAGAATGAAGTAGGAAATAAACTTAACAAGAAAATCAAATTCTCGCGATGCAGATCGAGGAAATAAAGATTTGAGTTATAATGTTGGCACATCATTGGAAGACTTGTGAGAAGAGTTCTACAAATTACATCGCATGGAACACCATAGTGTTATGGTGTGTTAGGACGTCGTAATTACACCCTATCGGATAGTGTGTGGTAAATAAGTCTCTTACCGAATTATTGTGATCATTAGAGTCATATGGTAGAAACGTAAACACTCACGCTAGCAAATAGGGAAACCATTTGAATCCATGGAGACGATACCATACGATTGATGTCATGGCTTTTAGCCTGGATTGTCGTTTCAGCAATTTAGTGTTTCGATGTGATCAAACCTAAAATGGATTAATCTTTGTAGTATACCCTACCTAAAGAGTTAGTTGGGTACATGTCTCACGACATAGGCAAAACAGTTGCCAGGATATACCTTGCGAAAGAAATAGTTTCTTGTCCGAAGGTATAAGTGAGAAAGAAGGTAGAGCAAGACGAAGTTGGTGAACTTCTTCTCTAGACATCAGAGTGGCGCAACCGAAAGTGTTTTCGGTGTCAGGCTCCATAGCTTGAAAAAGCTGATGATTCAAGATCATGATGTTGTGAGCTCATACTAAGAGCGTAGGCATACGAGGCTGTGTTGCACACTGTGTGTTACGACAATCTTGCTATGAAGGTCATATTAATGGAATATGATAGACCTACGAACTACGAAGAAGAGATGGTGGACCTAAGTCCGAGAAATGGCTATGAGTCATTTATGATCCGAAATAAAATCCATATACGATTACCATGCAATGACTTGGTAGTTCTTCTTGATGGCATTTAGGATGTTAATAGTATATGGAATTTTATTGGAGAGTAGACATTGAGCAGATTCGATTTGTCGTGAAACAGTTCCGACAGATTCAAAAGTTGACCACATGAGAGTTTGTCTCAAGTGGCGAACCCTAAATCTATTCTGGGCCGTTTAGCAATCACTATAATTTCGAATGAGAAATTGATAGATGGATAAGAAAACCATGCTTCTTAATAGTGTCATTAAGAATGGTTTGTAATCCTGAGGATGCTGAACATGTATGCAAACTTCGGTGGTCCATTCATGGGCTGAAGCAAGCATATCGAAGCTGGAATCTTCACTTTGATAATGTGATCAAAGGATTTTGGAGTTGTCCAAAATAGTTGAAGAAACCTACATTTGCAAAGAAGTGAGTGGGAGCAAAGTAGCTTTCCTTGATCTTATATGCGGAAGGCATATTTGAGTGGGAGCTAAGTAGCTTTTCATTGATCTTATATGCGGAAGGCATATTTGAGTGGGAGCTAGGTGTCATTCATGATTTTGTATGTAACGACATATTGAATGACACAGATCCTCTAGTAGAGTGTAAAGGATTATTTAGGTGATTAAATTTTCTATGAAATGAAGTTAGGAGTATTAGGCATCCGATTTATAATTGTATAGATCGTAAGGGGCTTAATAACATTAAGTCGGAATATTTGCTAAGTCAGGATTCTGAAGTGTTTCAGAATAGGACAAGCAAAGAAAGAGGTTCTTCCTTGTATGACTAGGGAAAATATTAAGTTTATCTTGGCATTTTCAATTATAGCAAATGATGTTCGACATTATCTATGTATCAGTCATAGATGCTATCAGATGAAAGCTTGACTTAGTGTGACCCAAGTTCTTGGTTGAAGAACAGGTTCTAGAGTGATCCTTTTGTGGATCAATGAACAAACGTTAAGTTTATTCTTCAGTGTCTATGAGAACTGAAGATATGTTTTCT
This sequence comes from Poa annua, assembly GCA_026929855.1. Taxonomy (NCBI): domain Eukaryota; kingdom Viridiplantae; phylum Streptophyta; class Magnoliopsida; order Poales; family Poaceae; genus Poa; species Poa annua. The sequence continues at coordinate 72,153,894 of CM049431.1, read as the reverse complement.
AGTAAAGGGTAAGAGTGGAAAGACAACTTGCCGTAAAGCGGTTACGATGATGCAAGTTATGACACTGACCCATACGACTAGAAATCTCATATAGGAGATGTCCTTTATTTTGAAGATAGACATGGTTAGTTTGCGAAGTCGCATATGAATGCACTGTCGCATAATCTACATAGGTATAGAAATATATCGCGACTTCAGAAGTAGCAAGTGTGATTGGACTGAGCAGTTTTCCGACCGTAGGTGGTCTCCTTAATAGATCTCTTAAACTTTTAAGGCGCATGCTACGTGAATGCTCGAGTCTCACTCCATTGTAACATCCTAGGATTTTTCAAATTCTGAAAAATTAGAAAAATTAAATTTTTTTTTGAAAATTATTTGTATGTCGATTTGAAAACAAAATTCATGCATGCATTCATCATTTTCTTGCATTATTTATATTTGAAATTACAATGGTTGAAATATTATTTCCACTTGAAAACCTATTTGAGAAAATATTAAAAATAAAATAACGATTATGCTATTTATCTTATTTTACTTTAATATTTTGATTGTAATTATTAGAAATAATTATTTTCATATGTTCACAATTGTGGTACCAAATTTTATTTAGCCATAAATAAATTAATTAAATTTCTATTTCCAAATTTGACAAAAGTGTCAAATTTGCATTAAATCAAATATTTAAAATTAATATTTTTGAAAAGTGGTCAAAACATATCCATAAATGTTTTAAAATAAAGATATGATTTTTAGAAATTTTTAGAAATTAATTTCACTTAATTCGGAATTCTAAAACAAAAGTTATGAAAGAATTAAGGAAAGAAAAAAAAAACAATCGGGCCAGAACGAACCAAACCGAGCTATCCTATCCAACTCAAAACCTGAAATTCGTTTTTCCAACCACCTTTCATTCAAACACGTATATCTCAAGAAATATAACTCCAAATCCGGATCCGCTTGATCCTACGCGTTCACAACTCCGAGCCCTATCTATTCCACCATCCCTCCGCCTATATAAACCCCTGTAGCCGCCGGTATCTCTTTTACTATTTTCGTTCCACCGAAACCCTAATCAGCGAAATAGTATTTCGTTAGTTTGACGAACAAAACCACCTCCAATTGCGACGGGGCCTTAATCATTGATGTTGATCTCGTCGATACCTTTCCATCCCAATAAGCCTAAACTCTTTTCATCAAGCATGGAGGAAGAATTTCGAATCGTCATACATCAGATCTGAAGTCGTATTTCTCAGATCTCTTCGCGCTCATTGCGTAAAATCGAAATTCCTTGGGTGAAAAGGTAGATCTACTCTATATCTACAACTTTCCTGTTGACAACTTTTTATTTTAACATACGTAATTTTCTGTATAATACAGATCGTGTTTGATGTTGTTCGAGTAACCAAACCATCTCAAAAGTTTGGGACGACAATACGAAAGTTGTTCACCTGATCAAGACCTTTCTTTTGCCCCAAGCCTTACCTCTTTTGGTTCAGCGAGCTGAGAGATATTCGCGTTTGAAGTTTCGGACCAGAAAGGTATTTTGAGATTTATGACCAATCTATTAATCCACTTATGTTATAATTGTGATAATAAGAAAGAGCACGTAATTCTCTACAACTTTCGTTAAGAGTATTTTTCCGTCCGAGCAACTTTATTTTTGGTCAAATTCGTAGTCAAATCCCAGTCAGCCTGCCACGTCATCGAGTCAATTCCCACGTCAGCGGTCAAAGTCAACAGTCAACCGAAGACCTGGCAGTTTTGCAGAAAAATCCTAAATTTTAAATCTATCACTACTATTTATTGGTTTGATCAAATTTTACAAATAAAATATTTTTGTAAAGCTTATGACACGTAAAAACTTTTGGCATCATTACTTTTATGTTTTGTCAAATTAAAATTTGTTGAAATTCAAAAGTGGCATTAATGGTAATTTGAACATAACTTCAAATTTGAAATTTAAAATTTATCAAACTCTTTTGCTATAAATTCTAATATCTAAGTTTTGGCAGTAGTATTTTTCTACTAATTTTTATAGAATAATTTTCTATGATTTTATAATTAATATTGATTAAATACTTTTAAGTGTTGTTTTAATGATTAAAATTGATTAAAAATATATTAAAAATTATTTTCATCATCTATTCGAATTATAAAGTACTTAGTCATATTATGACCACTTTGGTATTAAAATGTACTTAGAAATATTTTGCCTCTTTAAACAAAATAAATTCTTCCTTAGAAAATATTTGATAACTATTTTTTTCGACAACACTCTGTCTTAGAAAAATTTCAACATCTTAAAGATGCTAAATCTTTTCCTTAGAAAATTTTAGCATCTAAAAAACTTAGTTGTTTTATTTTGTTAAGTGTTGTCCTTAGAAATAAATTGCATTGCATGCATGACATATCTATTGTATAGTTATACTCCTTATAGGAAAACTCCTTCCTTATTTTCCCTAAGTTAGGATTATTTTCAACCTAGTGTTTTGGTAAAGTGCTATGCACTTAGACACTTAGGATTTCCAAGATGGAGCTAGAAGGCCATTGAAGGACTTAGCCAAAACAAGACTTCAGAAGTATCTCCAAGAAGTTGAAGCACTTAGAAGAAAAATCAAGAGGAAGTTCATGAAGACCAACCAGAAATATTTTCCAAGTCTTGCTCTCTCTCTTTTTTTTCTCTGAGACTTCATGAAGGACTTAGAAGAAAACAGACTCTGGAAGCATCCTCAAGATGTCAAGCACTTAGAAGAAAAGTGAGAAGAAGTTCAAGAAGGCCAACCTCCCTTTTATTCTCTAAGTCTTTCTCTCTGCCTTTTCTTCTTCAAAATCCAAGACCAGCCTCGAGGATACAAGGATCATCAAGTCTGAAGATTCATCAAGACTACCAAGAGCTCAATCAAGACATCATCCAGAAGAAAGTTACAAGTCTGGAGATGAAGCCTGGAGGACAACTACATCTTTCTTTCTGTCTTTTCCCTCTTTCCTAATCTTGTCTTTTAGACTTAATTTTTTTTTGATCATGATGTTATCATCTTGAAGTTGTTGGATCCTAGCGGCATAGTGAGATGAAGCGGCCTGGAAACAAACCTTACATGTCCACGTACATGAGACATGTTCCACAATTTAAGTGGCTGGCCGGGTGTCTGTCTCTCTCACTTTAGCGAATATCAAATTTACAAAGAGTTGATAGTAATTGTTGATCACCTTATAGACTTAGTATTTTTCTCTAAGTATTTGGCACATCATGGCTAAGCCATTAGAGTGCTTGTTTCAAGAAGATATAAAACAAAGTATGTTTATCCAACTTAAGACCTTAGTCCTTAGTCATTCTAGACCCACCTATTTTTCCTTGCATTAACTTAAGAGATTTTCATAGCATAACATGCATCTCTAGCCCTTAGAAATAATTTGCATATCATACATAACATGTTTTTCTTAGGAGTTTTACAAAACTTGTTATTCATTTGATATGAGCATGTATGTTTGATGATTGTTGTTTGTTGATTGTTGTATTGTTGTTTGCTATTATTGTTTAGATTAAACAGAGAGCAAACGTTCGTTGTTGAAAAGAGTTTGTGAACAACGACAACATTCAAAGGCAAGTGGCACACCTCATAAACTTCCTATTATTTTCTATATGCATTACTTAGTGTATTTTTATATGCATGAGTAGGATAGTATTGCTATGCTAAACCTGTGTAGAATACCTTATTCCTGTGTCTAGGTTCCTATGCAATACTTAGTAGAATTATTGATGCTATGCAAATGTTGTTTTGTGAAAATCTAAATTCTACTAAGTTAAGAATGAAACACCTGGGTGGTAAGTGGTTGTATGGTTTATGTTGAGTGGCTACTCAGGTCCATGTCTATGGTTCCTGGAGTATGTACACTTGTGAATGGCCACCCAGGAACAGAGGAATCTGAAGAACTCCGAGTGACGATTGCTTCCAGTGCAGCCATTGCCATATGGGCACTAGCTTGCTCAATTATGTTGTGTGGACTCTCTCCGGCTTGACAAGCAGATGTAGGGGGATGTTAGGTGGAACGGGTCAAGCCAGAGTGGGAGGGAAAATGCTTCTGAAAGATCTCGTATCATTCTTCTCCTTTCCTTATCACAAATGGTGTGTAAAGGATAATCTGGATTGAATGGGTACAATGGTGAACGTGCACAACCTCTGTAGAGTGTAAAACTAAGTACTTAGCCGTGTCCCCGGTTACGGACAATTTGAGCAGCTGATCAAGGACGTCAACGGAGGATTCCATCATTCCAACTTCAGAAATAAAACTTGATGGGTGAACAAGGGAAGATGAGATTTATGGTTTTCATGCCATACTCGTCTTGATTCAAGAAAAGTGTTTTCAAAAGAGTAGGAAAAATTGGCTTTATGCAAATTAGCCTTGAACTCCACCAGCCAAATATGCATATAGGCTTTAGAGTTATTCCATAAGTGTCCACCATAGTGTCACTTGCCAGACTCCATTTTTAATGGAATCTGACCCACGTTGTTGCAATATTTTTCTCATTGCAGATTTGATCAGATGACGAGTGAGGTTTCGTAAAGGTTTCGAGTCTACAACCAACATGTCTTCGCCTGTGGCAGCATGAAAGTTATATAGACTCACTGCTATTGTGTTTCCGCTGTGTACTTTGTCAATGCTAGCTTTATGCTATGCAACTTGTATTAAATATTTTGTAATTCTGGATCATCGATGTAATAAAATTGACGCTTTGTTGTGATATTACATCGTAAACTGTGTGTGCAAATGAATCGATCCAGGGATTTGCACTATACACAGGTATCTGCCTTATTATAAGTGCAGGTACGCTACAGATGGTATCAGAGCACTGTGTTGTCTGTAGGTTTGAAACCCTAGGTTTGGATAGAAATAGGTTTGACCATAGGATTGAAAATCTATTTTTCTTCACTTTTCTAAAAACAAATCTTTTCACTATGTCTTTCTCGTATTCTCATCTACTATCAACCTTCTAAAAACCTCTTATCTTTTTCTAGATGACCATGTTCTTATAGTCTAAGTCTGATTCTGCTGGCTCATATGGAAAAGCTACGATTAATCATGAAGTTCTGCATGCATGGAAGACCACTGAAGAACCAGGTTTCGACCAACACTTCAAAGATATCCAAGAAAGTTGAACAAGAACTTGAAGCAGTCATGAAGGAGGTAGATTTGACCACCACCAAAAAAATAGAATGACGATATCGTGTTAGTGTATTGATCATATCAACTTGGCTATATGACAATACTAGATTGTTTGTTTGTTGTGAATCTTGTTGCTTGATGTTTGTTAGATGTTGATTGATTATGTTATAAATTGGTTGCCTTGTTTTGTTTTCTTGAACTAGGATTCCTCCATAGTACAAATAATTCAACTCATTGCTTTCTAAACCAAACAGATGTCTCACCCCAATACCAACACCAATGATTTGCATACAACTATGCGACTACTATTAGAGAACCAGAGTCAGCTGTGGAAGTTGATCAATGACCAACTGCCTAAGATTGATCAAAACCATAGTGTTTTTGAACAGAACCTTATGACCAAGCCAAAGGCATGCAAAACTTGTAGAGAGATAGGACATACGTCCCAAGAATGCACTGATGAGTGGCCCCATGATCATACCAGACATCCAGGTAAAGGATGCCTCACAAGTCAGGTTACTTGCTTCCTGTGTGAAGGAACAAACCATGTCCCAATACAGTGTCGACTTTATCCCTTGGTGCAACAAGTTATCCAGCAAACCAAGCAAGGAATGCAACAGTCTCTCATGAAGACCCTGGAGGAACAAGGACAAAAGCTTAAATCGAAGAAAGCTCTTAGCCACATAAGTTGCTACAAGTAAAAAGATAAGGGACATTATGCTGATAAGTGCCCTGAGTGGAAGAAGAATAAATCTCTCCAAGGACCGAGTGGAAAACGTGAGTGCTAAAAACTTTCTGTATCCACCACATGCCATTGTATTTTGAATACTTGTTCACTCTACATCAGAGAAATAAACAAGATTAAACAAAGTTTCTAGACTGAACACAAAAATTTCTTTTAAGGGTGGTAGCCCACCCAGATATCCAGTCACAACCTTTTGCTAGCCTTCTCGAATCTCGAGGACGAGATTCCTTTTAAGGGTGGTAGTGTGTAACATCCTAGGATTTTTCAAATTCTGAAAAATCAGAAAAATTAAAAACTTTTTTGAAAACTATTTGTATGTCGATTTGAAAACAAAATTCATGCATGCATTCATCATTTTCTTGCATTATTTATATTTGAAATTACAATGGTTGAAATATTATTTCCACTTGAAAACCTATTTGAGAAAATATTAAAAATAAAATAACGATTATGCTATTTATCTTATTTTACTTTAATATTTTGATTGTAATTATTAGAAATAATTATTTTCATATGTTCACAATTGTGGTACCAAATATTATTTATCCATAAATAAATTAATTAAATTTCTATTTCCAAATTTGACAAAAGTGTCAAATTTGCATTAAATCAAATATTTAAAATTAATATGTTTGAAAAGTGGTCAAAACATATCCATAAATGTTTTAAAATAAAGATATGATTTTTAGAAATTTTTAGAAATTAATTTCACTTAATTCGGAGTTCTAAAACAAAAGTTATGAAAAAATTAAGGAAAGAAAAAAAAACAATCGGGCCAGAACGAACCGAACCGAGCTATCGTATCCAACTCAAACCCTGAAATTCGTTTTTCCAACCACCTTTCATTCAAACACGTATATCTCAGGAAATATAACTCCAAATCCGGATCCGCTTGATCCTACGCGTTCACAACTCCGAGCCCTATCTATTACACCATCCCTCCGCCTATATAAACCCCTGTAGCCACCAGTATCTCTTTTACTCTTTTCGTTCCACTGAAACTCTAATCAGCGAAATAGTATTTCGTTCGTTTGACGAACAAAACCACCTCCAATTGCGACGGGGCCTTAATCATTGTTGTAGATCTCGTCGATACCTTTCCATCCCAATAAGTCTCAACTCTTTTCATCAAGAATAGAGGAAGAATTTCGAATCGTCATACATCAGATCTGAAGTCGTATTTCTCAGATCTCTTCGCGCTCGTTGCGTCAAATCGAAATTTCCTTCGGTGAAAAGGTAGATTTACTCTATATCTACAACTTTCCTGTTGACAACTTTTTATTTTAACGTACGTAATTTTCTGTATAATACAGATCGTGTTTGATGTTGTTCGAGTAACCAAACCATCTCAAAAGTTTGGGACGACAATACGAAAGTTGTTCACCTGATCAAGACCTTTCTTTTGCCCCAAGCCTCACCTCTTTTGGTTCAGCGAGCTGAGAGATATTCGCGTTTGAAGTTTCGGACCAGAAAGGTATTTTGAGATTTATGACCAATCTATTAATCCACTTATGTTATAATTGTGATAATAAGAAAGAGCACGTAATTCTCTACAACTTTCGTTAAGAGTATTTTTCCATCCGAGCAACTTTATTTTTGGTCAAATTCGTAGTCAAATCCCAGTCAGCCTGCCACGTCAGCGAATCAATTCCCACGTCAGCGGTCAAAGTCAACAGTCAACCGAAGACCCGACAGTTTTGCAGAAAAATCCTAAATTTTAAATCTATCACTACTTTTTATTGGTTTGGTCAAATTTTACAAATAAAATATTTTTGTAAAGCTTATGACACGTAGAAACTTTTGGCATCATTACTTTTATGTTTTGTCAAATTAAAATTTGTTGAAATTCAAAAGTGGCATTAATGGTAATTTGAACATAACTTCAAATTTGAAATTTGAAATTTATCAAACTCTTTTGCTATAAATTCTAATATCTAAGTTTTGGCAGTAGTATTTTTCTACTAATTTTTATAGAATAATTTTTTATGATTTTATAATTAATATTGATTAAATACTTTTAAGTGTTGTTTTAATGATTAAAATTGATTAAAAATATATTAAAAATTATTTTCATCATCTATTCGAATTATAAAGTACTTAGTCATATTATGACCACTTTGGTATTAAAATTTACTTAGAAATATTTTGCCTCTTTAAACAAAATAAATTCTTCCTTAGAAAATATTTGATAACTATTTTTTTCGACAACACTCTGTCTTAGAAAAATTTCAACATCTTAAAGATGCTAAATCTTTTCCTTAGAAAATTTTAGCATCTAGAAAACTTAGTTCTTTTATTTTGTTAAGTGTTGTCCTTACAAATAAATTGCATTGCATGCATGACATATCTATTGTATAGTTATACTCCTTATAGGAAAACTCCTTCCTTATTTTCCCTAAGTTAGGATTATTTTCAACCTAGTGTTTTGGTAAATTGCTATGCACTTAGACACTTAGGATTTCCAAGATGGAGCTAGAAGGCCATTGAAGGACTTAGCCAAAACAAGACTTCAGAAGTATCTCCAAGAAGTAGAAGCACTTAGAAGAAAAATCAAGAGGAAGTTCATGAAGACCAACCAGAAATATTTTCCAAGTCTTGCTCTCTCTCTTTCTTTTCTCTGAGACTTCATGAAGGACTTAGAAGAAAACAGACTCTGGAAGCATCCTCAAGATGTCAAGCACTTAGAAGAAAAGTGAGAAGAAGTTCAAGAAGGCCAACCTCCCTTTTATTCTCTAAGTCTTTCTCTCTGCCTTTTCTTCTTCTCTGAGAACTCAAAATCCAAGACCAGCCTCGAGGATACAAGGATCATCAAGTCTGAAGATTCATCAAGACTACCAAGAGCTCAATCAAGACATCATCCAGAAGAAAGTTACAAGTCTGGAGATGAAGCCTGGAGGACAACTACATCTTTCTTTCTGTCTTTTCCCTCTTTCCTAATCTTGTCTTTTAGACTTAAATTTTTTTTGATCATGATGTTATCATCTTGAAGTTGTTGGATCCTAGCGGCATAGTGAGATGAAGCGGCCTGGAAACAAACCTTACATGTCCACGTACATGAGACCTGTTCCACAATTTAAGTGGCTGGTCGGGTGTCTGTCTCTCTCACTTTAGCGAATATCAAATTTACAAAGAGTTGATAGTAATTGTTGATCACCTTATAGACTTAGTATTTTTCTCTAAGTATTTGGCACATCATGGCTAAGCCATTAGAGTGCTTGTTTCAAGAAGATATAAAACAAAGTATGTTTATCCAACTTAAGACCTTAGTCCTTAGTCATTCTTGACCCACCTATTTTTCCTTGCATTAACTTAAGAGATTTTCATAGCATAACATGCATCTCTAGCACTTAGAAATAATTTGCATATCATACATAACATGTTTTCCTTAGGAGTTTTACAAAACTTGTTATTCATTTGATATGAGCATGTATGTTTGATGATTGTTGTTTGTTGATTGTTGTATTGTTGTTTGCTATTATTGTTTAGATTAAACGGAGAGCAAACGTTCGTTGTTGAAAAGAGTTTGTGAACAACGACAACATTCAAAGGCAAATGGCACACCTCATAAACTTCCTATTATTTTCTATATGCATTACTTAGTGTATTTTTATATGCATGAGTAGGATAGTATTGCTATGCTAAACCTGTGTAGAATACCTTATTCCTGTGTCTAGGTTCCTATGCAATACTTAGTAGAATTATTGATGCTATGCAAATGCTGTTTTGTGAAAATCTAAATTCTACTAAGTTAAGAATGAAACACCTGGGTGGTAAGTGGTTGTATGGTTTATGTTGAGTGGCTACTCAGGTCCATGTCTATGGTTCCTGGAGTATGTACACTTGTGAATGGCCACCCAGGAACAGAGGAATCTGAAGAACTCCGAGTGACGATTGCTTCCAGTGCAGCCATTGCCATATGGGCTCTGGCTTGCTCAATTATGTTGCGTGGACTCTCTCCGGCTTGACAAGCAGATGTAGGGGGATGTTAGGTGGAACGGGTCAAGCTAGAGTGGGAGGGAAAATGCTTCTGAAAGATCTCGTATCATTCTTCTCCTTTCCTTATCACAAATGGTGTGTAAAGGATAATCTGGATTGAATGGGTACAATGGTGAACGTGCACAACCTCTGCAGAGTGTAAAACTAAGTACTTAGCCGTGTCCCCGGTTACGGACAATATGAGCAGCTGATCAAGGACGTCAACGGAGGATTCCATCATTCCAACTTCAGAAATAAAACTTGATGGGTGAACAAGGGAAGATGAGATTTATGGTTTTCATGCCATACTCGTCTTGATTTCAAGAAAAGTGTTTTCAAAAGAGTAGGAAAAATTGTCTTTATGCAAATTAGCCTTGAACTCCACCAGCCAAATATGCATATAGGCTTTAGAGTTATTCCATAAGTGTCCACCATAGTGTCACTTGCCAGACTCCATTTTTAATGGAATCTGACCCACGTTGTTGCAATATTTTTCTCATTGCAGATTTGATCAGATGACGAGTGAGGTTTCGTAAAGGTTTCGAGTCTACAACCAACATGTCTTCGCCTGTGGCAGCATGAAAGTTATATAGACTCACTGCTATTGTGTTTCCGCTGTGTACTTTGTCAATGCTAGCTTTATGCTATGCAACTTGTATTAAATATTTTGTAATTCTGGATCATCGATGTAATAAAATTGACGCTTTGTTGTGATATTACATCGTAAACTGTGTGTGCAAATGAATCGATCCAGGGATTTGCACTATACACAGGTATCTGCCTTATTATAAGTGCAGGTACGCTACAGATGGTATCAGAGCACTGTGTTGTCTGTAGGTTTGAAACCCTAGGTTTGGATAGAAATAGGTTTGACCATAGGATTGAAAATCTATTTTTCTTCACTTTTCTAAAAACAAATCTTTTCACTATGTCTTTCTCGTATTCTCATCTACTATCAACCTTCTAAAAACCTCTTATCTTTTTCTAGATGACCATGTTCTTATAGTCTAAGTCTGATTCTGCTGGCTCATATGGAAAAGCTACGATTAATCATGAAGTTCTGCATGCATGGAAGACCACTGAAGAACCAGGTTTCGACCAACACTTCTAAGATATCCAAGAAAGTTGAACAAGAACTTGAAGCAGTCATGAAGGAGGTAGATTTGACCACCACCAAAAAAAATAGAATGACGATATCGTGTTAGTGTATTGATCATATCAACTTGGCTATATGACAATACTAGATTGTTTGTTTGTTGTGAATCTTGTTGCTTGATGTTTGTTAGATGTTGATTGATTATGTTATAGATTGGTTGCCTTGTTTTGTTTTCTTGAACTAGGATTCCTCCATAGTACAAATAATTCAACTCATTGCTTTCTAAACCAAACAGATGTCTCACCCCAATACCAACACCAATGATTTGCATACAACTATGCGACTACTATTAGAGAACCAGAGTCAGCTGTGGAAGTTGATCAATGACCAACTGCCTAAGATTGATCAAAACCATAGTGTTTTTGAACAGAACCTTATGACCAAGCCAAAGGCATGCAAAACTTGTAGAGAGATAGGACATACGTCCCAAGAATGCACTGATGAGTGGCCCCATGATCATACCAGACATCCAGGTAAAGGATGCCTCACAAGTCAGGTTACTTGCTTCCTGTGTGAAGGAACAAACCATGTCCCAATACAGTGTCGACTTTATCCCTTGGTGCAACAAGTTATCCAGCAAACCAAGCAAGGAATGCAACAGTCTCTCATGAAGACCCTGGAGGAACAAGGACAAAAGCTTAAATCGAAGAAAGCTCTTAGCCACATAAGTTGCTACAAGTAAAAAGATAAGGGACATTATGCTGATAAGTGCCCTGAGTGGAAGAAGAATAAATCTCTCCAAGGACCGAGTGGAAAACGTGAGTGCTAAAAACTTTCTGTATCCACCACATGCCATTGTATTTTGAATACTTGTACACTCTACATCAGAGAAATAAACAAGATTAAACAAAGTTTCTAGACTGAACACAAAAATTTCTTTTAAGGGTGGTAGCCCACCCAGATATCCAGTCACAACCTTTTGCTAGCCTTCTCGAATCTCGAGGACGAGATTCCTTTTAAGGGTGGTAGTGTGTAACATCCTAGGATTTTTCAAATTCTGAAAAATCAGAAAAATTAAAAACTTTTTTGAAAACTATTTGTATGTCGATTTGAAAACAAAATTCATGCATGCATTCATCATTTTCTTGCATTATTTATATTTGAAATTACAATGGTTGAAATATTATTTCCACTTGAAAACCTATTTGAGAAAATATTAAAAATAAAATAACGATTATGCTATTTATCTTATTTTACTTTAATATTTTGATTGTAATTATTAGAAATAATTATTTTCATATGTTCACAATTGTGGTACCAAATTTTATTTAGCCATAAATAAATTAATTAAATTTCTATTTCCAAATTTGACAAAAGTGTCAAATTTGCATTAAATCAAATATTTAAAATTAATATTTTTGAAAAGTGGTCAAAACATATCCATAAATGTTTTAAAATAAAGATATGATTTTTAGAAATTTTTAGAAATTAATTTCACTTAATTCGGAGTTCTAAAACAAAAGTTATGAAAAAATTAAGGAAAGAAAAAAAAACAATCGGGCCAGAACGAACCGAACCGAGCTATCGTATCCAACTCAAACCCTGAAATTCGTTTTTCCAACCACCTTTCATTCAAACACGTATATCTCAGGAAATATAACTCCAAATTCGGATCCGCTTGATCCTACGCGTTCACAACTCCGAGCCCTATCTATTACACCATCCCTCCGCCTATATAAACCCCTGTAGCCACCAGTATCTCTTTTACTCTTTTCGTTCCACCGAAACTCTAATCAGCGAAATAGTATTTCGTTCGTTTGACGAACAAAACCACCTCCAATTGCGACGGGGCCTTAATCATTGTTGTAGATCTCGTCGATACCTTTCCATCCCAATAAGTCTCAACTCTTTTCATCAAGAATGGAGGAAGAATTTCGAATCGTCATACATCAGATCTGAAGTCGTATTTCTCAGATCTCTTCGCGCTCGTTGCGTCAAATCGAAATTTCCTTGGGTGAAAAGGTAGATCTACTCTATATCTACAACTTTCCTGTTGACAACTTTTTATTTTAACGTACGTAATTTTCTGTATAATACAGATCGTGTTTGATGTTGTTCGAGTAACCAAACCATCTCAAAAGTTTGGGACGACAATACGAAAGTTGTTCACCTGATCAAGACCTTTCTTTTGCCCCAAGCCTCACCTCTTTTGGTTCAGCGAGCTGAGAGATATTCGCGTTTGAAGTTTCGGACCAGAAAGGTATTTTGAGATTTATGACCAATCTATTAATCCACTTATGTTATAATTGTGATAATAAGAAAGAGCACGTAATTCTCTACAACTTTCATTAAGAGTATTTTTCCATCCGAGCAACTTTATTTTTGGTCAAATTCGTAGTCAAATCCCAGTCAGCCTGCCACGTCAGCGAGTCAATTCCCACGTCAGCGGTCAAAGTCAACAGTCAACCGAAGACCCGGCAGTTTTGCAGAAAAATCCTAAATTTTAAATCTATCACTACTTTTTATTGGTTTGGTCAAATTTTACAAATAAAATATTTTTGTAAAGCTTATGACACGTAGAAACTTTTGGCATCATTACTTTTATGTTTTGTCAAATTAAAATTTGTTGAAATTCAAAAGTGGCATTAATGGTAATTTGAACATAACTTCAAATTTGAAATTTAAAATTTATCAAACTCTTTTGCTATAAATTCTAATATCTAAGTTTTGGCAGTAGTATTTTTCTACTAATTTTTATAGAATAATTTTCTATGATTTTATAATTAATATTGATTAAATACTTTTAAGTGTTGTTTTAATGATTAAAATTGATTAAAAATATATTAAAAATTATTTTCATCGTCTATTCGAATTATAAAGTACTTAGTCATATTATGACCACTTTGGTATTAAAATGTACTTAGAAATATTTTGCCTCTTTAAACAAAATAAATTCTTCCGTAGAAAATATTTGATAACTATTTTTTTCGACAACACTCTGTCTTAGAAAAATTTCAACATCTTAAAGATGCTAAATCTTTTCCTTAGAAAATTTTAGCATCTAGAAAACTTAGTTGTTTTATTTTGTTAAGTGTTGTCCTTAGAAATAAATTGCATTGCATGCATGACATATCTATTGTATAGTTATACTCTTTATAGGAAAACTCCTTCCTTATTTTCCCTAAGTTAGGATTATTTTCAACCTAGTGTTTTGGTAAAGTGCTATGCACTTAGACACTTAGGATTTCCAAGATGGAGCTAGAAGGCCATTGAAGGACTTAGCCAAAACAAGACTTCAGAAGTATCTCCAAGAAGTAGAAGCACTTAGAAGAAAAATCAAGAGGAAGTTCATGAAGACCAACCAGAAATATTTTCCAAGTCTTGCTCTCCCTCTTTCATTTCTCTGAGACTTCATGAAGGACTTAGAAGAAAACAGACTCTGGAAGCATCCTCAAGATGTCAAGCACTTAGAAGAAAAGTGAGAAGAAGTTCAAGAAGGCCAACCTCCCTTTTATTCTCTAAGTCTTTCTCTCTGCCTTTTCTTCTTCTCTGAGAACTCAAAATCCAAGACCAGCCTCGAGGATACAAGGATCATCAAGTCTGAAGATTCATCAAGACTACCAAGAGCTCAATCAAGACATCATCCAGAAGAAAGTTACAAGTCTGGAGATGAAGCCTGGAGGACAACTACATCTTTCTTTCTGTCTTTTCCCTCTTTCCTAATCTTGTCTTTTAGACTTAAACAAATTTAGATCATGATGTTATCATCTTGAAGTTGTTGGATCCTAGCGGCATAGTTAGATGAAGCGGCCTGGAAACAAACCTTACATGTCCACGTACATGAGACATGTTCCACAATTTAAGTGGCTGGCCGGGTGTCTGTCTCTCTCACTTTAGCGAATATCAAATTTACAAAGAGTTGATAGTAATTGTTGATCACCTTATAGACTTAGTATTTTTCTCTAAGTATTTGGCACATCATGGCTAAGCCATTAGAGTGCTTGTTTCAAGAAGATATAAAACAAAGTATGTTTATCCAACTTAAGACCTTAGTCCTTAGTCATTCTTGACCCACCTATTTTTCCTTGCATTAACTTAAGAGATTTTCATAGCATAACATGCATCTCTAGCCCTTAGAAATAATTTGCATATCATACATAACATGTTTTCCTTAGGAGTTTTACAAAACTTGTTGTTCATTTGATATGAGCATGTATGTTTGATGATTGTTGTTTGTTGATTGTTGTATTGTTGTTTGCTATTATTGTTTAGATTAAACGGAGAGCAAACGTTCGTTGTTGAAAAGAGTTTGTGAACAACGACAACATTCAAAGGCAAGTGGCACACCTCATAAACTTCCTATTATTTTCTATATGCATTACTTAGTGTATTTTTATATGCATGAGTAGGATAGTATTGCTATGCTAAACCTGTGTAGAATACTTTATTCCTGTGTCTAGGTTCCTATGCAATACTTAGTAGAATTATTGATGCTATGCAAATGCTGTTTTGTGAAAATCTAAATTCTACTAAGTTAAGAATGAAACACCTAGGTGGTAAGTGGTTGTATGGTTTATGTTGAGTGGCTACTCAGGTCCATGTCTATGGTTTCTGGAGTATGTACACTTGTGAATGGCCACCCAGGAACAGAGGAATCTGAAGAACTCCGAGTGACGATTGCTTCCAGTGCAGCCATTGCCATATGGGCTCTGGCTTGATCAATTATGTTGCGTGGACTCTCTCCGGCTTGACAAGCAGATGTAGGGGGATATTAGGTGGAACGGGTCAAGCCAGAGTGGGAGGGAAAATGCTTCTGAAAGATCTCGTCTCATTCTTCTCCTTTCCTTATCACAAATGGTGTGTAAAGGATAATCTGGATTGAATGGGTACAATGGTGAACGTGCACAATCTCTGCAGAGTGTAAAACTAAGTACTTAGCCGTGTCCCCGGTTACGGACAATTTGAGCAGCTGATCAAGGACGTCAACGGAGGATTCCATCATTCCAACTTCAGAAATAAAACTTGATGGGTGAACAAGGGAAGATGAGATTTATGGTTTTCATGCCATACTCGTCTTGATTTCAAGAAACGTGTTTTCAAAAGAGTAGGAAAAATTGGCTTTATGCAAATTAGCCTTGAACTCCACCAGCCAAATATGCATATAGGCTTTAGAGTTATTCCATAAGTGTCCACCATAGTGTCACTTGCCAGACTCCATTTTTAATGGAATCTGACCCACGTTGTTGCAATATTTTTCTCATTGCAGATTTGATCAGATGACGAGTGAGGTTTCGTAAAGGTTTCGAGTCTACAACCAACATGTCTTCGCCTGTGGCAGCATGAAAGTTATATAGACTCACTGCTATTGTGTTTCCGCTGTGTACTTTGTCAATGCTAGCTTTATGCTATGCAACTTGTATTAAATATTTTGTAATTCTGGATCATCGATGTAATAAAATTGACGCTTTGTTGTGATATTACATCGTAAACTGTGTGTGCAAATGAATCGATCCAGGGATTTGCACTATACACAGGTATCTGCCTTATTATAAGTGCAGGTACGCTACATCCATCCACTGGGATATATTTCACCGTCATCGTAAGATACGGGATGATGTCAAACTAGATGACATAGAAGTGTTGCAAAACACATATAGGTCTCAATGTGTGAGATCTATTGACTGTATTCCTCTTCCACAAGGCGAGCAGGCACCAAGATGCTATGGGTGTTGAGCTTTTACCAAGTTGTAAACTAGATTAAGTGTTACTCTAGTGCAAGTGGGAGACTGAAGGGAATATTCCCTAGAGGCACTTAATAAACATTAATACACCATTCTATAACTGTATTAAGCGAAAACATTAATACATGTGTGGTAGATAAAACACCCAGGTCCCTAGTAGCCTCTACTAAGACTAGTTTCGTTGCGCGATTGATGATCGAGGTTTTCCGATCATAGATCATGGCGCCGGTCGGCAATGGGAGTCATATCGTTAGGTGTAACGATGTGATGGACATACCCAGTATTTGTAGGACATAGTCATTACGCCTTAAGACCGTGAGATCAACTCTTATTGTTATCCCTGGAAGATACTTTGATCGCACCAAACGTCATATCTTATATAGTGTGACAATGATAGGTGATAGTTTTGGGTATTGGAAGGGGGTAGTTGAGACGAGGGGTCGACAGCGGGATTTGTCAGTCCGCATAGCCGGATAGATACTCTAGGGCCCACTCGGTGAGATTATGTCAAATGAGTTTGCAAACATGTGACTAGGTCACCAGCTGACATAATATCATAGACGAGTAGAAGATAGCGATGTCGGTAACGAGATCATGCAAGGTATGGAGATATCTGAGAATGATGCTCGGACGCGCTAAGTATCGCCATGACAAAGGGTTTAAGACTATACGTCCAGGTTTGATAGATGAAAGTCATTCGTTATATCACAGGGATTAATTCATGGGGTCCAGGCCTACGAGTTAGTCATTGATCATAGAGGAGTCTTGATCATACCTGTTATTATATCGAACCGCTAGGGTAACACACTTAAGGGGTTTCGACGAGACAACCGGAAAGGAAAGAGATCACCGGGAACGTCCCGGGAATGGTCCGATGGAGATCGGGCAGCGACAAAAGAGTTTTCGGAGCTAGAATAAATTATATATAATATGTTTGATATTAATTAGTGTAATTAATGTCTAAATATGATTTTATATATTATTTTCGAATTTATTTAGGCTGGTTTCCCTAAATGGGCCTTCTGGTCGAAAGAAGGCCCAAGAGGGGGAAATTCCCTAGGGGAATTCGGTGGGGGGCTTGGGGGCCGACCCAAGTGGGCCAAGGGCCCCACTAGGGGGCCGGCGCACCCTCCCTTGCCGCACCAAGGCTGTGGGATAGTCCCACATTGCCTGGCTAGGGAGGTTGGCTCTCCCCGGGAGCCTATATAAAAAGGGGCACCCCTGGCCTTTTAAGTCACCAATTAATTCTCTTATTTCTCATCGATCTCGTGATTCCCTTTGTCGGAGTTGCGCCGAGGAGGATGAGGGGATCTCTTCCACCATAGCCCGCTGCCGCGCTGCTGGTGTTCCGGTCCAAGTCTTCCGCTGCTCGTCCTGGACTGGAGCTTCAGAGGCCGTCGTCTCCACCGTATGTGTGTGACGCCCCGCGAGGTGCTGCGCTAGCGGTACTCGGAGGCCTACTTCCTCCACCCGACCTCGGGGTCATCTTCGTCATCTTCGTCGCGCCGAGTTCTTTGCGACCTAGAGGTCGGCTACGTCGTCTTCGTCGTCAACGCTTGTGCGGGAGCGTAACCCCCGCTATTCGGTCCACGAGGGTATGTATTCCGATCTCCGCCGTACTTCTATATCTGCATAGTGTAGATCTTGGCTAGTTTAAGGATATCGTTGCTAGGAATTTTTTTGTTTTCTGCACACGATCCCTTTCAGGGGAATCTTATAGGCGGAAAGTGATGACCCGCAAGTATAGGGGATCGCAACAGTCTTCGAGGGAAGTTAAACCCAAATTTATTGATTCAACACAAGGGGAGCCAAAGAATATTTGTAAGCTTTAACAGATGATTTGTCAGATCAGTTGCATCTGTGAATAGACTTGCTCGAGGAAGATTATCACTAGCAACAGTTTTATAGCAGAGACAGTAGGGAAATAACAGTAGCATGAGAATTAAGACATCGACTGTGATTGAAGTAGACAGCAGGATTAAAATATTGTAGGCATAGGGACGGATGTACGGGCGTTGCATGGACAAGATAATTCATGTAATAGCATAGCATAGGCATTTGTAGATAAATAATATAAAGCATCCAAGTATTAACTAATCATAAGCATGTATTCCAATTTAGTTGTGCGTGCTCGCAATGAGAAACTTGCACATCGTTTTTTGTCCTGCCAGCCCGTTTGCAGCGGGGCCTCTGGGGAAACTACTGGCAATTAAGGTACTCCTTTTAATAATGTACCGGAGCAAAGCATTAACACTCCATGAATACATGTGATCTTCACATCATAGCCATTCCCTCCAGTTATCCCAATTGATGTTACTTTGGGGCCATCGGTTCCGGACAATAACGTGTGTATAAAACTCCTAGATATGATCCAAAACAATAATTATCATCATAATTCAGTAACATGTTCATATCTGAAATCATGGCACTCGGGGCCTAGTGTCAAGCATTAAACGTAACAAGTTGCAACAATGACGTAAAACACCGATAACGGATACTAGGCACTATGCCCTAACAATCTTACAGCTATTACATCAGTGATCTCATCCAATCCCTACCATCCCCTCAAGCCTACATCGGTGAACTACTCACTCATGGATAGGGGAAACATGGATGGTTGATGGAGAGGCGGTGGAGATGGCGATGACGATTATCCCCTTCGATTCCCCGTCCCGGCAGGGTGCCGGAAAAAAGACTTCTGGTCCCCGAACAAGGGTTCGCGATGGCGGCGGCACATGGTGGAGTTCTCTGAAAAAGTGTCGACCCCCCCGACTTTTTTAGGTCATAAGCATTAAGTAGCCGCGAGGGGGCGCGAGGGGGTGACCGAGTCGGTCACACCACCCCCTAGCGCGACCAGGAAGCTGTCGCGCCACCAGGTGGTGTGGTGCCCTCGTGACTCCGCTCTGGCTGGTCTTCGTGGTTCCTGGTCCCTCTCGGATGGAAACTAACTTCTGTTTGGATTTTGGTGTTTTTCTCCGAAGTTGATATTTCTGCACAAAAACAAGACACAAGGGTAATTCTGCTGAAAACAATGTTAGTCCGTGTTAGTTGCATCCAAAACACACAAATTAGAGGTAAAACAATTGCAAAAGTGTTCGGGAAAGTAGATACGTTTTGGACGTATGAACTCCCCCCAAGCTTAGCTTATTGCTTGTCCTCAAGAAATTCAGTTAACAACTGAGTGCGATAAAATAACTTTCACTAACTCATTTGCTCATGTGATGTAAATATTCTCATTATGAGGACAAATGCTTAGACTATTCATAACAAGACATATATAAACGGTGTCACCCAATAGTTATGTAAACCATGAAAAGATGCCAATTATACCGATGATAAATAACATGAAACATATCAATTCACGGGATTGCAATGATCATAAGAAAGTATGATAAAGTGGTATCTCGCTAGCCCGAATGTAACAGCAAAACATAAATGCCCAGACACCTCTGAGTTTCAAGGGAAGACTAGAAATAAAGATATCAAAGATAAAAGCATCTAGATTACACCGCGGTTAACATATTAAGGGACTAGCATATTACAATAAGAATGACAATTATGCTCTCGAGAAGGTGCTCAAAGAAGGATGGAGACTCAACAGTAAAGTAAAAGATATGCCCTTCTTTGAGGGAAGTAGGTATTCAACATGTGCTAGAACTTCTTATCGTTTTGAAAACAGAGGTAAAATTGTTTTTAAGTGGTGGCTGTTAGGTCAACGAATGGTAATGGGTACTCTATCCCCCTTGTCAACCAGACTTTCTTAAGAACGGCTCCCATGAGGTACGTTATTTCTACCCAAGGGCAAATCATCCCACATTTCTCTTTTGTTTACACATGTAGTTAAAAACTATTGTCATTGCTTGACTGATTAGATCAGGGCAAAATTAAGGGACAAGCACATTACACTAAGAATGACAATTATGCTCTCGAGAAGAAGGGTGGAGACTCAACAGTAAAGTAAAAGATATGCCCTTCATTGAGGGAAGTATGGATTCAACATGTGCTAGAGCTTCTTATCATTTTGAAAACAGAGGTAAAATTGTTTTTGAGTGGTGGTTGTTTGGTCAACGAATGGTAATGAGTACTCTATCCCCTTGTCAACCAGACTTTCTTAAGAACGGCTCCCATGAAGGACGTTATTTCTACCCAAGGGCAGATCATCCCAAAGAGAATGCAACAATTAAAGTTGTAATTAATTTGGGGTTGGGCACCACATTTGCCAACTCTTTTTACAAATTAATAGAAAAGCGGTTGTATATGCAACTAGTCTGGTTGGCGAAATTCTGTCCAAAGTCAAACGACAAGGTTGATATCCGTAACCCCACATACTTCCTCATGATCTCAAAACAGTGGCACAAATTGAGAAGTGTTTGAAGGTTTTAAAGGCAGCACATGCAAATTTACTTGAATGGTTTGAAATTGTCATGTATAGGTATTTATGGTGGACCCTTTGGAACAACTTGGTTTTCAGGGATTTGGAAGCACACGCATTTTCTCAGCTTAGTACAGGTGGAGGCTAGCAAAAGATGGGAAGCGACAATTCAAGAGAGCAATAACCGTCATAATCATGCTTACGACGAAATTGAATTAACGAAGGCATAAAGATACAAGAACTCTGAGTCAAAATATGTCATCAAGGCTTAATTTCCTTTTTGTTTTCAGTCATAACATGTGTAAGCATGTGCCAAGTCGATTCAAATAAATTATTCAGAGGAGGATACCACAATGTCATATTCTATTATGAGCAAAGCTATGCAACCAAATATCCAAAGAGACATGACATTCATCATAAATAAATTGGAAACGATCATAAGAGAACACGAACTACTAAGCATCCACCAATCGACATATACCTTATGCAAACCATCTAAGCATGCTCACATGAATGAGTATATGTACAAAAATGAGAAACAAATAGAGTTCATTACTAGCCTCTTACCCAACTCGAAATTGTCATAGATCATCATAATTGACTTATCACTTGTGTGCTTGAAAGATGTGATATAAGAACCAAGCTCCATGGAGTAATTTAAGATAATGACCTCTGAAACAAACTATACAAAACCAAAGAGAAACAACAAATATTTGTGGGTTTTCGGATTTGGAAACGAGAAACAGAACAGTCAGCAAAGACGAATTTTTTCGAGGGCCTTAACATGCCCAGATCAAAAAACTCAAAACTAATGAACGTTGCGAACACCCCAGGAATATGCACACCAAATTTAAGGTCATTCAGACATTCCTGTAATAAGTTATGAATTTAACGGTGGACAGCAAAAATCTGTCCCTGCGCAAAACAGCACGCAACAAAGCAAAATATTTTTGTGTTTTTGCATATTGAACTGAAATAATACTAAGCATACTAATACTAGATACCAAAACAAACCAGCAAGAGAAATAACAAAAATCTTTTTGGTATTTTTTGGATTTATGGCAAGCAAACAAAGCATAAAGAAATGAACAAAAGAAAGAAAACTAAAACGAAACATGGATATACAAAGGACCGAATGATATGATATATAGATGAGTGTACATCGGTATACCTCCCCCCAAGATTTGGCTTTTGGCCAAAGTGGAGCTTAAGGCCAATATCCCCATCCGTCGAGGTTGCGGGGGTATGTCGAAGAGCTTCCCCGTAGTGCGAGCTCAAGGATGCGCCGGCGTGGTATCCGCCATAATCCTCCGGCGGTGGCTCCTGCCTGCGATGCGTCTGGTGAAAACCAAGCATGCTCAACTGCTCCTCTAGCTCTACCAGCGAGTACAACCACGGTCTCCTGTCAAGACTAGATAAAAAAGGTTGTGGCAAGAAGACTTCCTTTTCACGATCGTCAGCACAAACAACCTTAAACATGATATTCTGCAAAGTGGAGTTGTTAGTAACAAATTTGTGGCCTTTCATTGCAGCAAGGCCAAGATAGCATGGTTCAAGTGGAACATCATTAGGACTAATAGGCAACCTAAAAAATTCAGCAATATGAAGAGCAATAACGCCTCCAAAAATGGGGCTTCTAGACGCTAAACGGCGAGCAATTAAAGAGCCAAGGTTATACGGGAATTCACCCTTAAGGGCGAACAAAAGAAATGCAAGTTGCAAGTTAGAAACATTGCTAGTGTTTTCCCTACCAAACACACTATTAGTAAGATAGTAAACAAAATACTTGATGGCAGGGAAATGAATGTTCCTTATAAAGCCGCGATGTGCGGAGCGGGTGTCATTGTCGGTCACCTCTTGGTAGGTTTGGGCCAACTCTGGTGGATTCGCGACAATACTCACCGTTGTCCCCCATGTTTGCTGTACCAACTATCCCACAAAACTCCTCCAAGGTTAGGCTGCAAGGCATATCATATATCTTGAAAGAAATGGCCTTTGCATAAGACTGGGTGTTCAAGGTGAAGGATTCCGAGAAAGTCTTGGTAAGCCAATAGTATTATGGCCTCTCATCCCTCATGTAGGTGGTCAAGCCAACTCTCTCAACGAGAGTTTGGAAGTCCTCAAGTAAACCTGCAACACGAAGGAAAGCATAACAAGGATAAGATGCAGCGTGAGGTTCTCCCGCATCCCCCTCATCTCCGATCGTCGGTGCGAGGATCTCCTTGTTGTAGGACTGCCTAACACGAGTGGCAGACCTTGGACGCCTTGTCCTCCTCTGAAAATCTCCCTCAAACAGCTCATCAAAGTCACGGTTGTTCATCTTCCTTTTCTGAAATTTTCAACAATCATCATAAAAATCGATTTTTAGCCAACTAAATGAAGGGAAACCACTATAGTGACTTGCTAGAGGGTTAAGCATGCATCAAAACTAGTTTCATCAACCTAGAACAAGCATTCAAACTCACTAAACAAGATATCTACAACAGAAAAATACTTCATATCTACACCATTAAACAAAATTCCACTTGGATATTCGGAGGAGTCACATACCGGAGAGGAGATGCACCAAATTTCAGCACCTGAAATTGGCTGAATGTGGAGATCGAAATCCTAGGAGATGAGCCGAAAGAACACGAGAACGAGCTATCCAAAAATGGTATTTTGGGGAAGAGGAAGGCAGGGGAAGGAGAGAGAGCAAGTGGGGGGCCTGTGGGTGTAGCGTACCTGCACTTAAAAATATGGCAGTTACCTGTGTATAGTGCAAACCCCTGGATCGATTCGTTTGCACACACAGTTTACGATGTAATATCACAACAAGGTATCAATTTTATTACATCGATGATCCAGACTTACAAAAATAAATAGTTCGATACATCTTTGCATAGCTTAAAGCTAGCTCAAAACAATAAAGCAACGGAAATAAATCTTCAATGAGCCTCCAACTTCATGATACGCCACAGGCGAAAACATGTTGGTGCAGACTCGAAACCCAAAACGTATTCTTTACTCTTCATCAGATATTTCTGCAACAAATAATAATTTGCAACAGAGTGGGTCAGATTCCATTTAAAAATGGAGTCTGGCAAGTGACTCTATGGTGGACACTTACTGGAATAACTCTATAGCCTATATGCATATTTGGCCGGTGGAGTTCAAGGCTATTTTGCATAAAGCCAATTTTATCCTATCACTTTATAAAAACAGTTTCAACATCATAGTTGGCAACACTGGCAAGTTCCAGTGGACCAAAAGATATCTCGTCCTTAGGTGCACTCTCAGGTGAAAACCCCCACATTCAATGGTCCTAAGTATAGTAGAAACTATCTTAGGTGAAAACCCCCATGAACATGGTCCTGAGTAGTCCATTGTTGTTTATCAAAATTTTATTAAGAAATTATAATGTTGGGATTCCTCCATGTTCCTTGATCAGCTGTAGTCTTTACTTGAAATACTTCTCCTTGCGTCCTTCACAATCTTCTCCATTTATTTCTCACATCCCTTTGTTCCTGGGTGGCCTTCCACGAGTGTACTCTCAGCTGAGAACCCCCACGTTCATGATCCTAAGTATAGTAGAAACTATCTTAGGTGAAAACCCTCATGCACATGGTCCTGAGTAGCCACTCAACATAAACCAAACAATCAATCCACCCAGATGATTCATTAACTTAGTGATGTGCACTCCCAGGTGAAAACCCCCACATACTATGATCCTAAGTATAGTAAAGACTATCTCAGGTGAAAACCCTCATAGACATGGTCCTGAGTAGCCACTTAAGATTTTGTAAAACCTTTCATCAATTGCATAGCATCAAAATTCTACTAAGTCATCTCGTAGGTACCTAGACACAATGTAATAGGAAATTCTAAAGTCTTGCATAACAATCTACTAAGCTCTAGTCATGCATAGGAAAATAACTAAGTTATGAATAGAAAATACTTAGGAACTTTATGAGGTGTGCCACTTGCCTTGGCAACAAGAAGAATAGCAACAACAGCTGCAACAGTTGTCGTTTCCCTCCGAAATTTCTAACACATCAAACATAACACACATAAACATACAAACCAAAATAACAATACAAAAATATGCTATGCATGATGTGCTAAATACTTAGAGAAAATACTAAGTCTATTCTTTAAGGTGATCGACAATTATCAACAACTCTTTGTAAATTGGATATTCACTATAGTGAGAGAGACAGACACCCGGCCAGCCACTTAAGTTGTGGAGCAGGTCTCATGTACGTGGACATGTAAGGTTAGTTTCCAGGCCCCTTCATCTCACTATGCCGCTAGGATCCAACAAACTTCAAGATGGTAATAACATGATCAAAAATTGTTTTAAGTCAAGATTAGGAGAGATCGAAGAAAATGATGTAGGTTATCTTCCAGGCTTCATATCCAGACTTGTAGTATTCTCCTTAGTGATGTCTTGATCACCATGTCTTAGAGAGCAGAAAAGAAAAACAGAAAGAAAGATTTAGAGAATAGAGGGGGTTGGTCTTCTTGGACTTCCTTTTGATTTTTCTTCTAAGTGCTTCTACTTCTTGGAGATTCTTCTGGAGTCTTGTTTTGGCTAAGTCCTTCCTTGGTCTTCTAGCTCCATGTTGAAAATCCTAAGTGTCTAAGTGCATAGCACTTAACCAAAAATGCTAAATTGAAAATAATCCTAACTTAGAGAAAATAATGGAGGAGTTTTCCTATGAGGAGAATAATTATATAATAAAAATATTATGCATGCAATGCTCTTATTTTAATCATAATAAACATCATACAAAAATTGTGATATTTATAAAGTATGCATTAGGCTATAAATGCAATTTAATTATTTCCTAATTTTGGAAAATATAATCAAAGGAATTACATGTACGATTAAAGTTTTATGTGATTAAAATTTTATAAATAATATTAATAGACAGAGGGGACTTAATTAATTTTATTGTAATTGGATTTACTCAAAAATAATATTTCTATCAAAAGTTATATTAAAATAGTCAAACTATTCAAATTATACATACCACTATCAAATCATGAAAATAATACTCAAAATATTTTATAACAGAGGCATCATATTATAAATATTCCAAAGTTTCTAAAACAATTTTATTTGCAATTGTTTGATTTATAGATTTAATGTTATGACAAAAATACTCAAATTCAGCATTTGAAATTTGAAATATTCTAAACTAAGTCAAATTTGAATTTTGGAAGTTCTAACATATTCTACATGTCAAGGTCTTTCCAAATATATAAAATATATCAAATTTGGATAAGTGGTTAAAAAGTTATGAAGGTTTGAATATGCAGGGGCTTTTCTGCAAAACTGTCAATTATCTAAATCGAGAAATTCATTTTCCACGTCAGCGCTGACTGGGCTGCTGACGCGGAGCTGACGAGGCATCGACGTGGCATCTTCTAATACGTCCGTACCGGTTCAGTTAAAAGATCTAATCTCGGCCATAGGATCAAGATCGGACGACGTAGGAGGAGAGGCTCACCGGGCGGCGCTTTTGGTCGCCAGAGACAAAAACGACGGCGGCGCTGCGCTCGGCGAGGACGGTCCGGTGGCTCCGGTGCTCCCCCGGACGCGCGGATGACGCCCTCGGGTGCGGCTCGTCGCGAGGAAGACGATGGAGGCGGCGTCGCCTTCTCGTTCGTCCTGGAGCGGCGTGGAGGCGCGGGCGGGGGCTACGGTAACTCCAGCGAGATTCGTCCGTGCTCGGATTGGGCGTTCGGCTGCGAAAAAGGAAGGAGGAGGGGTCAGGGACAAGCGCAAGGACAATGGGGAGGAGGATGGAGGAGGTCTCGGACTCGGGGGAGGCTCACCTCGCCGGGGAACAACGAAAAACGGCGGCGGGTACCGAGGAGCTCCGGCGAGCTTTTCCAGCAGCCTGGGGGCACGGTGTTGAGAGGAATGAGAGGGGAATCCGAGCGGAGGAGGAGGGGATTTATAGGGCGTGGTCGGGGCGAAGAATCCGTTTCTTAAACGCGCGCATCAACGCGAGTAATCGCCGGCGGTTTCGGGCGTGGTCTCCGGCCGGACGTTGAAGACGACGATGACGTCAGCAGTGACGTCATCAATTTTTCTTTTTAATTCATATCTTTCGATTTAAAACTCCAAATGATGTCAAATTAATTTCTATAAAGTTGTAAAATTCATATCTATGTTTTAAAACAATAGTGGGCATGTTTTGAAACTTTTTGAAAATTAATTATTTTGAATATTCATAAAATACAATTTACCTAATTTAGTTAATCTTTGAAATTAGGAGTTTATTAAATTATTTGGAGTTAAATAAAATTTATGAAATTACCCATATTCAATATGTTTGAATTTAGATTATTTAAACTTATTTTGCTGAAATCATTCACCTTTATTTGGCATAATAGTAGAATAATATAATATAAATATTTTTAGAGCAATAAGAAAAATAGTGGATTTTTAATTTAAACCCTTTGAGATTTAATAAGATGATGAATGATGAGATGCATGTATGCATGAATGCAATGCTAAAATTTTCTTTTCCAAAGCAAAATACTTAAATGTTTTCAAAAGTTTTAAATTTTAGTGATTTTTTTGAACATTTCAAAATATAGGGATGTTACAGTGGGCCCCACACCATGTGCTGGCGCGACCACATGGCTGCCGCGCCACCAGGTGGTGTGGTGGACCCCCCTGGTGGCTCTCTGGCACTTCCTGGACCCTCCTCGAAAAATAGGATTTTTCATATAAAAAATTTAATTTTCCGAGAAACTTTATTTTTTTTCATTTTCTGGTATTTTCCATTATTAAATTCAATACTAAAAAAATATTTTCTAATAAAAATTTCAACTAAAATTGCAAACTAAGTAATGTTACAGTAGGTATAACAAGGAGGAGAGAAATAAAATTGTTTAGCCTCTTTATGCATTTAAAATGCACTTGTTAACAAGGTTGATCAAGTCTTGCCACCAAATGAATTTTACATGACATGAAAGATTTTAAACCATATGAGACACTCATGTTACCTTATAATGAATTGGTATGGATCCAATCATGAGAGTTTTGAATTCTTCTTTATATGGGCAATCAATACTTCCCACTCTAATAGACCTCAAATTGGTAATTGTATTAACTTCATGCATTCTATCAACTTTCTTGGGAAAATAAACAGTATGCTCCTTGTCATGAACATTAAAATTAACTTTTCCTTTATTGCAACCAATAACAGCCCCTGCAGTATTTAGAAAATGTCTTCCAAGAATAATAGACATATTATCATCTTCAAGCATTTCAAGAACAACAAAGTCAGTCATAATTAAACAATTGGTAGTTATTTGGACATGAACATCCTCACAAATTCCAACAGGAACAACGGTAGATTTATCAGCCATTTGCAAAGACATATCAGTAGGTATCAGTTTATCAAGGTGAAGTCTCTTGTAAAGAGAAAAAGGCATAACACTAACTCCAGCTCCCAAATCACATAGAGCAGTTTTAACATAATTATTTTTGATAGAGCAAGGAATAGTTGGTATACCTGGATCACCAACCTTCTTTGGAACCTTACCATTAAAAGAGTGATTAGCAAGCATAGTAGATATTTACTCATTAGGAATTTTCCTTTTGTTTGTCATAATATCTTTCATATATTTAGAATAAGGAGGCAACTTAATAACATCAGTCAAAGTAATTTGCAAGAACAATGGTTTCATCCAATCATAAAATCTATTATAATGATCTTCCTCTTTAGATTTAAGTTTCTTAGCAGGAAAAGGCATTGGTTTTTGGACCCAAGGTTTTGTTTCATTACCATGTTTCTTAGCAATAAAATCTTCTTTAGTGTACTTTTTATTTTTAGCACGTTTTTCAGGTTCTTCTTCTATTTCTTCCTGATCCTAATTGGCATTTTTATATTTATCATTGTTATTAGCATTATCATTGTTGTGTTCATTACCACTTTCAGTTTCAGCATCAGAAACATATATACTATTAGGATCAATAACAGGTTCAGAGGATTCTACAACAGTTTTATGTTTCTTTTTCTTTTTTCTAGAAGGAATATTAGGTTCATTCACTCGTTGAGAATCTTGTTCAATTATATTATCATGTCCTTCAGGATACAAAGGATCCTGAGTTGATTTACCACCTCTAGTTGAGTTTTTCTTTAGCAATAGAATTGTTTACTAGCAATTCTTTGCGCACTTTAGTGAGTTGATCTATTTTATTTTGAACCATATGAAAGTGTTTAATTAGAACTTTAACATCATTATCCGTTCTATAAAAAATATCATGTAAATCACTAATAACATGAGAATTTTTCATTAAATGATTCTCTATTCTTGTATCAAAATTGCACTGCTTAACAATAAAATCATCAAATTCATCAAAGCATTGAGCAGGAGGTTTAGAGTAAGGAATATCTCTATCATCAAACCTTTGGAGACAGTGTACCTCAATAACGGTTGGAGGAGAAATGGGCTTACATAATTCTTCAATAGGAGGTAAATACTTCACATCTTCAGATTCAATACCATTTTCTTCAAGAGATCTTTTAGCTTCCCTCATCGTTTTTTCATTTAATTTAATCATACCTCTCTTCTTCGGTGTTGGTGGAGGTGTTGGAGTAGGTTCAGGAATATCCAGTCATCATTATTCTTGCATATAGTAGCCAATAATTCTTCAGCTTCTTCGGGAGTCCTTTTCCAGAAAACACAACTAGCAAAACTATTCAGGTATGTCCAAGATTCAGTAGTTAGTCCACTATAAAATATATCAAGTAGATCATTTTTCTCCAAATCATGGTTTGACTGCCCCCTCAAGATGCAACAAAAGCGTGTCCAAGCTTTGGCAATATCTCACCCTCTTCTTGATTAAAATTATAGATTTTTAACAGAGCATCACGTTGAGCACTAGCAGGGAAATATTTCGAAAGAAAGCATCAAGCAAACCCTTAGGACTAGTGATGGAACCAGGAGACAAATTATTATACCAAGTTTTAGCTTCTCCTTTTAATGAGAAGGGAAATATTTTAGCAACAAAGTAAGTGTGCATTTTAATGTCTTCAGCAAATAATCCACTTAAATCAGACAATTCATTCATGTGTTTACAACACTTTCCTTTTCAGTTCCACGGAAAGGTTCTCTTTCAACAATATCTATATGAGCCAAATCAAGAGAGAAATCATAATCTTTATCCTTTATGTTTATAAGAGATGTAGCAAATTTAGCATCAGGAGATAAATTATATTTAACAACACATTTTTTAACAAGTTTTTCAAAGGCATTACCATCTTTCATAGTATTAGTTTCTTGACAAGAGCATCATCAAGATTCACATACATATCATCATACTCATCATCAATATCATAAGTAAATTCAGGTGAATGAATGGGTGTTTCAGCATTTTCATCAGGAATTTCAGCATTTTTATTTTGTTTAGATTTAGCAGTAGCATTTAAAAAGGGACCTAATGAGCCAGTTTCATCAAGAACAGTAGAAGCATCATCGTAAGTAACTTCAGATTCAGCAAAAGTAATAGAACGTGCAGGTTGTGGTGGTGTAACAAGTCAACGGATAGACGTCGCCTAGAGGGGGGTGAATAGGCGATTTAAAACTTTTTCCGAGGAGCCGGAATATCCGGTCCAAGAATGACCCGGAAATTCCGGTATGCTTGATAAAGGCGGAATAAAACTAGAGGTTTACTTTAACAAGCATTCAACCTCTATATAAATACTAGGCTCACCTATGTGCACCAACAACTTATGCTAAGCAATACAAGTAACAAGGTGATAGCAAGATATATGACTTCAAGCACGAAGGCTATCACAATGTAAAGTGCATAAGTAAAGAGCTCGGGTATAGAAATAACCGAGGCACGCGGAGACGAGGATGTATTCCCGAGTTCCACCCAAAGGGTGTACGTCTCGTTTGGAGAGGTGTGCGCAACCACAACAGGTTAGCCGCAACGCCACAAAGGCTCACCTTCTTCTCCTGATGAACTCAACCACAAAAGGTTGCGAGTTCACCTTCCACTATTGATCTCCTTTGGGGCGGAGATCGAATCCCGTACAACTCTTGAGGCACACACCCACAACTTAATTGGGGGCTCCCAAGTCTTGAGGCACACACCCACAACTTAATTGGGGGCTCTCAAGTGACCACAAAAGGTCTTGACCACAAAAGGTCTTGGCCACAAAAGGCCGGCCACAAAAGGCGTGTAGGGTCCAAAGACCCAAGAGTAACAAGCTCACAAGTATCACCACCACGAATCCTCGTGGAGGGCTCAAAGCGATGCAAATGCAATGGCAAGAGCACACGAAGTGCTCAAGTCCTTCACTCTCAAATTCCAACACAACAACAAATGTTTATGGGGGAATAAGAGAGGAAGAACAAAGGAAACCACAAAGGAGTCAAATCCTTCACTCCCAAATCCCACCAAAAGCAACTAATGCTTATGGGGGGAGAAGAGAGGAAGAACAAAGAAGAAGAACCACAAAGGAACTCCAAGAACTAGATCCACTAGGTTCCCCTCACTTAGAGGAGAGATTGATTGGTAGGATTGTAGATCTAGATCTCCTCTCAACTTTCCCTAAAGAATATGGAAGATTCAATGGAGGGATTGAGAGGGAAGTGACCTTTCCAAGGTCAACAATGGAGTAGGAGAGAGGGGAAAAACGTGCTGCCTTGGATTAGCCGGGGAAGAAGAAGGGGAGGGGTATTTATACCCCTCCAGGAAATATAGCCGTTGGCTGTTTCGACACTCGGAAATTCCGGTATAAGTGAGACTCGGAAATTCTGGTCAACCGGAAATTCTGAGTCCATGAAATTTCCGAGCTGAAATTCCGGCTGGAGTCAGAACCAAAACCAAACTTTTCCTTAGCCGTTTCTGGAGGACTTTTCTGGCTGCACTCGGAAATTCTGGTATATGGAAATTTCCGAGCACAATTTCCGGTTCGAGTCAGAACCAAAAGTCCTTCTTTCCTTAGCCAAAACTGGAGGGCTTTCTGGGTGACTCGGAAATTCCAGTAGACGGAAATTTCCGAGCACAATTTCCGACTAGAGTCAGAATCCTTTTTCTCTTTTCCTTAGCCGTTTTCTTGGATCAGCTGGGGAACCGAAAATTCCGGTAGAGCGAAATATCCGGCCCCAATAATCCGAATCAGGAAAACACCGAAACGAAAACTGCTATAACTTTTGCAAATGAACTCCAAATGAGGTGAGACCAATTTTGTTGGAAATATTGCATCCCATAAATGGAGTAAAATCACCACACATGGCAACATGTGGGACTTTCCTCATGGTAGAACCAACAATATTTCCGCCACCGAAAACGCAACAAGTTGTCCAAAGTAAAACCGATTTCGATGAACTAGAGCTTGACATGGAGATGAACCAAGCTCTAATTCCTCACCAACATAAAAGCCAAATAAGAACCAAGAAACATGATATGCCAAGTATGCAAAGGTTTGAGCTCTCCACAAGAATGCGATCAAGTTACTAACTTGAGAGCCCCTCTTGATAGTACGCCTATCTATCCTATAGCCCTATCAAGATCATACCTTTGCCTTGAGAATTCCACTTGAGTTAGATGATGACTATGTTGATCTCTTCAAGTGGATCATATTTCCTTGATTGCGCGTCCAAGCACATGCTTGATGAAGACTTCTCCAAATACTCCCCCATGCTCACAATGGGAGAGTCTCGCTTAGCTTCATCTTCATGTATCCATTGCAAGCACCAAGCATAGGATCTCTTCAAGAAGCTTCTCTTAGTCTTGGTCTTGCACATCTCACCTTGATGACGATCACCACATGATGTCATCCTCCATGAGCTATATGAAATCTTCATTTGATGCAATCCCATGGGAAGATACCTAACCTCATATAGAGATACCACACACATATATATCATGGGTTAGTTCACAAACCTATGCGGACAAGTGTTTACCATCCCAAGAGATACATGATCGCTCTTGGTACATCTTGTAGCTTTGTGTGTTGATCAACATCTTGATCAACCTTGTATCTTCCAACATTTCTTCACTAATATGATATCTTGAATCCTTCAAGACATACTTGCAATATGCTCCACTCAACACATAAGATTCAAGAGTCCAACACATTAACTCCACAATTCCATGGACATGATCTATAATGATATCTCAATGCAAACATTAGTCCATAGAGATTGTCATTCAATTACCAAAACCACACATGAGGGAAAATGCTCTTTCAAAAAGCTTACTCAACACAGATGGAGAGTCAAGCGCAACAGCAGAGTTCAGAGTTGTACCTTTCCTTGTAGTGGAAGACACAATGGGAAACTTTTTATCAGCATTTCTTCCCATGATGAATAAATTCCAGCGAGCAATATGACACTCAGGTGGGCTTGCAAATAAAGCTATGCTCCCTGACAACGGTGCTAGCAAATAGTCTTGATGACCCACAAGTATAGGGGATCGCAACAGTCTTCGAGGGAAGTAAAACCCCAAATTTATTGATTCGACACAAGGGGAGTCAAAGAATATTTAACAGATGATTTGTCAGATCAGCTTGTGAATACACTTGCTCGAGTAAGATTATCAGTAGCAACAGTCTTATAGCAGAGACATTAGTGAAATAACAGTAGCAGGAGAATTAAGACATCGATTGTGATTGAAGTAGACAACATGATTAAAATATTGTAGGCACAGGGATGGATGTACGGGCGTTGCATGGACAAGATAATTCATGTAATAACATAGCATAGGCATTTGCAGATAAATAATATAAAGCATCCAACGATTAACTAATCATAAGCATGTATTCCAATTTAGTTGTGCGTGCTCGCAAAGAGAAACTTGCACATCATCTTTGTCCATCCAACCCGTTTGCAGCGGGGCCTCTAGGGAAACTACTGGCAATTAAGGTGCTCCTTTTAATAAAGTACCGGAGCAAAGCATTAACACTCCGTGAATACATGTGATCCTCACATCATAGCCATTCCCTCCGGTTATCCCAATTGTTGTCACTTTGGGGCCATCGGTTCCGGACAATAACATGTGTATACAACTCATAGATATAATCCAAAATAATAATTATCATCATAATTCAATAACGTGTTCAGATCTGAAATCATAGCACTCGGGCCCTAGTGTCAAGCATTAAGCATAACAAGTTGCAACAATGACGTAAAACACCGATAACGGATACTAGGCACTATGCCCTAACAATCTTACAGCTATTACATGAGTGAGCTCATCCAATCCCTACCATCCCCTCAAGCCTACATCGATGAATTACTCACTCATGGATGGGGGAAACATGGATGGTTGATGGAGAGGCGGTCAAGATGGCGATGGCGATGATCCCCTTCGATTACTCGTCCCGGCAGAGTGCCGAAACAGAGACTTCTCGTACAAAACGGTGGAGTTCTCTGGAAAAGTGTCTGTCCCCCCGATGAAAACAATAAAGTTTCTCAAAAAATTAAAATTTTATATGAAAAATCATATTTTTTGAGGAGGTACCTGGAAGTGTTAGAGAGCCACCAGGGGGACCCCCAGGTCCATCAGATCACCTGGTGGCGCGGCAGGCAAGTGGCCGCGCCAGCTGGTGGTGTGGGGCCCACAGGCCCCCCCACTTGCTCTCTATCCTTCCCCTGCCTTCCTCTTCCCCGAAAAAACACTTTTGGATAACTCATTCTCGTGTTCTTGCTGCTCATCTCGTGGGATTTCGATCTCCACATTGATCCAATTTCTGGTGCTGAAATTTGGTGCATCTCCTCTCCGGTATGTGACTCCTCCAAATATCCAAGTGGAATTTTGTTTAATGGTGTATATATGAAGTATTTTGCTGCTGTGGATATCTTGTTTAGTGAGTTTGAATGCTTGTTCTAAGTTGAAGAAACTAGTTTTGATGCATGCTTAAGCCTCTATCAAGTCACTATAGTGGTTTCCCTTCATTTAGTTGGCTAAAAATCGATTTTTATGATGTTTGTTGAAAATTTCAGAAAAGGAAGATGACTAACCGTGACTTTGATGAGGTGTTTGAGGGAGATTATCATAGGAGGACAAGGCGTCCAAGGGCTGCCACTCGTGTTAGGCAGTTCTACAACGAGGAGATCCTCGCACCGACGATCGGAGATGAGGGGGATGCGGGGGAACCACACGCCGCATCTTACTCTTGTTATGTTTTCCTTCGTGTTGCAGGTCTACTTGAGAACTTCCAAACTCTCGTTGAGAGAGTGGGCTTGACCACCTACATGAGGGATCAGATGCCACAATACTATTGGCTTACCAATACTTTCTCGGAATCCGTCACCTTCAACACCAAGTCCTTTGCAAAGGCTATTTCTTTCAAGATATATGATATGCCTTGTAGCCTAACCTTGCAGGAGTTTTGTGGGATAGTTGGTACAGCGAACATGGGGACAACAGTGAGGATTGTCGCGAATCCCCCGGAGTTGGCCCAAACCTACCAAGAGGTGACCGACAATGACACCCGCTCCGCACATCGCGCCAAGATAAGGAACATTCAATTCCCTGCCATCAAATATTTTGTCTTCTATCTTACTACTAGTGTGCTTGGTAGGGAAAACACTAGCAATGTTTTTAACTTGCAACTTGCATTTCTTACGGGCGCCCTTAAGGGTGAATTCCCGTATAATCTTGGCTCTTTGATTGCTCGCCTTTTAGCGGCTAGAGGCCCCATCTTTGAAAGCATTATTGCTCTTCGTAATGCTGAATATTTGGGGCTGCCCATTTTGAAGGGAATATGCCCTACAGGCACTTAATAAACATATTTTATTGGCCAATATCCCAGTTGTTCATTATATGTTTTATACCATGCTATAACTGTATTAAGCGGAAACATTAATACAGGTGTGGTAGATAAACAACCAGGTTCCTAGTAGCCTCTACTAAGACTAGTTTCGTTGCGCGATTGATGATCGAGGTTTTCCGATCATAGGGCATGGCGCCGGTCGGCAATGGAAGTCATATCGTTAGGTGTAACGATGTGATGGACATACCCAGTATTTATAGGACATAGTCATTACGCCTTAAGACCGTGAGATCAACTCTTATTGTTATCCCTGGAAGATACTTTGATCGCACCAAACGTCATATCTTATATAGTGTGACAATGATAGGTGATACTTTTGGGTATCGGAAGGGGGTAGTTGAGACGAGGGGTCAACAACGGGATTTGTCAGTCCGCATAGCCGGATAGATACTCTAGGGCCCACTCGGTGAGATTATGTCAAATGGGTTTGCAAACATGTGACTAGGTCACCAGCTGACATAATATCATAGACGAGTAGAAGATAGCGATGTCGGTAACGAGATCATGCTAGGTATGGAGATATCTGAGAATGATGCTCGCACACGCTAAGTATCGCCGTGACAAAGGGTTTAAGACTATACGTCCAGGTTTGATAGATGAAAGTCATTCGTTATATCACAGGATTAATTCATGGGGTCCAGGCCTACGAGTTAGTCGATGATCATAGAGGAGTCTTGATCATACCTGTTATTATATCGAACCGCTAGGGTAACACACTTAAGGGGTTTCGACAAGACAACCGGAAAGGAAAGAGATCACCGGGAACGTCCCGGGAATGGTACGATGGAGATCTGGCAGCGACGAAAGAGTTTTCAGAGCTAGAATAAATTATATATAATATGTTTAATATTAATTAGTATAATTAATGATTAAATATGATTTTATATATTTATTTTCGAATTTTTAAAGGCTGGTTTCCCTAAATGGGCCTTCTAGTGTAAAGAAGGCCCATGAGGGGGGGAAAGTCCCCCCAGGGTTTCGGATTGAGGGAGGGCCGGCCTAGGTGGGCCAAATGGGGCCCACCTAGGGCCGGCGCACCCCCTTTGGCCGCACCATGCAATGGGGGATAGTCCCACATTGCCTGGCTGGCAAGGTTGGCTTCCCCCGGGATCCTATATAAGAAGGGGCACCCCTGGCCTTTTAATTCACCAATTAATTCCCTAATTCTCTCTCGATCTCGTGATTCCCTTTGTCGGATTCGCGCCGAGTAGAGGAGGGGGATCTCTTCCACCATAGCCCGCTGCCGCGCTGCTGGTGTTCCGGTTGACGAGGTGGTAACTCGGAAAATCCCAGGGTTGTGCACCCCGGGTTGATTGATGGGGGGAGAGAGAGGTGTTGGTGATCACGACGGCTGACAAGCAAGGTTTTACCCAGGTTCAGGCTCCCGAAGGATAACACCCTACTCCTGCTTGTCTAATTATTGATGCGAGTAACGATTACAATGGCGAGATTGCGATCTCGCTAGGGTTTGTGGTGGTGGCTATGAGCGTCTCCTCTAGGACGGGCAACCCTCCTGGCTTTATAGGCAGCCAGGTCTCGGGCGGTTGGTACAGATATGGCAGGTTACAAGACCTAACCGAGTTGGACTAGGATACGTGGTACCCCGAGTGGCCTTATGTGGGCCTTTCCATGCTTGGCGCGGCCCAGGTAGCCTTACGGTGGGCTAGTCGAAAGGTAGCCCCACGTCAGTAGCCCCTGAGTGCTTGGTCGAAGCGCAGCGTCGGGCAAAGGACTTCCTCCTCCTGGACGTGCCATTGGATTGCTTGATCTTGAGCTTGAACCCGATTCCTTCAGTCGAACAGGCCTCTCCCGATGGGAGTAACCTTTGTAGTCGAATTACTTTGTCTTGTTCTTCATGGGAAGCTTGCTTCTATTCGGCCTGTTGGCTTACTTGTAGATCTGATTCGGCTGTAGGAGCTTACTCGACTTTCTTCGTCACCCGAATATACGTTTCGGGTTCCTTGACCAGCGCATTGTCTTCAGTTGTTTCAGCTAAGAAGCCTACCACCCGAACCTTGGATTCGAGTTATCTCGCTGTCTTGTTGTTTGGAGCCGTTGGCTTGATGACGTCGCTGCTGACGTTTCCTTGCACGCCTCTGCGCCCGATGGGACGTGACATGGCGGGGCCCACTGGCAGCGCTGACCGTGGTCAGCAGTTGTCACGTTCCTGAACTGGGCGCGAAATTTTCGCGCACGATGATGACGGCTCGATTCTCGTGCGTAGTGGAGGAAGATGGCGGCGACGGTTGGCCTCTTTGCTTGACACGTGGACGGCGGGATGAAGATGCTCTGAACCGCTGCACGACGGAGGGCTGAGATTGATTTTGCTGAGGCATAAGTACTGCGCCGCCGCGAGAGGGCATCGTCTTCTCCATTCGTCCGTGCCTCCTTTCCTCTGCCTTCTACCATTCTCGCCCTCACCAGAGCTCCGTGCTTTTTGTCCGTGCACCTTGTGCTGCCTCAAGACGCCATGGGCAAGCCGAAGAGCGCCGTTGGTTCCTCCGCCGCCATCGACGAAGCCAGGCTGATGAAGAAGCCTGACGGCGACTGGCAAAGGTCGTCGGTGAAGAAGGCGGAGGTCGAACTCCTCCGTGCTCAAGGTCTTCTTCCGCCTGCTGATCAAGTCCAGGTACGCGCTCCTGGCAAAGAAGTTTACCCCACGCCCCGGGATGGGGAACGCGTGTGTTCGTGGATTTCCTTCCGCGGGGCTTCGGATTCCCCTTGCATGATTTTGTGCGCGGTCTCCTGTTATCCTATGGGGTTCAGATCCATGATCTGACCCCCAATGGCGTCTTGAGCATCGCGGGCTTCATCGTGCTTTGCGAGTGCTTTTTGGGTGTCGCGCCCCACTGGGCGCTGTGGAAGTCGCTCTTCCTCGTTCGCAATAACGTTGGGAAGAGCGGGTTGCCATTCCCCATGGGCGGCTTCGGAATCCAGGTGCGCGGTGACACCGCGTACTTCCAGATGAAGAAGTCGGACTCCGTCCAGGGGTGGCGCAAGAAGTGGTTCTACGTCCAGTCGAGCCAGGATGGCCTGGTGGCATTCAACAGCGGACGCGGGCTGCGGAAGACTACCGCCTGGACGCACCCGCTGACTGCGGGGGAGAAGGAGGCTGCGCGGCCTCTGCTGGGCCTGCTGCGTGATCTCACCAAGACCCTTGGGCCCGAGGCGGGTGGCGTCTTCTTGATGGCCACCTTCTTCCGTCTTCGGGTGCAGCCGCTCAGCGCTCGGCCCCACCCGATGTGGGCCGTCGAGGGCGTCAGCACCGCGCCACTTGACGATGAGGAGGTGGAGGCCAAGGTAAGGTCCATCACCAACCTCTAAGTCACGGATACATGCAATGTCAAGTGCCCGGTTGCTGCTTACGGTGCATCGAACCCCGTTCCTGAGGTAAGTTCTTGACTTGTTCTCCTTGGTATTCTTTTTCTTGATTCAACTTGCGTCTACTTGCTTCTTGATTCGACTTGCGTCTACTTGCTTCAGGGCCGGTCCCTGCTGATCAGCCTTCCTCCTCTCCCTGAGAACGGACCCGACGACGAGCCGAAGTTTGTCGAGGAGGAGGATGATGATGACCTTCCGTCCGCTGTCTCCCCCAACGACGAAACGGACGACGATGATGATGACGAGGAACCTGCACGGAAGAGGCAGAAGCGCCCGAGCGGCCGTGACTCTACGACTGCTTCGTCGCCTGCGAGGGGGTGCGGAAGCTGATACAGAGAAAGTCGTCGCGACGTCGTCGGGTGCGCGGTCACCAGGTGGCTGGAGCGAGCCCCTGGTTGTCCCTGGGGAGTGATGATGAACTCGAGACCACCAGGTTAGTACCTTGTTGACTTCGAGTTGTCTTTTGTAGTTCCAATCTTGCAGTTGGTCATTGTACTGTTGCTGCAGCCGTCGTTCTGGCGATGTCCACTCTCCTCGTTGTGAGGTGGAGCATACATCCGCCCCTTCGACCAAGCTGGTGACCCGGGTGGCAGTTGAGGAGCGCACGCAACCTGCTGTCATCGCGTCTTCGAGTCGCGCTCCTCCGCCGCCTTCCGTTGATGCCGAGCTTCTAGACCACGTAAGTCCTTTGTACTTGTACTTGTAGTCTTGAATTTTCATCGGGTGCGCGATCAGCGCTCCCGATGGGAGTAGCCCCCGAAGGTGTGGGTGACTAGTAGAGTCGCCCGCAGCTTTATTAAGATCTTTCTTTTGTTTCAGCCCTACTACCGCCAACAACTTGATGCAGCCGCTGCTTACGTTCGCCTGGAAAAGGAGAGGGACCAGCTTTGCGCTTCCCTTGACCAGGCTGATAAGCGGGTTGCTGAGCTTGAGCTGAAGATTCGGAGTCAGGGTGAGCTTGAGAAGTCTCTCCACAAGTTCCAGGAGCGGGAGCGGATGCGGGTTGACCAAGAGAAGACTCAAGTCGACCGCCTTCTTTCCCTCGCCGGTGCTCTTGGGGGTAAGTTTCGGCTTGATGCCTACTGTGTTGTTGCTTTTGCCTTTGTCTGATGTTTGACTTTTTTGCACAGAGACGTGCGGTGGTGCTCCTGAGGAGGGCGCGTCGAGTGACACCATCGACGGCTGTCGGGGGGCTGCCCCCCGGGTAGGGACAGATCCCGGAATGATTCAGTAAAATGCCAACAGTACTTGACCTTTCGCATGAGCAAGGGACACCCCCTGGTGGGCTGAAGGGGCAACTTGACCCTTGAGCGCTGCTAGAGTGCAAAGTGCCTCCTGGCAGGCGCAAGGGTCAGCTCTAGCAGCTATAAATAGACACCCCCGACCTTCTCAATGGCAGCACAAGCATCAGCGGGTG
Source organism: Poa annua (assembly GCA_026929855.1). Classification (NCBI taxonomy): domain Eukaryota; kingdom Viridiplantae; phylum Streptophyta; class Magnoliopsida; order Poales; family Poaceae; genus Poa; species Poa annua. Next base: position 72,113,206 of record CM049431.1, on the reverse strand, counting down.
GTTCCTCTAAGAACTAGCTTCTCGAAGATGTCTTTGCTGATAGGCTAAGACATCTTCGGGAGGCTAGGCCTAGAGATACTCATCCTGAGACGAGCTTGGACGCCTCCGGAAAAGATCCCGGAACTCGGGCTCCGAGGAAACTCCCGGAAGGAGGTGTACTCGGCTTTACCGGATAGGTAGTCCGGATAGGTACTAACCGGAGTGTATGTCTCGGTCTTGATCTTATGTAGGAGAGGCTCACAGTGGCAAGCGAGGAGGTAGCCGGCATGAGGGCTCCCTGTCGTGGTATCGGCATATTTGATAGGGGACGGGGGTCCTCTAGCCTACGTATGGATTGTGGGGAAGAAGGTTGGAGTCGTCGAGGTCGGGATTGAACACGGCGAGTTTACCCAGCTTCGGATCCCGCAGCGGTGGCGGAATCCTACGTGCTGCTATAATTCACTATGAGGCAATAGCCGTGAACAGGTTACAATGGGTATGATGCCTATTGAAGTTGTCTCTGTCCTTGGCCCTAAAGGCCTCCCGGTGGCCGGCTTATATAGGCGGCCAGACCCCGGGTTACAAGGTAAGTACTTGGCCGGCAAGTAAACAGAGTCCTAGACCTAGCCGGCTTAGTTCCGCCTTCCGTCTTGGGCTCGGTGGCTTGATGGGCTTCGGCCTTTTGCCTTCCTTGGACCGTCCGCCTACTTCCTTGTACGTCAGCTATCTGGGCCGCCCGGCAGGCCTCGGCCTTACCACCCTTGGGCCACCCTGGACTAGCCGGATTGATCCATGTTGGTTATACCCCTAGTTGATATATCCCCAACATTAGCCCCCAGAAAGGTTGAAGTTCTCCAGGCGCCGACTTCTTCTTGATTCTTCATCTGCCAATGTTGGCGGCTGCAGGACTTGAACCATTCTGAAAATCAACGAGGCATGCGTGTCTTGAGGTTGACATGCGGCCACCTTTATCCATCATGGGAAAAGACGGCTTGCTCGGCAATCTTGCTGAGCATCCTTCCTGGCGGTTTCCACCTAGCCAGCTCACGACAGTTTGAAAACTGTTAGGCGGGAATCTCGCCATGATCACAAATTGCGGGAAAAGAGGAGGCGTGGAGATCGTGCAATCGTGTGCCGCAACGGATGCGGGACACGTGTCCGACTAAAAATGCCATTGCACAGGGAGCAACGCCTCGCCCTATAAATAGGTAGCCAAACGGTCCATTTTCTTTACCCAGCCTTTGCTCTCCGTGTGCTCTTGCCTCTTCCCCTTCTTCGCTCCTTGCCTCCGAACGAGCTCAAGATCCGAGATCCTTTCCGGATGTATCCGAGTTCGCCTCCGGATGAGTATCTCTAGGCCTAGCCTCCCGAAGATGTCTTAGTCTTTTAGCAAAGACATCTTCGAGAAGCTAGTTCTTAGAGGAACCACCCGCTGATGCTTGTGCCGCCATTGTGAAGGCTGGGGGTGTCTATTTATAGTTGCTAGAGCTGACCCTTGCGCCTGCGAGGAGGCACTCTGCATTCTACCAGCGCTCAAGGGTCAAGTTGCCCCTTCAGCGCACCAGGTGATGTCCCTTGCTCTCGCCAAAGGTCAAGTACTGTTGGCCCCTGTTTGATAGCTTTGCCGGCTAGGATTGAGTTCCTTTAACTTGTCTTATTTTTCAGCTCTCCGAGTTGGGGGAGGATGACCTGGCTCCCGACTTCTACGAGTCGGAGGCCGGGAAGACGAAGAAGCACAAGGCGTCCGGCGCTGCTTCTTCTACGGCGAATGCCGAGAGGAAGAAAAGGATCGCGTCGGCTACCGAGCCGACTCTCGCCAACATCGGCGAGAACGCGGGGATTAACATCCTCCGAAGGTACTGAGTTCTGCCTTTACCAGACGACAAACTTCTTCAATACTGGCCAATTGACTGTGCTTGCTTTTTATTGACAGGGAAAGGGTCGCAACTTCCCGGTTGACGACTAGGCTTCTTGGCAAGGGAAAGCGGCCGCAAGGCGTCTCGCCGGCTACCGTGCCGCCAACTCCTCAGCTCCACGCCGGCAGCTTTATGGGTGACGCTCGTCGTCAGCCCCCAGCTCCGGCTTGAGTCTCCGCCAAGGACTTCTTCCGCCGACCGTGCGGCCAAAACTCCCCTTCTGCTGGCTGAGGCTACGGCCGATGATGCCGCTCAATCGCGCGCCGCCAACGAAGGGTTGCTAGAGTCGTCTGCCGGCGGGTCTCGGAGGGCAGCCCCGACTGCGGGAGGCGGCAAGGTCAGGGGCCCTTGGTCTACCTTTAAGGAGGCCAAGGAGTCAACCTTGGCTTTTGCCAACTTCGCCTCGCAGGCCTTCGCCGACTTGGAGGGCGACTTATCTGTAAGTTCTTCCCACTCCGGTATATACATAGTCTTTCCCCCGAGCACTTAGATGGCAAGTCAAAAGGAATTTGGACTGCCGGCTTAGTGGTTATTCGACAATATGTTATATGCCTTTGTTTTGTCCTGCAGGGCCTAGTCTCCGCCAACGTCGAGCTTGTCTCCTCGCGAGTCGAGATAAACCGGCGCTGCCGCGTCCTGAAGAAGGAGTGCGAGGCCAAGGACCTGCGGATTGCCGAACTGGAGGCGGCCCGCAAAAAAGATGAAGGTAGGGTTGATCCTTTTTGCCTTCAACTATGCTTTTGACTTATGTTTCCGTCAATCATTTAGCTTAGCGAATTCATATTTGTAGAACTGCTAGACCATGCCCAGGATATCCTGAAGGCGTCCACTGATATGCAAGCTCTTATGAATGAAGCTTCCGACTTGGCGGCCGCCAACTTGGAGTTGAAGGAGGCTCATCAAAAGGAGATGGAGGCCCAGCAGCTCAAGTTTGCGCAGGAATCTAGCCAGCTCACTGGTGAGCTGGAAAGCCTGCGCAACAAGTTGGCGGAGGCAGAGAAGACGACTGCTGAGGAGATCTCTAAGCAGACTTCTCGCGCCCAAACTGCAGAGGACGCGCTGGCAACTCATATGATTGAGTTGTCCGCTTTCCATAACTCGGTCCTTGGTAATTTCTTACTCCCTTTTTTTTTGATGCTGCCATGCTGCTTTAGCCTGAGCTAATCTAATGGCTTTATTTTTGATGTAGTTCCCGCCGGTTTAGGCGATGACAAGGTTGTCAGCCCCCGCCTGGATCGCCTTGCGCGTCTAGGCGAACTGATCACCGAGACTTTGGCGGCGTCCAAGCGGTTTGCCGCCAAGTTCTTCACTTCGTCCGGCAGCCAGGAGCCGACCGAGTTCAGCGACGTGCCCGCCATCCTGGAGCAGGCGACCAAGCTGCACAAAAGCTCGCTGAAGTCGGCGGCGCGGGTTGGAGCCAAGACTGCCCTTGGGTTGTTCATGGCGCACTACCCCGAGGCGGAGATAGAAGCCGTCACCGAAGGCATGCCGTCGACGTACGAAGACGGTAGCGAGGTTGAGCCGGCCGCTGTGCTGGACAGCGTTGCCGGCTACGCCACGCGGGTTGCCGACATGGTGGACACTTCAATCTTCTACCGGCGCCATCCTGTGCCTGGCGGAGAGGGAGCTGAAGCTGCCGGCGCGGCCGAGGCGGAGGGGAGTGATAGTTCCGGGGCTGAGGTTGTCAGCCCCCAAGCCTGATGTAGACGCTCCCCCGAGCCATATGTTTTCTGTCCTTGCCTTCCGTTGGCCTTAATTGTCGGCCCCTGAAACAATGCAACATTTGTAATATTTGTATATACTTCTGCTGTTGCTTTTGTTAGGCGGAAACTAGCTGACAAGTTTTATTTTGTCTTTATTTATATGGCTCGCCTTAATTTTACCCTGACTTATATGCTTGACTTTTTGTATGTTGACGAAACTTCAACCGGTAACTTTAGCTGAAACAACCAGGGCTAAACCATGCGTTTAGAATCAGAGACCAAAGCCAACATGTTGGTGTCAAAGACATACTACTAGGTGAACCACATATAAGTAATCAGAGGTAAAGGAATTAGGCGGCGCAAAAAAGTTTATTTTTGCTTTGGGTTGGCTCGAAAGCTGCAAGTATCTACCAGTTTGAACCTTTGCACGGAGCTAGAAAATAGTTAACTTAGATACATAGGGGAAATATGATTGCAAGAAAAGACAAAAGATGGCATGCTTCTCAACACAGATGAGGATCCACAGACTTTTATTTCATAATCATATTTAACTTATTACAATTATAAATTTCTAAGTGTAGAAAGGACGTAGCTGCTCAATATTCCAAGGCCGTCTTGTTTGCTCGAACGGATCGTCAATGCCTCTCTTGCGCTTGGTTCCCAATTTTTCCTGCCGCCTTCTTGCGCATTTTCTTTTCTTCTTCGTCGCGGATGTCGGCTAGGTAGTAGGAACCATTGAGCAGCGCCTTTGTGACTATAAACGGTCCTTCCCATGGCGGGGATAACTTGTGCAAGCCTTTTGTGTCTTGAATTAGGCGGAGAACCAGGTCACCTGTTCTGAAGCTTCGCTTCCGCACTCTCCGGCTATGATAGCGGCGAAGTTGTTGCTGGTACAAGGCGGAGCGATGGAGAGCGACGTCTCTTTCTTCGTCTAGCAGGTCTAGGCTATCCTGTCTTGCACCTTCTACGTCTTGCTCGATGTAGGCTTGAACTCTTGGGGAATCGTACTTCATGTCGGTAGGTAGCACTGCCTCTACGCCATATACTAAGAAGAAAGGAGTGTAGCCGGTAGATCTGTTTGGCGTTGTGCGCAAACTCCATAATACCGATTGTAACTCATCTGCCCAAGCGCCGGCTGCCCTATGTAATGGAGCTTTGAGACGAGGCTTAAGTCCTGATAAGACTAGGCCGTTTGTACGCTCTACTTGTCCATTGGATTGAGGGTGTGACACGGATGGCAAATCAAGCCGGATGCCCAGATCGCTGCAGTATTCTTTTATGTCGCCTTGAGACAGATTGCTGCCATTATCGGTGATAATGCTGTGTGGGACTCCAAACCGAGAGATAATTCCCCAGAGAAAATTGGTGGCTGCTCGTGCGTCAAGTTTGCTGATCGGCTTAGCTTCGACCCATTTGGTGAACTTGTCGACAACGACCAATAGGTGAGTGTACCCACCGCGCGCCTTTTTGAAGGGACCCACCATGTCTAAGCCCCAGACCGCGAACGGCCAGGTGATTGGGATCGTCCTTAGCTCCTGTGCCGGCAAATGAGGTTGACGAGCGTACAACTGGCAACCTTTGCATGTCTTTACGATGTTCTTGGCGTCTTCTTTGGCGGTGAGCCAGTAGAAACCTTGGCGGAAAGCTTTGGATACAATGGACCTAGCGGAAGCATGATGCCCGCAGGTGCCAATATGTATGTCCTTCAGAATTTCCCGGCCTTCTTCCGGCTGTATGCACCGCTGATAGATGCCGCAAGTGCTTCGCTTGTATAGCTCGCCTTTTATTATCGTGAATGCCTTGGCTCGCCTTATGATCTGCCTCTTTAGCACCTCATCATCTTCCGGCAACTTTTGGTCGATTAGAAAATCGAGATATGGGACTGTCCAATCCGGCTGTGTTAAGTAGACAGCGAAACTTGCCGCTTCTACCGGTTCTTCTGCGTCGGCGTCCATCAAATCGGCGCCTTTAATGGATGGCTTGTGCAATTGCTCCAGGAAGATATCTTTTGGTACCTTTTTGCGTTCCGATCCAAGTCTTGCAAGTGTGTCCGCCGCCTCATTCTCAGCTCTTGGAACATGCCGGACTTCGTAGCCTACGAAGTTTTTTGTGAATTCATCAACCTTGGCTCTGTAAGCCGCCATTGTTGCGCTTTTCGCATCCCATGTTCCGCTTACTTGCTGCGCGACCAAATCTGAGTCGCCATAACAGAGGATTCTTTTGACGCCTAGGTCGTTTGCCACGTGTAACCCATGAAGCAAGGCTTCGTACTCGGCAACATTGTTGGTTGCTGTGAAATGTATTTGTAACACGTAGCTAAGCTTGTCACCTTTAGGCGTGCGTAGGATGACACCAGCCCCCGAGCCTTTGAGCATCTTTGATCGGTCAAAGTGCATGACCCAATATTATGATTCGGGGAGTGTCGTTTCCTCCATGGCCTCTGTCCAGTCGGCGACAAAGTCGGCAAGCGCTTGAGACTTAATGGCGGTCCGTGGTTTGTAGACTATATCAAAGGCGGCGAGTTCGATGCCCCACTTGGCAACTCGACCCGTTGACTCTGCATTGTTGATTATGTCTCCCAACGGTGCCTTGCTGACTACTGTCACTGTGTGTTCCTGGAAGTAATGCCTAAGCTTTCTGGCGGCAAAGAATACACCATAAGCCAGCTTTTGGTAATGCGGATACCTCTGTTTGGAGGCGGAGAACACTTCACTGATGAAGTAGACCGGTCGCTGCTCACACGTCGCGGCTTCGTTCTCCTTTCTTTCCACAGCCAAGACAACGCTGACAACAGCTCCTGTTGCCGCGATGTACAGCAGCATTGGTTCCTGTGATCGAGGTGCCGCCAATATTGGAGCGGATGTGAGGGCCTCCTTAAGTTGTTGTAAGGCGGCATCTGCCTCTGCTGTCCACTCGAAGTTGTCGGATTTCTTCAATAGCCGGTAGAGAGGCATTGCCTTTTCCCCTAGGCGGCTTATGAACCGACTGACGGCTGCTGCCGATCCGGCTAGGCGTTGCACGTCCTTCAGACAAGTAGGTCTGGATATGTTTTGGATGGCCTTGATCTTCTCCGGATTAACCTCGATCCCTCGTTCTGAGACGATGAACCCTAGCAATTTGCCGGCTGGAACGCCGAAAACGCACTTGGCGGGATTGAGTTTCATCTGATACCTCCGGAGATTCTGAAAAGTTTCTTCCAAGTCCTCTAGGAGATCTGCCTTCTTTTTTGACATTACCGCGATGTCGTCTACATAGACGTGAACATTGCGGCCTATCTGTTCATGCAGGCAATTTTGCATACAGCGCTGGTATGTTGCCCCTGCATTCTTCAGGCCAAAAGGCATTGTAATGTAGCAGAAAGTCCCATATGGAGTTGTGAAAGATGTTTTCAGCTGATCTGACTCTCTCATCTTGATTTGGTGGTATCCTGAGTAGGTGTCCAGAAAACAAAGCAGCTCGGAGCCTGCTGTGGAGTCTACGACTTGGTCAATCCTAGGCAGCGCAAAGGGATCCTTTGGGCAGCACTTGTTAACACCAGTATAGTCGATACACATCCTCAGCTCTTTATTCTTCTTTGGAACGAGTACAGGATTTGCCACCCAGTCGGTGTGTACAACTTCTTTTATGAAATTGGCGGCCTTCAGCCTATTTATCTCCTTTCCTATAGCCTTGCGCCTCTCATCTCCAAAGCGTCTTGTCGCTTGTTTCACTGGCTTGGATCCTTTTATGACGTTGAGCGAGTGCTCGGCAAGTTCCCTCGGTACACCAGGCATGTCGGAAGGCGACCATGCAAAGATGTCACGATTCTCACGGAGGAACTCGACGAGCGCGCCTTCCTATTTGCTGTCAAGGTTGGAGCCGATGACAACTTGTTTAGACTTGTCACCTGGGATGAGGTCCGCCTTTTTGGTGTCTTCTGAAGCTTCGAAAGTCTTCTTGACATCCATCTTTGGCTTTGGCATGGAGTTGTCTGAATCCGCCCCGAGCAGCGCGAGTTCTTCCTTGTGGATGACGGCTTCTGCGAAGGCGGCCATGCCACGCTCGCACTCCTTGGCTTTCTTGAAGTTGCCGGAAACCGTGATGGTTCCGTTTTCCCCCGGCATTTTAAGCTTGCTGTATATGTAGCACGGCCTTGCCATGAACTTGGCGAAAGCCGGTCGTCCGAAGATTGCATGATAGGCGCTTTTAAAGGGGACAACTTCGAACCGGAGGAACTCTGAGCGGTAGTTCTCTTTTGGTCCGAAAGTTACCTTCAGCCTGATGCTTCCCATTGACTTTGCTTGCCTGCCGGGCACTATGCCATGAAAGGTGAGGTTGCTGTGATCCAGCTGATCCTCTGATAGGTTCATGCGGCTTAGTGTGTCGTAGTACAGGATGTTGAGGCTGCTGCCGCCATCCATAAGTACCTTTGTGAGTCTGAAGTTGTCGACAATGGGGTCGACGACAAGGGCGTACTTGCCTGGGTGAGGGACGTGATCAGGGTGGTCGGACCGGTCCCAAGTGATTGCTGCCTCCGACCAGTTCAAGTACTGAGGGACGTCCGGCATTGTTGCGTTGAGTTCGCGCATCTCCGCCTTATCCGCTTTAGCCGAAGGCGTGCCGACAAAGCACACAAGAGATTCTTTGACCTTCGGATACGGCTTCTTTTTCTTGGCGGCTGCGTCATCTTCGCTTGAGATAGACATGTCGTCGTCATCCTCATCCTCCTTGCTGTCTTTCTTGTCGTTCTTCTTTGACTTCTTTGACTTCCAGCCGACTGTGGGATCCTTTTTGAAGTCGTCCATGAAACGGCACTCTCCAAGCATATGGTTGACCTTGCCCAATGAGGCGTGGATGGGACACGGAAAAAGCTTTGCATGTTCATAAGTGATTCGCGCCGCCTTAGGCCCTGAGCCGGCTTCGCGACTATCTTTCTTATTTTTCCACTTCTTTTTGCCGGCGTTTCCTTGGAACGCTACGGCTACCTCATTGGAAGGTCCGACTTTGTCATCCGCCGCCTGCTTGCGTTTGTTGTTCCGCTTTGGTATGATGTTGACGTCTGGGTCATCGTCCCGGGCGTCGTCATCCGCCGCCGCGTATTGGGCGGCTAGGTTGAGCATCTCACCAAGGTCAGTGATTTGCTCGCGGACGAGCCTATGACGGAGCAAGGACTTCTTTTGTAGGCCCGTGTAGAAAGCGTGGATAGCCTGTGCGTCCGAAACACCATGACAATTGGCCTTTCGGATATCCAACGGCTGACAAAATCTGTCATGGTTTCGTCCGGCTTTTGGATACAGCGCTGCAAATCCGTGTAGGTATTTGGACGCTTGTATGTTCCTTGGAAGTGCTGGGAGAAAACCTTTTCCATGTCGTACCAGCTATGGATGGACTTTTCAGGAAGGTTGTCGATCCAAGCTCTTGCCGTGCCTTCCAACATGAGAGGTAGGTAGCGGACGGCAATATGGCTGCTCCCGCCGGCAATCTCTATGGCCATGGCATAGTCGGATAGCCATGAGTCCGGCTTAACGAGGCCGTTATACCTAGAACAGTTTTTTGACACTGATGTCATGTCCTTAGGGAACGGCTCTCTGCGGATGGCGTCACCGAAGCACTTTGGTCCAGAGTATATCGGCTCCTTTCCTCTTGCTATGTCTTGTAGGCGATGTCGTGTGTCTTTTGGATCGAGCTGCCGTGCGCCTCTGTTCGCGTCCGGCTCGTCCTGCGCTGCCCGGCTTATGCTGCGCCTGGGCCCTTCTACCTCCTCTCTCTTCTTGCAGCCATTGCTGCGTTGCGGAGATCGGCTGCGGCCTCTCCTTGGAGGGTCGTTGCCGCCATCTTTTCTAGGCGGTTGCCTGTTGTTCCGGTTACCGCCATTGTCGCGTCTTGGCTGAGATGGAGGTGGTAGGTCTCCTCTGCTTCCCGTCCTTGAATTCTCGTCCCGCCTTGGCTTTGGCGGCGGCGCCTTGTTTGGAGGTGGCGTTGCCTTCCTTTTGTCGCCATGGCTACTGGAGCCAGACGGGCCTTCGGGGTCGGCGTCGGGTGCAGCTTTGCACTTGCCCGACTTAGACTCTAGGTCTCCCCCGCGAGCATCCGCCATGTGGCCGTAGGAATCAGCGCGAGCTTGTTGTTCTAGGGCCTTGCTCACGAAGTGTCTTGCGTTGGCCAGCTTTTCTTCCGCCGTGTAAGTGTTGTCGTCCAGGGTATCTAACGCGGCAGCCGCGTTGAGGATAGGGGTGCAGAAGACAACATCCCCCCTTCTATCCACTCGCTGTGGTGCCGTACGCCAATCGAACCCTAGGTCTTGAGCCGCTGTCGTTGCTTGCGTAGGAGGCTCTTTTCCACGGCGGTTTTTTGATGACCTTTTCTCCTCGAAGAGTTGCCGGCTTGTTTTGGCCGACATCTTCTCCTGCTCTTTCTTGATCTTCTTCGCAAGGCTCTCAACGTGCTCCTCTCTTTTTCGCAGGAAGTTAGAGTGCTTAACCATGTTAAGCCTAAGCTCTTCCACTTCGTCGAGTGGGGTGTTTTTGTTCACCGGAGTATTCATGATCTCGTCTACTTCTTTGATGACGGAGAGCAAATCCGTGGGTTTGCTGCTGCCGCCTTTCTCGAGGCCAGTTTTCTTCTTTGCGCACACCTTGTCAGAACTTTCAATGAGCTGGCCGGCAGTGGTGTCCCCGGCTTCTTCCGCCGGCTTGTTTTGCGCTTCCGAAGTAACTGGGGTTGTCTCGTGACCGACAACAACCATCATAGCCAGCTTGTCAGGCATGTCTGTATCCGCTGTACCCTCTGAGGGAGCCGGATTACCACTGGAAAAGCGGGTTTTGATCTTCTCTTCGAAGAGACTAGCATCATCATCGGAGTCAGAGTCTATGTTGACTTGAACGGTAGATCTGGATCCGGCATCTGACATCGCATCCTCCTGTAGAGCAGGGAGGATTGACTCAGGATCGTTGTTTTCCGGCTGGGAGTCGGATCCCAGTCCGACAACTCCGACGAAGTGGAAATCAGATTCAGCCGACTCCTGGGAGAAAGCGGATTCGGATCCATCTTGCCGGTCGACTGCTTGGTCGAAGGTTTGGTGGGTGGGGTTGTAGAAACGCGGTAGGCCGTACGCCTCTGGCGTGTACCCGATGAAGACGTTGATCCCTCCTATCGGCACGATTGCGCATCCGATAAGGTAGTCGTCCGCCGGGAGCCAGGACTCATCCGAGTTGACGTAGCTATGGCCGTCATACCTTGTGACGCGATCGACGGTGATTTGTTTGCCCACGCCGCCAAGTGTTCCCGCCTGGAACGTGACGCCAGGAACCTTATGCCCCACGGTGGGCGCCAACTGTCGTGGTATCGGCATATTTGATAGGAGACGGGGGTCCTCTAGCCTACGTATGGATTGTGGGGAAGAAGGTTGGAGTCGTCGATGTCGGGATTGAACACGGCGAGTTTACCCAGCTTCGGATCCCGCAGCGGTGGCGGAATCCTACGTGCTGCTATAATTCACTATGAGGCAATAGCCGTGAACATGTTACAATGGGTATGATGCCTATTGAAGTTGTCTCTGTCCTTGGCCCTAAAGGCCTCCCGGTGGCCGGCTTATATAGGCTTCCAGACCCCGGGTTACAAGGTAAGTACTTGGCCGGCAAGTAAACAGAGTCCTAGACCTAGCCGGCTTAGTTGCCGCCTTCCGTCTTGGGCTCGGTGGCTTGATGGGCTTCGGCCTTCTGCCTTCCTTGGACCGTCCGCCTACTTCCTTGTACGTCAGCTATCTAGGCCGCCCGGCAGGGCTCGGCCTTACCACCCTTGGGCCACCCTGGACTACCGGATTGATCCATGTTGGTGATACCCCTAGTTGATATATCCCCAACACTCCCGGTAGGCCGTCAACGGTCTATAGCAGACTTTCCCGTCTGTCGCGGGGGGAAGTACCATTCCGCCTGACACGGAAGCATGGTCACCTCCCGCCTGACACGGAAGCATGGTCACCTCCCGCTTGACACGGGAGCGCGTCAGCCGGTACGACCACGGTACAACAAGACCTGACGTGCCTAGCCCGGCAATCCGGAAAAGGCTATCCGGGATGGGCCAAGACATGTCTTGTCTCTGGCAGGGGGACAATGATGGTGTAGGACGGCGCCTGCTGTCCTCAGCGAGATGATGACGCAGGGGCTATGCCGGATAGCGCGGCGACTAGATCACGCTAGCCGGTGACGACATGCCGGTTAGGCCTGTCCGGTGGGGCCAAGCCGATTTAGGGTTTCCAGCTCTCCTGGCCGGAACTCTATAAAAGGCGCCATAACTGCTTCTGTGAGGAGAGACCAACTTGGGAGCCAAAGCTATAGTCACATTTACTCTTAGAGCATTTACTTCTTCACACCTTGAGTTCATCTAGTTCTTTGTACTCCTCCCTTTGAGAGATCTAGCAGCAGGTTGTAACTCTTGTACCACAACTATATAGAGAGGAAAGGCAGGAGTAGGGGTGTTACCTCCTCACGAGGGCCCTGAACCTGGGTATATCGTGTGTGTGTTGTGTGCCTTCGTGCATTTGTTCGTGTTTGTTAGATCTTCCCCCTCGCACTTTAATCTTGTTTCTTGTTCCTGGGAGATCTCGGTCATTCCGGGATCCTCCTCGCGTGGGCTAGTCAGCTCGCTATCCCTCACCGGATCCACCAACGTCCATCGGCCCCACACATTAGCCATCCTATGGCATCTGCCGTGACTCCACCACGACAGTTGGCGCCCACCGTGGGGTAGACAGAGGCGTTGGCTGGTGTACACATCCGGACGGGCTCCCCTGTTCACTTCGATGTTCGGGTTCTCTCTGGCCTGGTCGTAAGGCTAGGGGGGATGGACTTCGTCTGCGACAACGCAGGATGCTTCCGGAACAGACCTTTTCCGGTGAACGGATGTCTCATTGACTTTGGTGGTTTCACTACCTACGTCGCCACCGAGGTTGTCTGTAGCTACCCGGACATGGTGCTGGAAGCTGAGGACCCTCCCATGCTCTACGCTGCTCGGGGTTTGCGTGCCGGTCGCCCCCCGAGTTCCGTCGCAGTAATGATGGTCGGGGCAACCGAGGAGGAGTACCAGGACGCTGACGGTGATACCGGGAGCGGCCACATCCGTTTGGCCAAACCCCCGCAGGAAAGAGCTGCTGCCCGGGATGGCGATCCACAGCCGTCCCAGCCACGACGACGTCCGGATCCCCTCTCGGGCCTGGTGGCCAAGTTAACTGTGCCGGTGGCTGCTGAAGCAGATACCCAGGCCACCTCGGCTGAGTTGGAGGAGCAGCGCAGGTTGCTACTCGCTGAAGCGCAGGAGATCGCCGAGATCCGTCGCGAGCTCAATGCTAGCCTCCGGGAGTACAATGCAGCTCACGGATTCCTTAAGATAGACTCCCGGGACAAGCGCATCGCGGATCTGCGCAAAAAAGGAAGAATGGTGAATGAGGAGCTGGCAGGTGGAGCTACAACCAGTCACACGGGAAGCCGGATTTCAGCGGGGAAGCCGGTGTACAGCTCCCCGGCAAAAACCCTTAGGGCCGCCGAAGCCGCCATGGCCGAGTTGGTGGGATTATCCGGTGAGGCCCTGCGCAAGCAGCAGGAGCGGGTAAACGAGTTGGTGATTGAGGCCAACCGTCAGAATCAGGCCTTCAAAAAGAAGAACCCCAGGGCAGGATCCCAAGTGCACTCGGCAAGACCCAATAGCCAGAAATCGGACGGGGAGGCCTCTTCCCCGCATCCGAGCAGAAGCAAGAGCAAGAGCAAGAGCCGGAGCCGAAGTCGAGGTTCCGGGAAGAACAAGCAGCTACAAACCTATGACCCGGCCTTCGCCGGTATCCAACAAACCGGGCAAACCGGACAGCGTAACTTGGGGCAGGCGGGAAGTACCCGTGGGGATGGTAACCTGGGTGTAGGAAACAATAACCCGGTCGGCCGTTGTAATCCACCCCGGAACCCTCCTCATGTTCAGGGAAACCCACAGAGGGAGGTCGCCTCTATTCCCCAGCAGGCCGTGATCCCTGCGCAAAACAGGCTCAACGATGGCGACTCGAGGCTGCAGCAGCTCGGGTATCAGCCAGACGAGAACCCTTTGGGATCTCGGATAGGAACCCGGCAGCTGAACCCGGCAGATGCCAGATTCCGGCTCGACCGGATTCACCAATCCGAATTGGTGGAAGAGCAAGGACCTCCGGGACCTGCCTGCTTCGGACCTCGGATCATGCGAGAACCACCTGTTCGGAACTTTCAGCTCAACAGAGGTGCCAAGACCTATGACGGCAGCAAGAAGCCGGAGGACTGGCTAACCGACTATGTGACAGCAGTAAGCATAGCCGGAGGAAACAGACGATGGGCAGTACGATACGTACCGCAGATGTTGGAAGGACCTGCCCGGATCTGGTTGAACAACCTGAGAGCTGGCAGCATAGACTGCTGGTTAGACTTTGAGGAAGCATTCATCAGCAACTTCACCAGCACGTACAAAAGGCCTAACAGGCCCCAACAGCTCCCCATCTGTAGGCAAAGGAGCAACGAGACCGACCGGGAGTACCTTACCCGGTGGAGCAATATTCGCAACTCTTGCGAAGGAGTGGTAGAGGCACAGGCCATCTCCTGGTTTGCACAAGGATGTCGGCATGGCTCAATGCTGTGGCAGAAGTTGCAAAGAAAGATGCCAACGACCTTGGCAGAGACCATGCGCATCGCCGATACCTACACGCTTGGAGATCCCATGCAACCCCAGGTGGATGTCGGTGGCTCCAACAGGAGGAATGCGGGACCTCAGCGTTCGGGACCGAGCAGGAGCCATGATCGCCAAGATTTTGGCCAGAAGAGAAATCAGCCCGAGTATCACCATGCCGCACATCACGTCGCAGCAGTAACCCGGGAGCAAGAGGATGCCGGCAACAGTCAGCGTCAAAATACAAGTGGCCTGGCTTGGGGTCAGAGTCAGGAGGTGCAAAAGACCTGGGTGGAACAAAAGAAACCCCTGACATATGAGGAAATGCTGAACAAGCCATGCTGCTACCATACTCTAGAGGCCAACAAGCCCGCAAACCACTCTACTCGGCAGTGCAGTTGGTATCAGCGCACGTTGCAGGAAGGCAGCTCGGGAGCTATTCGGCAGAGTGCTCCGGCATCTCGGCCCAATATCCCGAGACCCCCTCCTCCGACGTCGGGGGCCAACGCTGTCCGAATCAACCCGCCTCCGCGAGGACCCCCACCTCGGCCAGTGAATCTTGTGCACACCCGGAACGACAGCGGTGCAGGCCCCAGTAACCAAGCCGGACAGCAGCAGAGCAACTACCGGGAGGCACATCAAAGCTATGTGGTCTTCGTGACCGAACCCACGGACCGAAGGAGTGTGCGGCAGCGTGCCCTGGAGGTGAATGCTGTGATCCCGGCGGTGCCCAAGTTCTTGCACTGGTCCGAGATGGAGATCACGTGGAGCCGGAAGGATCACCCCAGGGTTATGCCTAAACCGGGGGCGTATGCCTAGGTGGTGGACCCAACTTTTGTCGGACCCAACCTCAACGTCCGCTTCAGCCGGGTTCTGATCGACAATGGCAGTGCCATTAACATCATGTACAAGGACACGATGCTGAAGCTGGGGGTGTCCATGAACACCTTACTGCCTACCGAGACAACCTTCCACGGTATTGTGCCCGGAGTCTCTTGCTCACCCATGGGAAAGATATGGGTTGAGGTGCTATTCGGAACTCGGGAGAACTGCCGAACCGAGAGCTTGGAGTTCGAGGTCGTGGACCTCGAAAGCCCATATCACGAACTGATCGGCTGGCCAGCCCTGGCCAAGTTCATGATCTCAACTCACATGGGCTACCTCAAGATGAAGATGCCGGGACCTAACGGCGTAATCACCATCTCGGGAGACCACAAGCGCTCCATGGAGTGTGCCTCGGCGGGGTCATGCTTAGCTGCATCCCTGGTGATCGCAGAAGAAAAGAAGAGGATCCAGCAGGTGGTGGCAATGGCCAAGACCTCCCAACTCGGAATGCCCGGGATGGTGAACCCGGAGCAGGGGGCATCATTTCAGCCCCCCAAAGAGACCAAGAAGGTGTGTGTGGACCCCAGCAACCCGGAGCGCCAAGTTATCATTGACAGCAACCTGGACAGCAAATAGGAAGGCGAGCTCGTCGACTTCCTCCGTGAGAATCGGGATGCTTTTGCGTGGTCGAGTGACGATTTGCAAGGCGTCCCGAGGGAGTTGGCTGAGCATTCTCTGTTTGTCCGACCGGATGCGAAGCCGGTGAAGCAACCAACTAGGCGCCTTTCGGATGAAAGAAGAGCTGCCGTCATGGAGCATCTGGCTATACTGCTGGCCGCTGGATTCATAATGGAAGTGCTGCACCCGGATTGGATATCGAATCCGGTCCTGGTAGAGAAGAAGAAGGATGATCCCCTCCTGCTTAATGTGTGGCGCATGTGCATCGACTTCACCAACCTCAACAAAGCATGCCCGAAGGACCCCTTTCCATTACCCCGGATAGATCAAGTGATAGATTCCACTGCCGGGAGTGAACTTTTTACTTTTTTAGATGCCTATTCTGGTTTTCACCAGATACCTTTGAATCCGGATGATCAATTGAAAACTGCTTTTATTACCCCTTATGGGGCTTATTGCTATCGTGTCATGACTTTCGGTTTGAGGAATGCTGGTGCTACATACCAGAGGTGCATGCAGAAATGTTTGCATGACCAGATAGGCCGAAATGCCGAGGTCTATGTCGATGACATAGTCATAAAAACAAAAGAAAAAGCCTCACTAATAGATGATCTGAGGGAAACATTCAAAAACTTAAGAAGGTTCCGGATGAAATTGAACCCGGATAAATGCACGTTTGGTGTTCCGGCAGGGAAGTTACTCGGTTTCCTCATCTCAAGCCGGGGAATCGAGGTCAACCCGGGTAAAATTCGTGCTATCGAGAGCATGAAATTGCCCGTGCGTCTCAAGGATGTACAGAAGTTCACCGGGTGTCTTGCATCCCTAAGTCGGTTTGTGAGTCGACTTGGGGAGAAGGCCTTGCCCCTGTATCAACTGATGAAGAAGAGCAAAACATTTATTTGGACCCCGCAGGCTGACGCGGCGTTCAACGATTTGAAGAGAATGCTCTCAACAGCACCCGTGTTGGCATCCCCGTTACCCAAGGAACCTATGCTGCTGTATATTGCCGCAACCAACCGAGTAGTCAGTGTGGCGATGGTGGTAGAAAGGGAAGAAGGGGGCAAGTTGATACAGAGGCCGGTGTATTACCTCAGTGAGGTGATCTCGGAATCCAAGCAGAACTACCCGCACTACCAGAAAATGGCGTATGGGGTGTACATGGCAGTGACCAAGCTCAAGCACTACTTTCAGGAACACCCGATCACAGTGGTATGCGAAGCTCCTCTAGCCGAGATCATCGGTTGCAAGGACGCTAGCGGCCGGGTAGCCAAATGGGCCATCCAGTTGTCTCCATACGCTCCGGCGTATGAGAGACGAGATGCCATCAAGTCGCAGGCGCTGCCGGACTTTTTGGTGGACTGGGCCGAGATGCAGTATGAACCTCCGATGCCGGATTACAATTTCTGGAGGATGCATTTCGATGGCTCAAAGGCTAAGATCGGATTGGGTGCCGGAGTGGTCCTCAGTTCCCCAAAACAAGATGTACTGAAGTATGTGCTGCAAATTCATTTTCGGGCATCCAACAATGTCGCAGAATATGAGGCCTTGGTTCATGGACTGAACGTCGCCAAGGAGATCGGCATCCGCCGGATAGAGTGTTTTGGTGACTCCGACCTCGTAGTGCAACAGGTGTCGGGGAATTGGGATGCCCTCGATGCAAACATGGCCTTATACAGGTTTCATGTGCATAAAATATCCGGATTTTTTGAAGGATGCGAGTTCAAGCATATACCTAGAGGAGAAAACGAGGCAGCGGATGTCTTGTCCAAGCTAGGGTCATCTCGGGATGCCATCCCACCCGGGATAGCCCTGGAGCATTTGAAGAAGCCATCTATTCAACCCACGCCCGAGTCGGATTCTATCTTCATCCCCAAGGAACCTGGTGCAGATGCAGTACCCATGGAAGTAGATGTCGGGAGCGTCACATCAAACCCGGGGACTGCATCACAGTGCTCAGAGAGGCAAAGAAAGATGATGATGGAGGTGATGTCGGCAGAGCCAATGGACGTAGACGCTCCCGTGTTCCCGGTTCGACCTGTCCCGGGATGGCCACAACCCATTATGGCTTATATCTTGGAAGGAACCCTCCCGGAAAATGAAGTGGAAGCCCGTCAGATAGTGCGAAGGTCAAAAGCATACACCGTCATCAATCAAGAGTTATACAAGAGGAGTATTACTGAGGTACTCCAGAGATGTGTAGAACCGGCAGAAGGACAAGAGATGCTACTGGAAATACATCAGGGGGAATGTGGACATCATGCATCATCCCGGGCCCTGGTGGCGAAAGTATTCCGGCATGGGTTCTACTGGCCCACCGCGCTGCAGCAAGCAGAAGATATTGTCCGGAAGTGTGGAGGATGCCAGAGATTTGCTCACCGGATACATATGCCGGCGTCAGCACTGAAGACAATCCCTATCACTTGGCCATTCGCAGTATGGTGTTTGGATATGGTCGGGCAGTTCAAGCCCGCAAGAGGCAATATGACACATATACTGGTTATGGTGGACAAATTTACCAAGTGGATAGAGGTCAAGCCAATCCGGAAGTGCGATGGACACACCGCTGTGCAATTCCTGAAAGACATCATCTTGAGATACGGGTACCCGCACAGCATTATCACGGATAATGGCACCAACTTTGCTGTGGGGGAATTCGCTCGATTTTGTGCTGAGAAGGGAATCCGGCTGGATGTAGCATCAGTTGCACACCCGGAAGCAAATGGGCAAGTCGAAAGAGCAAATGCCTTAGTCTTAGCCGGCATCAAAGCTCGTTTGATCGAACCACTATTGAGAACTCCGGGATGCTGGATAGAGGAGTTACCGGCGGTGTTATGGGGTCTCCGGACTACACCGAATAGATCTACCGGGTACACACCATTTTTTATGGTATACGGTGCCGAGGCAGTACTCCCGACCGACATACAATATGATGCCCCGAGAGTGACAATGTTCACCGAGACCGAGGCAAAGGAGGCCCGAGAAGATGATGTAGATTTAATCGAAGAGGCAAGAGAATTGGCACTATCTCGGTCTGCAATTTATCAACAGAATCTCCGTCGCTATCATAGCCGGAAAGTGCACCCGAGGGTGTTCCGAGAAGGGGATCTGGTGCTGAGGCTCATCCAACGCACGGCCGGAATGCATAAATTGTCACCTCCATGGGAGGGACCTTTTGTGATAAGTAGGGCATTGCACAATGATTCTTATTACCTTGTAGATGCACAGGAGGCTAGGAAAGGTGTAATGGACAAATCCGGTCAGGAAACCAAGCGTCCATGGAATGTAGCACTACTTCGCCCCTTTTACACGTAAAGGACTCAGTGTATGTTGTATCTCAGTTTTTAGTATTAATGAAAGTAAGGCACCCCGGGAGGAACCCGGGGACTGCCTAGTTATGTGCATGTCTTGTTTTTATTTTTGTCAAGTTCATTTGTTGTTTTATACCGGCATCTCGGGAAGGAACCCGGGGACTGCCGGGTTGCTGTCTTTTATGTTATTTGTATGCCGGGAAAGTTCCGAGTTCGATTCTCAAAGTCAAAGTAATGTATGTCATGTGAAATCATCTTGTGACTCGACTGACGCAAGCCGAAATGGTAGTCAAGAGCTAAGAGAGGGAAGGTGGGAAACACGAAAATGGTCTCGGGGACTCGGAGCAGGAACTTATCCGGCTTACCTATTTTTTACTAACTCAATTATTTTTAATGTCGGGAATTCGGTTAGTCGGAACTCGGATTGTTTTAAGTAATGTATGCCGTATGTGGAGTTTTGTGACTCGACTGTCCAACGCCGAAATGGTAGAAAAGAGCAGAAATTACCTAAGTACCGTAAACATGAAAGGCAATTCGGGAACTCATAACAGAATAAATTGACATAAGTTGTTCGGATAGATAGTTCAGTACGAAACGAGAATAATATAAGTGTATATTACATCCTGCACCCGGCATCCCGGGGACTTAACAAATCTACTCTTAAATATTTCTAAGTGATAGGGGATGTCGGCTTCTCGACGGGGGCATCAGCAGAAGGAACGACCTCGGGAGCAGCAGTCCCGGTGGCATCAGCAGAAGCAGCAGTCCCGGTGGCATCAGCAGGAGCGGCAGTCCCGGTGGCAGCAGCGGGAGTAGCGGTCTCGGGAGAAGCAGCAGGAGCAGCTTCGGCTTCACTTCCGGCAGCGCTTCTCGGGGCGTCGGGGCGCACCTCGGTCTGGAAGGCCTCGGGTCTCGGCGAAGACGTAGCATCCCGGGGAATCACGGTCTCGGCGACGGCACCAGAGGCGGCATCGTCTTCCTCCGGAATCTCGTCATCCGCATCGCCGGTCGCGCCGGTATCTTCGTCATCCTCATAGTCTGATTCGAAGTAGGAAGGAATAACGCTGGCGGTGAAGGCGCGGATGCTGGACCACGAGGCGATGCAGTGCGCCACCTCTTGTCGCCGCTGGATCTTAACCAGATCGCTCAGCCACGGCGAGATCGTCCGCAGGCGCTGGATCGCCTCCAAATCAAGACCTTCGTACCAGCTAAGTACTTGGGTCAAGACCTGGTCGGCACCAGCCCGCGCACCGGAACGCTTCCAGGCGTGAATGCGCCTCCCGGCACACCGGAGTGCGCTCGCGAGCTCGGCAACCGAAAGCGTCGCGCGGATACTCGGCCACAGTGCGCCGTGGACGTGGATCGCAGTGCTAAGCAGCTCCGTCCCGATAGACCGAAGAGGCACTATCCGGGCCTTCAGGGCGGTGAGGTGATCCTCGATGTCCCAGGCTTCCGAGACAGGGCCCTTCCCGGCACGTTTCTCCCGAGCAGCGGCAACGGCAAGAACAGCAGCCTCCCGGGAGTGCTCAAATTCCCCTTTAAAAAGAAGAGCTGTCAAACGGCTAGGTCATAAGAAAAGCAACAGCAAAGAAAGAAAGCAACAAGAGAAGAGGGATGTTGGTCCACTTACTGTTAAGATCCCGGTTCAGTACAGTGAGCTCGGAGAGCCAAGTGTCGGACCGTGACCGGAGGAGAGCCAGCCCGGTCTCGGCAAGATGCGCACGCTCCTCGGACTGGTCCAAGGTTTCCTTTTGCTTCTTGGTCGCCTCGATGAAGCGCGTCTTCATCTCGGTCGCAGCAGCCTTGACTTTTTCGAGCTCGCCGTTGAGCCGCGCGATCTCGGCTTGCGCGGTGGCAAGTGCGGTCTTCTGGTCTACCGAGACCTTGCGCGCGGCGTCTCGCTCCTCCCAGAGGCGCCCCTCGCACTTCTTGGACTGACCGAGGTCAGCAAGAACTCGGTTGAAGACGCTGCAGCGTTTCTTGCTGCACTCCTGAAATCAAGACAAAGAAGGAGGAATCAGCCTGGGAAAAATTTAAGGAAATCGGGATAGTCCGGGATCTCTAGCGCAGAAAATGCTACCCGGTTGGGAGGATCTCGGGGACTCGGTGTCCGAGTCCTGAAATTTTCTCTAAGATTGGAGCCTAGTGATCTACTATTCGGTGGAATCTAGAGCGCTAAGCACCAATCTCGGGGACTAGTGGTTATGGAGCAAATTTTGAAACAAGCTACCCGGTTGGGAGGATCTCGGAGACTCGGTGTCCGAGTCCTGAAATTTTCTCTAAGATTGGAGCCTAGTGATCTACTATTCGGTGGAATCTAGAGCACTAAGCACCAATCTCGGGGACTAGTGGTTATGGAGCAAATTTTGAAGAAAGCTACCCGGTTGGGAGGATCTCGGGGACTCGGTGCCCGAGTCCTGGAATTTTCTCTAAGATTGGAGCCTAGTGATCTGCTATTCGGTGGAATCTAGAGCACTAAGCACCAATCTCGGGGACTAGTGGTGGTGGAAGGAACAAATATTTTTTGATGAAAGAAATAGAACAAGCTTACCTCGGTCACCCGAGTAACATCCAGCGCGGCCACCTGGAGAGCGTGCAGAGCTTGGGCGTTGCGGCTTGGGCCTGCAGCGTGCAAATCTCCCGTGGTCTCGGAGGCGTCGGCGGCAAGCCAGGCCTGGTTGTATTCATCAACAACCTGTATGCCAGAGCCGCCGGGCGCGCGGGTAGCAGCAATATCCCGGGATCCTGAAGGCACAAAGGAGCTAACGGTTGATCTGCTGGCCGGGAGGAGGCTGTAGGCTGCTTCTCCGGGATGGTCTTGGTCGCGGCTGGCCGAGAGGCGCCACTTGCCGCAGGTTCCCGGCGAGGGCTAACGATCTCTGCCTCAAGCCCGGGCACCCGGCGCGGGCTCTCCGGAAGAAGCACTTCTCCCGAGGTGGTCGTGGCCTGCGGCTGCGGGGCGCTCGAGACGGGGAGGAAGAAAAGTGCGAAGGAGAGGAAGGAGAGAAACTGTTCCGGTCCCCTATTTATGGGGGGGGGGGGATTCCGGAGCGGTTTCCGATTTTCCCGCCCACGATCTCCACGATCGTGGGTGGGATCTGTTTTATGCCGCGAGCCACGTGGCACTATCCGGAGCGCCCGATCCGGCCACACCGAGGGCCACACGGCCCCAACGGTTGGATTCCGGATCGGATGCGGCTCCCCGGCGCGGGAACCCAAGCGACGTCGTGCGTGCGCAGAAGCACTCGAGTGCGTCTCTGCACAGACGGGACGTCAGGTGGGCCCTGGCTCGCTGCCTCGAATTCATCGGGGGGCCAACGGTCAAGATTCACTGAGATAGTGCTATCCGGTCGCAGGCTTCGCCTCCCGGTTAAGACAGTCTCGGTGGGAAGACCTCGGTAAGAAGATGTCGGGAAGAATCGATCTCGGCATGGAATAAAAGGATGGTGTCATGTGTTCTCGGAAGATAATTGTTGTTTAAAGCTGATCCCGCACATCATCCGAAGTCGCTGTGCAGCACCAGCTTCGGGGACTAGTGTCGGGGGGCTGCCCCCTGGGTAGGGGCAGATCCCGGTATAATCCAGTAAGTGTCAACAGTACTTGACCTTTGGCGACAGCAAGGGACACCTCCTGGTGTGCCGAAAGGGCAGCTTGACCCTTGAGCACTGGAAGAGGGCAAAGTGCCTCCTGGCAGCCGCAAGGGTCAGCTCTGGCAGCTATAAATAGACACCCCCGGCCCTCATAATCGCATCACAAGCATGAGCGGGTGGTTCCTCTAAGAACTAGCTTCTCGAAGATGTCTTTGCCGATAGGCCAAGACATCTTCGGGAGGCTAGGCCTAGAGATACTCATGCTGAGACGAGCTCGGATGTATCCGGAAAGGGTCCCGAGTCCCGTGGTCCAAGGAGACTCCCGGAAGGAGGTGTACTCGATTTTACCGGATAGGTTGTCCGGTAGGTGCTAACCGGAATGTATCTCTCGGTGATTGATCTTATGTAGAAGAGGCTCACAGTGGCAAGCAAGGAGGTATCCGGAGTAAGGGCTTCCGGTAGGCCGTCAACGGTCCGTAGCAGGCTTTCCCGTCTATAGCGGGGGAAATACCATTCCGCCTGACACGGAAGCATGGTCACCTCCCGCCTGACACGGAAGCATGGTCACCTCCCGCCTGACACGGGAGCGCGTCAGCCGGTACGATCGTGGTACGACAAGACCTGACATGCCTAGCCCGGCAATCCGGAAAAGGCTATCCAGGATGGGCAAAGACATGTCTTGTCTCTGACAAGGGGACAATGATGATGCAGGACGGCGCCTGCCGTCCTTAACGAGATGATGACGAAGTGGCTACACCAGATAGTCCGGCGACTAGGTCGCACTAGCCGGTGACGGCATGCCGGCTAGGCCTGTCCGGTGGGGCCAAGCCAAGTTAGGGTTTCCGGCCCTCCTGGCCGGACCTCTATAAAAGGCGCCATAACTGCTCCTGAGAGAGAGAGACCAACTTCAGAGCCAAAGCTATAGTCACATTTACTCTTAGAGCAATTACTCTTTCACACCTTGAGTTCATCTAGTTCTTTGTACTTCTTCCTTTGGCAGATCTTGTAGCAAGTTGTAGTCCTTGTACCACCAATATATAGAGAGGAAAGGCAGGAGTAGGGGTGTTACCTCCTCACGAGGGCCCTGAACCTGGGTATATCGTGTGTGTGCTGTGTGCCTTCGTGCATTTGTTTGTGTTTGTTAGATCTTCCCCTTTGCACTTAGATCTTATTTCTTGTTCTTGGGAGATCTCGGTTTTACCGGGATCCTCCCCGTGTGAGCTCTTCAGCTTGCTATCCCTCCCCGGATCCACCAACGTCCATCGGCCCCACAAATTAGCCATCCTATGGCATCTGCCGTGACACCACCACGACACATAAGGCAAGGAGAATGTACGCGGAATCCACAGTGGGAGGGCCCCTTTGCCGGCGCCGAGGAGGCTTCTCGGCCGTTTGTTTATTCGGCTTGCTCCTCTTGGGGGGGTTGCCGGAGTTATCGGCAGCCTCGGTGTCGGAAGCCGCGCGCTTCCGGCTCTCGGCGCGTTTGGTCCCGGCCGTCGGCTTCGGAACCACTGCTGAGGCCCAGTTGAGAGGGAGAGCGTCAATCACATCGAGAATTTGGCAGTCAATCTCATCCTCATCATCCGAAGAAATGGAAACTGCCTCTGAGGTGGAAGGGTTACCCGGGGCAGCAGTTTTTACCAGAGGAATGGCGAGATGGTCCTCGCCGTCGGGGTCCTTTCTCGGCATCTTAGCCGGCACCGGGATGTTCGGCACGAAATTCCCGTTGGCGTGGACTGCGTCCTCCTCGGCTTGCCGCTCGAATAACTGCGCAAACAAATCACCACATGATGTCCATGTCGGTTTCCAGGTGAACGCGAGTGCGAAGGAAAATGTACGAAAGACAGACAGGAGCACCTGTTTTAATGGTTTTTTCCGGGATCCCCCAATGACACCCCAAACATACTCATCCGACATCTTCGTCCGAGCAATTGCTCGGACACGTCGGACGACCGCGGGACGGTCCAGAGGGAAAATACTGGTCCTGGTGGGGTCATAGCTCCCATCCATATGGCACATCTTGTGCACTCGGGTTTGCAGAGGGCAGACGCGGCGGATAATGAAGCAGCGCAAGAGATCGTCGCCGGTCATCTTGTTGGTCAGCACCGCGAGGACGTCGTGCATGCACTTGACCTCTTCGGTGTCGGGGAACCGTTTCCAGAGATTGAACTTACGAGGAGGACCATTGACGAACTCCGGCAAATTTATGAAATCCGGATTCGATGATCCCAGACCATCTCCCGAGTTCTCCCGGTTCTTCACGTAGAAGAAGCTGCGCTGCCACTTCCGGCAGGATTCTAGTCCTTTGACTATAGGGAATCCGGAGTCAGCACGAGGGATGATGGTGGCCGCTCCGCAATCGACCAAGTCTTTTACTTTCTGATCCGGGTTGGGGATGACTTGGCGACGAAGGATGAAATACCTGGCGCAAAGATCCAAGAAGGGCCACACGCCGAGATATGCTTCCGCATAGGTGGTGAAGACCGAAAGCATCATAATGGCGTTAGCTGGGAGATGATGCGGTTGGAGGCTGTAGGTGTCGAGGAAGTCGCGGAAGAAGGGGCTAGCCGGAAGGCCAAACCCACGCTCGAAATGCGTAAGGAATACAACGTATTCCCCGGGTTGGGGTTCCGGCTGAACCTCGCCCTCCGGAAGACGGCTCTCAACTTCTGGCGGAATTCGGTGAGTCCGGTACAGCCAGTCCAGGTCCCATTTTTTGGTCTCGGATCCATCCCAGCACCCCCGGATACTTTCTTCACCCATGTCGGAGAAGTCTGCAGATGTATCCGGGCTACTCTGCAGGCGCAGCGGCGGTTAGTCGGAATTAGTCTACCGGGAGCTAAGATGCCGGATCGCAAACTGCTAAACACAACCGGATTCCTGGCAAATGAGATCTACCGTGTGCTAGAAAATCAAAACAAAAAGGAGGAAAATAGGTTCGGGCTAAACTCAAACGAGGCAAAGTGCGAGCAAAAGGCATAAGTCCAACAGCGACTAGCATCACCGCAATGCACCCCGTGCGCGCCGCTCGAGTCGCGCTCACCGGTGGCGGCTCAACCGCATGTGCGTTAAGGCACGGCCGAAGGCGAGCGGTTGTTCTACTAAAGGAGATCATCGGAGCAGGGAGAGCAACTCACCGGAGAAGAGGAGGTCGGTGACGGCGAGGGCGACGGCGTTCGGGCTCCGGAGAACGGCGAGGGCGGCGGCGTTCGGGCAACGAATGCAGCGGCGGCGATGCGCTCGGGACAATGGTGGAGGAGAAGCAAGGAAGAGGAAGGAGGAGAGGAGACCGTTCCGGTCCCCTATTTATGGGGGGGATTCCGGAGCGGTTCCCAGTTTGCCCGCCCACGATCTCCACGGTCGTGGGTGGGATCTGTTTTGCGCAACGCGCCACGCGGCGCTAGCCGGAGCGCCCGATCCAGCCACACCGAGGGTCACACGGCCCCAACGGTTGGGCTCCGGATCGGCTGCGGCTCCCGGTGCAGGAACCCAAGCGACAGCGTGCTCGAGCAGAAACACTCGAGTGCATTTCTGCTCAGACGGGACGTCGTGTGGGACCCAGCTCGCAATCTCGAGTTCAGCACGAAGCCAACGGTCGAGATTCACTGAGACTGCGTTATCCGGTTGCAGGCTTCGCCTCCCGGTTAAAACAGTCTCGGTAAGAAGGTCTCGGGAGAAATCAATCTCGGCAAGAAAACGGAGGATGATGTCATATGTTCTTGGAAGATAGTTGCTATTTAAAGCTGATCCCGCACATCATCCGAGGTCGTTGTGCAGCACCAGCTTCGGGGACTAGTGTCGGGGGGCTGCCCCCCGGGTAGGGACAGATCCCGGAATGATTCAGTAAGATGCCAACAGTACTTGACCTTTCGCATGAGCAAGGGACACCCCCTGGTGTGCTGAAGGGGCAACTTGACCCTTGAGCGCTGCTAGAGTGCAAAGTGCCTCCTGGCAGGCGCAAGGGTCAGCTCTAGCAGCTATAAATAGACACCCCCGACCTTCTCAATGGCAGCACAAGCATCAGTGGGTGGTTCCTCTAAGAACTAGCTTCTCGAAGATGTCTTTGCTGATAGGCTAAGACATCTTCGGGAGGCTAGGCCTAGAGATACTCATCCTGAGACGAGCTTGGACGCCTCCGGAAAAGATCCCGGATCTCGGGCTCCGAGGAAACTCCCGGAAGGAGGTGTACTCGGCTTTACCGGATAGGTAGTCCGGATAGGTACTAACCGGAGTGTATGTCTCGGTCTTGATCTTATGTAGGAGAGGCTCACAGTGGCAAGCGAGGAGGTAGCCGGCATGAGGGCTCCCGGTAGGCCGTCAACGGTCTATAGCAGACTTTCCCGTCTGTCGCGGGGGGAAGTACCATTCCGCCTGACACGGAAGCATGGTCACCTCCCGCCTGACACGGAAGCATGGTCACCTCCCGCCTGACACGGGAGCGCGTCAGCCGGTATGACCACGGTACGACAAGACCTGACGTGCCTAGCCCGGCAATCCGGAAAAGGCTATCCGGGATGGGCCAAGACATGTCTTGTCTCTGGCAGCGGGACAATGATGGTGCAGGACGGCGCCTGCTGTCCTCAGCGAGGTGATGACGCAGGGGCTATGTCGGATAGCGCGGCGACTAGCTCACGCTAGCCGGTGACGACATGCCGGTTAGGCCTGTCCGGTGGGGCCAAGCCGATTTAGGGTTTCCAGCTCTCCTGGCCGGAACTCTATAAAAGGCGCCATAACTGCCTCTGTGAGGAGAGACCAACTTGGGAGCCAAAGCTATAGTAACATTTACTCTTAGAGCATTTACTTCTTCACACCTTGAGTTCATCTAGTTCTTTGTACTCCTCCCTTTGAGAGATCTAGCAGCAGGTTGTAACTCTTGTACCACAACTATATAGAGAGGAAAGGCAGGAGTAGGGGTGTTACCTCCTCACGAGGGCCCTGAACCTGGGTATATCGTGTGTGTGTTGTGTGCCTTCGTGCATTTGTTCGTGTTTGTTAGATCTTCCCCTCGCACTTTAATCTTGTTTCTTGTTCCTGGGAGATCTCGGTCATACCGGGATCCTCCTCGCGTGGGCTAGTCAGCTCGCTATCCCTCCCCGGATCCACCAACGTCCATCGGCCCCACACATTAGCCATCCTATGGCATCTGCCGTGACTCCACCACGACAACGGCTGTCGTCTTCCTGGACCGTGTCTGCGCGTATGCGTCTGATGCTCTGAAGAAGTCCACGGATGCGTTGAAGAAGTCGACAGGAGCCCTTACGACGGTGCACCGTAACATCTTCCCAAGCGACCCGCCGCCGACTGCCGTGGACGCCCTTGCTGCTCCATTTGAGGATGACGCGACCACCCTCGCCGACTTCACTCGGGCGCAGACGGTACGCGGCTCCGAGCTCACCTTCCAGCTCCTCCTAGGCCACCAAATTCAGGGCGACTTCGAGAAGGTCGTCAGCGGCTTCCCCCGTAAGCCTGAT
Organism: Poa annua; assembly: GCA_026929855.1. NCBI lineage: Eukaryota > Viridiplantae > Streptophyta > Magnoliopsida > Poales > Poaceae > Poa > Poa annua. The sequence goes on along the minus strand of CM049431.1, from coordinate 72,085,083 downwards.
GGCCGGACCGCGTCCTTGGGCGGAGTTAAAGTGCGGGCTGCACAGCTTGCTGCGACGCTTGTGTCTACCTTCGAGAGGGCGCTGGCCAAGGCGACTGGGTCGGCTGCTGCTCGGAAGAGTCGCTCGTAGTCGGAATCTATTGCCCAGGAGTAGTTGTAGGGGCTAAGCAGTTGTAGTTGCATGTACTGATAACTTTTGCTTTGTAATTGCTGTCGACCGATATTTTGTTGGGTCTTCTGGCCTTTGACAGTGCTCTGGCTGAAATTGAATGTTTCCTCCTATCGTATTTGTCTATGTTGATCAGTCGTATATTTGTATTGATTCTGCACGTTCATGACAGACTGACTTGCTCGGCGGCACGTCTTCTGCTTCTGCGGCTGGTGCAGGCGGCGTTGGGTCTTCTTCAGGTGCTCGCCGTCGCCAAGCTGCTCCGGCCCCTCCGCGAAGTGCGAATGACTAGGGCATAATCACTTACTTGAAGAATAAGGTGATTGAGCTTGAGGCTACCTTGAAGAATACCGAGCTGCTCTTGCAGCGCTCCAGGTCGCATCCGACTGCGGGTTTTTCCCAACGCGAAGATTTTCTGATTGGGGAGATCGATCTCATCAGTCGGCAGCTTCAAGGTTGGTACTTTCTGCGGCTGCCTTTCCTTGTTGAAATTTGCTGGTTCTGACTACTAGCTTGTGTATGCAGACGTGAACCCAGATTGGGAGGCTGAGAGGGACCGCGTTGAAGAGCGTGTTACCCGGGAGGCGTCTTGAGACTCCCACGAAGCTCGCCATTTCTGGGTGAACAAGTCGCGAGGGTGCATCCTTGCCCGCATGCTCGACCGAACCTGGCGTGCGGCTGTCCTCTTGGAGAATTGCCGGAAGACCTTGTGGCACATCCACCGTGTCTACTTCCCGCATAATGGGCAGCCGCATGGGCTGTCCACCTTGCTCGAGAGGTTCCGTGACGGCGATGCTCTGAAGGAAATCGTCCACGCACAGCTTGTCGCCGGGGCGAATGCGGCTCTGGCGTACGTTCGGCTGCATCGGCCTAACCTTCCGTTGGAGAGGCTGATGGGTGGACTGCCTGGCGATGCCGAGTACGCCGATACCCTGGCGGCTGCGCGCCAGATGATTGAGCAGGTGCAGAAGCACAGCGAGCGTCTTGTAGTCCCACTCGGGGCGCCGAAGGCCGAGCCTGCAGACTGAGAGTAGTTTTCTTCTGTTGTATAGGGTTAGTCAATGTGGCGACTATGCCAATGTAAATGACAGTGTAAGAAATTAGAAGAGTTCTCGAGCAACGAGTGAAATTGTTTTCATTACTGTGCGAGTATTTGCTTCTGTTTTGACTTGTGTGACTAGCCCTCGAGTACCTTGGGTGACGGCCTAAGCCTGCGTTGTGAACCTGTGTGGCGCAGCCCTCGAGCGAGTCGAGTGGCGTCCTAGGATTCCTTCAAGTGAGACATGTGTACCGCGGCTACCGATTGTATCGGGTGGCGATTTAGGGTTTTGGACTTGACCTATATGGCGCAGCCCCCGAGTAGCTCGGGTGGCGGCCTAGGATTTCTTCGGTGAAGCCTGTATGGCGCAGCCCCCGAGTACTTCGAGTGGCGGCCTAGGAATTTTCAAGTGTGACCTGTGAGGTGCAGCCCCCGAGTGCGCCGGGTGGCGACCAACGATTTTGTACTTGACCTGTGCGGCGCATCTCCCGAGTAAGTCGGGTAGTGGCCTAGGATTTTTGAGTTGCGCTTGTTTGGCGCAGCCCCCGAGTGGTTCGAGTAACGGCCTAGGCTTTTCAAGTGTGACCTGTGAGGTGCAGCCCCCGAGTGCGTCGGGTGGCGACCTAGGATTTTGGACTTGACCTGTGCGGCGCATCTCCCGAGTAAGTCAGGTAGAGGCCTAGGATTTTTGTGTTGTGCCTGTTTGGCGCAGCCCCCGAGTTTGTTCGAGTGGCGGCCTAGACTTTTATTTCAACCTGTGTGGCGCATCTCCCGAGCAAGTCGGATAGAGGCCTAGGATTTTTGAGTTGTGCCTGTTTTGGCGCAGCCCCCGAGTGGTTCGAGTGGCGGCCTAGGCCTGTATTTCAACCTGTGTGGCGCAGCCCCCGAGTGAATCGAGTGGCGGCCTAGGATTTTTTGTTTGTCTTGACTGAGAAGGTAAGGTGAACAACATTTTCTTCAAATCTCTTTATTGATTGTTGCGAACAGGCCGCCTCATTAAAACCCTTCCAGTCCCCTCAGGTACCCGGGTAAGGGAAAGAGTGCGTCTGAAACCTGCCGCTTTGACATGCTATCCTTGTTACAGTGGTTGATTCGACTAAGCATAGAACCACCGGAGTTGTGCAATGTTCCACGGGTTGCTGCAGGCTGCTCCTGTCTTCGAGTCCTTTAGGCGATATGCTCCGTTGCCAATCACCTCTGTGACGATGTACGGACCCTCCCATGGGGAGGCGAGCTTGTGCACTTTTTTCTGTTTGAGGCGAAGGACCAGGTCACCTGCGACGAAAGCTCTTGGTCGCAGTCTCTGTCCGTGATAGTTGCGCAGGTCTTGTTGGTATACGGCTGATCGCGCCAGGGCGATGTCGCGTGCTTCGTCCAATATGTCCATGCTGTCTTCGAGTGCCTCTTCTGCATCTGACTCGTCGTAGGCGACTACCCGTGGTGGGTCAAACTTGGTGTTGCGGGGTAGGACTGCTTCTGCACCGTACACCATGAAGAATGGAGTGTACCGGGTGGATCTGTTAGGCGTGGTCCGCAGACTCCAGAGGACTGACGGTAATTCTTCGACCCATGCGCCCGCTGCGCGCCTGAGTGGCACACGCAGTCGCTTCTTGATGCCGTTGCAGACTAAACCGTTGGCCTTCTCTACTTGCCCATTGGATTGCGGGTGTGAGATGGATGCATAGTTGAGTTTGATACCTTGCTCTGAGCAGAAGTCTTTGAATTCTCGTGCTGTGAAGTTCGAGCCGTTGTCTGTAATGATCCCGTTGGGCACTCCGAACCTGAAGATGATGGACCTGATGAAGTTGACCGCTGTTGATGCAGTCGAACTTGTGATGGGTGCGGCTTCAATCCACTTAGTGAACTTGTCGACTGCAACCAGGAGGTGAGTGTGCCCTCCGGGTGATGATTTCTTCAGCGGGCCCACCATGTCTAGCCCCCATTGGGCGAAGGGCCAGGCTAGCGGTATTGTCTTGAGCTCTGATGCTGGCGCGTGTGGCTTGTTGGCAAACTCCGGGCACCCTGTGCATTTCTTTGCTAGGTCTTCGGCGTCCTGCATGGCTGTTAACCAGTAGAACCCGGCTCGTAGTGCTTTGGCCACCAGTGCTCGACTACTGGCATGATGCCCACAGATACCCGCGTGGATGTCGAGTAGGATGGCTTGGCCGTCGACTGGGTCTATGCACCTCTGCAGGATTCCCGAGATACTTCTCTTGTAGAGCTCCCCGTTGATGACGGTAAAGCTTTTGGAGCGCCTGATGATGCGCTTTGCTTCGACTGGGTCCGCTGGCAGCTTCTGATGCAGTATGTACGCCAGGTATGGTCCTGTCCATGTGGCTTCGATTATCATGACTTCCATGGGGACCTTCTCTTGGCTTGGCAAGTCTCCATCTCCTTTTGCTTTTATTGCGGTGCTTGATGCGGCTTGAGTCTTGATAGATCTCTGCGTGATGCGCTCGAGGAAGACGCCGGGTGGAACTGGAACTCTGTCTAATCCCATGTTAGTGAGGATGTCGGCTTCTTCGTTGCTATCGCGACCGACGTGCCTTAACTCGCAGCCCTCGAAGTTGCCTTCCATCTGGTTGTACAGGTCTCGGTAGGCAATCATGTTGTCGGCGATGGCGTCGCAAAACTTCATGGTTTGCTGTACCACCAGGTAGGAGTCGTCGTAGATCATGAGGTGCGTGGCACCGCAGTTCTTGGCCATATTCATGCCGTGGATCAGAGCCTCTTACTCGGCTTCGTTGTTGGACGGCGTCGGAAAGTCCATCTGTAGGACATACTTCAGCTTGTCACCCTTGGGGGAGATGAGTACAACTCCTGCCCCGGCAGACTTGAATTTCTTGGAGCCATCGAAGTACATCGTCCATGCGTTGGACAAGTCGGGGACATTTGGTAGCTGGGCTTCTATCCACTCGGTGGTGAATTCTGGGAGGACTTGGGCCTTGATGGACTTCGGGTGAGCGTACTTCAGCCCCCATGGTCCTAGTTCGACAACCCACTTGGCGACTCGTCCTGTCGCGCGTTGGTTTGTGAGAATGTCTGCTAGTCCAGAGGAGCTTACCACCGTGACCGGGTGCTCGGAGAAGTAGTGGACGACCTTCCTGGAGGTCATAAAGACTCCATACGCCAGCTTCTAGTAGTGCGGGTAGTTCTGCTTGGACAGGGTGAGGACTTCGCTGAGGTAGTAGACGGGTCTTTGCACCGGGTGACTGTGCCCTTCTTCTTCCCGCTCGACTACGAGTACCGTGCTCACCACCCTGTTTGTTGCTGAGACGTACAAGTATAGCGGCTCGTTTTCCAGCGGTGCCACGAGGACTGGAGAGGTTCTCAGGGTTTTCTTGAGATGGTCGAACGCATCCTGCGCCTCCTGTGTCCACTCGAACTTGTCCGTCTTCTTCATCAGTTGGTAGAAACGTAAAGCTTTCTCTCCCAACTTACTAATGAACCGGTTGAGAGCTGCGACTCGGCCGGCTAATCGCTGCACCTCACGGAGTTTGGTTGGTGCTGGCATTGTGAGAATGTTCTGCACCTTCTCGGGGTTTGCTTCGATTCCTCTTGCAGATACGAGGTACCCTAGTAGCTCTCCGGCTGGCACGCCAAACACGCACTTCTCTGGGTTGAGCTTGATCTTGTACACATCGAGTGCAGCGAAGACCTTGAGGAGGTCGTCGACTAAGGTATCCTCCTTTCGGGTCGTGACGACGATGTCATCGACGTAGACTTGGACGATCTGCCCAATGAGCCCTTTGAGGCACGCTTGCGTTGTCCGCTGGTACGTGGCACCCGCGTTCTTTAACCCGAACGGCATCGTCTGGTAGCAAAAGACGCCGTCGGGTGTGATGAAGGCCGTTTTCTCTTCGTCTTCGACTTTCAGCCTGATCTGCTGGTAACCTGAGTAGGCGACCAGGAAGGACAGGCGCTCGCAGCCTGCTGTCGAGTCGATGATCTGGTCTATCCGCGGGAGCGGGAAGTGATCCTTGGGGCAGCACTTGTTGACTGCGGTGAAGTCAACGCACATGCGTAGTTTTTTCGTCTTCTTTTTCTCCACTAGGACCGGATTGGCGACCATGTCCGAGTCCTTGATCTCTCGGATGAACTTGGCGCGCAGCAGTCTGTCGACTTCCATGGTGATCGCGTCTCGTTTGGGTCCTGAGAAGCGTCGCATGGATTGTTTGACCGGTCTTGCGTCCTTGTGGACCTTTAGAGAGTGCTCGGCGAGTTCCCTGGGTATCCCTGGCATGTCAGAAGGTTGCCATGCAAAGATCTTCCAGTTCTCACGTAGGAACTCGACGAGCACGCTTTCCTATGCGGGGGTCAGACTTGACGAAACCTTGACCGTCTTTCTGCTATCAGTCGGATGGACTTGGTGGGTGACGGTGTCGTCGTTCGTGTTGAATGCTGGGTCCTTAGCTGGCTTCTTGCGAGATGGAAAGATGGTCTTGTCGTTGTCGGCTGATATGGCCTTGAAGTGCTCCTCGACTCCGAAGAACTCAGAAATCTTGGCGAACTCGCGATCTCAGCTGTTGGAGAGCCCGAAGTCGCCGCGTACGGTGATTACTCCTTTCGGTCCGGGCACCTTGACCATCAGGTAGGCGTAGTGGGGTACTGCCATGAACCTGGCAAAAGTTGGGCGTCCGAGTATGGCGCGGTACTGCGACTTCCAGTCGATGACTTCGAAATTGATCGACTCCTTCCTGAAGTGCTCGGGTGTGCCGAGGATGACGTCGAGCGTGATTGTTCCCATGGGCGTGATTGCTTGCCCTGGTACTATGCCGTGGAAAGTGGTTTCCGATTCCGGCAATTTCTCTGTCGACCTGTTCATTCTTCTCAGGGTGTCGGCGAATATGATGTTGATGCCGCTGCCTCCGTCCATGAACACCTTCTTCAAGCTGTAGTCGCCGATCAGGGCCTCAATAACGAGTGCGGCGTGTCCGGGTCGGGTTACCTCGGATGGGTGATCTGCCCTGGAAAACGTGATGGGTGTCTCTGACCCGCGCAGGTAGTCTAGTACCGCGCGCGGGCTATTGATGGCCTGAAGTACTTGGCGGGTGATGAGCTTTTGGCGCCTGTTTGACGGAGGTCCCTTCTGGATCATGTTCAGCTGTCCCCGTGCGGGTGGATACGTGTCGGTTGCTGCCGACTGACCTTGTTGATGTTGCTGCTGCTGCGGCTGGGGGAATGCTCCGGCCGCCTGCACCTGGTTGTTGTTTACGGGTGCCGCCTGGACGGCTAGCTGCGGGGCTGCCTGTATTGCTTGCACTGGAGCGATGATTTGCTGCATGGCTTGGTATATCTTCCTTGCTTTGCGACAATCCTTCAGCAGATGGCTGGAACCCCACTTGCCTGTCTCCGGGTTGCGGAACGAGTGATGCTTACAGGGTTGCATCAGGTCTTCTGTCGGGGTTAGCGGGCGCTTCCACTCGCGTTTCTGGCCTCCGTCATTGTGGCTAATGCTGCTGCTGCCACGGTTGTACTGACTCGAGTTGGACTGTCGACCTTGATCGTACTGTCGACTGTTGTCGCGTTTGTCATCACGAGGGGTTTCATATCCCACCGCTACTAGCTCGATTGAATCGTGGGTGTAACGTGGCTTCTTCTTTTGGCGTGCCTCACGCCAGTTGCTCGTTTCAACCTCTTTCTTGGGGGAAGTATCGCGGATGTAGTCCTCTCCTTCGGCCCACTGGTTGGCTGTCTTCATGAGCTCTATTGTGGTCTTCGGCTGGAGCCTACCGAATTCCTCGCGGAGGTCGCGGCGAGCAACGCTGTGCATGAAGGCGTCCATCACCCGGTCTTCTGAGACGGGTTCCATGGTGTTGCGGAGGAGTGTCCACCGCTGGATGTAGGAGCGGAGCGACTCATCCTTTCCTTGCTTGCAGGCCTGCAACTCGATGTAGGTCGTTGGCTTTGCGAACGTTCCCGAGAAACTCTTGATGAAATTATCCTGGAATTCTTCCCATGTTCGGAAAGAGTCTTTGGGTTGGCTTGTGAGCCACCCGCGTGCCGAGTCCGTCAGCATAAGCTGGATGTACTGCATTGCCGTAGTCGACGTCCCGCCTTGGCAGGTGCAGGCGATGAGGTAGTCCTCGAGCCACAGTCGTGGATCTTGCTTCCCGTCGTACTTTGGAGTGCCTGCTGTCAGCTTGAAGCCCTTAGGCATGCGGGTGTCGCGGATGTTGAAGCTGAAGCATGCAGCCCCACATGGCTCGAAGTCGCGGTCGGCCTGGTCGTCGAGGTTCGCAGCTCCAGCCGAACGTTCTTTGCGGTTGCGGTCCACCGTCTTCTGCGTGAGGATGTCGTGAAGGTCCTTGATTGGTTGTCGCTGTGCTGCTGGGACCTCCGAGGTTGCAGGCTCGCGCGCTCGGTTGCTTGGTGCCTTGGCCGCTAGAGCTTCTTCGATCGCCCTGATGGAGGCAATTTGATGTCGGTGGAGCAGGGAACATGCGTCTCCCTCCGGTGGTTGCGTGAGCCGGAGGTACGTCTCGACTGAGATCAGGGCGGCTTTGGCCGTCTTTGGGACGGGTATCCCGTTCTCATCCTCGGTGACGAAGGACGACTCGAGGTTGCGGGTGACCCAGGTTCGGTCGGCGTCTGTCAGGAGGGGAACGCGGGCTCTGTTTCACCGTGCTCCTTGATTAACTTCCGTGGAGGAGGTAAAGGAGAGGGCGGCTCGCCTGGCACTCGATGCATCCGCGTCCCTCTTGCGCCGGAGTAAGTCGGCTTTTTTGGCGCGGAGTCGTTCGCCTTCCTTGCGTAGCAAGTACTGGACCGCCAGGTGATCCTCTCTAGGTGCGTCGGGTGGAGGGAACGTGCCCTCGTCGACATGCTTCATGGCTTGGATTCCCATATCCCGCGTGATGACGATTTTAGTCTGGTCCGGCATGATCACCTCTAGTGGGTATGCGTGTTCTTCGTTGTCATCGGGTGGCGTTGTGCCCGCCATGAAGCATTGCTTGGGGTAGACTTGGGTCGGTGTTTTCGTGCTGCCGCTGCTGCTTCCGTCGTCCGAACCTTGCTCGGGATCAAAAATTGCTGCAACGTGACGCGCGACGCAGTCGTTGTTTCGCCTCCTTGCGATCGTCCATGTGCTCTGAGGTTTCACAGCCGTCGGAGCGAGTGCGATTGGCTTGGGGTAGACTTGGCAGCTCCACGAAGACGGAGACGCGCGCGACGTGGCTGTCAGCCGCAAACCCTTGGTCGTGCTCGCGGGTGCAGTAGTTGAGGCAGATCTTGATTTGACCGACCGTGCGACCGAGATTGGTGTAGTCGACTCGATACGCGCGGCCGTTGCTGAGGTTGTCGAGGCAGTCGTCGCAGATGCGATCTTCCCATGCGCGACAGGAGCGATCTCCGCGGGTGCGGCAGATGCGATCTTCGCGGGCGTGGTAGATGCGATCTTCGCAGGTGCGACAGGTGCGACAGATGCGATCTTCGCGGGTCTTGATGAGGGCGGCGGTAGATTCGCCGATGCGGTTGCCGCCGCGCATGGTGTGGTTGCCGCGGACCTGAGTATTCCGCGACTGTCGGCGAAGCAGCACACGGAGCCGAAGGTGATGTGAATACCTTTGTCCAGATCGGCGTACACCGAGCGGTGAGCCAGAGGGTGGAGGATGTACTCGAAGGAGCCGAAGCGGATCGACTCCCTGGCGACGCGGACGTCGGTCTTCATTGCGGATGGAGCCGGAGCGACCATGATTCCAACACTTTTTTGACTTCCCACAGACGGCGCCAATTGAAGAGGTGGTAACTCGGCAAATCCCAGGGTTGTGCACCCCAGGTTGATTGATGGGGAGAGAGAGAGGTGTTAGTAATCACGACGGCTGACAAGCAAGGTTTTACCCAGGTTCAGGCTCCCGGAGGATAGCACCCTACTCCTGCCTGTCTGATTATTGATGCGAGTAACGATTACAATGGCGAGATTGCGATCTCGCTAGGGTTTGTAGTGGTGGGTATGAGCGTCTCCTCTAGGACGGGCAACCCACGTCACCGGTCCAAGTCTTCCGCTGCTCGTCCTGGACTGGAGCTTCGGAGGCCGTCGTCTCCACCGTATGTGTGTGAAAACCTGCGAGGTGCTGCGCTAGCGGTACTCGGAGGCCTACTTCCTCCACCCGAACTCGGGGTCATATTCGTCGTCTTCGTCGCGCCGAGTTCTCCGCGACCTAGAGGTCGGCTACGTCGTCTTCGTCGTCAACGCTTGTGCGGGAGCGTAATCCCCGCTATTCGTTCTACGAGGGTATGTATTCCGATCTCCGCCGTACTACTATATCTGCATAGTGTAGATCTTGGCTAGTTTAAGGATATCGTTGCTAGGAATTTTTTTGTTTTCTGCACACGATCCCCTTAGCGTCAGCGTGGAGGTTTTTGGTGGCGAGCCTAGCATATTCAGAAATATGGCCTCGGAACAGGGAGACCGAAAGGTCGAGCACGAGTCACAAAATTGGTGTGGCGGACTTTTGTCTACTCTTGAAGTTGTGCCCCCGGCTCTGATGATGAGGGGTGGTGCAATGGATGGGGGTCGTGTAATCGCTTAAAACGACTAGGAGGGATGTTCGTTTGAGTGGGAGTTCGGATAGTTATTTTCTAAAATACTAGAACTCAGAATATAATGAACAAATTCTGTTTTGCAAACCTTTGTAGATATTAACCATTGTGATAGCATCTTTTCAAATTAGGCGCATTCTTGCGATTGAGAAACTTGAAAGGTTGGGTCCAAACTTCATAGTTTTATACTTTAGCTTGAGGATACTCCTTGTTTAAACCGTTAGCTCTTTGTGTTACAATACCCGCTAGGAGATAAACCCGGAGATTCCGCTAACAAAAGATAATTTGGATTATCGGATTTTGTGCGGATGATATCATCATAGTCCAGTGTATGCTATGATCTCTGCCATAGAGAACCAACAGTGGGTACGAGTTTTATAGATCGCGAACATATAATATGGTTGCTAAAACTCGGGGTACCCTTAAAGTTGGGTTGATGAAGTTTATCAGTACGTTGACTGATTGTCTTCTCAACCAAGATGGAAGAGAATACACACATTGAGGGAGCACGTGGTGGTCATACTTAATGACATATGTTCATACTTGATGAACATTGAGACGCCTCGCTCAGCTCAATCACTAGATGACAGACATCGTTGCCAAGTTCAAATCCTCTGTCATAGACTATGTCATGCAAGGGGAATCGTTCACCTTCATGGTTCTTGATTACGGTGGAAGTATCAAGAAAATGAAACAGATCGTTGGAAGTCATCAATGATGATGGTGTATATATGATATACATGTTATGAATGTTTTAGCTAAGCAAGTACTCGCTGTAGTGACTAAGTTTTGAACTAGTCATGTTTTGTGAAAACCAGGTTTACTGCTTGAGTAGCTTGAAAGGATGAGGCGACATTGCATGTTGATAATGGCAGTCAAGTTGTTGTGATGTCCATAGACACTCTCCCTCTAGATCTACCATTTGGGTAAATTCTTTATGATCGCCTGTTAGTATGATCGTTATAAGTGTGTCTCCTCTAGCGAGACACTTGTTCATACATGATAGTGACAAATTTGGTGTCCTATATTTATGAAGTGGTGATCATATGCCGATTTGAATTTAGATGGTAGAAGCTCCCACATTCATAATATTAATGCCAAAGGATACAAACTTAATAAAGACACCACATATGTGTGACACTACCGTTTAGTCATGTCAATGTTATAGTCATTGCATTAGCTCCATACCGGATGGATCTACAAGTCCTAAGATTTAATCTTTTGACACTTGCAAAATAACTGTGACACCGTTTTCGGAAAGCGGGCATATAACTTATTGATAGTCATACATAGAGATGTATGTGGTTCAATGAAGTAATTGACGGGTAGTGGAGACCTTTATTTCGTGAACTTCACTGAACGTTTTGAGTATAGCTTGTTGAGAATCATGCATATGGGTGTATGTGAATCAATGAAGTACTTTAACGTGTAGTGGAAGTCTTTATTTCATAGACTTCATGAACATTCGAGTAGATATATGAATATCCACTCGGGGAATGTTGTTCTTGAAACTTCGATTCAATCAAACAAGTTCAGAATGAAGTAGGAAATAAACTTAACAAGAAAATCAAATTCCCGCGATGCATATCGAGGAATGAAGATTTGAGTTATAATGTTGGCACATCATTGGAAGACTTGTGAGAAGAGTTCCACAAATTACGTCGCATGGAACACCATAGTGTCATGGTGTGTTAGGACGTCGTAATTGCACCCTATCGGATAGTGTGTGGTAAATAAATCTCTTACCGAATTATTGTGATCATTAGAGTCATATGGTAGAAACGTAAACACTCACGTTAGCAAATAGGGAAACCATTTGAATCCATGGAGACAATACCATACGAGTGATGGCATGGCTTCTGAGCCTGGATTGTCGTTTCAGCAATTTAGTGTTTCGATGTAATCGAACCTAAAATGGATTAATCTTTGTAGTATACCCTACCTAAAGAGTTAGTTGGGTACATGTCTGACGACATAGGCAAAATCTTTGTCGGGATATACCTTGCGAAAGAAATAGTTTCTTGTCCGAGGGTATAAGTGAGAAAGAAAGTAGAGCAAGACGAAGTTGGTGAACTTCTTCTCCAGACATCAGAGTCGCGCAATCGAAAGTGTTTTCGGTGTCAGGCTCCACAGCTTGAAAAGGCTGATGATTCAAGATCATGATGTTCTGAGCTCATACTAAGAGCGTAGGCATACGAGGTTGTGTTCCACACTGTGTGTTACGACAATCTTGTTATGGAGGTCATATTAATGGAATATGATAGACCTACGAACTACGAAGAAGAGATGGTGAACCTAAGTCCGAGAAATGGCTATGAGTCATTTATGATCCGAAATAAAATCCATATACGATTACCAGGTATTGACTTGGGAGATCTTCTTGATGGCATCTACGATGTTAATAGTATATGGAATTTTATGAGAGAGTAGACATTGAGCAGATTCGATTTGTCGTGAAACAGTTCCGACAGACCACATGAGAGTTTGTCTCAAGTGGCGAAGACTAAATCTATTCTGGGTCGTTTAGCAATCACTATAATTTCGAATGAGAAATTGATAGATGGATAAGGAAATCATGTTTCTTAATAGTGTCATTAAGAAAGAGTTGGTGATCCTGAGGATGCTAAACATGTATGCAAACTTCGGTGGTCCATTCATGGGCTGAAGCAAGCATACCGGAGCTGGAATCTTCACTTTGATAATGTGATCAAAGGATTTTGGAGTTGTCCAAAATAGTTGAAGAAACCTACATTTGCAAAGAAGTGAGTGGGAGCAAAGTAGCTTTCCTTGATCTTATATGCGGAAGGCATATTTGAGTGGGAAGTTGGGAACTAAGTAGCTTTTCCCTGATCTTATATGCGGAAGGCATATTTGAGTGGGAGCTAGGTGTCATTCGTGATTTTGTATGTAACGACATCTTGAATGACACAGATCCTCTAGTAGAGTGTAAAGGATTATTTAAGTGATTTAATTTTCTATGAAATGAAGTTAGGAGTATTAGGCATCCGATTTATAATTGTATAGATCGTAAGGGGCTTAATGACATTAAGTCGGAATATTTCCTAAGTCAAGATTCTGAAGTGTTTCAGAATAGGACAAGCAAAGAAAGAGGTTGTTGCTTGTATGGCTAGGTAAAATATTAAGTTTATCTTGGCATTTTCAGTTATAGCAAATGATGTTCGACATTGTCTATGTATCAGTCATAGATGCTATCAGATTGAAAGCTCGACTTAGTGTGACCCGAGTTCTTGGATGAAGAACAGGTTCTAGAGTGATCCTTGTGTGGATCAATGAACAAACGTTAAGTTTATTCTTCAGTGTCTATGAGAACTGAAGATATGTTTTCTAGTAAAGGGTATGAGTGGAAAGACAACTTGCCGTAAAGCGGTTACGATGATGCAAGTTATGACACTGACCCATGCGACTAGAAATCTCATATAGGAGATGTCCTTTATTTTGAAAATAGACATGGTTAGTTTGCGAAGTCGCATATGTTGGGGATATATCAACTAGGGGTATAACCAACATGGATCAATCCGGCTAGTCCAGGGTGGCCCAAGGGTGGTAAGGCCGAGCGGCCCAGATAGCTGACGTACAAGGAAGTAGGCGGACGGTCCAAGGAAGGCGAAGGCCGAAACCCATCAAGCCACCAAGCCCAAGACGGAAGGTGGCAACTAAGCCGGCTACGTCTAGGACTCTGTTTACTTGCCGGCCAAGTACTTACCTTGTAACCCGGGGTCTGGCCGCCTATATAAGCCGGCCACCGGGAGGCCTTTAGGGCCAAGCACAGAGACAACTTCAATAGGCATCATACCCATTGTAACATGTTCACGGCTATTGCCTCATAGTGAATTATAGCAGCACGTAGGATTCCGCCACCGCTGTGGGATCCGAAGCTGGGTAAACTCGCCGTGTTCAATCCCGACCTCGACGACACCAACCTTCTTCCCCACAATCCATACGTAGGCTAGAGGACCCCCGTCTCCTATCAAATATGCCGATACCACGACAGTTGGCGCCCACCGTGGGGCATAAGGTTCCTGGCGTCACGTTCCAGGCGGGAACACTAGGCGGCGTGGGCAAGCAGATCGCCGTCGGTCGCGTCACAAGGTATGACGGCCATAGCTACGTCAACTCGGATGAGTCCTGGCTCCCGGCGGACGACTACCTTATCGGATGCGCAATCGTGCCGATCGGAGGGATCAACGTCTTCATCGGGTACACGCCAGAGGCGTACGGCCTACCGCGTTTCTACAACCCCACCCGCCAACCCTTCGACCAAGCAGTCGACCGGCAAGATTGATCTGAATCCGCCTTCTCCCAGGAGTCGGCCGAATCTGATTTCCACTTCGTCGGAGTTGTCGGACTGGGATCCGACTCCCAGCCGGAAAACAACGATCCTGAGTCGATCCTCCCTGCTCTACAGGAGGATGCGATGTCAGATGCCGGATCCAGATCTACCGTTCAAGTCAACATAGACTCTGACTCCGATGATGATGCTAGTCTCTTCGAAGAGAAGATCAAAACCCGCTTTTCCAGTGGAAATCCGGCTCCCTCAGAGGGTACAGCGGATACAGACATGCCTGACAAGCTGGCTATGATGGTTGTTGTCGGTCACGAGACAACCCCAGTTACTTCGGAAGCGCAAATCAAGCCGGCGGAAGAAGCCGGGGACACCACTGCCGGCCAGCTCATTGAAAGTTCCGACAAGGTGTGCGCAAAGAAGAAAACTGGCCTCGAGAAAAGCGGCAGCAGCAAACCCACGGATTTGCTCTCCGTCATCAAAGAAGTAGACGAGATCATGAATACTCCGGTGAACAAAAACACCCCACTCGACGAAGTGGAAGAGCTTAGGCTTAACATGCTTAAGCACTCTGACTTCCTGCGAAAAAGAGAGGAGCACGTTGAGAGCCTTGCGAAGAAGATCAAGAAAGAGCAGGAGAAGTTGTCGGCCAAAACAAACCGGCAACTCTTCGAGGAGAAAAGGTCATCAAAAAACCGCCGTGGAAAAGAGCCGCCTACGCAAGCAACGACAGTGGATCAAGACCTAGGGTTCGATTGGCGTACGGCACCACAGCGAGTGGATAGAAGGGGGGATGTTGTCTTCTGCACCCCTATCCTCAACGCGGCTGCCGCCTTAGATACCCTGGACGACAACACTTACACGGCGGAAGAAAAGCTGGCCAACGCAAGACACTTCGAGAGCAAGGCCCTAGAACAACAAGCTCGCGCTGATTCCTACGGCCACATGGCGGATGCTCGCGGGGGAGACCTAGAGTCTAAGTCGGGCAAGTGCAAAACTGCACCCGGCGCCGACCCCGAAGGCCCGTCTGGCTCCAGTAGCCATGGCGACAAAAGGAAGGCAACGCCACCTCCAAAGAAGGCGCCACCGCCAAAGCCAAGGCGGGACGAGAATTCAAGGACGGGAAGCAGAGGAGACCTACCACCTCCATCTCAGCCAAGACGCGACAATGGCGGTAACCGGAACAACAGGCAACCGCCTAGAAAAGATGGCGGCAACGACCCTCCAAGGAGAGGCCGCAGCCGATCTCCGCAACACAGCACTGGCAGCAAGAAGAGAGAGGAGGTAGAAGGGCCCAGGCGCAGCATAAGCCGGGCAGCGCAGGACGAGCCGGACGCAAACAGAGGCGCACGGCAGCTCGATCCAAAAGACGCGCGACATCGCCTACAAGACATAGCAAGAGGAAAGGAGCCGCTATACTCTGGACCAAAGTGCTTCGGTGACGCCATCCGCAGAGAGCCGTTCCCTAAGGACATGACATCAGTGTCAAAAAACTGTTCTAGGTACAACGGCCTCGTTAAGCCGGACTCATGGCTATCCGACTATGCCATGGCCATAGAGATTGCCGGCGGGAGCAGCCATATTGCCGTCCGCTACCTACCTCTCATGTTGGAAGGCACGGCAAGAGCTTGGATCGACAACCTTCCTGAAAAGTCCATCCATAGCTGGTACGACATGGAAAAGGTTTTCTCCCAGCACTTCCAAGGAACATACAAGCGTCCAAATACCTACACGTATTTGCAGCTCTGTATCCAAAAGCCGAACGAAACCATGACAGATTTTGTCAGCCGTTGGATATCCGAAAAAGCCAACTATCATGGTGTTTCGGACGCACAGGCTATCCACGCCTTCTACACGGGCCAACAGAAGAAGTCCTTGCTCCGTCATAGGCTCGTCCGCGAGCAAATCACGGACCTTGGTGAGATGCTCAACCTAGCCGCCCAATACGCGGCGGCGGATGACGACGCCCGGGACGATGACCCAGACGTCAACATCATACCAAAGCGGAACAACAAACGCAAGCAGGCGGCGGATGACAAAGCCGGACCTTCCAATGAGGTAGCCGTAGCGTTCCAAGGAAACGCCGACAAAAAGAAGTGGAAAAATAAGAAAGATAGTCGCGAAGCCGGCTCAGGGCCTAAGGCGGCGCGAATCACTTATGAACAGGCAAAGCTTTTGCCGTGTCCCATCCACGCCTCATTGGGCAAGGTCAACCACATGCTTGGAGAGTGCCGTTTCATGGACGACTTCAAAAAGGATCCCACAGTCGGCTGGAAGTCAAAGAAGTCAAAGAAGAACGACAAGAAAGACAGCAAGGAGGATGAGGATGACGACGACATGTCTATCTCAAGCGAAGATGACGCAGCCGCCAAGAAAAAGAAGCCGTATCCGAAGGTCAAAGAATCTCTTGTGTGCTTTGTCGGCACGCCTTCGGCTAAAGCGGATAAGGCGGAGATGCGCGAACTCAACGCGACAATGCCGGACGTCCCTCAGTACTTGAACTGGTCGGAGGCAGCAATCACTTGGGACCGGTCCGACCACCCTGATCACGTCCCTCACCCAGGCAAATACGCCCTTGTCGTCGACCCCATTGTCGACAACTTCAGACTCACAAAGGTACTTATGGACGGCGGCAGCAGCCTCAACATCCTGTACTACGACACACTAAGCCGCATGAACCTATCAGAGGATCAGCTGGATCACAGCAACCTCACCTTTCATGGCATAGTGCTCGGCAGACAAGCAAAGTCAATGGGAAGCATCAGGCTGAAGGTAACTTTCGGACCAAAAGAGAACTACCGCTCAGAGTTCCTCCGATTCGAAGTTGTCCCCTTCAAAAGCGCCTATCATGCAATCTTCGGACGACCGGCTTTCGCCAAGTTCATGGCAAGGCCGTGCTACATATACAGCAAGCTTAAAATGCCGGGGGAAAACGGAACCATCACGGTTTCCGGCAACTTCAAGAAAGCCAAGGAGTGCGAGCGTGGAATGGCCGCCTTCGCAGAAGCCGTCATCCACAAGGAAGAACTCGCGCTGCTCGGGGCGGATTCAGACAACTCCATGCCAAAGCCAAAGATGGATATCAAAAAGACTTTCGAAGCTTCAGAAGACACCAAAAAGGCGGACCTCATCCCAGGGGACAAGTATAAACAAGTTGTCATCGGCTCCAACCTTGACAGCAAATAGGAAGGCGCGCTCGTCGAGTTCCTCCGTGAGAATCGTGACATCTTTGCATGGTCGCCTTCCGACATGCCTGGTGTACCGAGGGAACTTGCCGAGCACTCGCTCAACGTCATAAAAGGATCCAAGCCGGTGAAGCAAGCAACAAGACGCTTTGGAGATGAGAGACGCAAGGCTATAGGGAAGGAGATAAATAGGCTGAAGGCCGCCAATTTCATAAAAGAAGTTGTACACACCGATTGGGTGGCAAATCCTGTACTCGTTCCAAAGAAGAATAAAGAGCTGAGGATGTGTATCGACTATACTGGTGTTAACAAGTGCTGCCCAAAGGATCCCTTTGCGCTGCCTAGGATTGACCAAGTCGTAGACTCCACAGCAGGCTCCGAGCTGCTTTGTTTTCTGGACGCCTACTCAGGATACCACCAAATCAAGATGAGAGAGTCAGATCAGCTGAAAACATCTTTCACAACTCCATATGGGACTTTCTGCTACATTACAATGCTTTTTGGCCTGAAGAATGCGGGGGCAACATACCAGCGTTGTATGCAAAATTGCCTGCACGAACAGATCGGCCGCAATGTTCACGTCTATGTAGACGACATCGCAGTAATGTCAAAAAAGAAGGCAGATCTCCTAGAGGACTTGGAAGAAACTTTTCAGAATCTCCGGAGGTATCAGATGAAACTCAATCCCGCCAAGTGCGTTTTCGGCGTTCCAGCCGGCAAACTGCTAGGTTTCATCGTCTCAGAACGAGGGATCGAGGTTAATCCGGAGAAGATCAAGGCCATCCAAAACATATCCAGACCTACTTGTCTGAAGGACGTGCAGCGCCTAGCCGGATCGGCAGCAGCCGTCAGTCGTTTCATAAGCCGCCTAGGGGAAACGGCAATGCCTCTCTACCGGCTATTGAAGAAATCCGACAACTTCGAGTGGACAGCAGAGGCTGATGCCGCCTTACAACAACTTAAGGAGGCCCTCACATCCGCTCCAGTATTGGCAGCACCTTGATCACATGAACCAATGCTGCTGTACATCGCGGCAACAGGAGCTGTTGTCAGCGTTGTCTTGGCTGTGGAAAGAAAGGAGAACGAAGCCGCGACGTGTGAGCAGCGACCGGTCTACTTCATCAGTGAAGTGTTCTCCGCCTCCAAGCAGAGGTATCCGCATTACCAAAAGTTGGCTTATGGTGTATTCTTCGCCGCCAGAAAGCTTAGGCATTACTTCCAGGAACACACAGTGACAGTAGTCAGCAAGGCACCATTGGGAAACATAATCAACAATGCAGAGGCAACGGGTCGAGTTGCCAAGTGGGGCATCGAACTCGCCGCCTTTGATATAGTCTACAAACCACGGACCGCCATTAAGTCTCAAGCGCTTGCCGACTTTGTCGCCGACTGGACAGAGGCCATGGAGGAAACGACACTCCCCGAATCAGAATATTGGGTCATGCACTTTGACGGATCAAAGATGCTCAAAGGCTCGGGGGCTGGTGTCGTTCTACGCACGCCTAAAGGTGACAAGCTTAGCTACGTGTTACAAATCCACTTCACAGCAACCAACAATGTTGTCGAGTACGAAGCCTTGCTTCATGGGTTACACGTGGCAAACGACCTAGGCGTCAAAAGAATCCTCTGCTATGGCGACTCAGATTTGGTCGCGCAGCAAGTAAGCGGAACATGGGATGCGAAAAGCGCAACAATGGCGGCTTACAGAGCCAAGGTTGATGAATTCGCAAAAAACTTCGTAGGCTACGAAGTCCGGCATGTTCCAAGAGCTGAGAATGAGGCAGCGGACACACTTGCAAGACTTGGATCGGAACGCAAAAAGGTACCAAAAGATATCTTCCTGGAGCAACTGCACAAGCCATCCATTAAAGGCGCCGATTTGATGGACCCCGACGCAGAAGAACCGGTAGAAGCGGCAAGTTTCGCTGTCTACTTAACACAGCCGGATTGGACAGTCCCATATCTCGATTTTCTAATCGACCAAAAGTTGCCGGAAAATGATGAGGTGCTAAAGAGGCAGATCATAAGGCGAGCCAAGGCATTCACGATAATAAAAGGCGAGCTATACAAGCGAAGCACTTGCGGCATCTATCAGCGGTGCATACAGCCGGAAGAAGGCCGGGAAATTCTGAAGGACATACATATTGGCACCTGCGGGCATCATGCTTCCGCTAGGTCCATTGTATCCAAAGCTTTCCGCCAAGGTTTCTACTGGCTCACCGCCAAAGAAGACGCCGAGAACATCGTAAAGACATGCAAAGGTTGCCAGTTGTACGCTCGTCAACCTCATTTGCCGGCACAGGAGCTAAGGACGATCCCAATCACCTGGCCGTTCGCGGTATGGGGCTTAGACATGGTGGGTCCCTTCAAAAAGGCGCGCGGTGGGTACACTCACCTATTGGTCGCTGTCGAAAAATTCACCAAATGGGTCGAAGCTAAGCCGATCAGCAAACTTGACGCACGAACAGCCACCAATTTTCTCTGGGGAATTATCTCTCGGTTTGGAGTTCCACACAGCATTATCACAGATAATGGCAGCAATTTGTCTCAAGGCGACATAGAAGAATACTGCAGCGATCTGGGCATCCGGCTTGATTTGGCATCCGTGTCACACCCTCAATCCAATGGACAAGTAGAGCGTACAAACGGCCTAGTCTTATCAGGACTTAAGCCTCGTCTCGAAGCTCCATTACATAGGGCAGCCGGCGCTTGGGCATATGAGTTACAGTCGGTATTATGGATTTTGCGCACAACGCCAAACAGATCCACCGGCTACACTCCTTTCTTCTTAGTATATGGCACAGAGGCAGTGCTACCTACCGACATGAAGTACGATTCCGCAAGAGTTCAAGCCTACATCGAGCAAGACGTAGAAGGTGCAAGACAGGATAGCCTAGACCTGCTAGACGAAGAAAGAGACGTCGCTCTCCATCCCTCCGCCTTGTACCAGCAACAACTTCGCCGCTATCATAGCCGGAGAGTGCGGAAACGAAGCTTCAGAACAGGTGACCTGTTTCTCCGCCTAATTCAAGACAGAAAAGGCTTGCACAAGTTATCCCCGTCATGGGAAGGACCGTTTATAGTCACAAAGGCGCTGCTCAATGGTTCCTACTACCTAGCCGACATCCGCGACGAAGAAGAAAAGAAAATGTGCAAGAAGGCGGCAGGAAAAAAGGGAACCAAGCGCAAGAGAGGCATTGACGATCCGTTCGAGCAAACAAGACGGCCTTGGAATATTGAGCAGCTACGTCCTTTCTACACTTAGCAATTTATAATTGTAATAAGTTAAATATGATTATGGAATAAAAGTCTGTGGTTCCTCATCTGTGTTGAGAAGCATGACATCTTTTGCCTTTTCTTGCAATCATATTTCCCCTATGTATCTAAGTTACCTATTTTCTAGCTCCGTGCAAAGGTTCAAACTGGTAGATACTTGCAGCTTTCGAGCCAACCCAAAGCAAAAATAAACTTTTTTGCGCCGCCTAATTCCTTTACCTCTGATTACTTATATGTGGTTCGCCTAGTAGTATGTCTTTGACACCAACATGTTGGTTTTGGTCTCTGATTCTAAACGCATGGTTTAGCCCTGGTTGTTTCAGCTAAAGTTACCGGCTGAGGTTTCGTCAACATACAAAAAGTCAAGCATATAAGTCAGGGTCAAAATAAGGCGGGCCATATAAATAAAGACAAAATAAAACTTGTCAGAGTTTCCGCCTAACAAAAGCAACAGCAAAAGTATATACAAATATTACAAATGTTGCATTGTTTCAGGGGCCGACAAATAAGGCTAACAAAAGGCAAGGACAGAAAAGATATGGCTCGGGGGAGCGTCTACATCAGGCTTGGGGGCTGACAACTTCAGCCCCGGAGCTATCACTCCCCTCCGCCTCGGCCGCGCCGGCAGCTTCAGCTCCCTCTCCGCCAGGCACAGGATGGCATCGGTAGAAGATTGAAGTGTCCACCATGTCGGCAACCCGCGTGGCGTAGCCGGCAACGCTGTCCAGCACAGCGGCCGGCTCAACCTCGCTACCGTCTTCGTACGTCGACGGCATGCCTTCGGTGACGGCTTCTATCTCCGCCTCGGGGTATGCGCCATGAACAACCCAAGGGCAGTCTTGGCTCCACCCCGCGCCGCCGACTTCAGCGAGCTTTTGTGCAGCTTGGTCGCCTGCTCCAGGATGGCGGGCACGTCGCTGAACTCGGTCGGCTCCTGGCTGCCGGACGAAGTAAAGAACTTGGCGGCAAACCGCTTGGACGCCGCCAAAGTCTCGGTGATCAGTTCGCCTAGACGCGCAAGGCGATCCAGGCGGGGGCTGACAACCTTGTCATCGCCTAAACCGGCGCGAACTACATCAAAAATAAAGCCATTAGATTAGCTCAGGCTAAAACAGCATGGCAGCATCAAAAAAGGAGCAAGAAATTACCAAGGACCGAGTTATGGAAAGCAGACAACTCAATCATATGAGTTGCCAGCGCGTCCTCTGCAGTTTGGGCGCGAGAAGTCTGCTTAGAGATCTCCTCCGCAGCCGTCTTCTCCGCCTCCGCCAACTTGTTGCGCAGGCTTTCCAGCTCACCAGTGAGCCGGCTAGATTCCTGCGCAAACTTGAGCTGCTGGGCCTCCATCTCCTTTTGATGAGCCTCCTTCAACTCCAAGTTGGCGGCCGCCAAGTCGGAAGCTTCATTCATAAGAGCTTGCATATCAGTGGACGCCTTCAGGATATCCTGGGCGTGGTCTAGCAGTTCTACAAATATGGATTCACTAAGCTAAATGATTGACGGAAACATAAGTCAAAAGCATAGTTGAAGGCGAAAAGGATCAACCCTACCTTCATCTTTTTTGCGGGCCGCCTCCAGTTCGGCAATCCGCAGGTCCTTGGCCTCGCACTCCTTCTTCAGGACACGGCAGCGCCGGTTTATCTCGACTCGCGAGGAGACAAGCTCGACGTTGGCGGAGACAAGGCCCTGCAAGACAAAACAAAGGCATATAACATATTGTCGAATAACCACTAAGCCGGCAGTCCAAATTAATTTTGACTTGCCATCTAAGTGCTCGGGGGAAAGACTATGTATATACCGGAGCGGGAAGAACTTACAGATAAGTCGCCCTCCAAGTCGGTGAAGGCCTGCGAGGCGAAGTTGGCAAAAGCCAAGGTTGACTCCTTGGCCTCCTTAAAGGTGGACCAAGGGTCCCTGACCTTGCCGCCTCCCGCAGTCGGGGCTGCCCTCCGAGACCCGCCGGCAGTCGACTCCAGCAACCCTTCGTTGGCGGCGCGCGATTGAGCGGCATCATCGGTCGTAGCCTCAGCCAGCAGAAGGGGAGTTTGGGCCGCACGGTCGGCGGAAGAAGTCATTGGCGAAGCACCTGAAGCCGGAGCTGGGGGCTGACGACGAGCGTCGCCCATAAAGCTGCTGGCGTGGAGCTGAGGAGTTGGCGGCACGGTAGCCGGCGAGACGCCTTACGGCCGTTTTCCCTTGCCAAGAAGCCTGGTCGTCAACCGGGAGTTTGCGACCCTTTCCCTGTCAATAAAAAGCAAGCACAGTCAATTGGCCAGTATTGAAGAAGTTTGTCGTCTGGTAAAGGCGGAATTGAGTACCTTCGGGGGATGTTAATCCCCGCGTTCTCGCCGATGTTGGCGAGAGTCGGCTCGGTAGCCGACACGATCCGTTTCTTCCTCTCGGCATTTGCCGTAGAGGAAGCAGCGCCGGACGCCTTGCGCTTCTTCGTCTTCCCGGCCTCCGACTCGTAGAAGTCGGGAGCCAGGTCATCCTCCCCCAACTCGGAGAGCTGAAAAAGAAGACAAGTTAAAGGAACTCAAGCCTAGCCGGCAAAGCTATCAAACAAGGGGCGAAGGAAGGAAATATTCACCTCGAGGGGAGGGTTGTCATGGGTGTGCATGGGCACGCCCTCGGCCGCCTTCACCAGCCCCGCCTTGACGAGGCTGCGGAGCCGGAATGCCAGGTCGGCGACCGGCAATATCTCTTCGCTCACGCGGAGAGAAGCTGTGTCAGTAGGCGAATACTGACACATCTTGTGCGGGCTGTACCGCAGGGGGAGGATTTGCCGGCCAAGCCAGCAAATGACGGTGTCGACTCCATCCAACTGAGGAGGAGCCTTCGTCCTCGTAAGGAATTCAATCCGCCTTTGAATAAGGCGGAGTTCCTCCGTCAACTTGGGCACCGCCTCGTCCCAGCATGGTCGAGGCATGGGTGGCGCGTTGACGAATGCCGGGATGCCAACTTGGCGGCCCGGCGCTGCCATATCTTGGCAGTAGAAGAACGTGGAGGTCCAGCCCTTGACGGACTCGAGATATGGTATCTTCGGATACCATTGGCGGCCCTGGCGGCAGTTGAAGGTGATGCTGCCGCAGGTAGCCAGCCCGCCGTCCGGCACCGTCTGTCGCCGGCAACGGAAGCAGTATCTGAAGAATTCTAAACTAGGCCTAATACCTAGATAGCCTTCGAACAGAGCTGTGAAGCCGGCTAAGACTAATATACTATTGGGAGCAATGTTGTGGGGCTGGAGCCCGTAGTGATCCAAAACCTCGCTAAAAAAGGCGGAAGGCGGAAGCGACATTCCCCTAACAAGGTGGGAGGTAAGGATTACCCGCTCTCCGGCTTCCGGGGCCGGGATGATGTCTCCGAGGGCGGCCCTCCACCGGCAATCCTCCCGAGTGGGGAGGTAGCCGACAGCCTCCAAATCTTGGAGGGCGTCTTCGTCGACAATGGAAGGCAGCCAGTAGCGGGACCCGAGGTCCGCCGCTTCTTCTTCCTCATCGCCGGGGGCGCCCGCCGTCGCCGTCGCCGTGGTGGACGGTGGAGGAGCCGAAGAGCCCGCCGCTGGCGCGCGCGCGGTAGAAGCCCGAGGGACGACGGCAGTGGCATTGCCCGCCGTCACCGCCGCCGCAGGGCGGGTTATTGCGCCGCCCATCGACGTTGCGAGCGCGGCCTCGGTAGCCGGACCGCTCGACGCCGTCGAATGAGCTGGGCCGGTGGACATCGCCGCGAGAAAAGGTCGTCGGAGGAGAAGAGTTCGCCGGAGCTCGTTCGGAGGCAAGGAGCGAAGAAGGGGAAGAGGCAAGGGCACACGGAGAGCAAAGGCTGGGTAAAGAAAATGGACCGTTTGGCTACCTATTTATAGGGCCAGGCGTTTCTCCCTGTGCAACGGCATTTTAGTCGGACACGTGTCCCGCATCCGTTGCGGCACACGATTGCACGATCTCCACGCCTCCTCTTTTCCCGCAATTTGTGATCATGGCGAGATTCCCGCCTAACAGTTTTCAAACTATCGTGAGCTGGCTAGGTGGAAACCGCCAGGAAGGATGCTCGGCAAGATTGCCGAGCAAGCCGTCTTTTCCCATGATGGATAAAGGTGGCCGCGTGTCAACCTCAAGACACGCATGCCTCGTTGATTTTCAGAATGGTTCAAGTCCTGCAGCCGCCAACATTGGCAGATGAAGAATCAAGAAGAAGCCGGCGCCTGGAGAACTTCAACCTTTCTGGGGGCTAATGTTGGGGATATATCAACTAGGGGTATAACCAACATGGATCAATCCGGCTAGTCCAGGGTGGCCCAAGGGTGGTAAGGCCGAGGCCTGCCGGGCGGCCCAGATAGCTGACGTACAAGGAAGTAGGCGGACGGTCCAAGGAAGGCGAAGGCCGAAGCCCATCAAGCCACCAAGCCCAAGACGGAAGGCGGCAACTAAGCCGGCTAGGTCTAGGACTCTGTTTACTTGCCGGCCAAGTACTTACCTTGTAACCCGGGGTCTGGCCGCCTATATAAGCCGGCCACCGGGAGGCCTTTAGGGCCAAGCACAGAGACAACTTCAATAGGCATCATACCCATTGTAACATGTTCACGGCTATTGCCTCATAGTGAATTATAGCAGCACGTAGGATTCCGCCACCGCTGTGGGATCCGAAGCTGGGTAAACTCGCCGTGTTCAATCCCGACCTCGACGACACCAACCTTCTTCCCCACAATCCATACGTAGGCTAGAGGACCCCATCTCCTATCAAATATGCCGATACCACGACAGCATATGAATGCACTGTCGCATAATCTGCATAGGTATAGAAATATATCGCGACTTCAGAAGTAGCAAGTATGATTGGACTGAGCAGTTTTCCGAGCGTAGGTGGTCCCCTTAATAGATCTCTTAGACTTTTAAGGCGCATGCTACGCGAATGCTCGAGTCTCACTCCATCCACTGGGATATATTTCACCGTCATCGTAAGATACGGGATTATGTCAAACTAGGTGACATAGAAGTGTTGCAAAGCACATATAGGTCTCAATGTGTGAGATCTATTGACTGTATTCCTCTTCCACGACGCGAGCAGGCACCAAGA
Source organism: Poa annua (assembly GCA_026929855.1). NCBI lineage: Eukaryota > Viridiplantae > Streptophyta > Magnoliopsida > Poales > Poaceae > Poa > Poa annua. The sequence continues at coordinate 72,059,498 of CM049431.1, read as the reverse complement.
TGCTATGGGTGTTGAGCTTTTACCAAGTTGTAAACTAGATTAAGTGTTACTCTAGTGCAAGTGGGAGACTGAAGGGAATATGCCCTAGAGGCACTTAATAAACATAGTTTATTGGCAATATCTCAGTTGTTCATTATATGTTTTATACCATGCTATAACTGCATTAAGCGGAAACATTAATACAGGTGTGGTAGATAAACAACCAGGTCCCTAGTAGCCTCTACTAAGACTAGTTTCGTTGCGCGATTGATGATCGAGGTTTTCCGATCATAGGGCATGGCGCCGGTCGGCAATGGAAGTCATATCGTTAGGTGTAACAATGTGATGGACATACCCAGTATTTATAGGACATAGTCGTTACGCCTTAAGACCGTGAGATCAACTCTTATTGTTATCCCTAGAAGATACTTTGATCGCACCAAACGTCATATCTTATATAGTGTGACAATGATAGGTGATACTTTTGGGTATCGGAAGGGGGTAGTTGAGACGAGGGATCAACAGCGGGATTTGTCAGTCCGCATAGCCGGATAGATACTCTAGGGCCCACTCGGTGAGATTATGTCAAATGAGTTTGCAAACATGTGACTAGGTCACCAGCTGACATAATATCATAGACGAGTAGAAGATAGCGATGTCGGTAACGAGATCATGCTAGGTATGGAGATATTTGAGAATGATGCTCGGACACGCTAAGTATCGCCATGACAAAGGGTTTAAGACTATACGTCCAGGTTTGATAGATGAAAGTCATTCGTTATATCACAGGGATTAATTCATGAGGTCCAGGCCTACGAGTTAGTCGATGATCATAGAGGAGTCTTGATCATACCTGTTATTATATCGAACCGCTAGGGTAACACACTTAAGGGGTTTCGACAAGACAACCGGAAAGGAAAGAGATCACCAGGAACATCCCGGGAATGGTCCGATGGAGATCGGGCAGCGACGAAAGAGTTTTCGGAGCTAGAATAAATTATATATAATATGTTTAATATTAATTAGTGTAATTAATGATTAAATATGATTTTATATATTTATTTTCGAATTTTTATAGGCTGGTTTCCCTAAATGGGCCTTCTAGTGGAAAGAAGGCCCATGAGGGGGGGACTTCGGATTGAGGGAGGGCCGGCCTAGGTGGGCCAAATGGGGCCCACCTAGGGCCTACGCACCCCCTTTGGCCGCACCAGGCAATGCGGGATAGTCCCACATTGCCTGGCTGGCAAGGTTGGCTTCCCCCGGGAGCCTATATAAGAAGGGGCACCCCTGGCCTTTTAATTCACCAATTAATTCCGTAATTCTCTCTCGATCTCGTGATTCCCTTTGTCGGAGTCACGCCGAGTAGAGGAGGGGGATCTCTTCCACCATAGCCCGCTGCCGCGCTGCTGGTGTTCCGGTCCAAGTCTTCCGCTGCTCGTCCTGGACTGGAGCTTCGGAGGCCGTCGTCTCCACCGTATGTGTGTGAAAACCTGCGAGGTGCTGCGCTAGCGGTACTCGGAGGCCTACTTCCTCCACCCGACCTCGGGGTCATCTTCGTCGTCTTCGTGTCACCGAGTTCTCCGCGACCTAGAGGTCGGCTACGTCGTCTTCGTCGTCAACGCTTGTGCGGGAGCGTAATCCCCGCTATTCGGTCTACGAGGGTATATATTCCGATCTCCGCCGTACTTCTATATCTGCATAGTGTAGATCTTGGCTAGTTTAAGGATATCGTTGCTAGGAAATTTTTTGTTTTCTGCACACGATCCCCTTCACATTTGTCCTAATGATGTACCACTTGAACCGTTCTTGCTGCGTTGAAAGGCCACAAATTTGTTACTAACAACTCCACTTTGGAGAATATTGTGTTTAGGGTCGTTTGTGCTGACGATCGTGAAAAGGAAGTCTCCTTGCCACAACCTTCTTTGTTCAGTCTTGACATGAGACCGTGGTCGTACTCGCTAGTAGAGCTAGAGGAGCAGCTGAGCGTGCTTGGTTTTCACCAAACACATCGTAGACAGGAGCCACCGCCGGAGGATTACAGTGGATACCACGTCGGCGCATCCTCGAGCTCATATTACGGGGAAAGCTCTTCGACATACCCTCGCGACTTCGACGAATGGGCACGTTGGCCTTGAGCTCCACTTGGGCCAAAAGCCTAAGCTTGGGGGAGGTATACCGATGCACACTCATCTATATATCATATCATTCGGTACTTTGTATATCCATTCAGGGTGGGCGTTCGGGATTTCCCGAAATTTCGGGATTCGGGAAATTCGGGATCGGGATCGAGAAATCCTGAATTTCCCGAAGTTTAGACGTTAATGTACATGAGCTTAGACTTCTTGGCCGAGTAGGGATGGGTGCACCCGAAAAAATAGGGTTGTTGCTGACTTGTTGGGCCACTAGAGGGAAAAGACCTGGTCTAGTAATAAATTCACCGAACATCCCATACATGTGCTTCGTCTGAGATGAAAAAGACTAGAGTTTCACCAATGCCTTTGCGATTTTTATCTTTTCGGAATAAATAGGATATTCGGGATTCAACACTACATTCCCGAATTTCCCGAAAAAAATTCGGGATTTCAAAAAAGCTTCCCGAGAATACTTTCGGGATTGTCGGGGTCGGGAAATTCAGGATCGGGAACGGAAAATTCGGGATTTGAGATTCGGGATCGGGAAATATGCCCAGCCTGAATATCCATGTTTCGTTTTAGTTTTCCTTCTTTCGTTCATTTGTTTATACTTTGTTTGCTTTCCATAAACCCAAAAATATCAAAAAGATTTTTATTATTTCTCTTGATGGTTTGTTTTAGTATCTAGTATTAATATGATTAGTATTTATTTCAGTACAATATGAAAAAACACAATAATATTTTACTTTGTTGTGTGTTGTTTCGCGCAGGGATAGATTTCTGCTGTCAACCGTCAAATTCATAACTTTTTACAGGAATGTCGGAATGACCTGAAAGTTTGTGTGCATATTCCTGGGATGTGTAGGCAACTTTCATTAGTTTTGAGTTTTCTTATCTGGGCATGTTAAGTCTCTCGAAAACATTCGTTTTTGTTGGTTGTTCTGTTTTTAGTTTCTAAATCCGAAAACCCAAAAATATTTGTTGTTTCTCTTTGCTTTGTATAGTTTGTTTCATAGGTCATTATCTTCAATTACTCCATGTATCTTGGTTATTATCTCATATCTTTCAAGCCCACAAGTGATAAGGCAATTATGATGATCTACGATAATTTCGAGTTGGGTAAGAGGCTGGTAATGAACTCTCTTTGTTTCTCAATTTTGTACATATACTTATTCATGTGAGCATGCTTAGATGGTTTGCATAAGGTATATTTCGATTGGTGGACGCTTAGTAGTTCGTGTCTGGGCAATTTCGAGTTGTCTTATGATCGTTTCTAATTTATTTATGATGAATGTCATGTATTTTTGGATATTTGCTTGCATTGCTTTGCTCATAATAGAATATGACACTGTCGTATCCTCCTCTGAATAATTCATTTGAATTGACTTGACACATGCTAACACATGTTATTACTGAAAACAGAAAGGTCAATTAAGTCTTGATGACATATTTTGACTCAGAGTTCTTGTATCTTTATTATGCCTTCGTTACTTCAATTTCGTCGTAAGCATGATTATGACGGTTATTGCTCTCTTGAATTGTTGCTTCCCATATTTTGCTAGCCTCCACCTGTACTAAGCTGAAAAAATGTGTGTGCTTCCAAATCCCTGAAAACCAAGTTATTCCAAAGGGTCCACCATAAATACCTATACATGACAATTTCAAACCATTCAAGTAAATTTGCATGTGCTGCCTTTAAAACCTTCAAACACTTCTCAATTTGTGCCACTGTTTTGAGATCATGAGGAAGTATGTGGGGTTATGGATATCAACCTTGTCGTTTGACTTTGGACAGAATTTCGCCAACCAGACTAGTTGCATATACAACCGCTTTTCTATTAATTTGTAAAAAGATTTGGCAAATGGGGTGCCCAGCCCCGAATTAATTACAACTTTAATTGTTGCATTCTCTTTGGGATGATCTGCCCTTGGGTAGAAATAACGTCCTTCATGGGAGCCGTTCTTAAGAAAGTCTGGTTGACAAGGGGGTAGAGTACTCATTACCATTCGTTGACCAAACAACCACCACTCAAAAACAATTTTACCTCTCTTTTCAAAATGATAAGAAGCTCTAGCACATGTTGAATCCATACTTCCCTCAATGAAGGGCATATCTTTTACTTTACTGTTGAGTCTCCACCCTTCTTCTCGAGAGCATAATTGTCATTCTTAGTGTAATGTGCTTGTCCCTTAATATGTTAACCGCGGTGTAATCTAGATGCGTTTATCTTTGATATCTTTATCTCTAGTCTTCACTTGAAACTTATAAGTGCCTGGTCATTTATGTTTTGTTGTTACATTCGGGTTAGCGAGATACCACTTTATCATAATTTTTTATGATCGTTGCAATCCTGTGAATTGATATGTTTCATGTTATTTATCATCGGTATAATTGGCATCTTTTTATGGTTTACATAACTATTGGGTGACATCGTTTATATATGCCTTGTTATAATAGTCTAATCATTTGTCCTCATAATGATAATATTTACATCACATGAGCAAATGAGTTCGTGAAAGTTATTTTATCGCACTCAGTTGTTAACTGAATTGCTTGAGGACAAGCAATAAGCTAAGCTTGGCGAACACTTTTGCTATTGTTTTACCTCTAATTTGTGTGTTTTGGATGCAACTAACGCGGACTGACGTTGTTTTCAGCATAATTACCCTGGTGTCTCCTTTTTGTGCAGAAATATCAACTTCGGAGAAAAAGCCCAAAACTCAACCAGAAGTTATTTTCCATCCGAGGGGGACCAAGAACCATGAAGACCAAGCGGAGAGGAGGCACGAGGGCGCCACATCACCCCCTGGCGCGGCAGGCTCCTGGCCGCGCCAGCAGGTGGTGTGACCGACTCGGTCACCCCCTCGCGACCCCCTCTCGGCTATAAGACCCTCCTGACCTAAAAACGTTTGGGGATAGACACTTTTCCAGAGAACACACCCGTGCGCCGCCGCCATCACGAACCCTAGTTCTTGGACCAGAAGTCTCTGTTTCGGCACCCTGCCGGGACAGGGAATCAAAGGGGATCATCGCCATCGTCATCTCCACCGCCTCTCCATCAACCATCCATGTTTCCCCTATCCATGAGTGAGTAATTCTCCGTTGTAGGCTTGAGGGGATGGTAGGGATTGGATGAGATCAATCATGTAATAGTTGTAAGATTGTTAGGGCATAGTGCCTAGTATCCGTTATCGGTGTTTTACGTCATTGTTGCAACTTGTTATGCTTAATGCTTGACACTAGGGTCCGAGTGTCATGATTTCATATCTGTAAATGTTATTGAATTATGATGATATTTATTGTTTTGGATCATATCTATGAGTTGTATACACACGTTATTGCCCGGAACCGATGGACCCAAAGTGACAACATAACCGGAAGGAATGGCTATGATGTGAGGATCACATGTATTCACGGAGTGTTAATGCTTTGCTCCGGTACTTTATTAAAAGGAGTACCTTAATTGCCAGTAGTTTCCCTTGAGTCTCCGCTAAAAACGGGTTGGCAGGACAAAATATGATGTGCAAGTTTCTCATTGTGAGCACGCACAACTAAATTGGAATACATGTTTATGATTAGTTTATGCCTGGATGCTTTATATTATTTATCTGCAAATGCCTATGCTATGTTATTATATAATTATCTTGTCCATGCAACGCCCGTACATCCATCCCTCTGCCTACAGTATTTTAATCCTGTTGTCTTCATCAATCACAATCGTTGTCTTAATGCTCTAGCTACTGTTATTTCACTACTGTTTCTGCTATAAAACTGTTGCTACTGATAATCTTTCTCGAGCAAGTCTATTCACATGTGCAGCTGATCTGATAAATCATGTGTTAAAAGCTTACAAATATTCTTTGGCTCCCCTTATGTCGAATCAATAAATTTGAGTTTTACTTCACTTGAAAACTGTTGCGATCCCCTATACTTGTGGGTCATGGGGGGGTGAAATTCATAGTTGAAGTACTAATGTTTGGCTCTATGCCATGTAAGATGTAACTCGACGCCCCTGCGCCGCCGTCCCTGCTCCACGCCGCCGCGCGCGTCTTTACCTGCCACCACCACCCGCTCACAGCAAGAGAAGTGGACGCAGATGCAGCCCCCAGAAAACACCTCGCAGATCTAAATCGCCCCCAAACAGCAGCACCCAAAAAAGGATGCAAAGGCAAGGAAGAAGAAAGCCCTCTCCAACACTCAGCACCCCACGGGCCAACACACATGCACTCACGAGAAGGCACGGGAAGCAGCATCACCAGAAGAAGCAAGACAACAAGGCCCACATGCCAACGTCTAAAGAAAACACAAGTTGTAAAAGTGAGGCAACAGACCACACAAGACAGCAACTGCAAAGGGCGCCGGTGCGCTGAGAAGCCTCGGTGAGCACTAGCATTCGGTCTTAGTAAGAACTAGCCTGTCGTGACACTTGCTTTTGTGAATACCGAATATGGACACCTTAAAAGTAACCTGGAAAGAGAAATATGCATTATCCCCATAAAGTAATCGCCGAAATAAGACAGGGGCTGTGAGCTCACTGTAACATTCTTAGTAGTTGCCATGTGCAATATTTCTGGCCGTTTTGTTAGATTTTATGGGTAGTACCCGCAAAAGGTATTTATGTCATTGAGCACATGAAAACTATATTGCAGTTGCAGGTACTACCTCTTGAAATTGCTGCAAAGTATCACAGGAGATTTCTCATAAAAAATACTCCTGTGATATTTTATGATGTGTACTATGAACTTTTTACTATGAAAACTAATGCACATTGAAGAGTACGATGATATCTGAAATGATATCTATTTTGTTAGTGCAACGCAGGGAGTTCCGTGTTTTTATTGAATAAATGACAAATAGACAGCGATAACGCTCTGACTATGTTCCTAATTCACAGGTTATGATATTCTTCAGTGCACATGGAGTACCACTTACTTATGTTAAGGATGTTGGAGATCCGTACAGAGATCAGATGGAGGACTGCATTACTTTGATCATGGAGGAGTTGAAATCCAGAGGGACATTGAATGATCATACTCTGGCTTACCAGGTACGGAAAACTAGACAAATAAAACTTATCTTGCTAACCACTATTTAGAGTTATGAAAGCATTTTTAGGAAATCCCAAGGATATAAAAGTGAGCCTCTGTACTTTGAATCTAGAAATAAAATTAGGCCATCTTACCCTACAAATCTACATGGTCGAATACATCGTGCATTTGTTGTGTTTATCTTTTTTATACTTAATACTCCTGCGATAACCTTTCCGACCACATGGCAGAGTCGTGTGGGACCAGTTCAATGTCTTAAGCCATATACTGACGAAGTTTTGGTGGAACTTGGCCAGAAGGGTGTAAAGAGTCTCCTTGCTGTCCCAGTAAGGTAATGATCAAGTTTACCATTATACTATACTAGTTGTTCATTATTTTCCTCAAGGATGGTGATTGATGCACCTTTATCTTTTTCTGGTTATTTGGCCTTATGTTCATAGGTGAACCGCTTTAAATTCATATATTAGTTTCTATAGAAATATTCCTTGTATAATGTCGTCATCGGTCTCTCTGGCCAGCTGCATTCTGTCTTCATTTACCTCAACCTTTTCATCACGTGCCTCAGTGCCTGTGTGCTCCGTGCATTGGTGTCACTTGCACAATCTGGTTTGTCTTAATGGTTCAGTGGCAATGCTCCCACCAAAATTACTAGCTTTGCATGTCCTTACGATTGATGTTTCGGTGACTTAAGATTGTTGTTGCTGGATTCATGTTTAAATAATTCTTATGATTGTGATTTAGTATCACATAAACACATGGTAATCGAGGTATTGTTGGCCAAAGCCTTGTCTAATGAGTCAAAATATGCCTTCTATTTTGGGAGAGGGGGGGTATTTTGTATGATACATTTCACACATCAAGATAATGAGTATCTATTATATTCTGTCGGGATCTTTTGATATCTGACATGAGGCTGCATATTCAAATCATATCATACTCTTTTAGAAGTACAATTTTACCTTTGAGTTGCCATACTTTTTTTGTTCATTCCATGCCGCCCTTTTGACCATTGCTAACATCATTTACTAACTTTAAATTCAGCTTCGTGAGTGAGCATATCGAGACGCTGGAAGAAATCGACATGGAATACAGAGAAAATTCCAAAAAACCACCACAATTGCGCGGGAAGTTTGAAAATCCACCAGTTCTACGTAATTTCTCAAAAATCCACCACAATTGCGCTGATTCGTTGCAATGTCCGCTGATTCAAATTTTCGAGCGCGCTAACAAGCTTTCTGACAGGGGGTCCCACTGTCAGCGATGACGTGGCCGGGGAACCGTTAACGGCCGTTAACGGCGAGTCGTAGAGGCAGCAAATATGACCTAACTGGTCGATTCGCCAGATCCAGTCCACTCATTTTCTTCTCACTCCCCGCGCGTCCACTGTTCTCCACTCTAATGGCGACCGGCGGCGGCGGCGGTGCCGCTGCGGGCGACGGCGGCGGTCTCGGAGGTGGTCGCGGCGGAGGTGTGAACCTGGACGAGGGCGAGATGTGTGGCAGCTCGAACCCTGTCGCGGCCCCGAACACTTCTCTGTTCCCGGCGGCGGCGGCGGAGGCGGCTACGACCTGGAAGGCCAGACCAAAGGAGAATAATCAGTGGACATCAGCTGTCAGTGGCGTGTAGTAAGTTTTCGATCCTTGTCTCTCGATTTGTTAGGTAGTTAGGGTTCGTCATTGGCGATTTAGTTGTTCGATGTGCTTGCTCATCAGGGTTCGACACAATATTTTAAATTTGCTGAGTCTTTTTTTGTTCGATTGTAGTTTGGATGATGAAGTTTGGGAGGTTCGATTCCATTTTGCTGGCAAAGACAATTTGGAAAAGAAAATTGGAGAATCAGACATAACCTATGTGAACCTGTTAGCACAAATAGAGGCAGAGGGTTATACATTCAGTGACAGTATGTATTATGTGAAAGAGGAGGGCATAGGAAGGGCTGGGATGGCACTGATTAAGAGTATGAAAGCAGTCGAGGAGATGATGACCAAGTATTCAGTGCACAAGTGCTTCACAATCTTTGTCGTGAAAGTGTCAGAGGGTTTGCCTGCGGGAATTAATTCAATTTCTGTTGAAGAGGGTGCCTGTTGTGTATGAAGTTAATGTCGAAGAGGGTGTGCCTGTTGTGTATGAAGTTAATGTCAAAGGAGTAGTGTTTAAAAGCCAGCCTAGTGTGTTGGATGTTCCAGTAATCCCAATTGAAGAAGCAGATTGTCATGTGCTTACACAACAAAGCATTGTTTCAGTAATTGACTCAGAGGATGATTGAGATATGGAACCTGATGACATAGATCAGAGGATTATTGATCTAAAGAGGAAGAAACATGCACGTTCAGTTAACATTTCTGTCATTGAAACCGATGATGAAGCAGGTGGCGACTTGTTTAATGATACAGACACTGGAAGTGATGACAGTGATTGCATTATAGAGCCTGTGAAGTCAGTTAAGAAGCAAAAAACAACAGGGCCCGCCTCCAGAGCTCACTGTGGTGAATCAATGCCTGATTTTGTGCCCTCTGGTGAAGACACAGACTTCTATGATAATGTGATGTCAGATGATGATGATCAGTTTGAAGTTTTGTCTTTTGTGCTGCCAAATGGTGTTAAGAGCAGGGCCAAGAAGAAAGAACCTAGGAAATGGTATGATGAGCAGAGAGAGCATCCTGAGGAACAGAGCCTGCTACATGCAATTCATACAATTTTCCCAAATTGCCCCAACAGGTTTTGCCTTCGGCATATGTATGCAAATTTCCAAACAGCTGGTTACAGGGGTGAGGCATTGAAGAAGCAAATGGATGCAGCTAGTTATGCCTACTGAAGGGAATATGGCCTAGAGGCACTTAATAAACATAGTTTATTGGCAATATCCCAATCGTCCATTATAAGTTTTACACCATGCTATAACTGCATTAAGCGAAAACATTAATACAGGTGTGGTAGATAAACAACCAGGTCCCTAGTAGCCTCTACTAAGACTAGTTTCGTTGCGCGATTGATGATCGAGGTTTCCGATCATAGGGCATGGCGCCGGTCGGCAATGGAAGTCATATCGTTAGGAGTAACGATGTGATGGACGTACCCAGTATTTATAGGACATAGTCATTACGCCTTAAAACCGTGAGACCAACTCTTATTATTATTTCTGGAAGATACTTTGATCGCACCAAACGTCGTATCTTATTTAGTATGACAATAACGGTGATACTTTTGGGTATCGGAAAGGAGTAGTTGAGACGAGGGGTCAACAGCGGGATTTGTCAGTCCGCATAGCCGGATAGATACTCTAGGGCCCACTCGGTGAGATTATGTCAAATGAGTTTGCAAACATGTGACTAGGTCACCAGCTGACATAATATCATAGACGAGTAGAAGATAGCGATGTCGGTAACGAGATCATGCTAGGTATGGAGATATCTGAGAATGATGCTCGGACACGCTAAGTATCGCCATGACAAAGGGTTTAAGACTATACGTCCAGGTTTGATAGATGAAAGTCATTCGTTATATCTCAGGGGTTAATTCATGGGGTCCAGGCCTACGAGTTAGTCGTTGATCATTGAGAAGTCTTGATCATACCTGATATTATATTGAACCGCTAGGGTAACACACTTAAGGGGTTTCGACAAGACAACCGGAAAGGAAAGAGATCACCGGGAACGTCCCGGGAGGGGTCCGATGGAGATCGGGCAGCGCCGAAAGAGTTTTCGGAGCTAGGAAAAATTATATATATTATGTTTGATATTAATTAGTGTAATTAATATGCAAATATGATTTTATAAATTTATTTTCGAATTTATTTAGCCTGATTTCCCTAAATGGGCCTTCTGGTCGAAAGAAGGCCCATGGGGGGGAAACCCTCAAGGGAATTTTGTGGGGGAGGCTTGGCCGGCCTAGGTGGGCCAAATGGGGCCCACCTAGGGCCGGCGCATCAGCCTTGGCCGAACCAGGCATGTGGGATAGTCCCACATTGCCTGGCTGGCAAGGTTGGCTCCCCCCGGGAGCCTATATAAGAAGGGGCACCCCTGGCCTTTTAATTCACCAATTAATTCACAATTTATCTCTCGATCTCGTGGTTCCCTTGACGGAGCCGTGCCGAGTAGAGGAGGGGGATCTCTTCCACCATAGCCCGCTACCGCGTTGCTGGTGTTCCGGTCCAAGTCTTCCGCTGCTCGTCCTGGACTGGAGCTTCGGAGGCCGTCGTCTCCACCGTATGTGTGTGACGCCCTGCGAGGTGCTGCGCTAGCGGTACTCGGAGGCCTACTTCCTCCACCCGACCTCGGGGTCATCTTCGTCGTCTTCGTCGCGTCGAGTTCTCCGCGACCTACAGGTCGGCTACGTCGTCTTCATCGTCAACGCTTGTGCGGGAGCGTAATCCCCGCTATTCGGTCTACGAGGGTATGTATTCCGATCTCCGCCGTACTTCTATATCTGCATAGTGTAGATCTTGGCTAGTTTAAGGATATCGTTGGTAGGAAAATTTTTGTTTTCTGCACACGATCCCCTTCACCTACACCAAGCATGGATTTGATACAGCTATGGACTTGATTCTTGCAGAATCAGAACCAGCTTATGAATGGCTTAGCAAGATCCCTGTAGAATGTTGGGCTAGGCATGCAGTGGACACCACATGCCAGACTGGTTTAGTTGTCAATAATCTGAGTGAAGTTTTCAATAACATGATACTTGATGTCAGGAACAAACCCGTGAAGACAATGTTTGAGGGGATAAGAAGCAAGATTATGGTGAAGCATGAGACTAAAAGGAGTGGTGCAGCACAAGCAAGGTGGGTCATCACTCCCACTTACTCTGAGAAACTGGAAGAAGCCAAGAAATGGTCTAGGCATTGCACTGCAAAGAAAGATGCTGATGACATATGGCAAGTCAGTGGGTCTGAGAATAGATGTTATGCAGTTCATCTAGGGAACAGGACATGTGGATGTAGAAGGTGGGACATGACAGGGATTCCTTGCAGCCATGCTTGTTCTGCTATCTACAAGTCTAAGCAACATCCTGAAGATTTTGTGCACGAATTCTTCAAAAATCCAATGTACCTTGCTGCCTACAACCCAGTGGTGTACCCTGTGCCTGGTGAAGATCTGTGGTCAAGGACTGACACTGATGACATTGACCCCCCTGTGTTTGTGGTTGATCTTGGAAGAAAGCAACAAAAGAGGAGGAAGGGCCAGTTTGAAGTACCACAGCCAAAAAGGACTGCCGGGATGGGGACAATAACATGTAGCAACTGCAAATTGGTTGGCCATAGATACACCAACTGTGGCAAGCCACTAAGTGTAGCTCTACAAATGAGAAAGAATCAACATCAGGTAAATATTAATCTAAATAGCCTACTGCACATTTGTTGATCTAAACTGCAGCAAATAAATTTTAATCTAAATATCCTAATTTTTGCTTGTTGCAGGATCCTAGGTCTGCACCTGCTGCACCTTCTTCAACTACAACACATGCTTCTTCAACTACACCAAGAACTGCACCTGCTGCACCTTCTGCTCCTGCTCGAAGAACTACTGCACCTTCTGCTTCATCAAGACCAGCAAGAACTGCTCCGACAACTTTTGCAGAACCAGCTCCAAGATCTGCATTCATAGCTCCCAGGACAAGCAACAATGTACCTGGGTCTACTGCGGCTGGCTGGCCAATTAGAAGGAGGAGAACATCAAGCAGACTTGAAGGCTACCTGTCTGCTAGCCGGATTCATGAGAAAAGTGTGGAGGAGTTGCAGAGAGAGGGAAGATGAATCTGGTCTTATAATAGACTAGATAAACCTGGAAATGTAATAGCTATGTGAACCTTGCACTGTAATAGCTAGTACCTGAACCTGCTATCTTTCGCTAAACCTGAACCTGCTATATTTTGCTAGATCTGAATCTGGTACTGTAATAGCTAGTTGAAACTGAATTATGCTATGGTAGACCAGAACCTGCTATATTTTGCATATAATGGTGTCTTGTTAGCTCACTTCTGTCGTTTTGGTACAACAATTTATACCAGTTCTGCTAAATTACTGTTGGATTTTTGCAAAACTTCAGCAAGATGAATGAGACAATTTCATACACATCCAGACTCCACACACACATACATCAGTACACATCGAGTTCTCGTACACATCACACACTAACAAAAGGCCAACGGACACACATCCTACTGTAGCACCCCAACTTTTATTAAAGTTGGAACACCTGTGTTATGTGCTAGTCCCTGGATCACTGCCAGCACCACAGTACAAAATATAAAGTATCATTGCATAAGTATTAAATTACTACAACGAGATCCAAAAATAATAGCCAATATGGCTTTATTACAAATTGCATAGCCATGAAGGCTAGCTAAAGTTCAAAGTTCACAGCGAAAGCAAAATAACATTGAGCCTCATCTTCAAGCATGCGCCACAGGCAGTCATGTTGGGTGTAGACTCGAGCCAATCATTCAGCATCAGAATTTCCTGCACATTGGAATATGCAGCACCCGAAGGAGGTCAATACAATGATGTATTGGCAAGTGACTATGGTGGATAAATATACTGGCAAGTCTAACATCTATATGCATATTTGGCTTGGTGGGGTTGAAGGCTATTTGCAGAAAGCAAGTTTTCTCCTATCATTTTGTAAACACTTTTATTTCTTGAAGACTTGGCACCGAGGGACAAGGCCCAGGTGCACCAACAATTCTTTCCTTAGTCAAAATTTTACTTTATGAAAACAGTGTTGAGATTCTTCTGCCCATCCTGTTCCAGTTGCTCGAAGTAGTCCATATCCGGGGACACGGCTGAGAACTCAGATTGTCGACTCTGCAGAGGTTGTGCACTTTCACCTTTAGACTCAATTTGTCCGGGAATTCCTATACACGCGGAGTGTATTATGGAAAGGAGAGAATTGAGACAAGAACTTTCAGAAGAAGAATGCAACCATACTAGCAAGACCCGTTCCACCTATCATCTCTACATCTGCTTGTCAAGCTGACAGGTTGCACTCTCACAACTTAATCGTTCTAGACAGAGCCCATTGTCAAAAGGCTGCACGGGAAGCTTCTAAACTTGGAGGGACTTGGTAATCTCTTCGTTCCTGGGTGGCCATCCACAAGTGTACTTCTGGGTAACAACCACCATACTCATGGTCCTAAGTAGAATAGACATTCATCCTAGGCGAAGACAACCACAAGCATAGTCCCAAAAGCCACTCAACATAAACCATATCAACCAATTCCACCCAGATGTGTATTTTAGAATTTTAACACTTAGAAACATTTCCATAACATGGCAACATTTTTATAGCATGGCTAAGCAACTAATAAAATCTTTCATGGCTGCTTAGGGAAAAGGGTGGCTACACACTACTAGGATATTTGTAAAATACCAACTAACTTAGCATTATAAAATAAATCAAAATCCCTATCATGCATACTACTCAAAACATACTACTTATGCATATAGAAAATATGGGATATTGTATGAAGGTCACTTGCCTTGGTAACAGGAGGAACAAGCACAGCAAGAATAACAATCACAAGCAAGTCCTTCCTCTTCTTCACAATCTAGCACAAACAATGAATAACATAAATACCAACAACATATCATCACAACACTAAACATAATCATGTATGCATGAATGATATGCTATGATGATAAGACACACTTAATAATTCTCATTTTCTGTCATTAATAAATGAATATAATGTTCAGGTATTTCTTATTTTATTTATCAATTAGATAATTTAAAAATAATATAGTAAAACTTTGATTTCTATAATTACAACTTTTATTGTTTTTATGACATCTTCAATTTGGACATTTATTAATATTGCTGGACAGAGGGAAATTATACAATCTTAAAACAATTACTTTTATTTCCAAATCATTTTTATTATTTAAGTTATCATTTTAATGGCCGAAATACTCCTCTGATAATTATACAAATTATAATTTTTCAAAAGGAAAAACAAATGATGTAGAATTAAACTACATGAGCAGAGCTTTCCAATGACATAAAGTTTATTAAATTTGGACTTACAGATCAAAAGTTATGAATTTTGCAAGTTTTATCTATTTTCTGTTTTATTTATAAAATTTCCTGCGAAAAAGAAATTAACAGGGCTACGTGGCGCGATCCTATTGGTCGATACCGCTTCGGCGCGGATCGGCTGCGAGAGCCGTCCGATCTAAATTAAAATGGACGCGCGAGATCTAATCGATCTAGATCCATTAGATCTAGATCTAACGGTCCACGATCCGTTGACCAAAAACGGGCGGCGCGGTCGCCGGAGACGCGCGGGGCGCGGCGGAGCCATGGCCGGCGTTTGCGCCCGAGGCGTGCTACGATGCTAGGAGGAAACGGAGCTCACCAGGAGATGCGCGACGTCGTGGGGAGGGCGATGGCGCGGTGGTGATGACCGGAGCGTCCTCGTCTTCCCGGAAGAGCTCGCCGGAGTTGCGCGCGGCGTCGGTTCCTCTCGGTCGTGGACGGAGGCGGGGTTTCGCTGCAAAAACACACGCTCCACTATGTCAACTCGATGCGCACGGCTCACAGGGAGCGAAGGGAGGTGGAAAGGAGGTCCGAGGTGGCCGGAGTTGCTCGGGCGGCGGAGTTCTTACCGACGGTGACTACGGGATTGCGCGAGCTCGTGCGGGCAGCCTATGGGCTCTCGGGAGGTGAGGTTTGGGGCAATCGGACGAGAGCGAGGAGGGCTATTAGTAGGGGGAGGAGGCGAGGTAAGGGGAGCAGTAAATCGCTCGTAATCGTGCGAATCAATCCGCCGTTTCCTGTCGGGGGCGTGATTTGAGGATGAACGTTTCCGCGGAGATGATGACAGGTGGGTCCCACCTGTCAGCGACTGCGAGCGAGCGCGCGGGGTGCTGGGCCGCTGGCGGGCTGCTCGGCTACGTGCGCGCGGCACATAGCTACGGGCCACGGCCCACTCGACTCAGAAAAACGATTATTTTTATTTAAATCCTTTTCTGTTTTTAAATACTGATTTCAAATATGATTTTTAAACCTATTCAAAACGTTTCAGAAAAATTCATAAAAATATGTTTTTGGAAAGGTTATTAAAAATGGAACTTTTTAACATTATTCTTGGCCATATATAAATTGGTAAAATTTTATTTATTAAAGGAGTTTTAAATAAACACTTTATAGAATTTGTAGATTATTTATATTTAAAAATTGAAGTTTTATTTAATATTTTTGTGATGTATTCTTATGCTCAATGATGCATGATGCTTGAATGCAAGTTTTAAAATTTTTGCAAAATTTGGGATGTTACACCTACACACACACAAACATTCAGTACACGATCCATACACTAATAAAAAGCCAACAGGCACAAATTCAGTTCAGAGATAGGTTCTCCAGCACATAAGTAGGTTCAATACAGCAGGAACTTAGCAGTACAACAGGATTACAACTTCAGTACATAAATAGGTTGTCCAAGCACATGAACAACACAAATCCCTTGACAACTACTCATTTAAGATGTCCTTGATCTTCTCCAGCTTGTCTTTGTTTGTTTCTCCTAGCTTTAGCAGCTCAGCTATGTAGTACTCGAGCTTCCTCTTCTCTGCCTTCAGATCATCTCTTTGTTTCACTGCCTTGTCCATAAGCATCTTGTGAACATTAAGCAAGTCTGAAGACACTTCTCCTATCTGCTGTTCTTTGATTGATTCACCAAGTTGCACCTGCAAAGTCTTAACTAGCTCATCAGAGTCCTTTTTTTCCAGGTGCAGCTTGTAATACGTCTCGGCAAGCTCCAAATTCTTCTTCTGCTCATGATCCAACATTGACCAAAGCTGAACAACACAATTCTTCAAGTGGGAAGGCCACGGTTTATCAACCCACTCCACATGAGCACACACACCACCAGTCTGCATTATAGACAACAATCTATAAATTAAATTACAACTAATACTTACAGCTAGTTCATACAATTGTACATCAGATTAATTACTATAAAAATATACCATGTTGGAACAGCCAAGGAACCTTCTCCCAGTGTTTTCACCCTGAAAGCTAACATACTTCCTCAGTTTTTTGCCGTGCAGACACAGTTTTTTACCTTTGAACTGCTGATCCTCCATCCCCTCAAAGTTCTCATCATAGAATGTCTCGTACCGCATCTCCTACAGGGGGAATCTAATATCAAACCCAGAAATACCTAAACAGAACTCCAATCGACGAATCCCAAGCTTAGATTCAAAAAAATTCAAATCCCAAACCCTAACCCTAGCTCCATCCTCTGCCCTAGCAAGAAGAGAGAGAGATGCACTCACGTTATGGAACGAGACAAGGTTGTCGGAGCTGCTGCTGGTCTCGCCGTCGTTCCAGGAGGGCATCTGCGGTCGCGGCGATGGTGACGACGGCGGCGCCACGGGAGCGCCTGAGATCGGGCGCGACGGGAGTGAGAAGAAAATGAGTGGACTGGATCTGGCGAATCGACCAGTTAGATCATATTTGCTGCCTCCACGACTCGCCGTTAACGGCCGTTAACGGTTCCCCGGCCACGTCATCGCTGATAGTGGGACCCCCTGTCAGAAAGCTTGTTAGCGCGCTTGAAAACTTGAATCAGCGGACATTGCAACGAATCAGCGCAATTGTGGTGGATTTTTGAGAAATTACATAGAACTGGTGGATTTTCAAACTTCCCACGCAATTGTGGTGGTTTTTTGGAATTTTCTCTGGAATACAGGGAGTTGGCTCTAGATCGAGTCGGGCATTGAGAACTCGGGCAGGGTTCCGGCTCTTGGACTGACCTCATCGTTCATCTCACACCTTGCTGATGCTGTTGTCGAAGCCCTTCCCTCTGCTTCCGTAATGGTAACCAGGAAGACTAAGGATACCAACTCTGACAATGACATTATGCATGGCATGAGCAAGATTTTTTTGGGCTCCGTCTTGTCTTTCCTCCTGCTGTTATCGCCAAGACTAGTTTCTGCTTTCCGCAACACTCTGCAGTGAGTTGCTTCTTTTCAGCATGCAGTAAACCGTGGGAGCAGTATTTTGATGTCGGGATTAGCTGATATTTTGGCGATTGTAACTAGAAACCATATAGATTTACTGTGGGATGATTTTTATTTTGCTTGTTGTGTTAACCTGCCATTATAGCAAGAAAGTCTGGGGGATAAAAGAGACGTTGTTTATTGCTTCAGTAAGATGGTGCTGCTACATATATCATCGTCCCAACACAGAAAATTTTAATTACTAATCTAAGACGGCGAAAGAACCCATGCTCTTGTTGTTTTCCCTGATTCCTCAAGCCACATCTTATCCACAAAACAGTTGTTTCTAAATTCGAAAATATGACGTGCTACACATATATCGTCGTACTGTATGAATGAAAGTTGCCATTCGCTCAAGAAATGTGGGTCTCAAATTCCTCTGGGCTCTGAATCGTACATGCGTTAATTGACGGTAGTAAGTAACATAGAAATAACAGTAAAAGAGAAGTTTGCGCGTCAAGAATTTTCCATTTTCATATACTATAGGAGATACACAGCAGTACAAGTGTCTTGTTTCGCCTGAAGTATCAATTCAAGAACTACAGTAGTTCTCTAAAAAGAAATCAAGAACTAGTTGGATCTTGGAAGAAGAAGAAAGAACATGAAGCAGGGCAACTACAGAGATTCCTAGTCAGAAGCAGGGAACTATTCCGCGGACGGTAGCCTTGGCGCCATCTTCCAGCTTCCTTAGCTTGGCGCGCTGATCGGACTCTTTGTCGGCGGCGGCGCTCGCCCTCTTCTTCCTCTTGGCCTCCTCGGCGGCGTCATCCGCGGCCGCCATGTCGAGCAGGTTCTGCACCTGCTCCATCGCTCCCGCCAGCCCAGGAACCTGCTTCTTGAGAGCATTGCAGGCCTCGGCGCCCATGCTCTGGAACGTCGCGATCGTCTCCCGCAGATGGTGCCTGTTGGCGGTGGCCAGCAGCCGCGTGACGGAGGCGGGCGGTGGGGCGCCGGAGACGAGGGACGCGGCGTGGATGGCGTCGTCCAGCCCGACGGGTTCGTGGTCGGCCTTGCGCCTGCGCGCCCTGTCGCTGTCGGCGAGGCCGACCCGCAGCGGGCGGCCGCGGAGGAGGTGGCCGTGCAGGTTGCGGCAGGCGCTCTGCGCCGTGGCGTCGTCGGCGTACTCGACGAAGGCGTAGCCCTTGCGCTTCCCCGTGGCGGCGTCGGTGGAGAGGCGCATGGAGAGGACGTGGCCGATGAGCTCGCAGGCGCCGCGCGCCTCCTCCTCGGCGGCGTTGAAGGCGATGTTGCCGACGTAGACGACGCGGTGGCAGCGGCAGTTGGCGGAGGCGACGGCGACGGCGTCCATTGTTGATGGTTGAGTCGAGGGGGCGGCGACGGCGTAGGGTGTGAGTGCGAGCGAGATGGTAAGCGTGATCGGCGGATGCATTGCTGCTCCAAGATGCTAATTTGTAGAGTCAGCGGGACGCGATCTCCGTGTTCGAGCTGGAGTCGGAGTCGGACTGCGCGTCATCCTGTTCCCGAGTGGAAAAGAATTCAGGGTAATCTGTGCACTGGTAGCGTGCTGCCTACGTACCGGAATACTCCACAACAAGTACGCACATTGAACTGAACGGATTCAGGACATTTGCAAACAAATTAAAAAGATTCAGGGTATTTTTAAAAAAAATCAGGGCAATTTGTGCACACATAGATCAGAAAGTTCACACACACACTAAAAAAATGTTGAAAAAGTTTACAGATATATGTAGTAGTAATCATTACGAAGAACTCCTGCAAAAATAGTAAGATAATACAAATAGGTTTTTGAACCACTTAGAGAATGCCACTATAGCTAGCCGAAGGAGGCAGCTGTCCTCACCCATCTATCACCGTATCCTGTTGGAGTTTGTTGTATTAGAAAAATCCGAAGTCACCCTGCTAAATTTCCAAAGGATCTGGGCACTCAGGAGAATCCAAGATAGGCCGGTGACAAACGAAAACAAAAATCAACCGAATATCACGAGATCCAACGGACATGCGTTCTCCGCCAATATTCGGCGCACCACTACACCCAAGACAGGACGGGGAGGACCTTATTTTGTCATGAGAATGTCGCGCCACCTTACTGTTCCTAAGAAGAAACTGAAACTCCAACATAAAAATAACGAGAACTCTTCTACCAGCAAGGAGCCGTGGTCTATCGCACCTTCGAAGTCCCCAAACGATGCCGGAGGAGGGACTAACCACCGGTGTCACCGTCAAGGGGAACGTAAAATAATTGATCCTTTTTTATCGCTTCCTCTCCCTCTCTTCACACACGCTAATATGCCTTCCATTTTGGGAGAGGGGGAGTATTTTGCATTAAAAAAATCACACATCAAGAAAATAAGTATCTAGTATATTTGTTAGGATCTTTTGATATCTCACATTAGGCTGCATCTTCAAGTCATACTCTTCTGAAAGTACAATGTTGCCTATCAGTTGCCGAGGAAGGCATTTTTCCTCCAGAGCTCATACGCTCCTGACGTGGTGCTACCTTTCGACTAGCCCACCGTAAGACTACCTGGGCCGTGACAAGCATGGAAAGGCCCACAGAAGGCCCACTTGGGGTACCACGTATCCTAGTCCAACTCGGTTAGGTCTTGTAACCTGTCATATTTGTACCAACCGCCCGAGACCTGGCTACCTATAAAGCCAGGAGGGTTGCCCGTCCTAGAGGACACGCTCATAGCCACCACCACAAACCCTAACGAGATCGCAATCTCGCCATTGTAATCGCTACTCGCATCAATAATCAGACAAGCAGGAGTAGGGTGTTATCCTCCGAGAGCCTGAACCTGGGTAAAACCTTGCTTGTCAGCCGTCGTGATCACCAACACCTCTCTCTCTCTCTCTCCCCATCAATCAACCCGGGGTGCACAACCCTGGGATTTGCCGAGTTACCACCTCGTCAATTGGCGCCGTCTGTGGGAAGGACAAAAAAGTGTTGGAATCATGGTCGCTCCGGCTCCATCCGCAATGAAGACCGACGTCCGCATCGCCAGGGAGTCGATCCGCTTCGGCTCCTTCGAGTACGTCCTCCACCCTCCGGCTCGCCGCTCGGTGTACGCCGATCTAGACAAAGGTATACACATCACATTCGGCTCCATGTGCTGCTTCGCCGACAGTCGTGGAATACTCAGGTCCGCGGCAACCGCGCCACACGCGGCAGCACCCGCATTGGCGAATCAACCGCCGCCCTCATCAAGACCCGCGAAGATCGCATCTGTCGCACCCGCGAAGATCGCATCTGCCGCACCCGCGAAGATCGCATCCGTCGCGCCCGCAAAGATCGCTCCTGTCGCACCAGGGAAGATCACACCTGCGTCGACTGCATCGACAACCTCAGCAACGGCCGCGCGGATCGGGTCTACTACACCAATCCTGATCGCACGGGCGGTTAAATCGAGATCTACTTCAACTACTGCACCCGCGCGGACGACCAAGGGCTTGCGGCTGCCAGCCACGTCACGCGTGTCTTCGTCTTCATGGGGCTGCCAAGTCTACCCCAAGCCAATCGCACTCGCTCCGGCGGCTGCGAAACCTCAGAGCACGTGGACGATCGCAAGGAGGCGAAACAACGACTGTGCCGCGCGTCACGTTGCAGCAATTTTCGACCCCGAGCAAGGCTCGGATGACGGAAGCAGCAGTGGCAGCACAAACACACCGACCCAAGTCTACCCCAAGCAATGCTTCATGGCGGGCACAGCGCCACCCGATGACAACGAAGAACCCGCATACCCACAAGAGGTGATCATGCCGGACCAGACTAAAATCGTCATCACACGGGACATGGGAATCCAAGCCATGAAGCATGTCGACGAGGGCATGTTCCCTCCACCCGACGCACCTAGAGAGGATCACCTGGCGGTCCAGTACTTGCTACGCAAGGAAGGCGAACGACTCCGCGCCGAAAAAGCCGACTTACTCCGGCGCAAGAGGGACGCAGATGCATCGAGTGCCAGGCGAGCTGCCCTCTCCTTTACCTCCTCCACGGAAGTTAACCAAGGAGCACGGCGAAACAGAGCCCGCGTTCCCCTCCTGACAGACGCCGACCGAACCAAGGTCACCCGCAACCTCGAGTCGTCCTTCGTCACCGAGGATGAGAATGGGATACCCGTCCCAAAGACGGCGAACGCCGCCCTGATCTCAGTCGAGACATACCTCCGGCTCACGCAACCACCGGAGGGAGACACACGTTCCCTGCTCCACAGACAGCAAATCGCCTCCATTAAGGCGATCGAAGAAGCTCTAGCGGCCAAGGTACCAAGCAACCGAGCGCGCGAGCCAGCAACCTCGAAGGTCCCAGCAGCACAGCGACAACCAATCAAGGACCTTCGCGATGGCCTCACGTAGAAGACGGTGGACCGCAACCGCAAAGAACGTTCGGCTGGAGCTGCGAACCTAGACGACCAGGCCGACCGTGACTTCGAGCCATGCGGGGCTGCATGCTTCAGCTTCAACATCCGCGACACCCGCATGCCTAAGGGCTTCAAGCTGACAGCAGGCACCCCAAAGTACGACGGGAAGCAAGATCCACGACTGTGGCTCGACGACTACCTCATCGCCTGCACCTGCCAAGGCAGGACGTCGACTACGGCAATGCAGTACATCCAGCTTATGCTGACGGATTTGGCGCGCGGGTGGCTCACAAGCCAACCCAAGGACTCTTTCCGAACATGGGAAGAATTCTAGGATAATTTTATAAAAAGTTTCTCGGGAATATTCGCTAGGCCAACGACCTACATCGAGTTGCAGGCCTGCAAGTAAGGAAAGGATGAGTCGCTCCGCTCCTACATCCAGCGGTGGACACTCCTCCGCAACACCATGGAACCCGTCTCAGAAGACCGGGTGATGGACGCCTTCATGCACGGTGTTGCTCGTCGCGACCTCCGCGAGGATTTGGTAGGCTCCAGCCGAAAACCACAATAGAGCTCATGAAGACAGCCAACCAGTGGGCCGAAGGAGAGGATTACGTCCGCGATACTTCCCCCAAGAAAGAGGTCGAAACGAGCAACTGGCGTCAGGCACGTCAAAAGAAGAAGCCACGTTACACCCACGACACAATCGAGCTAGTAGCGGCGGGATATGAAACCCCCCGTGATGACAAACGTGACAACAGTCGACAGTACGATCAAGGTCGACAGTCCAGCTCGAGTCAGCACAACCGTGGCAGCAGTAGCATTAGCCACAATGACGGAGGCCAGAAACGCGAGTGGAAGCGCCCGCTAACCCCGGCAGAGGAGTTGATGCAACCTTGTAAGCATCACTCGTTCCGCAACCCGGAGACAGGCAAGTGGGGTTCCAGCCATCTGCTGAAGGATTGTCGCAAAGCACGGAAGATATACCAAGCCATGCAGCAAATCATCGCTCCAGTGCAAGCAATACAGGCAGCTCCGCAGCTAACCATTCAGGCGGCACCCGCAAACAACAACCAGGTGCAGACGGCCGGAGCATTCCCCCAGCCGCAGCAGCAGCAACAGCAACAAGGTCAGTCGGCAGCAACCGACACGTATCCACCCGCACGGGGGCAGCTGAACATGATCCAGAAGGGACCCCCATCAAACAGGCGCCAAAACCTCATCACCCGCCAAGTACTTCAGGCCATCAACAGCCTGCGCGCGGTACCAGACTACGTGCGCGGGTCAGAGACACCCATCACATTTTCCAGGGCAGATCACCCATCCGAGGTAACCCGACCCGGACACGCCGCACTCCTGATTGAGGCCCTGATCGGCGACTACAGCTTGAAGAAGGTGTTCATGGACGGAGGCAGCGGCATCAACATCGTATTCGCTGACACCCTGAGAAGAATGAACAGGTCGATAGAGAAATTGCCGGAATCGGAAACCACTTTCCACGGCATAGTACCAGGGCAAGCAATCACGCCCATGGGAACAATCACGCTCGACGTCATCCTCGGCACACCCGAGCACTTCAGGAAGGAGTCGATCGATTTCGAAGTCGTCGACTGGAAGTCGCAGTACCACGTCATACTCGGACGCCCAACTTTTGCCAGGTTCATGGCAGTACCCCACTACGCCTACCTGATGGTCAAGTTGCCCGGACCGAAAGGAGTAATCACCGTACGCGGCGACTTCGGGCTCTCCAACAGCTGTGATCGCGAGTTCGCCAAGATTTCTGAGTTCTGCGGAGTCGAGGAGCACTTCAAAGCCATATCAGCCGACAACGACAAGACCATCTTTCCATCTCGCAAGAAGCCAGCTAAGGACGCAGCATTCAACACGAACGACGACACCGTCACCCACCAAGTCCATCCGACTGATAGCAGAAAGACGGTCAAGGTTTCGTCAAGTCTGACCCCCGCATAGGAAAGCGCGCTCGTCGAGTTCCTACGTGAGAACTGGAAGATCTTTGTATGGCAATCTTCTGACATGCCAGGGATACCCAGGGAACTCGCCGAGCACTCTCTAAAGGTCCACAAGGACGCAAGACCAGTCAAACAATCCATGTGACGCTTCTCAGGACCCAAGCGAGACGCGATCACCATGGAAGTCGACAGACTACTGCACGCCAAGTTCATCCGAGAGATCAAGGACTCGGACTGGGTCGCCAACCCGGTCCTAGTGGAGAAAAAGAAGACGAAAAAACTACGCATGTGCGTTGACTTCACCGCAGTTAACAAGTGTTGCCCCAAGGATCACTTCCCGGTCCCTCGGATAGACCAGATCATCGACTCGACAGCAGGCTGCGAGCGCCTGTCCTTCCTGGACGCCTACTCAGGTTACCAGCAGATCAGGCTGAAAGTCGAGGACGAAGAAAAAACGGCCTTCATCACACCCGATGGCGTCTTTTGCTACCAGACGATGTCGTTCGGGTTAAAGAACGCGGGTGCCACGTACCAGCGGACAATGCAAGCGTGCCTCAAGGGGCTCATCGGGCAGATCGTCCAAGTCTACGTCGATGACATCGTCGTCACGACCCGAAAGGAAGATACCTTAGTCGACGACCTCCGCAAGGTCTTCGCTGCACTCGATGTGTACCAGATCAAGCTCAACCCATAGAAGTGCGTATTCGGCGTGCCAGCCGGAGAGCTACTAGGGTACCTCGTATCTGCAAGAGGAATCGAAGCGAACCCCGGAAAGGTGCAGAACATTCTCACAATGCCAGCACCAACCAAACTCCGTTAGGTGCAGCGATTAGCCGGCCGAGTCGCAGCTCTCAGCCGGTTCATTAGTAAGTTGGGAGAGAAAGCTTTACCTTTTTACCAACTGATGAAGAAGACGGACAAGTTCGAGTGGACACAGGAGCCGCAGGATGCGTTCGACCATCTCAAGAAAACCCTGAAAACCTCCCCAGTCCTCGTGGCACCGCTGGAAAACGAGCCGCTATACTTATACGTCTCAGCAACAAACAGGGTGTTGAGCACGGTACTCGTAGTCGAGCGGGAAGAAGAAGGGCACAGTCACCCGGTGCAAAGGCCCGTCTACTACCTCAGCGAAGTCCTCACCCTGTCCAAGCAGAACTACCTGCACTACCAGAAGCTGGCGTATGGAGTTTTCATGACCTCCAGGAAGGTCGTCCACTACTTCTCCGAGCACCCGATCACGGTGGTAAGCTCCTCTGGACTAGCAGACATTCTCACAAACCAACGCGCGACAGGACGAGTCGCCAAGTGGGTTGTCGAACTAGGACCATGGGGGCTGAAGTATGCTCACCCGAAGTCCATCAAGGCCCAAGTCCTCCCAGAATTCACCACCGAGTGGATAGAAGCCCAGCTACCAAATGTCCCCGACTTGTCCAACGCATGGACTATGTACTTCGATGGCTCCAAGAAATTCAAGTCAGCCGGGGCAGGAGTTGTGCTCATCTCCCCCAAGGGTGACAAGCTGAAGTATGTCCTACAGATGGACTTTCCGACGCCATCCAACAACGAAGTCGAGTACGAGGCCCTGATCCACGGCATGAAGATGGCCAAGAACTGCGGCGCCACGCACCTCATGATCTACGGCGACTCCTACCTGGTGGTACAGCAAACCATGAAGTCCTACGACGCCATCGCCGACAATATGATCGCCTACCGAGACATGTACAACCAGATGGAAGGCAACTTCGAGGGCTGCGAGTTAAGGCACGTCGGCCGTGACAGCAACGAAGAAGCCGACGTCCTCGCTAACATGCGATCAGACAGAGTTCCAGTTCCACCCGGCGTCTTCCTCGAGCGCGTCACGCAGAGATCTATCAAGACTCAAGCCGCAACAAGCACCGCAACAAAAGCAAAAGGCGATGCAAACCCGCCAAGCCAAGAGAAGGTCCCCATGGAAGTCATACTAGTCGAAGACACATGGACAAGACCATACCTGGCGTACATACTGCATCAGAAGCTGCCAGCGGACCTAGTCGAAGCAAAGCGCATCATCAGGCGCTCCAAAAGCTTTACCGTCATCAACGGGGAGCTCTACAAGAGAAGTATCTCGGGAACCTGCAGAGGTGCATAGACCCAGTCGACGGCCAAGCCATCCTACTCGACATCCACGCGGGTATCTGCGGGCATCATGCCAGCAGTCGAGCACTGGTGGCCAAAGCACTACGAGCCGGGTTCTGCTGGTTAACAGCCATGCAGGACGCCGAAGATCTAGTAAAGAAATGCACAGGGTGCCAAGAGTTTGCCAACAAGCCACACGCGCCAGCATCAGAGCTCAAGACAATACCGCTAGCCTGGCCCTTTGCCCAATGGGGGCTAGACATGGTGGGCCCGCTGAAGAAATCATCACCCGGAGGGCATACTCACCTCCTGGTTGCAGTCGACAAGTTCACTAAGTGGATTGAAGCCGCACCCATCACAAGTTCGACTGCATCAACAGCGGTCAACTTCATCAGGTCCATCATCTTCAGATTCGGAGTGCCGAACGGGATCATCACAGACAACGGCTCGAACTTCACAGCCGAAGAATTCAAAGACTTCTGCTCAGATCAAGGTATCAAACTCAGCTATGCATCCGTCTCACACCCGCAATCTAATGGGCAAGTGGAGAAGGCCAACGGTTTAGTCTGCAGTGGCATCAAGAAGCGACTGCGTGTGCCACTCAGGCGCGCAGCGGACGCATGGGTCGAAGAACTACCGTCAGTCCTCTGGAGTCTGTGGACCACGCCCAACAGATCCACCCAGTACACTCCATTCTTCATGGTGTACGGTGCAGAAGCAGTCCTACCCTGCGACATCAAGTTTGACGCACCACGGGTGGTCGCCTACGACGAGTCAGATGCAGAAGAGGCACTCGAAGACAGCATGGACATATTGGACGAAGCACGCGACATCGCTCTGGCGCGATCAGTCGTATACCAGCAAGACCTGCGCAACTATCACGGACGAAGATTGCGACCAAGAGCTTTCGTCGCGGGGGACCTGGTCCTTCGCCTCAAACAGAAAAAGTGCACAAGCTCGCCTCCCCATGGGAGGGTCTGTACATCGTCACAGAGGCGATTGGCAACGGAGCATATCGCTTAAAGGACTCGAAGACAGGAGCAGCCTGCAGCAACCCGTGGAACATCGCACAACTCCGGCGGTTCTATGCTTAGTCGAATCAACCGTTGTAACAAGGATGGCATGTCAAAGCGGCAGGTTTCACACGCACTCTTTCCCTTACCAGGGTACCTGAGGGGACTGGAAGGGTTTTAATGAGGCGTCCTGTTCGCAGCAATCAATAAAGTGATTTGAAGAAAATGTTGTTCACTCTACCTTCTCAGTCAAGACAAACAAAAAAGTTGAGACTCTCTTACTTACGTACTTGGGATTGTTTGGCGAAAGTCAATATTCCAATTCCCAAGAAGCGCAAGCTAGGACCAAAAACCGTGGACTGTGTTCTTCTGGGCTATGCTTTTCATAGCATTGGCTATAGATTTTTGATAATCAAATCTGAGGTACCCGACATGCATGTTGGTACGATTATGGAGTCGATGATGCGACTTTCTTTGAGAACATTTTTCCCATGAAGGGTATGTCTAGCTCATCAAATCAGGATATACCTAATACACCTAGTCAGGAATTAGTTGAGATTCCTGATCCTACCATTCCGATAGAAGACACTGATAATCCCGTGGAGGATGAAAATGAAGTTCCTGTTAGGAGCAAGAGACAGAGGACTGCTAAGTCCTTTGTTGATGATTTCATTGTGTACCTTGTGGATGACACCCCCAGTACCATTTCAAAAGCTTATGCATCTCTTGATGCTGACTACTGGAAGGAAGCTGTCCGTAGTGAGATGGACTCCATCTTAGCTAACGGAACCTGGGAAGTTATTGATCGCCTAATTACTCTATGTGATCGGAGATCCCGTGAATTAGAAGTGGGAGACAAGTTGTTGGTCGGCTGGGAGGAGAGTATCCTTACATTTTACTATCCCACTCCGCAAAGATGCAGTACTCTCCTAATCTGCATGTCAGGTTGATATTTATCTTAATGTGTTCCGAGCGGCTTATTTTTATAAGCGGAGATGTTATCCTGCAGAGCATCTCTTGAGGAATACACCTATATGAGTCTGACTGTTAAACGTCGCAGTCTATGAGAGTCGGGTGCTCTTTAGTAAACTCATGAAAGGCCTTGGAGTATGACGTATAAGCTCCACACCGCGGGGAACCCTTGCGGTATCCTAGTATCGGTCAAGGGCTTGTGTGAAATTAGGTCGCAGCAAACTTGTAGTTCAAGGCATAGTCCACTATTCAAGGTGTGGTCTAACGTAGCATAAGTTTCTAAGTGGAGTTCAGCTTAACAGTCCCCACTAAACACCGGTGTATAAAACAATGTTTTGAAACAAATGTGATATAATGTGCCAATGAGACTTTGTGGGGGATTGCTGAAATTTTAGTGTACATGGGCCAACCCAACTAAAATCCGAAATTCCCATGGCCCATTAATAAATGGCTGGTTGAGTGTACGTGACTAATGTTTAGTCCCATACTGCTAGTGGAGAGTGAGCTGCACCACTTTATATAGTGGGATGTTCTAGTACCAATATGAACTAGTGAGAATAAGAGAAGATGAAGGGTGCCACACGCGCGCTCCTCCTCGCTCGCCTCGTCTCGCCTCGTCACGACATGTCACGTCACGGGTTGCGGAAATCTCGCCGAGCCGAGCTTATATTTTTGCAGTCCGGGAAAATTAATGAGTCATTGATTAGTAATTAACGGACGCGTTAATTATCTTGCCGTTTCCGATTCCTCTGGGATCGTGGGGCGTTACCGACTCGATCGTGACTTACAGTCCACGTTCTACCCGACTCGCACTATATATACAGCCCGGGGCAAACCCTAGCTGCCACCACGAGATACATGGTGTCACACCGTTCCAGAGCATTGCGCCGCCGTCTACCAAGTCTTTTCCATCCCGTCTTTCGACGTGCACCGGTTGAAGAGACAGTAGGCCTCCGGAACCCCGCCTCTTGTGATCCTGTAAGGGAGAGGGGCGATCAGGTTTTTGGGGAGCGCACTCGCGCGACTACTGGCTTCGAGTTCTTCCCCAACGACGACTTCTTCCCCGACATCGCCAGCCTCTTCATCGACAACATTGGTGACGACACGGGGAACTCCAGTGGTGCGACTGCCGCTGCACCGTACGTGTTCTTGATCTTCCTATATGAAGTTTTGCTAGAGTTCTTACTTATAGTATATGCTCTAGATTACATCTGTTTATCTACTGTTTGCGTAGATCACATGATTAGTTTAATCTATATTATTCTAGTCATGAATTGTTAACTATTATTGGGAATTAAAGTATATGCTAAATCGTCTAATTATTACATTTAGTGCATAGCAGCGGGTTGGGCCATCTGCTAATCGAACAGACCCATGGACACATGGGTCTTGTTTATCTGTACGTGGGTTATCCACCGATGCGTGGTTGAGCAAATCAAGGTGGCTGGGCTGGGCCAGGTTAGGCATAAGTTTCTACAGTCCACTTCTTCAGTTCTCTGTTTAGTTTCTTCTCAAGGAAAAAAACAAAAAAATTGTTTAGTCTAGCAAAAAGAACAACAAGAGGTGGATAAATAAGCAATCGGGTTTAACGTAGTAGCAACTGCTAGATCTATCTATGCAGTAAAAGGGATGTGTGCGTGGTTAAAGTAACCCCTCTAGTTTATCTACACATAGTTCATCTACACACAGGGGCATATAAAAGAAGAGATGCGACAAAAACGATGAGAAACTGAGCTGCATAGGGCTGCCGTTTTCGCACTGGATGGACGGAGGAACTAACGAGCTGCAGCTAGGCTAGGTAGTGAACATCAGCTGCCCTAATTTGATTTCTCCACCGATCGCAATTGCAAGCCGCCTGACGTTGCGAGGACGAGAACGATTGAATCGAGGCTGATTGCCAATAGTCAAACCATCCTCGTACGTAGCGAGCAATGCTGTCTCTCGATGGATTGATATATCGTCGTTCGATGATTCGTACGTTATCTGTATGTGTTTGAGCTGCAAGCATCGGCGTATGACCCACGTTGCCGAAACCTATGTGTATATGCTACGATCATTATCAGTGCAATGGTAGTGTCCTACTCTTACCTAATGCCCTACGTTAATTCGATATGCAAGATATACTTTTTTTATGGTCAATATGCAAGATATATACTCTCTCCATTCTAAGTCAGATGATCATATATATGTGGGCATATAATTCAGAACGGAGAAATACATTCCAGTGTTGCCCCATTTTGGTGAAATTCTACAGTGCTAGTATGACCAAGGTAATTTTTTTATCTTGTTACATTTATTAAGAAAAAGAGAACTGCAAATTTTACTAATAAAAAACCGACGAGAACTGTCATAAATAGCCTTGCTGACCGTACTGGAACACAACCATCGTGGGAACACAGCGAGCCGACCTGACTAACTACAAAACCTGCATACACATCACCAAAACGAGGGTTGTCATGGAGGTTGCCCACCGATGTCACTCTCATCGCTTCTCCACGAGTCAGTGATCCCAACTTCATCGAAAAACGACCACCTAATGATTCCTCGTCACATCAGCCTTGTGAATCCAAGATAGGATCATGCCAAATAGTCGACCTTCAGCCAAATGATTGACGGTTATATTCTGACGATGAGATTTGAAATAGAGATGTGCAAAACTCGCACCAAAGAAGACCTTCACGACCGTACTACGCATCGCGGGGCATTGTCGCCGTTGAACAATGCAAGAACAACTTCGACTTCACAGCATGGGAAGTTCAACACGAAGGCATGTCAACCGAACATGAGTCGACTACGAAAGTCTTGTTGCGACAAAAACTTCATTCACAATCGTTGTCATACTCGCCACGACACAAAACTCGAGCACCCACCAACAACGGTGATGCACAACTCTTAAGGATGATGCTCTGAAGGGGGAGATGATGCTAGAATGTTGTTATCCTCCGATCCGTGGATTTAGGGTTTTCTCCCGGAGTTAGGAGATAGCGGAGAATAATGACAAGGAGAGTAAATCCATAGGTTTCAGCAAAAGCATGCATCCACTAATTTCTCCGTGAGGCCAGCAACTTTCGTTGGATTTTGACGGTTGCTACCTTGGAGTGACCGTGCACCTCAGGCAAGTTTCAGACTCAGTGTTGGTAAAACGCGACTTCATGACCGACGTGCACATGCGGGGCAAATTTTGATTTTCGTACGTAATCTTGCAAAATAGAAAGGGAGAATTTGTCAATGCTAACTGAGCCTTATTTAACCACAAACAGAGAAGCCACAAATATATGCCACTCAAGGCAGACCGTACGGCCTTCAGTTCAAGGTCAAGGCGCGTAGGTAGTGCCACTAGCGTAGTGGTTTGGACGGTGCGACTAGACATAGACACGGCAGCCGGACGCAAGTAAAATACGCGGAAATAACCCGGACACGGACGTACAAGTAGTGAGTTTGAGAGTGACCGTTAGGGCGACCACTTGTACTTCTAGGCCGAATCGTTTCCAATCGACACGGTATGCTAAAGCGCGTCGCCGATTCGACAACTACGGAACTGCCGGACTTGCAATTACGTCCGTAGTTCCACAACACAGGGAACTCTGTTTTTTTTTAAGAAAAAAACTCTGCTACACCTCCTAAGGATGTAAACGGATCAGAATATTGTCTTGTCTCTGATCATTTACTGTAAAACGTAAAATTATCGGATGCACATTCAAAAACGGATATATATAGTTTGTGGATTCCTGAATGAAAACCGGGAGGTTTCAGAGAGGTAAATAAATTAATCGGTTATATACGCCTTTTAGTTACTTGTCAAAACATACAACTAAAATAATTGTTCAGTAAACTAATAAATAATAAATTTACACTCTATTGTCTTTTGATGATCTAAGTGAGATGTTGTTCGAGAGACGGAGTTGACAACATCTTAACTGCAAATTTTGTTATATTAGGTTAGATATTTAGATAGAAAATCAGATTATATAGATGAAAACCATAATTAATTCTATTTAATTTTCATATAATCCATATTTCAGATTGTTTTATGTACCGTATCCTACTGTATCCAGTGTCAAGCTCAGAATCGGGTTGGATTCCTTAAAATCATATATAGATTCTTTAAAATAGTTTTGGAATCTATATGGTTCAGAAATTATCCTAACCGCCCCTAACTACATACCACCCGCTAGTACCTCTCGGGATGGATGCCAGGCTACATATAGCTCACTTAAACAAATAAAAATACACAATTTTCACTTCAAAAATATTCGAAATAAAACCCTACATTTAAATAATGTGGAGAATGATATCACTTGGGTAAATTTTCAATCAATAATACACATTTGTCATTTGAAAGAAACACAAATGAGGCAAGGTTATTAAAGTTTAAAACGGTGTATTATTCACCATGCATATCCACACATTTGTAGTATTTTTAGCCTAAAACATAACCAAGTTCGAGTTGAAATTTTCCACACTCGCAGGTCATATCAATATCTACATCTGGGATCACGAATTTTGAAAACTAAAAAAATATAGATTCTGATTTTTCTAAAAGATGAGCTACATATTGTTCGGTCGGTCACCCGGGGCATATCCGACTATATGAGCATATGCCGGCCCTTCCTGTTTTAATCAAGTAGACTTAATTTATGTGTAGCTCGCTCATAAAAATATCATTATTTAGAAATCTGTGTCAACCATTTTATCGGAGTGACTTCCTAAGTTTAATCAACCACTGCTGGGAACTTGTTATTCCTTTTTGTTGTATATACTCTCTTCGTACCAAACTAGGTGTCTCAAATTTGTCTAAAAGTAGATGTATCTATACATGAAATCATGTCTAGATATTATGTCTAGATACATCCACTTTTTATAATTTAAGACACTTATTTTGAAATGGAGTGAGTAGTTACATTTCTTTCTCAACCTAATATGCACGTTATTCACAAAAAAAAATATACACGTTGATGTCGCTGGATCAGTTCATCCAAGGAAGCTGCTCCTATAGTAGAGTCCAAAGACCTGGATCCACTCAATTTAGAATCAGGCCTAGGACTCCTCAACGAGCCTCTCTCCGTCAAGTCAACCATGCATGGGATTGCATTGAATGCGGGGAATGCGTCTATATACGTGAATGAACATGCGATGAGGAGCACCGAAAACTGGAAACGAGTCCTATTGTTTTTTCTAAACCGAGTCTTGGTTATATCTTGGCATTGGCATTGGCTAATTTTTTTTAAATAATACTTTTTTTATTGAAATTTCAGAAAATATTGCGCAGATTTAGGATATTTTAAAAATAATACGGCCTCGGCCTGGAGGAGGCCGACTGGGGATCGTCGGCCCAGAGCTGGCCGATCAGGGCTCGTCGGCCGCATCCGCGTCTGCACGGATCTGGTATTAACCTGGTCGGCCCAGAGCAGGCCGATTGGTCCCTGTCGGCCCAGGGAAGGCCGAGGCCTGCATGCAGGCATTTCTCCCCCACTTATTTCTCCCGCCACCTTTTTCTCCCGCCACAGTTTCCCGCTCATTTCTCCCGCAAGCCGTTCCCGCCTATTTCTCCCGCCAACGTTTCGCCCATTTCTCCCGTAAGCCGTTCCCGCCTATTTCTCCCGCCACCGTTTCCCGCCCGTTTCTCCCGCCACCGTTTTCCGCCTGTTCCTCCCGCCACCATTGTCCTATAAAAACCACTCTAGGCTAAGCGGGGTACTCTCAGAGAGCGCCAGCATGGTGTGTATTGTACCTTGTGAGAAGTGTGTGTCCGGCTTTCATATAGCCGCATCCGAGCATCTAGCTAAGATTATCATCTATTTGAAGGTAGATGGTAGGGAAGTTCCACTTGAAGAAATTGTTGGTAGTGAGAGACATCTCGCTTTGCTAGGGGCGATGCTATGCCGAGATGGGTTTCCGTATAGGACCACAGAACAAATCCGTGTTGAAGTCTTGAGGCTTACGGATAAGTTCGATAGGCATGTTACTAATGAGCCGATTCATCGAACTCAAGACATACGTGAGAGGTACGGTCGTTCATTTCTCTGGGTATACTCCAGCGATGATGACGATGATTTCATGCCGTCGTCAAAGGAAAAGGGGGCT
This sequence comes from Poa annua, assembly GCA_026929855.1. NCBI lineage: Eukaryota > Viridiplantae > Streptophyta > Magnoliopsida > Poales > Poaceae > Poa > Poa annua. Next base: position 72,024,839 of record CM049431.1, on the reverse strand, counting down.
GAAGCAGTGCGTAAGGGCAAGGAGAAGAAGGCAGAAACATCGAGCAAGGGTGCGGGAAAGAAGCCTGAATCATCGTCAAAGGGCAAGGGTGCTAAATCTGCGGATGGTGCAGGCTGCATTGATGGGAGATAGGTAGAATCTTAATTTGAGTTATGTTGTATCTTTCTTTGAGTATCGATTAATTAGTAGTTGTACCTGCATTTCCTATTGTTGTGTGGTGTGATCGGTATGTAATCGAGGTTTGTTGTACCTGCACTGGGTGTCCGCATCCGCACCGGGAAACACGTCCGGCTGACTCTCCCAACCAGAAGCACCCGAGTAATGCTCGGAGATAATAGGCCCCAAGTCGAAGTCGAATTGTGCTAGAATCGAGAAATTTTATGTAACATGTTATTTTGTAAATAGTTTGAATACATGATAATGTAGTAGTACGAATCGACATACCGTGTGGTGCACGAGGCTGGAAGCCGGTCCAGGGGCTCTGCTGGTACTCCGAAGAGGGTCGCTGCTGGTAGCCCCCAGTGGGGCTCTACTGGTAGGCCCCCTGCTGGTAGCCCCCAGCGGGGCTCTGCTGATAGCCCCCCTGGTGGTAACTCTGCTGCTGCCAGCCCGAACCTCCTGGCTGGTCAGGTGGAGGTGGTGCGACACGTGGACGCGGGTGCTGTCGGTGTGCAAAATAAAAATAAAACTTACCGATCGATCCAAGCTGGGTGTATCTGCCAATTATCCTTCTGGCCACGAGTGATAAGAGGTTGGAGAACATTTGAAGGGGATCGTGTGCAGAAAAAAAAAACTTTTCTACCGACGATATCCTAAAAGCATGCCAAGATCTATTCTATGCAGATATAGTAGTACGAACGGAGATCGGAATACGTACCCTTGTAGACCGAAAGCGGGGATTACGTTCCCGCACAAACGTTGTCGATGCAGACTGACGAAGCCGACCTCAAGGTCGTGTAGAGGAAGCAGGCCTCCGAGTACCGCTAGCGCAGAACCTCGCAGGGAGTCGCACACGTACGGTGGAGACGACGGCCTCCGAAGCTCCAGTCCAGGACGAGCAGCGGAAGACTTGGACCGGAACACCAGCAGCGCGGCAGCGGGCTATGGTGGAGGAGATCCCCTTGCTCTGCTCGGCGCGGCTCCAACTTGGGAACCACGAGATCGAGAGAGAAATCGGGAATTAATTGGTGAATTAAAAGGCTGGGGGTGCCCCTTCTTATATAGGCTCCCGGGGGGAGCCAACCTTGCCAGCCAGGCAATGTGGGACTATCCCCACATGCCTGGCTCGGCACATGGTGCGCCGGCCCCCTGGTGGGCCCCATCTGGCCCACCTAGGCCGGCCACAGCTCCCCCACCGAATTCCCAAGGGGGTCCCCCCCCTCTTGGGCCTTCTTTCGTCCTGAAGGCCCATTTAGGGAAATCTGCCTATATCAATTCGAAAATAAATATATAAAATCATATTTGCATATTAATAACACTAATTAATATCAAACATAATATATATAATTTTTCCTAGCTCCGAAAACTCTTTCGGCGCTGCCCGATCTCCATCGGACCCCTCCCGGGACGCTCCCGGTGATCTCCTTCCTTTCCGGTTGTCTTGTCGAAACCCCTTAAGTGTGTTACCCTAGCGGTTCGATATAATATCAGGTATGATCAAGACTCCTCAATGATCAACGACTAACTCGTAGGCCTGGACCCCATGAATTAATCCCTGAGATATAACGAATGACTTTCATCTATCAAACCTGAACGTAAAGTCTTAGACCTTTTGCCATAGCGATACTTAGCACGTCCGAGCGTCGTTCCATAGATATCTCCATACCTAATCCCGACCTCGTTACCGACGACACTATCTTCTACTCGTTCATGATCTCATGTCTCCGTGACCTAGTCACATGCTTGCAAGCTCATTAGACATGATCTCACCGAGTGGGCCCGAGAGTATCTATCCTGCTATGCGGACTGGCAAATCCCGCTCTTGACCCCTCGTCTCAACTACTCCTTTCCGATACCCAAAAGTATCACCATTATTGTCATATTAAATAAGATACGACGTTTGGTGCAATCAAAGTATCTTGCAGGAATAACAATAAGAGTTGATCTCACGGTCAAAGGTGTAACGACTACGTTCTCCAAATCTGGGTATGTCCATCACATCGCTCTCCAGCGATATGACTCTCATTGCCGACCGGCGCCATGCCCCATGACCGGGAAACCTCGATCATCAATCGCGCAACGAAACTAGTCTTAGTAGAGGCTACTAGGGACCTGGTTGTTTACGTATCACACCCGCATTAATGTTTCCTCTTAATACGGTTCTAGCATGACACAAAAACCTATTATGAACAAACGAGATATGATAAAGAATATACTTTATTAATTGCCTCTAGGGCATATCTCCTTCAGTCTCCCACTTGCACTAGAGTACAACTTAATCTAGATTACAACTTGGTAAAAGCTTAACACCCATAGCTAACTGGTGTTGTTCATGCTTATCAAGCGGGAGAGGCTTCGTCAGTGGATCTGCCACATTCAGATCCGTATGCACTTTGCAAATCTTCACATCGCCTCCTTGTACGTACTGACGTATCACATGGAAGCGTCGGAGAATGTGTTTGGCGGTGGAGTGAGACCTTGGCTCCTTGGCGTTCGCAATGGCACCCGTATTGTCGCAGAAGAGGATCACGGGGTCTTGCACGCTCGGGAACACTCCAAGTTCGATGACGAACTTCCTCAGCCACACAGCTTCATTCGCGGCCTCGCAGGCAGCAATGTACTCCGACTCCATTGTAGATTGTGCGACTATGGGTTGCTTCCCACTTCTCCAGCACACGGCGCCTCCATTCACCTTGAACACGTAACATGTCTATGACTTACAGTCATCGGGGTCCGAGCAGAAACTTGCATCTATGTAACCCGTTACGCCAAGTTCTTCATCGCAGCCACCATACACAAGGAACATTTCCTTTGTCTTATTGAGATACTTAAGAATGCTCTTAACAGCTACCCAATGCGGCATTCCAGGATTACTCTGCAACCGGCTTGTCAAACTTAGAGCTAATGCCACATCCGGTCTAGTACTCAACATTGCATACATGATCGATCCTATGGCTGAGGCATAAGGATGTTTCGTCATTTCGGCCTTACCCAGTTCCTTCACCGGACACTGCGCCTTACGCAATATCTTATTCTTGATAACCGGCAGAGAACCCTTCTTTGCCTTCTCCATACGGAAACGCTTCAGTATTTTATCAAGATAAGTACTCTGACTTAGTGCTAATAGGCGCCTTGATCTATCGCGATAGATTTTTATGCCTAAAACATACGCAGCTTCTCCTAAGTCCTTCATGGAAAACTTACTGTTTAAATATTCCTTCACGCTATTCAGAAGTTCCACATCATTCCCTATTAGCAATATGTCGTCAACATACAGTGCTAAGAACACAACCGAGCTCCCACTCATTTTCTTGTAAATACAGGTCTCTTCCACATTCTGGATAAATCCAAAACCTTTGATTACCTCATCAAAGCGAAGATTCCAGCTCTGAGATGCCTGCTTCAATCCATAGATGAATCGCTGAAGCTTGCACACCTTGTTAGCATTTCCTGGATCGACAAAACCTTCCGGCTGTACCATGTACAACTCTTCCTCAATGTTTCCATTCAGGAAAGCCGTTTTGACGTCCATCTGCCAGATTTCATAATCATAATAGGCAGCTACTGCTAACAAAATCCGAATAGACTTAAGCATCGCTACCGGTGAAAAAGTTTCATCGTAGTCAATTCCATGAACTTGTCGGAAACCCTTTGCGACAAGCCGAGCTTTATAGACGGTCACATTACCATCAGCATCAGTCTTCTTCTTAAAGATCCACTTATTCTCGACGGCCTTGCGCCCTTTGGGAATATCCACCAAAGTCCACACTTTGTTATCATACATGGATCCTATTTCGGATTTCATGGCTTCAAGCCATTTCTCGGACTCTAGACTCTCCATCGCCTCCTTGTAGTTCGTAGGTTCGTCTTGCTCGACTAGCATGACGGTGCAAACCATGTTGCCATACCATTCTGGTGGGATCCGAGATCTACCAGACCTACGAGGTAGAACATCTTCCTCGACAGTTTCTCCCACTCCTTCCACGGAGGACGTTTCCGGAATTGCTTCCGTTGCGCCACTCGGAATCTCGAGTTCAGGATCAACGATTTCATCGAGGTCTACCTTCCTCCCACTTACTCCTTTAGCGAGAAACTCCTTCTCTAGAAAGGTACCGGTCTTCGCGACAAAAGTTTTGCCCTCAGCTTGGCTGTAGAAGGTGTACCCAACGGTTTCCCACGGATATCCTACAAAGACGACTTTTTCCGACTTCGGTTCAAGTTTGTCGGGCTGTAGTTTCTTAACGTACGCCTCACAACCCCAAACCTTCAGAAACGATAACTTAGGCTTTTGGCCATACCATAATTCATACGGCGTCGTTTCAACGGACTTGGACGGAGCCCTATTTAAAATGAATGCGGCTGTTTCTAACGCATAACCCCAGAAGGACACTGGCAGATCGGTAAGAGACATCATAGATCGGACACTATCCAGTAGAGTACGATTACGTCGCTCGGACACACCGTTACGCTGCGGCGTTCAGGCGGGCGTAAGTTGGGGTACTATGCCACAACTTTTCAGATGTGTGCCAAACTCAAAACTCAAGTACTCTCCACCGCGATCGGACCAGAGATGCTTGATTTTCCTATTAAGCTGATTCTCAACTTCACTCTGGAATTCTTTGAACTTTTCAAACGTTTCAGACTTGTGTTTCATCAAATAGATATAACCGTATCTACTCAAGTCATCAGTGAAGGTGACGAAGTAACGACAACCATTGCGTGTCGAAACGCTCATCGGTCCACACACATCTGTATGTATGATCCCCAACAAATCCGACGCTCGTTCAACGAAACCTTTGAACGGTGTCCTGGTCATTTTGCCCATGAGGCATGGTTCGCATGTATCGAGGGATCCGAAATCCAACGAGTCCAAGAGTCCATCGGAGTGGAGTCGCTTCATGCGCTTTATACCAATATGACCAAGACGGCAATGCCATAAAAACATGGCGGTATCGTCACTACACTTAATTCGTTTGGCTTCTATGTTATGGATGTGAGTACTACGATCGAGATTCAACAAGAATAAACCGTTATTCTCGGGAGCATCAGCATAAAAGATATCATTCATATAAATAGCACAATTGCTTGACACTGATTTAAATGAATAACCGTCTTGTAACAGGCAAGACCCACTTATAATGTTTACACTCAAGGATGGCACAAAATAACATTTATTTAAAACCAAAACTAATCCCGATGGTAGATGTAGAGGGAGCGTGCCGACAGCCACCACGTCGACTCTCGATCCTTTGCCGACGAGCATCGTCACCTCATCCTTCGCCAGCCGCCTTCTATTCCGTAACTCCTCCTGAGAGTTACATATATGAGCAACAGAACCAGTATCAAATACCCACGTATTGCTCCGGGAGGATGTAAGGTACACATCTATAACATGTATATCAAATATACCTTACTCTTTGTCGACCGTCTTGCCAGACTTCTTATCCTCCAGATACTTGGGGCAGTTGCGCTTCCAGTGACCCTTCCCCTTGCAGTAGAAGCACTCCACGCTAGCTCTGGGACCAGACTTGTTAGTCCTGGGCTTGGCAGCCAACTTTGCCTCCCTCCGGGACTTCCAGCTCTGCTTTCCCTTGCCACCGGACTTCTTGAAATCAACGGTCTTGTTGACCATCAACAGCGTGTGCTCCTTCTTAATCTCTACCTCAGCAGTCTTGAGCATCACGAACACTTCACCCAGGGACTTAGCCATGCCCTGCATGTTGTAGTTCATGACGAAGCCTTTGTAGCTTGGTGGCAACGATTGCAACACCCTGTCAATCGCCAGCTCATCGGGAATCTTGCACTCCAGAGCATTCAGGCGTTGAACGTAGTCAGACATCTTGACTACATGCTCGCTCACACTGCTATGCTCTTCCATCTTGGCTGAGAAGAAAAGCTCAGAAGCCTCATATCTCTCAGCCTTAGCCTGCGGCGCAAAGACAGCCTTAAGATCCAAAATGATCTCAAAGGCGCTCATCTTCTCAAAGCGCTTATGCAGGTCGACTTCCATGGCGTAGAGCATGCCACTCTGGAAAAAGGCAGAATCCTCCGATCGGGTCTGGAAGACCTTCTTCTCATCCTCAGAGGCATCATCTGCAGGAGGGTCACCTATGGCGGCCTCAATGACGTAGGCCACCCTATGGGGAGTGAGGAGGATCCTCAGGTTGCGGAACCAGGCCATGAAGTTTGACCCATTGGTCTTAAGCTTTTCTTTCTCAAGGAACAGACCTAGGTTAAACGAGGGGCGAGACATCTACAATGGAATTTGCAACAACATAAGACTTTGTTCATAATAATTTTGAGTTATAGTATTTTAGAAAATAACTAACATAACTCCCACTCAAACGAACATCCCTCCTGGTCGGTTAAGCGATTACACGACCCCCATCCATTGCACCACCCCTCATCATCAAAGCCGGCGGCACAACTTCAAGAGTAGACAAAATCGTCCGCCACATCAATTTTGTGACTCGTGCTCGACCTTTCGGTCTTCCTGTTCCGAGGCCATACCTCTGAGTATGCTAGGCTCGCCACCAAAGACCTCCACGCTGACGCTTGTGCAACATGGCTTACACCCACCGTATGCGAACGAAGATATGTCTGACACCCGATCATCACGGCCTGCCTCATAACGGAGAACTTTCTTGGTGGTGCGCGTTGGAGGGAGAACACTAGTGGTATTTTGAAGGGATCATCTTATTCAGCTACCGCCGTGTAACACACAATCACACAAAAATAAGATGCACACAAAACATCAAATGTAATGCAATGTGATATAGTCCATCGCGCCATGGTCTTCTTGGCGCCCGCAGTTTATAAACAATTTAATAAACCTACCTTGACCATATCACATAGCCCCTACAAAATAAAGTTAGACGCTTCTACTTTATCTTTTGCATGTTTTACGTGGCTTGGGGCTTTCGTAAATAGAACCGCTTCATACCTACGAATCTTATGACCACAACAACGATCCAATAATTGCATGTTTAAGCATCTCTTTCGGGCCCTCCATTGAAAATGCGAAGACCAACTAAAGATAGAGAAACTGACACCCGCCAGCCACATATACGGTACAAGCCGTATGTCAGTAGTGGAACCAGTCTCGCGTAAGCGTACGCGTAAAGTCGGTCCGGGCCACTTCATCAACTCAATGCCGCTGGAATACACAAGTGCACGCTAGAGGGTAGCAAATAACAGGAACGGTGCCCCCATGCAGAGCACGGGTTCTAACAGCGTACAGCTATATCTACGATAGATCGGCTCTGATACCACTGAAGGGGATCGTGTGCAGAAAACAAAAAATTTCCTACCGACGATATCCTAAAAGCATGCCAAGATCTATTCTATGCAGATATAGTAGTACGAACGGAGATCGGAATACGTACCCTTGTAGACCGAAAGCGGGGATTACGTTCCCGCACAAACGTTGTCGATGCAGACCGACGAAGCCGACCTCAAGGTCGTGTAGAGGAAGCAGGCCTCCGAGTACCGCTAGCGCAGCACCTCGCAGGGAGTCGCACACGTACGGTGGAGACGACGGCCTCCGAAGCTCCAGTCTAGGACGAGCAGCGGAAGACTTGGACCGGAACACCAGCAGCGTGGCAGCGGGCTATGGTGGAGGAGATCCCCTTGCTCTACTCGGCGCGGCTCCAACTTGGGAACCACGAGATCGAGAGAGAAATCGGGAATTAATTGGTGAATTAAAAGGCTGGGGGTGCCCCTTCTTATATAGGCTCCCAGGGGGAGCCAACCTTGCCAGCCAGGCAATGTGGGACTATCCCCACATGCCTGGCTCGGCACATGGTGCGCCGGCCCCCTGGTGGGCCCCATCTGGCCCACCTAGGCCGGCCACAGCTCCCCCACCGAATTCCCAAGGGGGTTCCCCCCTCTTGGGCCATCTTTCGTCCGGAAGGCCCATTTAGGGAAATCTGACTAAATAAATGCGAAAATAAATATATAAAATCATATTTGCATATTAATAATACTAATTAATATCAAACATAATATATATAATTTTTCCTAGCTCCGAAAACTCTTTCGGCGCTGCCCGATCTCCATCGGACCCCTCCCGGGACGCTCCCGGTGATCTCCTTCCTTTCCGGTTGTCTTGTCGAAACCCCTTAAGTGTGTTACCCTAGCGGTTCGATATAATATCAGGTATGATCAAGACTCCTCAATGATCAACGACTAACTCGTAGGCCTGGACCCCATGAATTAATCCCTGAGATATAACGAATGACTTTCATCTATCAAACCTGAACGTAAAGTCTTAGACCTTTTGCCATAGCGATACTTAGCACGTCCGAGCGTCGTTCCATAGATATCTCCATACCTAATCGCGACCTCGTTACCGACGACACTATCTTCTACTCGTTCATGATCTCATGTCTCCGTGACCTAGTCACATGCTTGCAAGCTCATTAGACATGATCTCACCGAGTGGGCCCGAGAGTATCTATCCTGCTATGCGGACTGGCAAATCCCGCTCTTGACCCCTCGTCTCAACTACTCATTTACGATACCCAAAAGTATCACCGTTATTGTTATACTAAATAAGATACGACGTTTGGTGCAATCAAAGTATCTTGCAGGAATAACAATAAGAGTTGATCTCACGGTCAAAGGTGTAACGACTACGTTCTCCAAATCTGGGTATGTCCATCACATCGCTCTCCAGCGATATGACTCTCATTACCGACCGGCGCCATGCCCCATGACCGGGAAACCTCGATCATCAATCCCGCAACGAAACTAGTCTTAGTGGAGGCTACTAGGGACCTGGTTGTTTACGTATCACACCCGTATTAATGTTTCCGCTTAATACGGTTCTAGCATGACACAAAAACCTATTATGAACAAACGAGATATGATAAAGAATATACTTTATTAATTGCCTCTAGGGCATATCTTCTTCAACATTATCCTGCATTAGCTTAGCACGATGCTTGTTGTCCACCACCGGGTTAAGCAACGCCATCCCCGCCATCTCTGTAAGGACAGATTAAAATGATAATAGAATGACCAAATAACAAAATTTAAATGACTACAAATCCAAACAAATTACAATTTTGACGATTACAGAGTACAAATCCAAACATAATGGTTCCACGATTACAGAGTAGTACATAGAGTCATCATGTTCAATTTCCATGGTTGCTGAACTGCTCTGCCCTGGATCGTGCCCACCCTCGCCTTCAGGAGGATTGACATTTACCTCCTTAACGACAGGAAGCAACAAGGCAACTGGGTGGCTTCCCCTGTTTTCACAACATTGCAACCAGTTCACCCACTGAGAATCCCGATCAATCGGTCTCAGAGTGTACCTAATTTTTTTACTGGACCTCGACCATAACGCGTGCACCCCGACAGTGTGTGTTTCTGCATTTAATCCCAAACACTCTGCCAACCAATATTTTAACTGACTAACAGACCAATTTTTAGGGGCAGTCAGATCCAACTCGATGTGCTGAAACTGACTCAGGTCCATCCCATCTTCATTTTGTTGTACTGAACCGTCACCGTAGTAGAAAACAAATTTTACTACATCCGACATTTTTCTCACCTAGTTAAATTTTAAAATGTATCAAATATTAATACGACCGTCCCATTAATTATACTGAAACAACTAAATGATGTAATCAAAACTTGCCGTAAAGTTATTGCAAACGGGAATCATAAAATAATACAATACCAACTACGAATCCATCCGGGCTAACTAAAAATCCTGTCATACTAACAACACACTAACCCTAATCTAAATAACACAAACCCTAATCTAAATAACACAAACCCTAATCCTAATGTAAGAATAGTCATGTACCCTTGAAGCGTGACAGCAGCACCACCACAGCAGCCGAACCCTCCTCCACAGGTGCACCCAGAGCCTCCACCACCGGAGCACCACCACGACCACGAACACCTTCGAAACACAATCTCCCACCGTCCAACTCGCCTCCACAGCCTACACCATGATAGATCGGGCACCCCACAACCTTAGTAACAACCTAGGACTAATTTCTAGTGGAGAAACGGTGTAATACGAAGCTGGTTTTTCGTTTGGGACGAACAGGAGAGAGAGGGAAGATAGCAGCCGCGCGATGGGAGGAAGAAGAAGAGGCCTCGGCTCTTAACAGGACCTCGTCGGCTCGGAGGAGGCCGACGGGCCTTTCGGCCGTGACGTGGCCGAAGCCTGGCCGCTCGGTGCCGATCAGGCACTCGGCCGGCCCGTGATCCTCTCTCCCCCCTGGTCGGCCAGCTCTGGGCCGACGAGCCCCAGTCGGCCTCCTCCGGGCCGACGAGCCCCAGTCGGCCTCCTCCAGGCCGAGGCCGTATTATTTTTAAAATATCCTAAATCTGCGCAATATTTCTCGAAATTTCAATAAAAAAGTATTATTTAAAAAAAATTAGCTTGGCATTGACACGTAAGCTGATTATTGAGGTGCATGAGAGAGAACCGGAAAAAGGACTCTTGTCTTATCTTAACTATGATATGATCTTTTAGCATAATATGCCTCCCATGCGAAGTGAGTTTAACTCAACTGATTTGGTTCCTTATGGTGAAACCATCTCACCCAGATTCAAGTTTAAGACTTGGCATGGGTGCTCGCATTTTTCTGGATTTTCCAGAATTTAACCGACGCTATGCTTTCAGAGGTAGGTGACATGCCCGTCAATAACGAGGTGTCCGTTGTAATTTCGTCAATCTCAAGATATGTCAGACCAGTCTATCGGAGGTGCTCATATGAGTAGGGTTTACGTGTGTGCGGTCATAGCGATATCTGTACGTGCGTGTTTGTGAGCGTATGTACGGTGTTTCTTAAAAATAATATGCCTCCCCATAATTTTAGGAAATATGATGATCAGATATGATCCCATTGTATATCTTTTTTTTATTATCTTATCTAACTTATGTGGTTAAACTTAGATAAGAAGGTCTTATCAACCATTGTACATACCCTTATTGTTGCCGACGAGTTTACACGCTGGTTGATGCACATGTGGGTCGTCCATCAGCGTTGATAAAATAATTTAGGGTGGTGGAGCCGTTTGATTCGGGTATGACGGACCGAAAGATTCAAGAGGGAATAGAAACTAAGAAAAAATGTACGGTACTTACCAAGGGCTCATTTGAATTTGAAACGTGGAAGATTTTGATACTCATGAATATGTCCTAATGTACGACCATTTGTTTGTAGAATTAGAATTCTTATGATTTTTTGCTAAAATTGCATTCCCCTATGTTTCTAAAATCCATACACTGAAGCTCTTATTACAGATCCTGTGTTTTACTATGATTTTGTGTGTGTTTTCTTAACATATGTAACTTGTACAAATCTGGCATTCAAAACAAGTTATGTTTTACAGTACACAACAAAGACAGAATTATGGTACCACAAATGAAAATAATAGCACTGTATTGATTCACATAGTTGTCTTTTTTATAGACCATAGATGAAAAGATATTTTAGGCATGATATGGAGCTCACTCGTGCAAACAAAATTAGAGATAAAATAAAGAAAAGATAAGGCTAGGCTAGGCTTATAAATGGAGGAGGGAGGGAGACCGCAGCAACTGACGGTAAGTAGGCAGAGTCAGGGAGGAGAGGACAAAGCCAGCCACCCACCCCACCCCACCGTGCTCCGCTCCACAGAGTCTTCTCTGCTGCTCCTCTCCTGCAGTAGCCTCCAAAACATCCAACGTCCAATCCACTTCCAACAAGGTACCGCCACCGTGATCCCAAATCTTCCGTCAGCGACACCGACCTCCCAACGCGCAGCTCCATCAGGAGTGGGAATGGAGGAGGAGGTCGGGAAGAAGGCGGTGCTCTTCAGGCTGTTCGGCGTCGAGGTCCGCGCCGAGGAGCCGGCGGAGGAGGACGAAGATGAGCTGTTCGAGCTTAAGAAGAGCTCCAGCATGCCCAACCTCGCCTCCATCGCCCCGCTGCTGCCGGCCGGTGAGGCCAGCAACGACAAGGGCTACGCCTCCGACGACGGCGAGCTGGCGTCAACGCCGCAGCTCAAGCGCCGCCGCCGCAAGGTGCACGAGCGCAAGAAAGGTACTAACTTGACCTCCGGTTAGATCGCGCGCGCACGCTCTCTTCTCCCCTAGTGTACGGCCCTACTATTCCATTCAGTCATTCAGTCGTGTGCTAAACTGCTAATAACTGTGATTTAGAGTACATGTTAATTTGCCCCTAAACTTGAACCAACTCTGCAATTATTTAGGTTGTTGGGCATAGTCTGATTTCTTAATTACTTCCGATCTTCTGATTGGAATTTCTGTCAGCAATCAAGAACCGAGCTTTATACCCTTGCAAAAAATACCCGAGCTGAATCTAGTAATATTGCCTTCAGTATGCATCAGCCAAGTGGAGTGGTTGATGAATCTTACGATCCACGCCTGAATAAGATTTAATTATTCGTTCCGTGTCACTTCCAACCATGAATCCTGCATCAAGTGGTTGATTGTAAAGAAATTCGGCTGATTATTCTCTTCAGGGATTCCATGGACGGAAGAGGAGCACAAGAAGTTCCTGGACGGCCTGAAGCAGCTGGGCAAAGGGGACTGGAGAGGCATCTCCAAGAACTTCGTGACCACCAGGACGGCCACGCAGGTGGCCAGCCACGCTCAGAAGTACTTCCTCCGGCAGACCAACCCCGGCAAGAAGAAGCGCCGTGCTAGCCTCTTCGATGTGGGCATCGTCGTCGGCCACAACTATGATGATCAGGTTCAGGTGCATATTTATCTTATGATCTAACCGAGTCAATTCACACTTATTATTCCAGCCATCCATCGGACCTTGCAGACAGCTGATGCGCTCTGGTTAATTTATTTCTGTTTCAGCTGCCAAGTCCTCACAGTCTTGGAACCAAGCCTGCTCCTGCTGAAGAGATACTTCATACTGACCGCGGCGACGTGCATGTATAATTCCTTGAATATGTCTACTTTATATGTTACGTTTTGTTTGCTGCTACAAGTTCAGCTAGAAACTGGAACACTGAATTCTGAACCTGATCTCAGGTACCAAACTATAGTGGATTCACCAGGGCCAACAACATGCAGGTAAAGTAAAACCCTGTCCGTCAGAGACCATTTTATGATTTGTAGTAACAACAGCGTGAGCAATACTTTATAGGAACTGTTCTTATGTCAGGTGGACGAACTATCACCAGACCATATAAAGAAGAGATCAAAGTTTTCCACCGGCATGTCGTTCGCGGCCATGGCGGCCTCCGGGCTGGAGCTGGCAATGGCTTCATCTGCCAGCACCCTGGAGCTCAGCATCGCGCCTCCTCATCGCAGCACGTTCGGTGGCATCAAGGCGCTCTGATCTCCAGCTGCCGGACATGACCAGCGAAAGAATCTGTACCAGCTCCATCAGCTGTCCGTGTTCTCGTTGGCATGCTAATTAACTTTGTGTTCATCGATCCTGCGGTAGCTCTTCAGCTAGTTTATTTATGGAGAGTTAAATACCTATGTTCTTCCTACTTTTGTACAAGTTGTCGAACAGAAATCAGATAAAGCAGTTGTACTAGATTTGCTTGTAATGTGTTTTGTTCCGTAAATTAATGAATTATTAATCTGCGTGGAGACATCCTCAAGGAGGTGGAGAAATCGGAATCGGATGGGTTCTCCATCGTGTTGATGAATCGCACCAGTGGGGTTCGTTTCTTGTTGCCATCTGAGGAGGCAGCGATGACAGGACGGGCTTCTTGCTTGTGTGGCTCTGAGCTTCCAATGCTTCAATAATTGGTCCCTGCCTGCATTTCTAGTTCAGGTCCACTCGGTCCATCGTACGGCAAAATCGTCCAAACCAAAACATCATCAACCTTTCGTTTTATGATCATGCTACCCTTCTCTTTTTCATTTGTGATACTAGCAGGCGAAAGTAAACAGGAACAGCTACAGAAACTATGCACGATTCACGTTTTTCATTGATTGTCAACGCATGCTTGCTATGCCGGAGCTGTCGAGAATGGAGATGCATGAGTTCTCGTAGGAATCGAGAAGATTGAAAACGAAAACGATTGTGAAGCAGTGGGTGTGGATTTTGCGAGTGATGCTGGGGATGAGATATCGCATCATGTACATGCTCTCTCGAAAGCAGAGTCTACGTCTACAGCAGGTTGTGATGGAATCAAGGATAGGATATGTGGATATCTGGCTAGGACGACGAGTGGTCCAAATCATTGAGCTCCTTTGTGTCGATGCACGCATTCGTGGCTCCCAACTGAGCTCTGTTGCTGTTGCTTAACTTTACTTGACCTTTTCACCGTGGCTCCACCATTGCCGGTGGAAGGTCGTCGACAAGTTCGCAACCGAAGGCGGGGACGATAGATAAAAAATAAACAAATGGCGGCAAGGATAACAAGATAGCAGCCGCCTTTCTGGGGATTGGGAGTTGTGATCTTTTGACAACTAGAAAACGATAATGTGGAGTCTTTCCAGCCAAAGATAATGTGTTTCTTTGGAAGAGCTGACCTTTTGAATCTCGCGGTATCCAATCAACCCTGGGTATTGCCGTCGGTCGGTTGAATTATAAAATGCTTCAGAAAAGCTGTTTTGTTTTAATCTTCTTGTTAGTATAAGTGAGAGCACAACTTAATGCAAAGCACTATCCCGGTGCAGTCAGGGATGGATGAAGGAGGGGATGGGTCAAAGCAAATAACATACTTGATAATCCAACTTCATTTGTTTATTGACATAAAAAAAAATCAAAACATTCATATGCAAGAAACATCTGCTCGGTTGCACAATAACACGCATTATCAAATGCAACTGAGGACGGTATCAACTGCTTTAAGTTGTACTCAAGGAGTATATACGTTGTCTGGCCTAGTGAAGCAATGTGAATCACAACTTTTCCATTCGAGGTGGTAGATAGAGGAAGCACGCATAGAAAGTCAAGAACATTGCAAACAGATGTTGTAAGAAAATAGTACATATATACAGATTCAGCATGTAAGGTTAGCACTTTGAGACGATTTCCATTTACTTTTGTACACGTAGCAGTCAACTTATTACAACACATATATACAGACCCGAGCAGGCGCACTCCTTGGTTGCTGCAGACTGGAGTCGAGTCTTCACCTTGCTTATCCTTCTCTTTCATATGTACGGGCGCAAGACAAAAAGACACTGGGTAACACAGTCGATCAGGAACGAACCACGACGCCTTGACGTAAACAGGGGTGACTGCTGGCAGGCTGCTCTGCCTCAAGAGAGCAGCTCTCATTCCCCATGCTCTCGGCGAGTGCCTCCTTATCCTTCTGGGCACGGCACTGCAACCACAGGTAAGAAAATCCTGCAAATGCTGCCTGGCTGGCGAACTGCACACGGTATACTAAGCTTATTTCCCACAAGCCACTGCCCATGTTAACTGCCAAGGCATCCGCTTTATACCCTTCTAGGTCTGATTCTGAGACCATCACAAATGTCTTCTCATCAAAAGTGATGAGGTTACGAGTGGCAAGGAACATGGGAGATGGTGAGGGCTTAATGATTGGGTTGTCCAGGCAACTGGG
The DNA here is from genome assembly GCA_026929855.1 of Poa annua. Classification (NCBI taxonomy): domain Eukaryota; kingdom Viridiplantae; phylum Streptophyta; class Magnoliopsida; order Poales; family Poaceae; genus Poa; species Poa annua. The sequence continues at coordinate 72,009,155 of CM049431.1, read as the reverse complement.
CCTCTCAGTTTTCTTCACTCTCAGCTCGTAGAATTCCTGGACAGCCTACAAAATCATACAAGAATGTTAATCATGGCTGTTGGTAGTAAGAATATGCCAGTAAAACACATGATGCGGTCCTTAACTTCACAGTAGTAACTTCTTTATCTTAGGATGCATGGCAGATAAATCGTAAGTATAAAACAGGGAGATAAATGATGGAACCAATACAGCCTCTAATTGTAAAGAAATTCTACAGTAGACAATTACCCTTGTTATCTGCTAAGCAGAAGTTAAAAAGTATTTCTACAGTAGACAATTACCCTTGTTATCTGCTAAGCAGAACTTAAAGAGCAAGGCTCCAACAAAGATTTGGTCAATTAAACTTAATTGATATTGCCTGTAGGGCTGTGCTTTTGCCCTTGCAAGCAACTTCTTTCCTTATTTCTATAATACAGAGAACTGGGGTCTTCCCTCTCATTTTGATTTTCCATACAAAAAGCACGGTGCATGGAAAAGAGCGCGGATATTTTTGGATGGTGGACAAATCCCACCCTGCCAATTATTTGGTCATGACCAAAATTTTCGTCATTGGGTTTGATGGTTGCAATTTTGTTGTAATGCCAACTTGGGCTATTAAACAAAGACACCTCGATCTGTGTTAAAGGATCCTAGTACGTTATTCCATAAATCATATTTCAATTGGTCTTATGAGTGCTTTGCGATCATATGACAGTTTCACAACAACTTACTTTCCATTGTGCTGAAGCCAATAAAACCCTTGGCCTGCATGACCGTACGTGTTCAAAAGCTCCTGCAGGTGTCATTTGTTTGTATTGCACCTGCAAGAACAGAGTCAGTAGTCATCACCTTAATCTTATTCAGATTATTTAAGGGAGAAGAACATTTAGTAAGATCAATAGTCTGGCATACCAAGTAGCAAAGCACAACTGTGGTGCTACGTCCCCGTCCAGCTTTGCAGTGAACGTAAGTCAGTTTACCACATGAAGCATTTCCTTCAAAATTAAAGCAAGACGATTAAATAAATGCCCCAAATCACTACCATCAGGAGGAAAGTAACAGCATAAAAAAGGAAAGAGATTGTATGGAAGGAAGTAGTGTTTAAGTTCTTAACGAAACAAAATTACTGAGCACAGTAAATTCAAAAGAAGGATATGAACAGAACATAGGGCACCGCAACAGAAAGCACTAAACAAGTAAACATAATCATGGTCGGCACTTGGCACATCACAAATTTGTTGAAAAAACTACTTTTCTGAACTTCGGGCCTGCTTACATACTTGGCCTTGCCGGGCCAGCTGCGCTCAGGTCTGGATACTCCAGACTGGGAAGTTCCAGGCTCAGGACTAGAGCAGGTCTATTTACTAGTAGCGTGATATTTAGCCAATGCTTTAAGAAGAAACAAGACAAGCATGCTTCCGTGGTACACAAAAGAGTGCAACAACAGAAGCACTCTAAGTAGAACAGAACAAATAAAACGGTGGTGCAAGTCTGTTTATTTCAATGAACAGAGTGAAATAAAGAATGAGGTGCTTACTGTGGATGAAGTCAACAGCCTTGCATAGGTTGTCAAGTGACGGCGCATAAAGGTAGTCTCTAGTTGGTAGCACCAGGTTTTCAATCCCATGAGCCTGAAATTAAGATCTTAACTTATGTGGTACAGGCGGCTTAACAGAATAGCAAAGGTAATAACAGCGAAAAGGCAGCTACTCCAGTAACAAACATATATAAGCAACATAAATCCTTCATAAGTTAGTAGTATCTGTAAACAAAATACAAACGGTATATCTCCGTCATATGAACCATCCATCAGGAGCATAACAGTTCATCCATACCCAAAAAGCAACTACATTGCACTGACACTCTTGCTACCATAGCAGCAGTGCTTCAATCAGCGTGTAAAACAAAGACAACACTAAGATAATCCTGACCATCAGCACAAAAGAACCAGATGAAGCAGCGTTAAAATGCTGGATCTGAACTGTAGACACCAAAAACAACAACAATGGTGTAGTATGAAGTGACATACAGTAAAATCGGCAATTGCAACATGTCAGCACCCAGAGCCAAATGAAGCAACTGGGCTAATAACTACTGAGAGCCTAGGAGAGGACATAGGGACTGCATGGACCTGATATGTTAGTATAACTTAAAATTCCTTTTCATTTTTGAAAGACTGGGCCAGGGTCTAGTATGGCCACCAAGGCCCTATGTCTATGAAAACCAATATTTCAAAGAACAACATTCAGCACTTACTCTGCGGCCATCACACTACTGTCATATGGGAATGATTCTTCAAACTCTGATGAGATCGACAGCGGATGCCTAGTTTCACTATTTTAAACAACTTAGTTTATACCTAGGCAATATCATCAGACCATCCAACAACTATATATGCTGGCACCATACATGCTATAAGGAATTCTCAAACAAATGCTTCAAGATACAATACACATTCCATGCAGCTGAGAAGCTGACCAGTCAAATACTAGATGATTTGGAGATTATTACCTCATACAATGGCTTGGGTACGAGCCTCTCATATGATTCGTTTAGTGTGACGACACCGCAAACTCCGAGCTTCTGTAGCCGCAAAACATCGCTCGGGAATGGAACTGCACCCAGCAGCACATGCTGATCCAATAAAAATCGTAAAACGGTTAGAACAGAACAATCTGTGGAGCTTATAAAACCCACCTCTGAAGCAAAAGTAGTTAAAATCACAATAACACATGGCCACCAAAATCACAATAAACAACCAAAACATTTTTCTTAGAACCAACAGGTAAAAGGTAGATGCGTGGACTCACACTACACCTAGACTGGAGCCGTGGAGCTTAAGGATTGGCGAATTCAACGTTGGTGCCTCACTATCGGATGGGTGAGACAAACAAGACATCAAACCTAGGGTATGTCCTATTGGACTGAGGGTAAATACTAACCACCGAAGCTGCACTCGGTTCTCATTCATAATTAACAATATAAGCTAACACGTATCAAGAGCAAAACAAACAAGATTACACGCTACTCTGCACATAAGACCTGATCCACAGCTACATTACAGAGCGAAGCAAAAGCTCCTAGCGACGACACATGATGATAAACGCAAATAGAGCAAAAAAAATAAACATAAATACGGGGATGCATCTGATCAAAAGAACGGGAAATCAAAGTAGGGAGAGAAGTTGCGGACCTCGTCGACCTGATCCCACCAGTGGAAGTGAGGCTCGCATTGGTTCCTGACGACGTTGTAAACGAGCGTCGGGTAGAAGAGCATCCGCGCACCGACGCCCACCGCCGCACGCTTCGCATCGCAAGCCGCCCGCACGATCATCGCCCTACCCGCACCCGCTTCCTCCTCCTCCTCCGAGGCGCCCTCGCCGCGCAGCTTCTTCAGCTCCCACCCGTCGGCAGCGCCGCCATGGTCCCGAGGCAGCTGCAGCTCCCCTCCAGCTCCGCCGCCGCCGGAGAGCTCCTCGATTCGCATCTCCGAAACCGATCCGATCGGGAAAATTCGACCTCAACAAACAAAAATCCCCAGCAGGCGAGGAGGGGAACGCTAGCACGAATCGATCGGGGCGCTGGCGCTGGGGCTGGAATCGAATTGGGTTTCGCGATCCGGCAAGCTGGTGAAGAAATCCAAACCTATGGATCGATCGCCTCCCGCTTTTCCTAGTGCTCACGCCTCCTCCTCCTCCTCACCCCCACCTCAATCCCCGAGACTCCAAAACCGCCGTGACCCTAGCAGCGACCCGCACACGCCTCTCTTATGACCGCGTGGAGTGCCGCACACTCACCGACATGTAGGCCCAGATGTCTCTCCATCGCACACTGACGAGCGGGTCTGGTTCCAAGTTTCGGGGACGTGGACGGGTGGATGTATCCTATTCGGTCCCGGGGTTAACGGAGTGGGCGACGGCGTGGGTTGGGTTGGAGAACGGAACGGGGCGTGGGAATCGAGGCGGATCACGTGGCGGCTGCCGATATGTCGAGCTGGCCGTCCCACGTGGACGGTGCTCGGGGAATCCGGTAAAGCGCTTGGTTCCATGCTTGTATACAAGTCGATCCATTGCTTCGTTTTGTTACCTTTGTATACATGGGCCAAGGCAGGCAATGCACATGATCTACCGTAACACATACTACCTCTGTTTTCTGTTTTTAAATACAGTACTATAAGATGTTTATGATGGACTAGGCAATTAGCCGGTGGAAGAACATAGAATTCATGCTTATGATGTTTTTAGAATGCCAGGCAATGGCCATGCGTTACAACGGGTGATAATTTATTCGTCACATGTTATCATTACTTGTCGTTTCCCTTTTGATATGAACTTGCCCATGCGGTGAGCGAACTCGGCTTTACCGTGATGTTGTGCCCGATCGCTGGTTTCTTTAATGGAACCGGGAGTGATCTCCTGTTTTTCTAAAAATCGTTACTTGTTGACTCGCCTATCACGGTAGCATGTGTGCGTTTTTTGGGCTATTTTTTACTAGGCAGTGTTAGTAGGATGGAAAATGCAGATAAATTACGTTGTGAATCATTGTATGGTACATGGTGAAAAATGAATGCAAATTCTAGTGATTAAATGATATAGAAGGAGAAAGAATGGAAACCAGTAAGATGATCAACCGAATGTTACTTGCCTAAGGGTTTTTATAGCACTGAAGATTCTTTCATACCTATGGCTTGGATGACATGGTTAATAAAAAGAAAAGAAAAAACCTTGGTACTAAAACCACAAAAAGTTTCTAACAAAGACGAGAAGGGAAATCAAGTATACCACAACGCTTCAAGTACACATCGCCTTAGTAAGATACCTTCACGGAATAGCAGCAAAAAACAATGTGTGTAAACATAACTTCGAAGTGATTTTGGTGTCCATGTGAACTTCATGTTACTAGATGGAGATCCTTCTTATATGACCCATTTCTTATATGTTCATATTCTAATGATTGATCTAGGATTTTCCCGACGGAAATTTAGTTGTCTTATAACAACACCACGATACAATATATAAGTCTAGAATTCATCTCAACTATGATACGGCGAAATCATGTTTACAATGCACAAGTATTCGAGCAATTATTGAAAAGGTAGATAATATGGATTTTAAAAGTAAATGCCTTTTTTTTATCTAGTCTAGAATTTTACCGTGAGTATTTCACTCGAAGTTCTGATGCGACACACCAATAAAGTCACTAAGATAATTCTTTTGCTTATGATTTTGGTATACTTGTCATAGCTTGATGTCCTCACAAGCATAGGAAAAGGTAGGGCTCGATTGGAATATAGGTGGTGTCTAATGAGTTCAAAGTCAGGATAATTGGCTCTTGAGTTGTTTGTTAAAAAATGAACGTATGTAACTATGAGTTTATGATCCTTGGGTTGGAGAGCTATTAACTTAACTCTAAAATAGTACATAGTAGAAAAATGTGTACTTTCTGATAGTCACATGGTACTATGTAAATATCGTTCATTTCATGTCCATAAAGACTCCCCTACCATGTCTCCAACTCATTTTAGCTAGACGCATACTTTTTGTGTGGGTTAAACATGAATCACAATATAAACATGTGTTTGGCATTTTATTATTTCACAACTGGGGGTGTAACCTTGGCTTCTGTTCCTTGTAATTGTTTAGGTAAGAGGTACAACAAATTATAACCTCTTTTTATGATTGAAAGATTTGGTCTGGTCATAGGTTGTGTGCACCTAAGTGAATGTATAGTGGATCAGTGGTTGATAAAACAAGCTTTTTCTCATCCATTTGCATCATTTAGAGATGACAGTAAAAATATGTCTCAAGTGGGGTACCTCTTGCTTTTTGTAGCATACATATGTCTAATATTATGCACATACTAAGTTTTAATAAAAACAAAAGACCAACCAGGACTAGCACCATATTTTTGATAAATAAGAAACAATCGTGAGCACCCGCCCATTATGGGACCAAATATGAGCGGGTTGGGGACACACATAATTTTTATTAGAAAACAAATAACCACAAAATTACATATATTTCAGTAGAGAAAATCTAATACATCAGTGAAAAACTTCATATGATCAGATGATCAACGCTAAGAGATTATAATAATTCATGCAGTAACTCTTATGCTTAGCTTCGTTAAGAAAATAATGATAGTACAACCATTGTACACGCCCCCAAAGATAAATATGTTTTCCCTACATTGTGCTATACGTCACTGCTTAATTTGCCTTTAACCTAACTATATGACTATTTAACCTTTCAGGTAATTACAAAAAACTCGGTAAACAACTACAAGTAATCTCTTTCCTGCCTCGAGATCCAGTTGGTGTACCTCTTAATTTTGTAGCATATATATGTCTAATCTCATGCACATACTAAGTTTTAATAAGGAAAAAAGACCAACCAGGACTAGCACCATATTTTTTATAAATAAGAAACAATCGTGAGCACCCGCCCATTACGGGACCAAATATGAGCGGGTTGGGGCACGCATAAGTTTTACTAGAAAACATATAACCAAATAATTACATATATTTCAGTAGAGAAAATCTAATACATCAGAGAAAAACTTCATATAATCAGATGATCAACGCCAAGAGATTAGAATAATTCATGCAATAACTCTTATGCATGGCTTCGTTAAGAAAATAATGATGTACAACCATTATACATGCCCCCAAAGACAAATATGTTTTCCCTACACTGTACTACGTCACTCCTTAATTTATTTTAACCTAACTATATGACTATTAACCTTTCAGATAATTACCAAAAACTCGGTAAACAACTACTGTCAAGTAATCTCTTTCCTGCCTGGAGATCCAGTTTTAGCTTAATGTCTGCTAATCAATTAGTTCAACGTTTTTCTAACAAAAAACTTTACTTTCAATAAATTATGCTTCTTTAACTTGAAAATGTCAAGCACATGATGCTGACACTTCCCATAACTTTCTGCCTACAAATTCTTCAGAGTCCAGTCAGCACATGAGCTCATTATACATCTTGAGGAGTAGAATAACATACCCACCACATTCTTTAAGTTCTAGCCGTTGGTAGATGTTTAGCCCTGTTTTCCAAAAGAATAACTCCGTTATGACCTAGCACTAGTAGCTGATGCTTGCTCAAAAAATTAAGGTAGAGTTATTGTTTAGAGTTCAGACGAAAGACTTATCCACGGAGCAGTTTAAGCATGATGACAGGATGACAAAGCCTGCAGGCCAAAACAGACACAAGCTTAGACAGTGATGCGTCAACAACGCACTAACCTTGGCGTGCTTCCAACAACCAAATCCAAGCTACTCAGTTCCTCCTAGCTGTAATAATAATAGCACGGATCATCCAAGTACCCAAGTAGTACATGCAAGAGCTCCAGCAACGCTAGAGAGCTACCCTCTCTCAACCTCTAAACCAAACATATGGCAACCACTAAAAAAGTGGCTATCCCTAACCAATCAGGGGATAGCCACTAACCAAACACACCCTTAATAGCACCGATCCAGGTTTTTGGCTATGGGTTTGGGGTAAAAATTAAAATACAGGAGATCGAGAGCTGGCTGTAACCGGATTGTACCGCCCCTATATTAAACATCCAAATGATTTCATTCAAATTTGTATGAATTTACCCAAAGTGGGTTCCTAAGCGGGTTAATATGTTAGGTCTGGTCTTTTTTTCCTTCTAGGAATGATGGATTTGGAGTATCTCGATTAACCCCGTAGGCGGCCAGGTTTTGTGATGAATCACTGAATTGGGTGCTTTCGTTAGTATGAAAAAGGCAGTTTGATCATAACAACTAGTACCAAATTAATTACAACTTCATTGCAGTCAGCACAAGTGGTTTAATTTGGACCACCCTTCCTAACAAAGGAACAAGATTCATTCGGCGAGATAAAAGAAGAGTGGCAGGATCAGATTCCACAATATCTGAAGCTGAGCTGAATGTTGCTGTAAAGGTAAGCTGAACTGAACTACTGACCAAATAGAGAACACTACAGCTGGTCAGTTGGAGAAGAAGATACAGTGGTGGCAGGAGTCACTTAGGCAAACCAATTATGCCTAATTCTCAACCTAGACATGGATCAACCGATCCCATGATTGTACTTACAAAAGAAAAACCAGCATGCCATCATAAGGTCATGACATGAAACACAGTACACTCCTCTTCATCACCTAAACGAATGTTTACAGGTGGTTCTTGAAAACTAGAATGATGTAGTATCTTATCTCTGAACATCATCTCTACTAGCTCGCTGAAAACTTAATTAGCAAAACCAAGCGCCGGCCGGAGACGATGGATGGTCACGGCGGCGAGTCGAGCTGAGCTACTTGCCGTGCTTGACGCCGCGGGGGCCCGTCGACTTCTTGATCGACTCGATCCTCTGCAGCCTGATCGACTCCCTGAACTTGGCGATGAACTCCTCTGCCTTCTTGTCCACTTCGTTCTCGTCAACCTCCGGCGTCGATGACTCCCTCGGTGAGTTCGTCTTCGTAGAGTACGCGCTGACACCGTCCTCGTCGCTGCTCTCGGTCTCGTCGGAGGAGACCGTTACTCTGCCAAGGATCGGGTCGTTGCTAGCTCTCTCGTACTGGAACCTGGGGATGGATTGGTATGCGTTGTATCCGTATGGCTCTTCTGATCCATGCAAATTATCCGGTGCATCACCCGCTTCGTCTTCGTCGGACACTTCTTGGATTTGTGGTTGGATTCCTTCTCTCGGCCTGACTGTTCTTACAGATTTACCAACTGATGTCGACGAGGAGGAGGAGGAGCCGTCGAAAGAGCTTCTGGGATTCGCCGGAGACGAGTTGGTGTAAGTAGAAGAACTGCTGAAGCTGTTCGAGTAGTGATCAGGATCTCCTCTGCCTCTTGTACTGTGATCCTGCAGCTCCTCCTTGAAGCTCTTCGCCGCCGTGGTCCGGCGCTCGGCCACAGGGTGGTAGCCGTGCACGAGGAATGGAGGTGGCGGCGGAGGCGGCGCCGGCGGTGCAGAGGACTTGTACGTGCTCCTCCGCTTCGGGATGGTGGCCTGCTCCTCGCTAGCCTTGGCCAATGTCTCGTTTGACATGGACGATGCGGGCGACAGCCTCTTGGGCGACGGCGAGGGGCTGCCTGTCGTTGTCGGCGCGTCGAACCTCCCGGACCGTGACCGCCACGGGATCGGCGAAGGGAGCACGGTGTCCTGGGTTTTGTGCGGTCGCGGGCGTGGCTCGGCGTTGCCGTATTCTGCCGTGCCGGAGTCCTGCTGCCTCAGGGTCCGGACGGGGAGCGACAGCGGCGCCTGCTGGGCGGCGGCGTGGTTCCGTCCACCGCCGTCGGTAGCCATCACCACCACCGGCTCCTCGGGATGGTGCAGTGCGCTCCAAGACCGCGCCCCGCGGCCACCGACGGGGCTTTCCGGCAGCCCGTCATCGCCATCATCGTCGAACACGAGCTCTCCTTGGAGCATCCGCGAGACGTACCTCGCGTCCGGCTTCTCCGTCGCGGCAGCAGCATCCTTGTCGCCTCCACCGACCGGCGCTCCACCGTCGTTCCTCCGGCTGAAGAGCCCGTAGGAGACCGCGATCCCGACGAGGAGCAGGTGTAGCAGCTCCCACACCTTGTCCAAGAACGCCTGCCCGCCGCCTCCTTCCCCTTCCCCCGCCGCTGGTGCCCGTGGCGACGGGAGGAGCGGGAGCAGCAGCACGCAGAGCGCGACCACCGCCGCCCTGAACGGGAAGCTGCTCAGCACCGACGCCGCGATCACCACGGCCATCTCGATCGCGAGAGTAGAAGAAAAGAAAAAGGGAGAGGAGGCAATGCCGCGACGCTCTCTTTAAGCTTTTGGACCTCGGAGCCCCTCCTTTTGGCGCCAAATAAAGTTGCGAACTCGTGGTGTTGTGGTGGCGCATATGGATTAAATTCCTTTCACTCACTTTGTGGCCACCGGCCTAGCAAACTGCTGCTGCTGCTGCTGCCATGAGTTGAGTTAGAGTTTGGAGATCGATCGATCGATCGATCGAGATGGCATCTTCCTTGGTAGTTTGAGATTGAGATGGTGTGTTACTTAGCGAGGAAGAGAGGAATTTGGACCGGAGAAAAGGGGGAAGAATTTCGTGTCCAGGGGAATCAGCGCCTCCATTAGCGAATGCACCAGCAGCATGATGCCGTGTAAATTTCTTTCCAAGAAAGTTCCATGTTAAGTTGCGCAATGCGCAGGCATAAATGACATTTTGCGAAGTTGTGGCACATTAATTAGCAGGAGTGCAGGACCATGATGCTCGAAGAGAAGTGCTCCTGATTGGCGATTGTGATAAGATACTCAAAATGCCCTATACATGGTGGTGATAAGATCGACCATACTTTGGTTAATTTTAGAGGAGTTGTCGGATTGGGATACATGCGAGGCCGGCCGGCGTGCTTAAGAAACGGGGAGATTCTTCATCTTTTGGTAGGAGTACGCGAGCTTGTACAGTAGCTTTTATTTTTCTTCTCGAGCTTTCGTGGCATCGATCCATCCATCAATCGGTGCATGTCCAAAGTTATGCCTTCCCCCCCTTCATCTCGCTGAGCATGCGATGCTCTGCTTCCCTTTTTCGCAAGATTTTCTTTCGTTAGAAAGAGTGTCTTCTCCACTCTTATCTGGTTTAAATACGATTGTGCTGTTTTCTCTCACTTCCTGGCGCACCAATTTTGAACTTCGACTTGGCCAATTCACCAGTTCAGTTCCTTGTCCCACTACCCACTTTCGATTTAGTTTAAAAATTACTCACTATGTTTTTAAATATAAGATGTTTTAGCTATTTCATATGTTTTCGACATACGGAGTAAATTTAATAAACATGAACACTATAACGTGTTTAGATACATGTAGATACATTCAAATGTGAGAAAATGGTAATACATTTTATATTTAAAAACAGAGGTAGTGGTACTTGTTAGAATATGTATACGTGTACGACTAGGTAGATTAGAAGTCTGTCTTGTATTCTAAGTCTTAGACTTCTTGCCACTCAAGTTTGTACCACTATATATATTTCATGAGGGTCATGGTAATACACAACAAATATTAGGATTTAATATTTTTTATATGGTATTAGAGCGGTGAGCCTCACGGCGCCGATCTTAGGACTTCCACCACTTCCGCATCGCACGCCGCCCCCGGGGAGATCTCTTCTCTCCTCGGGGGCGCGCGGCACCCGGTTTCAATCAAAGATCGGACCGGTTCTTTAGATTAGGTTAGACAATTGTCGAAATCCCTATTTTCTTAGATTAGATCCGAATTAGCCAAATAAATCCCATATCCACGACCCTCAAAATTTTCAGCAAGAAATATCGAAAGCTCCGTCGATCTGCCTCAGGCTGCGTCGCCCGGCGTCTCCACGCCAGCAACACGCCCACACGAAGCAGCAGACAACCACGACAACATGCGGAGGTTGCTTTATTTATAAAACGAGGCGAAAGCCTATTTCAAGAGATCATGCATGCGTCGATCAGGTTCCGAGGTTGGACACCGAGCAGCGACCAGAAGGCAAGCCATCAACGTACTTCTCCACCTCCATGCATGCAGGGGACAAGCACGACCAGATCCTTTTGGGTCAGAAGAGTCTTCGTTGTGTGCGCCATCGCCGGTCAGATCCATTACGTTCAAGACAACATCTCCGCACATGTCAAGTCATCGAGCCGTACGACTACACCGACCAACCAATCTGCATTAAGCCCTAACTACATCAAGCCGGACATCTACATCAAGTTGTACGACTACATCAAGATCATTGTCGAGTTCTTCATCGCCATCAACAAATCGTCGCCAAGGTCTACATCCACATGGTCTTCCGCCGCCTATGACAAAAAACCTGCCGCCACCGCCGATCCCGAGCCCGGCTGGCCTGCCAGCGGTAGTGGGAATTCTCCCGAGGATCCACCGCTGCCGCCTATGACAAAAAACCACCGTCGCCGATCCTATCGGATCCGCCACCACACAATGACACAAACATGTCGGCGCTCTGTTAGGACGATCACACGATCGCCTCGCCCGCCTGACATAAAAATCCGCTGCCGCCGCCGCACAAAACCAAGACACTACGATCAAAATCGCGTAATTTTTTTGCGCCTACGACACTATCGGCTACATCAACCACGACAACCTCGACCTTGGCTACATCATGACCGGCTATCTCGACATCGACATCAAGAACAATGTCTACAACAACACATCGACAACAACTCCAGTCAGCACCGTCTGTGTCGTCACTTGCGTCCACGACACTCCCGCTGTGACTGCCGGAGGGAAGAGAAGAGAGACCATCAGAGACGTAGTTGATGATGACGAAGAGGAGAAGACAACGAAAGCGTAAGATTTCAAATCCAGTCGCAAACGTTCGTTTCACTCCCGTTACGAGTAAGGGGAATGTTAGAATATGTATGCGTGTACGACTAGGTAGATTAGGAGTCCGTCTTGTATTTCAAGTCTTAGACTTCTTGCCCCCCAAGTTTGTACCACTATATATACCCCATGAGAGTCATGGTAATACACAATAAATATTAGGGATTCAATATTTTTTACAGTACTAATTAGTTAATCATAACCAAGCATGAATCTCTTGTATCAGTTTGATATAATTATATGGACGTGGATAACTGTGATCACTTTAGCCTCTCCTTTTATTTGCCAGAATTATTAGGTAGGAAGGACTCTTAGTAAGATTGGGCCTTAGTTGTTAGGCTTCAAAAAATTGGGCCTTACAAGTCCAATGCACATACAATTTCACACTGTATCATTTTTGCATTTGTCTACTTATAAAGTCAATGAGAAAAATATGCAAAAATCATATACTAATGTGCGATTGCACACTAACATGCAATTACATGTTACTACCACTAATATGCAATTGCATATGAAGACCACTATTATGAAAAAGCGTTAATTGCACACTAATGTGAAATTGTACAGTCATGACTGCTAATGTGCAATACATGGTAATGTGAAATTGTATATTCATGGCCATTAATGTGTTGCACATTATGGCCACTAATATGTAATTGCGAGCTAGGTGAACAATTTCATGTTCGATTGCAGTTTATGTCTTTGTAGATTATGTCGGCTATAAATTCACATATTCCCTCCGTCCACAAATAAATGTCTCAAGTTGGTAAAAAAAGAAGATGTATCTATACATAATACACTGACAAACTTGAGACACTTATTTGTAGACGGTGGGAGTACTATTTTTATAATTATAAACTATTGTAAAAGTGCATACTAAATGCTAAGAATTCAGCTGCAATTGCATAGTAATGTGCAATTGCATATTGTTTAACTTGACATTGAACTGGGAAACTTCAGCTGCAAATGTGTGGTCGTTTCTTCACAAGAAAATCCACACAAAAAACATACAGTACAAAAAGGCAATAAATAATTTATAATCTGAACAGAAAGAAACAAGTAGATTTGTAGGTTCCCAGTAGTCAGTGTTCAGTAGATTGTGAACTCTGTAGTACTGTAGTTCAGTAGCCAGTACAGCGGTCCTCTCCTCGTGTTTGGAAGAAACGCATCAGGCGCTGGTCGCCCGCCGCCGCCCACTCGCACCACCCAGCTTGTCCAGCCGCCCTGCGATCCCGGCCTCCGGCTCCGGCTCCAACCTCCGGCCTCGGCCTCGAGATCCAGCCTCTGGCCGCCGCCCTGCGTTGGCGTCTTCACGCACGCCATTGGCCCGAGGTAAAAAAAAATCCCCATTTGCTGCTCCTAATTTTTTCTTAGGAAGGAGCTGCAAGCCGCCCCAAGTGGATCTCCAGATTACTTTCTGCTGATACCAGTCGACATTTGACTCATCCAGTAGGCAAAGGAGAATGGGCAGATTGGGTCTCAGGAAAGGCCAGGAAAGGAATTTGGGGAACAGCCGACGCCGCCACGAACCGGGCGACGAGGTCACTGATGCCCTCCCCTGGTTCACACAGCTGCATTTCTTCTTGTATATCGCCTGATTATTTACATTTACATGCTGTCGATTAATCCAGCGTTTTAGGCACCGCGCGTCGCCGGCGAGGATCATGAAGCTGTACGCGCACCTCACCGCCGGGCAGCGCGAGATGATAGAGAGGGCCGGCTTCGGGGGCCTCCTAAGGATCCAATGCCCCTCGCTACCAAAAAAGCTCTGCGCCTGGCTCATCCGCCGGTACGACCCCGAGTCCTGTGAGCTGGTCATCCCCGGCCGGGGCCGGATTCCGGTCACCGTCACCAGCGTGCACCGGGTGCTCGGTATCCCGAACAGCGGCCGCGATGTCGAGTTCAAGTTGACCGAGAAGAGCATTAAGTTTGTGTTGGACAAGCACGGCGTCACTAAACCGCCATCCGTGCAGAGCTTGGTCAAGTCCATCCAGAAGATGAAGTCTGCCGACGAGCATTTCCTCCGGACATTCATGATGCTCGTGCTCTCGACGTTTCTTTGCCCGAACAGTAGCCTGAAGGTCAGCCCCCGGTGCTTCCCGTCGCTGGTGGACATGGGGTCGATCAGGGAGCTGAATTGGTCCAAATTTGTGGTGGAGCAGCTTGAGAATTGTATTTCTTCCTCTGACAAAAAGAACAGTGTAGGGGGCTGCCTCTTCTATCTTGTGGTGAGCATTCTACACCATGACTGATGAAACAAGTAAAAATCCTTACCTGTGTAGTGAACTTACCATAACACACTTTTCTTCCATTTTTTGCTACAGATCCTATACCTAGACTCGCTTGACATTCAAGACATGAGGATACCTGACGGGACACCTCGAATATCTGCATGGGATAAGAACCTTATGGCTAAAGCCATAGTGATGGACGAAAAGAACAAGACCTCTTTTGGAAAATGCTTTGTAAGTTTGTGTCTGGGAGCTTTTCCTCTATAATGGCGATGCCATGTTGTGTACCTTTTATGATCATCCTCTGGATGTGCTTCAAATGTTGAATGCAGTTGAAAAGGGAAGCCCCTTGCAACATCAAATCCAGCGGTGCATCTGTCCTGCTTGGAGACGCCTCGGCAATAGCTAATTTTGTGTCAGCAAACGTCCTACCAGAGTACAGTCCACAGGTAACTTCCACTTGTTTGTGTTGAAATTATGTTCATTGGCATTGGCACTTTCCTCTCTAATGATTAACATGTTTTTCTCTGTAGAACAAGGATGTCTTATGTAAAGCCGCTGGTAATCTTTGTGCAAGTATCACAGATGCCCTCGCGAAGTTCATGCGTGAAGTCTCTGGACTTGAAGGCTGCAGCAGACAAGCTGGCGAAAATAGCACTGAAGCTGTAGTGAGAAAAGATAACGGTGTAGAGAATGATGGTGACCAGATGGATGTTGACACGCTTCCGGATGATAGTTCAGAGCTGGCAAGTAAGGATATGGAAGACACGTCAGTCGATAAGCAAGAAGATGGAAGTTCCAGGGAGAGCGAGGCAGGTGATTCGAGCAGCACGGATTCTGAAGATGATCCTGACTGGGGAGATTTCTCTAATAGTATCACACAATTTCATTCTCGACAAAATAGAGTGACAAGGAATAGCGGCAAAACCGAAGAGCTTGAAGATGGAGATGTAACAACAAACGGTTCAGGAAATGTGACAACTAATGGTTCAGGAAATGATTCAGATATTCCAGAGGGAAATTTAGGCAGAGTGAACCGATGCATTGAAGACCAAGGAAATGTCGTAAAACTAACATCACCTGATGTTCATGAGGATATGGTGTTACCATGTTCGGTTGTGTCAGAATCAAGGGGCAAAGCTGGAGATATAACAACCAACAGTTCAGGAAATGATTCTGATATTCCAGGGGGACATCAGGACAGAGTGAACCGGTGCAGCGAAGACCATGTAAATGTCGCAAAACTAAAACATACCAGTGGTCATGAGGATGTCGTGGTACCGACTTCGGCTATGTCACAGGCAAAGAGCAAACAACAGAAATTTACTAAGAAAAGGTATTTCCTCGAGTATAGGACTGCAATTCAGCCTGCCGGCCTGCAGCTGCATGGTGCACCATCTACAGTGACGTTGGATGACAATGGGAACCCCTCGAAGGAGGACAAGAACATGAAAACTCCTATTATTGATTTGAGTACTTCGACAAGTTCAGACAGCGAATGCACAGTCAAAAGGACCATAGGAAATCCTCCTTCTGTCAATGGCCCTAAGAGGTCTTCATGAGTAACAACTCATCAGTGGATGCGATGGAGCATTGGTATTGGCATCTTTGGTAAAGTTACTCCTGCAAATTGTGTTGTGTCATGCTCTGCATTATACTACAGTTTAACTTAATTAAGTTTCTGCATTTCCTGTTACGTTTAGGTGCCATGTGAGGTATTTCAAGGATAGATAAACAGCTCAAGGTCGACTTTTGCTGTTTAAGTTCTACGGAAATGTGTCATCTTTGAACAACATAATATCCGGCGATATTCACAGTCTTTGCCAGTCCCTTCCTTTTTACTGTTCTCTTAAACCAAGCTCGTTTTACTATCGTCATTCATGATCTAAGAGGATAATGCATGACATCATCCTTCTGATTCATTCTCCTCTGCCCGAGTTAAAGCTGGAAGGCTGGCATTTCCCTCACTTGTTCAGAATTACTCCTTCCGTTCCATAATTCTTGTCGTCGTTGTAGTTCAGATTCAAACTACAACCACGGCAAGAACTATGGAACCGAGGTAGTAGTTGAGAGTTTTTCTGAATTCTCTGGCATTTTGCTCCACATGTTCTGAATATCTTTTTCTTCTTGAGCGTTTGAGCATGGTTTGGCTTAATCAATCCACATGTTTCTGCTATTTTTTCACAGAAAGCTGCAATAAGGGGCCACCCAATGTATTTTCCGGAACGGGTTCTTTGGTGACAAATTGATCACAGCCTGGAAATTCATGGAAAGATGTCACTGTAAACTATGGCAATAACCTTCATCATTTTAGCATGTTGTAGGTGCCTAGCTGGCATATAGGCATTATAAACAACGTAAAACATGTATTCCCTAACGTACTACTAGCTTCTAGTGTATGCGGGTATTCTACTCCTCCAGTTTCTGAACTATGGTAGCGGGGTGGAATATATGAGCTCCATCCTCCATGCGTTGTTTCCAATATCACTTTTCATGTATGCCCGGCCAGTGCTCCAACAGTAAAAGAACTGATTTAAGGAAAGGTGAAGAACCGATACGACCTTAAGTTCCCTGCGAATCTACCATGCCTCCCAAGTCTAACACTGGAATGTTTCCTCCAGAGGAAGCCGTGGCGAGTGCTGGGATATAGGAAACATTAGGTGGGATTCTTGTCGTGTGGATGCTGGTGAACTCGAGCGCCCCCGGAACCTGAAGGTTTCGGCCGCGGCCGGCAGCAAGTCTGGACTATGATCTGAAATTCTGAATATCATGAACGAACTTTCAGGCTAAGGTAGATAGGTCTGCCCCGGTCCAACGATTCGGCCTGACCAATTGACCATGACACATGTGGCTCCTAGCGGCTGCGCCCATCGTCGTGGATCTCTTCAGCGTAACGAACTAGACCAGATCAGATCGTGCAAATGTTCAAACAGAATGACCTCTGGGTCAGTTTTCCGTTCCCCGGGAGGCGACTCGTGAGAACAACAAGGAATTCAGAGTAGTACCGCCTAACTTCTACTCTCTCCGTTTTGAATTAATTGACTCAGATTTAGTTCAGAGTCAATTAATTCAGAACGAAAAGAGTATACGATAGTGCCACCTTCCTAGTGCGAGAGGCAAAAACATGGCTGAAAATCAACATGTGGTTTGATAGTTAGGGAAGTTGTTGTACCAACAGCCATGTTAAGCGGCACTATTGGAGTGATGCGTTATGCAGCGTGCTTGGGCGCACACTCCGCCCTACCCCTTGATGTAGCACATCACTTCACGTCAAACGAAATGCTCGGCCCTACTGGTATTTAGGGCTCCTCCGGTCCAGCAAGCCGCTGGACACCGACGAGGACTGACTAGTCGTGGGCCTGGCCTCCTCCGGCTTGACACCGTTGATCATGCCCAAGGACAATCAGGACACGCCTATGCACAGTGGTCGCGAGCCTGGGCGCGCATCCTCCATCGAAGAAGGTGAAGCAAGAATTGTCGTCGCAGTTGCTCGCCATGATGCGGTCGTAAGGGGAGCTGCGCGAATCGGATGTTGACCTCGATGAGATCTCAAAGCTTAACGCCACATGATCGAGGAGTGATGCAATGTCATCTCGACGCTCTCTTTGGAGAATGCATGTGCGTGATCTTTGAAAGAGCAAGCCAAGTCGAAATGGCGCCCCTACCTCAACCTCACCGGAGATGACTACGATCTAGGGCCCCCGGTGAGGTCAAGTCGGAGGACGATGTAAGACGGCGACACATGGAGTGGATTCAAGGCCGGAGTCGGCTGGGAGTAATACAACCCCTTTTAAATTTATAAAAAATTGTTAAAAACTAAAAGAAATCCATCTAATTTCATGTTCAAATAAAATTTTAATTTCCATATAGGAGGGCGGCTCCAATAACAAATGTTCAACACTTGTTGTTGATGATATTTGCAGCCGGAGACTCGAAAAGAGGAAACGATCTTTCAAATCCGTAGTCCGATATTATCCGCTATCTCTGAATCTGATAAAAAAAATGATAAACGATAGGGGAATGACATAACATTATCCGGACCAGTTTACATCTCTAATCTTTTCCTAATCAACAAAAAACAGAATACTAAACAGGGAGCAAACGCCAAAAGCGGGGAGGGAGGCAAGGTGTCCCGTCCCGGGGTCCATGACTCATCCACCCACCCACCAATACTACATCGATCGAGAAACCATTATTAGTCAATGACGCGGCTGCTCATGATGGTCTGTCTCGAATCATGGACACATTGGTCTCCTCCTCGCTTGATACTTGATTGATTGAGCAATTACGTTACGGCCGCACTTGCTTGATTGTGTCGTGTTGCACCGTGCGGTGGCAAGCGGAGGACAGGGAGGCCCTAGTTTAGTGGCCCTGCCCACATGGGGTGTGTCGGGACTGGTCACTGGTGCATGCGAAATCTTAATCATTTCTCGACGAGTGATGATGGGTTAGTCGCTGCTGATCGTCCTGATTAGCTTAGCGCACGCCCGAATCTAACCAAGATCGCCTTGCACCACGCGTCTTTCCACGTACTGACAGATAAATCCAATGCAAACTAAACTACTTCGGTTAACGTACGGGTGGAGCACCAGTGCGTGGCTCATTATAATTATACTAGGCAACCTAGCGCGGCAATGCCGCACCCGTGAAGTAAATAATACTCCCTCCGATCCATATTAGTGGACATAACTTTGTCTAAATTCATATGTATCTAGTTAAGTATTTAGACTAGATACATGTGTATTTAGACAAAGTTGTGCCCACTAATATGGATCGGAGGGAGTATTTGAATTTGAAAATTTTGATATTTCAAGACTTTGTACGATTGAAATTTGCACAAGTTTAATAAATAAGGTGTAAACTCGGTATTTTGTATATTTTAGAATCATGTACGTTTGAAAATAAATGGAAATTTAAAAACATGCGTCCAAAAATTGTATAGTTCGCAGAAATTATTTAGGGTGGTGTGTTTTTCAGATTCAAATGTATTTTATGATCGAAAAAAGCAGTACGTTTGAAAGTTATTTGAAATTCTGAAATATGTCTGTGTCGTTAGAAGGAGAAATAGCATGGCCTATAATGTTATAATAAGTTTATATTTCTGACTGAATATTTTAATTTAATCTTGTAATCAGATGGAATACAATATATGAACATTTATGAATTGAAATCTATAGTTTTAGGAAATGAATTTGAATTAATAACGAAACTACACGTACGTACAATTGTGATTTTATAACACTAATAGACTCAGAAAAATAGGACCACATTTATCGAAATGTTTTGACGATTCAGAAACTGGTCCAGTTAAAACGAATATAAATTGGTCTAGTCAATGTAAAAAATTGTATCATCTATTTTTTATTTGTTTGAATTGTGTAAACATGCATGAAAATGTGTTGTTCGCAAAGATATATTTTTCCTTCAATTTTTGGTGTTTTGCTTTTCTATTTTTCTAACGTGAAAACTATATCATTCATTTCAATTTTTTTAAATTGTGTGAACACGCATGCAAATGTGTTGGTTATAAATTGGTCTAATCAACGTAAAAAACGATATCATCTATTCTAATTTTTTTGAATTGTGTAAACATGCATGTGAATATGTTGTATGCGAAGATATATTTTTCCTTCCTTTTTTGGTGTCTTGTTTTTCTAGTTTTGTAACGTAAAACCTATATCATTTATTTTATTTTTTTGAATTATGTGGACATGCATGCAAATGTGTTGGCTGTAAAGATATATTTTTTTCTTCAAATTTGGATATTTTTTTCGTATTTTTTTGAGGTATGGATTTGAAGATATGATTTTATTTAAATTTTGAATTTTTCATCTATTCTAACTTTTTTGAATTGTGTAAACATGCATGTGAATATGTTGTATGCGAAGATATATTTTTCCTTCATTTTTTGGTGTCTTGGTTTTCTAGTTTTGTAACGTAAAAACTATATCATTTATTTTATTTTTTTGAATTATGTGAACATGCATGCAAATGTGTTGGCTGCAAAGATATATTTTTTCTTCAAATTTGGATATTTTTTCGTATTTTTTTGAGGTATGGATTTGAAGATATGAAGTTTTTGAATTTTGAAGTTTTTCTGTGACTGGGAGCACCCGACAGGAGGGACCCACGCGTCAGCCGCACGGGGTGACGTCAGCCCTTGACGTCACCGGTGGCGGACGCGGGCGGCGCGGCCGAGCTCCCAGCGCGCGACGGCGCGAGCGCCGGGGTTCGAGATCCCGCGGATCTGCAAGAGGAGAAGGAGGGGAACCCAACGGGCGGCGCGGCGAGCGTTTGGTCACCGGAGTCGCCGGCGACGACCACTTCTTGCGGCGGCGGAGATGTATCACGGCGGCGGCGAGCCCTGGCGGTTTGCCGGCGACTGCGAGCGTCCGGACACGAATCCGCCGGTGAGGAGGTAGCGGACACCGCGGCGGACATCCCCATGTCGCTGGATTTGAGGTAGGAGGCGCGTGCCGGCGGCGGCGCGCGGCGGCGACCTCCGTGTCGCGGGAGAGAAGAGGAAGGGAGGGGAGAATGTGGCGGTTCTTTTGCAGAAAAGCATCCGAACTATTTTGGATTTGCGTTTTGGTCCTCTACAGTTCTGGGATAAGGACCGCGGGTTACGGTTCGAATTGTCCAGTGTTTTTTTTTGCAAATAACCACGGTGACCGGTGGGAACCGGCCAGACCGGATGGTGACCGAGCGACGTGTCACGCTCTGATTGGTGCGGAAGGCGTAGCTACAGTAACTCTCGTTTTGGTGCTGTTTGGAGCGGATCTCGGCCGTCTGACGCGCCGATCGGACGGCCAGAACAAAAAGAGCGACGTGGAAGGCAAATCAGAACGTGAAAACTGTTAGGAATATGCAACTTGTATTATCAGGGGGCCAAAGGACACAATATATAGTACATCTGACTTGGGGAACACGAAAGTAAATCTAGTCTAATACGGACTCCTAGACCAATACTAATACTCCTTAACAACCCCCCTCAAATGCAAAGCGTATGCAATAGCATTGCATTTGAAGAAGTGTAAACTAGAAAACAAAAGATAATCCAAAATTCGCGTCTTGAGAGTATCGTCATCGCATGAAGAGTCTTCAATAACCTGTGAAAGTCAAGCCAAAGTGGATAGCGTCGATCGAAGAAGAAGACCGACAGAGACCAAAAATCTATCAAGAGAAGAGCATGTCACAAACGATCATAGCACAAGCAAACGATGGCGAAAAAAGCTCGCGACAAAAGAATGTGCGTAGATCAATGACAATGCGAAACGAGGCCACAAAAATCCTAGAGGACCAGGACCGAGAAAATGAGGCCACAAAAATCCTATAAAAAGGACCAGGACCGAGGAGTGGAGGCCACAAACAGGACCGAAAAGAGGAGGCCACAAAAAACCAATAGTAGGATCAGGACCAAGAGGAAGATGAGGCCACAAAAATCCTATAAAAAGGACCAGGACCGAGGAGTGGAGGCCACAAACAGGACCGAAAAGAGGAGGCCACAAAAATCCAATAGTAGGATCAGGACCAAGAGGAAGATGAGGCCACAAAAATCCTATAGAAGGACCAGGACCGAGATAGAGGCTGACAAAAAAAGGTATGGTGGACTATCATGAAACAGAACACGAAAAGAAATAATGGATTTGGTGGACGCAGCGGGAAAAAAAGAGTATGAAAAGACACACTACGCACGACACCGGAAAGTGACGAAAAGAGACGGTGCGGGATAATGACACGCGATGCTGAATAATCACTTAAGATCTTTTTGAGACGGGGCGACGTCGGAGAAGCTGGCGACGGCGGAGGCGGCCGGGGCGCGGCGGTGGCGGCCGGGGCGGCCGGACGACGGCGGGGCGGCCGGGTCAACAGCAGGTCCGCGGGAGCAATCCAATCGGAGATAGTCACGCAAATCCGGTGGACAGCCAGACATCGGACAGGCGGGAGATCTCACGAGATATAGGATAGAGGGAAACCACACCCAGCTAACGAATCTAGGACAGAGCGATTAGAGCACGCAACAGCAGCGCCGATCGATCGGAGAATCGAGGCAGCGGAATTAAGACGATGAGAAAAGGAGATCAGAAGCACCGGCGGCCGGTCGGCCAGCCGAAGAGCTGCTGCTGTAGCGCACTAGCAACAGATCGGAAAGAAAAGAATACGATCTAGATTGTATCGGCAGCGGAAGAGGGTAGAGGTGGATCGGGGGCAGGACAAGTTGCGCGCCCGGAAAAGAAAAGTCTAAACCTAAGCTCTGATATAATTGCAAAACTGATCTAATTGATCTAATTGCAAAACTAAATTGGCTAAACCTACGAACTGATTTACTGAAATTGGAAGAAAAAACTAGCTACGAGATGCGACACCCCCGGCGATCATGGAGATCGATTTCGTCGGGGGCGGCGCGGTGGAAGTGGTGGTGGCTAAACCCTAGGCTGTGGAACGAACTGCTCTGATATCATGTTAGGAATATGCAACTTATATTATCAGAGGGCCAAAGGCCACAATATATAGTACATCTGACTTGGGGAACACGAAAGTAAATCTAGTCTAATACGGACTCCTACACCAATACTAATACTTCTTAACAAAAACAACACCCTTTTATATATAGGTTATAGGATAGGATGATGAAGTGAAAGTTACTGGAGAATTCCTGGGCCGTCCATCTCGTCTCGGCCGTTCTGATTATATATGCATGAGTTTTTGGCGCACGTACGGCTGGCGAATTTGGGAGTGGACTTTCGTTGCACAAGCGTTAACTTTATGCTGGATTCTTTATACCTTTTGGGGGACTTGTACTACGTTTTTCTTCTTGCTACGAACATATGAGTATGTTTCATTGTCAAGAATGAATAAGATCGTTGCCAAAAGGAAAAGGTAATATACGCAATATATTCTTTGGATTCAGCCCTCCGTGTCTCGTTGTGACGTCTGCTGCTTATATTGAGCAAAATATCAGACCGCGGAGAGTCGGGTCGTACCTTTTCGATCTACGTTTGGGGTGATATAGTCCGTAGCACAGTTTTCTCGGCCAGTTTACAGGGTATGTACATAGTTTAAAACATATGTTGACCATTTACCAATTTCGGTTAACAAAATATAAATTACTAATATGTCAAATGATGTTTTGAATGATATAAATTATTCGTTAAACTATGCCGAATTGAGTCGCACATTTCAACAGATTGTGGTTTGTCTGACACCACATGCATGCCTCGGTTACACTACAAGTCTACGAGACATCTTTCTTCATTTCAAGTTTTGTAGTACATGACATGATAATCTTTTCTTGTTTTTACTCTAAGAGACATGACAAGTTAGTTTGAAGGAAAAAAAACATCCATTGCATCACTTATACAGGTCACCTTGTCAAACTAGACGTGTATAAACAAAGTAAAACAAGATTTGCTACCTAATTGCTTCTGTAGGGAGACTAATTACTACTATGCCTAATCTTAGCAGCATGCTACTCCACTGGAGGTCGACTCTGGAGACTGGAGTGTAGGTGTAGCTAGCCATGTACTCTACTCACACAAACGAGACCTCTGGGCCGGCCTCCCGACGAACACGGGCATCATCGGGACGGGGCCCCACGGCCCGCTGGGAGCGGCACGGTTCGCGTCGGCGGCCGGCTTGCCGGAGGGCGCGACGCGCTCGCAGGAAGGGCACATGGTGAGCGTGGTTGGCGGCGGCGGCGCGCGCATGTAGAGGTGCGGGTGCGGCGGCGGCGGTGCGAGCAGCTTGAGCGCGCGCAGCTCCTGCACCTCCCGCTGCAGCCGGCGGTTCTCGTCCGTGAGCGTCTCGCAGCAGCGCTTCAGGGACTCGCAGTCCACCTCCGTCTGCTTCAGCTTCGTCCGAGCCCGCCGGTTCTGGAACCACACCTCCACCTGCCGTGGCCGGAGACCCAGCTGCCTCGCCAGCGCCGCCTTCTGCTTCTGCTCGATCACGCCATGCATGGGCAAACGTGTTAAGAACGGTCCAAGGAAACAAAAAATGACTTCTTTTAGTAGTAGTTTGTTTGCTAATCGTGGTACTTACGGGGTTGAGGGTGCTGTGCTCCTTGAAGTTCTCCTCGAGGACGGCGGACTGGTCCTTGGACAAGCGGAGCTTCTTGCGCGACCCGCCACCGGCGGCGCCGGAGTCGTCCTCGTCGTCGCTGCCCGCGCCGACACGCTCCAGCTCTCCGCCGCCACCGCTCCTCGCCGGCGCGCCCCGCTTGCCGCTAAGGCTTGACAGCGTGCTGTCGGGCGACGACGCGCCCGGCTCCTCGTCCTCGCAGCTGGCTCCGCAGCTGCCCCTTGCCTCCCCCGCGGCAGGCGCCCGGTTCACGTCGATCCCGCGCAGCAACGGCATCTTGTGGCACGCCAGCGCCGCGAACCTCCGGTCATCTGCATGCGTGCGTGGGCGTTGCTCGCCGGAGGAAGCGGGGAACAAGACAGCGGTGCCGTTCTTCCAGCACTGCTGCTGCCCCGACGTCGGAGCACGCTGGGCCGGTGACGCCGCCTCGACGGGAGACGT
Source organism: Poa annua (assembly GCA_026929855.1). Lineage (NCBI taxonomy): Eukaryota > Viridiplantae > Streptophyta > Magnoliopsida > Poales > Poaceae > Poa > Poa annua. Next base: position 71,984,053 of record CM049431.1, on the reverse strand, counting down.
CGTCCCGGACATGCCGAGACTGAGGCCGAGGCCGAGCCCGAGGTACTGCTCGGAATCCTTCCGGTTAACCGTCATATCCATGCTTGCTCTCTCTGCAAAGTAACACTAGCAAACGTACTGTACGTACAAGCTGCTCCTAAGAGACGAGGACGACGGTGGATTGTGAGGGTGGAGGGCGTGAGCTTATAAAGGGTGGGCGCGGGGTGAGATCAATGGTGATCATGGAGTGGTGATTCAGATCAGAGGCAATGGATATTTTAATTTGTGGGGGTGGAATGAGATGAAGAAAGCTGGTCAGAGATGGAGCAGTATGATATGGAGCGCCAACTATTGTTGTCGCGCGTGGCGTCACCCAACCATGCGGTGCAAGTTTAATGGCAGCTGTTGCAGGCAAGCCCAATCATCACCACCCTAACTTGCTCCCGGTCCCCCCTTCTACTTTTGCCTTGTCTCCTTCTCAGACCTGTCGGCACGGCAGTGTATTGAGTGTTTTTCTTAATTAAAAAGTAATAGGAATTGATCGGTTAATTAGTAGGAAATCAGTCTAAAACCAAAAAACACTCTCGACGACTCATAAAACACGACTATCAAAGTTAGAGCCGTTGTCGAGATTGTTTTGTGTCATCGACATCAAGCTGCACAACTACATCGACTCCGACTTAAAAAAAAATCACCAAGTTGATCATTGCCGAAGCGGTGGTGAGAAGCCCACATCGTACTATGCCAAACAAATGACACACCGGAGCAGAGCCGACTACGAAGTCATAGTTGCGACCACACCATCACTCACCACCATTGTCGTTGCCAAGCCTCACGCCGCCACACCGAACCTTTACATCGACAGTTAGCCACTGCCAACCATAATGTCGTGCAAGCCCAGCCCCGGGAGAGGACACAAGGATTTTGGCGATCTTCAAAACGACGCCCTCAAGAAGGGAGGCGAGAACGACGTTGTCGTCCGACCTTGCACCATAGGGTCCAGGTCTTCACTCGAAGATGGGATTCGAGTCAGCGGAGAGAGGAGAGCTCCACAACGACCCCAAAGAGGGAGAGCGACACCCACATGCGTCGAGTCGTAAGGCTTTCGCCCAGAGCAACCCAAAAGCCGCATCCCAACACAATCAAACAATATTGCCATCGACTTGCATAACCGCTAAGCCGATCACCTCCAAAACGCAGCGACAACGCCACCACCATGACGGAACCCACCACCTCGATGCAAAGAGACGCCGACGACCAGATTGAACGCGGACCAGATCTGGCACCTCTAGCACCAGGGCGGCGAAATACATCGGTAGCCTTCGAGTCCACGCCAACGAACCACCAGGAAACATGGGGGCTGGGCTGCCACCCCCACCCAACAAGGCAAGCTTGTCGGCACCGCCGAGTGGCCAAAGTCGCCATCCAAGAGGCGTTGCAGGGGCCGATGGACGGAAGCACGAGCAGAAGGGCCATCAGAGAGCGCCATAGTGCCAAAGGCCAAGCCACCCCCACCAAAGTCCATCACCGTTGAGGAAGTCGCTGCGCGTGCGGCGTGGGCTTGTCCGAGCGGTTTCCTCCGGCACCGGCACGGTGGGTGGAGAGATGAGTAATATAATACACATTGTTTAGATTCAAATCAAAATTACACTAAAATGTGTCTAAATAGATGTGTATATACGAATGTAAAGAATGGCTAATATAAAAGATACGCTGGAGATGCCCTTAACACATACGAGCAGTATACGACAAAGTTACGATAGTTTGAGATATGTGTGCTACGGAATCATCCCAGCAATCCAGACGCACGCTGAGATTCGCGGTGTGTCTAACATGTTTCACCTGTCAAGTAGGGTTACGCACGCAGTAGACCGACCAATTTCGTGATTCTGCACCCACAGACAGAATCGCTGACTTCCCTGCACACGCGCACAAAAAAAAAAGGAATCGTCGACTTCGGTGAGAGCAAGTTCAACTTTTTCGGATTTTGACGTGAAAGGTGAAACTACGTCGTGGACCGTGCAATCGTGTGCTATCGTTTCATGGAAGTCCGAGCATCACCACTAGAAAGATTCCGAAGTTAACGTTGCAAAATGGACCTGTCACATAATCCAACTTATTTTGATTAATAGTTCAAAAACTTATGACGTGTTCAGAAAAAATGAACTACTTCCTTCGCTTTTTGATACATACACATATTTTGAACTTTATACACATTCACATATACACAAACGTATCTAGATATGTTCTTTTGTGTATGTTTACTCATTTTAATTAAAATGCATCTAAAAATGTATATAACATTTAAAACATACTAACAAGATGGCGCTCACAAATTCTCAAAAAAAAAGGATGGCGCTCACAAATACGAGAACATCATCTTTAGTGTATTGAATAGGTGTTTGATATTTGTGGTTTTAGAGATACTAAAAGCATGAAATTCTTAATTACATGATTCCATGGACAAGGAAACTGTGTTGATAATTAAATAATATCTATGAAAATTTGTTGGAACTAATTTTATTTTTTGACCAAATGTTAGAACTTTGGAGAAGAAGGAGAGAGAGGGGCTCGGGAGGAGGAGAGAGAGGGGCTCGGGGGCTAATGACTCGCCCTCACGAGCGGGGCCGGAGGCGCGATGGTTTGGTGGGTCCCACACGTGGGATGATTTCTGTATCATCTCGGCGTGGCTGAGTGGAGAAGATCGATCTGAGCTTCTCAAGCGGGCCTGCCTGAGAGCCGTTTTTGTATAACGTGGGCACTGCTCGAAGGATACAACCCGACCTACCAAACAACAAAAGGTGGGCTGAGATGAGATTATCTGGGTTGGCCCAGTCTACCAAACACACCCTAAATTCTTTCCTGCATGCATGACCGGCGAGGCGGAGCTAGCAATAACAGTTAGACTAGTTATAATGGGTAGTATCATCTGCATATGATACTAATACATGTTACTAACTCCACAATGCATGGTAACATATATGCAGTATCATATACGATTGCATTTATTAGCTTACAGACTCATCTTGCATTGCAATGTGTTATGTTACAATATCTACTTATGATATCACTATCACCTCTCTGTTCATTAACTACAGTGACATGTCATCTTTTTTCCAGGCATGAATTCTATGATACCACTTATGATACTCCCATTGTGGGTAGTCTTAGTGATTTCAAATCCTAAAATAAACTATACTAATATAAAAAATAGGATTAATGTGACCAGTTATGGTGTATTTATAGCTGCTCGCTTCTTATTCAATATCATCAACCTCAACATGTCTTTTTCATTGGGTTCTCTAAGGCAAATAGGACCAAAAAGACGGTTTGTCACTTTGGCGAACATTCACGCCGACTCGATTATACTATCCTCAACAATGCGAAGATACTCGTCGGTGCAGTCAGCCGAAACGATATAGGCCATAATCCTTGTCGATGCGGAGATTATTTTCTATGCCAATTAAGCCCGTAACATCCTCCGACGGGAAAATAGCGAAAATTGGCCTCGCGAAGTTCCGCTATATATTTTTATAAAGAGGGATTGCCGCATTTGTTACCTTCAACCGAAGTGAAGTGGATAGGTATGTATCTTTGTGAAGTAGTCTTGCATAAGCAGCTCTTTGTCGTGATAGCGGTTCCGACAAAGGCGGCTGAGAGTGGATCCTCTCCGCTTGTTATCTTACGATCCTCAAGCTCCTTCGTGACGAGAACTACCACCACTATTTGCTTTCGTTGGTTCTCGAGCAACAACGCCTGTACATCCGAGTTGTCAAACGAGGACAAGTCCTCGAGAAAAAATCATCGCAAGGGCTCAAATTCGTCTAAAATCCGTACATAAACACTACTGTATGAAAACCATCGATATGGGGTTAGGACATCTCCTACGGGGCTGCTCAAATCCGGACCGATTAGGTCCGGATTTTGTCCGTTTGAGCAGCCGTCCGCGGGCGTGTCCGCGCGGACTGGAGCCATGCGTCCTACGGAGCTGTTCAAATTGTGAGAGTTTTCAAAGTGCACATATAGTCAAATACGAAAATGCCCTGGAAATACAAAAAAAAACAAAATTGAGGCCACGGTTCAGGCCATGCCGGCCACGATCAGGCCATGCCGGCCACGGGGTGATGGACTAGTCTAGATGTACAAAATAGGATGCCAGCCACTGGTTCAGGCCATGTCGGGCAAGATCAGGCCATGCCGATCAGCCCTCGGCCTCCATGTACCGCTGCTGCTTCTCGTAGTAGGCCCTCTTCCTTGGGGTGAAGCAGGTCAGGTCCATGGCCATGATCTGCGCCTCTTGGGCGGCCAGAGCGAGCTCGACCTCCCTCCTCTTGTTCTCGGCCTCCATGGCCCTTGTCGAGGCTTCCAAGGCCCTGGTCTTTGCATTCTCCTCCTCTATCTCGAGCTTCTTCGTTTGGACGAGGAAGAAGTTCTTCGTCACCTCCTCTCGCTCCCGGCGCTTCTTCTCGTCCCTCTCGTCCTTTTTCTCGGTCTCCTTGTCCTTCTAGGTGATGAAGCCTTGGAGGGTCTCCTGCAGCGCGATCGTCGTGGCGTCCCGCTTCAGGTCGAGCTTGGAGTTGACCCGTCCCCTTGGCCTTTCGCTTTCCGGACCATCGGCGGAACCCGTGGCCATTGGCGGCACCCCTCCGGGCACGGCCACTCCTTTCTTGAGGGCGCTGTGAAGCTCCTTCCATTTCTGGTTGTCCTTGAGCTTCCGGTAGCAATGGGCGAAGTTGAATGACTTGCCCCCATGCTCGGCCTTGTAGACCTCCAACGCTTGGAACGCCTACACAAACGGCCATTGGAGGACATGGAACGACTACACAAACATCGAATGGATAAAGGAAAGGAAGGGTCACTCACCAAGTCGGCGATGCTGATGCCACTTTGCGGCCGGGCCGCAGCGTGCTCGAAGAAGCCGGTGAACTTGCTGCACTCCTGCGAGATGAGCCCGAACCTCTTTTGGATGGAGAGCTCGGTCCGTGTGGTGGCCATGGAGTACGGCTAGAGGAGGGCCCGTTCATGGTAGTTCCTGAACATCCTTGCCCAGTACGCGCTGCCCTTCATCTCTGCCTCGATAATGGTGTTCTGTCCCACCTCCATCCATGTGTCGCAGAGACACTCATCCTCCTTCTCGGTGAAGTCGGCGCCCCGCTTGACGTTCCTCCTCGCCGCCTTGGCCTGCTGGGTGAGCTCGTCCATGAACAACGGCATGTCGGCGATGTGGTGTTCGTCCGCTCCGTCCGCTCCGTCCTCCTCCAGCTCGTCCCCGGCGTCGATCTAGCTCGCACGGCCATTCTCGTTGATGAAGCCATTCATGTACGCGTCGCCTTCCTCAAACGTCAGTCCCGGAGTCGCCTGAGTCGACGGGACCGGCGTTTCGTCGAACAGGTTGCGGGGCACGGGAAGAATGCCCGGCGGAACGCGGATGCAACTTTTGCGGGGCGCGGACAGCCCAGAGCCCAGCGCGGTGTTCAGATCGATCGAGCCCACGGCGGAGCCGCGGAGCGGCGACGAATCTTCCACTTCAATCGAGTAGAAGGGCTGCGGCGTCGGGTCACGGCCGGGTCGGTACCCGTACGTCGGCGCGGGGGATGCGTCGGCGTCGGGGGGAAGCGTGACCGGGCCGCGGACGTGTTGGAGCTGGCAGCCTACGAGGGAGGCACGTACGTCGTGGTCGTGGTCACCGGACGCATGTCCAGCACGCTCATCACCGCTTCCGCCGCCGCCTAGGCGGTCCTGGTACGCTCGTCGTCCATCGGCGACAGCTTCTCCTCCTTCGCTCTCCTCCTCCGCCCCGTCCTCTTGGCCGACTGCTCCCTCCTCTCTTCGTCCGTGAGCACCTTCGGCTTTTGCATCGGTTTTGGCGGCGGGGCGACGGGTTCGGCCGGCGGGGCAGGGCGGGAAATGGATAGTGTTTTTGGCAGGCGGAGGCTGGGGGTGGGAGAGGAAAGGGTAAAATGTGTGCCTCTTTTTGGCGGGCCAGGGCGCCAAGTAGTGCACACGATTGTGTCCAGAGTTGTCCGGGAGGCTGCTCAATTGTTGACCAAATTTGATTCAGATTTGAGCAGCCGCGGACCAAAAAACGGACAACAGTCCGTTTGGACAGCCCCGCAGGGTCTTGGTTTTGTCCGGTGCTGCTCAAATCCGGACAGTCCGGGTCAATTGAACAGCCCCATAGCAGAATGCATGTCCGTATGCGTACTGTGGATACATGCAATTCCGGCCGGGGCACGGCGCCGGAACGTGATTCAAGTGGAGTAGAGAGGTAGGCTCTCCTCCTCCGCGTGCTTGCTGTCCCCCGACGCCCGACCGGCACCGGCACCAGGACACCACGCCTGAACTAATCTCCTCCTTTTCGAACGCTGTGCTGTGCAACCTGTTAAGCAACGTCGTTTGCTTGGCATTGTCGATCATCATCGTCGCAATCATGGACATGACATGATTGGTTTGGGTCTCTCTCGGCGCCATGCCACGCCACGCACGCACGTCCCACGTGCCCCAGCCAAGGTAGTTGCGACGGGCTCACGTGGAGCGGTGCGGGAAACGGGGAGGAAATCCGGGCGGGGTCACGTGAAGCAACGTTGTCCGGTGCGCCATGGATGGCCACAGCGACGCGGACGCCCTACAGGCTACAGCACCCCAATCATTGACATCCTCCTCCTCCTCCTCATCCATGCTTCATCTTTTTTTTCTTTCCTGTTTGCTTTCTTTCCCTGCTATGCTAGGAGTAGCTCCATGCCATGCCATGCCATGCCACGCCTTTTTATCCCAAACTGAAGTGCTCTTTTGGAATCCGACGTTTCACCCCGCCGGCCAATTATTGGTTTCGCCAATAATTGATCAGGAGCCGTCGTGCAGATTCCGCGTTCATCGATCCGTATATATCCGGGGTTATTGCCAAAATTAACCATGCTCGATCACTACTTTGTGCCCGCACGCATGATCCATCGTCACGTATGCCTGTCCTGTCGGGGATAAAGCGTACTACCTCTCTCCGTGCAGAATGTACGTAATAAACCAAGTGAAGATCGAATCGGCTCCAACCAGACAAGCATGGGCATAAATACATCAGCATCGCGCATCCGGTACGTACGTACGTGGACAGGATTGGATTGGACTATTCGCATTCTGGACCATGCCCATGGAGTAGTTTAGATGGTCATGCATGAGACTCCAAGTGCAAGTTGCTAATCTGTGTAGAGTACGTAGCACCATCCAAGTAGCCACAACTGTAAACACCGCGAAGGATAACCGAAATCTTATACTAATACGCCGATCGATCATTGTAAGTAGCCCCCAGCATGCATGCGCAGCCCCCTGCGGCTGCCGCCACGTCCCGCACAACGTGCCGGGTCAGGCTTGATCGCAGGCATGCAGAGGCAAGCTCGGCAGCCACGCGTGGCGTCTGAAACTCTGAATGATAGACCAATCACTAGCAGGCAGGCAGCAGCAACGAACTGATCCGAGAAAGGTCTTAGCTCTGACCAGCCCTAGCATACTTAACTTGGTCGCGGGGGTACGTATGCACCAGCACGACGACGACCACCTTGGGCTACCACGTGTCACGTGTGAGCTTGCATGCAGCACATGCATGCATGTACGACGCTACATGGGCATGTGCATGTGCATGCTCGTGCGGTGCAGAGCTGTTACCCTCTACTAGACAGCTCTAGCAGAATTCTTATCGTCGTGTGTGCAAGTGCAATCATATGCCGTCGCGTGTGAACGGGGCAGCGAGGCTATACTTTCTTCAGCAAAGGCAAGCAGCAGCCCTTTGTCAAAATCCAAGAATACTGCTGCGTACGTACTCTGCTGATCGGTTCAAAAATAACTGTATGTATGATGGACGTGGCCTGCGGCTCCTAGTCCTAGCTAGGTGATGAAGGAGAAGAAACACATGCATCGACTGGACGCAGCAATCAAGGGATCGTGTTCCCTCCAACTCCAAGGCCTGCTCCAGTACCTTGTTTACTCACTACACTAGTACTGTGCGCGCGTAGGAAGTATATCATATCGGGTGATTAGAACTACGTCACTTACGTTACGTACGTGGCCGGCTAAGCATGCATGCGTCTACTTGGTCCTACTCCTACTCCTACTCCCCTGGTTTCAGTAATCACCCACTAAATCAGGGACTGCTCAAGTCAAATCAATCACTACTCAGCTTTTTCCACAACTTTTGACCATCATCCTGGATGCGTAACACCCTAGTTTACCTTCCTTTCCTCTTGTCAAGGTCCTCCACAAATGACCTACCTTGTTTCCCTTTTTAATTTATTATTATAATTTCTCCATTCTAAAATAAATATCTCAAATATGTTTAAATATGCATTTATCTAGACATGTAACACATATAGATACATTCATATTTTTACAAACTGAAAACACTTAATTTAGGATGGATGCGGCAAACGTCCGCCGAAATAACAGCAAAAAATACGACGCTAGTATCAGTTTTTTTGAATCATCACTCCTCAAAGCTACTCCCAGCCCAACAAGACCTAGGAACACAGGTCCCTTCCCTCGTTGAAGGATCCACATCGTGGGCTTAGCCCAATAAATTCCTTACGACTGGTTGTTCGCTAGCTAGGCGCTAAAGTCTTACTGAAGTAATTTGGACGGCGAGCCATCGTGGGCTTGTTTGTCCTGGCTGATTTTGGATTCTCATTCGTAGCCCAATGTGATATTCTGGCCTGGAATGAATCGAGCCCGTTAAGTTGTATTTTTTGTTGATGATTGGTTTGAGAGGTAGCTTATCACGTTTGCCACGCGATTGTTAAGTTGTATTTTGGCCTGTGCATATCAGGAATTCATGATAAAACAACAACTGGATGCTTCTCTCTTTGACAAAGAAGAGGAATAGAGGATATGTCTATGGCATGTTTGTCTTTGTCTAACAGAGAGGTGTGGATATCAGGATATGGTCGAGTATGCGTCGTTGTCAGTGTTTCTTTAGCTGACCATTCCCGACATGATTGCAATATATGTCAGTGGCTTTGTAAGAGACTCTTAATTTATTCAGTTTCATCAGCATATCCATATGTTTGATAATTATCAAGCAACCTAGAGGTTATCCATTATCATCTCTCTATTTATCTACAAACCCACGCTACATATTGACTCAAGGCACACAACAATCATGTTTGATCCATGGTTCAAGTAGTCCATCGAGGCATGTATTTTTTCCTGCCAAAATAAACAACAATACCGTTAGGAGAAAAGTTGCTGTCAACCGACGTGCTCTGCTCAACTTTTTCCTAGCTACCATCTCCAGTTCTGCAATTTTCAGTCTCGACGCACTCTGATTTATCCGACGGTCATCGTTCTGGTTTTTAGCCTTTTAGGGCTTAATTAGGATATTTTAAGCCAAACGTGCATGCCGACTAGGTTTTGCTTTCTTCCAAAGCTATCCTGCTGGGATTGATAGCACAGACGATATTTTAACTAGTCCTTAGCAGATAAGATACCGTTGTCTTGTTTCCATAACTAAGATAAGATGTCCTCTCTGCTTCCTGCCTGAAGTATAATTTCATAATGCCCCCGGTTTTGCAAGTGAATAAATCTCGGTGAGCGCTCGTACTTGCGGCTGCAATCCTCTTTGACTAATGTCAGAGTTCAGATCACCTGTAATCCTGTGAACGTTTCCTATGGCAAAAATAAAATACTTTCCCTAAATAGGTCTAATGGAAAAACTTATGTTAATTTGTTGGCTTAGTGTCTCACTGATTCTGGTTCACATCAATCTACACCTTTCTTGAAAGAAATATCTCCCATCATGTAGATTACGATGGAGCTATACCTGTATGTGACGAGGTGGACGAGAAGGTGAAGCTAGATAGAGCGTAGGCCATGTAGCCATGAGAAATCTCAACTCCTAAAGGGTGAGCATATTTTTGGATTAACCGATGTTTGAATTTGAAAAGGACCGTGTGTGTAGACCCCCCACCCACCCCCGCCCGAAACCTTTTTTTGTTTCACATATGGTGCCCGCACAGTTCTATAAGCAAAATCCTGGATGTTTCTCCCCAAGTCCAAAGATGATACTACTTAACAAATTTACCAGTTTCACCAAAAAATCTCAACACATATACGATGAGAATATCGAGGCAACTAGGACCGACAACGGTTCTGAGTTCTAGAACTTCACCATGCAATAATTTGTTGAATAGGAAGACACTGAACACTAATAATTGGTACCAACACTCAACATAATGTTGTTGTGGAAAGGAAACATTAGACAATTATTGACATGACGTTACAGTGTTGAATGAATTCAACGCACCCATAATTTTGAGATGACAATAGGCACGAGGCAATGGACCGACTTCTCACTCAACCTAACATGTAAACATAGTAGTGGGGTTCTTCATACTGAGAAGAGAGCAACCTCGCTTGAGCATAGCGTGTCAGACACACGGGCCACCAGAATCGGAAACCAATAGCATAGAAGCAACACACGAAGGAGCAATGGAGAAAGGGCTTCCATTGCCTGCATACGCACGAAACGACGATGCTAAGGAGACGTGCAACCCCAATCCCTCCTAAGTCTGAGAGGGCAACCATGGTTCCGTGCACCAGCTAGGCACTTGACAAAGAGACATACCCCGCTTCGCAGCGACCCAATCATTCCCCACTCATACTTTCTCTCTCATTCCCGACTCCTCTCCCTCCTTGCCAAATCGCTAGTGTGTTCACTACATATTGTTGCTGCCTCCGCCACCCTATCCCCATGCCACCTTTGTCGTCGATGTTTTCACTGACATTGGTACATGAGTGAGGTTGGACTTGAATGGATCCGACTGCTTCATAGGAGTATGATTTGGTAAAAAGGGAAAACTTTTCTCTTTCGAAAATGCATTTTTCTTGTTAGCCCAAACAAACACTCTTCCTCTGACATAAAAATGGAATAAGTGACAAATGAATGGTAACACATGGTACCCATCCACGGTCCGGAAATGCTTTGGAGCCCGGTATCCTTTCTTGCATTGCTCTATCAAAGGATTGCACAACCATTCGTTTTTGAAACCAGCATCACTTTAGGGTCGTAGAGTCTGGTACTCCCTCCGTCCATAAAAGAATATCATAAATTTATCCAAACTTATATATATCTAGTGCACATACATGTAAATTTGCACAAACTTGTGACTTCTTTCTCTGGATGGAGTCTGGTACTACAAGTTTTGGTAGTGGAACAAATGATATGTTCCGGATATAGGAAAAGCACTGACAAAAACATTTATGAGCTAGCTGCTCGCGCTTTCGACGAACAGGAACAGCAGATCCGACGATCCAACGGCGAAAACGAAAGGAAACGACCGCAAGGAAGCGCGTCCACGCGTGCGTGAGCGTGAGTGCCAAGGAAGAAGACCACCCGCGGGAATATCCGCCACGTGGACGGCTCTCCCTCTCTCCCGACCACCTCCACCAATCACCACTCCACAGTCAATCCCCTCCCTCTTCCTCCTCCTCCTCCTCCTCTCATCACCACACTTCGCTTCCTCTCCCAGCCCACCTCTCCCCTCCGCTCATCTCACCTCCACCTCCGGCGTACGCGGCCAGCTAGCTAGGTAGGCAGCTCCCACGCCGGCGGGAGCGCTGGCGTCGTCGGGGATGACGAGGCGGTGCTCGCACTGCAGCCACAACGGGCACAACTCGCGGACGTGCCCCAACCGCGGGGTCAAGATCTTCGGGGTGCGTCTCACCGATGGATCCATCCGCAAGAGCGCCAGCATGGGGAACCTCTCCCTGCTCGCCGGATCCACCGGAGGCGCATCCCCAGCCGACGGAGCCCATGACGCGGCCGCGGAGGGATACGCCTCCGACGACTTCGTGCAGGGCTCCTCATCCGCAAACCGTGAGCGCAAGAAAGGTCAGCTCAGCTAGCTACTCATCTCTCTTTCTCATCACCGCCTATCTAAAGCTCTTAATTTTCTTTCTGGTACCGTCCCTCGGCTACCGCACATAGTAAGTAGTAAGTAGATCATCCCAGCCAGCTCCCCCAAAAAATCACGTTCGTGAATACTATCAGCTTCCATGTGTAGCTTTCGGTTCAGATAGTACTGTCAGCTGCCAAAGATCCAACCTTCAGTGTAATTCGTACTACTATGGAGTATGGAATTTCATAACACACTTGACCTGATACGTAACCAGCTCCTGGCATTAATTGGCACAACGATGACGTATACACTGTGGAGGCCGTTTGAGTGGATCATGACTCGGTGACGCCTTTTTTAGGAGCTCACCTCTGGATTCGTGTAGAAAAGGTTGTGAATTGCCTTTCAGCAACCGCGATAGTTGAGCTGATTCACTAGAAATTTGGCTTCGTTCACTAGAAAGCATGTACAGAGCCACATAAGCGCTGAGCTACCTTTGGAAAAAAAGTGCTACTCCATTGTGATGCAATCTAAACGTTTATGGTTACCTGTATGTATAGCTGCAATTAATGAGTATTGGTGGTGCACAAAGCTTAACTCTCTTCATTCGTTCTTATTGCTGATAGTTTCTTGTCATAATTCACAAGTGGACGATGACCAGTGATTTTTATTCTCACATGTTTAGTTTCGTTTATCATAGATTGGGGGTTCAAATGTTCAACTCAAGTAACAGTTGGAAATTCTTCAGAGCAAAACATATGACTTTGAGCGCCGACGGCCCTCCATTAGAAATAACATACTAGAGGCGTGGACATAATGGATTACCATTTGCTCGTTTATTGTGTCTGACTGAGCTAGAAATTTGGAGTACAGTTTGGTAGTGTTGTCTTCTTGACCTGCTATGTAAAGGAACAAACTGTTACATCCCCTTTTTTGCGTGGCAAAGACCTTTTTTCTTAGTTTCCTTTATCTTGGATTCTCAGCAGAGATCATCAATTCATAAGGCCACGTTCGTCTCCTTGTGTATGTTATTTCTGGGCCCTTCACCCACTTAGTGTTTTCATGTGGTGATGCTAATCTCCTTGTACTATATCATATTTACATTTAAGCACATAAGCTTTTCGGTACTCTACTGATGTGGTTGCCAGATCATCTCTCTGTTCTACAACTACAACTTCCTGTAGCTTCATGTTCTTCCAGAGGTGTTTCTTTGTGTAGTTTTCAGTGGGCGATGATACAATCCTTGTATTGTTTTGATCAATACAATAATAATGGGCTGATATATGCCATATTTCTATTCTTAAATTAGCTTTATATCAGTATCTGTTCACTAGCCACATGTAGCTTTGGTTGTGGCTCCCTCCCTGCATTGGCTGCATGTGGTGTTTTATCTGCGATGTTCCTTATTAAGACTGCGGCTTTTGTGCAGGGGTTCCTTGGACTGAAGAAGAGCACCGGAGGTTTTTGCTTGGGTTGCAAAAGCTTGGAAAAGGTGATTGGCGAGGGATCTCTCGTAATTTTGTGGTCTCAAGAACACCTACTCAAGTAGCAAGTCATGCTCAGAAATATTTTATACGCCAAGCCAACATGAGCAGAAGGAAGAGAAGGTCTAGCCTTTTTGACTTGGTACCCGACGAGGTAGATTCTTGATCTTATTATTTGATTATTACGCTTGTATGGCTTAAGTTGTCCTGATTCTGTTTTTGTAGTATGGCAAGAGGATTGCTCATTTCTTTGGTGGTGTTTTCAATATTGCTTCCTTAGTCCTTATGCTAGAATTTGCGTGAACAGCTGTGGACACACTATTTCATTTCTTTAGGAAGATATTACATTGCACTTGGACAGTTGGTGTATAATTTAGAACTGATGGATCTTATGTGTTTAACAGTCTGACCTGCCACCTCTTCCTGGGAATCATGAACTAGAGGCCCAAATATTAAATCAACCACCGCTACCTCCACCCAGGGAGGAGGAGGAGGAAGTTGAATCGATGGAGTCAGATACTTCTGCCATTGCAGAGAGTTCTTCAGCTTCTATCATCATGCCAGAGAATATGCAGTCGAGCTATCCGGTGCTAGTTCCAGCATATTTCTCACCATTCTTGCAATTCTCAGTTCCTTTCTGGCAAAATCTGAACGATGGAGATGATTTTGGACAAGGAACACATGAGATTGTCAAGCCTGTTCCAGTTCATTCAAAGAGCCCGATCAATGTTGATGAACTTGTGGGCATGTCGAAGCTAAGCATAGGGGATTCTAAGCAAGATACAGTATCTACTTCTCTTTCCCTCAAAACGGTAGGAGGTCAAAGTAGACAATCAGCTTTCCAAGCAAATCTCCCAACGAGGGCTCAGGCGTGAGCCCCCTCAGCACACAAACTGCATTTAGATGAGATCCTGGCAAAATAAGCTTTGCCTCTTCTTTTTCTTTTTTAAGATTAACCGTGCTCTGTAGTCTGTACCAATGTGCCGCGTGTTGTAAGTTATGTTATGTATGAATGCATCTGTTGTTTGTATGGCGCACATGATATATGCCACTGCATGTTAACAGAACCATTAATGTTAGTGCTGATCTCCGTGGTTGTATTGTAAACTCTTATATATGAAAAAAATAGCCAGTTTGAACTTTAAAGGGAATTCTGTTCATTCTGATATATACAATGTTCGTTGCTGAATGGGATATTGATGAAGCACTGTCTTCAATTTTTGTCAGAATATTGGAAATGTGGAGCTGGCTATGTAGTCACGTTCTTGTTTTTTGCAGAGTTCTCAGGATTTTATTTATGGTGGCAAGAAGCCACGCTATATATTTTATCAATGGGTGCTGCTTGATTTGTTCTTATTTGGTGGCATATGTGTCCATATGGTTTTATGTATATGTTGGTAAGAACAAACTGATTATTGGATTCTCCTTGTGGACATGCTAATTTGGGACGTTCTCTAGGACTGTACCTTTCCATCCCGATCCAAGTGTTGCGTGTGTCGTTGGTGACAGTAGTGGCCGCTGGCAAGTCCCTTTCAGATAGTGAAATATTTCCAAACTGTTGGGTTATGTATGAATCCATTATTTGGCCAGCCGAGGACCTGTCCCTTCTACATCGTTAGCAGAAGTCATTATACACTGCCTTTCAGATACGATTTACTTATCTTTCCTCTAAACGAAAGTGACTTCAGATCAGTAATCTTAGCATTTAAAATGGTTCGTATGTAGGAACTGGCAACAGCAACTGCAGGGCTATCAGGTAGCACAGTAAGATGCAATTACACTTACAAACTCATCTGCTAATTAAATTTCCCATACTATGTTTTCCTTGCAGGTTTTCGTCAAGTACATTCCAACTCAGAAAGCCCTAGGAGCTCGACAAGGTGATTTTCCCTGCTTGCTGCTCCTTTTCCTCACCTTCCTTACCCTCTACCTCCCCGACAATCTTCTTCCAGAACCAATGACCCCTCCAGACCTGCTCCATCTGCTCCATGGGAATCTTCTTTGTCTCTGGCAGGAACATGTAAATAAGCAGCGTCATCACACAAATCCACGCGGCAAAGACGAAGAACGTCCCTGACTTAAGGCGGCAGAGGACAGCGAGGAATGTCTGGCCGATTACAAATGTCATCAAGAAGACCACAGCAACCACAATGCTCTGCCCTGCTGATCTGATCTCCAGCGGGCAGATCTCAGTAGGGACAAGGAATGTGAGAGGTCCCCATGACCATGCGAAGCCCGCAACAAACACACACATGGTAATCAACACAAGGTAAGCATAGTCCTTATCCATCAGCCCATAGTCCTTGAACTTTAAAGCGAGGATGACGCCAACAGCAAGCTGCGACAGGATCATCTGTATGCCGCCTACGAGGAAGAGCTTCCTGCGCCCGAACCTGTCGACTACCATCATCGCTACGATGTTAGCAAATGTCGCGCAGAGACGCGTGACGACCGAGGACAGGAGTGATGCGCTCTCTTTGAGGCCGATCGTCCGGAACATCACCGGGGCATAGAAGTTCATCACATTGATCCCGGTGAGCTGGTTGAAGAAAGGAATTAGCAACACCATGGTAAGCTGTGGCCTGTATTTCCTCTTGAATATGTTTCTGAATGGATATCTGGATGCCCTTGAGAGGTTGCTAGCAGAGACCAAGTCATCCAGCTCATTCTGCACCGAGGTGGTTCCACGCAGCTTCTGAAGCAGGGCTCTCGCTTTTTCTGTGTCACCGTCACGCTGGATTATGAAGCTTGGTGTTTCGGGGAGGAAGATTGCGCCGATGGTCAGAAATGCAGCAGGGACTGCAGCCATGGATAGGGATATCCTCCAGCCCCACCCTGCTGTGATTTTCACCACACAGTAGTTAAGGATGTTTGCAATGAGAATGCCGATGCTAATGCTGAGCTCGAAACCATTGTTGATCGCACCGCGGTACTGTGGTGGCGCCATTTCTGACAGGTACAATGGGATCGACTGAAAAGTTAAATTTCACAGTAAGGTACTTTGCACACTTCACAGTGTCCTTTTGAACACAACGACTCAAAAATTATTGGCTTGAATTCTGCAGCGGGTGTTACCTGGTTAGTGAACCCCAGGCCTATGCCCAGCAGGATCCGGTTGAGGAGCAGCATGGGCACGTTGACGGCTGCACCACCGAATACCGAGCCAGAGATGAAGATGGTGCCGCCGATCAGCATGGACGCACGGCGGCCGAACCTCCTCGTCACGGATGACGCAATCAGCGTGGCGACGAGGCCAGCAATGTAAAGTGATGAGGTGAAGACGGTGAGGAGCTCGCTGTCGAACTGGCAGTAGTGGCTGACCTTGCTGTCCTGCTTGTGGCGGTACACCTCCGGGAAGAATCTCCTCAGAAATGAATCCATTGAGGTGACACCACCTATAAATTATTATTAGGAGTCATGAGTTCTCATAATGGAAGTTGTTCTAAATAAGTTCTAGTAACGTAAGAGAAAACCCCTAGTCTCTGCACATTTGGCTCCTACTGCAATATAGAGTGACGATAGTGGATAAAGGCCAGAGATGGGTAACTACATGAGCATATGACCGATACTACTAATACAATATAATCTCAAGTATCACTTGCATTGTAGCTCTCTGATGATTTGTTGCTCTCTTAGATCGATTGTCTTCATTGGACATAACAAAAGGCTTAAGTTGGTCCAGTGTACGAGTTAAGATTTTTTTTTTGTTTTCAATGGAAGAAACAGCCCGGTTGCAAAATGTTGTCTCTTTCCTTTTTTATTTCTGGTGACAATGATTAATTGACTCTTGGATACAGGGGAAAGCAGCTTTATAATACTTCTCTCAAATAGTCCAGGTGTATATTGTATCGCAGGTTCACTCTTCATGAATTATTTACGGCAAGTAGAAACTGAGCAATTTACAAAATAAAAATGATGTACAACTTTGCTGAACTTCACTACCAAATGTACAACATATATACCCTCATCTTGAATGCCATTTCTTTTACAAGCGGGTATATATAGTGAACTAATGCATCGTGGGTGAAATGATGCAGTTCTCGCAATCTGCCTACAAAAAGAAGTAACGCATGGCGGGTGACATGATGCACTTCTAGCGATCCCTACCTATAAAAAGGATCTTCTGAATCAGGGTCTCTGCGTTTCTTACTTGCATGCACCGGAAAGGAGAAAATAGGATGTTTTATTTCAGCTCCCAGCACTTCAGCAGCTAGCTCGGTTTGGACAAGCAGCTGCTCAAAATTACAAACGTGAACCGGTTAGCCTTCGCGTTCCGGTGGTAAAGCACTAGTGATACGGGCTGGATGGTAGAGTGCAGGCTGCGTATGCAGAAATGAGAGGTATCAGGATGACTTGACTCGCTAGTGTTCTTCCGCAGAGAGAGAATCGATGTTCCAGACGTCTCCTTTAAGCCGTGGTGTTTCCCGGTGCGCTTGTCAAATCCGCCAGGCGATCCCGTCAGACCTCCAAGATCAACTGCGTTCCATTCCTCACAGAAGAATTTGGTTGCTGTGCAGAGCTAGTTATTATTTTCACAGTCACACGAAGAGACGCAACGCAGAGCAAGATACCACCATATTGATCTGATGGCCTAAATCACTTCGAGGCTAGATTATATGGCCAACATCACCGAGAGGATGAACTGCGGGCAGGGAGACCCGCATCAAGTTGTAAGGAATAAGGTAATGGAAAATCATAAAAATAATGTAAATTTAAAGGATCAGGCCAATTATGAAGTACTTCCTTCATGACAATATTCATATCTCAATGAATAAAACATGTATATTGCATCTTAAATACATGAACCTGAAATTTGTATAGAAAGCAAAATTGCTGATACCATATTGCCTCTATTTTTAAACTACACCTGAGATGTTTTTAGCTAAGAAAACATACTTCACAGTTTCAAAAGCTTCAGCTATACTTCAGCTCTATACCGTATCGCAGATTCACTCTTCATGAATCATATGCGATAAGTAGAAAATGAGCTTTACAAAACAACTGATGTGCAATTTTTTGAACTTAACTGGCAAATGTAATGTCATAATTTACATCCCTTACTATGTACTCTTTTAGTCATGGAGAAATGTAAACCACAAGTTTCTATTTTCGGTGCACCTGATGAGTTGGATTTTTGAAGTTGCCCTACTCTTTTAGTGAGATTATAATGTATCATTATTTTGATATATTTAGTTGGTATCTTGTTAGAGAAATCTTTACTCCCGTTTTAAAAACCCTTTTATCCACCATGTTGTTTTGCTCGTGGCCAGTGCTCTTAACATATACTCCCTGATCCACAATCTAAGATGTTTTAGTTGCTGCACATGTTGTCTAGATTCGAACTAAAATGAGTGGACATATACATTAGAACATGTCTAGATACATGTGTATACATGTGAATGTGGAAAATGTCTAATACTTCTTATATTGTGGAACAGAGGGAGTAGCTTATGTCTGTAAGATAGTTCTAGTAGTTCGCACTAGGGCTGCTTCATTTTCAGTTGCATGGTCTTCATAAGGAGGAGTGATATTTAACATGTCTGTCTGTTAGAGCTATCTTGTTTATTTTGTATGAGAGGAGAATAGGAGATCCTAGTTATTACTACCAAACGGATAGTAAATTGATGCATGGTAGGTGGAATCAGTCATGGGTGAAGTGATGCATTTTTCGCAGTCCCTGCCTACAAAAGGGATCTCACTCAGGGTCTGCAATTCTTACTCGGGTTCACAAAAGAGGATAAAATAGGACGTTTCATTTCAGCTCTTAACACTTCAGCAGCTAGCTAGGTTTGTTCAAGCAGCTAGCAGTTGGAAACTACAAACATGATTTGGCCGGTTAACGTTCGTGTTTCGATGGGAAAACAAGCAGTGATATGAGCTGGATGCTAGTATGCAGGGTGCGTGCGTAGGAATGAGAGGTATCAGGATGACTGAACTACGCGTGACGGTACGACTATGATGAATCGAGGACCCAGACTGTCTTTGAAGGCATGGTGTTTCATGGTACACTTGTCACAGCTGATCCAGCCACTCCTCCTAGATCAACCAAGTTTCAGTTCGTATAAGAACGGATTGTAGGCTTGGTTTGGGCGGGCAATTCTGCACGCACCTTTGGTGGCAATTATTTTTTCCCACTGCCCACAAAAGCAGAAGTGGAAGAGTATTGGGTTTGGGCCAATTTCAAGGTCACATGAAAGGAGAGTAAGATATCACGCCACCATCTCTAATGGCCTAATCTCAAATTGGTATTGGACAATCACAGAAAATTTAAATTAAAAAAGATCAGGACATTTATGAATAGTACTTCCTTTCCTGGCAATATCTTATATCTCATAAGAGGTTTCTTAGTTTGATCGACTCCTCTAGTGTAAATTTCCTAGCTTGGTTCCATTGACAGTCATCAGTGGTACGGTGTTCCATCATGATAGTTTTTTTTTCGGACTAATAAATTTATGCTGCATCTCAAATGCACGGAACTAAAATCTGTTAGGACAGTTAAATTTTCGATTCCAGACTGCATATATTTGTAAGCCACACGTGATATGCTTTCAGATACAAAACATATTTAGCAGCTTCAGAGGCTAACTCATTAATGTGGATTGCTAATTATTTCTTGATCAACATGTATCACATCCAGTAATGGTGATCTGATGCATTGCGACAGAATTATTGCGCACTGAACATAAGAAAAGTTCTACTTACTTAGTTGGTGTTCCATCATGATAGTTTTTTTCTGACTAATGAATTTATGCTGCATCTCAAATGCACGGAAATAAAATCTGTTAGGACAGTCAAATTTTCGATTCCAGACTGCATATATCTGTAAACAACACGTGATATGCTTTCAGCTACGAAAACATATTTAGCAGCTTCAGAGGTTAACTCATTAATGTGGATTGCTAATTATTTCTTAATCAACATGAATCGCAGCAACTCATGGTGATCTGATGCATTGCTCGACAGATATAGAGGAAGGCCTCTCTGTGACAGAATTATTGCGCACTGAACATAAGAAAAGTTCTAATTACTGATAAAAAAGAAAACTTCCCAGTGTCTGAACTGAAGCCATATATGAATGCACAAGAATTAAATGGCACGCCGTGTCATGCAAGGAGATAAAAGCTATTTTGGTTTCATCAAGGGAAATTGTAAGAAAATTAATTCCTTTCAGGTACTATATATACGAGTACATCTTGTGAAAGTTCACACGGTAGGTATGCCGGTGAGTGGTGGAGTAGAAGATGAACGAACCGGAGATGCCGAGGTCGTAGCCGAAGAGTATGCCTCCGCTGCCGGCGACGACGCAGGTCAGCACCACGAACGGCGTCACCCGGCCGCTGTACCCCCCAGCGCCGCCAGGCACCTCCTCCACGAACGCCCCTATCGCCATCACTCCCCTCCGTCCCTTCCTCTCCTAGTCAGTCCAAGGGCAGTGTCGTCTTCCGGAGAGAGAGGCGGCTATTTATTTGGGATGGATGTGATGCTGACGTCCGCGCAGTCCGGCGGAAACGGCCGCACGACGCCGGCGAGGTTGACACCTTTGACTATCATTCGTCGGTGGGCTTTTCTTGTTGTTGCGTCTACGAACTCAACCCATCGGGCTTCACCTGGCCCATCCGACTCATTAGCTGGGCCTGGGAGTGGCTTATCAGGCGTTACACTCGGTATCGGTTGCAACTATGAGATCCAATCTGCCGGTCGCCGCCGGCGAGCCGCAGCCGGTGGCGGAGGCGGAGTCGATCAAACAAAGAAACCTCTGACAGGTACAACGGGATCGACTGACTGAAAATTTTATTTTCATAGTAGGAGTAAGTGTTAAGTTCAGTTCACGATGTCATTTTCGAAAAAGGAAACAAATATATTCAGAAATATCACATGCACTTGCCACAAAATTAACCAATGACTTATTAGGCAATCAGTCAAATACAGTATGATTCTTTGAGAGGAAGACATTTAAGTTATCATGGTGAACTTTCGGCTGTCGAATTTCATCAGCTTCACAAGTTGGGACATATTACATCTACATGAATCTTATATCTGTAATGTCAGAGAAGACTGTTGTTTCTCAGGTTCGCAAAGTCGAACAAGATTTGTGAATTGATGCAGGGTGCTGTGAAGATGATCATTCTATTATCTAAAATATTTTACACATGTCTGACAATTCACTTTGCTACTATTTTTTCTCTCTTAAACCATCACATATATATACCGTGACACAAACTGACACAAAAGGCCTGAATTTTTGTAGCAGGTGTTACCTGGTTAGTGGTTAGTGAACCTTGAGGACTGAGGTCTATCCCAACAGTATTTAGGACCCTCCGCTCGTTCAAGGCCGCTCTCGGAGCGCACGGAGCGATGGGCTTATTTTGCAGAGCGGCCTAAAAACGAGCTCCACCACATGCCTAATTATTTTCTAAAACATAGCGGAGTTTTATCCCAGGAGAGGTTCCAAACGGGCCCTTAGTCGAGGAGCAGCACGGGCATGCTAACGGCTGCACCACCAAACACTGAGCCGGCGATGAAGACGGTGCCGCCGAATAGCATGGACACACAACGCCTGAACCTCCTGGTCACAGATGACGCGATCAACATGCATGCAGGGCCGGACCGGAGCCCCCCGGGGCCCCATCAGTATGTATTGTACAGTATACCTATGTATACGTATGTCAGCCCAGCAAGAAATAAAACAGAATAACTAGACTAATGGGTTGTCAGCTGTGAGCTGTGTGCGTGACTGGGGAGACAAAAGGTCAAGTGGTAGAAAAAGGCAAGCAGGACGCCGCCGGCTGCCGAGCGATTTGTCCGTGCTCTCTCAAGTCTCAATCTCCCTTAGTGGTTGTTTGGATATACGAATTTAGAGGCCAGTTTTACCAAACCACGTTTTAGGAAGATTTTTGTTAAAACGAGTTTTGCTCTCAATTCTGTTAGGAATGAGTGGATCCAGAACCATGTTAGGCTACCTTTAAACACAAATATTTGGCTACTGCACGAGGCCGGCCTGCTCCTTTGTACGTGCGGCGAAACCTGTGAGGAGCTCGCTGTCCTGTTAGCTCAAGACCTGCCCTGTTAACAAGGTGACGAGGCCGCCAATGTAGAGCGACAAGGTGAACACAGTGAGGAGCTCGCTGTCTAACTGGTGGTAGTGGTTGACCTTGTTGTCCTTTTTGCGGGGGTATACCTTGGGAAAAATCTCTTCAGAAATGAATCCATTGAGATGACACCACCTATAAATTAGTAGGAGTCATGACTTCAGGTAGCGAAAGTTGTTCTAAAAGACAATCTAGTAACGAAAAGGAAAATCTCCCGGTGTATCCATATTTGGCTCTTACTTCAATATAGAATGACTATTGTGGATAAAGGCCAGAGATGGGTAACCGAGCGAGCATATGGGCGATACCAATAATACAATATAATCTCAAGTATTGTTTGTATTGCAACTCTATGATGATTTTTTGCTCTCGCAGACTGGCAAACGAGCCTTGACACCCTCTGTGGGTGGAGGAGGAGTGTTAGATCCTAATTTTGATGCTTCTTTTGCTAAAGAGCTTTGCGGTTTACTCGCCTGTTTAGAGGCGACTAGTCTTGAATATGGTAAGGATATTGTTGCTTCTTGGTAGGGAATGTTGTAGAGGATCTAATCAGAAAGGTGGAGAAATCTCTCAAGGTGGCTACTATCAGGGGTAAGAGAAGAAAGAGGGAAATTGTAAAAAAAACTTCGACTGATATGGGGTCCTAGAGTTGTTGTGAGATCGTGGTTGTTATAGGTAGCGGGAGGTTGTTCTTGCCTTAGATGTTGCTCTATGTGGTCATATGGTGTTGGTGTATGTTGTATGATTTTCGCCCGGTTTCTTCCGTTAATAAGGCACATTCCTCTTAATTAATAAATAAGTCATAGCTTTTGCATTTGTCTCAAAAAAAAGGACAACAATGTTATAACATTAGGTTTATTCGTTACATTTTATTAGATATAGTAATATATTGTTCCCCTCATCATACTTCGCAGGTCTCCTCCAAAGTTTACTTATGTGGAGAAGATTAAGACTTTGTGTCACACATGAAAAAAAAGGGATTGGTATGTTCCATAAATACTTCAGCTCTATATTGTATCGCAGGTTCACTCTTCATGGATTATTTACGACAAGTAGGAAACAAGCTATTTATAAAAAAATATTGATGTACAACTTTGCCGAACTTTGCTAGCAAATGTACAACATATATACGTTTATTTTCTTCTTTTTTCTTTTGTGTGGGAGATACTACTATACTAGTAGTTGTTATCAATCGGGAAGTGAATTAATGTATGGTTGGTGAAATGATGCACTTTTCTCGATCCCTGACTACAAAAATAAGTAATGCATGGTGGGCGACACGATGCTCCCTCCCTATAAAAAGGATCTTGGGATTCCGGGTCTCTGCATTTCTTACTTGATGCACCGGAATGAGAAAATAGGATGTTTCATTTCAGCTCTCAACACTTCAGCAACAAGCTGGGTTTGGTCAACCAAAGCTACTGAAAAATACGAAATGTTAACGATATGTTCAGGTGGTAAAGCAGAATGAGAGTAGTGAAGTGAAGTGGGCCTAACTCAACTGGTTGGTTCCTTGTGGTGGAACCAGACCACCCAGGTTTAAGTCCTAGACTTGACATGGGTGGTCACACTTTTCTGGATTTTCTAGGAATTAACCGGCGCTATGCTTTCAGTGATAGGTGACGTGCACGTCAACAGCGAGGCGCCTGTGGTGACTTCGTCAACCTCAAGATCTGCCGGACCGGTCTCTCGGAGGTGCTCATAGGGGTAGGGTTTACGTGCGTATGTTCATAGGGGTGTTTATACGTGTGTGTTTGTAAACGTCTGCGTCTGTGCTGGGTTTCTCAAAAAAAAAGAATGAGAATAGTGAAATGGGCTGGATGCTAGACCGATGGCTGCGTACTTAGGAATACTTAGGAACGAGAGGTGTCAGGATGACTTGGCTCGCCACAAACCTTCGACGTGGAGAGAATCAATGTTCGAAACGTCTCTTTTAAGCCGTGGTGTTCAAATCTGCCGGCTGATCCTGTTGGCCCTCGACCAACCAAGTTCCAGCCTATAAAAGAGAGTTAGTTTGCCGGATTGTAGAGTTGGGTTTGGGTCGGGGGTGCAATCGTGAAAGGATCATCGGTAGTTCTTTTTTCCGCCATGTCATAGGGCAGTCGCTCGCTGGGCACTGGAAAGATTGGGTACTTGGTTGAGGGGGCATTTCACAGTCAAACGAAGAGACCCAAAGCAGTCAAGTAGCTCCACGGGACTATAAATCATAAAGGAATGTAATTTGAAAGGATAAGGGCATCTAAGAAATATTTATTTCCTGACAACATCTTATATCTCACATTTTGTTTCTTTGTTTGATTTGTTACTCCATTGTAAATTTCCTCTCTCAGTCGTTTGGATAAAACGCAGGAAAAACACAAGAAAAGTGTCTCGATCCTACGCACTTGAGTGTAAAAAAGAGGTTGTAGTGGATGTTCAAATTCATATAAAATTGAGGCATAGGAATCCAATCCATAGGGTTTTGTTCACATCATTCGTTTAAACCAAAGACAATCCATAGGAAAATTTTCAAGGCTTGAAATCCTTTGAAATTCCTCCAATCCAAAGAGGCCCTAAAGCTCTATATTGTATCGCAGAGGAACTCTTCATGAATCATTTAGGATAAGGTCAGCTATTTACAAAACAATTGATGTATAATATTGTCAAACTTCACTAAAGCGTAATCTGGTAATTTACATCCCTTATTATGTACTCTTTAGTCGTGGAGAAATGTAAATCAAAATGAGCTGGATTTTTTAAGTTGCCATGCTCTTTCTTAGTGAGATGATAATATACCATGACTTTGATATATTTAGTTGGAATGTTGTTAGAGAGTTCTTTTAGAATTGTCAAAGAATGTCGAATGATTTTTCCCACCAAAAAGATTATTAATCCCGCTTGTTGTTTTTCTCTTAACCTAAGAAAGAGTGATATCTATAGTATATAAATGTGAGCAACCCACTAATATTAATTCTCTCAACATATAAGGTATCCACCTCATCAATCATCTATAAGCATGCCACCTAATCAAATATGCCACATAATTTTCGAAATTTTCGTGCAGCCAGGTCACCCAATTAGTTTTTGCAGCCACGAGCGACCCTTCTGTTCCATGTTCGCCACTTTCCCTTCTTGGTTTATTTACTCTATTCAATTCACCGATTCCATTCCACCGAGCTAATGCAGGGGTAACTGTCGGATCTTCTTTCGGCTTTAAGTATCAGCGCTCGCTGATCCTGTCATCTCCACCACATCTGCATCTATCTCAACAACCTAGATTCGTCAAGTTTAGCCTGACTGGATAGCCCGATCTTGAAGCCAACGCCCTCGACGCCCAAGGCCAGTTGATGATGCGCTCCCATGGCATTGCATATATACTCCTATTGTTTGTTTGATGAATTTCCCGGTCAACAAGTATCCCCCATTGCATCGTCACCGGGATATCAATGGGTCAATGTCCTTGCACAACGCCTTGGCCAGCGGCGAGGTGTTCCCCTGGTCTTTCTCACTGTTGCTGCAGCGGCCTCTATGGCATACTAGCCTGAACCCCATACAAGTGCGCCGGCAGAAATCCAGGTGGTGATAGCCTCAACATCCAAGCAGAGAAGAAAAATAGAACTATAATACCATAACGTCAAGGGTGGCCTAACGGAGATGAATCCTGTGATTATCAATCAGGTGAGACGAAGTCTCTCAGCCTGTCTTTTGCTGATCTTGGCATCCTCTCTTGATCTCTTCCTCTTCTCTGATTTTAGTTTTAAAACCAATGAGTTGTGGATACAAGTGGCAGACTGGGAAAGCTGCAACACGTAGTTGCATGATCAAAACGATTATTCATTTATTTTTATTGCCAACATACAATTCGCCAAAATTCGACTACCTTTCGCCTAAAAAACACTAATGAATGGCATACTACTGAAGATAGATTGTAACAGTTTTTCAAATCATAGTTGTTGTTTCCCATTTGCAGTTTAGGGAGGAAAATTTCAAACGTCAAAGAATGTGATATGATTTGTTAAAGGGTTGTAATTAAAATGAAAGTGACAGGAAGAAAATCAATCAATAGCTTCGAGTATGGGACTCATATTGCTTCCTTGTTAGTCTATAAAATATCACTTGAATGTTATTTTTAAAAGGTCAAGCAAAATGCATACCATTGATAGTTTTCAATCATACTTCATGGTGTTGGATCCTATTATGTACCCACTTCCATCTCTTTGCATCAGTATGCACCTGATGATCTTTCCTTTTTCTTTTTAATGAAACAAAACCGATCGAATCAAAAGTATTCACAGTATATTTTGTTCACATATTCAGAATTGTGTAATAATAAAATATTGTGCTACATGTTCCCACCGCAATGCATAGGGAATCATCTAGTTCAACATGTTTGTCGGTTAGAGCTATCTTATTTCTTTTGTACGAGAGGAGATCCTAGTAATTACTACCAAACGGATAGTAAATTAATGCATGGTGGGTGATATCTGTTGTGGGTGAAATGATACATTTCTTGCGATGCGATCCCCACATACAACATAGAATAAAATAGATGTTTCATTTCAGCTCTTGGGACTTCAGCAGCTAGCTATTGAAAAATACAAATGTGATCCGCGCGTTCACATTCGCCTTCACGTGGTAAAACAGGGAGCGATATGGCCCTGATGCAGGGTGCGTGTCTAGGAATGAGAGGTATTAGGATGACTTGACTCCATAAAAAGGAGCACCATAACATGATTCAAAAACGGGTCTTTAGAAGTGTGATGTTTCGTGGTGCACTTGTCAAAACTGCCGGTCGATCTAGACATGCCACACTCCTTCTAGATCAACCAAGTTTTAGTTACAACTTATTGCAGGGCTCTGTTTGGGCAGGAGATTGTGGGTGGCTCTGCGGCGGCAGCTGTTTTTCCCCACTACCCGACAAAGCAGAGTGATATCTTTGTTTGATAGGCTCTAGTGTGAATTTTCTAGGTTTTTCCCAGCCACATTTATTAATGGTAAGTGTTTAGAGTTTTTTCCTTGGTCCTTGGCTAAAATATCTATACTGCATCTCGAATACACAGAGCTAAAATCTTTTAGGACAATAAATTTGGATTCTGGACTGTATATAATGCTGATACGATGCATTGCTCGCTAAATTACCTTACTAGGCGCATGAGCGATCGCGTGGTCGAGACGCATCCTCCTCACCTTCTTGTGACCCTTTTCTCTTCTTTCCTCCAATATTCCCCACAACCGAGACGACGCCGATAACACTGTTGTGACCGGTAGGGAGTTGCGTCAGAGAAAACGACGTCGGAATGGACCGAGGCGACAACTTATTAGTGGGGGTGGGTGTACGACACCGGAACCAGAGATGAAGGGGTGCATGGGGCTTAGAGGAATGGTCGGATTACGGCGGCAAACCGACGGGAGGGGCGATTTGAGAAGACGAGGCGATGAGGTGGCCACAGGTGGGTTGACAGCGGTTTCACCGGCTATGGATGTGGGGCTGGAGACGATCTTTTTCCTCTCAACGTTCTTATCATTGTGTTGTCGGAATCCGCGTGAGCACTCATGAGCGCGTAAGCTAACCTCGTCCCATTGCTTGTGCGTGCACTCTAGTGAAATTGCCGATGCCTGCGCCTAGTTGACGTGGTACACGGAGCGTACCTGAAAGAGCATCTTCTAATTGACCCTTGTTTTGGTGCTAATGACAACACAATATGTGTTCTAACATGGCTATTAAAGTTTACATGTTGTATCTAAGATTTTAGCAAAAAGGAAACGATCGAAACGGGCGCTGCGAAAGCTTTCCAGCAAGCCTTGCTCCAGGCAGCGGTAGTACCGCTGCACTGGACTGAGCCTTGCTCGGGCCTTGGCTGCCGCTGGCGGTACCGCCCGAGCTACCGCCGTTTTCGGCGCTCTGTTGCGCGGTGCGGTACCCCCAGCGGTACCAGAGCGGTACTACCGTTGTCCAGCGGTACTACCGGCCCTTCCAGCGGTAGTACCGCTGTGTGTTTTTCTGCAGGTTCGCAGGCCAGCTCTAAGTCGAGGTACCGCCAGCGGTACCGCCGGAGGTACCGCCGTTTTCACCCTTCTGTTTCTCAGAGCGGTACCTCCAGCGGTACCGGAGCGGTACTACCGCTGTCCCCAGCGGTACTACCGGCCTCTCCAGCGGTAGTACCGCTGCGTGTTTTTTTGCAGGTTCGCAGGCCAGCGCGAAGTCGAGGTACCGCCCGAGCTACCGCCGGAGGTACCGCCGTTTTCAGCCTTCTGTTTCTCAGAGCGGTACCTCCAGCGGTACCGGAGCGGTACTACCGGGCTCCACAGCGGTACTACCGGTATCGCCAGCGGTAGTACCGCTGCGTGAAGTTGGAGTCGCAGTAATGCGCGTGAAGAGGGCAACGGCTGGATTCAAAGGTCCAGCGGTACTACCGGCCTCTCCAGCGGTAGTACCGCTGCGTAAGTCACAGATCCAAACGGCCAGTTTTGGAAGAACTATAAAAGGGGCCCTTCACCTACCTTTGAAGACTTGAGCTTCTACACTCTCTCACCTCCATTGATGCAAAGCTAAAAGCTCCAAGCTCTCCCAATCCTCCCACCCAAACTCGTTGACCTTTGGAGGATTGAAGGAGGAAGCCCCGATCTACATCTTCACCGAGCCGTTCTTCATTTCCCCCTCATTCATTTGAGGGAACACTTGCTAGGGATTCCACTAGGAAACCTAGCCCATTGTTGTACTTACCTATTGTCTTTGTGACAGATTGTAGCTGTTCGGGAGCCCCCAAGCCCTTTGTGGGTCGTGCCCCGAATCGTTGTTGTAAAGGCTCCAGATTCCGCCTCGAAGGATTCCGATAGTGGAAGTGGACCAAACCTTTATGGTGCGGTTCACCGGAGATTAGGGTGAGGCCTTTGTGGCCGTTGAACCATTGTGTTGGTTCACACCTCTCCAACGAGACGTACTCCCATTTAAGGGAGGAACTCGGGAATACATCCTTGTCGTCTCGTGTCTTCACTTCGGTTACTTCTATCCTTATTTATTGCCTTATTATATCTTGCTTAGTTGCTAGCTTGTCATATAGGAAATTCACCTTAGTTGCATATCTAGTGAATTTACCTTTTGTGTCAAGCCTAATTTGAAAAAGAACTAAAATTTGAATTAGCAC
Source organism: Poa annua (assembly GCA_026929855.1). NCBI lineage: Eukaryota > Viridiplantae > Streptophyta > Magnoliopsida > Poales > Poaceae > Poa > Poa annua. The sequence goes on along the minus strand of CM049431.1, from coordinate 71,954,501 downwards.
CTATTCACCCCCCCCTCTAGGTGTCATACCGATCCTTTCAATTGGTATCAGAGCCAAGGCTCTCTTTTCGGGTTTAACCGCCTAAGAGAAGTATGACCCAAAGTGAGGATGAGACCGCAAGGCTTGCCGAGGCTAATGAGTCCCTTAAAAAGGACCAAGCCACCGCGGCATCCATGGCCGATATCAAAGCTTTGGAAACAACTTTGACATCTTCCATGGATGCTAGGTTTAATGAGTTTCGTGACTTGCTCAATAAACTCATTAACAACAAGCCCTCGGATATCATCCCGCTTGAAAAAGCTTCTAACTCCGATGAGGGTGGACCCAAGGAGGATAAAGAGCAAAAAGAGAAGGAGGTGAAAGCAAATGATAAGCCTAAGTCATCTCCCAACTCGCATGAGGAAAAGGAAGAGTATCATGCCGTTCGGGGATGGTACTCTCCCGATCCAATTATCACTACCCGCATAAACCCTTTAGGTCCCCCACCTAAGCTTAATGCATTAGCTTTTGCTAGTTGGCAACGCTCAATGAAATCTCATGTCAACAGTGCCTCCATCGAGCTTTGGAGGATTATTGAAGAAGGATACCTAGTGGAGGATCCAAGCAACATGACCAAGAGAGAGTTCGCCGAAAAGCAACTAAACGCTTCCGCTCTCCATATGATTGAACTCTCCTTGAGCGACAACGACAAGCATCATGTTCTACATGCCACCACCGCCAAAGAAGCTTGGGATTGTCTTGAGCGTGCCTTACTTGGAAATGAAAGCATGAAGAGAAATAGATATGAATCTTTGAGCAATGCCGCCGAAGGTTTCTACATGCTTGACAACGAGACCCATGAAGAGATGTATGGTAGACTCAAGACTCTTGCCAAAGCCTTTTATGATGTGGGAGCAACATATGTTGATGATGCTTGGGTCAAGAGGAAGTATGAGAATGCTCTCTTGCCCTCGGAGCCAATGGAGTTGAAGTCTATTCAAGGAAGATACAACTATCTTCAATTGTCTTCCCATGAAGTTATGCAAGAAGTCCAAGCCTCCAAGGTTGCCACCAAGAATGCCGAAGATAACCGTGCTAGGGCCATGGGAATGAGACAAGGTCCCTCTCTTGCCTTGAAGGCCAAGGTGACTTGCCTAGATGCCAATGATGAAGTTGAAGCTTGTCCTGGCAACATTGCTCCACATGATCTTGAGCAAGCCCTCAATGGTCACATTGCACTTGCCACAAGAGTGTTTTGGAATGACCCGGCTAGTGCTAAAGCTCGTGTTGATCGAGATAACAACTCAAGTGGCAAGAAAGAGCTTGCCTCAAGGACAAAGACATGCTACAATTGTCATGACAAGAACCACTACATAAGAGAGTGCCCTTATGAGAACCGTGAGCAAAATGGTGGGAAGCTTATCCCAAAGGATCACTCCAAGTTGATTCAAAAGAAGCCCGCAAAACCAAGAAAACCCTTCTTCAAGAAGGCACCGAGAATTGTGTTGGTGGCACAAGAGGAATATGCCACAAGTGATTCCGAAGATGAAGATGCACCTAACAAAGAGGTAGCCGCATTGGCTATTGTCTCCACTTCATCATCATCTCTCTTTGAATCCCCCAATGAGAACCTCTCCATCAACACCGCTCATTGCCTCATGGCTCATGTCACCGAGGTATCATCCCCTTCTCCTAAGACTATGCATGATCAATCTAGTCTTGAGATTAAGAAGGAACTAGTTGCCTTCGATACTTTTGTGACTAACTTGCAAGGTGAGGCCAAGGAACATGTTGAGTCTCTCATGAGACAACTATGTGCGGCCGAAGAACTTCTTCAAGAAAAGAGTAAGATTGAGAGAGAGGATTCTCTCACCATTGCTTCCTTGAATGCTTCCATAGCATCCTTAAATAGCTCTCTTGATGAAGAAAGTGAATATAGAACCACTCTAGAGGAAAGACTTGAATCTCTTGATGCTAAAAATGATGAAATCATTAGTAAAATCATTAAGGATAGAGATCATGTTTTTGCCAAATATAAAGTGATTAAAAAGGAGAAAGTTGAACTTGGGGTTGCAAATACTATACTTCTTGAGGATATGGAGAAGCTTGATAAAGCTCACAAGGTCTTGAAAACGACCCACTCCATCCTTGTTAAGTCACATGAGCAACTCCAAACTCAACTCTCTAAAACTTGCTCAACTAGCATAACCATTCTTCCTCGTGTTCATGAAAATGTCATTGAAGACAATGCTAGGTTAAAGGTGGATCATGCTAAGACCTCTATTCCTAAAGGTAACGATAAGGGTTTTGCTTATTTGTTTGAGTTAAAACCACACAAAGGAAAGGAAGGTCTTGGGTATGTGGCCGAGGCAAAGAAGAAGGTGAGCAACACCAAGGAGAACAAGACCAAGCCCGCACAAGCTAAGACTAACATTGCGAGTGGTAATGCCACTAGGGGCAAGACCACTCGTAGTGACTTTGCGGGGCATAACAATCCCAACTACATTCTTTATGTTGATTATTATGGTGATGTTTATGCAAAATATGTTGGTCCTTATGATGGTTACATTGACTATTCTATTTGGGTTCCTAAGACCCTTGTTGCTAACCGAAAGGGACCCATTGAGAAATGGGTACCTAAATGCAAGAAATGATTTCTTGTAGGACTATGCTTCCGGTGGATCTAAATGGGTGATTGATAGTGGATGCACTAGTCATATGACCGGAAGCAAGGAGATCATGACGGAGTTGAGACCAAATTTAAATCACTCAACCGTATCTTATGGTGACAAGTCCAAAGCCGAGGTAAAGAGTCTTGGCAAGGTGGTAGTTGCAAGGGATATCACCCTTGTAAATGTCATGCTTGTTGAGTCTCTAGGTTACAATCTTATGTCCGTTCGTGCTCTTAATAAGATGAACTTTGATGTCTATTTTACTCTTGATATGGTGGTACTCTTGAGGAGCAAGACTCTAAAGGTCATGTTCGTTGGGCATGTTGAAAATGAGTTGTTTGTGGTAGACTTTTCGGGGTCAACCAACACTCAAGCAATATGCCTATTCGGAAAGGCCGACGTGGGGTGGTTGTGGCATCGCCGCTTGTCCCATGTTAATATGAGAACTTTGCAAAGTCTTCACAAGGGTGGCCACATTCTTGGACTAAATGAGAATGTTTCTTTTTCTAGAGATCGTCTTTGTAGGGCTTGTGTTGAAGGAAAGATGCATGATTCTCCCCACCCAAGCAAGACCATCATCTCATCATCAAGGGTATTGGAACTTCTTCATGTTGATCTTTTTGGTGCCGTACCTCAACCTAGCCTTGGTGGGAAGAAATATTGTTTGGTGATTGTCGATGACTATTCAAGATTCACTTGGGTTTTCTTCTTCAAGACGAAGGATGAAACTCAACAAACCATCATCGATTTCTCCAATGAAGTTCAACGTCAACACAATCTTCCCATATTGGCCATTAGAAGTGACAATGGTTCCGAGTTCAAGAACTACACCCTAAATGAGTTTCTTAGCGACGAGGGAATTCGACATCAATACTCCGCCGCATATACTCCTCAACAAAACGGTGTAGCCGAGAGGAAGAACCGGACTCTTATGGATATGGCTAGGTCCATGTTGGCGGAGTTTAAGTCTCCACACTTCTTGTGGGCCGAAGCTATCTCCACGGTGTGTCACTCCTCCAACCGATTATTCTTTCGCAAAGGGAAGAAGGAAACTCCATATGAAATGCTTACCGGCAACAAGCCCAACATCTCCTACTATCGAGTCTTTGGTTGTAAGTGTTTCTACAAAATCAAAGGTGTACATCTTTCTAAGTTTGAAGTTAAAGCCTTAGAAGGTGTTCTTGTTGGGTATGGTGCGAACTCTCACACTTATAGAGTCTACGACAAATCCTTAGGGAGAGTTGTAGAATCTTGTAGTGTGAGGTTTGATGAGAATGACGGCTCCCAAGTGGCGCAATTTCATGTTTGTGATGTAGATAACGAGGAACCTCAAGATGCAATACAAAGAATGGGTGTTGGATTTCATCGCCCCATCGAGATTCATCATGAGCCTCCTCAAGGAAGTACAAGCTCCACTCAAGTGGAGATTCCATCATCACAAGTTGAAGTGGCACCCTCTATGGAAGCAAATGAGACACCTATCCAAGAACAAGATCAAGTTCCTCCTCAAGTTGACCAAGAGGTCTCACAAGATTCAAGAACTCCTATTCTCAACCCTAGTCAAGATCAAGAGCAAGAGCATCCATCTTCTCCCATCATTGAAAATGTGCAACAAGATGGCAATGCTCATCAAGACCGTCAAGACGGGGACTCAAATGATCTAGGTGATCAAGCCGAAATCCCACGCAACAATGGGGATATCGAAACCCGTCGTCAAGAAAGAGTAAAGAGAAACTTGGAAATCAAGTGTCACAAGCTTGAAGCCATCATTGGTGATGTATCTCGCAAGGTTTCCACAAGAAGTCAATTGGCAAGCTTTAGTGAACATCAAGCTCATATCTCTATGATTGAACCAAAGAAGGTGTTTGAAGCACTTGAAGATCCGGATTGGTTGGAAGCCATGCATGAAGAACTCAACAACTTCAAGCGCAACAAAGTATGGAATCTAGTAGAAAAGCCAAAGGATTGCCGCAATGTTATTGGCACCAAGTGGATATTTAAGAACAAGCAAGATGAGCATGGATTGGTTGTAAGGAACAAGGCGAGATTGGTAGCTCAAGGGTACTCTCAAGTTGAAGGCATTGATTTTGGAGAGACCTATGCTCCCGTGGCTCGTCTTGAGTCCATCCGTATCCTACTTGCCTATGCATCTCATTTTAATTTTAAGTTGCAACAAATGGATGTGAAGAGTGCATTTCTTAATGGTCCCTTAAAGGAGTTGGTATATGTAAAGCAACCTCCGGGATTTGAGGATCCACACTTCCCAAACCATGTATACAAGCTTGATAAGGCCCTCTATGGTCTCAAACAAGCACCTCGAGCTTGGTATGAGCACCTAAGAGAGATATTGCTAGACCGTGGCTTTGAAGTGGGGCAAATCGATCCCACTCTCTTCACAAAGAGGGTAAAAGGGGAGCTTTTCATATGTCAACTTTATGTTGATGATATTATCTTTGGCTCATCTAACAAAGCTTTCAATGATGAATTTTCAAAGCTTATGACGGATAGGTTCGAGATGTCCATGATGGGAGAGTTGAAATTCTTTCTTGGTTTTGAAATCAAGCAATTAAGTGGAGGGACTTTCATCTCTCAAGCCAAATACATCCAAGACATGCTCAAGAGGTTCAAGATGCAAGATGCAAAAGAGAAGAGGTTTCCTATGGACACCAAATGCCATCTTGAACTTAGTCCAAAGGGTAAAGATGTCGATCAAAAACTCTATCGCTCTATGATTGGTTCTTTGCTTTATCTTTGTGCATCTAGACCCGATATTGTGTTAAGTGTAGGAGTGTGTGCAAGGTATCAAGCGGCTCCTAAAGAAAGTCACTTGATAGCGGTGAATCGAATCTTCCGATATTTGGTTTATACCCCAAGGTTTGGTTTGTGGTATCCTAGGGGCTCCAACTTCTCTCTTGCCGGTTACACGGATTCGGATTGGGCCGGTTGCAAGGATGATAGGAAGTCAACCTCCGGTGCATGTCAATTCCTTGGGAAGTCATTGGTGAGTTGGTCCTCCAAGAAGCAAAACTGCATATCACTATCCACCACCGAAGCCGAATATGTGGCAGCCGCTAGTGCTTGCACTCAGTTGTTATGGATGAGGCAAACTTTAAAGGAATACGGTGTCCTTTGTGACAAAGTGCCTCTTTTGTGTGACAATGAAAGTGCTATCAAGATTGGTCACAACCCGGTGGAGCACTCAAGAACGAAGCATATTGAGATTCGCTATCACTTTATTCGAGATCACATCAACCGGGGTGACATTGAGCTTGGTTATATTCCCACAAAGATTCAACTCTCCGACATGTTCACGAAGCCACTTGATGAAGCGAGGTTCACATTTTTGAGGCATGAGCTAAATATCGTGGATTCTTGGAGCGTTGGTTGACTACCTTGCATGCACATCTCTATCTTAGCTATATATTTGCTCTAGGTGTTGGCATGGACATAGGGGGAGTGCGGTCCTAATGCATTGGACTATCCCTCCCCCCATTACGCCGATAGCAAGTGTTCTTTTACCTCCATATTCATTCTTATGTCTAAATGAGCTAAAATGACGAGTATTGGTTATGTACCCAAGATATATCTTCGCGGTGACATGCCATACGCTCCAACATGGTGGCCTCGGCCACCGCCCTCTTCTCCTTGTAAGAAGAGTTGGTTTTCATGACTTTTTCGTGGTTTTCTTTTGCCTCATCTTGGTTTTGTGGGAAACACACTCATTTTGGTCTTCTTGACTTTCATGCGTTTTGCAAAGTGCGTGTGAAGTACCACTCTCAGTTTGAGTTTCTATCCTAAGCCCTAACTCACTTCCCTAAAGCCCTTCTACCTCTAAATACCTTGTTTCATGATCTTGGTTGTGTGGATGGTCGGAACCGGCGTGAAAAACGCGTTGTGGGCATTGTTTTGAGCCACAACATTTTTTTTCCCAGGCGCCGGTACTACCGGTCGCCCTAGCGGTACTACCGCTGCGTCGCACCAAGCGGTACTACCGCTGGATACAGCGGTACTACCGTGCGCAGCGGCAGTTTCGCTCGGGCGCCCGACAGAACCGGGGCGGTACTACCGCTGGACCGAGCGGTACTACCGCCGCGGGAGATCTGGACTTAAGGGCACGGGGCTGGGCGGTTTGAGAGTGCATTCTCTCACTTTCCCCCAACCCCATCTCCTTCTCCTCCACGTCCCCGCCGCCGCCGGCCACTCCACCGCCGGGAAGAGCCCTTCCCCGGCCTAGGACCTTGTGCTCCTTGCTCCGGGAGGACTCTAGCTTCTCTCCTCCTCCTCGATCCTTCACCATGAGCTCCGGTAAGACAAATCCCTCTCTCTCATCTAGTTGATGGATAGAGATGATATTAGTGCTTTTCCTTCGGATTTGTGGTGAATGAGTTGGTAGAGATGCTTCTTTATGGATTAAGAACCTTGTGTAGAAGTTTCATGGAAAGTTATAGACTAGATTTAAAGTTCCCATCTTAGATTTGTTGGAGCAACCCTAGTTAGTTCTAATGCTTGTCTTAAGCCTTACATCTACTCATTGTTGCACCTTCAAACCCAAATGTGGTACTTTACCTCTAGATTTACTCTTCCTAGAATTTTGTACACTCGTGTTCTTCGTTCATAATTCATGAAATTTGTGCATTCTCATCTATATGCTTTCCATCTCTTGCTATTCACAGGTAGTGGTCGTACCAAGTCCGTTGCGAGTAGGAAGAAGCCAAGGACCGCTGCCACTGATGAAGTCCAAGATGCCCTTGATGGATTGCAGCGCCGAAAGTTCCCGGCATCATCAAAGTCCCTTCCCAAGCGCCCGAAAACAACTAGTCAACTCAGTGAGCCCGAGTTTGTGGCAAAGCGAGCTGTGGATTTCTATGTGATTGATCGTATGGATCAAATACCCTCCGTTCGCGGCAACAATCCTTTCTTCCACAACTCCTTCCAAGAAGAGTGCTACCGGGAAATCCTCTTGAAGAAACCAAAGGACAACACCGTGATCCAACACCACATCAACGTTGAGTTCATGAGGTCCAAGCCCAACTACTTTGGTGAAGCTTTGGAAATCTGTGAGGAATTTGACCTCTTTCACATCATGGAGCTTGAGCAAGACTATGATGAGGAGATTGTGGCTCAGTTCTTAGCCACCATGCACATGGGCAATGAGACAACAAGAAGAATCAAGTGGATGACCAAAGAGAAAGTGTTTGAAGCCACTTGGGAAGATATTGCCGAGTCCCTCAACTATCAAGAGTTCGGCCCTTTTCCTCCGGAAGAGTTTGATGAGACTCACTTCCGTGTTCACTTCCAAGGAGGAAGTGCATTTGGTGTTGAGAAGCTTGCTCCCCTCTACAACCCGGATAGTGCGGATAAGTGGAAGTATGGAGATTCCAAAGGCCTATACCCCACTTGGGACATCATGCACCGCATCTACCGTGAGACAATCAATCCAAAAGTGGGCAACATTGATGAAATCCATGGCTACTTGAAGAACTTGATGGTCCTCACCATGCAAATGAAGGGACAAGGCAAGAAGCTTGATGTGATGGACTTCATTTGGCATGAGCTATGGCATGTGATTAGCAAGAATAAGAACATCTCCTTTGCTCCTTTGATCATGAGGATCGTGGTGTGGAAGTGGCTTGAGCACAATGACATTGATGATCTCGGTGACACCGAGAAGTGGATCCCTCACAAGGGCAAGAGGCTCCTTATCAAGCCCCACAAGCTCAAATCTAGGAAGGAAGTGGTGGATGAAGCCGAGTCCTCCAAACCCTCCAAAGGTGGTTCTTTTGCTTGGATGGCTCGTGCTATGAAGAAAATCTTCCAAGTATCCAAGAAAGTTGAGAGGCATCAATATGATGTCCATAAGGAGAAGATGAAGGCTCGCCAAGTTGAAGTTGCTTGCCGCCGTGCCGAGGGAGAAGATGTGCCTTCCGGGTCCGAGCAACACATCCCCACGTGGGATGAATGGCAAGCCAAGGATGACGAGGGCGAGATCATCACGTGGTCGAGCCCGGAACATGATGGTGCTTCTTCCTCTTACACGGATTGGGACCCTTGGGGCGTGTAGGTCCGATCTTATCCCTTTTTGGTGCTTTGGTGCCAAAGGAGGAGAGATAACTATTAGGTTGCTCTCGGTAATTTGCTGGGTGGGTGTCACGAGCTCGTTTTCTCTTATTTCGACCTTTTTAGCTTGTGAACACCTAAATTTATCAGTACTTGTGGAACTCCTTTATGTATGCATGGTGTAAGACATGTGAAACTCGTTTTCTATCTATGTGTTGCTTATTTGTCTTTTGGTTAATATTGCATTTGTGTTTGCTATCATTGTGGCTTGGCTTGTAAAATTTAGGGGGAGTGTTGATTCTAGATGTTGTGTATTTGTGTACTCAAAGCACTCTAAGAATATGCACACATCTAGGGGGAGCTCCGTCGAAATTTTATGAACCCTCGCGTGTTATGTTGTGTTGTCATCAAACACCAAAAAGGGGGAGATTGAAAGAGCATCTTCTAATTGACCCTTGTTTTGGTGCTAATGACAACACAATATGTGTTCTAACATGGCTATTAAAGTTTGCAGGTTGTATCTAAGATTCTAGCAAAAAGGAAACGATCGAAACGGGCGCTGCGAAAGCTTTCCAGCAAGCCTTGCTCCAGGCAGCGGTAGTACCGCTGGCATCAGCGGTAGTACCGCTGCACTGGACTGAGCCTTGCTCGGGCCTTGGCTGCCGCTGGCGGTACCGCCCGAGCTACCGCCGTTTTCGGCGCTCTGTTGCGCGGTGCGGTACCCCCAGCGGTACCAGAGCGGTACTACCGGCCCTTCCAGCGGTAGTACCGCTGTGTGTTTTTCTGCAGGTTCGCAGGCCAGCTCTAAGTCGAGGTACCGCCAGCGGTACCGCCGGAGGTACCGCCGTTTTCACCCTTCTGTTTCTCAGAGCGGTACCTCCAGCGGTACCGGAGCGGTACTACCGCTGTCCCCAGCGGTACTACCGGCCTCTCCAGCGGTAGTACCGCTGCGTGTTTTTTTGCAGGTTCGCAGGCCAGCGCGAAGTCGAGGTACCGCCCGAGCTACCGCCGGAGGTACCGCCGTTTTCAGCCTTCTGTTTCTCAGAGCGGTACCTCCAGCGGTACCGGAGCGGTACTACCGGGCTCCACAGCGGTACTACCGGTATCGCCAGCGGTAGTACCGCTGCGTGAAGTTGGAGTCGCAGTAATGCGCGTGAAGAGGGCAACGGCTGGATTCAAAGGTCCAGCGGTACTACCGGCCTCTCCAGCGGTAGTACCGCTGCGTAAGTCACAGATCCAAACGGCCAGTTTTGGAAGAACTATAAAAGGGGCCCTTCACCTACCTTTGAAGACTTGAGCTTCTACACTCTCTCACCTCCATTGATGCAAAGCTAAAAGCTCCAAGCTCTCCCAATCCTCCCACCCAAACTCGTTGACCTTAGGAGGACTGAAGGAGGAAGCCCCGATCTACATCTTCACCGAGCCGTTCTTCATTTCCCCCTCATTCATTTGAGGGAACACTTGCTAGGGCTTCCACTAGGAAACCTAGCCCATTGTTGTACTTACATATTGTCTTTGTGACAGATTGTAGCTGTTCGGGAGCCCCCAAGCCCTTTGTGGGTCGTGCCCCGAATCGTTGTTGTAAAGGCTCCGGATTCCGCCTCGAAGGATTCCGATAGTGGAAGTGGACCAAACCTTTGTGGTGCGGTTCACCGGAGATTAGGGTGAGACCTTTGTGGCCGTTGAACCATTGTGTTGGTTCACACCTCTCCAACGAGACGTACTCCCATTTAAGGTAGGAACTCGGGAATACATCCTTGTCGTCTCGTGTCTTCACTTCGGTTACTTCTATCCTTATTTATTGCCTTATTATATCTTGCTTAGTTGCTAGCTTGTCATATAGGAAATTCACCTTAGTTGCATATCTAGTGAATTTACCTTTTATGTCAAGCCTAATTTGAAAAAGAACTAAAATTTGAATTAGCACCTATTCACCCCCTCCCCCCTCTAGGTGTCATACCGATCCTTTCAGTACCACACTACGCTTGCAGGGTTGCTTCATGGGCCACTTTCGAAAACGGCCCAGTAACATATTCCTCTTCTTTTTACTTTTTAATAAATGAATTTTTTTAAATTTAAATATTTTGAAAACTGAACAATTTTGAACTATGATCATTTTCAAATTCTGAACATTTTTGAATTTCTGATACTTTTTAGTTATGAACATTTATTAACTCAAGAATTTTCAAATTTGATTTTTTCGAAAACTAAACAATTTTTTAGTTTCGAACAAATTTATGTTTGAATATTTTTAAATTTTGAATATTTGAAATTTAAGAATTTGAACATTTTTCAAAATGTAAAGCCATTAGTAAATTTGAATATTTTCAAAAAGTGAACAATCTTTTATTTTGAACATTTTTCAAAAAACGAAATGTTTCAATTCTAAAAACATTGTTTTGACATATATCCACAAAAAACAGGAAAAAAGCAAAAACGAAAAATAAATCAGGTTACCGCCGCGTACACGACAACTAGGAATTGCCGGCGAGGTTGACTACTATGGTCCCACTGATCGATGGGATTTTCTTGTTTTTTTAGTTGATGAAGGTGGGCTTTCCCTTCTATTACTACCTCCGGTTCACAAAAAATATCAGGGAGAAACCTCATACTCCCATGGGAACCACTTTAATTGTTGTCACAAATGAACTAAGCTAGTACAATGCATTATCATAACGTGGGTATCAAGGTCTCCCTTCGCGAAGGCCTAATTTTGAGCGCCTCCGCGTGCCATTGTTGTGACAAATGAACAATCTGAGTTTTTTTTTTGTTTCTCGATGTATGTTTCGAATTTTGAGTTTCTTTTTTATGGCTTATCTAAATATGTGATGTGAAGATGCATAATTTTTTGTATATTTTTTCACAATGTTTAAATTTGAATTTAGCCCGCGTGTGACATGCAAAAGGTGCATGTCTCCTGATCTCTGTCCGTGAGGCCCCATGCCAGCTATTACACAATGTACAAATTAATAGAACTTGAAGTATAGAAATAAGTAAATAGAAAGTACAACTAGACAAAGAGACAGAGACCGGTTGTATAGAAATGAAGCAGTGCTCACTGTTTTCTGTCAAAAAGGTTATACAACTATATATAACCGGTTGTATAAAAAAAAATAGTCAAAATCTATCAATATAGAATCTAGCTTTAAAACATATCACTTCCGCCTACACATTTAATTTTACAGTTTTGAACTTGACACAGTAAGCCCACTCGAACTCAACCCAATCGGGGCCCATCTGAGCCCATGGATTTCTATAGTGCTAGTAACTCATTAGCTGGGCCAGGGAGTTGCTTACCAGGCAGTTACACTTGCTACCGGTTGCAACTGTAAGATCCGATCTGCCGGTCGCCGCCGGCGAGATGGACCTGCCGGCCAGCCGCAGCCGGTGGCGGAGGCGGAGCGCCCGGTCGAACGTGCCCCTCCTCGTGGCTGTCCTTCTGATCCTCCTCCCAGCATCCCTCCTGCTCTCCTCCGCCTACTCCTCCCTGCTCCGCTCCCTCCTCCCCTTCTCCGCCTCCCCCTCTGCATCCAGCAGTGGCGGCGGTGGCGTTCAGAGGTGCGGGCGCTCGGCGGAGTTGGATGGGGAGAGGTTCCTCTGGTACGCGCCGCACAGCGGGTTCAGCAACCAGGTGGGCGAGCTGCGGAACGCCGCGGTGGCGGCAGCGCTGCTCAACCGCACCCTCGTCGTGCCCCCCGTGCTCGACCACCACGCCGTCCGCCTCGGGAGCTGCCCCAAGTTCAGGGTGTCCGACCCCGCCGACCTCCGCGTCGCCGTATGGGACCACGCCATGCAGCTCCTCCGGGAGCGGAGGTAAAGCTCGCACCCACACCTTCTCACGTTAATGTTTGGCCGGTTGGTTCGGTACGGAGATTGATCGAATTCCAAATGAGGACACGTTCCGCTTGCTGCTTGCGTCAGGTGAAATGGTACTGACTGTTGTAAGCTCGTGCAGCGAGCTTTAATAATCATTTTGATTATGAGACATATTAGAGCTTCTTCTTCTTTCTTTTTTTGAAGAAAGGAGACATATTAGAGCTTCTTATTTTTTTGAAGAAAGGAGACATATTAGAGCTTCGTTACTGTGTTAACAATGCATAGACCAAAATGTAGTTAGAATGCTAGAAAATTTTCATGATTTGGAATCACACGGATCATTTCTCCTAATTGATGGAGAACCCATATAGTGAGATCGCTGCCAGGAGAAATCTTGATATAGAGATGTCATTAGGTTGTTACACACTTACGCTCGGGGCTTGCAGAGTGTTCACTTCAGTAATTAGCGTAGTGGTGGTATAATCTCTGGCCTCCACATTGTTCATAATAGGTTTCCGTGTTCACTAGGAATTGGAATAACATCATGCGAATCTTGTACTGATTCTGACTGCTTATGTTTCAGGTATGTTTCGATGGGTGACATAGTTGATCTATCCCCAGTGAAGACTTTGGTTAGGACGATTGATTTTAGGGTGTTTGTTTCATTATGGTGTGGTGTAGATATGCGGAAAACTTGCTTTTCTGGGTTGTGCTGCTCTGTTTCTAGCGGTGGATCATTGCCTAGTGACTACGACAAATGCCGATCTTTGCTGTCTGGTTTAGAAGGCAGTGAAAGTAGTGGTTGTGTGTATCCTGTTCAGGATGACTGTAGAACTACCATATGGACATATCAAGAGAATAATGATGGAGCACTGGATTCATTTCAACCAGATGAAGAGTTAAAAAGGAAGAAAAAAATTTCCTATATTAGGAAGCGCAGAGATATATACAAGGGTTTAGGGCCTGGTTCTAAGGCTGAGGATGCTACCTTGTTGGCATTTGGGACAGTTTTCTCAGGACCATACAAGGGATCAGAGTCTTATTTTGATATCCATGAATCACCAAAGGACCGTAGAATACAGACTGTACTTGAGAAAATTGAGTTCCTTCCTTTTACTCCAGAGATCATGGCTGCAGGGAAGGAGTTTGCTAAGAGCAAGATTAAGGAGCCTTTTCTTTGTGCACAACTAAGATTGTTAGATGGCCAATTTAAGAACCACTGGAAATCTACATTTTCTGCCCTTAAGGAGAAATTGAATGATCTCGAGTTGGAGATGGAGGGAAACAAGTCTCATGGTCCTATTCACATGTTCATCATGACTGATCTTCCACCAGCAAACTGGACGAAAACCTATCTTGCAGATATTGCAGAAGATGAGAGATATAAACTGTACACCTTGAATGAAAATGATGTTATGCAAACTGCAGAGAAGCTTATGGCTGCTGAACATGGCGTAAGGTCTGGATTCCTTCCAAAGGTTGCAGAAAGCTTAAACAAGGATTGTGATCCAGTTCAATTGCCGGAAATTTTGTTATATGTCGAAGAATCTGTTTGTAGCTGTGCATCTCTAGGATTCGTTGGGACTGCTGGATCAACCATAGCAGGAAGCATAGAAACAATGAGGACGAACAATGTCTGCAACTTCTAGAATAAGTACATCCTTTGAGCAATCTGCCAGAGAGGTAACTGGTGCTATACTGCTATGTACTTAACAAGTTAAACATCAGTGGGGGTTGTTGCACTACAGAGCTGAATCGTTGCATACTTGAGACTACGAAGCCAGTTGCTTCCTCAGGTTCTACACACTCTACAATGTTGAGCATCTACTGCGGTATTGTTTGCTTCAAAATCACTCTTTTTTCCTTTCTTAGTTGTACAGATAGATAGGGTTCATGTTTGTGAGCTGTGCCTAGATTATGTTTTCTTTCATCCTCCAGTTTTGTCCAGGGGGGGTGAGGACAGTGGTATCTTGTGTAGAGAACTGTTGGAATGTAGCAGATTTTAGGGCTCTCTTCTTGCTACAGATCTATCAGCCGTGCATGTCCTTGTTTATGAAATTTCCTTGACTGAAATGAGATCTATAAAAAAATGGACATTAAAGAAAGCTAACTTGTTGTGTACATATAATTGTATATTAGTCAGAACTTATAACGAAATAAGCTCTTGTAGTCCAAGAAGCTTGGCTTATCTAGTAATGTAGTAGTATCTTTTGACAAATGATCAAATCACAACACTTTTGTTGTGGAAATAGTTAATTTAATTCTTTATCCTCTATGATTTTCAACTTGTCCTGGGCTGCCGATCTTTCCCAATCATCATGTGTACTATGACATATAATTATATGACAACATTTGTGTATAACATATTTAGGATCGTATTTTTTTACTAATACATAAGCTACATAAGTAGGATGACAGTATCGGATGCTCTCCTTACTACCTGATCAAACAACTTTTGCGATCTGGTTCCTTGCCCCATTCCACCCCTCCACATGACTGATCCTGCACGGTCGAACCCCTTCACCCCAAAATTGCTAAATTGTACATCTTGCTCAATGGCCATCTGATCCTCATCATATCATCTACAACATCCCCCGTTAAACCAATACCTCCTCTATCACGTAGAGATCCAACATCCCTGAAATGGGGCTACAGTAAAGAATCGAAACATGTGTGCAACAATCCCGGAAAGCTCAAAGTTGCAGTATGTGTTGTATCATGTTGCACGCAGCAAAGTTGCATTGTGCAACAATCCCTGAAAAATCTAAGTTGCAGTATGTGATGTATCATGTTGCATGTGGCAAACTGATACATCGCAGTACAACCAATCACAACAAAGTTTTATTTAAAAAAACCCAAATTTGGCTCTAGTGCCCTTGTTCCAAGAATGAACAAACTTATTGGGTCATTGGTGTCCACTTCTACAGTAAGGCGGGTGAGGAAGAAGCCCTTGCCATTGCCCACTAGGGACACACTCATCTTCATTATTGTTGATGATGGGCTCCTTGTGCTAATTGGAAATATGAGATCATTGGTGCTTTACATTAATGAATTGCCATAGAGGGTTATGTGTTTTTTGGGGGGAAGCAATCGATCAAGGATAACAACAGTTGAAGCTAAAGAAAAAAATCTACTGGGTTTCCTACATGTTGGATTTTCCCAACGAGCAAGTGGAGCCTACACATCGGTTGAGGTATCTGAAATTTCCTTTCTTGGGTTGTCTAAAAAAATGATTTTTGTTAAATGTAGGAGCACAAAATGATTGAAGATGCAACATTTCCTAGTTAAGGGAAGACACCCTACAAATTTATTGCATCTTCTAGTTAATTTCTCCTTAAAAGGTTGAGTGGTCTTGTTGTGATTGCCAACTAGCTAACCAACTGGAGGCTCGTGAGCATTTCTTTGTTATAAGTAGTGATTCTTTCATCTCGAATGCTTCGCCGTCGACGCTATGAAGCAAGTTTCTCGCTCCTTCTATATCTCCCTCTAGTCTTCCCTAGCAAGCGCCTCCCCCCCCCCCCCCCCCCCCTAGCGACTGCGATTATTTCATCGGCTAGGGGAATCAGTGAAGCATATGGCCAATCCCAGGTGAGTTCACTTCTTGCCACTCTAGGGCGCCACCACCTAGACGGCTAGACCCACTCTAGTAAAGCGCATGTGTTGAAGAGAAAGATCTAGGGACCATGATGTAATTCCTAGCTTCTTAGGGCCTCTTGTAAGCTTTTGTCCTATATTTTTTGACGTGGCCTTTTGTCCTACATTGAACTTTTCCATTGGCATTTTGGTAACGGGCAGCTTATCCCCAATTTTGGCCATACGTCTTACCTTCACTAAAAAGTATCAAGGCACATAGTAAAACATCATCCACACTGAATCATCATAAGAAAATGCCAGTGAAACACACATGGTTTCATCTTGTTCTGCCGAGCTGGATGCACATATGCGAGGAACCCCTGCGGCATGCATGGCGTACGTTCCTTGCATGCGAGCTCCTTTCCACGTCTTTATGCACCTAATCCGCAAGTATTTCCAAAACTGAGAGCAGAACTGAATTGAAAGCTACACACATAAGCAAAGTAAGTTACCAAATGTGCACATCAGTCCTCAGCCGGTCGGCGAGTGAGAGGCGATGGGTTTTCCATGTGAATTATGATCGATCTGCCGTGTGTACTTACGCCCATCAGCCTTGCCCGGGCGGGCGTGCGTGCATGATCTCCCTTGTGCACCCTGGCCTTGTCTCGTAGCCGCGCGCCGCAACAAACCTCCGTGGACACACCCAGGCATGCATGCTCCCCCTCGCGCGCGGCGTGCCAGAGGCCGGAGCCGGCTGGCCTTTTTGTACCCCGCCCCACGCCGTGCCATCGATCGCCATTGCCATCCCGGGCGAGAGCGAGCAAGAGAGGATTCGATCGAGGTAGCTTGTAGGTAGGTAGCCATGGCGGGAGCTCTCGAGCTGGCGCTGTTCCACCGGCCGGAGCGCAGCCTGTTCCACCGGCTGGTGCGGGACCTGGCGCAGGACGCGGAGAGCATGAGGTGGGTGATGGCGCTCTGGCTCTGGTTCGAAGCCGCGGGGCACCACGGCTTCATCAGCCGCCTCTCCGCGCTGCCGGGCCCCGTCGTGCTGCGCTTCGTCGAGGAGGCGCTCGCCTGCCTCGCCCGCCTCGCCGACCGGAAGCTCGCCGGCGCCGGCGATCTCCTGCCATGCACGAACGCGCTCCTGGCCGAGCCCATCGACGACGTGGGCTACTTCGACGCGCACCGCGACGAGGTCATGCCGGGCGTCAGGTCCCTGTACAAGAACGTCTGCCGCGTCATCTTCGACGACAGCTGCGTCGCCGACGACGCCCTGTTCCTGCCGAGGTCAGCGGCCAGCAGAACCCGTTCCGTGCCGCGCGCCATCGGCACGCCCGCGGTGCCCGCGTTCGCTGGCTCCGGCGCAGGGCTCCGCCAGACGGCGGCGGCGGCGCCCTTCACCCGGCTGAACGCGATGGCAGCGCCGTGGTCTCCGGTCCGAGAGCAGCCGACCATGAGCCCACTGCCGGAGGAGTTCCGGTCGCTCTTCATCACCTTCTCCCGAGGCTACCCCATCAGCAAGGAGGACATCGAGGAGTTCTTCAACGCGTAAGCTAGCTAAGCTCGCGACTATCTCGATCATCAGTTGGTATCTCTCAGCATGCAATGCAACGCGTACGTGGATGAATGCAGGGTGCACGGGCCGTGCGTGGAGGCGGTGATGGTGGAGAGGGCATCGCCGGGGCAGCTGCCGGTGTACGGGAGGGTGGTGCTGCGGAGCCCGGCCATGATCCCGGTGCTGCTCGACGGCCAGCAGACGGCCAAGTACATAATCAAGGGCAGGCACCTCTGGGCCAGGGTCTACGTGCCTAGCGCCAGGCACCCGGCCCTCTACGCTTGAATGCTTCATCCATGCATGCAGCTTGCTAGCTACCTACGGAGATCAAAGCTGCATGCTGCTAGAGCTCGACGATGCCTGCCATGGAGGCAGTGTCATTGCTCGGATACTTAATTACAGTAGTTACCTACTCCTACTCGAACGATACAGAGAGTTGAGACAACGATGTGTGTCCAGAACTTGCACTTTTGCTTGTCTAAATTATGTAATAATATGTGTCTTCACTTCCCTTCCATATGCTTCTAATTTTAATTATCTCTGGACTGTACACAAGGCTTCCTATCCTACTAGCGAAAATGCACGCTGCATCTTGTTTTTTATCAGAAGCTGCTCAGGTTGTGGTTTCAGATAGAGCAAATCAACAATTTCCTGTCCCTGCTGGAACTGAACTATGTACTGCGGAATTTCCATTTCGGGCAAGATTCCTGCGTTCCAAACAGGCCTTAGGTATTCAACGGACCAGTCTGTAGCCTCTACTTACACAGGATGTTTCCAGTTACAGAATAGTACAGTACAGGCTCCAAATATGGAAATACCCAATCCATTTCTTTCAGGGCAGTATGCCTCACAAGATCATTATACACCAGCTGTGGGAACACTTTACCGGCCACGTAAAATGGACACAGATGATCAAGTAACCATGTACCAAATTATTCTTCGCTTCCTCCCGTGTAATCCGGAGCATCTAGCCCCGTATCAGTAGAGTTTTAGCAAAGTCTGCTTAAAGTTTGGACGACGCAGTGAAGCTCTGCTCGGAATGGGCCTGCTTGTCAGGTAGCCAGGGCGTTAGTGCATCGACCAGCCTCTTGATGTCATCCGAGGAATGAGAAGCGCTCAGAGTTATTCGCAATCTGCCAACAAACTCATGACAGTTAATATTGGTCGGAACTAAAGACCATGGTGCATGCTACCAGAATTGTTTTCAATTGCGATAACATACTATACAGCTTGAGTCCTACAGTCCTAGTCCAGTTATTTGATCTATGATCACTAAAACTTGTTGCAGGTTTTGGATTGATGGAGTTCGTGACAACAACTGTGCATGCCACAATATTTCTTTGAACTGTGATGCCGTACTGTACACCGTGAGTCCTATAGTCACAGACTCACAGTCCAATTGATATGGTTTTACTATGATCACAACAATGGATAGCAAATAATAAAACACAAACGCTCGTGGTAAGTGGTAACCTGCATGAGTTGGGCGGTACTGTGGGTGGTCGAATTGGTGTAACATGAAATCCAGATCTTAGCATATGTCTGCAGTTCAAAATGGAATAAGTAGGAATTTAAGATAACCAAGATTACCCCTAAACAAAAATTGAAAGAATAGAGAACCTGCCAGCACTAAGTGCTGCCTCTTCACTTCCAACCACTATGGATATAATGGGACTAGTTATATCAAGTTTTGTCAGAGAGGCAAAATACTGCACGTGCTTCCAGACCAATGATCTCCGCCATCGTTCCTTCCTTGAGACATGGAGGGCCGCTGGAATTAGAAAACATCTCGAATATTAAGCCAATACGACAGTTCCTTGTAGAGAAAATGCAAGTTCCTGATGATGTAAATTTTAAGCTAGCAGGAGTGATATACTATATTAAGTTATCATTCTTACTACCACTATGATAGCACTAGAACTACACTCAAAGCATCATCTAATATAATTTTTGAAGAGAAAATACTTATATAATACATATTGGACACTCAACTCAATATATTAAAAGCCACAAAGAAAAGACAGATTCATTTTTAGAGAGGGTCTGCCACAAAGGTGGTAAGTTGTGAATATTACCATGAACAGAAGCAACTACTGGCACTGGTAAAGCAGTTGAAAATATGAATGAACGACCTCGGGACTGAATTAACCTCTTCCATCGAGTGCTGCTCCATAGATTGCAAATTATTTAGTTATAAACCTGTAAACTATCAAGATATCATATCAACAGAAGTGCAGGGAAGCCATGCACTGTTGAGTGCTGATATTTCTGTGTCCAGTACCAGACATTGATACATAGTGTTGCATATGTGGATAACAAGTATCAGCTGCTCATTGATTTTATAAGCATAAGGCACTGCGGTGCAAACTTGTCATAATTAACTTGAATGGCATGACCCATAACCTTTAAAATCACATTATGTGACCTCGGTTTTATTTTACTGAAATCAGTAGTTCATGGCCAAGTCATCAGACTGAAACCTGTACTGCAGTGTACTGAATCATGAATTCACAAATTGCATGCAGACGACAGCCTGACCTAAGTTATTGGACTTGATATACATATTTCTCTGTGCATCTCTGTGAATAAGAATTGCATCATACATTTCATGCATCCTTTTAGGTTTTATATGGAAGACCTACATGTTCATTTAGTTTAATACACATTATTAGCAGCTATTTCCTTGGTAGATATCTTACAAAACAGTAGATTACCTGCATGCTACAAACCCACCCTGGCAGCCAGCAGCCTTGCTTAAGGTGCCCACACTTATGTCAATTTCATTCTCACATTCAAACAGCTCAGGTGCGCCACCACCATTATCACCACAAACAAGTGTTCCATGTGCCTTGACAAGGAAAATTGCAACAAAATCGATTACTGACAAATTGTGCAAAGATTTACTTGAGGGGAGATAAAATTACTAACATCATCGATGACCAATAGAAATCCATACTTCCTGCGTAATTCCACAAGTTCAGGTAATGGAGCAAAGTCACCATCCATGCTGAACAGGCTGCATTGTACCAATGAAAAGAGCTACTGAATTTGGTTCGCTGACATTATGCGTGCACAAGCATGTCCTACTACTTAATAGTTGACACAAACATAAGAAATTTATTTTGAGAAAAACGTGCCTATCTGTGACAACAACTTTCTTTTCTATTGAGCAACTGGACCTGCAAGGATAATAATATTATATTTCAGCTAACTAGGTTAATGGTCACATCTGGCATATAATATAATGACTGGGAAGTGAAAGACATACAGGAGGAAATCAAGATGGGACATGTCACAGTGCTTGTAGACAAACGCTACAGCTTCCTGCTGTCGCTCAACCAGGCGAATCCCATCTATGATCGAAGCATGGTTCAAAGCATCTGAAAAGATAGCAATCCTCTCATCATTTGTGGGTTTTCTTCCCACTGCCAAAAGAGAGCTGATACTTCCCAGAGCAGTCATCACAGCCATATTGGCAGAAAATCCGGTGGGGCAGAGAAGGCAATCCTGCAAAAAAATCTCCACGGTAAGGATGCAAAACCTGTAAGATTCTGGCAACATGAACTGAAAATACTATGGTACTAAACCTCTTTTTTCTTTAACTCTGCCAGTGATTCCTCAACCAATTTGTGATATGTAGTATACCCGCATATCAACGCGGAGCCTCTCGGGCCCATGCCATACTCTTGAGCTGCCTAGAAAACGCACCCCGGTCGTCAGCTCAATCAGAAACTCATCAATTCAGAGTGCTCGATAGACCTAACGAGCGCTGCCAGTGCAGTAACTTGCACACCTTTGCTGCGGCGTCACGGATTGCTGGATGCGAGCTGAGTCCCATGTAGTCATTGCCAGAGAAAAGAATCAGCTTCTCACTCAGCTCCTCTTCTTGGACAATAGCCTCGCCACCTAAACCGAACGCGCCCATGAACAAGCCATGTAGTGAGCAGAGCACTACCAGTAAATGTTCAATAAAGTGTAATATAACTGGAAACAATAGGCACAAACAAACAAACTTTTTTGAGCTTCAGTTTTTGCAAACCATATCTTAACAACTACAGTAACAAAGACGCATTCACATAGCTAAGGGAGCAAGCAGCACACATAACGAGTTAAGCAGAATTTGGCTACGGTGTTAATTGGGAGCTACTCGTAGAAGGAACACACAGAGGAAGAGCTAGATACTGATACCTTCGGCAAGCCACTGGTGGAGGGTGGCGCGGTCGAGGCGGATCTCGACGCCGGCGCGGTCCCACGGGCCGGGGCCAGGGAAGGTCTCCGGCAGCGCGGGCGGCGGCGCGAGCGAAATGGGCCGGGTGGCGCGCATGAGGCTCTTGGACGCCAGCTCGGCAAGCGCGGTGTCCACGAGCGCGTCCCATTGCGCCATTCCGTCGAACAGCCGGCCGCCGCTGGCTCGCCGGTGGGGGCGGAGAGGACGAGGAGGAGTGGATACTGAGATGGGTCACGCACGTGACAGAGAGGTCGGCCCACACGCCAGCGACCAAGACGTAAGCCCAATAATACGGCCCACAGTTCTTCGATTGTAAATCGAAAACAACTCGTTTGCTCGGACGAAAAAACAAAATTTCTTCGTCTCGCAAAAGCAGTCAAGCCGCCGCCTCCAGCACTCTGACTCTCCGGCGACTCGACTCGAGCGCTCCTCTCGCAGGCGGACGGTGGTTCGGCACGGCAGCTGCTCGATTTGAGGTGCGCCTCCCCTTCCCTTCTTCACTTCCGATCTTAGATACAAAGTCCCCCGTTTGCGCGCTTGTTTTGGTAGTTTTTTATTTGTATGCTTGATTTCTTTACTGCAATTTGTCACACAAGTATGGAGGACTGTCTGTCGGTGATTCTTGCGCGTGCTTTTAGCAGCGTGTAGCTGCTCTATGTGTAATGTTTGTGGTAATGCTTGTTCGTGCCTAATTCGTGATGTCATGCTGTTGCCCTCGCCTCGTCCAGAGTCCAGACTCCAGTCCTCGTCTGCTTTTAGTTTAATATAATACGCATAGTATGATGGTTAGGGCCTCTTTGTTTTGAGCACGATCAAGGCGAAATAGCTCATGCCTTGCTTTTTTTACATGATCCGGTGACCTTTTCTGTAGACCTGCAATACTACATGCTTCGTATGCTTGATTTGCAGGTCGTATAAATCAGGGAGAACTGTTATTTTCTGAAATCTGTAAGGCAACCACACTCTGTAGAAAGACGGATAGATGTGGCGCTTATTACTATTTTTGCTTATGAGTTTGTATATGCGACTTCGTGTGCTTGTCAAATTTCTTTTGGCATTTTATGCTTTTGCTTGTTGTTCAGGATTCATCTCTTCCGTTGCTGTCCACCAATATGATAGCTGGTTGGCGAGAAAAACATGTTCAAGGATTTTCATTTTTACTTTTAATTTTGAGTGATTTCACATATTCACGATTCTTTTTTGCTCGAGTTGTTATTGTTCTTGTTGCCTTGCTGTACTGGGGTGATATAGTATATCTATGATGTAGTTTTGCCCACCAAATCACACAACCTATTGTCAAATCTCCATCCATAACCGGTGAGCAGACATGCCCTGAGCTTTGTCTCCAAATAGCATGCACCCAGTAGTAAAATAATCCAGCTGGTAGCCATATGAATAACCTGCAAAAAATCAGAAAAAATCTGTTTGATAAAAGCCATGTCATTCTTGTAAGGCAATTGACCATCATAAAAACACTGTATGCAACAGGCTAGCAAAAATGCATAGTATGCTGCCGTCCAATGAAAGAATGACCCCACAATAGGGGTACCATATCAAACTTTTATCTTCAACAACGTGATATTTCATATGAATTTATCATGGACTGGACAATGGTTCTCACTTCTCATCATAGCATAGTACATCGATTTTACTGAAATTTGACCTGATAAGCCCTCTAATAGAGGACGTCCATTTCCTGGTTGAAGTGGACGCCCATGTTGTCCAACCAGGTTATTCCATACTCCTAACTTTTGCTCGCAATAAGTGCCTGCCTGAAAGAAATGTTTATCAGATGTCATGCTGTACGTGGTTCATTTATATTTTACTATGTAGATTGTACATGCTCTGCATTTACATAATTCTTGTTCTGAATTTACGTCTTCATGCAAGTTTTAGTCGGTTTAGTTTCTCTCCACATGTTTAGATTTATATGGAAAAAATGTTCGAGTTTCCCCTGCTGTGGTGTTTGCTTATGGTTTCGGTAGAAAGTACCTTCATCTTTCACTTCCCTATCCATTAGTTTTCTAGCTATGTTTGTAAATGAGAAATTCAAAGTAGATTTCACCCATAGTTAGTTCAAAAGTAAATGTTCATTTATTCCTGAATTAAGTATTAAACTATGTCCAGAAGCTTGCTATTTGACATCTGTTTCTTGTTGATCGACCAGGTAAATGTCATCAAATCCTGATGCAGTCAAGAGTCGTGCCCGCAGAGACCTTTTGCTCAAGATCCAATCAGATGTTCAGAAGTGTTGGGAGGAGAGCAAAGTTTTTCAAGCTGATCCCGGAAGTAAACTTCCGGACCCCGGTGAAAAATTCTTTGGCACTTTCCCATACCCGTACATGAATGGCTTACTACATTTGGGGAGTAGTTAGCATAAAACTACCACTCTACAGACTTAATTACAAAAAACTACCATTTTTATCCGTAATCGCAAAAAACTACCACTTTTGGTCGGCAATCGCAAAAAACTATTACTTTTGCCCGCAATAGCAAAAAACTACCACTTTTGACCGCAATCGTAAAACTACCACGTTTTACAAAGCAATAATGCTTGAATCCACATAGTTTAACACAACCATTGTTGTGTAAGATTATGTCAATTCTATCTTTATTATTGTGTAATGCTGTCAAACAAATAAACAGTTCGAGATAAATAGAAACATTACATTGCAATAATGGGTAAAAGTGGTAGTTTTTTGTGATTGTGATCAAAAGTGGTAGTTTTTTGCGATTGCGGACCTAAAGTGGTAGTTTTTTGCGATTGCGGGTAAAAATGGTAGTTTTTTGTAATTTAGTCTGTAGAGTGGTAGTTTTATGCTAACTACTCACATTTGGGCCATGCCTTCTCATTGTCCAAGCTTGAGTTTGGTGCTGCATACCACAGACTGCGTGGCTCAAATGTCCTTATGCCATTTGCTTTCCACTGTACTGGGATGCCAATAAAGGCTTCAGCAGATAAGCTTGCCAGGGAGATCCAACAGTACGGAAACCCTCCGATGTTTCCTAATGCAGAGGATGTTTCAAGTTCTGAGGTGGCAGATGACAGCGAGGCTGAGCAGGCAACTTCTGTTACCCCAGATAAATATAAGAGCAAGAAATCTAAGGCTGCTGCAAAGACTGGCATGCAGAAATTCCAGTGGGAGATCATGAGGGGCTTTGACCTGAAAGATGAAGAAATTGCCAAATTTCAAGATCCTTGTCACTGGTTGATCTACTTCCCCCCGTTGGCGAAGAAAGACCTTAAGGATTTTGGCCTTGGTTGTGATTGGAGGCGTTCATTCATAACCACGGACATGAATCCTTTTTATGATGGTTTTGTTCGGTGGCAGATGAGAAGGCTGAAGGAATTGGGCAAAGTTGTTAAGGACAAGAGGTACACGATCTACTCCCCACTGGATGGCCAACCTTGTGCTGATCATGACAGAGCAACAGGTGAAGGTGTGCTGCCCCAAGAATATGTGCTGATTAAAATGAAGGTGATTCCACCTTTTCCTCCCAAGTTGAAGGTCTTGGAAGGAAAGAATGTTTACTTGGCAGCAGCTACATTGAGACCAGAGACGATGTATGGTCAAACAAATTGCTGGGTACTGCCTGATGGAGAGTACGGGGCCTTTGAGGTCAGTGACACTGATGTTTTCATTCTGACAGCAAGGTCTGCTCTTAATCTTTCCTATCAGAACCTATCCAGGGTCCCGGAAAAGCCGACCTGTTTAGCTGAGCTTTCTGGCAGCGATCTGATTGGTTTGCCATTAAAATCTCCTCTTTCCTTCAATGAAATTATATATGTCCTTCCCATGCTCACTATCCTGACAGACAAAGGTACTGGAATTGTGACTAGTGTTCCAAGTGATTCCCCAGATGATTTCATGGCACTGCAAGCTTTAGTCATGAAGTCGGCACTAAGAGCCAAGTTTGGAGTCAAAGATGAGTGGGTTCTTCCGTTTAACATTATACCGATAATCAGGATTCCTGGTTTTGGAGACAAGTCAGCTGAGAAGGTGTGCATTGATCTGGAGATTAAGAGCCAACATGACAACAAAAAGCTTGCTGAAGCAAAAAAGATCACATATCTTAAAGGATTTACAGATGGAGTGATGATTGTAGGGGAATACAGTGGCAGAAAGGTTCAGGAAGCAAAGCCACTGATTAAGAACAAGCTTTTGGAAGAAGGCTCTGCTGTGCTGTATAGGGAGCCTGAGAAGAAAGTTACGTCGAGATCTGGCGATGAGTGTGTCGTTGCTCTCACAGATCAGTGGTATATAACTTATGGTGAGATTGAATGGAAGCAGAAGGCAACCAGATGTTTGAAGAACATGAATACGTTTTCAGCTGAAACTCGGAATGGGTTTGAACACACATTAGGCTGGCTAGACCGATGGGCATGTTCGCGTTCTTTTGGCTTAGGTACTCGCATTCCATGGGATGAGCAGTTCCTTGTAGAATCTCTTTCTGATTCAACTCTATACATGGCATATTACACAATTGCACATCTCCTACAAAATGGTGACATGTATGGAAAAGAAATATCTTCTGTTAGGCCAGAGCAAATGACGGATGAGGTATGGGATTATGTATTCAGTCATGGTCCAGCACCCAAAAGCGATATCCCTCCTTCCCTATTGAGCAAAATGAAGCTAGAATTTGAGTACTGGTACCCCTTGGATATCCGGGTATCTGGTAAGGAGCTTATCCAGAACCATCTAGCATTCAGCATTTATAATCACACAGCACTTTTTCCAGAGCATCATTGGCCTCGTGCATTTCGCTGTAATGGACATCTTATGCTTAACTCCGAGAAGATGTCCAAGTCCACAGGGAACTTCCAAACTCTTGCAGAGGCCATTCAAGAATTCTCTTCAGACGCCACGAGGTTTGCCCTAGCTGATGCTGGTGATGGTATGGACGATGCAAATTTTGTCACTGAAACTGCAAAATCTGCCATCTTAAGGCTTACAAAAGAAATTGCGTGGATGGAAGATGTTATAGCTTCTGCTCAATCTTCTCTGAGAGATGGTCCTGCCTCTACTTATGCTGATCATGTGCTCGCCAATGAGATCAACATTGCTGTGATAGAAACCGAGAAGAGCTACAATGCCTTCATGTTCAGAGATGCCCTGAAATCTGGGTTCTATGACCTACAATTGGCTAGAGATGAGTACAGGCTGTCTTGTGGAGCAGCAGGCATGAATCGTGATTTATTAGGTCGGTTTATGGATGTCCAGACCAGGCTTATCACCCCGATATGTCCACACTATGCTGAGCATGTGTGGCAGAATATCTTAAGGAAAGAAGGTTTTGCAATAAAAGCTGGCTGGCCAATGGCAGACACTCCCAATCCTACTCTCAGGATTGCAAACAAGTATTTACAGGACTCTATAGTTTTGATGAGGAAGTTGCTCCAGAAGCAAGGATCTGGCTCCAAGAAACCCAAGAAGGGTGCTGCGCCACCTCCATCAGCAGAGGACAAGCTCACTGTTGGTCTGATCTATGTCAATGAGCAGTATGACGGGTGGAAAGAGCAATGCTTGAGGGTACTTAAATCGAATTATGACAGCCAAACATGTTCATTCGCCCCTGATGAGGATATTACTGCCGCATTAAACAATTGCTTCATCGATCATGAAGCAAACTTCAAACAAATCCAGAAGCTATGCATGCCTTTCATCAAGTTCAAGAAAGATGAAGCAAGAACCGTTGGTCCTGAGGCTTTGAATTTGACTCTCCCCTTTGATGAGATGGACGTACTCGAGGTGAACCTGGAGCTGATCAAGAGGCAGCTGGGCCTGGAGCATGCAGAGGTTCTGTCGGCATTGGATGGAGCTGCTGTTGCCATGGCTGGACGGCATATTTCTGTGCTAAACAAGAATCGGCCTTCCCCTGGGGAGCCGGTCGCAATATTCGTGACCAGGCAGGAATTTGGAGCCCAAAACTAAGCCCAGCTTAATGATAGTGGTGCATATCACAGGACTCGATAATCTTTTCTGTTTCTTAGGTTGGTGTCTGATGATCTTGAATTTATGTGTCATCTCATGTGAATATATATTATAAAAGGAAACTGTTATGTGTGAGAACGCTTCCGTGTTTAATGCTCTTGTGCGGGTCAGCTAATCCTGTGTAGCAACAGCTGTTTATATAAGTTTTACCTTTCTCTTTTCCCTCAAAATAAAGTTTTACATTTCTTTTCTAATAGAAGTGTTTCTCCAGAACTCAATTCTCGCTGTCCTGCAAGCTTGATTTCTTGCTCTCTTTTTTTCCAGATACTCTGTAGCACAGCGGCAACACCAACAGGAAGAAGTTTTATTTTCTCCCCTCTAAACCTTTGTAGCTAGGTACTCAGATAATGTGGCATGCTCGAGTCCAAGTTGTCTGACGGCCAAGCTAGCGATGGCTGTTTTGGCTATATTTCAAGTCTTTGGTGTCTTCTTCAGGAGCTGTGGCCCTCTTCTTCTTGTTTTGTGCAGCAATAGCACATATGTGTCTCGCTGCGTGTTCAAATGCAATGTTTACAGTCATGTCAGTATAACTGTATAACCACCTCAGTTTAATAAAAGGTTGGTACTGCATGCTACTACGCTCCCAACACGCATGAGCCCAGAAGAAGAAGCAGGTAATTAGACCATATGGTAGAAAAGATTATAGCCTGTCATGCAGTCAATCGATCTTGTTGTTTGGTAGGAGCTCGATCTATCTGTTGCCATAAACTCGTGGTAGTACTTATTTGCTATGGCACCATGGATCTATACTAGCCACAGTGAGCACTGCACACAGCAGAATGACTGGATGGTCAGACGAACAACAGCTCTCTGAATCGATGAATCAGCGCAACAGTCTGTCAGCTCCAGCCGAGAACCAATCGACGACGACGGGGACGGGCGCCGGCCGATGGCCACGCATGGCGCAAGGCTACTGGACCGAGCTAGGCCCGATCGTCGCCGTCGCCGTCGTCGTCCTGAGAGGCCGGCCGGCGTGATGCCAGCCAGTATATGATATCTGTGCAGCATGCCACAGTGTCGTGCAGTAGCGCGGTCCGTTCCTGTGCCGATGCGCGTCGCGGACACGGGGGCACGGCGCGCACATGGGCGAGCGCCGAGTTGAGCGAGGACGCGCGGAGCGGCGCACATGCACGGTCAACCGGCACATGCCAACGCCCCGGTCACCGGTGCGACTCCGTGCTCTGCACCGCCGCGCGTTCGGTCAGGCAGGCGCCACCCACCACGACGCACCACCGGCCGGGCCTACGGACGATCTCCGGCGATCTCGCACAGGGACCTGTCGCCCCGGGCTGCCGCACATGTCCGCCGGCGGACACGCGTTGCGCACCTGTGACTGACTGACTTCTCGCCGGGGTAGCGTATTGGAAGGAGAATGATGATTAACGTGGGTAACTTAACCAGAGTGATTATTGCGGAAAGATCACTGCGTGCACATGCGTTCTCGATCTAGAAGGAGTTCACCAACATGCTCTGGAAATGGCGAGCAGCCAGCGAACTGACCGAAGAACGCGATCTCGATCGATTAATTAATATACGCAGGCGTATGCATGCGGGAATCCAGTGAAACCCGACCCAATTATAGGGGCTCACTTGCCACAAAGATCCAAGGAAATCGAGCGAACCCGGCCGGCCGGCGCATGTTTTCCTTCTTCCAGGGAACAGCTAGCAGTAGCAGTTGCAGACTGCAGGGCGTTCGTTCCGACCATCACCGGTTCACCTCGCACATCTATCTCCCTCATCCATGTCCATGTGCTCCGATCCACACACTCTCTCTAGCATGTATGCACAATATGCTTCGCCATGCCTGCATCTTCCTTTTCCACGGAGTTCTTCTGCACTGCATGCATGGAGCATGGGTCGCCATTTTCACATCTCAGCCTTCAGGTGCAACTGCGTTGTCCATCTCCTTTGGCAGCTAAAGCCAAGGCCAGTGGACAGCAACACCAACGTGCGACTCCTCCAGGATAGCCTGGATGATGGGTGAGTTGTAAAACAGCTCAGGTCAGGTGGTGTGGTGTGCTAGCTTTGGCCTTTGGGGCTGGGTTGTGTCACCACCAAGACACAACCAGGGGTGGTGGTGAAAGGAACAGAGCAGTGTGCATGTCCCTGCTTTCCTTATTCAAATCGTGCATAGCAGCAGAAAAATTGTGCTATAGAACGTTTTTGATAAGTACAGTACTTATTTTTTTAGGACAGCCTACTCTTTATCAAAAGAAGAAGAAGGACAGAGTAAGTAGATTGGATTCAACACTTGGTGAGGCGTTTTGGATTCATCTTAGGACGGAAGGGTAAATAGATTTTCGAGAACATCTACCACATTTAGATTTCGTCCCGCAATAGAGGAAGGGGAAACTTGACCTTGTATCATTTAGCACGGACTTGCTAATGGTGTGTACTGCTGCAAAGCAAATTGCATGGGGCCATCACATCACATTGTGGCGTTGGTACGAATTGTGCCTCCTCTCCCTGTGCCGTGCACATCAACATGGCGTACAGATGTTACACGGGTTTACCTAACGATGCACATCAAAAGATCTACGTGATATTGTCTCTTTTAAGAAAATCGTGTCTTGATGGAGCAAGGTAGTTTTTATTAGATGTGTCTCGAAGGACACCGATAGCTGCTTTGAACGGCTCTTGGTGTAGCACAAATTACATAAATGACCCTAGCAATAAAAGAAATACAACATGGTCCTCAACTTTTGCATCGAATACCCTAGAACTAAAATATAAAAATCAACCCATTCCAGATCTTCTCCCCGACCCTTTACCACCGATTTATTGGCGCTTCTGACGGTGGCCCGCAACATCGTCGAGCATGATCACTTAGGGTGCACCGGCTTGATACTGGCAAAAAGGGTAGGAGTAGGCGTCATACGGTCAAAGGATTAAGCAGCTGGATAGCCAAGCGCTGCAGCGAGAAACTCTCTAAGATCCCCGTGGTTGCAGCCTTTAAACCATACTTCCCTAATCGAGCGCAAAGCACAGACCACCATCACCTCCGTCGCCCATAACCTCTCGATGGTCCAAAGAAGGAGGCATCAGATCCACCTTTGAAATTTGGGTCACTACCAACGAGCTTACTAAGGTCGTTTCTGAAAGGAAAGACGTCGCCTAGAGGGGGGGGTGAATAGGCGAGGAGCACTTTTTACAATTTAGGCTTGATAAATGCGGAATAAAACTTAGTGTTTAACTTATCAATGACACAACCTAAATATACTAGGTTCACCTATGTGCACCAACAACTTAAGCTATGCAAAACAAACCTCAAAGGAATCGCAAGGTAAAGGACTTCAAGCACGATGGCTATCACAAAATAAAGTGCATAAGTAAAGAGCTCGGGTATAGGGATAACCGAGGCATGCGGAGACGATGATGTATTCCCGAGTTCCACCACAAATGGTGTACGTCTCGTTGGAGAGGTGTGAGCAACCACAACAGGTTTGCTCAATGCCACAAAGGCCTCACCTTCTTCTCCGATGAACTCGACCACAAAGGTCCGAGTCCACTTTCCACTATGAACTCCTTTGGGGCGGAGAACAATCCCGTACAACAACCTTGGAGCACACACCCACAACCGAATTGGGGGCTCCCAAATGACCACAAGAGGTCTTGACCACAAAGGTCCCAACTAGCCACAAAGGCCTTGACCACAAAAGGTCCTACGCCACAAAGGCGGCCACTAAGGCGTCTATGGTCCAAGACCCAAGAGTAACAAGCTCACGAATTTCACCACCACGAATTCTCGTGGAGGGCTCAAACCGATGCAAGATGCAATGGTAAGAACACACAAAGTGCTCAAGTTCTTCACTCTCAAATTCCAACAAAGCAACAAATGCTTATGGGGGAATAAGAGAGGAAGAACCAAGAAACCACAAAGGAGACAAATCCTACACTCCCAAATCCCACCACAAGCAACTAATGCTTATGGGGGGGATAAGAGAGAGCAAGAACAAAGGGGGAGAACCACAAAGGAACTCAAAGATCTAGATCCACTATGTTCCCCTCACTTAGAGGAGAGATGGATTGCTAGAATTGTAGATCCAGATCTCCTCTCACTTTTCCCTCAAAGATATGCAAGAATCATGGGAGGATTTGAGAGGGGGCAAGCTTTCCCAAGGTCAACAATGGCTAGAGAGAGAGAGGGGAAAGTCGTCAGCTCAAGGAAGAAGAAGGGGAGGGGTATTTATAGCCCCTCCCTGAATTCTAGCCGTTGGGAATCTCCAGTCCGGAAATTTCCGAACTGAGGGCCGGAGATTTCCGGACGGTAGGAATTCCGACGCGAGCTGAGAAAAGATCAGTGTTGAAGGCAAATAAGACTTGGCGAAAAACTGCAACTTGTGACCGGAAATATCCGAACCAGGGCCGGAGATTTCCGGACCCCGGAAATCTCCGGTAGAAAATCCGATGGAAAACTGAACTGAGTCAGTACGCAATTGAGTACTGGACTTAGCAAAAATCTTCCGTCGCTCGGAGATCTCCGGACTGGGGCTCGGAAATCTCCGAGCACCGGAAATCACCGAGCAAGGTCCGGACATTTCCGACCCTTAAAAAAACTGCAGAAACAACAGAACTGAAATATCTTTTGCAAATAAACTCCGAATGATTTGAAACCAACTCCGTTGGAAAGGCACTGACAAGGAGAGGGCTACCAAAGTCCCCACACATGTGAAGGTGTGGAACTTTCCTCAAGGTTGAACCGGTAATATTTCCACACCGAAAACGCAACGAGTTTTCCAAACTAAAACCGTTTTCGAAGAACTTGGTCTTGTTATAAAGATCACGACAAGAACCAAAAACCAACAAGGAGAAAAGCCAAATAAGAACCAAGAAAGATGATATGACAATCATGCAAAGGTTTGAGCTCTCCACAAAGATATGATCAAGTTACTCACTCGAGAGCCCCTCTTGATAGTACGCCTATCTATCCTATAGTGAAAGTGCATGGTTGTCCCCATGCATGGTTTTGGTAATTAATGACAATCCTTATGGCCTAATGTTTGCTTTGAGATATACTTGTAGATCTTGTCCATAGGAAAAGATTGGAGTTCATGTGTTGGACTCTAGTAGTTTACATGATGATCAATGCTCTACTCAAGGGTTTATATGAAGAATGGTCATGTGAAGAGTTGAGCTTATTGCAAGTATGGCTTGGAAAAGAAGATTGAGTGATCAATCATGTTTTACCCCAAGCCATCATACATATCAAGAGAAGAAGATGAAGCGCAAGATCAATATGATGCATCTCGAAGATATCATTTGATTGAAGCTTGCAAAGGAGTCATGAAGACGATGCTTAGCGAGGCCCTCCCATAATGGAGTATGGGGGAGCATTTGGAGAAGTCTTCATCAAGCATGTGCTAGCAAGCACAATCAAGAAAGGTGTTTCAACTTGAGAGAGTCAAGATCGTCATCATCGAGCTCAAGTGGAATGCGCAAGGCAAAGGTATGATCTTGATAGGTTTTCTATTTTACCGGTCTCATGGTGTTAGTGGGAGACCGGGTTTTAGGATAGACGGCGTACTATCAAGAGGGGCTCTCAAGTGAGTAACTTGATCGCATCGTTGTGGAGAGCTCAAACCTTTGCATACTTGGCATATCATATTTCTTGGTTCTTATTTGGCTTTTATGGTGGTGAGGAATTAGAGCTTGGTTCATCTCCATGTCAAGCTCTAGTTCATCGAAAACGGTTTTACCTTGGAAAACTAGTTGCGTTTTCGGTGGCGGAAATATTGCCGGTTCAACCGTGAGGAAAGTCCCACACCTTGCCATGTGTGGTGATTTTACTCTATTTATGGGATGCAATATTTTCACTTTTTGTAGCCTTCTCCTTGTCGGTACCTTTCCAACGGAGTTGGTCTCACCTCATTCGGAGTTCATTTGCAAAAGTTATAGCTGTGTTTTTGGTGTTCGGACAGGCCCGGTAGTACCGGAGAGTTTTGTTCCGGTAGTACCGCAGTCAGCCGGTAGTACCGGGCTCGCTGCGGTAGTACCGGGCTCTCTGCGGTACTACTCTCTGAAGTTGGTTTTTCGGGCGTTTTGGCACGGATGGCCCCGGTAGTACCGGGGTTGGAGCCCAGCACTTGGGCCCGGTAGTACCGGGGTATTTTTCCCCGGTAGTACCGCGCGCTCGGTTTTCTGCGTTGACGAAGGTACCGCAGGGCCGGTACTACCGGGCTTTAGGCCGGTACTACCGCCCTTGCGGAAGAAGATGCTGTTGCAACGGCCAGATATTTGTGCTAGACTATAAAAGGGGCCTTCTTCCCCAATGGTTGACAAGCTCTAGAGCAAGTCTTTCTCCTCTCTCTCCTCCATTGTTGCCCTTTGTAAAGCTTGCTCTTCCTCTCAATCCCTCCCATGGTTCTTGCTAATATTTGAGGGAAAGTGAGAGGTGATCTTGATCTACGTTTCCACCGATCGATTTCTCCTCTATGTGAGGGAAACCTTGTAGATCTTGATCTTGGAGTTCTTGGTGCATCTCCTCTTTGTTCTTCCTCTCTTATTCCCCCATAAGCATTTGTTGCTTTGTTGGAATTTGAGAGTGAAGGATTTGAGCACTTGTGCTCTTGCCTTTTGCATTTGGTGCATCGGTGTGCTCTCCACGAGGATTCGTGGAAGTTGAAAACTTGTGAACTTGTTACTCTTGGGTCCTTGGACCCTAGACGCCTTTGTGGTGGTTGGACCCTTGTGTGGTCACTTGAAGCCGTTCGGGAGCCCCCAATCCCATTGTGGGTTGTGCCCCGGATTGTTGTTGGAGGCCGTTCGGGAGCCCCCAATCCCATTGTGGGTTGTGCCCCGGATTGTTGTTGAAAGGCTCCGGATTCCGCCTCGAAGGAATTCCGATAGTGGAAGGTGAACCAAGCCTTTGTGGTGCGGTTCATCGGAGAAGAAGGTGAAACCTTTGTGGTTGTTGAACCGTTGTGTCGGTTCACACCTCTCCAACGAGACGTACTCCCTTAACAAGGAGGAACTCGGAAATACATCCTCGTCTCCGCGTGCTTCGGTTATTTCTATACCCGAGCTTTTACTTATGCACTTTACATTGTGATAGCCTTCGTGCTTGAAGTATTCTATATTGCTATCACCTTGTTGTTTGTCTTGCTTAGCATAAGTTGTTGGTGCACATAGGTGAGCCTAGTTTATTTAGGTTGTCGGCTTGTTAATTTAAACATCTAGTTTTATTCCGCAATTATCAAGCCTAAACCGGAAAAGTTTTAAACCGCCTATTCACCCCCCCCTCTAGGCGACATCATTGTCCTTTCAATTGGTATCAGAGCCTGGTCTCTCTTTTTGGGCTTTACCGCCTAGAGAGTAAAAGATGTCGTTTAGAGAATTAGTGCACGATCCCACTTTCATATTCAATGGCACAAATTATGATGTTTGGAAAATTCGCATGCTTAATCTTTTTAGGGCCATGGGTCCAAATTATATTAAGAGGATTGTAGATGTGAGTTTATCTCCTCCAAAGGATTCCCAAGAATTATCTTTAGAGGATGAGATAAACTCTCATCTCGAGACTCAAGTTACTAATGGTTTTATGTGTGCTTTGACCGATGTAGTTCTTGCTTCAATCTTGCCTTTTCGAAATGCACATGAGCTTTGGACCAAGCTTCAAGATATATATGAAGTGTCCAAAATTATTGAGGATGATTGTTCTCCCTCCACCTCCGGCCGTGATGAGTTCACAACTTCTTCCACTTCACCAACATGTGATTTGTCACAAGGTAATGATATGGTGAGTGGTGATAGAAATTGCTTTGTTGATGGTGAATATTGTATTGACTATACTTCATCTCTATCTCATTGCAATGTTCTATCTTTGGACTTAAACTCTTCTAGCACTCCAAATGTCATACATGCTAGAGTTGATAGTCCTTGCATATCATGTAATAGTTGTTTAACTAAATCTCATGATGATATGCTTCATATGTCTTGTTGCCATGTAAACAATACTTCCATATCCTCTATTTCTTGCATGACTAACAATGTAGAGGAATTCCAACATTTGTTGGAACAAGACATGGACCTCAAAGGTGCTTCAAGTTTTTCTTCATCTCCCCCAACCATTAATCATGTTTGCCTTATGGCTAAGGATTCCGAGGTGTCTCCCACCTCGAATCCAAATTTTGATGATGTGGTTGAGGATTCTCATGAAGAAGGTTTTGACTTTGAATCCTTAACTAAGATGGGTGAGATGGTACTTGGTGCTCTCCCCAAAGGTAGTAAAGCTATCCCTCCTCTATGTGAAATCATTGCTTATATTATTAAGAGTAGGGACTTTATTGAGGATTTGGAAAGTCAATTTGATGAGAAATGTCAAATTGAGAGAGATGACTCTATCACCATAGCTTCTTTGAACGCTTCTCTTGAAGAAGAAGAAGAGCTTAGGTCTTCTCTTGAAGAGAAACTTGAATCCCTTGATGAGTCTAATGATCTTATTATTGCTAAAATCATTAAGGAAAGAGATCGTGCCCTTGCTAAGTATAAAGTGCTTAAAATGGAAAAAGTTGAATTTGGTGTTGGCAATGCTAGACTAAATGAGGACATAGAGAGACTTGACAAAACTCACAAGGATTTAGAAAGTGAACACTCTCTCCTTATCAAGTCTCATGATCAACTCCAAACTCAACTATCTAAGAATGACAAGCTTGTCAAATTGTCTTCTTCCATTTCTAATGATAATGATGCTTGTGCTACTAACTCCACTTCTTGTGAAGCATCTATTTTGAAGGAGAATGTTGAGCTAAGGGCTCAACTTGAATTGCTAACTAGCAAGTATGAGAAATTGGAAGAAAGTCATGAAAAGCTCTCTAGCTCTAATGAGGATCTTCTAGCATCCCATGCTAGGCTAAAGTTAGCTCATGAGGCTATCTCTACAAAGGTAACATCTTGTGAGCCTCATGTGGACAATGGCACAACTTCTACTCTTAATGCTATATTGCCATGTGCTAGTCCTAGTGATTCATCCACTCACAATGTTGCTACATCTTGTGATGAATTACTTTCCATGCCTTGTTGCTCTAACAATGAAGCATCTATTTCCTCTAGTGTTTGTGTTGATACTAACCATGTAGAGGAATTAAATGAGCTCAAGGCCCAAGTCACTTCTTTGAAGAAAGACTTGGAAAAGCGTCATTTTGGGGATTCTACACTTGACAATATATTGAGTGTTCAAAGACGCCCAAATGACAAGAGTGGACTTGGATTCAACTCCAATATCAAGAACAAGTCCAAGGTTAACAAGATGAACAAGGGCCAAGAACAAGTCAAGGATTCGGCCAAGATTGTTTGCTTCAAGTGCAAAGTTGAAGGGCACCATGTTAGATCTTGCCCTTTGAAGAAGAAGGTTCTTAGTGAGAAGCAACAAGGGAAGAAGCCTCAACTTCAAACTCAAGTTCCTCAAGTTGAAGAACGGCCTCTTCCCAAGAAGAATCATGCTACCCCTCCTCAAGTCAAGACTCCAACTAAGAAGAGAGGAGGAAGTAGATGTTGCTACCTATGTCGTGAGAAGGGTCACCTTGCTTCTTCATGCACAAATGGTACCTTATCCAACCCCATTATAGTTGATGATGTTTATTCTCTTCGGAAGGATAAGGTTGGCAATGTGTTTGCCAAATATGTTGGTACTCAAAGTGGTGTCAAGAAAAGAACCATTTGGGTTACCAAACCTATTGTCACTAACCTCTTAGGACCCAACTTGGTTGGGGACCAACAAGCTAAAACTTGATCAATAGGTGTTGTTGGAGGACATTGGAGACTTGGCTACATCATGAAGAATTAAGGGATCTTCATCAATTATATTCTCTCAAGTCAAGTCATATGGATCATATTGTTCTATCTCATATCAAATGTTCCTCCATGCGGTAACTTTTATTTAAATCATATATACTTTGAAAGTTGCTTGCACCCTTGCATGTGTTTGGTTTTGTACCTTGCTAGTGTTTGTATGTGTTGTGCTCTCTACTTACTTACCTTGAGAAATCAAGTATGTGTATGTTGGTTTGCACATCATTTACTAGTTTTGAGCCCTATTGCTTTTATTTGCTATCTTATCTTGTTGGCTCTCTTTGAGAGATAAATGGACTATCCATTTTTGGAGAGTGATATGTTTCGTGCACTTCACAATCCTAAAAATGTGTGTACATGAGGAAAACCACTTAGTGTTGATATATCAATATTATCTATTCTCTATGTGGTATGTCTTGCTCATGAGAAATTCAAATTCTATAATGTCCATTAATTTCTCTAGTTGTTTTTGTTTGCCTCTTGTTTTAAAATAAATGGATTATCACATTATGGGGGAGTAATAAGCTATGTGCATATTACAAGCCTAGAAAATGTGAACATGTGAGGTTTTGCCACCTAGAATTGATATTGCTAGTTATCTTGTTCCTATGTGGCATGTTGCTCAAACAAGTTCCCATTTACTTAAATGCTCTTTGTCTTTCACTCTTTTGGATCTTGTTTGTTGAGGATTTTCTTGATATGGCTTTCCCTAAATATGTTCTCATATACTTTTTTTGGGAAGCCAATTGATTCAAGCTACTCCTTGGAGTTGCTTTACATTATCACATGATTTGTGAATCTATCAAGAATATCTATCTAAGCATGGCTTTTAATTCCTATTCTTTGCCATATGCTTATGTTTTGTGAATATGATCTTGAATATATCCTTGCAATCCACCACCGAGAAATATCTCCATACATTACTTGTCTTGACAAGTGATAATCCTTTTGTGGTAAATATATTGATCATATTCGCTTTGACTCTTGCTTTGAATTGCCTTATTTGATTGCCAAGAATTTAGTTTGATCTAACTTTCTTTTGTCTTCCTTGTATCTTTTGGATCCTTTATTGCTCTACTTGAAATTTGTTTTGTACTTTCTTGAGTTGGGACTAGCAATGAACCAATTCTTGTGCATTGACCTTCAAAAGTCATACTTCTTAATAATGCACTATTCTTTGGGAAGCTATCCTACTTTGAGTAAAACACCGTTCTTTAAATTGGTATTGCAATTTCTTGCCTTCTTTGAACATGACTAGTGTTTGAATATATATATATGGAGAGTGATGATCTCATTTGTGTGCATTTTGTATTCAAATGCAAAATCATAAATAATGCACACATCTTGGGGGAGCAATCCTATATGCTTTTTGAACATTAGTTGTCTCTGTTTGATATTTGATCCCGATGACGTGTCTCCTTGGAAGACAAACATTCTTCGTCTTGGTACTTTGTGCCATCATGAAAAGTGTAGAGGGTTTGGTTTATTCCTTGATGATATTTTTCATCAATTGGTATCTTGCTTTCATTTGGTATCTTTTCAAAGTGGTTTCTTCAATCATGTGTTGATTTGGGTATTTGATATAATTTGGACAATTTGTTTTCTTGTCACACTTGTGTGTGCTCTCTTGTGTTTAATTGGTGTTTTGTCCAAATTGTATCTCGGTTGGCTCTTGAAAGTCTTGTGCATGCATACTTACTATATGTATATCTTATGGCATGCGTACTTTCGTTGATCCAATATATAGGATACACTCCATCAAATCCTAAATGGCTAAGATGTGCATGAAATTCAATTTCATATCAATATGCACATATTTATGTGGAGTTTGTCCTATGTATTGTAGTTGCTCTAACTACTTTGGACCCAATGAGTTTGGGTACCATTTTGTACTTGAATTTGTTTTAGGTACATGTGGAGATGCATTGGAAGCTTGTCTCATTTACAAGGAAGGTGGTATCACCATGTGTTCATTGAAGCCAAGTTTGGATGATCGTTAACTCTTATACTATACATCACCAATGCTATCTCGGTAACAAGTATCTACCTCATGCATACATTTCTAGTTTTCAACCTTGTGTAGGTTGTACCTTGGCATGAATCTTTTTGTTGCAATTATTTTGGTTCTTACAAAACGTCTTTATTGCAAATGTGAGTAAGCCGGGATGATTACATATAAGAGGACTATATATTCATTTCTATGATTCTTCGATCCCAATTATGTCAATCTAGCACTTTCTACTTAAAGTCTCTCATGTGCAACATTGATGAATTTTCAAAATCTTTGTCCTTTCAATTGTCCTTTCAATTGGTATGTCAATATTGGATTTTTCAAAATCATTTGCCTTTTGTGATACTTGTTATCTTACTCGGAGCATCCATTTGTTAACCTTTATCCCTTGTGGATAATTTTTGATGCTATGATGAGTATGTGTTGGAAGTTCATTTATATTCCTTTAAGATAAAATTGGGCTTTGTGCTATGCTTTTAAGCAAAGATCTTATTGGTGTATCTATGACTTCCTCCTGGATATCATGATCTTTACCCGTGTATCTATCTTATGTGTACATGTTTATTTGTAGACCCATATCTTAGTGATTAGTGTCTACTTAGAAACTTATACACGTGAGAATAGTACATCTTTAATTGATATTCCAAATCTTTAGTTACCACCTCTTATTGCTTTTGACTCCTTGATGGTTTCTAAAAGGCTCAAGCTTTATTTTCCATGTGTTTTGCTTGGTGCATTTTACTAAGCTTGTGGAGCTATTTGCTATACCTCTTTTGGTGTGTGGGTATGGAAAAGACATGATATGCACTATGTGCAACTCTTCCTGAAAGACTATGTTGATGCTCTCATCCTCGTATTAGTCTCCTATAATGTGTTTTTATCTCACACCCATTATTTTATTTGTCGCTCCTTGCTCTTGTTGCAAAACATTTTTGTTGCAAGTTGTTTTGCCTCACTTCTCATTTATATTCTCTTGCATGAGCTTGTGTTCGAATTTATCTAGGAGGGAGTGAGGATTCCATGTTGTGCACACTATATTGAAATACAAATCCTATTTGTGCACGTACCTTGGGGAGTTCCCTCATGATATTTAGAACACTTTTCGGATCCGTTTGATTACTTGCTTCCTTCGTTGAAGTATCTTTCCATTTGATATTCTTTTGCAATCTTTGGATCCTCTATATAGTTTGATCTCCCTCCATCTATTCGTCATTGGATATGTGCATTTGATTTCACTCATATTATGAGAAATGCACACATTATGGGGGAGCTCTCACTATATTTTCCTTCTAAGTTTTTCTTCCCATTTCGGCAATCAATGCCAATGGGGGAGAAATTTAGAGGGTTTAAGAGAATATGGGTTTGTTCTCTTGCGGTTCTCTTGCATCCTTGCTCTTTGTGTTGCATGGTTGCTTAAATTCATTATATAAACCCTCGTAAAATGGATTGTCATCAATTACCAAAATGGGGGAGATTGAAAGTGCATGGTTGTCCCCATGCATGGTTTTGGTAATTAATGACAATCCTTATGGCCTAATGTTTGCTTTGAGATATACTTGTAGATCTTGTCCATAGGAAAAGATTGGAGTTCATGTGTTGGACTCTAGTAGTTTACATGATGATCAATGCTCTACTCAAGGGTTTATATGAAGAATGGTCATGTGAAGAGTTGAGCTTATTGCAAGTATGGCTTGGAAAAGAAGATTGAGTGATCAATCATGTTTTACCCCAAGCCATCATACATATCAAGAGAAGAAGATGAAGCGCAAGATCAATATGATGCATCTCGAAGATATCATTTGATTGAAGCTTGCAAAGGAGTCATGAAGACGATGCTTAGCGAGGCCCTCCCATAATGGAGTATGGGGGAGCATTTGGAGAAGTCTTCATCAAGCATGTGCTAGCAAGCACAATCAAGAAAGGTGTTTCAACTTGAGAGAGTCAAGATCGTCATCATCGAGCTCAAGTGGAATGCGCAAGGCAAAGGTATGATCTTGATAGGTTTTCTATTTTACCGGTCTCATGGTGTTAGTGGGAGACCGGGTTTTAGGATAGACGGCGTACTATCAAGAGGGGCTCTCAAGTGAGTAACTTGATCGCATCGTTGTGGAGAGCTCAAACCTTTGCATACTTGGCATATCATATTTCTTGGTTCTTATTTGGCTTTTATGGTGGTGAGGAATTAGAGCTTGGTTCATCTCCATGTCAAGCTCTAGTTCATCGAAAACGGTTTTACCTTGGAAAACTAGTTGCGTTTTCGGTGGCGGAAATATTGCCGGTTCAACCGTGAGGAAAGTCCCACACCTTGCCATGTGTGGTGATTTTACTCTATTTATGGGATGCAATATTTTCACTTTTTGTAGCCTTCTCCTTGTCGGTACCTTTCCAACGGAGTTGGTCTCACCTCATTCGGAGTTCATTTGCAAAAGTTATAGCTGTGTTTTTGGTGTTCGGACAGGCCCGGTAGTACCGGAGAGTTTTGTTCCGGTAGTACCGCAGTCAGCCGGTAGTACCGGGCTCGCTGCGGTAGTACCGGGCTCTCTGCGGTACTACTCTCTGAAGTTGGTTTTTCGGGCGTTTTGGCACGGATGGCCCCGGTAGTACCGGGGTTGGAGCCCAGCACTTGGGCCCGGTAGTACCGGGGTATTTTTCCCCGGTAGTACCGCGCGCTCGGTTTTCTGCGTTGACGAAGGTACCGCAGGGCCGGTACTACCGGGCTTTAGGCCGGTACTACCGCCCTTGCGGAAGAAGATGCTGTTGCAACGGCCAGATATTTGTGCTAGACTATAAAAGGGGCCTTCTTCCCCAATGGTTGACAAGCTCTAGAGCAAGTCTTTCTCCTCTCTCTCCTCCAT
Organism: Poa annua; assembly: GCA_026929855.1. Lineage (NCBI taxonomy): Eukaryota > Viridiplantae > Streptophyta > Magnoliopsida > Poales > Poaceae > Poa > Poa annua. The sequence continues at coordinate 71,911,973 of CM049431.1, read as the reverse complement.
TGTTGCCCTTTGTAAAGCTTGCTCTTCCTCTCAATCCCTCCCATGGTTCTTGCTAATATTTGAGGGAAAGTGAGAGGTGATCTTGATCTACGTTTCCACCGATCGATTTCTCCTCTATGTGAGGGAAACCTTGTAGATCTTGATCTTGGAGTTCTTGGTGCATCTCCTCTTTGTTCTTCCTCTCTTATTCCCCCATAAGCATTTGTTGCTTTGTTGGAATTTGAGAGTGAAGGATTTGAGCACTTGTGCTCTTGCCTTTTGCATTTGGTGCATCGGTGTGCTCTCCACGAGGATTCGTGGAAGTTGAAAACTTGTGAACTTGTTACTCTTGGGTCCTTGGACCCTAGACGCCTTTGTGGTGGTTGGACCCTTGTGTGGTCACTTGAAGCCGTTCGGGAGCCCCCAATCCCATTGTGGGTTGTGCCCCGGATTGTTGTTGGAGGCCGTTCGGGAGCCCCCAATCCCATTGTGGGTTGTGCCCCGGATTGTTGTTGAAAGGCTCCGGATTCCGCCTCGAAGGAATTCCGATAGTGGAAGGTGAACCAAGCCTTTGTGGTGCGGTTCATCGGAGAAGAAGGTGAAACCTTTGTGGTTGTTGAACCGTTGTGTCGGTTCACACCTCTCCAACGAGACGTACTCCCTTAACAAGGAGGAACTCGGAAATACATCCTCGTCTCCGCGTGCTTCGGTTATTTCTATACCCGAGCTTTTACTTATGCACTTTACATTGTGATAGCCTTCGTGCTTGAAGTATTCTATATTGCTATCACCTTGTTGTTTGTCTTGCTTAGCATAAGTTGTTGGTGCACATAGGTGAGCCTAGTTTATTTAGGTTGTCGGCTTGTTAATTTAAACATCTAGTTTTATTCCGCAATTATCAAGCCTAAACCGGAAAAGTTTTAAACCGCCTATTCACCCCCCCCTCTAGGCGACATCATTGTCCTTTCATATAGCCCTATCAAGATCATACCTTTGCCTTGAGCAATCCACTTGAGCTAGATGATGATGATCTTGATCTCTTCAAGTGGACCACCTTTCTTGATTGCGCTTGCTAGCACATGCTTGATGAAGACTCCTCCATATACTCCCCCATACTCCATCATGGGAGAGTCTCGCTTAGCTTCGTCTTCATGTCTCCGGCAGCTTCCCTTGGTCTAGCACTAGTCAACCTTTGCCTTGAGCAATCCACTTGAGCTAGATGATGACGATCTTGATCTCTTCAAGTGGACCACCTTTTTTGATTGCGCTTGCTAGCACATGCTTGATGAAGACTCCTCCATATACTCCCCCATACTCCATCATGGGAGAGTCTCGCTTAGCTTCGTCTTCATGTCTCCGACAGCTTCCCTTGGTCTTGCACTAGTCAACCTTGATGACTATCATGGCATGACATCATCCTCCATGAGCTATATGAATTGATCTTCTTGTTGCAAGCTCATGGAAGATACCATCTTTCTTCATATAGGTGATGGCTTGACAACTTCAAGCCATACTTGCAATATACTCAAAACACACATTAGTCCTTAGGGATTGTCATTAATTACCAAAACCATACATGAGGGCACATGCCCTTTCAGTTTCGTCCAGATCCGCCACGTCCATCACCATCCACCATGGACAACAACTGAGCAGTATTTGTTGGAAGGCTCTCTCGTCGTTGCTTGTGGAGCCGGAGAGCAAAGCGGCTGCAACATCATGCTAGACACCACGTAGAACAAGACCCTAAACCTAATACTATCCCTCTCCTACAACCGCCGGGGGGCGGGGGGGGGGGGGGGGGAGGAGCTGAAGGGTCAGTTTCATGTCAACGGTGTCAAATACTATAATTAAATAAATTGATCACTAAATTATAAAAACACTACCATGGTCATTTGGTGTCAATTGACACGACACACACTAATACTTTTGACAACATGCACAATAGGTTCCCCCGAGCAGCTCGATGTGTGGGGGTTCATGTCGGAGATGTTGTTTTTTGCACTTTAATATCTTTAATATTATGTTCTTAAAAAGCTTGGAGGTAAATTCGCTAAACTGAAGAATATGTAAGTCTCGGTTTTTTCAGAGATTGAGTTATGTTGTATTACATGTGGATATGAGGTGACTATTTATCGGAGCTAAGTGTAATTGCTGACCCCCACAACTTTCCTACACCCCTTCCACTTGTTAATTTTTATGGATTGGTCCATGATATCTCCTGAAGTGCCACCCCAAGCTCTTGTCGATGGCTTCGCCACAAATATTTATCAATCAAATCTGAAATTTTTATTTCTCAAACAACATCCAGAGTTTTTCATCTTTTCTTGCACAGATGAGGCGACTTCCATTTAAAATTTCTCAAACAACATTCAAAGTCAATATTTTTTCATCTTTGTACTTCCACGGATGATGCGACTTCCATTTAAGGATTGTGAAATAAAATGTATAAAGAAAAATACTAAGGACCAAAAAGGATGAAAATTTATCCATGCTGCTTATGCAGTTTGGCATCCATGAAAAGAAATGTACATGCGGTTTTTATAGGTAAATCATCGGTGATCCTTGACATTCTGTAAACAAGCTCAGAGATGTTATAAGGCTGCTTACACTGGGGAGTAATATAGAGTAGTAACTTGCAGATGTACTAGTCTATAACGAGGAGTAAGTTATGTATGGTGTCATGAAAAACTTTATTAATAAAACGTCAAAAAAAACTTTATTAATTAGGTTGTAGACTCATTTTTCCTCGTTATGAGTGATGTTGCAATAATTAGCTATTTTATCACAAATACCTCTCTCTTTATTAATTACTGCCATATAAACAAATGTATCTGGGGGTTTGTGATGTTACTAGCTAAGTTACTCCTAATATGACCAGTTTACGCCTCCTCGAGTAGCATGTGAGAGCCTCATTCTTGTACAGCCGAACTGAAAAAGGCGGTGCACCTGGCCACCCGCTATTGGTCATCAAGTTTTATACTTTTAAATATCAATGTTTAGATTTGAATAGTTCTTAGCATTGAACTAAAAATAGCTACTTCTCAATAGTCCAAGAAATAAATATCGGTGACATTCACTATTCACATTATAGATCAGGGGTATAAAAATGCGTTGCTCATTCTCAATTACTTGATTTTTTTCATGAACCCAAGTCAACTAGTGATGTATATTACTTGGTCTATAGTTACAATACATATCTTGTCACATCGTGGAACTAATAAAATACACGAATGGTGTTTCTTTATCTGAATTTTCAGAGCACCATATATCAACACCACCCACAACCACTAAAAAATGTAGGGTTGAATCTCTGCCAATTAAACCTGCTCAAAGAGACATAAGCCTCATGTGAGAGATAGTCTCATCTCATTCATGTACGTTAGAATTAAAAACGTGAATCACCTGCTGTTGTCATCAAGTTTTATAATTTTGCAATCTTAATGTTTAGACCGAATAGTTCTTAGGGTGAGATTAGAAATTGTTGTTTCTCAATAGTCTAAGAAATAGGAAAAATATTTCAGTGACATTCATCATTCACACTATTATAGATGATGGTGTATAGGTTTGGCCCTACTTAGCTGAATATAAAATAGTGTTGCTCATTTTCAATTGCTTGTATTTTCATAAAACAAGGCTACCGCGGCATTTTTGTTTGTCCGAATTCTAAGAGCAGCATATATCAACATCACCCACAACCACTCAAAAATGAACCGTTGAATCTCGAATGCCAAATACTAAACCACTTGTATCAAATGATGGTATTTATCATGTGGTGCCACAAGGCACCGAAAACCCCAATGATGAACAAGTGCACCTGAAAACAAAACTGTGGGGACAAGAGCAGGGGGCGCCAAGCATATATAGCACCCTCCACGGTAACTTTTCTCACACTTCCTCCTTCATATAACCCCCTCACTGCAGATACAAACAGACACACACCACCGCAACCGCAGTCCAGGGGGAGCGGCAACCTCAGCTCAGCTCAGCTAGCAGCAAAACCACACTCCTCCTCGTCGTGCACACAGCCATGGCGCCTGCTCGGGAGCTCCAAGAAACCTCCTCCTCCTCTTCATCGTCGTATACGACCAGTTCCATGTCATGCTCGTCCACCGTCACGGACTCCTCCTCTAGTCCCTCTTCACCTGCGAGCGCCGCCGCCAATGCCGCTGCAGCGCCAGCGCCGCGCAAGCGGAAGCTGGACGAGGAAGAGGGAGGTGAGGAAGAGATGGAGGACGGGAAGACGACGATGACGACGAACAAGAAAAAGAAGCAGAAGAAGCGGAGCAGCGACGGGAAGCACCCGGTGTACCGCGGCGTGCGGATGCGGGCGTGGGGCAAGTGGGTGTCGGAGATCCGCGAGCCGCGCAAGAAGTCGCGCATCTGGCTCGGCACGTTCCCCACCGCCGAGATGGCCGCGCGCGCGCACGACGTCGCCGCGCTCGCCATCAAGGGCGCCCGCGCCGCGCACCTCAACTTCCCGGAGCTCGCCGACATCCTCCCGCGAGCCGCCTCGCCTGCGCCCAAGGACGTGCAGGCCGCCGCCGCATTGGCCGCCGCGTTCACGACTTCCCCGTCATCGTCCACGGATCACTCGGAGGAGGACGGCATCGTCCAAGAAGAAGAGAAGAACGACGCCGGCGCGACCGCGCAGCCGGAGTCTGCCACCACGCCGACGACGAGCAGCGGCAGCGTGGACGAGGCGGAGGCGGAGCTGCAGCTGTTCGACCTGCCGGACCTGCTCCTCGACATCCGGGACGGGTTCGGGTTCTCCCCCATGTGGGCTCCGCTCCCCGACGTCGAGGAGGTCAATGCGGAGCTCCGGCTCGAGGAGCCACTGCTTTGGGAGTAGCAGATGCTTGCTAAGACTAGACGATCATCAATATACTATACTACTAGGAGTACCTAATTGCTAGTTGAAATTCTTCTTTGCTTTGTTTTAGTTTGCCTTTTTATCTTTACTTTCTTGGTTTAATAAGGGAGTAATATACATATATGCAACAAAAAAATTGCAACAACATGTTACCTGTGAGTTAACTACTGTATTACATAGTGATGTGTGAATTCTAGTGGTTGACCTTGCTAGATTTTAGGTGATGTACTGTATTCGTTATGCTCCCAATACTCTATGTACTGCACTGAGTTTCCCCAGCAAAAATGTTTTACTAGTGTGTCATGCAATGGTGCTGCATAACTGAGATGAGAAGAAATGAATTGAAGTCATCAAGAAGCTGGAAGCTAAGAGGCCACTGATGCTGACTTCCATGACTTAATCTATTCCACCCTTTCCTTGTTTAGTATCAACAACTGCTGTCAAGCAACAAGATGCATTTCATGTTTCTTTACTAACATCAGCTGCTGTAGTTAACGTGTTAATCCGTGTTTGGTTTCGTTAACGTGAACGGGAGAAATTAACTGACCCTCAGAAAAAGGTTTTTGAAGATATGAGATCGTTTGGCTGGTGTTGGTCTCCGCCATGATCAAGCAAGCAAGCAAGCAGTGGAGACTGGAGAGGCGGACAAAAGATAGCACTCCTCCTCATGTGGCTCCAGTGCAGCATCTCATCTTCTTCTTCTTCTTCCGCTGGCTTCCCCTGCTTTTCTTCTCCCTTTTGCCAACTGCTTTGGAAAGCTCCCCCGATCGATCAAGAGGGGATGGAGAATGAGATTCTTCTTCTTCTACAGAGAGATCGGGTTTATTTTAAGCATGTCCATCATGTCCAGTGCGAAAGCTAATGCTCCCACTTACCAGGCATGTGATCTGACCCTGCATATGCGTAGGATGCATGCTCTGCCCTTTCGCTGCAGGGGAACACTGCCTCTCCATACAAAGCAACCATATCATCTCCACGGCAAGAAACGTACGTCTCAGCCGCCCTAATTGCATTGCATTGTGAGAGCATCTTCAATAGGCCCCCCTACTTACCCCGTAAGAGCAACTCTAGCAGAACCCTTAAAAGTCCGACCCATAAAAGTCGTTAGCATATCAAGGTTGGTCGATGTTTTGCGAGTTACAGGTTACAAACACGCACGGTAGATCAGCTACCGTAAAAGACGAATTGAGTACTTTTAAATCGATTTTCCGGATGATTCAGTAACGAACACTTGCAAAACAGAGACGCACAAAGATAAATTCAGACGAGCGCAAATTTAAGACAAAAACATTTTTACAGCAAAAAGTCGTCGGCATTGCACATAAACTACCCTAAACTACCGCCGGTGACGCATGATGAGGAGGAGGAGAGCTCAGAGCTCCTCGTCAGAGTCGAGGAGGGTGAACTCCTTCCCCTTCGCTGCGGCGAGATCATCCCGCTATGATCTCGCGCACGGCGAGCTCCTTCGCCTCCTCCTTGCAGCGCGCTACTCATGGACGTGCGTGCGGACGGAGGCGACGACGATCTCCACCTCAATCTCCTCCCGACGGGGGTGCTCCTCCTTGGTCTCCAGCGACATCGTGCACTGCCTTTGGATAGCGTAGTGCTCACCGTCGGAGTCGTTGACCACGTTGCCCACACCCACGTCGTTGTTGTCGCTGCGGGTAGTGTCCGTCAGCGTCGGCTGCGTCGTGGAGGAGCTCCCCTCGTCGTAGTTCCACCACTAGAGCGTCGGGGGCAGCATCAACCCGTGGTTGAGCCACTTTTTGTCGCGCGCTTCCGGAGCACTGAGCAACTTGGCGGGGGTGCGAACGGGGGCGGGGGTGGTACTCCTCCTTGGCGGGGGTGCGAACGGGGAGCCTCTACACCCGCATGACCTCCCCGACGGCTCAAAGAATCTATGTGTGACGACATGGCGCGGCAGGAGGGGTCGATCTACGATGGGTTGCGGGAGAGCTCGCTGGCGGCTGGATTTGACGGTGGCATTGGGTGGATATGCGGAGGAGGGGAAAGCGAATGAGGGTTTCGATCTGTATCCCCTCCTCCGACCTTTAAGTATATCGATCGAGGGGGGCTATTTATGCGGCCCATATCGAGTTTTAAGAGCCGAGACTGTTTAGTGGCTCTAATCGATGCAAATAATTAGGCTCAACCCGTATTCTCGCCAGGCAAATACGATTTTCGACATTTTAAGGGTTCTATAAAACACCAATCGAACCGGATCCCTCAAATCCTTCCCATGTCTGGACTACCTATATGTGGGACGGATATGGAGCGGTCACACCCGGATTCGCATGCACACGCTGGAGTCCATGAACTCCGGAGAGACTGATGCCCGCCGCCGCCGTGTATTTTGCGGATCATTCACATTGTGCAATGCATTTGTATGATTTTAGGGTTGAGATTTGGGAGGGGCGGCTGCAGGGCGTATCCAGTCGGAGGGGGGTAAATTTGACAATTTGGTCGGAGGTACTAGGCTTGTAAGGCCGTCCATGGTGGAGCGTGACTCACCAAAGATTGCTGTGCGACGTAGGCAGCAAGGACAAGCGGACGATGACCGTTGTGGCAGCGGCGCTTAGCTGGACTCAACTGTATAGGTGGGGGCATACACACGCACGTGGATGCATGGAGGCGTCTCCGTCTTATACGTACGTACATATCTATCTACAGTCGTACGTGTACAGTCTACAGTCCAGATATGAAGCGGAGAGCGACGCTGTCCTCTGTCTATTCATGAAAAGAGAAGAGAAAAGAAAAGAAAAGGAGATGCGCCTCGCTGGACACGGTTGTCACTCTCGTCTCGTCTCCCATTTAATTGGCCAGCAACGCTAAATTAATTAAGCTGGAGGTCCGTCACTCAGTCACTCAGCGTCTCAACTCTCAACAGGCGTTCCAGCTGACGCCAGCAATACGACTGATGAGATCAAGAGAGGCCTAGGAGCACTCTCCAGAGTACCTGTTCCAAACACCCGAGGGAAAAACTACGAAAATAATTCTGAAGGATCAACAGAAAAGTCTGAACCTGAACCTGATCAAGATCAATCTGCATTCATGCGTCACAAGTCCGAGTTACATCCGCCGCTGTGAGGAGGTGATCTGCAGAGAGACAAAAGGCGAGTTACATACGCAAAACACTTGCTGATCAGTAGCTAGGGTCGACCTCGTATTACCGTCATGCCCGGTGAAAAAACTGGCACATGATGGTCGTCACAAATCCGACGATCTGTTGCGCTCACTCACCTGCTCGATTCGTTGCGCAGCTCTTACGTAATTTATCCTGACCGAGCCGTCAAAGTGAACAGTTACATCAAAATGAGAAAGAAATTACACACCTCGATCCTTGTTACTGACTTTCATCTTACCTTACGCAGGCAATATGCAATTGCAAACTAGATTGAGAACGCGACAGGTCCGTAGGGGGCATATGGGAACTGTAAGAAGAGTTCGAGAGAGTGGTAACAAGACTTACCTTTCAGTCAGACCCAACATGTTTTGCTAAATCCTAAACAGCCCACTGTTACCGCGATTTACTCATGGCACGCACTTACCGCCTGATAACAATTCTCAGATCTTGGCAGAAAGGAGAAAAATAGGTACTTACCGCCTGATAACAATTCTCAGATCTTGGCAGAAAGGAGAAAATGAAGGTACTAGTACCGCCATCCGGGTCGTGTTAATTAGGGCGCCACCAGTTAGTTCATCGAAAGCATGCGTTCAACCAACGCCAATTAATTTGATGCTTACCGGCCGTACTGCACAAAACTTCAATTGGTCCACGTGTTCGATTGATTTTGTATATAATAACTATAATCGTGTCACGATTAACAAAAGCTACCCCTGCATCGTACAAGCAATTATATATAGTATGTACTATAGTACTGGTGAGTGATCCGGTCCATGGCCTAATAATCTTACTGATTTGTCCTGTTGTTGATTAGAGGGGACTTTTCCACGAGATTGCACGGCCGGAAGCGACAGCAAAATCTGCAAATGGGGTTTTACATTCAGAAACTGCGCGCACACTAGAGTCCCACAAACCACACTACTCATCATGAATGCAAAGCCAGACCGGAGAGAAGATCAAAAGCAAATCTTTGAACGGGGCAGTGTTGTTGGTTGCAAAGTTGTGATCGCTAACCTCATCATGGCCTACTTATTAGTGCCAGTAAGTAGGGCATATATATGCTACAACACAATGCAGTTTCACAATGCGCAACAGAGACTAAAGAGGGAACCAGTATATATTTAATAATATATATGTACAAAAAATTATATATTTCCTGGGCAAAGCAAATACACTGACAAAAGCTGATCATAAGAACATGATGATGATGATGGAAGCATATCACATAGTACTGGCTAGCTTGTTAGCTGTGGCGATAGTTGATATGGTTGTTACTAATTCAGTAGTCACCTAGCTAGGCATATAAACAGTAGCTAGCCTGACCAAATGCCATCAATGGCAAGGTGGTTTAGAAACGTACGAATCTCAATCTAATGATGCCCAAATGTTCCTACATATGCATATATACATGTCAATTGGCCCGGCCCCGAGACGTAAACCTTTGAGGGGAAAGAAGAGACAGTGCCAAACTCAAAGTTGTTAACAATGACTAGGCAACAGCAAAAGGGTGCATTTTTATTTCCTTTTGGTAATTTGACTCTAGCTCAGTTGCTTTCAGGGCAAAAGGGGAAAGTCTGTAGAGCAAGGAGCTGGGAGCACAGTGCTACGGGCACAAGCAAGGAATAAAGCAGCAGAAGCAAGGCCCCAAGTAGTACACCTACTTGTGTTTTGCTTGACCATTGCACCTGCATGCTCCTCTCTGATGCAACGCAAGGTAGAGGAGGAGGGAGATCGTGCCTCTGATGCAGCCTTACCAGTTGTTTACTGTTGGAAAGGAAGCTCATCATATGGGTGCAGCAGATGGCTTAGCTTTCACTTGCCATCATTAGATGCTTCACAGGACTAGACATGCATCCATGTGATACCTTTGAAAAAACAGGTCTTATGTTCCTCGCTTGTTTGGACCTACAATATTACTCATTCTTAGAGAGAAAAACCCGTATCATAATAACTTACTCCATCCGTTTCAAAGTAAGTGTCTTTGAGTTGTCCAAATATATATGTATATAGATGTGTTTCATGTCTAGATACATCCATATTTGACCAATATAAGGCATTTGTTTTGAGATGGAGGAAGTATAACTTACACATGTTTGCATTGTACCGGCGCGGCTAATTTTTCCATTGCAAGTATCCTTGAGAGAGAGAATTCCCTTACAAGAAGTGGTATGAAGAAGTTCATGGACAAGTCAAAGTAAATCTGGTGAACTATAATTCATTCTGAGTTAAATATGGTCGTTAGACATGTTACCCTGACACTTTAGTCTTCTTATGCGCTTTGGTCGATCAAAGAGCAATGGACTAAAAATGCATGCCTCCCAATGTGATACATCTACAAGAATATACCTAACTTGCATAGAGATTTTCACTTTTGACTTGACGATCGGCAATTTTGGAAAGAAAACATACTACTTGTGCCTCATGATGGGAATGGGCCGACCCACTTAAAAATGTGAGGGCCTTGCTGGCCTAATGGGTATTTCAGGTCGACCCAAATTTTAGCAAATTAGTGTAAATTGAATTTGATTATTTTGGACTAGATCAAACGATAATGTAGCACGTACATGCATGTACAGGGCAGTTTTTTTCCGCATGAAACGACTAGCAGTAGTGTACGAGGAGTTAGAAATAATCGAACGAAGTTTCCTACCCGCAGTTGTACCGTATTTTATTTTGAGATCGGCGGCACACGGTTCCTATCATATATGCAGTATGCATGGGTCGAATATGTGTAGCAACCGACGCTGCTCTTAGCTAAACTGGCCTAGAAGCGGTATTGACGAATTGGAACAATGCAAAGGACACTATTTCTATTTTATAATAAAGCATATATATTTCAAATATCCACAACATTGATTTCCACAAGATATCAGTACATATTTAAACTCATCACAAACAAAAATAAGACTACAAATGAGCCGGCTCTGCAGACCCAATGGGTCACTTGGGGCCGGCTCTATTGACCCATTTCTCGTTTAGGGCCGACCCATGTGGCCCAATGGCCTCGACTTTCTGGGTCGGGTCGGTGACCCAGCGGGTCGACTCAGCCCATTCCCATCCTGACTTGTGCCAGATCTAAAATTCTATGGATGTAGAGTGGTTCATTCATATAGCTCGACACTTGACAGTATACAGTAGTTCAAGAGATAACAAGGCAGAGTGCTGATGTGTCATTTACAATTAATTGAGTATCGAACCCAACATCCATAGTCGCTTGATAAATTATATCCGATGAGTTGTTCTATGCCCAGACTAGCTAGGATCGGATCGATAGATTAACATACACAATGAGGTGAGCACTAGCTTGGAATGTACTATTGTTTTTTTTAACATGGAATGTACTATTGTTTGTAGACTTCTAGCAATCAAGTGTCCTAATCTATGCCGTCTATTTCTCCTATCACGAAGATTTCTCATGCAACAATACTTTACGTGAGTATTGGTTATTGGCCAGCTTCGAAGACCATAAAAAGTCAAATGACCAAGTACTTTCATTTAAGAAGAAAACACTGAAAAGTCATCTGCTTGTTCAATGGTGGATTAAACTAATCCTTCAGGAAATTTAGAAGGAGGGGAATTAACAAATAGGGAATGGCTAAGGTCATCCGTCAAGGACTGAGGATGAAGTCAGACCTTGGTGGGAGCTAGGATTTTGCATATCTTTCTTAATAACAGAGCATAATAATATAACATAGGAGCCTTTGTAGCTAGTTTGTATGTAAAAATGCTCGAATTTGCTTTCTGTTATATAATCAAACAGTCATTTCGCCGTTTTCTAATACTAACAAATAACTCACCTATTTACGTGTAAACTACATTTGAAAGACTAGTTATACGCTAAATTATTAGCAGATGCATTAAATTTACTGAATTCTTCGTACTGTGGCTGAAGAAAAGAATCACACCCAAATGGTGAAAGTTAAGTCATTGTTGCTAGCCCATGATACGTCCCGAGTTTAATGTCCCTCTAGATTGGGCAGCTATGGTACGTCTATTTCCCCTGTTTTCCGTTTTCTTGTCCATGGTGATTGCTCTAATTAATCTAGAGAGCGACCACACAAGCTAGCACGCGACCAAAATATTAAGCTAGATGTCTGAATCGTTTCCAATTAATTAAAGATGACAGTGAGATGTGTACGGCCTTGATGTGTCACAGTGCAAGAAGACTTGTGTAGCAGAGTTAATAATGTTTGCACCACTTAACCCTTGGGATAATCCCGTCAATTATCTTGACACTTCATGCTACTACTAAAAATCAGCAAATATGTACGATTAATACTTGGTAGTACTGAAATGTACTACTCCAGAGATGGGTTAACTTTGTCGGTCTATTTCTACAAAATAGTTTCCCCTTATGTTTATGGTACATTGCTTGGTAGACATGTGTACTGTGTATCCACAGTACATATGGATAGCATGGTACACATACCTGAACTGTTCCGGTACCTACCTACTGAGAAAATCGTCATTAAAAGCAGGCAATATACGTACACAGAGACAGACCACACACGTTCAACATCATGTCTATATAGTTCGTTTCCCTTGGCGAGCGGGCACCCAAGCTAAGCTACCTACCAGCCGTACGATGCACGCAGTACACGACGGTCACCACGCAATGGCAACTGTGATTGAATAACACATCATGGGAGAAGAAGAGAACAGCTGCCTGCTGGTCCAGCAAAAGGATTGATGTGCAAGAGAACAAAGGGTGGCTAAGCTAGCTACCATGCAACAGAACCAACAAACGGGAATTATGAATGAAGCCAAAGCACTGTGCAGAAAGAAACATAGGCATGATAGTCATAAGTAGACATCCATGTACGTATGATGCATCTCCTCTCTCTCTATAAATCGCATCCGTCCAATAGGCATATATACCAAACAAGCAAAATCAAATGTGTGGCCTGTGTTTAATATCTGCTTTTGTGTTATCTACCAGGCCCAGCATGTGTATGTGTATGTGTATGTGTACGTGTATGTGTGAGCTTATACGTTCACAAGCCATAAAGTAGACAACTAGCTCATCTAGAAAAGAAGAGCTTAATTAGCTGGATGGTAGATTGTGTTGGTACGCCATTGCTCTCCGATTAACGACCACCAAGTCACAGAGTATTCAGTTTGCCAACAAGAAAAAAGTCACGGTATTCATGGGATGCAAGGCGTTATACCAATACGTCTATATGTGTATTAGTGAGCGGCAACTAAAAGAGATATTGTGTTGGTTGATTGGTACTGCTCATTTTATGTAGATAGGGTGGTTAGTTGAGATAAACTGCTGCTACACTGGACCATCCTACGTAATATCAATTAAGCCGACACCTCGTCACAATCTGCTATTGGAATGGAGTTTTCAGAATTGAAAAGAGTACAACTGCCAGCAACTAATGCAGACTCAGTTAAGTCGTATTATGCCACAGGACTAGAAAGCTGTCAATTAATGTATCGATTGCTTCTAAGATTTTTCACAAGCTTCAAACGCATCAAAGATTAAAAATACAGACTAGAATCCCAAAAACAAAGTGGACGAAAGATGCATAAATCAGACTGAATTACCCCAGTAAAGATGAGCAGCAGCTAAGTTCACCATTTACGCTACGTGTGTGGTCTAATAAATTCATCCTGACAACCTAGGTTTGACAGATAAAATGATCTACCAAGATTATGATAGTGGTCACATTGCAGATATTTTGTTTCTTTGATGCTGACATTTTTCGTTGGGAATTGGCTATGCATCGCTCAGCAACATTAAGCAATTCTTCCGATAACAACGGTATCTATGTGTTTTGTCATTGCCCTGTGTCTCTCTTTCTTGCCGTTTTACTTCATGTCCATGCGTGGAAGTGGAGGACACAGAGTGACCTACCAAGTCACTGAAACCCAGAGCTTAATTGTTCATCCTAGCACACCATCGTGTTGCATGCATCCAAGTGCTTTCTATCGTAAGAAAAGATGCGTCTCTTCAATCTAGCTTTAACTCATTCGCCCCACCTTAATCCTACTTTTCTTCTTTTATAAAGGGAGAAAGCAGTTAATCGTAAGCATCTAATACTTTCCTTTTATTGTAATAACACACCTAGTCGTCTAATCATGCATGTCTATAAGCAACGTGAATGTGTAGCATGCATTACGATGGGGCTTAATTTCTATGCCAGATTGAAAAGTGGAGAAATGGAGAAAATAATAGACCAGGCATTGTTACACATTCCATTATTTAATTTCATTTTGAGGGGGCAAAGAAAGCCTAACCTTGTGAAAAAAGCAAATCAATCATACAACTACAAATGTACAATAATAAGGGAATTATAAAGGGAGAAAAGAAAATGAGATATAGCGGATCATGCAGGTCAGAGATATTTTTATATGTGTACAAAATTGGTGCTGGACAAAGTGACAGGGGAACTAACAACTGGAGGTGGGAATGCAAATATTTGTTCTATTAAGCCAGTAACTTACGATTGCAGAACAGTAAGGTACAGTGGAGAAGTAGGGTCATGGTATTTGGTAGGTTATGTTACATAGGTTCATGTACAGCTAGGAACAAAAGATAGGGTCCAATGATGCAGGAGACACAAGGTCTGTATGGTACGATTGCTCCTTCATTTCTTGCCTCTGATAAATTCCTTGGAATTCAGAATGTGGAGAGTGGAATCCATTATCCATCTAACACATTATGAAGTGTTAAAAGCAGTAGAGGCGTTGATTATTTGCCTAATGGGCAATTAGGCACAGATCTGCCGCCCCGACTCTCTTCTAGCACCTTACTGAGGACTGATTATCATGACGTTTAGGGTACACTAGTTGAATTCGACGCGGCGACACGCCGCGCCCTTCATGAGACATAGTATGTATGATTAGTTTTCTTGTTTTAGTGGCACAATGTATATTGTAAATAGGTTTGAAGGTTCGGTGAAGTGCATTGTCTTTTAGGCAATTGATAGTTTAATTGACATAATATGGTTCCAGTTATGGTGATGGTACTATAAGTAAAAATATACATGGATACTTATGAACAAAAATAGATGGAGTGTTTCAAAACTGATCTAGCTGCCAGGCCAATACAAATTCAAAAGAAAAATTCCACAATATTTTGTAGAATGAATTGAGTGGAACCATAATGTCGGGCTGCAAATTGTGATTCTGCAGTTAATCTCAGGAAGAAGTATCTAATATATTTTCCAGTTACCACATGAAAATTTAACCGGGGATGCACTGTGTATTATATTCTTTTTTCTTTGCATCATAACTGCAAAATTGTATTTGCATCATAACCGCAAAATCTCAGAAAATTGCACTGCATATCACTAAAGATGGGGAAACATAAGATGACTACACCATAAAGAATTTGATGGAAAATCCATAGATAAGCAAAATCATACATTCACCATTCATCAAATTTTTTAGAAGAAAAGGCAAATCACTAACTGTTCACATCATACCATTACACAAACAACAACGGGTCATAGAGAGAACTGAGATCTTGAGGCGCGTCATGCAGAAACACCTTCAGTGCATATCCAATGGCGAAGCCCGGTGTCGCAAAAGACTTAGTCATGAAAATTGCTTTGGTTCAGCCATTCTTCATTCATTTCAACAGGGTTTACCATATACATAGAATCAATCCGTCCGAAACATTTTGTAACCAAATGAAACTATTGATTTTTATGATAAACTATTCTCAAGGAACAACCTCTATACAAACAGTTGTTTCCACAACCTAATAGCTATCAAAAAGATCGGAAAATACCTTTTTTGTTCAACCATATGAATTAAAGCAAAAGAATTATGACATGACACAATGTATCCTGAATATCACAATAGCTTGTAATTACTTTATAATTATTTAGCAAATGGTCCAATCAAAAAAAAATCTAAGAAGACCCGAGGCAAATAATGTAACCACCATTATCACAACATACCAACACATTAACAAATGAATGCCTCATGTTACTATATTCATTGTAAGAAATCATTGGAGATTCATTAGTTGAACATTAGATGGTAAGATAGCAACATATATCTATATATATATACATAAATTACACAAATACTCATGGTGTACATTAGTTACGGGGGTCTGTTTTTTTAGAATAACAGAGCTCTTTGCTAGTGTCATCAGATAGCTGCATGTACTGCATTTACACAAAATGTTGGAAGGTAAAAGACTATGTTTTCAAATTTACCACTCAAAATAAAAAGTGGTCGACAATAATATGACCAAAGCAGCAGGAGCACCGTGATCAACATAAGTTCCACCTAATAAAACAATCCAACACACTCAGAGGTCACCAATAGTAAGATGCACATCAGATATACAACGAAATATGCATGCTTAGATAGAAAACAATTAACTACCAAAACTCTTAAATCTATTTAGAATTCCCCAAGAGTTGGATGAGGAAAACTCTATACCAATCATTTGAGACTGAAGTGTAAACATGACCGGTTATTGGGACAACTACATACCCTAACAGAGAGTGTTACTTGTGTACACAGATTTAGTTCTAAAGTCTTAGACCAGAAATTACAGAATATAAAGCGTGCTATACTACAACAAATCCATAGAACAACAAAATGAGAAAGACCAGCTAAAATAACAAACTACCAGATATGGGTTTCCCCGGTTCACATGGTCCTCATATATCTGCCTTGCCGTCTGCATTGTGGTGTCGTGGTTTTCTTCTGGGCGGCGACGTGGTGACTTCTAGGTGTCGCAATACTCCCTGATCCGTAGCAGTTGCAATGTAAGGCCATTTCTAACCAATTCAATTAAATGTGTTAAACTTGTCAAAGATAGAATTTAGAAATACCTGAGAAAATAGATTCTGAGGTCTCAACTTCATGTACATATAGAAACTCGTGAGGAAAATAGATGTTTGAGGTTTAAACTTCATGTACATAGGCTCCATCACTATTTACAGGACCACATCGAATCCATCCTCTAGTTCTGGTGTGGACCATGGATTCTACTTCTAGCAATTTCAATTAAAAGGCTTGAGTAATTTCTTTTTCTTTTCGGTGTGGACCAAGGATTCTACTTCTAGCATAGCAAGAGATGAACTGAAAATTACACGCTGCTCACACATTTCATTTAAAGCGTATGAAACTATATCTAATCAGTGGAGAGTTGGATATATTACCAGATGAAAATTCTTATTTGATGGAGGAAGTATCATTCTCCCACTCTTTCCATATCCGTGTATGCAAAGAAACTTTCAGAGTGATTTCAAGCCTTGCTCATGAACAATAGCACTGAAATCTACCTATACTGTAAGAAACTCAGAAGAGGCACACTTTATGGGGACTGAAGAATTGACCATACCTTTGCTCTACCCAAGGACATTGTAATAGCACTGACGTTACATGGAAGACTGCCAAGAAAAACAGAAACATATGCAGCAGGTGCAGCCCATCGGCTGGAAGACACCATGCCATTGCGAGTACTCAGATGAAGACACATTACTAATATATGTATGTCCTGATATTTCAGAGGCATGAAGACACAAGAACGCAGCAGAACATAGAGAGCCCATGCATCCCAACACGTACCAGCATCGAAGGGGCAAATCTTGCTGCTTAAAAATGTGTTAATCGACCATGCAACAGCTATTCACTTTGGGGCAGAAGTAATTGGTTGGAGCTTGAGATACGTGTTGTCAGCCGTGGGCTCTTGGTGCTCTGAATTTCTGGAGAGGCAAGATTTCTGAAGCGCTGGGAGGCCCTGAAAATCCTCAACCCGCATCAAAGGTTCTGCCCATCATGCGCAGCAGAAGATAAATGTAGAGCTTGGGATCGTTTCGCGACGTACCAGATTTAACCTTCTCCAGAGCGTCGGCCGTCGCCAAGCTCGTCACCATGCTGGCTGTGGCTGTCGCCAAGCTCGTCACCCTGCTCGTGGTCCATCACGGGGCTGTCCCTTGCGTCGATGAACAACAGCTTGTTGTCGGCGTGCCGCAGCAGGACGCCATGTACGGGAGGTGCGCGCAGGACCTCATCGTACAAATCACCATCGTGCAGTCCATCCTGTGGGTCCCGCTTCTGCTGCTCGCGTTCGAGCTGCAAGACCTGGGTCATGGCGCGTCGTCGCCGGCTAGGTGGGGCCGCTTGGAGGCGGCAGCGGTACCGGTGGTCAGCACCGCGGGCGAGGACGTAGTGGTGTTGATGAGGGACGCCATAGGAAGGGGAGGAGCACCTCGGTCCGGAGGAGATGATAAGGGGAGGGGAGGGGAGGGGTGGTGATGAGGAACTCGTCACGGCCGGCGCGCAAGCAGGAGGTAGCGTGGCCGCCGCTGCCACTGCTGTGTCCGGGCCTGGAGAATGTGAGTATATCAACAGATCCTCCCACAAGCGCCACCCTCGAAGGTTGGAACGGGCTAGGAGGAGGAGAGGAGAGCGGTGGGCTCGACGGCGGCGTCGGCAGGGTGGATGCGGGAGGGGGAAAATGAGGAGGATTGGGTTCTAGGGTTATTGGGACCTTTTACACAGTAGTCTCTGCAGTTTCTAATAATTACGGCTAGGTCCTCGGCGGGCGGGTAATTGCAAATGTGTGCGTGGAACTGTTCATTACTGTTCACAATGAACAGTGCATCGATCGCTCCCAGCGCGCGATTATCTCCGTCCTTAATATATAGTGTAATACTACATATAGTACTGTCCTTTGCTTCCTACATACTGATTGATGCCTCTCCACCTCTTCGTGTTCCTTGGTCCTTGCTAAGCAGCGCAGGGAGATCATTGATTAGCCTCTGATAAGAAACCTCCAGGGTACAAACAGTTGCTGAAGATGAGCTTATTTGTGGATAAAAACTTTCTGATGGGTGTGTTTCCGTCCAGGAACCATTGCATATGTGGTTTACTAGTGAAACGATTCACAACGGTCCATTTGATTCTTTTGTTCTTTTATATGTGGTTTTGAGGGAGTAATCATCTGTGGTTTGAGCTCAAGATATGTTCGAGGAAAGGAATGCAGCACCTAACCTAAGGAATTGTTAACTGAATGATGAAGATATCAACATCTTAGCACAGTTAGAGAAAAGATTGGTGCGCCTTCTCCATTGGCCGTCATTTTTGTTTTGGGCCAGCATTTGTTTAAGCTATTCAACTCTATCATTATAACCTTGGACGGCAATCGCCGCCCACGGAAACAAAATGAATATTCTGTGCAACTGAAAAACATTCTTCACCAAACACCAAATAAATATTTATGTGCACCTTAGCCAAAAACTAATTTGATATACCATCAGAATGAGTTGCATTTTAGATGCAGACTCAAATGGAACAAAAAGCTTATGCACATACGGTTGTTGTTGGTGGGTGGAATATTACGGGTTCATTGTTCTGCTTTTAAGTTCGGTGAATCCAGGGCTACAGGTGTTAGTTACTAGTAGTAGGTAGAACCATTCCTCTGTGTAAATCCAAAAGGCTGCAAGTTAAATCAGTTTAGCCACTCAAACCATTCATCGTGATAACATCAAAACGGTAACACCTTCCCATGGAAAATCGAAGTGGTTTCAAGCTGGCATTTTATTATATAAGAAAAAAAGAAGAGTGGTATGGCATAGACCAAGAGCCATACCTATATTGATTCAGCTTTAAGTGAGGACGGAAACTGGATCCAGCCATGCGTAATATGCAAATACCACCTAGGTTTAGTCAATTGTTTACCAGCAACTATGAAACATTCTTCAGACTGCAACAGCACAGAGCGCCATCATCGGGAAAAAACAGCATGGAGCACACTGGCAATGAAAAGAGGAACCCGACGGTGTACATCAACTTCTCTGCTAGGACAACAATTGACTGATCATAATTGCTGATGACAGTATCTCTTAAGGATACGATATTCTGAATTTCCAGCTAAGTTCGGTACAGTTACACTGTACATCCCGAAAGTATTTTCTTACACCAAAGTTATGGCTGACTGAAATTTGTAGTACATGAGCAGATGAAGAATCAGGTACGCATACCTTCCAGTGGCCAGTGGGATCCCAATGATATGCACAAGATTGAAAGACTTGCTGAAGTTTCTTCAAGATAACCAAACAAGATTTGAGTTGCCCAAGTTTCTTCTACATAACCAAACAAAACTGAAAGAGTTGCCGAAGTTTCTTCTGTAAGTTTCTTTCGCCTATGAATTACTGTACAGCATATGTAACGCCTCTACTCAAGGCAAAATTTGGAGGTTGACCAATTACTCGCAAGGCAGCAGCAGCAGCAGCAGGAGGAGGAGGATGAGATGCAGAGCTCAAGACATCATATACTTTGCAATAATGAACACTGTGTACAGCATAGCAGAAGCTGCCAGGAACTTCTTGGATGCAAGAATTCTGAGATTGATCCTAATCCTGTGCTTCCTCATGAACTGAAGGATCCATTGTCCCACCATTACGAGCAAGGTAAAGATACCGTCAACTGCCATTCTGGCAGCATGCTTTGGGCCTCCAACTCTGCTTGGTTCATTTCGACCAACCTTGATGATGGTTGGGCCTGTTGGGGCAGCATCTGCATCGGCATGTTTAAGTCGAAGGGTTTCATTCAGCCAAGCTGAAAAACAGATCAGCATCCTTGCAAGCCAGGCCACTTCAGTGTCTGAGATGGGCCTCATCATCCAATCCCCAGTATATTTCATATCAGCTACAGATCTTTTCCCTGGACTTGGATGCTTAGGTGTGAATACATCAACACGCCCTTGATGCTTGTTGTGTTTTCCCTCTGGAAGATTCTTTGCCTGGGTGCTGTCAACATGCTTGTAGAACACCTTTTTCATACTGGATTTGATTACATCCAGGGTCTTGAGAGTCCGCATAGCATCACCTGGTAAACGTTGAATCTCCGACTCAGCCCTTAGCAACAGCAACTGGGCAAAATAAAAATAAAAACAATAAGACAGCATTCAGGGATATGTGTAATAACAGGAGCAGAGTCAATTCAAACGTGCAGTAACAGAGCAAGTAATGTTATTTGCCGAGTAAATAGGTGTTCACAAGCAATCTTTTGTTTAATGCATGGAGACTTTTCGGCTCCAAAGTCTTAGAAACTGCTTATGGTTATAGTAACAGGGTAACTAGGAATAATTACACAGTGCAATAGCGGCCTGAGACCTAGACTATGCTACTAATGCTAAGCTGCCAACTGTATAGTAATATATGCACCTGAAGCAAGTTGTAAGCCCCATTATCATCAACACTGAAAAGCCTTAGGTTAGAGTTTGTCGCCTTATGCATGAAAGACCCATCAGTGTTATGTTTTGACAACCCGTCTTCCCAGTCCTGAAATCATAAAAGATATATGAAAGTGAGATTAGAAAAAAGACTCCTCGGTATTATGAGCACCATTGCACTTCTGTGGAACTTTTACATGAAAAACCGATGCTGCATAGCTCAACAAAATAGGTGCTTGCATTTAAAAGGAAACAGACTGTTCCCTTGTATCCAGTTTCCTACCTGTAGCTGCTCACGGATAATTGGTACATACTTGAGCACATGATCCAAATAACGGGACTGGGAATCAGGAAATCCAGAATGATAAGCAGCATCAACTTTGTAGATAAGCTCCAATAACTCCGAGGAATCCAGAACTTCCAATACCTGAAGAGTCCAAATAACAGTGAAAGAGCAGACAGCCATTAGTTCAACAAATATCAAGTACTGAAGTACTTTGACATTCTTGCTATGACTGATTGGAATAAACATCTGATTGGCACATTTTGCAAAATTCCATGGAACAGTATGATGCCATACTAACCTTTGATACCATTTGCAGCACTAAGGCAACATCAGAATGAATCAACTTATGAGCAAACCCCAGGAAATGGACTACTAGTGAACTGTAGAACAAATAGTTGGAGAGGACGAAGCCCTGCCATGCTGGAGAGTATGCCGCATCACACCTTTGCCTCTTTCCATCACTAACGCAATGCACATTTCGCCCACCAGGAGGTGGGAGATCGTACTCATCCGAATCATCTTGCTGAACCTTCCATGGTTCCATATAGACCATCCATGCAGAAAAAACCTGAGCAATGTTTCTGATATCTACACCCATGGGGCAGAACAAGAAGGTCCTTACTACAAACCTATAAAATGGTCTCTGCAGCAATGGATTCCAATAGCCAGGGGTGCTGTCAAATGACTCCTTCCTTGAGAGCATTTCATCGAACACATTGCGCGCATCCGAGAGTTTAGAAACACTACTCCGGTTCAAATACATCACCAACAGATTCACGGCATCGCCAAGTCCTGGCGCTGGCGGTCTCTCGGATAATGTATCCTTGGCACGAGACAGGAGAGACAGTAGAGGTAACCCATAGGCACGGGAAGTCTGCAGAGGCAGCGGTGAGAAATCGTTCCCGACAAGCCAAAACTGTACGAGCGTATGCACAACGAACTCCGCTCGCCTGAATGATTCAGCAGCGTCCACACCGTCTCTGACACTCCGATGCTGCAGCAATGTACCATAACCATCGCGGGGCGGGGCGCAGTCGCTGGGCACGAACTCTGTAAGGTAGGCGTACAGAAGCTTCAGGTAGAGCGAATGGGGCTTCCAATCCGGATTGGGGCCGGCCGTGGAACCGAGGGTGGACACCCAGCTGTCGAGGCGAACGCGTGGCACAAGCGAGGGTTTCGAAGTGGAGGCCGATGCTATCGAGGCGCCGGCAGTTGGCTTTGCCGCGGCGGTGGAGATGGGGTAGTATGCGAACCAGAAAAGGTAGTACTCGAACACCGAGAGATGAAGCTTGTAGCCGACGCGGCCGGCAAGGAGCGGCGAGACCAGCTGATCGGAAGGGGCTGCGGTGGACGTGAGCGCGAACCCGAGCCAATCGGGGAGCCGCTCGCCTGGGAAGGTGAATCCAAGGAGGGAGTATCGATCCGCGGCGGAGACGGCGATGAGGAGCGGCCCCGAGGGCCTGAGGAGCGACTCGAGGAGGTAGGAGAGCGCGGGGTCGGCAGCGGCGAGGTCGAGGAAGCACGGCGAGGCAGGCGAGCGGGAGACGAAGAGGCGGAAGAGGAGCGTCGGGAGCGCGTCGGCGAGGAAGGCGCGCAGCTTGTCCGCGCCGGCGTGGACGTGGTGGCGGCGGAGGAAGGCCGCGACCGAGGTGACCGCCTCCGCCGCGGCCCTCGGAGTGGACGCGGCAAGGACGGCCGCCGCGAGGCCCGCCGCGGAGTCGGTCTTCTCCGTCGCCGGCATCTCGCCCGACCGTGCGCGTGCGAGGCGCGGTAGGGTTTTTGGTGGGGGATTTTGGCGGAGGGCGAGGCGCGTTGGGGATCACGAGAGATTTTGAAACGGGAACGGAGCTTTGGAAATGGCGCCGTTCGCAACGCGTTCCCTTTACGCACTCAAGACTCTAGCGGTCTAGCCCCGCTCGGCAGGCAAGATTGGGCTGTGGGCCAATGACATTGGTGGGATGGGCCAAATCTGGCCCAGCCATCCGGAGGAGGCCCATTCCGCCTCCAACTACAATGCCGTGCGTGTTCCAACTCAGGTAGCGTACTACTAGAGGAGAGCAGGCGGCTCTGCTTCTCGCCGGTGGCTTCTGCTCGGGGCAAACTCCTCCTCCTCCTCCCCTTCCTCTTCTCCCACGCTTCCCCCTTCTTCGTCTCCGTCTCCGTCGACAGGGAGGAAGCAACGAGAAACCACCACGATGCAGGTGAAGCAGAAGGTGTACGAGCTCTACAAGGGGACGGTGGAGCGGGTCACGGGCCCCCGCACCGTCTCGGCGTTCCTCGAGAAGGGCGTCCTCTCCGTCCCCGAGTTCATCCTCGCCGGCGACAACCTCGTGTCCAAGTGCCCGACCTGGTCATGGTGCGTCCCCTCGCCTCGCCTCCCTGGTTCGGGGATCCTCTTTTTTTGGGGAATTTATTTACGGGTGGTGTCTGCTTGATCTGATCGCTTGGTGGGTCGTGCAGGGAAGCGGGCGATCCGAGCAAGAGGAAGACCTATTTCCCCGCCGATAAGCAGTTCCTCGTCACCAGGAACGGTATGCGGCTGCTGCTCAACTGAGATGTGTCGAGATACGATTCATGTTTCCATGTCTAGTTAGGCTACAAGCGTAGGTTTAGACATATTGCTTCACTTATCGAACATAATTGACTGATGAAAGTAGAGAATAGAGACATTGTTTTGTTGGTACAAGGGTTTTGGCTTTTCCTTAGAAGAAAGCTTGGTCGATTGCACATTGTTATTCTCGCAAGTTGATTGCTAAAGCTAAGTTTGGTTTCCCTGCCAGTGCCTTGCCTAAGACGGGTTGTGTCTATCGAGGAAGAGTATGATGCAGCAAGAGCTGAGGTAGTTCTCGATGATGACGAGGGTGGCGAAGGCTGGCTCGCCACACATGGGGTGCAAGGTTCATCTCTCAACGCCAATGCTGATTTGCTTACACTGTGGATTGCAGGGGCTAAATCCTTTTTGTTTTCTGTTGGTAATGTTTAGCATCAAATCCAAAAGAGGAGGAAGACATACCGTCGATGGACTCGTTGGATATAGGGAAAGCTGAAGAGATAAAGTCCATCCCTTCCTACTTTGGTGCTGGTGAGAAGCAGGATGAGGAGGATGATATACCTGACATGGACACCTATGAAGACACAGGAGACAATTCGGTAATGAGACCATGAACTTCACATGCTTAACCTTGACCAAGGCTGACAAAGTTAGAAATCATATTGATTCATGTTTTGCATTTCGCATCTCATTTCAGGCTACCATTCAGCCATCTTATTTTATCGCAGAAGAACCTGAAGATGACAACATCCTTCGTACTAGAACATATGATATTAGCATCACGTAAGCTCGTTTATCTTATCTGCATGTTTTGAACTCTTTTATTCAATAGGTTAGTCAGCCATGGCCATGCTTAATTGGTGTTTTTTGTGTTCGGCTAAGTTCTGCCTGGTGCACCGTAAATTGTAGTTCACGTGATACACATCTGGTTTGCCAAATATTTCCAAGAATTTTTTACGAAGTAACTAAAGTGTTGAATGCTTAAAATTGTTCATTGCTTAACAAGATGGACCACTAATTTTCCTCGCTTTGGCAAAGTATTGGTATGTTTCGCCCTTTTATTGCAAAGTATATAAGTAGTTCTTTCAATTGCAGATATGACAAGTACTTCCAAACTCCACGTGTCTGGCTTACGGGATATGATGAGGTAACTATTTTGTGCACACAAGTGCTTCTTGCTTGCGTGAAGTATAGTGGTCTTGTTGCACCTAATTTGATATGCGTAATTTGTTTCTTGTAGTCTGGAATGCCATTGGAGGGTGAACTTATGTTTGAAGATATCAGTCAAGACCATGCACACAAATCGGTATGTTTATAGCTATCTTGTTTTTATACTTGTTCTCTGATATGCCATGTTTACCTCAGTTTACCGGTAAGTCAGCATACGTGATTCCTTAGTTGGCATGCTTATCGTTTGTACTAAGCCCATTCATTGAAAAAGGAACCATCCAGTGTCATAAATTGTGCATATTAGTCCACAGAAACAGAAAGTGTGTTGGGTACTACTCCTCAGTTATTCATTTTATAATCTTTCCATGGTACCTGCTGTTCATGTTGGGGTTTATAAGGTTTGACAATAGGCCTTTTGTAAATCGTGATGCTAGTGAAGGTGTTTTCGGTAGAGCTTCCTTAATACTAGTACGTTTGCGGTTATTAAATTGTACATCTGAACATCCTTCAAAGGGCTATCTCTTTCTTTGCATAGCATATCCAGCATTTGCATGCCCCCTCCTATTCTCTACATTCGCATTGTCACTGATTCTAAACCATCATTATCTGGTTGATGCAGGTAACCATTGAAGATCACCCTCACTTGTTAGGAGAAAAGCATGCTACAGTGCATCCATGCAGGCACGCTGCTGTGATGAAAAAGATCATTGATGTTCTAGTGTCTCGAGGGGTTGAACCTGAAGTTGACAAGTAATGTTCTGAGTGCAGATATCATTTGCTGATCGCTTCTGTTTTAAAAGGCAGAGCACCTCTCTTGACTTATATCTAATCCCTGTCTCCTCTCCTGGATAGGTACCTTTTCATATTTCTAAAATTCATGGCTTCTGTGATACCCACTATCGAGTATGATTACACTATGGACTTCGATATGGGCAGTACAAGCAGCTAAGTTGCATATTGAAGGTATGCCAACAGGAGAACTCAAAATTTTCACATGACATGTACACTGCTCCCCATAAACAATACTAGCAAATCTGCTCATACTTGTTCAGACTTCAGAACTCACTCTATTTACAAAACGTTTTGCTCAAAAGCTATATAACTTTTTCATTATGTTGTTTTTAGACTCATAGATTGATGCTGACTGTATGGTTGCGTTACAGGAAGGCTGAAACTCACCAGGCTGGCCAAGGATGGTGGTCATGTTGCGGAATAATTGCTGCTCTTCGGGAAGATCTGTACATTGTGTGAATGTGTGTTCGTTCTTCTTTTATGGAAATAGACTTTTAAGTGTAAACTCGGATCTCAGCAGAAAGCTCAGGTACAATCATTCTCGTACGGTGAAGCGCCGTACTGACATATATGACATTCAGATTCGCTTGCATTCAGATTGAATCCGCCGGTTTGTTCTGTCATGCACTTAGTACTCGGTGTATTGAAGCTTCAATATCCTGTTTGTTAGTCTGTTTATTGGATGGAAATTTAAATATCGGTGCATCTGCAATGCCATACTCCCTCCCTCCATAGACATTTTCCACATTCATACATGTATATCTAGATATGTTTTACGCCCGCGGTTTGTTTTCCGCTCTGTAATTCTGAACCGGTCGTGGCCTATAAAATACACGGACCTGCGGACGTCCGTATTTCTAACCGACAGATTCCGGCCCAAAAACAGCCATCCAAGCGGGCCCTTAGTGTGTATATTCACTCTTTTTTGTGTGAATGTGTACATGTGTAACGTCTAAAACATCTTATATTATAAAACAGAGAGAGATTGTTTTTTAGCATCAGTAGTCGTTAACGACAAACAGTGATGGCACTTGAAATGGAGTTCTGACTTGGCTTGAATGGTTATAAAACCATGCTTGGGGTCGAAGCATTTCCAAAATCTGAAATGATGGGCTGGCCGTATGAAAGAAAGCTACACAGAGGGGTATCACTAGAAAAAAAAAAGGTTGACCTTCGTAAAGATCTTTTTTCAACCTTTTACGTGCGATGCGGTCCCACCACGTGGCAATATGGCAGTATACAGTCACCAGAGATCTATTATTAGCTCTGTACAAAACACAATTTTAGGTAGTACAGCAACACAGACAACATAGACAGGGTTGTACATCAACACAGACCAGGTTGTATAGCAACACAAAAACCAGGTTACACAGCAACACATACTGGTTGTACAGTAACACAGACCGGGTTGTATAACAACTATATTCGTGTTGTATGTACAACTATATCTAGCAGGTTGTACGTATAACTATAAAATGCACGTTGTACGTATAATTATAATTAGGTTGTACAAAATATACATAATCTGAAGTATAAAAAAAAATTATCGAAACATATCAATATGGGATCTAGTTTTGAAAATCTCAACGCGACGAGTTTAAAAGTGAAAACGGTTCGTAAATCGGATAAACGGTTCTCAAGATATTTCATTTTTAAAAAAGAATCTCAAAATAAATGCATGTATAACACTATGCCCACCATCAGGGAGCCGCCACTTGTCGCCGCATGGATAAAAGCTGGGAGCAAAAATGAACGAAATTACGACACTTGTAAGCACCGAATCGTGTGGGGAGGGAATTTCGCAAAGGTTTCCCTTTTTCTAAGGATTTCGTACACAAGCATCTCCAACCTGACTAGTCTAATTTGGGCCGCTATATGTCAGTAGACAAGTCCGAACAGCCCATATACTCCCTCCGATCCATAAAAAATCCCTCGTACAGTTTTTATGGATTAGAGGTAGTATTAGTTTTGTACTAGATGGGTGACACTTTTTATGAATCGAATGGGAGTATATCTTTCCAACTACAACCCCTATTTTTTAATCCTTATATTAATATATTAATGCAACTACATACATATTGGTTATTTGGTTTTGTGTATACATCTTAACTAGCTTGCAATATTTTTGACCTAGTGCATCCGGGTAACTATTGCTCCCAATGCTAAGTGGAGGCACATTTCCTTATGGATGACATATTTCAGATTCAACCAAGTTACATCTATCTTGATTTTGTAACGGGCAAGATGGAAATATGTTTGCATATATTTGTAAGTCTCTTTTTCTACCCTCTTCTTGTCTTATATTGTCATCTAGTTCTCCTTTTAAATCTTATTCATTGACTCCATTTTTTATTTGGCCCTTGAGGTAGCTCTAACTTTTCTTCAATCTTCTTGTTCCATCAACTGTGAAGTTTAAATCTTATAAAATATGTGTTTTTCCTCGGAGGCAATTATTCAACTCGGGTATCACACTCTGGACATTGTAAAATCCTAAATGATAACAATGTGCAACTCAATTCAAATCCAATTTCAAATGAAATAAACTCGAAAACTGAGCATCCTTAAATCAAACCATGGTGGAATCGGAGGAGGGGTTTCCTCGAGGACTCATCCTCGTCGGTGCCCAAAAACCAAGGAGTGGTGAAGCTAGGTAAGGGAGACCCTTGGTGGGCCATGGAAAGGGTCTCGGCAGGGCAAGAACCAAGGAGTGGTGAAGCTAGGTAAGGGAGAGGGGAGAAGTGTGAGAGATATGCATGTTGAGAGACCGTGCGGTCCGATTTTGGTGAGTCCGGAATGTCCAATCCGACGTGGCGGTTGGGTGGTCATTTTTATGTTAGCATGATACATGATGCTTACAATTTGGTGTGGCACCTTTGCAAAGGAAAAAGTCAATTTTAAACCTTAAACTTGTAGTGGTTCGGCAAGATGAACCCGAACTCCAAATCCCTGTCGTTTGTTCACTGAACTTAGCGATCCCGGTCTAAACTAAACCCTGGACCGATTTTTGACAACAACGAATACAAAATCTAAATTGCCCCTCTCACTGACTAGACAGGCCCACGTTGTCATTTCATTAAAAAATATGTAAAAGAAAATATCTAAAAAAATCAACCGAGAGCCCGATCGTGTGCTGGCTGGCCGTGGCCGTACGGGCGCCTGTTCGCCGGCTGTGCATGTGCTCGTGAGCCGTACATGCTCGCTCGCGGTGCTCGCATGCTCTCCGGCCGCGTGTGCTTGCTGCCGTACAGGTATGCCGCGCGTGCGTGCTCACCGGCCTGTGAAATTTCACAAAAATAACCCTTTGAATAAAGTTCAGTAAAAAATAACCTCTTTTTAAAACTATTTTAAAATCTAACCCTTTTTGGTAGCGTCCAACGATCTGGCGTTACCCTCTGTGTGGTAGCGCCACAGCCTCCGTCGCTACTCTCGTGCCAGCGTGGCAACGCGGCCCCTTCGTCGCTACCCTTCGGAGGGTAGCGCCATGCCCCTTGGCGCTACCCTTTTAAGATAGCTCCATGCCCCATGGTGCTACCCTTCGGAGGGTAGCGCCATACCCCTCGGCGCTACCAAAAAGGTTATATTTCAAAATAGTTTTGAAAAGGGGTTATTTTTTGCTAAACTTTGCCTAAAGGGTTATTTTTATGAAATTTCACTACCGGCCTATGCTTGCCGCGCTTGCTTGCCGGCCGTTTGCGCGCTTGCTTCCCGGCCGTACGAGCCCAGACAGAGCTTGCCGCGATTGCCGTATGCGTGCTTGCCTGCTTGTCGCGCTTGCTTTCCAGACGTACGCGCGTAGACGGAGCTGTCCCTAGGACGGGGTATCGAGGATGTCCGTTGGTTAGGGAAGACGAGGCGACGGCAGCCAGGCAGGAGTCGCTGGAGGTGCCACAAGTAGATCGAGGAGGAGCCGTGTCGTGCTCTCCGCGCCTCGGCGCTCCGCGCTCTCCCCGGCCCGACCACCTCCCCTCGCCACCGAGCTCCACCTGCCTCCTTTTTTTTTTAAAAGGGAAAGAGATGGATTGAGGTTGAAGATGAATATAACATGTGGACTCATTTATCAGCGAGATAATAGATATTCCCGGTCGGGATTTGCTGTTTCCCGGTGTGCCAAACAGGTTCAGGGTTCATGTTAGACCGGGATTACGAAGTTCAAGGTACAAACGACAAGGATTTGGAGTTTAGGGTTCATCTTACCAAACCACTATAAGTTCAGGGTTTGAAACAGACTTTTTCCCTTTGCAAATGTGGAGAGTACGACGTTGTTGGTGTTGTCATGTCATGTGATGTGAGCTAGCTCCTGAATCGAATGGAGGAGCGCCAAACAGAACGAGGTATCCGCTGCCACACAACACGGACAGACAGGGCGGGCGGATCCGGGGTTGCATTGCATGGCCCTGGTCGGCGATCGGAGTACAGTACAGACCACATGTTTCCGGAGATGAAGGTGTCGGCGCCCGACGTGATCGAGCGATCACTTCCGGTGAAGGAAGCGATCGATGGGCAATCGCAGCTTCGGTAGCGGCGGTGCGTGGTGCACAGGTATGGAGCCGTCGCCGTCGCGCCGTACTCGCCGGTCGCCATTGCCAAAGCCGGCTCCGCCGCGAGCGCGGCAGGATCGTCAATTCTACTATTCTACTAGTATCAAATATGGTATTGATTCCAATTAGCTGGGCCACGTCAGAAAGCCACTGTGCACTAGGATTGACAACACTGACATGTCAATCTGGCAATATATACCGCATATACGCTGCGATGCCATGGAACAAAAGCAGGTATATGGCGGCGATGCTGATACTGCTGCTGCCGCGGCACCACCCAGTGAACTGAGCTGGTTCGGCCGTCTCCACGCGCCGGCCGGTGCCATCTTCCTCCCCTTTACGATCACGATACCTCGCGTCGCTGTCCGGCCAGCTGCAGCCTCAGGGAACGCGCGCGCCTACGTATACACGATCACGCCATCCATCGTCGTCTCGGTACGTGAACAGACGGCCGGGAAAGCAAATCGCGCCGTAGCTCTCACGCGCTCCTCGCCACACACACACGCTTCAGCTGGCCGCAGAGTCCTTCGCCTGGCCGCGACGTTAGCACGGAGGATCTTCGGCCACTCGCGTCGCAGTTCGTCCTGGATCTGCACCAATCCTGTAGCGCACCACAGAATGTGCGCACCTCCACACTACATGCATGCACGCATGTCACAACCCGTCCTTCCTGTGCCTTTTTCTTCCTTCCTTTCTTCTCTGAAATCTAATGTATGGAAATCCGTCTAAGTGGGGTTGCAAATGGGACTTTTCAGCCCCAAGTCGGGTTGCAACTGATTTTTTTAGTCATAAGTGGATTGCAAGTTAGCAACTGAGAAAAAGAATGATTCATTCAGTAAACCAAATATTCGGACAATAGATTATTGACATATTAGGAAAGCATGTTCGGCCCAGGGGAGGTTGCAAGCTGTAGGTCCATGCTCGCATCACTCCCCCTAGTCCTGTATGTCAGTCCAGATAGGGTCGCTTGGAGCCTTACGCCTGCGAAACACTTTTCCGTCGGCTCCGCGTACCGGGCCCTTTTTAGAGGGCTTGTGTTGTCTTAGACTACGCATCTTTGGAAGACTCCTTTGTCTCTTAAGATTAAGATCTTTACTTGGCAGCTTCTCCGCGACCGCCTCCCTTCGGGCGTGGAGGTGGCTACGCGGTTGGGACCTGGTGATGCCACATGTCCCCTTTGTGCGGTCCCCGAGTCAGGAACCCATATCCTGTTCTCTTGTCCTGCAGCTCGTTTCCTGTGGAGCTACGTTGCTAAGGCTTTGGGTTCTGAGTGGCAGGCCCTGGACTTAGCAGAGTTGCTGGAAGTGCAGACGAACCATACCAGAAGGAGGAGGTCCCTCTTTTGGTTGGTGTTCGCGGCTATGACCTGGACCCTTTGGACGATCTGTAACAAGATGGTCATCGAGCATGTCTTACCACGACGGGTCGCTGACTTAGTTTTCAAATTCTTGGCTTTCCTGTAGGAGTGGCACCACTTGTCTAAACAGTGGGACAGTCAGCGGTTGGACGACATTCTTGAGAATCTTCTGAAGGCGGCACACCTTCTTTCCTTACCGGTCGGTCGTTGAGCTCTACGTTGTAGAGTTTGTATCAGGACTAGTTTTATCTTTGGTTTGTGTTGTGTTGTGGCCCAGTAAAACTTTGTTTCTCTCACACTTCGATTTCGGTTGTCGTTGGTTTGTAAACTGTGGATGGTTGCTTTATTTATAAACCGGGGCGCAATCCTATTTCGAGGAAAGCATGACCTATGAAAATTCAGCTAATTTTTAGTACAATGAGAGTAGGCACGTACTTTTCTAATATATTTTATGAATAACATTCTATTGTAGATTGTAAACATTCTACGGTGCTTCGTCTATTAAACGTAGTGCCGCCCTTTGGGGAGTTGTGGGGGCGAAGCATTTGAGCTCTCTCACACCGTGAGAGTAGACTATTTGTCCAAGCCTTTGGCTTGCTATTCTAACCTACACTTCTTTCTTAATTAATGAAATAGGCAAAGTTTTT
Organism: Poa annua; assembly: GCA_026929855.1. NCBI lineage: Eukaryota > Viridiplantae > Streptophyta > Magnoliopsida > Poales > Poaceae > Poa > Poa annua. The sequence continues at coordinate 71,879,503 of CM049431.1, read as the reverse complement.
GTCTTGTTTTAAAAAAACACAATGTGCAATTCAACCACCATCTTAAACGAGCGCAATGGGGTATCCACATATTTCCAGTTAAAAACTAAGCACAAAAATATGTATTTCAGTCAATGCAACTAAGCATTTGTCTACATGTTAAGTATTATGATCATGATGTACCAACTGTAGCTTTTTGCTTATTTTCTTATTTGACTTGCTGGCTATTTCCTATGTACGTTCTTAAAAAAAACTCCTATGTACGTTCTAACTTTCCACAAATGCCCTGTATAATTTAGCAATATCAATCTCAAAAAATTATTTTGTTTCATTTATGCTCACTCAACGAATTTCTTTTTCGCACAAAAAAATTGGTGACGCCCAAAATTTAAATAATCAGATTTTGGTCGTGTCCATAGTCAAAGACATAGGATAGATGGTGTGCGATTGGTATTGCACATGTGCCACCCAATATTAACTAAGGATATTAGTAAATTCATAAAAAATAAACATTATTCGAATTTCCGGGAAAATTACAAATTTATAGAAATTGTCAAATCCTCTTTTTATAAATATAAATTTGAAAATTAAAAAAATACTCGCAAATAATTTATAACCAAGGAAACATGATGTTTTTCTAATGAATCTTACAAGCAAATAATGTGTAAGTTACTGGTGTGTTCTTAAAGTTTCCATCTATTAATTATTTTCTTTGTAACGTCAATGCATATTCCCGTTTTTCCTCAAAATTTATTCTGCCCCTTTTCATTTTTTTTGCAACGGTGCAGCTACATATGAAAAATTGAAGGACCTTGATGTGACCATAACAAATCCGATACTAGATTATCATTAAATATGTTTTCATTAATTTCTTCGTTGATCATGTTAGTTTGTTCGAACCTACTATGTTTAGTTGTATTAATAATTTTGTTTTAAACTAAAAATATGTTGGTTTCCTTGAAACTTTTAGCTGTGACACTTAAAAAAAAGGGGGAACATAGCCCTGCCTCAGCATCGATTGATACACATTGCCTCATATCAATTATACAAAAACTACTCTTACAAGTCACATCATCATCAGCACCAACTACCAAGTAAGGTTAGCTAGGGAGGGCAGGTCTTAAAATAAACACAGGCCTACAATATCTGTTACGAGTACATCTAGTCTATTCACTCTTTAGGGCAGAAAGTCGATGTTTACTCACGATGTGCACGCATTGACCTGATTGCAGCCACAAATGCTCATTCTAGCTAGCCGGTGTGGCTGACGCGCTCTCACGCTTCCATGGGAATGTGCATATCGCCAGCAGTCCATGTCCAACTAGTAGCACTCGGCTTCTCAGCCACACAAACAAATTAATCAGCTTCACTAACATGGTAGATACACCAAGTGACAAAACAGTAAATATTCTCCGTCTAAAATTGTAGCGGTGCGTTGTATGTATACGCTAATACGCATGTAGGTTGATGTTTATTGCTGTTTACACACAAAAATAATACAGTGTACTCTGGTGGTTATTCGTAGGTCCCTCTGCCCCCAATTGACTGTAATATTTCTCCATCTAGTCTAGATGCATCAGCAGTGTAGCAGTTGTCCCTAGTCCCTACCAGGGACTGTGGATATGCACAGCAGCAGCCAGCAGGAGGTGTTGGTGTTCGTCCTCGAAGAATGCCGATCACACATCACACCCCATATCCTTTGCGGTCAAACGTGGATCTCCTGTGGCCAAGCTTTTCTCCATGAGTGGATGACATGGACTCGTGCTCCGGTTTACGCCTTTTGGAAACTTCCGAAGAAAACGACCTCGTTTAGAGTTACTCATTCTTGGCATCCCAGATTGCACAGCCACAGTTACTAGCACAACATATTCAAATGCTAGTCACATGTGTCAAACGGATTTAGCTAAAACGGAGTAGTACAAATAATTGGCTGACCAATGACCACCACATATTGTTTTGTCGAGGCTGTCTTTTGCTTACACAAGACATGCTAACGGAGTACTAGATTAAAGTACCCGCTTGCTACTTTCATGCATGGTATTGGGTACTCCGAATTCCACACTTTGCCACTAGCTAGGAAAACTTAATATTTTGAACTAATCGTTCTCCGACATGTGGGTTCATGATTACATGTGTCATAGAGACGTGTTGGGGTTATCAAAAAATACTAGTACGTCAATTTTATAATTCTGGTTGTGGTTTTAGTTCTAGTTTAAATATGAACTAAAACTACGACAAGAATTGTGATCCGGGGGTAGTAGTAACTATCAAACATATAGAGTTTACATACATAAGATATGTGTATGTATACGAGTGATTTAATTCCAAGTTTCTTGAACATAGTCACTTGGGGGGTATTTGCAAATTCTCGGTTATTTTTCTCGATCGTTCAGTCTTGCTATTTAGGCTTGTGCCAACCTATTTATATTAGCATCAGCACCATATATGGCATTTTCCACTCAGGAAAAGAGACCATGCTTTTCACCTTGAATTGGTTACCTTATCATTGTTGTGAGCTCTAAAGAACACCATAATAGAAACATTAACTGGCCAATGGCAGAGTTGGCAACTTGGTGGGCACCATGACCCTCATGAATAAAGGTCTACTTGTTTCAAAGGAATTACATAGAAATTTTGGAGGATTCATGTTGGGTTTGTAGGATTGGAAGCTTTTTGTATACAATTCAACAGGAAAGTTCTCTTACTGGAAATTTATTTTGTTACAGTGACGCCTATGGCACAAGCTTATTTCTTCAAACCAGTTGTTGTGTGTTTTCAGTGGTGCAAGAAATAACATCCATTATGATTTATGATTTTTCAGTTCATTCCTATATGATCAAACATGATGTGACATCCAATTCTTATTCGTACGTAAAAATCCTACAAACTAAAGAGGTCCTTTAGTTTATTGATACTATGTACTGATCTCTTTTATTTAAGTACTTAATCAAGTCATTTGTTAGCTACCCGTCACACCTTGTATTATCATTTGCCCCCCCCCCCCCCCCCCCCTAACATCCGATCAAGCTCTAGCACTGCCCATGTTGATACCACAACCGTCGTAGCTAGATGTTGCAAGAGCCCTCCCTTCTGCCATTATGGCTCATGACCCCTTGACTGCCGCCTAAAGATTGAAGGACCACTCCATATGTCCACAATTATGCGAGTTTACATGATCTAACTTTGATCGTCAATTTGGTCAACAATACATGAGAACAAATGTCATTGAAAATTTACTCCCTCCGTAAGAAAATATAATATGTGTTTAGATATGTCATATACATACTTACGAATAGAATGAGTGAATCTACACACTAATACGTGTCTACGTACATCTACATCGTAAAAATTCTAAAACAGTTTATGGAGTAGTGTATCGCTTGAAACTTTATTCAAATATGAATTCATAGGTACAATTTTCCCTTGAACCCACATTTGTTTTAGCAAAATAATGGTAAAGGTTGAATCTTGAAAGTGTGTGTGCCATGTAACTGTAGGAGAGAAATTGACTGCAGTTAAACTCCATGCAAATTTTATAGAAAATCCTACAAGATCTGCAGCCTGGGAGAGAGCCAATTGGGAGGCGCCAAGTGATCTCAGGAAAAAGGTGGCTGCGGATCCTCCACGTAAGGAACCCTCCCATCGCTCATATCTCTTCCTGCCTTCCCATTCGCCACCCACTCATACTTATTCCCTCCCTCCCTGCCCTAGCTAGCTTGTCGATTCCTCTCCTCCACACACGAACACAAACGCAAACACCTTTTTTCTTAGCTCCAAGATTCAACACGAGCTCATCATTCGCAGTGGAGTAAGTTGCTGACGAGTGGAGTGGAGTACCGAGAGCTCCCGCGCCACACGTACCGGAGGGGTAGCGTTGGAGACTAGCTAGCTAGAGTGTGTGGAGGGCTACTGCAGAGCGTACGATGTCGGCGGCGTCGGGCGCCGCGTGCCGCCTGTGTGGCGGCGGCGTTGAGGACTGCGCCTGCTTGTTGCAGCGCGGCAGAGGAGGAGCTGCGGCAGGGGTGCGGTGCGGGGTGGCGGACCTGAACCGGGGCTTTCCGTCCGGGATGTTCGTCCAGGCGGCGGAGGATCATGCCGTGGTCGACGTCGCCGCCGGCGGTGGCGCGGCGGCGGTGGGCCTGCAGGAGTTCCAGTTCTTCGGCCAGGAGGACCACGAGAGCGTGGCGTGGCTGTTCAACGACCACGCGCCCGTCGGCGGGGAGGACCGTCTGCAGCACCGGCCGACGGCCACCGACCAGCAGCAGCGCCGACAGGTGTTCGACACGTACGCCGAGTACCAGCCCGGCCACGGCCTCACGTTCGACGTGCCGGTGACGCTGCCGCTGAGTCGAGGTGTCGACGTCGCGGCCGGTCTGGTGCTCGGCAGCGGCAACCCGGTGACTTCCGGCGCCACAATCGTGAGTGGTTCGGTTCTCTCTAGCTTAACCCCTGAAAACATTATCTTTTCGTATGCATGTGGAGATTAGTTAGTGTCTTAGTGATTTTCTCGTCTATGGTGCAGATTATTAGTGATTGATTAAACTTCAAATTTACTTCTTGTAAGACATAGCTAGTCTATGGATGCACAGTTAATCACTTAAGTCTTGAGTCAGAGTTTAGCCTTGTCTTTCTTTCCCTTTCGCAATTGACAGATGCATGCTAGTGAGCCGTATGCAGTAGTCGCGCAAGTGGCAACTGAACATAACTTCTTTGGAAAAGTTACCACTTGGAGTCTTGGATTGATTCGAAAGATAAAAATAAGCTTCAAATATCACAAAGATTACACTCAGTATAATGTAGGAGAAAATAGGCAAAAATAAGACGTGATTATATATCGCAATCACAAATATGTTCATATCATTGACTTTCCCGGGTTCAGTGAACAATTACTAGTAGTATTTTGTTTCAAGCTAACTAGTGCACAGTGGATCGAACGACCCCAGTTAATTTGTTCCCGGTTAATCTAGTGCAACTAACAACTGTTAATTTGTTAATTTTCTCATTCCATGTTGACAATTATCAATTATGCACTGCTAGAACTGCATTAGCTTATTACTAACATGTATAGTCATGTGCTTTGACGTGTTTATACAGTTATTTACACATCATGCATGTATCGATATTGTGAAGTCAATATCCAATTATGCGTCAATGAAACAAAATTGACCAGTTGTTCGCGGCACCTGTAATTTTCAGATGCCCTTCTTAGGGAGAGAAACGTTGACGTTTACTGACGTCGCGGCGAGCTCCGTGGACCCGATGGATGACGCGGCGGCCACCCTGCCCAACGGCGGCGCATACACGGCCGGCCTGAACGATGTCGCCGGGGCCGACGTCCTGGCGCCGACGGAGGAGCGGGAGGCGAAGCTGATGCGGTACAAGGAGAAGCGGAAGAAGCGGCGGTACGAGAAACAGATCCGGTACGCATCTCGCAAGGCCTACGCCGAGATGCGGCCGCGCGTCAAGGGACGGTTCGCCAAGGTGCCCGACGTCGGCGACGGTGCAACGACGCCGCCGCAGCAGCAGCCGGCCGCCGGCTACGAACCCGGCCGGCTCGACCTCGGGTGGTTCCGCTCGTAGCAAGCAGGCATGTATACGTGCACTTAGTAGTGTACAGGAAGTAGAACTGTAGAACGTGCGTACGGTGACTCGTCTGGGTGTCGGTTCACGATGCATGACGAGAACGCCGTAGGACGCTAGCTGCATGCCGTGCATGCATCGGTGTTGCTAGTTCATCTCATAGGTTGTCGTATATAGATCAACCGATTAACTTTCGGATCAATTGTTTACTCCTATAAAGAGCTCGTTATTAACATCTGGAACTGGGGATCGAGGTCCTTAATTAGTGCGACCTCTGTACCAATTTGTTTTTCTTACACCAAATGAGAGCCTTCTCCTGTCGATTTCTGTGGAAAAAATATGCCTTAGTTTTGCTGAAACAAAATAAAGCAAGGCCCAAGATTCAGCAGAGTCAGTGGCGAAGCTACAGTAATTCCATTGGGTTCATTACCTTGTAAGTGATATAGTCTTTCACTAATAATCCGTGAAAGAGCTTAAATGGATGAAGGATTTACATAATTCATTGGAACCCAATGGTTGTACTACAGCTCCCGCCACTGCGCAGAGTATGAAAACACTCCTTAGGCCAAACGAAATGAATGTAGTTTACAACACAACACTAGATTCAAAATGTCGCGAAAGCTCTTGCGAAACATGTTAACCTTGTCGTTGCCAAACAATGCCTCCTTAAAAAAAATGCTTCTTTGAATATGCTTCTTTGGCCACCATCTTGATTCTCTCCACGACATCTTCAAAATTTATTTTTTCTTGGCTTTTCTGCAGTATTGTCCATGAGTTAAGCATGCCAAAAAGTCTGTAGACAACAACTTCTACTGCCTTCATCTAGGATTATAAGTAACTTCTCCAAAACCAGGTTTTCCCAATAATTAATAGGCGTAATTTGCAATAAATACACTATGTTAAATAGTCATTGAACCATTTTCTTTTGGATATCCGTGTGTGTGAAAACATTTAAGCATGCAAACCGGTTTGCATGTGGATGCATGCATATATAATAGGACTCTGCAAAGTTAATCTAAATTTGGTTGTTGTCCTCACATAATAAAGCATCACAGTAAACGAGATAATTGAAGGGGGTCACAGGCAGAAAACAAAAAAATTCCTAACAACGATATCCTTAAACTAGCCAGAATCCATACTATGCAGATATAGTAATACGACGGAGATCGGTATACATACCCTTGTAGACCGAAAAGCCGAGATTACGCTCCCGCACAAGCGTTGACGACAAAGACGACGTAGTCGACCTCTAGGTCGCGAAAATCTTGGCGCGACGAAGCCGACGAAGATGACTTCGAGGTCGGGTGGGAAGTAGTCCTCCGAGCACCGCTAGCGCAGCACCTCGCAGGGTGTTACACACATACGATGGAGACGACGACCTCCGAAGCTCCAGTCCAGGACGAGCAGCGGAAGACTTGGACCGAAACACCAGCAGCGCGGCAGCGGGCTATGGTGGAGAGATCCCCTCTCAACTCGGCGCAACTCCGACAAAGGGAATCACGTTATCGAGAAGAGAAAGAGAAATTAATTGGTGAAATAAAAGGACAAGGGTGCCCCTTCTTATATAGGCTCCCGGGAGGAGCCAACCTTGCCAGCCAGGCAATGTGCGACAATCCCACATGGCTGGTGCGGCTCCCCTTGATGCGCCGGCCCTAGGCGAGCCCCATTTGGTCCACCTAGGCCGGCCATACCTCCCCCACCGAATTCCCTTGAGGGACCCCCCCCCCCCATGGACCTTCTTTCCACCAGAAGGCCCATTTAGGGAAATCAACCTAAATAAATTCGAAAATAAATATATATAATCATATTTAAACATTAATTACACTAATTAATATCAAACATATTATATACAATTTATTCTAACTCCGAAAAACTATTTTGTCGCTGCGCGATCTCCATCGAACCATTCCCGGGACGTTCCCGGTGATCTCTTTCCTTTCCGGTTGTCTTGTCGAAACCCCTTAAGTGTGTTATCCTAGCGGTTCGATATAATAACAGACATGATCGAGACCCCTCTCCGGTCAATGATTAATTCGTAGTCCTGTACCCCATGAATTAATCTTTGTGCTATAACGAATGACTTTCATCTATCAAACCTTGACGTCGAGTCTTAAACCTTTTGTCATAGCGATACTTAGCGTGTCTGAGCATCGTTCATATATATCTCCATACCTAGTATGATCTCGTTACCGACAACACTATTTTCTACTCGTTTATGATATTATGTCAGCTGGTGACCCAGTCACATGTTTGCAAACTCATTTGACATAATCTCACTGAGTGGACCCTAGAGTATCTATCCGGCTATACGGACTGACAAATCCCGCTCTTGACCCCTCGTCTCAACTACCCCCTTCAAATACCCAAAAGTATCACCGTTGTTGTCATACTATATAAGATATGACGTTTGGTGCGATCAAAGTATCTTCCAGGAATAACAATAAGAGTTGATCTCACGGTCGAAGGCGTAATGACTACGTCCTACAAATATGGGTAAGTCCATCACATTGTTCTATCTAACGATATGACTCCATTGCCAACAGACGCCATGTCTCATGATCGGGAAACCTCGATCATCAATCGCACAATGAACTAGTCTTAGTAGAGGCTAGTAGGGACCTGGTTGTTTATCTACCACATGTGTATTAAGGTTTTTGCTTAATACAGTTATAGCATGGTATAAAACATATAATGAACAATTGGGAATAAACTATCTTTATTAAGTGCCTGTAGGGCATATTCTCTTCAATAATTAATGAGCCTTTTCTCCATCTTTCTCTCCCCATCGGATGTTACCTTGGTTGTAGAGAATTTGGAAATGTGACTTATAAACCTGGATGGAGGGAGTAGATCATTGGGAAAAACGACGTTTGAAATGGGCATAATTGTTGGTCTTCCAAATTGTCTAGCATTCCACGGTCTGTGTTGGGAGTTGGGATACATAAAAAGGAGTTAACCCAATTTCCTACAAGATCAACCGCTCCTTCAGAAGCTATAGCGAAATAAAAAACGTATACTCGCTCCGTACCAAAATAAGTGTCTCAAGTCTCTCAAAAAGGTGATGTATCTAGACATGAATTTTGGAACGGAGGGAGTAGTTCGGATACTGATTTGGAACATATTCAAGCAACATAAACTAGTAAGCTACATTCACCTATACTATTACATACATGTCTTCACTGTAACTATCAAGCACCCAATTTTTTTGCCATCGCTCGAAATGAAGAGCACCAATAGTCGGCCCACGTCTTCACGCTCAAGAAACCCCTAGCCATGAGACATTAACGAGTCGCAATAGCAACCGCCCTCGTAAGAGTAGATCTAGCCCGATAAAAAACATCGGTTGGAGGAGCCTCCGAATCTTTTCAACGTCTGATATGGGGCCAATGTCACCTCACCCTTCATCAGCAGTCGGACCCTCCGTCAACTTCCATAGATCTGTAACAGTCGCTACCGCCACACTACAAGAGCAACCTATTGAAATCGTCATGCCAAGACCCAAATCCAAATCAACCCAGCAATTTAGACTCCACGAGAAGGATCCTGACATGAAACAAACCATCAAAGAGTGCAAATCAACTCAACAAAAATGAAAATTAACGAGATCCTTGAGATGTCCTTTGTCTTCAACCTTCAGATCGCGTCGACGACGCGCCGCCGCTCTTCCCTAAGTCGGGCTAACGTTGTTGGTTACGAATGGGAAGTCGTCAAACGGATCAAGAAGACCACATCCGTTCTGGAGACGAAGAAAATAGTGAACTGCCTATGAAGCTCCTTAACAATTCAGAGAAACACACCACTTCTACAAGTTTCTCGACGTCACCACGAGATGTGAGACCTTATCGAAGGAGCCGGCAGAAGACTCTGCCACAATTAGACTAACCTTTTTTTACAGTACAATAGCAAAGTGCCCGTGCTTTGCAACGGGTACGAATATAAAAGTTTACACTGACCTCAAATTGACCACACCCATAGTTTCTTTCTCTCACTGTTTCATCATACGTCTATCTGTACAATCGTCTCCCTAGCAAAGTGTCGTTTACCAGCTTTCCTTGACCCACTATCAGCTGCTCCCAGTCACATCCAGATCTAGCTTTTCTTTCTTCCTATGAGATTTCTTTTTCTTTGGTTTCTTAAACTGAAGCATTTCGTCAGCGGTATGCAAAAGTAAGGTCTTCCGTCTTTTTCTGAACAGAACCACCTTCAATCCTTTTGCGGAGCTGTCAACATGAAAATGTCAATTAATATCTATGCAAAGCTCCCACCATGGTTTCAGGTTGCCCCCCCCCCCCCCCCCCCAAAACTACTACCAATGTCATCTTATGATTTCGAGGGCAAATAAAAATCTCCTCTTCCAACTTATTTTCTACTTCACCGGTGAAACGTCCACCTTCATCAAGTGTCACTCCCTGTCAAGTGAAAGGGCAAAACAGTTTATGAAATGTCAATAGAATATGTACCAATTGAAAAAGAACAACATGTTTAACTCATCTTCCATTGGATCATCATAATGCGAGAGCATAGGTTTCTTTGACAATGGGTCATCATTGAACCTACATATAGGTTCAAGAAATAAAAGTTAGAAAGAGAAAAACTCAATACAATAAACATCACAAGTGGTGAGCTTACTTGTCCTCATATGTTCCTTTCTTCTGTGCAGCCTTGTAAGTTTAGTTTCTTTGCTTCTGTTCAACAATCTCGATGTTCTCAAGCATATCATCCTCTACAAATGTTTCTTTTTTACTAAAGTTAAAAAAGGCCAAATGGAACAAATACTAATAATAAGTGAAAAAACTTCAACACATTACCTTCATTGATGTCCCCGTCAGCCAGGATACTCTGATCTTTGAGAGTCATGACAACTGCTCCACCTTCTATATATGACTTTGGCAAGCCCCTTAAGAACTGTTAGACCAGATAAGTGATCTTTTCACAAAAAATAATATTAGGGGTTGACATAATGAAATTTGCTAGTTCAAAGGATTTGTAGATGACTACCTCCACCATGTTCATCGTCATCATCACATGCTAACATACCGTCCTGAAACTTTTAACGTATGTAAGTTAGTAAATAACATGTACGGAGTATCATATAAGAGAACAGACCCAAAACCAATGTAACATCCCAAGTTTGCTAAATATAATAAAAGGTGTGTTCTGAGCATTGCATGCATCTCATTTAATTTGGACAAGAATTTTCATTTAAAAATTTCATGTTTGCTTTTGCAAGAAAGGGTTAAACTCTTGTTAAATTTTGGTGAACTAAAAATATTCCAAATTCTCAAAATCCAAGACTGCCATTGGCTTCCTTGTGAAATTTTGAATCTCCTAGTATATTTCTGCAAATTTTTCTCTTTACAGAAAAGCCCCAAACTATTTAAATAAGCAATCAGGGGCCTGTTTGTGAAGAAAACTGGCAATTAATAATTTCTCTAGGGGGTTTTCCAGAAAATGTTGCCGTCTTCCTCCTTCCGACGGGGCCGCCGTGCGCTGTCGTGCTCCTCGCCGTCCCCTGCCTCCTCTGCGCCACGATTCGCGCCGCCGACCTCGCCGGGCTACAAATAGCCGCCGCCGCCAGGGGAAACCCTAGTTTCTCTTCCCCTCCTCCATCTCTCTCTCCAAATCCGCCGAACCCTAGCCTTGGGTCTCCGGCGACCGCTGCCGTTTCCGGCCATCACTCACCCTGGCGAGCAGCTAAGGAGCACCGCCGTGCTCTGCTCTCCCTCCTCCTCGAGTGGTTCGTCCAGGGAAGCCGCGAAGCCGAGGGAATCGTCGATTTCCTCCGTCGAGTCCGCCGCCGTTGAGCTCGTTTTCCGGCCATCTCCCAGCTCGCCTCGCCTCCACGAGCCTCAGGTCATTCCCGCGGTCCTCCCCGTGCCCTTCTTCTTCTCCCTTTCCCTCTGGTTCGTCGGGCCGCCGTGCTCCTCCTCCGGCCGCCACACGGGCGAGTCACCGGAGCAACTCCGGTGACCATTGAGGGGCGGCGCCACCACCAATTGGTCCGCCTAGACCCCCTCTGGAGATTGCCGCAAGGCAATTCGACCTATTTGCTCGAATTCGAGCAGATCGTGCTCGGCAACAGAGGATTGCCATTGATGACGTCATCTGACGTCATCATTTCTTTTCTTTTATCATTTCTGATGATTTAAATCCTTATATGTAATTATTTAATCTATGACATGTGGGCCATGTTGTCACGGTTTTAATCTTTTCCATTACTATTTTCTGAAATGATTAAAAGTATGACATGTGGGGCCAATCTATTTAAATAATTTTGAAATTTGAATTAAATTATTTAAACTTTGAAAATTCATACCTAATTCATTTTAAATCAGAAAAATATGATTTTTATATTAAAATGTTCAGAAAATAAAATCTATTCAATTATAATTTAATCAAACAGATTCAATATAAGGAAAATAATGTTATTAGTCTCACATTAATAATCCCTAATTTTAATTATGGGTATGTTTTATTCACCCATTTAATTTGATGCTTGCATCTAGGATATCCTAAATGACATATCATTCATGTGATTGTGCATTGAATCAATATTGTATTGATTGTGTCATTCCTTTCCGGTATTTGGTTCTTCGCGATAGGATTCGAGCCCGAGAGTGCTTGCAACGCCTCCGAAGATCAATACCCAACTACTGAAGAGCAAGGCAAGCATAACCTCTTATCTGCACATATACGATTTCCAAAGTATTTGATTCCTGTGTTATGCATACGGTTCAAAGATGTTTTGGTTGAGGTATAGAGTGTCACTTGCGTTCCATTGCCTCTTAGACATGCTTAGTTGTTCCTTTCTCCATTCAGTTGGGAAGACTGGTTTGGAATGAGTATACATGATTTATTTATTGTTAAAGACTTGGACGAGAGGCCACATTGGGATTGTGGTGGGTTGTCTCGTTCTTGTCGACACTAGGAACCGAGTTATCGTCTTTGGAACCAAGACTATTCGTGCATCCACACGGGACTTGGACCTCCCTCGACTCCAACTTGCCTAGTGAAAGAGCATTTTCCCTCATGTGTGGTTTTGGTAATTGAATGACAATCTCTATGGACTAATGTTTGCATTGAGATATCCTATAGATCTTATCCATGGAATGGTGGAGTTCATGTGTTGAACTCTTGAAGCTCATGTGTTGAGTGAAGCTTATTGCAAGCATGTCTTGAAGATTCAAGACATCATCTTAGTGAAGAAAAGATGAGTTGTGCAATACCAAGACCAAGAGAAGCTTCTTGAAGAGATCCTATGCTTGGTGCTTGCAATGGATACATGAAGATGGAGCTAAGCAAAACTCTCCCATTGTGAGCATGGGGGAGTATTTGGAGAAGTCTTCATCAAGCAAGTGTTTGGACGCGCAATCAAGAAAGATGATCCACTTGAAGAGATCAAGATAGTCATCATCCAACTCAAGTGGAATGCTCAAGGCAAAGGTATGATCTTGATAGGGCTATAGGATAGATAGGCGTACTATCAAGAGGGGCTCTCAAGTTAGTAACTTGATCGCATTCTTGTGGAGAGCTCAAACCTTTGCATACTTGGCATATCATGTTTCTTGGTTCTTATTTGGCTTTTATGTTGGTGAGGAATTAGAGCTTGGTTCATCTCCATGTCAAGCTCTAGTTCATCGAAATCGGTTTTACTTTGGACAACTTGTTGCGTTTTCGGTGGCGGAAATATTGCCGGTTCAACCATGAGGAAAGTCCCACACCTTGCCATGTGTGCTGATTTTACTCTATTTATGGGATGCAATATTTACACTTTTTGTTGGGTAGTCATCGTCGCTATCTTTCAACAAAATTGGTCTCACCTCATTTGGAGTTCATTTGCAAAAGTTATAGCAGTTTTCGTTTCGGTGTTCTGCTGATTTGGATTATTGGGGCCGGATATTCCGCCCTACCGGAATTTCCGGTTCCCCAGCTCATCCAAGAAAATGGCTAAGGAAAGGAGAAAAAGGGTTCTGACTCCAGTCGGAAATTGTGCTCGGAAATTTCCTTATACCGGAATTTCCGAGTGCCCCCAGAAAAGTCCTCCAGAAATGGCTAAGGAAAAGTTTGGTTTTGCTTCTGACTCCAGCCGGAATTTCCGAGCTCTCTTAGACCGGAATTTCCGGGTGACTGGAATTTCCGAGTCTCTCTAGACCGGAATTTCCGGGTGACCGGAAATTCCGAGTCTCACTTATACCGGAATTTCCGAGTGTCGAAACAGCCAACGGCTATATTTCCTGGAATACCCCTCCACTTCTTTTTCCCCAGCCAATCCAAGGCAGCACGACTTTCCCCTCTCTCCTACTCCATTGTTGACCTTGGAAAGCTCACTTCCCTCTCAATCCCTCCACTGAATCTTCCATATTCTTTAGGGAAAGTTGAGAGGAGATCTAGATCTACAATCCTACCAATCCATCTCTCCTCTAAGTGAGGGGAACTTAGTTGATCTAGTTCTTGGAGTTCCTTTGTGGTTCTTCCTCTTTGTTCTTCTTCTCTTCTCCCCCCATAAGCATTAGTTGCTTTTGGTGGGATTTGGGAGTGAAGGAGTTGACTCCTTTGTGGTTTCCTTTGTTCTTCCTCTCTTATTCCCCCATAAACATTTGTTGTTGTGTTGGAATTTGAGAGTGAAGGACTTGAGCACTTCGTGTGCTCTTGCCATTGCATTTGCATCGGTTTGAGCCCTCCACGAGGATTCGTGGTGGTATTACTTGTGAGCTTGTTACTCTTGGGTCATTGGACCCTAGACGCCTTTTGTGGCCGGCCTTTTGTGGCCAAGACCTTTTGTGGTCAAGACCTTTTGTGGTCACTTGAGAGCCCCCAATTAAGTTGTGGGTGTGTGCCTCAAGACTTGGGAGCCCCCAATTAAGTTGTGGGTGTGTGCCTCAAGAGTTGTACGGGATTCAATCTCCGCCCCAAAGGAGATCAATAGTGGAAGGTGAACTCGAACCTTTTGTGGTTGAGTTCATCAGGAGAAGAAGGTGAGCCTTTGTGGCGTTGCGGCTAACCTGTTGTGGTTGCGCACACCTCTCCAAACGAGACGTACACCTTTGGGTGGAACTCGGGAATACATCCTCGTCTCCGCGTGCCTCGGTTATCTCTATACCCGAGCTCTTTACTTATGCACTTTACATTGTGATAGCCTTCGTGCTTGAAGTCATATATCTTGCTATCATCTTGTTACTAGTATTGCTTAGCTTAAGTTGTTGGTGCACATAGGTGATCCTAGTTTATATATCTAGGTTGTATGCTTGTTAAAGTAAACCTCTAGTTTTATTCCGCCTTTATCAAGCATACCGGAATTTCCGGGTCATTTGTGTACCGGATATTCCGGCTACTCGGAATTTCCGGTCACTCTTGGACCGGATATTCCGGCTCCTCGAAAAAGTTTTAAATCGCCTATTCACCCCCCCCCCCTCTAGGCGACGTCTATCCGTTCAATTGGTATCGGAGCCTGGTTATCTCATTATTAGGACTAACCGCCTAGAGATAAAGATGTCGTTTAGAGATCTAGTGCACAATCCCTCTTATAGATTCGATGGCACAAATTATGATGTTTGGAAAATTCGCATGCTTAATCTTTTTAGAGACATGGGTTCTAATTTAGAGAGTATTGTAGATATGGGTTTTTCTCCTCCAAAGGATTCACAAGAATTATCTTTAGAGGATGAGAAAAACTCTGATCTCGATACTGTAGCATCTAATGGTCTTATATGTGCTTTGAGTGATGTAGTCCTTGCGTCAATCATGCCTTTTCGGAGCGCTCGTGAATTATGGACAAAACTTCAAGATATATATGAGGTGTCCAACATTTCCAAGGATGATTGTCCTCCTTCCACATCCGGTCGTGATGAGCTCACGACTTCCTCCACTTCACCGACATGTGGTTTTCCACAAGGTAATGATATGGTGAGTGGTGATAGAAATTGCAATCTTGATGGTGAACCTACTATTGACTATACTTCACACTCATCGTTTTGCAATGCTCTATCTTTGGACTTAAGCACATATAGCACTCAAAATGTCATACATGCTAGTGTTGATAGTCCTTGCATATCATGTAGTAGTTGCTTAACTAAATCTCATGATGATATGCTTTCCTTGTCTTGTTACCATGATCAAAGTGCTTCTATTTCCTCTAGTACTTGTTTGACTAACAATGTAGAGGAATTCCAACAATTGTTGGAACAAGACTTGGACCTCAATGGTGTTTCAAGTAACTCTTCATCGTCTTCATCCACTACTCACCTTTGCCTTATGGCTAAGGAGTATAAGGTAGGTCCTACCGTGCACTCCAATATATCTCATGGTGATGATGATGATGATGATGTTGATGATGATACTAGTCTTGAAATCAAACAAGAAATTATTGCTTTTGATCATTTCATGACTAACTTGCAAGGAGTTGGCAAGAAACACTTTGGCTCTCTTATGAGCCGTATAGGTGAGCTTGAGGATGTTCTTGAGCTAAAAGGTGAGATTGAGAGAGAAGATGCCTATGAAAAGGTATCTCTTCAATCATCTCTAGAAGATGAACAAGAAACTAATGCTCACCTTCAAGAGCAACTTGAAACTATCATGGAGTCTCATAACTCCAAAATTGCTAAACTCACTAAAGAACATGAACATGCTATTGCTAAATGTAATGTGCTTAGTAAACAAAATGCTAAGTTAAATAATGAGCTTGTCATGTTGTCTCCTTCCACTTCTAATGATAATGATGCTTGTGCTACTAACTCCACTTTGTGTGAAGCATCTATTTTGAAGGAGAATGTTGAGCTAAGGGCTCAACTTGATTTGCTAACTAGCAAGTATGGGATATTGGAAGAAAATCATGAAAAGCTTTCAAGCTCTAATGAGGATCTTCTAGCATCCCATGCTAGGCTAAAGTTAGCTCATGAGGCGGTCACAACGAAGGTAAAATCTTGTGAGCCTCCTATGGTCACTTGCACAAACTCTACTACTAATGCATTATTGCCATGTGCTAGTTCTAGTAATTCATCCACTCATAAAATTGCTACATCTTGTGATGAATTACTTTCCTTGCCTTGTTGCTCTAACAATGTGGATAGTACTTCCTCTAGTATTTGTGTTGAAACTAACCATGTAGAGGAACTCAAAGAGCTCAAGGCACAAGTCACTTCTTTGAAGAAAGACTTGAAGAAGTGTCATGAAGAAAAGTCCACCCTCGACAACATGTTGAGAGTGCAACAACTTCCTCATGACAAGAGTGGACTTGGATTCAACTCCAACAACAAGAACAAGTCCAACAACAAGATGAAGCACAAGTTCGTCAAGAAGAAGGGCCAAGAACAACTTATTGATTTGGCCAAGATTGTGTGCTTCAAGTGCAAGGTTGAAGGGCACCATGTGAGATCTTGCCCTTTGAAGAAGAAGCCTCTTAGTAAGAAGCAACAAGGGTAGCAACCTCAAGTCCAAACTCAAGCTTCCCAAGTTGAAGAACCTTCCCTTCCCAAGAAGAAAGGTAAAAGCCGCCTTTGCTACAAATGTCGTGGGAAGGATCACTTTGCTTCTTCATGCACTCATATTACCTTATCTAACCCTTCTACTATTGATAATGTCCATTCTCTTCGGAAGGATAAGGTTGGCAATGTGTTTGCTAAAGTTATTGGTACTCAAAATGGTGTTAAGAAAAGAACCATTTGGGTTGCCAAGCCTATTGTGACTAACCTCTTAGGACCCAACTTGGTTGGGGACCAACAAGCTAAAACTTGATCAATAGGTGTAAGTGGAGGACATTGGAGACTTGACTACATCATGAAGAATTAAGGGATCTTCATCAACCATATTATCTCAAGTCAAGTCAAGTGGATTATATTGTCTTAGCATATATCCAATGCTCCTCCTTGCGGTAACTTGTATTTAACTCATATGTACTCATTGAAAGTTACTTGCACCCTTGCATGTGTTTGGTTTTGTGCCTTACTAGTGCTTCATATGTGTTGTGCACTCTATTTACTTATGTTGAGTAATCAAGCTTGTGTATGTTGGTTTGCACACCATGTATGTTTGAGCCTCTTGTCTATTTGTTTTTATCTTCATTGGCTCTTTTAGGGATTTTAATGGACTATCCCATTTTGGGGGAGTGATGTGCTTTTTGGTAACTCACCCCCTTAAAATGTGTATTCATGAGGAATACCACTTAGTAGTGATATTTCAATATTATCTACTCTCTTTGTGGTATGTCTTACTCATGAGAAATTTAAATTCTAATGTTCATTAATTATCTCTTGTTGGATTTCTTTTGCCTCTTGTTACAAAGAATGGATTACCACATTATGGGGGAGTAATAAGCTATGTGCATATTACAAGCCTAGAAAATGTGAACATGAGAGGTAGTGTCACCTAGAGTTGATGTTGTTGATTATCTTGTTCCTAGGTGACATGGTACTCAAACAAGTTCCATATTTGCTTAAATGCATTTTGATCAACCATCTTTTGGTATCTTGTTTGTGAGAAAGTTTCTTGATGCTTAGAATGATCATTGAATATGTGAAGTCATCAAGAATATCTAGATAAGCATGTTTTTCAATTCTTTTATTTTGCCACATGCTTATGTTTTGTGAATATGATCTTGAATACATATATGTCATATACCACCGAGAAATGTCTCCATACAATCATTGTCTTTGACAAGTGATAATTATATTTGTGGTAAATGTATTGATCATATTTACATTGGCTATTGTTCTTAAGTTGTATTATTCTATCGCCAAGTTTGTGTTGATTTAACCACCCTTTTGTCTTCTTTGCTTCATTTGGATCTATTTGTTGCTCTACTCATAATTTGTGTTGTGCTTTCTTGAGTTAGGACAAGCAAGGATCCCATTGTTGTGCAATTACATTCGAAGACTTAATTCTAAGTAATGCACTATTCTTGGGGGAGCTATCCTACATTGAGTAGAACATCATCCTTTTTAATTGTTATCGGGTCTTATTGTTTTTCTTGAACTTTGTGTTCAAAAAGATATATGGAGGGTAATGATCCCACTTGTGTGCATTTTGTATTTACATACAAGATCTTAAAAATGCACTAATCATGGGGAAGCTACTCTATACTCTTTAGAACACTATTCTTTATATTGTTTTTTAAAATTGGTTTTGTATCTTATTGCTCTTCTTGAACATGACTAAATTGTTAACAATATATATGGAAAGTGATGATCCCATTTTTGTGCATTTTGTATTCAAATACAAGATCATAAGTAATGCACAAATCTTGGGGGAGCAATCCTATATGTTATTCAACATTAGTCGTCTTCAATTGGTTTTTGTTCCCGATGACATGTCTCCTTGAAAGACAAACATTTTTCGTCTTGGTACTTTGTGCCATCATGAAAATTGTAGAGGGCTTGGTTTATTTGTTGAAACCTTACTCTTCTTTGTGGAGTTGGCTATCTCATCCCATGGTTCCTAGTCTACCTTTTTGGATGAGATAAACCTTCGAGCATGCTTGTTTGATTTATTTCTTATGCTCATTAGTTTAGCCTTGACCTTGTTTCCATTTGATATATTTTCAAATTGGTCTCTCGAATCATGTGTTGGTTCGAGTCTTTGATACAATGAGGATAGATCTTTCTCTTGCCACACTTTTGTGTAGCTTTTTGATTTAATTCGTGTTTTGTCCAAATTGTATCTCGTTTGGTTCTTGAAAGTTTTGTGCATGCATATTTACTATATATATCTTATAGCATGTTTACTTTCGTTGATCCAATATATAGGATAAACTCCATCAAATCCTAAATGGCTAAGATGTGCATGAAATTCTATTTCATATCAATATGCACATATTTATGTGGAGTTTGTCCTATGTATTGTAGTTGGACTAACTACTTTGGACCTAATTAGTTTGGGTACCATTGTGTACTTGATTTGTTTTAGGTACATGAGAGATGCATTGGAAGCTTGCCTCTATTTAAAGAAGATGTCTTCACCATGTGCTTCTTGGAGCCAAGCTTGGATGATTGTGAACTCATCTTCTACAACATCAATGCTATCTCGGTAACAAGTATCTAACTCATGCATTTACTTCTAGCTCTCAACCTTGTGTAGGTTGCTCGTTGGCATGAGTTTCACTAAGTTGCATTTGATTTGGTTTTTGCAAAGTTTCTTTCAAAACATCTTCATTGCAAATGTGAGTTAGCCGGGATGATTAAACATCAAGGGGAATATATATTTATATATAATCATTTTCATGATTATCGGATCCCCAATATGTTAATCTAGCAAATTCATTTCAATGTCTCTCATATGCAATATTGATGAATTCTCATAAACCTTATGCCTTATGTGATATTTGTTTTGTGTCTCAAAGTATCCCAACTATCACTTATCAAATGTGGGTATTTGTGATGCTTTGAGAACTTGGTGTTGGAAGTTCATCTATACCCTCTAAGAATAATTTGAGCTATGTGCTTTGCTTTCAAGCAAAAATTCTTATTGGTGTATTTATGACTTCCTCTTGGATACCACATGCGTTAACTTGTACCTACATTGTGTGTGCATGTTTCTTTGTGGACTTAGTGTCCACTTAGAAACTTATACACATGAGGGTAGTTACATAGTTAATTGGTATTCAAAATCTTTAGTGATCACCTTTTATTACTTTCTTGATTCTTTGGTGATCTCTAAATGGCACAAGCTTTGTTTTTCTATTGGTTTCACATTGCCTCTTAATAAGCTTGTGATCCTATTTGATTTATCATCTTGGGTGTGCTTGTTTGCAAAATACATGATATGCACTATGTGCCTCATAATTTGAAAGACTATGATGTTGCTTAGGCTCATCCTTGTTTAGTCTCCAAAATTGTATTTCCATGTCACACCCATCTCTTCCCGGTTGAGCAAGTTGTTATTTTCCACTTCTCTTTTTGCTCAACATTTGTTTGTTGCAAGGTATACTTATTTTCTTAACTATACAATCTTGCACCTTTTTGTGCTCGAAAGAATCTAGGAGGGAGCGAGGATTCCATGTTATGCACACCATATTGAAATACAAATCTTTTCATTGTGCATGTACCTTGGGGAGTTCCCTCGTGATTTTTAGAACACTTGGTTGATCTTATCATAATATCCTTTTGTGCTCAATTGGTTTTGGATCCCTTGATTGCTTGCTTCTTTGTGAATGCTTTTCCCCTTTGCAATTGGTATCCTTCCAGTGGATTTCAATTGATATCTTTCTTGTGCAATTTTTTGGATCCACAATATAGTTTGATCCCCTTCATCTATTCGTCATTGGATAAGTGCATTTGATTTCACTCATATCATAAGAAATGCATAAATCATGAAGGAGATCATATTATGTTACCTTTCCAAAGCCTTTCGCCCATTTCGGCAATCGTTGCCAATGGGGGAGAAGTTTTGGAGGGTTGTATGGAATTGGTTTTGTACTTTGGTTTATTCTTGAATATTTGCCTTCCTTGTCTTTGCATTCGTTGCTTGGTTTTATATATAGTGGAAACTCCACCATCGGTAATGGTTGATAATATATACAATGAATTCATGTTCATACACACGTGCATAAATTATGGGGGAGTTTGCTCTATATATGTGGATGGACTAACATCACATACCTTTGTAGTATTTGGTGTTAGTGCAACCATTCTTGCTCGTTAAATTCTATATTATAAACCCTCTCAAAAGAGATTGTCATCAATTACCAAAATGGGGGAGATTGAAAGAGCATTTTCCCTCATGTGTGGTTTTGGTAATTGAATGACAATCTCTATGGACTAATGTTTGCATTGAGATATCCTATAGATCTTATCCATGGAATGGTGGAGTTCATGTGTTGAACTCTTGAAGCTCATGTGTTGAGTGAAGCTTATTGCAAGCATGTCTTGAAGATTCAAGACATCATCTTAGTGAAGAAAAGATGAGTTGTGCAAGACCAAGACCAAGAGAAGCTTCTTGAAGAGATCCTATGCTTGGTGCTTGCAATGGATACATGAAGATGGAGCTAAGCGAAACTCTCCCATTGTGAGCATGGGGGAGTATTTGGAGAAGTCTTCATCAAGCAAGTGTTTGGACGCGCAATCAAGAAAGATGATCCACTTGAAGAGATCAAGATAGTCATCATCCAACTCAAGTGGAATGCTCAAGGCAAAGGTATGATCTTGATAGGGCTATAGGATAGATAGGCATACTATCAAGAGGGGCTCTCAAGTTAGTAACTTGATCGCATTCTTGTGGAGAGCTCAAACCTTTGCATACTTGGCATATCATGTTTCTTGGTTCTTATTTGGCTTTTATGTTGGTGAGGAATTAGAGCTTGGTTCATCTCCATGTCAAGCTCTAGTTCATCGAAATCGGTTTTACTTTGGACAACTTGTTGCGTTTTCGGTGGCGGAAATATTGCCGGTTCAACCATGAGGAAAGTCCCACACCTTGCCATGTGTGCTGATTTTACTCTATTTATGGGATGCAATATTTACACTTTTTGTTGGGTAGTCATCGTCGCTATCTTTCAACAAAATTGGTCTCACCTCATTTGGAGTTCATTTGCAAAAGTTATAGCAGTTTTCGTTTCGGTGTTCTGCTGATTCGGATTATTGGGGCCGGATATTCCGCCCTACCGGAATTTCCGGTTCCCCAGCTCATCCAAGAAAACGGCTAAGGAAAGGAGAAAAAGGGTTCTGACTCCAGTCGGAAATTGTGCTCGGAAATTTCCTTATACCGGAATTTCCGAGTGCCCCCAGAAAAGTCCTCCAGAAATGGCTAAGGAAAAGTTTGGTTTTGCTTCTGACTCCAGCCGGAATTTCCGAGCTCTCTTAGACCGGAATTTCCGGGTGACTGGAATTTCCGAGTCTCTCTAGACCGGAATTTCCGGGTGACCGGAAATTCCGAGTCTCACTTATACCGGAATTTCCGAGTGTCGAAACAGCCAACGGCTATATTTCCTGGAATACCCCTCCACTTCTTTTTTCCCCAGCCAATCCAAGGCAGCACGACTTTCCCCTCTCTCCTACTCCATTGTTGACCTTGGAAAGCTCACTTCCCTCTCAATCCCTCCATTGAATCTTCCATATTCTTTAGGGAAAGTTGAGAGGAGATCTAGATCTACAATCCTACCAATCCATCTCTCCTCTAAGTGAGGGGAACTTAGTTGATCTAGTTCTTGGAGTTCCTTTGTGGTTCTTCCTCTTTGTTCTTCCTCTCTTCTCCCCCCATAAGCATTAGTTGCTTTTGGTGGGATTTGGGAGTGAAGGAGTTGACTCCTTTGTGGTTTCCTTTGTTCTTCCTCTCTTATTCCCCCATAAACATTTGTTGTTGTGTTGGAATTTGAGAGTGAAGGACTTGAGCACTTCGTGTGCTCTTGCCATTGCATTTGCATCGGTTTGAGCCCTCCACGAGGATTCGTGGTGGTATTACTTGTGAGCTTGTTACTCTTGGGTCATTGGACCCTAGACGCCTTTTGTGGCCGGCCTTTTGTGGCCAAGACCTTTTGTGGTCACTTGAGAGCCCCCAATTAAGTTGTGGGTGTGTGCCTCAAGACTTGGGAGCCTCCAATTAAGTTGTGGGTGTGTGCCTCAAGAGTTGTACGGGATTCGATCTCCGCCCCAAAGGAGATCAATAGTGGAAGGTGAACTCGAACCTTTTGTGGTTGAGTTCATCAGGAGAAGAAGGTGAGCCTTTGTGGCGTTGCGGCTAACCTGTTGTGGTTGCGCACACCTCTCCAAACGAGACGTACACCTTTGGGTGGAACTCGGGAATACATCCTCGTCTCCGCGTGCCTCGGTTATCTCTATACCCGAGCTCTTTACTTATGCACTTTACATTGTGATAGCCTTCGTGCTTGAAGTCATATATCTTGCTATCATCTTGTTACTAGTATTGCTTAGCTTAAGTTGTTGGTGCACATAGGTGAGCCTAGTTTATATATCTAGGTTGTATGCTTGTTAAAGTAAACCTCTAGTTTTATTCCGCCTTTATCAAGCATACCGGAATTTCCGGGTCATTTGTGTACCGGATATTCCGGCTACTCGGAATTTCCGGTCACTCTTGGACCGGATATTCCGGCTCCTCGAAAAAGTTTTAAATCGCCTATTCACCCCCCCCCCCCCACCTCTAGGCGACGTCTATCCGTTCACCTAGCCTACTACGTGAAGCCACTAGTTCGAGTGTTCCATTTGCGTGTGTGGTAAAATGGTTTGAAGAGAAAAATTAGGGCTCGGGTCAGGAGAGTGTGATGCTCTGATCTTGACCTTGGCAACCGCACTAGGGATCGCTGAGATGGCGATCTGACCTACGGCTGTGGCTCATGGACATAGGCGAAGCTTGGGAAAGGTCGTGGCCAACCCTTCTGCTGGCATTCCCCGGAAGAGTGCTAAAAGTTCTGACGTAAGGATTGGTTGGCGTGTGTGGACAGTTACACCCCCTGCAGGGTAAATCTTTTCGGAAAGCCGTGTCCACGGTTACTGACGACTTGGTACCTCATGTCGGATGATCAGACAACTTAAAACTAATCATAAAACTTGTCAACTAAGGGTGGTTAGGATTGCTTCCTCGGGTTGAGCGAGGGGGTGATTCCTGTGGGTGGTGCAAACGATGACATCTCGGTGGCTACAGAAGATGGAGGATGAAGTCAGAGGTGTTACCTACTCACCCCATTTTAAAATTCTACTGATGCGAGATTCTCTCCTTCCTCGATTTGGAAATAAAGATGGCTTTACGCAAAGACTTCATTCATACTCTATGAACGGGCAGATATATAACAGGTTAACTAAGTCTTGTTGAGTACCTCCTGTACTCAGCCTTGCGCACTTTTTGGACAGGTGAAGGCTCCTACTCCACTGATGGTTTCTACATGGACATCGACGGGTAGATCGGGGTTCCCGGGCAGCAGCCTGGAATCGATGGGCGGGACGTCGCTTATGTTATGGCCTCTTAGGCCTTTGGTTCTTATTATGTAGCATAACATAATTTTCTTTCGTTGTTTGGTGTACTGTTGGGTCAGTGACCTCTGCTTGTAATATTTGCTATCTTCGCTCTACCAAGAGTTTGTATACTATTGCTTTGAGTCGTAGAGTCACTGTTGTGTTACTAAATGTTCAACTGTTGGCTCTCGAGATCGAGGTTAGGCTTATATCAGATGGATATCTGGAATTTGTTTAGTCTGGCTCTCGGGGGTGCTACAACCAACCATTAATCAACACATGTTCCTGAAATACTCGTGCAAGACCTTACGCCTTCTCTTTTTCAGCTTGTCTTTTTTGTCAAGTTTCCGACTCTTGCCAACCCATGATCTGAAGCATCATCTTTGTCATCCAGTATTCCTCCTTCATTTATCTCCTTCAACCTTCTTCCTTCGCCCTAAAGCAAATGACCTAATTAGAAATTTTTTGTATTCTCAAATGTTCAGTGAAGAGTTTTGGCAGCGAGGCAAATTCTTAACTGAATAGAGATTTACTCAAGAGCATACTTAGCAACGCGCTCCCCGAGGGCAAATGTATAGGCTTGTTTAGCCTCTCCAGAAGGATCAGCTCCCTTCTTCTGGTCTCCCTCGTCGCCCTTAGACAAATCTGCATCTTCTCCACGGCCCTTTCCCCTCAACTTCTCCCGTTCTCTATCCTCCTTCTCCTCGTTCTTGTCCCTGTTGCGGCTCCTTTCCTTGTCCCTATCCCTCTATTCCTTTTTCTTGTCCCGCTCCCTCTATGTATCCCTTTCCCGATCCTTCCCTCGATCACGGTTCACGACGGCCATGATCACGCTCTGAATCTTTGTCCCTGTTCTTGCTGACACGCAGGCAGGAGCTGGTTGAGGGTTTCCAGGAGAGAGACGAAGAGAAGCTTAAGGCAGTCCACGCAACTGGATAGGCCGGCACTATACGGTATAGGTGACCAGAAAGCTCCAACCCAAGGGATCAGATCGACCGCGATTGGCTCCAGGGATGGGTGCGAACCTTGAACCAAGTAGATATGGCGGGTGTTGGTTCGTTAGTTAGTAAAAGCATAGAGAGAGGAAGGAACGGACATCGGAGCAGGTCGATGCGGCGGGCGTGCTGATGATGGAGGAAGTGGAGGAGGAGCGCATGCATGAGAGGAATGGCGTTTGAGGAAGAAGTTTGCGTGTGATTTTCTGGAGGTAATTACGGGAATAATTACGGTATGCGGTGGGAGAGTGGTAGCACGGACGAAGCGAAATGCTCTGGAGGCAGGTTAGGCGTGATCTTTTTTGTGGTGTTTCCGTTTATGTTCACATGGCATGATGGACCTCTTTCCTTTTTCCGTTCTATGCATTCAATTGGCCGGAGGAGGTAATTCCGAGTTGATTGATTCCTTTGATTTACCAGCCATCTATGTCTGCCATCTATGTATAATTAGCATTCAATGGACCGGAGGATGTGATGTAGAAAAAATAATGAAAAGTTGGACGAAACTAAGGGAGGAAGGAGGAACAATTTTTTTTTTAAGGAGAACTTGCCTGTGACAAGATGGTTACGAGGATGGTTGTATCCCCAGCCCACCAGAGTTCAAACCCCAGGTTTGACGCTGGTGTTTCTCATTTAGGCGGAATATTCTTTCAGTGGGAGGCCACGTTTCCGTCGACAGCGAGGCGCCTGTGGTGACTTCGTCAATCTCAAGACCCACCGGCTCAGTCTCTCAGAGGTGCTCATAGGGGTAGGGTGTGCGTGTGTGTTCATAGGGGTGAGTGTGTGCGCGTGTATATGAGCGCTTACGGTTTTTTCAACTTTGGCGAGCATCTGGAATAACTAGTGAATTACAACTTTAAAAAAAAAAAATTAGATAGGAGAGAGAGGAGAGATTAGACTGACCTTTATTGGATGGAGTATACCTGACTGGAATCACACGTTTCGCATTTGATGCTCGGTTGAACCGTCATTGACCTTTGGTGGAATCCAACCGAAACTGATAACGCGAACCCGACTCAACCCGACCGTGGGGTGTACGGCCTGGGCGTTCGCGTCCGGACCCAGATCTCCGCCTCTCGCACCAGTCCCCACCGCCTCCGCCCTCCGTCGGCAGCCCAAAACCCTCGCGTCCGAAGTGAAGCGAAGCGAGGCGAGACCAGGCCAGGAGAGGAGGAGAGCGATGGCGGCGGAGGCGGGCCGCAGCCACCCGTCGCGGTACGTGAGGCTGACGAGGGACCAGGACGCCTCCCACTCCGGCTCCGCCGTCGAGGACATCCGCCCGGGCGAGCTCAACCAGCCCGTCGCCGTCCCACAGGTCTGTCCGTCTCGCCATTTCTCAGTGTACTCCGCCGTTGCCTGTTGCCGCAGCTGCTTGTTCCGTTGTTCGGGGAGTCGGTTTGGTCCGATCTGATTCTTTTCGGTGCCGTGCCGTGCCCTGTGATTGTGTAGC
The DNA here is from genome assembly GCA_026929855.1 of Poa annua. Lineage (NCBI taxonomy): Eukaryota > Viridiplantae > Streptophyta > Magnoliopsida > Poales > Poaceae > Poa > Poa annua. The sequence continues at coordinate 71,852,609 of CM049431.1, read as the reverse complement.
TGGCGATCAGGAAGTGCGGCGAGTGCGGACAGGCGCTGCCCGAGAGCCACCAGGCGCCGGCCGACGAGCCGTGGACCACCGGCCTCTTCGGGTGCGCGGAGGACCCCGAGAGCTGTAAGTAATGTGGCATTTCACTCTACCCCTTGCTTGCCTTTAATTTGGTTCCACCTTTAACTGCCTAGTCGATCTAGTTCTGTTATTATTTCCGCCCCCCAACCACTCTAGATCAATGTTGGGATATTGCTTATCGGAAACTTATCGGTTGACTCAAATCAAGATAAGTGGTAAATCGGCTGGTTTATCGGCACACAGGACGATTTATCTTATCGGCCCGACACCGGTAAATCGGCCGATGTCTTGAACAGCGCTCTAGATAGGTCACAAATTCAAAATTCGTGCTAGTTTTGATGTGCTGATGGTTGGAGAAGCCGGAGTTGGCAGCAATTTGTATGTGGATTTGCAGAGGGATGGAATTGTGGAATTGTACTGCCGCGGATGAGGTCATGGTTTGTGGTTATTGTGCAGGCTTTACTGCACAAATCAGTAACTGGTTGTTTGTTTCTACGGCATTGAAGTGTTATGAGACAGACGTTTGGCAGTATTTCAGTTTTAAATCCTGTAACGGCCCTGTGGCAGCACATGCAACTTTTTTACGAACCCGCCATGCATCTATATCAACTGAACCATTACTGTGTTCATGAAGTTGATGTCGACTGTCATGAACAGTTTTAGGCACGCAAACTTTGTTAAGCTGGACTGTGGTTTTTATGAATAATGTCATCTTAAGTCTTTCCGAATTTGGTTCCACAATGAATTATCATGTCTCTCGGCTCTCGTGCAACATCCATTTCAGTCATCCAAATTTCTATTGTATTGGCCAGTATGTCAGGAATGATTGCTAATGCTAGCCACCCGATAGCAATCTTCCAGAAAAAAAAATCCTTGAACCAATTGGCCAATGTATCATATATGATTATATGGCATATCAGAACCTCATATTAGTCTAATAAAAGACTTCATACCGGTCTCAATTGTCTGTCTCCTGTAGTCCTGTTTATGACGAGCATTAGGATATGTGCGAGCTTGATGCAAGGAGATGAAGAAGGGACTATGAATTGTCCAAATACTACTATGCTGATTTGAACACAGGAAGTTTAGACAGTAGTTGTGCTGTGGCATGCAGATGGAAGAAGAGTGAATGGGTGGTGCTTGTGGATGGAATCATAAGAATGGTGATGACGTAAGCAAAAAAAGTGCAGCAGATGGACTCTCAGAATGGCGGTGTGGTGGCCATCCTATAGTCAAGAAAAGATTCAAAAAAAAAGAGGAGCAGGCGAGCAGCAGTTGTGCTAGACAAGGATGCCCATACACCTATCCTTCATTTTTTCATTTGGGTTTTTGATTGTTCTCCTTTTTTTCGCATGTTTTTGTTATAGACTATTTTCAACAGGAAAGATGAAATTCTTTCAAAATTTGGCAACTCAAAATATTGAACTGGAATCAATCTGATGCGCATCTGACCTCCCTTTAGAAGCTATTTCACCTAGAGGTTCATGATATGACAGTCCAAAATGAATACTTAATTTTGTTTTATAGCTTGCCCGGGTTCCCTTTTCCTGCATTTTGAACGGATGTATATGAAAACCCATATATAAATATATGTGTGCATTTATTTATAAATATTAATTGTTCACATACATTATTTTTATCATATTGTGATGCTTTATCGTTGGCAAATTTGAATATCCGTCATGTTTCAGTTTTCTATGATCTTTTTCAAATTCAGCCATGTGGTGATGTCCTCATTTGGGAAGGAATTAGGCACTGGTCATTGCTTTAAAGAAACAAAGAGAAGCAGTTATAACATTTGGTTTCAGTTTCAATGTTCTCAATGCAAAATACGACCTTATTTTTTCTGTATTTGAAAATTCTTAAGATGTTTACACTTTTACGGCTAACTGTTAGTTATGGTTTTTCTCTATTTTTTGCTCTTTGCAAAATCAATGTGTTGTGATGAGGCGCATATTGAAAGAATTAGCAACTTTAGTTGTTTCAAAGGAGCAAAAACTAGTAACTGTTAAGTTTACTGTTACTAGCATGCTTTCGATGTAAAAGATGTCTTTCTTTTTTATCCGCAGCTAAAAATATCTTCTCGGTGTATTCTTTCCCAGCATATTTTTAATTGTGATGAACCGTTGAGAAGATATAACTGACTGTGGCATACATGGTCGAAGACAACAGCATTGCTCTGTAGCTAATGGCTATTTGTTTTCTATCTTAACTTTCACAGCTTGGATTTCTTGATTTATAGTGAAATATCTTGTGATATTTTCCGTTATTGATTATCATGTCATGCTCAACTTGAATGATGAGTAGCTAAATCTAATCACAAGAGAGGCCATCTCCATGTTTTCTGAAGTTGCTGATTTGAATCGAAGCGCGGGAGGGACCACCATCAAGTTTGCGGAAGTGTCTACCAGTCATAACAACACTTAGGCTATTATATAACTCTCATGTGGCCTACATTTCCTGCTTATTTTGTACTGTGTCATCAGAGATTTTGTGATTTTTACAGCTTACGCTTCAGTCTACTCAGTTTTCATATGCACTACTGCTCTATTCTGAGATACTTCTGAAGCTCTGATGTGTACGATCTTCTTGTTTATTAGGCTGGACTGGACTATTCTGCCCCTGTGTGTTGTTTGGACGAAATGTTCAGGCCATTAGAGAAGACATTCCATGGACAACATCTTGCACTTGCCATGCTGTCTGTGTTGAAGGTGGCCTTGCACTGGCAATCCTTACGGCTATATTCCATGCTGTTGATCCAGGAACGTCAGTCTTGATTGGTGAAGGCCTGGTGTTCAGCTGGTGGTTATGTTCTACATATACTGGTATTTTTCGTCAACAGCTTCAGAAGAAGTATCATCTCAAGGTACTTTCTGTCTTCCACTGTTTTCTTTGTCTATGTTGTGATTAATCACATTTATGAGAACTTTATTTATAGTATAAGGTCTACACACTCTTGCATTCATCTGAGATAGCTGTACAAGGTCTTCCGGTGTCCAGAAGCTAACACTTAGCTCTGCGTGGTTAAAGTCTTGTAGTTTGGATCCAAGAGCTCTGTTATTCAGCAAACTTCTGTAATTGTCATGAAATATTTGCTTGGAACTGGCCACTGGTAGGAGTTGGTTAGATCATTTTAGATTTTAGTACCATTTTATCAATTTTGTATTGCTCATCATTGTAAACGTGGAGTTCCTTGCACATCCTATTTTCTTACCCTGTCCACTTTTCCATCTACTTAATAGTGTTTGTGTCATTTCGTCGTGGTAACTCATTCTGGCCTTGATAGTCTGACTGGGCTTATAGCTTTCATGGAACTTCCTTAACCACCACTTCATGTTCTGCTTCCACCAGAACTCTCCATGTGATCCTTGCCTGGTCCACTGCTGCTTTCACTGGTGCGCAAACTGCCAGGAGCATCGTGAAAGGAAAGGTCGCCTTGCAGACAGCAATGCCTTTCCAATGACCATTGTCAACCCACCGCCCGTGCAAGAGATGAGCACGACCGAGAGCCATGTGTCCACATCCGAGAATGAAGCATCAAAGTCTGAGCTTGATGATGTAGAGGTTATACCTCTCTAGGAGAGATAGCATGAGAACTGAAACTGACCCGTATGAAACGTGAGGCTGATCGCGATTTACGGTTTATGAACACTACTAGTACCTGTGATATAATGTTGCCTTGGGCGAGTAGTTAACTACATATACGTGTGGGCATATCTTAATGAGTGAGATCAGTCTGTGCTTGAAATTTAACAGTATGGTACAGTTATTATATGAAGAGTTCTCGCTTGGAACTTCTGTATATTGTCTGATCTTGTTGTAGATGAACTGATAATTTACATGAAATTCACGCAATTCTTGCGTTCTAAACCAAGTTCATCCTTCTGATGTACAACGAACGTAAATACACACAATTGTATACCAAAAGACCAGCATTGTACAAAGTATTCATCAGCACTCCTAGCAGAATTTGCTTAACTTGCTCTTCACGACTCCTTCGTTGCCAGCGAGCAGCAAGTATTTATCCTTTCTCGTTAGAGCCGTCTGCTTGAACCCAAGCGCGCCGGCGAGCACGCCCTGCACTTGGTTCGCGACCTCGATGCTGCCGCGCGGGTCGTCGGTCCGCACCGGCTCCTGGAAGTGGACGGAGTACTCCGGCCGTGGGTTCATCAGGAAGAAGACCGAGTCGAAGCACTTGGCTGCGGGCGCCGTCGACGTGCCGTTGAACATGGTCGAGCGCTCTTCCACCGCCACGGGGCTCACCTCGTCCGCCAGCTCGGCGAACAGCGGGCTGAACCGAAGCAGGTACGGCTCGCGGCACGTCGTCCCTTCGGGGCACACCACGACGTCGCCTCGCGTGAGCAGCGACGACATGCGGCGCCGGTCCTCGTCGCGGCCGCGCGTGAGCCGGAGCAGCGGGATCGGCGAGAGCAGCTCCGACAGGGGGCTCAGGCTGTAGGTCACGGCGAAGACGGGCTTCCCGAGCGCGCTGGAGATGGCGATCGGGTCTAGGAGCGTGCGGTGGTTGCAGGCGTAGAGCCTGCCGGAGCCGCCACCATCTACGGCGGCGGGAGGGACACCGGTGACGCGCAACCGCGCGCCGGCGAGAGCTGCTGCGGGGCCGATCACGCTCCGGGGAAGGAGAGTGTAGATGGCGATGCGGACCGCGGCGAGGACAACGGCGAAGGGGAAATAGACGTACATGGCGAGCGCAGCCGTCGGTGTGGGCGTGAACGCCAGCCGGCCGTCGTGGAAGATCATGGGCTTCTGGTAATGGCACGCGGTCTTGTTCTCGGCTCTCTTTAGCGAGGTCAAAATCCTCTCCCTGTACGTCGTCCCGTCGTCGTCGATCACGCCGGCGAAGTATCCGTAGCCCTCCTTCAGCTCTCTTCCGACCACCGCGTCGAACCCCATGTACTCCTTCAAGAACGCCTCCACCATCACCGTCGGGAACGACCTGCTCTCCGCCGCCACCTTCACCTCACCTGCCGCCGTCTTCTCCCTCACATACCCAAGCGCCTCTATCCGCACCGCGTCTTTGAAGAAGTACTTGGGCAGCACGGCCCGGCCGATCCTGGCCGCCTCGTCGCGCCGAAGCCCGCAGAAGCAGACCATGACCATGGTCTGTAGACACATTGTGTGCGTCATGAGACGCAGGAACGGGTAAAGCGCGAGCAGGAGGAGGCCCCGGGCGAAGCTGCCGGCCTCGACAGCGACGAGGAAGAAAGGCGGGAACAGAGACGCGGCCGACGGCGATGATGACTTGAGGAGCAGCGCGTCGACTTCGAACACCACGGTCCTGCTGCTGCAGTTACCGAGCTGGCACGCGGCGGGCGGCGCGGCCGGTGCTGCTACCTTGGTGGCCGTCGGCACGGTACTCTGGCGAAACCGTAGTAGACCGGCGACGATATTTCTCTTGACGACGTTGTGGAGGTTAAGCATGCGGTGGACGAGAGGATTGGCGGTTGACATCGGCGCCATGGCCATGTTCGAGCAGGTACCGTGATTTAGCCTGGCAAAGTCGTGCTCTGCCCTGTGCAGCTGCGTTTATATGGGTAGGAGGAGGTAGGGAGAAGAGAATTCCTATTCTCCCGTATCGCATCGGAGAAGAACCAAGAACCGGAGTCGGGATCCGACTCGGCCGCCTGCTCGCCCGTCACCCGTGCGGCTATTGTGCATTTGTATGGATCAGCCCGCGTATTGGCGTACCAAGCGTTTCCTTGGCCTGCTTACTTTTACTTCGTCACCGGCCTCTGCCATGTAGCCGACGCGCAGGCGCTGGTCACTGCTGGACAGGCCCAAATAAGGTCAGATTTTTTTTCACTTTTTGTGTACCAGTATAGGAAACTCACCTTTCCGAGACGCATCCGTGCAGACATGTCAGAAGCAGATTTTTTTTTTGAAACAAACTCTTCGTATATTAAGCCAGCAAGTCCGACTCATTAAAAACCTTCCAGTCCACTTAGGTACCCTGATAAGGAAAAGAGCGCGTCTGAGAACTTGCTACTTTAAACGTTTATTACATTTTTACAGGATAACCTGAATTACAATCAGCCATTAGGCTATAAGAGAGAAAAGGAGGATTCTCAACTACCCAATCCGCTGGTGCACTATGAACGCATGCAAACTTAGCACAATCATGGGTGACTGTATTTGCTGTCCTCTGAATATGAACAAGCTCAAAGGAAGTGAACTTCCCAATAACCTCGCCAATTTCGCTGATAATCGGGTTGATCACAGCACGATGATTTCCTCTCTCGAGCCAGAGCCCAACAAGCTCCGCACAATCGGTCTCAGCGATGATTTTCTCAAAATTCTGATTATGAGCCGCTACCACCGCATCCCTCAACGCTAGCGCTTCGATGATCAAAGGGTCCGTGATACCCTGGTAGGATCTGCACCACGCACTCCGAAACCCATCGACATCCCTCGCCACGCCTCCGCTCGCTGCTATACCTTCCCCTTGCCGGATCGCACCATCCGAGTTAAGCTTGACAAAACCTTCAAGGGGAGGAAGCCACGTACTCACCGGCCGCTGTCGATTTTTCTTCTCTCTGAAGCCTTTCATAAGCGCAAGGGTTTCCGTCACATTTTTCACAGTGCTCTTCGGATTATACCCTTGATCATCATGGCTCCACTTGTTTCGAGAATCCCAGATTTGAGTCATAATCGAAATAGTCATCTCCCTATCCAGATTCTCAAACGATGCTTCACATAAAATGTCACTCGCCCACGTCACCGGATGTAATCGTGGCAGTTTAAGACTGAACTCATCTTTTGCTGCTTCCCAAAACAGTTGCGCATGCGCACATTCCACTAGAGCATGCAATAATGTTTCTGGAGCTGAGAGACATACCGGGCAGGTACTTAATTCCTTGACATGCCGCCTGGCAAGAGTTGCATAATCCGGCAAAATGCCTTTGAGAACTCTCCACCAAAATACACGTACCCGTGGTTGAACATCCAGCTTCCACAGCTTCTTCCATTTGAGTTCCTCCCTCACAGCAGAGGTGTTCGCGCCACCCCCCTGTAGCTCCTCCTTGCATTCCTTTTCAGCGACCAAACCTCTAAACGTTGATCTCACTGAATAGGTACCCTTCTTCTCCAAGGCCCATGCAATCCCATCTTCACCACTAGATTGTCGAAGAGGAATCTGCAAAATTCGATCCACATCAGGGGCATAAAAAAGATTGTTTATTAACGGTGCATCCCATTGATGTGTTACTGGGTCAATCAACTCGCTCACATAAACCATATCCGTGTCTATTCTCCGGCCCATTGGTTTCATCATCCGTGATCCTGGGATCCAATTATCATCCCAAATCAACACTGTCTCGCCGTCACCAATCCGCTTGATCATCCCCACATTCAGTGCCTCCCTGCCTGCCACAATGGAACGCCATGTTTTGGAGGCCGTCTGTGGTACCCCGGCAGTCATAAAATCCCCGTTAGGGTAGTATCTTCCTTTCATCACCTGCGCACACAACGACTGAGGGTTTGTCATCAACCGCCACCCTTGCTTACCGAGCAACGCGAGGTTGAACAGGTGCATCTCGCGAAAACCCATGCCTCCCCAGCCTTTTGGCTTTGCAATCTTGTCCCAGGCTAGCCAGTGCATGGATCGCTTATCAAGAGACCCACTCCACCAAAATTGAGCAATCAAAGACGTCAATTTCTGACAGGTACCTTTCCCTAGCAGGAAACACGCCATACTATATGTCGGCATAGCTTTAATGATAGACTTTATCAGCACTTCTTTTGCCGCATAAGATAGATTCTTCTCCGATCTACCATTGAGTTTGCTTCGGATCCGCTCTGCAATGTAATAAAAAATATCCCCTGTGACCTTGCCAACAGCTGTTGGCAGCCCAAGATACTTCTCACTAAACGCTTCAACCTGAATATCCAGCTCTCCTTTTACCGCATTCCGAACATCTTGAGGGATACCCGGACTAAAGTAAATGGAGCTTTTATCCCTATTAACCAGTTGCCCCGACGCTTCATGGTACATGTTCAAAATGACATTGAGTCTGGCAGCCCCTCTCGGTGAAGCTTCAATAAAAATCAAACTGTCATCGACAAAGAGCAGATTAGTGATCCATGGTGCTCTATTACAAACCCGAACCCCTCTGTCCACATAGCCCATGCTAAAATTATTTAGCATAGCTGATAAGCTTTCTCCAACCATCAGAAAAAGATATGGTGAAATTGGGTCTCCCTGACGTAAGCCTCGAGAAGGGGTGAAGCTAGGCAAAAGATCGCCATTCACCTTAACTGAAAACTTTGTCGAAGTAACACACTTCAAAATCAACCGAACCATAGTTGGTGAAAAACCCAGCTTGATCATGATGGCCTCAAGGAAAGGCCACTCCACGCGGTCATACGCTTTCATCATATCGAGCTTAACCGCACAAGCACCCTTTTTAGCTTTTTTCCGCCTCTTCATACAATGAATGCTCTCAAAAGCCAGAAGAGCATTGTCTGTGATCAATCTACCAGGCACAAAAGCACTTTGCTCCTGGCTAATAGTGTAACGTCCCGGGATTTATCCCGGTTTAATTTGGTGTGGTTTTCTTTTTGCATCAACATGGCATCGCATTGCATCTCATTAATTTAATTTGTTGCATTTAAATTAATTTTCCACAATTAAATTCAAATGAGTTTCAAATTAATTAAAAATGTGTTATCTTCAAATCTTTTAAAAATGTTAAAAACTAGTTTATTAAATTGTCTATTCAAAACTAAAAATATTTTGTAAATGTTTCGTATTCAAATTCCTCTTCGTTTTGGTTTTAAAAATATAAATCAGAAATAATTAAAGGGGAGAAAAATAAAAGCCCAAGCCCATCTAACCAAACCCTAGGTTTTCCCCCAGAAATTTCTTCCCACCCCCTGGAAAATTTGCAGCCACCCTCCTCCTTTTTTCTGGATTTTTTGCAAAAGTCCTCCCACCTCTTCTTTTTCTTTTTCCCCCTCCTTCTCTTTTCTTTTCTTCCTTTTCTTTTCTTTTCTTTTCTTTTCTTTTTCTTTTCCTCCCTGCTCCTTCTTCCTCCCGAGCACGAGCCCGTGCGCTGCCCAGCCCCGCACCAAATCGCTCCGAGCTCCCCTGCCGCCGCCGGCCGCCGCCCCGCTCGCCACCCGGCCTCCCTTCCGCGCCCTGGCCGCCTCCGGCCGCGCCCACGCCGCCTGCGCCGCGCCCTGCCGCCACCGCAACTCCGCCTCGCCGCCGCCACCGCTGCGTGCTTGCCGCTCCCGCGCGCCCCGCCGCCGGCCGCCGCTCCCCCACGCCGCAGCGCGCCCCGACGCCGGCCGCCGTCGTCGCCTCCTCTTCTCCATCCCGAGCTCCCCGTACGCGTCGCCGCCGCCCCGCAGCCGCTCCTCCCGCACCGGCCCCGGCCGCCCTGCTCGCGCAAGCCGCCGCCAGCGCGCCCGACGCCGCGCCGCCCGCTCCCCGACCTCTGCGCCGGCGCGCCCGAGCTCCACCCCGCGCTGCCGCCGCATGCCGCGCCGCCGCTCTCCGGCCGCCCCGCACGCAGCGCCGCCGCTGCCAGCCGTCGCGCGTCGCCGTCGCGTTCTCCGGCTGTGCCGCCGCCTTCCGTAGCGCGCCGCCGTCGCCCGCGCCGCTCACGCTCGCCGCCTCCCCGCTGCATCCTCCTCCCGGCCGCGTGCACGCCGCCACCGCCGCCCGCAAAGTGTTTGACGCAATGCTCGCAAGACCCCGGCGTCTTTGGTTGTCCGTGTTTGTCCACCCTTCGAGGTGCTACCCCGTGCGCGTGCGTTTGCTCCTTTCGGTGCCGCGTTGCCGCGACTGCCCATGTTCGTGTTTCGGCGCCCGCCCGTGCGCGCTTTCTTCCGGTGTCCGATTTCCGCGCTCCTACGTGCCACGACTACCCGACCACTTCCACGACACCGACAAACGACGATGCCCCGGTTCCGCGACGACTACTTCCACGACGACGACTACTTCCTCTACGGACTGAAGACTTCGGTTTCGAACCCTATCTCTCCCGATCCAACGTGCGGACCCAAACCCGAACCCTAAACCTATTTTATTAAATGTCATCTATCTTGTGCATATCGCATCATAATTGCATTTGTTGCATCTCTTGGGTTTGCGGGTGTAGCAAATCACCTAAATAATAAATATGGAATGTGTGAGGCAAATCACTATATGTATTACCCCATTCCATTTAATTTGACTAGATCATCTTTGCCATGTCTTGCCATGTTAATAAACATTTAATTTGATGTGTAGATAAATAACTTTAACATTAATATTAATTGTCGGAATCCCGGTTCTGCTTAATTTGAATTAATTGCATTTATATTACGTCTTGCCATGCCATGCATCATTCTCATATGATCATGCTGGATCTTTTGCCGTAGTTGTAAAATGCATCTTTTACGCTTCCAGTGTTTGTTGCTTCTTCGCGGATAAGTCGTTGAGATGTGTGAGCAACGACAAGATCTGCTTCCATGCGGGATTTCAGGCAAGCAAAGTTTGCTTGTTTACCTATACATTGTCTTTCATTCCTGTCGTTGATCTCTGCTACCCTAGTATTCGATTCTTTATCGCGATCCCATCACATGTTTATCCTGCAGCCCATAAAGCTTTATCCCCACATCCCATCACCTGTTGTTTGTTTATCTGTTGGCCTTGCGAGTCGTAGCGCATGCTTAGAGTTGATTGTGCGAGTCGTCTGTTGGTCTTATGTTTCATCTGCTTAGTATGATAGATTTTTCTACCTTAATAAAATGTTGTCTTATATTGGGGTATTATAATTAAAAGATAAGGCACCAGGCGGAAGGCCTTGCGAGGTGCTTTGTTCTGCTCAGTGTCGACCTAGGAACTGAGATTTTGTCCTCGGATCCAATTTTGAGCGCACTAACCACTTGTGGGTGGCCCAATGGAGCCCCCCTCGACTTTGAACGGATCCGCAGCTCGTCCATGTGCCGCAACTAGTTCGGGTTTTCCATTTGCTCATATGCATGTGCCTGGTGATGATGATGAAGGAGATATGCCCTAGAGGCAAATAAATAAGTAGTATTTATTGTATTATCTCATAAGTTTATAATAGGTTTATGTATTATGCTATAACTGTATTAATCGGAATTATTAATACACGTGTGATACATAGACAACCAGGTCCCTAGCAAGCCTCTATATGAGCTAGTCCATTGGGCAACAGTTGATCGAGATTCCCGATCAAGGACAATGACGTCGGTTGACAATGGGGTCATCTTGTTAATAGAATAAGGTGGTGGACATACGCAAAGTATTGCAATAAGGTCGTATTACGATGTTTGTCATTTGCAATAGATAATAGTATGATAGCTTATTCCTTAGACCGTGAGACCGTACTTATTGTTGCTTCGTAGGAGTGCTTTGAGAGCATCAAACGTTGTGTCTTATATAGCATGACAATAACGGTGTCCATCTTGGGTATTCCGAAAGAGCATCGAGACGTAAGGATCAAGAGCGGGATTTGTTAATTCTTGTAATGGAAAGATACTCTGGGCCCACTCGGTGATATTGCATCTATATAGCTGCGCAGCTTATGACTAGGTCATGGAGATGTAATATCGCAGACGAGTTAATAACCTTCGTCGGTAACGAGATACAGCAAAGGCATCGGTGTGTGTACGATCATATCTCGGACAAGGTAGTATCGCAGAGACAAAGGGAATGAATATCATATTTATGGTTCAACGACGATATTCGTGGAATGCACAGGGGTCGTCATATATTTCCAAGTATCCCTGACGATCATTGGTGAGCGGAGTGTCTCGACCATGTCTGGAGTATTCCCGAACCGTAGCGTAACAAACTTAAGGTATTAGCGACTCTAGGAGATAGGTTCTGGAATTTTATAGGTTTTTATTGGAGAGAAAGAAATGATCCGGAAAGAGTTCCGGTGGTCCGGAAAGAGTTCCGGTGGTCCGGAAGGAGTTCCGGGGAGCTATGGAATGGTTCCAGGAATGTCCGAAAGTTGTTCGGGTGGTTCCGAAATAGTTTCGGAGTCATGGGATATTGAATTATATATAAATATATTAATTATGAATTAATGGGATTTTTATATTAATTTAATATTAATTAAATAAAGGAAAAAGGGGGCTCCCACCTAAATGGGCCCTAAGAGGGCCCAAGAGGGGGAAACCGCACCCCACAAGGAAGGGGAAGGCTTGGGCCTCCTAGTCCAACTCGGACTAGGAGTGGGAGAGCCCATGGGGGGTTCGGCCGAACCCCCCCTCCCCTCTCCTCCTTTTAGTCCCACATGGGGGAGCCAAGGGGGTTGGCACACCCCTTCCCCCTTTATATAGCAAGGCATATTAATTGATTTAATTCATAGGAAATTCAGTTAATTCCCAATTTCTCTCTCGATCTCGTGGTTCCCAAGTCGGAGCCGCGCCGAGCTGAGGAAGGGGGTCTCTCTCCACCTAAGCCATACCGCAGAGCGTCGTTGCTCTGCGGGATTCCAGATAAGATCTACTCCTGCGATTTCAGCTGGATCTGAATGACCGGGAGTTGTCGCTAGGCTCCGTATGTTTGCGAGTGCTCGGAGGCTACTCTATTGAGGAGCTTGGGCGACGTCGTCTCGCTCCCTGCAGCCGCCGCGCCTCCCCCCCCCCCCCCCCTGCTGCCGGCGCGCCAGCCCCGGTGCTGGCGCTCTGCCTTCTTCCGCCCGACGCCCGTCGACGCAGATCATCGTCGACACCCCGGCGTCATCGACTCCGACATCGCGGCAAGTTCTCCGCGACCTCGAGGTCGGCTACGTACGACTTCATCATCAACGCTTGTGCGGGAGCGTAATCCCCGCTATCGGTCTACATGGAGGTAATGTAACCCGTTCCGCCACCGTTATCACATGTACTAGATAGATAGATCCTGGCTAGTTAGGGTTTCACTCGCTAGAAAATTATTGTTATCTGCACCGTAACCCCTTCAGTGGTATCAGAGCCGATCTATGCGTAGTACTGCTGGTACGGTTAGAACTCATGTTGAATGAGGGCGTCTTTCTTATATTTGCTACCCTCTAGCATGCACTTGCGATGCCTTCGGTATTGAGTTGATGAAGCGGCCCGGACCGACTTTACGCGTACGCTTACGCGAGACTGGTTCCACTGCTGACATACGGCTTGCACCGTATCTGTGGCTGGCGGGTGTCTGTTTCTCTCTCTCTAGTCGGCAAAGCATTTTCAATGGAGGGCCCGAAAGGGATACTTAAACATGCAATTACACGATCGACGTTGTGGTACAAAGTTCGTAGGTAGGGAAGCGATTCTCTTACGAATAAGCCTATATGCCACGTAAAACTTGCAAAACTAGATAAAGCTAGAGGCGTCTAACTTTGTTTTGCAGAGGCGTTATTTCATGTGACATGGTTACGGTAAGTTTTTGATATTACTCGTACTGTCGGAGGCAATGGAGGGCTCTGTAGACTCGGAGTCATGCCGGGGCGCCGGGGGCCAGGCACATGGCGCCATGAAGGTCCAGGCGCATCGACCATGTCACATCGCACTTCATTGCATCATTATTGTGTGCTGTTGTGTGTGCATCCTATTGATTGCTTATATGCTAGATATACAATGGTAGCGTCATAAATAGGATGATCCCTAACAAATACCAAAATTGTGTTCTCCCTCGTTGCGCACCACCAAGAAAGTTCTACGTTATGAGGCAGGCCGTGATGATCGGGTGTCACACATCTCGTCGTTCGCATACAGTAGGTGTAAGCCATGTTGCACGCGCAGGTCTTCGAGGTTTGATTGGCGAGCCTAGCATACTCAGAGGTATGGCCTCGGAACACGGGAAGATCGAAAGATCGAGCACGAGTCATAGAGTTGTTATGATCGACATTTTATGTCCACCTTTGAAGTTGTGCTGCCGGCCGTGATGATCGGGGGTAGTATGGTGGATGAGGGTCGTGTCATCGCCATTATTATTTTAGGGATAATAATCTTGGTGAGGTGTGTTTTTGATAATGAGATTATAGAACTAAAACTCACCTACATATTGTAAACTTAACCTTACCTCTTTTGCGATCACATCTGTAGACTACGCAACTATACTTCGGTTACTTCCTCAAGAGCCCGGATGCTACATTAGAAGCCGACGGATCCAACTTCATCAGATGGTACATGGGTTTTAGAAACATTCTCGAACACAACAACATTCTATATGTTCTCGATGAACCGGTAGGAGAAGGACCAGGAGATTCTGCTAGCGAGGAGGAGGAAGATGATTTCCGTAGGCGTCGAGACATATTCATTGAAGTGGAGATCACCATGACCGTATGCTTGGCACCCGAGTTGAAAGAGATGTTTCGACGCAAGGAGCCAAGCGTCATGATGGATGCGATAAAGACGCACTTCGGGGATGAATTAAAACGTGAGCAGTTCAGACAGCTTAGAATGTTCCAGACCGTTCACATGGAGGAGCATACCTGTCTGAAGACACGTTTGAAGAGATTGTATGACATCTACTTCCAGCTGACGATGGTCTTCGATTACTGGATGGCAGATTCTTGTGCCATTCGAACTGTCCTGATATCTCTACCTCCTAGCTATGAGAAGCATGTTCGCAAGTACATTTTGAAAGCTGATGATATGAACTTCTACGTGTTCGTGCGTGAGTTCCAGTCTCTGAAGGTTGATTCCATCGAAGGAGAGATCTTCGATGCTATAGGTATATATATTTGATATATGCAGAATTATGAATTCGCCCATGGTATATATGATGAAATGTTTGATAATTGCTCTGTTTGTGAAACAGGTCCTGATTATCACATGTATGCGGCGCAGTTTGATATGACCTGGCGCTGAAGCTAGTAGTCAAGGAGTTGATGGCCTTTTGGTGTTCACGTCCTCAAGTTATCATAGTTATCATTAATAGTTTTTGATACGATCTTTTGTAATAGTGAGCGAGTGTGTGTGTCTTGATTGTTGCAAGACAAAGTTATTCATGTAATAAGACAAGATCAGTTGCTTTATGTTATGGAACAAGTCAGTTGTTTTATCTTATGAATAAAGTTTCCACATCTCAGTTACATTGATTGTATGATAAGTATTCATAATTGTAGATATGATAAAATAGCTAGTCCCATGAACAAAGGTTCTACCGCTAGAACAAACACCGTCGAGTTTAGTCATAAAAGCAATGAAAGAAGTAATGGATGTTTTGGTCCATTTAAGTATTTCAAGTGCTGAGTTGATTAAGCCTGAAATCAAGTATTGAAGTTGCAATACCAGCGGAAATTAATTGAGTGTCATTTTAAAATGATTAATTAATGGTGTTTATTGTTTGATCCGAATTCCTCCATGATTTTGGCAAGTAGGAGTATTTGCCCGATAAATTGTGGAGTCTGAGATTAATTTGATAATAGATCAAATGGGGTTTTTCAGAAGAAAGATTAGTGAACATTATATTCACAAAATTCGATCAAAGGACAGTATTTTTGAATTATGTTTTCAACACAAGAAACTTGTGGAAATTTGCTTCGCAAAATTATAATGTCATATATAGTGATATGTGGGGAATTATGATCATGCTCTATTTTAAAATAAAGTGTGGCCTGTCAGAATCAGTCTTAGAATCTCCTAATACATTCAAAACATTATAGTCGATGTCCACTTTAGGAAATAGATATTTTTCTCAACGAAAATTCGTAGGATCGACAGTAGTGTCGACATGTATATGATTATGCGATAATTCGGAATATACATAAGTGGTTCTTTGTAGATTGCTCGCATTGGATGAGAGTGTATTCCAAAACCAAATAGAAACAAAGTTCAGCTTGTTGTCTATGTAATTCCGATAAAAGATGACTTTTCGAATTATGGTTTATGGATTGAAATTAGAAGTTTGGAATAAAGTGTCAGACTTATGTTGGAAGATGTTCCAAAGAGTATATGTCTGCTAATGAAAGTTTTAGTGATTAAGAGTGAGGGTGACTAGAAAATTGTTTTCTGCTTGCAATCCTCTTCATAAAGATCATAATATTTTCATGAAAGAAACTTCTGAATAAGGTGCTGTTATATTTAATATTGCTGTCAGGTCACAGCACTGTATTAAGTAGTTCAGATCTTGTTGACAGATCAAGGTGCACTTTATGAATACAAAGAAAGTTGAGAAAATATCGGAATACGAACAAAGGCTTTTCAGCCTGGAAATCCAAGTTGCGTTTAAAAGGATTAAGAGAGTAATTGTTGCTGCAATTCTTATTAGAGGAATAAGATTGTTTAATCGTCATATAAAGTGTTATATGAAAATGTGACTATAAGAAAGACGCGGTAGCATGTCTTGTCAAGAAATGTGTCTTGGACAAGATCAAATTTGTTGACTACATTTATGTAGACATGCTTGAAGTCTGAGGGATTTGTATTAATGTAATACTGTAGTTTGTATTAAATTCGAATTGATAGCAGATCAATGATTTTGGTTTGACCAAAATGTCGATTTAAGTGGGAGTCATAGTTAGTTCACTCAGGAGAAATATGTGAAGAACATATTTTTGAGTGGGAGCTTGGGAACTCAAATATGTGGATAACATGTTTTTGAGTGGGAGCTCGTGTTATCAAATATGTGGAGACATAATTTGAGTGGGAGTCGAATTCATCTTGTGTAGTTAACACATTGTGAAACTATACCAATAGAATAGGATGAAGTTGTAAAACTATTTAAAAGTTAGTGTCTATTTTGAAATAGAACGGGAATTTTAAATAGTTAGTCGAGTTGTGTTGGATTATATCTGAGGAGTCAGAATAGAATCAAAAGGATGGTCCTTTGGAATCCAATTGGTCATTAAGAGTAATAATGCATGAAGGTAATGGTTGTATGACATGTGGGTCTATTATGTATATATTAGACATCATACAGAAACCATATTATCTGCTCGATAAAATATAACCGATGTTCTTGGAGTAAAGAACAGTTATGAAAGTAAATTTGGAATTTACTGGAAGTAGAAGTGCGTTAGTTAAGGGATTGACATTTGAATGTCAAGTTTTCTACATTGATGTGAAAGTATGTAGATATCGCGAGTTTGTAATTGTTACAAGGGGCTCTGCATGACTGAGTGTGTTTTTCAGGGCAGTTATCTGGTTAGTATAATCAGAGTAAGCGCTGGGAAGCAGAAGTCTCACTTAGTTACGGTATTTGCATATATGTTGTTAAACAACATGATGATATCAAACAAGTTGATGCCAGTGAATCGCAAAAGCATGTACAATCACGGATTGTGCAGTAACACTTTTCCACGAGCAAGCATTATCAAATGATTCTTATTTGATAAGGGATTCTGATAAAGTAAAATGCAGCTAGTTTATTTGTACTCTAGTGCAAGTGGGAGACTGAAGGAGATATGCCCTAGAGGCAAATAAATAAGTAGTATTTATTGTATTATCTCATAAGTTTATAATAGGTTTATGTATTATGCTATAACTGTATTAATCGGAATTATTAATACACGTGTGATACATAGACAACCAGGTCCCTAGCAAGCCTCTATATGAGCTAGTCCATTGGGCAACAGTTGATCGAGATTCCCGATCAAGGACAATGACGTCGGTTGACAATGGGGTCATCTTGTTAATAGAATAAGATGGTGGACATACGCAAAGTATTGCAATAAGATCGTATTACGATGTTTGTCATTTGCAATAGATAATAGTATGATAGCTTATTCCTTATACCGTGAGACCGTACTTATTGTTGCTTCGTAGGAGTGCTTTGAGAGCATCAAACGTTGTGTCTTATATAGCATGACAATAATGGTGTCCATCTTGGGTATTCCGAAAGAGCATCGAGACGTAAGGATCAAGAGCGGGATTTGTTCATTCTTGTAATGGAAAGATACTCTGGGCCCACTCGGTGATATTGCATCTATATAGGTGCGCAGCTTATGACTAGGTCATGGAGATGTAATATCGCAGACGAGTTAATAACCTTCGTCGGTAACGAGATACAGCAAAGGCATCGGTGTGTCTACGATCATATCTCGGACAAGGTAGTATCGCAGAGACAAAGGGAATGAATATCATATTTATGGTTCAACGACGATATTCGTGGAATGCACAGGGGTCGTCATATATTTCCAGGTATCCCTGACGATCATTGGTGAGCGGAGTGTCTCGACCATGTCTGGAGTATTCCCGAACCGTAGCGTAACAAACTTAAGGTCTTAGCGACTCTAGGAGATAGGTTCTGGAATTTTATAGGTTTTTATTGGAGAGAAAGAAATGATCCGGAAAGAGTTCCGGTGGTCCGGAAGGAGTTCCGGGGAGCTATGGAATGGTTCCAGGAATGTCCGAAAGTTGTTCGGGTGGTTCCGAAATAGTTTCGGAGTCATGGGATATTGAATTATATATAAATATATTAATTATGAATTAATGGTATTTTTATATTAATTTAATATTAATTAAATAAAGGAAAAAGGGGGCTCCCACCTAAATGGGCCCTAAGAGGGCCCAAGAGGGGGAAACCGCACCCCACAAGGAAGGGGAAGGCTTGGGCCTCCTAGTCCAACTCGGACTAGGAGTGGGAGAGCCCATGGGGGGTTCGGCCGAACCCCCCCTCCCCTCTCCTCCTTTTAGTCCCACATGGGGGAGCCAAGGGGGCTGGCACACCCCTTCCCCCTTTATATAGCAAGGCATATTAATTGATTTAATTCATAGGAAATTCAGTTAATTCCCAATTTCTCTCTCGATCTCGTGGTTCCCAAGTCGGAGCCGCGTCGAGCGGAGGAAGGGGGTCTCTCTCCACCTAAGCCATACCGCAGAGCGTCGTTGCTCTGCGGGATTCCAGATAAGATCTACTCCTGCGATTTCAGCTGGATCTGAATGACCGGGAGTTGTCGCTAGGCTCCGTATGTTTGCGAGTGCTCGGAGGCTACTCTATTGAGGAGCTTGGGCGATGTCGTCTCGCTCCCTGCAGCCGCCGCGCCTCCCCCCCCCCCCCCCCCCCCCCCCGCTGCCGGCGCGCCAGCCCCGGTGCTGGCGATCTGCCTTCTTCCGCCCGACGCCCGTCGACGCAGATCATCGTCGACACCCCCGGCGTCAACGACTCCGACATCGCGGCAAGTTCTCCGCGACCTCGAGGTCGGCTACGTACGACTTCATCGTCAACGCTTGTGCGGGAGCGTAATCCCCGCTATCGGTCTACATGGAGGTAATGTAACCCGTTCCGCCACCGTTATCACATGTACTAGATAGATAGATCCTGGCTAGTTAGGGTTTCGCTCGCTAGAAAATTATTGTTTTCTGCACCGTAACCCCTTCAGATGATTGATGAGAGGTTACTTGATACGGGGGGTCATATAGGGGTGGTGCACGCGTAGCGGACAGTTCCTACTGTGGTTTGAGCCGCATGGCGCGTAGGCACAAACTAATGAGTCCGCAATTGAGATTCGGCCGGACTCCTGACGCGGGTAACAACTCATATGGGTGGCACTTGGACTTGCTGTAGTGAAGGAATAAGTCGTGTTGAGAAGCCCTGATGCTTGCTTGGGTTGATCATGCGAGTATGGGTACAGTAGTGCACCCCTGCAGGGTATAATCTTATCGATGAGCCGTGTCCACGGTTATGGACGACTTTGGTGATGATGCTGGCTAACAAGATCTAGACAACTTACACTTAATTAATGTTAATTAAATTGACTAGTAATATAGAATTATTTTTACCATAAATTATAACTAAAACTGTTCAATGTGTGAGTTTCCCGAATTGCTTCCTCATATTTGGTTGAGGGGGTTAATTCGAGAATGGGTTATGTTTGGTGTTAGTTGTAGATGTTTACTTTATGCGCTCTCTTATCCCTCTCTAATTAGACGGAAGTTGTAGCGTGTCTCTTTAGGTTGCTAGTGCTGCTGCCGCTAAGTCCACCTACCCCATATTTTGGGAGATGGTGTAGAAAGTAGGCAAGTCGGCTTTGCTTGCCAGGGAGTGCCCTGACCCTCTTTTGGGTTATGCTTTATGTGCAGTTAACAGGTTTGAAGTCTGACGACGTTATCTTGGGAATCCCTCCGGCTTGGGTGGGCAGGGATATGGCGCCATCGCTTATCTTCAGGACTCTTAGTCCAATTTGCATCTTATCCGTAGTTGGATACTATTTTGCTTCCGCTGTTATTTGAATATTTGTATTGTATCATTTGTATCTTGACTCGTTCGAGTCGTTGTTTTAATTATATCTTCTGTTGTATTTGTGGATGTATCGGAACTGTTATAATGTTATCACAATTCCACCCACATAATGCGCATGTTTCGACGTGCACCTTATGTCTGGTGGGCGACCTAAAATCGTTATTATGCAGATTTCGGCGTGATCGCTTAAATCTACATAGTACCGATTTTAGGGCGTCACAAATAGTCTCCTCTAACACCGGCCTTAATCTGAGAGAAATCATCTTTGTACAAATCTTGTAAATTACATTACATAAAGATATAGGCCGATACTGAGAGATCGCTTGGGGATGGCGTACCTTTGGTATCAGGACAATGGCGGTATCATTGATATCCGGCGGAAGCTCCCCTCCATTAACAAACTCCAGAACAGCTGGCACAACCAACTCCCGAACAAGCTCCCAACGCCTTTGGAAAAAACCTGCCATATACCCATCCACGCCAGGTGCCTTAGACGAATGCATCTGAAACAAAGCATGGCGCACTTCCTCTGCAGTGAACGCCTTGTCCATCTCATCCCTCATAGGCTGCGTAATCCTCTCCTCCACAAAATGTAGGCATGCCTGAAGGGGATCGTGGGCAGAAAACAATAATTTTCCTAGCAACGATATCATTAAACTAGCCAAGATCTATTCTATGCAGATATAGTAGTACGAACGGAGATCGGAATACATACCCTTGTAGACCGAAAGCGGGGATTACGTTCCCGCACAAACGTTGTCGATGAAGACCGACGAAGCCGACCTCAAGGTCGTGTAGAGGAAGCAGGCCTCCGAGTACCGCTAGCGCAGCACCTCGCAGGGAGTCGCACACGTACGGTGGAGACGACGCCTCCGAAGCTCCAGTCCAGGACGAGCAGCGGAAGACTTGGACCGGAACACCAGCAGCGCGGCAGCGGGCTATGGTGGAGGAGATCCCCGACTCCTCTTGCTCGGCGTGGCTCCAACTTGGGAACCACGAGATCGAGAGAGAAATCAGAAATTAATTGGTGAATTAAAAGGCTGGGGGTGCCCTTTCTTATATAGGCTCCCAAGGGGAGCCAACCTTGCCAGCCAGGCAATGTGGGACTATCCCCACATAGCCTGGTTCGGCTATGGAGTGCGCCGGCCCCCTGGTGGGCCCCTTGTGGCCCACCTAGGCCGGCCCTCCTGGCCCCCACCGAATTCCCCTAGGGAATTTTCCCCTCTTGGGCCTTCTTTCGTCCGGAAGGCCCATTTAGGGAAATCTGCCTTAATAAATTCGAAAATAAATATATAAAATCATATTTGCATATTAATAACACTAATTAATATCAAACATAATATATATAATATTTCCTAGCTCCGAAAACTCTTTCGGCGCTGCCCGATCTCCATCGGACCCCTCCCGGGACGCTCCCGGTGATCTCCTTCCTTTCCGGTTGTCTTGTCGAAACCCCTTAAGTGTGTTACCCTAGCGGTTCGATATAATATCAGGTATGATCAAGACTCCTCAATGATCAACGACTAACTCGTAGGCCTGGACCCCCTGAATTAATCCCTGAGATATAACGAATGACTTTCATCTATCAAACCTGAACGTGAAGTCTTAGACCTTTTGCCATAGCGATACTTAGCACGTCCGAGTGTCGTTCCATAGATATCTCCATATCTAATCCCGACCTCGTTACCGACGATGCCATCTTCTACTCGTTCATGATCTCATGTCTCCGTGACCTAGTCACATGCTTGCAAGCTCATTAGACAAGATCTCACCGAGTGGGCCCGAGAGTATCTATCCTGCTACGCGGACTGGCAAATCCCGCTCTTGACCCCTCGTCTCAATACTCCTTTCCAATACCCAAAAGTATCACCGTTATTGTCATACTAAATAAGATACGACGTTTGGTGCAATCAAAGTATCTTCGGGGAATATCAATAAGAGTTGATCTCACGGTCAAAGGTGTAATGACTATGTTCTCCAAATCTGGGTATGTCCATCACATCGCTCTCTAGCGATATGACTCTCATTGCCGACCGGCGCCATGCCCCATGACCGGGAAACCTCGATCATCAATCGCGCAACGAAACTAGTCTTAGTAGAGGCTACTAGGGACCTGGTTGTTTACGTATCACACCCGCATTAATGTTTCCGCTTAATACGGTTCTAGCATGACACAAAAACCTATTATGAACAAACGAGATATGATAAAGAATACACTTTATTAATTTGCCTCTAGGGCATATCTCCTTCAGTCTCCCACTTGCACTAGAGTACAATTTAATCTAGATTACAACTTGGTAAAAGCCTAACACCCATAGCTAACTGGTGTTGTTCATGCTTATCAAGCGGGAGAGGCTTCGTCAGCGGATCTGCCACATTCAGATCCGTATGCACTTTGCAAATCTTCACATCGCCTTCTTGTACGTACTGACGTATCACGTGGAAGCGTCGGAGAATGTGTTTGGCGGTGGAGTGAGTCCTTGGCTCCTTGGCGTTCGCAATGGCACCCGTATTGTCGCAGAAGAGGACCACGGGGTCTTGCACGCTCGGGAACACTCCAAGTTCGATGACGAACTTTCTCAGCCACACAGCTTCATTCGCGGCCTCGCAGGCAGCAATGTACTCCGACTCCATTGTAGATTGTGCGACTATGGGTTGCTTCCCACTTCTCCAGCACACGGCGCCTCCATTCACCTTGAACACGTAACCTGTCTGTGACTTACAGTCATCGGGGTCTGAGCAGAAACTTGCATCTACGTAACCCGTTACGCCAAGTTCCTTATTGCAGCCACCATACACAAGGAACATTTCCTTTGTCTTATTGAGATACTTAAGAATGCTCTTAACAGCTATCCAATGCGGCATTCCAGGATTACTCTGGAACCGGCTTGTCAAACTTAGAGCTAATGCCACATCTGGTCTAGTACTCAACATTGCATACATGATCGATCCTATGGCTGAAGCATAAGGATGTTTCGTCATTTCGGCCTTACCCAGTTCCGTTACCGGACACTGCGCCTTACGCAATACCTTATTCTTGATAACCGGCAGAGAACCCTTCTTTGCCTTTTCCATATGAAAACGCTTCAATATTTTATCAAGATAAGTACTCTGACTTAGTGCTAATAGGCGCCTTGATCTATCACGGTAGATCTTTATGCCTAAAACATACGCAGCTTCTCCTAAGTCCTTCATGGAAAACTTACTGTTTAAATATTCCTTCACGCTATTCAGAAGTTCCACATCATTCCCTATTAGCAATATGTCGTCAACATACAGTGCTAAGAACACAACCGAGCTCCCACTCATTTTCTTGTAAATACAGGTCTCTTCCACATTCTGGATAAATCCAAAACCTTTGATTACCTCATCAAAGCGAAGATTCCAGCTCCGAGATGCCTGCTTCAATCCATAGATGGATCGCTGAAGCTTGCACACCTTGTTAGCACTTCCTGGATCGACAAAACCTTCCGGCTGTACCATGTACAACTCTTCCTCAATGTTTCCATTCAGGAAGGCCGTTTTGACGTCCATCTGCCAGATTTCATAATCATAGTAGGCAGCTACCGCTAACAAAATCCGAATAGACTTAAGCATCGCTACCGGTGAAAAAGTTTCATCGTAGTCAATTCCATGAACTTGTCGGAAACCCTTTGCGACAAGCCGAGCTTTATAGACGGTCACATTACCATCAGCATCAGTCTTCTTCTTAAAGATCCACTTATTCTCGACGGCCTTGCGCCCTTCGGGAATATCCACCAAGGTCCACACTTGGTTATCATACATGGATCCTATTTCGGATTTCATGGCTTCAAGCCATTTCTCGGACTCTAGACTCTCCATCGCCTCCTTGTAGTTCGTAGGTTCGTCTTGCTCGACTAGCATGACGGTGCAAACCATATTGCCATACCATTCTGGTGGGATCCGAGATCTACCAGACCTACGAGGTAGAACATCTTCCTCGACAGTTTCTCCCACTCCTTCCACGGAGGACGTTTCCGGAATTGCTTCCGTTGCGCCACTCGGAATCTCGAGTTCAGGATCAACGATTTCATCGAGGTCTACCTTCCTCCCACTTACTCCTTTCGCGAGAAATTCCTTCTCTAGAAAGGCACCGGTCTTCGCGACAAAAGTTTTGCCCTCAGCTTGGTTGTAGAAGGTGTACCCAACGGTTTCCCGCGGATATCCTACAAAGACGACTTTCTCCGACTTCGGTTCGAGTTTGTCGGGCTGTAGTTTATTAACGTACGCCTCACAACCCCAAACCTTCAGAAACGATAACTTAGGCTTATGGCCATACCATAATTCATACGGCGTCGTTTCAACGGTCTTGGACGGAGCCCTATTTAAAATGAATGCGGTTGTTTCTAACGCATAACCCCCAGAAGGACACTGGCAGATCGATAAGAGACATCATAGATCGGACACTATCCAGTAGAGTACGATTACGTCGCTCGGACACACCGTTACGCTGCGGCGTTCCGGCGGGCGTAAGTTGGGGCACTATGCCACAACTCTTCAGATGTGTGCCAAACTCAAAACTCAAGTACTCTCCACCGCGATCGGACCGGAGATGCTTGATTTTCCTATTAAGCTGATTCTCAACTTCACTCTGGAATTCTTTGAACTTTTCAAACGTTTCTGACTTGTGTTTCATCAAATAGATATAACCATATCTACTCAAGTCATCAGTGAAGGTGACGAAGTAACGATAACCATTACGTGTCGAAACGCTCATTGGTCCACATACGTCTGTGTGTATGATCCCCAACAAATCTGACGCCCGTTCAACGAAACCTTAGAACGGTGTCCTGGTCATTTTGCCCATGAGGCATGGTTCGCATGTATCGAGGGATCCGAAGTCCAACGAGTCCAAGAGTCCATCGGAGTGGAGTCGCTTCATGCGCTTTATACCAATATGACCAAGACGGCAATGCCACAAAAACATGGCAGTATCGTCACTACACTTAATTCGTTTGGCCTCTATGTTATGGATGTGAGTACTACGATCGAGATTCAACAAGAATAAACCATTACTCTCGGGAGCATCAACATAAAAGATATCATTCATATAAATAGCACAATTGCTTGACACTGATTTAAATGAATAACCGTCTTGTAACAGGCAAGACCCACTTATAATGTTTACACTCAAGGATGGCACAAAATAACATTTATTTAAAACCAAAACTAATCCCGATGGTAGATGCAGAGGGAGCGTGCCGACAGCCACCACGTCGACTCTCGATCCGTTGCCGACGCGCATCGTCACCTCATCCTTCGCCAGCCGCCTTCTATTCCGTAACTCCTCCTGAGAGTTACATATATGAGCAACAGAACCAGTATCAAATACCCACGTATTGCTCCGGGCGGATGTAAGGTACACATCTATAACATGTATATCAAATATACCTTTCTCTTTGTCGACCGTCTTGCCAGACTTCCTATCCTCCAGATACTTGGGGCAGTTGCGCTTCCAGTGACCCTTCCCCTTGCAGTAGAAACACTCCACGCTAGCTCTGGGACCAGATTTGTTAGTCCTGGGCTTGGCAGCCAATTTTGCCTCCCTCCGGGACTTCCAGCTCTGCTTTCCCTTGCCACCGGACTTCTTGAAATCAACGGTCTTGTTGACCATCAACAGTGTGTGCTCCTTCTTAATCTCTACCTCAGCAGTCTTGAGCATCACGAACACTTCACCCAGGGACTTAGCCATGCCCTGCATGTTGTAGTTCATGACGAAGCCTTTGTAGCTTGGTGGCAACGATTGCAACACCCTGTCAATCGCCAGCTCATCGGGAATCTTGCACTCCAGAGCATTCAGGCGTTGAACGTAGCCAGACATCTTGACTACATGCTCGCTCACACTGCTATGCTCTTCCATCTTGGCTGAGAAGAAAAGCTCAGAAGCCTCATATCTCTCAGCCTTAGCCTGCGGCGCAAAGACAGCCTTAAGATCCGAAATGATCTCAAAGGCGCTCATCTTCTCAAAGCGCTTCTGCAGGTCGGCTTCCATGGCGTAGAGCATGCCACTCTGGACAAAGGCAGAATCCTCCGATCGGGTCTGGAAGACCTTCTTCTCATCCTCAGAGGCTTCATCTGCAGGAGGGTCACCTATGGCGGCCTCAATGACGTAGGCCACCCTATGGGGGGTGAGGAGGATCCTCAGGTTGCGGAACCAGGCCATGAAGTTTGACCCATTGGTCTTAAGCTTTTCTTTCTCAAGGAACAGACCTAGGTTAAACGAGGGGCGAGACATCTACAATGGAATTTGCAACAACATAAGACTTTGTTCATAATAATTTTGAGTTATAGTATTTTAGAAAATAACTAACATAACTCCCACTCAAACGAACATCCCTCCTGGTCGTTTAAGCGATTACACGACCCCCATCCATTGCACCACCCCTCATCATCAAAGCCGGCGGCACAACTTCAAGAGTAGACAAAATCGTCCGTCACACCAATTTTGTGACTCGTGCTCGGCCTTTCGGCCTTCCTGTTCCGAGGCCATACCTCTGAGTATGCTAGGCTCGCCACCAAAGACCTCCACGCTGACGCTTGTGCAACATGGCTTACACCCACCGTATGCGAACGAAGATATGTCTGACACCCGATCATCACGGCCTGCCTCATAACATAGAACTTTATTGGTGGTGCGCGTTGGAGGGAGAACACTAGTCGTATTTTGAAGGGATCATCTTATTCAGCTACCGCCGTGTAACACACACAATCACACAAAATAAGATGCACACAAAACATCAAATGTAATGCAATGTGATATAGTCCATCGCGCCATGGTCTTCTTGGCGCCCGCAGTTTATAAACAATTTAATAAACCTACCTTGACCATATCACATAGCCCCTGCAAAATAAAGTTAGACGCTTCTACTTTATCTTTTGCATATTTTACGTGGCTTGGGGCTTTCGTAAATAGAACCGCTTCATACCTACGAATCTTATGACCACAACAACGATCCAATAATTGCATGTTTAAGCATCCCTTTCGGGCCCTCCATTGAAAATGCGAAGACCAACTAAAGAGAGAGAAATTGTCACCCGCCAGCCACATATACGGTACAAGCCGTATGTCAGTAGTGGAACCAGTCTCGCGTAAGCGTACGCGTAAAGTCGGTCCGGGCCGCTTCATCAACTCAATGCCGCTGGAATACACAAGTGCACGCTAGAGGGTAGCAAATAACAGGAACGGTGCCCCCGTGCAGAGCACGGGTTCTAACAGCGTACAGCTATATCTTACGATAGATCGGCTCTGATACCACTGAAGAGGATCGTGGGCAGAAAACAATAATTTTCCTAGCAACGATATCCTTAAACTAGCCAAGATCTATTCTATGCAGATATAGTAGTACGAACGGAGATCGGAATACATACCCTTGTAGACGAAAGCGGGGATTACGTTCCCGCACAAACGTTGTCGATGAAGACCGACGAAGCCGACCTCAAGGTCGTGTAGAGGAAGCAGGCCTCCGAGTACCGCTAGCGCAACACCTCGCAGGGAGTCGCACACGTACGGTGGAGACGACGCCTCCGAAGCTCCAGTCCAGGACGAGCAGTGGAAGACTTGGACCGGAACACCAGCAGCGCGGCAGCGGGCTATGGTGGAGGAGATCCCCGACTCCTCTTGCTCGGCGCGGCTCCAACTTGGGAACCACGAGATCGAGAGAGAAATCAGGAATTAATTGGTGAATTAAAAGGCTGGGGGTGCCCTTTCTTATATAGGCTCCCAAGGGGAGCCAACCTTGCCAGCCAGGCAATGTGGGACTATCCCCACATAGCCTGGTTCGGCTATGGAGTGCGTCGGCCCCCTGGTGGGCCCCTTGTGGCCCACCTAGGCCGGCCCTCCTGGCCCCCACCGAATTCCCCTAGGGAATTTTCCCCTCTTGGGCCTTCTTTCGTCCGGAAGGCCCATTTAGGGAAATCTGCCTTAATAAATTCGAAAATAAATATATAAAATCACATTTGCATATTAATAACACTAATTAATGTCAAACATAATATATATAATATTTCCTAGCTCCGAAAACTCTTTCGGCGCTGCCCGATCTCCATCGGACCCCTCCCGGGACGCTCCCGGTGATCTCCTTCCTTTCCGGTTGTCTTGTCGAAACCCCTTAAGTGTGTTACCCTAGCGGTTCGATATAATATTAGGTATGATCAAGACTCCCCAATGATCAACGACTAACTCGTAGGCCTGGACCCCCTGAATTAATCCCTGAGATATAACGAATGACTTTCATCTATCAAACCTGAACGTGAAGTCTTAGACCTTTTGCCATAGCGATACTTAGCACGTCCGAGTGTCGTTCCATAGATATCTCCATATCTAATCCCGACCTCGTTACCGACGATGCCATCTTCTACTCGTTCATGATCTCATGTCTCCGTGACCTAGTCACATGCTTGCAAACTCATTAGACAAGATCTCATCGAGTGGGCCCGAGAGTATCTATCCTGCTACGCGGACTGGCAAATCCCGCTCTTGACCCCTCGTCTCAATACTCCTTTCCAATACCCAAAAGTATCACCGTTATTGTCATACTAAATAAGATACGACGTTTGGTGCAATCAAAGTATCTTCGGGGAATATCAATAAGAGTTGATCTCACGGTCAAAGGTGTAATGACTATGTTCACCAAATCTGGGTATGTCCATCACATCGCTCTCTAGCGATATGACTCTCATTGCCGACCGGCGCCATGCCCCATGACCGGGAAACCTCGATCATCAATCGCGCAACGAAACTAGTCTTAGTAGAGGCTACTAGGGACCTGGTTGTTTACGTATCACACCTGCATTAATGTTTCCGCTTAATACGGTTCTAGCATGACACAAAAACCTATTATGAACAAACGAGATATGATAAAGAATACACTTTATTAATTGCCTCTAGGGCATATCTCCTTCAATGCCGTCATATTAGGCTCGCCCTCAGACTGATACAGAGTCTGATAGAAGGTTTGGATTTCTGACTGTATCTCCTCCACACTCTCACAAATCGATCTATCTGATCGCTGCAAACTAGAGATCTTATTCATCCGCTTTCGTTGGGCACTTGTGCATGAAAGAAGGCCGTATTCCGGTCCCCCTCTTTGAGCCATTGTACCCTAGCTCTGTGCTTAACCCAAATCTCCTCCTGGTGCAGCACACGGTTGATCCGGCCCGTTATATCTTTCTCTTTCTGAGAAGGGCCACGGCCAAGCGACCGGTTCCTAACCGTCGCCAAATCCCTCCGAAGCACAGCTAGCTTGTTTTTAAAATTACCCAATTTCGAATTCCCCCAGCTTGCTAACTCAGTCTGCATGTCCTTCAGAGTTTTTGAGACACCCAACAGACCCCCGACGCCTCTTTTTTCATTCCACAGTTCAGCGATTTTTTTTATAATACTCACCAATTGTCTGCCAAGCATTTTCATATCTGAAGCTTCTACTAGATGGCCCACTTCTCTGGACATCATGCTCCCGAAGCCCCATAGACAAAACGCAGTGATCCGAAGTGACAAAATCGATGTGTCGCACTCGGTCCACCTTAATAGAATCATATAGAGCATCATTCGCAAAGGCCCGGTCGATTCTACATTAGCGAGACCCACCTGCCTATTATCCCATGTGAACGGCAGCCCCATCCAGCCGACATCATTTAAACCACAATCCTCCACACACTCCCTGAAAGCCCGCATTTGAGCTTCAGCTCGAGCATTGGCACCAAAGTGTTCCGAACTGACTAAAGTCTCATTAAAATCACCCATGCAGAGCCACGGGTATGACAGTGCATTTGAGAGCCTTCTCAGTAAAGTCCAACTAGTGTGTCAGTTCTCTCTTCTTGGTTCCCCATAGAAGCCTATAAACCGCCACTTTAAACCCCCAGTGCGTTGTTGCACTAACACATCAATATGGTTGGAATTGTAACTCTTAAGATCAACGATCACTTCAGCCGTCCAAAACAGGCAAATTCCCCCACTGGGGCCATCACTACTCACAGCAAAACTGCCCGAGAAACCCAGAGCATTGCACAACTTTTCTGTCTTTTTCTTACTAATCTTTGTCTCCATGACAAAGAGCAGCTTGGGCCCTTCTTGCTTCACCAGATTGCGAAGCTCTCGAACTGTCCCCGGGTTCCCAAGCCCGCGACAGTTCGCCGACAAGCAACTCATTGTGGCTGGCGGGACTGACTCGCAGTCGCCGCCTGAATTTCAGTCATAGTCTCGGACTCCTCTGTTGCCACACGTGTCTTCTTCGGATCAGGAGATGGCGCAGGGGAGGTAGCACCCTTCTCTGGCCTCTCATCTCGTTTGACACCCACCCCTTTTGGATCATACACCACCAGAGATGTGTCTGTTTCCATTGGGCCTGAGGCACCCACTTCTAGCTTCCTGTAAACTTGTAGGTTACCCCTAGCGCCCCCAAATCTTCCTCCACGAAGGCCCACCCAGCCCCTCCCTCTACCGCCACCAGGAGGTGGTGGAGGTACGAACTGATGTTGTCTAGCCCCTGGCAACTCCTCTTCTGCCAAGTTAGTGTTTTGGTTACCGGAGCACTCGCCTTACCTCCTCCAGAGAAATTACCCCACATAAACGGTTCCGCTTGTTTTCTCCTCTCATCCGCTGCTCGTAAGCTCGGACAATACGGTAGGCGCCCCTTCTCATCCCTCTCTCCCGGATCTGAACACTCCAGATCAGAGTGGCCCAACCGACCACAGGAGAAGCAAAAGAATGGAAGTTGCTCAAATTTGATATCATACCAGTCACAAGCCTCCCGCAGAGTCGAGTCTATTGCAATCCAGCGCTGCAGTGGCTCCTGAACATTAAGAGAGGCACGAGCCCGCAAGTACTTCCCATTAACCCGCATCTTATTGGTTTTATCAATGCTGATGAACTCACCAATATTACTAGCAATCCGCTCCCCCCAATCATCATGCAAATTGAAGGGGAGATTCATCACTCTGATCCAGATCGGAAGCCGATCAAACCTCAGCTCCGAAGGTCGCTGACTGCGCTTGAAATTTTCCAGCACAACAGCATGTTTGTTCAGGTTCCATGGCGATCGCTCCCAGATTCTATCCCTCTCATGTTCTGAAGGAAGCTCCGCCACAAACAGATTAGGGCCACCATCTCTAAACACCAGGCCCTTCGGATTACCCCACGCAGGTCGTAGCACCGCAGCAATCGTTTGGATACTGAAGATCTTCGAGCATAAAATCCTACCCTCCAGTGCCCAGACCGGATTCGCTTGCACATCCTCCCGATCATCGATAAAAAGCTTCGTAGATTCTGCCGCCGTCAGCTTCATGCGTCCCACAAGCTCCTCAATTGGTTCCTCAGATCCCATCGCCTCCTTCCCTCTCGCATCAGCTCCAGGTGCTCCATGTTTCGAGCCACCATCAGCCGAGGGTATTGTCTCTCCTCTACCCAGCTCAGTCTAGCCCCAACGAAGGCCACACCAGGTCTGGACAGAGAGAAAAGGTCTTGCACACGGCGAGAGAAGCTCGTTCCTCGCCTTACCCTCGCGCCCCGCCGGAGAAGATCCGACGAGCGCCGCCTTTTTCGCTGGAAACCCTAATCGCCTCCCGACGCCCAGAGGTTCGCCCAGGAGGTCGAAGCGGTATCCGGAAAAGCTGCCTTTGTCTTCGAAGATCAGAAGCAGAGATTAGAGGGTATATTTGGACGTGTATATCTTTATATACACCTTATTAAATTTTACATCATCTATTTTTCCAGTGGAATGTGTATATTGGGACATGTATATTTATAACGGCTATATTTTAACGTCGAAATTTTAAACGACTCTATTTCAATGTCCAAATTTTAAACGGCTACATTTCTGTAAGTGTTTGTGAGAACTGAAAACCCATAGTGTTGAGAAAGGTTTGCTTTTTAGTGATCCACTACGTATAGTGTAATATTCATTCTTGATTCACGGACATCATAGTGCCGAGAGCAATATTTACTGAATCTAGGTACAAAAGAACTAGCGACCAAAACATCCGCACCACACCATAGATTCAATTGGTGCTAACCAACGACCACGAAAAAATCTCATCATCTGCAGCAGGGCTACGAACCAAATCGACAGAGCCATGGTCGCCGCCCCGCTCAATCCCCAACCCCAACGACACTCCTCTCCCCGACTCCCTCTACCCCTCGTCCACTACAGCAGGGCCATGGCCACCGCCTTGCCCAATCCCCATAAGCTCCTCCTCCTCCCCATCGATTCCTCCTCATCCATCCCTCCTCCTCGGCTGTCAAAAAATCTAACTCAAACGGCATTTGACTGGTACGCATAGACCCTGTACAAAGCCTATACGGCCCACACGTAGTGGCGGATCGGGCGGGGTGAGCGGTGGCCAGGACCCCAGGCATCGGCTCCCATCAATGATATTCAGCAGGAACCAGTACTTATATGAAGTTTTATTCGGCAGGAACCAGTACTTATATGAAGTTTTTACCGTAACCGGCAGGAGCTCTGGCATTGCATTATTTTATTTTTTTGAGATCCTGCCATTGCATTATATGAATTGATTTAGTCAAATTACTACGTCAATTAGGTTTAATCCAATCCAGCCCAGACCAGCGTGCTCACCAGAATGGGCCAAGCCCAAAGGCTAGGATGTGCAGTACATAAGCCTAGTCATGTACTGCGATCTCAACCTACAATAGTCGATCCTATTTTGTCTCTGCCGCATAGATGATCGTCGCCGCCCAGCCCTCCCGCCGCCGCCCGGACACGGCCATACCGATTCCAGTGTCTGCTTAGCAATCTCCGCGTCTGCATGTCCGTCGATCGTGTACGACCTTGAAGCCCAAGGTATTGTTTTGCATGTGTTGCAGTTGGTACGTGCTAGCTTGCTTACGAATCCAATAATTTTTGCTTGCCAATTTGATTTGGTAATTATAATAGGTTATTGATTATATTATGCTACTCCGTAGTAGTGATGAATATGAAGGACACAGCCGATTAGTATTTTTTTTGGGTTCTCCTTTGAACTCACCGATTCTATGATTTTTGAGGGGCAGCCATACATGGGAGCATATGTCAGATGGACCAAAACATTTGTTGTTAGTTAGAATTTAGAGGTTTCAAGCAAATTTCTTGGCTAGAGTATTCACCTTCGGCAAATCCTCATATTGCTCACATGTTTTCTTTTTTTAAAGAAACGCAATTATGATATATTGTTAGGTCATATATATTTAAATTAGTAGAAGTCAAGATTTTTTTTCACCTACAAGACATCTCTTTTTATGGTTAATATCTTCTTGGCCGCCTCTATGCTCAAATCCTGGATCAGCCCCTGCCCACGTATAGACCCAGATGAGGCGACGGTTCTAGACACAACCCGTAGACCGATCTAAGAAAAAAAAATAGACCGCTCCATTCGGTCTTCCTCCTCCTCTTCCCCCCACTCCACTATCCACCGGCATGCGCCGTCCGCCTGCTCCGTCGCTTCGCCGTTCGCCTGTTCCTCCTCGTCTCGCCGCCTAGTCTCACCGGCTCAGGCGGAGGCGCTCATGTCCTGGATCGCGGGCGAGCGTTAGGGCAGCGTTGTCAAGCACAGGAAGAAAACGACGGCCGAGGTCGGGGAAGAGGCAGCAGCAGCTCAGGGCGGCGTCGTGGATCTGCCGCGTCAAGACGTCCGGCGGCAAGGATCGGCACAACAAGGTGTACATGTCCAAGGGCATCAGGGATTGGCGCGTGCGCCTGTCGGTGCCCACCGCCATCCAGTTCTACGACCTCTAGGACCGCCTCGGCTTCAACCAGCCCAACAAGGCCGCCGAGTGGCTCATCAACGCCGCCTCCGCCGCCATGGCCGAGCGCCTACCGCTCGACCCGAACGCCTTCGCCGCCATGCCGCCCAACCAGCCGCAGGCCGGGCCAAGCACGCCACCAGCCAGCAGCAGCCGCAGGGCAACAGGTCCTGGTGCAGCAGCATGTCAGAGACCAGCAAGGGCTCCGATCTCTCGTTCTCCCGCTTCAACGATCGCGCCTGCGCCTCCCGTGACAAGGAGGTCACCGTGGTCGGTGCTTCTCCAGTGCAGGCCGCCGCCGACCAAAGGCAGTCCTTCTCCTGGTAGCATCACCACCACCGCAAGCAGCCCGCGGCCGCTGCGCATACCTAAAAAGCCGGCTCAGGTGGTGCCGATGTACCCCGGTTTCAGATTCGGCAATGCGCCCCCGGTCGGCATGGTGCCGGCGCAACCTTTCAATTTCAGCTTCGCCACCACCCCCGCCCAGATGGCGCACTTCTCGCTCGTCCAGAACCCGCTAACGCCGGCCCCGGATCCCGCTCTGGCGGGAGACTATAGCCTCGAGTTCTTCATGTCCTTAGGTTTCCATGTTGGAGTGAGTAACAAACACTTAAGGAAGGTGCAAGGAAAAGATACCTATTTGAGAAACCGGGATGGAGGGAGTATTTTGTACTAGTAGTTCATTAATGCATCAGATGTGCCTACTTGCAGCTATTTCAGAAGGTTTGTGATGTTAAACTTTATGTTGTCTATCTGTTATAAATTTCATAGTAGCTAGGTATATCTCTTTCTCATTATTTCATTAAGGATTGGGATGTAACCAATGCCTGTCTGGATTAGGTAATTTTAATATTGTTGAGAACCTGTTCTATACACGAGGTACTAACTCTGTTTTTATTTTGTGCAACATGGACGACCCTCTCGGTGAAATATGTTGCAACGTTGAAAAATGATACAAACTAGTTACGTCTCTGACAACTGCTCAGCATTTAAAACTTGGTATTACAACACTGCATTTCATGATGTAGATACCTCTTATAAAGATGTGAACAATTTTGCTAAACTACATGTTAGACGCTTTTGATAACAAGTGTGGAAAATTCATCATAGAGGAGAGGGTTGGTGAAATATCTGCAACTAGTGTCGACGTTGAGTGCTTGACAGGGCTAGAGAACAAAGACTTGAGTGCATCAGCTATCTTAGATGAGAAAGGGAAGGGGGCGAAGGATCGTATACCATCACACTTTTTTAGCAAAAAATACTGGTAATCTCAATATTGATGACCTGATTGCTTACTTTGTGAAAAATCAAGCCGTAGATGACAATTTCCTCCGTATGGTCGTTGCTACTTGGGACAGTCCTTGTGCCATCGGCTACTGTAACAACCATACGATGCACAAGGACCGTCCCTATAGCACTAGAACGACCATACAAAGGAAATCGTTGTTTGCGGCTTGATTTTTCATAATGTAAGCAATCAAGTTGTTAATATTGTGATTGCCAGTATTTTGGCTAAGAAAGTGTGACGGAATACGATCCTTCGCCCCCTCCCCTTCCTCATCTAAGATAGCTTATGCTCTCAACCCTTCTTTATGTAGCCCCGTCGAGCACTAAACGTCGACGCTAGTTCCAGATATTTCACCTATACCCTCTCATCTATGATGAATTTGTTGCTATCAAAAGCCTCTAAGATATATATTAACAAAATTGTTCGCATATTTATAGGAGGTATCTGCATCATGCAATGCAGTGTTGTACTACCAAGTTTTAAACGATGAGCAGTTGTCAGAGACGCAACTAGTTTGCACCATTTTTCAACTTTGCAATGCAACATATTTCTCCGAGAGGGTGGTTCTCAACAGCACATAAATTACCTAACTCAGTCAAAGGCATCGGTTATATCTCAATCCTTATTGAAATAATGAGAAAGGGACATACCTAGCTACTCTGAAATTTATACCAGACAGACAACATAAAGTTGAGACAATGTGGATCGACTTGTCTCAGGTTTATCAACACAAACCTTCTGAAATACCTGCAAGTATGTACATCTGATGCATTAATGAACTACCAAATACTCCCTCCATCACGGTTTCTCAAATAGGTATGTTTTCATTGTACCTTCCTCAAGTGTTTATTCCTTCCATCATAGAAACTGTAAAACAGGCCAACAGTTTTTGTCATTAAATAAGGGCCTACGAGATCTCCTGAAATATTAGTTCGCCTCAAAGGATTACTCTTCTGGGTGGGGTGGCGGCACTGCACATCCACCACCTGGATACAGCCCAATCCCCATGGAAGGACCGCACTGCACAACCTACTATTTCTGTTGATCATCAACTATTCCGCTCCTATGGAAGGACCATGCCTACTCTGCTGCAACATGCTAATACTTCCCTAATACATAAAAGTGTATCGCAGGAGTACTTTCAAATGCTGCCGCATAGAACTTTCATGTGCATTGCATTGCATGTACTTCCAAGTGCACCATGTGTATTTCCAAGTCCATGGCATGAGTATTTCCTGTTGCATCACAGGTACTTACTTTTAAGATCCTGCGATGTTGTATCACATATCTAACAATGACTAGACCGTATCTTCACTTCGATATCTATAATTTCAACTGGGGTTAAGGGCCTTTGTTAGAATTTCAAACACAGAGTAACGTAGCAGCGCAAGCATCCCCGCTCCTCCCGGTAACTTGTGGTTTAATATCGAACATAAGGTAGGTGTTTAACCTTCTACTCCCTAGCAACATATCTGTTATCCGTTGTTTATACAGGTTCCCAACAGGTTCAGAATAGTTGTTTACACAACCATAGCAGACTCAAACTATAATCTATTACAACTCTTTATCTAATCGTTTATCCGTTACAATATCTATATGTACCTTACATCACAA
The DNA here is from genome assembly GCA_026929855.1 of Poa annua. Lineage (NCBI taxonomy): Eukaryota > Viridiplantae > Streptophyta > Magnoliopsida > Poales > Poaceae > Poa > Poa annua. The sequence goes on along the minus strand of CM049431.1, from coordinate 71,815,745 downwards.
CATCAACATACCATCTTTCACCGATCAAGACACATCATCTGCTTATTCCACTTTGTTTCCTAAGTGATCATCTGCAGCAACTTGTCGAAGCAGGTTCTGCACATCATCAACCCAGTTCTGTTTACTTGCGCTGTCCTGGCACTCAAATTCTACGAGGCCTTGTGCCGTGCTCAGGCCGAAGCAGCATTTCTCGTTCATGAAAGCCTTCCCTGGCTCGATCACCCATGTCGGGAGCTCGCTGTATACGCCATAAACTACACCTACAGAAGATTACAGGTGAAAAGGCTCAGCATTGAAATCTCATAGATTAACTACTCTGTCAGACACAGGAATATGTATGTTCGTGTAGCTGCTGGAACTTACTCTTGTTGTTCTTTGACAGTGCACCTCCAATGTGCTTGCTTTTAAGCTTCAACATGACCTTTTATTATTTGGCAATTGTTATCAGTAATTGCACATCCATGGTGCTAGTTTAGTAGGATATAAATGGCATATATTTGATGTTGTGCAGAGAAAACTTTCCTACCTGCGACTTCTTGTTGATGTAGATAGATACTTTTGTCCGGTGTAAGTCCCCTGCATCATGAAAAATAAGATGTTTCTCCACCTTAATTAGCCTGACCATGGTTAACTTTACATACTGCTGAATTAAGAGTTTTACTCACCCCTTCCAAATTAAAGGAAAGAAAAAGTTTACTGAATGTTCTGAATATTGCACAACTATGCAGTCTGTACCTTTTCTGGTGCGTTTTAGCAGTTCCCCTTCCTTGCACCAGACATCAGGGCTCCATGAATGGCCCTTCTCGTAAGGAAGAACGCTCGCGTTGCTTCGTGCCGCCTCCCGCTGCACCCTCTGCTTCATCGTAGCTGCTCCTCGCAGCGCTGAACACACACACACACACGACGATGTCAGCTTGTAAATTCGTTGATAAAACATCAGACGGGACACGGGAGTGCACAATGTGATGGCAATACTGGGGGGCGGCGCCGCCGCCGTTCACCGCGTCGATCCCCTTACCGGTTGCAGCTGCCGCTGTAAGCGTCGTCAGATCGCCGGCGCTCCTGACGCCGACCGCTGACTGGACAGCCGAGGCCACCTGCTCGTGGGTCGCGCCGGCGAGCCGAGCCGCCTCGACGCAGTGCGAAGCCAGCAGCTCCGTGGCCGGCGCCATGGCCGCCGACATCTTGGTGGTCTGGGCGTCGGAGCTCGTGGATGCTGCTGCGACGGCGGCCACCGCTGCCGCGACCCTGACCACCGACACCATGGCGTGCACATGGGCCCTGTCGGCGCGCAGCTTCTCCTTGCTGCTCTGCTTGGATCGGCTGGCGTCCCTGTGCTGGAACCATTTGCCGATGGACTGGTGGTGGCTGCTGCTGCTTATGGAAATCCTCCTTGCATCTGTCTGCAAAATGATTCAGAAGTACGCTAAGACTCGGATGATCCAGAAGAAAAAGAAGACGGAGTAAGTGGTGGATTGCTTGCTTGCTTACATGGCTCGAAACAATGGCCGTCGTCGCGAGCACGGTGGCGGACTCCGTTATGGCCATCTCCGGCAGCGACAGCTGGTTGAAGCTCTTCTTGCCCCCGCCGACGAGGATCTTGGATATCTCGGACGCTGACACGCTCCACGACCTCGACAGGTACTCCATGGGCTCTAGCGGCGTCTGAGGCGGCGGTATCCCCGACTCCTCCACCTCCTCTTGGACCATCTCCATGCGAAAGACATCGCCAGCCTTCCAGCCTCCTTTCATGGCCATCGCGCACAACACAAGCACTCTGCACTTGGCACTATCAACTGTACTAGCTCGGTTCGTTGCTCTCACAGGTCGCAGGCAGCAGGAAGCGACGGTCGCTTACTTATAGCGAAGGTGGCACGCACGGAGCACGAGGAGGGAGGTGTGGAGCCGCCATGGCCGTGGCAGGAAGAACAAAGGGGGCACGAGGATGACAGGTCCCTGGCTTTCTCTGCTACTCTTGTCTCCAACAAGTCTCACTCTTCCATCCACTACCTGGGACTGACTGACTGACTGACGGAGGAGTATTTGTATAGTACTGCTAGCTCCCTGGTGTGATATACTAGTGGTTCCGTTGCTGTTCTCCAGCCATCTGTCTCCGGCAGTTGAGCTATCTCGGACCTTGGATGCTCCATGACATGGCTCCGAAGAAAGCAGCCATGGATGGCAACGGCAATGGTTTATGGACGCGCGTGCGGTTGTTGGAGAGAGGTAGGGGTCATACCCAGGTGCTGTAGTAACAGGAGCAGAGAGGAGCTGTATTCTATAGCAACATTGACCTGTTTGTTTGCGCCTTGCGGCAACGTATTGCGATGCTTCCAAGAGAAAACTCCTGTTTCTCCGCCGTATTTAGCTACCGATGATGCGCCGTTTCCGCTAGCTAACACAGTCAGCTAACTTGGGACGATAAAATACAGTACACGGGGGGCCATACACTATTAGTACACTGGAAGAGAGAGATAATTCAGGACATGCATACCGGGCTTGCGCTTCGAGACCGGTCAAGGTAGCGTCAAGAGAGCTTAGACGACGACGACAGGAGACCCGTCACCCCTGTAAGCTGGACTCCTGTCTGCTTGCCGCTCGTTTGTATCCATCCGTTTTCGTTTGAATTCTACTCATCCTCAAACTCTGTTTGTTTTCCCAGGTGTGGGGCATCCTGTTCTTCATGTGCAGTGCAAGTGTAGGTCCGTCTCTTTTGTTCGGACCACGACTTCACGATCAGCCGGTGCAAGTGTCCAACTCAAGCTCAGTGGATCAGTCAAGCACTCGACCAGGAAGACAGGAAGAATTATGTTTGTTTTCGCAGCTCGGGCCAGTGTTGGTGGATTGCTTTTCTTTTTCTTTTTAAAATTAGGCAGAGTAAGGAGGATTCAGTTGAAACAGCATTCTGAATATAGCAGGAACACAACGGCGACAGACCGAACGAACAGAACAGACACTTGATCTATTCTTGCCAACATATGAGCTGCTTCAACTGCTCTACCCAAGACCTGTTGTGTTCCTTCGAGCTGAGTTTCAGAACCAGCGACAAGCAATCAGGTTGGAGCACAACTTTGTGGCAACCCATTCTCAATACCAAGAGCAACGCCGGTGGCCGCACCACACTGCAAGAAGAGGATGAGAAGACGGCCGCATCGGCATTGATACAGACCAGGCCGACAGGCGGTGGAAGCCATCTCTGAACTTGAACTTGAACTTGAACTTGCTAGAGGGCTTCAGTAAGTGCGACAGGTGTTGTCCCTGCTGCAAGATGCGGAATGTTTGTCCCGTCCTCAGCCGTCTCTGGCGCATGTCGGCCAAGCGCGCGCGTGCGGGAGGCGACGAGTGGCGCCGGCAATGATCCGGGCCACTCCACTGGAATCTTGGTCACGCCGGCCTGCGTTAATCGACCAATCCATTCGAGAGATCGCCAGCGTGCCGGAATCATGCATGCCGCGCCGCGGCGGGGTAGTGCGGCAGGCAGCACCTGCACGCTGCTCACCGGAATCATCGTGCCGCCTAGATTAACAACAATCTGGACAGACAAATGGTAGGTTAAAAATGTGTTTGCAGGGCATCAACGTCAGACCCTGGTGTTAATCGTTGTTTTTTCTTGGTCATCTTCCCTCTGTTCTTTTCGATTTCGTAGGCTGCTGATTGCTTTTCATAGTCATAATAATTCTATGTCCGCGCCCGCGGGAACTCTCATCATGCAAACTTTTCTTTCACAGCGGCGCAACTGTGATGCGTTCGCGTAGATGTGATAAGCGCCGCGTTTCTTTCTCCTAGACCATCCATATATTGAGGGGATCCTTTTCGACCGGCTTGCGTCCGGTGGAAGCGACGGATGGATCATGTCGCAACAGAAACACTGCGTTCCGTTGTTCGTCTGTGTATGCATCACGAAGCATCTGCGTCACGCACACATAAGCTGAGGGCGCCGTCCTTCCATTTTTTCTTTAACTTGTTTGTCTATTTGATGAGTGAGGCAAGCTCCAAGAGCTAGAGCTGGGTGAGAAATGGAGGATGCCGTGCCCGTTCCATGATGGAGATAGAGGAGGAAGGGGTGGCCGGAAGTGCACCGCTCCATCGCTCTGCTGCTTTTGTTTTCCTCGCGGCCACACTTTGCTACTGAAGAAAGAGTCCCGCGGGCGTGCCGATGGGCGATGAAAAGTGGACAGGCGTGACCAGCACCAATGCTCTCGCTAGTCATTGCGCACGCTGGAAATCCGTCGCAGGCGCTGCACTAACCAAAACCAAACCACCCTACGCAGGCAGGACTTGGCAAAAGTACGCACCAACTTTGCAGCAAAAACAGGCACCAACTTTGCTAGGGGAAATATAAAGTGCGGTTGACATTTTCACATGGACAGCCCTCATCAGCCCTGGTATGAATTAAGTTGTCAAAAGCCACAAAACTCCCTTGCAGCAACCTCGGGACATCAGGAAAGTCACAGGACTGATGGCTGCACTTCACAAGCCCAACACTCTACCCTAGCAGGTGCAAACACCACAGGGTACCACTGCCAAACACATAGTATCAGTCAAGGTAGAGCTTGACATGGATGCCGTTATCGATGAGCGACTGCACCACGGCCCTGATCTTGCCCTCGAATCGGTCCCGCTCCCTGGGCGTGTAGGTGCACGCGTACACGTCCGCCTCCCGGGCCCGCTCCGCCAGGAACCGCCCCACCGATAGGCACGCCGGCACGTCCGACCGCGACGTCAGCGCCGCCTTCACGTCCTTGGAGTTGGTGCCCGCCACCGCCACCTGCCGGCACGTGGACCGGTGGGTCAGCGACGCCGACACGAACCGCTTCGAGATGAACACGTCCAGGGTGAAGGGCTCCATGTGCGCGATAGTACGCTGCTTGAACGAGATGTGCTTGTGGGGGTTCTTGGAACGCTTCTCCTTCTTGTACGTGTAGGGACGGCTGTTGTCCTCGTCCATGAAGTCCTCCACGCCGAAGAAGCTCCTTGACGAGCTTAACACCTGGATATGGATCAAGAGGTAAAAACGGCACAAATTCAGATGCTTTTATTTCGAAATGTAGATCAAACGGACTGAACTGTATGTTGCATTGAGTGTAACTGATTGCTTAACAAGAATGTGGATGCCATTGTAATGTGAGAGCTGAATTGGGTGCCACGGGATTACTAGAATGTATAGTTTATGTGTATCCAGTGGAATACACACGATTGTGCAATAACTCGAAATATTTAACTAGAGTGGCCAGAGATGCAGAATCAGAGTTTGAATGGATCAGGGTGACTGGAATGAAACACATATGTGCATACAATTTCTTACATTATGACTGAGAATGTTTTACCAGATTAGACAGAGATGTAGGGTCAGAATTCGAATGGATTGTGCAGGAGGCTACATCCCAGGTGAATGAATTGTTTAAGAGCTATGATAGATGCTTGGTCTAGAAAAAGGAAAGGTAATTCAATTAGTCAACTGATTACAGGGCATGTAAATATGTGAGACCTATACATGCTTGTACATTGACTGTCAATTTCAGCTAAATAAGCCAGAAATTTCTGAGTCAGCATCAAATAAGCCAGAAATTCAATTAGTCAAGCCTTGAGACCTTGAGGCAGCATCAAACTCTATAAATTCTATGGAATTCAGCATTGCGTGCCCACATGATTGCAGGTAGTTATACAACCAGGTGGCTCTGAAAAAAATGTTCAAAAACCTACTGAATTATTCATTGCATTCAGTGTAACTGATTGCTGACATGGATTGTGGATGCCATTGTAATCTGAGAACAGTCCCAATAAAAGTTAATCTGCGATCTGAATCCATTGCAGTTGCAACGGATCATATATCAGAAGACTTGTATATGGTAGTAAAAGTAACAGCAAATGTTTTATTAGACTAGACATATATAGCTCTAAGCCTTGGAAACTTCAGGATCTGAATTGGAATAGAACTTGGATGGGACGCGTCTCAAGTAAATGAATTGTTCAACTCATTATTTCAGTTCTAAATATGCTGGACACATACATGATTGCAGAAAGATAGCAATAGTCTGGCCAATATACCACAGGCAACTTGTAGCCATCAGACGGTATCATAAATATACGTATACATGTAAATATTGCAGTGTCGATTTCAGCACTGCATGCCCACAGGATTGCGCTAGGTCAAGTTTATTCGTAAGCATGAATTCCATCTATGCATTTCAAATCACAGAGGTTTATTCTGGTATCACAAGCATTTCTGAGTTTTCAGACCCAAATTATCACAGAGGTTTATTGTGGTATCAGAAGCATTTCTGAGTTTTCAGAACCCAAATTAGAGCTACTTTCAACTAATTGTTATCATTGAAATATCCAAGTTGCGAAACTTAAAGCACTGTGACAACAGATGTAGAATGTTAACATTAGCTCTATCACCTTCCCGCTGTGAAATCGACTTGAACAAGCATACAGTGCTTCAGCTGGCTGCCCTTTCTGTAGCACATGTGCCCCCCTCCTCCATGACTGACTCAAGACATTCTTCAGCATCTTTATCTCAAGCACCCTCAATATCAATTCTCAACAGGATTATTGTAGCCAATCCAGTATGTCACTGTGCAAGAACGGACGTTATTTCAGAGCTAAAAAATTCTCCAGATAAGTTCTTTCAGAAATTAGACAGACAAGGTTCCTTCACTGCAGCAGTACCACACCACCACGCAACAAAGCCACGCATTTTTGTTCAAAATAGCCGACAACTTATCAGAAACCAGGGGCAGACCTACAGTTGGGATACTAGCGCTCGAAATTCGCCGCCGCCGCCGACGCCGTAGAAAGAAACGAAGATGGGAAGGGCCGGATAGGAAAATACCTGAGGGACGCCGTTGCTGGCGGCGTGGTCACGTAGCTTGGCCCTGCGTGGCGTCGCTCCGGCAGAGCGGTCTCCGGCTACTGCGTAGGGCGGCGGCGGTCAGGTAGGAGCTTCTTCGTGCGCTTAGCTTTTTTTTTTTTGAGAATATCGCGCGCTTAGCTAACTGTGCATGTTCTGCGAGCTGGAGGCCCTAAAACCCCATTGCAAGTTGGGCCCATATGGGCCGGATGGAGCAGCCCATGAAATTGACCGACGGGAGACTCAGGACTCAAACGTGGGCCTTTTCTTTTAGGAAAAACAATTCGACACACTTTATTAATTTTCGAATTTTTAATCGGATCTAACCATTTAGAAACCGTCAAACATCCCGACGGTATGGTTAGATGTGTTACACAACCTCGGCCGGCTGGCCGGTCCCGAGAATGTGTAGCGTAGAGAAAGTAGTCGAAGTAGTAAAAAACGCGAGGCACACACACGAACAGAAAGTAAATTGACACAAGGTATAGGCAAAGTCTCTCTTTATTATCTCTGAAACTGGTGTTACAGTACGTACAATGTCTTGCTTTATATGGAGTGAAGAGATAGAAGGATAGACCCACTTAATGTACAAAGTGGAGGGATTGATTTGGCCTAACGTGGACTTAGGAGAGTCCATCGTGTGGGCTTTCTCCACCCACGACTGGTCCAAGTTTCCCAACACTCCCCCTTGGGTTTATCCGTATATCCATGACTCAAAACTCCGAAAACCCCAGTGGAAAAAATATGGAGAAAAGTACATGGTATACTTTTATTATGTTGCACGAATTGCCTCATTAAAAACCTTACATGAGAAACTTCATACAACTCACTAAAGGAAAAAAGAGTACAACTCACTTAGCATTTAAGTTAAGTACTCAGTCATCATGATTTCAGCGATGAGTTTGTGAAAATTCTCCCCCTGAACCTTGCATCTCCCTAAGTCTCATCATACCCATTCCACGGACACATCTCTCAAAAGAGGATGCCGGTAATGACTTAGTGAATAAATCAGCAAGATTTTCGCACGACTTAGTATGCAAGATTCTTACTTCGTTCATCTTTTGCAATTCATGTGCATAGAAGAACTTGGGGTCGATATGCTTTGTGAGGTTGCTCTTCACATAACCCGTCTGGACTTGTGCAACACAAGCAGCATTATCTTCATAGATAATAGTTGGGGTTTGGACAGTGTTCAGCCCACATGTCAGCTGGATGTGGCCGATCATCCGTCGAAGCCATACACACTCTCGTGATGCTTCATATAATGCTATGATTTTCGAGTGGTTCGTCGAAGTCGTTACTAAAGTTTGCTTAGACGATTTCCACGAAACTGCGGTTCCACCACATAGGAAAACATATCCAGTTTGAGACTTAGCAGTATGCGGGTCTGACATGTACCTAGCATCAGCATATCCCACAAGTGAAAGGTCTTGATTCCTTCGGTAAAACAAGTCAAGATCTTTGGTACCTTGGAGGTACCAGAAGATATCCTTAATGCCTTTCCAATGTCTATTGGTAGGCTCGGAACTCTACCTAGCAAGCAAATTGACGGTGAACGCAATGTACGGTCGTGTACAATTCGCGAGGTACATGAGTGCGCCAATTGCACTCAGGTAAGGAAAATCTGGTCCCAGAATTTCCTCCCCCTCTTTCTTAGGCCGGAACGGGTCCTTGTCCCGTTGTAAAGATCTCCCTATCATCGGGGTCTTAGAAGCATAAGCCTTATCAAATCCAAAATTTTCCAACACCTTCTGGGTGTAGGCTGATTGGTGCATTAAGATCCTAGCAGGGGAATGCTCAAGTTGTAGAGCAATGCAGAACTTAGTTTTGCCTAAGTCCTTCATCTCGAATTCCGACATCAGGTAGGAACTCGCTTCCTCAATATCCTTAGGTGTACCGATTATATTCAAATCGTCCACGTACACCGATATAATATAGAAACCATCTTGTGATCTCCGTAGAAATTCACATGGGCAAGATTCATTGCTCGTGTAGCGGGAAATCGCTTAAACGATTATACCACATCCTACCAGACTGTTTAAGTCCATACAGTGACTTCTTAAGTTGAACACTGTATAAACTTCTATTTTCTCTATCTTGGTTCGGAACAGGGATACCTTCGGGTATCTTCATGTATATGTTCGAATCCAAGTTACCAAATAGGTAAGCGGTGACAACATCCATAAGTTTCATTTTCAAGTCCAAGTTTACTGCCATTGAGATCAAGTATCTAAAGGTAATTCCATCCAAGACAGGTGAGTAAGTTTCCTCAAAGTCGACACCTGGTCGTTGAGAGAAACCTTGAGCAACGAGCCTTGCTTTGTACAGTACAAGCTCGTTATTTTCGTTTCTCTTTCGAACAAAAACCCACTTATGCCCAACGGAGCGAATGTGGGAAGGAGTTAGACAAACAGGTCCAAACACCTCTCTTTTGTTTAGAGATACTAACTCAGCAGTAATTGCCTTCTGCCAATCTTTCCAGTCCGACCTCTTCTTACATTCAGCGAGTGTGTTAGGCTCGGGGTCATGATCTATGATCGAGGCAATTTTAATGGCAAAATATATGTCGACATTTTCCATGGCTCTATTTATTGACTCACCCGAATTAACATAGTTAATGGCCATTTCGTCATGGGGTGCATCAGGCACATTTCCTTCCTCCACCGGATTTCCCAATCAGGAGCAAGGTCCTTTAGCTTTCCCGCTCCAATGTGTGCGCACACATCTTTGCTGGGTGTTTCCGATATAGGAAAATTCAAGTCCAGAATTTCGTGCACTGAAAGTTATGTACTTGTGCCAGGCCTCGACTGGCTCCCCACTTGAGGGGTAGGCTGCGTTAAATCTCTCTTGTCCTTTTTCTTCGGGCGTCCCCGAGTACTTGGGATTTGAGAAACCGGATTCCTCGTCCTTTTAGGCCTAAGGGCGGGAGCGGGTATACCATTATTTTTCTTTGGTATTTCAACCCTTTCCGGTGCATTGCGCGCAGGCACATGCGACTTTGTCACAGTCTTTAGGTCACTAAAATGATCACGCAGTTGATTCGCTAAAGAATGCAAATCTATTATGTTTTGGACTTCTTTATTAGACTCAGCAGTGCGCGGGTCATTTGCATGGTGAAGGGAATATGCCCTAGAGTCACTTAATAAACATAGTTTATTGGCAATATCCCAAGTGTTCATTATATGTTTTTATACCATGCTATAACTGTATTAAGCAAAAACATTAATACATGTGTGGTATATAAACAACCAGGTCCCTAGTTGACTCTACTAAGACTAGTTTCGTTGCGCGATTGATGATCGAGGTTTTCCGATCATAGGGCATGGCGTCGATCGGCAACGAAAGTCATATCGTTGGTGTAACGATGTAATGTACATACCCAGTATTTATAGAACATAGTCATTACGCCTTAAAACCGTGAGACCAACTCTTATTGTTATGCCTGGAAGATACTTTGATTGCACCAAACGTCGTATCTTATTAAGTATGACAATAACGGTGATACTTTTGGGTATCGGAAAGGGGTAGTTGAGACGAGGGGTCAACAACGGGATTCGTCAGTCCGTATAGCCGGATAGATACTCTAGGCCCCACTCGGTGAGATTATGTCAAATTAGTTTGCAAACATGTGACTAGGTCACCGGCTGACATAATATCATAGGCGAGTAGAAGATAGTGATGTCGGTAACGAGATCATGCTAGGTATGGAGATATCTGAGAATGATGCTCGGACGCGCTAAGTATCAACATTAGAAAGGGTTTAAGACTAGACGTCCAGGTTTGATAGATGAAAGTCATTCGTTATATCACATGGATTAATTCATGGGGTCCAGGACTACGAGTTAGTCATTGATCGGAGAGTAGTCTCGATCATGTCTGTTATTATATCGAACCGCTAGGGTAACACACTTAAGGGGTTTCGACAAGACAACTAGAAAGGAAAGAGATCACCGGGAACGTCCCGGGAATGGTCCGATGGAGATCGAGCAGCGCCGAAATAGTTTTCGGAGCTAGAATAAATTATATATAATATGTTTGATATTAAATAGTGTAATTAATGTTTAAATATGATTTTATATATTAATTTTCGAATTTATTTAGTCCGATTTCCCTAAATGGGCCTTCTGGTCGAAAGAAGTCCCATAAGGGGGAAAACCCTCAAGGGGAAATTCGGTGGGGGGCTTTGGCCGGCCTAGGGGGGCCAAATGGGGCCCACCTAGGGTCGGCGCACCCTCCCTAGCCGCACCAAGGCATGTGGGATAGTCCCACATTGCCTGGCTAGGGAGGTTGGCTCCCCCCGGGATCCTATATAAGAAGGGTCACCCCTTGCCTTATAATTCACCAATTAATTCCCCAATTCTCTCTCGATCTCGTGATTCCCTTTGTCGGAGTTGCGCCGAGTTGAGAGGGGGATCTCTTCCACCATAACCCGCTCCCGCACTGCTGGTGTTCCGGTCCAAGTCTTCCGCTGCTCGTCCTGGACTGGAGCTTCGGAGGCCGTTGTCTCCACCGTATGTGTGTAACGCCCGGCGAGGTGCTGCGCTAGCGGTGCTCGGAGGCCTACTTCCTCCACCCGACTTCGAGGTCATCTTCGTCGTCATCGTCGCGCCAAGATCTTCGCGACCTAGAGGTCGGCTTCGTCGTCTTCGTCGTCAACGCTTGTGCGGGAGCGTAATCCCCGTTATTCGGTCTGCGAGGGTATGTATTCTGATCTCCATCGTACTTCTATATCTGCATAGTATAGATCTTGGCTAGTTTAAGGATATCGTTGATAGGAATTTTTTGTTTTCTACATGCGATCCCCTTCAGTGGTATCAGAGTCGATCTATCGTAGATATAGTTTTACGCTGTTAGAACCCGTGTTCTGCACGGGGGCACCGTTCCTGTTATTTGCTACCCTCTATCGTGCACTTGTGATTCCAGCGGCATCGAGTTGATGAAGCGGCCCGGACCGACTTTACGCGTACGCTTGCGCGAGACTGGTTCCACTACTGACATACGGGTTGCACCGTATCTGTGATTGGCGGGTGTCAGTTTCTCTCTCTTTAGTTGGCTTTGCATTTTCAGTGGAGGGCCCGAAAGGAATGCTTAAATATGCAATTATTGGATCGTTGTTCTGGTTATAAGGTTCGTAGGTATGAACCGGTTCTATTTACGACAACCCCAAGCCACGTAAAATATGCAAAAGATAAAGTAGAAGCGTCTAACTTTATTTTACAGGGGCTATGTGATATGGTCAAGGTAGGTTTATTAAATTGTTTATGAACTGCGGGCGCCAAAAAGACCATGGCGCATGGACCATATCACGTCGCATTACATTTGATGTTTTGTGTGCATCCTATATTGTGTGATTATATATATTAGTTACGCGGCGGTAGTTATATACAAGATGATCCCTTCATAATACCACTAGTGTTCTTCCTCATGAGCACCACCAAGAAAGTTCTACGTTATGAGGCAGGCCGTGACGATTGGGTGTCATACATATCGTCGTTCTCATACAGTGGGTGTAAGTCATGTTGCACAAGCGTTGCGTGGAGGTTATAGGGGCGAGCCTAGCATATGCAGATCTGGCCTCGGAACACGGAGACCGAAAAGGTCGAGCATGAGTCACAGAGTTGTTGTGATTGACAATTGTCTACCCTTGAAGTTGTGTTGCCGGCTCTGACGATGAGGGGTTGTGCAATGCATGGGGGTCGTGTAAACGCTTAAACGACCAGGAGGGATGTTCTTTTGAGTGGGAGTTCGGATAGTTATTTTCTAAAATACTAGAAGTCAAAATATAATGAACAAAGTCTGTTTTGCAAACCTTTGTAGATATTAACCAATGTAATAGCATCTTTTAAAATTAGGCGCCTTCCTGCGATTGAAAAACTTAAAAGGTTGGGTCCAAACTTCATAGTTTTATATTCCTTGTTTAAACCGTTAGCTCTTTGTGATACAATACCCGCTAGGAGATAAACCCGGAGATTCCACTAACAAAAGATAATTTGGATTATCAGATTTTGTGCGGATGATATCATCATAGTCCAGTGTATGCTATGATCTCTGCCATAGAGAACCAACGGTGGGTACAAGTTGTTAGATCGCGAGCATATGAGATGGTCGCTAAACTCGGGGTACCCCTAAAGTTGGGTTGATGAAGTTTATCAGTATGTTGACTGATTGTCTTCTCAACCAAGGTGGAAGAGAATACACACATTAAAGGATCACGTGGCATTCATACTTGGTGATATATGTTCATACTTGATGAACATTGAGACGCCTCGCTCAGCTCGATCACTGGATGACATACGTCGTTGCCAAGTGCAAATCCTCTGTCGTAGACTATGTCATGCAAGGGGAATCGTTCACCTTCATGGTTCTTGATTACGTTGGAAGTATCAAGAAGATGAAACAAATCGCCGGAAGTCATCGATGATGGTGTATATATGATACATGTTATGAATGTTTTAGCTAAGTAAGTACTCGCAGTAGTGACTAAGTTTTGAACTAGTCATGTTTTATGAAAACCAGGTTTACTGCTTGAGTAGCTTGAAAGGATGAGGCGACATTGCGTGTTGATAATGGCAGACAAATTGTTATGATGGCCGTAGACACTCTCCCTCTAGATCTACCATTTGGATAAATTCTTTATGATCGCCTGTTAGTATGATCGTTATAAGTGTGTCTCCTCTAGCGAGACACTTGTTCATATATGTTTGTGACAAATTCGGTGTCCTATATTTGTGAAGTAATCATATGTCGATTTGAATTTAGATGGTAGAAGATCCCACATTCATAATATTAATGTCAAAGGATACAAACTTAATAAAGACACCACATATGTGTGGCACTACCGTTTAATTCATGTCAATGTTATAGTCAATGCATTAGCTCCATACCGGATGGATCTACAAGTCCTTAGATTTGATCTTTTGACACTTGCAAAAATAACTATGACACCGTTTTCGGTAAACGGGCATATAACTTATTGATAGTCATGCATATAGATGTATGTGGTTCAATGAAGTAACTGACGGGTAGTGGAGACCTTTATTTCATGAACTTCACTGAACGTTTTGAGTATAGCTTGTTGAGAATCGTGCATATGGGTGTATGTGAATCAATGAAGTACTTTCACGTGTAGTGGAAGTATTTATTTCATAGACTTCATGGATATTCGAATAGATATATGGATATCCACTCAGGGAATGTTGGTCTGGAAATTTTGATTCGATCAAAGAAGTTCAGAATGAAGTAGGAAATAAACTTAACAAGAAAATCAAATTCCCGCGATACAGATCAAGGAAATAAAGATTTGAGTTATAATGTTGGCACATCATTGGAAGACTTGTGAAAAGAGTTCCACAAATTACGTCGCATGGAACACCATAGTGTTATGGTATGTTAGGACGTCGTAATTGCACCCTATCGGATAGTGTGTGGTAAATAAATCTCTTACCGAATTATTGTGATCATTAGAGTCACATGGTAGAAACGTAACATTCACGTTATTACCGGTAATAGGGAAACCATTTGAATCGATGGAGACAATACCCTACGAGTGATGGCGTGGCTTTTAGCCTGGATTCTCGCTTCAGCAATTTAGTGTTTCGATGTGATCAAACCTAAAATGGATTAATCTTAGTGTACCGTACCTAAATAGTTAGTTGGGTACATGTCTCACGACATAGGCAAAATCGTTGCGGGATATACCTTGCGAAAGAAATAGTTTCTTGTCCAAGGGTATAAGTGAGAAAGAAAGTAGAGCAAGACGAAGTTGATGAACTTTCTCTCCAGACATCAGAGTGGCGCAATCGAAAGTGTTTTCGATGTCATGCTCCACAGCTTGAAACAAGCTGATGATACAAGATCATGATGCTCTGAGCTCATACTAAGAACGTAGGCGTACGAGGTTGTGTTCCACATTGTGTGTTACGACAATCTTGTTATGAAGGTCATATTAATGGAATATGACAGACGTACAAACTATGAAGAAGAGATGGTGGACCTAAGTCGTGAAATGGCTATGAGTCATGTATGATATGAAATAAAATCCATGTACGATTATCAGGTAATGACTTGTGAGATCTTCTTGATGGCATCTAGGATGTTAACATAATATGGAATTTTATGAGAGAGTAGACATTGAAAAGGATCGATTTGTCGTGAAACAGTTCCAACAGCTTCAAAAGTTGACCACAATGAGAGTTTGTATCAAGTGGCGAAGCCTAAATCTGTTCTGGTTCGTTTAGCAATTACTATAATTTCGAATGAGAAATTAATAGATGGATAAGAAAACCATGTTTGTTAATAGTGTCATTAAGAAAGATTTGTAATCAGTACAATAATGGTTTGTAATCCCGAGGATGCTAAACATGTATGCGAACTTCAGTTGTCCATTCATGGGCTGAAGCAAGCGTATCAGAGCTAGAATCTTCACTTTGATAATGTGATCAAAGGATTTTGGAGTTGTCCAAAATAGTTGAAGAAACCTGCATTTGCAAAGAAGTGAGTGGGGGCAAAGTAACTTTCTTGATCTTATATGTGGAAGGCATATTTGAGTGGGAGCTAAGTGTCATTTGTGATTTTATATGTAACGACATATTGAATGACACAGATCCTCTAGTAGAGTATAAAAGATTATTTAAGTGATTAAATTTTTTATGAAATGAAGTTAGGAGTATTAGGCATCCGATTTATAATTGTATAGATCGTAAGGGGCTTAATAAACTTAGGTCGGAATATTTCCTAAGTTAAGATTCTGAGTGTATCAGAATAGAACAAGCAAAGAAGATTGTTCTTGCTTGTATGACTAGGCAAAATATTAAGTTTATCTTGGCATTTTCAGTAATAGCAAATGATGTTCGACATTCTCTATGTATCAGACATAGATGCTATCATACTAAAAGCTCGACTTAGTGTGACCCAAGTTCTTGGTTGAAGAACAGGTTCTAGAGTGATCCTTGTGTGGATCAATGAACAAACGTTAAGTATATTTTTCAGTGTCTATGAGAACTGAAGATATGTTTTCTAGTAAAGGGTAAGAGTGGAAAGGCAACTTGTCGTAAAGCGGTTACGATGATGCAAGTTATGACACTGACCCATACGACTAGAAATCTCATATAGGAGATGTCCTTTATTTTGAAGAAAGACATGGTTAGCTTGCGAAGTCGCATATGAATGCACTGTCGCATAATCTACATAGGTATAGAAATATATGGCAACTTCATAAGTAGCAAGTGTGATTGGACTGAGCAGTTTTCCGAGTGTATGTGGTCTCCTTATTAGATCTCTTAGACTTTTAAGGCCCATGCTACGCGAATGTTCGAGTCTCACTCCATCCACTAGAATATATTTCACCGTCATCGTAAAATACGGGATGATGTCAAACTAGGTGACATAGAAGTGTTGCAAAGCACATATATGTCTCAATGTGTGAGATCTATTGACTGTATTCCTCTTCCACGAGGCGAGCAGGCACCATGATGCTATGGGTGTTGAGCTTTTACCAAGTTGTAAATTAGATTAAGTGTTACTCTAGTACAAGTGGGAGACTGAAGGGAATATACCCTAGAGGCACTTAATAAACATAGTTTATTGGCAATATCCCAATTGTTCATTATACGCTTTTTTACCATGCTATAACTGCATTAAGCGAAAACATTAATACATGTGTGGTAGATAAACAACCAGGTCCCTAGTTGCCTCTACTAAGACTAGTTTCGTTGCGCGATTGATGATCGAGGTTTTCCGATAATAGGGCATGGCGCCGGTCGGCAATGAAACTCATATCGTTGGTGTAACGATGTGATGGACATACCCAGTATTTATAGGACATAGTCATTACGCCTTAAAACCGTGAGACCAACTCTTATGGTTATGCCTGGAAGATATTTTGATTGCACCAAACGTCGTATCTTATTTAGTATGACAATACCGGTGATACTTTTGGGTATCGGAAAGGGGTAGTTGAGACGAGGGGTCAACAGCGGGATTTGTCAGTCCATATAGCCGGATAGATACTCTAGGTCCCACTCGGTGAGATTATGTCAAATGCGTTTGCAAACATGTGACTAGGTCACCAGCTGACATAATATCATAGACGAGTAGAAGATAACGATGTCGGTAACGAGATCATGTTAGGTATGGAGATATCTGAGAATGATGCTCGGACGCGCTAAGTATCGACATGAAAAAGGGTTTAAGACTAGACGTCCAGGTTTGATAGATGAAAGTCATTTGTTATATCACAGGGATTAATTCATGGGGTCCAGGCCTACGAGTTAGTCATTGATTGGAGATGTAACATCCCAAATTTTACAAATTCAAAACATGCATACAGCCATCATATCATCATTGTATTCTAAAATCTTTAGTGGTCACTTTGTCTCCTTTTATCAATTAACAAATGAAACAATATTTAAAATGCACTAATTATGTATTGAACAAGAAGTTAAATTTCACTAAACTTTATTAAGCCCTAAATGTTATAAAAGGGTTCTATTTTGATAGGCTTTTCAAACATATTTTTTCATAATTTTCTGAAGAATTTTAAATCAAATTCTGTTTTAAATTTGAAGTTAGGAATATTAAAACAGAACAAAATAAGAAGAATAAAGAAAAACAGGCCGGCCGAGCCGGCCTAGCCCCTTTTTCCCACGCGAGCGTCGCAGCACAGCCCACCGCCGGCCCACCCGCAGCCCACACGCGCGCCCCCTTTCCCTCCTGTCGCTGACACCTCGGGCCCGCGTGTCAGCTTCGTCCCCAACCGCCTCCGCTCGCCGCGCACGACCTCGACGCCACGCCGCTCACTCCGCGCACCATCTCCACTTCCTCGAGCCGCGTAATGGTGCGCTGACCGCGCCACTTTAAACCCCCGCACCCCCGCTTCCATTTCCCAAACCCGTACTCCCCAAACGCACCGCCGAGCTGCTTCAAACCGAGCTCGTCGAACCGCCGCCGCCGCCGCCGCTGTCCGTCTCCGATTTTGGTGAGTCCGGCAAACCTCTCCCCCTCTCGTCTCTTCCTCTCGCACCCCCTAGTCTTGCGCACCTCTCTGACATCATCCGGTGAACCTAGGGGCACGGAGGCGACGAGAACGTCCGGAAACCGAGCGCCCGAGTCCGTCGTGCACAGTCAACGCCGTCGAGACCCTACCGGCGCACGAAGACCCCCACCGACAACCGCGACTGCACCCTCAACCCCGCCTCGACTCCCTCTGTCCCCAGGTACCAACCGCGTGGCCCGAACCCCTCTGTTCCGCCGCATCCGTGCTCGCCGGGCATGGCGCCGCCGCGGCCGGAGTTTGCTCCGGTGAAACGCGCCGCCCGCGCTAGGTCTTGAGATCTAGGGCCGTTGGATCGAGATCTAACAGTTCAGGTTTAATCTTTTTGCGAGTAGGATTCAGTGGATCCGGAGCGTTCGCGTTAGTTAGATCGAACGGTCCAGATTAATCGCCTGTCTGAAAAATTGATAAATAAAACAGAAAACAATTCAAATTTCAAAAATTCATAACTTTCAAACTATAAGTCCAAATTTAACAAACTTTATATCGTTGAAAAGCTCCTCTCATGTAGATTATTTTGGCATCATTACTTTTCTATTTTGCAGCTGTTAAAATGGAATATTTCACAGAGAATAATTTCGGCCATATAGTCCATAACTTAATTTCCAAGAATATTTTTAAAAAGTGAAACCTAGGTTAAATGTTGCTATATTGTACCCTCTGTCCAGAGGAATTAAAATATAAATTTTCGAATAACTAATTATACAAGTGCAATTATTCTGTGTAAAACTATTTAAATCAAATGATTTTTTAAATGCAAATTAAATTAAAATTTGGTTCATGCCATCATGCATACATTTAATAACCAGTGAACTATTAAAGTGTTTTACACCTATAATAATGAGGATTGCATCCACGTTTGCATAGCATTGTTTTGGTAACGTGCATATGTATTGAATCAATGTATGTTTGTTGTTGTTAGATTGTGCGGAGTGCCTCAAGTGTTGTGAACAGTGTAACTTCAACTCTTCAGTTGGCCAAGGCAAGTGACGCTCATAAACCACCTATTATTTTCACTATATGCATAGTAGAGTTTTTCTGTAGTATGCATGTTAGGAGTTGTGTGAAGTTACTATATTATGCTATGCTCCTATGTAGTGTTTAGCTATTTCCCCCACCCTGAGCTTAGAAGCAAGAACACATAGTAGGATGCTTAGCCAAGCAATGAAAAATGTTTTGACTAGTTGGATAGTGGAAAATTAATGAAATTAATTAATGAACTACCTGGGTGCTGGTTGGAGAACCATGGTGGGTGGCTACTCACGGGGTCCATGTCTATGGTTCATGTCTATGGTAATTACCCTTGGTGGAAGCGCACAAATGTGGAAAGTCACCCAGGCTTAAAGAGATTGTAGACACACCTTGCTTAGAAGCTTCCAGTGCAACCACAGGTCATATGGGCTCTGTCTTGATCACATAAGTTGCGAGACCCCGAGATCCGCGTGACCAGCAGATGTAGGGTCATAGGTGGGGATGGGTCCGCTTTATGGATTTTGGGGAATTGCTTCTGAAAGGTCTCGTCTCGGTCTTCTCTTTTCCATTTCATAATTGGGTGACATGGACGAGGGAATGATTGGATCTTGTGGTGCTCACTGTTGTCTATCAGTGGTACTCTTTCTCTAAGATGAAAAGTTGTTTTATAAATGATAGGACAAAACTTGCTTTATGCAAATCAGCCTGAAACTCCACCGAGCCAAATATGCATGTAGATATAGTCTTAGTAATTTTTAGTCACAAAGTGTCATCTTGCCACCACAATTCAATTGTGCTGACCCAATATAGTTTGGGCTGCAACTCACCATTGCAGGACACTCAGACGAGGAGTAAGGATTGTTAGGCTCGCGAGTCTCCAACCAACATGCTTTGCCTGTGGCACGTGATGAAGATGGACCTCATTTATCCATTTGCTTTCCGATGTGTGTTTATTTCGGTTTGAGCTAGCCATGAGCTATGCACCTTGTATCGAACCATTTTATTTCTGGATCATCATGTAATGAATATTGATACAGTGTTATGGTATTTCATATTAAACTGTGTGTGCTAGCAAGTCGATCCAGGGACTAGCACTATACACAGGAGGTCGCTACCTTATAATGAGGAGGGCTACCTTTACAGGAGATGCGTCTTGATCATGTCTGTTATTATATCGAACCGCTAGGGTAACACACTTAAGGGGTTTCGACAAGACAACCGGAAAGGAAAGAGATCACCGGGAACGTCCCGGGAATGGTCCGATGGAGATCGGGCAGCGACGAAATAGTTTTTGGAGCTAGAATAAATTATATATAATATGTTTGATATTAATTAGTGTAATTAATGTTTAAATATGATTTTATATATTTATTTTCGGATTTATTTAGTCTGATTTCCCTAAATGGGCCTTCTTGTCGAAAGAAGGCCCATAAGGGGGAAAACCCTCAAGGGGAAATTCGGTTGGGTGCTTGGCCGGCCTAGGTGGGCCAAATGGGGCCCACCTAGGGCCGGCGCACTCTCCCTAGCCGCACTAAGGCATGTGGGATAGTCCCACATTACCTGGCTAGGGAGGTTGGCTCCCCCCGGGAGCCTATATAAGAAGGGGAACCCCTGGCCTTTTAATTCACCAATTAATTGCCCAATTCTCTCTCGATCTCGTGATTCCCTTTGTCGGAGTTGCGCCGAGTTGAGAGGGGGATCTCTTCCACCATAGCCCGTTGTCGCGCTGCTGGTGTTCCGGTCCAAGTCTTCCGCTGCTCGTACTGGACTGGAGCTTCCGAGGCCGTCGTCTCCACCGTATGTGTGTAACGCTCTGCGAGGTGCTGCGCTAGCGGTGCTCGGAGGCCTACTTCCTCCACCTGAACTCGAGGTCATCTTCGTTGTCATCGTCGCGCCGAGTTCTTCGCGACCTAGAGGTCGGCTACGTCGTCTTTGTCGTCAACGCTTGTGCGGGAGCGTAATCCCCGCTATTCGGTCTACGAGGGTCTGTATTCCGATCTCTGCCGTACTTCTATATCTGCATAGTATAGATCTTGGCTAGTTTAAGGATATCGTTGCTAGGATTTTTTTTGTTTTTTGCATGCGATCCCCTTCACTTGGATCCCCGTGGCGTGCCACGTAATTTCTCGACTTTTATCATCAAGGAGTTGATTATCTCCCCCTAAAGTCGGGAAAAGATCCTCATCGAAGATGCAATCAGCGAAACGGGCCGTATGACATCACCTGTCGCGGGGTCCAGGAACCTGATTATGGACACAGTCTCATAACCAACGTATATCCCCGACTTACAGAGCGGTCCCATCCCAGATCGCTGAGGGGGTGGTATAGGTACATATACGTGGCAACCGAACCTACGAAGGTGGGAATTTTTCGGTGCTGACCCTTGCGCAAGCTGCATAGGAGAGTGGATGTTGTAGGACGATGGTCGAAAATTGATGAGATTGGCCGCGTGTAACACTGCGTGGCCCCAACATGTAGTTGGTAAATTACAACCCTGAAGGAGCGGTTTGGCAATGAATTTAATTCTTTTAATCAATGCCTCTGCAAGTCCATTTTGTGTGTGGACGTGTGGTACAGAGTGTTCAACTTTGATTCCCATTGCCATGCAATAATCATCGAATGCCTTTGAAGTAAATTCACCGGCGTAGTCCATTCTAATAGACTTATACGATAATCAGGGAATTTATTCCTCATTTGTATAATATGCGAGATCAATTTTGTAAAAGCATGGTTCCTTGTTGACATCAGCCAAACATTGGACCATTTAGAGGAAGCATCGATGAGCACCATAAAGTACCTAAACGGTCCCGAGAGTGGCTGAATAGGACTGCATATGTCCCCTTGGATACGCTCCAAGAACGCGGGGATTTCATCCTTCACCTTTAGGGGCGATGGTCCCCCGTAGCGCATGCGAGGCACACGAAATCATCTGGATTTGGGAAATGTTTCACATTGACAGTATGGCCATTCGAGTTGTTAATTATATTTCTCATCATTCTAAGACCAGGATGGCCTAACCTATCATGCCAGAGGCTGAAAAGTTCAGAGCTTCTAAAAACAGTTTTAAGGGTAGTGTACATGGGTGGTGCTACTATGTTGGTGTAGTACAACCCTGTAGCGAATGAAGGAAGCCTTTCGACTACCATTTTCATCGTGCTTTGTGATGATTAGGTACTCCTTACCCGTGTCATCATCATAGGTCTCAACATGGAAACCATTCGCACGAATATCTTTAAAACTTAAGAGAGTACGAGTCGATTCCGGATACAACAATGCATCATTAATGATCAATGTTGTTCCCATGGGGAGTAAAATAGTGGCTCGTCCGGAGCCAACTATATGAGGACCGCATTCGGCGATCGTCGTAATATTCCCCTCAATCTTAGTGATGGACTCAAAGTACTTTGTTTCTCCCAAGATGGTATTAGTGGTGCCGCTATCGGCAAGGCACGTTTCCTCAATGCGGGCGCCACACGTGTTCTAAAATATACCGTCTAATTAATAAAATGAAGCGACGAAGAAGCTACATTAATAAATAAACGCTCAAATATTTCAGAACATAACATGAATATCTCTATTAAATAATGGAATAAATGAATGAGAACAAAGTCATCCAATCGTTGATAAACAAATAAATGTTGGTGAAACAAATATTATTGCTCACATAGAGCTTACAACCAAATCGAAATAATTGTATCAATTTATTGCCATAAAGGAATCGTAAGTAAATGAAGAGAATCTAGGTGGACTCAACAAAGTATCCATTCACTTCAGCCGCAATCTCGAGTTGGTTGATCTTCTCTTCATTAGCGATCATCACCGTGGCAGAGTCGATGTCCAACTGTGACGTTGGAGGGGGCACGGTGTGCTCAACCTCCATGCACACGGTAGCGTTCGTGGGAACCTCCACAGGTGCCTCCACAAGCGCCTCACTCTGCGCCGCAATGGGTGCGACAGTGGGCGTTGGGATCATCACGGGCGCCGCAGCGGGCGCCGGTGGTGCCACCACCTAGACAAGGTGTGTCTCGCGCGCCTTCTTGGCCCTATACGCGTCCACAGCGTGTTTTGGGGCCCGTCACTGCCTGGAGAAATGGGTCTCGGAGCCGCAATGGAAGCAATTCTGGGGCCTTGCCTCCCCCAGACCCGCCTTTTGGTGCTTGGTCGGGTGGGGAGGTTTAGGTCCCTTCTTGCCGTTCTTGCCACGCTTCTTGAACTTTGGCTGGCGCACCTTGTAGGCGCCTGCATGAGCTTCCTGACTTGGACCCCCTCCGAAAGGCTGCGTTTGAAGTTCTTTTTGAGAACCTCATCCTACGCCTCAGCCACTTGGAGAGCGTCGATAAGCAAAGCGTATTGCGTGAACTTCTCCTGACGGTAGTTCCGCGCACTCTGGGGAGCTGATGGATGGAACGTGGAGAGAGTTTTCTCAATCTTCTTACTATCCATGGTAGTGACACCACCACACTCAAGAGAGGTAGTAATCTTGTGTAACTTTGAGTTATAATATCCCATCGTCTTGAAGTCCGTAAACCTCAGACGCATCCATTCCGCCTCCGCCAGTGGCTGAATGGTGTATTTCGGCCTAGCGAACCGTGCCTCGAGGGCGGTCCATAAGGCTGAAGCACTCCGTTCGGCCATGTACTCATGTTTCAAGGTGGTACACAGATGATGGTCGGGTAAGTGCTACTTGGGCGTTTTCTGTCGGAGTGGTGGCGCTGGCGGACGTCCGGGTCCCCTCGTCCAGCACTCCCTTAAGCATGCGGCCCTCGAGGACGAGTCCAACGTCCGAGGCCCAGATCAGGTAGTTCATCGCGTTCTAGGCTAACTCCTCGAATTCCCGGTTCATGATTCCGGCCATCTACGATTTATGTAAAAATACATCAGATTACAGCAGGTAATCGATTGCATAAAGCGATGTTGATACAAAGATTTCAATAAGACAACGTTCCAAAATTTAAAAGAACATACTAAAAATGCTCTACTAAGTATTAAAACAATTAATTAATGTAGTAAAACATGATATAAAAGCATGTACATAGAGATATTATTATAAGCGCATTTTAAACGTGAAATTTGGTCCTAAAAATGATTTTCCGTAGCCTTTTAATGCCTAAATATACATTTCTCAGCAAAACAGACTATTTTAGGGACTTAAAGATAAATTATTCAGCAGGAATAAAATTATACAAGAAACTAGAAAAGTACATATGCTAAAAATGCAAATTTACAGGCCTCCCCGTATTGAATCTGGTCCGATACGCAGCAGGCCGAAAAACAGGCCGAAACAGAAAAACCACTGCCCAAATAATAGAACCAGCCACCAAGTACTTTTTTTAGGAACGGCTGACGGGCCAAATCTGGCCTGTTACCGTTCGTGTGGTTGGGTCAGTTGCTCAGCCGATCGATCGATCGATAGCTAGGGTTCAGCTCTGGCGGCCGCCGCCGCATTTCGTGTAGTGCAGCACAGCGGCCAGCGCGCGAGCGTCCAGTCGCCAGCTGTAACCTGCAGCGGGTAGGTGCGGTAAGCGACCGTGGGCGTCCAGCGGCACCAGCGCGGCGCATCGAGCACGCGGCGGCCAGCAGGCCAGGCGCAACGTGGCGAGCAGCTAGCGGCCAGTACCGCCAGCATGCAGGCGCGATGATAGCGGCCAGCTGGGCCAGACGCTCACGGCGGCGCAGTCAACAGGGCTCGTGCAACATCGATGGCAGGCGGCGCAGTGGCTAGGCGATGTCGACCAGCGGGGCCGGAGCTCTCGGCGGTGCGGCCAAAGGGGCTCGCGACAGCGGGGGGGAATGCAGCCAGGCGGCGAGGAGACGACGGTCAGCAGGGCCGGGGCTCACGCGGCTAGCGGTGCAACAATGGACACAGAAGTCAGATTTCATCGTCGAGTCTATGCGGAACCCGGCGGCGCGTTGCACAACGGGTGCATCACGGCGGTACCGTGATCATCTGGATCACGTACCGACTCACTCTGGTGTCGTCATCAAATCTCCCGTGAATCCGAGAGCATCGACATTGGTCGGCAACGTGTTCGTCAGCTCAGCTCTCGGGAGAGAAATCGACACCATAGGTATCATCTAAAGATTATGATAGACGCAAAAACGGAAATAAAATCTCGATACAGATCCATTTTTGTGATCAGATTGGTGTTATACCTTCGCGATCGATGCAGGGAGTCTGCTTGAGATAGGCTCGACGGAGAGTCGGTGCTGATAACTGAAGGAGATATGCCCTACAGGCAATTGATAAAGTGTATTCTTTATCATATCTCGTTTGTTCATAATAGGTTTTTGTGTCATGCTAGAACCGTATTAAGCGGAAACATTAATGCGGGTGTGATACGTAAACAATCAGGTCCCTAGTAGCCTCTACTAAGACTAGTTTCGTTGCACGATTGATGATCGAGGTTTCCCAGTCATGGGGCATGGCGCCGGTCGGCAATGAGAGTCATATCGCTGGAGAGCGATGTGATGGACATACCCAGATTTGGAGAACGTAGTCGTTACGCCTTTGACCGTGAGATCAACTCTTATTGATATTCCCGGAAGATACTTTGATTGCACCAAACGTCGTATCTTATTTAGTATGACAATAACGGTGATACTATTGGGTATCGGAAAGGAGTAGTTGAGACGAGGGGTCAAGAGCGGGATTTGCCAGTCCGCATAGCAGGATAGATACTCTCGGGCCCACTCGGTGAGATCATGTCTAATGAGCTTGCAAGCATGTGACTAGGTCACGAAGACATGAGATCATGAACGAGTAGAAGATAGCGTCGTCAGTAACGAGGTAGGGATTAGTTATGAAGATATCTATGGAACGACGCTCGGACGTGCTAAGTATCGTTATGGCAAAAGGTCTAAGACTTTGCGTTCAGGTTTGATAGATGAAAGTCATTCGTTATATCTCAGGGATTAATTCATGGGGTCCAGGCCTACGAGTTAGTCGTTGATCATTGAGGAGTCTTGATCATACCTGATATTATATCGAACCGCTAGGGTAACACACTTAAGGGGTTTCGACAAGACAACCAGAAAGGAAGGAGATCACCGGGAGCGTCCCGGGAGAGGTCCGATGGAGATCGGGCAGCGCCGAAAGAGTTTTCGGAGCTAGGAAAAATTATATATATTATGTTTGATATTAATTAGTGTTATTAATATGCAAATATGATTTTATATATTTATTTTCGAATTTATTAAGGCAGATTTCCCTAAATGGGCCTTCCGGACGAAAGAAGGCCCAAGAGGGGGGGGAACCCCCTTGGGAATTCGGTGGGGGCTTGGAGGCCGGCCTAGGTGGGCCAGATGGGGCCCACCAGGGGCCGGCGCACTCCCTTGGCCGAACCAGGCTGTGTGGGATAGTCCCACATTGCCTGGCTGGCAAGGTAGGCTCTCCCTCGGAGCCTATATAAGAAGGGGCACCCCCAGCCTTTTAATTCACCAATTAATTCCTGATTTCTCTCTCGATCTCGTGGTTCCCAAGTCGGAGCCGCGCCGAGCTGAGGAAGAGGGGATCTCCTCCACCATAGCCCGCTGCCGCGCTGCTGGTGTTCCGGTCCAAGTCTTCCGCTGCTCGTCCTGGACTGGAGCTTCGGAGGCGTCGTCTCCACCGTACGTGTGCGACTCCCTGCGAGGTGCTGCGCTAGCGGTACTCGGAGGCCTGCTTCCTCTACACGACCTTGAGGTCGGCTTCGTCGGTCTTCATCGACAACGTTTGTGCGGGAACGTAATCCCCGCTTTCGGTCTACAAGGGTACGTATTCCGATCTCCGTTCGTACTACTATATATCTGCATAGAATAGATCTTGGCATGCTTTTAGGATATCATCGGTAGGAAATTTTTTGTTTTCTGCACACGATCCCCTTCAATAACGTGTTACACAAGCTCTGCCGGATGGCCGGTCCCGAGGGTGTGTAGCGTAGAGGAAGTAGTCAAAGTAGTCGAAGACGCGAGGCACACACACGAACAAAAAGTAAATTGACACAAGGTATAGGCAAATTCTCTCTTTATTATCTCTGGAACTGGTGTTACAGTTCGTACAATGCCTTGCTTTATATAGAGGGAAGGGATATAAGGATAGACCCACCTAACGTACAAAGTGGAGGGATTGACGACTTAGGAGAGTCCACCGTCTGGGATTTCTCCACGCACGACCAGCCCAAGTTTCCCAACAAGATGTTCTCTCCAAATCGAAGAGATTTATTCGTGGAATCGTATTAATTGCATCCTTGGTACTCTCTCCCATATCTCACCATTTGGTCGGTTAAAATTGTGTTATTTTTTTGGATATTGCTTACTTTAGGTCAAACTCTAGTTTTATGAATTTCTTCCAAATCCATTGTTTTAATTGATCCATTGTGGGTTATACGGTGTTTGTGACGTGTATAAAACAATTTGGTTAGTCACGTACATAATTTGAACCTAGAACTATGATTGGGTCTAGAGTTTGGGGTAGTGGTTAAAGTATATGTCTAATTTAAATATGTATGATGTGTTCATATTGCACGAGGTATTTTACACTGTTTGTTGACATGCATATCGATCGTGAACGTATACATTATGTTAACAATAGGCGTTTTTAGGAACACAATGGAGTATGTTAAAAATGAGGATAAAGTGGTGATTTTTGGCACTAGTTCGACTTATGTCGAGGTTGTGGCAAGAGTAAAAAAGTTTTGAAACAGATCAATCCTAGGGAGATGAAAATAATTTTGTAGAGTTGGGACACCATACTCTTGAAATAATAAAATACCTATCGTGCGCGAGTTGAATTGGGGAGCATATAAAGAGATTGTGGAGGTGTCGCCCGAGTGGTTTGCTACCAATGTCGAAGGATATCGGTTGCATATTGATTTGAGGCGGTACGACTCCCCACACGATATAGTGACCCCACCTCGGGAGATATGTCACTTTATGATGTTTTCAAGATGAATGATACGAGACAACCTCTTGTCAGCCTACAAATTGAATTGGACATGAATGACAATGACTCGTTAGTCGGAAATTTATGATTATACCACAATTATGAATGATAATGGTTGATCCAAGCCTATTGAGCCAACTTTATGATGTTGGTAATTTATTATGATGTATACATCATATTTGCATCTTGTCACATCATTGTACCTTTGTTTTTAAGTATTCATGGGATTTTCCTTGAAATCAAATTATTTTGGTATCTAACTCTAGAAGGCGGGAATTCTTGTTATTCGTATTTATAACTTTGAAAAACTTCGGGACATCAAATGGATCAATAATTCCTGATAAATCAATATATTTGGAAGACGAGAATTATGAGATCAAGATAGATTTCAAACAACCAGCGAGGCTGCAGATGGGTCCTTCGATGAGCCTAGTGGGGCCTAATGCACCGAGAAGGGCATTTGGTCCCTCGTTTGTCCGATCAGCCCAATTCTTTTGTCGGTGCCATTGGTTTGAACTAAAGCTATCCATATAAGGTGTGGTTTCCCAAACTTCCAAAATAAGCAGACACAAACACATAAACACCAAAACAGAAGGAAGCCGCCGACGGAATATCGAAGGGGGGAAACATTGGGGGGAAATTGCCCTCGGTTAAGCTCACGGGTCTCTCCAACATCTTCGTCATTGCCTAGATAGAGGGTTTAGTCCTCCCTCGTGCTCTTGGGTTCTAACAGTAGTTTGAATATTCTCTCTATGTACTATCTTGTATTAGAACCGTATGAGTTTTAAAGGGAATATGCCCTAGAGGCACTTAATAAACATAGTTTATTGGCAATATCCCAATCGTTCATTATATGTTTTACATCATGCTATAACTGTATTAAGCGAAAACATTAATACATGTGTGGTAGATAAACAACTAGGTCCCTAGTAGCCTCTACCAAGACTAGTTTCGTTGCGCGATTGGTGATCGAGGTTTTCCGATCATAGGGCATGGCGCCGGTCGGCAATGGAAGTCAGCGATGTGATGGACATACCCAGTATTTGTAGGACATAGTCATTACGCCTTAAGACCGTGAGATCAACTCTTATTGTTATCCCTGGAAGATACTTTGATCGCACCAAACGTCATATCTTATCTAGTGTGACAATAACGGTGATACTTTTGGGTATCGAAAAGGGGTAGTTGAGACGAGGGGTCAACAGCGGGATTTGTCAGTCCGCATAGCCGGATAGATACTCTAGGGCCCACTCGGTGAGATTATGTCAAATGAGTTTGCAAACATGTGACTAGGTCACCAGCTGACATAATATCATAGACGAGTAGAAGATAGCGATGTCGGTAACGAGATCATGCTAGGTATGGAGATATCTGAGAATGATGCTCGGACACGCTAAGTATCGCCATGACAAAGGGTTTAAGACTATACGTCCAGGTTTGATAGATGAAAGTCATTCATTATATCACAGTGATTACTTTATGGGGTCCAGGCCTATGAGTTAGTCGTCGATCATAGAGGAGTCTTGATCGTACCTGTTATTATATCGAACCGTTAGGGTAACACACTTAAGGGGTTTTGACAAGACAACCGGAAAGGAAAGAGATCACCGGGAACGTCCCAGGAGGGGTCCGATGGAGATCGGGCAGCGCCGAAAGAGTTTTCGGAGCTAGAAAAAATTATATATATTATGTTTGATATTAATTCGTGTAATTAATATGCAAATATGATTTTATATATTTATTTTCGAATTTATTTAGGCTGATTTCGCTAAATGGGCCTTCTGGTCGAAAGAAGGGCCATGGGGGGGGGGACCCTCAAGGGAATTTTGTGGGGGAGGCTTGGCCGGCCCACCTAGGGCCGGCGCACCATCCCTAGCCGCACCATGGCTGTGGGATAGTCCCACATTGCCTGGCTAGGGAGGTTGGCTCCCCTCGGGAGCCTATATAAGAAGGGGCACCCCTGGCCTTTTAATTCACCAATTAATTCCCAATTTCTCTCTCGATCTCGTGGTTCCCTTGTCGGAGCCGCACCGAGTAGAGGAGGGGGATCTCTTCCACCATAGCCCGCTGCCGCGCTGCTGGTGTTCCGGTCCAAGTCTTCCGCTGCTCGTTCTGGACTGGAGCTTCGGAGGCCGTCGTCTCCACCGTATGTGTGTGACGCCCTGCGAGGTGCCGCGCTAGCGGTACTCGGAGGTCTACTTCCTCCACCCGACCTCGGGGTCATCTTCGCCATCTTCGTCGCGCCGAGTTCTTCGCGACCTAGAGGTCGGCTACGTCGTCTTCGTCGTCAACGCTTGTGCGAGAGCGTAATCCCCGCTATTCGGTCTACGAGGGTATGTATTCCGATCTCCGCCGTACTTCTATATCTGCATAGTGTAGATCTTGGCTAGTTTGAGGATATCGTTGCTAGGAATTTTTTTGTTTTCTGCACACGATCCCCTTCAAGTTTTTCGTCATGATTATTGTCACATTTGTATAATCATCTTGGTGGATATGTTGATTATAAGATGGGTGATGCGATGCAATTTTTTTGTTGAGAAACACATTACTCACAAACACACACGTACAGACACCCCTATGAACGTACGCACGCAAACTCTACCCCTATGAGCACTTCCGAGAGACTGGTCAGGCAGATCTTAAGGTTGACGAAGTCATCATATTCGCCTCGCTGTTGACGGGCACGTCACCTACCACTGAAAGCATAGCGCCGGATAAATCCTGTAAAATCCAGAAAAGTGTGAGCACCCATGTCAAGTCTAGTATTTAAACCTGGGTGGACTAGTTACACCACAAGGAACCAACCAGCTGAGCTAGTCCCACTTCACTATGTGATGCAATTATTAGTTCATGCTATACTGCTTTTGTGCAAAAACTACCCCGTTCTTTTGCATTCACTCAATTTTCTAAAAAGGTACTCGACCTGTTGTTCAGATACGAACTAAATTGAGTAAACATATATAACAAAACGTGACTAGATATTTGATACATGTAACTATTTAAATGTAAAATATCTTATTTCAAAAAACCGAGGACTGGCGGTAAACTTTACCGCTTGTTGTTCTGGCCTTTATGGGCCAGTGATCTGTCATGGCTATGGAAAATAAAACTATTTGATGGGCCGAGTAAGCATGCGTTTAAAACCTGGCAGGCACTGACAAACCGTGCGTCGGGCGCCGCCGTCTCGGCGTCTCCCCCTCTTCACCCCTCATCTCGCGCCGACACGCCCTGCGCCGACGCCGCCGGCCTCACGCGCGCGAGGAGATCGACCGGCTGATCAAGGCCTCTATCCTCGTAAGTACCCGCCGACCGCCGTTGATAGCGTAATTACTAGCAGTTTCTTGGATTAGCCCAAGAATCCAAGATACAACCGGCGTCGGCGTAGCAAGATCTTGGTTCCTACGGATAGTTTCTCCACCTCTCTCGTGCGTGCAACCGGCGGCGTCCGGTGCCGCATTCTCGAGCTCGCCCACTGCCATTATCGTCGTAGTAGGCGCGCGCTGCTGCAGTTCCTTGGATCAGCCCAAAAATGCAAGATACAGACACCAGGCTGCCTCTACCACAGTGAACCCCGTAGTGCAGTACTATCATCGACCACCATCTGAGCTGACCCCAATGAATGAGGGAGACAACCGAAGCCCTTCTCGCCATGTAATCCAAGCCCAATTACTAGAATCCATCAATGCAATGCAATGCAATGCGACGCCCACTTCACTTCACTTCACTGTGCCACTCCCTCTGAACTCTGAAGCCCCGACCCTGACGACGCTGCCTGGGATCGACGACCATTAATCCTTCCCCTTCGCCGCCCACATGGCCGGCCCGGCCCTCGTCGCACTAGCTCTCCCCCTGCTCTACCTTCCTATCCTACGTATTACATGCAGTTGGTCTCTCGTACTGGCCGTTCGGTGGATGATTAAGCCGGCCGAGGGTGTCGTATCCCGGTTCGTCAGGTTCTCGCTTGTCGACGAGAAGGAGGACCGTCGCGCAAACTTTACGACTGCGCTGCTGCTAGTACAGCGGCATTGACGCCCGCATTCATGCCGTCGCCTGCCTACCTCGTGACATGCTGCGTGCGCCGGCCGGCCGGTAGGTAGTTCAGGTCAATGCCGTGTGTGGATGTGGAAGAGAGAACATACTACCGTATTGTAATAGGCCTGGAATCACATATATATCTCGTAGGTAGGCTAATCGATGATCACACATTTCGTTGCAATTTCTATTGTACACGAGTTGCCACGCATTGCACACGAGTTGTGTTTTGTGAATCAAGTTTGAGTTGTGTTTCGTGAAAGATTATTTACTGGGAGTTGTATGTGTCAACACGCATGACGTGCTTGACACATGCCCTGTGCATCCACCACTTGGCGATTGTGTTCTCTATACCGATAGAAGAGGATGGGCGGATCCAGAACTCTCTCTGGCTATGACTATTGCAACTCTATCAGAAACGTCGTATTTTTGCATGGATAGAGTTGAGAAGAGTTCTTACTATCAGAAAGGGAAAACTGGAAACAATGGCGTCACTGCCACACTGGCCGATCGGCCTGGCGTGGCATGGCATGGCGAGTTCTTACTCGAACCATTTACTCCGCTGCTGCTGCTGGAGAGTGGAGACTGGAGTGCGTCACTGCATTAACGCGGCTCACCAACTCATTCGCTTCCGCGCAATAACTCCCCCTTCTTCCCCTCGCCGTCCGTCTTCACTCTCCCACTCCGACCTCCTCGAGCAACTGTGCACTGCGCCAACGTCGCTGCCGCTGCAGCAGCGTTCTACCACCACCACCACTACTACAACGTCGTATTAAACCGTCGGCGTCGCAGGGAGTGGGCGCCGCGCGCGCACGCGGCTTGGGATGCTCTTTGCCCCCCCGTCGCGCGATCGAGGAAAATCAATCAGCCCGGACCCTGCTCTCTGCTCATATAACGCTCATGCCGCCGCGTTCTGGACTGTTGCATGTATAGCTAGGTAGGTGGCATGACAGCAGTTCAAGGGAAGATGGAGCAGGCTCCGGAGATGGTGACCAGAGGGCAAGAACCCAACTGCATGGCCGACGGCGCCGATAAGACTCCTGAGGCGGCGCCAGCAACGACCAAGACCCCGGCCGCCGCCGCCGTGAACCTGCCGCATCACCGGCGATCCAAGAGGTCTCTCTCTCTCTCTCTCTCTCTACCGCGCGTCGTCCCCTCTCTTCTCTCCGTCTTATTGACCCTGCTTCTTATTCCCTGTTTGTTGCAGTGCTTCTTCCGGTAGGAACCTGGAGACGTGCAACCATGGGGGCGCCTCGTCGCGTGGCGGCGTGGAGCAACGCTTCCATCAACCAGCACAGGTGCTAGCTGCCTTGATGGCTGGAGTGGGGTGGAGATTACGGACAAAGTCTTCACGATTTGCTGATCGGATTTTCTGAAATTTTCCCATGGCAGAACCCGCCGGACCCGCGGAAGTCATCTTGCGCGACGGAAGGGTCTCCTGCTCACCGGGGGATGCCGAGGGATCGCCGGGCAAGCGCGGCGTCGCCGAACCACCGCGTGTCGCTCGAGAACGACGTGAGGACAAGAAAACAACATTGCTTTCCTTTTTACTCCCGTCTGAATAATTGGTCTTTGAGAATTGCTGGCTGGACTGTGGCAGGTTTCTCAGCTGCAGCTGCATCTGCATCAGGAGAAGTCCATCCGGGTCATGCTCGACCGAGCGATCGGCCGGGCTTCCAGCACTCTGTCTCCTGGCCATAGGCACTTCCCAGCTCAGGTACTTAAACCTTCGAATCTCCATTCAAATTCCTTTTCATGTAAAACAAATTTCACTTGCAGTCTTGGCTATAGTATAATTTTACTATTTTAGTGGTAGTACAATTACCGTATTAAGATATCAGTTCTATCAGTATAGCACACTAGGGAAAGTGTCACTTCGGGCTATTTTACTATTTTGGTGATAAAAAAAGAGTGCAAATTGTCAAATCAAGGTACAGTAGCACAAAAGGAAACGGAAATTCACTGTTTCAAGTACAATTTCAAATGCATGCTGAAGAGTGTGATTCTCGCTGTTATTCGTGCAGACGAAGGAACTGATAGCTGAGATCGAACTGCTTGAAGAGGAAATCGCGAACCGCGAACAACACGTTCTCTCCCTCTACAGAAGTATTTTCGATCAATGCGCATCCGTGCCATCGTCGGGGCAAAGTTCCGGTATTTCTTCCCCGGCTCACGCTAAGAGCGTAAGTTCGAGGACGAGGCGACGGCAGTCAAGCATAATATCGAGTGCATTTTGCTCATCTAAGAAGCTCCCCCTCCAACCTTTCCATATCATGACAACGGTATCAGAGTCTGGGAGAACGAAGAACATGCTCAAGACCAAGATCAAGCATGAATCATTCTCGAGTGAGAATTTGGACATTCGTCCTGCCTCCCTCGCATCAGATCCAAGGAAGGTAAAGCATACAAATAACAAACATAATTTCGTTAAACCCTTAGAATCTTCTAATTTAGTATGTGAATCGTTATAGGCACATGCCATTTTTATCACTATAGGAGTACATTATACATTTATACTTGTAGATTTTATTGTAAACAGTCATTTTTGTGCCCCTTTTTATGTTAGGAATAGAATGCGTGTTTCCTGCATTGTGCTATTTTCAGGAGCGTGCATTTTTCTTCTGCACATACTGATATTAAATCAGGAAATGCTGTTAGCTGTGTTGAACTTTTAAGCAGAAAATTTATATATTGGACTTATTTTAACTGTTGCTTCTCCCTTTGTTTTGCCTTTTATTCTTTATGAATAGCTACCTTATTCAGGAAGTAGTTCTCTGGCACGTACTCTGAAAGATCATCTATATCAATGTCCAAGCAAGATATCTGAAGAAATGGTTAGATGCATGGCCTCCATATACTGTCTTCTGCGAACTGAGTCACCAGAAAAGCCTGAAAGGGCTCGCTCCCCCTTCTTGGCAAGATCATCTACAAATGTCATTCTTCCCCGGAGGGGTAACGGAGAGGAAAATAGTGCATCAAATAACAAAAGCAGTGTCGAAGTATGTTCAATATCGGTCGAAAAGAATCAGATGCCAGATGTTTCCTGTGCAATTACCCACTACAGGTTTGTCAGAAATTATTGCATGTTAAATTTAGTGTAATGCACGCTTCTGAATAATTGCATAACAAATTCCATGATGGTGTTCGTGCTTAGGTTGCTTGTGGAGCAGCTTGAAAGGGTTGATCTGAGTATGTCAGGAACAGGTATCAAGCTGGCCTTCTGGATCAATGTGTACAATTCGCTTGTCATGCATGTAAGTGCAAGAAACTGTACACCGGTTTCTAATTTTCCTTAATCTTGTCAGCTTTTATGATTTTTCTGGTGTCTTGTTTCAACCCACATGTAATTTTGCTGCAGGCATATCTAGCATACGGAATTCCAAACAGTTCTCTGAAACGAATGGCTGTATTTCACAAGGTGAAGAGGATGTTGTAGTTACAGTTGTCCCTGGAGTTCGTAATGTTGCCGCTAACGAATAACTCACCATGCTGCAGGCTGCCTACAATGTTGGCGGGCATGCTGTGACAGCCAATTCCATTGAACACTCCTTGCTGTGCTGTAGGTCCCCACGAATCGGTCGTGTACGTATGAGCTCCGATCTCATGCCAATGTCTGAATTTGAATTCAGATAGCTCATGCAAACTTGATGGCTTCATAAAAACCAAAATTCAGTTTAGGAAATAAATAAACTGTTTATGCCTGTACATCTGTATGAAGGCACTAAATTCAGTTTGGTCAACTGTTCATCAATTCACTGATTGACTGAAACAAACCGAAGAGAGCACTGAATACATTCCTGTAATCAAATTAGCACACTGAATGTTATCAAAAAATATTAGCACACTGAATTCTGATGTAGTGAGGGGTGAACCTGTCGTGTTTTACCTGCATGCAGTGGTTCGAGTCCATTCTGTCGACGGCGCTGCGGAAGAGATGCGCGGACGAGAAGCAGCTGGTCCAGCTCAAATTCGGCCTGCCCGAGTGCCAGCCTCTGGCCCTCTTCGCCCTGTGCACCGGCGCCTCCTCCGACCCCATGGTACGCCATTACTGACCCTCCACTCGTCGCCTTGCGCAGTTGAGCTTCAACTCTAGAGTTGCCTTGCGCTTGCGCTGCAGCTGAAGGTGTACACGGCGAAGAACGTGGCGGAGGAGCTGGAGCGGGCGAAGCGGGAGTTCCTGCAGGCCGGCTTGGTGGTGCGCAAGTCGAGCAAGGTGTTCCTGCCGCGCCTTGTGGAGCGGTACGCCAAGGAGGCCGGCCTCCCCGTCGGCGACGGCATCCTCGCGTGGGCGCGCGACAACGTGGACGGCCGGGCGGCGCAGGATGCCATTCAGCGGTGCGCTGCCGCCGCCGCCACCGGAGGCGGGCGGCGCAGGGTGTCGCAGGCCTTCGAGTGGCTCCCGTACAACGCCAGGTTCCGCTACGTCTTCGCCAGGAGCATGGTCGACAAGCAGGCTGCCGCCGCCGTGCTACCGTAGATTGTTCTTGCCATTGTAGCTTCAGTCAGCGGCCTGGTTGGTATATATGGTTTTGTGATCGAGACGGTGAACTGAAACTAGCAACCGGAGCATGGATGAGATTTACTAGGACTGCATTCTCGATAATGAGTTCAAAGTCGTTCTCGTTCCAGACTACATGATGTGGAATGTTGCACCGTAGCCAGTATACAGGAGCGATCAAAATTCAATCCCCTTTTGAAAGAATTTCCTCGCAGTTCCTGCAGAATTTGAGCTGTTTGCGTGAGAACTATGTGTTCCAGTCCGTGGATTCTTTGAACCAGATGATGGCGAGATGGAGGAGTGAAAAGCAGATGTGGTTCGTCTCCTCTCCTCCCGTGCCATGCCACGCGGCACGCGCATATGGGTCGTGACAGAGACCGAGACGATTCTCTTCAACGGAGGCGTCACTCACAAAATGGCAGGCACGCTGGCCCCGCGCTTTCGCACTTTTTTTGGGCACCATTTCGCACTTTATTAGAAAGCCCATCCAATAAGCACCTTGTTTCGAGGACCCGGTCCATGCACCGGACAGCCTGCTCAAAGGCCCATTATCCTTTCACTCTTGACAGTGTAAATATAATACGGAGTAGAACATTTTAGGCGTGTACATTTTAGTCATGTGTTTCCTGTTGAAACATTTTAGTCACATGACATTTCGGATTTTCGGTGCCAAAATCCGTTCTACAACTTCGCACTTGGATGCGAAGTGTGACAACTCCTCCCATGACGATGTAATTTTAGTCAAAAACAATTTATTTTTTCTCAAAAGAATGTAAACTCATTCACTTTCAACTGGACATATTTTATCAACCGATTGATTAGTTTCTTATAAATGTTCCTACAAGAGCTAGACATGGAAAGTCGACACGTGTTCACGATCAATTGCACGTTTTTGTAGAAGGAAACACGACGAAAAAACAACCCATGCCTATTTTGAGGGGGCATTTATAATTTTTTCGAACGTTTGAGAACAACAACAAACAAAATCGCGTAAATTAGTTGTCACAATGAATACTGCTACCTGGGACATATTTTGTAGATCTCCCAACTAAAGACTCAAAATGTTGTTTCCGTTTCACGATCAAGTTTGGTGAGATCACAAATCTACATGGGCACACCCTGAGACTCAAATGTGCATAGCTCTCGGTGTACATTTTAGTCATGTGTTTTCTAATAAAACATTTTAGTCACGTGACATTTTGGTGCCAAAATCTATTATCCAACTTTGCACTTGGATGCACAGAGTGGCAGCCCCCTCACGGCGATGTAATTCGAGCCATAAATAATTAATTTTTTCTCAAAAACAATGTAAACTCATTCATTTTCATTAAAACACATTTTTACCGGTAGATGATTAGTCTTATTCTTTTGAAATGATCCTGCAAGAGTCAGGCATGGAAATTCACACGTGTTCAAAATCAATTGCACATTTTTTATAGAAGGAGACACGACGGAAAAACAACTCATGCCAATTTAGAAGGGGGCATTTATAAGTTTTTCTGAACGTTTGAGGACAACGACAAACAAAATCGGCGTACGTTAGCTGTCACAATGAATCTGGAACATATTTTGTAGATCTCCCAACTAAAGACTCAAAGTCTTGTTTCCGTTTCAAGATCAAGTCGTCGTACTCGCTTGTTGGTTAGATCACAAATCTACATGGCACACCGGGAGACTCAGCTATGCATCGCTCTATGTAAAAATCGTACAGTTGTTCTCTAATGTAGAATTTAAACGGTACAAATGAGTAATAAAGACTCAAAAAGAGGAGGCTTTCACACATGGCCCACACATTTTGACACCTACTAGTACCAACAGAGTCACAGGTGGTCCACGGGCCAAGTCCAACCACGCTCACAGTAGGCGCACTCCAACCCGAACCAGCGAAAGTCTCGTCACCAAACGCCACAACAAGAAGAACCCGACCCCAAACCCGCATCCCCCCGCTCCTCTCCTCTCCTCTCCCGAGCAAAGTGTGCGGTGGTGGACTGACTGGTGCCTGGTTCGTCCGCGACTGGCGTGGTGCTAACCAAACCATCCCACAAAGCTACAAAAACCTCGCTCCATCCCGCCCTCGCATCGCCTCCTCCGCCGCCCTCGCCGCCGACCACCGTCCCCCTCCAGCCGTGTCCCGCCCGCTGTCCGAGCAGGAGGTTGTTCGGTTCGTTCCGGCGCCGGGCGCCGGGGTATGAGCAGCAGCCGCCCTCCTACTGCAGGATCTAGGGTTCCGACGACCCCGCTCACGGATGGCGGGCGCTAGAAGCTCCAGCCGCGACCTCCTCCTCTCGGTACCTCACCCCGCCTACCCCCTTCCGTTTACCTGCGTGCGGCGTGTCTTGCGTCGGGAATTTTTGAAGTAGCGCGTGTCCTGGCCTGGCGAGCTAGGGTTTTGGGTGGCGCTTGAAATGGCCTCTGTGTTTGGTTGCTTTTGACGGGCTGGTTAGGGGAACGCGAAATGACTTTAGGTTTTGTTGGTTTTCAAGTTCCTGGACAACGTTCGGAAAATTATTAGGGTTTTGGATTACCTTCCTGGGGCAGTCCGTGAGTGTCGAATTTTGCTGCTGCGACATATGCCATGTCCAATTTCTTCTGTCCACAACATTCCATACGGTTTTATGTTTAGGGGCTTAAAACTGGCTGATGCCCACAAGGTTATCATGGTTAACTGTAAACTGCAATATTCCGGGAACTATGTGTCATCATGGCAGCCTCATAGGCAGGCAAGCTGCTGTGCTCTCCTATAATTCCTTGTAAGCAAATTGTTTTGCCCTGTAAATTTTGGTCACCCTAACGACATAACGATGTTTTTTTTTGTTTGTAATTATGCTTATGTAATAACGACAGCATGTGTAAACTGTAAAACGGGATACTCCACATAGTGCTTAGCTTGCTCCAAAGCTTCCTTCTCAGACTTTGCTTATGCAGGTTGACATCCTGTTGAGAAACTCCCGTGTCTCTATTTTAAGATTGTCCATATTGCAGGCAAACACCCATGGATTATGATGATACTGATTTCCAGAGCCAAAATTTTCAACTAGCTGCTGAAGACAACAGTAAATCCCCATCAGGTTTGCGGCCATTTGCACTGCCAAAACTTGATATCGACGACCAACTACAGGGCCATCTCAGGTTTGATAATTTGGCAGATTCCGAGGGTTTTTTCGGTGTAGGAGCGCACGATAATAGTTGGATCGACGTGCTTTCCACTGGAAGTAGTGCTGTTGATTTTAGTTCTAGCGCGGCTGAATCGTGCTCCATATCAAGGACTAACTATGTCTGGTCAGAGGCAACATCCACTGAGTGTGTGGAAATGTTACTAAAGTCGGTCGGAGATAATGAGATGACAGGTAACACTGATGGTAATGCACATCGGCAGCTAAGTGGTATGGATAGTCAAATTGATCCATCCAAGATGCAACCTAAATCTAGTAGCTCTCCATCAGATAGCATTTCGGTGCCAACTGTAAATGACCAATCTCAGGGTGCTCGTTCAGAAGATCCTTCAAAATATCAACCTCAGTTTGAAGATATTGCACCTTCCTCAATGGATGAGAAAGCTGAACATGCTACAGGTTCAACTTTATCAGGTAGGACGTCAAACTATATGTTGGAATCTATTCCTGAGAAGCACATTGTGAGTGAGAACTTGTCTTCTGCTTCCAAAAGCGGACAAGAAAGCTGTCAAGCTGTTGGCAATTATTTTGAGATGGTTCAAGGTGGTGGTTCTTTGGACAATCTCAACGTACGCTCAGCTGAAGTAGAGTCCAGGACGTTGAGCAGTGAACCCTTTTCTGAGTTAGCTCCACTTCAGAGCATATACTCTACTGGTTCATATCGCTTTGAGCAAGACAATCATATCCATGCGAATAAAGATGGAGGAGTGCATGAATTGCAAAAATTGACAGAAAGTTCTGATGGATTATTGGAGGCCATCACAAATCCAGTTAAGATGCTGCAAAGAAGTGATGACACTGGCAAGAGTTTTAGTGCCTCGCTTCAACCATCTTTTTCACAAGTGGAGCATGCAGCAGAGGGCCTTAAAAGTTCAGTTGACACGAGCAACAAGTTTGCCATTGAGAAGTTTGATATTGGCGAAGAACCCAGTTCTGCTAAATCTACTCAGTACCATCCAGATTTGAAAAATTCTAATCCTCATCCGGTTACTCCCCTGGCAACCATAAGTAGTGAGATGATCCAGTCTCCCAGCGGAGAACAGCTTGCTCATGTTACTGGAGTTCCTGAAGTAAGAAAAAGTGATGGGGTGGTTGATACAGATATTGATGTCTCGAAGCACAGAGTGCTGGAGCAGCATCAAGAACCTGGCAATCTAGAAAATGCTGTTACAGGTGATACAAATATCAACACTGCTGACGACTCAAAACTTGGAGTGCTGGAGCAGCTTCAAGATTGTGCTGATTATCTAAAAAGTGTTGTTACGGAAGAGAAAGCAATGATGGAGGGAATCTCAGCTATTTCAGGCAAGTCTGAATGCTCGGTAGACGCTAGCGATGATGAAAATGATAGAGGTCTTACTGGAACATCAAAAGATGAGTTTGACTCATCGGGCAACGCTGTACCTCATAATTCTTCAGCTGGTTTACTTCGTAAAAAGGATCCGAACATTTCATCAGTAAACCACGAGGGGCCAGTGAAGGAAGATGATACGCCTGTTTTAAAAGATGAGTCTGGAAACCAGCATTTGGTATCACCTAATTCTGGATCTCAAGAGAAAGAGATAGCACCATTGAACATTTTAATCAGAAATATCGTTTCCACCACTGTTGCTGATACATCCAATGCAACAATGAAAAAACTTGACTGTTCAGGAGGAGTTCCATCAGATTGTCCTCCTGCTGTTATACTTGATGGAAATGATTTGACGATCTCCTCAATTAATCCCGCAGAGTCAGTTGAGAAAGGTGCTAAATCTTCAGAACTTGGAGGCCATGATGTAACATGTGTTCCCGAGTCATGGGGAAAGAAGCCAGCAATGTCAGGGAACTCAAACGTCAATGCTGTTCAGAGCAGTCACACTGATCCTGTTGCAAAAAAGATGCAACGCAACGAGCAGGCTTCTTTGGGTAGTTTGACCATGAGTCATACTCACGATAAATCAGGTGACTAAGTTTTTTTTCCTCCCATAATTTCATCCTGGTTGAGTATATATTAGCAATATGTGTTCCATTGTGTCAGGTTTTCTCTTAAAACTGACAATGTTGGTATTTGTTCAGGTGATCATCCAGAAATTTCTCATCCACAAAATTGCCAAATTGGTGGACCTTCCGCACAATCAGAAAATGTCAGAAATTTGGCTACACCACCCTCCTCGAGTGTCTCATCAGACAACGTTGCACAAACAATCATAGAAACTTCTTTAAATGAGAAAGGTGATCTGAATGTGCATATAAAAGGTTAGTTTGTGCTACCAGAATACTGCAATAGTGATGAAGTTTTCCTCCATATGAGGAATGTGTGACTACATCTTTTATTTAGAAGAAACAATCTTTCTACAAGGCAAATATTTCTGTCAGCTTTTACACTTAGCCCTTCAGTTGATTAGTAAACCCTATTTCCCTTCCAAGACATGCTAACGCAGACAGCCAAACTCTGCAAATTCAACTTCTTGCTCCAAGCAAGTTCTATATCTATAATATATTTCGAGAAGATA
This sequence comes from Poa annua, assembly GCA_026929855.1. Taxonomy (NCBI): domain Eukaryota; kingdom Viridiplantae; phylum Streptophyta; class Magnoliopsida; order Poales; family Poaceae; genus Poa; species Poa annua. The sequence goes on along the minus strand of CM049431.1, from coordinate 71,773,752 downwards.
TAGAACTTTAAGGTGTTCTCTAAATTCAATCCTTGCACTCAGTTTGGCACTGTTTTACAAATTTAAGCCTCGCTATAGGTGATTCTGTTCACTCAATTGTTTTCATCCTGTTATGAGAAGTATGCATGTTAAGTTGTCAACCGTGCTAGCACAAGCAGCCCTAGCAGACCTGAAGTGACAAATTCTTTTGGCTACAGATATTGATGGAAGCTGTAATGACGCTACATGTGGTTCCCCTACAGTGATTAGTTGCACTGAACCCTCTCTCCAGGAAGGTGGACAGGAGGGTGGTGCTGTGCTTCGTCACACCCTAACTGAACAATCCAATAATAAAAAAGATCCTGCAGCCTCAGCTGATGCCTCCCAGAGCTCAAAAGAATGTTCTGCCAAAAATATAGAGCCGACTCTTAGTTCTGAGGAGGCAAATACAGGAGATGATAGGAGTTTCTCGTTTGAGGTTGGAGACCCACCAAAACTATCCGAGAAAGCTCATTGTCCTGCTTGGAGCCCATTTCCTAGATCTAAAGCTGCTCAAAGTACCAAGGTCTCTCTCTCTTTCTCTTCTCTCGTTTTGAATGAGTTTGAAGCTTCAGTATCACACATTAGACTTACACATGAGCTAACTGAGATGTTGGCATGGTTTATCATATCGTAATTTGTTTGCTGTGTCCTAATTTAGGCCACCACAGAAAACTCTAAACCTGGAAGTCCTGGAAATGCACCAAGGCACATAAGTGAAGAGAGTAAGAAAATACCTGTGCTGGAGAGTGGCAAAGAACAACAATCGGAGACGAAAGTGGTTCAAAGTGTTGGGGTGCTCTCTGTTAGCTCACATACCTGTGATAGTACTAAAACTAGAAGTGCAACACCAGAGCAGCCACAACAGCATTCAACGTCTGCAAGCAGTGGTAGGCAAATATTTTATATTTCAAACAGTCCAGATATCTATATTACCTGTCTTGAATACATCAGCTTCTTGCAGCTGTAGCGCATCAACCTTTCACAGATTTACAACATGTGCAGCTACGTGCTCAGATATTTGTTTATGGAGCTCTTATGTGAGTTCAACTCTCTTACACTTACATGTTTTACTTGTTTAGTTGTAAATGTATTGATTATGGAATCTAATTTCTTTTACCAGTCAAGGAATACCACCAGCAGAGGCCTATATGGTGGCAGCTTTTGGAGAATCTGGTGTGTGTTGTTTCATTGCTGAAAGTGTTCTATTTTTCCTTTTTTGCAAGATTTCCCCCTTGTCTGTCTTATTTTCTAATTTTTGGCGTTAACAAACAGCAGGTGATAGAAAGTGTGCATGGGAGGCAGTTTGGCGAGCTGCTGTTGAGAGATTTCAGAGTCAGAAATCACCTTTAGCTGGCCTGGAAACTCCTACAAGCTCACATATAGGTAAATATGCGATATGATGAGTGTGCTATGATATAAGTACACACTTCTTAATTCCTGTGTAATCAAATTTGCAGGCAGTCGCGTGGCTGAAAAAGTCAGTAAGGGCACAGCGGGCAAAACTACACCAGATACCAGAAAAGTTGGCAAAGCTGTATTGCCGGCATATACTGCTGTACCGCTGCACTCACCAACCTTCAGTATGTCACCTCTTGCTAGTTCTACACTGAACCTGCAACGAACCTCCCATCTAGATTTTAGCCAGGCTGTATCACCAGTATTCACATATAACTCACAGACGAGGCAGCCTACTTCTGCGGTTGCATCCTGGTTTCCTCAGAGTCCTGGTCCACGTGCTGCACCTTGGCTGGCTCCACCACAAAACCTAATATTTGATTCATCAATGCAACCGACTGTGCCTTCAGGTGAATCTGCAAAGGGATCTTGTAAAAATATATCCATTTCACAAGCTACGCCTGGTCTATTTCTTTCGAGTCCAGCATCTTCTATTGTTGCTTCTCCATTAGCAGCTGTACATGAGGAGAAACAGAAGACACCGGCTTCTACCTCTAAGCGTAGTAGAGTTGGGGCTGCATCACAAAAGCCAAGAAAAAGAAAGAAAGCTTCAGAAAGTCCAGAACAGCAACTTGACATTGCTTCATCTCAAATAAAAACAGACCTTGCATCTGTTACTCCTGCCACTAAGCACGTACAAGGCTTCACCTTATCTACTCCTTCTCCAAGTAATGTTCTGGGCAGCGGGCTTGTTACTAATGCAAGTTTGATTACCTCTGTGCCTAACTACCTGGGTGGTAAGAGTGCTGACCGTAGAATAACCTTTCCAGAACAGATCAGTGGTGCAGTAGAGCAATCTATGGGCCAAGACAAATGTGCAAGTATGTACTCAATGGAGGCACTTAGGCTCAGTGAAGGTGTTTGGAGCCACTTATCCACAAACTCAAAGGGAAAATTACCTGCAGATGTAGAACAAAAGCTTATTTCAGCTGCTGCTGCTGCTTCTGCGGCAGTTTCTGTTGCGAAGGTTGCTGCAGAAGCTGCTAAGATGGCGACGACCGCTGCATTGCAGGCAAAAATGATGGCAGAAGAAGCCCTTGGCTCTTCAATACCTGCTAATTCCCTGCAGAAGACTGGTGAAGTTGATGTCAATAGTAACCTAGCCAGTCTGTCAAGTTTAACACCCAAATCATATTGGAAAACAAAAGACAGCACTCATGCCCCAGGCTCCATCATGTCAGTGGCACGAGAGGTTGCTAGAAAGAGGGTTGAAGAGGCATCTGCAGCTGCAAAACGTGCAGAAAACTTAGATGCCATACTTAAAGCTGCAGAGCTTGCAGCAGAGGCTGTGTTCAAAGCAGGAAGCATCATTGGAATGGGTGAGCCTCTGCCCTTCACTCTAAGCGAACTGTTAGAAGCTGGTCCTGATGGCTACTGGAAGTCTGATAGAGTGAAGAATAAAAAGGCTGAAAACACCATTCATGATGTGGTAATAGAAGAATTGGAGGTACCTGCTGATATTAATAAATCCAGCAGAAAGCGTGGTAGCAAATCTAAATATGACCAAGCAATACAGAGATTGGAGCCATCTTCCAATGTCAAAGAATTGCAGCCAGATGGGATGCACTCAGGTAAAGCTACAAATATCTTTTGTTATGATGTGATTGATGTTCACTCCCAGCTATTTTTTTTTGGCTCATGTAGGAAATCGGGTTGAAGATAATCCCTCTGCTGCCCCATTCAATGGCATCACAAATGATACAGCACCAAGCATAATATGGAATGGTATTGGAAAAGGATCTCTTGTCGAGGTTAGTTTGATTCTTCTTGCCTGGATTTCTTCCTCTTTTCGGCCTTTCTACATGAATTCAATACACAACTTCCAACTGTTTACTTTTAGTGACATAATACCATAAAAAGGTATTATTAATTACTCTTTTATGACACGTTGATTGGTATTTTTATGAGACCGATCTTTACAATATTGTATACATCAGCAGCTAAAGTTCAAGTCTGGCAAGTTTGATTACACACATCAAATTTGCTGTGATGGGACATTAGTATGTTTGTTTGTCTATCTGCCACAAGATGAGAACCTTGTGTAATATTACTACATCTTTGTTTTCAGGTTTTAACTGACAAGGGCGGATCTGGAGCAGCTTGGTTTTCTGCTAAGGTCCTTGATATAAACGAAAATAGTGCATTCATCAGCTATGAGGCCCATAGTGAAGGTTAGCACTGATTTCTTCACTTCATATGTGCACTTCGATGGGTGCCCCATTTTCCATAACAGATGTATTTGTTCCACTCATTTGTAAATCCTCAGGCTACACTGAAGTAAGTGTTGGGATTTATGGTAATCAGGCTCTGTGATTAACATATCTTTTTTAGGAACTGCTCCTTGCAAAGAATGGGTGTCACTTAAGCAGGAGGGGGAGAAGGCACCCCAAATACGTCTTCCCCATCCTGCTACTATGTCTAAATTGAAAGGTACTAGGAAGCGCCGTAGGGACACTGCAGGAAATTATTCTTGGGCTATTGGTGATCACGTGGATGCATGTATCACAAATAGGTATGCCATTCAGCGTTCTTAACTTTGCTATTTCCATGGAAAAAGGACAGGAAGATAGCTGTGGATAGGACAATATGTTGTAGATTTGCATATCCACTTGTGTTCTTTATGCTCAATGTTGTGGTGGGTATGCCTCTTTCAGTATTTTTGTTTGGAAGACTATGTGCAGAATCAGTATGTCATAAATAGTTAAATACAAGTAAAAATGAGCTTTAGAACAATTCTACAACCGTCCTATTTCTTGTTACAGTATCATACACATGGTAGCAGTGTTCTTGATTTCTGGTAGTAGGTTGAGTGTGATAGTAGTGTTCTTTTTTGGTACCACTTTATCTGAAGCTTGTTTCTCTTCACAGTTGGCGAGAGGGTATTGTTTCTCAGAACTGTGAATCTGGTGAAACAAAGTTCGTTGTGCAATTTCCAGGTAACATTATCACCTCTACCTATCTCCATGCTCCTTTTATGGCATTCTTATTTTAATCTGTTTATATCTGATAGAAATTTTGCAAGGTGAATTTTGTTGTTCAGTATATATTTCAAGTTGGTAACTCAATCTCAAATTTTATATATGACACTGAATGCTTGCAGCTAACCAAGTGACTGACAAAGTAATGAAGTATTGAGCATACCGCCACATATTTGAACTGAAATCAATATCCTTAAAGTTAGATGGACATAATTTGGTTGTTGCTCCTGATAATTTTTGCTTAGGTTTCAAGTTTGACCTGTGAATTTTCATTTATATAATGAGAAACGCTCTTCAGTAGGTGATTATTTAACCCCGTGTCTTGTCTTAATCATATATTTGCAGTAGGTGGTTCTGTAGTCGTTGATGCTTGGACTCTTCGTCCATCACTTGTTTGGAAGGATGGCGAATGGATAGAGTGGTCCCGTGCACGAGAGAGGAAAGACAAATCTGATAAGGTCCCGTCTATCTATAACTCCTACAAATCTAATAAGGTCCCACTAACATGCATTAATGATTGTCAAGCTATCCATATCATCCATTCCTTCGACCATCTAATTATTCACATTAATAATTTATATACATACTCATTTCATTTCCATTAAATTCAGTATCTTGACTATGACAAATTGAATTTTCCATATTCCTTTAGAACATAATGTATCATACCTCTCAATTCTCATACCTTTTTGTTTCCTACTCCTGGGTGTAGTTACACCCATGTTTCATATACGTCATACGGAAGTAGATATAATACTTTATCTGTTTGAGTATGTTCATATACATTATCTAAGATATTTCGAATCAAATTACATGAAAAAATCGCAATGTGCTCATAATTTGCACTATATATTCAAAATACCTTCTTATTTTATGTAAAAAATCTAGGACATATTCATACTATACCCCGGCTTAGCTACACCCACCTGTGTTGCGTGCAATCTAGGTAGTATCCATCATACCGGAGAGTATGTACAGATAGTATGAAATATATATATGATTATTCCGGTAGTATATACACTACTCTTCATGTAGTATGTATAATTTTTTCACTTACCTCCTTTTGCATGTACAAAAATGACGATATTTCGTAATATATAGTGCAAACTATGTGCCCACTTGCAAAAAAATTCACGTAACTTGTTTTGAAATATCTTAGATATACTCACTCTGATCTGTAAAATATGTCATGGTATTTGAGCTGTTCGCGTACAAGTTGTACGTAGGACTTTCGACACTTTAATCGGATCAGAGTGAGAAGTATATGTGAACTTACTCAAACCGATTAAGTATTACGTATACTTCCGTATGGGAGTATATGAGAAGTGGGTGTAATTACATTCAGGAGTAGGAACTATTTCCCAATACACTCATCTCATGTCCATTAAAATTTTAGTATCTTGACTACGACGAATTACATATTCCTTTAGAACATAATGTACCCATACTCTTATACCCTTTTGTTTACACAATATAGTCCTAAAGGGATCCCCGCCGCAACGTGCGTCCTTCTAGTTTTCTAGAATTGGTACTCCATCAGTTGCAAATCTAAGGTGTATTTAAACTACCCAAATTCGAGTTGACAAAAATTAATCCACTAATACTTATGTTGATTTGCAAAATGATACTATTGGAATCGTCCTCAAAAGCACATAATTATGATCTTCTAAGACTAACAAAATGTTGTACAAAATATGTACAGTCAAAACTCATATTTGTACAGTTCAAATACACCGTACAATTTCTATCGAATGTGCTAAATATTAATTTTGCCGTTGTGTTGAATAACAATAATTTTGTGGACAGGGTGATTCTCCTTATGAGAAGCGCCAACGGATAGCAGTGAGTGATCCTGTGCCTATCGTTGGAGAAGCACATCTCCCTTCTAAAGACAAGATGCCTATCATTGGTGAAGCACATGGCCCTTCTAAAGACAAAATGCCTATAATTGGTGAAGCACATGGACCTTCTAAAGACAGGATCACTAACACTGTAACAAAACTAAGGGAGCCGAAGCCACTGGCTTTATCTGATCGGGACATGATTTTCAACATCGGAAAAAGTGCAGTTGAGAATAAAACTACCAGACGACCTGGACTGCAAAAAGAAGGATCAAAGGTCTTCGGTGTCCCAAAGCCTGGAAAGATGAAGAAGTTTATGGATGTAAGCAAACATTATGTTGCAGATCAAGCTGATAAGATTTCTGAGGGTAGTGCATCGACAAGATTTGCAAAACAATTGGTGCCACAGGTGCGAAGACCACGGGAAAGTACCCCAAAACTCGAGCAGAGAGCAAAGAGGGTAGGTGACATGAGGTCCAGAGGCCTTAAATCTGCAAAGTCGCAAAATGTTTCAACTAACAGTCTTCCTGGCAAGGATCCTTTATCCATTCCTGTCCCAGGCTCTAGTGCTCTTGAAAGCAGTTTTGGTTTTGCGGGTAATGCGGCAAGCTCTTCCAACCCTGTCAACCCTACCTTAGAAAAGAATAACTCTGCTCATAGCACTGACCTTATAAATGAAGATGTTTCTGTTGCGGAATCGCATGTACATGCTACACCAAGTGTTCGTACTACCAAGAAGAAGCCAATCATTACGGATCGAGCTAAAAGGAAGTATGTTCCTTCTATGGAGAATAACTTGAACAGGAGGGTGCTGAAAACGTCTGAAATATCAGGCCAGACTAGCTCCGACTCTGCTGAACCACGACGGTCGAACCGCCGAATTCAACCAACCTCACGGGTAACTACATGAACTATCCATTCTGCTACTGAATATTGACACTACTTTATTGCGGTTACTGTATAGTCCGTTGGGCATAATTTGGCACCTTTCAGTTCATTGTTTTGGTTTCAGTATTGGTGTGCTACAACCTACTCTTTGGAGCTTGATGTATATGTGCTAACTTGGTTTTGCTGTTTACTCTAACGCAGTTGCTGGAGGGCATGCAGAGTTCTCTTATTCTGTCCAAAGTTACGGGCGAAAAAGTCCCTAGGACAAATTTTAGGAGTGCTACTTCTAGCTCAAGAGGTAACTCTTCTATTCTTGATGTTTAGGGAATTAATTTATTGATGTCATCTCTGATTCCATGATGGCCAATCTGTTTTTGAAACTGTTTGGAAACAGGGAGAACTCATGGCTAATTAAAGGCGTCAAGACACTGTTTTGTTGAGACAACTCCGGTGTCTTTGTACATAATCGGTGGCTTGCCGAGTATGGAAGCAAAATGATAGGATTGGAGTGAATACTTTTGGAGTGCTGGTGTGTTCCGATGTACTATAAGCTAGCTTAAGTTAGTGGATTTTCTCTATTTATTGTACTTGACAGTATCACTGTGTTCTAGGATTAGCCATTAATCGCTTCAAGCTCCTATCCCTGTATTAATACAGTACGAAGGAGAAGAACTGGTCTGGTTTAAACTCATTTAACAGTCGTGCGCCGGTGTATGCATGGGAGGATGGTATTTTACCTTCTCTTTAGCGCCAGCCCCATGTTGGAATGGTCGACTGGTTTACTTCTGGTGTAAGTGTTTGCTTTGGCCTTGACGTGTGATTGGCAGCTATGCTCCTTCTGTGCATGTGCCTGCATTATGTGTGCACTGTTGAGTTGCAGCGGCTGTTACACCATCATTTGACCAAGCGGTACAGATGTGTTTGCAAAATTACACCTGTCTTGGTAGACATGCGAGGCTCATCACTGCTCGGGTATGTCCGGTGAATTTCACTTAGTTTGGTTTGAACTGATGCAGCAACAAAGTTTCTGCGATCGTTGACTATGTGTCATTCGTTCGCAAGCGACGATGAACTACCATCGAGTAGTTAATACTAGTACAGAACTCAACCATCGTGCAGGCACTGCCTGAAGCTCACGTCGTCAACATCGGCGATATTCTAGAGGTGTGTGCCTAGTTAGTATCTTATTTGTTCTCAAGAAAATTGGCTAAGAAATACTAGTACTCTATTTACTGGCAAAAATAGCATCCTGGAAGAGTAAACAGATGCTCACCAGATGATGCAATCTAAATGAACGAGTTTACTTACTGTTCTAGCTCTGCTTGAGTAATTATTATATCGACTTTGAACAGATAATCACCAATGGTAAGTACAAGAGCATCGAGTTTACATAGAAGCCTCCATGAAAATTAAGATAAAGCTCGTGGCTAACTAGTTGTGCTGATTTTTATCCTCTAGCTAGCCAGGTTGAAGTAATTTGGCTCTCATAGCATAGTAATATAGTTACCACTACCGAATAACGCACATATCGTAGCAAACTTTGCCCGAAAGAATTGAGTAACAATATCTCAATTATACAATACATGATTGATGATTGATATTGTTAGATTCACATGTCAGGTATATTTCAAAAAATCCTCATATACAGGGACTAATTCTTTGTCAAAGATAAATCTTGAAAACCGTGCGTGCCTAGCCGGTGTACTCCGACTATCCGAGTAGTGACTGCATGAATGCTTTTGTTGACTGGAGCACATGACTTGGGAGAAAAATCCATGACTGTGGTCAGCACAGCTAGCCAATCAGTCACGCTATGGAACTAGTCAGAAATATCAACACATCTCCCAAATCCACAAAACACGCTTTGGAGCTCGTCAGTGACTACAGGCACCCCCATCTCTTTCAGGACTCCAGGCAACCCACCTCTCCGGCGATCGCATCTTCTCCATCGGCTCAGTATCATCAGGTGTGATATTGTTCTTACTTGCTAGTTCATCCTTTCCTGTCTAATCATAAGGCAAGAAGTAACTGATTATTATTCTTGATTACAGTCTCTTTTTATGTCCAAGCGCCATGGGTCCTGCCAATCTCCTCTTCCTTTAATCGCTGCTGCAGCACCGTTGCTCTCCGCAGCGAAGCCCTTGAACTATTCCATGGCCAAACCATCGACTGTGCGGATCAACAACAACAATCAATTCAACAATTCAGTAATGCGCCTCATTCTCTTACAAGATAAATACGAAGACTACACGCTTAATTTTGGCGCAGGGTTCTTATGTGCCTCCACCCCAACATGCGACACGTACCTTTTTGCCGTCTTCATCATGTACATCAGCAATGGAACAAAATTGTTCAAGGGTGATCCGGAGCAGTCTGCCAACCAGGAAATGCTTGAAGGTGATCCGCTGGAGGTGGTCTGGTCTGCCAATCCAGATCAGCCTGTTAGGGAGAACGCCACCCTTGAGTTTACATCAAGCGGGAACTTGGTCCTCCGTGATGCTGATGATAGCCATGTCTGGTCCAGCAGCAACTCTGGCGGGCGTGTCATGGTGGTCACCAAGGTCGGTAATCTAGTGTTGTTTGATCATAGGAATGCAGCAATTTGGCAGTCATTTGAGAATCCTACCGACACATTGGTCCCTGGGCAATCAATTCTGGAAGGTATGAGGCTCAAGGCAAGGACCTCTCCAACAAATTGGACTGTGAATCAGTTGTATATCACTCTACTCCCTGATGGATTATATGCTTATGCTGAATCCACACCACCACAACTCTAACTTTCGTATAAGTCAAGATACGGCAATATAGGAAATGATCCAGCAAAAGCTACATTAAGGAATGGAAGCCTTAGCTTCATGTTTGGGCAATGTATGAATGACAGTATCAGCTTGCCAGAAGCTCAATCCAACCAGTACATGAGGTTAGATTCAAATGGGTACCTGAGACTGTATGAATGGTCTTGGTCTAAGCAGAGCTGGACAATGGTGTATGACATAATGGGGTCCGTGGGAATGGATGCTTGTGCTTACCCAACATCCTGTGGTGAGTACGGCATATGCATGGGCACACAGTGCAGTTGTCCACTTGAGAGCAATGCAAATTCAAGCTACTTCAAGCCGGTGGATGAACGCAAGACAAATCTTGGTTGCACACCATTAACTCCAATCTCATGTACAGAAATACAACACCATACGCTCTTGACAATTCCCAACATTTCTTACTATGATAACTACACGATTATGGATGCAAAAAACTATAAACAAACAAGCCTTGATGGTTGTAAGCAAGACTGCTTGAAGAACTGCTCCTGCATGGCCGTTTTGTTCAAAGGTGGAAAATGTGTGTGGGTGACAAAGGTCTTATCCATGCAGTCGATACAATATGGAACTATTGGCTACGAATCCTCTGCTTACCTCAAAGTGCAGCTTAGCCCATCTAATGAAAACAAAGCGAAGGTCCAGCTTAACCACTCAAATGAAAACAAAAAGGTGATTCTAGGTGCTACATTTGGAGCTGTTACTACTCTTATATTGCTTGTTATTGTTGTTGCTCTTTATTTACAAAGGAGGAACAAGTACGAAGAGAAGGATGAAGAACCTAATTTTGATCAATTGCCTGGAATGCCAACGAGATACTCTTTTGAAAAGTTGAGCGAGTGCACAAAAGGGTTTGCTACAAAGCTCGGAGAAGGTGGGTTTGGATCAGTTTTTGAAGGAAAATTAGGTGAAGAGAGAGTTGCAGTGAAACGTTTGGAAGGTGCTAGACAAGGAAAAAAAGAATTCATGGCAGAGGTCGAGACCATTGGCAGCATTGAACACATCAATCTGGTCAGGCTAATTGGCTTTTGTGCAGAGAAGTCTGAGAGGCTTTTGGTATATGAATATGTGTCAAGAGGGTCTCTCGATAGGTGGATCTATTACCACCATAAAAATACGCCCCTTAATTGGTGCACCCGATGTAGGATCATTCTGGATATTGCCAAAGGCCTCTGCTACCTTCATGAGGAGTGTAGGCGAAAAATTGTTCATTTGGATATCAAACCACAAAATATTCTCTTGGATGAAAACTTCAACGCCAAAGTGGCTGATTTCGGACTATGTAAGTTAATAAATAGGGATCAGAGCAAGGTAGTGACTGTGATGAGAGGAACACCGGGATATCTGGCACCTGAATGGTTGACATCACGGATCACTGAAAAGGTTGATGTCTACAGCTTTGGAGTTGTCATCATGGAAATAATAAGTGGAAGAAAAAATATCGACAACTCTCAGCCCGAGGAGAATGTTCAGCTCATAAATCTGTTACGAGAAAAATCTGAAAATAACCAACTGATTGATCTGATTGACAAGCATCATGATGAGATGGTCTCACACCAGGAGGAAGTGGTTCAAATGATAAAGCTCGCAATATGGTGTCTGCAACATGACAACACTCAAAGGCCTTCAATGTCAACCGTGATCAAGGTATTGGAAGGTGCGATAAGCGTACAAACCTTTGAGGCAAATTCCCTCATGTTTGTTCAAGATAGTTCATCAACACATTCAGTTCCATCTCAAGCATCTATATTATCTGGCCCAAGGTGAAACACATGGGTAATAAGCAGAAGAAACTCAAAGTCTGCACTTTTCCTTTTAAATCCTATCATATTTGTCTGTTCGAAAATATATTTGAAATGTCACTAAAAGAACTTTCCAGCCAATATGTATATTTGATTGTTCGGTGAAGTTGTACCTCATGGTCTTGTACCTTTAAAGCTGAAAATTTGGTTCTCTTCCATGCAGAACCCCATGGTGGTTCTTTCTTCACTTTTGGCAAGTGCATTCCTCAGCAATGCTTCACTAATTTAGAAAAGGCTACAATAGGTCAGGACTTGGGATAGCTACATACGAAACAGAAAGAAAAACTGCTTAGATGTCTGGAGACTGACTTACTCACACCACACAACCCCTCTTGTTACTACCCATATGATACAATGGGAAGGTGTAGCATCCAGTGCATGAAACAGAAGAGACTAAAGATCGATGATTCTGGTGGCGTCGTCGGGAGAACGGCGGTGAACGCGAGCGCCTCTCTCGGGCGCGATGTGGTGGCGGCGGCGCTAGCTCCAGCGACGGAAGGCTGCGGCCTCTCTCGGCGCGGAGCAGCCGCACTTGGTGGAGCGGCCGGTGTGCCGGCGTGGAGGAAGACGGTGCCGCGGGCCTGACCTGGGCCACGCCGGCCCGATCTGGGTCGCGCGGGCCTGATCTGGGCTGCGCGGGCCACGCCCTTCTCTCGCGTGGCCTGGCGGCGGTGGTGCTCGACAACGACAACGACAGGGACTGCTGCTGCGGCAGGGTTGTGGCTGGGTGTCAGCCAGCCGCGCTCCCCGGCGAGTCCGGCGCCTCTTTGAGCTTGTGCAGCCACGGGTGTGGTGGTTCGGGTGTGCGGAGTCTCGGACGAAAGTCCTGCACAACCTGCTTTGTGCCGGCGATGACAGCGGCCCCGGCGTCGTGTTCCTCCTTGGAGGCGTCGCTGTGGAATGATGCCGCCCCCATCCTCGATTGTCTCTGGGTGAAAACCATGTTCCGGCGTCCCGGAATGGCGATGGCGGCGTTTCGGCGCCGTTTCTTCGGTGAAAACATCACACTGGAGACAAGAGCCGTGCTACACGGTGTTCTTTGGTGCCGAGGTGGTGCCTGCTCAGGCCATGGTCTCTGTGTACGCCTTCCCGACGTCTCCTAGTTGGCCCTCTCGAGACCAGCCAAGCCCTACCTCTCGCCTCTGGCATTCAAGGGTGGAGTGTTCGCCGGTGCGATTAGTCTAGATGTTGTGGTTTCTCCAGAGTTAGTTGGTGTAGGTTGTGTTGCGGTCTGTTGTCCATGTTCGGCATGACGAGTCTTTGTTGTTGGCGTTATGTGAGTGGTGGCTGGCTTTGTAGCCATTCTTTGACATTCTCTCGTAAGCTTAATATGATAACGCGCAGCTCTTTCTGTGGGTTCTCGAAAAAAATGATTGTGGTGGACTAAATTGATGAGTTATGTAATTTTCCTCGGAGTGGAAGGGACTGTTTGCTCAAGACTGTTAAGCTAGTAATGATGGCGATCCAAGAACTTCCAATATCCAAGAGGTAGTGGTGGTCATAGTACCCCGAACCCTGTCTTACATACGAAGAATGATAAGTACATACACTGAAATAAACCTCTCTAAACCATAGTTTATCCTACAAAAAATGGAGAGTCGAAATTTAAAAAAATGCAGCAGCCCACTAACAAAGTAATAAAGGAATAAGAAATGGAAACAACAAAAAAAAAAGCAAGGATGCATAACCAAAAACACAAAGCAATGGCACATGACTAATTATAATAGACAAATAAATTGATACCAAGGACATAAATGATTGTTTCCAATTACTGAAAGTTGTGTTAATATCCATCACAATTATAAATGACTTTTTCTTGTCCGCAGCATGGGGGTAGGCTTTATTCCCTGAAGACTCACAGGTCAGAAGAACATCAATACTCATATCATAAGATGCCTTGAGGAATTCCCATTGACATGTAGCAGAACCTAGGTGGCCAATACTAACATTTAATTATATGTCTACTAGCAGCAAAGTTTTTCTAGAACTGAAGTATTTACAAGCCTGGGCAAAATAAATACATTAGGGTCTACTTGGCAGCTGCAGATCAGTTGGTGTAATTTGTTTTTCGAGCAACAGAACCAGGAAGCAACAGACCGGGTTTCAGAGGTAGAAGTAGAACCATTGACACGGGACTCAGCCACGTCGGAACCACCGGCGGATGACGCGGTGGCAAGGCGAGCGCGGAGCACCAGCGGCGTCCGCGGGCGAGCAGGTCGGCGGCGGATGGATTTGGACACGAGCACGACTCCTCCAACACCATCTGCTCGAGGACGGGGAACGGTACAGAAACTGCAGATGGGTGGTAGAGGATGTACCACGAGTCCTCCAACACCATCTGCCTCTGCAGGGCTGCAGGCCGACGACCTCTGGCTAGAGAAGTTGGGTGTAACAAGGAGCAAGATTGTGTCTTCTAAAAAACGTAAGAAAAAAACGGAACAAGATTCATAAATACACAACTGATTCAGTCCAAGAAGAACTAATTGCCTAGTTTTGCGGTGCAGTTTTTACAAAACCAGAGTATTGGAAAATCGAAGTATTTGATCGCCAGGCAAAGCAATATTTCAGTTTTGGATAATACTTCAGTTTAGGGAAGAAGACTTAGGGCCCGTTTGGTAGCTACGTTTTTTTTTGAAATATGTTGATAATACTTCAGTTTTCTAAAATACTGAAGTATTGAATTTTTTGATACGATATACTCCAGTATTTCAAGAAACTACACTGATTTTGAAGTATGGAAAAAGAGGTCCAAGGGATGACCATGTCTCACCCTATGTAAGTGTTAAAAAATCCCCAACTGGTACTTCAACTTAATATTCACTTTCTCGCTGGTTGTTATGCTAAAAATTAGATCATTGTAAGAGTGAGAAAAATATTTTAAAGCAAAACATTATACAAAAGGCCCAATTAACATTGTCATGTGCTTTTTCATTCTAACATGAAGAAATTCATGAACATGACACCCCTTCCGTTATAAATCTGTTTTTCATAAAACCAGTTCGGGTCTTGTCAATCAACATATCAGAGGCTAATCTATTATTCTCCCTTTGGCAATTATTGTAAGACTTTTATTCATCGAACAAATAGGTCTAAATTTTGAATAATAAGAGCATCCCCACATTTGGGAATGACAGCAATAGTACCAAACTTGGCCTACCAATATCAAGCTACCTCAACATAAAAAAACAATGAAAAAGATGTTAAAGAAAATCAAAGTTTCTACTAAGGATTGAGTCATATCATATACTAGTATCAACTACTCGATGGTACTAGGCAAAAGTAGATTATATCAAGTTGCTCTCTACTACCAGCTGTCAAACACAATTTTCTTAGTACTCCTGTACAGATGCAGCGCGTTGACTTTCTAAATCTGTTGCTTGTCTGAATTGTCTGGCTAGATATATCTCAGCTAACATTACACATAGTCTTAACCATCGAATCATCAGCGAGCTAGTTTGAAAGATGGCTGAGGCCTTTGATGAAATCAAGGTGGAGTTCGTCGGCGTTGACGAGAGCGTGCAGGCCGTGGCAGCGACCATCCATGACTCAGGCGAGGTGCCTGAAAGGTACATCAGGCCGGAGATCGAAGCCGACCCCCTCACCGCTGACGCTGAGGGTTATTCTCTGCCGACGATCGACATGTCAAGGCTGCTCAACCCCGAGTTTTCGGAGGAGGAGTTGGCCAAGCTCGGATCCGCCTGTGAGCAATGGGGATTCTTCCAGGTCCGTGTTCCGACTAACAGAATGTAGCGCTTCGCAATATTTTTCTCTGGAATATCATGCGACGATCCAAATCATCAGGCAGCAGCAAACTCGCAAGAGTCTAAGCAAGTTTTGTCCCTGCAGCTTGTGAACCATGGAGTGGACGGAGACCTGTCGCGGCGGATCAAGGCCGACGTGGCGGAGTTCTTCTCCCTTACTCTAGAGGAGAAGTCTGCCGTGGCGATACCACCCAACGGCATGCAGGGCTTCGGCCACCACTTCGTCTTCTCCAAGGAGCAGAAGCTGGACTGGGTTGACCTGCTGTTCCTCGCCACGAGACCCGTCGAGGAACGTAGCTTAGAGTTCTGGCCTACGAAGCCCTCCACCTTCAGGTGAAATGATTTCCTGTTTCGCCAACCAGGTGATGTTGCTCAAGATCATTTTTTTCCCATACAGAAGCAGCGAGTGGATGCTATGTTTCTTCAACTAGCTTGATCTGTTTTTTGAATTGTGATGCAAGAACTTCATCATAAACTGAAATCATGCTTAACTTTGAACTTTGAAGGAGTCCAACATCTACCTTCTTTTGATCTCTGCTGTTTGCTCTTCCCAGGGACACGCTTGACAAGTACACAACGGAGCTAGCAAATGTAGCTCAGCAACTGTTCAGGTTCATGGCAGAGGACCTGGGAGTTGACCATGAGGCACTCCTTGGCACCTTCGAGGGGCTGCCCCAGTGTGTAAGGATCAACTACTACCCTCCCTGCCGCCAAGACGACAAGGTGCTAGGCCTCTCGCCGCACACGGACGGCGTCGGCATGACATTGCTCCTCCATGTAAATGATGTGCAAGGACTGCAGATCAGGAAGGATGGGGAATGGTTCTCCGTCCAGACACTGCCTGGAGCTCTCGTCGTCAACATCGGCGACGTTCTCGAGGTGTGTGCCTAGTTAGTATTGACCTATTCTCGAGAAAATTGGCTAAGCTGCAATGCAAATACTATTTACTGCTAAAAAGAGCATCCTGGAAGAGTAAACACTGAAAATAAATGGAACAGCATTCAACAAAAGTTGAAAGGAAAAGAACTAGAGCCCATGGGTAGGATAAGAGTTTCTTATAAACAAGATGATTGAATCAAAATGAACCAGTTCACTATTCTAAGTTTGCTTGAGTAATTGTTATCAACTTCCTTCTAACAGATACTCACCAATGGTAAGTACAAGAGCATCGAGCACCGGGCGGTGATAAACCCTGAAAAGGAAAGGATCACAATTGCGGCATTCCACAGCGTGCACCTTCCCTGCACAATTGGCCCGCTTCAGGGGCTAGGCACCGCACAGTACAAGACGATAGATGGTGTTGAGTTCACCAAGGGATACTTCGCTGCAAAGCTGGAAGGCAGGAGGTACCTGGAGAGCTTGAAGCTATGATCGGAATAGTGAGAGTGTAATGATGAATTTTCTTGAACTTTTCTGTTCGTAGGTTGCTGATCAAGTTGTGCTTTCCTTCATCTCATATACTGTATGTTGCTTTCAGACGAATGTTATGTCCCCTCCCATAAAAATTTCTGTGAACACGTCCTCGAAACCAAAATAGCTCATCAACATTAAGTTTTAGGTCCATACTGCCTGTGGATAGGCAGCATTTTGTGATCTATCGACACGGAAGCGGTATGTAAATCGATTATATTGAAAAGACGGAAATAACGGCGACAGGTGATATGATGAAGCATGGAGGAATAATCACTCAGAGACAGCAACGCAGTTGTCAATTCTGATGGTTACACTTACACTTATTTAGAGGTCCCATCCTTTAACTGAAGTACCCAACATCTGAAAAAATCTCGTATATCGTCAGAGCGAATACACCATGATCACTGCAAAGAGGTCCACAATCTCCCTGGCAATTTATCATCAGCTTAATCTGGTCCTTTTTTTGGAGCTATCGAAGTCTAACAAGTCGATGTGATTTCTCCCAGTTGTTAATTCTGCATCTAGATTCTAGAGTAGTGATTTTGGTCCCAAGAGACTACTTCTCATCGCCAATAGAAAGTAAAGAAGCCTCTATGTCCATGACTTTTATCCCATAACGATTAATCAAATCTTCCTTGTATGATTTCAATACTGTGACAAGAACAGATGGAGTTTCATGCGCTTGAATGAAGCCTCTGAATATCGCCATGGAATTGCGATTAAGATTCAAATTATTTATTGTTGAATAATTAGACGATTTAACATATGATTTAATTCACAGTGAACAATTCATGACTAAAATAATACAAATTAAACTAATCATGCGATCTACGTAAATAGTAGATAAACAGATTGAATCTAGAGCACATAATACAAGTGGGAACTCTAGTAAAACTTCATATTGGAAGATCAAGAACACATATGGTACAGCGGCAGTCGCACCGCTGGAATTCCCCGTGTCGTCGCCCATGTCGTTGATGAAGAAGCTGGCGATGTCGGCGAAGAAGTCGTCATTAGGGAAGAACTCGAAGCCAGTAGATACACGAGTGCGCTCACCAAAAACCTGATCGCCCCTCTCCCGTACAGGATCACAAGAGGCGGGGTTCCGGAGGCCTACTGTTCCTTCAACCGGTGCACGACGGAAGACGGGATGGAGAAGACTTGGTAGACGGCGGCACAATGCTTAGGAACGGTGTGAAACCATGTATCTCGTAGTGGTGGCTAGGGTTTGCCCCGGGCTGTATATATGATGCGAGTCGGGTAGGACGTGGGCTGCAAGATATGATCGAATCGGTAACGCCCCACGATCCCATTGGAATCAAAAACGGCAAGGTAATTAACGCGTCCGTTAATTACTAATCAATGACTCATAGATTTTCCCGAACAACAAAAAATATAAGCTCGGCTCGGCGAGATTCCCGCAAACCGCGGCGCGGCGCGTCGTGACGAGGCGAGCGAGGAGGAGGAGCGCGCGTGGCACTCTTCATTTTCTCTTGTTCTCACTAGCTCATACTAGTACTAGAATATCCCACTATATAAAGTGGCGCGGCTCACTCTCCACAAGCAGTATGTGACTAAACATTAGTCACATACATGCACAATCAGCCAACCAGAATGGGCCATGAGAATTTCAGATTTTAGTTGGGCCTTGGCCCAAGTACACCAAAATTACAGCAATCCCCCACAAAGTCTCATTGGTACATTGTACCACTTTGTTCCAAAACATTGTTTTATATAGCGGTGCTTAGTGTGGATTGTTAAGTTGAACTCCAATTAAAAACTTATGCTACGTTAGATCACAACTTGAATAGTGGACTATGCCTTGAACTACAAGTTTGTTGCGGCCTAGTTTCACACAAGACATTGAACGATACTAGGCCACCGCAAGGCTTCCCCGCGGTGTGGAGATTATACGTCTTACTCCAAGGTCTTTTATGAGTTTATTAAAGAGCACCCAACTCTCATAGACTGCGACGTTTAACAGTCAGACTCATATATGTGTATTCCTCAAGATATGCTCTGCAGGACAACATCTCCGCTTATAAAAGTAAGCCGCTTGAAACACATTAAGATAAATATCAACATGCCATGTAGATTAGGAGAGTATTGCATCTTGATGGAGTGGGATAGTAAAATGTAAGGATACTCTCCTCCTAGCCGAGCAACAGCTTGTCTCCTACTTCTAATTCACGGGATCTCCGATCACATAGAGTAGGTTACCACTGTGGAAAACTCACACGGTGGGTCTGAAACCCATCTCACTCGATGCATTATCTATCACATTACGTGATAAACCCTTTATGAAAGGATCTGCCAAGTTTTTCGACGTTTAGATATAATCCAATGCAATAACTCCGGAGTTCTTCAATTTTCAGAAAGATTTTAATCTCCTTTTCACATGGCTTGATGATTTCAAATTATCCTTAGAACTTTTAATCTTAACTATCACAATTTGATTATCACACTTCATAAGGATATCGGGTATGGGTTTTTCAACCACATGTAAGTCCATCAAAACCTCTCGAAGCCACTCTGCTTCAACAGTGGTTGTGTCTAATGTTGTGAGTTCTGCTTCCATAGTTGACCTCGTTAAGATGGTCTGCTTGCAAGACTTCCAGGAAACAGCTCCACAACCGAGTGACGAGGTTATACTAAACGGGTACCCCTCCGTGTGGGTACCTGGTGCACGTAATGACTAAATCCCAATTGTCAATAAGCTGAAGAAGCCCAACAAGAGAAGCCCAAGTCAAAGATTTCTGCCATAAATAGCATAGTCGGTATTACTTACCATATATATGTAATCCTATTCGGTTACTACCCGAGACCTGCACCACTATATAAAGGACAGGAGGGTGGCCGACTAAGGGGATACCCAACCAGAATCACCAAACCCTAGCAAGATCACCATCTTGCTAGACCTTTGTACTCGCCGCACATCTACAATCAATAACATATAAGCATGACGTAAGGGTGTTACCTCACTCGAGGGCCCCGAACCTAGGTAAATCCCGCTTGTCAGCCGACGAATCTACCAACACTACGCGTTCTATACCTCATAACTCTTACCCTAGGCTAGTAACCATGGGTATTGATGGGGACATCCCTCGTCACCGAGTGTAAACACATAACCACTCGTGACCTTAATTGAAGAAGATATGCCCTAGAGGAAATTAATAAAGTGTATTCTTTATCATATCTCGTTTGTTGATAATAGGTTTTTCTGTCATGCTAGAACCGTATTAAGCGGAAACATTAATACGGGTGTGATACGTAAACAACCAGGTCCCTAGTAGCCTCTACTAAGACTAGTTTCGTTGCGTGATTGATGATCGAGGTTTCCCGGTCATGGGGCATGGCGCCGGTCGGCAATGGGAGTCATATCGTTGGAGAACGATGTGATGGACATACCCAGATTTGGAGGGCGTAGTCGTTACGCCTTTGACCGTGAGATCAACTCTTATTGTTATTCCTGGAAGATACTTTGATCGCACCAAACGTCGTATCTTATATAGTATGACAATAACGGTGATACTTTTGGGTATCGGAAAGGAGTAGTTGAGACGAGGGGTCAAGAGAGGGATTTGCCAGTCCGCATAGCATGATAGATACTCTCGGGCCCACTCGGTGAGATCATGTCTAAAGAGCTTGCAAGCATGTGACTAGGTCACGGAGACATGAGATCATGGACGAGTAGAAGATAGCGTTGTCGGTAACGAGGTCGAGATTAGGTATGGAGATATCTATGGAACGACACTCGGACATGCTAAGTATCGCTATGGCAAAAGGTTTAAGACTTTGCGTTCAGGTTTGATAGATGAAAGTCATTCGTTATATCACAGGGATTAATTCATGGGGTCCAGGCCTACGAGTTAATCGTTGATCATAGAGGAGTCTTGGTCATACCTGTTATTATATAGAACCGCTAGGGTAACAAACTTAAGGGGTTTCGACAAGACAACCGGAAAGGAAAGAGATCACCGGGAGCGTCCCGGGAAGGGTCCGATGGAGATCGGGTAGCGCCGAAAGAGTTTTCGGAGCTAAGAAAAATTATATATATTATGTTTGATATTAGTTAGTGTAATTAATATGCAAATATGATTTTATATATTTATTTTCGAATTTATTTAGGCTGATTTCTCTAAATGGGCCTTCTGGTCGAAAGAAGGCCCAAGAGGGGGGGGGGGGGGGGGGGAATCCCCTTGGGGATTCGGTGGGGGCCAGGAGGGGCCGACCCAAGTGGGCCAAGGGCCCACTAGGGGGCCGGCGCACCCTCCATAGCCGCACCAGGCATGTGGGGGTTAGTCCCACATTGCCTGGTTAGCAAGTTGGCTCCCCCCTGGGAGCCTATATAAGAAGGGGCACCCCTGGCCTTTTAATTCACCAATTAATTCCCAATTTCTCTCTCGATCTCGTGGTTCCCTTGTCGGAGCCGCGCCGAGCAGAGGAGGGGGTCTCTTCCACCATAGCCCGCTGCCGCGCTGCTGGTGCTCCGGTCCAAGTCTTCCGCTGCTCGTCCTGGACTGGAGCTTCGTAGGCCGTCGTCTCCACCGTACGCGTGTGACGCCCTGCGAGGTGCTGCACTAGCGGTACTCGGAGGTCTGCTTCATCTACACGACCTTGAGGTCGGCTTCGTCGGTCTTCATCGACAATGTTTGTGAGGGAACGTAATCCCCGCTTTCGGTCTACAAGGGTACGTATTCCGATCTCCGTCCGTACTACTATATCTGCATAGAATAGATCTTGGCATGCTTTTAGGATATCGTTGGTAGGAATTTTTTTTGTTTTCTGCACACGATCCCCTTCAGTGGTATCAGAGCCGATCTATCGTAGATATAGCTGTACGCTGTTAGAACTCGTGTTCTGCACGGGGGCACCGTTCCTGTTATTTCCTACCCTCTAGCGTGCACTTGTGTATTCCAGCGGCATTGAGTTGATGAAGCGGCCCGGACCGACTTTACGCGTACGCTTACGCGAGACTGGTTCCACTACTGACATACGGCTTGTACCGTATATGTGGCTGGCGGGTGTCAGTTTCTCTCTCTTTAGTTGGTCTTCGCATTTTCAATGGAGGGCCCGAAAGGGATGCTTAAATATGCAATTATTGGATCGTTGTTGTGGTCATAAGGTTCGTAGGTATGAAGCGGTTCTATTTACGAAAGCCCCAAGCCACGTAAAATATGCAAAAGATAAAGTAGAAGCGTCTAACTTTATTTTGCAGGGGCTATGTGATATGGTCAAGGTAGGTTTATTAAATT
This sequence comes from Poa annua, assembly GCA_026929855.1. Lineage (NCBI taxonomy): Eukaryota > Viridiplantae > Streptophyta > Magnoliopsida > Poales > Poaceae > Poa > Poa annua. The sequence continues at coordinate 71,751,522 of CM049431.1, read as the reverse complement.
GTTTATAAACTGCGGGCGCCAAGAAGACCATGGCGCAATGGACTATATCACATTGCATTACATTTGATGTTTTGTGTGCATCTTATATTGTGTGATTGTGTGTATAGTATACATTAGTTACACGGCGGTAGCTATATAAGTTGATCCCTTCAAAATACCACTAGTGTTCTCCCTCCAACGTGCACCACCAAGAAAGTTCTACGTTATGAGGCAGGGCGTGATGATCGGGTGTCAGACATCTCGTCGTTCGCATACAGTGGGTGTAACCCATGTTGCACAAGCGTCAGCGTGGAGGTCTTTGGTGGCGAGCCTAGCATATTCATAAATATGGCCTCGGAACAGGAAGACCGAAAGGTCGAGCACGAGTCACAAAATTGGTGTGACGGACTTTTTGTCTACTCTTGAAGTTGTGCCGCCGGCTCTGATTATGAGGAGTGGTGCAATGGATGTGGGTCGTGTAATCGCTTAAACGACCAGGAGGGATGTTCGTTTGAGTGGGAGTTATGTTAGTTATTTTCTTAAAAAACTATAACTCAAAATTATGATGAACAAAGTCTTATGTTGTTGCAAATTCCATTGTAGATGTCTCGCCCCTCGTTTAACCTAGATTTGTTCCTTGAGAAAGAAAAGCTTAAGACCAATGGGTCAAACTTCATGGCATGGTTCCACAACCTGAGGATCCTCCTCACTCCCCATAGGGTGGCCTACGTCATTGAGGCCGCCATAGGTGACCCTCCCGCAGATGATGCCTCTGAGGATGAGAAGAAGGTCCTCTAAACCCGATCGGAGGATTCTGCCTTTGTCCAGGTGGCATGCTCTACGCCATGGAAGCCGACCTGCAAAAGCGCTTCGAGAAGATGAGCGCCTTCGAGATTATTTCTGATTTGAAGGCTGTCTTCGCGGCGCAGGCTAAGGCTGAGAGATATGAGGCTTCTGAGCTTTTCTTCTCGGACAAGATGGAAGAGCATAGCAGTGTGAGCGAGCATGTAGTCCAGATGTCTGGCTACGTTCAACGCCTGAATGCTCTGGAATGCAAGATTCCCGATGAGCTGGCGATTGACAGGGTGTTGCAATCGTTGCCCCATAGCTACAAAGGCTTCGTCATGAACTACAACATGCAGGGCATGGCTAAGTCCCTGGGTGAAGTGTTCGTGATGCTCAAAACTGCTGAGGTAGAGATTAAGAAGGAGCACACGCTGTTGATGGTCAACAAGGCCGTTGATTTCAAGAAATCCGGTGGCAAGGGAAAGCAAAGCTGGAAGTCCAGGAGGGAAGGCAAGTTGAATGCCAAGCCCAAGACTAACAGATCTGGTCCCAGAGCTAGCGTGGAGTGTTTCTACTGCAAGGGGAAGGGTCACTGGAAGCACAACTGCCCCAAGTACCTGGAGGATAGGAAGTCTGGCAAGACGGTCGACAAAGAGCAAGGTATATTTGATATACATGTTATAGATGTGTTCCTTACAACCGCCCGGAGCAACACATGGGTATTTGATACTGGTTCTGTTGCTCATATATGTAACTCTCAGGAGGAGTTACGGAATAGACGGCGGCTGGCGAAGGATGAGGTGACGATGCGCGTCGGCAACGGATCGAGAGTCGATGTGGTGGCTGCCAGCACGCTCCCTCTGCATCTACCATCGGGATTAGTTTTGGTTTTAAATAAGTGTTATTTTGTGCCATCCTTGAGTGTAAACATTATAAGTGGGTCTTGCCTGTTACAAGACAATTATTCATTTAAATCAGTGTCAAGCAATTGTGCTATTTATATGAATGATATATTTTATGTTTATGCTCCCGAGAATGACGGTTTATTCTTGTTGAATCTCGATCGTAGTACTCACATCCATAACATAGAAGCCAAACGGATTAAGTGTAGTGATGATACCGCCATGTATATGTGGCATTGCCGTCTTGGTCATATTGGTGTAAAGCACATGAAGCAACTCCACTCCGATGGACTTTTGGACTCGTTGGATTTCGGATCCCTCGATACATGCGAACCATGCCTTATGGGCAAAATGACCAAGACACCGTTCAAAGGTTTCGTTGAACGGGCGTCGGATTTGTTGGGGATCATACATACAGATGTGTGTGGACCGATGAGCGTTTCGACACGCAATGGTTATCGTTACTTCGTCACCTTCACTAATGACTTGAGTAGATACGGTTATATCTATTTGATGAAACACAAGTCTGAAACTTTTGAAAAGTTCAAAGAATTCCAAAGTGAAGTTGAGAATCAGCTTAATAGGAAAATCAAGCACCTCCGATCCGATCGCGGTGGAGAGTACTTGAGTTTTGAGTTTGGCACACATCTAAAGAGTTGTGGCATAGTACCCCAACTTACGCCGGCCGGAACACCGCATCGTAACGACATGTCCGAGCGACGTAATCGTACTCTACTGGATGGTGTTCGATCTATGATGTCTCTTACTGATTTGCCAGTGTCCTTCTGGGGTTATGCGTTAGAAACAACCGCATTCATTTTAAATAGGGCTCCGTTCAAGTCCGTTGAAACGACACCGTATGAATTATGGTATGGCTAAAAGCCTAAGCTATCGTTTATGAAGGTTTGGGGTTGTGAGGCGTACGTTAAGAAACTACAGCCCGACAAACTCGAACCGAAGTCGGAGAAAGTCGTCTTTGTAGGATATCCGCGGGAAACCGTTGGGTACACCTTCTACAACCAAGCTGAGGGCAAAACTTTTTTCGCGAAGACCGGTACCTTTCTAGAGAAGGAATTTCTCGCGAAAGGAGTAAGTGGGAGGAAGGTAGACCTCGATGAGATCGTTGATCCTGAACTCGAGATTCCGAGTGGCGCAACGGAAACAATTCCGGAAAAGTCCTCCGTGGAAGGAGTGGGAGAAACTGTCGAGGAAGGTATTCTACCTCGTAGGTCTGGTAGATCTCGGATCGCACCAGAATGGTATGGCAACATGGTTTGCACCGTCATGTTAGTTGAACATGACGAACCTACGAACTACAAGGAGGCGATGGCGAGTCTAGAATCTGAGAAATGGCTTGAAGCCATGAAATCCGAAATAGGATCCATGTATGATAACAAAGTGTGGACTTTGATGGATATTCCCGAAGGGCGCAAGGCCGTCGAGAATAAATGGATCTTTAAGAAGAAGACTGATGCTGATGGTAATGTGACCGTCTATAAAGCTCGGCTTGTCGCAAAGGGTTTCCGACAAGTTCATGGAATTGACTACGATGAAACTTTTTCACCGGTAGCGATGCTTAAGTCTATTCGGATTTTGTTAGTAGTAGCTGCCTATTATGATTATGAAATCTGGCAAATGGACGTCAAAACAGCCTTCCTAAATGGAAACATTGAGGAAGAGTTGTACATGGTACAACCGGAAGGTTTTGTCGATCCAGGGAATGCTAACAAGGTGTGCAAGCTTCAGCGATCCATCTATGGATTGAAGCAGGCATCTCGGAGTTGGAATCTTCGCTTTGATGAGGTAATCAAAGGTTTTGGATTTTTCCAAAATTTGAAAGAGACCTGCATTTACAAGAAAATGAGTGGGAGCTCGGTTGTGTTCTTAGCACTGTATGTAGACGACATATTGCTGATTGGGAATGATGTGGAACTTCTGAATAGCGTGAAGGAATATTTAAACAGTAAATTTTCCATGACGGACTTAGAAGAAGCTGCGTATGTTTTAGGCATAAAAATCTATCGTGATAGATCAAGGCGCCTATTAGCACTGAGTCAGAGTACTTATCTTGATAAAATACTGAAGCGTTTCGGTATGGAAAAGGCAAAGAAGGGTTCTCTGCCGGTTATCAAGAATAAGATATTGCGGAAGGCACAGTGTCCGGTAACGGAACTGGATAAGGCCAATATGACTAAACATCCTTATGCTTCAGCCATAGGATCGATCATGTATGCAATGTTGAGTACTAGACCGGATGTGGCATTAGCTCTAAGTTTGACAAGCCGGTTCCAGAGTAATCCTGGAATGCCGCATTGGATAGCTGTTAAGAGCATTCTTAAGTATCTCAATAAGACAAAGGAAATGTTCCTTGTGTTGGCGTAACGGGTTACGTAGATGCAAGTTTCTGCTCAGACCCCGATGACTCTAAGTCACAGACAGGTTATGTGTTCAAGGTGAATGGAGGCGCCGTGTGCTGGAGAAGTGGGAAGCAACCCATAGTCGCACAATCTACAATGGAGTCGGAGTATATCGCTGCTTGCGAAGCCGCGAATGAAGCTGTGTGGCTGAGGAAGTTCGTCATCGAACTTGGAGTGTTCCCGAGCGTGCAAGACCCCGTGATCCTCTTCTGCGACAATACGGGTGCCATTGCTAACGCCAAGGAGCCAAGGTCTCACTCCACCGCCAAACACATTCTCCGACGCTTCCATGTGATACGTCAGTACGTACAAGGAGGCGATGTGAAGATTTGCAAAGTGCATACGGATCTGAATGTGGCAGATCCGCTGACGAAGCCTCTCCCGCTTGATAAGCATGAAAAGCACCAGTTAGCTATGGGTGTTAAGCTTTTACCAAGTTGTAATCTAGATTAATTTTTACTCTAGTGCAAGTGGGAGACTGAAGGAGATATGCCCTAGAGGCAATTAATAAAGTGTATTCTTTATCATATCTCGTTTGTTCATAATAGGTTTTTGTGTCATGCTAGAACCGTATTAAGCGGAAACATTAATACGGGTGTGATACGTAAACAACCTGGTCCCTAGTAGCCTCTACTAAGACTAGTTTCGTTGCGCGATTGATGATCGAGGTTTCCTGGTCATGGGGCATGGCGACGGTCGGTAATGGGAGTCATATCGTTGGAGAACGATGTGATGGACATACCCAGATTTGGAGGACGTAGTCATTACGCCTTTGACCGTGAGATCAACTCTTATTGTTATTCCTGGAAGATACTTTGATCACACCAAACGTCGTATCTTATATAGTATGACAATAACGGTGATACTTTTGGGTATCGGAAAGGAGTAGTTGAGACGAGGGGTCAAGAGCGGGATTTGCCAGTCCGCATAGCAGGATAGATACTCTCGGGCCCACTCGGTGAGATCATGTCTAAAGAGCTTGCAAGCATGTGACTAGGTCACAGAGACATGAGATCATGGACGAGTAGAAGATAGCGTTGTCGGTAACGAGGTCGAGATTAGGTATGGAGATATCTATGGAACGACACTCGGACATGCTAAGTATCGCTATGGCAAAAGGTTTAAGACTTTGCGTTCAGGTTTGATAGATGAAAGTCATTCGTTATATCACAGGGATTAATTCATGGGGTCCAGGCCTACGAGTTAATCGTTGATCATAGAGGAGTCTTGGTCATACCTGTTATTATATCGAACCGCTAGGGTAACACACTTAACGGGTTTCGACAAGACAACCGGAAAGGAAAGAGATCACCGGGAGCGTACCGGGAAGGGTCCGATGGAGATCGGGCAGCGCCGAAAGAGTTTTCGGAGCTAAGAAAAATTATATATATTATGTTTGATGTTAATTAGTGTAATTAATATGCAAATATGATTTTATATATTTATTTTCGAATTTATTTAGGCTGATTTCCCTAAATGGACCTTCTGGTCGAAAGAATGCCCAAGAGGGGGGGAATCCCCTTGGGGATTCGGTGGGGGCCAGGAGGGGCCGACCCAAGTGGGCCAAGGGCCCACTAGGGGGCCGGCGCACCCTCCATAGCCGCACCAGGCATGTGGGGGTTAGTCCCACATTGCCTGCTTAGCAGTTGGCTCCCCCCTAGGAGCCTATATAAGAAGGGGCACCCCTGGCCTTTTAATTCACCAATTAATTTCCAATTTCTCTCTCGATCTCGTGGTTCCCTTGTCGGAGCCGCGCCGAGTAGAGGAGGGGTGAACGGATAGACGTCGCCTAGAGGGGGGGGGGGGGTGAATAGGCGATTTAAAAACTTTTTCGAGGAGCCGGAATATCCGGTCCAAGAGTGACCGGAAATTCCGAGTGGCCGGAATATCCGGTACACAAATGACCCGGAAATTCCGGTATGCTTGATAAAGACGGAATAAAACTAGAGGTTTACTTTAACAAGCATACAACCTAGATATATAAACTAGGCTCACCTATGTGCACCAACAACTTAAGCTAAGCAATACAAGTAACAAGATGATAGCAAGATATATGACTTCAAGCACGAAGGCTATCACAATGTAAAGTGCATAAGTAAAGAGCTCGGGTATAGAAATAACCGAGGCACGTGGAGACGAGGATGTATTCCCGAGTTCCACCCAAAGGTGTACGTCTCGTTTGGAGAGGTGTGCACAACCACAACAGGTTAGCCGCAACGCCACAAAGGCTCACCTTCTTCTCCTGATGAACTCAACCACAAAAGGTTCGAGTTCACCTTCCACTATTGATCTCCTTTGGGGCGGAGATCGAATCCCGTACAACTCTTGAGGCACACACCCACAACTTAATTGGGGGCTCCCAAGTCTTGAGGCACACACCCACAACTTAATTGGGGGCTCTCAAGTGACCACAAAAGGTCTTGACCACAAAAGGTCTTGGCCACAAAAGGCCGGCCACAAAAGGCGTCTAGGGTCCAAAGACCCAAGAGTAACAAGCTCACAAGTAATACCACCACAAATTCTCGTGGAGGGCTCAAACCGATGCAAATGCAATGGCAAGAGCACACGAAGTGCTCGAGTCCTTCACTCTCAAATTCCAACACAACAACAAATGTTTATGGGGGAATAAGAGAGGAAGAACAAAGGAAACCACAAAGGAGTCAAATCCTTCACTCCCAAATCCCACCAAAAGCAACTAATGCTTATGGGGGGAGAAGAGAGGAAGAACAAAGAAGAAGAACCACAAAGGAACTCCAAGAACTAGATCCACTAAGTTCCCCTCACTTAGAGGAGAGATGGATTGGTAGGATTGCAGATCTAGATCTCCTCTCAACTTTCCCTAAAGAATATGGAAGATTCAATGGAGGGATTGAGAGGGGAGTGAGCTTTCCAAGGTCAACAATGGAGTACGAGAGAGGGGAAAGTCGTGCTGCCTTCGATTGGCTGGGGAAGAAGAAGGGGAGGGGTATTTATACCCCTCCAGGAAATATAGCCGTTGGCTGTTTTGACACTCGGAAATTCCGGTATAAGTGACACCCGGATTTTCCGGTCATCCGGAAATTCCGGTCTAGAGAGACTCGGAAATTCCGGTCACCCGGAAATTCCGGTCTAAGAGAGCTCGGAAATTCCGGCTGGAGTCAGAAGCAAAACCAAACTTTTCCTTAGCCATTTCTGGAGGACTTTTCTGGGGGCACTCGGAAATTCCGGTATATGGAAATTTCCGAGCACAATTTCCGACTGGAGTCAGAACCCTTTTTCTCCTTTCCTTAGCCATTTTCTTGGATGAGCTGGGGAACCGGAAATTCCGGTAGGGCGGAATATCCGGCCCCAATAATCCGAATCAGCAGAACACCGAAACGAAAACTGCTATAACTTTTGCAAATGAACTCCAAATGAGGTGAGACCAATTTTGTTGGAAAGATAGCGACGATGAGTACCCAACAAAAAATATTGCATCCCATAAATAGAGTAAAATCACCACACATGGCAAGGTGTGGGACTTTCCTCACGGAAGAACCGACAATATTTCCGCCACCGAAAACGCAACAAGTTGTCCAAAGTAAAACCGATTTCGATGAACTAGAGCTTGACATGGAGATGAACCAAGCTCTAATTCCTCACCAACATAAAAGCCAAATAAGAACCAAGAAACATGATATGCCAAGTATGCAAAGGTTTGAGCTCTCCACAACGATGCGATCAAGTTACTAACTTGAGAGCCCCTCTTGATAGTACGCCTATCTATCCTATAGCCCCATCAAGATCATACCTTTGCCTTGAGCATTCCACTTGAGTTGGATGATGCCTATCTTGATCTCTTCAAGTGGATCATCTTTCTTGATTGCGCGTCCAAACACTTGCTTGATGAAGACTTCTCCAAATACTCCCCCATGCTCACAATGGGAGAGTCTCGCTAAGCTTCGTCTTCATGTATCCATTGCAAGCACCAAGCATGGGATATTTTCGAGAAAGCTTCTCTTGGTCTTGCACAACTCATCTTTTCTTCACTAAGATGATGTCTTGAATCTTCAAGACATACTTGCAATAAGCTTCAAGAGTCCAACACATGAACTCCACAATTCCATGGACATGATCTATAATGATATCTCAAAAGCAAACATTAGTCCATAGAGATTTCCATTCAATTACCAAAACCACACATGAGGGAAAATGCTCTTTCAAGGGGGTCTCTTCCACCATAGCCCGTTGCCGCGCTGCTGGTGCTCCGGTCCAAGTCTTCCGCTGCTCGTCCTGGACTGGAGCTTCGGAGGCCGTCGTCTCCACCGTACGTGCGTGACGCCCTGCGAGGTGCTGCGCTAGCGGTACTCGGAGGTCTGCTTCCTCTACACGACCTTGAGGTCGGCTTCGTCGGTCTTCATCGACAACGTTTGTGCGGGAACGTAATCCCCGCTTTCGGTCTACAAGGGTACATATTCCGATCTCCGTCCGTACTACTATATCTGCATAGAATAGATCTTGGCATGCTTTTAGGATATCGTTGGTAGGATTTTTTTTTTGTTTTCTGCACACGATCCCCTTCATTAATCTCATCAGCATCAGATATTCAATTGGAATCACTATAACCTTCTAGTACTCTAGGATAACCAGAATAGTGAATTCCATAGCTCGCAGTGCCTTTTAAATAGCGCGTAACTCTCTTAAGCACATGCCAATGATCATCTCCTGGGTTGGAAACAAACCGGCTCAACTTGCTTACAACAAAAGAGATGTCAGGCCTCGTGGCACAAGCCAAATACATAAGCGAGCCAATGATTTGAGAATATCTCAGTTGATCTCTAGCAATGCCCTGATTCTTTTGAATCAACACAATGGGATCATATGGTGTCAGAGAAGGCTTGCAGTCGTCATACCCGAAGCGACTCAATATCTTTTCCACATAGTGGGATTGAATCAGTGTAATCCGCCATCACCATCTCTCAACAGCTTGATGTTTAAGATTGCATCAGCTACTCCAACATCCTTCATCTCTAAACAACGAGATAAGAAATCCTTAACATCCTTGATTAAATCAAGATTGATTCCAAATATCAGTATGTAATCGACATACATGAAGGAGATATGCCCTAGAGGCAAATAAATAAGTAGTATTTATTACATTATCTCATAAGTTTATAATAGGTTTGTGTATTATGATATAACTGTATTAATCGGAATTATTAATACACGTGTGATACATAGACAACCAGGTCCCTAATTAGCCTCTATATGAACTAGTCCATTGGGAAACAGTTGATCGAGATTCCCGATCAAGGACAATGACGTCGGTTGACAATGGGGTCATCTTATTAGTTGAATAAGGTGATGGGCATACACAAAGTATTGCAATAAGATCGTATTACGATGTTTGTCATTTGCAATAGATAATAATATGATAGCTTATTCCTTAGACCGTGAGACCGTACTTATTGAAGCTTCGTAGGGGTGCTTTGAGAGCATCAAACGTTGTGTCTTATATAGCATGACAATAACGGTGTCCATCTTGAGTATTCCGAAAGAGCATCGAGACATAAGGATAAAGAGCGGGATTTGTTCATTCTTGTAATGGAAAGATACTCTGGGCCCACTCGGTGAGATTATATCTATACAGCTGCGCAACTTATGACTAGGTCATGGAGATATAATATCACATACGAGTTAATAACCTTTGTCGGTAACGAGATACAACAAAGACATCGGATGTCTACGATCATATCTTGGACAAGGTAGTATCGCAGAAACCAAGGGAATGAATATCATATTCATGGTTCAACGACGATATTCGTGGAATGCACAGGGGCCGTCAAATACATCCAGGTATCCCTCACGGTCATTGGTGAGCGAAGTGTCTCGTCCATGTCTGGAGTGTTCTCGAACCGTAGCGTAACAAACTTAAGGTCTTAACGACACTAGGAGATAGGTTCTGGAATGATAGAGGATTTTGTTGGAGAGAGAGAAATGATCCGAAAAGAGTTCCGGTGGTCTGGAAGGAGTTCCGGGAAGGTCTGGAATGGTTCCAGGGATGTCCGAAAGTTGTTCGGGTGGTTCGGAAAATGTTTCGGAGTCACGGGATATTAAATAGTATTTAAATATATTAATTATGAATTAATTATATTTTATATTAATTTAATATTAATTTAATAAAGGAAAAAGGGGGGCCTCCCACCTACATGGGCCCTAAGAGGGCCCAAGAGGGGGGAGCCGCACCACCATGGGGGAAAGGGGCTTGGGCCCCTAGTCCAACTCGGACTAGGGGGTTCGGCCGAACCCCCCTCCCCCTCGTATTCCTTTAGTCCCACATGGGGGAGGCAAGGTGTTTGCACACCCCCTCCCCCCTTTATATAGCAAGGCATATTAATTGGATTAATTACAGAAAAATACAATTAGTTGTATAGCAGGCCGGCCGAGTTGCTTCTCCGTCCGTTTTGCCTCCTCTCTCCACCTAAGCTATACCGTCGGGCGCCGTTGCCCTGCGGGATCCCAGATAAGTTCTACCCCTGTGATTTCAGCTGGATCTGAATGAACGGGGGTTGTTGTTAAGCTCCGTATGTTTGCGAGTGCTCGGAGGCGACTCTTCTGAGAAGCCTGGGCGACGTCGTCTCGCCCACCTGCAGCCCAGCCGCTGCGCCGCCTCCCCCTGCCGCCGGCGCACCCCCCTGCCGCCGGCGCCTCGCCATCTTCCGCCCGACGCCCGTCGACGCAGGTCATCGTCGACACCCCGGCGTCATCGTCTACGTCATCGGGGCAAGCTCTCCGTGACCTCGAGGTCGGCTACACACGACTTCATCGTCAACGCTTGTGCGGGAGCGTATCCCCGCTATCGGTCTACATGGAGGTAATGTAACCCGTTCCGCCACCGTTATCACATGTACTAGATAGATAGATCTTGGCTAGTTAGGGTTTCATACGCTAGAATATTATTGTTTTCTGCACCGGAACCCCTTCAGTGGTATCAGAACCGATCTATGCGTAGTACTGCTGGTACGGTTAGAACTCATGTTGCATGAGGACGTGTTTCTTATATTTGCTACCCTCTAGCGTGCACTTGCGATGCCTTCGGTATTGAGGTGATGAAGCGGCCCGGACCGACTTTACGTGTACGCTTACGCGAGACTGGTTCCACTACTGACATACGGCTTGCACCGTATCTGTGGCTGGCGGGTGTCTGTTTGTCTCTCTCTAGTCGGCAACGCATTTTCAATGGAGGGCCCGAAAGGGATGCTTAAACATGCAATTATACGATCGACGTTGTGGTACAAAGTTCGTAGGTAGGGAAGCGATTATCTTACGAATAAGCCTATATGCCACGTAAACTTGCAAAACTAAATAAAGCTAGAGTCGTCTAACTTTGTTTTGCAGAGGCGTTATTTTATGTGACATGGTTACGGTAAGTTTGATATTACTCGTACTGTCGGAGGCAATGGAGGGCTCCGTAGACTCGGAGCCATGCCGGGGCGCCGGGGCCAGGCACATGACGCCATGAAGGTCCAGGCGCATCGACCATGTCACATCGCACTTCATTGCATCATTATTGTGTGCCGTTGCGTGTGCATCCTATTGATTGCTTATATACTAGCTATACAACGGTAGCATCATGAATAGGATGATCCCTAACAAATACCAAAATTGTGTTCTCCCTCGTTGCACACCACCAAGAAAGTTCTACGTTATGAGGCAGGTCGTGATGATCGGGTGTCAGACATATCGTCGTTCGCATACAGTGGGCAGGGTCTTCGGGGTTTGATTGGCGAGCCTAGCATATGCAGATATGGCCTCGGAACACGGGAAGATCGAAAGATCGAGCATGAGTCACAGAGTTGTTGTGATCGACATTTTATGTCTACCTTTGAAGCAGTGCTGCCGGCCGTGATGATCGGGGGTAGTATGGTGGATCAGGGTCGTGTAATCGCCATTATTATTTTAGGGATAATAATTTTGGTGTGGTGTGTTTTGATAATATGATTATAAACTAAAACTCACCTATATATTAAAAACTTCACCTTACCTCTTTTGCAATCACATCTGTAGACTACGCAACTATACTTCGGTTACTTCCTCAAAAGTCCGGATTCTACCTTAGAAGCCGACGGGTCCAACTTCATCAGCTGGTACAAGGGTTTTAGAAACATCCTCGAACACAACAACATTATGTATGTTCTCGATGAAGCATTAGGAGAAAGACCAGGGGATTCTGCAAGCGAGGAGGAGGAAGATGATTTCCGTAGGCGTCGAGACATATTCACCGAAGTGGAAATCACCATGACCGTATGCCTAGCACCCGAGTTGAAAGAGTTGTTTCGATGCAAGGAGCCATGCGTCATGATTGATGCGATAAAGACACACTTCCGAGATGAATTAAGGCGTGAGCAATTCAGGAAGCTTAGATTGTTCCAGACCATTCATATGGAGGAGCATACCTGTCTGGAGACTCATTTGAAGAGATTGTATGACATCTACTTCCAGCTGACGGTTGTCTTCGATTACTGGATGGTAGATTCCTGTGCTATTCAGACTGTCCTGATATCTCTGCCTCCAAGCTATGAGAAGCATGTGCGCAAGTACATTTTGAAGGCCGACAATATGAACTTCTACAAGTTCGTGTCTGAATTCAAATCTCTGAAAGTTGATTCCATCGAAGGAGAGCTCTTCGATGCTACAGATATATATTTGATATATACAAAATTATGAATTCACCTCTTGATATATGATAAAGTATTTGATACTTGTTATGTTTGTGAAACAGGTTCTGATTATCACATATATGCGGCGAAGTATGATGTGACCTGGCGCTAAAGATGGTGATCAAGGAGTTGATGGCCATTTGGTGTTCACGTCCTCAAGTTATCATAGTTATCATTAATAGTTTTTGATAAGATCTTTTGTAATAGTGAGAAAGTGTGTTCAGTGTCTTGATTGTTACAAGACAAAGTTATTCATGTAATAAGACAAGTTCAGTTGTTTTATGTTATGGAACAAGGCAGTTGTTTTATATTATGAATAAAGGTTTCACATCTCAATTACATCAATTGTATGATAAACGTTCATAATTGTAGAAATGATAAAATAGCATGTCCAATGAATAAAAATTCTATCACTAGAACAAACACCATCGAATTTAGTCATAAAGGCAATGAAAGAAGTAATGGATATTTTGGTCCGTTTAAGTATTTCGAGTGCCGAATTGATTAAGTTTGAAATATAGTATTGAAGTGTCAATACGAGAGGAAATTAATTAAGAGTCATTTTAAATGATTATTAAATTAATTAATGGTGTTTTTGCTTGATACGAATTCTTCTATGATTATGGGTGAATAAGAGTATTTGCCTGATAAATCATAAGTCTGAAATTAATTTGATAAGAGATCAAATGGGGTTTTTCAGAAGAAAGATTAGTGAATATTGTATTCACAAGATTCGATCAAAGGAAAATAGTTTTGAATTATGGTTTCAACACAAAAGATTTGTGAAAATTTGTTTCACAATATTATAATTTCATATATGGTGATATGTAGGGTATTATAATCATGCTCCATCTTAAATAAAGTGTGGTCTGTCAGAATCTGTCTTAGAATCTCTTAATATGTTCGAAACATTATAGTCGATGTCCACTTTAGAAAATAGATATCTCTCTCAACAAAATTCGTATGATCGACAATAGTGTCGTCATTTATATGATTATATGATAATTCGGAATATACATGAATAGTTCTTTGTAGATTACTCGCACTGGATGGGAGTGTATTGCAAAACCAAATAGAAACAAAACTTGGTTTGTTGTCTATATAATTTCGAGGAAAATATGATTTTTTGAATTATGGTTTATGGATTGGAATTAGGAGCTTGAAATAAGGTGTCAGACCTATATTCATAAAAAGTAGAATATTGGAAGGTGTTCCAAAGAGTATATTTCTACAAATGAAAATTTGGTGATTAATAGTGAGGGAGACTAGAAAATTGTTTTCTGCTTGCAATCCTCTTCATAAAGATCATAATATTTTCATGAAAAAAGCTTCTAAATAAAGTGATGTTATATTTAATATTGCTGTCAGGTCACAACACGATATTAAGTAGTTCAGATCTTGTTGACAGATCAAGGTACACTTTATGAATACAGAGAAAGTTGAGAAAATATCAGAATACGAACAAAGGCTGTTTCGGCCTGAAAATCCAAGTTACATTTGAAAGGATTAAAATAGTAATTGTTGCTACAATTCTTATTAGAGGAATACGATTGTTTAATCATCATATAAAGTGTTATATGAGAAATGTGACTATAAGAAAGACGTGGAAGTATGTCTTGTCACGAAATGTGTCTTGGACAAGATCAAATTTGTTGACTACATTTATGTAGACATGCTTGAAGTCTGAAGGATTTGTATTAATGTAATACTGTAGTTTGTGCTGAATTCGAATTGATAATAGATCAATGATTTTGGTTTGACCAAAATATCGATTTTAAGTGGGAGTCAGAGTTAGTTTACTCAGGTGGAATATGTAAAGGTTATGTTTTTAAGTGGGAGCTTAGGAACTCAAATATATGGATGACCTGTTTTTGAGTGGGAGCTCGTGTTCTCAAATATGTGGAGACATAATTTGTGTGGGAGCCGAATTCATCTTGTGTAAATTACACATTGTGAAATTGTACCAGAAGAATAGATCAGAATGATGAAGTTGTGAAAGTTAGTGTCTATTTGGAATAGAACGGGAATTTTAAATAGTTAGTCGAGTTGTTTTGGATTATATCTGCGGAGTCAGAATAGAATCAAAAGGATGGTCCTTGGAAATCCAATTGATCATTAAGAGTAATGATACAAGGTAGTAACGGTTGTATGACATGTTAGTCTATTATGTAATATTAGACATCATACAGAAACCATATTATCTGCTCGATGAAATATAACCGATGTTCTTAGAAAAAGAGCAGTCATAAAAGTAAATTTTGAATTTACTGGAAGTAGAAGTTGAAAGAGCATCTTCTAATTGACCCTTGTTTTGGTGCTAATGACAACACAATATGTGTTCTAACATGGCTATTAAAGTTTGCAGGTTGTATCGAAGATTCTAGCAAAAAGGAAACGATCGAAACGGGCGCTGCGAAAGCTATTCAGCAAGCCTTGCTCCAGGCAGCGGTAGTACCGCTGCACTGGACTGAGCCTTGCTCGGGCCTTGGCTGCCGCTGGCGGTACCGCCCGAGCTACCGCCATTTTCGGCTCTCTGTGGCGCAGAGCGGTACCCCCAGCGGTACCAGGGCGGTACTACCGTTGTCCAGCGGTACTACCGGCCCTTCCAGCGGTAGTACCGCTGCGTGCTTTTTTGCAGGTTCGCAGGCCAGCGCGAAGTCGAGGTGCCGCTGGCGGTACCGCCGGAGGTACCGCCGTTTTCAGCTTTCTGTTTCTCAGAGCGGTACCTCTAGCGGTACCGGAGCGGTACTACCGGGCTCCACAGCGGTACTACCGGTATCGCCAGCGGTAGTACCGCTGCGTAAAGTTGGAGTCGCAGTAAAGCGCGTGAAGCGGGCAACGGCTGGATTCAAAGGTCCAGCGGTACTACCGGCCTCTCCAGCGGTAGTACCGCTGCGTAAGTTACAGCTCCAAACGGCCAGATTTGGAAGAGGCTATAAAAGGACCCCTTCACCTACCTTTGAAGAGCGGAGCTTCTACACTCTCTCACCTCCATTGATGCAAAGCTAAAAGTTCCAAGCTCTCCCAATCCTCCCACCCAAACTCGTTGACCTTTGGAGGATTGAAGGAGGAAGCCCCGATCTACATCTTCACCGAGCCGTTCTTCATTTCCCCCTCATTCATTTGAGGGAACACTTGCTAGGGCTTCCACTAGGAAACCTAGCCCATTGTTGTACTTACCTATTGTCTTTGTGACAGATTGTAGCTGTTCGGGAGCCCCCAAGCCCTTTGTGGGTCGTGCCCCGAATCATTGTTGTAAAGGCTCCGGATTCCGCCTCGAAGGATTCCGATAGTGGAAGTGGACCAAACCTTTGTGGTGCGGTTCACCGGAGATTAGGGTGAGGCCTTTGTGGCCGTTGAACCATTGTGTTGGTTCACACCTCTCCAACGAGACGTACTCCCATTTAAGGGAGGAGCTCGGGAATACATCATTGTCGTCTCGTGTCTTCACTTCGGTTACTTCTATCCTTATTTATTGCCTTATTATATCTTGCTTAGTTGCTAGCTTGTCATATAGGAAATTCACCTTAGTTGCATATCTAGTGAATTTACCTTTTGTGTCAAGCCTAATTTGAAAAAGAACTAAATTTTGAATTAGCACCTATTCACCCCCCCTCTAGGTGTCATACCGATCCTTTCAATTGGTATCAGAGCCAAGGCTCTCTTGTTGGGTTTAACCGCCTAAGAGAAGTATGACACAAAGTGAGGATGAGACCGCAAGGCTTGCCGAGGCTAATGAGTCCCTTAAAAAGGACCAAGCCACCGCGACATCCATGGCCGATATCAAAGCTTTGGAAACAACTTTGACATCTTCCATGGATGCTAGGTTTAACGAGTTTCGTGACTTGCTCAATAAACTCATTAACAACAAGCCTTCGGATATCATCCCGCTTGAAAAAGCTTCTAACTCCGATGAGGGTGGACCCAAGGAGGATAAAGATCAAAAAGAGAAGGAGGTGAAAGCAAATGATAAGCCTAAGTCATCTCCCAACTCGCATGAGGAAAAGGAAGAGTATCATGCCGTTCGGGGATGGTACTCTCCCGATCCAATTATCACTACCCGCATAAACCCTTTAGGTCCCCCACCTAAGCTTAATGCATTAGCTTTTGCTAGTTGGCAACGCTCAATGAAATCTCATGTCAACAGTGCCTCCATCGAGCTTTGGAGGATTATTGAAGAAGGATACATAGTGGAGGATCCAAGCAACATGACCAAGAGAGAGTTCGCCGAAAAGCAACTAAACGCTTCCGCTCTCCACATGATTGAACTCTCCTTGAGCGACAACGACAAGCATCATGTTCTACATGCCACCACCGCCAAAGAAGCTTGGGATTGTCTTGAGCGTGCCTTCCTTGGAAATGAAAGCATGAAGAGAAATAGATATGAATCTTTGAGCAATGCCGCCGAAGGCTTCTACATGCTTGACAACGAGACCCATGAAGAGATGTATGGTAGACTCAAGACTCTTGCCAAAGCCTTTTATGATGTGGGAGCAACATATGTTGATGATGCTTGGGTCAAGAGGAAGTATGAGAATGCTCTCTTGCCCTCAGAGCCAATGGAGTTGAAGTCTATTCAAGGAAGATACAACTACCTTCAATTGTCTTCCCATGAAGTTATGCAAGAAGTCCAAGCCTCCAAGGTTGCCACCAAGAATGCCGAAGATAACCGTGCTAGGGCCATGGGAATGAGACAAGGTCCCTCTCTTGCCTTAAAGGCCAAGGTGACTTGCATAGATGCCAATGACGAAGTTGAAGCTTGTCCTAGAAACATTGCTCCACATGATCTTGAGCAAGCCCTCAATGGTCACATTGCACTTGCCACAAGAGTATTTTGGAATGACCCGGCTAGTGCTAAAGCTCGTGTTGATCGAGATAACAACTCAAGTGGCAAGAAAGAGCTTGCCTCAAGGACAAAGACATGCTACAATTGTCATGACAAGAACCACTACATAAGAGAGTGTCCTTATGAGAACCGTGAGCAAAATGGTGGGAAGCTTATCCCAAAGGACCACTCCAAGTTGATTCAAAAGAAGCCCGCAAGACCAAGAAAGCCCTTCTTCAAGAAGGCACCGAGAATTGTGTTGGTGGCACAAGAGGAATATGTCACAAGTGATTCCGAAGATGAAGATACACCTAACAAAGAGGTAGCCGCATTGGCTATTGTCTCCACTTCATCATCATCTCTCTTTGAATCCCCCAATGAGAACCTCTCCATCAACACTGCTCGTTGCCTCATGGCTCATGTCACCGAGGTATCATCCCCTTCTCCTAAGACTATGCATGATCAATCTAGTCTTGAGATTAAGAAGGAACTAGTTGCCTTCGATACTTTTGTGACTAACTTGCAAGGTGAGGCCAAGGAACATGTTGAGTCTCTCATGATACAACTATGTGCGGCCGAAGAACTTCTTCAAGAAAAGAGTAAGATTGAGAGAGAGGATTCTCTCACCATTGCTTCCTTGAATGCTTCCATAGCATCCTTAAATAGCTCTCTTGATGAAGAAAGTGAATATAGAACCACTCTAGAGGAAAGACTTGAATCTCTTGATGCTAAAAATGATGAAATCATTAGTAAAATCATTAAGGATAGAGATCATGTTTTTGCCAAATATAAAGTGATTAAAAAGGAGAAAGTTGAACTTGGGGTTGCAAATACTATACTTCTTGAGGATATGGAGAAGCTTGATAAAGCTCACAAGGTCTTGAAAACGACCCACTCCATCCTTGTTAAGTCACATGAGCAACTCCAAACTCAACTCTCTAAAACTTGCTCAACTAGCATAACCATTCTTCCTCGTGTTCATGAAAATGTCATTGAAGAAAATGCTAGGTTAAAGGTGGATCATGCTAAGACCTCTATTCCTAAAGGTAACGATAAGGGTTTTGCTTATTTGTTTGAGTTAAAACCACACAAAGGAAAGGAAGGTCTTGGGTATGTGGCTGAGGCAAAGAAGAAGGTGAGCAACACCAAGGAGAACAAGACCAAGCCCGCACAAGCTAAGACTAACATTGCGAGTGGTAATGCCACTAGGGGCAAGACCACTCGTAGTGACTTTGCGGGGCATAACAATCCCAACTACATTCTTTATGTTGATTATTATGGTGATGTTTATGCAAAATATGTTGGTCCTTATGATGGTTACATTGACTATTCTATTTGGGTTCCTAAGACCCTTGTTGCTAACCGAAAGGGACCCATTGAGAAATGGGTACCTAAATGCAAGAAATGATTTCTTGTAGGACTATACTTCCGGTGGATCTAAATGGGTGGTTGATAGTGGATGCACTAGTCATATGACCGGAAGCAAGGAGATCATGACGGAGTTAAGACCAAATTTAAATCACTCAACCGTCTCTTATGGTGACAAGTCCAAAGCCGAGGTAAAGAGTCTTGGCAAGGTGGTAGTTGCAAGGGATATCACCCTTGTAAATGTCATGCTTGTTGAGTCTCTAGGTTACAATCTTATGTCCGTTCGTGCTCTTAATAAGATGAACTTTGATGTCCATTTTACTCTTGATATGGTGGTACTCTTGAGGAGCAAGACTCTAAAGGTCATGTTCGTTGGGCATGTTGAAAATGAGTTGTTTGTGGTAGACTTTTCGGGGTCAACCAACACTCAAGCAATATGCCTATTCGGAAAGGCCGACGTGGGGTGATTGTGGCATCGTCGCTTGTCCCATGTTAATATGAGAACTTTGCAAAGTCTCCACAAGGGTGGCCACATTCTTGGACTAAATGAGAATGTTTCTTTTTCTAGAGATCGTCTTTGTAGGGCTTGTGTTGAAGGAAAGATGCATGATTCTCCCCACCCAAGCAAGACCATCATCTCATCATCAAGGGTATTGGAACTTCTTCATGTTGATCTTTTTGGTGCCGTACCTCAACCTAGCCTTGGTGGGAAGAAATATTGTTTGGTGATTGTCGATGACTATTCAAGATTCACTTGGGTTTTCTTCTTCAAGACGAAGGATGAAACTCAACAAACCATCATCGATTTCTCCAATGAAGTTCAACGTCAACACAATCTTCCCATATTGGCCATTAGAAGTGACAATGGCTCCGAGTTCAAGAACTACACCCTAAATGAGTTTCTTAGCAACGAGGGAATTCGACATCAATACTCCGCCGCATATACTCCTCAACAAAACGGTGTAGCCGAGAGGAAGAACCGGACTCTTATGGATATGGCTAGGTCCATGTTGGCGGAGTTTAAGTCTCCACTCTTCTTGTGGGCCGAAGCTATCTCCACGGCGTGTCACTCCTCCAACCGGTTATTCTTTCGCAAAGGGAAGAAGGAAACTCCATATGAAATGCTTACCGGCAACAAGCCCAACATCTCCTACTATCGAGTCTTTGGTTGTAAGTGTTTCTACAAAATCAAAGGTGTACATCTTTCTAAGTTTGAAGTTAAAGCCTTAGAAGGTGTTCTTGTTGGGTATGGTGCGAACTCTCACACTTATAGAGTGTATGACAAATCCTTAGGGAGAGTTGTAGAATCTTGTAGTGTGAGGTTTGATGAGAATGACGGCTCCCAAGTGGCGCAATTTCATGTTTGTGATGTAGATAACGAGGAACCTCAAGATGCAATACAAAGAATGGGTGTTGGATTTCATCGCACCATCGAGATTCATCATGAGCCTCCTCAAGGAAGTACAAGCTCCACTCAAGTGGAGATTCCATCATCACAAGTTGAAGTGGCACCCTCTATGGAAGCAAATGAGACACCTATCCAAGAACAAGATCAAGCTCCTCCTCAAGTTGACCAAGAGGTCTCACAAGATTCAAGAACTCCTATTCTCAACCCTAGTCAAGATCAAGAGCAAGAGCATCCATCTTCTCCCATCATTGAAAATGTGCAACAAGATGGCAATGCTCATCAAGCCGGTCAAGACGGGGACTCAAATGATCAAGATGATCAATCCGAAATCCCTCGCATCAATGGGGATATCGAAACCCGCCGTCAAGCAAGAGTCAAGAGAAACTTGGAGATCAAGTGTCACAAGCTTGAAGCCATCATTGGTGATGTATCTCGCAAGGTTTCCACAAGAGGTCAATTGGCAAGCTTTAGTGAACATCAAGCTCATATCTCTATGATTGAACCAAAGAAAGTGTTTGAAGCTCTTGAAGATCCGGATTGGTTGGAAGCCATGCATGAAGAACTCAATAACTTCAAGCGCAACAAAGTATGGAATCTAGTAGAGAAGCCAAAAGATTGCCGCAATGTTATTGGCACCAAGTGGATATTCAAGAACAAGCAAGATGAGCATGGAATGGTTGTAAGGAACAAGGCGAGATTGGTAGCTCAAGGGTACTCTCAAGTTGAAGGCATTGATTTTGGAGAGACCTATGCCCCCGTGGCTCGTCTTGAGTCCATCCGTATCCTACTTGCCTATGCATCACATCATAATTTTAAGTTGCAACAAATGGATGTTAAAAGTGCATTTCTTAATGGTCCCTTAAAGGAGTTGGTATATGTAAAGCAACCACCGGGATTTGAGGATCCACACTTCCCAAACCATGTCTACAAACTTGATAAGGCCCTCTATGGTCTCAAACAAGCACCTCGTGCTTGGTATGAGCACCTAAGAGAGCTACTAATAGACCGTGGCTTTGAAGTGGGGCAAATCGATCCCACTCTCTTCACAAAGAGGGTAAAAGGTGAGCTTTTCATATGTCAACTTTATGTTGATGATATTATCTTTGGCTCATCTAACAAAGCTTTTAATGATGAATTTTCAAAGCTTATGACCGATAGGTTCGAGATGTACATGATGGGAGAGTTGAAATTCTTTCTTGGTTTTGAAATCAAGCAATTGAGTGGAGGGACTTTCATCTCTCAAGCCAAATATATTCAAGACATGCTCAAGAGGTTCAAGATGCAAGATGCAAAAGAGAAGAGGTTTCCTATGGACACCAAATGCCATCTTGAACTTAGTCCAAAGGGTAAAGATGTCGATCAAAAACTCTATCGCTCTATGATTGGTTCTTTGCTTTATCTTTGTGCATCTAGACCCGATATTGTGTTAAGTGTAGGAGTGTGTGCAAGGTATCAAGCGGCTCCTAAGTAAAGTCACTTGATAGCGGTGAATCGAATCTTCCGATATTTGGTTTATACCTCAAGGTTTGGTTTGTGGTATCCTAGGGGCTCCAACTTCTCTCTTGCCGGTTACACGGATTCAGATTGGGCCGGTTGCAAGGATGATAGGAAGTCAACCTCCGGTGCATGTCAATTCCTTGGGAAGTCATTGGTGAGTTGGTCCTCCAAGAAGCAAAATTGCATATCACTATCCACCACCGAAGCCGAATATGTGGCGGCCGCTAGTGCTTGCACTCAGTTGTTATGGATGAGGCAAACTTTAAAGGAATAGGGTGTCCTTTGTGACAAAGTGCCTCTTTTGTGTGACAATGAAAGTGCTATCAAGATTGGTCACAACCCGGTGGAGCACTCAAGAACGAAGCATATTGAGATTCGCTATCATTTTATTCGAGATCACATCAACCGGGGTGACATTGAGCTTGGTTATATTCCCACAAAGATTCAACTCGCCGACATGTTCACGAAGCCACTTGATGAAGCGAGGTTCACATTTTTGAGGCATGAGCTAAATATCGTGGATTCTAGGAGCGTTGGTTGACTACCTTGCATGCACACCTGTATCTTAGCTATATATTTGTTCTAGGTGTAGGCATGGACATAGGGGGAGTGCGGTCCTAATCCATTGGACTATCCCTCCCCCCATTATGCCGATAGCAAGTGTTCTTTTACCTCTATATTCATTCTTATGTCTAAATGAGCTAAAATGACGAGTATTGGTTATGTACCCAAGATATATCTTCGCGGTGACATGCCATACGCTCCAACATGGTGGCCTCGGCCACCACCCTCTTCTCCTTGTAAGAAGAGTTGGTTTTCATGACATTTTCGTGGTTTTCTTTTGCCTCATCTTGGTTTTGTGGGAAACACACTCATATTGGTCTTCTTGAGTTTCATGCGTTTTGCAAAGTGCGTGTGAAGTACCACTCTCAGTTTGAGTTTCTATCCTAAGCCCTAACTCACTTCCCTAAAGCCCTTCTACCTCTAAATGCTTTGTTTCATGATCTTGGTTGTGTGGATGGTCGGAACCGGCGTGAAAAACGCATTGTGGGCATCGTTTTGAGCCACAACCTTTTTTTTCCCAGGCGTCGGTACTACCGGTCGCCCTAGCGGTACTACCGCTGCGTCGCACCAAACGGTACTACCGCTGGATACAGCGGTACTACCGTGCGCAGCGGCAGTTTTGCTCGGGCGCCCGACAGAACCGGGGCGGTACTACCGCTGGACCGAGCGGTACTACCGCCGCGGGAGATCTGGACGTTAAGGGCACGGGGCTGGGCGGTTTGAGAGTGCATTCTCTCACTTTCCCCCAACCCCATCTCCTTCTCCTCCACGTCCCCGCCGCCGCCGGCCACTCCACCGCCGGGAAGAGCCCTTCCCCGGCCTAGGACCTCGTGCTCCTCGCTCCGGGAGGACTCTAGCTTCTCTCCTCCTCCTCGATCCTTCACCATGAGCTCCGGTAAGCCAAATCCCTCTCTCTCATCTAGTTGATGGATAGAGATGATATTAGTGCTTTTCTCTTCGGATTTGTGGTGAATGAGTTGGTAGAGATGCTTCTTTATGGATTAAGAACCTTGTGTAGAAGTTTCATGGAAAGTTATAGGCTAGATTTAAAGTTCCCATCTTAGATTTGTTGGAACAACCCTAGTTAGGTCTAATGCTTGTCTTAAGCCTTACATCTACTCATTGTTGCACCTTCAAACCCAAATGTGGTACTTTACCTCTAGATTTACTCTTCCTAGAATTTTGTACACTCGTGTTCTTCGTTCATAATTCATGAAATTTGTGCATTCTCATCGATATGCTTTCCATCTCATGCTATTCACAGGTAGTGGTCGTACCAAGTCCGTTGCGAGTAGGAAGAAGCAAAGGACCGCTTCCACTGATGAAGTCCAAGATGCCCTTGATGGATTGCAGCGCCGAAAGTTCCCGGCATCATCAAAGTCCCTTCCCAAGCGCCCCAAAACAGCTAGTCAACTCAGTGAGCCCGAGTTTGTGGCAAAGCGAGCTGTGGATTTCTATGTGATTGATCGTATGGATCAAATACCCTCCGTTCGCGGCAACAATCCTTTCTTCCACAACTCCTTCCAAGAAGAGTGCTACCGGGAAATCCTCTTGAAGAAACCAAAGGACAACACCGTGATCCAACACCACATCAACGTTGAGTTCATGAGGTCCAAGCCCAACTACTTTGGTGAAGCTTTGGAAATCTGTGAGGAATTTGACCTCTTTCACATCATGGAGCTTGAGCAAGACTATGATGAGGAGATTGTGGCTCAGTTCTTAGCCACCGTGCACATGGGCAATGAGACAACAAGAAGAATCAAGTGGATGACCAAAGAGAAAGTGTTTGAAGCCACTTGGGAAGACATTGCCGAGTCCCTAAACTATCAAGAGTTCGGCCCTTTTCCTCCGGAAGAGTTTGATGAGACTCACTTCCGTGTTCACTTCCAAGGTGGAAGTGCATTTGGTGTTGAGAAGCTTGCTCCCCTCTACAACCCGGATAGTGCGGATAAGTGGAAGTATGGAGATTCCAAAGGCCTATACCCCACTTGGGACATCATGCACCGCATCTACCGTGAGACAATCAATCCAAAAGTGGGCAACATTGATGAAATCCATGGCTACTTGAAGAACTTGATGGTCCTCACCATGCAAATGAAGGGACAAGGCAAGAAGCTTGATGTGATGGACTTCATTTGGCATGAGCTATGGCATGTGATTAGCAAGAAGAAGAACATCTCCTTTGCTCCTTTGATCATGAGGATTGTGGTGTGGAAGTGGCTTGAGCACAATGACATTGATGATCTCGGTGACACCGAGAAGTGGACCCCTCACAAGGGCAAGAGGCTCCTTATCAAGCCCCACAAGCTCAAACCTAGGAAGGAAGTAGTGGATGAAGCCGAGTCCTCCAAACCCTCCAAAGGTGGTTCTTTTGCCTGGATGGCTCGTGCTATGAAGAAAATCTTCCAAGTATCCAAGAAAGTTGAGAGGCATCAATATGATGTCCATAAGGACAAGATGAAGGCTCGCCAAGTTGAGGCTGCTTGCCGCCGTGCCGAGGGTGAAGATGTGCCTTCCGGGTCCGAGCAACACATCCCCACGTGGGATGAATGGCAAGCCAACGATGACGAGGGCGAGATCATCACGTGGTCGAGCCCGGAACATGATGGTTCTTCTTCCTCTCACACGGATTGGGACCCTTGGGGCGTGTAGGTCCGATCTTTTCCCTTTTTGGTGCTTTGGTGCCAAAGGGGGAGAGATAACTATTAGATTGCTCTCGGGAATTTGCATGGGTGGGTGTCACGAGCTCGTTTTTCACTTATTTTGACCTCTTCTAGCTTGTGATCACCTAAATTTATTGTGACTTGTGGAACTCCTTTATGTATGCATGGTGTAAGACATGTGAAACTCGTTTTCTATCTATGTGTTGCTTATTTGTCTTTTGGTTAATATTGCATTTGTGATTGCTATCATTGTGGCTTGGCTTGTAAAATTTAGGGGGAGTGTTGATTCTAGATGTTGTGTATTTGTGTATTCAAAGCACTCTAAGAATATGCACACATCTAGGGGGAGCTCCGTTGAAATTTTATGAACCCTCGCGTGTTATGTTGTGTTGTCATCAAACACCAAAAAGGGGGAGATTGAAAGAGCATCTTCTAATTGACCCTTGTTTTGGTGCTAATGACAACACAATATGTGTTCTAACATGGCTATTAAAGTTTGCAGGTTGTATCGAAGATTCTAGCAAAAAGGAAACGATCGAAACGGGCGCTGCGAAAGCTATTCAGCAAGCCTTGCTCCAGGCAGCGGTAGTACCGCTGGCATCAGCGGTAGTACCGCTGCACTGGACTGAGCCTTGCTCGGGCCTTGGCTGCCGCTGGCGGTACCGCCCGAGCTACCGCCGTTTTCGGCTCTCTGTGGCGCAGAGCGGTACCCCCAGCGGTACCAGGGCGGTACTACCGGCCCTTCCAGCGGTAGTACCTATGCGTGCTTTTTTGCAGGTTCGCAGGCCAGCGCGAAGTCGAGGTGCCGCTGGCGGTACCGCCGGAGGTACCGCCGTTTTCAGCCTTCTGTTTCTCAGAGCGGTACCTCCAGCGGTACCGGAGTGGTACTACCGGGCTCCACAGCGGTACTACCGGTATCGCCAGCGGTAGTACCGCTGCGTAAAGTTGGAGTCGCAGTAAAGCGCGTGAAGCGGGCAACGGCTGGATTCAAAGGTCCAGCGGTACTACCGGCCTCTCCAGCGGTAGTACCGCTGCGTAAGTTACAGCTCCAAACGGCCAGATTTGGAAGAGGCTATAAAAGGTCCCCTTCACCTACCTTTGAAGAGCAGAGCTTCTACACTCTCTCACCTCCATTGATGCAAAGCTAAAAGCTCCAAGCTCTCCCAATCCTCCCACCCAAACTCGTTGACCTTTGGAGGATTGAAGGAGGAAGCCCCGATCTACATCTTCACCGAGCCGTTCTTCATTTCCCCCTCATTCATTTGAGGGAACACTTGC
This sequence comes from Poa annua, assembly GCA_026929855.1. Classification (NCBI taxonomy): domain Eukaryota; kingdom Viridiplantae; phylum Streptophyta; class Magnoliopsida; order Poales; family Poaceae; genus Poa; species Poa annua. Next base: position 71,725,157 of record CM049431.1, on the reverse strand, counting down.
TAGGGCTTCCACTAGGAAACCTAGCCCATTGTTGTACTTACCTATTGCCTTTGTGACAGATTGTAGCTGTTCGGGAGCCCCCAAGAACTTTGTGGGTCGTGCCCCGAATCGTTGTTGTAAAGGCTCCGGATTCCGCCTCGAAGGATTCCGATAGTGGAAGTGGACCAAACCTTTGTGGTGCGGTTCACCGGAGATTAGGGTGAGGCCTTTGTGGCCGTTGAACCATTGTGTTGGTTCACACCTCTCCAACGAGACGTACTCCCATTTAAGGGAGGAACTCGGGAATACATCCTTGTCGTCTCGTGTCTTCACTTCGGTTACTTCTATCCTTATTTATTGCCTTATTATATCTTGCTTAGTTGCTAGCTTGTCATATAGGAAATTCACCTTAGTTGCATATCTAGTGAATTTACCTTTTGTGTCAAGCCTAATTTGAAAAAGAACTAAAATTTGAATTAGCACCTATTCACCCCCCCTCTAGGTGTCATACCGATCCTTTCAGAAGTGCGTTAGTTAATGGATTGACATTGAATGTCAAGTTTTCTACATTGGTGTGAAAGTATGTAGATATCGCGAGTTTGTAATTGTTACAAGGGGCTCACTATGACTGAGTGTGTTTTTCAAGGCAGTTATCTGGTTGGCGTAATCAGAGTAAGCGCTGGGAAAGGGAAGTCTCACTTAGTTACGGTATTTGCATATATGTTATTGGATAACATGGTGATATCAAGCAAGTTGATATCAATGAATCGCAAAAGTACGCACAATCATGTATTGTACAGATTGTCAGAGTAACACTCTTCCACAAGCAAGCATTATCAAATGAAGCTTATTTGATAAGGGATTTTGATAAAGTAAAATGCAGCTAGTTTATTTGTACTCTAGTGCAAGTGGGAGACTGAAGGACATATGCCCTAGAGGCAAATAAATAAGTAGTATTTATTGCGTTATCTCGTAAGTTTATAATAGGTTTGTGTATTATGCTATAACTGAATTAATCGGAATTATTAATACACGTGTGATACATAGACAACCAGGTACCTAGTTAGCTTCTATATGAACTAGTCCATTGGGCAACAGTTGATCGAGATTTTTGATCAAGGACAATGACGTCGGTTGACAATGGGGTCATCTTATTAGTTGAATAAGTTGATGGGCATACGCAAAGTATTGCAATAAGATCGTATTACGATGTTTGTCATTTGCAATAGATAAGAATATGATAGCTTATTCCTTAGACCGTGAGACCGTACTTATTGAAACTTCGTAGGGGTGCTTTGAGAGCATCAAACGTTGTGTCTTATATAGCATGACAATAACGTTGTTGACGAGGTGTGAACTCGACAAGTCCCAGGGCTGTGCACCCCGGGTTGATTGATGGGGAGAGAGATGAGTGCTAGGTGATCACGACGGCTGACAAGCGAGGTTTACCCAGGTTCAGGCTCCCGGAGGATAACACCCTACTCATGCTTGTCTGGTTATTGATGCGAGTAGCGATTACAATGGCGAGATTGTGATCTCGCTAGGGTTTGTCGTAGTGGTTATGAACGTGTCCTCTAGGACGGGCAACCCTCCTGGCTTTATAGGTAGCCAGGTCTCGGGTGGTCGGTACAGATACGGTAGGTTACAAGGCCTAACCGAGTTGGACTAGGATACTAGGTACCCCGAGTGGGCCTTCTGCGGGCCTTTCCATCCTTGGCGCGGCCCAGGTAGCATCATCGTGGGCTACCCGCAAGGTAGCCCCACGTCAGTAGCCCCCGAGTGCTTGGTCGAAGCGCAGAGTCGGACAAAGGACTCCTTCCTCCTGGACGCGCCGTTGGATTGCTTGATCTTGAGCTTGAACTCGAATTTCTTCAGTCGAACCAGCCACTCCCGATGGGAGTAATCTGTGCAGTCGAACTGCTTTGTCTTCATCTTCTTTGTGAAGCTTGCTCCTGCTCAGCCTGTTTTTGGCTTACTTGTTGGATGGATTCGGCTGCTCGAGCTTACTGCGTTGCCACTCGAACGGTTTCTTCGGGTACTTGGATCATTGGCCGATCCTACCTTGCTGATTTCAGCTGCGAAGCCTACCACTCGAATAACTTCTTCGAGTTTCTTCGGTTGATTTTGGAGCCGTTGGCTTGGTGACGTCATCGATGACGATTCGTTGCACGCCTCTGCGCCCGATGGGACGTGACGTGGCGGGCCCCGCTGTCAGAGCTGACCACGGTACGCAGTTGTCACGTCTCCGAAGTGGGCGCGAAATTTGCGCGGCACGATGACGACGCCTCGGTTCCCGTGCGTAGTGGAGGAAGTTGGCGGCGACGGTTGGTTTCTCCGTGCGACACGTGGACGGCTGGATGCTCTCGCTTGGAGGCATTGCTTGATGGACGGTTGAGATGCCGATCTTCGAGGAATAAGTACTGCGCTTTGGCTTTTAGGATGTCATCTTCTCCAATCCATTCTTGCCTTTCTTCTCCTCTTGCGCTCTGCCATTTCCGCCGCCATCCCGAGCTTTAATCACTCCGTCCGTGCACCTTGCGACCTAGGCGATGGGCAAGCCGAAGAGCGCTGCTGGCTCCGCCGCCGCCGCTGACGACGCCGGGGTGATGAAGAAACCCGAGGGCGATTGGCAGAGGTCGTCGACGAAGAAGAGCGATGTGGAGCTGCTCCGCGCGCAGGGCCTGCTGCCGCCCGCCGACCAAGTCCAGGTACGAGTCCCTGGCAAGGAGGTCTTCCCCACTCCTCGCGATGGGGAACGTGTTTGCTTCGCGGACTTCATTCCGCGAGGCTTCGGGTTCCCCATGCACGATTTCGTGCGTGGTCTCCTGTACGCCTATGGGGTTCAGATCCACGATCTGACCCCCAATGGCGTCTTGAGCATCGCGGGCTTTATCGTGCTCTGCGAGTGCTTCTTGGGTGTCGCGCCCCACTGGGCACTATGGAAGTCGCTCTTCCTCGTTCGCAAGAACGTGGGGAAGAGTGGGCTGACCTTCCTAGTGGGCGGCTTCGGAATGCAGGTACGCGGTGACACCGCGTACTTTCAGATGAAGAAGTCCGACTCCGTCCAAGGGTGGCGCCGGAGGTGGTTCTACGTCCAGTCGAACGACGACGGACTGGACGCATTCGACAGCAAGCGCGGACTGCGGAAGACCAGCGCCTGGGCGCACCCGCTGTCTGCCGTGGAGAAGGAGGCTGTGCGGCCCCTGCTGTCCCTGCTCCATGAGCTGACTCAGACCCTTGGGCGTGATGCGGGTGGCGTCTTTCTGATGGCCACCTTCTTCCGTCTTCGGGTGCAGCCGCTCAGCGCCCGGCCTCACCCGATGTGGGCCGCCGAAGGCGTCAGCGCCAAGCCGCTGGAGGACGAGGAGGTGGAAGCCAGCGTCAGGTCCATCACCAACCTCCGAGCCGCGGACACGTGCAATGTCAGGTGCCCAATTTCTCCTTACGGGGCCTCGAACCCCATCCCTGAGGTAAGTCTTTTATTGTCTTCTCGCTGACCTTGTTCGACTTGAGTCTACCTTTCTTTCTGATTCGACTTGCGTCTATTTGCTTCAGGGCCGAGATCTTTTCGTCAGCTGTCCTCCCCTCCCTGAGAACGGACCCGACGATGAGTCGAGGTTTATCGAAGAGGATGACGAGGACGAAGAGATTCCCTCCGCGCATTCTCCCCGCGACGAGGTGGAGGAGGAAGATGAGGTGGAGGAACCCGTGAGGAAGAAGCGAAAGCTTCCGATTCGCGGTGAGTCTGCCACTGCGTCATCACCTGCCCGGGGCGTGGACGCTGCTGAGGAGGAGGTCGCCGTGACGTCTCCGGGTGCTCGTTCTTCGGGTGGCTGGGAGGAACCTCTGAACGTTCCCCCAGTCAGCTCCGCGGCGCCACGCTCGTTCGCGCGGATGCCTTCGCCTTCCTTGGAGAGCTACGACGACGCCGGCACCCCCAGGTGAGTTTCTTTGCCCTGTGTCCTTCGATATGTACTTTGCAGTTTGGACGTTTTGACTCGACTGTCGTTCTTGGTTTTGCTGTAGCCATCGTTCGGACGATGTTAGCTCCCCCCTTCGGGACGTGGAGCTCACATCTGCCCCGTCGGCTGGTTTGGGGACGCCAGTGGTGGTGGAGAAGGTGCATGCTGAGCCCGCTGGCATTGCATCTTCTAGCCGCGTGCTTCCTTCGACTGCGGAGGACCTTGATCTCCTGGACCACGTAAGTCTTGCATGCTTCTTCTTGTGTTCTTTGATTTTCATCGGGTGCGTGATCAGCGCTCCCGATGGGAGTAGCCCCCGAAGGTGTGGGTGACTAGTATAGTCGCCCGCAACTTTATTGACATCTGGTTTTTTTGTTTCAGCCTTACTATCGCCAGCAGCTCGACGCAGCCGCAGCTTATGTTCGCCTGGAAAAAGAGAGGGACCAACTGCGTGCCTCTCTGGACCAGGCTACTGGGCGGGTTGATGAGCTTGAGAGGGCTCTTCGCGAGTCCCAGGAGCGGGAACTGGCAAGGGTCGCCAAGGAGAAGACTCAAGTTGGTCGTCTCCTTTCGCTGGCTGGTGTACTTGGGGGTGAGTTTCAGCTTGGCGCCTACTGAGTCTTTTGCTCTTTTTCTTAATCTGACTTTGAAATTTTTTTTGCGCAGAGACTTGCGGTGGAGCCCCTCCCGAAGATGTGTCGAGTGACACGGTTGACCTGGCAACAGCTGTTGGCTTCCTCGACCGGGTGTGCGCCTACGCTTCGGACGCGCTGAAGAAGTCTTCAGCCGCGCTGCAGAAGTCGACTGGAGCTCTGGCTGTGGTGCACCAGAGCATCTTCCCGGGTGACCAGCCGCCGGCGATCGTGGACGCCCTGGCTGCACCGTTTGAGGACGCGACTACCATCGCCGACTTCACGCGGTCGCAGACGGTACGCGGCTCCGAGCTCACCTTCCAGCTCCTATTAGGCCATCAGGTCCCCGGTGACTTCGAGAATGTCGTCAGCGGTTTTCCTCGCAAACCCGACGGCCGGACCGCGTCGCTGAGTGGCGTGAAGGAGCGCGCCTCGCAGCTGGCTGCGCAGCTTGTGGCACTCTTCGAGAGGGCCCTCGCTAAGGCGACTGAGGCGGCAGCTCGGAAGGGCCGTTCCCGGTCGCAGTCCGCGGCCTTAGAGTAGGCATAGTTGTAGGAATGTGGCAGTCGCCGCGATCTGTATTTTGACCGTTATGCTTGTAATGAACATTGCCCTGTCGGGTCTTTTGGTCCTCGATATTGACTTTGCTGGTCTTTATTTCTCCCGAGTTGATTTGTGCTTCGCAGTCGCCTGATTGTATTGACTCTGCGTATCCCTGGCAGAGTGCTGCGTGCGATGATGCTCCGCCTTCTCCGGTGGCCGTGCCGAGTGGCGCGGCTTCTTCTTCGGGTGCTCGCCGTCGTCGGGCGGCGCCGGCTCCTCCACGCAGTGCCAATGATCAGCGGATAATCACATTTTTGAAGAACAAGGTGGCGGAGCTTGAGGCGACCCTGAAGAATACGGAGCGGCTGCTACAACGTTCTCAGTCGCATCCCACGGCGGAGTTCTCGCGACGTGAGGACTTTTTGCTTGGGGAGATCGACCTGATCAGTCGACAGCTGCAAGGTATGTATCCTCTTTTTGGCGGCTGCCGTCCTTTTGTGGCTTTCCTTCTCGTTTTTAGTTGCATTTTTATGTGCGCAGACGTCAATCCCGACTGGGAGGCTGAGCGGGTTCGCGTTGAGGAGCGAGTCACCCGAGAGGCGTCCGGCAACTCGTAAGAAGCTCGGCAGTTCTGGGTGAGCCAGTCGAGGGGGCGCGTCCTTGCCACCATGCTTGATCGCACGTGGCGCGCTTCTTTTCTTCTGGAGAGCTGCCGGAAGACACTTTGGCACATCAATCGTGTGTACTTCCCGCATAATGCGCAGCCGAACGGGTTGTCTGCTTTGCCGGAGAGGTTCCGCGAGGGTGAAGGGCTGAAGGAGGTCGTCGACGCCCAACTTGTGGCTGGTGCGAACGTTGCGTTGGCATACGTCCGGATGCACCGGCCACATCTTCCGCTTGAGCGGGTGCTTGAAGGCCTGCCGAGTGATGATGACTTCGACGAGACCTTGGCTGCTGCGCGTCGGATTATCCGGCAGGTTCAGGACCTGAGCGAGCGTCTTGTAGGGCCTCTTGATGCACCGAAGGCTGAACCTGCAGTGTAGAGTAGCTGTCGTCCGGTGTACAGGGTTAGCTATAGGGTGGCAAATGTTAATGTGTAAGGATGACAATTGATTGAAATACTCTGGAATTGTAAGAGTTAATCTTTTTACTCGAAAGCGAGTGCTTGATTTGGGCTTGCGACCTGTTTGGCGTAGTCGCCTAGAATGCTAGGCGGCGACCTAGGTTTCTCAAGTGTGACCTGCATGCCGCAGTCTCTGATTATATCAGGTGGCGACTTAGGATTTCTGCGACTTGACCTGTATGGCGCAGCCCCCGAGTCGCTCGAGTGGTGGCCTAGGATTTTGGCGAAGACCTGTATGGCGCAGCCCCCGGGAAGGTCGAGTGGCGGCCTAGGGTTACAAGTGTTACCTGTTTGGCGCAGCCCCCGAGTATGTCGGGTGGTGACCTAGGATTTGGAACTTGACCTGTGCAGCGCAGCCCCCGAGTAGGTTCGAGTGGCGGCTGAGGATTTTTCTTGGAGGTCCTATTTGGCGTAGCCCCCGAGTAAGTCGAGTGGTAGCCTAGGGTTACAAGTGTGACCTGTGTGGCGCAGCCCCCGTGTGTGGCGGGCGGCGGCCTAGGGTTTTGAACTTGACCTGTATGACGCAGCCCCCAAGTCGGTCGGGTGGCGGCCTAGGATTTTTTGGCTCGGCACTTGTACGGCGTAGCCCCCGAGTGAGTTGGGTGGCGGCCTAAGCTTTTATTTCAACCTGTGTGGCGCAGCCCCCGAGTGGTTCGGGTGGCGACCTAGGATTTTTGATCATGCTTGTATGGCGCAGCCCCCGAGTGGTTCGAGTAGCGGCCTAAGCTTTTATTTCAACCTGTGCGGCGCAGCCCCCGAGTATTTCGAGTGGCGGCCTAGGATTTTTCATCTTCATCTGAGTGACAGGTAAAGGAGACAAAATTTCTTCAAATCACTTTATTGATTCTTGCGAACAGGCCGCCTCGTTAAAACCCTTCCAGTCCCCTCAGGTACCCTGGTAAGGGAAAGAGTGCGTCTGAAACCTGCCGCGCTGATTTTCTTGTACAATGTTGTTTTGAGCTAGGCGTAGAACCGGCGGAGCTGTGCTACGTTCCATGGGTTGCTGCAGTCTGCTCCTGTCTTCGAGTCCTTTAGGCGGTAAGCTCCATTGCCTATTGCTTCTGTTACAATGTACGGTCCCTCCCATGGGGAGGCGAGCTTGTGCACCTTCTTTTGCTTGAGTCGAAGAACCAGGTCGCCTGCAACGAACGCTCTTGGTCGCAGCCTCCGAGTGTGATAATTGCGCAGGTCTTGCTGGTACACGGCTGATCGTGTCAGGGCGATGTCTCGCGCTTCGTCCAGGGTGTCTCTGCTGTCTTCGAGTGCCTCCTCTGCTTCCGACTCGTCGTAGGCGACTACTCTTGGTGCGTCGAACTTGATGTCGCAGGGAAGGACCGCCTCTGCACCATACACCATGAAGAAGTGAGTGTACTGGGTGGATCTATTCGGCGTTGTTCGCAGACTCCAGAGGACCGATGGAAGTTCTTCCACCCATGCGCCCGCTGCGCGTCTCAGGGGCACGCGCAGTCGTTTCTTGATGCCGCTACAAACTAGGCCGTTGGCTTTCTCCACTTGACCGTTGGACTGCGGGTGCGAGACGGACGCATAGTTGAGTTTGATCCCCTGCTCTGAGCAAAAGTCCTTGAATTCTTCGGCTGTGAAATTCGAGCCGTTGTCTATGATGATCCCGTTTGGTACCCCGAACCTGAAGATGATTGACCGGATGAAGTTGACCGCTGTTGATGCAGTCGAACATGTGATGGGCACGGCTTTGATCCACTTTGTGAACTTATCGACTGCGACCAGGAGGTGAGTGTGACCTCCGGGTGAGGATTTCTTCAGCGGGCCCACCATGTCCAGACCCCATTGGGCGAAGGGCCAGGCCAACGGTATCGTCCTGAGTTCTGACGCTGGTGCGTGTGGCTTGTTTGCAAATTCCTGGCACCCTGTGCATTTCTTCACCAGCTCCTCGGCGTCCTGCATGGCTGTCAACCAGTAGAACCCGGCGCGTAGCGCCTTGGCCACTAGTGCCCGACTGCTGGCGTGATGTCCGCAGATACCCGCGTGGATGTCGAGTAGGATGGCTTGGCCGTCGACTGGATCTATGCACCTTTGCAGGATTCCTGAGATGCTTCTTTTGTAGAGTTCACCATTGATGACGGTGAAACTTTTGGAGCGCCTGATGATGCGCTTTGCTTCGACTTGGTCTACTGGTAGCTTCTGATGTAGTATGTATGCCAGGTATGGCCCTGTCCACGTGGCTTCGACTAGCATGACCTCCATGGGGACCTTGTCTTGGCTCGGCGGGTTGGCATCGCATTTCTTTGTTTCTGTGCTTGCTGTACTTTGAGTCTTGATGGACCTCTGCGTGATGCACTCGAGGAAGACGTCGGGTGGGACTGGCACCCTGTCTGAGCCCATGTTAGCGAGGACGTCGGCTTCCTCGTTGCTTTCACGGCCAATGTGGCGCAACTCGCAGCCATCGAAGTTTCCTTCCATCTGATTGTAGAGGTCTCTGTAGGCGATCATGTTGTCAGCGACGGCGTCGCAGGACTTCATGGTTTGCTGTACCACCAGATAGGAGTCGCCGTAGATCATGAGGTGCGTGGCGCCGCAGTTCTTGGCCATACGCATGTCGTGGATCAGGGCCTCGTATTCGGCTTCGTTGTTGGACGGCTTCGGGAAGTCCATCTGTAGGACATACTTGAGCTTGTCGCCTTTGGGGGAGATGAGCACGACTCCTGCCCCGGCTGACTTGAATTTCTTCGAGCCATCAAAGTACATTGTCCATGCGTTGGACAGGTCGGGGACATTTGGTAGCTGGGCTTCTATCCACTCGGTTGTGAACTCTGGGAGAACTTGGGCCTTGATAGACTTCGGGTGAGCATACTTCAGCCCCCATGGTCCTAGTTCGACAACCCACTTGGCGACTCGTCCTGTCGCGCGTTGGTTTGTGAGAATGTCTGCTAGTCCAGAGGAGCTTACCACCGTGATCGGGTGCTCGGAGAAGCAGTGGACGACCTTCCTGGAGGTCATGAAGACTCCGTATGCCAGTTTCTGGTAATGAGGGTAATTCTGCTTGGACAGGGTGAGCACTTCGCTGAGGTAGTAGACGGGCCTCTGCACCGGGTGGTTGTGCCCTTCTTCTTCGCGTTCGACTACGAGCACCGTGCTTACCACCCTGTTCGTTGCTGATACGTATAGGTACAGTGGCTCATTTTCCAGTGGTGCCACGAGGACTGGAGAAGTTGTCAGTGTTTTCTTGAGATGGTCGAACGCGTCCTGCGCCTCCTGTGTCCACTCGAACTTGTCTGCCTTCTTCATCAGTTGGTAGAAAGGTAAGGCTTTCTCTCCCAACTTACTAATAAACCGGCTGAGCGCTGCGACTCGGCCAGCTAATCGTTGCACCTCCCTGAGCTTGGTTGGTGCTGGCATTGTGAGTATGTTTTGCACCTTCTCGGGGTTTGCTTCGATTCCTCTTGCAGATACGAGGTACCCTAGTAGCTCTCCGGCTGGTACGCCGAACACGCACTTCTCTGGATTGAGCTTGATATGATATACGTCCAACGCAGCGAAGACCTTGCGGAGGTCGTCGACTAGGGTATCCTCTTTTTGGGTAGTGACGATAATGTCGTCGACGTAGACTTGGACGATCTGCCCGATTAGCCCCTTGAGGCATGCTTGCATTGTCCGCTGGTACGTGGCACCTGCGTTCTTTAACCCGAACGGCATCGTCTGGTAGCAAAAGACGCCGTCGGGTGTGATGAAGGTTGTCTTCTCTTCGTACTCGACTTTCAGCCTGATCTGCTGGTAACCTGAGTAGGCATCCAGAAAAGATAGGCGTTCGCATCCTGCAGTCGAGTCGATGATCTGGTCTATCCGCGGGAGCGGGAAGTGGTCCTTGGGGCAGCATTTGTTGACTGCGGTGAAGTCAACGCACATGCGCAGTTTCTTCGTCTTCTTTTTCTCAACTAGAACCGGGTTGGCGACCCAGTCTGAGTCCTTGATCTCTCGGATGAACTTGGCGTGAAGTAATCTGTCGACTTCCATGGTGATCGCGTCTCGTTTGGGTCCTGAGAAGCGTCGCATGGATTGCTTGACTGGCCTTGCGTCCTTGTGGACTTTTAGAGAGTGCTCGGCGAGTTCCCTGGGTATCCCTGGCATGTCAGAGGGTTGCCATGCAAAGATTTTCCAGTTCTCACGTAGGAACTCGACGAGCGCGCCTTCCTATGCGGGGGTCAAACTCGATGAGACCTTGACCGTCTTTCCACTGTCAGTCGGATGGACTTGGTGGGTGACAGTGTCGTCGTTCGTGTTGAACGCTGCGTCTTTGGCAGGCTTCTTGCGAGCCGGGAAGATGGTCTTGTCATTGTCGGCTGATATGGCCTTGAAGTGCTCTTCGACGCCGAAGGACTCGGAGATCTTGGCGAACTCGCGGTCGCAGCTGTTGGAGAGCCCAAAGTCACCGCGGACGGTGATCACTCCTTTCGGCCCGGGTAACTTTATCATCAGGTAGGCGTAGTGGGGTACCGCCATGAACCTGGCAAAGCTTGGGCGTCCGAGGATGGCGTGGTATTGTGACTTCCAGTCGACGACCTCAAAGTGTATCGACTCCTTCCTGAAGTGCTCGGGTGTACCGAGGATGACGTCGAGTGTGATTGTTCCCATGGGCGTGATTGCTTGCCCTGGTACTATGCCGTGGAAGGTGGTCTCCGATTCCGGCAATTTCTCTGTCGACCTGTTCATTCGTCTGAGGGTATCGGCGAATATGATGTTGATGCCGCTGCCCCCGTCCAGGAATACCTTCTTCAGGCTGTAGTCGCCGATCAAAGCCTCAATCACGAGTGCGGCGTGCCCGGGTCGGACTACCTCCGCTGGGTGATCTGCCCTGGAAAATGTGATTGGTGTCTCCGACCCGCGCAGGTAGTCTGGTACCGCGCGCGGGCTGTTGATGGCTTGAAGTACTTGGCGTGTGATGATTTTCTGCCTCCTGTTCGACGGGGGTCCCTTCTGGATCATGTTCAACTGTCCCCGTGCGGCTGGGTACGCGTCGGCTGCTGCCGACGGACCTTGTTGCTGCTGCTGCGGCTGGGGGAACGCTCCTGCCGCCTGCACTTGATTGTTGTTTGCGGGTGCTGCCTGGATGGCTAGCTGTGGTGCCGCTTGTATGGCCTGCACCGGGGCGATGATTTGCTGCATGGCATGGTAGATCTTTCTTGCTTTGCGGCAATCTTTCAACAGGTGGTTCGAACCCCACTTTCCTGTTGCGGGGTTGCGGAACGAGTGATGCTTACAGGGTTGCATCAGTTCCTCTGCTGGGGTCAGCGGGCGCTTCCACTCGCGCTTCTGACTTCCATCATTGTGGTCGATGCTGCTGCTGCCACGGTTGTACTGACTCGAGCTGGGCTGCCGACTCTGCTCGTATTGTCGGCTGTTGTCACGCTTTTCCTCGCGGGGGGTTTCGTACCCTGCCGCTACTAATTCGATTGAATCGTGGGTGTAACGTGCCTTCTTCTTTTGACGTGCTTCGCGCCAGTTGCTTGTTTCGCCTTCCTTTTTGGGAGAAGTTTCGCGGACGTAGTCCTCTCCTTCGGCCCATTGGTTGGCTGTCTTCATGAGTTCTATTGTGGTCTTCGGCTGGAGCCTACCGAATTCCTCCCGGAGGTCGCGGCGAGCGACGCCATGCATGAAAGCGTCCATCACTCGATCCTCTGATACGGGTTCCATGGTATTGCGGAGGAGTGTCCACCTCTGGATGTAAGAGCGGAGCGACTCGTCTTTCCCTTGCTTGCAGGCCTGCAACTCGATGTAGGTCGTCGGCCTGGCGAATGTTCCTGAGAAACTCTTAATGAAGTTATCTTGGAATTCCTCCCATGTTCGGAAAGAGTCTTTGGGTTGGCTTGTGAGCCACCCGCGTGCCGAGTCTGTCAGCATGAGCTGGATGTACTGCATGGCTGTAGTCGACGTTCCGCCTTGACAGGTGCAAGCGATGAGGTAGTCCTCGAGCCATAGCTTTGGGTCTTGCTTCCCGTCGTATTTTGGTGTGCCTGCCGTCAACTTGAAGCCTTTAGGCATGCGGGTGTCGCGGATGTTGAAGGAAAAGCATGCTGCGCCGCACGGCTCGAAGTCGCGGTCGGCGTGGTCGTTTGCGTGTGCCACGCTAGCCGAACGTTCCTTGCGGTTGCGGTCCACCGTCTTCTGTGTCAGGACGTCACGGAGATCCTTGACTGCTTGTCGCTGCGCCGCTGGGATGCCCGACGTCGTTGGCTCAGTCGCTCTGTTGCTTGGCCCCTTGGCCGCCAGAGCCTCTTCGATTGCCCTTATGGAGGCAATTTGTTGTTTGTGGAGAAGGGAGCGCGCGTCTCCCTCCGGTGGCTGCGTGAGCCGGAGGTATGTCTCGACTGATATCAGGGCGGCATTCGCCGTCTTCGGGACGGGTATCCCATTCTCATCTTCGGTGACGAAGGACGAGTCGAGGTTGCGGGTGAGCCTTGTTCGATCAGCTTCTGCCATGTGGGGGACACGGGCTCTGGTTCGCCGTGCTCCCTGGTTCACCTCTGTGGAGGATGTGAAGGAGAGAGCAGCTCGCCTGGCACTCGATGCATCTGCGTCCCTTTTGCGCCTGAGAAGTTCGGCTTTTTCGGCGCGAATTCGTTCGCCTTCCTTGCGCAGCAAGTACTGGACCGCCAGGTGATCTTCTCGAAGTGCGTTGGGTGGCGGGAACGTGCCTTCGTCCACATGTTTCATGGCTTGGATCGCCATATCGCGCGTGATGACAAGTTTCGTCTGGTCCGGCATGTCCACCTCTAGTGGGTATGCGGGTTCGTCTTCGTCGTCATGCGGCGCTGTGCCGGCCATGAAGACTTGCTTGGGGTAGGCATGGATTGGAGAGTTGGTGCTACCGCTGCTGCTTCTGTCACCCGCTTCTTGCTCGGGGTCGCAAATTGCTGCAACGTGGCGCGCGGCGTACCCGCTGTCGCGTCTCTTCGCGATTGTCCAGGTGCTCACACTTGCCGGGGCGAGTGCGATTGGCTTGGGGTAGACCTGGGATTTCCACGAAGACGAGGGCGCGCGCAACATGGTTGTCGGACGCGGGCCCCCGGTCGGCCGCGCGGGTGCGACGGTGGAGGTGGATCTTGACTTGATCGACCGCACGACCGAGGTTGGTGTAGCGGACTCGATTCGCGCGGTCGTTGCCGAGATTGTCGTTGTAGATGTCCTCTTCGCGGGTACAGCTGGCGCGACCCCTGCGGGTGCGACAGATGCGATCTTCGCGGGTTCGTCGGTCGCGATCTCCGCGGGTGCGGCAGATGTGATCTCAACGGGTCCAGCGGGCGCGATCTCCACGGGTGCGGCAGATGCGATCTCAACGGGTCCAGCGGGCGCGATGGTCGGCGATTTTGGAGACGCCGTCGCGCGTAGCGCAGTAGTCGTAGACCTGAGTATACCACGACTATCTATGCAGCAGAATATGGAGCCGAAGGTAATGTGTATACCTTTGTCCAGATCGGCGTACACCGATTGATGAGTTGGCGAGTGGACGACGTACTCGAAAGAGCCGAATCGGATCGACTCCCTGACGGCGGATGCGCCGATCTTCATTGCGGATGGAGCCGGTGCGACCATGATCCTAACACTTGTTGAACTTCCCACAGACGGCGCCAATTGACGAGGTGTGAACTCGACAAGTCCCAGGGTTGTGCACCCCGGGTTGATTGATGGGGAGAGAGATGAGTGCCAGGTGATCACGACGGCTGACAAGCGAGGTTTACCCAGGTTCAGGCTCCCGGAGGATAACACCCTACTCCTGCTTGTCTGGTTATTGATGCGAGTAGCGATTACAATGGAGAGATTGTGATCTCGCTAGGGTTTGTCGTAGTGGTTATGAACGTGTCCTCTAGGACGGGCAACCCTCCTGGCTTTATAGGTAGCCAGGTCTCGGGTGGTCGGTACAGATACGGTAGGTTACAAGGCCTAACCGAGTTGGACTAGGATACTAGGTACCCCGAGTGGGCCTTCTGCGGGCCTTTCCATCCTTGGCGCGGCCCAGGTAGCATCATCGTGGGCTACCCGCAAGGTAGCCCCACGTCAGTTGTCCATCTTGGGTATTCCAAAAGAGCATCAAGACGTAAGGATCAAGAGCGGGATTTGTTCATTCTTGTAATGGAAAGATACTCTGGGCCCACTCGGTGAGATTATATCTATACAGCTACGCAGCTTATGACTATGTCATGGAGATATAATATCACAGACGAGTTAATAACCTTTGTCGGTAACGAGATACAACAAAGACATCGGATGTCTATGATCATATCTTGGACAAGGTAGTATCGCAGAAACAAAGGGAATGAATAGCATATTCATGTTTCAACGACGATATTCGTGGAATGCACAGGGGCCGTCATATACATCCAGGTATCCCTGACGGTCATTGGTGAGCGGAGTGTCTCGACCATGTCTGGAGTGTTCTCAAACCGTAGCGTAACAAACTTAAGGTCTTAACGACACCAGGAGATAGGTTCTGAAATGATATAGAATTTTGTTGGAGAGAGAGAAATGATCCGGAAAGAGTTTCGGTGGTCCGGAAGGAGTTCCGGGAAGGTCTGGAATGGTTCTAGGGATGTCCGAAATTTGTTCGGGTGGTTCGGAAAATATTTCGGAGTCACGGGATATTAAATAGTATTTAAATATATTAATTATGAATTAATTATATTTATATTAATTTAATATTAATTAAATAAAGGAAAAGGGGGGGGCTCCCACCTACATGGGACCTAAGAGGGCCCAAGAGGGGGAGCCGCACCACCATGGGAGAAAGGGGCTTGGGCCCCTAGTCCAACTCGGACTAGGGGGTTCGGCTGAATCCCCCTCCCCCTCGTATTTCTTTAGTAAGGTGTTTGCACACCCCCTCCCCCCCTTTATATAGCAAGGCATATTAATTGGATTAATTACAGAAAAAATACAATTAACGGTATAGTAGGCCGACCGAGTTGCTTCTCCGCCCGTTTTGCCTCCTCTCTCCACCTAAGCTATACCGTCGGGCGCCGTTGCCCTACGGGATTCCAGATAAGTTCTACCCCTGCGATTTCAGCTGGATCTGAATGACCGGGGGTTGTTGTTAAGCTCTGTATGTTTGCGAGTGCTCGGAGGCGACTCTTCTGAGAAGCCTGGGCGACGTCGTCTCGCCCACCTGCAGCCCAGCCGCTGCGCCGCCTCCCCCTGCCGCCGGCGCACCCTCCTGCCGCCGGCGCCTCGCCATCTTCCGCCTGACGCCCGTCGACGCAGGTCATCATCGACACCCCGGCGTCATCGTCTACGTCATCGCGGCAAGCTCTCCGCGACCTCGAGGTCGGCTATGTACGACTTCATCGTCAACGCTTGTGCGGGAGCGTAATCCCTGCTATCGGTCTACATGGAGGTAATGTAACCCGTTCCGCCACCGTTATCACATGTACTAGATAGATAGATCCTGGCTAGTTAGGGTTTCATACGCTAGAAAATTATTATTTTCTGCACCGGAACCCCTTCAATACAGACATAGAATAACTCCCTCGCCCCCACCATGGCGAGAGTATACACACTTATCGGATTCGTTAACAAAAAAACCTGCATTAGTTAAAGTTCTTTCAAACTTCTTATGCCACTACTTAGGAGTTTGCTTAAGGCCATATAAGACTTCAATAGCTTGCACACCTTTGCTTCCTGACCCGGTACTACAAACCATCAGGCTGATCCATATACATTTCCTCGTAACTCTCCATTTAGGAAAGTTGTATTAACGTCCATTTGATGAACGAGAAGACGATGCGAGGCAGCCAATTAAAGTAGCACCGGAATCGTGGTCAGTCTAGCCATAGGTGAGTATGTATCAAAGAAGTCTTCTCCTTCTTTATGGGTATAACCCTTGGCCACAAGCCGTGCCTTGTACTTCTCAATAGTACCATCAAGCCTAAGCTTTTTCGTGAACACCCACTTACATCCTACAGGTTTGCACCCATAAGGATGATTAGTAACTTCCCAGGTTTCGTTAGCTAAGATGGAATCCATCTCACTACGGACAACCTCCTTCCAGTAGTCAGCATCAAGAGATGCATAAGCTTCTGAAATGGGAGATGCATAAGCTTCTGAAATGGTACTGGAGTGTCATCCACAAGGTACACAATGAAATCATCACACAAGGACTTAGCATTCCTCTGTCTCTTTCTCATAACAGGAACTTCATTGTCATCCTCAACGAGATTATCAGTGTGTTCTATCGAAAAAGTAGGATCAGGAATCTCAACTAATTCCTGACTAGATGTACTAAGTATATCCTGATTTGATGAGCTAGACATACCCTTCATGGGAAAGATGTTCTCAAAGAAAGTCGCATCATTCGACTCCATAATCGTACTGACATGCATGTTGTGTACCTCAGATTTGATTATCAAAAATCTATAGCCAATGCTATGAAAAGCATAGCCCAGAAGAACACAATCCACGGTTTTTGGTCCTAGCTTGCGCTTCTTGGGAATAGGAATATTGACTTTCGCCAAACAACCCCAAGTACGTAAGTAAGAGAGACTCAACTTTTTCCTTTCCCATTCATCAAATGGAGAAATGGTTTTGTTCTTTGCGGGAACTCGGTTTAGGACATGACAAGTTGTCAATAGCGCCTCCCCCCACCATGCCTTGGAGAGACCCGAAGTATCTAACACGGCGTTAACCAAATCAGTTAGAGTTCGGTTCTTTCTTTCGGCTACCCCATTTGACTGAGGTGAATAGGGAGGCGTCCTCTCATGGATTATACCATGTTCCACACAAAAAGAATCAAACTCATTGAAAAAGTACTCCCCACCACGATCAGACCTTAGCCGTTTTATTCTTAAATCAAGTTGGTTCTCTACCTCAGCTTTATAGTTTTTGAGGAAGTTTAAAGCTTCATCTTTTGTTTTCAGGAGATACACATAACAATATCTAGTGGAGTCATCAATAAGCGTCATGAAATATTTCTTTCCGCCTCTCGTCAATATACCATTCATCTCACAAATACCGGAATGTTTAAGTTCCAGTGGTGCCAAGTCTCTTACCTCCGCAGCCTTATGTGACTTGCGGGGTTGTTTAGCTTGAACGCACACTTGACACTTGGAACCTTTCACATTAGTGAATTTCGGAATTAAATCCAAATTATCTAGCCGCGTCATGCTACCAAAGTTACTATGACAAAGCCGTGAATGCCAAACTTCATGACAAATATGATTAATAACTTTGGTGCAAATATCTGACAAAGATAGGCGGAACAAGCCTTCGCACTAATAGCCTTTTTCAACAAATTGTCCATACTTAGATATTATAACTTTATTGGACTCGAAACCAACTTAAAACTATCTCGACAAAGCAAAGAACCACTGACGAGATTTTTATTGATGGCAGACACATGATGAACGTTCTTCAGACGCACGGTCTTCCCCGAAGTAAACTTCAGATCGACTGTACCGACTCCATGAACAAAAGCTGATATGGTAAGAATAGAACATCGAGGCATCAGCACAAACAAGTACATTGGCACCAATGTCAATCAACCATTGAAGTGAATGACAAACTGAAAGGATGGTGGGAAATATTCCGTACCCTGAATCCTTCATCTCAGAATTGCCAATGACAACATTGACATTCTTGCCATTGTTCTCAGGTTCGCGCAGCTCATGGCGGTTGGGACATCGAGGTGCCAGTGATTTGGATCACCGCAAACATGGCATGAACCCTTCCTCGGTTTATTGTTCTTCTTCTTAAAGTTGGTAGGCTGTGATGGCTTGAACTTTCCATCAGGCTTGCCCTTGCCCCCAGAGTTGTTCTTGTTAAACTTGGCCTTGTGGGACGGCTGGTAATTCTTCTTATGTACCACATATGCACTAGAACCAGCCTCGGTAACTCGAGCACGTGTATCCTTCGCTCTTGCCTTCTCTTCCACATCAAGCGACCCAATGAGATCCAAAACGGAAAACTCTTGTCTCTTGTGTTTTGGAGAGGTAGCAAAGTTGCTCCACGAAGATGGAATCTTGGCGATAATGCCGCCGGCGACAAACTTGTCTGGTAAGATACACTTAAAGTGCTCAAATTCCTTAGCGAGTGACTGTATCTTATGAGCCTGTTGAACAACATGGCGCTCATCAGTCATCTTGTAGTCATAGAAGGTTTCCAAGACATACAACTCGCTGCCAGCGTCCGAGACCCCGAACTCGGTCTCGAGCGCATCCCACATGTCCTTGTCGTTATAAAACGACATATACGAGTCCACAATAAAATCGTTAAGAATAATCAAAATGGCACTCTTAAACATGTTGTCGAGCCTCTCGAAGGACTCCTGTTGTGCATGGTCAAGCTCGCCATCAAGCTTGCCTTTGGTGCCAGCATAGCAGTTCATGTTCTGAAATCATAACACTGCTCTCATGCGTCACCGCTTATACATAACCCCTTTAAAGGGAAACGGCCTAGTTGACAGGTGCTAATTGCCTATAATCAGGTTTTTGGATTGTTGAATAATTAGGCGATTTAGCATATAATTTAATTCCCAATAACAGTGAACAATTCATGACTAGAATAGATTTTCCCGAACAACAAAAAATATAATCTCGCCTCGGCGAGATTCCCGGCGCGGCGCGACGTGACGAGGCGAGCGAGGAGGAGCAGCGTGCGTGTGGCACTCTTCATCTTCTCTTGTTTTCACTAGCTCATACTAATATTAGAATATCTCAGTATATAAAGTGGTACAACTCACTCTTCACAAGCAGTATTGGACTAAACATTAGTTACGTATATGCATAACCAGCTAATCAGAATGGCCATGAGAATTTCAGATTTTAGTTGGGCCTTGACCTAAACTAGAAGAGAACGGCGCGCTTTGCTGCGCCGAAAGGTACTTTTACGTCAATACATGCCATGTTATTTGATTAACATTAGTAGCTCAGATCAGGTACAAATTCATAATATTTTATAGGTAACTATGGTAGGTGGCCAGGTATCACAGTATAAACCATATATCGCACAAGAATCAAATTTTAATTTCTTAATCTCCGCTCAAGGTGAGCCATGCGCCTGATGCATGGAGGCAGAGGATTCTTAGCGAGGCGGGGGTTGGTCGAGGTGCAGCCAGAGGCAAAACTTGCATGCGCGTGCTTGTAGGGAAGAAGGAGGCATAGTGAGGAGGGGTGGAGAGAAGGGTTGATCGGGTGGTGTGTTGGCTGAAGCTATGGACAACCCTAAAGGTTGAATCCTATTGTTCCGTCGATCAAAGGTGTTGAATTCGCGGCCAAATCGATAAGAGTTGTGACAGAGCGACAAGTTTGAGGCCAAATCGATGGGAGAGGAGACAGTGCGGTCACGAGAGAAGAGACGGGAGGGTAACATCAAACTTTCAATTACCAGTTGGCGTGCACATGTTGCCTTTTTTCATATAACAACAATTTATGTGTTGTATTTCACCTTTTTACATGCAACTATTGTAGTTGGCCAGGTATCTGTAATATAACCCATATAATGCAAAAGTACCAACTTTGAATTTCTTAATCTTCGAACGAGGTGAGACCTGCGCCTGGTGTATAGAGGCAGATGAGTCTTAGTGAGGCGGGGGTTAGTCGAGGTACAACTTGCATGCACCGCTCGTGGACTGAGGCATGGTGAGGACTGACCAGGGGAGGAGAGCAGGGTTGCTCGGGTGGCTCGTCGGCTGAAGCTACGGACAACCAGAAAGCGATGGTAGCCGCCTAGGGGAGAGCAACGACAACCCTCAAGGTCAAATCCCTACTATGCCTTTGATCAAAGGAGGTGAATTCATGGTCAAATCAGCATAATTTGTGACAGAGCGGCCAGTTCGAGGCTAAAGCAATGGGAGATGAGGCAGCACAGTTACGAGAGAAGAGGCGGGATGCCGACATGAAATTTTCAGTTAGCAGTGACGTGCCACGTTGCCCTTTTTCCATTTAGAAGCAACTGAAGCGTGGACTGCTCGAAATAAATTTCAACAAAATTTACATCAGTTGTTGGAGAAACGTTTTTTACCTCATATGTCGTTAAATTGTTAAACACTAAAATATATAAGTTATTGCAGATGGTCTAAGTGAAGATAGACTCGTGATTTGTGTGCGGTTGTTAGAAAATTCATCTCCAAATTCTATGTGCTCAACTAAACCAACGGATATTATTATGTTGACCTTAATTTGATGTACACAAGTGTAGTTAGCATGAACCAATGAGAGGCTGCCACATGGCTCACCTAGTAGCTCAAATCCTACGGAGCATACACCAAAATTCCAGCATTTATCCCGGCGGCTCTTAAGAGTCATCTTAAGTCTCCTATAACGAGCCATGCACTGTCACGAGCTCGCAGCTCGCATGTGATTGCATAGGAATCTAGGCTATCATTGGTCACAACTATAGAACAGAGAACTTATTGGCGACCAGGATCACACCTTTTTGTTTTGTCAGCAGGAAGACTAGCAAAGCCGTCATATGACTTGCCTAAGCATAACATGACAGTGAAGATATCATTTACAACGAGTTTGGTCGCCTGCAGGTAGAGAAGATTGGCATGAATCGAGTATACAAACTCATGCACTGCATGCTGCTTTTTTTTGGTTATTCAGACCGCGGGTATCCCAGTTCAGAATTTCTGGGTTAATATCCTTGGAAACAAGGTAAACACCAACACATATCCATGGAAACAATTTGTGGAGAAACTGCAGGAGTGCAAGACCATTGTACGTCCAGGAAAAAAAGGATACGGAGACCGTTCGTTGTCTTGGGGTCAGGCAGGGGCGGCGTTCTCTGGTGCAGCGCGCGCGGGTTACGATCGGATGTGTCGCCGGCGTGAGAAGGATGGCAAAACGATGGAAGATAATTGTGCCCGAGCACCTCGCACCAGACAAGAGATCCCCATTTGATCGCGACACGACCGTTGCGTTGGCAGTGGCACACAAATGTGGTAGTATAATCCTTTTATTGGGAGAAGACCGCTCACGATTAGTATGCTTGAGGTGACTGCCTCTGCTTTCGTTTGCAGGGTTTGAATCTAATCAATCGATCGATGTGGTTTATTCCTGGCTATGAATATGATACTAGGGGAAGAACGGAAGCAAGAAAGTTCTTTGAACCCAAGGCGCAAAGGTACCTTTCTTGGTAGGCTAGAGCAATTTGTGTTGCTAGTACATACGTAGGCCACTCGTTAAGACCAAGCAGAGAAACGGCCATGTCGTTTTCCAACTTGGCGCGTGCGCTGAAAGCGTTGAAAACGCCGTTTGACAGGGGCACCCAACTTTGCCCTTGCCCACCATACGATCGAAAACCTCAGCCAAATCACCTAAACCATTAGCTTGTCAACGTAATCATCGCCCTTTGTTAATTTGCAAACCGTCCGGTCGTTCTCGTCGCCCTGACAGAGGACAGTGCCGAGTTCGGGCCGGCGTGTCCAAAAGGAAATAGATGTCCGATCCCGAGTCCAGATTAGATGTATTTTCCATTAATAAGAACCGGTGTTATATACATATATGTGCTAGCTAGGGTTTGATGTCACGGCGGCTCGATCGCAAACAGCAATTAGTCGTCGGGAGTGACGCAGAGCTTGGGTTCTTCCATTGCGTGACGGCGAAGGCCACCCGGGGAGACGACGACGCACGACGACGAGGACGAAGACGGAGTCAGCCGGTGGCCAAGCAAGGCCCCGTCAGTCCCCTATCCGCACCGTTTTCTTCTGTCCTGTTTCGCGCACAGGATTCTTTGCCGCGCCAGACCCGTAACGAGAATAACCACCAGCTAGCGTACACCTCGGCATAACGGCCGCCTGGCTCTGATGCTTCCATGTCGTCGTGGCCACGCAGCCGCGCGCCTCATCATCATGCTCGTCTTCGTGATCCTCTCCTCCGCTCAACCTGTCGCTGCCGCGCGGCCGGACCCGGCGCAGCACCTGCACGGCTGGCACACGTTCAAGCGGCTGCAGGACGCGCGGCGGGGGAGCCGTGTCACGGGGCTCCGCGACCTCAAGCGCTACATGTCCATGTTCGGGTACATGCCGGCCGCGGCGGAGCACGGTGGTGAACCGACCGACGCCTTCGACGAGCACCTCGAGGCCGCCGTCAAGCGGTACCAATCCCGGCTCAGCTTGCCGATCACCGGCCAGCTCGACGCCGCCACGCTCGACCAGATCATGTCCCCGCGCTGCGGCGTCGAGGACGACCATGGCGTGTCCGTCTCTCCAGAGCATGGCGGCGCCGTCAGCCGGTTCACGTTCTTCAAGGGCAAGCCCAGGTGGAGGCGGCGGTCGGACCCGATCGTGCTCACGTACGCCGTGTCGCCGACGGCCACCGTCAGCTACCTGATGCCGGACGACGTGCGAGCCGTGTTCCGGCGAGCGTTCGATCGGTGGGCGTTCGTGATCCCCGTGTCGTTCGTGGAGACAGACGACTACGAGGAGGCTGACATCAAGCTGGGGTTCTACATGGGTAGCCACGGCGACGGTGTGCCGTTCGACGGGCCGCTCGGCATACTCGGCCATGCCTTCTCCCCCAGGAACGGGCGGCTCCACCTCGACGCTTCAGAGCAGTGGGCTTTGGACTTTGCCGATGGAGAGGAAACATCAGTAGCCATCGACCTGGAGTCCGTCGCGACGCACGAGATTGGTCATGTCCTTGGGCTTGGGCACTCAACGTCGCCAAAGGCGGTCATGTACCCGAGCATCAAGCCGCTGCAGAAGAAGGCGGACCTCACCATCGACGACGTTGAAGGCGTGCAGCTGCTGTACGGATCGAATCCGGATTTCAGGCTCAGCTCCCTCTACAACGAGATGGACACCTCCATGTCAGCAGAGAGGAGCAGTTTGGTCACTTCCTCTGCTAGGTTAGTAGTTGGCGTGGTCTTGGTTATACTACTTGTGACGCACTTGTAGATAGACAAGGACATATTTTTATAGGCAGCAGGACAGATGAAGAACAACATGCTTCAGGTGGCGTGATTCAAAAAAAGAAACAAGTGTTTCTATACTTGTATAGATGGCTTTGCAGAAGTCAATGAAAGGACATCATGATGTAACTGTACATAATATATTCATATAAAAGAGTGGAACTCAACTGTTTGCTACATCAGGATTATGCTTAGTGACAGTGAAAACTAAAACTACCATTTGTATCACGTTTCTACCGTGACACTTCAGTCTTAAGTGGCAAAACACTTTCAGCTCCAGCTTCTTTTGCGTCAGCGCTTCTATCTGCAACGGCCTTTGACATAGCAAACATTTTCTTGACAGTTTTTGTTAAGCATGTCCTGTGTTCATCCATCGAGGCATGAACAAACTCGTGGAAGTGATCTCTCAGCTCGGTGACAAACGAGGTGTTGCCAGAGTTCTTTTTTCTGCATGAACTCGAGGCGGGCTTTACAGGAGAAGCAGATGGTTGCGAGCCTTCAGATGGTGTACCACCAGACATCGTGGAAACTGCATAATACGAACAGTTGAGTGAGCCCAAATGATCCATGGACAAATTATGGAGTTCAATCTATCTATCACGATAGCGTTGCACAAAAAAAGCAACTTATACTCGTAAACAAGATTTTTTTTCCAATGTATAAACAGCCAACGGTGAAAATGCCTAACCATAAATCCTAAGCATTGAAATTGTTCCAGATTACAAGAAAAAAATGGATATATCATCTCATCAATCATCACCATCATTGCAATTTAAAAGTATGAAGATACTGGTACCAAATTATTGATTAAAAATAAATTGTCTGAACTAATTGTGTATACAAGTTGTACGAAACGAACATGCATGAGTTTAAACTAAAGTTGCTTGAGAAAGGGGGCATCATGTAATCATGCAGCAATGGTGGGCCAATTGTATAAGATAAATCTACATCATCCTAATCTTGTAATAAGCTGACAGTCGAGTCAATCACTATTGGTGAAAAGGAAATGGTGATACTGACAACAGACACCAAAACTGTAGCAAAACATCAGATAAGGTGGAACATAGTGCTGCCAGAGGACTAATTCCGTTCTTATCAAGGATCCAAAGAGAGATGGATAGCCTGCAATGGAACAGCCCAATCTGTAGATAAAGGCTGGAGGACTAATTTTTCTGATTGCTTCACTAGCCTGTTACCCAAGAGGTAAACGAACAGGACTCTATTTAGGTGAACATCTACTATTAGTTTCAATAAATATCGAAGCATCAAAGTGGAACTAACATACACAAATTGCTGAGAGACCTAACAAAACTTTCCACGAAACTAAATTTAGCTCGTTCGCATAACTGTGTGAGTTGATGTATCAAAGAAGGATATACGTGAAAGAGTTATTCCTTCAATAGACACAACAAAACAAATTAATGTAGGTGAGCTTACTGACCATTCACACAGATATTGCTACCATGGTGGCTGCAGTGTGTAACTGGCTAATTAGCCACCCAGCTAAGAAAGCCTTGAGAGGATCAGATTAACAAATAAAGTTTTGCATATGGTTGGCAATTGCAGGGCAAGTCGATGAACTAAAACCTGAATAATATTTCCATTCCTGACGAGCTCAAACCAAATTTCAAACTCAAGGTCACATCGAATGGTGGTAATTTGAAGAAAAATAATGTTAGTGTACGAAGATATACAATTGGACAACTATGGCGATCGCTTCCTT
The DNA here is from genome assembly GCA_026929855.1 of Poa annua. Taxonomy (NCBI): domain Eukaryota; kingdom Viridiplantae; phylum Streptophyta; class Magnoliopsida; order Poales; family Poaceae; genus Poa; species Poa annua. Next base: position 71,700,326 of record CM049431.1, on the reverse strand, counting down.
CCTTAGCCCCTTATACACAGAATGTTAATGCGAAACCATGTGTAAGCCAAAACTTATGAAAAATAGCTTCTTTGCAAGGAAACTAAAGTTTTAAGTGCAGTTGTGAGAAAACTATTTCTTTTTAGCTCGTCGATACCACCGTGTAAGCTGATGTACCGACGGAGGAAGCACATGGAGGAGTCGTTCCTCCTATTGACACAACAAATCGAGTTAATGTAGGTGAGATTACTGACCATTCACACAGAGATCGCAGCAGCCATGGACGGCGGCCGCGGTGTGTGACCGGCTAATTAGCCACCGATCCTAGGACTCTAGGAGCGCAGGGTTGAGACCAAGTTTTCTGAAGATAGGAGTAGTTGGTGATCCCATCACTGTGTGGAGTTACAAAATCATGTTTCCCCCCGGGCGCAGAAGAAGGAGCGGAGCGGGAGCAGAGAGAGTACCTCCGGTGGCGTGGATGGAGACCGCGATCAACAAAGCAACCAGACGGGGAGGATAGTTCTTGCGGCGGCGCTTGGTGTGATTTATGGTGGTCGTTCGTTGGTTTTAGGGTTCATGATAGATATCGGAGTGGGGATTATTGACAGATAAGGAGTTGGGATTTTGGGCCGACAGGCATCTGGGCCAGCCTTCAGTTGTTGCGCTTCAACGGGAGCTCTTACAGAACGCTCGCGGCGTTTCCTATACAAAGCTTGGAGCGTAGCTTACCCGTCAAAAATGGCCCCGGGGCCAAAAGAGCCAGGGCCGGGTCGGCCATTCCCATCATGAGCTTACGGGAGCGAGGGAAACCCAGTGGACGGGCCAGCAAAGGCGAGGTTACGTTTTTTTTGCATCTTTATTTTCTCTCTTGCTTTCTGTTTTATTTACCCTTGTCCTATTATTTTTCTTCTTGTTTTTTATTAATTTGATTTTGTATTTGTTATCATGTAATAAGTGAATATTTCCCTATCTCAACGAACAATTATTTGGGTGTACAAACATTTTTTTCTCGCGTAAATATCAATTTACCATCACCAAGATTTTGTTGAACTATATGAACCTTTTATAAACCTCCCAAAAATTTCGAATATATGAACAATAATTTGAATTTTTGTTTTAAACAGGCACATAATTTTTGGAGTATCCAAGCAAATTTGTTTCCAATTGAGCGCCATAACTCCTACCGCACACTCGCACTGCATAGGTGCGGTATTTTTTGGTAATTCATCTTTTTGTTGGTGCTGGTTTACGAAAAATCTTGTTTTATCTATTAATTTCTGTTTGTAAATAAAATATTCCTAGATTTAAAAAATGGTCATAAATTTAGGAAATCTTAATTGTTTTAAGAAAAAGATAAAAGTTCGTAAATTTTAAAAAATCAAGTGTAAAAAAATCATATTTTTTTATAAACTCTTCACCAACCTGAAAACAAGTTGGTCATGAATTTTTTTTAAACTCGTAGATCTGAAAAAAATATGTTTAAAAATTGCTCACAAATTTGAAAAGTATGTGTAATCTTTTAAAACTTTCATGAATATGAAAATAAAAAAATTAGAAAAAATTAACAGAAAAATGATAAGATAAAAAGAACCCAAAGAAGACAAGAAAAAATTTGGTAGAACCCGTAACACCATGATTTACAATGAGGTATTAGCGCTAGCCATACAACAACTTATCATGTGGGAGCAAAATCATACAGGAACTTGTAAATTGGAGTGGAGTAGTACACAAATTTTCTAGTGGGTGCAAATTCATACGAATCCACTCAGAACACGACACTTGTCTTCTATCACGGAGGATTTGCACGAGCAAGCGACAATGTTGTAATTTTGCGACCCCCAGTATCTGAACCAGCACGCATGCGACTCGCGAAATCCCTAACCCTACCGGCGGTGACAGCTAGGCGACGTGTCACATCGACAAAGCACGACTTACAGCGTCAGAGAGATGTCGTGGTTGGCGTCTTCTTAAGCTCCTGGTTTCCGTCAAGCTAGCGGGAGGAAGGATTCGGAGGCGTGGTCGTCGGTTTCATATCTGGAGAGCGCGATGGCGTACGAGCCGGCGAGGTACTGCGGCTGCAATCCACAACGGAAGGCGCCATGATGGATCTTGTGGAGCCGTTTGAACCCCGGCAGGAGGTACTACGCATGCGACAATGCAATGGTGAGCCCGATTCCTCTTCTATGCCTTCCAATTTTGTTCATTTCTTCCCTCACTTCCCATAAATTAAAATCCTCCATATATGGTATGGTGGATGTGGATTTGTGGAATGGCATGATGATCCACTACCCAAGTTCTTTAGTGACTTAATTGGAGATCTTCGTGATGTAGTTTGGAGGCTGAGAGGAGCTAGAAATGCTGCTGGGACTCAAATCATGGAAAATCGCTGCGATTTCTTGCACAATAGCGAAGGGAACATCATCCTGAGACTATTGTCGATCATGGCGCCCTATAACCCTATTTCAACCCACGACCGCAACAAAGATAGAAACATCAATTCAGGGGAAGTGGAGACACCTACCGTACTCTGGACCTACCGTACATAGGATCAACCGACATTGGCACTGCCGACAACGCCTGGCGAGATTCCAGAAGGTGTGGCGCGGCCTTTGCGACTGCAAAAACGAGAAGAACGGTAATAGATTGTGCTTCTTTCCTTGTATACGCAACGTCCAGAGATTTATGTGCAAATTGGAAAAAAAACGGGGACCTAATAGATTATTCATACTCGCCCCGCTGAGCATGGATTGAAAAATCAGTTTTTTAAATATTCTCTGAAGAAACAATTGTCCACCGTGGCAGTCAAGTGTTATGTTGAGCGGTTTTGTATGAATTTGCACCGACTAGACGAGTTTGTGTACTGCTCCACCCCAATTTACAAGTTTTTGTATGATTTTACTTTCACCTGACAAGTTGTTGTATGACTGGTGCTAATATCTCATTTACAATATGTAATGTCCTGTATTGACATTGTTACAACTATCCATAATGGGTCACCGGCCTCGGAGCCCAATCACACGCCGTCATGTTAAACCGTAATAAATTAGTGTTGTACATGTACATAGCTAAAATAAATATGTAGGCGCGTGCGAGCCAAAAAAAAAGTTTAAGCATCTTACAAGCAGGACCTACTAGCACAAAACGCATCACACAACTGAGCCGGCTTAGTCCATGCACTATGTGTGTTCGGTTCAAGCAAAATATTGTCAGACACATGAATCGACCTATGTGAGCTGCAATGTTGGAATCGCTTTTCCTGTGAGAGTCATGCTCATTCGCATGCATGCAATACTATTTTAATGTGCTAGCTCACCACTCTTGCTCTCTTCTTTTGTCACTTCCATGTGGACCCAATTGCTATATCCTGACACATGCATTCTTTGAACCGAACCAACTTCTTGAATCGCTTCTTATGTCAGAGCGCATGCATCGATTACCGGTTCAAGTTGAGGAGAGAGAAGGTTAGGAACCGCTTTTCTACTACATAGTGGCTGGTCTTAGAAGAAACACGATGAAAGAACCATTGAATGCATCCAGCCACCATGAAAGCTACATGCAGCATCCAAAGGCAGAAGTGTTTCTTGCATGATGAGTGAAGTGCAGTATCTTGAGGCGAAAGGGGTTTGCAGGAAAATGTTTCCCCTCAAATTGCACAAGACGTATATATGTGGACTCTCTTCCATGTTATATCCTGTAACGGTCGAGCTGCTGCCCTGAACTTGTAAATACTGGTAAGGAGACGTAAATTAGTGGTGCCGGTAATTAAGGATCAGCTCCGTCGTCCACTGGAGGCTGCCTCGGCCGGGCGGGTGCTGCCCATGTTACGGCAGACGGCGTGGTCCGCGCGCGCCTCCGACGCTCGCTGCCCGGCCTGTAGCTGTAGCAATTAATTAGGTCCACTCCGCAGACGATTCTCCCGTCCACAATTCATTGAATCCTATAGCGGCTGCCTACCACAAATATCTCATCTACTTACACAGTACTAGAGTGATAAACTAACTAGTCATCAGTTGAATCGTGAACGAAGTTGAGCTGGGATGAGCGATCTCATCAGTGCAAGCAGCTTGTGCCATTCCTTCGCTGCTGCTAGTACAGTAGTAGAAAAGATGATGCTTGTGGCGTCGGCGGGGGGTACGGCAGGGACCTGCGAAAGCAACTGGCACGTGATACCCAGCAGGCGGGTGTCAGAAGGCCCCGAAAGAGACGCGCCCACCTTTGATCATCATCATGGTCCGTCGCCACCACGCTCCCCCCAACCAACCAAACACCACCATTGCACTCCCATCTTCTCACGCATGGACGCCTGCGAAGTTTCCGGCCGACACAACCCCCCATCCATCCGTCAGGCGCGCTAGGCTGGCTCGCGTCTGGGTCGTCGGAGAGCTGGGTAGGGGATCAGTTAACTAATCGGCCATCTTATTTTTAATCGCGTACGGGTACGACGAAGCGGGGGAGTCACGTGGTCGGAGCCGATGAAGCACGAGTGGGCATGTGCGGCGAGGATTAGGGCCTAACCTCGCCTCGGGATCCTCGTTGCTCTCACGTGAGTGATGCCAAAAGCAGCCAGCAAGGTTTTAACGGGATCAGGGCCCACCACCGTGTCAGTTCATTCGTGACATTATGTGTGTGTAGTTGGCGCACAGCGTATGTATGTACACAGTATGGGGGGTTGGGTTGCTACTTGCTAGGCCAGGGTGCATGCATGCAAGAGGCCGGTACGGTACGTTACGTACGTACGGTGGTCCTCCAATCCAACCGGACGGACGCAAGTGAACGCAAAAAGGTTCTAGGACATTTCCATGTCCATGACGAGACACAACAGTAGCGTCCATCCCAGGCATGCTCCACCTCCACATGGTCCTTGCTCCTTGGCGTCGTCGCGAAATGCATGGCAACCCATCATCGATCGACTAACCGTTTCTTTTCTTGCGCGTATGATTACATGCTTCGGCCGGCCCCTGGAATACCGTGGACGATCGATCATTGGAGTTCTTATTGGGTTTTCGTGTTTAATTAGCTCCTAGCTCGCCAAGTCGCGACCGTGCACTCATGCGTCATGATCGATGGACGAGAAAATAGGAATTGAATGATCTTGCATATATTTTCTAACCAATCAGTACCTGAATCCGGATGATTATTGGTAACCATCGTATACGGTGGTCTTTTTTTTTGAAAAACACAGTATAGACGCAGACACGCACAAACACACACGTACAGAGACCCCTATGAATGTACGCACGCAAACCCTATCCTTATGAACACCTCCGAGAGACTGATCCGACAGATTTTGAGGTTGACGAAGTCACCACTGGCGGCTCGTTGTTGACGGACACGTCACTTAACACTGAAAGCATGGCGCCGGATAAATCATAAAAAATTCAGTAAAGTGTGAGCACCCATGTCAAATTTAGATTTAAATCTGGGTGAGCTAGTTCCACCATAAGGAACCAACCAGCTGAGTTAGGCTCACTTGACGCATGCGGTGGTCCTTTGGTATTGTACTACTCTATTCGTATCAAAATATAACATGTTTTAGTAAAAGATATGTCCACATTGGTTCGATAAAGAGGGAGTAGCTAATTAGGCGAGAAAAGATATCTGACATGCATACATGTCACCCGTACGTACGTACGTTATGTGGCCGATACCTTGCGGTTTTTCTGACCACTTGAAAGAGAGAGATGCCTACTCTTTTCATTAGCTAGTGCTAGCTTATGACAAACTATATTTGGATCACGCATGCTAAATGCCAATAGCTAACTAATCATTCCTATTGGATACCCTTAATTTGATCTGCTGATTGGGCGATCGAGAAGGTCTAAAATTCTCTGGATCGATGTTGATGCTGCTTGAACCTCCGGTAGGAGAATTAATTAGTTAGCGCATAACTTAAAAGGACGTACGGAACGGAGAGATGCATGAGACGTGTACGGATGGCGAGAAGGCGTCCACGTCGATCGCAAGTGGGCAGCGTGCAGGGGGCATGGTGCCGGTGGCGCCGGCTTTTTCAGCTGGGTGGGACAGGCCGCCGGGGTTAATGGATCTCCGTCACCAATCGCATTACTTACGTAAGCGACCTTCTCTTACTTCATTTTACCATGGCGGGCCGTATCGGCACGGCTGTACAGGTCCCTGGCCGGCGGTGAAAGAGAAGAAACGACGACTAGCTAGCACATGTGTCTGTGGTACCGCCACTGTTACCACCACTACTGGTCTCCTTAGGGTGTGTTTATTTTTCGGATGAGGTGGAATGAAATGGAATGGTTTCATTCCATTCCATTCCATACCATTCCATCTCATCCGGGTGTTCAGTTGGTTTTAAAAGAAGTGGAATGGAACTGAATCTAATTAGTCTAAACACCTAATTAATTAGACCTTAATTTCATCTAAATATTAATTAGACCCTAATTTAGTAATCAAATCTCGCTTCTTCCTCCCAGCAATCTCGCGTCCGTCCCGCCTCCGCTTCGCCCCGCGCCACCACGCACCGGTGGGGAACGCAGACGCGTCCGGTGACCTCCAGCTCCGCGGCCCGGCCCCTGCACGCGTCGTGGCTGCGCCTGGCCGCCCGGCGACCTCCGAGCTCCGCGCGCCCGGCGACCTCTGAGCTCCGCGCCCGATGACCTCCGAGCTCCGCGACCGGCGTCCGGCGACCACCTCGCGCCCGACGACCTCCAAGCTTCGTGCGCCCGCGACCTCCGACGCCCGCGCCAGCGACCTCCGACGCCCGCGCCAGCGACCTCCGCGGCGGCGGCCTCCACGCCGGCAGCCTCCGCGCCCCCGCGACCTCCCATCTCCGTGCGCCCGGCGCCCGCGACCTCCGCGCCGGGGCCTCCGGCTCTTGGCGACCTCCGCGCCCGCGGCCGGCCGCGCCCGGCGACTTCCACGTCCGCCCCGCGGCCTCTGACTCCTGGCTTCCTCCTGACGAGCACGGAGAGAGGGACGGCAGCGAGCACGGCCAGAGGAGAAGCACATGGGTCAGTCACGGGGGGAGAGAGAGGAAGCGAGGGAGAGAGGGATTAGCGCTTGACATCGTCCGTTCCACTCGGTCCGGGTGGATTCCGCATCTAGGCGGAATATGCCGTTCTCAGGAACGGGTACGTTCCATTCCACCTAAAAACTGAACACAAGAATGGGCTCTGGGTGTTGAACCATTCCATTTCATTCCAGTCCGTTCCGGAAACGAACACACCCTTAATGAAGGCTTAATGCGTGCGGATAACGTGCATGTGAGTCTCGCTTTTCTTTCTTCACCGCATGCCGTCGATCGCAAGCATTGGATCGGGAAGAGCTATGTATAACGGGAGGTGGGCAAGCACAACGTTGGCACCAGCTGCACCGGGGGGGCCAACGGTGCCTATAGTTAGAAAATGGAGATGGGGCAAAGTAAACAAGAGTGTGGAGGCACTGTCAGTGCAGTGAATGGCATGAGCGCCGACACTCCCCGTTGCCTTGACGTCAACCCCGCCTACTTTACCAGCGGTAACCCGTACGCACAGAGCACGGATGGCCCCGCTCGTTCTTTGACAATTCTCACACGACCTCGTCTCATGATTGATTACTGCGCAGCGAAGAGACGGCCGATGAGGTGATTGAGTGGGACGTCGGGCGCAATTCTTCTGGTACATGTTCCGGGAAAGAAAATATCTTCTGCAGATAGTGAGTATGGAGTACGATCTACAACGAGGGGTGAATGTAACTGTATGCCACTTCTGACTTGTCAGTCTTTCGTGTAAACTGATTTCTTTTTATCCTACTACAACAAACAGTTCTGACCAAAAATTTATACTCCAACATGTAGATATACCTTTCCACGCACAAAAAAAAAAGTAAATGCTACGGTATGAGTAGCTCTAGCTCCATTTTTACCCGACCCTATATACTCCCTCCATCACAAATAATTATCTCAAGTTTGTCCAAGAATAGATGTATCAGTAGCTCTAGCTCCATTTTTACCCGGCCCTATATACTTCCTCCGTACACAAATAATTGTCTCAAGTTTGTCCAAAAATAGATGTATTTAGACAAAACCTTGTTTAGATATATTTTTTTTACAAACTTGAGACACTTATTTGTAAACGAAGGGAGTACGTGTTAATTAAGCTTGGTGTGGTCAAGCTGAGACTGCTCACTATGAGAGCTCGCTAACTTCGTGGGATGCGACCAGATTAATTTATAACTTTAATATATATACAAATTTATTCGGGCAGCTTTTGCCATGTGATTCCGGTGTAGATCACACGTACTCCTAGTGCCCACTATATATATATATATATATATATATATATATATATATATATATATATATATATATATATAGATATATATATATATATATCTATATATATATATATATATATATAGATTAAATGCTTTCTACTCCCGGGTGTAACTACACCCATGTCTCGTATACCACCTTACGGAAGTATTTGTCATACTTTATTGGTTTGAGTATGTTCATATACTATATCTAAAATACCCTAAAATAAGTTTCATCAAAAAATTGCAATTGTCCTAATATTTTACACTATATACTCAAAATACCGTCATATATGCATATATATGCATATAAAAGAGAAGTATGTAGAATTTTTTTACATACTGCCTAAAAAGAAGTATCTTTAGTACTAAAATAACATTATATACTCCATACTACATGTTACATACCTCCCGGTATGATAGATACTCCATACTCGCGTGAAACACACATGGGTGTAGTTACACCCGGGTGTAGTATGAATATGTCATATATATATATATATATATATATATATAGGAAAATGGTTCTGTACTCCTGAGCGTACATACTCCCACGTTCAATATACCACATATCTGAAGTATGTATACCTCTTTATCATTTTTAATATACTTCATTATACAATTGTAGATACCCCAAAGTGAATTATGTGAAAATTTTCATTTGAAACTATATATTTTAAATTATTTGCACATATACTGCCTTTTTTACACTTAAAATGGTATATTCAAATTATCAAGAACTCCGATGATATTTTTTCATACTTCTTTTTTTGAGGTATCTTAGAATAATTAATGAGGTATATAAAAAATTATAAAGAGGTATTATACCTATGTATGTGAGGTATATTGAATATGGGAGTATGTACACCTGGGAGTATATAATAGGAGTTCTATATATAACTCCTATTATATACTCCCAGGAGTATATATATATTCTTATCTCAACAAACACAAAACATCTACCCATACACCAGAGACTAGTACAGCTAATGTAAGCTTGACTTGCATCTTTAGTATCTTTTTTTACTTGAATAAACACCAATATTATTTTTTGTTTTACTAATTACATGTCCTCTTAAATTTAGCTAAATCTCCAAGTTAGCCGTGAACCGACTGAGAGTTGACCAGTTAATTATTAGCCTCCTAGACCATTAATTTTATTTGCACACTGATTCATGTTAGACTGAGAATTGTACGTGAGATGTAATTGTGTGAAACTGATTTAGATTGAGCTACATATATGTAACTAGATACTTGGTATTAGACAATCCTAACCGGATAGAGCTGCTCCCAAGCACACTATCAACATCTACAACATTAATCCATATTATTAAAATCATCATGGAATGTCCTTCAATTTGATACACACTTTAAGTTTTAGGTATTTTTGTTCTTTTCTACAAACTTGGTTGAAGTTTAAATCGTTTGACTTTCGAAAAACTAATAGTCGGTATATTTTAATACGGAGGGAGTACATCTTTCTAAATACTAAGCTCCCTAGATTTGAGCTTTCTCTTTCACCTACATGTTCACATCATGGTAGACCCCACTCATCTTTCACTCATGGTAGACTCCACTCATCTTTCACTTTATATTTATTTATAGTTCACAATTTTAAATTCAGTTTGAAAAATATTTATTAGATATATACTGTTTGTACGTACCTACTAATTTTTTTAAAAATAAAAAGCGATTCTCATCTATATAAAAAACAAAGTTGTGGTCGTCAAAAAGAAATAATAGCTCCATTTTCCCAGAATTACTCTGTTTGTATAGACCAAACAAAAAAAACCTCTAGAGTGTGTTCAATACGTTGTTATGTTTTTTATTTCAAAAAATTAAAAGCTAAACTTCTCGTTTCTTTTTTTTTAAGGAAATATGGTGACTTTTGAGCAACCGACGGACGGTATGTGATAAATCTCTCTTATCTTTCCTATCGTCCACCATGGCGTCGCACAGCCTGTGCAACCTCACTCGAGCCATATTCTACCGAAAGCAATACAGTCCATGTGTAAAGTTTGCACTTCTCTACACGCACACCTCTTGCTCCGTCAAGCACCTGAGACTACATGGCACCTCCCTCCCTGATGTCGATCCTCAAGTCCATTCTTAACTTGCACACCACGTGCGCTCCCCTCTGGTGGCCACCCAATGCCAAGTCCATTGTTAACTTGCACGTCATGTGTGCTCCCCTCTGGTGGCAACCCAATGCCAAATGTGGTGACTTTGGAGCAACCGGCGGTATGTGATAAATCTCTCTTATCTTTTTCTAGCGCCTACCATAGCGTCATGCAGCCTGTGCTGCCTCACTCGAACAATATTCTACCGAAAGCAACAGTCCATGCGCAAAGTTTGCTCTTCTCTCCACACACACCTCTTGCTCCGTCAAGCACCTGAGACTACATGGCACCTCCCTCCCTGATGTCGATCCTCAAGTCCATTGTTAACTTGCACATCAAGTGTGCTCCTCTCTTGTGGCCACCGAACGCAGTCCACTGTTAACTTGCACGTCACGTGCGCTCCCTTCTGGTGGCCACCCAATGCCATTGAGATAACTTCCTACAACCCTCATAGTAGCTGCACCTGAACACCCATCTTGCCTCCAGCATCGGTCGTTGTCACTGTTGCTATCAGTAGTGGTCGACTCTCCATCCCTAATGTCGTTCCTCAATCCATTGTTAACTTGCACGCCAGTTGTGCTCCCCTCTGGTGGCCAGGCAACACCATTGACCTGATTTCCTACAACCCTCACAATAGTTACACGTGAACACCCATATTGCCTTCCGCATCGGTCGCCGATGTCACCGTTGCTGTTAGTAGTGGTCGACTCAATGGTGGTGGCAGTTGCGGTTGAAACCGTGAATGACAAATTGATGGTGAATGGGGGTGGAAGGATGAGTTATACGTCTCGTTGTTTGATGCCACCTATTACTGATGAAAAATAACGTGGGTATTTACCCGTGAAATTTATATATTGCTATACCTCACTTTTACTCATAGAACAAGTCAGACTAGTTAGAATATTTTGTAGATTGTTCAATGCATACATAAAAAAACTTTTTTTGACTAACTCATTTGCAATCATCAGTGTAGAAAAGTCATGATCCCCGAGGGTACAATAATAAAATAGCATGTGGTGAACATACAACTTATATGCTAAAAGAAGGGCACTCTTGCAATTAGATAAGTTTGTTATAAGTTGGTGGTATTCATGCCAGTTATTTTTTATATTATATTGTATACAATCTGGATCTAGTGCACGGATTAATATTGCATGAAGTTTGCTCTATATTTTGGTGAATTATTTAATATTTATTGGTGGAATGTTCTTCTCTTTGTATATAGTATCGAACGTATTCGATGCAATTTATTTAAATATGTCAAGACATAATTATGCCAAGTATTATTGATTTTGGGATAATTTATGTCAGAAAATTTACTTGATTTCATTATATTAAAATCAATGACCTTCGTTGTATGACCTGGATGGCTAATAAAATCTTGGCTAATCTATCTCTCTGAAATTGCAATTTTCATCATATCATACAATGTCTGTTGATTGTCAGAATTATGATAAATTTATTTTTTGATCAAATCACTATATAATTATGCTCCATGTAGTGATCCAATGGTACTATTTTTCCATTTTTAATACTATTATATATACACACATATGTTTCATTAAAAAATATTTATTCATCTATTGTTGTTTGTATTAAGACAGATCGTGGCAACGCGCGTCTTTTCCTTCTAGTAATATAACAATACATGGAATACTCATTGCCAATTGCATCAGTCTTTCTTTTTTGAGATAGATGAAATTTCAATTTTTCCATGCTCCTGATCAAACTTAAGTTACTCCAAATGCCCATTTAATTGCAAGATTTTTACTATAGTACTTCGCCCGTCTTTTTTTACAATATCTTCACATCATTTTTTGAGATACACAGTACACGTAGATGCTCACAAACACGCACGTACAGACACCACTATGACTGCACACACGTAAACCCTACCCCTATGAACACCTCCGATAGAGTGGTGCAACATATCTTGAGGTTGAAGAAGTCATCACTGACGTCTCGCTGTTGACGGGCACGTCACATACCACTGAAAGAATAGCTTCGGTTAAATTCTGAAAAATTCAGAAAAATGCGAGCACCCATACCAAGTCTGGGATATAAACCTAGGTGGGTTGATTCCATCAAAAGTAACCAAACCAATTGAGTTAGTCTGACCTTACATATCTTCACATCATTTAGCTCACGATCGAATTACCTGTGTTAGGCCCCAGATATTGCAAGAATACTTCCACATATGTGTGCCGTACTCGCGGTCTAAAATCTTTCTCGGTGTACGTAATGTAATGTAACACGTATGTGCTTGCCAGCATATGCTACACGCCTGACGCCTACACCGAGACCCAAGACTGCACGTGTCCAGCTTGTAGTTTAGAACATAAGAAGATATGCTACACGTATGGCACTGACGTGCGATGGCACCGTAGTACACGTATGTACGTACGTGGCGGATTCCTCTGAAGAGAGGATCATGGGATGGCGGACTCACACATGCATGTACTTTATGAACTCAACGAAAGAAAGAAAAACAAGGTACGTCACGTGCATGCGCGCAGTCACTCACAGCGACGACGCGTACCGAAAGAAGGGACTACTCGCTACACACGCCGCCGGTATATAAAGCAAGATTCCTCGAGGCTTCGCAAAAAAACCCAGACTTTACCAGTTACTCCGTAGGTATGAAGCAAGTTAGCATGCGGGGGCTTTTATTGCATGCCGAGACCGGCAAGAAACGAGCTCGCAGCAGCTCGATCGCTCCGGTATGGCAAACGTTTCGATGCTCCTCCTCCTCCTCCTCCTCGGAATGGAATATTTTTGACCGGGTGACCGTTTTGGGTGGCAGACTTTTCTGGCCTGCCTGCAGCCTGGCTGAACGAAATGCCTCGCCGTAGAGGAGGCAGCATTCATTCCCATGAGTGACGGACGCTTCCTTCGCCGTCCAATTCAGTGCGTTAGGGTTTTAGGGTAACATGCACGGCCGATTGTTCCTTTTTCGTTAAAGAGAAATGAAAAACAAGAGCCACTACTGGTTAGGAGTAGATGCCTTTCCCATGGTGAGTAAGAGCATTTTCATCGACATATTCCTCCGAGAGTGGGATCCCTAATCACACACACATAGCGAGCGACCATGAGGCGCTTAATGTCGTCCTGCAGGATGCTAGTCCGCCCATGTAGTGGTGGTTCACCAGGCGACGAGGGAAAGGGAGGATGCCATGGATCTGTAGCACGTGTCGCACTTAGCTGCGGCGCCTGCGCGACCCATAGCCTTCCCGGCTTCCCAAGTGACGCTAGCCTAATGGAGACGTTTCGCCGCTATGAACTTCGATGCCACCCGTGCTCACCACCTGACGCTTCCCGCCCAGCGCCACCGCTTTCCGCCTTTTTCCCACCTCGACTCGACCGGCACTTCGTTGTGGCGCCATTTCATCGCAACTCGTACTTTCTCTAACCATTCCTCTCTCACCGTCATCGCTACGACACACGCCGCATCGCCACCACATGGGCCACCCTCACCCAGGGCACGCGTTGTGCTCATCCAATATATGGAAATGTTGACTCGCCCTATGATTGGCATGAGGTGTGTGATGAGAAACGACAATAAGAGGAGCAGCTAGAACAGAGAGTTGTCGGACCAAGAGCTGCAGTTGGAGCAAGAGCTGCCACCGATGTGGTCTGACCAGGTCGTGGCCTACAACTACAACTCGTCCGCGAGTTGGCGAGGAAGCATACCGTCAGGTTAGGTCGGGCTTTTAGGAGGCAAGCGCCGCCACGGAGGCATCCGCCATCTAGACATCGCTCGAGAGCGCAAAGGCACGCAGCCGCTCCCTAATGACCACCGAGCCGGCTGTCTACGAGAAGTTGAACACCCAAGCGGCGGCCGAGCCGCAACTCATCGCTTAGGCGGCCGACGCGCATACGGCTCGCTTCCCAAATGACCGGCGAGCTTACGGTTCACGAGGAGCTCAACCGGTGAAGGCGGCGAGTGTGAGGGCACAATGTGATATAAACCGCAGAGTGTCGAGCACGTGTCGCCAGAAAAGCCGTGTGCGCTCGCGCTTAGAGTAGGCGAACGACGACAAGGCTGGCCCTAGTGGCCTCTAGTTAGTTCAGTTTTCGTCTAGATTTTAGTTTACATTTCTAGCCTCCCGCCGGTTAAGTTTTAGTTTGTCCGGCTAAAAATTTGAGGTAGACTATGAAACGTAATAAGGGTGTGCATAAAATGAAGGACTTAAGAATGAAGGATGTGATAGAGGTAGGGGGCATTTTGAAAAAATGCATCAAGGATCTCCAGGCATTATATGGTGGCAGATATAGATCAAGGACGTTGAAACGGGGGAATGCGGGCAGTGGGCAGAGGATGGGCGGTCACGTTGGAGGTCTGCCCTTTTGCTGGGGTACGTTTGCAGCTTGCTTTCTCCCCGGCCGCTCCGTACGCTAATCCTCTGCTCCCCCTAATCGCACCACCTTAAACTAACACACGCCACGTTCTCTCTCAGCTCTACATTAATTACTTACTACTCACAACAACCCTTCCTGCTACTACTGACTGATTGGAGCTCTCTCTTCAAAGCCCGGTGCCAACTGTTTCTTCTCCATCCTCAGTTCCTCACCTCTCCTCCTCTCTCACATCACCTTTTATACACCTTCTCCCACACTCACTCTCTTCAACGCTAGCTTAGCTCGTACTGGAGCCCTGGACCGGGCAGTGTCACTGCTCAGATCGACAAACCTCCTCCATCCAAGTACGTAGTGTCACTTGAGCTAGCTCGGCCGAGACGATGGCGTCGGAGTGGGAAATGGCCATGGGCGTGGAGCTCGGCATGGGACTGGGCGGGTACTACAACGCGTCCAACGCCACTGGCGGCGCCGGCACACCGATGAGCCACCACGCCGGCAACTACTCCGCGGCTGCTCACCATTTCTATGGGATGGAGCCGGTGGGCGACGCCGACATGCGCGTGGATGAGCTCCTCGACCTTTCCCTCGCGGGCGCCCACGACTTTTCCCCCGCAGCCGCGGACAACGGGAGCCACCACCTCTGCGCCGTTCCGGGCGAGCCGTCGGCGGCAACTCCGTCCGCCACTTCGTCGGATCACCAGACGTCCATGCTCTCATTCGCCGATGAGTTTTACATCCCCGTAAGCAAGCACCACACCACATAAATTAGCGATCGCACGCCACTTACTACATACGCAATTAATTATGCATGAACTAAGCATTTTGACGCTCGTGATCGTCGATCTTGTTTGCTTAACGATGTGCGTGTTTCAGAGAGAGGAGGCAGCGGAGCTGGAATGGCTGTCGAAGTTCGTGGACGACTCCTACTCCGACATGCCGAATTACTCCTCGGCCGCACATGCAGCCATGGCGGCAGCGGCTAACAACGGCAGCGGAAGCTCGGCCGGTCAACACAGCTGCGTCACGACGACGGTGCCAGGCCGCGGCGCGCGAAGCAAGCGTTCACGCGCGAGTGCTGCGGCCGCCGCCGCATGGCACTCCCTCATGCCGCACCCGCCTTCCCAGGGGCCGTCACCCTCGTCATCCTGCTCCTCATCCGACTTCCCGTCCTCGACGGCGGCGCGGCCCAATAATGTCGGCAGCCGCGGCAGGAAGCAGGGCCCCAGTAGTGTCATCGGCGGGGAGGTGGGTCTGGGTCTGGTGGAAGGCGGCGTGCGGCGGTGCACGCACTGCGCATCGGAGAAGACGCCGCAGTGGCGGACGGGGCCCCTGGGCCCCAAGACGCTGTGCAACGCGTGCGGCGTGCGGTTCAAGTCCGGGCGTCTGGTGCCCGAGTACCGGCCGGCGGCCAGCCCCACGTTCCTGCTGACGCAGCACTCCAACTCCCACCGCAAGGTCATGGAGCTGCGCCGCCAGAAGGAGTTCGTCCCCATTCGCGGCAGCCATCGCGTCGACGCCGGTGGGGCGGTGGCTGCTGGTGCGGGCGCCGCGGTGACCGTGAAGCAGGAGCTCATGTTCCGTGACTACGGCATATGTTAACGAATTAAGGTGGAAGAACGGGCGGAGCTAGCTTAACCATGCATCGTCGCACGTATGCACGAAGCCTAGCTAGATCTTCTCAAGGCTCCTTTATCTTCCCTGTTTCGTCTTTTTTCCAGATATTTTGCATCTTTTTGTTAATGAATTTCCTGGTACGCCTTACCTACCTTCTCCGAGAAATGAATGTTAATTATGTTGGTATAATTTCCACCGTAACTAATCCACAACTCCTAAATCTAAAGAACGATCAACTTGACGGCCTCTTATTGTTAGGACTTCCAATGTCGCCCTACTTTTTCCTGGCAAAATTTGAATCTATAGTTCCTGTCGATTCGAAGGAGTAGTATTGAGCCGCTGGGTTTGTTCTGTTCGTTCTCGTTAGCGGCAGCATCTTTCCTTGTTGCGGCAGCTTTCTCCGTGGTTATTACCCTACTACTACTCCACTGACTTTCTTTTTTCTCACACACTGCCGGTAGGTCAAGCCATTGAATTAATGGCGAGAAAAAGAAAAGACGAGTGTGGGCGGGAGTTGAGGCGGGAATGGTGGACGGGACAGCATGCACGTGAGCTGGCCCCGTCGGGGAGCTTTCCGGCAAGGAAAAGAGTGGGCAACGTTCCAGTCACGTGATGGTGCTCCACCTCATTACGCTTCACACTTATTTTAGGGAAGGAGTGGTACCGTTACGGTACGAAGGAGTGTCACTTTTTCCTTTGGAAAACGTTCCGGTTAGGGCGACCTAACTGAAGCTAATCTTAGGTCCCTTCGTGTGAACGCTCCGTACGCGGGCCTCCGGCATCCGCTGCGTGCGGCTGCGACATACATGGGTGGGCCCAATCTTCACGCGTGTTTTAGAAAAAGCCCAGCTCCTTCTCTCTGTTTTTCGTTCACATATGTGTTTTAACTAGCATTTTTCCATCACGTGAATCTATTATTGCTAAAAAAAAATTGTAACCGGTGTGTGTCTTGTCCATACGGACACACAATACTAGCAGACTTAGCTAGAAATTATTTTTTCAATGTTCCATACCTACTTCAAATTAATATAATACTTTAAAAACTTAATCCAATGTTTTTCTACGCGATTTCTACAAAAAAGTGTCTTCCTTTACGATTTTTTGTGGAATATTTGTTTATGTGCTTTTCCAAATGCTACAAACATGAAATTATTGTTGTCGTTGTCTGTATTTTTTGTTGAAATAGGTGATATTTTTTGTTGTAAATGAATCTGAGCCAAAACATTTGTAGCGTACCGACTAATTAATTGTTGTGAATACATGATTTTTTGTTGCAATAATTTATTATTTTTGTTAAACAAGTTGGTGATTTTTGTTACAAATGAATCTTCGGCAACAACTTGACACTTTCTTTAATTGCTACAAATACATGATTATTGTTGTAACTGTTTGTGATTTTTGTTGAAATGGTTAGTGATAGTTGTTGCAACGCTATCTGTCGTAGAATATTATTTGTTGAAACACTTTTTTAAATGAATTGTGTTCATGCGATAATTATTTTGCTGAAATAATCATTGAATTTGTTGCAATACTCAGGGAAAAGCACGGTAGTGGCATTGTTTTTGTAAATATCGAGAAGTCCGAGGGCAACACAATATACCCCTTTCATTTAAGTGACGCGGTAGTGGACTGCGGGTTGTTTTCTAAAAAAGCGAGGGGCTAAAATGTAAACATATGTTGTGCTGAATTTTGAACGTACCATCTTGATCCGACGGTGCGGGAGGGGACCTATATTTGGGCAATCCTAGGGCGACCTACGCCTAGCGCTGGCAGAGGAACTTTTCCTTTGCCGTTCGTTTAGCTTCTCCGTGGGTAAAGATGGCTTGACGTGGAGCCCCGTTTCAGCATGTGGGTGCAATGCAGTGCACACCCCTGCCGACGCGCATGTGCGTGTTCCTTTGGATGTGCGTACGTACGTCCACATGCTGCGGCGAGTTTTAGTTGAAGCTGCACAAAGTATACCGCCGAACAAATCACGTTCCCTCTGCTTGGGAAGTCGTACTAATAACTATGGGCGTCTTTGGTAGCCGTCCGGGACTCTAGTCATAGCTTTGAGCCTCTCTCAACTTGATTTTATCTATTTTGACATCTTTATATGACGTATCCGCGGATAGCAGATGGCCAACCTCCAAAATGTTAGGGGTGTGCGCTCACCCCTCTAATCTAGATACAATCCATGCAACTTAGATAACATGCAACACATTTTTTTATCGAACGACCACTAGCTTAAACCGGACAAGTTCAATTAACATGCATTGGACAAGTTTAGTAACAAAATAAACATAGGACGAGTTCAGCGAAATATACACAAGTAGACAGACACACAAACCAGAGAGGTTCACCGTGGAGCCTTATCTTCCTATTTTCCTCTCCGGTACATGAGGGGCATTGCCTCTCGAAAATACTGTAGGGGACACAGGAAGGGCTGACGTCATCTTTGGAGGGGAGCCCGACAAGAATTTTGACGACGTGGGCCTGCTCTTTAGTGAGGGGGAAGTCATTGGCTTCACAAACCTTCTTCTTCGCCGCCTACGACTCCGACAGCACAAGCCCCCCACCAACGTTTGGCGTCCGTTATCACAGAGGTCATGGCCTTGTGAACGACCTTTGTCAGGATCGGTCCGGACTCCACCCGGTCATCTGCGTCCGCCTCCTCGTGGTCCCTCAGCAAGGCGCGCTGATAATCTTGAGCCTTGTACTCCACCATCCAGCTGGCTCAAGGAGCAGAAATGAGCACCAAAATCCTTCCTTGTGGACAACATAAGGTGAGATCACAAAATTCAAAGAAAGGCCAGAAAGGAAAATGCTTTGATTTTTTGTAGCGAAAGGAAATGTGTTGACTGTGATGCATTCAGTCGATCCATTCTGGGGACTTACTATGTATCACTTGTAGCGAGTTGGAGCGCCCACTTTTCTCAGTTGAGTTGGGCCAACAAATTACATGCTTCATGTGCGAAAGAGTTTGTCTGCAAGGGATTTGTGGATTGGCTTCATGGGGACTTTTTTAGTTCGAGTAGGGCGCGGCCAAGTAGATTGGATTCCAGAGAAGGAACGGAAAAAGTACCGTAAAGGTCATAAGCATTTGTTAGACAAGTGGTAGTAGCACGTTGAAATAGTTTCTTTATAATATGTGATTTTTTAATCCGTGAAACATGTGATTTTTCTTCAAAAAAAATTCAAAAAAAACATGTGATTTTCTTCAAACATTTTTTTTTACAAAAACTGGATATTCTTATATGTAAATCCTAATTATTTATTTGAAATTTGTGAACAATTTTTCCAGTCCCATGAATTTTTTTGAACCACAGGTTGAAAACAAAAATGTTTACATGATGGAAAACATACATTCATGGGTTCAAATATGCTCACATGTTTGGAAAAATGTTTGCATGTTCAAATATGGTTCATAGGTTTAAAAAGAAAGAAAAATGGAACATAATACAAAATAAAAACAAAGAGAAACCACATAAACAAATAGGAACATAAATCCCTAATAATAAAGGAAAAAAATTAAAGCCAAAAACATAATGAAAATAAGCCGTATTGGGCCGGCCCGTGCTGGGCGTTGCCCAGGGCGAGCGCGTGGTATAACCCCGCCGTACCTATTTGACGACCAGGTCGTGCGCTAATAGCGCACCACCACCCCCTTCGGGGCGAGTGTGCCGGCCCAATAGCGCACGGCCTGTTTTTTTTCTTCTTTTTTCTGTTTCTTTTTCTTTTACTGTTTATATTTTCTTTTTTCGTTTTATTATTTTTAGGATGTTTCTTTTTTCGTTTTTTTTTAGTTTTAAATATTTTCTATTTTTAAAAAAATCAACTATAATTATTTTTATGTTTTTTCTTTTCCTCTATTATTTTTATGTTCATAGATTTTTTCCGTTCATGGGGAATTTTTGTGTTGACATAAAAAATATAAATTTGAAATTGTTCAAATACAAAAATTGTTCAAATTCGAAAATTGTTCACATATAAAAATTATTCAAAATTTTAAAGGTTTTAGATTTGTAAAATTGTTCAAACACAAAAATTATTCACATATAAAAATTATTCAAATTTAGAAAGGTTTTAGACTTGTAAAATTGTTCAAACACGAAAATTCTTCAAATATAAAAATTATTTAAATTTAGAAAGATTTTAGATTTGAAAAATTGTTCAAACACGAAAATTATTTAAATTAAAAGTTTTAGATTTGAAAAATTGTTCAAATTAAAAAACTGTTCAAATTAAAAAAATGTTCAACTTTGAAAAAAAAATCATATACAAATATCTTTCAAATCATTTTTTCCTGTAAAAACTGAAAAGAAAAGGAGAAGTGTTATTGGGCTGGCCCATTTTGCGGGGAGGTGGTCGTGCGGTTTTAGCGCACGACCAGGTCATCAAATAGGCGCTCCCGTATAACCCGTTATAAGCGGGAAATAGTGACACTCCACATACTTAATTTTCTCTTTTTATTGCATGGGCTGGACCGGCCCATAGACCTGTCGCCCTGGCCCTAGGTAGTAGTTCAGCGTACTTTTGCATAAGATAGAAAAAATATTAAAAACATGGATGGCCCAAGCCCACCACGGATCAAATTAATGGATCGGTCTGCTGTACAAAACTAATCGACCACTACACGAGAAAATTCCAAAAAAAAAACACCACCAGTCAGCATGAAGTTTAAAAATCCATTGGTTTCCTGTAATTTCAAAAAATCCAGCAACATTGCGTTGGTTGATTTCAATGTGCATTGATTTAAAATTTCAAACGAGATAACACGATTTCTGATGATGGGCCCCACTATCAGGGGTGACATAGTAGAGGTGTAGGGACATGCGTGAACGGGAAGTTCACAAATCTACCAATATTTAGTAATTTCTCAAAAATCTACCGGCGTTGGTTCTTTTAAAACACCATCAATTCTCGATTTTAACCTCACTAAGTCAATTTTGTCACAAGAGGACTCATTCCAAATAGAACTAATCCGTTTTTATCGCGTTAACAACTTTTCTAACACGGAACCTACTGTTAGGATTAATAATCTAGGTTGCTTTAGAAAAACTTTATCCTGAGAATGGATCCCCTTGCTACAAAATTATCTTTGCGGGGGCCAAAACCGATAATCAGTGATATTTGAATTGAACCGGCGCAAAGAAAGTGGATTTTGAAAAATTAGTGAATATTGGTCGATTTATGAACTTTCTCATTGTAAATTTTGTAAACGACATGTCTTTTTTAGGGGAACGACTCACGAGCTGAGGCCGGAAGCTTGGGAAACTCCTCCGACCGAGTTTCTTCCCGCTGCGTGTAATTTAGCTTTTGAGGAGTTCTCAGTTTGATGTAAGAATTGAGCTTTATTATTGAATTGGAGTAGGAATACCAAATCCGAGTTGGAAATGAATTGGCCACCAATTCCAAATCGGTTGTTTGGATGTACATGATATTTCATGTTGGAATTTGAGGATGGCATCGAACTCCAATTCTTGCATGGATGTACAAGTTGTGGAATCAAGAATTTTGGTGCAACGGAATGGAGGGAAGGATGATTGACGGCGGGACGCAGGGCTGTAGAGCTCTAGCGCCCATGGAGGACTTACAGGGAGGACGAACGACGGAGGGGCGCGGGGTTGCAACGGCCGCAGAGGACGTCGGGGAAGGCTCCCGGTGACAAGGCGAGAGGATGCAGTGGCCATGGAGGATGACCGGGGGATGGCCTGGGGTGGGGTGCGGACACGCTGCGGCTAGGGAGGACGGCCGACGGTGTCAAAGCAGGGGTCAGCAGCGGCGGTCTCAAGGATGCAGTGTCCATAGAGAGCGAGCAAGTGTGTCGTGGTCGACTTCTGGCTCGTACCAATTCCAGACAATTCTTATTGTGCTACCTCCGAATTGGGAAAGACCACTTTGGACACGAGAATTTAAACTCAGAGTTCGCTCACGATTCCAAGCCTGAATTCTTGATCTATTCAAACATCATAATTGGCCGAGATATTCAAAGAATTCCAATTCCAAACCCGTTTCCAACATCCAAGCACAACTTATGAAATTTTGGAGCTAAAAGCAGGATGGGAAGCCCTTGTCTTGTTGAGGAGGCGACGATTACAGAGGCGTTGGTGATTTCTTTTCTTCAGGTGAAGTGTTCTTGTTGTCGTAAGGGAACCTATCTGACTCTCTCGTGGATAAGATTTGTACTGATTTAAGGGGATCGCATGCAGAAAACAATGATTTTCCTAGCAACGATATCGTTAAAACATGTCAAGATCTATTCTATGCAGATATAGTAGTACGGCTGAGATCGGAATATATACTCTCGTAGACCGAATAGCGGGGATTACGCTCCCGCACAAGCGTTGACGACGAAGACGACGTAGCCGGCCTCTAGGTCGTGAAGTACTCGGCGCGACGAAGATGACGAAGATGACCTCGAGGTCGGGTGGAGGAAGTAGGCCTCCGAGTACCGCTGGCGCAACACCTCGCAGTGCGTTACACACATACGGTGGAGATGACGACCTCTGAAGCTCCAGTCCAGGACGAGCAGCGGAAGACTTGGACCGGAACACCAGCAGCGCGGCAGCGGGCTATGGTGGAGAGAGCCCCCTTCTCTACTCGGCGCAACTCCGACAAAGGGAATCACGAGATCGAGAGAGAATTAGGTAATTAATTGGTGAATTAAAAGGCCAGGGGTGCCCCTTCTTATATAGACTCCCGGGGGGAGCCAACCTTGCTAGCCAGGCAATGTGGGACTATCCCCCTTACCTGGTGCGGCTCTAATAGATGCGCCGGCCCTAGGTGGGCCCCATTTGGCCCACCTAGGCCGGCCATTCATCCCCCACCGAATTCCCTTCAGGAAACCCCTTAAGTGTGTTACCCTACTGGTTCGATATAATAACAGATATGATCGAGACTCCTCTCCGGTGATCTCTTTCCTTTCCGGTTGTCTTGTCGAAACCCCTTAAGTGTGTTACCCTAGCGGTTCGATATAATAACATACATGATCGAGACTCCTCTCCGATCAATGACTAACTCGTAGGCCTGGACCCCATGAATTAATCCATGTGATATAACGAATGACTTTCATCTATGAAACCTGGACGTCTAGTCTTAAATCCTTTGTCATGGCGATACTTAGCGTGTTCGAGCATCATTCACAGATATCTCCATACCTAGCATGATCTCGTTACCGACAACACTATCTTCTACTCGTCCATGATATTATGTCAGCTGGTGACCTATTCACATGTTTGCAAACTCATTTGACATAATCTCACCGAGTGGGCCCTAGAGTATCTATCCGGCTATACGGACTGACAAATCCCGCTGTTGTCCCCTCGTCTCAACCACCCCCTTCCGATACCCAAAAGTATCACCGTTATTGTCATACTAAATAAGATACGACGTTTGGTGCAATCAAAGTATCTTCCAGGAATAACAATAAGAGTTGGTCTCACGGTCAAAGGCGTAATGACTATGTCCTATAAATAATGGGTATGTCCATCACATCGTTCAACCAACAACATGACTTCCATTGCTGACCGGCGCCATGCCCTATGATCGGAAAACCTCGATCATCAATCGCGCAACGAAACTAGTCTTAGTAGAGGCAACTAGGGACCTGGTTGTTTATCTATCACACCTATATTAATGTTTCCGCTTAATACAGTTATAGCATGGTATAAAACATATAATGAACAATCGGGATCTTGCCAATAAACTATGTTTATTAAGTGCCTCTAGGGCATAT
Source organism: Poa annua (assembly GCA_026929855.1). NCBI lineage: Eukaryota > Viridiplantae > Streptophyta > Magnoliopsida > Poales > Poaceae > Poa > Poa annua. The sequence continues at coordinate 71,676,278 of CM049431.1, read as the reverse complement.
TCCCTTCAGTCTCCCATTTGAACTAGAGTAACACTTAATCTAGTTTACAACTTGGTAAAAGCTCAACACCCATAGCATCTTGGTGCCTGCTCGTCTCGTGGAAGAGGAATACAATCAATAGATCTCACACATTGAGACCTATATGTGTTTTGCAACACTTCTATGTCACCTAGTTTGACATCATCCCGTATCTTACGATGACGGTGAAATATATCCTAGTGGACGGAGTGAGACTCGAACATTCGCGCAGCATGGGCCTTAAAAGTCTAAGAGATCTATTAAGGGGACCATACACGCTCGGAAAACTGCTCAGTCCAATCACACTTGCTACTTCTGAAGTTGCCATATATTTCTATACTGTCGTGGTGGTGTCATGGCAGATGCCATAGGATGGCTAATTTGTGGGGCCGATGGACGTTGGTGGATCCGGGGAGGGATAGCGAGCTGAAGAGCTCACATGGGGGAGGATCCCGGTTAGACCGAGATCTCCGAAGAACACCAAACAAGCTCAAAGTGCAAGGGGAAAGATCTAGCAAATACGAACAAATGCACGAAGGCAAAGAACACACACACTATGTACCCAGGTTCGGGGCCCTCGTGGGGAGGTAACACCCCTACTCCTGCCTTTCCTCTCAATATAAGTGTGGAACAAGGGCTACAACTTGCTCTCGGAGCTCTTGTGGTGAAGAACACGAAGAACTAGATGAACTAGAGGGAGAAGGAAGTAAATGCTCTAGGAGTAAATGAGACTAGAGTTTCGTCCCCCAAGTTGGTCTCTCTCCCGCAGGAGCAGTTATGGCGCCTTTTATAGAGTTCCGGCCAGGAGGGTCGGAAACCCTAATCCGGCTTGGCCCCACCGGACAGGCCTAACGGTTATGTCGACACCGGCTAGTGCGACCTAGCCGCCATGCTATCCGGCGTAGCCCCTTCGTCATCATTCCGGCAAGGACGGCAGGCGCCGTCCTGGAACATCATTGTCCCCCTGTCAGAGACAAGACATGTCTTTGCCCATCCCGGGTAGCCTTTTCCGGATTGCCGGGCTAAGCACGTCCGATCTTGTCGTACCGTTGTCGTACCGGCTGACGCGCTCCCGTGCCAGACGGGAGGTGACCATGCTTCCGTGTCAGGGGGGGTGGTACTTCCCCCCGTGCCAGACGGAAAAGCCTGCTCCAGACCGTTGACGGCCTACCGGCATCCCTCATGCCGGTCACCTCCTTGTTCGACCTTGCGAGTCCTCTCTGCACACATAAAGCAACCTGCTAGGACCGAGATAAACACTCCGGTAAGCCCTTACCTGGGTTGCCTATCCGGTACCTCCGGGTACTTCCCCTTCCGGAGGTCTACTCGGAGCCACAAGGTCCGAGGTCTCTCCCGGATGCACCCGAGTTCCTCTTAGGATGAGTATCTCTAGGCCTAGCCTCTCAAAGATGTCTTAGCCTACTGGCAAAGACATCTTCGAGAAGCTAGTTCTTAGAGGAACCACCCGCTGATGCTTGTGCTGTTCTGAGGGCTCAGGGTGGCTATTTATAGCCGCCAGGGATGACCCTTGCGCCCGCTAGGAGGCACCTTGCACTCTACCAGCTCCGAAAGGTCAAGTTACCCCTTCAGCGCACCAGGGGGTGGCCCTTGCACTCGCCAAAGGTCAAGTACTGTTGCCACACTCTATAGTAGTGTCGAGTTTCTCCCTACCCGGGGGGTAGCCCCCCGACACTAGTCCCCGAAGCTGGTGCTGTGCAGCGACCCCGGATGATGTGGGGGATCAGCTTTAACAACTACAATCACCCAAGGAAACATGGGACGATCCTTCGATTTGATGCCGAGACGATCTTTACCGAGATCCCCACACCGAGATCCTTCCGACTGGAAGGCCATGCACCTAACCGGATAGTGCCCCGCCAGTGAATATTACCGTTCGCGCCGGATTGAATTCCAACTCAGAGGCTGGGTCCCACCCGGGGTCTTGTCGAGTCAGAAATGCACTCGAGTATTTTTGACTTCCCGCATCGTTGCTCGGGTTCGCGCGCCGGGCTGCGCAGTTGATCCGAAGTGGAGCCGTTGGGGAGCGTGTGGCCCATGGTGTGGCCGGATCGCGCGCACCGGAGGGTGCCACGTGTCGCGTGGCGCAAACTGATCCCACCCACGATCGGAGAGATCGTGGGCGGGAAACTCGGAAACCGCTCCGGATCCCCCCCATAAATAGGGGACCGGAGCGGTCTCTTCTTCTTCCCCAACTTCTTCACTTCTCCCGCAACCGTCTCGAGCACTTCGCCGTCGTCGCGCTCGGAGCCCAAGCACTGTCGTTGCCGTTCGTCGCCGGAGCCGTTCGTCTTCGCCGCCGGGCCCCGCTACTCTCGCTGGTCACCGTCCTCTTTTTCTCCGGTGAGTTCTTCCACCCGCTCCGGCGAACTTCACCACGAAGACGATGCTTCGTGCTTGGCCGTGAAACTACGCATCCGCGGGTTGCACCGCCGCCGGCGAGCGCGAGCCGCGCGGCGTTGACGATGGTGCCTTCCACACTTTATCCTTCACTCGCATTAGGCCATCTTCATATCTCACCCGAGTATATTCGCGTCGATTAAGTTGCATTTTATTCGCGCGTGGTAGATCTCATTTGCTAGGAACCCGGTTGCTTTTAGGAGTTTGTGATCCGGAGTCTTAGCTCCCGGTAGACTAACTCGACTAACCGCCGTTCCGCCTGCAGAATAGCCCGGATACATCCTCAGGTCCCTCCGACATGGGTGATGAGAGTGTCCGGGGGTGCTGGGATGGGTCCGAGACCATCCAGAAGGATCTCGACTGGCTGTACCGGACGCACCGGATTCCGCTAGAAGTCGAGATCGACTCCCGGAGGACGAGGTCCAACCGGAACCCGAACCCGGGGAATACGTTGTATTCCTCACGCACTTTGAGCGGGGGTTCGGGCTTCCGGCTAGCCCCTTCTTCCGCGACTTCCTCGACACCTACAGCCTCCAACCTCATCATCTCCCAGCCAACGCTATCATGATGCTCTCGGTCTTCACCACCTACGCGGAAGCGTATCTCGGCGTGTGGCCTTTCTTGGACCTCTGGGCCAAGTACTTCATCCTCAGCCGCCAAGTCATCCCCAACCCGGACAAGAAGGTCAAAGACTTAGTCGACTGCGGGGCGGCCACTCGAGCCCGGACTTCATCAATCTACCGGAGTTCGTCATGGGTCCTCCCCGCGAATTCGACCTCTGGAACCGGCTCCCGGATACCGAGGAGATCAGATGCATGCATGACGTCCTCAACGTGCTGACGGAGAAAATGACGTCTGATGACCTCCTGCGCTGCTTTATCATCCGCCGCGTCTGCCCCCTACAGACTCGAGTGCACAAGATGTGCCATATGGACGGGCTGTTAGATCCCACAAGGACCAGCATTTTTGGGTTGGACCATGCCGCAGTCGCCCGGCGCGTTCGAGCTATTGCTCGAACGAAGATGCCGGATGACTATAATTGGGGTCTTGTCGGGGGTTCCCGGAAAAAACCACAGTGGCAGGTGCTTGTGTCTGTCTTTCGCCAACTTACATTTACACCCGGATTCTGCTGGAAACCGACATGGTTGTCATGCAATGACTTGTTCCTGCAGTTATTCGAGCGGCAGACCGAAGAGGACGCGATGCATGCCGGTGGGCAGTTCACGCCGAACGTCCCGGCACCGGATAAGATGCCGAGAGAGGATCCCGACGGCGAGGACCACCTTGCCATTCCTCTAGCTCGTGCTGCTGCTCCGGGTAATTCTTCAACCCCAGAGGCTATTTCCATTTCATCAGATGATGAGGATGAGATTGATTGTCAAATACTCAATGTGATTGACGCTCTTCCCCTCAACTGGGCTTCGCCAGTGGCTCCGAGGCCCACGGTCGGGACGAAGCGCGCCGAGACCCGCAAGCGTGCGGCCTCCGACACTACCCCTGCCGGTGCATCCGGCACCACCACCAAGAAGAGCAAGCAAACGACCGAGAGGCCTCCACGCCGAAGGAGAGGTCCTCCCACTGTCGATTCCGGGTAAGACCTTTTTGCTTTGAATTACATGGTTTTGGCTTCTCCCGATGTCTTTTCCGATACACTTTTTTCAGAGCGGCACTTGACGTCCCGGCTTCCGCGGGTTCCCAACCTCCGGGATCCCGCACTCCTAGCCCGCCTCGGGCTGCTCCTTCTCCAGCTCGTACTTCCGCACAAGACAGCGAGCACCCTGCCTCTGGTGCCGCGCAAACGGCCGCCGCGACTCCGGAGGCTCGTCCCGTGGTGGACGAGATTCCGGCCGAGGCTACCGCCGCCTCTGAAGACATCTTCCTCCCGGACAGCCCGTGCAGGGTGTCCCAACTTGAAACGGACACCGCAAGTCCACCTCAGCAGGTCGTGCCGGGAGGCTCCTCCCGACAGGCCCCGGGCAAGACTCCTCCGCCGAAACAGCCCACGGCCCCTTCCCGGCAATCTGACCTTCCTCCCGGGAAATCGCGTAGCAAGGCCACCGGGCAGAAAATAGCTTCCGCCAAACCTACTGCCCCTCCGACATCTTCGGCCCAAGACTTGGCCCTAAGCACGGGTAAGTTTTCGCGATTACCGCCACCTCCTGCCGAGATCCCCACTGCCGCCCTGCAGATGCTGCGAGCAACCGTAAGCTCCTTTGTGTCTTCAGGATCCCGGGAGGTCGTTGCTGCTAGCGCACCTGGCGGTTCCGGCGTGCGAGTTGTCGAAGAGTACAACAAAGCCTGGATCGCCGCCGATGCCTCTGAGATCGTGGAGGACTTGCACGCTGCCGGCCCTAGCCGCAGCGCCCAAGCTCTACACGCTCTCCAGGTGGCCGCGCTGGACGTCACTCGGGTGGTCGATGTAAGTTTGTTCCCTTTATCCTTTCCAAAATTTAACTGCTCCATCCCCACTAGTCCCAGAGATTGGTGCTTAGTGCTCTAGATTCCACCGAATAGCAGACCACTAGGCTCCAATCTTTAGAAAAAATAACAAGACTCTGAACACGAGTCCCCGAGATCCTCCCTACCGAGTAGTTTAATTGACATGGATCCCGGAACACCCCGAGTCCCCGGGATCCTTCCCGAGATTGACATCGCATTCCCTGTTTGGATCCAGGACTGCGGGAAGAAACGCGGAAGCGTCTTCCACCGATTTCTTGCTGACTTTGGTCAGTCCAAGAAGTGTGAGGGGCGCCTCCGGGAGGAGCGGGATGCCGCGCGGAAAGTCTCGGTGGAGCTAAGTGCCGAGCTCGAGAAGGCCAAATCTGCCGCGACTGACATGAAGGCGCGCTTCATGGAGGCGTCTAAGAAGCAGAAGGAAACCTTGGATCAATCTGAGGCTCGCGCCCATCTTGCCGAGACCGAGCTGGCGCTTCTCCGGTCAAAGGCAGATACCTGGCTCTCCGAGCTGACCGGGTAAGTTTACCGAGATCTTTTTCTCCTGCTCTCTTTCTACTGCTACCACCCTCATGACCTGGCCACTTGACAGCTCTTCTTTTTAAAGGACAATTTGAGCACTTCCAAGACGCCGCCAACCTTGCAGTTGCTGCCGCCCGAGAGAAGCGTGCCGGGAAGGGTCCTGTCTTGGACTCCTGGGACATCGAGGACCACCTCATCGCTCTGAAGGCCCGGATAGTACCTCTCCAGTCGATCGGGACCGAGCTGATCAGTGCGGCGGTCCATGTCCATGGCGCTCTATGGCCTGGTGTCAGCGCAACCCTCTCGGTTAGCGAATTGGCGACTGCGCTCTGAGATGCCGGCAAGTGACTTCACGCTTGGAAGCGCTCCGGTGCGCGGGCTGGTGCTGACCAAGTCTTGACCCACGTACTTAGCTGGTACGAGGGGCTCGATCTTGATGTGATCCAGCGCCTGCGCACCATCTCGCCGTGGTGCACCGATCCGGCCAAGATCCAGCGGCGCCAAGAGGTGGCGCATCGCGTCGCGTCCTGGTCCGACATCGGCATCTTCACCACAAGCCTCATCACTTCTGACTCCGAGTCAGATTACGAAGACGATGGTGAGACTGGTGCAACCGGTGACGCGGACGCCGTGATCCCGGAGGAAGATGATGCCGCTTCCGGTGCCGCCACCGAGATCATGGTCTCCCGGGATGCTGCCGCTACATCGCCACCCGAGGCCTCTCAGGCCGAGGCGCATCCGGAGGCCCCTAGTACTGCTGCTGGCGCGGAGGAGATCGTTACCGCTGTTCCTTCTGCTGCTGCATCCGAGAAGCCGGCTTCCCCTACTGCCTAAAAACACTTAAGTGTAGAATCGTTAAATCCCCGGGATGCCGGGTGCAACTTGTAACATATACTTTTTAAATTCGTACTTTGCACTATGTTATGTAAAAACGAGCTATGTTGGTTTACTCTGCAACAAGTCCCCGAGTAAATTTCCATGTTTACCGTACTTAGGCAATTTCTGCTCTTGTCTACCATTTCGGCGTTCGACAGTCGAGTCACAAAATTCCATGCACGGCATACATTACTTATGAATATCCGAGTTCTAGTTAGCCGAATTCCCGACATAAAAACAACCGGGTTAGTAAAACAGATATGTCGGAGAAGTTCCTGCTCCGAGTGTCCGAGACCGTTTCGTGTTCCCCACATTTGATGCTCTTTGCTCTTGACTACCATTTCGGCGTTCGTCAGTCGAGTCACACGATTATTTCACATGACATACATTACTTTGACTTGAGAATCGATCTCGGAACTTTCCCGGCATATAGAGAACATAAAAAGCAGGTACCAGGCAGTCCCCGGGTTCCTTCCCGGATTGCCGACATATAACAATAAATAAATGGAACAAAGTAAAGGGGCACACAACGAGGCAGTCCCCGGGTTCCTCCCGGGGTGCCGAACTTTCACTGATAGATAAAAATCAAAATACATACACTGCGCCCTTTACGTGTAAAAGGGGCGAAGCAGGGCTACATTCCATGGCCGCTTGGTTTCCTCACCGGATTTGTCCATTACACCTTTCCTAGCCTCCTGTGCATCTACAAGGTAATAAGAATCATTGTGCAATGCCCTGCTTATCAGAAAAGGTCCCTCCCATGGAGGTGACAGCTTTTGCATTCCGGCCGTGCGTTGGATGAGCCTCAGCACAAGATCTCCTTCTCGGAATACTCTCGGGTGCACTTTCCGGCTATGATAGCGACGGAGATTTTGCTGATAAATTGCAGACCGAGACAATGCCAATTCTCTTGCCTCTTCAAGTAAGTCAACATCATCTTCCCGGACCTCTTTTGCCTCGGTCTCGGTGAACATTGTCACTCTCGGGGAATCATACTGTATGTCGGTCGGGAGTACTGCCACGGTACCATATACCATGAAGAATGGCGTATACCCAGTAGATCTATTCGGTGTGGTCCGGAGACCCCATAACACTGTCGGTATCTCCTCTATCCAGCATCCCGGAGTTCTCAACAGTGGTTCGATCAAGCGGGCTTTGATGCCGGCCAAGACCAATGCATTTGCTCTCTCAACTTGCCCGTTTGCTTCCGGGTGTGCCACTGATGCCACATCCAACCGGATTCCCTTCTCAGCACAAAATCGAGCGAATTCCCCCACGGCAAAATTGGTGCCATTATCCGTGATGATGCTGTGTGGGTATCCGTACCTCAAGATGATGTCTTTCAGGAATTGCACGGCGGTGTGTCCGTCACACTTTCGGATTGGTTTGACCTCTATCCACTTGGTGAACTTGTCCACCATGACCAGTATGTGTGTCATATTGCCTCTTGCCGGCTCGAACTGCCCGACCATGTCCAAACACCATACCACGAATGGCCAAGTGATAGGGATTGTCTTCAGTGCCGATGCCGGCATATGTATCCGGTGAGCAAACCTCTGGCATCCTCCACACGTACGGACAATGTCTTCTGCCTGCTGTAATGCAGTAGGCCAGTAGAACCCATGCCGGAACACTTTCACCACCAGGGCCCGGGATGATGCATGATGTCCACATTCCCCCTGGTGTATTTCCAGCAGCATCTCTCAGCCTTCTTCCGGTTCCACACACCTCTGGAGTACCTCGGTGACACTCCTCTTGTATATCTCTTGATTGATGACGGTGTATGCTTTTGACCTCCGCAATATCTGCCGGGCTTCCACTTCGCTCTCCGGGAGGGTTCCTTCCAAGATGTAAGCCATAATGGGATGTGCCCATCCCGGGATCCCTCGAACCGGAAACACGGGAACATCTATGTCCATTGGTTCTGCCGACATCACCTCCATCATCATTAGGGCTGGAATCGAGCCGAGCCGAGCCGGCTCGCGGCTCGGCTCGGAAAGGCTTGGTAAAACTCGAGCCGAGCCTGGCTCGGCTGCACAAATGTTCTGAACCATGGGCTCGTGGCTCGGCTCGAGTGGCTCGTGGCTCGGCTCGGCCGGCTCGCGAGCCCCATCTTTTTTTTTCCTTACGCTGATTTCAGAAAATCAGAAGTCACCTCGTCCCCGACTCTCCTCGCTCGCTCGCCTCGACCCTTGGGTTCCTCCCGTCCTCCGCCAGTCCGCCGTGACGCCGACCACCGCGGCTGGCCGGCCCTGCCCGCCAGAACCGCCGCGACGCCTCCGCCGCCAGCGCCTCCACCTCCAGCTAGCGCCTCCGCCTCGACGCCCGCCACCACTGCCGGCCGCCGCGACGGCCCCTTGCGTCTCCGGCGGCAACGACGGTGGATCACCTTCTCCTCCGCGTCAATCATGCTCCAGGTGAGCGACCTCATCCTCCCAATCTGATCTAGCTCTTCCTCGTACGAGACAAAATCACCTAGTTCTACATCATAGCTTCGAGGCCGACCGGCGGCCCTTGAAATCGTACGTCGTCGTGGGCGCTAGCAGGCTCTGCAAGTCTGCGCACCATGCATAACTGCCTTTTCCCTCTAATCATGTTGTGCTAGTCGTGTTCATTAGAGAAATTAGTTTAGCTAGCTGCATGCTCTAAGCATATTATTGTTGCCTTCACTATCATTTTTCATGGGTTAGATTAGTCACGTTACTTCCATTAGTTGACCCAAAACAGCAGGAAGATCATGTGTAGCGATTGATTCCGTGTATTTTTCAGTGTCTCGATAAAACCAGCCATGGTTGAGTCATTGTTGTGTTCTTCTAGCTGGATTAAAGGTTTTCAACTAGTGCAAATTGTGTGTTTGATTGCTGAAATTTTGTTTATGTCTACTACAGATTTGACATGGCCTCTTATAAGTAAAAAGGAGATGAAATGATGGCGCCGTGGTCCTTTCGTGGTTGAACTTTATGTTAAATTGTTAAGACTTATGTTTGGATCGAGCTACAACTCATGCTGCGATTATATTTTTTGAACTAAGTGCACTCTTTTTCGTTATGTATGAGACTATTGGATCTATTTGTGTGGTGGACTTGTCATTTGTGCCATTGTTATGTTTACCTGATATATATGCATGCTCTCTTGTTGATTATAATTGTTAAATGATACAATTTTAGCATAGATCACGTCAAATTTTTATATTTCATCGAGCCTTCGAGCCGGCTTGCGAGCTTCACCGAGCCGGCTCGTCGAGCCTCGAGCCCTCCTCTAAAGGTGTAGGCTTGGCTTGCCCTACCTTCGAGCCGAGCCGAGCCCGAGCTGAGCCTTGTCGAGCCCAAGCCAAGCCTCGAGCCTCGAGCTTCAAGTCCACCCCTAATCATCATCTTTCTTGTCCTCTCTGAGCACTGTGGTGCAGTCCCCGGGTTCGATGCGATGCTCCCGACTTCTACTTCCATGGGTACATCTTCCGAACCAGGCTCCTTGGGGATGAAGATAGAATCCGACTCGGGTGAGGGCTGAATAGATGGCTTCCTCAAGTGTTCGAGAGCGATCCCGGGTGGGATGGCATCCCGAGATGATCCTAGCTTGGACAACACATCTGCTGCCTCATTTTCTCCTCTGGGTATGTGCTTGAACTCGCATCCCTCAAAAAATCCGAATATTTTCTGCACATGAAACCGATACAAGGCCATGTTGGCATCCAGTGCATCCCAGTTCCCCGACACCTGCTGCACCACGAGGTCGGAATCGCCGAAACACTCTATCCGGCGGATGCCGATCTCCTTGGCGACATTGAGTCCATGAACCAAGGCCTCGTATTCAGCGACATTGTTAGATGCCCGGAAATGAATTTGCAGCACATACTTGAGCACATCTTGTTTCGGTGATGTGAGAACTACCCCGGCACCCAACCCGATCTTGGCCTTGGAGCCATCGAAATGCATCCTCCAGAAATTGTAATCCGGCATCGGAGGTTCGTACTGCATCTCGGCCCAGTCTACCAAAAAGTCCGGCAGCGCCTGCGACTTGATGGCATCTCGTCTCTCGTATGCCGGAGCATATGGAGACAACTGGATGGCCCATTTGGCAACCCGACCGCTTGCATATTTGCAGCCGATGATCTCGGCGAGGGGAGCCTCGCACACCACTGTGATTGGGTACTCTTGGAAGTAGTGCTTGAGCTTGGTCACAACCAAGTACACTCCATATGCCATCTTCTGGTAGTGCGGGTAGTTCTGCTTGGATTCCGATATCACCTCCTGAGGTAGTACACCGGTCTCTGTATCAGCTTGTCCCCCTCTTCCCTTTCTACCACAATGGCTACACTGACTACCCGGTTAGTGGCAGCAATGTACAGCATCATAGGCTCCTTGGGCAATGGGGATGCCAACACGGGTGCTGTTGAGAGCATTCTTTTCAAATCGTTGAACGCCGCATCGGCTTGCGGGGTCCAAACGAATGTTTTACTCTTCTTCATCAACTGGTACATGGGCAAGGCCTTCTCACCTAGTCGGCTCACAAACCGACTTAGGGATGCTAGACAACCAGTGAACTTCTGCACATCTTTGAGACGTCCTGGCAATTTCATGCTCTCGATAGCACGTATTATACCCGGGTTGACCTCAATTCCCCGGCTTGAAATGAGGAAACCGAGTAACTTTCCGGCGGGGACACCGAATGTGCATTTATCCGGGTTCAATTTCATCCGGAATCTTCTTAAGTTTTTAAATGTTTCCCTCAGATCATCGATCAATGAGGCTTTTTCTTTTGTTTTTATGACTATGTCATCGACATAGACCTCGGCATTCCGGCCTATCTGGCCATGCAAACATTTCTGCATGCATCTTTGGTATGTAGCACCAGCATTTCTCAAACCGAAAGTCATGACACGGTAGCAATAAGCCCCATACGGGGTAATAAAAGCAGTTTTCAATTGATCATCCGGATTCAACCGTAGTAGGCATCTAAAAAAGTCAAGAGTTCACTCCCGGCCGTGGAATCGATCACTTGATCTATCCGGGGAAGTGGAAACGGGTCCTTTGGACATGCCTTGTTGAGGTTGGTGAAGTCGATGCACATGCGCCACACCTTAAGCAGGAGGGGATCATCTTTCTTCTTCTCTACCAGGACCGGATTCGATATCCAATCCGGAAGCAGCACCTCCATCACGAATCCGGCAGCCAGCACTATGGCGAGATGTTCCATGATCGCCGCTCTTCTTTCGTCCGAGAGGCGCCTAGTCGGTTGCTTCACCGGCTTCGCATCCGGTCTAACAAATAGAGCGTGCTCAACCAACTCCCTCGGAACGCCTTGCAGATCATCACTCGACCACGCAAAAGCATCCCGATTCTCACGGAGGAAGTCGACGAGCTCGCCTTCCTATTTGCTGTCCAGGTTGCTGCCAATGATGACCTGGCGCTCCGGGTTGCTGGGGTCAACCCCCACCTTCTTCGTCTCCTTAGGTGGCTGGAATGACGCGCTCTGCTCCGGGTTCACCATCCCGGGCATCCTGAGTTGGGAGGTCTTGGCCAGCGCCACCACTTGCTGGATCCTCTTCTTTTCCTCAGCTATCACCAGGGACTCGGCTAAGCACGAGCCGGCCAAAGCACACTCCATGGAGCGCTTGTGATCCCCCGAGATGGTGATTATGCCGTTAGGACCTGGCATCTTCATCTTCAGGTATTCCATGTGAGTTGAGATCATGAACTTGGCCTGGGCTGGCCTGCCGATCAGCGCATGGTACGGACTTTCGAGGTCCACGACCTCGAATTCCAAGCTCTCGGTTCGGCAGTTTTCCCGGGTTCCGAATAACACCTCAACCCAGATTTTTCCCATGGGTGAGCAAGAGACTCTGGGCACAATGCCATGAAAGGTCGTCTCGGTGGGTAGCAAGGTGTTCATGGACACCCCCAGCTTCAACATCGTATCCTTGTACATGATGTTAATGGCGCTGCCATTGTCAATCAGAACCCGACTGAAGCGGACGTTGAGGCTTGGTCCGACAAAGGTTGGGTCTACCACTAAGGCATAGGCACCCGGCTTAGGCATAAACCGGGGATGATCCTTCCGGCTCCACGTGATCTCCATCTCGGACCAGTGCAAGAACTTGGGCACCGTCGGAATCACAGCGTTCACTTCCAGGGCGCGCTGTCGCACACTCTTCCGGTCAGTGGGCTCGGTCACGAAGACCACATAGCTCTGATGTGCCTCCCGGTAGTTGCCTTGCTGATGTCCGGGTTGATGACTTGGGTCTGCTCCATTGTCGTTCCGGGTGTGCGCCACGTTTACCGGCCGGGGCGGGGGTCCTCGGTGTGGTTGATTAATCCGGATCGCGTTGGCTCCGTATGCCGGAGTGGGAGGTCTCGGAATGTTGGGTCGAGATGCCGGAGCACTCGGCCGAGTAGCCCCCGTGCTGCCCTCCTGCAATGTGCGTTGATACCAGCTGCACTGCCGAGTGGAGTGGTTTGCTGGCTTGTTGGCCTCCAGGGTATGGTAACAACATGGCTTGTTCAGCATCTCTTCATACGTCAGGGGCTTCTTCTGGTCCACCCAAGTTTTCTGTACTTCCTGGCTCTGACCCCAAGCCGGGCCACTCGTTTTCCGACGCTGATTATTGCCGGCATCTTCTTGATCTCGGGTCACAGCTGCGACATGCTGTGCGGCATGGTGGTACACGGGCTGATTCCTCTTCTGGCCAAAATCTTGGCGATCATGGCTTCTGCTGGATCCCGAACGCTGAGGTACCGCATTCCTCCTGTTGGAGTCACCGACATCCACCAGGGGTTGCATGGGATCTCCAAGCGTGTAGGTATCGGCGATGCACATGGTCTCTGCCAAGGTCGTCGGCATCTTCCTCTGCAAATTCTGCCAAAGCATTGAGCCATGCCGACTGACGAGGTGCTAACTCGACAAGTCCCAAGGTTGTGCACCCCGGGTTGATTGATGGGGAGAGAGATGAGTGCTGGTGATCACGACGGCTGACAAGCAAGGACTTACCCATGTTCAGGCTCCCGGAGGATAACACATTACTTCCTGCTTGTCTGATTATTGATACGAGTAGCGATTACAATAGCGAGATTGCGATCTCGCTAGGGTTTGTGGCGGTGGCTATGAGCGTGTCCTCTAGGACAGACAACCCTCCTGGCTTTATAGGTAGCCAGGTCTCGGGTGGTCGATGCCGATGGCAATTACAGATATGGCAGGTGTCGGGGGCCTGCCCCCCGGGTAGGGGCAGATCCCGGTATAATTCAATAAGGTGTCCACAGTACCCGACCTTTGGCGAGAGCAAGGGACACCTCCTGCTGTACTGAAAGGGCAGATTGACCCTTGAGCGCTGGTAGAGGACAAAGTGCCTCCTGGCAGGCGCAGGGGACAGGTCTCGCAGCTATAAATAGACACCCCCGGCCCTCACAATCGCAGCACAAGCGTGAGCGGGTGGTTCCTCTAAGAACTAGCTTCTCGAAGATGTCTTTGCTGATAGGCTAAGACATCTTCGGGAGGCTAGGCCTAGAGATACTCATCCTGAGACGTGCTCGGACGCATCCGGAAAGGATCCCGGATCTAGGACTCCGAGGAGACTCCCGGACGGAGGTGTACTCGGCTTTACCGGATAGGTAGTCCGGGTAAGTACTAACCGGAGTATATGTCTCGGTCTAGACCTTATGCAGAAGAGGCTCACTGTGGCAAGCGAGGAGGTAGCCGGCGTGAGGGCTTCCGGCAGGCCGTCAACGGTCCGTAGCAGGCTTTCCCGTCTGTTGCGGGGGGAAGTACCATTCTTCCTGACACGGAAGCATGGTCACCTCCCGCCTGACACGGAAGCATGGTCACCTCCCGCCTGGCACGGGAGCGCGTCAGCCGGTACGATCGTGGTACGACAAGACCTGACATACCTAGCCTGGCAATCCGGAAAAGGCTATCCGGGATGGGCAAAGACATGTCTTGTCTCTGACAGGGGGACAATGATGATGCAGGACGGCGCATGTCGTCCTTGTCGAGATGATGACGACGGGGCTACACCGGATAGCCCGGCGACTAGGTCGCGCTAGCCGGTGACGGCATGCCGGCTAGGCCTGTCCGGTGGGGCCAAGCCGATTTAGGGTTTCCGGCCCTCCTGGCAGGGACTCTATAAAAGGCGCCATAACTGCTCCTGAGAGCGGGAGACCAACTTGAGAGCCAAAGCTATAGTCGCATTTACCCTTAGTGCAGTTACTCCTTCTCACCTTGAGTTCATCTAGTTCTTTGTACTTCTCCCTTTGAGAGATCTTGTAGCAAGTTGTAGCTCTTGTACCACAGATATATAGAGAGGAAAGGCAGGAGTAGGGGTGTTACCTCCTCACGAGGGCCCTGAACCTGGGTATATCGTGTGTGTGTGGTGTGCCTTCGTGCATTTGTTCTTGTTTGTTAGATCTTCCCCTTCGTGCTTTGATCTTGTTTCTTGTTCCTGGGAGATCTCGGTTTACCGGGATCCTCCCCGTGTGAGCTCCTCAGCTCGCTATCCCTCCCCGGATCCACCAACGTCCATCGGCCCCACAAGTTAGCCATCCTATGGCATCTGCCGTGACCCCACCACGACAGTTGGCGCCCACCGTGGGGCAGACAGAGGCGTTGGCTGGTGTACACATCCGGACGGGCTCCCCTATTCGCTTCGAGGTTCAGGTTCTCTCTGGCCTGGTCGTAAGGCTAGGGGAGATGGACTTTGTCTGCGATAACGCAGGCTGCTTCCGGAACAGACCGTTTCCGGTGAACGGATGTCTTATTGACTTTGGTGATTTCACCACCTACGTCGCCACAGAGGTTGTCTGTAGCTACCCGGACGTGGTCTTGGAAGCTGAGGACCCTCCCATGCTCTGTGTTGCTCGGGGGCTGCGTGTCGGTCGCCCCCCGAGTTCCGTCGCAGTGATGATGGTCGGGGCAACCGAGGAGGAGTACCAGGACGCTGACGGCGATACCGACGGTCACCCCCGTTTGGCCAAACCCCCGCAGGAAAGACCTGCGGCCCGAGATGGCGATCCGCAGTCGTCCCAGCCGCGACGCCGCCCGGATCCCCTCTCGGGGCTGGTGGCCAAGTTAGCTGTACCTGTGGCTGCCGGAGCGGATACCCAGGCCACTTCGGCTGAATTGGAGGAGCAGCGGAAACTGCTACTCGCTGAGGCACAGGAGATCGCCGAGATCCGCCGCGAACTCAGCGCTAGCCTCCGGGAGTACAATGCAGCTCACGGATTCCCTAAGATAGACTCCCGGGAGAAGCGCATTGCAGATCTACGCAAGAAAGGAAGAATGGTGAATGAGGAGCTGGCTGGTGGAGCCACCACTAGTAACACTGGAAGCCGGATTTCCGCGGGGAAGCCGGTGTACAGCTCACCAGCGAAAACTCTTAGGGCCGCCGAAGCCGCCATGGCTGAGTTGGTGGGATTGTCCGGTGAGGCTCTGCGCAAGCAGCAGGAGCGGGTAAACGAGTTGGTGATTGAGGCCAACCGTCAGAATCAGGCCTTCAAGAAGAAGAACCCTGGGGCAGGGTCCCAGGTGCACCCAGCCAGGCCCAATAGCCAGAAGTCAGACGGGGAGGCCTCTTCCCCGCATCCGAGCAGAAGCAAGAGCAAGAGCAAGAGCAAGAGCCGGAGCCGAAGTCGAGGTTCCGGGAAGAACAAGCAACTACAGACCTATGACCCGGCCTTCGCCGGTATCCAGCAAGCCGGGCAAGCCGGGCAGCGTCACCCGAGACAGGCGGGAAGTACCCGTGGGGATGGTAACCGGGATGTGGGAAACAATAACCCAGTTGGCCATGGTAATCCACCCCGGAATCCTCCTCACGTTCAGGGAAACCCGCAGAGGGAGGTCGCCTTCGTTCCACAGCAGGCCGTGATCCCTGTGCAGGACAGGCTCAATGATGGCAACTCAAGGCTGCAGCAGCTCGGGTATCAGCCGGACGAGAACCCCTTGGGATCTCGGATAGGGACCAGACAGCTGAACCCGGCAGACGCCAGATTCCGGCTCGACCGGATTCATCAATCCGAGTTAGTGGAGGAGCAAGGACCCCCGGGACCTGCCTGCTTTGGACCTCGGATCATGCGGGAGCCACCTGTTCGGAACTTTCAGCTCAACAGGGGTGCCAAGACCTATGACGGCAGCAAGAAGCCGGAGGACTGGCTAACCGATTATGTAACTGCAGTAAGCATAGCCGGTGGAAACAGACGATGGGCGGTATGCTATGTGCCGCAGATGTTAGAAGGACCAGCCTGGATCTGGTTGAACAACCTGAGGACTGGCAGCATAGACTGCTGGTTAGATTTTGAGGAGGCATTCATCAGCAACTTCACCAGCACATACAAGAGGCTGAACAGACCTCAGCAGCTCGCCATCTTTAGGCAAAGAAGCAACGAGACTGACCGGGAGTACCTTACCCGGTGGAGCAATATTCGCAACTCTTGCGAAGGAGTGGTAGAGGCGCAAGCCATCTCCTGGTTCGCACAAGGATGCCGGCATGGCTCTATGCTGTGGCAGAAGTTGCAGAGAAAGATGCCAACGACCCTGGCAGAAACCATGCGCATCGCCGATACCTATACGCTTGGAGATCCCATGCAACCCCTGGTGGATGTTGGTGACTCCAACAGGAGGAATGCGGGACCTCAGCGTTCAGGGCCGAGCAGGAGCCATGATCGCCAGAAGTTCGGCCACAAGAGGAATCAGCCCGAGTACCACCATGCCGCGCAGCATGTCGCAGAAGTGACCAGGGAGCAGGAGGATGCCGGCAACAGCCAGCGTCAAAAGACAAGTGGCCCGGCTTGGGGTCAGAGTCAGGAGGTGCAAAATACCTGGGTGGAGCAAAAGAAGCCCCTGACATATGAAGAGATGCTGAACAAGCCATGCTGCTACCACACTCTGGAGGCCAACAAGCCCGCAAACCATTCTACTCGGCAGTGCAGCTGGTATCAGCGCACGTTGCAGGAGGGTAGCTCGGGAGCTATTCGGCAGAGTGCTCCGGCATCTCGGCCCAATATCCCGAGACCCCCTCCTCCGACATCGGGGGCCAACGCTGTCCGACTTCCCCCTCCTCCGAGAGGACCCCCACCTCGGCCAGTGAATGTAGTGCATACCCGGAACGACAACGGTAACCAAGCCGGACACCAGCAGAGCAACTACCGGGAGGCACATCAAAGCTATGTGGTCTTCGTAACCGAGCCCACTGACCGAAAGAGTGTGTGGCAGCGTGCACTGGAGGTGAATGCTGTGATCCCGGCGGTGCCCAAGTTCTTGCACTGGTCCGAGATGGAGATCACGTGGAGCCGGAAGGATCACCCCCGTGTGATGCCTAAGCCGGGAGCGTATGCTTTGGTAGTGGACCCAACGTTTGTCGGACCTAACCTCAACGTCCGCTTCAGCCGGGTTCTGATTGACAATGGCAGTGCCATTAATATCATGTACAAGGACACGATGCTGAAGCTGGGAGTGTCCATGAACACCCTGTTACCTACCGAGACAACCTTCCACGGCATTGTGCCCGGAGTCTCGTGCTCACCCATGGGAAAGATCTGGGTTGAGGTGCTATTCGGAACTCGGGAGAACTGCCGAACTGAGACCTTGGAGTTCGAGGTCGTGGACCTCGAGAGCCCGTATCACGCGCTGATCGGCAGGCCAGCCCTGGCCAAGTTCATGATCTCAACTCACATGGGCTACCTCAAGATGAAGATGCCGGGACCTAACGACGTAATCACCATCTCGGGAGACCACAAGCGCTCCATGGAGTGTGCCTCGGCGGGGTCATGCTTAGCTGAGTCCCTGGTGATCGCGGAAGAAAAGAAGAGGATCCAGCAGGTGGTGGCAATGGCCAAGACCTCCCAACTCGGAATGCCCGGGATGGTGAACCCGGAGCAGGGTGCGTCATTTCAGCCCCCCAAAGAGACCAAGAAGGTGGGTGTGGACCCCAGCAACCCGGAGCGCCAAGTTATCATTGGCAGCAACCTGGACAGCAAATAGGAAGGCGAGCTCGTCGACTTCCTCCGTGAGAATCGGGATGCTTTTGCGTGGTCGAGTGACGATCTGCAAGGTGTCCCGAGGGAGTTGGCTGAGCACTCTCTGTTTGTTAGACCGGATGCGAAGCCGGTGAAGCAACCCACCAGGCGCATCTCAGATGAGAGAAGAGCTGCTGTCATGGAGCATCTGGCTATACCGCTGGCCGCCGGATTCATCATGGAGGTGCTGCACCCGGATTGGATATCGAATCCGGTCCTGGTGGAGAAGAAGAAGGATGATCCCCTCCTACTTAAGGTGTGGCGCATGTGCATCGACTTCACCAACCTCAACAAAGCGTGCCCGAAAGACCCCTTTCCACTGCCCCGGATAGATCAAGTTATAGACTCCACTGCCGGGAGTGAGCTTTTAACTTTTTTAGATGCCTATTCTGGTTTTCACCAGATACCTTTGAATCCGGATGATCAATTGAAAACTGCTTTTATTACCCCTTACGGGGCTTATTGCTATCGTGTCATGACTTTCGGTTTGAGGAATGCTGGGGCTACATACCAGAGATGCATGCAGAAATGTTTGCATGATCAAATAGGCCGGAATGCCGAGGTCTATGTCGATGACATAGTCATAAAGACAAAAGAAAAGGCCTCACTGATAGATGATCTGCCCTTTCAGAACCTAAGAAGATTCCGGATGAGGTTGAATCCGGATAAGTGCACATTTGGGGTTCCGGCAGGGAAGTTACTCGGTTTCCTCATCTCAAGCCGGGGAATCGAGGTCAACCCGGGTAAAATTTGTGCTATCGAGAGCATGAAGTTGCCTGTGCGCCTCAAGGATGTGCAGAAGTTTACCGGGTGTCTTGCATCCCTAAGTCGGTTTGTGAGCCGACTTGGGGAGAAGGCCGTGCCTCTGTACCAGCTGATGAAGAAGAGCAAGACATTTATTTGGACCCCGCAGGCCGACGCGGCGTTCAACGATTTGAAGAGAATGCTTTCAACAGCACCCGTGTTGGCATCCCCGTTACCCAAGGAGCCTATGCTGCTGTATATTGCTGCCACCAACCGAGTAGTCAGTGTGGCAATGGTGGTAGAAAGGGAAGAAGGGGGCAAGCTGATACAGAGGCCGGTGTATTACCTCAGTGAGGTGATCTCGGAATCCAAGCAGAACTACCCGCACTACCAGAAGATGGCATATGGGGTATACATGGCAGTGACCAAGCTCAAGCACTACTTTCAGGAACACCCGATCACGGTGGTGTGAGAAGCTCCTCTGGCCGAGATCATCGGTTGCAAGGACGCTAGCGGCCGGGTAGCCAAATGGGCCATCCAGTTGTCTCCATACGCTCCGGCGTATGAGAGACGAGATGCCATCAAGTCGCAGGCGCTGCCGGACTTTTTGGTAGACTGGGCCGAGATGCAGTATGAACCTCCGATGCCGGATTACAATTTCTGGAGGATGCATTTCGATGGCTCAAAGGCTAAGATCGGATTGGGTGCCGGAGTGGTTCTCACTTCCCCAAAACAAGATGTACTGAAATATGTGCTGCAGATCCATTTTCGGGCATCTAACAATGTCGCGGAATATGAGGCCTTGGTTCATGGACTAAACGTCGCCAAGGAGATCGGCATCCGCCGGATAGAGTGCTTTGGTGACTCGGACCTCGTAGTACAACAGGTGTCGGGCAATTGGGATGCCCTTGATGCAAACATGGCCTTATACAGGTTTCATGTGCAGAAAATTTCCGGATTTTTTGAAGGATGCGAGTTCAAGCACATACCCAGAGGAGAAAATGAGGCAGCGGATGTCTTGTCCAAGTTAGGATCATCCCGGGATGCAATCCCACCCGGGATAGCTCTGGAGCATTTGAGGAAGCCATCTATACAACCATCACCCGAGTCAGATTCTATCTTCATCCCGAAGGAACCTGGTGCAGATGCAGTACCCATGGAAGTAGATGTCGGGAGCATCACATCGAACCCGGGGACTGCAGCACAGTGCTCCGAGAGGCAAAGAAAGATGATGATAGAGGTGATGTCGGCAGAACCAATGGACATAGATGCCCCCATATTCCCGGTTAGACCTGTCCCGGGATGGGCACAACCCATTATGGCTTTTATCTTGGAAGGAACTCTCCCGGAGAATGAAGTGGAAGCCCGGCAAATACTGCGAAGATCAAAAGCATACACTGTCATCAATCAAGAGATATACAAGAGGAGTGTCACCGAGGTACTCCAGAGGTGTGTGGAACCGGAAGAAGGCTGAGAGATGCTGCTGGAAATACACCAGGGGGAATGTGGACATCATGCATCATCCCGGGCCCTGGTGGTGAAAGTGTTCCGGCATGGGTTCTACTGGCCCACTGCGATGCAGCAAGCAGAGGATATTGTCCGGAAGTGTGGAGGATGCCAGAGATTTGCTCACCGGATACACATGCCGGCGTCAGCACTGAAAACAATCCCCATCACTTGGCCATTCGCAGTATGGTGTTTGGATATGGTTGGGCAGTTCAAACCGGCAAGAGGCAATATGACACACATACTTGTCATGGTGGACAAATTCACCAAGTGGATAGAGGTCAAACCAATCCGGAAGTGCGATGGACACACCGCTGTGCAATTTCTGAAAGACATCATCTTGAGATACGGATACCCACACAGCATTATCACTGATAATGGAACCAACTTTGCTGTGGGGGAATTCGCTCGATTTTGTGCTGAGAAGGGAATCTGGCTGGATGTAGCATCAGTCGCACACCCGGAAGCAAATGGGCAAGTCGAGAGAGCAAATGCCTTGGTCTTGGCCGGCATCAAAGCTCGTTTGATCGAACCACTGTTGAGAACTCCGGGATGCTGGATAGAGGAGTTGCCAGCGGTCTTGTGGGGTCTCCGGACTACACCGAACAGATCTACCGGGTACACACCATTTTTCATGGTATACGGTGCTGAGGCAGTACTCCCGACCGACATACAGTATGACTCCCCGAGAGTGACAATGTTCACCGAGACCGAGGCAAAAGAGGCCCGAGAAGATGATGTAGATATACTCGAAGAGGCAAGAGAATTGGCACTATCTCGGTCTGCAATTTATCAACAGAATCTCCGTCGCTATCATAGCCGGAAGGTGCACCCGAGGGTGTTCCGAGAGGGGGATCTGGTGCTGAGGCTCATCCAACGCACGGCCGGAATGCATAAGTTGTCACCTCCATGGGAGGGACCTTTCGTGATAAGCAGGGCATTGCACAATGATTCTTATTACCTTGTAGATGCACAGGAGGCTAGGAAAGGTGTAATGGACAAATCCGGTGAGGAAACCAAGCGTCCATGGAATGTAGCTCTTCTTCGACCCTTTTACACGTAAAGGGCTCAGTGTATGTGTATCTCAATTTTCAATATTTATGAAAGTAAGGCACCCCGGGAGGAACCCGGGGACTGCCTGGTTATGCACATGTCTTGTTATTTTTGTCAAAGTTCATTTATTGTTTTGTACCGGCATCCCGGGAAGGAACCCGGGGACTGCCGGATAGCTCTCTTATATTGTGTGCATGCCAGGAAAGTTCCGAGTCCGATTCTCAAAGTCAAAGTAATGTATGTCATGTGAAATCATCTTGTGACTCGACTGACGCACGCCGAAATGGTAGTCAAGAGCAAAGAGAGGGAAGGTGGGAAACACGAAAATGGTCTCGGGGACTTGGAGCAGGAACTTATCCGGCATGCTTGTTTTTTACTAGGTTGTTGTTTATGTCGGGAATTTGGTTAGCCGGAACTCGGGTTGTTTTAAGTAATGTATGTCGTATGTGGAGTTTTGTGACTCGACTGTCGAACGCCGAGATGGTAGACAAGAGCAGAAATTACCTAAGTACGGTAAACATGAAAGGCAAGTCGGGAACTCAAAACAGAATACATTGGCATAAATTGTTCAAATAGGTAGTTCACTGCGAAACGGAAATAGTATAAGTGTATATTACATATGGCACCCGGCATCCCGGGGATTTGACGAATCTACTCTTAAGTTTTTTAAGCGGTAGGGGAAGTCGGCTTCTCGACGGAGACCTCGGGAGCAGCAGCGGGAGCGACTTCGGCTTCAGCTCCGGCAGCACTACTCGGGGCGTCGAGGTGCACCTCGGCTTGGGAGACCTCGGGTCTCGGCGAACTCGCAACATCCCGGGGCACCACGGTCTCAGGCGCGGCGCCGGAGGCGGCATTGTCTTCTTCCGGAACCTCCTCTTCCGCGTCGCCGGTAGCGCCGGTATCTTTGTCGTCCTCATAATCTGACTCAGAGTCAGAAAGAACGCTCGCGGTGAAGGCACGGATGCTGCCCACGTAGCGATGCGGTGCGCCACCTCCTGTCGCTGCTGGATCTTAGCCGGGTCATTCACCCACGCCGAAGTCGTCCGCAGGCGCTGAATCACCTCCAGGTCAAGACCCTCGTACCAGCTAAGTACTTGGGTCAAGACCTGGTCGGCACCAGCTCGCGCACCGGAATGCTTCCAGGCGTGGATGCGACTCCCGGCACCCCGAAGTGCGCTCGCAAGCTCGGGAATCGAGAGCGTCCCGCGAATACTCGGCCACAGTGCGCCGTGGACGTGGACCGCAGCGCTGAGCAGTTCAGTCCCGATAGACCGAAGAGGTACTATCCGGGCCTTCAGGGCGGTGAGGTGATCCTCGATGTCCCAGGCATCCGAAATGGGACCCTTCCCGGCGCGCTTCTCTCGGGCGGCAGCAACGGCTTTAACAGCAGCCTCCCGGGAGTGCTCAAATTCCCCTTTAAAAAGAAGAACTGTCAGACAGCTAGGTCATAAGAAAACCATAGGGGAAGTCGGCTTCTCGACGGAGACCTCGGGAGCAGCAGCGGGAGCGACTTCGGCTTCAGCTCCGGCAGCACTACTCGGGGCGTCGAGGTGCACCTCGGCCTGGGAGACCTCGGGTCTCGGCGAACTCGCAACATCCCGGGGCACCACGGTCTCAGGCGCGGCGCCGGAGGCGGCATCGTCTTCTTCCGGAACCTCCTCTTCCGCGTCGCCGGTAGCGCCGGTATCTTTGTCGTCCTCATAATCTGACTCAGAGTCAGAAAGAACGCTCGCGGTGAAGGCACGGATGCTGGCCCACGTAGCGATGCGGTGCGCCACCTCCTGTCGCTGCTGGATCTTAGCCGGGTCATTCACCCACGCCGAAGTCGTCCGCAGGCGCTGAATCACCTCCAGGTCAAGACCCTCGTACCAGCTAAGTACTTGGGTCAAGACCTGGTCGGCACCAGCTCGCGCACCGGAACGCTTCCAGGCGTGGATGCGACTCCCGGCACCCCGAAGTGCGCTCGCAAGCTCGGGAATCGAGAGCGTCCCACGAATACTCGGCCATAGTGCGCCGTGGACGTGGACCGCAGCGCTGAGCAGTTCAGTCCCGATAGACCGAAGAGGTACTATCCGGGCCTTCAGGGCGGTGAGGTGATCCTCGATGTCCCAGGCATCCGAAATGGGACCCTTCCCGGCGCGCTTCTCTCGGGCGGCAGCAACGGCTTTAACAGCAGCCTCCCGGGAGTGCTCAAATTCCCCTTTAAAAAGAAGAACTGTTAGACAGCTAGGTCATAAGAAAACCAACAACGAAGGAAGCAACAAGAAAAGGGGGATGTCGGTCCACTTACTGTTCAGATCCCGGTTCAATACAGTGAGCTCGGAGAGCCAGGTATCGGACCGTGACCGGAGGAGAGCAAGCTCGGTCTCGGCAGTATGTGCGCGCTCCTCGGACTGGTCCAAGGTTTCTTTCTGCTTCTTGGTCGCCTCGATGAAGCGCGTCTTCATCTCGGTCGTAGCAGCCTTGACCTTTCCGAGCTCGCCGTTGAGACGCGCGATCTCGGATTGCGCGGTGGCAAGAGCGGTCTTCTGGTCCACCGAGACCTTGCGCGCCGCATCTCGCTCCTCCCGGAGGCGCTCCTCGGATTTCTTGGACTGCCCGAGGTCAGCAAGAACCCGGTTGAAGATGTTGCGGCGTTTCTGGCTGCACTCCTGAAATCAAGGCAAAGAAGGAGGAATCAGTCGGGAAAAGATATAAGGAACCCGGTTGGGAGGATCTCGGGGACTCGGTGTCCGAGTCCAGGTTTTTTCTCTAAGATTGGAACCTAGTGATTTGCTATTCGGTGGAATCTAGAGCACTAAGCACCAATCTCGGGGACTAGTGGTTGTGAAGCAAATTTTGAAGCAACCTACCCGGTTGGGAGGATCTCGGGGACTCGCTATCCGAGTCCAATTTTTTTTTCTCTTAAATTGGAACCTAGTGATCTGCTATTCGGTGGAATCTAGAGCACTAAGCACCAATCTCGGGGACTAGTGGTGGTGGAAGGAACAAGTATTTTTTGATAAAGGAAAAAGAACAAGCTTACCTCGGTCACCCGAGTAACATCCAACGCGGCCACCTGGAGAGCATGCGGGGCTTGAGCGTTGCGGCTTGGGCCTGCAGCGTGCAAGTCCCCTGCAGTCTCGGAGGCGTCGGCGGTGAGCCAGGCCTGGTTGTATTCATCAACAACCTGTATGCCGGTGCCGCCGGCAGCGCGAGCAGCAACAGCATCCCGGGATCCTGAAGGTACAAAGGAACTGACGGTTGCTCGCAACATCCGCAAGGCAGCAGTAGGGATCTCGGCGGGAGGCGGTGGTAGCGAGGAAAACGTACCCGTGCGCACCACCAAGTCGCGGACCGAGGATGTCGGAGCAGCTGCAGGCGGGGCAGAAGGTATCTTCTGTCCAGCAACCTTGGGGCGCGACTTCCCGGCAGGTGGATCAGCTGGCCGGGAGGAGGCGGTGGGCTGTTTCTCCGAGATGGTCTTGGTCGCGGCTGGCCGAGAGGGGCCGCTTGCCGCGGGTTGCCGGCGAGGGCTAAGGATCTCTGCCTCAAGCCCGGGCACCCGGCGCGGGCTCTCCGGAAGAAGAATTTCTCCCGAGGTAGTCGTGGCCTGCACCGGGATCTCGTCGATCACCGGATGTGCATCCGGGGTCGCAACGGTAGCTGGTGCGGCACCGGAGGCAGCAGGCTCACTTCCTCGGGTAGAAGGGCGAGGAGGTGAAGGAGAAGCCCGAGCCGGGCTGGGAGTCCGAGTCCCGGGAGGAGGAGGAACAGCAGGTGACGGAAGCTCGAGCGCATCCCTGAAAGGAAATGTCTTAGTAATGGTTGTGGAGAAAACAAAGTCAGACAACATAAAGCAAGGAAAGCGTACCCGGAATCCACAATGGGAGGACCCCTTTGCCGGTGCCGAGCAGGCTTCTCGGTCGTTTGCTTACTCGGCTTGCTCCTCTTAGGGGGGTTGCCGGGGTTATCGGCCCCCTCGGTGTCGGAAGCCGCGCGCTTCCGACTCTCGGCACGTTTGGTCCCGGTTGTCGGTTTCGGAACCACTGCTGAGGCCCAATTCAGAGGGAGAGCGTCAATAACATCGAGAATCTGGCAGTCAATCTCATCCTCTTCATCCGCAGAAATGAAAACTGCCTCTGAGGTTGAAGGATTACACGAAGCCTTGACAAAAGGAATGGCGAGATGGTCCTCGCCGTCGGGGTCCTCCCTCGGCATCTCGTCCGGTTTTGGGAAGTTCGGCACGAAATTCCCGTTGGCGTGAACAGCGTCTTCTTCAATTTGACGCTCGAATAACTGCGCAAACAAATCAGGCCGTGTCGGTGTCCAGGTGAACGCCTGTACGAAGGCGAATGCACGAAAGACGGATATGAGCACCTGGTCGCATGGTTTTTTCCGGGATCCCCCAATGACACCCCAAGAGTAGTCATCCGTCATCTCCGTCCGGGCAATAGCTCGAACGCGACGGACGACCCCTGCGTGACTTAGCCCAAAGATGCTGGTCCGGGTGGGGTCTAGGTTCCCGGCCATATGGCACATCTTGTGCACTCGGTTTTGAAGGGGGCAGACGCGGCGAATGATGAAGCAGCGCAGGAGATCATCGCCGGTCATCTTCTCCTTTAGCACATTCAGAACGTCGTGCATGCAATTGACCTCGTCGTTATCCGGAAGCTTCTTCCAGAGACGAAATTCGCGCGGAGGACCAATAACGAACTCCGGCAGATTGATGAAGTCCGGATTCGAGGATCCCGGACCATCTCCCGAGTGCTCCCGGTTCTTCACATAGAAGAAGCTGCGCTGCCACTTCCGGCAAGACTCTAGTCCCTTGACTATGGGGAATCCGGAGTCAGCGCGAGGGATGATGGTGGCCGCTCCGCAAGCGACTAAGTCTTTTATCTTCTTATCCGGGTTGGGGATGGCTTGGCGGCGAAGAATGAAATACTTGGCCCAGAGATCCAAAAATGGCCATATGCCGAGGTATGCCTCCGCGTAGGTGGTGAAGACCGAGAGCATCATAATGGCGTTGGCGGGAAGATGGTGAGGTTGGAGGTCGTAGAGGTCGAGGAAGTCGCGGAAGAAGGGGCTAGCCGGAAGCCCAAACCCACGCTCGAAGTGCGCGAGGAATACCACGCATTCCCCGTGTTGGGGTTCCGGTGCAACCTCCCCCTCCGGGAGACGGCTCTCGACTTCCGGAGGAATCCGGTGAGTCCGATACAGCCAGTCCAGATCTGACTGCTTGGTCTCGGACCCATCCCAGCACCCCCGGGTACGTTCTTCGCCCATGTCGAAGAAGTTTGCAAATATATCCGAGCTACTCTGCAGGCGCAGCGGCGATTAGTCGGAGTTAGTCTACCGGAAACTAGGATGCTGGAGCACAAACTGCTAAACACTACCGGATTCCTGGGAAACAAGATCTACCGTGTGCTAAATAATCAAAACAAAAGGGGGAAAATAGGCTCGCGCTGGACTCGGGCGAGGCACAATGCGAGTGAGCGATCTACATCCTACCGTAACGGTGCATCACCACCGTACGCCTCGTGCGCGCCGCTCAAATTGTGCTCGCCGGCGGTGGCTCAATCGCGCTCGTGCTACGGCACGG
Source organism: Poa annua (assembly GCA_026929855.1). Taxonomy (NCBI): domain Eukaryota; kingdom Viridiplantae; phylum Streptophyta; class Magnoliopsida; order Poales; family Poaceae; genus Poa; species Poa annua. The sequence goes on along the minus strand of CM049431.1, from coordinate 71,649,107 downwards.
CCGGAGTCGGGCGGTTGTTCTACCGAAGAAAAGCATCAGAGCGAAGAAGAGGAACTCACCGGGGAAGAGAAGGTCGGCGAGGGCGACGGTGTCCGGGCTACGGCGAGCGACGAGGGCGACGATGTCCGGGCTCCGGGTAGGGGCAGATCCCGGAATAATTCAATAAGGTGTCCACAGTACCCGACCTTTGGCGAGAGCAAGGGACACCTCCTGCTGTACTGAAAGGGCAGATTGACCCTTGAGCGCTGGTAGAGGACAAAGTGCCTCCTGGCAGGCGCAGGGGACAGGTCTCGCAGCTATAAATAGACACCCCCGGCCCTCACAATCGCAGCACAAGCGTGAGCGGGTGGTTCCTCTAAGAACTAGCTTCTCGAAGATGTCTTTGATGATAGGCTAAGACATCTTCGGGAGGCTAGGCCTAGAGATACTCATCATGAGACGTGCTCGGACGCATCCGGAAAGGATCCCGGATCTAGGACTCCGAGGAGACTCCCGGACGGAGGTGTACTCGGCTTTACCGGATAGGTAGTCCGGGTAAGTACTAACCGGAGTATATGTCTCGGTCTAGACCTTATGCAGAAGAGGCTCACTGTGGCAAGCAAGGAGGTAGCCGGCGTGAGGGCTTCCGGCAGGCCGTCAACGGTCCGTAGCAGGCTTTCCCGTCTGTTGCGGGGGGAAGTACCATTCCGCCTGACACGGAAGCATGGTCACCTCCCACCTGACACGGAAGCATGGTCACCTCCCGCCTGGCACGGGAGCGCGTCAGCCGGTACGATCGTGGTACGACAAGACCTGACATACCTAGCCCGGCAATCCGGAAAAGGCTATCCGGGATGGGCAAAGACATGTCTTGTCTCTGACAGGGGGACAATGATGATACAGGACGGCGCATGTCGTCCTTGTCGAGATGATGACGACGGGGCTACACCGGATAGCCCGGCGACTAGGTCGCGCTAGCCGGTGACGGCATGCCGGCTAGGCCTGTCCGGTGGGGCCAAGCCGATTTAGGGTTTCCGGCCCTCCTGGCCGGGACTCTATAAAAGGCACCATAACTGCTCCTGAGAGCGGGAGACCAACTTGAGAGCCAAAGCTATAGTCGCATTTACCCTTAGTGCAGTTACTCCTTCTCACCTTGAGTTCATCTAGTTCTTTGTACTTCTCCCTTTGAGAGATCTTGTAGCAAGTTGTAGCTCTTGTACCACAGATATATAGAGAGGAAAGGCAGGAGTAGGGGTGTTACCTCCTCACGAGGGCCCTGAACCTGGGTATATCGTGTGTGTGTGGTGTGCCTTCGTGCATTTGTTCTTGTTTGTTAGATCTTCCCCTTCGTGCTTTGATCTTGTTTCTTGTTCCTGGGAGATCTCGGTTTACCGGGATCCTCCCCGTGTGAGCTCCTCAGCTCGCTAATCCTCCCCGGATCCACCAACGTCCATCGGCCCCACAAGTTAGCCATCCTATGGCATCTGCCGTGACCCCACCACGACAGCAGGTTATGCGACCTAACCGACTTGGACTAGGTTACATGGTACCCCGCGTGGGCCTTCTGTGGGCCTCAGAATACTTGGCGCGGCCCAGGTAGCCTTATCGTGGGCTACCCGAAAGGTAGCCCCACGTCAGTAGCCCCCGAGTGCTTGGTCGAAGCGTAGAGTCGGGCGAAGGACTTCTTACTCCTGGACGCGCCATTGGATTGCTTGATCTTGAGCTTGAACTCGATTTCTTCAGTCGAACCGGGGTCTCTCGATGGGAGTAACACCTGCAGTCGAATTACTTTGCTTTGATCTTCTTGTGAAGCTTCAGTTCAGCCTGCTGGCTTACTTGTAGATCTGCTTCGGCTGCGGGAGCTTACTCGACTGTCTTCGTCACCCGAATACACATTTCGGGTTCCTTGGCCAACGCATTGTCTTCAGTTTTTTTTTCAGCTAAGAAGCCTACCACCCGAACCTTGGATTCGAGTTATCTCGCTGTCTTGCTGTTTGGAGCCGTTGGCTTGATGACGTCACTGCTGACGTTTCCTTGCATGCCTCTGCGCCCGATGGGACGTGACATGGCGGGGCCCACTGGCAGCGCTGACCGCGGTCAGCAGTTGTCACGTTCCTGAACTGGGCGCGAAACTTGCGCGCCATGATGATGACGCCTCGATTTTCGTGCGTAGTGGACGAAGTGGGCGGCGTCGTTTGGTTTCTCTGTGCGACACGTGGACGGTGGATGTGGCAGCTCGGAACCATTTCTCTTTGGACGGCTCAGATGAGATATTTCGAGGCATAAGTACCGCGTTTGGATGCGAGGGCATCATCTTCTTCAAACGTCTGCGCCTCCTATTCCTCTGCTCTACCATTATCGCCGCCATCCAGAGCTCCGTGCTTTTTGTCCGTGCACCTTGCTTTGCCTCACGCCGCCATGGGCAAGCCGAAGAGCGCCGTTGGTTCCTCCGCCTCCGTCGACGAAGCCGGGCTGATGAAGAAGCCCGACGGCGACTGGCAAAGGTCGTCGGTGAAGAAAGCGGAGATCGAACTCCTCCGCGCTCAAGGTCTTCTGCCGCCTGCTGATCAAGTTCAGGTACGCGCTCCTGGCAAAGAGGTCTTCCCCACACCCGGGATGGGGAACGTGTTTGCTTCGTGGATTTCCTTCCGCGGGGCTTCGGGTTCCCCTTGCACGATTTTGTGCGCGGTCTCCTGTATGCCTATGGGGTTCAGATCCATGATCTGACCCCCAATGGCGTCTTGAGCATCGCGGGATTCATTGTGCTTTGCGAGTGCTTTTTGGGTGTCGCGCCCCACTGGGCACTGTGGAAGTCGCTCTTCCTCGTTCGCAAGAACGTTGGAAAGAGCGGGTCGCCCTTCCCGGTGGGCGGCTTCAGAATCCAAGTGCGCGGTGACACCGCGTACTTACAGATGAAGAAGTCGGACTCCGTCCAGGGGTGGCGCAGGAAGTGGTTCTACGTCCAGTCGAGCCAGGATGGCCTGGTGGCATTCGACAGCGGACGTGGGTTGCGGAAGACTCAAGCCTAGACGCACCCGCTGACTGCTGGGGAGAAAGAAGTCGCGCGGCCTCTGCTGGGCCTGCTGCGCGATCTCACCAAAATCCTTGGGCGGGAGGCGGGTGGCGTCTTTTTGATGGCCACCTTCTTCCGTCTCCGGGTGCAGCCGCTCAGTGCTCGGCCCCACCCGATGTGGGCCGTCGAGGGCGTCAGCACCGAGCCACTTGACGATGAGGAGGTGGAAGCCAAAGTAAGGTCCATCACCAACCTCCGAGTCGCGGATACATGCAACGTCAAGTGCCCGGTTGCTGCTTACGGGGCATCGAACCCCATTCCTGAGGTAAGTTCTTGACTTGTTCTCCTTGTTATTCTGTTTCTTGATTTCTTGCTTCTTGATTCGACTTGCGCCTACTTGCTCATTCATTCGACTTGCGCCTACTTGCTGCAGGGTCTTTCCCTTCTGGTTAGCTTTCCTCCTCTCCCTGAAGACGGACCCGCCGACGAGGCGAAGGTGGTGGAGGAGGAGGATGACGATGATGAGATTCCTTCCGCTCATTCTCCTCACGAAGAGGTGGAGGACAAAGATGAAGAGGAGGAACCCGTACGGAAGACGCGGAAGCTCCCGAGTGGTGGCGATTCTGCTACCGCGTCGTCACCCGCTAGGGATGCCGACGCTATTCTGGAGGAAGCCGTCGCGACATCGTCGGGTGCGTGGTCTTCGGGCGACTGGAACGAGCCCTTGGTTGTTCCTCCAGTCAGCTCCACGGCTCCTCCTTCGTTTGCGCGGATGGCGTCGCCCTCCCTGGGGAGTTATAACGACCTTGAAACCACCAGGTGAGCTTCTTGATGATTTATTTTCTTCGAGTTGTGTTTTGTAGCTGCAATCTTTGAGCTGACCAGTGTGCTTGTCTTTGCTGCAGCCATCGTTCTGGCGATGTTACCTCCCCTCTTCGGGACGTGGAGCATACATCCGCCCCTTCGACTGAATTGGTGAATCAAGTGGTGGTGGAGGAGGTGCGCGCACAGCCTGCTGGCATTGCGTTGTCGAGTCGCGCTCCTCCTTCGGCTTCAGAGGACCCTGACCTCCTGGACCACGTAAGTCCTTTACGCTTGTGCTTGTATTCTTGAGTTTTCATCGGGTGCGCGATCAGCGCTCCCGATGGGAGTAGCCCCCGAAGGTGTGGGTGACTAGTATAGTCGCCCGCAACTTTATTAATATCTAGCTTTTGTTTCAGCCGTACTACCGCCAGCAGCTTGACGCAGCCGCGGCCTATGTTCGCCTCGAGAAGGAGAGGGACCAGCTGCGTGCTTCTCTGGACCAGGCTACTAGGCGAGTTGCTGAGCTTGAGAAGGCTCTGCATGAGTCTCAAGAGCGGGAGCTGGCGCGGGTCGCCCAGGAGAAGACTCAAGTCGACCGTCTCCTCTCACTCGCCGGTGTTCTTGGGGGTAAGTTTCGGCTTATTGCCTACTGTGTCTTGATCTTTCCTTTGTTTGACCTTGAATCCCTTGCGTAGAGATTTGCGGTGGATCTCCCCCGGAAGACGCTTCGAGTGACGCGGTTGATTTGGCGACTGCTGTCGGCTTCCTCGACCGGGTCTGCGCATATGCGTCCGACGCGCTGAAGAAGTCCACAGCCGTGTTGAAGAAGTTGACGGGAGCCCTTACTATGGTGCACCGGAGCATCTTCCCGAGCGACCAGCCGCCGGCTGCCGTGGACGCCCTTGCTGCGCCGTTTTAGGACGCGACCACCATCGCCGACTTCACGCGGTCGCAGACGGTACGCGGCTCCAAGCTCATCTTCCAGCTCCTCTTAGGACATCAGGTTCCGGGTGACTTTGAGAAGGTCGTCAGCGGCTTTCCTCGAAGACCCGATGGCCGAATCGCATCGCTGGGTGGTGTGAAGGAGCGTGCTTCACAGCTGGCCGTGCAGCTTGTGGCACTCTTTGAGAGGGCCCTTGCTAAAGCGACTGAGGCGGCTGCTACTCGGAAGAGTCTCTCCCGGTCGCAGTCTGCGGCCTTAGATTAGATCTAGTATAGGAATTCAGCAGTCGCCGTGGTCTGTACCTTAAACTTTTGGCCCTGTAATGAATATTGTCCTGCCAGGTCTTTTGGCCTTTTGACATTGCTTTTGCTAGAATTGAGTTTCCTTCTATCAGGTGTGCCTTTGCTGAACAGTCGTATGATTGTATTGACTCTGCGTATTCGTGGCAGACTGTCGTTCGCGGTGGTGCTTCTTCTCCTCCTGCGGCTGAGCCGAGTGGCGAGGTTTCTTCTTCGGGTGCTCGCCGTCGCCGAGCGGCGCCGGCTCCTCCACGTAGTGCAAATGATCAACGGATAATCACGTACCTGAAGAACAAGGTGGTTGAGCTTGAGGCGACACTCGAACCCGCGATTAGCGCCGCCAGGGAGTGGCCGCCGGCGTCGATCCCTCCGCCGCCACGCTTCGGTTCGGCTCTCCGTCAGTTTCGTCAGAAACTGAGCCAAGAACGTTTAACTGCTTAAATCAATTTTGAGTCCAAGCGTATCACTAACCTATTTCACTAACCAACTGGCTAAGCGAGCCGATCGGTCCGCAGCGCGTCGCGAGTTCGAACCCCGGGCAGTGGCTAAGAAAAATCGCCCCTTTTTATTCTTTCGCACTCGCTGACAGCCTGGCCCCACCGGTCAGTGACCGTGGAGCCAGCGCAGTGCCAGCGCGTCCTGGGCCCGCATGTCAGTCGCTGCGTGCGCACCGCGCACGGTGAGAAAACCCCAGGGGCGCTGCGCTTTTGCACCAGAGCCCCTGCTCCTCTGTTTGTTGCACAGAAGTCCTTCCATAAGTTTTTCCTGTCACGGATAAGTCCTCGGGTTTTACAGAAACACCCCTACACTTATAAAATGCATAACTTTTAATTTATAACTCCAAATTAAATAAACTTTATATGTTTTTATATCAGAAAAATGCAATAAACATTAATATCACATTCTTATGTCATTTTGCATCATTTATTTTAAATACTTAGTTTAAATTAACAAATGCAATTAATTAATTAAATATGGAGTATGAGGGGTAATAATTATATAATGTCCTAATTCCATTTAATATGCTCATATCCTTTTATACCATTATCTTGCCATGCTAATAAATATTTAATTTGAGTTAAAAATAAATCAATTGCAATTAATTCCTAAATGTGGAATGTGTTGGGCAACTAAGTAATTAATGTCTTTTCCATTTTTAAATTAATTGGACCACCCCTTCTGCTATTATTAAGTAACATTTAAATTGTTGGCTACACAAATAACTTGCACCCTAATCGTTTGCCGGGATTCCATCCCCGCTTTAATATGACCTAATCATCTCATACCATATTGCACCATCATTTGATTGCGCATTTCTCTGTATTGATTATTGTTTCCTATTGTCTGTGTTTGGCTCTCTTTGGGTAGACGACGACGTGTCTGCTGCGAGTACCTACGACACTGAGGTTCCAGCTATCGTGCCAGGCTACGAGCTGCCAGGCAAGCTTCTGCTAACCGGTTACACGATTGTCGGGTTTTCATACCTGCCTTTTGATCTATGCTATCCTAGTTATCGATTCTTGAATTGCGATCCCATCACATGTTTATCCTGCAGCCTATACAGCTATATCCCCACAACCCATAACCCCTTGCATGTTTATCTGTTGGCCTTTGCGAGTCGTAGTGCATGCTTAGGATTGGTTGAGCGAGTCGTTCCTTTGTCCTTATCTCATATGCTTAGTATGATATATTGTTCTACTATAATAAACTGTTGTCTTATTTTGGGGTTCTATAATTAAAAGATAAGGCACCAGGCGGAAGGCCTTGCGAGGTGCTTTGTTCTGCTCAGTGTCGACCTAGGAACTGAGATTTTGTCCTCGGATCCAATTTTGAGTGCACTAACCACTTGTGGGTGGCCCAATGGAGCCCCCTCGACTTTGAACGGATCCGCAACTCGTCCATGTGCCGCAAGTAGTTCGGGTTTTCCATTCGCTCATATGCATGTGCATGATGATGATGATCGATGAGAGGTTACTTGATACGGGGGGTCATATAGGGGTGGTGCTCACGAAGCGGACAGTTCCTACTGTGGTTTGAGCCGCATGGTGAGCAGACACAAACTAATGAGTCCGCAATTGAGATTCGGCCGGACTCCTGACGCGGGCAACAACTCATATGGGTGGCACTTGGACTTGCTGTAGTGAAGGAATGAGTCGTGTTGAGAGGCCCTAACGGGTTGATCATGCGAGTATGGGTACTGTAGTGCACCCCTGCAGGGTATAATCTTATCGATGAGCCGTGTCCACGGTTATGGACGACTTTGGTGATGATGCTGGCTAACAAGATCTAGACAACTTACACCTAATCTTGGTTAATTAATGTGACTAGTAATATAGCATTACTTACACCCTAAATGGTAACTAAAATTGTTAACGCGTGAGTATTCCCGGATTGCTTCCTCATACTTGGTTGAGGGGGTTAATTCGAGAATGGGTTATGACTGGTGTCAGTTGTAGGTGGATACTTAAACGCTCTCTTATCCCTCTCTAATTAGACGGAAGTTAGCGTGTCTCTTTAGTTTGCTAGTGCTGCTGCTGCCAAGTACACTTACCCCCATATTTTGGGAATCTTACAGTTGTGTAACCTGTTAGCTTAAGCTTGTTCGATACGCTTCGGTGTATTGACCCGTTCGCGGGCTGTGGTTTTTCTGTAGTTGAGGATTCTTCGCTCGACCAGTTGGGTGGATACTACGTGGAGTTCGACGACGAGAGCTACGACGAGTAGTTAGAGTTCCCCTGGGCTACTTCCTGGTGGACTGCGTGGATGGGCCTTCTTTTTCGTTTCGGCCTTGAGCCCTTTGCTTCTTGTCTGTACTCAGACCGGTTTGTTTCCGCTGCATGATGTAATGTTGGGACATGTGTCCTCTGATTGGTGCCATTTGATATATTTTGCTCAGTGAGAGCTTTTGGATATTATTTCCTTTCTTTGTGTCTTAGGTTTATTCTGTGGTTTCAACTTGTTAAAAATCCGACTCGTATACCATGTGTGTATGGTTGAAGTATACGAGTTGGAAGACTTTTTGGGTTCTTGCGTGCACAATCTGGAAACGTATGTGACGTTGGGATCGCCAAGAACTGTCGGCCGATGATCCATTCCGAGCATGGCCTGATTGTTTTCCTGGGATTGGTAACCCCTGTATGTTCTTGGTTGTGTGGCCCAACCGATACGTTTCGTTTGTGTAGCTTGAATTCAGGGTCTGACAGTTGGTATCAGAGCTTAAACACCCTCAGGTTCCCTTCTACTGGTCGTTGTTTGAGTCTAGAAAAATATTTTGTAGTTATCAGAAAATCTTAAACGTGAGAGTAGGAATTCTGGTCTTTTACTTCTTTCCCCACCCACCCTCCTTGTTCTTCTGGTCAGGAAGTGTTACGATAATTCCCTTCTCACCTTAATTTTAAACTTTAGGACATCACGTGTTCTGGGTTTTCCGTAGTACCATAGTTGCAGGTGGTTTTTGTCGTTTTGGTGGTTATCAACTTCTTCGGCTATGTTCAGTTTCAATCTCGAATCAATCAGTTGTTGTTCTACCTTTCTCTGGTTTTCATCTCATTGTCATTGTACAATTCGTTCTGTGCAATCAATCATTTTTGTTTCCGGAGGCTAACTTCTACTTCAAACTGCTATGTAGATGGCACACTATCAGGTGGTGCGTAAGACCCACTGTGAGCAGACTACCGGTTACCCGAAGCTTCTCAGAAGCATGGTTGACTATGTCGGTTTCAGCTACCTCCCGGAGTACCAGGTGTACGAGATCCCCAGAGATTACGGACAGACCTTCTACAGAGCTACTGTTTGGATCAGTGGAGATGATGGTGATACTGTGCACAAGCACGTTGCTGAGGCTTCCACTGTGGACATGGCAGTACACTTAGCAGCTTACGATGCAGCTCTGGCTCTGCGCAGGGACTACTACTGCTTCAACAACCATCCGTTCTGCTACGTTCCATACTACCCCTACACGGACTCTCAGTACGAGCTCGAGGTTCTGGACATGACCGCTCAGTTTGGCCAGTCTTCAGACTCAGTTGCTGGGACTCTACGCTTGGAGCTAGCAGCAGTCCGTCAGTAGCTGCACCGGGCACTCTCTCACCTGGGTCAGTATGACAGGAGGAACGTCACACCAGACGCTTTCCCGAGGTTCCAGCTCGCTTTTCCGAGTCATCTGTCTGCTGTGGGTGGATACACTCCAGAGCGTGGTCCTCTGATCACTACTGATCCAGACCACGTTGGACCACTACTGTACGGGACACAGACGCCAGATGCCTACTCCGTTCAGTTGCGACGCATTGTGCGAGAGTACCGCGTGTACTGCGATCGCCGCTACACCCATCGCAGCAGCCTAGTTTCGTCTTCTGAGGGAAGCGAGAGCTAGTCTTCGAGTTGTATCTTTTCCTTGTTGTAGTAGCTATCCTTTGTACCGAAACCGTGTTGGTTGTACGGATGGTTAACTTTGTACTAGTAGCTGTCCTTGTAGTACTGAAACCTTGGTGGTTGTACTGATGGCTAACTAAGTGTATGGTTATGAACCTTTGTTATGAGAAGCTTATCCTTGTTATCCTACAGTTTGCAACTGTTTTTCTGAGCAAGAATTCGACTTTCCAAGTTTTCCCTGGCTTTGTGTATCTTGTCGCTGTTCTAATATCCAATGTCTCCAGGATGACGAACACCAGGAACAACCGCAATGCGGAAGGCGCACCACAACCGCCTCCAATCACTGAGTTGCTTGGTCAGATGACCCAAGTTCTGGCTCAAATGGCCGAGAACTAAGTCTACCAGAACAACCACGGGCATCGCAATGAAGGCAATGCACGTGTGACCATCAAGGACTTCCTCGGTCTGGGCCCAAGGAACTTCGCTTCCCCCACTGAGCCGCTGGAAGCTGATGATTGGCTTCGCGAGATGGAAAGGACCCTTGCTATCGCCCACGTGGCTGAGCATGACAACGTGCCTTACGTGTCCTACCTGCTTAGGGGCAAGTCTGCCTCATGGTGGGAAAACTTCCAGGCTATGAGAGCTCCCGGGGTGGTTACCACTTGGGGGGATTTCAGGGCAGCCTTCCTGCGCCACCACATCCCAGAAGGTCTCATGGACAGGATGCGCGAGCAGTTTAACTCGCTGACGCAAGGCAAGATGGACGTGATGGAGTACAATGGCGAGTTCAATCGCCTTGATCGTTACGCTGGAGATGAGGTGAACACTGAGGCCAAGAAGATGGCCAAGTTCCGCAAGGGTTTCAACCCCGCGCTCAAGTACAAGCTGAACCTCGTCAAGGCCGACAACTTCGAGGACCTCGTCAACATCGTGCTCAATGAGGAGCATGGGCGCAAGGTCTTCGAGGAGTCGTGCAAGCACTCTCGTGAGACCAACTCTTCTTCATCGTCAATCGCCGCCGCTCCTGCTCAGAAGCGTCGGCTCTGGGTGCCTAACAGCGCCTTCGCACGAGCTACCTACGTGCCAGGACCTCCAGGACTCGCGCCTCGCCCACCGAACCCGGCTCTTGCTATGAGGGGTTTCGGAGGACCGCCATGGCCAACGGGCGCTCGCCCCAACGTGACCTGCTACCAGTGCGGGAAACCGGGCCACTACTCCAACAACTGCCCGGAGACCCGTACACTTCCTCCACCACCTCGCCCTGCTCCAACTCAGGCGATGGTCCGCGCACCTTCCCCGACTAGGCCTTTCGTCCCCAACACCAGGCCTCCGGCACGTGCTGCGCGGGTGAACCACATCAGGGCTAAGGAAGCAGAGGAAGCTCCAGAAGTTGTCCTCGATATACTCCCTGTTAATCATATTCCTGCTAAGGTCTTATTTGACACAGGCGCATCGCATTCATTTGCATCACAAGCTTTTGCACAAATGCATGATCTCTCTTTCGAGTCTATGTCCAACGGTCTTAGTGTCATTTCTCCCGGCATGCAAATGACTTCTTCCAAGATAAGCCCCAACAATGAAATCCAAATTGGAGGCCATATCTTCTTGGCATCTCTAATAATTCTCGGCAATTCTGATATTGATGTCATTCTGGGCATGGATTGGTTGAAGGCCAATCAAGCTAAGATAGACTGTTCCACAAAGACTGTAACTCTTTCTCATCCTTCTGGACAGATAGTCTATTCTCCAAACCAAACATCTTCGGCTCGGCTTTTCGCTCTCAATGTTGATCCTCTTCCTTCCGTAGAAGCTATTCCGGTGGTCCGAGACTTTCCTGACGTCTTTCCTGAAGAATTACCAGGTATGCCACCTGACAGAGCCGTTGAGTTCGTTATTGAACTAGAACCAGGCACTGCTCCTATATCCAAACATCCTTACAAGATGGGCCCCAAAGAACTGGCTGAGCTTAAGAGACAGCTAGAGGAGTTGGAAAGGAAAGGTCATATTCAACCTAGTACTTCTCCTTGGGGTTGTCCTACTCTGTTTGTCAAAAAGAGGGACACGACTGAGCGACTGGTTGTTGACTACCGTCCTCTGAACAAGAAAACCATCAAGAACAAGTATCCTCTCCCTCGCATCAACGATATGTTCGATCAACTGGCTGGTGCTAAGGTTTTCTCCAAGTTGGACTTGAGGTCAGGTTATCACCAGATCAAGATCCGCAAAGAAGACATTCCAAAGACAGCTTTCACCACTCGTTATGGTCTCTACGAATACACTGTCATGTCTTTTGGTCTCACAAATACTCCGGCGACTTTCTCACGTCTCATGAACTTCGTTTTCATGGAATACCTCGATAAGTTCGTGGTAGTCTATCTCGATGACATTCTTATCTATTCCAAAACCGAGGAAGAACACGGAGAACATCTACGTCTTATCTTGTTGAAACTCCGAGAACACCGTCTCTACGCCAAGTTCTCCAAGTGTGAATTCTGGCTCCCTAAAGTATCCTACCTTGGTCATGTCATCTCTTCTGAAGGCATTTCTGTGGATCTAGAAAAAGTGAAGGCCATTGTTGAATGGTTGCCTCCTACATCGGTGAAACAAGTCAGGAGTTTCCTTGGCATGGCTAGCTATTGCCGTCGATTTGTTGAGAACTTCTCCAAAATCGCTAAGCCTCTCACCGATCTTACTAGGAAGGATAGAAAGTTTCTTTGGACTCCAAAGTGTGTTGAGAGTTTCAATCTCTTGAAAGCTAAACTCACTTCTACTCCTGTTCTAGTTGGCCCAGACACTTCCAAACCTTTCCAAATATTCTGCGATGCATCTCTTCAAGGACTAGGCGCAGTCCTCATGCAAGAACGCAAAGTTGTGGCTTATGCATCTCGCCAGTTGCAGCCTCATGAGCTCAACTATCCTACACATGATCTTGAACTTGCAGCAATTATGTATGCCCTCAAGGCTTGGAGACCTTACTTGTTGGGGCACAGCTGTGAGATCTTCACTGATCACAAGAGTCTCAAATATCTCTTCACTCAACCAGACTTGAACCTCAGGCAAACAAGGTGGCTTGAGAAACTCTCAGATTACGATCTTACCATCTCTTACACTCCAGGCAAAGCTAATGTAATGGCTGATGCTCTCAGTCGCCAGTCTTATTGCAACAACCTCATGGTTGAGGACATCCAACCTCCTATTCATGAAGAATTCAAGAAACTCAATCTTCAATTGGTTCCCTCTGGTTATCTTGCAAACTTGATTGCCACTCCTACACTTGAGGATAAGATCCGTGCCGCACAGTTGCGTGATTCTGGTGTCAAGAATATCAAAGACAACATTGGCAAGGATAAGTACAAGAGTTTCTCTCTCGATGACAAGGGTACCTTGCTGTTTGAGGGACGCATTGTAGTGCCCAAACTTGACAGCTTAAGAGAACTCATTCTCAAGGAGGCTCATGATACTCCGCTTTCTATTCACCCTGGCAGCACAAAGATGTACCAGGATCTCAAGTCAATCTATTGGTGGACCAGGATGAAGCGTGAAATTGCTCGCTATGTGTCTCATTGTGATGTTTGCTGTCGTGTCAAGGCAGTTCATCAGAGACCACCTGGACTTCTTCAACCACTGCAAATTCCTGAGTGGAAATGGGACAAGATCGAAATGGACTTCGTTACTGGGTTTCCAAAGTCCAAGAAAGGCAACGATGCAATCTTTGTTGTCATTGATCGTCTCTCCAAAGTGGCTCACTTCTTTCCAGTCAAAGAGACAGTATCAGCTAGTCAGTTGGCAGAACTCTATATGACAAGACTGGTTCCTTTACATGGTGTTCCTTTGGCAATAAGCTCAGATCGTGGAAGTATCTTCACTTCTCGATTTTGGGATAGCTTTCAGAAAGCCTTGGGTACTAAACTTCTGTTCAGCACAGCTTACCATCCACAGACAAGTGGACAGGTTGAAAGAGTAAACCAGATTCTGGAAGATATGCTCAGAGCTTGTGTTATCTCCTTTGGCATGAAATGGGAGGATTGCCTTCCGTATGCTGAGTTCTCCTACAAGAACAGCTTCCAAGTAAGTCTAGGCATGGCTCCATTTGAAGCTCTCTATGGCCGCAAATGTAGAACTCCTCTCAATTGGTCTCAAGCTGGTGAACGTCCATTCTTTGGGCCGGATATTATCCAGGAGGCTGAAGAAAAGGTTCGCATCATTCGTGACAATCTGAAGAGTGCCCAGTCTCGGCAGAAAAGCTATTATGATAGCAAGCACAGGGACATGGTCTATGCACCTGGTGATCAAGCTTACCTTCGTGTCACTTCTCTGAGAGGCACGCAACGCTTTGGCATCAAAGGCAAGCTCGCTCCGCGTTATGTTGGGCCTTTCAATGTTCTTTCAAGATGTGGTGATTTGGCTTACCGTCTGGAACTTCCTCCAAACCTCTCCAAAGTGCACGATGTCTTCCACGTGTCACAACTCAAGAAGTGCTTCCAAGATCCAGGTCGTGCAGTTGATCATGGGTCAATTGAACTTCGAGAAGATCTCTCTTATGTGGAGCAACCGATTCGCATTCTTGACGAAGCTGAACGTCGCACCCGTAACAACACTGTCAAGTTCTACAAGGTCCAATGGTCTCATCATTCTGACAAGGAAGCTACATGGGAACGTGAAGACCATCTCCGTGCCGAATACCCCAACCTCTTTGTTGCTCCATGAAGAATCTCGGGGCGTGATTCCTTTGAGGGGGGGAGTGTTGTAACAGCCCAACTTTAACTTTCCTTATTTGTGTGCTTTATTAATGGATATCATGTCATCATTCCATATGTGCTTGCATTTATTTAATTTTGTGCATCAAATTCAATTTACAAATTTAAATTCTTATTTTTGAATCCAAATGCTTTCAAAAATAAATTCATTTGAAGTTTCCAATTATTTATAAATATTCAAATAAGATATTAATATGACTAATTTGAAACTTGTAAAAATTGTTCAAAAGTTCTTTTATGCCTTTTCCCTTAATTGCTTTACAAATACAAAAATCAGAAAGTTTTGTAAAAGAAAAAGATTTTCAGTACAAAAAAAAACGGAGCTTCTGGCCGAGCTGGGCCACCACGGCCCAACTCAACCCAGCTCGGCCCACTCCCCTCTCCTCCTTCCTCGTACGGTCAGGAGACGAACTCCTTTACACGCTGGCTATGGCGCCTCCCTCTCTGCAGCTCGCCCCCACGCCGGAGCCCACTGCCACCTCCTCCGCTCCTCTCCTATTTTAGCTCCCCCGCGAACCCTAAACCTAACCCTACCCTCTTCTCTCTCCCCCCGCCGCCGCGTGCTCCGAAATCGCAAACGCCGTCGCCATGGCCGTCGGGCCCGAGCTCGCCTACGTCTGACCGTCGCCCTCTCCTACTTCATCGACGCGCCAGGGGCTGCGCCGCCGTCCCCTCCTTCCTCTCGACGCGAGCAGAGGACCCGGGGGACGCCTCCATCGAGCCGTCCGTCCCCGCTTCTTCCCAACGTCGAACGCACGGCCCGAGCTTCTTCTTCGACGCCGTCGTCGTCCTCCTACCTCCCCGAGCCTCCCACGACGCCAGCGACCTCCCCTCGGTGAGTCGCCGCCGCCCCTACCTTTTTCCCCTTCGATTCGTCGCGGATCGCCGGAGTTCTTCTCTGCGCCGACGAGCACGCCTCGGACCGCACGGTGTCGCCCACCAACTCCAGCACCCCGCTCCTCCCACTCGAATCCGAACCCAAAAAAATGAAGACGCCACGAGTTCCCGCACGCCTGAGACACTCGAACCCGCGATTAGCGCCGCCAGGGAGTGGCCGCCGGCGTCGATCCCTCCGCCGCCACGCTTCGGTTCGGCTCTCCGTCAGTTTCGTCAGAAACTGAGCCAAGAACGTTTAACTGCTTAAATCAATTTTGAGTCCAAGCGTATCACTAACCTATTTCACTAACCAACTGGCTAAGCGAGCCGATCGGTCCGCAGCGCGTCGCGAGTTCGAACCCCGGGCAGTGGCTAAGAAAAATCGCCCCTTTTTATTCTTTCGCACTCGCTGACAGCCTGGCCCCACCGGTCAGTGACCGTGGAGCCAGCGCAGTGCCAGCGCGTCCTAGGCCCGCATGTCAGTCGCTGCGTGCGCACCGCGCACGGTGAGAAAACCCCAGGGGCGCTGCGCTTTTGCACCAGAGCCCCTGCTCCTCTGTTTGTTGCACAGAAGTCCTTCCATAAGTTTTTCCTGTCACGGATAAGTCCTCGGGTTTTACAGAAACACCCCTACACTTATAAAATGCATAACTTTTAATTTATAACTCCAAATTAAATAAACTTTATATGTTTTTATATCAGAAAAATGCAATAAACATTAATATCACATTCTTATGTCATTTTGCATCATTTATTTTAAATACTTAGTTTAAATTAACAAATGCAATTAATTAATTAAATATAGAGTATGAGGGGTAATAATTATATAATGTCCTAATTCCATTTAATATGCTCATATCCTTTTATACCATTATCTTGCCATGCTAATAAATATTTAATTTGAGTTAAAAATAAATCAATTGCAATTAATTCCTAAATGTGGAATGTGTTGGGCAACTAAGTAATTAATGTCTTTTCCATTTTTAAATTAATTGGACCACCACTTCTGCTATTATTAAGTAACATTTAAATTGTTGGCTACACAAATAACTTGCACCCTAATCGTTTGTCGGGATTCCATCCCCGCTTTAATATGACCTAATCATCTCATACCATATTGCACCATCATTTGATTGCGCATTTCTCTGTATTGATTATTGTTTCCTATTGTCTGTGTTTGGCTCTCTTTGGGTAGACGACGACGTGTCTGCTGCGAGTACCTACGACACTGAGGTTCCAGCTGTCGTGTCAGGCTACGAGCTGCCAGGCAAGCTTCTGCTAACCGGTTACACGATTGTCGGGTTTTCATTCCTGCCTTTTGATCTATGCTATCCTAGTTATCGATTCTTGAATTGCGATCCCATCACATGTTTATCCTGCAGCCTATACAGCTATATCCCCACAACCCATAACCCCTTGCATGTTTAACTGTTGGCCTTTGCGAGTCGTAGTGCATGCTTAGGATTGGTTGAGCGAGTCGTTCCTTTGTCCTTACCTCATATGCTTAGTATGATATATTGTTCTACTATAATAAACTGATGTCTTATTTTGGGGTTCTATAATTAAAAGATAAGGCACCAGGCGGAAGGCCTTGCGAGGTGCTTTGTTCTGCTCAGTGTCGACCTAGGAACTGAGATTTTGTCCTCGGATCCAATTTTGAGCGCACTAACCACTTGTGGGTGGCCCAATGGAGCCCCCCTCGACTTTGAACGGATCCGCAACTCGTCCATGTGCCGCAAGTAGTTCGGGTTTTCCATTCGCTCATATGCATGTGCATGATGATGATCATCGATGAGAGGTTACTTGATACGGGGGGTCATATAGGGGTGGTGCTCACGAAGCGGACAGTTCCTACTGTGGTTTGAGCCGCATGGTGAGCAGACACAAACTAATGAGTCCGCAATTGAGATTCGGCCGGACTCCTAACGCGGATAACAACTCATATGGGTGGCACTTGGACTTGCTGTAGTGAAGGAATGAGTCGTGTTGAGAGGCCCTAACGGGTTGATCATGCGAGTATGGGTACTGTAGTGCACCCCTGCAGGGTATAATCTTATCGATGAGCCGTGTCCACGGTTATGGACGACTTTGGTGATGATGCTGGCTAACAAGATCTAGACAACTTACACCTAATCTTGGTTAATTAATGTGACTAGTAATATAGCATTACTTACACCCTAAATGGTAACTAAAATTGTTAACGCGTGAGTATTCCCGGATTGCTTCCTCATACTTGGTTGAGGGGGTTAATTCGAGAATGGGTTATGACTGGTGTCAGTTGTAGGTGGATACTTAAACGCTCTCTTATCCCTCTCTAATTAGACGGAAGTTAGCGTGTCTCTTTAGTTTGCTAGTGCTGCTGCTGCCAAGTACACTTACCCCCATATTTTGGGAATCTTACAGTTTTGTAACCTGTTAGCTTAAGCTTGTTCGATACGCTTCGGTGTATTGACCCGTTCGCGGGCTGTGGTTTTTCTGCAGTTGAGGATTCTTCGCTCGACCAGTTGGGTGGATACTACGTGGAGTTCGACGACGAGAGCTACGACGAGTAGTTAGAGTTCCCCTGGGCTACTTCCTGGTGGACTGCGTGGATGGGCCTTCTTTTTCGTTTCGGCCTTGAGCCCTTTGCTTCTTGTCTGTACTCAGACCGGTTTGTTTCCGCTGCATGATGTAATGTTGGGACATGTGTCCTCTGATTGGTGCCATTTGATATATTTTGCTCAGTGAGAGCTTTTGGATATTATTTCCTTTCTTTGTGTCTTAGGTTTATTCTGTGGTTTCAACTTGTTAAAAATCCGACTCATATACCATGTGTGTATGGTTGAAGTATACGAGTTGGAAGACTTTTTGGGTTCTTGCGTGCACAATCTGGAAACGTATGTGACGTTGGGATCGCCAAGAACTGTCGGCCGATGATCCATTCCGAGCATGGCCTGATTGTTTTCCTGGGATTGGTAACCCCTGTATGTTCTTGGTTGTGTGGCCCAACCGATACGTTTCGTTTGTGTAGCTTGAATTCAGGGTCTGACAACGCCCAACTTGTGGCTGGGGCGAATGCGGCGTTGGCATACGTTCGGATGCACCGGCCACATCTTCCACTCGATAAGGTGCTGGATGGCCTGCCCGGTGATGACGACTTCGCCAAGACCTTGGCGGTTGCACGCCAGATTATCGGGCAGGTTCAGAGGCTGAGTGAGCGCCTTGTAGGCCCACTCGATGCGCCGAAGGTCGAGCCTGCATGTTAGGGTAGCTGTAGATGGCGAGTATGCCTGTGCAAATCGCAATGCATTAGATTAAAAATACTTGCGAGTAATGAGAATTGAACCGCTTGCTCTGCTGTGTAAATGCATGTTTTGATTTTCGACCTGTGTGGCGCAGTCCCTTAGTATGTTAGGCGACGGCCTAGGTTTTTCCAAGTGTGACCTGTATGCCGCAGTCTCTGACTTTACCAGGTGGCGACTTAGGATTTTTGTAACTTGACCTGTATGGCGCGACCCTCGAGCTGTTCGAGTGGCGGCCTCGGATTTTTTGATGAGGCCTGTATGGCGTAGCCCCCGAGTGAGTCGAGTGGCAGCCTAGGATTACAAGTGTTACCTGTGTGGCGCAGCCCCCGAGTATGTCGGGTGGCGACCTAGGATTTTGAATTTGACCTGTACAGCGCAGCCCCCGAGTGAGTTCGAGTGGCGGCTGAGGATTTTCTAATAAGGCCTGTACGGCGTAGCCCCCGAGTGAGTTGAGTGGCAGCCTAGGATTACTAGTGTTACCTGTTTGGCGCAGCCCCCGAGTATGTCGGGTGGCGACATAGGATTTTGAACTTGACCTGTATGGCGCAGCCCCCGAGTGGTTCAGGTGGCGGCCTAGGATTTTTTGATTTATGCTTGTGTGGCACAACCCCCGAGTAGTTCGGGTAGCGGCCTAAGCTTTTCTTTCAACCTGTATGGCGCAGCCCCCGAGTGGTTCGAGTGGCGGCCTAGGATTTTAGCTTCCCCTGTGTGAAAGGTAAAGGAGACAGATTTTCTTCAAATCACTTTATTGATTCTTGCGAACAGGCCGCCTCATTAAAACCCTTCCAGTCCCCTTAGGTACCCTGGTAAGGGAAAGAGTGCGTCTGAAACCTGTCGCGCTGATTTTTCTTGTACAATGATTGGGTCGAACTAGGCGTAGAACCGACGAAGTTGTGCCACGTTCCACGGGTTGCTGCAGTCTGCTCCCGTCTTCGAGTCCTTCAGGCGGTAAGCTCCGTTGCCGATTTCTTCTGTCCCGATGTATGGACCCTCCCATGGGGAAGCGAGCTTGTGCACCTTCTTCTGTTTGAGTCGAAGAACCAGGTCGCCTGCGACGAATGCTCTTGGTCGCAGCCTCCGAGTGTGATAGTTGCGCAGGTCTTGCTTGAGATGGTTTCCCACAGACGGCGCCAATTGACGAGGTGCTAACTCGACAAGTCCCAGGGTTGTGCACCCCGGGTTGATTGATGGGGAGAGAGATGAGTGATGGTGATCACGACGGCTGACAAGCAAGGACTTACCCAGGTTCAGGCTCCCGGAGGATAACACCTTACTTCCTGCTTGTCTGATTATTGATGCGAGTAGCGATTACAATGGCGAGATTGCGATCTCGCTAGGGTTTGTGGCGGTGGCTATGAGCGTGTCCTCTAGGACGGGCAACCCTCCTGGCTTTATAGGTAGCCAGGTCTCGGGTGGTCGATGCCGATGGCAATTACAGATATGGCATGTTATGCGACCTAACCGACTTGGACTAGGTTACATGGTACCCCACGTGGGCCTTCTGTGGGCCTCAGAATCCTTGGCGCGGCCCAGATAGCCTTATCGTGGGCTACCCGAAAGGTAGCCCCACGTCACCGACATTCCTGCGCAAACCAGGAGATGGCCTGTGCCTCTACCACTCCTTCGCAAGAATTGCGAATGTTGCTCCACCGGGTAAGGTACTCCCGGTCGGTTTCGTTGCTCCTTTGCCTACAGATGGCGAGTTGTTGAGGTCTGTTGGGCCTTTTGTACGTGCTGGTGAAGTTGCTGATGAACGCCTCCTCGAAATCTAACCAGCAATTTATGCTGCCGGTTCTCAAGTTGTTCAGCCAGATTCTGTCAGGTATTTCCAACATCTGTGGCACATAATGTACCGCCCAGCGTCTGTTTCCACCGGCTATGCTTACTGCAGTTACATAGTCGGTCAACCAGTCCTCCGGCTTCTTGCTGCCGTCATAGGTCTTAGCACCCCGGTTGAGCTGGAAGTTCCGGACAGGCGGCTCCCGCATGATCCGGGGTCCAAATCAGGTAGGTCCCGGAGGTCCTTGCTCTTCCACTAGCTCGGATTGGTGAATCCGATCGAGCCGGATTCTGGCATCAGTCGGATCCAGTTGTCTGGTTCCTATCCGAGATCCCAAAGGATTCTCATTGGGTTGGTACCCAAGCTGTTGCAACCTTGAGTTGCCATCGTTGTGCCTGTCGAGTACCGGGATCACAGCTTGCTGCGGGACAGAGGCAGCCTCCCTACGTAGGTTTCCCTGAACCTGTGGCGGATTCCGGGGTGGATTACCACGGCTAGCTGGGTTATTGTTTCCTACACCCCGGTTGCCACCACCAGGATTACTCTGTGCCTGCCCGGAATTATGCTGCACGGCTTGCTGGATACCGGCGAAGGCCGGGTCATACGTCTGCAACTGCTTGTTTTTCCCGGAGCCCCGACTTCGGCTCCGGCTCTTGCTCTTGCTCCTGCTCGGATGCGGAGAGGAGGCCTCTCCGCCCGATCTCTGGCTGTCAGCCCTAGCTGAATGCACTTGGGACCCTGCCCCTGGGTTCTTTTTCTTGAAGGCCTGGTTCTGCCTGTTGGCCTCGATGACCAACTCGTTCACCCGCTCCTGCTGCTTGCGCAGAGCCTCACCGGATAGCCCAGCCAGCTCCGCCATGGCGGCTTCGGCAGCCCTAAGAGTTTTTGCCGGCGAGCTGTATACCGGTTCCCAGCCGAGATCATGCTACCCGTATGACTAGTTGCGGCCCCACCGACCAGCTCATCATTCACCATTCTGCCTTTCTTGCGCAGATCCGCGATGCGCTTGTTCCGGGAGTCTATCTTAAGGAACCCGTGAGCTGCATTGTACTCCCGGAGGCTAGCACTGAGCTCACGCCGGATCTCGGCGATCTCTTGCGCTTCGGCGAGCAGCAACCTATGTTGCTCATCCAAGTCAGCCGAAGTGGCTTGGGTATCTGCCTCAGCTGTCAAGGGGACAACCAACTTGGCCACCAGACCCGAGAGGGTATCCGGGCGATGGCGCGGCTGGGACTGCTGCGGATCGCCGTCTCGGGCCGTACCTCTCTCCTGAAGAGGTTTGGCCAAGCGAACAATGCCGCTACCGGCATCACCGTCGGCGTCCTGGTACTCCTCCTCGGTTACCCCGACCATCATGACCGCGACGGAGCTCGCGGTGCGACTGGCACACGGACCCCGGTTGGCGCAGAGCATGGGAGGATCCTCAGCTTCCAGGACAATGTCCGGGTAGCTGCAGATAACCTCGGTGGCGACGTAGGTGGTAAAGCCACCGAAGTCGATATAGGCATCCGTTCACCGGGAAGGGTTTGTTCGGGAAGCACCCGGCATTGTCGCTGACGAAATCCATCTCGCCCAGCCTGACGACAAGGCCAGAGAGAACCCGGACACCGAAGCGAACGGGGGAACCCGTCCGGATGTGTACACCAGCCAACGCCTCTGTCAGTCCCACGGTGGGCGCCAACTGTCGTGGTGGTGTCACGGCAGATGCCATAGGATGGCTAATTTGTGGGGCCGATGGACGTTGGTGGATCCGGGGAGGGATAGCGAGCTGAAGAGCTCACACGGGGGAGGATCCCGGTTAGACCGAGATCTCCGAAGAACACCAAACAAGCTCAACGTGCAAGGGGAAAGATCTAGCAAATACGAACAAATGCACGAAGGCAAAGAACACACACACTATGTACCCAGGTTCGGGGCCCTCGTGGGGAGGTAACACCCCTACTCCTGCCTTTCCTCTCAATATAAGTGTGGAACAAGGGCTACAACTTGCTCTCGGAGCTCTTGTGGTGAAGAACACGAAGAACTAGATGAACTAGAGGGAGAAGGAAGTAAATGCTCAAGGAGTAAATGAGACTAGAGTTTCGTCCCCCAAGTTGGTCTCTCTCCCGCAGGAGCAGCTATGGCGCCTTTTATAGAGTTCCGACCAGGAGGGCCGGAAACCGTAATCCGTCTTGGCCCCACCGGGCAGGCCTAACGGTTATGTCAACACCGGCTGGTGCGACCTAGCCGCCGTGCTATCCGGCGTAGCCCCTTCGTCATCATTCCGGCAAGGACGGCAGGCGCCGTCCTGGAACATCATTGTCCCCCTGTCAGAGACAAGACATGTCTTTGCCCATCCCGGGTAGACTTTTCCGGATTGCCGGGCTAGGCATGTCCGATCTTGTCATACCGTTGTCGTACCGGCTGACGCGCTCCCGTGCCAGACGGGAGGTGACCATGCTTCCGTGTCAGGCGGGAGGTGACCATGCTTCCGTGTCAGGGGGGATGGTACTTCCCCCCGTGCCAAACGGAAAAGCCTGCTCCAGACCGTTGACGGCCTACCGGCATCCCTCATGCCGGTCACCTCCTTGTTCGACCTTGCGAGTCCTCTCTGCACACATAAAGCAACCTGCTAGGACCGAGATAAACACTCCGGTAAGCCCTTACCCGGGTTGCCTATCCGGTACCTCCGGGTACTTCCCCTTCCGGAGGTCTACTCGGAGCCACAAGGTCCGAGGTCTCTCCCGGATGCACCCGAGTTCCTCTTAGGATGAGTATCTCTAGGCCTAGCCTCTCGAAGATGTCTTAGCCTACCGGCAAAGACATCTTCGAGAAGATAGTTCTTAGAGGAACCACCCGCTGATGCTTGTGCTGTTCTGAGGGCTCGGGGTGGCTATTTATAGCCGCCAGGGATGACCCTTGCGCCCGCCAGGAGGCACCTTGAACTCTACCAGCTCCGAAAGGTCAAGTTACCCCTTCAGCGCACCAGGGGGTGGCCCTTGCACTCGCCAAAGGTCAAGTACTGTTGCCACACTGTAGAGTAGTGCCGAGTTTCTCCCTACCCGGCGGGTAGCCCCCCGACATATACTTATGTAGATCATGCGACAATTCATTCATATGCGACTTCGCAAACTAACCATGTCTTTCTTCAAAATAAAAGACATCTCCTATATGAGATTTCTAGTCTTATAGGTCAGTGTCACAACTTGCATCATCGTAGCCGTTTTACGGCAAGTTGTCTCTCCACTCTTACCCTTTACTAGAGAACATATCTTTAGTTCTCATAGACACTGAAAATATACTTCACGTTTGTTCATTGATCGACACAAGAATCACTCTAGAATCTGTTCTTCAACCAAGAACACGGGTCACACCAAGTCGGGCTTTCAGTCTAATAGCATCTATGTCTGATACATAGATAATGTCGAACATCATTTGCTATTACTGAAAATGTCAAGATAAACTTAATATTTTACCTAGTCATACAAGCAAGAACAATCTTCTTCGCTTGTTCTATTCTGAAACACTTCAGAATCTTTACTTAGGAAATATTCCGACCTAATGTTATTAAGCCCCTTACGATTTGTACAATTATAAATCGGATGCCTAATACTCCTAACTTCAGTCATAGAAAATTTACTCACTTAAATTTTCCTTTACACTATACTGGAGGATCTGTGTCATTCAATATGTTGCTACATACAAAATTACAAATGACACCTAGCTCCCACTCAAATATGCCTTCCGCATATAAGATCAAGGAAAGCTATTTTGCTCTCACTCACTTCTTTTCAAATGTAGGTTTCTTCAACTATTTTGGACAACTCCAAAATCCTTTGATCGTCAAAGTGAAGATTCCAGCTCCGATATGCTTGCTTCAGCCCATGAATGGACAACCGAAGTTTGCACACATGTTTAGCATCCTCAGGATTACAAACCATTATTGTATGGATTACAACTCTTTCTTAATGACACTATTAAGAAACATGGTTTCCTTATCCATCTATCAATTTCTCATTTAAAATTATAGTAATTGCTAAATGACCCAGAATAGATTTAGTCTTCGCCACTTGAAACAAACTCTCATTGTGGTCAACTTTTGAATCTGTCGGAACTGTTCCACGACAAATCGATCCTTTTCAATGTCTATTCTCTCATAAATTCCATATTATGTTAACATCCTAGATGCCATCAAGAAGATCTCCCAAGTCATTACCAGGTAATCGTACATGGATTTTATTTCGGATTATATATGACTCATAGCCATTTATCGGACTTAGGTCCACCATCTCTTTTTCGTAGTTCGTAGGTCTGTCATATTCCATTAATATGACCTTCATAACAAGATTATCGTAACACAGTGTGGAACACAACCTCGTACACCTACGTTCTTAGTATGAGCTAAGAGCATCATGATCTTGTATCATCAGCTTTTTCAAGCTGTGTAGCATGACACCGAAAACACTTTCGGTTGCGCCACTTTGATGTCTGGAGAGAAAGTTCATCAACTTTGTCTTGCACTACTTTCTTTCTCACTTATACCCTTGGACAAGAAACTATTTCTTTCGCAAGGTATATCCCGACAACGATTTTGCCTATGTCTTGAGACATGTATCCAACTAACTCTTTAGGTTTGGTACACTACAAAGATTAATCCATTTTAGGTTTGGTCACATTGAAACACTAAATTGCTGAAATGACAATCTAGGCTAAAAGCCATGCCATCACTCAAATGGTATTGTCTCCATGGATTTAAATGGTTTCCTATTATCTAACGTGATTGTTACGTTTCTACCATATGACTCTAATGATCACAATAATTCGGTAAGAGATTTATTTACCACACACTATCCGATAGGGTGCAATTACGACGTCCTAACATACCATAACACTATGGTGTTCCATGCAACGTAATTTGTGGAACTCTTCTCACAAGTCTTCCAATGATGTGCCAACATTATAACTCAAATCTTTATTTCCTCGATCTGTATCGTGGGAATTTGATTTTCTTGTTAAGTTTATGGCCTACTTCATTCTGAACTTGTTTGATCGAATCAAAATTTCCAGACCAACATTCCCTGAGTGGATATCCATATATCTACTCGAATATTCATGAAGTCTATGAAATAAATACTTCCACTACACGTTAAAGTACTTCATTGATTCACATACACCCATATGCACGATTCTCAACAAGCTATACTCAAAACGTTCAGTGAAGTTCACGAAATAAAGGTCTCCACTACCCGTCAATTACTTCACTGAACCACATACATCTATATGCATGACTATCAATAAGTTATATGCCCGTTTTCCGAAAACGGTGTCATAGTTATTTTGCAAGTGTCAAAATGTAAAATCTAAGGACTTGTAGATCCATCCGGTATGGAGCTAATGCATTGACTGTAACATTGACATGAATTAAATGGTAGTGCCACACATATGTGGTGTCTTTATTAAGTTTTTATCCTTTGGCATTAATATTATGAATGTGGGAGCTTTTACCATATAAATTCAAATTGGCATATGATCATTACTTCATAAATATAGGAAAACGAATTTGTCACTAACATATATGAACAAGTGTCTCGCTAGAGGAGACACACTTATAACGATCATACTAACATGCGATCATAAAGAATTTATCCAAATGGTAGATCTAGAGGGAGAGTGTCTATGGCCATCACAACAACTTGTCTGCCATTATCAACACGCAATGTCGCATCATCCTTTCAAGCTACTCAAGCAGTAAACCTGGTTTTCATAAAACATGACTAGTTCAAAAACTTAATCACTACTGCGAGTACTTGCTTAGCTAAAACATTCACAACATGTATATCATATATACACCATCATCATCAATGACTTCCGGTGATCTGTTTCATCTTCTTGATACTTCCAACGTAATCAAGAACCATGAAGGTGAACGATTCCCCTTGCATGACATAGTCTATGACAGAGGATTTGCACTTGGCAACGACGTCTGTCATCCAGTGATCGAGCTGAGCGAGGCGTCTCAATGATCATCAAGTATGACCATATGTCATCAAGTATGACCAATGTCATCAAGTATGACTGCCACGTGCTCCTTCAGTGTGTGTATTCTATTCCATTATGGTTGAGAAGACAATCAGTCAATGTACTGATAAACTTCATCAACCCAACTTTAGGGGTACCCCGAGTTTAGCGACCATCTCATATGTTCGCGATCTAACATCTCGTACCCACCGTTGGTTCTCTATGGCAGAGATCATAGGATACGCTGGACTATGATGATATCATCCACACAAAACCTGATAATCCAAATTATCATTTGTTAGCGGAATCTCCGGGTTTATCTCCTAGCGGGTATTGTATCACAAAGAGCTAACAGTTTAAACAAGGAGTATCCTCAAGCTAAAGTATAAAACTATGAAGTTTGGACCCAACCTTTTAAGTTTCTCAATCGCAGGAATGCGCCTAATTTTAAAAGATGCTATTACATTGGTTAATATCTACAAAAGTTCGCAAAACAGACTTTGTTCATTATATTTTGAGTTCTAGTATTTTAGAAAATAACTATCAGAACTTCCACTCAAACGAACATCCCTCCTGGTCGTTTAAGCGATTACACGACCCCCATGAAGGAGATATGCCCTAGAGGTTAATAAAGTGTATTTCTTTATCATATCTCGTTTGTTCATAATATGTTTTGTGTCATGCTATAACCGTATTAAGCGGAAACATTAATACAGGTGTGATGCGTAAACAACCAGGTCCCTAGTAGCCTCTACTAAGACTAGTTTCATTGCGTGATCGATGATCGAGGTTTCCCGATCATAGGGCATGGTGCCGGTTGAAAGAGCATTTTCCCTCATGTGTGGTTTTGGTAATTAAATGACAATCCCTACGGACTAATGTTTGCATTTAGATATCTTTATAGATCGTGTCCATGGTAATAATGGAGTTCATGTGTTGGACTCTAGAAGCTTATTTGATGACCAAGGTTCCATTCAAGGATGTATATGATGGATGGTCATGTGTTGATTTGAGCATATTGCAAGTATGTCTTGAAGTATTCAAGACATCATATTAGGAAAGAAATGTTGGAAGATACAACGTTGATCAAGATGTTAATCAACACACAAAACTACAAGATGTACCAAGAGGGATCTTTAATCTCTTGGTATGGTAAACACTTGTCCGTATAGCTTTGTGAACTAACCCTTGATATATGAGTGTGTGGTATCTTTATATGAGGTTCGGTATCTTCCCCATGGGCTTGCAACAAATGAAGATTTCTTATAGCTCATGGAGGATGACGCCATGTGGTGATCGTCATAGAGGTTGAGAAGTGCAAGACCAAGAGAAGCTTCTTGAAGAGATCCTATGCTTGGAGCTTTCTATGGATACATGAAGACGGAGCCTAGCGAGACTCTTCCATTATTGATATGGGGGAGTATTTGGAGAAGTCTTTATCAAGCATGTGCTTGCACGCGCAATCAAGAAAGATGAACCACTTGAAGAGATCAATATATTCATCATCTAACTCAAGTGGAATACTCAAGGCAAAGGTATGATCTTGATAGGGCTATAGGATAGATAGGCGTACTATCAAGAGTGGCTCTCAAGTGAGTAACTTGATCGCATCGTTGTGGAGAGCTCAAACCTTTGCATACTTGGCATATCATATTTCTTGGTTCTTATTTGGCTTTATCCTTGTGAGGATTAGAGCTTGGTTCATCTCCATGTCAAGCTCTAGTTCATCGAAAACGGGTTTACTTTGAAAAACATGTTGCGTTTTTTATGTTGGAGGTTTTACCGATTGTTCTCTTATTTAGAGAAATTATATTTCCCCATTTGATTTTAACCTCACTTGTTGGACTATGATGTTTCACTGCATGATCTTATAGAGCTCTTCGTGGTGATTCCAACGAGCCAAAAATCATCGAAAACAGAGTTCAGATGGTCAAGATATCCTTGTTTTTGTATTGACGTTTCTACCAGGGGCAGAAATTCCGGCTCTTGGCCGGAAAGATCCGGACAAACTTTCGCCCAAACTTCCGGTTTGTCCAGAGTGCACTTCCCGGGCGCGTTTTGGGGTGTCCGGGGGGTCCGGAAGTTCCGGGGTAAGCCCGAAACTTCCGGCCCGAGTGAGAAAACTGTCCCCAACGGGCAGATTTGTTGGGAACCTATTTAAGGGGTCATCTTCCCCAATGGTTCCCAATTTTTGGTCCTCTCTCTTCTCCTCCATTGTTGACCTCCAAAACTTTGAGATCTCTCAATCCCTCCAATGATTCTTGCTATTTCTTGAGGGAAAAGAGAGAGCTGATCTAGATCCACATTTCCACCAATCCATCTCTCCTCTAAGTGAGGGGAACCTAGTGGGTCTAGATCTTGGAGTTCCTTTGTGGTTCTTCTCCTTTGTTCTTCCTCTCTTCTCCCCCCATAAGCATTAGTTGCTTTTGGTGGGATTTGGGTGTGAAGGATTTGACTCCTTTGTGGTTTCCTTTGTTCTTCCTCTTTTATTCCCCCATAAGCATTTGTTGCTTTGTTGGAATTTGAGAGTGAAGGACTTGAGCACTTTGTGTGCTCTTGCCATTGCATTTGCATCGGTTTGAGCCCTCCACGAGGATTTGTTGTGGTGTTACTTGTGAGCTTGTTACTCTTGGGTCATTGGACCCTAGACGCCTTTTGTGGCCAAGACCTTTTGTGGTCACTTGAGAGCCCCCAATTAAGTTGTGGGTGTGTGCCTCAAGAGTGTTGTACGGGATTCGATCTCCGCCCCAAAGGAGATCAATAGTGGAAGGTGAACTCGTAACCTTTTGTGGTTGAGTTCATCAGGAGAAGAAGGTGAGCCTTTGTGGCGTTGCGGCTAACCTGTTGTGGTTGCGCACACCTCTCCAAACGAGACGTACACCTTTGGATGGAACTCGGGAATACATCCTCGTCTCCGCGTGCCTCGGTTATTTCTATACCCCGAGCTCTTTAGTTATGCACTTTACATTGTGATAGCCTTCGTGCTTGAAGTTATCTATCTTGCTATCACCTTGTTACTTATATTTATTAGCATAAGTTGTTGGTGCACATAGATGAGCCTAGTTTCTTTATCTAGGTTGTATGCTTCTTAAAGTTTTATTCCGCCTTTAGCAAGCATTCCGGAATATCCGGGTCATTCTTAGATCGGATATTTCGGCTCCTCGAAAAAGTTTTAAATCGCCTATTCACCCCCCCCCCCCCCCCCCCCTCTAGGCGACGTCTATCCGTTCACCGGTCGGCAATGGAAGTCATATCGTTGGAGAACGATGTGATGGACATACCCATATTTGGAGGACATAGTCATTACGCCTTTGACCGTGAGACCAACTCTTATTGTTATTCCTGGAAGATACTTTGATTGCACCAATCATCGTATTAGTATGACAATAACGGTGATACTTTTGGGTATCGGAAAGGAGTAGTTGAGACGAGGGGTCAAGAGCGGGATTTGCTAGACCGCATAGCAGGATAGATACTCTAGGGCCCACTCGGTGAGATTATGTCTAATGAGCTTGCAAACATGTGACTAGGTCACGGAGACATGAAATCATAGACGAGTAGAAGATAGCGTTATCGGTAATGAGGTAAAGCTAGATATGGAGATATCTATGAACGACGCTCGGGCACGCTAAGTATCGTCATAGCAAAAGGTTTAAGACTTTACGTTCAGTTTTGATAGATGAAAGTCATTCGTGATATCACACGGATTAATTCATGAGGTCCAGGCCTACGAGTTAGTCATTGATCGGAGAGGAGTCTCGATCATGTCTGTTATTATATCGAACTCCTAGGGTAACACACTTAAGGGGTTTCGACAAGACAACCGGAAAGGAAAGAGATCACCGGGAACGTCCCGGGAGAGGTCCGATGGAGATCGGGTAGCGACGAAAGAGTTTTCGGAGCTAGAATAAATTATATATAATATGTTTAATATTAATTAGTGTAATTAATGTCCAAATATGATTTTACATATTTAGTTTTGAATTTATTTAGGCTGATTTACCTAAATAGGCCTCCTGGTTGAAAGAAGGCCCAAGAGGGGGAAATTCCCTAGGGAATTCGGAGGGGGCTTGGGTGGCCAACCCAGGTGGGCCAAGAGGCCCACTAGGGGGCCGGCGGACCAGCCATAGCCGCACCAGGCATGTGGGGATAGTCCCACATTGCCTGGTGAGGAGGTTGGCTCCCCCCGGTAGCCTATATATAGAGGGGCTCCCATGGCCTTTTAATTCACCAATTAATTCCCCAATTCTCTCTCAATTTCGTGATTCCCTTTGTCGGAGTTGCGCCGAGTTGAGAGGGGGATCTCTTCCAACATATCCTGCTGCCGCGCTACTGGTGTTCCGGTCCAAGTCTTCCGCTGCTCGTCCTGGACTGGAGCTTCGGAGGCCGTCGTTTCCACCGTACGTGTGTAAAGCCCTGTGAGGTGGTGCGCTAGCGGTGCTCTGAGGTCTGCTTCCTCCACACGACCTTGAGGCCGGCTTAGTCGGTCTTCATCGACAACGTTTGTGCGGGAATGTAATCCCCGCTTTCGGTCTACAAGGGTATGTATTCCGATCTCTGTTCGTACTACTATATCTGCATAGAATAGATCTTGGCATGTTTTAGGGATATCATTGCTAGGAAAATTATTGTTTTCTGCACACGATCCCCTTCAGTGGTATCAGAGCCGATCTATCGTAGATATAGTTTTACGCTGTTAGAACATGTGTTCTGCATGGTGGCACTGTTCCTGTTATTTGCTACCGTCTAGCGTGCATTTGTGATTCCAGCAGCATCGAGTTGATGAAGCGGCCCGGACCGACTTTACGCGTACGCTTACGCGAGACTGGTTCCATTACTGACATACGGCTTGTACCGTATATGTGGCTGGCGGGTGTCAGTTTCTGTCTCTTTAGTTGGTCTTGCATTTTCAATGGAGGGCCCGAAAGGGATGCTTAAACATGCAATTATTGGATCGTTGTTGTGGTCATAAGGTTCGTAGGTATGAAGCGGTTCTATTTACGAAAGCCCCAAGCCACGTAAAATATGCAAAAGATAAAGTCGAAGCGTCTAGCTTTATTTTGCAGGGGCTATGTGATATGGTCAAGGTAGGTTTACTAAATTATTTATAAACTGCGGGCACCAAAAAGATCATGGCGCAATGGACTATATCACATTGCATTACATTTGATGTTTTGTGTGCATCTTATATTGTGTGATTATATATATTAGTATATATTAGTTACGCGGCGGTAATTATATTAGATGATCCCTTCAAAAATACCACTAGTGTTCTTCCTCCAACGAGCACCACCAAGAAAGTTCTACGTTATGAGGCAGGCCGTGACAATCGGGTGCCAGACATATCATCGTTCGCATATGGTGGGTGTAAGCCATGTTGCACAAGCGTCAGCGTGGAGGTTATAGTGGCGAGCCTAGCATATGCAGATATGGCCTCGGAACACGGAGGCCGAAAGGTCGAGCACGAGTCAAGAAATTGGTGTGACGGACAATTGTCTACTCTTGAAGTTGTGATGCCGGCTCTGACGATGAGGGGTGGTACAATGGATGGGGGTCGTGTAATCGCTTAAACGACCAGGAGCGAATTTCGTTTGAGTGGGAGTTATGTTAGTTATTTTCTAAAAATACTATAACTCAAAATTATTATGAACAAAGTCTTATGTTGTTGCGAATTCCATTGTAGATGTCTCACCCCTCCTTTAACCTAGCCATGTGCCTTGAGAAAGAGAAGCTTAAGACCGATGTGTCTAACTTCGTGTCCTGGTTCCGCGACCTGAAGTCCATTCTTGAAACCCACAAGGTGGCCTACATCCTTGAAGCCCCCTTAGGTGATCTACCAAGCACCGCCTCCGAAATCGAAAGGAATGTCCATGAGGTTAGGGGATTTCATCTTATGTACAGAGTGGCTTGCTCTTTGCCATGGAGGTTGACCTGCAAAACCATTTCGTGAACAAGGGTGCTTATGAGATAATCACTGAACTCATGGTTGTTTTTGCACGACAAGTCAAGGCTGAGAGGTTCGAAGCATCCGTGCTTTTCTTCTCAGCCCAGATGGAAGAGAACGACAATATAAGTGAGCACTTAGCCAAGATTTTTGGCCGCGTTCAGGTCCTGAGTGATCTGGGAAGTGTGTTCCCAGAAGAGCTGGTTATTGATAGGGTGCTGATTTCTCTTCCCCCTAGCTATAAGAACGCCATCGTGGACTACGGCATGAAAGGGACGTCAAAACCCCTGTCGGAAATCCTCAAGATGCTCGAAGTGGCCGAATTAGAAATCAAGCTGGAGAAGATGGTGGTGACCATCGGATCACCTGAGCGCAACTGCCCCAAGTACCTGGAGGATAGGAAATCTGGCAAGACAGTCGACAAAGAGCAAGATATATTTTATATACATGTTATAGATGTGTACCTTACATCCGCCCGTAGCAACACGTGGGTATTTGATACTGGTTATGTTTCTCATATATGTAACTCTCAGGAGGAGTTACGGAATAAACGGCGGCTGGCTAAGGATAAGGTGACGATGCGCGTCGGCAACGGATCGAGAGTCTACGTGGTGGCTGTCAGCACGCTCCCTCTACATCTACCGTCGGGATTAGTTTTGGTTTTAAATAAGTGTTATTTTGTACCATCCTTGAGTGTAAACATTATAAGTGGGTCTTGCCTGTTACAAAACGGTTATTCATTTAAACCAGTATCAAGCAGTTGTGCTATTTATATGAATGATATCTTTTATGTTGATGCTCCTGAGAATAATGGTTTATTCTTGTTGAATCTCGATCGTAGTACTCACATCCATAACATAGAAGCCAAACGGATTAAGTGTAGTGATGATACCGCCATGTATATGTGGCATTGTCGTCTCGGTCATATTGGTATAAAGCGCATGAAGAAACTCCACTCCGATGGACTTTTGGACTCGTTGGATTTTGGATCCCTCGATACATGCAAACCATGCCTTATGGGCAAAATGACCAGGACACCGTTCAAAGGTTTCGTTGAACGGGCGTCAGATTTATTGGGGATCATACATACAGATGTGTGTGGACCGATGAGCGTTTCAACACGCAATGGCTATTGTTACTTCGTCACCTTCATTGATGACTTGAGTAGATACGGTTATATCTATTTCATGAAACACATGTCTGAAACTTTTGAAAAGTTCAAAGAATTTCAAAGTGAAGTTGAAAATCAGTTTAACAAGAAAATCAAGCACCTCCGATCCGATCGCGGTGGCGAGTATTTGAGTTTTGAGTTTGTCACACATCTGATGATTTGTGGCATAGTGCCTCAACTTACGCCTGCTGGAACACCGCAACGTAACGGCGTGTCCGAGCGACGTAATCGTACTCTACTGGATAGTGTCCGATCTATGATGTCTCCTACCGATTTGCCCGTATCCTTCTGGGGTTATGCGTTAGAAACAACCGCATTCATTTTAAATAGGGCTCCGTCCAAATCCGTTGAAACGACACCATATGAATTATGGTATGGCAAGAAGCCTAAGTTATCGTTTCTAAAGGTTTGGGGTTGTGAGGCGTATGTTAAGAAACTACAACCCGACAAACTCGAACCGAAGTCGGAGAAAGTCGTCTTTGTAGGATATCCTCGGGAAACCGTCGGATACACCTTCTACAACCAAGCTGAGGGCAAAATGTTTGTCGCGAAGACCGGTACCTTTCTAGAGAAGGAGTTTCTCGCGAAAGGAGTAAGTGGGAGGAAGGTAGACCTCGATGAGATCGTTGATCCTGAACTCGAGATTCCGAGTGGCGCAACAGAAGCTATTCTGGAAACGTCCTCCGCGGATGAAGTGGGAGAAACTGTCGAGAAAAGTATTCTACCTCGTAGGTTCGGTAGATCTCGGATCGCACCAGAAGGGTATAGCAATATGGTTTGCACCGTCATGTTAATTGAACAAGACGAACCTACGAACTACAAGGAGGCAATGGCGAGTCTAGAGTCCGAGAAATGGCTAGAAGCCATGAAATCCGAAATAAGATCCCTGTATGATAACAAAGTGTGGACTTTGATGGATATTCCCGAAGGGCGCAAGGCTGTCGAGAATAAATGGATTTTCAAGAAGAAGACTGATGCTGATGGTAATGTGACCGTCTATAAAGCTCGGCTTGTCGCAAAAGGTTTCCGACAAGTTCATGGGATTGACTACGATGAAACTTTTTCACCGGTAGCGATGCTGAAGTCTATTCGGATTTTGTTAGCAGTTGCTGCCTATCACGATTATGAAATATGGCAGATGGATGTCAAAACAGCCTTCCTAAATGGAATACTTGAGGAAGAGTTGTACATGGTACAACCGAAAGGTTTGGTCGATCCAGGAAATGCTAACAAGGTATGCAAGCTTCAGCGATCCATCTATGGATTGAAGCAAGCATCTCGGAGCTGGAATCTTCGCTTTGATGAGGTAATCAAAGGTTTTGGATTTGTCCAAAATTTGGAAGAGACCTGCATTTACAAAAAAAGAGTGGGAGCTCGGTTGTGTTCTTAGCACTATATGTAGATGACATATTGTTGATTGGGAATGATGTGGAACTTCTGAATAGCGTGAAGGATTATTTAAACAGTAAATTTTCCATGAAGGACTTAGAAGAAGCTGCATACGTCTTAGGCATTAAAATCTATCGTGATAGATCAAGACGTCTATTAGAGTTGAGTCAGAGTACTTATCTTGATAAAATACTGAAGCGTTTCGGTATGGAGAAGGCAAATAAGGGTTCTCTGCCGGTTATCAAGAATAAAACATTGCAAAAGGCACAGTGTCCGGTAACGGAACAGGATAAGACCGATATGACTAACCATCCTTATGCTTCAGCCATAGGATCGATTATGTATGCAATGTTAAGTACTAGACCTGATGTGGCATTAGCTCTAAGTTTGACAAGTCGGTTCCAGAATAATCCTGGAATGGCGCATTGGATTGCTGTTAAGAGCATTCTTAAGTATCTCAATAAGACAAAGGAAATGTTCCTTGTCTATGGCGGCTGTGATGAAGAACTTGGCATAACAGGTTACGTGGATGCAAGTTTCTACTCAGACCCCGATAACTCTAAGTCACAGACAGGTTATGTGTTCAAGGTGAATGGAGGCGCCATGTGTTGGAGAAGTGGGAAGCAACCCATCGTCGCACAATCTACAATGGAGTCGGAGTACATTGCTGCTTGCGAAGCCGCGAATGAAGTTGTGTGGCTAAGGAAGTTCATCATTGAACTTGGAGTGTTCCTGAACGTGCAAGACCCCGCGATCCTTTTCTGCGACAATACAGGTGCCATTGCTAACGGCAAGGAGCCAAGGTCTCACTCTACCGCCAAACACTTTCTCCGACGCTTCCATGTGATACGTCAGTACGTACAAGGTGGCGATGTGAAGATTTGCAAAGTGCATACGGATCTAATGTGGCAGATCCGCTGACGATGCCTCTCCCGCTTGACAAGCATGAAAAACACCAGTTAGCTATGGGTGTTAAGCTTTTACCAAGTTGTAATCTACATTAATTTGTACTCTAGTGCAAGTGGGAGACTGAAGGAGATATGCCCTAGAGGCAATGAATAAAGTGTATTTCTTCATCATATCTCGTTTGTTCATAATATGTTTTTGTGTCAAGCTATAACCGAATTAAGCGGAAACATTAATATGGGTGTGATGCGTAAACAACCAGTTCCCTAGTAGCCTCTACTAAGACTAGTTTGATTACGTGATCGATGGTCGAGGTTTCTCGATCATAGCACATGGTGCCGGTCGGCAATGGAAGTCATATCGTTGGAGAACAATATGATGGACATACCCATATTTGGAGGACATAGTCATTACGCCTTTGACCGTGAGACCAACTCTTATTGTTATTCCTGGAAGATACTTTGATTGCACCAAACGTCGTATCTTAATTAGTATGACAATAACGGTGATATTTTTGGGTATCAGAAAGGAGTAGTTGAGTCGAGGGATCAAGAGCGGGATTTTCCAGTGCGCATAGCAGGATAGATACTCTAGGGCCCACTCGGTGAGATTATGTCTAATGAGCTTGCAAGCATGTGACTAGGTCACGGAGACATGAAATCATAGACGAGTAGAAGATAGCGTTGTCGGTAACGAGGTCAAGCTAGATATGGAGATATCTATGAACGACGCTCGGAAACGCTAAATATCGCAATGGCAAAAGGTTTAAGACTTTACGTTCAGGTTTGATAGATGAAAGTCATTCTTTATATCACAGGGATTAATTCATGGGGTCCAGGCCTACGAGTTAGTCATTGATCGGAGAGGAGTCTCGATCATGTCTGTTATTATATCGAACCGATAGGGTAACACACTTAAGAGGTTTCGACAAGACAACCGGAAAGGAAAGAGATCACCTGGAACGTCCCGGGAGAGGTCTGATGGAGATCGGGCAGCGACGAAAGAGTTTTCGGAGATAGAATATATAATATGTTTGATATTAATTAGTGTAATTAATGTCCAAATATGATTATATATATTTATTTTCGATTTTATTTAGGCTTATTTCCCTAAATGGGCCTTCTGGTCGAAAGAAGGCCCAAGAGGGGGAAAAT
Organism: Poa annua; assembly: GCA_026929855.1. Taxonomy (NCBI): domain Eukaryota; kingdom Viridiplantae; phylum Streptophyta; class Magnoliopsida; order Poales; family Poaceae; genus Poa; species Poa annua. The sequence goes on along the minus strand of CM049431.1, from coordinate 71,612,440 downwards.
TCCCTAGGGAATTCGGTGGGGGCTTGGGTTGCCAACCCAGGTGGGCCAAGAGGCCTACCAGGGGGCCGGCGCACCAGCCATAGCCGCACCAGGCATGTGGGGATAGTCCCAAATTGCCTGGTGAGGAGGTTGGCTCCCCCCTGGGAGCCTATATATAGAGGGGCTCCCATGGCCTTTTAATTCACCAATTAATTCCCCAATTCTCTCTTGATTTCGTGTTTCCCTTTGTCGGAGTTGCGCCGAGTTGAGAGGGGGGTCTCTTCCACCATAGCCCGCTGCCGCGCTACTGGTGTTCCGGTCCAAGTCTTCCGCTGCTCGTCCTGGACTGGAGCTTCGGAGGCCGTCGTTTCCACCGTACGTGTGTAACGCCCTGCGAGGTGCTGCGCTAGCGGTGCTCGGAGGTCTGCTTCCTCTACACGACCTTGAGGTCGGCTTCGTCGGTCTTCATCGACAACGTTTGTGCGGGAACGTAATCCCCGCTTTCGGTCTACAAGGGTGTGTATTCCGATCTCCGTTCGTACTACTATATCTGCATAGAATAGATCTTGACATGTTTTAGGGATATCATTGCTAGGAAACTTATTGTTTTCTGCACACGATACCCTTCACCCCATCCATTGCACAGCCCCTCATCGTCAGAGCCGGCAACACAACTTCAAGGGTAGACAATTGTCAATCACAACAACTCTGTGACTCATGCTCGACCTTTCGGCCTTCGTGTTCCGAGGCCATATCTGCATATGCTAGGCTCGACACAATAACCTCCACGTAGCACTTGTGCAACATGGCTTATACCCACTATATGCGAATGACGATATGTCAGACACCCGATCGTCACAGCCGGCCTCATAACGTAGAACTTTCTTGGTGGTGCTCGTTGGAGGAAGAACACTTGTGGTATTTTGAAGGGATCATCTTATATATAACTACCGGCGCGTAACTAATATATACTAATATGTATAATCACACAATATAAGATGCGCGCAAAACATCAAATGTAAAGCGATATGATATAGTCCATTGCGCCATGGTATTCTTGGCGCCCGCAGTTCATAAACAATTTAATAAACATACCTTGACCATATCACATTGTCCCTGCAAAATAAAGTTAGACGCTTCTACTTTATATTTTGCATATTTTACGTGGCTTGGGGCTGTCGTAAATAGAACCTCTTCATACCTACGAACCTTATGACCACAACAACGATCCAATAATTGCATGTTTAAGCATCCCTTTCGGTCCCTCCATTGAAAATGCAAAGCCAACTAAAGAGAGAGAAACAGACACCCGCTAGCCACATATACGGTACAAGCCGTATGTCAGTAGTGAAACCAATATCACGTAAGCGTACGCGTAAAGTCGGTCCGGGCGGCTTCATCAACTCGATGCCTCTTGAATCACAAGTGCACGCTAGAGGGTAGCAAATAACAGGAATGGTGCCCTCGTGCAGAACACGGGTTCTAACAGCGTACAACTATATCTACGATATATTGGCTCTGATACCACTGAAGGGGATCGCATGCAGAAAACAAAGATTTTCCTAGCAACGATAGCCTTAAAACATGCCAAGATCTATTCTATGCAGATATAGTAGTACGGCGGAGATCAAAATACATACCCTCGTAGACCGAATAGCGGGGATTACGCTCCCGCACAAGCGTTGATGATGAAGACGACGTAGCCGACCTCTAGGTCGTGAAGAACTCGGCGCAATGAAGACGATGAAGATGACCTCGAGGTCGGGTGGAGGAAGTAGGCCTCCGAGTACCGCTAGCGCCGCACCTCGCATGGCGTTACACACATACGGTGGAGACGACGGCCTCCAAAGCTCCAGTCCAGGACGAGCAGCGGAAGACTTGGACCGGAACACCAGCAGCGCGGCAGCGGGCTATGGTGGAGGGACCCCCCTTCTCTACTCCGTGCAACTCCGACAAAGGGAATCACGAGATCGAGAGTGAATTGGGAAATTAATTGGTGAATTAAAAGGCCAGGGGTGCCCCTTCTTATATAGGCTCCCGGGGGGAGCCAACTTTGCCAGCCAGGCAATGTGGGACTATCCCCCATTGCCTGGTGTGGCTCTAATAGATGCGTCGACCCTAGGTGGGCCCCATTTGGCCCACCTAGGTCGGCCATCCATCCCCCACCGAATTCACTTGAGGAATTTTCCCCTTTTGGGCCTTCTTTCGACCAGAAGGCCCATTTAGGGAAATCAGCCTAAATAAATTCGAAAATAAATATATAAAATCATATTTAGACATTAATTACACTAATTAATATCAAACATATTATATATAATTTATTCTAGCTCCGAAAACTATTTCGTCGCTGCCCGATCTCAATCGGACCATTCCCGGGACGTTCCCGGTGATCTCTTTCCTTTCCGGTTGTCTTGTCGAAACCCCTTAAGTGTGTTACCCTACCGGTTCGATATAATAACAGACATGATCGAAAACTCCTCTCCGATCAATGACTAACTCGTAGGCCTGGACCCCATGAATTAATCCATGTGATATAACGAATGACTTGAAGGGGATCGTGTGCAGAAAACAAAAAAATTCCTAGCAACGATATCGTTAAACTAGCCAAGATCTATACTATGCAGATATAGAAGTACGGCGGAGATCGGAATACATACCCTCGTAGACCAAATAGCGGGGATTACGCTCCCGCACAAGCGTTGACGACGAAGACGATGTAGCCGACCTCTAGGTCGCGAAGAACTCGGCGCGACGAAGACGACAAAGATGACCTCGAGGTCGGGTGGAGGAAGTAGGCCTCCGAGTACTGCTAGCGCAGCACCTCGCAGGGCGTTACACACATACGGTGGAGACGACGGCCTCCGAAGCTCCAGTCCAGGACGAGCAGCGGAAGACTTGGACCGGAACACCAGCAGCGCGACAGCGGGCTATGGTGGAAGAGATCCCCCTCTCAACTCGGCGCAACTCCGTCAAAGGGAATCACGAGATCGAGAGAGAATTGGGGAATTAATTGGTGAATTAAAAGGCCAGGGGTGCCCCTTCTTATATAGGTTCCTGGGGGGAGCCAACCTTGTCAGCCAGGCAATGTGGGACTATCCCACAGCCTGGTTCGGCCAAGGCAGCATGCGCCGGCCCTAGGTGGGCCCCATTTGGCCCACCTAGGCCGGCCAAGCCTCCCCACAAAATTCCCTTGAGGGTTCTCCCCCCCCCCCCCCCCCTCCATGGGCCTTCTTTCTACCAGAAGTCCCATTTAGGGAAATCAGCCTAATAAATTTGAAAATAAATATATAAAATCATATTTAAATATTAATTACACTAAAAATATCAAACATATTATATATAATTTATTCTAGCTCCGAAAACTATTTCGTCGCTGCCCGATCTCCATCAGACCATTCCCGGGACGTTCCCGGTGATATCTTTCCTTTTCGGTTGTCTTGTCGAAACCCCTTAAGTGTGTTACCCTAGCGGTTCGATATAATAACAGATACGATCGAGACTCCTCTCCGATCAATGACTAACTCGTAGGCCTGGACTCCATGAATTAATCCCTCTGATATAACGAATGACTTTCATCTATCAAACATGGACGTCTAGTCTTAAACCCTTTGTCACGGCGATACTTGGCGTGTCCGAGCATCATTCTCATATATCTCCATATCTAGCATGATCTCGTTACCGACATCACTATCTTCTACTCGTCCGTGATATTATGTCAGCTGGTGACCTAGTCACATGTTTGCAAACTCATTTGACATAATCTCACCGAGTGGGCCCTAGAGTATCTATCCGGCTATGTGGACTGAAAAATCCCGTTGTTGACCCCTCGTCTCAACTACCCCCTTCCGATACCCAAAAGTATCACCGTTATTGTCATACTAAATAAGATACGACGTTTGGTGCAATCAAAGTATCTTCCAGGAATAACAATAAGAGTTGGTCTCACGGTCAAAGGCGTAATGACTATGTCCTATAAATAATGGGTATGTACATCACATCGTTGAACCAACGACATGACTTCCATTGCCGACCGTCGCCATGCCCTATGATCGGAAAACCTTGATCATCAATCGCGCAACGAGACTAGTCTTAGTAGAGGCTACTAGGGACCTGGTTGTTTATCTATCACACATGTATTAATGTTTCCGCGTAATACAGTTAAGCACGGTATAAAACATATAATGAACGATTGGGATATTGCCAATAAACTATGTTTATTAAGTGCCTCTAGGGCATATTCCCTTCATGACTTTCATCTATCAAACCTGGACGTCTAGTCTTAAACCCTTTGTCATGGCGATACTTAGCGTGTCCGAGCATCATTCTCAGATATCTCCATACCTAGCATGATCTCGTTACCGACAACAGTATCTTCTACTCGGCCATAATATTATGTCAGCTGGTGACCTAGTCACATGTTTGCAAACTCATTTGACATAATCTCACCGAGTGGGCCCTAGAGTATCTATCCGGCTATACGGACTGACAAATCCCGTTGTTGACCCCTCGTCTCAACTACCCCCTTCCGATACCCAAAAGTATCACCGTTATTGTCACACTAAATAAGATACGACGTTTGGTGCAATCAAAATATCTTCCAGGAATAACAATAAGAGTTGGTCTCACGGTCAAAGGCGTAATGACTATGTCCTATAAATAATGGGTATGTCCATAACATCGTTCAACCAACGACATGACTTCCACTGCCGATCGGCGCCATGCCCTATGATCGGAAAACCTCGATCATCAATCACGCAACGAAACTAGTCTTAGTAGAGGCAACTAGGGACCTGATTATTTATCTACCACACATATATTAATGTTTTCACTTAATACAGTTATAGCATGGTATAAAACATATAATGAACAATTGGGATCTTGCCAATAAACTATGTTTATTAAGTGCCTCTAGGGCATATTCCCTTCACTGATGTGCACAAGCACGCAACAATTTCTATGTTGTCTTTCTTTGTCATGTTTTCTGCCATCGATCTCAAAGTATGAAATTGATTAATTATATGGTGTTCTCAAAGTGTTTGTTGTGATGCCAAGTACCAGATATAAACAGGGGAATGAGCTATTTTGACCAGAGAGAGATTGGAGAGGGCAAATCAAGGTTTTTTTGGGGTGGGGGGGGTGGGGGGTGGGTGGGGGGTCCGGTAATAATGTCAATCAAAAGGAGTGTTCCGTCTCAAGATTTCTTAGATTTTTTACAACTATATTAAGACTTCGAAACCAAAATTATTAAGATTTGTTCATATATAGACGATTATCTTATAAAGTTTACAAAATTAAAAATTCATAGATTGGATTTCTATAATTAATATATAACTACTATATGCATAGATGGTCATATTACGACTAATCAAATGAATTTCAATTGAACGTTGAATTATGTGGTTATCTTTTATATACACATGAATTATTCGTCGACGGAAGACTCTGTGTCGACGGTGTTTGAACGAATGATAATGCAGTTTTGCGACACATTTTTTTCACCTGGTGTAACACACGGGCTTTTTTACTAGTTAATTAAAAAAATTGTGAACTCCTTAATTATTCGGGTATTCAGCTAGACAGCTAGTACAAGTACACTACAAACATGATGTACAGTACTATACTAAGGGGGATATTTGATGATAACCCCCCAGATGCAATTATGTTTGCTCCCAGTCCCCCTAGATGTGCAATGAACAAAACAAAATGATAGTACTTGTTCACTGATATGGAGTTGTGAAAGAGAGCCCAAATAGGATGGTGGTCCGGTGCATGCCTGTTTCTGTTGGGTAACTTGGCCCTACACGTACGTTCAGTTCCCAAAAGAGTTCCCCGGCCGGCCGTCCCGTCCGTCGGTGCATGCCCCCACAAGGTTCGGAACTGTACCAGGTCCAGGGTCAACAAAAGAGAGAAGCACCACCGCCGTACCACCACCGGATGAGAACCCGACGGCCGCGCGCCGCCGGGCCCGGAAAAGCAGGCGCGCGAAAGGAACGTATTTGGCTAGTACCTACTACTCCAGTTGGCTGGATGGAGAATTGGAGATCCATGCAAGCAGCAAGCGCTCGACTCTCCTACGTGGTCATGTGGAAGGCGAGGCGGCTACGTGCCCGGCTCCTCCTCACAAGAGCAGGCCACCTCCTGGCCTAGCCTCTCCCCGTCCCGTCCCTCTCCCTGCCCCCCATCTCCGTCTATCCATCCATCCATCTATCGCCTCCTTCCCCGACGCAACGCCAACTGCATGGCTCCGCCACACACCTCCGCTCGCGCCGCACTGCCGCACCACCTCCGCCACGCACCGCTCCATAACTATCTGCGCCTCCGCGACCTCCCCGCCTTTGCTTTTCTTCCAGCGACGACTCCATCGCCATATATACCTACTAGTCTAGTAGAGAACAGTGTATGTGTTACGCCTACCAAGTACACACACTGCAAGGTATAGCTAGCTCACCTCAGTTCTTCCTTCCCAGCCCAATCCCAGGACGACACGGCCAGCCAGCTACCGCCCGTCGCGTCTCTCCTCTTTTCGTTCGAGTATATATCTCAGTGGCATTTCAGCCGGCCGGTGGAGCGTACGTGATGAATAACCAGTGTGTGCCCAGCTGGGATCTGGAAGACACGGTTGGCGGGGGGATCAACCCTGTGTCCGCTGGCCCAGCGCTGCGCATGGCTTCTCATCCGGCGCCGGTCGCCGTCCCCATGCCGGACCAGTACGACGAAGTCGCGGAGCTCACGTGGGAGAAGGGCAACATCTTCTGGCAGGGCCTACTCAACCGCTCAACGGCGCCCAAGTACCCCGCCGCGCCGGCGCCGGCGCCGTCGCAGATGCACGTCATCGGCAACGTGGGAGATCACCGCGAGACGCTCGAGGCGGTGGTCGGAGAGGCGGCCGCGCGGCTGTCATCGCAGCACGTCGCGCTTCAGCGTGTGCCTGCAGCCGCACCTTGGCTCGGCGTGGGCGCGCCCGCAGACGGGCTCGTCCCGTGCGACGACGTGGCGGAGGGGGAGGCGCGGACGAAGCGGGCGCGTCTGGTGGGCGAGGACGGGCGGGTGTGCGCCAGCCAGGGGAGCGCCGCGCCCGGCCGCGGCGGCAGCACGCTCCTCACGCTGGAGACCTGCGGGACCGGCGCCGACGATGTGTGCGGGCTCACGACCACCACATACAACTCCAACTCGCTGGACCACGGCTCCCCGGAGGAGACGGAGAACACGAGCTTCGGCGGAGGCGCCAGCGATTCCCGCTGCTTCAGCCGTCGGTCGCAGGCAAGCAAAACACAATCTCAGACGTTTCAAGCATGCATGTGTCGATCGTACGCATCTCGCATGCACGTACGTACGGGCTTGCAGATTCCCTGTGTATGCTTTTGTTTCTTTGCTTCCACCATCTAACTGCTGCCTTATATGCATCTGTGTTGGGATCGATACAAAAGAGAGACGGGCTGTGCGACGAGGCGGAGAACATCGTGATCAAAGGCGAAGCTCCCGTTAGGTCATCAATTTCAAATAAGAGGAGCCGAGCCGCTGCCGTCCATAACGAATCCGAGCGTGTAAGCAACAACCTGATCTTCTGCAATCATGAATACATGACAATGATCTTTTGCTTAAATTTCCACATTGTTATATACTAGCTGCTGTACTCTTTGATTATGACATGTGTTAGGATCTAGGTTCAAGCAATCCGTGCCTTTGGTATATTTCTGCACGTGTGTACGTGCACTCGTGCGTAAAGTGGTAGTGCATGACGGTAGAGTATGTGGGTTATGTGTCTCCAATTTTACTCTCCACAAAAACAAATCGAGTTTTGGAGCTTGATTAGGTTCAACTTGTTCTCCCTCATCCTCAAAGTCAAGTGAACTCAAGTTGAGCCCAGTTGGAGACCAAGGTAGAAATCACATTAGCTGGAATTTGTCATGAACTAGTTTTAAAGCTAATGTACGAAGGACCTAGCTACAAATTTCCGCAACCTCCTTCGAAACGGCCGTTATGAATACAAGAAATTCAATGGATATGACCATTTTGATGTCGCTTTCGACTTGGATATTGGACTAAAAACGTTCCACGGAAAAGGCCTGGTATAAATTTATCCAATCATTAACAAGCTAAATAAAAGGGCTTTTCGAGTTTGTATGCATATGACGATGAGACTATGAGACTGTTAAATTTCCGTGATATAATTTCTAACTATACAGCTTAAAGGGGAAAAAATCCAAATCCGTTTTTCCTTCCTTCAGTACAGTCACTTCATGAAATAAAATCAATTTTAATTTCCTCCTATCCAAAATTGATTTACTTGGACCAATACATGAGATTCTTATGTGATTCGAGGGATTTGTTCTTCTACTATGGGGTCTAGGAGTAGCATTACTTACCAACCCCATTTATTCTGCCTTATTGAATGGGTGTGGTGATCCATGTGCTTGCTATGAGCTAAGTCGATTGAAGTGACATTCTCCCAAGGAACTACCGGTAGGAATGAGTTCGTCGGCACAAGAGATGTTGACAGTCAAGCATCTCGAAAAGATTGTTCGAGAGGATAGTGAAGGATAAATTATTGGGGGAGGAAAGTGTGTCGAAATGGCATTCGACCACATGTTCGGGAATAGTCCTGGGAATGGGGGGAGATGAGGAGGTAAAATTCCCCGCTCCACGCACATTCAGATTGTGTGTTCTCTCTCAATTGTGATCACTCATGTCTTTGAGTTTGGATGCCTAATTTAACCCCTTTGCACCTTGATAAACTATAAAGTCCATAAGTGATAAGTTGTCCCATCTACGCATACACACATATGTACATCCAGATCGCCATGACGACCTCTAGAAATCTCCAACTGTAAACCATACTATCAACGTTGATCCCTAATCAATCCTAGATTCACCAGTCACATCCTCCTCAAATAGTCGACTCATATGATGTTGTTAGCGAACAGTCTTAGGGGACGCGCTTTAGTTTATTGCACAATAGAAGCTTTCCATGTAGACTAGTGCATATAAACATCAAGATGTTTGTTAATGTATTTGCTATGTTTTCTCAATTAAAGGAGCAGTCGTTTCCGTAGAAGTCTGAGAAAATCAACCATCACAGGATCTTCGAGATATAACCTCCTAGCTTTTTCTTGTAATAAACTCTCCTAATCTCACATTGATTTAAAGCAACGAGGAAATTTTGAGAGGTTAGGGCATGTATAACAAGCTAGATATGTCTTGAATTATTCATAAGACGAGAGAGAGAGAGAGAGAGAGAGAGAGAGAGAGAGAGAGAGAGAGAGAGAGAGAGAGAGAGAGAGAGAGAGAGAGAGAGAGAGAGAGAGAGAGAGAGAGAGAGAGAGAGAGAGAGAGAGAGAGAGAGCAATTACGAGTTAACAAACAAGATCTCTTCGCCTTGCTTTTAAAGTGTGTTAGGTTAGATTTTTGGAGCGTCATGTCTTAACAAACGTCATTACAATGTTGCTTGTTTCAAACTCCTAGGTACCAGCAACAAGGTCAATTCTTAGGGAGAAAACCTTTTTTTCTACCTCCTCCTATTATTCCCTCCATATCTTCAAACATTTTATATTCAAGTCTATAAAATATTTGTGCTTACTCTTGTATATGTCAACCGGTTTTGTTGGGGAACAAACTACAGAAGAGAAAAACATGCATGTGTGCAAGTTCAAACCAACACTACTGAGTGCAGAAATTTGTGGAAGCAAAAAATTCAAAATAGTCAACGCTGAATCCCACGGTTAGATTGTACCTCGTAGGCATTAGAGTATCTCCTTGTGAAGACACCCGATCTGTCAATAAGCTTTCTACGTAGGTCCAAAAATCTATTTCATGTAGCTTGGAGAGGAAATTAGGTGTCCCTGATACAAGATCCTTTACACGTAAGACATATCACTCATGCTATGTGGGATCCAGAAAAAGACAATGCCTCTGAGGTATCATGTGTTTCGGCATAGAGTCTCCACGACTGTCCTTCTACAATTAGGGTTTGTCACGGTGCAAGGGAGGCTGGTCGTGGTGGCTTGATGTACACTCCTTAGTGCCACCCTCAAGTATATATATGGGGCAACACGTCCAAGTTAGCCTACCTAGAAAGCCGAGTCCCATATGGATTCCTCTTGTAGTCAGCCAAGGGGGGAGAGGAATTATTGTGGACTCCAACTGCACATACGGCTAGGCTTGGGGTGCCTTGTCCCCAAAGACACCCCCATGCGGTTGTTCAGGGGTTGTTCCATAATTTTCTAAAATATTCTGAATTCTATGGCACGTTTTGAAACCTTTCACAATATTCTAGAACCTTTTGGTACTTTCCATATATATCATGGGATACTTCCGGACACGTTCTAGACCACCTAGGACATTTTGAAACCATTGTGAGATCATCCAAGTCACTATCGGAATTGTGTTTTTATCCATATCATAGTTGTGCTCATTAATGTTGCTTAACAATTAAGTGTGTGAGGCTTGGTTTGAATGTTGATGTGCACCGGAACACTTTCCGGTCAATATATAACAACGAGCGGGAGAGAGATACCTATAAGGGTTCACACAAATCTACGAAGATCTTTATCATGTGAAGCTAGCTTTATTATTCCATTTACCCTTTCTTTTACTTCGTGATTCTCCATACAACATAAGAAGAGACTTGGATTTCTGACTGCATTCTCCATATAGGTATCTTTTATATCTTCTAGCGGTATCCCGATGTCAACACCTTGATCACTATACCTAGTTGACCGTGCCCATGTCGTGCACCGACTAGGAAGTGTTTATGAGGGTCTCATCTTCAAAAGAAAAAACCTAGCCGCGACAACCGTAAATTAATCTAGATGTGGTCGAAGCGATGGAAAGTTTGCCAACTAGCTAGCCAAGCCCAATTGGTTGCCATTCTTATGTTTAGAACCCAATTGTGCGAGACATGGGATGGGGTGTGGATGAATCATTACTATTCCAAAATTGATAGGAAAAAGTATCCAGAAACATTGGAAAAAACATAATAATTTGCTAATTCAATGATAACTCCATTTTCTCAAATATAGAAGACACAAACCACCATGTTATTTCGCTTGCCGATCAACTCAAACGTGCCTCTTGTTGCAGAAACGAAGGGACAGGATCAACCAGAAGATGCAAACCTTGCAAAAGCTCGTCCCCAACTCAAGCAAGGTACTGTATTTCCCCATGGAAAGCACATAACAGGATCAAGAAATTCATGAGCAAATCAGCAAATGCCAATGTCGAGCTTTTCAATAACACGATTTGATATGGTGACTTTCGTCAGACGGACAAGGCGTCGATGCTGGACGAGGTGATCGACCACCTGAAGCAGCTGCAGGCTCAGGTGCAGATGATGAGCCGGATGAGCAGCATGATGATGCCCATGGCGATGCCGCAGTTGCAGATGTCCGTGATGGCCAACATGGCCCAGATAGCCCAGATGGCGCAGATGGGCCTCGGCATGATGAACATGACCGGGCCCCTCGCTCAGCCCGCATATCCCGGCCTGGCCACGCCCATGATGCACTCTCCCACCCCTTTTGTTCCGATGCAGCCCTGGAACGCCGCCGCCGACAGGCAGAAGCAGCCCGCCGCCGCCGCCGTACCGGACGCCTACTCCTCCTTCCTCGCTTGCCAAGCGGCGCAGCAGAATGCGCAGGTACGCACGTAACGTCCGTATATCAGATCTCCGAGCACTGTTCGCTCGCGATTCTTTGGTAGATTCTTACGTCGAATTTCTGTAGCAGCAGCAGCAGCACCATGCCCAACCCAATGGCATGGAGGCGTACAGCAAGATGATGGCCATGTACCAGAAGCTAAGCCAGCACCAGACGCAGCCAGGCAGCTCCATAGAGTGATGATCCTACATCACCTGTACAGCATCATATGCCATTGGATAGTTGGATATGAGAATCCATCGACACACAACAGCACCTGTCACACTCACACCATGTATTTTTATATCGTGTTGCCGTCTTTTTTAGCTTGTATAAATCACCTCCAGATCATTACTACTGTGCATCATTTTGACAGTATGAAGTTCGAGATCTTTTTCAGCTTGTGAAATCACTGCCACATGTTACATGGAAGTGTCTTTGACTCTCTTAAACTATCCTTGCAAAAAATAAAAACTCTCCTAAATTATCATTTTTTTCATTTTACTTTTACATTAGTCGTGACGAGATATTCAAAACTGTATGTCATTCAAAAATGTTTTGAAAACTTTCTTTTACATTTTAGAGGAAACACAACTGACATTTGCGTTTCTTTACATTGGAAAGAGAGAGTTGCTAAAACCTCCGAGGAGGTACAGTGCCAAAAAACTTTCTTTTACATTGATAGTTATCAAAAATTTAACATGTGTTTTAGCAAATTTTAATATCGTAACCACCAAATTATAATAACTTTGTTGAGGTTTATCAAAAACATATTTAGTATGAAAATTTATTGCATTATTTTATTGCAAGTTTTGTTGGTTCTTTAATAGAGAGAGGTCTAACATTTCCCCATATGAATTTACTCTTCTTTATCGATATTTGGAATTTATCCGCACGAAAAGTTAGATATTTTTATTACTTGAAAACACATCCAAATTCATCGAAAGCGGAATTCGGATGCTCAAGTTATGCTCGTTTTGATTTTTGATGTTTATGTAGTTGTCACAGGGGAGTTAGTCTAGGACTTGCAAAAGTTTTGGTAAAATTTGCTTGGTGTATCTAGAGAATAGCTCCACGCACATTCGGTGGGCCCATATTGCCATTTGAAAGTTTCAGAGTTTACATCAAGACTTTTGGCCCACGCAGGAAAAACAACACTTACACCCTGCGTGAAAAGGACTCTTGCATAAAAATAAACACTGAAGAGTATAAAACATCTCAACAAAAAATGAAAATTACAACGAGATCCTTGAGATGCCCTTCATCTTCAACTTCCAGACTTTGTTGACGGTGTGCCGCAGCTACCGCTCCTCCCAGAATCGGCTTGACGTTGTTGGTTGCGGACGAGAAGTCGTCGAACGGGTCTAGAAGACCACATCCGTCCTAGAGACGGAGAAGAAGGATAAACCCTCGATGAAGCTCCATTTTAGGCCATTTTAGGCGATGAAGGATAACGTTGGAGTTGGTGGAGGCCATTTTAGGCGGTCTTCTTCCCAAGTGTTTCCAAGTTTTGCAGAATGTTTCTCTCCTCTATTGTTGACCCTCCAAAATTTTACTATCTCTTAATCTCTTCAATGATTATTACTCCATTTTTAGGGCAAAAAGGGAGAGAAAATCTGGACTTACAATTTCACCAAATCAACTTCTCCTCTTATTGAGGGGAAGCTATTGGGTTTAGATCTTGGAATTTCTTTGTTCATTTTGTTCTTGTTCCTCCTTTCTTATTTCTTTGTGTGATTACTTAATTTTGGTGAATTTTGAGAGCGAAGGATTTGACTACTTCATATGTTTTTGTCATTGCATTACATTATATTCATCGGTTTGATTTTCCATGTGATTCCAGAAAGTGAAGAGATAGCCTTGGGTCGGGAGGTGCCACATGGCACTCAACTTAGCAATTTCCGTTCATGAAACATTCCCTCCGTCTGGAGAAAAAATGTCGTTAAAATTGATGTATCTAGGACTAAATATGTCTAAATATCTCCATTTTAACAACATTCTTTTACGTACGGTGTTTGTATCAGTAGTCCGTCCCCTTGAGTAGGCCCTCGTATTGTATTCCACCGGCAAATGAATGTAGGAGGCGACTCGGGTGAGTGGATCAATCATTGTGCAGCCTAACTCGCCGTCGACGCCAACCGCTGGAACTTCTACGGATCTTCTTTACTCCCCCAACAGGATCCACGTCCATCCCGTCCTCCTTGCAGCCATATTTGCGTATGCTGCAGAGATATTTTTCGGTGCAGTGTGACGTGATGATATCCATGGCGACGGACGGAGTTGCTGGTCCGCACTGGTAGCAGTACTCTACCCAGCCAGCCTCAACAGCGATAATAATGATGATAGAATGCACCGACACCGACACACATGCTTAGTTTAGCTTAGGCAGATGATCGCAAGCGGTAAAGACGATGCCGTACCGGTGGTGGGTACGTTCAGGTACAGGGTACAGCTTGCCTTCCTTTTGACCCCATGGGCGCGCACATGCCGCGGACCGCGGGGAAACCAGCTCCATCCATCCATCCCCGGATAACAAATTCAAAAGAGAAGACTAGTGTCGGCCGGCCAAACTGATCGCCTGCGGTGGTGACCAATGCCCATTTCCGGAGCGCCATCTTATAATTTGATCTCACATCCGTGATGACTACTACACTCCGGTTTAGACCCAACAGGTTCACACGAAACCAAAAACAAGAGCGTTGGGGATCGATGGAAGATGAACAGGAGTTTACCCTTGGATCAATTGGCTTGCGTTTGCTTGTTCTGAACTTTCGATGATCGATGGTGATGCTATCCCATCCCCATTGATCCCTTGGGCCAACACGCGCCAAGAACATGCTGTGCTGGAGATCTGGATCAAACGACGTGCAGCAACGCGGGACAGCTAATGGGATTTTAAAGTGCATGACACGGCGGCTGACGGAGGAAGATGCGATGCTTCGTCTTTGGCTGGACGCTGTTGTATACGTAGCTGCGTGCCCAACACTCTTCTGTTTGACCGGAGCAGGCCCGGGAATTTCTTCCACCCCTTCACAGCCCTACTACCCCCTCCTACGAGGAGCAAAGGTCGTTGCACATCGATCTGGAAAGAGACAGAGACCATGGTAGAAAATGCCTTTGGTGTGTAGGACTACTGCTTGTGCCCATGCTGATGCCACAAGAAATGCTACTGTAGGGTAGGGTCTTTATCGAAGGTAGCAGTTGGAGACTGGATAATTCGGCCGCGTGCTTTGACACTTTTAGTTACTGCGAACCAATCATGTTAGTCCTAGTAGGGGAATCTACAGCAAAAGGCAGCGGTGAAGCTGAAGCTCATCCGTTCTTTGGAGCCAGAGCAGGCTTGTAAATTTACCGCGCGCGGGAACTTTGTATTTTTTAGAAGAACTACCGCGCGCGGGAAACTGGTTTGGACATTCAAATGCGCCGGGCTAACATTTCTCTTTAGCTGAGGCATTCAGTCAGCCAGTTTTCTAATTATGAGATTACAATGGGGAAGGATGAAAATTGCCGTACTGAAGGATCTGTTGTTTTATGATGATCCAAATTCATATGATGAAGTGAAGTGAGCGGCTAACTTCGGAGCGAAGCGGAGCCCCGTCGTCGGGAGGCTTGGGCCGTAGCGTAGCGAGGAAGTTAGTCCACCGGCCCATCCTGCGCTCGCGGGGGTGCGGGGGCGGCAGCCCCGCGGTACGGAACGGATCGTATCCGAGTCGGATCGCAACCGACTTAGGGTTTCTGCGCTCTATAAATACATCTTGTAAGTCGCCTGCTGGGGTAAGCCATACATTGTAAACCCACGGCGTTTGTAACCTCACCCGATATAGTGAAGTATTGCTGGCTGGCGCCCGTGGTTTTTTCCTCTCCTTTGTTTGGAGGGGTTTTCCACGTTAAAATCGCGTGTCCCCGTTGGTTTGATTGTTCCGCTCTTCGTTGTTTCTTGTTATCTCCTAAAACAAGTGGTATCAGAGCCCGTGTTTTAGATCTGTTTTCAGATTAGGCTTTTTGGATGGCATCGATGAAGTTCGATCTACCGTTGCTGGACTACAAGACGAGATTCTCGTTATGGCAGGTCAAGATGCGTGCGATCCTCGCACAGTCCAATGATCTTGACGAAGCGCTGGAGAAATTCGGCGATAAGGCGGCGGCCGAGTGGTCTGCCGATGAGAAGAGAAAAGACCGTAAGGCTACGTCTCTTATTCAACTGCATCTATCTAATGATATCCTGCAAGAAGTTCAACAGGTGAAAACCGCAGCCGCGCTGTGGGCTAAGCTGGAGTCGATCTGCATGTCAAAGGATCTAACCAGCAAGATGCATGTGAAGATGAAGTTGTTCTCGCACAAGTTGCAAGAAGGTGGTTATGTAATGAATCACATATCGATCTTCAAGGAGATCGTTTCCGACCTAGTGTCGATGGAGGTAAAATATGAGGATGAAGATCTAGCCCTCTTACTCCTAGTTTCGCTGCCAAATTCCTATGCAAATTTCCGTGATACCATACTGCTTAGTCGTGATGAACTAACCACTTCTGAAGTTTATGAGACCCTCATGACGAGGGAAAAGATGAAGGGTATGGTACAGAAGGAGGAGTCATCCTCTTCGAAGGGTGATGCTTTGGAGGTCCGTGGTAGACCTCAGCAGCGAGACAACAACAACTACAACAACAACAGAGACAAGAGCAAGGGCGACAGAGGTCGCTCAAAGTCTAAAGGCCGTGATAAGTTCTGCAGGTATTGTAAGAAGACTAACCACAACATTGATGATTGTTGGAAACTGCAGAACAAGGAGAAAAGAAAAGGTGCTTACCAACAGAAAAATAATGAAGGTAATGATACCGACGAGGCTGTTGTTGTTGATGGTAGTTCTGATGGCGAATCCCTAGCTGTTTTAGCTGCATGTGTTTCACGTCAGGATGAATGGATTCTAGATTCTGCATGTTCTTTTCATATTTGCTGTAACAGAGATTGGTTCAGTTCTTATGAGTTAGTGCAGACTGGAGACTTTGTGCGTGTGGGGAACGACCAACAATGCACCATTGCTGGCGTTGGATCAGTTCAGATCAAGACCCATGATGGCATGACACGCACGTTGACGGACGTGAAGCACATACCAACCATGGCGAGAAATTTGATCTCGCTCAGTACTCTTGATTGTGACGGGTACAAGTATACCGGCGGGAACAGACTCCTGAAGGTATCAAAAGGTTCTCTCATTACTATGGTTGGTGATATGAATTCTGCTAAGTTATATGTTCTTAGAGGCAACGTTTTATCTGGTACTGTTGCTGTTGTTTCTCATGATGATGCAAATAAAACTAACATCTGGCATAAGCGTCTTGGACACATGAGCGAACTTGGTATGGCAGAATTGATCAAGAGAGAGTTGCTGCATGACTGCAGTTTGGGTAAGATGTAATTTTGTGAACATTGCATATTTGGTAAGCACACGAGAGTTAAGTTCAATGCTTCCATTCATACCACCAAAGGTACACTTGATTATGTACATGCTGATGTTTGGGGGCCGTCACGTAAGCCCTCATATGGTGGTGCTCGTTATATGCTTACTATTATTGATAATTGCTCTAGGAGAGTTTGGCCTTATTTCATGAAAAATAAGGATGATTCGTTTGCTGCTTTTAAAGAGTGGAAAGCTATGATAGAAAGGCAAACTGAGAGGAAGGTGAAAATTCTTCGTACTGACAATGGTGGTGAATTTTGTTTGAATGTTTTTAATGATTATTGCAGAACAGAAGGGATTGTCAGGCACCTCACCATCCCGTACACGCCTCAGCGAAACGGAGTAGCGGAGCGGATGAACAGGACTATCATGTCTAAAGCTCGCTGCATGATATCTAACGCTCGCATGAGTAAGCGTTTTTGGGCTGAGGCGGCTGCCACCGCATGTTACTTGATAAATAGGTCACCATCTATTCCCCTCGACAAGAAAACTCACATTGAGGTATGGTCTGGTACTCCTGCTGATTATTCACAACTTAAGGTTTTCGGTTGCACTGCTTATGCTCATGTTGATAATGGAAAGTTAGAGCCGAGAGCTATTAAGTCTGTTTTCATTGGTTATGGTTCGGGAGTAAAAGGATATAAGTTGTAGAATCCCGAAACTAACAAGGCATTCATGAGCAGGAGTGTTGTTTTCAATGAATATGTTATGTACTTTGATAAGTTGTCCTCAGATGTTTCAGAAAGTTCTGATGAGGAACAGGTTCGTGTCGAGGTGGAGCATCCTGTGGAAAAGGATAATGTCATCGTTGACAATGATGGTGATACATCAGATGATTCTGATAATGATACTGTTCAGCACTCACCTCCTGTTTTGCAGCCAGAAAATCAGTCCATCGCTGATCGCAGAACAAGGAGGAATAATGTTAAACCTACACGGTTAGTTGAGGAGTGTAAC
Organism: Poa annua; assembly: GCA_026929855.1. Taxonomy (NCBI): domain Eukaryota; kingdom Viridiplantae; phylum Streptophyta; class Magnoliopsida; order Poales; family Poaceae; genus Poa; species Poa annua. Next base: position 71,594,416 of record CM049431.1, on the reverse strand, counting down.
ATTGTTAATTATGCTCTGAGTTGTGCAGAACAGGTGGAGCATGGACATGAGCCGTCCACGTATACTGAAGCTATTGCCACAAGTGATCGTGATAAATGGATCTCTGCTATGCAAGAGGAGATGCAGTCACTTGAGAAGAATTGCACATGGGATGTTGTGCGTTTGCCTAAACAAAAGAAGGTTGTCCGCTGTAAGTGGATCTTCAAGAGAAAGGATGGTTTGTCTCCAAGTGAGCCTCCAAGATTTAAGGCAAGGTTAGTGGCAAAAGGTTTCAGTCAAATCCCTGGTATTGATTACAATGATGTTTTCTCTCCGGTTGTCAAGCATAGTTCTATTCGGACATTTTTCTCCATTGTTGCTATGCGTGATCTTGAGCTTGAGCAGTTAGATGTTAAAACTGCGTTTCTGCACGGAGAGTTGGAGGAGGAGATATACATGGACCAGCCAGAAGGGTTCATAGTGCCGGGTAAGGAGGATCTTGTTTGTAAGTTGAAAAGGTCTCTCTACGGTTTGAAACAATCCCCTCGTCAATGGTATAAAAGGTTTGATTCATTTATGTTGTCACATGGTTTTAAGAGGTCTGAATTTGATAGCTGTGTATACATTAAGTTGGTTGATGGATCACCTATATACTTGCTGTTATATGTCGATGACATGTTGATTGCTGCCAAGAGCATGAAAGATGTCGTTGCTCTCAAGTCACAGTTGAGTAGCGAATTTGAGATGGAGGATCTTGGTGCTGCTAAGAAAATCCTAGGTATGGAAATTACACGTGATAGAAAGTCTGGGTTCTTATTTCTTAGTCGGCAGAGTTACATTAAGAAAGTTCTTCATCGTTTTAACATGCATGATGCAAAATCTGTTAGTACTCCTATTGCTTCTTATTTTAAGTTGTCATCTACTCAATGTCCTACTACTGATGATGATATGGAGTACATGTCTGGAGTTCCCTATTCTAGTGTTGTTGGTTCCTTGATGTATGCTATGGTCTGTTCTCGTCCTGATTTATCATATGATATGTCTTTGGTGAGTAGATACATGGCTAATCCTGGTAAAGAACATTGGAAAGCTGTTCAGTGGATTTTCAGGTACCTCTGTGGCACGTCTGATGCTTGCTTGAAGTTTGGCAGAGCTAGTGAGGGACTCGTTGGCTATGTGGATTCAGATTTTGCTGCCGATTTGGATAAGAGGAGGTCCCTCACAGGTTATGTGTTCACCATTGGTAGTTGTGCTGTTAGTTAGAAGGCAACACTTCAGCCAGTTGTTGCCCAATCCACCACGGAGGCTGAATACATGGCCATTGCAGAAGCAGTTAAAGAAACTGTTTGGTTGAAAGGTTTGTTTGCTGAGCTTTGTGGAGTTGATACTTGCATTAACCTGTTTTGTGATAGTCAGAGTTCTATTTACCTTACTAAGGATCAGATGTTCCATGAGAGAACAAAGCACATTGACATCAAATACCATTATGTGCGCGATGTTGTTGCACAAGGTAAGTTGAAGGTACGCAAGATTAGTACTCTTGATAATCCAGCTGATATGATGACAAAGCCTGTTCCTGTATCTAAGTTTGAGTTATGCTCAGACTTAGTTGGTATCACTGTTTAGCCAAAGAGGCTATTTGGCGCCGAAAGTGTTCTCTTTGTTGTTTCAGGGGTGAAGGTTCTCGTTCATACTACAAGATGGAATTTGTCTCAAGGTGGAGTGTTGTTTTATGTTAATCCAAATTCATATGATGAAGTGAAATGAGCGGCTAACTTCGGAGCGAAGCGGAGGCCCGTCGTCGGGAGGCTTGGGCCGTAGCGTAGCGAGGAAGTTAGCCCACCGGCCCATCCTGCGCTCGTGGGGGTGCGGGGGCGGCAGGCCTTGCAGTACGGTACGGATCGTATCCGAGTCGGATCGCAACCGACTTAGGGTTTCTGCTCTCTATAAATACATCTTGTAAGTCGCCTGTTGGGGTAAGGCACACATTGTAAACCCACGGCGTTTGTAACCTCACCCGATATAGTGAAGTATTGCTGACTGGCGTCCGTGGTTTTTTCCTCTCCTTTGTTTGGAGGGGTTTTCCACGTTAAAATCTCGTGTCCTCGTTGGTTTGATTGTTCCGCTCTTCGTCGTTTCTTGCTATCTCCTATAACAGGATCAAGAAAAAAAATATGCTTCTCTGAAGTAGCGAAATTGCTTGCTTCTGTTGAGAACAGATATAACAAAAAAAACAGAGAAAATACTCCACATAGCATGACAAAAGAAACAAGTACAGAGCATGATTAATAGTAGTACTCGTAGTAGTAACATATACTTTGATTAATTAATATCACATCCTTAAATGCAGATGATAAATTATAAGGCTTTGAGTGGGCGGGAGAGCGTATCTTGTACGCCTGCCTCCTCCATTTCCCACGCAGCCTTTTTCCCCATTGCCAATACAGACGACCCATCGATGATGACGCCCCTGGAGACCGGGAATGATCCCCATTGACGACGAGCACCGAACCAAACTCCGGAAACTCGACGACTCCTCCCCTAAAAGGACACAACCACAACCCGATACACAACCCGATACAGTTTACAACGCAACGCAATTACTAGTAGTCGACAACGCACTGCAGTGAGCAGACCAGACGATGAGCTTGCTAGCTGTACTGGACGAAGGAGCGGTAGAAGGTGTTGGGCCTCCAGTTGGCCGGGATGACCTTGTTGGCGACGAGCGTCTTGCCGGACTCGTTGCGGATGCGGATGGAGAATGGCGCCTGGAGGCGGTGGTTGGAGTCGAGGCGCCAGATTGATCCCCAGGACTCGCGCATGGGAGTCCACCGGCCGCCAGCCTTGCCGCGCGCCTCCATGAGGTCCACCTGCACCACGTCGCCGTCGCCGTCCTCGTACTCCACCAGCACCGCGAAGTAGACGGGGTTCGAGTACTCCTGCACTTTGAACCCGATCTTGAGCCCCGGGAACTCGCATGGAACCCTGCAGTTTTTTGTATTCCAACGGATTTGATGAGTTTGTTTAGTCACTTAAATATAGTAAAAAAAGAGACTTCGCAGCTTTGTTGTTGTTTTGCTGGATCTTGACAGGAAAAGTAGGTTGGCCGGTGGCAGAGCACGCATATGCTGTGCTGCAAAAGGTCGGAGCAATAAAGCTAGAGGAGCTCCCTCTGCGTGGTAGCACATGCATGTGTTGTGCACACTGACTGCACAGGCAGGAGAGAGTGTGTGTGCTGTGCGGCGCCCGTGTTCGGTCGGCCAAGGAGTAAAGTGGGCAGTTGATGAGCGGATCCAGCTTCCTATTTTTTTTACTTTTAATAACTGCGCGGTTGGCCGGTCGAAGGAGAGATTCATCCAAGAATCATGCTACCTGGTGAACTACAATAGAGTGTGTGTGTGTGCTAGGCTACCTGGTGAACTCGATGTCGATGATGCCGGAGTGGCGGAGCCTGTCGTTGAGGCCTGGCTTGGCAAGCCGGCCGAAGGCGGTGCCGCTGAGGTCGAAGTGGTACTTGGACACCGGGTAGTAGTTCATGTCGGTGATGATCACAGTCTCCGTCCGCCCGGAGCAGGACTTATCCTTCCTGCATCTGATCTGTTGGGTTGCAGCAACACAACGAAAACGTCAGCGTCAGCAGCTTCATCTACTAACCCTCCGCTCAATTATTAATGCTGCAACGGCACACTACTACCGTGGACCCCACATGCAGACACTGGCTGGCTGCAGATCCATTGGCCTACTAGAAATACTACTTTTCTTTGACACTCACTAACACTACTGAGTAAGTAGTACTGACCTTGTAGCATGAGCCGCATCCCTTGCCGTCCTTGAACAATGGCTGGTTGCCGCAGGATCCCATGGACATGAATGGGTAGTGGTTCACATTCTTGAAGCCGCACGCACCACCTGTAGTATGGCAAGCACCGAAACATGAGCCGCATTGCTCGCTGGCGCAACAACAGATCCTGAAACACAAAGCGATTCAGGGAATGCGGAGGAATTTCGTGACTCACCGTTGTCGTCTGGGCCGGCGCCTTCCGGCTGGCCGTACCAGGTCGCCCTGGCCGGGAGCCAGGGGCCCCAGTACTTGGTGGCCTCGCTGTCGTCCAGGCCGGCGCCGGAGGGGGTGAGGCCGCCGCCCTCGGTGGTGTTGAAGTCCTCCACGGCGCCACCGACGGCCAGGAAGGAGGAGAGCATCGCCGCGAGCGCGAGCGCGGCGAGGGAGGAGCCCATGCCCATGCTGCGAGTGGGGGAATGTGTGTGTGTGGATCTGGCTAAGTGCAGACAGTGGTTCCTGTGGGAGTGGGGTGGTGGCCGTGGTGCGGTGGGGCTATTTATAACTCGGATCGGGTACACTCACGCAGGACGCAGCAAAGCTAAGCTAAGCTATGCTGAGTGTAACTACTAACTAGTTTGTGTGTGAGTGCATGATGAGCAGAGAAGGTAGTAGGGAACGTGGCATGTTGGGTGGTGGCACTGGCACATGCCTCATCGTGTTACGGCAGCGCGAATTAAAGGGGGCAGATGATAGTTGGGACGGGTAGATAGGGTGCTACCTGCCCTGCCATGGATCGATCAGAGAGAAGAAAACGCAGCAACACAACAGAACAGAACGGCACACAGCACAACAGGACTCAAGGTGCGTGGTGTCGGCATGTGCCACGGTGGCCCATCGGCCCATAACATGAGCTGGGTTCGGACTTTCAATTCCGGATTTCAGGTTCCGTACCAGCGGGCTAACTTAGCTGCAAAGTGTGCCCACTCAAAAACAAAATATGCAAAGTGTGCATTCCGTTGGAAAAAAAAAACTACAGAGTGTGTATCAGATTAGTGAACAATTGCAGTAGTAATTCAACTTTCTTGTGTTGTCCATGGATGCATGTAATCCCTTCATTTTACTATTTCAAAAGCATGTAGTGTCAGATTATAACTCATCTATTGACCATGCCCGACGACAGCTTCACCGGTTGGAGATAAGACCACAAGTGAATCCAATGTGTACCCAAGTATAATCTCTAAGAAAGAATAAGCTGTACATTTGTTGGAAACCTCCTTCGTGGCGGTGGCGAATTCGCTCCACCACGAGTTGCTCCGCCGCGTCGTCATTGATGAAGTCGTGTGCGAAGATTTTGTCGTCGTCGCTCTCGTCAGAGCTATCGCTCTCCTTGGACGAGACGGTGTCCTGGTAGGCGTCGTTGTCGTCCGACTTTGTCGGAGGCGGAGATGGAGGCCGCGACCGGGAAGAGCCGTTTCTCGAGGACCCGCTGCCGGTGTACAACGCCGGAGCGTACGAAGCGAGGGAGGGGGTGCTTCCGCGCCCACGTTGAGACTGCGGCGGATCTCCTCTTCGATCTTGAGGAGCTGGCCACGGGAGCCGATGCGGCGCTTGGAGTGTGGGATGAGGGGTATCAGGGTGCATGGCGGCGAGGCGAGCCGATCAGCGGCGGTGGCGAGGCGGGCCGGTTTGTCGGTGGTGGCGGAGAGGACTTTGTCACGCGGCGGAGGGGATTGAGTTTGGCCACGTCTACCACCCATGGGGCCCTTTTAACTTCCGATACGAACCGCATGTGTTCTAGGTCCACTGCTCTGCGCTAAATTTTGAACGAACCCATATGTCACTATTTTTTTTTAGATTTCGACCTTTTAAGGTCACAGATCGAGATGCTCTATATATATATTTTTTTGACAGAATAGAGATGCTCTAAGGTAGTTTACGGGTCCTTCCGAGAGCTCTTGTTTTACAAAAATCCTGATCGTTTTGGTGACGGAATACAGCTGTACATTGCCAATTCATCCTTAGCTTGCGCAATAATTCGCTAGGGACACTAATTTCCCCCAAAAGAGACGATGTGGCGGATTGGCATAAAGAATTTTAGGATAACGCAATGCCCAGCGCAAATGCTGCTTTTAGACTCCGTTTGCGCTTAAGTTCCACATCAACCCACATGCGTGCATGCCCGCAACAGGCCGCAATATCTCCATCGATTGATGCCGCCAAATTAAGGTGGCCGGTATATAAATTCTTACGTATGATTTTTCTTGCAAATAATTCGGACGGGTGATTAATAAGTGAACTATGTGATCGATCCCTAGCTAAGCTTGATCTGGCCCGGCAGACCGGCATGAGTCTCCTGGGATGCTTGAACGATGCGCAGAAACCGACTGCATGCGTTGCTCGATCGCAGCCTTCATTGCGCGCGTCGCGGCGTTTGCTCGCGAGCTCGTGATCGAGATCCATGGTCGCTTTCTGATGACTTTCTTGCTCACTTGACCCGGCTCCGGCTGTCTGTCCTGTAGGCGATCAGATATGGCTGCGTGTACCTAACTGCGTGGCGACTTGGAGGCGCAGAGCATGAGCAGAGTAAATGCTTGACACTCACCTGCCAGTTGGCGCCGCCGTCGTTTCCCTTGGATGCGTACCGTACGTGATCGATCGGTTCCGGCGGTTGAGCTGAAAGCGTAGGTAGATGTCTGTACTGCATGCAGTGCTCACTCGCTAGGGTTCTTGCTTGGTTAGATAAAAGATTAGATTAGATCAGAGCGCATGGATAATCCATGGATAGTTGCAGTGAGTGAGTTGTCAGGAATAATTGTGTCGGCGTGGACGGTATCATGCGTAGAGTACTCCTGCCTTGCCGGCCGGGTAACTAAATTAACAGCCATCATGCATGCGGGCCGTCCGGCGAATCGCATGATGCCATATCAGCATGCATGTATGATGCACCCGTTCAGGGACCGTGGATGGAGTAGTAAACTAATTCTGATTCTGCACCCGGCACTGAACTGGCGATGTTCAGTACACTGTCAGTTATACAGCACTGGGCAGGCAGCGCTGAATTGTACTCCTAAAAATGTACGCATGCATGCTGCTAACTTGAGTCAGCTAGTGATCAGCTCTTATGATCATTAAGGCAAGTGCGCGTGGCGAACATCAATCTTGTACGCACAAGAGCGCATCGTTCCGATGTAATTACTCGCCCAGCTGCCAGCTTAGCCTAGCAGCATCAACGACTTGGTTTCATACAGCACCAAAGTTTGTAGCTAGGTGGACATGATTCCAGCATGCAGGCGCCAGGCGGAGAGAAGAAAGGAGTGCACATGCCACATGGTGATCGATCGAGGATCGATCCTGAGCTGAATAGACGGAGAGCTAGCTAGCTAGCGACGGCGACGAATCGACGATACGCACGCACCGTCGGAGCAGGTAGCCAGCTACTCAGATAATTCTCACTCACTAGTCACTAGTCAGGTTCGTCAGGGAAGAAAGAAAGGCGCGCGGTGTCCATTAACGTGGGTGATGCAACGTAACCTGCTGCGCGCATGTGAGCGAGCAAACCGACGAGAATTCACGTGTCGTCTCCTCGACGGATCGATCTGCTCCGTTTCTTGTTAGGCCGATATATTCGACCGACGGTGCAAGCTAGTTTTCCTCTCGATCGGTGGCGGTGCTGATCTTCTCCACGTAAACTGGTGAGAGAGATCCTACTGTACTGTACTGTGTGTGCTGGTATCTGGATCGACCTCAGGTGTCCCTTTCAACAAAGCAGCACGGAGGTAGATACTGCATCCATACTGCTCTACCTGCAAGTGCCAACTTTGCTTTACATCTGCACTACCATGGTGCTCTGCGCCGGGCCCTGTTTTGAGGGTTAATCGGCGTTGGCTGGTGACCTCGATCGAACACGCGAGGGTTCGCTTCAGACCACCGGCTTTCCGGGAGGTGGTTGCCGCATTCAACTACGGGCGCTCGCATCACCGCAGCTGCAGCCGGTTAACAGGAGCTTTTAATAATGGCGAGATACGCAACACAAAAAAGCTGCTTCCGGCCACCAGGCGTTTGTCTCTCGTGCAAAAAACCCTGCTCGTTTCCCGAGAGCAAAATGACAACGCTGCCGCGACGAGTTCTCAGGAGAAGCAATGCAGACTAGACTACATCCATCCATGACTTGACAGGTAAGATTACGACAAGGAATGAGTGAGACGAAGGTTTGCCAGCCATGCCCGAGTTCCGGTGCACCTGTGAGATGATAATGCAAAAGAAAAATACTACTACTACAGGATCATTTTGCTTATCCCAGGAGACCAGGAGGTGACGAGAAGGGGGTGGATAGTGCCAACGAACGAATGCGATGACCGATGAGTTTGTTGAGTATGGCCGCGCATGCATGCAACTATACGAGCACTGCTTACTTTTCATTCAAAGGGAAACCAGACAAATACTGACGAAATTACGGGTAGAGAATATAAGACAACAAGAAAAACAACTACAAGAGGGGAGACACGACACAAAAAAGCAACCCAGCAAGGCTCTAGACTCATCATCTACTGGCTACTGTTGGACGCTAGTGCACAATAAGCTTCACCGTTATAGACGAAAAGTTTCAATCATTCAATATCAGTCACGATGGAGTTGGAGCAGCCGAGGAGCAACACATCGTCGAGTCCACACCCGAACGAAGGGCCAAGCGCCGCCGAGGCTTTACACAACATCCAACAACATAATCAAAGGGCCTCATGTAGTCGAGTCGACACCCCGGAAACATCATCGGCACTAGCCCGAGCCGTTAGCCGTCTTCAGAGGAGAGATTCCAGCCCTTCCATAGAAGAATTAGCTTTGTGAGCACTGATAGAGAGCACCAACACCACGAACATCACCACCGCCTTCTCCCCACTTCCCTCCAGCTTGTTCCACCACCATAAACGACACCCTTAGAAGGGACATGACATCGAGAAGCCCACATCGTCCGATCGGGAGTACCCGGATCGAGGGTTTCCCCCGGAGCTTGGAACGGTGGACATAAGCAAAGTACCGCTACAACTACAACGCCTTCAGCACTAGTAGGAAAAGGCTTATAGTCAACAGAATAGCACTGGCGAACAGCTAAAATTGTGCGCCAGCAATTTTACAGATGGCGAACACATAGCCGCCACAACCAGCTGTAAAACTGCTACCGCTGGCGGACAAAATAAATTGTTCGCCAGCGGTAGATCTGGGTTGGGCGGGGCTGTGACCGAAGCACACCGCTGGCGAACGTCTATCTTGTTCGCCAGCGGTAGCTAACCTTGCGCTGCCGAACACCAAAACATGCCCGCCAGCGGTAATTTGCGGCGCTAACCCCACCCGCGCACCTCTCTGCACCCTACTTTTTTTCGTCTCCATCACACACACGCACGCACGAACGCACACCACACAAACACACACCCGCTCCTCCTCCAACCCTACCCGATCCTCCCCTTCCACCGGCCCCTCCAGATCGAGCGCCTCCTCTACCCTTCCACCGGCACGGCAGGACCTGAGGCCCGTGCCTCCTTAGTCGGCCCGCTCGCCGCCAACACCGACGATGGCGTCGTCCATGAGGCGGCAGGCCAGCCACGGGAGCCCGGAGCGGGTGGTGGAGAACTGAGCCCAACCGCCGCTGCCGCCGTGGACCTCCTCCCGCGCAGCAGATCCGCATCGCAGACACGACCGCGCCCGCCCGCCCCTTGGTCGCCGCCGCTCCTCGCCCTTCGTCTCCGTGTAGTGGTTCATCGGTGACGACGCGACTCGTAGCACCACAATCCGCGCAAGCCCGCCACGTGGTGGGCGTACGGCATCGTCGAAGCTAGGTCTGCTCTTCGCTCTTCTCTCTTGTTTCTTTTTTGTGAGTCATGTGTTATAGCCTCTATTAGCTTTTTAATCGTGAATGTGTCTGCATTCTTAGTTTCAATCAAGCATATAGGTAGTTGTCAATCATGCATATAGGTAGTTGTTAATGAAGCATATAGGTAGTTTCAATCATGCATTCTTACTTTCGATCTGCAATTAAAATGATGTCGCACACTATATCTATACATCAAAGGATGCTTGTGACCGTAGATGAGTGCATATATACATCTTCATGTTTTGGATCTACAATTTGCATGTATTTCTACTGTGAGTGTTGTGATTTCCATATATTTGTGTCATCTATACATGGAAGTATGCATGCTTTGGATATTTATTTATCAAGCAAATACTCTCTCTTACCGATGATTAAAATGTTCTTCATTTCTAGATGTCGATGATTAAAATGTTATCGCACAGTATGTGATACAGGGGTGGCGTCAGTGAAACTTGTGTTGTGCACGAATATATTCACATTTTCTGTATCGCACTGGATTTCACTGACGCCATCTCCGAATTTGTGTGTCCAGTCTATGTATGAGACATTGTAAGTTATGTTATGGTATGCACATTTTTAATTGCTGCATTATTGTTATTTCTAGAATGCCGATGATTGAAATGTTGTCGCACACTATGTGATACAGGGGCGGCGTCAGTGAAACTTGTGATGTGCACGAATATATTCACATTTTCTGCATCCCACTAGATTTCACTGACGTCGTCCCTGAATTTGTGTATCTCGTCTAAGTATGAGGCGTTCTTTTCCATGTTATTGCACTAAATTAAATCTGTTAGAGCTTACTATTTCAATATCCAGCCGATGATTAGAACAGATGATTTGCACGTTGCATCTTCATGGAGGAGTGAGTGAACCATGTGGTCTGAACGCAGACGTCGTTCGCTCACTCCATCTATGAAACGATTCCATATTAGGCCTTCTTTATTGTTTTTCTTAAGTGCCTTCTTTTATATGCCAATGATTAAACCGGTGTGACACCGTGTGATTCAGAGGTGGCGTCTCTGAAACCTGTAATGTGCATAATACACATTTTCTGCATCTCACTGAATTTCAGAAACGTCATCTCTAAATTTGTGTCCAATATATGAGGCATGCGCTTGTGTTGATAGTATTTTGTATTCTATAGAATGCCGATGATTAGAATGATGTCGCATACTATATGATATCCTGATAGTTTGTTGAACCTTGTATGATGCACATATATAAGTTATGTGCCTCCGACTTGGTTCTACAAGGTTATCAGGATTCAGTGTGTGTTTCTAATAATTGATTAAGTATGAGGCATTCTTTTCCATGTTATTGCATTAAATTTTGTTAGAGTTGCACTATTCTTTTCCACTGGATTTTACTGTTTCACTATTCGGCCGATGATTATAACAGATGATTTGCACGTTGCATCTTCAGGGAGGAGTGAGCGAACCATGTGGTCTGAAGGCACATGTTGTGTTCATTCCACGTTGTTTGCTTACTCCGTCTCTCAAGCAATTCCATATGAGGCCTTGTTTACTGTTTTTCTTCAGTGCCTTCTTTTAATATGCCAATGATTAAACCGCTGTGACACCGTGTGATTCAGAGGTGGCGTCTCTGAAACCTGTGATGTGCACAATATACATTTTCTGCATCTTACTGAATTTCAGAAATGCCATCTCTAAATTTGTGTCCAATATATGAGGCATGCGCTTCTGTTGATAGTATTTTGTATTCTATAAAATGCCGATGATTAAAATGATGTCGCACACTATATGATATCCTGATAGTTTGTTGAACCTTGTATGATGCGAACATATAAGTTGTGTGCCTCCGACTTGGTTCAACGAGGTTATCAGGATCCATTGTGTGTTTTAATAATTGATTAAGTATGAGACATTTCTTTTAAATCTTGTTTATAGTATTTTGTATTCTGTAGATGCCGATGATTAAAATGTTGTGACACAGGTTTCACGGGTGGGGCTAGTGAGTCTTGTGATATGCATGAGTGCATAGATCATGTGCATCCTACCTGGCTCGCTGGCTCCATCACTGAAGCAAGTTCATATGAGGCATTGGACTTTTTTTCTGAAATTCTCGTGTGTGTTCAATTTCAGTGCTTCTGAACTTGCATTTTACCATCTTTTCATCATATTTTTTATATGCCGATTATTAAAATGATGATGTCGCACACTATATGATATCCTGATAGTTTGTTGAACCTTGTAATTGAAGGAGATATGCCCTAGAGGCAAATAAATAAGTAGTATTTATTGCATTATCTCATAAGTTTATAATAGGTTTGTGTATTATGTTATAAGTGTATTAATCGGAATTATTAATACACGTGTGATACATAGACAACCTGTAGCGTACCTGCACTTTAAATAAGGCAGATACCTGTGTATAGTGCAAATCCCTGGATCGATTCATTTGCACACGCAGTTTACGATGTAATATCACAACAAAGCATCAATTATATTACATCGATGATCCAGAATTACAAAATATTTGATACAAGTTGCATAGCGTAAAGCTAGCATTGAAAAAGTACACAGCGGAATTACAATAGCAGTGAGTCTCTATAACTTTCATGCTGCCACAGGCGAAAACATGTTGGTTGTAGACTCGAAACCTTTAACGAAACCTCACTCGTCATCTGATCAAATCTGCAATAAGAAAAATATTGCAACAACGTGGGTCAGATTCCATTAAAAATGGAGTCTGGCAAGTGACACTATGGTGGACACTTAATGGAATAACTCTAAAGGCTATATGCATATTTGGCTGGTGGAGTTCAGGGCTGATTTGCATAAAGCCAATTTTTCCTACTCTTTTGAAAACACTTTTCTTGAAATACAGATGAGTATGGCATGAAAACCATAAATCTCATCTTCCCTTGTTCACCCATCATGTTTTATTTCTGAAGTTGGAATGATGGAATCCTCCGTTGACGTCCTTGATCAGCTGCTCAAAATTGTCCGTAACCGAGGACACGGCTAAGTACTTAGTTTTACACTCTGCAGTGGTTGTGCACTTTCACCATTGTACCCATTCAACCCAAGGTATCCTTTACACACCATTTGTGATAAGGAAAGGAGAGAATGAGACGAGATCTTTCAGAAGCATTTTCCCTCCCACCTGGCTTGACCCGTTCCACCTAACATCCCCCTACATCTGCTTGTCAAGCCGGAGAGAGTCCACGCAACATAATTGATCAAGCCAGAGCCCATATGGCAATGGCTGCACTGGAAGCAATCGTCACTCGGAGTTCTTCAGATTCCTCTGTTCCTGGGTGGCCATTCACAAGTGTACATACTCCAGGAACCATAGACATGGACCTGAGTAGCCACTCAACATAAACCATGCAACCACTTACCACCCAGGTGTTTCATTCTTAACTTAGTAGAATTTAGATTTTCACAAAACAACATTTGCATAGCATCAATAATTCTACTAAGTATTGCATAGGAACCTAGACACAGGTATAAGGGATTCTACACAGGTTTAGCATAGCAACACATGCATATAAAAATACACTAAGTAATGCATATAAAAATAGGAAGTTTATGAGGTGTGCCACTTGCCTTTGAATGTTGTCGTTGTTCACAAACTCTTTTCAACAACGAACGTTTGCTCTCCGTTTAATCTAACAATAATAGCAAACATCAATACAACAATCAACAAACAAGCACGACTCCACAATGCACACAAACACGTACTAGATGAATAAATAAGTTTCATAAAACTTTCTAAGGAAAATATGTTTATGCATGATGTGCAAAATATTCCTAAGGCTAGAAATGCTTTTTCATGCCATGGAAATATCTTAAGTTTATACAAGGCAATTAGGTTGGTCCCAAAAGGACTAAGGGATAAGGTCATAAGTTGAATAAAATATTTTGTTTTATATCAACTTGAATAAGCACTCTAATGGCTTATTCTTGATGTGCCAAATACTTAGAGAAAAATACTAAGTCATTTGTTCAAGTTGATCAACAATTATTATCAACTCTTTGTAAATTGGACATTCACTATAGTGAGAGAGACAGACACCCGGCCAGCCACTTAAATTGTGGAACATGTCTCATGTACGTGGACATGTAAGGTTTGTTTCCAGGCCGCTTCATCCCACTATGCTGCTAGGATCCAACAACTTCAAGATGATAACATCATGATCAAATTTTGTTTAAGTCTAAAAGACAAGATTAGGAAAGAGGGAAAAGATAGAAATATGTAGTTGTCCTCCAGGCTTTATCTCCAGAGTTGTAATATTCTCCTTGGTGATGTCTTTGAATTCTTGGTAGACTTGATGGTTCTTCAGACTTGATGATTCTTGTATCCTCGAGGCTGGTCTTGGATTTTGAGTTCTTAGAGAAGAAGAAAAGGCAGAGAGAAAGACTTAGAGAATAAAAGGGAGGTTGGCCTTCTTGAACTTCTTCTCACTTTTCTTCTAAGTGCTTGACATCTTGAGGATGCTTCCAGAGTCTGTTTTCTTCTAAGTCCTTCATGAAGTCTCAGAGAAAAGAAAGAGAGAGAGAGAGCAAGACTTGGAAAATATTTCTGGTTGGTCTTCATGAACTTCCTCTTGAATTTTCTTCTAAGTGCTTCTACTTCTTGGAGATACTTCTGAAGTCTTGTTTTTGCTAAGTCCTTCAATGGCCTTGTAGCTCCATCTTGGAAATCCTAAGTGTCTAAGTGCATAGCACTTTACCAAAACACTAGGTTGAAAATAATCCTAACTTAGCGAAAATAAGGAAGGAGTTTTCCTATAAGGAGTATAGCTATACAATAGATATGTCATGCATGCAATGCAATTTATTTCTAAGGACAACACTTAATAAAATAAAACAACTAAGTTTTCTAGATGTTAAAATTTTCTAAGGAAAATATTTAGCATCTTTAAGATGTTGAATTTATTTTTAAAGAAGAGTGTTGTCGAAAAAAATAGTTATCAAATATTTACTAAGGAAGAATTTATTTTGTTTAAAGAGGCAAAATATTTCTAAGTACATTTTAATACCAAAGTGGTCATAATATGACTAAGTACTTTATAATTCGAATAGATGATGAAAATAATTTTTAATCAATTTTAATCATTAAAACAACACTTAAAAGTATTTAATCAATATTAATTATAAAATCATAGAAAATTATTCTATAGAAATTAGTAGAAAAATACTACTGCCAAAACTTAGATATTATAATTTATAGCAAAAGAGTTTGATAAATTTTAAATTTCAAATTTGAAGTTATGTTCAAATTACCATTAATGCCACTTTTGAATTTCAACAAATTTTAATTTGACAAAACATAAAAGTAATGATGCCAAAAGTTTCTACGTGTCATAAGCTTTCCAAAAATATTTTATTTGTAAAATATGACCAAACCAATAAAAAGTAGTGATAGATTTAAAATTTAGGATTTTTCTGCAAAACTGCCGGTCTTCGGTTGACTGTTGACTTTGACTGCTGACGTAGGAATTGACTTGCTGACGTGGCAGGCTGACTGGGATTTGACTACGAATTTGACCAAAAATAAAGTTGCTCGGATGAAAAAACACTCTTAACGAAAGTTGTAGAGAGTTACGTGCTCTTTCTAATTATCAGAATTATAACATAAGTGGATGAACAGATTGGTCACAAATCGCAAAATACCTGTCTGATCCGAAACTTCAAACGCGAATATCTCTCAGCTCGCTGAACCAAAAGAGGTGAGGTTTGGAGAAAAAGAAAGGTCTTGATCAGGGGAACAACTTTCGTATTCTCGTCCCAAACTTTTAAGATGGTTTGGTTACTCGAACAACATCAAACACGATCTGTATTATACAGAAAATTACGTACGTTAAAATAAAAAGTTGTCAACAGGAAAGTTGTAGATATAGAGTAGATCTACCTTTTCACCGAAGGAATTTTTATTTGACGCAACGAGCGCGAAGAGATCTGAGAAATACGACTTCAGATCTGATGTATGACGATTCGAAATTCTTCCTCCACGCTTGATGAAAAGAGTTGAGGCTTATTGGGATGGAAAGGTATCGACGAGATCTACAATAATGATTAAGGCCCCGTCGCGATTGGAGGTGGTTTTGTTCGTCAAACGAACGAAATACTATTTCGCTGATTAGTGTTTTCGGGAACTTTGGAAGGTCTTTACTTTTCTTTTTCGTGAGGATAGCGATTTGCGATGCCTGTCATGATCGTGCTGTGAGAATCAGAATAGTAATTGGATGTCTTCCTACGACCCTCGTCCGAGATCCTTTCGATGAGTTCAGATTTCGATGGAACGAAAAGAGTAAAAGAGATACCGGCGGCTACAGGGGTTTATATAGACGGAGGTATGGTGGAATAGATAGGGCTCGGAGTTGTGAACGCGTAGGATAAAGCGGATCCGGATTTGGAGTTATATTTCTCGAGATATACGTGTTTGAATGAAAGGTGGTTGGAAAAACGAATTTCAGGGTTTGAGTTGGATACGATAGCTCGCTTCGTTTCGTTCGTGGGCCGGCCGGTTGGCCCGATTCGTTTTTTTTTTATTAATTCTTTTATAACTTTTGTTTTAAAACTCCGAATTAAGTGAAATTAATTTCTAAAAATTTCTAAAAATCATATCTTTATTTTAAAACATTTATGGACATGTTTTGACCACTTTTTAAAAATATTAATTTTGAATATTTGATTTAATGCAAATTTGACACTTTTGTCAAATTTGGAAATAGAAATTTAATTAATTTATTTATGGCTAAATAAAATTTGGTACCACAATTGTGAACATATGAAAATAATTATTTCTAATAATTACAATCAAAATATGAAAGTAAAATAAGATAAATAGCATAATCATTATTTTGTTTTTAATATTTTCTCAAATAGATTTTCAAGTGGAAATAATATTTCAACCATTGTAATTTCAAATATAAATAATGCAAGAAAATGATGAATGCATGCATGAATTTTGTTTTCAAATCGACATACAAATAGTTTTCATTTTTTTTTTAATTTTTCTGATTTTAAGAATTTGAAAAATCATAGGATGTTACACAACTAGAGTCCCTAGTGAGCCTCTATATAAACTAGTCCATTGGGCAACAGTTGATCGAGATTCCCGATCAAGGACAATGACGTCGGTTGACAATGCGGTCATCTTATTAGTTGAATAAGGTGATGAAAATACGCAAAGTATTGCAATACGTTCGTATTACGATGTTTGTCATTTGCAATAGATGAGTAATATGATAGATTATTCCTTAGACCGTGAGACTGTACTTATTGCTACTTCATAGGGGTACTTTGAGAGCATCAAACATTGTGTCATATACAACATGACAATAACGGTGTCCATCTTGGGTATCCCGAAAGAGTATGTTGAGACGTAAGGATCAAGAGCGGGATTTGTTCATGAAGGGGTTACGGTGCAGAAAACTATAATTTTTCTAGCGAACGAAACCCTAACTAGCCAGGATCTATCTATCTAGTACATGCGATAACGGTGGCAGAACGGGTTACATTACCTCCATGTAGACCGATAGCGGGGATTACGCTCCCGCGCAAGCGTTGACGATGAAGTCGTACGTAGCCGACCTCGAGGTCGCGGAGAACTTGCCGCGATGACGAAGACGATGACGCCGGGGTGTCGATGATGATCTGCGTCGACGGGCGTCGGGCGGAAGAAGGCAGAGCGCCAGCACCGGGGCTGGTGCGCCAGCGGCAGAGGGGAAGGGGGCGCGGCAGCTGCAGGGGCGAGACGACGTCGCCCAGGCTACTCAAAAGGATTTACCTCCGAGCACTCACAAACATACGGAGCTTAGCGACAACCCCCGGTCATTCAGATCCAGCTGAAATCGCAGGGGTAGATCTTATCTGGAATTCCGCAGAGCAACGGCGCTCTGCGGTATAGCTTAGGTGGAGAGAGGGGGCAAAACGGGCGGAGAAACAGCTCGGCCGGCCTGCATACAATTAATTGTATTTTCCAGTGAATTAAATCAATTAATATGCCTTGCTATATAAAGGGGGAAGGGGGTGTGCAAACCCCTTGGCTCCCCCATGTGGGACTAAAGGAGGAGAGGGGAGGGGGGGGGGGTTCGGCGGAACCCCCCTTGGGCTTCTCCTACTCCTAGTCCAACTCGGACTATGAGGCCCAAGCCTCCCTTCCTTGTGGGGTGCGGCTCCCCCTTCTTGGGCCCTCTTAGGGCCCATGTAGGTGGGAGCCCCCTTTTTCCTTTATTTAATTAATATTAAATTAATATAAAAATCCCATTAATTCATAATCAATATATTTATATATAATTCAATATCCCATGACTCCGAAACTATTTCGGAACCACCCGAAAAACTTTTGGACATTGCCGGAACCATTCCATACCTTCCCGGAACCCCTTCCAGACCACCGGAACTCTTTCCAGATCATTTCTCTCTCTCCAACAAATTCCTATAATATTCCAGAGAACCTATCTCCTAGCGTCGCTAAGACCTTAAGTTTGTTACGCTACGGTTCGAGAACACTCCAGACATGGTCGAGACACTCCGCTCACCAATGACTGTCAGGGATACCTGGAAGTATATGACGACCCCTGTGCATTCCACGAATATCGTCGTTGAACCATAAATATGACATTCATTCCCTTTGTCTCTGCGATACTACCTTGTCCGAGATATGATCGTAGACACACCGATGTCTTTGTTGTATCTCGTTACCGACGAAGGTTATTAACTCGTCTGCGATATTACATCTCCATGACCTAGTCATAAGCTGCGCAGCTATATAGATGCAATATCACCGAGTGGGCCCAGAGTATCTTTCCATTACAAGAATGAACAAATCCCGCTCTTGATCCTTACGTCTTGATGCTCTTTCGGAATACCCAAGATGGACACCGTTATTGTCATGCTATATAAGACACAACGTTTGATGCTCTCAAAGCACCCCTACGAAGCATTAATAAGTACGGTCTCACGGTCTAAGGAATAAGCTATCATATTCTTATCTATTGCAAATGACAAACATCGTAATACGATCTTATTGCAATACTTTGCGTATGTCCATCACCTTATTCAACTAACAAGATGACCCCATTGTCAACCGACGTCATTGTTCTTGATCGGGAATCTCGATCAACTGTTGCCCAATGGACTAGCTCATATAGAGGCTTGCTAGGGACCTGGTTGTCTATGTATCACACATGTATTAATAATTCCGATTAATACAGTTATAGCATAATACACAAACCTATTATAAACTTATGAGATAATGCAATAAATACTACTTATTTATTTGCCTCTAGGGCATATCTCCTTCAGTTCATTCTTGTAATGGAAAGATACTCTGGACCCACTCGATGAGTTTGCATTTATATAGCTGCGCAGCTTATGACTAGGTCATGGAGATGTAATATCACAAACGAGTTAATAACCTTTGTTGGTAACGAGATACAACAAGGACATCGGATGTCTACGATCATATATCGGACAAGGCAGTATCGCAGAAGCAAAGGGAATGGATATCATGTAAAATGTTAAATTATATGTAAATATATTAATTGTAAATTAATAGTATTTTATATTAATTTTATATTATTTAAAAAAGGAGAAAAAGGGGCAGCCCACCTAAATGGGCCAAGAAGGCCCAAGAGGGGGGAGCCGCACCAATGAGGCTTTGGAGCCCATGGATGGTGCGGCTCCAACCCCCCCCCCCCCCCCACCTCTCCTTTGTTTAGTCCCACATGGGGGAGCTAGGGAGTTTGCACACCCCCTCCCCCCTTTATATAGCAAGTCATATTAATTGGATTAATTCACAGAAAAATACAATTAATTGTATAGCAGGCCGGTCGAGTTGCTTCTCCGTTTTTCCCTCCCTCTCCACCAAAGCTATACCGCCGGGCACCGTTTCCCTACGGGATTCCAGAAAAGTTCTACCCATGCGATTTCAGCTGGATCTGAATGACCGGGGTTGTTGTTAAGCTCCGTATGTTTGCGAGTGCTCTGAGGCTCCACATTTGAGGAGCCTGGGCGACGTCGTCTCGCCCACCCAGCAGCCCTGCCTCCGCCGCACCCCCTAGCCGCCGGCGCCTCGCCATCTTCCGCCCAACGCCTGTCGACGCAGGTCTTCGTCGACACCCCGGCGTCATCGTCTACATCGTCGCGACAAGTTCTCTGCGACCTCGAGGTCGGCTACGTACGACTTCATCGTCAACGCTTGTGCGGGAGCGTAATCCCCGCTATCGGTCTACATGGAGGTAATGTAACCCGTTCCGCCACCGTTATCACATGTACTAGATAGATAGATCCTGGCTAGTTAGGGTTTCATTCGCTAGAAAAATTATTATTTTCTACACCGGAACCCCTTCAGTAATATGCACACATATAAGTTGTGTGTCGTCCTACTTGGTTCAACAAATCTATCAGGATTGCTTGTGTGTTTCACTATATGAGGCATATTTTAGCTTGACAACACCAATTTTGTTTATTTCTCACTTTGTAAGTCATGTTGTATAGTAGGATGAAGAAGTGGAGCAACCGAAGGAGGAGCCGGAAGCTAGAAGCTTGCATGGAGGAGCCGGAATCTAGAAGCTTGCATGGAGGAGCCGGAAGCTAGAAGCTTGGCCATTGTCAAATTATGCATACGCTGTGAACCTTGTATTTGGGCATTGTCATATTTGGACATTGTCAAATTTTCTCGTGAATATGTTTGTAATGTGTGAACCTTGTAATGCCATGAACATGTTTGTAATGCATATGTGTGAATCTATATTTGGGTATTGTCAAATTGTTTGAAATGCATATATGAAATTCTGGGTAACTGACTGCAATTCTGTTATATATATAATCCTGTAATGCAATATTTTAAATTAAAAAAATATTCGGAAATTGTACCGCTGGCGAACAGTTTAGGTGGCGCTGGTGGACACGTCCCCCCGTAGAGACCAGCGCTGGCGAGCGGATGCAGATCCGCTGGCGAACATGGCTTGTTTGCCAGCGCTATTCTCTACTGCAGCTGGCGAACATAGCCGTCGTTCGCCAGCAGTGGCCGCCACTACCGCTGGCGAACAACTGTTTGCCAGCTGACAAGGTTATACCAAACGGGTACCCCTTCGTGTGGGTACCTGGTGCACGCAATGGCTAAACCCCAATTGTTAATAGGCTGAAGAAGCCCAACAAGTGAAGCTCAAGTCGAAGACTTCTACCATAGATAGCATAGTCGGTAGTTCTTTCCATAAATGTAGTCCTAGTCGGTTACGTCCCAAGACTTGTACCCCTATATAAAGAACAGGAGGGCGACCGACCAAGGACATGCCCAACCAGAATCACCAAACCTTAGCAAGATCAACATCTTGCTAGACCTATGTACTCGCCGCATATACACAATCAGTAACAGACAAGCATGAGTAAGGGTTTTACCTCACTCAAGGGCCCCGAACCTGGGTAATTTCTGCTTGTCAGCCGACGAATCTACCAAAACTACGCGTTCTCTACCTCATAACTCTTACCCTAGGCTAGTAACCATGGGTATTGATGGGGACATCCCTCGTAAATTGGCGCCATCTGTGGGAACATGTAGTGTTGGATCTGTGGATTTTTTGGTTTAAATTTCAAACGGCAACTCGCCGACATCTTCAAAGGGATGTACATCAACAACAACAGATCACATCCAACTCATAGGCGATCACTCGCCAAAGGAAGCGTCGCCAGACAGGATCAAGCCATACTCACCCGAAGCAAAGGAGATCTACTCCAATATCAATTCAGGTTTTGATCTAACCATTGGGGAACATAACATTTTTGTTGATCAATTTGGTGTGCAGGATCTAGCCGAACAGATCGTAACTAAGCCACTCCAGGAGAAATCAACTGAGATCGCATCTTCGGCAGACAAGGAGGATACCTCATCACAGCTCGATCTGATCCCGCCACCAAAATCCCCAACGGATTCGATGTCATCAGCAGAATTCAACAAATTCATTGTAGATGAATTTCCAGAAGTTGAAGGACAACCGGCTACCTCAGTCGACGATATGGTTATATCAATGGCATCGGCTGGAAGCGTAGGAGCTACAACATCACAGATCGATCCGATCTTATCTATAGCAGGATCCATGTACACAAGGGAATTTAGCGAGTTCATGGTGCAAAACGAGATAGACGAGGAAGTACAATCAACTCTTCATACCAATCCAGTCGAAGATCGTATGCAGATCGACACCCCAGAAGAAAGCTTTCACCTCTTCGAGTATGTTGAGCCTACAGAAGATAGCATACGTCTGACCGACTTCGCCGACCCAGAGATCCAATCTCCACACCACGCTTCCGTCGACTGCAAAAACACATGCAACAAATCAAAGATGGCGAAGACAACAAAAACAAAAACGCTAGCACATAGTGGGATAGTGACACCGAGGCATCATATGAAGGACACACAGACTACCCATATCCTTATCACATACCCCATCCAGTATACGTGGCAACAGCTGCAGAGACATCAGAGAACGCAGCCAATCGCCAACCGGTCGAGTACCCCCGGACGGTCACTCTACCAGATGGTACAACCACGCTGGACATCTCGGCAGAAACACCTGCGAAAGTAACAAAGGTCATTGAAGATGGCATAATGATGCCAGCAGATGCAACTCCAAATGAGTTAGCAACATACACCTAATTCAACAGGCAGGAGTCACAACGCCTAAAGCAATACAGGGCAACACTCGAGGAACGAAGAAGGCAAGCAAGCATATCAAGTGCACGCAGACGACGGCTATCTATCAGCTCTACAGGAAGAACGGAAGGACGACGCAGATCCAGATTCGACAGAATCCCTGAAGACGAAAGGGCACGAGTCACTCGAAATCTCGACAACTCGTTCCTAATATTCTACTCAAGCGACATACCCATCCCCAAAATAGCAGAAGGCGCCCTCATATCCATAAGGGCATACCTACAAGCGGGAAAGCCACCAGCGGGTGACCCTGCTGAAGCAAGATACCTCCAGCAAATGAAGGCTCTAGAAATCGCAGCAAAGTCACTCGCGAGGACGCCACAGTCGCAGCCCTTAGCAAAGTAGCGCCATAAAGAATTCTAGTCGTCGTAGATCAAGAAGTCGTTCAAGAAGCAGATCCATGAGATCAGGCAGTCGCGAGTCACCCGACAATCGCAACGCATGACCATGCGGAGCAAAATGTTTCACCCGGCGGATCCAAGAAACAAAGTTGCCAAAAAAGTTTAGCCTGTCAACCATGCCGAAATTCAACTCAAAATAAGAACCCTCAGTCTGGCTAGAAGATTACAAACTGGCAGTCATATGCCAACGAGGAACAACAACGACGGCACTGCAAAATCTACAACTAATGCTTGAAGGAACAACACGTGACTGGCTCAAGTCCTTACCTGAAGGAACCTAGACTCTTTGGACCACTTCAAGTAAGACTTCATAAAATATTTCGACCCTCTCTGCGAAAGGTCGAAAACATTCGAGGAATTAAGAGCATGCCTACAAAAGACAGACGAAACAGTCAGAGCATACATCAGAAGATGGACTTCCATCCAAAACTCTGTGGGCGCAATATCAGAAGACAGGGCTATGGACGCTTTCACAAATGGAGTCTACAGAAAGGATTTCAGGGAAGCACTCGGACGATAAAAGCCAAAAACATGGCATAACTCATGAAGCTAGCAACTGAATGGGCGGACGACGAAGACACAGTTCAAAGCAAAACTCCACACTCGCCGCAACTACATCGTGATCGACGAGACAGTCGAGACCACCACGATAGTCGAGATCGCCGCGATAGAGACGACAAACGAAGAAGACGCGACTTCGATCACGGCAGTAAAGACAAAGTGAAATTCGTAGCAGCTGGATTCTCACATGACGATCGGAATCAAGGCGATAGAAAGCAAGATGACCGGCAAAGCCGTCGACAAGACGATCGTCGAGATACACGAAGTGATAACTACATACGAGATAAAAATTCGATAGACGCGACGACCGAGGCCGTGACCTGCGCGGGGCTATAGAAGACAAGACTGGCAAACACGCACAAAGCCAAGAATTGGGAAATCATTTCAAGAGAAAATGGAGGACGAGTGCAGACTCCATATGTTCATAGATCCTGCGACTGGCCGATTAACATCGCACCATACAATGGGAAGCTGCCGCGAGTTCGGGCAAATGGCGATAGATTACATGAAGAAGTCAAGGAGAGAACAACCACTAGCTGCCCCAACATCATATATGGCACCTCCACAGGCAGTCGAAACATTACCGCCACCGCCACAACACGACGCAAATAACCAGATGGCAGGCGCCATACATCACATACCGCACAATGTGGACACCCAATATCCACAGCCAAAAGGACAGATGTACATGATCCAGAAGAGATGCACCTCCAACAGACAACCAAAAGCGCCACACCAGAAACAACGATATGGCAGTATTAGCTCCACCCCCAGTAACATAATTTTTGCGAGGGTCAGACACAACAATCGTTTTTGATCAGGAGGATCACCCGCCAGCCATCCATCGACCGGGACACGCTGCTCTAGTACTCGAAGGACAGATCAGAGGATATACTATGACCAAAATATTCATGGACAGAGGAAGTGACGTCAACATAATATTCACCGACACACTCCGAAGAATGAACAGGTCAGTCGAGAATCTTTCGCAATCTACAAACACCTTCCATGGTATTGTACCAGGCAAAATCGTACGGCCAGAAGGGAAAATCCAACTCGACGTCACATTCAGGGATGCAACCCACTTTAGAAGCGAACTTATCGACTGGAAATCACAATACCACGCCATATTGGGACGGCCGACATTAGTAAGGTTCATGGCAGTACCACATTATGCATACCTCAAGCTCAAAATGCCAGGTCTAAAAGGAGTTATCACAGTCAATGGAAACTTCCAGAAATCACATGACTGTGACAGAGACTTTTGCAGAATCTCGGAGACATTCGGAACAGAGCAAACCTCAGACAGGACGCGAGTCGAAAGGGAAACGGCAACGAAGCCAGAGCGTAAGAAGCGGGCAACTACAACCACGACACATGAGGTAAACGCCATATGGACAGTCGAGCCTCCAGAAGAAGAAGGCACACACAACAAACCATGGACAATACACTTTGACGGATCGAAAAATGGCAGAGATACATGCGCAAGTATGATACTCATAACACCCCACAAGGAACAAATAAGATATGTATTGCAGATAGACTTTCCGTCTGCATGAAAGGTCGAAGTCGACTGCGAAGGCCTGTTCCAAGGTATGCGACTAGCAAGAGCATCAGGAGCACAAAACATCATCATCCGGGGGAGCTCATGCATAATCACGCAAAACGCGGCAGGCGCGAGTAGGATGAGCACGGACAAGCTGGCCAGATATCAGGATTACTTCGATATGTGGCAAAGAAGATTTCACAGGTGCGAGTTACAACATGTAGCGCGCACGCATAACAAACAAGCCAACAAGCTGGCAAACATTGGTGCAGCAAAGGGGCAGATACCGTCAGGTGTTTTCTTCAGGCACATAAACCATAGATCAATCAGAAGGTGGCACCCGCAGGCTACTCGAGCAATAGAAGTCTTCAGACAGAAACCAGACCAAGAGGATCCTCCAAGCAAAACAAATCAGGCCACGATTGATAAGACGAGACCAGTCACAAGCAGGATGACAAAACCAAATCACATCACTACTATCTTACGCAAGGGAGTACCAAACTGTGTCATCATAAGTGGCGATCACAAGCCAGAAGAGTAAGACGCAAAGGCTGCACTGCCATTCCAAGCTTTTACCGCCATGCACATCGTACTATCACAAAAAGACTCATTCCACGGTGAACCCCGGACATTTTGACTACACAAGCCAATAAGATCGTACGAGAGGAATTACAAGCCAAAGATGCCACATCGCCAAGAGGAAGCATATAGCTCGAAAAGTGTGGCCAAATAGGGTCTTCAATATTTAGCAAAAAACATCGAGTCGATGTAGCAAAAGCTCATGTATCAAAAAGACCAGCAGGTTCCAGACGCGCTATTTTCCTTAATAGGGTACCTAAGGGGGCTAGAAGGTTTCTAATGAGGCGGCTTGCTGGTCAACATTTATAAAGAAAAGAGATTATCCATACTTTCCCCGCAAAATTTATCG
The DNA here is from genome assembly GCA_026929855.1 of Poa annua. Taxonomy (NCBI): domain Eukaryota; kingdom Viridiplantae; phylum Streptophyta; class Magnoliopsida; order Poales; family Poaceae; genus Poa; species Poa annua. Next base: position 71,568,664 of record CM049431.1, on the reverse strand, counting down.
TCACAACGAAAGACGGCCACTCGATACACTCGGGGGCTGCACATATATCAAAAAGAAAAAAGCAGTCACTCGATACGCTCGGGGGCTGCACACCAAAGGAAAAAACGCACAAAAACAGCCACTCGACACGCTCGGGGGTTGCGCATGTATCGAAGAACAAAATGCAAACAACTCAATGAACTTGAGAGCCACGCAAAAGAAAATATTCGCTACACTCGGAGCCCACGCCTCAGAAATCAGATTGCAAAGGAAGCACCGAGGAAACATGAGTAATGGACTTCTATCATAAGCATGCATACAAACAAAACCCCACTCGCTATACTCGGGGGCTGAGTCTCTATACTATACATCATATACAACACAAAACCTATAAAGACAGAGGCTAAGCATCTTCGTCCTTCAACGGTAAGTTGGAGTCGATTGCTTACACGCTTGGCTTATCAACCTCTCAGCAGTAGCAGGAGTCCGCTCCATGTCTTCGCTCGACAGTCGAAGCTCCGACCGAGATGAAGAAGAAGAGAGACGCCCGGAGTCTTGACTCTTCATGTATGCGAACGCGGCGTTTGCTCCAACCACAACCTGACGGATCACAGCCTCTCGAATGGGTTCATGAGCGTGGAACAAGTCGACTAGAGCATGGATCCTTCGAGGTTGGGGACCTTTAGGGAACAGGTAATGGTTCGCCCGCATAAGTGCCGCCCGACAACGCTTCAACAAGATGGCACCACGCCACACGTGGCCCTTCAGAGTGGCAAGGATATTGGCATGATATGTATCAAGCGAAAAATGTTGCGGACCGGTGACAGCCGTTGGGGTAGCATCTGCCAGGCGTTCCGCCACGCGAGCAACTTCAGCTTTGGAATCATCTACAAAAACTGCAGACAAAGCAAAATAACGAGGCATTAGGCGCAACTCACACATACGCAAGAAGCAAAGTCGACATACTAAATACCTTCAAGTTGCCTGTTCGAGTCCTCCATCTCATAAAGAACATACTTCTCTCTCTGGGTAGAAAGAGAAGGCCTCCCTCTAAGAATCTCCATGTCAGTACGAGCTGCTTTAAGCTCCTGCTCCAGTTGAGCAACCTTCTTCTTGGCGTACTCAAGAACTCGGGCATCATTCCTCAGTTGTACAGTCGAGAGGAACTCTCCTTCCACAGGAACATTCTTCTGAGTGGCGGAAATGCTCGACTGGGACACAATCGCACAGTCTCAGACAAGATACAAGTAAAAGCAAAAAGGAGGCACAAAAATACACAGCAAGGACCAACATGAGCTCAATTTCTCAAAAGATATCATAAGTGGCAAAACATACATCCCAATTTACAGCTTAAAAAAAAGCTCTAGCAAATGATGCCTACGACTGGGCAGCAGACTCATACCCCGCTTTTCGGATAGGAGCAACAACTGTCGAACGACGCTCCATAGTCGCAATGCTAGAATTAGCAAGGCTGGAGACGCGTGTGCCATACTTCTTCAGACTCGAAGGCCTCCCATCCGACTTCTTATGAAAGTCAGACAGGACGGACTCATAGTCAGCATCCACGCCACGACTAAGGAGAAGCTTGAGGGTGTAGTCCTTCAAAGTCTTCGACTAAGGGCCCAGCTGCGCAGCTAATCCCACAACAGTCGACGGGACCTCGGTCGAAGGCAACACTTCCTTGAAAACAGTGCCAAGCGTCTGGACGGAGGTCTCGAGAGACTTGTTGGCATGCTGTATGGTCACCCCATCCTGGTCAATGGCTTGGTCGAGTGACAAAGCGTCACTCGCTACACCACTAGAGCTGGAACAGGGACCTGCAAAACAAAAAACGAGTCAAGAAGATAGAAAAGACCAACAACAAATCCTCACACAAAAAAGAATACCATCCTCACCCGCAAGGGAATGTGCAAAGCCGAGCAGTCGCTTCACCCACTCCCCCTCAGAAGCACGAAGAGCATCAAGCTCTTCCTTGGCAGTTGACTCATGGGAGAGTGTTTTCTCTACTTCAGCCAACCAGGATACCAAAATATCTTTCTCCCCTGAAACAAAAGGGAAGAATTCCGGTGACATGGAAGAAGAAAGCCAACACGCGCAAGTAAAAATAGGGACTTACGGTTGAGCTGGTCTAGCTGAGAGCGAACAACGGCTCGCTCCTCCTCCGACTGCGCAAAAGTCTCGCCAACGGAAGCAAGGCGTCTTACGGCCGACTACAAGCATAAGGCATACATCACACACACATGTCAAAGAAAAGAACACTATACTGACAGAAAGAAGAAGTCTGACATGATTCAGCCAAGAGGGCATGGAAGAAGATGAAGGCAGCAATCGAAGCAGCCACGGTGGGTGCCGCGACTTCCAGCGCAGGAACGGAAGGTGGCAAAGAAGCGACTACCGCCTCTGCATTAGGAGAGGAGGTGGAGGTCGTGGCGCGGACAGCTAAAGGACTGGCTGCCCGATCCTCGCTAGAGTATGAAAGATGCAGAGGAAGGACATTCAGAGATTAAAACAGAGGAAACAATCGAAGTACGTACACACATTCATATGACAAAGAAATTACCTTCGCTCATCTTCGTCAGAAGTGAGGTCAAAGTCGAATCGAGGCCCGCCAAACCAGACTGGCAAGTAGAAGGTGGTGGCGAGCGCTGGGCCAAGGGTGGCACATCCCTCACAGGAGAAGAAGCACCGGAGTCCGCTGCCTCCTCACCTTCGCCCGTGTGCACCAGACAGTGGCGCTTGAGAGCGGGCTCAATGGCCGTCTCAGCCTCGGGCTGCCCTACACCTTTTCCATCGACTTTCAGATTTCTCCGAAGAAGAGGATTCGGCCTTAGGCAGGGAGTCTATCGACTTCTCTCGCTCATTCAGCACAACCGTCTCTTCGACAGGCCCAGCTTCAGGAAGGGGAGGAAGTGAAGACTTTGTCGAATGCCCCTACACAATACAAAGCAAAAGCAAAAGCAAGAACAGATGAGAAGACGATAACAAAATCCAGCCGACAAAAAAGATGCAAGTAAAAGCAAAGAACTTACTTCAGGTAGGGGATTCTCCAAGTTAAAGGGAGCTGTGGCGAAAGCTTAGTCGATGGTATCCTCAGCTTTATAGCTGGTCACCGACTTCACAAGTGCGTCGAGCTCGTTCGCCGACAGCTCCACGACACTGACCCTGGTGGCGTCATGTACCCCCTCATACGCCCACATCGGGTGCGCACGCTGTTGGAGGGGACACACCCGGCGCTTCAAGAATGTGTAGATCAGCTGAACACCGGTAACACCGGTTCTCAGCAACCCGTCGACCTTCTCCAACAGCGGGGCAGCCTCCTCTTCTTCGGCTGGAGCAAGAGTGTGCTCCCAGGCCTTCGTCTTCTCAGGAGCCTCTCTAGCCGGAAAGGTTGGCCTGACGTCCTGGTCCACGGGGACGTAGAACCACCTGGTCCTCCACCCCTGAGCGGAGTCGACTGCCTTCAAGGAGAAGTACTTGCAGCCGCCCTCTACTTGGAAGCCGACGCCTCCGACAGGGTTCACCCAGTTGTTGCGGGCCATATGGCGCACCTGGAAGATGGACTTCCAAAGAGGCCAGCTAGGGGAAACCCCCAAAAAGCACTCGCACATTACCATAAAACAGGCAATGTGCAGAACGCCATTGGGGACCAGATCATGGATATGTATACCGTAGGCATAAAGAAGACCGCACACAAATCGTGCAACGAAAAACCTAGGCCTCGAGGGAGAAACTCAGCAAAGAAAACCCGCTCACTGAGGAGTGGCGCGGGGGAGTTCTCCTTGCCGGAGCACGAACGGCGAGCTCCGTCGCAGGCGGAAGCAGTCCCTCATGGCAAAGGAGCGTCAGCCTCTTCTCCGTCATGATCGACGAAGTCCAGCCGCCAGATTCCTTCTTCAGAACAGGGGGACGGTGGCGGCACTTGATTTCTTCCTTTTCTGGCCGGCGGTGGAAGCGGCAGAGGACGGTGCGCTCTTTTTAGGAGCCATGGTAAGCAGTGGAGTGCAGAAGCAATAAAGAATGAGCAGTGGAGTGCAGAAGCAACAAGTAGGAGATGAGACACAAAGGGCAAGAACAGAACAGCAGCGGGCGCGAGGAAGAAGATGAAGCAGAAGGCGACGGAAGGCAAATGGCAATGTAAAACAACTCATAGCGGAGAAACTCGTATTTATGGTAAAAATCATAAGATCATCACGACCGTCCAAATAAAATTACTACGACGCGTGGCACAATCGGAGGAAAATCGTCGCAAGCCACGTTGTCCACTACGCGCACAAAACGAGGAGATCAGCATCACGTTTCCGAAAATCTCGCCACGTCAGGTCAAATCAAAACTGAACCGGCGTCCACAACGGTCAAAGAGCGGGACCCACTATGTCATGTCCCATCAGAGTACTATCCGCACGCCAAGGATGTCACGCATGACATCATTTCAGCCGAGCAAACGCAAAAAGGCGTCATACTACGACTGACAAAAAAGAAAGCTCCTTTCAACTCGAAAGCAAAAAATACAAAGTAAAGGCAAAAAAGGTCGAGTGGGTAACTCTCATCGGGAGAGAACAAAAAGTATTCGACTGACGAAACACAACTTGAGATTATCCTCTACTGCAAGCAATAAAGCACAATCTCGGGGGCTACTCCTATCGGGAGCATTGCCGTGCACCCGTTAGAATCAAAAGCATTAAAAACATAAGAATTCCCGAGTGAAAATCAGTCGATGATGCCTCGGATGCTGTATACGAAAAATAGAAAGGTAAGACCCATCGCTCAGTCGAGTGGGCCGAGGATCACTCCGGCAGTGTTTTTATCCTAGACATTTCAGTATCAACATATACGATGAAAATCCTGGCGGACGCGCTGGATCGCAAATCGAAACTAGAGAACAATATCAGTAAGTCCATCCACTGGCCTGAGATGAGTCTGCCCTGTTCCAGGCTCGAGCCCAAGGACTCGAAACCTGATTGAAAGCTAGTAAAGTTTTTCCCAAGTGCAGTTAACTAGTTTCGACTCAGCGAATAAATCCAGACCTACTCAGTTGAAATCCTTCGGCATAATTCATAGTCAGAGAAATAAAACCACATCAAAAAGCATAAAACATGAGACGTGCACTATATAGTGAGTCAATGACTGATTTTTCGAATTAGCCAAGCACTCGGGGGCTAATGAAAAGTTTATACAAAACGGGTACCCCTTCGTGTGGGTACCTGGTGCACGCAATGGCTAAAACCCAATTGTCAATAGGCTAACGAAACCCAACAAGCAAAGCTTAAGTCGAAAACTTAGACCATGGATAGCATAGTCGGTAGTACTTTCCATAAATATAGTCCTAGTCGGTTACGATCCGAGACATGTACCCCTATATAAAGGACAGGAGGGCGACCGACCAAGGACACGTCCAACCAGAATCAACAAATCTTAGCAAGATCGACATCTTGCTAGACCTCTGTACTCGCTGAATATACACAATCAATAACAGACAAGCAGGAGTAAGGGTTTACCTCACTCGAGCCCCGAACCTGGGTAAATCCCGCTTGTCAGCCGACGAATGTACCAACACTACGCGTTATCTATCTCATAACTCTTATCCTACTCTATTAACCATGGGTATTGATGGGGACATCCCTCGTCACTAAGGGTGGGCGTTCGGTCTTTTCGGTTAGTTCGGTTCGGTCTTTTCGATCTTTAACAATTTCGGTCATCAAGAAAATGATACCCGTAATAAATTCGGTCTTTCTGGTTTTCTGTTATTCGGTCTTCAGTCTATTCGGTTCGGTCTTCGGTCATGACCAAATAGACCAAAATCTAGTGCGCAAGAAGAGGAATCGGCGCCTGGTAATGGGAGAGTGGGAAGCGATCGACTGGTCTCTCGCGCATGGTAGAATTTACGTTACACAGGGCTAGGATACTCAGTTGTTGGGCATAGAGACTATATAGTATGCTTGGTTCTATTGTTGGGACTATAGAATATATGTACATAAACTAGGCTGGCACACAAATTTGGATGCTATCGTATGTAATTCTCTCAAAATAAAGTAAAATCGGTCTTTCGGTCTATTCGGGTTATCTATAAGTGATGACCAAATTTCTAACATAATTTCGGTCTTTTCTGATTTGCTACCCAAATTTCTAACGGTCTTTTTGGTCTCGGTCTTTTTGGTTTCAGTCTCGGTCTTTTCGGTTTCGGTTTTCGGTCTTCGGTTTTTATGCCCACCCTTACTCGTCACCAGCGGAAAGTATTACCACTGGCGTAACTCTGCTGGCGGACAGCTGTTCGCCAGCGCTAGTGTCGTAGTATCGGCATAATTGATAGGAGACGGGGGTCCTCTAACCTACGTATGGAATGTGGGGAAGAAGGTTGGTGTCGTCGAGGACGGGATTGAACACGGCGAGTTTACCCAGCTTCGGATCCCGCAGCGGTGGCGAGATCCTACGTGCTGCTATAATTCACTATGAGGCAATAGCCGTCAACAGGTTACAATGTGTATGATGCCTATTGAAGCGTGCCCTAAAGGATCCCTGGTGGCCGGCTTATATAGGCGACCAGACCCCAGGGTACAAGGCAAGTACATGTCCGGCAAGTAATCAAAGTCCTAGACCTAGCCGGCTTAGTTACCGCCTTCCGTCTTGGGCTTGGTGGCTTGATGGGCTTCGCCCTTCCGCCTTCCTTGGACCGTCCGCCTACTTCCCTGTACGTCAGCTATCTGGGCCGCCCGGCAAGCTTCAGCCTTACCACCCTTGGGCCACCCTGGACTAGCCGGATTGATCCGTGTTGGTGATACCCCTAGTTGATATATCCCCAACATTAGCCCCCATAAAGGTTGGAGTTCTCCAGGCGCCGGCTTCTTCATTTGCCAATGTTGACGGCTGCAGGACTTGAACCATTCTGAAAATCAACGAGGCATGCGTGTCTTGATATTGACACGCGGCCGCCTTTATCCAACATGGAAAAAGACGGCTACTTCGCAACTTCACCGAGCGTTCTTCTTGACGGATTCCACTTAGCCGGCTCACGACAGTTTGAAAACGGCCTAGGCGGGAATCTCGCCATGATCGCAAATCGCGGGAAAAGAGGAGGCGTGGAGATCGTGCGATCATTCGCCGCAGCGGATGCTGGACACGTGTCCGACTAAAAACGCCGTTTGCACAGGGAGCAACGCCTGGTCCTATAAATAGGGAACCGAACGGTTCATTTTTGCACCCCTGCCTTTGCTCTCCTCGACCTCTTGCTCTTCCACTTCCTCGCTTCTTGCTCCGAGCGAACTCCGGCGAGCACTCTCCTCCGACGACCTTCGCGCACGGCGATGTCCACCGGCCAAGACATCCCTTCCGCGGCTTCCGGTGCTCCGGCGACCGAAACCATCCCCGCGGCAGTGATGGGTGGCGCAACCTCACGCCCGGCGGCGGCGGCGACGGGCAATGTCGCCACCGTCGCTTCTCAGACTCCAACCGCGCGCGCCGGCGGCGGTCTCCTCGGCTCCTTCATCTTCCGTCGCGGCGACGGCGGCGGGAGGCGCTCCTGTCGACGAGGAGGAGGAAGCGGCTGACCTCGGGTCGCGCTACTGGCTCCCCTCCATAGTCGACGAAGATCACCTCCAGGACCTGGAGGCCGTCGGCTACCTCCCCACCCGGGAGGACTGCCAATGGAGATCCGCCTTAGGAGACGTCATCCCGGCTCCGAAAGCCGGGGAACGGGTAATCCTTACCTCCCACCTAGTTAGGGGAATGGCGCTACCGCCTTCCGCCTTCTTTAGCGAGGTCTTAGAGCACTATGGGCTCCAGCCCCATAATATAGCGCCCAATAGCATTATAGTCTTAGCCGGCTTCACCGCTCTGTTCGAGGTCTATCTAGGTATTAGGCCTAGTTTAGACTTCTTCAGATACTGCTTTTGTTGCTGGCGCCAGACAGTGCCGGACGGCGAACTAGCGACCTGCGGAAGTATTACTTTCAACTGCCGCCAAGGACGCCAATGGTATCCCAAGATACCATACCTCGAGTCCGTCAAGGGCTGGACGTCCACCTTCTTCTACTGCCAAGACATGGCAGCGCCGGGGCGCCAATTTGGCGTCCCGGACTTTGTCAACGCGCCGCCTATGCCCAGGCCATGCTGGGACGAGGCGGTGCCCAAGCTGACGGAGGAACTCCGCCTTGTTCAAAGGCGGATCGAGTTCCTCACCCGCACGATGTCCCCTCCCTTGCTGGATGGGGTGGACACCGTCATCTGCTGGCTTAGCCGGCAGATACTGCTCCGGCGGTACAGCCCGCACAAAATGTGTTAGTATTCGCCTACTGCCACAACCTCTCTTCGCGTAAGCGAAGAAGGGTTACCGGCCGCCGACCTGGCGTTCCGACTTCGCAGCCTTTGTCAAAGTGGGGCTGGTGAAGGCGGCGGAAGGCGTGCCCATGCACACCCACGACAACCCTCCCCTCGAGGTAAGATGTCTTGCTCGTTGCCCTTGTTTGACGGCTTTTGCCGGCTAACTAGAGCCCTATTTAACGCTTGCCCTTTTTCTCAGCTCTCTGCCCTGGGGGAGGATGACCTGGCTCCCGACTTCTACGAGCCGGAAGCCGGGAAGACCAAGAAGAGCAAGGCGTCCGGCGCTGCTTCCTCTACGGTCAATGCCGAGAGGAAGAAACGGACCGCATCGGCTGCAATGCCGGTGCTCGTCGATCTCGACGAGAACGCGGGGATTAACATCCCCCGAAGGTACTCATTTCCGCCTTATACGATTGTCGAATTCCTCTATTGCCGGCGTTCATCTAACTGTGCTTGCTTTATTGACAGGGAGCGGGTGGCAACTTCCAGGTTGCGGACCAGACTCCTTTCCAAGGGAAAGCGGCTCCAAGGCAGCTCGCCTGCCACCATGCCGCCAACTCCCCAGCCCCAGGCCGACGGCTTTATGAGCGATGCTCGCCGCCAGCCCCAAGCTCCGGCTTTCGGTCCGGCGCCGGCGACTTCTTCCGCGGGCCGCACCGCCGGTGCTCCCTTTCCCACGGCTGAGGCTACGACCAATGAAGCCGTCCAATCTCAGGCCGCCAAGGAGGAGCTGCTGGAGGTGATTGCCAGTGGGACGCAGAGGGCAGCCCCGGCTGCGGGAGGCGGCCGAGTCAGGGACCCTTGGTCCACCTTTAAGGCGGCCAAGGAGTCTACATTGGCCTTTGCCAATTTCGCCTCCCGGGCATTTGCCGACTTGGAGGGCGATATGTCTGTAAGTTTTTTCCACTTTGCGGCATATACATAGTCTTCCCCCCGAGCACTTAGATGGCAAGTCGAGTACATTGACTGCCGGCTTAGTGGTTTTTTGACGATATGGTATATGCCTTTGCTTTTTCTTGCAGGGCCTCGTGTCCGCCAACGTTGAGCTTCTCTCCTCCCGAGTCGAGATAAACCAACGGTGCCGCGACCTGAAGAAGGATTGCGAGGCGAAGGACCGGCGGATTTCCGAACTGGAGGTGGCCCGCAAAAAAGATGAAGGTATAATTATTCCTTCTGTCTTTTCGCCATCTTCCAACTTTTGCTGCCGCCAATCTTTTAGCTAGTGAATCCATATTGTAGAACTGCTAGATCACGCCCAGGATATACTGAAGGCGTCCACTGATATGCAAGCTCTTATGAATGAAGCTTCCGATTTGGTAGCCGCCAATTTGGCGATGTAGGAGGATCACCAGAAGGAGATGGAGGCCCAGCAGCTGAAATTTGCGCAGGAATCTAGCCAGCTCACTGGTGAGCTGGAAAGCCTGCGCAAGAAGTTGGTGGAGGCGGAGAAGACGGCTGCCGAGGAAATCTCCAAGCAGACTTCTCGCGCCCAAACTGCTGAGGATGCGTTGGCGGCTCATATGATTGAGTTGTCCGCTTTTCATAACTCGGCCCTTGGTAATTTCTCACTCCTTATTTTGATATTGCCATTTTGCTTAGCCTGAACCAAACTGATGGTTTCATTTTTGATACAGTTCCCGCCGGTTTGGGCGACGACAAGGTTGTCAGCCCCCGCCTGGATCGCCTTGCGCGTCTATACGAGCTGATCACCGAGACTTTGGCGGCGTCCAAGCGGTTTGCCGCCAAGTTCTTCATCTCCTCCGGCAGCCAGGAACCGACCGAATTCAGCGACGTGCCCAATATGTTGGAGCAGGCTACCAAGCTACACAAGAGCTCGCTGAAGTCGGCGGCGCGGGGTGGTGCCAAGACTGCGCTTGGACTATTCATGGCACACTACCCCGAGACGGAGATAGAAGCCGTCACCGAAGGCATGCCGTCTACATATGAAGACGGCAGCGAGGTCGAGCCGGCCGCTGTTTTGGACAGTGTTGCCGGTTACGCCAAGCGTGTTGCCGACATGGTGGATACTTCGATATTCTACCGGCGCCATCTTGTGCCTGCCGCAGGGGAAGCTGGAGCTGTCGGCACGGCCGAGGCGGAGGGGAGCGACAGTTCTGGGGCTGAAGTTGTCAGCCCCCAAGCCTGATGTAGACGCCTCCCTGAGCCGTAGTTTCCTTTCCTTGCCTCCTTCTGACATGATTTGCCAGCCCCTGAAACAATGCAACTTTAACTTGTAATATTTGTATATACTTTTGTTGTTGCTCTGCTAGGCGGAAACTAGCTGACAAGTTTTATTTTGCCTTATTTATATGGCCCGCCTTAATTTTACCCTGACTTATATGTTTGACTTTTTGTATGTTGACGAACCTCAGCCGGTAACTTGAGCTGAAACAACCAGGGCCAAGCCATGCGTTTAGGATCAGAAACCAAAGCCAACATGTTGGTGTCAAAGACATACTACTAGGCGAACCACATATAAGTAATCAGAGGTAAAGGAATTAGGCGGCGCAAAAAGTTTATTTTTGCTTTAGGTTGGCTCGAAAGCTGCAAGTATCTACCAGTTTGAACCTTTGCACGGAGCTTGAAAAATAGGTAACTTAGATACATAGGGGAAATATGATTGTAAGAAAAGACAAAAGATTGCATGCTTCTCAACACAGATGAGGAACCATAGACTTTTATTTCATAATCATATATAACTTATTACAATTATAAATTGCTAAGTGTAGAAAGGACGTAGCTGCTCAATATTCCAAGGCCGTCTTGTTTGTTCGAACGTATCGTCAATGCCTCTTTTGCACCTGGTTCCCCTTTTTCCTGCCGCCTTCTTGCGTCTCTTCTTTTCTTCTTGGTCGCGGATGTCGGCCAGGTAGTAGGAACAATTGAGCAGCGCCTTTGTGACTATAAACGGTCCTTCCCATGGCGGGGATAACTTGTGCAAGCCTTTTCTGTCTTGAATTAGGCGGAGAACCAGGTCACCTGTTCTGAAGCTTCGCTTCCGCACTCTCCGGCTATGATAGCGGCGAAGTTGTTGCTGGTACAAGGCGGAGCGATGTAGAGCGACGTCTCTTTCTTCGTCTAGCAGGTCTAGGCTATCCTGTCTTGCACCTTCTACGTCTTGCTCGATGTAGGCTTGAACTCTTGGGGAATCGTATTTCATGTCGGTAGGTAGCACCGCCTTCGCGCCATATACTAAGAAGAAAGGAGTGTAGCCGGTAGACCTGTTTGGCGTTGTGAGCAAACTCCATAGCACCGACTGTAACTCATCTGCCCAAGCGCCGGCTGCCCTGTGTAATGGAGTTTCGAGACGAGGCTTAAGTCCTGATAATACTAGGCCGTTTGTACGCTCTACTTGTCCATTGGATTGAGGGTGTGACACGGATGCCAAATCAAGCCGGATGCCCAGATCACTGCAGTATTCTTCTATGTCGCCTTGAGATAGGTTGCTGCCATTATCGGTGATAATGTTGTGTGAAACTCCAAACCGAGAGATAATTCCCCAGAGGAAATTGGTGGATGTTCGTGCGTCAAGTTTGCTGATCGGCTTAGCTTCGACCCATTTGGTGAACTTGTCGACATCGACCAATAGGTGGGTATACCCACCACTCGCCTTCTTGAAGGGACCCAACGTGTCTAAGCCCCAGACCGCGAACGGGCAGGTGATTGGGATTGTCCTGAGTTCTTGTGCCGGTAAGTGAGGTTGACGAGCGTACAACTGGCAGCCTTTGCATGTTTGTACGATGTTCTCGGCGTCTTCTTTGGCGGTAAGCCAGTAGAAACCTTGGCGGAAAGCTTTGTACACGATGGACCTGGCAGAAGCGTGATGCCCGCAGGTGCCAATATGTATGTCTTTCAGAATTTCCTGGCCTTCTTCTGGCTGTATGCACCGCTGATAGATGCCGCACGTGCTTCTCTTATATAGCTCGCCTTTTATTACCGTGAATGCCTTGGCTCGCCTTATGATCTGCCTTTTTAGCACCTCATCGTCCTCCGGCAACTTGCTGTCGATTAGGAAATCGAGATATGGGACAGTCCAATCCGGTCGTATCGAGTAGACAGCGAGACTTGCCGCTTCTACCGGTTCTTCTACATCGGGGTCCATCAAATCGGCGCCTTTAATGGATGGCTTGTGCAAATGTTCCAGGAAAATATCTTTTGGTACCTTTTTGCGCTCTGACCCTAGTCTGGCAAGTGTGTCTGCCGCCTCGTTCTCAGCTCTTGGAACATGCCGGACTTCGTAGCCCGCGAAGTTTTTGGTGAATTCGTCAACTTTGGCTCTGTATGCCGCCATTGTTGCGCTTTTCGCATCCCATGTTCCGCTTACTTGTTGCGCGACCAAATCTGAGTCGCCATAACAGAGGATTCTTTTGACGCCGAGGTCGTTTGCCACGTGTAACCCATGAAGCAAAGCTTCGTACTCGGCAACGTTGTTGGTTGCTGTGAAGTGGATTTGCAACACGTAGCTAAGTTTGTCACCTTTAGGCGTGCGTAGAACGACTCCAGCCCCCGAGCCTTTGAGCATTTTTTATCCGTCAAAGTGCATGACCCAATATTCTGATTCGGGGAGTGTCGTTTCCTCCATGGCTTTTGTCCAGTCGGCGACAAAATCTGCAAGTGCTTGAGACTTAATGGCGGTCCGTGGCTTATAGACTATATCAAAGGCGGCAAGTTCGATGCCCCATTTGGCGACTCGACCTGTTGCCTCTGCATTGTTGATTATGTCTCCCAACGGTGCCTTGCTGACTACTGTCACTGTGTGCTCCTGGAAATAATGCCTAAGCTTTCTGGCGGCGAAGAATACACCATAAGCCAGCTTTTGGTAATGCGGATACCTCTGCTTGGAGGCGGAGAATACTTCACTGATGAAGTAGACCGGTCGTTGCTCATACGTCGCGGCTTCGTTCTCCTTTCTTTCCACAGCCAAGACAACGCTGACAACAGCTCCTGTTGCCGCGATGTACAGCAGCATCGGTTCCTGTGATCGAGGTGCTGCCAATATTGGAGCGGATATGAGGGCTTCCTTAAGTTGTTGTAAGGCGGCATCTGCCTCTGCTGTCCACTCAAAGTTGTCGGATTTCTTCAATAGCCGGTAGAGAGGCATTGCCTTTTCCCCTAGGCGGCTTATGAAACGACTGACGGCCGCTGCCGATCCGGCTAGACGTTGCACGTCCTTCAGACAAGTAGGTCTGGATATGTTTTGGATGGCCTTGATCTTCTCCGGATTAACCTCGATCCCTCGTTCTGAGACGATAAATCCGACCAGTTTGCCGGCTGGAACGCCGAAAACACACTTGGCGGGATTGAGTTTCATCTGACACCTCCGGAGATTCTGAAACGTTTCTTCCAAATCCTCTAGGAGATCTGCCTTCTTTTTTTACATCACCGCGATGTCGTCGACGCAGACGTGAACATTGCGGTGGATCTGTTCGTGCAGGCAGTTCTGCATACAGCGCTGGTATGTTGCCCCTGCATTCTTCAGGCCGAAAGGCATCGTGATGTAGCAGAAAGTCCCGTATGGAGTGGTGAAAGATGTTTTCAGCTGATCCGACTCTCTCATCTTGCTTTGATGGTATCCTGAGTAGGCGTCCAAAAAACAAAGCAGCTCGGAGCCTGCTGTGGAGTCTACAACTTGGTCAATTCTAGGCAGCGCAAAGGGATACTTTGGGTAGCACTTGTTAACACCGGTATAGTCAATACACATCCTCAGCTCTTTATTCTTCTTTGGAACAAGTACAGGATTTGCCACCCAATCGGTGTGCACAACTTCTTTTATGAAATTTGCGGCCTTCAGCCTATTTATCTCCTTTCATATAGCCTTGCGTCTCTCATCTCCAAAGCGTCTTGTTGCTTGCTTCACCGGTTTGGATCCTTTTATGACGTTGAGTGAGTGCTCGGCAAGTTCCCTCGGTACACCAGGCATGTCGGAAGGCGACCATGCGAAGATGTCACAATTCTCATGGAGGAACTCGACGAGCGCGCCTTCCTATTTGCTGTCAAGGTTGGAGCCGATGACGACTTGCTTAGACTTGTCGCCTGGGATGAGATCCGCCTTTTTGGTGTCCTCTGAAGCTTCAAAGGTCTTCTTGACATCAATCTTTGGCTTGGGCATGGAGTTGTCTGAATCCGCCCCAAGCAGTGCGAGTTCTTCCTTGTGGATGACGGCTTCTGCGAAGGCGGCCATGCCACGCTCACACTCCTTGGCTTTCTTGAAGTTGCCGAAAATCGTGATGGTTCCGTTTTCCCCCGACATTTTAAGCTTGTTGTATATGTAGCACGGCCTTGCCATAAATTTGGCGAAAGCCGGTCGTCCGAAGATTGCATGATAGGCGCTTTTGAAGGGGACAACTTCGAACCGGAGGAACTCTGAGCGGTAGTTCTCCTTTGGTCCGAAAGTTACCTTCAGCCTAATGCTCCCCATTGACTTTGCTTGCCTGCCGGGCACTATGCCGTGAAAAGTGAGGTTGCTGTGGTCCAGCTGATCCTCTGACAGGTTCATGCGGCTTAGTGTGTCGTAGTACAAGATGTTGAGGCTGTTGCCGCCATCCATGAGTACCTTTGTGAGTCTGAAGTTGTCGACAATGGGATCGACGACGAGGCGTACTTGCCTGGGTGAGGAACGTGATCAGGGTGGTCGGACCGGTCCCAAGTGATCGTTGCTTCCGACCAGTTCAAATACTGAGGGACGTCCGACATTGTCGCGTTGAGTTCACGCATTTCCGCCTTATCCGCCTTAGCCGAAGGTGTGCCGACAAAGCATACAAGAGATTCTTTCACCTTCGGATATGGTTTCTTTTTCTTGGCGGCCGCGTCGTCCTCGCTTGAGACAGACATGTCGTCGTCGTCCTCATCCTCCTTGTTGTCTTTCTTGTCGTTCTTCTTTGACTTCCTTGACTTCCAGCCGACTATGGGGTCCTTTTTGAAGTCGTCCATGAAACGACACTCGCCAAGCATATGGTTGACCTTGCCAAGTGAGGCGTGGATGGGGCATGCAAAAGTTTTGCCTGCTCATAAGTTGTCGCGCCGCCTTAGGCCCTGAGCCGGCGTCACGACCATCTTTCTTATTCTTCCACTTCTTTTTGCCGGCATTCCCTTGGAATGCGACAGCTACCTCGTTGGAAGGTCCGGCTTTGTCATCCGCCGCCTGCTTGCGCTTGTTGTTCCGCTTTGGTATGATGTTGACGTCTGGATCATCGTGCCGGGCGTCGTCATCCGCCGCCGCGTATTGGGCGGCTAGGTTGAGCATCTCGCCAAGGTCCGTGATTTGCTCGCGGACGAGCCGATGACGGAGCAAGGACTTCTTCTGCAGGCCCGTGTAGAAGGCGTGGATAGCCTGTGCGTCCAAAACACCATGACAGTTGGCTTTTTCGGATATCCAACGGCTGACAAAGTCTGTCATGGTTTCGTCCGGCTTTTGGATACAGCGTTGCAAATCGTGTAGGTATTTAGACGCTTGTATGTTCCTTGGAAGTGCTGGGAGAAAACCTTTTCCATGTCATACCAGCTATGGATAGACTTTTCAGGAAGGTTTTCGATCCAAGCTCTTGTCGTGCCTTCCAACATGAGAGGTAGGTAACGGACGGAAATATAGCTGCTCCCGCCGGCAATTTCTATGGCCATAGCATAGTCGGATAGCCATAAGTCCGGCTTAACGAGGCCGTTGTACCTAGAACAGTTTTTTTGACACTGGTGTCATGTCCTTAGGGAACGGCTCTCTGCGGATGGCGTCACCGAAGCACTTTGGTCCAGAATATAGCGGCTCCTTTCCTCTTGCTATGTCTTGTAGGCGGTGTCGTGCATCTTTTGGATCGAGCTGCCGTGCGCCTCTGTTTGCGTCTGGCTCGTCCTGCGCTGCCCGGCTTATGCTGCGCCTGGGCCCTTCTGCCTCCTCTTTCCTCTTGCTGCCAGTGCTACGCTGCGGAGACCGGCTTCGACCTCTCCTGGGAGGGTCGTTACCGGCATCTTTCCTAGGCGGCAGTCTATTGTTCCGGCTACCGCCATTGTCGCGTCTTGGCTGGGATGGAGGTGGCAGGTCTCCCCTGCTTCCTGTCCTTGAATTCTCGTCCCGCCTTGGTTTTGGCGGTGGCGTCTTCTTTGGAGGTGGCGTTGCCTTCCTTTTGTCGCCATGGCTACTGGAGCCATACGGGCCTTCGGGGTCGTCGCTAGGTGCAGCTTTGCACTTTCCTGACTTAGACTCTAGGTCTCCCCCGCGAGCATCCGCCATGTGGCCGTAGGAATCAGCGCGAGCTTGTTGTTCTAGGGCCTTGCTTACAAAGTGTCTTGCATTGGCCAGCTTTTCCTCCGCCGTGTAAGTTTTGTCGTCGAGGGTATCTAGCGCAGCAGCCACGTTGAGGATGGGGGTGCAGAAAACAACATCTCCCCTCCTGTCCACGCGCTTTGGTGCCATACGCCAGTCGAACCCGAGATCTTGAGCCGCTGTCGTTGCGTGTGTTGGCGGCTCCTTGCCACGGCGGTTTTTTGATGACCTTTTTTCCTCAAAGAGCTGTCGGCTTGTTTTGGCCGACATCTTCTCCTGTTCTTTCTCGATCTTCTTCGCAAGGCTCTCAACGTGCTCCTCTCTTTTTCGCAGGTAGTCAGAGTGCTTAAGCATGTTAATCCTAAGCTCTTCCACTTCGTCGAGTGGGGTGTCTTTATTCACCGGAGTATTCATGATCTCGTCTACTTCTTTGATGACGGAGAGCAAATCCGTGGGTTTGCTGTTGCCGCCTTTCTCGAGGCCAGTTTTCTTCTTTGCGCGCACCTTGTCGGAACTTTCAACGAGTTGACCGGCAGTGGTGTCGCCGGCGTCTTCCACCGGCTTGTTTTGTGTTTCTGAAGCAACTGGGGTTGTCTCGTGACCGACGACAACCATCATAGCCAGCTTGTCAGGCATGTCAGTATCCGCTGTGCCCTCTGAAGGAGCCGGATTACCACTGGAAAAGCGGGTTTTGATCTTCTCTTCGAAGAGACTAGCATCATCATCAGAGTCAGAGTCTACGTTGACTTGAACGGTAGATCTGGATCCGGCATCTGACATCGCATCCTCCTGGAGAGCAGGGAGGATTGACTCAGGATCGTTGTTTTCCGGCTGGGAGTCTGATCCCAGTCCGACAACTCCGACGAAGTGGAAATCAGATTCGGCCGACTCCTGGGAGAAGGCGGATTCAGATCCATCTTGTCGGTCGACTGCTTGGTCAAAGGGTTGGTGGGTGGGGTTGTAGAAACGCGGTAGGCCGTACGCCTCTGGCGTATACCCGATGAAGACGTCGATCCCTCCGATCGGTACGATTGCGCATCCAATAAGGTAGTCGTCCGCCGGGAGCCAGGACTCGTCCGAGTTGACGAAGCTGTGGCCGCCATACCTTGTGACGCGACCGACGGCGATCTGCTTGCCCACGCCGCCAAGTGTTCCCGCCTGGAACGTGACGCCTGGAACCTTATGCCCCACGGTGGGCGCCAACTGTCGTAGTATCGGCATAATTGATAGGAGACGGGGGTCCTCTAGCCTATGTATGGAATGTGGGGAAGAAGGTTGGTGTCGTCGAGGACGGGATTGAACACGGCGAGTTTACCCAGATTCGGATCCCGCAGCGGTGGCGAGATTCTACGTGCTGCTATAATTCACTATGAGGCAATAGCCGTGAACAGGTTACAATGTGTATGATGCCTATTGAAGCGTGCCCTAAAGGCTCCCTGGTGGCCAGCTTATATAGGCGACCAGACCCCAGGGTACAAGGCAAGTACTTGTTCGGCAAGTAATCAGAGTCCTAGACCTAGCCGGCTCAGTTGCCGCCTTCCGTCTTGGGCTTGGTGGCTTGATGGGCTTCGGCCTTCCGCCTTCCTTGGACCGTCCGCCTACTTCCTTGTACGTCAGCTATCTGGGCCGCCCGGCAGGATTCAGCCTTACCACCCTTGGGCCACACTGAACTAGCCGGATTGATCCGTGTTGGTGATACCCCTAGTTGATATATCCCCAACAGCTAGGCAATAACAACTCGCTAGCAGTAGCTTTTTCCTACTAGTGCAGGAAGGAAGCGACACCCGGGGGCGCCGTCGCTGTCAGCTCCGGCTAACGCGGGAGCAAGCTAAGGCTTGGTACAACCGCTCGCAACACCAAAAAACTGGTCCACCAACGCATCCTCTACCAACAGACCGCACCGCCGGCCAGTGCATTTCTGCACATTGGAGTGTCGCCGCTGCCACCGTCGGGCCTCTGCCCGCAAGGCACCTGGACGCCACCACACCATGGCACCACAACACCACTTCCAGCGCACGCCAGCCCTAGCAGCTTGGCGCCCCCAAACGCGACCACACCACCTCCACCCACTCTAAAGCTCTTGGGCGGGCGCTTTTCAACGCGCTTGACGAATAGGAGGAGGCAGTCGCGTCCGCTCGACTAGGGACGCCGCCCCGACCACCATATGCAGACGAGACTCCATGCAGCCGCCCTAGCCACCACTGCAGGTGGTCAACGCCACAAGGCACCACGTCCTGGCGCCTTTGGTGTGTCAAGCCCACCGCCACCGCGGACCTAGCCGGTGGCAGCAACAGCCGAAGAGCGGTCAAGGACGGGGTTATTTGTCCCGGTGTCGACCTGAGGGACGACACAGGAGCAGGGCTTAGAAAGAGATTTTGGATAGGGATGCGGTCTAAATAATCT
This sequence comes from Poa annua, assembly GCA_026929855.1. NCBI lineage: Eukaryota > Viridiplantae > Streptophyta > Magnoliopsida > Poales > Poaceae > Poa > Poa annua. The sequence goes on along the minus strand of CM049431.1, from coordinate 71,549,716 downwards.
ATCACTTCATCCCAAGGCCGAATAAGCAAAATCACAGGGTAGTTATCTAAACAGCCGCAATATCCCGTGGACTGGCCATGCATGATGGGAGACACCATGCACGCAAAGAATTTCCTCTTTGGATCCCGATCGAGGAGAGGAGGCAGCAAATGGCCGTAAATCAAGGCGCTTCTGCTTGCAGCAAGCAACGAGCTGAGCATATGAGGCCGACCTGCTTGTTTGACCGGCAATGCCTACGCACTAGACTCTACAGAGTCTAGACGGCCCACACGTAAGTGACGAGAGGAGAGCGTCGTGCTGACCGGCCCACCATCAACGGTCCTTTTCTCTGGCACAAGACAGGAGCTCGGGGCACTGCTTTACTCTGTTTCCACCCTAACGAGAAAAACTGTCTTGACGCACCTGACCGATCCGGGTCCACCATTTAGTAAAACCCGAAATGTGACCGGCCGGCCGGCGTGGTAGATCGGTAACCGGCATGCCATGTCTGCTGGTGCTGGACACGCGCCCATGCCTGGTGCCGTGTCGCAATTAATCGCGGTGGTCGCGCCTTCCGACGAGAAATAAATTCACCCGTCGGTGGCCGGTGCCCCGCCGATGCCGGCGATCGGAACAGTTGTGACTGTCACTATGTACAGTCTGCTTGCTCAGCACAGTAGGATTACGTACTCTGTATCCTCGTCATTCTCGTTTGGCACCACGTACCGACCGACTTTGTTGTATATCCACTACTCTTGCCGCAAAATAAATTACTTACTACACTATCCTACACAGATCGATCAACCGACCGGCTTTGGCTGCTCTTGCAGAGTGGCAAACGGATCGTTGGCGGTACGCTAGTAGTACGGATTATACCGCCATGTAGTGTGTATGTTCTCTGTGCATGCGTAGCACGTGATGGGTGGTTATTTATTCCAAGGAATCTTTAACTTTGATGAACCATGCAGTGTACATGTTTCCATGAACGCATCTCGTGTGACCTGAGTATCGTTAGCATCGCCGGCCCTCATCAGCTTTTTTCTCCTCTGTGAATTAGATTCTGATTGTTTTAAGGCAGCGTCCCCTAGAGCATCTCCAGCTCCCTCCTTATCCGAAACGACGATTAATCTCGCAGATTCAAAAGCGAGATGGCAAATGCTACTGAAGCTGATCGGAATGGGGACGCCACGGCCGGGGAGACCTCGCCTAGCTCGCGTGCCCGGTCACATGCACGCCGCCGGCGCCAACGTGGTTGTTGCTTCCGCCGAGTCAGCCACGCCCTAGTTGACGACCTCTGCGGAGCGCTGCGTTGGTTGGTCCATCAACTCGCATTTATGTTTGTCTTTTCAGTTTTTCTTCGTCCCTTTCACTTTTCTGATTTCTCTTCCCAAATAAGTAAATAAGTATTTGAACGAAAAACTATTTTTGAACAATTTTTCAAAAAGTGAACAGAAAAGTGTACAAACTAAAATTATTTTTGAATGATTGTAAAAGTGAACATAAAAGTCTAGACACGAAAAAAATTGAACAATTTTTTAAAAAGTGAAAAAAGGTAATTAGACGAAACTAGTTTTTAACGTTTTTTTTAAGTGAACAGAAAAAGTGTATGAACGGGAATTGTTTTTGAACGATTTATAAATTGAACAGAAAAAGTTTATGAACGAAAATTTGTTTTCAATGATTTGAAAAAAGAAAACAAAATACGTATCTGAACAAAAACTATTTTTAAACAATTTTCAAAAAGTGGAAAAAGGTGTATGAACGAATATTCTTTTTGATAAATTATAAAAGTGAACCAATAAAGTCAATGAATAAAAATAGGTATTTGAACGGAAACTGTTTTTAAACAATTTTTAAAAAGTGGAAAACAAATTCATGAACATTAAACTATTTTGGACATTTAAAAAGTGGACAGAAAATATGAACAAAAATTATTTTCGGATTTTCAAAATTTAAATTTTTTTAAATATGAAGAATTTTAAGTCTGAACATTTTTTAAATTTATACAAATTTGAAAAAGTGCAAATTAGAAATATATTTAGTAATATATAAAGAAAACAAAAAAAAAGAAAGAAACATGAAACAACCAAAAAAATGAAAAAGAATAGATACAAGAAGAACGAAAAAAGAAACCAAATTGGACGGAGAAATAAAATCACGATATGTGGGCAAAGTACGTATCTGAACAAAAACTATTTTTAAAAAAATTTCAAAAAGTGAAAAAGGTGTATGAACAAATTTTCTTTTTGATAAATTATAAAAGTGAACCAAAAAAGTCAATAAATAAAAATAGGTATTTGAACGGAAACTGTTCTTAAACAATTTTTAAAAAGTGGAAAAAAATTCATGAACATAAAACTATTTTGGACATTTTTAAAAAAGTGGACAGAAAATATGAACATAAATTATTTTCGGATTTTCAAAATTTCAAAAAATTTAAATATGAATTGGTTTAAATCTGAACATTTTTTTAAATTTATAAAAATTGGAAAAATTGCAAATTAGAAATATATTAAGTAATATATAAAGAAAACAAAAAAGAAGAAATAAAAATGAAACAACCAAGAAAAAATGAAAAAGAATAGATACAAGAAGAACGAAAAAAGAAACCAAACTGGGCGGAGAAATAAAATCATGATATGTGGGCCAGGCCCATGCCTTCGCAGGGGTGTGCGGCGCGTGGTAAGCGCCGACCTGGTTGTCAATTTGTTTTTTTTTTGAAACGAAGGCAAAAGTTTTGCCTTTTATATTGATATAGAAGAAGCAAACATAGCACGGTCGAGACCAAAAAGAAAAAAAGTAGTGATTGTCAATTTGGATTCACCGGAAATAAGCAAAGCCTCAATCGCTCCACCTTTACATCGGAAATAAGAAATAGCAAAGCCCAGCAGAGGCCCACCACGCATCATACTATCGCTGAAGAAAAACAATCAATGGAGGATGGATGTGTTGAGTGCCGGCCGGTGTAGGCAGGGCTATTAGAAGATGGACTTGAAGGAGATAGAGCAGCAAAGGCATGGAGTAGGGTCAGCGGCCATGCATGATTTGAAGGAGAGTATCCATGGCATCGGGCCGATGGCGAGGGCTCACGACCAGAGGCGGTGGCGCCATCGTCAAACCATGAGATTAAAGACGAAGAGGTCACGAAAGGTCGGAGGACTTCATTCATGGGTAAGAGAAGGGGTTATGTGAAAAAATATTAATTTGATGAATAGAAATCTCACTTCTATTCTACCCCTCGATAACGAACAACGAAGGCTGATGTTCACTAAATACATCGCAAAAGAAGTAATCCACAATTCCACATACACCGGGTACATCTTTTCCTAATTGTAAACTTTACACTTTAATTGTGTTGTGAAGACGTGCACGTACTCCCTCCGTTTAGGACTGTTAGTCCCCTCACCAAAAAATATTTGTGCAAAAACGATGGGCAAATAAGGCCCGTTAGAGTTAATGCCCAGTACTAATTACTCTCTCTCTCCCTCGATTAACGCTGGACAACAAGTCATTTTGCATGGGCAAACCTTTGGGATTCTGATCGTGTGAAAACGTACTACCGGTTTCCATCGATGCATGAGTGCCGTTGGCTTGCCTCCTCTTCCTTGTTTCAAATTTGCATGCAGTGCCGTTGCCTCCTCCTTCAGTAAGAACACCGAGACTCATGGCCATGAACTGCAAGAGTGATGGAAGGTTGGCACTGGCCAGGCGACAAGATGTGGATCAGCAACCTTGATCCCGTGGTAGAGAGCTGGGCGCAGGCTATGAAAGAGGAGAACCCAGCCATGGCCATGGAGGCTATCCATGCCGTGGCCATGGAGGGTGGCGAGCAACTCATCCATGGCGTGGTGGGGCAGGAGAACCCATCCGTGGCCATGGTGCATGGCGAGCTGGTAGAGATGGAAGGCATGGTGGGGCAGGAGAACCATGTTGTGGCCATGGAGGCTGCCCAAGCCGTGGCCATGGTGCATGGCCAGCAGCTCATCCATGGCGAGCTGGTGGAGATGGAAGGCGTGGTGGGGTAGGATAATCATATATTTGACGCTTCTCGTCTGTACTATAGTGCCTCCGAGTGGTTTTATTTGCAAGGGCATCGACAAATAGAAAAAAACTGCTGATAAATTTGGGATGGATGGAGCCTGATTAGCTTACTCAAGTCGATGGATGGAGCCTGATTAGTTTGACGATGTTCTTGACTAGGAGGGTACTCATCGGCGTTTTCAAAATTGGGTTATATCCAAATCCATGGTACCCAACATCGGACGGATTGTTGCTACTGGCCTCAACATCTAACAAAATGGACCACAAAAGATCAACTAAGCAAGTTAACAAAATTCCACTGGTGCAGTTTTCGGTGACTACAAGCAAGTTCAGCATAACCGGGATACAACGCCATAAGCTATGATCAAAACGGCATGGAAGATCAGTTAATTACCAGTGTTCAGTTCGAAGAATGCAGACGTGGTGTCAATATGGAATCCAGCACCAAGTTACAGCGAAACAGGCGTGGTGACGATGCATTGTGCTGTCCGGCGACGCTTCCTCTCGTTGCCGCTGCCGTTCCCGATCACGCCGCCAGCACCGGTGCCGTTCTGGCTTGATGATGCCTCGTCGCGAGCGCGTCTGCCGCTGGAACTTCCGGCGCCAGCGCTTCCGCTCGAGAAGACGCTCCCGATGCCGCCGACGAGGGACGGACCGTGCAGTCGGGAAAGACCGACGCGGCGCACAGGGTTCGTCGGGGTCACGACAGACCGCACCACGTCCCGCTGCCCGAGCGGAGGTGCGTACGGCGAAGCACGTAGCCCGACTAACCCTAGAGGCGGCGGAGGCCGCGCGCTGCTTTGTTGCCCTGGCGCCATGGATGGAAACTAAGAGACGGCCGGGGATGGATTGGATTGAGAATAGGAAGGTGACGAGGTGTTAACTCGACAAGTCCCAGGGTTGTGCACCCCGGGTTGATTGATGGGGAGAGAGATGAGTGCAGGTGGTCACGACGGCTGACAAGCAAGGATTTACCCAGGTCCAGGCTCCCGGAGGATAACACCCTACTCCTGCTTGTCTGGTTATTGATGCGAATTGTGGTTACAATGGCGAGATTGCGATCTCGGTAGGGTTTGTGCTGTAGCTATGAGCGTGTCTCTTCGTTGGTTGTCTTGGGGACGAGCCACCCTCCTGGCTTTATAGGTAGCCAGGTCTCGGGCGGTTGGTACAGATATGGCAGGTTACAAGACCTAACCGAGTTGGACTAGGATACGTGGTACCCGAGCGGGCCTTCTGTGGGCCTTTCCATGCTTGGCGCGGCCCAGGTAGCCTTACGGTGGGCTAGTCGAAAGGTAGCCCCACGTCAGTAGCCCCCGAGTGCTTGGTCGAAGCGCAGCGTCGGGCAAAGGACTTCCTCCTCCTGGACGCGCCATTGGATTGCTTGATCTTGAGCTTGAACTCGATTTCTTCAGTCGAACAGGCCTCTCCCGATGGGAGTAACCTTTGCAGTCGAATTACTTTGTCTTGTTCTTCATGTGAAGCTTGCTTCTATTCGGCCTGTTGGCTTACTTGTAGATCTGCTTCGGCTACGGGAGCTTACTCGACTTTCTTCGTCACCCGAATAGACGTTTCGGGTTCTCAGATTGGCACTCTGTCTTGTTCCTGAAAATGATAGTTAAACAAATTCGACTCCGGCCGTTGAGGGCTTACAGAGGATGCTTTAGTCGCTAATTCTTCGACTGAGTCTATTGGGTGCGCGAACAGTGCTCCCGATGGGAGTAGCCCCCGAGATTAAGCTGAATTGCTTGTAATTGAGGTTAATCTCAAAAACTTCTCAGTCGAAAAGAGATCTCTGATACCCTCCCGATGGGAGTGACGTTTAGGAACTCGCTGATGGAACCACAGTCCTTTTTTATTTGAGTGCTCATTCAGCCCGACGGCCTACTTGGTGGATTCGACAAACATATCGAGTATTTGCTCAGCCAAACGGCTTACTGCATTGTTGGACCTGTATGGCGCAGCCCCCGAGTGTTCGAGTGACGGCCTAGGTTTGACTTAGACCTGTGCGGCGCAGCCCCCGAGTGCTTCGGGCGGCGGCCAAGGATTTTTCGAGTTATACCTGTATGGCGCAGCCCCCGAGTGCCTCGGGTGACGGCCTAGGTTTGACTTAGACCTGTGCGGCGCAGCCTCCGAGTGCTTCGGGTGGTGGCCAAGGATTTTTCGAGTTATACCTGTATGGCGCAGCCCCCGAGTGCGTCGGGTGACGGCCTAGGTTTGACTTAGACCTGCGCGGCGCAGCCCCCGAGTGCTTCGGGTGGCGGCCAAGGCGAATTTGTTTGTGACCTGTGCGGCCCAACACCCGGGAGAGCATCAGGTGTGGCCGAGGCGAATTTGTTTGTGCGCGGCGGACTGGAGTCGACGCGGCGGAGTGGTGCCGTAGAGGCAGTCGACGCGGCGGACCGGAGTCGACGCCGCGGAGTGGTGCCGTAGAGGCAGTCGACGCGGCGGACCGGAGTCGACGCAGCGGAGTGGTGCAGTAGAGGCAGTCGACGCGGCGGACCGGAGTCGACGCAGCGGAGTGGTGCCGTAGAGGCAGTCGACGCGGCGGACCGGAGTCGACGCAGCGGAGTGGTGCGTAGAGGCAGTCGACGCGGCGGACCGGAGTCGACGCAGCGGAGTGGTGCCGTAGAGGCAGTCGACGCGGCGGACCGGAGTCGACGCAGCGCAGTGGTGCCGTAGAGGCAGTCGACGCGGTGGACCGGAGTCGACGCAACGCAGTGGTGCCGTAGAGGCAGTCGACGCGGCGGACCGGAGTCGACGCAGCGGAGTGGTGCCGTAGAGGCAGTCGACGCGGCGGACCGGAGTCGACGCGGCGGACCAGTGTCGACGCGGCGGAGTACGTCGAGGTTGACCCGTAAAAGTTGTGGATGTCGATCTTGGCGAGTGCAGCGGGCACGGCCCCTGCGGGTGCGGCAGATGCGATCTTCGCAGGTTCGGCGGGCGCGGCCTCCGCGGGTGCGGCAGATGCGATCTTCGCAGGTTCGATGGGCGCGATGGTTGCCGATTTAGGTGACGCCGTCGCGCGTAGCGCGGTAGTCATAGACCTTTGTCCAGATCGGCGTACACTGACTGGTGGGTTGGCGGGTGGAGGACGTACTCGAAGGAGCCGAATTGGATCGACTCCCTGACGGCGGACACGCCGATCTTCATTGCGGATGGAGCCGGAGCGACCATGATCCTAGCACTTGTTTGACCTTCCCACAGACGGCGCCAATTGACGAGGTGTTAACTCGACAAGTCCCAGGGTTGTGCACCCCGGGTTGATTGATGGGGAGAGAGATGAGTGCAGGTGGTCACGACGGCTGACAAGCAAGGATTTACCCAGGTTCAGGCTCCCGGAGGATAACACCCTACTCCTGCTTGTCTGGTTATTGATGCGAGTTGTGGTTACAATGGCGAGATTGCGATCTCGCTAGGGTTTGTGCTGTAGCTATGAGCGTGTCTCTTCGTTGGTTGTCCTGGGGACGAGCCACCCTCCTGGCTTTATAGGTAGCCAGGTCTCGGGCGGTTGGTACAGATATGGCAGGTTACAAGACCTAACTGAGTTGGACTAGGATACGTGGTACCCCGAGCGGGCCTTCTGTGGGCCTTTCCATGCTTGGCGCGGCCCAGGTAGCCTTACGGTGGGCTAGTCGAAAGGTAGCCCCACGTCAGAAGGAGGCAGATCTATTTAACGATGGATTTTGCGCGGTTGATTTGGAAATTGAATCGAATTCATTTGCCGCCATGGATGGAAACCTCTGGAGGAAGATCGATTTGGCGAAAATTTTGGGAAGAGCTGTGAAACTTTCGCACCATGGAAGGAAAGCTCTGGGGGGAGATCGATCGCATGCAACGATATCAGCGGGAAGTTCTCTCCCACGCGCGCATGCAGAACGGGTTTTTTCGGAGGTGGGCCGCGACGTCGTTTCATTTTCCTCTCATTACGCCTCTAATTAATTCTTTCCGTTTTCTACTCTGCGATTAGGCGATTCTGTACGAGCTGGAGAGAACATGAGAGCCAATCATCTTAAACGTTGGTTGCGCTGCGCATCATGAGGGGACTAACAATCCTAAACGGAGGGAGTGAAAGGAATATGCCCGAGAGGCAATAATAAAGTGGTTATTATCTTATTCCATGTTTATGATAAATGTTTATTTCTCATGCTAGAATTGTATTAATCGGAAACATTAATACATGTGTGACTAATGAACAAATTAGAGTTCCTAGTAACGCCTCTCGTTTAACTAGCTCGTTGATTAACTGATGATCAAGGTTTCCTGATCATGAACATTGGATGTTGTTAATAACGGGATCACGTCATTAGGAGAATGATATGATGAACACACCCAAATTAAGTATAGCAATACGATCAAGTCATTAAGTTTATATTGTTGTACTGAGCATACGAAGTAACCCTAATCCTTATACCATGAGATCATGTCAATCACTAACACCGGAAGAATGCTTTGATGACATCAAACGTCACACCGTAACAGGGTGACTATAAAGGTGGTGTTGGGTATTCCGAAAGTATTAGTTGAGGCTCATGGATCAAGAAGTGGGATTTGTCCATCCAGGTGACGGCGAGATATACTCTGGGCCCTCTCGGTGATGTCACATCGACACCGCTTGCAAGCACGTGACTAGGTCACAAGTATGTCATATCACAGAACGAGTAAAGAGTACTTGTCGGGAACGAGATCGAACAAGGTATAGATGATACCTATGATCGGATCTCGGACAAGTAAAATATCGCGAGACAAAAGAAATTGGTTATGACGTTTTAGGTTCACACGATCACAAGATTCATCGTCGAATATGTAGGAGTCATTACGGATCTCCAGATCCCGTTGTTGACTATTGATCGGAGAGGTGTCTCGATCATGTCTACATTATTCACGAACCGTAGGGTGACACACTTAAGGTTTGTCGACGCTTTTGGGTAGACACGGAATTTTCGGAGAAAAAGTTTGGACATCACCGAAATTGTTTCGGGTAATATTGAAATAGTTTAAGGGGTTAATTGTCAATGTTTGACAATGGTTGTTAATAGAATTAACAAATGAACCAAGGGGGTAAGTGTTAATGTTTGTTAATAGAATTAACAAATATTAAAAAGAAATGAAATTGTTTTATTTAATAAAGAAAAACCCTTGAGATTTTTTGAGTGGAGTTTTAAAGAGAGTGAGTGGGCATGAGTGGATGCTCCACTCACATGAAGAGGAAGGGGTGGGGGCACTTGAGCCGCACCACCCCCTTGGGCTGCCCCCTTCTTCTATATAAGGAGAGGTAGAGCTCCCTCTTATGCGCACACTTGATCCTCTCTCCCTCCTCCCGCTGCTCCACCTCTCGGCCATCCGCTTGGCGAAGCCATGGCCGTTTAGTTCTCTTCCACACCACGCCGTCGTGCTGTTGGAGTTCCTTGGTGGTTCTACTACTTCCGCTGCCCCGCTGGATCGAGGGAACGGAGGTCGTCATCAAGCTGTACGTGTGACCGAGTACGGAGGCGCTGCCCGTTGCAGCGCACATCTTCGCGATCTTGAGATCGGCAAGTGTTACACTACATCGTCCACGAGAATCCCTCTCGAAACGCTTTCGGTCTTCGAGGGTGAGTTCTCTTGGAACATGTTCCACTCGTTACGAGCATCTCCGAGATTAGATCTTGACTTGTTGGTTTGTTCTCACCGTAGGAAATTTTTTGCTTTCTATGCTACGAACCTATCAGGGAGTACATGTCAACTTGTACCAAGAAGCCGAAAGATACACAACAAGAGGAAAACAATACACTCATAATGAGTGTATTAGAGAGATTATCTTGTGAAACCATTCTACGTTGGAAACTTGGAGGCACAGGATGAAATTAACACTAAGAAAGTAAAAAATGAGAAGGTAAAACGAAAAGAAACAGAAAAATTAAAATTAAACCAAAAAACAAACACAAAAACTAAACAGGAAAAAGAATCAGGAAAAAAATGTAAAAAACGGAAAAGAAATAAATGAAGCTCAGCCCATGGAATACAGGGACAAACAGCGTGAGCACTATTTATCACTCTATGCGAGCACGAGGCTCGCACTCAGACAGGGCACCGGATGGTCCGGCCCATCTTCTTTAAAGTTGGTATTTTTAGTTTGTTTCTATTTTTTTGGTTTGTTTGTGTTCTTTTACCTGTTTATTTTTCGGTTTCAAGTTCCTTTTATTTTCATACGTTTCATTTTTTTCAGAAATATAAGAATATTGTTCGTGAACCATTTTTCTTTACATGTGAATACCTGTTAACGTATTGTATTATTATCAGATGAATACTCTTTTTCGTTGGGACGTGAACCATTTTTTATTAAAGGCGAACATGTATTTCATTTCAGGAAATACATGAATAATTTTTTTAAATTATTGTGAACAATTATTTTATGATAGGTCAATACGTTTTAATTCTCGTGAACCCTTTTTTTGGTTCACTCGGTCATTTAGGCTCAATATTATTTTTGTGCCATCCAAACTTTATTTCACTTTTCACCTTGTTAATTTCATTGTTTGTTCACCATTAATACATTTCACGCATTTTACCCTTCTCACTTGGTAATTTCAGTTTTTGGTTCATTATTATTACGGTTCAAACAATTTTGATTCGTTACTATTACTGTTTACTCCATACTCCATTTGTTTACTAATATTGGTTCATAATTATTACAGTTCAAACTTTTAAAGTGCTTTTTCAATGTTTTAATACCGGTTTACATTTCTCAATAAATAGTGATTTTTATTAAGGGGAAATAGTGATCAATTAGTAAACACACGCTGCAATTTTGTTTGTTCAACATATATTTCTTTGAAACATTTTTAAAATAGGAAAAAGGGGAAATGTGGAAAAAATCGGAAGCACGAAAAGGAAAAGAAGCACGCGCTTGCTAAGCTGGGCACTGATTGCAGTTTTTGTTCTGTTTTCGCGTCGCTCCTAGGAAAATAGGTGCATCACTCATGCGGTGCTCCAGACCCATTTAGCGTGACGGACCTGAGTGAGTCGGGATTCTACTCGCTCGAAGTTAGCTCCCATAACTTGTGGCTGCACATGAATAATTGAAGGAGATATGCCCTAGAGGCAATTAATAAAGTGTATTCTTTATCATATCTCGTTTGTTCATAATAGGTTTTTGTGTCATGCTAGAACCGTATTAAGCGGAAACATTAATGCGGTTGTGATACGTAAACAACCAGGTCCCTAGTAGCCTCTACTAAGACTAGTTTCGTTGCGCGATTGATGATCGAGGTTTCCCGGTCATGGGGCATGGCGCCGGTCGGTAATGAGAGTCATATCGCTAGAGAGCGATGTGATGGACATACCCAGATTTGGAGAACGTAGTCGTTACGCCTTTGACCGTGAGATCAACTCTTATTGTTATTCCCGGAAGATACTTTGATTGCACCAAACATCGTATCTTATTTAGTATGACAATAACGGTGATACTTTTGGGTATCGGAAAGGAGTAGTTGAGACGAGGGGTCAAGAGCGGGATTTGCCAGTCCGCATAGCAGGATAGATACTCTCGGGCCCACTCGGTGAGATCATGTCTAATGAGCTTGCAAGCATGTGACTAGGTCACGGAGACATGAGATCGTGAACGAGTAGAAGATAGCGTCGTCGGTAACGAGGTCGGATTAGGTATGGAGATATCTATGGAACGACGCTCGGACGTGCTAAGTATCTCTATGGCAAAAGGTCTAAGACTTTACGTTCAGGTTTGATAGATGAAAGTCATTCGTTATATCTCAGGGATTAATTCATGGGGTCCAGGCCTACGAGTTAGTCGTTGATCATTGAGGAGTCTTGGTCATACCTGATATTATATCGAACCGCTAGGGTAACACACTTAAGGGGTTTCGACAAGACAACCGGAAAGGAAGGAGATCACCGGGAGCGTCCCGAGAGGGGTCCGATGGAGATCGGGCAGCGCCGAAAGAGTTTTCGGAGCTAGGAAAAATTATATATATTATGTTTGATATTAATTAGTGTAATTAATATGCAAATATGATTTTATATATTTATTTTCGAATTTATTTGGGCAGATTTCCCTAAATGGGCCTTTCGGACGAAAGAAGGCCCAAGAGGGGGGAACCCCCTTGGGAATTCGGTGGGGGCATGGAGGCCGGCCTAGGTGGGCCAGATGGCGCCCACCAGGGGGCCGGCGCACCCTCCTTGGCCGAACCAGGCTGTGGGATAGTCCCACATTGCCTGGCTGGCAAGGTAGGCTCCCCCTGGGAGCCTATATAAGAAGGGGCACCCCCAGCCTTTTAATTTCACCAATTAATTCCCGATTTCTCTCTCGATCTCGTGGTTCCCAAGTTGGAGCCGCGCCGAGCCGAGCAAGGGGATCTCCTCCACCATAGCCCGCTGCCGCGCTGTTGGTGTTCCGGTCCAAGTCTTCCGCTGCTCGTCCTGGACTGGAGCTTCGGAGGCCGTCGTCTCCACCGTACGTGTGCGACTCCCTGCGAGGTGCTGCGCTAGCGGTACTCAGAGGCCTGCTTCCTCTACATGACCTTGAGGTCGGCTTCGTCGGTCTGCATCGAAAACGTTTGTGTGAGAATGTAATCCCCGCTTTCGGTCTACAAGGGTACGTATTCCGATCTCCGTTCGTACTACTATATCTGCATAGAATAGATCTTGGCATGCTTTTAGGATATCGTCGGTAGGAATTTTTTTGTTTTCTGCACACGATCCCCTTTAATAATTTCTTGAAATTATGGGCTAATTAAGTGGTCAGGTTGCATGAAACCAAGCCAACAATTAGAACTTTCTACATTGGGCTGAAGAAGCAGCTTGGGCCTTGAGCCCAAACAGCTCACAATCTGAAAAACAGCAAATCCTTAAAAACAAACTTCACTTTACGGTCTATTCTCGTCCGCTCTGCTTTCGACACGTGTTAAACTTTCATTTACTCTTGTTCCTACCTCCTCTCCGTGCGTGACAGGTGACGGCTGCCTGGTGGGGCGCAGAGAGCTGTTTGCACATTTATTTTGAGATTCATTTTTCAAAATGAAATATCTTAAGAACCGTTTATCCGAATTACGAACCGTTTTCACTTTTGAACTCCTCGCGTCGAGATTTTCAAAACTAGATCCATTGTATAGGTTTCGACGAATTTGTTTTTGTACTTCAGATTGTGTAGAGTTTATACAACCTGGTATATGTAGTTGTACATCTAACTGAATTTGAGTGTAGTTGTACGTACAACCATGTTCTGTATAACCTAATCCGTATAGTTTTTTGACCTGATCAGTACAACATGATCTGTGAAGTTGTACATCTGAGTCAGTGTAGTTGTACAACTGAGTGTGTGTAGTCATACACCGTCTAAATCTGTGTAGTTGTTTGTATTTGTGTGGTTGTACGAGTGAGTATATGTGCTTGTAGGATCAGAAACTTTGTGTGTCTTCACGTCGGTGGGGCTTCGTTGCGCGCCTGCCTCGCAGGGGATTCGTTTCTGTTTTCGTGCAGTAAGAGTACGAGCGCCCGCGGCCGCGAAACGAGATCGACCTTCGGAAAGGCAACCCTTTCACCCACCTAGTCCCTCCGATCCTATATAAATGTTGTTGGAAACAAACTAATCCATGGATTAAATACTACTCTCTCGTTTCACAATATAAGATGTTTTAGATGTAATACATATTATGTAGATTTAAACTGAAGTGAGTATACATGTACGCTAAAACATGTCTAGATACATTTGCACATATAAATACAAAAGATAGTCTTATATTGTAAAACAGAGAGAGTATATCACTCCACACTTATTTATAATAGATGGGAGTATTTGTTCGCCTCCGAAGAAGTGCAGGTATGCTTTGGACATAAATTTACCTCATTATTTAAAGTTTTACTAACAAGATAAAGTTGGAGCGAACAATTGTGCCCGTAAATTCGGGCCTCTCATGAACACCATTGTCTCTCACTTTCAGAACGCTTATTTTGAGACAAGGAGCATCCATGAAAATTTCCTATCCATCCGTCAATTCGCTCCTTATTCTTTGACCTCAAGAGGGTTTTTATTCAATTCGTTGGGACTATATCTTTAACTTGCTAAGACATGGGTTCCCAAATCGTTTTTTAGGATGGCTCTCCATACTGCTCCCCTCGGTCACTTCGCGGATTCTGCTCAATGGCCTACTTAAGAGCCGATCCAGTAGTGCAGGAGGCCGCGACAAGGGGATCCCCTTTGCCGTTGTTGTTTGTCATCAATATTGACTCATTGTACCAGCTACTTTGGATCACCATCAGACAGTTATTGTTGCGGCATGTGTTAGGGCGTGGGGCTAGCTTCCGCACCTCTATCTACTCGGATGATGCTGTGATTTTTCTAAAGCATATCCTCGCCGATTTGAATGCTCTTGCCTCCATGAAGACCTTCAAACCTTGTCACCAATTTTCTCAAAAGCTATATCCTTTTAATTAGATGTGCCAAGAGATCTTAACGCGATGCTTGCAAATGTCTCTGCCATCGGGGCCTCCTTCCCATTGTGTTACCTTGGTCTCCCGCTCTCCACCCACGGCTTTTGGAGGGTTGACTTCCAATTTTGGAGGACAAGGTACCTGCAAAACTACATATTCGAGTCGGAAACACCTCACTGCTGCCGAATCAAGCCGGTCTCCACCTCCCATGCCATATATCATATTACGCTCTTGGTTGTTTCTCCTGGTACTCTTCAAGGCATCGCCAAGATTATGAGGATTTTCTTTTGGACAACCTCCACCTCGGTTACCGGGGGATATGCAAGGTCAACCGGAAAACCGTCTGTTGATCGAAGGAGTTTGGTGAGCTTAGAGTTCTCTCTCTAGACATCCTAGCGAGGGCGTTGCGTTTGAGGTGGCCATGCTTATTGTGGTATTCTCTGGAGAAGCTCTGGGTAGGGATGCGAACCATATGCACTAAGTAGGACATGTACCTTTTCTACGCTGCTACTTCGATCTCTAAAATGGGGATTATCTTAAACCATGAGGTTGTCGATACTATTTCCTGGCGTCACTCCTCCTCGGGCATCGGGTCCTCTACATATCAGTTGCACTTCGCCGGGGCCACATGTCCTCGCCCATGAATTCTCTAGTGTTGAATGCTTGGGACCCTCTGAAATATACGATCTTCGTATGGTTGATCATTCAAAATAGAGTGTGGACGGCAGATCAATTGCAGCCGCGCAGGTGGCCAAATTGCGGGCTTTGCCCTATATGTTGGAAAGTTCGCAAATCCAATACACATCTTTTGTTCCAGTGCCGCTATTCCGCCCGCATTTGGAGCGTGATTGTTGGATGGCTCGGGACCTCTCGTCTCCATCCGAAGTGAAATTTCACAAAAATAACCCTTTGGGCAAAGTTTAGCAAAAAATAATCCATTTTCAAAACTATTTTGAAATCTAACCCTTTTTGGTAGCGCCCGGCGCTACCCTCTGTGTGGTAGCGCCACAGCCTCCGTCGCTACCCTCGTGCCAGCGTGGCAACGCGGCCCCGTGTGGAAACGGCTAAGTCTGGGAGGGTAGCGTCATGCCCCTCGGCGCTACCCTTAAGAGGGTAGCTCCAAGCCCCATGGCGCTACCCTCCCAGACATAGCCGTTTTCGACGTGCTCGGAGGGTAGCACTATGGGTTTTGGAGCTACCCTCTTAAGGGTAGCGCCGAGAGGCATGGCGCTACCCTCCAAAGGGTAGCGCCGAAGGGCTTGTTGCCACGATGGCACGAGGGTAGCGACGGAGGCTGTGGCGTTACCACACAGAGGGTAGCGCCGCATCGTTGGGCGCTACCAAAAAGGGTTAGATTTTAAAATAGTTTTGAAAAGAGTTTATTTTTTGCTGAACTTTGTCCAAAGGGTTATTTTTGTGAAATTTCACCCATCCGAAGGATTGGTTTTGGCTGCACTCGGTCTTGGACTGCTGGACTGAGTCAATTATTCACCCCAGGGTGCCCAAGAAGTCAATCGCCTCCATGATCACTCTTCTCTTTGTGGAGGCTATGGAATGAACACAATTCTAGAGTATCCCGACACACCTTGTACCTCCTTAATACAACATCGTAGACATGAAGGAAGAGGCAAGATTGTGGGTGTTGGCGGGCGCAAAATGTATGGTATACTTCATCCTGAGAGAGTAAGTTTTTTTGGTAATGTTCCCCTTGTTCTCTTGTCGGGGGGGGGGGGGGGGGGGGGGGGGATGTGCTGGCTTCCGCCATGTAATATTCGTAAACTCTTTCTTCTTAATTAATGAAAATGCCTCGTTTCAAAAATAAAATTGTGCCCGAGAAACGTAGTTCAGGTAAAAAACAGAAAATGTCACTTTTTTCTCTAGAGAAAAAAAACAAGACCACTGTTTCAGCAGAACTCTTCTACATAACGTATTCTTCATGCGGTATACAAAATGTTTGTATCTCTTATAAACAGAAAAACGAACGGCTATCTTCAACTCTGGTAGAAGTTTTGCCCTTGCCGCGGCAGAGAGAAGCTCTGTTTTCTTCTTTCACCAGAGGGAAAATAGGAAAGCCAAAGATTAGGTAACATGATAAGACTTTCACCATAGGTTGTCTATATATGGTGGTGGTAGTAGTAGTAGACAGTAGCTGTCATCCACTCCTCAAGCGTGAAAGTTGGCGATATGATGCAAACATACTATTGCTAACTGATAATCTCAACAGCTGAGTTTTGAATGCATCAGAAATCAAGAGTCGGCAGTAGCATCTTTGAAAAAGAAAACCCAGGACGGTTGTCTCCTGGAATATTTTAAATGGATGCCAACTTGGATCGATGGATGGTAGTCACGTATAATGTATCATTGTGCGCGTGAATGAAATCGCAAGTACCATCATTTTTCTCCAGGAATCCGTAACGGGTTAATTAGGTACCTCTACGCAACTTCGTACAGTTCAGATGATTCGGTGGTTGCAAGCATAGCAGGTTGGTTTCGATGATTGCTTCCAACAATAGTTAGTCGGGCTAATGCCGCTGCTTTAGTTGTAATGCAAAGCTGCTCTTCCTCTTCTGGGTTGTGGCCGATCGAAAGCTCGTTGCTCCTAACGCATAAGCGCATATCTGAGCTGTAGATTCCTGAATAGGGAATATTTACCTCGTTTCAGAGTACGTGTCACTTTCTACAGAAGTAGAATACAGTTCGGAGAATTAGTGTGGAGATGTGGGTGTCAAACTGTCAACCAAACTATGCCACATATAACTGCCAAGCCGCGACTTAACATATTTTTAACGGTGCAACCGTATGGAGTGATCGCCCGCCATTCCTCCCATGATTTCTTCCTATAGCCATGTGAGCCCTGCACAAAGCACGTCGGGTGCAACAACCGTTGATGGATGTCTATCGGGTGGCCCTGCGGCATGCCTATAAATACCAAGGCAATATGTTACTCCCTGAACACCAAAACATAGTTCAAACATCCAGCCTGCAGGTCAGTAGTGTACCGGTACTAACTACTCTCTCGCTCAAGCTTGAAGAAGCAGAGACTTGTGGTAGTAGTGCCTCGTAGTAAGATGGCTGCTCTTTCCTCCATGGCCGTCGCACTTGTTGCACTCACCTCCCTCCTCGTCACCTACGCCGCCGGCGATCAGCCGGGGAACTTCAGTGCTTCCGACTTCACCGCCGACCCCAACTGGGAGGCCGCAAGGGCCACCTGGTATGGCGCGCCAACCGGCGCCGGCCCTATGGACGACGGTATACTAGCTTACACTATGTGTATATACGGCGTTGCCATTCCGTACGTCGTCGATCGATCGTTCGTTTGTAATAACAGTATACTCCGCGGTGATCATGGATGTTCAGGTGGTGCGTGTGGGTTCAAGAACGTGGACCAGTACCCTTTCTCCTCCATGACGTCCTGCGGTAACGAGCCCATTTTCAAGGACGGCAAGGGATGCGGCTCCTGCTACCAGGTAGCAAGCTACACTGGGTGGTTCCTCCACTGCCCCTTGGTGGAAATGGTGTTGTTGACATGCTTTCGACTGGTTACTTTGGCAGATAAGATGCACCAACAACGATGCCTGCTCCGGCAACCCGGAGACGGTCGTCATCACCGACATGAACTACTACCCGGTGTCCAAGTACCACTTCGACCTCAGCGGCACGGCGTTCGGCGCCATGGCCAAGCCCGGCATGAACGACAAGCTCCGCCACGCCGGCATCATCGACATCCAGTTCAAGAGGTCGGTGGCATCACATCATCATTCCTTGCATTTGCACGAACCTCCCTACCAGCTGCAGGCCCTACGGGAACAGAATCATAACTCACGACTTCTACAAAACAAAACTTTAACGATAGCGAGAGGTTTAACTGGGACCCAAATAGATTCGCACGAAAAATACGCTATTAATTTTCAGTACCATCACTTCACACATTGTCTGTCCTCTCAGCACGGTTTTACAGTAATAACACATGGATTGTTTGTTCATCATGCATGGTTCATGCAGGGTGCCTTGTGAGTTCCCTGGCCTGAAGGTGACCTTCCACGTCGAGCAGGGGTCGAACCCGGTGTATTTCGCGGTGCTCGTCGAGTACGAAGACGGCGACGGCGACGTGGTGCAGGTGGACCTCATGGAGGCCAACTCCGGGACGTGGACGCCGATGCGGGAGTCGTGGGGATCCATCTGGCGCCTCGACTCCGGCCACCGCCTCCAGGCTCCCTTCTCCATGCGCATCACCAACGAGTCCGGCAAGACGCTGGTGGCCGACAAGATCATCCCGGCGAACTGGGCTCCCAGCGCCTCCTACCGCTCCATCGTCCAGTACAGCTAGCTGAACCTGCATTGAGCTGAACTGATGATTTGTTTCGAATCATTGGCTACTAGATTCGGTATTGTATCGCCATTTGTTGTTTTGCATGGGGACTGAGGAGGTTTCTGATTAGGTGGGACGTCGGGTGTCGGGTGTCATGTAGGCGTCGTCGTGCATGTGTGTCTTGAATATGTCTGTGGGATACGATATGGTGGAGAGGCAACTTTTGCATGTTCTCTCCCGCGCCCACTGTCACTGTACCAGTGTGTAACCAGATCATAAGTTATTACAGTTTGTGCGTTCTGGTTAATTGTTGTCCCCTGCAGCTCCTATATATCTCTCAGTTTCTACTGTACTTTCTGTTATCAAACCTAGCTTCATGTCCGCGCCAAGATTTAAGTACACCCGAGGAATCCGATCCTGACTTTGTAACAGACGACATATATATAGTGCAATTACTTGCGAATCGGCTGGCTAACATTTGGAGGTTGAGAAAGGAAGCTGTATTGATTAGAACGAACTGATCCCCCGCTGACTTAGACACACTTTTGCATAGCAAATTCTCCGTAAATTTCGTTTCTGCGTCGGTCCCTTTTTCTTTTCTTGATTGTACTCTGTGTCTGGTAGATTTGACGATCATAGAAAGGTCGGTACACCATAATTCCTGCAACGATCAAAGCACACAGGCAGACGAGTACTTCATGGCTACCGACTGCTAGTGCGTCTATCCAACGCAAAGGATGCTAAATCCCCTTGCACATGTCTTTCCCTTTCAAAAGCTTTCTCTTTCCGTGTAGTAACCACTAACCAATTCTATAACCGTCAGTCTTAGCTCGCTAATGACAGTGACTGATTTCTCAGTTTAATTTTACATGATGGGAACCTGCAACATCACTGCCTAAAAGTGCCCGCCTAGCTAGCTTAAAAATAAGAAAGAAAAGTTAACCTAGGTCGTCGCCGCAATTGCTGGCGCTAAAGTCTCTGAATTGCACCGTCTGCCCCAATATCCAGGGAATCAACGGGAGATCATGTGTAAGAGACTGAGAAGGTATCATGCCAAAGGGTTACTAATTAACCAACTGACACCGTCGTTAAATAGTTTTCTTCAACAAACCGAAGACTTTGCTAAATGCTTCGTGGACGTAATTGCACGCACATGTGGTGATCGAAGACCGCGATTGGCTAGCGTGGGGGGAAAATGGACGTAATTGCACATGGTGTATATACCAGGATTGAAGCCTTCTTCTTCTCCAGATAGAGTCCAGACAGACAAAGTGAAGAAGATGAAAAAGCATGAGGAGACCTTCCACCTTCTCGATCGTGTACCGTTTGTCTGAACAGTTAGCCGTGGAAAGTGACAAAGTAACGGACACTGCTGGGGCGCATGTGCGGGGGCGAGCAGTGGGATGCCGACGGCTGCGTCGCCTACCCGCCTCTGCATGTGAGGTGCGGGCCACCGCCGCCCAAGGCAACTGCCCTGGCCGGCCGGTACCCATCGGCACCCGGACCGAGCTCTTGCACCAGATTTCCCGGGCCCCCGTCGAGCGCACCCACCGTTGCCACCTTGCCGCCTTGCCGGCCCCGACTCAGACTGAGCTTTCAGGATTCAGCGATGGATGTCCCTGCCCCACGGCGATCGACGATCATGTGGCTCGCGGCGTTTCACAACTTGTGTTATGTGTGCGCGGCCACCGCGGCGAGGCTAGCTTGCTACTTAAGCCGTACGGGCGAGAGCGCCGCCGTGGGCAAGCTATACTTGCCATGGCACATGGTGGCTGCGGGCTTGCAAGTTGCACCGGCGGCGGTCCTGCGTATGAATCGATCTTTTCCGACGCCCTTAATTACGGCCAAATTCCATGCTTGCTTTCGTTCTGAGACAAGACAACGTTTCTTGCGACTGTCGATCTTGCGTTAGCCGGTGGATGGAATGTTTGGGCAACCGACACGCAACATAACGGTGTAAGTACAAGCGCCAAGCCGCCAAGTAGGCTTGCTCGAGTGAGTGCTATGAGAGGATAATAATCAACGAAGAAAATGCCGACACGCATTGCCGAAGAAAACTGGGGCAACATCACGTGCACTCTTTCGTGCGCTACATGTCGCGATGTGCATTTTTGGTCTTAGAGAGAGGGGCAGCGGGGACTTTACAGACCCGTGACGAGGAGAAAAAAGAAGCCAACACAGTAACACACCATTTCATCTCCATCCCTAATAAAATGTTAGTCTCGACACGGGTTAATTTGGACACATCTTTATAAACTTAGCAATTGAAGTTACATTTCGAAGTTTATAAGATAATTACAACCTAAGTTTCTGTTAAATAATTAGGCGATTTAGCATATGATTTAATTCCCAATAACAGTGAACAATTAATGACTAGAATAATACAAATTATACTAATCATGTGATCTACGCAAACAATAGATAAACAGATGCAATCTAGAGCATGTACTATAATTAAGAACTCTATCAAAACGTCATATAGGAAGATCAAGAACACATACGGTGCAGCGGCAGTCGCACCACTGGAGTTCCCGTGTTGTCGCCCATGTCGTCGATGAAGAGGCCGGCGATGTCGGGGAAGAAGTCGTCGTTGGGGAAGAACTCGAAGCTAGTAGTCGCGCGAGTGCGCTCCCCAAAAACCTGATCGTCCCTCTCCCGTACAGGATCATAAGAGGCGGGGTTCCGGAGGCCTACTGTCACTTCAACCGGTGCACGCCGGAAGACGGGATGGAGAAGACTTGGTAGACGGCGGCGTAATGCTCTGGAACGGTGTGAGACCATGTATCTCGTGGTGGCGGCTAGGGTTTGCCCCGGATTGTATATGTAGTGCGAGTCGGGTAGAACGTGGGCTGTAAGCCACGATCGAGTCGATAACGCCCCACGATCCCATAGGAATCGGAAACGACAAGATAATTAACGCGTCCGTTAATTACTAATCAATGACTCATTAATTTTTCCGGACTGCAAAATATAAGCTCGGCTCGGCGAGATTCCCGCAACCCGCGGCGCGTCGTGACGTGACGTGACGTGACGTGTCGTGACGAGGCGAGGCGAGCGAGGAGGAGGAGCGCGCGTGTGGCACCCTTCATCTTCTCCTATTCTCACTATCTCATATTGGTACTAGAACTTCCCACTATATAAAGTGGTGCAGCTCACTCTCCACTAGCAGTATGGGACTAAACATTAGTCATGTACACTTAACCAGCCATTTATTAATGGGCCATGGGAATTTCGGATTTTAGTTGGACTGGCCCATGTACACTAAAATTCCAGCAGTTTCTACCCAATAGAGAAAATTGCAAAAAACCACCACAATTGGTGGTTCAGTTGCAAAAGACCACCGGTTTCCAACAAATTCGTAAATCGCCACCACTTTTGAATGACAGTGTTACAAAAACCACTGATTTTTGCACTGACCACGATTTAGGTGAATTGACGACATCTTTCCGGGTGACTGTAGCCACGGTCAAAAAACTAATGCCCGTCCCAGCTGTGGAGCCCACCACTCTCCCGATCCCTTTTCTTCTCTTAGCGGCAGCTGTATCTTCCTTCGCCAGGAAAATAGATCGAAGCAGATATTGGGCTGCAGCACTGGGGAACCAGAGATGAAGATGGCCTCAGACCCATCGTATTCCAGCGAATCGGAGCCGGCGACGTTGCGGGTCACGCCATGCGCGGGCTGCGACGCGAGGTCTGCGAGCACGCGCCCGCTGTCGTCACCCGCAAGGCCTTGCACGCCGCCCTGCCCTCGCCGCGCCGCTCGCCTTCCTCTACGCGGGCCGCAACGCGTGCGCGCACCGGTCCGGGTCCCGCCATGCGCGGGCTGCGACGCGAGGTCTGCGAGAACGCGGCTGCCGTTGTCACCTGCAAGGCCGACGCCGCCGCACGCGTGTCCTTGCGCGCCGTCCGGAGCTCCGCCCTGCTCTTGCGCGTGCTGCTCTGCTGCGCGCTGCTCGGAGCTCCGCTACGCCCGAGGACTTCTTCCTCGACCTCCCCGCGACCGCGACGTGCGCGTGTTCGAGCCTCTCGACTACTACTTCAATGGCGAAGGGGACGGCTCGGTATCCTCCATGGCAGGCGGTGGTGGCAGCTTTGACTTTGAAGGAGCACGATGGATTGGGTCAACACACGTTCTGAACTTGTGACCGTAAAAAGAAAAGAAACAGAGAAAAAAAATAAGGAAAGGTCTTTTTCCACAAAATACACATGCCACGTCACGCCCATCGGTGGGTCAGACATGTCAGAACCAATGTTAATTCGCCTAAATCGTGGTCAGTGCAAAAATCAGTGGTTTTTGCAACGCTGTCATTCAAAAGTGGTGGCGATTTACGATTTTGTTAGAAACCGATGGTCTTTTACAACTGAACCACCAATTGTGGTGGTTTTCTGCAATTTTCTCTACCCAATATGACGTACTTGGTTTAATGTACAACTTGAATTTCAGCGCATTTTTTGTGAAAGACAGTACAACGCAAACGCTCATATACACGCGTATACAATCACCCCTATGAACACGCACATACACACACTCTACCCCTTTGAGCACCTCTAAGAGAATAAGCTGACGGATCAGGTCTTGAGATTGACGAAGTTACCACAAGCGCCTCGCTGTCGATGGGAACATCGCTTCCTACTGAAGAATATTTCGTCTAAATGAGAAGAATCAGCGTCAAACCTGGAGGTTGAACTCTGCTGAGCTGGTGGTACAACCACCCTTCCAGCCATCTTGTCACAGGTAAGTTCTCGAATTTCGGCGCATTTTGTGTCTAATTTTGGTCTGGGATGGTATTGTTGATACTATTTCTTGGCCTGTAATTTGTTTCCCCGGTCGAATATTGTTCCATTTTAGCCTCCATTTGTTAGGATTCCTCTTGGCTTTGAATTAATTATCAAGAAAATAATCTGGATACAAGATTTCCACAAGGTTTGAAGAAAATATAGAAGCAGGGAGAGGATCCGAGAAGTAAGAGGAGATGATAGATATTGTCGTATCTCATGTGATCGGTATGGATGACTTCTCAATTGCATCTTTGGATACTTGTAATTGCCAAGTATGATGTAGCAAAGCAATGGTAATGAGAGCAATAGTGAGTAATGTTAGAGATAGAATTAGATAAACATGTATAGTATCCTTGCACCGCAAGATATGTAAACCGAACTGAACTGATCTAAACTATAAAGATCAATTCGTATCTAAACTAATTCAGTTGTAACCTCCTCTGTAATCTTGTGCCTTATGGCCCTATATAACACGTAACCGAGCCCGAGACAAAGGGTATCGTTAACCTACTACCCTACCGTGATATCTTCACATGGTATCAGAGCCCCTCTTCCAAAACACATCTAGATGAGTTCATCCTCCTCCGCCGCCACCATGTCGCCAACCCTTCCAAGCGGAGGCACGGCGGAGAAGCTTACGAGGGACAACTTTCTGCTATGGGAGACACAAGTCCTCCCTGCAGTTCGTGGTGCTCGCTTGATGGGTTTCCTTGATGGAACCAACGTTGCACCACCGGCTAAGATATACGTCGACAGCAGCGACGACAAGGGAAAGATCGACACGGCCAACCCCGCCTATGAGGCGTGGCTGCAGACTGACCAGCAGGTACTCGACTACCTGCTGCACTCTCTCTCAAGGGAGATCATGATCAGCTGCATCGGCATGAAGATATCAGCCGCCGTTTGGGCATCGGTCAAGTCCATGTTTGCCGCTACATCCCGCACCCGCATCGCCAACCTGCGAGTCAAGCTCGCCAACACCAAGAAGGAAGGCAAGACCACAACGGCTTACTTTGCCCAGGTCAAGGCGATCGCCGATGAGCTCGCCACAGTGGGGCGGAAAATCGAGGAAGACGAGCTGGTGGAGTACATGCTCGCGGGGCTCGACGACCCCTACAACCCTCTCTTCGCCGCCATCCGAGCCAATCCTGCTGCCCAACTCACGGTGAGCGAGTTGTATGCCCAGGTAACGGCATACAATAACCACATGGAGCTGCTGCTTGGAAGCAATGTCAGCTCTACTGCCAACGCCGTTATGCGTGGACGTGGCGGCGGACGTCGTGGAGGCCGTGGAGCACTTCGCGGACGTACGTGGCAACGGTCGCGGCTATGGACGCGGTCAAGGACGCCATCAAGGTGGTGGCTATGGTGGTGGTCGCCGCGGAGGTGGCGGTGGCGGCAAGGGCAACAATGGCGGTGGCGTACTGTGCCAGATCTGTTAGAAGACCGGCCACAACGCTTGGAAGTGCTAGCATCGCTATGATGAAGATGAGATAGAAGAAGAAGAAGAAGAAGAAGAAGAAGAAGAAGAAGAAGAAGAAGAAGAAGAAGAAGAAGAAGAGAAGACCGCCAATGCTGCTGCCGCATATGGAGTGGACACCAACTGGTATGGTGACACAGTTGCGACAGATCACATCACCGGAGAGCTAGACAAGCTCACCATGAAGGAAAAGTACACCGTGTTGGAGGAAACGATCTTGCCCTGTTGAGGGGATCGGTTGCATGCTAAATAGAGGATGGAAAAGCCCCATCCGTGGCTCTTACAAGGAAGGTTGTAAACATGGAAACAAAGGAAAGGAAAGGAGTAATCCGTGCAATTCTTGTATGTGGTCGTTGGACACAATCCGGTGGTGTACTACACCATCCGATATGCTCCTAGCCCATACAAGGAATGTGCAACGGTAATACAATTTATTTGTCTAACACCCCCCTTAATCTAAGCCTTGGAAGTCATGGAGAGGTTGAGATTATGCATGAAAGCATGGAGATCCTTGACGGGTAGTGGTTTAGTAAAACCATCTGCAATTTGATCCTTGCTGGAGATGAACTGAATATTGAGAAGTTTGCGGGCCACTCGTTCGCGAACGAAGTGGAAGTCAATCTCTATGTGTTTGGTGCGGGCATGAAACACGGGATTGGCCGATAGGTAGGTGGCGCCGAGATTATCACACTAGAGGCATGGTTTTTCCTTGAGAGAGATGCCAAGTTCTTTGAGCAATGCTTCAACCCATATAAGTTCGGCAGTGGCATTTGTGAGAGCTTTGTATTCCGCTTCAGTGCTAGAGCGGGAAACGGTGGCTTGTTTGCGAGCACTCCAGGATATTAGGTTGGGGCCATAGAAGATAGCAAAACCTCCTGTGGAGCGTCTGTCATCGAGACATCCAGCCCAATCTGCATCTAAAAAGGCACTAAGAAGAGTGGAGTGAGATTTCTGAAAAGTGAGACCAACAGTGAGAGTACCTTGGATGTATCGGAGGATCCTTTTTGCTGCTGTCCAGTGGACTGTAGTGGGGGCATGAAGAAATTGGCATATTTTTTTTACAAAGTAAGAAATGTCTGGACGAGTGAGAGTAAGATATTGCAGACCACCTACAATGCTCCTGTAACTAGTACTGTCTTGAGGACCCAAAGGCGTGCCATCGGTAAGAGATAATTTTTCAGAATGAGAAAGAGGTGTCGGATAAGAAGAGCACTTATCCATTTCCACACGATCAAGAAGTTCATGGGCATATTTTGTTTGGTTGAGTGTGAGTCCATCATGTGTTTCTTGACTTCAATACCTTGAAAGAAATGCAGTTCAGCAATATCCTTGAGGGCAAAATCTGTACTCACATCTTGTAAGAGAGCCGAAATTGCTTGATCTGAAGAGCTAGACACAATAATGTCATCAACATAGATTAACATAAACATAGTTATACCTAAGTGGTGATAGATGAATAGAGATGTATCATCCTTGGAGGGAGTGAAACCAAGAGAAATAAGTTTGGTGCTGAGTTTAGAGTACCAGGCCCGAGGAGCTTGTTTTAGACCATAGATAGCCTTGTCCAGTTTGCATAAGTGATGCGGAGCATGTGGATGTGTGAACCCAGGTGGTTGTGTCATGTAAACCTCCTCTTCCAGAACGCCATGTAAGAACGCGTTCTTGACGTCAAGTTGTCGAAGACTCCAACCTTGAGATCCAGAGAGAGCAAGAACAAGTCTGATAGTGGCTGCTTTGACAACAGGGCTGAAGGTGTCTTCATAATCAATGCCATATCGTTGCTTGAACCCATAATCAATGCCATAGTGGCTGCTTTGCAATAAGTCTTGCTTTGTAGCGGTCAATAGTGCCATCAGCCTTCTTTTTTATGCGATATACCCATTTACAGTCAATGACATTTTTGTCTGAGCTAGGAGGAACGAGATGCCATGTTTTATTTTGGAGGAGGGCATTGTACTGTTCTTACATGGCCTCTTTCCAGCGTGTATCACCAAGTGCTTCAGATAGTTTTGTTGGTTCTCCTGTAGATGTTAACAGTCCATAGCGTATAGTACCATCTTTGTAAATACGGGGTTGGCGAATACCTTATTGAAGTCGTGTTTGTGCTTGTGGTGGATGTGGTGGCGGAGGCGGCATAGGAGGTGATGGAGGCGTGGCTAATGTAGAGGATCCGGAAGGTACAGATTCGGTGGCAGCAGCATCCGGTGTAGTAGATCCTGTAGGCGAGGTTGTGGCTGGTTCTGGCATTGTAGTTGGCGCAGAAGATCCGGACGAGCTGGCGCCAGATTTGGTGGCAGACAGATCCGGCGTAGCGGATCCGGTGGCCGTTGGTGTTGCCGTTTGTGTCGGTGTAGAAGTCGTAGAAGATCCGAGGGAGTGGGCCCCAGCTGTCCCCCCACGCGGTGATGAAGGCGGCGTGGATGGGCGTGATTGGCGCGCTGGATCCGGAAAGAGCCGGCGTGGCGCGGGGCGCGAGGCTGAGGCAGATGCGGTCGTTGACGCGTCGCGGCGCAGTTGGCGCGGTTGCCTCGAGGTGGGGCCGCAATCAGGTGAGGCAGGAAAATGATTGGAGGCGGATCCTGGGGAAGATTCGGTGGCGCGATCCGAGACGATCGGATCAGGAGGATCAGTACCAGAATCAGCGCCAGTTTTGTCCTGTTCTTCCGAAGCTGAAAAGGCTGGTGTTGCATGATTTCAGCATTATTTTGACTCGTTTCTTCGGCAGTGTTTGTCTGTGTTGAGGTAGTATCTGCACTACTGTTGTTTGGTACCTGAGTATGGTTAGTAGCAGGAATAAAATGCATGTGATCATGATTATTCATACGCTCTATAGTTGGATGTGGAGAAGTAGAGTTGGATGGAATTAAGAGAATTTCTTGGCTAAGTCGAGATCCTGCGTTGGGTTGAGGGAGGCAAAAGAAAAAAAATGTTCTCATCAAACACAACATCACGAGAGATGTACACTCTTCCTGTGGAGACATCGAGACACTTGACGCCTTTGTGTAAGGGGCTGTAACCAAGGAAAACACATTGTTTTGAGCGAAACGAAAGTTTGCGTTTGTTGTAGGGACGAAGATTAGGCCAGCAAGCACATCCAAAAATGCGAAGAGACTCATAATTGGGTGTGATATTAAGAAGTTTTTCCGTTGGTGTAGAAAAATTGAGAGGTTTGCTAGGGAGCATGTTTATTAAGTACGTGGCTGTTAAGAAAGCTTCATCCCAGAATTTTAGAGGCATAGAAGCATTTGCAAGAAGAGAGAGACCAACCTCAACTATATGGTGATGTTTTCTTTCTGCAGAGCCATTTTGTTGATGTGCGTGCGGGCAAGAGACATGATGAGTGATACCAACTTTTTGAAAAAATGAGTGAAGTTTCTCATATTCTCCACCCCAGTCTGTTTGCATGGTTATTATTTTTTTGATTAAATTTTCGTTCAACCAATTGTTGGAAATTTAGAAAAGCTTGATAAACATCAGAACGTTTCTTGAGTAAGTAGATCCAAGAAAATTTAGTAAAATCATCAATGAATCTTATACAAGGATCACACACATAGGGGTTTATTTCATGAGAGTGATCAAGTTTATTTTTCCGAAGAATTTGTTGAACAATAAAAGAAGAAGGGTGCCCTAGACGACGGTGCCATGTGGAAGATGAAGGTTTGATGGTGATGTAGGCTTGCTTGTTGGACTCCATGGAGGTAGGGGCGAGGGGATACAAGCCACCATGACATGGGCCTCTAAACATGACGGTCTTCGTGTCCCGATCCTAATCAAAAAGAAAGAAGGATGAAATTCTATGAAAGCATTGTTATCGAGGGCAATTTTATGAGTTGATAGTAAACTTTTGGAGGCATTAGGAACATGTAAGATATTTTGAAGACAAAGAGAACTAAGAGGGGTATGAATATTCGAATGACCAACATGTGTAATTTTCATACCTTGACCACTCGCAGTATGGATTTGATCATGTCCCTTGTACTGTTCATGTGTGGAGAGCTTGCTTAATTCACCAGTGAGATGGTTTGTGGCACCCAAATCAACATACCAGTTTGTATCAACGCCATAGGAGGCATTGTGTGCGGCTTTGTCTTCATGAGAGGGATCATCATCATGGTCATCATCACCATACCGCCACCAACATTCAGAGGTAGGGTGACCATACTTCTTACAAATTTGACATGTCACATCTTGCAGTGGAGAGGGGACACGATTACCACGTCCTTGTCCACGGCCTCCTTTTGCTTGGGACGACGAACAGGACCATTATGGCGGCGAGGAGGGCGTCCTTGTTGGTGGCCACGGTAGCCAGTGCCACCACCACCGTAAACTCCTCTGTAGCCGCCACCACTACGACCACCGCCATGACCATGGCGATAGCCCCCACTACCGCCACTGCCACCACCGCGATAGGAGGCAGCATTGGCCCAGGAGGTGAAGGATGCCGGTTTGTCAGACTCGGTGAGCATCTTTTGGCGATAGTCGAAGGCGAGGATTTGGTGACAGACATACGCATAAGTACTTGAAGGATTTGCATTAAGGGCCGCAACAAGGCCATTGTAGTCACCAGGAAGGCCCGCTAGAAGGGACTCCTTGAGGTCATCATCGGGGATGCGTTTTCCTGCAGCAGCAAGCTCGGAAACGTAGCCCTTCTTCTTGTTGATGTAGTCGTTGGCGGAGAGGTCTCGTCTCTTGGTGGTGTGGAGGGCAGCGCGCAGCATCCCAACCCGAGCCATTGTCTGGGCTGAGAACTTGGCGGTGATGGCAGCCCAGATGTCGACGGCGTGCTCAAGATCGAGAACATCACCAAAGAGATCGTGAGAGATGGCCTTGACGAGATAACTTACAAGTTGCTGGTCCCTTGCGATCCATGCCCCGTAGGCAGGATTGGGAACAGTTGTTGTAGTGTCTGCATTGTTGGTGACGTCCTTTGTCATGGCGGGTGCGGGGTCGGAGCCGTCCAGCAGCCCCATGGCCTGCGCACCACGCACGGCGGGAATGACCTGCGCTTTCCAGTACAGGTAATTCGCCAGCGTCAGCTTCTCCGTCGGAGGGCTTCCAAGAGCCGACGCGAGGGAAGGAGTTGTCATTGTTGGGAGGGAGGGAGGAAGAAGAGATCAGAACGATCAGTGATCGAATGATCGGGTTATTTTTCTCTCCGTTGTTTTGTCGATGCTTTTGGACGTCAGGGAAGAGGTGCTCTGATTACCATGTTGGAGGAAACGATCTTGCCCTGTTGAGGGGATCGGTTGCATGTTAAATAGAGGATGGAAAAGCCCCATCCGTGGCTCTTACAAGGAAGGTTGTAAACATGGAAACAAAGGAAAGGAAAGGAGTAATCCGTGCAATTTTTGTATGTGGCCGTTGGACACAATCCGGTGGTGTACTACACCATCCGATATGCTCCTAGTCCATACAAGGAATGTGCAACGGTAATACAATTTATTTGTCTAACACACCGGCCATGAGAAGATCCATGCAACTAATGGAACATGTATGAACATTAGTTACGTCGGTCATGCAATTGTTGATTCCCCATCCAAACCTTTACATCTTTGTAATGTTCTCCATGTTCCTCAAGCTACAAAAATCTTGTCTCGTTTCATCGTCTTACTAAAGACAATAATGTTTTGTTGAATTTCATCCATGGCAATTTTATGTGAAGGACCGGGACATGAAGCAGGTCCTTCTTCAAGGTAGATGCACCAGAGGTCTCTACCCCCTGGTGTCGTCGTCAAGATGGAATAAAAAGCAAGTTCTTAGTGTCACCAAGCCTTCAGCTTCAAGGTGGCACGATCATTTAGGTCATCCTTCGTTTAAAGTCGTTCAACGTGTGCTTAGGAATTTTAATCTTCCATATTCCGACATTTCTAGTATTGAATCGGTCTGTGATTCATGCCAAAGAGCTAAAAGTCATCAACTTCCTTATAATAGATCAACTAGTGTTTCCACTGTCCCACTTGAGCTCGTGTTCTCTGATGTTTGGGGACCGACACCTACCTCTGTTGGTCGACACTCTTACTATGTAACCTTCATTGATGATTTCAGTAAATTTTCATGGATCTATCTTCTCAAGAAAAAATCTGAAGTTTTCCAAGTTTTTCAGAATTTCCAAAATCTCATTGAATGCAAATTTGAAAAGAAATTTGTTGCTATGCAAACGGATTGGGGAGGTGAGTATGAAAAACTCAACCCCTTCTTTCAAAAAGTGGGAATTTCAGATCATGTGTCTTGCCCACATACTCACCAGCAAAACGGCTCTGCCGAAAGAAAACATAGACATATCGTTCAAGTTGGACTCGCCTTATTAGCCAATGCATCCATGCCATTAAACTTTTGGGATGAAGCTTTCTTGACCGCCACACATCTTATTAACATGCTTCCCTCTTCGGTCATTAATAGTAAAATTCCCATGCAACGTCTTCTAAAAGAAACTCCTGACTTTGCTTCTCTTCGTGTTTTTGGATGTGCCTGCTGGCCTAATTTGCGTCCTTATAATAAGCACAAGCTTGCATTTCGTTCCAAGCAATGTGTCTTTCTTGGCTATAGCAATATGCATAAAGGTGTTAAATGTCTTGATGT
Source organism: Poa annua (assembly GCA_026929855.1). NCBI lineage: Eukaryota > Viridiplantae > Streptophyta > Magnoliopsida > Poales > Poaceae > Poa > Poa annua. The sequence goes on along the minus strand of CM049431.1, from coordinate 71,518,124 downwards.
TTCTTCTGGTAGAGTTTATATCTCTCGTGATGTCGTCTTTGATGAAACAGTCTTTCCTTTCTCAAAGTTACATCCAAACGCTGGTGCTCTTCTTCGTCGAGAAATCCTTCTCCTACCCGAATCTCTTAAAATCCTTCCATCTTACATCAAGGGGGTCAACAATGCATTGATCTAACATCTAATGTTTTACCTAATGTTCATGCTGCTTTTATTCCTCCAAATAGTACTCAGGTACAACAGGAGCCAACTTGTCAAAATTTGGAAGCAAACGGCGAAAATTCGGAAGCAAACGAAGAAACAGAAGAAGAAACATAAAATACGCTAGAAGACAACGGCGTAGATCACGGTGCTGATTCACCTGACGCGACCGCCTTGGGATCACCCGCAATCTCGGCAGAAGAATCTGCCTCGAGATCGCCTCCCGCATCTTCATCTGCTAGCGGACAGGGCGCATCATCCTCCATCGCCACAGGCCAATCCGCAGATGCCACGTCCTCCGCCTCCTTAGGCTCTCACGGAGCCGGTCCACGTGGGCCACCTGCCCCACCTCGTGGTCAGCCGACCAGGTGGAGGCGCAACGTGCCTGCTCCGCCAGCTGGACCAATCAGGTCGGGCGGTCGGCCGATCGGGCGCGGCGCAGCGACGCACTCCAGGCGAGGCGGATCTTCCGCGCCTCCTGATCCCGAGGTGGGATCCTCTGTGGCAGCTGCGGGATCCTCTACACCTCCTCCTGTTGTGCACCGAACCAGGGCACAAACAGGAAACAGTAAGCCTATGGTTTTTAAAGATGGTACAATTCATTACAATTTCTTAGCATCATCTGGTGAACCTGAGAATTTACAGGTAGCATTAAAAAATAAAGATTGGAAAAATGCTATGGATGATGAATATGATGCCTTAATAAAAAAAACATGGCATCTAGTTCCACATAAGCAAGGTATAAATCTTATAGATTGCAAATGGGTGTATAGGATTAAAAGAAAAGCTGATAAAACAATTGATAGATACAAGGCTAAATTAGTAGCAAAAGGCTTTAAGCAAAGATATAGCATAACTATGAGGCTGTTGTTAAAGCTGCTACTATTAGACTTGTCTCAGCTATTTCAGTTTCAAGAGGATGGAGTCTACGTCAACAATATGTGAAGAACGCCTTTCTCCATGGTGTTCTGGAAGAAGAAGTTTATATGAAGCAGCCACCAGGATTTGAGAACTCCAAAGCACCACACTATGTGTGCAAGCTAGATAAATCCTTGTATGGTCTCAAGCAAGCCCCAAGAGCATGGTTCTCCAAGTTAAGTTCAAAACTTCAAGAGTTTGGATTCTCACCATCAAAAGGTGACACATCACTATTTATTTACAACAAGTCATGTATCATGATATTTGTTCTTGTATATGTTGATGATATTATTGTCACTAGTTCGTACAACCAAGCCATTACCACACTTCTCCAAGACTTGGGTAAAGCCTTTGCATTAAAGGATCTCGGTGACTTGCATTATTTTTTGGGAATTGAAGTTAAGAAATGTAAAAGTAGTATTATTCTAACCCAAGAGAAGTATGCCTTAGACTTGCTAGCATGATCAAGATAAAATCAACACCAACACCATTGTCAGCTACAGATAAGTTGTCCGCCACACAGGGAGAACCTCTCGGTCCAGAAGATGGTACAAGATACCGCAGCATTGTGGGTGCGTTGCAATACCTCACACTCACCAGACTAGACATTGCCTTTTCAGTCAACAAGGTATGCCAGTTCTTACATACACCCACCACTGTTCATTGGACTGCTGTCAAGAGAATTTTAAGGTATATCAAGGGAACCTTAAACCTTGGATTAACCTTTAGAAGATCTGCCTCTACTTTAGTAAGTGCATTCTCTGACGCTGACACTAGAGCAGAACAAGCCACTTGTCCCGGGCCGGGAGGGCTTTTTGTCCCGGGCACGCGCCCGGGACAACGTGTTCGGGACAAATAGCCTCCCCTATTTGTCCCGGGCACGCCACGGGCCGGGTCCAATAGGGGGGTCACGTGGCAAAACAAGCCAGCATCTGGCTGCCACTCATTTGTCCCGGTTCGTAATATGAACCGGGACAGTATATATGATTTTTTGTTTTCTTTTTTTGTTTCTTTTATTTTGTTTCCTGTTTTCTATTTGTGTTTCTGTTTTTGATATTTATGTTACTGATTCTTTTGTGTTTCTGTTTTTGATATTTATGTTTCATTTCAAACAAGATCGAGTTGCATATTATACGCTACTATATATATAATATATATCATGAATACACGATTTTTTCCTCGGGATAGTCATGAATACTACTAATACACGAGTTCTCCGAAACAAAAATTTACAACAAATATTAACAACCGGAAGATCATGTCTAAATATTTACAAACAGAGATCATTACATGACAGAGAGGCATTAGACCCTATTTTCTCCTCCGGATGGTCTTTTTCGGCGGCTGGATTATACTGCATTCTGCGCCTGGCTTTATCACATAGTCAAGCAGAAAGCCCGCAATTTCCTCCGCAATTGGTAGTAGGCGGTCTTTTGCATTAAGCCTGTTCCGTATCGTCTCAAACTAAAAAGGAGAGATCAACACCAATATATCAACCAATACGAAAATAATTCAATTCGAAAAGTGAACAAGTTTGAATAAATTGTTAACGTACGCCATTCCAGTCTGCCCCCTCATTGAAGTGAATTCGGATGAACTCGCAGACATAGAATCCACACAAATTGGTGCCTTGTTGCTGCTTCGTGCACTTTATGAGAGAATAAGATAAGAAACCAATCAAAAAATAATCGAAAATATTGGGAAAATGGTATTGTGAGACTAAAATTAAAAATATGCATACGTGGAACCTAGCTAGTACGGCTTACCTCTCGCCATTTAAAAGTGAGGTTCCGGGCTATACCGACGTCCTTGTGGAAAGAGGTGAACTTGTCTCAAACCCTGAAGTTTACGGTATGGAAAATTAGTAAAGAAGTTTACTAATTACGATATATTATTAGAAAAGACGAGGTCGATTGTGATAATGAACGAAATTACCTCTGGAGCATCTGTTTCGTGCCGTCGAACTTTTCTTCAGGTTTCGATAATGGGTCGAAGACATCAACGATTGTCTTTTCAACATCTATCTCAAATAATACCCAATGAAATCTGCCATATGTTTATATTTGTTAATAACTAAATCATCAATTACATATACTTAACATCGAGTATGTATAAGAAAGTAAACAACTCACTCGAAGTTGTACGGGAAAATTATGGTGTTTTTGTAATGTTGCGCCATCAAATAAGTAAGCAAAAGCTCCTCCGTATTCTCTGGGTAATGTAACAAACCATGATGATGAACTCGATAAGGGTCAATGAATCCAATCTTGTGATTGAGTCCCAACTTTCGAGATTGTATAATTTTTAGCCTGCATAATAGAGTACAAACGGAATATAGTGATAAGGATAATTACAAGCAATGAAAAATAAGTTGAGCTATAGAATTAATGACATATATACATAATTTAATTACTTACATGCAAAAGGCACTGATGATAGATTTGTCGAGCGCGTCAAAATTGAATAACTGCCATAATTCGCAATACTCAATTTGAATCTCATCATCACCTGGGCCATAAAAGTCCGTTGGAATTTTCCCATAGAGCCAGTCTCCTTCTTGACTTTCCGTAGTATGCATGTACCATGCATTTAGTTGGTGCAACCTAACTGGTAGAGTGCGCACCATAGCAGGCTCGACAAGATCTTCTCCTCTCACATATTTCCGCACCATCTCATGTATGATGACACTCTCGCCAGATTGTAATGCCTTAAGCTCTGCCAGAGTTATACCCATATCTCTAGCTTGCTGCAAAAGTACCTCATCGACTGGGTTCCGGTTGTAAGGCGCCAATATAAGTGGAGGGGCCGATTGTCCCGCCTGCATTCCGAGCTGTGGAACATCTCTGTTCTAGGTGGCAGCAATTTTTTGTTCTTCCCGCACTCTCCTAGATGTACGCACCAGAACGCGTGTGTAGTCATCGTCCATATTTAGTTCATATTGCGACGGATGCGTAAGAAATTCTATGGCCCACCGTATCGCGTCCGAAGAATATACCGGAAAAGGAAAAGTCATCTTTTTGCCTTCTTTCTCTGGGCAGCCTGGATCTCGTTGACCCATATATCGACATCTTCGCGTGAGTTCACAAAGCGAGACTTCCCTGTTTTGCTTTTCTGAGTACTAGTCGACGCAGCGGTGCACTTCCGCTTCTTTTGCGGAGGCGACAGAGTCCGTTGATGCGGTGGCGGAGTACACTCACGCGGCGGCGGAGTACGCTCACGCGACGGCGGAGATGGACTAGCGCCTTGGTTGTCGTTGTGGGGGGTGTCTGGACTAGCGCATTGGTTGTCGTTGTTGTAGTTATGTGGACTGGGAGGGCGATTTTGCTGCATGTGGGGGAACACGATGTATTCCTTTTTCCATAAGCAGGTACTCTAGAGGGCAAATCTCAACTCAACCTCGTCTTCACCAGTAGGGAAGTCCAGCTTAATTCCCTCATATGTCTTGATAACCTCATCAACCCCGACAACAACATAGCCATCTGGAATAGGGTGGCAATGGTAAGTTCCATTTCGTCTAGGCGGTAGGGCAAAGCCGTGCGCCACCTTCACGGTTATGTTCAAGCATGGCACATGTAGGTCGCAAAGTTCCCGCTGCACGATATTATCCACGGGGTGACGAGGACCCGACATATCATTGTGGCGATCGAGCTCCGTCGAAGCCACACTGCTTCTCCGCATTGATTTTGGATCAGGAGAAGGATCTTCGCGCGTCTCAGATTCGCAGGGCATCCGTCGAGTCTGCTTGTCTGCCTTCAGCTCTGCTATCTCCTTCTCATGCTCTAGAATTTTATTTTCCATCCACTGGGCCCGGTCGGCATGCTCTTTCTTCTTTCTCGATCGGCTTCTGTAAGTGCCAACATCTTTGGGAAACCCAATTATCCACGACACGGAGCCAACGGTTCCTCGTGTTCGTGCACTGTGTTCAGGATTCCCAAGGGCTCGCGATAGCTCGTCCTTCTCTCTGTTAGGGTGGAACCTGCCTTCTGTGACCTCCTTCCATACCTCTCTGAGAGCATTAATAGGGTCAGCTCCGTGCTCCTTGGTAAAAAGACAGTCACCTGTTTCAGGGTCTAACTTTCCACCATGCCCATCAAACCAAGCCTTAAGCCGGCCTGGCCAGCCATATGTCTCAATCTCTATACCTTTAGCCAAAAACTCATCCTCCATTTTCGTCCACTTAGGCATAGCCGTCATGTAGCCACCTGACCCCATGTTATGGTGATATATCTTTTTCTGTGCATTTTTCTTATTTCTCGCTGAGATTTTCTTAGCGGCTTCCGATTGCTTGTACGCCTTAAATTCGGGTCACTCATCTTTTATCTATTCATAGACTCCGACAAATTCTGGAGTCTTACCTTCAGTTATGAACCTGTTTAGCCTTTTCTTCCAGCTGTGGAACAGTTCACCCATCTCAATATAAGTCCAGGCCCTGCATCGATTCTCTATAACCGGCTTCTCTACATCCTCCTCTTCCGGTAAAGTGAAATTCTGCATGAGCTCGTCCCAAAGGAGTTGTTTGTCTTCATCCGAGACATATATAACCCCCTCTTTTGGCACCTTTGGCTTATACCATTCTTGAGCCCTGATGGAGAGTCTGTCCCGAACGATGACTCTGCATTGAGCTACAAATTTCCTTGCGTGGTTAGCGGGAGCAATCGGTTTGCCTTTTTCATTGATTGCGTCGATGTGGTACTTCTGTTTCCCTTGGAGCTTTTTGGTCCCGGTTCGTGGCCCGTCTCGTTTCACGGGTACTTTTTTGCTTGGTCCCCGTTCATGGCTCGCCGACGGCTAAACACAAGAAAAAGTGATGGTGAATATATGTATACACACAAATCTATTCAACGGAGACAAAAACCTGAGGGCATATATCTACCTCGGAGGACGACTTTCCAACAGTAGAGTCGGTGAACTGTCGGTGAGCTGAACTGTCGGTGACGTCTATTCCGTCTGAATGCCCCTCCAGTCCATCACCGGACTCGTTCAGAAATTGTCCGGTGAAATCGTCTAACTGTTCCTCTTCTTGTTGGTCCAATCCATCACTTTCGCGGATGATGCCAAACATATCCTCTTCTTGTTCAAGGTTTCTACCGGTATCCATAGTTTCTGCAAGGTATTTCAATCCATTTACATAATTGTACAAATACATTAAGACATTTCAATTTTACAAACATATTTCAATCGTATCAAGTATCACAATTTGTATTTACATTTCTCTTTTGAAGTCTCTCGAACTTTACTAGCTAGGGCTCCGAGAGGGCGGCGGCGGGTCTGAGTATCTGCATTGCAACATGTAAAAACTTTAACAAACACAAATTAAATACACAAGCTTAACATTAATGACACAACAACATGTATTTTCTTTTTTTGAACGTTTTCATATAAAGTTTGTATCAACTACACAAACTAAACAACATGTATTTTCTTTTTTTGAACATGTATGACACAACAACATGTCAATAGAGAAATTAAATACACAAACTTAACATCAATGACACAAAATTTAACTCACAAAACTAACTAACTAAACACAAAATTTATTTATAATTTATGTATGACACAACAACATGTATTTTTTTCTTTTTCTGTTTTAAAATTATTTAAAAATAATTTTCAAAACTTTATTAATATTTCAACTCACAAAACTAACTAACTAAACACAAATTTAACAAACAAAAATCCTAAAAAACTCACAACAACATGTATTTTCGTTTTCTGAACCATTTGATATAAAGTTGTATTTTTTCTGATTTAAAATGCATTCTGAAAATGATGACGTCGTGCTGACGTCATCAATGTTGAACCTCCCCGATTTCAGAATTCGTGCGATTTTGGCTCGGCAATGGCAATGGCCCGGTGGGGTGGAGGAGGGAGAGACGGAGGACGCACCGAGGAGGACGACAGAGAGAGGGGCTCGACAATGGGTGGCCCGGTGCGTGCTCGGTAATGGCACGGCGAATGGCGGCCGGAGGAGGAGAAGTGTGCGCTGCCGTGCGGTGGTGGAGGGAGTGGCGTTGGGGACGGAGACGACCACGGTGGACGGCGGTGGTGGAGGGAGCGGCGTTGGGGACGGAGACGACCACGGCGGCGACGTCGGGGACGGAGAAGACCACGGCGGCGGCTAGGGTTTCACGGGAAATTTCGGCAGCACTTCGGTAGGAAAGGGGAACTGCTCCGGGTGGTTGCTCGGCCCGGAGCGCTAAGTGTTGGTTATATAGCATAATGCTATCTGTCCCGGGTGGTGGCTTTTCCCTGGACAAATAGGTGTCATCTGTCCCGGGCCGTGGCTGCACCCGGGACAGATAGCACACTATTTGTCCCGGGCTGAGCCACCACCCGGGACAGATAGCACACTAGAAGGGGTTTTTTCTTTTTCGTTTTCTTTTCTTTTTCTGTTTTAAAAAACTTTTGCAAACTTTGGAATTTGAAAAAACATTCAATATGAAAAGTGTTTGAATTTGACTAACTTATACAAAACATTTTATGTTTTCTATAATAATTATTTTAATTAGTTTAAAACTAGTTTGAATGTGAATTTGTATAACTTTTGCAAACTTTGAAATTTGAGAAAACTTTCAATATGAAAAGTGTTTGAATTTGACTAACTTATACAAAAACATTTTCTGTTTTCTATAATAATTATTTTAATTAGTTTAAAACTAGTTTGAATGTGAATTTGTATAACTTTTGCAAACTTTGGAATTTGAAAAAACTTTCAATATAAAAAGTGTTTGAATTTGACTAACTAATACAAAAACATTTTCTGTTTTCTATAATAATTATTTTAATTAGTTTAAAACTAGTTTGAATGTGAATTTGTATAACTTTTACAAACTTTGGAATTTGAAAAAACTTTCAATATGAAAAGTGTTTGAATTTGACTAACTAATACAAAAACATTTTCTGTTTTCTATAATAATTATTTTAATTAGTTTAAAACTAGTTTAAATGTGAATTTGTATAACTTTTGCAAACCGGGACTAAAGAAGCACACAGATCGTGTGTTTCTTTCAAGCACTTGTTAGCCGTTTGATCAGGTGTGTGTTTCTTTTGATTGCTTCTGAGCTGTTCGATTAACGCTTTCAGTTCCAAACCGGGACTAAAGAAGCACACGGATCGTGTTTTTTTTTGAAATACTTGTTAGCCGTTGGATCAGGGGTGTGCTTCTTTTGAGCACTTGAGAGTTGTTGGATCAACACTATCAGTACCCTATATATAGCCCCCTCTCGGACGAGGCGAGCACTCAGTGTTTCCTCCTTCTAGTGCCCGACCGGGTGGTGTGGTATACAAATCACTCGGATTCCCTGCATACGCCCCACGGTGCATTTGATATGCAGACACTCATCAGGAGCCACCGTGGGGCTGTATGCAGGTGAAATCGTGTGTTTTGTTCTATCAAAAGACTAGTTTAATTCATCTACTGAGGAATATATACAAATCACTCGGATTCCCTGCATACACCCCACGGTGCATTTCATATGCAGGCAATCATCAGGAGCCACCGTGGGGCTGTATGCAGGTGAAATCGTGTGTTTTGTCTCGACACACGCCGACGGATCCATTTGATATGCAGGTAAAAATGTAGCATCTTCTTCAGATAAAAAGTATAATATATTAATTATTACACATCGCACAAACATCTCCATCACACAACACCGCCAATTCTTCTAGGTCGGAACCATGGAGCATCTTCTTCAATCAACTTGATGATTGGGTCAATGTTCACTACGAATGGCGGAATTTCATCAAAATTATTATAATCATCTGACATGTCTGTCTTGTCCTCCACTCCCACGATGTTTCTTTTTTCCTGAAAGAACTATGTGACGCCTCGGCTCCTCCACTCCCAGGATGTTTCTTTTTTTGGGTCTGCTAGACATGTCTTTCACATAGAAAACCTGAGCCACATCATTGGCTAGCACGAATGGTTCGTCTCTATACGCAAGATTGTTTAGATCCACTTTTGTCATTCCGTACATCTTTTCTACCTCAACCCCGCCTTTCAGATTGACCCATTTGCACCGAAACAAAGGGATCTTAAAAGAAGGTCCATGGTCAAGTTCCCATATCTCCTCTATGCAACCATAATATGTGTTCTTCTGCTCATTGTTGTTTGTTGCATCAATGCGAACACCACTGTTTTGGTTCGTGCTCTTTTTATATTGGACACTCGTGTAAAGTGTATTCCCATTTATCTCGTACCATTGGAAAGTACATATTGTTGTAGATGGTGCCCTGGCCAACAAGTGTAACTGTTCATCAACCTTGTCTTTATTTTGAAGATGTGCTCGCAACCAACCGCCGAAAGTCGCCATGTGTGTACGTACAATCCAGTTGTCAGACTTCCCCGCGTGTAGAGAGCGTACAAGATTCTTGTGTTCATCGATATACGGGGCCACCAAGGTAGAACTTTGTAGAACTGTATAGTGTGCTTCAGTGAAAGAATGTCCATCCATACAAATTTTTGTTTTCTTTCCTAGTGTGCCTTTTCCACTAAGTCTACCCTCATGTCGTAATTGTGGAACACCTATCGGCTTAAGGTCATGAATAAAGTCAACACAGAACTCAATGACCTCCTCGTTACCGTAGCCATTGGAGATGCTTCCTTCTGGCCTAGCACGGTTATGCACATATTTCTTTAAGACTGCCATGAACCTCTCAAATGGGAACATATTGTGCAGAAATATAGGACCGAGAACTTGAATCTCTTCGACTAGGTGAACCAAGAGATGCGTCATAACATCGAAGAAGGATGGAGGGAACACCAACTCAAAACTGACAAGACACTGGACCACATCATTTTGCAACCCTGGTAGAATCGCCGGATCGATTACCTTCTGAGATATTGCATTAAGGAATGCACAAAGCTTCACAATGGGTACTCGAACCTTTTCCGGTAGTAGCCCCCTCAGTGCAATCGGAAGCAATTGCGTCATAATCACGTGGCAATCATGAGACTTTAGGTTCTGAAATTTTTGGAGTCTCACATTTACTATCCTCTTTATATTCGACGAGAACCCAGCCGTGACCTTGATACTACTCAGGCATTCAAAGAATATTACTTTCTCTTGTTTGGTAAGAGCGTAGCTGGCCGGACCTTCGTAGTGTTCGGGACTTCGACCGTCTCGTTCTTTCACACGTTTCTGGTCCTCCCGTGCTTCCTTTGTATCTTTTTTCTTCCCGTACACGCCCAAGTAGCCTAGCAGGTTCACACAAACATTCTTCGTCACGTGCATCACGTCGATAGCAGATCTAACCTCTAGGACCTTCCAATATGGTAGCTCCCAAAATATAGATTTTTCTTCCACATGGGTGCGTGCCCGTTAGCGTCTTTCGGAACCTGTTGTCCTCCAGGACCCTTTCCAAAGATTACTTTTAGATCTTTGACCATATCAAATATTTCTTCACCAGTACGGTTGACAGGCCTCCTACTATGATCAGCCTCACCTTTAAAATGCTTGCCTTTCTTCCTTGCGGTATGCCTGATCGGAAGAAATTGACGATGCCCCAGATACACACACTTCTTACATTTATCCAAATATAAACATTCAGTCTCACCCAAACAGTGTGTGCATGCATTGTACCCCATAGTCGACTGCCCTGAGAGGTTAGCAAGAGCAGGCCAATCGTCAATTGTTACAAAAAGCAAAGCTCGTAGGTCAAATTCCTCATGTTTGTGCTCATCACACACCTGTACACCTTCTTCCCGCCACAACTGTAAAATTTCTTCAACTTATGTCCTGAGGTACACATCAAGGTCGTCGCCAGGTTGCTTCGGGCCTTGGATGAGCAATGGCATCATAATGAACTTTCGCTTCATGCACAACCAAGGAGGAAGGTTATAAATACATAGAGTCACAGGCCATGTGCTATGACTGCTGCTCTGCTCCCCAAACGGATTGAAGCCGTCTGTACTTAGACCAAACCTTAAGTTCCTTGCGTCATCTTCAAATTCCGGGAACTCTCTCTCAATTTTTCTCCACTGGGACCCATCAGCGGGGTGTCTGCACATCGCGTCTTTCTTACGGTCCTCTTTGTGCCATCGCAACAACTTGACATGCTCTTTGTTCGCGAACAGGCATTTCAACCGTGGTATTAGAGGAGCATACCACATCACCTTGGCAGGAACCCTCTTCCAGGGACGCTCACCCTCAACTTCACCAGGGTCATCTCGTCTGATCTTATACCGCAATGCAGTGCATACTGGACATGCATCCAAATTCTCGTACTCACCGCGGTAGAGGATGCAGTCATTAGGGCAGGCATGTATCTTATGCACGTCTAATCCTAGAGGGCACACAACCTTCTTTGCTTCGTATGTGCTGTCGGGCAACTCATTGACCTTTGGAAGCATCTTCCTAATTATCTGCAGCAACTTTCCAAATCCCTTGTCAGTCACACCACACTCTGCCTTCCACTGGAGTAATTCCAGTGTGGTACCCAGTTTTTTCTGACCATCTTCGCAACTTGTATACAATAATTTCTTATGATCCTCTAACATCTGGTCGAACTTCAACCTCTCCTTTTCAGTTCCGCACTCTCTCTTTGCATCAGCAATGGCCCTACCAAGATCGTCAGCGGGCTCATCTGGTGCCTCTTCAGCTTCCCCCGTTGCAGAATCTCCGTACTCCGGGAACATAGGAAAGTTGTCATCATCTTCCTCTTCTTCATTGTCTTCCATCATAACCCCTTTTTCTCCGTGCTTCCTCCAACAATTATAGTTGGGCATGAAACCATGCCGAATAAGATGACTTTGAAGGGTTCTCTCGCTTGGGTGATCTGTCTTATTCTGACAGTTGACACATGGACAACACATGAAACCATTCGTACTGTGGGCCTGGGCTTTCTCGGTAAATTTCCTCAAACTCGTCATGTACTCGGCAGTGCGTCGGTCACCATACATCCATTGTCGGTCCATCTACATTATATAATTAACTATATCAATAACCATTACAGACCATCGAGAAATAACCACTAAACATGCACGGTATCAATTAATGACAAATGAAATGAGAAAAAATTTAACCTCGATCAAAAAGAAGGATAAACTTCTTTAAGTGTACATCAAATCATTTCGTGGACTCTCTCGGGCATTTCATCGAACACCTTGCATGCATACTTAAAAAAAATAGACTAGCACACACCCCCTCCTTCCATTTCAAAAAAAATGCCTCCAATGGTTTTGGGAGGGGGCTGTTGGTCAGTATATATAGGCACCCATCTTTTCTCCCGGTTCCAGCCACAAACCGGGACAATAAGAAGGCCCATTTGTCCCGGTTTGTGATTGAAACCGGGATAGATGGGGTTTTTCATTTTTTTTTCTGTTTTTATTTTCCTTTTCTGTTTTCTGTTTTAAATAACTTTTGCAAACTTTGGATTTTGGAAAAACTATGAATATGAAAAGTGTTTAAATTTGACTAACTAATACAAAACCATTTTCTGTTTTAAATAACTTTTGCAAACTTTGGAATTTGAAAAAACTTTTGCAAACTTTGGAATAACTTATGCAAACTTTATATATATATCGGTCAAATCATGAGAACACGCGCACACAGTATTTTTGCGTAACGGAATACATAGATAGTCTACTCAGCAATGACATTAAGATGATCATACTCAGTATTATAGCCGCGTAGACTATCCCACTTCCGTGCAATCTCGAAGTCAATGCGAGCGTCTAAAGCAGCATATACGACTTGATCGTAGCTCAATGGAACATTGCCCCATCCGAAAATTAGGTCTTCTTCTAACGTGTCTTCCTTGTCGTCGTCCATGTTCTTCTTCTTATATTTCTTCTTCTCCAGATTTGTCCCAATGACCGCACTAGAGAGAGCATAGAGACTCAGAGTAAAATTGCCTGTAGGGTTTCGGCGATCCCTCTGCAGGTCGACCGCGGACCGAATAATAATTCCGTAGTAGGCTAGCATCTTCATATCATTATGGATTGCCACGCCGTAGAATTTGATTGTCTCATCACCTAAGAAATCCACGAGGACCTGTGGCACCCGATCAGCTTCGCAAATTTGGAAGACAAGAGTCTCGGTCGCCACCGGGAGTTGAAGGACGGCGGCGCGCTGCGGAGTATCCTTCCGTCGAGGGTCGGTGAACTCGCAATCGAGTCCAACGGCTTTGATCGGAGCGCCGTCGAGGAAGTAGTTCTTCACGTCGCGGATCCACTTCTCCACGCGCCAGGCACGAAGGGTGACCCACACCTTGAACCGCATGCCTTCCTTCTTGTAGTAGTACAAGTCGGACCGAGGCGGACGCGCGAGTGGCTCCATAGGACCGGGAAATGAGAGGAGAAATGGTGTGTGGAGGAGCCGGAGAGATGGTGTGTGGAGGAGCCGTACTGTGCATTTTATAGCGCCGGAGAGGCAGATGAATGGCCGGCCGGAGAGCAGAGGAATTAATCGCCGGAGGGCAGAGGAATCGCTGGCGGCGTCGTACTTCCGCTCGTCTTCCGTGCGCGTCGAAAAAACGCGGAGATGGCTCGACTTCCGCGTGCGTGTAACTGAAACCATGACCCGGTTCGTGGCTGGAACCGTGACAAATAGGTGTATGCTGGAGCGCTCGATGGGTTTTAGACCCATCTGTCCCGGTTTGCAGTACGACCGGGACAAATGGGGTTTTGGAGTTTGGTCCTTTAGCCTGTTTTCTACTAGAGTGATTGGGCAGGATGTGTAGATGACAGAAGGTCTACAGGTGGTTTTGCGGTGTATTTTGGACCTAATCTGATTTCTTGGAGTGCTAGGAAACATGCAACAGTGTCAAGATCCAGCACAGAGGCAGAATACAAGGCCCTGGCTAATGCTACAGCCGAAATCATTTGGATAGAGTCTTTGCTGAGAGAGTTTGGCATTGATAATAAACAAATCTCGTGTTTATGGTGTGATAATATGGGAGCAACATATCTTTCAGCTAATCCTGTGTTTCATGCACGAACAAAACACATTGAGATAGACTTTCACTTTGTACGAGAAAGAGTGGCAAATAAAATGCTTGAGATCAGGTTCATTCCATCTTCAGATCAGGTGGCAGATGGCTTCACCAAGGCACTACCAGAAAGACAGCTTGAAGAATTTAAGCACAATCTCAATCTTGGTAAAGGTTGTGATTGAGGAGGGGTGTTAGAGATAGAATTAGATAAACATGTATAGTATCCTTGCACCGCAAGATATGTAAACCGAACTGATGTACACTATAAAGATCAGTTTGTATCTAAACTAATTCAGTTGTAACCTCCTCTGTAATCTTGTGCCTTATGGCCCTATATAACACGTAACCGAGACCGAGACAAAGGGTATCGTTAACCTACTACCCTACCGTGATATCATCACAAGTAAAACAACAATATTGATAAGAAAAGATGGACCAGCCTTCATAGGTTCACTAGAGATATCTCTCCAAACAAAATAAGAAATATGGGGTGAATAAATTATAGCTGGGCAATTGACGGAGGTGAACTAATTCATGATAGAGCATCCAATTCATCAATTATACTAGACATGTATATAGTTGTATCTACTTGAAATAAGAATTCATATAACACTTTTTTTCCTACCGTCCCATATCAACATGACCAATAAAGGAACTTGGTATAATTAAGGTACTCATTTTACATTGCACCGTAGCAAAGTATTAACACTTAATTGACATATGTGAGCCGCAAGGTAACACCTTTCTCTTGATAAGATATGATTTATTTTAACTGGAAAATAGAAAAAAAAGCCGACGGCCCGTTGACGTAGACCTGTATATCTAACTCGACGGATTCGCCGTCGGCGTCTCGACGGCTCAGTTCGACCCATACGCCGACGGACCCGACAAAAAGCCGTCGGCGTATCACCGTTTTCCTATAGTGCAGAAAAAAATGAAAATAAAATATAAGCATAGAAAATAAGGCCGTCATCCAAATAGTGACAGAGGGGAGTAGCGCGTAAAACCGATCTAAATCACTACGGGAAACACAGCCCAGCCCGACGGCCATTTCAACGCCGACAACAATATGTCGGGGCCGTCGGCGTTATAACGTGAAATCGACGAAACGAAACAACCGTCGACGTCGTTTTGCCGTCGGCGTCCTAGTTGTAAGGCCGACGGCCACCGTCGGGCTCACAATGCCGTCAGCGTTGAATTAGTGAGCCTGACAGCAACCGTCGGGCTTACAGTGCCGTCAGCGTCCATCTAATCACATTGTGAGCCCGATGGTAATATTGAGTTTTGGCAACTTTTCAAAACAAAACTTTAAAAAAATATCAATCATATACAAACATGTAATAGTTTCAACACATATGTGTGACCATTATCATGTCATAGTTTGTGATAAAGTGCTCATAATCAGCACATATGTGTGTCATGGTATGGAAAACAACGTCGGCAAAGCGATTTTCCAAATTCTTTTTCGAAATATCATTTTCCATTTTTTAAGTGTCAAAAATAACTTTTTTTTAAAGCAAGTACATAAAACATGGTCCAAAATGACACACATTTAATTTCACAAAGAGTAGAACATATTTTATAGATAATAGCTGAATATGAGGATTTTCCTAACTTTCTATCTAAATTCGCCTCTTTAATTGACTTTATGTCAATTTTCCGGAAGTAATTCAAATTTGAACTACAACTGTGTGATAGTTTGCTCTGAAGTTCTTACAAAAATAATTTTAAGGTACACAAGTAGTGGTTACAACATAGAAACGTCAATAGTTTTGAAAAATTCAACCACTTTTGATGAATAGTCACGCTCTCCATTTTGACCGTTTTTTGAAAGAAATGAAAAAATATGAAAAAGTACTAAAAAAAGAAACCCTTTGACATGGAGTCCTTTTACGTGTACTAGTTTATAGGAAAAATGATAAATTTGATTTTTGGCAAACTTTTCAAAACGAAACTTCACAAAAATGTCAATCATTTATAAACATGCATAAGTTTCAAGACAAATGACCAATGTATGACCATTATCATGTCATAGCTTGTGATAAAGTGCCCATATTCAGCACATATGTGTGTCATGGTACGGGAAACAGTGTCACCGAAGCGATTTTCAAAATTCTTTTTCGAAATATCATTTTCCATTTTTTAAGTGTCAAAAATGACTTTTTTTGTATAGCAAGTACATACAACATGGTCCAAAATGACACTCATTTAATTTTCACAAAGAGTAGAACATATTTTATGGATAATACCTGAATATGAGAATTTTCGTTACTTTCTATCTAAATTCGCCTCTCGAATTGACTTTATGTCAATTTTCCGGAAGTAATTCAAATTTGAACTACAACTGTGTGATAGTTTGCTCTGAAGTTCTTACAAAAATAATTTTAAGGTACACAAGTAGTGGTTACAAAATAGAACCGTCAATAGTTTTGAAAAATTCGACCACTTTTGATGAATAGTCATGCTCTCCATTTTGACCGTTTTTTGAAAGAAATGAAAAAATATGAAAAAGTACTCAAAAAAATAAACCCTTTGGCATGGAGTCCTTTTACGTGTACTAGTTTATAGGAAAAATGATAAACTTGATTTTTGGCAAACTTTTCAAAACGAAACTTCACAAAAATGTCAATCATCTATAAACATGCATATGTTTCAAGACAAATGACCAATGTATAACCATTATCATGTCATAGTTTGTGATAAAGTGCCCATATTCAGCACATATGTGTGTTATGGTATGGGAAACAACGTCACCGAAGCGATTTTCAAAATTCTTTTTCGAAATATCATTTTCCATTTTAGAACATATTTTATGGATAATATCTGAATATGAGGATTTTCCTTCCTTTCTATCTAATTCGCCTCTTTAATTGACTTTATATCAATTTTCCGGAAGTAATTCAAATTTGAACTACAACTATGTGATGTCATATTTGGATTCCTCTTATTTTTATGATCGACATGGATATTTTATTTAGTAAATTCTGATATACAAATATGAAGATATGAATTATTTCTTATTAAATGGAAAACACAAAACTAAAATAAAATAATTGATTATTATTATTATTCAAGTACTATTTAACATAGTTGTTTTCTTCATTCAAATCTTATTTTATAAATTTTAAAGATTAAAAAGTATAATATCTCAAATGAGGGTTAATATGATTGCTATCATACTAACAGCAGCAATGTATGACATCTCAACTGGAATCTCATTTGAATAAAACTCAATAGTTAGCGTGCTTGGCCTGGAGCAATCTGAGCATGGGTGACCGTCCGGGAAGTTTGACTAATGGTGTATAGTTTGAGTTATGATTATGAATAAGTGTGTGATATGATATTAAATATATGACTAAATTGGAGTTGACATAATATAAAAAAAGTTGAAAAAAAATTCCAAAAAAATATTTTTTTAAAAAATTGGTTTTCAAAAATATTTGGTAGAGCTATCTATGAGCCCGATGGCTATGAGCCCGACAGTAATGTCGTCGGGCTCACTATGAGCCCGACGAAATTTGTGACACCGACAACAACAGCGTGAACCCGATGGATTACACGCCGACGACCTTAGCCCGACGGCCACCGTCGGGCTACGTGTACGCCGACGGTTTACAGCGTGCGCCCGACGGCAAATGCCGTCGGGCTGGCCTGTTACTCCTATAGTGAATAAGACCGACAAATCTTTGTTTGTCTTTACCTTGAGGATTCGTGAACAAGAGGCACGAGGGTGGCGGACCGGCGGCGGTGGCGTGCAAGCTCAAGAGGATGGGATGGAACGGGGAGTGAGCTGTGTCTTCATAAAGTCCATACGCGCGTTTTAAGCCATATTCGCGACACGGCGGGCCGTGTTTTGAGCTAGTTGGCACGATCGAGAACAGTTCGAGAGAAGTGGGAAGAGGGGCAGCGGAGAAGACGTGCGAGGAATCGGGACAGCGTGTGGTTTAATCCAACGGCATGCAGACCGTCTGACTTTCTGCAATCAGCACCGGACTTGCGTCCCTTGCGCGCCGGAACTAATCATTAGCGCCGGCGACTGGCGTACCGTACGAGTGTACGCCAAGTCGCCAATGGCTAACATGCGATCACTGCCAAAGATGTCAATTTTATAGTAGTAGTACACACGCAAAACCTATTCGTTCCTCTCATGCAATTCCTCCATGAATGACGCGCTCCTTAAGCTATGCCATGTGACCTTGCTAGCACAAACACGGAATAATAACAGGTCGAACGGCCATGGGCGCCGATCGTCGATCCTACTTCTTTTGCATCCTAGGCCTGCCTATAAATGCCCCGGCAATGTCGTTCCATCTGGCCATCAAACCACATCTATCTATAGGAGAGGAAGGAAGTACGAGCACATTCACATAGCGTGTAGCCTGCAAGTGCAAACATGGCGCCTGGGGTCTCCACGAATGCAGTTGCATTGGTTGCTGCCCTCTTCGTGCTTCTCACGCATGGCTGTTACGCCCAGCAGAAGCTCAACTACACCTCGCTGGCTAAGGCTTCACCCTCGCCGTGGGTCTCGGCCAAGGCCACATGGTACGGCGCTCCTTCCGGCGCCGGCCCCGACGACAACGGTACGTACCTAGCTACAGATGTCGATCCGTCGTTTATGTTACTTGAGATTGTGCGCATTACGCTAGCTGTGCGAGCTTAGCACTAGTAGTAGGCGGAGAATAATGTTACTGATCGATGTGTGTAGGTGGCGCTTGCGGCTTCAAGAATGTAAACAAGTACCCGTTCATGTCCATGGGATCGTGCGGCAACGAGCCCCTGTTCAAGGACGGCATGGGATGCGGCGCCTGCTACCGGGTACGTTAGTACGTACGTACGTAGTACATCAAATACACTATGGCGCGAACGCTTATGCCACTCATTTAGTAGATTTAGTCAGAGCTAAAAAGTACCTACTAGCTCCGTTCACACGGTCGGTTATGAACGAAATACGTGCGTACGTAACATGTTATAGTAGTGCTTTAGTTGACTTTATTTATGCTGTTTTTTTCCAGATACGATGCCTCGGCAACCCTGCCTGCTCCGGCAAGCCGGAGACGGTAATGATCACGGACATGAACTACTACCCCGTGGCCAAGTACCACTTCGACCTCAGCGGCACGGCGTTCGGTGCCATGGCCAAGCCCGGCATGAACGACAAGCTCCGCCACGCCGGCATTATTGACATGCAGTTCAGGAGGGTGCGATGCAAACACCAGGGCTTGAACGTGAACTTCCACGTGCAGCATGGCTCCAACCCAAACTACCTCGCCGTGCTGGTGGAGTACGCGAACCGGGACGGCACCGTGGTGAAGATGGACATCATGCAGTCCAACAACGGCCGCCCGACGGGGAACTGGGAGCCGATGAGCCATTCTTGGGGCGCCATCTATCGGAAGGACTCCAACCGGCCGCTGAAGGGCCCCTTCTCGCTCCGCATCCGCAGCGAGTCCGGCAAGACGCTGGTGGCCAAACAGGTCATCCCGGCCAACTGGAAGCCCGACACCGACTACCGCTCCAACGTCCAGTTCCGTTGACTGCTCGCTCCAGCCGATGAATCGATCGAGGAAGCGTGGATTAGTTCGGTGTTATATATATGTGTGAATTCGGTGTTCTACGGGTGAACGTGAAGTACAATATTTGGTGTTGAATTGGTACATGTTGTGTTAGTTGTCCTTACCTGTGCCGATACGTGGGAAAACGAAGGCTAGCCTGCCATGCATGCACGTGCTACCCCGCCCACTATATCAACTGCAAATCTGATCGATCGCGTAAGCTCAAAATCAGGCTTTTATAATGTAAATTATGCCAGTAAATATGCCCCCATCATTCCTATATTCCGCCCACTTTTTATGTTGCACATGTAATTTCAAACCATAACAAACTGGTATGGGTTTATTGTGTAAGAATACGTCCGATGTTGCATATTTTCTAGATGTTTGTGTGCTTCATCTATTGTCTTTTAAATGATGTTTCATGTGCCTTTTTCAATGTTGCAAAGACACTTTTTTGTTGTTGTATTCGTTTGCGATTTAGGTAAATAGTTAATATTTTTTGTTGATAATGGACTTGCATAAAAAGAAGGTGCTCCACCACCTTTTTCTTGCTACAAAGAAATGTTATTTTGTTGTAATCATCTATATTTTGTTGTTGAAATTGTTGCTGATTTTCCTGCAAGTCAATCCGAACCAACTGTTTTTTGTTTAACCACTTTTTTGTAAGATTTTATTACTTCAAATGTTACAATGATTTGTTGCAATAGATTGCTTTTGTACATGGAGAGTGACGATTTGTCTTGTAATAGTACTCATGATATTGTTACAATATATAGTGGGTGTAAATCACCACATTGAATTATTATTTTGTAAACACCAGGAAGGTTGGAACGGGTGTGCCCGTTCGTCTAAGTGGAGCTGCTCTGTACAGCGAGTAGATTTCTGACCAATGCTGGGTGTCCTATAAGGGACCATCTACGTGTAGTGCTTGCCTTTTTTTGTTTCATCTTTAGAATATTAATCAAGTATGGCCCCTTTAATCAGAAAAAATCTGGCATATGGAGTACAAAACCTTTTCAATGCATTCTCTTCTACCTTGTGACATGTTTGAACACAAAAAACATCATGTATTACTAAGCTAATGTATGTAGTTGCTGAACTCTCTTGTGATGAATTTATTCATATTGTTTGTTATTTTGGTGGATCTTTAGATATGACTATGGTTATATTAATTTTACATTGTGGTGGATCTTTTGATACGAGATTTCCATATATGTTTGTAGATGCATACTATTAATATTTTATTTTGTACATGTTCACGTCAAACTAGTTTGCTAGGGCACAAGAGGTGGAATTTGTGTTAGTTGGGGTAGACTTGCGGAAACCAATCGGGCACCAATTGTTTTGGGGGCTATTATGCTTTTGTACCTTTCTATGTCTAGTTCATTAGGGGTAATCAGATGCGGTGTATTATTTCATCTTATCCTAATATGCCCTATTGCCTGATAACCACTATGGTTGAGTTGGGGACAAAAGGAAAGTTGTTTTTGCTTGGAGACATCAAGATATCCCTTTGATCGATATTCAACGCCAAGACATCTTTGTGGTGAGAAAGCCGCTTGGTACATCACTCTCGGTTGGAGAGTCCCAACAAGTTGGTATACATGTAGTTTGTTGACATCTGATGTACATCAGGAGCGCGAGACATTCTATGGTCGTCCAAACCGTACAAACACAATAGATAAACTTAAGAATGAATGCAGGCACACGCGGTAGGCAAGAATGTATCAAGCAGCAATAGAGGACCATGTACCTCGGAGAATAATTAAGGAGATGTGCTAATGAGGCAAGCGTCATACGTGGAGCAACAATGCTCACGATGATGTCGAAAAAATGAGATGGGAACGGATACCTGCCACTCTATACTCCTCCTAGCCTCACTAGCGGAGGTAGAAACGTCAGAAGGTTGGTGGAGATGCGCATAACAAACATTGTGTGGTTGCTCGTTCACCGATACGTGGAGCAGGAGTGCTCGCGCTGAGGCCATATGAAGGAAAATCCATAACGACATGCCCTTGTGTGATTCCCCATCCCCGCGACAAAGGTATGTACGTAGACATGGTGGCGGAGCTGTGGAGTGGATGCCTTGCATCCGAAGAGATCTAACGCTTCAACGATGTGCATGCAGAGAGGACGAATAAACACGCAATGTAAGTTAGGATGCGTGAAGAGAACGTGTGAACGTGTTATATATGAGATTGATCAAAGAGAAAATCATGAGTCGCCTATGTATACACACGGGCCGAGAGGAGCCATAGAGCATGCGCAAATCACCATGGCGTGCACCCTCTCCCCGGACGTGTGCATGGTGAACCTCGCTTGTGTGAGTATGGATTAGGTATGTGGGAGATGGTTCTACGCATCGATGAGACCCATGACATGGATGGTCCACGAGGATCCTCGTACGACCTTTTCTAGGAGAAGCGACTTTGGTCCTTGTAGGCACTTACCTCGTGCGGGCACCTAGATCGACAGTCTCACGTAATGCAGACGTCTTAATGTGGATGACTTAGGGCCTAGGGCAGCGTTAGTTGATGCAAGGGATGTGAACACCGGTGTGGATGTCTCACAATTAGGCGATCAGGCGACCAGACGCAAGGTGGGGACTAGCTCCGCACGAAGCAGACACCATCCCGATTAATTTGTGTGCTCTTTCGGGGCAGACATGAGACGACTCGGTGTTTCCGAAGAGACGTGTTTATACAAATTAATGTGCGAAAATACTTGGCTTTAGACCGATATCTATGCCAACTCCATATGCCAAATCATTCAGCTCCTTATGGTTTTGACCCTCATTATGCTATAATTGATGTTCTGCACTTGTGGCCTTGTGGGTACAGGTCCAAACCAACCTAACCTATGTTTTCACCCTTGATAGCTGGTACAAAACCAGCTAACTAGCGGACCTCGAGGGCATGTCTCGTCAGATCGAGTGAATTACTAAACTACAACGCCACATCTTAATCTTCAACCACAATGGTCTATTTCCATCGCCACTAGTTCTAAGATCCGCCTAATGGACCACGGTTTTTACAAAACATCTACATATACAACCTAAACACAATAGATGTCGTTGAAAAGAGATACCCGAGTGACGGCAAAACGACATGTCAAATAGTCTTGGGAGGACATAAAAAAACCCGGGAGGAGTCGATCTTGACACAACAGATCCAACATCAATCATGCGAGTACCGCTCTTAGTGCCACGGTCTACACTAACCACCTGATTTGTTCTGAACAGAGTACTATTGTGACCTAAAAGCATCACACCACATTGTATAGGTCACTCGATGTATGCAACACCACACCTCCATATGGGAGATGCCGAGGAGGATGGAGAGTTCATGCCACCACTAGAGGCAGGAGAGGACGTGACCCTTGACACTCTTGCTCATAACAAAAGGATGAATATAAATCGAAGGGGTGAACGGTGGCGGTGACGTGGTAAAATAATTAGCTTCACACTCTTGTTCATAACAAAATTAAGTATATCCATGTTGATCTTTTCTGATTGTACTTTTTTTAGAAACATAGTACAACACAGACGCTCACATGCATACACACGCGAACACTCACTTCTATGAACGTACACACGCACGCCCTACCCTTATTAGCATCTCCGAAATACTTAGCCGGTGGACTGAGTCTTGAGATTGACAAAGTCACTATAGACGTCTCACTGTCGACGGGAACGTCGCCTCCCAATGAAAAAATATTCCGCCTAAATGCAACACACATACGTCAAATCTGGAGTTTGAACTCTGGTGGGCTGAGGGTATAACCACCCTGCTAACTATCCAACCACAGGTTGGTTTGCTTTTGTGATTGTACTTGTTCTAGCAACACATGGATATCTAACTAGTACATGTCAAATGAGTGAGAACAAGAATATGAATGCATCGCCGAAGAAAATTTCCTCCAATGTCATGCATAGCCCTTCGTTTGTAACTGATTAGCTTGCATTATTTATTTACTACTTATCCGGATAAATTGGTGCATGTACATCCATTTGATTCAGAGTATCATCTAAATCAGGATAAATATCGTAGGTGGTCTTAAGGCGTAACGACAAACGAATGTCTGACTTTTGCAATCAGCTTTCTCAAAAAAATAAAAACTCTACAGTTAACATTTTGACCTATGCACCAAAATCATTAACGGGCACACAATGTCACATCCAAGATGTGGTTTTATTTCATTTTCGACGAAGATGTGATTATATAGTCGTACGCACGTTAACCGGTGCCTCCATTCCTCCATGATTCCCTCCGTAGCCATGTGACCTTGTAGATCTACACACGCCATACAAGCTTAATTAGTCGTCGTCTTCGGGGTGCAACTGGAACTGATGCAGGCTCGTCGTTCTCACTTCATTTTGCCTCTTGGCTTGCCTATAAATGCCCCGGCAATGTCCTCCCGTCTAGCCATCAAAACACAAACACGAGTAGTACCACTCCAGAGGGTAGAGAAGGCCAAGGAGGTTCATAGACCTCTAGCAAGTGCCAATATGGCTGGTGTCGTCACCACCAATGCCGTCGCCATTGTCGTACTCCTCTTAGTGCTAGCTACGTCCGTCCATTCTGCAGTCAACTACGACACCTCCTTAGCCAAATCCTACAACTCCGGCTGGCTCGACGCGAAGGCCACCTGGTACGGCCAGCCCAACGGCGCCGGTCCCGACGACAACGGTACGCTCATACGCGATGCCGGCACAATGTTTTGCATCACGCTGAGCAGTGCGAACTCAGTAGTAATAATGCCGATCGATTTATTTGCAGGTGGTGCTTGCGGCTTCAAGAACGTGAATAAGTACCCGTTCTCCGGCATGACGTCCTGCGGCAATGAGCCTCTGTTCCAGGGCGGCGCCGGCTGCGGCATGTGTTACCAGGTTAGTAATCGCAGTAGCATGCTTGACGCCGACAATGTCAGTTCATTTAGTCGATGCTAATCATTTAATTACATTGGTCAAACCCCCACCTGACAGCATCTTCACTTTACGATTAGTGAAGGTTCTATCATGCATGTGAGTGCAAGTACACACATCGAGACGTTGACATTTTTCTGCTTCCCTCTGTATTTCAGATACGTTGCGTCAAAGCCAACAACCCTGCTTGCTCCGGCCAGCCTAGGACGGTGGTCATCACCGACATGAACTACTACCCCGTCGCAAGGTACCACTTCGACCTCAGCGGCATGGCGTTCGGCTCCATGGCGATAGGAGGACAGAACGACAAGCTCCGTCACGCCGGCATCATCGACATGCAGTTCAAGAGGGTGCGCTGCAACTTCCCAGGCATGAAGGTGACCTTCTTCATCCTGCCGGGGGCCAACCCCAACTACCTCCCCGTGGTGCCGGCGTATGCGAACGGGGACGGGACCGTGGTGAAGATGGACGTCATGGTGTCCATGAACGGCCGCCCGACGGGGCAGTGGGAGCCGATGTACCGGTCGTGGGGCATCGTCTGGCGGAAGGACTCCAACAAGCCGATTCTGGGGCCATTGTCGTTTCGCATCACCAGCGACTCCGGCCAGACGCGCGTGGCCAGCAATGTCGCCCCGGCTAACTGGAAGGGCGGGAGCAGCTACTGGTCCGACGTCCAGTTCAGTTGATTGACTTACGTGCTTCTCCGATCGAGGCCGAGTTAATCGTATTGGTGTCATATGCAATCGATCCCTATTTACGATGGATCGAAGGATTCTAGTACTAAGTTACTATTAGGTATTCCAGTTGTCTCTCCATGTATCGTCAAGATTTGTGCGTGCATGCATTGTATGGTTGTGTGTGTGGGAAATGTAAGGAGCTAGCTAGGCAAGTGGAGTACACAGTATCCATGTGCTACCCCGGCCACTATCGCAGTTCCAAACCTTATCGAGTGTGATCTAATCAAGTATTAAGTTGATCAACCGTATAGCTAATACACATTACACAGTACGTGTGTAGGTATATTGTTCCTGTTCGTTTCTGAAAGTAATGTGCATTGGATTATCTAGCACACACAGTGGCTCCTACTTCCTCCGCTTTTCGCATTCCCCCGCCCTCTGAGGTCAAAATGATTCTTAATACTTTCTTTGTCAGATCAAGATGCACATCTCATTTATAAAAATATAAATAGATCGAGATGTACATCCCTTCTCCCTTGCTTTGGTAAACAGATCTCTGTTCACTGAGTTCGCTAGGAAATGGGTGATTGGGGCACATGCAATTGGAAACCATTGCCCATATGAAATTACAAGCCGAACGGCAGCTCGATCGTCGAGGTGGAAACTAGATCTTGTAGTCGTTGGAACATTTAAAGCAAACGTAGACCAACCCAATTTTTGGAGAGATCATTGTGTGTGAGCGTTAGCTCCATCAAGTATGTCCAGCCACGCAATCGCAGGCTTAATTTTAGGGTTAGTTGGATCCTGCCAATGCAACTTTGTTGAAAAAAATCATTCCAAAATCAAAACTGTAAATATGCCACTACAACGTTTCAAAAAGATACCTGAATTCTAATGTGTATTGGACAGTGCTAAATAAGTGCACGTGCCCAAGATTAGCTTTCTGTAGGCACAAAAAGATAATGAACAGAGACATGCATACATGAAGTCACGTAGATTTTTTTTTTAATTTTATACTTTAAAATGCTTTATTTTTAAATCCGTCTATTGAGATTCAAATCTTTTTTATGATTGGCTTTACCTCGACGAGATCTTCAAAAGTAGATGCCATCTTGATATGTTTTGATAACTTTTTTCAAACCCATTTATTCATCAAGTATTTTCAAGTTGATTAGTACGTTAAGAACAAATGGCTGGCTTGGTTTTTTTAACTTTTTTACTCACGAACGTAATGATTTCATGACGGTATTCTATATTTAGCGTATTTAGAATGGACCAAACACTCATTTTTCAAATGTATAGATCATGAATATTATGGAAAGAAAACATGTAAGATTTACCTGGTAATGCGGCATTATTTGTATGGTAACAATTAAGTAGTAATATGATAAGTAAAGTAATATAATCTGGCAACTAACAACGGACAAAAAGTTCATCAAAACATATTAAGATGGGATCTTATTTTGGAGTGCTCGTCGATGTGAACTCAGCTGTGAAAAAAAATCGTCAATTGAAGTATGGTTCAAGAGATATTTTCTTATAAATTTTTGCATTGGCTATGGAAAAGATTCCCTCATATGCATGCATGTTGGTCTCGTCTATATTAGAGCTTCTCGACTAGATCATCTAAATTTAGTCATCCACATCTTCATATATATATATATATATATATATATATATATATATATATATAGGACGAGTTTTTTGTATGTTGCATAACTAGGGTGCTTGCAATCGGCACCGTTCATTGCTTTTAGGTCTGTGCCAGAATAGTAAAATAAAAAGATGGAAAGTTTTGTCAGCCCTGAAGCACATATCTCAAAGCAGCATGTGCGGCACCGATTATCACCTCCACAATGTTGCAACATACACAGTATTATATATATATATATATATATATATATATATATATATATATATATATATAGGACAAGGTTTTTGTATGTTGCATAACTAGGGTGGTTGCTATCGGTACCGTTAGTTTCTTTGAGATTGGTGCCGAATTTTTTAGATGGTTCCATTTCAGGTGATCACTTGAGAAGGAAAATACCAAAGAGGTATGGGAATGTAGAACCTTTCGAACCTAGGGGACCTAATACGGTAACTGGTCCCTGCCCAAAAGCTCTCGCGTCCTTCCAAAAACTCTGCATCGTCCGCTTACAACTCTCTCTCTCTCTCTCGTTTTCTAGAGGTGGTTACTTCGGGTGACCAGAGTTAGAGTGCCAATTCTTTATTTTGTATTGCTAATGCACGTTTGATTAGTTTAAACATGTCATTTACAAAGTTAACCCATCTGCTAACATTTTATGGCCGTAAGCCTCGTGTCACCTGAAGGAGATATGCCATAGAGGCAAATAAATAAGTAGTATTTGTTGCATTATCTCATAAGTTTATAATAGGTTTGTGTATTATGCTATAACTGTATTAATCGGAATTATTAATACACGTGTGATACATAGACAACCAGGTCCCTAGCAAGCCTCTATATGAGCTAGTCCATTGGGCAACAGTTGATCGAGATTCCCGATCAAGGACAATGACGTCGGTTGACAATGGGGTCATCTTGTTAGTTGAATAAGGTGGTGGACATACGCAAAGTATTGCAATAAGATCGTATTACGATGTTTATCATTTGCAATAGATTAGAGTATGATAGCTTATTCCTTAAACCGTGAGTTCCGGTGGTCCGGAAGGAGTTCCGGGGAGGTATGGAATGGTTCCGGCAATGTCCGAAAGTTGTTCGGGTGGTTCCGAAATAGTTTCGGAGTCATGGGATATTGAATTATATATAAATATATTAATTATGAATTAATGGGATTTTTATATTAATTTAATATTAATTAAATAAAGGAAAAAGGGGGCTCCCACCTAAATGGGCCCTAAGAGGGCCCAAGAGGGGGAAACCGCACCCCACAAGGAAGGGGAAGGCTTGGGCCTCCTAGTCCGAGTTGGACTAGGAGTGGGAGAGCCCATGGGGGGTTCGGCCGAACCCCCCCTCCCCTCTCCTCCTTTAGTCCCACATGGGGGAGCCAAGGGGGTTGGCACACCCCCTTCCCCCTTTATATAGCAAGGCATATTAATTGATTTAATCCACAGAAAATTCAATTAATTCCCGATTTATCTCTCGATCTCGTGGTTCCCAAGTCGGAGCCGCGCCGAGCTAAGGGGGTCTCTCTCCACCTAAGCCATACCGCAGAGCGCCGTTGCTCTGCGGGATTCCAGATAAGATCTACTCCTGCGATTTCAGCTGGATCTGAATGACCGAGAGTTGTCGCTAGGCTCCGTATGTTTGCGAGTGCTCGGAGGCTACTCTTTTGAGGAGCTTGGGCGACGTCGTCTCGCCCCTGCAGCCGCCGCGCCACCTCCCTCTCTGCTGCCGGCGCACCAGCCCCGGTGCTGGCGCTATGCCTTCTTCCGCCCGACGCCCGTCGACGCAGATCATCATCGACACCCCAGCGTCATCGACTTCGACATCGCGGCAAGTTCTCCGCGACCTCGAGGTCGGCTACGTACGACTTCATCGTCAACGCTTGTGCGGGAGCGTAATCCCCGCTATCGGTCTACATGGAGGTAATGTAACCCGTTCCGCCACCGTTATCGCATGTACTAGATAGATAGATCCTGGCTAGTTAGGGTTTCGTTCGCTAGAAAAATTATTGTTTTCTGCACCGTAACCCCTTCAGTGGTATCAGAGCCGATCTATGCGTAGTACTGCTGGTACGGTTAGAACTCATGTTGAATGAGGGCGTCTTTCTTATATTTGCTACCCTCTAGCGTGCACTTGCAATGCCTTCGGTATTGAGTTGATGAAGCGGCCCGGACCGACTTTACGCGTACGCTTACGCGAGACTGGTTCCACTACTGACATACGGCTTGCACCATATCTGTGGCTGGCGGGTGTCTGTTTCTCTCTCTCTAGTCGGCAAAGCATTTTCAATGGAGGGCCCGAAAGGGATGCTTAAACATGCAATTATACGATCGACGTTGTGGTACAAAGTTCGTAGGTAGGGAAGCGATTCTCTTACGAATAAGCCTATATGCCACGTAAAACTTGCAAAACTAGATAAAGCTAGAGGCGTCTAACTTTGTTTTGCAGAGGCGTTATTTTATGTGACATGGTTACGGTAAGTTTTGATATTACTCGTATTGTCGGAGGCAATGGAGTGCTCTGTAGACTCGGAGTCATGCCGGGGCGCCGGGGGCCAGGCACATGGCGCCATGAAGGTCCAGGCGCATCGACCATGTCACATCGCACTTCATTGCATCATTATTGTGTGCTGTTGTGTGTGCATCCTATTGATTGCTTATATGCTAGATATACAACGGTAGCATCATAAATAGGATGATCCCTAACAAATACCAAAATTGTGTTCTCCCTCGTTGCGCACCACCAAGAAAGTTCTACGTTATGAGGCAGGCCGTGATGATCGGGTGTCACACATCTCGTCGTTCGCATACAGTGGGTGTAGGCCATGTTGCACGCGCAGGGTCTTCGAGGTTTGATTGGCGAGCCTAGCATACTCATAGGTATGGCCTCAGAACACGGGAAGATCGAAAGATCGAGCACGAGTCATAGAGTTGTTATGATCGACATTTTATGTCCACCTTTGAAGCTGTGCTGCCGGCCGTGATGATCGGGGGTAGTATGGTGGATGAGGTTCGTGTCATCGCCATTATTATTTTAGGGATAATAATCTTGGTGAGGTGTGTTTTTTGATAATGAGATTATAGAACTGAAACTCACCTACATATTATAAACTTAACCTTACCTCTTTTGCGATCACGTCTGTAGACTACGCAACTATACTTCGGTTACTTCCTCAAGAGCCCGGATGCTACATTAGAAGCCGACGGGTCCAACTTCATCAGATGGTACAGGGGTTTTAGAAACATTCTCGAACACAACAACATTCTATATGTTCTCGATGAACCGTTAGGAGGAGGACCAGGAGATTCTGCAAGCGAGGAGGAGGAAGATGATTTCCGTAGGCGTCGAGACATATTCATTGAAGTGGAGATCACCATGACCGTATGCCTGGCACCCGAGTTGAAAGAGATGTTTCGACGCAAGGAGCCAAGCGTCATGATGGATGCAATAAAGACTCACTTCGGAGATGAATTAAAGCGTGAGCAGTTCAGGCAGCTTAGAATGTTCCAGACCATTCACATGGAGGAGCATACCTGTCTGAAGACATATTTGAAGAGATTGTATGACATCTACTTCCAGCTGACGATGATCTTCGATTACTGGATGGCAGATTCCTGTGCCATTCGGACTGTCCTGATATCTCTACCTCCTAGCTATGAGAAGCATGTGCGCAAGTACATTTTGAAAGCCGACGATATGAACTTCTACAAGTTCGTACGCGAGTTCCAGTCTCTGAAGGTTGATTCCATCGAAGGAGAGATCTTCGATGCTACAGGTATATATTTGATATATGCAGAATTATGAATTCGCCCATGGTATATGATGAAATGTTTGATAATTGCTCTGTTTGTGAAACAGGTCCTGATTATCACATATATGCGGCGCAGTTTGATGTGACCTAGCGCCGAAGCTGGTAGTCAAGGAGTTGATGGCCTTTTGGTGTTCACGTCCTCAAGTTATCATAGTTATCATTAATAGTTTTTGATACGATCTTTTGTAATAGTGAGCGAGTGTGTGTCTTGATTGTTGCAAGACAAAGTTATTCATGTAATAAGACAAGTTCAGTTGTTTTATGTTACGGAACAAGTCAGTTGTTTTATCTTATGAATAAAGATTCCACATCTCAGTTACATTGATTGTATGATAAGTATTCATAATTGTAAAAATGATAAAATAGCGTGTCCTATGAATAAGAGTTCTATTACTAGAACAAACACCGTCGAGTTTAGTCATAAAAGCAAGGAAAGAAGTAATGGGTGTCTTGATCCATTTAAGTATTTCAAGTGCTTAGTTGATTAAGCTTGAAATCAGGTATTGAAGTTGCAATACTAGCGGAAATTAATTGAGTGTCATTTTTAATGATTAATTAATGGTGTTTACTACTTGATCCGAATTCCTCCATGACTTTGGTAAATAGGAGTATTTGCCCGATAAATTATGGAGTTTGAGATTAATTTGATAATAGATCAAATGGGGTTTTTCAGAAGAAAGATTAGTGAACATTGTGTTCACAAAATTCGATCAAAGGACAGTGTTTTTGAATTATGATTTCAACACAAGAGACTTGTGGAAATTTGCTTCACAAAATTATAATGTCATATATAGTGATATGTGGGGAATTATAATCATGCTCTATTTTAAATAAAGTGTGGTCTGTCAGAATCAGTCTTAGAATCTCATAATACGTTCGAAACATTATAGTCAATGTCCACTTTAGAAAATAGATATTTTTCTCAACAAAAATTCACAGGATCGACAGTAGTGTCGACATGTATATGATTATGCGATAATTCGGAATATACATGAGTGGTTCTTTGTAGATTGCTCGCATTAGATGAGAGTGTATTCCAAAACCAATTAGAAACAAAGTTCAGTTTGTTGCCTATGTAATTCCGAGAAGAGATGACTTTTCGAATTATGGTTTATGGATTGAAATTAGAAGTTTGGAATAAAGTGTCAGACTTATGTTGGAAGATGTTCCAAAGAGTATATGTCTGCTAATGAAAGTTTAGTGATTAAGAGTGAGGGAGACTAGAAAATTGTTTTCTGCTTGCAATCCTCTTCATAAAGATCATAATATTTTCATGAAAGAAACTTCTAAATAAAGTGTTGTTATATTTAATATTGCTGTCAGGTCACAGCACTGTATTAAGTATTGTTGACAGATCAAAGTACACTTTATGAATACAAAGAAAGTTGAGAAAATATCGGAATACGAACAAAGGCTTTTGAGCCTGGAAATCCAAAGTTACATTTGAAAGGATTAAGAGAGTAATTATTGCTGCAATTCTTATTAGAGGAATAAGATTGTCTAATCGTCATATAAAGTGTTATATGAAAATGTGACTATAAGAAAGACGCGGTAGCATGTCTTGTCAAGAAATGTGTCTTGGACAATATCAAATTTGTTGACTACATTTATGTAGACATGCTTGAAGTCTAAGGAATTTGTATTAATACTGTAGTTTGTATTAAATTCGAATTGATAGTAGATCAATGATTTTGGTTTAACCGAGATGTCGATTTAAGTGGGAGTCATAGTTAGTTCACTCAGGAGAAATATGTGAGGAACATATTTTTGAGTGGGAGCTTAGGAATTCAAATATGTGGATGACATGTTTTTGAGTGGGAGCTCGTGTTATCAAATATGTGGAGACATATTTTGAGTGGGAAACGAATTCATCTTTTGTAGTTAACACATTGTGAAACTATACAAATAGAATAGGATGAAGTTGTAAAACTATTTAAAAGTTAGTGTCTATTTTGAAATAGAACGGAAATTTTAAATAGTTAGTCGAGTTGTGTTGGATTATATCTTAGGAGTCAGAATAGAATCAAAAGGATGGTCCTTTGGAATCCAATTGGTCATTAAGAGTAATGATGCATGAAGGTAATGGTTGTATGACATGTGGGTCTATTATGTATATAGACATCATACAGAAACCATATTATCCGCTCGATAAAATATAACCGATGTTCTTGGAGTAAAGAACAGTTATGAAAGTAAATTTGAAATTTACTGGAAGTAGAAGTGTGTTAGTTAAGGGATTGACATTTGAATGAAAGTATGTAGATACCGCGAGTTTGTAATTATTACAAGGGGCTCTGCATGACTGAGTGTGTTTTTCAGATCAGTTATCTGGTTAGTATAATCAGAGTAAGCGCTGGGAAGCGGAAGTCTCACTTAGTTACGGTATTTGTATATATGTTGTTAGACAACATGGTGATATCAAACAAGTTGATGCTAGTGAATCGCAAAAGCATGTACAATCATGGATTGTGCAGTAACACTTTTCCACGAGCAAGCATTAGCAAATGATTCTTATTTGATAAGGGATTCTGATAAAGTAAAATGCAGCTAGTTTATTTGTACTCTAGTGCAAGTGGGAGACTGAAGGAGATATGCCCTAGAGGCAAATAAATAAGTAGTATTTGTTGCATTATCTCATAAGTTTATAATAGGTTTGTGTATTATGCTATAACTGTATTAATCGGAATTATTAATACACGTGTGATACATAGACAACCAGGTCCCTAGCAAGCCTCTATATGAGCTAGTCCATTAGACAACAGTCGATCGAGATTCCCGATCAAGGACAATGACGTCGGTTGACAATGGGGTCATCTTGTTAGTTGAATAAGGTGGTGGACATACGCAAAGTATTGCAATAAGATCGTATTACGATGTTTATCATTTGCAATAGATTAGAGTATGATATATTCGCAAAAAAAAAAAGAGTATGATAGCTTATTCCTTAGACCGTGAGACCGTACTTATTGATGCTTCGTAGGAGTGCTTTGAGAGCATCAAACGTTGTGTCTTATATAGCATGACAATAACGGTGTCCATCTTGGGTATTCCGAAAGAGTATCAAGACGTAAGGATCAAGAACGAGATTTGTTCATTCTTGTAATGGAAAGATACTCTGGGCCCACTCGGTGATATTGCATCTATATAGCTGCGCAGCTTATGACTAGGTCATAGGGATGTAATATCGCAGACGAGTTAATAACCTTCGTCGGTAACGAGATACAACAAAGGCATCGGTGTCTACGATCATATCTCGGACAAGGTAGTATCGCAGAGACAAAGGGAATGAATATCATACTTATGGTTTAACGACGATATTCGTGGAATGCACAGGGGTCGTCATATATTTCCAGGTATCCCTGACGATCATTGGTGAGCGGAGTGTCTCGACCATGTCTGGAGTGTTCCCGAACCGTAGCGTAACAAACTGAAGGTCTTAGCGACGCTAGGAGATAGGTTCTGGAATTTTATAGGTTTTTGTTGGAGAGAGAGAAATGATCCGGAAAGAGTTCCGGTGGTCCGGAAGGAGTTCCGGGGAGGTATGGAATGGTTCCGGGAATGTCCGAAAGTTGTTCGGGTGGTTCCGAAATAGTTTTGGAGTCATGGGATATTGAATTATATATAAATATATTAATTATGAATTAATGGGATTTTTATATTAATTTAATATTAATTAAATGAAGGC
The DNA here is from genome assembly GCA_026929855.1 of Poa annua. Classification (NCBI taxonomy): domain Eukaryota; kingdom Viridiplantae; phylum Streptophyta; class Magnoliopsida; order Poales; family Poaceae; genus Poa; species Poa annua. The sequence goes on along the minus strand of CM049431.1, from coordinate 71,483,778 downwards.
AAAAGGGGGCTCCCACCTAAATGGGCCCTAAGAGGGCCCAAGAGGGGGAAACTGAAGGGAATATGCCCTAAAGGCACTTAATAAACATAGTTTATTGGCAATATCCCAATCGTTCATTATATGTTTTATACCATGCTATAACTGTATTAAGCGGAAACATTAATACAGGTGTGGTAGATAAACAACCAGGTCCCTAGTAGCCTCTACTAAGACTAGTTTCATTGCGCGATTGATGATCGAGGTTTTACGATCATAGGGCATGGTGCCGGTCGGCAACGGAAGTCATATCGTTAGGAGTAACGATGTGATGGACATACCCAGTATTTATAGGACATAGTCGTTACGCCTTAAAACCGTGAGATCAACTCTTATTGGTATTCCTGGAAGATACTTTGATCGCACCAAACGTCGTATCTTATTTAGTATGACAATAACGGTGATACTTTTGGGTATCGGAAAGGAGTAGTTGAGACGAGGGGTCAACACCGGGATTTGTCAGTCCGCATAGCCGGATAGATACTCTAGGGCCCACTCGGTGAGATTATGTCAAATGAGTTTGCAAACATGTGACTAGGTCACCAGCTGACATAATATCATAAACGAGTAGAAGATAGCGATGTCGGTAACGAGATCATGCTAGGTATGGAGATATCTGAGAATCATGCTCGGACACGCTAAGTATCGCCATGACAAAGGGTTTGAGACTATACGTCCAGGTTTGATAGATGAAAGTCATTCGTTATATCTCAGGGGTTAATTCATGGGGTCCAGGCCTACGAGTTAGTCGTTGATCATTGAGGAGTCTTGATCATACCTGATATTATATCAAACCGCTAGGGTAACACACTTAAGGGGTTTCGACAAGACAACCGGAAAGGAAAGAGATCACCGGGAACGTCCTGGGAGGGGTCCGATGGAGATCGGGCAGCGACGAAAGAGTTTTCGGAGCTAGGAAAAATTATATATATTATGTTTGATATTAATTAGTGTAATTAATATGCAAATATGATTTTATATATTTATTTTCGAATTTATTTAGGCTGATTTCCCTAAATGGGCCTTCTGGTCGAAAGAAGGCCCATGGGGGGGGGGAACCCTCAAGGGAATTTTGTGGGGAGGCTTGGCCGGCCTAGGTGGGCCAAATGGGGCCCACCTAGGGCCGGCGCATCAGCCTTGGCCGAACCAGGCATGTGGGATAGTCCCACATTGCCTGGCTGGCAAGGTTGGCTCCCCCTGGGAGCCTATATAAGAAGGGGCACCCCTGGCCTTTTAATTCACCAATTAATTCCCAGTTTCTCTCTCGATCTCGTGGTTCCCTTGACGGAGCCGCGCCGAGTAGAGGAGGGGGATCTCTTCCACCATAGCCCGCTGCCGCGCTGCTGGTGTTCCGGTCCAAGTCTTCCGCTGCTCGTCCTGGACTGGAGCTTCGGAGGCCGTCATCTCCACCGTATGTGTGCGACTCCCTGCGAGGTGCTGCGCTAGCGGTACTCGGAGGCCTACTTCCTCCACCCGACCTCGGGGTCATCTTCGTCGTCTTCGTCGCGCCGAGTTCTCCGCGACCTAGAGGTCGGCTACGGAGTCTTCATCGTCAACGCTTGTGCGGGAGCGTAATCCCCGCTATTCGGTCTACGAGGGTATGTATTCCGATCTCCGCCGTACTTCTGTATCTGCATAGTGTAGATCTGGGCTAGTTTAAGGATATCGTTGCTAGGAAATTTTTTGTTTTCTGCACACGATCCCCTTCAGTGGTATCAGAGCCGATCTATCGTAGATATAGCTGTACGATGTTAGAACCCGTGTTCTGCACGGGGGCACCGTTCCTGTTATTTGCTACCCTCTAGCGTGCACTTGTGATTCCAGCGGCATCGAGTTGATGAAGCGGCCCGGACCGACTTTACGCGTACGCTTACGCGAGACTGGTTCCACTACTGACATACGGCTTGTACCGTATCTGTGGCTGGCGGGTGCCTGTTTCTCTCTCTTTAGTTGGCTTTGCATTTTCAATGGAGGGCCCGAAAGGGATGCTTAAACATGCAATTATTGGATCGTTGTTGTGGTCATAAGGTTCGTAGGTATGAAGCGGTTCTATTTACGAAAGCCCCGAGCCACGTAAAATATGCAAAAGATAAAGTAGAAGCGTCTAACTTTATTTTGCAGGGGCTATGTGATATGGTCAAGGTAGGTTTATTAAATTGTTTATAAACTGCGGGCGCCAAGAAGACCATGGCGCGATGGACTATATCACATTGCATTACATTTGATGTTTTGTGTGCATCTTATATTGTGTGATTGTGTGTATAGTATACATTAGTTACACGGCGGTAGATATATAAGATGATCCCTTCAAAATACCACTAGTGTTCTCCCTCCAACGCGCACCACCAAGAAAGTTCTACGTTATGAGGCAGGCCGTGATGATCGGGTGTCAGACATCTCGTCGTTCGCATACAGTGGGTGTAAGCCATGTTGCACAAGCGTCAGCGTGGAGGTCTTTGGTGGCGAGCCTAGCATATTCAGAAATATGGCCTCGGAACAGGAAGACCGAAAGGTCGAGCACGAGTCACAAAATTGGTGTGGCGGACGATTTTGTCTACTCTTGAAGTTGTGCCGCCGGCTCTGATGATGAGGGGTGGTGCAATGGATGGGGGTCGTGTAATCGCTTAAACGACCAGGAAGGATGTTCGTTTGAGTGGGAGTTCGGATAGTTATTTTCTAAAATACTAGAACTCAGAATATAATGAACAGAGTCTGTTTTGCAAACCTTTGTAGATATTAACCATAGTAATAGCATCTTTTCAAATTAGGCGCATTCCTGCGTTTGAGAAACTTAAAAGGTTGGGTCCAAACTTCATAGTTTTATACTTTAGCTTGAGGATACTCCTTGTTTAAACCGTTAGCTCTTTGTGTTACAATACCCGCTAGGAGACAAACCCGGAGATTCCGCTAACAAAAGATAATTTTGATTATCGGATTTTGTGCGGATGATATCATCATAGTCCAGTGTATGCTATGATCTCTGCCATAAAGAACCAACGGTGGGTACGAGTTTTTAAATCGCGAACATATGATATGGTCGCTAAACTCGGTGTACCCCAAACGTTGGGTTGATGAAGTTTATCAGTACGTTGACTGATTGTCTTCTCAACCAAGATGGAAGAGAATACACACATTGAGGGAGCACGTGGCGGTCATACTTAATGACATATGTTCATGATTAATGAACATTGAGACGCCTCGCTAAGCTCAATCACTGGATGACAGACATCGTTGTCAAGTGCAAATCCTCTGTCATAGACTATGTCATGCAAGTGGAATCGTTCACCTTCATGGTTCTTGATTACGGTGGAAGTATCAAGAAGATGAAACAGATCGCCGGAAGTCATCAATGATGATGGTGTATATATGATATACATGTTATGAATGTTTTAGCTAAGCAAGTGCTCGCAGTAGTGACTAAGTCTTGAACTAGTCATGTTTTGTGAAAAACCAGGTTTACTGCTTGAGTAGCTTGAAAGGATGAGGCGACATTGCGTGTTGATAACGGCAGTCAAGTTGTTGTGACGGCCATAGACACTCTCCCTCTAGATCTACCATTTGAATAAATTCTTTATGATCGGGTGTTGGTATGATCGTTACGAGTGTGTCTCCTCTAGCGAGACACTTGTTCATACATGATAGTGACAAATTGGTGTCCTATATTTATGAAGTAATGATCATATGCTGATTTGAATTTAGATGGTAGAAGCTCCCACATTCATAATATTAATGCCAAAGGATACAAACTTAATAAAGACACCACATATGTGTGGCACTACCGTTTAGTCATGTCAATGTTATATGCATTAGCTCCACACTGGATGGACCTACAAGTCCTAAGATTTGATCTTTTGACACTTGCAAAATAACTGTGACACCGTTTTCGGAAAACGGGCATATAACTTATTGATAGTCATACATGGAGATGTATGTGGTTCAATGAAGTAATTGACGGGTAGTGGAGATCTTTATTTCGTGAACTTCACTGAACGTTTTTAGTATAGCTTGTTGAGAATCATGCATATGGGTGTATGTGAATCAATGAAGTACTTTAACGTGTAGTGGAAGTCTTTATTTCATAAACTTCATGAATATTCCGAGTAGATATATGGATATCCACTCCGGGAAATGTTAGTCTGAATTTTTGATTCGATCAAACGAAGTTCAGAATGAAGTAGGAAATAAACTTAACAAGAAAATCAAATTCCCGCGATGCAAATCGAGGAATGAAGATTTGAGTTATAATGTTGGCACATCATTGGAAGACTTGTGAGAAGAGTTCCACAAATTACGTCGCATGGAACACCATAGTGTTATGGTGTGTTAGGGCGTCGTAATCGCACCCTATCGGATAGTGTGTGGTAAATAAATCTCTTACCGAATTATTGTGATCATTAGAGTCATATGGTAGAAACGTAAACACTCACGTTAGCAAATAGGTAAACCATTTGAATCCATGGAGACAATGCCATATGAGTAATGGTGTGGCTTTTAGCCTGGATTGTCGTTTCAGCAATTTAGTGTTTCGATGTAATCGAACCTAAAATGGATTAAGCTTTGTAGTATACCCTACCTAAAGAGTTAGTTGGGTACATGTCTCACGACATAGGCAAAATCTTTGCCGGGATATACCTTGCGAAAGAAATAGTTTCTTGTCCGAGGGTATAAGTGAGAAAGAAAGTATAGCAAGACGAAGTTGGTGAACTTCTTCTCCAAACATCAGAGTGGCGCAATCGAAAGTGTTTTCGGTGTCAGGCTCCACAGCTTGAAAAAGCTGATGATTCAAGATCATGATGTTCTGAGCTCATACTAAGAGCGTAGGCATACGAGGTTGTGTTCCACACTGTGTGTTACGACAATCTTGTTACGAAGGTCATATTAATGGAATATGATAGACCTACGAACTACGAAGAAGAGATGGTAGACCTAAGTCCGAATGGCTATGAGTCATTTACGATCCGAAATAAAATCCATATACGATTACCAGGTAATGACTTGGGAGATCTTCTTGATGGCATCTAGGATGTTGATAGTATATGGAGTTTTATGAGAGAGTAGATATTGAGCAGATTCGATTTGTCGTGAAACAGTTCCGACAGACCACGTGAGACTTTGTCTCAAGTGGCGAAGCCTAAATCTATTCTGGGTCGTTTAGCAATTACTATAATTTCGAATGAGAAATTGATAGATGGATGAGAAAACCATGGTTCTTAATAGTGTAATTAAGAATGGTTTGTAATCCTGAGGATGCTAAACATGTGTGCAAACTTCGGTTTTCCATTCATGGGCAGAAGCAAGCATATCGGAGCTGAAATCTTCACTTTGATAATGTGATCAAAGGATTTTGGAGTTGTCCAAAATAGTTGAAGAAACCTACATTTGCAAAGAAGTAAGTGGGAGCAAAGTAGCTTTCCTTGATCTTGTATGCGGAAGGCATATTTGAGTGGGAGCTAAGTAGCTTTTCCTTGATCTTATATGCGGAAGGCATATTTGAGTGGGAGCTAGGTGTCATTTGTGATTATGTATGTAACGACATATTGAAAGACACAGATCCTCTAGTAGAGTGTAAAGGATTATTTAAGTGATTAAATTTCTATGAAATGAAGTTAGGAGTATTAGGCATCCGATTTATAATTGTATAGATCAGAGGGGGCTTAATAACATTAAGTCGGAGTATTTCCTAAGTCAGGATTCTGAAGTGTTTCAGAATAGGACAAGCAAAGAAAGAGGTTCTTACTTGTATGACTAGGTAAAATATCAAGTTTATCTTGGGTTTTTTAGTGATAGAAAATGATGTTCGACATTCTCTATGTATCACACATAGAGTCTATCAGGCTGAAAGCTCGACTTAGTGTGACCCGAGTTCTTGGTTAAAGAACAGGTTCTAGAGTGATCCTTGTGTGGATCAATGAACAAACATTAAGTTTATTCTTCAGTGTCTATGAGAACTGAAGATAGGTTTTCTAGTAACGGGTAAGAGTGGAATGGCAACTTGCCGTAAAGCGGTTACGATGATGCAAGTTATTGCACTGACCCATACGACTAGAAATCTCATATAGGAGATGTTCTTTATTTTGAAGATAGACATGGTTAGTTTGCGAAGTCGCATATGAATGCACTGTCGCATAATCTACATAGGTATAGAAATATATCGCGACTTTAGAAGTAGCAAGTGTGATTGGACTGAGCAGTTTTCCGAACGTAGGTGGTCCCTTAATAGATCTTTCAGACTTTTAAGGCGCATGCTACGCGAATGCTCGAGTCTCACTCCATCCACTGGGATATATTTCACCGTCATCGTAAGATACGGGTTGATGTCAAACTAGGTGGCATAGAAGTGTTGCAAAACACATATAGGTCTCAATGTGTGAGGTCTATTGACTGTATTCCTCTTCCACGAGGCGAGCAGGCACCAAGATGCTATGGGTGTTGAGCTTTTACCAGGTTGTAAACTAGATTAAGTGTTACTCTAGTGCAAGTGGGAGACTGAAGGGAATATGCCCTAGAGGCACTTAATAAACATAGTTTATTGGCAATATCCCAATCGTTCATTATATGTTTTATACCATGCTATAACTGTATTAAGCGGAAACATTAATACAGGTGTGGTAGATAAACAACCAGGTCCCTAGTAGCCTCTACTAAGACTAGTTTCATTGCGCGATTGATGATCGAGGTTTTCCGATCATAGGGCATGGTGCCGGTCGGCAACGGAAGTCATATCGTTAGGAGTAACGATGTGATGGACATACCCAGTATTTATAGGACATAGTCGTTACGCCTTAAGACCGTGAGATCAACTCTTATTGGTATTCCTGGAAGATACTTTGATCGCACCAAACGTCGTATCTTATTTAGTATGACAATAACGGTGATACTTTTGGGTATCGGAAAGGAGTAGTTGAGACGAGGGGTCAACACCGGGATTTGTCAGTCCGCATAGCCGGATAGATACTCTAGGGCCCACTCGGTGAGATTATGTCAAATGAGTTTGCAAACATGTGACTAGGTCACCAGCTGACATAATATCATAGACGAGTAGAAGATAGCGATGTCGGTAACGAGATCATGCTAGGTATGGAGATATCTGAGAATGATGCTCGGACACGCTAAGTATCGCCATGACAAAGGGTTTGAGACTATACGTCCAGGTTTGATAGATGAAAGTCATTCGTTATATCTCAGGGGTTAATTCATGGGGTCCAGGCCTACGAGTTAGTCGTTGATCATTGAGGAGTCTTGATCATACCTGATATTATATCGAACCGCTAGGGTAACACACTTAAGGGGTTTCGACAAGACAACCGGAAAGGAAAGAGATCACCGGGAACGTCCCGGGAGGGGTCCGATGGAGATCGGGCAGCGACGAAAGAGTTTTCGGAGCTAGGAAAAATTATATATATTATGTTTGATATTAATTAGTGTAATTAATATGCAAATATGATTTTATATATTTATTTTCGAATTTATTTAGGCTGATTTCCCTAAATGGGCCTTCTGGTCGAAAGAAGGCCCATGGGGGGGGGGGGGGGGGGGGGGGGGAACCCTCAAGGGAATTTTGTGGGGAGGCTTGGCCGGCCTAGGTGGGCCAAATGGGGCCCACCTAGGGCCGGCGCATCAGCCTTGGCCGAACCAGGCATGTGGGATAGTCCCACATTGCCTGGCTGGCAAGGTTGGCTCCCCCTGGGAGCCTATATAAGAAGGGGCACCCCTGGCCTTTTAATTCACCAATTAATTCCCAATTTCTCTCTCGATCTCGTGGTTCCCTTGACGGAGCCGCGCCGAGTAGAGGAGGGGGATCTCTTCCACCATAGCCCGCTGCCGCGCTGCTGGTGTTCCGGTCCAAGTCTTCCGCTGCTCGTCCTGGACTGGAGCTTCGGAGGCCGTCGTCTCCACCGTATGTGTGCGACTCCCTGCGAGGTGCTGCGCTAGCGGTACTCGGAGGCCTACTTCCTCCACCCGACCTCGGGGTCATCTTCGTCGTCTTCGTCGCGCCGAGTTCTCCGCGACCTAGAGGTCAGCTACGGAGTCTTCATCGTCAACGCTTATGCGGGAGCGTAATCCCCGCTATTCGGTCTACAAGGGTATGTATTCCGATCTCCGCCGTACTTCTGTATCTGCATAGTGTAGATCTTGGCTAGTTTAAGGATATCGTTGCTAGGAAATTTTTTGTTTTCTGCACACGATCCCCTTCAGAAACCGCACCCCACAAGGAAGGGGAAGGCTTGGGCCTCCTAGTCCGAGTTGGACTAGGAGTGGGAGAGCCCATGGGGGGTTCGGCCGAACCCCCCCTCCCCTCTCCTCCTTTAGTCCCACATGGGGGAGCCAAGGGGGTTGGCACACCCCCTTCCCCCTTTATATAGCAAGGCATATTAATTGATTTAATACACAGAAAATTCAATTAATTCCCGATTTCTCTCTCGATCTTGTGGTTCCCAAGTCGGAGCCGCGTCGAGCTGAGGAAGGGGGTCTCTCTCCACCTAAGCCATACCGCAGAGCGCCGTTGCTCTACGGGATTCCAGATAAGATCTACTCCTGCGATTTCAGCTGGATCTGAATGACCGGGAGTTGTCGCTAGGCTCCGTATGTTTGCGAGTGCTCGGAGGCTACTCTTTTGAGGAGCTTGGGCGACGTCGTCTCGCCCCTGCAGCCGCCGCGCCACCTCCCTCTCTACTGCCGGCGCACCAGCCCCGGTGCTGGCGCTCTGCCTTCTTCCGCCCGACGCCCGTCGACGCAGATCATCATCGACACCCCGGCGTCATCGACTCCGACATCGCGGCAAGTTCTCCGCGACCTCGAGGTCGGCTACGTACGACTTCATCGTCAACGCTTGTGAGGGAGCGTAATCCCCGCTATCGGTCTACATGGAGGTAATGTAACCCGTTCCGCCACCGTTATCGCATGTACTAGATAGATAGATCATGTTTAGTTAGGGTTTCGTTCGCTAGAAAAATTATTGTTTTCTGCACCGTAACCCCTTCATCGCCTACCACCATGGTTTAACAGCGAACGGAGTACAACACGGTGCAAATCACCCATGGAACAAGACCGGTTCTTAAAAAAGAATAGACAGAGGACGCCGTGCCCGGACGCTAGTACACATGGAACTTGGCTAGAATCAAGATGTAGCTAGATCTTAGTTCCAACCGCGAGGCAGCTGTAGAAGTGGTCATCTGATTAAGTGACCACGACCACGAAACAAAAATTGAGAAAGGAAGGAAGAACGAAACACGGGGCAGGCAGTTATCTTCTCGAGCGCTCGCGCATGCTCTCGAGCCGCGGCGTCCGGAACCGGAGATAGCACGGACAGAGGAGACGCGGAGATACGCACGCACAGAACCATAGATACGCACGGAAAATGGGGCGGCATAGATGGCCAAGCACGGTCAGTGGAGATGCGGATGGCCTCCGGCCGGGATGAGCTCATGTACCGGAGATACGCAGGGAGCCGCCGGTGCTGCCGCATCTAGCGTCGGTGTCGCCCCACAGGCCAAGCCGAGGAGCTCGAGGAGGAAGGCCGCGCCCCGGGACAAGTTCCTGTGCCGGTGCCTCCCGCTCCCCATCCGGTGCCGCCTCGGACGACCTGGCCTGCGTGCCTCCGGTGCATCCTCCTCTGTATCCGGTGCCTCAGCACGCCACGGCCGGAGCAGCCCTCCATGGCTTTGGTGCCGCTACAGATGAGCCGCGCGCGGGTGGAGGCCGGGAAGGTAGGGCGACGCCGGGGGAACATGGAGCGCCGTGCGTGGCCGAGTTCCCGCGCCGTCGCTCATCTGCATCGATGGGTGGGTCACGGGAATGGGGATGGGATGGGATGAGATGAGAGAGGATAAGAGAGAGGAGGACGTTGGGAGAGGATGAGAAACGGTAGAAAAGGATGAGGAAGGGGACCGCTTCATGTGATCTGAGGGGAACGAGAGAAAAAGACAGAGGACTACCTTGCCCGACTCTGCTTTTCTGATCCAGTGCACAACCTACGGTCTGTCAAGGACGCAGAATTCTGGGACCAGACGAACAAAAGAGGAAATAACAAAGGCCATCGAAAACTCACGAAATAAAAAGAGGGAAACTTTTTGGCACCGATCACGAAGACATGTGTGCGGCACAGATTGCACTCACCACAATGTTGCAACATAGCTAGTATTTTTCCTATATATATGATCATCTAAGAAGATTCTTGTTTATATGTTCTCAGTTTTCCAGCAAAACGTATTCATCCGAAAGCCCTTCTTCCTTATATGAATTCTCTCTTTTTTTAAAGTATCTTATAGTAAATTTCAACAACGATTATTTTGATGAAGTCCTTCCGTATTCTCAACATTATTTTAAAGGTCCGTTGGAATTGGATGATCCTCCAAAAGTCATCCATATGCGGATAATGCCTAACAGATTTTGGGAAATCTAAATTTCCATGTTCATATAGATGAGTTAACTTTTGTCCCATGGTCATATAAAATTGTTTGGATGTCCATATAGATGTTCCACTCGACATGCTCTTATAGTAAATTTTTTAATTTGCTCTGGCGTTGGACATAATTTTATTACAGGACACATCTCCTAAATAGATTAACCGATATGTATTTTAGTATTGACCGTACTAACCCTATATCAAAATTTGTGCAACCCTTTTAGGTTTTCCGTACGTCAATTTTCTACCTACATTTGAATTGTCCAAAAAATTCAGAAATAGTTATACAAAACCAAGCATGCTAATAAATATAAGCCAAGTATAGACACATTTGATATATTAAATAATATTGAAGTTGTTGCCTAGGAATTTGTCAAATTTTGACCCAATTTTGAACTTTGTAGAAAAATCTACAGACATGCAGAATATCAAAAGCATTAAAATGGGTCTAATGTTTAATATATATATAGTCAAGATGATATCATAATAACATCCGTGCCTACTGAATACATACTTATATGACTGTGAGCATCTCTGTCGAAGACATAAACTCCAAAAGAAACTTGTAGCGGAAACACCATAAAAAACTTCTAGGCTTCTAGCCCTAGCCAAACTTCCATAAACCTACGTGCAACTTACACCGAAATGTTCAAGCTCGCATAGGAGGTCCTGAAAGTACCTTTCATGTATGGCTAAGTTGATTAACCACATGGAACATGATAGGTGAATACGTTAGTATGTACTAGCAAGCCACCCACAAAAAACTATAGGCGAATATGCATGCAATGAAACGACGTACTTGCGATGAAAACTTAGTTTCTCTTGTAGACATTGCATTAACTTCCTTTAAAAACCTTTTCGTAAAGAGTTAGCAGAACTTTGTTGGACTGCAACCAGGTCATTTCACTCGTGCTTGGAGTCAAGCGTGAGTAGCGTACCTTCTTTCACCATATTATCAATCATCATAGCACACATGTTATCGTATAATTTGTACTTCTTCATTTATGATAACATCTTTTTAAAACAAGAATCATTTTCAAGTTCACTGTGGCCTCATTATATTCAAATAGTTTGACATTCTGCAGATATTATACATTTTATCCACGAGATTTGATAAAATCATCATGTCAGCCTTGTACGGATGTACAAATGTATGCGAAGTTGAGTAAACGATCATAGCCTTTCCCGTCCTCACCCTAATATAGGCCCTTCCCGCTGCAATTTTCGCATCAATTTAATCCAAGTATAAAACAACATAGCAATATCCAAGATTGACTAGAATGTGCGTATTGGACATGCAACATACATGCAAGTGAATACCTAGCATATCTACACCAAGTGCATATGCAGTAATCAAGATAGGAACAAATGGTAGAGAAAATGGCACATACCAGTTGGTGATGGTATGACCAACGTCGAAACATATACACAACTCATATCAAAACATCTACACAACTCACTCAAAATGATTCGGTCACATCCCAACAAACTAGTTAATCCTTTCATTCTAGCTCCAATTTTAATGGCGAGATAAGAAGAGCTATCAATGGTATAGTGCATGCAGTTGTTTATTCTAGCAACACAGCCAATTTGGGTTTCTCTTTGGATGATACAATTTTGCCTCCAACTCTAAAGCACACGCTCATACCAGCAACTTGACTAGAACCCGAGCCTTCAGCTATTACACTTCAGGTGCCAATATGTGAATGATTAATGTATGTAAAATGCATACACGGACTTTGTACTTTATTACTTTATATTTACACATATTTGCAACTTATCGAGGGTTATGTATGTTTAATAATGATTTTGGGGATATTTCAGATGACCCCCCTTACTTTGGTTTTAACGATGCAGAACAGGAAACCCCTATTTTGTGTATTTCTGACTTCCAGGGACTCAAACGACGTAAAAACGAGTTGGAAATTTTGACGAATTATTTTTGGAAGAAAGAAGGCAAGCTATGAGGGGGGAAAGAGACCCCCATGCGCCGACCAGGAGGGTGGCCGCGCCTGGCATGCTCTTTTGTGCCTCGAGCGTCTCCATTTTCTTTCCTTTTAGATTTACAACGGAATTTTTTGTCTTGTTTTTGTCTTTTATTTTCTTTTCTTTTTATTTTTATTTCGGTTTGTTTTTTGTTTTAGTTTTGTTAAGTTTATTTTAGTTTTCACTTTCAGATTTTATTAAAATATAAAATCAATAAAAAATAGTGTAGCTTTTATTTGCAAACATGAGTATTAAAAATAAAACGGAAAGGAGTCCTCTATTATTTTCTACCACTATTTTTAGGCGACACCTTGGGGAAACATTACAAGATGCTTGCGTAAGAATCAACAAGATACATAGTGAAGAACCTAACCCATGTAAAGAGAAAAAAATAAACGTTTACATATATTATGGATTAGACCCATGGTATCAAAAATGCTTTAGATTGAGCTATAGGAGGGAGTTTTGTCTTATCATCACCATCTTGTGTAGCTGTGACTTTAATATATATCTTTGGTACTTATAGATTGAGAAAAGTGGAAGATTCAACAAATTGCTTGCATCATCTAAGAAATTGTCTTGAGAAACTACCTAGTAAGGAAGAATTGGTACATTTGGAATCCTTCTCGAAAGAAATTATACCAAGAATAGATAATGACATGATAAATATTGTACATAAGATCCGTGTTTGTAAAAAAGAATTTACCAAAAATGATGAAGAGCTTATTGTTGTTGAAAGAAAGTTGGTATATTTGAGGGACATATTAAAAAGTGATGCATCCTTGATAATCCCCAAAAGTAGGGAATCACTGTAGCACAGTTCGATAAGTATTTGAGTGTCGAACCCACGAGAAGCTGAAGGTAAACTATCTATTCTCTAAATCCCTATAACCCACTTATAAGGTCTTTTATGCAAAATAAGGAGCTAAAGTATGTATGGAACCTTTTATTACTAACTAGAAATCAGTAAATTAATAAAAGTTAAAACTATAAATAAACTAATGAAAGGAAGTTAGACAAGTGATGTAGGACAAGTGAACGGATAGACGTCGCCTAGAGGGGGGGGGTTAATAGGCGATTTAAAACTTTTTACGAGGAGCCGGAATATCCGGTCCAAGAATGACCCGGAAATTCCGGAATGCTTGATAAAGGCGGAATCAAACTTAGAGGTTTACTTTAACAAGCATACAACCTAGATATACTAGGTTCACCTATGTGCACCAACAACTTATGCTAAGCAATACAAGTAACAAGGTGATAGCAACATATATGACTTCAAGCACGAAGGCTGTCACAATGTTGAAAGAGCATTTTCCCTCATGCGTGGTTTTGGTAATTGAATGATAATCTCTATGGACTAATGTTTGCATTGAGATATCATTATAGATCATGTCCATGAAATTGTGGAGTTCATATGTTGGACTCTTGAACCTTATGTGTTGAGTGGAGCATATTGCAAGTATGTCTTGAAGGATTCAAGACATCATATTAGTGAAGAAATGTTGGAAGATACAAGGTTGATCAACACACAAAGCTACAAGATGTACCAAGAGCGATCATGTATCTCTTGGGATGGTAAACACTTTTCCGCATAGCTTTGTGAACTAACCCATGATATATGTGTGTGTGGTATCTTTATATAAGGTTAGGTATCTTCCCATGGGCTTGCATCAAATGAAGATTTCATATAGCTCATGGAGGATGGCGTCATGTGGTGATCGTCATCAAGGTGAGATGTGCAAGACCAAGACCAAGAGAAGCTTCTTGAAGAGATCCTATGCTTAGTGCTTGCAATGGATACATGAAGATGAACCTAAGCGAGACTCTCCCATTGTGAGCATGGGGGAGTATTTGGAGAAGTCTTCATCAAGCATGTGCTTGGACGCGCAATCAAGGAAAGATGAACCACTTGAAGAGATCAAGATAGTCATCATCCAACTCAAGTGGAATGCTCAAGGCAAAGGTGTGATCTTGATAGGGCTATAGGATAGATAGGCGTACTATCAAGAGGGGCTCTCAAGTTAGTAACTTGATCGCGTCGTTGTGGAGAGCTCAAACCTTTGCATACTTGGCATATCATATTTCTTGGTTCTTATTTGGCTTCTATGTTGGTGAGGAGTTAGAGCTTGGTTCATCTCCATGTCAAGCTCTTCTTCATCGAAATCGGTTTTACTTTGGACAACTTGTTGCGTTTTCGGTGGCGGAAATATTGTCGGTTCTACCATGAGGAAAGTCTCACACCTTGCCATGTGTGGTGATTTTACTCTATTTATTGGGGTCGGATATTCCGCTCTACCGGAATTTCCGGTTCCCCAGCTCATCCAAGAAAACGGCTAAGGAAAGGAGAAAAAGGGTTCTGACTCCAGTCGGAAATTGTGCTCGGAAATTTCCATATACCGGAATTTCCGAGTGCACCCAGAAAATCCTTCCAGAAATGGCTAAGGAAAAGTTTGGTTTTGGTTCTGACTCCAGCCGGAATTTCAGCTCGGAAATTTCATGGACTCGGAATTTCCGGTTGACCGGAATTTCCGAGTCTCACTAATACCGGAATTTCCGAGTGTCGAAACAGCCAACGGCTATATTTCCTGGAGGGGTATAAATACTCCTCCCCTTCTTCTTCCCCAACTAATCCAAGGTAGCACTACTTTCCCCTCTATCCTACTCCATTGTTGACCTTGGAAAGCTCACTCCCCTCTCAATCCCTCCATGGAATCTTGCATATTCTTTAGTGAAAGTTGAGAGGAGATCTAGATCTACAATCCTACCAATCCATCTCTCCTCTAAGTGAGGGGAACTTAGTGGATCTAGTTCTTGGAGTTCCTTTGTGGTTCTTCTTCTTTGTTCTTCCTCTCTTCTCCCCCCATAAGCATTAGTTGCTTTTGATGGGATTTGGAAGTGAAGAATTTGACTCTTTAGTGGTTTCCTTTGTTCTTCCTCTCTTATTCCCCCATAAACATTTGTTGTTGTGTTGGAATTTGAGAGTGAAGGACTTGAGCACTTCGTGTGCTCTTGCCATTGCATTTGCATCGGTTTGTGCTCTTCACGAGATTCGTGGAAGTGAAAGATTGTGAGCTTGTTACTCTTGGGTCATTGGACCCTAGACGCCTTTTGTGGCTGTCCTTTTGTGGCCAAGACCTTTTGTGGTCAAGACCTTTTGTGGTCACTTGAGAGCCCCCAATTAAGTTGTAAGTGTGTGCCTCCAGAGTTGTACGGGATTCGATCTCCGCCGCAAAGGAGATCAATAGTGGAAGGTGAACTCGCAACCTTTGTGACTGAGTTAATCAGGAGAAGAAGGTGAGCCTTTGTGGCGTTGCGGCTAACCTGTTGTGGTTGCGCACACCTCTCCAAACGAGACGTACACCCTTGGGTGGAACTCAGGAATACATCCTCGTCTCCGCGTGCCTCGGTTATTTCTATACCCGAGCTCTTTACTTATGCACTTTACAATGTGATAGCCTTCGTGCTTGAAATTATCTATCTTGCTACCTATCACCTTGTTTCTTGTATTGCTTAGCATAAGTTGTTGGTGCACATAGGTGAGCCTAGTATTTTTATCTAGGTTGTATGCTTGTTTAAGTAAACCTCTAGTTTATTCCGCCTTTATCAAGCATACCGAAATTTCCGGGTCTTTCTTGAACCGGATATTCCGGCTCCTCGGAAAAAGTTTTAAATCGCCTATTCACCCCCCCCCTTCTAGGCGACGTCTATCCGTTCAAATGTAAAATGCATAAGTAAAGAGCTCGGGTATAGAAATAACCGAGGCACGCGGAGACGAGGATGTATTCCCGAGTTCGACCCAAATGGTGTACGTCTCGTTTGGAGAGGTGTGCGCAACCACAACAGGTTAGCCGCAACGCCATCAAGGCTCACCTTCTTCTCCTGATGAACTCAACCACAAAAGGTTGCGAGTTCACCTTCCAATATTGATCTCCTTTGGGTCGGAAATCGAATCCCGTACAACACTCTTGAGGCACACACCCACAACTTAATTGGGGGCTCCCAAGTCTTGAGGCACACACCCACAACTTAATTAGGGGCTCTCAAGTGATCACAAAAGGTCTTGGGCACAAAAGACCGGGCACAAAAGGCGTCTAGGGTACAAAGATCCAACAGTAACAAGCTCACAAATATCACCACCATGAATCCTCGTGGAGGGCTCAAATCGATGCAAATTCAATGGCAAGAGCACACTAAGTGCTCAAGTCCTTCACTCTCAAATTTCAACAAAGCAACAAATGCTTATGGGGGAATAAGAGAGGAAGAACAAAGAAAAGCACAAAGGAGTCAAATCCTTCACTCCCAAATCACACCAAAAGAAACTAATGCTTATGGGAGGAGAAGAGAGGAAGAACAAAGAGAAGAACCACAAAGGAACTCCAAGATCTAGATCCACTATGTTCCCCTCTCTTAGAGGAGATATGGATTGGTAGGATTTTAGATCTAGATCTCCTCTCAACTTTCCTTAAAGAAGATGCAAGATTCTATGGAGGGATTGAGAGAGAAGTGAGCTTTCCAAGGTCGACAATGCAGTAGGAGAGAGAAGAAAAATGTGCTGCCTTAGATGGGCTGAGGAAGAATAATGCGAGGGGTATTTATACCCCTTTAGGAAAAATAGCCGTTGGTTGTTTCGACATTCGGAAATTCCGGTATAAGTGAGACTCGGAAATTCAGGTCACCCGGAAATTCCGAGTCCATGAAATTTCCGAGCTGAATTTCCGGTTCGAGTCAGAACCAAAACCAAACTTTTCCTTAGCCGTTCAGGAGGGTTCTTTCTAGGTGCACTCGAAAATTCCGGTATATGAAAATTTCCGAGCACAATTTCCGGTTCGCGTCAGAACCCTTTTTCTCCTTTCCTTCGCCGTTTTCTTCAATGAGCTGGGGAACCAGAAATTCCGGTAGAGCGGAATATTCGGCCCCAATAATCCGAATCAGCAAAACGCCGAAACGAAAACTGATATAACTTTTGCAAATGAACTCCAAATGAGGTGAGACCAATTTTTTTCAAAATATTGCATCCCATCAATAGAGTAAAATCACCACACATGGCAAGGTGTGGGATTTATCTTGCGGTAGAACCGGTAATATTTCCGTCACCGAAAATGCAACAAGTTGTCTAAAGTAAAACCGTTTTTTATGAACTAGAGTTTGACATGGAGATGAACCAAACTCTAATTCCTCACCAACATAAAAGCCAAATAAGAACCAAGAAATATGATATGCCTGGTATGCAAAGGTTTGAGCTCTCCATAATGATGCGATCAAGTTACTCTCTTGAGAGCACCTCTTGATAGTACGTCTATCTATCCTATAGCCCTATCAAGACCATACCTTTGCCTTGAGCATTCTGCTTGAGTTGGATGATGACTATCTTGATCTCTTGAAGTGGTTCATCTTCCTTGATTGCGCGTCCAAGCACATGCTTGATGAAGACTTCTCCAAATACTCCCCCATGCTCACAATGGGAGAGTCTCGCTAAGCTCCGTCTTCATGTATCCATAGCAAGATCCAAGCATAGAATATATTCAAGAAGCTTCTCTTGGTCTTGCACATCTCACCTTGAGGACGATCACCACATGACGTCATCCTCCATGAGCTATATGAAATTTTCATTTGATGCAAACCCATGGGAAGATACGTAACCTCATAAAATGATACCACACACGCATATATCATGGGTTAGTTCACAAAGCTATATGGACAAGTGTTTACCATCCCAAGAGATACATGATCGCTCTTGGTACATCTTGTAGCTTTGTGTGTTGATCAACATATTGATCAACCTTGTATCTTCCAACATTTCTTCACTAAGTCTTGAATCCTTCAAGACATACTTGCAATAAGCTTCACTCAACACAAGAGCTCCACTAATCTCATGGACATGATCTATAAGGATATCTCGATGCAAACATTAGTCCATAGAGATTGTCATTTAATTACCAAAACTACACATGAGGGAAAATACACTTTCAACAAGTTTATCAAGTAGCAAGTTTCTCACAATAGGTTTCTCAAGCAAGTTTCTCACAACGGGTTTCTCAAGCAAGTTTCTTACATAAGGTTTCTCAAGCAAGTTTTAACCAGTCTCTCCAAGTAGCAAGTTTCTCAAAGGTAACAAGTGTTCTAGCAATTATTATTTCATTCATGTGGTTATCACAATTAGTGTAGCACAAGTTTTAGTCATTATTGTTTCTTCTAGGGAGGAGCCATAGATAGGTACAGCCAAATAAATGAACAATTTCACAACTCATATGATGGGTCCCAAGGCTATTTTAATGAGGAACAAAGGAATCATTAAGACATAAATGTCCCACCATATCCTTTAGATTCAAGGTCCCTATCGTTATACCCCCGCAACATATATCGTCAAAAATTGGAGCATGGTTTCTCGTCAACTCCGTCCCATCCTCCTCCCAACCTCATGCCAGCGGTGACCACCTTATGTGAATCCCACCGTATGCATGGACTCATACATTAGTACATAAAGACAATCATAAAAGATAACATACTTGTCTGCAACCAATCAACGAATTATTTCACAGTTGACGTGAACAAATCACTACTCAAACATGGACATGGAGGCACAATAGATCATGGGAAAATAATATATTGCATCATACATAATTTTTTCAAAGAGACTAAAATGGAGAGATGGAGAGGATCTTATTGTAGATGTTGATAATGAACACGCCGGAGGGGGTGGAGCCCTCTGGAGATGATCACGCTGGCGTTTCCCCCCTCTGATCTTCACCTGCGGCAACCTTCTAACTCTACGTTTATGTGTTTTCAATATCCGCCTCTGTCTATGTCGAGGAATGCCGAGGGGCTCCTTATATAGCAGTTTTTAGATCGGCGGATTTTTTAGGGAAATCGATCGACGACAGGGGACGCTCGAGACACAAACGAGCGGTGCCCGCACGTCACACCCTTTGGCCGCGCGAGTCTAGCTTTTTTGGCCGTCGGGTGACCCCTCCGGAGAGTCCAAAGCCCATTGTCCTTCTTTCTTCCAAAAATAAACCATCAAAAATTGGCAAGTCTTTTTGACGTCGTTTGAGTCTCTGGAACATAAAAAATACACAAAACAAAAAAAATTCTGGTATGGAGTGTTAGAACCAAAATAAGGGGGACAATGTGGATTATCCCCAAAATAATCATAATACACAAACGTAACCCTAAAAACAATTGCAAATAAGTAGTGAGAACAAAATAATTCACAGTGCCATGTTTATTCTTTGAAAGCATGCCATGAAGCAATATTAAGAGAGACACTGGTTTCCTAGATGGGTTAGGTGTACTCTTAGATTAAATTTCTTTCTAAGAAATGGGATGAGACTATTATATCTATGTGAAAATGATTGGATTTATTCTAAACATTCCTATTTTTATTTTATGGTGACATTATGAAGGTTTATCTAGTAAGCAAGAAAATATTACCCGCTGTGATTACGGAAATAATGAACTTCTCTTGCATATATCTCTGACTACCGATAGGAATTATCAAAGATTTTAGGTGAGACTTTCTACTAAGATTGCAAATATACCGTAATTTGTCTCTCCTTTTTTAACTGCGACTGTATAATTTGTCGATAGCTCGGGGAAAACACATGTATGGTGTCCAAACCATTTCTGGTCATGGTTGCATTTTATATTTCCCCCCTTTTGATTACATATCATTTATGGAATTGCTTCTGGTTATATAAAGAGCATTATATTACACCAGAGAAGATGATGCACTTACACAGAAATGTGGCATTTAAGTTACTACATTTTTATTCAGTTATATTATAGATGAGGAAAGGACTAAGGAGAGAAGCATTCAGGACCGGAAAGTATAGGAGCAGATGTCGGCAATATGTTGTTGCATCAGCCAAATTGATAACAAATGAAGAACAAATATATGAGGGAAAAGAAGCCACGATGAAGAGTTGACCAACAATATATGTTGAAGCACTATAATTATGCTTTTGCTCAAAACTTGATGATTTATGCGTACATAAATTTTAAAATATATGCCTGACACGATTAAGGTTAAACCATTATACTTTCTCCGTTTTTTGAATGTAGCGTGTATAGTTTTATGCACATTAAGAAATGTGTATTTTACATACATCAAACTCATTTATTTCTGGAAAAAAATCACGAGAGATTAGTTCTTAACAGGCACATAATGAATACAATATGTTAGATTCCTCTTTAACTAAGTCTCCTTTTTTGATAGGTCAAATTATCCATATATATATATATGAAATAAACCTTACATTATAGATTTTTCTTCCAAAAACTATACATCTTATATCAAGTAATGAAGGGAGTAATATTTATATCACGTTGCAACACACGGACAATTAGCTAGTTTTATAAAACAATACCTTGATAGGGCACCGTATCAACCTTGTTTTTTATCAAGCATCTTTGGACACCTTGTTATAAGTTATAACCCGGCATCTTAATACAAAAGTACAATATAAGGAGGAAAACATCGTGAGAACATATCAATTTGTGATATAAATTTCTACATAATCTTTTTGTGATAAAACCGTGTAATTATTATTTTTGAGTTTTAAGACGATTGTTAGATAGAATAGAATGTTATTTACAAAGTTTAAGACTAGGGAAAATCCCTATAACAAAAAACAACTAAGAGTCTTCCGGATCGTGCGTGTGGGCGAAAGACCGCTGTGCCACCTCTTCCCACACCAAAGCCGCCCCATCATAGGCGAGCTCGTCACATCCGAACATACACAGGTCGAAGGGGTTCTACATCCCTTTTCAAAAAAGAAAAAGAAATGCTGGATACACGATGGCTGCCTCAGTTTTCTGTTGATTCCAAGACCAGTATCCGTGTATTATAGTGGACCTGGCGGGCGACGATGGGTTCGTGTGGTTTCCCACCGCATGTGGCCGGATGAACAACCACCTTCTAGCTAATCCACGTCGAGTTGCCCATCTCAATCGAAACCAAGAGATTATTTGCGAGAAATCATTGGCCGGTACGCATCCGTCCATACCAAGGTAACATGGCATAGCGGCCGAGATGTGATTTTTAAATGGCGAAGCTCGTGAACTGAACCCTCCAACCCTCCATGATTTGCTCCCAGCCCATGTGAGACTAGTGAAGCTATACACGTTCGGTACGGTGCAGTGCAACGAGCCAACGACCGTTGGCGATGCGGGGACGACGCCGGTCGAATCACCCCGACGGTTTTGCCAGCCTATAAATAGCCCGGCAATGGTCCTCTCCTTGGATCATCAGAACACAGACCAGAGTCCAAAGCAGAGGACTACTACCCACCACTAGCGGCAACTCTGACAAGGAGGTTCTTCTAGCTATCCTAAAGATGGCTCCGGCGATCTCTATGAAGGCCGTCGCACTCGCCGTGCTGGTCATCTCCGTGTTTTCGGCCACCTATGCCCCTTGCGCTAACGCCAAGAAGCAGAAGCCGCCGGCGGTGAACTACAACACGTCCGACACGTCTTACAGCTCCAACTGGCTCCCGGCTAGGGCCACCTGGTACGGCGCGCCCACCGGCGCCGGGCCTGATGACAACGGTACGTGCCGTGTGGATGCCTGATGCAGCTAGCAATGCTCTGCTCTGTTGCCTGCCGTTGCTTACTTGATTCATCGATGCATATACACAGGCGGCGCTTGCGGGTTCAAGCACGTGAACCAGTACCCCTTCTCCTCCATGACCTCCTGCGGCAACCAGCCCCTGTTCAAGGACGGCAAGGGCTGCGGCTCCTGCTACCAGGTACCCCAAAATTGCATCTTTCGTAGATTGCTGGAAGCTTTGTTCTTGCCTGGTGGATATAGAGTCGGACAGACACACTCACTCACACGGTGCTGACTTCTTCGTTGACCTTCTTGCTTGGTTTCTCAGATACGATGCACCAACGACAAATCCTGCTCCGGTAACATCGAGACGGTGGTGATCACTGACATGAACTACTACCCCGTCGCCCAGTACCACTTCGACCTCAGCGGCACGGCCTTCGGCGCCATGGCCAAGTCCGGCCTGAACGAGAAGCTCCGCCACTCGGGCATCATCGACATCCAGTTCAGGAGGGTGCCGTGCGAGTTCCCCGGCCTCAAGATCAACTTCCACGTCGTGGAGGGCTCCAACCCGGTGTACCTGGCGGTGCTGATCGAGTACGAGGACATGGACGGCGACGTGGTGCAGGTGGACATGAAGGAGGCCAACTCCAAGTCCTGGGCGCCGATGCGCGAGTCCTGGGGATCCATCTGGAGGATGGACTCCAACCACCGCCTCCAGGCGCCATTCTCCATGCGCATCACCAGCGACTCCGGCAAGACGCTCGTCGCACCCAACATCATCCCGGCGAACTGGAGGGCCAACACCGACTACCGCTCCTTCGTCCAGTTCAGTTGATCAACACTGCTCCGACCGATGCATCAGCCAGCCACGTGCACATGCATCACGGCCCTCTGCTTGCAATCGATGGCTTATTTTACTTGGTATTTTCGTGGGAACAAGGAGTTTGAGATGCCGTCTGACTGGTGTCATATGTGCGTGGCCGTCTTTTAGCGTCCTCAGCATGTGTGGGAAATGTAGGAGGCAAAGTTTGCATGTGATCTCCCGCCCACTAACACCATACAGTGCATGACATGACACTACCAGCGTGTAATCAAATTCAAGTTATAAATATACAGTTTGTGCTATACTTATTTCTCTCAGTATCTTCTTATATGTATATATGTGCATGCATTCTCGCTTATTCTAGTATGGACACATCCTAGTTATGCTATATATGTTCTACCAACTCAACACTCGCAACAAAAGAAACATCATATGTATATGAGAATCTCATATTTTAATGGTTCAGCCAGCTCCTAGTTCAGGCTTCTGTCTTCCAATCAATGGTTTCCAGCAATGGATGATAGATCCATTTTAGGGTCAGGTGACTAAGATTAGTTTAGAGGTACAGAAAGGGACTTGCTACTAGTATTTTAGTGCAGCATAAGCGGACCCGCAGCTGATATGGGGAAATAAAACCGCTTTTCAGAACAGTGCCAGGCAGCATTCGGAGTAAAGAGTGCACAGAAAGCCCAAGTATTTTATTTCTCTGCTTTGCCAATCCAGAAAAGGTACCAACATAATCATCACGAGCATCTCAACGAGCATGCTTAATTATTGTGCTTAGTGCGTCCAACGAACTCGATCTTATAATTGTCGCTCCTAGCTGTGCAGAGTAGCTCTTTTTGCGTCAAGGAGTATTATGCTGCTGATCATGGTGATTTCTCCCTTTAACGGGATCAATTTTGGCAGACTCCCTAAAAACGCCAGAAAAAAAACACAAAAACAAACTGGTTTTTTAACTTTTGGTGAAAAAATAACAGGTCTAAGAAGACTCCATTCGTCGCACCTGAATTGTAATAATGTTGTTTACATTACGCTCTAGAAGCCGCCCGTGGGAATGTAAACTAGAGAACGATAGGCAATTTGCAGAGTGCTATACTGGCAGTTTTTTCTTCACTTACATATTTTACCCTTAGTTTGTCCATTTGTTACACCAATTAGCCCATCTGATGAAATTTGTTTAGATTACCCCTTTACAAAACTTAGACTCTCTTTATACATATGATGCATGTCGGCAGGGTTAGACGTGATGCAGCGATTGAGATTAGACTAGAAAATTTCATAACTATGACGTAGTGAAACAAAAGGACAAGGGAATAATGAATACGATCGCCAACGACACCCTTCGTGGTTTACAAATTTTGTCACTCTATGTCAGTTTAATATACTTGTCGGATTGTCGTATCTAACAAAATATACAAAATGGGATAAAATAGTGTTCAAAATTTTCTAGACGGGGTATCTTGGTAGAGTTTTCACTAAATGGAGTAGTACGTGCCACAAAAAAACAAGTACGAGGGTAAACAGTGGAAGTCTCTCTTTTTTATGACCTAGCAGCAATGATTATCAAACTCACAGTGGAAATGCTACTCAAAGAGCATTTCTATTGGCAGTTTTATTTGCATGAGGGGTTATTCCTCTCTTCTCTCCCCTGCGCATTTAACGTCTCCTCCGACCATGCTCGCCTCCGTGTCACTTGGCCACGAATGGGAGGTGTCTAGGTCATCGTCAATGCATCGTGCTTTTGGCCGATGAGCATGAGATCGATGTTATTGTTGTGGTAGGGGTAGGGTCAATAGATATGGTCCGTCATGGCTCCATGTCATTGGCCCGGTTCTGTTCCTTCTCGATCTATGAGGACTTGAAGCTCTGTTTGGCTATAAAACACGAGGTCTAAACATGAAGCAGGGACTACAAACGAGCATACATAGTACACACATGTCGACGATGATGGGGGATTTGCATGCACAATGTGCCAGTGGGTTGATTTAATTTCTCATAGTATTGAACTTGGGCTAGTCTCATCATTTGTGGTTTCCCCATTTTGCCTTCTTGTTCGATGATGGCTACTATATACCAGTAATCCAGTATACCAGCATGATTGCATGAAGCCCGACCCAATATAGCATATAATCGACACCGCATTTTTCTTACATGCTCTAGTTTTACAGAGTCTAAGTTTGCTACCCTAGAACCTCTAAAAAACCTTTTAGATTAGAGGACAAATGTTAGAGAGCCTGCTGAGATGCTGTGAGAGATACTAGTGCCGTGAGTAGACAAGAAATGCATGCTAGATTCTCGGCGCAATCACTGGCGTTAAATCCTGACTGAGCAGGGCTGACTGCAGTTATTAAGGTACTAAGTCATTGCAGTTTACCCTGACATATAGCCTAACTACAATTGCCGGCGCGCGCGGCCGTACGTCGAGCAGAGTCAACAGATGACTGCACTAAGTGTCCATGAATGCTTGCCGTGATATATGCTGAAGAACTTGTCTTGTTCAGCTTCGTAGCGTTTACTAGCGGTGATCGAGAATGGATCTCTGCTTCTGTGCTGAAAATGGAGAAATTAACCGCGATTCGTTCCGCAATTTCATGGGCCGTGATTCTCGCAGGTTTCACATGGTAATAAACTCGTAGTAGCAGTAGCCGGTTAGTCAAACAGACTCTGTTTTTTTGTTAACTTTTGTAGGTCAACTGAAGACTAGCGTACCGTATATACGTCCGGTAGCTACCATGTACTATGCTCCATCGGCAACATTTCACTCATATTTTCCTGCCGATATACAGTACAGAGGACAAAGCACGTGCACTGGCATATCTCAGTACGTGCCTTTGAGTTTGGGAAGGGTTTTGTTGTCACTGGGGAAAGAAAGGGACAAAATGTAAGTGAGTAGGACTCATGATTGGTCCAGGTGCATGTGCGGAGCGAGAAGTCGGAGAAGGACGGCTGCAGCGCATGTGAGGTGCCCCCAACTTGTGCGGATTCTCCTACGACTAGCATTGTTCTTAACATTTCTCCCATATCTTCAGGCCCAGTGGCCGTGATGCGGCGATGCTCGTCTCAACCTGAGCTCTCGTTTATATACTACTCCGTAGTACGTAGATAGCCGTGCTCGCAGCTTGTGGCGCCGCGATGACTGACCCTAGTTTCCGTTTGGTAGCCTGCAAGTCATTTTGCTCGCATCATGAGCATAATTTTTTTTGGCCGTTTAGTTTTCTGGGCTTCCCGAGTTGTTTCACAGCACGGTTTTTAAATCACCTTCGGGTCAGACCCGAGAAGAACGGTTAAACCGGCCGTTTCAAGCAAGCCACCCTCGTCTTTGAAAAAACCCGACAATGCGGCGTCCCGCAGAACCACAGAGGGAAGATGGCGCGAACTCGCTCGGAACGGCGAAAATTCGGCGAGAGACGAATTCGGTCACCATACTAAAAATTTCACCATCGTATATATGGATGGCTCTCTCACCGCCAATTGCAAATACCTCATTCCCCCAATTTCAAACCCATCCAACCTTTAAGATCTTGCGACATGATCGGCTTGTCCTCAGCTGCAATTTTGTAAACTTTTCAAACACGAGCCTTAAATCGGTTAGAAGTTCTATTTACACAGGGAGATCTGATAGCCTCCGTTGTAGGTCATTCCTTTATCGTCGGTGGCCATGTCAGGATCTCAGTCGCGCACTTGCACGATTGTCGTGGTCGGGTCTGACTCTAGCACGGGGACGATTTTGTTCAACCTGCCTCTTCGCTATGGTCTCCTTCTTTCCCGACCTTCGATTTTATGAGGTGCATGGTCTCATGTCTCTCCATTAGTTAGGACTTGCTTGAATCTGATCTCGGTATGTAATGATGAACTTGTTCGAGGTGATATATATACTAACCCCACGTCTGATGAACCTATGATGCATCACAAAATATAGTTGGTTTGCTCGTGATGAACTTGTTGTGTATTACCAACACCGTTTGATGAACTGAATGTTGCTGACTGCGTTGTTATTTAGTTAGAACTACTATGTAATCTCATCAATCTAATGGAAGGTGTTATCAGAACACGCTCATGTATGTAGCCAAACAAGAGCACTACAAACAATAGAAGTAAGCGTTTGTGCAGGTATACAAACAATAGGGGATGTATTTCCTCTACCTTCGCGGGTAACCAAACGATTAGGCTTTTATGGCCCGTGTCCCGTTTACAACACGCGCAGTGACTCCCATCTCTCTGCCTCAGGCATACCTAAATCAAGCCCTTAGTCACTACGGGAGTGGCAGACCAGCCGACGGCAATTATAACGCCGACGGCCAAACGTCGGGGCCGTCGGCGTCACAATCTAGCACCGACGGTCAGAGAAACACCGTCGGGCTCAAAACACCGTCGGCGTTCTAATGTGAGCCCGACGGCCACCGTCGGCGTCAAAACACCGTCGGACTTCTCCCCCGTCTCCCCCGCGTGGGCGTCCTGGACGAAGCGACCTGATCACATTGTAAGCCCGACGGTATAACCGTCGGCCTCACTATACAGTTTTTCTGTTTTTCTCAAAAAATTAGATTACATTCAAAAAAAATATGAAAAAATACTAAAAAAAGGAAACCCTTTGGCATGAAGTCTTTTGACGTGTACTAGTTTTTAGAAAAATGATAAATTTGAGTTTTGGCAACTTTTTAAAACAAAATTTTACAAAAAATATCAATCATATACAAATATGCAATAGTTTTAACACATATGTGTGACCATTATCATGTCATAGTTTGTGATAAAGTGCTCATAATCAGCACATATGTGTGTCATGGTATGTAAAACAACGTCGTCGAAGCGATTTTCAAAATTCTTTTTAGGTGAAAAATGACTTTTTTGTGAAGCAAGTACATAAAATATGGTCCAAAATGACACCCATTTAATTTTCACAAAGAGTAGAACAAATTTTATGGATAATATCTTAATATGAGGATTTTCCTTACTTTCTATCTAAATTTGTCTCTTTAATTGACTTTATGTCAATTTTCCGGAAGTAATTCAAATTTGAACTATAACTGTGTGATAGTTTGCTCTGAAGTTTTTACAAAAATAATTTTAAGGTACACAAGTAGTGGTTACAACATAGAACCGTCAATAGTTTTGAACAATTCGACCACTTTTGATGAATAGCCATGCTCTCCATTTTGACCGTTTTTTTGAAAGAAATGGAAAAATATGAAAAAGTACTCAAAAAAAGAAACCCTTTGGCATGAAGTCCTTTTACGTGTACTAGTTAATAGGAAAAATTATAAACTTGATTTTTGGCAAACTTTTCAAAACAAAACTTCACAAAAATGTCAAACATCTATAAACATGCATAGGTTTCAAGACAAATGACCAATGTATGACCATTATCATGTCATAGTTTGTGATAAAGTGCCCATATTCAGCACATATGTGTGTCATGGTATGGGAAACAACGTCACCGAAGCGATTTTCAAAATTCTTTTTAAAAATATCATTTTCCATTTTTTAACTGTGAAAAATGACTTTTTTTGTGAAGCAAGTACATAAAATATGGTCCAAAATGACACCCATTTAATTTTCACAAAGAGTAGAACAAATTTTATGTATAATAACTTAATATGAGGATTTTCCTTGCTTTCTATCTAAATTCGCCTCTTTAATTGGCTTTATGTCAATTTTTCGGAAGTAATTCAAATTTGAACTATAACTGTGTGATAGTTTGCTCTGAAGTTCTTACAAAAATAATTTTAAGGTACACAAGTAGTGGTTACAACATAGAACCGTCAATAGTTTTGAAAAATTCGACCACTTTTGATGAATAGTCATGCTCTCCATTTTGACCGTTTTTTGAAAGAAATGGAAAAATATGAAAAAGTACTCAAAAAAAGAAACCCTTTGGCATGAAGTCCTTTTACGTGTACTAGTTAATAGGAAAAATGATAAACTTGATTTTTGGCAAACTTTTCAAAACGAAACTTCACAAAAATGTCAAACATCTATAAACATGCATAGGTTTCAAGACAAATGACCAATGTATGACCATTATCATGTCATAGTTTGTGATAAAGTGCCCATATTCAGCACATATGTGTGTCATGGTATGTGAAACAACGTCGTCGAAGCGATTTTCAAAATTCTTTTTAAAAATATCATTTTCCATTTTTTAAGTGTCAGAAATGACTTTTTTTGTGAAGCAAGTACATAAAATATGGTCCAAAATGACACCCATTTAATTTTCACAAAGAGTAGAACATATTTTATGGATAATAACTTAATATGAGGATTTTCCTTGTTTTCTATCTAAATTTGCCTCTTTAATTGACTTTATACTGATTTATGTTGGTTCTTGTTTGTTTTAAAAGACATTATTCATTATGAAAATGATGGCATGGATGTCATATTTGGATTCCTCTCATTTTTATGATCGATATAGACATTTTATTTATTAAATTCTGATATATCAATATGAAGATATGAATTATTTCTTATTAAATGGAAAAGACAAAACAAAAATAAAATAATTGATTATTATTATTATTCAAGTATTATTAAACATAGTTATTTTGTTTATTCAAATCTTATTTTTGAAATTTTAAAGATTAAAAAATATAATATCTGAAATGAGGGTTAATATGATTGCTATCATACTAATAGCAACAAGGTATGACATCTCAACTGGAATCTCATTTGAATAGAACTCAATAGTTAAGCGTGCTTAGCCTGGAGCACTATAAAGATGGGTGACCGTATGGGAAGTTTGACTAAGTGTGAATAGTTAGAGCTAAGATTATGATTAAGTGTGTGAGTGGATAGTTAGAGCTAAGATTATGATTAAGTGTGTGATATGAGATTAAATATATGACTAAATTGGAGTTAACATAATAATAAAAAAGTTGAAAAAAAATAATTTTAAAAAAAAATTGGTAGAGCCATATATGAGCCCGACGGCATTGCTGACTAAATTGGTAGTTATAAGGCCGACGGTTATACCGTCGGGCCATATATGAGCCCGACGGCATTGCTGACTAAATTGGTAGTTATAACGCCGACGGTTATACCGTCGGGCTCACTATGAGCCCGACGGTATTTGTGACGCCGACGGCCACGGCGTGAGCCGATGGATCACAGCCCGACGGCCTTATTCCGACGGTGGCCGTCGGGCTCACTTAGTCCGAGGGTTTCTGTGCTGAGTCCGACGACAAATGCCGTCGGGCTGTGCTGTTACTTCTGTAGTGAATAACTGATGACAGCTGACTCTCTCACCCCCGTGCATTGTGAGGAGCAACGCCAGGCGGACGTACGTTACGCTGATCAGCTGTGCACCGTGGAAGAAGCTAGGCATCGACGTACGTGCACGTTCGTGGATGTGAGGTAACCATGCAGGATTTGGGCCTGCTTCTCTGGTTGCGGTGTTAGTCGGCATGCAGACGGAATGTTTGAAAAGCTGGTACTCCCAGAAATATGCTACCGCCATGCGTCTAGATTTTTCTTGACTTATTGCGTGCAGAGCGATATATTGGAGAATATTTCTCTCTTCTCTATCAATCGGACAATATATTAACCCGAAACTGAGGGCGGTGGACGTGACCACGGATGACGGATAGCATTGCTTATCGGCTGATCAGCAAGCGAGAATATGCCATTTTTTCCGTTTCGCACGCAAGCTCACGTTCTTCCTCCAATTGGGTTGGATGTCACGGAGGCCGCCGCTTGTTTGCTGATCGGCAAATTTTCAACTAGGGTCACATGAACCCGCTGTTGGATAATGGCGACTGCCGCTTTGACCTGCAGAGCAGAAGAAAGCAACCCCGCACCTATTATCCTCCATGGCTTTGTGCTTTAATTTGGAACAAGGAAATCCAGCAAGACTCCACGTACTTGAGGAGAGCTGATGATCAAGCCAGGGCTCCGCCATGTGCGCGCGCTAATGGACCATGCCTACATGCCATGCTTCTTCCATGCTTAATCCGCTCGTTACTCGTTGATGCTGCTGGTTGCTCAATAATGTGAGGCCCATCGAACTGGGGATTATGATCCGTTAACTCCCGAAACATCTGGGGTCAGCCGCGGCTGGTGCTGTGGGGATACATGCATGGATGGATCATGGATAGATAGATACGGCCAGAGTAAAGAGACGGAGACCATACGGCCAGGGACCATGAACTACCGGCAGGGCAGCTGCGTTCCTGCGAGCGGGTCTGTTCTCTGTTGGCTGGGCGAACAACGACAGGCTAACTGTCACCCCTTCTATGGCTAACTGTCGCTGTGCATTTCGCTCGATCGACCCATGTGAGCACAGTGGATTGTGTGGACCTTCTGGCCGGCTCCTGTGGCGACGATGTGCCATGCCATGTTGCACCGGATAAGAGCTTTTTTTTTTAGAGAAAGAGCTTCCATTGACACTTGCTGAAGGGTGAGTGCTACGGAATTGGCCTTTCTTTTG
This sequence comes from Poa annua, assembly GCA_026929855.1. Taxonomy (NCBI): domain Eukaryota; kingdom Viridiplantae; phylum Streptophyta; class Magnoliopsida; order Poales; family Poaceae; genus Poa; species Poa annua. The sequence goes on along the minus strand of CM049431.1, from coordinate 71,452,553 downwards.
CATTGAAACGTCGTAGGATCGCAGCTACGAAGCACTGTACCTGATAATGACCCCGATGTTGCTTTTACAAACCACAACTCTCAGTCCATGGAACAGAATTTTCACAACTAGCTAGGCCCACCTTTAAGTCGACCAACGCTTTGGGCCAAATACGCGAGCTGTAAAGCTATCCGATCCACAAAACTAGCCTGCCGTATAAGCCGCATGCAATCTAGCCTTGGGCTTTTTCAACGCACAATCCACCATGTTTTCTTTCTTAAACAAGGTTTGTCATTCTTCATTAACTAAGAGAAAATTTTAGATCCCATAGAAAAAGGTTTAGAAATGTTTGCAAGCCAAGCCTTGCATACAAGGAGAACATGGCAACCAAATATAAGCCCACTATCGTGGAAATACATTACTCAACACTTTGGCCGACGTGCACCATACAACCACGTCGTCTTTATTTTTTTTTGAACCGAGTAAAAAGGACTTGTTGTTTTTATCAATTAAGAAGAAATGGGAATTGGTCGGTTAATTAACGGTAAACCGGCCTAAGACCTAAAGAAAATCTCAACGGTCGTCATGGAATACGATTGACACAAGGGCACACAAAGCCATCCTACCTACCCACACAAACTGCACACAACCCACCGAAACTAAAGTTGTCCGCGAGGTTGCCCCGTGTCATCGTCATCAAGCTGCACACCGTGCAGGGACTCCGAATTCACAAGAAAACCACCAAGGATACCATAACTTAAGTGGCATAGAGAAGCTCACGCCGGTCTATGCCAAACAAATGGCTTTTCGCAAAGACCATGCAGTTATGGTTCAGATGGAGAGCTCTCAATAGGATATGCACAAGACCTGCACTGAGAGAAGTCTTCACCATCGGACCGCCCTTGCAGGGCATCATGTGCCACTCAAGAGGTAGATGTATCAGAACATAGCAGGATCGACTTCACAGCTCGGAGAGGTCAACACGAAGACACTCAGACATGTCGGACAAAGTCGACTACAAAGTCATTGCCGCGACCAAACCATTTCAACTCAACATTGTCCTTGTCGCGCATACCACCACAGGGAATACCCAAACGCCCACCTGCAACTTCAGGTCCTGCTTGTCGATGCTGGACTCCGAGATGAAGCCCCCAAGAGGGAAAACAACACAAGGGCACCATCATCATCAGATCAGGAGAGCCAGGATGGCCGGATCCATATGAGAGTTGGGCATCATCAAAGCAGCGATGCCTCCATGAAGGCCAACAACGGCCATATTCGTCGTCATCACTGGTCATGACACTAGGGAGACATGGTTTTCACCCCAAGCCCCACGCCACATGTCACACACGTCAACTCACACCGGCGCCGACAAGCCCACCAACTGCCACCACACCTCTAAGTGCCCAACGACGAAGAGACTCAACACGCAGCCGTCGCAGCCCTCCACCATCCACACTAGCCCGAACCCCGACCGGGCCCGCCAAGCCCATCAGGCGCGCGACCTCTCCCAGCGGATGTAGGCGATGGCTCCGTTATCACCACACCACCACACATGCACCAACCGCCACCTCCACCCGAGCCCGTCGGCTCGGCTTCCTCCGCCCCGACCACTGTCGCCCTAAGGGCCAGTCAACCTCCAGACGAGAACGAAGACCTCTCCTCTCCCAACCACCATTTGGTTATGGCGGGTGCCGCCACGGACGGGGCCAACGACGGCAGTTGCACGGTAGCCCCAGACAGGAGAAGGCTAGCGGCGCGATATATTTCCCCCTATCGCTGCCTAGAGGGCAATGCGTGGAGGGGGGCGACGATTTGCATAAGTCTAGTTCGTCGTTAATCATTTGAACTAGCATCATGTCGTTGGTTAACTTGTTGTGGAAGATGTGAGTGTTTCGCTCCAACCAAACTTTCATGAGACAAGCATGGCAAGTGAGGCCAAAGGCTTCAGATTGGCTCCTTTCTTGTGTAGGACGGTAATCGACGAATCTTTCATGTTTTGGATTATATATCTAAAGCTAAACATGCCAAGTTTTTGGCCATTGCTTTTAATTTGCTTGGATGACAATGGCACTAAGTGTTTCTAGTTTGGACGATGGCAGAGATGTTTCTCCACTCACGTATTTGCCATGTGTTGATGGTTGAACTCTCGGCTGGGATATGAATATATGAATATGATATGTAGAACCGATACATGTTATGGAGATAAAACCTGCAATTCACAATGAACACGCTTGAAAGTTGAAATAGAAACTTCACTGCACCTGTGGATCTGTTCATAAATATCGGGTTGCACTGACACTTGTTCACACGTTCGTGTCATGTTGGAGTACAAGATATCGTAATCTATACCTCTATATCTAATAATAAAGGGAGAAAACTTTCTTATGGTAGGTTATTTTCTTTCCTATTCTACCCCTACAGTTCTGAGGTATTACCCACCACTGCCACGGGTAAGTCAAATACGTTATATTGAGAAATCCCCTTCCGATGTCTCCGATCGATCGCTGCTGAAAGAAATAGAAGCTTCAGGGTTTCAGAGAAGAGGCGACAGCGACGGACTTCGGGATATTGCTTCAGAGAAGAGGCGACGGCGACCGACCGACGGATGGGTGAGCACTGCAGAGAGAAACGCGGTGCAGGTACCTGTGTGGATGCAGCTACCGGAAAGAGCAGGAAGCAACAGAAGCGGGCTCGTGAACTTGGGCGGGATGCGTCTATGGCGGAGCGTAGCTCGGGAGGAGGCAAGCGACAGGCGTAGAAGATGAAATGTAGCCGGTAAACGGAGGGAATCGGAATTTAATCTCAGAGGGAGGGGGCTGGAGGAGTAGATCGTTCTCGAGGAGGCGGTGAATTCCGGTGGCGAGCAGCGGACGGCGCCGGGGAAGAAGAGCTTGTCAACGTTGATTTGGCTGTCCGGCTCCAGTACTTCCGTGTGGACGACTTCAACGGCGTGGTTGCTCGATTCCCACACTTGGGTGGAGCCTTTAGATTCCATGCATGGCGCCGGTGCAGCGACGAGGATCAGGAATTCAGGATTTGATTGATTGGTTTTGTTTTTCTCTCTTCGTTCTGGGTTGATACTTTGTGTCAGCATAGGATTGTCAGATTCATCTCTGTGATACAAGCTCCCGATCACGATGGCGCCACAAACATCTGCAGATTCTTGGCCGTGATGCATCTCTCTTACTCCTCATACCACACATCAGATGACCTTGATGTTTGGCATTCTGGCATATCTGGTACATGGCTCATTACCTACTACCTTATGGCTTAGCTCATTACCATGCACGTGCCCTCTCAAGGCCTGAATGCATGTGCCCTCTCGAGGCCTGAACAGGTCCGAAGACTGCATATGGGAGGAATGAACATCACTTCAAGCTGTGTGAATTAAGCGAGAAGAAACTGCACTGCATAATTATGTTTAAAAAAAAACTGCACTGCATAAGCTAGCCTTCTACTAAATACTGAAGGACAGAGATAAGATTGTGAGTGTCCCTTGCTTATTCAATTAATTCACCAGCCTAGCCTCTACTTCGTTCAGTTTGCTTTGCTATGGGTTAAAAGTGTACCCGAGAACTCTTATTTAAAAAGATATATGACATTCAATTATTTTAGGCACAATGAGTCAAACCTTTTTCTTCACTTTGAAGCGTATTAATCAATTAGGTAGAATGATATAGATTTTTTATCCCGTTGCAACGCACGGGCATCTTTCCTAATAAAGATAAAACATAAAAAAACAAAAAATGAAAAAATTTGACCATAGTGGGATTTGAACCCACGCCCTTTCGGACCAGAACCTTAATCTGGCGCCTTAGACCAACTCGGCCATCTGATCTTTGTGATAAATTCCTGGTTTAATTATTCTGTTGCTGAATATTTGCTCCTGGTTTAATGAATCTCTCCACATCATGACCTGGCCTTCTTCGATTCCAGCGACGCCAGTTCGAACAGCTGCAGGTTAGTTGTATCCTTTACTGCGATGATAGTAAGGACGTAGTGAGGATGAGCTGCTAAGCACCCTTGATGAGCAAAATCTTAGCATACGGCCCTGATTCTATCCTGGCTGAACTGTAATGGCCACTGCGTTTAGTTGCTAGCAATACTAAATGCCCGGAGTGCAATATGTAATCCGCTAACGAAACACCAAATGACCAAAGGGCGAAGCTTTGTACCTGCACGCAAGGCGGTCACTTCAAGTAGCAGAGCTCACCAGCTCCTGCTCATCAATATTTGGATGACAATATTCTCTCCGATATGTCGCCTCCTTCGCCGCCCACCTCGGGGCGCTCCTGCCCGCCCCTCTCACGCTCTTTCACGGCCGTGGTCGCGGGGTCGACTTCCATGGCGAGCTCGGGAACCTCCGGGGGCACGCCGGGGACTGGTCAGCAGGGGATGCAGAACGCGCCGGCTCCTCTACCTATGACTCGCCCGCCGATGATCTTTGGGCGACAGGCCGGGCCGGGCACTGGGCGACATGCCGGGCCGGGCACGCGGCGGCGCCGGGGCGACAGGCCGGGCCGGGCACGCGGCGGCGCCGGGGCGTGCCATGGCGGCTGTCCGGGCGGTGGTGGCGCCAGTGGTGCAAGGGGCTGCGCCTCCGTTGGCTGTGCAGCCGACGATAATCACACCATCGGCGGTGATGACGGTGCCGTTTGTTATCGGTACGACGGTTGCGAAGAAGAAGAGCAAGAAAAAGAAGAAGTCGCCAACGTCAGCTTCTGCGGAGGCCAGCCAGGGTTCTGTCGCTGTAGTCGCTACTGCTCCTGTTACGGCCGCTCTAGTCGGTGCTAATGCGATACCTACTGTGGCTGTACAAGGGGCTCCGACGGCGAAGCCAAAGAGATGCTCCAACTGCAAGGTGGACACTCATGAGACAAAAGAGTGTTCGGTGGATAGATATTGTTATTTCTGTGACAAGGTGGTGCACCCGACTGCTAGGTGCCCCATACTTAGAGTACCGAAACCTTATGCCGGGATGGCAGGGATTGGGAGCGCAGAAACTATGTTTAGTCACCTCCCCGACAGTGTCTTCAGACCTCATCTGGCTGCGAGTACTACCCCAGTGGCCCTAGTGACTGTGACCGGTGAGCCCGTGTTGGGGGAGATAATCCAGACCTTGTTAGCTCGCTTCTGTCCGCTGCAGACTATGTGGCGTTGGGAGGCTATTCCGCACGGGGAGAATACTTATTTGGTCAATTTTCCTTCGATGTCGGACTTGGAGAGGATGAATGGCTCTGACCTTGGGGTGCCGAAACATAAATCGTGGATATGAGTGGACACTTGGAAAGAGGAGGATGTTCTGCCAATGGCGGAGTTGACACCCACTTGGGTGCATGTGAATGGAGTTCCAAATTCGGCTCGCCATTTTCTGGGTCTATGGGCAGTGGGTACTCTCATTGGCAAGACCTTGGATGTGGATCTGTTGGCTCTCCGTCGACACAATGTGGTGAGGATTCTGGTGGCCATCCGCAGCCCCAACCTGTTTGAGTCAAAGGAGGTTACCTCTGATGCTTTTCTGTTACTCAAGGGGTACTCCTTTCGGTTCATCAAGGAGGCGACGGACTATGTCGTGGAACCAGATTTCGTACCCTTCATTTGGAGAGAACATGAGAAAGATGATGATGCGAAAGGTTTCGGGGAGAAAAATAATGATGAGACACATGTCAATGAACCTCCGAAAACCGTGGATGTGGACACTCCTATGCCTCAAGCTAATGCTACGGGGCCGGGGGGGGGGGGGGGGTTCATCATTGGGGTTATTTGAGTCTGTTGATGTGTGCATGGGGTTTGCGGTGACTCCCTTTAATAACAACCCGCAAACTATGAGAGGAAAGGAAATTGTGGCGCAACTTGGCTCTCCCATGGGGGACGGAACGGTGGCTGTGTGTGGCACTGGGCTAGATGGTACTCGGTCCCCGTTGGGCCGTTCGACGTCGCCTAGAGCGGCGCACAATGGGACGACTAGGGATGACTTCATCGACGATGTTGTGGTGGGTGTTTAGGCCTCGGGCGGGAGACGACTTGCTGTTGCCAAAGGATGCACCTGTTTCCGCGACCGGTGTTCATCTGTGTGAGCTTGTGAGGCTCGGACCTGATGGGCGTGCGGCTGCGCCTGCGGTTGCGCCGGCGGCTGCGCCTGTGCCTGCTGCTAGGCTGCTATCGGTGCCCAAGATGCTGCCAGTGCTTGCTGCTGCTCATGTGATCACAGGAGAGTATCCGAGCCAGCTAGCTGGGCTTGCAGCTACTGCGCATGCGCTGGGAGGACAGCCGTGCGAGCCAGTGTTGCATGACTCGGTAGCTACTCCTGGGTCGCTGTCTACGCCAAGGAAATCAGCCAGCTAGAAGGTACAGCTGCGCGACGTGCAGCTGCCGGCCGTGGCTCCACAGCTCCCTCCAGGCTTGGCGCTGGTCTGCAACGACCCGACGACATCCGCGACGTTGTCGGTACAGGGAGGAGGCTCTACATCACCTAAGCCTCCCCCGATGCTGGCCCCGTTGAGGAGAAGCGAGAGGCACGTGGTGGGCACGGACGGCTCCTCCGTCACAGACGAGGACTCCATGGCGAAAGCAATGCGTCGTAAGGCGGAGTACAACTTGGACAAAAATGGTATGAAAATCTCATCAAAGTCATTTCTTGCATATTCAAATTGTAGCATAGCTTCAAAATTGAATAGTGTAGGTTTTTCTTTGGGTAATAATAATGAAGCTGTTGCTTTGGCGACTAATGCACTAAGACATTTGGAATATGATCGGTTAACAGTCACTCCAAAAGTCTCGTGTAAGTCGCTAAACACTCACATGGATGAGGAGGAGCTAAATGACACAATTGATGTCCAACTGCTCGCTAATCTAGTGGGTGATGTTTCGGAGAGTGGCTTGGATGAGGCGATGCTAAGTTCATTATATGATCTAAAAGCGTCTAACCGAAAGTCTAAAGCTGACTTCCATAAGAAAAATAATAAAACGCCACTGAAAAAGGCGAAGTTCTCCACACCTTCCATTGTTTCCCGATGAATGGCATATTCGAAAATAGCAGAGGTCTTCGTGACTTGGCTAAACATGCTCGTATTGCTGATTCTATTCGGGATCATCATTTGGATTTTGTGGGAATTTCCGAGATTGGTAAACGTGATTTCTCTGCGAGTCTACTCAACCGCTTGTCTGGTGGAGTGGAATTCACATGGAGATCACGTCCACCATGTGGTAGGTCTGGGGGCATTTTACTAGGCGTCAGAACAGAGACTATGGATGTGTTGGCTAGTTCGGATGGAGAATTTCATATTAAATTCCATATCCGCAGCGAGGCTGACAATTTCACATGGACTCTTGTTGTTGTGTATGGTGCAGCCCAAGATGAACATAAACCTGCATTTCTCAGGGAGTTGGTCAACCTGGTAAAAGATAATCCATATCCTATCATTATAGGTGGAGATTTTAATCTGCTAAGGTTCCCTCATGAGAAGAGTAGAGGTAGATTTGACAACCGATGGCCTCTCTTATTTAACGCTGTCATTGACAGTCTTAGTCTAAGAGAGGTATCGATGATTGGGAGGCAATTCACTTGGGCTAATAGCCTCCCAGAGCCAACATACGAAAAGTTGGACCGTGTATTGATGGACTCAGATTGGGAAATTAAATACCCAATGGTCTCAGTACGGGTCCTCGAACGTATTGAGGCGTTGTCAGATCATGCTCCCATACTATTAACCACGGGGACACCTAATCCATCGTGTAAACGCCAATTTAAATTTGAATTGGGATGGTTACATAGAGAAGGTTTTTCCGAAATGGTTAAGATGGTGTGGGAAAGACCCGTTCCTGGTTCAAGTCCAATACAAAGGTGGAATAATAAAATAAGCGCATTGCGTAAACACCTGAAAGGTTGGGCTAGACATATGGTAGGTCTTTTGAAGAATGAAAAACTTCGTTTATCATCTATTATTGATGAGTTAGAGGCTTTTGCGGAAATCAGACCGTTATCAACACAAGAGATTGATCTAAAAAATCGGTCCAATGTCGAGATGGCAGGTCTGCTTCGTGAAGAGGAGCTCAAATGGTACCAACGATCAAAGGCCCAGTTTATTTTGGAAGGAGACTCGAATACAAGATACTTTCATAGTCTTGCTAATGGCAGACATCGAAAGAAAATCATTCACTCTCTTGTCCAGGATGAGGGCACGATTGAAGGACATGAGCAATTAAAATCCTACATCACGAAGTATTATAAAAATTTGTTTGGTGAACCGGAGGCCGATAATTTTACGCTAGACGAATCACAAACAAATGATATTCCGCAAGTATCCGATGAGGAAAACACCCACCTAACGGCCCCTTATTCTGAGGAGGAGGTTAGGAAGGCGGTTTTCCAAATGGAACACAACAAAGCACCTGGGCCTGATGGTTTCCCTGTTGAGTTTTATCAAACTTTTTGGGATATAATCCATTCAGACCTGATCGAGATGTTTCATGCTCTGCATGCTGGACAACTCGAATTATTTCGTCTAAATTTTGGTGAGATAATTTTGTTGCCTAAAGTTAATGGAGCAGAAAGGATTCAGCAATATAGACCTATCTGCCTCCTAAACGTTAGCTTCAAAATTTTCACGAAAACCGCTACTATTAGACTTAATTCGGTGGCTGATCATGTTGTCAGTCCTACTCAAACTGCTTTTATGCAAGGTCGCAATATACTTGACGGTGTTGTGATTCTTCACGAAACAGTGCATGAGTTGCATCGGAAAAAGCTTAATGGAGTCATTCTAAAAATTGACTTCGAAAAGGCTTATGATAAAGTCAAATGGTCTTTCCTGCAACAAACACTCAGGATGAAAGGATTTTCTGATGAGTGGCGGGCAATGATACATAATTTCGTTTCCGGAGGAAGTGTTGCCATCAAAGTGAATGACGATGTTGGTAGATATTTCCAAACGAAAAAGGGATTACGTCAAGGCGACCCATTATCACCTATATTATTTAATATAGTTGCTGATATGCTAGCCATAATCATTGAACGAGAAAAATTGGATGGACAAATTGTTGGAGTGGTCCCACATCTAGTCGATGGCGGACTATCCATCCTACAATATGCTGACGATACAATTCTTTTTATGGAACATGATATGGAAAAAGCACGAAACCTGAAATTAATATTATCAGCGGTTGAGCAACTTTCCGGTCTAAAAATTAATTTCCATAAAAGTGAATTGTTTTGTTTTGGCGATGCTCACGACGAGGCTGCCCAATATGCTGAGTTATTCGGCTGTGGGATTGGCCAGTTTCCAATAAACTATCTCGGCATTCCTATACACTTTAAGAGGCTGACGATAGCTCAATGGAAACATGTGGAGGAAAGACTACAAAAAAGGTTGAGTAGTTGGAAAGGAAAATTGTTATCCCTGGGTGGTAGGTTGGTGCTCATTAATTCAGTACTTACTAATATGGTACTGTATATGATCTCATTCTTCCAGTTACCAAAGGGAGTCTTGTATCGATTGGACTATTTTTGATCTAGATTCTTTTGGCAAGGGGATAGTGAAAAAAAGAAATATCGACTTACAAAATGGGATGTAGTATGCCGCCCTAAGGACCATGGTGGTCTAGGGATTCATGATCTTGAGATCAAGAATAAATCCCTCCTTGGTAAGTGGCTGTACAAGCTTCTAACCGAAAATGGGGTGTGGCAAACTCTCCTTAAGAGAAAATACATAGGCTCTCGTGCATTATCACAAGTTTCATGGAAACCAGGTGATTCACATTTTTGGGCTGGCCTAATGGCGACGAAGAAATTCTTCTTTCCATATGGTTCTTTCTCCATTAAGGATGGGTCTGAGATAAGGTTCTGGGAGGATAAATGGTTGGGCAATACCACTCTCCGCGAACAATATCCGGCGCTATATGATATAGTCCAAGGACGTCATAAGAGTGATACGCTCGCTCAAGTGTTGGTAGAAAACATTCCAACAGCGACATTTAGAAGAGATCTTGTTGGTCCCAGATTGGCCTCATGGCACGAGATGCTTCAACGGCTAGTTAATGTCAATTTGACACAAGGGACTGATGAATTTCGGTGGAATTTACAAATGAGTGGAAAATTCACGGTGGACTCAATGTATACAGCTCTCATCCAACCAGATGTACCAGTCGATAATAATAAGAAAATCTGGAAGATGAAGATTCCACTGAAAAACAAAGTTTTCGCGTGGTATCTTCGTCGAGGGGTTATTCTTACTAAAGACAACCTTGCAAAACACAACTGGCATGGACGCAAACAGTGTGTCTTCTGTCATAAGGATGAGACGATCAAACACTTATTCTTCGAGTGCAATTTTCCAAGTTCTATATGGTCCATTATCCAGATTGGTTCTACTATTTACCCACCCAAAAGCATTGCAAATATTTTTGGCAACTGGCTGAATGGGGTGGATAATAGGTTCAAACAACCTATCAGGATAGGAGCGCTAGCCGTAATATGGTCACTATGGCTATGTAGAAATGATAAGGTTTTAATGATAAGAAGTGTTCTCTTATGCAGGTTATCTACAAAACTACTACTACTCTTCATTTGTGGTCTCAGTTGCAACGTGTGGAGCATCGAGACCTGTTTATGGAGGTGTGTACCAGACTGGAGGATACAGCGAGCGACTTTCTATCCCGACATGGATGGCAGCATAATTTGCGGATCGTCCCTCCACCTCCTTAGGCGTTTTTACATTTTATCTTTATGATATGTAATTCGCCTCATTTATTTGTTTCGTACTTCAGACTTTTTTCGGCTGTGTGCATCCTGGTTATGCAGAAGCTGGGTGTAATACTTAAATCTTTAAGTAATAAAGCTCCCTTTATCTAAAAAAATTCTCTGTATGGTCCTAATTGTTAAGGAGATTTACATTTCAGAAATCAATATAACATCCACATTGTCTACATCTTATTACCTGGCCATCACAACAAAGCACGGCCTCTAAAAAGAACAATGCCAGCAAATTTTCACACCCCAAACGTCCACTTGGACCACTTCCGAGCAATAGGTAAAAAAATTTAATGGCTGTATTTAACAGCTGAAATTGCAGAACACCAACCTGCAGCGACAGAGAGAAAGAAACGACAAATTTGTTTTACACACACATGAACAGCCCGTATCAGATCCATGTCGTAACGCGCGCTTAGCAAGTGCCTGACAGCGTGAGCATCTTGTTACGGGCTCGAGGAGCCTTCAGAAGCCACAACCTGATTGACAAAGGGCCAACCTGAGAAAGAAGATCTTTCAGCATAGCCGCTTCGAGAAGAACCTGACAATCAGAAAGGAAAGAAACCCTGCTCCATCCCAGCGCCTTGTCAACAAGAACAGACAGCAGCAAGGGCTCCTGCAACTAAGAAGTCGCCCAAGAAGACACATCCTGGATGAACTTTAATTTTCCTGTCAACGTTGTCTAGAAACACACACATCCCAACAGAGTTGTTCTACCGCAGAATTGTACGCCGTGTCACTGAAGGTAAACGAACCTGCATCCAAAGAGAAAGGAGGATTTCTACGAACCCGGTTAGGAATAGTGACATCACAGTTCTTTATGTGCTTTTGTTAAATACTGGGCAGGGCTACATAATTCTGCAGATCGTGATGACCTGGTAGCTAATGCTTTGCTGAATCTCGCTACTTCGGGTGGCCCGCATCTTCTATTTCGCAACTGACACAACTGAGTATGTTCGCAGAGACTAATGCCCATGAAGAACCTTGGAAACTACTATTAGAGTATAGGTCGGTTAGGTTATGACTAGGTCGGTTATGCTGTTTGAGTTGTAATCTATCTCTAGTTTGAGTTGTAATCTATCTCTAGTATTCTTGCTCTACAAGTTTTATATTCCATATAAGCAGCCCTTTGAGGCAACGATCAATACAATCAATAGTCTCCAATTATCCCAAACTATCATGGTATCAGACGCCTAGGTTTTCCGCACCTGGCATGGCTCCGCCCGCCCCTCCGCCGCTGCCGCCGCGGCCTCTCTTCTCCATGGCCGAGTTCCGCGCCGCCGGAGCCCCTTCTACCCCTTCTTCTTCCTCCACCAATATCCAACACAGCTATCCCTCACCACCTCAAATCTCTCTAGCCGACAGGATCACCGATGTCTCTCTCTTTATTCCGATCTCGCTTGATCTCGGCGCCCACAACTATTACCATTGGCGCCACCTCTTCCATATACACCTTGGCCACTGCGGTCTTTGCCACCATATCCAACCATGCTCCACTCCGCAGCCCACCAACCCTAGATGGGTAAAGGATGACCTCGCCATCATACAGTGGATCTACACCCGCATCTCCACCGACCTCTTCAACCTCGTCTCCACTGAAGATGCCACGGCTGCTGAGCTTTGGGCCTCTCTCAAACAGTTGTTCCAGGACAACTCCGACGCCCGCATCAACGCGCTCCACACCGAGCTTCGCACGACCACCCAGGGCGCCTCTGCGGTCACCGTCTACTGCCAACGGATCAAGGCCATCGGCGATGAACTCCGTGAACTTGGTGATCACGTTGAGGATCGCACGCTCATCAACGCCCTCCTCGTCGGGCTAAGTGACCAGTTCGAGAAGCAGCAGTCCTTCATCCCCATGATCAAGCCCTACCCAACCTTTGCCGAGGTCCTCTCCATCCTCCAACTCGAGGCCCAAACTCAAGCTCGCAAGGCAGCCCGGTCTCCTCATCAGGTGTTTCACGCCAACGCTGCCGCCGAGAACCGCGTCGCCACCGACACCCGTCCGGCCGCCGCGCCCCCGCCACCTGCCACGGCCGCCGCGGCGCCACCACCTCCACCAGGCTGGCGTCCAAGCCCCAACTATCGGGGCAAGAATCCGATCTACAGGCCTCCTCAACCTCGACCTGCAGCTCCTACGACGTCATCACATGCTCCGGGGTCGTCGTCATCGCATGCTCCAGGGCCGCCAACTCCTTCGACATGGCAGCCGCAGCACGACCCATGGACCGGCCTCGTGCAGGCCTGGCCAATGCCCTGGTCTGCCCCCTCTCCATACGGTGCACCTCCAGCATACACGGGCACGTGGAGCCCCGGCGTTCACCCCGCCACCGGCTCTACTGGCCTCCTTGGATCCCGGCCACCGGCGCACGTCTACACCGCCATGACTACTCCACCTCCGAGCGCACCAGGACCTCCGCATCCCTACTTCAACATGGCACCATATGGGTATGGCGGTCAGCCGCCTCCTCCTCACTACGCCAACATATATGCTCATGCACCCGCGGCAACATCACAACAACCGACATGGGACCAAGCCGCCTTCATCAACGCCATGAACAACTTCACGCTAAACCAAGGTACGGATTGGATTTTCGATTCTGGTGCATCCTCGCATATGTCTTCAAATATGAATTTGTTGCCAGCTTGTTTTCCTTCTGCTTTCTCCACAATCACCATCGGCGATGGCTCCACAATTCCAGTCTCATGCACCGGCCACTCTTTCATTCATTCTTCCTCCGCACCTTTTAGTTTACGCAATATTCTTGTCGTTCCTTCACTAATTAAAAATCTTATTTCCGTTCGCCAATTCACCATTGACAATCAAGTTATTCTTGCTTTTGACCCCTTTGGTTTGTCTGTGAAGGATCTGAAAACGGAGGAGGTTCTGGCTCGGTACAATAGCACGGGTGATTTTTATCCGCTCCATGACGCACCTACATCCTCACCTCGTGCCATGCTCGCCTCCGTTGATTTGTGGCATCGTCGCCTCGGCCACCCCAACAACACCACTTTGTCATCTGTGCTTCAAGAATTTAGTATTTCTAGCTCTAGTGTCTCTCATGATCCCTCTCTTTGTAATGCCTGTCAATGCGGCAAACATGTTAGATTACCTTTTGGCACTTCTACTACTTCTAGCACTTTTCCATTTGAACTACTACATTGTGATTTATGGACCTCTCCCATCCCTAGTGTTTCGGGTTATAAATATTATCTTGTGATTTTGGATGATTACTCTCATTATATTTGGACCTTTCCTATACGTGCCAAATCCGATGTCCATGCAATTTTTCTCAATTTTCGGCAGTATGTTCTCACGCACTTTGGCTTGCCCATTCGTTTTATTCAATGTGATAACGGCCGTGAATTTGACAATACACAAAATCGCATTTTTTTTCTCTCTCAAGGCATTCTTCTTCGTTTTTCATGTCCCTACACATCCCCACAAAACGGAAAAGCTGAACGCTCGCTTCGTTCCATCAACGACATTCTTCGCACGTTGCTTTTACAGGCCTCTCTTCCTTCTCATTTTTGGGCAGAAGCTCTTCGTACCGCCACCCTTCTTTTAAATATTCGCCCCACCAAAACATGTCCTCTCTATACACCTTTTCAATCCCTTTTCCTCTCTCATCCTGACTACCTTTCTTTGCGCGTTTTTGGTTGCCTATGTTTTCCCAACACCGCCTCTAACTCCTCTAATAAACTCGAGCCACGATCTTTGCCTTGCATTCATCTTGGTCTCTCCGACGGTCACAAAGGATATCGTTGTTTTGACCCATCGTCCGGTCGTGTGCTTATTTCTCGTCACGTTACTTTCGATGAGAATATTTTTCCCTACGCTGCAACAACCTCCACACCATTCCCTTCCCCATCCACCGCAATTCCCAAAACCCCTGCCATCCTACACCCTGCCGCCACCCCTATTGTTGAGCATGTGTCGCCGCCTCATACGCCTACCTCCTCGCCGACAACGGCAACCGTCTTCTCTTCCCCACCGGCCGATCACTCCTCGGTCATGTCCCCCAACTCTACCGAGACCGATGACTCTCCAGCTTCGACCAACCCCAACCCCAGTCCATCTCCTACCGAGACTACCACCTCTCCTGACTCTCCCTCCTCTACGCCGCCCCTTCCACGCAATGCCGTTCCGACCAATCCTCCTACCAATGATCATGTTATGTGCACGCGCGGCAAACACGGCTTTCTTATTCCTATAACACGGCTCAATCTCACGGCTACACCGACGCTTTCCCCTATTCCCACTTCCTACAAACGTGCTCTCCTTGATCCTCTTTGGCTTTCTGCTATGCGTGATGAATTTGAGGCTCTTCAGCAAAACAATACATGGACTCTCGTTCCAAAACCACATGGTGTTAATGTTGTTTCCGGCAAATGGGTTTTCGACACAAATTTCACGCGGATGGCACTCTTGCTCGTTACAAAGCTAGATGGGTTTGCCGTGGTTTCTCCCAGCAACATGGTGTCGATTTTGATGAGACTTTCTCTCCCGTTGTTAAGCCTAGCACCATACGTGTTGTTCTTAGCCTTGCTGTTTCCTCTTCTTGGCCGATTCATCAGCTAGATGTCAAAAATGCTTTTCTCCATGGCACTCTCAATGAAACAGTATATTGTCAACAACCCTCCGGCTTTGAGAATCCCACTTCTCCCAATCTTGTTTGTCTGCTTAACAAATCCCTATATTGTCTAAAACAGGCACCACGTGCATGGTTTCAACGATTTGCCACTTTCATTCAAACCATCGGTTTTATCTCCTCTAAGTCTGATTCCTCTCTCTTTATTTTTCAATCTTCTGAACACACCGCCTATCTTTTGCTTTATGTAGATTATATCATTCTCACAGCTAGCTCCGATTCCTTTCTACACCATATTATTTCATGTCTCAATAAAGAATTCTCTATGACTGATCTTGGTTCTCTCCATCATTTTCTTGGTATCACCGTCTCTCGCACAAAAACCTCTCTTTTTCTATCCCAACGCCAATATCTTTTAGATTTGCTTGATCGTTCTGGTATGAGCGATTGTCAACCCTCTCGCACTCCGGCTGACATTGGTGCCAAATTATCTGCCGACGGTGATCCCGTTTCTGACCCCACAGAATACCGTAGCATCACTGGTGCTCTCCAATATGCCACTCTCACTCGTCCTGACATATCTTATTCTGTTCAACAAGCTTGCCTCTTTATGCACGATCCCCGCAAACCTCATCTTAATCACGTCAAACGGATTCTTCGATATCTTAAAGGCACCCTCGATCATGGTCTTCTTATTAATTCTTCCTCTCCAACAAGCTTGACAGTATATTCTGATGCAGATTGGGCAGGTTGTCCGGATACTCGACGATCTACATCCGGCTATTGTGTTTATTTGGGTGATAATCTTGTTTCTTGGTCTTCTAAAAGGCAGGTGACCGTTTCTAGGTCCTCCGCTGAAGCTGAATATCGGTCGGTTGCTCATGCCGTGGCCGAGGCGGTGTGGTTACGCCAGCTTCTTGTCGAGCTTCATAGACCAATTGAGCGTGCAACTATTGTCTATTGCGATAACATCTCTGCTGTCTATATGGCCTCCAATCCAGTTCAGCATCGACGCACCAAGCATATTGAAATCGATATACACTTTGTTCGTGAAAAGGTGGCCCTTGGCGAGGTCCGTGTTCTTCATGTTCCCACGAGTGCGCAGTTTGCTGATATCTTCACAAAGGGGCTACCGACTACACCCTTCACCGACATACGCTCCAGTCTCAACATCGTTACACCTGACCGTTGACACTGCGGGGGGATATTAGAGTATAGGTCGGTTAGGTTATGCCTAGGTCGGTTATGCTGTTTGAGTTGTAATCTATCTCTAGTTTGAGTTGTAATCTATCTCTAGTATTCTTGCTCTACAAGCTTTATACTCCATATAAGCAGCCCTTTGAGGCAACGATCAATACAATCAGTAGTCTCCAATTATCCCAAACTATCAACTACTTCTGTTTTTCACCTGATGATGATTTCATGTCGTTCAAAGATCCATGTTCTGTTCCATCTTGTCAGTTTGGCTGCGGTTGGGTTTCTGTTTGTTTGTGTGCAGTTTAGAGAGAGACTTCTATTTTCTTGATCGGGATTAAATTTTATATATTACTCCAGCGTCTCCCCCGTGATCTTACTTCGGGATAAAACCTGTGATATTTTCTTACTGCAAGGATAAGTAGAGAGGAAACCTCTATTACGATCTCCTAGCTTCTCAAAGGCCGCCGGGGCTACGTGAGCATCGAAACCAGCTGGAGCAAGTAGAATCATTCCAATCTGCTCTGCCTCTCTCACCACCCTACTAGTGAACATCATCTCAAGACCTTATAACGCAAAATTGTACCTTAGTTTTAAAATATAAACCTTTTTAGTAAGTTAAATAGCTAGCTAAAACGGCTGACATTGTCACACGGAGGAGTACTTACACTGAACCGATAACACAAAAATAGGAAGAAAACTACGGAAGACACGAACTAAATGAGAAGCCACTGTTTTGGAGGAGAAGCGAGTATTCAGTTTTTCACCCTAGTAAAATAATAACTAGGGTTTGCCTTTTTCTCCTGGGTTTGACACACCAGCCAGTCTCATCTAGAGAGCAGTTCTATACTAGCAGCTCTTATCCTTTCTTTTATGTGAAAAAGAGCAGGATCCCGTTAATCAACTAGAGACAGAAAAGGAGTTGATGTACAAGTGAATATACCTTCGGAAGCAGCGCACACTGAGGCTCTCAGAAACCACTTCTTGAAGATGATCTTCTCTGCCCACTGCCTTGCAACAACGTGCCCGAACTACAGAAATAAATAAATAAATAAATAAATAAATAAGGCAACCCGAGTTAGTTTGAATTTACATGAGAGCACACATCAGCCCATTGATCCAAATCCAATAAACCTACCTCATGACTCATGAGCAACCATATCAGCAAGTGCAGCATCTGTCTTGAAAACTTTCAGCAATCGAGGTGAAGCATCCATGTCCCTCCGCAGTTTTGCACTATGCTGAAGGGACTCGTGGAAGGTGTTTCATCTACCACGTCGAAGTCAGTGAGTCTCGGCGGCGTGGCGTTGCGGGGTCTTGACTTCGGGTTGATGGACTCGCGCATGGTGGCGTTGTTGGCATCGTGGGGATGTCGACGGTAGACCGTTTTTGCTAGGTCATGGTGTTGAACTGGTACTCCAGTTTTAGATGATGTGTGTTGGTGTTAATCACCCCCATCATATTGGTAGCGACCCTTGTTGCCGAGAGGTTGATTTCAGTTTGTTTTCAACATTTTACTTTGTAAATCTTGTTGGATTTAATAAGTGTGAATGGCTGTGTGCATCACTCGGTGCAGAGGCCGGTGAATCGCACCCTCCTTTTCTAAAAAAAAAAGCAATCCAGTGGGCACTATAGTCTTGCCAGCGGGCTAGCACCATATAGTGACGCACTATATCTTCCACAAGCATCACCTCCCAAATAAGACAATTTAGAAGACCCGTCGCCGGCTATGCTCTATGTGTGCTCCCTAGCTTACTCCTCAAAACCTCCATGGACGAGCCAGTGGTGCCACGATGGAGCATGACGCTGTTATGGCCCTCGATAACGAGGTGGCTTTGGGCGACACGGAAAGTTTCAAAGTGATATTGTTGAGGCGGACACAGTCAGGGTCAAGTATAATGGAAGCATCCTTCTCCTTGAGGTAGGCAAAGCGGGTCTCGTTGAGCTCGCGCTCCTCCATGGGAAAGCAGTGAACAAAGTGGGTGCGGTTGGTGAAGGGCACGGTCTCAAGGTATCCGTAGTCGGGAATCACAATAACCGCACCACCGATGCCGATAGGGTGAGAGGCACCATTGCCACGGAGACCCTCCGTGGGTCATTGTACCATCAAGAGTATATACGGGTGAAGTGGGTCACTGGTCTAGGCGGGAAGGTGCAGTAGTGCCGAGTGAGTGGCCGATTGGAAAGAAGGTGAAATTTCACGGTTCGTATTTCGTATGTACCCTTCGTTAGCTGTAAACTAGACCGACCTACCCAGTGTCAAGCTTCATGTGCTAACCACAATTTTATAAGACCGATCTGATGGAAAGTGCTAGCACAATCCACATGTACTGTAACACCCCCTCTCACGTGTGACCTGGAGGGGTCAACACGTGCACACAAATCTCAGAGGTATACGGCTCGGCCAATACGTGAACTCAGAGGTATTACTCAAGAAGTCTATATGTGTACTCAGAGGTATGGCTCAACAGACGTATACGTGGACACAAAGTGCGCTACAACAATTTAAATAAAGCACGAAAGCTGTAACTCGAACTCGAGACCTTGATTCTGATGCCATGTCAAGCTTCATGTGTTAACCACAATTCCATAAGACCGATCTGATGGAATATACTGTAACACCCAGCTCCTGATTTTGATCCGCCGCTTTACTGCCGGAAATGGTGATCCAAGCGAGCCCCCCTCCCCAACTTATGGGGGCGACGAAGGTGTGGTGCCACCTGTGCTGCATTTGGCGGTTGACATACAACCTGTGCAGCGTAGAAAAAAGAGTCCCCACATGGTGCCCAAAGAGATCTGGGGCTACGAGGTTGTGTAGCGGCATAAAAAGGTCAAACAGTTCATCTCGTTGCATTTTTTCTTTCTTGTTCTTCTTGGCAGCGGGGGCGGACGCGTATGATTATTTGCAAGGAGGGTCGGTTCATATGGATCCAAGGCTACGGGTTAACCCTATCACAGCGCTGCCTTGCCCTCAGATGTGTCGTGACACCGAACCGACTCTACTGCACCTGAAGGGAATATGCCCTAGAGGCACTTAATAAACATAGTTTATTGGCTATATCCCAATCGTTCATTATATGTTTTACACCATGCTATAACTGTATTAAGCGAAAACATTAATACAGGTGTGGTAGATAAACAACCAGGTCCCTAGTAGCCTCTACTAAGACTAGTTTCGTTGCGCGATTGATGATCAAGGTTTTCTGATCATAGGGCATGGCGCCAGTCGGCAATGGAAGTCATATCGTTAGGAGTAACGATGTGATGGACATACCCAGTATTTGTAGGACATAGTCATTACGCCTTAAGACCGTGAGACCAACTCTTATTGTTATTCCTGGAAGATACTTTGATCGCACCAAACGTCGTATCTTATTTAGTATGACAATAACGGTGATACTTTTGGGTATCGAAAAGGAGTAGTTGAGACGAGGGGTCAGCAACGGGATTTGTCAGTCCGCATAGCCGGATAGATACTCTAGGGCCCACTCGGTGAGATTATGTCAAATGAGTTTGCAAACATGTGACTAGGTCACCAGCTGACATAATATCATAGACGAGTAGAAGATAGCGATGTCGGTAACGAGATCATGCTAGGTATGGAGATATCTGAGAATGATGCTCGGACACGCTAAGTATCGCCATGACAAAGGGTTTAAGACTATACGTCCAGGTTTGATAGATGAAAGTCATTCGTTATATCACAGGGATTAATTCATGGGGTCCAGGCCTACGAGTTAGTCGTTTATCATAGAGGAGTCTTGATCGTACCTGTTATTATATCGAACCGCTAGGGTAACACACTTAAGGGGTTTCGACAAGTCAACCGGAAAGGAAAGAGATCACCGGGAGCGTCCCGGGAGGGGTCCGATGGAGATCGGGCAGCGCCGAAAGAGTTTTCGGAGCTAGGAAAAATTATATATATTATGTTTGATATTAATTAGTGTAATTAATATGCAAATATGATTTTATATATTTATTTTCGAATTTATTTAGACTGATTTCCCTAAATGGGCCTTCTGGTCGAAAGAAGTCCCATGGGGGAAAACCCTCAAGGGAATTTTGTGGGGGAGGCTTGGCTGGCCTAGGTGGGCCAAATGGGGCCCACCTAGGGCCGGCGCACCAGCCTTGGCCGAACCAGGCATGTGGGATAGTCCCACATTGCCTGGCTGGCAAGGTTGGCTCCCCCTGGGAGCCTATATAAGAAGGGGCACCCCTGGCCTTTTAATTCACCAATTAATTCCCAATTTCTCTCTCGATCTCGTGGTTCCCTTGACGGAGCCGCGCCGAGTAGAGGAGGGGGATCTCTTCCACCATAGCCCGCTGCCGCGCTGCTGGTGTTCCGGTCCAAGTCTTCCGCTGCTCGTCCTGGACTGGAGCTTCGGAGGCCGTCGTCTCCACCGTATGTGTGTGACGCCCTGCGAGGTGCTACGCTAGCGGTACTCGGAGGCCTACTTCCTCCACCCGACCTCAGGGTCATCTTGGTCGTCTTCGTTGCGCCGAGTTCTCCGCGACCTAGAGGTCGGCTACGGCGTCTTCAACGTCAACGCTTGTGCGGGAGCGTAATCCCCGCTATTCGGTCTACGAGGGTATGTGTTCCGATCTCCGCCGTACTTCTATATCTGCATAGTGTAGATCTTGGCTAGTTTAAGGATATCGTTGCTAGAATTTTTTTGTTTTCTGCACACGATCCCCTTCAGTGGTATCAGAGCCGATTGAAGAACCAAGTAGAGGAGGGGGATCCCTGCGAGGTGCTGCGCTAGCGGTACTCGGAGGCCTACTTCCTCCACCCGACCTCAGGGTCATCTTGGTCGTCTTCGTTGCGCCGAGTTCTCCGCGACCTAGAGGTCGGCTACGGCGTCTTCAACGTCAACGCTTGTGCGGGAGCGTAATCCCCGCTATTCGGTCTACGAGGGTATGTGTTCCGATCTCCGCCGTACTTCTATATCTGCATAGTGTAGATCTTGGCTAGTTTAAGGATATCGTTGCTAGAATTTTTTTGTTTTCTGCACACGATCCCCTTCAGTGGTATCAGAGCCGATTGAAGAGCCAAGTAGAGAAGGGGGATCTCTTCCACCATAGCCCGCTGCCGCGCTGCTGGTGTTCCGGTCCAAGTCTTCCGTTGCTCGTCCTGGACTGGAGCTTCGGAGGCCGTCGTCTCCACCGTATGTGTGTGACGCCCTGCGAGGTGCTGCGCTAGCGGTACTCGGAGGCCTACTTCCTCCACCCGACCTCGGGGTCATCTTCGTCGTCTTCGTCGCGCCGAGTTCTCCGCGACCTAGAGGTCGGCTACGGCGTCTTCATCGTCAACGCTTGTGCGGGAGCGTAATCCCCGCTATTCGGTCTACGAGGGTATGTATTCCGATCTACGCCGTACTTCTATATCTGCATAGTGTAGATCTTGGCTAGTTTAAGGATATCGTTGCTAGGAAATTTTTTGTTTTCTGCACACGATCCCCTTCAGCACCTTCGTCGCAGGTTCAAATCCTACTCGGAGCTCATTATTTTAATTTAATGCTAGTGATCTTTTCCGCTTAGAAAAAAAAACAGGGCGTTGGTTCTTGTTTTTTTCGGTCGGCGATGGTCCGGTTTTAAAAATGCGTCTGTAGCTCTGACATCGAGTTGTGACGCCCGACGACACGCCTCGGCCTCCCATCTTTTGGGCGATGATGGTTGTTTCTAGGCTGGAGTTGGGCTCAACCCTGAAAGTGCATGGTTGCCCCCATACGTGGTTTTGGTAATTAATGACAATCCTTATGGACTAATGTTTACGTTGAGATATTCTTTATAGATCTTGTCCATGGGAAATTATAGGAGTTCATGTGTTGGACTCTTCAAGATGACTTAATGACCAATGCTCTATTCAAGGATTTATATGATGAATGGTCATGTGTAGAGTTGAGCTCATTGAAAGTATGGCTTGGAATAGAAGATTGAGTGAACAATCATGTTTACCTCCAAGCTATCATACATATCAAGAGAAGAAGATGAAGTGCAAGTTCAATATGATGCATATCGGAAGATATCCTTTGATTGAAGTTTGCAAAGTAAACATGAAGACAAAGCTTAGCGAGTCCCTTCCATAACGGAGTATGGGGGAGCATTTGGAGAAGTCTTCATCAAGCATGTGCTAGCAAGCACAATCAAGAAAGGTGTTTCAACTTGAGAGAGTCAAGATCTTCATCATCGAGCTCAGGTGGAATGCGCAAGGCAAAGGTATGATCTTGATAGGTTTTCTCTCTTACCGGTCTCATGGTGTTAGTAGGAGACCGGGTTTTAGGATAGATGACGTACTATCAAGAGGGGCTCTCAAGTGAGTAACTTGATCGCATTGCTGTGGAGAGCTCAAACCTTTGCATACTTGGCTTCTCATATTTCTTGGTTATTATTTGGATTTTATTGTGGTGAGAAATTAGAGCTTGCTTCATCTCCATGTCAAGCTCTAGTTCACCGAAAACAGTTTTACTTTGAAAAACTTGTTGTGTTTTCCGTGGCGGAAATATTGTCGGTTCAACCGTGAGGAAAGTCCCACACCTTTCCATGTGTGGTGATTTTACTCTATTTATTTGGATGCTTTTCGTCGCTATCTTTCCAACAAAAGTGGTCTCACCTCATTCGGAGTTCATTCGCAAAAGTTATAGCAGTTTTCGTGTTCAGTTTTGCAGCAGCTTTTTCTTATGCCGGAGTTTCCGGTCCCCAGGACCGGAGTCTCCGGACTCAACGTTTTTCTCCAAAGCTGCTTTGAAGTTGTTCATTCCCTGGTGGGGGGCGGAGTTTCCGGCCTCAAAGGCCGGAGTTTCCGCCCCTGGATGAACTTTTCGGCCCAGGGCACCGGAGAGTTTGCCCAAGCCTCGGATGTGTTGACGGTGTTCAGCCTCTGGTGGGGGCCGGAGTTTCCGGTCCCAGTAGGCCGGAGTTTCCGCCCCTGGCCGGAGTTTCCGGCCCTACTGACCGGAAACTCCGGTGTGAAGTTTTCATACAACGGCTCTTTTTCGTGGAACCTATAAAAAGGCCCCTTCTTCCCCAGTGAGAGTAGCTCTTCCAAGCACGAATTTTCCCCCTCTCTCTTCTCCATTGTTGACCTTGGAAAGCTTGCCCCTCTCTCATTTCCTCCCATGATTCTTGCATATCTTTGAGGGATTTGAGAGAGGAGATCTAGATCTACATTTCCACCAATCCATCTCTCCTCTAAGTGAGGGGAACCTATAGATCTTGATCTTGGAGTTCTTGGTGCATCTCCTCTTTGTTCTTCCTCTCTTATTCCCCCATAAGCATTTGTTGCTTTGTTGGAATTCGAGAGTGAAGGATTTGAGCACTTGTGCTCTTGCCTTTTGCATTTGGTGCATCGGTGTGCTCTCCACGAGGATTTGTGGAAGTTGAAAGTTTGTGAGCTTGTTACTCTTGGGTTCTTGGACCCTAGACGCCTTTGTGGTGGTTGGACCCTTGTGTGGTCACTTGAAGCCGTTTGGGAGCCCCCAATCCCATTGTGGGTGTGCCCCGGATTGTTGTTTTTGAAAGCCATTCGGGAGCACCCAATACCATTGTGGGTTGTGCCCCAGATTGTTGATGAAAGGCTC
Organism: Poa annua; assembly: GCA_026929855.1. NCBI lineage: Eukaryota > Viridiplantae > Streptophyta > Magnoliopsida > Poales > Poaceae > Poa > Poa annua. The sequence goes on along the minus strand of CM049431.1, from coordinate 71,428,461 downwards.
CGGATTCCGCCTCGAAGGAATTCCGATAGTTGAAGGTGAACCAAGTCTTTGTGGTGCGGTTCATCGGATAAGAAGGTGAAACCTTTGTGGTTGTTGAACCGTTGTGTCGGTTCACACCTCTCCAACGAGACGTACTCCCTTAACAAGGAGGAACTCGGGATTACATCCTCGTCTCCGCGTGTCTTGGTTATTTCTATACCCGAGCTTTTTACTTATGCAATTTACATTGTGATAGCCTTCGTGCTTAAAGTATTCTCTAGCTATCACCTTGTTGTTTGTCTTTCTTAGCATAAGTTGTTGGTGCACATAGGTAAGCCTAGATTATTTAGGTTGTCGGCTTGTTGATTTAAACACCTAGTTTTATTCCGCATTTAATAAGACTAAACCGGAAAGGTTTTAAACCGCCTATTAACCCCCCCTCTAGGCGACATCATTGTCATTTCAAAGCCTAGGCCACATTTAAAACCTTAGCTAATATTGTCTATAAGAAAATTGCAAGGCCATGGTCCCGGGGTGGTGCTATTTCATGACCTGGTCGTGCGGTAGCACCTGCCGCACACCACCCCCTCCCCCCCACCATTAGAGTAGTTAAATGGGCCGGTCCACTTCGCACGGAACAATTTTTTATATTTTGAACAATTTTTAAATTTAGAAGGTATTCGTGAACAATTTTAATTTTAAATGTGAACAAATTTTTAAATGTGAACAAAAAAATTGAATGTGAACAAAATTTAAATTTGAATAATTTTTCAAATCTGATTTTTTTAATGTGACCAATTTTGAATTAAATAATATTTAAATTTAAACAATTTTTGAATATGAACATTTTTAGTTTATCAACACAAAAACCCTATGAACAAAAAATAATAGAAAAAACTAATAAAAATCATAAAATAATAATAAAATAAAAAATGAACAAAATAAGATATACTTAAAAAAGTTAAACGAAAAAAGAAATATAAACAAAAAAAAAACTGAAAAAGGAAAAGGAAAAGGAAAAAAGAAAAAAAGAAAAACAAAACCAGGCCGTCACTATTGGGCCGGCCCACCACGCTCCGGAGGGGGTGGGCGTGCTCTAATAGCGCACGACCTGGTCGTGAAATAGATTTTCCCTGGTCGCAGTCTCCTCGGGCTTAGTTATGTCCATGTTCAATTTGTATTGCCCCTGTTGACAAATACTGAGGTTACATTGACACTTTTTCACACGTGCGTCTCACGCTGGACACAAGATTTAGAAAATATAAAAGTTGAAGAAAAAATTGATCAAAATTGAGACATCGTTTTATGAACGAATTGAGTATCGGGGTTACCCTCACACTTCTAGGCATGTGTGTCTCGATCTAGAAAATATAAAAGTTGGAGAAAAAATTGAGACATGGTTTTATGAATGGAGTGAGTATTACCCTCACACTTCTAGGCATGTGTGTCTCGATCTAGAAAATATAAAAGTTGGAGAAAAAATGAGACATGGTTTTATGAATGGAGTGAGTATTACCCTCACACTTCTAGACATGCGTGTCTCGATATAGAAAACATTAAAGTTGGAGAAAAGGAATATAATGACCAGAGTGGGATTTAAACCACGCCCTTTCGGACCAGAACCTTAATCTGGCGCCTTAGACCAACTCGGCCATCTGATCATTTATGAATTTTCGGCGTTTTTTATGTCTCTTATCGGCAATGGAGCGATATATCTCACACCTCTACTCGATTGCCGCGAGTGATCATTACACTCACGGGTAGACCCTACGTTATTCACATTCACGAACATGATTCGGATCGACCGATCAGCCCTGTAAACCTCTCCCGCATTCCACAGCTCCGCTCCGTACAGCAGACGACGAGAAAGCGATCCAGAACCAATATAGGTTTTCAGTTTTCCATGTCAGCAACGGCATTTCCTTGAAAAAGGTTTTTTCGCCCGCTATATAAATATAGTAATCATCCGGTATAATTTTTTGTTGATGATTGGTTTGAGAGGTTGCTTATCACGTGTGCCACGAGTCCACGGCTGGGGAAAACGACATAGTCATACCAAAAAAAAAGAAAAAAGAAAAAGAAAACAAATCCAACATTGACGGATCAACGAATGACTCGCAACCGCTGCATCCTCTCCGGTGTATTCCCACCACGATTCTAGCACTCTGAATCGTCGCGTACCAAACAACACCTGGAAAGCGATGACGACGACGATGCTGCTGGGACTGGTCCTAGGGTTTCCCCCTGTATGCTCCAATGACCATGCCTCTCAAGAAGGAAGGTGACGCTCGCAAGCGTCAACGTGTCAGTGCCAAAGCGATAGGGAAGTCTCCCCACCCCAAAAAACCACATGCCGGAAAAAATGTAGCGCTCCACTAATCTTGTCGCACACCAACATACGCCATCACGGTCTTGTAGTCAGCACTGCCGTTTTACCATGGCAAACATTGCAGGGCTGATAGACACGAGACGAAATAAGTATAGACAAGGACCGACAATTATCACAACCACGTGGGAGGGTAAACCTCCACCGCCAGAGACGGTAGATGACCGGACGCGACGACAAGAGTACACCATGCCATTGAAGCCGGAGGGCAGCAATAGCACAACCACCTTGAGGACTTTCTCCACCAAGCCGACTGAACACGGTAGCAACGACACATCAGGCCGAGTCCGAGGGGGCTCATAATGTCCCTGCCGTCACGTTGCAATAAGGACACACTAGGCCGAGCCCCGGGAGGCTAGTAAAGTCCCCGCCGCCATGCTGTTGCACGAAGACCGCCACCGCCGTAGCCCTCCAATCGGCCCCATAGGCTCGACCGGACCCATAGAGGCACGTGAAGCTTCCACCGCCATCCCCACGAGTCATTCAACATGCCAATCGGAGGCAGCACGACCGAGCCCGCCCTGACCCCTATCGGGCCAGAAGGGCCCAGATCCGGGTTTGCAGGGCCGGAGCGCCGTCACCTCATCCACCACCCATGCTGCACTTGGGGGTCGACCCCCGCAGCCACGCCAAACCTTCGTCAAACATTCACATGTATCTAGACATGTATTTTTTTCTCTTTGTTCACTCATTTTAATCGTTACCTAGACAATATGTGTAATAGCTCAAATGTCTTATATTGAAAACGGAGGGAGTAGTTTGTAAAGCTGTTGTTGCATTAAAAAAATAATGAGGAGAATTTGTGGACTTCTGGAGTCTTGTTTATAACATGCATATATTTGTATTTTCAAAATCTCAATCAAAACTTTATTAAATGAGAAAAGAGTTTCTATCTAACTAGAGAACCCAAGTCAGAAAATCTGGTTATACATCAAAACGACTAAAAACTCTAATATAAAGAACATGTATGTTTAGAAGGAGAGCAACCGATTACAAGAACTGATTGAATCACTGCACTGGTAGGCCTCTAACATACTATCTTAAAAAAAAGAACATGTCTGTCTGGCACATAAGTGTATTGTGCATCACGAACATGATTCTGATCGACCGATCAGCCTGTAAACCTCTCCCGCGTTCCACAGCTCCGCTCCGTACAGCAGGAGACGAGAAAGCGATCCAGAACCAATATAGGTTTTCAGTTTTCCTTGTCAGCAACGGCATTTTCTTGAAAAAGGTTTTTTCTATATAAATATAGTAAGCATCCCGTATAATTTTGAGTCCACGGCTGGAGCAAACGACATAGTCATAAAAAAAAGGAAAAAGAAAACAAAAAATCCGACATTGACGGATCAACGAAAAACGAAATGACTCGCAACCGCTGCATCCTCTCCGGTGTATTCCCACCACGAACCTAGCACAATGAATCGCCGCGTACCAATCAGCACCTGAAAAACAATGACGACGACAATGCTGCTTGGGCTGGTCCTACGGTTTCCCCCGGTATGCTCCAACGATCATGCCTCTCAAGAAGGAAGGTGACGCTCGCAAGCGTCAACGTGTCAGTGCCAAAGCGATAGGGAAGTCTCCCCACCCCAAAAAACCACATGCCGGAAAAAATGTAGCGCTCCACTAATCTTGTCGCACACCAACATACGCCATCACGGTCTTGTAGTCAGCACTGCCGTTTTACCATGGCAAACATTGCAGGGCTGATAGACACGAGACGAAATAAGTATAGACAAGGACCGACAATTATCACAACCACGTGGGAGGGTAAACCTCCACCGCCAGAGACGGTAGATGACCGGACGCGACGACAAGAGTACACCATGCCATTGAAGCCGGAGGGCAGCAATAGCACAACCACCTTGAGGACTTTCTCCACCAAGCCGACTGAACACGGTAGCAACGACACATCAGGCCGAGTCCGAGGGGGCTCATAATGTCCCTGCCGTCACGTTGCAATAAGGACACACTAGGCCGAGCCCCGGGAGGCTAGTAAAGTCCCCGCCGCCATGCTGTTGCACGAAGACCGCCACCGCCGTAGCCCTCCAATCGGCCCCATAGGCTCGACCGGACCCATAGAGGCACGTGAAGCTTCCACCGCCATCCCCACGAGTCATTCAACATGCCAATCGGAGGCAGCACGACCGAGCCCGCCCTGACCCCTATCGGGCCAGAAGGGCCCAGATCCGGGTTTGCAGGGCCGGAGCGCTGTCACCTCATCCACCACCCATGCTGCACTTGGGGGTCGACCCCCGCAGCCACGCCAAACCTTCGTCAAACATTCACATGTATCTAGACATGTATTTTTTTCTCTTTGTTCACTCATTTTAATCGTTACCTAGACAATATGTGTAATAGCTCAAATGTCTTATATTGAAAACGGAGGGAGTAGTTTGTAAAGCTGTTGTTGCATTAAAAAAATAATGAGGAGAATTTGTGGACTTCTGGAGTCTTGTTTATAACATGCATATATTTGTATTTTCAAAATCTCAATCAAAACTTTATTAAATGAGAAAAGAGTTTCTATCTAACTAGAGAACCCAAGTCAGAAAATCTGGTTATACATCAAAACGACTAAAAACTCTAATATAAAGAACATGTATGTTTAGAAGGAGAGCAACCGATTACAAGAACTGATTGAATCACTGCACTGGTAGGCCTCTAACATACTATCTTAAAAAAAAGAACATGTCTGTCTGGCACATAAGTGTATTGTGCATCACGAACATGATTCTGATCGACCGATCAGCCTGTAAACCTCTCCCGCGTTCCACAGCTCCGCTCCGTACAGCAGGAGACGAGAAAGCGATCCAGAACCAATATAGGTTTTCAGTTTTCCTTGTCAGCAACGGCATTTTCTTGAAAAAGGTTTTTTCTATATAAATATAGTAAGCATCCCGTATAATTTTGAGTCCACGGCTGGAGCAAACGACATAGTCATAAAAAAAAGGAAAAAGAAAACAAAAAATCCGACATTGACGGATCAACGAAAAACGAAATGACTCGCAACCGTTGCATCCTCTCCGGTGTATTCCCACCACGAACCTAGCACAATGAATCGCCGCGTACCAATCAGCACCTGAAAAACAATGACGACGACAATGCTGCTTGGGCTGGTCCTACGGTTTCCCCCGGTATGCTCCAACGATCATGCCTCTCAAGAAGGAAGGTGACGCTCGCAAGCGTCAACGTGTCAGTGCCAAAGCGATAGGGATTTCTTCCCACCCAAAAAACCACATGCCGGAAAAAATGTAGCGCTCCACTAATCTTGTCGCACACCAACATACACCATCACGGTCTTGTAGTCAGCACTACCGTCTTACCATGGATGGCAAACGTTGCAGGCCTGACCGACACGAGACGAAATAGCCATAGACAAGGATCAACAATTATCACAACCACGTGGGAGGGTAAACCTCCACCGCCAGAGACGGTAGACGACCGGACGTGACGACAAGAGTACACCAGACCATTGAAGCCAGAGGGAGGCAATAGCACAACCACCTTGAGGACTTCCTCCACCATGCCGACTGAACACGGTAGCAACATCACATCAGGCCGAGTCCCAGAGGGCTCGTAATGTCCATGCCGCCACGCTGCAGCAAGGACACACTAGGCCGAGCCCCGGGAGGCTAGTAAAGTCCCCGCCGCCATGCTGCTGTAGGAAGACCGCCACCGCCGTAGCCCTCCAATCGGCCCCATAGGCTCGGCCGGACCCAAAGAGGCACGTTAAGCTTCCACCGCCATCCCCATCACGAGTCGTTCAACATGCCAATCAGAGGCAGCACGGCCGAGCCCGCCCTCACCTCATCCACCACCCACGCTGCACTTGGGGTCGACCCCCGCAGCCACGCCAGACCTTCGTCAAACATTCACATGTATCTAGACATGTTTTTTTTTTGTCTATGTTCACTCATTTTAATCGTTATCTAGACAATATGTGTAATAGCTAAAATGTCTTATATTGAAAACGGAGGGAGTAGCTTGTAAAGCTATTGTTGCATAAAAAAACATAATGAAGAGAATTTGAGGACTTCTGGTGTCTTGTATATATTTGTGTTGAAAAAAGAGTTTCTATCTAACCGTACAACCCAAGTCAGAAAACCTGGTTATACATCAAAATGACTAAAAACTCTAATAGAAAGAACATGTCTGTTTACAAGGAGAGCAACCGATTACAATAACTGATTCAATTGCACATGTATTGACATACTATCTTAAAAAAACATGTCTATCTAGCACATAAGTGTATTGTGTACACGAATATATTTTCTCTATTTACAGTCTAGCTATTTTGAAATCCTAAATTTGTATTAGACTGTTGAAGTCCCCTTGGAGTATGACTGTCGAGCTCTTAACATTGACACATGGCGCAGTTCCTTTGTTCCTTTTTTTTAGATAAGCGGGTGCGGATCCCGACCTCTGCATTAAATTGATGCACACAGCCACCCATACTACTATATATTAAGGCGGGAGAGTTTGGCGAGCTTTCCTTGCTCGCATCGTGGGCCGTTCGATCGGTATCGGGCGGCCGAATTTAACCGATTCCACCGATGAACAGTGTCCAGACGCTTTTGCGATTTGCCCCCCGCCAAGGATCTAGATGCAATTCCAAAAAAAATCAGGGACATTTTCGCAAAACCATCTCCACAGTCACCCCTCGCTCTCTTCCTCTCTCCCGCGATCTCCAGGTCACCGCCGGCGCCGCCGCGTGCTGCCGTCGTTCCACGTCTCCCCGCTCGAGTCCACGGCCATGGAGAGACTCCCCGTCTCCTCCTCCATCACATGCCCGTTTATTGCGTCCGGGGACGGCCGAAATCGCCGCCAATCCATCGGAGTTCGTCGCCAGCGTGGTCACGGGTCCGCCGCCACCGAAATGGTCATCGCCGGCGACTTCGGCGACCAAACGGCACGGCGCGCGGCCCGTTCGTCTCAGCGCCCGTCCCTCTCTCACATATGAGACGCCTTGGGTCCGGGCGCGTGCTCGGCCGCGAGCTCGGCGCCGCCGGGCGCGTCCGCCACGTGCTGACGTCGAGGGCTGACGTCAGCACAGAGCGCCTGACACGTGGGACCCACAAGTCAGGTTTTTTTCATTTCCAGGCGATAAAAAAGACTGACGCGCGGGTCCCACATGTCATGTTCCTCGCAATTTCAGATGGGAAAAAACAAAAAAAACATATCTTTTTAGATACAACTCCGAAAAATGCAAAAAAATATCAAAATTCATAGAACAATAATGTATGTACATACAACCCAACCCCATTCATGTTTTGGCATTTTTTACTAAAAATAATAATACTACTTATTATATTGTTTCCATATTAAATGTGGCTTTTTATAAATTTACCTCCAATATTGCTCAACAAAATCTATGTCAACTAAAAAACGATTACGATATGACTACATGTTACAACATATTTTCTGATTACAGTATCCACATAAATGTTTTATACACGTCAGATTCCTAACTTTCATATCATGATTTATACAATTATGAAATCATCAACTTTTTAATTCAGTTCAAATCCAACTTGAATAATTTCCACAAACTATGACATTTTTAGACGCTAACTACTTTTGATTCTGGTAAAAAATATCAAGACATGCAAAATAAATAAACCTAATTACCTACGGCAAGAAAGCAAAGCATTTCAAGGTTTCAAAACCTTCTAAATTTAGCTAGATGTAGACCATAAAATATAGAGTTAACTAATATATCGTAATGCACGTTCAAACTACTTTTTCAAAAAAAAACTTACAACAGACATTCTATCTTTTTTAATTAACTATATAGCTTACAGAGAAACAATTACAAATTGTTCGTTGTTCAGATGAACAAAAACCAAATTTTCAATATGGTCAGAAACAAATAGTTGCACTCTACGACTATTTATCAAATTTCCAATACAGAAAACAAATAGTTATTGAATATGCACACTCCGAGAATTAAAATTTGTTTGGTCCAATAAATACTCGAATTGTATGTCTACCATATCGTTCTCAACTAGATATATCATAACCTACAACAACATCCCCATTATTCTTGGCATGCATTTTTATTTAAATATTACAACAACCTTACCCACTAAAAACTTTACCTTACTTATAACTTATACACCTACACGGCTACACACAACATACCTCATTTATTTAGTCGCGAACATATTATTACATAACTAAATCCAATACTCAAACTCTATGTCTGACATATCGTTTTCAGCTAGATCTTTATCATCCATCCGAGAGAGTTGAACCTTCGCACTATATAACCATCCTGCTTCTTTCAAACAAAATATTTTCCCATGAAGAACAGAGGCATGCTCTTCACTCCTTGCTATCGCAAACACAGAAACACCGTTGCCACTCTTCCTAACATCAAACAAGCTTCTGAAAACAAAATATGTGAGAGAACACGACGAACAACCTGCTCTGAATCTGCATCACCTTCTTTTAACCAAAACTGAACAACAACATCTTCTGAAAGCGGCAGCTCATGAACATCCTTCCTCGAGCATACCGGTAGATCCGCTCAAAACTGGCGATCCCTTGAGCATCCCGACAGATCTAACCACAACTCATGATTCTTCGACATCTAAATTTCTAAACGATCACACTGGATATCCGCTTATATAGAGAACTCCTCTTTTGTATATTGTTGCCTTATAGTACCGCCCACCTTATATACCATCAGGCACATCATTTCTATCTGCACCTAACGCTCATACGTGCAAGACATGCACTCAGACACGTATTTTAGACAAAAAAAGCTACGTCTCTGCAATAAAATACTCATACGTGCAACATACACTCACACACGCATCCTAGACAAAAAAGGTACGTTCTTGCAGCAAAACACTCCTACGTGCAAAACATGCACTCAGACACGTATCGTACGCAACACAACTACGTGTCTGCACCTAACACTCATGCACACATCTCGACAGAAACAACACATCATTCCCCATACACATCATCCCGTTCGAAAAAAAATAAACTAACCAAAAGACAGTACGCAAACATAGTCATTTCGATATATCACTATGTACCAAATTCTTACTACATCATAGTCCCTATTAGAAACAATACTTTATGCTACTGTCTAAAAAAGATTTTCACTATAATTCACATCGGTTGTAACTCTAGATCGGTTCTAGAAATCAAAACTTTAAATCTACTATTTATTAACATATGCCACCGCACCAAATTGTGATATTCACAATTATGCTTAACACTTATTCGTAAAACCTTCTAAAAATGCTAACAAAACAGATTAAGACACACTATGATGACATAATAAATTTTAGACCAAATTTAACATCAAGGACGCGGCGACACGCCGCGCCAATTCCACTAGTAATTATTAAAACCGAATAAATTCATAGTCTGTTACCATTCATAGTTCCTCTGTTCCTGCCATAGCAACTCCATCTCTGGACAGTCCAACTGAAGATGAACCTTGGCAATGCCGTGTGATTTTGCTTTGTCAAGTCCTTCCCTACAGGACATCAATTAACTGATAGGCAGTCTAGCACGAGCACCGTTGGATCGATCTAGTAGGATGTGCAGCTGTGTACAGCCACGCACTGCTGTGAATCTGTGACCTTTGCCCATTCTGCAAGCATGTTTTTTTAGAAAATGAATCCATATATTTTAGCTGAATCTTGACATCAAGATGGACAATCGGAGAAGGAACTGAATGTTGAGATCTGACATCATGTCACTATCTCCAGGATTAACCTGCTCTGTTTCTGGCCATGATGACAACATAACATAAATCTTTTGCCGGTCAAATCCAATGCACCTTCAAACCAGAAAAGTGGAGTACTCCACACGCACAATTAATAAAGAACTTCCCCCGAATTATCTTCTGCCAAGGTGCGTTTGACAGCCTATCACTCCTTAATTCTGTGCTAAAAGGAAGGAATTGCGAATGGCGTAACTCCCACCAGCAAATGCATATGCATTTGACGCCTGACTTGAAGGTCTTCCAAAAGCTGACGATCTACTTGATCTTGCCAGTTTTACAATCCAACCTTCGTTTCAGTGTGTGGCAATTACAGGCGGGTCATTTTATTTGAGCACTTAATTTTGCGATTCTTCGGTTCACTGATCCTCATGAAAACCTTTTTGAAACGTGAATCGCCATAAAGTTCTGCCATTTTTTTGCCATTCATTGCATTGCTGCGTATTTAAGTGTTGTGCTTAAGCAACTTTGTCACCGCCTCCCACTTGTTTGTTCCTCTTCCTCGTTGGCGGAGGTGGAGGCATGCTTGTCACCTACTTCTCCTTTTAAGTTCCCCACTCTCTCCTCGTCTTCCCCCTCGATCGATCTCTTGCATACTACATAAAACTATTGGTCATTCGTCGGTCGATCAACCGAAAGCTAGCGTTGAGCAAGAAAGCAAGAGAGAAACAAACAGGCCAAGCGAGCAGCTGCTCACATTTCCTAGCGCTGAGGCATCTGATCTGTTTTGCTCACTTGGCGATGGACAGGCACACCTGCAAGCTCTGCTTTCGGCGGTTCCAGAATGGCCGCGCGCTGGGCGGCCACATGCGCTCCCATGTCATGGCGGCAGCAGCCGCTGCCGCCGCCGCTGCTGCGTACTCGACACCGCCGCCAGTGTCCTTGGCTTCCACCTCGTCTACGGACATGCATGGTAAGCAAGCGCAGCCGACCCGGCTGTCCTGCGTCTTGCGCGAGGATCCCAAGAGAAGCTGCAAGGTAGGCGCACCTGAATTCTCCGATGCCGTCGTAGCCGCGGCGGCCGGTGAGTCCTCGGTCGTGCAGGACGGCGAGAGCGACACTGAGTCGTCCCCGCGCGGTGGTTCGGGATTCGCCGTGAGCCGCCGGCGCTCGAAGCGGGCGCGCCGGCGCGCGCAGCCGTCGGCTCCGGATCCCGAGCTGGCGAGCAGCGTCTCCGACGCGACGCAGGAGGAGGACGTGGCGATGTCGCTCGTGATGCTGTCTCGGGACTCGTGGACACGGTCCAGATCCGAGCCCGAGCCTCACTGGGCCATCATCGCGAGCTCGGAGGCCGAGCAAAACAACAGCAGCAGGGTCAACGTGTTCGACGACGACGTGGCTGAGGAGGGGGCGTACGGCGGACGAGCGACGGCCGCGCGCCCACGCGGGGGCAGGCACCAGTGCGGCGCGTGCAAGAAAGTGTTCCGGTCGTACCAGGCTCTCGGCGGCCACCGCGCCAGCGTGAAGAAAGGCAAGGGCGGCTGCGTGCCGCCGCCTGCGAGCAATGCCTACCTCGCCGACGCTCCGGTCGTCCACGAGTGCCCGTTCTGCTTCCGCGTGTTCGGGTCCGGCCAGGCCCTCGGCGGCCACAAGCGCGCGCACATGCCGTTCGGTGGCCAGGCGCTCGCCCCGTCGCCGTCCCCGGCGAAATGCGGCGACAGCTTCGATCTCAACGTGCCGGTCGCGTTCGACGACGACTTCGAGCTCTCCGCCGTGTACGACGCCGAGTTCGGCAGCGCCAGAGAGTGAGATCGACCAGGCCACCCTCAAGATCGACCACCAGATGTGCTCGGATATGGTCATGAATTGGCAGCCCGGCTAGCTTCCGCATGCAAGGACGGTTTCGAGGTGATGGCTCTACATACATCGATCCATGCAAGAACCGGCCAGGTGGAGAACAGAACAGTTCAGTAATAAAAAAATATCTATCCGTTTTTTCCTTGCTCAATTTATTTTTTTCCAGTTACAATATATTATTGTGATTGGAAGTAGAACCGGATTAGCTGAGCAGACGAATTCATTTTTGTTCGAATGTATCGACAGCGTAATCGACGCAGAATACGTTTCAGTTCTGCACTTCAATTCTTATTTGACTCACCTCGCGAAACTGCCAATGCTTGGCTCCTACTCCATGGTGGACACTTGTTCTTTTTATGGTGGACACTTGTTCTTTTTATTTGAAACGGACCCCGAGCCGTCAGTGAGACAAGAAGTCGTGACGCCCGTACGCGTAGTCGTGACGTGACGCCAGTTCCCAAGCGACGGGACGCCGTTCGCCAGTTTCCAATCTGACGGGACGTCACACTGCACGCCTAGCAGTTACTCTGGCGATACGACGCATTTACGGCGTTCCCGCCCTTCCGCCAAGGATTAAAGTCCACCCCCTTTGCCTCGTTGTGCACATCCCTGCTACTCGCCTCACCATCGCGTCGCCTCGCCATGGCCAACAACTGGGAGGTCGGGGCATGCTCCGACTCAAAGCTGATAAGCGGGTGCACCATCAACACCCTGACGCCTGGGAGTTGTTCCGGTATGGGCTCCTCATCTCGAAGGAGTGGCGAATCTCCGACGGCGTGCGAACGATTCCCTGAACGGCGGAGCAAATCCGCCGTTACATCGCTCGTCGGTGCAGTTGGATGACGCCCGAAGAGCGTCGCCTACTCGAGAACGACGACGGCCATCACAACTAGAGGAGCTGGCTTGATCGGCTGGAGCAGGAGCGGCAGGCCGTCCTCAACATCGTCGACAACCCCGACGTCCTCATGTCGCGGTGGAACGCAATCGGGCGCCGCCACTGGTGGGATCAGACTGGCCACACCGTGGCCAGCGCGATCAAAGCCACGAGGCGGCACGCGGCGACGGGGAACGTCCTCCCACTCCGACTGATGCCGCTGCCGGCGCGGCGCCATCACGCAGAGGCGCCGGGGAGCCCAAGGCATTGTCATCCGCGATGAGCCACGTCGCTGCACCCCTTCCCGCTGCCGCTCCCTTCCCCGTCGCGATTCCCCACCTCGGGGCCGCCTTTTGCTCCGGCAACGCCGCCAGGAGCCGCATCCACGCACCACCATCAAGGAGGAGCCGCAGGAGGAGGCGCAACATGACGACCTGTACCACTTGCCTTCACCGCTGGACGACCCGATGGACGGCGACTGCCCTGGCCTCCTCGCTGTCATGGCTGCTTCGTGGCCACATTGGAGCAGGAGGCGCCGGGATGGCTTCAAACAATGCAGTCCACAGCGGTGGAGGTGGGCGGTAGTAGTGTGGCCACGGCCACCTCCAGCACCCGATCCGCTCGCGTCGGCCCCTCCTCCTCCGGCAAAGTCATCGTCCTCCAAAAGGTGTCTAATTAGGGGGTGCCGGACACATATTTGATGGTAACGGCAGAGATGCTCAGATGTAGATTTTCCAGGGCCGCAACAGCTGTGTGTGCGAGTGAGAGTGGGTGACCTGAGCTACGCCGTCGCTTTGCTTGTCGAAGGCAACAACAGCCGGTGGTTCTGCTTCTGGTTGCTTCGCCCGCAAAAAGCCCCTGCTCTGGCTCGTACTTGTCCGTGTCCTCTAGTACTGCTATTTATTCGCCTACACCTGTGTATGTACGAGCGCCCCACAAGGCACGGGCTCGGCGGTGCCGTGAGGCTGAACGTGGGACCATGGAAGCTGGGACTGCGGCACTGTAGCCTGTAGGTTGCTCGCCGCTCGGTGGGCTCGGCAGGGACGGCCTGCGCTAACTGCTCGCCGTCGCTTCTTGTCCTGGCCTCTGCTCATATTCAGGGGCGTTTGGTTGGGGCTTTTTTTTTCTCGGCTGCAGAGCCACCCACTGATTAGAGAACAAAATTTTAAATTTTAAATTTAAATTTCGGATATACTTTAAAATATCTTATGTTTGTGTAAAAGTTTTTATGCAAAAAATGTATCTTGTGACCTGTGAAAAAAGATAAATTTGCCGATCTATAATGATTTTGTATGAGATATTTTTTGTCAAAAAAATCCGTGAAAACTTTTGTCCTTAATTTTTTTTTGCCTTTTTTTATGTTCTACACAACAGTTGCATCTGCACCATGATCTGCCTACCGGTTAGCCACACTTTTCCGGTAGTACATATTCCAAAGATACCGAAACAAAAAAATTCCGAAACATCGTGAACACTCATGGTCGATGGATGTGCGAGGTGGATTCGTTAGCCGAGAAATTGAACACTAGATAGATGTAGATCCTGCGTCCAAAGGGCAGAGTATATCGGAGGTAACCACACTCGCACATTGTTAAAGAATCGTTGGGCTGGTGCTGCCTACATTGCACGCACGCGGCACGCAAGTTAGTTAGCTGTCGGTTGAGAGTGAGGCGAAAGACGATCAAAGGAGGGTTGAGCTACATCGATCGAGTGCAGCCTGCAGTGCAGGATGGCAACTTTACGTGCTTCGGCACCTATTATCTCAACCACACCTGTCACTAGTGCATATAAATGATACTAGTAAAATGCCCGTGCAACAACGGGCGGAAAAACCATCTTTCTTAAAAACAAATAATATAAAGTTTGAACAATCTTTTAGAAAAACAAGATAACAACAACATCATATGAATATATATTTCATGATGTATCTATTGGTATTAGCTTCATATTTATTTTTTTCAAATAATATATTTAGAAAAAATATAGAGATTATGTAGTAGCTCGCCACTTCCATGGTCGCTCCCAGGCCGTTTAGCACAAAACTCGTGCTTCGCAACGGAAGCTGTCATGAACCAGATTTGGTTAGGCTGAGAAACTTGTCGTGTGCTTGGTTATATTCGTCAGCGGGTCGAGCAAGGCAAGTTTCTTTCGTTTTACACATTGCACTATTCCATAATCAATTTTAACATAACCTAACACATGATCAAGCAAAATAGTTACCGTAGATGTTCACCAATCAATATGTAACACCACCCCTCCGATGGACCTGGATAGTTTGGGGAAGAAAGAAAAAGACATGGAAAGTAGACGAAGAGATAGGGAAATTTAGATTTCATTTATCTCCTAAACTTTCTTACAAACTGTAGCCAAAGGCTATAACCACGCCTCACACACAACACCCAGGCTGCTGCCATCGAACCACACACGATACACCTGACACTGCGGTCCCACACAAGATTAGGACCTCACAAGTCAGCCAGCATTCGTCGATGCCTTCACCCTTGCCGTATCGGAAATGGACGGCATGCCGGCCATGACAGTAGCCGCCCGTGAAGCTGATGCTTGTCCCCAAGCATCCCAAGATGGAAAAGTTTTCTTCATGATTTCATAGTCTTCCCAGGTAGCGGAGGAATCTGGCATGCCTTCCCATGCTATCTTGAGCTGAACAACGGCAGCTCCTCCTTTTTGGACCAAGCGGCGTTCCAGTATTGCCGCTGCCTGAATCATGGCGTCATACAACGGTGGAGCAGGAGCATCCCCAACAAATTCTGGAGTGTAATCCGCAGTGTATGGTTTCATTTGAGACACATGAAAGACAGGATGTACCTGACACCCATCAGGCAGCTTCAACTCATAAGCAACGTGCCCGACCCTTCGGAGAACCAAATATGGCCCATAGAACTTGTGAGCCAGCTTCAGAAATGGACGATTTGCAACGGAATTCTGAACATAAGGCTGGAGTCTGAGCCACACTTTATCTCCAACAACAAACTCACATTCAGTGCGGTGCCGATCAGCATACAACTTCATGCGTGCTTGTGCCTTTGCCAAATTCTGACGGAGAACTAGCAGGCTGTGTTCACGGTCAGCCAACAGTTGTGCTGCATCAGATACAGGTGTGGTTGTAGATACATGAACCAATGTTTCATTTGGAGCATAACCATAAAGCGCCTGAAAGGGAGAACAACCAAGAGAAGAATGGTGTGAAATATTGTACCAATACTCGGCAAGAGGAAGCCATGCGGCCCATTTTTTTGGTCGATCATGGACGGAGCAGCGCAAATACATCTCAAGACTTTGATTCACCCGTTCGGTTTGCCCGTCTGATTGTGGATGATAAGTAGTTGACATATTGAGCTCTGTATGCATGAGCTTGAATAAATCCTGCCAGAAGTTACTTGTAAACACTCTGTCACGATCTGACACAATGGACATGGGTAGTCCATGCAGCTTGACCACAGTGTCCAAAAACTTTGTTGCTACTGTCTGAGCAGTGAAAGGGTGTTTCAATGGCACAAAATGAGAGTACTTTGTGAAGCGGTCCACAATCACCAAGATGCAATTGAAAGAATCAGAGCAAGGCAAACCTTCCACAAAGTCAAGAGAAATATCTTGCCAAGGGCCTTTGGGAATTGGTAAGGGTTGTAGTTTACCTGCTGGTGGCAGTAGCTCATGTTTAGCATGTTGACAGATTTCACATTGTTTCACTAAGTTTTCCACGTCCATCTTGAGTCCGGGCCAATAGAAGGAGCGCTTTACACGTTGATATGTTGCGTGAATTCCAGAATGGCCACCCACTGCACTTGCATGAAGTGCATGAATAAGCTTTGTGCAAAGTCCAGCGTTAGAGCCCACCCAAACTTGTCCATACCGCTTGATGAGTCCACCATCAAGACTGAGACCACGCACCAGATCCGGACAGACAGCTAGCTCAACACGTAATTTTGAGGCCTCGACGTCCATGTCATAAGAATGGATCACCTCTTGAATCCAGTGAGGAGCACAATTACTGATAGCACACAGTGCAAACAGAGGGCCTCTACGTGAGAGAGCATCTGCCGCTGCATTATCTGTTCCCTTTTTGTACTGAAACTGAAAGTGCAAGCCATCCAACTTGGTCATGGCACGGCGTTGAAGATCGGTATGTAGTTGCTGATCTTCCAGATGGCACAGGCTGCGATGGTCTGTTCTGATCACAAACGGACCTCGCTGTAAATATGGTCGCCACTTATCAACAGCTAACAGCACAGCAAGAAACTCCTTCTTATAAATTGATAGTTTCTTGTTGGCTTCACCAAGTGCTTTGCTCATATAAGCCACAGGGTGACCGCACTGCATGAGGACAGCACCGATACCGTGATCACATGCATCAGTTTCTACCTCGAATGGCAAGTTGAAATCAGGGAGAACCAAGACCGGTGTGGTTGTCATGGCAATCTTCAGTTGCTCAAAAGCTGTTGTGGCATCGTCAGTCCACAAAAAATATTTCTTCTTCAATAAATTGGTCAAAGGACGAGCTATAATGCCGTAATTCTTGACAAATTTGCGGTAGTATCCCGTAAGACCAAGAAATCCTCTTAATTCCGTGATGGTTGTCGGTCGTGGCCAGTGGATCATTGCTGTTATCTTTGCTGGATCCGTGGCCACACCCTGTGCAGAGATGATATGACCGAGATATTCCAAAGACTTTTGTGCAAATGAACATTTTGAACGTTTCACAAACAACTGATGGCGGGTCAGAGTATCAAACACAGTGGTCAAGTGCTGAACATGATCTTCCAATGTGCGGCTGTAGACTAAGATATCATCCACAAAGACAAGCACAAATTTCCGAATGTGCGGAGCAAATATGGAGTTCATCAAACACTGGAAAGTAGCAGGTGCATTTGTTAATCCAAATGGCATGACGCGGAACTGGAAATTGCCATGATGGGTCTTGAATGCCGTCTTGGCTTCATCATCAGGACACATACGGATTTGGTGATATCCCGCTCGAAGGTCCAACTTGGAAAAGTATTGTGTGCCCGCCAATTCATCTAGGAGTTCATCGATCACCGGAAGGGGAAATTTGTTCTTCACAGTTAGCGAGTTGAGACGGCGATAATCCCACACAAAACCGCCAACTCCCATCCTTCTTTTTCACCAATAACACCGGGGATGCAAATGGACTAGCACTAGGAACAATGGTTCCCGCACCGATCATAGCAGCCACTTGACGCTCAATCTCATCCTTTTGCAGCGGGGTGTAGCGGTAAGGACGGAGGTTGAAAGGATGTGCATCAGGAGCCAAGGGAATATTGTGATCACAAGTGCGGTGAGGAGGAAGCTCAGTAGGCTCGCAAAACACATAATCATACTGCTGCAACACAATATCAATTTCAGGAGGAACAAATGTTGAATCATCAGTATACATGGGCGTAACAAGAGCAGATGCCCAAATATCATTCCCATAAAACCATTTGGACAATCGCTCTGCTGACACCTCCGTAGCAACACCCTTAACAGTATCCTGGACTCCCTGCAAATGAATTGTTTCGCCATTGCACTGAAAGTCCATTGTTTGCTCTTGCCAATTGCAGACAATATTGCCGAAAGGTGCTAACCAATCAACCCCCAAAACTGCATCAGAGCCCCCCAAATCAACCACGCGAAGATCAGCGGCAAAGGAGTGGTTATGTACTAGCCACTGAAAGTTTTGCACCATTGTGTCACATGGCAACATGCCCCCTCCAGCGACACGTACCTGAAGCGGTGTGATCTTGATGGTAGGGCACCCCAGGCGCCGAGCCATGGCAGTACTGATAAAACTATGAGTAGAACCACTATCCACTAACATGAGAAGGACCTGATTTCCACTAAGTGCTCGTAGACGAATCGTGTTAGCTGCGCTATCACCAAACATAGCATTCAAGGAAATTGTACAATCAGTCACTTGCTCGGTGTCATCCGCCAACAACTCGTTCAAAGTGTCATCTGAAAGTATGTTGCCTCCGTCCTCACCCACTATAGCATGCAATTGGGGTGTTCCTGGAACTGCTGGAGGAGGACGTTGTGAACACACATGACCGGGTGTGTATTTGTCACCACAACCATAGCAGAGCCCATTCGCCCGACGGAACTCCTTAAGCTGACGGGCGCGCCAAAGTTCACACGCATTGTGACGAACAACTTGTGGTTGCGCATCAGCACGAGGTGGTGGCGCTGGCAACCGAGGCAACCCGGCTCCACGCGGTGCTGGACGACGCATACGCTCAAGGATCGCCTCCTGTTTGCACGCTAAGGCAGCTGCCTTGGCAACGGTCACCGGTGCGTGCAGCTCCACCCCTGCACGGACATCATCCTTGAGGCCATGCAAAAATTGCAGCACCAACGATTTCTCACTGGCTGTTGGGTCATGCACCCGGAGCTTGTACTTGAGTTCACTGAATTGGCTCCAAAAGTCATCAACAAAGCTAGTCTGCCGCAATTGTATCAGTTCAGTAAGAACACACTCATGCTCATCAGTATTGAATTCATCCAAAACAGCAGCAAGGAATTGATCCCAATTGCCCAACGTATGCTCTGTTTTATAGGCCTGCAACCATAGCGCAGCCCTATCTACCATGTTGCTAGTGGCTGTCGTTACCCATAGTGACTCCTGCAATTGATACAGACGGAAATAGGCCAAACATTGATCTGCCCAAATCGTTGGTGAAGGACCCGCAAACTTGGGGAAATCCATCTTCGGCACCCAGCCGCGACGCTCGGCACCAGATGCTTCTGCTTCGTGCTCCCGATGCGGATCCACGCAGATCGGCAGAGCCAACTGAGGAAGAGGAGGAGGACGTGGCAGCAATCCATCGCTCTTCCCGATGTGCTCGGTGGGAGAGGCACCTCGGTTCTCCGCTGCATCCGCCCATACTTTGTGCAGCGAATTTTCGAGCAAATCCGTCTTTTGCCGCACGAGCTCGATCTTATCCTCCTGCGCCTTGAGGGAGTCAAACACTTCATGGAAGGAGTCCTTGATCTCGCCGTTCATGGCGTCGAGGCGGTCGGTG
Source organism: Poa annua (assembly GCA_026929855.1). Lineage (NCBI taxonomy): Eukaryota > Viridiplantae > Streptophyta > Magnoliopsida > Poales > Poaceae > Poa > Poa annua. Next base: position 71,408,638 of record CM049431.1, on the reverse strand, counting down.
AGCTTGGCGATGAGCTGCCCCATCGTATGCTTGACGTCGGCGAACCCAAATTCCCAGACGCCCTGCTTCTTCGCCGCCACGTTGAGGATCGATCTCGAAGGGAAATTACCGCGTAGCCGAGGCGTAGCGCACCCACATCCACAGACCACAAGGATCTACGAGTCTCTGATACCACTGTAACACCACCCCTCCGATGTGAAGGAGATATGCCCTAGAGGCAATTAATAAAGTGTATTCTTTATCATATCTCGTTTGTTCATAATAGGTTTTTGTGTCATGCTAGAACCGTATTAAGCGGAAACTTTAATACGGGTGTGATACGTAAACAACTAGGTCCCTAGTAGCCTCTACTAAGACTAGTTTCGTTGCGCGATTGATGATCGAGGTTTCCCGGTCATGGGGCATGGCGCCGGTCGGCAATGGGAGTCATATCGTTGGAGAACGATGTGATGGACATACCCAGATTTGGAGGACGTAGTCGTTACGCCTTTGACCGTGAGATCAACTCTTATTGTTATTCCTGGAAGATACTTTGATCGCACCAAACGTCGTATCTTATATAGTATGACAATAACGGTGATACTTTTGGGTATCGGAAAGGAGTAGTTGAGACGAGGGGTCAAGAGCGGGATTTGCCAGTCCGCATAGCAGGATAGATACCCTCGGGCCCACTCGGTGAGATCATGTCTAATGAGCTTGCAAGCATGTGACTAGGTCACGGAGACATGAGATCATGGACGAGTAGAAGATAGCGTTGTCGGTAACAAAGTCAAGATTAGGTATGGAGATATCTATGGAACGACGCTCGGACATGCTAAGTAGCGCTATGGCAAAAGGTTTAAGACTTTGCGTTCAGCTTTGATAGATGAAAGTCATTCGTTATATCACAGAGATTAATTCGTGGGGTCCAGGCCTACGAGTTAGTCGTTGATCATAGAGGAGTCTTGGTCATACCTGTTATTATATCGAACCGCTAGGGTAACACACTTAAGGGGTTTCGACAAAACAACCGGAAAGGAAAGAGATCACCGGGAGCGTCCCGGGAGGGGTCCGATGGAGATCGTGCAGCGCCGAAAGAGTTTTCGGAGCTAGAAAAAATTATATATATTATGTTTGATATTAATTAGTGTAATTAATATGCAAATATGATTTTATATATTTATTTTCGAATTTATTTAGGCTGATTTCTTTAAATGGGCCTTCTGGTCGAAAGAAGGCCCAAGAGGGGGGGAATCCCCTTGGGGATTCGGTGGGGGCTTGGGTGGCCAACCCAGGTCGGCCAAGAGGCCCACCAGGGGGCCGGCGCACCATGGCTGGCCGCACCAGGCATGTGGGGATAGTCCCACATTGCCTGGTGAGGAGGTTGGCTCCCCCCTCGGAGCCTATATAAGAAGGGGCACCCCTGGCCTTTTAATTCACCAATTAATTCCCAATTTCTCTCTCGATCTCGTGATTCCCTTGTTGGAGTCGCGCCGAGCTGAGGAGGGGAATCTCTTCCACCATAGCCCGCTGTCGCGCTGCTGGTGTTCCGGTCCAAGTCTTCCGCTGCTTGTCCTGGACTGGAGCTTCGGAGGCCGTCGTCTCCACCGTACGTGTGTGACGCCCTGCGAGGTGCTGCGCTAGCGGTACTCGGAGGCCTGCTTCCTCTATACGACCTTGAGGTCGGCTTCGTCTGTCTTCATCTACAACGTTTGTGCGGGAACGTAATCCCCGCTTTCGGTCTACAAGGGTATGTATTCCGATCTCCGTTCGTACTACTATATCTGCATAGAATAGATCTTGGCATGCTTTTAGGATATCGTTGGTAGGAATTTTTTTATTTTCTGCACACGATCCCCTTCAGTGGTATCAGAGCCGATCTATCGTAAATATAGCTGTACGCTGTTAGAACCCGTGTTCTGCACGGGGGCACCGTTCCTGTTATTTGCTACCCTCTAGCGTGCACTTGTGTATTCCAGCGGCATTGAGTTGATGAAGCGGTCCGGACCGACTTTACGCGTACGCTTACGCGAGACTGGTTCCACTACTGACATACGGCTTGTACCGTATATGTGGCTGACGGGTGTCAGTTTCTCTCTCTTTAGTTGGTCTTCGCATTTTCAATGGAGGGGTCCGAAAGGGATGCTTAAATATGCAATTATTGGATCATTGTTGTGGTCATAAGGTTCGTAGGTATGAAGCGGTTCTATTTACGAAAGCCCCAAACCACGTAAAATATGCAAAAGATAAAGTAGAAGCGTCTAACTTTATTTTGCAGGGGCTATGTGATATGGTCAAGGTAGGTTAATTAAATTGTTTATAAATTGCGGGCGCCAAGAAGACCATGGCGCAATGGACTATATCACATTGCATTACATTTGATGTTTTGTGTGCATCTTATATTGTGTGATTGTGTGTATAGTATACATTAGTTACACGGCGGTAACTATATAAGATGATCCCTTCAAAATACCACTAGTGTTCTCCCTCCAACGCGCACCACCAAGAAAATTCTATGTTATGAGGCAGGCCGTGATGATTGGGTGTCAGACATCTCGTCGTTCGCATAAAGTGGGTGTAAGCCATGTTGCACAAGCGTCAGCGTGGAGGTCTTTGGTGGCGAGCCTAGCATATTCAGAAATATGGCCTCGGAACAGGAAGACCGAAAGGTCGAGCACGAGTCACAAAATTGGTGTGGCGGACTTTTGTCTACTCTTAAAGTTGTGCCGCCGGCTCTGATGATGAGGGGTGGTGCAATGGATGGGGGTCATGTAATCGCTTAAACGGTCAGGAGGGATGTTCTTTTGAGTAGGAGTTATGTTAGTTATTTTCTAAAAATACTATAACTCAAAATTATTATGAATAAAGTCTTATGTTGTTGCAAATTCCATTGTAGATGTCTCGCCCCTCGTTTAACCTAGGTATGTTCCTTGAGAAAGAAAAGCTTAAGACCAATGGGTCAAACTTCATGGCCTGGTTCCGCAATCTGAGGATCCTCCTCACTCCCCATAGGGTGGCCTACGTCATTGAGGCCGCCATAGGTGACCCTCCCACAGATGATGCCTCTGAGGATGAGAAGAAGGTCTTCCAGACCAGAACGGAGGATTCTGCTTTGTCCAGAGTGGCATGCTCTACGCCATGGAAGCCGACCTGCAGAAGCGCTTCGAGAAGATGAGCGCCTTCGAGATTATTTCTAATCTGAAGGCTGTCTTTGCGCCGCAGGCTAAGGCTGAGAGATATGAGGCTTCTGAGCTTTTCTTCTCAGCCAAGATGGAAGAGCATAGCAGTGTGAGCGAGCATGTAGTCAAGATATCTGGCTACGTTCAACGCCTGAATGCTCTGGAATGCAAGATTCCCGATGAGCTGGCGATTGACAGGGTGTTGCAATCGTTGCCCCCTAGCTACAAAGGCTTTGTCATGAAATACAACATGCAGGGCATGGCTAAGTCCCTGGGTGAAGTGTTCGCGATGCTCAAGACTGCTGAGCTAGAGATTAAGAAGGAGCACACGATGTTGATGGTCAACAAGGCCGTTGATTTCAAGAAATCCGGTGGTAAGGGAAAGCAGAGATGGAAGTCCAGGAGGGAAGGCAGGATGAGTGCCAAGCCCAAGACTAACAGATCTGGTCCCAGAGCTAGCGTGGAGTGTTTCTACTGCAAGGGGAAGGGTCACTGGAAGCGCAACTGCCCCAAGTACCTTGAGGATAGGAAGTCTGGCAAGCCGATCGACAAAGAGCAAGGTATATTTGATATACATGTTATAGATGTGTACCTTACATCCGCCCGGAGCAACACGTGGGTATTTGATACTGGTTCTGTTGCTCATATATGTAACTCTCAGGAGGAGTTACGGAATAGATGGCGGCTGGCGAAGGATGAGGTGACGATGCGCGTCGGCAACAGATCGAGAGTCGACTTGGTGGCTGTCGGCACGCTCCCTCTGCATCTAGCATCGGGATTAGTTTTGGTTTTAAATAAGTGTTATTTTGTGCCATCCTTGAGTGTAAACATTATAAGTGGGTCTTGCCTGTTACAAGACGGTTATTCATTTAAATCAGTGTCAAGCAACTGTGCTATTTATATGAATGATATATTTTAGGTTGATGCTCCCGAGAATAACGGTTTATTCATGTTGAATCTCGATCGTTGTACTCACATCCATACATAGAAGCCAAATGGATTAAGTGTAGTGATGATACCGCCATGTATTTGTGGCATTGCCGTCTTGGTCATATTGGTGTAAAGCGCATGAAGCAACTCCACTCCGATGGATTTTTGGACTCGTTGGATTTTGGATCCCTCGATACATGCGAACCATGCCTTATGGGCAAAATGACCAATACACCGTTCAAAGGTTTCGTTGAACGGGCATCGGATTTGTTGGGGATCATACATACAGATATGTGTGGATCGATGAGCGTTTCGACACGCAATGGTTATCGTTACTTCGTCACCTTCACTGATGACTTGAGTAGATACGGTTATATCTATTTGATGAAACACAAGTCTGAAACTTTTGAAAAGTTCAAAGAATTCCAAAGTGAAGTTGAGAATCAGCTTAATAGGAAAATCAAGCACCTCCGATCCGATCGCGGTGGCGAGTACTTGAGTTTTGAGTTTGGCACACATCTGAAGAGTTGTGGCATAGTACCCCAACTTACGCCAGCCGGAACACCGCAGCGTAACGGCGTGTCCGAGCGACGTAATCGTACTCTACTGGATAGTGTTCGATCTATGATGTCTCTTACCGATTTGCCAGTGTCCTTCTGGGGTTATGCGTTAGAAACAGCCGCATTCATTTTAAAGAGGGCTCCGTCCAAATCCGTTGAAACGACACCGTATGAATTATGTTATGGCCAAAAGCCTAAGTTATCGTTTCTGAAGGTTTGGGGTTGTGAGGCGTACGTTAAGAAACTACAGCCCGACAAACTCGAACCGAAGTCGGAGAAAGTCGTCTTTGTAGGATATCCGCGGGAAACCGTTGGGTACACCTTCTACAACCAAGCTGAGGGCAAAACTTTTGTCGCGAAGACCGGTACCTTTCTAGAGAAGGAGTTTCTCGCGAAAGGAGTAAGTGGGAGGAAGGTAGACCTCGATGAAATCGTTGATCCTGAACTCGAGATTCCAAGTGGCGCAACGGAAGCAATTCCGGAAACGTCCTCCGTGGAAGGAGTGGGAGAAACTGTCGAGGAAGGTATTCTACCTCGTAGGTCTGGTAGATCTCGGATCGCAGCAGAATGGTATGGCAACATGGTTTGCACCGTCTTGTTAGTTGAACAAGACGAACCTACGAACTACAAGGAGGCGATGGCGAGTCTAGAGTCCGAGAAATGGCTTGTAGCCATGAAACCCGAAATAGGATCCATGTATGATAACAAAGTGTGGACTTTGATGGATATTCCCGAAGGGCGCAAGGCCGTCGAGAGTAAATGGATCTTTAAGAAGAAGACTGATGCTGATGGTAATGTGACCGTCTATAAAGCTCGGCTTGTCGCAAAGGGTTTCCGACAAGTTCATGGAATTGACTACGATGAAACCTTTTCACCGGTAGCGATGCTTAAGTCTATTCGGATTTTGTTAGCAGTGGCTGCCTATTATGATTATGAAATCTGGCAGATGGACGTCAAAACAGCCTTCCTAAATGGAAACATTGAGGAAGAGTTGTACATGGTACAACCGGAAGGTTTTGTCGATCCAGGAAATGCTAACAAGGTGTGCAAGATTCAGCGATCCATCTATGGATTGAAGCAGGCATCTCGGAGCTGGAATCTTCGCTTTGATGAGGTAGTCAAAGGTTTTGGATTCATCCAAAATGTGGAAAAGACATGCATTTACAAGAAAATGAGTGGGAGCTCGGTTGTGTACTTAGCACTGTATGTAGACGGCATACTGCTGATTGGGAATGATGTGGAACTTCTGAATAGCGTGAAGGAATATTTAAACAGTAAATTTTCCATGAAGTACTTAGGAGAAGCTGCGTATGTTTTAGGCATAAAAATCTATCGTGATAGATCAAGGCGCCTATTAGCACTGAGTCAGAGTACTTATCTTGATAAAATACTGAAGCGGTTTGGTATGGAGAAGGCAAAGAAGGGTTCTCTGCCGGTTATCAAAAATAAGATATTGCGGAAGGCACAGTATCCGGTAACGGAACTGGATAAGGCCGATATGACTAAACATCCTTATGCTTCAGCCATAGGATCGATCATGTATGCAATGTTGAGTACTAGACCGGATGTGGCATTACCTCTAAGTTTGACAAGCCGGTTCTAGAGTAATCCTAGAATGCCGCATAGGATAGCTGTTAAGAGCATTCTTAAGTATCTCAATAAGACAAAGGAAATGTTCCTTGTGTATGGAGGCTGCGATGAAGAACTTGGCGTAACGGGTTATGTAGGTGCAAGTTTCTTCTCAGACCCCGATGACTCTAAGTCACAGACAGGTTATGTGTTCAAGGTGAATGGAGGCGCCGTGTGCTGGAAAAATGGGAAGCAACCCATAGTCGCACAATCTACAATGGAGTCGGAGTATATCGCTGCTTGCGAAGCCGCGAATGAAGCTGTGTGGCTGAGGAAGTTTGTCATCGAACTTGGAGTGTTCCCGAGCGTGCAAGACCTCGTGATCCTCTTCTGCGACAATACGGGTGCCATTGCGAACGCCAAGGAGCCAAGGTCTCACTCCACCGCCAAACACATTCTCCGACGCTTCCATGTGATACGTCAGTACGTACAAGGAGGCGATGTGAAGATTTGCAAAGTGCATACGGATCTGAATGTGGCAGATCCGCTGACGAAGCCTCTCCCGCTTGATAAGCATGAAAAGCACCAGTTAGCTATGGGTGTTAGGCTTTTACCAAGTTGTAATCTAGATTAATTTGTACTCTAGTGCAAGTGGGAGACTGAAGGAGATATGCCCTAGAGGCAATTAATAAAGTGTATTCTTTATCATATCTCGTTTGTTCATAATAGGTTTTTGTGTCATGCTAGAACCGTATTAAGCGGAAACTTTAATACAGATGTGATACGTAAACAACCAGGTCCCTAGTAGCCTCTACTGAGACTAATTTCGTTGCGCGATTGATGATCGAGGTTTCTCGGTCATGGGGCATGGCGCCGGTCGGCAATGGGAGTCATATCGTTGGAGAACGATGTGATGGACATACCCAGATTTGGAGGACGTAGTCGTTACGCCTTTGACCGTGAGATCAACTCTTACTGTTATTCCTGGAAGATACTTTGATCGCACCAAACATCGTATCTTATATAGTATGACAATAACGGTGATACTTTTGGGTATCGGAAAGGAGTAGTTGAGACGAGGGGTCAAGAGCGGGATTTGCCAGTCCGCATAGCAGGATAGATACTCTCGGGCCCACTCGGTGAGATCATATCTAATGAGCTTGCAAACATGTGACTAGGTCACGGAGACATGAGATCATGGACGAGTAGAAGATAGCGTTGTCGGTAACGAGGTCGAGATTAGGTATGGAGATATCTATGGAACGACGCTCGGACATGCTAAGTATCGTTATGGCAAAAGGTTTAAGACTTTGCGTTCAGCTTTGATAGATGAAAGTCATTCGTTATATCACAGGGATTAATTTATGGGGTCCAGGCCTACGAGTTAGTCGTTGATCATAGAGGAGTCTTGGTCATACCTGTTATTATATCGAACCGCTAGGGTAACACACTTAAGGGGTTTCGACAAGACAACCGGAAAGGAAAGAGATCACCGGGAGCGTCCCGGGAGGGGTCCGATGGAGATCGGGCAGCGCCGAAAGAGTTTTCGGAGCTAGGAAAAATTATATATATTATGTTTGATATTAATTAGTGTAATTAATATGCAAATATGATTTTATATATTTATTTTCGAATTTATTTAGGCTGATTTCCCTAAATGGGCCTTCTGGTCGAAAGAAGGCCCAAGAGGGGGGAATCCCCTTGGGGATTTAGTGGGGGCTTGGGCGGCCGACCCAGGTGGGCCAAGAGGCCCACCAGGGGGCGGCGCACCATGGCTGGCCGCACCAGGCATGTGGGGATAGTTTCACATTGCCTGGTGAGGAGGTTGGCTCCCCCCTCGGAGCCTATATAAGAAGGGGCACCCCTGGCCTTTTAATTCACCAATTAATTCCCAATTTCTCTCTCGATCTCGTGATTCCCTTGTTGGAGTCGCGCCGAGCTGAGGAGGGGAATCTCTTCCACCATAGCCCGCTGCCGCGCTGCTGGTGTTCCGGTCCAAGTCTTCCGCTGCTTGTCCTGGACTGGAGCTTCGGAGGCCGTCGTCTCCACCGTACGTGTGTGACGCCCTGCGAGGTGCTGCGCTAGCGGTACTCGGAGGCATGCTTCCTCTATACGACCTTGAGGTCGGCTTCGTCGGTCTTCATCGACAACGTTTGTGCGGGAACGTAATCCCCGCTTTCGGTCTACAAGGGTACGTATTCCGATCTCCGTTCGTACTACTATATCTGCATAGAATAGATCTTGGCATGCTTTTAGGATATCGTTGGTAGGAATTTTTTTGTTTTCTGCACACGATCCCCTGCACGATGGACCTGGATAGTTTGGGGAAGAAAGAAGTAGACAGGGAAAGTAGACGAAGAGATAGGGAAATTTAGATTTCATTTATCTCCTAAACTTTCTTACAAACTGTAGCCAAAGGCTATAACCACGCCTCACACACAACACCCAGGCTGCTGCCATCGAACCACACATGATACACCTGACATTGCGGTCCCACACAAGATTAGGACCTCACAAGTCAGCCTGCATTCGTCGATGCCTTCACCCTTGACGTATCGGAAATGGACAGCATGCCGGCCATGACACAATACTTCTAATGACTGATTTCTGAAATATGTACGCAGTACAACTTTTCTGAAGATTAACTGAATTCTATCATGTAAAAGCACACTGAACTTGCATTATTTTCATGTCTTTTACCTGGGTGAGTGTCACTGACGATAAGACTGAGGCATCGCCATTACTGCCTCTCGGGTTTTTACTAACTGAAGCAGAACCATCTAAGGTGCACGAAGCTTCTAAAAACTAAGTCATCGCGTTCACTGGCTCTCAGAGTTGCTCAAACTGAATTTGATTCACCAAAGGCGATGGAGTAAGCCTCTCAAACTAGTGCATATAAATATTCGTGACATTCATGCTGCTACTAACAATTCTCGGAGTATAATAACCAAAAAGATCCTGCTTTTAGCTCACCACGGCACAGATTATCCTAGCTGCATAATGCCATAATCAATCAAGCCCAGCGTCGAATGCAGACCTTTAGGCCCCTGCTTGGATCACTAGATTCAAACAGTAAGCGTCGGACAAAAATAACGGAGCTCCGAAGATCCATATATTTTACTGTACAAGACGGGTGTGAAAATACCCGGCGGAAAAAGTAACAGGCTTTCCCATCGTGGCCTTATGGGGAAAGGTTGCATGTAGCTCTTAAGTCTCAAGCTGAATCCACCTTTCCAAGGAATCCGAATTCAAGTGGGACAACCGGCACTGTGTGCCACTAGTCCCGCCTCCTGTGTCCATCTCACGAAGACAACCCTGTTCATCCCACCAATAAAACCCTACTTTATTGTACTCCCTCTGTTTATATTATATAATATACAGTCTTCTAAATGTTTCACAAATTATCTAGATACATAATAAAATAAGTGAGTATACACACTAAAATGTGTCTAAATATATTTATATACATATAAATATGGACATAAATATACTAAAACATCCTATAATTAAAAACGGAGGGGGTGCGGGCTAAAACGAACAAGGCCACCTTTTTTACGACAACCCATGTCCTGCTAATTGTCTTCTCGCTAACAGAGCAGCACCACATGGTATCCAGTGCCCACTTCGCTCGCTCAACTTGGAGGATGACACTTATGTATTCTCCATCGCTTCAAGGCACGTAGTGAGTCATATTCTTACTTCGATGAACAAGATTGTTTAAGATGTTTCTTGGTTCACAAGATAGTTGAGTTCGATGGATAAATGCAAAGGAAATAAGTGTATTACTCTAGTTTCCTAGTGTTGTGGCTCCCTTATGTGTGTTTAAGCTATTGTCATTCATTCTGAGCTAACCGTTGAATTGTGTGCTCTTCTATCGTCCGTTTTTTATGCCGGTGCAGTACTTTTCAGCTCATGTATGCACTCCATGTTTGTTCTTCATGTAATCATCTGACTTGTTTCATGATTGAGGTCAGAACACACTTTGATATAAAACCTATCTTGTTTATTCATAGGTGCATCAAAATATGTGCTTCCTCCTTTGAAACAACTTAACGTTTTTACATCTCTCAAAGACTCAAACAATACAACTTTTCAATTTGAAACTCTTGAAATACATTTGAAATACAATGTGGATAAAATAGTTCGGGATTTTTTAAAAATGAAATATATAAATACTTAATGAAATTATTTTGAACTTTAGTTTAAGCTAATTTTTTTCCACATTGTACTTCTAGATCATACAAAAATAGAAACACAAAAAAGTGTGGGTTGTAGGTGACTCACTCCTGACTTTCTCTCTAGGGCATTCCAGACCTAGCTTTCTGAGCTATAGTGAACGCATATGGTTTGTTTTAACCGTGTAAATTCCTCACATTATGGAAAGAGATCATATTATGTGGAAACCCAACACCAATCAGTTTGGTAGGGAGGTTGCTGATGCACACAGTGGTGTGTTGTTTGGAGACCCCAAGAGTAAGGTATGAAGTAGTGCAGCATCAAATTTTTCTCAGTTATGAAACCAAGGTTATCGAACCAGTAGGAGATGAAGAATTCCCTCGAGGTATCAACGGCGCCAGAAAAGAGATTGACATGGAATCTACACACAACACAATCAAAGTATATTGCCCTAACTCAACGGTGAGGGTGTCAATCCCACCGGCTTGCTGTAACAAAAGGATTAAACATATGTGTGGAAAAAAGAGTGATGTTTTGCAGAAAGTAACATATTTGCAGTTGTGGTTTTATCAGATTAATGAGAAGGACCGGGGTCCACAGTTCACTAGTGGTGTCTCTCCATAAATAATAACATTCATCCATGCGTGGTAAACAAATTACAGCTAGGCAATTGACAGAATAATGATGAGCAACCCAATGCATATACTAATGATATGGTGTCTAGTGTGAGATTCATTCGGGCATTACAACAATATACATAGACCGTTACAACCGCATCTATGACTAATAATCCACCTTCTGGTTAGCGTCCGCACCCCTTTCAGTATTAAGTTGCATCCAACAGATTATCGCCTTAAACACTGCGTGTAAAGTAAGTAAGTAACATCATCCTTAGACAAAGTACTATTGTTTTATCCCTAGTAGCAAGTAGCAACATCACACACATGATATATTATGAAGCAATAACTTTAGTACTCAATATTCATCGGATCCTAGCAAACACAACATGGAGAATTACATAAAGATAATCATGATCATGATAGGTGATACGTCCATTTTGCATCACTATTTTATATCATAATTTACTGCTATTCATTGATGTATATCGTATTTGGAGATGATACTTATGTTATTTCATCTATTTTGCATGATTGATGATAATTGGAGGATGGAATCCCAGAGGCTGAATTCTGCTGGAAAAAGCACCGTGAAGATACAATATTTCCGAAGACCTAAAGGACAAAGTGGCCAACTGGGAATTATTTCTGATTTATTTCATCGAGGGAGCCAAAAGGGGAGCCTGGGGTGGGGCCCAGGGGACCCACACCATCTCCCGGCGTGGCTCCCTAGCCCGCCGCGCGAGCAGGCGATGTGGGCGCCATGGCCCACCACTCGGCGTATCCCTTCGCGTACATCTTGCCCCTAAAAACCTAAGATTTACAAGAAGGACAGAAACCATCTCCGCCGCCACAACGAGGCGGAGAAGACAGAGAGAGAAAAGCTCTCCGGTAGGCTGCGTTGCCGCCGGGGAAATTCCCTCCTGGAGGGGGGAAATCGTCGCGATCGTCACTGTCATCGAGCTGCACTACATCACCATCGCCAACACCACCATCTCCACCGCCGACGCCGTCATCTCCAACCATCCACTCCGTTCCCGCTGTAACATATAGGGCTAAACTTTGTGTATTTGATAGGGGAAACTCTTCCGGTGTTGATTGCTATTGTTATTGATGATATTGAGTGAAACCGTTGAACAAGGGTTTATGTTCAGATTGTTATCCATCATTATATCACCTATGATCATGTTCATTTTGGTGTGTTGTGAGTAGTTCGTTGTGTTCTTGAGGACATGGGAGAAGTCTAGATGTTAGTAGTGAACTATGTTAATTAATATTTGATGTTTTGATATTTAAGTTGTGGTGCCATTCTTCTAGTGGTGTCATGTGAACGTCGACTACATGACACTTCACCTTTATGGGCCTAGGGGAATGCATCGTGTATTCGGTTATCTTTTGTGGGGTTGTCGGAGTGACAGAAAACTAAACCCCCGTTGGTATTCCGATGCGCGAGGGATCACAGGATCTTAGATTTAAGGATATGGTTAGATTTATCTTAATTACTTTCTTGTATTTGCGGATGCTTGCAAGGGGTATAATCATAAGTATGTATTAGTTCTAGGAAGGGCGGTGCATTAGCATAGGTTCACCAACACGACACTTATCTAAACACTAAAGATTATTCACCAATATGAAGCGAAAGCACTAGACAGAAATCCCGTGTGTCCTCAAGAACATTTGGTCATCATAAGTAAACAAACCGGCTTGTCCTTTGCTCTAAAAAGGATTGGACCACTCGCTGCAACTATAATTGCCGTGCTCTATTTACTTGCACTTTATTTCTACGTTATATCAAACTCTGCTAAAAACTTGTCTGCTAGTGTTTACAGTGAAATCCTCATCAAAACCACTTGTCAACACCTTCGGCTCCTCGTTGGGTTCGACTCTCTTATTTATCGAAAGTACTGCGATACACCCCCTATACTTGTGGGTCATCAAGACTATTTTCTGGCACCGTTGCTGGGGAGTGAAGCGCTATTGGTAAGAGGAATTGGTAAGGAAAACTTCAATTGTAAGTGATGTTTTTATTCCTGCCTCCTTATTTTCTTTATAATGGAGAAGAGAAATATTGCTTTCCTGTTTGGGAAGTCTTCTACCGCTGCTGAGGTAGAACATGAGGCGCCTCCTGGTGATATTGTGCCATTTAAAATACCTATGAAAATTGTTAAACATGTTATGAATAACCGCTATTTTGGGGATGGAACTGTCCACCCCGGTGATCATTTGTTGTATTTACATGAATTATGCGAGTTGTTCAAGTGTGCAGGTATTACGATGGACGAAGTCAGAAAGAAATTATTCTCCATATCACTTTGCGGGAGAGCTACGCATTGGTATAAACTGCTGAAGAACATGGATTCTCTTGGATGAGAAGAAATTGTACTTCTCTTTTATTCTAAATTTTATCCTCCAAGTGAAATTCATCAAGATCAGAATTCTATATATAACTTATGGCCTCATGATGGAGAGAGTATTGCTCAAGCGTGGGGGAGATTGAAGGCATTAATGCTCAAATGTCCCATTCATGAGCTTCCAGGTAATATTATTGTTGATAACTTCTATGCTAGACTCTCGTTTGAAGATAAAACATTATTGGATACTTTATGTGCTGGATCATTCACTCGTAATAAGAAGGAGTTTAAATGGGATCTTCTTGACCGTAGTGAAGAAAATATTCAAGCATGGGAGAACGACAAAGGTAGGGAGTCAAGTATAAAATATGACTTTGAATGCATTAAGACTTTTATGGACACTGATGTATTTCGAAAGATGAATAATGCTTATGTTCTTGATTCTCAAGTTGTTGCAAATTATTATTATAACTTTGCTGATTATTTTGTTTTGCCCAAGAAGGGGTTTGAAAAATATCATGAACCTTATAAAGATAAACCTGATGTTCCTCTAGCTAAAAGCATTGAAGTTAATATTGTTGATCATATCATTCATGAGCCTTATGTTGACAAAATTCCTTTTCCTGTTAAAGTGAAAGAACATTCTCTTATGGCTAGTGTGGTTAGTAAAAGTGATAAGAAAGCTAAAGAACCTGATGAACAAATTAAAGTTGAACCTTCTGTGGCTATAGTTAAGGAACTTGTTTCTGAAAATGTGGGAGAAGAGTATATTATATTTTTTTATGATGCTTCTAATGTTGTCTCTCATCCTGCAAAGTCAAGAAAGGCTAGTGTTCCTGTGTTATCTGTTAAAATTGGTGATCATTGTTATTATGGTTTATGTGATATTGGTGCAAGTTCAAGTGTTATTCCTTATGAGCTTTACAAAGAGATTATGCATGAAATTGGTCCTAGCCAACTTGAAGATATTGATGTGATTATTCAACTTGCTAACAGAGAAACTATCTCTCCCATTGGTATTATTAGAGATGTTGAAGTTCTATGTGGTAAGACTAAATATCCTGCTTGTTTTCTTGTACTTGGTTCTGTTGCTAGTAAGACTTGTCCTATTATTTTTGGTAGACCTTTTCTAAATACTTGTGGAGCTGTTATAGATTGTAGGAAAGAGAAAATCCTTACTAAATTTGCTGGTGATTCATATGAATTCAAATTTTCGAAATTTGCTAAAACCCCTTATGAACCCGAATTGCCTAATGAAGATTTTAGAGTAGAACAACTTGCTTCTGTCTCTCTTGCTCCTACTAATTATATTCAGCAATTTATGGAAGATCATGAAGATGAAACTTTTATGGAAGAAAGAAATGAACTTGAGGACAAATTCCTCCGTCAACCTATTCTTAAACATATTTAAAAGTGGAAGACTTGGGTAAAACACTTCCACCTAAAGAGGATCATGTCTTTGATTTAAAACCTTTGCCTGATAATCTTAAGTATGCTCATCTTGATGATAAGAAAATATATCCTGTTATTATTAGTGCTAAAGAAGAACGGTTATTGGAAATATTGAAGAAACACCGTGGAGCTATGGGTTATACTTTGGATGATTTGAAGGGGATTTCTCCTACTGTATGTCAACATTCTATTACTATGGAGCCCGACGCGAAGCCAATTGTTGAACATCAACACCATTTAATACCTAAGATGAAGGAAGTGATAATAAATGAGGTATTAAAACTTCTTGATGCTGGTATAATATATCCTATTGCTGATAGTAGATGGGTTAGTCATGTGCATTGTGTCCCTAAGAAGGGTGAAATTACTTTCGTACCTAATGATCACGATGAACTTATTCCTCAAAGAGTAGTTGTTGGTTATAGAATGTGCATTGATTTTAGAAAGGTTAATAAAGTTAATAAGAAAGATCATTATCCATTACCCTTTATTGACCAAATGTTGGAGAGATTAGCCAATAAAACTCATTTTTTCTTTCTTGATGGTTATTCTGGTTTCTCTCAAATTGCTGTTAAAACTCAAGATCAAAAGAAAACCACATTTACTTGTCCCTATGGTACTTATGCTTATAGATGTATGCCTTTTGGTTTATGTAATGCTCCTGCTACTTTTCAAAAATGTATGTCTGCTATCTTTCATGGTTTTTGTGATGAAATTGTGGAGGTGTTCATGGACGATTTCTCCGTCTATGGCACTTCTTTTGATAACTGCTTGCACAATCTTGATAAGGTTTTGCAGAGATGTGAAGAAACTAATCTTGTTCTTAATGTGGAGAAATGCCATTTTATGGTTAATGAGGGGATTGTTCTTGGACATAAAATTTATGAAAGAGCTATTGAAGTTGATAGAGCTAAAGTGGAGGCAATTGAGAAAATTCCTTGCCCCCGAGATGTTAAAGGTATTCGAAGTATTCTTGGTCATGCTGGTTTCTATAAAAGGTTTATCAAAGACTTTGCCAAGGTATCAAAGCCTCTTACTAATCTCTTGCAAAAAGATATGCCATTTGTTTTTGGTGATGATTGTAAGTAAGCTTTTGAAACTCTTAAGAAAGTTTCAATAACTGCTCCTATTGTTCAACCACCTGATTGGAATTTACCATTTGAAATTATGTGTGTTGCTAGTGATTTTGTTGTTGGTGTTGTTCTTGGACAAAGAGTAGATAAGAAATTAAAGGTTATTCATTATGTTAGTAAGACTCTTGATTCTGCTCAGAAGAATTATGCTACAACTGAAAAATAATTTCTAGATGTTGTATTTGCTTGTGATAAATTTAGACAATATATCATTGATTCTAAAGTTATAATTCATACTGATCATGCTGCAATTAGATACCTTATGGAAAAGAAAAGTGCAAAGCCTAGGCTTATTAGATGGGTATTACTTTTGCAAGAATTCGATTTGCATACTGTAGATAGAAAAGGTGCTGATAGATTGGAAAACATTGCTTCTGATCATATACCTGTTAATGATAGTTTTCCAAATGAACAATTGGCTGCAATAAGGGTGAGTTCACGAGATAGTCCTTGGTATGCGGATTGTGCTAACTTTATTGTTTCGAAGTATTTGCCTCCAACCTTTTCAGCTCAACAAAGAAGAAAATTCTTTATGACTTGAGGCATTATTTCTGGGATGACCCACACTTATATAAAGGAGGAGTTGATGGTATTATGCGAAGATGTGTTCCTGAGTATGAGCAGAAAGAGATATTGAGAAAGTGCCATAGTAGCGCTTATGGAGGATATCACGCTGGAGATAGAACTGCACAAAAGGTTTTACAATCAGGTTTTTATTGCCGTACTCTCTTTAAAGATGCAAGAAATATTATTTTATCTTGTGATGAATGTCAAAGAGTTGGTAATATCTCTAGACGTAATGAAATGCCTATGAATTATTCTCTTGTTATTGAACCGTTTGATTGTTGGGGATTTGACTTTATGGGTCTTTTCCCTTCTTTAGAAGGTAATACACATATAATTGTTGTTGTTGATTATGTTACTAAATGGGTAGAAGCTATTCCTACTAAAAGTGCTGATGGTGAAACATCATAAAAAATGCTTCAAGAAATTATTTTCCCTAGGTTTGGTGTTCCTAGATATCTTATGACTAATGGAGGTTCTCATTTTATTCATGGTGGTTTTAGAAAGGTTCTTGCTAAATATGGTGTTAATCATAGAATTGCTTCAGCTTATCATCCTCAAACTAGTGGGCAAGTAGAACTATCAAATAGAGAAATTAAATCTGTCTTGCAAAAGATTGTTAATAGAACGAGGAAGAATTGGGCTAGTAAATTAAATGATGCATTGTGGGCTTATAGAACTGCTTATAAAAATCCCATGGGTATATCTCCTTATAAAATGGTTTATGGAAAAGAATGTCACTTGCCCTTAGAATTAGAACACAAAGCTTATTGGGCAGTGAGAGAACTAAATAGAGATTTTAAACTAGCTGGTGAGAAAAGATTGTTTAATTTGAGTTCTTTAGATGAATGGAGAAGTGGAGCTTATGAAAATGCTAAACTCTTTAAAGAAAAAGTTAAAAGATTGCATGATAAGAGAATACTTAAGAGAGAATTTCATGTTGGTGAGAAAGTTCTATTGTATAGTTCTCGTCTTAGATTCTTTGCAGGGAAATTACTCTCCAAGTGGGAAGGACCATATGTTATTGTGGAGGTGTTTCGTTCGTGTGCGATAAAAATTGCTTCGCTCAAGGATGACTCTACACAAGTGGTAAATGGACAAAGAATCAAGCATTATATTTCTGGAGATTCTTATAATGAAGATGTTGATGTTATTCAAGCAATTTCTTCAGAGAATTACATTAAAGAAAATATTTCTGAGTTCGCAACACCTGATTAGGAAAAGGTACAGTTTCGGTAAGAAAAAGTCCGCAAATTTAATTTTTGGCTAACTGTGATTTATTTTTGGAAAATATGGAAAAATATGAGACGAAAACGAACAGACACGAAGTCCGAGGCAACCACACCACCTCGTGGCGCGGCGCCCTTGCTGGCTGCGCCAGTAAGCGATGTGGACGCCTCGGATCTCCTCTCCTTCTCGGTTTCATGCTGTTGCCTTCCTTTTATTTCGTAATTTTTTGCTATATAATCACCCGAGGCTCCCCGAGGTCCGTATATTGTGTTTTCGATGCGTTTTTGTTTCGAGCTGTTGTTGTCCAGATGTCGTCTCAAGGATCTTGCTCCGAAGACTACGCACTTCGTCGCCAACGTGAACTCCTTCAAGATCTTGGTCAAGGGTCTTTTGTCGGATGGGCGAACGATGAGAAGACGAAGGCTAGGCGCAAAGACATGGACGATAGCATCATGAAGGAGGCGAAGAAGATGCAAGCGGCAAAGAAGGATCGTGCAAGGACGGGAGCCAGCAAGCCCATCTTCGTGGGATCAATTAACCCCCAGCGTGCTTTTTCTCATAACATGCAGGGAGCAATACCACCAATTCTGGATCTTAGCTCCTTTCCAGAAGCAACTGAAGCTCTCCGAGTCACGGATAAATTTTGCGAGCAGTACTGCGTCCTTAGGAGGGAGGTGGATATACTTCAAGAGGCGAATAACAGGCTCCGCAAGATGTTGGAGCGTTATCTTACTCTACTTCGAGTTGTTCCACCATCGCCACCGAAGGAGTAATTCATCATCAGTATTGGCATCTCCCTTCGCTTGTTCCAAGCTTGGGGGAGTGCCGCGGTATCACCATTATTGTAGCACCCCAACTTTTATTAAAGTTGGAACACCTGTGTTATGTGCTAGTCCCTGGATCACTGCCAGCACCACAGTACAAAATATAAAGTATCATTGCATAAGTATTAAATTACTACAACGAGATCCAAAAATAATAGCCAATATGGCTTTATTACAAATTGCATAGCCATGAAGGCTAGCTAAAGTTCAAAGTTCACAGCGAAAGCAAAATAACATTGAGCCTCATCTTCAAGCATGCGCCACAGGCAGTCATGTTGGGTGTAGACTCGAGCCAATCATTCGGCATCAGAATTTCCTGCACATTGGAATATGCAGCCCCCGAAGGAGGTCAATACAATGATGTATTGGCAAGTGACTATGGTAGATAAATATTCTGGCAAGTCTAACATCTATATGCATATTTGGCATGGTGGGGTTGAAGGCTAATTGCAGAAAGCAAGTTTTCTCCTATCGTTTTGTAAAACACTTTCATTTCTCGAAGACTTGGCACCGAGGGACAAAGCCCAAGTGCACCCAAAATTCTTTCCTTGGTCAAATTTTACTTTATGAAAACAGTGTTGAGATTCTTCTGCCCATCCTTGTCCAGTTACTCGAAGTAGTTCATTTCCGGGGACACGGCTGAGATCTCAGATTGTCGACTCTGCAGAGGTTGTGCACTTTCACCTTTAGACTCAATTTGTCCGAGAAATCCTATACACGCGGAGTGTATTATGGAAAGGAGAGAATTGAGACAAGAACTTTCAGAAGAAGAATGCAACCATACTAGCAAGACCCGTTCCACCTATCAACTCTACATCTGCTTGTCAAGCCGACAGGTTGCACTCCCACAACTTAATCATTCTAGACAGAGCCCATTGTCAAAAGGTTGCACGGGAAGCTTCTAAACTTGGAGGGACTTGGTAATCTCTTCGTTCCTGGGTGGCCGTCCACAAGTGTACTTCTGGGAAACAACCACCATACTCATGGCCCTAAGTAGAATCGACATTCATCCTAGGCGATGACAACCACAAGCATAGCCCCAAAAGCAACTCAACATAAACCATAACAACCAATTCCACCCAGATGTGCATTTTAGATTTTAACACGTAGAAACATTTCCATAACACGGCAACATTTTTATAGCATGGCTAAGAAACTAATAAAATCTTTTCATGGCTGCTTAGGGAAAAGGGTGGCTACATACTACTAGGATATTTGCAAAATACCAACTAACTTAGCATTATAAAATAAATCAAAATCCCTATCATGCACACTACTCAAAAACATACTACTTATGCATATAGGAAATATGGGATATTGTATGAATGTCACTTGCCTTGGTAACAGGAGGAACAAACACAGCAAGAATAACAATCACAAGCAAGTCCTTCCTCTTCTTCACAATCTAGCACAAACAATGAATAACATAAATACCAACACCATATCATCACAACACTAAACATAATCATGTATGCATGAATGATATGCTATGATGATAAGACACACTTATTAATAATTCTCATTTTCTGTCATTAATAAATGAATATAATGTTTAGGTATTTCTTATTTTATTTATCAATTAGATAATTTAAAATAATATAGTAAAACTTTGATTTCTATAATTACAACTTTTATTGTTTTTATGACATCTTCAATTTGGACATTTATTAATATTGCTGGACAGAGGGAAATTATACAATCTTAAAACAATTACTTTTATTTCTAAATCATTTTTATTATTTAAGTTATTATTTTAATGGCCGAAATACTCCTCTGATAATTATACAAATTATAATTTGTCAAAGGGAAAAATAAATGATGTAGAATTAAACTACATGAGCAGAGCTTTCCAATGACATAAAGTTTATTAAATTTGGACTTACAGATCAAAAGTTATGAATTTTGCAAGTTTTATCTATTTTCTGTTTTATTTATAAAATTTCCTGCGAAAAAGAAATTAACAGGGCTACGTGGCGCGATCCTATTGGTCGATACCGCTTCGGCGCGGATCGGCTGCGAGAGCCGTCCGATCTAAATTAAAATGGACGCGCGAGATCTAATCGATCTAGATCCATTGGATCTAGATCTAATGGTCCACGATCCGTTGACCAAAAACGGGCGGCGCGGTCACCGGAGACGCGCGGTGCGCGGCGGAGCCATGGCCGGCGTTTGCGCCCGAGGCGTGCTACGATGCTAGGAGGAAACGGAGCTCACCAGGAGATGCGCGACGTCGTGGGGAGGGCGATGGCGCGGTGGTGATGACCGGAGCGTCCTCGTCTTCCCGGAAGAGCTCGCCGGAGCTGCGCACGGCGTCGGTTTCTCTCGGTCGTGGACGGAGGCGGGGTTTCTCTGCAAAAACACACGCTCCACCATGTCAACTTGATGCGTACGGCTCACAGGGAGCAAAGGGAGGTGGAAAGGAGGTCCGAGGTGGCCGGAGTTGCTCGGGCGGCGGAGTTCTTACCGACGGTGACGGCGGGATTGCGTGAGCTCGTGCGGGCAGCCTATGGGCTCTCGGGAGGTGAGGTTTGGGGCAATCGGACGAGAACGGAGAGGGGTATTAGTAGGGGGAGGAGGCGAGGTAAGGGGAGCAGTAAATCGCTCGTAATCGTGCGAATCAAATCCGCCGTTTCGTGTCGGGGTCGGGGGCGTGATTTGGGGAAGAACGTTTCCGCGGGGGTGATGACAGGTGGGTCCCACCTGTCAGCGACTGCGAACGAGCGCGCAGGGTGCTGGGCCGCTGGCGGGCTGCTCGACTACGCGCGCGCGGCATATAGCTACGGGCCACGGCCCACTCGACTCCGAAATTCGATTATTTTTATTTAAAACCTTTTTCTGTTTTTAAATACTGATTTGAAATATGATTTTTAAACCTATTCAAAACATTTCAGAAAAATTCATAAAAATATGTTTTGGAAAGGTTATTGAAAATGGAACTTTTTAACATTATTCTTGCTCATATATAAATTGGAAAAATTGTATTTGTTAAAGGAGTTTTAAATAAACACTTTATGAAATGTATAAATTATTTATATTTATAAATTGAAGTCTTATTTAATATTTTTGTGATGTATTCTTATGCTCAATGTTGCATGATGCTTGAATGCAAAGTTTTAAATTTTTGCAAAATTTGGGATGTTACAGACTAACCCCCTTAAGAGGAAGCTCGCCCTCGAGCTTCGGAAATATCAGCAAATAGGTGTGGATGGTCTTCTCGGAGGTCATCCTCTCGTTCCCAGGTGGCTTCTTCTTCGGTGTGATGGTTCCATTGGACTTTACAAAACTTGATGGTTTTGGTACGGGTGACTCTTTCTACGGTCTGCAATATCTTGATGGGTTTCTCTTCGTAGGTCAGGTCACTCTCCAATTGTACTTCTTCAAGGGGTACAGTATCCTTCAAAGGAACTCCCGTCATTTCGGGGTGACATTTCTTCAGCTGACTGACATGGAACACATTATGTACCGCAGACAGAGTTTCGGTTAATTCTAACTCATATGCCATCTCGCCCTTACGGGACAGGATCTTAAAAGGTCCAATAAACCGAGGTGCTAATTTTCCTTTAATTCCAAACCTCTTTACACCCCTGAGTGGCGACACTCTAAGATAGGTTCTATCACCCACCTCGTAGGCGATTTCTCTACGTTTAGAATCCGCGTAGCTTTTCTGGCGTGGCTGTGCTATCTGCAATCTATCTTTAATTAATCTGACCTTCTCTTCAGCTTCTTGGATTATATCAGGTCCAAAGAAACTTTGTTCTCCTACACCACTCCACAATAATGGGGTTGTGCATTTCTTCCCATATAAAGCCTCAAATGGGGCCATCTCAATGCTAGCTTGATAACTGTTATTGTAGGAGAACTCGGCATAGGGTAGATTGTCATCCCAACTAGACCCATAATCATGCGCACACGCTCTTAACATATCTCCTAGAATCTGGTTTACTCTTTCGGTCTGACCATCCGTTTGCGGGTGGAATGCCGTACTGAACTCCAACCTAGTTCCCAGTGACTCATGCAACTGCTTCCAAAAGTGGGAAGTGAACTGGGTCCCTCTATCGGACACGATACTCTTGGGGACGCCGTGTAAACACACAATCCTCTTCATGTATATATCAGCTAGCTTTGCGCTGGTATAGGTGGTCCTCACGGGTATAAAGTGAGCTATTTTGGTTAAGCGACAAACAATAACCCAAATAGAATCATACCCAGATCTGGTCCTTGGTAACCCGGTGATGAAATCCATCCCAATAGAATCCCACTTCCAGTCCGGAACCTTCAATGGTTGCAAAAGTCCTGCTGGTTTCTGATGCTCAGCCTTTACTCGACTGCATACATCGCATTTAGCTATATATTCTGCTATTTCTCTTTTCAGATTGTTCCACCAAAATCTCTCCTTCACATCCATATACATTTTGGTATTTCCTGGATGAATGGAGTAAGGTGTTTCATGGGCTTCTTGCAGAATTAACTTCCTAAGATCAGGATCATTTGCCACACATACACGTTTTTCAAACCACAAGGTTCCTTGCTCATCTTCATGAAATCCCTTGGCTTTTCCTGCTCTCAAATTGGCTTTGATTTCTTCAATATCCTTGTCTCCCTTCTAAGCTTCACGTATATTTTCCATCAAATTTGGTTGTACTACCAACGAATCTACAAAACCTTCTGGTACCACTTCCAATCGGAGGTCCTTGAATGCCTTGCATAAATCCTCAGGTATTTCTCCTGCCGTGAGACCATTCAAGTAAACCTTACGACTCAGGGCATCAGCTACTACATTAGCCTTTCCAGGATGATATTGAAGACTTAGGTCATAATCCTTGATAAGTTCTAACCATCTTCTCTGCCTCATGTTCAATTCTTTCTGTGTGAAAATATACTTCAAACTTTTGTGGTCAGTGAACACTTCACATCTTTTTCCCATTAGGTAGGGTCTCCAAGTTTTTAGGGCATGTACTACTGAGGCTAACTCGAGATCATGAGTGGGGTAATTTGTTTCATGCTTCTTGAGCTGTCTAGAGGCATAAGATGCCACTCTGCCTTCTTGCATCAGCACACTTCCCAGGCCTTGGCGTGAAGCATCACAGTATACTTGGAATTCTTTCTCTAAATCAGGTAAACGCAGAACTGGGGCTGAAACTAGTCGTTTCTTTAATTCCTGAAAACTGGCTTCGCACGTGTCAGTCCATTCAAATTTCTTCTCCTTCTTTAATAATTCTGTCAGTGCCTTGGCGATTTTGGAAAAGTTTTCTATAAACCTTCGGTAGTATCCTGCTAGACCAAGAAAACTTCGTAATCCTCCAACATTCTTTGGTGGTTCCCAATTGGTTACAGTTGAGACCTTTTCAGGGTCCACTGCTATACCCTCCTTGGATACTATGTGTCCTAGAAATGCGATTTGTTCCAACCAAAATTCACACTTGCTGAATTTGGCATATAACTTATGTTCACGTAGTCTCTGTAATACTAGGCGCAAATGCTCTTCATGATCTTTGTGACTCTCGGAGTAGATCAGAATGTCATCTATGAACACTACCACGAACTTGTCCAGAAAATCCATGAACACTTTATTCATCATATTCATGAAATAAGCTGGAGCATTGGTTAAACCAAATGGCATTACGGTATACTCATAAGAGCCATATCTTGTAACAAACGCTGTTTTTGGTATATCCATCTCTCTAACTTTCATTTGGAGATATCCTGATCGAAGATCAATCTTGGAGAACACACATGCACCTTTCAATTGATCAAATAATTCATTTATCTTGGGTAACGGATACTTGTTCTTGATGGTGTGTTCATTTATATCTCTGTAGTCCGTGACTAATCTCTGGGTTTGATCTTTCTTTTTGACAAAAAGGACTGGCGCTTCCCAGGGCGAAGAGCTTGGACGGATAAATCCTTTCAGGATGTGTTCCTCCAGTTGCTTCTTGAGTTCTTTCAGTTCATCGACGGCCATTGGGTAGGGTCTCTTGGCTATTGGTCCGGTACCCGGTTTTAGTTCAATGAGAAATTCCACATCTCTATCAGGTGGCATTCCCGGTAATTCTTCTGGGAATACATCTGGGTACTCTTGGACAATCAGCACATCACCAAGGCTAACCCCCTTAAGAGAATTTAGCCTAACTTTCTTAAGTTCGAAAGTTGATCTGAATTTAATCTTTTGTTTTTCGGGGGTGGTGAGGGTGATAGCTCTGTTTCCACAGTCTATGATTCCTTCAAAACGGGTCATCCAATCCATTCCGATAATAACATCCAAACCTTGGGTTTCTAGGATGACTAAGTCTGCTGGAAAAAGGTATTTTCCAATCCTTAATTCTAACTGTCTACAGCCTGAATTTACTATCATCTCACCCCCAGGTGAACTCACTCTAATAGGTTTTCCTAAGCTTTCCTCGGCTAGCCCATGTTTGTTTACAAAAGCTCTTGATATGAATGAATGTGATGCTCCAGTATCAAATAAGACCAATGCTGGAAAAGAATTGAGCAGGAACTTACCAATCACAGCGTCAGGTTCATCATGAACTTCTTCCACGTTGAGGTGATTTACTTGTCCCTTCTGGAAAGGATTGGGCTTGGAATTTTCATCGTCCTTTCTCTCTGGGCAATCGGTAGCATAGTGTCCCGTCTTCTTGCACTTGAAGCAAGTCACATTAGACAGGTCTTTCTTCCCTTCAGTGTTAGGACGAGGATTTCCATTTCCATGATTATGGCCATGGTGATGGTTTCCCTTGAGCCCACCATTATTTCCTTTATACCCTCCATTGTGGTTATGACCATGATACTTTTGGCCACTACCATTGTTGGAGTAGTTCCAGGGTTTATGGCCACTGACTTCTGAGGTGTGTGGTTTCTTGTGAGCCACTTCAGTGTTACCCTTACTTGCACCAAACTTCCTCTTCCTACTCTCTTCCTTTCTGATGTTATTGTCCAGGGTGATTGCCTGATCTAGCAGAATCTGATAGTTAGGAGCATATGCCACAGACAGAGGTATCTTTAGTTCTCCCCGAAGTCCATTTAGGAATTTGTCCTTCCTTTTTGCATCAATGTCGATGTCTTCTGGTGCGTACCTTCACAGCGTACAGAAGTCATCTATATACTCCTTCAGAGTTCTACCTCCCTGTCTCAAGCTACGAAACTCCTCCTTCTTCAAGTTCATTATGCCAGAGGAGATGTGAGCATTGCGGAAACCATCCTTGAACGCATCCCAAGTCATGCCATCCAAGGGATGGGTCACTTGATAGGTCTCCCACCACATGGCAGCAGGTCCTTCCAATAGGTGAGCAGTGAACCTCACCTTTTCTGCCTCAGAACACTCACAAGTTACTAAGTCCTTGTTGACGGAACGGAGCCAGTCATCCGCCACTATGGGTTCAGTACCAGAGGAGAACTTATTAGGTCTAAGCCTGAGAAATCTTGCAAGTCTGTCCACCGGAGGTGGGGGTGGGGGTGAATGGTTGTTATTGTTGTTGTTGTTGTTGTTGTTGTTGTTGTTGGTTGCTGCAATGAACTGGGTTATCATGGTCATCAGTTGGGCTTGAGCTACCATCAGCTGTTGCATAGTTTCGCTATTGTCGGGATCGCGTCGTGGAGGCATCTGTGGGGTTTTTGCATGGATAAGTAAAAGATAGATAGATCTATAAGGAGGAACCTTTCCCATGCACAAAACAATCCAGTCAAGCACACCATCAATCAACACACCACTCATAAAACAATCAGCAAACAATTCAAAACCTTTGGTTTTAGGAAAACGATATAAAAGTTGGGAAAATAATTCGCGAGGTTCCGAGGATACAAGGGAAGGTACTGCCTTACCACAAGTTGGTAGGTCAATACAAGATCAAGACAATGTGGTGTATGAAAAATGGTAGTCTCACTAACTAACTACTCGACCATATCCTCTTCCTCCTCTTCAATTTCATGTATCTCGATTCCTTCATTGGCGAGTACATCCTTGAGTTCCTTTACTTCTTTCTCCAGGGCAAGATTCTTTTCTTGCAGCACTCTCTTCTCAGTACGAAGCCTTTTTATCAGGTCACTATCTGCCTCGAATTCGACTTCATTGCTCTCGAGTTCTGCCTTTTGTTCCCTGATGATCTTGTTCTTCTCTTGAACCCTTTTCCCTTGTCTCCTGTACTTCTCCTCTTGTGCAGAGAATCTCTCTTCATGTGCCTTAGTCACTTCCTCCTGAACCTTCACCTTCTCTTCGTTCTCCTTAAGTAAGGCACATAACTCATCGTTCTTCAGGAGCTCGGTGCGTCGATATTCATATAGTTCGGTGACAAGGATTTCCAGCTCCTGGAAATAAAGGCTAAGGGGTTTTGCCTTGCCTCTTTCTCCGACATCATACAGGTAAGGTTCTCCATCTTCGTTTCTTCTTCCAAAGAAAATGGAGTAGTGGCCCCTCAACTCTAGGCTGTAGCGTCCGCAGAGGCGCCCAATCAAATCTTGCATGACTAGATTGAGCCCTTTGTCTTTGGAGTCACTAACCATTTTGATCTCAAGTGGTGGCTCCTCTCCACGTCCTGGTTGTGTTGCTTTTATTCCCCAGCAACCCTCTTTGTTAAACTTCTTCAGAATGAAGCCCTTTACTTGGGGTAGTGGTAACCCTATTTTCTCGCCGATGTCGAGGAGGTAACAGCCAAAACGGGTGTTCTCGAAGTCCTCTGCAGTGGTGAAGTGAAATCTCGTCATCCTTTAGGTAGGAAGAAAGGAAATTAAAACAAGAATTGCATAACATAAGGAAGTACTAGTTATGGAGTGTATTATTAAATTAGGGGGAAAACTAAGTCAAAATCCTAAGGTGATCAACAGATATTAACAACTCTTCGTAAATTGGATTTTTCACTATAGTGAGAGAGACAGACACCCGGCCAGCCACTTATATTGTGGAACATGTCTCATGTACGTGGACATGTAAAGTTTGTCCCGGGCCGCTTAGTCCCACCATGCCGTTAGAATCCAACATACTTCAAAGATGGTAACATGATGACCCAAAAGGGGTTAACCAATCCTAGGGGCTCGAACCTACATGCAACACTTTGCTCTGATACCATTTTGTAGCACCCCAACTTTTATTAAAGTTGGAACACCTGTGTTATGTGCTAGTCCCTGGATCACTGCCAGCACCACAGTACAAAATATAAAGTATCATTGCATAAGTATTAAATTACTACAACGAGATCCAAAAAGAATAGCCAATATGGCTTTATTACAAATTGCATAGCCATGAAGGCTAGCTAAAGTTCAAAGTTCACAGCGAAAGCAAAATAACATTGAGCCTCATCTTCAAGCATGCGCCACAGGCAGTCATGTTGGGTGTAGACTCGAGCCAATCATTCAGCATCAGAATTTCCTGCACATTGGAATATGCAGCCCCCGAAGGAGGTCAATACAATGATGTATTGGCAAGTGACTATGGTAGATAAATATTCTGGCAAGTCTAACATCTATATGCATATTTGGCTTGGTGGGGTTGAAGGCTAATTGCAGAAAGCAAATTTTCTCCTATCGTTTTGTAAAACACTTTCATTTCTCGAAGACTTGGCACCGAGGGACAAAGCCCAAGTGCACCCAAAATTCTTTCCTTGGTCAAATTTTACTTTATGAAAACAGTGTTGAGATTCTTCTGCCCATCCTTGTCCAGTTGCTCGAAGTAGTTCATTTCCGGGGACACGGCTGAGATCTCAGATTGTCGACTCTGCAGAGGTTGTGCACTTTCACCTTTAGACTCAATTTGTCCGAGAAATCCTATACACGCGGAGTGTATTATGGAAAGGAGAGAATTGAGACAAGAACTTTCAGAAGAAGAATGCAACCATACTAGCAAGACCCGTTCCACCTATCAACTCTACATCTGCTTGTCAAGCCGACAGGTTGGACTCCCACAACTTAATCATTCTAGGCAGAGCCCATTGTCAAAAGGTTGCACGGGAAGCTTCTAAACTTGGAGGGACTTGGTAATATCTTCGTTCCTGGGTGGCCGTCCACAAGTGTACTTCTGGGTAACAACCACCATACTCATGGCCCTAAGTAGAATCGACATTCATCCTAGGCGATGACAACCACAAGCATAGTCCCAAAAGCCACTCAACATAAACCATAACAACCAATTCCACCCAGATGTGCATTTTAGATTTTAACACGTAGAAACATTTCCATAACACGGCAACATTTTTATAGCATGGCTAAGCAACTAATAAAATCTTTTCATGGCTGCTTAGGGAAAAGGGTGGCTACATACTACTAGGATATTTGCAAAATACCAACTAACTTAGCATTATAAAATAAATCAAAATCCCTATCATGCACACTACTCAAAAACATACTACTTATGCATATAGGAAATATGGGATATTGTATGAATGTCACTTGCCTTGGTAACAGGAGGAACAAGCACAACAAGAATAACAATCACAAGCAAGTCCTTCCTCTTCTTCACAATCTAGCACAAACAATGAATAACATAAATACCAACACCATATCATCACAACACTAAACATAATCATGTATGCATGAATGATATGCTATGATGATAAGACACACTTATTAATAATTCTCATTTTCTGTCATTAATAAATGAATATAATGTTTAGGTATTTCTTATTTTATTTATCAATTAGATAATTTAAAATAATATAGTAAAACTTTGATTTCTATAATTACAACTTTTATTGTTTTATGACATCTTCAATTTGGACATTTATTAATATTGCTGGACAGAGGGAAATTATACAATCTTAAAACAATTACTTTTATTTCTAAATCATGTTTTATTTAAGTTATTATTTTAATGGCCGAAATACTCCTCTGATAATTATACAAATTATAATTTTTCAAAGGGAAAAAATGATGTAGAATTAAACTACATGAGCAGAGCTTTCCAATGACATAAAGTTTATTAAATTTGGACTTACAGATCAAAAGTTATGGATTTTGCAAGTTTTATCTATTTTCTGTTTTATTTATAAAATTTCCTGTGAAAAAGAAATTAACAGGGCTACGTGGCGCGATCCTATTGGTCGATACCGCTTCGGCGCGGATCGGCTGCGAGAGCCGTCCGATCTAAATTAAAATGGACGCGCGAGATCTAATCGATCTAGATCCATTGGATCTAGATCTAATGGTCCACGATCCGTTGACCAAAAACGGGCGGCGCGGTCACCGGAGACGCGCGGTGCGCGGCGGAGCCATGGCCGGCGTTTGCGCCCGAGGCGTGCTACGATGCTAGGAGGAAACGGAGCTCACCAGGAGATGCGCGACGTCGTGGGGAGGGCGATGGCGCGGTGGTGATGACCGGAGCGTCCTCGTCTTCCCGGAAGAGCTCGCCGGAGTTGCGCACGGCGTCGGTTTCTCTCGGTCGTGGACGGAGGCGGGGTTTCGCTGCAAAAACACACACTCCACCATGTCAACTTGATGCGTACGGCTCACAGGGAGCGAAGGGAGGTGGAAAGGAGGTCCGAGGTGGCCGGAGTTGCTCGGGCGGCGGAGTTCTTACCGACGGCGACGGCGGGATTGCGCGAGCTCGTGCGGGCAGCCTATGGGCTCTCGGGAGGTGAGGTTTGGGGCAATCGGACGAGAACGGAGAGGGGTATTAGTAGGGGGAGGAGGCGAGGTAAGGGGAGCAGTAAATCGCTCGTAATCGTGCGAATCAAATCCGCCGTTTCCTGTCGGGGTCGGGGGCGTGATTTGGGGAAGAACGTTTCCGCGGGGGTGATGACAGGTGGGTCCCACCTGTCAGCGACTGCGAGCGAGCGCGCGGGGTGCTGGGCCGCTGGCGGGCTGCTCGACTACGCGCGCGCGGCAGATAGCTACGGGCCACGGCCCACTCAACTCCGAAATTCGATTATTTTTATTTAAAACCTTTTTCTGTTTTTAAATACTGATTTCAAATATGATTTTTAAACCTATTCAAAACATTTCAAAATTCATAAAAATATGTTTTGGAAAGGTTATTGAAAATGGAACTTTTTAACATTATTCTTGCTCATATATAAATTGGAAACAATTTATTTGTTAAAGGAGTTTTAAATAAACACTTTATGAAATGTATAAATTATTTATATTTATAAATTGAAGTCTTATTTAATATTTTTGTGATGTATTCTTATGCTCAATATTGCATGATGCTTGAATGCAAAGTTTTAAATTTTTGCAAAATTTGGGATGTTACAATTATCTTTCACCTTTTACTTTTTAGTAGTGCCATATCATGATTAGGGAAGTTATCTTATATTATGGTTTGCAGTGTGGAAGTATCTCTCTTTTAGTTGGTTATCTATGTATCCCTTGGTGTGAGTTGCCGTTATGGAATATTTGTGAGAAGCGTTATCATTTATTTTCTGCACACTTTATTTTAGGTTGCAACTTTTATAATGTATGATTGATCTTTTCATTTAGTATTGGTGATCACTTTGGGAACATATAGTAAATTATTTGGCTTTGGCAAACTTAGCATTGGTCTGTAGCTGCAATACTTAGAGACTTTAGAGGAAAAAGAATTACATGTAGAATATAGCATTCATTGATCTTTCCCACTTGTCTATGACAAGCTTAGTATTCCCAACTTAAAATTGTCTGTGCTTTCAAGTAAGAATTGCATGATTGTCTTTTACTACATGTATGTTTGTTTGTATCCTTCAACTCTTATGCTTGCTACCCATCCTTGCTAGCCAAAGACCTGTACCGAGAGGGAATGCTTCTCATATATCCAAACCTTGAACTAAACCCATGCCATCTATGTCCGCTATATCTACCTACTATGTGGAATTTTGCACCACTCCAAGTAAATACTTCTTGTGCTATCTTTATTCAAAATTACTATCCCTTATTTTTGTCAATGTTCACTAGCTCATGAGGAAATAATAGTTGGGTTTGTCATCTTCCGTACTAATTGAGTAACCCATGACTTGCATGCTACATCTGCTCGTCATTAATATTGCAAAGGGGTGGTCAGACCACTATAATATCAAAGGTTGAGTTTTTCAAAAATATAGACACTCCTCCTTGGCTTGAGATTGATTGGTGGGCACCCGTGAATTCGGCTAGCCATGGTTATGTAAGAAAGGTGGGGAGGAGTGTCATGGCTATGAAAGTAAAGAGAAAAATAATATGAATATGATGAAGGCTTGTTTAAAAAAAAATCGGAACCACCCTTAACTTGCTTAGTTTGGAAGATGACAAGAACTCTGTTACGAATCGTTGACAACAACAAACACCGCACAAAAACTTACTTTTATGCTCTCTATATGATTTCCAAAAACTATAAAACCAAAAGCTCTAGCACATATTTGTATCTATGCTTCCCTCTGCGAAGGGTCTATCATTTACTTTATGTTGAGTCAGTAAAACCATCTCCTTCTATCTTAAGCAAGCATTTGAGTTGATTGTGATCCAACCATTCATACATTAGTATTATTAATCATGTCTTTCATTCTTTCTTGCTTAGCACATTGTTGGTATCTAATGAATTTGATTTTTGAAGCTATCAACCTATAAAGAGGGCTGTTTTATAAACTAAGCTCAATTGCTTATTGTTCTCTGACCAAGGACTAAGTTTGCCAACACCAATTATGGTTTTCTCTATGTACTTTACTGTGCTTTACCTCGACTTGTTACAAGTTGATTTATGCATGAACGGAGTTAATATCTAAGATGACTTGTGCATTTGTACATGTGATGCTTCTTGTCCGTATATTTTATATCGACACTTCACTCCATAACCCTGTGGTCATGTTTACCGAGTTCAGTTTTTGCTTGGGGACAAGCGAGGTCTAAGCTTGGCGGGAGTTGATACGTCCATTTTGCATCACTATTTTATATCACAATTTACCAGCTAATCATTGATATATATCGTATTTGGAGATGATACTTATGTTATTTCATCTATTTTGCATGATTGATGATCATTGGAGGATGGAATCCCGGAGGCCGAATTCTGCTGAAAAAAGCACCGTCAAGATACAATATTTTCGAAGACCAAAAGGACAAAGTGGCCAACTGGGAATTGTTTCTGATTTATTTCATCGAGGGAGCCAAAAGGGGAGCCTGGGGTGGGACCAGGGGGGCCACACCACCTCCCGACGCAGCTCCCTAGCCCGCCGCACGAGCAGATGATGTGGGCGCCCTGGCCCACCACTCGGCGTACCCCTTCGCGTACATCTTACCCCCGAAAACCTAAGATTTACCAGAAGGACAAAAATCATCTCCGCCGCCACCACGAGGCGGAGAAGACAGAGAGAGAAAAGCTCTCCGGCAGGCTGCGTTGCCGCCGGGGAAATTCCCTCCCGGAGAGGGGAAATCGCCGCCATCGTCACCGTCATCGAGCTGCACTCCATCACCATCGCCAACACCACCATCTCCACCTCTGACACCGTCATCTCCATCCATCCACTCCATTCCCGATGTAACATCTAGGGCTAAACTCTGTGTATTTGATAGGGGAAACTCTCCCGGTATTGATTGCTATTGTTATTGATGCTATTGAGTGAAACCGTTGAACTAGGGTTTATGTTTAGATTGTTATCCATCATTATATCACCTCTGATCATGTTCATTATTGTGTGTTGTGAGTAGTTCGTTATGTTCTTGAGGACATGGGAGAAGTTTAGATGTTAGTAGTGAACTATGTTGATTAATATTTGGTGTTTTGATATTTAAGTTGTGGTGCCATTCTTCTAGTGGTGTCATGTGAACGTCGACTACATGACACTTCACCTTTATGGGCCTAGGGGAATGCATCGTGTATTCGGTTATCATTTGTGGGGTTACCGGAGTGACAAAATCAAAACCCTCGTTGGTATTCCGATGCGCGAGGGATCGCATGATCTCAGAGTTTAAGGCTATGG
Organism: Poa annua; assembly: GCA_026929855.1. Lineage (NCBI taxonomy): Eukaryota > Viridiplantae > Streptophyta > Magnoliopsida > Poales > Poaceae > Poa > Poa annua. The sequence goes on along the minus strand of CM049431.1, from coordinate 71,375,225 downwards.
TTAGATTTATCTTAATTACTTTCTTGTATTTGCGGATGCTTGCAAGGGGTATAATCATAAGTATGTATCAGTCCTACGAAGGGCGGTGCATTAGCATAGGTTCACCCACACGATACTTATCTAAACACTAAAGATTATTCACCAATATGAAGCAAAAGCACTAGACAGAAATCCCGTGTGTCCTCAAGAACGTTTGGTCATCATAAGTAAACAAACCGGCTTGTCCTTTGCTCTAAAAAGGATTGGGCCACTCACTGCAATTATAATTGCCGCGCTCTATTTGCTCGCACGTTTGGTCATGGCGATGTAGAGGCCTCCGGGGACGATTCCCCCTCCCGGCAGGGTGCCGGGGAGCAGTTTTGATCTTTCCCAAAGTGGTGGTGACGACGATGGCGGCTCAGGACCCGTGGAGGAAAAAGTATTCAACCGTGCTCTGTTTTTAGGTCAGGGGGGTTTATATGGGCAAAAGACCTAGGTCGGTGGGCGCCCGAGATGCTCTCCTCACCTCCTGGCGCGACAGGAAGTGGGGCCGCGCCACCAGGTGATGAGGCCGCCTCGCGGCCCCTCTTCGTCTCGTTTTCGGTTTTACTGGACGCAAATATTCCAAAAATAAATCTTGGTTGGCTCGTTTCTAATTTGGCGGATATTTCCTTAAGAGCTTATCTGAAACCAAAAACAGCAGAAAACAGGAACTGGCACTGTGGCATCTTGTTAATAGGCTAGTCCCAGAAAATGCATAAAACTATATAAAATACATATAAAACATGTAATAATATGATATAACATGGCATGGAACATAAGAAATTATGGATACGTTGGAGACGTATCAACATCTCCAAGCTTAATTCTACTCGTCCCGAGTAGGCAAGAACGATAAAAGAAGAATAATTTCTGAAGTGACATGCTTAAACACAATATTGATCATGTAATAATGTAAGGCATGTAAACTGTGATCAAATGAATAAGGGTTGTAGTTTATATTGATATCAAACGAGTAATGAATAAACAAGTAGGTGAAGCAAGCAAAGCTTTCAATGATATAGTACTAGATAATCAACTGTGCAAAGTAGATATTAGAGATGATTTAAGCTTCAAGTACAACAATATAATCATCTAATGCTTCCAACAAACATGACAACTGAATGAAAGGATCAAGTCAAGTAATAGCAATATGCACGTAGAAGATCAATATATTATTTGTTCAAAAGAAACAAGCAAGCGTTCAACGTTGGTTCCTGGCACCAGGATGTTATGGCTAAGAGAATGTTAATGGAGGTTTGCAAGGCCAACGGAAGAAAGGCTCACAAACTATAAATGATCATTATACAATAGAAAGTCATACAATCGAAGCTATGCAAGGAGTAGTGATTGCCATACAACGGATGCACAATGAGCTATAAGTATATGAAGGCTCTCCAATGAAACTAGTGGGGGTGCATCCAACTTGCTTGCTCACGAAGACCTAGAGCACTTTTGAGGAGGCTCATCATTGGAATATACAAGCCAGGTTCTATAGTGTAAAGTTCCCCACATAGTTATGCAACTAAGACATGAAAACTCTCTCATATGGAGTAAATGTGCTAAACATGAGCACAAATGATGATCACAAATGATATGGTGCTATAACATGAGCAAAAGTGATGACTATAAATGATATGGTGCTATAACATAAGCACAAGTGTGTGATAAAGAATAGTAATACTGCCCATTTTTTTGTTTCTTTCTTTTTCCTTTTAACTCTTTTTCTATATTTTTTTCCTTTTTCTGTTTCTCTTTTCGATGGCCTCCATGGCTCTTTTCACTTTTAGGGGCAAGCATCCTAATATGATATATGATATATGACAACACACTGATGATGATAAAACAACATACTGATGATACAAGTAACTAATATGAATGTGCCATAAGAATACATATGACAACGGTGCCTTTGCATGTGTACCAAGTTATGCAGTGCTCTAGCGTAACATGGGTAAAACCACACATCAGCTTTATATAAACACGCAAAGCAATAAATAAGTAATGAATGACAACAAGTCATGTAATGTAAGATGGATGTTGCATGGCAATATATCTCGGAACAGCTATGAAAATGATGTAGTAGGTAGGTATGGTGCCTGTTTTGAGGAAGATATTTGGCTTATGTGTAGGAGAACAAGATGAAGATCTTCCACGAGTTTGGATGCACCCGCGAAAAATGCACCAACTCTCAATGTGAGAAAGGGAAAAGCAAAGTACCGAAGAGGCTAGCAATATGGTGTTGGAAGTGCCATGGAAACCGAAGTTTTAGAACTAACAAGTAAAAAGATTCCAAATAAAAATATGATCATGCAAGGCATAATGAAAATTACTCCTAGAGGGATCGTGGCGAATGACAAAGTCACCGTTGGCTTCCCCGACCGTAGCGCATAACATAAAGTCATTAAGGGTGCTTTAGGCAAAAAGAAGTCATATACGATTATGCAATCAACTGGAATTTTAAATGTGGCACAGTTTTCAAGTTTCTCTTGACCAACCATTTAATCATTCCACTTTACTAGACCATCATGTTTATCATTAAGTAAATTAATATCTCAAAACAACATCGATGATTCAAGTGACATAATTTAATGATCTACAAGATTAATGCATCGTTTTAATTATATCATCTACCATATTTAGAATTTCTGGTTCTCAACCAAACACCAATCAACTTATTTAAAACATAAACTCTCCAAGTAATTAAACAATGAGATATGAGAGTATAACAAACAGAGCTAACAACTCTAACAAGAGATGCATGCAAAACAAGAGCTAGAGAGCAAACAAGAACATGAAAAGAATACTCAACGAATATAAGTGAAGAATGCGAGAATTCATATGAAAAAGCGGAGCGTGTCTCTCTCCCACACAAAAGAATGCTACGATACATATTTATTCATAGAATTAAAATAACAAAAACAAAAACAAACAGACGCTTCAAGATAAGCACATAAGATGTGACGGAATTAAAATATAGTTTCACTAGAAAGTACCTGATAGTTTGTCGATGAAGAAGGGGATGTCTTGGAAATCCCCAAGCTTTGATGCTTGAGTATTCTTGAATTATATTGGGGTGAACCACCGGGGCATCCCCAAGCTTTGGCTTTACTATCTTCTTGATCACATTATATCATCCTCTTCTCTTGATCCTTGAAAACTTCCTCCACACCAAACTTAGAGTAACTTCCTTAGAGGGTTAGTGCACAAAACATTATGATATTCTGTAGGAACACACTTGCTACCATTGCTACTGGACATTAGCTATAGCCACTGATCCTTAATAGGATAAAAAGATTCAATCAAAATAGCAAAAGAGGCATTGCAAAAGAAAATGGCAGAATTTGTCAAAAACAGAACAATCCGTAAAGACGATTTTTTTGTAGGCACTTAACTTGCTCAGCTCAGAAAACTCAAAACTAATGAAAGTTGCATATACATCTGAGGATTGCACACAAAAAAGGACAGATGTTTCTGACGTTCCAGTAGGGAGATATGAATTTTATGGTGGACAGCAGAAATCATTTTCAGCACAGAAATTGAATTTAAGCATCAACTTTCAATTAGAGGCTTAACTTGACACAACATTACAATAAAATTAAGATACAAAGGAATTGCTACAGAGGTAGGACAAGTACTTGACACAAGCAAAACAAAATAAAATAACAGAAAATAAAAGTGGGTTGTCTCTCATAAGCGTTTTTGTTTAACACCTTTGAGCTAGGCACAAAGTAAAACTCAAGTATTATCAAGAGATGAAACATCAACATCAATAACTTCCTCGAAAACATGGTTGCTTGAAATATGTGTTTTTGGTATCCATGAGTATGTCCTATTATGTAAACCATCACTTTTAGGCATATTGGGAGGTTTGGGTTTGGAAATATAAATGAACTTTTGCTCTCTTCCTACAAAAACCTTATCTATCTTAGTTTTAATAGAAGCAAATGTCGAACCTAAAGTTTCAATAACATTTTCTAGTTCATCAATTCTATGATTATTAGTATCAAGGGTGTTACTAGTTTCAAAAGCAATGATTCTTCCATTAATATCATTCATTGATTCATTACGCTTGCTAGCATTATCAAGAAAAGTTTTCTCCATAGAATACAACCTTTTAATAATATCCTCCAAAGTGATCTCAGTTTTAACTTCTTTAGTAAGCGGTGGTGATCCTACCAAACTTTCAATTAAATTGCAGGATTCAAAAGCAGGTGTTCCAAGAAAATTACCCCCCCCCCCCCCCGTAAGAGTGTGAAGAACATACATATACCAACTAGAGATACCAACAAAAAAAATCCTAAGGAGGATTAAAGTGGAGTGTTTTTTAGTGCATTTTTTATGAGCACCATTTATCCTATACCAAGCATCTTTTAAACTTCTCCTCCTTGTTGTTTAAACGAACGAACTTCAGGACTACCCATTTCAGCAATTTTCAGGACAAACCGAAATAAACAAAGCAACAAAACTAGAAATAAAAGTAGCAAACCGAAATATAAAAAAGTAATGCAATTAACTATGTTTTTTGTATTTTTTGATATTAAGAAAAAAAACAGTAATAAAAATAAACTAAGCAAGACAATTACAAAATAAAAAGATTGGAAGTGCGAAAACTCCCCTCGTGATGAATCTTTATCTCCCCGGCAACGGCGCCGGAAAAGAGCTTGATGCACACAGTAGGTGTGTTGTTGGGAGATCTCAAGAGGAAGGTATGAAGTAGTGCAACAGCAAATTTCACTCAGTTATGAAACCAAGGTTATTGAACCAGTAGGAGATGAAGAATTCCCTCGAGGTATCAACTGCGCCAGAAAAGAGCTTGACGTGGAATCTGCACACAACACGATCAAAGTATTTTTCCCCAACTCAACGGTGAGGGATTCAATCCCACCGACTTGCTGTAACAAAAGGATTAAACGTATGTGTGGAAGAAAGAGTGATGTTTGCAGAAAGTACAGGTTTGCAGTTGTGGTTTTATCAGATTAATGAGAAGGACGTGGTACACAGCTCACTAGTGGTGTCTCTCCATAAATAATAATATTCATCCATGCATGGTAAACAAATTACAACTAGGCAATTGAAAGAATAATGATGAGCAACCCAATGCATATACTAATGATATGGTGTCTAGTGTGAGATTCATTCGGGCATTACAACACTATACATAGACCGTTCCAACTGCATCTATGACTAATAATCCACCTTCCGGTTAGCGTCCGCACTCCTTTCAGTATTAAGTTGCATGCAACAAATTATCGCCTTTAGCACTGCGTGTAAAGTAAGTAAGTAACATCATCCTGAGACAAAGTACTACTGTTTTATCCCTAGTAGCAACAACAGACACATGATATATTATGAAGCAATAACTTTAGTACTCAATATTCATCGGATCCCAGCAAACACAACATGGAGAATTACATAAAGATGATCTTTATCATGATAGGTAGCTCACAAGATCTAAACATGATAGCACAAGAGGAGAAGACAACCATCTATCTACTGCTATGTACCCGTAGTCCAAGGTACACTACTCACGCATCAGTCCGGAGGCGGTCATGGCGACGTAGAGGCCTCCGCGGACGATTCCCCCTTCGGACAGCGTGCCGGGGAGCAGTTCTGATCTCTCCCGAAGTGGTGCTGACGACGGCGGCGGCTCGGGATCCGTGGAGGAAAAAGTATTCAACCATGCTCTATTTATTGGTCAGGGGGGTTTATATGGGCGAAAGACATAGGTCGGTGGGCGCCCGAGGGGCTCTCCTCACCTCATGGCGCGGCAGGCAATGGGGCCGCGCCACCAGGTAACGAGGCCGCCTCGCGGCCTCTCTTCGTCTCGTCTTCGGTTTTCCTGGGCGCAAATATTCCAAAAAAAATCCTGGTTGGCTAGTTTCCAATTTGGGGGATATTTCCATAAGATTTTTTCTGAAACCAAAAACAGCAGAAAACAGGGAATTGACACGGTGGCATCTTGTTAATAGGTTAGTCCCAAAAAATGCATAAAACTGTATAAAATGCATATAAAACATGTAATAATATGATATAACATAACATGTAACATAACAAATAGGGTAGAAAATAGGGTTTTAAAATAGGGTAGCAGTTTCTTGTCGACTCTAGAACTCCGTATGTCATGTTGCAAAAAAACAAAAAAAGCCCTGGGATCGATTATGGGCTGGGCGGTCAGCAGATAAAAACCCGAGCAAAGGGCATACGTACATCCCAGGGTTAAGCGCTTAACGCTCAGGCTAACGTTTACATAGATCCATGAGACAATAGCGAAAATACCACTAGTGAAAACCTAGCTTGCCAAAATACCACTAGTAAAAACCAAGTTGCCAAAATAGCACTCTTCTCTCAGTTTTTCTAGCCACTAGTAGCCATGCACATGCAACGCACGTCTCCAAAATATAAATCTCATTCTTAGTTTAGTGAGGTTTTTTACGAGGCAATACATATCATGACTAAACCATATAAAAATCTATGAACAACATACAATCCACACACCAAATGATAGTTCTATTTGCATAAATAAAATTTAGAATTCAAAGAAGCAATAGTTAAAAAGAAAATCATTATCCACTATTTATTTTTTGTGCAGATCCATCCCTTTTTATAATCAACAATTCCTTCTTACAAGACATAAATATTATTTCTTGGGTTATTGTCTTGATACCTAAATATATGTAGGAAAATTTGCTTTCTTACTATTATACAAGATTTTCATATAAATATATACATATTAGATGTCATGGTGAGCGTTGAACAAATAAAGTAAGATTATATTAAAGTGAAAAGCTTCATACCGTGCTGTAACATCCCAACATTTTATAATGTTTGAAAATCTCTAAATTTAAAACTTTTGTTTTGATCAAAAATAAAAACATTATATGCATAAGAAAACCAACTATAAAAGATTTCAAACATATTTAAAGGATTTAATATTTCAAATATCTCAGTTTATCATCATTTTCAAAAGTTGTTCCAGGTTAAACATTTTATTATCCATTGTAATTCTTAAAAACCTCAATATCTAATTTGATAAATGTTATACAAACTTTCAAAGCATTTCCCTGTAATAAAAAGTTCTTTGTAAGTATTTGATTTAAACCACATAGGCATAGCTAATCATAAATTAAAATAATATTTATAACAAATTAAAACATGGTCTAATTGCCTAGTAAGTTTTCATTATTGTAACTAAATTCAAATTATAGTTTTGGAAACTATAACTTTATAATTCACAACTTTAAAACTTCATAGATTTTAAATTAATGAATTAGCCAAATAAACATGTCATTGCTTAAATGAATTTCATTTATTTTCAAAGCATTAAATGATTAATATATTCTAAAAAAGAAATGAATTAAAACAAAAATCATTTCCAAAGTTGTTATGAAGTTTTCAAATGAATTATCATAATATAAAATATAATAGTGCACAAATTATTTTCAATTAAAAATGAATACCTTATATATTTCACATTTCCTTAAAATTATTTATATTTAGTTCTTTAATATTATGCCAAAATAAAGATGAATGATTTCAGAAAAACAAATTTAAATAACTTAAATTCAAACATAATTGAATGTGGCTATTTCATAGAATTTATTTTTAGCCAAAAATAAAATTCATTAAACCCTAGTTTTAAATTTAACATAAAGTGTCAAATTTATATTTAATCAATATTTCAAAATTATAAAATTTAAAAAGTTTTCAAAACATGCCCACAACTGGTTTAACACAAAGATATGTTTTTTTCAAATTTTTAGGAATTGATTTGACTTCATTTGGAGTTATAAATCAAAAGTTATTAAGAAAATAGAAAATCAGAAAAGGAAAAAGAAAAATCCCTGACAGTGGGACCCACCTGTCAGGGGAGGCGTCTTCAAGCTACAGAAATCCCGCCCGAGATCGCCGGAGCTCAAATCCGCGCCGTGATCAACGCGAGCGTTCCCTCCTCTGCCCTATAAGTAGCCCGCGTGCTCCTCTCTCTTTCCCCCCTCAAACCCTAACAAACTGTGCCCCCAGGCCGGAGAATTTTGCCGCCGGAGCCGCACACTGCCGCCGCCGTGTTTCTTCTATCCCGGCGAAAAGAAGCCACCTCCCACCCCGAGACCACGCTCATCCTACTCCCCACCACTTTACGCACCACCCCAGCTCCCCCTCGGAGTTTTTCCGCGACGAAATCGTCAATCCCGTGCAGGACCCGATAGTCACCGCCACTTCGTCCACGCCTCCGTGCCACTCTGGGAACGCATCGACGCCGATATGACGCCCATCGCCTCCGCCTCGTCTCGGCGCACCTCGCCGTAACCTCCCCGAAGCGAGGCGAGCACCGTAGCGACTGGAGCGTCCTCGCCTAAGCCCAGCGTCGCCGTCTCCTCCAACTCTAGCGACCGTCCGCGCCGCCCGGTGAGCTCCTCTTCTCCCGACCGTCCGATTTCAATCCTACGGCCCATATTAGATTCCGTCAGCGAATCGGTACGGCCAGATCTGAACCGTCAGATCTAGATCTGACGATCCAGATCTGTTAACTTATCCACGTCGGATCCCAGTCAGCGCACAGTCAGCGCTGACGTGCAAAATCATTTTTCTCGATTTATTTAATTTGGCAGTTTTACACAAAAGACACTGTAACTTAGATCTGTCATAACTTTTTAACCACTTATCCAAATTCAAATATTTTTACATATTTGGAAAGCCCTTGACATGTAGAATATTTTGGATCTGCCAAAATTCAAATTTGACTTAGTTTAAAATATTCAAATTTCAAATGGTGAATTTGAATATTTTTGTCATAACTTTAAATCTATAAATATAAAAATTGCAAATAAAATTGGTTTTAGAGACCTTGAAATATTTGTAAATTGATGCAACTGCTATAAAATATTTTGAGTAATATTTGAATGAATTCATAGTTATATATTTAATTTGAATAGTTTGAATATTTTCAACATAACTATTAATAGAAATATTATTTTTGATTAAATCAAATTGGTATAAATCTAATTAAATGCCCCCTGTCTATTAACACTACTTATAAAATTTTGTTATAAAAATTTAATCATAGAAAATTTTAATCTTATATTTATTCCTTTTATTTTCCAAAAATAGAAATTAATTAAATTGCATTTATAAATTCATGCATATTTATATAAATATCACAAAAATTAGTATTATGTTTCTTGTGATTTAAAATTGTATTTCATGCATAGCATATTTTATTTTTGTAGTTACATTTCCCATAAGGAAACTCCTCCCCCATTTTCTCTAAGTTAGAAATATTTTCAAACTTAGTATTTTGGTAAAAGTTTTATAACATAGACACTTAGGATTTTCAACATGGAGCTAGAAGACCAATGAAGGGCTTAGCCAAAACAAGACTCCAGAAGAATTTCCAAGAAGTAGAAGCACTTAGAAGAAAAATCAAGAAGAAGTTCATGAGAAAGTTACAAGTATGGAGAAGATTCCTAGAAGACCAACTACAACCTTCTTTCTACCTTTTCCCTCTTTCCTAATCTTGTCTTTCACATTTGACTTAAACAATTTTGATCATGATATTATCATCTTAAAGTTTGTTGGATCCCAGCGGCATAGTGGGATGAAGTGGCCTGGAAACAAACCTTACATGTCCACGTACATGAGACATGTTCCACAACTTAAGTGGCTGGCCGGGTGTCTGTCTCTCTCACTTTAGTGAATATCCAATTTACAAAGAGTTGATAGTAATTGTTGATCACCTTATAAAATTAGTATTTTCTCCAAGTATTTTTGCACATCATGGCTAAACCATTTGAGTGCTTATTCTAGATAATTTATAACAAAGTTATCTTGTCCAACTTCTAACCTAATTCCTTAGTCATTTTGACCAACCTACTTGTCTTGCATTAACTTAAAAGATTTTTCATGGCATGACATGCCTTTCTAGTCCTTAGAAATTATTTGCATATCATACATGACATGTTTTCCTTAGAAGTTTTATGAAACTTATTTGTTCACTATGTATGTGCATGTATGTTTGATGATTGTTGTTTGTTGATTGGTGTATTGTTGTTTGCTTATATTGTTTAGATTGAACGGAGAGCAAACGTTCATTGTTGAAAAGAGTTTGTGAACAACGACAACATTCAAAGGCAAGTGGCACACCCCCATAAAAGTCCTATTATTTTTCTATGCATGAGTAGATTATTTTCTATAAGCATGTGTAGGATAGTATTGCTACGCAAGCCATGTTTAGACTTCCTTATTCCTGTATCTAGATTCCTATGAAAATACTTAGTAGAATTGTGATGCTATGCAAAACTATTTGATGAAAAGTAAAATTCTACTAAATTATAATCAAACACCTGGGTGGAATTGGTTGCTTGGCTGTATGAGTTGAGTGTTGTCCCCAGTGGATTTACTTGTGGGATATTCACTTGTGGATGGCCACCCAGGAACAAAGGGATCTGAAGAACTCCGAGTGAAGATTGCTTCTCGTGCAACCATTGCCAATATGGTCTCTGGCTTGATCAACTAAGTTGCGTGGACTCGCCCCGGCCTAACAGGTGGAGGTAGTGGTTTGTAGGTGGAGCGCGTCAGGCCAGAATGGGAGGGAAAAATTTTCTGAAAGATCTCGTCTCATTCTTCTCCTTTCCTTATCACTATAAGCGTGTAAAGGATAGTTTGGGTTGAATGGGTACAATGGTGAACGTGCACAACCTCTGCAGAGTTAAATCTAAGTACTTAGCCGTGTCCCTGGAAACGGACAATTGAGCAGCTGAACGAGGACGTCAACGGAGGATTCCACCATTCCAACTTCAGAAATAAAACTTGATGGGTGAACAAGGGAAGATGAGATTATGATTTTCATGCCATACTTTTCTTGATTTGAAGAAAGTGTTTTCCAAAGAGATAGGAAAAATTGGCTTTATGCAAAATAGCCTTGAACTCCACCAGCCAAATATGCATATAGGCTATTAAAGTTATTCCAATAAGTGTCCACCATAGTGTCACTTGCCAGACTCCATTTTTAATGGAATCTGACCCACGTTGTTGCAATATTTTTCTTATTGCTGATTTGATCGGATGACGAGTGAGGTTTTGTTTAAAGGTTTCGAGTCTACAACCAACATATTTTCGCCTGTGGCAACATGAAGTTGATGGAGACTCATTGCCATTGTATTTCCGCTGTTTACTCTTTCGAAGATAGCTTTATGCTATGCAACCTGTATTAAATATTTTGTAAGTCTGGATCATCGATGTAATAAAATTGATACTTTGTTGTGATATTACATCGTAAACTGTGTGTGCAAACGAATCGATTCAGCGATTTGCACTATACACAGGTATCTGTCTTATTTAAAGTGCAGGTATAAACGTGTGTTGCACAACTCTTTCCATTGATCCCTTATTATGAAAATAAAAAACACTAAATTAGTGATGCTGAAGAAAAATAAATTATTTCTAATTATAGAGATGTACCTTTTCTAATTAGAAAAATATGAACCACAAAAGCGATCTTAGAAAAAAGAAAGAAAATCTCAGCACGTTGGGTGGACTAGACACCCACCTTCCTCACTCCCCTCACCTCTCACTCTTTCTCTCATCAAGATCTTCCCCTGCATCCTACCCTCCGACGGGGCTATGCCCATGTTCTCTTCTTCAGCTCCTCTTCAGCTAGTGCAGTCCATGAAAGATCTCACCGTAGCTCCTCTGCGTCCCCCTGCGACCTCACTTGGCAGGCTCCTCGGCGACCCCCAATGACCCACCTAGCAGGCTCCTCGGAGAGGAGCAGGAGCTCCACCTCGGCGATCCCTAATCAACCGCCGATAAGCCCAGAGAAAATATGCGCAGGGGACTACCCAGGAGAGCTTTAGACCTGATATGTTGAACCTGTGTGGTAGGGATGCATTTCTGATATTAAGTCGTTTTTTCCTAGATTACAATGAGGGGATTTGTGGAAACGAAGTGAGCTAGAATTTATTGCTCTTAATTTAAATCCAAGAGAGAACATAAGTATTTCAATGTCATTTGGGGATACTGGACCGATGATTGTATTGGATTGAATGAGTGTGACCGACTCAGATCAATTAGTTGAAGGGTAGCTGGTTTGATCTTCCGTTGCATTTCTTTCTTGTATTTTGCTTTTCGAGACTCATTCTATATATCTTCTTTCATGAATTAAAGAGCTCCCGACCCCAGTTTCACATTGCCTGAAACTTGTAAGAGAACCCTTATAATGGAAACCTCAAACACGTTTTAAGGTCTGTGTTCTCTGCATTTTGACTCAAAATACACGTGGAAGATAGCACAACCCTCAAACTTAAACTGTAAAACAGAATATTCTGCTTTTTCCTTATCTTTTTCTCTCTAGTGCGTGAAGTAGGTAGCCCCGGAGAATCACAGCCACCTAGACGACCCGAGGCGGGCGAGCTGGGCGAGCGGAGCCAGGCGGCAGGCAGGTCAGCGGAGCCGGGCGGGCGCGAGCGGCAGAGCAGCCAGCAAGCAGAGCTGCGGCAGCGAGCAAGCTAGCCAGCGCTGCTAGCGAGCCAGCGAAACCTGCTAGCCAACGAGAGCAGCCTCTGTTAATTGCGAGAGCAAGCTGGCCAGCTAGCCAACGAGAGCAGCCAGCGTCGTCGGCCTTCGGGAGGAGTCGCCCGACGGGACGTAGAGAAAGTCGCGGCTGCTCCTCAGCTACTGCCTCAGTTTCGGCTGATTTCAGCGGTCCTCCGGCGAATTTCGATGGTCCTCTGGCGGATTCCGGCGTTCCTCCAACGAGTTTTGTGGCGAAAGTTTAACGGCTCATACTGAATATTCCCTCCCGCTAACTGCTTTCCAGTATACGGACCCTTCGGTTCGGAGGCAAAATTCACATTTTCCTAGTTTCGTGGGTTGATTTTCCGGTCGCCCTCAAATTTTTTTATTGGCCCGCGACGTTTGAGGGCACTGCTATTTTTATTTTGAAGGTTTGCGAATCGTGTTTAGCAGTTATTTTACAGTTCTACGTGGTTTGAGGGCTCTGTTAGAGATGCTCTAAGTACACCAACGCATCGACATTGCTAAGTGCTAATCTCTAAATTGGTCATCTGCCATATAAGTTCCACCTCTACGTACAGCAACTTTGTTGCTATGTTTTCTTGTGCGTCGTGGTTGTCGAATCCTCTTTTCATTGGCTATATGTCTACTTATTTACATGTCTCCCAGTTTGTTGTCTCTTAATAAAACAAAACTTCCTAAAAAAAGGTTGCGCTATCCAAACTCATAAGAAAACTGAGAAATGCTTAAGAAACTTAAAGCCCTATTAGCTTTAGTTGGTCCATTGTTATAAAAAAAAATGCATCCTTATCAATATGTGTTAACCCATTTGTGTCATGTTAGGTCTAACTTTTCTATCTTATCATTGCAGAACTTGAACAAATATTTACCTCGCTGCTTAGTGAAGAAGTGAAGAGTGTCATTGCATCTAATAGCATGCTGACCGTACTGAGAAAGGCATCCAAATGATCCTCGTAGCAGATGTTATCTTAATAGTATGATTCATAAATGGGTCAATTGGTTATGTGCCATACCTGGCTGAATTTTATCGGTCTGTGCCATACCCGCGTTGTTTCTCTGGTCTGTGCACTGGTTTACTCGCATATCGTTCAAACGCTCGTTTCCCTCTGGTCAACCTACTTTGACCCGCACTTGGCCTGACTGGTGGGTAGGCCTGGCGCGGCTCGACTCGTTTGTCGGCTCGGTTGTGATTTCCTAGGGACGGCGCGTGGGGCCGAGGCACTAGTCTGACTGGTGGGGCTATGACACTAGTCTGACTGGTGGGGCTGTGGCACTAGTCTGACTGGTGGGGCTGTGGCACTAGTCTGACTGGTGGGGTTGTGGCACTAGTCTGACTGGTGGGGCCGGGACACAAGTCTGACCTGGTGGGGTATTGACTTGGTGGGGCCGGACCCACCGGATGTGGAACCCACAGAGAATCACCACCGCTAGTTGGGTGTGTGCGTGACCTCTTTATATTATACTCCATCCGTTCTAAATTGACTCAGATTTAGTGCAAATTATACTAAATCTGAGTCAATTAAATCGAAAGAGTGAGTAAATTAAAAAAAACAGAAGATGGAGTATATCACAATATTCCAAAACTGTCGTTAGCATTGAACGTGTTGGTGTATAGATCTGCCTCTAATATCTGGAGTAGATAGTCTCGGTACGGATGCTTAGTAATAGGGAAGCGGTTGGTCCAAATGAGACGACTGGCTTATCACAAGCGGTTGGTTACATAGAGGTTACATTGCATTAATTATGCTTACATCGTATTAATTAACTACGACTGACAATCATCAGATAAACAAATCCTAGAGCAACTATACAGAGATAAAATCCTGCAGCTATCAAATTAGCATGCTTCTTTAGATCATTCATCTGCCTTAAGTGGTTGTTCAACTTCTTCAGTTCGCCTCTCACTCCGCTTCCGTAAGCCCCATCGGCGGAGCAACGATGCCCATCGGCGGAGCAGAGAGTGCAATCTCCACATCAGACGGCAGAGGAAGGTTGATGTGCACGCGCATCTCCTGTCTAAGCTGCGCAACGTATTCATCCACCCACTTGAAAAGTTGCATGGATCTAGACACTGAAAAAGTCAACCTGGACCCTAAATCGCAGATCTGAGCAAGAAATTGAAAACACTTAAGAAATCAAAGCAAAAGGATGCGAGAGAAAGATCTTTACATCTAGTGGTAGTCTCTCGCATGTCAAATACTCACGCCCCATGTTCTTTCCTTGCTTAGTAGTCTTACGGAGCAGTGGTTTCTTGCGTGAGCAGTTAGGACATGGCGGCAACGTCAACTCAGGCTGCTTTAGCCAATTGTGGCGAACGGATGAAGTGGAGGAGCTTGACATTGCTGCTGCCCTTCGTCGCCGGAGAGGAAGAAGAGGAAGGAATAGGAAGAAGAAGATGGTCCAAAGAGGAGGATGGATGCTCTGTCTATGCGAGCAAGGATGTGTGCTCTGTCTATGCGAGGAAGGAGATGGTACAAAAAGGAGAATGGATGCTCTATCTATGCGAGCAAGGATAGGTGCTCTGTCGATGCGAGGAAGGAGATGATACAAAAAGGAGAATGGATGCTCTGTCTATGCGAGCAATAATGGATGCTCTATGAATGTGAGGAGGAAGAAGAGAAACAGTAGGAAGGAGGAGGATGGCTGCTCTGGCTATGAAGAGGAGGCAAATAGTGGGTCCGCGGTGAGTGTGTAACGGTCACATGCGGCTGTTGCAAGTGCACCAACCCTTTTTGCTTAGAAATGTGACCGTTTACCCTACCTTTGGAGCTCATTTGAAACACATCGAACGGGTTATGCAGAATGAGCACCGCTAATCAGATCGCAGAATGTGCCCCGAGTCTACGAGATTCCTTCTAGAGGACGATCAAACGGCTGAAGTTCAGCTAGGGTTAGATTGATGTGCATTATTCAAATGGGGTTTGAAGGCACTCAACGGGGTTTTGAAAAGTTTGATAAAGTGTACAAGTTTCATTTTGAAGTGGCTAAGAAGGCATTTTTATCGAAACCGAAACCCTCTCTCACTCGTCTACGAACTCTTTGTACGTGATAACTCATTTGTGCGTACCATTTTTCATAAAATTAACTCGTCCAAAAGAAGTTTAAAATATGAAAATGAAAAATGAAGTGCAGATGCTTCTTAGTAACAATGAATTGAAGCTTTTGTGATTTTTTTTATTTTTTCGAAACCTAAACCCTCTCACTCTTCTACGAACTCTATAAATCTTTGTACGTGATAGCTCAATTGTGCATACCATTTTTTATGAAATGAACCAAACCCAGTTTTATATTTTTTTTATCATAACTATGTCACATATAAGACAATGTGTGTTGGTTTCACATTTTTCAATTTTTTTGAATCATTTATGATCATTTGAATGTCTGGTCAAACCTAGTCAAACACACTTTGAGCGTCTCCAAAAGAAGTTTAAAGTATGAAAATGAAAAACGAAGTGTAGATGCTTCTTAGTAACAATGAAATGAAGTTTTTATGATTTTTTTTATTTTATCAAAAACTAAACCCTCTCACTCTTCTACGTGATAGCTCAATTGTGCATACCATTTTTCATGAAATGAACCAAACTATATTTATATTTTTTGATCATAACTATGTCACATAATAAGACAAAAGTGCGGATTTGTTGCCCCCCGGGGCTATACCCCCATCCATTGCTGTTGGATTCGTGCCTGGAGATCCGAGTTGCTGGCTCTGACACGCTGCTTGGCAGTGCTGGCTTTGGTTACCAAAAATAAATAAGCGGTGTTTATGACCTAATTTCCTGTTGAAAGGAAGAGAAAAGCTGACATAGCCGCAGACGAACAGCTAGATCCCCGGACGGCCGATAGAGAAGAAGTCAAAACATCGAGCTGATTTACCTGCTACAGATTGTTAACTTGGGCGTGTGGTAATAACGTTTCACTGACTGCGTACAGATAGCATTGATGACATTAGATAGTTAATGCTACAATCACCAAACCGTGTAGTAGGACATCTCCTACGGGGCTGCTCAATTGCCGCGGACATGCCGGATTTAAGCAGACCCGGACAAAATCAGGCCCCTGTGGGGCTGCTCATTTGCACGAATCTGTCCGCGTGGTGTCCAGGTTTGAGCAGCCGCGGACACCACGCGGACGCCCGCGGACGCGCGCGCGCTCCCGCCTCTTGGCGGTCAAACTCCACGGCCCCATCGGTCAGTGACCCGTGGACCATTAGCCTCCCCCCACCGGTCTTATTTAATGTGACCGCGCCCCCACCGTCCCCCACGGTGATCCCCACCGTCCCCCACCCCGCCACGCAACCACCGCGCACACTGACCTAGCCGCCACCGCCACACTGCCCTAGCCGCCATGGGGAAGGGGAGATGGTGGCTCGGCAAGGGCGCAAACAACCACGAGGCGGGGAGCTCTCGCCGCTCCTCGCGGTCTCCGGCGCCACCGGCATTGCCGCCACCGCCACCGCCCGCGCCCGGCGCTGCACCGCGCGTCGCCGCACCTCCGGCACCTCCACGCCGCGTCCGGCCTTACCTCAGCAAGAGGAAGTGCCAGTGGTACTGGGACAACGCGATCCCAGTACCATTGTCGGACGTCCACCTCTTCGAGGGGTGGCACCTGAATCCGGAGCGGATTCCGGTGCCGCCCGTCCCGAAGCGGGGACTCGAGAGGGAGGTGGAGATCCTCCGGCGGCGCGACCTGCTGCCGGAGGACCTCCGCCACGACCCTGCCTACGCCGTCAACAGCAGGAACTGGGACACCTGGTTCCATGCTGAGCACGACCAGCGGCGGAGGGGCTTCTTCGGGGTGCGGCATGCCAGCGGCCCAGCGCAGTACCCGCCGCCCTCCCCACCTCGCGGCGATAACAGGTACGCGCCGCCGCCGCCTCCCCCGAGCGTCAAGTTGGAGGAAGACGGTGACGCCGCCGCCGCGGAGGAGGAGAGGGCCCTCGCCCAGGCCATCGAGGAGTCCAAGCGGGAGGCGGAAGAAGCCGCCGCGGAGGAGGAGAGGGCCATCGCCGACACCCTGGCCGCCGTCGCCGCGCACCAGGACATGGAGCGGCAGGAGGCGCGGCAGGAGATGGAAATGGAGGAGGAGGACCGCGGCGAGGTCCCCGACTGGTTCATGCCACTTGTTGGCATGCGCTGGCAGTGGACCGGGCCAGTGGACGGGCCGCCGCCGCCGCCGGAGCAGCCCCAGACTCCACCGCGCCGCCAGGGGCTGCCCGCGCATCTCGTCCAGGACCCGGACTACGTCATCCTTGAGTAGTCCGGCGTAGAAGTCCGGCCACCGGCCGCCACTGGCTTATCCAGTGGCTATTTTATGTATGTTTTTTTCTTTTTTTTTAACTGTTAAACAATGGCCACTGTGGCCCCTACGCAATCTATCCTCGTGTCCGGCCTGAAATGAGCACTCCCGTAGGGTGCACCTGTTTCGACCCTTGTCCGCGCACTGTACGGGGCTGCTCAAACGGACAAAACCCGGACCAAATCGGTCCGGATTTGAGCAGCCCCGTAGGAGATGTCCGTACACAGGCCATCTTTCCTCACTGGCAGAATGCATTGAATATTGAGCGGGATACCGGATCGAGTGGGATACCGGATCGCGTAGGGTCATCCTTTTTTATTCCATCTTAAATGCGCAACGTTTATTTTTCTTACAATTCGAGCAGTTTGCAAATTTCTTGGCTTCGATGGCATTGGGAGTTAAGTGGACGAGCATTTTTTTGGTTTCCTAACTACCTTTTTTTGGGGCCTTCTCGCATATTGTTCTTGTTGACGGGAAAATGTGAGGAATCTACGAGCAATGTAACACTCTCCCGCCAATAAATGGAACAGTCTCGCAGATTCCTTTTGAGTTCCCGTCATTTGGTGTTATGGTGCATATGAAAAGTTTGGTTTTTACCGCCATTTTAAGAGACTAACACCCTTAAACGTCCCAAATGAAGGGCCAGCTCTATAAATAACTGCCTCCCATCTTCCTAAGATTGAACATCTCTACTATGAGGTTGTGTGTTTTTTTCCGGGCGTACATAGAAATTCTTGAGAGAGCTTCTATCATAGAACACATCTTTCTAGTTTTTATTTTCTTCTTCACTATGGTGTCTGCCGTTTTTCTGCTTCTCTTGTTTCTAGGATGGTTGTCGTGGACTATCCATGATTGGATTTGCTCGCTCGGACGTCGATTGCCTGCTCCAGTCCATGATGTGGCTGAGCCGGGTGCTCGAGTTGCTGTTATTGAGGCTGCTGAGGCTAGAGAAAATGAGATGTACGGACTGCGCCGTCGGGTTGTTGCAGGCGCGGGTAGAGGTTGAAGCTTTCTATTCGGATCATTATGATTCTCCTGTGAACCTCTCAACTGTTTTGTTACTACTTCCTGTCTTGCTGTATCCAGTTTTTGTTGTAGGTCTCTTAAAATATTTAGTATTAATTTGCCACATAGTTGTATTTCCCCCTTTGAATCCAATTTACATTTTATGATGGCATCAAGTTCTTGTTATCCAGGCGTATAACCATCATTTATAGCCGTGCATGTGTGCAGTGCGTCCACAGATCGCTATCTGATCATGGTTTCTCGTATAAAATTTAGTTGATTTAGTTATCAATGCGGCTTAGCGGATGCACGGTGGACATAGTTTTTTTATTTGTGTACTCGACTGAGCCGTCATATTTAATTGACGAGGAATCTATTATTCCACGGCCAGGTGTTTATGATTCGGCCCACCTCTCAACAGCTCCATACTCCAACTTGGACCGCATGTTTCTCCATTTAGATATTTTGGTACTCTGGACCAACCCCCATTTACTTCGTTCCGCCACAGTGTCCTTCAGCCCTTCAATCAGCTCCGTCCCCTTCTGCCCTTCCCCTTCCACCCTCCCCCTTCGGGAACCAGATCCTCTAACGTAGTGCAATGTACTGCAGAGGGACATTGTTCGCTGCTGTCCACTCATTCCACATCAGACGGCCTTTGATGAATAAACTGGTACCCAAACTGAACCTGACCATCGTGGCAAGATTAGAGATAAAGGCCCCGAACAGAAAATATTAGGACTAGTATATTATTAAAAAAAGATTTATAAAGAGAATAAGCAAAGAGAAAAACAAAATTTTGTATAGGGATGAAAAAGGGACTTGTTTGGCCCACCTTTTCTCCATTTTGTGTATATAGTATAAATTTTGGAAAAATATATATACTACACGTGCATAAAATGTAGAATAAGTGGGACAAATGGTCCCTTTTTTGCATCCTTAGGACATCTTCAGCGGCCTGACGCACTTTGAGACTAAATCGTATCCGTTTTGTTCCGTTTGTGTTGGGCCACGGACAGAAAATCGACGGTTTTCTGTCTGCGGTCTGTTTTGTGTCGGGTAGCCCCAACGGCCCGACGCAGTTAAGCCACTGTCAACGGCGGTGGTACAATTAGCGTCGCCATGTCCCACCTGCCGTTTCTCTGCCGTTCCCGCACACGAAGGCGTTTCTCGTCCCTTAGGGCAGTAGGTCGTTCCCGAAAGTCGGCCTTTCCCTTCCCGCCCACCGCGACCTTTATAAGACGTCGTCAGCGGTGCTCAGCCAGCACAAGAACTAGGGCCGAGCAACACGACAACACCTAGGTTAGGATCGTTGCGATGGCGCGTGAGCGTTTCCCCGACAGCGGAAGCGACATGCGGAGGAAGAGTTCCTAGCCCTGACGCCACAACAGCGGCGCCGCTTCGTCGACAAGCGCGAGCGCGCGACCTGGGATGAAGACCCATTCAGCGTTGGTGGCGGC
The DNA here is from genome assembly GCA_026929855.1 of Poa annua. Taxonomy (NCBI): domain Eukaryota; kingdom Viridiplantae; phylum Streptophyta; class Magnoliopsida; order Poales; family Poaceae; genus Poa; species Poa annua. Next base: position 71,354,916 of record CM049431.1, on the reverse strand, counting down.
GCCGGCAGGTCCGGTGGCCAGTAAAGCGAGCGACTGCGAGTAACCCCGTAATGGTAGTGCGCGCGATGGCGAGTATATGGTTACCGATGCAATTTTGGGTATAATAGGTGGGCTAATGAAGTTATCTAATTTTCAATTGTGTATACCATGTGGGGCCGAGGCCGCTTAAGGAGGACGTGCGCGGACAACGCACGGTCAGTCCGCGGCGATGCAAACCACGCCTAAATTCGGTTCACGTTTGCGTCGACGTGGACAACACGGTCATTTTGTGTCGGACCATTCGGTTGGGTTTTCCCGAGCCCCGATAAAAAACGAACCGGACGTCCGCGGTACAAATGCATCGGGCCAAAAAAGGTTCAGATTTTCTTTTTAATTTACCGCACGGTCTGATTAGTCTGTTTCCACTGAACAAAATATGTAATAGGTAGTTCATTCATCGAATCTAACACCGTCCGATGTGGAACGAGTGGACAACAACGAACTATGTCCCTCTGCAGTACATTGCACTACGTCAGAGGATCTGGTTCCCCCCTTCGACCTCACCACTCGCCCTCAAATCCATCGAGAAAAGCAGATCCTTCCAGTATTCTGGGCAATGTCGTCGAGCCGTGCCCTTCGTCTCGATCAAAAATGAATGAACTTCTGGTTCAGAAACCAATCGTGTGGATACGTGGACACAATGGGATTATTCCTGTGAGTAAGAAGCGTTCACAATCGGGTAGTCTGTGCAGAGCTTGTGGGAAGAGTTCTCAGGTGCAGTTTTCCAGATCGATTCGTTTGGTCCTTGCGTTACGATCTTGTTTTATCATGCATATAGAAAAAACTTCGGTTGCATTGATTTTCTTCCTCCTGGTGATTCAGCTCTGTGTCCCGGCTATCAAAATCGAGAAGCCGTCGGAGATGCGCCCGTGGATCTGGAGTTTGGTGCCCAGGACCTTTCGAAAAGGAAGATGAAAGAGGTGGAGGGCGAATCATCAGTGGGGATGAAGAAACTAAAGAACTGCTCCACAAGGAAGCCAGGTGATCCAAGGGGTAGAGGAAGACCGCCTAGAGTGGGGATGGAGAAAGGGGCGAAGCTAGTTCATCGTTTTCGTCGTGATGTGACGGTAAGCCAACTGAAATCCTTGCGGATTCCATGTGGATTCAATTAAAGAATCAGTGCCAAGCTCCCTCAGAGGATCATGCTGGGTGACTCTCTCGGACGCATTTGGAATGCGCATCTGATGGAGTTCAATTAATGGTCGCATTTACATCGACGACGGCTGGAAGGAGTTTGCCGACGTTCATGGAGTCGATCTAGGGGATAGCGTTATCGTGTCTTGCCTCGGAGATTGAAACTGGGAAGTTTGTGTCTTCGGAGAAGATGGGATACAGAAAGATCCTTCGGCTTAAGGGCTGCGTTTAGTCCGTCCTTTTAAAGGTGTTTTATGACTTGCATGCTTAGTTGTTGCTTTGAACTCTGTTGGCCATGGTCTATAATCATCAGTTGTGCTGATCGGTACTAACAATCGGCAAATGTAGTTGTTCTTCATTTGCTTCATGCATGTACTTCGTCGTTCCGCTCTATCTCAATATTTTGGATGTTTGTGTGCTCTAAACTTGTGCGCATCCATAAGTTGTACAACTTCAATCCTAGTACCGGTAATAGAGTCAGAATTGCATAATGGTCGTGCCTAAATTTAGGTGATGGGGGTGATGCTCTATTGCTTCTTAAAGTGTACTTCTGTCATCTCCCCTTTTGGGATCGTTGGTATGTTTGGACACTAATTACTTGTGCGGTAGAGAGTTAAGAGGAGTTCTGTGTGAAGTACAACTAGCTTTGTTAAGTAACGTTCGGTAAGGTGTAAAATCGATCTTATCCTGAGCGCGGTGGTCGTGGACTAAGGTTTGTTGCTGCTTTAGATCAGAGTAAACTATTATGACATCAACAAAAAAGACCGCTTCACTGTTTACATATTGAGAGTTACACGTGTCGAACATAACAAGGGGTCTGCTACAGCATTAAGACTCCTGCCTGAGAGCAACATTCTGCTCTTAGCACAGAGGATTTTACGACGGTGCGCTGGATCTCATACACTCTGTAGTTCAGTTGTGATTGGCATAAAATCTAGGAAAAACACAACTGTTTAATGCGACAAATGGATTTGCGCCCACTAGGGACTTTAATACATTTAGAACTGGATTGCAAAAATACAACTAAATGGTTTGATAGTGTACACAATATGGCAGGAAAAGGCGCCCCTTGTGCGGTTTGTTATTCATCTCATAAAATCCGATTCATTGCTGGATTTGCATCAGGTCTTCATCTGCTTGGAGACAGAAGCTTGGTTTATGGCCCTCGTTGTCACTGGTGTGGATCATCTGTAGTATTAAATCTTTCTTGTAATGCGCAAACCTGGCCTACAGTCATTAAGACGACAAAAACATATTGGTTTCGCATGAACGGATGAACGCAACTTGCGAGAGATAAAAGGAAGCTAACCATGGAGCCAGATGGGTCGCAAACGGTGTCTCCATTGAACCACCTAGCGCAGTTCAATGCGCAAACGCAAGATGTAGCTCTATCCAAGGAAAAAATGATGTGCAACTCTGAGAAATTCATGTTGTATCTGGATTTGCAAAACAAAAAGCATACTGGGCGTAATTTACTTAGTGGGTACTAATAGGCTCAACACATTCCTTTGCCAGTAGCCCTTTCCCAAGTCAGGATTGCTGGTGTGTCGTTGCATGCAATGTGCTAGAATGGTTGCCGTGCATGGTGGCCAAAGAACTGGGTTCAGGTTTAGTGATCTGAGGATCCATAATAGTTAATACTTGTTTGGAGAAATCAAAAGAATAACATGACCAAGCTGCTCCCAGGTAGACCAAAACGATGACCTGTGATTATTAAAAAGTGCAATCAAATGAGTCAAGTACTATTTGTTTTGAAAGCCATTGGGTGACTGTTTTCTGCTTACCACAGTTAGTTCGTTGATTGTTATCCCAGCTGAGGGGCGGTCGAACGCATCAAGGCAATCCTGAAGCGTCCCGCCAGACGAGGCGATAATCTGCACGAGTTCAGGCTTTGTAAATTTTGACGCTGGGCTGTCATACTAAAATATACTACATGAAGCATGGGCTGGCATGGAAGAAATGGCATGGAAGCATGGGCTGTCTTTTTGGACAAAAAATTGTCACGGAACCGTTCCATTCTTGTATTCTTTTCTAGGATGGGGTGGAATGGAATTGACTAGAACGGCAACAAATTCGATTAAATATTTCCTAATCTTGATTAATCATTGCTAAAATTTAATTTATTATTGCTAAACTTGATTAATTGATCCTAATATTAATTAATTGTTGCTAAACTTGATTAAATTAGAGTTAATTGCCCAGATTACTGTTCCGTTCCACCTCGTCTGGCCGAATCGGCCGGACCGGTCAGTTCCGCATATTGAGGGAATATTCCCTTTTCTGGAACCACTTCATTCTACTCCATTCCAGAAAAGAACGCAAGAACGGGCTCACGGAATGGAACCGTTCCATTCCATTCCACCCGGTTCCAGAAACGAACACACCCTTAACAACGTGTTTTTCTTTCAAACTTCCATACTCGGTGTGAATAAAAAACTATGACTGCTGCTAGTGTGTGGTTAGGCAAAAAAAACTAAAATAGTTCAGGGAACGTCAAAATAATTAACCCATAAAATGACTTAATGAGCAATGTCTTTTATTCTTTACACATGACAAGTAGCTGTGCAATCTAGAAATTAAAAACCTGCTGACACCCCGGAGGAGTGAGACTAAGACTTGCTGCTTCGTGGTATATTTCCTCATCTCGTCCAGTGATTGAGAAGGACGGCTGTGATGGGTCCCACTATGTTTGGCGAGAACTGCTATCAAAATTTGAAGTGAGTCAGTCAGACCCGACGTACAGCTTATTCAAACTTGCTAACCGCATGCATATCTGAGAATTTAATCCGTGCATACTATATAACATAAAACAAAAAACGCCTTACTACGAACATCTCGTATGTGGTTTCCGTGTTCCGGCCGACTGGCGTTAGATCTGGCGGTGGACAATCCTGAGTAGGATTGGCGTATACATTGTTCGAGAAGATCCTATAGCCATGATCTTCACTTGGATCGTCGATCCATGAGGACATCTGGATGTATGGATGTTGTAGTGTTAGTGATTTGTCAAGGGGATCATAAATGTGGAACCAAAAAAGAAAAAGTGCGAGAAGATTGTGGACGAGACACTACCTTGCAAAAAAGAGCTAGACCGGATGCAGGCGTTTGAACGAGCTTCGCTTGGAGGGTGTGTTGTGTATAATCAGTTGGATTGATCAACTACCATATGGACAGCTAGAAGGTCGATATATAGAGTGTTCAATGAGATATACGAGGTCCATGCAAAAAAAAAAAAAGAGATATACGAGGTGGCAAGCCGCTTGAGCTTTTAGGGTCTAGCTGCCGTGCTATAAAAGGCATCTGTCACTTTCCTCTGTAGGCTCCAAAGAAACTAGGCTAAACTGAGAATGATATCTTCCATCAATTCACGTGGATATTGTAGCACTCCTTCGGGACATTTCGGCCAGCATGTCCAAACAATTGGGACGGGGTCGCGTCCAACGCGCATTCGCAAAATATCGGGGGTGGGGCAGTGATACAAAATTTCTGCGGCGCGATGTACGGTTGCTGCGTCGGCTATTGATGTCTATTAGCTGCCACCTATAAACGAAACTAGTCGTCTTGGCGCGGCGACACGCCGCACCCGTTGTGTTAGGAAAATTATAAATTCGATGGGATTTTTTGAAAATAATAGGAAAATATTAAAACTATTCAGCAATTAAAGTCATTAATTATCTAACGGAATGAGCATTTATTATTTTACGCGGGAAGCTTGAAAATTTGGAAATCAAAGTGAACAATTACTCAGCAGAATGAACATTTTTCAGTATCGTGAGAAAAATTTGATGTGTGGGGAAAAAAATTAATTTTTAAATTCCTTAGTTTTTTTGTTCTCCACAATGGATATTTGGTGCAATTGTTGTGGGAAGCTACAATGTTTGCAGTTCTAAACATTTTCTGTCGTTATTTAAAACCAAAAAACAATAGTGAGTTATAGTAGAAAGTTGTACCTAGTTCGTGTATTAGTTTTTCAACTGAATTAGAATTTGTGAGTTATATTTTTCTGTGAATTCTGGATTGTAATTTACAAATTTTGCAGTTCCAATTAATATTTGTAGTTACTGTAAATCAAGGTCATTTTAAATTAAATTTGAATTTGTTGATCCGTGTGTTCCCAATTATTTGTACTGGTTATTTATCTATAAGTTCTGTAATTAATATTCGAAATTGAGTAGCTTTAGAAGAGGTCAGAAACTTTGAAGTATGTAAATTTAGAATACATGAGTTAATCGATTTCGAAATATTTTTGAACTTCGTTGCACGTACATTTGAATTTCGATTTTGTGACACCAATAGCTATTTTTTTGGTGCTGGTATTTGTAGAAATATGAATTAATCGTTTTTGAAATATTCTGGAACTTCGTTATATGTACATTTGAATTTTAAGCTATTTTTTTGGTGGTGGTATTTGTAGAAATATTTTCACGTTTTATAAATTGGTCTGATTAATATAAGAAAGCTATGTCATTTCTTGTAACTATTATTTTTTGAGTTGTGCAAACATATATATATATATAGATGGGTTGGTTGGAAAGATATATTCTTTTCCAACTTCTAGTATTTTGTTTTATATTTTTCTGAGGTGTGAACAGGAAGATATGATTTTTTTACGGTTTAGAAATTGGTTCCCTTAATATAAAAAAGTCATGTCATTTCTTCAAGCTATTATTTTCTGGGAAATGCAAAAATGTATATAGATGCATTGGTTGCAAAGATATAATTTTTCTCCAAATTCTAGTATTTTTTTTGTATTTTCCTGAGTTGTGAGTTAGAAGATATGTTTTTTTTGTTTTTTTTGCGTTTTCCTGTAATCAGAAAAATCTGACAGCTGGGACCCGCATGTCAGCCTCCCGGTCGCTGACGTCACGTCAGCCCTCGACGTCAGCGGCGGCGCAGCTGGCGGCGGTGCTGAGCTCCGGCGGCGCGGCAGCGAGGTTGCGCGGGATCGAGATCGTGCGGGAGGGCAAGAGGGAGAGGAGGCGAGTCGAAAGGGCGGAGCCGCGCGCCATATGGTCGCCGGAGTTAACGGCGGCGAGCAGTTCCGCGGCGGCGCAGCTGGCGGCGGTGCTGAGCTCCGGCGGCGCGGCAACGAGGTTGCGCGGGATCGAGATCGTGCGGAAGGGCAAGAGGGAGAGGAGGCGAGTCGAAAGGGCGGAGCCGCGCGCCATATGGTCGCCGGAGTTGACGGCGGCGAGCAGTTCCGCGGCGTCGGTGAAGCACCGCTGTCCGACGGCGACTCCGGCCTCCCGAGGACTATTCCTCCGGTGAGGATGTAGAGGGGGCGGCGGCAGAGCCTCTGGTCACTCTTGTTTGGACCAGGGAGGCGTGGAACGGCGGCGCGGAGCGGTGGCGGCGACGGCGAGGTCGGCACCGTGGGAGCGAGGAGGAAGAGGAAGGGAAAGTGCGGGGGCCGATTTGCAAAAAAGCATGTGACTTTTTTCCTATTCGCAAACAGGTCCCTCGCACTGCAAATTCTGTGGACTGCGGGTTGTATTGTTCGTCTTAGCAGTGACTTTTCTGCAAAACGACACGGTGACCGGTGGAACCGGAGGCGACCGGCCGGGTACCGGGACACGCGGCGGGCTGTGATTGGCCCAGAGGCCCGTGCTACAGTAAGTGCGCACTTGGGGTGGAGCTCCGGCTCATCTCGGCCGTCCGACGCGCCGATCGGACGGCCGGAGTTTTGCGGGTGACGTGGATGGAAGAACTGGGCGTGAAAACGACCATCCTTTATATATAGTAGTATGATACCGATGCAGCGAGCATGCATTCAGATCTTCAATAGTGCTATCTGGTACCAGCTTTTATCTTGTCATCACATGATACTTGTGTTTAAGGGCACCCACAATGTGTAGCCAAAAATGGTTCCATATTCACTTTTTAACTTTTGCAACTAGTTCCCTACATTGTGGAGGTAGTAAAGCCAAATAGTTTGGGAACCGGAGCAACTACGTGCTCCGATGCCAAATGTGGTTCCAAATGAATTAGCAAGGGTGTATTCTGCATGCATCACTCTCTCTCCCATGTGAAATGTAGAAAAGCAGCCTGCTCTTGCATGCAGTGGGTCCGGATGGTTCAGAAATTTAGCATTTGTACATTGTAGAGCTCTAGCCAAATTACATGGTGAAGCCAAATTCAGATTTTGTCAGATTTAGCTATAGCATACACTGTGGGTGCATGGGCTGCGCAGTGACAAAGACACCCCCAATACGTTCTGTCACCTCATGAATCTTGGTGAGGACCACAACTTGTAAAGATGTACCATAGCACGGGTTTCCTGTTGGTGTATCTTATACACGTACGGCCTAGAAGGAAGTTCGAGTAGGGTCGATGGGTAAGAACTGTCAACATCATCCTATACCAGATTTATTACAGAACCGGGGTGCCGGCCGAACGCTGAGAGTGCAAACGTATGCGGACGTCAATTCATAGGGTGCCTTCTACAAGGTAAGATTTTGTTTGACTGATAGGCATATTTGAGTGATCGGTGGTAGGAAACCGTAAAACAGATTCAATTACCCTTCGGTCGTGGTAGTAGGATTTCTAATTTTCTATAAAAGGGGCATGTCCCGAGCGAGCTGCTTGTTCATCTCCCCGATTCTTAAAAACGGCCTCCCGCTCCCTATCGTGTGCACTGTACGTCGTCGAGTGTATAAGTTCAGGCAGTAAGTAGGAGATGTCGCAGACTTCAGCCAGCAGTCGTCGTGCTCGATCTCCACCGCCACCTCTGCCTTGTGTGGTTTGCCCACAGTGCGGCCAGACAAGGGTTTCGTATTTCACTTCCGGAATGGCGAACAATCACGGCTTGCGGTTTTACAACTGCACGCAGTTTCTAGTAAGTGACTTTAACAAATCAGAAATCTTAACACATTTCGAGATTTAGTTCTTTTCGGCTAGATTTAGTATAACCCGTTTTACATGTGTTAGGCCGCTACTCCGGACACGCGTCCGCAATTTTTCAGTTTTTGGAAGTGGGAGGAGGATTACGCCTTCTTCATTACTGGTGAGGGCTTGTACCTGCTGAATGAGGCAGCGGCACACCAAGCTGGCAATGCGTGCTATGGATCGGGCTGGATGATGCGGGAACTGCGACGCACCACGACTAACACCTACGCATTATGCGTTGTCTTGCTGGTGTGCTCGGCATATCAGATGGCCATGAGCAGCAACGGCTTCTGATGCAGTTCACTTCCTAGGCCCGAGCAAAGCGATGGGATATGATGCACAAGGTTATCCATTATGGTTTACTATGTTCTTTCATTTACGACCTGTAGGTCATCGTCTGTTCCTGTGAGGTTATTTTTTAAACAAAGTGAGTGTTGTTCGTGAGGTATTTCTGATGTATGTCGAGTTCTAGTTGTGTGTTTGTTAAGATTCCAGTAATAAAAACTGCATGGTGTGTTGGAAGTGTTAAAAAGGTACAAGTTTTGTCATCTGGCTCGATAGCTACCCGTCTATAAATGTGACTGTGGTGAATTATGCTCATGCGACTTTAAGGGGTTGGCATTGATATAAGGATTATGGTACACAACATTTTTTCCGGTGATTTTATGTGTACCGGACATAATGTCCGTGTTCACCCTCGTTGATAGCATAGATTGCATGAAGTAAAACACGGATTTTTCTTGAGAACAAAATCTGCTAATGATTGAAAATGATGATGTTGTAGCACCTGAACGTTGTCCGAACATTTCGGCGGGCGAAGAAAGTGACTGCTCACGCAACAACACTGAAAGAACGATTGGCCAGTACATAGGAAGGAACGTTTCTGCCTTCATCGCATGTTAAATGTAACTGGGCCAGCCTCGAATGCCTGCTGTCATTAATTCTTGCCTACAGGGGTAGGTACATGCAGCCATATGCCAGTACATGGCGACGACTTTTAACCTCGAGTTCAAACAAATGGTCATGCATAAAATTACACACCATACATATTAAAAAGAGAACATTGTCGCGTTGGCGAACTGGGTCTCATGGCAGGTGAAACACACATAAACTAACATCGTTACATTAACCTTTTTATTAAGTGAATCGGGCTTGCCCTACATACTTATTCCGGCATGTAGTAATCTCCACCGTTGTATTCCATGATTTCATCGGCAATGATAAGATCGAAGAGATATGGCCTCAGTTTCTGGGAGTCCATGTGTAGACCGGCGGCCAACTCGTCGACATGCACCCCTAATATGTCGTTCATCCAGTCGATTAGAAAGTACAACCGTATATCCTGTTAACATTTCCCTTTTTTTTCCTGGAACTAGGTGGAAAACTAAAATAATATGTACCCTGCATACAGAAATCTCAGAACAGCCATAACTGCAATGGAAAAGGGGTCGGATAGGCTTTCACCCTGTGGAGAAACAAGCAAATCTAAGTTCTAACAATAAAGCGGCTAATTATCATCTAAACAATGTCGCTCAACTCACTAAAAGAAACGTGAATGATCCGGGCAGATCAAGGGCAACGTCTGGCGAAAAGGTTGGAGAAGGAGGTGGCTCCTTTGGATGCTCATCTGAAAAAGACTGAGAGTATGCGCTACCACCTGTACCTTGAAATTCACCCTGTAACATGAAATAAGTATTTGTTAAAAAGCTCTTTTACTAGTTTGTCGTGTTCTTAAACTTTTGAGGTACATTTTGCGTTTGTGAGGCCAAATTTACAAAACATGCATACTAACACTAGGTACAAGCGCTGTAAGAGATGACCGAACTATGTTGATCTTATGCTGCTCGTACTCATTTGCATCCACGGTTCTGGAAATTTTGGAAAGTTGCAGATATCAACATAAACTTTGTACCTTACTTTCATATTTCTAATAAAAAATTCTATAAATGCTTAAGGATTACCTGCACGTGCTGCCTGTTATGCATAGCCTCCCATCTGTGCATGTTATTGCGCCTTCCAAGGTCACTGCTATGGGTGGCCTGTGGTTGTAAAGGCAAAAAGTAGGAGGCCATATCGGCAACTGTTTCGTGTTTGGTGCATAGCCGTTGTACATCTGCAGTTTAAAAGCTGAAATATTAACCAAAATAGGGATTTCTTACTCAATGTCTGTTACGTCCTTCCCAAACAATGTAAGCCTGTTGTGCGAAAAAAGGGAGGGGAAGTATGATTAGATAAAGAGTTACACCACAAGATGCGGCGGCCATGAAAACAAGTATGACTAGGAAATGTGTTCTCATAAAAAAGGAACCTCATATGAACGGGTAGTCGCCCAGTGATATCTTGGATGAAGAAAGAAGTTCCCAAATCACCTGGATTCGTGCCGGAAAGAAGGCCGCATACCTTAACCTGGTGTTGTTTACCGGATATAATGGTGCCCAAGAATCAGAGGTGCGCAAAATACCTTCCTAAAAGGTATGAAATGTGTTCTAGGACTTACCATCGATGTAGCGCGGTTGTTGATGATAAGAGGCAATTTCCCACCAGCTATGGCAGCCTCTATAATTTGACCAATGCTAACAGGTGTGCAGTGGCGGATCTACAGGGTATGCCGGGTGGGCCGTGGCATACCCTGCAGGCCGGCCCATATACCTAGTACTACTAGGAACAACTAGCGATCAAACCCTGCCTATGCAATCATAGAGAACAGTTAGCGCCGCCGCGCCAGATTGCGTATGAGCAGCCACGCCGCCGCGGTCGACGGACGCAGTGACGCCTCCAGCCGCCAGTAGCCCTTCATCCAGTGCGTTCGTCCGCCCTTCGCCGAAGTCAGTAGCCATATGGATTTATACTACAGTACATACAATGTTTGATCACCCAGCAGCTAGCTAGATACGTAGCTGAGAAATTGTTTGGTGATTGATTTGTAATTCGTTATGTGTACAGCTTTGGAGATCTGAGTCGCATAGCAAAGTAACTGAATTTGGGAAGTTCTACCTTTGCCGCCCTTACCGACAGTCGTAATCCAACAAGTTTGTATTTCACCGATCATCAGGTAATCTATGAGTTTGGGTATATTCGCATATGATTATTGATATATGAAAGGATATATGTTGTACTCACCATTTTTTGATGAAATATCTATGAAAGAAGCAGCGATATTGTGTCTCTTTTTCAGAAACTTTCGCTCCTTCAAATCCGTCTTCAAACAAATCTTCAACAGAAGCGTAGGACAGACAAGTCTAACTAGTTTACTGTAAGTTTTTTTATATGCATATATTGGACTATTACTATTTGGTTTGAACTATTATATGATAATATTTGCAACTTTTGTGCTTAATTTGTCAGTTACACATTATGTATTGCTTTTATATCGTACTAGGATGCAAATTTAAAATTATTAATCAAGATGATAAATATATTTTATTAAAATAACCAACAAATTTTTATACGGCATACCTAATGGTAAAATCCTAGATCCGCCACTGCATGTGTGTTGCCCATTTCCTACAGTTGCAAAAAAAATTGGAATGAAAATCAAACTGCATGATACTATAAACTGCAAGCTTACAAAAAATGTGGAAATGTAAGAAGGGAGAATAAACACCTGCTGGGCGGCCAGCTCTACCGCATCCGCCGACTCGAACTCACCACCGGGGGAGGAATCGTGTCCATTTTTTGCTTGCGCTTGATGAGTGCGGGTGCCACTTCTTATACTGGGAGCGATCTATGCAAAGCGGACTGGCTACAACAAAATTTGGTCGATATACTAAATCGGTAGTGGTTTGAAACATCGTGCAAGTGAACGTTACAAGATGAAAGCTACTCACTGTCTCATCAGTGGGGTCTGTATGTGACTGGTTCTACAGCTGGAGATTTGAACATAATACTACTGCGCCACACTCGGCCACTTGCGCATGGCTGGTCGTAAAATGACATAAGCGTGTGAATCAGTGATATGTCAGCGTGCAAGACCACATCGCGAGTACACCATCCCTCGAATAGCCGCTCCCCCGACCCCGTGTCGCTCAGCTTGAGCGGCCCAGGGAAACCCTAGGCGCGCCGCCGGCCGGATCTCCCCCGGCGCCTCCCCTCCGCCGCTGCTGCTGGCCGCGCCGCGGTGGCGGCGCCCCGGTGGACGCCGGAGCGGCGTGACGACTCTTCTCTTGCGGTGGCGCGGTGTGGCTCGGCGGCGGCGCCCTGGCGTGGTCCCGGTGCTCGGCGCGCCGACGTCTTGGGGAGGACGACCACGTGCGCGGGGCGTTGCTTCTGCTGCCGTGCTGCAGCGAGCCATTCCTCTCGCTTGGCCTTGATCCATGGCGTTTGGGGATGGTTTTGCTCGCTGGCGAGGTGCGGCGGACGAGTCTGCGGCCTCTGCTTGCCGGAGCGGCGGCTCCGGACTAGGTGGCGGCGCCATCCTCCCTGTCTAGGATGGCTAGCCAGGAGGAGGCCTTGGGGCAGCGGCGTTTGAGGTGCGGCGCTGCTCCAAGTGTAGCGTGGACGATGGCGGACGCCGGGGCGGCGGCCCCGGGCTGTGGAGCGGTGGATTCTGTTGTTCTGCCCGCGACGGGCTGGAGGAGCATGGGGTTCTCCTCGTGGTGGTGGTGGCAGGGGCGGCTTACCGTCCGTGGCGACGACCGGCTGTGCACATATTGCTCTCTTCTTGGCAATCGCGCGGCCGGTGGTGATGATCTGGACGTCGTCGGTCTCCGGCGTTGCAACAGGGAGCCTAGGCGTGGCGGCGTGCGGGGTGCTGGACCGGCTGCTCAGTTCCCGCAGTTTCGACGGCGGAGAATCTTCTTCGTGATGTTCGTCGGCGGGGCTTGGGGGGCTCTCGTCGGGCGTCAGCTTGTCGTGGAGCCCGTAAGCCGGGGCGGCGGCCCCGGACGGCGGTTTCAGTTGTCGCGACGAGCTAGGTGGTGGCTCGTTGTGAGACTGACTTGGGCCCCGGCGCCTATGTTCGGTGGTGGCCTCAGATCTATCAGCAAGGGGCTGGTGGTTTGTGCGCGGGCTTGTGGCGGTGGCTCTACCGGTTCTTTAGGGTGGGTGTGGTGGTTTGTGACTCGCCACCGGGTGAAAGCTCTGGTATGGCCTTTGGCCGTGACAGGTGACGGCGACGCCTTCGGGCGCCGCATCCTTCTTGAAGGCGTTGTCGAGGTGGTTGTCTTATTCCTTCACCTAGGTTCATCCGGGGGAAACCCTAGATCCTACGCGGGGTCGGACGAGGTCGACACTTCTGTGTCGTTTGCCTCCTGAGGCGTTGTCTTGGGTGAACCACCGGTCGGAGGGTCTTGTGGCGAGTGTTGGTGGTTGGCGAGGGTGTTTCTTCGTCTTCGGCTTGGTGGAGCGTGACCTTGGGGTCGGCATGGATGTCGGAGCGGCGGCTCCGGTCTCTTGCCTCCGCCTCTTGCGTTTAGGAGTTTGAGTGTCGCCTTTGGTCACTCGGGTGACTTAGGCGTCGGCTCGAGTGTGCGCGGCCTCGGGGCCGGTGTGGGTGCTGGAGCGGCGTCATCGGTTGTTGGCCTCGGCCGTGTTGCGCCAAGGTTTGTAAGTGTCGGCTTATGTTGTCAGGGCAACTTAGTCGTCGACTAGTGGGGAGCGCGGTCTCGGGACCGGCGTGTTTTGTGTTGTATCGGTTTTTGTCCAGTTTCCCTTATAAACTGGTCACTCTTCTTCTATATCATTGAAAAGGCAAAGCTTTTGCCCCGCTTCAAAAAAAGATATGTCAGCGTGCGAACTACCGTGGAATCAGGAACTGGGAATAATGATGCATGGGGAGCCACTGTATCCTCTTGTACGGGAGTGGTTTCGAAAATGATGACCATAATTAGAAGTACTCGGTGCTACATTACAACATAGTAGAACCCCTCGCACTAGTTGTTGTAATTTAGGATCTGCAGAACACAAATGGATACGAACACCTCCTTCTTTCTGTAACGTATCGTCTCTCATGGTCGTTGCCGTAGCAAACACCCAACAGCTACGGCATTGACGATGGTCCTTCATGGTGGTCGCCGCTCTTCCGTGGAGAACTAGTCCAGCCGATGCCGGATGAATCCCAGGTTGTTAGTCAGGCGTCAAGATATACAAACAGCTCTGCGCAACCTACATGACTTGAGAAGGAAAAAGGCGGAAATGGCGGATCACGCCTGATCGGCGGCGACGGCCTCCAACCGACGGCCGCCACGGCCCCTGGCAGCGCAGCGGCGCAAGTGAGCCCCCATGGCGTCCCGGGAAGAGCCGCCATCGATCTGCTGGCAGGCTTCTTTCTCTTCCTCGGTGTCAGGATCTCCCACGACTGATCAATCAGGTACTCTGTGTCTTCGCCCTCAAGCTCGTCGTCTAGTTCTTCGTGATTCGTCCGGGGAGGTGCTTGGTGCTCGTTATCTCCTCATGGGAGAGTTCGTCAAACCTGGTTCTCGTGTTGATCTCCCGCGACATCAAATACTTGTTGGAAGACGGGTGCTCCTCAAGTTAGATAATCCTCCTTCAAGGATTACTACAAGTGTTGTCTCAGTGAATCTGGATGTCAAGCCTGGGTTAGGCATCCTTCGTCGCATCTGGCAGCTTTTCCACTGCGCGGTTACGCCCTTGGGGAGGGAACGTGAATTCTTCCTCGTGGTTTCTTTTGTCCGATCTAAGTTCCGCCTTGACGTTTCAATGGTAGAAAACATGTTGAATGCCTGCTTGGGAGGCATTGCCAAAGACTTCAACTGTGCTCACCTCAGAGATCGGTCTTTTAGATTTTCAGTTTCCTGTTAGAAAGTTGGGTTTTTCATTTTTAATTTGAGAAGTTATGAGTGCTCGGACTACTCGGTTAAGTTCAATCTCTGGGGTAATGGCGGCCCGGTCTTTAAAAGGGAATTCAGCTCTTGGCTAAAGGAGGAAGATGACTCGTGGACAACTGTTACACGAAAACAGCAGAGTCCTCGTAAAGTTCAGTTTACACGCCCATTTCCTCAGGTTAAGGATCGTCGGAATATTCAGACCTCCAGTCCACCTTCAGCTAATGGCCCTTCTTCTCAAGACTTAGATCGTCAGATGGTAAAACAGAGAGGTGTTAACCAAGCCCCGGTTCTTCACGGGGGGGGGGGGGGGGGGGGTTCGTCAGAAGGTTCTGTTGACAGGCGCTAACCTTACTCAGATTGGACAACGTAATCTTGGAGGATCAATTACGCCCCATTTGATTTCAGATGATTTACTAGCAGATATGCCATCACCGAGTATCTCGGGAGATTCTTCCTTTCCTTCGTTTATACGGAGACTGACCTTGAAGGAAAGATAAATTTTGCATGTTTCCATCTACGCGGACTATTCCTTCTCTGAGATTGCTTCCCAATCCAGGAGGCTTGGCTACGATTCATCTATTGATTGTCTTTCTGCCTCTCAACAGGAGGAGATTAGGCAACTCATTAATGATAAATTACCTGTTGCAGATTTACAACAAAGGCTTGCCATCCCTTTTCTGAAATCTTCGAGTGTTGCCCACAATGTGACCAATTTCCCGCGTCAATCTGGTTTTGAAAGGATACACCCAAAAGAGGGGTTCCCCATTCCGGCCCTTGACAGAGCCAGGCCCAATAGGATGCAGGACCAAGCTGAGACCCCGGGGGAAGATGGCCCATGTCCAAATTTTGATAAGTCAGCATTTTGTTTTCGATGTTTACAAGATGATCATTTTAGAAAAGATTGCGCTTCCAAGATTTGTTGCCATCGCTGCAAAAAATTGGGTCATATTAAAAGAGATTGCCGGACCATTTTGGATTTTCCAATTTTGAGGACCCATCAAAAAGTTTACTTGCCAAAAAGGGGGGGTCCTTCAGATTCTTTCCTTCAACGGAATCGAGTGGAACAGAACAGGAGTTATGTAACACAAGGGGAAAGCGATATTCAGAATCTTGATCTAAAGCTCCTTATTCCAAACTTGGAAGATAATATCATTTTTGGTAATAAGCAGCCGTCACCGACCAGGCATCAGGTTCGTGCTCTGGACCTCAACACGTGCCCCATATCTACTGCTGTAGCGACAGCTGGGGTTGACAGACGCAGTGGTACGATTAACCCCAGCTTTGGATTGTTTTCGCCTCCTTCGCATCCGGCCGCCTATTCGTCTGCTACGCCTCCGCCGTCAGCTTCAGCACTACAACGTCAGCAGCCTGGGGTCGCCATGGCCAACTTCCCCGTCGACCCTGCAAGATTTGGCCAGGAAGATTTGGTCTCATTGATGTCGCGGACCGCCCGCAGCAATGCAGGTACCATCTAAGCTCGTCGGTTCCAGCTTTGCATGAGGATGTCGCCATTGCCTCCATCAGCCCTGCACTGCCTCCTGGTGCTCCGTTTGGTAATGTTCGTGCCCTGCTACAGCATTATATTGGAGAGGTTTGTGGATTCCGCCTTGAGATTGTCCAGCGCTGCCCGCTTGGGGATGCTTATGTCAGTCTTGACTCCGCTTCTGATAGAGATTGGCTAGTTGCTCGTAGTCCCCATGATATTAATGGTTTGCAAATTTCCTTTGTTGAGCATAATAGAGGAATTAATCATAGGCACTTGCAGTACAATAGAGAATGCTGGCTGATGCTTCTGGGGTTTCATCTAGATTTGTGGGACATTGACCATGTTAAAGGCGCTATTAAGGACTTTGCCACTCTCTTGATCTGGGACAAGGCAGCTAGCAGCTTCAATAAGATCATTATCAAAGTCCAGTTAATTGAGCTGCAGAATGTGCCATATAGCTGTGTCATCTCAAGTAAAGATGGTGCTGAATCCTGGTCTGTTCCTATTTTTATTCTAAGCCAGAAATTGCTGGGAGAATTGCCTGCTGATGAGGATATTCCACCGCCTGATGGAACTACACCCCACCCACTGCCAAATCTCAATTTACACCTAAACATACCACAGGCACCTGCAGATTGGCCTGCATGGCCTGAGCAACAGATAGAGCAGGACTTCTATGAGCCACAACAGGGTCACCCGGAGGGTGTGCCTGGTTTCAATTTGGCTGGTCAGAATATGCAAATCATCCTTCCTATGGCGCAACAACATCTAGGAGTTCAGGAGATTCAGGGTGTGCACGAGTTGGCTGAGGAAGATTTCCTTGAACTCAATGATTTTCTTAATCAAGAAATTCATGCTGATCAGCACCAAGATGATCTGCCGGAACCTGATAATCATGACGACAGTGCTGCGAGCACCATTACTCTCACAATCAGTTCTGCCTCTTATAATGCACATGATGAACATGTTGAAGGGCAACATCTGCCTGACCTGAACCAAGTGCCACCTTTCAACTTTCCTACTGACCTCATGCAGCATGAATTCTTGCCTGTGCAACATCATCTGATGGCAGACCAGCATGAAATATTGGAGTTACAGCATGACAACATGGTGCTTGACGTTGTGGTTCAGCAGACAGTGGATCAGCAGGCCCAGCCCAATCTGCATGTGGGTATGGTTCTCACACCTGATTTTTCCTCTGTCACTGCTGCCATACAAGCCTCTAGATCTAGAGAAGGGACCCGTGCTTGGGAGACCTATTTTAAGCCCAGCATTGATTCTGTTACTACGGTTGCAGTACCAGCCCATTGGGCTGATTTCTTCGTAGCCAAGCTCCTCACCCCTGAGGACTTCAACTGGGCTAGAGGTTTTTTGCTTTCATCCATGTGGAGACCTTTTCAAGATCTTCAAGCTGATTCTTTAGTCACAAGCTTTGCTCTGCCCACGAAATGTCCCTCCACTCAAGGTCCTTCATGCTTTCTCTTGGAGGCGGTTGATTCTCTCTCACAGGGATTGTCCACCCCCCCCCAGATAGTCTCCAAGCAAACTGTGCTTAGGGCGATCCCTTCCACCTCACATGCTCACATCTCCAGGAAAAGAGGTAAAGGCCCTACAGTCGCATCTGAAGTAAGAAGAAGTGACAGGCTTAAGAAACTTGCTAATGGTTTTAAATCTAGAACTTGTTTTGACAAGAACTGTCTTGCATGTTCAGCTATTCCACCAACTCTGCAGCCTAAAGTGGTCAGAAACCTTGAGGCAACTTTTGACCTAGTAAAAGGGAGGACTGCTTCTGATGCTGCAGGAACCACTACAGTTGGTGCTAGGAAAGGTGGGAATCCTGCTACCTCTAATTCCTGTGTGGGAATGGAGAAAATGAAGAAGAAAAAGAAGTCTGATGATACCAATGCAGCTAAGACTACCAAGAGGAAGAAGGAGATCTGAGATGAGGGTTCAATTTATAACAGTGGCTCAGAAAGCTTTTGCTAGATATATATTAGTGTGTTCTCAGAGGGGCGTTGTGTTTTGTGTTATCTCCTGTGTTTGGAGAAATTTTGCTAGCTTCTACTGTCCTCTTTGTGTTGTTGTACACAAAGATTATATACCTCTATGTAACCTAAGACAATGAGTACGAGTACACAAACCTGGTTTATTTTAGACTGGAATGTTCGTGGTGTTAATGATGAGGATAAATGGCCCCTTATTCGTCATAAGATAGAAGAAAGTAAAGCTCATATTATATGTCTGCAGGAGACAAAAAGAGAAGACTTTGATCTTTTATATTTGCATAAGTTTGTTCCCCGTCGTTTTGATAAGTTTCACTTTCTGCCTTCTGTGGGGCGATCTGGAGGAATTCTTACAGCTTGGTGTAGTAGCAGATTCGTTGGGCGACAGTTGACTGTGAATGAATTTGCTCTAGCTGTGGAGTTTTCTTCTGTGTTCTCTGAGGAAGTTTTTGTGGTCACTAATGTCTATGCTCCCTGTCAGCATGATCGAAAACAAGGTTTTCTGAATTGGTTCTCTTCTGTGGATATGTCTCCAGATCTGAACTGGATTGTTGTGGGCGACTTCAATTTGTTAAGATTGATCGCTTACAGAAATAGAGAGGGAGCTAACATCCATGAGATCTTTCAGTTTAATGAAGCCTTATCTCATTTAGGACTAATTGAAATTCCCCTAAAAAATATCAAGTATACTTGGAGTAATATGCAGCAGCCACCGCTTTTGCAGAGGTTGGATTGGTTTTTTACATCACAAGTTTGGAATCTCACATACCCATTTACTACTGCCTCTGGTTTAGCTAAAAAAACCTCAGACCATGTCCCATGTGTCATCTCCGTTCAATCCTCAGTCCCTAAGGCCAACATATTCAGGTTTGAAAATTATTGGATGGAATATGAGGATTTCCTCCCTTTTGTTTCAAATATTTGGATACACTCTGTCCACTATGCTGATGCTGCTAAGAGGATTGTAGCTAAGATTAAACTTCTCAGAAATGGGCTAAGTAAATGGGCTAAGAAGCATAGGAATCTGCATGCTCAAATTGAAAAGGTTAATGCAGTAATTGGGCTGCTTGATCTAGCAGAAAATGTGAGGGACCTTTCTCTGCTGGAATGGAACCTTAGGGCCCAGTTGAAGGAATTGCATAAAGGGCTTATACTGAAACAAAAGATTTACTGTCAGCAAAGAGGTAAAATCAAATGGGTGACTCTTGGGGATGAGGGGTCCAATTTTTTATAATCTCTTGCCTCAACACAAGCCAGGAGGAACCACATTGCTAGTTTGAGGACTGAGGATAACACCATAAGTACTGATCATGATGTCAAAGCTGGTATGCTTCTGCAGTCCTTCAGAGCAAGGTTAGGGACGACTAAACCACATGAGATGTTATTTGACTTACCTAATATCATTCATAGTCATGATGGCTTGGGGGATTTGGAACAGCCCTTCACTGCTACTGAAATTGACGATGTGGTCAAAGGCTTACCTCATAATAAGTCTCCTGGTCCAGATGGATTTACTTGTGAGTTTTTCCAAAAGTGTTGGCACATAATCAAGGGTGATGTCTATGATTTATGTCATCAGTTTCATGAGGGTTTGTTGAATGTACAGAGCATCAACTCTTCCTTCATCACTTTAATTCCCAAGAAAGATGTACCTGTCACTGTTAATGACTTTAGGCCCATTTATTTGCTTAATTGCATTCTTAAAATTTTAACTAAGATCCTGGCAAATAGATTGAAAGGAGTTATTTTGAATCTGGTACACAAGAATCAGTATGGATTTATTCATTCAAGGAATATCCAAGACTGTCTTGCTTGGGGATTTGAGTATGTTCACCTATGTCATCAATCAAAAAAGCCCATTGTGCTAATTAAGCTGGATTTCGAAAAGGCTTTTTTACAAAGTGGAGCACTCGGTAATTTTGGACATTCTGAAAGCAAAAGGGTTCGGTATTAAATTTTGCGGCTGGATCAAAGCTATTCTTTCCAACACCACTTCTGCTGTTATGCTTAATGGTGTGCCTGGTAACAAGTTTGTCTGTAAAAGAGGTGTGAGGCATGGTGATCCTCTCTCACCAACTTTATTTGTGCTAACTGGTGATCTACTGCAATCAGTTCTTAATGAGGCCCTTACCACGGGGTTAATTCACCTTCCCTTGCCGGTGGCTTTCACGCCGGACTTCCCTGTCATTCAATATGATGATGATACTTTGGTTGTTATGCCTGCGGAATGTGACCAGCTTAGACACTTGAAATTCATTCTGGATGAGTTTGCCATCTCTACGGGGCTCAAGGTGAACTATGCTAAATCAAATTTATATCCTATCAATGTCCCTGATAGCATGTTACCGGATCTTACTGAAGCTTTCAATTGCCAATTGGGATGTTTCCCTTTTACATACTTGGGCTTGCCTTTGGGTATCAACAAACCAAGAATGGAGCATCTCATGCCTCTGGTTACGAGAGTGGGAAGAAGACTTCAAACTTGTTCTGATTTCCTGACATCAGCTGGTAAAGTAGAAATGGCCAACTCTGTTATGTCTTCCCTGCCAACCTTTTTCTTAAGTACACTGAGAATGTACACGGGAGTTGTAGTACAAGTGGATAAATACAGAAGACATTGCTTATGGAGGAAAAAGGGTCTTGAGAATAAAAACCCTCCTTTAGCTGCTTGGGATGTGGTATGTAAACCAAAGGCTCAAGGGGGTCTAGGTGTTATCAACCTTAATGATCAGAATAAGTGCTTGCTTATGAAACATCTAGACAAATTCTATAATCATGCTGATATCCCTTGGGTTCATTTGATTTGGGAGAAATATTATTCCACATGTCTCCCACCTCAAAAAATGGCAGATTGCTCCTTTTGGTGGAGAGACTGTCTGAAGTTTGTCAATACTTTCAAGAGCTTGACCACTTGTAAAATGGGCAAGGGTGACACTGTTTTGTTATGGGAGGATGTCTGGGCTGAGCACCGGCTAACTGACACTTTTCCTCACCTGAGTTCCTTTGCTATCAATAGGAACATTTCCTTTCAACAGGCAGCTACCAATGAGTCATTCCTAGATATGTTTCATCTTCCTTTGTCAGTTGAAGCTTTTGAGGAATTTCATGATTTTGCTCCCCTTTTGGAACAACACATATCAGATGAGCAGGATGTCTCGGTTTATTCCTGGGGAGGTCACTATGTTGTCAAGAAGGCCTATGATTATATTCATGCAGGTCCTGTACCTCATTCTGCGTTTACTTGGTTGTGGAAATCATGCTGTCAGAAAAAACACAAGGTGTTTGGTTGGCTTATGCTTATAGACAGGTTGAATACCAGAGGGTTATTGCAAAGGAAAACTTTTTTCCTTGAAGATTATAGCTGTGTTCTCTGCAATGCTAGAGTGACTGAATCAAGGGATCACTTGTTCTTTCATTGTCCATTCGCAAGAAACTGTTGGGCAATGTTGGCACCCAATGCTGCATTACTTGGCCGAGGGGCTCTTGATTGCATCAGTCATCTTAGATCACAATTTGCCAAGCCTTTTTTCATGGAGATCATTCTGATGGGACTGTGGGCGATCTGGAAAACAAGGAATGACTTTATCTTTAATGGCAAATCTCCCAGCTTATATTTCACTCGAGCCATTTTTAAGGAGGAACTCCAGTGGCTAAAACTAAGGGCTACAAGGAAATCTTACGCAAATTTTTCAGAATGGGTAGACAGCGTTTTTTAGGCCTAGTAATTACTTTCGTAGTTGTTTTGTTGCTTTTTCTTTGGTACAAATCCTGTGTACCTTGAGTGCTTGTAAAGAGATTGACAAACTAACTCTGCTATTTGAAAATTGAAAATTCAGTGGGGGTTCTCCTCCACTGTTCCGCCTCAAAAAATAAACATAGTAGAACCTGTCCACTCATTCAAATATCTCAAGGCTACGTTTCGGCAAGCTACACGTCTTAATCAATGTCTTGCACAAACTGCTTTGGCAAAACACCTTTGTTGCTCTTCAGATGCATTAGATCAGTGAGAAGATTGCGTCTAAATATTTCGCATTCCATATCCTGCAGTACATAAATGTGGAGCAAATTTCAAATATTCCCATAAATTCTGATAGCAAGGACTAAACTGGCACATGGAGGCCAGACTTACTGTTCGGGCTGTGGCATCGTGTGTTAATCCGTTGAATGTTTTACAAAACTGCACAGCAGCAAAACCAGAGTTCTTCCTGTAAACATATAGGAAATTTTAGAAAGCATTCCTGCCTACATATTTGTTTGGTTCATCCTCATGCTTACCATGGGCCATTCTTGGTTCGCATTTCTTTAGGTCTAGAGTCAGAGCTTTTTTATGGTACCCTATACTGCTAGTGGGGAGGTGCAGTATACAAACATCCAGCGGCTGATTTTCCGAGGGTAGTAAAGACATTTCCGATTTATAATAACTACTTAAAGTAAAATATTTTCTGTTTTGTTCGTGTAGAGCAGTTGTTTACGGGCCAATATTTAGGCCCATTTGCAACGCAAGTAGTACTAATTTGCTACAATCGCCTAATTCGTCGCCTCAAGTCGTCGCCGTGACCACCGTCGCCATTGTTGACCTTGCTGCACTGTCTGTATCTGATATCTCCTGGCGCGCTCCGACCCTCTTGTTTGACCTTGGCACTTCATACTGTTCCTCTCGTCGGTGTGTGCATCACCTTCGCACTCACGTCTGCGTCCTGAAGTCAGTAAAAGATTGCCGTGTTTGCTGAAGATGTGCGATTAACCAGCTAATGTTAAGGCTCGTCCTATTTACTTCTGGTCGACTATTGGATCCTCCTGAACGTGCTCAACGTTTTGCAGTCGTCATACAGAGACTGGACTCAGTGTACCGAAGAAGAAATGATAAGGAACATAGAGATGGATACATGAAACAACGCAACAAAGATAAGACCTCCAAATTCTGCACGACATCAAAATTTTCTTAGACAATTTTCCATTTTTGGACAATAAAATACAGCGGATGCTAGATCTAGCTTTGAACTTGAAAGTTGAAACAACGGATGCTGCATCTAGCTTCTGAAATTCTGAGATTATACGAGGAGAAATCTACTCAGACTGAGATGTACAGCCTCTCCGGCGAAGTGGATCACGGCTGGGCGGCAGACGCCGCGTTGTGGCGGCGCGTGGGCATGAGCAGGATGGCGGCTGCCGGAACGACGGGTCGGATCCATCTCCCAGGCGGCCTGGGAAATACGACCTTCCCAAACTGCCCTCACGCAAGTATACTGCTTACGTTATTGGAGCAGTGCCTACCTGTCAGCCCAATTCCGTCGGTATACATCGGCGTCCACCGTTAGATATCCGTGAATTGACGCCAGATATGCATTGCAGGGTACCATAAAAGAGCTCCTAGAGTCAATATATGACGCAGGCCATTTCATGGTGGTTTCTCCAAGTCCATTAAAATACTGTTGCAGACAACTTCTTAAACCGGCTGTGAGCTCTGCGACCACTTTCATGTGAGTGGCACATGTTTCTTTCTTAATGGAGGTTGTCTGTCCCACTCCAAAAACAGTAATTTGTCGATGCATCATGTCCCAACAAACGCTGGCCCAGTCTTTGTTTATTAGTACTACAGAGTTTATCTGCGTGTGACCAAACCAATGCCATTAGTGAACAATATTTGACTAGTGCTGTTAGCAAAGGAAACCACTCTTTACCTAAAAAACAACTAAGGAAATCACGTACCATCTGGCATCTACCCACTTCGTAACTGATTTGCTCACCCCGGAACTGTAAACGTATTGATGCCGAGTTGATGATATCTTCATTTGCTAGAATCCTCATCTACATAACATAATATTATGTGAGTTGTTAAAATGCGCTTGACTGGAAGCTGCGGGGAGGGCGTCGCAGGTGTCGATCGAAAGAGAACCAGATCAGCCGAAATCTGCTGCGATTGTTGATGCAGACAATTCGATAAACTTGGGGATGTCGTGTCTCACCCAAATTCTGCAAACATTTGAGGGGTTGCTACACTGCAGTTCTTGTCGGACCGTAATTGTGATGAAAGTTTCTGATGGAGAGAAGACGTACCTGATGTTCCGGTTGTTGTTTGAAATTACCGAGGTGTGAAATTTCTCCGTAGAAGCTATGTCTTTCCGAAAGTCTACTGATACAGCATGAGGAGGAGCCTGGATCCAAGGACCCGCCTTCACATCGTGCTTAACTACTGGCTCGTCTGTGAACTCAGCTTTAGCTACAGTGTCGTTAAGGTTAATCTCCTCTATAGCCCTCCTAGCGCAGAGAAATGAACCTGATTTTTCTTTGGCAATCAGAAAAGGCGTAGGAACTTTCTTCCTAGTTTTCCGCGGTGGGCTGGGAGTGATGGCTTCAGCTTTTGACATGGCACATGGGGTGCTATTAGCTAAGTTTTCATTGCTACTTGCTGGCTGAATGAGTTTTCCTTCGGTGCATTGTGAACGCATGATTTTGGCACTATGCCTTTCGGTGAAACTTTGTACGAATCTTTCTTGCAATGCTTTGTCCTTCAGTGAACATCCTCTGATTTTATGCAATCCTGTCATTGCTGAGCATGGTGTATGGGGCTCTATTATTTCCACAACAGGCGCTTTGAGGGGTTCTGCAACCAAAATAACTGATCACTCACCCCTATTGCTTTCTTCCGGAGGCGCTGCACCACCACGGCTTAACCGTTTCCACTTTGAGAACTTTTGGCTAGGTCAGGGTTTGTGGACGCCGTTCGCCGGAAGTGGACATGGGCTGCCAACCACCCCCCGCGTGTTTTTAACGCCGTGGATGTCTGGCACCACTGTGCACAGTTGGTGCGCCAATTCATGAGGGGTTGGGGCGCAAATCTTGGTGCGACCCTTAGACTGCAGAAGGCGGCCTTGCTACGAGACATGCAGCACCTCGACAGTACGTCGGATGCGGTCGGTCTGACGGCCGACCAATGGATCCAGCGGTATGCTTTGGAGAGCTCCCTTATGGAGATCTTCAAGGGTGAGGAGCTGTTCTGGCGACAGCGGAGTCGCCAGAACTGGCTCCTTAAGGGCGATGCGAATACAGCTTACTTCCATGCGATAGCCAATGGCCGTCGTAGGAAATGCTCGATTCCATGCCTCTGGGCGAATGGTCGTCTGCTGGAGGTCCCAGCTGAGATCTCGTCACATATTTACTCCTTCTATAAGGAGTTGTTCCCGGCTAGTCCCCGTTCTGGGGTATCTCTGGCTGTAGGCTTATGGCCAGTGCGGTCTAGAGTCTCCGACAGGGAGAATGCGGACTTAACCCTCCCATTCCTGCCAGAAGAGGTGCAAAGGGCGGTGATGGACATGAAAGCCAACTCGGCCCCGGGGCCGGACGGTCTTCCGGTCACCTTCTTCCAGACTTTTTGGGAAGTGGCTAAGGCCGTGGTTATGCCTATGTTCCAAGAGTTTTATATTGGGACGCTGGTGGTATCACGGCTGAATTTTGGTGTGGTGACCCTGATTCCCAAGGTAGTGGGAGCCACGGACATCCGCCAATTTCGTCCCATCACTGTCCTTAACGTCATCTATAGGATCCTGTCTAAGGTTTGCGCCGTGAGACTCGCCCCCGTGCTGGAGCGGATCACGCATCCTTACCAGTTTGCCTTTTTGAAAGGCCGGTTCATCCATGATGGAATTCTAGCTCTTAGTGAGATTATTCATGAGGTGAAAACACGCCGCCAGAGAGGTGTGTTCCTCAAGCTAGACTTCCAGAAGGCGTATGACCGTCTAGACTGGGCTTTCCTCCGCTTGGTTCTGGAGCGGAGGGGGGTTGATGATAGGATGATTGGGTGGATCATGCAGATGGTGATGAGTGGCAACACTGCCATTAACGTGAATGGGGAAGTAGGTCCCTATTTTCGTTCCACCTGTGGAGTGAGGCAGGGAGAACCAATCTCCCCCCTGCTTTTCAATTCCGCGGTGGATGCTCTTGCGGAGGTCTTAGAGCGTGCTAAGACCGCTGGCCACATCACTGGTGTGGTGGGACATCTGATCCCCGAGGGCGGCGTGACCCACTTACAGTATGCGGATGAAACTATGATCATGGTAGAGGGGTCGGAACTGGATATTCGTAATCTTAAGTTCCTACTACTCTGCTTCGAAGCCATGTCGGGGCTTAAGATCAACTTCGATAAGAGCGAAGTGGTGATCTTAGGGTACTCGGAGGAAGATCAACAGAGGATCGCGGATAACCTGAATTGCAGGCTGGCGTCATTCCCAGTTACGTATCTGGGAATACCGATCAGGGACACTCGGATCCTGACTAAGGATTTCACTCCCCTCGTTGCACGAGTTAAATCAAAATCGGAACCTTGGCAGGGGAGGTTCACCTCCAAGGGTAGCAAAGCGATTTTGATTGACTCGTGCATGTCTAGTCTCGCCTTGTATATGATGGGGATGTATATCTTGCCAGAGGGGGTCCATGCTAGCTTTGACAGAGAGCTGGCTAGATTCTTTTGGCAGGCGTCATCTGGAAGACAGAAGTATCATATGGTGAAGTGGGCCCACATTTGCGCCCCCAAGGAGTTTGGGGGCATAGGGATTCTTGCATCACGACACATGAACAAGGCCCTCATGCTACGCTGGGTTTGGAGGATCCTTCGGGGTGAAGGGGGTCTCTGGCTCGACTTGATTAAAGCTAAGTATCTTAGGGGTTGCCCTTTGTTGGGTTGTGAGCGCAAAGAGGGGTCTCAGTTCTGGCACGCCATCCAATCAATCAAGGATCTTATCAGAGTAGGGGCGATATCGGCCGTAGGTAACGGACGAGATACCCTCTTCTGACTTGATTCCTGGTTTGGTGGAAGGCCGCTACGAACGTTGTTCCCAGACCTTTTTGCGATTGCTGCGGAACCTCTTATGTCGATAGCCTCTGCCCTACAGCAGGGACGCTGGAACATTGGGTTTCGATGCACGTTCGGCCCAGGGGAGGTTGCGAGGTGGAGGTCCTTGCTCGCGGCACTTCCCCTAGCCCTGTCTAGCATCCCGGATAGGATCTCGTGGAGCCTTTCGCCGGACAAGCAGTTTTCCGTCAGCTCCGCTTACCGGGCCCTATTTAGAGGGCCTGTGCTACCTTGGGCTACCCATCTTTGGAGGGCCCCGTTGCCTCTTAAGATCAAGATCTTTACGTGGCAACTTCTACGTGACCGCCTCCCTTCGGGTGTGGAGGTGGCCAAACGCTTGGGACCTGGTGATGGGAATTGTCCCCTTTGTGCGGTCCCCGAAACGGGGACCCATATCCTGTTCTCTTGTCCCGCTGCTCGTTTCCTATGGAGCTTCGTTGCGGAGGCCTTGGGTCCTGAGTGGCAGGCCCTGGACTTAGCAGAGTTCCTAGAAATGCAAGCGAACCATACCGGGAGGCGGAGGTCCCTCTTCTGGTTGCTGTTCGCGGCAATGACCTGGACCCTTTGGACGATTCGTAACAAGTTGGTCATCGAGCATGTCTACCAACGACGGGCCACTGACTCAGTTTTCAAATTCTTGTCGTACTTGCAGGAATGGCACCCGTTGGCTAGACATCGGGACAGGCAGCGGCTGGACGGTATCCTTGAGGATCTTTTGAGGGCGGCTCGCATGTTATCCTCTCCGCCTGGCCGTTGAGCTCTACTGTGTAGAGTGTGTACCAGGAGTAGTGGTTGTTGTACCTTGGGCTGTTTTTGTGCTGTCGCCCCAGCTAGACCTTTGGTTCCTTGCACTTTTCGCTTTGTTCCTCGTCGGGTGTTTGGTTGTAAACGTTGGATGTTTGCTTTATTTATAAAGCGGGGCGCAAGCCTGTTTTGAGCAAAATAAACCAATTATAGGTGTATATATATTGTGAAATGGGAAAACTATGTAGCGGAAATCTAGAACGAACCTTTTTTTCTGCAATTTCCATGCCCGTCCATGTTAGCTTCTTGTTTTTTCATCGTATCTTGGATCGCCTCCGTTGCTACTTTGGGTAAGCCATCTTCATTATTTGATTTAGTGTTCGGTATGAGGGGGGGTGGGGGTGGGGGGGGGGGGGTGGGGTGCAAAGGATAGTTCGGCCTGCTATTATTGGTAGCATTTATATTAAAGCTGCGACACAAAAACAAGGTAAAATCTGAACCACACTAAAAAAGGAGTGCGTGCCTTAGCGTCCGGTGCACCATGCAAGTGGGACACGCGGCGGTCCTCCCTGCTCCTTTTGGATTGGACTTCGCGCGAACATCCATTTAAGATCCCCGCCGTGGTGCGCAAGGCAATCACTCCTTCATCTCTCCGAAACTGAAAACAGTAGTGTTAAACCATTTGATGTAAAAGCAAATTATGAATGCTTGTTCTTGAATAAATCCGAAACTAAAAAAAAGCAAGTCGCACCTTTCCAGCTCCAAGAATCCAAACTGGGTTCGTGCCAGATAGGCCAACAGTATCTGCCATTATTAGACGCCCGATTAGGTCTTGATCATATGATCGCATCCTTGGGTAAAGTTGCCGAGGCACCGTTTCTGTATCGAAATCTTTACTCTCTAGGTAGAAAATCTGTTTCCGCATGACGAGAAAAGCTTGTAGTTGATCACATGTAATTCTTTATATATATATATATATACCCTATATATATATATATATATATATATATATATATATAAACAAAATAACTATTCTTAAAGTGACGACACCCTTACCTATAAGAATAGTTTAGCACCGTGTGATAGTTCCTGTCCTGGAGAACCAATCGTTTCAAACATCACATCTGTGAAGCAGCTAGCCCAATCCCAATTCTTTATTGCATCCGGATCGGTGAGGGCCGTACAGTAGTTCACGATTGAGCTGCCAAATGAAGTACGTACACGACGAACGCGAGTTTGAAAGGACCAACGTCCTGTCTACTGTGTTGGTCAGCATAGGATACAATTATCCTTCTGGCTGCATCTAATGCTCTAGCATCATCCGGACGTGTACCCAATGACCACATGACACGGTCGTAGGATCTGGGATGTGCTTCCACACCTATGTCTAATACCGTAAATCCTTCGGATGGAATTTCAAAGATTTTACGTACATCTTCGTTTGACACCAAACAAACAAAATGACCATCAACGTTTATGCTTTTGTTTCCGTAATCTACTCTGGCAACTAAAGAGTTGGTAAACTGTTCGTCTCGATCAACCGAGTGAAAAAAATCAACAAATAATCTAAACCCGGTGCTTCTAATTGTATCTTTTAAATACTCAGTAAAAACACTCTGCATACTATTCATAAACCCCTGACAATCCTCAGAGTTACCGTTTAAACCTGCATTTTTTTGGGAACACACGGGTCTCGTGAGGATCTTGGACATCGCGTGGGCCACAGATGTGGCAATCCCTCACTATCGTGCATCTTGCTTGACCTGCATGCAATGAAATATACCAGGTTAGTGCTGCGTACAAATATATATATATATATATATATATATATAGGGAAAATGATTTCTACCCTCGGGTGTAGTTACCCCCTAATTATTTTGCCTCCACGTGTACCCACCCAAGCATATAGCCCTCCTTTTTCCGGGCGCGCAAACGCTATCTCTAGAACCCGTTAACCCACGTCCTAGTTAATTACCGGTTAGAAAAGATCTTTTTTAGGATAATCAAGGAAACAGATATTTTGGGAGGCAGTTACCAGGAGAAGCTGGCTCGTTTCAAACCAGAAACAACATACCAAGTTTTATAATCGGGAATAACGGAGAGAGACGTGATGGACATGGAAGTATGGAGAGAATCTGACGGCAAACCATGCAAACGGTCTGTTTTAATTAATGAAGAGCCATGCAATCAATCAACTTTGTTAGAGAAGAAATACCATACATACTCCATACACCATGTACACTCCAACCTGGCAACCTATATACTCCATCCTGCTACACTCATCTCATACTTCATACATCATCCTTGATCTGTTCCTAGCTACATACGACATACTGATTAGATCTATGCTCATACGACATACATCATGCTTGATCTGCTCCGCAAGTACACCATACTTTAAAAATTCCAAAAGACATACAACATATTATAAAAAAAGCATGTATCTAGACATGTAATTTGGAACGGAGGGAGTACATCCTAAAGATATACTACGTAATACATACCAGTAGATTACCTGAGTGTTTTCCTTTGATGAATTAATCTATAAAATCCAAGAAAATAATATAGATACTTCAACACGCGACAAGATCTTGATACAAAAACTATACAACTTATTTAGTATTTTCATTTATTGGTTTACATCGGCAATACCACAAGTTGGATACTCAAATAAAATACATCATTTGAACTACGAATTATCTGTGTCCGGTGAATAGAAAATACAACTTCTACCAAAATCAAAAAATTTAATCTCTAATTAATGTCTCCATATAGTCTTCTATCGAGA
Organism: Poa annua; assembly: GCA_026929855.1. Classification (NCBI taxonomy): domain Eukaryota; kingdom Viridiplantae; phylum Streptophyta; class Magnoliopsida; order Poales; family Poaceae; genus Poa; species Poa annua. Next base: position 71,324,204 of record CM049431.1, on the reverse strand, counting down.
GGCACGTCTCAACACTCAGATGTTGTGGCCTGCGCTGCGTTCCTTGCAGATCCTCGATCTCAACATATATTTTTCCATCCCAGACCGAAGCGCCGAAAATTATTCTGCCATGCATCTTAAAGATCGACGCCTGACTATCCATCCTCCCGGTTACATCCATCGTTCGCACTGCCTGTAAGGAAAACAGATATAATTAGGGATAGAAAAGCAATACATCATACTCTAGTACTAACCAGACGGATACTCCCAAAACTCAAAAAAAAATCAGATGGATACTCCCAAGTGGAATCGCGGTGCATGCATACGCTTGCTTCTCTGATCAATCACGACTCTCCATACTAGCAAGTATGATACTACCTGATTTTAAAATTTGGGACGTTGCTTCTATTCCAGAAACCCCTCGGTGTGCGATATATATAGGCAGTGATGCCCTTTGGCCTCGGCATGTACCGGACTAGCTAAAAATTAGCTCTTTTGCTTATCCAGAAAAAAGTCATTTTTTCTCAACCGATAATCATTCAGCATGTGGGTTAACGGGTTCAAATTGCATATTATCAGGCCGGATGGGGTGGGGGACACGTGGAAGCCAATTACCTAGGGGGTAACTACACCCAAGGGTAGTATAAATATGTCCTATATATATATATATACGTGTATGTATATATATATGTATGTACATAATTATAAGGGACGTGCTTGCTGCAATTGTAGTGGGGGATACAACTCGTAGCAAGAAAGGAAGAAATCTAGAACTTACACAAGATAAATAAACAGTGACTTTCAGTAGGCCGGGAAAAAAATGGATGGTGGCTGCTATTGCGACAAAGTCTAAGTGATGTTCTTTAGACAAGCGTTTATATATACTCTATGGAAGGGGGGGGGGCTCCATCCGGAAACAACAATCTGCCATTCGTCTTGAACGCGACTTATCTGTCCGTGCTTTTGCAATAAATTTGGTTGCCTACCAGCGGCGAACCTAGCAATGTTGCGATATATTAAACTGCAGCACCAGCAGGTGGTCTGAGCTTACTTGTGCTTCTGTCTCAAACATAAGTGGATTGTGATACTATGTTCACGTGAAGCGTTGGTGAAAAGTTGTGCCAACGTTGACATCTGATTCAGTACTGCATCAAATGTATCGGCGTGTCTGTTGTATCGCCACTGTTTGCTGGCAAGTGGACGCTGGACACGCAGACAAGCAAGCCAGACAAGCATTTCTACCAAAGAGGGTGTGAGAGATGACCGCTTTGACTGATGCATCCTCCTAAAAAAATCGGACGAGTTATATGTGTGAACATTTGGTGCGTACGGACTATCGTTTCGTCCAACATCCCAAAGTAGCAGCCCCAACCCCGTGTACTACTTATAGATGGTGGTCGCTGGCTAGCAAAAACATAAGCGAGCAATGTCTATCACTAAATCTCCATCTTATCATGTAGGTGTGATGTTCTTTTTCCCTATCCATATGGTATAATGGTACGTGCTCTACCTGACTTGTTTGCTAATTATGTAGCCGGCGATGGAGCCATCAGTCCCAGACTCCAGCAGCTTCAGTACGTAAGTGATGATTCCCTAGCTTGACAAACTTTCCGCAAATCATTTTCAGTATATAGTTCTGACCCCTTTCTTTGTCACGTTAAAACTTCTCGTGTAGGCCACAATCTTCTGCCAACCCTGGCCAAGGGTGCAAGGGAGCCGGGTTCCCTAACGCGTTTCCATGCAACGAAGATGACCTCTACCTTGATGGGGTGGACGCCATAAGGACCTACCTGCGGGTTCCGATATGTTTCCCTAGCAAAACACTAGTGGCAGTTCGTTTCTCCAAACTTTGTAAAATTGCAGATCACTCCTACGTGGCTGCAGCAGCAGCAATGTCGTTGACGAACACCAGCGACTTAAAAATTGCATCGACGCCTAAGGGGGCGTTGTACCTGAGCACCTCTGCTGAAACCGACGCTGAAATACTTGACAGGCAGAAGTTTTTTTGGTTTCGGCGTGGTGGTTTGCTTCCACCGCGTCACTGATATTGTGGACGAACCGTTCAAGGCCTCTGATGATGCGGCTGCCTTCAAGCTTTTCAAGCGGAACTAGAAGCCCTTGTATCCGGTATGCTATGACCTTGCAGAATTTCATTCCTGTTGTTGGGTGTTGCGAGCTAGTACCCAGGTGTTTGTTTGCTTGTTTATGTATTTTGTTTGAGAAGTTTAGATTTATTTCATGATGAATCAACTATGGAATATTAAAAATTTCCTTTCCTGTTCTTTGGTGGACCGCTGTGATTCAATAAAAAATGTACCAACAAATTTAAGGCACCAATATCATACGCAATAACAATTAAATACACGGGGAAACGATACATATTCAACTAAGACTTGCAAACGAGATACACCCAAGACAGTTGACAAAACTGATATATCTTGGGACTTATTTAAAAAAAACTTGGGCGCCGGTACCACATCTAGTAAAGAGCTTGATTTAACAGGGTAAATCTTGGCGGCTGACTGCTGGTGGCGCTTACTCGTTCTGTGAATTCTTCATGATCCAGTTGGTCTTGAAAATTACTTTGTGCGCAAGACTGCCTGATGTCGGTTTGATCGGGTAATCATACACGAAAACTTCCAAGTTTCTGTTCATATCAGTGTGCTCTGGAATCTCGATCCACCTCTGCTTCGGGATAGACTCTGGAGACCTTGCGCGGAGCAAAACCCTATACAGAGTCATGTCTAGAAGTGATGAAGTGACAGGCGATACAGACGCAATGTACCCGAAATCGGCCACAAGGATTTCAGCAGTACGTTCGCTCCATGTATGCCCTGGTATGCCTATCAAATCTAAACTTATGCCATAGCATATTTTCCTACGGGAAGCCTGAGCATAGCGGCTCCATGGGCTAAATATGAGTTTAAAAGCTGGAAACAGGAGTGACCTAGGTTCCATCATCTTTTCCTTTGTTTTCTGGTCTCGGCAGATGATTAGAAATTCTTCAGCCAGTATGGCCTGACAGAAAATGCAGCTAATGGGATGGATTTGTACTCCACAAGTAAATCTGCAACCTGATAGGGGGTAATTAGCGGCCCCAACAGCAACAACTAGTGACCGATCTAGTTCAGCATCCAACAACACCATCCCAACACTAGGTGATATGAAACGGTTTTCAGATGGAGGACCACCTGGCTGGAGCTGTGGTACGGTGATCACGTTGCTGGTCGATCCTTCCAGTGCTACTTCAGGAGCTGCCGTAACTAAAACTGGGCTTTTGTCCCTGCAATCCATGATGCGTAAACAACAATGTTGTTGTTGCCTGCAAGACGAACGATCAAACAAAACTACTCCTTTGCGTCAACAAATAAAATAACTTGTCAGTGCCCCATATACACGATGAAAATTTACCTCAAGACCTAAAGAAGAAGCTAGACTCGTCAAATGAGAGCTAGGAGCGGCCTTCAGATGGTTTGCATGTGAGCTAAGGAAACGAAGAAATATTAGGGGAAGATAAATACAACATTCGTCGAACAGTCATCTATAGAGATTTTACTGGTGAATCACATTTGTGCCTTCTTCACCAAGGATCCCTGGCCGACAAGTAACTGACGCCTGATTGGACTGGTGCCTAACCCACTTACATGCGTATCCTAGCCCCAGATGCATGAAATCCACACCGTCCCGGATTTCCCTAGACTAGACAGCTCTCCAATTACTTACTGGGGATCGCACTGTTTTGAATAGTGCACTGTGGGTGATTGGAGATATATAAAAAGAATGGTCCTTTCAGGAATAACACGGCGAGATTCTATGACTGCGATTTCGGCACGGTTTATGGTGAGCAGTGCACACCTGCATCTCATTATAGTTCTCTCATTCAAATCTGCATTGGGCCACAAAAAAGGGATCTACAGGGTCCATCCGTTCGGTCGATTTGAAATGTTTGTTCTGTCCAAATCATTAGCATATTATTTCGGCTCAGCTTCCGAGACTGTGCACTGCGTTGTCTTGCTGATCTGCCAGCATTGCCTTGTCGTCTACCAAATGATGATTCTGTTCAAATGATATTTACATATAAGCTGCTGGCCGAGAGTTGAGAAGTGTTTCTCGGCACGGTCTTTGATGAATGTGCATAGGTCAGCTCGTACCGAGTCTTTTTTTTTTGGCGCAAGCTTGTTTCAATAAATGTTTCAGCGTTCGGTGTTGGAGGCGACTGGACCAGTAGATAAAACCAGTGTGTGCCCTCGGTCTTTACTTAAGATAGGTTCTCTTACTTACCATCCTCCATCCCGACCCTCTTCTTCCGATCAAGTCCGCGTCAGGAACCTGAAAGCCCTTCCTGCCGTCCGTCTGTGCTCTTCATCCGTCGATCGAAAACGGCATGCCTAGCTGGAACGACGGTAAATCTTCAAGCGAGTCTTACCTAGGGGTAAAAAGTCCGACAACTTATATAGTGTTGTTTATACTCGTCTACCCATCGATTACGACTATGCTAACTAATTATCTATCCTAATCGTGTTTTCGCAGAACTACACGCCATGGACTTCGCGCCAGAAACCTGTGACGATCCCACTTTCACGGCTTGGCCCTGGGGTGTACAGCATTGTGCCGCGAGCATAAACTTGTGCCACAGAGGTGCGTTGCCTTTGGAGGGACGAACACCGGGCGTAAATTCTACATGTGCTCCGTGGATAATGTAAGCACTTATCTGGAAGAAATTATTTTCGTACATTTCTCGCCTACCAAAAAAATGATGAGCACTTCTTCAAATAAAAAATTTAGTTATATACCTGTGTTGAAATGTCGTTTGTTTTCATGTCTTCCCGTAGGAGGTCAGTAACTGTGGCTTTGTTTGTTGGGTAGATGGAGCATGGGAACCAACTCTCCAACATAGTTTGACTAGGTTGTGGAAGATGTATTACGACATGAGCAACTCTTTAGTTGACGAGAGGGAGCAGAAAAATATGTTGCTCCGTAATTTAGCTGATGAGATGCACAACATGGGGGAAAAGCACTCAAGGCTCCTTGCTGACGTGCGAAAATATATGGATGATTCGGAGAAGAGAATAGTAGAAGCTAACTACGATTCTACTCTGAATAAAGTAGGGAGGATTTATGTGCGAAAGTGCATGAAAATCAAGCGCTCAAGGCTGAAGTGGATGTGCTCAAGGATGAGGTGTGCTGGCTGAAGCAGGTGCAAAGAACACAAGCAGACATTATGAAAGCCAGAGAGCATAAATGGGCTGCAGATAAGGAAGCTCTCTTGGAGGAGATGGCATCAAATGGGAAACTGCTCAGCGGACTGCTAAAATGTGGTGATGTCGATAAAGACAAATTGGCCAGGATGAAGGCAATATGGTGTGATCAGTCGGACAGAGATGTGGCGACAGGATCTGATTTATCGTTGTTGTGTGCGAGGGCGTGTGACTGTGATTTATTTTCATGCACTAGTGTTTCTGTCTTATTTAATTACGTCACTTCCTCACATGTAATGGTGTTGTCACCCTTTGTTCCGTTGTACTAGAAAGATGGTGAGCTATAGTTTGGTCTCTTATATTGCGCGTACTGTCATCTGTAATTTTATTGTACTAGTGCTATTATTAACTTTTAGTGTGTCCCTTATTAATTTTGATATGGAAAATGTGGTGACCATTCGTAGGCAAAACCAAATGCCCCTTAAATAAAAAATATCTACAACATATTTTAGCCGGCGGCTTTGGAAACTAAACGGACATCATATAATGATTTGTTTTTCAGCGTCCGTATAAGTGCAAGCATATTGTAGAATAGACTATATGCCTATCCGTGATTGCATGCATCTCGTACTGAATGCCGCTTGTAGCTACAGGGATGTCTCTTACAAACAACTTGTGTTAAAGCACCTAGTGCAGGAGGGGTATTGTGCAGTTCCCTTGAGAAACAGTTTCTAGGTCGCAGTTTTGGCGCGAACTCAACAAATTAGGGAATGGGAGTTCACGGTGAGTTGTAGGTTTAGATCATTTATATTTTTATTTCGAAAGGGTTGGTTTTATCTGTTACTTAATATTTTATGTGTGTCAAATGAGTGCGTTCTTCGATCTATTTCAACATTGTACGGGTGCATAATTACAAACAGTCCGCAACTAACATGAATACTGGGATTTTTTGGAACTACACGACGTGTGGGAAAAGACACCTTCAATTCATTCACACACATTACATGGACACTCTGGGCTTCACAGGGGCAGGGGAGCTGAAGTAAAGAAACATGGGGAATACATATGCTAACATTTAAATCTACTGGTCGCTATACGACTATTCCGGTTGCGGTAACGGGTTACAGTGTTGATAATGAAAAGATACATGGCGCAGCAGCTCTAATACATCTGGCCGAGGCTGTCTACACGGCGTGACTGTGGGTGATCTTCAACATCAGCTGTAACCCCTCCGTTTTATGGGTCAAAAACACCGCTAGGGAACGGTGTCCAATGGGTTCTTGGGTCAGGGTCCTCCCGCAGCGTACGGATCCAAGAGGTCCTGAACGTAACAGGATATGCTAAACTGCTCTCCGCACAGGTTCCTTCTTCGTCAAGCAGTTTGATTTCTAGGTTGCCATACTCATCCGTGATTTCGGGGATTTCAATCCACCTAGCCTTAGGAATGGATCCTGGGTTCCTGGTGCAAATGTAAACCCTAAAAACTGACATGTCTATGCATGAAGTTGTGAGTGGAGATACCCATTGGATGTATGCAAAATCAGATACCAGAATCTCAGCGGTCCTGGTTTCCCATGCATGCGCTGGGATGCCTATCATGTCTAGACATACCTCTTACTCTAATTAGCGCTTTTACGGTGATTGTCCAGTACTTTATAGTACTCCCCGGTACTCCTTTTTAATTATTTATGTCCGTCCGATCTATCCCACTAAGTAGGGATATATGAGTATTTTTAATTAACATAATTAGGGGTATTGCGATAACTGCCTATGTTAACGCAGCCCGCACGACCGGTGCTTGCGATCTGAATCCCGCGCCCCTACCCCTGCCATTGGTACGCCGCCGCAGCCGCTCGCCGAGCCCGCCGCCTCCGGCGATTTTGTTGGACACGCCTCCGAATCAGATAGTATACACCGTTGTGTTAGCGAACATGTTAATTAACGCATTAGAGGTATTCCCTGTACGGCTGTACGGCTGTACCACGGCATGGCCGCCGTCGAGTCGGAAACCATCACGTGTAGTATTTAGTTGAGAAAAAGCTTAGTTAACCATTGCTTGCGCATCAACTTAAACATCGAGCAAAGTTTTGTCTTGAGGACGAGCAGCCAAGTTGCACCATGGCTACAGACCTTTCTCGACGCTCTCGCTGTTATCGGTGCGGTCATGGAAGGTCTACCCGTCGTCCTTCATGCTCGCCATTCTTGGCAAGAGCAGGTCCTTCCGATCCTCGATGAGCATCCCCTACGGCGGCAGCGCGTCGGCCGGACAACACCTACGCGGCTACGCGGCTTAATTCGATCTTTTGGACGAATTTGGGGAAAAGAAGGAATGTCACGGCTGTGAGACTATAAGAAAAATTAACAAGTGCATGGGTGTTTTCAAAAAATTCAACTCCACGTGTTATTACCTCATTTTAATAAATAAAACAAGTTAGTACTTTCTAGTACTTCCCGGTACTTCTTTTCTAGTACTTTCTAGTACCTCTTCTTTTTTCACCGTTGGATTGCTTCCCTGAACGGTTCCTAAATTCCCCAACCATCATAAAACTTGTATACTCTAAAACCCTAGGGCAAGCTAGTGAAAAGCGGCTCCATGGAGCGAGCTTGAGTGCAAAACCAATAAATATGTTTGGGTTAGGTTCCAACATCTGGATCTTGGTGGCCTGGTCTCGGCATGTGAGAAGAAAGTTTTCAGGCTAGTATGGCCTAACAGAAAATGAAGACGGGGAATGTTCTTTGTGACGCTCAGCAAATCAGCAACTTCGCGAGCAGAGATTACCGGTGCCTGGCCATGTGCGCCTAGGCCGAGGTTAGTGACAACCAACGAGAGATCCAGCTGGGCCACCGCCTCCACCATCTGGTGTGTTGGGGCGATGAAGCGTGTGACGATGACTGCATCTTCGTGGTGGACCTGCTCCATGGGGATGGTGCTGATGGTACACCCGTCCATGTGGATCTCAGAGGCAGCTCCTGCCGGTGCATGTCCATCTCCCTTTCTATCCATACAGAGGAGGTTGCCCCCGAATGACCTTACATTGTTGACAAAAAATGGATAAATCTTCAATGCAAATGAATAACAAACGAATAGATGCAAGCAGAATGTGAGAAACGCAGTGAAAAAAGCAACTTACTATGTGCACAGGGTGGTTCGGGGCTGTTTGGAGATGAGGCGAGATGGAGTGGTGCTTCTGAAGCTGAGTGGTTCCGGCAACTAAATGGAGGACGAACAAATTGACTACATTGTATCAAACGCATGCCGAAATGTCATGCTAGTTTTTTGGTTGTACACTCGTAAGTCCGACTAGAAACAATTTACTCTGCTTTTCCCTGGCGACCTTACTTTAGCGATGTTGCCAACCTGTGATAGGACAGCTACCAGCCGTAGTGCGCCCATGTGGTGAAAGTTAATCTGAAAACGTTGGTTCGGTCAGGACATGCCGCTGAAATATCGCGCTGCGTATTCCGGCGCGGTCTCCTGTAAACGGGCGGGGGCTATGCGTTGATGCTACCTTTTGTATTAAATGCATACGGGGCATGCCTACTAGCATGCATGCGGCAGGGTACTGCATGATAAAACAAAAAAAGTGCTGATGTGACCGCTCGATGCTTCAACCCTGGATCTAGCTCGATAGGAAGCAATGTGTTGGGCTTTTATCAACCACAACAGATGCCTTTGAGTATCCCTACTCCCTCTTTAATCGACCCAATTATAGCACGTGTGAGGAGGCGCACGCTAGATTAGCAAAATTTGGCCAATTGAATCCTAATCGGCGTCCCACTGCAAAAATAAATAACAATACTTATAATATTATTCTAGTACATTTCCAATCGTACTCCTACTGAGCATTGATGTACTCATCCGAGTAGTCGTCGAAATGACAGTCATAGTCATCAGTGTTGACGTCTGACCCACCACGCGTACCCGTAATTGCTTACATTTTAAACCACCCCCTCGTGTCGGGTTCCTACAAAACAAATTTGGACCTACTTCATAAAAGAGTGCTGGGGGTTTCCATGCTGGTAGCTTAAATCGGTAATGCGAAAAATAAACCCATAGTGGAAATGGCATTACAACTTTGGTAATCTACAAACAAAGGGGCTGCGGCAAAAAATAAAGAACACAATGAGGTGTGGCTAGCTATGTGGTGCCAACAACCAAGTTTGACGTTACAACTTAATAGGGTACTCCACGTCTCCACCACTGCTACCATGAGGCTGCGTAGCTACTACATAATAGAAACAACATTGACTGGGACACGGACTCAAACACATGCTCTAATTTTAAGATACATATACCTCCGAAAATGGAGATATCGTTTGGATGGTGCTAGCTGGATGCAGCTGACTACGAATCCAAATATCTAGTTCAGGTGACAAGTCTTCCGATTGTGCCCACCGCGACCGCAAAGAGTACACTTACTTGACACTGAAACATGTTCGCTAACTGGGGTTGCAGCTGCTAGCCTGGTTGATCTTCTTTTGCTAGAATTTGGTGGTGCGAATGTCTTCTTTGCTGCTTTCTTCAGAGCTATCTTTTTCTTTGTTTTCACAATCTCAATGATGGGTTTTAGACGCTTCTCTTTTGGTCTACCTCTTGAACGAACCTTAGGAGGAGCCTCAACTTCTTCAGCAGCAGGTTGGGTTGCTGCATCGGCCGTTAGGTTGATGCCAGCGATACCATCGCAATCAATCCCTTGATCCTGGGCTTCAATACTAGCTATTTCTTGTTTGGCGCGGGTGAGCGACTCAATTCCAATCTCGGCTGCCTGTATGGACGTGTTGCACATAGCAACAAGTTCCATAGCAAATGAGTATACTAACGCATGCAGGCCAACCATGATGTTGTTGGGGACTGGGCTCATCTCTTGTGGGGTGGGGGGGGGGGGGGGGGGGGGACAGAAGAAACTTTAGCTGCCCTGCCCCAACGAGGAACTAGCAATCCTGCGGGGATCTCCTTCATATTTAGCTACATCATAACCTTCACTTTGAAAAACAAAAAAAAGTTAAAACATGCGGGTATAATATGTTACCAATATAGATTTAGCATATTACTATTACCTTCATCATGTGTCTGCATGGCATTTCAGAATGTTCAAAAAGCTTGCAGTCGCATGTTAGTATGGATTTGTCACGTCGGCCTCTACAGTGTGATCCAGGTAACCATAATCAACCTCCAATATGAATGTGACAACGCATACGCCGTCGTGATGATCTACGGATGTGTATGACATAGCCTTGTATAGCTCGCGCGAGAATCTGTCAAACATGGCACGTGTGTAATAACGAGAAGCATGCTTCTCTATTGGTGCACCAACTCTGAACACGCGAGACAGCTGCATGCAGATAGATGCATGTAAGCTATATAGTCTACAGTTAATTTCTATGCATGTAAAATAGCAGACTACAACAAATTAAAAAAGAATTGTTGTACAAAATATTATCTTGAAGGGGTTTGACAAACCTAAATGGTTGCATATATCTCTCGACCCTCATCGGCCTCCCGATCCGAAATCATACGGTCGTACTGTGCAACAAATAGATGCATTGGAGCAGACCTAGGAATGTAGGTCTTGAGAAGATGGTTAGCACTCTCACTTCGTTGAGTGCTGGTCATGCCGGCGCAAAAAATGTTTGCAAAAAAAGGTTTTGCCCATAATGCTCTGTTGTCGTATGCACGTTTTAGATACTTGTTCTCAGACAAATTATGGGTTTGAACTAAATCAGCCCATCTGGATTCAAACTCATTCGATGGACACAACCACGTCCAACAAATAGTGCAACTCTCGCTTCCCAAGAGAATGTTTAGCCTTATTCAATACGTGCCACTTGCACCATCTGTGCTTGGCCTTAGGAAACTCTTTTTTAATTGCTGCTTTCATCGAAGCGCACTGATCTGCACCAAACAAAAATCAAAGTGAGTTTAGTAACCGTGCAATGATGTCATACTGAGTATGAGTGAAATCAACATTGTAAAAAAAACTTACCTGTAAGTATAGTAATAGGGTGCTTGTTATCCATGGCGTCAGAAAATGTTTGGAATGCCCATTGAAATGCATCTATGGTCTCCTCAGTCAAGAAAACACCTCCAAAAATTGTACTTTGGAAATGATTGTTCACTCCAACAAAAATTCCAAATGGTAGGTTGTACAAATTGGTACGGTACGTAGTGTTGAATGTAATCACGTCACCAAACAAAGCGTAATTGGCCCTACCAGATCCATGGCACGAGAGAAGAGATTTTACTCTTTTTTGGTCGTCCAGCTGAATCCTCAACACAAACCTTGGGTCTCTCCTCTGTATTTCAGCAAAATGACCCATGGTTTTTTTCATGTCACCCGCAATTGATTCTTGACCTAAACGGGCGCACAAATTCCTAACAGATTGTCTACTGAATGGGACGTACGAATTTCCTCCGTGCATGCTGCTGCCTATTATTGAACAAACCCTAGATATTTGAACGTTGCTTGAACGGAGGTGCCTAACTAAATCTCGTGTCCTCAAGTCTATCACGCTATGAGATTTCCAGCGTCTCTTCTCGCCACAACTACCCGACATTGCGTGTGTGTGCTCGTCAACAAACTTAATGACAACCCATGACTCAGTTTCTACCCTCCTAAGACGTAAAAGAGCACGGCAACCACAACGAGGGGATCTTCGGGTGTTACTGGGATGCTTTCCCTGCAATAATTTACAAAAACACATGGCCGTGTCAATTTTTTACATATATATCGAATTCATGTGATGTCACCTACGGCCTAGTATTTTCATCTTTCAAATTTTACTATCAAATCTGATATACTTGTCATATTTGGAAACAATATGAAACTAAAAAAATGGCGAAGAAAGGTCTCGCGACACAAAAACAAAGTGTGCATGAATACCTCACAAGCGCATAAATAGATATCCCAAATACTTATTTAATCCTAACACTATATTTGTAAAAGTACCATCACTTATTTTTGGTATGCATATTTCAAAATGTTTGTATAAGTTATTTAATTCAAAAACATTATATTTGGAATTCCTAATAAACCCTAGTCCATGTTTAAAGTCATAAAACTATTTAGAACATCCTCTATCCTTGAAATATAGTTTTGATTCTAGTGTTTGATTTTGAAAATGGGTTTGGAAATATTTATTTTAACCATATGCATTTGTGAAATTTTACTAAATTTTATTAAGATATAAATTTCATAATTGAGACTCTATTTTAAATTTTGCAAAAAGTGTCAAATAAACCATGAGGAAATATTTGTAAATTTCAAGTTTCAAATGTTTTGGAAAAGGTTTCATAAATATTTTAAAGGATAGATATTATCTTCACACAATTTTAGAAACTGATTTGACTTTATTTGGATGAATAAAATAAAAGCTATATAAGATAACAGAAAAGAGAAAATAAAAGAACTAGAACAAAAAAAAGATTAACTGGGCCGAGCCCAGAACCAGCCCAGCAGCGGCCCTCTCTTCCCTCTCTCTCACCGACAGGTGGGGACCACCTGTCAGCCCGAGTTCATCCCCTACCTCTAACCGTACCCACGACCGGAGCAAAGCTCTCCACGATCCCGCCCCACTCCCCACTCCCTCGAGCCCCCCCACGACGCGCACAAGGCCTCTTTTAAGCCCCCGCAACCCCGGCTCCTTTTTTCCTCTTCCCCTTCTTCGAATCGTGAGTCCGAGACGAAGAACTTGCTCGCCGGAGTAGCCGTCGCCGCCGCCGCACTTCGCCATTTCAGGCCAACCAAGCGCTCCCTCGACGACCAAATCCTCTCCGCAACGTTTCCCCGCGCCTCCTCGTCTCCTCAGCTGAGCCCGGGGACCACCACAGTGTCGAGCACGTCCGCGCCGGAGCTCGTCGGCGCCCGCACCCTCGATCCTTGCTGTGTCGCCGCTCGGGGACCCACGAGACGACACCGTGGTGACCATCGCCTCCGCCTCGACGCGTCGCACCTCTCTGACATCGTCACAAGTCCGGAGAACCGCCGGAGTGCAATCCCCGGCGACACCCGACGCCGACGCCGCCATCCCCTCCAACTCCGGCGAGTTCCGCCGCCTGGTTTTGGGCAAATTCCCCAGAGTCGTCCGATCCCACATCTACGACCAGGATTAGAAGACTCAAGCGAAGAGGTATCTCTCGATCTCATCCCTTAGATCCAGATCCAACGGCCACAACCAAATCACTTATGTTCTGGATTAATCCCGAATAGAAAATTAATTTGTAGTTTTGCAGAAAAGACCCTGATAATTCAAACCATCATATCTTTTAAACCACACATCCAAATTTGACAAACTTCATACCATTGGAAAGCCCTTGACACGTAGAATCTTTAGGTATTGTTCAATTGCAAATTTGACTAGTTAAAAATTTATTTAAATTTCAAATGGAAGATTTGAGTAAATTGGACCAAGGTTCAAATCCATCAGTCCAAAAATTTCAAATAAAATAGTTTTGGGAAACTTAGGATCTATCTAATAATGTTGCACTGTTAAATTTTTTTTAGCAATGTCATTTCCATTTAAAATCAGAAACCATAATTTTATGTTTATAACATAGTTTAAATTATATTAACCTTAATAAATTGTTTCTTTTACAAAAATAACGCAAGTATTACCTTTTAACCAGAGCTAATAAAACTAAGCCTACTCAACCACTTTTGAAATATTAACTTGTAAATATGTATTTAAAACCTATTAGATTTCAAGATTATATTAGTTTAAAATAATTCAAATTTCAAATAGATGAATTGAGTAAATTTGATCTAGATTTGAATCCACAAATTCAAATTTTGTAAATAAAATATTTTTGGAAACCTTAGGACCTGTCTAATAATGTTGCCCTGTTAAAAATTTAATTTATAGCAACATCATTTCCATTTAAAAATCAGAAACCCTAATTGTATATTTTTAATATAGTTTAAATTCTATTAACCTTATTAAATTGTTTCCTTTTACAAAAATAGCACAAGTAATGTATTTTGACCAGAAATATCAAAACTAAGCCTAACCAACCACTTTTGAAATACAAACTTATATAGATGTGTTTAAAACTTGTTAAAAGTAATTTCATCTAATAATATATTGTTTTATAAATCAGAGACTCAATTTGTGTAATTTATATATAACTTAAATTCTATAAATCGTGTTAATGTGAATCCTTTTGCGGAATGTCACTAAAATAACTATAGGTCTAGAGAAAACAAATACTAACACTTCATTAGATCCATAGGATTCATAAACTGGTGAATTGGTTTTAAAATCCTTTGGACTTCTAAAATTACAATCATAGTTGGAAAGTGGTGTTATTTCCTTTTCACCAAAACTATTGTGCAAACATTTTGAACGTGACCAAATATTATAATACTTAAACAATACTTCAACCTATTCAGATTTGAAATATTCAAATATGATTTAGACCATCCCTTGGCCACAAATGGCAAACCCTAAGTCCTACCATATTAATTCCTTTTGTAAATTGAATTATGTGATACGACTTGACCATAAATAAATAAACTAAAACAATTATTGATGAACGTATAATTGTGATGTATGCTTTTATGTGTTATGTGTTTATTTGAGTTGTTTGTTTATTGTACTTCTCTTTTCTCGTATAGATTGAACGGAGTGAAACGTTATACGTTGAAAAGAGTGTGAAAAACGACAACTTCCAAAAGGCAAGTGACACTCATAAACCACCTATTATTTTCACTATATGCATAGTAGTGTTTTTCTGTAGTATGCATGTTAGGAGTTGTGTGAAGTTACTATATTATGCTATGCTCCTATGTAGTGTATAGCTATCCCCACCCTGAGCTTAGTAGCAAGAACACTTAGTAGGATGCTTAGCCAAGCAATGAAAAATGTTTTGACTAGTTGGATAGTGAAAAATTAATGAAGTTAATTAATGAACTACCTGGGTGCTGGTTGGAGAACCATGGTGGGTGGCTACTCAGGGGGTCCATGTCTATGGTTCATGTCTATGGTAATTACCCTTGGTGGAAGCGCACAAATGTGGAAAGTCACCCAGGCTTAAAGAGATTGTAGGCACACCTTGTTTAGTGGCTTCTAGTGCAACCACTTGTCAAATGGGCTCTGTCTTGACCATACATGTTGTGAGACCCCGATCCGTCGTGACCAGCAGATGTAGGGGGATGATAGGTTGGTTCGGGTCACGCGTTGTGACTCGGGGAATTACTTCGGAAAGGTCTCGTCTCGGTCTTCCCTTTTCCATTTCATAATTGGTTGACATGGACGAGGGAATGATTGGGTCTTGTGGTGAAAGTGCACACCCTCTCGAGAGTTAAAAACTAAGTATACTTAGCCGTGTCCCCGGTTATGGACATTTGAGCAACTAGACAGGGCAGATGTTGAAGATCTCCTCATCCCAATTTCTATAATAAAATTTGATGGGTGAACAAGGGTTTGGGAGAGCTCACCGCTTTCTATCGGTGGTGCTCGTTGTGAGTAGTTTTCAAAGTTGTTCACCGTTTTCTATCGGTGGTACTCTTTGTTGTCAAAGGTGTTCACTGTTTTCTATCAGTGGTACTCTTTGTCTAAGATGAAAAGTTGTTTTATAAATGATAGGACAAAACTGGCTTTATGCAAATCAGCCTGAAATCCACCGAGCCAAATATGCATGTAGATATAGTCTTAGTAATTTTAGTTACAAAGTGTCATCTTGCCACCACAATTTAATTGTGCTGACCCAATATAGTTTGGGCTGCAACTCACCATTGCAGGACCCTCTGACGAAGAGTAAGGATTATTAGGGTCGCGAGTCTCCAACCAACATGTCTTGCCTGTGGCACATGATGAAGATGGATCTCACTTATCCATTTGCTTTCCGCTGTGTGTTTATTTCGGTTTGAGCTAGCCATGGGCTATGCACCTTGTATCGAACCCCTTTTATTTCTGGATCATTGTGTAATAAATATTGATGCAATGTTATGATATTTCATCTTAAACTGTGTGTGCTAGCAAGTCGATCCAGGGACTAGCACTATACACAGGAGGTCGCTACCTTATAATAAGGAGGGC
The DNA here is from genome assembly GCA_026929855.1 of Poa annua. Lineage (NCBI taxonomy): Eukaryota > Viridiplantae > Streptophyta > Magnoliopsida > Poales > Poaceae > Poa > Poa annua. Next base: position 71,307,993 of record CM049431.1, on the reverse strand, counting down.
CTTTACAACTATGTGGTGCCAACAACCAAGTTTGACGTTACAACTTAATAGGGTACTCCACGTCTCCACCACTGCTACCATGAGGCTGCGTAGCTACTACATAATAGAAACAACATTGACTGGGACACGGACTCAAACACATGCTCTAATTTTAAGATACATATACCTCCGAAAATGGAGATATCGTTTGGATGGTGCTAGCTGGATGCAGCTGACTACGAATCCAAATATCTAGTTCAGGTGACAAGTCTTCCGATTGTGCCCACCGCGACCGCAAAGAGTACACTTCCTTGACACTGAAACATGTTCGCTAACTGGGGTTGCAGCTGCTAGCCTGGTTGATCTTCTTTTGCTAGAATTTGGTGGTGCGGATGTCTTCTTTGCTGCTTTCTTCAGAGCTATCTTTTTCTTTGTTTTCACAATCTCAATGATGGGTTTTAGACGCTTCTCTTTTGGTCTACCTCTTGAACGAACCTTAGGAGGAGCCTCAACTTCTTCAGTAGCAGGTTGGGTTGCTGCATCGGCCGTTAGGTTGATGCCAGCGATACCATCGCAATCAATCCCTTGATCCTGGGCTTCAATACTAACTATTTCTTGTTTGGCGCGGGTGAGCGACTCAATTCCAATCTCGGCTGCCCGTATGGACGTGTTGCACATAGCAACAAGTTCCATAGCAGATGAGTATACTAACGCATGTAGGCCAACCGTGATGTTGTTTGGGACTGGGCTCATCTCTTGTGGGGTGGGGGGGGGGGGGGGGACAGAAGAAACTTTAGCTGCCCTGCCCCAACGAGGAACTAGCAATCCTGCGGGGATCTCCTTCATATTAAGCTACATCATAACCTTCACTTTGAAAAACAAAAAAAAGTTAAAACATGCGGGTATAATATGTTACCAATATAGATTTAGCATATTACTATTACCTTCATCATGTGTCTGCATGGCATTCCAGAATGTTCAAACAGCTTGCAGTCGCATGTTAGTATGGATTTGTCGACGTCGGCCTCTACAGTGTGATCCAGGTAACCATAATCAACCATCCCCACCTCCAATATGAATGTGACAACGCATACGCCATCGTGATGATCTACGGATGTGTATGACATAGCCTTGTATAGCTCGCGCGAGAATCTGTCAAACATGGCACGTGTGTAATAACGAGAAGCATGCTTCTCTATTGGTGCACCAACTCTGAACACGCGAGACAGCTGCATGCAGATAGATGCATGTAAGCTATATGGTCTACAGTTAATTTCTATGCATGTAAAATAGCAGACTACAACAAATTAAAAAAAATTGTTGTACAAAATATTATCTTGAAGGGGTTTGACAAACAATTGGTTGACTGACCCCTTACCACACAGCAATCAAACTTCTGTGATTACTTCTAAAACAGTCGAGATTCGAGATCAACAAGACTTAAGGATCCCCCTGCGCATACTTGACCAGAGTAGAATGAGGGAAAGCGTCGAGAAAAAAGAGGTGTAGACCCTAGAACTTTGTTTGAAAGTCACTATCAATGAATTCCGCTTACTCCTTTCCTTGGTACTGCCCAGCAGGAAGGAAAAAGACTAGATCTCGAACCGTTGCCAGCAGCTTAGAATTCTACAGTGGAAAAGTATGATTCGTTCATCCGGAAGAAAGGTGCATATATCTCTCGACCCTCATCGGCCTCCCGATCCGAAATCATACGGTCGTACTGTGCAACAAATAGATGCATGGGAGCAGACCTAGGAATGTAGGTCTTGAGAAGATGGTTAGCACTCTCACTTCGTTGAGTGCTGGTCATGCCGGCGCAAAAAATGTCTGCAAAAAAAGGTTTTGCCCATAATGCTCTGTTGTCGTATGCACGTTTTAGGTACTTGTTCTCAGACAAATTATGGGTTTGAACTAAATCAGCCCATCTGGATTCAAACTCATCGATGGACACAACCATGTCCAACAAATAATGCAACTCTCGCTTGAACGTGGATTGCTTGCTGTAAGCCTTCCCAAGAGAATGTTTAGCCTTATTCAATACGTGCCACTTGCACCATCTGTGCTTGGCCTTAGGAAACTCTTTTTTAATTGCTGCTTTCATCGAAGCGCACTGATCTGCACCAAACAAAAATCAAAGTGAGTTTAGTAACCGTGCAATGATGTCATACTGAGTATGAGTGAAATCAACATTGTAAAAAAAAACTTACCTGTAAGTATAGTAATAGGGTGCTTGTTATCCATGGCGTCAGAAAATGTTTGGAATGCCCATTGAAATGCATCTATGGTCTCCTCAGTCAAGAAAACACCTCCAAAAATTGTACTTTGGAAATGATTGTTCACTCCAACAAAAATTCCAAATGGTAGGTTGTACAAATTGGTACGGTACATAGTGTTGAATATAATCACGTCACCAAACAAAGCGTAATTGGCCCTACCAGATCCATGGCACCAGAGAAGAGATTTTACTCTTTTTTGGTCGTCCAGCTGAATCCTCAACACAAACCTTGGGTCTCTCCTCTGTATTTCAGCAAAATGACCCATGGTTTTTTTCATGTCACCCGCAATTGATTCTTGACCTAAACGGGCGCACAAATTCCTAACAGATTGTCTACTGAATGGGACGGTACGAATTTCCTCCGTGCATGCTGCTGCCTATTATTGAACAAACCCTAGATATTTGAACGTTGCTTGAACGGAGGTGCCTAACTAAATCTCGTGTCCTCAAGTCTATCACGCTATGAGATTTCCAGCGTCTCTTCTCGCCACAACTACCCGACATTGCGTGTGTGTGCTCGTCAACAAACTTAATAACAACCCATGACTCAGTTTCTACCCTCCTAAGACGTAAAAGAGCACGGCAACCACAACGAGGGGATCTTCGGGTGTTACTGGGATGCTTTCCCTGCAATAATTTACAAAAACACATGGCCGTGTCAAATTTTTACATATATATCGAATTCATGTGATGTCACCTACGGCCTAGTATTTTCATCTTTCAAATTTTACTATCAAATCTGATATACTTGTCATATTTGGAAACAATATGAAACTAAAAAAATGGCGAAGAAAGGTCTTGCGACACAAAAACAAAGTGTGCATGAATACCTCACAAGCGCATAAAATATCCTGCCATGTTTGTTCTCCAGATGCCCTCCTCTTAATGCGACCGTAACGGATGCCAAAGCCATGCTCCCATGAGTACATGTTATAGAACTCGTACGCTTCTTGTGTTGACTCAAATGGCTTGCCTGGGGCAAGGTCGAACACTTTTCCATCACTCCTCTGGCCAGCTTCCCTTAGTGCTAGCTCAACAGCGCCATGCCTAGGGGATGATGGAATCGTAAATCCGACGGGAGACCTGCGAGAACAAGAACTTGTGTTAAACACAAAGAAAACAAACACGAAAGTGGCGGCAGCACCTACTCTCGCCCGACGGGATTTACTCACCCATCATCCAAGCCAGAGCTTGCCATTGCTTTCAACTCGTAGTTGGGTAAGTAGTGAGTGTGTTGGGGCTATGACCTATGAGGTGCCGTGTACATATATAGCTAGAAAAACGAAAGTGAAAAAAAAAACAAATATTTTGGAATGCCACATGGTGATGGCGCCAATCTTTTGATCGAAACTATCCAGGGCAAAGAAAAGCATATCGCGCCAGTTATTGCATGCCAGTGTCTGCCTACGTTATTCAATGTCACTGCATTGCATGCATCATGGTCGGCGGGGGGAGGGAAGCACCAAAAGGCTGCATGATGCACTGTCATGGTTGCTGTTTGCCGCCCATGTCTAACCTACCCCATCTACCCGGGTCAAAAGGATGCCAACCTCCATTTAATAAGCCAATGTTGTTCAGCAACGTGTTGTCTACTCGGGGCGCTACATTTACTCACCCCAGCGAGTTTAAAATGTTAAATGTTTTTTCACTGTGTGCCACGGTTTTAAATGATACATGGTAATATTTCACATGTGAAAAATATATATATTTTTTATGATGGCATCCATGTCTTTTTCATTGAGACCGCAACCATGTCTTTTTTCTTCTACTGTACTCGTCCAGCCGAAGATGCCTTGCGATTAGAAAAAACTGGAGGGGGGTCGACTGTCCGGATCACATATATGAAATATATTTTCCTTACTTACTAGCCAGCCATATACACATAGAAATGATGACCTGCGATTCAAAGGATCCTTGGCATTGCACAAGTCTGGGCTACCACAACCAAGGTTCATACACGACTCTTGTGATGTATTACAACCCAACTTCAAATTGATCCAGCTACCGGACACACACTACCTCATCTAGTTCCGCTAGTCCTAAGTCCTAACTGCTCATAACGGCTACGTAATTTAATTAGCTTCATTAAACGTGCGGCAGACTGAACGATGCTGCAAATGAACATACATACTGCCCAAAATATAGATTGTCGGGCTACATTCCTTTCATGGCTTATCTCTGTTCCTAATTCCTTCCATAGCAGCAGAAACAGGATTAGTATCTTCATTGTATCCGCGCCGAATCTGCCACCAGCGCGGTAAATCAAACTGGAGCTCGAACCCCTCGATAGCATGTTGAAATGGGCGAACAGAAAGAAGGACCATGAACACTAGAGCAGAACATGCTATTGGTCCCGGGCCGTATGGGCTATTTGTCCCGGGCTCGCTCCCGGGACAACGTGCTCGGGACAAATAGGGTGACTTTTTGTCCCGGGCACGCCACGACCCAGGACCAATTGGGGGGCAGGTGGCCGCGTCAGCCAGTCTTTTTGCCGGAGGCTATTTGTCCCGGTTCGTATTACGACCCCGGACAATAGTGTTTTTTGTTTTTTTCCTATTTTCTGTTTTTCTTTTTCTTTCGTATTTCTTTCCCGGTTCGTATTGCTGGCTGCTATTATGTTTTTCTTTTTCTTTCGTGTTTTCTATTTCTTTTTTTTTTCTCACTTAGCCACACATTTAATTACCTACTAACTCACACACTTCATCACTAACTACACACTTATTCTTAAGTCAAACTTCCCGTTCGGTCACCCATCCTCAGACTACTCCAACCCCAGCACGCTTAACATTTAGGTTCCTTTCAAATTAGATACTAAGAGAGAACTGAGAACTTACTGATATTACTACCTTATCAATCATATTAACCACTCGGTCATCATGTTATACTTTTTCATTACTTGTATTATAAAAATTAAGTTGAATAAACAACAATGACTATGGAATAATAATAATATTATAATAAGTAATGATAAAATAAATATTACTTTATTTTTGCCTTTTTCATTTACTATGGAATAATTCGTATCTTTAAAGCCTTAATTCAGAATTCAACAAATAGAATGTCTAAATTGATGAAAAAACTTAGAGGATTTCAAATATGATATCCAAATCATCTTTTGCACTACAGAAACATAGATAGCCATGGTGACCATTTTGATCGGTTTTACGGCAAAATAAAATGATAAACACCTCAAAAAAAGATATCATTTGGCATGAGGTCCTTATACGTGTACTAGTTGCTATGAAAAATGATAAACTTTATTTTCACAAAATTTGCAACGAAAGTCAAATTATTTAGAAGTTTCACAAAATAGTTTTTCATCTATAAACATTTAGAAGTTTCAAGCCAAATGATCAACTTATGATCATTTCCACAACATAATTTGTGATAAAGATCTCATATTACATAAATATGTGCATATTGGAATAAGAAACTATCATGCTACTTTTTGTGAACAAATTACAAAAAATATGATGTCAAATGACACCCATTTAATTTTCATGGAAACCAGTACACATATGATGGATAATCCTCAAGTATTAGGTTTTTGCTTGATTTCTAGCTAATTTCACCTAGTTGAATGAGTTTATATCGACTATTTGAAACTAATTCAAATTTAAACTATAATTATTTGATAGCCAAAGGGATTATTCAAATCATTTTCATAAATATTATTTTCTATTTTTTAAGTGTGAAACATGACTATTTTTGTGAGCAAAGTATAAACAATATGATGAAAAATGACACCCATTTAATTTTCATGGAAACTAGTACACATATGATGGATAATCCCCAAGTATTATGTTTCTCCTTGATTTCTACCTAATTTCGTCTAGTTAAATGAGTTTATGTCGATTATTCGAAACTAATTCAAATTTGAGCTATAACTATTTGATAGTTTGGTTTTAATCTTTTGGAAAAATCATTTTAAGGTACACAACTATTGGTTATATCACAGAAATATTGATAATTCTAGAAAATCTTACCTCTTTTGATGAATAGTCATCGCGACTATTTTGATCGTTTTAACGAAAAAAAATAAAACAGAACGATAAAAATCTCAAAAAGGATATCATTTGGCATGGGGTCCTTATATGTGTACTAGTTGCCATGAAAAATGATAAACTTGACTTTTCGCAAAATTTGCAACGAAAGTCTTCACAAAAAGGTCTATCATCTATAAACATTTAGAAGTTTCAAGTCAAATGATCAAGTTACGGTAATTTTCACCGTATATTTTGTGATACAGATCTTGTATTCCACAAATAGGTGCGCATTGGTATAAGAAACAATCATGCCAAAGGGATTCTTCAAATTATTTTAATAAATACCATTTTCCATTTTTAAGTGCAAAAATGTCTTTTTTGTGAACAAAATACAAAAATATGATGAAAAATGACACCCATTTAATTTTCATGGAAACTAGTACACATATGATGGATAATATACAAGTATTAGGTTTTTAATTGATTTCTACCTAATTTCGTCTAGTTAAATGAGTTTATGATGATTATTTGAATCTAATTCATATTTTTCAAATTATTTGTGATAAAAATCTCATATTCTACAAATAAGTGCATCTTGGTATAGTAAACAATCGTGTTGAAGGGATTATTCAAATTATTTTCATAAATATTATTTTCTATTTTTTAAGTGTCAACAATGAATTTTTTAAGTGTCAAACCATTTTTAAATATATAGGCACCTACTTTTGTCCCGGTTCGTGGCTTGAACCGGGACAAATGGGGTCCAGTGACCTTTTGTCCCGGTTTGTGGCTGGAACCGGGACAAAAGGTTTGATTTTGAAACGCGTGTAGGCTGAGACCAACTATTTGACCCCATTTGTCCCGGTTTGTAATACGACCGGGACAAATGTGGTATTTCTGTTTGGTCCTATGGCCCGTTTTCTACTAGTGGAACCCGCAAATGTATGATAGGGGAAGGGGAGTAGTGGCTTCGGTGTAGTTAATACCAAGCAGATTGTTGCTGCGGCAGCAAATGCCAAGCTGAGACAAAATCTTATCATAATCTGCAAAACTTAAACCAAAATTCAGCCACACTAAAACAAGAAACCTGATACCTATATGGTTTTCTCCAAGAAGAGATACTACCTTCTAGCCTGGAAACCGACTTGAACAAACTGTCAGGGGCTCTACAAAAACTTTTCCAAACCAACTGCTTGCTCGTTGAGATGGGAGTTGGCGGACTCCGAATATATATATACTGGCCAACTAGACATATGAGTTTCATTCGTTTGAATTCTCATCCACTTGCTTTTCCCTCGCGTTGACCATGTAGTCAGATCGGGCTACAGCCCCATCTCGCATGCGAATCATACAAAAGCTTCTCTAATTTTCGTGATGTCTGCCGGTCGTGTCTGTACGAAAAGTCAGATGCATCAGTTGCTTTGCAAACTTGATGACTAATTAAGCGATGCGGGTGACCGAAGTTGCGCGAATCTGAATGCACAAACGTGCGGCATCTAAGGGGGGTAAACGAAGTGCATATGCTTCTTAGTAACAATGAAATGATTTTTTTGTAATTTTTGTATTTTATCGAAACCTAAACCCTCTCACTTTTCTACAAACTCTATAATTCTTTATACGTGATAACTCAATTGTACATATCATTTTTCATGAAATGAACCAAACCTATGTTTATATTATTTTTATCATAACTATGTCATAAGACAATGTGCGCTGGTTTCACATTTTTTGATTTTTTTGAATAATTTATGATCATTTGAATGTAACATCATGGGAATTGAAAAAACAGAAAAATTTAAAACTTGTGAAAATTACTATGTATCTTGCTTTGAAAAGAAAATTCAAGAATTGCATTCATTTATTCATGCATCATCATCATTCATCATGTTATTTAAATCACATAGGGTTTAAATTAAAATTCAATTATATGTTTAAATAGGATTTATTTCCATAAAAAATTAATTGTATCTTTTATAATTTTCCAAATTATTAATTTTATTTTTGGGCAAGAATACTACCAGAAATATCTAAATTAAATCAGCTTTCCAAAACATATTTTTATGAATTTGTCTGAAAAGTTTTGGTTAAGTTTAAAAATCAATTTTAAATGAAAAGATTTAAAACATAAAATATATTTGTCAAAAAAAAATAGATAACCGAGCCAGCCCAACCTCCGGCCCACTCCCCCACTCTCGCAGCGCAGAGAACATCGGCCCAACAGGAGCCCATCTCCTCCCCTCAGTCGATGACAGCCCGGCCCCACTGTCATCTCCTTCCTGTCATCGTACAACGAACGAACTCGAACAAAACGAGAAATCCGGACCAAAATCTTCCTGATTCTTACGGGATTCGTTCTCTCGTGCCCCTCCATATAAACTCCAACGCCGCTGCCTCCTTTCCCCTCTTGAAACCCTAACAAATCCCGCCCCCTAGCTGCCAGAAAAGCTTGCCGGAGTTGCTTCGGCCGCCGCCGCCTTTTCTTCAAATCCGGTGAGCCCCTTCGACCCCCAAGCCTATGGTCATTCCCCCTCTCTTCGCCGTCCCCGGGAGAGTCTTCATAACCCCATACCCGACCTTCCTTCACAGCAAATCGAGCGGTCCAAGCTCGCCGGAACCGCCGGAGATCTTCACAGCTCCGCACGCGCCTCCTCGTCGCTTCACGCCAGCTGAGCCGACGCCACCGCCTCCATCACGCTCGCCATCTACTTCCGCACGCCGTCGTGTCCTTCCAGGAGCTAGGAGACAACCGCAACGACGAGTTCGTCATCAACCGAAGCCGCGCTGCCGTCTTCATCGTCGCCGGCAACCACCGCGCCGCCACGGTATGGTCACCGCCTCCAATCCGTCCGATCTGTTTTCTACGCTCCAGATTAGAACACCTAGATTGAACTGGCACCGGTGAATCACAAGGCGCCACGTCGCGACCCAGTCAGCGCCTCGTCAGCGTATAGTTAGCGCCGCGTGGAAATTGTTTTTTTCTATTTAGATTAAAATAGGCAGTTTTGCAGAAAAGACCCCAGAAGTTAGATTCATTATAACTTTTTATGGTTTGGCAAAATTTAACAAACTTTATACTTTTGAAAAGATCTTGACATGTAGAATATTTTAGTTCTGTTGTAATTCAAATTTGGCCTAGTGTAAATTATTCGAATTTCAAATAGAGAGTTTGAGTAAATTTGTCATAACTTTAAATCTATAATTTAAACAATTGTAAATAAAATTGTTTTAGAAATCTTAGAATATGTGCAATTTTATGCGTCTATTAGAAAATATTTTTGTAGAATAATTTTCTATGATTTTCAATTAATATTGATTAAATGTTTTTTGGTGATATTTTAATAATTAAAATTGATTAAAATTATTTTTCTTTATTTATACGAATAATAAAATGATTTAGTCATATTTTTTATCACTTTAGCTACAAAAGTACTTAGAAATATTTTGCCCCTCAAGTAAAGCAATTTTATTTTCCTTAGAAAATATTTAATAAATATTTGACAATACTTTTCTTAGAAAATTTTCAACACCTTAAAAATGCTAAATCCTTTCCTTAGAAAATTTTAGCATCTAGAAAACTTAGTTGTTTTATTTTGATAAGTGTTGTCCTTAGAAAAATTACATTGCATGCATATCATATTGTATTGTATTGTTATACTCCTCATAGGAAAACTTCTTCCTTATTTTCTCTAAGTTAGAATTGTTTTGAACTGGTGTTTTGGTAAAGTGCTATGCACTTATACACTTGAGATTTTTCAACATGAAAACTAGAAGGCCAACGAAGAATTAGAATAAAACAAACTCCGGAAGCACCTACAAGAAGTAGAAGCACTTAGAAGAAATCAAGAGAAACTTCAAGAAGACCAACCCCTTTATTTCTCTAAAGTCTTTCTCTCTTCTTTTCTCTTTCTCTTAGACTTCATGGTGGCTAAGTTATATTCAAGACCAGCCCTGGTGATACTAAAACCATCAAGTCAGAAGAATCATCAGGCCCGAAGAACAAATTAAGTCTGGAGAACCAAAGTCTCAAGAACTGTCAAATTTACAAAATCTCAACGAAGACATCACACCAAAAAGAGCCTGGAAGACCAACTACATCTACTCTCTATCTTTTTCTGCCTTCCTATTCTTCTTCCATTTTGGACATAAACCAAGTCCTTAGTTATTTTGACCAAGTCCTTAGAGTGCTAATTGAAGATGAAGAAAATTACAAAGGAGTTGAAGATTTCGAGATCAAACTTGTGTGAAGACTTGGAGCAGCCTTGCAACTTTTTCAAGTTGATTTACATAGCAAGTTATTTTTATGACTTTGGTCCTTAGCCATTTTGGCAACTTGCCATGCATTAACTTAGAATATTTCATGGGATAGCATGCATCTCTAGTCCTTAGAAAATTCTTGCACATCATGCATAACACATTTTGTATTGTTATTTTGTTTGTATGTTTATTTGTGCCTTGTTTGATGTGTTAGAAATTTCGGAAGGAAACGACAACTATTGCAACCGGTGTTGCTATTCTTCTTGTTGCCAAGGCAAGTGGCACACCTCATAAATTCCGAAGTATTTTTATATGCATAAGTAGAATTAATTTTCCTAAGCATGTGTAGGACTTAGTAGTATTGTGATGAAAGACATGTTTAGAATTCCCTATTCCATTGTGTCTAGGTACCTATGAAATGACTTAGTAGAATTTCGATGCTATGCAATTGATGAAAGGTTTTACAAAATGTTAATAGTGGCTACTCAGGACCATGTCTATGAGGGTTTTCACCTGAGATAGTTTATACTACACTTAGGATCATAGTATGTGGGGGTTTTCACCTGGGAGTGCACATCCACTAAGTTAATGAATCATCTGGGTGGATTGGTTGTTTGGTTTATGTTGAGTGGCTACTCAGGACCATGTCCATGAGGGTTTTCACCTAAGATAGTTTCTACTATACTTAGGATCATGAACGTGGGGGTTCTCACCTGAGAGCACACTTGTGGAAGGCCACCCAGGAATAAAGGGAAGAGGAATAAAGGGAGAAGAAAGTGAAGAACTCAAGGAGAAGTTTTCCATGTGAAGACTACATCTGATCAAGGACAATGGAGGAATCCCAACATTCTAATTTCTTAATAAATTTTTGATAAATAAACAACAGTGGACTACTCAGGACCATGTTCATGGGGGTTTTCACCTAAGATAGTTTCTACTATACTTAGGACCATTGAATGTGGGGTTTTCACCTGAGGGTGCACCTAAGGACGAGTTATCTTTTGACTCACCTGGGTTAACCAGTGTTGCCAATTATGATTTTAATAAGTTTGTTTTACAAAGAGTTAGTCAAAACTGGCTTTATGCAAAATAGCCTTAAACTCCACCAGCCAAATATGCATACAGGTTATAGAGTTATTTCCATTAAGTGTCCACCATAGTGTCACTTGCCAGATCTATTTTAAATGGAATCTGACCCACTCTGTTGAAAATTATCATTTCTTGCAGAAATTTCTGACGAAGAGTAAGGACTACGTTTGGGTTTCGAGTCTGCACCAACATGTTTTCGCCTGTGGCATATCATGAAGTTGGAGGCTCATTGAAGATTTATTTTTGCTGCTTTATTGTTTTGAGCTAGCTTTAAGCTATGCGAAGATGAATCGAACTATTTATTTTTACCAAGTCTGGATTATTCGTGTAATAATGATTCAGTGTTGTGATATTCATCGTAAACCGTGTGTGCAAATGAATCGATTCAGGGGTTTGCACTATACACAGGTACCTGCCATATTTAAGTGCAGGTACATTACATTGAATGTATGGTCAAACCTGGTCAAACACACATTGAGCTCTCCAAAAGAAGTTTAAAATATGAAAATGAAAAACGAAGTGCAGATGCTTCTTAGTAACAATGAAAGGAAGCTTTTGTGATTTTTTTATTTTATTGAAATCGAACGCGCACAGTTCATGCCCAGAGCCCATAAGGTGTTCGACCAAATTACATCTGACCAAAATACAATTGTTAGTAATATTAATCAGTCTCTTCTTGATGTCGTCAAAACCGGACATCATCTCGTCAACCCACTTGTCGATCTCTTCGCTGGGGTCGCTGATCTCTTCGTCCGACTGCTCGATTTCTTCCTCCGACTGCTCGATTTCTTTGTCCGACTGCTCGATCTCTTTGCTGATCTTCTCAAATGTCAACTGGATGTACTCCAAACTGAATCAGCAATTGCTCCCAGAATAGATCCCAGTTCCTCTCGAACTCGAGGTATTCGTGGCCGTTGACCACATGATATGATCCAAAGATCTCGACATCATTCCCTAAAAGACGAGAAACTCCGTGATCTTGCCGTAATATGAGATCAGGTGGTGGAAAAACCTCGGGGTAGCCATCTAGTAACTCAATCTTGATATGCTATCAAAACAACATGAGCATCATATCAGAATAGTTCAAATGACAGAATTGAGGGATCATTCAAATGACAAAACATGAGCATCGTATCAGAATATAGAGAAACTTCATCTATAGAATCATTCTCAATCCTACGCACGTAGTATTGAGGGATCTCTTCCAAATCCATCGTGGCATCTTGCAATGAAACAAGAGATATCACATTCATTTCTGAATAGGTGACATCTCTCGGTTCGTGAAATATGCTCGACACGAGGGATGGCTTGCAGCGTCCGTCAATATGTTGAAACTCTGATCAAAGAGAGGAAGACATTCAGAAAACTTGTAAACTACTCAATGTGTAAGAAAACGAACACAAACGAGCATACCCGTGTGTTGCACAAGAGGTTTTGCAGCATTGTGCTTGTTAGTCACTTCAACATTGAACAAATGCAGATCTTCATTCCAAGCGAATTTGACAACATCGCCCTCCTCGATGCCGTAGCCTTCACATAGTGCTATCCACTGCGTTCCACATATCTCCGTGTATATATGGATGTTCGGGCTACCACTTAGCTGCTTAACAAGATATGGATGTTCTGCGTCATCTTCTACCCACTTATCCAGGTAGAGCAAGTACTGGTCTCCGTTCGGACACCTAGCCTCCATCCAGTTCTTACGAGGGCCAAGTCCCCGGCCCTGATCAAGAAGATATCTTAAAGGGCATGGCAGAATCTACATGTAATACCAAACCAGAGAAACTATGAACACATTCACTGAAGGAAAAACAAATGACATTCACTCGAATTTGAAAGGCAATACTTACAACGGCCGTTTTGAAACCGCGTTCCATCGGGACTTTGAAAGTGGAACCACGAGTTAGTGTGCAACAGAGAGTTGCTTCGTTATTGCACAGAGCATAGCGATCGACGCCATCGCTATCGCTATCGCTATCGGAATCCTATTTGTACAAATGGAATTTAGAACGAGATAAACAGGCGGAACCTGGGGTTGTTCCCCATTCCGCAATCCAAATACAAAATCAAATCTACTCACATATAATGCCCCAAACAGGAAAATGAAACATGTAGAGAAGATAGCACTGATCATCGGCGATAAAATGGGATTGATGGACTGCATCTGAAACCGTTGGCGACCAAAAAACCCCAAACGACGAAGGCGGCCGTACAATGGCGTGAGCGATGGAGCTCCTTGCTTGTCCCTCCTTCTCAACGGGCGACAGGAGACTGGCCGGCTACGGAAATGGCGATGGCGATGGAGCTCCTTTGCGCCTTCAATCACCCTACTCTCCGCCCTCAGTCCAACTCCTATTGCTCTGTTTTGCTCTGTTCTTGGGGGTTCATCGGAGGTTCTATGGGCGACAGCAGTGAGGCAGGGAAGAAAGACCACGTGGGCCCCATCGGCGTTTTCCCTTGATTAAACAAGTCCCCCGGCCCCAAGCCGACCCCTCGAAATCCCAACCGAGCCGCACATTAGCCGACCCCACGAGACTCCAACCGAGCCGCGCCTGGCCGATCCCACCAGTCAGGCCAAGTGCGGGTCAAAGGAGGTTGACCAGAGGGAAACAAGCGTTTGGGCGATATACGAGCAAACCAGCGCACAGACCAGAGAAACAGCACAGGTATGGCACAGACCGATAGAACTCAGCTAGGTATGGCACATAACCAATTAACCCTTCATAAATGTACAGATCTGAGTGCTGCTTCACAGGTAAAACGTGTTGCACTGAGCATTCTTACATCTTTCGGGATATCGTTATTACTTCTTACTACATGCATACTCGTGTCCTTGACCATAACTTGCACAACTTTCCCATGAAAAATAAAGATAAACAACCTGTGAACCAAAGATTTTTTCGAACGCTTGGGGATCCTTTGTCTAATTGCTTCTTTTTATGTAAACATACAACTTAAGACAGGAAATTGGCCAAGCAACAATTTTTTAAAATAGTTTTTTACTCACTTGACTCGACAATGTGTTTCATGTGTAGATAGGTACCTAGTTCAGCATGGATGTTATGTACTGGCAATTTTTCAAATCATTCCAAGGATTTGTTAGTTAGTTATGTCTAGAAACTTCACTCTGGGTGCTTGTACAAACAGGAATGTTCACCCTTCTATCCATTATGCAATATTGGTCATATACTTAATGCCAAAATCGGATTATGAAAGCCAAATAGTTCAGAGCAAAATTGATCATATGACCTTCAACTTGAATATTTGTTTCCATTCAGTGCTGATAGTACCTGCATTCATAGAATCATACGAGCACCTTTGGTTGGTGAAATCTGACACATTGTTCTTATCTTTCAAGTGATAGGATGCTGAAATACAGAGACTCGCTCATACCCTTCCATACCTTTGATGATAAGGATACTGTAGTGTCTCCTTCGCCCTTTGTCAGTCATTTGTTCATCCGTGGCTCTCATCATTCATTTAGATTCCAACTTTGAGCCTATGTGGGAAACTCAAGGCTAAAGACATCACAAAGGATGTTGGCGAGGATCTGGCGCTGCCGGTTGTTTTCGTGTTCCATGGTATGCGATGCGTGAAGCGATGGAGGGGGCGAACCTCTACCCTGGTGGCGGTGACTGCGTGAGCCGTTTGTGGCCAGACGCATGTTTGGCAGTGGCTCTGGTATATGCGGCGCCGGAGATCAGCGGGATGCCGCGATAATGGAGAATGGCGTGGGCGTCGTCAGCCTTGATGCCGCATAATTTCGTCCGGCGGCGATGGTGCAGCTGCGCTACAGGCGGTGACGATGAACGCCGGTGGGCGACAACTCTTAAGAATGAGATTCAGGTTGAAAGGGGCATATATTGCACAGATGAGAAGAGTCTGAACCTATTGTTGTCGAGGTGCGTCAGCACAATCATCGTCAACCCGTGATGGCGGAGGATGGCGCGGGCTTCGTCGAGATAGTTTCGCTCCTGGTAGACTTTTCGTCTGCCTTGAGAATTGCTAAGCGCACCCAACGTTTTACTTCTGTTCTGACGGACGTTAGATCTAGATCTAGTAACGTGGGTCTGATCGTGTGACTGTGAGTAGTGCGATTTGGTCTGTGTAGGCTAGATGAGGTGTACCTAGCAATGAATACGTTTGCTCTTTTAATACTCACTCCGTTTCAAAATAAATGTCTCAAGTCTCTTAAAAAGTACTGTAGATGTATAGAAAATAGCACCGCCGTTATTTGTCAAAGGACTACCGTTAGTCAATCTGTTAGACACATGTCAGATTAGTTGTATTTCCAAAATTACCCCTGGAGCTTATCCCTTCCAAACGTCACGAACTCCTCCTGTGCTGCATCGAAGGAACCCAGCCATGGCGGCTTTCCAGCACTCACGCGCGCGCCTCCCCGCTGCTGCTCCCTCCCTGTAAATCGCAGTCTGCCGCCGTCCTCATCCGTCCCCTGCTCTCCTCCTTCCTCCGCTCGGCCAGCCGAGGCTCGGGTACCCCGTCTCCCTTCTCTGGCGTGGACGTCTGCCTGTCGCCCTCCGGTGGTCGTGGCCTCGGCCGGCCGTGACTCGGCCGCCCGTGCATATCGGCGACCACTTCTCCTCCATGCGTTCGGCCACCGCTGCTCGCCTGCGAGGAGTCCTCCTCCGGTAAACCCTATCTCACAAGGCCGTATGCTATTCTTCACAGTAAAGTGCAAGATAATTAAGACTTGTATTTATGTTTTTTAGAGACGATTCGATGGACGATTTCAAAGTAGAAATAGACGTTATCCTACTTGACAATTGTAGACGGGAAAAGAGTGTACACAAGGGGCAAAACATGGAGTTTTATGTTTGGTAGGAATTTGTCTGTGGTAAAATTTATGCTACTTGCTTCTAAATGTCCTAAGTACATATTATTGCTAGCAATTGTGTATTGAATTGTAGGAAAAAAATAAAGACTGAAGCAAGCATTGCAACAACTCCTCCTAAGACACCAACTAAGGAAGGTACTCTTACAAGTCCAATGACAAGGCAGAGGGCAGCAGCTATTGCAATTGCTAATTCACCTCCTAGTGAATGTACAAGGAGCAAAAGTATTGCGCCTAGCCCTCTTCGCCGAGTTTAGTGCATTTGGTTTCGAGAACCATGCTCTTTTGCTTATGGTTGTGAACTTGTGATAGTCATGTGAACCATAATATTTTGTTTGGGTGGTAGTGGCCTGAAACCATGTGTGTACTGTTGGTATTGCTGAAAAGTCGTCAAACTGACTAGAAATGAAGTTAAAATGCTGCTGAAATGTTGCCCAATTGTGTTGAAATATTCTCTAGTTGTTCTGTTCAAATGTTGCCCAATTGTGTTGAAATATTGTCTAGTTATGTTGCTGAAATATTGTCCGGTTGTGCTGCTGAAATGATGTAGCATATTAATGAAATGTTGTCAAGTATGCTGAAGAGGTAAGGGCATATATGTCTCAGTTACATAAAGTTAGTCCTGTTTAGTCACTAGTGGTATTTTGGCTATGAAAAACTGAAGTGAGTGCTATTTTGGCAACTTGGTTTTTACTAGTGGTATTTTGGCAAGTTAGGTTTTCACTAGTGGTATTTTGGCTATTGTCACTGCCGCACCGTTCCTCTCCGTGGCTGCGGCATGGCAATGGTGAAGCCAGTGGCGCCGGTGCCGCTCGCTCGCTTCCCGCAAATTCTTCCCCTGAGCCCGCCATGCCGCTGGAGAGCTGATTCTACGAGGTCCATCACCAGCAGTGCCGACGCTGGAGGCGAGCTTCCCGCCCGGCTCCAGCCGAATGCCCGGCGGTCGCTCTGGCACGGAGGCGGCTTCAGCCTCGGGGTTGACCTGGGCGCCGCTCGCACCGGGCTCGCCGTTGGACGTGGCATCACCCAGCCCCGCCCCCTCACCGTACGCTCCCTCGCACTCGATATCTGTCAATCTTTTGCCGCCACGTTCGGTGTGACTTGCGATTTGAAGATGGCTGGTGGATTCTGCCAGGTTCTGAGGCTGCGGGGGCAGAAGCTGGAGCTGATGCTGCTCGATGTAGCTCAGCAGCAGGTACAAAATTTAATTCAATTTGTCTTATTGATTTCTCTTCTCTGTGCGACATTTCAAACGTGTCTGAATTTGTTGGTCCTGTTTCCTTTCGCAGGAGGCGGACGAGCTCATCATCGGTCTGCCGGTCTCGGCGGATGGGGGAGAGACGCCACAGTCGAACAAGGTGCGGAGCGTCGTCGGAAGGCTCGCCGTCCAAGCGGCCGACAGGTGCGTGTGCTTCTGAATTCCAATCACACAATAGCCAGCGCACTAGTAATCGAGGATGGGAAGCGGTGTTCTTCAGGCTGGTACACAGGGTGTCCAGTGTTCAGCTCTTGAGTAGGCTCAGTGTGTTTATTTGCACAGTGCAGGGGCTTGAGGGTTTATCTGCAGGATGAACATGGAACGTCAATAGACGCCCTTAACTACATGATCTCAAGGTAATCTTTACTCTGTCCTGGCAAGTTTATTTGTTCATGTCATAGATGCAGCTAGCCTTGTTAGATATACTTAGTATTTCTGTTTACTCTGAATTGGATCACTCGAGTGTCTTCTGGAAACAAATACCATTACCATCCATGTCCAAATATTTTAACCGATTCGTCGAGTTACTCCAACTAGTTCTATCAACATGATGCCCTCTGACAATGGCAAATTCATTGAAACAACATGCTTTATTTGGAATATTGAAACAACGCGCTGCTGAATATTTCCATTGGAACTTTACATCGAAAACCACTGAAAACAAGTTCCGTTAAATCTTACTCGTCTCTGGGTCTGAAAACTCATATTTTCCAGGGGAGTTAAAAGGATTGCCCGTGACGTCAAATCTGATGCATATGCTGCTGTGGTATATATATGATTCTGGCAGTTTTACACGTTTTACCAGATTTTATATGTTTTAAGTTCATTAATTTCCTTCTGTTGCAGATGATCTTAGAGAGATACTTTTCATCATCGGGTCAAGGGGCTCAGATTGTTCTTCCTAGGCAGCAGGAACTGCAGGACAAATTAATACAAAAATCAATGCAAGATGCTGACATTTAGGAAGGCATGTCTACATTTTTCCAACTTACAACATATTACCTACCAATAGTAGAATTTGGGGAACTATTTGTTTTCATTAGAGGCTTCTCTTCTGGTGTTACATCCTGAAGATATAACGCGGTTAGCTAACTTCACTTTTATTGTACCATCTAATGGTCAGCTCCTCAGCTCTTGTATGGATCATAGCTACACATCATTTCCTACTATAACATTGTAGTAGCTCTGTAGATTCACATTGTAATGTGTTGCTGCACAGTTACCAACTTAAGTTTAGATAGCTTTCATCCGTTGAATAATTAAATATCTGGTCCACATCTTCGAAACAATTGGAGCAATTGTTTTGAACCGAATAGATTATACGTAGATATATGATCCGTCTGACAGTATGAATCCTGCCTTCTATTACACAGGAAATGTTTCTACTATTCTTTCGTCTTGAGCATCTTCTTGAATTTTATGTGCAGTACAAACATTGTCCCCTTGTGTTATTGTAGCTTTTAGCTCGAAAGTTCTGGAGATTGCTTACTGTACTAAAGCTTTTATTATTCAAACCACGTGTGTTGAATGGTTGACATGTCCTGAAAGTGAATATCACTCTAGCGCCTTTTTTTTACAGGATCAGTTGGACACTTGTTTTTTTACAGTACTGTTGTTCTTGTATTATTTGGATCTTTAGAATGATTGCTTGTTTCTTTAGAAATGTACTGGCCATTTGAATGACCACTATTTAGAAATATATGCCAGCATAGTTTCCAAAGCTAGCATGCATAGTTCTAACCGAGAAAGGAAAATTCTTGCTAAAATATTTTAAACATCAGACCTAGAAAGACAAAAAAGAATTTACAACAGTCCCCTGCACCACTGCATGCAATGAGCATGCTCTTTTTTCAGTTCAATACAACTGATCTATCTTTCCTGCATCAATCATGGATGCTGCAGGCAATGTTTATACATTACTTCTGATACCATGCACATCTCCTGCAACAAACAGAACTATCGGAATGAACCAAGAATCAGCCGATCCAAGTCAGCTATCCATATGAAATGATCATGCTGCATCTCAATCCTGTACACAAAAGAATCAGTACAGCTTGCTGAATTCAGTCTCCTGTGCTGGTTCACCAAGCCGTGGGAAGAATGGATCCCTCTCTAGCATGGTTTGCAATGAGTCCATCACCCTCACGATGGATGCCCACAAGAACGGTGCGGAGCAAAACGCGTACGCGACGACTACCAGAATCCTCGTGATGCCATCATGATACCAAGGGAATGCCATAACAAAGAGCATTCCGACCATCCCAAGCCATGCAGTCAGCACTGCAAGCGGTGGGAGCAGGAATGCGTTGATGACAGCCGATGAGAAGGCGAGGACACCAATCAGGTACAAGGACCAACCCATGACTGGATGAATCGTGCATGGGATTACGAAGAACGGGATGGCGTATGCTGCCACCATGGCCACAATCCCAGCCAGCTTGATTAGTCCTTGTACCAGGACACCTTGTTTCTCAGGTCGCCGACTGTAGCACAGTTTTGTCATCTGTGGTCTTGCTAATCTGGTGATGGTTATGATCGCTATGTACACCAGCAGTTCCATGAGGACCACAGGAATTTCAGCAGCATAACTATGAATTGTGGACAGGGGAAGGTAATATTAGCAGGCATAAATTGAATAAATGCACAAAGATAGACATATGGTTTCTTTTCTGTCTGCTGTGGAGACTGTTGATTTTACTCACCCAAGATCATCCCAGCGTTGCTTGTGCCAGGCAAGACCCAATGGCAAGATTGGCCAGGACCACCAGTACCAAGGTTTAAACCATGGGGCACTAGGGAATGTGATCACGCTGTTTGGCCCGCACGGAACATGCCAGTGCAGCTTGAGATCTGCAACATTACCATAGAATGGTGGTAAAAATCACTGAAAGCAAGAATCCTATACAAAGGTTAGAATTGGAGCCAAATAGCAGCAATGCTCACAGTAGTACGATGCATCCATTTGATAGCCGAGAGGAAGGCGATATGTCCCGTTGAGTTTGGTGCCGTTCTCAGGAGGGTGGAACAATGGTTTGTCAAGCAAGTCTGGGAAGCAGCCGACCAGAAAGCCTTGGTCTGCACCATCTGAGTTGTCACGGCCGATTTCCAGGTCATGAATCATGCCATTGAATACATCCATAGAAGGCTGTTAATTGGAGAATAAACACAAACATTAGACGCTTCTCTGGGACTTGTTATCTGAGTAGAAGATACTTTGAAATGCATTAACAATGCAATGATGTTGCATTATATATTGCATAACATTAAAATGGAACTTGGTACCACTCATTGAGAGCATGGAACGCACATGACTCGAACCTGGGTTCAATCCCTTGGCCTGGAGTTATGTGGTGCTTGAACCGTTTCAAAAAAGAAAGTTCCAATTGCAACCATGTTTTTTTTGAAAGGACCAATTGCAACCATGTAGACGAGTATGCAAGAAGAACCTAGTGGAGCAATCATGCCAGCCATGCATATTGGCAGAAAACATGCATCGTGTCATTGTTGGTAAGAGTCAATGCCAACTCTATCCAACTGGCTTATTGCCAGTATAGGCAATGTCGAAACAGCTAGCGATATGGCTCAGTTTTGGAAATGTAGTATCAACATACTATAAGAACACTAGCTTATTCAAAAAAATCAACTCAACAGACCCATACCATTCAAAGCAACACAAACAGATTAGAGAAGTGCTCCTGTGCTTTCCTAGAAGTTTTTTTGCACAAATTTTAAAGCACATCAATGGCTGTGATTAGGGGTGGAGATTAATCACAACCATTGATGTGCTTTAAAATTCGTGCAAAAAAACTTCTGGGAAAGCGCAGCATTTCTCAACAGATTATCTGATGATTTGTACAGGTAGTTGTAGCAGGACATTACCTGGAGCACGAAAAGGCCTGTGTGGAAGTAACATGGATTGATGAAAACAGCACAGAACTGGCCACACTGGAAGAGCTCATCAGTGTTGTGGAGGAAGATGTTGTCGGAGTCGATCATGACGACACGCTCGTACTCAACCAGGCTCCATGCGTAGAGCTTGTTGAGTGTGAGCTTGAACCTCTTGTTCATCCCTCCAAGGTTGCCCTCGTAAGGGTTCTTGAGGTTCTCCACCACCACCACCCTCATGCCATCCTCCTCCCTCCTGTTCCCCATTAATCCACCATAAACAGCACGTCATATTGAAATTCAAATACAGAACCCATTTTGTTTTGTTTTCTGAAACGAATTAGCCATGATTGGGGGGCACAGTTGTGAAGTTGAAACCAATCATTTGGGGTTTGACCATCTCTATTCTTATTTTTATTTGCATTTCTCCATGGAAAGAAAAGTTGACCACTCTAACCGGAAGCAATCAATCACTGGTAGGAAGCAGCCCAAAGCCCCAAATTGTAAAATTTGAACATGTCTGTTTGAAGTCATTCTTGTGTGAAAACTGGAGGGGCTTAACATGACACAACAACGGTAACATGTGACGTGACTAACATTAATTTAAGCAGGGCGGTCGCGTATCTATCCGGTGCATAGATCATCCGGTGAAAGCAGCATATAGTATAGGCTGCCCCAGAAGAAGAGAAGCTTCCTAGTGGTACGCTACGGTAGGATCATAACGTAGGCGGGCCCGGAGTCGCCGGCGAAACCTCGTCTTGGCCCTTTGTCTTTTGTCCTTAGCCACACACAAACAAGGAAAGAAACGGTCGCTGGATTTGATGCCATAAATTAATTGCGACGCGCTAACCTACCTAGAGGTTATTACTCTCGCGATCAGCAACAGCTCCGGAATCAGACGAAAAATCGAAACAGCGGAGAGCCCAAAGCAAAGAGGACGGATGAATGAAAGAAAGAAAGAAAGAAAGGGAAAGAAGAGAAAACTCACATTGCCCGGAGCCAGTCTTGTGGCACGTCGGAGGATGCGATGAGTACGCGGTCTGCGTCGGCGCCGACCTTGGCGAGGGAGCGCATCATGACCCGCACGGCGATGTAGAACTCGTAGTCCCGCGGCGTCCCCATGTACATCATCGCCGCGTATGCGTGGCGGTGTCGCGCCTGCTGGCTCGGCTGCACGGCCGCCGCGTGGCCGCGCTCCTCCGCCGAGACCGCCGCGAGGGCCAGACACAGAATCGCCACTGCCGCCGCGAGGCGCCGCGGCCACCCCATCCCCACCGCCGCCGCCGCGCTCGTGAAGTCCCTCGATCGGCAGGGTATCCAGGCGCAGCCGTTGACAATCTGGCTGTTGGCTCAGCACGCACGTGTGCGGCGAGGGGGAGGGTGGTGCTCGCCTCGGGAGTTCCCTCTGGTCTTGATGATCCTTGTGGCAAAGGCGAAGGGGACTGGGGAGGAGCTGAAACGGGCCGGTGTTTATTTATGTGCTCTGGACTGGAGAAGAGAAGAGACCGGCCCGGTCGCAACGCTCGCCGCAGGTTCCTACCATACCATCATAGTGTGTGGTACAGTTGCACCTGACCCAAGAAACGCGCCGTCACTGGCTGGTGGGGCGAGGGCCCAGCCTGCAGTGACGCTCACAAAGCTTTGTGAAGGTCACGCGCCCCGCCCGCCTATGCTCTGCTCTGGCTTCTTCCTATTCCTGGCTTAAGCTGCGGCCTGTCGCTGTGCAACGTGAAGGAAACGCTTTGGACACAGATGATAAGGGAAAAACGTGACGAGGGAGGAGACGCGGTTGCTTGGTTGGTGCTGGTAGGAATAGGGAGACGACGACTCGGGTGGACGGACCTGTTCTACAAAACTGAGTGCGGCGGCACCAACAGCAGCAGCAGACGTGTTGAAACTCTCGTATGTGGGCGATCAAGATCAATCGGCTAACGGTCGCAACTCACGCCTCGACATGCATGCCTCTGGACCAAGTGAATGAGCAGTCGTGCAGTACATCTGCCACATGGAGCCGCTACATGCCCGGTCGCGCCGGTGAGAGTTGGATGCGACGACGTGCCCGATCCAACCGGAGCGCAAAGCATCAGAAACAAAAACACATACACCGTCCATGACTAGTGTACGTAATCGACACACTCCCACGTCCCACTCCACCCCCACCAAGTCGCCCTCCTATCCTGACACGGGAACCCTCGCTGTTATCGCCGTCTATACGAGCCCCTCCGCCCCGCACCCCGCTCCCGATATGAGCATGGTGTCGTTTGAAGAACGGATCACGAGGTTGCCAATGTTCTGAAGCAACGCCGCCACGTTGGTGGTCCAAACAACACGGTTGTCAACATCATCATCGTCGGACGGAACGAGGTTGGAGGTGTTGGTGAGGCAGATCATTGGTGGAGAGGAGCTTGTGCTGGTGGCTGGGGTTTCTGTGTTGGCTACCCAAACCACGGTGAGCACACGGATGTCGTTGTAACATATGTCGATATAAAAACTTGATTTTTGTCTCAAGGTCTTCAGTTCTAAAATTAGGGACCTAGATGTAATTTTTCTATTTATCTTGTTCCTCCTTGTATGGTGTGCTTCCATCGATGGCGGATTACTGCAGCTATGGGTCCTTTTTGGACATGTTCCCCTTAAAATAAAGACTATGTATATGCGAAGTAGCTACGATCCTAGTGTATGCCTGGCTAGATAACCTACCTCGATACGCCTAGGCGAGCTACACCCAAGAAATCATTCAAATCATCTGTGAACATGTTCGTAAGGCGCCGATAAAAATAACAAAACATCGCTATGGGCGGTAACGTGTCACAAACTCTACAAGGATGGGAATAGTTTGCTGCGTGTTTAAACTGTACACCAAAATTTAAAGCAAATACTCCACGTTCTTAATTACAAAATGTTTTGGAAATTTTAATGTGGACACATATGGACATGAGTGAAACTACACCTGCGCCTACATATATAACATCTTATATTTACTAGCAAAATATACGTGCGTTGCTACGGGTATAAAGTAAATCAAATATATAGGATTGAATTAAATTTGGATTTTGGTTATATCACTGTTTCAAAATTATGTTGACTTTCTCCTAGATTTCAGTTCTCTTGCACAACCCATTTATACAACAATCCTTGCAAAGGTAAAATAAATACTTACGACTAACTTTCTAATCTCCAATGTATACACCATGCGGTACCCCAAAGTAACACACATCTCACTTAAAAGAAAGTAACACACTTATACTGTAAAAACTACACCTGCGCCTACATACATACTCCCTCCGTTCTGAAGTAATTGAATCAGATCTGAGTCAATTAATTCAGAACGGAGGGAGTAACATCTTATATATTTATAAAAGGAGGAAGTATATTTGGATAAGCTGATTTAAGAAAAAAAGAAATGGGAGTATCCAGATAAGGGTGGCGAGGTGGCATCGAGTCATCGAGATGTATCTAATTAAGGAAAATCTGATGCTCTTCCGATCCATTTGGCCTACACGTCTTATTCATTCTATAAGCTTGCTCCACGATTGACCACGGCCTATTCGTATGAGAAGTTGAAGTAGTACGATACATGTGTCACTGTTTCTGACTGAGATGAGCAAGGCCCTGGATTATGTGTCTGATCGAGCAAAGCTCCTGTCTGTCTGTTTCGTCAGCAGAGATCGAGTACGTTGAGACGGCCTCGCATACGCAGTAGAAGAGATGAAACATTCGGCTGTTCCTGAATTTGTTTCTGCGACATATCGATGCAGTGATGCACGATCAGAGTGAGTAGGACGAACGATCCGGTCGTTATCCAGGAGCCTTGAGATATTCATGCACCATTTGTCTACTTGTCCAAGCCAGCGGGCACACGTGCGTCACCGCGTTCGCAGACCCTTCCGGCGAAGAAACGCCGGGGGGTATGGCGCCGTCGTCTGTTGACTATGTCCTTTCTTCCCGATGGCCGGTGCGCCGTGCGCTCGTGGCCATGATCGTTTGCCCGGCCGTCGTCTTCTACCGTGGAATCGGTAGCTTCTTCGGCTGGAGGACTACCAAGTTCACCGCTTTAAGACTTTGGGAGACGACTCTGACTCACGGACGCCACAGAGCTTGACAACCGCTCAGGAACACCGCAGATAGGTTGCCGCTGAGTGTCGATCTTTGACGAGAAGCTGTTTTTTCTTCTTTTCCGACGAGTCCGTGAAAGGTGACTACGACCGATCTTTGACCAACCAGGGCCATTTCCCTTCTCCACAGTCCAAGCCACACGTCCCATCGGTCATCCAATTCTTGATACATCATGCGATTTTCTTGTTCGGAAAGGGGGACACATGCATGTTGCGGTTTGGTTAACAATTTTTGTTCCGGAGTACAAAATGGACTACGAATCATTCCATGTATATGTGAAAAAAAATTGTTAGGTTAATATCTCATAGCGACTCCCTCTTTTCTATAGTATAAAATGTTTTATACAATTCAACGCAGATCAAATACGGAGTAAAATGAGTGATGTACCGACTATAATACATGTAGTACATACAGATGAAATGGAGGGAGTAACAAATACATTAGCTTTGATTGTCTGTCCTGTTTCGGTCCCTTCTGTCAAACATCTTTTATATGAATCGTTTGGTCCGTCCTCTTCTTTATAGGTCTCGTCCATCACACTTAGTTTCATTCCCTTCGCTCTCCTCCTCCTCCGCCGTCGTCACTCTTTTTCCCCAACTCCAGAGGCAACAACAATGTTGCCGCCACATACCTCATAACTGAAGCTCCGCCTGCACTTCCATCCTCTCAGTTGTCCCCCCCCCCCATCTACCGATTCAACATCTTGTATATCTATCAAACTAAAAAATCTAAGAAAAAAAGTACAAACTGATTCCTGAGGAGGAACACACGTGATGTCCACTCAAATCTCTCCTCACTCCCTTTCCTCCTCTCATGCTTCCCTCACACCTCAACATCCACTTCCCAAACGTGTGCCGATGACCAGTGTGGATGGGGACGGCCGCACTGGAGGCACACCAACGCATTTACTTTCAGTTCAACTCCCACATCGGCGTTAACCTGGCCATGATCGAGTTCATTCTCCATACTTGTACCTAGCTCGTTCATTCGCTCTCCTCGTAGAAACCCTAAATCCCTCCAAAGCACATCATTAGTTTCCAATTTACGCTCAAAATAATAAGAACTGAAATGGAAAACGGAGTGCTATTTTTTTTTTGAAATCTAGACAATTTTCAATTCTTAACCTTTTGAAATCTAAGTATTTTCCAAAATCATTAAAAGGAAAAAAGAAGAAAACAAAAAAGAAAAACAAAGAAAATACCAATATAAGAAAAAGTAATATGTTTAAATGGGCCAGCCCACATAGGTTTGCAGGGACAAACGGTCTGGATCACTGTTTCCGCAGAAATTTCCTGCTCCTCCTAATGGCCCAAGTATCTTAGTTTGGGTTCGGAGTTAGAAATTTGTCTTAGGATGAAATGGTAAGCTGATAGGAAAGCCCATCATTACTTTAGACATCTTATTACTCTTGGGCCGAAGGACCATATAGTAAGCAGAAGTAACTATAAGCCGATACAAAAAAGGTACTAATAATAAGCAGTGATAAAAAGAAGAACCATAGTAAGCTACAAATTTGTCACTCAGAAGAAACAAAACAAAATGAAAAAGGTACAACTTTCTCTAAAGAGATAGACGCACAATTTTCTCACCTAGAAATGCCAGTATCATCGCTCCCAACGTTGACATCTCTCTCTTTCGCCCTGCCTGTCTTCTCCTATACTCCAAACGAAAAGAGATCGCAGTGTGCGCACAGGACCAAACTGACCGGATTTTAACTCCAGAAATGGCTCCCCTCTCGCTTTCTCACACCAAACCCACCGCACTATATTCCACAATACATCATCTTCATCCTGCCGTTTGAAAGAAGTAACAATCTGTTTTTCCCAAGTGATCAAGAATAAATACCATCTGGTCATTCAATCATGTCACCATTCATGAGAGCGACACGCCGTCGCGTTCGTGCAAGAACCTCTTCTTCTTCTCCATGGCGCAACCCTAGCAATCCATGTCGATCAACCAAACCCCATGCTCTAGCTATATATATCTACTAGTAGTGTCCTCGTGATGCATTTGCTTCTTTCTTCGATTCTCCCCCTCTTGTAGCCGTATTTAGGATGCTGCAAGCAACCCTCTTGCTCTGATCGATTGGCCGAGCTTAATTATATATTTATTATTTATTAACTTATTTGAACTTCCTTGATTCTATATATTTATTAATTTATCGCGTCACACGTCCATGGAGTCTATGGGCGGCGGCGGCGGCGGTAGCATCCCGAGGCCGGCATTCTCGCGGCGTCTGGGACGCAGCACCAGCTCGGCCTCCCGTGCCGGCGCCGGCGCGTTCGCCTACGACGGGATGCGCACAGCGCCACTCTTCTCGTCGGCCAACTTCGCGCGCTCCCTCCGCAAGGCGGCCTCCTTCGGCCACAAGAAAGCCAGCGCAGGCGACGTGGACGCGGCCGCGCCGCCACTTCGGCGGGCGTTGAGCAGCAAAGATCAGAACACTGTTCACGCCGCGGACGCCGGAGCTGTGGCGCTGTCCCCGCGCCGGTCGCTTCCCGAGCCTGGTCTCGTCGCGGCACAGGTCTCCTGGGAGGCACCGACACGGAGGCGGAGGCGTAGCACTGGGGGGACGTCACCGGAGGAAGCCTCTGGGAGGGCATCATCAGCCGGTGCGCCGAGGGAGACGATGGCGCGCAAGATGAAGGATGGGCCCGAGAAGGAGGAGGCGGCGCACCGGGCGCGCGTGCTCGTTGCGCGGCTGCTCCAATGGCGGTTCGCCAACGCCCGGATGGAGATGGCCGTCGCCTGCGCCACCTCCGCTGCCGAGGTAGGCCATCGCCGTGCAGGACGCGCATAGTACACACTACACAGCATGCATTGGTTTCCCAATGGTGATGGCGAGTCTATGTATGCATGCAGAACAAGCTGTTCTACACGTGGCTCCGCGTGGCCGAGCTGCGCAACATCCAGGCGGCGAAGCGGATCGTGGCGCAGCGGCGGCGGCAGAAGCTGAAGCTGGCAAGGCTGCTGCGGCCGCACCTCCCCCTCCTCGCCTCGTGGGAGGCCCTTGATAAGCCGCACGCCGACGCCGTCTCGGACCTCATCGGCGTCCTCACCGCCGCATGCACCACCCTCCCCTTAACCGCCGGCGCCCAAGTACTTAATACGCATTCTGTACACGGCGCACATAGCCGCACGCGAAATTATGTATACCTCTGTCTCTCCATCTGACAGTCCGGTGACTGCGCCCGCGTGCAGGCCGACGTGGAGTCGCTTCAAGAGACCATGGTTGCCTGCGTGGGCATGGTGACCGAGATCGAAGCCAAAGCCGACATATTCTACGCCAGGGTACGCACGCTCGCAAGAATCACATCAAAGTTTCCTGCTTGTTTCCTGCATGCATTCCTTATTTCCAGTGATGCCGGTGCCGGTGCGTTTCTGCAGGCCGGCGCCACGAGCGGCACGCTGGGCGAGCTGGCGAGGACGATACGGCAGGAGGTGGACGGGCTGGAGGAAGCCATGCGGTTGTCCAAGATCGTCACTCGGTTGCAGGTGGGTGGTCATTTTTCATCTCTCGGTGATGTCTCACCGGATCAAACCTACCCTGAATCTTGTGTCTTACTGAACTCTTTTCCTTCTTTTTGGATCGATTCGATCATTGCCACAGACACTACACCCTTTTTCTTTCTTAATTTCCATTCGGCCACTATACGTCTTTGCTTAACGAGTAATTTCTGGCGTGCTTCCGGTGCTGCAGATGCAGGAGGTGAGCCTTCGAGCGGACTTAATTCAGGCGAAGCAGAGGCTTGATCACGACATGGGAGTCGTTCTCGCCGTGCCGGCGAGTGCACCTTCCGGCTGTTTCTGTTGAGCTTTGATAAATCTCACACGCCATGATTAATTAAATTTTAAATAAGCTGCCGGATTTGTGTCACCGTGTCAGACTGACGGGAGAACTCACCTCTCCTGAACTTCGTGTATGTTTGTGCGTATTAAATTGTGTTTGTGGTCCGTACGTGGCGGAGCTGGAACGATGTCTGGTCTGCTCCTTGTGTGCGTGTCAATTATATATTGTTCCCTATCTAATTATAGATCAAACATACTATACTAGTAATAAATGAATGTGTACATCAATTGATACAGAGGCCGAGATCTTTTCTGTTTTCAGAAAAAACTGTATAGATCACACATACTTACTACTCCATCACATCACAATGGAGTAGTAATTAACCTAAAAGATTAGCCCGTGATTATTTTCAGTGATCTGAATTAGTTATGTGCCATTTGTTTGTAAGGCCATGCACACAAGAAAAGCGGTTCAAAGAGCTAAACGAATCGATTCATCACATAGCAAAGCATCGCTTCCTTGTGTCAGAGAAAAGAAGCGAACCAATATATTGGTTCGGTTTAAAGAGCAGATGTTGTCAGGGTGACCTGTTGTATAGAAAGGAAGAGGAGAGAGAGATTGCTTTCTTTACAAAAAAAAATGTGCATGCATGAGTCAAGTTGGGCCCATAGCTACAGTTTGATCCGGTCCCTACATAGCAGCCAAACTCCACCGAATCAAACTGACAATATTTTTCTTTGAATCGGTGCCACATAGTGTATGGTCTAAGGAACATGAAAAACTTCCATGCAGGAACAACCACTCATTCCCCTCCCCCTCGCGTCGCGCCCCCAGGCGGCGCTAGGGGGCACCCCAAGAAAAGCCGTCGGGGCTCTTCCGTCTGGCCGCCCCTGCCGCTGCCAGAAGGTGGCTGGGGGGGGGGGGGGCTCGTTCGCAGGTGGTTGACCGGCCCGTGGGGGGCGGCGGCGGTCGGGGAAGTGGAAGCCGAGCCGGCGGGCTCGGACGGAGACGGTGGCTGGAGCGCAGGCGGAGCGAGGCGCTGCTGGCTGCGGCGCCGCCTCGCGCGCTGCGGGGAGGGCGAGCGGCCGATGGGCTTTGGCGGGCCCGATCTGGGCCCGTCGGGCCCTGATGGAGGCAACCATCCTGCGCGTCCTCGTTGGCGGCGGATGTGTCCTGCGCGTCCTCTTCGTCGTCGTCTCCGAGGGTGACGGTGATTGGTGGGCTTGCCGGCGCCGGTGCGTGATGTGCCTGGAGGTGGTGCGCGGCTAGGGTGAGCACCCTGCCTCGGCCTTGTGCCTTGGCCGGTGATGGCGGCGGCTGAGGCTGTCGTGACCTTCATGGAGGCGTCACCGTTCTGCTGCTGCCCACCTACTGCACGGATCCGGCCAGCTTGGCTCTCCAGGGGAAACCCATGATCTCGTGATCGGACGATGATGGCGCCTTGATGTCGTTTTCCCTCCTGGGCGCTTCGTTTCGGAGACCGGCACCGGCAAGAGGGACCCGAGGTCCGCGGTGGGTTGTGTGACTGGCGGAAGCACTCTCGGCATGTCGTTGGCATCAGGCGTGTGTTGGGGGTCTTCTTCTCCGGACTGGAGGGCGTCTCTCTCCGGTGTTGCCGAAGACGGCGAACAACCTCGTGGCGGAGTGTTGTTGCGAAGAAGTCGAAGTCACTCCATAGTAAGCACTATGGTTGTTGATGTACGATGACGTCGCTCGGCTAGCCTTCTGGTGCTCTGTATGCGTTGTAGTGCTTGCGTAGATGTTTGGGTTTTCGCCCGGTTTTCCTCGAATAAACTGAGCAATCCGGGTCTCTGTACCTCTCTCTTCTATCGCGATTAATATAGAAGTTCTCCTGTTGTTGTTTCAAAAAAAAAAACTTCCATGCATGATCAAACTTGAGCAAGATGAAGACATCACATCACAACATAAGATAAGGATCTTTTTTATCCTCGTGATGATAGTTAGCTTTTACGTGATGAACACCTATGTGATTATATTAGTATATTACACAAGTTTCCCCCAGGAGAAATTTTCAAATTTTAGGGAAAAGGGTGAAAAAACACATATTTTCAAATGAACTTGTTACCATAGGGACTCGAAGCTACAAAATCGAACAATATAGTCCAATATGTATTTGCAATGTATGAGTAGGAATTAATAGGTTGAATGATGTTACCCTTAACCCTAAAACGCTAAACCCTAATTAAACATCCTTTTGAGCCGAATCTTATAATGTAAGAGGTCATCGTTTGTGATAGAAAAAATCATGAGTTACATACCAAAAAGCTAGATGGGCTCATATTTAAAACCGACCTTTAGAAGACCAATGACAAGACCCAACAACTTGTTTTACAACATGCACGCACCAGGTGCAACTACTGCCCACAAAAATACGGACCACGGCATGCCCAAAATCATGCCCACTCAGAAGGCCATGGAAGTTTACCACTAGACACACAAGTGAGGAATCAGGAAGTGCATCGGAACAGTGTTGTTCTAGTTCTGCTAGCTTGATTGGGAACTCGCCTAGTGCCGAATTCATGGCACCTCTCCAGTGTACACTCATTTTCCCGAACATACACATTAATCAATATAAGGTTTCACGGTTGGCGTGCCGACAAGTTTTACATGAACTTGGTCCATCTTACATCCATGAATGATGAATTTTAAGCGAAACAATGGGAGACTGTAGTTTTCCATTTTCTATGAGCCGCACATAATTACAGAGTTATTTACATGGCCAACCAAGGGTTAAAAAACATCAAAAAAATCTAGTGTTGTGACTGTAACCAACTATTGAATTGTGAGCTAAATTTGCTCTTCATCCTATGACTAATCAGATGGAGTTCTTGAAGGTATATAGCTTTTCAGGCAGCAAAGGATGGTCTCTGATTATTTAAGAGCTTGTTATTTCTCACAATCCATATGCTCCAAGCAGCAACTATCATGATTTCCATGCTAAAAGGCATTTTAAGTCTGCATTTTATATTTCAAGGACCGAGAAATTCCTTGTTCTGTTAGGGCAAATAAAATCCCAGCATTCTTCAGCAAAAGGGCACTCCCAGAAAATGTGTATCAGTGATTCCCTGATTGCATTGCAGCACTATGCAGGTATAACTTGGAAGAATCATTTTATTTCTGGCTAGAAGGTTTCTAGTATTTGGCCCGTCACGGAGCAATAACCAGAAAAAAAACTTGTGCTTTCACTAGAAGAAAACGGGCCATAGGACCAAACAGAAATACCCCATTTGTCCCGGTCGTATTACAAACCGGGACAAATGGGGTCAAATAGTTGGTCTCAGCCTACACGCGTTTCAAAATCGAACCTTTTGTCCCGGTTCCAGCCACGAACCGGGACAAAAGGTCACTGGACCCCATTTGTCCCGGTTCAAGCCACGAACCGGGACAAAAGTAGGTGCCTATATATTTAAAAATGGTTTGACACTTAAAAAATTCATTGTTGACACTTAAAAAATAGAAAATAATATTTATGAAAATAATTTGAATAATCCCTTCAACACGATTGTTTACTATACCAAGATGCACTCATTTGTAGAATATGAGATTTTTATCACAAATAATTGAAAAATATGAATTAGATTCAAATAATCATCATAAACTCATTTAACTAGATGAAATTAGGTAGAAATCAATTAAAAACCTAATACTTGTATATTATCCATCATATGTGTACTAGTTTCCATGAAAATTAAATGGATGTCATTTTTCATCATATTTTTTGTATTTTGTTCACAAAAAAAGACATTTTTGCACTTAAAAATGGAAAATGGTATTTATTAAAATAATTTGAAGAATCCCTTTGGCATGATTGTTTCTTATACCAATGCGCACCTATTTGTGGAATACAAGATCTGTATCACAAAATATACGGTGAAAATTACCGTAACTTGATCATTTGACTTGAAACTTCTAAATGTTTATAGATGATAGACCTTTTTGTGAAGACTTTCGTTGCAAATTTTGTGAAAAGTCAAGTTTATCATTTTTCATGGCAACTAGTACACATATAAGGACCCCATGCCAAATAATATCCTTTTTGAGATGTTTATCGTTCTGTTTTATTTTTTTCGTTAAAACGATCAAAAGAGGTAAGATTTTCTAGAATTATCAATATTTCTGTGATATAACCAATAGTTGTGTACCTTAAAATGATTTTTCCAAAAGATTAAAACCAAACTATCAAATAGTTATAGCTCAAATTTGAATTAGTTTCGAATAATCGACATAAACTCATTTAACTAGACGAAATTAGGTAGAAATCAAGGAGAAACATAATACTTGGTGATTATCCATCATATGTATACTAGTTTCCATGAAGATTAAATGGGTGCCATTTTTCATCATATTGTTTGTTTTTTGCTCACAAAAATAGTCATGTTTCGCACTTAAAAAATAGAAAATAATATTTATGAAAATGATTTGAAGAATCCCTTTGGCTATCAAATAATTATAGTTTAAATTTGAATTAGTTTCAAATAGTCGACATAAACTCATTTAACTAGGTGAAATTAGCTAGAAATCAAGCAAAAACCTAATACTTGAGGATTATCCATCATATGTGTACTGATTTCCATGAAAATTAAATGGGTGTCATTTGACATCATATTTTTTGTAATTTGTTCACAAAAAAGTAGCATGATAGTTTCTTATTCCAATATGCACATATTTGTGAAATATGAGATCTTTATCACATATTATGTTGTGGAAATGACCATAAGTTGATCATTTGGCTTGAAACTTCTAAATGTTTATAGATGAAAAACCATTTTGTGAAGTTTTTTTTGGAAATTTTGTGAAAATAAAGTTTATCATTTTTCATAGCAACTAGTACACGTATAAGGACCTCATGCCAAATGATATCTTTTTTTGAGGTGTTTATCATTTTATTTTGCCGTAAAACCGATCAAAATGGTCACCATGGCTATCTATGTTTCTGTAGTGCAAAAGATGATTTGGATATCATATTTGAAATCCTCTAAGTTTTTTCATCAATTTAGACATTTTATTTGTTGAATTCTGAATTAAGGTTTTAAAGATACGAATTATTCCATGGTAAATGAAAAAGGCAAAAATAAAGTAATATTTATTTTATCATTACTTATTACAATATTATTATTATTTTATAGTCATTGTTGTTTATTCAACTTAATTTTTATAATACAAGTAATGAAAAAGTATAACATGATGACCGAGTGGTTAATATGATTGATAAGATAGTAATATCAGTAAGTTCTCAGTTCTCTCTTAGTATCTAATTTGAAAGGAACCTAAATGTTACGCGTGCTATGGTTGGAGTAGTCTGAGGATGGATGACTGAACGGGAAGTTTGATTTAAGAATAAGTGTGTAGTTAGTGATGAAGTGTGTGAGTTAGTAGGTAATTAAATGTGTGGCTAAGTGAGAAACAAAAAAAGAAATAGAAAACACGAAAGAAAAAGAAAAACATAATAACAGCCAGCAATACGAACCGGGAAAGAAATACGAAAGAAAAAGAAAAACAGAAAATAGGAAAAAAAACAAAAAACACTATTGTCCGGGGTCGTAATACAAACCGGGACAAATAGCCTCCGGCAAAAAAACTGGCTGACGCGGCCACGTGCCCCCCAATTGGTCCCGGGTCGTGGCGTGCCCGGGACAAAAAGCCACCCTATTTGTCCCGAGCACGTTATCCCGGGAGCGTGCCCGGGACAAATAGCCCATACGGCCCAGGACCAATAGCATGTTCTGCTCTAGTGTTTGCTTGGCAAGACGATTTCCAAATACAACTAAACTGCGGGGGTTTGGATAGTGACCCATCAAGAATTTTTAAGCTTTCTATGAAAAAAAATTCTCATTCCCCAAATGTAACTCCAAGAATCAATGTGGCCTTCAACAATCTTAGTTTGGTGTCAAGACAAATGCTTTCCATAATGCAGAACTCATCATATGCCGGTTGAGAAAGAGGTAAATGAAACAGGTCTTCCAGAAATTCAGCCTCACAAACTTGCTGCACAGTAATATCTGATTTTCTTGAAAATGAGACATCAGGTGAGGCAATTTATTTTGCAGACAATTGTCAAACCATAGATCAGACCAGAATAGTATGCTTTTACCAGTACCAAGCTCCTCTTCCATCTAAGAAAAAAATCACGGTTGTCATTCCGTCGTTTTTTAAATGATCAAGATCATAGAATACGATAATCTATTTTTAAAATTCCACTCACTCACTCTTATTCAAGCTTGGTCTATCATAAACCATGAGCATCAATATGTATGTATGGTATTTTTTCTCTGATTATGGTACAACCATCGTACATATTGCTGCCATTTATTACTGCCTTAATGAATATGAAGTTCCAGAGACCACTACTTTTCTTTTTGCAACTCGTGAACACCGGAATTAGTTTATCAATCAAGTGAACATATTTGCTTCTATATTTCTAAAATCCGTTTTACAAATTTAGGTGTTCATTAGGTTTCCAATTAAGACATACCCACTGCCACATGTGGGGATCGTTCTAGTATATCAAAATCCGCTACCGATCCCTCCCAATATGTGGATCAGGATTCGGCAATTGAGGATTGAGAAATTGGAAGAAATTAGGAAGGATAGAAGATGAATCACTTAGCAGCCTATCGCTCATTTTCGTCTCACTTTCTAAGGTAGCTAGCATGTTTGATCGAGCGGTGGGGGAGGGGAAAAGTTAGGAATGGACTACGTACCATTCAAAACAAACATAAATTTTACTACCTATATCAGGCAATGTACATGCCAATATATCTCTATATTTTGATTATTTATGTTATTTTTTTTGACAACGAGCTAAAATATGCATTGAGGTTAAAATACTGAGGGAGAAATTAAGTTAATAAACAATCCTACAAGAATCAAACAAGACAACTTTACCATGAGCAGGATACGATCCCTATTAACCACTACACCATGGCTTCTAACGCTATAAGAACTTAGCACGAAACTGTACTTATTATGTTCCATACAAAACGCAAATTTAAGTTCTGGCCCCCAAAAATTTGTGTCGGCTGCATAGGTTGCACTCCCAAGGCCCACGCCTGGCAACATGCAACGATAACATCACTCAACACTATCCACCGTTTGGCCTCACGTCGTTGGCCAAACTGCAACATCAATGATGGTGTCATGAAATCATGTTTCACCTCATCTTTTAGAGGGATGGCAAAATTGAAAGCTCCAATAGTCAGAATAAATGCAGTGGTGGTGCAATGATAGAAATAGATATCCTCCCCTCATCAGAGCCAACCACAAACGATATATCTATGTTTATAAGTTAAAGTGATCATAATAACATTCGTCCCTAATAAAATCTGGCACGACCAACGTTTATTTTCATGGTAGCAGGACAAACAACTTTAAGGCCACTTCTTTTGTGCTTCTGCTTATGCATAAGCCTGCTTATGGATTCCGGTGGGGAGAAACTGTGGTGTAGAGAAGCTCATAAAAACTGTGGAGAGACTTCTTTTGGCTTTTGAAGTTTTAGCTTATTCGATGAGTTGGATTGTGAGATGTCCGTAACACCCCTCAAATTGATATATGCATAAATAATGTGGTGTTATCTTACTTATTATGACATCTTTTAGTTAAAATGAGTTAGAAATGAAATAAAAATGAGCAACACAAACATACCAACCAGTATTTTTTTTGGAGATAACATTTATTATAATGCAGTGCAGCATTACAGACAGTACACACATGCATCACAATCGACCATCCAGTACAAAAATGAATGAAATTACTAGCACCAAATTTAATGTACTACAAACACAAACACACCAGAACATCTAGATAAGCACAACAAGATGAGCAGCAAAGCAAGCTCCGGTTCTTCCCGAGCCTTTCCAACCCTGCAAGCGTGCTCATGATGGGTTCCTGCTGATGACCCACAAGTATAGCGGGTGTATCGTAGTACTTTCGATAAATAAGAGTGTCGAATCCAACGAGGAGCAGAAGGTGTTGACAAGTGGTTTTGATGAGAATTTCACTGTAAACACTAGCAGACAAATTTTTAGCAGACTTTGATATAACAGAGAAATAAAGTGCGAGTAAATAGGGCGTGGCAATTATAATTGCAGTGAGTGGCCCAATCCTTTTGAGAGCAAAGGACAAGATGGTTTGTATACTTATGATGACCAAATGTTCTTGAGGACACACGGGATTTCTGTCTAGTGCGTTCGCTTCATATTGATGAATAATCTTTAGTGTTTAGATAAGTGTCGTGTGGGTGAACCTATGCTTATGCACCGCCCTTCCTAGGACTAATACATACTTATGATTATACCCCTTGCAAGCATCCGCAAATACAAGAAAGTAATTAAGATAAATCTAACCATAGCCTTAAACTCTGAGATCCTGTGATCCCTTGCGCATAAGAATACCAACATGGGTTTGGGTTTCTGTCACTCCGGCAACCCCACAAAATGATAACCGAGTACACGATGTATTCCCCTAGGTCCATAAAGGCGAAGTGTCACGTAGTCGACGTTCACATGACACCACGAGAAGAATGGCACCACAAATTAAATATCAAAACATCAAATATTAATCAACATAGTTCACTACTAACATCTAGACTTCTCCCACGTCCTCAAGAACACAACGAACTACTCACAACACACCATAATGAACATGATTAGAGGTGATATAATGATGGATAACAATCTGAACATAAATCCTAGTTCAAGGGTTTCACTCAATAGCATCAATAACAAGAGTAATCAACACCGGGAGAGTTTCCCCTATCAAATACACAGAGTTTAGCCTTAGATGTTACCGCGGGAACAGAGTGGATGGATGGGGATGACGGCTTCGGCGGTGGAGATGGTGGTGTTGGCGATGGTGATGGAGTGCAGCTTGATGACGGTGACGATGGCGACGATTTCCCCCCTCCGGGAGGGAATTTCCCCGAGAGCAACGCAGCCTACCGGAGAGCTTTTCTCTCTCTGCCTTCTCCGCCTCGTGGTGACGGCGGAGATGGTTTCTGTCCAACGTATGATTTTTTGGTCTTCAGGGAGGGGGGGGGGAACAAGTACGCGAAGGGGTGAGCCAGGAGGTGGGCCAGGGCGGCCACATCGCCTGCTCGCGCGGCTGGCTTGGGAGCCGCGCCGGGAGGTGGTGTGGCCCCCCTGGGCCCCACCCCAGGCTCCCCTTTTGGCCTCCTTCATGATATAATTCAGAAATAATTCCCAGTTAGCCACTTTCTTCTTCTGGTCTTCACAAATATTGTATCTTGACGGTGCTTTTTCCAGCAGAATTCAGACTCCGGGGTTCCGTCCCCAATGATTATCAATCATGCAAAATAGATGAAATAACATAAGCATCATCTCCAAATTCAATATATATCAATGAATAGCAGTAAATTATGATATAAAATAGTGATGCAAAATAGACGTATCAACTCCCCCAAGCTTATACGTCGCTTGTCCCTAAGCAAAAGCTGAACTCGGTAAACATGATTATAGGTTTATGGAGTGAAGTGTCGATATAAAATATACGGACAAAGAAGAATTACATGTATGAATGCACAAGTCATCTTAGATATTAACTCCGTTCATGTATAAATCAACTTGTAACAAGTAGAGGTAAACCACAGTAAAGTACATAGAGAAAACCATAGTTGGTGTCGGCAAATTTAGTCCTTGGTCAGAGAACAATGAGCAATTGAGCTTAGTCTATAAAACAGCCCTCTTTATAGGTTGATAGCTCCAAAAATCAAATTCCTTAGATACCAACAGTGTGCTAAGCAAGAAAGAATGAAAGACATGATTAACAATACTAATGTATGAACGGTTGAATCACAATCAACTCAAATGCTTGCTTAAGATAGAAATTGATAGGTTTACTGACTCAACATAAAGTAAAAGATAGGCCCATCGCAGAGGGAAGCAGAGATACAAGCATGTGCTAGAGCTTTTTGGTTTTATAGCTTTTTCAAATCATATAGAGAGCATAAAAGTAAGCTTTTGAGCGGTGTTTGTTGTTGTCAATGTAACATCCCAATTTTCAGAAAAATTTAAAACTTTGCATCCATGCATCATCATCATTAAACTTGTCATATGCATCACATAGAATTTGAATTTAATTATTTAAATATGTTTTAATTGACTTTATGTCCCTAAATTTGTTAATTGAATTTTTAATAATGTTCCTTTTATTATATTTTTACTTTAGACAAAAATAATGCCAAAAGGATCAATTTTTCATAAGCTTTTCAAATTATATTTTTATGAATTTTTCTGAGAAGTTTTAATATAGCTTTTCAAAGATATGGAGTCCATATTTATGGGGAAAGAGATGTGAAGTTTTTACGGATCATAAAAGCCTCAAGTACTTCTTTACCCAGAAAGAATTAATCATGCGACAAAGGAGATGGTTAGAATTGATCAAAGACTATGATTTAAGTCTACAGTACCACCCAGGGAAAGCCAACGTAGTGGCTGATGCAATGAGCCGTAAGACTTATGTAAACGGACTCATAGCAGGACAATTGCCTGAAGATCTTTGTAAAGGATTTAATGACCTTCGATTAGAGGTGGTACCTGAAGGATTCATAGCATCCTTAGAAGTTCAACCTCTTCTATTTAACAAAATCAAGACAGCTCAGTTAGAGGATAAAGCAGTAAAAGAAATCAAGAAGAACCTAAGCGAAGGTAAGGCCAGAGATTTTAGAGAAGATGAAGAAGGAACCGTGTGGTATAAAGAACGCATTTGTGTTCCTGACAATGCCGATCTCAGGAAGTTAATACTTCAAGAAGCTCATGACTCACCTTATTCCATACATTCGGGTAACACCAAGATGTATATGGATGTAAAGCAGAGGTATTGGTGGATCAACTTGAAGCGTGATATTGCTGAATACATTGCAAAGTTTGACGTCTGCAGTCGTGTGAAAGCAGAACACCAAAAACCAGCAGGGTTGCTACAACCGTTACCAGTACCAGATTGGAAATGGGAACAAATTGGTATGGATTTCATCACGGGTCTGCCCAGGACTAAATCAGGGTATGATTCTATATGGGTTATAGTCGATCGTCTGACGAAAGTATCTCACTTTATACCCGTGAAGACTACATACACTAGCGCCAAACTAGCTGACATCTACATGAAGAGGATTGTGTGTCTACATGGTGTTCCCAAGAAATTGTGTCGGATAGGGGTACTCAGTTTACTTCCCATTTCTGGAATCAATTACATGAGTCTCTGGGAACTAGGTTAGAGTTCAGCACCCCGTTTCATCCGCAGACGGATGGACAGACAGAAAGAGTAAACCAGATCCTAGAAGATATGCTGAGAGCATGCGCTCTAGATTATAAGTCAAGCTGGGATGATAATCTCCCATATGCCGAGTTCTCTTACAACAACAGCTATCAAGCGAGTATAGAGATGTCGCCATTTGAAGCCCTGAATGGAAGAAAGTGCACTACCCCACTACTGTAGAGTGGCGTAGGAGAACGTAGTTTGTTCGGACCAGACATAATCAAGGAGGCTGAGGAAAAAGTCAGGTTGATTAAGGACCGTTTAAAGATAGCACAATCAGACAGAAAAGTTATGCGGACTCCAAAAGGAGAGAAGTCACGTATGAAGTGGGTGATCGAGTCTATCTCCGATTTTCACCTATGCGGGGTGTTAAAAGATTTGGAATCAAAGGAAAGTTGGCACCTAGATTTATTGGAACCTTCAAGGTATTATCCCGCAAAGGAGAGGTCGCCTATGAATTGGAACTCCCAGAAGCACTTTCTGCGGTTCACAGTGTGTTTCATGTCAGCCAGCTGAAGAAATGTCACCCAGAAATGGCAGAAACACTGTTAAGACATACGGTGCCACTAGAGGAAGTACAACTAGAAAGTGATCTCACTTATGAAGAAAAACCCATAAAGATTTTGGAGACCGCAGAGCGTGTCACCCGAACAAAGACCATCAAATTCTGTAAAGTACAGTGGAATCACCATTCAGAAGAGGAATCAACATGGGAAAGAGAAGATGACCTTAAAGAAGACCACCCTCACCTATTTGCTAGCCAATCCGAATCTCGAGGGCGAGATTCATCTTAAAGGGGTGAGATTTACTCACCCATTTAACTCGCCGTTGCCCCTATAAGAACCCCCTCGACCCCCTCTCCTTTTTGACCCAAGCCCCGTACCCCGAGAGCCACCAGGCCGCCCACGAGCATCCCCGGAGCTCCGCCGTTGCCGACGGCAAGTTCAACGAACTCCGGTGAGCTGCGACCTCCTCGAGCCCTCTCTTCACTCCCAATTGTTTCACTTTGTCATTGCGCACCTTGGTGACAAGGTCTCGTGTTTTCTTACGCAGCCAAACTCCATGTCCGTGCTCACCGACGAGAACCTCCGCCGTGCGCAACTCCGGCGAGCAACCAGAGGAGGCAGGAGGAGCTACGAACCCCACCACTTCGCCAACGACGTCGCCTCGACGCCCTCTACCCGTAGGTATGACCCACTCGTCTCGGAACGGAGTAGAACGTCGAGAACGTGCGATGCCGTGCGTGTCGCCGCCGCGCGCGCTGCTCCGGCGAGGTCCTCCGGCGAGCTAGCGCCGCCAGTTTTTGGTCAACGCGTGTAGGCCGTACGATCTCGATCCTACGGTTAGGATTAGATCTTTATAAGTGAAACAATACGATTGATATGGACCGCCAGATCCAGATCTGACGGCCCAGATCAAATCACTTAAACACGTCAGGATGCCCAGTCAGCGCACAGTCAGCGCCCAGTCAGCGCTGACGTGTAAATTCTTTTTCCCATTTTATTTAATTTGGCAGTTTTGCAGAAAACACCCTGCATACTGTTTTTATCACTACTTTTTATCTGTTTAACCAAATTTAAATATTTTTATATATTTGAGATCCTTGGAACCAGTAGAACACTTTGACTTCATTAGTTTTCTATTTTGACACATTCAAAAGTTTCAAATATTTTTGATAGTAGTTTAAGTGTTTTTGACATAACTTTAGTTAGAAAAACTATTTTTGAATAAATTAAATTGCTAACCACTTGTTTAGATGCCCTCTTCCCAAATGTCATTTTTACAAAATTTGATTTTGAAATTTTATTTAAGTAAACTAAAGTCCTTGTCATTACCCATTATTCATGATTAAATAATAGAAACAAATTAAAAAATTATTCATGCATATATCATGAAAATCCAAAGGGGTACATTTATTTGTTTCTTGACGTTGGAAATAAATTGTTGCATCTCATCTCATG
This sequence comes from Poa annua, assembly GCA_026929855.1. Taxonomy (NCBI): domain Eukaryota; kingdom Viridiplantae; phylum Streptophyta; class Magnoliopsida; order Poales; family Poaceae; genus Poa; species Poa annua. The sequence continues at coordinate 71,265,259 of CM049431.1, read as the reverse complement.
CATAGCATATATTTTTCTTTGTATGAACCTTTGCTTGTGTGTTTATGTGGGGCTCTTTATTTTTTTGTTAGACTATTCGGAGGGAAACGAGAATCTTTGCAACTGTAACTGTTGCACTCCCGGTTGCCAAGGCAAGTGGCACACCCCCATAAAAGTCCTATTATTTTTCTATGCATGAGTAGATTATTTTCTATAAGCATGTGTAGGATAGTATTGCTATGCAAGCCATGTTAGACCTCTTTATTCCTGTGTTTAGGTTCCTATGAAAATACTTAGTAGAATAGTGATGCTATGCAAAACTATTTTGATGAAAAAGATAAAGTCTACTAAGTTTTAATCAAACACCTGGGTGGAAATTGGTTGCTTGGCTGTATGAGTTGAGTGTTGTTCCCAGGGGATTTACCTGTGGAATATTCACTTGTGGAAGGCCACCCAGGAGCAAAGGAATCTGAAGAACTCCAAGTGAAGATTGCTTTTCGTGCAGCCATTGCCAATATGGGCTCTGGCTTGATCGACTAAGCTGCGTGGACTCTCCCCGGCCTGACAGGTGGTGGTAGAGGATTTGTAGGTGGAGCGCGTCAAGCCAGAGTGGGAGGGAAAATGCTTCTGAAAGATTTCGTCTCATTCTTTCCTTTCCTTATCACAAATGGTGTGTAAAGGGTAATTTGGGTTGAATGGGTACAATGGTGAACGTGCACAACCTCTGCAGAGTTAAAATCTAAGTACTTAGCCATGTCCCCGGAAACGGACAATTGAGCAGCTGAACGAGGATGTGAACGGAGGATTCCACCATTCCAACTTATAAATTAAAACTTGATGGGCGAACAAGGGTAGAATGAGGCAGTGGATTTCATGCCACGGATGTCTCGAATAGAAGAAAAGTGTTTTTCAAAAAGTTAGGGAAAAACTTGCTTTCTGCAAAATAGCCTTGAGCTCCAACAGCCAAATAAGCATATAGGTCATAGAGTTATTCCTCTAAGTGTCCACCATAGTGTCGCTTGCCAGTTCCATTTTAATGGTTCTGACCCACGTTGGTGCAATATATATCTTATTGCAGACTGTCCTGATGATGAGTGAAAGTTTTTACTAAGGGTTTCGAGTCTTCAACCAACATGCTCGCCTGTGGCACATGATGATGTTTGGGGACTCCCTGAAGAATAAATTTTCCGTTGTTTACTCTGTTCACTGCTAGCTTTATGCTATGCAAATTTGTAATGAATATTTTCTAAGTCTGGATCAGCGTTGTAATAAATTGATACTTTGTTGTGATATTACATCGTAACTGTGTGTGCAAACGAATCGATCCAGGGATTTGCACTATACACATGTATCTGCCATATTTTAGGTGCAGGTACACTACAGATGGTATCAGAGCACTGTGTTGCCTGTAGGTTCGAGCCCTTAGGATTGGAAAAACCTTTTGATCATAGTATTAACTACTTAAGTATTTTGGATCCTAGCGGCATAGTGAGATGAAGCGGCCTGGAAACAAACCTTACATGTCCGCGTACATGAGACCTGTTCCACAATTAAGTGGCTGGCCGGGTGTCTGTCTCTCTCACTATAGTGAATATCCAATTTACAAAGAGCTGTTTATATTTGTTGATCACATTGAGATTTGACTTAGTTTTGACTCTAATTTAATAATACACATATGACTAGTACTTCCTTACCTTATACATTTCTTGTTTTAAATTCTTTCCTTTCTTCCTAAAGGATGACGAGCTTCCACTTCACCACTGCGGAGGACTTCGAGGACACCCGTTTTGGCTGCTACCTTCTCGACATCGGAGAGAAGATAGGTTTACCGCTACCTCAAGTTAAGGGCTTCATCCTGAAGAAGTTTAACAAGGAGGGTTGTTGGGGGATAAAAGCAACTCAGCCAGGACGTGGAGAAGAGCCCCCGTTGGAAATCAAAATGGTTAGTGCCTCCAAAGATAAAGGACGCAATCTCGTCATGCAGGACCTGATTGGACGTCTCTGCGGACGCTATAGCACAGAGTTGAGGGGCCACTACTCCATTTTCTTTGGAGGAGAAACGAGGAGGGAGAACCATACCTCTTTGATGTTGGAGATAGAGGCAAAGCAAAGCCCCCTAGTCTGTATTTCCAAGAGTTGGAGGTCCTCGTCACAGAACTTTATGAGGATAGACGCACTGAACTCCTGAAGAACGATGAGTTGTGTGCCTTACTCAAGGAGAACGAGGAAAAGATGAAAGCTCAAGAGGAAGTGACTAAGGCCCAAGAAGAAAAGTTTGCTTCACAAGAGGAGAAATACAAGAGACAGGAGAAAAGGGTTCAAGAGAAAACAATACTATCAGAGAACAGAAGGCAGAACTCGAGAGCAACGAAGTCGAGTTCGAAGCTGATAGTGACTTGATCAAGCGTTTTCGTACCGAGAAAAGGGAGCTGCAAGAGAAGAACTCTGCCCTGGAGAAAGAAGTGAAGGAATTAAGGGAAGTACTCGACAATGAAGGAATCGAGATTCAGGAAATTGAAGAAGAAGAAGATGACATGGTCGAGTAGTTCGTTAGCGAGACTACCATTTATTTACACCTCATCGTTATCTTAGTCTTGTATTGACCTATCAACTTGTGATAAGGCAGTACCTTCCATTGTATTCCACGAAACCTCGCGATTTTATTTTCCAAAACTTTCATGTCTTTTTAATCCAGAGTTTTGAATTGTGTGATGTTTGTTTGTTCTTATAGGTTGTTTGTTTGTTGGGGTAATCTTTCTCTTTAGACCTTTTCGTCTAAAAACTCACCTATACAAAAATCACAGATGCCTCCCCGTCGTACGCCCGATAACAACAACAACAACAACGACCACAACAACAATGATGCTATACAACAGTTGATGGCCGCTCAAGCTCAGCTAATGACTATGATGACCCAGTTCATTGCGGCAACCAACAACAATAACAACAACCACAACCCGCCTCCGCCACCACCCCCCCATGTGGATAGACTTACCAGATTTCTGATTCTCCGACCAAACAAGTTCTCCACTGCAACTGAACCAATTGTGGCAGATGACTGGCTGCGTTCAGTGGACAGGGATCTAGTGACTTGTGAATGTACTGACGCTGAGAAGGTGAGGTTCACCACTCATCTGTTGGAAGGACCAGCAATCCAGTGGTGGGAAACTTATCAAATCACCCACCCACTAGAAACCATGACTTGGGAAAATTTTAAGGAAGGTTTTCGTAATGCTCATATCTCCTCGGGCATTATGAACTTGAAGCAGGAAGAATTCAGAAACCTGAGAGAAGGAAACAGGAGCCTTAAGGAGTACATGGCTGATTTCCATGCCCTTTATCGTTATGCCTCTGAAGACATTAACACCGAGGCAAAGAGGAAGGCAAAATTCCTAAATGGACCGAGTGACGAGCTGAAGATCCCTTTGACAGTGGCATATGCCCCAAATTATCAGACTCTCCTAGATCAGGCTATCATACTGGAGGATAACATCAAGAAGGCTGAAAATAGGAAGAGAAAGTTGAATGTTCACAAACACCATTCCGAGACTTCTTTCAAGAGACCTTTCCCTCAAGATGCAAACCAGGGTCATAAACCTGGGCACTATCCTAGTGGAGGAAGCAACCACAAACATCATGGTCACAACCATAGTGGTGGTTTCAAGGGAAACAATGGGAATCACAAGGGAAATGGAAATGCTGGCCACAACAATGGACAACATCGCCCAAACCCCGAATATAAGAAAGATATCAGCCAAGTACTATGCTTCAAGTGCAATAACAAGGGTCACTACGCCACTGACTGCCCAGAAAAGAAGGCCGCAGAAGCTGCCAAGCCCAATCCCTTCCAGAAAGGACAGGTGAACCACATCAATGTGGAAGAAGTGTAGGATGAACCTGATGCTGTCATTGGTACGTTCTTGCTCAATTCATGCCCAGCATTAGTTTTATTTGATACTGGAGCATCGCATTCTTTCATTTCAAGAGCTTTTGTAAACAAACATGGGTTAGTAGTGGAAAATATAGGAAGCCCCATTAGAGTAAGCTCTCCGGGCGGAGAGATGCTAGTAACCTCTGGCTGTAGACAGTTGAGTCTGAAGATTGGAAAGCATCAGTTTCCTACGGACTTGATCATCCTGGAAACACAAGGCCTGGATGTTATCATAGGAATGGATTGGATGTCCCGCTATGCAGGAATCATAGACTACGCAAATAGAACCATCATTCTCACCACTCCAGAAGGCTCGAAGATCAACTTTAGATCAAAGTTTGAACTAAAGAAGGTTAGGCTTAATTCTCTTAAGGGGGTTAGTCTCGGTGAGTTCCTTATAGTTAAGGAATACCCTGATGTGTTTCCGGAAGAACTACCAGGAATGCCACCCGATAGAGATGTAGAGTTCCTCATAGAACTAAAGCCGGGAACAGGACCAATTGCTAAAAGGCCCTACCCAATGGCAACTGATGAACTGAAAGAACTCAAGAAACAACTGGAAGAGTTTATGCAGAAAGGCTTTATCCGTCCAAGTTCATCACCCTGGGGAGCCCCAATCCTTTTTATCAAGAAGAAGGATAGTACTCAGAGATTAGTCACCGATTACCGTGACATAAATGAGCATACAATCAAGAACAAGTATCCGCTACCCAAAATCAATGAACTGTTCGATCAACTAGAAGGGGCTGTCGTCTTCTCCAAGATCGATCTCAGATCAGGGTACTTTCAGATGAAAGTCAGAGAGATGGATATACCCAAGACTGCTTTCGTTACAAGATATGGTTCGTATGAGTACACGGTAATGCCTTTTGGGTTAACCAATGCTCCAGCCTATTTCATGAATATGATGAATAAGGTGTTCATGGATTTTCTGGACAAGTTTGTTGTTGTCTTCATCGATGACATCTTAGTCTACTCCAAAAGTCACAAAGAACACGAAGAACATTTACGTCTGGTGTTGCAAAGGCTCCGAGAGCATAAATTATATGCTAAGTTCAACAAGTGTGAATTTTGGTTAAAACAAGTAGGATTTCTAGGACACCTGGTGTCTAAAGATGGGATAACAGTGGACCCTGAAAAAGTTGCTGCTGTGACAAATTGGGAATCGCCCAAAAATGTGGGAGAAATCCGCAGTTTTCTAGGACTGGCAGGGTACTACCGGAGATTCATTGAAAACTTCTCCAAGATTGCCAAGGCCTTGACTGAACTGAAGAAGGGAAAGAAATTTGAGTGGACGGAAGCTTGTGAGACCAGTTTTCAGGAATTAAACAAGCGCTTGGTGTCGGCACCAGTATTATGCTTACCAGATCTAGAGAAAGCCTTCCAGGTTTATTGCAACGCTTCATATCGCGGCCTAGGAAGCGTATTGATGCAGGAAGGCAAAGTAGTGTCTTACGCCTCAAGACAACTCAAAAATCATGAAGTAAACTACCCCACTCATGATCTAGAGTTAGCTTCTGTGGTGCATGCGCTAAAGATATGGAGTCCATATTTATGGGGAAAGAGATGTGAAGTTTTTACGGATCATAAAAGCCTCAAGTACTTCTTTACCCAGAAAGAATTAAACATGCGACAAAGGAGATGGTTAGAATTGATCAAAGACTATGATTTAAGTCTACAGTACCACCCAGGGAAAGCCAACGTAGTGGCTGATGCCTTGAGCCGTAAGACTTATGTAAACGGACTCACAGCAGGAAAATTGCCTGAAGATCTTTGTAAAGGATTTAAAGACCTTCGATTAGAGGTGGTACCTGAAGGATTCATAGCATCCTTAGAAGTTCAACCTCTTCTATTTAACAAAATCAAGACAGCTCAGTTAGAGGATAAAGCAGTAAAAGAAATCAAGAAGAACCTAAGCGAAGGTAAGGCCAGAGATTTTAGAGAAGATGAAGAAGGAACCGTGTGGTATAAAGAACGCATTTGTGTTCCTGACAATGCCGATCTCAGGAAGTTAATACTTCAAGAAGCTCATGACTCACCTTATTCCATACATCCGGGTAACACCAAGATGTATATGGATGTAAAGGAGAGGTATTGGTGGATCAACTTGAAGCGTGATATTGCTGAATACATTGCAAAGTGTGACGTCTGCAGTCGTGTGAAAGCAGAACACCAAAAACCAGCAGGGTTGCTACAACCGTTACCAGTACCAGATTGGAAATGGGAACCGATTGGTATGGATTTCATCACGGGTCTGCCCAGGACTAAATCAGGGTATGATTCTATATGGGTTATAGTCGATCGTCTGACGAAAGTATCTCACTTTATACCCGTGAAGACTACATACACTAGCGCCAAACTAGCTGACATCTACATGAAGAGGATTGTGTGTCTACATGCTGTTCCCAAGAAAATTGTGTCGGATAGGGGTACTCAGTTTACTTCCATTTCTGGAATCAATTACATGAGTCTCTGGGAACTAGGTTAGAGTTCAGCACCGCGTTTCATCCGCAGACGGATGGACAGACAGAAAGAGTAAACCAGATCCTAGAAGATATGCTGAGAGCATGCGCTCTAGATTATAAGTCAAGCTGGGATGATAATCTCCCATATGACAAGTTCTCTTACAACAACAGCTATCAAGCGAGCATAGAGATGTCGCCATTTGAAGCCCTGTATGGAAGAAAGTGCACTACCCCACTACTGTGGAGTGGCGTAGGAGAACGTAGTTTGTTCGGACCAGACATAATCAAGGAGGCTGAGGAAAAAGTCAGGTTGATTAAGGACCCTTTAAAGATAGCACAATCCAGATAGAAAAGTTATGCGGACTCCAAAAGGAGAGAAGTCACGTATGAAGTGGGTGATCGAGTCTATCTCCGAGTTTCACCTATGCGGGGAGTTCTAAGATTTGGAATCAAAGGAAAGTTGGCACCTAGATTTATTGGACTCTTCAAGGTATTATCCCGCAAAGGAGAGGTCGCCTATGAATTGAACTCCCGGAAGCAGTTTCCGCGGTTCAAAGTGTGTTTCATGTCAGCCAGCTGAAGAAATGTCACCCAGAAATGGCAGAAACACTGCTAAGAGATACAGTACCACTAGAGGAAGTACAACTAGAAAGTGATCTCACTTATGAAGAAAAACCCATAAAGATTTTGGAGACCGCAGAGCGTGTCACCCGAACCAAGACCATCAAATTCTGTAAAGTACAGTGGAATCACCATTCAGAAGAGGAATCGACATGGGAAAGAGAAGATGACCTTAAAGAAGACCACCCTCACCTATTTGCTAGCCAATCCGAATCTCGAGGGCGAGATTCATCTTAAGGGGGTTAGGTTTGTAACATCCCAATTTCCAGAAAAATTTAAAACTTTGCATCCATGCATCATCATCATTAAACTTGTCATATGCATCACATAGAATTTGAATTTAATTATTTAAATATGTTTTAATTGACTTTATGTCCCTAAATTTGTTAATTGAATTTTTAATAATGTTCCTTTTATTCTATTTTTACTTTAGACAAAAATAATGTCAAAAGGATCTATTTTTCATAATCTTTTCAAATTATATTTTTATGAATTTTTCTGAGAAGTTTTAATATAGTTTTGAATTTGTTTTATACTCAAAAGATTTAGAAACAGAAAAGAATTTTCAAAAAAGAAAAATAGAGTCGGGCCAGCCAGTGGGCCGAAGCCCACTAGCTATCTACCGCGCGCGCGACGCAATCCAGCCCGCCAGCAGCCCGTCCCCGCCCGCGCGCGCGCTCTCTCTCTCTGGCAGGTGGACCCCACCTGTCATCCCCGTCCCGGCGACCCCTTCTTCCCCAAATCACGCCCACGACCTAGCCGAGAAACGGCCGAATCAATTCGATTGATTCCCGGCGATTTACTCACCCATTTAACTCGCCGTTGCCCCTATAAGAACCCCCTCGACCCCCTCTCCTTTTTGCCCCAAGCCCCGTACCCCGAGAGCCACCAGGCCGCCCACGAGCATCCCCGGAGCCCCGCCGTTGCCGACGGCAAGTTCAACGAACTCCGGTGAGCTGCGACCTCCTCGAGCCCTGTCTTCACTCCCAATCGTTTCACTTTGTCATTGCGCACCTTGGTGACAAGGTCTCGTGTTTTCTTACGCAACCAAACTCCGTGTCCGTGCTCACCGACGAGAACCTCCGCCGTGCGCAACTCCGGGGAGCAACCAGAGGAGGCAGGAGGAGCTACGACCCCCACCAGTTCGCCAACGACGTCGCCTCGACGCCCTCTACCCGTAGGTATGACCCACTCGTCTCGGAACGCAGTAGAACGTCGAGAACGTGCGATGCCGTGCGTGTCGCCGCCGCGCGCGCTGCTCCGGCGAGGTCCTCCGGCGACCTAGCGCCGCCAGTTTTTGGTCAACGCGTGTAGGCCGTACGATCTCGATCCTACGGTTAGGATTAGATCTTTATAAGCGAAACAATACGATTGATATGGACCGCCAGATCCAGATCTGACGGCCCAGATCAAATCACTTAAACACGTCAGCATGCCCAGTCAGCGCCCAGTCAGTGCCCAGTCAGCGCTGACGTGTAAATTCTTTTTCCCATTTTATTTAATTTGGCAGTTTTGCAGAAAACACCCTGCATACTGTTTTTATCACTTCTTTTTATCTGTTTAACCAAATTTAAATATTTTTATATATTTGAGATCCTTGGAACCAGTAGAACACTTTGACTTCATTAGTTTTCTGTTTTGACACATTCAAAATTTTCAAATATTTTTGATAGTAGTTTAAGTGTTTTTGACATAACTTTAGTTAGAAAAACTATTTTTGAATAAATTAAATTGCTAACCACTTGTTTAGATGCCCTCTGCCCAAATGTCATTTTTACAAAATTTGATTTTGAAATTTTATTAAAGTAAACTAAAGTCCTTGTCATTACCCATTATTCATGATTAAATAATAGAAACAAATTAAAAATTTATTCATGGATATATCATGAAAATCCAAAGGGGTACATTTATTTGTTTCTTGACGTTGGAAATAAATTGTTGCATCTCATCTCATGCATAGCATATATTTTTGTTTGTATGAACCTTTGCTTGTGTGTTTATGTGTGGCTCTTTATTTCTTTGTTAGACTATTCGGAGGGAAACGAGAATCTTTGCAACTGTAACTGCTGCACTCCCGGTTGCCAAGGCAAGTGGCACACCCCCATAAAAGTCCTATTATTTTTCTATGCATGAGTAGATTATTTTCTATAAGCATGTGTAGGATAGTTGTCGTTGTATCGGCATAACTGATAGGAGACGGGGGTCCTCTAGCCTACGTATGGATTGGGGGGAAGAAGGTTGGTGTCGTCGAGGTCGGGATTGAACACGGCGAGTTTACCCAGCTTCGGATCCCACAGCGGTGGCGGGATCCTACGTGCTGCTATAATTCACTATGAGGCAATAGCCGTGAACAGGTTACAATGTGTTTGATGCGTCTTGAAGCGTCCTCTAAAGGCTTCCTGGTGGCCGGCTTATATAGGCGGCCAGACCCCAGGATACAAGGCAAGTACTTGTCCGGCAAGTAATCAGAGTCCTAGACCTAGCCGGCTTAGTTGCCGCCTTCCGTCTTGGGCTCGGTGGCTTGATGGGCTTAGGCCTTCCGCCTTCCTTGGACCGTCCGCCTACTTCCTTGCACGTCAGCTATCTAGGCCGCCCGGCAGGCCTTGGCCTTACCACCCTTGGGCCACCCTGGACTAGCCGGATTGATCCATGCTGGTTATACCCCTAGTTGATATATCCCCAACATTAGCCCCCAGAAAGGTTGAAGTTCTCCAGGCGCCGGCTTCTCCTTGATTCTTCATCTGCCAAGGTTGGCGGCTGCAGGACTTGAACCATTCTGAAAATCAAAGAGGCATGTGTGTCTTGATGTTGACACGCGGCCGCCTTTATCCATCATGGGAAAAGACGGCTGCTCGGCAATCTTGCCGAGCATCCTTCCTGACGGTTTCCACCAAGCCAGCCCACGACAGTTTGAAAACTGTTAGGCGGGAATCTCGCCATGATCACAAATTGCGGGAAAAGAGGAGGCGTGGAGATCGTGCGATCGTGTGCCGCAACGGATGCAGGACACGTGTCCGACTAAAATGCCGTTGCACAGGGAGCAACGCCTGGCCCTATAAATAGGTAGCCAAACAGTCCATTTTCTTTACCCTGCCTTCGCTCTCCGTGCGCCCTTGTCTCTTCCACTTCCTCGCTCCTCGCCTCCGAACGAACTCCGGCGAACTTCTCCCCTCCGGCGACCTTTCCTCGCGGCGATGTCCACCGGTCCCACTCATTCGACGGCGTCGAGTGGTCCGGCGACCGAGGCCGCGCTTGCAACGCCGATGGGCGGCGCCATTACTCGTCCCGCGGCGGCGGTGACGGCGGGCAATGTCTCCGTCGTCGCCCCTCGGGATTCCTCTGCACGCGCACCTGCGGCGTGCTCCTCGGCTCCTCCACCAACCACCACAGCAACGGCGACGGCGAACGCCCCCGGCGACGAGGAAGAAGAAGCGGCGGACCTCGGGTCCCGCTACTGGCTGCCTTCTAGCGTCGACGAAGACGCCCTCCAAGATTTGGAGGCTGTCGGCTACCTCCCCACTCGGGAGGATTGCTGGTGGAGGGCCGCCTTGGGAGACATCATCCCGGCTCCGGAAGCCGGAGAACGGGTAATCCACACCTCCCACCTGGTCAGGGGAATGGCGCTTCCGCCTTCCGCCTTCTTTAGTGAGGTTTTAGATCACTACGGGCTCCAGCCCCATAATATCGCACCCAATAGCATATTAGTCTTAGCCGGCTTCACATCTCTTTTCGAAGGCTATCTAGGTATTAGGCCTAGTTTAGACTTCTTTAGGTACTGTTTCCGTTGCCGGCGACAGACGGTGCCGGACGGCTGGCTGGCGACCTGCGGTAGTGTTACCTTCAACTGCCGCCAGGGCCGCCAATGGTATCCTAAGATACCATACCTCGAGTCCGTCAAGGGCTGGACCTCCACATTTTTCTACTGCCAAGACATGGCAGCGCCGGGCCGTCAAATCGGCATTCCGGCATTCGTCAACGCGCCGCCCATGCCTCGCCCATGCTGGGACGAGGCGGTGCCCAAATTGACGGAGGAACTCCGCCTTATTCAAAGGCGGATCGAGTTCCTCACGAGGGCGATGGCTCCCCCCCAGCTGGATGGGGTCGACACCGTCATTTGCTGGCTCGGCCGGCAAATCCTCCCCCTGCGGTACAGCCCGCACAAGATGTGTCAGTATTCGCCTACTGACACAGCCTCTCTTCACGTGAGCGAAGAGATATTGCCGGTCGCCGACCTGGCATTCCGGCTCCGCAGCCTCGTCAAGGCGGGGTCGTTGAAGGCGGTTGAGGGCGTGCCCATGCATACCCACGACAATCCTCCCCTCGAGGTGAATATTTTCTTCCTTTACCCCTTGTTTGACAGCTTTGCCGGCTAGGATTGAGTTCCTTTAACATGCCTTCTTTTTCAGCTCTCCGAGTTGAGGGAGGATGACCTGGCTCCCGACTTCTATGAGTCGGAAGCCGGGAAGACGAAGAAGCGCAAGGCGTCCGGCGCTGCTTCCTCCACGGCGAACGCCGAGAGGAAGAAACGGATCGCATCGGCTACCGAGCCGACTCTCGCCAACATTGGCGAGAATGCGGGGATTAACATCCCCCGAAGGTACTCAACTTTGCTTTTTCCAGACGGCGAACCTTTTGAACATTGGCTGACTTATTGTGCTTGCTTTTTGTTTGAAAGGGAAAGGGTCGCAACCTCCTGGTTGATGACCAGGCTCCTTGGCAAAGGAAAACGACCGCAAGGCGGCTCGCCGGCCACCGTGCCGCCAACTCCCCCGCTCCACGCCGGCAGCTTCATGGATGACGCTCGACGCCAACCTCCAGCTCCGGCTTCAGGTGCTCCGCCAAAGATCCCCTCCGCCGATCGCGCGCCGACAACTCCTCTACTACTGGCTGAGGCTCATGCCGATGATGCCGCTCAATCGCGCGCCGCCAATGAAGGTTTGCTGGAAACGACTGCCGGCGGGTCTCGGAGGGCAGCTCCGACTACGGGAGGCGGCAAAGTCAGAGACCCTTGGTCTACCTTTAAGGAGGCCAAGGAGTCAACTTTGGCTTTTGCCGCCTTTGCCTCGCAGGCCTTTGACGACTTGGAGGGCGACCTATCTGTAAGTTTCTACCCCTCCGGCATATACATAGTCTTTCCCCCGAGCACTTAGATGGCTAGTCAAAAGAAACTTTGACTGCCGGCTTAGTGGTTATTCGACAATATGTTATATGCTTTTGGTTTTTCTTGCAGGGCCTTGTGTCCGCCAACGTCGAGCTTGTCTCCTCGCGAGTCGAGATAAACCGGCGCCACCGCGACCTGAAGAAGGAGTGCGAGGCCAAGGACAGGCGGATCGCCGAGCTGGAGGCGGCCCGCAAAAAAGATGAAGGTAGGGTGGATCCCTTTCTCCAACTATGCTTTTGACCTATGTTTCCGTCAATCATTTAGCTTAGCGAATCCATATTTGTAGAACTGCTAGACCACGCCCAGGATATCCTGAAGGCGTCCACTGATATGCAAGCTCTTATGAATGAAGCTTCAGACTTGGCGGCCGCCAACTTGGAGTTGAAGGCGGCTCATCAAAAGGAGATGGAGGCCCAGCAACTCAAGTTTGCGCAGGAATCCAGCCAGCTCACTGGTGAGCTGGAAAGCCTGCGCAACAAGTTGGCGGAGGCGGAGAAGATGGCTGCGGAAGAGATATCCAAGCAGACTTCTCGCGCCCAAACTGCAGAGGACGCGCTGGCAACTCATATGATTGAGTTGTCGGCTTTCCATAACTCGGTCCTTGGTAATTTCTCGCTCATTTTTTGATACTGCCATGTTGCTTTTAGCCTGAGCCAAACTTATGGCTTTATTTTTTATGCAGTTCCCGCCGGTTTAGGCAATGACAAGGTTGTCAGCCCCCGCCTGGATCGCCTTGCGCGTCTGGGCGAGCTGATCGCCGAGACTTTGGCGGCGTCCAAACGGTTTGCCGCCAAGTTCTTCACTTCGTCTGGCAGTCAGGAGCCGACCGAATTCAGCGACGTGCCCGCCATCCTGGAGCAGGCGACCAAATTGCACAAAAGCTCGCTGAAGTCGGCGGCGCGGGGTGGAGCCAAGACTGCCCTTGGGTTCTTCATGGCGCACTACCCCGAGGCGGAGATAGAAGCCGTCACTGAAGGCATGCCGTCTACGTACGAAGACGGTAGCGAGGTTGAGCCGGTCGCTGTGCTGGACAGCGTTGCCGGCTACGCCACGCGAGTCGCCGACATGGTGGACACTTCAATCTTCTACCGGCGCCATCCTGTGCCTGGCGGAGAGGGAGCTGAAGCTGCCGGCGCGGCCGAGGCGGAGGGGAGTGACAGTTCCGGGGCTGAAGTTGTGAGCCCCCAAGCCTGATATAGACGCTCCCCTGAGCCATATGTTTTCTTGTCCTTGCCTCCCACCAGCCTTATTTTGTCGGCCCCTGAAACAATGCAACATTTGTAATATTTTGTATATACTTTTGCTGTTGCCTTGTTAGGCGGAAACTAGCTGACAAGTTTTATTTTGTCTCTATTTATATGGCCCGCCTTAATTTTACCCTGACTTATATGCTTGACTTTTTGTATGTTGACGAAACCTCAGTCGGTAACTTTAGTTGAAACAACCAGGGCTAGACCATTTGTTTAGAATCAGAGACCAAAGCCAACATGTTGGTGTCAAAGACATACTACTAGGCGAACCGCATATAAGTAATCAGAGGCAAAGGAATTAGGCGGCGCAAAAAAGTTTGTTTTTTGCTTTAGTTTGGCTCGAAAGCTGCAAGTATCTACCAGTTTGAACCTTTGCACGGAGCTAGAAAATAGGTAACTTAGATACATAGGGGAAATATGATTGCAAGAAAAGATAAAAGATGGCATGCATCAAACACAGATGAGGAACCATAGACTTTTATTTCATAATCATATTTAACTTATTACAATTATAAATTGCTAAGTGTAGAAAGGACGTAGCTGCTCAATATTCCAAGGCCGTCTTGTTTGCTCGAACGGATCGTCAATGCCTCTCTTGCGCTTGGTTCCCCTTTTTCCTGCCGCCTTCTTGCGCATTTTCTTTTCTTCTTCGTCGCGGATGTCGGCTAGGTAGAAGGAACCATTGAGCAGCGCCTTTGTGACTATAAACGATCCTTCCCATGGCGGGGATAACTTGTGCAAGCCTTTTCTATCTTGAATTAGGCGGAGAACCAGGTCACCTGTTCTAAAGCTTTGCTTCCGCACTCTCCGGCTATGATAGCGGCGGAGTTGTTGCTGGTACAAGGCGGAGCGATGGAGAGCGACGTCTCTTTCTTCGTCTAGCAGGTCTAGGCTATCCTGTCTTGCACCTTCTACGTCTTGCTCGATGTAGGCTTGAACTCTTGGGGAATCGTACTTCATGTCGGTAGGTAGCACTGCCTCTGCGCCATATACTAAGAAGAAAGGAGTGTAGGCGGTGGATCTGTTTGGCGTTGTGCGCAAACTCCATAATACCGACTGTAACTCATCTGCCCAAGCGCCGGCTGCCCTATGTAATGGAGCTTCGAGACGAGGCTTAAGTCCTGATAAGACTAGGCCGTTTGTACGCTCTACTTGCCCATTGGATTGAGGGTGTGACACGGATGCCAAATCAAGCCGGATGCCCAGATCACTGCAGTATTCTTCTATATCGCCTTGAGACAAATTGCTGCCATTATCGGTGATAATGCTGTGTGGAACTCCAAACCGAGAGATGATTCCCCAGAGAAAATTGGTGGCTGTTCGTGCGTCAAGTTTGCTGATCGGTTTGGCCTCGACCCATTTGGTGAACTTGTCGACAACGACCAATAGGTGAGTGTACCCACCGCGCGCCTTTTTGAAGGGACCCACCATGTCTAAGCCCCAGACCGCGAACGGCCAGGTGATTGGGATCGTCCTTAGCTCCTGTGCCGGCAAGTGAGGTTGACGGGCGTACAACTGGCAACCTTTGCATGTCTTGACGATGTTCTCGGCATCTTCTTTGGCGGTGAGCCAGTAGAAACCTTGGCGGAAAGCTTTGGATACAATGGACCTAGCGGAAGCATGATGCCCGCAGGCGCCAATATGTATGTCCTTCAGAATTTCCCGGCCTTCCTCCGGCTGTATGCACCGCGGATAGATGCCACATGTGCTTCGCTTGTATAGCTCGCCTTTTATTATCGTGAATGCTTTGGCTCGCCTTATGATCTGCCTTTTTAGCACCTCATCGTCCTCCGGCAACTTTTGGTCGATTAGAAAATCGAGATATGGGACTGTCCAATCCGGCTGTGTTAAGTAGACAACGAGACTTGCCGCTTCTACCGGTTCTTCTGAATCGGGGTCCATCAAATCGGCGCCTTTAATGGATGGCTTGTGCAATTGCTCCAGGAAGATATCTTTTGGTACCTTTTTGCGTTCCGATCCCAGTCTTGCAAGTGTATCTGCCGCCTCATTCTCAGCTCTTGGAACATGTCGGACTTCGTAGCCTACGAAGTTTTTTGCAAATTCGTCAACTTTGGCTCTGTAAGCCGCCATTGTTGCGCTTTTCGCATCCCATGTTCCGCTTACTTGCTGTGCGACCAAATCTGAGTCGCCATAACAGAGGATTCTTTTGACGCCTAGGTCGTTTGCCACGTGTAACCCATGAAGCAAAGCTTCGTACTCGGCAACATTGTTGGTTGCTGTGAAGTGGATTTGTAACACGTAGCTAAGCTTGTCACCTTTAGGCGTACGTAGAACGACTCCAGCCCCCGAGCCTTTGAGCATCTTTGATCCGTCAAAGTGCATGACCCAATATTCTGACTCGGGGAGTGTTGTTTCCTCCATAGCCTCTGTCCAGTCGGCGACAAAGTCTGCAAGCCCTTGAGATTTGATGGCGGTCCGTGGTTTATAGACTATATCAAAAGCGGCAAGTTCGATGCCCCATTTGGCGACTCGACCTGTTGCCTCTGCATTGTTGATTATGTCTCCCAACGGTGCCTTGCTGACTACTGTCACTGCGTGTTCCTGGAAGTAATGCCTAAGCTTTCTGGCGGCGAAGAATACACCATAAGCCAACTTTTGGTAATGCGGATACCTCTGCTTGGAGGCGGAGAACACTTCACTGATGAAGTAGACCGGTCGCTGCTCACACGCCGCGGCTT
Source organism: Poa annua (assembly GCA_026929855.1). Lineage (NCBI taxonomy): Eukaryota > Viridiplantae > Streptophyta > Magnoliopsida > Poales > Poaceae > Poa > Poa annua. The sequence goes on along the minus strand of CM049431.1, from coordinate 71,249,153 downwards.
CGCTCTCCTTTCTTTCCACAGCCAAGACAACGCTGACAACAGCTCCTGTTGCCGCGATGTACATCAGCATTGGTTCCTGTGACCGAGGTGCTGCCAATATCGGAGCGGATATGAGGGCCTCCTTAAGTTGTTGTAAGGCGGCGTCTGCCTCTGCTGTCCACTCGAAGTTGTCAGATTTCTTCAGTAGCCGGTAGAGAGGCATTGCCTTTTCCCCTAGGCGGCTTATGAAACGACTGACGGCTGCCGCCGATCCGGCTAGGCGCTGCACGTCCTTCAGACAAGTAGGTCTGGATATGTTTTGGATGGCCTTGATCTTCTCCGGGTTAACCTCAATCCCTCGTTCTGAGACGATGAATCCGAGGAGTTTGCCGGCTGGGACGCCGAAAACACACTTGGCGGGATTGAGTTTCATCTGATACCTCCGGAGATTCTGAAAAGTTTCTTCCAAGTCCTCTAGGAGATCTGCCTTCTTTTTTGACATTACCGCGATGTCGTCTACATAGACGTGAACATTGCGGCCGATTTGTTCGTGCAGGCAGTTTTGCATACAGCGCTGGTATGTTGCCCCTGCATTCTTCAAGCCGAAAGGCGTTGTAATGTAGCAGAAAGTTCCGTATGGAGTTGTGAAAGATGTTTTCAGCTGATCTGACTCTCTCATCTTGATTTGGTGGTATCCTGAGTAGGCGTCCAGAAAACAAAGCAGCTCGGAGCCTACTGTGGAGTCTACGACTTGGTCAATTCTGGGCAGCGCAAAGGGGTCCTTTTGGCAGCACTTGTTGACACCGGTATAGTCAATACACATCCTCAGCTCTTTATTCTTCTTTGGGACAAGTACAGGATTTGCCACCCAATCGGTGTGTACAACTTCTTTTATGAAATTGGCGGCCTTCAGCCTATTTATCTCCTTCCCTATAGCCTTGCGTCTCTCATCTCCAAAGCGTCTTGTTGCTTGCTTCACCGGCTTGGATCCTTTTATGACGTTGAGCGAGTGCTCGGCAAGTTCCCTCGGTACACCAGGCATGTCGGAAGGTGACCATGCAAAGATGTCACGATTCTCACGGAGGAACTCGACGAGCGCGCCTTCCTATTTGCTGTCAAGGTTGGAGCCGATGACAACTTGCTTGGACTTGTCACCTGGGATGAGGTCCGCCTTTTTGGTGTCTTCTGAAGCTTCGAAAGTCTTCTTGACATCCATCTTTGGCTTTGGCATGGAGTTGTCTGAATCCGCCCCGAGCAGCGCGAGTTCTTCCTTATGGATGACGGCTTCTGCGAAGGCGGCCATGCCACGCTCGCACTCCTTGGCTTTCTTGAAGTTGCCGGAAACCGTGATGGTTCCGTTTTCTCCCGGCATTTTAAGCTTGCTGTATATGTAGCACGGCCTTGCCATGAACTTGGCGAAAGCCGGTCGTCCGAAGATTGCATGATAGGCGCTTTTGAAGGGGACAACTTTGAACCGGAGGAACTCTGAGCGGTAGTTCTCTTTTGGTCCGAAAGTTACCTTCAGCCTGATGCTTCCCATTGACTTTGCTTGCCTGCCGGGCACTATGCCATGAAATGTGAGGTTGCTGTGATCCAGCTGATCCTCTGACAGGTTCATGCGGCTTAGCGTGTCGTAGTACAGGATGTTGAGGCTGCTGCCGCCATCCATGAGTACCTTTGTGAGTCTGAAGTTGTCGACAATGGGGTCGACGACAAGGGCGTACTTGCCTGGGTGAGGGACGTGATCAGGGTGGTCGGACCGGTCCCAAGTGATTGTTGCCTCCGACCAGTTCAAGTACTGAGGGACGTCCGGCATTGTCGCGTTGAGTTCGCGCATCTCCGCCTTATCCGCTTTAGCCGAAGGCGTGCCGACAAAGCACACAAGAGATTCTTTGACCTTCGGATACGGCTTCTTTTCTTGGCGGCTGCGTCCTCTTCGCTTGAGATAGACATGTCGTCGTCATCCTCATCCTCCTTGCTGTCTTTCTTGTCGTTCTTCTTTGACTTTTTTGACTTCCAGCCGACTGTGGGATCCTTATTGGAGTCGTCCATGAAACGGCACTCTCCAAGCATGTGGTTGACCTTGCCCAATGAGGCGTGGATGGGACACGGCAAAAGCTTTGCCTGTTCGTAAGTGATTCGCGCCGCCTTAGGCCCTGAGCCGGCTTCGCGATTATCTTTCTTATTTTTCCACTTCTTTTTGCCGGCGTTTCCTTGGAACGCTACGGCTACCTCGTTGGAAGGTCCGGCCTTGTCATCCGCCGCCTGTTTGCGCTTGTTGTTCCGCTTTGGTATGATGTTGACGTCTGGGTCATCGTCCCGGGCGTCGTCATCCGCCGCCGCGTATTGGGCGGCTAGGTTTAGCATCTCACCAAGGTCCGTGATTTGCTCGCGGACGAGCCTATGACGGAGCAAGGACTTCTTCTGTAGGCCCGTGTAGAAGGCATGGATAGCCTGAGCGTCCGAAACACCATGACAGTTGGCCTTTTCGGATATCCAGCGGCTGACAAAATCTGTCATGGTTTCGTCCGGCTTTTGGATGCAGCGCTGCAAATCCGTGTAGGTATTTGGGCGCTTGTATGTTCCTTGGAAGTGCTGGGAGAAAACCTTTTCCATGTCGTACCAGCTATGGATGGACTTTTCAGGAAGGTTGTCGATCCAAGCTCTTGCCGTGCCTTCCAACATGAGAGGTAGGTAGCGGACGGCAATATGGCTGCTCCCGCCGGCAATCTCTATGGCCATGGCGTAGTCGGAAAGCCATGAGTCCGGCTTAACAAGGCCGTTGTACCTAGAACAGTTTTTTGACACTGATGTCATGTCCTTGGGGAACGGCTCTTTGCGGATGGCGTCACCGAAGCACTTTGGTCCAGAGTATAGCGGCTCCTTTCCTCTTGCTATGTCTTGTAGGCGGTGTCGTGCGTCTTTTGGATCGAGCTGCCGTGCGCCTCTGTTTGCGTCCGGCTCGTCCTGCGCCGCCCGGCTTATGCTGCGCCTGGGCCCTTCTACCTCCTCTCTCCTCTTGCTGCCAGTGCTATGCTGCGGAGACCGGCTGCGGCCTCTCCTTGGAGGGTCGTTGCCGGCATCTTTTCTAGGCGGCTACCTGTTGTTCCGGCTACCGCCATTGTCGCGTCTTGGCTGAGGTGGAGGTGGTAGGTCTCCTCTTCTTCCCGTCCTTGAATTCTCGTCCCGCCTTAGCTTTGGCGGCGGTGCCTTCTTTGGAGGTGGCGTTGCCTTCCTTTTGTCGCCATGGCTACTGGAGCCAGACGGGCCTTCGGGGTCGGCACCGGGTGCAGCTTTGCACTTGCCTGACTTAGACTCTAGGTCTCCCCCGCGGGCATCCGCCATGTGGCCGTAGGAATCAGCGCGAGCTTGTTGTTCTAGGGCCTTGCTTACGAAGTGTCTTGCGTTGGCCAACTTTTCTTCCGCCGTGTAAGTGTTGTCATCCAGGGTATCTAGCGTGGCAGCCGCGTTGAGGATAGGGGTGCAGAAGACAACGTCCCCCCTTCTATCCACTCGCTGTGGTGCCGTACGCCAGTCGAACCCTAGGTCTTGAGCCGCTGTCGTTGCTTGCGTAGGCGGCTCTTTTCCACGGCGGTTTTTTGATGACCTTTTCTCCTCGAAGAGTTGCCGGCTTGTTTTGGCCGACATCTTCTCCTGCTCTTTCTTGATCTTCTTCGCAAGGCTCTCAACGTGCTCCTCTCTTTTTCGTAGGAAGTCAGAGTGCTTAAGCATGTTAAGCCTGAGTTCTTCCACTTCGTCGAGTGGGGTGTTTTTGTTTACCGGAGTATTCATGATCTCGTCTACTTCTTTGATGACGGAGAGCAAATCCGTGGGTTTGCTGCTGCCGCCTTTCTCGAGGCCAGTTTTCTTCTTTGCGCACACCTTGTCGGAACTTTCGATGAGTTGGCCGGCAGTGGTGTCTCCGGCTTCTTCCGCCGGCTTGATTTGCGCTTCTGAAGTAACTGGGGTTTTCTCGTGACCGACAACAACCATCATAGCCAGCTTGTCAGGCATGTCTGTATCCGCTGCACCCTCTGAGGGAGCCGGATTTCCACTGGAAAAGCGGGTTTTGATCTTCTCTTCGAAGAGACTAGCATCATCGTCGGAGTCATAGTCTATGTTGACTTGAACGGTAGATCTGGATCCGGCATCTGACATCGCATCCTCCTGCAGAGCAGGGAGGTTTGATTCAGGATCGTTGTTTTCCGGCTGGGAGTCGGATCCCAGTCCGACAACTCCGACGAAGTGGAAATCAGATTCGGCCGACTCCTGGGAGAAGGCGGATTCAGATCCATCTTGCCGGTCGACTGGTTGGTCGAAGGGTTGGTGGGTGGGGTTGTAGAAACGCGGTAGGCCGTACGCCTCTGGCGTGTACCCGATGAAGACGTCGATCCCTCCGATCGGCACGATTGCGCATCCGATAAGGTAGTCGTCCGCCGGGAGCCAGGACTCATCCGAGTTGACGTAGCTATGGCCGTCAAACCTTGTGACGCGACCGACGGTGATCTGCTTGCCCACGCCGCCAAGTGTTCCCGCCTGGAACGTGACGCCAGGAACCTTATGCCCCACGGTGGGCGCCAACTTTCGTTGTATCGGCATAATTGATAGGAGACGGGGGTCCTCTAGCCTACGTATGGATTGGGGGGAAGAAGGTTGGTGTCGTCGAGGTCGGGATTGAACACGGCGAGTTTACCCATCTTCGGATCCCACAGCGGTGGCGGGATCCTACGTACTGCTATAATTCACTATGAGGCAATAGCCGTGAACAGGTTACAATGTGTTTGATGCGTCTTGAAGCGTCCTCTAAAGGCTTCCTGGTGGCCGGCTTATATAGGCGGCCAGACCCCAGGATACAAGGCAAGTACTTGTCCGGCAAGTAATCAGAGTCCTAGACCTAGCCGGCTTAGTTGCCGCCTTCCGTCTTGGGCTCGGTGGCTTGATGGGCTTAGGCCTTCCGCCTTCCTTGGACCGTCCGCCTACTTCCTTGCACGTCAGCTATCTGGGCCGCCCGGCAGGCCTTGGCCTTACCACCCTTGGGCCACCCTGGACTAGCCGGATTGATCCATGCTGGTTATACCCCTAGTTGATATATCCCCAACAATAGCATTGCTATGCAAGCCATGTTAGACCTCTTTATTCCTGTGTCTAGGTTCCTATGAAAATACTTAGTAGAATAGTGATTCTATGCAAAACTATTTTGATGAAAAAGATAAAGTTTACTAAGTTTTAATCAAACACCTGGGTGGAAATTGGTTGCTTGGCTGTATGAGTTGAGTGTTGTTCCCAGGGGATTTACCTGTGGAATATTCACTTGTGGAAGGCCACCCAGGAGCAAAGGAATCTGAAGAACTCCAAGTGAAGATTGCTTTTCGTGCAGCCATTGCCAATATGGGCTCTGGCTTGATCAACTAAGCTGCGTGGACTCTCCCTGGCCTGACAGGTGGTGGTAGAGGATTTGTAGGTGGAGTGCGTCAGGCCAGAGTGGGAGGGAAAATGCTTCTGAAAGATCTCGTCTCATTCTTTCCTTTCCTTATCACAAATGGTGTGTAAAGGGTAATTTGGGTTGAATGGGTACAATGGTGAACGTGCACAACCTCTGCAGAGTTAAAATCTAAGTACTTAGCCGTGTCCCCGGAAACGGACAATTGAGCAGCTGAACGAGGATGTCAACGGAGGATTCCACCATTCCAACTTATAAATTAAAACTTGATGGGTGAACAAGGGTAGAATGAGGCAGTGGATTTCATGCCACGGATGTCTCGAATAGAACAAAAGTGTTTTTCAAAAAGTTAGGGAAAAACTTGCTTTCTGCAAAATAGCCTTGAGCTCCAACAGCCAAATAAGCATATAGGTCATAGAGTTATTCCTCTAAGTGTCCACCATAGTGTCACTTGCCAGTTCCATTTTAATGGTTCTGACCCACGTTGTTGCAATATATATCTTATTACAGACTGTCCTGATGATGAGTGAAAGTTTTTACTAAGGGTTTCGAGTCTTCAACCAACATGCTCGCCTGTGGCACATGATGATGTTTGGGGACTCCCGGAAGAATAAATTTTCCGTTGTTTACTCTGTTCACTGCTAGCTTTATGCTATGCAAATTTCTAATGAATATTTTCTAAGTCTGGATCAGCGTTGTAATAAATTGATACTTTGTTGTGATATTACATCGTAACTGTGTGTGCAAACAAATCGATCCAGGGATTTGCACTATACACAGGTATCTGCCATATTTTAGGTGCAGGTACACTACAGTCAACGATACGTAACAGAGTTCTTGTCATCTTCCATACTAAGCAAGTTAAGGGTGGTTCCGATTATTTTTTAAAACAAGCCTTTATCATATTCATTTCCTTTTTCTCTTTACTTTCACGCCTTGACACTCCGCCCCACCTTTCTAACATAACCATGGCTAGCCGAATTCACGGGTGCCCACCAATCAATCTCAAACCATGGAGGAGTGCCTATATTTTTGAAAAACTCAACCTTTGATATAGTGGTCTGACCACCCCTTTGCAATATTAATGACGAGCAGATTTAGCATGCAAGTCATGGGTTACTTAATTAGTACGGAAGATAACAAACCCAACTATTATTTCCTCATGAGCTAGTGAATAGTGACACAAAAAAGGGATAGTAATTTTGAATAAAGATAGCACAAGAAGTATTTACTTGGAGTGGAGCAAAATACCACATAGTAGGCAGATATGGTGGACACAAATGGCAGGGGTTTTGGTTCAAGATTTGGATGTATGAGAAGCATTCCCTCTCGATGCAGGTCTTTGGCTAGCAAGGTTGGGTAGGAAGCATAAGCGTTGAAGGATACAAACAAACATACATGTAGTAAAAGAAAATCATGCAATTCTTACTTGAAAGCACACACAATTTTAAGTTGTGAATTCTAAGCTTGTCATCGACAAGTGAGAAAGATCAATGATGCTATATTCTACATGTGATTCTTTTTCCTCATTAAGTCTCAAAATATTGTAGCTGCAGACAAATGCTATGTTTGCCAAAACCAAAGATTTACTATATGTTCCCAAAGTGATCACCAATACTGAATGACAAGATCAATCATACATGATAAAAGTTGCAACCTAAAATAATGTGTGCAGAAAATAAATGATAACACTTCTCATTAATATTCCATAACGACAACTCACACCAAGGGATACATAGATAACCAACTAAAAGAGAAACACTTCCACATTGCAAATCATCATATAAGATAACTTCCCTACTCATGATATGACACTACTGAAAAGTAAAAGATGAAAGATAATGGTGATACCGCGACACTCCCCCCAAGCTTGGAACAAGCTAAGGGAGATGCCAATACCGATGAGTAATTACTCCTTCGGTGGCAATGATGACGAGACATCTTGATCCAGCTTCCAAGGTAATGGTTCTCCATCAACAAACGATGCATGGGTCTCGATGATCCTGAAACTCGCAGCGTGCACTGATGCGTTTAAACCTGGTTTCACACTCATAGTTCTGATTCTGAACATCATAGAGTTGCGCCTGAAGAGCGTTGGTGGTCTTGTGGAGTGAGAGGATGTCCTCGCAGAGCTTTGAAGTCTCCTCTTTGTGCTTGGCCATAAGTTCAGACACGATTCGGTGAACAATGTCCACCTCACGCCGCGCCATGTTCTTGTACTTGAAAACTTCTTGTTCCAGGCTCTTCATCCTGTCCTCCCGGCTTCCTTCTCCTTGCGGGCCCTGAACATCTTAAACTTGTAGCTTCCCTTGCTTGAGAGACAACTCTTTGGGATGCATCTTCAACTCGTTCATGTACGGGTTGACGACGTTGGCAAAGAAACTGTCCTTGGAGGGCTCGGATGAAGACATGATGGCTCTAGATCCACAGCTAAAAATCTGGCTGAAACAACTCGAAACAAAAACACGTCGAAAACACGATATATGGACCTCGGGGCCTCAGGTGAATTTATAGAAAAAATTTACGAAATAGAAGGAAGGCAACAGTAAGAAACCGAGTAGGAGAGGAGCTCCAAAGCCGCCACATCGCCTGCTGGCGCGGCCAGCAATGGCGCCGCGCCACGTGGTGGTGTGGTTGCCTCGGACTTCGTGTCCTGTTCGTTTTCGTCTCATATTTTGAAGGAGATATGCCCTAGAGGCAATTAATAAAGGGTATTCTTTATCATATCTCGTTTGTTCATAATAGATTTTTGTGTCATGCTATAACCGTATTAAGCGGAAACATTAATACGGGTGTGATGCGTAAACAACCAGGTCCCTAGTAGCATCTACTAAGCCTAGTTTCGTTGCGCGATGGATGATCGAGGTTTACCAATCATAGGGCATGGCGCCGGTCGGCAATGGAAGTCATATCGTTGGAAAACGTTGTGATGGACATACCCAGATTTGGAGGACGTAGTCGTTACGCCTTTGACCATGAGATCAACTCTTACTGTTATTCCTGGAAGATACTTTGATCGCACCAAACGTCGTATCTTATTTAGTATGACAATAACGGTGATACTTTTGGGTATCGAAAAAGAGTAGTTGAGACGAGGGGTCAAGAGCGGGATTTGCCAGTCCGCATAGAAAGATAGATACTCTAGGGCCCACTCGGTGAGATCATGTCTAATGAGCTTGCAAGCATGTGACTAGGTCACGGAGACATGAAATCATAGACGAGTAGAAGATAGCATTGTCGGTAACGAGGTCAAGCTAGGTATGGAGATATCTATGGAACGACGCTCGGACACGCTAAGTATCGCCATGGCAAAAGGTTTAAGACTTTGTGTTCAGATCTGATAGATGAAAGTCATTCTTTATATCACAGGGATTAATTCATGCGGTCCAGGCCAACGAGTTAGTCGTTGATCATAGAGGAGTCTTGATCATACCTGTTATGATATCGAACCGCTAGGGTAACACACTTAAGGGGTTTTGACAAGAAAACCGGAAAGGAAAGAGATCACCGGGAATGTCCCGGGAGAGGTCCGATGGAGATCGGGCAGCAACGAAAGAGTTTTCAGAGATAGAATAAATTATATATAATATGTTTGAATTAATTAGTGTAATTAATGTGCAAATATGATTTTATATATATATTTAGCCTGATTTCCCTAAATGGGCCTTCTGGTCGAAAGAAGGCCCAAGAGGGGAAAAATTCCCTAGGGAATTTGGTGGGGGGCTTGGAGGCCGGACTAGGTGGGCCAAATGGGGCCCACCAGGTCCGGCGCACCGGCCATACCTCACCAGGCTATGTGGGGATAGTCCCACATTGCCTGGTGAGCAGGTTGGCTCCCCCTGGGAGCCTATATAAGAAGGGGCACCCCTGGCCTTGTAATTCACCAATTAATTCCCCAATTCTCTCTTGATTTCATGATTCCCTTTGTGGGAGTTGCGCCGAGTTGAGAGGGGGATCTCTTCCACCATAGCCCGCTGCCGCGCTGCTGGTGTTCCGGTCCAGGTCTTCCGCTGCTCGTCCTGGACTGGAGCTTCGGAGGCCGTCGTTTCCACCGTACGTGTGTGACGCCCTGCGAGGTGCGGCGCTAGCGGTACTCGGAGGTCTGCTTCCTCTACACGAACTTGAGGTCGGCTTCGTCGGTCTTCATCGACAATGTTTGTGCGGGAACGTAATCCCCGCTTTCGGTCTACAAGGGTATGTATTCCGATCTCTGTTCGTACCACTATATCTGCATAGAATAGATCTTGGCATGTTTTAGGGATATCGTTGCTAGGAATTTTTTTGTTTTCTACACCCGATCCCCTTCAGTGGTATCAGAGCCGATCTATCATAGATATAGCTGTATGCTGTTAGAACCCGTGCTCTGCACGGGGGCACCGTTCCTGTTATTTGCTACCCTCTAGCGTGCACTTGTGATTCCAGCGGCATCGAGTTGATGAAGCGGCCCGGACCGACTTTACGCGTACGCTTACGCGAGACTGGTTCCACTACTGACATACAACTTGTACCGTATCTGTGGCTGGCGGGTGTCAGTTTCTCTCTCTTTAGTTGGTCTTCGCATTTTCAATGGAGGGTCCGAAAGGGATGCTTAAATATGCAATTATTGGATCGTTGTTGTGGTCATAAGGTTCGTAGGTATGAAGAGGTTCTATTTACGCAAGCCCCAAGCCACGTAAAATATGCAAAAGATAAAGTAGAAGCGTCTAACTTTATTTTGCAGGGGCTATGTGATATGGTCAAGGTAGGGTTATTAAATTGTTTATAAACTGCGGCGCCAAGAAGACCATGACGCAATGGACTATATCACATTGCATTACATTTGATGTTTTGTGTGCATCTTATATTGTGTGATTATATATATAGTATATATTAGTTACGCGGCGGTAATTATATAAGATGATCCCTTCAAAATACCACTAGTGTTCTCCCTCCAACGCGCACCACCAAGAAAGTTCTATGTTATGAGGCAGGCCGTGACGATCGGGCGTCAGACATATCGTCGTTCGCGTACAGTGGGTGTAAGCCATGTTGCACAAGCGTCAGCGTGGAGGTTATGGTGGCGAGCCTAGCATATGCAGATATGGCCTCGGAACAAGGAGACCGAAAGGTCAAGCACGAGTCACAAAATTGGTGTGGCGGACAGTTGTCTACTCTTGAAGTTGTGCCGCCGGCTCTGATGATGAGGGGTGGTGCAATGGATGGGGGTCGTGTAATCGCTTAAACGACCAGGAGGGATGTTCGTTTGAGTGGGAGTTATGTTAGTTATTTTCTAAAAATACTATAACTCAAAATTATTATGAACAAAGTCTTATGTTGTTGCAAATTCCATTGTAGATGTCTCGCCCCTTGTTTAAGCTAGGTCTATTCCTTGAGAAAGAAAAGCTTAAGACCAATGGGTCAAACTTCATGACCTGGTTCCGCAACCTGAGGATCCTCCTCACTCCCCATAGGGTGGCCTACGTCATTGAGGCTGCCATAGGTGACCCTCCCGCAGATGAAGCCTCTGAGGATGATAAGAAGGTCTTGCAGACCAGATCGGAGGATTCTGCCTTTGTCCAGAGTGGCATGCTCTACGCCATGGAAGCCGACCTGTAGAAGCGCTTCGAGAAGATGAGCGCCTTTGAGATTATTTCTGATCTCAAGGTTGTCTTTGCGCCGCAGGCTAAGGCTGAGAGATATGAAGCTTCTGAGCTTTTCTTCTCGGCCAAGATGGAGGAGCATAGTAGTGTGAGCGAGCATGTGGTCAAGATGTCTGGCTACGTTCAACGCCTGAATGCTCTGGAATGCAAGATTCCCGATGAGCTGGCGATTGATAGGGTGTTGCAATCGTTGCCCCCTAGCTATAAAGGCTTTGTCATGAACTGCAACATGCAGGGCGTGGCTAAGTCCCTGGGTGAAGTGTTCGTGATGCTCAAGACTGCTGAGGTCGAGATTAAGAAGGAGCACACGTTGTTGATGGTCAACAAGACTGTCGATTTTAAGAAATCCGATGGCAAGGGAAAGCAGAGCTGGAAGTCCAGGAGGGAGGGCAAGATGATTGCCAAGCCCAATACAAACAGATCTGGTCCCAGAGCTAGCGTGGAGTGCTTCTACTGCAAGGGAAAATGTCACTGGAAGCGCAACTGCCCAAGTACCTGGAGGATAGAAAGTTTGGCAAGACAATCGACAAAGAGCAAGGTATATTTGATATACATGTTATAGATGTGTACCTTACATCCGCCCGGAGCAACACGTGGGTATTTGATACTGGTTCTGCTGCTCATATATGTAACTCTCAGGAGGAGTTACGGAATAGATGGCGGTTGGCTAAGGATGAGGTGACGATGCGCGTCGGCAACGGATCGAGAGTCGACGTGGTGGCCGTCGGCACACTCCCTCTACATCTACCATCGGGATTAGTTTTGGTTTTACATAAGTGTTATTTTGTACCATCCTTGAGTGTAATTATAAGTGGGTCTTGCCTGTTACGAAACGGTTATTCATTTAAATCAGTATCAAGCAGTTGTGCTATTTATATGAATGATATCTTTTATGTTGATGCTCCCAAGAATAATGGTTTATTCTTGTTGAATCTCGATCGTAGTACTCACATCCATAACATAGAAGCCAAATGGATTAAGTGTAGTGATGATACCGCCATGTATATGTGGCATTGCCATCTTGGTCATATTGGTGTAAAGCGCATGAAGAAACTCCACTCCGATGGACTTTTGGACTCGTTGGATTTCGGATCCCAAGATGCATGCGAACCATGCCTTATGGGCAAAATGACCAAGACACCGTTCAAAGGTTTCATTGAACGGGCGTCGGATTTATTGGGGATCATACATACAGATGTGTGTGGACCGATGAGTGTTTCAACACGCAATGGTTATCGTTACTTCGTCACCTTCACTGATGACTTGAGTAGATACGGTTATATCTACTTGATGAAACACAAGTCTGAAACTTTTGAAAAGTTCTAAGAATTCCAAAGTGAAGTTGAGAATCAGCTTAACAAGAAAATCAAGCACCTCCGATCCGATCGTGGTGGTGAGTATTTGAGTTTTGAGTTTGGCACACATCTGAAGAGTTGTGGCATCGTACCCCAACTTACGTCTGTCGGAACACCGCAACGTAACAGCGTGTCCGAGCGACGTAATCGTACTCTACTGGATAGTGTTCGATCTATGATGTCTCTTACCGATTTGCCCGTGTCCTTCTGGGGTTATGCGTTAGAAACAACCACATTCAATTTAAATAGGGCTCCGTCCAAATCCGTTGAAACGAGACCGTATGAATTATGGTATGGCCAAAAGCCTAAGTTATCGTTTCTGAAGGTTTGGGGTTGTGAGGCATATGTTAAGAAACTACAGCCCGACAAACTCGAACCAAACTCGGAGAAAGTCGTCTTTGTAGGATTTCCGCGGGAAACCGTTGGATACATCTTCTACAACCAAGCTGAGGGCAAAACTTTTGTCGCGAAGACCGGTACCTTTCTAGAGAAGGAGTTTCTCGCGAAAGGAGTAAGTGGGAGGAAGGTAGACCTCGATGAGATCGTTGATCCTGAACTCGAGATTCCGAGTGGCTCAACGGAAGTAATTCCATAAACGTCCTCCGTGGATGGAGTGGGAGAAACTGTCGAGGAAAATATTCTACCTCGTAGGTCTGGTAGATCTCGGATCGCACCAGAATGGTATGGCAATATGGTTTGCACCGTCATGTTAATTGAACAAGACGAACCTACAAACTACAAGGAGACGATGGCGAGTCTAGAGTCCGAGAAATGGCTTGAAGACATGAAATCCAAAATAGGATCCATGTATGATAACAAAGTGTGGACTTTGATGGATATTCCCGAAGGGCACAAGGCCGTCGAGAATAAATGGATCTTTAAGAAGAAGACTGATGCTGACGGTAATGTGGCCGTCTATAAAGCTCGGCTTGTCGCAAAAGGTTTCCGACAAGTTCATGGGATTGACTACGATGAAACTTTTTCACCGGTAGCGATGCTTAAGTCTATTCGGATTTTGTTAGCAGTTGCTGCCTATTATGATTATGAAATCTGGCAGATAGACGTCAAAACAGCCTTGTTAAATGGAAACATTGAGGAAGAGTTGTACATGGTACAACCGGAAGGTTTTGTCGATCCAGGAAATGCTAACAAGGTGTGTAAAATTCAGCGATCCATCTATGGATTGAAGCAAGCATCTCGGAGCTGGAATCTTCGCTTTGATGAGGTAGTCAACGGTTTTGGATTGTCCAATATTTGGAAGAAACCTGCATTTACAAGAAAATGAGTGGGAGATCGGTTGTGTTCTTAGCACTATATGTAGATGACATATTGCTGATTGGGAATGATGTGGAACTTCTGAATAGCGTGAAGGAATATTTAAACAGTAAATTTTCCATGAAGGACTTAGGAGAAGCTGCATACGTCTTAGGCATAAAAATCTATCGTGATAGATCAAGACGCCTATTAGCGTTGAGTCAAAGTACTTATTTTGATAAAATACTGAAGCGTTTCGGTATGGAGAAGGCAAAGAAGGGTTCTCTGCCGGTTATCAAGAATAAAACATTGCGGAAGGCACAGTGTCCGGTAACGGAACTGGATAAGTCCGATATGACTAAACATCCTTATGCTTCAGCCATAGGATCGATTATGTATGCAATGTTGAGTACTAGACCTGATGTGGCATTAGCTCTAAGTTTGGCAAGCCGGTTCCAGAGTAATCCTGGAATGGCGCATTGGATTGCTGTTAAGAGCATTCTTAAGTATCTCAATAAGACAAAGGAAATGTTCCTTGTCTATGGTGGCTGCGATGAAGAACTTGGCGTAACAGGTTACGTGGATGCAAGTTTCTGCTCAGACCCCGATGACTCTAAGTCACAGACAGGTTATGTGTTCAAGGTGAATGGGGGCGCTATGTGCTGGAGAAGTGGGAAGCAACCCATTATCGCACAATCTACAATGGAGTCGGAGTACATTGCTGCTTGCGAAGCCGCGAATGAAGCTGTGTGGCTGAGGAAGTTCGTCATTGAACTTGGAGTGATCCTGAGCGTGCAAGACCCCGTGATCCTCTTCTGTGACAATACGGGTGCCATTGCTAACGCCAAGGAGCCAAAGTCTCACTCCACCGCCAAACACATTCTCCGATGCTTCCATGTGATACGTCAGTACGTACAAGGAGGCGATGTGAAGATTTGCAAAGTGCATACAGATCTGAATGTGGAAGATCCGCTGACGAAGCCTCTCCCGCTTGACAAGCATGAAAAACACCAGTTAGCTATGGGTGTTAAGCTTTTACCAAATTGTAATCAAGATTAATTTGTACTCTAGTGCAAAGTGGGAGACTGAAGGAGATATGCCCTAGAGGCAATTAATAAAGGGTATTCTTTATCATATCTCGTTTGTTCATAATAGGTTTTTGTGTCATGCTATAACCGTATTAAGCGGAAACATTAATACGAGTGTGATGCGTAAACAACCAGGTCCCTAGTAGCCTCTACTAGGACTAGTTTTGTTACGCGATTGATGATCGATGTTTCCCGATCATAGGGCATGGCGCCGGTCGGCAATGGAAGTCATATCGTTGGAGAACGATGTGATGGACATACCCAGACTTGGAGGACGTAGTCGTTTCGCCTTTGACCGTGAGATCAACTCTTATTGTTATACCTGGAAGATACGTTGATCGCACCAAACGTCGTATTATATTTAGTATGACAATAACGGTGATACTTTTGGGTATCGGAAAGGAGTAGTTGAGACGAGGGGTCAAGGGCTGGATTTGCCAGTCCGCATAGCAGGATAGATACTCTAAGGCCCACTCGGTGAGATCATGTCTAATGAGTTTGCAAGCATATGACTAGGTCACGGAGACATGAAATTATAGACGAGTAGAAGATAGCGTTGTCGGTAATGAGGTCAAGCTAGGTATGGAGATATCTATGTAACGACGCTCGGACACGCTAAGTATCGCCATGGCAAAAGGTTTAAGACTTTGCGTTCAGGTTTGATAGATTAAAGTCATTCGTTATATCACAGGGATTAATTCATGGGGTCAAGGCTTACGAGTTAGTCGTTGATCATAGAGGAGTCTTGATCATACCTGTTATTATATCGAACCGCTAGGGTAACACACTTAAGGGGTTTCGACAGGACAACTGGAAAGGAAAGAGATCACCGGGAATGTCCCGGGAGAGGTCCGATGGAGTTCGGGCAGCGACGAAAGAGTTTTCGGAGCTAGAATAAATTATATATAATATGTTTGATATTAATTAGTGTAATGAATGTGCAAATATGATTTTATAATTTTATTTTCGAATTTATTTAGTCTGATTTCCCTAAATGGGCCTTCTGGTCGAAAGAAGGCCCAAGAGGGGAAAAATTCCCTAGAGAATTCGGTGGGGGGCTTGGAGGCCGGCCTAGGTGGGCCAAATGGGGCCCACCAGGGCCGGCGCACCAGCCATGCCACACCAGGCTATGTGGGGATAGTCCCACATTGCCTGGTGAGCAGGTTGGCTCCCCCTGGGAGCCTATATAAGAAGGGGCACCCCTGGTCTTTTAATTCACCAATTAATTCCCCAATTCTCTCTCGATTTCGTGATTCCCTTTGTCGGAGTTGCGCGGAGTTGAGAGGGGGATCTCTTCCACCATAGCCCGCTGCCGCGCTGCTGGTGTTCCGGTCCAAGTCTTCCGCTGCTCGTCCTGGACTGGAGCTTCGGAGGCCGTCGTTTCCACCGTACGTGTGTGACGCCCTGTGAGATGCTGCGCTAGCGGTACTCGGAGGTCTGCTTCCTCTACACGACCTTGAGACCGGCTTCGTCGGTATTCATCGACAACGTTTGTGCGGGAACATAATCCCCGCTTTCGGTCTACAAGGGTATGTATTCCGATCTCCGTTCGTACTACTATATCTGCATAGAATAGATCTTGGCATGTTTTAGGGATATCGTCGCTAGTATTTTTTTTGTTTTCTGCACCCGATCCCCTTAAATTTTTCCATATTTTCCAAAAATAAATCACATATTCCTGAAAATTAAATTCGTGGACTTTTTCTTACCGAAACTGTACCTTTTCCAAAACAGGTTCTGCGAACTCAGAAATATTTTCCTTAATATAATTCTCTAGAGAAATTGCTTGAATAACATCAACATCTTCATTATAAGAATCTCCTGAAATATAATGCTTGATTCTTTGTCCATTTACCACTTGTGTAGAGTCATCCTTGAGTGAAGCAATTTTTATCGCACCCGAATGAAACACCTCCACGATAACATATGGTCCTTCCCACTTGGAGAGTAATTTTCCTGCAAAGAATCTAAGACGAGAACTATACAATAGAACTTTCTCACCAACATGAAATTCTCTCTTAAGGATTCTTTTATCATGTCATCTTTTAACTTTTTCTTTAAAAAGTTTAGCATTTTCGTAAGCTTCACTTCTCCATTCATCTAAAGAACTCAAATTAAGTAATCTTTTCTCACCAGCAAGTTTAAAATCTCTATTAAGTTCTCTCACTGCCCAATAAGATTTGTGTTCTAATTCTAAAGGCAAGTGACATGCTTTTCCATAAACCATTTTATAAGGAGACATACCCATGGGATTTTTATAAGCAGTTCTATAAGCCCACAATGCATCATTTAATTTACTAGCCCAATTCTTCCTCGTTCTATTAACAGTCTTTTGCAAGATAGACTTAATTTCTCTATTTGATAATTTAACTTGCCCACTAGTTTGAGGAAGATAAGCTGAAAAAAATCTATGATTAACACCATATTTAGCAAGAACTGTTCTAAAACCACCATGAATAAAATGAGAACCTCCATCAATCATAAGATATCTAGGAACACCAAACCTAGGGAAAATAATTTCTTGAAGCATTTTTAATGATGTTTCACCATCAGCATTGTTAGTAGGAATAGCTTCTACCCATTTAGTAACATAATAAACAACAACAAGTATATGTGTATTACCTTCTAAAGAAGGGAAAGGACCCATAAAGTCGAATCCCCAACAATCAAATGGTTCAATAACAAGAGAATAATTCATAGGTATTTCATTATGTCTAGAGATATTAACAACTCTTTGACATTCATCACAAGATAAAATAAACTTTCTTGCATAAAATAAACTTTCATCATCAGAGCTGCTATGGCACTTTCTCAATATCTGTTTTTGTTCATACTTCGGAACACGTCTTCACATAATACCATCAACTCCTTTTTTATATAAGTGTGGGTCATCCCAGAAATAATGAATCAAGTCATAAAAGAATTTTCTTCTTTGTTGATCTGAAAAGGTTGGAGGCAAATACTTCGAAACAATAAAGTTAGCATAATCTGCATACCAAGGACTATCTCGCGAACTCACCCTTATTGCAGCCAATTGTTCATTTGGAATACTATCATTAACATGTATAGGATCATAAGCAATGTTTTCCAATCTAGACAAATTATCATCACCTTTCCTATCTAGAGTGTGCAAATCGAATTCTTGCAAAAGTAATACCCATCTAATAAGCCTAGGCTTTGCATCTTTCTTTTCCATAAGGTATCTAATTGCATCATGATCAGTATGAATAATAAGTTTAGAATCAACAATGTATTGTCTAAATTTATCACAAGCAAACACAACAGCTAGAAATTCTTTTTTAGTTGTAGCATAATGATGACCCACAAGTATAGGGGATCGCAACAGTCTTCGAGGGAGGTAGAACCCAAATTTATTGATTTGACACAAGGGCAGCCAAAGAATATTTGTAAGCTTTAACTGATGATTTGTCAGATCAGCTGCACCTGTGAATAGACTTCCTCGAGGAAGATTATCAATAGCAACAATTTTATAGCAGAGACAGTAGTGAAATAACAGTAGCTGAAGAATTAAGACATCGATTGTGATTGAAGTAGACAACATGATTAAAATACTGTAGGCATAGGGACAGATGTTTGGGCGTTGCATGGACAAGATAATTCATGTAATAACATAGCGTAGGCATTTGCAGATAAATAATATAAAGCATCCAAGCATTAACTATTCATAAGCATGTATTCCAATTTAGTTGGGCGTGCTCTGTAGCGTACCTGCACTTTAAATAAGGCAGATACCTGTGTATAGTGCAAATCCCTGGATCGATTCATTTGCACACACAGTTTACGATGTAATATCACAACAGAGCATCAATTTTATTAGATCGGTGATCCAGAATTACAAAATATTCGATACAAGTTGCATAGCATAAAGCTAGCATTGAAAAAGTACACAGCGGAAATACAATAGAAGTGGGTCTCCAACAACTTCATGTTGCCACAGGCGAGAACATGTTGGTTGTAGACTCGAAACCTATAAACGAAACCTCACTCGTCATCTGAACAATCTGCAATAAGAAAAATATTGCAACAACGTGGGTCAGATTCCATTAAAAATGGAGTCTGGCAAGTGACACTACGGTGGACACTTAATGGAATAACTCTATAGCCTATATGCATATTTGGTTGGTGGAGTTCAAGGCTATTTTGCATAAAGCCAATTTTTCCTATCTTTTTGGAAAACACTTTCTTCAAATCAAGACAAGTATGGCATGAAAACCATTAATCTCATCTTCCCTTGTTCACCCATCAAGTTTTATTTCTGAAGTTGGAATGGTGGAATCCTCCGTTGACGTCCGTGATCAGCTGCTCAAATTGTCCGTACCGGGGACACGGCTAAGTACTTAGTTTTACACTCTGCAGAGGTTGTGCACTTTCACCTTTAGACTCAATTTGTCCGAGAAATCCTATACACGCGGGGTGTATTAAGGAAAGGAGAGAATTGAGACAAGAACTTTCAGAAGAAGAATGCAACCATACTAGCAAGACCCGTTCCACCTATCATCCCCCTACATCTGCTTGTCAAGCTGACAGGTTGCACCCTCACAACTTAATTATTCTAGACAGAGCCCATTGTCAAAAGGTTGCACGGGAAGCAATCGTCACTCGGAGTTCTTCAGATTCCTCTGTTCCCTGGGTGGCCATCCACAAGTGCACTCTCAGGTTGACAACCCCCATGCTCATGGCCCCAAGTATAGTAGAAACTACCTTAGGCAAAGACAACCACAAGCACAGTCCTGAGTAGCCACTCAACATAAACCATTCAACCAATCCACCCAGGTGTTTCATTAACTTAGTGGATGTGTACTCCCATGTTGACAACCACCATGCTCACGGCACTAAGTAGAATAGAAATTCATCCTAGGGGACGACAACCATGAGCACAACCCTGAGTAGTCACTTAACATTTTGCAAAACTTTTCATCAATTGCATAGCATATACATCTACTAAGTATGATATAGGAACCTAGACACAGGAGTAAGGGAATTCTACACAGGTTTAGCATAGCGCTACTATCCTACACATGCATATAAAAATACACTAAGTAATGCATATAGAAAATAATAGGAAGTTTATGAGGTGTGCCACTTGCCTTTGAATGTTGTCGTTGTTCACAACTCTTTTCAACGATACTCGGGACTCTCCGTTCAATCTAACAGTATAGACAAGCAACAATACAACAATCAACAGCAAGCACAACTCCACAATGCATACAAACACATACTAGATGAATAAATAAGTTTTATAAAACTTTCTAAGGAAAATATGTTTATCCATGATGTGCAAAATATTCCTAAGGGCTAGAAATACTTTTTCATGCCATGAAAATCTTTTAAGTTAATACAAGGCAAATAGGGTGGTCCAAAAGGACTAAGGGCTAAGGTCATAAGTTGAATATTTTGTTTTATATCATCTTGAATAAGCACTCTTATGGCTTAGTCTTGATGTGTATAATTATTTAGAGAAAACTGCTAAGTCTATAGTGAAAACAAGATTTGGAAAGAGGGAAAGGATAGAGAGATAAGTGTTGTTGATCCTTCAGACTTCATCTCCAGACTTGTAATATTCTCCTTGATGACTTCTTGAATAATCTTCAGACTTGGTGATTTTTGCATCACTTAGGCGGGTCTTGGATTTAACCGAGTCTTCAAAAGGTCTAAGAGAAGAAAGAAGAAATGAAAGAGAGAGAAAGCAGGACTTAGAAAATATTTCTGGTTGGTCTTCATGAACTTCTTCTTGATTTTTCTTCTAAGTTCTTCTGCTCCTTGAAGATACTTCTGAAGTCTTGTTTTGGCTAAGTCCTTCATTGGCCTTCTAGCTTCATGTTGAAAATCCTAAGTGTCTAGTGCATAGCACTTTTGCCAAAATACTAAGTTTGGAAATCTTCCTAACTTAGAGAAAACTAATGAAGAGATTTCCTATGGGAAATATATCTACATGTGAAAATGAGTTATGCATGCAAAACACTTTTTAAATCCTAAGAAATATCATACAAAATTTGTGATATTTATAAAGTATGCATTTGGCCATAAATGCAATCTAATTAATTTCTATTTTTGGAAAATATAATAAAAGGAATAATTATAATATTAAAGTTTTGTATAATTAAATTTTTATAGCAAAATTTTGTAATTAGTGTTAATAGACAGGGGGCATTTAATTAAATTTATAGCAATTTGATTTAATCAAAAATAATATTTCTATTAATTGTTATGTTGAAAAATACTCAAACTATTCAAATTAACTATATAACTATGAATTCATTCAAATATTATTCAAAAATATTTTATAGCAGTGTCTTCACATTACAAATATTCCAAAGTCTCTAAAACAATTTTATTTACAATTTTTGAATTTACAGATTTAAAGTTATGACAAAAATACTCAAATTCACCATTTGAAATTTGAATATTTTAAACTAAGTCAAATTTGAATTTTGGCAGGTCCAAAATAATCTACATGTCAAGGGCTTTCCAAATATATAAAAATATTTAAATTTGGATGTGCGAGTAAAAAGTTATAACAATTCTAAGTGACAGGGGCTTTTCTGCAAAACTGCCAATTAAATTTAAATAAGAAAATAATTTTCCACGTGGCAGCTGAATGGACGCTGACTGGGCTGCTGACTGGGCTGCTGACGTGGTTAAGTCATTGGATCTGGATCGTCAGATCCAGATCTGACGGTCATGATCTAAATACCGGTTCAATTTTTGGAGATCTAATCCTACGCGTACAATACAGATCGGACGGTCCAGGAGAGGGGCTCACCGTGGCGGCGCTGGGAGGTCGCCGGAGACGGGGCAGACGGCTGCGGCGGCTCGGTCGTGGACCGTTTCGAGGCTCCGGTGCTTCCCCGGACGCGCGGAGGTGACCGCGACGTTCACCGCGGACCGACGAAGACGATGGAGGTGATCCTGGCGTCTCGCGCGTGATCGGGTAGTGGCTGGGCAAGGACGGAATCGCGACGGCGTCGGTGATTTTTTTTTGTTCGTGCTCCTCCTCTAGATTAGCTGCATAAGATGGATGGGAAATAGGTCATGAGACGCGCACGAACACGACGAGGAAAGGGGAGCGCTCTTGGCCAAGGGGAGGGCTCACCTTGCCGGCGAACAGCTGAAACACGCCGGCGGCATTGCGCAAGTCCGGCGAGCAAATTGGGTGGCCTGGGGGCACCATTTGGAGAGGAGGCAGAGGGGAAATAAGGAGGAGGTCGCGGTTCATAAAAGGGCTCGGGGTGGCGTTGAATCCGGTCTTAAATCGCGTGAATTGAAGCGAGGAAACGGCCCGCGGTTTTCGGGCGAGCGTCGAGGCGTGGTCTTCGGGCTTGAAGACGAAGCTGACGTGTGGGCCCCACACGTCAGCGAGAGGGGAGAGAGATCTGGGCTGGGCTGCGCGCGCGCTCGGTAGATGCTGGGCTCGGCCCAGCTAGCCTTTTTTTTTGTTCTTTTCCTTTTTCTGTTTTCTGGATTTTTAAATAACTTCTAAATTATGAATCCAAATAACCTCAAATTAGTTTCTATAATTTTGTAAAAATCATACCTTGGCTTTAGAATATTTGTGGGTATGTTTTGAAAACTTTTTAAAATTAATAATTTTGAAATATTTGATTAAACACAAATTTGTCACTTTATGTTAAATTTAAAACTAGGGTTTAATAAATTTTATTTTTGGCTAAAATAAATTCTATGAAATACCCATATTCAAAATGTTTGAATTTAAGTTATTTAAACTTATTTTGCTGAAATCATTCATCTTTATATTTGGCTTAATATTAAAGAACTAAATATAAATAATTTTTAAGGAAATGGGAAATATAAGGTATTCATTTTTAATTTAAAATATTTTAGGCACCATTGTATTTTATATTAAGATAATTCAATTGACCTTCATAACAACTTTGGAAAGGCTTTTAGTTTTAATTCATTTCTTATTTAGAATACATTAATCATTTCATGCTTTGAAAATAATGAAAGTCATTTAAGCAAATGAAATGCTTATTGGATAATTCATTAATTTTAATTTATGAAGTTTTAGAGTTATAAACTATGGGCTTATAATATCCAAATTATGTTTTGAACTCAGGTAAATGAATAATAATCTTCTGGCAAATAGACAATGTTTTCAATAGTTTAAAATAACACTTGTAATTACTATTTTAATTTATTTATAGCTAAGGCTAAGGGGTTGAAATCAATTACTTATAATTAAACTATTTACTTAAAATAAAATGGTTTGTACTTTATAAAACATTTGTCAAATTACATATTAAGGTTTTTGAAATACAATGGATAATGTAATGTTTAATTGGAAGTAACGTTTGAAAATAATGACACATTGGGAATTTTGAAATAATAGACTTTTTCAAATTGGTTGAAGTCTTTTATAGTTAGTTTTCTTATGCATTTTAATATTTTATTTTAATCAAAACAAAAGTTTTAAATTTTAGTGATTTTTGAACATTCCAAAATGTTGGGATGTTACATGCTCGCAATGAGAAACTTGCACATCATCTTTTGTCCTGCCAGCCCGTTTGCAGCGGGGCCTCTAGGATAACTACTGGCAATTAAGGTACTCCTTTTAATAAAGTACCAGAGCAAAGCATTAACACTCCATGAATACATGTGATCCTCACATCATAGCCATTCCCTCCGGTTATCCCAATTGCTGCCACTTTGGGGCCATCGGTTCCGGACAATAACGTGTGTATACAACTCATAGATATGATCCAAAACAATAATTATCATCATAATTCAATAACATGTTCAGATCTGAAATCATGACACTCGGGCCCTAGTGTCAAGCATTAAGCATAACAAGTTGCAACAATGACGTAAACCACCGATAATGGATACTAGGCACTATGCCCTAACAATCTTATAGCTATTACATGAGTGATCTCATCCAATCCCTACCATCCCCTCAAGCCTACAACGGTGAATTACTCACTCATGGATGGGGGAAACATGGATGGTTGATGGAGAAGCGGTGGAGATGACGATGGCGATGATCCCCTTCGATTCCCCGTCCCGGCAGGGTGCCGGAACATAGACTTCTGGTCGCCGAACTAGGGTTCACGATGACGGCAGCGCACGATGGAGTTCTCTGGAAAATTGTCTAACCCCCCGACGTTTTTAGGTCAGAAGCGAGGGGGGGGGGGGGCGAGGGGGTGATCGAGTCGGTCACACCACCCCCTGGCGCAGGAGGCTGCCGCGCCACCAGGTGGTGTGGTGCCCTCGTGGCTCCCCTCTGGTTGGTCTTCGTGGTTCCTGGTCCCTCTCGGATGGAAAATAACTTCTGTTTGGATTTTGGGGTTTTTCTCCGAAGTTGATATTTCTGCACAAAAACAAGACACCAGGGTAATTCTGCTGAAAAAACGTTAGTCCGCGTTAGTTGCATCCAAAACACACAAATTAGAGGTAAAACAATAGCAAAAATGTTCGGGAAAGTAGATACGTTTTGGACGTATCACATAATTCTTTTGAGCAGAATCAAGAGTCTTACTAGCATAATGAATAACATTTATTTTCTTATCTATTCTTTGTCCAAGAACAGCACCAACAAAAAAATCACTAGCATCACACATAATTTCAAATGGTAAATTCCAATCAGGTGGTTGAACAATAGGAGCAGTTATTAAAGCTTTATTAAGAGTTTCAAAAGCTTCCTTATAATCATCATCAAAAACAAATGGTATATCATTTTGCAGGAGATTAGTAAGAGGCTTTGATACCTTGGCAAAGTCTTTGATAAACATTCTATAGAAACCAGCATGACCAAGAATACTATGAATACCTTTAACATCACGGGGGCAAGGCATTTTCTTAATTATCTCCAATTTAGCTCTATCAACTTCAATACCTCTTTCAGAAATTTTATGTCCAAGAACAATCCCTTCATTAACCATAAAGTGGCGTTTCTCCCAATTAAGAACAAGATTAGTTTCTTCACATATCTGCAAAACCTTATCAAGATTGTGCAAGAAATTATCAAGAGAAGTACCATAGACGGAAAAATCGTCCATGAACACCCACACAATTGCTTTGCAAAGCCATGAAAGATAGCAGACATACATCTTTGAAAAGTAGCAGGAGCATTACATAAACCAAAAGGCACACGTCTATAAGCATAAGTACCATAGGGACAAGTAAATGTGGTTTTTTCTTGATCTTGAGTTTTAACAGCAATTTGAGAGAAACCAGAGTAACCATCAAGAAAGCAAAAATGAGATTTATTAGCTAATCTCTCCAACATTTGATCAATAAAGGGTAATGGATAATGATCTTTCTTAGTAACTTTATTAACCTTTCTAAAATCAATGCATATTCTGTAACCAACAACTACTCTTTGGGGAATAAGTACATCATGATCATTAGGTACAACAGTAATTCCACCCTTCTTAGGGACACAATGCACAAGACTAACCCATCTACTATTAGCAATAGTATAAATGATACCAACATCAAGAAGTTTTAATATCTCATTTCTTACCACTTCCTTCATCTTAGGTATTAAACGGCGTTGATGTTCAACAACTGGCTTCGCATCGGGCTCCATATTAATAGAATATTGACATATAGTAGGAGAAATCCCTTTCAAATCATCCAAAGTATAACCCATGGCTCCATGGTGTTTCTTCAATATTTCCAATAATCTTTCTTCTTCTTTACCTAAAAGATTAGCACTAATAATAATAGGATATATTTTCTTATCATCAAGATGAGCATATGTAAGATTATCAGGCAAAGGTTTTAAATCAAAGATAGGATCCTCTTTAGGTGGAAGTGTTGTACCCAAGTTTTCCACTTTTAAATTATGTTTAAGAATAGGTTGACGGAGGAATATGTCCTCAAGTTCATTTCTTTGTTCCATAAAAGTTTCATCTTCATGATCTTTCATAAATTGATGAATATAATTAGTAGGAGCAAGAGAGATAGAAGCAAGTTGTTCCACTCTAAAATCTTCATTAGGCAATTCGGGTTCATAAGGAGTTTTAGCAAATTTTGAAAAATTTAATTCATATGAATCACCAACAAATTTTGTAAGGATTTTCTCTTTCCTACAATCTATAACCGCACAACAAGTATTTAGAAAAGGTCTACCAAAAATAATAGGACAAGTCTTACTAGCATCAGCACCAAGTACAAGAATATCAGCGGGATATTTAGTCTTACCACATGGAACTTCAACATCTCTAACAATACCAATGGGCGAGATAGTTTCTCTATTAGCAAGTTGAATAACCACATCAATATCTTCAAGTTGGCTAGGACCAATTTCATGCATAATCTCTTTGTAAAGCTCATAAGGAATAGCACTTGAACTTGCACCAATATCACATAAACCATAATAACAACGATCACCAATTTTAACAGACAACACATGAACACTAGCCTTTCTTGGCTTTGCAGGATGAGATGCAACATTAGAAGCATCATCACAAAATATAATATACGCTTCTCCCACATTTTCAGAAACAAGCTCTTTAACTATAGCCACAGAAGGTTCAACTTTAATTTGTCCATCAGGTTCTTAAGCTTTCTTATCACTTCTATTAACCACACTAGCCATAAGAGAATGTTCTTTCACTTTAACAGGAAAAGGAATTTTATCAATTAAAGGCTCAGGAATGATATGATCAACAATATTAACTTCAATGCTTTTAGCTAAATGAGCAACTGATTTATCTTTATAAGGTTCATGATATATTTCAAACCCCTTCTTGGGCAAACCGAAATAATCAGCAAAGGATTTATAATAATTTGCAACAACTTGAGAATCAAGACCATAAGCATTATTAATATTTTGAAATACACCAATGTTCATAAAAGTCTTAATGCATTCAAAGTCATATTTTATACCTGACTCCCTACCTTTATCGTTCTCCCATGCTTCGGTATTTTCTTCAATACGGTCAAGAAGATCATATTTAAGCTCCTTATTACGAGTGAATGATCCAACACATGAAGTATCCAATAATGTTTTATCTTCAAACGAGAGTCTTGCATAGAAGTTATCAACAATAATATTACCAGGAAGCTCATGAATGGGACATTTGAGTATTAATGCCTTCAATCTCCCCCATGCTTGGGCAATACTCTCTCCATCATGAGGCCAAAAGTTATATATAGAATTCTGATACGTCTCCGACGTATCCATAATTTCTTATGTTCCATGCTATGTTATATCATGTTATTACATGTTTTAGATGCATTTTATATAGTTTTATGCATTTTCTGTGACTAACCTATTAAAAAGATGCCACAGTGCCAGTTCCCTGTTTTCTGCTGTTTTTTGGTTTCAGAAAATCTCTTAAGGTAATATCCGCCAAACTGAAAACAAATCAACCAGGAATTATTTTTGGAATATTTGCGTCGCGAAGAACCGAACACGAGACGAAGAAGGGCCACGAGGGGCCCACATCGCCTGGTGGCGCGGCAGCTACAGGGGCCGCGCCAGGAGGTGAGGAGGCTCCCTCGGGCGCCTACCGACCTAGGTCTTTCGCCTACAAATACCCCCTTGACCTAAAAACAGAGCACGGTTAATCACTTTTTCCTTCACGGGTTCCGAGCCGCCGCCGTCGTCACCACCACTTCGGGAGAGATCAGAACTGCTCCCCGGCACCTTGCCGGGACGGGGAATCGTCCCCGGAGGCCTCTACGTCGCCATGACCGCCTCCGGACTGATGCGTGAGTAGTCTACCTTGGACTACGGGTCCATAGCAGTAGCTAGATGGTTATATTCTCCTCTTGTGCTATCATGTTTAGATCTTGTGAGCTGCCTATCATGATCAACATCATCTTTATGTAATTCTACATGTTGTGTTTGCTGGGATCCGAGGAATATTGAGTACTAAAATTATTGCTTCATAATATATCATGTGTGTGCTATTTAATGATCTTGCATGCTCTCCGTTACTTGTGTATGCTCTGGGCCAGTAGATGCTCGTAACTCCAAGAGGGGGTATTTATACTTGATAGTAGGTTCATGTCTCTATTAAATCTGGGACAGTGACAGAAAGCTCTAAGGTTGTAAATGTACTGTTGCTACTAGGGATAAAACAGTAGTACTTTGTCTAAGGATGATGTTACTTGCTTACTTTACACGCAGTGCTTAAGGCGATAATATGTTGGATGCAAATAAATACTGAAAGGGGTGTGGACGCTAACCGGAAGGTGGATTATTAGTCATATATGTGGTTGGAACGGTGTATGTATATTGTTGTAAGGCCCGAATGAATCTCACACTAGACACCATATCATTAGTATATGCATTGGGTTGCTCATAATTATTTTGTCAATTGCCTAGCTGTAATTTGTTTACCATGTATGGATAATGTTACTATTATTTATGGAGAGACACCACTAGTGAACTGTGGACCCCGGTCCTTCTCATTAATCTGATAAAACCACAACTGCAAACCTGTTACTTTCTACAAACATCTCTCTTTTTTCCACACATACGTTTAATCCTTTGTTACAGCAAGCCAGTGAGATTGACAACCTCACTGTTAAGTTGGCAAAGTATCTTGATTGTTTGTGTGCAGATTCCACGTCAACTACAACAAGCTCTTTTCTGGCGTCGTTGATACCTCGAGGGAATTCTTCATCTCCTACTGGTTCAATAACCTTGGTTTCATAACTGAGTGAAATTTGCTGCTGCACTACTTCATACCTTCCTCTTGGGGTCTCCCAACAACACACCCACCGTGTGCATAGGGCTCTTTTTCGGCGCTGTTGCCGGGGATTTACAGATTCATCACGAGCGGTGTTTTTGCACTTCCAATCTTTTTATTTTGTTATTGTCTTGCTTAGTTTATTTTTATACGCCGCCGTGCCGCCCTCCGGGCGGACAAATACCAGCAGGACCAGCGATGCTACCACAACCACAACGTGTGCTCGCGCACGTTTTTGACAGGCAATCTCGTCCTCAGGCGAATCCTCTCCAGGGAAGGCCTCCACAAGCTGTCACCAATGTGGGAAGGCCCCTACAGAGTCACCCACATCGCCAGGCCTGGCGCGGCTCGCCGCTAAACTCAACACGGCATCCCCGTCAAGAATCCGTGGAACATCATGCACCTGCGCAAGTTCTACCCGTGATCATCGTCACGCCCATGATCATTGTCACGTCAAGACATCAGGCGGTAGAGGTAGCTTACGACTCAACCTCCAAACATTTTTTGTCTCCAGAAAGATAAAAAGAAAACGCGATCATTGTCATTCCCGTGATCATTGTCACGTCAAGACATCTGATAGAAGAGGCAGCTTAGGGCTCAACCTCCAAGCATTTTTTGTCTCTAGAGGTTAAAAGCTCAAGGCTTAAACCTCCAAGCTCCAAAGGCTTCTCTCAAGGGTCAACCCTCCGAGCTCTCCATGTAACGAGCCACCTCATGCCATAGAGAGTCTCTGCCACTAATGGGTGGTCCCCATGCCTCGACATGGTCAAAACATTAACTTGGCAACTCCAAGCATTATGAGACAATTTCGTTCCTAAGAGAACTTTGCGCTAACGCAGCGCTGTGTAACATTTGGTGGTGAGTTTTATTTCAGCATTACTTTATTGAAATGTTCGCTTATATCTCTCCACATGCGCACCTCGCGAGCGGGGGCTGAGTATGGTGCCAGTGCCTCAAATAACACACCATCAGCACTGCAAAACCCAAGGATCCGAGCTCTGGCTGGAGGGCAAGCTCCCACAAACACGCCATCTCTACAAAGGACCCTGGTACTTACTCTCCTCGCGAGGAAGGCCGTAGGGGACCTATAAGCGCACACGAGTCCCCAGCACCATGTACAAGCGCTTGGGTTCGCCCCTCTACATTTACAGGGAAGAAACGACCCTACAAGCCTGAGGAGGCAGCAGGGAAAAATCCTATAGAGGACCTCCTCGCCAGGCAAAAACCTCTACAGGGCGAAAGCCTTGAGAAGCTAAGTCTCGCACCCATGCCTCGAGAGTCTTTTTGCTCCACAAGCGCACGTTTGTCCCTCGAGCGATTTTGCTTTCCCTTGAACTTCATGGAATACTCGTACGTCTAAAGAGGCACCTGAGCATCGCGACTCAGGGCTCTTACCTCTCCTAGGCTTAAAATCCCCCCGGCCTTGCTGAGTCATTGCTCTAGCATACCGAAGTGACGGAGTCATGGCACGAAGAGACGGGTCCTAACGACGGAGAGAACAAATAGAAATGAAAATAAGACAAAAGGGACCTCTCGAGGGGCACACAAACTAAAAGCAAATTGCAAACGAGAACGTATTACATTCCCAAAGTTGCATAGTGTCTAAGGATGAAATTGTTTCAGATACAAGCGCACGCAGGCGCAATGACCAAAGCTCAGGCAGAATCAGCGCCGTCTTGCACGTCCTCCACAACACCCTCCTCCGTCTCGGCAGAGGCGGCCTCCTCCTCGCTCTCCTCTGTAGCGACCTCTGCGCGCTTGAAGCGGTTGCAGAAGGCATCGATCTGCTCCCGGAGGGACTTGGAAACTCGCCGCACGTCCTCGCCCTGACGAGCCTCTGTCACAGTGGAGAGACCAAAGCCTCGCGTGAGGAGCCGGAGGTTGGTGAAGAGGTGGTCCACAACCACGCCCAGAAGCTGGCGGCTCTCGACCTCGATCACCTCGCGGAGATCAGCGACGGGGCGCTCGAGCGCCGTGAAGAGCTGGTCGAAGTAGACCAGGTACATGGGTGCATCTCCGCGGCCAGCTGGGCTGCGAGCTCGTTGCCCCTGGCCACCAGCGCCTGGAACATGCACTCCCGCTGCTTCGTGAGCACACGAGCCGCCTGCGTTGTGTGAGCTGCCTCCGTCGCCTGCTCCACCGCAGGAGCCACGTGTTCCTCCACGTCCTTGACAAGGTCGTTGAGGTCCTGGACGGCTGTCCTGCGTCCGTCCTCCGCCAGACGATGAGCTTCCTTAGCGCGTTAGAGGCGGGCCTCAAGCTTGGATTTGTCCTTCTCGAGCTCCACGATCCGCCGGGAGTCAGCAACGTGCTTGGCCTTGAAGCGGTCCTCCTGGTTCTTGGCCTTGTCGCGGTACGCCTGGGCAGTGCTCTCCCTGTATGCCTTCTCGTGCACAACGAGGGCGTCATCCGCCTCCTTCTTCTTCTCGGCGTACCGCCGCTCGAAGCGCTCCAGGGCTAACTTTTGGGCAGCGACGTTCTCGTCATATTTTTGGAGTGCCTGGGCCAGGTCCCCCTCGCGCGCCTCAAGGTCTTCGCGCTGGGTGGCGAGCTCACCCTCCGCCTGGAGACGCTGCTCGTCACGCAGCTGCATGTCTTTCTCCCTGGAGGCTAACTGCCGCTCGCGGTCTGCGAGGCTCTTGCGGTCCTCCTCCAGGGTCTCCTGCGCGGCTTGATGGGCGGAGAGCAGCTGGGTCTCCAGCTGGCCCAGCTCGCGGTGTTTCTATGCCAGCGAGCCCTCCATGGCTTCGCGCTCGGCCGTTGCCGCGGCCAGGAGCTCGGCTACGGTGTCACGCTCCTCCTGGAGGGGCGCAAGAAGCTCAGTGGCATCGCGGATGGCCCACTCTCGGACCTCCTTGGCAAAGCGGGTGGCCTCTTCGTGCGCGGCCTACAGCGCCTGGTCCTCCCGGCGACGAGCCTCGACCGCCGCATGGAAGGACGCCCACGCCCCTGCAAGCTCTTCGCGCTGCTGGGCGATCTGCACGTCCTCAAGGGCGAGGTGCGCCTCCAAGCCCTCTAGGGAGTCCCTCAAGAGGCGGAAGGCGACCTCGCGGTGCCCAGCGCCCCAGTCCCAGCCGCTGAGGACCAGGTCTCGTCTTGTGGAGGGCCCAGCCCCAGCGTCGAGGCCTGAGAACCTGGCACCGGAGCGCGCTTGGGGGCTAGGCAGCACTCCGTCCTCGTCTTCCTCCTCCTTGTCTTCCTCCTCCACGTGACGCGAGGGCGCCACCACGAAGGCGTCATCGTCACCTGACGAGATGTCGCAAATCTCGTCAGTGAAGGGCCCGGGCCTCAAAGAGGACATCTCCCCTGCCGTGGCCTCCTCCTTGCCTCGTCCCCCTCCCGAGGCAGAGGGAGAGTCTGCTCCCTCCACTTCCTGTACCACCGGCACAGTCACCTCCTTCCCCGCCAGACCTGCCGGGGTAAACAGGGGCATCCCATCCAAGATGGCCATGCGCTCGGTCATGTTCTACTGGTGGAGCGGCTGGAGCGTGATGGGGAACTGGTCCATGGCAGGCACCACCGGGTTGACGAAGAGCGCGGACAGGACGTTGTCGACGGCGTCCTTGTCGTTGTCCACACGGTGGAGCCGCATCTTGTCTTGAGGGCCTGCGTACATCCACATGGGCACCGAATGCGCCTAGAGGGGAGCAATGCGGCGGGTCACGAAGTCCGCAACGATAATTTGCCCCGTGAGGCCCTCCTCGCGAAGGAAGCTCAGGCGGCCCATCAAGCTTGCGTTCCGCGCGCCGTCGAAGGGCGCCTTGCCCCAGTGGGAGTTCTTCACGGGCGGTGCGTCGGGGACCTCGAAGAAGGCGGAGGGCTGCTCCACCCCAACAAAGAACCACCGCTGGCGGAAGTCGTCCACCTTCTTCATCACCGAAGTGACGGCCTTGCCGTCGTTCCATGACATGGGGATGTATACGCTCCCCATGCCGTCCACGATGTGGAACGAGACGCACCCCGAGCGCTCGTTCTTTGCCGTGTTCCGGAGCGTGTAGAAGCACCGGAAGAGTCCCAGCGTAGGCTCCAGGCCCAAGTATGCCTCGCAGAGGTAGGCGAACACGGCAAGGATGTAGTGGATCTGCACCTATAATATGGCAGATACCTGTGTATAGTGCAAATCCCTGGATCGATTCGTTTGCACACATAGTTTACGATGTAATATCACAGCAAAGTATCAATTTATTACAACGCTGATCCAGACTTGGAAAATATTCATTACAATTTGCATAGCGTAAAGCTAGCAGCGAACAGAGTAAACAGCGGAAAATTATTCTTCATGGAGTCCCCATGATCAGCATGTGCCACAGGCGAGCATGTTGGTTGAAGACTCGAAACCCTTAGCAAAATCCCACTCATCATCAGAACAGTCTGCAATAAGAAAAATATTACAACAACATGGGTCAGAACCATTTAGAAATGGAACTGGCAAGTGACACTATGTTGGACACTTAGAGGAATAACTCTATAACCTATATGCTTATTTGGCTGGTGGAGCTCAAGGTTATTTTGCAGAAAGCAAGTTTTTCCCTAACTCTTTGAAACATCTTTATCTCTTTGAGACAAATATGGTATGAAAGCTATAGTCTCAATCTACCCTTGTTCACCCATCAATTTTTAATTTATAAGTTGGAATGGGGGAATCCCCTGTTGACGTCCTCGTTCAGCTGCTCAATTTTCCGTTTCCGGGGACACGACTAAGTACTTAGATTTTAACTCTGTAGAGGTTGTGCACGTTCACCATTGTACCCATTCAACCCAAACTATCCTTTACACACTTATAGTGATAAGGAAATGAGAAGAATGAGACGAGATCTTTCAAAGGCATTTCCCTCCCCTTGCTGGCCTGACGCGCTCCACCTACAAACCACTACCTCCACCTGTCAGGCCGGGGCGAGTCCACGCAGCTTAGTTGATCAAGTCAGAGCCCATATTGGCAATGGCTGCACGAGAAGCAATCTTCACTCAGAGTTCTTCAGATCCCTTTGTTCCACGGTGGCCATCCACAAGTGAATATCCCACAGGTAAAA
This sequence comes from Poa annua, assembly GCA_026929855.1. NCBI lineage: Eukaryota > Viridiplantae > Streptophyta > Magnoliopsida > Poales > Poaceae > Poa > Poa annua. The sequence continues at coordinate 71,215,680 of CM049431.1, read as the reverse complement.
CCCCTGGGGACAACACTCAACTCATACAGCCAAGCAACCAATTCCACCCATGTGTTTGATTATAAATTAGTAGAATTTAACATTTTATCAAAATAGTTTTACATAGCATCATAATTCCACTAATTATTTTCATAGGAACCTAGACACAAGAATTAGGAATTCTAAACAGGTCTAGCATAGCATTTCTACTAAGTCCTAAACATGCTTAGGAAAATAAACTACTCATGCATAGAAAAATACTAGGACTTTTATGAGGTGTGCCACTTGCCTTGGCAACCGGGAGTGCAACAATTACAATTGCAAAGACTGTCGTTTCCCTCCGAATAGTCTAACAAAATATAAAGCCACAATAAACACACAAGCAATATATCCAGACAAAAATACGCTATGCATGAGATGCAATAATTTGATTTAAGGGAAACTAATATATTTGGCTCTTAGAATTTTATGAAGCAGGCATGATAATAATTAAATTTTCTTTTCAATTATTTAGACTTAAATAAAAGGGTAACTCGAGAATTTTAGTTTACAGTAATAAATTTTTATAAATCAATTTTTTTAATAATGGTTAATGCACAAGGGTATCTAAACAAAATTTTAGCAATTTGATTTGCTCAAAAATAATTTTTCTAACTTAAGTTATGACAAAAACACTTAAACTACTCACATGAATATTTGAAATTTTTGAAAGTGCTAAAACGGAAAACTAATGAACCCAAAATATTCTACTGGTTCTAACGATTTCAAATATATAAAAATATCTAAATTTGGATAAACAGATAAAAAGTAATGATAAAAACAGTATGCAGGGTGTTTTCTGCAAAACTGTCAATTAAAATGATTTAAGAAAAACGCAGAAAATAATAAATGACGTGGCGCTGACGCGACGTACCGGTTCGGGTTTTAAATGATGTAATCCTGGCCGTCCGATTTTGATCTAACGATCTAGGTCAAAATGACCAAAACCGAGCGGCGGCGCCGGCCGGAAGAGCTCCGGTGACCGAAGCGCACGGCGGCGCCATCACCGGCGTTCGCGCTCCCGACGTTCTACTGCTCTACGAGGATAGCGAGGCATACCCTGACGAAGAGGAGCTTGTGGCGAGGTTGGTGGCGCGGTGGAGAAGAACCGAGCGTCCTCCTCTTCTCGTAATCGCTCGCCGGAGATGCGCACGGCGGCGGTCCTCGTCGGTGAGCACTGATGCGGAGTTTGGCTGCGCAAGAAACCACGAAACCTTGTCATCAAGATGCGCAATGACAAAGGAAAACGAGTGGGAGTGAAAAGAGGGCTAGAGGGGGACGCGGCTCACCGGAGTTCGTCGAACTCGCAGACGACAACGGCGGAGCTCCGGGGATGCTCGTGGGCGGCCTGGTGGCTCTCGGGGTATGGGGCTTGGGGCAAAAGAGAGAGGGGGTCGAGGGGGTTCATATAGGGGTAACGGCGGGGTAAAGGGGGGAGTAAATCGACGGGAATCAAAGAATTGATTCGGCCGTTTCTTGGCTAGGTCGTGGGCGTGATTTGGGGAAGAAGGGGTCGCCGCGACGGGGATGATAGGTGGGGCCCACCTGTCACTTAACGTGAGAGAGAGAGAGAGCAGCTGGGCTGCTGGCGGGCTGGGAGTGACGCGCGCGCGGCAGATAGCTTGTGGGCTTCGGCCCACTTAGCTGGCTCGACTCGTTTTTCTTTTAAAAATCATTTTTCTATTTTAAATCTTTTGAGTATAAAACAATTTCAAAACTATATCAAAACTCCTCAGAAAAATTCATAAAAATATAATTTAAAAAGCTTATTAAAAATAGATCCTTTTGGTAGTATTTTTGTCTAAAGTAAAAATAGAATAAAAAAGGGATATTATTATAAATTCTAATAACAATTTTATGGACATAAAATCCATTAAAACATATATAAGAAATTTAATTTAAATCATGTGTGGTTCAAATGACAGTTTTAAATGATGATGATGCATGAATACAAAGTTTTAAATTTTTCTGAAAATTGGGATGTTACAAACCTAACCCCCTTAAGATGAATCTCGCCCTCGAGATTCGGTTTGGCTAGCAAATAGGTGAGGGTGGTCTTCTTTCAGGTCATCTTCTCTTTCCCAAGTTGCTTCTTCTTCTTCTGAATGGTGATTCCACTGTACTTTACAGAATTTGATGGTCTTGGTTCGGGTGACACGTTCTGCTGTCTCCAAAATCTTTATGGGTTTTTCTTCATAAGTGAGATCACTTTCTAGTTGTACTTCCTCTAGTGGCACCGTATCTCTTAGCAGTGTCTCTGCCATTTCTGGGTAACATTTCTTCAGCTGGCTCACATGAAACACATTGTGAACTGCGGAAAGTGCTTCCGGGAGTTCCAATTCATAGGCAACCTCTCCTTTGCGGGATAATACCTTGAAAGGTCCAATAAATCTAGGTGCCAATTTTCCTTTGATTCCAAATCTTTTAACTCCACGCATAGGTGAAACTCTGAGATAGGCTCGATCGCCTACTTCATAAGTGACTTCCCTCCTTTTGGAGTCTGCATAACTCTTCTGTCTGGATTGTGCTATCTTTAAACGGTCCTTAATCAGTCTGACTTTTTCCTCAGCCTCCTTGATTATGTCTGGCCCGAACAAACTACGTTCTCCTACGCCACTCCATAGTAGTGGTGTAGTGCACTTTCTTCCATACAGGGCTTCAAATGGCGACATATCTATGCTCGCTTGATAGCTGTTGTTGTAAGAGAACTCGGCATATGGGAGATTATCATCCCAGCTTGACTTATAATCTAGAGTGCATGCTCTTAGCATATCTTCTAGGATTTGGTTTACTCTTTCCGTCTGTCCATCCGTCTGTGGATGGAACGCTTTGCTGAACTCTAATCTGGTTCCCAGAGACTCATGTAATTGATTCCTGAAATGAGAAGTAAACTGAGTACCCCTATCCAACACAATTTTGTTGGGAACACCATGTAGACACACAATCCTCTTCATATAGATGTCAGCTAGTTTGGCACTAGTGTAAGTAGTCTTCACGGGTATAAAGTGAGATACTTTTGTTAGACGATCGACTATAACCCATATAGAATCATACCCTGATTTAGTCCTGGGCAGACCAGTGATGAAATCCATACCGATCTGTTCCCACTTCCAATCTGGTACTGGTAAGGGTTGCAGTAACCCTGCTGGTTTTTGGTGTTCTGCTTCACACGACTGCAGACGTCACACTTTGCAATGTATTCAGCAATATCTCGCTTCAAATTAATCCACCAATACCTCTCCTTTACATCCATATACATCTTGGTGTTACCCGGATGAATGGAATAAGGTGAGTCATGAGCTTCTTGAAGTATTACTTTTCTAAGATCGACATCGTCAGGAACACATATGCGTTCTTTATACCATACGGTTCCTTCTTCATCTTCTCTAAAGTCCCTGGCTTTGCCTTCACTTAGGTTCTTCTTGATTTCTTTTACTTCTTTATCCTCTAACTGAGCTTCCTTTATTTTGTTAAATAGAAGAGGTTGAACTTCTAAGGATGCTATGAATCCTTCAGGTACCACTTCCAATCGTAGGTCCTTAAATCCTTTACATAGATCTTCAGGCAATTCTCCTGCCGTGAGTCCGTTTACATAAGTCTTACAGCTCATGGCATCAGCCACTACGTTGGCTTTCCCTGGGTGGTACTGTAGACTTAAATCATAGTCTTTGATCAATTCTAACCATCTCCTTTGTCGCATGTTTAATTCCTTCCGAGTAAAGAAGTACTTGAGGCTTTTATGATCTGTAAATACTTCACATCGCTTTCCCCATAAATATGTCTCCAAATCTTTAGCGCATGTATCACAGAAGCTAACTCTAGATCATGAGTGGGGTAGTTTACTTCATGATTTTTGAGTTGTCTTGAGGCGTAAGACACAACTTTGCCTTCTTGCATCAATACGCTTCCTAGGCCACGATATGAAGCGTCGCAATAAACTTGGAAATCTTTCTCTAGATCCGGTAAGCATAATACTGGTGCAGACACTAAGCGTTTCTTTAATTCTTGAAAACTGATCTCACAAGCTTCTGTCCACTCAAACTTCTTTCCCTTCTTCAATAGTTCAGTCAAGGCCTTGGCAATCTTGGAGAAATTTTCAATGAACCTCCGGTAATATCCTGCCAGTCCTAGAAAACTGCGGATTTCTCCCACATTTTTGGGTGACTCCCAATTCGTCACAACAACAACCTTTTCAGGATCCACTGCTATTCCATCCTTAGACACCAGGTGTCCTAGAAATCCTACTTGTTTTAACCAAAATTCACACTTGTTGAACTTAGCATATAACTTATGCTCTCGGAGTCTTTGCAACACCAGACGTAAATGTTCTTCATGTTCTTTGTGACTTTTGGAGTAGACTAAGATGTCATCGATGAAGAAAACAACAAACTTGTCCAGAAAATCCATAAATACCTTATTCATCATATTCATGAAATAGGTTGGAGCATTGGTTAACCCAAAAGGCATTACTGTGTACTCATACGCTCCAGATCTTGTAATGAAGGCAGTCTTGGGTATATCCATCTCTCTAACTTTCATCTAAAAGTACCCTTATCTGAGATCGATCTTGGAGAACATGACAACCCCTTCTAGTTAATCGAAGAGCTCATTGATTTTGGGTAGAGGATACTTGTTCTTAATTGTATGCTCATTTATGTCACAGTAATCGGTGACTAATCTCTGGGTACTATCCTTCTTCTTGACGAAAAGGATTGGGGCTCCCCAGGGTGAGGAACTTAGACGGATAAAGCCTTTCTGCATAAACTCTTCCAGTTGCTTCTTGAGTTCTTTCAGTTGCCATTGGGGAGGGCCTTTTAGCAATTGGTCCTGTACCCGGCTTTAGTTCAATGAGGAACTCTACATCTCTATCAGGTGGCACTTCCGGTAGCTCTTCCGGAAACACATCACGGTATTCCTTGACTATAAAAACCTCACCGAGACTAACCCCCTTAAAAGAATTAAGCCTAACCTTCTTTAGCTCGAACTTTGATCTAAAGTTGATCTTTAAACCTTCTGAAGTGGTGAGAGTGATGGTTCTATTTGCGCAGTCTATGATTCCTGCATAACAGGACATCCAATCCATCCCTATGATAACATCCAGGCCGTGTGTTTCCAGGATGATCAAGTCCGTAGGAAACTGATGCTTTCCAATCTTCAGACTCAACTGTCTACATCCTGAGGTTACTAGCATTTCTCCTCCCGGAGAGCTTACTCTAATAGGGCTCCCTATATTTTCCACAACTAACCCATGTTTGTTTGCAAAAGCTCTTGAAATGAAAGAATGAGATGCTCCAGTATCAAATAAAACTAATGCTGGACATGAATTGAGCAAGAACGTACCAATGACAGCATCAGGTTCATCGTACACTTCTTTCACATTGATGTGGTTCATATGTCCTTTCTGGAAGGGATTGGGCTTGGCAGCTTCTGCAGCCTTCTTTTCGGGGCAGTCAGTGGCGTAGTGGCCCTTGTTATTGCACTTGAAGCATAAAACTTGGCTGATATCTTTCTTATATTCAGGATTTGGGCGATAATGTCCATTGTTGTGGCCAGCATTTCCATTTCCTTTGTGATTCCCATTGTTTCCCTTGAAACCACCACTATGGTTGTGACCATTATGTTTGTGGTTGCTTCCTCCACTAGAATAGTGCCCAGGTTTATGACCCTGGTTTGTATCTTGAGGGAAATGCCTTTTGAATGAAGTTTCAGAATGGTGTTTGTGAACATTCAACTTTCTCTTCCCGTTTTCAGCCTTCTTGATGTTATCCTCCAGTATGATAGCCTGATCTAGGAGGTTTGATAATTTGGGGCATATGCTACTGTTAAAGGAATCTTCAGCTCGTCACTCAGCCCATTTAGAAATTTTGCCTTCCTCTTAGCCTCAGTGTTGATGTCTTCAGAGGCATATCGAGAAAGGCCATGGAAATCTGCCATGTACTCCTTAAGGCTCCTTTTCCTTGTCTCAGGTTTCTGAATTCTTCTTGCTTCAAGTTCATAATGCCCGAGGATATATGAGCATTACGAAAACCTTCCTTAAAGTTTTCCCAAGTCAAGGTTTCTAGTGGGTGAGTGATTTGATAAGTTTCCCACCACTGAATTGCTGGTCCTTCCAACAAATGAGTAGTGAACCTCACCTTCTCAGTGTCGGTACATTCACAAGTCACTAGATCTCTGTCCACAGAACGCAGCCAGTCATCTGCCACAATTGGCTCAGTTGCAGTGGAGAACTTGTTAGGCCGGAGCCTCAGAAATCTGGTAAGTCTATCCACTTGGGGGGGGGGGGTGGCGGTGGCGGGCTGTGGTTATGGTTGTTGTTATTGTTGTTGGTTGCCGCAATGAACTGGGTCATCATAGTCATTAGATGAGCTTGAGGGGCCATCAACTGTTGTATAGCATCATTGTTGTTGTGGTCGTTGTTGTTGTTGTTGTTGTTGTTGTTGTTGTTGTTGTTGTTGTTGTTGTTGTTGTTGTTGTTGTTGTTGTTGTTGTTGTTGTTGTTGTTGTTATCGGGCACACGGCGGGGAGGCATCTGTGGTTTTTGCATAGATGAGTTTAGACGGAAAGGTCTAAAGAGAAAATACCCCAACAAACAAACAACTTATAAGAACAACAATCACACAACTCAAACCTTTGGATTAAAACGACATGAAAATTTGGGAAATAAACTCGCGAGGTTCCGGGGATACAAGGGAAGGTACTGCCTTACCACAAGTTGGTAGGTCAATACAAGACTAAGATAACGATGAGGTGTAAAATAAATGGTAGTCTCACTATCTAAATACTCGACCATGTCATCTTCCTCTTCTTCAATTTCCTGAATCTCGATTCCCTCATTGTCGAGTACTTCCTTTAATTCCTTCACTTCTTTCTCCAGGGCAGAGTTCTTCTCTTGCAGCTCCCTCTTCTCAGTACGAAGCCGCTTGATCAAGTCACTATCAGCCTCAAACTCGACTTCATTCCTCTCGAGTTCAGCCTTCTGTTCTCTGATAGTCTTGTTCTTCTCTCGAAACCTTTTCTCCTGTCTCTTGTACTTCTCCTCTTGTGCAGCAAACCTCTCTTCTTGGGCCTTAGTCACTTCCTCCCGAGCCTTCATCTTTTCCTCGTTCTCCTTGAGTAAGGCACATAGCTCATCGTTCTTCAGGAGCTCAGTGCGCCTATCCTCATAAAGTTCTGTGACGAGGATCTCCAACTCCTGGAAATAAAGACTAAGGGGCTTTGCTTTGCCTCTATCCCCGACATCAAAAAGGTAAGGTTCTCCATCCTCGTTTCTCCTTCCAAATAAAATGGAGTAGTGGCCCCTCAATTATGTGCTGTAGCGTCCGTAGAGACGCCCAATCAGGTCTTCCATGAATAGATTGAGTCCTTTATCTTTAGAGTCACTAACAATTTTGATTTCCAACGGGGGCTCTTCTCCACGTCCTGGCTGAGTTGCTTTTATTCCCCAACAGCCCTCTTTGTTAAACTTCTTCAGGATGAAGCCCTTACCTTGAGGTAGCGGTAAACCTATCTTCTCGCCGATGTCGAGGAGGTAGCAGCCAAAACGGGTGTTCTCGAAGTCCTCCGCAGTGGTGAAGTGGAAGCTCGTCATCCTTTAGGTACAAGGAAAAGAATTAAAAACGAGAAGTGCACAAGGTAAAGAAGTACTAGTCATATGTGTATTATTAATTTAGAAAAATACTAAGTCGAAACTTAAGGTGATCAACAAATATTAACAACTCTTTGCAAATTGGATAATCACTATAGTGAGAGAGACAGACACCCGGCCAACCACTTATGATTGTGGAACAGGTCTCATGTACGCGGACATGTAAGGTTTGTCTCCAGGCCGCTTCATCTCACTATGCCGTTAGGATCCAAAATACTTAAGGAGATAATACTATGATAAAAAAGGTTTTTCCAATCCTAAGGGCTCGAACCTACAGGCAACACAGTGCTCTGATACCATCTTTAGTGGATCTGCACCTATAATATGGCAGATACCTGTGTATAGTGCAAATCCCTGGATCGATTCGTTTGCACACATAGTTTACGATGTAATATCACAACAAAGTATCAATTTATTACAACGCTGATCCAGACTTGGAAAATATTCATTACAATTTGCATAGCGTAAAGCTAGCAGCAAACAGAGTAAACAGCGGAAAATTATTCTTCATGGAGTCCCCATGATCAGCATGTGCCACAGGCGAGCATGTTGGTTGAAGACTCGAAACCCTTAGCAAAATCCCACTCATCATCAGAACAGTCTGCAATAAGAAAAATATTACAACAACATGGGTCAGAACCATTTAAAAATGGAACTGGCAAGTGACACTATGTTGGACACTTAGAGGAATAACTCTATAACCTATATGCTTATTTGGCTGGTGGAGCTCAAGGTTATTTTGCAGAAAGCAAGTTTTTCCCTAACTCTTTGAAACATCTTTATCTCTTTGAGACAAATATGGTATGAAAGCCATAGTCTCAATCTACCCTTTTTCACCCATCAGTTTTTAATTTATAAGTTGGAATGGGGGAATCCTCCGTTGACGTCCTCGTTCAGATGCTCAATTGTCCGTTTCCGGGGACACGACTAAGTACTTAGATTTTAACTCTGCAGAGGTTGTGCACGTTCACCATTGTTCCCATTCAACCCAAACTATCCTTTACACACTTATAGTGATAAGGAAAGGAGAAGAATGAGACGAGATCTTTCAGAGGCATTTTCCCTCCCCTTGCTGGCCTAACGCGCTCCACCTACAAACCACTACCTCCACCTGTTAGGCCGGGGCGAGTCCATGCAGCTTAGTTGATCAAGCCAGAGCCCATATTGGCAATGGCTGCACGAGAAGCAATCTTCACTCGGAGTTCTTCAGATCCCTTTGTTCTTGGGTGGCCATCCACAAGTGAATATCCCACAGGTAAAACCCCCGGGGACAACACTCAATTCATACAGCCAAGCAACCAATTCCACCCAGGTGTTTGATTATAACTTAGTAGAATTTAACATTTTATCAAAATAGTTTTGCATAGCATCATAATTCTACTAAATATTTTCATAGGAACCTAGACACAGGAATTAGGAATTCTAAACAGGTCTAGCATAGCATTTCTACTAAGTCCTAAACATGCTTAGGAAAATGAACTACTCATGCATAGAAAAATAGTAGGACTTTTATGAGGTGTGCCACTTGCCTTGGCAACCGGGAGTGCAGCAGTTACAGTTGTAAAGACTCTCGTTTCCCTCCGAATAGTCTAACAAAATATAAAGCCACAATAAACACACAAGAAATATATCCATACAAAAATATGCTATGCATGAGATGCAATAATTTGATTTCAGGGAAACTAATATATTTAGCTGTTAGAATTTTATGAAGCATGCATGATAATAATTAAAAATTTCTTTTCAATTATTTAGACTTAAATAAAAGGGTAACTCAAGAGTTTTAGTTTACAGTAATAAATATTTATAAATCAATTTTTTTAAATAATGGTTAATGCACAGAGGGCATCTAAACAAATTTTTAGCAATTTGATTTACTCAAAAATAATTTTTCTAACTAAAGTTAGGACAAAAACACTTACTACTCACATGAATATTTGAAATTTTTGAAAGTGTTAAAACAGAAACCTAATGAAGACAAAATATTCTACTGGTTCTAAGGATTTCAAATATATAAAAATATTTAAATTTGGATAAATAGATAAAAAGTAATGATAAAAACAGTATGCAGGGTGTTTTCTGCAAAACTGTCAATTAAAATGATTTAAGAAAAACGCAGAAAATAATAAATGACGTGGCGCTGGCGCGACGTACCGGTTCGGGTTTTAAATGATGTAATCCTGGCCGTCCGATTTTGATCTAACGATCTAGGTCAAAATGACCAAAACCGAGGGGCGCGGCCGGCCGGAAGAGCTCCGGTGACCGAAGCGCACGGCGGCGCCATCATCGGCGTTCGCGCTCCCGACGTTCTACTGCTCTACGAGGATAGCGAGGCATACCCTGACGAAGAGGAGCTCGCGGCGAGGTTGGTGGCGCGGTGGAGAAGAACCGAGCGTCCTCCTCTTCTCGTAATCGCTCGCCGGAGATGCGCACGGCGGCGGTCCTCGTCGGTGAGCACGGATGCGGAGTTTGGCTGCGCAAGAAACCTCGAAACCTTGTCATCAAGATGCGCAATGACAAAGGAAAACGAGTGGGAGTGAAAAGAGGGCTAGAGGGGGACGCGGCTCACCGGAGTTCGTCGAACTCGCCGACGACAACGGCGGAGCTCCGGGGATGCTCGTGGGCGGCCTGGTGGCTCTCGGGGTATGGGGCTTGGGGCAAAAGAGAGAGGGGGTCGAGGGGGTTCTTATAGGGGTAACGGCAGTGTAAAGGGTGGAGTAAATCGCCGGGAATCAAAGAATTGATTCGGCCGTTTCTCGGCTAGGTCGTGGGCGTGATTTGGGGAAGAAGGGGTCGCTGCGACAGGGATGACAGGTGGGGCCCACCTGTCAGTGACCGAGAGAGAGAGAGAGAGAGAGAGAGAGAGAGAGAGAGCAGTTGGGCTGCTGGCGGGCTGGGAGTGACGCGCGCGCGGCAGATAGCTTGTGGGCTTCAGCCCACTTAGCTGGCTCGACTCGTTTTTCTTTTAAAAATCATTTTTCTGTTTTAAATCTTTTGAGTATAAAACAATTTCAAACTATATCAAAACTCCTCAGAAAAATTCATAAAAATATAATTTCAAAAGCTTATTAAAAATAGATCCTTTTGGTAGTATTTTGTCTAAAGTAAAAATAGAATAAAAAGGGATATTATTATAAATTCTAATAACAATTTTATGGACATAAAATCCATTAAAACATATATAAGAAATTTAATTTAAATCATGTGTGATTCAAATGACAGTTTTAAATGATGATGATGCATGAATGCAAAGTTTTAAATTTTTCTGAAAATTGGGATGTTACAAAGGATGAGGACGGAGTTGGGGTGGAGATGCAACAGCTGAATCTGGTAGAAGGCCAGCATCGCCTCCAGGAATGGAGAGAATGTCGGCACCAGCCCGGTGGAGACGCAGTGCTGGAAGACCGGGAAAAACCCTCGCAGGCGTTTCCCATGCGCAGCCAGCTTGAGCGCGGTAGCGCCATGCTCGTTGGTCCGGTCCGCCACGAGGTAGTGGACCTTGGAGAGCGCCTTGTCGTTGATGCGCACCCCGAGCAGCGCATCCCCGTGCGCAACCTCGGTTGGCGCCGCCTGAGAGGACGATCCCGCGGCATCCTTGCCCTTGTTCTTGGCGGGACTCATCGCCGGAGTTTGGTGGGTTGCTGGAGGCGAAAGGAGGCAGGAGCACTGGGGAGCAGAAGCGGAGAGCTCAAGAATGGCGGAGGCTTCTGCGAGAAGGAATGGAAGAGTAACGACTACCTGCTCCGGCGCCCAGACTTTATGTCTCTTCAAGGAGCAGTTACCGGGCGTGGTGGATCCCCCCACTATGAGCGCCCTAGATTTTGCGCGGTCGTTTCTCGTCTGAGCGACGCGGCTTGGGCCGGCCGGCCGGACACTTTGGGCCCACGACGCTCGCACTGCGCCCATGGGCTCAATCGCGCCCATCTCGGGCCCGGGGGCTACTTTCGGCCCAATAAGGACTGGGGTGTGCAGAGCCCACTCACCCCAGGCCTCGCACGCTTGCAGATCAGACGAAATGACTAAGTACCAAGCCACCGCTTGGAGAGACCCTCGAGAGGCAATTCCTCTTGAGGGCCTGAAGAGGAAGCGAAGGCCTGAAGAGGACCTGCGCTTCAAAAGACTCTCCCGAGGCTCCACCCGCCTAGAGAGAAGTCAACATGAATTCCTTCGCAGGCCACCTCGGCTCTGTGGAGAAGCTTCGCGGCCAAGGAAGTGCTACTGGGCGCACATGGCCTCTGCAGCGGCCGCAGAGTGACTCGAGCACTCCTATTGCCATTCTGGTGATAAAGGAGTCAATAAAGTTGCGCCGACTGCGCCAGGACAGCTGGGACTTTCCTCTCTGGTGATAAAGCAGCTGGACGGCGCAACGCTCCAAGAAGATCATGACCGTGGGCTCCACCACGATCACTCCAGTCCTTGCGAGCCGTTCTGCACGGTCTGCAATCTGTCGGCCACCGCGCCCAACTTTATCGCTGATGGACCGCGTCCATGGAAGATTGAGCAACGATGGACTCCAATTCCTCCTCGCCACTGCCGTGTGGGAGCCCACCTTCGGCGCCCTGCGCAAGGAAGACACCCGTGGAGCCTATAAAAGGAGGAAGAGCTCCACCGTAGCAGGGGGTCGGCAAATTGCTTGCTAAACACTTGTAAACCCTAGCCCAGCTAGGAGGATAGCCATCGGTTTGAGGAGGAAGACGACCATTGTGTCCCCCTCCAAGCACGAATTGCCTCGAGAGAGCCCTCGGCAAGCTCAATTGTACTGTAACCTTTGCAGTGCAATCCAGACAATCAGGAGTAGCGGTGTTACCTCCTCCTGAGGGTCGTGAACCTGGGTATGGGCCGGTGTCCATCTCTATCGTGGGTGTTCCTCTCCAGGCCCGGCGAGCACCGTCGTCGTGCCTCTCGAGGGTCGCTTGACCTCCGTGTTCAATCCCTCTCCCGAACTTCTCTTTAGGGTGTGACTACCCCTGTTCCATGGGAGTCACTCTCCGGCAACAAGTGGTTTTGATAAGGATTTCACTGTAGTTTTCAGTAGACTTTGATATAACAGAGAAATAAAGTGCAAGTAAATAAAGCGCGTCAAATATAATTGCGGAGAGTGTCCCAATCCTTTTGAGAGCAAAGGACAAGCTGGTTTGTTTACTTTTGATGATCAAACGTTCTTGAGGACACACGGGATTTCTATCTAGTGCTTTCGCTTCATATTGATGAATAATCTTTAGTGTTTAGATAAGTGTAGTGTGGGTGAACCTATGCTAATGCACCACCCTTCCTAGTACTATTACATTCTTATTATTATACCCCTTGCAAGCATCCGCAAATACAAGAAATTAATTAACATAAATCTAACCATAGCCTTAAACTCTAAGATCCCGCGATCCCTCGCGCATCATAATACCAGCGGGGGTTTAGGTTTCTGTCACTCCGGCAACCCCACAAATGATACCCGAGTACACGATGCGTTCCCCTAGGTACATAAAGGCGAAGTGTCATGTAGTCGACGTTCACATGACACCACTAGAAGAATGGCACCACAACTTAAATATCAAAACATCAAATATTAATCAACATAGTTCACTACTAACATCTAGACTTCTCCCATGTCCTCAAGAACACAACGAACTACTCAGAACACACCATAATGAACATGATCAGAGGTGATATAATGATGGATAACAATCTGAACATAAACCCTAATTTAACGGTTTCACTCAATAGCATCAATAACAATAACAATCAACACCGGGAGAGTTTTCCCTATCAAATACATAGAGTTTAGCCCTAGATGTTACAGCGGGAACGGAGTGGATGGATGTAGATGACGTCGTCGGCTGTGGAGATGGTGGTGTTGGCGATGGTGATGGAGTGCAGCTCGATGACGGTGACAATGGCGACTATTTACCTTCTCTGGGAGGGAATTTCCCCGGCGGAAACGCAGCCTGCCGTAGAGCTTTTCTATCTCAGTCTTCTCCGCCTCGTGGTTGCGGCGGATATGGTTTCTATCCAACCTATGATTTTTAGGTCTTCGGGGGGGGGGGGGGGGGGGGGACAAGTACGCGAAGGGGTGCGCCAGGTGGTGGGCCAGGGCGGCCTCATCACCTGCTCGCGCAGCCAGACGGGCCGTCGCGCCATGAGGTGATGAGGGCCCCCTGGGGACCACCCCAGGCTCCCCGTTTGGCCTCCTTCATGAAATAATTCAGAAATAATTCCCAGTTACCCACTTTTTTCTTCTGGTCTTTGCAACTATTGTATCTTGACGGTGCTTTTCCCAACAGAATTCAGACTCTGGGGTTCCATCTCCCAATGATCATCAATCATGCAAAATAGATGAAATTACATAAGTATCATCTACAAATAAGATATATATCAATGAATAGAAGTAAATTATGATATAAAATAGTGATGCAAAATGGACGAATCAACTCCCCCCAAAGCTTAGACCTCGCATGTCCCCAAGCGAAAGCTGAACTCGGTAAACATGACCACAGGTTTATGGAATGAAGTGTCGATATAAAATATACGGACAAGAAGCATCACATGTATAAATGCACAAGTCATCTTAGATATTAACTCCGTTCATGTATAAATCAACTTGTAACAAGTAGAGATGAACCACAGTAAAGTACATAGAGAAAACCATAGTTGGTGTTGGCAAACTTAGTCCTTGGTCAGAGAACAATGAGCAATTGATCTTAGTTTATAAAACAGCCCTCTTTATAGGTTGATAGCTCAAAAAATCGAATTCATTAGATACCAACAATGTGCTAAGCAAGAAAGAATAAAAGACATGATAAACAATACTGTATGAATGGTTGAATCACAATCAACTCAAATGCTTGCTTAATATATAAGGAAATAGGTTTTCTGACTCAACATAAAGTAAAAGATAGGCCCTTCGAAGAGGGAAGCAGAGATACAAGCATGTGCTAGAGCTTTATGTTTTATAGCTTTTTGAAATCATATAGGGAGCATAAAAGTAAGTTTTTGAGCGGTGTTTGTTGTTGTCAACGATTCGTAACAGAGTTCTTGTCATCTTCCATACTAAGCAAGTTAGGGGTGGTTTCGGTTTTTTATTTTAAACAAGCCTTTTTCATATTCATCTTCTTTTCCTTTTTACTTTCACAGCCATGACACTCCTCCCCACCTTTCTAACATAACCATGGCTAGCCGAATTCACGGGTGCCCACCAATCAATCTCAAACCATGGAGGAGTGCCTATATTTTAAAAAACTCAACCTTTGATATTATAGTGGGCTGACCACCCCTTTGCAATATTAATGACGAGCAGATGTAGCATGCAAGTCATGGGTTACTTAATTAGTACAGAAGATAAGAAACCCAACTATTATTTCCTCATGAGCTAGTGAACATTGACACAAATGAGGGATAATAATTTTGAATATAGATAGCCCAAGAAGTATTTACTTGGAGTGGCGCAAAATACCACATAGTAGGTAGATATAGTGGGCACAAATGGGAGGGGTTTTGGTTCAAGGTATGGATGTATGAGAAGAATTCCCTCTCAATACAGGTCTTTGGCTAGCAAGGTTGGGTAGCAAGCATAATGTTGGGGATATACTAACTAGGGGTATCTCTAACATGGATCAATCTGGCTAGTCCAGGGTGGTCCAAGGGTGGTAAGGCTGAAGCCTGCCGGGCGGCCCAGATAGCTGACGTACAAGGAAGTAGGCGGGCGGTCCAAGGAAGGAAGAAGGCCTAAACCCATCAAGCCACCAAGCCCAAGACGGAAGGCGGCAACTTAGCCGGCTAGGTCTAGGACTCTGTTTACTTGCCGGACAAGTAATTACCTTGTATCCTGCGGTCTGGCCGGCTATATAAGCCGGCCACCAGGAAGCCTTTAGGGCACACTCCAATACGGATCATACACATTGTAACCTGTTCACGACCACTGCCTTATAGTGAATTATAGCAGCACGTAGGATCTCGCCACCGTTGTGGGATCCGAAGCTGGGTAAACTCGCCGTGTTCAATCCCGTCCTTGACGACTCCAGCCTTCTTACCCACAATCCATACGTAGCCTAGAGGACCCCCGTCTCCTATGAAATATGCCGATACCACGACAGTTGCCGCCCACCGTGGGGCATAAGGTTCCTAGCGTCACGTTCCAGGCGGGAACACTTCGCGGCGTGGGCAAGCAGATCACCGTCAGCCGCGTCACAAGGTATGGCGGCCACATCTACGTCAACTCAGTTGAGTCCTGGCTCCCGGCGGATGACTACCTCATCGGGTGCGCAATCGTACCGATCGGAGGGATTGACCTCTTCATCGGGTACAAGCTAGAGGCGTACGGCCTATCGTGTTTCTACGACCCCACCCACCAGCCCTTCGACCAAGCAGTCGACCGGCAAGATGGATCTGAATCCGCCTTCTCCCAGGAGTTGGCCGGATCTGACTTCCACTTCGTCGGAGTTGTCGGACTGGGATCCGACTCCCAACCGGAAAACAACGATCCTGAGTCAATCCTTCCTGCTCTTCAGGAGGATGCGATGTCGGATGCCGGATCCAGATCTACCGTTCAAGTCAACATAGATTATGATTCTGATGATGACGCTAGTCTCTTCGAAGAGTGAATCAATAACCGCTTTTCCAGTGATAATCCGGTTCCTTCAGAAAACACAGCAGATACAGATATGCCTGATAAGTTGGCTATGATGGTTGTCATCGGTCACGAGTCAACCCCAGTCGCTTCTGTGCCGCAAGACAAACCGGCAGAGGACGCTGGCAACACCGTTACCGGTCAAATCAATGACGGTTCCGAAAAAGTGCGCGCAAAGAAGAAAGCTGGTCTCAAAAAAGGAGGCAGCAGCAAACCCACGGATTTGCTCTCCGTCATAAAAGAAGTAGACGAAATCATGAACACTCCAGTGAACAAAGATACCCCACTTGACGAGGTGGAAGAACTTAGGCTTAATATGCTTAAGCACTCTGACTTCCTGCCCAAAAGAGAGGAGCATATAGATAGCCTTGCGAAGAAGATCGAGAAGGAGCAAGAAAAGTGAAGCGGATCGGACGCAGAAAACAAAAAATTTCCTACAACGAGAACCCTAAAACATGCCAAGATCTATTCTATGCAGATATAGTAGTACGAACGAAGATCGGAAGACATACCCTTGTAGACCGAAAGCGGGGATTACGTTCCCGCACAAACGTTGTCGATGAAGACCGACGAAGCCGAGCTCAAGGTCGTGTAGAGGAAGCAGACCTCCGAGTACCGCTAGCGCAGCACCTCGCAGGGCGTCACACACGTACGGTGGAGACGACGGCCTCCGAAGCTCCAGTCCAGGACGAGCAGCGGAAGACTTGGACCGAAACACCAGCAGCGCGGCAGCGGGCTATGGTGGAAGAGATCCACCTCTCAACTCGGCGCAACTCCGACAAAGGGAATGACGAAATCGAGACAAAATTCGGGAATTAATTGGTGAATTAAAATGCCAGGGGTGCCCCTTCTTACATAGGCTCCCAGGGGGAGCCAACCTCCTCACCAGGCAATGTGGGACTATCTCCACATTGCCTGGTCCGGCATGGCTGGTGCGCCGGCCCTGGTGGGCCCCATTTGGCCCACCTAGGCCGGCCTCCATGCCCCCCACCGAATCCCCTTGGGGATTTTCCCCCTCTTGGGCCTTCTTTCGACCAAAAGGCCCATTTAGGGAAATCAGCCTAAATAAATTCGAAAATAAATATATAAAATCATATTTGCATATTAATTACACTAATTAATATCAATAATATTATTTATAATTTATTCTAGCTCCGAAAACTCTTTCGTCGCTGTCCGACCTCCATCGAACCCCTCCCGGGACATTCCCGGTAATTTCTTTCCTTTCCGGTTGTCTTGTCGAAACCCCTTAAGTGTGTTACCCTAGCGGTTCGATATAATAACAGGTATGATCAAGACTCCTCTATGATCAACGACTAACTCGTAGGCCTGGACCCCATGAACCAATCCCTCTGATATAACGAATGACTTTCATCTATCAAATCTGAACGCAAAGTCTTAAACCTTTTGCCATAGCGATACTTAGCGTGTCCGAGTGTCGTTCCATAGATATCTTCATACGTAGCTTGACCTCGTTGCCGACAACGCTATCTTCTACTCGTCTATGATCTCATGTCTCCGTGACCTAGTCACATGCTTGCAAGCTCATTAGACATGATCTCACCGAGTGGGCCCTAGAGTATCTATCCTGATATGAGGACTGGCAAATCCCGCTCTTGACCCCTCGTCTCAACTACTCCTTTCCGATACCCAAAAGTATCACCGTTATTGTCATACTATATAAGATACGACGTTTGGTGCGATCAAAGTATCTTCCAGGAATAACAATAAGAGTTGATCTCACGGTCAAAGGCGTAACGACTACGTCCTCCAAATCAGGGTATGTCCATCACATCGTTCTCCAACGACATGAATCCCATTGCCGACCGGCGCGATGCCCCATGATCGGCAAACCTCGATCATCAATCGCGCAACAAAACTAGTCTTAGTAGAGGCTACTAGGGACCTGGTTGTTTACCCATCACACCCGTATTAATGTTTCCGCTTAATACGGTTATAACATGACACAAAAACCTATTATGAACAAATGAGATATGATAAAGAATACACTTTATTAATTGCCTCTAGGTCATATCTCCTTCAGTCTCCCACTTGCACTAGAGTACAAATTAATCTAGATTACAACTAGGTAAAATCTTAACACCCATAGCTAACTGGTGTTTTTCATGCTTGTCAAGGGGGAGAGGCTTCGTCAGCGGATCTGCCACATTCAGATCCGTATGCACTTTGCAAATCTTCACATCGCCTCCTTGAACGTACTGACGTATCACATGGAAGCGTCGGAGAATGTGTTTGGCGGTGAAGTGAGACCTTGGCTCCTTGGTGTTGGCAATGGCACCCGTATTGTCGCAGAAGAGGATCACGGGGTCTTGCACGCTTAGGAACACCTCAAGTTCGATAACGAACTTCCTCAGCCACACAGCTTCATTCGCGGCTTCGCAAGCAGCAATGTACTCCGACTCCATTATAGATTGTGCGACAATGGGTTGCTTCCCACTTCTCTAGCACACAGCGCCCCCATTCACCTTGAACACATAACATGTCTGTGACTTAGAGTCATCGGGGTCTGAACAGAAACTTGCATCGACGTAACCTGTTACGCCAAGTTCTTCATTGCAGCCACCATAAACAAGGAACATTTTGAAGGAGATATGCCCTAGAGGCAATTAATAAAGTGTATTCTTTATCATATCTCGTTTGTTCATAATAGGTTTTTGTGTCATGCTAGAACCGTATTAAGCGGAAACATTAATGCGGGTGTGATACATAAACAACCAGGTCCCTACTAGCCTCTACTAAGACTAGTTTCGTTGCGCGATTGATGATCGAGGTTTCCCGGTCATGGGGCATGGCGCCAGTCGGCAATGAGAGTCATATCGCTAGAGAACGATGTGATGGACATACCCAGATTTGGAGAACGTAGTCGTTACGCCTTTGACCGTGAGATCAACTCTTATTGTTATTCCCGGAAGATACTTTGATTGCACCAAACGTCGTATCTTATTTAGTATGACAATAATGGTGATACTTTTGGGTATCAGAAAGGAAATAATGGTGATACTTTTGGGTATCAGAAAGGAGTAGTTGAGACGAGGGGTCAAGAGCGGGATTTGCCAGTCCGCATAGCAGGATAGATACTCTCGGGCCCACTCGGTGAGATCATGTCTAATGAGCTTGCAAGCATGTGACTAGGTCACGGAGACATGAGATCATGAACGAGTAGAAGATAGCGTCGTCGGTAACGAGGTCGGGATTAGGTATGGAGATATCTATGGAACGACGCTCGGACGTGCTAAGTATCGCTATGGCAAAAGGTCTAAGACTTTACGTTCAGGTTTGATAGATGAAAGTCATTCGTTATATCTCAGGGATTAATTCATGGGGTCCAGGACTACGAGTTAGTCGTTGATCATTGAGGAGTCTTGATCATACCTGATATTATATCAAACCGCTAGGGTAACACACTTAAGGGGTTTCGACAAGACAACCGGAAAGGAAGGAGATCACTGGGACCGTCCCGGGAGGGGTCCGATGGAGATCGGGCAGCGCCGAAAGAGTTTTCGGAGCTAGGAAAAATTATATATATTATGTTTGATATTAATTAGTGTTATTAATATGCAAATATGATTTTATATATTTATTTTCGAATTTATTTAGGCAGATTTCCCTAAATGGGCCTTCCGGACGAGAGAAGGCCCAAGAGGGGGGAACACCCTTGGGGATTCGGTGGGGGCATGGAGGCCGGCCTAGGTGGGCCAGATGGGGCCCACCAGGGGGCCGGCGCACCCTCCTTGGCCGAACCAGGCTGTGGGATAGTCCCACATTGCCTGGCTGGCAAGGTAGGCTCCCCCTGGGAGCCTATATAAGAAGGGGCACCCCCAGCCTTTTAATTCACCAATTAATTCCCGATTTCTCTCTCGATCTCGTGGTTCCCAAGTTGGAGCCGCGCCGAGCAGAGCAAGGGGATCTCCTCCACCATAGCCCGCTGCCGCGCTGCTGGTGTTCCGGTCCAAGTCTTCCGCTGCTCGTCCTGGACTGGAGCTTCGGAGGCCGTCGTCTCCACCGTACGTGTGCGACTCCCTGCGAGGTGCTGTGCTAGCAGTACTCGGAGGCCTGCTTCCTCTACACGACCTTGAGGTCGGCTTCGTCGGTCTTCATCGACAACGTTTGTGCGGGAACGTAATCCCCGCTTTCGGCCTACAAGGGTACGTATTCCGATCTCCGTTCGTATTACTATATCTGCATAGAATAGATCTTGGCATGCTTTTAGGATATCGTCGGTAGGAAATTTTTTGTTTTCTGCACACGATCCCCTTCAGTGGTATCAGAGCCGATCTATCGTAGATATAGCTGTACGCTGTTAGAACCCGTGCTCTGCACGGGGGCACCGTTCCTATTATTTGCTACCCTCTAGCGTGCGACATTGAGTTGATGAAGCGGCCCGGACCAACTTTACGTGTACGCTTACGCGAGACTGGTTCCACTACTGACATACGGCTTGTACCGTATATGTGGCTGGCGGGTGTCAGTTTCTCTCTCTTTAGTTGGTCTTCGCATTTTCAATGGAGGGCCCGAAAGGGATGCTTAAACATGCAATTATTGGATCGTTGTTGTGGTCATAAGATTCGTAGGTATGAAGAGGTTCTATTTACGAAAGCCCCAAGCCACGTAAAATATGCAAAAGATAAAGTAGAAGCGTCTAACTTTATTTTGCAGGGGTTATGTGATATGGTCAAGGTAGGTTTATTAAATTGTTTATAAACTGCGGGCGCAAAGAAGACCATGGCGCAATGGACTATATCACATTGCATTACATTTGATGTTTTGTGTGCATCTTATTTTGTGTGATTGTGTGTATAGTATACATTAGTTACACGGCGGTAGCTGAATAAGATGATCCCTTCAAAATACCACTAGTGTTCTCCCTCCAACGCGCACCACCAAGAAAGTTCTACGTTATGAGGCAGGCCATGATGATCGGGTGTCATACATCTCGTCGTTCGCATACAGTGGGTGTAAGCCATGTTGCACAAGCGTGGAGGTCTTTGGTGGCGAGCCTAGCATACTCAGAGGTATGGCCTCGGAACAGGAAGACCGAAAGGTCGAGCACGAGTCACAAAATTGGTGTGGCGGACGATTTTGTCTACTCTTGAAGTTGTGCCGCCGGCTTTGATGATGAGGGGTGGTGCAATGGATGGGGGTCGTGTAATCGCTTAAACGACCAGGAGGGATGTTCGTTTGAGTGGGAGTTATGTTAGTTATTTTCAAAAATACTATAACTCAAAATTATTATGAACAAAGTCTTATGTTGTTGCAAATTCCATTGTAGATGTCTCGCCCCTCGTTTAACCTAGGTCTGTTCCTTGAGAAAGAAAAGCTTAAGACCAATGGGTCAAACTTCAAGGCCTGGTTCCGCAACCTGAGGATCCTACTCACTCCCCATAGGGTGGCCTACGTCATTGAGGCCGCCATAGGTGACCCTCCTGCAGATGATGCCTCTGAGGATGAGAAGAAGGTCTTCCAGACCCGATCGGAGGATTCTGCCTTTGTCTAGAGTGGCATGCTCTACGCCATGGAAGCCGACCTGCAGAAGCGCTTTGAGAAGATGAGCGCCTTTGAGATCATTTCGGATCTTAAGGCTGTCTTCGCGCCGCAGGCTAAGGCTGAGAGATATGAGGCTTCTGAGCTTTTCTTATTAGCCAAGATGGAAGAGCATAGCCGCGTGAGCGAGCATGTAGTCAAGATGTCTGGCTACGTTCAACGCCTGAATGCTCTGGAGTGCAAGATTCCCGATGAGCTGGCGATTGACAGGGTGTTGCAATCGTTGCCACCAAGCTACAAAGGCTTCGTCATGAACCACAACATGCAGGGCATGGCTAAGTCCCTGGGTGAAGTGTTCGTGATGCTCAAGACTGCTGAGGTAGAAATTAAGAAGGAGCACACGCTGTTGATGGTCAACAAGACCGTTGATTTCAAGAAGTCCGGTGGCAAGGGAAAGCAGAGCTGGAAGTCCCGGAGGGAGGCAAAGTTGGCTGCCAAGCCCAGGACTAACAAGTCTGGTCCCAGAGCTAGCGTGGAGTGCTTCTACTGCAAGGGGAAGGGTCACTGGAAGCGCAACTGCCCCAAGTATCTGGAGGATAGGAAGTCTGGCAAGACGGTCGACAAAGAGCAAGGTATATTTGATATACATGTTATAGATGTGTACCTTACATCCGCCCGGAGCAATACGTGGGTATTTGATACTGGTTCTGTTGCTCATATATGTAACTCTCAGGAGGAGTTACGGAATAGAAGGCGGCTGGCGAAGGATGAGGTGGCGATGCGCGTCGGCAACGGATCGAGAGTCGACGTGGTGGCTGTCGGCACGCTCCCTCTACATCTACCATCGGGATTAGTTTTGGTTTTAAATAAATGTTATTTTGTGCCATCCTTGAGTGTAAACATTATAAGTGGGTCTTGCCTGTTACAAGACGGTTATTCATTTAAATCAGTGTCAAGCAATTATGCTATTTATATGAATGATATCTTTTATGTTGATGCTCCCGAGAATAACGGTTTATTCTTGTTGAATCTCGATCGTAGTACTCACATCCATAACATAGAAGCCAAACGAATTAAGTGTAGTGATGATACCGCCATGTTTTTGTGGCATTGCCGTCTTGGTCATATTGGTATAAAGCGCATGAAGCGACTCCACTCCGATGGACTCTTGGACTCGTTGGATTTCGGATCCCTCGATACATGCGAACCATGCCTCATGGGCAAAATGACCAGGAAACCGTTCAAAGGTTTCGTTGAACGGGCATCGGATTTGTTGGGGATCATACATACAGATGTGTGTGGACCAATGAGCGTTTCGACACGCAATGGTTATCGTTACTTCGTCACCTTCACTGATGACTTGAGTAGATACGGTTATATCTATTTGATGAAACACAAGTCTGAAACGTTTGAAAAGTTCAAAGAATTCCAGAGTGAAGTTGAGAATCAGCTTAATAGGAAAATCAAGCATCTCCGATCCGATCGCGGTGGAGAGTAATTGAGTTTTGAGTTTGGCACACATCTGAAGAGTTGTGGCATAGTACCCCAACTTACGCCAGCCGGAACGCTGCAGCGTAACGGTGTGTCCGAGCGACGTAATCGTACTCTACTGAATAGTGTCCGATCTATGATGTCTCTTACCGATCTGCCGGTGTCCTTCTGGGGTTATGCGTTAGAAACAGCCGCATTCATTTTAAATAGGGCTCCGTCCAAATCCGTTGAAACGACGCCGTATGAATTATGGTATGGCCAAAAGCCTAAGTTATCGTTTCTGAAGGTTTGGGGTTGTGAGGCGTACGTTAAGAAACTACAGCCCGACAAACTCGAACCGAAGTCGGAAAAAGTCGTCTTTGTAGGATATCCGCGGGAAACCGTTGGGTACACCTTCTACAACCAAGCTGAGGGCAAAACTTTTGTCGCGAAGACCGGTACCTTTCTAGAGAAGGAGTTTCTCGCGAAAGGAGTAAGTGGGAGGAAGGTAGACCTCGATGAAATCGTTGATCCTGAACTCGAGATTCCGAGTGGCGCAACGGAAGCAATTCCGGAAACGTCCTCCGTGGAAGGAGTGGGAGAAACTGTCGAGGAAGATGTTCTACCTCGTAGGTCTGGTAGATCTCGGATCCCACCAGAATGGTATGGCAACATGGTTTGCACCGTCATGCTAGTCGAGCAAGACCAACCTACGAACTACAAGGAGGCGATGGAGAGTCTAGAGTCCGAGAAATGGCTTGAAGCCATGAAATCCGAAATAGGATCCATGTATGATAACAAAGTGTGGACTTTGGTGGATATTCCCGAAGGGCGCAAGGCCGTCGAGAATAAGTGGATCTTTAAGAAGAAGACTGATGCTGATGGTAATGTGACCGTCTATAAAGCTCGGCTTGTCGCAAAGGGTTTCCGACAAGTTCATGGAATTGACTACGATGAAACTTTTTCACCGGTAGCGATGCTTAAGTCTATTCGGATTATGTTAGCGGTAGCTGCCTACTATGATTATGAAATCTGGCAGATGGACATCAAAACGGCCTTCCTGAATGGAAACATTGAGGAAGAGTTGTACATGGTACAGCCGGAAGGTTTTGTCGATCCAGGAAATGCTAACAAGGTGTGCAAGCTTCAGCGATCCATCTATGGATTGAAGCAGGCATCTCGGAGCTGGAATCTTCGCTTTGATGAGGTAATCAAAGGTTTTGGATTTATCCAGAATGTGGAAGAGACCTGTATTTACAAGAAAATGAGTGGGAGCTCGGTTGTGTTCTTAGCACTGTATGTTGACGACATATTGCTAATAGGGAATGATGTGGAACTTCTGAATAGCGTGAAGGAATATTTAAACAGTAAGTTTTCCATGAAGGACTTAGGAGAAGCTGCGTATGTTTTAGGCATAAAAATCTATCGCGATAGATCAAGGCGCCTATTAGCACTAAGTCACAGTATTTATCTTGATAAAAATACTGAAGAGTTTCCGTATGGAGAAGGCAAAGAAGGGTTCTCTGCCGGTTATCAAGAATAAAATATTGTGTAAGGCGCAGTGTCCAGTGACGGAACTGGGTAAGGCCGAAATGACGAAACATCCTTATGCCTCAGCCATAGGATCGATCATGTATGCAATGTTGAGTACTAGACCGGATGTGGCATTAGCTCTAAGTTTGACAAGCCGGTTCCAGAGTAATCCTGGAATGCCGCATTGGGTAGCTGTTAAGATCATTCTTAAGTATCTCAATAAGACAAAGGAAATGTTCCTTGTGTATGGTGGCTGGGATGAAGAACTTGGCGTAACGGGTTACGTAGATGCAAGTTTCTGCTCAGACCCCGATGACTGTAAGTCACAGACAGGTTACGTGTTCAAGGTGAATGGAGGCGCCGTGTGCTGGAGAAGTGGGAAGCAACCCATAGTCGCACAATCTACAATGGAGTCGGAGTACATTGCTGCCTGCGAGGCCGCGAATGAAGTTGTGTGGCTGAGGAAGTTCGTCATCGAACTTGGAGTGTTCC
This sequence comes from Poa annua, assembly GCA_026929855.1. Lineage (NCBI taxonomy): Eukaryota > Viridiplantae > Streptophyta > Magnoliopsida > Poales > Poaceae > Poa > Poa annua. Next base: position 71,190,403 of record CM049431.1, on the reverse strand, counting down.
CAAGCGTGCAAGACCCCGTGATCCTCTTCTGCGACAATACGGGTGCCATTGCAAACGCCAAGGAGCCAAGGTCTCACTCCACCGCCAAACACATTCTCCGACGCTTCCATGTGATACGTCAGTACGTACAAGGAGGCGATGTGAATATTTGCAAAGTGCATACGGATCTGAATGTGGCAGATCCGCTGACGAAGCCTCTCCCGCTTGATAAGCATGAACACCACCAGTTAGCTATGGGTGTTAAGCTTTTACCAAGTTGTAATCTAGATTAAGTTGTACTCTAGTGCAAGTGGGAGACTGAAGGAGATATGCCCTAGAGGCAATTAATAAAGTGTATTCTTTATCATATCTCGTTTGTTCATAATAGGTTTTTGTGTCATGCTAGAACCGTATTAAGCGGAAACATTAATGCGGGTGTGATACGTAAACAACCAGGTCCCTAGTAGCCTCTACTAAGACTAGTTTCGTTGCGCGATTGATGATCGAGGTTTCCCGGTCATGGGGCATGGCGCAAGTCGGCAATGAGAGTCATATCGCTAGAGAACGATGTGATGGACATACCCAGATTTGGAGAACGTAGTCGTTACGCCTTTGACCGTGAGATCAACTCTTATTGTTATTCCCGGAAGATACTTTGATTGCACCAAACATCGTATCTTATTTAGTATGACAATAACGGTGATACTTTTGGGTATCGGAAAGGAGTAGTTGAGACGAGGGGTCAAGAGCGGGATTTGCCAGTCCGCATAGCAGGATAGATACTCTCGGGCCCACTCGGTGAGATCATGTCTAATGAGCTTGCAAGCATGTGACTAGGTCACGGAGACATGAGATCATGAACGAGTAGAAGATAGCGTCGTCGATAACGAGGTCGGGATTAGGTATGGAGATATCTATGGAACGACACTCGGACGTGCTAAGTATCGCTATGGCAAAAGGTCTAAGACTTTACGTTCAGGTTTGATAGATGAAAGTCATTGGTTATATCTCAGGGATTAATTCATGGGGTCCAGGCCTACGAGTTAGTCGTTGATCATTGAGGAGTGTTGATCATACCTGATATTATATCGAACCGCTAGGGTAACACACTTAAGGGGTTTCGACAAGACAACCGGAAAGGAAGGAGATCGCCAGGAGCGTCCCGGGAGGGGTCCGATGGAGATCGGGCAGCGCCGAAAGAGTTTTCGGAGCTAGGAAAAATTATATATATATGTTTGATATTAATATGCAAATATGATTTTATATATTTATTTTCGAATTTATTTAGGCAGATTTCCCTAAATGGGCCTTCCGGACGAGAGAAGGCCCAAGAGGGGGGGGGACCCCCTTGGGGATTCGGTGGGGGCATGGAGGCCGGCCTAGGTGGGCCAGATGGGGCCCACCAGGGGGCCGGCGCACCCTCCTTGGCCGAACCAGGCTGTGGGATAGTCCCACATTGCCTGGCTGGCAAGGTAGGCTCCCCCTGGGAGCCTATATAAGAAGGGGCACCCCCAGCCTTTTAATTCACCAATTAATTCCCGATTTCTCTCTCGATCTCGTGGTTCCCAAGTTGGAGCCGCGTCGAGCAGAGCAAGGGGATCTCCTCCACCATAGCCCGCTGCCGCGCTGCTGGTGTTCCGGTCCAAGTCTTCCGCTGCTCGTCCTGGACTGGAGCTTCGGAGGCCGTCGTCTCCACCGTACGTGTGCGACTCCCTGCGAGGTTCTGCGCTAGCAGTACTCGGAGGCCTGCTTCCTCTACACGACCTTGAGGTCGGCTTCGTCGGTCTTCATCGACAACGTTTGTGCGGGAACGTAATCCCCGCTTTCGGTCTACAAGGGTACGTATTCCGATCTCCGTTCGTATTACTATATCTGCATAGAATAGATCTTGGCATGCTTTTAGGATATCGTCGGTAGGAAATTTTTTGTTTTCTGCACACGATCCCCTTCACATTTCCTTTGTCTTATTGAGATACTTAAGAATGCTCTTAACAGCAATCCAATGCGCCATTCCAGGATTACTCTGGAACCGGCTTGTCAAACTTAGAGCTAATGCCACATCATGTCTAGTACTCAACATTACATGATCGATCCTATGGTTGAAGCATAAGGATGTTTAGTCATATCGACCTTATCCAGCTTCGTTACCGGACACTGTGCCTTCCACAATATCTTATGTTTGATAACCGGCAGAGAACCCTTCTTTGCCTTCTCCATACCGAAACGCTTCAGTATTTTATCAAGATAAGTACTCTGACTCAACGCTAATAGGCGCCTTGATCTATCTCGATAGATTTTTATGCCTAAGACGTACGCACCTTCTCCTAAGTCCTTCATGGAAAATTAACTGTTCCCACTCAGAAGTTCCACATCATTCCCAATAAGCAATATGTCATCTACATATAGTGCTAAGAACACAACCGAGCTCCCACTCATTTTCTTGTAAATACAGGTCTCTTCCAAATTTTGAACAAATCCAAAACCTTTGATTACCTCATCAAAGCGAAGATTCCAGCTCCGAGATGCTTGCTTCAATCCATAGATGGATCGCTGAAGCTTGCATACCTTGTTAGCATTACCTGGATCGACAAAACCTTCCGGTTGTACCATGTACAGCTCTTCCTCAATGTTTCCATTTAGGAAGGCTGTTTTGACGTCCATCTGCCAGATTTCATAATCATAATAGGCAGCAACTGCTAACAAAATCCGAATAGACTTAAGCATCGTTACCGGTGAAAAAGTTTCATCGTAGTCAATCCCATGAACTTGTCGGAAACCTTTTGCGACAAGCCGAGTTTTATAGACGGTCACATTACCGTTAGCATCAGTCTTCTTCTTAAAGATCCATTTATTCTCGACGACCTTGTGCCCTTCGGGAATATCCATCAAAGTCCACACTTTGTTATCATACATGGATCCTATTTCGGATTTCATGGCTTCAAGCCATTTCTCGGACTCTAGACTCGCCATCGTCTCCTTGTAGTTTGTAGGTTCGTCTTGTTCAACTAACATGACGGTGCAAACCATGTTGCCATACCATTCTGGTGTGATCCGAGATCTACCAGACCTACGAGGTAGAATACTTTCCTCGACAGTTTCTCCCACTCCTTCCACGGAGGACGTTTCCGGAATTGCTTCCGTTGCGCCACTCGGAATCTCGAGTTCAGGATCAACGATCTCATCAAGGTCTACCTTCCTCCCACTTAGTCCTTTCGCGATAAATTCCTTCTCTAGAAAGGTACTGGTTTTCGCGACAAAAGTTTTGCCCTCAGCTTGGTTGTAGAAAGTGTACCCAATGGTTTCCCGCGGATACCCTACGAAGACGACATTTTCCGACTTCGGTTCGAGTTTGTCGGGCTGTAGTTTCTTAACATACGCCTCACAACCCCAAACCTTCAAAAACGATAACTTAGGCTTCCGTCCATACCATAATTCATGCGGTGTCGTTTCAACGGATTTGGACGGAGCCCTATTTAAAATGAATGCGGCTGTTTCTAACGCATAACCCCAGAAGGACACGGGCAAACCGGTAAGAGACATCTTAGATCAAAGACTATCCAGTAGAGTATGATTACGTCGCTCGGATACGCCGTTACGTTGCGGTGTTCCGGCCGGCGTAAGTTGGGGTAGTGTGCCACAACTCTTGAGATGTGTTCCAAACTCAAAACTCAAATACTCGCCACCACGATCGGATTGGAGGTGCTTGATTTTCTTGTTAAGCTGATTCTCAACTTCACTTTGAAATTCTTTGAACTTTTCAAAAGTTTTAGACTCGTGTTTCATCAAGTAGATATAACCGTATCTACTCAAGTCATCAGTGAAGGTGATGAAGTAACGATAACCATTGCGTGTCGAAACGCTCATCGGTCCACACACATCTTGTATGTATGATCCCCAATAAATCCGATGCCCGTTCAAAAAAACCTTTGAACGGTGTCTTGGTCATTTTGCCCATAAGGCATGGTTCGCATGTATCGAGGGATCTGAAATCCAACGAGTCCAAAAGTCCATCGGAGTGGAGTTTCTTCATGCGCTTTACACCAATATGACCGAGACGGCAATGCCACATATACATGGCGGCATCATCACTACACTTAATCCGTTTGGCTTCTATGTTATGGATGTGAGTACTACGATCGAGATTCAACAAGAATAAATCATTATTCTCGCGAGTATCAACATAAAAGATATCATCTATTATATACTAAAAGTAAAATGAGTTAGTTTTTCGACCGACCACGTTAAACCACATCCTCTAAATTAATTTTAACACTTAAATCTAAAATATATGGTTGAGATTAAAGAAAAGATCTAAAGTTTTATGTACAACCTCGCATAAAAATAAGTTGAAGGTTGACACGTACAAGCTAATTATCCAAACTAATTAACTGATACGTTCCGGCCGATGCGACCGAGCGAGCTGGGCTCACAAAGCCAATTATTTTTTAAGAAAAAAAAAAGATCACGATACGGACTGTTGTGTGGGCTTGGCTTTTTTTTGAGAAACACAGTACAACGTAAGCGCTCATATACACGCGCACACACTCACCCCTATGAACGCACGCACACCCTACCCCTATGAGCACCTCCGAGAGACTGAGCCGGCGGGTCAGGTCTTGAGATTGACGAAGTCACCACAGGCGCCTCGCTGTCGACGGGAACGTCGCCTCCCGCTGAAAGAATATTCCGACTAAATGAGAAACACCAGCGTCAAACCTGGGGTTTGAACTCTGGTGGGCTGGGGAAACAACCATCCTCCTAACCATCTTGCTAGAGACAAGTTCTCGTTGTGTGGGCTTGGCTTAGGTAGGCATTGATCAGTTCATGGAAAACCAAGTCCGTGCACCTCAAAAAAAAAAGATCACATGAATACAAGTAGGAACTAAATTCCCATATAGTTCACATTTTCTTTTCAATTTCATATTAGATGATTTTTTTTGTGAAAATATGGATGTATCCATACTTATACAAATGCAAATCATCTGATTTGAAACATAGTATAAGTATTATGTACTTCAATACAAGCCAAGAACGTACATATGACATCAAGATGAGTTGTCTACTGCTCGCTCGACGAGGAAGACGAGTTCCAAACTGAGATTATCGGTTTTGAGAAAATGGTTTTATATCTTTTGTAGGAAAATCATTGTGATTTTATTATTCATTGTCGGGTATGATATGAGTGTAACATCCCAACATTTTGAAATGTTCAAAAATCACTAAAATTTAAAACTTTTTGTTTTGATTAAAATAAAATATTAAAATGTATAAGAAAACTAACTATAAAAGACTTCAACCAATTTGAATAAGTCTACTATTTCAAAATATCCAATGTGTCATTATTTTCAAAAGTTATTTCCTATTAAACTTTATATTATCCATTGTATTTCAAAAACCGTAATATGTAATTTGACAAATATTTTACAAACTACAATCCATTTTACTTTAAGTAAATAGTTTACTTATAAGTAATTGATTTTAACCACTTAGCCTTAGCTATAAATAAATTAAAATAATTATTACAAGTGTATTTAAACTATTGAAAACATTGTATAATTGCCAAAAGATTATTATTCATTTACCTGAGTTCAAAATATAGTTTGGAAGTTATAAGCCTATAGTTTCTCACCTTCAAACTTCATAAATTAAAAATTAATGAATTATCCAAATAAGCATTTCATTTACTTAAATTACTTTCATTAATTTTCAAAACATGAAATGATAAATACTCTATATAAGAAATTATTTGAATCTAAAACCTTTTTCAAAGTTGTTTTATGAAGTTTTCAAATGATTTATCATATTATGAAACTTAATGGTGTACAAAATAATTTGAATTAAAAATGATTACATTACATTTTCTCTTTTCATTACAAATAGTTGTAATATGCTATTTAATAATCTATTAAAGCTAAAATTTATTTAATATTGGAATATGAGTTAAATAACTTAAATTCAAACATGTTTGAATGTGGGTTTTTCATAGAATTTATTTTAGCCAAAAATAAAATTTATTAAATGCCTAATTTCAAACATAACATAAAGTGTCAAAATTTGCATTAATCAATATTTCAAAATTATTATTTTTGAAAATTGTACAAAACATGCCCACAACTGGTTTAACACAAAGATAATAATTTTACAAATTTTTAGAAATTTGTTGGACTTCATTTGGAGTTTTTAATCAAAAGTTATAAAAGAAATAAATAAATCAGAAAAGAAAAAGTGAAAAACCTGACAGGCGGGACCCACCTGTCAGGGGTCACCTTCTTCAACCTCTAGCCAGGGATCACGCCCGAAACGGCCGGCAATTCCCCTCATCAATCCGAGCGTTTTGCGTGGAATTGACGCCCAATGTTTGGCTCTTTTAAAAGCCCTGCCCCTCCTCTCTCATTCCCCTCTTCCCCCTCTCAAAACCGTGCCCGCAGGCCGGCAAAAACGCTCGTCGGAGTTGCGCAAGCCGCCGTCATGTTTTCCTGCATTTGCCGGCGAGGTGAGCCTCCCCCTAGCCCGAGACCCTCTCCCCTCTCTTCCCCACGTCCGGGCGCACCCCCTTAATCTTTTTTCTCATTGTTTACCGCAGCCGTCCATCGGGGACGAACCCGACCGAATGTCACCGGAGCAACCCGTGCCCTCGTCGACATCTCCAAGCCACTCCGGGACGAGCAGGTGGCCGAAGACGTCACCATATTCTCCGCCACCTCGCCCCGCGCATTTCTATCGACATCCCAAGCCGAGGAGATCACCGGAGCGTCGAGTTCACCGGAGCCGAGCCGCACCGCCGCCATTTTCTCCATCGTCGGCGACCGGAGCGCCGCCCATCCTTGGCCAGCCACTGTGAGCCCTCTGATCTCTTCTTAACGGTTGCGATTAGATCTATTACGCGAAAGGGTACGGTTAGATCTGGACCGCCAGATCCAGATCTGACGGCCCAGATCTAATCACTTATCCACGTCGGACCCCAGTCAGCAGCCCAGTCAGCGCACAGTTAGCACCCAGTCAGCGCTGACGTGTAAAATCATTTTCTCGATTTATTTATTTTGGCAGTTTTGCAGAAAAGCCCCTGTCACTTAGAATTGCTATAACTTTTTACTCACACATCCAAATTCAAATATTTTTATATATTTGGAAAGCCCTCGACATGTAGATTATTTTAGATCTGTCAAAATTCAAATTTGACTTAGTGTAAAATATTCAAATTTCAAATGAATGATTTGAGTATATTTGTAATAACTTTAAATCTATACATCCAAAAATTGCAAATAAAATTGTTTTAGAAACTTTGGAATATACATAAATGGATGCCTCTGTTATAAATTAATTTTGAATATTATTTTAAATGATTTCATAGTTGTGTGTTCAATTTGAATAGTTTGACTATTTTTTTTACATAACTTTTAATAGAAACATTATTTTAATTAAATCCAATTGCAATACATTTTATTAAATGCTCTCTGTTGAATTAAACACTATTTATAAAATTTTGTTGTAAAAATATAATCATTGAAAACTTTAATCTTATAATTATTCCTTTTATTATATTTTGCAAAATTAGAAACGAATTGAATTGCAATTATAACTTTATGCATATTTTATAAATATCACAAAAAAATTAGTATTATGTTTCTTGTGATTTAAAAATTGCATTTCATGCATATCATATTTTATTTTGTAGATATATTTTCCATAAGAAAACTCCTCCCCCATTTTCTCTAAGTTAGGAGTATTTTCAACTTAACATTTAGCTAAAGTGCTACACTTAGACACTTAGGAATTTTCATCATGGAGCTAGAAGGCCAATGAAGGACTTAGCCAAAAACAAGACTTCAGCAGTATCTTCAAGGAGAAAAAGCACTTAGAAGAAAATCAAGAAGAAGTTCATGAAGGACTTAGAAGAAAACAGACTCTGGAAGCATCCCAAAGATGTCAAGCACTTAGAAGAAAAGTGAGAAGAAGTTCAAGAAGGCCAACCCCCTTTTATTCTGTAAGTCTTTCTCTCTGTCTTTTCTTCTCCTCTGAGACTTCATGAAGACTACGTTAAATCCAAGACCAGCCTAGGTGATACAAGAATCATCAAGTCATGAAGATTCATCAAGACTACCAAGAGTTTAATCAAGACATCATCCAGAAGAAAGTTACAAGTCTGGAGATGAAGTCTGGAGGACAACTACATCTTTCTTTCTATCTTTCCCCTCTTTCCTAATCTTGTCTTTCACATTTGACTTAAACCATTTTTTATCATGATATTATCATCTTGAAGTTGTTGGATCCTAGCGGCATAGTGAGATGAAGCGACCTGGAAACAAACCTTACATGTCCACGTACATGAGACCTGTTCCACAATTTAAGTGGCTGGCCGGGTGTCTGTCTCGCTCACTTTAGTGAATATCCAATTTACAAAGAGTTGATAATAATGGTTGATCACCTTATAGACTTAGTATTTTCTCTAAGTATTTTATGCACCTCATGACTAAGTCATTAAAGTGCTTATTCAATATAAAGTAGTAACAAAGTTAGTTTTATCCAACTTGACCTTAGTCCTTAGTCAAGTTAACTGACATATTTGCCTTGCATAAACTTAAAAGATTTCCATGGCATGACATGCATCTCTAGTCCTTAGAAATAATTTGCATATCATGCATAACATGTTTTCCTTAGAAGTTTTATAAGAACTTGTTTGTTCACTTTGTATGTGTGGTTTATGTTGATTGTCGTATTGTTGCTTGTCTATACTGTGAGTTTGAACGGAGAGCTCCGAGTAACGTTGAAAAGAGTTTGTGTGCAACGAGAACATTCTTCAGGCAAGTGGCACACCCCCATAAAAGTCCTATTATTTTTCTATGCATGAATAGATTATTTTCTATAAGCATGTGTAGGATAGTATTGCTATGCAAGCCATGTAAAGACCTCTTTATTCCTGTGTCTAGGTTCCTATGAAAATACTTAGTAGAATAGTGATACTATGCAAAAACTATTTTGATGAAAAGTTAAAGTCTACTAAGTTTTAATCAAACACCTGGGTGGAATTGGTTGCTTGGCTGTATGAGTTGAGTGTTGTTCCCAGGGGATTTACCTGTGGGATATTCACTTGTGGATGGCCACCCAGGAGCAAAGGAATCTGAAGAACTCCGAGTGAAGATTGCTTCTCGTGCAGCCATTGCTAATATGGGCTCTGGCTTGATCAACTAAGCTGCGTGGACTCCCCCCGGCCTGACAGGTGGTGGTAGAGGATTTGTAGGTGGAGCGCGTCAGGCCAGAGTGGGAGGGAAAATGCTTCTGAAAGATCTCGTCTCATTCTTCTCCTTTCCCTTATCACAAATGGTGTGTAAATGATAGTTTGGGTTGAATGGGTACAATGGTGAATGTGCACAACCTCGGCAAGAGTTAAAATCTAAGTACTTAGCCATGTCCCCGGAAACGGACAATTGAGCAGCTGAACGAGGACGTCAACGGAAGATTCCACCATTCCAACTTCAGAAATAAAACTTGATGGGTGAACAAGGGAAGATGTGATTTATGGTTTTCATGCCATACTTGTCTTGATTTGAAGAAAGTGTTTTCCAAAGAGATAGGAAGAATTGGCTTTATGCAAAATAGCGTTAAACTCCACCAGCCAAATATGCATATAGTCTTTAGAGTTATTCCATTAAGTGTCCACCATAGTGTCACTTGCCAGGTTCCATTTTTAATGGAATCTGACCCACGTTGTTGCAATATTTTTGTTATTCCAGATTGTTCAGATGACGAGTGTGGTTTCGTTTAAAGGTTTCGAGTCTACAACCAACATGTTTTCGCCTGTGTCAACATGAATGTGATGGAGACTCACTGCTATTGTATTTCCGCTGTGTACTTTGTCAAAGCTAGCTTTATGCTATGCAAATTGTATCGAATATTTTGTAAGTCTGAATCATCGATGTAATAAAATTAATAGTTTGTTGTGATATTAAATCGTAAACTGTGTGTGCAAACGAATCGATCCAGTGACTTACACTATATACAGGTATCTGTCTTATTTAAAGTGCAGGTACGCTACAATGAGTTTATAGTCTGAGTGATTTCTGCAGGAAACACGTGTAGCCAAACTGCAGTCAAACCCTGTGTTCGTCGTCTAAGCGATTAATTTTGGTCTGAAACAATTTAGTCGGTCGGATTTATATGATGTGCCCTACATATATTGAATGACTCAAATTTGTGGTTAAGATTTAACATGAGCTCAATTGTTGTATATAAGTTTTGCTTTGAACTATCTATATTCGAAGAGATGCGCATCCAATATTAAATAGAACTACCATATGAGGTTAAGCCACATAGATAAAAATATTTGATCCATATATTGGAAAATATTAATGTTTAAGTTTCATAAACGGGAAAGTTTAAAAAAATACCGATTGTATAGGTACAAAAAATACGTGACAACTCGCTAAAATAGAAACATGGTAACTTCGTTGAAGCGTACGCTAGCAGTAGTGGATGCCGTCCATGGGACACGTAACACAGTTGGGAGACTCAGGTAATGCATGCACAATTTTATATCATTCTTTTCTACGTTTCTATCATGCATATATGGTTTTACCATGTAGAAAAACATATTTGTATCTCTACTTCCAACACAAATCACAAACCGAGAGACATTTATATCTTAAGGCAAGAAATATGTAAAAAACTGAAAAAACATTTTGATGTCTATTACGAAATCTATAGTGATCAAATTTTGAAATAGATCCTATAAGAATCGTAAGTACGAGAAGTATGGACAAAAAGTAAGTAAAAATAGAGCATGTAACAGGCCGAGATCCATAAGCAAGAAACACTTTAAATTTGTTTATTTTTGTTTCTTAGTACAACATCCATAAATGACCAGATTTTCCAAAAAAAAAGGAGTTTATTTCCAACTGATGACATGTAATATGTACGAATTCATCAACTAATTTAAGAAAAAGTTAATGGAGGGATTAGGAGCTTCCACAATAATTTGACGTCTTCATCTATTTGATCGACTATTTGGCAATCCATGTTCATGGGCCGATAAGGAAAGAAGTAGCGGAAATATAAAATCATTTTTAGAAAATAGGACATACATGGCTCGCATAAATGAATGAGAATGCATAGATTCAGTATGAGCAAATCGTATTGAAGAAATAAGCGGAGTAATGCATGAATAGGTTGTCACTCATAGAGTTCACACCAATAAAGTGGCGAAGAAGATTTATACTACTAAAAAAAATATTTTTTGTATACAAATAATGTTGTACAACACATGCATGTTAAAATAAAATTAATAAAATAATACCAAATCTATATGCCTACACTAGACAGTAAAACTAAAATAAAAAATGAAATAGGATTTAGATATGGGTAACTTATATATATCTCATTTAACTCTTGGAGAAGTGTAAGAGAAAAGATTTACAATATTGACCGAACATCTTGAACTTAATTAGCTCTTAATTCTTAATAGTTAACACATGGAACACATGCCTTAAGTTAAGTAGGTATTATTAGATAAAATAAGTTAAAAGTAAAAATTTGAGATAAGGTACACACTTCAAAACAAATATTTATACCCTTCATGAGAGAGCGTACAAATGATTTTTTTGATATATATAAATATAGTCCATATTTATTAAGTGCATAAAGTGATATTGAGTTGGGCTATGTTTAATTACACATGATTCACACCTAGATTGTCAAATTTGGAGATCTCAAATAGATTACAGATTTTCTAAGAGCACAAAATTTGTTGGTATTGACCGGAGAAATATCATAATATGGTGTTCGATGCACATAAGGATCCACTTGAATTATATATACTAAGATATAAATACAGGGAATTAGTAGAGACTACATAGATGAGGTCATATAGTACATTTATGAGTTTATAAGTTTTATCCAATCTAAGTGGAGATAGTCATATTACATGGCACAAATACTTGTGTGTTATAGCGTAGATCATCTCGATTGAAGATAGTAACATAAAGGGTGTAAAAATACATTAAATATCACTACATGTGTTACATTATAGAATGCAATGACATGGCATTGTATAAATCTCAAAACAAATATTCCAGAAAGAAAACGGTTTTAAAAAATCCACATTTTTACTTAACTTAATTTGTTTTGGTGGCCGCAGAACCATCCCATTTACAATTTCATACTTTTAGTATTTGTGAAACAATAGTGTTCACTAGCACGTTCAATATGGTAAAGAGCTCATGTTAGCGTGTTCTTCATGACAATGTTTTGGGGTTGACATGGTGCCATGCAAAATAAAAACCTATTGATATCATAATATTTACAATGCTATGATTTATGTTTTCGTCTTTTCGGTATCAATAAAAAAAGTTTAGTTCTCGAACATATTAAATACGCCACCGACGATGCCCTCGCATTTGCGAGGGCCAACTTGCTAGTTCATATAAATAGCACAACTGCTTGATACTGATTTAAATGAATAACCGTCTTGTAACAGGCAAGACCCACTTATAATGTTTTCACTCAAGGATGGGACAAAATAACATTTATTTAAAACCAAAACTAATCCCGATGGTACATGTAGAGGGAGCGTGCCGACAGCCACCACGTCGACTCTCGATCCGTTGCCGACGCGCATCATGTAACATCCCAATTTTTAGAAAATCTTAAAACTATGCATTCATGCATCATCATAATTTAAAACTTGACATTTGAATCACATATGATTTAAATTAAATTTCTTATATATGTTTAAATTGATCTTAAGTCCACAAAACTGTTAATTGAATTTATAATAATTTTCCTTTTTATTTTATTTTTACTTTGGAGAAAAATACTACCAAAAAGATTTATTTTTAATAAGCTTTTCAAATTATATTTTTTATAAATTTTTCTGAGAAGTTTTGATATAGTTTTATACTCAAAAGATTTAAAAACAGAAAATGATTTATAAAATAAAAAAAGAGTCGGGCCAGCTAAGTGGGCCGAAGCCCACTGGCTATCTGCCGCGCGCGCAGCGCCTCAGCCCGCCAGCGGCCCAGCATCTCTCTCTCTCTCTGTCACCGACAGGTGGGCCCCACCTGTCATCCCTCCCACGGCAACAGCTCGCCCCAAATCACGTCCGTGATGAACGCCGAAAAACGCCAGAATCAAATCGATTCATTGTGATTGATTTACTGCCCCGTTTCCTTCGTCGTTGCTCGCTATAAGACCCCCTCGCTCCCCTCTCTCTTTTGCCCCAAGCACCACCTCCCGAGTGCCACCAGGCCGCCCGCGAGCATCCCCGGAGCTCCGCCGTAGCCGCTGGCAAAATTTCGCGACTCCGGCAAAAATCGTGAACCCCGAGACCTCTCTCCACTCCCTCTTGATTTATTTTGATCTTGCGCATCGTTTTGACAAGTTTTTGCTTGTTCTCGGGCAGCAGAACCTCGTCTCCGTCCACACCCGAAGAGGACCGCCGCCAAGCACGACTCCGGCGAGCAAATTCCGGCGCGTCAGTGCACCCCATCGTCTACAACCTCGCCATCGTCTCCGCCTCGGCCTCGTCCACGCTCGGGTATGACTCGTTCGTCTCCGTAGGCAGTAGAACGCCGGGAACGTGTGTGCCGGCGATGTCACCGCCGCGGGCCTCGTCTCCGGCTAGGGTTCCGGCGAAGCGCCGCTCGGTTTTGGTCGTTTTAATCTAGACCGTTAGATCTTGCTTGCACGGCCAGAATTAGATCACTTAAAACCTGAACCAGTATGCTTGCGTGGCACGCCGCGTCAGATAATATTTTTCTGCAATTTTTCTTAAATCATTTTGGCCATAACCATGGACATCATCGCCCAAATCCTGAATATAAAAAAGATATCAGCCAAATTTTATGCTTCAAGTGCAATAACAAGGGCCACTACGCCACTGACTGTCCCGAGAAGAAGACCACAGAAGCTGCCAAGCCCAATCCTTTCCAGAAGGGACATATAAACCACATCAACGTGGAAGAAGTGTACGATGAACCTGATGTTGTCATTGGTACGTTCTTGCTCAATTCATGTCCAGCATTAGTTTTATTTGATACTGGAGCATCGCATTCATTCATTTCAAGAGCTTTTGTAAACAAACATGGGTTAGTTGTGGAGAATATAGGAAGCCCTATTAGAGCAAGCTCTCCGGGCGGAGAAATGCTAGTAACCTCAAGTTGTAGACAGTTGAGTCTGAAGATTGGAAAGCATCAGTTTCCTACGGACTTGATCATCCTAGAAACACAAGGCTTGGATGTTATCATAGGAATGGATTGGATGTCCCGTTATGAAGGAATCATAGACTGCGCAAATAGAACCATCACTCTCACCACTCCAGAAGGTTTGAAAATCAATTTTAGATAAAAGTTTGAGCTAAAGAAGGTTAGGCTAAATTTTCTTAAGGGCGGTGATGTTCTTATAGTCAAGGAATACACTGATGTGTTCCCGGAAGAACTACCGGGAATGCCACCCGATAGAGATGTAGAGTTTCTCATGAAACTAAAGCCGGGTACAGGACCAATTGCTAAACGACCCTACCCAATGGCAACTGATGAACTGAAAGAACTCAAGAAGCAACTGGAAGAGTTTATGCAGAAAGGCTTTATCCGTCCAAGTTCATCACCCTGGGGAGCCCCAATCCTTTTCGTCAAGAAGAAGGATAGTACACAGAGATTAGTCACCGATTACCGTGACATAAATGAGCATACAATCAAGAACAAGTATCCGCTACCCAAAATCAACGAGCTCTTCGATCAATTAGAAGGGGTTGTCGTGTTCTCCAAGATCGATCTCAGATCAGGATACTTTCAGATGAAAGTTAGAGAGATGGATATACCCAAGACTGCCTTTGTTACAAGATATGGTTCATATGAGTACACAGTAATGCCTTTTGGGTTAACCAATGCTCCAGCCTATTTCATGAATATGATGAATAAGGTATTTATGGATTTTCTGGACAAGTTTGTTGTTGTCTTCATCGATGACATCTTAGTCTACTCCAAAAGTCACAAAGAACATGAAGAACACTTACGTCTGGTGTTGCAAAGACTCCGCGAGCATAAGTTATATGCTAAGTTCAACAAGTGTGAATTTTGGTTAGAACAAGTAGGTTTTCTATGACACCTGGTGTCTAAAGATGGAATAGCAGTGGATCCTGAAAAAGTTGCTGCTGTGACAAATTAGGAATCACCAAAAAATGTGGGAGAAATCCGCACTTTTCTAGGATTGGCAGGATACTATCGGAGATTCATTGAAAATTTCTCCAAGATTGCCAAGGCCTTGACTGAACTACTGAAGAAGGGAAAGAAGTTTGAGTGGACAGAAGCTTGTGAGACCAGTTTTCAAGAATTAAAGAAACGCTTAGTGTCTGCACCATTATTATGTCTACCAGATCTAGAGAAAGATTTCCAAGTTTATTGCGACGCTTCATATCATGGTCTAGGAAGCGTATTGATGCAAGAAGGCAAAGTAGTGTCTTATGCCTCAAGACAACTCAAAAATCATGAAGTAAACTACCCCACTCATGATCTAGAGTTAGCTTCTGTAGTACATGCGCTTAAAATATGGAGACCGTATTTATGGGGAAAGCGATGTGAAGTATTCACAGATCATAAAAGCCTCAAGTACTTCTTTACTCAGAAGGAATTAAACATGCAACAAAGGAGATGGCTAGAATTGATCAAGGACTATGATTTAAGTCTATAGTATCACCCAGAGAAAGCCAACGTAGTGGCTGATGCCTTGATGCGTAAGACTTATGTAAACGGACTCACGACGGGAGAATTGCCTGAAGATCTATGTAAAGGATTTAAGGATCTTCGACTGGAAGTGGTACCTGAAGGATTCATAGCATCCTTAGAAGTTCAACCTCTTCTATTTAACAAAATCAAGGAAGCTCAGTTAGAGGATAAATCAGTAAAAGAAATCAAGAAGAACCTAAGTGAAGGCAAGGCCAGGGATTTTAGAGAAGATGAAGAAGGAATTGTATGGTATAAAGAACGCATATGTGTTCCTGACAATGCCGATCTTAGGAAGTTAATACTTCAATAAGCTCATGACTCACTGACGAGGCGTTAACTCGGCAAGTCCCAGGGTTGTGCACCCCGGGTTGATTGATGGGAAGAGAGATGAGTGCAAGGTGATCACGACGGCTTGACAAGCGAGGTTTTACCCAGGTTCAGGCTCCCGGAGGATAACACCCTACTCCTGCTTGTCTGGTTATTGATGCGAGTAGCGATTACAATGGTGAGATTGCGATCTCGCTTGGGTTTGTCGTAGTGGTTATGAGCGTGTCCTTTGGGACGGGCAACCCTCCTGGCTTTATAGGCAGCCAGGTCTCGGGTGGTTGGTACAGATACGGTAGGTCACAAGACCTAACCGAGTTGGACTAGGATATGAGGTACCCCGAGTGGGCCTTCTGCGGGCCTTCCCATCCTTGGCGCGGCCCAGGTAGCATCATCGTGGGCTACCCGCAAGGCAGCCCCACGTCAGTAGCCCCCGATTGCTTGGTCGAAGCGTAGAGTTGGACAAAGGACTCCTTCCTCCTGAACGCGCCGTTGGATTGCTTGATCTTGAGCTTGAACTCGATTTCTTCAGTCGAACCAGCCACTCCCGATGGGAGTAATCTGTGCAGTCGAATTACTTGGCCTTCATCTTCTTGTGAAGCTTTGCTTCTACTCAGCCAGTTCGGCTTACTTGTGGATGGATTCGGCTGCTCGAGCTTACTGTGTTGCCACTCGAATGGTTTCTTCGGGTGCTCGGATCATCGGCTGATCCTACCTTGTTGATTTAAGCTGTGAAGCTTACCACTCCAACAACTCTGTCGAGTTGCTTTAGTTGATTTTGGAGCCGTTGGCTTGATGACGTCATTGATGACGATCTGTTGCACGCCTCTGCGCCCGATGGGACGTGACGTGGTGGGTCCCGCTGTCAGAGCTGACCGCGGTCCACAGTTGTCACGTCTCCGAAGTGGGCGCGAAATTTACGCGGCACGATGACGACGCCTCGGTTTTCGTGCGTAGTGGAAGAAGTGGGCGGTGACGGTTGGTTTCTCCGTGCGACACGTGGACGGCTGGATGTGCCCGCTCGTAGCCCTTGTTCGATGGACGGTTGAGATGCTGATCTTCGAGGCATAAGTACTGTGTCTTTGACGTTTGGGATTTCATCTTCTCCAATCGCTCCGTGCTTCCTTTCCTCCTGCGCTCTACCATTTCCGCCGCCATCCCGAGCTCCGAGCAATCCGTCCACACACCTTGCGACCTTGGCAATGGGCAAGCCGAAGAGCGCCGCTGGCTCCTCCGCCGCCGCCGATGACGCCGGGGTGATGAAGAAACCTGAAGGCGACTGGCAGAGGTCCTCGATGAAGAAGACCGATGTGGAGTTGTTCCGCGCGCAGGGCCTGCTGCCACCTGCCGACCAAGTCCAGGTACGCGTCCCTGGCAAGGAAGTCTTCCCCACTCCCCGCGATGGGGAACGTGTTTGCTTCGCGGACTTCCTTCCGCGCGGCTTCGGGTTCCCCATGCACGATTTCGTGCGCGGTCTCCTGTATGCCTATGGGGTTCAGATCCACGATCTGACCCCCAATGGCGTCTTGAGCATCGCGGGCTTCATCGTGCTCTGCGAGTGCTTCTTGGGTGTCGCACCCCACTGGGCGTTGTGGAAGTCGCTCTTCCTCGTTCGCAAGAACGTGGGGAAGAGCGGGTTGACCTTCCCAGTGGGCGGCTTCGGAATCCAGGTGCGCGGTGACACCGCAGACTTTCAGATGAAGAAGTCCGACTCTTTCCAAGGGTGGCGCCGGAGGTGGTTCTACGTCCAGTCGAACCAAGACGGCCTGGACGCGTTCGACAGCGGGCGTGGACTGCGGAAGACCGGCGCCTGGGCGCACCCGCTGTCCGCCGTGGAGAAGGAGGCCACGCGGCCCCTGCTGGGCCTGTTGCACGATCTGACCCAGACCCTTGGGCGCGAGGCGGGTGGTGTCTTTCTGATGGCCACCTTCTTCCGTCTTCGGGTACAGCCGCTCAGCGCCCGGCCTCACCCGATGTGGGCCGCCGAAGGCGTTAGCGCCAAGCCGCTGGATGATGAGGAGGTGGAAGCCAGCGTCAGGTCCATCACCAACCTCCGAGCCGCGGACACGTGCAACGTCAAGTGCCCGATTTCTCCTTACGGGGCCTCGAACCCCGTTCCTGAGGTAAGTCTTGTCTTGTTTTCTTTCTGTCCTTGTTCGACTTGAGTCTACCTTTCTTTTTGATTCGACTTGTGTCTACTTGCTTCAGGGTCGAGCTCTGTTCATCAGCTTTCCTCCCCTCCCTGAGAACGGACCCGACGATGAGTCGAAGTTTGTCGAGGAGGAGGACGAGGACGAAGAGATTCCCTCCGCGCATTCTCCGCGCGACGAGGTGGAGGAGGAAGATGAGGTGGAGGAACCATCGAGGAAGAAGCGGAAGCTTCCGAGTCGCGGCGAGTCTGCCACTGCGTCGTCACCTGCCCGGGACGTGGACGTTGCTGAGGAGGAGGTCGTCGTGACGTCTCCGGGTGCTCGGTCTTCGGGTGGCTGGGAGGAACCTCTGAACGTTCCTCCAGTCAGCTCCGCAGCGCCACGCTCGTTCGCGCGGATGCCTTCGCCTTCCCTGGAGAGCTACGACGACGCCGGCACCCCCAGGTGAGTTTCTTTGCAATGTGTCCTTCGAGTTGTACTTTGCAGTTTCGACGTTTTGATTCGACAGGTGTTCTTGGTTTTGCTGCAGCCATCGTTCTGACGATGTTAGCTCCCCCCTTCGGGACGTGGAGCTCACATCCGCCCCTTCGACTGGGTTGGGGACGCCAGTGGTGGTGGAGAAGGTGCGTGCTGAGCCTGCCGGTATTGCATCCTCTAGCCGCGTGCCTCCTTCGACTGCGGAAGACCTTGAACTCCTGGACCACGTAAGTCTTTCATGCTTTTTCTTGCGTTCTTGATTTTTCATCGGGTGCGCGATCAGCGCTCCCGATGGGAGTAGCCCCTGAAGGTGTGGGTGACTAGTATAGTCGCCCGCAACTTTATTGACATCTTGCTTTTGCTTCAGCCGTTCTATCGCCAACAGCTCGACGCAGCCGCGGCTTACGTTCGCCTGGAGAAAGAGAGGGACCAACTGCGTGCCTCGCTGGACCAGGCTACTGGGCGGGTTGATGAGCTTGAGAAGGCTCTTCACGAGTCTCGAGAGCGGGAGCTGGCGCGGGTCGCCCAGGAGAAAACTCAAGTTGGTCGTCTCCTTTCACTCGCCGGTGTTCTTGGGGGTAAGTTTCGGTTTGACGCCTACTGAGTCTTTGATCTCTTTCTTATCCTGAATTTGAATTTTTGCGCAGAGACTTGCGGTGGAGCTCCTCCAGAAGATGCGTCGAGTGACACGGTTGACCTGGCGACCGCTGTTGGCTTCCTCGACCGGGTATGCGCCTATGCTTCAGACGCGCTGAAGAAGTCTTCAGCCGCGTTGCAGAAGTCGACTGGAGCCCTCGCCGTGGTGCATCAGAGCATCTTCCCGAGCGACCAGCCGCCGGCAACCGTGGAAGCTCTGGCTGCGCCGTTTGAGGACGCGACCACCATCGCCGACTTCACGCGGTCGCAGACGGTACGCGGCTCCGAGCTCACCTTCCAGCTCCTGTTAGGCCATCAAGTTCCAGGTGACTTCGAGAAGGTCGTCAGCGGTTTTCCTCGCAAACCCGATGGCCGGACCGCGTCACTGAGTGGCGTGAAGGAGCGTGCCTCGCAGTTGGCCACGCAGCTTGTGGCACTCTTCGAGAGGGCCCTTGCTAAGGCGACCGAGGCGGCTGCCGCTCGGAAGGGCCGTTCCCGGTCGCAGTCCACGGCCTTAGAGTAGGCGTAGTTGTAGGAATGCGGCAGTCGCCGCGATCTGTATTTTGAACTTCATGCTTGTAATGAATATTGCCCTGTCGGGTCTTTTGGTCTTCAATATTGATTTTGCTGGCTTTATTTCTTCTGAGTTGATCTGTGCTTCGCAGTCGCATGATTATATTGACTCTGCCCATCCCTGGCAGAGTGTTGCGCGCGATGATGCTCCGCTTTCTCCAGTTGCCGAGCCGAGTGGCGCGGCTTCTTCTTCGGGTGCTCGCCGTCGTCGGGCGGCGCCGGCCCCTCCACGCAGTGTAAATGATCAGCGGATAATCACATATCTGAAGAACAAGGTGGTGGAGCTTGAGGCGACCATGAAGAATGCGGAGCGGCTGCTGCACCGTTATCAGTCGCATCCCACGGCGGAGTTCTCGCGACGTGAGGATTTTTTGCTTGGGGAGATCGACCTGATCAGTCGGCAGCTGCAAGGTATGTATCCTTTTGGCGGCTGCCGTCCTTGTTGGCTTTGCTTCTCGTTCTGACTTGCATTTTATGTGCGCAGATGTTAATCCCGACTGGGAGGCCGAGCGGGCTCGCGTTGAGGAGCGAGTCACCCGAGAGGCGTCCGGCGACTCCTACGAAGCTCAACAGTTCTGGGTGAACCGGTCGAGGGGGCGCGTCCTTGCCACCATGCTTGATCGTACGTGGCGCGCTTCTTTTCTTCTGGAGAGCTGCCGGAAGACACTTTGGCACATCAATCGTGTGTACTTCCCGCATAATGCGCAGCCGAACGGGTTGTCTGCCTTGCTGGAGAGGTTCCGCGACGCTGAAGGGTTGAAGGAGATCGTCGACGCCCAACTTGTGGCTGGTGCGAACGCGGCGTTGGCATACGTCCGGATGCGCCGGCCACATCTCCCGCTTGAGAGGGTGCTTGAAGGCCTGCCGGGTGACGACGACTTCGACGAGACCTTGGCGGCTGCGCGTCGGATTATCCGGCAGGTTCAGGACCTGAGCGAGCGCCTTGTAGGGCCCCTTGATGCGCCGAAGGCTGAACCTGCAGTTTAGAGTAGCTGTCGTCTGGTGTACAGGGTTAGCTATAGGGGGCAAATGTTCCTGTGTAAGTATGATAACAGATTGAAATACTTTCGAGTTATGAGAGTTGATCTTTTTACTCGAAAGTGAGAGTGCCTGATTTGATTTGCAACCTGTATGGCGCAGTCACCTATTATGCTAGGCAGCGGCCTAGGTTTTTCAAGTGTAACCTGTATGCCGCAGTCTCTGATTTTATCAGGTGGCGACTTAGGATTTTTGTAACTTGACCTGTATGGCGCAGCACCCGAGTCGCTCGAGTGGTGGCCTAGGATTTTGGCTAAGACATGTCTAGCGCAGCCCCCGAGTAGGTCGAGTGGCGGCCTAGGATTACAAGTGTTACCTGTTTGGCGCAGCCCCCGAGTACGTCGGGTGGTGACCTAGGATTTGGAACTTGACCTGTGCAGCGCAGCCCCCGAGTGGGTTCGAGTGGCGGCTGAGGATTTTTCTGAGAAGGCCTGTTTGGCGTAGGCCCCGAGTAAGTTGAGGGGTAGCCTAGGGTTACAAGTGTGACCTGTGTGGCGCAGCCCCCGTGTGTGGCGGACGGCGCCCTAGGATTTTGAACTTGACCTGTATGGCGCGGCCCCCGAGTCGGTCGAGTGGCGGCCTAGGATTTTTTACTTTATGCTTGTATGGCGCAGCCCCCGAGTAAGTTGGGTGGCGGCCTAAGCTTTTATTTCAACCTGTGTGGCGCAGCCCCCGAGTAGCTCGGGTGGCGACCTAGGATTTTGGCCATGCTTGTATGGCGCAGCCCCCGAGTGGTTCGGGTAGCGACCTAAGCTTATATTTCAACCTGTGTGGCGCAGCCCCCGAGTGGTTCGAGTGGCGGCCCAGGATTTTTGAGCTTCCTCTGAGTGATAGGTAAAGGAGACAGAATTTCTTCAAATCACTTTATTGATTCTTGCGAACAGGCCGCCTCATTAAAACCCTTCCAGTCCCCTCAGGTACCCTGGTAAGGGAAAGAGTGCGTCTGAAACCTGCCGCGCTGGTTTTCTTGTACAATGGTTGTTTTGAACTAGGCGTAGAACCGGCGGAGTTGTGCTACGTTCCACGGGTTGCTGCAGTCCGCTCCTGTCTTCGAGTCCTTTAAGCGGTAAGCTCCATTGCCTATTGCTTCTGTTACGATGTACGGGCCCTCCCATGGGGAAGCAAGCTTGTGCACCTTCTTTTGCTTGAGTCGAAGAACCAGGTCGCCTGCAGAGAACGCTCTTGGTCGCAGCCTCCGAGTGTGATAATTGCGCAGGTCCTGCTGATACACGGCTGATCGTGCCAGGGCGATGTCTCGCGCTTCATCCAGGGTGTCTCTGCTGTCTTCGAGTGCCTCCTCTGCTTCCGACTCGTCGTAGGCGACCACTCTCGGTGCGTCGAACTTGATGTCGCAGGGGAGGACCGCTTCTGCACCGTACACCATGAAGAATGCAGTGTACTGGGTGGATCTATTTGGCGTTGTTCGCAGACTCCAGAGGACCGATGGCAGTTCTTCCACCCATGCGCCCGCTGCGCGTTTTAGGGGCACGCGCAGTCGTTTCTTGATGCCGTTGCAGACGAGGCCGTTGGCTTTCTCCACTTGTCCGTTGGATTGCGGGTGCGAGACAGACGCGTAGCTGAGTTTGATCCCTTGCTCTGAGCAGAAGTCCTTGAATTCTTCGGCTGTGAAGTTCGAGCCGTTGTCGGTGATGATCCCGTTTTGTACCCCAAATCTGAAGATGATTGACCTGATGAAGTTGACCGCTGTGGATGCAGTCGAACTTGTGATGGGCACGGCTTCGATCCACTTTGTGAACTTATCGACTGCAACCAGGAGGTGAGCGTGACCTCCGGGTGAGGATTTCTTCAGCGGGCCCACCATGTCCAGGCCCCATTGGGCAAAGGGCCAGGCTAATGGTATTGTTTTGAGTTCTGATGCTGGGGCGTGCGGCTTGTTGGCAAACTCCTGGCACCCTGTGCATTTCTTCACTAGCTCCTCGGCGTCCTGCATGGCTGTCAGCCAGTAGAACCCTGCTCGTAGCGCCTTGGCCACCAATGCCCGACTGCTGGCGTGATGCCCGCAGATACCCGCGTGGATGTCGAGTAAGATGGCTTGGCCGTCGACTGGATCTATGCACCTTTGCAGGATACCTGAGATGCTTCTTTTGTAGAGTTCTCCGTTGATGACGGTGAAACTTTTGGAGCGCCCGATGATGCTCTTTGCTTCGACTGGGTCGGCTGGCAGCTTCTGATGTAGTATGTATGCCAGGTACGGTCCTGTCCATGTGGCTTCGACTAGCATGACTTCCATGGGGACCTTGTCTTGGCTTGGCGGGTTGACATCGCCTTTTGTTGTTGCAGTGCTTGCTGTACTCTGAGTCCTGATGGATCTCTGTGTGATGCACTCGAGGAAGACGCCGGGTGGGACTGGCACCCTGTCTGAGCCCATGTTGGCGAGGACGTCGGCTTCCTCGTTGCTTTCACGGCCGATGTGGCGCAGCTCGCAGCCGTCGAAGTTTCCTTCCAACTGATTGTAGAGGTCTCTGTAGGCGATCATGTTGTCAGCGATTACGTCGCAGGACTTCATGGTTTGTTGTACCACCAGGTAGGAGTCGCCGTAGATCATGAGGTGCGTGGCGCCGCAGTTCTTGGCCATCCGCATGCCGTGGATCAGGGCCTCGTACCCGTCCAACGATGTTGGACGGCGTCGGAAAGTCCATCTGTAGGACATACTTGAGCTTGTCGCCTTTGGGGGAGATGAGCACGACTCCTGCCCCGGCTGACATGAATTTCTTGGAGCCATCAAAGTACATTGTCCATGCGTTGGACAGGTCGGGGACATTTGGTAGCTGGGCTTCTATCCACTCAGTGGTGAATTCCGGGAGAACTTGGGCCTTGATGGACTTCGGGTGAGCATACTTCAGCCCCCATGATCCTAGTTCGACAACCCACTTGGCGACTCGTCCTGTCGCGCGCTGGTTTGTGAGAATGTCTACTAGTCCAGAGGAGCTTACCACCGTGATCGGGTGCTCGGAGAAGTAGTGGACGAACTTTCTGGAGGTCATGAAGACTCCGTATGCCAGCTTCTGGTAATGAGGGTAGTTCTGCTTGGACAAGGTGAGGACTTCACTAAGGTAGTAGACGGGCCTCTGCATCGGGTGACTGTGGCCTTCTTCCTCGCGTTCGACTACGAGTACCGTGCTCACCACCCTGTTGGTTGCTGAGACGTACAGGTAGAGCGGCTCATTTTCCAGTGGTGCCACGAGGACTGGAGATGTTGTCAGTGTTTTCTTGAGATGGTCGAATGCGTCCTGCGCCTCTTGTGTCCACTCGAACTTGTCTGACTTCTTCATCAGTTGGTAGAAAGGTAAGGCTTTCTCTCCCAACTTACCAATGAACCGGCTAAGAGCTGCGACTCGGCCAGCTAATCGTTGCACCTCCCTGAGCTTGGTTGGTGCTGGCATTGTGAGTATGTTATGCACCTTCTCGGGGTTTGCTTCGATTCCTCTTGCGGATACAAGGTACCCTAGCAGCTCTCCGGCTGGTACGCCGAACACACACTTCTCTGGATTGAGCTTGATCTGATATACGTCCAGTGCGGCGAAGACCTTGCGGAGGTCGTCGACTAGGGTATCCTCCTTTCGGGTAGTGACGACGATGTCGTCGACATAGACTTGGACGATTTGCCCGATTAGCCCCTTGAGGCATGCTTGCATTGTCCGCTGGTACGTGGCACCTGCGTTCTTTAACCCGAACGGCATCGTCTGGTAGCAAAAAACGCCGTCGGGTGTGATGAAGGCTGTCTTCTCTTCGTCCTCGACTTTCAGCCTGATCTGCTGGTAACCTGAGTAGGCATCCAGAAAAGATAGGCGTTCGCAACCTGCAGTCGAGTCGATGATCTGGTCTATCCGCGGGAGCGGTAAGTGGTCCTTGGGGCAGCATTTGTTGACTGCGGTGAAGTCAACGCACATGCGCAGTTTCTTCGTCTTCTTTTTCTCAACTAGAACCGGGTTGGCGACCCAGTCCGAGTCCTTGATCTCTCGGATGAACTTGGCGTGTAGTAATCTGTCGACCTCCATGGTGATCGCGTCTCGTTTGGGTCCTGAGAAGCGTCGCATGGATTGCTGACTGGTCTTGCGTCCTTGTGGACTTTTAGAGAGTGCTCGGCGAGTTCCCTGGGTATCCCTGGCATGTCAGAGGGTTGCCATGCAAAGATTTTCCAGTTCTCACGCAGGAACTCGACGAGCGCGCCTTCCTATGCGGGGGTCAGACTCGATGAGACCTTGACCGTCTTTCCGCAGTCAGTCGGATGGAATTGGTGGGTGACAGTGTCGTCATTCGTGTTGAACGCTGCGTCTTTGGCAGGCTTCTTGCGGGCCGGGAAGATGGTCTTGTCGTTGTGGGCTGATATGGCCTTGAAGTGCTCTTCGACGCCGAAGAACTCGGAGATCTTGGCGAACTCGCGGTCGCAGCTGTTGGAGAGCCCGAAGTCGCCGCGGACGGTGATCACTCCTTTCGGCCCGGGTAACTTTATCATCAGGTAGGCATAGTGGGGTACTGCCATGAACCTGGCAAAGCTTGGGCGTCCGAGGATGGCGTGGTATTGTGACTTCCAGTCGGCGACCTCAAAGTCTATTGATTCCTTCCTGAAGTGCTCGGGTGTACCGAGGATGACGTCGAGTGTGATTGTTCCCATGGGCGTGATTGCTTGCACTGGTACTATGCCGTGGGAGGTGGTCTCCGATTCCGGCAATTTCTCTGTCGACCTGTTCATTCGTCTGAGGGTATCGGCGAATATGATGTTGATGCCGCTGCCTCCGTCCAGGAATACCTTCTTCAGGCTGTAGTCGCCGATCAAGGCCTCAATCACGAGTGCGGCGTGCCCGGGTCGGACTACCTCCGCTGGGTGATCTGCCCTGGAAAATGTGATTGGTGTCTCCGACCCGCGCAGGTAGTCTGGTACCGCACGCGGGCTGTTGATGGCTTGAAGTACTTGGCGTGTGATGATTTTCTGCCTCCTGTTCGACGGGGGTCCCTTCTGGATCATGTTCAGCTGTCCCCGTGCGGCTGGGTACGTGTCGGCTGCTGCCGACGGACCTTGTTGCTGCTGCTGCGGCTGGGGGAACGCTCCTGCCGCCTGCACTTGATTGTTGTTTGCGGGTGCTGCCTGGATGGCTAGCTGTGGTGCCGCTTGTATGGCCTGCACCGGGGCGATGATTTGCTGCATGGCATGGTAGATCTTTCTTGCTTTGCGGCAATCCTTCAACAGGTGGTTTGAACCCCACTTTCCTGTTGCCGGGTTGCGGAACGAGTGATGCTTACAGGGTTGCATCAGTTCCTCTGCTGGGGTCAACGGGCGCTTCCACTCGCGCTTCTGACTTCCATCATTGTGGTCGATGCTGCTGCTGCCACGGTTGTACTGACTCGAGCTGGGATGCCGACTTTGCTCGTATTGTCGGCTGCTGTCACGCTTGTCCTCGCGGGGGGTTTCGTACCCTGCCGCTACTAATTCGATTGAATCGTGGGTGTAACGTGCCTTCTTCTTTTGACGTGCCTCGCGCCAGTTGCTTGTTTCGCCTTCCTTTTTGGGAGAAGTTTCGCGGACATAGTCCTCTCCTTCGGCCCATTGGTTGGCTGTCTTCATGAGTTCTATTGTGGTCTTCGGCCGGAGCCTACCGAATTCCTCCCGGAGGTCGCGGCGAGCGACGCCATGCATGAAGGCGTCCATCACTCGATCCTCTGATACGGGTTCCATGGTATTGCGGAGGAGTGTCCACCTCTGGATGTAAGAGCGGAGCGACTCATCCTTCCCTTGCTTGCAGGCCTGCAACTCGATGTAGGTCGTCGGCCTGGCGAATGTTCCTGATAAACTCTTGATGAAGTTATCCTGGAATTCCTCCCATGTTCGGAAAGAGTCTTTGGGTTGGCTTGTGAGCCACCCGCGTGCCGAATCTGTCAGCATGAGCTGGATGTACTGCATTGCTGTAGTCGACGTTCCACCTTGACAGGTGCAAGCGATGAGGTAGTCCTCGAGCCATAGCTTTGGCTCTTGCTTCCCGTCGTATTTTGGTGTGCCAGCCGTCAACTTGAAGCCTTTAGGCATGCGGGTGTCGCAGATGTTGAAGCTAAAGCATGCTGCGCCACACGGCTCGAAGTCGCGGTCGGCGTGGTCGTTCGCGTGTGCCACGCTAGCCGAACGCTCCTTGCGGCTGCGGTCCACCGTCTTCTGTGTCAGGACGTCACGGAGGTCCTTGACTGGCTGTCGCTGCGCCGCTGGGATGCCCGATGTCGTTGGTTCATTCGCTCGGTTGCTTGGACCCTTGGCCGCCAGAGCTTCTTCGATTTCCCTTATGGAGGCAATTTGTTGCTTGTGGAGAAGGGAGCGCGCGTCCCCCTCCGGTGGCTGCGTGAGCCGGAGGTATGTCTCGACTGATATTAGGGCGGCATTCGCCGTATTTGGGACGGGTATGAAGGGAATATGCCCTAGAGGCACTTAATAAACATAGTTTATTGGCAATATCCCAATCGTTCATTATATGTTTTATACCATGCTATAACTGTATTAAGCGAAAACATTAATACATGTGTGGTAGGTAAACAACCAGGTCCCTAGTAGCCTCTACTATGACTAGTTTCGTTGCGCGATTGATGATCGAGGTTTTCCGATCATAGGGCATGGCGCCGGTCGGCAATGGAAGTCATATCGTTAGGAGTAACGATGTGATGGACATACCCAGTATTTGTAGGACATAGTCATTACGCCTTAAGACCGTGAGACCAACTCTTATTATTATTCCTGGAAGATACTTTGATCGCACCAAACGTCGTATCTTATTTAGTATGACAATAACGGTGATACTTTTGGGTATCGGAAAGGAGTAGTTGAGACGAGGGGTCAACAGCGGGATTTGTCAGTCCGCATAGCCGGATAGATACTCTAGGGCCCACTCGGTGAGATTATGTCAAATGAGTTTGCAAACATGTGACTAGGTCACCAGCTGACATAATATCATAGACGAGTAGAAGATAGCGATGTCGGTAACGAGATCATGCTAGGTATGGAGATATCTGAGAATGGTGCTCGGACACGCTAAGTATCGCCATGACAAAGGGTTTAAGACTATACGTCCAGGTTTGATAGATGAAAGTCATTCGTTATATCTCAGGGGTTAATTCATGGGGTCCAGGCCTACGAGTTAGTCGTTGATCATTGAGGAGTCTTGATCATACCTGATATTATATCGAACCGCTAGGGTAACACACTTAAGGGGTTTCGACAAGACAACCGGAAAGGAAAGAGATCACCGGGAACGTCCCGGGAGGGGTCCGATGGAGATCGGGCAGCGCCGAAAGAGTTTTCGGAGCTAGGAAAAATTATATATATTATGTTTGATATTAATTAGTGTAATTAATATGCAAATATGATTTTATATATTTATTTTCGAATTTATTTAGGCTGATTTCCCTAAATGGGCCTTCTGGTCGAAAGAAGGCCCATGGGGGGGGAAAACCCTCAAGGGAACTTTGTGGGGGAGGCTTGGCCGGCCTAGGTGGGCCAAATGGGGCCCACCTAGGGCCGGCGCACCTGGTTCGGCCGAACCAGGCAATGGGGGATAGTCCCACATTGCCTGGCTGGCAAGGTTGGCTCCCCCTGGGAGCCTATATAAGAAGGGGCACCCCTGGCCTTTTAATTCACCAATTAATTCCCAATTTCTCTCTCGATCTCGTGGTTCCCTTGATGGAGCCGCGCCGAGTAGAGGAGGGGGATCTCTTCCACCATAGCCCACTGCCGCGCTGCTGGTGTTCCGGTCCAAGTCTTCCGCTGCTCGTCCTGGACTGGAGCTTCGGAGGCCGTCGTCTCCACCGTATGTGTGCGACTCCCTGCGAGGTGCTGCGCTAGCGGTACTCGGAGGACTACTTCCTCCACCCGACCTCGGGCTCATCTTCGTCATCTTCGTCGCGCCGAGTTCTCCGCGACCTAGAGGTCGGCTACGGCGTCTTCATCGTCAACGCTTGTGCGGGAGCGTAATCCCCGCTATTCGGTCTACGAGGGTATGTATTCCGATCTCCGCCGTACTTCTATATCTGCATAGTGTAGATCTTGGCTAGTTTAAGGATATCGTTGGTAAGAAATTTTTTGTTTTCTGCACACGATCCCCTTCAGTGGTATCAGAGCCGATCTATCGTAGATATAGTTGTACGCTGTTAGAACCCGTGTTCTACACGAGGGCACCGTTCCTGTTATTTGCTACCCTCTAGCGTGCACTTGTGATTCCAGCGGCATCGAGTTGATGAAGCGGCCCGGACCGACTTTACGCGTGCGCTTACGCGAGACTGGTTCCACTACTGACATACTGCTTGTACCGTATCTGTGGCTGGCGGGTGCCTATTTCTCTCTCTTTAGTTGGCTTTGCATTTTCAATGGAGGGCCCGAAAGGGATGCTTAAACATGCAATTCTTGGATCGTTGTTGTGGTCATAAGGTTCGTAGGTATGAAGCGGTTCTATTTACGAAAGCCCCAAGCCACGTAAAATATGCAAAAGATAAAGTAGAAGCGTCTAACTTTATTTTGCAGGGGCTATGTGATATGGTCAAGGTAGGTTTATTAAATTGTTTATAAACTGCGGGCGCCAAGAAGACCATGGCGCGATGGACTATATCACATTGCATTACATTTGATGTTTTGTGTGCATCTTATATTGTGTGATTGTGTGTATAGTATACATTAGTTACACGGCGGTAGATATATAAGATGATCCCTTCAAAATACCACTAGTGTTCTCCCTCCAACGTGCACCACCAAGAAAGTTCTACGTTATGAGGCAGGCCGTGATGATCGGGTGTCAGACATCTCGTCGTTCGCATACAGTGGGTGTAAGCCATGTTGCACAAGCATCAGCGTGGAGGTCTTTGGTGGCGAGCCTAGCATATTCAGAAATATGGCCTCGGAACAGGAAGACCGAAAGGTCGAGCACGAGTCACAAAATTGGTGTGGCGGACTATTTTGTCTGAAGTTGTGCCTCCGGCTCTGATGATGAGGGGTGGTGCAATGGATGGGGGTCGTGTAATCGCTTAAACGGCCAGGAGGGATGTTCGTTTGAGTGGGAGTTCGGATAGTTATTTTCTAAAATACTAGAACTCAGAATATAATGCACAGAGTCTGTTTTGCAAACCTTTGTAGATATTAACCATTGTGATAGCATCTTTTCAAATTAGGCGCATTCCTGCGATTGAGAAACTTAAAAGGTTGGGTCCAAACTTCATAGTTTTATACTTTAGCTTGAGGATACTCCTTGTTTGAACCGTTAGCTTTTTGTGATACAATACCCGCTAGGAGATAAACCCGGAGATTCCGTTAGCAAAAGATAATTTGGATTGTCGGATTTTGAGCGGATGATATCATCATAGTCCAGTGTATGCTATGATCTCCTCCATAGAGAACCAACGGTGGGTACGAATTATTGGATCGCGGACATATCATATGGTCGCTAAAACTCGGGGTACCCCAAACGTTGGGTTGATGAAGTTTATCAGTAAGTTGACTGATTGTCTTCTCAACTAAAATGGAAGAGAATACACACATTGAGGGAGCACGTGGCGGTCATACTTAATGATGTATGTTCATGATTAATGAACATTGAGACGCCTCGCTCAGCTCAATTACTGGATGACAGACATCGTTGCCAAGTGCAAATCCTCTGTCATAGACTATGTCATGCAAGGGGAATCATTCACCTTCATGGTTCTTGATTACGGTGGAAGTATCAAGAAGATGAAACAGATCGCCGGAAGTCATCAATGATGATGGTGTATATATGATATACATGTTATGAATGTTTTAGCTAAGCAAGTGCTCGCAGTAGTGACTAAGTCTTGAACTAGTCATGTTTTGTGAAAAACCAGGTTTACTGCTTGAGTAGCTTGAAAGGATGAGGCGACATTGCGTGTTGATAACGGCAGTCAAGTTGTTGTGACGGCCATAGACACTCTCCCTCTAGATCTACCATTTGAATAAATTCTTTAGGATCGGGTGTTGGTATGATCGTTACGAGTGTGTCTCCTCTAGCGAGACACTTGTTCATACATGATAGTGACAAATTTGTGTCCTATATTTATGGAGTAATGATCATATGCCGATTTGAATTTAGATGGTAGAAGCTCCCACATTCATAATATTAATGCCAAAGGATACAAACTTAATAAAGACACCACATATGTGTGGCACTACCGTTTAGTCATGTCAATGTTATATGCATTAGCTCCACACCGGATGGACCTACAAGTCCTAAGATATGATCTTTTGACACTTGCAAAATAACTGTGACACCGTTTTCGGAAAACGGGCATATAACTTATTGATAGTCATACATGGAGATGTATGTGGTTCAATAAAGTAATTGAAGGGTAGTGGATACCTTTATTTCGTGAACTTCACTGAACGTTTTGAGTATAGCTTGTTGAGAATCATGCATATGGGTGTATGTGAATCAATGAAGTACTTTAACGTGTAGTGGAAGTCTTTATTTCATAGACTTCATGAATATTCCGAGTAGATATATGGATATCCACTCCGGGGAATGTTAGTCTGAATTTTTGATTCGATCAAACGAAGTTCAGAATGAAGTAGGAAATAAACTTAACAAGAAAATCAAATTCCCGCGATGCAAATCGAGGAATGAAGATTTGAGTTATAATGTTGGCACATCATTGGAAGACTTGTGAGAAGAGTTCCACAAATTACGTCGCATGGAACACCATAGTGTTATGGTGTGTTAGGGCGTCGTAATCGCACCCTATCGGATAGTGTGTGGTAAATAAATCTCTTACCGAATTATTGTAATCATTAGAGTCATATGGTAGAAACGTAAACACTCACGTTAGCAAATAGGGAAACCATTTGAATCCATGGAGACAATACCATACAAGTGATGGCATGGCTTTTGAGTCTGGATTGTCGTTTCAGCAATTTAGTGTTTCGATGTTATCGAACCTAAAATGGATTAATCTTTGTAGTATACCCTACCTAAAGAGTTAGTTGGGTACATGTCTCACGACATAGGCAAAATCTTTGCCGGGATATACCTTGCGAAAGAAATAGTTTCTTGTCCGAGGGTATAAGTGAGAAAGAAAGTAGAGCAAGACGAAGTTGGTGAACTTCTTCTCCAAACATCAGAGTGGCGCAATCGAAAGTGTTTTCGGTGTCAGGCCCCACAGCTTGAAAAAGCTAATGATTCAAGATCATGATGTTCTGAGCTCATACTAAGAGCGTAGGCATACGAGGTTGTGTTCCACGCTGTGTGTTACGACAATCTTGTTATGGAGGTCATATTAATGGAATATGATAGACCTACGAACTACGAAGAAGAGATGGTGAACCTAAGTCCGAGAAATGGCTATGAGTCATTTATGATCCGAAATAAAATCCATATACGATTACCAGGTAATGACTTGGGAGATCTTCTTGATGGCATCTAGGATGTTGATAGTATATGGAGTTTTATGAGAGAGTAGATATTGAGCAGATTCGATTTGTCGTGAAACAGTTCCGACAGAGCACATGAGACTTTGTCTCAAGTGGCGAAGCCTAAATCTATTCTGGGTCGTTTAGCAATTACTATAATTTCGAATGAGAAATTGATAGATGGATGAGAAAACCATGGTTCTTAATAGTGCAATTAAGAATGGTTTGTAATCCTGAGGATGCTAAACATGTGTGCAAACTTTGGTTGTCCATTCATGGGCAGAAGCAAGCATATCGGAGCTGGAATCTTCACTTTGATAATGTGATCAAAGGATTTTGGAGTTGTCCAAAATAGTTGAAGAAACCTACATTTGCAAAGAAGTGAGTGGGAGCAAAGTAGCTTTCCTTGATCTTATATGCGGAAGGCATATTTGAGTGGGAGCTAAGTAGCTTTTCCTTGATCTTATATGCGGAAGGCATATTTGAGTGGGAGCTAGGTGTCATTTGTGATTCTGTATGTAACGACATATTGAATGACACAAATCCTCTAGTAGAGTGTAAAGGATTATTTAAGTGATTAAATTTTCTGTGAAATGAAGTTAGGAGTATTAGGCATCCGATTTATAATTGTATAGATCAGAGGGGGCTTAATAACATTAAGTCGGAGTATTTCCTAAGTCAGGATTCTGAAGTGTTTCAGAAAAGGACAAGCGAAGAAAGAGGTTCTTGCTTGTATGACTAGGTAAAAGATTAAGTTAATCTTGACTTTTTTAGTGATAGAAAATGATGTTCGACATTCTCTGTATCACACATAGAGTCTATCAGGCTGAAAGCTCGACTTGGTGTGACCCGAGTTCTTGGTTGAAGAACAGGTTCTAGAGTGATCCTTGTGTGGATCAATGAACAAACGTTAAGTTTATTCTTCAGTGTCTATGAGAACTGAAGATAAGTTTTCTAGTAACGGGTAAGAGTGGAATGGCAACTTGCCGTAAAGCGGTTACGATGATGCAAGTTATTACACTGACCCATACGACTAGAAATCTCGTATAGGAGATGTCCTTTGTTTTGAAGATAGACATGGTTAGTTTGCAAAGTCGCATATGAATGCACTATCGCATAATCTACATAGGTATAGAAATATATCGCGACTTTAGAAGTAGCAAGTGTGATTGGACTGAGCAGTTTTCCGAGCGTAGGTGGTCCCTTAATAGATCCTTTAGACTTTTAAGGTGCATGCTGCGCGAATGCTCGAGTCTCACTCCATCCACTGGGATATATTTCACCGTCATCGTAAGATACGGGTTGATGTCGAACTAGGTGACATAGAAGTGTTGCAAAGCACATATAGGTCTCAATGTGTGAGGTCTATTGACTGTATTCCTCTTCCACGAGGCGAGCAGGCACCAAGATGCTATGGGTGTTGAGCTTTTACCAGGTTGTAAACTAGATTAAGTGTTACTCTAGTGCAAGTGGGAGACTGAAGGGAATATGCCCTAGAGGCACTTAATAAACATAGTTTATTGGCAATATCCCAATCGATCATTATATGTTTTATACCATGCTATAACTGTATTAAGCGAAAACATTAATACAGGTGTGGTAGGTAAACAACCAGGTTCCTAGTAGCCTCTACTATGACTAGTTTCGTTGCGCGATTGATGATCGAGGTTTTCCGATCATAGGGCATGGCGCCGGTCGGCAATGGAAGTCATATCGTTAGGAGTAACGATGTGATGGACATACCCAGTATTTGTAGGACATAGTCATTACGCCTTAAGACCGTGAGACCAACTCTTATTATTATTCCTGGAAGATACTTTGATCGCACCAAACGTCGTATCTTATTAAGTATGACAATAACGGTGATACTTTTGGGTATCGGAAAGGAGTAGTTGAGACGAGGGGTCAACAGCGGGATTTGTCAGTCCGCATAGCCGGATAGATACTCTAGGGCCCACTCGGTGAGATTATGTCAAATGAGTTTGCAAACATGTGACTAGGTCACCAGCTGACATAATATCATAGACGAGTAGAAGATAGCGATGTCGGTAACGAGATCATGCTAGGTATGGAGATATCTGAGAATGGTGCTCGGACACGCTAAGTATCGCCATGACAAAGGGTTTAAGACTATACGTCCAGGTTTGATAGATGAAAGTCATTCGTTATATCTCAGGGGTTAATTCATGGGGTCCAGGCCTACGAGTTAGTCGTTGATCATTGAGGAGTCTTGATCATACCTGATATTATATCGAACCGCTAGGGTAACACACTTAAGGGGTTTCGACAAGACAACCGGAAAGGAAAGAGATCACCGGGAACGCCCCGGGAGAGGTCCGATGGAGATCGGGCAGCGCCGAAAGAGTTTTCGGAGCTAGGAAAAATTATATATATTATGTTTGATATTAATTAGTGTAATTAATATGCAAATATGATTTTATATATTTATTTTCGAATTTATTTAGGCTGATTTCCCTAAATGGGCCTTCTGGTCGAAAGAAGGCCCATGGGGGGGAAAACCCTCAAGGGAACTTTGTGGGGGAGGCTTGGCCGGCCTAGGTGGGCCAAATGGGGCCCACCTAGGGCCGGCGCACCTGGTTTGGCCGAACCAGGCAATGGGGGATAGTCCCACATTGCCTGGCTGGCAAGGCTGGCTCCCACTGGGAGGTTATATAAGAAGGGGCACCCCTGGCCTTTTAATTCACCAATTAATTCCCAATTTCTCTCTCGATCTCGTGGTTCCCTTGATGGAGCCGCGCCGAGTAGAGGAGGGGGATCTCTTCCACCATAGCCCGCTGCCGCGCTGCTGGTGTTCCGGTCCAAGTCTTCCGCTGCTCGTCCTGGACTGGAGCTTCGGAGGCCGTCGTCTCCACCGTATGTGTGCGACTCCCTGCGAGGTGCTGCGCTAGCGGTACTCGAAGGCCTACTTCCTCCACCCGACCTCGGGGTCATCTTCGTCATCTTCGTCGCTCCGAGTTCTCCGCGACCTAGAGGTCGGCTACGGCGTCTTCATCGTCAACGCTTGTGCGGGAGCGTAATCCCCGCTATTCGGTCTACGAGGGTATGTATTCCGATCTCCGCCGTACTTCTATATCTGCATAGTGTAGATCTTGGCTAGTTTAAGGATATCGTTGGTAAGAAATTTTTTGTTTTCTGCACACGATCCCCTTCAGGGTATCCCATTTTCATCTTCGGTGACGAAGGACGAGTCGAGGTTACGGGTGAGCCTTGTTCGATCAGCTTCTGCCATGTGGGGGACACGGGCTCTGGTTCGCCGTGCTCCCTGGTTCACCTCTGTGGAGGATGTGAAGGAGAGGGCGGCTCGCCTGGCACTCGATGCATCCGCGTCCCTTTTGTGCCTGAGAAGTTCGGCTTTTTCGGCGCGAATTCGTTCGCCTTCCTTGCGTAGCAAGTACTGGACCGCCAG
Organism: Poa annua; assembly: GCA_026929855.1. NCBI lineage: Eukaryota > Viridiplantae > Streptophyta > Magnoliopsida > Poales > Poaceae > Poa > Poa annua. The sequence goes on along the minus strand of CM049431.1, from coordinate 71,154,685 downwards.
GTGATCTTCTCGAGGTTCGTTGGGTGGCGGGAACGTGCCCTCATCCACATGCTTCATGGCTTGGATCGCCATGTCCCGCGTGATGATAAGTTTAGTCTGGTCCGGCATGTCCACCTCTAGCGGATATGCGGGTTTGTCTTCGTCGTCATGCGGTGCTGTGCCGGCCATGAAGACTTGCTTGGGGTAGACTCGAATTGGAGAGTTGGTGCTGCCGCTGCTGCTTCTGTCGCCCGCTTCTTGCTCGGGGTCGAAAATTGCCGCAACGTGGCGCGCGGCGCACCCACTGTCGCGTCTCTTCGCGATTGTCCATGTGCTCACACTCGCCGGGGCGAGTGCGATCGGCTTGGGGTAGACCTGGGATCTCCACGAAGACGAGGGCGCGCGTGACATGGCTGTCGGACGCGGGCCCCTGGTCGCCCGTGCGGGTGCGACGGTGGAGGTGGATCTTGACTTGATCGACCGCACGACCGAGGTTGGGGTAGCAGACTCGATTCGCGCGGCCGTTGCCAAGATTGTCGATGTAGATGTCCTCTTCGCGGGTGCAGCTGGCGCGACCCCTGCGGGTACGACAGATGCGATCTTCGCGGGTTCGGTGGTCGCGATCTCCGCGGGTGCAGTAGATGCGATCTCAGCGGATCCGGCGGTCGCGATCTCCGCGGGTGCGGCAGATGCGATCTCGGCGGGTCCAGCGGGCGCGATGGTCGGCGATTTTGGTGACGCCGTCGCGCGTAGCGCAGTAGTCGTAGACCTGAGTATGCCACGACTATCGATGCAGCAGAATATGGAGCCGAAGGTAATGTGTATACCTTTGTCCAGATCGGCGTACACCAATTGATGAGCTGGCGAGTGGATGACGTACTCGAAGGAGCCGAATCGGATTGACTCCCTGACGGCGGATGCGCCGATCTTCATTGCAGATGGAGCCGGTGCGACCATGATCCTAGCACTTGTTGATGTTCCCACAGACGGCGCCAATTGACGAGGCGTTAACTCGGCAAGTCCCAGGGTTGTGCACCCCGGGTTGATTGATGGGAAGAGAGATGAGTGCAAGGTGATCACGACGGCTTGACAAGCGAGGTTTTACCCAGGTTCAGGCTCCCGGAGGATAACACCCTACTCCTGCTTGTCTGGTTATTGATGCGAGTAGCGATTACAATGGCGAGATTGCGATCTCGCTAGGGTTTGTCGTAGTGGTTATGAGCGTGTCCTTTGGGACGGGCAACCCTCCTGGCTTTATAGGCAGCCAGGTCTCGGGTGGTTGGTACAGATACGGTAGGTCACAAGACCTAACCGAGTTGGACTAGGATATGAGGTACCCCGAGTGGGCCTTCTGCGGGCCTTCCCATCCTTGGCGCGGCCCAGGTAGCATCATCGTGGGCTACCCGCAAGGCAGCCCCACGTCAGTAGCCCCCGAGTGCTTGGTCGAAGCGTAGAGTCGGACAAAGGACTCCTTCCTCCTGGACGCGCCGTTGGATTGCTTGATCTTGAGCTTAAACTCGATTTCTTCAGTCAAACCAGCCACTCCCGATGGGAGTAATCTGTGCAGTCGAATTACTTGGCCTTCATCTTCTTGTGAAGCTTTGCTTCTACTCAGCCAGTTCGGCTTACTTGTGGATGGATTCGGCTGCTCGAGCTTACTGTGTTGCCACTCGAATGGTTTCTTCGGGTGCTCGGATCATCGGCTGATCCTACCTTGTTGATTTCAGCTGTGAAGCTTACCACTCCAACAACTCTGTCGAGTTGCTTTAGTTGATTTTGGAGCCGTTGTCTTGATGACGTCATTGATGACGATCTGTTGCACGCCTCTGCGCCCGATGGGACGTGACGTGGTGGGTCCCGCTGTCAGAGCTGACCGCGGTCCACAGTTGTCACGTCTCCGAAGTGGGCGCGAAATTTACGCGGCACGATGACGACGCCTCGGTTTTCGTGCGTAGTGGAAGAAGTGGGCGGTGACGGTTGGTTTCTCCGTGCGACACGTGGACGGCTGGATGTGCCCGCTCGTAGCCCTTGTTCGATGGACGGTTGAGATGCTGATCTTCGAGGCATAAGTATTGTGTCTTTGACGTTTGGGATTTCATCTTCTCCAATCGCTCAGTGCTTCCTTTCCTCCTGCGCTCTACCATTTCCGCCGCCATCCCGAGCTCCGAGCAATCCGTCCACACACCTTGCGACCTTGGCAATGGGCAAGCCGAAGAGCGCCGCTGGCTCCTCCACCGCCGCCGATGACGCCGGGGTGATGAAGAAACCTGAAGGCGACTGGCAGAGGTCCTCGATGAAGAAGACCGATGTGGAGCTGTTCCGCGCGCAGGGCCTGCTGCCACCTGCCGACCAAGTCCAGGTACGCGTCCCTGGCAAGGAAGTCTTCCCCACTCCCCGCGATGGGGAACGTGTTTGCTTCGCGGACTTCCTTCCGCGCGGCTTCGGGTTCCCCATGCACGATTTCATGCACGGTCTCCTGTATGCCTATGGGGTTCAGATCCACGATCTGACCCCCAATGGCGTCTTGAGCATCGCGGGCTTCATCGTGCTCTGCGAGTGCTTCTTGGGTGTCGCACCCCACTGGGCGTTGTGGAAGTCGCTCTTCCTCGTTCGCAAGAACGTGGGGAAGAGCGGGTTGACCTTCCCAGTGGGCGGCTTCGGAATCCAGGTGCGCGGTGACACCGCAGACTTTCAGATGAAGAAGTCCGACTCTTTCCAAGGGTGGCGCCGGAGGTGGTTCTACGTCCAGTCGAATCAAGACGGCCTGGACGCGTTCGACAGCGGGCGTGGACTGCGGAAGACCGGCGCCTGGGCGCACCCGCTGTCCGCCGTGGAGAAGGAGGCCACGCGGCCCCTGCTGGGCCTGTTGCACGATCTGACCCAGACCCTTGGGCGCGAGGCGGGTGGTGTCTTTCTGATGGCCACCTTCTTCCGTCTTCGGGTGCAGCCGCTCAGCGCCCGGCCTCACCCGATGTGGGCCGCCGAAGGCGTTAGCGCCAAGCCGCTGGATGATGAGGAGGTGGAAGCCAGCGTCAGGTCCATCACCAACCTCCGAGCCGCGGACACGTGCAACGTCAAGTGCCCGATTTCTCCTTACGGGGCCTCGAACCCCGTTCCTGAGGTAAGTCTTGTCTTGTTTTCTTTCTGTCCTTGTTCGACTTGAGTCTACCTTTCTTTTTGATTCGACTTGTGTCTACTTGCTTCAGGGTCGAGCTCTGTTCATCAGCTTTCCTCCCCTCCCTGAGAACGGACCCGACGATGAGTCGAAGTTTGTCGAGGAGGAGGACGAGGACGAAGAGATTCCCTCCGCGCATTCTCCCCGCGACGAGGTGGAGGAGGAAGATGAGGTGGAGGAACCCGCGAGGAAGAAGCGGAAGCTTCCGAGTCGCGGCGAGTCTGCCACTGCGTCGTCACCTGACCGGGACGTGGACGTTGCTGAGGAGGAGGTCGTCGTGACGTCTCCGGGTGCTCGGTCTTCGGGTGGCTGGGAGGAACCTCTGAACGTTCCTCCAGTCAGCTCCGCAACGCCACACTCGTTCGCGCGGATGCCTTCGCCTTCCCTGGAGAGCTACGACGACGCCGGCACCCCCAGGTGAGTTTCTTTGCAATGTGTCCTTCGAGTTGTACTTTGCAGTTTCGACGTTTTGATTCGACAGGTGTTCTTGGTTTTGCTGCAGCCATCGTTCTGACGATGTTAGCTCCCCCCTTCGGGACGTGGAGCTCACATCCGCCCCTTCGACTGGGTTGGGGACGCCAGTGGTGGTGAAGAAGGTGCATGCTGAGCCTGCCGGTATTGCATCCTCTAGCCGCGTGCCTCCTTCGACTGCGGAAGACCTTGAACTCCTGGACCACGTAAGTCTTTCATGCTTTTTCTTGCGTTCTTGATTTTTCATCGGGTGCGTGATCAGCGCTCCCGATGGGAGTAGCCCCTGAAGGTGTGGGTGACTAGTATAGTCGCCCGCAACTTTATTGACATCTTGCTTTTGCTTCAGCCGTTCTATCGCCAACAGCTCGACCCAGCCGCGGCTTACGTTCGCCTGGAGAAAGAGAGGGACCAACTGCGTGCCTCGCTGGACCAGGCTACTGGGCGGGTTGATGAGCTTGAGAAGGCTCTTCACGAGTCTTGAGAGCGGGAGCTGGCGCGGGTCGCCCAGGAGAAAACTCAAGTTGGTCGTCTCCTTTCACTCGCCGGTGTTCTTGGGGGTAAGTTTCGGTTTGACGCCTACTGAGTCTTTGATCTCTTTCTTATCCTGACTTTGAATTTTTGCGCAGAGACTTGCGGTGGAGCTCCTCCAGAAGATGCGTCGAGTGACACGGTTGACCTGGCGACCGCTGTTGGCTTCCTCGACCGGGTATGCGCCTATGCTTCAGACGCGCTGAAGAAGTCTTCAGCCGCGTTGCAGAAGTCGACTGGAGCCCTCGCCGTGGTGCATCAGAGCATCTTCCCGAGCGACCAGCCGCCGGCAACCGTGGACGCTCTGGCTGCGCCGTTTGAGGACGCGACCACCATCGCCGACTTCACGTGGTCGTAGACGGTACGCGGCTCCGAACTCACCTTCCAGCTCCTGTTAGGCCATCAAATTCCAGGTGACTTCGAGAAGGTCGTCAGCGGTTTTCCTCGCAAACCCGATGGCCGGACCGCGTCACTGAGTGGCGTGAAGGAGCGTGCCTCGCAGTTGGCCACGCAGCTTGTGGCACTCTTCGAGAGGGCCCTTGCTAAGGCGACCGAGGCGGCTGCCGCTCGGAAGGGCCGTTCCCGGTCGCAGTCCACGGCCTTAGAGTAGTCGTAGTTGTAGGAATGCGGCAGTCGCCGCGATCTGTATTTTGAACTTCATGCTTGTAATGAATATTGCCCTGTCGGGTCTTTTGGTCTTCAATATTGATTTTGCTGGCAGACGGCGCCAATTGACGAGGCGTTAACTCGGCAAGTCCCAGGGTTGTGCACCCCGGATTGATTGATGGGAAGAGAGATGAGTGCAAGGTGATCACGACGGCTTGACAAGCGAGGTTTTACACAGGTTCAGGCTCCCGGAGGATAACACCCTACTCCTGCTTGTCTGGTTATTGATGCGAGTAGCGATTACAATGGCGAGATTGCGATCTCGCTAGGGTTTGTCGTAGTGGTTATGAGCGTGTCCTTTGGGACGGGCAACCCTCCTAGCTTTATAGGCAGCCAGGTCTCGGGTGGTTGGTACAGATACGGTAGGTCACAAGGCCTAACCGAGTTGGACTAGGATATGAGTTATTCCATACATCCGGGTAACACCAAGATGTATATGTATGTAAAGGAGAGGTATTGGTGGATCAATTTGAAGAGAGATATTGCTGAATACATTTCAAAGTGTGACGTCTGCAGTCGTGTGAAAGCAGAACACCAAAAACCAGCAAGATTGCTACAACCCTTACCCGTACCAGATTGGAAATGGGAACAAATTGGTATGGATTTCATCACTGGTCTGCCCAGGACTAAATCAGGGTTTGATTCTATATGGGTTATAGTCGATCGTCTGACAAAAGTATCTCACTTTATACCCGTGAAGACTACTTACACTAGTGCCAAACTAGCTGACATCTATATGAAGAGGACTGTGTGTCTACATGGTGTTCCCAAGAAAATTGTGTCGGATAGGGGTACTCAGTTTACTTCTCATTTCTGGAATCAATTACATGAGTCCTTGGGAACCAGATTAGAGTTCAGCACTGCGTTCCATCCGCAGACGGATGGACAGACAGAAAGAGTAAACCAAATCCTAGAAAATATGCTAAGAGCATGTGCTCTAGATTATAAGTCTAGCTGGGACGATAATCTCCCATATGATGAGTTCTCTTACAACAACATCTATCAAGCGAGCATAGAGATGTCGCCATTTGAAGCCCTGTATGGAAGGAAGTGCACCACACCACTGCTATGGAGTGGCGTTGGAGAACTTAGTTTGTTCGTACCAGACATAATCAATGAGGCTGAAGAAAAAGTCAGACTAATTAAGGACCGTTTAAAAATAGCACAATCCAGACAGAAGAGCTATGCAGACTCCAAAAAAGGGAAGTTACTTATGAACTAGGCGATCGAGCCTATCTCAGAGTTTCACCTATGCGTGGAGTTAAAAGATTTGGAATCAAAGGAAAATTGGCACCTAGATTTTTTTGACCTTTCAACGTATTATCCTGCAAAGGAGAGGTAGCCTATGAATTGGAACTCCCGGAAGCGCTTTCCGCAGTTCACAATGTATTCCATGTCAGCCAGCTGAAGAAATGTCATCCAGAAATGGCAGAGACACTGCTAAGAGATACGGTGCCACTAGAGGAAGTACAACTAGAAAGTGAACTCACTTATGAAGAAAAACCCATAAAGATTTTGGAGACAGCAGAACGTGTCACCCGAACCAAGATCATCAAATTCTGTAAAGTACAGTGGAATCACCATTCAGAAGAAGAAGCAACTTGGGAAAGAGAAGATGACCTGAAAGAAGACCACCCTCACCTATTTGCTAGCCAACCCGAATCTCGAGGGCGAGATTCATCTTAAGGAGGTTAGGATTGTAACATCCCAATTTTCAGAAAAATTTAAAACTTTGCATTCATGCATCATCATCATTTAAAACTTGTCATTTGAATCGAATATGATTTAAATTAAATTACTTATATATGTTTAAATTGATTTTCGGTCCACAAAACTGTTAATTGAATTTTTTATAATTTTCCTTTTTATTTTATTTTTACTTTGGAGAAAAATACTACCAAAAAGATCTATTTTTAATAAGCTTTTCAAATTATATTTTTATAAATTTTTCTGAGAAGTTTTGATATAGTTTTGAAATTGTTTTATACTCAAAAGATTTAAAAACAAAAAATGATTTAAAAAATAAATAAAAAGTCGGGCCAGCTAAGTGGGCCGAAACCCACTGGCTATCTGCCGCGCGCGCAGCGCCCAAGAATCTCGCTCTCTCTCTCTCTCTCGGTCACCGACAGGTAGGCCCCACCTGTCATCCCTCCCGCGGCAACGGATCGCCCGAAATCACGCCCGCGATGAACGCCGAAAAACGCCCGAATCAAATAGATTCATTGCGATTGATTTACTGCCCCGTTGCTCGCTATAAGACCCCCTCACTCCCCTCTCTCTTTTGCCCCAAGCACCACCTCCCGAGAGCCACCAGACCGCGCGCGAGCATCCCCGGAGCTCCGCCGTAGCCGCCGGCGAAATTTCGCGACTCCGGCAAAAATCGTGAACCCCGAGACCTCTCTCCACTCCCTCTTGATTTATTTTGATCTTGCGCATCGTTTTGACAAGTTTTTGCTTGTTCTCGGGCAGCAGAACCTCGTCTCCGTCCACACCCGAAGAAGACCGCCGCCAAGCACGACTCCGGCGAGCAAATTCCGGCGCGTCAGTGCACCCCATCGTCTACAACCTCGCCATCGTCTCCGCCTCGGCCTCCTCCACGCTCGGGTATGACTTAGAATGCCGGGAACGTGTGCGCCGGCGATGTCACCGCCGCGGGCCTCGTCTCTGGCTAGGGTTCCGGCGAAGCGCCGCTCGGTTTTGGTCGTTTTAATCTAGACCGTTAGATCTTGCGTGCACGGCCAGGATTAGATCACTTTAAACCCAAACCGGTACGCTTGCGTGGCACGCCGGGCAGATAATATTTTTCTGCGATTTTTATTAAATCATTTTAATTGGCAGTTTTGCAGAAAACACCCTACATACTGTTTTTATCATTACTTTTTGGGTCATTTAATGGATTGCCCCTAGCAGCCTTCTCAGACTCAGTTTTGCCCCTAGTTGCGAATCGTCCTCAGTTTTGCCCCTAGTTCGTTCGCATGTACTAAGGTTTGCCCTCAACGTCAAGTTTGAAGTCTGTTCCGTCTGATGGCGTTACTGACAGTGGGTCCGCAACATAGAGTTGAGACCGACTTGGTACAGTTCTTTCAAATTCGAATTTATTCGAATTTCAAGTTTGAAAAAATTGAAAATGTGAAAAAAAATTCAGGTGTTGCTAATGATATAGGAAACAACTTTTCTAAAGAGATTTTTCAAATTCTTGTGTCGTTTGGCCTGTGAAAAAAAATAAATTTCTAAATCTGACATCTAGATCGTAGATGAAAAGTGCAGAATTAAAAAAAAATCAACTTTCGAATTTAAGTGTGAAAAAAATCTTCAATGTTGACAATCATATAGGAAACAACTTTGCAAAAGCAATTTTCCAAATTCTTGTGTCGTTTGTCTTGTGTAAAAAAGTCAAATTTCTAGATCGGTATCTAGATCTCCGACACTGTAGAATTCGAAAAAAGTCAACTTTACAATTTCAATGTGAAAAAAATCTCCGATGCTGCCAATGATATAGTCAACAACTTTGCCAAAGCGAATTTCCAAATTCTTGTGTCGTTTGACCTGTGTAAAAATGACAATTTTCTATATCGCATATCTAGATCTACAATCCTGCAGAATTTAAAAAAAGTCAACTTTCAAATTTAAATATGAAAAAAACCTACGATGTTGCCAATGATATAGTAAACAACTTTGCAAAAGAAATTTTCCAAATTCTTGTATCGTTTGACCTGTATAAAAAAGACAAATTTCTAGATGTGACATCATCTAGATCTAGATCAGTGCATAATTCGATAAAAGTCAAATTTCGAATTTAAATATGAAAAAATTCTCCGATGTTGCCAATGATATAGTAAGCACCTTTGCGAAAGCGATTTTCCTAATTCTTATGTCGTTTGGCCAATGATCGTCAAACATTCTGCTATACGTAAGTTGATGGGTCGCTGGCTAGCTCGTATACGTGAACGCCGCAGTGCTCGATTTACCTTCGTCCGACCTCACTTTCCACTCTATCGTGCTCATGATGAACCGAGTGTCCTAATGGGCAAAGTGTTACGCGAGAGAGAGGGTTTCTCAGCGATCACAAGCGGGTGACGCTGTTGAACTATCGTCGAATAGCTTGAGTGCGCGATCTGAGCATGTCAATGTTGGCATCAGCATGATCCCACCGATTCCCAACTAACTGGGAAGCAATCTTTATATTTTTGTGTGCAGAGCTAGATTTCCACAACTTTCCAGTTATACGTATTTGCTAGATTTGAACTTGCTCTATCGTGTTTTCGTGAAAAATTGATCTAGTCCGACCTCTCAATCCACTTTATCGTGCTCAGTGTGAGCCGAGTGTCCTAATGGGTATGTTTTGACGCACGAGAGAGTGCTTCTTCGACTACCACGAGCGAGTGTAGCCGTCAAACTACTATCGAACACCTTGAGGGCGCGATCTTAACATGGTCATGCCGGAATCAGTATGGCCATTATTGTGTCATAGTTTGTGATAAAGTTCACATATACAACACATATGTGCGCCATGGTATAGAAAACAACGTCAGCGAAGCGATTTTCAAAATTGTTTTTAGAAATGTCATTTTTCATTTTTTAGGTGCTAAAAATGACATTTTTTTGTGAAGCAGGTACATAAAATATAGTCCAAAATGACACCCATTTAATTTTCACAAAGAGTAGTACATATTTGTTGGATAATCCCTAAATATGAGAATTTTCCATACTTTCTATCTAAATTTCCCTCTTTAATTGACTTTATGTCAATTTTCCGAAAGTAATTCAAATTTGAACTACAACTACATGATAGTTTGTTCTGAAATTGTTACAAAAATAATATTAAGGTACACAAGTAGTGGTTACAACATAAAACCATCGATAGTTTTTGAAAATTCGACCACCTTAGATGAATAACCATGCTCTCTATTTTGACCATTTTTTGAAAGAAATGAAAAAAGTGAAAAAATACTAGAAAAAAGAAACCCTTTGGCATGGAGTCCTTTTATGTGTCCTAGTTTGTAGGAAAAATGATAAACTTGAATTTTGACAAACTATTCAAAATAATACTTCAAACAAATGTCAATCATCTACAAACATATATAAGTTTCAAGCCAAATGACCAATGTATGGCCATTACCGTGTCATAGTTTGTGATAAAGTTTTCATATTCAGCACATATGTGTGCCATGGTATAGGAAATAACTTCATCGAAGCGATTTTCAAAATTGTTTTTAGATATATCTTTTTTCGTTTTTAAGGTGCTAAAAATGACATTTTTTGTAAAGTACATAAAATATGATCCAAAATGACACCCATTTAATTTTCACAAAGAGTAGTACATATTTATTGGATAATCCCTAAATATGATAATTTTCCTTACTTTCTATCTAAATTTCCTTCTGTAATTAACTTTATGTCAATTTTCCGAAAGTAATTCAAATTTGAACTACAACTACCTGATAGTTTGCTCTGAAATTGTTACGCTCGGCTCACACTGAGCACCATAAAGTGGACTGGAAGGTCGGACTAGATCAGTTTTTCACGAAAACACGATAGAGCAAGTTCAAAACTAGCCAACACGTATAACTGTAAAGTTGTAGAAATCTAGTTCTATACACAAACATAAACCCATTTCTTCTCAATTAGTTGGGAATCGGCGGGAACAGGATGATGCCAACATTGGCATGCTCAAATCGCGAAGTCAACCTGTTCGACGATAGTCCAACGGTGCTACCCACTTGTGATCGTGGAGAAACCATCTTTCGCGTAACACCTTGCACATTAGGACGCTCGTTTCATCCTGAGCACGATAGAGTGGAAAGTCATGTCCGACGCAGGTGAATCGAGCATTGCGGCGGTCATGTATACGAACTAGCCAGCGACCCATCAACTCATGTATAGCATAATATTGTACGATTTCTTTCATTTTACACCGGCCAAACGACATAATAATTTGGAAAATCGCTTTGGCAAAGTTGCTTACTATATCGTTGTCAACATCGGAGATTTTTTTCATATTTAAATTCTAAATTTATCATTTTTTCGAATTATGCACTGATCTAGACCTAGCTTGATTTCATATCTAGAAATTTATCTTTTTTCTACAGACCAAACGATACAATAATTTGGAAAATCTCTTTGCCAAAGTTGTTTCCTACATCATTCGCAACATCGGAGATTTTTTCACATTTAAATTCAAAAGTTGACTTTTTTCGAATTCTCCACCGTTCTAAATCTAGATTTCCGATCTGGATATCAGATCTTGAAATTTGTCTTTTTATAAAGGCCAAACGATACAATAATTTAGAAAATCTCTTTGCCAAAGTTGTTTCCTATATCATTGGCAACATCGGAGATTTTTTTCACATTTAAATTTTAAAGTTGACTTTTTTCGAATTCTACACCGTTCTATATCTAGATTTCCGATCTGTATGTCAGATTTAGAAATTTGTCTTTTTTACACAGGCCAAACGACACAAGAATTTTGAAAATCGTTTTGGCAAAGTGGTTTCCTACTTCATTAGCAACACTTGGAATTTTTTTCACATTTTCGAGTTTTTCAAACTTAAAATTTGTATTTGCACCGTTTGAATCTCTTTCGTGTCCCACTGCCAACGATTGTCTTCTGGGTCCCACATTTAAGAAAGGCTAACGGAGATAGCTGGAGTGACGGAATGAATCCTTGTGCACAGAGTTGGGGCAAAATTGAGCACGATTTGCGACTAGGGGCAAAATTGAACTCTATGCCACAACTAAGAGCAGCCTAATAAATAACCCTTACTTTTTATCTGTTTATCCAAATTTAAATATTTTTATATATTTGGAATCCTTAGAACCAGTAGAATATTTTGGCTTCATTAGTTTTCTCTTTTGGCATATTCAAAATTTTCAAATATTCATGTGAGTAGTTTAAGTGTTTTTGACATAACTTTAGTTAGAAAAATTATTTTTTAGTAAATCAAATTGCTAAAAATTTGTTTAGATGCCCTCTGTGCAATAACCATTTTTACAAATTTTGGTTAAAATTTTTATTACTGTAAACTATAATTGTAGAGTTACCCTTATTATTCAAGTCTAAATAGTTGAAAACAAATTTAAATTATTATCATGCATAATTCATAAAATTTCTAAGATATAAATATATTAGTTTTCCTGAAATTAAATTATTGCATCTCATGCATAGCATATTTTTGTATGATTATATTGCTTGTTTGTTTATATGTGGCTTTCTATTTTGTTAGACTATTCTGAGGGAAACGAGAGTCTTTGCAACTGTAACTGCTGCACTCCCGGTTGCCAAGGCAAGTGGCACACCTCATAAAAGTCCTAGTATTTTTCTATGCATGAGTAGATTATTTTTCTATAAGCTTGTGTAGGTTAGTATTGGTATGCAAGCCATGTTTAGACTTCCTTATTCTTGTGTCTAGGTTCCTATGATAATACTTAGTAGAATTGTGATGCTATGCAAAACTATTTCGATAAAATGTTAAATTCTACTAAGTTATAATAAAACACCTGGGTGGGATTGGTTGCTTGGCTGTATGAGTTGAGTGTTGTCCCCAGGGGTTTTACCTGTGGGATATTCACTTGTGGATGGCCACCTAGGAACAGAGGAATCTGAAGAACTTCGAGTGAAGATTGCTTCCCGTGCAACCATTGCCAATATGGGTTCTGGCTTGATCAACTAAGCTGCGTGGACTCGCCCCGGCCTGACAGGTGGAGGTAGAGGTTTTGTAGGTGGAGCGCGTCAGGCCAGCATGGGGAGGGAAAATGCTTCTGAAAGATCTCGTCCCATTCTTCTCATTTTCCTTAAAACTTCAAGAGTGTATAGGCTAGTTTGGGTTGAATGGGTACAATGGTGAACGTGCACAACCTCTGCAGAGTTAAAATCTAAGTACTTAGTCATGTCCCCGGAAACGGACAATTGAGCAGCTGATCGAGGACGTCAACGGAGGATTCCACCATTCCAACTTTTAAATTAAAACTTGATGGGTGAACAAGGGTAGATGGAGACTATGGCTTTCATACCATATTTGTCTCAACTAGGTAAAGTTGTTTCAAAGAGTTAGGGAAAAAATTGCTTTCTGCAAAATAGCCTTGAGCTCCACCAGCCAAATAAGCATATAGGTTATAGAGTTATTCCTCTAAGTGTCCACCATAGTGTCACTTGCCAGCTCCATTTTTAAATGGTTCTGACCCACGTTGTTGCAATATTTTTCTTATTGCAGACTGTTCTGATGATGAGTGAGATTTTGCTAAGTGTTTCGAGTCTTCAACCAACATGCTCGCCTGTGGCACATGCTGATGATGGGGACTCCATGAAGAATAATTTTCCGCTGTTTACTCTGTTCGCTGCTAGCTTTACGCTATGCAAATTGTAATAAATTTTTTCTAAGTCTGGATCAGCGTTGTAATAAATTGATACTTTGTTGTGATATTACATCGTAAACTGTGTGTGCAAATGAATTGATCCAGTGATTTGCACAATACACAGGTACCTGCCATATTTTAAGTGCAGGTACATTACACATCGTCACCTCATCCTTAGCCAGCCGCCGTCTATTCCGTAACTTCTCCGGAGAGTTACATATATGAGCAAGAGAACCAGTATCAAATACCCCCTGTGTTGCTCCGGGCGGATGTAAGGTACACATCTATAACATGTATATCAAATATACCTTGCTCTTTGTCGACCGTCTTGCCAGACTTCCTATCCTCCAGGTACTTGGGGCAGTTGCGCTCAGGTGATCCGATGGTCACCACCATCTTCTCCAGCTTGATTTCTAATTCGGCCACTTCGAGCATCTTTAGGATTTCCGACAGGGGTTTTGACGTCCCTTTCATGTCGTAGTCCACGATGGCGTTCTTATAGCTAGGGGGTAGAGAAATCAGCACCCTATCAATAACCAGCTCTTCTGGGATCACACTTCCCAGATCACTCAGAAGCTGAACGCAGCCAAAAACCTTGGCTAAGTGTTCATTTATATTGCAGTTCTCTTCCATCTGGGCTGAGAAGAAAAGCACGGATGCTTCGAACGTCTCAGCCTTGACTTGTCGTGCAAAAACAACCATGAGTTCAGTGATTATATCATAAACACCCTTGTTCACGAATTGGTTTTGCAGGTCAGCCTCCATGGCAACGAGCATGCTACTCTGGACATAAGAAGAAATCTCCGCCTTAACCTCATGGACATTCCTTTCGATTTCCGAGGCGGTGTTTGGAAGATCACCTAAGGGGGCATCAAGGATGTAGGCCACCTTGTGGGTTTCAAGAGTGGCTTCAGGTCGCGGAACCAGGACACGAAGTTAGACCCATCGGTCTTAAACTTCTCTTTCTCAATGAACAGGTTTAGGTTAAAGGAGGGGTGAGACATCTACAATGAAATTTGCAACAACATAAGACTTAGTTCATAATAATTTTGAGTTATAGTATTTTTAGACAATAACTAACATAACTCCCACTCAAACGAACATCCCTCCTGGTCGTTCAAGCGATTACACGACCCCCATCCATTGCACAACCCCTCATCATTAGAGCCGGCGGCACAACTTCAAGAGTAGACAAAAGTCCGCCACACCAATTTTGTGACTCGTGCTCGACCTTTCGGTCTCCCTGTTCCGAGGCCATATCTGCATATGCTAGGCTCGCCACCATAACCTCCACGCTGACGCTTGTGCAACATGGCTCACACCCACTGTATGAGAACAATATGTCTGACACCCGATCATCACGGCCTGCCACATAACTTAGAACTTTCTTGGTGGTGCGCGTTGGAGGGAGAACACTAGTGGTATTTTGAAGGGATCATCTTATATAACAACCGCCGCGTAACTAATATATACTATATATATAATCACACAATATAAGATGCACACAAAACATCAAATGTAATGCAGTGTGATATAGTCCATTGCGCCATGGTCTTCTTGGCGCCCGTAGTTTATAAACAATTTAATAAACCTACCTTGACCATATCACATGGCCCCTGCAAAATAAAGTTAGACGCTTCTACTTTATCTTTTCCATATTTTACGTGGCTTGGGGCTTTCGTAAATAGAACCACTTCATACCTACGAACCTTATGACCACAACAACGATCCAATAATTGCATGTTTAAGCATCCCTTTCGGGCCCTCCATTGAAAATGCGAAGACCAACTAAAGAGAGAGAAACTGACACCCGCCAGCCACAGATACGGTACAAGCCGTATGTCAGTAGTGAAACCAGTCTTGCGTAAGCGTACGCGTAAAGTCGGTCTGGGCCGCTTCATCAACTTGATGCCGCTGGAATCACAAGTGCACGCTAGAGGGTAGGAAATAACAGGAACGGTGCCACGTGTAGAACACGGGTTCTAATAGCGTACAACTATATCTACGATAGATCGGCTCTGATACCACTGAAGGGGTTCGGGTGCAGAAAACAAAAAAATTCCTAGCAACGATAACCCTAAAACATGCCAAGATCTATTCTATGCAGATATAGTAGTACGAACGAAGATCGGAAGACATACCCTTGTAGACCGAAAGCGGGGATTACGTTCCCGCACAAACGTTGTCGATGAAGACCGACGAAGCCGACCTCAAGGTCGTGTCGTGGAAGCAGACCTCCGAGTACCGCAAGCGCAGCACCTCGCAGGGCGTCACACACGTACGGTGGAGACGACGGCCTCCGAAGCTCCAGTCCAGGACGAGCAGCGGAAGACTTGGACCGGAACACCAGCAGCGCAGCAGCTGGCTATGGTGGAAGAGATCCCCCTCTCAACTCGGCGCAACTCCGACAAAGGGAATCACAAAATTGAGAGAGAATTCAGGAATTAATTGGTGAATTAAAAGGCCAGGGGTGCCCCTTCTTATACAGGCTCCTAGGGGGGAGCCAACCTCCTCACCAGGCAATGTGGGACTATCCCCACATTGCCTGGTTTTTTTTTTTGAGAATAAAACACTTTATTATAGCTAACAAGCCGCCTCATTAAAAACCTCCCAGCCCCTTTCGGTACATGGTGAGGAAAATAGTGTGTCAAAACTTGCTGCTCCGAGTTTACAGGTGCATACAAAAGCATAGGGATACAAATTGGATCCGGTGAATGCACCAGCCAGACATGACGACCAATATTCAGACTAGCTGAACTACGAGCTAAACCGTGAGCTTCCTCATTGGAGGCTCTCTTCTCATGTCTAAACCTTGCCGAAACAAAGTCATTTGCAGTTTCGTTGATCTCCTTAAGAATGGAACTGAAGCGTCCCAAGTTTTCGCCTCCAATACCAGAGATCACTTCCACACAATCAGATGCTACGTGGATATGAGTTAGTGACAGATCGCGAGCGAGGGCAAGAGCCTCCCTACACGCCATCGCCTCCAGCGTTGCAGGATCGTTGATTCCTCGTATAACCTGCGCTGATGCTCCCAGGAAAGCACCATCTTCTCCTCGGCACACCGCAGCTACAGCTCCAAAGTTCCCAATTTTACGGACTGCTGTGTCAACGTTGATTTTCACGTGCCCCTCTTCTGGCTTTAACCACTTCTTAACATTTGGTTTTGGTTGCGCTTGTGGTGTCAACGTCTTCTTCATATCCTCCTGACCAAGGTCTCGGATATAGTTCTACAAAGAGATGTGTCGAGAGAGGGCTTTGAAAAATATCTTCGTGTATAGCTTTCCTCCGTGCATACCAAACCGCCCAAAGCGTAATCAGACACTGAGTTAGGTCTTCCTGCTTGAGCGAAGCGATCATGGTGAACAGCCATTGTTTTGCTTCTGGCTCCGCTGTCATCTCCATATGCTCCGTTCTTGACTCCGGCGCTAGGGCCCAGACACATCGCGCCATCATGCACTCAATCAGCGAATGCCTCCAGAAGTCATGTTGGCCACAAATCCCACATGCACTATCCGGTGCCATGTTGCGACGACAGCGCACGTCACCTGTGGGAATCGACTGTTTTGCAAGTCTCCAAAGAAAAACTTTGATCTTGGATGGACCTTTTATCTTCCACAGCGATGTCCATTTTTTCTCTTCTTTTGTTCGATCAGAAGATCCCACAGTACTATCTTTCCAAACTTCTCGAGTCCGCTTCGTATTCACAATCATTCTGTACGTAGACCGAACGAAAAAGATCCCCTTCTTCTCAAAATGCCAAGCCTAGCAATCTTCAAGTCGTCTTGTGCTAAGCGGGATGGCCATAATGGCCTCCACATCCATCGGTAAGAAAAATTCCTGGAGCCTCGTCACATCCCAGCTCGCTGAAGTCTGAATAATAAAATCTGAAACCAGCTGAGGAGGGTCATTTTTCAGACATGTAATAGGCCTCCTTACCTCATCCCTCGGGATCCAGTTTTCGTCCCAAGCTCTTGTGTTTTCTCTTGTTCCTATACGTCGGACCAGTCCCTGTTTCAACATATCCCTGCCTTCAAGAATTGATCGCCAAACCTGTGAAGGATGAGCTCCCAAATTAGCATTGAGTAAATCAGATTTAGGGTAGTAAACTGCTTTTAAAATCCGGGCACTCAGTGTCTCCGGCTGCTGTAGGAGGCGCCACGCTTAACGAGCCAGCAACGCTAAGTTGAATAGCTCAATATCACGAAAGCCAAGCCCTCCAGCATATTTCGGTGTGGTCATATCCTCCCACGAAACCCAACAAGTTTTCCTTTGTCCCTCTCGACTCCCCCACCAGAAGTCGCGGATAAGCGCATTGAGATTTTTACAGAGACCTCTAGGCAATTTAAAACAGGCCATGGAAAATATGGGAATAGCTTGCGCTATAGACTTGATAAGAATCTCTTTTCCCCCTGCCGATCAAATTGTTTCAATCCACCCTTGCACCCTCTTCCAGAGCCTATCCCTTAAAAATTTAAAGGCTCCATTTACCGATCTGCCGACATCCGAGGGCATTCCAAGGTACTTTTCATTTAGTGATTCATTTGGGACGTTAAGGATCCCTTTCATCTCATTCCGAACTGTTTCTGGGCATCCTTTGCTAAAATAGACTGAAGATTTGTCAAAATTGATCCGTTGTCCTGATGCCTGACAGTACTCCTCCAACACTTGTACTATCTCATGAGCTCCCTCTGTACTAGCTTTACCAAACTGCAGGCAATCATCAACAAAGAGTAAATGGTTGACTGCCGGAGCAGTGCTCGCCACCGTTAGTCCTTGGAGATTCGATGATTCAATAACACTTCTGGAATTTAGGAGGCACGAAAGGCCCTCTGCTGCTAGTAAAAATAGATATGGAGAGGTGGGATCACCTTGTCGAATACCACGAGAGGGTTTAAAAGACTCCAACGGTGATCCGTTAAACAACACTGAAAATGACACAGTAGATATCATCTTCATCACTAGATTGACCCAATTTGTATCAAACCCGAGCTTAATCATCATGAATTTCAAATACCCCCATTCTACTCGGTCATAAGCTTTCCTCATATCCAACTTGAGTGCACAATGTCGGTGTTTCTTGGCTTTGTTCCTCTTCATAAAATGAAGACACTCATAAGCTGCAATGATATTATCTGTTATCAACCTCCCCGGAACGAAAGCTGATTGTTCCTGCGAGATTATATCCGGCAGTATTACCTTCAGTCTATTTGCAAGTACTTTCGAGGCGCCCAAGCTCTGTCGGGCTGGCCACCTTTGGAATAAGAACGATGAAAGTGCTATTGATCTCTTCCGGACTCTCCACACCACGCAATATACGCAGCACTGAATCCGTCACTTCTTGCCCGCAAAACTCTCAATTTCGCTGAAAAAAATGAGCAGGAAACCCATCCGGGCCCGGTGCCTTCATCGGGTACATTTGGAACAAAGCAATTTTAACCTCGGCTTCACTATACGGCTTTGTTAACCCAATATTCATCGCAGTTGTAACCTTCCTCGGCACTGTCTCGAGGAAATTATCCATTCCTTGTGTTCCTTATTATTGATACAAGGTACCAAAGAAGTCCCGGGAGAGCTCGCTGATCTCCTGTATATCATCCGTCATCTCCCCATCCGCTCTCTTAATACTGGTAATTTTATTCTTTTTACGGCGTCCACTAACACGTTGATGAAAAAACTTTGTGTTTTTGTCTCCTTCAGTCAGCCATTGAACTCGTGACCTCTGCTTCCACATAACCTCCTCACAGTGCTGCAGCTCAACTATGCGATCACATACCTTGATCTCTTCATACGATGGCCCGACACAATCCGGCATTGCTCGTAGCTGTTCCAGCCGCTTTCGTAGCTGTTTTAATTGCTGCCGAACATTTCCAAACGACTTCTAATTCCAACTCACGAGGTGCTTCAAGAGAGAATTTAATTTGTCGCACACTCCCCTCGTAGTTGTACACGATCCTCCTTCCTTCCAAACTTGTTGTAGGAAAGGATCAAACGCCTCATGCCTTTCCCACATAGATTCATAGCGGAAAGGGCGAGCACTTCCTTGTTGTCGGTCCCTCTCCCCTGCAAACAACAACAAAATAGGCGAGTGGTCCGATGTTGCAGCTGTCAAATGGTGCAGCTCAGCCAAAGGATACCGAGATGTCCAGCTCGTCGACGCTAGAGCTCTGTCTAGCCTGGTGCGGCAAAAAACTGCCCCCAGCCACCCGCTTCTCAAAAGTCCAGGGTACTCCTTTAAACCCTAAATCTTGTAGGCCGCACACATCGATCATCTCTCTGAAGGCTGCAATCTGGCCAACGCTTCTTTGATTCAAACCGACATGTTCAGACCGATGTAGTACCTCACTGAAGTCTCCAATACATAACCATGGGAGTGGTGACGAAGATTTGATAAACTTAAGAGTATCCCATGTCTTGTGCATGTCGATAACACGTGCCTCACCATAAACAGTGGTAAGTCGCCACGGTTGCATGTCCGCCGAGGACACAACCGCATCCAAATGGTATTGGGAGTATGGCAAGATATCAATAGTTATCTCATTTTTCCAGAACATAGCAATTCCTCCCTTTCTACCACTACTACTAACAGCAAAACCTCGATCAAACCCTAGCGTTCTCGCTAGTCCTTCCACCCTGCTCTTCTGAAGTTGAGTTTCAACAATGCAAAGCACGGATGGGGCATTTAGTCGCGCCAAATCCCGCAACTCATTAATAGTCGAGTCCATGCCAAGTCCTCGACTATTCAGGCATAACACACTCATTGGTGGCTGCGGCACTCCTCGCGGGAGCCCGCCAAAGCCAGATCATTGTTATCCTCTTCTGTTGTACCCCTCCCACCCGGCACCGCCTGTTTGTTCTTCTTCTGCAACTCACTTGGCGAGACATATACATGTGGCGGAGGTGGCACCCCAGGGTCCTCAGTGGTCGATTTATTACTCATATCCAGCTTGCGGTTAACATTTGTGACCGGGGTCTCTTCAGTAATGTCGCCCACTTTCTGCTGTTTCTTTAGTGGGCTCGCCGCTGTATCCGCTAATTCTTCTTCTGTTCCCTTGCCTAGTCCAGCATCCTGTGATGACCGCTTATTAGAAGAATTGTTCATTGTTTCTTCAGTCACCTTAGCCTTCCACTTACGAACGGTCCTACCAGCCCCAGTTGTTCTGCCTCCTGAATTCATCCTGCCACCACGGTGTCCACCCGAACCTCTACCACCAGGCGTTGCAGGCATTCGCGCGGTATTGCGAGGGGCGCGCATACCTGGTGTACCCGCTCTCCACAACGCTTCATCAGTCCTCAGCCACTGTCTGAACTGCAATTGTTCCTCAGTAAATTCCCCCGAGCCACACTCTAGATATTCATGATCCATGAGGCCACAGTGCTCGCAATGACGCGGGAGCTTCTCATACTGCACCTGAAAGAACATCCTGCCTTCGCCCTCAGGAGTTAATGGCGTGAAACGTGTAAGCGGCTTCGTCGCGTCTAGATTCACACGAATTCTATAGAAATCACCCTCCTCCGACGGCACTGCCATCATCTCCGCCACGATCACTTTCCCCACCCTACTCGCCAACTGAGTGATTATTTCTTTAGTGCGGTAGAGGGGTGGTATACGATAAATCTGGATCCAGATGGGGAAACTACTCGGCACCATCGTAGGTACTGTCGTGCGGCCATCATATGGTTCTATCATCAACGAGAAACCTCGGAACAGCCACGGGCCCTCCTCCGTGATTCTCTTCCAGTCTCCCAAACATCTTGCTTGCACCGTGAACAGATTCTCTCCCACATCACGGAAGGTGACCTCCTGAGCCGGATGCCACGCTGCAATCATCGTCCTCTTCAGAGATTCAAAATTAAAACCCTTACGGGCAAGGAGCTTTGCCCCAGCCATCCACTTGACCTCTGGCAGATTTCCGACCTCCTCCTTGCGCAGGAAGACGTCATTGAGCTTCGAATCATGGAGCTTCAGGTTCTTCAACAGGTCCGCAACATCTGCCTTCCTTCCCAGCTTCCGGCGATCGCCAGTATTTGATGATTCGGCTGCCATCTTCACTTCCCTGATCCCTGCTCGAGACCCTAACCACCAAGCACCGTCCACCCAGTCCCAGGAACTAACCAGGCCAGTCCCTTTGGTCAGCCCGTGTGGAAGGAAAAGTGGGAAGAGGTCGCCAGCGAGCAGATCAAGGCAGTTTTCCTCCCGCGGTAGAGTCGCCGCCGCAGTCGGCTAAACCCTTGCCCACATTGCCTAGTGCGGCATGGCTGGTGCGCCGGCCCTGGTGGGCCCCATTTGGCCCACCTAGGCCGGCCTCCATGCCCCCCATCGAATCCCCTTGGGGATTTTCCCCCTCTTGGGCCTTCTTTCGACCAGAAGGCCCATTTAGGGAAATCAGCCTAAATAAATTCGAAAATAAATATATAAAATCATATTTGCATATTAATTACACTAATTAATATCAAACATATTATATATAATTTATTATAGCTCCGAAAACTCTTTCGTCGTTGTCCGATCTCCATCGGACCCCTCCGGGGACATTCCCGGTGATCTCTTTCCTTTCCGGTTGTCTTGTCGAAACCCCTTAAGTGTGTTACCCTAGCGGTTCGATATAATAACAGGTATGATCAAGACTCCTCTATGATCAATGACTAACTCGTAGGCCTGGACCCCATGAATTAATCCATGTGATATAACGAATGACTTTCATCTATTAAACCTGAACGCAAAGTCTTAAACCTTTTGCCATAGCGATACTTAGCGTGTCCGAGTGTCGTTCCATAGATATCTCCATACCTAGCTTGACCTCGTTACCGACAACGCTATCTTCTACTCGTCTATGATCTCATGTCTCCGTGACCTAGTCACATGCTTGCAAGCTCATTAGACATGATCTCACCGAGTGGGCCCTAGACTATCTATCCTGCTATGCGGACTAGCAAATCCCGCTCTTGACCCCTCGTCTCAACTACTCCTTTCTAATACCCAAAAGTCTCACCGTTATTGTCATACTATATAAGATACGACGTTTGGTGCGATCAAAGTATCTTCCAGGAATAACAATAAGAGTTGATCTCATGGTCAAAGGCGTAACGACTACGTCCTCCAAATCTGGGTATGTCCATCACATTGTTCTCCAACGACATGACTCCCATTGCCGACCGGCGCCATGCCCCATGATCGGGAAACCTCGATCATCAATCACGCAACAAAACTAGTCTTAGTAGAGGCTAATAGGGACCTGGTTGTTTACGCATCACACCCGTATTAATGTTTCCGCTTAATACGGTTATAGCATGACACAAAAACCTATTATGAACAAACGAGATATGATAAATAATACACTTTACTAATTGCCTCTAGGGCATATCTCCTTCAAAAGGATGTCGGCAAAACCGAACAAGCAGCTTTTCAAAGAAAAGAGGTCATCAAAAGGCCGTCGTGATAAGGAGCCGCCAATTCGTGCGACAACAGCAGCTGAAGATCTAGGGTTTGACTGGCGCACAGCACCACAATGTGCAGACAGAAGGGGGATGTTGTCTTCTGCACCCCCATCCTAAACGCTGCTGCTGCGCTTGACACCCTAGACGAAAAAACTTACACAGCGGAGGAAAAGGTGGCCAATGCAAGACACTTCATGAGCAAGACCCTAGAACAGCAAGCTCGCGCTGACTCCTATGGCCATATGGCGAATGCCCGCGGGGGAGATCTAGAATCCAAGTCAGGAAAATGCATAGCCGCATCCGACGCTGACCCCAGCCATGGCGGCAAAAGGAAAGCAACGCCACCTCCAAAGAAGATGCCACCGCCAAAACCAAGGCGGGACGAGAAATGGCGGACATGAAGCAGAGGAGACCTGCCACCTCCAGCCCAGCCAAGGCGCGGCGATGGCGGTAGCCGGGATAACGGCCAGCCACCTAAAAAAGATGTCGGCAGCGACCCTCCCAGGAGAGGTCGAAGCCGGTCTCCGCAGCGCAGCATCGACAACAAAAGGAAGGAGGCGGCAGATGGGCCCACGCGCAGCGAAAGCCGGGCAGCCCAGGACGAGCCAAACGCCAACAGAGGCGGACAACAACTCGATCCAAAAGACGCGCGACATCGCCTACAAGACATAGAAAGAAGAAGGGAGCCGCTATACTCTGGCCCAAAGTGCTTTGATGATGCCATCCGCAGAGAGCCGTTCCCAAGGACATGACATCAGTGTCTACAAATTGTCCTAGGTACAACAACCTCGTTAAGCCAGATTCATGGCTAGCCGATTATGCCATGGCCATAGAGATTGCCGGCGGAAGCAATCACATTGTCGTCCGCTACCTACCTCTCATGTTAGAAGGCACGGCAAGGGCTTGGATCGACAACCTTCCCGAAAAGTCTATCCATAGCTGGTACGACATGGAAAAGGTTTTCTCCCAGCACTTCCAAGGAACATACAAGCGTCCGAATACCTACACAGATTTGCAACGCTGTATTCAGAAGCCAGACGAAACCATGACAGATTTTGTCAGCCGTTGGATCTCCGACAAGGCCAACTGTCATGGTGTTTCGGACGCACAGTCTATCCATGCCTTCTACACGGGCCTACAGAAAAAGTCCCTACTCCGTCACCGGCTCGACCGCGAGCAAGTCACGGACCTTGGCGAGATGCTCAACCTAGCCGCCCAATACGCGGCAGCAGATGATGACGCACGTGACGGTGATCCAGACGTCAGCACCGCGCCAAGGCGAAACAACAAACGCAAGCAAGCGACGGAAGACAAAGCCGGGCCATCCAGCGAGGTAGACGCCGTGTTCCAAGTAAACGCCAGCAAAAAGAAGTGGAAGAACAAGAAAGATAACTGTGACGCTGGCTCAGGCCCTAAGGCGGCACACATCACTTATGAGCAGGCAAAAATTCTGCCATGCCCAATCCACGAGAAACTCGGCAAGGTAAACCGTATGCTCAGCGTGTGCCGCTTCATGGACGACGTCAAAAAGGACCCCACAGTTTGCTGGAAGTCAAAAAAGTCAAAGAAGTACGACAAGAAAGAAAACAAGGACGGCGAGGATGACGACGACATGTCAGTCTCAAGCGATGACGACGCCGCCGCCAAGAAAAAGAATCCATACCCGAAGGTCAAAGAGTCACTCGTGTGCTTTGTCGGCACACCTTCGGTTAAGGCGGACAAGGCGGAGATGCGCGAACTCAACGCGACAATGCCGGACGTCACCCAGTATTTGAATTGGTCCAAGGCGGCAATAACTTGGGACCGGTCAGACCACCCTGATCATGTCCCTCACCCAGGAAAATACGCCCTTGTCGTCGACCCCATTGTCGACAACTTCAGACTCGTAAAAGTAGTCATGGATGGCGGCAGCAGCCTCAACATCCTGTACTATGATACACTAAGCCGCATGAACATGTCTAAGGATCAGCTTGATCATAGCAACCTCACTTTTCATGGTATAGTGCCCAGCAGACAAGCAAAGTAAATGGGGAGCATTAGGCTGAAGGTGTCCCCTTATGGACCAAAGGAGAACTACCGCTCAGAGTTCCTCCGGTTCGAAGTTGTCCCCTTCAAAAGCGCATATCATGCAATCTTCGGACGACCGGCTTTTGCCAAATTCATGGCAAGGCCGTGCTATATATACAGCAAGCTTAAGATGCCAGGGGAACATGGAACCATCACGGTTTCTGGCAACTTCAAGAAAGCTAAGGAGTGCGAGCGTGGCATGGCCGCCTTCACAGAAGCCGTCATCCACAAGGAAGAACTCACGCTACTTAAGGCAGACCAGACAACTCCATGCCCAAGCCAAAGATTGATGTCAAGAAGACCTTCGAAGCTTCAGAAGACACCAAAAAGGTGGACCTCATCCTAGGTGACAAGTCTAAGCAAGTTGTCATCGGCTCCAACCTTGACAGCAAATATGAAGGCGCGCTCGTCGAGTTCCTCCGTGAGAATCGTGACATCTTTGCATGGTCGCCATCCGACATGCCCGGTGTACCGAAGGAACTTGTCGAGCACTCACTCAACGTCATAAAGGGATCCAAGCCGGTGAAGCAAGCAACAAGACACTTTGGTGATGAGAGACGCAAGGCTATAGGAAAGGAGATAAATAGGCTGAAGGCCGCCATTTTCATAGAAGAAGTTGTACACACCGATTGGATGGCAAATCCTGTACTTGTTCCAAAGAAGAACAAAGAGCTGAGGATGTGTCTCGAATTTACCGGTGTTAACAAATGCTGCCCAAAGGATCCCTTTGCGCTGCCTAGAATTGACCAGGTCGTAGACTCCACAGCAGGCTCCGAGCTGCTTTGTTTTTTGGATGCCTACTCAGGGTACAACCAAATCAAGATGAGGGAGTCGGATCAGCTGAAAACATTTTTCACCACTCCATACGGGACTTTCTGCTACATCACGATGCCTTTTGGCCTGAAGAATGCAGGTGCAACATAACAACGATGTATGCAAAATTGCTTGCACGAACAGATCGGCCGCAATGTTCACATCTATGTTGACGACATTGCGGTGATGTCGAAAAAGAAGGCGGATCTCCTAGAGGATTTGGAAGAAACTTTTCAGAATCTTCGGAAATACCAGATGAAAATCAATCCCGCCAAGTGTGTTTTTGGCGTTCTAGCCGGCAAACTATTTGGATTTATCGTCTCAGAATGAGGGATCGAAGTTAACCCGGAGAAGATCAAGGCTATCCAAAACATCCAGACCAACTTGTCTCAAGGACATTCAACGCTTAGCCGGATCGGCGGCAGCCGTTAATCGTTTCATAAGCCGCCTCGGAGAAAAGGCAATGCCCCTCTACCGGCTATTGAAGAAATCCGACAACTTTGAATGGACATCAAAAGCAGATGCCGCCTTACAGCAACTTAAGGAGGCTCTCGTATCCGCTCCCATATTGGCAGCACCTCGATCGCAGGATCACATGCTGCTCTACAACATGGCAACTGGAGCATTTGTCAGTGTTGTCTTTGCTGTGGAAAGAAAGGAAAGCGAAGCCGCGACGTCTGAGCAACGTCCGGTTTACTTCATCTGAAGTCTTCTCCGCCTCCAAGAAGAGCTATCCACATTACCAAAAGCTGGCTTATGGTGTATTCTTCGCCGGCAGAAAGCTTAGGCATTATTTTCAGGAGCACACAGTGACAGTAGTCAGTAGGGCACCGTTGGGAGACATAATCAACAACGCAGAGGCAACAGGCTGAGTTGCCAAATGGGGCATCGAGCTTGCCGCCTTTGATATAGTCTACAAACCACGGACCGCCATTAAGACTCAAGCACTTGCAGACTTTGTTGCCGATTCGACAGAAGCCATGGAGGAAATAGTACTCCCCGAGTCAGAATATTGGGTCATGCACTTTGACGGATCAAAGATGCTCAAAGGCTCGGGGGCTGGAGCTGTTTTGCGCACACCCAAAGGTGATAATCTCAGCTACGTATTGCAGATTCATTTTACAGCAACCAATAACGTCGCAGAGTATGAAGCTTTGCTTCACGGACTACATGTGGCAAACGACCTTGGCGTCAAGAGAATCCTCTGTTATGGCGACTCCGATTTAGACGCGCAACAAGTAAGCGGCACATGGGACGCGAAGAGCAAAACAATGGCGGCTTACAGGGCCAAAGTTGACGAATTTGCCAAAAATGTCATGGGCTACGAAGTCCGGCATGTTCCAAGAGCTGAGAACGAGGCGGAAGACACCCTCGCCAGACTCGGGTCAGAACGCAAAAAAGTGCCGAAGGACATTTTCCTGGAACACTTGCATAAGCCGTCCATTAAGGGCACCGACTTGTTGGACCCCGATGCAGAAGAACCAGTAGAAGTGGCAAGTCTTGCCGTCTACTTGGTACAGCCGGATTGGACTGTCCCATATCTCGATTTCTTAATCGACCAGAAGTTGCCGGAGGATGATGAGGTGTTGAAAAGGCAGATAATAAGGCGAGCCAAGGCATTCACAATAATTAAAGGCGAGCTGTAAAAGCGAAGTACGTGCGGTATCTATCAGCGGTGCATATTGCCAGAAGAAGGTCGGGAAATTCTGAAGGACATACATATCGGCACTTGCGGGCATCATGCCTCCGCCAGGTCCATTGTGTCCAAAGCTTTCTGCCAAGGTTTCTACTGGTTAACCGCCAAAGAAGACGCTCAGCACATCTTGAAAACTTGCAAAGGCTACCAGTTGTACGCCCGCCAACCTCACATGCCAGCACAAGAGCTCAGGACAATTCCAATCACTTGGCTGTTCGCGGTCTGGGGCTTAGACATGGTTGGTCCCTTCAAGAAGGCACGTGGTGGGTATACCCACCTATTGGTCGTTGTCGACAAGTTCACTAAATGGGTCGAGGCCAAGCCGATCAGAAACTTGACGCACGAACAACCACCAATTTCCTCTTGGAATTATCTCTCGGTTCGGAGTTCCACACAGCATTATCACTGATAATGGAAGCAACCTATCTCAAGGCGCAATGATCTTGGCATCCGGATTGATTTGGCATTTGTGTCACACCCTCAATCAAATGGACAAGTAGAGCGTACAAACGGTTTAGTCCTCTCCGGACTTAAGCCCCGTCTTGAAGCTCCATTACATAGGGCAGCCGGCGCTTGGGCAGAAGAGCTCCATCCGTACTCTGGAGTTTGCGCACAACGCCAAACAGATCTACCGGCTACACTCCTTTCTTCTTAGTATATGGCGCGGAGGCCGTGCTACCCACCGACATGAAATACGATTCCCCAAGAGTTCAAGCCTACATCGAGCAAGACGTAGAAGGTGCAAGACAGGATAGCCTAGACTTGTTAGATGAAGAAAGAGACGTTGCTCTACATCGCTCTGCCTTGTACCAGCAACAACTCCGCCGCTATCATAGCCGGAGAGTGCGGAAGCGAGGCTTCAGAAGGTGACCTGGTCCTCCGCCTAATTCAAGACAGAAAAGGCCTGCATAAGCTATCCCTACCATGGGAAGGACCGTTTATAGTCACAAAGGCGCTGCTCAATGGTTCCTACTACCTAGCGTAAAAGAAGAAAAGAAAAGGCGCAAGAAGGCGGCAGGAAGGAGAGGAACCAAGCGTAAGAGGCATTGACGACCCGTTCGAGCAAACAAGACGGCCTTGGAACATTGAGCAGCTACGTCCTTTCTACACTTAGCAATTTACAATTGTAATAAGTTATATATGATTATGAAATAAAAGTTTGTGGTTCCTCATCTGTGTTGAGAAGCATGCCACCTTTTGTCTTTTCTTGCAATCATATATCCCCTATGTATCTAAGTTACCTAGTTTCTAGCTCTGTGCAAAGGTTCAAACTGGTAGATACTTGCAGCTTTCGAGCCAAAACAAAACAAAAATCAACCTTTTTGCACCGGATAATTCCTTTACTTTGTTTACTTATATGTGGTTCGCCTAGTAGTATGTCTTGGGCGCCAACATGTTGGTTTTGGTTCCTGATTCTAAACTCATGGTACTAACCCTGGTTGTTTCAGCTAAAGTTCCCGGCTGAGGTTTTGCCAACATACAAACGGTCAAGCATATAAGTCAAAATAAAATTAAGGCGGGCCAAATAAAACAAGGCAAAAGCCTACTTAAGTAGCAAAATAAAACAAGTTCGCTGGCTTCCCGCCTAACAGTACATCTCCCAAAAATATTCTCAAATATTACAAGTTGAGATATAATTGTTTCAGGGGCAGGAGGAGGCTGGCCGTCAAGATAAAACAAAAAGAGCCGGCAACATCGACTTTGGCTTGGGGGCCGCCTATATTAGGCTTGGGGGCTGACAACTTCAGCCCCAGAGCTATCGTTCCCCTCCGCCTCGGCCGTTTCGGCAGCTCCAGCTTCTCCAGCAGCCGAGACAGGATGGCGCCGATAGAAGACCGTCGTGTCCACCATGTCGGCAACCCGCGTGGCATAGCCGGCAACACTGTTCAGCACAGCAGCCGGCTGGACCTCGCTGCCATCTTCATAGGTAGACGGCATGCTCTCGGTGACGACTTCTATTTCCGCCTCGGGGTAGTGCGCCATGAATAATCCTAGCGCAGTCTTGGCACCACCCCCGCGCCGCCGACTTCAGCGAGCTCTTATGTAGCTTCGTGGCTTGCTCCAGCATGCTGGGCACATCGCTGAACTCGGCGGGCTCCTGGCTGCCGGAGGAGATAAAGAACTTGGCGGCAAACCGCTTGGACGCCGCCAAAGTCCCGGTGATCAGCTCACCCAGACGCGCAAGGCGATCTCAGCGGGGGCTGACAACCTTGTCATCGCCTAAGCCGGCAGCAACTGTACCAAAAAAGTAAAAGCGTCAGTTTGGCTCGGGCTAACAAACTAACGGCAAAGATGAAGAGTGAGGAACAGCTTACCAAGGACTGAGTTATGGAAGGCGGACAGCTCAATCATATGAGTTGGCACCGCATCCACCGCAGTCTGGGCGCAAGAAGTCTGCTTGGATATCTCTTCAGCAGCCGCCTTCTCCGCCTCCGCTAATTTTTTGCGTACGCAATATAGCTCTCCGGTTAGCTGGCTAGAATCATGCGCAAACTTCATCTACTTTACCTCCATCTCCTTCCGGTGCTCCTCCTTCGTCGCCAAGTTGGCGGCCGGCAAATCAGAGGCTTCATTCATAATAGCTTGCATATAAGTAGACGCCTTCAGTATATCCTGGGCGTGATCTAGCAGTTCTACAATATGGATTTACTAGCTAAATGATTAGTGGCAGCAAACACAAAACATGGCGGAAGGCAAAAAAACTCAGTGATTTTACCTTCATGCTTCTTGCGGGCCGCTTCCAAGTCGGCAATCCGCGCATCCTTGGCATCGCAATCTTTTTTCAGATCACGATACCGCTTGTTTATCTCTGACCTGGAGGAGATAAGCTCCACGTTGGCGGACATGACGCCCTGCGGACAAAAACAAAGGCATATAACATATTGTAAAAAAACCACTAAGCCGGCAACCAATATCATTGATTTGCCATCTAAGTTCTCGGGGGGGGGGGGGGGGGGGGGGAGAGACTATGTATATGCTACCAACTTCCAAAAAGTCAACTTACAGCAATGTCGCCCTCCAAGTCGGCGAAAGTCTGGGCGGTGAAGTCGACGAAAGCCAGGGTGGACTCGTTGGCCTCCTTAAAGGATTCCCAGGGGTCCCTAACCCTGCCGCCTCCAGAAGTTGGGGCTGCCCTCGCGGCCCGCCGGCAACCTCCACCAGCAGCTCCTCCTTGCAGCACGGGATCGGACGGCTTCATTGGCCGTAGCCTCAGCCGATGGAATGGAAGCGCTGGTTGCGCGGCCAGTAGAGGAGGTCCTTGGCGGCGGACTAGAAGCCGGAACCTAGGCTGGAGGCGGGCGTCGCTCATGAAGCCGCCGACCCGGGGCTGAGGAGTTGGCGGCACGGTCGCCGGGGAGTTTCCCTGGGGCCGCTTTCCCTTGGACAAAAGGGACTTGGCCGACAACTTGGAAGTTGCCGCCCGCTCCCTGGCAACAAAGTAAAGTTAGCCAGATGAATACCAGTAATGAAGAAGGACGACAAATGTCTAAGGCGGTAAATGAGTACCTTCGGGGGATGTTAATCCCCGCGTTCTCATCGAGGTCGACGAGCACCGGCTCGGAGGCCGTTGCAGTCTGTTTCTTCCTCTCGGCGTTAGCCGTCGAGGAAGCAGCGTCGGACGCCTTGTGCTTCTTGGTTTTCCCGGCCTCCGGCTCGTAAAAGTCGGCAGACAGGTCGTTCTCCCCCAGAGCAGAGAGCTGTTAACCAAAAAAGAGCAAGTGTTAAGAGGACTCAAGTAAGCCGGTAGAGCTGCCAAAGAAGGGCAAAAAAGAGAAATGTCTACCTCGAGGGGAGGGTTGCGTGGGTGTGCATGGGCACACCCTCCACCGCCTTCACCAGCCCTGATTTGACAAGGTTGCGAAGTCGGGCCACCAATTCGGCAGCTGGTAACCCCTCTTCGCTTACGCGAAGAGAAGCTGTGGCAGTAGTCGAATACTGACACATCTTATGCGGGCTATACCGCAGAGGCATTATTTGCCGGCTAAGCCAGCAGATGACGGTGCCCACCCCGTCCAGCAAGGCGGGAGCCATCGTCCGAGTGAGGAACTCGATCCGCCTTTGGATAAGGCGGAGCTCCTCCGTCAACTTGGGGACCGCCTCATCCCAGCATTGCCTGGGCATAGACGGCGCGTTGACAAAGTCCGGGACGCCAAATTGACGGCCCGGTGCTGCCATGTCTTGGCAGTAGAAGAAGGTGGACGTCCAGTCCTTGACGGACTCGATGTATGGTATCTTGGGATACCATTGGCGTCCTTGGCGGCGATTAAAAGTGATACTGCCGCAAGTCGCCAGTCCGCCGTCCGGCACAATCTGACGCCGGCAACAGAAGCAGTATCTGAAGAAATCTAAACTAGGCCTAATACCTAGATAGCACTCAAATAGAGCTGTGAAGCCGACTAAGACTAATATGCTATTGGGCGCGATGTTGTGGGGCTGGAGGCCATAATGATCCAGCACCTCGCTATAGAAGGCGGAAGGTGGCAGAGCCATTCCCCTAACTAGGTGGGAGGTGAGGATTACCCGCTCGCCGAATTTCGGAGCCGGGACGACATCTCCGAAGGCGGGCCACCAATTGCAGTCCTCCCGAGTCGGCAGGTAGCCGGCCGCCTCCAGGTCCTTGAACGCGTCTTCGTCAACAATGGAGGGGAGACAGTAGCGCGACCCGAGGTTGGCGGGCTACTCCTCCTCGTCGACGGGCGCGCCGCCGGCCGCTGCCGGCGTGGTGGAAGACGAGGGCGCCGAGGTCACCGCCGCACGGGTGTGCGCGGTCGGGATAGAAGATGGCGCGGTGGCGAGAATGCCCGCATGCGCCGCCGTGGAGCGCGCCGCCCATCGTCGTGGGCGTGGTGGTCTCCGTCGTGAGCTCGCTGGACGCCGCCGAAGTGGTGGCTTGAGGTCCGGTGGCTATCGCCGTGCGTAGAGGTCACCGAAGAGGAGGTGCTCTCCGGAGTTCTCTCGGAGGTCGCAAGAAAGCTCGGGAGAGCAAGTGCGCGGGAGAGCAAGTGCGCGGGAGAGCAAAGGACGGAGGAGGTGAAGTGCGAAGGAGAAGAATGAACCGCTCGGGTCCCTATTTATATGCTCGGGCGTTGCTCCCTGTGCAACGGCTCAATTAGCCGGACACGTGTCGGCCATCCGTTGTCGCAGAGCAATGCGCGGTCGCACACTCACCACGACTCCTTTTTTCCCGCGATTCTCAATCATGGTGTGATTTTCGCTCCATTTGGTTTCAAACTGTCGTGAACCAACTGGCGTCATCCATCAAAGATTGTTTTGACTTGCCGCCAAGGATCAGGCTTTCTTGTGAAGCTATCCGGCAAGTTTCGCTAAGCCGTCTTTCCCATGTCGAATAAAAGGCGGTCGTGTGCCAACCTTAAGGTACACGTTCCCCATTATTTTCAGAATGGTTCAAGTCCTGCAGCCGCCAACATTTAAGAATGAAGAATCAAGAAGAAGTCGGCGCCTGGAGGACTTCAACCTTTCTGGGGGCTAATGTTGGGGATATACTAACTAGGGGTATCTCTAACATGGATCAATCCGGCTAGTCCAGGGTGGCCCAAGGGTGGTAAGGCTGAAGCCTGCCGGGCGGCCCAGATAGCTAACGTACAAGGAAGTAGGCGGACGGTCCAAGGAAGGCGGAAGGTCGACACCCACCAAGCCACCAAGCCCAAGACGGAAGGCGCCAACTAAGACGGCTAGGTCTAGGACTTTGTTTACTTACCGGACAAGTACTTACCTTGTATCCAGGGGTCTGGCCGCCTATATAAGCCGGCCACGAGGAAGCCTTTAGGGCACGCTCCAATACGCATCATACACATTGTAACCTGTTCACGACTATTTCCTTAGAGTGAATTACAGCATCACGTAGGATCTCGCCACCGATGTGGGATCTGAAACTGGGTAAACTCGCCATGTTCAATCCCGTCCTTGACGACTCCAGCCTTCTTCCCCACAATCCATACGTAGGCTAGAGGACCTCGTCTCCTATCAAATATGCTGATACCACGACACATAAGAGTTGAAGGATACAAACAAACATACATGTAGTAAAAGACAAACATGCAATTCTTACTTGAAAACACACACAATTTTAAGTTGTGAATCCTAAGCTTGTCATCGACAAGTGAGAAAGATCAATGAATGCTATATTCTACATGTGATTCTTTTTCCTCTTAATTCTCAAAGTATTGTAGCTACGAACCAATGCTAAGTTTGCCAAAGCCAAAAGATTTACTATATGTTCCCAAACTGATCACCAATACTAAATGACAAGATCAATCATACATGATAAAAGTTGCAACCTAAAATAAAGTGTGCAGAAAATAAATGATAACACTTCTCATTAATATTCCATAACGGCAACTGTCGTGGTATCGGCATATTTGATAGGAGACGGGGGTCCTCTAGCCTACGTATGGATTGTGGGGAAGAAGGGGTGTCGTCGAGGTCGGGATTGAACACGGCGAGTTTAGATCCCACAGCGGTGGCGGGATCCTACGTGCTGCTATAATTCACTATGAGGCAATAGCCGTGAACAGGTTACAATGTGTATGATGCGTATTGGAGCGTGCCCTAAAGGCTTCCTGGTGGCCGGCTTATATTGGCGGCCAGACCCCAGGATACAAGGCAAGTACTTGTCCGGCAAGTAATCAGAGTCCTAGACCTAGCCGGCTTAGTTGCCGCCTTCCGTCTTGGGCTTGGTGGTTTGATGGGCTTAGGCCTTCCGCCTTCCTTGGACCATCCGCCTACTTCCTCGCACGTCAGCTATCTGGGCCGCCCGGCAGGCCTTGGCCTTACCACCCTTGGGCCACCCTGGACTAGCCGGATTGATCCATGCTGGTTATACCCCTAGTTGATATATCCCCAACATTAGCCCCCAGAAAGGTTGAAGTTCTCCAGGCGCCGGCTTCTCCTTGATTCTTCATCTGCCAAGGTTGGCGGCTGCAGGACTTGAACCATTCTGAAAATGAACGAGGCTCGCGTGTCTTGATGTTGACATGCGGCCGCCTTTGTCCATCATGGGAAAAGACGGCTACTCGGCAATCTTTGCCGAGCATTCTTCTTGGCGGTTTCCACCTAGCCGGCTTCTCGACAGTTTGAAAACAACCTAGGCGGGAATCTCGCCACGATCACAAATTGCGGGAAAAGAGGAGGCGTGGAGATCGTGCAATCATGGGCTGCAACGGATGCTGGACACGTGTCCGACTAAAAACGCCGTTGCACAGGGAGCAACGCCTGGCCCTATAAATAGGTAGCCAAACGGTCCATTTTCTTTACCCAGCCTTTGCTCTCCGTGCGCCCTTGCCTCTTCCACTTCTTTGCTCCCTGCCTCCGAACGAGCGCCGGCGAACTTCTTCCCTCCGGCGACCTTTTCTCGCGGCGATGTCCATCGGTCCAACCCATTCGACGGCGTCGAGCGGCGCGGCGACCGAGGCCACGCTCGCGACGTCGATGGGCGGCGCCATAACTCGTCCCGCGGCGGCGGCGACGGCGGGCAATGTCACCGCCGTCGTCCCTCGGACTTCCTCCGCGCGCGCACCCGCGGCGGGCTCCTCGGCTCCTCCACTGACCACCACAGCAACGGCGACGGCGAACGCCCCCGGCGACGAGGAAGAAGAAGCGGCGGACCTCGGGTCCCGCTACTGGCTGCCTTCTATCGTCGACGAAGACGCCCTCCAAGATTTGGAGGCTGTCGGCTACCTCCCCACTCGGGAGGATTGCCGGTGGAGGGCCGCCTTGGGAGACATCATCCCGGCCCCGGAAGCCGGAGAGCGGGTAATCCTTACCTCCCACCTTGTCAGGGGAATGGCGCTTCTGCCTTCCGCCTTTTTTAGCGAGGTCTTGGATCACTACGGGCTCCAGCCCCATAACATCGCACCTAATAGCATATTAGTCTTAGCCGGCTTCACAGCTCTGTTTGAAGGCTACCTAGGTATTAGGCCTAGTTTAGACTTCTTCAGATACTGCTTCCGTTGCCGGCGACAGACGGTGCCGGACGGCGGGCTGGCGACCTGCGGCAGTATCACCTTCAACTGCCGCCAGGGCCGCCAATGGTATCCTAAGATACCATACCTTGAGTCCGTCAAGGGCTGGACCTCCACATTCTTCTACTGCCAGGACATGGCAGCGCTGGGCCGTCAAGTCGGCATTCCGGCATTCGTCAACGCGCCACCCATGCCTCGCCCATGCTGGGACGAGGCGGTGCCCAAGTTGACGGAGGAACTCCGCCTTATTCAAAGGCGGATTGAGTTCCTCACGAGGACGATGGCTCCCCCCCCAGCTGGATGGGGTCGACACCGTCATTTGCTGGCTCGGCCGGCAAATCCTCCCCCTGCGGTACAGCCCGCACAAGATGTGTCAGTATTCGCCTACTGACACAGCCTCTCTTCGCGTGAGCGAAGAGATATTGCCGGTCGCCGACCTGGCATTCCGGCTCCGCAGCCTCGTCAAGGCGGGGTCGTTGAAGGCGGCCGAGGGCGTGCCCATGCACACCCACGACAACCCTCCCCTCGAGGTGAATATTTTCTCCCTTTGCCCCTTGTTTGACAGCTTTGCCGGCTAGGATTGAGTTCCTTTAACATGTCTTCTTTTTCAGCTCTCCGAGTTGCGGGAGGAAGCCCTGGCTCCCGACTTCTACGAGTCCGAAGCCGGGAAGACGAAGAAGCGCAAGGCGTCCGGCGCTACTTCCTCTACGGCGAATGCCGAGAGGAAGAAACGGATCGCGTCGGCTACCGAGCCGACTCTCGCCAACATTGGCGAGAACGCGGGGATTAACATCCCCCGAAGGTACTCAACTTTGCCTTTATCAGACGACAAAACTCTTCAATACTGGCCAATTGACTGTGCTTGCTTTTGTTAACAGGGAAAGGGTCGCAACCTCCCGGTTGACGACCAAGCTCCTTGGCAAAGGCAAGCGGCCGCAAGGCGGCTCGCCGGCCACCGTGCCGCCAACCCCTCAGCTCCACGCCGGCAGCTTCATGGGCGACGCTCGACGTCAGCCCCCAGCTCCGGCCTCAGGTGCTCCGCCAAGGGCCCCTTCCGCCGACCGCGCGCCCAAAACTCCCCTTCTGCTGGCTGAGGCTACGGCCGATGATGCCGCGCAATCGCGCGCCGCCAACGAAGGGTTGCTGGAGTCGACTGCCGGCGGGTCCCGGAGGGCAGCCCCGACTGCGGGAGGCGGCAAAGTCAGGGACCCTTGGTCTACCTTTAAGGAGGCCAAGGAGTCAACTTTGGCTTTTGCCGCCTTTGCGTCGCAGGCCTTCGCCGACTTAGAGGGCGACCTATCTGTAAGTTTCTACCCCTCCGGCATATACATAGTCTTTCCCCCGAGCACTTAGATGGCAAGTCAAAAGAAACTTTGACTGCCGGCTTAGTGGTTATTCGACAATATGTTATATGCCTTTGTTTTTTCTTGCAGGGCCTTGTGTCCGCCAACGTCGAGCTCGTCTCCTCCCGAGTCGAGATAAACCGGCGCCACCGCGACCTGAAGAAGGAGTGCGAGGCCAAGGACAGGCGGATCGCCGAACTGGACGCGGCCCGCCAAAAAGATGAAGGTAGGGTTGATCCCTTTCTCCAACTATGCTTTTGACCTATGTTTCCGTCAATCATTTAGCTTAGCGAATCCATATTTGTAGAACTGCTAGACCACGCCCAGGATATCCTGAAGGCGTCCACTGATATGCAAGCTCTTATGAATGAAGCTTCAGACTTGGCGGCCGCCAACTTGGAGTTGAAGGCGGCTCATCAAAAGGAGATGGAGGCCCAGCAACTCAAGTTTGCACAGGAATCCAGCCAGCTCACTGGTGAGCTGGAAAGCCTGCGCAACAAGTTGGCGGAGGCGGAGAAGATGGCTGCGGAAGAGATATCCAAGCAGACTTCTCGCGCCCAAACTGCAGAGGACGCGCTGGCAACTCATATGATTGAGTTGTCGGCTTTCCATAACTCGGTCCTTGGTAACTTCTTGCTCCTTTTTTGATACTGCCATGTTGCTTTAGCCTGAGCCCAACTTATGGCTTTATTTTTGATGCAGTTCCCGCCGGTTTAGGCGATGACAAGGTTGTTAGCCCCCGCCTAGATCGCCTTGCGCGTCTGGGCGAGCTGATCGCCGAGACTTTGGCGGCGTCCAAGCGGTTTGCCGCCAAGTTCTTCACTTCGTCTAGCAGCCAGGAGCCGACCGAGTTCAGCGACGTGCCCGCCATCTTGGAGCAGGCGACCAAATTGAACAAAAGTTCGCTGAAGTCGGCGGCGCGGGGAGGAGCCAAGACCGCCCTTGGGTTGTTCATGGCGCACTACCCCGAGGCGAAGATAAAAGCCGTCACCGAAGGCATGCCGTCAACGTACGAAGACGGTAGCGAGGTTGAGCCGGCCGCTGTGCTGAACAGCGTTGCCGGCTACGCCACGCGGGTTGCCGACATGGTGGATACTTCAATCTTCTACCGGCGCCATCCTGTGCCTGGCGGAGAGGGAGCTGGAGCTGCCGGCGCGGCTGAGGCGGAGGGGAGTGATAGTTCTGGGGCTGAAGTTGTCAGCCCCCAAGTCTGATGTAGGTGCTCCCCCGAGCCATATCTTTTCTTGTCCTTGCCTCCCACCAGCCTTATTTTGTCGGCCCCTGAAACAATGCAACATTTGTAATATTGTATATACTTTTGCTGTTGCCTTGTTAGGCGGAAACTAGCTGACAAGTTTTATTTTGTCTTTATTTATATGGCCCGCCGTAATTTTACCCTGACTTATATGCTTGACTTTTTGTATGTTGACGAAACCTCAGCCGGTAACTTTTAGCTGAAACAACCAGGGCTAGACCATTTGTTTAGAATCAGAGACCAAAGCCAGCATGTTGGTGTCAAAGACATACTACTAGGCGAACCACATATAAGTAATCAGAGGCAAAGGAATTAGGCGGCGCAAAACGTTTGTTTTTGCTTTGGGTTGGCTCGAAAGCTGCAAGTATCTACCAGTTTGAACCTTTGCACGGAGCTAAAAAAAGGTAACTTAGATACATAGGGGAAATATGATTGCAAGAAAAGACAAAAGATGGCATGCATCTCAACACAGATGAGGAACCATAAACTTTTATTTCATAATCATATTTAACTTATTACAATTATAAATTGCTAAGTGTAGAAAGGACGTAGCTGCTCAATATTCCAAGGCCGTCTTGTTTGCTCGAACGGATCGTCAATGCCTCTCTTGCGCTTGGTTCCCCTTTTTCCTGCCGCCTTCTTGCGCATTTTCTTTTCTTCTTCGTCGCGGATGTCGGCTATGTAGTAGGAACCATTGAGCAGTGCCCTTGTGACTATAAACGGTCCTTCCCATGGCGGGGATAACTTGTGCAAGCCTTTTCTGTCTTGAATTAGGCGGAGAACCAGGTCACCTGTTCTGAAGCTTCGCTTCCGCACTCTCCGGCTATGATAGCGGCGAAGTTGTTGCTGGTACAAGGCGGAGCGATGGAGAGCGACGTCTCTTTCTTCGTCTAGCAGGTCTAGGCTATCCTGTCTTGCACCTTCTACGTCTTGCTCGATGTAGGCTTGGACTCTTGGGGAATCGTACTTCATGTCGGTAGGTAGCACTGCCTCTGCGCCATATACTAAGAAGAAAGGAGTGTAGCCGGTAGATCTGTTTGGCGTTGTGCGCAAACTCCATAATACCGACTGTAACTCATCTGCCCAAGCGCCGGCTGCCCTATGTAGTGGAGCTTCGAGACGAGGCTTAAGTCCTGACAAGACTAGGCCGTTTGTACGCTATACTTGTCCATTGGATTGAGGGTGTGACACGGATGCCAAATCAAGCCGGATGCCGAGATCGCTGCAGTATTCTTCTATGTCGCCTTGAGACAAATTGCTGTCATTATCGGTGATAATGCTGTGTGGAACTCCAAACCGAGAGATAATTCCCCAGAGAAAATTGGTGGTTGTTCGTGCGTCAAGTTTGCTGAGCGGCTTAGCTTCGACCCACTTGGTGAACTTGTCGACAGCGACCAATCGGTGAGTGTACCCACCGCGCGCCGTTTTGAAGGGACCCACCATGTCTAAGCCCCAGACCGCGAACGGCCAGGTGATTGGGATCGTCCTTAGCTCCTGTGCCGGCAAGTGAGGTTGATGGGCGTACAACTGGCAACCTTTGCATGTCTTTACGATGTTCTCAGCGTCTTCTTTGGCGGTGAGCCAGTAGAAACCTTGGCGGAAAGCTTTGGATACAATGGACCTAGCGGAAGCATGATGCCCGCAGGCGCCAATATGTATGTCCTTCAGACTTTCCCGGACTTCTTCCGGCTGTATGCACCGCTGATAGATGCCGCAAGTGCTTCGCTTGTATAGCTCGCCTTGTATTATCGTGAATGCCTTGGCTCGCCTTATGATCTGCCTCTTTAGCACCTCATCGTCTTCCGGCAACTTTTGGTCGATTAGAAAATCGAGGTATGGGACTGTCCAATCCGGTTGTGTTAAGTAGACAGCGAGACTTGCCGCTTCTACCGGTTCTTCTGAATCGGGGTCCATCAAATCGGCGCCTTTAATGGATGGCTTGTGCAATTGCTCCAGGAAGATATCTTTTGGTACCTTTTTGCGTTCCGATCCCAGTCTTGCAAGTGTGTCTGCCGCCTCATTCTCGGCTCTTGGAACATGTCGGACTTCGTAGCCTACGAAGTTTTTTGCAAATTCGTCAACTTTGGCTCTGTAGGCTGCCATTGTTGCGCTTTTCGCATCCCATGTTCCGCTTACTTGCTGCGCGACCAGATCTGAGTCGCCACAACAGAGGATTCTTTTGACGCCCAGGCCGTTTGCCACGTGTAACCCGTGAAGCAAGGCTTCGTACTCGGCAACATTGTTGGTTGCTGTGAAGTGGATTTGTAACACGTAGCTAAGCTTGTCACCTTTAGGCGTACGTATAACGACTCCAGCCCCCGAGCATTTGAGCATTTTTGATCCGTCAAAGTGCATGACCCAATATTCTGACTCGGGGAGTGTTGTTTCCTCCATTGCCTCTGTCCAGTCGGCGACAAAGTCTGCAAGTGCTTGAGATTTGATGGCGGTCCGTGGTTTATAGACTATATCAAAGGCGGCGAGTTCGATGCCCCACTTGGCAACTCGACCCGTTGCCTCTGCATTGTTGATTATGTCTCCCAACGGTGCCTTGCTGACCACTGTCACTGTGTGTTCCTGGAAGTAATGCCTAAGCTTTCTGGCGGCGAAGAATACACCATAAGCCAGCTTTTGGTAATGCGGATACCTCTGCTTGGAGGCGGAGAACACTTCACTGATGAAGTAGACCGGTCGCTGCTCACACGCCGCGGCTTCGTTCTCCTTTCTTTCCACAGCCAAGACAACGCTGACAACAGCTCCTGTTGCCGCGATGTACAGCAGCATTGGTTCCTGTGATCGAGGTGCTGCCAATATCGGAGCGGACATGAGGGCCTCCTTAAGTTGTTGCAAGGCGGCGTCTGCCTCTGTTGTCCACTCGAAGTTGTCGGATTTCTTCAGTAGCCGGTAGAGAGGCATTGCCTTTTCCCCTAGGCGGCTTATGAAACAACTGACGGCTGCCGCCGATCCGGCTAGGCGTTGCACGTCCTTCAGACAAGTAGGTCTGGATATGTTTTGTATGGCCTTGATCTTCTCCGGGTTAACCTCAATCCCTCGTTCTGAGACGATGAACCCGAGGAGTTTGCCGGCTGGGACGCCGAAAATGCACTTGGCGGGATTGAGTTTCATCTGATACCTCCGGAGATTCTGAAAAGTTTCTTCCAAGTCCTCTAGGAGATCTGCCTTCTTTTTTTACATTACCGCGATGTCGTCTACATAGACGTGAACATTGCGACCGGTATGTTCGTGCAGGCAATTTTGCATACAGCGCTGGTATGTTGCCCCTGCATTCTTCAGGCCAAAAGGCATTGTAATGTAGCAGAAAGTCCCATATGGAGTTGTGAAAGATGTTTTCAGTTGATCTGACTCTCTCATCTTGATTTGGTGGTATCCTGAGTAGGCGTCCAGAAAACAAAGCAGCTCGGAGCCTGCTGTGGAGTCTACGACTTGGTCAATCCTAGGCAGCGCAAAGGGATCCTTTGGGCAGCACTTGTTAACACCAGTATAGTCGATACACATCCTCAGCTCTTTATTCTTCTTTGGGACAAGTACAGGATTTGCCACCCAATCGGTGTGTACAACTTCTTTTATGAAATTGGCGGCCTTCAGCCTATTTATCTCCTTCCCTATAGCCTTGCGTCTCTCATCTCCAAAGCGTCTTGTTGCTTGCTTCACCGGCTTGGATCCTTTTATGACGTTGAGCGAGTGC
The DNA here is from genome assembly GCA_026929855.1 of Poa annua. Taxonomy (NCBI): domain Eukaryota; kingdom Viridiplantae; phylum Streptophyta; class Magnoliopsida; order Poales; family Poaceae; genus Poa; species Poa annua. The sequence goes on along the minus strand of CM049431.1, from coordinate 71,113,217 downwards.
TCGGCAAGTTTCCTCGGTACACCAGGCATGTCGGAAGGCGACCATGCAAAGATGTCACGATTCTCACGGAGGAACTCGACGAGCGCGCCTTCCTATTTGCTGTCAAGGTTGGAGCCGATGACAACTTGCTTAGACTTGTCACCCGGGATGAGGTCCGCCTTTTTGGTGTCTTCTGAAGCTTCGAAAGTCTTTTTGACGTCCATCTTTGGCTTTGGCATGGAGTTGTCTGAATCCGCCCCGAGCAGCGTGAGTTCTTCCTTGTGGATGACGGCTTCTGCGAAGGCGGCCATGCCACGCTCGCACTCCTTGGCTTTCTTGAAGTTGCCGGAAACCGTGATGGTTCTGTTTTCACCCGGCATTTTAAGCTTGCTGTATATGTAGCACAGCCTTGCCATGAACTTGGCGAAAGCCGGTCGTCCGAAGATTGCATGATAGGCGCTTTTGAAGGGGACAACTTCGAACCGGAGGAACTCTGAGCGGTAGTTCTCTTTTGGTCCGAAAGTTACCTTCAGCCTGATGCTTCCCATTGACTTTGCTTGCCTGCCGGGCACTATGCCATGAAAGGTGAGGTTGTTGTGATCCAGCTGATCCTCTGATAGGTTCATGCGGCTTAGTGTGTCGTAGTACAGGATGTTGAGGCTGCTGCCGCCATCCATAAGTACCTTTGTGAGTCTGAAGTTGTCGACAATGGGGTCGACGACAAGGGCGTACTTGCCTGGGTGAGGGACGTGATCAGGGTGGTTGGACCGGTCCCAAGTGATTGTTGCCTCCGACCAGTTCAAGTACTGAGGGACGTCCGGCATTGTCGCGTTGAGTTCGCGCATCTCCGCCTTATCCGCTTTAGCCGAAGGCGTGCCGACAAAGCACACAAGAGATTCTTTGACCTTCGGATACGGCTTCTTTTTCTTGGCGGCTGCGTCATCTTCGCTGGAGATAGACATGTCGTCGTCATCCTCATCCTCCTTGCTGTCTTTCTTGTCGTTCTTCTTTGACTTCTTTGACTTCCAGCCGACTGTGGGATCCTTTTTGAAGTTGTCCATGAAACGGCACTCTCCAAGCATATGGTTGACCTTGCCCAATGAGGTGTGGATGGGACACGGCAAAAGCTTTGCCTGTTCATAAGTGATTCGCGCCGCCTTAGGCCCTGAGCCGGCTTCGCGACTATCTTTCTTATTTTTCCACTTCTTTTTGCCGGCGTTTCCTTGGAACGCTACGGCTACCTCATTGGAAGGTCCGGCTTTGTCATCCGCCGCCTGTTTGCGCTTGTTGTTCCGCTTTGGTATGATGTTGACGTCTGGTTCATCGTCCCGGGCGTCGTCATCCGCCGCCGCGTATTGGGCGGCTAGGTTGAGCATCTCACCAAGGTCCGTGATTTGCTCGCGGACGAGCCTATGACGGAGCAAGGACTTCTTCTGTAGGCCCGTGTAGAAGGCATGGATAGCCTGTGCGTCCGAAACACCATGACAGTTGGCCTTTTCGGATATCCAGCGGCTGACAAAATCTGTCATGGTTTCGTCCGGCTTTTGGATACAGCGCTGCAAATCCGTGTAGGTATTTGGACGCTTGTATGTTCCTTGGAAGTGCTGGGAGAAAACCTTTTCCATGTCGTACCAGCTATGGATGGACTTTTCAGGAAGGTTGTCGATCCAAGCTCTTGCCGTGCCTTCCAACATGAGAGGTAGGTAGCGGATGGCAATATGGCTGCTCCCGCCGGCAATCTCTATGGCCATGGCGTAGTCGGATAGCCATGAGTCCGGCTTAACGAGGCCGTTGTACCTAGAACAGTTTTTTGACACTGATGTCATGTCCTTGGGGAACGGCTCTTTGCGGATGGCGTCACCGAAGCACTTTGGTCCAGAGTATAGCGGCTCCTTTCCTCTTGCTATGTCTTGTAGGCGGTGTCGTGCGTCTTTTGGATCGAGCTGTCGTGCGCCTCTGTTTGCGTCCGGCTCGTCCTGCGCCGCCCGGCTTATGCTGCGTCTGGGCCCTTCTACCTCCTCTCTCCTCTTGCTGCCAGTGCTATGCTGCGGAGACCGGCTGCGGCCTCTCCTTGGAGGGTCGTTGCCGGCATCTTTTCTAGGCGGCTGAATGTTGTTCCGGCTACCGCCATTGTCGCGTCTTGGCTGAGGTGGAGGTGGTAGGTCTCCTCTGCTTCCCGTCCTTGAATTCTCGTCCCGCCTTGGCTTTGGCGGCGGTGCCTTCTTTGGAGGTGGCGTTGCCTTCCTTTTGTCGCCATGGCTACTGGAGCCAGACGGGCCTTCGGGGTCGGCGCCTAGTGCAGCTTTGCACTTGCCCGACTTAGACTCTAGGTCTCCCCCTCGGGCATCCGCCATGTGGCCGTAGGAATCAGCGCGAGCTTGTTGTTCTAGGGCCTTCCTTACGAAGTGTCTTGCGTTGGCCAACTTTTCTTCCGCCGTGTAAGTATTGTCATCCAGGGTATCTAACGCGGCAGCTGCGTTGAGGATAGGGGTGCAGAAGACAACATCCCCCCTTCTATCCACTCGCTGTGGTTCCGTACGCCAATCGAACCCTAGGTCTTGAGCCGCTGTCGTTGCTTGCGTAGGCGGCTCTTTTCCACGGCGGTTTTTTGATGACCTTTTCTCCTCGAAGAGTTGCCGGCTTGTTTTGGCCGACATCTTCTCCTGCTCTTTCTTGATCTTCTTCGCAAGGCTCTCAACGTGCTCCTCTCTTTTTCGCAGGAAGTCAGAGTGCTTAAGCATGTTAAGCCTAAGCTCTTCCACTTCGTCGAGTGGGGTGTTTTTATTCACCGGAGTATTCATGATCTCGTCTACTTCTTTGATGACGGAGAGCAAATCCGTGGGTTTGCTGCTGCCGCCTTTCTCGAGGCCAGTTTTCTTTTTTGCGCACACCTTGTCGGAACTTTCAATGAGTTGGCCGGCAGTGGTGTCTCCGGCTTCTTCCGCCGGCTTGATTTGCGCTTCCGAAGTAACTGGGGTTGTCTCGTGACCGACAACAACCATCATAGCCAGCTTGTCAGGCATGTCTGTATCCGCTGTACCCTCTGAGGGAGCCGGATTTCCACTGGAAAAGCGGGTTTTGATCTTCTCTTCGAAGAGACTAGCATCATCATCGGAGTCAGAGTCTATGTTGACTTGAACGGTAGATCTGGATCCGGCATCTGACATCGCATCCTCCTGCAGAGCAGGGAGGATTGACTCAGGATCGTTCTTTTCCGGCTGGGAGTCGGATCCGAGTCCGACAACTCCGACGAAGTGGAAATCAGATTCGGCCGACTCCTGGGAGAAGGCGGATTCAGATCCATCTTGTCGGTCGACTGCTTGGTCGAAGGGTTGGTGGGTGGGGTTGTAGAAACGCGGTAGGCCGTACGCCTCTGGCGTGTACCCGATGAAGACGTCAATCCCTCCGATCGGCACGATTGCGCATCCGATAAGGTAGTCGTCCGCCGGGAGCCAGGACTCATCCGAGTTGACGTAGTTGTGGCCGTCATACCTTGTGACGCGACCGACGGCGATCTGCTTGCCCACGCCGCCAAGTGTTCCCGCCTGGAACGTGACGCCATGAACCTTATGCCCCACGGTGGGCGCCAACTGTCGTGGTATCGGCATATTTGATAGGAGACGGGGGTCCTCTAGCCTACGTATGGATTGTGGGGAAGAAGGTTGTTGTCGTCGAGGTCGGGATTGAACACGGCGAGTTTACCCAGCTTCAGATCCCACAGCGGTGGCGGGATCCTACGTGCTGCTATAATTCACTATGAGGCAATAGCCGTGAACAGGTTACAATGTGTATGATGCGTATTGAAGCGTGCCCTAAAGGCTTCCTGGTGGCCGGCTTATATAGGCGGCCAGACCCCAGGATACAAGGCAAGTACTTGTCCGGCAAGTAATCAGAGTCCTAGACCTAGCCGGCTTAGTTGCCGCCTTCCGTCTTGGGCTTGGTGGTTTGATGGGCTTAGGCCTTCCGCCTTCCTTGGACCGTCCGCCTACTTCCTTGCACGTCAGCTATCTGGGCCGCCCGGCAGGCCTTGGCCTTACCACCCTTGGGCCACCCTGGACTAGCCGGATTGATCCATGCTGGTTATACCCCTAGTTGATATATCCCCAACATTAGCCCCCAGAAAGGTTGAAGTTCTCCAGGCGCCGGCTTCTCCTTGATTCTTCATCTGCCAAGGTTGGCGGCTGCAGGACTTGAACCATTCTGAAAATGAACGAGGCTCGCGTGTCTTGATGTTGACATGCGGCCGCCTTTGTCCATCATGGGAAAAGACGGCTACTCGGCAATCTTTGCCGAGCATTCTTCTTGGCGGTTTCCACCTAGCCGGCTTCTCGACAGTTTGAAAACAACCTAGGCGGGAATCTCGCCACGATCACAAATTGCGGGAAAAGAGGAGGCGTGGAGATCGTGCAATCATGGGCTGCAACGGATGCTGGACACGTGTCCGACTAAAAACGCCGTTGCACAGGGAGCAACGCCTGGCCCTATAAATAGGTAGCCAAACGGTCCATTTTCTTTACCCAGCCTTTGCTCTCCGTGCGCCCTTGCCTCTTCCACTTCTTTGCTCCCTGCCTCCGAACGAGCGCCGGCGAACTTCTTCCCTCCGGCGACCTTTTCTCGCGGCGATGTCCATCGGTCCAACCCATTCGACGGCGTCGAGCGGCGCGGCGACCGAGGCCACGCTCGCGACGTCGATGGGCGGCGCCATAACTCGTCCCGCGGCGGCGGCGACGGCGGGCAATGTCACCGCCGTCGTCCCTCGGACTTCCTCCGCGCGCGCACCCGCGGCGGGCTCCTCGGCTCCTCCACTGACCACCACAGCAACGGCGACGGCGAACGCCCCCGGCGACGAGGAAGAAGAAGCGGCGTACCTCGGGTCCCGCTACTGGCTGCCTTCTATCGTCGACGAAGACGCCCTCCAAGATTTGGAGGCTGTCGGCTACCTCCCCACTCGGGAGGATTGCCGGTGGAGGGCCGCCTTGGGAGACATCATCCCGGCCCCGGAAGCCGGAGAGCGGGTAATCCTTACCTCCCACCTTGTCAGGGGAATGGCGCTTCTGCCTTCCGCCTTTTTTAGCGAGGTCTTGGATCACTACGGGCTCCAGCCCCATAACATCGCACCTAATAGCATATTAGTCTTAGCCGGCTTCACAGCTCTGTTTGAAGGCTACCTAGGTATTAGGCCTAGTTTAGACTTCTTCAGATACTGCTTCCGTTGCCGGCGACAGACGGTGCCGGACGGCGGGCTGGCGACCTGCGGCAGTATCACCTTCAACTGCCGCCAGGGCCGCCAATGGTATCCTAAGATACCATACCTTGAGTCCGTCAAGGGCTGGACCTCCACATTCTTCTACTGCCAGGACATGGCAGCGCTGGGCCGTCAAGTCGGCATTCCGGCATTCGTCAACGCGCCACCCATGCCTCGCCCATGCTGGGACGAGGCGGTGCCCAAGTTGACGGAGGAACTCCGCCTTATTCAAAGGCGGATTGAGTTCCTCACGAGGACGATGGCTCCCCCCCCAGCTGGATGGGGTCGACACCGTCATTTGCTGGCTCGGCCGGCAAATCCTCCCCCTGCGGTACAGCCCGCACAAGATGTGTCAGTATTCGCCTACTGACACAGCCTCTCTTCGCGTGAGCGAAGAGATATTGCCGGTCGCCGACCTGGCATTCCGGCTCCGCAGCCTCGTCAAGGCGGGGTCGTTGAAGGCGGCCGAGGGCGTGCCCATGCACACCCACGACAACCCTCCCCTCGAGGTGAATATTTTCTCCCTTTGCCCCTTGTTTGACAGCTTTGCCGGCTAGGATTGAGTTCCTTTAACATGTCTTCTTTTTCAGCTCTCCGAGTTGCGGGAGGAAGCCCTGGCTCCCGACTTCTACGAGTCCGAAGCCGGGAAGACGAAGAAGCGCAAGGCGTCCGGCGCTACTTCCTCTACGGCGAATGCCGAGAGGAAGAAACGGATCGCGTCGGCTACCGAGCCGACTCTCGCCAACATTGGCGAGAACGCGGGGATTAACATCCCCCGAAGGTACTCAACTTTGCCTTTATCAGACGACAAAACTCTTCAATACTGGCCAATTGACTGTGCTTGCTTTTGTTAACAGGGAAAGGGTCGCAACCTCCCGGTTGACGACCAAGCTCCTTGGCAAAGGCAAGCGGCCGCAAGGCGGCTCGCCGGCCACCGTGCCGCCAACCCCTCAGCTCCACGCCGGCAGCTTCATGGGCGACGCTCGACGTCAGCCCCCAGCTCCGGCCTCAGGTGCTCCGCCAAGGGCCCCTTCCGCCGACCGCGCGCCCAAAACTCCCCTTCTGCTGGCTGAGGCTACGGCCGATGATGCCGCGCAATCGCGCGCCGCCAACGAAGGGTTGCTGGAGTCGACTGCCGGCGGGTCCCGGAGGGCAGCCCCGACTGCGGGAGGCGGCAAAGTCAGGGACCCTTGGTCTACCTTTAAGGAGGCCAAGGAGTCAACTTTGGCTTTTGCCGCCTTTGCGTCGCAGGCCTTCGCCGACTTAGAGGGCGACCTATCTGTAAGTTTCTACCCCTCCGGCATATACATAGTCTTTCCCCCGAGCACTTAGATGGCAAGTCAAAAGAAACTTTGACTGCCGGCTTAGTGGTTATTCGACAATATGTTATATGCCTTTGTTTTTTCTTGCAGGGCCTTGTGTCCGCCAACGTCGAGCTCGTCTCCTCCCGAGTCGAGATAAACCGGCGCCACCGCGACCTGAAGAAGGAGTGCGAGGCCAAGGACAGGCGGATCGCCGAACTGGACGCGGCCCGCCAAAAAGATGAAGGTAGGGTTGATCCCTTTCTCCAACTATGCTTTTGACCTATGTTTCCGTCAATCATTTAGCTTAGCGAATCCATATTTGTAGAACTGCTAGACCACGCCCAGGATATCCTGAAGGCGTCCACTGATATGCAAGCTCTTATGAATGAAGCTTCAGACTTGGCGGCCGCCAACTTGGAGTTGAAGGCGGCTCATCAAAAGGAGATGGAGGCCCAGCAACTCAAGTTTGCACAGGAATCCAGCCAGCTCACTGGTGAGCTGGAAAGCCTGCGCAACAAGTTGGCCGAGGCGGAGAAGATGGCTGCGGAAGAGATATCCAAGCAGACTTCTCGCGCCCAAACTGCAGAGGACGCGCTGGCAACTCATATGATTGAGTTGTCGGCTTTCCATAACTCGGTCCTTGGTAACTTCTTGCTCCTTTTTTGATACTGCCATGTTGCTTTAGCCTGAGCCCAACTTATGGCTTTATTTTTGATGCAGTTCCCGCCGGTTTAGGCGATGACAAGGTTGTCAGCCCCCGCCTAGATCGCCTTGCGCGTCTGGGCGAGCTGATCGCCGAGACTTTGGCGGCGTCCAAGCGGTTTGCCGCCAAGTTCTTCACTTCGTCTAGCAGCCAGGAGCCGACCGAGTTCAGCGACGTGCCCGCCATCTTGGAGCAGGCGACCAAATTGAACAAAAGTTCGCTGAAGTCGGTGGCGCGGGGAGGAGCCAAGACCGCCCTTGGGTTGTTCATGGCGCACTACCCCGAGGCGAAGATAAAAGCCGTCACCGAAGGCATGCCGTCAACGTACGAAGACGGTAGCGAGGTTGAGCCGGCCGCTGTGCTGAACAGCGTTGCCGGCTACGCCACGCGGGTTGCCGACATGGTGGATACTTCAATCTTCTACCGGCGCCATCCTGTGCCTGGCGGAGAGGGAGCTGGAGCTGCCGGCGCGGCTGAGGCGGAGGGGAGTGATAGTTCTGGGGCTGAAGTTGTCAGCCCCCAAGTCTGATGTAGGTGCTCCCCCGAGCCATATCTTTTCTTGTCCTTGCCTCCCACCAGCCTTATTTTGTCGGCCCCTGAAACAATGCAACATTTGTAATATTGTATATACTTTTGCTGTTGCCTTGTTAGGCGGAAACTAGCTGACAAGTTTTATTTTGTCTTTATTTATATGGCCCGCCGTAATTTTACCCTGACTTATATGCTTGACTTTTTGTATGTTGACGAAACCTCAGCCGGTAACTTTTAGCTGAAACAACCAGGGCTAGACCATTTGTTTAGAATCAGAGACCAAAGCCAGCATGTTGGTGTCAAAGACATACTACTAGGCGAACCACATATAAGTAATCAGAGGCAAAGGAATTAGGCGGCGCAAAACGTTTGTTTTTGCTTTGGGTTGGCTCGAAAGCTGCAAGTATCTACCAGTTTGAACCTTTGCACGGAGCTAAAAAAAGGTAACTTAGATACATAGGGGAAATATGATTGCAAGAAAAGACAAAAGATGGCATGCATCTCAACACAGATGAGGAACCATAAACTTTTATTTCATAATCATATTTAACTTATTACAATTATAAATTGCTAAGTGTAGAAAGGACGTAGCTGCTCAATATTCCAAGGCCGTCTTGTTTGCTCGAACGGATCGTCAATGCCTCTCTTGCGCTTGGTTCCCCTTTTTCCTGCCGCCTTCTTGCGCATTTTCTTTTCTTCTTCGTCGCGGATGTCGGCTATGTAGTAGGAACCATTGAGCAGTGCCCTTGTGACTATAAACGGTCCTTCCCATGGCGGGGATAACTTGTGCAAGCCTTTTCTGTCTTGAATTAGGCGGAGAACCAGGTCACCTGTTCTGAAGCTTCGCTTCCGCACTCTCCGGCTATGATAGCGGCGAAGTTGTTGCTGGTACAAGGCGGAGCGATGGAGAGCGACGTCTCTTTCTTCGTCTAGCAGGTCTAGGCTATCCTGTCTTGCACCTTCTACGTCTTGCTCGATGTAGGCTTGGACTCTTGGGGAATCGTACTTCATGTCGGTAGGTAGCACTGCCTCTGCGCCATATACTAAGAAGAAAGGAGTGTAGCCGGTAGATCTGTTTGGCGTTGTGCGCAAACTCCATAATACCGACTGTAACTCATCTGCCCAAGCGCCGGCTGCCCTATGTAGTGGAGCTTCGAGACGAGGCTTAAGTCCTGACAAGACTAGGCCGTTTGTACGCTATACTTGTCCATTGGATTGAGGGTGTGACACGGATGCCAAATCAAGCCGGATGCCGAGATCGCTGCAGTATTCTTCTATGTCGCCTTGAGACAAATTGCTGTCATTATCGGTGATAATGCTGTGTGGAACTCCAAACCGAGAGATAATTCCCCAGAGAAAATTGGTGGTTGTTCGTGCGTCAAGTTTGCTGAGCGGCTTAGCTTCGACCCACTTGGTGAACTTGTCGACAGCGACCAATCGGTGAGTGTACCCACCGCGCGCCGTTTTGAAGGGACCCACCATGTCTAAGCCCCAGACCGCGAACGGCCAGGTGATTGGGATCGTCCTTAGCTCCTGTGCCGGCAAGTGAGGTTGATGGGCGTACAACTGGCAACCTTTGCATGTCTTTACGATGTTCTCAGCGTCTTCTTTGGCGGTGAGCCAGTAGAAACCTTGGCGGAAAGCTTTGGATACAATGGACCTAGCGGAAGCATGATGCCCGCAGGCGCCAATATGTATGTCCTTCAGACTTTCCCGGACTTCTTCCGGCTGTATGCACCGCTGATAGATGCCGCAAGTGCTTCGCTTGTATAGCTCGCCTTGTATTATCGTGAATGCCTTGGCTCGCCTTATGATCTGCCTCTTTAGCACCTCATCGTCTTCCGGCAACTTTTGGTCGATTAGAAAATCGAGGTATGGGACTGTCCAATCCGGTTGTGTTAAGTAGACAGCGAGACTTGCCGCTTCTACCGGTTCTTCTGAATCGGGGTCCATCAAATCGGCGCCTTTAATGGATGGCTTGTGCAATTGCTCCAGGAAGATATCTTTTGGTACCTTTTTGCGTTCCGATCCCAGTCTTGCAAGTGTGTCTGCCGCCTCATTCTCGGCTCTTGGAACATGTCGGACTTCGTAGCCTACGAAGTTTTTTGCAAATTCGTCAACTTTGGCTCTGTAGGCTGCCATTGTTGCGCTTTTCGCATCCCATGTTCCGCTTACTTGCTGCGCGACCAGATCTGAGTCGCCACAACAGAGGATTCTTTTGACGCCCAGGCCGTTTGCCACGTGTAACCCGTGAAGCAAGGCTTCGTACTCGGCAACATTGTTGGTTGCTGTGAAGTGGATTTGTAACACGTAGCTAAGCTTGTCACCTTTAGGCGTACGTATAACGACTCCAGCCCCCGAGCATTTGAGCATTTTTGATCCGTCAAAGTGCATGACCCAATATTCTGACTCGGGGAGTGTTGTTTCCTCCATTGCCTCTGTCCAGTCGGCGACAAAGTCTGCAAGTGCTTGAGATTTGATGGCGGTCCGTGGTTTATAGACTATATCAAAGGCGGCGAGTTCGATGCCCCACTTGGCAACTCGACCCGTTGCCTCTGCATTGTTGATTATGTCTCCCAACGGTGCCTTGCTGACCACTGTCACTGTGTGTTCCTGGAAGTAATGCCTAAGCTTTCTGGCGGCGAAGAATACACCATAAGCCAGCTTTTGGTAATGCGGATACCTCTGCTTGGAGGCGGAGAACACTTCACTGATGAAGTAGACCGGTCGCTGCTCACACGCCGCGGCTTCGTTCTCCTTTCTTTCCACAGCCAAGACAACGCTGACAACAGCTCCTGTTGCCGCGATGTACAGCAGCATTGGTTCCTGTGATCGAGGTGCTGCCAATATCGGAGCGGACATGAGGGCCTCCTTAAGTTGTTGCAAGGCGGCGTCTGCCTCTGTTGTCCACTCGAAGTTGTCGGATTTCTTCAGTAGCCGGTAGAGAGGCATTGCCTTTTCCCCTAGGCGGCTTATGAAACAACTGACGGCTGCCGCCGATCCGGCTAGGCGTTGCACGTCCTTCAGACAAGTAGGTCTGGATATGTTTTGTATGGCCTTGATCTTCTCCGGGTTAACCTCAATCCCTCGTTCTGAGACGATGAACCCGAGGAGTTTGCCGGCTGGGACGCCGAAAATGCACTTGGCGGGATTGAGTTTCATCTGATACCTCCGGAGATTCTGAAAAGTTTCTTCCAAGTCCTCTAGGAGATCTGCCTTCTTTTTTTACATTACCGCGATGTCGTCTACATAGACGTGAACATTGCGACCGGTATGTTCGTGCAGGCAATTTTGCATACAGCGCTGGTATGTTGCCCCTGCATTCTTCAGGCCAAAAGGCATTGTAATGTAGCAGAAAGTCCCATATGGAGTTGTGAAAGATGTTTTCAGTTGATCTGACTCTCTCATCTTGATTTGGTGGTATCCTGAGTAGGCGTCCAGAAAACAAAGCAGCTCGGAGCCTGCTATGGAGTCTACGACTTGGTCAATCCTAGGCAGCGCAAAGGGATCCTTTGGGCAGCACTTGTTAACACCAGTATAGTCGATACACATCCTCAGCTCTTTATTCTTCTTTGGGACAAGTACAGGATTTGCCACCCAATCGGTGTGTACAACTTCTTTTATGAAATTGGCGGCCTTCAGCCTATTTATCTCCTTCCCTATAGCCTTGCGTCTCTCATCTCCAAAGCGTCTTGTTGCTTGCTTCACCGGCTTGGATCCTTTTATGACGTTGAGCGAGTGCTCGGCAAGTTTCCTCGGTACACCAGGCATGTCGGAAGGCGACCATGCAAAGATGTCACGATTCTCACGGAGGAACTCGACGAGCGCGCCTTCCTATTTGCTGTCAAGGTTGGAGCCGATGACAACTTGCTTAGACTTGTCACCCGGGATGAGGTCCGCCTTTTTGGTGTCTTCTGAAGCTTCGAAAGTCTTTTTGACGTCCATCTTTGGCTTTGGCATGGAGTTGTCTGAATCCGCCCCGAGCAGCGTGAGTTCTTCCTTGTGGATGACGGCTTCTGCGAAGGCGGCCATGCCACGCTCGCACTCCTTGGCTTTCTTGAAGTTGCCGGAAACCGTGATGGTTCTGTTTTCACCCGGCATTTTAAGCTTGCTGTATATGTAGCACAGCCTTGCCATGAACTTGGCGAAAGCCGGTCGTCCGAAGATTGCATGATAGGCGCTTTTGAAGGGGACAACTTCGAACCGGAGGAACTCTGAGCGGTAGTTCTCTTTTGGTCCGAAAGTTACCTTCAGCCTGATGCTTCCCATTGACTTTGCTTGCCTGCCGGGCACTATGCCATGAAAGGTGAGGTTGTTGTGATCCAGCTGATCCTCTGATAGGTTCATGCGGCTTAGTGTGTCGTAGTACAGGATGTTGAGGCTGCTGCCGCCATCCATAAGTACCTTTGTGAGTCTGAAGTTGTCGACAATGGGGTCGACGACAAGGGCGTACTTGCCTGGGTGAGGGACGTGATCAGGGTGGTTGGACCGGTCCCAAGTGATTGTTGCCTCCGACCAGTTCAAGTACTGAGGGACGTCCGGCATTGTCGCGTTGAGTTCGCGCATCTCCGCCTTATCCGCTTTAGCCGAAGGCGTGCCGACAAAGCACACAAGAGATTCTTTGACCTTCGGATACGGCTTCTTTTTCTTGGCGGCTGCGTCATCTTCGCTGGAGATAGACATGTCGTCGTCATCCTCATCCTCCTTGCTGTCTTTCTTGTCGTTCTTCTTTGACTTCTTTGACTTCCAGCCGACTGTGGGATCCTTTTTGAAGTTGTCCATGAAACGGCACTCTCCAAGCATATGGTTGACCTTGCCCAATGAGGCGTGGATGGGACACGGCAAAAGCTTTGCCTGTTCATAAGTGATTCGCGCCGCCTTAGGCCCTGAGCCGGCTTCGCGACTATCTTTCTTATTTTTCCACTTCTTTTTGCCGGCGTTTCCTTGGAACGCTACGGCTACCTCATTGGAAGGTCCGGCTTTGTCATCCGCCGCCTGTTTGCGCTTGTTGTTCCGCTTTGGTATGATGTTGACGTCTGGGTCATCGTCCCGGGCGTCGTCATCCGCCGCCGCGTATTGGGCGGCTAGGTTGAGCATCTCACCAAGGTCCGTGATTTGCTCGCGGACGAGCCTATGACGGAGCAAGGACTTCTTCTGTAGGCCCGTGTAGAAGGCATGGATAGCCTGTGCGTCCGAAACACCATGACAGTTGGCCTTTTCGGATATCCAGCGGCTGACAAAATCTGTCATGGTTTCGTCCGGCTTTTGGATACAGCGCTGCAAATCCGTGTAGGTATTTGGACGCTTGTATGTTCCTTGGAAGTGCTGGGAGAAAACCTTTTCCATGTCGTACCAGCTATGGATGGACTTTTCAGGAAGGTTGTCGATCCAAGCTCTTGCCGTGCCTTCCAACATGAGAGGTAGGTAGCGGATGGCAATATGGCTGCTCCCGCCGGCAATCTCTATGGCCATGGCGTAGTCGGATAGCCATGAGTCCGGCTTAACGAGGCCGTTGTACCTAGAACAGTTTTTTGACACTGATGTCATGTCCTTGGGGAACGGCTCTTTGCGGATGGCGTCACCGAAGCACTTTGGTCCAGAGTATAGCGGCTCCTTTCCTCTTGCTATGTCTTGTAGGCGGTGTCGTGCGTCTTTTGGATCGAGCTGTCGTGCGCCTCTGTTTGCGTCCGGCTCGTCCTGCGCCGCCCGGCTTATGCTGCGTCTGGGCCCTTCTACCTCCTCTCTCCTCTTGCTGCCAGTGCTATGCTGCGGAGACCGGCTGCGGCCTCTCCTTGGAGGGTCGTTGCCGGCATCTTTTCTAGGCGGCTGAATGTTGTTCCGGCTACCGCCATTGTCGCGTCTTGGCTGAGGTGGAGGTGGTAGGTCTCCTCTGCTTCCCGTCCTTGAATTCTCGTCCCGCCTTGGCTTTGGCGGCGGTGCCTTCTTTGGAGGTGGCGTTGCCTTCCTTTTGTCGCCATGGCTACTGGAGCCAGACGGGCCTTCGGGGTCGGCGCCTAGTGCAGCTTTGCACTTGCCCGACTTAGACTCTAGGTCTCCCCCTCGGGCATCCGCCATGTGGCCGTAGGAATCAGCGCGAGCTTGTTGTTCTAGGGCCTTGCTTACGAAGTGTCTTGCGTTGGCCAACTTTTCTTCCGCCGTGTAAGTATTGTCATCCAGGGTATCTAACGCGGCAGCTGCGTTGAGGATAGGGGTGCAGAAGACAACATCCCCCCTTCTATCCACTCGCTGTGGTTCCGTACGCCAATCGAACCCTAGGTCTTGAGCCGCTGTCGTTGCTTGCGTAGGCGGCTCTTTTCCACGGCGGTTTTTTGATGACCTTTTCTCCTCGAAGAGTTGCCGGCTTGTTTTGGCCGACATCTTCTCCTGCTCTTTCTTGATCTTCTTCGCAAGGCTCTCAACGTGCTCCTCTCTTTTTCGCAGGAAGTCAGAGTGCTTAAGCATGTTAAGCCTAAGCTCTTCCACTTCGTCGAGTGGGGTGTTTTTATTCACCGGAGTATTCATGATCTCGTCTACTTCTTTGATGACGGAGAGCAAATCCGTGGGTTTGCTGCTGCCGCCTTTCTCGAGGCCAGTTTTCTTTTTTGCGCACACCTTGTCGGAACTTTCAATGAGTTGGCCGGCAGTGGTGTCTCCGGCTTCTTCCGCCGGCTTGATTTGCGCTTCCGAAGTAACTGGGGTTGTCTCGTGACCGACAACAACCATCATAGCCAGCTTGTCAGGCATGTCTGTATCCGCTGTACCCTCTGAGGGAGCCGGATTTCCACTGGAAAAGCGGGTTTTGATCTTCTCTTCGAAGAGACTAGCATCATCATCGGAGTCAGAGTCTATGTTGACTTGAACGGTAGATCTGGATCCGGCATCTGACATCGCATCCTCCTGCAGAGCAGGGAGGATTGACTCAGGATCGTTCTTTTCCGGCTGGGAGTCGGATCCGAGTCCGACAACTCCGACGAAGTGGAAATCAGATTCGGCCGACTCCTGGGAGAAGGCGGATTCAGATCCATCTTGTCGGTCGACTGCTTGGTCGAAGGGTTGGTGGGTGGGGTTGTAGAAACGCGGTAGGCCGTACGCCTCTGGCGTGTACCCGATGAAGACGTCAATCCCTCCGATCGGCACGATTGCGCATCCGATAAGGTAGTCGTCCGCCGGGAGCCAGGACTCATCCGAGTTGACGTAGTTGTGGCCGTCATACCTTGTGACGCGACCGACGGCGATCTGCTTGCCCACGCCGCCAAGTGTTCCCGCCTGGAACGTGACGCCATGAACCTTATGCCCCACGGTGGGCGCCAACTGTCGTGGTATCGGCATATTTGATAGGAGACGGGGGTCCTCTAGCCTACGTATGGATTGTGGGGAAGAAGGTTGTTGTCGTCGAGGTCGGGATTGAACACGGCGAGTTTACCCAGCTTCAGATCCCACAGCGGTGGCGGGATCCTACGTGCTGCTATAATTCACTATGAGGCAATAGCCGTGAACAGGTTACAATGTGTATGATGCGTATTGAAGCGTGCCCTAAAGGCTTCCTGGTGGCCGGCTTATATAGGCGGCCAGACCCCAGGATACAAGGCAAGTACTTGTCCGGCAAGTAATCAGAGTCCTAGACCTAGCCGGCTTAGTTGCCGCCTTCCGTCTTGGGCTTGGTGGTTTGATGGGCTTAGGCCTTCCGCCTTCCTTGGGTCGTCCGCCTACTTCCTTGCACGTCAGCTATCTGGGCCGCCCGGCAGGCCTTGGCCTTACCACCCTTGGGCCACCCTGGACTAGCCGGATTGATCCATGCTGGTTATACCCCTAGTTGATATATCCCCAACAGCAACTCACACCAAGGGATACATAGATAACCAACTAAAAGAGAGATACTTCCACACTGCAAACCATAATATAAGATAACTTCCCTACTCATGATATGACACTACTAAAAAGGTAAAAGATGAAAGATAATGGTGATACCGCGGCACTCCCCCCAAGCTTGGAACAAGCTAAGGGAGATGCCAATACCAATTATGAATTAGTCCTTTGGTGGCGATGGTGACGAGTCCTCTTGATCCAGCTTCCAAGGTAATGGTTCTCCATCAACAAACGATGCCTGGGTCTCGATGATCCTGAAACTCGCAGCAGCACTAATGCGTTTAAACCTAGTTGCATACTTACAGTTCTGATTCTGAACATCATAGAGTTGCGCCTGAAGAGCGTTGGAGGTCTTGTGGAGTGAGAGGATGTCCTCCCAGAGCTTCGAAGTCTCCTCTTTATGCTTTGCCATGAGTTCAGAGACGATTCGGTGAACAATGTCCACCTCACGCTCCGCCATCTTCTTGTACTTGAAAACTTCTTGCTCCAGTCTCTTCATCCTATCATGTATGCTTCCCTCTCCTTGCGGGCCTTGATCATCTTCAACTTGTAGCTTCCCTTGCTTGAGAGACAACTCTTTGGGATGCATCTTGAACTCGTTCATGTACGGGTTGACGACGTTCGCAAAGAAACTATCCTTGGAGGGCTCGGATGAAGACATGATGGCTCTACATCCACAACTAGAAATCTGGCAGAAACAGCTCGAAACAAGAACGCGTCCAAAACACAAAATACGGACCTCGGGGGTCTCTTGTGAATTTATAGCAAAAATTTGCGAAATAAAAGGAAGCCATCAGTACGTAACCGAGTAGGAGAGGAGCTCCGAGGCCGCCAAATCGCCTGCTGGCACGCCCAGCAAGGGTGTCGCGCCACGTGGTGGTGTGGTTGCCTCGGACTTCGTGTCCTGTTCGTTTTCGTCTCATATTTTTCCATATTTCCAAAAATAAATCACAGATTTCAAAATTTTAATTCGCGGACTTTTTCTTACCGAAACTGTACCTTTTCCAAATCAGGTCCTGCGAACTCAGAAATATTTTCCTTAATATAATTCTCCGGAGAAATTGCTTGAATAACATCAACATCTTCATTATAAGAATCTCCAAAAATATAATGCTTGATTCTTTGTCCATTTACCACTTGAGTAGAGTCATCCTTGAGCGAACCAATTTTTATCGCACCCGAACGAAACACCTCCACAATAACATATGGTCCTTCCCACTTGGAGAGTAATTTTCCTGCAAAGAATCTAAGACGAGAACTATACAATAGAAATTTTTCACCAACATGAAATTCTCTCTTAAGGATTCTCTTATCATGTCATCTTTTAACTTTTTCTTTAAAGAGTTTAGCATTTTCGTAAGCTTCACTTCTCCATTCATCTAAAGAACTCAAATTAAGTAATCTTTTCTCAACAGCAAGTTTAAAATCTCTATTTAGCTCTCTCACTGTCCAATAAGCTTTCTGTTCTAATTCTAAAGGCAAGAGACATGCTTTTCCATAAACCATTTTATAAGGAGACATACCTATGGGATTTTTATAACAGTTCTATAAGCCCACAATGCATCATTTAATTTACTAGCCCAATTCTTCCCCGTTCTATTAACAATCTTTTGCAAGATAGATTTAATTTGTCTATTCGATAATTCTATTTGCCCACTAGTTTGAGGATGATGAGCTGAAGCAATTCTATGATTAACACCATATTTAGCAAGAACTTTTCTAAAACCACCATGAATAAAATGAGAACCTCCATCAGTCATAAGATATCTAGGAACACCAAACCTCGGGAAAATAATTTGTTGAAGCATTTTTAATGATGTTTCACCATCAGCACTTTTAGTAGGAATAGCTTCTACCCATTTAGTAACTTAATCAACAGCAACAACTATATGTGTATTACCTTCTGAAGAAGGGAAAGGACCCATAAGTCAAATCCCCAACAATCAAACGGTTCAATAACAAGAGAATAATTCATAGGCATTTCATTACGTCTAGAGATATTACCAACTCTTTGACATTCATCATAAGATAAAATAAACTTTCTTGCATCTTTAAAGAGAGTAGGCCAATAAAAACCTGATTGTAAAACCTTTTGTGTGGTTCTATCTCCAGCGTGATGTCCTCCATAAGAGCTGCTATGGCACTTTCTCAATATCTCTTTTTGTTCATTCTTCGGAACACGTCTTCGCATAATACCATCAACTCCTTTTTTATATAAGTGTGGGTCATCCCAGAAATAATGCCTCAAGTCATAAAAGAAGTTTCTTCTTTGTTGAGCTGAAAAGGTCGGAGGCAAATACTTCGAAACAATAAAGTTAGCATAATCTGCATACCAAGGACTATCTCGTGAATTCACCCTTATTGCAGCCAATTGTTCATTTGGAAAACTATCATTAACATGTATAGGATCATAAGCAATGGTTTCCAATCTAGACAAATTATCAGCAACAGGATTATCAGCACCTTTCCTATCTACAATGTGTAAGTCGAATTCTTGCAGCAGTAATACCCATCTAATAAGCCTAGGCTTTGCATCTTTCTTTTCCAAAAGGTATCTAATTGCAGCATGATGAGTATGAATAATAACTTTAGAAACAACAATGTATTGTCTAAATTTACAACAAGCAAATACAACAGCTAGAAATTCTTTTTCAGTTGTAGCATAATTCTTTTGAGCAGAATCAAGATTCTTACTAGCATAATTTCGAATCACTAGCTATTCTTTTTCCAAGAACAGCACCAACAGCAAAATCACTAGCATTACACATAATTTCAAATGGTAAATTCCAATCAGGTGGTTGAACAATAGGAGCAGTTATTAAAGCTTTTGTAAGAGTTTCAAAAGCTTCCTTACAATCATCATAAAAAACAAATGGTATATCTTTTTGCAAGAGATTAGTAAGAGGCTTTTATACCTTGGGAAATTCTTTGATAAACCTTCTATAGAAACCAGCATGACCAACAATACTACGAATACCTTTAACATCTCTGGGGGAAGGCATTTTCTCAATCGCCTCCACTTTGCTCTATCAACTTCAATACCTCTTTCAGAAATTTTATGTCCAAGAACAATCCCTTCATTAACCATAAAGTGGCATTTCTCCCAATTAAGAACAAGATTAGTTTCTTCACATCTCTGCAAAACCTTGTGCAAGCAATTATCAAAAGAAGTGCCATCGACGGAGAAATCGTCCATGAACACCTCAACAATTTCTTCACAAAAACCATGAAAGATAGCAGACATACATCTTTGATATCAGGAGCATTACATAAACCAAAAGGCCTACGTCTATAAGCATAAGTACCATAGGGACAAGTAAATGTGGTTTTCTCTTGATCTTGAGTTTTAACCATCAAGAAAGAAAAAATGAGTTTTATTAGCTAATCTCTCCAACATTTGATCAATGAAATGTAATGGATAATGCTCTTTCTTAGTGACTTTATTAACCTTTCTAAAATCCATGCACATTCTATAACCAACAACTACTCTTTGAGGAATAAGTTCATCATGATCATTAGGTACAACAGTAATTCCTGAAAGAGATATGCCCTAGAGGCAATTAATAAAGTGTATTTCTTTATCTGTCGTGGTGGTGTCACGGCAGATGCCATAGGATGGCTAATGTGTGGGGCCGATGGACGTTGGTGGATCCGGGGAGGGATAGCGAGCTGAAGAGCTCACACGGGGAAGATCCCGGTGTAACCGAGATCTCCCAAGAACAAGAAACAAGATCAAAGCGCGAGGGGAAAGATCTAGCAAACACGAACAAATGCACGAAGGCACACAACACACACACGATTTACCCAGGTTCGGGGCCCTCTTGAGGAGGTAACACCCCTACTCCTGCCTTTCCTCTCAATATAAGTGTGGAACAAGGGCTACAACTTGCTCTTAGAGCTCTTGAGGTGAAGAACACGAAGAACTAGATGAACTCGAGGGAGGATGAAGTAAATGCTCTAGGAGTAAATGAGACTAGAGTTTTGGCTCCCAAGTTGGTCTCTGTTTCACAGGAGCAGTTATGGCGCCTTTTATAGAGTTCTGGCCAGGAGGGCCGGAAACCCTAATCCGTCTTGGCCCCACCGGACAGGCCTAACGGTTATGTCGACACCGGCTAGTGCGACCTAGCCGCCGTGCTATCCAGCGTAGCCCCTTCGTCATCATTCCGGCAAGGACAGCAGGTGCCGTCCTGGAACATCATTGTCCCCCTGTCAGAGACAGGACATGTCTCTGCCCATCCCGGGTAGCCTTTTCCGGATTGCCGGGCTAGGCATGTCCGGTCTTGTCGTACCGTTGTCGTACCGGCTGACGCGCTCCCGTGTCAGGCAGGAGGTGACCATGCTTCCATGTCAGGCGGGAGGTGACCATGCTTCCGTGTCAGGGGGGACGGTACTTCCCCCCGCATCAGGCGGGAAAGCCTGCTCCAGACCGTTGACGGCCTTCCGGCATCCCTCATGCCGGTCACCTCCTTGCTAGACCTTGCGAGTCCTTCCTGTACATACCTTTTAACCTGCTAGGACCAAGATAAACTTTCCGGTTAGCACTTACCCGGATTGCCTATCCGGTACGCCCGAGTACTTCTCCTTCCGGGGGTCTACTCGGAGCCATCAGGTCCGAGGTCTCTCCCGGACGCACCCGTGTTCCTCCTAGGATGAGTATCTCTAGGCCTAGCCTCCCGAAGATGTCTTAGCCTACCAGCAAAGACATCTTCGAGAAGCTAGTTCTTAGAGGAACCACCCGCTGATGCTTGTGTCGTTATGTAGGCTCGGGGTGGCTATTTATAGCCGCCAGGGATGACCCTTGCGCCTGCCAGGAGGCACCTTGCACTCTACCAGCTCCGAAAGGTCAAGTTGCCCCTCCAGCGCACTAGGGGGTGGCCCTTGCTCTCGCCAAAGGTCAAGCACTGTTGCCACACTGTCGAATTGCGGCGGGATCTGCCCTACCCGGGGGGCAGCCCCCCGACACTAGTCCCCGAAGCTGGTGCTGTGCAGCGACCCCGGATGATGTGCGGGATCAGCTTTAATAACAACAATCACCCCAGGAAACATGAGACGATTCTCTGATTTGATGTCGAGATGAGTTTTACCGAGATCCCCGCACCGAGATCCTTTCGACCGGAAGGCCATGCTCCTAACCAGATAGTGCCACGTCAGTGAATATTATCGTTGTCTCCTGATTGAATTCCAAATCCTGGGCTGGGTCCCACCCGATGTCTTGTCGAGTCAGAAACGCACTCGAGTGCTTCTGACCGAGCACGCCGCTGCTCAGGTTCGCACGCCGGGAGCCACAGCCAATTCGAAGTCCAACCGTTGGGGCTCTGTGGCCCACGGTGTGGCCGGATCGGGCGCTCCTGGGGACGCCACGTGCCGCGCGGCACAAAACTGATCCCACCCACGATCGGAGAGATCGTGGGCGGGAAACTCGGAAACCGCTCCGGATGCCCCCCATAAATAGGGGACCGGAACGGTCACTTCTTCCTCTTCCCCAACTCCTCATTTCTCCGACCACCGTCTCGAGCACCTCGCCGTCGTTGCGCCCGGAGCTCAAGCACCGCCGTTGCCGTTCATCGCCGGAGCGCTTCGCCTCCACCATCGAGCCGCGCAACTCTCGCTCGTCCTCGGCCTCATTTCCTACGGTGAGTTCTTCCACCCGCTCCGGCGAACTTCGCCACGACGACGATGTTCCGCACTCGGCCGTGAAACCACGCCACCGGGGGTTGCGCCGCCGCCGGCGAGCACGAGCCGCGCGACGTTGACGAGGATGCGTTCCACACTTTACCTTTTGTTTGCATTAGGCCATCTTCGTATCTCGCCCGAGTATATTTGCGTCGATTAAGTTTCGATTTATTCGCGCGCGGTAGATCTCATTTGCTAGGAACCCAGTCGTTTTTAGGAGTTTGCGATCTGGAGTCTTAGCTCCCGGTAGACTAACTCGACTAACCACCGTTCCGCCTGCAGAATAACCCGGATACATCCTCAGGTCCTTCCGACATGCGTGAAGAGAGTATTCGGGGGTGTTGGGATGGGTCCGAGACCATCCAGAAGGATCTCGACTGGCTGTACCGGACGCACCGGATTCCGGCAGAAGTTGAGAGTCGACTTCCGGAGGGCGAGGTCCAACTAGAACCCCAACCCGGGGAATTCGTTGTATTCCTCACGCATTTTCAGCGTGGGTTCGGGCTTCCGGCTAGCCCCTTCTTCCGCGACTTCCTCGACACCTACGGCCTCCAACCTCATCATCTCCCAGCCAACGCAATAATGATGCTCTCGGTCTTCGCCACCTAGGCGGAAGCGTATCTCGGCGTGTGGCCTTTCTTGGACCTCTGGGCCAAGTACTTCATCCTCCGCCGCCAAGTCATCCCCAACCCGGATAAGAAGGTCAAAGATTTAGTTGACTGCGGGGCGGCCACTATAATTCCCCGCACTGACTCCGGATTCCCCAAAGTCCAGGGGCTAGAATCTTGCCGGAAGTGGCAGCGTAGCTTCTTCTACGTGAAGAACCGGGCGGTTTCGGGAGATGGTCCGGGATCCTCGAACCCGGATTTCATCAATCTGTCGGATTTCGCCATTGGTCCTCCCCGCGGATTCGACCTCTGGAACCGGCTCCCGGATACCGAGGAGGTCAGATGCATGCACGACGTCCTCAATGTGCTGACGGACAAAATGACTGGCGACGACCTCCTGCGCTGCTTTATCATTCGCCGCGTCTGCCCCCTACAACCCGAGTGCACAAGATGTGCCATATGGACGGGATATTAGATCCCACCAGGACCAGCATCTTCGGGTTGGACCATTCCGCAGTTTCCCGGCGCGTTCGAGCTATTGCTCGAACGAAGATGCCGGATGACTATACTCGGGGTCTTGTCGGGTGTTCCCGGAAAAAACCACTGCGACAGGTGCTTTTGTCTGTCTTTCGCCAACTTACATTTGCACCTGGATTCTGCTGGAAACCGACATGGTTGTCATGCAATGACTTGTTCGTGCAGTTATTCGAGCGGCAGACCAAAGAGGACGCGATGCATGCCGGTGGGAAGTTCGCGCCGAACGTCCCGGCACCGGATAAGATGCCGAGAGAGGATCCCGACGGCGAGGACCACCTTGCCATTCCTCTAGCTCGTGCTGCTGCTCCGGGTAACCCTTCAACCTCAGAGGCTATTTCCGTTTCGTCAGATGATGAGGATGAGATTGATTGTTAAATACTCGATGTGATTAACGCTCTTCCCCTCAACTGGGCTTCGCCAGTGGCTCCGAGACCTATGGCCGTGACGAAGCGCGCCGAGACCCGCAAGCGTGCGGCTTCCGACACCACTCCTGTCGGTGCATCCGGTGCCACCCCCAAGAAGAGCAGGCCAAACAAGCAAACGGCCGAGAAGCCTCCACGCCGAAGGAGAGGTCCTCCCACCGTCGATTCCAGGTAAGATCTTTTTGCTTTGAGTTATATGGTTTTGTCTTCTCCCGAAGTCTTTTCTGATATACTTTTTTCAGCGATGCACTTGACATCCCGGCATCCGCGGCTTCCCAACCTTCGGGATCCCGCACTCCTAGCCCGCCTCAGGCTGCTCCTTCTCCATCTCGCCATTCCGTACGAGATAGCGAGCATCCTGCCCCTGGTGCCGCGCAGACTGCCGCTGCGACTCCGGATGCTCGTCCCGTGGTGGACGAGATTCCGGCCCAGGCTACCGCCGCATCGGAAGACATCTTCCTTCCGGACAGCCCGCGCAGGGTAACTGGGCTTGAGACGGACATCACAAGTCCTCCTCGGCAGGTCGTGCCAGGAGCCTCCTCCCGGCAGGCCCCGGGCAAGATTCCTCCGCCGAAACAGCCCACGGCCCCTTCCCGGCAATCTGACCATCTTGCCGGGAAATCACGCAGCAAGGCCGCCGGGCAGAAAACAGCCTCCGCCAAACCTACTGCTCCTCCGACATCTTCGGCCCAAGACTTGGCCCTAAGCACGGGTAAGTTTTCGCGATTACCGCCACCTCCTGCCGAGATCCCCACTGCCGCCCTGCAGATGCTGCGAGCAACTGTAAGCTCCTTTATGCCTTCAGGATCTCGGGAGGTCGTTGCTGCTAGCGCGCCTGGCTGTTCCGGCGTGCGTGTTGTTGAAGAATACAACAAAGCCTGGATTGCCGCCGATGCCTCCGAGATCGTGGAGGACTTGCACGCTGCCGGCCCTAGCCGCAGCGCCCAAGCTCTACATGCTCTCCAGGTGGCCGCGCTGGACGTTACTCGGGTGGTCGAAGTAAGTTTGTTCCCTTTACCTTTTCCAAAATTTAATTGTTCCATCCCCACTAGTCCCCGAGATTGGTGCTTAGTGCTCTAGACTCCACCGAATAGCAGACCACTAGGCTCCAATCTTAGAAAAAATCACAGGACTCGGAAGACGAGTCCCCGAGATCCTCCCTACCGAGTAGTTTAACTGACATAGATCCTGAAACATCCCGAGTCCCCGGGATCCTTCCCGAGATTGGCATAGCTTTCTTTGTTTGAATTCAGGACTGCGGCAAGAAACGGGGCAGCATCTTCCACCGGCTTCTTTCTAACTTCAGTCAGTCCAAGAAGTGTGAGGGGCGCCTCCGGGAGGAGCGGGATGCCGCGCGCAAAGTCTCAGTGGAGCAAAAGTCTGCGCTTGCCGCGACCCAGGCCGAGATCGCGTGGCTAAGTGCCGAGCTCGAAAAGGCCAAATCTGCCGCGACCGACATGAAGGCGCGCTTCATGGAGGCGTCGAAGAAGCAGAAGGAGACCTTGGATCAATCCAAGGAGCGCGCGCACCACGCCGAGACCGGGCTGGCGCTTCTCCGGTCACAGGCCGATACCTGGCTCTCTGAGCTAACCGGGTTGAACCGGGATCTGAACAGTAAGTTTACCGACATCCTTTTCTCCTGCTCTCTTTCTTTACTTCTACCATCCTCTTGACATAGTCGCTTGACAGCTCTTCTTTTTAAAGGGCAATTTGAGCACTCCCGCGATGCTGCCAATCTTGCAGTCGCTGCCGCCCGGGAGAAGCGTGCCGTGAAGGGCCCTGTCTCGGACTCCTGGGACATTGAGGATCACCTCACTGCCCTGAAGGCCCGGATAGTGCCTCTTCGGTCGATCGGGACCGAGCTGATCAGCGCGGCGGTGCATGTCCATGGAGCACTATGGCCAGGCGTCAGCGCTACCCTCTCGGTCAGCGAATTGGCGACTGCGCTCCGAGATGCCGGCAAGCGTCTCCACGCTTGGAAGCGCTCCGGTGCGCGGGCTGGCGCCGATCAAGTCTTGACCCATGTGCTTAGCTGGTACGAGGGCCTCGACCTTGATGTGGTCCAGCGCCTGCGCACCATCTCGCCGTGGTGCACCGATCCGGCTAAGGTCCAGCGGCGCCAAGAGGTGGCGCATCGCATCGCCTCCTGGTCCGACATCGACGTCTTCGACACCAGCCTCATCACCTCTGACTCCGAGTCAGATTATGAGGATGACGACGAGACCGGTGCAACCGGTGACGCGGAGGCCGAGATCACGGAGGAAGACGATGCTGCTTCCGGTGCCGCCACCAAGATCGTGGACTCCCGGGATGCTACCACTCCATCGCCACCCGAGGCCTCTCAGGCCGAGGCGCCTCCGGATGCCCCGAGTACCACTGCTGGCGCGGAGGATACAGTCACCGCCGTTCCTGCTGCTGCTACCACCGAGAAGCCGGCTTCCCCTATCCCCTAGAAACACTTAAGTGTAGAATCGTTAAATCCCCGGGATGCCGGGTGCAACATGTAATATATACTCTTTAAATTCGTATTTCGCACTATGTTATATATAAAAACGAGCTATGTTGGTTTAGTCTGCAACGAGTCCCCGACTTCATTTCCATGTCTACCGTACTTAGGCAATTTCTGCTCTTGTCTACCATCTCGGCGTTCGACAGTCGAGTCACAAAATTCCATGCACGGCATACATTACTTATGAATATCCGAGTTCTAGTTAGCCGAATTCCCGACATAAAAATAACCGGGTTAGTAAAACAGATATGCCGGATAAGTTCCTGCTCCGAGTCCCCGAGACCGTTTTCGTGTTCCCCACATTTGATGCTCTTTGCTCTTGACTACCATTTCGGCATTCGTCAGTCGAGTCACAAGATTATTTCACATGACATACATTACTTTGACTTGAGAATCGATCTCGGAACTTTCCCGGCATATAGAGAACATAAAAAATAGGTACCAGGCAGTCCCCGGGTTCCTTCTCGGGATGCCGACATGAAATAATAAATAAATGGAACAAACTAAAGGGGCACACAACGAGGCAGTCCCCGGGTTCCTCCCGGGGTGCCGAACTTTCATTAATAGCAAAAATCGAAATACAACATACATTGTGCCCTTTACGTGTAAAAGGGTCGAAGCAGGGCTACATTCCATGGCCGCTTGGTTTCCTCACCGGATTTGTCCATTACACCTTTCCTAGCCTCCTGTGCATCTACAAGGTAATAAGAATCATTGCAATGCCCTGCTTATCACAAAAGGTCCCTCCCATGGAGGCGACAGCTTATGCATTCCGGTCGTGCGTTGGATGAGCCTCAGCACAAGATCTCCTTCTCGGAACACTCTCGGGTGCACCTTCTGGCTATGATAGCGACGGAGATTTTGCTGATAAATTGCAGACCGGGATAATGCCAATTCTCTTGCTTCTTCAAGTAAGTCAACATCATCTTCTCGGGCCTCTTTTGCCTCGGTCTCGGTGAACATTGTCACTCTCAGGGAATCATATTGTATGTCGGTCAGGAGTACTGCCTCGGCACCATACACCATGAAGAATGGCGTATACCCGGTAGATCTATTCGGTGTGGTCCGGAGACCCCATAATACTGCCGGTAACTCCTCTATCAAGCATCCCGTAGTTCTCAACAGTGGTTCGATCAAGCGGGCTTTGATGCCGGCCAAGACCAAGGCATTTGCCCTCTCAACTTGCCCGTTTGCTTCCGGTTGTGCGACTGATGCCACATCCAACCGGATTCCCTTTTCAGCACAAAATCGAGCGAATTCCCCCACGACAAAATTTGTTCCATTATCCGTGACGATGCTGTGAGGGTATCCGTACCTCAAGATGATGTCTTTCAGGAATTGCACGGCGGTGTATCCGTCACACTTCCGGATTGGCTTGACCTCTATCCACTTGGTGAACTTGTCCACCATGACCAGTATGTGTGTCATATTGCCTCTTGCCGGCTTGAACTGCCCGACCATGTCCAAACACCATACCGCGAATGGCCAAGTGATAGGGATTGTCTTCAGTGCCGATGCCGGCATATGTATTCGGTGAGCAAACCTCTGGCATCCTCCACACTTACGGACAATGTCTTCTGCCTGCTGTAACGCAGTAGGCCAGTAGAACCCATGCCGGAATACTTTCGCCACCAGGGCCCGGATGATGCATGATGTCCACATTCCCCCTGATGTATTTCCAGCAGCATCTCTTGGCCTTCTTCCGGTTCCACACACCTCTGGAGTACCTTGGTGACACTCCTCTTATATAGCTCTTGATTGATGACGGTGTACGCTTTTGACCTTCGCACTATCTGCCGGGCTTCCACTTTGTTCTCCGGGAGGGTTCCTTCCAAGATGTAAACCATACTGGGTTGTGCCCATCCCGGGACAGGTCGAACCGGGAACACGGGAATATCTATGTCCGTTGGTTCTGCCGACATCACCTCCATCATCATCTTTCTTTGCCTCTCTGAGCACTGTGTTGCAGTCCCCGGGTTCGATGCGATGCTCCCGATTTCCACTTCCATGGGCACAGCTTCCGAACCAGGCTCCTTTGGATGAAGATAGAATCCGACTCGGGTGAGGGCTGAATAGATGGCTTCCTCAAGTGTTCGAGAGCGATCCCGGGAGGGATGGCGTTTCGAGATGATCCCACCTTGGACAATACATCTGCTGCCTCGTTTTCACCTCTGGGTATGTGCTTGAACTCGCATCCCTCGAAAAATCCGGATATTTTCTGCACATGAAACCGATACAAGGCCATGTTGGCATCCAGTGCATGCCAGTTCCCCGACACCTGCTGCACCACGAGGTCGGAATCACCGAAACACTCTATCCGGCGGATGCCGGTCTCCTTGGCGACATTCAGTCCATGAACCAAGGCCTCGTATTCAGCGACATTGTTAGATGCCCGGAAATGAATTTGCAGGACATACTTCAGCACATCCTGTTTTGGTGAGGTGAGAACCACTCCGGCACCCAACCCGATCTTGACCTTGGAGCCATCGAAATGCATCCTCCAGAAATTGTAATCCGGCATCGGAGGTTCGTACTGCATCTCGGCCCAGTCTACTAAAAAGTCCGGCAACGCCTGCGACTTGATGGCATCTCGTCTCTCGTATGCCGGAGCGTACGGAGACAACTGGATGGCCCATTTGGCAATCCGGCCGCTAGCATCTTTGCAACCGATGATCTCGGCGAGGGGAGCCTCGCACACCACTGTGATTGGGTGCTCTTGGAAGTAGTGCTTGAGCTTGGTCACTGCCATGTACACTCCATATGCCATCTTCTGGTAGTGCGGGTAGTTCTGCTTGGATTCCGAGATCACCTCACTGAGGTAGTACACCGGTCTCTGTATCAGCTTGTCCCCTTCTTCCCTCTCTACCACAATGGTGTAACGCCCCGGGATTTATCCCCTTTTAATTTTGTGTGTTTTTCTTTTTGCATCGACATGGCATCGCATCGCATCGCATTAATTTAATTTGTTGCATTTAAATTCAATCCCTGCAATTAAATTCAAATGCATTTCAAATTAATTAAAAATGTGTTATTTTCAAATCTTTTAAAAATGTTAAAAAACCTAGTTTATTAAATTGTCTATTGAAAACTAAAAATATTTTGTAAAGGTTTCGTGTTGAAATTCCTTTTCTATTTTGTTTTAAAAATATAAAACAGAAAATAATAAGTGGAGAGAAATAAGGCCCAAAGCCCATCTAACCAAACCCTAGGTTTTCCCCACAGAAATTTCTTCCCACCCCCTGCAATTTTTGCAGCCGCCCCCCTCCACTTCTCCCTTTTTCCTTTTCTCTTTTTTCCCCCTCTTTTCCTTTTTCTTTTTCTTCTATTCTTTTCTTTTCTTCTCTTCTTCTTTTTTTTTCTCTCTCTCTTCTCGTTCTTCTCAATCCCGCACGGCAGACCTGCCCGAGCACCAGCGCGCCCGTGCTCCCGAGCTCCACCCTCCCGCACGCCGGCCCCTGCGCCTGCGCCGCCACGCACGCCACCGCGCGGCCCCGCGCGCCCGCACGCTTCTTCCGGCCGCGCCTCGCCCCCAGCGCCGCTGCGCCGTCCCCGCCCCCGGCCTCCTTCGCTCCGGCCGCCTCGCCCCGACCCGACGGCACCCCTGCTCCGCCCAGCTCCCGCGCGCGCCTCCCCACGCCGTCGCCTCCGGCCCTCCGCCGCCCCACGCCGCCGTCGGCCGTCCCCTGTCTCCCCGGCCGCCGCGCTCCCGCCGCCTCCCGTGCTCCGCGCCGCGCCATGGCCGCCCACGCCGCCCCGGCCCTCCGCTCGCGTGCCGGCCCGTGCGAGCCGCCGCCGCACCGCCTCGCCTCCTGCCAGAGCGCCGCCGCGCCGCCTCGCCTCCTGCCAGAGCGCCGCCGCGCGCGCGCCTCCAGCCTGCGCCCGCGCTGCCGAACAGCCGCGCCGCGCCGCCTGCTCCGGCCGGCCCGAGCCCCCGCGCGCGTCCCCTGCTCCGGCCTTACGCCGCCAGCGCGCGCCCTCCGCCTCCAGCGCCGCGCTCGCGCCGCCCCGGCCTCCTCTGCCGCGCGCCCCCGAGACGCCTCCCACCGTGCGCCTGCGCGCTGCGCTCGCCTTGCCGACGCACCTCCGCTCCCCGCACGCACGCGTCGCTGTCGCCCGTGCCCCCTTTGCCGCCGGGGCCCGCGCCCCCTTTCGCCCAGCCTCCGCTACTCGCCGCGCCACGCCGCCGCTCGCTACCGCCGCCTCCATCCGCGCAGGTCGCCGCCGCCGTGCGCATCCGCTCCGCGCCGCCGCCTCCCGCACGCACGTGTCGCCGCTGCCTCCTCTTCCGGTCGCGTGCACGTCGTCTCCGTCCGGTGTTCCCCCCGCGTCCGCCGCCCGCAAGGTGCTCGGTGAAATGCCCGCAAGACCCCGGCGTCGCCAATTTTGTCCGAGTTGTCCACCCTTCGAGGTGTTGCTACGTACGCGTGCGCGTCCTCTTCTGGTGCCGTGTGTCGTGACTGCCCATGTTCGTGTCGCGGTGCCCGCCGTGCGTTTTTCCTTCCGGTGTCCGTTGCCGACCTCCTACGTGCCACGACTACCCGACCACTTCCACGACACCGACAAACGACGATGCCCCGGTTCCGGGACGACTACTTCCCCGACGACGACTACTTCCTCTACGTTCCGAAGACGTCGGTTTCGGACCCTATCTCTCCCGATCCAACGTGCGAACCCAAACCCTAACCCTACCTATTTTATTAAATGTCATTTATCTTGTGCATATCGCATCCTACTTTCATGTGTTGCATCTCTTGGATTTGGTGGTGTAGCGATTCACCTAAATAATAATTATGGAATGTGTGGGGTAATAAATATATATAATGCCCTATTCCATTTAATTTTGTTATATCACCCATGCCATGTCTTGCCATGCTAATCAACATTTAATTTGATGGGTAGATAAATAACTTGCACCTAAATATTAATTGTCGGAATCCCGGTTCCGCTTAATTCGGATTAAGTGCATCTCGCAATGCATATTGCCATGTCATGCATCATTCTCGCATGATCATGCTGGATCTTTGCCGTAGTTGTAAAATGCATCTTTTACGATTTCCAGTGTTTGTTTCTTCTTCGCGGATACGACGTTGAGATGTGTGAGCTACGACAAGATCTGCTTCCATGCGGGATTCCAGGCAAGCAAAATTTGCTTGTTTACCTATACATTGTCTTTCATTCCTGTCGTTGATCTCTGCTACCCTAGTTATCGATTCTTGAACTGCGATCCCATCACATGTTTATCCTGCAGCCCATACAGCTTTATCCCCACAACCTAATACCCGTTGCATGTTTATCTGTTGGCCTTGCGAGTCGTAGCGCATGCTTAGAGTTGTTTGTGCGAGTCGTCTGTTGGTCTTATGATTCATCTGCTTAGTTTGATAGATTCTTCTACCTTAATAAAATGTTGTATTATATTGGGGTATTATAATTAAAAGATAAGGCACCAGGCGGAAGGCCTTGCGAGGTGCTTTGTTCTGCTCAGTGTCGACCTAGGAACTGAGATTTTGTCCTCGGATCCAATTTTGAGCGCACTAACCACTTGTGGGAGGCCCTATGGAGCCCCCCTCGACTTTGAACGGATCTACAGCTTGTCCATGTGCCGCAAGTAGTTCGGGTTTTCCATTTGCTCATATGCCTGTGCATGATGATGATGATGACGATGATGATGAGAGGTTATGTGATACGGGGGGTCATACAGGTGCGGTACGACACGAAGCGGACAGTTCCTACTGTGGTTTGAGCCGCATGGTGGCGTAGTCGCAAAATAATGAGTCCGCAATTGAGATTCGGCCGGACTCCTGACGCGGGTAACAACTCATATGGGTGGCACTTGGACTTGCTGTAGTTGTCGGGGGGCTGCCCCCCGGGTAGGGGCAGATCCCGGTAAATTATAATGGACAACAACAGTGCTTGACCTTTGGCGACAGCAAAGGGCACCCCTTGGTGTGCCGAAACGGCAGCTGGACACTTGGACGCAGGGAAAGGCCAAGGGGCCCCGTGGCAGCCGTAAGGGTCAGGTCTTGCGGCTATAAATAGACATCCCCGACCCTCGCATTTGCAGCACGGGCAAGAGCGGATGGTTCCTCTAAAAACTAGCTTCTCGAAGATGTCTTTGCTGGTAGGCTAAGACATCTTCGGGAGGCTAGGCCTAGAGTTACCCATCCTGAGATAAGTTCGGACATCTCCGGAAAGGATCCCGGACCTGGGACACCGAGGAGGTTCCCGGGTGATGGTGTACTCGGATTTACCGGATAGGTATCCCGGGTAAGCACTAACCAGAATGTACGTACCGATCTTGATCTTATGCAGAAGAGGCTCCCAGTGGCGAGAGAGGAGGTAGCCGGCAAGAGAGCTCCCAGTAGGCCGTCAACGGTCTAGAGCAGGCTTTCCCGTATATCGTGGGAGGAAGTACCATTCCGCCTGACACGGAAGCATGGTCACCTCCCGCCTGACACGGAAGCATGGTCACCTCCCGCCTGACACGGAAGCGCGTCAGCCGGTAAGACAACGGTACGACAAGACCTGACATGCCTAGTCCGGCAATCCGGAAAAGGCTATCCGGGATGGGCAAAGACATGTCTTGTCTCTGACAAGGGGACAATGATGATGCAGGACGGCGCCGGCCGTCCTTAGCGAGATGATGACGCAGGAGCTACACCGGATAGTCCGGCGACTAGGTCGCACTAGCCAGTGACGACATCCCGGCTAGACCTGTCCGGTGGGGCCGAGGCAGTTTAGGGTTTACGGCCCTCCCGGTCGGAACTCTATAAAAGGCGCCATAACTGCTCCTGAGAGCCAGAGACCAACCTGAGAGCCAAAGCTATAGTTGCATTTATTCTTAGAGCAGTTACTCCTCTTCGCCTTGAGTTCATCTAGTTCTTAGTACTTCTACCTTTGATAGGTCTTGTAGCAAGTTCTAGTTCTTGTACCACCAATATATAGAGAAGAAAGGCAGGAGTAGGTGTGTTACCTCCTCACGAGGGCCCTGAACCTGGGTATATCGTGTGTATGCTTGGTGCCTTTGTGCATTTGTTTGTATTTGTTAGATCTTCCCCGTTGCGCTTTGTTCTTGTTTCGTGTTCTTGGGAGATCTCGGTTTTACCGGGATCCTCCCCGTGTGAGTTCTTCAACTCGCTATCCCTCCCCGGATCCACCAACGTCCATCGGCCCCACAAATTAGCCATCCTATGGCATCTGCCGTGACACCACCACGACAGTTGGCGCCCACCGTGGGGCTGACAGAGGCGTTGGCTGGTATACACATCCGGACGGGCTCCCCGGTACGTTTCGACGTTCGGGTTCTCTCTGGTCTAGTCGTAAGACTTGGGGAGATGGATTTCGTCGCCGACAACGCAGGCTGTTTCCGGAACAGACCGTTCCCGGGGACTGGATGTCTTATCGACTTCGGTGGTTTCACCACCTATGTGGCCACCGAGGTTGTCTGTAGCTACCCGGACCTAGTCCTGGAGGCTGATGACCCTCCCATGCTCTGCGCAGCTCGGGGTCTGCGTACTGACCGCTCCCCGAGTTCCGTCGCAGTGATGATGGTCGGAACCACCGAGGAGGAATACCAGGATGCTGATGGCGATACCGACGGTGTCCCTCGTTTGGCCAAACCCCCGCAGGAAAGACCTGCGGCCCGAGATGGTGATCCGCAGCCGTCCCAGCCGCGACGCCGTCCAGATCCCCTCTCGGGTTTGGTAGCCAAGTTAGCTGTACCCGTGGTTACCGGAGCGGATACCCAGGCCACTTCGGCTGAGTTGGAGGAGCAGCGGAAGTTGCTTCTCGCTGAGGCAAAGGAAATCGCCGAGCTCCGTCGCGAGCTCAGCGTTAGCCTCCGGGAGTACAATGCTGCTCACGGATTCACTAAGATAGACTCCCGGGAGAAGCGCATTGCAGATCTGCGCAAGAAGGGAAGAATGGTGAATGAGGAGCTGGCTGGTGGAGCCACCACTAGCAACACCGGAAGCCGGATTTCTGCGGGGAAGCCAGTGTACAGTTCACCGGCAAAAACTCTTAGGGCCGCCGAAGCCGCCATGGCCGAGTTGGTGGGGTTATCCGGTGAAGCCCTGCGCAAGCAACAGGAGAGGGTCAACGAGCTGGTGGTTGAGGCCAACCGGCAGAACCAGGCCTTCAAGAAGAAGAACCCTGGAGCAGGGTCACAGGTGCATTCAGCCAGACCCAATAGCCGGATGTCGGATGGGGAAGCCTCTTCCCCACATCCGAGCAGAAGCAAGAGCAAGAGCAAGAGCCGGAGCCGGAGTAGAGGTTCCGGGAGGAACAAACAGCTACAGACCTATGACCCGGCATTTGCCGGTATCCAGCAGGCAGGGCAAGCCGGACAGCATAACCCGGGACAGGCGGGAAGTACCCGTGGAGATGGTAACCTGGGTGTGGGAAACAGTAATCCGGTTGGCCGTGGTAATCCACCCCGGAATCCTCCCCATGTACAGGGAAACCCGCAGGGGGACGTCATCTCCGCCCCCCGTCAAGCCGTGATCCCCGTGCAGGATAGGCTCAACGATGGCAACTCGGGGATGCAGCAGCTCGAGTATCGGCCCGACGAGAACCCCTTGGGATCTCGGATAGGAGCAAGACAGCTGAACCCGGCAGATGCAAGGTTCCGGCTGGACCGGATTCACCAGTCCGAGATGGTGGAAGAGCAAGGACCTCCGGGACCTGCTTGCTTTGGACCTCGGATCATGCGGGAACCTCCTGTTCGGAACTTTCAGCTCAACAGGGGTGCCAAGACCTATGACGGCAGCAAGAAGCCGGAGGACTGGCTGACCAACTATGTAACTGCAGTAAGCATAGCCGGTGGAAACAGACGATGGGCGGTACGTTATATACCGCAGATGTTGGAAGGACCTGCCCGGATCTGGTTGAACAATCTGAGAACTGGCAGTATAGACTGCTGGTTAGACTTTGAAGAAGCATTCATCAGCAACTTCACCAGCACGTACAAGAGGCCCAACAGACCTCAGCAGCTCGCCATCTGTAGGCAAAGGAGCAATGAGACTGACCGGGAGTACCTTACCCGGTGGAGCAATATTCGCAACTCTTGCGAAGGAGTGGTGGAGGCGCAGGCCATCTCTTGGTTTGCGCAAGGATGCCGGCATGGCTCTATGCTATGGCAGAAACTGCAGAGAAAGATGCCAACGACTTTGGCGGAAACCATGCGCATCGCCGATACCTACACGCTTGGAGATCCCATGCAACCCCTGGTGGATGTCGGAGACTCCAACAGAAGGAATGCGGCACCTCAGCGCTCAGGACCGAGCAGGAGCCATGATCGCCAAGAGTTCGGCCACAAGAGGAATCAGCCAGAATACCACCATGCCGCGCAGCATGTCGCAGCAGTAACCCGGGAGCAGGAGGATGTCGGCAACAACCGGCGTCAAAAGACAAGTGGCCCAACTTGGGGTCAAAATCAGGAGGTGCAGAAGACCTGGGTGGAGCAGAAGAAGCCCCTGACGTATGAGGAGATGTTGAATAAGCCATGCTGCTACCACACTCTGGAGGCCAACAAGCCCGCAAACCACTCTACTCGGCAGTGCAGCTGGTATCAGCGCACGTTGCAGGAGGGCAGCTCGGGAGGTATTCGGCCGAGTGCTCCGGCATCTCGGCCCAATATTCCGAGACCCCCTCCTCCGACATCGGGGGCCAACAATGTCCGACTTCCCCCTCCTCCGAGAGGACCCCCACCTCGCCCAGTGAATGTGGTGCACACCAGGAACGACAACGGCAACCAAGGCGGACAGCAGCAGGGTAACTACCGGGAGGCGCACCAAAGCTATGTGGTCTTCGTGACTGAGCCTACGGACCGGAAGAGTGTGCGGCAGCGTGCTCTGGAGGTGAACGCTGTGATCCCGGCAGTGCCCAAATTCTTGCACTGGTCCGAGATGGAAATCACCTGGAGCCGGAAGGATCACCCCCGGGTTATGCCCAAGCCGGGAGCGTATGCTTTGGTGGTGGACCCGACCTTTGTCGGACCCAACCTCAACGTCCGCTTCAGCCGGGTTCTGATTGACAATGGCAGTGCCATTAATATCATGTACAAGGACACGATGCTGAAGCTGGGAGTATCCATGAATACCCTGCTGCCCACGGAGACAACCTTCCATGGCATTGTGCCCGGGGTCTCTTGCTCACCCATGGGAAAAATCTGGGTTGAGGTGCTATTCGGAACTCGGGAGAACTGTCGAACCGAGAGCTTGGAGTTCGAGGTCGTGGACCTCGAGAGCCCGTATCATGCACTGATCGGCAGACCGGCCCTCGCCAAGTTCATGATCTCAACACACATGGGCTACCTCAAGACGAAGATGTCGGGACCTAACGGCATAATCACCATCTCGGGAGACCACAAGCGCTCCATGGAGTGTGCCTCGGCGGGATCGTGCTTAGCTGAGTCCCTGGTGATCGCAGAAGAGAAGAAGAGGATCCAGCAGGTGGTGGCGATGGCTAAGACCTCACAACTCGGAATGCCCGGGATGGTGAACCCGGAGCAGGGTGCGTCATTTCAGCCCCCCAAGGAGACCAAGAAGGTGTCCGTGGACCCCAGCAACCCGGAGCGCCAAGTTATCATTGGCAGCAACCTGGACAGCAAATAGGAAGGTGAGCTCGTTGACTTCCTCCGTGAGAATCGGGATGCTTTCGCGTGGTCGAGTGACGATCTGCAAGGCGTCCCGAGGGAGTTGGCTGAGCACTCTCTGTTTGTTCGACCGGATGCGAAGCCGGTGAAGCAACCAACTAGGCGCCTCTCGGATGAGAGAAGAGTTGCTGTCATGGAACACCTAGCCATACTGCTGGCCGCCGGGTTCATCATGGAGGTACTGCACCCGGATTGGATTTCGAATCCGGTCCTGGTGGAAAAGAAGAAAGATGATCCCCTCCTGCTTAAGGTGTGGCGCATGTGCATCGACTTCACCAACCTCAACAAGGCATGCCCGAAAGACCCCTTTCCACTGCCCCGGATAGATCAAGTGATAGACTCCACTGCCGGGAGTGAGCTTTTAACTTTTCTAGATGCTTATTCTGGTTTCCACCAGATACCTTTGAATCCGGATGATCAATTAAAAACCGCTTTTATTACCCCTTACGGGGCTTATTGCTATCGTGTTATGACTTTCGGATTGAGGAATGCTGGTGCTACATACCAGAGATGCATGCAGAAATGCTTGCATGATCAGATAGGTCGGAATGCCGAGGTCTATGTCGATGACATAGTCATAAAAACCAAAGAAAAAGCCTCACTGATAGATGATCTGAGGGAAACATTCAAGAACCTAAGAAGATTCCGGATGAGGTTGAATCCGGATAAGTGCACATTTGGTGTTCCGGCAGGGAAACTACTCGGTTTCCTCATCTCAAGCCGGGGAATCGAGGTCAACCCGGGTAAGATTCGTGCTATAGAGAGCATGAAGTTGCCTGTACGTCTCAGGGATGTGCAGAAGTTTACCGGATGTCTGGCGTCCCTAAGTCGATTTGTGAGCCGACTCGGGGAGAAGGCCTTGCCTCTGTACCAACTGATGAAGAAGAGCAAAACATTTATTTGGACCCCGCAGGCGGATGCGGCGTTCAACGATTTGAAGAAAATGCTCTCAACAGCACCGGTATTGGCATCCCCATTGCCCAAGGAACCTATGTTGTTGTATATTGCAGCAACCAACCGAGTAGTCAGTGTGGCAATGGTGGTAGAAAGGGAAGAAGGGGGCAAGCTGATACAGAGGCCGGTGTATTACCTCAGTGAGGTGATCTCGGAATCCAAGCAGAACTACCCGCACTACCAGAAGATGGCGTATGGGGTGTACATGGCAGTAACCTAGCTCAAGCACTACTTTCAAGAACACCCGATCACAGTGGTATGCGAAGCTCCTCTGGCCGAAATCATCGGTTGCAAGGATGCTAGCGGCCGGGTAGCCAAATGGGCCATCCAGTTGTCGCCATACGCTCCGGCGTATGAGAGACGAGATGCCATCAAGTCGCAGGCGCTGCCGGACTTTTTGGTAGACTGGGCCGAGATGCAGTATGAACCTCCCATGCCGGATTACAATTTCTGGAGGATGCATTTCGATGGCTCAAAAGCTAAGATCGGATTGGGTGCCGGAGTGGTTCTCACCTCCCCGAAACAAGATGTACTGAAGTATGTGCTGCAGATCCATTTTCGGGCATCCAATAATGTCGCAGAGTATGAGGCTTTGGTTCACGGATTGAATGTCGCCAAGGAAATCGGTATCCGCCGGATAGAGTGTTTCGGTGACTCCGACCTCGTGGTGCAACAGGTGTCGGGGAATTGGGATGCCCTTGATGCAAACATGGCCTTGTACAGGTTTCATGTGCAGAAAATTTCCGGATTTTTTGAAGGATGCGAGTTCAAGCACATACCCAGAGGAGAAAACGAAGCAGCAGATGTCTTGTCCAAACTAGGGTCATCCCGGGATGCCATCCCACCCGGAATAGCCCTGGAACATTTTAGGAAGCCGTCTATACAACCGTCACCCGAGTCGGATTCTATCTTCATCCCCAAAGAACCTGGTTCAGAAGCAGTGCCCATGGAAGTAGATGTCGGGAGCATAACATCAAACCCGGGGACTGCCTCCCAGTGCTCAGAGAGGCAAAGACAGATGATGATAGAGGTGATGTCGGCAGAACCAATGGACATAGACGCTCCAGCGTTCCCGGTGCGACCTGTCCCGGATTGGGCACAGCCCATTATGGTGTACATCTTGGAAGGAACCCTCCCGGAGAATGAAGTGGAAGCCCGTCAGATAATGCGAAGATCAAAGGCATACACTGTCATTAACCAAGAACTGTACAAGAGAAGTGTCACCGAGGTGCTCCAGAGATGCGTGGAACCGGCAGAAGGGCAAGAGATGCTCCTGGAAATACACCAGGGAGAGTGTGGACATCATGCATCATCCCGGGCCCTGGTGGCAAAAGTGTTCCGGCATGGGTTCTACTGGCCCACTGCGTTGCAGCAAGCAGAAGATATTGTCCGGAAGTGTGGAGGATGCCAGAGATTTGCTCACCGGATACACATGCCGGCGTCAGCACTGAAAACAATCCCCATCACTTGGCTATTTGCAGTATGGTGTTTGGACATGGTTAGGCAATTCAAACCGGCAAGGGGCAACATGACACATATACTGGTAATGGTGGACAAGTTTACCAAGTGGGTAGAGGTCAAGCCAATCCGGAAGTGCGATGGACACACCGATGTGCAATTCCTGAAAGACATCATCTTGAGATACGGATACCCACACAGCATTATCACAGATAATGGAACAAACTTTGCTGTGGGGGAATTCGCTCGATTTTGTGCGGAGAAAGGAATCCGGCTAGATGTAGCATCAGTCGCACACCCGGAAGCAAATGGGCAAGTCGAAAGGGCTAACGCCTTAGTCTTGGCTGGTATCAAAGCTCGCTTAATCGAACCATTGTTGAGAACTCCGGGATGCTGGATAGAGGAGTTGCCGGCGGTGTTATGGGGTCTCCGGACTACACCGAATAGATCTACCGGGTACACCCCATTCTTCATGGTATACGGAGCTGAGGCAGTACTCCCGACCGACATACAGTATGATTCTCCGAGAGTAACAATGTTCACCGAGACCGAGGCAAAGGAGGCCCGAGAAGATGATGTGGATTTACTCGAAGAGGCAAGAGAATTGGCACTATCTCGGTCGGCAATTTATCAACAAAACCTCCGTCGCTATCATAGCCGGAAAGTACACCCGAGGGTATTCCGGGAGGGAGATCTGGTGCTGAGGCTCATCCAACGCACGGCCGGAATGCATACGCTGTCACCTCCATGGGAGGGACCTTTTGTGATAAGCAGGGCATTACACAATGATTCTTATTACCTTGTAGACGCACAGGAGGCTAGGAAAGGGGTAATGGACAAGTCCGGTGAGGAAACCAAGCGTCCATGGAATGTAGCTCTACTTCGCCCCTTTTACACGTAAAGGGCTCAGTGTATGTTATATCTCAATTCTCAAATATTAACGAAAGTAAGGCACCCCGGGAGGAACCCGGGGACTGCCTGGTTACGTGCATATTTTGTTATTTTTGTCAAGTTTATTTACTGTTTTTCTGCCGGCATCCCGGGAAGGACCCGGGGACTGCCGGATAGCTGTCTTGTAATTTATTGTGTGTATGCTGGGAAAGTTCCGAATCCGATTCTCAAAGTCAAAGTAATGTATGTCATGTGAAATCATCTTGTGACTCGACTGACGAACGCCGAAATGGTAGTCAAGAGCAAAGAGAGGGAAGGTGGGAAACCCGAAAATGGTCTCGGGGACTTGGAGCAGGAACTTATCCGGCATGCTTGTTTTTACTAACTTAGTTGTTTTTTATGTCGGGAATTCGGTTAGTAGGAACTCGGATTGTTTTAAGTAATGTATGCCGTATGTGGAGTTTTGTGACTCGACTGTCGAACGCCGAAATGGTAGACAAGAGCAGAAATTACCTAAGTACGGTAAACATGAAAGGCAATTCGGGAATTAAAAGCCGAGTACATTGACATAGTTTGTTCGAATAAATAGTTCACGGTGAAACAGAAATAATTTAAGTGTACGATACATATTGCACCCGGCATCCCGGGGGTTTAACGAATTCGCTACTAAGTGTTTTAAGCGGTGGGGGAAGTAGGCTTCTCGACGGCGACTTCCGGAGCGACGACCTCGGGAGCGCCGACCTCGGGAGCAGGAGTAGCTTCACCTTCAGCATCGGCAGCACCACTCGGGACGTCGGGATGCACCTCGGTCTCGGTGGCCTCGGGTATCGGCGAAGATGTTGCATCCCGGGAAACCACCTTCTCGGACGCAGCACCAGAAGTAGCGTCATCTCCCTCCAGGATCTCTTCTTCCCCATCGCCGGAAGCGGCATCATCTTCTTCGGAGTCCTCGTTATCTGACTCAGACTCTGAAGGAACGGTGTTGGCGGTGAAGGCACGGATGTTGGCCCACTTCGCAATGCGGTGCGCCACCTCTTGCCGCTGCTGGATCTTTGCCGGGTCTTTAACCCAAGGCGACACCGTCCGCAGGCGCAGGATCGCTGCCAAATCAAGACCCTCGTACCAGCTGAGTACTTGGGTCAAGACTTGATCCGCACCAGCTCTAGCACTGGAGCGCTTCCAAGCGTGGATGCGGCTACCGGCACCCAGAAGTGCGCGCGAGAGCTCCGGGATCGAGAGCTTCCCGCGGAGGCTCGGCCACAAGGCGCCGTGGACGTGGATCGCCGCGCTGAGGAGCTCCGTCCCGATAGCCCGGAGAGGTACTATCCAGGCCTTCAGGGCAGTGAGGTGATCCTCAATGTCCCAGGCGTCCGAGATGGGACCCTTCCCGGCACGCTTCTCTCGGGCGGCGGCAACAGCTTTGGCGGCGGCTTCGCGGGAGTGCTCGAACTCTCCTTTAAAAAGAAGAGCTGTCAAAACGACTAAGTCACAAGAAGAGCAACAGCAAGTTAAGGAAGTAACGGGAGAGGAGGGATGTCGGATTACTTACTGTTGAGATCCCGGTTCAGTACGGTGAGCTCGGTGAGCCAAGCATCAGATCGCGACCGGAGAAGATCCAGCTCGGTCTTGGTGTTATCCGCGCGCGCCACCGATTGGTCCAGGGTCTCTTTCTGCTTTTTGGTCGCCTCAATGAAGCGCGTCTTCATCTCGGACATAGCAGCCTGGGCCTTTCCGAGCTCGCCGTTCAACCGAGCGATCTCGGATTGCGCAGTGGAAAGAGCAGTCTTCTGATCCACCGAGATCTGGCGCGCCGCGTCTCGCTCCTCCCGGAAGCGCTCCTCGGACTTCTTCGACTGACCGAGTTCAGCGAGAACCCGGTTGAAGATGTCGCGGCGTTGTTGGCTGCACTCCTGATAGCAAGACAAAGAAGGCAAAGCCAGTATGGAAAAAGAAGTAAAGAACCCGGTTGGGAGGGTCTCGGGGACTCGGTGTTCGAGTCCTAATTTTTCTCTAAGATTGGAACCTAGTGATCTGCTATTCGGTGGAATCTAGAGCACTAAGCACCAATCTCGGGGACTAGTGGTGATGAAGCAATTCTTTAAGCAACCTGCCCGGTTGGGAGGATCTCGGGGACTCAATATCCGAGTCCTGGATTTTTTTTTCTCTAAGATTGGAACCTAGTGATCTGCTATTCGGTGGAATCTAGAGCACTAAGCACCAATCTCGGGGACTAGTGGTGATGAAGCAATTCTTTAAGCAACCTACCCGGTTGGGAGAATCTCGGGGACTTAATATCCGAGTCCTGGATTTTTTCTCTAAGATTGGAACCTAGTGATCTGCTATTCGGTGGAATCTAGAGCACTAGGCACCAATCTCGGGGACTAGTGGTGGTGGAAAGAACAAGTGTGTTTTGGATAAAAGAAGAAAAAATTACCTCGCTTATTCGGGTGACGTCCAGCGCGGCCACCTGGAGAGCATGCAGGGCTTGAGCGCTGCGGCTCGGACCTGCAGCGTGCAAGTCCCCTGCAGTCTCGGAAGCATCGGCGGCAAGCCAGGCCTTGTTGAAGTCATCAACAACCCGGATGTCGGAGCTGCCGGCAACGCGGGTGGCAGCGATGTCCCGAGATCCTGAAGATGCAAAGGAGCTGACCGTTGCTCGCAGCATCCGCAAGGCGGCAGTAGGGATCTCGGCAGGAGGTGGTGGTAACGATGAGAACTTACCCGGGCGCAGCACCAAGTCCTGGGAAGAAGATGTCGGAGCAGCTGCGGGCGGAGCAGAAGATGTTTTCTGCCCAAAAGTCTTGCCGCGAGACTTGGGAATTTGTTCTGCCGGCCGGGAGGAGGCGGTAGGCTGTTTCTCCGGGATGGCCTTGGGCGCGGCTGGCCGAGAGGCCCCACTCGCCGCAGGTTGCCGGCGAGGGCTAGCGATCTCTGCCTCCAGTCCGGGAACCCGGCGCGGGCTATCCGGAAGAACAATCTCTCCCGAGGTGGTCGTGGCCTGCAGCGCGATCTCGTCGATCACCGGAGGTGCATCCGAGGTCGCGATGCTTGCCGGTGCGGCACCGGAGGCGGCGGATTCATTTCCTCGAGCAGAAGGGCGAAGAGGTGGAGAGGCCCGAACCGGACTAGGAGTCCGAGTTCCCGGAGGAGGAGGAACAGTAGGTGTCGGGAGCTCGAGCGCCTCACTGAAAGAAAATGTCTTAGTAAAAGTTATGGAGAGAGCGAAGTCAAATAACATGAGGCAAGAAAGACGTACCCGGAATCCACAAGGGGAGGACCCCTCTGCCGGCGTCGAGGAGGCTTCTCGGTCGTCTTCTTGCTCGGTTTACTCTTCTTGGGGGGGTTGCCGGAGACTTCAGCCCCATCGGTGTCGGAAGCCGCGCGCTTCCGGCTCTCGGCACGTTTGGTCCCGGCTGACGGTTTCGGAACCACAGCTGAGGCCCAATTCAGAGGAAGGGCGTCAATAACGTCAAGGATCTCGCAGTCAATCTCATCGCCATCCGAGGAAATGGAAACTGTCTCTGAGGTTGAAGGATTACCCGGGGCCTTAACGAAAGGGATGGAGAGATGGTCCTCGCCGTCGAGATCCTCTCTCGGCATCACGTCCGGTTTCGGGAAATCCGGGGCGTAGTTCCCGTTGACGTGGACGGCGTCTTCTTCGTGCTGACGCTCGAACAACTGCGCAAACAAGTTAGGCCGTGTCGGTGTCCAGGTGAGCGCATGTACGAAAGCGTAGGCGTGGAAGACTGATATAAGCACCTGGTCAACCGGTCGTTTCCGGGATCCCCCTATGACCCCCCATTCATAATCCTCCGTCATCTCCGTCCGAGCAATAGCTCGGGCACGACGGACGATCGCCCCGTGGCTTAGCCTATGGATACTGGTCCGGGTGGGGTCGAAGTTCCCGGACATATGGCACATCTTGTGCACTCGGTGTTGAAGGGGGCAGACCCGGCGAACAATAAAGCAGCGCAAGAGGTCATCCCCGGTCATATCCTGGGTGAGCACCTGCAGAATATCGTGCATGTATCCGATCTCCTCGCTGTCGGGAAGATGCTTCCAGCGACCGAATTCGCGCGGAGGACCCATGACGAATTCCGGCAGATTAATGAAGTCCGGGGTCGAGGATCCCGGGCCATCCCCCAAGGACTCCCGGTTCTTCACGTAGAAGAAGCTGCGCTGCCATTTCCGGCAAGACTCTAATCCCTTGACGATGGGGAATCCGTAGTCCACGCGAGGGATGACGGTGGCCGCTCCGCAGTCGACCAAGTCTTTTACCTTCTGATCCGGGTTGGGGATGGCTTGTCGGCGGAGGATAAAGTACTTGGCCCAGAGATCCACAAAGGGCCATATGCCAAGGTACGCCTCCGCGTAAGTGACGAAGACAGAAAGCATCATGATGGCGTTGGCGGGAAAGTGGTGAGGTTGCACGTTGTACGTGTCGAGGAAGTCGCGGAAGAAGGGGCTAGCCGGAAGCCCAAACCCGTGCTCAAAGTGCGATAGGAATACCACAAATTCCCCGGGTTGGGGTTCCGGCGCAACCTCCTCTCCCGGTAGACGGCTCTCGACTTCCGGAGGAATCCGGTGAGTCCGATACAGCCAATCAAGATCCGACTGCTCTGTCTCGGATCCGTCCCAACACCCACGGGCGCGTTCTTCACCCATCTCGGAGAAGTACGCGGGAGTATTCGGGCTATTCTGCAGATGCAGCGGCGGTTAGTCGGAGTTAGTCTATCCGAAATGAGGATGTCGGGGCATAAACAGCTGAAAACTACCGGGTTCATGGGAAGCAAGATCTACCGTGGGTCGTATAATCAAAACTAAAGGAAGGAAAAATGGATCTTGCTAAACTCAAATGAGGCACGAACAAGGGTAACCAATCTACATCCTAGCGCCACGGTGGTTCTTCACCGTACATCTCATGCGCGCCGCCCGAGTGTGGTCACCGGCGTCGGCACAACCGTGCTCGTGCTAGGGCACGGCCGGGGTTGGGAAACTACTCTACCGAAGAAACGCATCGGTGCGGAGAAGGGAAACTCACCGGCGAAGGAGGTCGACGGCGTGCGAGAAGGACGACGGGGCGCGAGCTCCGGCGAGACGGCGTACGGGCAACGAGCGCAGCGGCGGCGGCGAGCTCAAGACGGTGGAGAAGAGGAAGCGCGAAGGAGAAGAGGTGAGGGAGACCGTTCCGGTCCCCTATTTATGGGGGGGATTCCGGAGCGGTTCCCGTTTTTCCCGC
Organism: Poa annua; assembly: GCA_026929855.1. Taxonomy (NCBI): domain Eukaryota; kingdom Viridiplantae; phylum Streptophyta; class Magnoliopsida; order Poales; family Poaceae; genus Poa; species Poa annua. Next base: position 71,068,647 of record CM049431.1, on the reverse strand, counting down.
CCACGATCTCCACGATCGTGGGTGGGATCTGTTTTGTGCCGCGGGCCACGTGGCATTATTCGGAGCGCTCGATCCGGCCACACCGAGGGCCACAAGGCCCCAACGGTTCGTTTCCGGATCAGATGCGGCTCCCTGGCGCGGGAACCCAAGCGACACCGTGCGTGCGCAGAAGCACTCGAGTGCGCCTCTGCGCAGACGGGACGTCGGGTGGGCCCAGACTCGCTATCTCGGATTCATCGGGAAATCAACGGTCAAGATTTGCTGAGATGGTGCTACTCGGTCGCAGGCTTCGCCTCCCGGTTGAGACCATCTCGGTGAGAGGATCTCGGAAAGAATTAATCTCGGCATGGAATAAAAGATTGATCTCATGTGTTCTCGGAAGAAAGTTTGTTATTAAAGCTGATCCCGCACATCATCCGGGGTCGCTGTGCCGCACCAGCTTCGGGGACTAGTGTCGGGGGGCTGCCCCCCGGGTAGGGGCAGATCCCGGTAAATTATAATGGACAACAACAGTGCTTGACCTTTGGCGACAGCAAAGGGCACCCCTTGGTGTGCCGAAACGGCAGCTGGACACTTGGACGCAGGGAAAGGCCAAGGGGCCCCGTGGCAGCCGTAAGGGTCAGGTCTTGCGGCTATAAATAGACATCCCCGACCCTCGCATTTGCAGCACAGGCAAGAGCGGATGGTTCCTCTAAGAACTAGCTTCTCGAAGATGTCTTTGCTGGTAGGCTAAGACATCTTCGGGAGGCTAGGCCTAGAGTTACCCATCCTGAGATAAGTTCGGACATCTCCGGAAAGGATCCCGGACCTGGGACACCGAGGAGGTTCCCGGGTGATGGTGTACTCGGATTTACCGGATAGGTATCCCGGGTAAGCACTAACCAGAATGTACGTGTCGATCTTGATCTTATGCAGAAGAGGCTCCCAGTGGCGAGAGAGGAGGTAGCCGGCAAGAGACCTCCCAGTAGGCCGTCAACGGTCTAGAGCAGGCTTTCCCGTATATCGCGGGAGGAAGTACCATTCCGCCTGACACGGAAGCATGGTCACCTCCCGCCTGACACGGAAGCATGGTCACCTCCCGCCTGACACGGAAGCGCGTCAGCCGGTAAGACAACGGTACGACAAGACCTGACATGCCTAGTCCGGCAATCCGGAAAAGGCTATCCGGGATGGGCAAAGACATGTCTTGTCTCTGACAAGGGGACAATGATGATGCAGGACGGCGCCGGCCGTCCTTAGCGAGATGATGACGCAGGAGCTACACCGGATAGTCCGGCGACTAGGTCGCACTAGCCAGTGACGACATCCCGGCTAGACCTGTCCGGTGGGGCCGAGGCAGTTTAGGGTTTCCGGCCCTCCCGGTCGGAACTCTATAAAAGGCGCCATAACTGCTCCTGAGAGCCAGAGACCAACCTGAGAGCCAAAGCTGTAGTTGCATTTATTCTTAGAGCAGTTACTCCTCTTCACCTTGAGTTCATCTAGTTCTTAGTACTTCTACCTTTGATAGGTCTTGTAGCAAGTTGTAGTTCTTGTACCACCAATATATAGAGAAGAAAGGCAGGAGTAGGGGTGTTACCTCCTCACGAGGGCCCTGAACCTGGGTATATCGTGTGTATACTTGGTGCCTTCGTGCATTTGTTTAAATTTGTTAGATCTTCCCCGTTGCGCTTTGTTCTTGTTTCGTGTTCTTGGGAGATCTCGGTTTTACCGGGATCCTCCCCGTGTGAGTTCTTCAACTCGCTATCCCTCCCTGGATCCACCAACGTCCATCGGCCCCACAAATTAGCCATCCTATGGCATCTGCCGTGACACCACCACGACAGTAGTGAAGGAATAAGTCGTGTTGAGAAGCCCTGATGCTTGCTTGGGTTGATCATGCGAGTATGGGTACTATAGTGCACCCCTGCAGGGTATAATCTTATCGATGATCCGTGTCCACGGTTATGGACGACTTTGGTGATGATGCTGGCTAACAAGATCTAGACAACTTACACCTTATTAATGTTAATTAAATTGACTAGTAATATAGAATTACGTTCACAATAAATTATAATTAAAACTGTTCAATGTGTGAGTTTCCCGAATTGCTTCCTCATACTTGGTTGAGGGGGTTAATTCGAGAAGGGGTTATGTTTGGTGTTAGTTGTAGTTGTTTATCTTATGCGCTCTCTTATCCCTCTCTGATTAGACGGAAGTTGTAGCGTGTCTCTTTAGGTTGCTAGTGCTGCTGCCGCTAAGTCCACCTCCCCTATATTTTGGGAGATGGTGTAGAAAGTAGGCAAGTCGGTTTTGCTTGCCAAGGAGTGCCCTGACCCTCTTTTCGGATGTGCTTTATGTGCAGTCAACAGGTTTGAAGTCAGACGACGTTAGCTTGGGAATCCCTCCAGCTTGGCTGGGCAGGGATATGGCGCCATCGCTTATCTTCAGGACTCTTAGTCCAATTTGCATCTTATCCGTAGTCGGATACTATTTTTGCTTCCGTTGTCATTTGTATCTTTGTATTGTATCTTTTGTATCTTGACTCGTTCGAGTCGTTGTTGTAATTTATCTTCTGTTGTATTTGTGGATGTATCAGAACTGTTGTAATGTTATCACAATTCCACCCACATAATGCGCATGTTTCGGCGTGCACATTATGCCTGGTGGGCGACCTAAAATCGTTATTATGCGGATTTTGGCGGGATCGCTTAAATCTACATAGTACCGATTTTAGGGCGTCACAAAGTGGTATCAGAGCCTTGGTTTCGATCTCCTTGTTGTTTCGATACGAATGGTTATCGAAGCAGCGGGTCCGCAAAAGCCTGTAGGATAACCTCGCTAACGGTCGTTGTTTTTAGAGTGTCGAAAACTATTTGACTAAAATTATTTTGAAAAATATCTCAATAGGTTTCTTTTTATTCCTTATCTATATTCTATTTCTCCTCTTATCTTATTTGTTTTGGAGTCTCTTCTCTTATCCAACTTTCAAAGTTTTAGGATCCTACGTGTGGGTGGACGATCTCTTGCCTTTTATCCTATTAGGGTTCGATCTTCGCGAATCTTCATCGACTTGACCAACTCCTCTTGTTAGTGGTGTCGAGTTTTTCAAGGTGGAGCAACAATCCCTTGTTAGTGGTGTCGAGAAGTCATCCCGGAGCGTGAAGACTCGATAGTTACCCCTCTCTTCTTGTGGTCTCGGCGTGGATCTCGGGACGCGATCCCTTGTTAGTGGTGTCGATTGTAACGCCCCGGGATTTATCCCCTTTTAATTTTGTGTGTTTTTCTTTTTGCATCGACATGGCATCGCATCGCATCGCATTAATTTAATTTGTTGTATTTAAATTCAATCCCCGCAATTAAATTCAAATGCATTTCAAATTAATTAAAAATGTGTTATTTTCAAATCTTCTAAAAATGTTAAAAAACCTAGTTTATTAAATTGTCTATTGAAAACTAAAAATATTTTGTAAAGGTTTCGTGTTGAAATTCCTTTTCTATTTTGTTTTAAAAATATAAAACAGAAAATAATAAGTGGAGAGAAATAAGGCCCAAAGCCCATCTAACCAAACCCTAGGTTTTCCCCACAGAAATTTCTTCCCACCCCCTGCAATTTTTGCAGCCGCCCCCCTCTACTTCTCCCTTTTTCCTTTTCTCTTTTTCCCCCTCTTTTCCTTTTTCTTTTTCTTCTATTCTTTTTTTTTCTTCTCTTCTTCTTTTTTTTCTCTCTCTCTTCTCGTTCTTCTCAATCCCGCACGGCAGACCTGCCCGAGCACCAGCGCGCCCGTGCTCCCGAGCTCCACCCTCCCGCACGCCGGCCCCTGCGCCTGCGCCGCCACGCACGCCACCGCGCGGCCCCGCGCGCCCGCACGCTTCTTCCGGCCGCGCCTCGCCCCCAGCGCCGCCGCGCCGTCCCCGCCCCCGGCCTCCTTCGCTCCGGCCGCCTCGCCCCGACCCGACGGCGCCCCTGCTCCGCCCAGCTCCCGCGCGCGCCTCCCCACGCCGTCGCCTCCGGCCCTCCGCCGCCCCACGCCGCCGCCGGCCGTCCCCTGTCTCCCCGGCCGCCGCGCTCCCGCCGCCTCCCGTGCTCCGCGCCGCGCCATGGCCGCCCGCGCCGCCCCGGCCCTCCGCTCGCTTGCCCGCCCGTGCGAGCCGCCGCCGCGCCGCCTCGCCTCCTGCCACAACGCCGCCGCGCACGCGCCTCCAGCCTGCGCCCGCGCCGCCTGCTCCGGCCGGCCCGATCCCCCGCGCGCGTCCCCTGCTCCGGCCTTGGGCCGCCAGCGCGCGCCCTCCGCCTCCAGCGCCGCGCTCGCGCCGCCCCGGCCTCCTCTGCCGCGCGCCCCCGAGACGCCTCCCACCGTGTGCCTGCGCGCTGCGCTCGCCTTGCCGACGCACCTCCGCTCCCCGCACGCACGCGTCGCTGTCGGCCGTGCCCCCTGTTCCGCCTTTGCTGCCGGCGCCCGCGCCCCCTTTCGCCCAGCCTCCGCTACTCGCCGCGCCACGCCGCCGCTCGCTGCCGCCGCCTCCATCTGCGCCGGTCGCCAATTTTGTCCGAGTTGTCCACCCTTCGAGGTGTTGCTACGTACGCGTGCGCGTCCTCTTCCGGTGCCGTGTGCCGTGACTGCCCATGTTCGTGTCGCGGTGCCCGCCGTGCGTTTTTCCTTCCGGTGTCCGTTGCCGACCTCCTACGTGCCACGACTACCCGACCACTTCCACGACACCGACAAACGACGATGCCCCGGTTCCGCGACGACTACTTCCCCGACGACGACTACTTCCTCTATGTTCCGAAGACGTCGGTTTCGGACCCTATCTCTCCCGATCCAACGTGCGAACCCAAACCCTAACCCTACCTATTTTATTAAATGTCATTTATCTTGTGCATATCGCACCCTACTTGCATGTGTTGCATCTCTTGGATTTGGTGGTGTAGCGATTCACCTAAATAATAATTATGGAATGTGTGGGGTAATAAATATATATAATGCCCTATTCCATTTAATTTTGTTATATCACCCATGCCATGTCTTGCCATGCTAATCAACATTTAATTTGATGGGTAGATAAATAACTTGCACCTAAATATTAATTGTCGGAATCCCGGTTCCGCTTAATTCGGATTAAGTACATCTCGCAATGCATATTGCCATGTCATGCATCATTCTCGCATGATCATGCTGGATCTTTGCCGTAGTTGTAAAATGCATCTTTTACGATTTCCAGTGTTTGTTGCTTCTTCGCGGATACGACGTTGAGATGTGTGAGCTACGACAAGATCTGCTTCCATGCGGGATTCCAGGCAAGCAAAATTTGCTTGTTTACCTATACATTGTCTTTCATTCCTGCCGTTGATCTCTGCTACCCTAGTTATCGATTCTTGAACTGCGATCCCATCACATGTTTATCCTGCAGCCCATACAGCTTTATCCCCACAACCTAATACCCGTTGCATGTTTATCTGTTGGCCTTGCGAGTCGTAGCGCATGCTTAGAGTTGTTTGTGCGAGTCGTCTGTTGGTCTTATGATTCATCTGCTTAGTTTGATAGATTCTTCTACCTTAATAAAATGTTGTATTATATTGGGGTATTATAATTAAAAGATAAGGCACCAGGCGGAAGGCCTTGCGAGGTGCTTTGTTCTGCTCAGTGTCGACCTAGGAACTGAGATTTTGTCCTCGGATCCAATTTTGAGCGCACTAACCACTTGTGGGAGGCCCTATGGAGCCCCCCTCGACTTTGAACGGATCTACAGCTTGTCCATGTGCCGCAAGTAGTTCGGGTTTTCCATTTGCTCATATGCATGTGCATGATGATGATGATGACGATGATGATGAGAGGTTATGTGATACGGGGGGTCATACAGGTGCGGTACGACACGAAGCGGACAGTTCCTACTGTGGTTTGAGCCGCATGGTGGCGTAGTCGCAAACTAATGAGTCCGCAATTGAGATTCGGCCGGACTCCTGACGCGGGTAACAACTCATATGGGTGGCACTTGGACTTGCTGTAGTGAAGGAATAAGTCGTGTTGAGAAGCCCTGATGCTTGCTTGGGTTGATCATGCGAGTATGGGTACTGTAGTGCATCCCTGCAGGGTATAATCTTATCGATGAGCCGTGTCCACGGTTATGGACGACTTTGGTGATGATGCTGGCTAACAAGATCTAGACAACTTACACCTTATTAATGTTAATTAAATTGACTAGTAATATAGAATTACGTTCACAATAAATTATAATTAAAACTGTTCAATGTGTGAGTTTCCCGAATTGCTTCCTCATACTTGGTTGAGGGGGTTAATTCGAGAAGGGGTTATGTTTGGTGTTAGTTGTAGTTGTTTATCTTATGCGCTCTCTTATCCCTCTCTGATTAGACGGAAGTTGTAGCGTGTCTCTTTAGGTTGCTAGTGCTGCTGCCGCTAAGTCCACCTCCCCTATATTTTGGGAGATGGTGTAGAAAGTAGGCAAGTCGGTTTTGCTTGCCAGGGAGTGCCCTGACCCTCTTTTGGGATGTGCTTTATGTAGTCAACAGGTTTGAAGTCACACGACGTTAGCTTGGGAATCCCTCCAGCTTGGCTGGGCAGGGATATGGCGCCAGCTTAGGTTGCTAGTGCTGCTGCCGCTAAGTCCACCTCCCCTATATTTTGGGAGATGGTGTAGAAAGTAGGCAAGTCGGATACTATTTTTGCTTCCGCTGTCATTTGTATCTTTGTATTGTATCTTTTGTATCTTGACTCGTTCGAGCTGTTGTTGTAATTTATCTTCTGTTGTATTTGTGGATGTATCGGAACTGTTGTAATGTTATCACAATTCCACCCACATAATGCGCATGTTTCGGCGTGCACATTATGTCTGGTGGGCGACCTAAAATCGTTATTATGCGGATTTTGGCGGGATCACTTAAATCTACATAGTACCGATTTTAGGGCGTCACAAATGGCTACACTGACTACTCAGTTAGTGGCAGCGATATACAGCAGCATAGGCTCCTTGGGCAACGGGGACGCCAACACGAGTGCTGTTGAGAGCATTCTCTTCAAATCGTTGAACGCCGCATCGGCCTGCGGGGTCCAAACGAATGTTTTGCTCTTCTTCATCAACTGGTATAGGGGCAAGGCCTTCTCACCTAGTCGGCTCACAAACCGACTTAGGGATGCAAGACAACCAGTGAACTTCTGCACGTCTTTGAGACGTACGGGCAATTTCATGCTCTCGATAGCACGCATTTTACTCAGGTTGACTTCAATTCCCCGGCTTGAGATGAGGAAACCGAGTAATTTTCCTGCCGGAACGCCGAATGTGCACTTATCTGGATTCAACTTCATCCGGAACCTTCTTAAGTTCTTAAATGTTTCCCTCAGATCATCGATCAATGAGGCTTTTTCCTTTGTTTTTATGACTATGTCATCGACATAGACCTCGGCATTCCGGCCTATCTGGTCATGCAAACATTTCTGCATGCACCTCTGGTACGTAGCACCAGCATTTCTCAAACCGAAAGTCATGACACGATAGCAATAAGCCCCACATGGGGTAATAAAAACAATTTTCAATTGATCATCCGGATTCAAAGGTATCTGGTGAAAACCAGAATAGGCATCTAAAAAAGTTAAGAGCTCATTCCCGGCAGTGGAATCGATCACTTGATCTATCTGGGGAAGTGGAAAGGGGTCCTTCGGAAATGCCTTGTTGAGGTTGGTGAAGTCGATGCACATGCGCCACACCTTAAGCAGGAGGGGATCATCTTTCTTCTTCTCTACCAGGACCGGATTCGATATCCAATCCGGGTGCAGCACTTCCATCACGAATCCGGCAGCCAGCAGTATAGCAAGATGCTCCATGATGGCAGCTCTTCTTTCATCCGAGAGGCGCCTAGTCGGTTGCTTCAGCGGCTTCGCATCCGGTCTAACAAACAGAGAGTGCTCAGCCAACTCCCTCGGAACACCTTGCAGATCGTCACTCGACCACGCAAAAGCATCCGATTCTCACGGAGGAAGTCGACGAGCTCGCCTTCCTATTTGCTGTCCAGGTTACTACCAATGATGACTTGGCGCTCCGGGTTGCTGGGGTCCACCCCCACCTTCTTCGTCTCCTTAGGTGGCTGGAATGATGCACCCTGCTCTGGGTTCACCATCCCGGGCATTCCGAGTTGGGAGGTCTTGGCCAGCGCCACCACTTGCTGGATCCTCTTCTTTTCCTCAGCTATCACCAGGGACTCAGCTAAACACGAGTCGGCCGAAGCACACTCCATGGAGCGTTTGTGGTCCCCCGAGATGGTGATTATGCCGTTAGGACCCGGCATCTTCATCTTCAGGTAGCCCATGTGAGTTGAGATCATGAACTTGGACAGGGCTGGCCTGCCGATCAGTGCGTGGTACGGGCTTTCGAGGTCCACGACCTCGAATTCCAAGCTCTCGGTTCGGCAGTTTTCCCGGGTTCCGAATAACACCTCAACTCAGATTTTACCCATGGGTGAGCAAGAGACTCCGGGCACAATGCCATGAAAGGTCGTCTCGGTAGGTAGCAAGGTGTTCATGGACACCCCCAGCTTCAGCATCGTATCCTTGTACATGATGTTAATGGCGCTGCCATTGTCAATCAGAACCCGACTGAAGCGGACATTGAGGCTTGGTCCGACAAAGGTTGGGTCTACCACCAAGGCGTACGCCCCCGGCTTAGGCATAACTCTGGGATGATCCTTCCAGCTCCACGTGATCTCCATCTCGGACCAGTGCAAGAACTTGGGCACCGCCGGAATCACAGTGTTCACTTCCAGGGCGCGCTGTCGCACACTTTTCCGGTCAGTGGGCTCGGTCACGAAGACCACATAGCTCTGATGTGCCTCCCGGTAGCTGCCTTGCTGATGTCCGGGTTGATTACTTGGGCCTGCACCATTGTCGTTCCGGGTGTGCACCACGTTCACCGGCCAAAGTGGGGGTCCTCGTTGAGGTTGATTAATCCGGATCGCGTTGGCTCCTGAAGCCGGAGTGGGAGGTCTCGGAATGTTGGGTCGAGATGCCGGAGCACCCGGCCGAGTAGCCCCCGTGATGCCCTCCTGCAATGTGTGCTGATACCAGCTGCACTGCCGGGTGGAGTGGTTTTCCGGCTTGTTGGCCTCCAGGGTATGGTAACAGCATGGCTTGTTCAACATCTCTTCATATGTCAGGGGCTTCTTCTGGTCCACCCAAGTTTTCTGTACTTCCTGGCTCTGACCCCAAGCCGGGCCACTTGTCTTCTGACGCTGACTGTTGCCGGCATCCTCTTGATCTCGGGTCACAGCTGCGGCATGCTGTGCGGCATGGTGGTACTCGGGTTGATTCCTCTTCTGGCCAAAATCTTGGCGATCATGGCTTCTGCTCGATCCCGAACGCTGAGGCCCCGCATTCCTCCTGTTGGAGTCACCGACATCCACCAGGGGTTGCATGGGATCTCCAAGCGTGTAGGTATTGGCGATGCGCATGGTCTCTGCCAAGGTCGTCGGCATCTTCCTTTGCAATTTCTGCCAAAGCATTGAGCCGTGCCGACATCCTTGCGCAAACCAGGAGATGGCCTGCGTCTCTACCACTCCTTCGCAAGAATTGCTGATGTTGCTCCACCGGGTAAGGTACTCCCGGTCGGTTTCGTTGCTCCTTTGCCTACATATGGCGAACTGTTGAGGTCTGTTGGGCCTTTTGTACGTGCTGGTGAAGTTGCTGATGAACCCCTCCTCGAAATCTAACCAGCAGTCTATGCTGCCGGTTCTCAAGTTGTTCAGCCAGATTCTGGCAGGTCCTTCCAACATCTGCGGTACATAACGTACCGCCCAGCGTCTGTTTCCACCGGCTATGCTTACTGCAGTTACATAGTCGGTCAACCAGTCCTCCGGCTTTTTGCTGCTGTCATAGGTCTTAGCACCTCGGTTGAGCTGGAAGTTCCGGACAGGCGGCTCCCGCATGATTCGGGGTCCAAAGCAGGCAGGTCCCGGAGATCCTTGCTCTACCACTAGCTCGGATTGGTGAATCCGGTCGAGCCGGATTCTGGCATCGGTCGGATCCAGTTGTCTGGTTCCTATCCGAGATCCCAAAGGATTCTCATTGGGTTGGTACCCAAGTTGCTGCAACCTTGAGTTGTCATCGTTGTGCATGTCTTGTACCGGGATCACAGCTTGCTGCGGGACAGAGGCGACTTCCCTTCGTTGATTTTCCTGCACGTGTGGCGGATTCCGGGGTGGATTACCACGGCTAGCCGGGTTATTGTTTCCTACACCCCGGTCGCCACCACCACGAGTGCTCTCTGCTTGCCCCGAGTTATGCTGCCCGGCTTGCTGGATACCGGCAAAGGCCTGGTCATAAGTCTGCAACTCCTTGTTTTTCCGGAGCACCGACTTCGGCTCCGGCTCTTGCTCTTGCTCTTGCTCTTGCTTCTGCTCGGATGCGAGGAGGAGGCCTCTCCGCCCGATCTCTGGCTATCAGCCCTAGCTGAATGCACTTGTGATCCTTCCCCGGGGTTCTTTTTCTTGAAAGCCTGGTTCTGTCAGTTGGCCTCGACGACCAACTCATTCACTCGCTCCTGCTGCTTGCGCAGAGCCTCACCGGATAGCCCAGCCAGCTCCGCCATGGCGGCTTCGGCAGCCCTAAGAGTTTTTGTCGGCGAGTTGTATACCGGCTTCCCCGCCAGGATCATGCTACCCGCATGACTGGTTGCGGCCCCACCGGCCAGCTCATCATTCACCATTCTGCATTTTTTGCGCAGATCTGCGATACGCTTGTCCCGGGAGTCTATCTTAAGGAATCCGTGAGCTGCATTGTACTCCCGGAGGCTAGCATTGAGCTCACGCCGGATGTCGGCGATCTCTTGCGCTTCGGCGAGCAGCAACCTACGTTGCTCATCCAAGTCAGCCGAAGTGGCCTGGGTGTCTGCCTCAGCAGTTAAGGGGACAGCCAACTTGGCCACCAGACCCGTCCGGGCGACGACGAGGCTGGGACGGCTGCGGATCGCCGTCTCGGGACGTACCTCTTTCCTGAGGGGGTTTGGCCAAACGAACATGGCCGCTACCGGCATCGCCGTCGGCGTCCTGGTACTCCTCCTCGGTTGTCCCGACCATCATGACCGCGACGGAGCTCGTGGTGCGACTGGCACACGGACTCCGGTTGGCGCAGAGCATGGGAGGATCCTCAGCTTCCAGGACATTGTCCGGGTAGCTGCAGATAACCTCGATGGCGACGTAAGTGGTGAAGCCACCGAAGTCGATGATGCATCCGTTCACCGGGAAGGGTTTGTTCCGGAAGCACCCTGCGTTGTCGCTGACGAAATCCATCTCGCCCAGCCTGACGACAAGGCCAGAGAGAACCCGGACGCCGAAGTGAACGGGGGAACCCGTCCGGATGTGTACACCAGCCAACGCCTCTGTCCGCCCCACGGTGGGCGCCAACTGTCGTGGTGGTGTCACGGCAGATGCCATAGGATGGCTAATGTGTGGGGTCGATGGACGTTGGTGGATCCGGGGAGGGATAGCGAGCTGAAGAGCTCACACGGGGAGGATCCCGGTGTAACCGAGATCTCCCAAGAACAAGAAACAAGATCAAAGCGCGAGGGGAAAGATCTAGCAAACACGAACAAATGCACGAAGGCACACAACACACACACGATGTACCCAGGTTCGGGGCCCTCTTGAGGAGGTAACACCCCTACTCCTACCTTCCCTCTCAATATAAGTGTGGAAGAAGGGCTACAACTTGCTCTTAGAGCTCTTGAGCTGAAGAACACGAAGAACTAGATGAACTCGAGGGAGGATGAAGTAAATGCTCTAGGAGTAAATGAGACTAGAGTTTTGGCTCCCAAGTTGGTCTCTGTTTCACAGGAGCAGTTATGGCGCCTTTTATAGAGTTCCGGCCAGGAGGGCCGGAAACCCTAATCCGGCTTGGCCCCACCGGACAGGCCTAACGGTTATGTCGACACCGGCTAGTGCGACCTAGCCGACGTGCTATCCGGCGTAGCCCCTTCGTCATCATTCCGGCAAGGACAGCAGGCGCCGTCCTGGAACATCATTGTCCCCCTGTCAGAGACAGGACATGTCTCTGCCCATCCCGGGTAGCCTTTTCCGGATTGCCAGGCTAGGCATGTCCGGTCTTGTCGTACCGTTGTCGTACCGGCTGACGCGCTCCCGTGTCAGGCGGGAGGTGACCATGCTTCCGTGTCAGGCGGGAGGTGACCATGCTTCCGTGTCAGGGGGGACGGTACTTCCCCCCGCATCAGGCGGGAAAGCCTGCTCCAGACCGTTGACGGCCTTCCGGCATCCCTCATGTCGGTCACCTCCTTGCTAGACCTTGCGAGTCCTTCCTGTACATACCTTGTAACCTGCTAGGACCGAGATAAACGTTCCGGTTAGCACTTACCCGGATTGCCTATCCGGTACGCCCGAGTACTTCTCCTTCCGGGGGTCTACTCGGAGCCATCAGGTCCGAGGTCTCTCCCGGACGCACCGGAGTTCCTCCTAGGATGAGTATCTCTAGGCCTAGCCTCCCGAAGATGTCTTAGCCTATCAGCAAAGACATCTTCGAGAAGCTAGTTCTTAGAGGAACCACCCGCTGATGCTTGTGCCGTTATGAGGGCTCGGGGTGGCTATTTATAGCTGCCAGGGATGACCCTTGCACCTGCCAGGAGGCACCTTGCACTCTACCAGCTCCGAAAGGTCAAGTTGCCCCTCCAGCGCACTAGGGGGTGGCCCTTGCTCTCGCCAAAGGTCAAGCACTGTTGCCACACTGTCGAATTGCGCCGGGATCTGCCCTACCCGGGGGGCAGCCCCCCGACATTATCATATCTAGTTTGTTCATAATATGTTTTTGTGTCACGCTATAACCGTATTAAGCGGAAACATTAATACAGGTGTGATGCGTAAACAACGAATTCCCTAGTAGCCTCTACTAAGACTAGTTTCATTGTTCGATCGATGATCGAGGTTTCCCGATCATAGGGCATGGTGCCGGTCGGCAACGGAAGTCATATCGTTGGAGAACGATATGATGGACATACCCATATTTGTAGGACATAGTCATTACGCCTTTGACCGTGAGACCAACTCTTATTGTTATTCCTGGAAGATACTTTGATTGCACCAAACGTCGTATCGTAATTAGTATGACAATAACGGTGATACTTTTGGGTATCGGAAAGGAGTAGTTGAGACGAGGGGTCAAGAGCGGGATTTGCCAGTTCGCATAGCAGGATAGATACTCTAGGGCCCACTCGGTGAGATTATGTCTAATGAGCTTGGAAGCACGTGACTAGGTCACGGAGACATGAAATCATAGACGAGTACAAGATATCGTTGTCGGTAATGAGGTCAAGCTAGATATGGAGATATCTATGAACGATGCTCGGACACGCTAAGTATCGCCATGGCAAAAGGTTTAAAACTTTACATTCAGGTTTGATAGATGAAAGTCATTTGTTATATCACAGGGATTAATTCATGGGGTCTAGGCCTACGAGTTAGTCATTGATCAGAGAGGAGTCTCGATCATGTATGTTATTATATCGAACCTCTAGGGTAACACACTTAAGGGGTTTCGACAAGACAACCGGAAAGGAAAGAGATCACCGGGAACGTTCCGGGAGAGGTCCGATGGAGATCGGGCAGCGACGAAAGAGTTTTCGGAGCTAGAATAAATTATATATAATATGTTTGATATTAACTAGTGTAATTAATGTCTAAATATGATTTTATATATTTATTTTCGAATTTATTAATCTGATTTCCCTAAATGGGCCTTCTGGTCGAAAGAAGATCCAAGAGGGGAAAATTCCCTAGGTGAATTCGGTGGGGGGCTTGGGGGCGACCCAATTGGGCCAAGAGGCCCACTAGGGGGCCGGCGCACCCAGCCATGCCGCACCAGGCATGTGGGATTAGTCCCACATTGCCTGGTGAGGAGGTTGGCTCCCCCCTGGGAGCCTATATATAGAGGGGCACCCCTGGCCTTTTAATTCACCAATTAATTCCCCAATTCTCTCTCGATTTCGTGATTCTCTTTGTCGTAGTTGCGCCGAGTTGAGAAGGGGATCTCTTCCACCATAGCCCGCTGTCGCGCTGCTAGTGTTCCGGTCCAAGTCTTCCGCTGCTCGTCCTGGACTGGAGCTTCGGAGGCCGTCGTTTCCACCGTGCGTGTGTAACGCCCTACGAGTGGCTGCGCTAGCGGTACTCGGAGGTCTGCTTCCTCTACACGACCTTGAGGTCGGCTTCGTCGGTCCTCATCGACAACGTTTGTGCGGGAACGTAATCCCCGCTTTCGGTCTACAAGGGTATGTATTCCGATCTCCGTTCGTACTACTATATCTGCATAGAATAGATCTTGGCATGTTTTAAGGAGATTGTTGCTAGGAAATATTTTGTTTTATGCACACGATCCCCTTCAATTCCACCCTTCTTAGGGACACAATGCAGAGGACTAACCCATCTACTATCAGCAATAGGATAAATGATACCAGCATCAAAAAGTTTTAATACCTCATTTCTTACCACTTCCTTCATCTTAAATATTAAACAGCATTGATGTTCACAACTGTCTTCGCATCGGGCTCCATATTAATAGAATGTTGACATATAGTAGGAGAAATCCCCTTCAAATAATCCAAAGTATAACCCATGGCTCCACGGTGTTTCTTCAATATTTCCAATAATCTTTCTTATTCTTTACCTGAAAGGTTAGCACTAATAATAACAGGATATATTTTCTTATCATCAAGATGAGCATACTTAAGATTATCAGGCAAAGGTTTTAAATCAAAGACAGGATCCTCTTTAAGTGGAAGTGTTTTACCCAAGTCTTCCACTTTTAAATTATGTTTAAGAATAGGTTGACGGAGGAATATGTCCTCAAGTTCATTTCTTTGTTCCATAAAAGTTCCATCTTCATGATTTTCCATAAATTGTTGAATATAATTAGTAGGAGCAACAGAAATAGAAGCAAGTTGTTCTACTCTAAAATCTTCATTAGGCAATTCAGGTTCATAAGGTGTTTTGGTAAATTTCGAAAAATTGAATTCATATGAATCACCAGTAAATTTAATAAGGATTTTGTCTTTCCTACAATCTATAACAGCACCACAAGTATTCAGAAAAAGTCTACCAAAAATAATAGGACAAGTCTTACTAGCAGCAGAACCAAGTACAAGAAAAGCAGCGGGATATTTAGTCTTACCACACAGAACTTCAACATCTCTAACAATACCAACGGGAGAGATAGTTTCTCTATTAGCAAGTTGAATAACCACATCAATATCTTCAAGTTGGCTAGGACCAATTTTATGCATAATCTCTTTGTAAAGCTCATAAGGAATAGCACTTGAACTTGCACCAATATCACATAAACCATAATAACAATTATCACAAATTTTAACAGATAACACAGGAACACTAGACTTTCTTGGCTTTGCAGGATGAGAGACAACATTAGAAGCATCATCACAAAATATAATATACTCTTCTCCCACATTTTCATAAACAAGTTCTGTAACTATAGCCACAGAAGGTTCAACTTTAATTTGTTCATCAGGTTCTTTAGCTTTCTTCTCACTTTTATTAACCACACTAGCCATAAGAGAATGTTCTTTCACTTTAACAGGAAAAGGAATCGTATCAATATAAGGCTCAGGAATGATATGATCAACAATATTAAGTTCAATGCTTTTAGCTAAAGGAGCAACAGATTTATCTTTATAAGGTTCATGATATTTTTCAAACCCCTTCTTGGGCAAACCGAAATAATCAGCAAAGGATTTATAATAATTTGCAACAACTTTAGAATCAAGACCATAAGCATTATTAACATTTCGAAATACATCAGTGTTCATAAAAGTCTTAATGCATTCAAAGTCATATTTTATACTTGACTCCCTACATTTGTCGTTTTCCCATGCTTCAGTATTTTCTTCAATACGATCAAGAAGATCCCATTTAAACTCCTTCTTATTACGAGTGAATGATCCAGCACATGAGGTATCCAATACTGTTTTATCTTCAAACGAGAGTCTTGCATCGAAGTTATCAACAATAATATTAACAGGAAGCTCATGAATGGGACATCTGAGCATTAATGCCTTCAATCTTCCCCACGCTTGGGCAATACTCTCTCTATCATGAGGCCAGAAGTTATATATAGAATTCCGATCTTGATGAATTTCACTTGGAGGATAAAATTTAGAATAAAAGAGAGGTACAATTTCCTCCCATCCAAGAGAATCCCTGTTCTTCAGCAGTTTATACCAATGCGCAGCTCTCCCACCAAGTGATATGGAGAATAATTTCTTCCTGACTTCGTCCATCGTAATACCTGCACACTTGAACAACTCGCATAATTCATGTAAATACAGCAAATGATCACCGGGGTGGACAGTTTCTTCCCCAACATAGCGGTTATTCATAACACGTTTAACAATTTTCATAGGTATTTTAAATGGCACAATATCATCAGGAGGCGCCTCACATTCTACCTCAACAGCGGTAGAAGACTTCCCAAACAGGAAAGCAACATTTCTTCTCTCCATTATTAAGAAAATAAGGAGACAGAAATAAAAACAGCACTTACAGTTGAAGTTTTCCTTACCAATTCCTCTTACCAATAGCGCTTCACTCCCCGGCAACGGCGCCAGAAAATATTCTTGATGACCCACAAGTATAGGGGGCGTATCATAGTACTTTTGATAAATAAGAGTGTCGAACCCAACAAGGAGCAAAAAGTGTTGACAAGTGGTTTTGATGAGGATTTCATTTTAAACACTAGCTGACAAGTTTTCAGAAGAATTTGATATAACAGAGAAATAAAGTGCGAGTAAATAAACCACGTCAAATATAATTGCAGCGAGTGGCCCAATACTTTTGAGAGCAAACGACAAACCGGTTGTTTACTTATGATGATCAAACGTTCTTGAGGACAAATGGAATTTCTGTCTAGTGCTTTCGCCTCGTATTGATGAATAATCTTTAGTTCTTAGATAAGTGTCGTGTGGGTGAACCAATGCAAATGCACCGCCCTTCCTAGGCCTAGTACATACTTCTGATTATACCTCTTGCAAGCATCCGCAAATACAAGAAAGTAATTAAGATAAATCTAACCATAGCCTTAAACTCTGAGATCCCGCGATCCATCGCGCTTCGGAATACCAACGGGGGTTTAGGTTTCTGACACTTCGGCAACCCCAGAAATGATAACCAAGTACACGATGCATTCCCCTAGGTCCATAAAGGCGAAGTGTCATATAGTCGACGTTCACATGACACCACTAGAAGAATGGCACCACAACTTAAATATGAAAACATCAAATATTAATCAACATAGTTCACTACTAACATCTAGACTTCTCCCATGTCCTCAAGAACATAACGAACTACTCACAACACACCATAATGAACATGATCAGAGGTGATATAATGAAGGATAGCAATCTGAACATAAACCCTAATTCAACGGTTTCACTCAATAGCATCAATAACAATAGCAATCAACACCGGGAGAATTTCCCCTATCAAATACACAGAGTTTAGCCCTAGATGTTACAGCGGGAATGGAGTGGAGTGATGGAGATGAAGGCGTCGGCAGTGGAGATGGTGGTGTTGGCGATGGTGATGGAGTGCAGCTCAATGACGGTGACGATGGCGACTATTTCCTCCCTCCGGGGGGGGGGGGGGGGGGATTTCCCCGACGGCAACGCAGCCTGCCGGAGAGCTTTTCTCTCTCTCTCTCTTTTCCGCCTCGTGGCGGCGGCGGAGATGGTTTATGTCCAACCTATGATTTTTAGGTCTTCGGGGGGAACGAGTACGCGAAGAGGTGCGCCGTGTGGTGGGCCAGGGCGGCCACATCGCCTGCTCGCGCGGCTGGCTTGGGAGTCGCGTCGGGAGGTGGTGTGAGCCCCCTGGGGCCCACCCCAGGCTCCCCTTTTGGCCTTCTTCATGAAATAATTCAGAAATAATTCCCAGTTAGCCACTTTGTTCTACTGGTCTTCGCAAATATTGTATCTTGACGGTACTTTTTCCAGCATAATTCAGACTCTAGGGTTCCGTCCCCCAATGATCATCAATCATGCAAAATAGATGAAATAACATAAGTATCATCTCCAAATACGATATATATCAATGAATAGCAGTAAATTATGATATAAAATAGTGATGCAAAATGAACGTATCACCTGCTCCTGCTCAAAATCACACAAATCATCATACTGTAGAGAACGGGGCATAGCAGAGCTGCGCAGTCGGGGATGCGGAGCCAGCGGCGGGAGGAGCAGGTTGGGCGGAGAAGTTCGGGGCGGTGAGAGCAGCATCTCGGGCCGAACGAATTGGATTCGGTAGGGATGCACGATATCCGGCGGCGGCGTTGGGAGAGGTAGCTGGATCTGGGGCGGATTGAGAAGGGGCTGCGGCGGCGTGGAGATGCGGACCGGCGGCGGACGGGGATGCGGAGCCAGCGGCGGCGGCAACCTTACTTTTTTGGATCGATGCCATCGCGACTCTGGGAGGTCGGGGAGATTTGACGCGAAGGAGGGTAGCGACTAGCGAGTTTTTTTCCCTTTTGCCTCCAGTCGATTTCCTGCGATGGCAGGTTTCGCGTAATTAGAACGAAACCGAGGTGCTAGCCTTCATACCTGTTGGGATCTTTGCGGGAAGCTGTCCAGAAACACCTCGCGAGCAGCTTGGAAAAAAGCTATGTAGGAGCCACATAGTTCTTTTGGGATTCTACGGTTTGAGACCCCAAAATTGTTTTGGAAGCCAAAATAAGTGGCACTTATTTTCCCTAACGAATCCATACATAGTCTTTGTTGGCAATACACTCTTTCCTGGTTGTTTCAACCATGCTCAGTTGACCAGCAAAGAGGTATCTTGAAAGAACAAAAAGGTACTACCTCCGGTCCATATTAACTGTCGGGAGGTTTGAATATGAAGTACAATTTCATACATAGAGCAGCGACACTTTTTTTGGCTTCAAACCTCATAGGCTCATACCAATCCCGTGACCTCTCAGTTAATCAGGGTGCTTACGATGGTCTATTTTGTTTTGAACTTCTTGCAAGCGATTAGCCATCCAATTAAAAAGAGGTAAAGCTCCAAAATGTACCGCTGTCACTCATGTTATCTGCACCCAGTGCCTGCCAAGGTCCAAGCAAGAACCAAACCAGTGGACCTAGCCCACGGGTTGAAACAGGCCGTCTTTTCGCGGATCCAGGCATGTGCCATCCTATCACGGATCGTTGTCCCATTCGGCCCATTCC
Organism: Poa annua; assembly: GCA_026929855.1. Classification (NCBI taxonomy): domain Eukaryota; kingdom Viridiplantae; phylum Streptophyta; class Magnoliopsida; order Poales; family Poaceae; genus Poa; species Poa annua. The sequence continues at coordinate 71,049,435 of CM049431.1, read as the reverse complement.
CCGAAGAGTACATGCATTGTACTCGTGGCCACCTCTATAATAGCAGCAAGATCAGACATCCAGACTCACACACTTGCAGTAGCTATAGCTAGCTTAGCTAGGTCCTCGCTTGACCTACTGCCCGTGAGAAATGGCGTCCAAGGCGTCGGCTTCATGCATCCTCTTCCTTGCCCTTAACGTCCTCTTGTTTACAGTGACCAGTGCCTGCCCTACCTGCGGTGGCTCGGGCAACAATGGTGGACACGGGGGCAGCGGCGGCGGGAGCAGCGGGGGCGGTAGCGGCCATGGAGGCGGCGGCGGGTATGGAGGCGGAAGCGGCGGGAGTGGTGGAAGTACCGGTGGTGGCGGTGGAATCCTCGGCCCGGTCATCGGCGGCAGCCCTGGCGGTGGAATCCTCGGCCCGATCATCGGCGGCGGATCTGGTGGCGGCACCCCTGGTGGTGGGATTATCGGCGGCGGGAGCGGCGGCGGCGGATATGGGGGAGGCGGCAGCGGCGGATATGGTGGAGGCGGCAGCGGCGGTGGGACGAGCGGGTGGTACGGCAAGTGCCCGACGGACGCGCTGAAGCTTCACGTGTGCGCCAACGTGCTGGACCTGATCAAGGCGAAGGTGGGCGTGCCTCCGCCGAACGACCGGTGCTGCCCGCTGCTCAACGGGCTCGTCGACCTGGACGCCGCCGTCTGCCTCTGCACCGCCATCAAGGCCGACGTGCTCGGCATCCACCTCAACCTACCCATCCACCTCAGCCTCATCCTCAACTTCTGCGGCAAGGGCGTCCCGACCGGCTTCATGTGCCCTACCTAACAACGCATGCTACCTAGGTCATCTCCACGCATGAATGCATGCATGCGTTCAATAATCCACGTCGTTGCTTCGGTTTAGCTGTGTTTCTGCATTTGTTTTCGTATCGTTTGAGTTTTGTAGCTTGTACTAGTTGCCATTGCATTTTGGCGGCCGACGGAATGTGTCCGCTTGCAAATCCTCCTTTTCTATTGAACTTGAAAGGCGCACGCCATCTGTTGAATTTTAGTTTTCTTAAGATACATATAGTAATTTGTGATTGCCGGAATGTAGACATGGTTCATTGCAAGATCTTCATCCAAGCGCCGCTCCCCGCTCTCTTTTACTTCTATTTTTTCGTTGACCGTCGCTTAATTACTCGCTCGTGTCGTGTGAGCCAGCACACTGTTCTCGTCGTCGATCTGCATGCCTCGTGCCTCCACACCTCCTATCACCATACTAACCACTCGTGCATCCATGAGGGGAGGTTTCCTTCATATCCTTATTCGATGTAATCAATATAGCCGACGGTCATCTAAAGCTAGGGGAATATTAGGATATCAAAACACTGGACTACTTACCCATCGCCCCGGCTCGATCCTCATTATCGTTGTCTTTGTTCCCCATTTCAACGATATACATTCACCACCACACTTCCTAACCCAAGTGCACAATCTCTGTATTATTGCGATCGAAAAGATTGAATCTCCAGGCACTGCATGCACACAAATATATACATTTCAAAGTATGGAGTCAAATTATACATGTCAAGGATCATAGATAGTGGTGATATAAGAATACAAAGCAAAATGCATCTATGCAGTTTGAAAGCTTGTCGTCAACCACTCTGATTGACGATAGCTAGCCCGACCAAGCGTCATTAGCTGAGTACATGCCAAATCCATACGTCTCGGATCCTCCACTGGTAGGAGAAAAAATCACATACAAATCCAGTGAATAATCATGTGGATAACCTTTCTTAAACTTCTTAAGTAATAAGATCTCTTTATCTTAAAAAAATGTGGATAACCTTTAAATGAGCGGTTTTACTTTTGGTAAAAGCAACATCATCTGAACATCCCAAAGTAACAAAAAAAAAAGAATCCCGTTAAAAAAACTACTCGTACTTGTTAACCGGAGCTGGTGGTAGTTGAACACAGCGATCCAAACCTGGAAAGAAGGCTCCTTCCCCGACATACCAACGTGGAGTTATGTTCAAGTACCACCTCTACCCTGTGAGGACTATTTGACATATCTCCGAGTCGCCTCCAAGAACCGTTTAGGGCTAGGTTTTCTGCCTAGGGAAAAGTCCGGATGTGACAGATCAAGACGGCTACGATAATACCAAGATTGACTTCAACCTGTACTTGATGTTCAAGATCCACTCCACGTTGTTTCTTAGTAGTAGAAAATATACTTGTTCTTGTTCAAAAGGATTCAAAACCACAAACTGACGAACCGACATTCTCATGTCTGCGTCTTGTTCCCGCACGTGAACTATTTTTTTCTCAACCTGTCACCGTGTCACGGGCTAGTGTAGAAATGCGCACAGAGTCGTAGTCATCCCCATCCATATGCCCTAACTCCTGCGACGGGCATGTTCGTACTGCAACGCCCCTCGTGGTGCTTCACGTGCATGTCACTCTGTCTGATTGTCTCGTTGTATTTTGCGCTTGCAATTAGGCAGTTGGGCTCATCGGCTTATCACTAATCCAAATCCCGTTGCCACAAGCAAAAAGTTTTGTTGGCCATGCATCCACCATGCTTAAACCATCGTTGCAGAAAAAAAGTAACAAACTGTAGGGACCCTCGGACAAGTCCGACATGCCCACGTTATGTAAGAGATCACGATCTCAATGATCAGTACATCGCAATCACATAAACAACATAGGTATCAAAGAGTTACATCATTCAAGTCGTACGAATAAAAGTCTTACAACACATAGACGGTCATACGACCAAAGTCAACAAAACTCGTCACGCAGGACGGAATTAACTAAGATAGCGGAAGCTCGTGGCTAGCGACGGCTCTTCACATCTCCGAGCGCAGATTCCCACAGAGCAGTTGACCGGTGACAACTAAGTGGCGAAGTCGTCGTCGTACACCTCCTCCTCGATGTAGGCCTCCTCATTGCAATCTAGACATTTGAATATCCAGGGACGGAGCCACATGATTACAATTACGTACTCGCAAGACCACCTTTAGTTTTAAATCCTCATGATAGTGCAAGAAAAACACTTTTGGAAAAACTGGGATGGCTGCTATATATACGACTATAGGGCTCAGTTTTCGAATACCATGATTTTAGACATAGAGAATACGACATCTCTATATCTTTGTTGAAGAAACATTTAGAGATAGAATTCTCTTCTCTTAGATATAGTAAGGACATATCCAAGTTCAAAACTTTCGTTTATAAAAGTCTTTTAAAACACTAGGATAGGGGTAACCCTTTTTCCTTCCTTGAGATCGGACTGATTGTCTCCCCGAGATCAATCATCTTCACCCAAATTCCGTACCTCCCAGGTACCTCTTTCATGTCTCTTTGTTTTCTCCGGAAACATTTCTCTTTTTAAACCAAATTGCCCATACGCCTAGATCAGTGGCCTTTCCAACCGTCCATAACCGCGGACGCGGCTATTCGAATAGATTTACACTCTGCAGAGGTTGCACACTTTACCCACACCTATCGGTTATTCCGCCGTGTCTGCCACGGCCCGTCATACGACAGCATGCGGGGGTCCGGATAACACGATCAAAACTTTCCACTATGACCACCCTAGTATCGGGGCCTCCCGGTAGGTTTGTTCTCCTCGGCACCGTGTGCTCCACTAGACCTGTTGGTCTTTCCTCGGGACACCACACCGCCACGTCACGAGACCTGCCGTAATCGTCCGGTTGTTGGTCCTCAACAGTGTATTGTCTCTTCCGGACGACAACCCGGCTTCGAGGGACCAGCCCTCATAGAAAGTGTGAGAGCCCCAACACTAAAACAGACAATCTTCCGGCTAAGCCCTACCCATGTCAGGTAGTGTGGTTGCATGGGTTAATTGTTTGAGCGGCTGGTAGGGCAGTACTTTGTTTTTCAAAAACAAACTTCCACACTTCCGACTACTCCCAGCAGCTCGGGTTTTCCTCCATAAAACATTTTTTTTCAAGTGGGTCCCCATCCTATAGTTTTGAGGTAAGATAACAGAATATACTATTTGAAAACTTAATCTTCTTTATAGAGCCTTCAATGACAAGACTTAACAAGTAAACCTCTTCTTGTAATACCTACAGCTATTGTAGTAGGTAACTTAGGTCAAACAATATTTGGGAAAAATAGTTTTCGGGTGGCAAGGCGCCACAAAAGAAGTAAAACATGCATTATTTTGAAAAACAAAACATGCTTGATAAAATAATAAGATTTCATCAAAATGGTGAGGTGGGCTTGCCTTGCTCAAGATACTGTCCCTGGTCTTGCTCTTCGGCGAAGTCGTGCTCAGCTACCTCATACTGCTCTTCCTCGGGTTGCGATTCTACCGTAACATGAAAAACAGACGAGACTAGCGTAAGTCCTAAAATGCGAGTTGATAACAATCTAAAATATAACAACAAACATCAAGCATCACAAGCAGAAAACACAACTAATGCATCCAATATTTATTAGGGGATGTTTACATGTTTTAAGCATAATTCTTAAGGTACTGCTCCTAAAATTAAACCCTTCTATCACATTACTCCTAACAATCATGGGGAACTCTGAAAATTAGCTGTGCATGAAAACTCTTCACCAAACAATAATTAAAAATCAGATAAGGGCTGCTGATGTCAAACTCAAACAGAGGATAGGTTCAGTTTTATAAATCTCCTGAATGCATAATTAACCTTTCTGGTGAGATATGAGTTTTCTCTTTAAGTGAAGATTTTATTCATCAAATTTGGATATTCCTAGCTCAAGTTATCCCAGTTTTAAAATAAAACATACTTCTGACCATTATTTATGTGCAGAAAATAATAAGAATTATTTTGGTGTCAAACCAGTGGGGTGAGTTAGATAAAACCTGTGGATATCCCACAAAATTATCCTTAACATATTTCTATGGACATAGGTGGCTCCACCAATTAAAACTAGACATGTCATAATCTCTGAAATTTCAGAAATGTAATTAAAGAGATTATTTCACTGTTGTTCAGGGATTTATTCACTAAGAATTATCAAGTCACTGGAAAAATCCACATTTGTAGTATGTGATACCTCCAACACATATCTAGCACTTCCAATTGGATTTACCTCAAAAAGTGTTTTTATTGAAGAGTTAAAAATCAACAAACACCTACTGATGTTATTCTTAGAGTAAATATAACTTTTGCTAGAATAATGTCCTGCATGCAAGATTTACCAATATAGGTAGAAATTTTTATAAGCTTTGCAACAGATCCAATATTGCATGATTTGGATTTACAGAACCCAAGTTATTAAACAAATGGTGTCATAGATACTTTTTACTAGATCTATTTTAACACTCAACAGGAAACACATTTTGGACCAAATCCAATGTCACATGGTTAAGAAAACGTGCATGCATGTTACAAAATTTATCCCATCATTTTAGCCACTCCAGATTTACCACAAATGATTTAAAGCTAAACTCTAGATTTACTGGAAAATTAACAGGAAAAAGAATAAAAGGGGAACAGGCCGAACGGGCCAGATCTGGACCAGATCGGCCCAGAGGCCACGCAGAACGGCGCGAAATCACGCGGGGACGGAGCTTGGGCCGGCCCAAACGCGCGCGGCTGCGCGCGCACGGGGAGGTTCAAACCTGGCCGTAGATCTCGTGATCTACGGTCCACGGTCGTCGTCCTCCTCGCGACGCAGCGCGGACGAACCAGACGAGGGGGAGGGAGAGGGTGGCGCTGGCGCTCACCAGAGACCACGCTGGGCCAGGGGAAGGGTGGAGATCGACGGAGGGGACGATGGCGAGCTCGACGGTGCCCTCAACGCTTGCATGCAACGTCGGAAACCATGGCGACGGCGGCGGCGAGCTTCTCGGGTCGAGGACGAGCGCGACGGCTACGGACACCTAGAAGAGAAAAGGAGGGCAGGGGGAGTTAGATCTCGACGAGGCGCGCTCGAGGGGCCAAGAATGGCAGAGAAAGGTGAAGAGGATCGACGATGAATGCCGTGGGAAGAGCTCGGTCTCCGACGGCGATTTCCTCTTCCAGAGCTCGAGAGAGAGCGTGGCTTTGGGTGAGGGTGGTATGGGTGAGCAGAGGAGGAGTGGGGGAACCTCGGGTAGGGTTTTAAGAGGAGAGGGCGAGCTGGGGGCAGCTCCAAAACCAGGGGCGGGTTTCTCGGGTTCCCTCGGGCAGGGGCGGTTTGGGGAAGGGGAGGGGAGTTCTGGTTGGTCCTCTGGGGCAGTGGAGAGGGGCAGAGAGGATGTTGGTCGGGAGGGGACGGGTAGGCCAGTGAGAAGAGAGGAGAGGGGCTCGGATTGGGTGAGAAAGAAAAGAAAAGAGAGAAGAGAGAGGAGAGATTCACCCTAGTCCATGACATGTGGGACCAGGAGGGGGTGTTGTTCTCCTCTTCCAGCAGGTGGAGTAGAAAAGAGTGAGAGAGAAATAGAAGGTGAAAGGTTTGAGTGAAAAGCTCAAATGAATTTGAAAATCTAAGTTTGAATAATTCAAATATGACCCACAAAAGTAAAATGGGTCTACACCCCAAACTTACCTAAATTAAGAGAAGATACTGAACTTACAAAAACCCAAGTCAACTATCTCATTTGGCTTTCAAAGAAAAGAAATATTTTGGTGATAATTAAAAGAATATCCCAAATGGTCATGTTAATTTGATGACCACAAAATCTAGTGAGATTTATATGCAAACAAGTTCTTGTGTGAAAATCTAGAACAGGGTATGGAAGTATATGTGACCTAGATGGAAATGTTTTAAAGGCATGCCAAAAATCATTTAGGGTTTGCTTAATAACAGCTCCTGACTTGGCTAAGCTTTAACAACTATGAAGATCATAATAGTGGATACTTTATTTTGGTGCTATGAGACTTTAGTGTTTTCAATGTCAGGGAACACTAGTGGAGCACACATGACATAAGATGAGCAAACAAAATAATTCTTTACCCAAATTTCTACACACAAAAGTTTCAGCAAGAGGTGAAAATTCAGAATAACACCACAATGCTAAGGCTAGGAGAATTGGGGTGTTACACAAACAACAAGTTCCGCGTACAAGGGAAATAAAACAAGCGAACACCAATGTTTCAAAATGTGTTGTACACATAGGAGTGATTGACCATTGGGTTCCAGGTATGATATCTAGGACGAAGATTGATGCAGCTAGGGGCAAGTGTTGGTAAGCACGGTTGATGAACCTAGGGCCGTGTGCTTGGTAGGCAACATCAACTCCAAACAGGCAAGCAGGCCCGTCAGCTGCGAAATTATCTAATTGTTTGGTTCCATCCGGCCACCGTTTTGGCTGACAAGTTCACTGATGAACCCGAGAGCCAGATCCGGTGGAGTGACTGAATGGGTAGTTTCCGAGGAGCCATACCTTAGGGCTGTAAAATTGAGAGTCCGGGAGCTGCGCAGGGATGGCGGGAGATGGTGAAATTCCGGCTCCATTTGGCACCACATGTATCTCTCTCACCTCCTCTCTGGTGGGTCACCTCCCCATGTCAACGATCCTCACCGGCGGGTCTTCTCTTACCTTCTCCGTTACCAGATTCACGACGTTGTCTTTACCGACGATGTAAGATCTTCGCGTCCGGCACCGGACCGTCGACTACGTCCCCCGTTGTAGCTCTACGCTCTCCTCTCTATCTGATGGATCGGGATCGTAGTTAGGCGCACTGCATATACTAGTCACATATGGTCCCATGTTTGCTCGAGATCAGGAGAAGATTGCTAATTCGAGCTACATCTACAAGTCGAGCAAAGTAGAGGCTGTCCAAATGTTTCAGATGGGTACATCCCCCTTCTATGAACTTGTCAGAAGGTTTAGAGGGGGGCGCTATTGAAGATTAGCATCCAGACCTCCATGGGAGTTTGCATGTTTCTTCGTGTTATAGGCTATAACGACAGGTTCAGAGTCATCCATAATACATTTATAAGATATTGTGAGACCATGTCCCGCTACTTCAAACAAGTACTTGTATGCTTTTGGCGAGCTCTTGCATGAAAAAAAGTAATGGCGTAGCAATTTTTTGTAGTTCTGCACGGAAAGGGTAAGATGCATCATGCAGAAACTCTAAACTGAACTTTGAATTTAATTTTTTTTGCACTCACGGAACAAATAGAACATTTTCATGAGTTCAGCATTATCACGGCAAAAAAAAAAAACGAACTTTACATAGTTGAATCCTAAAGTGCATCGCCATTCGCACGGCTTCTCCTGTGTCATGTGCTCGGCGGTGCCGCGGTGACCCCCCTGCTCTAAGAGTAGGGTACCAATCTCCTCGTCCCAGCGGCAACGCTTCTGCTCGTCTTGGTGCAAGGGCAGACCATGGAGGGGATGGCGTTGATGAAGGTGTCAGGGACAAAATCCTCCGCCCTAATGGCTAAGGCCAACGCCGACGGATTGTATCCCTTGATCATAAGATCCTCCTCTGGCTTCCTCTTCGGTGTGCACATTTCCGCGCCAGAGGAGCTCCCCGCCTCAAACTGGCGCGTCGCGCAGCGCCAATCGAATTCTGGCACCACACAATAGAGGAGGGCACACGATGGTGTATGGTTGTAGTTGGTGTAGCTCGCTTTTGAGTGCCGTCGGAGTCGACGAGCTTCCTCTGATCCTTGCCAGAGTTATCGCCATCGTCCCACGCGCTAGCCGCCCCCGTGCCCGATTGAGGCACCACACTGCCACATGGCGTTGTGACAGTGTCGGATCTATAAGCGGCGGTGGTAATTTGGTTGCTGACGGCAAGTGCGGGTGTCTGGTTTGGTGAGCGGCGGAGGCGGAATGGCACAAGGTTCAAGCTGTATCGATCCCTCCACACCATAAAAATATATGCGAGGGGGGAGGGGGTGGGGGCGAGATTGATATGGCCCGTACAATGTTTATACGGGGTCTGGACTGAGATCATCCCTAGAAGTGCCAGCAAAACTCGGCCTATAGAAAAATCTTGATTGAGGGTACTGAAAACTCAAATTTAGTTTGCATCCACGCGAGAAAGGAGAAGTGCCTTCGCGAAGAAATTCAGACAAACATCAACATTCAAAGACAATTCAGAGTTTGTATACAAACATAATTTACATAATTATTCACAAAAGTAAACTAGTAACATGCGGGACACATCTTACTAGCAAAATGCCCTTAAAGCGCGGTGATGGAGGCGGTGGCGTTCAGTCAGATTCGAGGTCGATCACCATGGCCTCCCCGCTCACTGGCATCGGAGACGCTCCAGCGCACGTTCCTCCGCCTCCTGGCGCTCAAAGGCGTAGAGGGCATCCTCCACATCCTTCTCCTCCTTCGCGACGATGTTGACTTGGGCGCATTGCAAGCGGCTAAACATTCACGTCTTCGCACGCTGCTTCGCCTCCTCAAAGTCGACGAATAGTTCGCGACAATCTTGTCCTCGTCGTTCTCCCCGGACGCCACGTAGTTGTGGTAGCCATCTGCTGCTGATGTACCCTAGGAGAGTGTAGCGAGCGAGGGAGGGGACATAATTGAGCGTGCCGCAATTCTTCGCGTCGAAGTTGCGACTGTGACAGAGTTCCTCCTCGGTCTTGAGGAGCTGGCCGCGGGAGCCGACGCGTGTATTGGGCTGGTGGGTGTCATGGCGCACGGCTGCGATGGGGATGCGGTGGCGGAGCTCTCGGATTTACGGGTTGGAGTGTGTCTGGCAGCGGCGGCAGACAGGTCAAACTCGCGCGGCGGAGGAGATAGAGTTTGGTCGTGTATTGTTTATGGGCACTGCTTACACGCTTAGATAGCGAAACCCACGTATCGCTGGAAAATACCAAGATAACCTGATATCAGTTCTGTGATGAGAATGAATCAATTTATCATCTTTTCTTTCACTACCCAGCTGCAAAATATGTGTGGAACTGTGGACCATGGTTGTCAGGGCTATTGGGGCTCCAAACAGACCTGGTTCTTTCTCACAATAATTTTGGTGGATTCCTCAATTCCTTCCTGTAAGTAGGAATGTCCCGATCACGTTGATAGCTGCTCTTTGCTGGGAAATTTGGAAATTCCGAAACCGTGCTTGTTTTGAGTGGAAGCTTATTAAATCTCCTAATGAACTAATCCGTTACTTGTGTGTGTTTGTTAAACACCGGGCAGGTTTACATAACTCTGCAGAACAGGAGGATTAGCAGGCTGGAGCTGTTAAGTTGATGAACTTAGCAACTGCTTCTTCGGTTTGTAATTCTGGAGAGCAAGATGGAAGCAATCCCCCCATGTTGCTGATGAAGATGTGTTCTGTTGCCTGGAAGAGATGTCTGGAGAAGGTTCGATGTCACCCACTTTCACTTCTGCAATGCGATGTTGGAGATGCTAGGAAAACTTGCCTCGTCATTTTGCTGTCAGTTGTAATGGTTTGCTTAAAAATGTTGGCTCGATACTATGTGCAGCTGTGACTGTCTGTTTGCTGCCCCTCTGTTAGGCTTTGACTCGTTTTGGACATGTTTACCGATGGTTCGGAACGATGTATTTTCGTTATCTGATGCTGATGAAATCGACCGGTGAGGGCCGCTTGTAAGGAAAAGTTCAGTTTTCTGTGATGCTCTGACTAAAAAATTGGCCCCAGCCCGTCGTAGGTCGCCAGGATTTATCAGTTTAGCCCGTAAGACAGAACACATCTGCTTGGTCGGATTCTGTTCTGAATACCCTCACCTACCGTCCTCCAGGACTGAGGATCCCCAATGGCCAAATCACTCGAGAGCACACCAGCCCAGGCGGACGGAGTGCCTCGTGCACGGGCGGTGGCCGTGGTCGGCGCGGGCGCGGCGGGGCTGGTGGCGGCGCGCGAGCTTCTCCGCGAGGGCCACGCCGTCACGGTCTTCGAGAGGTCGGACCGCGTGGGCGGCACGTGGGCCTACGACCCGCGCCCCGACGGTCCGGACCCGCTGGCCGGCGGCAGCGCCGTCCACGGCGGCAGCAGCATGTACGCGTCGCTGCGCACCAACCTGCCGCGGGAGCTCATGGGCTTCTCTGGCCACGCGAGCCTCGCCGGGCGGGTCTTCGCCGGCGACCCGCGCGCGTTCCCGGGCCATCGGGAGGTGCTGGCCTTTCTGCGTGCGTTCGCCGAGGACTCCGGCGTCGTCCGGCACGTCAGGCTCCGCGCCGAGGTGGTGCGTGTGGCGCCGCCCCTCCCCCTCGGGGAAGAAGAGGAAAGGTGGAGCGTTGCGTGGCGCGGGGAGAGCGGCGAGGTGGCCGTGGAGGCCTTCGATGCCGTCGTCGTCTGCAACGGGCACTGCACCGTGCCCCTCGTGCCCAAGCTACGAGGTCAGTGAGCTAGGTGCCCGTTCGTTCCCGGCACGGATTCTCTGACTTTTCTTCTCTAACTTTTCCCTGACTTTGGGTCACTGACTTGTGGGGCATGCCGGATGTGGGACCCACCTGTCAATGAAACAAAGTCAGGCTATTCCAAGTCAGAGAATCCACACCGGTTCGTTCCACACTCTTCACTCACTTCAGATCGGCTGAGGTAAGTAAATAATCAGCTGCAGTCAGCTAATTAAGAGCAATGTCCATTTACGCGATTCAGGAATTGGCAAGTGGCGAGGGAAGCAAATGCACAGCCACAATTATCGCATTCCTGAACCATTTCGAGATCAGGTAAGTTTGCTTTGGTTTGATGAAGCACACCCTCGCTCCCTTACGGTACGAAAAAAAAAAGAATGTGTTTGGTTTGATATTTCTGCAGATCGTTGTTGTGGTAGGATTAGGAGCCAGCGGAATCGACATTGCTAGAGAGATCTCACAAGTGGCCAAGGAAGTGCACATCGCGTCAAGAGAGAACCAACACAGGCTGGGAAAGATTGACCTCTACCCGAATGTCTGGATGCACGCTGAGGTTCAGAACTCTGATCTTTCCTGTTCCTGTCCAATCTCTTCCTTTTCCAACTCGATAAACACCCACTAGTTAGATCGTATATCAGGTGAACTCCCTTCTTCTTTTTCGGATTGATCTCTAGCTGATTTGTTGATCAGGTGGCCTGCATCCAGGATGATGGCCAAGTGCGTTTTACTGAAGGTGCGGCAGTGACGGCAGACATGATTCTTTACTGCACAGGGTACCGTTACCACTTCCCGTTCCTGGACCTGGAGGAGCTCACCGTCGACGAAGACAACCGCGTTGGGCCTCTGTACAAGCACGTCTTCCCCCCAAAATACGCGCCATGTCTCTCCTTCGTCGGACTGCCGGTCAGGGTACGCCCAGCCTCTCACACCATCACACTGTTCATTCAGAGATTCAGATAGCACCGGGGGTGCTAATTTAAGCTGACGCCGTCTGTTGCTCGTCCACTCCGAGCAGACCATCATCTTCCAGTCGTTCGAGCTTGAGTCCAAGTGGGTGGCGCGCGTGCTGTCGGGGAGAATGGCGCTGCCGAGCGAGGAGCGCATGCTGGCCGCCGTGCGGGAGCATTACCGGCGAATGGAGGAGAGCGGGAAGCCCCGGCGCCACACGCACGTCCTCATGCCTGACTGGGTTAGTACCAGCTCGATCGGCTTCTGTAACCATTTGGCGACTCATGTCTGATTGGAATTGCGACTGGCTTTGCCGGCGGCAGGTGGAGTACATGGACTGGCTAGCGGAGCACGTCGGCGAGCCGCGGCTGGAGGCACGGAGGCGGGAGATGTATGAGAGGGCCCTTGAGTGCATTTGGTCCCTTGACGGGGGATATCGTGACCAGGGTGATGCATTGTAGCCTTGTCTTGTACTAGGATCAAATGTGCGCTTGGTTAGAGCATTTTACCGGAACTGGACTGGACGAGGGGTCTTGCCCTTAATGGCGTCCCTCAAACTAATCTTCTATATTTATTTTTGCTCATTTCTATCTAATTTCTAAAAATACATCATTACAAAGTTCAATAGTAATTCAAATCGGTTTTGCTAGTTCTAAGTCGCCTGAGAACTCACGAGTTCTAAGTCGCGTCCACCACCATTTGATCATGCGTCAAGATGCGTGCGTTTTTCTTTTTTCTTTTCTTTTTCACGCTTTTTCTAGTTACAAGTGGTTTGCAACTGAATTTTTTCCAGTTGCAAGTTGGTCGAAACTGATTTTTTTTTAGTTACAAGTGGGTTGTAACTGGATTTTTCGGTTGCAAGTGGGTTGCAACTGAATTTTTTTGGAACAATTTTTTAATTTGAATATTTTTTAGCCAAAACTTATGCGTATGTCATGCTTACGTCACCCGACTTAGAACTCACGAGTTATAAGTCGACTGAGGTCTAGGCACGCCCAATTCAAATATACAAAGTACAATACTAATTTATATTTTTATCACTCCTATGTAATTTCTAATATGTATAAATTATAACAAGAATTCAAATTCATCAAGTTCCTGAAAACAACACATGTAAATCAAATCGGAGCTACGGTGTTTCCTTTGATCGCCCATAAGTGTGCCAACATAAGTGCGCCATGAGTTAATTTTAAAGATGCTCGTGGGTTGTTTCATCACGAATTTCACTCACTCTCAACGATCTTGTTGTGCATAATTACACAAGCATTAATGATCTCAAGCATTTTACTGAATGATCAAGATAAAGAAGGGTATTGGACTATGCCTAGCCTAGACCACACCAAATGCCCGCTCCATATCTTTGCGGATAGACTCTTACTTCTTTATAAAATGGCAATTTCTCTCGCTAACAGGATTACAGGTAGTCTCAAATGTTGATAAATTTAGATAGATGTCATTCGTAAGGTACTACCCTTTATCATACTCGATACTATTAATCATATACTTACACTCCAGATCTTGGCCTGGATAAAGTCTTTGAAACACCGGTGAGCGTTGGAGAAAATTAATGGCAGTGTGAGCACCAGTCATGCCAAAAAATGCGTGCCAAATCCAAAGATCATAATCTGCGACAGCCTCAAGTATGACACTACATGATCCATAATGTCCTGACCTATACATTCTATGCCAAGCCAATTGGAAGTTCTTCCAATTCCAATGCATGTGATCGATGCTTCTAAGCATCAATGAAAATTCTCTTGTTTGGCCTCATGCCAACGGACGAGTTGTGTCTACCATATTTGGTGCTATCATATATGACTCTCCAAACACTTTCACTAATGCATTGCAAAATCTGTAGGTGGTTTCAACGACAGTGGTTTTAGTCAGACGGAGATACATATCAAACAAATATGAGGGAACTCCATATGAAAGACACTGTATGGCAGACATGCATTTCTGAAGGGATGAAATTCCAAAAACACCGGTGATATCTTTTTTCAGCTTGAAGTAGTCATCATATTCCCAAAAGCCATGCACAATTCTTCTGAAAGCGGCGGCGAAATTTATGAAACAAGTTCAATGGTTTCTCAGCAAAGTAGTCATTAAACAAGAGCATCTAACCAATTGATCTATGCCGATTCTTGTTGTCCATCCACCCTTTCTATAATCATCCATGCTTCAACGCGACATCATTTTCTGCCCGCTTGCGCATCTGGAAGAGTTGCCATGACCATCTCATTATCTTCGTCATCGGCAGAAAGGGCGGGTGTTTACCCTATCATTTGAAAAAACGTGAATTCATTATCACTATCCGTAGCCTATTGTACAAAATGAAGCAATGAAACTAGGACAAAAATCAATAATCAATAAAATGAGCCCATCGGTGAATAGTCGAACACCTTGAGAGGCGAGAGGGAGGAAGAGGTGGAGCTGGCTGAATTAGATATGTCGGGTGTAAAATGAGGGCGGAGACCGATGGCAAACATGCATGCGTGTTCACTACAGCTAAACCTCACGGTGCGAATCAAGTTGGTGACGACATGGGTGGTGGTGCTCGTGCGATTCCTCGGCGAGAGGAAATAAAAGGACGAGGTGGTGGGGCAAATGAATCAAGTCTTGTTGGTCATGTGTCTACAAGAATCCTGGCCCTCCGGGCAATGTCCGACACTCCTGAAGAGGCCCCCAAATTTGCGTCCCTCTTGGAGGTGTCAGATACAAATCGGCTCGGCCCAGACACTTGGGTGTGCTGTTGTGGGCGATTTTTAAGTCCGGACCCATATTGGACCTTTGGGATGGCGGTCAACTGGGAGCTTGTTGACAGTTTGAAGGTAAGCTGTTTGGGTGAATGGTGAGGGCCATGTTAAATTAAAACTAAATTTAAACTAAGAGGAAAGGGTTTTGGGCACTTGAGAGAACAAACTAGGATTACTAGTAGAACACAATTTAAACCAAGCAAAACAAGATTTTAGTACCACATAGAACAAATAAAAAATTATACAAAGCAAAATTTTGGACTAAATGAAACCACATTTTGCACTTGCAAAACGCTTCCCAACTATAAGAGCAATGGTATTATGGATCTGGATTAAACCCATAGCAATGGAATATGGCATGATCCATTCTTTTTCATCAGCCCGAGGAACGGGTGCATATTGCTGGGCTTTTGTTACTAGCTGGGCCACATGTGCTACAGTCCAGCTGTGCTAATGTTTAACCTGAGTAATTCTTCCGTAACGATCGCTCGGGGGCTACTTAACACTTTCCGTCCTATTGCATTTATAATATTCCATCCGTATAAAAATAAGTGTCTCAAGTTTATCAAAATAGAGATTTATTTAGATAAAATCATATCTAGATACATTTTATTTTTAACAAATTTGAGACATTTATTTGTGTACGGAGTAAGTGGATTTGTTCAGTTTGGTGGGCCCGAAATCACCAAATCCGATGCAAATAGAACGCTGCGGCAATGTCGGTCATCATGTCCAGCCTCCAATTAATAGTTAATTAATATATAAAGAAAGGTTAAGCATTTCACTTTGCATCATGTTTATTTTTGTCACGTCTTTCTCCTTCTTTTATTCTTCTTCTTTCACAAGAACCGTGCTGCAGTTTAAAAATATCAATGGAGAAAAATCAACCACTATAATAAAATCTGAATTAATCATACTATGTTCTCTTGGAAGAAATAACTAATAGATTAATCACTTTTTAGTGGGAAGATGGTCAACTAGTGAAAAAAAAACTATTTGAATTAGCTAGCTCCCTCATGAGTCATGACAGTAGCCTGTCACCATTAGAAATACCATCGCTGAATACATCTTGACGGAAACTGAAGTATCACAAATCTAATGCACTCTACTCAGTCAAAGTCAGGAAATAAAAATGCAAAGTTCGTAGTAGGACGTGATCGCGTTTCTACACAACACAGTCAATGGGTGATCTGTGCTGGCGTTTGGCCTCAGGGTAAGGACGATCGATCCGGGCGGACGCGACGTCTCGTAGCAACGTTAACAGTTGGCCGAGAGGCGTTTGATTTTGCAAGCCACACGACACGAGGACTAATTTGTTTGACACCAAGCAGATCAGCGGTGACTCTCTGGGCTCACACACGTCGGGATCGGCGAGAAAACAATGGCGGAAAAGCGAGGTCGGGTCGCCGTCGCCGTCATCGCCGCCGCCCGGCGTCGATCGGCCTCCGCTCATAACCCGGCCTAACTGCACTGCACGCGCGTTCATGAACTCCGGCCTGCCTCCCGGTTGTACCGCACGTCAACGACCGGCCGGTGTATGCTGCTGCATCTCTCTCAAACCTTTCGCTATCTCACTGAGGACTCTGCAGAGTAACATTTTGATTTGTGGCTATAACTTGCACTATGCTATGCACAACGTAAGCAATGGCGAAACGGCACACCGCCGGCCTGCACCTGATCGCTTATCATGTGAGGAATTAATTAGGTTAGTTCCCGGGGTCTAACTGGCCTTTGGAGATACCCAAAAGAGAAGGGGGGAGGAATCTTGCCGCGGATAGACTTCGCGAGCGACGCAATCTCTGATTAGTTTTTCATCAATTATTGCGCGGGGGCTTTGACCCTGGAGATGCATCGACGTGTCTGTCTGCTACTTAATTATAGTGTTTTGCTTCCTCTTTTCCAAGCTTTGCGAAATTTATAGGTTCAGGTAGCCAGTCAGCTTGCCAGCGTGCACACACGTAATTATCTATCTGTATCTGAATATGTATTATCATGCAGGAGTGATCCAGTCGGTGAGAGTGAAACGTATTTAAAATGTGGATCTTGCGATCTCGGGCTTGGAAGAGCCGCGGTCCATGAGATTACTCGACAATGTAAGCACAACTACCTTCGGCTGCAGAAAATAAGATTTTCTTCTGAATTTTCATCATTGACTCCCTCTGTTCTAAAACAGATGATGTTCTCATGCAGTTTCCAGTAACTTCAAGTACTAATAGTAATATGTAACTAAATTAGTATGTTCAAAAGGTTTTTCATGTAAAATTTTATATTGAAATAAAATCAATCTTTTTTATAAGTTACTAGTGACTAAGGACAGATAAGTCTGACTGTATATATATATTGGTGTAGAAGGAGTAAACTTTCTCATTCAAAAATCGCAACCCATGGATGTTTCAGTAAGGCCAACATGCAAGGATCCTGGAAATAAAAACAGACGGCGATCGATTAGCTGATTGTGTTAATTAGCAACATACTAATCCAGCATATATCAATCTGTTTGCCGGGTGCCTGCTCCCTAATAAGGAACCCAGGTTCGAACCAATCCTCCTCGGAAAATAAGCATGATTGCTCTAACCAGGTCACGAGTCTGATTTTCCAATGCTCAAGGGCCTAAATCATTCTCGCGCCATGTGATTCTCATCCTGTCACGCATGATCCATCTAATTATCTTAGAAAAGAGGTGCATGATCGATCACTAGTTGTAACAGTGCATGAGAATGGGCTCAAAATGTCAGATCATGTGCATGGAGATTGGAGACCAGCAGACATCTGATTTTTCTTGTGGGTATTGTACTTCCGATGATTGGTGAACTAGTTGTCCTAATATGGGGAGAATCCGTCTGTTGATCTGTTTCGTACTCATCGGAGTTGATTGAACCGGAATGTAGTTGAGGAACTTTTGGATGTAGAAGGAATGCCCATTTCATCAAGTTAGAGGAAAAAAACAGAGCATGGTTCTGGACTTATGGTTATAAGAAAATCCTGGCCAAAAAAACAATACAAAAGATCATGGAAACCACCTAGCTAAAATAGGCCTAAGACACCACACCACGAAGGCAATGCGGAGGCCAAAACAAATTTCAAGTCAAAAGTTGTTATTATATCGATTAGAATAATTTGTGTAATATAAATTATTTGGTTTTCAAATCGGCTTCCCTAACCCGGTGTTTTGTGGCCTTGCGGCGTGCTACTCCTCCCCGTGAAGGAGCAGCTGGAGACAATCTACAATGAGGTGGTCTCAGCGGCAACCGGTTCGTCCGCATGGCTCGGTTCTAGGAGCCTTGGCCACGATATATTCCAGATTCTTCGGTTGCGGGTACCTAAGGATCTGTTTGGGTCTGGCTCTTGACGACCGAGCAGTTTGCAGGTTGTGTGCCACGTGGACAAGCCACTCCATATCAAGGAGGGTGATGGGACCACCAGAAGGCTCTATAGCCGGTCGGAGCCATCACTGGCGGCGCCAAGCGGAGTCATAACCTTATTGAGGGCATATTCCAGGTAGTTCGCGAGCTCTCCCAAATTGTTGCGGGGAAAATCCCTAGATCCATTATGAGTCGTAGTTAGCCACACCTAGCATTAATTGTTACCCCCCGTCCCTTGGTGCAATGTGTGGGAGTTGGAACTTACTTGTGCAATCATAGGAAAATGGTGGGGTTCGGGAAGGTGGAGTGGCGTGGCATCTTTCGTGTCGACAACGACGGGGCTCAGCGGCTTGGCATAGAGGGGCCTCGACGACATAGACATGTTGATGGACGAGCGCAGGATGGTGGTGCCGTTTTGTGCCGCCGGCGGGAGGGGGGCGACAAATGGCTATGATTTTAAAGGACATGCAACTAAATTGGTTGATGTCTTTTCATTCAGATTTTGAAAAGAAGTGTTGGCTTCTTATGTGACTTTGGAACTCCAGCCTCGCCGGCCACTGCTCTAAGCTAATGGAAACTAGTCCTCACGATTTCCTACCTTTCTACAAGCTAACTTCGACATTGCCAGTTCGTTTACGCCAGCTGAACCACTACGACGTGAGCAGGAGTGTTCCTACCCTCGAACACCCTCGCATCCCTTTCAAGCCAGATTTTCCTCATTCTTGTGATATTCATGCACGTGGCGAGCTCCTTTCTTCTCTTCTTTGACTTCTTGTGCAGAATTTTGCACTACCATTGCCTAACACTTGCAGCTGATGCTTGTGCAACGTTAGGGTGGTGTGCCTTAGGGCCAAACTTGAAACAGAATTCTTTGGCGAAAGGGCAATTGAGCATGATGTGCACTAGGGTTTCCTCTTCTTGTTCACAGAGAGTGCACAATGCCGGCTTTGGTAGACCTCTCTTCTCGAGCGTGTCTGCAGTCCAGTGCCCATTCCTTAGCGCCAGCCACGCAGACATCTTGTCCTTTAGCAGCGGTTTGCTTTCCCAAAGCGACTCGACTTAATCGACAACCATATTTTCGAAGAAGATGGCCTGGTATGCAAATTTGTTGAGTAACTCCCATTTCTGGTCAGGCCTGACGGCTAAGATCAATATGTTGATACCTATACTGAAGATGGGTTCACGGATCTTTATCGGAAAAAAGATGGGTTCACGGATGGATGACTGAATGACCGGTGCTTGGTTTTATATGATCTGCGTAGAAGGTGTGGTCAGAGCATGTGGCTCTGATCATGGTAACACTTTTCATCAACCATGTAGGAGAAGCTACCTTTGTCTTGAGAGGATGGTTTTAGATTGATCAAAATTCTACCTCGCAAAATTTTGTTGAATAATTTAATGAAATTTGCTGTGTGCATCATTAAATACAGAGGCCCGGATTTAGTCTTCATTTTCAAAAACAATGTGGTATGGATTTGATATACTGGGACCTGGCTGGCTGAATCGATCAATGCTGCTTAATTTCTTTCCCTGATTTCTGATAGTGAGGTGCTACCCTCCTTTATGATCCGTACGTGCTCGTAGCTACCATTCAAGTACTAAATGCTAAACATTCAGGGTTTCCGTTTTGATTAAGCTTCCACTATTTACAATTAACAAACATTTCACCTTTTCAAAAACAGGAATAATAATTTTTTGGTTCGTCACGACATGCATGAATGATTTGATTGATTTCTATCATAGACGATGTGTGTCACCGTTCTTAGCATTGGCGTGAAGTATCTAATCGAGCAGTAGTTGAGACTATCAAGATGAAGACTATCTGGCTAAATGCCAGGAGTCCATGGACTATGAGAGATTATTGCCGAATTTACTAGCTCAATTATTGGCCCAGTTGCACGATTACCTATCTCCAGTTCCATCCACATTTTTAATCGGTTTCGTGCGAGGCGGAAAAGATGAAACATTGAAACTCATCAAGCTGCATCCGCTTTGTAGCTGGTGAGGATATTCAGCAGTGGTCGCTGTGGTACACGAACACTTGGGACCTAGCTTTACGGCAAGGTCGTTTTCAAAACTGTTCTTTGATACTTTGAATCTTTTTCTTTGAATCTTTGGTAGAGTTCACATGCAACCTAGGATGTGTTCGGTTCTGGAACCACGGGGGACGGAACGGAACCATTCCATTCCGAGGGCATGGAACGGTTCTGACCCCGTGTTCGGTTCAAAAAATTCGAGGAACGGAACGGTTCCGACACCGTGTTCGGTTCGGAAAAATTCGAGGAATGGAACGGTTCCGACCCGTGTAATAATAATAATTTTTTTCCTAATCTGAGTGAACAAGCAGCTAATTAATCAAGATTTGAAATAATTAATCAAGTTTAGGAATAATTAATCAAGATTAAGAATAATTAATCAAGATTAGAAAATAATTGATCAAGATTAGAAAATAATTAATCATGATTAGCGATAATTAATTAAGATTAGCGATAATTAATTAAGCTTAGCAATAATTAATCAAGATTACTTTTTTCGTTAGCGAGCCGTTCCGCGGCGTCCGGCCGATTTGAAAGGATGACTTGGTTCCGCATATCGTAGGAATATTCCGTTCCGAGGAACCACTCGATTCCATTCCTTTCGTCCAACCGAACACAGGAACGGGTCCTAGGGACGGAACCGACCCGTTCCGTTCCTCCTAATTCTGGAACCGAACGCATCCCTAGCTACGTAACGTCATATCCCGGAACAGAACGGCAAACAAGGGCGTCTCCAATGCTTAGGGGGTCAGAAAATTGTTACTTGTGTAAAAATTACATACTCCCTCCGTCCGGAAAAAGATGTCTTAATTTATCTAGATTTGAATGTATATAGTACATCTGAATTTAGACAAATTTAAGACAGTTATTTCCGGAAGGAGTACATCTTTTTTGCGCAATTCTGTGTGCAGACATAAAATGTCTAAATGTACACACATATTTATTTCTGGATTTTCAGAACTTGTTCAAACGAATTTAATATGTAATTTTCATAACGGTTGCATCTAAACCAATCTAGACATATGAGTCAAAACACCACGTATATAAGCTTGTGTAGTTTCTAAAGGTATTGCAAAGAATAGCTAGGACTATGCCATAATTTGCTCTTCTGAGACGGAGGTATGAGGGGCTGATCATTTTCATTTGCAGTTTTGACATGAACCTCACATTATTGGACGGATTTGATATAAAACCTATGCTAGCGTGCTACTAGTATGTTTTTTTAGGGTAGTCATTCTAGGGTTCGTGGTTGTTGGTCCAAATTCCGCTGCCGCCTACACACGCAGGCATGCATCACCAAATATGGTTTGCCTGCCCAGTAATGCTTGTATTAGCCTTTCCAATCGCGGAAGGGCGGGTTAAGCCAATAATTAGCTAATTAAATCATATACGACGAGCAATCAAACATACATACCCATCACATCCTATGATGTATCTGATTGATTCAAGTAGCTGAGATGAATAAGCAAGACCAAATTGCCAATTCAATTAGGCCGTGACCTAACCGTCACTTGTGTTTGTGGCCTGTGCAGGCTCATCTCCATTGAGTCCATGTCACGCATGGTTCTTGTGGCATCTCTATTTGCAGCTAACGCAAGCTTTTGCAGTAGAAAATTCAGTGCAATATATTGTAAGTACATCTGTGTGCTGTGATCTTACAAGGATGCGACAGCGACAGAATCATCGCCTTGCGTAAATAGTCTATTCGTTGATTCAGTATGTATATACATTGTGCTGGCAGAAAATGAATCTTTGGATTGGACACAACCACAAGAATCGTACAGGAAAAAAACCGAAATACTATTCAGTGTGTGAATAATAACCATGCAAACATCCTTTTTAGAAAGAAAAGAAAAAAGTCATGAAAACACACAATCAAATATATCATCATCGCCAGTTCATGCAATTTACTGACTGATCAGGAGCTCCGAAAAAAAAGAAAAAAAAAGGAGCTCGTAGCTCCGCCTATCATGCATATCGAAATCATGTCAGCCATTTGCATTAAATTAATGGTGGCGTTAATTCTAATTCGCTACTTGCCGCGCTGTCATACGCCGCATAATTGGAACTGCTCGAATGAGAAAGAAACTCGAAGGCGCAAACGAATAATCAAGGTAGCAGCTTAGGTAAGCGAAAATGGCTGGCACCATAAATTATACTTATCACCTGCACATGAGGCAAAAGTCAAAACTCGAGTTTGTGAGCAAGACAGGCAGAACTTGAGATTTCATATATTCGTCCAGCGGGGAGAAAGCTCGACCGAGAAGGTGTACGTGCATATTTTAAGTATCTTAATTCTTACCCTGCCTACAGCATGGATAAATTGGCTAGTAGTTCTTTGTGATGCGCATGTGGTGGACATAGCTTGCATAATCACGTGAACATAGCAAACTAACCATGCAATAATTAAGCTTCGGAGAAGAAGAATTTCCGTTTCGTACTTAGATCGCGTGGGGACCACTGCACGAGGATGCAAGCAAAAGTTGTTGCCCTATATGGATGGATCTACCCTTGTCCATTTGTGAAGAGTGGGCATAGATCACCGTTCCCTCCCTCTGATCGGATTCGGATTTAGATGACTCTGATATACAGTAAAAAATAGATGCATTAAACACTTAAAAACGTGTCTAGATGCATCCGCTTTTACCTATAAGTATACCTGGTCATGAGCAGACCAACCTAAAAATCTCAGTGGCCAATCCGTAGAGCCACATACCTTAACCCCACCCCTTCGTTTCTAACCACGACAGACACGATATGCAATTGTAGATTTAGGACACCATAAAAATGAATCCGCGGTCACCGGCAATCCTGTTAGGGTGTAGGGTTTAGAAGTTGATTGTACAAAACTCGTCGACGCTTCGCCGCCGCTAGTGGGCTCCCTGTGTATGCAAATCTTTAGAAATAAAAGCAAATAAAAAAGAAAAAATAAACGATCAGACGGACTCGATGCATCAGGTTGTTAGGTACAGTGGCTAGAAAAAGGCGGATATGGGCTGGACCATGTCCGTTTAGTGACCCAAACGGACAAAAAACATATAAAAAGAATGTCCATTTTAATCGCCACGTTGGAGTAATTCTAATTACTCGATGTGTACTTAGTGTTCTGTACTGAATGTGTGAGAGAGAGCAGCCAAAAATCGAAGAAAAAAACTCGAAGTAGTCTCAAACTCCCCACGAAGGATCGTATATATCAGCCGACTGCTTGCCGAGATAAGAAAAAATGGATGGATTCTAACGGACAAGGGTCGCCACGTCAACGAGTGTCGCCGCTGCTGAGGACTAGCTACCTAGGTCGTAGCTGCAGTCCATCAAGAATGGACACATTTGTAATTTGTCCCTGTATACAGGGGGAAGACGTTGTCATCTATGGACGCGTATACCACTTGCTTCACAAGCTAGCCGCGAACGTACTTCTCTTGCTACAGTGATGGATCGAGCAAAGGAATCTTGGATTCTTCTTACTACTATAGATCTTTCGTCACGTCGACCTTTTACACTTGAAGTTAACGTTTTACCATCCTCGTGTAGAACACATTGAGAATCAATATACCTCACTATCCACTTTCCGACCAAACGGGTATAACTAATGAATTCATGCGCAAATGAAACGTACTAGTACAACTAATGAATGTTTGCATTGTTTGACTCTGCTATTAAGAACGGATGACTTCACTTTGTTATTACACATTTGAGACACCGATTACCCCCATTCAGTGAAAACCGGACCCTTTTTTCTCATGCACGTCTCGAAAAATATCAGGACAACGACGGAAAATAAAACAGACGGTGAATCAAAAACTAGACATTACGGAGGATTGTGTTGAGCTAACATGCTGGTCTCATCTAGCAAAACATACATGCAGAATGCCGAAATAGGATTAAAAATTGTCTATTTTTTATACGGTGTATTTTTATTTTGTTTCATTAAAGGATAAATGTAATCTTAAAAGAAGTCTAATCACTTATGGTGTCTACTAATTGATTTTTTGTTGTTGTTATACTTATTCATTTTCTTGCTTTATAAACCTGAATAAAAGTTTCTGATTTACCATTTGTCAAAGTTCGCTGAGAAATGCTAAGTTGCATGTTCTCCACCCGTGCCCAGTCCTGTTCGTTTGATCCTCTACGGAACGAATAGGCTAGCTAGCCAATAATTGAGCAAAGATTAACGAGTGCCAGAGTCATGGGAGAAAAAACTCCGGGAACCCGGAAACATTGACTAATTAACAATAAACAAATCTCACATATAGTATCATCATCGAAGGCGAGATGCAGCCCGAATCCCGAGGCAGAGATCCACCGGCGCTCTGCTATAAAAAGACCCCCTCAACCCCGCAGGACCACTCCACCAGCATCATCACCTTCCCCCCGATCGATCGATCGAGCATTCGAGCTCGAGCCTCCTCGTCACCTCACCACCTGTCTGTCCCCTCGCTGCTCGCTTCATTCTCCCATCACGATCGAGCTAGTGATCTTGCAGTAGAGATGGGCACGATGCTGCCGGAGACCACGGCGGATGCCGGGAAGCAGGGCGCCACCCTGACGGACGCCTGGGACTACAAGGGCCGCCCCGCCGCCCGCGCCTCCACCGGCGGGTATGGGTGTGCCGCCATGATCCTGGGTGCGGAGCTGTTCGAGCGGATGACGACGCTGGGCATCGCGGTGAACCTGGTGCCGTACATGACCGGCACCATGCACCTCGGCAGCGCCGCCGCCGCGAACACCGTCACCAACTTCATCGGCACCTCATTCATGCTCTGCCTCCTCGGCGGCTTCATCGCCGATACCTACCTCGGCCGCTACCTCACCATCGGCGTCTTCTGCGCTGTTCAGTCAGCGGTACGTCACTTGCCCGGCGTTTGGCTTGCGCAGTATACGCAGCATCAGAATATGCGCGCGTACAATTCGTAGTACTGACTTGTCTTGTGTACGATAAATCTATGGCCGGCCTTGCAGGGTGTCATGGTACTGACGATTTCGACGGTGGCACCGACGCTGCGGCCGGCGGTGTGCGGGGACGCGACAGGACAGAGCGCCGACTGCGTGCCGGCGAACGGGACACAGCTCGGGGTGCTTTACATGGGGCTGTACATGACGGCGCTGGGTACGGGCGGCCTCAAGTCGAGCGTGTCCGGCTTCGGGTCGGACCAGTTCGACGAGTCCGACGACGGCGAGCGCAAGAAGATGATGCGCTTCTTCAACTGGTTCTACTTCTTCGTCAGCATCGGCGCGCTGCTCGCCGTCACCGTGCTGGTGTACGTGCAGGACAACATCGGCCGCCGCTATGGCTACGGCATCTGCGCCGTCGGCATCCTCGTCGGGCTGGGCGTGTTCCTGTCCGGCACCAGGAAGTACCGGTTCAAGAAGCTCGTGGGGAGCCCGCTGACGCAGGTCGCCACCGTGACGGCCGCGGCATGGAGCAAGCGCTCTCTGCCGCTGCCATCTGACCCGAGCATGCTCTACGATGTCGACGATGCCGCCGCCTCCGGCGCGAACCTCAAGGGCAAGCTGAAGCTCCCCCACAGCAAGGAGTGCCGGTAAGCAATCCATCACGACTATCCATGCATAGTCTCTACCACACAGTTTCCTGTACTTTCTGTTCTTAAATTTCCTGAAATTCGTTTTCAGAGTAGTAAATTGGATCATCATTCTTAAGATTAAATAGGATGTCGTTTATAACTTGTTGGATCGGCGAGTTGGAGGAGATGAACCAGCTGCAGACACAGCAGTAGCAGTCCAGGTTGTAGGAAATTTGGACTGGAATCCGAAGTATCCGTGGGAGCCCCCAACATTTGTGTCATGGCCCACTGCAACATTCGCAGCCCCAATTCTCCGTCCATCACTGATCACATAAAAATTAAATAAATTGCTCACTTCATTTGCCAAAACCAACTCATATCTGCTTATTAAAATAAACTCTTGTCCCTGTAGGTAGCTGGTCACCACACATGCATGCATATAGACATAGATAATCACAAAATTGGATAGATTCTGTACTCTGAACCTGCTTAGGCTTGTATGCATGCATGCCTAGTTCAAGTCAGTACAGTACTTGCACAATCCTAGTTGAAAAACAGTTAGAGCATGCTTAGCTCAGGTAATATCGTTGGCCCCTTCTGTGTGGACCAAAACGTACAGCCACTCACTGCTGGGCCGGGGAGGCGGCCAATTATTATGAATGAATTTAGACACGCGATCGACTGAGTTGGCACCGGCCCACCGTGAGAAATATGACGTGGACACGATGTGTTAGCGTCAGTGTACTGTGCACAGCCACAGCCACAAGAACCATGCAGCTAACTGCACTGTACATTGAGATCACTACCCATATATGGCCCATAGATGGTGCCTCCATGAGAACAACACCTCCACATCGATCCAATCATCCACGTAGTGTGAGTTCCAACGTCCAAGCACATAGCTATCAGCCAGATAAGGCCGGGGTTGTATGTTGTTTCCCCACCAAGAACCACTGCCAAGCGATAGAGAAACCAGACCACAGTATTTGGAGGAAACTAGCCTATATACATATGCACTGATATGGTAAATTTAAGAATCCACGGCCTACGCGAGATATATAAGGGTTTCGATCTCTGGCTGGTCGCCGGATCGAAGAGGAAGATGCACTGCATCGCCTCTGCGAGGGACCGGCCGACCGATTCGAGAGGCAATGATATAATTTGTCTTTGCATAAACAAGTTGCCAAGTAGCTCCCTTGAAACCTTGTGTTCTAGTATTTTTTCGCCGGACGGCCGGTTTCTCTGCCTGCCCAGTGCCCAGTTGCCCACGGGCGGCACTGCCCAGCCACAAGACCCGAGCTATGCACCGCTTCACGGGCTCGCCGCCATAGCCAAGGGTGTCACTTGCAAACCGCAATCAGTTTAGTTGGCCGTTCCGATCGTGCGCGAATGTGCGAGCGGCCATGGTTGGTTGGATCTTGCGACACTTGTTTGCAAGCTCCCGTATCATATTCATATTAATTCGTCATAGTCATGGGGGCGCTGTCATGTTGTGTCGTCTGTTCGTGCTCACGAGTAGCCTACTGAACTAGTCGTAAAGTGACGAAAACGACGTGTAGAAAGTAGATTTTGTTTTGACTCATTGCGTCAGCACACATATTAAATCAAACTGAAGTTTCTATATATATACGAAAACTGCCAGTTTTTACTCAATTTCTAGTGATATATGTATGGTGACTAATTATGAGTTGCGATGTATACATGCAGATTCCTCGACCACGCAGCGGTCATCGACCGGGAGTCCTCCGTGGCGTCGAGCAAGTGGATGCTGTGCACGCGGACGGACGTGGAGGAGGTGAAGCAGGTGGTGCGGATGCTGCCCATCTGGGCCACCACGATCATGTTCTGGACGATCCACGCGCAGATGACCACCTTCGCCGTCGAGCAGGCCTCGGTCATGAACCGCGCCATCGGCGGCTCAGGTTTCCTCATCCCCGCGGGCTCTCTCACCGTCTTCCTCATCGGCTCCATCCTCCTCACCGTGCCCCTCTACGACCGCCTCGTGGCCCCCGTGGCCCGCCGCATCACGGGCAACCCGCATGGCCTCTCCCCGCTGCAACGTGTCTTCGTCGGCCTGTTCTTGTCCATCACCGGCATGGCCGCCGCCGCGCTCATCGAGCGGCACCGACTCACCGAATCGGAGCACGGGGTCACGCTCACCGTGTTTCTGCTCATGCCCCAGTTCCTGCTCGTCGGCGCCGGCGAGGCGTTCACGTACATGGGCCAGCTCGACTTCTTCCTGCGCGAGTGCCCCAAGGGGATGAAGACCATGAGCACGGGGTTGTTCCTCAGCACGTGCGCGCTTGGGTTCTTCTTCAGCACACTCATAGTTACCATCGTGCATAAGCTCACCGGGCACGGCAGCGGCGGTTGGCTCGCTAACAACCTCGATGAGGGCAGGCTCGACTATTTCTATGGGCTGCTCGCCGTCATGAGCGCCATCAACCTCTGCTTCTTCACGCTTGCGGCCAGGGGCTATGTGTACAAGGAAAAGCGCCTCGCCGATGCTGGCATTGAGCTTGCCGACGAGGAGGCCATAGTCGTTGGCCACTGAGGAATACCATGCACGCATGCATCCTTGTATACATATTGTAACTCTTTTTTGTCATCGCGTACGTCTTGCTAACCTCCAATTATAAATATGCAGAATGGGTAGTTGGGTTCTCAAATCACTATTGTTTTCCTAAGGAAAATTTTGACTCTACGCAAGCTCCACTTGGCCCTAATATCGGAAACACCAGGCTCTTTACTAGAGTTAGCAAACTGTATGTCTTTGAACACATATGAGTTTTAAACCAGTTGCAAAAAAATAAGTTTTTTCGCAATGCTAACAGCACCTCTAGCAGAGACCAAAAAAGCAGCCGAAGCGAAAAACAACTGCCCTTTTTTGTTTGCGTGGCGGAAAAAATGTCTTTAGACGCTCAAAACTTTTTCCCTCCAAACCGAGAAATCCTAGTTTTCGTGGCCGAACCAACCGCGTCCTGCAAGGCCAACAAACGGTTGGTGAGAGGAAATGCTTAGGACACACCGATGAACTTCCGTCACAGAACTCGTCGGAATCTGGCCAACCTCCGCCAAACTCGACTAAATCGAGAAAAATGGAGCCGCAACGGAGGAGCGTTAGAGCATCGACACGACGCCGGGCAGCCAATTTGCAGATCGACCGGCCGGCCGGTGGCACGGGGACGGGGTGGGTAGCTAGCTTAGTCGGTCGCGCGTCCGATCCATTGGTAGCAGATACTAGCAACTCCACTGCTAGCTACCCTGCTGATTTTGGAGATTTGCGAGACTACCTAGGCAATACACGTGGGCTATCGACATACGAAAAATTTGACCGCGTACTAATGTGTACCGAATGGGAAAACAAATACCTAATGGTGTCGGTTCACGCTCTGGAACGTATCGAGAGACTGTCTGATCATGTTGCTATCCTTCTCATCACGGGAACGTCACGTCCTATCGGGTTATGACTCCCAGGAATCGGGGGTAGTCACTTACTGAAGTGTGTTTTGAAAGAGGCTTAAATGCGGAGGTCTAAACCCTCAAGTGGCTCTGCGATGTTGCTCGCCGGATCCGAAGAAGACGCACATCCGACCAAGAAAGACACCGTCCTTTACCCAGGTTCACGGCCCTCGTGAGGAGGTAAGACCGCTACTCCTGCCTGTCTGTATTATATGTGGAAGGTTATAGTACAATTGAGCTTGCCGGAAGCCCCCTTGAGGCAGTCCTTGCCTGGGGAGGGAAGCGATGATCTTCTTCCTCCTCCAGCCAGAGGCTAACCTAACCAGTGTTGCTAGGGTTTACAAGGGTGTTTTGCATGCAAAGGGCCGACCTCTGCTACGATGGATGTCTTCTCTCTTTTATAGGCGCCTCGGGCCTTCTCCTTCGGCTTGGCCTTCAAGGTGGCTCCCACATGCCGCGTTCCATTCGTCCATGGACTCGGTCCATTGTTGATAAAGGTGGCGCTGTGGCCGACAGGAGGCCGACCGCGCGGTACTATCAGCAGAGCGGGCAGTCTCTGAGGTGGAGCCCGCGATGACGATCTCCGTTGGAGGGTTGCGCCGTCCACCTGCTTTATCGTCAGAGTTGAAGGTCCTCACAGCTGCGCAGCAGGCGGAGCAGCTTTGTTGACCACTTTATCGCCAGGGACATCGACAGGGGTGCGTGCGTCACTGCATGAGCGTGCTAGAGGTCACGTGCGCCCTGCTGTGCTTCCTTGACCGCGACGTTTCCCTTCAGGCCTGAGGGGAGATTCCTGTTGGACTCCCCTCAGGCGGATTGGCTCCTGGGGGGGGGGGGTCCCCTGAGGCGAGGGGTCCCTTGAGGCCCTCGTTTCCTCTTCAGGCCCTCGAGGGGAATCGCCTCTCGAGGGTCCCGCTAGGCGGTGACGCCTGGTCCTTAGTCGTTTCATCTGACTGGCCCGCGTGCGAGGCCTGGGGAGAATGGGCTCTTGATACCCCAGTTCCCACTGGGCCGACAGTAGCCCCCGGGCCCATGATGGGCACGACTGAGCCCATGGGCTTAGGCGAAGCGTCGTGGGCCCTTAGTGCCCAGCCGGCCCGAGCCACGCGAGACTTGGACTATTAACGGCCTCGCACGATCTGGGGCGTGAGTCGTGGGGGGTCCCACCACGCCCCGGTAACTGCTCCTGGAGGGGACATAAAGCCCGAGCGCAGCGGCAGGGAGCCATTACCGTTTCCAATTCTTCGCAGAAAATTCCGCTCTACAGAGCTCTCCGCCTCCGCTCTCTTCTGCGAGTTTCTGTTCTCCAACTCCTTCCAACCTGCGCGCCCGTGACCATGAGTCCTCTCAAGAGCAAGGGCAAGGCCGCCGCGGGGTCTTCCTCCTAGGCGGAAGCCACGAAGACCGTGATGGGCGCGACGCTGCTCGGCGTGCGAGTCAACGAGAAAGCGCTCTCCAAGGTCCGATACCTGGTGGCGGACCGGACGAACGAGCACGACGCCACCGCCCTGAAGCCTGCGGCGCACGGGAAGCGCCCGCGGGGGTTTTTCCCGGTCTTCCAGCACTGCCTGGCCGCGGGACTGGTGCCGCCCTTCTCGCCGTTCCTGGAGGCGGTGCTGGTGTTCTACCAGGTGCAGTTGCTGCACCTGCACCCCAACTCCGTCCTCATCCTAGCCGTCTTCGCCTACCTCTGCGAGGCGTACCTGGGCCTGAAGCCCTCGGTGGGGCTGTTCCGGTGCTTCTACGCGCTCCGGAATACGGCGAAGAACGAGCGCTCCGGGTGCGTCTCGTTCCGCATCATCGACGGCATGGGGGGGCGTCTACATTCCCATGTCCTGGAGCGAAGGCAAGGCCATCACGTCCATGACGAAGAAAGTAGACGACTTCCGCGAGAAGTGGTTCTTTTTTGGGGTGGAGCGTCCCTGCGCCTTCCTCGAGGTCCCCGACGATCCTCCGGTGAAGAACTCCCATTGGGGCAAGGCTACCTTCGACGGCGCCAAGAATGTGAGCCTGATGGGGCGCTTGAGCTTCCTTCACGAGGAGGGCCTCACAGGGCAGATGGTCGTGGCGGACTTCGTGACTCGCCGCATCGCGCCCCTCCAAGCTCACTCGGTCCCCATGTGGATGTACTCGGGGCCGAACGACAAGATGCGGCTTCACGTCGAGGACAACGACAAGGACGTCGTCGACAACATCCTCTCCGCGCTCTTCGTCAACCCCTCTATGCTTCCCGTGGATGAGCTCCGCACGGCGCTCCGGCCCCTTCACCAGTACAATCTGACGGAGCGCATGGCCCTCGTGGAAGGGATGCCTCCGTTCACCCCGACAGGCCCGGCGGACTCCGATGTGCCGATGCCGGCCCCGCGGGGAGCGGAGGGGGCCGATTCTCCCTCGGCTTCAGGAGCTGGCCTAGGTGAGGAGGAAGCCACAGCTGGGGAGGTTTCTTCTTCTAGAGCTGGGCCGTTTACTGACGAGATTTGCGATATCTCGTCAGGTGACGAAGACGCCTTCGTGGTGGCGCCCTCGCGCCCCATGGAGGAGGAAGCTGAGGAAGGGGAGGCCTCGGGCGCGGAGGCCTCTCCAGGAAGGTGCGGGCCTCGCACCAAGGTCGCCGTGGAACAAACAGGGGCGATGCCCTCTGACGTCCCTTCCAAGAGGAAAGCGGAGGCGCCCCCCCGCGAGGCCTGCACCCAAGC
The DNA here is from genome assembly GCA_026929855.1 of Poa annua. NCBI lineage: Eukaryota > Viridiplantae > Streptophyta > Magnoliopsida > Poales > Poaceae > Poa > Poa annua. The sequence goes on along the minus strand of CM049431.1, from coordinate 71,017,408 downwards.
CCTTCCCCTCATGGCGCTCGCCAGGCCTGGCGTGGGTCGATGCTGGCGCTCCCCCTCCAGGGTGAGTTTATATGACGTTGGGTCGTTTGCCCTCTTGGTTTCTTTTTTCACCTCATCCTTTGTTGAAGTCTTTTCTTGGGCTCTTGCCAGCGGTACTGCGTCTGCGAAGCGCCGCCGGCTCTGCAAGGCATCCGAGGTGAAGAGCGCCACGACAGGGGCCGTGGCTGACGAGGCTGCGAGGCCTATGGAGGCAGCCCCAGCCGTCCCCCTTGAGGAGGCGCCTCAAGTGGAGGTGACTGCGCCCCTCGCGGGGGCGGCTGGTCTTCATGTGAAGGAGGGCGTCGTAGGCCCAGATGCACCTGCAGCGCCCCGCGAGCCTCTGGCGGTGGAGAGCTCGGAGGCGAGAACTTCTGCGCCACCTCGCGCTGCTAATCCACCTCGTGCGGCTACGCCTCCGCGCGAGGCCACTCCGCCACGCGAGCCAACGCCGCCGCACACGTCGACGCCTCCGAGTGTGCCTGCTGCGTCGCCTGCCCCCACCGCTTCTGCGCAGCCCGCGACGGAGACCTGCGAGGCACCGGCAGGCGCGGGCGCGTCTGCCGGGGACGGTTCTTCCTCTCCTCCCCGCCAGGCTGGAGGCGAGGAGCGCCTCGCGGCTGCAGGGCCTGAAGGGGGCGCGGGCACGGGCTCAGGCGGGGCTCAAGCTAGCCCCCGAGTTCTCCCCATGGCCGGACCCGCGGGACTCTACGCCGAGGCCTAGCCTTCTACGAGCCAAGACCTGGTGCTACGCGGCTGGGACTGGAGCGCGGGGCGCCGCGAGGTCGCCTTTGGCCTCGTGAGGGAGTCCCTGGAGGGCTTGGAGGCGCACCTCGCCCTTGGGGACATATGGCTCGCTCGGCAGCAGGAGGAGCTGGCGAAGTCACGGGCGTCCTTCCACGCGGCGGTCGAGGCACGCCGGCTGGAAGATTTGGCGCTGCAGGCCACCTGCGAGGAGGCCATCAGCTTCGCCAAGGAGATCCGCGACGCTGCAGAGCTGCTCAAACTCCTCCAGGCGGAACGCGACGCTGCGACGGAGCTCCTGCGTGAGGTCAGGGCGGAGCGCGAGGCGATGGAGGGCTCGTTGGCGCATAAGCGCCGCGAGCTGGGCCAGCTGGAGGCCCAGCTGCTTTCCGCCCACCAGGCCGCATCGGCTCCTCTGGAGGAGGACCGCAAGGTCTTCGCCGAGCGTGAGCAGCAGCTGGTCCTCAAGGAGGAGGAGCTGCAGCAGCGCGAGGAGCAACGCCTCCAGGCGGAGAAGGACCTGGTTGCTCAGCGCGAGGCCCTCGAGGAGCGAGTTGGCCAAGGCGACCCTGAGGTACGACGAAAACGTCGCTGCCGAGAAGGCGGCTTACGAGCGCTTCGAGCGGCGCTTCGCCGAGAAGAAGAAAGAGATCGAGGACGCCCTCGTGGAGCGCGAGAAGCAGTTCCGTAAGTCCACTTCTCAGAAGTACCGCGACCTGGCCCTGTCGCAGGAGGACCGCTTCAAGGCCAAGCACGCCGCGGACGCTCGGAAGATCGCCGAGCTCGAGAAGGCCAACTCCAAGTTGGAGGCCCGCCTCACTCGCGCTAAGGATGGCGCCGCCGAGCGGAGGAGGCTCGCACCTAGGCTGTCCACAACCTCAACTCCTTGGCCAAGGACGTGGAGGAGCAGGTGGCCCCGGCGATGCAGCGAGCGGCGGAGGCCTCGGATTCTGCCAACGCGGCTCGGACGCTCACGAAGCAGCGCGAGCGCATGTTCAAGGCGCTGGTTGCTCGTGGCAACGAGCTGGCCTCGCAGCTGGGAGCAGACGCGCCGCACACTGACGTTCGGGCCGCGGCGATGCTGCCATGTACCTGGTCTACTTCGACCAGCTCTTCGCAGCGCTCGAGGGTCCCGTCGCCGAGCTTCGGGAGATGATCGAGGACGAGAGTCGGAAGCTCTTGGGGGTGGTAGTGGATCACATCTTCACCAACCTCAAGCTCCTCACGCCAGACTTCGACCTCGGCTCTATGACCGAAGCCGCCCAGGGCGAGGACGTGTAGCGGGTCTCAAGCTCCCTCCGCGAGCAGGTGGACGCCTTCTGCAACCGCTTCAGGCGCACGGAGGCTGCGCCGGAGGACAGCGAGGAGGAGGCCTGCTCTGCCGAGGCTGAAGAGGGCGCCGCGGAGGAGGTCCAAGGCGGTGCTGCTTCCCATTGAGTCTTCTCTATTGCGCCTGCGAGCGCTTGTATCTGCACCAGCTGTGTGCTTTAGACATCTTGAGACTTTTGGCCTGTAATATACTTTTAATTGATGTTTTAATTCAAGCTTGTCTGCCCCTCGTGAGGTCTCTTTGGACTCATCTTCATGTCTATTTGCTCTCTGCGTCGTTAGGTCCCATCTCTTCGTGCCATGACTCCACCACCTCGGTATGCGGGAGCAATGACTCCGCAAGGCCGGGGGAAGTTTGGGCCTAGGAGAGGTAAGAGCCTTGAGTCGCGATGCTGAAGTGCCCCCCTTAGACGTGCGAGTAGTCCATGAAGCGTAAGGGAAAGCGAAGTCGCTCTAGGGGCAACGACGCGCGCCAGGGAGAAAAAAACGCTCTTAAAGCGTGGGTGCGAGACTTAGCTTCTCGAGGTTTTCGCTCTGTGAAGGCTTTTCGCCTGGCGAGGTTGCCCACTTGAGGGGTCGCTCCTGGGGAGGCTTTTCGCCTGGCAAGGTTGCCCACTTGAGGGGTCGCTCCTAGGAGGCTTTTCGCCTGGCGAGGTCGCCCACTTGAGGGGTCGCTCCTGGGGAGGCTTTTCGCCTGGCAAGGTTGCCCACTCGGGGGGTCGCTCACGGATGCCCCTTCAGGCTCGCGGGGGAATTCTTCCCTGCAGGTATTAGAGGGGCGAACCCAAACGCTGAAACACGGTTCAAGGGACTCGTGCGCGCTTATAGGTCCCCTCAGGCGTTCCTTGCGAGGAGAGTAAGTACCAAGGTCCTCTGTAGAGATGGCGTGTTTGTGTGATCTTGCCCTTCAGCCAGAGCTCGGACTCTTAGATTTTGCAGTGTTGCTGGTGTGTCATTTGAGGCACTGGCACCGTACTCATCCCCGCTCGCGAGGTACGCATGTGGAGAGATATAAGCGCACACTTCAACAATAGTAATGCGTAAATAAAAACCCCCCAAAAAACATTTTTTTAAGCGGCGCCGAAGCGCTAAGTTCACTTAGGAACGAGTTTGAGTCATTATGCTTGGAATTGCCAAGTTAATGCTCTGACCATGTCGAGGCATGGGGACCACCTGTTGGTGGCAGAGACTCTCAACGGCCTGAGGTGGCTCGTTTTAATTGAGAACTCGGAGGGTTTTCCCTCGAGTGAAGCCTTTGGGGCTTTGGAGGTTTAAGCCGTTGGCGTTTTAACCTCCAGAGACAAGAATGCTTGGAGGTTGAGCCGTAGGCTGCCTCTTCCGCTAGGAGTCTCGACGTGACAATGATCACGTGTGTGGCAATGACCACGGTTGCGTTTGTTCCCTTAGGAGACAAAGCACGTGTTTGGGGTTTAAGCCTTTTGACGTTTTAACCTCTAGAGACGACAATGCTTGGAGGTTGAGCCGTAGGCTGCCTCTTCCGCTTGTCTTCTCGACGTGACAATGATCACGGGTGTGGCAATGACCACGGTTGCGTTTGTTCCTTTAGGAGACAAAGCTTGTGTTTGAGGTTTAAGCCTTTTGGTGTTTTAACCTCTAGAGAAGACAATGCTTGGAGGTTGAGCCGTAGGCTGCCTCTTCCGCTTGTCTTCTCGACGTGACAATGACCACGGGTGTGGCAATGACCACGGTTGCATTTGTTCCTTTAGGAGACAAAGCTATGTTTTTGGAGGTTTAAGCCGTTGGCGTTTTAACCTCTAGAGACGAAAATGCTTGGAGGTTGAGCTGTAGGCTGCCTCGTCCGCTTGACGGGCGTGACAATAATCACGTTTTTAACTTGTTCCTTGTGGATACAAAGGTTTGTGAGGTTTAAGCCTTGAGCTTTTAACCTTGAGGGACAAAAAGGTGCTTGGAGGTTGAGCCGTGGGCTGCCTCTTTTGCTAAATGCCCTGACGTGATAATGATCACGGGTAGAACTTGCGCAGATGCATGATGTTCCATGGATTCTTGACGGGGACGTCGTCTTGCGTCTCGAGGCGAGCCGCTCCAGGACTGGCGATGTGGGTGACCCTGTAGGGACCTTCCCACATCGGGTACAGCTTGTGGAGGCCTTCCCTAAAGAGGATTCGCCTCAGGATGAGATCGCCTGCCTCCAGGGTGCGCGAGCGCACATTGCGGCTGTGGTAGCGCCTCAGGTCCTGCTGGTACTTGGCCGCCCGGAGGGCGGCGCGGCGTCTTAGCCCTTCAAGGAGCAGCAGGTCATCGTTGTGGAGGTCCTCTTGCTGGTCCTCATTAAAGGCAAGGACCCGTGGGGATCCATGCTTTATCTCTGCGGGAGGACTGCTTCGGCTCCATAGACGAGTGCGAACGGCGTTTCCCCAGTGGGCTTGGGTGGTGTGGTACGGATGGACCAGAGCACCGAGGGTAGCTCATTGATCCAGCCCTTGCCGTTGCCCTTGAGGATATCGAAGGTCCTGGTCTTTAAGCCTTTGAGGACCTCTGCGTTTGCGCGCTCGGCCTGTCCGTTGCTTTGCGGATGGGCGACTGAGGCGAAGCAGAGCTTGATGCCCATTTTCTCACAGTAGGCTCTGAAGATGCCACTTGTGAAAATCGATCCATTGTCGGTGATGATGCGGTTAGGCACTCCGAAGCGGCAGACCAGGCCTCTGATGAATTTCACCGTCGCGCCTGCTGTGATTATGCGCGTCGCCTCCACTTCAGGCCATTTTGTGAACTTGTCAATGGCCACGAAGAGGTAGCGATATCCACCTTGCGCCGTTGGGAAATGTCCCAGGATGTCCAGCCCCCAGACCGCAAACGTCCACGAGAGCGGAATGGTTTGTAGCCCCAGCGCTGGTTGGTGGATTTGCTTGGCGTGGAATTGGCAGGCTTCACAAGCTTGAATGATGTCCATTGCATCTTGAAGCGCTTGAGGCCAGTAGAAGCCGCTCCTGAAGACTTTTCCTGCGAGGGTGCGGGCGCACGAATGGTGGCCGCATTCCCCGCTGTGGATGTCCTTAATCAGCAGTTTTCCTTCTTCAGGAGGGACGCACTTGAGCGCGATGCCGTTTGGTCGCTTGCGGTAGAGAATTCCTTCGAGGATTTGGTACGAGTTTGCTTGGCGGGCAATTCGCTCCGCTTCAGCATCTTCCTCAGGAAGGATCCCTTTGTGGAGGTAGTCTTTGATCTCGTCGATCCATCCTGCCTCTTGGTGCACCGCTGTGAGCAACAGACGCTCCCCTGTGGGGGGCCCGCAGCCTGGAGCTCCGCTTGCAGGTGGTGGCGGGAGCGCTTCGTCTGTGCTTGCGGGCAGGGCCTCTAGGGGCTTCTTTATGGATGCCTTGACGAGCCTTTCTTCAAAGACACCTGGCGGGTGAGCCTGCCGCTTTGATGCACGCTTGGCGATGTCATCAGCCTCTTGATTTTCCTTTCTTGGGATATGCATGAGCTCCATTCCCCTGAAGTTCTTCTCCAGCCTACTGACCTCTTCAAGGTATGCGGCCATGTGGTCGTCCTTGGGCTTGTAGATTTTGTTGGAGAAGTTGACGAGCAGCTGGGAGTCGCCCTTGATGAGTATATGCTTGACGCCTAGGGCGATTGTGGCGCGTAGGCCAGCAAGCAGCCCTTCATACTCGGCGATGTTGTTGGATATCTTGTCGATTCTGAAGCACAGCTAGACTGCGTAATACAACTTGTCGCCTTTGGGTGAGGTCAGGACTACGCCTACCCCACCGTGGCGACAAGCGAAAGCTCCGTCGAACTTCATGGTCCAGTGGCTGGGCATTGCGGCTCCAGAGGACTCGTGCTCTTCTTCCCAGGGCTCTTCAGGGGTTGGATCAGTCCATTCGGCGACGAAGTCTGCCAGCGCTCTTCCTTTGATTACCCTTGTGGTATCGAAGCGCAAATTGAATGGTTGTAGCTCGATGTTCCATCCTGCGACACGATCTGTTGCATTTGGGTTGCGCAGAATTTGCTCAGGGGGAAAGAGGTTACCACCGTGATGGGGTGCCCCTGGAAGTAGTGTCGCGACTTTCTTGAGGCGATGAGGAGTGCGAGGAGAAGCTTCTGCTGCATCGTGTACCGCTCGCGAGCATCACGCAGTACTGTGCTGACGAAGTAAACTGGATGCTCGACGAGAGTAGTTCCTGTTTCCTTGGCGTCTTTCGCCTGAGGTGGCCCAGCTTGGCCCTCGATGGGGTTGGCTTCAAGGGGCTTGTCCTGGGCCTCGAGGGTGTTGGCCTCACGGGACTTGGTCTCGAAGGACTCGGCCTCGAGGGACTTGGCCTCGAGGGGCTTTGCCTCCAGGGACGTGGCCTCGAGGGACGTGGCGTTGAGGGACTTTGCCTCGAGGGACGTGGCCTTGAGGGACGTGGCCTTGAGGGACGTGGCCTCGAGGGGCTTTGCCTCGAGGGACGTGGCCTTGAGGGACGTGGCCTCGCAGCGCTCCTCCTGGGCCTCGAGTGTGTTAGCCTCTTGAGGCTCCTCAGTCCCTTCGGCATGAACCTCTTGCAGCGGTTGACTCGGGCGGTCCCCTCTTGAGGCTTTGGGCCTGGCGGTGGCTTTGTGAGGACTGCCCTTTCGTCGAGCTCTTTATCAGGAGGCTTTTTCTTTGGAGTGGTTGCACTCTTCTTGTGAAGTACAGGCTCCTCTCTTTCCACCACAAGGACAACACTAGTTGTTTGTGGATTAGCTGACAAGTACAGCTTCAGGTGCTCGCCAAGCCTTGGGGCGACCATTACAGGTGGGCTGGCCAAGTACTTCTTCAAGTCCTCAAATGCTTTTTCAGCTTCAGGGGTCCACTTGAAAGTGCCTGTTCTTTTCATGATCTTGAAAAACGGCAGGGCTCTTTCACCGAACTTGGAGATGAATCGACCCAAGCTGGCCATGCAGCCTGCCAGGCGTTGCATGTCCTTGAGCCTGCGTGGAGGTTGCATGCCTTCTATGGCCTTGATTTTGTCTGGGTTCGCCTCTATGCCCCGATGAGACACGAGGAACCCCAGCAATTTGCCTGAAGGTACTCCAAAGACGCACTTGGCGGGGTTGAGCTTGATGTTCACCTTGCGCAGGCTGGCGAAGGTTTCTTCAAGGTCTCCGAGAAGAATATTTCCTTCTCGCGACTTCACGACGATGTCATCGACATATGCTTCAGCGTTTCGCCCCATTTGCCCTCCAAGGGCTATCCTCATTAATCTCTGGAAAGTGGCTCTGGCATTTTTTAGGCCGAAGGGCATGCAGACGTAGCAATACACACCGCATGGGGTGAGGAAAGCCGTCTTCTCCTCATCCTCTTTAGCCATCTTAATCTGGTGATAACCAGACAAAGCATCGAGGAAACATAGGAGGTCGCAGCCTGCCTTGGAGTCCACGATCTGGTCGATTCTGGGCATGGGATAAGGGTCTTTGGGGCAGGCCTTGTTTACATCAGTGTAGTCGATGCAGAGGCAGCCTCCGCCGGCGGGTTTTGGGACTACCACGCCGTTGGAGAGCCAAGTGGGGTGCGCGACTTCGCGAACGACTTTTGGCGCTTTGAGCTTCTCGACCTCCTTGACGATGAATGCTTGCTTCTCGGGGGCTTGCTTTCTTGCTTTTTGCTTGACGGGGCGCCCGTTTGGGAACACGGCCAAGTGGTGCTCGATCACCTCCCTCGGTACACCAGACATATCTGACGATGTCCATGCGAACATGTCAGAGTTTGCCTGGAGGAAGGCGACGAGCGCGCTTTCCTATTTGGGAGGCAGCGCGGCGCCAATGGTGACGCTAGCCCCCGAGCCTTCAGCCCCCGAGCTACCTGAGCTCAGAGAGATCTTCTTGGTAGCAACTGCCTCCTGGGAGAACAATTGCTTCTTCTTCTTGGGCCTCTCGAGAGGCTCTTGGTCCTCTTCTGCGGGGAAGGCCATGGCGGCGGTCTTGTAGGCCGTCTCAACAGCACGCGTAGCGTCCAGGACATGCCCACGTATGGTGATCGTGCCGGCGCTGCCGGGGATGTTGACCATGTTGTACGCATGGTGCGTGACAGCCATGAACTTCGCAAGTGCGGGGTAGCCGAGGATGGCGTTGTACGGCAGGCCGATGTGCGCGACATCGAAGTCGATGTGCTCGGTGCGGTAATTTTCCTCGCTCCCGAAGGTGACGGCAAGCTTGACCTGGCCTAGAGGCTCGATCGAGCCGCTGGTGACCCCCGTGAAGGGCCTCAAGGGCATAAGCCGCTCGTAGGGCACTTGAAGCGCTTCGAACGTATCTATGGAGATAACGTTCAGGCCTGCTCCGCCATCGATGAGCGTCTTGGAGACAGCCACATTGTCGATGGTGGGGGTGCAGACCAGCGGGAGGGTTCCAACAGTCTTGGTGGACTTGGGGTGGTCCTGAGCGTCGAAGGTGATGGTGTATTGCGACCACTTGAGGGGCCTGGAGGTTTCCGTGCTTGGGAGGGCGGCGTTGAGCTCGCGGGCGAACTGCTTGAACTGGTCAGGGAGGTTGCCGTTCTTTTCTAAGGCGTTGGCTTGATTTCCAGATGGTTTCTGGTAGCCGCCCTTGCGTCCGCTCCCGCGGTAGCCACGGCCTCGACCGCGGCTGCCACTGCCTTCTGCTTGCTCGCACTCCTTGCTCAACCTTTTGAGGTCGTAGCAGGACTCCGTAGAGTGGCCGCGCCTATTGTGGTAGATGCAGAAAGGGCGGTGATCATCTTTCCTCTCTCCAGCCTCGGGGGAGTCCCTGCGGGTGCCTTTTGTGTCAGGCTCTGCCGCGAGAACTGCGGTGGCCTTGCGCTTGGGCTCCTCTCTCTTCTTCTGGCTTTTGGACCCATCAGCATGATCGTCCCCTCTCGAGGACATCTTCACGAAGAGGAGTCCTTATTTAGCCTTGGCGCACTTGTCCGCCATGTCGAACAGCTTGACCACAGAGGTGAGCTTGTCGTGTATGCCCAGCTTCTCGAGCATCCTGCTGTTTGTGACGCCCTCGCGGAAAGCGGCGATGACTTGAGTGTCAGGAATGTTCGGGATCTTGTTGCGCACTTGGCTGAAGCGCTGTATATACTTGCGGAGCGTTTCATCCTTCCTCTGCACCACATCGCGCAGATCGTTGTGGGTGAGGGCGCGCTCGTACGTCCCCTTGAAGTTGGAGACGAACTGCTTGCAGAGCTCCTCCCAGGAGTTCACAGAGTCCTCCGGGAGGTTCAGGAGCCACGACAGTGCAGAGTCACGAAGCGCGTGAGAGAACCTGTTGGCCATGATCTTGTCGTCTCCCCCCGCAGCTTGGATGGAGGTGGTGTAGAGCTGCAGGAACTCGATGGGGTTGTTGGAGCCGTCGTAGCCCTTGGGAAGAGCCGGCCTGAACTTATGCGGCCAGACCACGCGACGCAGAGAGCGAGTAAACGCCGTGCAGCCTGAGGTGTACGTAGCGACCCCGTGCTGAAGCGCGCCGCGGTTCTGCTGTGCCGCCTGGCCGAGCTCCTCCACGAGCCTGCTCTGGCGGTCTAGCTGGAGCTCCATCCACACACGAGCGTCGGGCGCGGTGCGCTGCACGATTAAGCAATCGCGTGGCGAGGACGCGTGCGAAGCAGCCCTTTGTGCCGCAGCCGGTGCAGGCCCCGGAGGTGGCGGAGGCGCATTTGTTGCGACCGTGCCCGCGAGAGAGGGGTGCATGTTGGACTGCGACGGAGCGGGGCGCGTCGTGGCAATGCCGACGAGGTGGTTGAGGCGTTGGAGCCACTGCTCGTGGGCCTCAGTGGTGGGCTGGTAGCAGAGCAGCTCCTGCGCCATGAGCAGCGCGGTGTGGGGCGTGGGGTCTGTCCTTCCCGGGCCCAAGCCGCTTGGGTTCAGCGTCGGGTGGGACGACTGCGCGTCCTCATGGTGCTCGGCGTCGTGCTCCGGTGCCTCCGCGTGAGGGCCAGAAGGGACATGCTCCTCGTGGCGGGGTCGGCCCCGCCGTGCGCGGGTGGTCGCGGCACCTGGGGGCGCGCGTGCTCCCGCGGGCGCACGTCGGTTGACTCGGGCGACGCGGGTTGCGCGCGTGTTCACCATGGCGCGGAGACGAACTCGAAGGTTGTTGATGTGCCTCAATCCCCTACCTAGCACGCCAAATGTCGGGTTATGACTCCCAGGAATCAGGGGTAGTCACTTCCTGAAGTGTGGTTCGAAAGGGGATTGAACGCGGAGGTCTAAACCCTCAAGTGGCTCCGCGACGTTGCTCGCCGGACCCGAAGAAGACACACACCCGACCAAGGAAGACACCGTCCTTTACCAAGGTTCACGGCCCTCGTGAGGAGGTAAGACCGCTACTCCTGCCTGTCTGTATTATATGTGGAAGGTTACAGTATAATTGAGCTTGCCGGAAGCCCCCTTGAGGCAGTCCTTGCCTGGGGAGGGAAGCGATGATCTTCTTCCTCCTCCAGACAGAGGCTGACCTAACCAGTGTTGCTAGGGTTTACAAGGGTGTTTTGCACGCAAAGGGACGACCTCTGCTACGATGGATGTCTTCTCTCTTTTATAGGCGCCTCGGGCCTTCTCCTTCGGCTTGGCCTTCAAGGTGGCTCCCACATGCCAGTGTCAGGGCGGAGCACGAGTCCACCGCGCTCCATTCGTCCATGGACTCGGTCCATTGTTGATAAAGGTGGCGCTGTGGCCGACAGACGGCCGACCGCGCGGTACTATCAGCAGAGCGGGCAGTCTCTGAGGTGGAGCCCGCGATGACGATCTCCGTTGGAGGGTTGCGTCGTCCACCTGCTTTATCGTCAGAGTAGAAGGTCCTCACAGCTGTGCAGCAGGCGGAGCAGCTTTGTTGACCACTTTATCGCCAGGGACATCGACGGGGGTGCGTGCGTCACTGCATGAGCGTGGCAGAGGTCACGTGCGCTCTGCCGTGATTCCCTGGCCGCGACGTTTCCCTTCAGGCCTGAGGGGAGATTCCTGTTGGACTCCCCTCAGGCTGGTTGGCTCCTCGGGTGGGGGGGGGGGGGGGTCCCCTGAGGCGAGGGGTCCCTTGAGGCCCTCGTTTTCTCTTCAAGCCCTCGAGGTGAATCGCCTCTCGAGGGTCCCGCCAGGCGGTGACGCCTGGTCCTTAGTCGTTTCGTCTGACTGGCCAGCGTGCGAGGCCTGGGGGGAATGTGCTCTTGATACCCCAGTTCCCACTGGGCCGACACGTCCTATATGTAGAAAACCGTTCAAATTTGAACTTGGTTGGTTACATAGGGAGGGCTTCCATGAGATGGTTAAGAATGTATGGGAAAGACCGGTTGTGGGACATTCACCAATTGAGAGATGGAATAATAAAATTCATGCAGTGCGCAAACATATCTCTGGTTGGGCACGTCACACAACTGGTATTCTTAGAAAATAAAAGCAACGACTTTCAACCATTATTGATGAGCTTGAGGCCATTGTGGAAGTGCGGACGTTATCTACGCATGACATTGGACTCAAAAGTCAATCTAATGCACAAATAGCAAACCTGCTACGTGAGGAGTAGCTCAAGTGGTATCAACGGTCAAAGGCTCAATTCATTCTTGAAGGGGATTCGAATACGAGATACTTCCATAGTGTTGCTAATGGCAGACACTGGAAGAAACGTATTCATTCTCTTATACATGAGGATGGAAGAATTGAAGGCTATGAACAGCTAAAGACTTACATTACTAATTATTATAAAATTCTGTTTGGCGATCCAGATGAAGGTAAGTTTACAATGGATGAAACCATAACGGAGGATATCCCTCAAGTGTCCGTTGTGGAAAATAGCTTACTTACAACCCCCTACTCCGAGGAGGAAGTAAAAAATGCCATTTTTCTGATGGAACACAACAAGGCTCCGGGTCCGGATGGGCTACCAGCAGAGTTTTATCAAACTTTCTGGGACACCATCAAGGATGACCTCCTAGTTATGTTCAGCGTTCTTCATGCGGATCAACTCGAGCTGTTTCGGTTGAATTTTGGCGAAATTATCTTGTTACCTAAAGTCAATGAGGCAGAGAGGATTCAACAATTTAGACCGATATGCCTCTTGAATGTTAGCTTCAAGATCTTTACAAAAGTAGCGACGATTCGTCTGAATACAGTTGCTGAACATGTTGTGCGCCCGTCTCAAACTGCCTTTATGCAAGGACGTAATATTCTTGACGGGGTAGCAGTGCTGCACGAAACGGTTCATGAGTTGCATTCAAAAAAGCTAAATGGGGTCATCCTTAAATTAGATTTTGAAAAAGCTTACGATAAAGTCAAGTGGTCTTTCATCCAACAAACTCTCAGATGAAAGGTTTTTCTGATGAGTGGCGTGCTCTAATTCGTAATTTCGTATCTGGAGGTAGCGTGGCCATCAAAGTCAATGAGGACATTGGAAGTTACTTCCAGACTCGGAAAGGACTTAGACAAGGTGATCCATTATCCGCTATGCTTTTCAATATAGTGGCGGATATGCTTGCTATTATGATCGAGCGCGCTAAAGTTGATGGTCAGATTGAAGGGTTGATTCCTCATCTTGTTGATAGGGGTCTCTCAATCCTTCAATACGCCGATGACACAATTATTTTTATGGAACATGACATTGAAAAAGCTCGAAATCTAAAATTAATTTTAGCAACTTTCGAGCAGCTTTCAGGTCTCAAAATTAATTTCCATAAGAGTGAGTTGTTCTGTTTTGCCGAGGCATTAGACGAGGCCAACCTTTATGCCGAACTCTTTGGCTGTGGGCAAGGTCAGTTCCCGATTCGGTATTTAGGCATTCTGATTCATTATGGAGGCTTAGTATTGCTGAATGGAAATGCGTCGAAGAAAGGCTACAAAAACATTTAAGTAGTTAGAAAGGTAAATTGACGTCCCTTGGCGGAAGATTGATACTCATAAATTCGGTGCTCGCCAATATGGCACTATATATGTTATCTTTCTTCCTCTTGCCAAAAGGTGTGCTCCAAAAACTAGATTATTACCGGTCTAGATTTTTTTGGCAAGGGGATAGTGAGAAGAAGAAATATCGACTGGTTAAATGGAGTGTGGTTTGCACACCTAAAGATCAAGGAGGAATGTGAATTCATGACCTTGAGGTCAAGAATACAGCTCTTTTAGGTAAATGGTTGTTCAAGTTGCTGACCGAAAATGGACAGTGGCAAACCCTCCTGAATCGGAAATATGTTGGCTCCAAACCACTATAACAAGTTTCTTGGAAACATGGCGATTCGCATTTTTTGGCTGGTCTGATGGCTGCTAAATCGCAGTTCTTCAGATTTGGACATTTTTCGATTAAAGATGGATCTCAGATAGGGTTATGGGAGGACTTGTGGCTAGGCAATACCACTCTTCGAGAACAATATCCGGCACTATATAATATTATTCGTTACAAAAGTGATACCATTAAGAAAGTAATGGCAACCTCACCTCCAGATGTGACGTTCAGGCGAGATTTGATTGGTTAGAGGTTGGTTGCATGGCAAAACCTTTTACAAAGGTTAGCCAATATACAACTGACAGCTCGGCCGGACGAATTTCGATGGAACCTACACAAGAATGGAAAATTCTCGGTAGAATCCATGTATAATGGTTTACCCCAATCTCATATGCCGGTCGATAACAACAAATTGCTTTGGAAGATGAAGATAGCACTTAAACAAAGGTGTTTGGATGATATCTTCGTCGTGGAGTAATTCTCACCAAAGATAATCTTGCTAAACGAAACTGGGAAGGAAATAAGAGTTGTGTGTTCTGTCATCATAATGAAACAATAAAACATCTCTTTTTCCAATGTCGGTTCGCGAGATCTATATGCTCAATCATCCAAGTAGCATCTAACCTTTATCCACCACGTAGTGTGACCAATATTTTTGGGAATTGGCTACAAGGTATCGATACTAGGTTTAGGAAGCTAATTAGGATGGGAGCGTTTGCCATCATTTGGTCGCTATGGCTATGTAGAAATGATAAAGTGTTTAACGATAAATTGTCTTCTCCTTTGCAGGTCATCTACCGATGTACCGGTACAATCCGTTCATGGTTGTCTCTTCAGCGGGTGGAACACCGAGACCTATTTACGGAGGTCTGTGCATGGTTGGAGTCCACAATGAAGGATACTTTTTCCCATCATGGGTGGCAGCATGATCTACGGATTGAACTACGACCTCCACAGGCGTAGTTGTCATTTGTTCCTTGTTATGATATGTAATACACTTTTATTCGCTTTCAGATTGTGTACGTTGGGACAGCTGTGTGCATCTTAGTTATGTAGAGGCTGGGTGTAAACGCTTAAACTTCTTAAGTAATAAAGCGTCCTTTATCGAAAACCTACTTCACTCACTGCGACATACTATTAGATTTGAGAAAAAGTTGAAAGAAGTAAGACTAGGCTATAGTCTACATGCATATTCTTTTTTACAGTTAGGTTTTCGATTTTTGTTCTGCCACAACTATTTTCAGCCCGTAAACCGTGTAAAACGCAAACTGAAAATAGTATATGGTTCCATGGCTTTCATTCACTCCTAGACGCTCTAAAGGGATATGATGTAGGGGTGGACTATTGAAAGGTATATGTTGAGGAGGAGTTTCCATTATACAATAGGCCGATGATAATATTTATTTTTTTAGAACACGATTTTGAGAAAGCGCTAGAAAAGAAGTTGGTTTTGTGTTCTTTGAGAAAATTCAACTTCCACAAAAGCGGAATATTTTGGTTTCGCAAATTTACAAGATGAATATCGACCTATATTTGGTTGTCAGGTCGGCTCCCTTTCGTTTACGTAGCATGGTATATCTATTCACTGGCAGAGCTTAACAGAAAAATCTGGACGGGCCAGCACACACAAATAGTGGGGCATATGCTGCTAGCTAGTGTGGTAATTTTAGTGGGCTACGCTATAATTTTTTATGTACAAAGGCCTGTCTCCAAAATTTCTGGGCGAGCCATGCCCCATGTTGTTGTTGTAGCTCCGCCACTGTGCCTATTCATTATCACAAGTTGTTGAATAAGGAATGGAACAAATTAGGTTATTGATTGTAAAAGATACTCTCATATGGAGATCATTATGTTGTTTACCCAAGGGGGAAGGGGGAAACCCAGATTTCTACTATTCTTCTCACAATTTGATCGGTTGAAGATGAAATATCAGTTGACAAAATGGAATATTTGCTTGCATCCCAAAGGACCTGGGGTTTATCAATTTAGGGTCTAGATATCAAACACAAGTTCTTACTTAGCAAATGGCCTTTTCAGTTACTTCGTGAGGAGGGAGTATGGCAGGAACCAATGTATACACATTATCTCAAATACAAGTAAAGCCAATGGATTCATTATGCTGAAAAGATCCGGTGAGGGTAAAATGTGATTTCCTCTCGATCGGGGTTCTTTTGACATTATCAATGCACATGGAGCACGGTTTTGGGAGGATTCATGGCTACATAGAATCTCACTTAATGTCTAGTATATATATCGTACTAAGAGTTGTTTGAATATTAAGTCTAGAAAGGTTTTAACTGGAGATATACGGACGAACGGTTGTAACTATATCTGTCCATGCGAAGCCTGGCCCAAAATTTTAGGTCAGGCCTGGGCTTTCCCTTTAGGCCCATAGCTGGGCCTGAGATTTGAATCCAAAGGATGGGCAGGGCCGGGCTTGGGTTTTGCATATTATCGTTTCAAGTAAGAGGCCCGGCCCAAGGTTGTTTTGTAGTGATGGGTCGGGCGTGGGTCTCAAATGTAGGCATGAAGGCCGAGCTGGACCTGGGGCATATGTTTGCTAATGTGGGGTTTTTTAGGCCCGGACTGAAGCCCGACATGGTCTGTACTTTGTTCAGGTATAGTTGCAACTTGTACAAATATTGATGGGTATCTTCTTTTGAAGGAAAACAGTGTCTTTTCAAATGGAATTTAACTATGGCATCCACATTTTCAGTCAAATCTTTGTATGTGGACCTTGTGAACGGGCACCTACAAAAGATATTGACTCGGGCGTATAATGATGGACTTGTGCAGGATGGTGGAGCTACTTGGTGTCGTGGCCGCGCTGACGGTAGGCCTGACAAGTTCATCGCGTTGATCTCTCCCGAAGATGGGTTGGCGGAAGATGGTGGCGGCGACTTCTGATTCGCGCATATGGCATGTGTTGAGGATCGGCTGGACCGTTTGTGCTTCCGGCGCGCTGTTGAGCGGCCTATAGTCGAAGACGCCGAATTTAAATGATGTGCGTAGCTGTGTGAAGTCTGGGCACTGGCTCTGATTAGTCCACTCCCTTCATCAACTTTGTAAGTGTAGTGAGTTTTTGTCTGTCCGGTGGATTTCGGGAGATTTTTTTAATAATATGAATTTTAAAAATAAATTCAAACAATAGTACGCGGAAATTAAAAATTTGACATATAGCTTGCTGTGGCCCGTGCTGAAAGCTAACTTACTTTTCCTTAAAAAAACTCACAACACAGTAGTTAACTCATATAATCACACCACTCTAAAATGATTACATTGAGCTTTGCATTATTGTATGTATACTTACCCTCATGTACAATATGCATGATTACGTATACCTTGTCAAATACATTATGTATACGCCACCAAATCCATACAAGAAAAGGTCAAAACACACAAGAGAAAAAAACGGCAGAAGCTATGCAAGAACACATAAGGATCAATGGCCGACAATCATGGCCTCCTCGTCAGCAAGCTCGATGCCGGCATCGGCCAAACGCTTCTCCTTGTACACATAGCCTCTTGCCGCGATCGTGAAAAATACGAGGTTGATGGCGCTCATGATAGCGAGCAGCCAGTAGAAGTAGTCGAGCCTCCCTTGGTTAAGATTGTTGGCTAGCCAGCCACCGCTGCCTTGTGACCCATGCCCAGTGACCTTGTGCACAATAGTAACTATGACCGTGCTGAAGAAAAAGCCCAGTGCGCAGGTGCTGAGGAACAGACCCGTGCTCATCGTCTTCATCCCCTTGGGGCACTCGCGGAGGAAGAAGTCGAGCTGCCCCATGTACGTGAACGCCTCACCTGCTCCTACAAGAAGGAACTGCGGCATGAGGAGGAACACGGTGAGTGTGACCCCATGCTCAGCTGAGGTCAGTCGATGGCGCTCGATAAGCGCCCCGGCACCCATGCCGATGATCGACAAGAAGAGGCCGACGAAGACGCGCTGGAGCGGGGAGAGGCCGTGCGGGTTGCCTGTGACGCGGCAGGCAATGGGCGCCACGAGGCGGTCGTAGAGGGGCACGGTGAGGAGGATGGAGCCGATGAGAAATACGGTGAGAGAACCGGCGGGAATGAGGAAACCGGAGCTGCCGATGCCGCGGTCCATGAGGGTGGCCTGCTCGACGGCGAAGGTGGTCATCTGCGCGTGGATGGTCCAGAACATGATGGTGGTTGCCCAGATGGGCAGCATGCGCACCACCTGCTTAACCTCCTCCACGTCCGTCCGTGTACAGAGTATCCACTTGCTTGCCTCGGCAGGGGACTCCGCGGCGGCCCGGTCGATGATGGCTGCATGGTCTAGGAATCTGCATACAAAAT
This sequence comes from Poa annua, assembly GCA_026929855.1. Classification (NCBI taxonomy): domain Eukaryota; kingdom Viridiplantae; phylum Streptophyta; class Magnoliopsida; order Poales; family Poaceae; genus Poa; species Poa annua. The sequence continues at coordinate 70,999,813 of CM049431.1, read as the reverse complement.
TTGTTTTATTATTTCCATTACTCAAATGAATCGTAAGTACTCTATGTTCATACAAAGTCAATCCATACACAGATACACTAGCTAGAAGTGCATCCAAATATCCAATGGCAATGGCCAATGGCTTTATATATATGCACAAATATCAGTTAATTTACAATCTACGTGCATATCGTGTCCAATGGGTGCGTTCTAGAAATCGTGACCATGTACGTGTGCTGGTGTTAGTCCACAGTAGACATGCGAATGTTGCCTTGACCAGATGGTGAGCTACCCGGATAATTAATTGGAGCAGGTGGCGACCTATCTCTCTGCCGGTAAACTCGACGATATATTTCTAACTGTTGATACGCGACTGCTTTTAGTGATTACTATCGAGTTGAAGGAACTCTATATAGCTGGAAGCTTAATTGATTGAATGATTTGTTGCTTACCGGCATTCCTTGCTGTGGGGCAGCTTCTGCTTGCCCTTGAGGTCCTCGCCGGCGGCTGCTGCGTCGTCGACGTCGTAGAGCATACTCGGGTCAGACGGCAGCGGCAGGGAACGCTTGCTCCATGCCGCGGTCGTCACGGCGGCGACCTGCGTCAGCGGGCTCCCGACGAGCTTCTTGAACCGGTACTTCCTGGTGCCGGATAGGAACACGCCTAGCCCGGCGAGGATGCCGATGGCGCAGATGCCATAGCCCCAACGGCGGCCGATGTTGTCCTGCACGTACACCAGCACCGTGACGGCTAGCAACGCGCCGATGCTAACGAAGAAGTAGAACCAGTTGAAGAAGCGCATCATCATCTTGCGCTCGCCGTCGTGGGAGTCGTCGAACTGGTCAGACCCGAAGCCGGACACGCTCGACTTGAGCCCTCCAGTCCCCAGTGCCGTCATGTAAAGCCCCAGGTACAGCATCCCTAGCTGCTTCCCGTCCGCCGGCACACAGTCAGGGCTTTGCCCCGTCTCGTCCGCGCATGTCGCCGGCCGCAGCCCCGGGGCCACCGTCGAAACCGTCAGTATCATCACGCCCTGCATTGATCGATCAAGAGCGCGACTTAGTACATGGTAAAAAAAATCTTACTTATTTTTCTCACCACGCCGTCATCGGAGTATGTGTGCAGTGCAGCTGTGTCTGATAGATGCATAAGTAGGGCGATCGAGGAGCTTACAGTGGCTTGGACGGCCGAGAACACGGCGATGGTGAGGTAGCGGCCGAGGTAGGTGTCGGCGATGAAGCCGCCAAGGAGGCAGAGCATGAAGGAGGTACCAATGAAGTTGGTGACAGTGTTGGCAGCGGCGGCGCTGCCGAGGTGCATGGTGCCGGTCATGTACGGCACCAGGTTCACAGCGATGCCCAGCGTCGTCATCCGCTCGAATAGCTCTGCACCCAGGATCATGGCGGCGCATCCCCACCCGCCGGTGGTGGCGCGGGTGGCGGGACGGCCCTTGCTGTCCCAGGCGTCAGTGAGGGTGCCCTTGCCCTCCGCCGCGATCTCCGGCAGCACCGAAGCCATTGTATCTGCTCCAACACCAACCTAGCTAGTCCCTCTCGGCTCTCGCTCGCGCTTGCCGGAAATGGCAGGCAGGATCAGCCGAGCACAAGCAGCCGGGACAGGTGGTGCGTTCCGAGACAAGGAGGCTCGAGCTTGAAGGGAGGTGATAGTGCTGCTGTTCAGCTGTTGATGTGGTGGTCCTCGACGCCGGGTGCCATTTTATAGCCGAATGGTGGTGTGGATCTTTGCATCGGGATTCGGGTTGCCCGGGGTCGAAGAGATCCTCCTGTCTACTCTTTACCTTTGCTTCATGAGCTAGATGATGAAGATTAGTTTATTGTTAACCAGTAACCAGTGTGTTATCTGGGGAATCAGTATCTCCGCCGTGAGTTCCTTCCTTGACATTGTCACTGTCAAAAAGGGCATGTAGTCTCGCCAATTATTTACTAGCTGTACATCAAATGTAGTGTGGGAGATAAAAAAAAAGTTGGATCAATGCGAGTGAAAGTTTTCTTCATTGTCAAAAGTGGATATTTTGGAAGAAATACAATTGAACCTCTTGAACTGCCGGTCCAGCTCTCTCTAGTCTCAGGTACATACTACTCCAGTACAGACCTGTTGTAAAAAAGCTAGGGTGTTGGTGTAGTAATTACACCCAGAGGAAAAAAACATCACACTTCAGTTAAGCCGGCCGTGATTAAGAGAAGTTTAGGTTTCACCTGGGAGAGTCGGATTCCCCTGCAGCACGCAGCAGACAACATGATTCAGAAATCGGTGTGTGTCGAAATGACAAAAGTAAACTTGAACCCAAGATTCCACTTTCTTCTTCGATCAGCAAAGAGAATTTTGGATCTGCTCCGAGGTCCAAGGCTTACTAAGAAAGTGGGGTTGTATTGTTAGTTACTGATCGACAGTAACTCGCCATTTGTTCGAAATACTGAAGTTTGGAGGAAATGTATTTCCTGACGGGCCATCAAGTCAACCTACTGACTAATCCATGACTAATCCATGACGGGCTAGCAAGGTTAACGGGTGTGGGGCTGTGAAGAAGAATTACCCTTCTGACTAATCCATGCATGCATGCTGCATGCATGCGCGGTAAACTAACTTTAAACGACCATTTCATCACAAGAAAGAGAGATAATAGTGATGGTGATGTATTTTTGGACAATAATTGACTATAACGTTGCTCACAACTTCGAGTTTTGTCCCTGAATATATTTTTAATTCCATCCATTTTCGTTTACCTAATTAAACTTTGACTGTTCGCTTACATCTTCGAGTTTCTTTCCCAGGCTTGCTCGCATTTTCGAGTCGCTGGGATTTTCTTACATATTATAGCAGCAACTTGGAAAGTAGAACTCACACCCCACCTAATGTAATGCAAATGGATGATAAGATATGATTGCGACAGCTACAGAAGTTGTTGAGCTCTTATAGCACAAATATTTAGAGAAATAAAATGTCAAAATGGAATAAAAATTGGAACTTTCGACATCTGCCAAAAGGTAAAAGTAGAATCTCATCGGTTTTATGTTTTGGAAATTATGTGCAACTTTGGGTAGCTTTGTTGATGTGATCTCAACATAATTAGCAATAAGATTATTTGGGGCGGCTAACCAAAAAAATTCACTGGCCATCTAATTTAAAGGATTTTTTTACGGATTTGGATCTTTAGAAAAAAAATCTAAGTTAGTCATTCGATTCACATGATTGGCTTTGGTAGTTTGCACTCTACTTTCGGCATAATTTATTTCCATTTCTATGATGTCAGTAGGGATGAAAACAGTAAGAAATATTTCCAACTTTTCCGCGGAAAAGCGGAAACGGAATGGAAACGAAATTTTACGGACCGGAAATGGAATATTTTATGCGGAAAAAGAAATGCAAACATAAGAGTGTATTCCGGCGGAACGACCGTGGAAACGGATATTTCATCTCCGGTAATATAGAACTTTCTATTTTTTGTTACATGGTGATTTCCAAATCTAACAGGCACAAAAATTCTAGTAAGGATATTTAGGCAGAACTAAGAGCTTAATAAAAATGAAAATAAACTGAAACTACCATGTAGGATATACTAACTCTGTTTCTTGATATAAGGTGTATAGTTTTTCCTGAAAAGTTAAACTTGACTAACTTTGACTAAAATTATATAAAATATTATTATCAGTTACTATATCAAATCATTGCCACTAGATTCATCATGAAGTATATTTTCGTATTTTATTTTCTTAGTATTCAAAATATTGATATTTTTTAAAAAATCTTGGTCAAAGTTAGTCGAGTTTGACTTTTTAGAAAAAAAACTATACACCATATATCAAGAAACTGAGGGAGTATATATTATAGTTCTCCATTTCAGTGCTATACTATGGATAGGGACGATAATAGATATATGTAATGTTGCACACTGTATTATATAAACATGATATGTTTTTATTTCATCTTATAAACCTAACAAGTTTGTTGATTTGCTTCGCTTTTTCTTAGTTATTTAAGGTGTGAATATCTGCTTTTTGTTCCGTCCCCACATCATATCCAGTATGTATTTGTTTCCGACAATATTTGTTTATGTATTTGTTTCAGAGATTTCTCTATTCATTTCCGCTTTCGCAAAAAGAATGAAAGACACCACTATGTTCCACATGTATCCGCTATGTTTTCATCCCTAGATGTTAAACACTTTTTGATCTAAATTACTATGGTTTTCTAATCTAGTGTATTGGATATAGGGGCGTTCTCCAAAAACAAGTAGATACCACTACAATCTACATATATGCACTTCAGGTTACCTACTATGGTTTTTCCTATAGTATGTGTTTTGAGAATTTGTTGAATCAAAGAGGCCGCCTCCTTTAGATAACGAGAAAGAACTCTTTGCCAGATTCTGATATGCACACACAGCCAAGAACTCTGGCTTGACACAAAACAATCAGCTCATGAATTGCGTTCAGCAATATTGTCACTACTTGAATTTTTATACGGCAAATTAAGCATGCGTTACGTACGTACCTCTCCAACCATAACGGTCTCAGCAGGATCCATGCATGGCAATGCCTTCTACACACGAGTATCTTAAGCTCTGCGTCACCAGCCATTAGTTTATTAACTAATTAAGTGGGAGTTTTGGTTTCAAGTAAGAGAATATACAGGCCAAAACGACCCTAATGACCTACCTTTTCTGGTTATTCATGGATCAGCGCCTTGACTTAATCTGCCACATCATTGGATGTGATCTGTACCGTGTATATCTGTTTGATTGCTTGTCTCGTTTTGGGTTTATAGTTAATAATTTGCTTATCTCGTCGTTCCGCAATTGCAAGGGCTAATACAGCGCATCCATGGGGCAGACCAATTTTGGTGATGCATGCCTGTCTAGTGTGGAGTGTGGACAGGCAGGCAGAATTAGAATCGTTCATATTGGGTATTTTTAAGAAAATTGTACAGTCCATCCGGTTACTAACTGAGATATGAAGCCAACTATGGTATTTTTCTCCGAAAAGGGATTATAACCCCCTCTACATCAACCGATGATCACAACCAATTTTAACGTAGTTCACATTGAACTTATTAGAGAGCGAGGATCACATAAGATCGATACATGAATAAACCATCTGAAAATAACGAGCATATACTAAAGTCTACAAGTATGCCGCCAACCAGTTTGGCCGAAAATATACTAAGGGACCTTTATCAAACGGTTGCATCCAAAATCCATAGTGTTCGCTGAGCGACGGGAGTAGAAAGGTCCATAGCTAAATTCAGTGTTGCCCAAATGTATTAACCTGCAATGGTTAAAAACTATTCTACAACTTCATATTGACCAACATAAAGATGAAACTTTTATACCTATTCTAGCTTCACCTCTTTTGTGACATTGATTGATGGAGGAAGATTGGAAAGTGAACTGCACATTGTGCCATACAAGACAACCAAAAAGGTACGAGACAAACAAATGCTCAACGGTCTCCTTCCGAGTCAGAAAAATTATACCCATCCCATTTTCGCTTAGGTAGGTTATCTTTAAATGTAAAACGTTTTTTTAGAGGAACCACATAAAAACTTTATCCTACGCGGGATTTTAATTTTCAAAGATATTTCCAAAGAAACCTCATATGACTATTCTTAAGATCCCAGTGCATAGATTACACCAAAAATTCGACGGAATCAGTGAGTTCCAAATAAATCTGTTTGACGCATCCGATAAATGGACCCATCAATCTTTGGCATAAGCGTGGATAAGCAATAAACTTAGGTTTTGTTAGTCTCTCGGTGTATATGGAAGATGGCTATGCATGTATTACAGGAATGAAGATTTACATTTCCATATATGAACTAATTTTTCGGCGGGCACATGGCCTAGTAATAAATGTAGTTTTCAATCTCTAAGACAAAACTCCAAGGATGCCAAGCTTTGTGGGACAGCAAACACTATCCCGGTTGACTTTACATTTTTCACCAGAGACCTACCGGCTTAAAGAAAGGCTCGAGCAAGTTTCCCAAACATGGTTAAGGCGCTCGGGTGAACGTGGAGGGCCGTACCATGGTAAGTAGTCTTAGTCGTGAGAACCAAGAAGACGAGGATGACAGGGTCTTCATCATGATACATAGCCATTAGCTTTTGGGTAATTATTTGTCTCACACAATAATAATTATATATTAGAAAATTATATTAGATTGCATATCAAATAATGCTGCCAATTTGATATTTTAGATGAAAATAACTATATCTTTATAGATGCTAATAAAGTCATACTACTATGTTTGTTGACTTGTAAAATTCTAGAAGGACTTACATTTGGTGTTGGAGGTGGTATCTATGAAATCATTGGGTATTGATATATGGGCATTTTGACAAGGTAGTTTCTTTTTGATGAGAGGATCTGGAGTTTTTTTTTTAAATAATACGATTTTTTCTGTCAAATTTGGAATCTAGCGCGGAGGGGCGAATTCTAAAACTAGGGCGCGGTCGGTGTGGGTCGTGCCGATCGGCACGGCCCGTGCCGAAATGTCGACGTCGGCTGGACCCAGGCCGACAGATGCATGCGCATGCACGCGCGCAGGCTCTGCCCACCCTTTCGGCAGCACTCGCGCCGATCAGCACCACCCGTGCCGATCTGGGCCGAGACAAGGCCCCGCGCCGGCTCCTTTCTTCTTCCTCCTTCCTTTCTTCTTCCTCCTTCCTTTCTTCTTCTCCTTCCTCCTCCCGTTGCAGCAAGCTCTGTTCTTCCTCCCCCACGAATACTCAGCCAAATCTTGGCCAAATAATTAGTGTGAGCAGTTTAGATTGTTAGGAAAGGAGAGAGCAGGAGTAGGGCTTTTAGGATTTGTTCCTGGAGTAGATCTTCGTGGATTCGTTTTGAGAAGAAGAGGTGGAGTATTGGAAGCAATGGAGGCCAAAAAAGGTGGATGACAGTGGTGTGAGCTCGTGTTGGAGGAGGAGGTGTGGTGGTGGAGCAGTGGTGGCGGTAGATTGAGACCGGGAACGGAAGAAACGGGCTTTCCACGCGTCAAGGGTAAACCCTAAGTAATCACTAGATGAATCTTGTTTAGTATTATGTATGAGTTAGCTGTAATTTTTTTGTGTCGGTGCATGTGATAGTTGTAATGTACAAATAGTTTGTCGGTGGCTGTATGTTATGTTGTCGGTGGATGTCGGAAAAAAAGTTAGAAGTAGTTTAGATTTATGTTAAACGGATACGTTAATATAGTTGTATAAATAATTTTGTCGGATGGATATGTTAAAAAGTTGTTATATAAATTACTTTGTCCGATGGATGCGTCAGTCAATGGAGGGTGGTTAGTGTGGTGGTCGATATTTCTGGGTGTATGTCGGTTCTTTTTTATTATTTGAGGAGAAACTATTAGTAATATTGGTAATATTTTTGGTGGTCCTGATATTTTGTAGCGTATTATTTGACGGAATTAATTTGTTTAGGTAATGGAAGTCGTTGATTTTGTTGTGCACTTCGGCGCCGGTAATGTCCGTGTTACGGAGACTGGGGTTGATCTTAGTGAATTTAACAATATGGTGATGCAGTTGCCAGACCCAGAGAGAGCTAGAATAGCAGCAGTGCAGGAGTTTTTCACTGGAAATTTTGGGTATAATCCTAATATGTTTACGGTTAAGATTCAGTCAGTGTGGTGCAAATCCCGTACAAATAATTTTCGGGAGTTGTTACCGCTGGATCGAACTGGTCAGTGGATAGCTTGGCTAGCATCATGCAAACGTCGAGGCACCTAACCAGAAATCCTACTGATATTTTATCCGAAGCAGAACAATTTTGAACAAGGAGGCGGAGATTTTCAGCATGGAGAGAGCAGTGATGCTACTCATTCAGAAAATGTGGACATTCCTGCACAGTATGAGCCATCACTCAGTGTTGAGTCGGAAGGTCCTCCGCCACTTGGAGAGGCTGATGCGGATGAGTATGAAGGTACTATGCAAGAAGAGATGTTGGCTGAAGATGAGAATGGTGTTGCAGAAGATCTTGATTCAGGTGATGAAGATGTTGGAAATGAGGATGAGGTAGATAATGATGAAGAAGATAATGTTGGAGATGTGCCGCTTCCTGAGTCTTGGAATGTCGACACTTTGCCGATTCCTCACTCGTGGGATCTCGACAAGTCGAATATGACAGCTGTGGGATCCCACGCGTTTGTCACCTTCCGGCCCTCGGCGAAGGAGGACGCGGGTACCGTCGTCAGGTAGACGAGGACTGATTCTTTTACGTATCAGAGACATATGTATGCTACTTTTCCATGTACCGTAAGACCTATGTATGAGACATATGTATGCTACTTCTTTCCCTTGAGGCGCGAAACGGTACAACTACTAATTAAGCGATAAGATACAACAAACCTCGATTACATACCGATCACAACACACAACAATAGGAAATGAAGGTACGACTACTAATTAATCGATACTCAAAGAAAGATACAACATAACTCAAATTAAGATTCTACCTATCTCCCATCAATGCAGCCTGCACCATCCGCAGATTTAGTACCCTTGCCCTTTGACGATGATTCAGGCTTCTTACCCGCAGCTTTCCTCGATGTTTCTGCCTTCTTCTCCTTGCCCTTACGCACTGCTTCAGCCCGCTTTTCCTTTGACGACGGCATGAAATCGTCGTCATCATCGCTGGAGTATACCCAGAGAAATGAACGACCATACCTCTCACGTATGTCTTGAGTCCGATGAATCGGCGCATTAGTAACATGCCTATCGAACTTATCCGCAAGCCTCAAGACTTCAGCACGGATTTGTTCTGGGGTCCTATACGGAAACCCATCTCGGCATAGCCTGGCCCCTAGCAAAGCGAGATGTCTCTCACTACCAACAATTTCTTCAAGTGGAATTTCCCTACCATCTACCTTCAAATAGGTGATAATCTTAGCTAGCTGCTCGGATGCGGCTATATGAAAGCCGGACACACACTTCTCACAAGGTACAATACAAACCATGCTGGCGCTCTTTGAGAGTACCCCGCTTAGCCTAGAGTGGTTTTTATAGGACATTTGAGGTGAAAACGGTCGCGAGAAATGGTGCCGGGCGGGAGGAACGGGCGGAAAACGGTGGCGGGAGAATTTGGGCGGGAAATGGTGGCGGGAGAATTTGGGCGGGAAATGGTGGCGGGAGAATTCTCGCGGGAAACGGTGGCGGGAGAATTCTCGCGCGAAACGGTGGCGGGAGAATTTGGGCGGGAAACGGTGGCGGGAGAATTTGGGGGGATAGGGTGGCGGGATGGCCGGAAAGGGGGGAGGGAAAAAATTCTGAGAACATTTAGGCACGGCCCATGCCGAAATGTGTTGGCCCATGCATCCGTCGGCATAGCTACTGCCGACCGAAGCGTTTCGGTACGACCCGTGCCGATCGGCACGACCCAAGCCGACCGCGCCCTATTTTTGATATTCCCATATTCCGCGCGCTAGATTCCAAATTTGTAATAAAAATTTGTATTATTTAAAAAAAAAAACTCAGAGGATCTGGACTCGTAACATTTCTTTTGTTGAATAATCTCGTGGCAGCTCAACCAGATTCAGAAAGCCATGTCGGTTGGCACCACAAGATACTCCTGCTTGCTTGGTCGAGTAAACTCTTTACATATCGATAATGGCTCTTCCAGTCCTGAGATCGCAAATTCGCCAATAAACTACGTTTAACTCCGTTTGATTTCTCTTGTTTTCTGATCAGGTGCACTACCAAACACCTATTTGGCTATTACAGTTTCATCTATTAATTGACATCACTGGTTTATTCAGCTAGCTTTTCTAATAAAGAAAAGTATCAGGATTATAGTTTGATAGATAATTACGTGTGTGTGCATACCGCCCATTCGATCTGGCCGCTCCGTTCTCAATATCATTTGCAGCTGCCACATCGTACCGCTAATTAAGTAGAAACGTCAACTTCCAAGGTCAAACCGCAAGCAATTATTGATCATAAACTAACTTAGATCGCTCGTTCGCGAGCTCTATCCGCGGCAAGATTCCTCCCCCCTCTTTTGGGTATCTCCAAGAGGCAGTTCGACCCCGGGAATAAGCCTAGTTAACTCAATTAATGCCTCCCCATGATAAGCGATCAGGGTGCAGACCTGTGTGGCATTGTTTACGCTGCATAATGCAAGTGAGAGAGGCTGGGGACGACACGGCTGGTAATCGGAGGTCGACGACGGAGATGAACACGCGTGCGCCGTGGCACATGACTGCTGCTACGAGCTCGGGAAGCAAAGAGGATCATGCATACTTTTCTGGATTCCGGCCGGCGTACGCATCTGGGGAGGTGATCGTCTGCCCGGGTGATCTGGGTGTTTGGTTAAACAAGAATGGCTGATCGAGTGTCAACGTGGTACCAGGCGTCGCGTCCGGGTCAGCCTCGCCTTTCCCGGCAGGCCAAACGGCAGCTCGAATAAGAAATTCATGGAAGAAGCTGGTGGTGAAACCCGAATACGTTGTGACAACCTGGTAAGGGTTCCAAGGGGCAGACTTTATGATTTGTTACGTATTAGCTGACGGACCCACAGATGGCGTTGACTACCGGTATTTTTATTACTTAGTAAATATAGGAGGTGGTATACAAATTTGTCCGGTAGAAACACCTTAGTCATTATGCAGAAAGTTGTAAAATGTAATGGATCAGTGTAATTACTTGTCATGTGTGCAACCTTTTTTGGTCCATATCATATTTTTAGGTGGAGCTAAACTCACCGGTGTGGCGCCACCAATCTAAAACTGATGTTTCTTCGTAATCGTAAAGATCAGAAAAAATATACAGACATACATGTCCATGTCCAGTGTATACCTATAAATCAAAATGGAAAAAATATATAAGTTTGTGGGTTGTGCAAAAAAGGCAAGTTGGTTCTTCCAAATTTGTATTCAGGGCACCCGGTCTTTGGTGCTTCTAAAGTGGCCAACAACATTGTTTACGAAGAACAATATGATAGGTGATACTCATAGATCGCCGGTAGGGCGGGACATCATCTCAACTAGGGGTGGATGCGCCCGATGGAGAGTGAGTGTCACAAACTCACAAAAAAAAGGTTCACGTGTGTGTTTTGATGAGAATTATGGAGCACGGATTGGTGTACTAGTTGTCAAGGTGCTAACATGCATATGGTCTGACGGCCCAAACAAAAGAAACAATCATCCCTGTAATATTAGGTATATGTAGATAGAAATAAGTAAAAAAGATAGTATATGTTATTGAACATTGCCAAATAAGGCCTATAGAGCAAAATATTGAGGGGAGTCTCATGTCTTCTCGTCCTGCCTGGTTGGGATAAGTCTGTTAGCCTCTTTAAACTATTGGCTTCTTGTGACGGTGAACATGCGCACATCTGTCGCTTGGTTAATTCTTCATGTTTAGACGATCATGAAATTAAAGGTCATGGTTCGGGATCCAAGATACACTATGTTAAGTTTCTCCCAGACATCTCTTGTGTACTTGCATGTTGTTCTCTACATTGTGCATAGCTAGACGAGAGTTGCTTCCAAATTTAAAAGAGAAATTTGAACCTACTACTTCTTCTGAAATGAGCCATAAAAAATTGCCTCTATATTGATACAGGACGAGCACATATAGACCACGAGGCCTACGGTAAAGAATGACCGTGTCGCTGCAACCCCATAACATGCCTCTTTTGAATTAGTCAAATGCTCCAAAGTGCCCTTGACTATAAAACTGGGCAACAAACTGACTACGAATTAACAAGAGAAGTCTAACCAGCACACAAGATGAACTTCACCTTCCAAGGTTACAAGCGAGTAGCCGCCTCAAACAATGTTATATCTGAAAGTCCAACCACCAAAGGCTACCCAGAGATAGAGATTTCCCAAGGGAACTTGATGGGGAATTTGGAGAATGATGCAAGGAAATCAGCCAAGATCAAAGAAAGGTCAAGGTCATAGCAGCCATTAACACAATTAAGCTCTTGGCAGCATTTGTGACGAGGTCGATCACCTCGCCTGTGTTACCATTGTGGTGAAGTTTGACACGTTCTACAAGGGCGAAGATGCCATATAAAATGTAGTGTCCTTGGCATACAGAAACATGCTACTCCCTCCGATCCGAAAAGATTGGCGAAGCGCACTCACAATGTCAATTGTACAAAAACAACCTCATATAACCAAAATTCACAAAGTCAACTACAGTACACGATTGGGTTTGGATCGTCTCCTTCCTCGAGCCTTTCCTCCACGTGCTGCTCATCTCGGGATGCTTCCCGCACTGCATATCCTCTCTCGTTCTGCTTCTCCAGCGTGTCCTCTCCCCAAGTTGCATATCCTCTCCCCCAAGCCGTGGATTCTCTCCCGTGGTGCTCCTCTTGCCAAGTTGTTGTTCCGCTCCGCAGGCCGTGGATGCTGCCGTTCCTCAGCTAGGCCTTCCGCCGCTGCCGACGCTCCTCCCCTCGCCGGCCGCTTCCACCGCCACCCAAGCAGCTCCCGGGCATGGGCCCGCCCGTACTTTGCGTGTCGTGCTACTCCACACATGATAACCCGATGCTACCATGGTGGCTCACTGAGTAGACGCTCCTCCGTTGTTCCTGCCGCAACACCGCCCCCATTGTCCATCCGAGAAAATATTAGTATAAGGCGCAAGCACCGCCCCCAACTCTGTCACCGCCGCCCCCGGATTCGTCACCGGGGCAAAAAAATCGAACCTTTACCTCGCACGTTGTAGCGAGGGGAGAGAAAGGTTACGCGGCAGCGCCACCACCGCCCAGTGGAAAGAAAGGAGTATATGTGTGCTCGTTCGCGGTGGCGACAGCGACTGCGCCGGCGAGTGGTAGAGAGCACGACACGCTCCAACGAGGTGGTCCGGAGGACGGAAGCGAGGGGATTGGGGATCAAGTGGAAGCGAAGCGTATGTTTCCGACCCAAGCGATGGAGCGCGGGTTGATGCCAGTAAAGTAGGATGGCTTTTTTGCAAAATTTGGTCTGCGACAATTCTTTCCGATCGGAGGGAATACTAGTTAGTATTACAGGATCCTAGTATTACAGGATCTCAGCGTTGTGTACAATGATTGATGTTTCAACAGCAAAGAAATCAGGAGGAGACGATGCTTGCGCCCCTTTTTTAGGAGGGTGGAGCAATTGGAGGCAGAAAAATTCAGAGCCAGTTGGTGCTTGCGCCGGACACCATGGCAGTTGCTTAGTCAGGTAAAGCTATCTTAAATGTTAGACAAAAATTAAACCTGATTTTCTTACTTTTAGAGGGTTATTAAGGAGTAATCAGAAAAATTCTACTCCCTCCGATTCGAAAAAAGTGTCGTCATAGGTTATTTTGCAAGAAAACCCTCCAGTGTTTTCTGTCTCAACCCGCACTCCACCTCTGCTCCAACCGAACCATGCGCTCCCTCTCTCTCCCTCAGCGCGTTGTCGCTCACCCGCGTCCTCTCTCTGCTCCGCTCGCCGGCACGCTCGCACGCTTCCTCTCTCTCTGCTCCGCTAGCCGGCGCGCTCGCCTCGTCGCCCGGGCTACCCTCGCCTCGCTGTCCGTGCGCGCTTCTTTGTTGCCTCGCTCCCCTCCACCTTCCCTCACCAAGCTCTCCTTCACAAAAATATCATACCTTTTGGTCCAAACCAGCGAGTCATCGCCGGATTTGGCAACGGCGAGGACGGATCTGGCGGCTACAAGGCCGGATCCGTCGAATCCGGCGGCTGCGGTTGCGAGGCAGACCGACGAGGACGGGGAGACATCGGCGCGTGGAGCGAGGCACTCCACGATGTGGCCATGGGCGGCGCCTCCTCTGCCGCATCCATCGGGCTCGACCGCCCCTCCCGCCGCCGTCATCACCGCGTCGGACCGGCGCCTCGTCCTCGTCCACCAGTGGGCCTCTCCGTCGATCTGGAGGTTCGAGACGTGCGAGGCGAGCGAGGTGGAGAGGTGCGAGGCGAGCGAGGTGGAGGGTGTCGTGTTTGATTAGTGAATTTGGAAGGACCTTTTTGTAAATTAACATTTGTATGCATGCTCCGACACTTTTTTCGGATCGGAGGGAGTAACTTCTTGAAAAATTCTGGTAGTTCACTCTGAATTTTTGCCTGGCTTCCAAGAAAGACGGTCATCGGAGAGTTATACCCATGGTTTTGGTTACGGATCAGAAAATCCGGTTAGGTGCTCGGGAAATGAACATACCGGACGGAAAATCTTGAATTTTCAAATTGTTTTGAATTTAAATAAAAAAGTATAAAAATGTTCAATCGAAAATTATTTTTAAATTTTTAAATTTTAGATTTTAAATTCATCTAATAACCGGTCGGGATTTCACGATAACCACGGGAACCGGAAATCCCGACCTCCCTTACAAAAGTTCCTACTGGTAACTGGAAGCAGAGGACTTACGGCACATGTTGTTTGGCTGCGGACGAGCTCGTGACGTCTGGAAGTGCCTCGACCTTCTGGACGCCGTTGAAGCAGCCTGGGAGACAGACCGCGCGGGAGAGGCGATCCTTGAAGAACTGCTCTGCGCTGACAACCCCGGCGGCCGGTCCGCACAGTTAACCAAAACCTTGGTTATACCCTGTTGTTAATTTGACTGAAATACATGTCAGGCCCAGGGAGGTGTCCCAAAGTATGAGTAGTTTGTGGGCCGAATAGACTTATCCCGTCATGTTTCACTGATTAATCCTAACTCGATATTTTAACATTGTTGTGGGCTGGGCCGCGACACCTTACGAGCGCTATTGCTTGCAATAAGCTGCACAAAGGGAGTATCAGCTACAAAAGCTTTCCGTCAAAGTTTCCTAAGAAAGCTTTGGTTCAAATAAGAAAAATAGTCAACAACCACAATGCAGTTCAATAGTTCTAAAGTGAAAAAAATACAGAGCAATTCAGACAAGCGAACATGAGGTGAGATTTCTGTCCACTTAAAAAGCAATAAGCTGCACATAGTGGGTATGGGAGTATCCATCATCAGTAACAACAGATTTCGATTTCGCTCGAAGAAAGTCAACAATAACAGCACAGATAAAAAATTCAAAAGTGCAAAATAATATAGAGAAATTCAAATAAGAAAAACGTGAGGGGGACACTGGATAAAATTGGAGAGATTTACAACAACAAATCAACGGAATTCAACTGAATTGTAGAAGTACATCTTGAAAAATCATGCAAACATACAAAAAAATCATCAAAAACATAGAAGATAGAATAGAAAAGCCTAGGTTCGCAATCGATTTCGGCATGCTTTGGAGCTAGTGGATTTGTACAAAGCGAGAAGCCTGAAACTACACTGCCCGTGGTTGTTTGGACAGAATCAAGATGTAAAAAACAGGAAATCACTCATAGAGCTCCTCCTTGGGCGTGCTCCAAAAGGCCTCATAAAGAGTCAACGTGGTTCGGACAAAAAAAACCGCCCCAGCAGCACCCAAACATGTTCACCCGCTAAATTTCTGTCCAGCACCCTCAGCCCACCAGCCAAACTTGGGGGCCTGCCTGGGGCGCCGGACATCGTCCGTCACCCCACCCGACAGGCGGCCCCCACCGGCCAAGACAGTTTTAAGGCGACGTACAGAAGGCCGGTGAGGCCGAGCTAATGGCGACGACGGGACGTGAGTGCCCGCCAGTTCGTTCTCTTTCTTTTTTAAAAATTTCCAGCCAGTTCATTCTCTATTTCACACGCCAGCCAATTATTCCGATGGGTCGCATCTGCAGCCTTCCCAACTTCCCAAGCAGCGCGATTGACGACTGTGGTCGGGACGTGTCGCCGCCATGTACTCCGATAGGACGCATGCTCCGGCGCGTGCACCGACGCGTCCTCGCCCTATCTGTTGGTCGACGTCCACCCAACAAGCGGCGCGTCGTGGCCTGAACCCGTCGTCACCGGACGACGGCAGTGGCAGTGACGACAATGACTTCCATTGGCAGGAGGAGCCGGTGAAGCCCATGGAGGAGGCGCAGGGGCAGCAGGAGGCGTAGCAGGCGGAGGAGGCGCATCAAGTCCCTCCGGTCTGGCCCGACCAGGTCGTGGCGTACGAGGAGGCGTTCCGCCGGGTTCGTGTTGGCTTGGAGGAAGCATACGTAGTGGTCGAGGCTGGCGCCATTTGGACTTCCTTGGAGACTACCAGGAGGGAGGAGCAAGTCCGCGCCTTCACGAACGTAGAGCTCCAGGTCGACGAGCAGCACAACGCCAACGCGACGTCTCCGATATTGCAGACCCTCGTGGCGCAGGCCGAGGACGAGTTTGGTTCGTTAATGGCCGCCCAGCGTGTGGCCCACGAGGAGTAGAACGTTGTGCGGGCAAGCAGAGAGGCGTTGTAGGCTGCCAAAGCGACGTGGACAACGCGCACCACGCCTGCGTTAACGGCCTTCCGTTGGACACGCGAAGCTCAGGCGATGGACGGTGAGGCTGGACGGCAGATGTCCTGCGTGCGCCGTCGCTCGGAGGCGGCGAAGTTGCACCGCGCGGATGCGGTTGAAAGGCAGGGCGGAGTGGCGCTGGCTCACTCAGGTGGCAAACGCATGGCCTAACTCTGAGCCTCAGGGGAACGACAATGAGGGTGGCCCCTCGAACATGGCGGTTGACGAGGAGGATGTTTAGGATAGTTTTAGACTAGTTTTAAATTTCCCGCCGTAGTTTAAATTTAAATGTAATCCTATGAATGTTTTAAATGAAAGTTTCTATTAGCCACAAGGTGTTTGTCTTTATTTGGATGGCGTCGCTGTGACACCCGTCTACCAAATAATCGGACACAGATCCGACGCCTTCAAATAGGTCATAATTAGGGGGTACTGGACGTCCCTGCCCTTCGAGACCTTGATTACCCGATGCAGGCGAGACATGGCCATAGCCAACTTCCATAACCACTAGTGCTTGCTGGGCCAACAAAATTGAACAATCAGTAAAGTTTGCACGCACTACGACGCACTGAATCTGCGCGCGAGCGTGCCGGGCGGAAGAACTTGCGTGTCGCCTCCAAATCGAGGCCGCCGGCCCACATGCAGTCCCATACATCTTTGCCGTTTCACACCTACTGGCTACTGCGTAGTGCGTACTCTTCTAGCCCACCAGTGGCAGTACTGCTGGGCCGACCCGTACGTGCGCGTATCAACTCTCGGCTCCTTGCTGCCGCCTGTATACTTCGAACCCATTTCCCATCTCCTGCTTCGTTTAGTTCGTGGCTCTGCTTTTGTGGTTACCATCTCAATCTCCACATCCATGTCGCCTTTCACCCTTTTTGTTTTCCCGCTTCTTTTCTTCACTCACTCACGGGGCTCTTCTTTCGACATCTGGATATCCCATATTCCATTACCGTTTGCTCCCCCCTCCCCTCCTTCGACCCCCTCTCCCTCTCTCTCTGACTCTGCCCAAAAATGCAAAAGCCGGTGCCTTTCCCGCTGGCCTTTTGCGGCCTGAAACTGAAAGACCTGAGACCAGCTATGTTTTCCCAGTAGTAAGTATACACTGCTGCAAGCACTGCTAGTGGAACTGCATGCCAACTTCTTTTCACTTTCGACGCCGGCCCATCCACGATCGATAACCATGTCCACCCTGAAAGTTTCACGTTACGTCTCCCCGTTTACCGATGATGGATGTGGATGTCTGGTCTCAATATGACACCGATGTATACCATGCAATAGTATACTCCGGTGTAGGTGTCGTATCGAATACAGTGTATGTTAGCTAGAGCTGCTACTGCAGCCTGCAGGTGGCTAACTCTTTCGTGGTCGTGGGCGCCAAGCAAAAGCAAAGACTACACACTATACTAGTATAGTATAGTAGTATGAGTGTAGAGGTATAGCAAATGGCGGAATCAAGTGATCGGTCGTCTGTGAGTTGGCCGGTCTGTTAGGTGCAACTGCAACGAGTGATCCTGAATTCCCGATCCGTCGTGATGTAACACTTGCACTGCCTTGACTGGGAGCCGGAATTAGTTAATCAGGTGGATGGCCGCATTTAACCGTACACTGATCTGACTTGCACATCGATCCAGTCGTTTACTATATATTCTCAGCAACAAGGCTTCATTCGTTAACGATCATGCTTGCTATCTTTAATAATCAAAAGGTGTTTCAGTTAAACTAATAGATGCATAAGCTTGAAGTCTGAAGTTCTGAACTACACTAGTTAACGATCAAACTCCGGCCGGAGAGTTGGCAGCAGATCCCTTTCGGACTTGCAGAGCTTCACAGCATCACTAATCAAGCTTGGGCTCACTGTAATGGCGCATCTGGCCGACCTGCATGCGCGCCGTTCTCTTTCTCGTAGTCGTTGCTGAAGTGCAATGATTCGTCGAGATCTTTCGGGGGATGATCGAGAAGGAGACGATCGCGATGGATTTCGTGTGGGAATGACTAGCTTCTCCTTCCGATCATGGATATGCAGCTCATTGGATGCCATCATATCCTTGATCACGAGCTAGCTCGCTTTGCCTTGCCTCGGTACCGGCAGGGGTCGAGCATAGCAAGGCAATGAGTTAGATTGCGATGTATCTTCTGCATGCCTTCTTGTCGCCATCATGGGGCTGATTAGCACTGCGATGCATCAGACCTAATTCACACGTTTTTATTTAGGAGCATAAGCAAGATTGATTCGATGTGTCACCGTACATGTATCCCATATAGGCTGTCGCAGGTTCAGGCATCAGAGTTTTTTTCTGGCGAATCACACACATCAGATAGTTCTGAGTCTTGTTTCTTCCTGTGCAAGGGAAGTTAACAGAAACTATCACGCTACCGATCACACGTGCAGCCTACATAACCGGGGATTAACTAGTTAACTATACTTCAGTGATTTCTTAATTAATTACGGACGGTTGATTACATTATCATCCTCTCCATCTTATATCTATACCTGGATCGAGTGGCTTTGCTGTTGGCGAAGTGGTCGAGGAATGAGATGTAGCAGCTGCAGCTGAATGCCGGACGGCCGGTAAATGAGAAACGAATTCATCGACACGAATCTTTCTCGTTCTTGATTCAGGTGACAATATGATTAACAAAATCCTTTGGCACTTAATTATCAAACCGGGTGCTGTCTCTCTGGGACCAACACAGCAACGTGAATGCTAATCTAGATTATCGCTAAACTACTGCCCAACGTCATCCCGCGCGCCTTGTTTGATGATGTGTCTGCCGTTACTACTGAAGAAAGTCGACAGGAATTTCATAAATTCTAAAGCGGGCCAAAGCTTTGGAGTTGCAGTTAGTGCTGGCCGGCCGTATTTAGTGTCGTTTCTTGAATTCAAAGTTGTTAGAGCATCTCCAGCCATGCCTCTAGCGCCCTCCAAATCACTTTTTCGGCTCTGGATGTCAAATAGGATCGTTTTTTAGTCAAGTCGTATCCTTAGTAGCCCAAAAAAGCGTCGGATTGGGATATGCGGGCTACGGCAGAAAGAAAATAGAGCGTGCACCAGACCTGTCGGCGAAGCAGCACACTTTCCCCACCCCGGCTCGCCTTCTCGCGACACCTTCCCCTCGTCGCCATGTCGTTGCCGGCACCACCACTCTTCCCTCTGCCGCAAACAAACCTATAGGAAGGACTCTACCTCGCTGCCGGAACCACCCCTCGCTCCTCTGTCGCGACTCCAGCCACAAAGCAAGCTCCACCGCTGCCACGCGCCTACCCCGCCCACAAGGTGTTTGGCATTTTCTCTGTTTGGCTATGGACTCTGACGACAAGGAGATGCTCGCCGATCTGCTGTAGGAGGAACCTGCCAACAAGGTCGAAGATGAAGAGCACATGATGATCCTCGTTGGTCTCATTGCCCACCAGACAAAGCTGTGACGAGGGGGCTCAAAGCCAGGTCACCTGAAGGCAAAGCCGAGACAACGAAAGAAGGCCTACTGCATACTCTACGCCGACTACTTCACTGGTGATCCATTCCAGGGCGAGAGGCGCGTTTCGACGTCATTTTAGGATGAACCGGAAGCTCTTCCTCTAGATTGTGCATTCTATCCGGGAGTTTGACTCCTACTTCAAATGCAAAAAGGATTGCACCGACACGGTTGGATTCACCTCACTTCATAAGTTCACAATAGCGTTGAGGATACTTGCATATGATGCCCCGGGTGATGCACATGATGATTATCTATCCATCGTCATTGAAAATTTGAATAAATTTTGCATGACAATGGTCGAAGTGTTTGGCCTAAAGTACCTCCGAACACCTAAGACACTGCTCCAATCCTAGCCACGAATGAAGCAAGAGGATATTCTCGGATGCTTGAAAGTATTGACTGCATGTATTGATCATGGAATACCTGTCAATTTTATTGGCAGTGCAGTGTGGTACTTGAAGCCGTTACTACACATAAATTTGACATTCATTCTTTGGCTGCACAAGATCTTACAATGACATCAACATTGTGCAGTGCCCCCCATCTTTATCAGACTTATTGAATGTCGCTCTGCCCTAGAAGATTCGAGACCTACTTGTGCACAATCAACTTCAGAAAGAATGATCTGGCGCACCATCCGCGGAGGTTTCAAAGGTAATGCATAGTTTGATTTACATGTGTTGTAACTTGTGTATGATAAAATGTTGAACTATCGGACAATAACGACCCAAGTACTTCTTTTCGCTTCCCAACCGTGTCCTTCACCTCACTCTCATTTTATATGTGTTGGAACTTGAAATCAACACAACAAGTGCTAGAAACGGAGAGAAGAGAGTCAACAAAATTAGCAAAAAGAGAAGCTTCTTTCGTAGATGCCCAGATACCAGCACCACAAACCAAACCAGACCAGCGCCTGCCACGGACCACGAAAAGACTGGACTCCAGTAGAAGAAAAAAAGAAAAGAAGCAGACACCACACCACGCACCACCGGCCACGGTTCCAGCAAAAGAAGTGAAGGGGGGGGGGGGGGGGGGGCAAGGGGGCAAAATTCAAATGCAAATGATCACTCCCACCCTTGAGTTCATCCATCCGAGCAGATCGATCTCATCTCTACTCTCTAGTGTAGCGGGCACGGTCACCCATCGCCACAAATCCTGTCAAAATAAAATTCAAAAATACTGTACTTCAAATGAAACAAAAGCAAATCGAGCAGCGAGCACAGCTCAAAAGACCAGCACAAAGTGCAGTAGTACCTTGTTCAATACAGTAATGTTTTTACAGTACGTCGATTCAAAAAGAAAAACAGTAGTACGGTAGCTGCTTGCTAACTATGTCGAGCCGCCAAAGTCTTCACCTGTCTATGACACAGGGTCCTGCGGTCTCTAGGGTCCACATGTCGGGGAGAGTGGATTACTTGGAGTATTGTGAGTTTATGGGGATGGGAGGGAGGCGGGTGTGATGTCACTGGCTTGGCGAGCCAGTGGCGAATAAATCGGCCCGCCATAATAACGCCCGGAGCCAAGCAAAGCACAGCCAGCCGCGGCCACCACAACCATCCATCCACCGAGCGCAATCCCCGAGCTACTACAAGGCTCGCCTGCGTTGCCCGTCCGTAACGATGGCGACGGCGTGGGTGCGGTCCCTCAGCTGCAGATCGTACGGCGTGGCGGATGCCGCCGTCGCGCCGTCCCCGTGCAAGAAGCCGCAGGCCCAGCCGCCGCTTCTCCCCGCCACGTGCGCTACCGCGGCGGACGTGAGGGACTCGGTGGCCTCCGCGCGGCATGCCTGGAAGCATCCGCAGAAGCCAGGGCGCCGGGAGAGGCGGCGGGGCGACCAGGAAAAGCAGCAGCAGGACGCGAGACCGCGGCGGCCCAAGAAGAAGTCGAAGCAGATGGCCATGGCGGCGGCCGCGTTCATGCCGTCGCCCGCCGCCGCGCCGGTGACCTCGGCGTTCCTGACGATGGCCGAGCTGCCGGACGGCCACTCGTCGCGGCAGGTGGTCGAGCTCATCTTCTCCTCCGGGTGGGACCCCGCGACCGCCGCCAGCGCGGCGCCGGAGGTGGAGGCGATGTTCCGGGTGCACAGCGCGTCGCGGGCCGTGGCGCGGTTCGAGGAGGCCAGGGCGGCCGCCCGCGCGCACGGCGCCGCGGCGCGGTGCGGCGCCGACGGCAACGAGATGATGCGCTTCCAGTGCTGCCCTGCCGCCGCCGGCGCGGGCGGCGTCTTCGGCGCTGGCGTCGCCACCTGCCAGCTCGGCCCGTCCGGCTCCGCGGTCCGCACCTTCGCCTGCAGCGGCGCCGCTCATGCCAGAGCCGGGTCATCGCCCGGCGCGGGCCGCAGGGCCATGCTGGTGTGCCGTGTCATCGCTGGGCGTGTCCGGCCGGCGCACGGCGAGGACCAGGCGAGCCGGTATCATCGCTCCCCGGACTACGATTCCGTGGACATGGGCAACGGCGAGCTCGTCGTCCTCGATAGCCGCGCCGTGCTCCCCTGCTTCCTCGTCATCTACAAGGTCTAGCCGCGGGCGTCCGGCGGCGCGCCAATTAACCACCCGTTAATCACCGTCCACCCGTACTTAATCACCATCTTCTCAACTTTTTGTTAACATTCCGGAGGCGGCAGGCGCCACTCCCACTCTGCTGCCAGTACGTAGGATTAACAGGGATTGGAGACCTTGTGTAAAACAGTAAAAGATTGCTTCTTTCTTCTTCGCTTTGATGAATCTTGATGAAATGGTATATAAAAATGTCTTCTTTTGCTTCTCTCGCTTTTACTTACCGTTCATTCAAACAGCGATGACTCTGCATGCATGTATGTACGACTTCAGTTCTGAAATTTCATCTCGTGTGGCATCTTTCTCCCTTTTCCCGGCGCAGAGATTTGTCGCCGCAGGTTTAAAGGTGTGTTGTCGCACAGCTCCCTCTCATGTTTGCTTCCCCTTTTGCCATTGCCAGCCAAAATTTGTCGCCGCCTTGAGAATGATTAGCAGCCGTATTTCTTTTTTTGTCAGGTTAGTAGGATATAAGGGGAAGTTGGCAACGTCTTCAGAGGTCGGGCGCAAAGTTTTCGGGCTCGTGGTCTGGTTTATAGAGGAAGAAAACATTTTCTGCAGGGCTGGATGCTAGCCTCTTTCTTGGCCCCTTGCTGCTGCTATTCGTCCGTATCCATCTCTTTGCCAAATTGCCATGCATGCTTGCTCTCTTCCTACTAGTGTTCAAGCTCTGCTGTCGGTGGTGTACTGGTGTGGAGAACAGGTGTGCAGATTCTTCTTCTTATATATAGTTGTCTTCAGGTGATCTTGCTCTGCTGTTTTGCTGCCTATGTTGCAGTGTCATTTTCGTTGACATGACTAGATACCCTTTTTTTCATGTCAATCACAGAGCACAATTCCTAGTTAATGTATATATGGACTATTTAATTTTGAACTGACTGTATATGGACTATGGAGTATCATATAATACTGTTTCTCTGCGTCTAGGGAATTTTACATGTTTGATCTGCACATGTTATTCATCTTTGTTCATCCTACTGCGGATCCCGATGTTTACTGCCCATTGTGTGTCCGCCTACTCAACATGTAGGCCCAACAAAAATATACATCCCTGCAAGATTTGACCCCCTGCCTCATGGATCTTGTATGTCCGGCTGCCGAGGGATCACGGCGTGGAGCATGGCATGTTGTGGTGTCTCTTATTGAGGCACTGAATCCAGCTCACTGCAGCCAACACTCAACCGCATGTCTCACCGGACCACCCTCTGTATGAATCATTGGGAGGACAAAGATAGGAACCCTGGATAGATGAACAGAAGGAACATCTTCTCATGGTAGATCCATTGTCCATACATGTTATTACTTTATCTGACAGTATGAGCAGCGACATGGCAATTTTATCGGAAGTCCCTGTAGGGGACCTTTTGAAACAAGGCAAAGCTTTGCCTTTTATATTGATATAGAAGGAGCAAAGACAAAGATAGATCAAGTCTCAAAAATCGTGGGAACACACAAGAGTCGAGAGACCCTAGTGAACCTTAAAAACGAAAAACAGAATCAAGAAACCCATCAGACCACACACTCAGCCAAGTTCTTGGCGCCTGCTAGGATCCACTTCTTGCTCTCCTACTTAATGAGTAAGGGACCTAACAGGGGGGGGAATGGGCTTA
This sequence comes from Poa annua, assembly GCA_026929855.1. Classification (NCBI taxonomy): domain Eukaryota; kingdom Viridiplantae; phylum Streptophyta; class Magnoliopsida; order Poales; family Poaceae; genus Poa; species Poa annua. The sequence goes on along the minus strand of CM049431.1, from coordinate 70,975,886 downwards.
AATATTTAAAGCATTGAGATGAGATTCAGTGTTGCAGCCCTGAATGGCTAATTACTGCAGATCACGGCCATGTGGTCAGGTCAAGCAGTCTGAAGAGTAATACTAAACGAATGCCAGTTTGATGATCCATGATCCATCCATCCATCCCTGGAACCCACACTAGTTATTCCTCCTCTCCTGCTCTCGTTATGCAGTTATGCTGCATCGCACTGTTAAGTGCTACTGTACCTGCACAAGCTGCAGCAAATGGACGAACATCTGCTCTCAGGCATAATTCGCCTGTGTTCCTTGCAGACTCCAGTATACATAGCATTGCACAGTAGCGTACGCACGACTATACGAGTAGGTACGTCAAAAAGTTCATGCTTTGACTACCAGACTCCAGTATAAATAACACTCCACATTTCTCTTGTCAACAAATGTCCTGACTGCTACTACTCTGAATCCTGATGTGTCGATCCTGGGGTGTGGGGAGGTAGACCGAGATCGTTCGTCGATGCATGTTTCTGTGACCGCACGAGTAAATCAGGAACTTTCATGCGCGAGGTTTCAGGCTGTGAGAGTACGAACACTTACTCTGCCTTTGCCGCCGCCCACCGACCATGCCCGCTCTCCCTTCATTACGAATCGATGTGCAACTACTGATCTGCTGCTGCTGCGAGCTCAGGTCATCATGGTGAGATCCTGTGTCTCGCGAGCAACAGTTGCGCCTCATGATATCTCCCGTTAAACGCGGGTAGCGATGAAATGTCTGTGAATGGCGCCGGCGAGGGGGAAACTAGGCCGTGATTCGGTTGTCTGCGCCACTGGAAAAACTGGATGCGACTGTCTTTGTTAAATTCATGGCTGCAGAATAGCTGATATGGAGTTCTAGAGTCAGTGGAGGAGGACGGAAAAAAATTAAGGTCGGGCGAACACTAAACACTAACGCATAATGATCCTCTTATCATCCCTGTTGTACATGACCTAAAAAACAGGGGTAAATTACACACTGATATGAAAGAGAAATGCAGTAGGAAAAATATATTTGCCAATCACATAACTGTATTATCACCATGCACCACTCCCCAACCTCCATCGTAAAACAAGATGGAATGGCAGGTACGGAATGGCCGGGATATGCACTTCTCAAATGAGCTAACCTGTTGTTGAGCGCAGGTCTAACCCCATTTCACCAACAAAAGGAAAAGAAGGGCCTATGTGTTTTTTTAATATAGAAAAAAGGCCTATGTTAAGCAAACGAAAGAAGCCCAACGAAACAGCAGAGAAGGCCGGGAGAATTTACAATTTGTCCTGCTTTACCTCAATCCTTTATAATTTGCCCTGATTTTTAGTCTTTTACTATTCGCCACATATTCACCGAATCCTTTATAATTTGCTCTGTTTCTCCTTTTACAGACTTATTAATTATCTTAACTCGAAAATACACTACGAATACGGTACATATACTGTCGGCTCAGTGGGAACTGGGGTATCAAGAGCCCATTCCCCATAGGCCTCGCTCGCGGGCCAGACGGACAAAACGGCTAAGGAATAGGCGACTCCGCCTGACGGGACCCTCGAGAGGCAACTCCCCTCGAGGGCCTGAAGAGGGAGCGAGGGCCTCAAGGGACCCCACGCCTCAGGGGATCCTCCCCGTCAACGAACCAACCCGCCTGAGACAAGTCCGGCAGGAATCTCCCCTCAGGCCTGAAGGGAAACGTCGTCGCCAAGGAACCCCGACAGAGCGCACGTGATCTCTGCCACGCTCGTACAGGGGCGCTCACACCCCCGTCGCAGTCCCTCGCGATAAAGCGGTCAACAAAGCTGCTCCGCCTGCTGCACAGCTGTGAGGACCTTCTACTCTGACGATAAAGCAGGTGGACGGCGCAACCCTCCAACGGAGATCGTCATCGTGGGCTCCACCTTAGAGACTGCCCGCTCTGCGGGCGGTACAAGCGCGGTCGTCCGCCTGTCGGCCACGGCGCCACCTTTATCAACAATGGACCGAGACCATGGACGAACGGAGCGCGGTGGACTCGTGCTCCACCCCGCCACTGGCAAGTGGGAGCCACCTTGAAGGCCAAGCCGAAGAAGAAGACCAGAGGCGCCTATAAAAGAGAGAAGACATCCATCGTAGCAAGGGTCGGCTCCTTGCGTGCAAAACACCCCTATAAACCCTAGCAGCTCTAGTTAGGTTAGCCTCTGGCTGGAGGAGGAAGAAGATCATCGCTTCCCTCCCCAGGCAAGAACTGCCTCAAGGGGGCTTCCGGCAAGCTCAATTGTACTGTAACCTCCCACATATAATACAGACAGGCAGGAGTAGCGGTCTTACCTCCTCACGAGTGCCGTGAACCTGGGTAAAGGACGGTGTTTTCCTTGGTCGGGTGTGCGTCCTCTTCGGGTCCGGCGAGCAACGTCGCGGAGCCGCTTGAGGGTTTAGACCTCCGCGTTCAATCCCCTCTCGAACTACAGTTCAGGAAGTGACTACCCCCGATTCCCGGAAGTCATAACCCGACATTTGGCGCGCCAGGTAGGGGACTGAGGCGCGTCAACAACCTTCGAGTTCGTCTCCGCGCCATGGTGAACACGCGCACCACTCGCACCGCTCGAGTCAGCCGACGCGCCCCCGCCGGAACACGCGCGCCCCCAGGCGCCGCGACCACCCGCGCGACCACCCGTGCAAGGCGGGGCCGACCCCGCCAAGAGGAGCATGTCCCCTCTGGCCCTCACACGGAGGAGCCAGAGCACGACGCCGAGCACCAGGAGGATGCGCAGTCGTCGCACCCATTGCAGCGCCCAACCTGCTCGGGCCCGGGGAGAACCGACACTGCGCCCCACACCGCGCTGCTCATGGCGCAGGAGCTGCTCCGCTACCAGCCCACCGTTGAGGCCCACGAGCAGTGGCTCCAACGCCTCAACCACCTCGTCGGCATCGCCACGACGCGCCCCGCTCCGTCGCAGTCCAACGCGCACCCCTCTCTCGCGGGCACGGTCGCAACAAATGCGCCTCCGCCACCTCCGGGGCCTGCGCCGGCTGCGGCACAGAGGGCTGCTTCACACGCGACCTCGCCGCGCGATTGCATGATCGTGCAGCGCACCGCGCCCGACGCCCGTGTGGGGATGGAGCTCCAGCGAGACCGCCAGAACAGGCTCGTGGAGGAGCTCGGCCAGGCGGGGCAGCAGAACCGCGGCGCGCTTCAGCACGGGGTCGCTACGTACACCTCGAGCTGCATGGCGTTCACTCGCTCCCTGCGCCGCGTGGTCTGGCCGCAGAAGTTCAGGCCGGCTCTTCCCAAGGGCTACGACGGCTCCAGCAACCCCGTCGAGTTCCTGCAGCTCTACACCACCTCCATCCAAGCTGCGGGAGGAGACGACAAGGTCATGGCCAACTGGTTCTCCCACGCGCTGCGTGACTCTGCGCTGTCGTGGCTCCTGAACCTCCCGGAGGACTCTGTGAACTCCTGGGAGGAGCTCTGGAAGCAGTTCGTCTCCAACTTCAAGGGGACGTACGAGCGCGCCCTCACCCACAACGATCTGCGCGCTGTGGTGCAGAGGAAGGACGAAACGCTCCGCAAGTACATCCAGCGCTTCAGCCAGGTGCACAACAAGATCCCGAACATCCCCGACACCCAAGTCATCGCCGCCTTCCGCGAGGACGTCACAAACAGCAGGATGCTCGAGAAACTAGGCATCCACGACAAGCTCACCTCTGTGGTCAAGTTGTTCGACATGGCGGACAAGTGCGCCAAGGCTGAAGAGGGACTCCTCTTCGTGAAAATGTCCTCGAGAGGGGACGATCACGCTGAGGGGTCCAAGAGCCAGAAGAAGAAGGAGGAGCCCAAGCGCAAGGCTACCGCAGTTCTCGTGGCAGAGCCGGACACAAAAGGCACCCGTAGGGACTCCCCCGAGGCTGGAGAGAGAAAAGATGATCACCGCCCCTTCTGCATGTACCACAACAGGCGCGGCCACTCTACGGATTCCTGCTACGACCTCAAAAGGTTGAGCAAGGAGCGCGAGCAAGCAGAAGACAACGGCGGCCGCGGTCGAGGCCGTGGCTACCGCGGAGGCGGGCGCAAGGGCGGCTACTAGAAAACATCTGGAAATCGAGCCAATGCCGCAGAAAAGAACGACAACCTCCCGGACGAGGAAGATGGCGGCTACCAAGCCCCGAGGGGCGCGATTGCCTGCATCCTAGGGGGGCGCAGGCACCGAAGTCGAACAACCAGTTCAAGCAGTTCGCCCGCGAGCTCAACGCCGCCCACCCAAGCACGGAAACCTCCAGGCCCCTCAAGTGGTCGCAGTACACCATCGCCTTCGACGCTCAGGACCACCCCAAGTCCACCAAGACTGTTGGAACCCTCCCGCTGGTCTGCACCCCCACCATCGACAATATGGCTGTCTCCAAGACGCTCATCGATGGCGGAGCAGGCCTGAACGTTATCTCCATAGATACGTTCGAAGCGCTTCAAGTGCCCTACGAGAGGCTTATGCCCTCGAGGCCCTTCACGGGGTTCACCAGCGGCTCAATCGATCCTCTAGGCCAGGTCAGGCTTGCCGTCACCTTCGGGAGCGAGGAAAATTACCACACCGAACACATCGACTTCGAAGTTGCGCACATCGGCCTGTCGTACAACGCCATCCTCGGCTACCCCGCGCTTGCGAAGTTCATGGCCGTCACACACCATGCGTACAACATGGTCAAGATCCCCGGCAGCGCCGACACGATCACCATACGTGGGCATGTCCTGGACGCTACACGTGCTGTGGAGAAGGCCTACAAGACCGCCGCCATGGCCTTCCCCGCAGATGAGGACCAAGAGACTCTCGAGAGGCCCAAGAAGAAGAAGAAGTTGTTCTCCCAGGAGGCAGCTGCTACAAAGAAGATTGCTCTGAGCTCAGGAAGCTCGGGGGCTGAAGGCTCGGGGGCTAGCGTCACCATTGGCGTCGCGCTGCCGCCCAAATAGGAAAGCGCGCTCGTCGCCCTGCTCCAGGCAATCTCTGACATGTTCGCGTGGACGCCGTCAGATATGTCTGGGGTACCGAGGGAGGTGATCGAGCACCACTTGGCCGTGTGCCCAAACGCGCGCCCCGTCAAGCAAAAAGCAAGAAAACAAGCCCCTGAGAAGCAAGCATTCATCGTTAAAGAGGTCGAGAAGCTCAAAGCGGCAAAAGTCGTCCGCGAAGTCGTGCACCCTACTTGGTTCTCCAACGGCGTGGTAGTCCCAAAACCCGCCGGCGGAGGCTGCCTCTGCATCGACTACACCGACGTGAACAAGGCCTGCCCCAAGGACCCTTACCCCATGCCCATAATTGACCAGATCGTGGACTCCACGGCAGGCTACGAGCTCCTCTGTTTCCTCGATGCCTTCTCTGGTTATCACCAGATTAAGATGGCTAAAGAGGACGAGGAGAAGACGGCTTTCCTCACCCCATGTGGTGTGTATTGCTACGTCTGCATGCCGTTCGGCCTAAAAAATGCCGGAGCCACTTTCCAGAGGTTAATGAGGATAGCCCTTGGCGGACAAATGGGGCGAAACGCGGAAGCATATGTTGATGACATCGTCGTGAAGTCACGTGAAGTCATGAAGTCCCGCGAGGCCACGTCCCTCGAGGCCACATCCCTCGAGGCCACGCCCCTCGAGGCCAATCCCCTCGAGGCAAAGCACCTCGAGGCAACGTCCCTCGAGACCAAGTCCCTCGAGGCCGACACCCTCGAGGCCCAGGACAAGCCTCTTGAAGCCGACCTCATCGAGGGCAAAACTGGGCCACCTCAGGTGAAAGACGCCAAGGAAAAAGAAACCACTCTCGTCGAGCATCCAGTTTACTTCGTCAGCACGGTACTGCGTGATGCTCGCGAGCGGTACCCTATGCAGCAGAAGCTTCTCCTCGCTCCCTCATCGCCTCAAGAAAGCTGCATCACTACTTCCAGGGGCACCCCATCACGGTGGTAACCTCTTTCCCCCTGGAGCAAATTCTGCGCAACCCAAATGCGACAGATCGTGTCGCAGGATGGAACATCGAGCTACAGCCATTCAATTTGCGCTTCGATACCACAAGGGTAATCAAAGGAAGAGCGCTGGCAGACTTCGTCGCCGAATGGACGGATCCAACCCCTGAAGAGCCCTGGGAAGAAGAGCACGAGTCCTCTGGAGCAGGAATCCCCAGTTACTGGACCATGAAGTTCGACGGAGCTTTCGCTTGTCGCCACGGCGGGGCAGGTGTAGTCCTAACCTCACCAAAAGGCGACAAGTTGTATTACGCAGTCCAGCTGTGCTTCGGAATCGACAAGATATCCAACAACATCGCCGAGTATGAAGGGTTGCTTGCTGGCCTACGCGCCGCAACTGCCCTAGGCGTCAAGCATATACTCATCAAGGGCGACTCCCAGCTGCTCGTCAACTTCTCTAACAAAAGTTACAAGGCCAAGGACGACCACATGGCCGCATACCTTGAAGAGGTCCGTAGGTTGGAGAAGAACTTCAGGGGAATGGAGCTCATGCACATCCCAAGAAAGGAGAACCAAGAGGCTGATGACATCGCCAAGCGCGCATCAAAGAGGCAAGCCCAGCTGCCAGGTGTCTTTGAAGAAAGACTCATCAAGGCATCCATAAAGCAGCCTCTCGTGGCCCTGCCCGCCAGCACAGAAGAAACGCTCCCGCCACCACCTGCAAGCGGAGCCCCAGGCTGCGGGCCCCCAACAGGGGAGCGTCTGTTGCTCACAGCGGTGCACCAAGACACGGGATGGATCGACGAGATCAAAGACTACCTCCAGAAAGGGATCCTTCTTGAGGAAGATGTCGAAGCGGAGTGAATTGCCCGCCAAGCAAAATCGTAGCAAGTCCTCGAAGGAAATCTCTACCGCAAGCGCCCAAACGACATCGTACTCAAGTGCGTCCCTCCTGAAGAAAGAAAACTGCTGATTAAGGACATCCACAGCGGGGAATGCGGCCACCATTCGTGCGCCCGCACCCTCGCAGGGAAAGTCTTCAGGAGCGGCTTCTACTGGCCTCAAGCGCTTCAAGATGCAACGGGCATCATCCAAGCTTTTGAAGCCTGCCAATTCCACGCCAAGCAAATCCACCAACCAGCACTGGGCCTGCAAACCATTCCGCTCTCGTGGTTGTTTGCGTCTGGGGGCTAGACATCCTGGGACATTTCCCAACAGCGCAAGGTGGATATCGCTACCTCTTTGTGGCCATCGACAAGTTCACAAAATGGCCTGAGGTGGAGGCGACGCGTACAATCACAAGCAGGCGCGGCGGTGAAATTCATCAGAGGCCTGGTCTGCCGCTTCGGAGTGCCTAACCGCATCATCACCGACAATGGCTCGCAATTCACAAGCGCCATCTTCAGAGCCTACTGCCAGAAAATGGGCATCAAGCTCTGCTTCGCCTCAGTCGCCCATCCGCAAAGCAACGGACAGGCTGAGCGCGCAAACGCAGAGGTCCTCAAAGGCTTGAAGACCAGGACATTCGATGTCCTCAAGGGCCACGACAAAGGTTGGACCAACGAGCTACCCTCGGTGCTCTTGTCCATCCGTACAACGCCACCCAAGCCCACCGCGGAAACGCCGTTCGCACTCGTCTATGGAGCCGAAGCAGTTCTCCCCGCAGAGATAAAGCATGGATCCCCACGGGTCCTTGCCTTTAAGGAGGACCAGCAAGAGGATATCCACAACGACGACCTGCTGCTCCTTGAAGGACTAAGGCGCCGCGCCGCTCTACGGGCGGCCAAGTACCAACAGTCCCTGAGGCACTACCACAGCCGCAATGTGCGCTCGCGCACCCTGGAGGCAGGCGATCTCGTCATCAGACGAATCCTCTCCAGGGAAGGCCTCCACAAGCTGTCTCCAATGTGGGAAGGTCCCTACAGGGTCACCCACATCACCAGGCCTGGCGCGGCTCGCCTCGAGACGGAAGACGGCGTCCCCGTCAAGAATCCATGGAACATCATGCATCTACGCAAGTTCTACCCGTGATCATCATCACGTCAGGGCACTTAGCGAAAGAGGCAGCCAACGGCTCAACCTCCAAGCAACTTTTTGTCCCTCAAGGTTAAAAGCTCAAAGCTTAAACCTCTCAAACCTTTGTATCCGCGAGGAACAAGTAAGGAAAAAAGTGATTATTGTCACGCCCGTGATCATTGTCAAGACGAGACGTCAAAGCGGACGAGGCAGCCTACGGCTCAACCTCTAAGCATTTTTCGTCTCTAGAGGTTAAAACGCCGAAAGGCTTAAACCTCCAAAAACAAAGCTTTGTCTCCTAAAAGGAACAAATGCCAAAGTGCTCATTGCCACACCCGTGATCATTGTCACGTCGAGAAAAAAAAGCGGAAGAGGCAGCTTACGGCTCAACCTCCAAGCAATGTCGACTCTAGAGGTTAAAACGCCAAAAGGCTTAAACCTCAAACAAATGCTTTGTCTCCCAAGGGAACAAACGCAACCGTGGTCATTGCCACGCACGTGATCATTGTCACGTCGAGACTCCTAGTGGACGAGGCAGCTTACGGCTCAACCTCCAAGCATTCTTGTCTCCGGAGGTTAAAACGCCAACGGCTTAAACCTCCAAAGCCCCAAAGGCTTCGCTCGAGGGAAAAACCCTCCGAGCTCTAAATTAAAACGAGCAACCTCAGGACGCTGAGAGTCTCAGCCACCAACAGGTGGTCCCCATGCCTTGACATGGTCAGAGCATTAACTTGGCAACACCAAGCATAATGACTCAATCTCGTTCCTAAGTGAACTTAGCGCTTCGGCGCCGCTTAAAAATCGTTTTGGGGGGTTTTATTTATGCATTACTATTGTTGAAGTGCACATGCGTACCTCGCGAGCGGGGGCTGAGTACGGTGCCAGTGCCTCAAATGACACACCAGCAGCACTGCAAAACCCAAGAGTCTGAGCTCTGGCTGGAGGGCAATTCCCCACAAACAAGCCATCTCAACGGAGGACCTTGGTACTTACTCTCCTCGCAAGGAACGCCTAAGGGGACCTATAAGCGCGCACGATCCCTTGATCCGTGTTCTAGCGTTTGGGTTCGCCCTTCTAATACCTGCAGAGAAGATTTCCCTCGCGAGCCTAGAATGCCTCCCCAGGAGCGACCCCTCAAGTGGGCAACCTCGCCAGGCAAAATGCCTCCCCAGGAGCGACCCCTCAAGCGGGCAACCTCACCAGGCAAAATGCCGCCACAGGAGCGACCCCTCAAGCGGACGACCTCGCCAGGCGAACAGCCTTCGCAGAGCGAAAACCTCGAGAAGCTAAGTCCCGCACCCACGCTTTAAAAACGTTTTCTCTATCCCGGAAGCGCGTCTTTGCCCCTCGAGCGACTTCGATTTCCCTTACGCTTCATGGACTACTCGCACGTCTAAGGGGGAAACTTGAGCATCGTGACTCAAGGCTCTTACCTCTCCTAGGCCTAAACTCCCCCCGGCCTTGCGGAGTCATTTCTCCCGCATACCGAAGTGGCGGAGTCATGGCGCGAAGAGACGGGACCTAACGACGCAGAGAACAAATAGACATGAAGATGAGTCCAAAGAGACCTCAAAAGGGGCAGACAAACTCGGATTAAAACAGCAATTAAGGTATATTACAGGACAAAAGGTCTTAAGGTGTCTAAAAGCACACAACTGGTGCAGATACAAACGCTCGCAGGCGCAATAGAGGATGGCTCAGTGAGAAGCAGCGCCATCTCGGACCTCTTCAGTGGCGGCCTCATCAGCCTCTGCGGAGCAGGCCTCCTCATCGTTGTCCTCCGGCGCAGCCTCCGCACGCCTGAAGCGGTTGCAGAAGGCGTCCACTTGCTCGTGGAGGGAACCTGAGACCCGCTGTGCGTCCTCGCCTTGGGCGGCTTCGGTCACAGAACCCAGGTCGAAGCCTGGCGTGAGAAGCTTGAGGTTGGTGAAGATGCGGTCTACCACCACCCCCAAGAGCTGCCGACTCTCGTCCTCGATCATCTCCCGGAGCTCGGCGACGGGACTCTAAAGCGCAGCGAAGAGCTGCTCGAAGTAGACCAAGTACATGGCCACGTCGTCGCGGCCTCGAACGTCGGTGTGCGGCGCATCTGCTCCGATCTACGAAGCCAGCTCGTTGCCACGAGCGACCAGCGCCTCGAACATGCGCTCGCGCTGCTTCGTGAGTGCCCGAGCCGCGTTGGCGGAGTCCGAGGCCTCCGCCGCCCGCTGCATCGCCGGGGCCACCTGCTCCTCCACGTCCTTGGCGAGGGAGTTGAGGATGTGGACAGCCTCGGTGCGAGCCTCCTCCGCCCGGCGGCCGTCCTTAGCGCGAGTAAGACGGGCCTCCACCTTGGAGTTGACCTTCTCGAGCTCGGCGATCTTCCGAGCGTCCGTGGCGTGCTTGGCCTTGAAGCGGTCCTCCTGCGCCTGGGCCATGTCGCGATACTTTTGGGAAGTGGACATGCAGAACCGCTTCTCGCGCTCCGCGAGGGCGTCTTCGGCCTCCTTTTTCTTCTCGGCGAAGCTCCGCTCGAAGCGCTCGTAAGCCACCTTCTGGGCAGCAACGTTGTCCTCATACTTCAGAGTCGCCTGGGCCAGCTCGTTCTCTCGCTCCTCGAGGGCCTCGCGCTGAGCAGCCAGATCCTTCTCCGCCTGGAGGCGCTGCTCCTCGCGCTGCTGCAGCTCCTCCTCCTTGAGGACCAGCTGTCGCTCGCGTTTGGCAAAGGCCTTGCGGTCCTCCTCCTAGAAAAAGATAAGAGGTTTTCAGAAGGTTGATAGTAGATGAGAGTATGAGGAAGATAAAATGAAAAAGTTTTGTTTTTAGAAAAGTGAATAAAATAGATTTTCAATCCTATGGTCAAATCCTATTTCTATCCAAACCAAGGGTTTCGAACCTTTTTTTTGTTGTTGAAAGGAATGCGGTAGGGGAAGCCCCTACAGCGGGTTTTTTATTTTTAAATAATAAGAACCCAAATCTGCGTCCATGAGGACTTGAACCTGGGTGGCTGGGTTGTACATCCACTTCCCTAACCAAGTGAGCTAGGCTCACAGTGCTCTGATACCATCTGTAGCGTACCTGCACTTTTAATAAGGCAGATACCCGTGTATAGTGCAAATCGCTGGATCGATTCATTTGCACACACAGTTTACGATGTAATATCACAACAAAGCGTAAATTTTATTACATCGATGATCCAGAATTACAAAATATTCGATACAAGTTGCATAGCATAAAGCTAGCATTGAAAAAGTACACAGCGGAAATACAATGGCAGTGAGTCTCCATCAACATCATGTTGCCACAGGCGAAAACATGTTGGTTGTAGACTCGAAACCTCTACACGAAACCTCACTCGTCATCTGATCAATCTGCAATAAGAAAAATATTGCAACAACGTGGGTCAGATTTCCATTAAAAATGGAGTCTGGCAAGTGACACTATGGTGGACACTTAATGGAATAACTCTATAGCCTATATGCATATTTGGCTGGTGGAGTTCAAGGCTATTTTGCATAAAGCCAATTTTTCCTATCTCTTTGGAAAACACTTTCTTCAAATCAAGACAAGTATGGCATGAAAACCATAAATCTCATCTTCCCTTGTTCACCCATCAAGTTTTATTTCTGAAGTTGGAATGATGGAATCCTCCGTTGACGTCCGTGATCAACTGCTCAAATTGTCCGTACCGGGACACGGCTAAGTACTTAGTTTTACACTCCGCAGAGGTTGTGCACGTTCACCATTGTACCCATTCAACCCAAACTATCCTTTACACACCATTTGTGAATAGGAAAGGAGAAGAATGAGACGAGATCTTTCAGAAGCATTTTTCCTCCCACTCTGACTTGACCCGTTCCACCTAACATCCCCCTACATCTGCTTGTCAAGCCGGAGAGAGTCCACGCAACATAATTGATCAAGCCAGAGCCCATATGGCAATGGCTGCACTGGAAGCAATGGTCACTCGGAGTTCTTCAGATTCCTCTGTTCCTGGGTGGCCATCCACAAGTGCACGTACTCCAGGAACCATAGACATGGGCCTGAGTAGCCACTCAACTTCGCCACCATACAACCTTTTACCACCCAGGTGTTTCATTCTTAACTTAGAAGAATTTAGATTTTCACAAAACATCATTTGCATAGTATCAATAATTGTACTAAGTATTACATAGGAACCTAGACACAGGAATAAGGAATTCTACACAGGTTTAGCATAGCAATACTATCCTACACATGCATATAAAAATACACTAAGTAATGCATATAGAAATAATAGGAAGTTTATGAGGTGTGCCACTTGCCTTTGAATGTTTTCGTTGTTCACAAACTCTTTTCAACAATACTCGGAACTCTCCGTTCAGTCTAAACAATATAAACAAACAACAATACAACAATCATAAAACAAAACAACACAACACATACAAGCATACATAATGAACAAAAAAGTTTCATAACTTCTAAGGAAAACATGTCATGCATGATATGCAAATTATTTCTAAGGACTAGAGATGCATGTCATGCCATGAAATTCTTTTAAGTTAATGCAAGGCAATTAGTTTGGTCAAAATGACTAAGGACTAAAGTCATAGGTTGGACAAAATACTTTGTTATAAATCATCTTGAATAAGCACTCAATGACTTAGTCATGATGTGCATAACTACTTAGAGAAAATACTAACTCTATTCTTCAAGGTGATCAACAATTATTAACAACTCTTGGTAAACTGGATATTCACTATAGTGAGAGAGACAGACACCCGGCCAGCCACTTAAATTGTGGAACAAGTCTCATGTACGTGGACATGTAAGGTTAGTTTCCAGGCCGCTTCATCTCACTATGCCGCTAGGATCCAACAAACTTCAAGATGGTAATAACATGATCAAAAATTGTTTATGTCTAAAGTGAAAGATAAGATTAGGAAAGAGGCAAAAGATAGTAAGAATGATGTAGTTGGTCTTCCAGGCTTCATCTCCAGACTTGTAATATTCTCCTTGGTGATGTCTTGATTGAATTCTTGGTAGAGTTGAATAATCTTCAGACTTGATGATGTTTGTATCACACCTAGGCTGGTCTTGGATTTAACTTAGTCTTCAAGAGGTCTAAGAGAAGAAAGGAGAAATGAAAGAGAGAGGGAGCAATACTTAGAAAATATTTTTGGTTGGTCTTCATGAACTTCCTCTTGATTTTTCTTCTAAGTGCTTCTACTTCTTGGAGATACTTCTGAAGTCTTGTATTGGCTAAGTCCTTCAATGGCCTTCTAGCTCCATCTTGGAAATCCTAAGTGTCTAAGTGCATAGCACTTTACCAAAACACTAGGTTGAAAATAATCCTAACTTAGGGAAAATAAGGAAGGAGTTTTCCTATAAGGAGTATAACTATACAATAGATATGTCATGCATGCAATGCAATTTATTTCTAAGGACAACACTTAACAAAATAAAACAACTAAGTTTTCTAGATGCTAAAATTTTCTAAGAAAAAGATTTAGCATCTTTAAGATGTTGAAATTTTTCTAAAGAAGAGTGTTGTCGAAAAATATTTATCAAATATTTTCTAACGAAGAATTTATTTTGTTTAAAGAGGCAAAATATTTCTAAGTACATTTTAATACCAAAGTGGTTATAATATGACTAAGTACTTTATAATTCGAATAGATGATGAAAATAATTTTTAATAAATTTTTAATCAATTTTAATCATTAAAACAACACTTAAAAGTATTTAATCAATATTAATTATAAAATCATAAAAACTTATTCTACAAAAATTAGTAGAAAAATACTACTGCCAATACTTAGACATTAAAATTTATAGCAAAAGAGTTTGATAAATTTTACATTCCAAATTTGAAGTTATGTTCAAATTACCATTAATGCCACTTTTGAATTTCAACAAATTTTAATTTGACAAAACATAAAAGTAATGATGCCAAAAGTTTCTACTTGTCATAAGTAAGGCCGGCAATTCCGCCCATGGGCACGTCCGCCCATGGGCACCCGACCCTAATGGGCAGGGTATGGGTTGCTATGTTCGCCCACGGGTCTCGCCCGTGGGCGACCCGATTAGTCATGGGTAGGGTATGGGCAGACATGTGTACCCATGGGCGACCCGATGGGCAACCCGATTAGCTGACATGTGCGGTCTCATAGCAAGACATGACCAGAGCGCATGTAATTTTTAGCCTATCCCAACCGTCCAAATCCAACACGCACTGCACTAATCCACTAAACCTAGGTGTGAGCGTGTCCCTCCCCAGTGTCTCCCCGTCTCCACCGCAATCCTCTCCCATAGTCTCTCTCTGCTCAGGGCTCAAGCCTCACACTAAGCCATTATGATTTTATTGATATACTAATGCAGTTTGACACATAAAATATGCCATTTAGAATTGACATGAGGAGATGTCATATGCAAACCCGACGGGCGACCCGATGGGTCGGGTGACCCGACGGGCATGGGCATGGGCATGAAATCTGACCCATGGACAGGGTCGTGGGCAGAGAAGCTTGCCCATTTGTTAAATAGGCATGGGTCTAGAAGAGGTCGACCCGACCAAACCCGACCCGATTGCCAGCCTTAGTCATAAGCTTTCTAAAAATATTTTATTTGTAAAATTTGACCAAACCAATAAAAAGTAGTGATAGATTTAAATTCTAGGGTTTTTCTGTAAAACTGCCGGTCTTCAATTGACTGTTGACTTTGACCGCTGACGTGGGAATTGACTCGCTGACGTGGCAGGCTGACTCGGATTTGACTACGAATTTGACCAAAAATAAAGTTGCTCGGATGAAAAAACACTCTTAACGAAAGTTATAGAGAATTACGTGCTCTTTCTAATTATCACAATTATAACATAAATTGATGAATAGATTGGTCATAAATCTCAAAATACCTTTCTGGTCCGAAACTTCAAACGCAAATATCTCTCAGCTCGCTAAACCAAAAAATGTGAGGCTTGGGGCAAAAGAAAGGTCTTCATCAGGGGAACAACTTTCGTATTGTCGTCCCAAACTTTTGAGATTGTTTGGTTACTCGAAGAACATTAAACACGATCTCTATTATACAGAAAATTACGTCTATTAAAATAAAAAGTTGTCAACAGGAAAGTTGTACATATAGAGTAGATCTACCTTTTCACCCGAGGAATTTCCATTTGACGCAACGAGCGCGAAGAGATCTGAGAAATACGACTTCAGATCTGATGGATGACGATTCGAAATTCTTCCTCCACGCTTGATAAAAAGAGTTGAGACTTATTGGGATGGAAAGGTATCGACGAGATCTATAACAATGATTAGGGCCCCGTCGCGATTGGAGATGGTTTTGTTCGTCAAACGAACGAAATACTATTTCGCTGATCAGTCTTTCGGTGGAACGAAAAGAGTAAAATAGATGCCGGCGGCTACAGGGATTTATATAGGCGGAGGGATGGTGGAATAGATAGGCCTCGGAGTTGTGAACGCGTAGGATCAAGCGGATCCGGATTTGGAGTTATATTTCTCGAGATATACGTGTTTGAATGAAAGGTGGTTGAAAATACGAATTTTCAGAGAGTTTGAGTTGGAAACGGGTCGGGTTCGGTTCGGCCCAGTTTGGCCCGGTCGGCTGGGCCCGATTTTTTTTTTCTTATTTCTTTCATAACTTTTGTTTTAAAACTCCGAATTAACTGAAATTAATTGCTAAAAATTTCTAAAAATCATATCTTTATTTGAAAATATTTATGGACATGTTTTGACCACTTTTAAAAAATATTAATTTTTAATATTTGATTTAATGCAAATTTGACACTTTTGTCAAATTTGAAAATAAAAATTTAGTCAATTTACTTATGGCTAAATAAAATTTGGTACCACAATTGTGAACATATGAAAATAATTATTTCTAATAATTACAATCAAAATATTAAAGTAAAATAAGATAAATAGCATAATCATTATTTTGTTTTTAATATTTTCTCAAATAGATTTTCAAGTGGAAATAATATTTCAACCATTGTAATTTCAAATATGAACAATGCAAGAAAATGATGAATGCATGCATGAATTTTGTTTTCAAATCGTCATACAAATATTTTTCAAAAAGTTTTTAATTTTTCTGATTTTTCAGAATTTGAAAATCCTAGGATGTTACAGTTGGGGCCGTCCCTCAGGCCTCGCGGCCTCGTCAGCCACGGCCCCTGCCGTGGCGGTCTTCACCTCGGACGCCTTGCGGAGCCGGCGGCGCTTGGCAGGCGCAGGTTCGCTGTCAAGAGCGCAAGGGAAACCTCAGCAAAGAGTGAGATGGAAATAGAAACCAAGAGGGTAAACGACCCTGCAACGTGAAAACTTACCCTGGAGGAGGAGCGCCAGCGTCAACCCACGCTAGGCCTGACGAGCGCCATGAGGGAAAGGGCTGAGCAGCCGGCCTCGCGGGGGGCGTCTCCTTCTTCCTCTTCGAAGGGACGTCAGAGGGCCTCACCCCTGTGTGGTCAACGACGGCCTTGGTGCGAAGGCCGCACCTTCCCGGGGAGTCCTCCGCAGCTGAGGCCTCCCCTTCCTCGGCTTCCTCCTCCACGGGGCGCGAGGGCGCCACCACGAAGGCGTCTTCGTAGCCTGACGAGATGTCGCGAATCTCGTCAGTAATAGGCCCAACCCTAGAAGAGGAGACCTCCCCGGCTGCAGCTTCCTCCTCGCCTTGGCCAGCTCCGGAGGCCGAGGGAGACTCGGCCCCCTCCGCTCCCCGTGGGGCCGGCAGCGGCGCATCAGACTCCGCCGGGCCTGTCGGGGAGAATGAAGGCATCTCCTTCAGGCGGGCATGCGCTCCGTCAAGTTGTACTGATGAAGGGGCCGGAGCACCGCGCGGACCTCGTCCACAGGAAGCACGTAGGGGTTGCAGAAGAGCGCGGAGAGGATGTTGTCGACGGCGTCCTTGTCGTTGTCCTCGACGTGGAGCCGCATCTTGTCGTTCGGCCCCGAGTACATCCACATGGGGACCGAGTGAGCTTGGAGGGGCGCGATGCAATTGTTGCATAAACCAAGTCCAGTTATCCTCGGTCTCTGAAGCAAAGAATCCAAATGCTAAGGGAAACATCCAGTTATGACCATCTAGTGCTGTACACGCTGCTAGCCGTTCCACTTTCCGTTCATAAAGGTGGAGTCTATACTAACATATGGTCTGCAACCGTTCAAAAAGCCATTGATGCATGGCTTGAGTGCCATAAAAAATCTGCTGAAATAGAATTTATCCCCTTCCTTCTTCACATCAACTTCTACAATGCTACCTGGAGATCTCTTCTCAATCTCGGCTTTGAAGTTCCATAAATTTTGAAAGCTTTGTCCCCATGTACCATATAATTTTTCCATGGCCTTTTCTTTTGCCCTCCAAACAGTTTGATACCCAGTAGTAACCTTGTACTCGACTTTTAATCTTTTTCGTAGCTCACCTGCACCAATGTTTGGTTCAGCCTGGAGTATGGGAATTGATTTTTCTGCCACCCATGCTTGGTCTGCCATGCTTGAAACCACTTCAGCTGTGGATGAACAATTATGAGGCTTTATTATTTTATTAACCTGCAACAATACACAATACCATCCATCATTTACATGTCACTTTATAAAATATTTGCAACATACACCATCAAAGGTTGATTTCAGATGAGTTGTTACCCTGACTGCTTTTCCATCTTCTATTGTCCTAGCCGTTATTCTCCAACGACATATTTCTCCTTTACAATGACCTACAAATCTAGTAGTGTCACTATCCTGTATTTGAATATCAAACTTGCCTCTAATAGCAAATGTTCTCAAGAGCATCTTGAACTCTTCAATCGTAGGAAACAAGGAACCTTCCTCTATGACAGGATGTTCTTTATCATACCAAAAGTGTTTCTCTTCAGGGATATGGTCAGGCACAGGGAGAGCTGCATCAACAAGTAAATCCTCACCAATATCATCCATAGAAGCATTGATATTCTCAATAGAGGCTTCGATTGCTGCTCCAGCTATAGATTGAAGGAGATATGCCCTAGAGGCAATTAATAAAGTGTATTCTTTATCATATCTTGTTTGTTCATAATAGGTTTTTGTGTCATGCTAGAACCGTATTAAGCAGAAACATTAATACGGGTGTGATACGTAAACAACCAGGTCCCTAGTAGCCTCTACTAAGACTAGTTTCGTTGCGCGATTGATGATCGAGGTTTCCCGGTCATGGGGCATGGCGCCGGTCGGCAATGGGAGTCATATCGTTGGAGAACGATGTGATGGACATACCCAGATTTGGAGAACGTAGTCGTTACGCCTTTGACCGTGAGATCAACTCTTATTGTTATTCCTGGAAGATACTTTGATCGCACCAAACGTCGTATCTTATTTAGTATGACAATAACGGTGATACTTTTGGGTATCGGAAAGGAGTAGTTGAGACGAGGGGTCAAGAGCGGGATTTGCCAGTCCGCATAGCAGGATAGATAATCTCGGGCCCACTCGGTGAGATCATGTCTAATGAGGTTGCAAGCATGTGACTAGGTCACGTAGACATGAGATCATGAACGAGTAGAAGATAGCGTCATCGGTAACGAGGTCGGGATTAGGTATGGAGATATCTATGGAACGACACTCGGACATGCTAAGTATCGCTATGGTAAAAGGTTTAAGGCTTTGCGTTCAGGTTTGATTGATGAAAGTCATTCGTTATATCACAGGGATTAATTCATGGGGTCCAGGCCTACGAGTTAGTCGTTGATCATAGAGGAATCTTGGTCATACCTGTTATTATATCGAACCGCTAGGGTAACACACTTAAGGGGTTTCGACAAGACAACCGGAAAGGAAAGAGATCACCGGGAGCGTCCCGGGAGGGGTCCGATGGAGATCGGGCAGCGACGAAAGAGTTTTCGGAGCTAGGAAAAATTATATATATTATGTTTGATATTAATTAGTGTAATTAATATGCAAATATGATTTTATATATTTATTTTCGAATTTATTTAGGCTGATTTCCCTAAATGGGCCTTCTGGTCGAAAGAAGGCCCAAGAGGGGAAAAAATCCCTAGGGGATTCGGTGGGGGTCATGGTGGCCGGCCTGGATGGGCCAAGGGGCCCACCAGGGGGCCGGCGCACCTATCCTAGCCGCACCAGGCATGTGGGGATAGTCCCACATTGCCTGGCTGGCAAGGTTGGCTCCCCCTGGGAGCCTATATAAGAAGGGGCACCCCTGGCTTTTAATTCACCAATTAATTCCCAATTTCTCTCTCGATCTCGTGGTTCCCTTGTCGGAGCCGCGCCGAGCTGAGGAGGGGGATCTCTTCCACCATAGCCCGCTGCCGCGCTCCTGGTGTTCCGGTCCAAGTCTTCCGCTGCTCGTCCTAGACTGGAGCTTCGGAGGCCGTCGTCTCCACCGTACGTGTGTGACGCTCTGCGAGGTGTTGCGCTAGCGGTACTCGGAGGTCTGCTTCCTCTACACCACCTTGAGGTCGGCTTCGTCGTTCTTCATCGACAACGTTTGTGCGGGAATGTAATCCCCGCTTTCGGTCTATAAGGGTACGTATTCCGATCTCCGTCCGTACTACTATATCTGCATAGAATAGATCTTGGCATGCTTTTAGGATATCGTTGGTAGGAATTTTTTTGTTTTATGCACACTATCCCCTTCAGTGGTATCAGAGCCGATCTATCGTAGATATAGTTGTACGCTGTTAGAACCCGTGTTCTGCACGGGGGCACCGTTCCTGTTATTTGCTACCCTCTAGCGTGCACTTGTGTATTCCAGCGGCATTGAGTTGATGAAGCGGCCCGGACCGACTTTACGCGTACGCTACGTGAGACTGGTTCCACTACTGACATACGGCTTGTACCGTATATGTGGCTGGCGGGTGTCAGTTTCTCTCTCTTTAGGTGGTCTTCGCCTTTTCAATGGAGGGTCCGAAAGGGATGCTTAAACATGCAATTATTGGATCGTTGTTGTGGTCATAAGGTTCGTAGGTATGAAGTGGTTCTATTTACGAAAGCCCCAAGCCACGTAAAATATGCAAAAGACAAAGTAGAAGCGTCTAACTTTATTTTGCAGGGGCTATGTGATATGGTCAAGGTAGGTTTATTAAATTTTTTATAAACTGCGGGCGCCAAGAAGACCATGGCGCAATGGACTATATCACATTGCATTACATTTGATGTTTTGTGTGCATCTTATATTGTGAGATTGTGTGTATAGTATACATTAGTTACACGGCGGTAGCTATATAAGATGATCCCTTCAAAATACCACTAGTGTTCTCCCTCCAACGCGCACCACCAAGAAAGTTCTACGTTATGAGGCAGGCCGTGATGATCGGGTGTCAGACATCTCGTCGTTCGCATACAGTGGGTGTAAGCCATGTTGCACAAGCGTCAGCGTGGAGGTCTTTGGTGGCGAGCCTAGCATATTCAGAAATATGGCCTCGGAACAGGAAGACCGAAAGGTCGAGCACGAGTCACAAAATTGGTGTGGCAGACGATTTTGTCTACTCTTGAAGTTGTGCCGCCGGCTCTGATGATGAGGGGTGGTGCAATGGATGGGGGTCGTGTAATCGCTTAAACGACCAGGAGGGATCTTCGTTTGAGTGGGAGTTATGTTAGTTATTTTCTAAAATACTATAACTCAAAATTATTATGAACAAAGTCTTATGTTGCTGCAAATTCCATTGTAGATGTCTCGCCCCTCGTTTAACCTAGGTCTGTTCCTTGAGAAAGAAAAGCTTAAGACCAATGGGTCAAACTTCATGGCCTGGTTCCGCAACCTGAGGATCCTCCTCAGTCCCCATAGGGTGGCCTACGTCATTGAGGCCGCCATAGGTGACCCTCCCGCAGATGATGGCTCTGAGGATGAGAAGAAGGTCTTCCAGACCCGATCGGAGGATTCTGCCTTTGTCCAGAGTGGCATGCTCTATGCCATGGAAGCCGACCTGCAGAAGCGCTTTGAGAAGATGAGCGCCTTTGAGATCATTTCGGATCTTAAGGCTGTCTTCGCGCCGCAGGCTAAGGCTGAGAGATATGAGGCTTCTGAGCTTTTCTTCTCGGCCAAGATGGAAGAGCATAGCAGTGTGAGCGAGCATGTAGTCAAGATGTCTGGCTACGTTCAACGCCTGAATGCTCTGGAATGCAAGATTCCCGATGAGCTGGCGATTGACAGGGTGTTGCAATCGTTGCCGCCAAGCTACAAAGGTTTCGTCATGAACTACAACATGCAGGGCATGGCTAAGTCCCTGGGTGAAGTGTTCGCGATGCTCAAGACTGCTGAGGTAGAGATTAAGAAGGAGCACACGCTGTTGATGGTCAACAAGACCGTTGATTTCAAGAAATCCGGTGGCAAGGGAAAGCAGAGCTGGAAGTCCAGGAGGGAGGCAAAGTTGGCTGCCAAGCCCAGGACTAACAGGTCTGGTCCCAGAGCTAGCGTGGAGTGTTTCTACTGCAAGGGGAAGGGTCACTGGAAGCGCAACTGCCCCAAGTACCTGGAGGATAGGAAGTCTAGCAAGACGGTCGACAAAGAGCAAGGTATATTTGATATACATGTTATAGATGTGTACCTTACATCTGCCCGGAGCAACACGTGGGTATTTTATACTGGTTCTTTTGCTCATATATGTAACTCTCAGGAGGAGTTACGGAATAGACGGCGGTTGGCGAAGGATGAGGTGACGATGCGCGTCGGCAACGGATCGAGAGTCGACGTGGTGGCTGTCGGCACGCTCCCTCTGCATCTACCATCGGGATTAGTTTTGGTTTTAAATAAGTGTTATTTTGTGCCATCCTTGAGTGTAAACATTATAAGTGGGTCTTGCCTGTTACAAGACGGTTATTCATTTAAATCAGTGTCAAGCAATTGTGCTATTTATATAATGTTGATGCTCCCGAGAATATCGGTTTATTCTTGTTGAATCTCGATCGTAGTACTCACATCCATAACATAGAAGCCCAACGGATTAAGTGTAGTGACGATACCGCCATGTATTTGTGGCATTGTCGTCTTGGTCATATTGGTGTAAAGCGCATGAAGCAACTCCACTCCGATGGACTTTTGGACTCGTTGGATTTCGGATCCCTCGATACATGCGAACCATGCCTTATGGGCAAAATGACCAAGACACCGTTCAAAGGTTTCGTTGAACGGGTGTCGGATTTGTTGGGGATCATACATACAGATGTGTGTGGACCGATGAGCGTTTCGACACGCAATGGTCATCGTTACTTCGTCACCTTCACTGATGACTTGAGTAGATACGGTTATATCTATTTGATGAAACACAAGTCTGAAACGTTTGAAAAGTTCAAAGAATTCCAAAGTGAAGTTGAGAATCAGCTTAATAGGAAAATCAAGCATCTCCGATCCGATCGCGGTGGAGAATACTTGAGTTTTGAGTTTGGCACACATCTGAACAGTTGTGGCATAGTACCCCAACTTACGCCAGCCGGAACACCGCAGCGTAACAGCGTGTCCGAGCGACGTAATCGTACTCAACTGGATAGTGTTCGATCTATGATGTCTCTTACCGATTTGCCAGTGTCCTTCTGGGGTTATGCGTTAGAAACAACCGCAATCATTTTAAATAGGGCTCCGTCCAAGTCCGTTGAAACGACACCGTATGAATTATGGTATGGCCAAAAGCCTAAGTTATCGTTTCCGAAGGTTTGGGGTTGTGAGGCGTACGTTAAGAAACTACAGCCCGACAAACTCGAACCGAAGTCGGAGAAAGTCGTCTTTGTAGGATATCCGCGGGAAACCGTTGGGTACACCTTCTACAACCAAGCTGAGGGCAAAACTTTTGTCGCAAAGACCGGTACCTTTCTAGAGAAGGAGTTTCTCGCGAAAGGAGTAAGTGGGAGGAAGGTAGACCTCGATGAAATCGTTGATCCTGAACTCGAGATTCCGAGTGGCGCAACGGAAGCAATTCCGGAAACGTCCTCCGTGGAAGCAGTGGGAGAAACTGTCGAGGAAGGTGTTCTACCTCGTAGGTCTGGTAGATCTCGGATCACACCAGAATGGTATGGCAACATGGTTTGCACCGTCATGTTAGTTGAACAAGACGAACCTACGAACTACAAGGAGGCGATGGCGAGTCTAGAATCCGAGAAATGGCTTGAAGCCATGAAATCCGAAATAGGATCCATGTATGATAACAAAGTGTGGACTTTGATGGATATTCCCGAAGGGCGCAAGGCCGTCGAGAATAAATGGATCTATAAGAAGAAGACTGATGCTGATGGTAATGTGACCGTCTATAAAGCTCGGCTTGTCGCAAAGGGTTTCCGACAAGTTCATGGAATTGACTACGATGAAACTTTTTCACCGGTAGCGATGCTTAAGTCTATTCGGATTTTGTTAGCGGTAGCTGCCTATTATGATTATGAAATCTGGCAGATGGACGTCAAAACGGCCTTCCTAAATGGAAACATTGAGGAAGAGTTGTCCATGGTACAGCCGGAAGGTTTTGTCGATCCAGGAAATGCTAACAAGGTGTGCAATCTTCAGCGATCCATCTATGGATTGAAGCAGGCATCTCGGAGCTGGAATCTTCGCTTTGATGAGGTAATCAAAGGTTTTGGATTTAACCAAAATGTGGAAGAGACCTGCATTTACAAGAAAATGAGTGGGATCTCGGTTGTGTTCTTAGCACTGTATGTTGACGACATATTGCTGATTGGGAATGATGTGGAACTTCTGAATAGCGTGAAGGAATATTTAAACAGTAAATTTTCCATGAAGGACTTAGGAGAAGTTGCATATGTTTTAGGCATAAAAATCTATCGTGATAGATCAAGGCGCCTTTTAGCACTGAGTCAGAGTACTTATCTCTATAAAATACTGAAGCGTTTCCATATGGAGAAGGCAAAGAAGGGTTCTCTGCCGGTTATCAAGAATAAGATATTGCGGAAGGCACAGTGTCCGGTGACGGAACTGGGTAAGGCCGAAATGACCAAACATCCTTATGCTTCAGCCATAGGATCGATCATGTATGCAATGTTGAGTACTAGACCGGATGTGGCATTAGCTCTAAGTTTGACAAGCCGGTTCCAGAGTAATCCTGAAATGCCGCATTGGATAGCTGTTAAGAGCATTCTTAAGTATCTCAATAAGACAAAGGAAATGTTCCTTGTGTATGGTGGCTGCGATGAAGAACTTGGCGTAACGGATTACGTAGATGCAAGTTTCTGCTCAGACCCCGATGACTGTAAGTCACAGACAGGTTACGTGTTCAAGGTGAATGGAGGCGCCGTGTGCTGTAGAAGTGGGAAGCAACCCATAGTCGCACAATCTACAATGGAGTCGAAGTATATCGCTGCTTGCGAAGCCGCGAATGAAGCTGTGTGGCTGAGGAAGTTCGTCATCGAACTTGGAGTGTTCCCGAGCATGCAAGACCCCGTGATCCTCTTCTGCGCGGGTGCCATTGCGAATGCCAAGCAGCCAATGTCTCACTCCACCGCCAAACACATTCTCCGACGCTTCCATGTGATACGTCAGTACGTACAAGGAGGCGATGTGAAGATTTGCAAAGTGCATACGGATCTGAATGTGGCAGATCCGCTGACGAAGCCTCTCCCGCTTGACAAGCATGAAAAGCACCAGTTAGCTATGGGTGTTAAGCTTTTACCAAGTTGTAATCTAGATTAATTTGTACTCTAGTGCAAGTGGGAGACTGAAGGAGATATGCCCTAGAGGCAATTAATAAAGTGTATTCTTTATCATATCTCGTTTGTTCATAATAGGTTTTTGTGTCATGCTAGAACCGTATTAAGCGGAAACATTAATACGGGTGTGATACGTAAACAACCAGGTCCCTAGTAGCCTCTACTAAGACTAGTTTCGTTGCGCGATTGATGATCGAGGTTTCCCGGTCATGGGGCATGGCGCCGGTCGGCAATGGGAGTCATATCGTTGGAGAACGATGTGATGGACATACCCAGATTTGGAGAACGTAGTCGTTACGCCTTTGACCG
The DNA here is from genome assembly GCA_026929855.1 of Poa annua. NCBI lineage: Eukaryota > Viridiplantae > Streptophyta > Magnoliopsida > Poales > Poaceae > Poa > Poa annua. The sequence goes on along the minus strand of CM049431.1, from coordinate 70,951,013 downwards.
TGAGATCAACTCTTATTGTTATTCCTGGAAGATACTTTGATCGCACCAAACGTCGTATCTTATTTAGTATGACAATAACGGTGATACTTTTGGGTATCGGAAAGGAGTAGTTGAGACGAGGGGTCAAGAGCGGGATTTGCCAGCCCGCATAGCAGGATAGATACTCTCGGGCCCACTCGGTGAGATCATGTCTAATGAGCTTGCAAACATGTGACTAGGTCACGGAGACATGAGATCATGAACGAGTAGAAGATAGCGTCGTCGGTAACGAGGTCGGGATTAGGTATGGAGATATCTATGGAACGACACTCGGACATGCTAAGTATCGCTATGGCAAAAGGTTTAAGGCTTTGCGTTCAGGTTTAATAGATGAAAGTCATTCGTTATATCACAGTGATTAATTCATGGGGTCCAGGCCTACGAGTTAGTCGTTGATCATAGAGGAGTCTTGGTCATACCTGTTATTATGTCGAACCGCTAGGGTAACACACTTAAGGGGTTTCGACAAGACAACCGGAAAGGAAAGAGATCACCGGGAGCGTCCCGGGAGGGGTCTGATGGAGATCGGGCAGCGACGAAAGAGTTTTCGGAGCTAGGAAAAATTATATATATTATGTTTGATATTAATTAGTGTAATTAATATGCAAATATGATTTTATATATTTATTTTCGAATTTATTTAGGCTGATTTTCCTAAATGGGCCTTCTTGTCGAAAGAAGGCCCAAGAGGGGGAAAATCCCTAGGGGATTCGGTGGGGGCCATGGTGGCCGGCCTGGATGGGCCAAGGGGCCCACCAGGGGGCCGGCGCACCTATCCTAGCCGCACCAGGCATGTGGGGATAGTCCCACATTGCCTGGCTGACAAGGTTGGCTCCCCCTGGGAGCCTATATAAGAAGGGGCACCCCTGGCCTTTTAATTCACCAATTAATTCCCAATTTCTCTCTCGATCCCGTGGTTCCCTTGTCGGAGCGGCGCCGAGCTGAGGAGGGGGATCTCTTCCACCATAGCCCGCTGCCGCGCTGCTGGTGTTCCGCTCCAAGTCTTCCGCTGCTCGTCCTAGACTGGAGCTTCGGAGGCCGTCGTCTCCAACGTACGTGTGTGACGCTCTGCGAGGTGCTGCGCTAGCGGTACTCGGAGGTCTGCTTCCTCTACACGACCTTGAGGTCGGCTTCGTCGGTCTTCATCGACAACGTTTGTGCGGGAACGTAATCCCCGCTTTCGGTCTACAAGGGTACGTATTCCGATCTCCGTCCGTACTACTATATCTGCATAGAATAGATCTTGGCATGCTTTTAGGATATCGTTGGTAGGAAATTTTTTGTTTTCTGCACACGATCCCCTTCATAGATCGTCTACGCCCGGATTTATCGTCAATTCCGAGCATCAAGCACATGTTCTCTTCTGCTACAGGAACATCAATTTCATCTTCATTAGCAGGTGCTATCTCAATCTGAGACCAATCAATGCCTCCATCAATTGATGGTATCATATTATAAGTCACCGACGCCCTACACGAAAACAAAATAGCAATTTTCAGTTCGTGATGAAAATAGCTATTGATGGTATAAGATTATAAGTAGCAAACACTTCTCCTCTAGTTAATTACTAATCCCATGATCCCATCAGGTGAATCTTGATCATGTACAGAGAGGAAGGAAGCAATTATTCATGAAGAAAGGAGGGTGAGTCCGTGCCGCTGGGAGAATTACCTGAATTGTGGCTGCCGCTCGTGGTCGCCAGGCATGGCTACGTCGCCCGGTCCGGCCGCCGACGCCGCCTCACGTCCTCTGTTTCTCCTCCACCACGCAAGGAAAGATAGGACGGATTGCCTAGATCGTGTTTGATTGTTGGATCTAACCGGTACTGTATTTGTACCGTATTCGTAGTGTATTTTCGAGTTAAGATAATTAATAAGTCTGTAAAAGGAGAAGCAGGGCAAATTATAAAGGATTCGGTGTAATATATGGCAAATAGTAAAAGACTAAATAAAGCAGGGCAAATTATAAAGGATTGAGGTAAAGCAGGGCAAATTGTAAATTCTCCCTAGAAGGCCCAGCCAACTAAATAAGCAACATAACGCTTCATCGGGAGTGGGAAGCCTTTAGAAAAAGGCTTCCCTTCGCGAAGATCACTTCTCGCCCACTCCGCTGTTGCCAAGTGTCGCAATTTTGGACACTTTCATTTCGCACTTTTCCTCCGCGCATGACAAGTGGCAGATTCCTAGGGGTGGGTAGAGAGCTGTACGTGCATTTTTTTAGATTCGTTTTTTTCAAAATAAAATATTTTAAGAACCGTTTATCCGAATTACGAACCGTTTTCAGTTTTCAACTCCTCGCGTCGAAACTAGATCCATTGTTGATAGGTTTTGATAAAAAAAAATTGTACTTCGGATTGTGTACAGTTCGTACAACCTGATATACGTAGTTGTACATCTAACTAAAACTTGGTGTAGTTGTACGTACAACCAGATCTGTACAACCTGATATGTGTAGTTGTACATTCAGTTTTGTTCTGTACAACCTGATATGTATAGTTGTACGACCTGATCTGTACAACCTTCTGTGTAGTTGTACAACGTGATTTGTACAACGTGATCTGTGTAGTTGTACGTATAACCATGTTTGTGTAGTTGTACTAGTTAAGTTTATTTTTATACATGATGTTGTGTGGTGTTTGTACATCTTATCTGTAACTCAATCTAAATCTGGATCTGATGCGGTCCCGCAGTTCGTACGCCACGTGGCGGGCTGAGAGAGGGTGCGTGGGCCAAAAAGAGACTTTCGCGAAGGCAACCCTTCCTATAGTCATACCCTCGGGAGCGTCTAACTATCGTGTAACGCGGAGTGAGCACCGCTCTGCGCACGGGTGATGCTAATGGGCCCGCCCATTTTCCCGTGCGGACGAGTTTTGACTGTTTCACGGCTTCTCACATACCTTGATTGTGGAAATCTTTAGAAAAAGGCTTCCCTTCACAAAAGTCTATTTTCATCCACTAAGTTTCCGACACGTGTTGAAGTTTCGTTCGTTTCCAATTCTCACCTTTACTCCCCCGCGTGACAAGTGGCGGCTTCCAGAGGACTACATGCATTTATTTTAAGATTTTTTTTTAATGAAATATCTTGAGAACTGTTTATCCGAATTATGAACTGTTTACTTTTGAACTCCTCACGTCGAGATCTTCAAAACTAGATCCATTGTTGATAGGTTTTGACGAACTTTTTTTGTTGTACTTCCGATTGTGTATAGTGCGTACAACCCCCTATGTTTAGTTGTACATCCAACTGAATTTGTGTCTAGTTATATGTACAACCTGATCTGTACAACATGATCTGTGTAGTTGTACGTTCAACCATGTTCTATACAACCTGATCTGTATAGTTCTACGACCTAATCTGTACAACCTGCGTCTGTGTAGTTGTACGTCTGAGTATGTGTAGTTGTACGTACCAACTGATTCTATGTAGTTGTACGTTTGAGTTTGTGTAGTTGTACGTCTAAGTCTATATAGTTGTACGTTTAAATTTGTGTCGATATACAGCTGAATCTGTGTGCACGGGCTTCGTACGGCGACGCGGGGGGCTTCGTGCAAACCGCGTGGGGGTGGGGGGGGTGGGGCTCGTGACACGTGTCTTCCTCACGCTGCACCCGAATCGCCCTTCGCGAAGGGGAGGCCTCCAGCTAGCGGTACCCCTTGATTGTCCGTGTTTCGCTGATAGAACAAAAAGTTTTGCGATAGACACGTATATTTCACTTGAAAAAAATTATACGAAAATTATGTGCGTCCACATTAGGTTATATTCCTGGTTTCGCATTTCGTTAACTGCAACTTCTCAAATTTGAATCGATGTTTGGTTGTTTTTAGACAAATTTTATCAAATTGGTCGCACATGCTGTAGAGCGGGCCGCTCAACGACGGCGTGGAGAAGCGTGAGTTTTGGCGCGAGACGGCGAGAGTATACGACCCGTTCGTACAGTATACATTGGCTTTCCACGTCAGTCTGTAAACATTTTCCGTAAGCAAATTTCCGTAGATGTAGCATTACTGCCTGTGACAACGTACACAAACCTACCCCAGCCAAAAGCCCGCTAAAACCTACTCGAGAAGGGATGGAAAGGAGACGAAGGAGCCCCTAAAACTACCCAAACTCGACGAGGGAGGGGAAGGATCTTAACAGAGTTTCCGGATCTGTTCGATATCGCACTCAAACTACGAGTACAAATCTAGAATTCCCTTTCTCATCCCATTTGCTATCCCTGCCGAGTCAGTGAGATAGAGAGATGAGGATGACTGTGCACGAGTAGCTCACCTTTAGCGCTCCGCTTCTTAGCCAGACGAGAGGGAGGGAGCCCGCGGCGGCGCTTCATCGCCGGAGGAGGTTGCTGACTGCTGAGGAGGTTTGCGGCCGCGTGCGGATTTGACGAAGTCGATTAGGTTTAGATGCACATGGCTGCGTCTCGAACCTGCTACGAGCCCACCACCACGAACATTCACGGCAGGCTCCTCTCCTGACGTTGTAGAAACCCAGTAAGGCCCAGTAGCTACGGCAGCGAATCGAGGATGGAAGGCGGCGCCTGGAGTTTGCAGAGATGGTGGGGCGTCCAGCGACCGCTGATTGCGGCATAAACAGGAGCGTGTGGCCAATCATGCAGAGTCTTGGGAGGTCCACGTCTACTCGGATAACCGCCGACAAGCCAGCCGCCGTCGGCAGCTCCACGCAGATGGAGTGCGCCGTCCGCGCGTAGGCTTTTGGCAAGCTAATCGCCATCCTCGCCGATTGCAGCTCTTGAACCGATTTCACCCGTAATGTGCACCTATTCAGCCTTTCCTACATCAGTTCGATCTACCTCAGAGTCTGTAATGGCCGGAGAAACGAGGTCCCATTAATGGTATGTCTGTGTGAGAGTGGATCATAGAGGTGGAACCGTGGAAGGTGATCTGAGAGCTGTGCACTAGTGTCGCCGCCAACGAGCTGACCTACACACTCTTCATGTTGCCCATCTCCGACTATTCCATGTTTGCGGCTATCTAGTCTCTCTCTGGCTTGCTTATGTCGCATCTTCAGGCCACACAAATATGCAGTCTGTTGTCTGCATGCAGCTGCAGCAACATCTACATCGTTATGCTTTGGACGATGTTCAGTTGTTGACTATTGATTGAAGAGGTGTCTCGATCATGTCAACATTATCAACAAACCATAGGGTGACAAACTTAATCTTTGTTGACGCCTTTGGTTAGACACGGAATACGGGAGAAAAGTTTGGACAACACCGAAATTATTTCAGATAACATTGAAATAGTTTAAGGGGTTAATTGTCAATGGTTGCTAATAGAATTAAAAAATGAAACAAGGGGATAAATGTTAATATTTTTCATAGAATTAACAAATGTTAAATAAATAAAATCATTTTATTTAATAGAAAAAAATTGAAATTTTTTAGTGGAGTTTTAAATGGGTGTGAGTGGAGACTCAATACACATGAAGAATGAGAGTTGGGGGCAGCCATACGGGCTCCCACTTGCTCACATATTTAATCTTCTCTCCCTCCTCCTGCTGCTCCAGCTATTGGTCATCCATTTGACGAAATCATGACCGTTTAGTTCTCCAACACACCACGTCGTCGTGGTGTTAGAATTACTCGGTGGTTCTATTACTTCCGCTGACACGCTGGATTGAGAGAATGGAGGTCGTCATCAAGCCGTACGTGTACCGATTACGGTGGCATTGCTGCTTAAAACGTTCATCTTTGCGATCTTTAGATCGGCAAGTGCTTCACTACATCGTCCAGGAGAATCTTTTTTGAAACACTTTTGGTTTCTCTTGAACATATTACACTCGTTACGAGCATTTTTTTAGATTTGATCTTTACATGTTGGTGGTTCCCATCGTATTTTTATTGTATGCCACGAACCCATCAAGTGAGATGGATCCGAGACGACGACTTGATGTTCCACCGGATGATGGCCAAAATCGAGTGCGGTAGGCTGGTGAGTGTGGCAATAACTCGGTGTGGAAAGGGAATGAATTTGTGCATGGCTGAAATTTCCCTCTCGCCACACCCTCGATTTTGTCGTGAAAACGGTGAAGTTTCGGTTTGGTGGAGCTATTTTTTTACAACCCGTAAAAAATGAGGGTTTCTGTTCAGGCCGTATTTCAACGAAAAATCGTAAACAACATTTCTTTTTGAAATTAAACCACACCATATATTAAGTCAGCAAGGCGCCTCATTAAAAACCTTCCAGTCCCTTTCGGTACCCTGGTAAGGAAAAGAGTGCATCTGCAACTTATCGCTTTTAACCAGATAGTAATGTTACATCATCAACCAAAAACTGAAAAAGAAAATCAGGGGGATCCGTCTCCCACGAACAATTGTGGTGACCTTCCCCATACTTCGCTAGACAATCTGCAGACCTATTTGCCTCTCTCGGACAGTGCTTGAAAGTAACTCGAGTAAAGTTACGCCTCAGGAAAGCGCACTCCTCACAGATTGTCGATGCCGGTCCTAGAGAATTTCCTCCCTCTTGCATTGTCTGCACCACTTCTATGCAATCCGATTCAACAATTAACCAGTTGCATCCAATATTGTCTGCTAAAAGGAGTCCATTTTTCGGAGCCAGTGCCTCAGCCGTAGCCGCATCTTCAACATAATGAAGAGTCCAACTTCCCGCTGCAACAAAAGCTCCATAATTGGCCCGAATAATAGCTCCCGCTTCTCCAGAACAGGAGTCTGGATTAAAACCTGCATCAACATTAAGTTTAACAAAATTATTTGGTGGTTTTTCCCACCCCTGTCTAATTTTCCCAACTTTCTTTTTTTCATAGACTCTAGAATAGTTAATTGTTAAAGCCGAGATAGATTGAGTTGAGCGGAAAGGATCCAACACCGGTTCTCCTCTTGTTGCTTTCCCTCGCTCCCACCAGATATTCCACACCGCGGTGGCTATAAGATCAATCCTCTGAATATTTGGTGTCTTTGGCGCCAGGGTGACACTGTCCCGAAGTAGCACACTAAGTGCTGAGTCTCCAACCCCTTCGCCCATGCATGCCTCTTCAACTATCACACCAATACCGAGAGCAGCCCAGATTTCCTTCACCCGATTGCAGCGGAAAAAAGCGTGGCTTATACTCTCGCAATCACGAGTACACAACGAACATTGTGAAGATGTTTGAATGTGTCTATTTGCCAAAACCCCATTGCATGGAATATCTCCAAGGAGCGATCGCCACACATGGATTTTAATCTTAGCTGGTACGTGTAGAGACAACAGGGTTTTCCATATAGGATCAACACTCGAGGCCTCATATTCGCTAGTTCTCCTCAGCTTTCTCCCATGTTGATGATCCCACTGTAGATGATAAGCTGAGCGCATTGAAAATTTACCATCTTTGTTGAAATGCCAGGAAACAAAGTCATCCATCATACCAACAGCCAAGGGAATTTTTTAAATCCGTTCAACATCTCCTCTCCAAAAAATATCCCTGATTATTGATTCATTCCAAGTCATATCCTCTGACTTGATTAAGTCTGAAACCTTCGTGTAGACAATATTATTCCTTCTAGTCATAATCTGTCTATTTGGGCCGCTGGGGATCCAAGGATCAGACCAAATATTAACCTTTTCACCATAACCAATTCTCCATATGTAACCTTTCTTGAATGTTTGAATACCAGCCCACAAACTTTGCCAAGTAAATGAGCTTCCTTTCTTCAATTCACAATTTAATAAGTCACCCGATGGGAAATATTTAGCCCCAAGAACTTGAGCACATAAGGAGTCAGGCTCAGATATTAGTCTCCAGCATTGTTTTGAGAGAAGTGCTAGATTAAAACATTCAAGGTCTCTGAACCCCATCCCTCCTTTACCCTTCAGTATACAAAGCTTCCACCATGCGAACCAATGCATATGTTTTTGTTGGTCATCATCTCCCCACCAGAACTAGGATATTGCTGAGATTATCCCTTTACATGTCTGTTTGGACAGCTTGAATAACGACATAGCATATGTTGGGATAGCTTGAATGACTGCTTTGATAAGAGCTTCTTTACCACCATAAGATAATAACTTTTCTTTCCAACCAAGTAACCTTTTGCAAACTCTTTCTACCAAGTGTTGAAAACAATCAGTTTTGTCTACCCCACAATAGGTGGAAGTCCAAGGTACTTGTCACTGATAGCCTCAGTCATAATGTTGAGGGTCGTGCACACCTCTACTCTATCATCGACAGTGGTACAAGGAATGAAAAACACACTTGATTTTGCGACACTAACAAGCTGACCAGAAGCGGCACAGTACCCATCCAGCGCTTGTTTCAAACTTGCAGCATTTTCTCTTGTTGCTTTCATCAGAATTAAGGAATCATCTGCAAACAGGAGGTGAGAAATAGAAAGGGCATTCCGGCACACTTTCACCCCCCTGAATATTTCCGACTTCTTCCTCATAAGATAATAAGCTCATGGGTCCCTCCGCACAAAGAAGGAACAAATACGGTGAGAGAGGGTCCCCTTGACGGAGCCCTCTAGATGGAACAAAATAATCAGTAAGAGAACCATTAAAACGAACTTGATAACTCACCGAAGTAACGCAGGCCATGATCAACTGCACCCAATCAGAAGTGAAACCGAGTTGTATCATCACTTTCTCCAAAAAAATCCACTTCACACGATCATATGCTTTATGCATATCAAATTTAACAACACACGTACCAGTTCTCCCATCTCTTTTGTTCTTTATCGCATGGAAGCACTCATATGCGATGAGAAAATTATCCGTGATTAGTCTTCCAGAGACAAAAGCACTTTGTGTTGGGGAGATTATTTCTGGTAGAAGACCTTTTAGCCTACTAGCCAATAATTCGAAATTACCTTGTAAGTAACATTACATAAGCTGATAGGCCTGAATTGTGTAATGTGTTCCGGATCCTTCACTTTAGGGATAAGAACAATAGTGGTATGGTTCCACCCCTCTGGTATACTCCTAGTATTTATCGCCTGTAGCACCTCATCAGTCAAATCTTCACCAATAATGTGCCAGAATTTCTTATGGAAAATTGCATGTATACCATCCGGTCCCGGTGCTTTCAAATCTCCAATGTTGAAGAGAGTTTTTTTAACCTCTTCCCGCGTGTACGGCGCATTTAACAGCTCATTCATCGCTTGAGTAACACGTGGTTTAACCTTACCAATAACCTCTTCAGACGGATCAGGCACCTCCGAAGTAAACAACCCCGAGAAGTAATTCGCAGCCAATTGCTGCATCACCCCTTCATCATCCACCCAAACACCAGAATCATTTTCCAGCTTCTTGATTTGATTGCTCTTGCGTCTAGCTGATGCTTGTGAGTGGAAAAAAGCCGTGTTCTGATCACCAAATTTTAACCATTCAGTACGACTCCGCTGAATCAAATACAGTTCTTCTCGTTCTAACATATCTTCAATCTGAACCTGAAATTCTCGTTGTTTATTCACCACCTCATCAGTTAGGGGACCCGACATTACCTCATTTAAGTCCTTTTGTACGGCCCCTTTAGAATATCTCTATCCCAATTATGAAGAGAATCATTAATTTCAGCTATTTTGGACGCGAGAGTGTTACCAGGAGCTGATTTAGCACGATCCCAATCTCTTTGCACAATGTTCTCCACAGTTTCTTCACATAACCATTTAGCCTCAAAACATTTTGGACCAATATTGCGAAAAACTACAGCGTCACCATCCGATTGAGTATCCATCAGAATCGGCCTATGGTCTGATTTAGCAAAATCTTCATGGATAATTGCATGTTGTGGGAACATATCAACCCACTTTTGGTAGCCAACAAACCGATCCAGTCTTCCCTTATTCTACCACGCCTCCAGGTAAACAGATCGCCCGAGAACCCCAAATCGGAGAGATGGGTTTCAGTTAAGCAATCACGGAAATTTTGCATGTATCTCTGAGGCCTCAGATTTCCGCCTTCTTTCTCACGGAGATGGGTTTCAGTTAAACAAAAATTATGTTGCGGTTCCGACACGTATATGGTTGGTCATGCGCGAGAGACCCCTCTTCCCTCCAAATCGTCGACACCCACATGATCGAAACCGAATAGGAACTCGAAAGAAACACGACTCCTCGACTGAAAGAAGCAGGAGGACGGAGGAGGTGCGATCCTCCGGAGGACTTCTATCATTTCCCATGAAATTTCCCTCTCGACACACCCTCGATTTTGTCGTGAAAACGGTGAAGTTTCGGTTTGGCTGGGCGAATTTTTTACAACCTGTAAAAAGATTCAGCCGAGTGTTTTTGTTCCGGCAGTATTTTCGACGAGAAATCGTAAACATCAGTTATCGGTTCAGACGAGTTTACTTGGTCATGCACTCATGTGCGAGAGACACCCCTCTGCCCTCTTCCCTCCAAAGCGTCGACGCCCACAGGATCCGATGATCGAGGGAAACCGAACAAGAACTCGAAAGAAACACGACTCCTCGACTGAAAGAACCCGGGATAGCACGGCCAATCCCAACAATTCCATCTTCTAGCTGCGCACGCCTCCCTTCCCCTCCCCTATGGCCCCCATGCCATCGCCGTCGCTCCGCCTCGCCGTCGTCGGCGCCGGTGCGGCCGGCCTTGCGGCGGCGCGTGAGCTCCGCCGCGAGGGCCACTTCCCCGTCGTCTTCGAGCGCGCCGCCGCCGTGGGGGGCACCTGGCTCTACGCTGCCCCCGACCCCGCAGCCGCCACCGACCCGCTTGGCGCCGCCGCCACCCACTCCAGCCTCTATGCCTCGCTCCGCACCAACCTCCCCCGCGAGGTCATGGGCTTCCTCGACTTCCCCTTCACCGCGGCCAGCTCCGCCGTCGACGTGCGCAGGTTTCCCGGTCACCAGGAGGTGCTCCGCTACCTCGAGGACTTTGCACGGAAATTCGATCTGTACGGGCTTGTCAGGTTCGAGACGGAGGTGATCGGAGTCCGGAGGGAGGCCGCCGGGGGGTGGGCGGTCAAGTCCAGGAAGCCCGGGGTGAAAGGGGAGCAGGATGAGGAGGTGTACGATGCTGTTGTGGTTTGCAACGGCCACTATACAGAGCCTCGCGTCGCCTCCATACCTGGTAATCATTCTCCGCGGTACGAGCTTGGTAAATGTGCAAATTTGATTTGAATTCTAGAAGCAAGTACAGAATCTATTACTGTATGTTTTAGCGGCATCTGCTAAACCTGAAAAACAGCACAGAGAAAACTCTTACGAGTAGAAAACAGATGACACACATTTTTTTGTGATGCATACAGACTGCAGCTTTTCCTTCTCTATTCTCTCTTCCATGATCAAGATCAATATCAAGGAGTACAACAGAAACCTTGAGACTTGAGTAACATGATCAAAGATCGAGCCTGCCACACTCGTGCCCTGTTTCCCCTACAATCTCGCCACGGTCACAAGCCTCGTGCCGTCCCGCGAGGGATAATCGTGGATAGTCTAATCTACTGACAACTGAACAGATACTGACGACCGAAGATGTGCACAAAGAGTCAAAGACACGCTGCAACGGCGTTTATTCTGACTGAAGAAAATGCTAACTGAAAACCTCTTAGCAACAGGCTTAACTGAAACTGAACCTAACATATGTTAGACCTTCCAATTATTGTTAAAAACTTACATTGTTATGGATAATGATCATCAGATTCACAAAACTATTGCCAACTTGGATTCTTCTTTGCACTCAAAATTGCAAGACTTGATTTGGGATTGGTCACGAAATCTGTATTTCTGAAACATTGACAGGGGCAGATGCCTGGCCTGGAAAGCAGATGCATAGCCACAATTACCGTGTGCCCGGGCCATTCCTTGATCAAGTGAGTCTGTTTCTCTCTCTTTTTTCATGGGAGTGAGTATGTTTCTCACTTTGATATCTCCTACCCTTATGTGTTGCTGTGTTTCACTAACTTGAACTTGAAGTGCGCACTGCATTGGTAGGTAGTGATTGTAATCGGGGCCTCAGCAAGCGCAGTTGACATTTCGCGAGACATTGCAAGCGTCGCAAAGGAGGTTCATATTGCCGATAGATCAGCGCCGGCTTCCACTTGCGAGCAGCAGGCTGGATATGACAACATGTGGCTACATTCCATGGTAAATACTTCCTCCGTTCCTAAATATCAGATGCTTTATCATTTGTCTACATTCACATGTGTACAAATGTATCTAGATATGGTGGAAATGTTCACTCGTTTTAGTGTGCATCTAGACAACACGTGAAACACCTAAAACATCTAACATGTAGGAACCGAGGAGTACCTTTTTTTCCACGGTGAGTTGAATATGGTGGCTATGTCCATTGAAGGGGCTACCATTGTTTCTCCAGATTACAGAACTTACGAATATTTGTTCTACTGCAGATTGACTATGCACGGGAAGATGGCAGTGTAATTTTCGAAGATGGCAGCTCAATCAAAGCGGATGTCATCATGCACTGTACTGGGTATAGTCATGTAGCATACCTGAAACCCATCTGCTACATAAGCCTTTCCATTTCACTATGTTTGTTCAGGCTAATCATGTTTTCCCTGGTTCTCTCTGCTGTCTAGCTACCTGTATGACTTCCCATTCCTTAGCAATGATAGCACCATCTCTGTGGACGACAACTGTGTTGATCCATTGTACAAGCATGTTTTCCCTATAGAAGTGGCTCCTGACCTATCTTTCATTGGATTGCCTTGGAAGGTCAATTTTTTACAACTTGCTTCTTTTCAGTGTACGTGCACTTATAACTGCCTTCCAATGCTCTAGGATCTATAATTCGGCGCCTCTGTTTCTTTCAGGTTATCCCGTTTCCGCTCTTTGAACTCCAAAGCAAATGGGTTGCTGGTGTTCTATCTGGACGGATCAAGCTTCCATCCAAAGACGAAATGATAGAAGATGTCAAAGCCATCTACTTGAGACTGGAAACTTTTGGATGGCCTAAGAGATACACCCACAATTTTGGTGGTGGCTATCAGGTAGCCTATGTGAAGAGTTCTAGTTAACATTGTTTTTGTCAATTACGAATGTCTTGCATATCAACATTTCACAGTAGATACCATCCTTGTTCTTTCTAAGCATGATATGTTTGCAGTTTGAGTATGATGATTGGCTCGCAGAGCAATGTGGCCATCCTCCAATTGAAGAATGGAGGAAGCTGATGTATGTTGCATGTGCAATGAACAAGGCAGCTCGTCCGGAGACCTACCGCGACAAGTGGGACGATGATCATCTTGTGGCACAAGCAAATGATGATTTCAAGAAATACTTATAATCTATGTGGTGAATGGTGATTCTCATCCCTATTTTTGTTTCATGGCGCCAATGACAGTCATTGCAGCAAGTATTTTTACAGGTGAAATAAAGTTTAGTGCATGTGAGGTCCCAAGTCTGGAACATCTCCATTACTTTGTGACTTATAATTTGAGGTTTCCTGATAGTCATCTAATGTAAAATAAAGGTTCGAGGATTCCAGATTCTGTCACCTCTGGTAAAAAGGACTGCACCATAATTTAAGGATTCCAGATTGTCATCTGATGTAAATAAGAAAGGTTGGGGTATCCACATATTTGTCACCTCTGCAAAAAAGATGAATGCACCAGCCGGGAATCGAACCCGGGTCTGTACCGTGGCAGGGTACTATTCTACCACTAGACCACTGGTGCTTGTTTGGTTTTAAATTGGAAGCTAAAATATCATAACGGAAATAAACATATTCTCGTCTAACTGAAAGTACATCAGTGACCAGCATGGACTAAAGTACAACATATTCTCCTATAACTGCAATTACACCAGTACCAGAATATAACTGAAATACAACATATTCGCAATTGCATCCAAAAGTACCAGTATGTTCTTCTATAACTGTATTCAATCACTCTGGGTGTATCTAGGGGATCACTGAAGTTTCCACTAAACCCATTTAGGGCTCTTAAAAATGCAAATGACATTTAATACAAGAAAAACAAAACTGGCGGATGGAAAAGATCGGATGTCCACTCAGTGACTCTGACAAACAGAAAGATGGAAGTAAACTCTGAACTGCACGTTACAAATACTGTCCAAATCCAGACTAAGAGAATGTCGTCAAGAGCATTTCATTTCTTAGTCCTACATCTCGACATTGTCATCCTCCTGCGCGTATATCATCTCCGGCTGGCCTTGGTCCAGCGCGCGTACCCGCCTGCGTATCCTCCTGAGCGCGCCGTCCATGGCGAGGTCGATTGCGTCCTTGCCGGCCTGCTTCAGCTCCTCCGTGCTCCCGTGCCTCCGGTACAGCACCCTTGGCGCCATTTCAAGAACGCGCTCCCGCATCCTCCGCACCTCTGCATCGGGCATGGCCGCGAGCGTCTCGGCGATGTTGACGCCCCCGAGCACCACCGTCTCCTTCTGTATGTGCACCGAGAACTCGTCGTACCGCCCGGGGGGAAGGTGCCAGCCGTACTGCCGCCTGGCCGCGGCGTCCTCGAAGAACACGGGCACGCACCCGGCGAGGATGGCGTCGAACGTCGACCGGCGCGTCGGGGTGTCCCCTGGCGGCTCCAGGCAGAACTTGGCGCGCAGCATCGGACGGATGTACCGGACGGGGTCGTGGGAGCACTTGCCGGCCGAGCAGTCCACGACGACGCACGCCTCGGTGCGGTTGGCGCACTCGGCGAGGATGGAGCCCCGGATGTTGGGCCTGGACGGGCGCGAGACGCCGCCGGCGTAGAGCATCAGCGTGGTGCGGCGGGAGCGCCGCGCCCGCGCGAGCCAGGCATCCAGCCGCGGGAGCGAGGACGGGTGGAAGGACGTCGGGTGCGGGATGGCGTGCTCCTGCCACGGCCACGCGCGCGACTCGAGGGCCAGGAAGGTGAAGTTCTCGAACTCCGGCAGCCGGACCAGCGACGTGGTGCCCCATAGACGGGGCTCCGAGTGCGGCGGCTGCGAGTGGTCCCACGCGGACCCTGCGAGGACAAGGAAATGGTCGTGCCCATGCCGGCGAGCCAGGATCTGGGGCCGGTCGCGCGCCAGGAACTGGGCAAGGGACGCGCCGTGGAGCGCGGAGGAGTTGAGGAGGGAGGGGTCGAGGACGTAGGGGAGGGAGTCGAGCGCCGCGTAGTAGGGGACGAAGACGGCGTCCGCGGCTGCGGGGTCGGCGACGAGGCAGCCGTGCTCGAGGAGGCGGCGGTGGAAGAAGGGCTCGAGGAGTCGCGCGTCGGTCCGGTACCAGGAGCGGCTGCGGGCGTGGGTACGCGGGCCAAGGCCGTGGTTAGCGAGCGAGTCGCAGGACGGGGCGGAGGTGGCCGCGGCGGACGGGTCGACGAGCGGGAAGGCGGCGTCGCAGTGCCGGAGGAGGTGCGTGTTGAAGCGCAGGGGCAGGGTACGGATGTGGATCCGGCGTCCAGCGCATGGGTCGGCCGCGTCCCCGGCGGCGTCGCCTGAGACGCCGGCAGCGGCGCCGACGACGAGGAGGAGGAGCAGGAGGGAATTGGGCATCTTGGGAGAGTGGGCGAGTCAGTAGGAGTGGGGTCCACGTGGAGTAACTGTCAGTCTGTTAACTTTTTTTCTTAGATCAGGACAGGACGCATGATGGTAAGTATAACTGTCAAGGGTTGAAGGCCTCAAAGACTTTCATGCCATAATAGGCGGGCTAAATGTAAGAAATGGTGGTTATCTTGTACAGGCCGAAGTAGACAGTACCAGGCTTTTGGGCCATCTCGATTCGGCCCACTGAAGCATCTCGTTCTCCTAGAGGTTTCGTGCCAGTATAGATACAGAGTATCAAAAACAAAAAACGATTTCGGCACCACCAATGCTAAAAAAAAAGTACTATTATTCGATTCATTCACTTAAATGAGCATCTTTTAATCAAAAAAAGTACGGAGTATCTAAAGAGGGCATTCTATACATAACACAACATCTGTTTGATCCATCTAACAAGAAAAGTGAATCAATAAGTTGTTTCAATACTTCAGTTATTATTCGATTCATTCACTTAAATGAGCATCTTTTAATCTGAAATGCAGCATGCAGCACTACGGTGATTATGATTTTGTTACTTTAATTGGATGTGTCTGATATGTCCATGCATGTGTTGAATTAATCGGATCACGTGTAGCAGAGAAACAATACTGACTCATACCCTGCCACCTTTTTCTAATGAATTGAATCCACATAGTGCATGGCCTTACACATTTACGCTCATAACTTCTTACAGTCAAGGTTTAGGATGACTAACTAATCTAGTATGGTAGGGTGTGCGGTCGTAGCCTAATTGATTCGGCGGTTACTTAATTCGGTATCTGACTGGTCAGCGAAATGTGATTAGTCTGTAAGCAACAAATTGCGCAAGTTGCACGTCACGGACCCGCGTTGCCCACGGCAAATAATTCCATCCCACAACTCTTAATCTTGACTATGGCATTTTTGGAGTCCACAAGGAGGAGTCGGTCCGAGCGGTCCAAGTGGCTACCATTGAAGTATTGCATTCCCCCGTTAGTGCTTCTACTTTGATTTCACTTTTTCTGCCAAACCGGGTTTATTAGTGTAAAGGAGGTATCAAGTACATCTAGTTTGTTAAACAATGTAATACTCTCTCCCTTACTTGATATAAGGTATATAGTTTTTCCTGAAAAGTTAAGCTTGATTAGCTTTGACAGTAATATTAATATTTAAAGTACCAATAGAATAAAATATAACAATATATAATGATAATGATTTTATATTGTATCTCGTAATCTCTACTATATAATATGGCTTGGGGTCATGGTACGTGCGGCTTTTTTGCACTTTAGTCTCTAACAAAGTTCAAAATCAACCCGCACTCCTTGTTTAAGTCACGAAACCGGTTCGTTCGTTTTCCTTCGTGAGCTAACCCGTCGTTCTCTGCCCCTGTTTCCTCCACCAGGCGTCGTCCTCGCCTGCCCTTCACCCTGCTCCACCGGCGAGCGCCACCCTTACCTCCCCTTCCTCCTTATCCACCGCCACGTGTGGCCCTCCCTACCCGCCTAGAACCTTACAACGCGCCGCCTCTACTCGGTTCCACAGCTTCCTCCCCTGCACCGGAGGGTAGCTCGATGCAAAATCCACCACCACCAGCATATCCCTACCCACGCGCGCGGGCGCCCTCCAACCCTCGACAAAGTCGTTGCCGCCGCTCCTCCGAGTCCACAAGACTTCAATCTCCCGATCTCAGCCCAAGTCAGCGGCAAATACGCTAACAAGTTGCGGCACGAGGTTTGATAGATCGACCTCATCTCGCCACCACACGGTCTGGCACAGAGCGGCGGGCCAACAGCAGTCAGCAGCTGAGGCGCCTCAGGGTGCAGGTGGGTGTGGGCGGCCCATGGAGCCCACTACGAAAGCCCGCTTAAAATCACATGTGGACGCCCACGGGTAAAAGAGAAAATGGAACGGGCCATATGGGGTTGCCCCAGTCACCCACGTCTGAGCCCGCCTCCCCCACATCAATCGTGCTACGTATCATTCCCCAGTCCCCACATCCAGATCAATCGCTTCTTCCAGAGAGAGCCAGCGAGGGCGAGGAGCCGCGCGAGCGCCGCCGGACCAGTGTCGCCTCATGCCCTTGGGGATGGAGGTCTTCCCTCCACCCGCTCATCCCCCCTCCCACAGATCCCTCCCTAGCTCGAACCCAACCTCATGTCCATGGGGACGGCGGTGAAAGAGAGGATGCCCATGCCGAAGCTGGTTTGAAGTTACTTCTTTCTGGATTATGTAGCTTGAGAGGATCGCTCCATTATCTTGTATTCTTCATTTGTATGTTGATGTTTGACCGAATCTGGTTTGAATTTATTTGGTGTTTTCATTTTGCCTGGTGATAAACTCTGTAGCTTTGTGAAGACAACGAGTTGATCATTCCAATTCGGTATACTCTGTATTTACGTCTACTTGTCTAGCCTGCAGCTTCATATTGCTGCTTGTGATATTCTCCGAAGCTGATGCACAGGGAGCAGCCTCGTCAGGGGACCTGAGAGGTTGGACTGGGAGAGAAAAAACAACATACTTTTTTTTACATCTACTCGTAGCATCAGGGCAGCAAGCCAGCAACTGCAGTATTCGATTTATGAAAGAAAAAAAAACTGCAGTATTCATATGCGGGCGTTTGTGGTATTCATGGGCACCCACATATGATTAGTGGGCTTCCGCGGGCGTCCCAACTATCATGTGTGGGACTGTGCGGGCATTAAGCGGTTGCCCATGAGCAGTCCCACCTACAGCCTGAGGCGCCGTAGCAGCTGCGGGGTTAGGGGCGGTTGGAGGGGTATGAGTACGATGGGGCGAAACACCAAATCGGACCTGAGCCGGTGGTGGACAGTCATGGCCGTAACAAGGAGGAAACATTGTTATGTTGGTCAGATCTGATGCTAGCAAGTAGTAAGATGCGGCTGGAGCTAAGAGCTAACTGATGGTCTGTTCTCTGATGCTAGCATGTAACCCATTGTTTTGGGAACGAGATCCTCTGACGTTGTGGGGAAAACTGTAGAGGGACGTCGATGCTTCTGATCCACTCATCGCGCATCTGACGGCAGGCGGCTCCAACTGCTGGGAACAAAGCCAAACAATCGGCCCAAACGCCCAGGTCAACGAAGAGGAGCGGACGGAAAACGGCGTGGTCCGACATCTCGTTGTCCAAATCGCTATTCGCTCGCCGGCACGCCCAGCTCCACCGATGTGGTCGGCTGCACCACGCCGTCGAGGCCGTCCGAAACAGCGCAGTGCTCAAACTCTGCGCTCACGATTTCATGCTGCCCTTGCGCACACCAGCCGCGTCCTCCAATTGCAAAAGCAGGAATTCGATTCCGTGGCGGCCGCGTTCATTTTCTGTGTAGCCGCCGCTGCTACACATGTTGTTCACGTCCTCCAGGAGGATTCTGACTTGGCGAGTGAAGGTGCACAAGCTTGATTTCATGGCCGCCGCGCTCATCCTCTCGTTCCTGCTTGCCATCGCCGTCCGCTCTCGCTGGGAGGCACATCTATGCCTTCGAGACCCCCGGCCCCGCCGTGTCAGCCGTCCCCGCCTCCGACGTGGCAGCAGTGCCTGTGTTGGAAGTTCGCCTCCGCTGCTACACATGTTGTTCACGTCCTCCAGGAGGATTCTAACTTGGCGAGTGAAGGTGCACAAGCTTGATTTCATGGCCGCCGCGCTCATCCTCTCGTTCCTGCTTGCCATCGCCGTCCGCTCTCGCTGGGAGGCACATCTATGCCTTCGAGACCCCCGGCCCCGCCGTGTCAGCCGTCCCCGCCTCCGACGTGGCAGCAGTGCCTGTGTTGGAAGTTCGCCTCAGAGGATGAGTGGAACGACCAGGACGATAAGGACTGCTTCTCCTCCTCTTGAAGGACGCGACCGGCCAGCGCCAAGGCAGCGGCAGCATAGACGTAGAGTGTGGCGACCAGGACGACGAAGCTGCTGCGCCGGCGGACTTGCAAGGCAGGCACTGCCGCACGGTTTCCGTGTGTTTTTTCTGCTTTGGTCTTTTGCCGTTGGATGCGTAATCAACGAGCGAAATTTATTTACGTCCCTCTGCAGTAGATAAGTTTACGTCAGAGGATCTCGTTCCTTGTTCTGTTCTTAGTAAAACTGTTTGAGATGCATGTGCCGATTCAATTAGAATTTCTTTTTGTAGTTTTTAAGCCAATTTATACCTCAAATAGCACATATACCTATTGATTACTTACTGACATCAACGGACTGAATGTGTTCATAAACGGAGGAGTGTCATGGTGTTCTGCAGTTTCAGAAGATGCATACTTCGGCAAGGTTGTGTATTGCTGAACCTTCTCTTTTTTGCTCTGCAATTGAATGTAATACGGAACCCTTTATCTGAAGTTGTTTGCTAAGCTATCAGCCCAGTCTACAATTAGTTAGGCTAATTGTGATGTTAGATGCACACATACTGTCATAAGTAGGAACTATAATTCATAAGAATCATACAAGCCAATTGAGAACGTTTCAAAACTACCCATCTCTATTTTCACCGGTATAACTGGGGAAATCTGCAGGCAAGAGATATATACACGAACAGGAAAGAGTAAAATTTATTGTGGATGCTCCTTTGATTGTCTTTAGTTAGTTTACTGTTGACTGTGCAGTAATGATTTGTAACAGTTCTTTCGTAGGAGGTTTTAAACCGTCCCTATCTATTTTTTATCAGTAGTACAGAAACCTGCAGGCAAAAAATATAGAAACGTGAGCAGATAACTGTAACTTGTATGACTGCTCATCCTTCAGGGTTCAGACTGTGTCTTCACTTAAGTTAGTATTGACCATGGAGTAATGGTTTCTTATAATGTGATCCTAGAAGGGAATATTGTCACTGTCCCTGATGTTGTAGTACAAGGGGTATTTGTGTATCATGTAGTAGTACGCGTGTCCTTAACATCTATAGAAGTATATTCTGCATCCACTTAATGTAGTTTTGAGTCACATAGTCAGCCAAATTTTGTAAGCTGCAGCTGATATCTCTTAATTAAATCAAATTCTGTCATCCTCAAAGTGTTAAAGGTTCGTGTAACCTTGACTCACAGAAAACCGACATGCCCCCCACTAATTTTTATGTATCATACATTTGACCACTGGAAGTAATCTATCTATGGTTTGTTAAAACAAGTGATATCATATATATGAGTTATATGAGTTGTATGACTGTAATGATTAATTTGTGTTCTACTCAATATAAATTTGAGCCCCTTCTTGGTTACTTTGTGTTGAGACCTTTAATGTTCGCTTCTTTTGGATAGACCTTCATGTTTGATCATGAAAGTAAAGCTTCGTCACATAGCTGGTATAGTCTTGAGCATAGTGCTCAGTTAGAAGGTTTTCGATGAACATTAGGACTTGTAGCAACCACTTGGAGGCATTTCTCGTGTTTTCCCCGTAGCAACGCACATGCATTTTGCTAGTAATATTTAAAATCTTAATTAAATATAGTCAAATTTTCCATTTTAGAAAATAACTATATACCTATATCGAGAAATGGGGAGAGTATTAAGAACCATTGGAAACATTAAAACTATACTCTGAAACATACATGTCAAGGCGATCAACGACTCGTAGCTCGTAGCGGCTAGAACAACACATCACTATTAACAACATCAAAATTATTAAATAGACACTCTAACAACAACTCGTCTTCAAAAATAGCAGTTACAAGAGCCGTCCTTACCCAAACTAAACTACAACTGTTTGTGGTTACACGTTTTACAAAACTATGCCGCTAACTGTAGGCCGGTGGAGGAGTAGTTGTCTACGATCGATTACAGAAACAGAGTTGGTGCAATTAGGTGCGGCGGTGCATTTAGGAGTTTTTTTATGTGCTGACAGCCTAACCGTCCACTCTTCTTGGTCCATGCATGTGTAATTGAGAAGTTTCGGAAGTTCTCTCAAGGCAATTCAAAATGTTATCTATGAGAGAGAAAATGTGCTCATAGCATGATATAACATATTTGGAGGGTTTACGCTAAACTTTACCAATTTTATACGCTACGAATATAACACGTTATATTGTGCTAAAAGGGCATAATTTTATCGTGTTATTTTATTTTTCCAGTCTATTGGTGATTTTGCCACCTTAGGTCCTAAGAAGCATAAATTCATTTTCGTTTGTCGACTATTTCTTTTCTAAACTGAAAGATGTCAATATCGTCAATGCTGATTATTCCAAATAAATAATTTATGTTATGTTATTACCCAATGGGATGCTGATTTTAAGTTTCTAAACAATTAGAGAATGTATTTCGTATATGGTTATGCATATATTGTTCTTCCATTTAGACTATAATATTTATTCTTATTTAAAAAATCAACTATAGATGGTACTTTATAGAACGTTACATTGGAATGTAGCACACGTTTGTAGCATTTAGAGGATTCCATCGCTATTTCTGTTAGATGATGTTTTATACCGTCATGCTATCTAGTGTGTGCTCTTTCTTGGAGGAGAAGTCATGGTACCATGCTGCAGCCTTTCATTTATCAAAGTCGCAAAACAAATTAAATACTTTCAGAGAAAAAATGGCTTCCACACATGCAATTGCATATCAACCGTACACCCTTAGTGGTCTAAAATTTTCCGTGAAACTTTAAAATTATTAGTCTTAGACTCTTAGTCATGGCACCGATCGATGACATTGCCCGCCACTGAATATATAGGTCTATGTACGTATATTGAGGGAACACCTGACGCCCTTCAGGAAGTATTGGTGGTACCCACAGCGCCACCGCGTCGACGTCGGACAAGCTGATTAGGATTTATTCTGACCCCATCACCCCAGGCGCACCGGAACACTCCACCACACCGTCCGCCACACAGCGTCACACGAACACGAAGTCGCTCAAAAAGTCTCACCACGGCCAAGAGCAGAGAAGCCTACACACCGAAAAGGAAGAGTCGGGACTAGGAGCCGCAACACCGCCGACGTGCGGGAGGGACCAACCTCCACCATCACAGACGGTAACCGACCGGACGCCACAACAAGACCACACCAGGCTCGCAAGCCTGATTGGGCCTCTCCACCTGGAGAGGCCTGTGAAACTCCCGTCATCGCGTTGCAGAAGGCACGCCGTTGACGCCACCGCCCCCCATCCAAGCTGCTCTCCGTCATCAATGTATAGAGGACCACGACATTGAAAATTTGCTCTAGCCCTACATGAAGGTGTTGTTTGGTACCAGTGCATCGGAGCACAAGGAGCGTTGTGGGAGGCCTCTAGTTGGCGCAGCGGGGCGCGAAGCTTGCTAACTTTGTCGATCCGTCGTTGTCGGTATTTTTCTTCTTCTTTTTCTTTTTTCTTTTCTTTTCGCTTTTCTTTTGAACGTTTTTGTGTTGTTTCCGCCCCATCACCTCTTTTGGGCGTTGTGCTGTCTGATCCAGCAGCGATCTCAAACGGTGTGACTTTATTTATAAAGCCTGTTTCGAGAGAAATGTACGTATATTGACTTTTTTTGGTACCTAGTCTATTAACTTCTTAGCTAAAGCAAGCCAGCTTCTAGACTCATGTTCTACATGCGACTTTTCATACGAAAGATTAAACCATACACATAGTGATCTGATAAACGGGGGCCCCGTCGAGATCGCCAGGGGCGATGCCAATTGACATGGGATACATCATAGGAGTACAATACATAATTACATATGCACCGACCTTTCCTTCTTGTTCCATTTCTCTTTTGTTGAACGTGGATCCTAGCTTCTCCTTGTTCATAGGAAAGATCCCCAGATCCGCCTAGCAGCGTCACCACCACGTACGCCGGCATTAATCCCGTCGTTGTCCGCTTCCACCGACAGAAAACGTCGACATCCCGTATTGCCGTGATACTGCTTGGTTGGTTGGCCGCGACAGCCGACTGCCCATATTGCTTCGTACGGGTAATTAAATTAAACTGCTGACTTGGTTAACACGCATGCGCATATTTCCTGCCTACTTCACCTAGTTTATTTTGTGTGCAGGTCCAAAATTACAGGGATACAGGCACATGTGCCCGGCTAGCTAATTCGAGTACTCCTAGTCTCTACGTTCATGAAAAGTGTCTTAATGTTGTTTAAAAATATACATATATAAACATATTTTAATATGTAGATACATGTAAATTAAGATGAAGTTCAAGACTTTCTTTTATGATTGGAGGGAGAGCATACATTTCCACGCTGTTCTAGACCTTGACTTGTTCGTGTGTTTGGTTAAGAGAGTGAGACGTGCATGCATGCTGCTCCACGACAATCTGTCAAAGGACAAGAGCTTAAAGAACAAAAACATGTTGTCACGCGACAGTATATGAACAGGGTTTTAAATAACACAGTAGGCAAAAGTGGTTTTGAAAGACAGGTTCCATGAGGACCTTTCCATGTTTTAAAAAAATCAAAGAAAAAACCTATTTGTCGGCAATGACTTATTCTACGGTCCAATAAAATTTAACAAGACATAATTTATATTAATACCTAAATAAAAATAGTAACACGCAATTTTTTATATTTATTTACACAATAAAATATACTTAATATTTTGGCACTAACACATGTAGAAGTTATCATTGTTTACATAAAAAATAACTCAAATTTTCTAACTTAAAACCATCATTTAAAAAAAAATCAAAAAGAGCTTCATGGAGCTCGTTCTCTAATACAACACACTTACTATAGCGCTATAGCATTTTGAGTAAATTAAACATAATTTATTTACAATTTCTTGCTATAGCACGCTATTTTTTCATTTTGCGTGACTAGCTAGAACAACCGACTCGAATATATTCATGTCGGGTCAAAAGTTTCAATGCAATTGCAAATTCCAACTAATTTACAAGACTTTTCATTTACCTTTTTGCATCTCTCGATGGACTGAGAAGCAACTTAGAGGTCGATATAGACTAAGGGACCATGCATTAGATTTACATTGTGTTTCATGCATGCACATGAGTGTTGCAAATGTATTTGACATACTCCCTCAGTCCGTAATTTGTGGGGCACAACTTGCAAATCTCTTAACCCAAGATGATGGTTGATTGGAGGTAAGAAGTTGCATCCATTGATGGTAAAGGGAACCATCCACTAGTTGAGAAGCAGTTAATGCAATTGCGTCTAAGAGATGGGGGGTTTTGTATGACAAATTATTTTTAAAATTCTGCCCTACAAACTAGGACAGAGGGAGTAGTACATTTGGACCGGCTCACAAGGCTTAATTTGGACAAGAATTGGGTCGCGACGACAGAATAACGGATATCGATCTGTTTGTGTCGGCTCATTGAACTGTGGTTTTTATCAAGCTCAGACACAAAAACGACTAATTGCCCTTGGATATACAAACATGGATGAAGGCTAAAGCCAAGACCTAAAAATAATTTATCACGACATCCCCAATTAACAAACCGAAAGCATAAAAAAAACGAAGGATATTCTCTAGGGATAACAGGTAATGTGAGAGACCCAAAACACAGTACAGTGGTAGCATTTGAAATCGTCCTGTCGTCAGCTGTAAATCGCTGTCGCGCCGGCACGCGTACGTACCTACAGTACCTTGTACTCCTACTACAGTTCGTGGGAGGCATTGATGGATGACTCGGACGCGCGTACGCACCGACCGTTCCATCCCCGTCAAGATTCTTCCGCCCGCGCGTGTCCCATGCTGCCATGCAGACATCGCATCGTCAATTCGTCATGAACTCACTCATGACTCATGGCCGGTTGTTTGGCGGTAACTTGCATCGATAGACACCACGTCGACGCCGCGTCCGCGCATGATTCTTAATTTCTCCGCAGTTCGGCCGTTGTTTCTGCGTTGTGGCATATAACTATAGTTAATTAGTCTGGACAATGAAGGTTCGAAACCACCGTACGTCGTGCGTTCTCATGCCCGTTTGACTTGCACGCGTCAAATTAAATAGTCCGAGAAAGCACGCATGGTCATTAAAACAATGAGATGCATCCCGCTCGATGAGCTCAATCTTGTCTGAGGGCTCCTTTGGTTTGGTTTGGTTTGAAGGAATCATTTAGGAAATGTGGAGGGTTAGGAAATCTTTCACTGATGATAGATTTTGATTCATAGAAATGTTATAAAGGAAAAATAGAAGAAACTTTTCTTCACCTCTCACAATCAAGGCAAAACATACAGGAAAAGAAAAATACATTCACACCTCATTCTTCGGATTTTATGCACGAAGAATGAGAAAAGTTTCACACCAGTCATGCTTTCCTTTTCCTATCCCTTTCATAGTCCTTTTATTCTTATACCCTGTGGATAAAAGATGCCCTAAGATGTTTGGGGAGTAAGAAGGAAAGATTTAAGCATTCTCACAATGCCGAAAGTCGAGGTGGAGACAAGACGACAAGGTTACGTGAAATGGAGCGCAATGAAGTTGGGGAACTTTACTGGAGCCGAATGCACTAAAGGATATAACAAAAGGAAAGGAGATGGCAATTTATTTTGTACCACAGAGACAGTTGAGAAGAAGATAAGCAGTGATCACAAACAAAATCAGATGTACACAATGACATATCGTTAAGAAGAAAGCCACATGTTTATTGTTGCTCTGTAGCTAGTATCATATTTACATGTGTGCCAAATACATGACCAGTTCGTGAACTTTCTAGTGGTTGATAGAATAGTTTAGAAACCAACGTCAGAAACTTCCACCACAACATTGGGCGGCTATAGCACTGTCTCTTAGCTGTTGGTATCACGTTAGTATTGTGACTTTCGCCACTGTTCCTACAGTCATGC
This sequence comes from Poa annua, assembly GCA_026929855.1. Classification (NCBI taxonomy): domain Eukaryota; kingdom Viridiplantae; phylum Streptophyta; class Magnoliopsida; order Poales; family Poaceae; genus Poa; species Poa annua. The sequence continues at coordinate 70,924,819 of CM049431.1, read as the reverse complement.
ACACAACCCCCTCTCAGTCATACGGAGTACTACAGTGTGGAGTAGGTCCAACGCTGTCCAATGGCAGCCATCTTGATCTTTGCACCAGTTTAAATACGTAGCTGCTTGCATTGTGTGGGCGGCACCATCACTGCGAGCCAGCTGTGACCTTTCTCGCTGCACTGTTGCGTGCCTCCCCGTTTTCGAAGCTCCATGTCGATGCCAGCTCGGGTTTGGTTCGGCGGTTAGCGGCCCAGACGAAAGGCCAAACAGATGCACATCGCAACTACTGGCTGCTACTTCTACCAGCCTACACCAACACGCACCGACAACGAGGGAGAGTAAGTTCATAGTACTGCGTATTACTGTACATTCCAACGAATAAGACGCACACGTTTTTTTTAAAAAAAATTTTACCAAGAATTTATCAGTATATAAGGACTATTTAAAATAAAATTGATATCATTAGAAAGTGTTTTAATATGAATCTAACAATATGAATATGTACTACTCCGTCCGTTTCCAAACCTAAACATTTTTAGACTTTTTCTGCATGTAAATCTTATACTAAAACATGTCTATATACATGTATGAAAAATGGTAAAATTACTTATATTTAGAAACACATGGAGTGTATAATTGAAATATTTTTGCTCAGTTGTGTTGCAAAAAATGCGTACATCTTATTTATAAGGCTACCCATAATGAGAGTAATTTGGCCTAACATATCTGTCATCTAAGGCGGCACATACTATTTTTTAGTAAGAAATAACATATATGTGATGTCATGCAATGCTTTACTTATTAGGTTATAAACTTTTTTTTATCTTATGTGATGTTACAGTAAGTAGCTAAGTTACCACAAACACATTTCTCCTTGGTAACTACATACCAGGTAAACAAACTTGTACGTTGTGTGATGTTACTAGCTAATTTAGTGGCGGAGCTGGCATACAAGTGTTGGGTTAATATGAATCCAATGAAATTAATCAAAACCTCAACAATTTGCTATTTGTCTGGCTTTACTAGTGAAAGATTACATCGTATCTAATGGAGCCGACCCCAACAATATTTACTTCCAACTACTCCAATCCTGACTAAGTTACACCCACCGTGGTGGGACTAAGCAAAAAATCCAAAGTAACCTATAGTTAATGAGTAGAGAGACAAATAGAGTAACTTAGCTACTACAATTTATGAGACTAATTTATGCTAGCTTCATGTTATTTTGCATCACATCACATTTTAAAATGAGTTTAAACTAATTTATGAGACCATATATTATGCTAGCTTCATGTTATTTTGCATTACGAGGATAATATAATAGATATTAATATGTGTATGATACTATTTCATATTCTCACTATCACCGGCACAATTTTTACATCTGAAATTCGTCCGTTCAAATTGAACGAGCTTCGCTCAAACCTCACAAATCATGATTCCAATACAGATTGTTTTCACTTTTCAGTCTCACGAGGCGCCAGCAGCCGCCCACGTGTAGACCAAGTAAAACTCGGGAATCCAACGCAGCACCACGTGTCGGTGCGCGCCAGACGCGGCCGAGCATAGATCCCGTTCCCACCTCTTGCTTTTTAATTATCGTGTGGGCCCCGTCCAGCCCAAACCCCTTCTGCACGACACGGCCCGTCCGACGTGTCCACGCAGCACGACGCCACGTCAGCAAAAAAGGGCCGCAGGCACACGCTGGCCCCGCGTCCGTCCGTGACGGCGAAAGCGAAACGTAACGGCCTTGACGGAAACAGCGGCAGCGGGCAACTACTTTTCCTTCTAGGGATCCTCCTAGCGCCAGCTAGCGGGTAGAGGAGAGAGTCGCCGCCTATTAATACGCGCCCTCCTGCGTCTCCTCCCTCTCTTTCCGCCCTCCGTCCCAACCAATCCCCCGCCGTCGGCCGCCTCCGAGCTCTCCCCGTCGGCGCCTCCTCCCCAGCCCCCTGCCGGCTCCCCGCCCGCGCCAGCATTGGGCACGTCGCCGGCAGGTTTTCCCCCGTCCTTCCGTCCGGTAAGCTTCCTCCTCCCGGTTCCTGTTGCGATTTGTATCTATTTATTACTCGCGACCTCGTCGCGGTGTTCGTCTGTTAGATCTCAGCCTGCGCCGAATTGGTTTCCGGTCTCTCTCTAGCCGCGGTCTGGACCTTCGTTACTTCCTCGCCGCGCTCGCTGCGTCGTGGTTGGATGCATGCTGTCCCGGACCTCCGGGCGGCGGCCGGCCGACGGGGAGCCGGGAATAAAAGCCGTCCCCCCCGTCCTGTTCCAATTTCCAAATATGTAGGAGTGGTATCCAAGTCCCACACCCCGGAAGATTCGATTTTTCGGCCATTAATCGGTGTCAAGGGGGCGTAAACGTCGTGGTCGTGGGTGGATCCTGGCGGGCGGTTCGGGATTCCTCGCGAGGGTCCCATCCATGCCCGTACATCTTATTGGCCCTTTTCCCCCCAAATATACTTTTTGGATGCATTGTGAGGACTGGAGAGAGCGGAAATTTAATAATTTTTTTAAAAATATACTGTATCTAAGCCTTCGATGATTGCTGGATGCAGTACGCTCGCTGGCATCGGCTTGTCGTCGCGTGCACTTGTCCTGGTTGGTTTGGGTTCGGTTGATGCGGACCGCGTCTTTCCCTGCCGCCGTTGCGCCGGGCATGTCCCGGGCTCCATTATAATTGATTGGTTGGTTGATTGGTGCACCGCGTCATTTGATGGCTTTGTTGCTTCAGAGGGTCACTAACTATGGCATGTGCCCACTATTCATTTGATTTGCGTCTTATATTTCCGTTCTGTGCTTACAGGTTCTAATTGTCCTTTTTTTGAAGTACCAATGGCCATGTATTCGTTCCTGATTTGCGTCGGTGGATTTCTGTTCTCTGCTTACATGTGATCACTTTCTTAGTTTTACCATTTTTTATTTGTCCTTTTATAATAGGAACTTATGTAGAGATTTGTGTGCCAAACTTTGGATGGATGTTCGGGGTAAAAAATTATGGATGGATGATTTGTCATTTTCCAACTAACAATTTGGTAGGATTCAAACCTTTTCCTTCTCGCTTAGGAATCTTATGCAAAAAGTTGTACTGCCTTGTTTCCTATTTTAACTTGCAAGACAAAAATAGTTGCTATGATGTAAAGCAACCAGAGCAGTGTTGCCTGCTGTTCTGGCCTTAGGTTTGGTGTTTGATAACAAAGGTGTGGTCTTTCTTCTTAATGTAGTGCGGGTTGTTACTGTATTCAATTATTGTTCTTGGAGCTGTCCGGTTAGATGCAGGAGCCTTGCTTTTGCCTCCGCCTATTCTCCTTGTTGTTTTTGAGATATCTCCTGTCTGCGCCAGCTAAAATTGCTTCGTTTACACATAATGCAGGGACTTCTCGCTTGATGGGGTTGATTCCATTCAAGATTTCTCATTGATAAGAGAGTTGGTTAAGTGTTCTGTTTCATTCTTCAATCCAGCACACTCTCCCTGTGCTGTTCGTAGTTTGTAGTTTGGCTACGACACTGTGAGGAAGTCTTGTCCTGTTGATGGATTTGAAAACAAGCCACAACTCCCCTGTTTTTGTCGATCCTCTCCCTTCATTAGCCTTGCCATCTTCCGTGATGGCTTACACAACACCTACTAGCTTCCCATCGTCGGGGCTGTACCTGAACACCCCAAAGAAGAAACCTCTTCCCAGCAAGATCGAAGAAGTTCGTGCTGCTGGGTGGCTCGATCTCATGCTGGCCTCTTCACCTCCTTGCAAGCGGCAGAGCAAGGAAATCTTCCCCAGTGATGTTCAAGCTGACGATCTTGACGTGCGACATCGTAACTGGATGGTATGTATTTCAATCTATATCATTTTATAAGAACTAAAATGAAACCACAAAATCCATTAATAGTTTACGTTGTTCCATTTTGTAGGTTAAGTATCCTTCTGCTTTAACCTCATTTGAATCAATCACTGAGCTCGCCAATGGTAAAAGATTGGCATTGTTTCTTGACTATGATGGAACTCTTTCCCCTATTGTGGACAATCCTGCAAATGCAGTTATGTCTGATGAGGTTTGTCTTGTATCTTTGTTCCATGTAGTACAATTTAAACTCTCAGGAATATGTACCACAGTATTTTTTTTTCCTAGTTTTCTAAAGTATTCTTTTCACAGATGCGTGCTGCTGTGAGGCATGTAGCATCACTTTTCCCGACTGCAATCATTAGCGGAAGATCTCGTGACAAGGTATGCTGTTCATTTTTGTCACAGCAACCACTCTTGCATTTTATCTCTTCGTTGAATATTTTCTCTTGCTGATGTTTTTCTCTGCCTCTAGGTCTTTGACTTTGTGAAACTAACTGAGCTGTACTACGCTGGAAGTCATGGAATGGACATAATGGGGCCGGTTAGGAAGTCTGAGTCCAGTGGCCACCATGTCGAATGTGTCACATCCACTGATTCAGAGGTGAAGCAACTTTATGAATTTGTCCCAACACATTTCATTCCTCTGTTTCACAATTTTAATTGTTCATTTGTTTTCTCTCAGGGCAAGGAGGTCAATCTCTTCCAACCTGCAAGTGAGTTTTTACCTATGATAGCTGAGGTATGTATCGATGTCTAAAGCTTAGGATGCCATGTTATGCCATGTGGTTCAGCTTGCTCACCTTTGTGTCGTCCAGGTGTTCAAGAGTCTTACTGAGAGTATCAAGGACATTGACGGGGCAAGGATGGAAGATAACAAGTTTTGTGTGTCTGTGCATTATCGAAATGTTGCACCGCATGTAAGTCTGCATCTGGGAGTTCCCTTTATTTTCTCGTAGGAAAATTCCGTCAAGTAAAATGGTTGCTCAACACTTATATTCTCCCTGTTTATCACTTTATAGGACTATGAAAAAGTTCATCAACGTGTAACTGCCGTTTTGAAGGATTACCCTTTTCTTCGGCTTACCCATGGGAGGAAGGTGAAGACTATACACAACCACCAGGCTCTGATTCAAACTATTGTTAATTTACTTACCTCGGCTGCACGTTTAAATGCAGGTCCTTGAAGTTCGCCCTGTGATTGACTGGAACAAGGGGAAAGCAGTGGAATTTTTGCTTGAATCCCTTGGACTAAGTGAGAGTGAAGATGTTCTTCCTATATATGTTGGAGATGACAAGACTGATGAAGATGCATTCAAGGTTAGTCATGTCCGGCCTGTTTGCTAAACATGCAAAATTTATTTCTCGATGTCTTGAGGTACTAAAATGTCTTCTTGGCACAATTAGGTTCTGAAGGCAAATAACCGTGGCTTTGGAATTCTGGTGTCATCTGTGCCCAAGGACAGTGATGCCTTCTACTCCTTGAGAGATCCTGCCGAGGTAACATTATTTTTTTATTCTCAGAAAAGAAGAAAAAACAATGCTGCTGCTGCTCCAGCTGTTACAATTTTTTATGGTGTATCCAATATATGTAAATTATGTGGTAAGTGTCACAACCTGAGAATAAATATTCTTTACATTATAGGTAATGGAATTCCTGAGGACATTGGCATCATGGAAGGATGAATCCAGCTGAGCCAGAAGGGAAGAACACCGGTTTTGCTGACCAGGAGAGGCACCCAACTATAAATACAAGCTAACCCATAAGTTGGCTGATAAGGAGTCAGGCCAGAGCTTTTTTGATTTGACATTTTGTAACAGAGGGGTGCCACATTTTTTGCCCCCACTTTTATCTTTTGTTAATGGGATTCTCAATCCATCCATTCTTTTATTGTTTTAGGTCCTTTAGTACATATCAATATAAGCTGAAAGTTATCCAGCTCCTGCTAGTGTATGTCCCAATGCCTCATGAAAGTGTGTTCCATGTATATTTAATTTTAAGTTTATCGCAATTTTGTATGAACAAGATTATTGCATTTGATTTTGCAAGTATACTTGTGTATACTTATCGCAAATTTGCCTCTTACTACATAGCAAAATATTATGTTGCTCCAGTCCTTATACAATTATGTGCTATGTTGTTGTAGTTGCTGAATTGTCTATGTGTGTGTACATACATGTATGTACATATAAATATAAAAAAAATGGTTAAAACATTTTATATTTTGAAATGGAGGGGTACAATATGTTAAGATTCTAAGAGTTATGAACCTAAAGTTTGCAATCCACGAGACCAATCCTATATCATGATTTTGACAACATGGTCATTTTGAGATCAATGATTTAACCATTGTCCATTTCAAACAGCTTGGCGTGCTACGCCTATGCGGTAAAAAAACTCTTGCATGAAAGACCGGATTTGATGCAAGGCCCTGGGGCATGCTAGAGAAAACATCCTACCCTTTGGGATCTACCACGTCGCTAGATACTACTCCCTTCATTCCACAATATAAGGATTTATAGCTAGATCACGGGACTCCACATGGGAACATTAGCTAGATCACATGTCCTAAATGCAACTTGATTAAGCTTTTATAGTCTTTGTTTGGCCCACAACCAATGTCAAAGGGGCAGGAGCAAGCAAGTGTGACAAATGTCTTCTCGCTGGCAGTTGCACCGCATGTTTTCTCTCCTCTTATGGTGGAAGCTTTGGCTTTACTCCTTTCGGGAGAAGTGGTGACGCAACTTCAGGTTTCTGAGCTCATTTTGTTCACGGACTCTCTGTACTGGCTCGGGCTGCGGCGATTTCCTTGGCTGATCATCCGTCCATGCATTTGGAGATTTGACAACATGTCATCAAGTTTCAGCAATTAGCTACTCCCCTCGTCCAAAAATTGTTTCACGTCAAGAGAGATCTTAATGGAGTAGCTCATAACCGTGTGCATTAGGCAAAAAGTTCGTACAGAAATTCAGGTCATAGTTAGATATCTTGTCGAGTTCTAACAACTTCTTCTCGCTTGCCGTATTTGAGCTATATAATCCTTGTTGTAAAAAACTTTTGAGCTGAATGAAATTGGCCACGCTGTGCCCTCTCTTTGTGCAAAAAAAAAAAGAATGTGGAAGGGGAATGTTCTAATAAAAACAAAAACAAAAGGTAACGAGCTGGGCCAATCTAACAGTGTGGGCCGGGTTACCTACATCGAAGAAGGCCCAAAGCAGAATTTTGCTCTAGGACGCAATCCAACGGTGGTTTCGTCCCATTTCGGCATTCCACGCAGGCCACATAGCTCCTTTCCCTTTCTTCTCCGCCCCCAAAACCCTACGCCCACCATGCCGAGCCTTGCCGCCGCCGCTGCCGCTCGCCGCGCCGGGGAGGCCCTGCGTCGCGGAGCGGCTGGCGGCTTGCGGTATCTCTCCTCCCTCCGCCCGTCACCTGCGACCTCCTCCACCGGCCCCGATAGCGAGGAGGTAACTGCGCGCCAGTGGGCTGCTCGTTTTCCCCCGCGCCCCCACCTCCGAGATCAGAGCCATATCTTCCTCCTCTGACAGTGTGCTGTGTTTGACCGGTATTTCCAGGTTCTGGTGGAAGGCAAGGCCAGCGCCCGCGCCGCCGTGCTCAACCGCCCCAGCCATCTCAACGCCCTCACTACCACCATGGTTCGTGTGCATTCTATTCATGTGCCTTTGGATCGCGCCTGTTTCGGTGCCTGTGTATTCGGTTGCAAATGTTTGCATGGTTCCTGTGTTGGAGCATCTTAGCCAATTGATGAAATGCCTTCGCTCTTTGGAAATGTCAATGTGATGTGCGATCATCTGCTGTGCTGCACTGCTGTTCTGCTGTGAAGCCCCTTCTTGTCATGCTTCCTGGTGTTTGACTTTTTTGACTGTGGGTGACTTTGTGAATTCAGTAATGCAGAAAATTCCCTTCCAATGCACATACATATATATAATTCTTCTTGAAATGCCAACCTGATCATGGGAGTGCAGGCTGTTTGTGGGCATCGGTATTTGGATGCTTGAATTTGCTGCTTGGTGTAATATCTGCATTGTCATACGTACTGATCAACTTGGTTGATTGCAAGTTTTTGTTGGCATTTTAATCCATGTGTATTTATGTAATGGTAATGTTCACGTCCTGTTATGTCGACAGCATGCATTATTTCTGATGTTTATGTTTTCCTAGTACATGGAGCTGACTTTTTTGGGTGAAATGAATGCTTTGATAGGGAGCTAGGCTCAATAAGTTCTATAACTCATGGGAGGACAGCCCGGACATTGGTTTCGTCATGATGAAGGTATGATGCTTCATCATTTGCATGATACTAGCGCCACTAGACCGATCTAAACTGGGGTGTGTATTGTATGAAGGGCAGCAGCCGAGCATTCTGTGCTGGTGGGGATGTTGTTAGATTGCACAAACTTATCAATGAAGGTAAGTGGTTAGGCCATGTGCAGCATAAAAACTTACATTTCTTTGTAAAACATTGACGATTGCTTTAATTATATAGAGTACACTTACCTATGCAGTAGAGTAAATTGCCTGATATGCGTATATCAGATAGGTTACTCGAAGAATAGGAAGTGATTATGCCATTATGGCCGCGAGTGTGCTATTTTTCATGACATTCTTCATTACTTTGTGAAAGGTTCACATATAAACCTTTTTTGCACAAACGGAGTATATATGTACATAACAAATTCCTTCAGTCAGATAGTTTTTCAATGGAAATATATTTGCAGCGATAACCTGTTTTAATTATGTCTCCAGACTTCTTCAGTGTTAACCTTGTCTTATATTGGATTAGGCAAGTCGGAAGAGTGTAAGAATTTTTTCAGGACTTTGTACAATTTCATCTATGTTCTCGGCACGTACATGAAGCCACATGTGAGTACTTGTGATTTATTGGACATTTTACATTTCATTTGAAATTTTGTGGAAATACATATGATTCACATTTATATTGATGGTGTTACGATGATGTTAGGTTGCAATTCTTGATGGTGTGACGATGGGTGGTGGCGGAGGAGTTTCCATTCCTGGAACATTTCGTGTTGCTACTGATAGAACAGTACGTCAATTTTTGCTTGATATGTTTTTATGAAGTTGCTGTTAAGGAGCTGATAGTGGTTGTGCAATAGTCTAGATGCTGCATTGTAAGCATGCGTTTAGAACATACGAAGTTAGCTGTTCCAGTATATTGATCCGTGTAAGTCTACTACTTACAGGTGTTCGCCACTCCAGAAGTTCATATTGGTTTCCATCCAGATGCTGCTGCCTCCTTTTATTTGTCACACTTAACTGGTCATGTTGGTCAGTGCTCAGCGTTCTTATTAGCTCCCTATGCTTTTTAATAGTGTATTGTTGTCCCCAGTTTCCATTTGGTGTATATTGCAATAGTAACACATGATCATCCTTTTGATTTTTGATCGAACTATTTCAGGGGAGTACTTGGCCTTGACTGGCGAAAAACTCAACGGAGTGGATATGCTTGCACTGGGCCTTGCGACACACTATTGCACGGCTGATGTAAAGATCTTGCTTATCAAACCATGTTTATTTTTATTTGTGTAGTTCTGCCATGTTACTTCCTTAGCAAGTCACTGAACCAACCTTGTAAGTTCCATATCTTTTGACAGCACCTGGATCTTGTCGACGATCGACTTGCCAAACTGGTAACTGATGATCCATCAGTTATTGATAGTTCCCTCGCACAATATGGAGACATTGTTTATCCAACTAAGACAAGCATTGTACACAGGTAAACGATTGAGCATTCTAGACTGAACATTTGTCTACTTTATTATTTTACCATGCCATTCAACGTGACATACTTTACAGTACCGTTTGTAGTGGGACACATGGAATCGTCCTCTAGCTGGTTTGGCTCATATATTATTTAGTACCCCCCTGATCCATTTGTGAACAATGAACTAGGGTAGTAAAATTCCATACATGTACGTGTGTCAATTATTTGGGATCGGGGGGGGGGGGAGGCAGAAAGTTCTGGACTATAATCCAATACATCAACAATAAGTACTACTTTCTGTTCTTGGTCTCTTAGATTGAATGTGAATGAAAACCTTTGTCTAACTCAAGTCCCATTAAGTTTTAGAATAATATCCAAAATCACATCTGTGACCCTATTTTCATGCCAAAACCATATTTCTCATTATGGATAGTCACAGTATTTTATGTAATAAAGTGAATGTACGTGTAAATATGGATGTCAAGAAGTCAACTCAAGATGGTAAAAATACATATATTTTGTAACAAGATAGAATAGTTAAGTGTAGTGGTATAATAAATGATTCATGAAATTGGTTTCATATGTGGTTAGGATGGAGTTTCCGTGCATGCTTTGCCACCTCTTAACAGATAAATGTTCATGTAGGTGCTAAATTCCATAGCCTAATCATGCTCTTGTCTGTTTTCTTGGCCACATATCTCATTTGTGCGTTGTGTCACTTTAGGCTGGAGGTTATAGACAAGTGCTTCAGCCATGAAACAGTTGAAGAGATAGTTGACGCGTTGGTGAGTGACGGTTCATCATTTTACTTCAAAATCTTACATAATGCTTCATTATCTGATTCATCTTGATGCGAGTAGCTAGAAAAAACTATTGATTGCTATGTTTTTCTTCAGATCCTAACTGAACTTTTGTGATGCTTTTGGATATCTCAGCCTTTTGTAGGGACTTATTCATGTGTGAATTTTTCTTGTTTGATAATTTTAATCTATGAACTAGAAATACCACATACAGAATTTTGTTTGCATTGCTTATGCTTTAGAACTGAAGCGCCACTTCTCTTCCAAACAGGAAAGTGAAGCAGCTAGGTTGAACGAAGAATGGTGTACGTTGGCACTGAAAAGATTGAAAGAGGCCTCTCCACTCGCTTTGAAAGTAACACTACGATCGGTATGTAAAGAGGTGGAGAACTTGTGTTTTGCCTGTTTATGCTGGTATTGAGGTCATGTATGCCTGTACTGTAGATACGTGAAGGTAGATATCAGACACTTGATGAATGCCTTGTGCGTGAATACCGCATGTCCATCAATGGGATTTCAAAGTCACTTTCCCATGAATTCTGCGAGGTATGCTTAATCTGTTCATTGCAGAACTTTTTGCAGATGATACTATACATAGAGTTACCAGGTGAAGATTATGCTGTGCCAAGTAATGCCTTTTTCGTGCAGGGTGTTAGAGCGCGACTAGTGGACAAGGATTTGGCCCCGAAGGTAATTAATTTTGCTGGCTGTACAATTGCGTTATATCTTCTATTGTCTATTATATTTCGTTCTTGCAGTGGAAGGCCTTTTTGCTTTTTTTTTCTTAGATTTTTGTTTGTGCAGTGGGATCCTCCTGCCCTCGAGTTCGTTTCGGAGGACATGGTTGATTCTTACTTTGCGCCTCTGGGTGAATTCGACCCAGAGCTGAAGCTGCCTACAGAGCTTCGAGAGGCATTCATGTAGTCGAAAGATGGTTCCAGGGATCAGGTGTTGTTTGAGACTTAATTGATTTTGGAACCCATTGTTGTTGGCAGCACATAAACTAGGATGGGATGTGGGATAGGCAGCCTTTTCATGTACCATATGCCAGGCGTGTTAGAGAAGTTGATCGCCATGAGGAACTTGTGCTTTTCTTCTTCTTTTTTCAACCAATGTTTCTATCTTTTATACGATATGAATCCTGGAGGATGCCCCTGCAGCATAGGGCAAAATGAATGACCGTGACTTGTGTGGTATACTTTTTATATCGCATTTCCTCATTAACTGTTGTGTCAGCCAGCGGCTAAAGAAGCAGCGTCCTGCTTCGCCCAGTGAGAGCTCTCAGCCTCGGGACTGAGCTGGGGAAGCTTTTTGTTTTTGCTGGCCACTCACATTTCAGGCGTAGTGTGGGCTAACAGCGTTCATCGCTGAGCAATTGACCCAGTAACCCATGAAAATGAAGATATACAGAGGTTTTTGTGCTCATTTCTGTTTTTTAATTTGTATAATGCTTCATTTCTGCTTTCAGCACTGTTCGGAGCTAGCCGGTTCGAGTGTTCGATGACATGGTTTGCTACAAGCATCGGCGCCTTACCAGCACATATACATGATAGCACATCGAAAGCCACAATTTTTTGTTCATGAAGTTACACCAGATAGCTAGATGATCCAGATTATACGTTTATCAATTGTCAACTCTGGATTAATACAACAACTACTATTTTCGTAAAAGAGTCAAATATCGTGTTCATTAGAATATCCGAGTATCACCCTGGTACCGTTTCAGCATGTCTTCTTGGTTGGTCCACGGTCCACACAGATACCATTTCAGTATGTCTTCTTGTTTGGTCCACGGTCCACACAGGTTCCCGAGTACTAGCAGGTCGCGAATGTTTTCTACTCCGTATTGGATTCTACGCGCCGGGGCTTCAGCTTACCGTAGTGTTTTTCTTGCAACCTCATCGAATATCACGGTACAAATTATAACATCATTTTTATTCGACGATCCGTAAACATATCAATCATTTTTATATAATTCAAAACAAATTAACCAGGGGAAACAAAAGAATTGGACAACAATTTGTACCGAGAAATAAAGCAAAGCAAAACTTAATAAAACAACAAACAAGACAACATCACAACACGATATACTGTGTGAATGTTCTCTTCGATCTAGTGGTGGTGTGGGCACTGGAAGTCGGTGGGGCAGACCTTGCCGCAGTTGTTGAGGATGAGGCGGAGGTCGACGGGGAGGTCGAGCTTGACGAGGCCGAGCACGTTGGCCTTCAGCTCCGTGCAGAGGCAGAGGGCAGCGTCGGCGCTGACGAGATCGTCGAGGAGCGAGCAGCAGGGCTCATACCGCGGCACGTTCACCGTCACCTTGAGCAAGCCCAGCACATCCACGCACGCCTTCAGCTTGAGCCCGTCCTTGGGGCATGACCCGTACCCGCCGTGGGCGCTCGCCGCCGCCACGATCATGAGCCCGACGGCCAGGAGGAGCAAGGCTCTCGGTGCCATGGCCATCGATCGAATTAATCGAGCAAGTGCGAGCTAGCTAGTGCGATCGAGCTGCTTTTGCGTGTGTGATATGTGCGCTTGCTCTGTGTGTGTGTGAGTGAGTCTCTGCATGGCGAGTGGTATTTATAGAGGCTCTAGTGGGTGGAGACGATGAGATCGCATGTGATCCCGGGCTCGAGTGTCATGATAATTGCCTATATGATATTTCCCGATTTGGACTTGCATGCATCTGTGATAGGGATCAAGCGTGTTAGCTAGGCTTGTATGTCATATTCCTTATGCATGTTACATCCAGTTCATTTCATCACATATTTTGTTTGCTAACTGGATTATAAATATAAAATAAGCATATGATCGGTCGGCCACTAGTTACCCAGAATACCAGCGGCGGACCTAGGATTTTAGCAATCGGCATGCCACACCAAAAATTTGACTGATCATTTGGATAAAATCTATTCCTAATAAATAAATAATTAAAATATTTGCATTGTAATCAAATAAAAGTTCATTGTCATAAAAAATAATACGAATATCATAACAACCAATTTAGTGCAAAATCAGCAACTCAAATAATTACCACATTAAGGAGGCCTCATTGACGTTGCTTTCAAGCCCCCAATGTTTGAACCTCTTTGAGTATAGTCCCTTGCTGACTAAATTAACTCCGTTATTTGACGCGCAAGGTAGGGGTTTAAAGCGCGCCTTCGACCTTCACCTCATCGACATAGCCAGAGGTGGCGGAAGCACTGGAGAGTGCAACCTACCGCATGACAGACGTGCAGAGCGCGTGCTCTGCACCACACCAGCAGCGTGGACAATGACCCTCGACCCTGGCACACCGCTGCCGCAGGGACGGGCACGTCGCAGACAATGCCGAGCACTCCTCCCTCTGGCACCCACACTTATACATGCATTAATACTTTTCTATGCGGTCGTCAAAAAATTTCATCGAGCTCTATCACATTCATCTCATATTTCATGATTTCTATCTTTTAATATATTTAAAATTGATTGCCTTCCGTCACCTAAACTTCTTGACAGCTTCAAACCATGGATGGATGGATGGTAGATGTCGAGCGGATGGATTTCGACGAAAGCCACAACAAAGCAATTTAAGCGAGGTACTTCCTTTGACAGACTATATTATTTCCTGCTATGGAGCTCACAAAGGGGATTGTGCAACTAAAGCTTGCATCGCTTTTGTAAAATCATCGTAGCCGGTATGTTACAGGGAAGTGGCCTGGTAGCCCTCTCTCGGTCGAGTACTATTGAAGTAGGACAAGGACATAGGAGCCCCTCCCCCTCCCAGCCTAAGATTATCTGGCAGAACATTTAGTGCATTTTGGCCCATTTTTCTTTAAAAAACAATGATATTTAACCCATTTGCCACCACCTTGGCACCCACAAGGGCGCACTTGGTCTTACGGGTCCGCACTACTTGCGGCGTAATGTGCTTAGCTAGCAATCCCTGTCGTGGCGGCCCCCACCACTTGTTGGAAGTGACAGCCACGGTCCCTCACCATCTTACGCTTGTTGTTCTCGTTGTTGGAGATCCCACAATGTTGCTCGAGCTTCCAGCCTCCGCGTCATGCACGCGAGGCTGCGGCGGCAACAGGTGATGTGCGCGCTTGCTCGCAGGCACATCCCTACGGCGAGTGCTCGGAGGCGCCACATTTGAAGAGTCTGGGCGACGTCGTGTCGCCCACCCAGTAGCCCTGCCGCTGCCCTGCCGCCGGCGCCACCCCCCAGTCGCCGGCGCCACGCCATCTTCCACCAGACACCCGTCGACGCAGGTCATCGTTAACACCCCGGCGTCATCGTCTACATCGTCGCGGCAAGTTCTCCACGACCTCGAGGTTGGCTACGTAGGACTTCATCGTCAACGCTTGTGCGAGAGCGTAATCCCCGCTATCGGTCTACATGGAGTTAATGTGACCCGTTCCGCCACCGTTATCACATGTACTAGATACATAGATCCTGGCTAGTTAGGGTGTTCTTACGCTAGAAAAATTATTTTTTTCTGCACTCGCAAATGAAGGGGTTCCGGTGCAGAAAACAATAATTTTTCTAGCGTAAGAACGCCCTAACTAGGCAGGATCTATCTATCTAGTACATGTGATAATGGTGGCGGAACGGGTCACATTACCTCCATGTAGACCGATAGCGGGGATTACGCTCCCGCACAAGCGTTGACGATGAAGTCGTATGTAGCCGACCTCGAGGTCGCGGAGAATTTGCCGCGATGATGTAGACGATGACGCCGGGGTGTCGACGATGACCTGTGTCGACGGGCGTCGGGCGGAAGATGGCGTGGCGCCGGCGACTGGGGGGTGGCGCCGGCGGCAGGGCAGCAGCAGGGTTGCTGGGTGGACGAGACGACGTCGCCCAGGCTACTCAAATGTGGCGCCTCCGAGCACTCGCAAACATACGGAGAGAATTGGGAAATCAATTGGTGAATTAAAAGGCCAGGGGTCCCCCTTCTTATATAGGCTCCCAGGGGGAGCCAACCTGCTCACCAGGCAATGTGGGACTATCCCCCACATGCCTGGTGCGGCACATGGTGCGCCGGCCACCTGGTGGGCCCCTTGTGGCCCACCTAGGGCGGCCACCTTGGCCCCCACCGAATTCCCTTAGGGAATTTCCCCCTCTTGGGCCTTCTTTCGACCAGAAGGCACATTTAGGAAAATCAGCCTAAATAAATTCGAAAGTAAATATATAAAAGCATATTTAGACATTAATTACACTAATTAATATCAAACATATTATATATAATTTATTCTATCTCCGAAAACTATATCGTCGCTGCCCGATCTCCATCAGACCTCTCCCGGTGATCTCTTTCCTTTCCGGTTGTCTTGTCGAAACCCCTTAAGTGTGTTACCCTAGAGATTCGATATAATAACAGGTATGATCGAGACTCCTCTCTGATCAACGACTAACTCGTAGGCCTGTACCCCATGAATTAATCCCTGTGATATAATGAATGACTTTCATCTATCAAACTTGAACGTAAAGTCTTAAACCTTTTGCCATGGTGATACTTAGCGTGTCTGAGTGTCGTTCATAGATATTGACAAGGATCTCCATATCTAGGTGACCTCGTTACCGACAACGTTATCTTCTACTCGTCTATGATTTCATGTCTCTGTGACCTAGTCACATGCTTGCAAGCTCATTAGACATAATCTCACCGAGTGGGTCCTAGAGTATCTATCTTGCTATGCGGATTGGCAAATCCCGCTCTTGACCCCTCGTCTCAACTACTCCCTTCTGATACCCAAAAGTATCACCGTTATTGTCATACTATATAAGATACGACGTTTGGTGCGATCAAAGTATTTTCCAGGAATAACAATAAGAGTTGATCTCACGGTCAAAGGCGTAATGACTACGTCCTACAAATATGGGTATGTCCATCACATCGTTCTACCAACGATATGACTTCCATTGCCGACCGACGCCATGCCCTATGATCGGAAAACCTTGATCATCGATCACGCAACGAAACTAGTTTTAGTAGAGACTACTAGGGACCTGGTTGTTTATGCATCACACCCTTATTAATGTTTGCGGTTAATACGGTTATAGCATGACACAAAAACATATTATGAAGAAATGAGATATGATAAAGAAATACACTTTATTAATTGCCTCTAGGGCATATCTCTTTTAGTCTCCCACTTGCACTAGAATACAAATTAATCTAGATTACAACTTGGTAAAAGCTTAACACCCATAGCAACTTGGTGTGTTTCATGCTTGTCAAGCGGAAGAGGCTTCGTCAGGGGATCTGCCACATTCAGATCCGTATGCACTTTGCAAATCTTCACTTCGCCTCGGTTATGGTGTAGAAAGCAATAGTTTTTCTAGCGTAAGAACGCCCTAACTAGCCAGGATCTATCTATCTAGTACATGCGATAACGGTGGCGGAACGGGTCACATTACCTCCATGTAGACCGATAGAGGGCATTACGCTCCCGCACGAGCGTTGACGATGAAGTCGTACGTAGCCAACCTCGAGGTCGCAGAGAACTTGCCGCGACGAAGTAGACGATGACGCCGGGGTGTCGATGATGACCTGCGTCGACGGGCGTCGGGCGGAAGATGGCGTGGCGCCGACGACTGGGGGGTGGCGTCGGCGGCGGAGGCAGCGGCAGGGCTGCTGGGTGGGCGAGACGACCTCGCCCAGGCTCCTCAAATGTGGCGCCTCCGAGCACTCGCAAACATACTGAGCTTAACAACAACACCCGGTTACTCAGATCCAGCTGAGATTGCAGGGGTAGAACTTTTCTGGAATCCCGCTGGGCAACGGTGCCCGGCGGTATAGCTTTGGTGGAGAGAGGGAGCAAAACGAGCGGAGAAACAGCTGGGCCGGCTTGCTACAAATTTAATTGTATTTTCCATGAATTAATCCAATTAATATGGCTTGCTATATAAAGGGGGTAGGAGGTGTGCAAAATCCCTAGCTCCCCCATGTGGGACTAAACAAAGGAGAGGTGGGAGGGGGGTTCGGCCGGCCTGGGCCAGCCGACCCAGCCATGGCCCCCACCCCCTTCCTTGGTGCGGCTCCCCCTATTGGGCCCCAATTGGCCCATTAGGTGGGCTATCCCTTTTTCCTTTATTTTTAATAAATATTAAATTAATATAAAATACTATTAATTCATAATTAATATATTTACATGTTATTTAATTTCCCTTGACTCCGAAACATTTTCTGAACCACCTGAGCATCTTTTAGGCATTTCTGGAACCATTCCAGACCTTCCCGGAACTCCTTCTAGACCACCGGAACTCTTTCCGGATCATTTCTCTCTCTCCAATAAAATCCTATAAAATTCCAGAACCTCCTCCAAGTGTCGTTAAGACCTTAAGTTTGTTACGCTACGGTTCGAGAACACTCCAGACATGGTCGAGACCCTTCGCTCGCCAGTGACCGCCAGGGATACCTAGACGCATATGACGGTCCCTGTGCATTCTACGAATATCGTCATTGAACCATAAACATGATATTCATTCCCTTTGTTTCTACGATAATACCTTGTCCAAGAAATGATCGCAGACATCCGATGTCCTTGTTGTATCTCGTTACCGACAAAGGTTATTAACTCGTCTGTGATATTAGATCTTCATGACCTATTCATAAGCTGCACAACTATATAGATGCAATCTCACCGAGTGGGCCCAGAGTATCTTTCCATTACAAGAATGAACAAATCCCGCTCTTGATCCTTACGTATCAACATACTCTTTCAGGATACCCAAGATGGACATCGTTATTGTCATGCTATATAAGACACAACGTTTGATACTCTCAAAGTACCCCTACAAAGTAGCAATAAGTACGGTCTCACGGTGTAAGGAATAAGCTATCATATTAGTTATCTATTGTAAATGACAAACATCGTAATACGATCTTATTGCAATACTTTGCGTATGTCCATCACCTTATTCTACTAATAAGATGACCCCATTATCAACCGACGTCATTGTACTGGATCGGGAATCTCGATCAACCGTTGCCCAATGGACTAGTTTATATAGAGGCTCACTAGGGACTCTGGTTGTCTGTGTATCACACGTGTATTAATAATTCCGATTAATACACTTATAGGATAATACAAAAACCTATTATAAACTTATGAGATAATGCAATAAATACTACTTATTTATTTGCCTCTAGGGCATATCTCTTTCAGTCTCCCACTTGCACTAGAGTACAAATAAACTAGCTGCATTTTCCTTCATCAAAAACCCCTTATCAAATAAGCGCTATATGATAATGCCTGCTTGTGGAAGAGTGTTACTCTGACAATCTGTACAATACATAATTGTGCGTTCTTTTGCGATTCATTGATATGAACCTGTTTGATATCATCATGTTATCCAATAACATATATACAAATACCGTAACTAAGTGAGACTTCTGCTTCCCAGCGCTTACTCTGATTCTGTTAACCAGATAATTGCCTTAAAAACACACTCAGTCATAGAGAACTCCTTGGAACATTTACAATCTCGCGATATCCATATATACACTTCACACTTATGTAGAAGACTTGACATACTTATGTCAATCCAAAAAACTAATGCATTTCTTCTTCTAGTAAATTCCAAATTTACTTTCACAACTGTTCTTCTTCTAAGAACATCGGTCATATTTCATCGAGCATATAATATGGTTTATGTATGATGTCTAATATCACATAATATACCAACATGTCATACAACCACTATTACAGTGTGTCATTACTCTTAATGATTAATTGGATTTCCAAGGACCATCTTTTGGTTTTAATCTATTCTGACTCCTCAGATATAATCCAAAACAACTCGACTAACTATTTAAAATTCCTGTTCTATTCCAAATAGACACTAACTTTCAAATAGTTTCACAACTTCATGTTTCTATTTAATTCTACTGGTACAATTCACAATGTGTCATTTACACAAGATGAATTCAGCTCCCACTCAAATTATGTCTCCACAAATTTGAGAACATGAGCTCCCACTCAAAATATGTCTCTACATATATGAGGGTCTAAGCTCCCACTCAAAAATATGTCCTTTACATATTCTTCCCGAGTAAACTAACTTTGACTCCCACTTAAATTCATAATTTATTTCGAAATTTTGGTCAAACCAAAATCATTGGTCTCTTATCAATTCAAATTTAACACGAACTGCAGTATTCTATTAATACAAATCCCACAGACCTCAAGCAAATCTACATTTATGTAGTCAACAAATTTGATCTTGTCCAACATACATTTCTTGACAAAATATGCTTTCACGTCTTTCTTATAGTTACATTTCTCACATAACACTTTATATGATGATCAAGAAATCTAATTTCTTCAAAAGGAATTATATCAAAATTTACTATTTTTATCCTTCTAAATGTAACTTGGATTTTCAGGCTCAAAAGCCTTTGTTCGTATTCTGATATTTTCTCAACTTTCTTTGTATTCATAATGTGCACCTTGAATAGTCAATAAGATCTCAAATACTTAATATTAAGCTGTGACCTGACAGCAATACTAATATAACAACAATTTATTTAGAAGCTTCTTTCATAAAAATATTATGATCTTTTCGAAGAGGATTGCAAGCAGAAAACAATTTTCAAGTCTCCTTCACTCTTAATCATCAAATTTTCATTTGTAGACATATACCTTTTGGAACACTTCCCAATATTCTACTTTTATGAATATAGGTCTGACACCTTGTTTCAAGCTTCTAATTTTATTCCATTAACCATAATTCAAGAAATCATATTTTTCTCGGAATTACATAGACAACAACACAAGTTTTGTTTCTATTGGGTTTTGGAATACACTCTCATGCAATGTCAGTAATCTACAAAGAACTATTCGTGTATATTCAGACTTATCGTATAATCATCTATACAACGACACTATTGTCGATCCCACGAATTACCGTTAAAAAACATCTATTTTCTAAAGTGGACATCGACTTTAATGTTTCGAACATATTAAGAGATTCTGAGACAGATTATAATATTTCACATATCACTATATCTGATATTATAATATTGTGAAACGAATTTCCACAAGTCTTTTGTGTTGAAATCATAATTCAAAAATATTGTCCTTTGATCGAATCTTGCGAATACAATATTCACAAATTTTTCTTCTGAAAAAACCCATTTGATCTTTTATCAAATTAATTTCAGACTCATGATTTATTATGCAAATACACTTATTCACCAATAATCATAGAAGATTTGGATCAAGTAAAATTCACCGTATAATCAATTTAATGATCATTCGAAATGACTCTTAATTATTTTCCTTTCGTATTGACACTTCAATACTAATTTTAAACTCAATCAATTCGGCACATGTAATACTTAAATAGATCAAAAGTATCTATCACTTTTTACGTTTCCTTTATGATTAAATTTGATGGTGTTTGTTCTTGTAACAAAATTTTTTATTCTTTGGACACATAATTTTATCATTCCCGCTATTATAAACGTATATCATACGCACAATGTAATTGACATGTGATACAAATTATTCATAATATAAAACAACTGATTTGTTTCATAACATAAAACAACTGATTTGTTCTATTACATATATGAATAATTATGTCTTGTAACATTCAAGACACCAAACTAGATCACACTCTCACTATTACAAAAAATGTCTTATAAAAAACTATTGATGATAACTAATATGATATCTCGAGGACGTGAGCACTACTGGCCATCAACTTCCTTGCTTGCCATCACTTGTGCACTGTCAAGTCACTAATCGCCGCATACTTGTGATAATCAGGGACTGTTTCATAAACAGAACAAGTATCAAATACTTTCCATCAAGTATGAGAATAATACATTTATACCATCGTATATCAAATATACCCGTAGCGTCGAAAAGCTCTCCTTCCATGGAATCAACTTTTAGAGATTTGAACTTGTTCACGAACGTGAAGAAGCTCATCGTGTCTCTCTTTATAGCATATTCACACACATGCTCTTCATAGCTAGGAGGTAGAGATATAAGCGCAGCCTCTATTGCACTAGAGTTCGCTATCTAGAAATCGTAGATATTCGTAAGCCTGAAGTAGATGTCATACAACTTATTCAAATGAGTCTCCAGACAGGTATGCTCCTCCATGTGAACGGTCCGGAACTTACTAAGCTGTCTGAATTGCTCAAGAATCAATTCATCTTTGAAGTGTCCTTAGATCGCATCAATCATGACATATGGCTACATGTGTTTGTAACGCCCCGGGATTTATCCCCTTTTTGTTTTGTGAGTTTTCTTTTTGCATCGACATTGCATCGCATTGCATCTCATTAATTTAATTTGTTGCATTTAAATTCAATTCCCGCAATTAAATTCAAATGCATTTCAAATTAATTAAAAATGTGATATTTAAAAATCTTTTGCAAATGTTAAAAACTAGTTTGTTAAATTGTCTATTGAAAACTAAAACTATTTTGTATAGTTTTCGTATTCAAATTCCTTTTCTATTTTGTTTTAAAAATATAAAATAGAAATTAAAATGGGAGAGAAATAAGGCCCAAAGCCCACCTAAGCAAACCCTAGGGTTTCCCCTGGAAAAATTCTTTCCCACCCCCTGCAATTTTGCAGCCACCCCCTCCAGTTTTCGGCTTTTTTTTTTCTTTTTCCCCCTTCCTTTCTTTCCTTTTCTTTTCTTCCTTTTCTTTCTTCTTTTCTTTCCTTTAGTTCTTTTTCTTTTCTTCTTTTCTTCTTTTCTTTCCTTTTCTCCCTTCTCTTTCCTCCATCCCGCACGGGAGAACCGCCCGACGCCTCTCGACCAGCGTGCTCCCGCGCCCGCGCCACTGCTCCCGCGCCGCCGCACCGCCCCCCACGCCGCGCCGCTCCAACCGCCGCCCGCGCGCCTGCCGCCGCCCCGCGCCAGCGCACGCCGCCGCCTGCAGCCGCCGCGCGCGTGCACCGCCGCTGTGCGCGCCGCGCCTGCCGCCGCCAGCCGCCGCACCGGCCTGCCTCCGCCGCAGCCGCCGCGCGTCCCATGCCGCCTCCACGCGCCCCGCGCCGCTCCGCCGGCGCAGCACAGCCGCCGCGCTGCCTTGCCCCGTGCGCCGCGAGCGCCGCGCTCCACTTTCGCCCCGCGCGTCCGCGTGCCCACCGCCCGCACCGCCGCCCCCGCAGCGCCCCCGCGCGCGCCCTCTGTGCCGCCACCGTCGTGCCGCGCGCCTTCGCCCGTGCGCTCGCCGCCGCCGTGCGCGTGCTCGCATCTGCGCCGGCCGCCTTCCATTTGCCGTTTCCCCCGTCCGGTGACGTCCCCGCATCCGCCGCCCGCAAGGTGTTCGACGCAATGTCCGCAAGACCCCAGCATCATTTTTGTGTCCGAGTTGTCCACCCTTCGTGGTGTTGCTTCATGCGTGTGCGCGTCCTCTTCCGGTGCCGCGTTCCGTGACCGTTCGTGTCCGTGTTGCGGTGCACGCCCCGTGTGCGCCTCCTTCCGGTGTCCATTTGTCGTGCTCCTCCGTGCCTGCGCCCGTCAACGAGGATGACCGAGTGCGATTACTTCCCCGGCCACTTCCACGACACCGACACACGACGATGCCCCGGTTCCGCGACGACTACTTCCCCGAAGACAACTACTTCCTCTACGGACCGAAGACGTCGGTTTCGAACCCTAGTTCACCCGATCCGACGTACGGACCCAAACCCTAACCCTATACCTATTTTATTAAATGTTATCTATCTTGTGCATATCGCATCATAATTGCATGTGATGCATCTCTTGGGTTTGCGGGTGTAGCAAATCACCTAAATAATTCAATATGGAATGTGTGGGGTAATAAATATATAATGCCTATTCCATTTACTTTAATTAGATCACCCATGCCATGTGTTGCCATGCTAACCAACATTTAATATTGCTGGTAAATAAATAACTTGCACCTAAATATTAATAGTCGGAATCCCGGTTCCGCTTAATTTGGATTAAGTGCATCTCGCATTGCATCTTGCCATGTCATTCATCTGTCCCATGATCATACTGAATCTCTTGCCGTAGTTGTAAATTGCACCTTTTACGCTTTCCAGTGTTTGTTGCTTCTTCGCGGATACTACGTTGAGATGTGTGAGCAACGACAAGATCTGCTTCCATGCGGGATTCCAGGCAAGCAAAGTTTGCTTGTTTACCTATACATTGTCTTTCATTCTTGCCGTTGATCTGTGCTACCCTAGTATTCGATTCTTATCGCGATCCCATCACATGTTTATCCTGCAGCCTATACAGCTTTATCCCCACATCCCATCACATGTTGAATGTTTATCTGTTGGCCTTGCGAGTTGTAGCGCATGCTTAGAGTTGTTTGTGCGAGTCGTCTGTTGGTCTTATGTTTCATATGCTTAGTATGATGATTATTCTACCTTAATAAAATGTTGTATTATATTAGGGTATTATAATTAAAAGATAAGGCACCATGCGGAAGGCCTTTCGAGGTGCTTTGTTCTGCTCAGTGTCGACCTAGGAACTGAGATTTTGTCCTCGGATCCAATTTTGAGCGCACTAACCACTTGTGGGAGGCCCTATGGAGCCCCCCTCGACTTTGAACGGATCTACAACTTGTCCATGTGCCGCAACTAGTTCGGGTTTTCCATTTGCTCATATCCATGTGCATGATGATGATGATTGATGAGAGGTTACATGATACGGGGGGTCATATAGGGGTGGTGCGTGCGAAGCGGACAGTTCCTACTGTGGTTTGAGCCGCATGGCGCGTGGACACAAACTAATGAGTCCGCAATTGAGATTCGGTCGGACTCTTGACGCGGGTAACAACTCATTTGGGTGGCATTTGGACTTGCTGTAGTGAAGGAATGAGTCGTGTTTAGAGGCCCTGATGCTTGCTTGGGTTGATCATGCGAGTATGGGTACAGTAGTGCACCCCTGCAGGGTATAATCTTATCGATGAGCCGTGTCCACGGTTATGGACGACTTTGGTGATGATGCTGGCTAACAAGATCTAGACAACTTACACCTAATCATTGTTAATTAATTTGATTAGTAATATAGAATTACTTTCACAATAAATAGTAACTAAATTTTTTAAATGTGTGAGTTTTCCCGAATTGCTTCCTCATACTTGGTTGAGGGGGTTAGTTCGAGAATGGGTTTTGATTGGTGTTAGTTGTAGATGTTTACTTTATACGCTCTCTTATCCCTCTCTAATTAGACGGAAGTTGTAGCGTGTCTCTTTAGGTTGCTAGTGCTGCTGCCGCTAAGTCCACCTAACCCCATATTTTGGGAGATGGTGTAGAAAGTAGGCAAGTCGGTTTTGCTTGCCAGGGAGTGCTCTGACCCTCTTTTGGGCTGTGCTTTATGTGCAGTCAACATGTTTGAAGTCTGCCGAAGTTAGCTTGGGAATCCCTCCGGCTTGGCTGGGATGGCGCCATTGCTTATCTTCAGGACTCTTAGTCCAATTTGCATCTTATCCGTAGTCGGATACTATTTTTTGCTTCCGCTGTCATTTGTATCTTTGAATTGTATCATTTGTATCTTGACTCGTTCGAGTCGTTATTGTATATTATATATCTTCTGTTGTATTTTGTGGATGTATCGGAACTGTTGTAATGTTATCACAATTCCACCCACATAATGTGCATGTTTCGGCGTGCACATTATGTCTGGTGGGCGACCTAAAATCGTTATTATGCGGATTTCGGCGGGATCGGTTAAATCTACATAGTACCGATTTTAGGGCGTCACAGTGTTGAAAACAACTTTCAACTCTGGTGCTAGGCATGCAGTCATGACAGACTCCACTTCTATGAAAATACAACGACGGTTGCGAAAGTCATCATATTCCTCCTCGCTAGTAGAATCATCTGGTCTTTCTCCTAAGGCTTCATCGAGGACATATAGGATGTTGTTGTGTTGGAGAATGTTTCTAAAACCAATGTACCAGCTGATGAAATTGGACCCGTCGGCTTCTAAGGTAGAATCCGGGCTCTTGAGGAAGTAACCGAAGTATAGTTCCGTAGTCTACAGATGTGATCGCAAAAGAGGTAAGGTAAAGTTTATAATATATGTGAGTTTTAGTTTATAATCATATTATCAAACACACTCCACTAAAATTATTATCGATTACACGACCCCATCCACTATACAACCTCCGATGTTCACGACCGGCCGCACAACTTCAAAGGTGGACATAAAATGTCGATCACAACAACTCTGTGACTCATGCTCGATCTTTCGATCTACCCGTGTTCCGAGGCCATATCTGCATATGCTAGGATCGCCAATCAAATCTCGAAGACCCTGCGCGTGCAACATGGCTTACACCCACTGTATGCGAACGTCGATATGTCTGACACCCGATCGTCACGGCCTGCCTCATAACGCAGAACTTTCTTGGTGGTGCGCAACGAGGGAGAACACAATTTTGGTATTTGTTAGGGATCATCCTATTTAAGATGCTACCGTTGTATATCTAACGTATAAGCAATCAACAGGATGCACACACATCAACAAAATATCAACATAAAGTAATAAAGTGCGATGTGACACGGTCGATGCGCCTGGACCTCCATGGCGCCATGTGCCTGGACCCGGGCGCCGAGTCTACGGTGCCCTCCATTGGCTCCGACAGTACGAGTAATATCAAACTTACCGTAACCATGTCATATAAAATAACGCCTCTGCAAAACAAAGTTAGACGCATCTACTTTTATTTAGTTTTGCAAGTTTTACGTGGCATATAGGCTTATTCGTAAGAGAACCGCTTCCCTACCTACGAACTTTGTACCACAACATCGATCGTATAATTGCATGTTTAAGCATCCCTTTCGGGCTCTCCATTGAAAATGCTTTGCCGACTAAAGAGAGAGAAACAGACACCCGCCCGCCACAGATACGGTGCAAGCCGTATGTCAGTAGTGGAACCAGTCTCGCGTAAGCTTACGCGTAAAGTCGGTCCGGGCCGCTTCATCAACTCAATACCGAAGGCATCACAAGTGCACGCTAGAGGGTAGCAAATATAAGAAAGACGTCCTCATTCAATATGAGTTCTAACAGTACCAGCAGTACTACGCATAGATGAGGGCGTCTTTCTTATATTTTCTACCCTCTAGCGTGCACTTGCGATGCCTTCGGTATTGAGTTGATGAAGCGGCCCGGACCGACTTTACGCGTACGCTTACGCGAGACTGGTTCCACTACTGACATACGGCTTGCGCCGTATCTGTGGCTGGCGGGTGTCTGTTTCTCTCTCTCTCTCTAGTCGGCAAAGCATTTTCAATGGAGGGCCCGAAAGGGATGCTTAAACATGCAATTATACGATCGACGTTGTGGTACAAAGTTCGTAGGTAGGGAAGCGATTCTCTTACGATTAAGCCTACATGCCACGTAAAACTTGCAAAACTAAATAAAGCTAGAGGCTTCTAACTTTGTTTTGTAGAGGCGTTATTTTATGTGACATGGTTACGGTAAGTTTTGATATTACTCGTACTGTCGGAGGCAAAGGAGGGCTCTGTAGACTCGGAGCCATGCCGGGGCGCCGGGGGCCAGGCACATGGCGCCATGAAGGTCCAGGCGCATCGACCATGTCACATCGCACTTCATTGCATCATTATTGTGTGCTGTTGTGTGTGCATCCTATTGATTGCTTATATGCTAAATTTATAATGGTAGCATCATGAATAGGATGATCCCTAACAAAATACCGAAATTGTGTTCTCCCTCGTTGCGCACCACCAAGAAAGTTCTACGTTATGAGGCAGGCCGTGATGATCGGGTGTCACACATCTCGTCGTTCGCATACAGTGGGCGTAAGTCATGTTGCACGCGCAGGGTCTTCGAGGTTTGATTGACGAGCCTAGCATACTCAGAGGTATGGCCTCGGAACACGGGAAGATCGAAAGATCGAGCACGAGTCACATAGTTGTTGTGATCGACATGTTATGTCCACCTTTGAAGCTGTGCTGCCGGCCGTGATGATAGGGGGTAGTGTGGTGGATGAGGGTCGTGTAATCGCCATTATTATTTTAGGGATAATAATCTTGGTGTGGTGTGTTTTTGATAATGAGATTATAGAACTAAAACTCACCTATATATTATAAACTTATCTTACCTCTTTTGCGATCACATCTGGAGACTACGGAACTACACTTTGGTTGCTTCCTCAAGAGCTCGGATTCTACCTTAGAAGCCGACGGGTCCAACTCCATCAGCTGGTACATTGGTTTTAGAAACATTCTCCAAACACAACAAACATCATATATGTGCTAGAACATTAGTTAGGAGTTAGACCAGATGATTCTGATAGCAAGGAGCAAGATGATGAGTTCCGTAAGCATCATGACATGTTCATGGAAGTGACGATCGTCATGAGCGTATGCCTAGCACCTGAGTTGAAAGTTGTTTCAACAGATGGAGCCATATGTCGTGATTGATGCGATCAGAGGTCACTTCAAAGATGAATTGAGTCTTGAGCAGTTCAGACAACTTAGAAAGTTCCGGACCATTCACATGGGGAGCATACCTGTCTGGAGACTCAGTTGAAGAAGTTGTGTGACATCTACTTCAGGCTTACGAATATCTACGATTTCTAGATAGCGAACTCCAGTGCAATAGAGATTGCGCTTTACCTCCTAGCTGTGAATAGCATGTGCGTGAATATGCTATAGAGACACGGTGAGCTTCTTCACGTTCGTGAACAAGTTCAAATCTCTAAAAGTTGATTCATCGAAGAAGAGTTCTTCGACGCTATGGGTATATTTGATATACGAAGATATAAATGTATTCTTCTCATACTTGATGAAAAGTGTTTGATAATTGTTCTGTTTGTGAAACAGTCCCTGATTATCACAAGTATGTGGCGAAGGGTGACGTGACAGTGCACAAGTGATGGCAAGTTCATGGCCAGTAGTGCTCACGCCCTCGAGATATCATATTAGTTATCATCAATAGTTTTTGATAAGACATTTTGTAATAGTGAGAATGTGATCTAGTTTGGTGTCTTGAATGTTACAAGACATAATTATTCATATAGAACACATCAGTTGTTTTATGTTATGAAACAAAGCAGTTGTTTCATGTTATGAGTAATTTGCATCACATCTCAATTACATTATGCGTATGATATACATTTATAATAGCAGGAATGATAAAATTATGTGTCCAAAGAACAAACACCATCGAATTTAGTCATAAAGGCAATGAAAGGAGTAATGGATATTTTTGGTCCATTTAAGTATTTCGAGTGCCAAAATTGATTAAAGTTTGAAATGCAGTATTGAAGTTGCAATACTAGAGGAAATTGATTGAGAGTCATTTTTAATGATTAATCAATGGTGTTATTGCATGATCCGAATTCTTCCATGATTTTGGTAAATAGGAGTATTTGCCCGATGAATTATGGAGTCTGAAATTAATTTGATAATAGATCAAATGGGGTTTTTCAGAAGAAAGATTAGTGAATATTGTATTCACAAAATTCGATCAAAGGACAGTATTTTTGAATTATGGTTTCAACAAAAAAGACTTGTGGAAATTCGTTTCACAATATTATAATGTCATATATGGTGATATGTGGGGAATTATAATCATGCTCCATTTTAAATAAAGTGTGGTCTGTCAGAATCTGTCTTAGAATCTCCTAATATGTTCGAAACATTATAGTCGATGTCCACTTTAGAAAATAGATATTTTTCTCAACGAGAATTTGTAGGATCGACAATAGTGTCGACATGTATATGATTATGCGATAATTCGGAATATACATGAGTGGTTCTTTGTTGATTGCTCGCATTGGATGAGAGTGTATTCCAAAACCAATTAGAAACAAAGTTCAGTTTGTTGTCTATGTAATTCCGAGAAAAAGATGATTTTTCGAATTATGGTTTATGGATTGGAATTAGAAGTTTGGAATAAAGTGTCAGACCTATGTTGGAAGGTGTTCCAAAGAGTATATGTCTGCTAATGAAAATTTGGTGATTAAGAGTGAGGGAGACTAGAAAATTGTTTTCTGCTTGCAATCCTCTTCATAAAGATCATAATATTTTCATGAAAGAAACTTCTAAATAAAGTGCTGTTATGTTTAATATTGCTGTCAGGTCACAACACTGTATTAAGTGTTTCAGATCTTGTTGACAGATCAATGTGCACTTTATGAATACAAAGAAAGTTGAGAAAATATCGGAATACGAACAAAGGCTTTTGAGCCTGGAAATCCAAAGTTGCATTTAAAAGGATTAAGAGAGTAATGGTTGGTGCAATTCTTATTAGAGGAATAAGATTGTTTAATCGTCATATAAGGTGTTATATGAGAAATGTGACTATAAGAAAGACGCGGTAGCATGTCTTGTCAAGAAATGTGTGTTGGACAAGATCAAATTTGTTGACTACATTTATGTAGACATGCTTGAAGTCTGAGGGATTTGTATTAATGTAATACTGTAGTTTGTATTAAATTCGAATTTATAGTAGATCAATGATTTTGGTTTGACCAAAATGTCGATTTAAGTGGGAGTCATAGTTAGTTCACTCAGGTGAAATATGTGAAGAACATATTTTTGAGTGGGAGCTCAGGAACTCAAATATGTGGATGACACGTTTTTGAGTGGGAGCGTGTGTTCTCAAATATGTGGAGACATAATTTGAGTGGGAGCCGAATTCATCTTGTGTAAATGACACATTGTGAAATTGTACCAGTAGAATAGATAAGAAGGATGAAGTTGTGAAACTATTTGAAAGTCAGTGTCTATTTTGAAATAGAACGGGAATTTTAAAATAGTTAGTCGAGTTGTTTTGGATTATATCTGAGGAGTCAGATTAGAATCAAAAGGATGGTCCTTTGAAATCCAATTGATCATTAAGAGTAATGATGCATGAAAGTAATGGTTGTATGACATGTGGGTCTATTATGTAATATTAGACATCATACAGAAACCATATTATCTGCTCGATGAAATATAACCGATGTTCTTGGAATAAGAGCAGTTATGAAAGTAAATTTGGAATTTACTGGAAGTAGAAGTGCGTTAGTTAAGGGATTGGCATTTGAATGTCAAGTTTTCTACATTGGTGTGAAAGTATGTAGATATCGCGAGTTTGTAATTGTTACAAGGGGCTCTGCATGGCTGAGTGTGTTTTTCAGGGCAGTTATCTGGTTAGTATAATCAGAGTAAGCGCTGGGAAACGGAAGTCTCACTTAGTTACGGTATTTGCATATATGTTGTTGGACAACATGGTGATATCAAGCTAGTTGATATCAGTGAATCGCAAAAGTTTGCACAAACCGTGTGTTGTGCAGATTGTCAGAGTAACACTTTTCCACGAGCAAGCATTATCAAATGATTCTTATTTGATAAGGGATTCTGATAAAGTAAAATGCAGCTGGTTTATTTGTACTCTAGTGCAAGTGGGAGACTGAAGGAGATATGCCCTAGAGGCAAATAAATAAGTAGTATTTATTGCATTATCTCATAAGTTTATAATAGGTTTGTGTATTATGCTATAACTGTATTAATCGGAATTATTAATACACGTGTGATACATAGACAACCAGGTCCCTAGCAAGCCTCTATATGAGCTAGTCCATTGGGCAACAGTTGATCGAGATTCCCGATCAAGGACAATGACGTCGGTTGACAATGGGGTCATCTTGTTAGTTGAATAAGGTGGTGGACATACACAAAGTATTGGAATAAGATCGTATTACGATTTTTGTAATTTGCAATATATAAGAATATGATAGCTTATTCCTTAGACCGTGAGACCGTACTTATTAATGCTTCGTAGGGGTGCTTTGAGAGCATCAAACGTTGTGTCTTATATAGCATGACAATAACGGTGTCCATCTTGGGTATTCCGAAAGAGCATCAAGACGTAAGGATCAAGAGCGGGATTTGTTCATTCTTGTAATGGAAAGATACTCTGGGCCCACGCGGTGATGTTACATCTATATAGCTGCGCAACTTATGACTAGGTCATGGAGATGTAATATCGCGCATGAGTTAATAACCTTCGTCGGTAACGAGATACAACAAAGACATCGGTGTGTCTACGATCATATCTCGGACAAGGTAGTATCGCAGAGACAAAGGGAATGAATATCATATTTATGGTTCAACGACGATATTCGTGGAATGCACAGGGGTCGTCATATATTTCCAGGTATCCCTGACGATCATTGGTGAGCGGAGTGTCTCGTCCATGTCTGGAGTGTTCCCGAACCGTAGCGTAACAAACTTAAGGTCTTAGCGACGCTAGGAGATAGGTTCTGGAATTTTATAGGAGTTTGTTGGAGAGAGAGAAATGATCCGGAAAGAGTTCCGGTGGTCCGGAAGGAGTTCCGGGAAGATATGGAATGGTTCCGGGAATGTCCGAAAGTTGTTCGGATGGTTCCGAAATAGTTTCGGAGTCAAGGGATATTGAATTATATATAAATATATTAATTATGAATTAATGGGAATTTTATATTAATTTAATATTAATTAAATAAAGGAAAAAAGGGGGCTCCCACCTACATGGCCCCTAAGAGGGCCCAAGAGGGGGAGCCGCACCCCACAAAGGGGGGTGGGCCCCATGGGAGGTTCGGTCGGCCCATGGTGGAGCGCACCACCCCCCTCCTCCTTTAGTCCCACATGGGGGAGCCAAGGGGTTTGCACACCCCTTCCCCCTTTATATACCAAGGCATATTAATTGATTTAATTCATAGGAAAATCCAATTAATTCCCAATTTCTCTCTCGATCTCGTGGTTCCCAAGTTGGAGCCGCGCCGAGCTGAGGAAGGGGGTCTCTCTCCACCTAAGCCATACCGCAGAGCGCCGTTGCTCTGCGGGATTCCAGATAAGATCTACTCCTGCGATTTCAGCTGGATCTGAAAGACCGGGAGTTGTCGCTAAGCTCCGTATGTTTGCGAGTGCTCGGAGGCTACTCTTTTGAGGAGCTTGGGCGACGTCGTCTCGCCCCCTGCAGCCGCCGCGCCTCCCCCCCCTCTGCTGCCGGCGCACCAGCCCCGGTGCTGGCGCTCTGCCTTCTTCCGCCCGACGCCCGTCGACGCAGATCATCATCGACACCCCGGCGTCATCGACTCCGACATCGCGGCAAGTTCTCCGCGACCTCGAGGTCGGCTACGTACGACTTCATCGTCAACGCTTGTGCGGGAGCGTAATCCCCGCTATCGGTCTACATGGAGGTAATGTAACCCGTTCCGCCACCGTTATCGCATGTACTAGATAGATAGATCCTGGCTAGTTAGGGTTTCGTACGCTATAAAATTATTGTTTTCTGTACCGTAACCCCTTCACAACGGTGCCCGGAGGTATAGCTTTGATGGAGAGAGGGAGCAAAACAGGTGGAGAAACAGCTCGGCCGGCTTGGTACAAATTTAATTATATTTTCCATGAATTAATCCAATCAATATGCCTTGCTATATAAAGGGGGGAGGGGGTGTGCAAACTCCCTAGCTCCCCCATGTGGGACTAAACAAAGGAGAGGTGGTAGGGGGGTTCGGCCGGCCTGGGCCAACCGACCCAGCCATGGGCCCCACCCCCTTCCTTGGTGCGGCTCCCCCTAATGGGCCCCAGTTGTCCCTTTAGGTGGGCTTCCCCTTTTTCCTTTATTTTTAATTAATATTAATTAATATAAAACACTATTAATTCATAATTAATATACTTACATATTATTTAATCTCCCGTGACTCCGAAACATTTTCCGAACCACCCGAACATCTTTCGGACATTCCCGGAAACATTCTAGATCTTCCCGGAACTCCTTCCGGACCACAGGAACTCTTTCCGGATCATTTGTCTCTCTCGAATAAAATCCTACAAAATTCCAGAACCTCCTCCAAGTGTCGTTAAGACCTTAAGTTTGTTACGCTACGGTTCGAGAACACTCCAGACATGGTCGAGACCCACCACTCGCGAGGAACACCTGGACGCATATGACGGTCCCTATGCATTCTACGAATATCGTCTTTGAACCATAAACATGATATTCATTCCCTTTGTTTGTACGATACTACCTTGTCCGAGATATGATCGCAGAAATCCGATGTCCTTGTTGTATCTCGTTACCGACAAAGGTTATTAACTCGTCTGTGATCTTACATCTCCATGACCTAGTCATAAGCTACGCAGCTATATAGATGCAATCTCACCGAGTGGGCCCAGAGTATCTTTCCATTACAAGAATGAAAAAATCCCGCTCTTGATCCTTACGTCTCAACATACTCTTTCAGGATACCCAAGATGGACACCGTTATTGTCATGCTATATAAGACACAACGTTTGATGCTCTCAAAGTACCCCTACAAAGTAGCAATAAGTACGGTCTCACGGTCTAAGGAATAAGCTATCGCCTTACTTATCTATTGTAAATGACAAACATCGTAATACGATCTTATTTCAATACTTATCGTATGCCCATCACCTTATTCTACTAATAAGTGAAGGGAATATGCCCTAGAGGCACTTAATAAACATAGTTTATTGGCAATATCCCAATCGTTCATTATATGTTTTATACCATGCTATAACTGTATTAAGCGAAAACATTAATACATGTGTGGTAGATAAACAACCAGGTCCCTAGTAGTCTCTACTAAGACTAGTTTCGTTGCGTGATTGATGATCGAGGTTTTCTGATCATAGGGCATGGCGCCGATCGGCAATGGAAGTCATATCGTTAGGTGTAACGATTAGATGGACATACCCAATATTTATAGGACATAGTCGTTACGCCTTAAGACCGTGAGATCAACTCTTATTGTTATCCCTGGAAGATACTTTGATCCCACCAAACGTCATATCTTATATAGTGTGACAATGATAGGTGATACTTTTGGTTATCGGAAGGGGGTAGTTGAGACGAGGGGTCAATAGCGGGATTTGTCAGTCCGCATAGCCGGATAGATACTCTAGGGCCCACTCGTTGAGATTATGTCAAATGAGTTTGCAAACATGTGACTAGGTCACCAGCTGACATAATATCATAGACGAGTAGAAGATAGCGATGTCGGTAACGAGATCATGCAAGGTATGGAGATATCTGAGAATGATGCTCGGACACGGTAAGTATCGCCATGACAAAGGGTTTAAGACTATACGTCCAGGTTTGATAGATGAAAGTCATTCGTTATATCACAGGGATTAATTCATGGGGTCCAGGCCTACGAGTTAGTCGTCGATCATAGAGGAGTCTTGATCATACCTGTTATTATATCGAACCGCTAGGGTAACACACTTAAGGGGTTTCGACAAGACAACCGGAAAGGAAAGAGATCACCGGGATCGTCCCGGGAGGGGTCCGATGGAGATCGGGCAGCGCCGAAAGAGTTTTCGGAGCAAGGAAAAAGTATATATATTATGTTTGATATTAATTAGTGTAATTAATATGCAAATATGATTTATATATTTATTTTCGAATTTATTTAGACTGATTTCCCTAAATGGGCCTTCTGGTCGAAAGAAGGCCCATGGGGGGGAAAACCCTCAAGGGAATTTTGTGGGGGAGGCTTGGCCGGCCTAGGTGGGCCAAATGGGGCCCACCTAGGGCCGGCGCACCATGCCTTGGCCGAACCAGGCTGTGGGATAGTCTCACATTGCCTGGCTGGCAAGGTTGGCTCCCCCCGGGAGCCTATATAAGAAGGGGCACCCCTGGCCTTTTAATTCACCAATTAATTCCCAATTTCTCTCTCGATCTCGTGGTTCCCTTGTCGGAGCCGCGCCGAGTAGAGGAGGGGGATCTCTTCCACCATAGCCCTCTGCCGCGCTGCTGGTGTTCCGGTCCAAGTCTTCCGCTGCTCGTCCTGGACTGGAGCTTCGGAGGCCGTCGTCTCCACCGTATGTGTGTGACGCCCTGCGAGGTGCTGCGCTAGCGGTACTCGGAGGCCGACTTCCTCCACCCGACCTCGGGGTCATCTTCGTCGCGCCGAGTTCTCCGCGACCTAGAGGTCGGCTACGTCGTCTTCGTCGTCAACGCTTGTGCGGTAGTGTAATCCCCGCTATTCGGTCTACGAGGGTATGTATTCCGATCTCCGCCGTACTACTATATCTGCATAGTGTAGATCTTGGCTAGTTTAAGGATATCGTTGCTAGGAATTTTTTTGTTTTCTGCACACGATCCCCTTCAGTGGTATCAGAGCCGATCTATCGTAGATATAGCTGTACGCTGTTAGAACCCATGTTCTGCACGAGGGCACCGTTCCTGTTATTTGCTACCCTCTAGCGTGCACTTGTGATTCCAGCGGCATTGAGTTGATGAAGCGGCCCATACCGACTTTACGCGTACGCTTACGCGAGACTGGTTCCACTACTGACATACGGCTTGTACCGTATCTGTGGCTGGCGGGTGTCAGTTTCTCTCTCTTTAGTTGGTCTTCGCATTTTCAATGGAGGGCCCGAAATGGATGCTTAAACATGCAATTATTGGATCGTTGTTGTGGTCATAAGGTTCGTAGGTATGAAGCGGTTCTATTTACGAAAGCCCCGAGCCACGTAAAATATGCAAAAGATAAAGTAGAAGCGTCTAACTTTATTTTGCAGGGGCTATGTGATATGGTCAAGGTAGGTTTATTAAATTGTTTATAAACTGCGGGCGCCAAGAAGACCATGGCGCAATGGACTATATCACATTGCATTACATTTGATGTTTTGTGTGCATCTTATATTGTGTGATTGTATATATAGTATATATTAGTTGCACGGCGGTAGCTATATAAGGTGATCCCTTCAAAATACCACTAGTGTTATCCCTCCAACGCGCACCACCAAGAAAGTTCTACGTTATGAGGCAGGCCGTGATGATCGGGTGTCAGACATACCATGTTGCACAAGCGTCAGCGTGGAGGTTTTTGGTGGCGAGCCTAGCATATTCAGAAATATGGCCTCGGAACAGGGAGACCGAAAGGTCAAGCACGAGTCAGAAAATTGGTGTGGCGGACAATTGTCTACTCTTGAAGTTGTGCCGCCGGCTCTGATGATGAGGGGTGGTGCAATGGATGGGGGTCGTGTAATCGCTTAAATGACCAGGAGGGATGTTCGTTTGAGTGGGAGTTCGGATAGTTATTTTCTAAAATACTAGAACTCAGAATATAATGAACAGAGTCTATTTTGCAAACCTTTGTATATATTAACCATTGTGATAGCATCTTTTCAAATTAGGCGCATTCCTGCGATTGAGAAACTTAAAAGGTTGGGTCCAAACTTCATAGTTTTATGCTTTAGCTTGAGGATACTCCTTGTTTAAACCATTAGCTCTTAGTGTTACAATACCCGCTAGGAGATAAACCCGGAGATTCCGCTAACAAAAGATAATTTGGATTATCGGATTTTGTGCGGATGATATCATCATAGTCCAGTGTATGTTATGATTTCTGCCATAAAGAACCAACGGTGGGTACGAGTTTTTAGATCGCGAACATATGATATGGTCGCTAAACTCGGGGTACCCCAAACGTTGGGTTGATGAAGTTTATCAGTACGTTGACTGATTGTCTTCTCAACCAAGATGGAAGAGAATACACACATTGAGGGAGCACGTGGCGGTCATACCTAATGACATATGTTAATGCTTAATGAACATTGAGACGCCTCGCTCAGCTCAATCACTGGATGACAGACATCGTTGCCAAGTGCAAATCCTCTATCATAGACTATGTCATGCAAGGGGAATCGTTCACCTTCATGGTTCTTGATTACGGTGGAAGTATCAAGAAAATGAAACAGATCGCCGGAAGTCATCGATGATGATGGTGTATATATGATATACATGTTATGAATGTTTTAGCTAAGCAAGTACTCGCAGTAGTGACTAAGTTTTGAACTAGTCATGTTTTGTGAAAAACCAGGTTTACTACTTCAGTAGCTTGAAAGGATGAGGCGACATTCCGTGTTGATAATGGCAATCAAGTTGTTGTGATGGCCATAGACACTCTCCCTCTAGATCTACCATTTGGGTAAATTCTTTATGACCGCCTGTTAGTATGATCGTTACAAGTGTGTCTCCTCTAGCGAGACACTTGTTCATACATGATAGTGACAAATTGGTGTC
The DNA here is from genome assembly GCA_026929855.1 of Poa annua. Taxonomy (NCBI): domain Eukaryota; kingdom Viridiplantae; phylum Streptophyta; class Magnoliopsida; order Poales; family Poaceae; genus Poa; species Poa annua. The sequence goes on along the minus strand of CM049431.1, from coordinate 70,887,462 downwards.
CTATGTTTATGAAGTAATGATCATATGCCGATTTGAATTTAGATGGTAGAAGCTCCCACATTCATAATATTAATGCCAAAGGATACAAACTTAATAAAGACACCACATATGTGTGGCACTACCGTTTAGTCATGTCAATGTTATATGCATTAGCTCCACACTGCATGGACCTACAAGTCCTAAGATTTGATCTTTTGACACTTGCAAAATAACTGTGACACCATTTTCGGAAAGCGGGCATATAACTTATTGATAGTCATACATAGAGATGTATGTGGTTCAATGAAGTAATTGACGGGTAGTGGAGACCTTTATTTCGTGAACTTCAATGAACGTTTTGAGTATAGCTTGTTGAGAATCGTGCATTTCGGTGTATGTGAATCAATGAAGTACTTTAACGTATAGTGGAAGTCTTTATTTCATAGACTTCTTGAACATTCGAATAGATATATGGATATCCACTCGGGGAATGTTGGCCTGGAAATTTTGATTCAATCAAACAAGTCCAGAATGAAGTAGGAAATAAACCTAACAAGAAAATCAAATTCCCGCGATGCAAATCGAGGAAATAAAGATTTGAGTTATATTGTTGGCACATCATTGGAAGACTTGTGAGAAGAGTTCCACAAATTACGTCGCATGGAACACCATAGTGTTATGGTGTGTTAGGATGTCGTAATTGCACCCTATCGGATAGTGTGTGGTAAATAAATCTCTTACCGAATTATTGTGATCATTAGAGTCATATGGTAGAAATGTAAACACTCACGTTAGCAAATAGGGAAACCATTTGAATCCATGGAGACAATACCATACGAGTGATGGCATGGCTTTTGAGCCTGGATGGTCGTTTCAGCAATTTAGTGTTTCGATGTGATCAAACCTAAAATGGATTAATCTTTGTAGTATACCCTACCTAAAGAGTTAGTTGGGTACATGTCTCACGACATAGGCAAAATCGTTGCCGGGATATACCTTGCGAAAGAAATAGTTTCTTGTCCGAGGGTATAAGTGAGAAAGAAAGTAGAGCAAGACGAAGTTGGTGAACTTCTTCTCCAGACATCAGAGTGGCACAATCGAAAGTGTTTTTGGTGTCAGGCTCCACAGTTTGAAAAAGCTGATGATTCAAAATCATGATGTTTAGAGCTCATACTAAGAGCGTAGGCATACGAGGTTGTGTTCCACACTTTGTGTTACAACAATCTTGTTGTGAAGGTCATATTAATGGAATATGATAGACCTACGAACTACGAAGAAGAGATGGTGGACCTAAGTCCGAGAAATGGCTATGAATCATTTATGATCCGAAATAAAATCCATATACGATTACCAGGTAATGACTTGGGAGATCTTCTTGATGGCATCTAGGATGTTAATAATATATGAAATTTTATGAGAGAATAGACATTGAGAAGGATCGATTTGTCGTGAAACAGTTCCGACAGATTCAAAAGTTGACCACATGAGAGTTTGTCTCAAGTGGCGAAGCCTAAATCTATTCTGGGTCGTTTAGCAATTACTATAATTTCGAGTGAGAAATTGATAGATGGATGAGAAAACCATGGTTCTTAATAGTGTCATTAAGAATGGTTTGTAATCCTAAGGATGCTAAACATGTATGCAAACTTCGGTGGTCCATTCATGGGCTGAAGCAAGCATATCGGAGCTGGAATCTTCACTTTGATAATGTGATCAAAGGGTTTTGGAGTTGTCCAAAATAGTTGAAGAAACCTACATTTGCAAAGATTTGAGTGGGAGCTAAGTAGCTTTCCTTGATCTTATATGCGGAAGGCATATTTGAGTGGGAGCTAGGTGTCATTTGTGATTTTGTATGTAACGACATATTGAATGACACAGATCCTCTAGTAGAGTGTAAAGGATTATTTAAGTGATTAAATTTTCTATGAAACGAAGTTAGGAGTATTAGGCATCCGATTTATAATTGTATAGATCGAAGGGGCTTAATAACATTATGTCGGAATATTTCCTTAGTCAAGATTCTGAAGTGTTTCAGAATAGGACAAGCAAAGAAAGAGGTTCTTACTTGTATGACTAGGTAAAATATTAAGTTTATCTTGGCATTTTCAGTTATAGCAAATGATGTTCGACATTATCTATGTATCAGACATAGATGCTATCAGACTGAAAGCTCGACTTAGTGTGACCCGAGTTCTTGGTTGAAGAACAGGTTCTAGAGTGATCCTTGTGTGGATCAATGAACAAACGTTAAGTTTATTCTTCAGTGTCTATGAGAACTGAAGATAGGTTTTCTAGTAAAGGGTAAGAGTGGAATGGCAACTGGCCGTAAAGCGGTTACGATGATGCAAGTTATTACACTGACCCATACGACTAGAAATCTCATATAGGAGATGTCCTTTTTTTTGAAGATAGACATGTTTAGTTTGCGAAGTCGCATATGAATGCACTGTCGCACAATCTACATAGGTATAGAAATATATCGCTGTTGGGGATATATCAACTAGGGGTATAACAAACATGGATCAATCCGGCTAGTCCAGGGTGGCCCAAGGGTGGTAAGGCCGAAGCCTGCCGGGCGGCCCAGATAGCTGACGTACAAGGAAGTAGGCGGACGGTCCAAGGAAGGCGGAAGGCCGAAGCCCATCAAGCCACCAAGCCCAAGACGGAAGGCGGCAACTAAGCCGGCTAGGTCTAGGACTCTGTTTACTTGTCGGACAAGTACTTGCCTTATACCGTGGGGTCTGGCCGCCTATATAAGCCGGCCACCAGGGAGCCTTTAGGGCAGACGCTTCAATACGCATCATACACATTGTAACCTGTTCACGGCTATTGCCTCATAGTGAATTATAGCAGCACGTAGGATCTCGCCACCGCTGTGGGATCCGAAGCTGGGTAAACTCGCCGTGTTCAATCCCGTCCTCGACGACACCAACCTTCTTCCCCACAATCCATACGCAGGCTAGAGGACCCCCGTCTCCTATCAATTATGCCGATACTACGACAGTTGGCGCCCACCGTGGGGCATAAGGTTCCTGGCGTCACGTTCTAGGCGGGAACACTTGGCGGCGTGGGCAAGCAGATCGCCGTCGGTTGCTTCACAAGATATGGCGGCCACATCTACGTCAACTCGGATGAGTGCTGGCTCCCGGCGGACGACTACCATATCGGATGCGCGATCGTACCGATCGGAGGGCTCGACGTCTTCATCGGGTATACGCCAGAGGCGTACGGCCTACCACGTTTCTACAATCCCACCCTGGACAAGAGCCACTATACTCTGGACCAAAGTTCTTCGGTGACGCCATCCGCAGAGAGCCGTTCCCTAAGGACATGACATCAGTGTCAAAAAACTGTTCTAGGTACAACGGCCTCGTTAAGCCGGACTCATGGCTATCCGATTACGCCATGGCCATAGAAATTGCCGGCGGGAGCAGCTATATTGCCGTCTGCTACCTACCTCTCATGTTGGAAGGCACGTCAAGAGCTTGGATTGACAACCTTCCTGAAAAGTCCATCCATAGCTGGTACGACATGGAAAAGGTTTTCTCCCAGCACTTCCAAGGAACATACAAGCGTGCAAATACCTACACGGATTTGCAACGCTGTATCCAAAAGCCGGACGAAACCATGACAGATTTTGTCAGCCGTTGGATATCCGAAAAAGCCAACTGTCATGGTGTTTCAGACGCACAAGCTATCCATGCCTTCTACACGGGCCTACAGAAGAAGTCCTTGCTCCGTCATAGGCTCGTCCGCGAGCAAATCACGGACCTTGGTGAGATGCTCAACCTAGCCGCCCAATACGCGGCGGCGGATGACGACGCCCGGGACGATGACCCAGACGTCAACATCATACCAAAGCGGAACAACAAGCGCAAGCAGGCGGCAGATGACAAAGCCGGACCTTCCAACGAGTTAGCCGCAACATTCCAAGGGAATGCCGGCAAAAAGAAGTGGAAAAATAAGAAAGATGGTCGCGACGCCGGCTCAGGGCCTAAGGCGGCGCGGATCACTTATGAACAGGCAAAACTTTTGCCATGTCCCATCCACGCCTCACTGGGCAAGGTCAACCATATGCTTGGCGAGTGCCGTTTCATGGACAACTTCAAAAAGGACCCCACAGTCGGCTGGAAGTCAAAGAAGTCAAAGAAGAATGACAAGAAAGACAACAAGGAGGATGAGGATGACGACGACATGTCTATCTCAAGCGAAGATGACGCAGCCGCCAAGAAAAAGAAGCCATATCCGAAGGTCAAAGAATCTCTTGTGTGCTTTGTCGGCACGCCTTCGGCTAAGGCGGATAAGGCGGAAATGCGCGAACTCAACGCGACAATGCCGGACGTCAGTCAGTATTTGAACTGGTCGGAAGCGACGATCACTTGGGACCGGTCCGACCACCCTGATCACGTTCCTCACCCAGGCAAGTACGCCCTTGTCGTCGATCCCATTGTTGACAACTTCAGACTCACAAAGGTACTTATGGATGGCGGCAGCAGCCTCAACATACTGTACTATGACACACTAAGCCGCATGAACCTATCAGAGGATCAGCTGGACCACAACAACCTCACTTTTCATGGCATAGTGCCCGGCAGGCAAGCAAAGTCAATGGGGAGCATTAGGCTGAAGGTAACTTTCGGACCAAAAGAGAACTACCGCTCAGAGTTCCTCCGGTTCGAAGTTGTCCCCTTCAAAAGCGCCTATCATGCAATCTTCGGACGACCGGTGTTGGAGATATATCAACTAGGGGTATAACCAACATGGATCAATCCGGCTAGTCCAGGGTGGCCCAAGGGTGGTAAGGCCGAGGCCTGCCGGGCGGCCCAGATAGCTGACGTACAAGGAAGTAGGCGGACGGTCCAAGGAAGGCGGAAGGCCGAAGCCCATCAAGCCACCAAGCCCAAGACGGAAGGCGGCAACTAAGCCGGCTAGGTCTAGGACTCTGTTTACTTGCCGGACAAGTACTTACCTTGTACCCTGGGGTCTGGCCGCCTATATAAGCCGGCCACCAGGGAGCCTTTAGGGCAGAGACAACTTCAATAGGCATCATACCCATTGTAACCTGTTCACGGCTATTGCCTCATAGTGAATTATAGCAGCACGTAGGAACTCGCCACCGCCGTGGGATCCGAAGCTGGGTAAACTCGCCGTGTTCAATCCCGTCCTCGACGACACCAACCTTCTTCCCCGCAATCCATACGTAGGCTAGAGGACCCCCGTCTCCTATCAATTATGCCGATACCACGACAGTTGGCGCCCACCGTGGGGCATGAGGTTCCTGGCGTCACGTTCCAGGCGGGAACACTTGGCGGCGTGGGCAAGCAGATCGCCGTCGGTCGCGTCACAAGGTATGGCGGCCATAGCTACGTCAACTCGGATGAGTCCTGGCTCCCGGCGGACGACTACCTTATCGGATGCGCAATCGTGCCGATCGGAGGGATCGACGTCTTCATCGGGTACACGCCAGAGGCGTACGGCCTAACGCGTTTCTACAACCCCACCCACCAACCCTTCGACCAAGCAGTCGACCGGCAAGATGGATCTGAATCCGCCTTCTCCCAGGAGTCGGCCGAATCTGATTTCCACTTCGTCGGAGTTGTCGGACTGGGATCCGACTCCCAGCCGGAAAATAACGATCCTGAGTCAATCCTCCCTGCTCTACAGGAGGATGCGATGTCAGATGCCGGATCCAGATCTACCGTTCAAGTCAACGTAGACTCTGATTCCGATGATGATGCTAGTCTCTTCGAAGAGAAGATCAAAACCCGCTTTTCCAGTGGAAATCCGGCTCCCTCAGAGGGTACAGCGGATACAGACATGCCTGACAAGCTGGCTATAATGGTTGTTGTCGGTCACGAGACAACCCCAGTTACTTCGGAGGCGCAAAACAAGCCGGCGGAAGATGCCGGCGACACCACTGCCGTCCAACTCATTGAAAGTTCCGACAAGGTGCGCGCAAAGAAGAAAGCTGGCCTCGAGAAAGGCGGCAGCAGCAAACCCACGGATTTGCTCTCCTTCATCAAAGAAGTAGACGAGATCATGAATACTCCGGTAAACAAAAACACCCCACTCGACGAAGTGGAAGAGCTTAGGCTTAACATGCTTAAGCACTCTGACTTCCTGCGAAAAAGAGAGGAGCACGTTGAGAGCCTTGCGAAGAAGATCGAGAAAGAGCAGGAGAAGATGTCGGCCAAAACAAGCCGGCAACTCTTCGAGGAGAAAAGGTCATCAAAAAGCCGCCGTGGAAAAGAGCCGCCTACGCAAGCAACGACAACGGCTCAAGACCTAGGGTTCGATTGGCGTACGGCACCACAGCGAGTGGACATAAGGGGGGATGTTGTCTTCTGCACCCCTGTCCTCAACGCGGCCGCCGCGTTAGATACCCTGGACGACAACACTTACACGGCGGAAGAAAAGTTGGCCAACGCAAGACACTTCGTGAGCAAGGCCCTAGAACAACAAGCTCGCGCTGATTCCTACGGCCACATGGCGGATGCTCGCGGGGAAGACCTAGAGTCTAAGTCGGGCAAGTGCAAAGCTGCACCCGGTGCCGACCCCGAAGGCCCGTCCGGCTCCAGTAGCCATGGCGACAAAAGGAAGGCAACGCCACCTCCAAAGAAGGCGCCGCCGCCAAAGCCAAGGCGGGACGAGAATTCAAGGACGGGAAGCAGAGGAGACCTACCACCTCCATCTCAGCCAAGACGCGACAATGGCGGTAGCCGGAACAACAGGCCACCGCCTAGAAAAGATGCCGGCAACGACCCTCCCAGGAGAGGTCGAAGCCGATCTCCGCAGCGTAGCATTGGCAGCAAGAAAAGAGAGGAGGTAGAAGGGCCCAGGCGCAGCATAAGCCGGGCAGCGCAGGACGAGCCGGACGCAAACAAAGGCGCACGGCAGCTCGATCCAAAAGACGCACGACACCGCCTACAAGACATAGTAAGAGGAAAGGAGCCGCTATACTCTGGACCAAAGTGCTTCGGTGATGCCATCCGCAGAGAGCCGTTCCCCAAGGACATGACATCAGTGTCAAAAAACTGTTCTAGGTACAACGGCCTCGTTAAGCCGGACTCATGGCTATCCGATTATGCCATGGCCATAGAGATTGCCGGCGGGAGCAGCCATATTGCCGTCCGCTACCTACCTCTCATGTTGGAAGGCACGACAAGAGCTTGGATCGACAACCTTCCCAAAAAGTCCATCCATAGCTGGTACGACATGGAAAAGGTTTTCTCCCAGCACTTCCAAGGAACATACAAGCGTCCAAATACCTACACGGATTTGCAGCGCTGTATCCAAAAGCCGGACGAAACCATGACAGATTTTGTCAGCCGTTGGATATCAGAAAAAGCCAACTGTCATGGTGTATCGGACGCACAGGTTATCCATGCTTTCTACACGGGCCTACAGAAGAAGTCCTTGCTCCGTCATAGGCTCGTCCGCGACCAAATCACGGACCTTGGTGAGATGCTCAACCTGGCCGCCCAATACGCGGCGGCGGATGACGACGCCCGGGACGACAACCCAGACGTCAACATCATACCAAAGCGGAACAACAAGCGCAAGCAGGCGGCGGATGACAAAGCCGGGCCTTCCAATGAGGTAGCCGCAGTGTTCCAAGGAAACGCCGGCAAAAAGAAGTGGAAAAATAAGAAAGATAGTCGCGAAGCCGGCTCAGGGCCTAAGGCGGCGCGAATCACTTATGAACAGGCAAAGCTTTTGCCGTGTCCCATCCACGCCTCATTGGGCAAGGTCAACCATATGCTTGGAGAGTGCCGTTTCATGGACGACTTCAAAAAGGATCCCACAGTCGGCTGGAAGTCAAAGAAGTCAAAGAAGAACGACAAGAAAGACAGCAAGGAGGATGAGGATGACGACGACATGTCTATCTCAAGCGAAGATGACGCAGCCGCCAAGAAAAAGAAGCCGTATCCGAAGGTCAAAGAATCTCTTGTGTGCTTTGTCGGCACGCCTTCGGCTAAAGCGGATAAGGCGGAAATGCGCGAACTCAACGCGACAATGCTGGACGTCCCTCAGTACTTGAACTGGTCGGAGGCGACAATCACTTGGGACCGGTACGACCACCCTGATCACGTCCCTCACCCAGGCAAGTACGCCCTTGTCGTCGATCCCATTGTCGACAACTTCAGACTCACAAAGGTACTTATGGATGGCGGCAGCAGCCTCAACATCCTGTACTACGACACACTAAGCCGCATGAACCTATCAGAGGATCAGCTGGACCACAACAACCTCACCTTTCATGGCATAGTGCCCGGCAGGCAAGCAAAGTCAATGGGAAGCATCAGGCTGAAGGTAACTTTCGGACCAAAAGAGAACTACCGCTCAGAGTTCCTCCGGTTCGAAGTTGTCCCCTTCAAAAGCGCCTATCATGCAATCTTCGGACGACCGGCTTTCGTCAAGTTCATGGCAAGGCCGTTCTACATATACATCAAGCTTAAAATGCCGGGGGAAAACGGAACCATCACGGTTTTCGGCAACTTCAAGAAAGCCAAGGAGTGCGAGCGTGGCATGGCCGCCTTCGCAGAAGCCGTCATCCACAAGGAAGAACTCGCGCTGCTCGAGGCGGATTCAGACAACTCCATGCCAAAGCCAAATATGGATGTCAAGAAGACTTTCGAAGCTTCAGAAGACACCAAAAAGGCGGACCTCATCCCAGGTGACAAGTCTAAGCAAGTTGTCATCGACTCCAACCTTGACATCAAATAGGAAGGCGCGCTCGTCGAGTTCCTCCGTGAGAATCGTGACATCTTTGCATGGTCGCCTTCCGACATGCCTGGTGTACCGAGGGAACTTGCCGAGCACTCGCTCAACGTCATAAAAGGATCCAAGCAGGTGAAGCAAGCAACAAGACGCTTTGGAGATGAGAGGCGCAAGGCTATAGGAAAGGAGATAAATAGGCTGAAGGCCGCCAATTTCATAAAAGAAGTTGTACACACCGATTGGGTGGCAAATCCTGTACTTGTTCCAAAGAAGAATAAAGAGCCGAGGATGTGTATCGACTATACCGGTGTTAACAAGTGCTGCCCAAAGGATCCCTTTGCGCTGCCTAGAATTGACCAAGTCGTAGACTCCACAGCAGGCTCCGAGCTGCTTTGTTTTCTGGACGCCTACTCAGGATACCATCAAATCAAGATGAGAGAGTCAGATCAGCTGAAAACATCTTTCACCACTCCATATGGGACTTTCTGCTACATTACAATGCCTTTTGGCCTGAAGAATGCAGGGGCAACATACCAGCACTGTATGCAAAATTGCGTGCACGAACAGATCGGCCGCAATGTTCACGTCTATGTAGACGACATCGCGGTAATGTCAAAAAAGAAGGCAGATCTCCTTGAGGACTTGGAAGAAACTTTTCAGAATCTCCGGAGGTATCAGATGAAACTCAATCCCGCCAAGTGCGTTTTCGGCGTCCCAGCCGGCAAACTGCTCGGGTTTATCATCTCAGAACGAGGGATCGAGGTTAACCCGGAGAAGATCAAGGCCATCCAAAACATATCCAGACCTACTTGTCTGAAGGAAGTGCAGCGCCTTGCCGGATCGGCGGCGGCCGTCAGTCGTTTCATAAGCCGCCTAGGGGAAAAGGCAATGCCTCTCTACCGGCTACTGAAGAAATCCGATAACTTCAAATGGACAGCAGAGGCAGACGCCGCCTTACAACAACTTAAGGAGGCCCTCACATCCGCTCAAATATTGGCAGCACCTCGATCACAGGAACCAATGCTGCTGTACATCGCGGCAACAGGAGCTGTTGTCAGCGTTGTCCTGGCTGTGGAAAGAAAGGAGAACGAAGCCGCGGCGTGTGAGCAGCGACCGGTCTACTTCATCAGTGAAGTGTTCTCCGCCTCCAAGCAGAGGTATCCGCATTACCAAAAGCTGGCTTATGGTGTATTCTTCGCCGCCAGAAAGCTTAGGCATTACTTCCAGGAACACACAGTGACAGTAGTCAGCAAGGCACCGTTGGGAGACATAATCAACAATGCAGAGGCAACAGGTCGAGTCGCCAAATGGGGCATCGAACTTGCCGCCTTTGATATAGTCTATAAACCACAGACCGCCATTAAATCTCAAGCGCTTGCAGACTTTGTCGCCGACTGGACAGAGGCCATGGAGGAAACTACACTCCCCGAATCAGAATATTGGGTCATGCACTTTGACGGATCAAAGATGCTCAAAGGCTCGGGGGCTGGAGTCGTTCTACGCACGCCTAAAGGTGACAAGCTTAGCTACGTGTTACAAATCCACTTCACAGCAACCAACAATGTTGCCGAATACGAAGCCTTGCTTCACGGGTTACACGTGGCAAACGACCTAGGCGTCAAAAGAATCCTCCGTTATGGCGACTCAGATTTGGTCGCGCAGCAAGTAAGCGGAACATGGGATGCGAAAAGCGCAACAATGGCGGCTTACAGAGCCAAAGTTGACGAATTCGCAAAAAACTTCGTAGGCTACGAAGTCCGGCATGTTTCAAGAACTGAGAATGAGGCGGCGGACACACTTGCGAGACTGGGATCGGAACGCAAAAAGGTACCAAAAGATATCTTCCTGGAGCATTTGCACAAGCCATCCATTAAAGGCGCCGATTTGATGGACCCCGACGCAGAAGAACCGGTTGAAGCGGCAAGTCTCGCTGTCTACTTAACACAGCCGGATTGGACAGTCCCATATCTCGATTTTCTAATCGACAATAAGTTGCCGGAGGACGATGAGGTGCTAAAGAGGCAGATCATAAGGCGAGCCAAGGCATTCACGATAATAAAAGGCGAGCTATATAAGCGAAGCACTTGCGGCATCTATCAGCGGTGTATACAGCCGGAAGAAGGCCAGGAAATTCTGAAGGACATACATATTGGCACCTGCGGGCATCATGCTTCCGCCAGGTCCATTGTATCCAAAGCTTTCCGCCAAGGTTTCTACTGGCTCACCACCAAAGAAGACGCCGAGAACATCGTAAAGACATGCAAAGGCTGCCAGTTGTACGCTCGTCAACCTCATTTGCCGGCACAGGAGCTGAGGACGATCCGAATCACCTGGCCGTTCGCGGTCTGGGGCTTAGACATGGTGGGTCCCTTCAAAAAGGCGCGCGGTGGGTACACTCACCTATTGGTCGCTGTCGACAAGTTCACCAAATGGGTCGAGGCTAAACCGATCAGTAAACTTGACGCACGAACAACCACCAATTTTCTCTGGGGAATTATCTCTCGGTTTGGAGTTCCACACAACATTATCACCGATAATGGCAGCAATCTGTCTCAAGGCGACATAGAAGAATACTGCAGCGATCTGGGCATCCGGCTTGATTTGGCATCCGTGTCACACCCTCAATCCAATGGACAAGTAGAGCGTACAAACGTCCTAGTCTTATCAGGACTTAAGCCTCGTCTCGAAGCTCCATTACACAGGGCAGCCGGCGCTTGGGCAGATGAGTTGCAGTCGGTACTGTGGAGTTTGCGCACAACGCCAAGCAGGTCTACCGGCTACACTCCTTTCTTCTTAGTATATGGCGCTGAGGCAGTGCTACCTACCGACATGAAATACGACTCCCCAAGAGTTCAAGTCTACATCGAGCAAGACGTAGAAGGTGCAAGACAGGATAGCCTAGACCTGCTAGACGAAGAAAGAGACGTCGCTCTCCATCGCTCCGCCTTGTGCCAGCAACAACTTCGCCGCTATCATAGCCGGAGAGTGCGGAAGCGAAGCTTCAGAACAGGTGACCTGGTTCTCCGCCTAATTCAAGGCAGAAAAGGCTTGCACAAGTTATCCCCGCCATTGGAAGGACCGTTTATAGTCACAAAGGCGCTGCTCAATGGTTCCTACTACCTAGCCGACATCCGCGACGAAGACGAAAAGAAAATGCGCAAGAAGGCGACAGGAAAAAGGGGATGTAACATCCCAAAAATATTAATATAATTATTAGTGCAAAAATGTGGGCCAACAAAAACTTTTCTTATAAAAATGTGTGTATGTTTAATTCTTGAGTGTTGCTTGTTGCATTGCTTGCAAGATTGTGGAATTCTAGCTCTAATTAAAAATTTGAAGAAAAGAAAACAAATAAAACAAACCACAAAAACAAAACACCATGTGACAAATGTCACATTATTTTTCCAAATTAAGATATATAAATTTATTTTCTCACCAAAATCAATGGAGTAATATTATTGACACTCCTAGTTAATTTTTACAAACTATTCCCTTTCAAAAATTCAAATTCAAAACTTCAAATTCAAATTAAAAATTCATGATTGAAATATTTCAAAATATTTCAAAAAGACTTTGTAACACTTACCAATAATATAGTTAGCCTAGATCCTAAGTTTGAACCCAAAAGAATTGAGAGAAATATGGAAAATTAAATAGCAAATTGCATACTGTTTTGGTTCAAGCAATTCATCAAACACCTGGTGGTCACCACCTGTTCATCCCAAACCGAACCAAAATCCATGGATGATTTGATCAATTTTGATCAAATTGACGCAAGCCACTGCCCTCACTCATTTTGCCTCACTCCACTCGTCTCGCCGCACTCAAGAACACGAGGATTTGGCCTCGGGAGCGCCGAGGGACGACCGGAGACAGCAGCAGCCGGCGCGCACGTCGCCATTGTCGGCACTGTGGCCGCGCAGGCGCCGCGCCGTGCTGGCCGCTCCGTGCCCCCCCTCCCTCGCTCTCCCTCACCTCCTGGCTCCCTCACGCGGCAGCAGCACGCCCCTGCACGCCCCGACCGCGCCGCGCCCGAGCCACGCCGTGCACGTCGTGCACCGCCCGAGCGCGCTCACGGCCGGCCCGCCCCGTCTCGCACGCGCAGCACGCGCCACGCAGCCGCACCTTGCCCACCCGGTTCCCCGAACACCCCGCAACCCAGCCAACCCCCTCCACCGGCCTACGGCGGGCTAGCACGGCCGCGGGCGCCTCTGCACCGTGTCCACCGTGCGCCGCCCGGCCTCTATTTAAGCCGCCCCGTGCCCTGCATTTCTCCACACCGCCACACTGCCTCTCCCCCCCTCACTTCACCACCCTCTCGTGCACCGCAAGGAAGCCCAGGCCAGGGGAGCAAGGCCTCAGGCCACCGTAGCCTCCTCGAGCTCGCCGTGCCCGAGGTAGGCGACGACCACGGCCAGGCCGTGCTGCTTCTCCCCGTCGCTCCCCTCTGCCTCCTTTCCCTTCCTCTTGCACCCCGCACTCACCAGCGCCCTTTTTCCCTCTGTCCCGTGTCCAGGAGCGCCGCCAATCGCTCGCCGGAGTTGGAGCGGAGCCGCGGAGAAGGAGCTGCTCGTCGCCGTCGCTCGGAGCCTCCCCTGCACGCGCCGCTCGTCCCTAAGCCCTCCCCGACTCGCCGCCGTCGTTCTGCACCGTCTGCACGCCCTCCCGAGCCCCCTAGGTGAGCGCACCGTCCACCTCGCCGTCGCCGGAGCCGCAGCGCCGCTCGGGTCTGGTCGCCGGCGACGCGGGCATCCTGAGCCGTTAGATCTAGATCCTACGGTAGCTTACCGGTTCGTGAAAAATATTAAAACCCTGACATGCAGGTCCCACGCGTCAGGTTTAAATGAACCGCGCGCGCTCGCTGAGTCACTGACCAGTGGGTCCCCTCTGTCAGATTTTTCAACATTATCCGTTCTGGATTTAAATTCGAATTTAAGTTTCATTTAAAAACCAGTACTGAACCCCATTTTTAGAAATTCATAACTTTAGATTTACAACTCCAAATTTAGCAAATCCAACTGTTCTGGAAAGCTTATGAAATTTCCTATCCAACCAAACTAGTTTCACCCCATTTGGATGTATAATAAAAATACAACATTCAAATTACAGTAGCATGTTTAAATCCTAAACTTGTTTGTTTCTGATACTCTGATAATCCAAATTAGTTGAAACTAATTTTATTAGGTCACATTTAGCCATGGTTAGTCACCCCTAAAACGGTTTAATTTTTAGATGAATATAATTTGAATAATAGCCAAAACCATATTAATTGGCTTCTGGATTCAAAACAATGTGTAGGGAGTTTGGTAACTCCAAATGACCCAAACCCAATTGTTTCATCTTCTACACATCCTTAGCTTTCTGTAGAATTTTAGTTTGTATTTTTGTGACAAACAGAACCCAAGCTATGCAATTAAACATGTGCAACAAGTTTCTGCCCTAATTGAAATACAAGGGAATAATGTTTAATTCAATTAAATTGAAACCACATGATATTGTTTGGTATGTGGAATGGTTAATTAGAACCTCTAAGAGTGTATTGCTATGATGATTGATTGAATAGGCTAGTGATTGTTTGTATTTGATTGATTGTGTATTAGACGAGAACGTTGCCGGATATATCGAGGAGGAGGGATTTGCAGAACCTGAAGACCAAGACCAAGATCACTTTGCCGAGCAAGGCAAGCTACTCTCTGAGCTTGCACCCAACTTATGTATCTAGATTTACAAATCATTTTTAAAAGCAAAGGTTTACAAAAACCCTTTTTCAAAAGTATATAGAGATTATTTTGCCACCATATGAGAAGTATATACTAAAACTATAGGATGGAAAAACAAGGTTGTTTATTCAAAACTCCTTTGAAAACTTGTGTGGATATATAGCACCAAGATGTGGTGTTGGAATAAGCAAATGAAGAAAGATGGTTTTAGGAAAAGCACATTGTGTCCTAGTACTCAGTCAAGCAACCGATACTCTGTGCGACCACATTTACCCACATATGGGAAAGGGCTTAGTCATATAGTTTGCTCTTATTAGTATGGGACACTGCATCAACGGAGATGACTCCGTTATGCATGAGGGAGTGGTTTGGTGACCTAACCCTGACCTGGGTCCTCGCTCAAAAATCTATGAGTAGATAAGGAGGAGGATAGAAGGATGTCCGTATACACCGCCAGATAAAACCTATGAGTCCTCACACTTAGGGTTTCCGACGGGAAACTGGACTAGGTGTAGATGGAATGGTTCATAGGGGCAGGATCCTATACTAGCATGAGCAAAGGAAAGACTAGGGTCGGTGACTCAACTTCGCATAGCGCTGGTATGGCGAGACGTGGCTGACACGATGAGTTATCGGATGAGTGTGGGAAAAGCGTGCTACCTCTGCAGAGGGTAATTAAACTATTCGAATAGCCGAGTCCTCGGATATGGACAGTTGAAGACCCTACTTAGACCATGTGCAAGTTTTTGGAAAAGAGTTGAGTTTAAAAAGAAAAAGGAAATGGAGAGTGTTCCATACACCTATACCAACGGATCGGTATGAGGTAGTTGGAAAGATATTGCCATAATGGTTTACGATCGGAAAAAGGAGGAGTTTTGGAATAAAACTAATAAAATTGAGATATCTAGTAGTCATAATTTCCTTATCTTCTTCAACAAAGATACAGAGATGTTTTAAATGAATAAAAGTGAGAAACTAAAAATGGAACTAGAGCACTCATGTTGGAGTAGTTTGCGAGTACATTCAAATGTACTCATACTAGTTTGCTTCTGGCTATTGTCGTAGCCAGACATGGAGGAGTACTACGCCCAGGAAGAGTATGGCGACATCTATGCCAACTAAGGATCTTCATAAGTCGACTGCCTGTCGGGTCATCGCTAGGATTTGATGTCTACTACGCCTTATTTCCGCTGATTGTTTTGGTTTGGCCCTTGAAGGCACCTATGTAAGACTTGGTCTAGATGACCATTTTATGTAAGACTTTAATTCGGTATTGTAATGGATGTAAACTTTGGTATTCAATTCGGGTTATGTGCAACGACAGACTGATCATGGGATCGTTGTGTTAAGCATAATCGGGTATTTCGGACAGTTAGTCCGGGGTCCCCACAGAATTGGTATCAGAGCCATCTCGACTTTAGGAGCCTTAGATTAGCATGGTCGTTAGGTAGTGATTGCAAAAGTTGAGTTTTAAAGAAAAACAAAGTAAGAAATTAGTTTAAAAATGCTTCTCTCTTACCCTCTCATTTGTGCAAAATTCTCTTCTTACAAACTACTAAGTTTTCTCTCATATTCATAAAAACTTGCCACACTTGTCATTTTAATAAACTTAAAAATCTGCTCACATAATTTTCCCTTCCATTAAAATTTTGATATACTTGCCATCTCACTAACTTAAAATTTTGACTAAAAATTCTAGATGGCGATCCATTTCACCGAGTTCGTTCAGCTGGAGAAGGACGGCAAGTTGATGTTCGAGAAGGACTTGTTCGAGTTGACCAAGCTGCTAGGTCGTCCCACTCCTGAGTTTAAGGGAGCCCAGGTGGACGCTCCCGGTAACGGGAACCTGTCCTGGTTGATCGAGGCGTCTGTTCGCGGGAACATCAAGTCCCCCGGATCCAGGGCACTCTCTTTCACCCTCATGGACGTCCACTGGGACGATGGACTGTGTCGTTCCATGCAGCGGATGCTATCCCGGCTTTGTGAGGAACACAAGGCGGAGCTGGTAAACTCTCGTTTCCAGTTCTACGGGAGGCGCACCATCGATGGACACCCAATTCGGTCCCCTCTGCACCCGACATTCGGAGAGTATATCCTAGACATGGAGATTATGCTCTTTCGCACCCAGGAGGATCTGAGGTGCGCTAGGCTTCGGTCTCACTTTGAGCGTCTCTCGCTCAAGGAGAGTCGCGAGAGTGAGGCACAGCTGAAGACTGAGAAGGCCGCTCTTCTTAAGAAGGGAACCCAGATGAGGAAGACCATAGCGAAGCTCCGCAAGAAGGTTGCCGAGCAGGATGAGCTGATAGAGGATTTGGAGCTCCGTACTGACGAGATGGAGGAGGAGGGCGAGGATCTCCGCAAGGAGAACGACGCTTTCCTCAGTGACGATGACGACTATCTGGAGGAGATGGACGATGAGGATGAGGATGAGGAGGATGAGGATGATGAGGAGGAGGATCCAGAGGAGCCACCCTACCAGTCCGATGCTGACATGGCAGAGCCTGAGGTTCCACCTCAGTAGGCGAGTTACTTGAGTTCTACCGCAGGATTAGGTCGACCCCCCCCCCCCCTATCGCTAGTAGAGTCAAAGTTGTGGTTCTTTTGGAACTTGCTATATGTACATTAGTTAAGGAGAATGTTGTAAGCTAGATTTGGATGAACTCTTGATGTAATGGTTGTGCTATGGAAGTGTGTGCTAGTCTTGTTAACATGTGTTAAATGTTTCTCTTATAATCCTTAGTAAATCAACCTCTACGTAAAAAAAAAAACATCTTCCCTTGGTCAAACCCCTTTGTGCTTGCCCCTTATACCCGGTGTGCTTCAGGATGGTGGACACTCGTCGCACCAACACGGATGGAGGAGCACCACCACCCCCACCGGACCCAACCACCGCCCAACTTCTGGCGCTCATCATGGAGGAACGCCAAGCTGCCCGGACTGAGCGTCAAGCTCATATCGCTGCCCTGCAACAGATAGCTGCCGCTCACAACAACAACAACAACCACCACAACAATGGCAATGGCAATGGCAATGGCAATGGTGAAGGAAATCAGCGGTCCACTTTGAGCGACTTTCAAAAGACCAACCCACCCACCTATTCCAAGGGACTTCACCCACTTGAGGCCGATGACTGGCTTCGCACCATTAACAACAACCTGGTAGTTGCAGCCGTGGGAGAACCTGAGAAGGTGCTGTATGCGACCCACTATCTTGCAGGACCAGCACGGTCTTGGTGGGAAGCTACCAAGGCTCTACAGCAAGCTGGTTATGCTATCAGCTGGGATGATTTCCAGGAGAAGTTCCGCAAGAAGCACATTCCCCGCGGACTCATTGAGCGGAAGAAGGATGAATTCCGCAGGTTGCGGCAGGGAAGTAAGGATGTGGTCGGATACCTCGATGAGTTCACTGACTTGTCTCGGTATGCTCCTGATGATGTCGACACCGAGGGGAGGAAGATGGAGCGTTTCATGAACGGACTTCATGATGAACTGCAATGCGCCTTCGTTATCCATGACTTTGTTGATTTGGAATCACTTGTGGACAAGGCCATACAGTTGGAGACCAAGCGCAAATCCATGTTTGAGGGTCGTAAGAGGAGAATGATTGCCCAGGAAGGTTCGAGCAGTCAGAAACCTCGCACCCACCCACCAAACCCCAAGCCAGCATATAGACCACCACCAACTTCGCACCCCAGTTACCCTAAGCCCCCATACAACCCAAACAAGTTCAACCGTCCCAATGACAACACCCGTCCCGGAGGGAACTCTAGCAACCCCAACCTCAATGCCAATGTTGTCTGTTTCAATTGTGGCACCAAGGGTCACTACTCCAAGGCATGCCCCAATCCTAAGAAGAATGGTCCGCGCCCCGATGCACAGGCGCCGAACAACGGCCAAGGCCGCAATGGAAATGGCAAGAACCCCGCACCCCGCGGAAATGTGGCTGTTGCCAAGGGACGCCTGCACCACATCAATGCTGAAGAGGCCATGGATGCACCAGATGTTGTGATGGGTACGTTCCTTGTCAACTCAGTACCTGCAACTGTTCTGTTTGATTCTGGTGCTACTCATTCTTTTGTTACCCAAGAATTTGTTGCTAAGGGAGGTTTAGTCGGAAACCTCTTACCCAAACCCATGGTCATCCAAATCCCAGAATCCACCATAGATACCAAGTCATTTTGCCCGGACGTTTCCCTTGAGATCAAAGGGGAAAAGTTCCTAGTCGACTTAATCATCCTAGGAACCCAAGGAATAGATGTCATACTGGGTATGAATTGGTTAGCCAAGTACCATGGTCGAATTGACTGTGCCAGAAGAGCTGTAGCCCTCACCACCGACAAAGGAGTAGAAGTGGAGTATGTGTCAGAACCCAGTCGACCCCAACCAGGATGCCATGAGAGCATAGCTCGACCAGCCCTAGATGAGATCCGTGTTGTTCACCTGTTCCAAGATGTCTTTCCTGAAGAATTGCCTGGTATGCCACCGGATCGGGATATTGAGTTCATCATTGAACTTATCCCCGGGACAGCCCCCATATCCCAAAGGCCTTATCGGATGAATCCAGAAGAACTGGTTGAGTTGAAGAAGCAGTTAGCAGATATGCTCAGCAAAGGGCTTATTCGCCCAAGTGCTTCACCCTGGGGATCACCCATTATTTTTGTGGATAAGAGAGATGGTACCACACGCCTGTGTGTGGATTATCGCAGGTTAAATGATGTGACCATCAAAAACAAGTACCCTCTCCCAAAGATCGAGGATCTGTTCGATCAAATGAACGGAGCCCGAGTCTTCTCCAAGATCGATCTTCGGTCAGAGTATCATCAGTTAAGAATCCGAGAGACAGACATTCCCAAGACTGCCTTCACAACCCGTTACGGTTTATTTGAATACACCGTAATGTCCTTTGGTCTGACCAATGCCCCAGCCTATTTTATGAATCTCATGAACAAGATCTTCATGGAGTATCTTGACAAGTTCGTGGTAGTTTTCCTTGATGACATCCTTATTTACTCCAAAACTGAAGAAGAGCATGCTGAACACCTGCGTCTAGTTTTAGCAACCCTCCGAGAGCATCAGTTGTATGCCAAGTTTAGCAAGTGTGAGTTCTGGCTCAGTGAAGTCTCATTTCTCGGACATGTTGTGTCTGCGGGAGGAATTTCTGTAGACCCAGAAAAGATCCAAGCCATTGTTGACTGGAAAGCCCCAACTAGTGTGACTGAAATCCGAAGCTTTCTCGGACTAGCGGGATACTACCGCAAGTTCGTTGAGGGATTCTCCAGTATAGCCAAGCCCCTTACCCAACTGCTGAAAAAGGACAAGAAATTTGAATGGACTCAGAAGTGTGAAGAGAGTTTCCAGGAATTAAAGAAGAGATTGACCTCAACCCCTGTCCTGATTATGCCAGACGTCACCAAGAGTTTCGACGTGTATTGCGATGCATCACGTCTAGGACTGGGTTGTGTTCTGATGCAAGAAGGCAAGGTGGTGTCGTATCTGTCTCGACAGTTGCGACCACATGAAGAGAACTACCCAACCCATGACCTGGAGTTAGCCGCTGTTGTTCTTGCTTTGAAGACGTGGCGCTCCTATCTGGCGGGACATCGCTGCGAGATTTATACGGATCATAAGAGGTTGAAGTATATCTTCACGCAGAGGGAGTTAAATTTGCGACAGAGAAGGTGGATGGAATTAATCAAGGATTATGATATCGGCATCAATTATCACCCTGGAAAGGCTAATGTAGTTGCTGATGCCCTTAGTCGCAAACCCTGCACCCTGAATGCCATGATCCAAGCAGAGCAGCCAGCCCTGTTTAAGGAGTTCAAAGATTTTGGACTAGAGCTTGTTAGCCACGGCTATCTCGCCCATTTAGAGTTAGCTCCAACTCTGATAGATCAAATCAAGGAGGCCCAGAAAGGTCATGAGAGCATAGAAGGAATCAAGAAGAAGGTTTCTCTCGGTAAAGCGCCTGGTTTTACCGAGGATGCAGAAGGAGTGTTGAGATTCAATGGTCGTATCTGTGTCCCCAATACCTCGGAACTCAAGGAGTTAATCCTAAAGGAAGCCCACGAGACCCCTTACTCAATCCACCCCGGCGGAACCAAGATGTACCAAGACCTTCGTGAAAGATTTTGGTGGCATGGAATGAAGCGAGAAATTGGTGCTTTCGTAGCCAAGTGTGATATTTGTCAGCGAGTCAAGGCTGAACATCAGCGACCCGCTGGATTGCTTCAACCCCTAAAGATTCCCGAGTGGAAGTGGGATGAGATTGGAATGGATTTTATCACCGGACTTCCAAGGTCCAACCGAGGCCATGACTCAATATGGGTCATCGTTGACAGGCTGACCAAAGTGGCCCATTTTATTCCCATCCACACCACCTATAGGGGAAATCAGTTAGCAGACCTGTATATTTCCAGAATAGTAAGCCTGCATGGTGTGCCTAAGAGGATTGTATCAGATAGAGGCACCCAATTCACCTCAAGGTTCTGGAAAGCCCTGCATGAAGCCCTCAGAACCAAGTTGGCGTTTAGCACAGCTTATCACCCCCAGACCGATGGCCAAGCTGAACGAGTGAACCAGATATTAGAGGACATGCTTCGCGCATGTGTCCTAGCCTATGGATCCAAATGGGAAGATTGTCTTCCATTTGCAGAATTCTCATACAACAACAGTTACCAGTCTAGTCTGCAAATGGCCCCTTTTGAAGCCCTTTACGGCAAGAAGTGTCGTACACCCCTGAATTGGTCCGACACCGGAGAAGGCAAACTGTTTGGACCAGATACCCTCCGTGAAGCTGAAGAGCAAGTCCAGCTTATCCGAGAGCGACTCAAGACCGCCCAATCCCGTCAGAAGAGTTACGCTGATCCCAAGCGTCGTGATGTCACCTTCAATATCGGAGATTATGTCTATCTCCGAGTGACACCCCTTAAAGGAATGCAGCGTTTCCATGTCAAAGGAAAATTAGCGCCAAGATATATTGGACCTTTCAAGATCCTTGCCCGTCGAGGAGAAGTGTCTTATCAACTGGAGTTGCCCCAAGAGTTAGAAGATTACCATGATGTTTTCCACATTTCCTTGCTCCGGAAGTGTCTTGAAGTTCCTGACCAGCCTGATGTTTTCAAAAACATCGATCACCAGTCCGTCGACCTGAATCAAGATCTGACTTATCGTGAGACGCCCCTCAAGATTCTCGACGAAGATGTTCGTCTCACCCGCAGGCGAGCAATCAAGTTCTACAAAGTCCAGTGGACTAACCACTCTGAAGATGAAGCAACTTGGGAACGTGAAGACTATCTTAGGAGCGAGTTTCCCAACCTCTTTAGTACCCAGGCCTAGCAAATCTCGGGACGAGATTTATTTTAAGGGGGGAAGTCTGTAACATCCCAAAAATATTAATATAATTATTAGTGCAAAAATGTGGGCCAACAAAAACTTTTCTTATAAAAATGTGTGTATGTTTAATTCTTGAGTGTTGCTTGTTGCATTGCTTGCAAGATTGTGGAATTCTAGCTCTAATTAAAAATTTGAAGAAAAGAAAACAAATAAAACAAACCACAAAAACAAAACACCATGTGACAAATGTCACATTATTTTTCCAAATTAAGATATATAAATTTATTTTCTCACCAAAATCAATGGAGTAATATTATTGACACTCCTAGTTAATTTTTACAAACTATTCCCTTTCAAAAATTCAAATTCAAAACTTCAAATTCAAATTAAAAATTCATGATTGAAATATTTCAAAATATTTCAAAAAGACTTTGTAACACTTACCAATAATATAGTTAGCCTAGATCCTAAGTTTGAACCCAAAAGAATTGAGAGAAATATGGAAAATTAAATAGCAAATTGCATACTGTTTTGGTTCAAGCAATTCATCAAACACCTGGTGGTCACCACCTGTTCATCCCAAACCGAACCAAAATCCATGGATGATTTGATCAATTTTGATCAAATTGACGCAAGCCACTGCCCTCACTCGTTTTGCCTCACTCCACTCGTCTCGCCGCACTCAAGAACACGAGGATTTGGCCTCGGGAGCGCCGAGGGACGGCCGGAGACAGCAGCAGCCGGCGCGCACGTCGCCATTGTCGGCACTGTGGCCGCGCAGGCGCCGCGCCGTGCTGGCCGCTCCGTGCCCCCCCTCCCTCGCTCTCCCTCACCTCCTGGCTCCCTCACGCGGCAGCAGCACGCCCCAGAACGCCCCGACCGCGCCGCGCCCGAGCCACGCCGTGCACGCCGTGCACCGCCCGAGCGCGCTCACGGCCGGCCCGCCCCGTCTCGCACGCGCAGCACGCGCCACGCAGCCGCACCTTGCCCACCCGGTTCCCCGGACACCCCGCAACCCAGCCAACCCCCTCCACCGGCCTACGGCGGGCTAGCACGGCCGCGGGCGCCTCTGCACCGTGTCCACCGTGCGCCGCCCGGCCTCTATTTAAGCCGCCCCGTGCCCTGCATTTCTCCACACCGCCACACTGCCTCTCCCCCCCTCACTTCACCACCCTCTCGTGCACCGCAAGGAAGCCCAGGCCAGGGGAGCAAGGCCTCAGGCCACCGTAGCCTCCTCGAGCTCGTCGTGCCCGAGGTAGGCGACGACCACGGCCAGGCCGTGCTGCTTCTCCCCGTCGCTCCCCTCTGCCTCCTTTCCCTTCCTCTTGCACCCCGCACTCACCAGCGCCCTTTTTCCCTCTGTCCCGTGTCCAGGAGCGCCGCCAATCGCTCGCCGGAGTTGGAGCGGAGCCGCGGAGAAGGAGCTGCTCGTCGCCGTCGCTCGGAGCCTCCCCTGCACGCGCCGCTCGTCCCTAAGCCCTCCCCGACTCGCCGCCGTCGTTCTGCACCGTCTGCACGCCCTCCCGAGCCCCCTAGGTGAGCGCACCGTCCACCTCGCCGTCGCCGGAGCCGCAGCGCCGCTCGGGTCTGGTCGCCGGCGACGCGGGCATCCTGAGCCGTTAGATCTAGATCCTACGGTAGCTTACCGGTTCGTGAAAAATATTAAAACCCTGACATGCAGGTCCCACGCGTCAGGTTTAAATGAACCGCGCGCGCTCGCTGAGTCACTGACCAGTGGGTCCCCTCTGTCAGATTTTTCAACATTATCCGTTCTGGATTTAAATTCGAATTTAAGTTTCATTTAAAAACCAGTACTGAACCCCATTTTTAGAAATTCATAACTTTAGATTTACAACTCCAAATTTAGCAAATCCAACTGTTCTGGAAAGCTTATGAAATTTCCTATCCAACCAAACTAGTTTCACCCCATTTGGATGTATAATAAAAATACAACATTCAAATTACAGTAGCATGTTTAAATCCTAAACTTGTTTGTTTCTGATACTCTGATAATCCAAATTAGTTGAAACTAATTTTATTAGGTCACATTTAGCCATGGTTAGTCACCCCTAAAATGGTTTAATTTTTAGATGAATATAATTTGAATAATAGCCAAAACCATATTAATTGGCTTCTGGATTCAAAACAATGTGTAGGGAGTTTGGTAACTCCAAATGACCCAAACCCAATTGTTTCATCTTCTACACATCCTTAGCTTTCTGTAGAATTTTAGTTTGTATTTTTGTGACAAACAGAACCCAAGCTATGCAATTAAACATGTGCAACAAGTTTCTGCCCTAATTGAAATACAAGGGAATAATGTTTAATTCAATTAAATTGAAACCACATGATATTGTTTGGTATGTGGAATGGTTAATTAGAACCTCTAAGAGTGTATTGCTATGATGATTGATTGAATAGGCTAGTGATTGTTTGTATTTGATTGATTGTGTATTAGACGAGAACGTTGCCGGATATATCGAGGAGGAGGGATTTGCAGAACCTGAAGACCAAGACCAAGATCACTTTGCCGAGCAAGGCAAGCTACTCTCTGAGCTTGCACCCAACTTATGTATCTAGATTTACAAATCATTTTTAAAAGCAAAGGTTTACAAAAACCCTTTTTCAAAAGTATATAGAGATTATTTTGCCACCATATGAGAAGTATATACTAAAACTATAGGATGGAAAAACAAGGTTGTTTATTCAAAACTCCTTTGAAAACTTGTGTGGATATATAGCACCAAGATGTGGTGTTGGAATAAGGAAATGAAGAAAGATGGTTTTAGGAAAAGCACATTGTGTCCTAGTACTCAGTCAAGCAACCGATACTCTGTGCGACCACATTTACCCACATATGGGAAAGGGCTTAGTCATATAGTTTGCTCTTATTAGTATGGGACACTGCATCAACGGAGATGACTCCGTTATGCATGAGGGAGTGGTTTGGTGACCTAACCCTGACCTGGGTCCTCGCTCAAAAATCTATGAGTAGATAAGGAGGAGGATAGAAGGATGTCCGTATACACCGCCAGATAAAACCTATGAGTCCTCACACTTAGGGTTTCCGACGGGAAACTGGACTAGGTGTAGATGGAATGGTTCATAGGGGAAGGATCCTATACTAGCATGAGCAAAGGAAAGACTAGGGTCGGTGACTCAACTTTGCATATCGCTGGTATGGCGAGACGTGGCTGACACGATGAGTTATCGGATGAGTGTTGGAAAAGCGTGCTACCTCTGCAGAGGGTAATTAAACTATTCGAATAGCCGAGTCCTCGGATATGGACAGTTTTAGACCCTACTTAGACCATGTGCAAGTTTTTGGAAAAGAGTTGAGTTTAAAAAGAAAAAGGAAATGGAGAGTGTTCCATACACCTATACCAACGGATCGGTATGAGGTAGTTGGAAAGATATTGCCATAATGGTTTACGATCGGAAAAAGGAGGAGTTTTGGAATAAAACTAATAAAATTGAGATATCTAGTAGTCATAATTTCCTTATCTTCTTCAACAAAGATACAGAGATGTTTTAAATGAATAAAAGTGAGAAACTAAAAATGGAACTAGAGCACTCATGTTGGAGTAGTTTGCGAGTACATTCAAATGTACTCATACTAGTTTGCTTCTGGCTATTGTCGTAGCCAGACATGGAGGAGTACTACGCCCAGGAAGAGTATGGCGACATCTATGCCAACTAAGGATCTTCATAAGTCGACTGCCTGTCGGGTCATCGCTAGGATTTGATGTCTACTACGCCTTATTTCCGCTGATTGTTTTGGTTTGGCCCTTGAAGGCACCTATGTAAGACTTGGTCTAGATGACCATTTTATGTAAGACTTTAATTCGGTATTGTAATGGATGTAAACTTTGGTATTCAATTCGGGTTATGTGCAACGACAGACTGATCATGGGATCGTTGTGTTAAGCATAATCGGGTATTTCGGACAGTTAGTCCGGGGTCCCCACAGGGGAACCAAGCGCAAGAAAGGCATTGACGATCCGTTCGAGCAAACAAGACGACCTTGGAATATTGAGCAGCTACGTCCTTTCTACACTTAGCAATTTATAATTGTAATAAGTTAAATATGATTATGAAATAAAAGTCTATGGTTCCTCATCTGTGTTGAGAAGCATGCCATCTTTTGTATTTTCTTGCAATCATATTTCCCCTATGTATCTAAGTTACCTATTTTCTAGCTCCGTGCAAAGGTTCAAACTGGTAGATACTTGCAGCTTTCGAGCCAACCCAAAGCAAAAAATAAACCTTTTTGCGCCGCCTAATTCCTTTGCCTCTGATTACTTATATGTGGTTCGCCTAGTAGTATGTCTTTGACACCAACATGTTGGCTTTGGTCTCTGATTCTAAACGCATGGTTTAGCCCTGGTTGTTTCAGCTAAAGTTACCGGCTGAGGTTTCGTCAACATACAAAAAGTCAAGCATATAAGTCAGGGTAAAATTAAGGCGGGCCATATAAATAAAGACAAAACAAAACTTTTCAGCTAGTTTCCGCTTAACAAAGCAGCAGCAAAATTATATACAAATATTACAAGTCAATGTTGCATTGTTTCAGGAGCCGACAAGTAAGGCTAATAAGAGGCAAGGACAAAAAAGGTATGGCTCGGGGGAGCGTCTACATCAGGCTTGGGGGCTGACAACTTCAGCCCCGGAACTATCACTCCCCTCCGCCTCGGCCGCGCCAGCAGCTTCAGCTCCCTCTCCGCCAGGCACAGGATGGCGACGGTAGAAGATGGAAGTATCGACCATGTCGGCAACACGCGTGGCGTAGCCGGCAACGCTGTCCAGAACAGCGGCCGGCTCAACCTCGTTGCCGTCTTCATATGTTGACGGCATGCCTTCAGTGACGGCTTCTATCTCCGCCTCGGGGTAGTGCGCCATGAACAACCCAAGGGCGGTCTTGGCTCCACCCCGTGCCGCCGACTTCAGCGAGCTTTTGTGCAGTTTGGTTGCCTGCTCCAAGATGGCGGGCACGTCGCTGAACTCGGTCGGTTCCTGGCTGCCGGACGAGGTGAAGAACTTGGCGGCAAACCGCTTGGACGCCGCCAAAGTCTCGGTGATCAGTTCGCCTAGACGCGCAAGGCGATCCAGGCGGGGGCTGACAACCTTGTCATCGCCTAAACCGGCGGGAACTGTATCAAAAAATAAAGCCATTAGTTTGGCTCAGGCTAAAGCAACATGGCATCATCGAAAAGGAGTAAGAAATTACCAAGGACCGAGTTATGGAAAGCGGACAACTCAATCATATGAGTTGCCAGCGCGTCCTCCGCAGTTTGGGTGCGAGAAGTCTGCTTGGAGATTTCCTCCGCAGCCGTCTTCTCCGCCTCCGCCAATTTGTTACGCAGGCTTTCTAGCTCACCAGTGAGCTGGCTAGATTCCTGCGCAAACTTGAGTTGCTGGGCCTCCATCTCCTTCTGATGAGCCTCCTTCAACTCCAAGTTGGCGGCCGCCAAGTCTGAAGCTTCATTCATAAGAGCTTGCATATCAGTGGACGCCTTCAGGATATCCTGGGCGTGGTCTAGCAGTTCTACAAATATGGATCCGCTAAACTAAATGATTGACGACAACATAAGTCGAAAGCATAGTTGAAGGCGAAAAAGGATCAACCCTACCTTCATATTTTTTGCGGGCCGCCTCCAGCTCGGCAATCCGCAGGTCCTTCGCCTCGCACTCCTTCTTAAGGTCGCGACAGCGCCGGTTTATCTCAACTCGGGAGGAGACAAGCTCGACGTTGGCGGAGACAAGGCCCTGCAAGACAAAACAAAGGCATATAACATATTGTCGAATAACCACTAAGCCGCCAGTCCAAATTTCTTTTATTTTTTACTTGCCATCTAAGTGCTCGGGGGAAAGACTATGTATATGCCGGAGTGGTAAAAACTTACAGATAGGTCGCCCTCCAAATCGGCGAAGGCCTGCGAGGCGAAGGTGGCGAAAGCCATAGTTGACTCATTGGCCTCCTTAAAGGTGGACCAAGGGTCCCTGACCTTGCCGCCTCCCGCAGTCGGGGCTGCCCTCCGAGACCCGCCGACGGTCGACTCCAGCAGCCCTTCATTGGCGGCGCGCGATTGAGCGGCTTCATCGGCCGTAGCCTCAGCCAACAGTAGGGGAGTCTTGGGCGCGCGGTCGGTGGAGGAGACCCTTGGCGGAGCACCAGAAGCCGGAGCCGGGGGCTGACGACGGGCGTCGCCCATAAAGCTGCCGCCTTGGAGCTGAGGAGTTGGTGGCACGGTAGCCGGCGAGCCTGCCTTGTGGCCGCTTACCCTTGCCAAGAAGCCTGGTCGTCAACCGGGAAGTTGCGACCCTTTCCCTGACAACAAAAAGCAAGCACAGTCAATTGGCCTGTATTGAAGAGGTTTGTCGTCTATTAAAGACAAAAATTGAGTACCTTCGGGGGATGTTAATCCCCGCGTTCTCGCCAACGTTGGCTAGAGCCGACTCGGTAGCCGACGCGATCCGTTTCTCCCTCTCGGCATTCGCCATAGAGGAAGCAGCGCCGGACGCCTTGCACTTCTTCGTCTTCCCGGCTTCCGACTCGTAGAAGTCGGGGGCCAGGTCATCCTCCCCCAACTCGGAGAGCTGAAAAAAGAAGACAAGTTTAATGGAACTCAATTCTAGCCGGCAAAGCTATAAAACAAGGGGCAAGGAAGAAAATATTTACCTCGAGGGGAGGGTTGTCGTGGGTGTGCATGGGCACGCCCTCCGCCGCCTTCACCAGCCCCGCCTTAACAAGGCTGCGGAGCCGGAATGCCAGGTCGGCAACCGGCAATATCTCTTCGCTCACGCGAAGAGAGGCCGTGTCAGTAGGCGAATACTGACACATCTTGTGCGGGCTGTACCGCAGGGGGAGGATCTGCCGGCCGAGCCAGCAGATGACAGTGTCGACCCCATCCAGCAGAGGGGGAGCCATCGACCTCGTGAGGAACTCAATCCGCCTTTGAATAAGGCGGAGTTCCTCCGTCAACTTGGGCACCGCCTCGTCCCAGCATGGCCGAGGCATGGGTGGCGCGTTGACGAATGCCGGGATGCCAACTTGGCGGCCCGGCGCTGCCATATCTTGGCAGTAGAAGAACGTGGAGGTCCAGCCCTTGACGGACTCAAGGTATGGTATCTTAGGATACCACTGGCGGCCCTGGCGGCAGTTGAAGGTGACACTGCCGCAGGTTGCCAGCCCGCCGTCCGGCACCGTCTGTCGCCGGCAACGGAAGCAGTATCTGAATAAGTCTAAACTAGGCCTAATACCTAGGTAGCCTTCGAACAGAGCTGTGAAGCCGGCTAGGACTAATATACTATTGGGTGCAATGTTGTGGGGCTGGAGCCCATAGTGATCCAAAACCTCGCTAAAAAAGGCGGAAGGCGGAAGCGCCATTCCCCTAACTAGATGGGAGGTGAGGATTACCCGCTCCCCGGCTCTTGGGGCCGGGATGACGTCTCCGAAGGCGGCCCTCCACCGGCAATCTTCCCGAGTAGGGAGGTAGCCGACAACCTCCAAATCTTGGAGGGCATCTTCGTCGACGATGGAAGGTAGCCAGTAGCGGGACCCGAGGTCCGCCACTTCCTCTTCCTCGTCGGCGGGGGCGACTGCCGTCGTCATCGCCGCGATCGTTGGTGGAGGAGCCGAAGAACCCGCCAGTGGTGCGCGCGCGGTGGAAGTCCGAAGGGCGACGGTGGCGACATTGCCCGTCGCCGCCGCCGCGGGACGGATTATCGCGCCGCCCATCCCCGTCGCGGGCGCGACCTCGGTCGCCGGACCGCTCGGCGCCGTGGAGAGGGTCTGACCGGTGGACATCGCCGCGAGGAGAGGTCGTCGGAGAAAAGGAGTTCGCCGGAGCTCGCTCGGAGACAAGGAGCAGGGAAGCGGAAGAGGCAAGAGCGTACGGAGAGCAAAGGCTGGGTAATGAAAATGGACCGTTTGGCTACCTATTTATAGGGCCAGGCGTTGCTCCCTGTGCAACGGTGTTTTTAGTCGGACACGTGTCCAGCATCCATTGCAGCACACGATTGCACGATCTCCACGCCTCCTCTTTTCCCGCAATTTGTGATCATGGCGAGATTCCCGCCTAGACAGTTTTCAAACTGTCGTGAGCTGGCTAGGTGGAGACCGCCAAGAAGGACGCTCGGCAAGGTTGCCGAGCAGCCGTCTTTTCCCATGATGGATAAAGGCGGCCGCATGTCAACCTAAGACACGCATGCCTCGTTGATTTTCAGAATGGTTCAAGTCCTGCAGCCGCCAAACTTTGGCAGATGAAGAATCAGGAAGAAGCCGGCGCCTGGAGAACTTCAACCTTTCTGGGGGCTAATGTTGGGGATATATCAACTAGGGGTATAACCAACATGGATCAATCCGGCTAGTCCAGGGTGGCCCAAGGGTGGTAAGGCCGAGGCCTGCCGGGCGGCCCAGATAGCTGACGTACAAGGAAGTAGGCGGACGGTCCAAGGAAGGCGGAAGGCCGAAGCCCATCAAGCCACCAAGCCCAAGACGGAATGCGGCAACTAAGCCGGCTAGGTCTAGGACTCTGTTTACTTGCCGGACAAGTACTTACCTTGTACCCTGGGGTCTGGCCGCCTATATAAGCCGGCCACCAGGGAGCCTTTAGGGCAGAGACAACTTCAATAGGCATCATACCCATTGTAACCTGTTCACGGCTATTGCCTCATAGTGAATTATAGCAGCACGTAGGATCTCGCCACCGCCGTGGGATCCGAAGCTGGGTAAACTCGCCGTGTTCAATCCCGTCCTCGACGACACCAACCTTCTTCCCCACAATCGATACGTAGGCTAGAGGACCCCCGTCTCCTATCAATTATGCCGATACCACGACAACCGGCTTTCGCCAAGTTCATGGCAAGGCCGTGCTACATATACAACAAGCTTAAAATGCCGGGGGAGAACGAAACCATCACGATTTCCGGCAAATTCAAGAAAGCCAAGGAGTGCGAGCGTGGCATGGCCGCCTTCACAGAAGCCGTCATCCACAAGGAAGAACTCACGCTGCTCGGGGCGGATTCAGACAACTCCATGCCAAGGCCAAAGATTGATGTCAAGAAGACCTTCGAAGCTTCAGAAGACACCAAAAAGGCGGACCTTATCCCAGGTGACAAGTCTAAGCAAGTTGTCATCGGCTCCAACCTTGACAGCAAATAGGAAGGCGCGCTCGTCGAGTTCCTCCGTGAGAATCGTGACATCTTTGCATGGTCGCCTTCCGACATGCCTGGTGTACCAAGGGAACTTGCCGAGCACTCACTCAACGTCATAAAAGGATCCAAGCCGGTGAAGCAAGCAACAAGACGCTTTGGAGATGAGAGACGCAAGGCTATAGGAAAGGAGATAAATAGGCTGAAGGCCGCCAATTTCATAAAAGAAGTTGTACACACCGATTGGGTGGCAAATCCTGTACTTGTTCCAAAGAAGAATAAAGAGCTGAGGATGTGTATTGACTATACCGGTGTTAATAAGTGCTGCCCAAAGGATCCCTTTGCGCTGCCTAGAATTGACCAAGTCGTAGACTCCACAGCAGGCTCCGAGCTGCTTTGTTTTCTGGACGCCTACTCAGGATACCACCAAATCAAGATGAGAGAGTCAGATCAGCTGAAAACATCTTTCACCACTCCATACGGGACTTTCTGCTACATTACAATGCCTTTTGGCCTGAAGAATGAAGGGGCAACATACCAGCGCTGCATGCAAAATTGCCTGCACGAACAGATCGGCCGCAATGTTTCACGTCTATGTAGACGACATCGCGGTAATGTCAAAAAAGAAGGCAGATCTCCTAGAGGATTTGGAAGAAACGTTTCAGAATCTCCGGAGGTACCAGATGAAACTCAATCCCGCCAAGTGCGTTTTCGGCGTTCCAGCCGGCAAACTGCTCGGGTTTATCATCTCAGAACGAGGGATCGAGGTTAATCCGGAGAAGATCAAGGCCATCCAAAACATATCCAGACCTACTTGTCTGAAGGACGTGCAACGCCTAGCCGGATCGGCGGCAGCCGTCAGTCGCTTCATAAGCCGCCTAGGGGAAAAGGCAATGCCTCTCTACCGGCTATTGAAGAAATCCGACAACTTTGAGTGGACAACAGAGGCAGATGCCGCCTTACAACAACTTAAGGAGGCCCTCATATCTGCTCCGATATTGGCAGCACCTCGATCACAGGAACCAATGCTGCTGTACATCGCGGCAACAGGAGTTGTTGTCAGCGTAGTCTTGGCTGTGGAAAGAAAGGAGAACGAAGCCGCGACGTGTGAGCAACAACCGGTCTACTTCATCAGTGAAGTATTCTCCGCCTCCAAGCAGAGGTATCCGCATTACCAAAAGCTGGCTTATGGTGTATTCTTCGCCGCCAGAAAGCTTAGGCATTACTTCCAGGAACACACAATGACAGTGGTCAGCAAGGCACCGTTGGGAGACATAATCAACAATGCAGAGGCAACAGGTCGAGTTGCCAAATGGGGCATCGAACTTTCCGCCTTTGACATAGTCTATAAACCACGGACCGCCATTAAGTCTCAAGCGCTTGCAGATTTCGTCGCCGACTGGACAGAAGCCATGGAGGAAATGACACTCCCCGAATCAGAATATTGGGTCATGCACTTTGACGGATCAAAGATGCTCAAAGGCTCGGGGGCTGGAGTCGTTCTACGCACGCCTAAAGGTGACAAGCTTAGCTACGTTTTGCAAATCCACTTCAGAGCAACCAACAACGTTGCCGAGTACGAAGCTTTGCTTCATGGATTACACATGGCAAGCGACCTAGGCGTCAGAATCCTCTGTTATGGCGACTCAGATTTGGTCGCGCAGCAAGTAAGCGGAAGGATGCGAAAAGCGCAACAATGGCGGCTTACAGAGCCAAAGTTGACGAATTCGCAAAAAACTTCGCGGGCTACGAAGTCCGGCATGTTCCAAGAGCTGAGAACGAGGCGGCAGACACACTTGCGAGACTAGGGTCGGAACGCAAAAAGGTACCAAAATATATTTTCCTGGAACATTTGCACAAGCCATCCATTAAAGGCGCCGATTTGATGGACCCCGATGCAGAAGAATCGGTAGAAGCGGCAAGTCTCGCTGTCTACCTGACACAGCCGGATTGGACAGTCCCATATCTCGATTTTCTAATCGACAGAAAGTTGCCGGAGGACGATGAGGTGCTAAAAAGGCAGATCATAAGGCGAGCCAAGGCATTCACGATAATAAAATGCGAGCTATATAAGCGAAGCACGTGCGACATCTTTCAGCGATGCATACAGACGGAAGAAGGCCAGGAAATTCTGAAGGACATACATATTGGCACCTGCGGGCATCATGCTTCCGCCAGGTCCATTGTATCCAAAGCTTTCCGCCAAGGTTTCTACTGGCTGACCGCCAAAGAAGACGCCGAGAACATCGTAAAGACATGCAAAGGCTGCCAGTTGTACGCTCGTCAACCTCACTTGCCGGCACAGGAACTGAGGACGATTCCAATCACCTGGCCGTTCGCGGTCTGGGGCTTAGACATGATGGGTCCCTTCAAGAAGGCGCGTGGTGGGTACACCCACCTATTGGTCGCTGTCGACAAGTTCACCAAATGGGTCGAGGCTAAACCGATCAGCAACTTGACGCACGAACAACCACCAATTTCCTCAGGGGAATTAACTCTCGGTTTGGAGTTCCACACAACATTATCACTGATAATGGCAGCAACCTGCCTCAAGGCGACATACAAGAATACTGCAGCGATCTGGGTATCCGGCTTGATTTGGCATCTGTGTCACACCCTCAATCCAATGGACAAGTAGAGCGTACAAACGACCTAGTCTTATCAGGACTTAAGCCTCGTCTCGAAGCTCCATTACACAGGGCAGCCGGCGCTTGGGCAGATGAGTTACAGTCGGTACTATGGAGTTTGCGCACAACGCCAAACAGGTCTACCGGCTACACTCCTTTCTTCTTAGTATATGGCGCTGAGGCGGTGCTACGTACCGACATGAAATACGATTCCACAAGAGTTCAAGCCTACATCGAGAAAGACGTAGAAGGTACAAGACAGGATAGCCTAGACCTGCTAGACGAAGAAAGAGACGTTGCTCTACATCGCTCCGCCTTGTACCAGCAACAACTTCGCCGCTATCATAGCCGGAGAGTGCGGCAGCGAAGCTTCAGAACATGTGACCTGGTTCTCCGCCTAATTCAAGACAGAAAAGGTTTGCACAAGTTATCCCCTCCATGGGAAGGACCGTTTATAGTCACAAAGGCGCTGCTCAATGGTTCCTACTACCTGGCCGACATCCGCGACGAAGACGAAAAGAAAATGCGCAAGAAGGCGGCAGGAAAAAGGGGAACCAAGCGCAAAAGAGGCATTGACGATCCGTTCGAACAAACAAGACGGCCTTGGAATATTGAGCAGCTACGTCCTTTCTACACTAAGCAATTTATAATTGTAATAAGTTAAATATGATTATGAAATAAAAGTCTATGGTTCCTCATCTGTGTTGAGAAGCATGCCATCTTTTGTCTTTTCTTGCAATCATATTTCCCCTATGTATCTAAGTTACTTATCTTTCTAGCTCCGTGCAAAGGTTCAAACTGGTAGATACTTGCAGCTTTCGAGCCAACCCAAAGTAAAAATAAACTTTTTTGCGCCGCCTAATTCCTTTACCTCTGATTACTTATATGCGGTTCGCCTAGTAGTATGTCTTTGACACCAACATGTTGGCTTTGGTCTCTGATTCTAAACGCATGGTTTAGCCCTGGTTGTTTCAGCTAAAGTTACCGGCTGAGGTTTCGTCAACATACAAAAAGGCAAACATATAAGTCAGGGTAAAATTAAGGCGGGCCATATAAATAAAGACAAAATAAAACTTGTCAGCTAGTTTCCGCCTAGCAAAGCAGCAACAAAAGTATATACAAATATTACAAGTCAAAGTTGCATTGTTTCAGGGGCCGACAAATAAGGCTAAAAGGAGGCAAGGACAGAAAGCTATGGTTCGGGGGGAGCGTCTACATCAGGCTTGGGGGCTGACAACTTCAGCCCCGGAACTATCACTCCCCTCCGCCTCGGCCGCGCCGGCAGCTCCAGCTCCCCCTCCGGCAGGCACAGGATGGCGCCGGTAGAAGATTGAAGTGTCCACCATATCGGCAACACGCGTGGCGTAGCCGGCAACGCTGTCCAGAACAACGGCCGGCTCAACCTTGCTGTCGTCTTCATATGTAGACGGCATGCCTTCGGTGACGGCTTCTATCTCCGCCTCGGGGTAGTGCGCCATGAATAACCCAAGTGCGGTCTTGGCACCGCCCCGCGCCGCCGACTTCAGCGAACTCTTGTGCAGTTTGGTCGCCTGCTCCAAGATAGCGGGCACGTCGCTGAACTCGGTCGGTTCCTGGCTGCCGGAGGAGGTGAAGAACTTGGCGGCAAACCGCTTGGACGCCGCCAAAGTCTTGGTGATCAGTTCGCCTAGACGGCAAGGCGATCCAGGCGGGGGCTGACAACCTTGTCGTCGCCTAAACCGGCGGGAACTGTATCAAAAATGAAGCCATCAGTTTGGTTCAGGCTAAGCAAAATGGCAACGTCAAATAAGGAGTGAGAAATTACCAAGGGCCGAGTTATGGAAAGCGGACAGCTCAATCATATGAGTTGCCAACGCATCCTCAACAGTTTGGGCGCGAGAAGTCTGCTTGGAGATTTCCTCGGCAGCCGTCTTCTCTGCCTCCGCCAACTTCTTGCGCAGGCTTTCTAGCTCACCTGTGAGCTGGCTAGATTCCTGCGCAAATTTGAGCTGCTGGGCCTCCATCTCCTTCTGGTGAGCCTCCTTCAACTCCAAGTTGGCGGCCGCCAAATCAGAAGCTTCATTCATAAGAGCTTGCATATCAGTGGACGCCTTCAGTATATCCTGGGCGTGGTCTAGCAGTTCTACAAATATGGATTCGCTAACTAAATGATTGACGGCAACATAAGTCGAAAATATAGCTGAAGGCAAAGAGGATCAACCATACCTTCATCTTTTTTGCGGGCCGCCTCCAACTCGGCAATCCGCAGGTCCTTAGCCTCGCACTCCTTCTTCAGGTCACGGCAGCGCCGGTTTATCTCGACTCGGGAGGAGACAAGCTCAACGTTGGCGGACACAAGGCCCTGCAGGACAAAACAAAGGCATAAAACATATTGTCGAATAACCACTGAGCCGGCAGTCAAATTTCTTTTATTTTTGACCTGGCATCTAAGTGCTCGGGGGAAAGACTATGTATATGCCGGAGTGGTAAAAACTTACAGACAGGTCGCCCTCCAAGTCGGCGAAGGCCTGGGAGGCGAAGTTGGCAAAGGCCAAAGTTGACTCCTTGGCCTCCTTAAAGGTGGACCAAGGGTTCCTAACTTTGCCGCCTCCCGCAGTCGGGGCTGCCCTCTGGGACCCGCCGGCGGTCGCCTCCAGCAACCCTTCCTTGGCGGCGCACGATTGAGCGGCTTCATCGGCCGTAGCCTCAGCCAAAAGTAGGGGAGTCTTGGGAGCGCAGTCGGTGGAGGAGGCCCTTGGCGGAGCACCAGAAGCCGGAGCCGGGGGCTGACGACGAGCGTCACCCATAAAGTTGCCGGCTTGGAGCTGAGGAGTTGGCGGCACGGTAGCCGGCGAGCTTCCTTGAGGCCGCTTACCCTTGCCAAGAAGCCTGGTCGTCAACCGGGAAGTTGCGACCCTTTCCCTGTCAATAAAAAGCAAGCACAGTCAATTGGGTGCCAGTATTGAAGAACTTTGTCGTCTATTAAAGGCAGAATTGAGTACCTTCGGGGGATGTTAATCCCCGCGTTCTCGCCAAGGTTGGCGAGAGCCGGCTCGGTAGCCGATGCGATCCGTTTCTTCCTCTCGGCAATCACCGTAGAGGAAGCGGCGCCGGATGCTTTGCGCTTCTTCGTCTTCCCGGCTTCCGACTCGTAGAAGTCGGGAGCCAGGTCATCCTCCCCCAAGTCGGAGAGCTAAAAAAGAAGACAAGTTTAATGGAGCTCAAGTTTAGCCGGCGAAGCTATCAACAAGGGGCAAGGTACAAGATATCTACCTCGAGGGGAGGGTTGTCGTGGGTGTGCATCGGCACGCCCTCCACCGCCTTCATCAGCCCCGCCTTGACGAGGCTGCGGAGCTGGAACGCCAGGTCGGCAACCGGCAACCTCTCTTCGCTTACGCAGAGAGAGGCCGTGGCGGTAGGCGAATACTGACACATTTTGTGCGGGCTGTACCGCAGGGGGAGGATCTGCCGGCCGAGCCAGCAGATGACGGTGTCGACCCCATCCAGCAGAGGGGGAGCCATCGTCCGTGTGAGGAATTCAATCCGCCTTTGAAAAAGGCGGAGTTCCTCCGTCAGCTTGGGCACCGCCTCGTCCCAGCATGGCCGGGGCATAGGTGGCGCGTTGACGAATTCCGGGATGCCAAATTGGCGGCCCGGAGCTGCCATATCTTGGCAGTAGAAGAATGTGGAGGTCCAGCCCTTGACGGATTCAAGGTATGGTATCTTGGGATACCATTGGCGGCCCTGGCGGCAGTTGAAGGTGACGCTGCCGCAGGTTGCCAGCCCGCCGTCCAGCACAGTCTGTCGCCGGCAACGAAAGCAATATCTGAAGAAGTCTAAACTAGGCCTGATACCTAGGTAGCCTTCGAACAGAGCTGTGAAGCCGGCTAGGACTAAGATGCTATTGGGTGTTATGTTGTGGGGCTGGAGCCCATAGTGATCTAGAACCTCGCTAAAGAAGGCGGAAGGCGGAAGCGCCATTCCCCTAACTAAATGGGAGGTGAGGATTACCCGCTCCCCGGCTCTCGGAGCCGGGATGACGTCTCTGAAGGCGGCCCTCCATTGGCAATCTTCCCGAGTGGGGAGGTAGCCGACGGCCTCCAAGTCTTGGAGGGCGTCTTCGTCGACTATGGAGGGAAGCCAGTAGTGGGACCCGAGGTCCGCCGCTTCCTCTTCCTCGTCGACGGGAGCGCCTCCCGCCGTCGTCGTCGCGGTGTTCGGCGGAGGAGCCGAGGAGACCGCCGCTGGCGCGCGCGCGGTAGAAATCCGAGGGGCGACGGCGGCGACATTGCCCGTCGCCGCCGTCGCGGGACGAGTTACCGCGCCGCCCATCACCGTCGCGGGCGCGGTTTCGGTCGCCGGACCGCTCGACGCCGTGGAAAGGTTTTGGCCGGTGGACATCGCCGCGCGCGGAGGTCGTCGGAGGAGATGTGCTCGCCGGAGTTCGCTCGGAAGCAAGACGCGGAGAAGTGGAAGGGCAAGAGGGCACGGAGAGCAAAGGCAAGGTGGCAAAAATGGACCGTTCGGTTACCTATTTATAGGGCCAGGCGTTGCTCCCTGTGCAACGGCGCTTTTAGTCGGACACGTGTCCAGCATCCGTTGCAGCGCATGATTGCACGATCTCCACGCCTCCTGTTTTCCCGCAATTTGTGATCATGGCGAGATTCCCGCCTAGGCCGTTTTCAAACTGTCGTGAGCCGGCTAAGTGGAATCCGTCAAGAAGAATGCTCGGCAAGATTGCAGAGTAGCCGTCTTTTCCCATGTTGGATAAAGGCGGCCGCATGTCAATATCAAGACACACATGCCTCGTTGATTTTCAGAATGGTTCAAGTCCTGCAGCCGCCAACTTTGGCAGATGAAGAATCAAGAAGAAGCCGGCGCCTGGAGAACTTCAACCTTTCTGGGGGCTAATGTTGGGGATATATCAACTAGGGGTATAACCAACATGGATCAATCCGGCTAGTCCAGGGTGGCCCAAGGGTGGTAAGGCCGAAGCCTGCCGGGCGGCCCAGATAGCTGACGTACAAGGAAGTAGGCGGACGGTCCAAGGAAGGCGGAAGGCCGAAGCCCATCAAGCCACCAAGCCCAAGACGGAAGGCGGCAACTAAGCCGGCTAGGTCTAGGACTCTGTTTACTTGCCGGACAAGTACTTGCCTTGTACCCTGGGGTCTGGCCGCCTATATAAGCCGGCCACCGGGGAGCCTTTAGGGCAGACGCTTCAATACGCATCATACACATTGTAACCTGTTCACGGCTATTGCCTCATAGTGAATTGTAGCAGCACGTAGGATCTCGCCACCGCTGTGGGATCCGAAGCTGGGTAAACTCGCCGTGTTCAATCCCGTCCTCGACGACACCAACCTTCTTCCCCACAATCCATACGCAGGCTAGAGGACCCCCGTCTCCTATCAATTATGCTGATACTACGACAATCGCGACTTTAGAAGTAGCAAGTTTGATTGGACTGAGCAATTTTCCGAGCGTAGGTGGTCCCTTAATAGATCTCTTAGACTTTTAAGGCACATGCTACGCGAATGCTCGAGTCTCACTCCATTCACTGGGATATATTTCACCGTCATCGTAAGATACGGGATGATGTCAAACTAGATGGCATAAAAGTGTTGCAAAGCACATATAGATCTCAATGTGTGAGTTCTATATACTGTATTCCAATCGTTCATTATATGTTTTATACCATGCTATAACTGTATTAAGGGAAAACATTAATACAGGTGTGGTAGATAAACAACCAGGTCCCTAGTAGTCTCTACTAAGACTAGTTTCGTTGCGCGATTGATGATCGAGGTTTTCCGATCATAGGGCATGGCGCCGGTCTGAAGGGGTTACGGTGCAGAAAACAATAATTTTTCTAGCGAACGAAACCCTAACTAGCCATGATCTATCTATCTAGTACATGCGATAACGGTGGCGGAACGGGTTACATTACCTCCATGTAGACCGATAGCGGGGATTACGCTCCCACACAAGCGTTGACGATGAAGTCGTACGTAGCCGACCTCGAGGTCGCGAAGAACTTGTCGCGATGTCGAAGACGATGACACCGGGGTGTCGACGATGATCTGCATCGACGGGGGTCGGGCGGAAGAAGGCAGAGCGCCAGCACCGGGGCTGGTGCGCCAGCGATAGAGGGGAGAGGGGCGCGGCGGCTGCAGGGGCGAGACGACGTCGCCCAGGCTACTCAAAAGGAGTTACCTCCGAGCACTCACAAACATACAAAGCTTAGCGACAACCCCCGGTCATTCAGATCCAGCTGAAATCGCAGGGGTAGATCTTATCTGGAATCCCGCAGAGCAACGGCGCTCTGCGGTATAGCTTGGGTGGAGAGAGATCCCCCCTTCCTCAGCTCGGCGTGGCTCCAACTTGGGAACCACGAGATCGAGGGAGAAATCGGGAATTAATTGTATTTTCCAATGAATTAATCCAATTAATATGCCTTGGTATATAAAGGGGGAAGGGGGTGTGCAAACCCCTTGGCTCCCCCATGTGGGACTAAACAAAGGAGGAGGGGGTTGGTGCGCCCCCACCATGGGCTGGCCGTACCCCCCATGGGGCCCACCCCCTTGCTTGGTGCGGCTCCCCCCCTCTTGGGCCCTCTTAGGGCGCATGTAGGTGGGAGCCCCCTTTTTCCTTTATTTAATTAATATTAAATTAATATAAAAATCTCATTAATTCATAATTAATATATTTATATATAATTCAATATCCCGTGACTCCGAAAACTCTTTCGGACCACCCGAACAACTTTCGGACATTCCTGGAACCATTCCAGACCTCTCCGGAACTCCTTCCGGACCACCGGAACTCTTTCCGGATCATTTCTCTCTCTCCAACAAATCCCTATAAAATTCCAGAACCTATCTCCTGGTGTCACTAAGACCTTAAGTTTGTTACGCTACGGTTCGAGAACACTCCAAACATGGTCGAGACACTCCGCTCACCAATGACCGTCAGGGATACCTGGAAGTATATGACGACCCCTGTGCATTCCACGAATATCGTCGTTGAACCATAAATATGATATTCATTCCCTTTGTCTCTGCGATACTATCTTGTCCGAGATATGATCGTAGACACACCGATGCCTCTGTCGTATCTCGTCACCGGCGAAGGTTATTAACTCGTCTGTGATATTACATCTCCATGACCTAGTCATAAGCCGCGCAGCTATATAGATGCAATATCACCGAGTGGGCCCAGAGTATCTTTCCATTACAAGAATGAACAAATCCCGCTCTTGATCCTTACGTCTTGATGCTCTTTCGGAATACCCAATATGGACACCGTAATTGTCATGCTATATAAGACACAACGTTTGATGCTCTCAAAGCATTCCTACGAAGCATTAATAAGTACGGTCTCACGGTCTAAGGAATAAGCTATCATACTCTTATCTATTGCAAATGACAAACATCGTAATACGATCTTATTGCAATACTTTGCGTATGTCCATCACCTTATTCAACTAACAAGATGACCCCATTGTCAACCGACGTCATTGTCCTTGATCGGGAATCTCGATCAACCGTTGCCCAATGGACTAGCTCATATAGAGGCTTGCTAGGGACCTGGTTGTCTATGTATCACACGTGTATTAATAATTCCGATTAATACAGTTATAGCATAATACACAAACCTATTATAAACTTATGAGATAATGCAATAAATACTACTTATTTATTTGCCTCTAGGGCATATCTCCTTCAGTCTCCCACTTGCACTAGAGTACAAATAAACTAGCTGCATTTTACTTTATCAGAATCCCTTATCAAATAAGAATCATTTGATAATGCTTGCTTGTGGAAGAGTGTTACTGCACAATCCATGATTGTATATGCTTTTGCGATCCACTGACATCAACTTGCTTGATATCACCATGTTGTCTAACAACATATATGCAAATACCGTAACTAAGTGAGACTTCTGTTTCCCAGCGCTTACTCTGATTATATTAACCAAATAACTACCCTGAAAAAACACACTCAGCCATGCAGAGCCCCTTGTAACAATTACAAACTCGCGATATCTACACACTTTCACACCAATGTAGAAAACTTGACATTCAAATGTCAATCCCTTAACTAACGCACTTCTACTTCCAGTAAATTCCAAATTTACTTTCATAACTGCTCTTATTCCAAGAACATCGGTTATATTTCATCGAGCAGATAATATGGTTTCTGTATGATGTCTTATATAACATAATAGACCCACATGTCATACAACCATTACTTTCATGCATCATTACTCTTAATGATCAATTGGATTTTAAAGGACCATCCTTTTGATTCTAATCTGACTCCTCAGATATAATCCAAAACAACTCGACTAACTATTTTAAAATTCCTGTTCTATATTAAAATAGACACTGACTTTCAAATAGTTTCACAACTTCATCCTTCTTATCTATTCTACTGGTACAATTTCACAATGTGTCATTTACACAAGATGAATTCGGCTCCCACTCAAATTATGTCTCCACATATTTGAGAACACACGCTCCCACTCAAAAACGTGTCATCCACATATTTGAGTTCCTGAGCTCCCACTCAAAAAATATGTTATGTACATATTCCACCTGAGTAAACTAACTTTGACTCTCACTTAAATCGACATTTTGGTCTAACCAAAATCATTGATCTATTATGAATTCGAATTCAATACAAACTCCAGTATTACATTAATACAAATCCCTCAGACTTCAAGCATGTCTACATAAATGTAGTCAACAAATTTGATCTTGTCCAAGACACATTTCTTGACAAGGCATGCTACCACGTCTTTCTTATAGTCACATTTCTCATATAACACCTTATATGACGATTAAACAATCTTATTCCTCTAATAAGAATTGCAGCAACAATTACTCTATTAATCCTTTCAAATGCAACTTTGGATTTCCAGACTCAAAAAGCCTTTGTTCGTATTCCGATATTTTCTCAACTTTCTTTGTATCCATAAAGTGCACCTTGATCTGTCAACATGATCCGAAACACTTAATACAATGCTGTGACCTGACAGCGATATTAAATATAACAGCACTTTATTTAGAAGTTTCTTTCATGAAGATATTACGATCTTTATGAAGAGGATTGCAAGCAGAAAACAATTTTCTAGTCTCCCTCACTCTTAATCACTAAACTTTCATTAGCATACATATACTCTTTGGAACACCTTCCAACATAGGTCTGACACTTTATTCCAAACTTCCAATTCCAATCCATAAACCATAATTCGAAAAATCATATTTTCCTCGGAATTACATAGACAACAAACTAAGTTTTGTTTCTATTTGGTTTTGGAATACACTCCCATTAAATGCGAGCATCCTACAAAGAACCATTCATGTATATTCCGAATTATCGTGTAATCATATACATGTCGACACTACTGTCGATCTCACGAATTCTTGTTGAGAAAAACATCTATTTTCTAAAGTGGACATCGACTATAATGTTTCGAACATATTAGGAGTTTCTAGGACCGATTCTGACAGACCATACCTTATTTAAAAAGAGCATGATTATAATTCCCCATATATCACTATATATGACATTATAATTTTGTGAAACGAATTTCCACAAGTCTTTGTATTTAAACCATAATTCAAAAATATTGTCCTTTGATCGAATCATGTGAATACAATGTTCACTAATCTTTCTTCTGAATAACCCCATTTGATCTATTATCAAATTAATTTCAGACTCCATAATTTATCGGGCAAATACTCCTATTTACCAAAATCATGGAAGAATTCGGATCAAGTAGTAAACACCATTAATTAATCATTGAAAATGACACTCAATTAATTTCCGCTAGTATTGCAACTTCAATACTTGATTTCAAGCTTAATCAACTCAGCACTCGAAATACTTAAATCGACCAAAAAACATCCATTTACTTCTTTCATTGCTTTTATGACT
This sequence comes from Poa annua, assembly GCA_026929855.1. Classification (NCBI taxonomy): domain Eukaryota; kingdom Viridiplantae; phylum Streptophyta; class Magnoliopsida; order Poales; family Poaceae; genus Poa; species Poa annua. The sequence goes on along the minus strand of CM049431.1, from coordinate 70,844,008 downwards.
AAATTCGATGGTGTTTGTTCTTTGGACACATAATTTATCATTCCCGCTATTATAAATGTATGTCGTACGCATAATGTAATTGAGATGTGATGAAAATTACTCATAACATGAAACATCTGCTTTGTTTCATAACATAAAACAACTGATGTGTTCTATATGAATAATTATGTCTTGTAACATTCAAGACACCAAACTAGATCACATTCTCACTATTACAAAATGTCTTATCAAAAACTATTGATGATAACTAATATGATATCTCGAGGGCGTGAGCACCACTGGCCATGAACTTGCCATCACTCGTGCACTGTCACGTCACCCTTCGCCACATACTTGTGATAATCAGGGACTGTTTCACAAACAGAACAATTATCAAACACTTTTCATCAAGTATGAGAAGAATACATTTATATCTTCGTATATCAAATATACCCATAGCGTCGAAGAACTCTTCTTCGATGAATCAACTTTTAGAGATTTGAACTTGTTCACGAACGTGAAGAAGCTCACCGTGTCTCTATAGCATATTCACGCACATGCTATTCACAGCTAGGAGGTAAAGCGCAATCTCTATTGCACTGGAGTTCGCTATCTAGAAATCGTAGATATTCGTAAGACTGAAGTAGATGTCACACAACTTCTTCAACTGAGTCTCCAGACAGGTATGCTCCCCATGTGAATGGTCCGGAACTTTCTAAGCTGTCTGAACTTCTCAAGACTCAATTCATCTTTGAAGTGACCTTTGATCGCATCAATCACAACATATGGCTCCAGGTGTTGAATACAACTTTCAACTCTGGTGCTAGGCATACGCTCATGACGACCTTCACTACCATGAAAATATCATGATGCTTACGGAACTCATCATCTTTCTCCTTGCTATCAGAATCATCTGGTCTAACTCCTAACTAATGTTCTAGCACATATAGGATGTTTGTTGTGTTTGGAGAATGTTTCTAAAACCAATGTACCAGCTGATGAAGTTGGACCCGTCGGCTTCTAAGGTAGAATCCGAGCTCTTGAGGAAGCAACCGAAGTGTAGTTCCGTAGTCTCCAGATGTGATCGCAAAAGAGGTAAGATAAGTTTATAATATATAGGTGAGTTTTAGTTCTATAATCTCATTATCAAAAACACACCACACCAAGATTATTATCCCTAAAAATAATAATGGCGATTACACGACCCTCATCCACCACACTACCCCCGATCATCACGGCCGGCAGCACAGCTTCAAAGATGGACATAACATGTCGATCACAACAACTCTGTGACTCGTGCTCGATCTTTCGATCTTCCCGTGTTCCGAGGCCATACCTCTGAGTATGCTAGGCTCGCCAATCAAACCTCGAAGACCCTGCGCGTGCAACATGGCTTACACCCACTGTATGCGAACGACGAGATGTGTGACACCCGATCATCACGGCCTGCCTCATAACGTAGAACTTTCTTGGTGGTGCGCAACAAGGGAGAACACAATTTTGGTATTTGTTAGGGATCATCCTATTTATGATGCTACCGTTGTATATCTAGCATATAAGCAATCAATAGGATGCACACACAACAGCACACAACAATGATGCAATGAAGTGCGATGTGACATGGTCGATGCGCCTGGACCTTCATGGCGCCATGTGCCTGGCCCCCCGGCGCCCCGGCATGGCTCCGAGTCTACAGAGCCCTCCATTGCCTTCGACAGTACGAGTAATATCAAAACTTACCGTAACCATGTCACATAAAATAACGCCTATGCAAAACAAAGTTAGACGCCTCTAGCTTTATTTAGTTTTGCAAGTTTTACGTGGCATATAGGCTTATTCGCAAGAGAATCGCTTCCCTACCTACGAACTTTGTACCACAACGTCGATCGTATAATTGCATGTTTAAGCATCCCTTTCGGGCCCTCCATTGAAAATGCTTTGCCGACTAGAGAGAGAGAGAGACAGACACCTGCCAGCCACAGATACGGTGCAAGCCGTATGTCAGTAGTGGAACCAGTCTCGCGTAAGCGTACGCGTAAAGTTGGTCTGGGCCGCTTCATCAACTCAATACCGAAGGCATCGCAAGTGCACGCTAGAGGGTAGCAAATAAAAGAAAGACACCCTCATTCAACATGAGTTCTAACCGTACCAGCAGTACTACGCATAGATCGGCTCTGATACCACTGAAGGGGTTACGGTGCAGAAAACAATAATTTTTCTAGCGAACGAAACCCTAACTTGCCGGGATCTATCTATCTAGTACATGCGATAACGGTGGCGGAACGGGTTACATTACCTCCATGTAGACCGATAGCGGGGATTACGCTCCCGCACAAGTGTTGACGATGAAGTCGTACGTAGCCGACCTCGAGGTCGCGAATAACTTGCCGCGATGTTGAAGACGATGACGTCGGGGTGTCGACGATGATCTGCATCGACGGGCGTCGGGCGGAAGAAGGCAGAGCGCCAGCACCGGGGCTGGTGCGCCAGCGACAGAGGGGAGAGGGGCGCGGCGGCTGCAGGGGCGAGACAACATCGCCCAGGATACTCAAAAGGAGTTACCTCCGAGCACTCACAAACATACGGAGCTTAGCGACAACCCCCGGTCATTCAGATCCAGCTGAAATCGCAGGGGTAGATCTTATCTGGAATCCCGCAGAGCAACGACGCTCTGCGGTATAGCTTGGGTGGAGAGAGATCCCCCCTTCCTCAGCTCGGCGCGGCTCCAACTTGGGAACCACGAGATCGAGAGAGAAATCGGGAATTAATTGTATTTTCCAATGAATTAATCCAATTAATATGCCTTGGTATATAAAGGGGGAAGGGGGTGTGCAAACCCCTTGGCTCCCCCATGTGGGACTAAACAAAGGAGGAGGGGGTTGGTGCGCCCCCACCATGGGCTGGCCGAACCCCCCATGGGGCCCACCCCCTTGCTTGGTGCGGCTCCCCCCCTCTTGGGCCCTCTTAGGGCCCATGTAGGTGGGAGCCCCCTTTTTTCCTTTATTTAATTAATATTAAATTAATATACAAATCCCATTAATTCATAATTAATATATTTATATATAATTCAATATCCCGTGACTCCGAAAACTCTTTCGGACCACCCGAACAACTTTCGGACATTCCTGGAACCATTCCAGACCTCTCCGGAACTCCTTCCGGACCACCGGAACTCTTTTCGGATCATTTCTCTCTCTCCAACAAATCCCTATAAAATTCCAGAACCTATCTCCTGGTGTTACTAAGACCTTAAGTTTGTTACGCTACGGTTCGAGAACACTCCAGACATGGTCGAGACACTCCGCTCACCAATGACCGTCAGGGATACCTGGAAGTATATGACGACCCCTGTGCATTCCACGAATATCGTCGTTGAACCATAAATATAATATTCATTCCCTTTGTCTCTGCGATACTACCTTGTCCGAGATATGATCGTAGACACACCGATGCCTCTGTTGTATCTCGTTACCGACGAAGGTTATTAACTCGTCTGCGATATTACATCTCCATGACGTAGTTATAAGCCGCGCAGCTATATAGATGCAATATCACCGAGTGGGCCCAGAGTATCTTTCCATTACAAGAATGAACAAATCCCGCTCTTGATCCTTACGTCTTGATGCTCTTTCGGAATACCCAAGATGGACACCGTTATTGTTATGCTATATAAGACACAACGTTTGATGCTCTCAAAGCATCCCTACGAAGCATTAATAAGTACAGTCTCTCGGTCTAAGGAATAAGCTATCATACTCTTATCTATTGCAAATGACAAACATCGTAATACGATCTTATTGCAATACTTTGCGTATGTCCATCACCATATTCAACTAACAAGATGACCCCATTGTCAACCGACGTCATTGTCCTTGATCGGGAATCTCGATCAACCGTTGCCCAATGGACTAGCTCATATAGAGGCTTGCTAGGGACCTGGTTGTCTATGTATCACACGTGTATTAATAATTCCGATTAATACAGTTATAGCATAATACACAAACCTATTATAAACTTATGAGATAATGCAATAAATACTACTTATTTATTTGCCTCTAGGGCATATCTCCTTCACGGTCGGCAATGGAAGTCATATCGTTAGGTGTAACGATGTGATGGACATACCCAGTATTTATAGGACATAGTCGTTACGCCTTAAGACCGTGAGATCAACTCTTATTGTTATCCCTGTAAGATACTTTGATCGCACCAAACGTCATATCTTATATAGTGTGACAATGATAGGTGATACTTTTGGGTATCGGAAGGGGGTAGTTGAGACGAGGGGTCAACATCGGGATTTGTCAGTCCGCATAGCCGGATAGATACTCTAGGGCCCACTCGGTGAGATTATGTCAAATGAGTTTGCAAACATGTGACTAGGTCACCAGCTGAATGGATAGACGTCGCCTAGAGGGGGGGGGTGAATAGGCGATTTAAAACTTTTTCCGAGGAGCCGGAATATCTGGTCCAAGAGTGACCAGGAAATTCCGGTATGCTTGATAAAGGCGGAATAAAACTAGAAGTTTACTTTAACAAGCATACAACCTAGATAAAAATACTAGGCTCACCTATGTGCACCAACAACTTATGCTAAGCAATACAAGTAACAAGGTGATAGCAAGATATATGACTTCAAGCACGAAGGCTATCACAATGTAAAGTGCATAAGTAAAGAGCTCGGGTATAGAAATAACCGAGGCACGCGGAGACGAGGATGTATTCCCGAGTTCCACCCAAAGGGTGTACGTCTCGTTTGGAGACGTGTGCGCGACCACAACAGGTTAGCCGCAACTCCATAAAGGCTCACCTTCTTCTCCTGATGAACTCAACCACAAAAGGTTGCGAGTTCACCTTCCACTATTGATCTCCTTTGGGGCAGAGATCGAATCCCGTACAACTCTTGAGGCACACACCCACAACTTAATTGGGGGCTCCCAAGTCTTGAGGCACACACCCACAACTTAATTGGGGGCTCTCAAGTGACCACACAAGGTCTTGACCACAAAAGGTCTTGGCCACAAAAGGCCGGCCACAAAAGGCGTCTAGGGTCCAAAGACCCAAGAGTAACAAGCTCACAAGTATCACCACCACGAATCCTCGTGGAGGGCTCAAACCGATGCAAATGCAATGGCAAGAGCACACGAAGTGCTGAAGTCCTTCACTCTCAGATTCCAACACAACAACAAATGTTTATGGGGGAATAAGAGAGGAAGAACAAAGGAAACCACAAAGGAGTCAAATCCTTCACTCCCAAATCCCACCAAAAACAACTAATGCTTATGGGGGGAGAAGAGAGGAAGAACAAAGAAGAACCACAAAGGAACTCCAAGAACTAGATCCACTAAGTTCCCCTCACTTAGAGGAGAGAAAGATTGGTAGGATTGTAGATCTAGATCTCCTCTCAGCTTTCCCTAAAGAATATGGAAGATTCAATGTAGGGATTGAGAGTGAAGTGAGCTTTCCAAGGTCAACAATGGAGTAGGAGAGAGGGGAAAGCCGTGCTGCCTTGGATTTTTCGAGGAAATATAGCCGTTGGCTGTTTCGACACTCGGAAATTCCGGTATAAGTGAGACTCGGAAATTCCGGTTACCCGGAAATTCCGAGTCCATGAAATTTCCGAGCTGAAATTCCGGCTGGAGTCAGAACCAAAACCAAACTTTTCCTTAGCCGTTTCTGGAGGACTTTTCTGGGTGCACTCGAAAATTCCGGTATATGGAAATTTCCGAGCACAATTTCCGGTTCGAGTCAGAACCAAAAGTCCTTTTTTCCTTAGCCAAAACTGGAGGGCTTTCTGGGTGCACTCGGAAATTCCGATAGACGGAAATTGCCGAGCACAATTTCCGACTGGAGTCAGAACCCTTTTTCTCCTTTCCTTAGCCGTTTTCTTGGATGAGCTGGTGAACCGGAAATTCCGGTAGAGCGGAATATCCGGCCCCAATAATCCGAATCAGCAAAACACCGAAACGAAAACTGCTATAACTTTTGCAAATGAACTCCAAATGAGGTGAGACCAATTTTGTTGGAAAGATAGCGACGATGAGCACCCAACAAATTGCATCCCATAAATAGAGTAAAATCGACACACATGGCAAGGTGTGGGACTTTCCTCATGGTAGAACCGGTAATATTTCCGCCACCGAAAACGCAACAAGTTGTCCAAAGTAAAACCAAGCTCTAACTCCTCACCACCATAAAAGCCAAATAAGAACCAAGAAATATGATATGCCAGGTATGCAAAGGTTTGAGATCTCCACAACGATGCGATCAAGTTACTAACTTGAGAGCCCCTCTTGATAGTACACCTATCTATCCTATATCCCTATCAAGATCATACCTTTGCCTTGAGCATTCCACTTGAGTTGGATGATGACTATCTTGATCTCTTCAAGTGGATCATCTTTCTTCATTGTGCGTCCAATCACTTGCTTGATGAACCAATCACTTGCTTGATGAAGACTTCTCCAAATACTCCCCCATGCTCACAATGGGAGAGTCTCGCTTAGCTTCATCTTCATGTATCCATTGCAAGCACCAAGCATAGGATCTCTTCAAGAAGCTTCTCTTGATCTTGGTCTTGGTCTTGCACATCTCAACTTGATGACAATCACCACATGGCATCATCCTCCATGAGCTATATGAAATCTTCATTTGATGCAAGCCATGGGAAGATACCTAACCTCATATAAAGATACCACACACACATATATCATGGGTTAGTTCACAAAGCTATGCGGACAAGTGTTTACCATCCCAAGAGATACATGATCGCTCTTGGTACATCTTGTAGCTTTGTGTGTTGATCAATATCTTGATCAACCTTGTATCTTCCAACATTTCTTCACTAATATGATGTCTTGAATCCTTCAAGACATACTTGCAATATGCTCCACTCAACACATAAGCTTCAAGAGTCCAACACATGAACTCCACAATTCCATGGACATGATCTATAATGATATCTCAATGCAAACATTAGTCCATAGAGATTGTCATTCAATTACCAAAACCACACACGAGGGAAAATGCTCTTTCACCAGCTGACATAATATCATAGACGAGTAGAAGATAGCGATGTCGGTAACGAGATCATGCAAGGTATGGAGATATCTGAGAATGATGCTCGGACACGCTAAGTATCGCTATGACAAAGGGTTTAAGACTATACGTCCAGGTTTGATAGATGAAAGTCATTCGTTATATCACAGGGATTAATTCATGGGGTCCACGCCTACGAGTTAGTCATCGATCATAGAGGAGTCTTGATCATACCTGTGATTATATCGAACCGCTAGGGTAACACACTTAAGGGGTTTCGACAAGACAACCGAAAAGGAAAGAGATCACCGGGATCGTCCCGAGAGGGGTCCGATGGAGATCGGGCAGCGCCGAAAGAGTTTTCAGAGCTAGGAAAAATTATATATATTATGTTTGATATTAATTAGTGTAATTCATATGCAAATATGATTTTATATATTTATTTTCGAATTTATTTAGGCTGATTTCCCTAAATGGGCCTTCTGGTCGAAAGAAGGCCCATGGGGGGGAAAACCCTCAAGGGAATTTTGTGGGGGAGGCTTGGCCGGCCTAGGTGGGCCAAATGGGGCCCACCTAGGGCCGGCGCACCATGCCTTGGCCGAACCAGGCTGTGGGATAGTCCCACATTGTCTGGCTGGCAAGGTTGGCTCCCCCCGGGAGCCTATATAAGAAGGGGCACCCATGGCCTTTTAATTCACCAATTAATTTCCAATTTCTCTCTCGATCTCATGGTTCCCTTGTCGGAGCCGCGCCGAGTAGAGGAGGGGGATCTCTTCCACCATAGCCCGTTGCCGCGCTGCTGGTGTTCCGGTCCAAGTCTTCCGCTGCTCGTCCTGGACTGGAGCTTCGGAGGCCGTCGTCTCCACGGTATGTGTGTGACGCCCTGCGAGGTGCTGCGCTAGCGGTACTCGGAGGCCTACTTCCTCCACCCGACCTTGGGGTCATCTTCGTCGCGCCGAGTTCTCCGCGACCTAGAGGTCGGCTACGTCGTCTTCGTCGTCAACGCTTGTGCGGGAGCGTAATCCCCGCTATTCGGTCTACGAGGGTATGTATTCCGATCTCCGTCGTACTACTATATCTGCATAGTGTAGATCTTGGCTAGTTTAAGGATATGGTTGCTAGGAATTTTTTTGTTTTCTGCGCACGATCCCCTTCAATAAGATGACCCCATTGTCAACCGACGTCATTGTCCTTGATCGGGAATCTCGATCAACTATTGCCCAATGGACTAGTTTATATAGAGGCTCACTAGGGACTCTGGTTGTCTATGTATCACACATGTATTAATAATTCCGATTAATACAGTCATAGCATAATACAAAAACCTATTATAAACTTATGAGATAATGCAATAAATACTACTTATTTATTTGCCTCTAGGGCATATCTCCTTCACATCTTACGCTTGTTGTTCTCATTGTTGGAGATCCCACAACGTTGCTCGAGCTTCCAGCCCCCACGTCATGCACGTGAGGCTGCGGCGACCACAGGTGATGTGCGCGCTTGCTCGCAGGCGCATCCCTATGGCTCCCGCTGCCCTGATGTGTCCCCCACAGCGGCGACCGGATCCGAAGGCCATTGATCCGCCACTTTGAGAAAATGGTATAGCGCGTGTGAGGGCTTTCGGTCCGACCTGCGGTTCTTTAGCCACCAATTTTCATCAAAACCGCCGGTTTAACCACGATTCCACCGGTTTTTCCGGTTTGGTAGCGTGGCCGGTCCTGTCCGCTTAACAGGCCGGTGAGGGCTCTTGGCCCAGTTCTTTTGATGGCTTCTCCGAGAAGCTGCCCCTTCCCCAGCTTTTCTAGCGCGCGTGAGGGCTTTCGGTCCGACCTGCGGTTCTTTAGCGACCGGTTTTCATCAAAACCGCCAGTTTAACCACGATTCCACCGGTTTTTTCCAGTTCGGTCGCATGGTCTGTCCTGTCCGCTTAACAGACCGGTGAGGGTTCTGGTTCTAGTTTTTCCGGTTCAACTGGCGGTCCTGTTTGGTTTTTTAGGCATCTCTAGTCGTTCGGCCCCCCAGGTTTCGGCCCGGCGCTTTTTAGCCTTAACGCCGGCGCTAACCAAAACATAGAGAGGGGGGGGGGGCGCGATTTCACCAGCCGTTCGACGCACCCAGAAAAACACATGGAACATAAATTTCAAAGTCCTACTTCCCGTCCCCAAAAATTAGCCCGAGTTCGGCGATCCAACAGCCACAATTGGTGATCATACAAAAAACACCACAGTTTGGCGAGTGATCATACAAAAAAAAAACGCTACAGTTGGGCGATCATGGCCGCATTCGGCAGTCAGACAGAGGCCGGCGCGGCGTCGACGTCGTAGATGGGCGCGGTGGTCGGAGGTGGCGCCGAGCTTGGAGTGACATCCTCGGTGTTCTCGAGGTCGACGACGGACGCGACATCCTCCAGGTCGATGGCCGTCGCAGCTGTTGTGGTGTTCTTTGCTTGGGCGGTCTCGAGGTCGATGGCGGGCGTCGCAGAAGTAGGCGTCGCAGCAGGCTCAACATTCGGCGTCGCCGAGCTTGACGGGCTGGTGGCCGGCCGGCTGATGTCAGTGAGGATGAGTCGGCGCTGTGCCATGAACCATGCCCTTACCTCGGGGCCCATCGCGTCCGGATCGCCGCCGCCCACGAGAACGGCGAGGTCGTGGTTCCTCTTCTTCGCCTCGGTGCTGGTCCTGAGGAGGTCGAGCTTGACCTTCGAGTTGTCCATGACCGCCGCCCACCGCTGTACGGAGGTCTCGTCCCTTTTCGCGGTGTGGGCCTGGGCGTCGGCGATGCAGGTCTCGATTGACGCATCTAGCTTTGCCGCAGCCGGCGTGGCCTCCCTCGCCGCTTTGGCTTTCTTGTAGCCCATTGGGGGACGACCATCCAAAGTAGCTGCAGCCGGCGCGTCCGGGACATTCTCCCTGTTGGCCTTCGCCAGCGAGCGGCGTGTTTCGGTCCACTTCTCACATCCCTCGATGATGACGAAGACGTGCAGTCACTTGAAATCCATCTTTTCGTCGTCATTGTACGCCTCCAACATCCGGCAGAGCTCCATCTCCCGGTTGGCCCCGCTCTTCGGCCTGTCCTTGACCTCCTCTTGTATGCCATGTCACTTGTTGCAGGCGGTCTGCATGAGCGCCCAATGGTTGGACATCGCCTTCTGGCCGCGCTTTGTTAGGCACCCGGTGAAATTGGGGTCGATCATGTGGCGCTTGTCGTATGCCGTCTTGATGCGCTTCCAGTAGTTGTCCATGGCCTGGTTGGCGACGTGGATCGTGTCGAAGCTGGTCGCTTTCCATGCCTCGGCGAGGAGGACATCCTCCCTGCTCGTCCACTTGATGCGAGGCTCGACGGGCGGCTTTGGGTGCGTGGCCTGGGAGCCCTTCCTGGGACGACGACCGCCCGTGTCGCCTTCCTTGGCTGGCCCTTCCTCCTCACCCTCGGTCGCCTGCGTCTCATCCCCTCCTCCCTCGACCTCCTCCGTGCTGATGCCGCCGAAATCGATGCCACCTATCAAGCCCATGGGAAATTCCTCGCCCGGCGCCGACAAGAAGCCCAGGGATGCTGTTGCCGCCGCCGAGCCCGTGGGAAATTCCTCGCCCGGAGCCAACAAGAAGCCCGAGGATGTCGCTGCCGCCGCCGAGCCCGTGGTGAAGATCTTGTCCATGCTGTCGTTGTGCATCCTGAGCATGGACTGCGTCCCGAAAGTGGGGGAACGGCGCAGCGACGGCGAAGGCACGTAACCTGGCGAGCCGGCGTACATCATGGACGGATGGTGGGGGAAGTTGACGTTGGGGTCAAAACCGCCAGGTAGTTTGCCGTCGGCGTACCCAGGCGAGTACCGTGGAGACGCACAAGAGTGCGGCGACGACGATTGCGACACAGATGCTTGGCCCCAGCCGCCGAACTGGGGATGGGGATGGGGATGAGGATGAGGGGAAATGCCGCCCCTACACTTGGTCGGCGGCGCCGTAGACGCGGCTGGAGTTGGCGGCTCCACATCTTCATCCTCCGCCTCCTGCTCCTCTTCTTCCTCGGCGCCAGCTTCGCCCGCGTCCAGCTCCCTTTGCCGCTGCTTGTGCTCCCTCCCCCGGCGCTGGATGTTCTCCGCCCTCCGGCGCTCCTGCTCGGCGATCCATTCTTTGTTGGTCATGCCCGGCGGCTTCTGCTTCGGCGCTCGCGGCTTGCGCGGCTTCTTGGCGGAGAGAGCGGCAAGTGCGGCGACGGCGGTGGTTGAAGCTCGGTGATGCACACGGTGGGTGTGTTGTTGGGAGACCCCAAGAGTAAGGTGTGAAGTAGTGCAGCAACAAATTTCACTCAGTTAGGAAACCAAGGTTATCAATCCAGTAGGAGATGAAGAGTTCCCTCGAGGTTGTTAGTGGAGACGTTGGCACGACCCAACACCATCGTCAGCAACAGACGTGGAGCCTGCACACAAACAATCAAGATACATTGCCCCAACTTAACAGTGAGGTTGTCAATCTCATTGGATTGCTATAACAAAGGATTAAACGTATGTGTGAAAAAAATAGTGTACGTTTGAAGAAAGTAACATGTTTGCAGTTGTGCTTTTATCAGATTAATGAGAACGACCGGGGTCCACAGTTCACTGGTGGTGTCTCTCCATAAATAATAACATTCATCCATGCCTGGTAAACAAACTACAGCTAGGCAATTGTCAGAATAATGATGAGCAACCCAATGCATATACTATTGATATGGTGTCTAGTGTGAGATTCATTCGGGCATTACAACAATATACATAGACCGTTCCAACCACATCTATGACTAATAATCCATCTTCCAGTTAGCATCCGCACCCCTTTCAGTATTACGTTGAATACAACCGATTACCGCCTAAAGCACTATGTGTAAAGTAAGTAAGTAACATCATACTTAGACAAAGTACTACTGTTTTATCCCTAGTAGCAACAATACATCTACAACCTTAGATCTTTCTGTCACTGCCCCAAATTTAATAGAGACATGAACCCACTATCGACCATAAATACCCCCTCTTGGAGCTACGAGCATATACTTGGCCAAAGCACACACAAGTAACGAAAAGCAGGTAAGATCATTAAATAGCACACACATGATATATTACGAAGCAATAACTTTAGTACTCAATATTCATCGGATCCCAGCAAACACAACATGGAGAATTACATAAAGATGATCTTGATCATGATAGGCAGCTCACAAGATCGAAACATGATAACACAAGAGGAGAAGACAACCATCTAGCTACTGCTATGGACCTGTAGTCCAAGAATAGAAAGCTCACGCATTAGTCCGGAGGCGTTCATAGCGACGTAGAGGCCTCCGAGGACGATTCCCCCTCCCGGCAGGGTGCGGGGAAACAGTTCTGATCTCCCCCGAATTGGTGTTGACAACGGCGGCAGCTCGGGACCCGTGGAGGAAAAAGTGATTAACCGTCCGATGTTTTTAGGTCAAGGGGCTATTTATGGGTGAAAGAGCAAGGTTGGTGGGCGCCTGAGGGATCCACATCGCCTCCTGGCGCGGCCAGGCTTGGGCCCGCACCACGAGGTGGTGTGGGCGTCTCGCGGCCCCTCTTCGTCTCGTCTTCGGTTCCTCGTGACGCAAATATTCCAAAAAAATAATTTCAGTTTGTTTTATTTCCAATTTGGCGAATATTTCCTTAAGTACTTTTATGAAACCAAAAACAGCAGAAAACAGGGAACTGACACTATGGCATCTTGTTAATAGGTTAGTCCCAGAAAATGCGCAAAACTATATAAAATGCATATGAAACATGTAATAACATGATATAACATAGCATGGAACATAAGAACTAATGTTTATCCTGGATACGCTGGCGCGAAACGGCGCTAACCGGCGCTAAATCGACTTCTGGGGGGCGGTTGGTGGTTTTTTTTTCTTCCGCCGGCGCTAAAAAGGCATCTTGGGGCGGGGGGTGCTGGGGGGACGATTGGAGATGCCCTAACTATGTCTACAAGTCAGTGAAGGGGATTGCATGCAGAAAACAAAAAAAAATCCTAGCAGCGATATCCTTAAACTAGCCAAGATCTATACTATGCAGATATAGCAGTACGGCGGAAATCGGAATACATACCCTCGTAGACCGAATAGTGGGGATTACGCTCCCGCACAAGCGTTGACGACGAAGACGACGTAGCGGACCTCTAGGTCGCGAAGAACTCGGCGCGACGAAGCCGACGAAGATGACCTCGGGGTCGGGTGGAGGAAGTAGGCCTCCGAGTACCGCTAGCGCAGCAGCTCGCAGGGGGTTACACACATACGATGGAGACGACGGCCTCCGAAGCTCCAGTCCAGGACGAGCAGCGGAAGACTTGGACCGGAACACCAGCAGCGCGGCATCGGGCTATGGTGGAGAGAGAACTCTCATCCTCCTCGGCGCAACTCCGACAAAGGGAATCACGAGATCGAGGAGAAATCGAGAATTAATTGGGTGAATTAAAAAGCTAGGGATACCCCTTCTTATATTGGCTCCCCGGGGGGAGCCAACTCACCAGCCAGGCAATGTGGGACTAACCCACATGCCTTGGTGCGGCTCTAACAGGTGCGCTGGCCCTAGGTGGGCCCCATTTTGCCCACCTAGGCCGGCCAAGCCCCCCCCACCAAATTCCCTTGAGGGTGTTTCCCCCCATGGGCCTTCTTTCCACCAGAAGGCCCATTTAGTGAAATCAGCCTAAATAAATTCGAAAATAAATATATAAAATCATATTTAAACATTAATTACACATATTAATATCAAACATATTATATATAATTTATTCTTGCTCCGAAAACTATTTCGTCGCTGCCCGATCTCCATTGGACCATTCGCGGGACGTTCCCGGTGATCTCTTTCCTTTCCGGTTGTCTTGTCGATACCCCTTAAGTGTGTTACCCTAGCGGTTCGATATAATAACATACATGATCGAGACTCCTCTCCGAACAATGACTAACTCGTAGGCCTAGACCCCATGAATTAATCCCTGTGATATAACAAATGACTTTCATTTATCAAACCTGGACGTCTAGTCTTAAACCTTTTGTCATAGAGATACTTAGCTTGTCCGAGTATCATTCTCAGATATCTCCATACCTAGCATGATCTCGTTACCGACATCGCTATCTTCTACTCGTCTATGATATTATGTCAGTTGGTGACCTAGTCACATGTTTGCAAACTCATTTGACATAATCTCATCGAGTGGGCCCTAGAGTATCTATCCGGCTATACAGACTGACAAATCCCGCTGTTGACCCCTCGTCTCAACTACCCCCTTCTGATACCCAAAAGTATCACCTATCATTTTCACACTATACAATATATGACGTTTGGAGCAATCAAACTATCTTCCAGGGATAACAATAAGAGTTGATCTCACGATTCTAAGGCGTAATGACTATGTCCTATAAATATGGGTATGTCCATCACATCGTTCAACCAACGACATGACTTCCATTGCCGACCGGCGCCATGCCCTATGATCGGAAAACCTCGATCTTCAATCGTGCAACAAAACTAGTCTTAGTAGAGGTAACTAGGGACCTGGTTATTTATCTACCACACATGTATTAATGTTTCCGCTTAATACAGTTATAGCATGGCATAAAACATATAATAAACAATTGGAATATTACCAATAAACTATGTTTACTAAGTGCCTTGTAACATCCCAACATTTTATAATGTTCACAAATCACTAAAATTTAAAACTATTGTTTTGATTAAAATAAAATATTGAATACATAAGAAAACCGACTATAAAAGACTACAAACATATTGAAAGGGTTTAATATTTCAAATATCTTAGTTTAACATTGTTTTCAAAAGCTGTTTCAAGTTAAACATTTTATTATCCATTGTATTTCTTAAAACCTCAACATCTAATTTGACAAATGTGTTACAAACTTTCAAACCATTTTATTGAAACAAAAAGTGTTTCCAATTAAGCATTGCATTAACTTAAATTACTTTCATTAATTTTCAAAACAAAAAATGATGAATATATTCTATATAAGAAATGAATTAAACCTAAAATCATTTCCAAAGTTGTTTTATGAAGTTTTCAAATGAATTATCTTAATATAAAATATAATGGTGCACAAAATAAAATTGAATTAAAATTTAATCTGTTATATATTTTCTATTACTTTAAAAATATTTATATTCTATTATTCTACTCTTATGCCAAAATAAAGATGAATAATTACAGCAAAATGAGTTTTAATAACTTGATTTCAAACATATTTGAATGTGGGTAATTTCATAAACTTTATTTAACCCCAAATAAATTATAAAATCCCTAATTTCAAAGTTAACCTAAAATAGGCAAAATTGTATTTTATGAATATTTCAAAATATTATTTTTCAAAAATGTTCAAAACATGCCCACAACTGGTTTAACACAAAGATAATATTTTTACAAATTTTTAGAAATTTACTTGAGTTCATTTGGACACTTAAATCAAAAGTTATGAAATAATAAAATAAAAACAGAAAAGAAAAAGAAATTACCTGGGTGACGTCATCGCTGATGTCACTTCGTCTTCCTCCTCCGGCGAAAATCACGGCCGAGATTCCCGCTTTCGATCTCTTTCCAAATCCAAGCGAAGTTATCGAGATTCGGTTCCCGTGTTCGGCCTATAAGAACCCCCAGCTCCTCCGCCGCGTTTCCCCTCTCCTTCCTCTCTATTTTGCGCCTCCAGGCCGCCACAACCGCTCGTCGGAGTTCGTGTTTCCCGCCGGCATTTTTCTTCCGATTCCGGCGAGGTGAGCCACCCCTAGCGCCCGAGACCCCCTCCTCCTCTCTTTCTCGCTGACGCGCACCTCCTGACGCGTTGCCCGCTCTCCCATTGCAGTACATCGCACGGGACACGTCCGACCGGAGCTCGCCAGCGCCCGAACCACCTCGCCCTCTCCTCCTTGCCGCACCGAGACGCACCGCTCTACGCCACCATCGCCTCCAGCACGCCGCGCCGCACCTCTCCGTGCCCTCGACGATCCCGGAGACCCCCCGGAGCGCCGTCCCCGTCCTCGACCGATCGCTGCTCCGCCGTCGTCGCCATCTCCGGCGAGAAGCGCCGCCACGGTAAGACCTCCTCCTCCTGACCGTCCGATTTAGATCGAGCGGCGTAGATTAGATCTCAGCCGAATCGGTATCAGCGAACCAGAGCCTGCCATGTCGATGCCCATTCAGCGCCTCGTCAGCGCCACGTCAGATCCAGTCAGCGCCCAGTAAACAGATCTGGCATTTTTGCAGAAAAGCCCGTGCCACTTAGAATTGTTATAACTTTTTATTCACACATCCAAATTTGATAGATTTTATATATTTGGAAAGCCCTTGACATGTAGAATATTTAGATCTGTTAGATTTCAAATTTGACTTAGTATAAATTATTCAAATTTCAAATGGATGATTTAAGTATATGTGTCATAACTTTAAATCTGTAAATCCAAAAATTGTAAATAAAATCGTTTTAGAAACTTTAGAATATGTGTTATATTATGCCTCTGTTATAAAATAGTTTTGAGTATTATTTGATAATTTAATACTTGTATGTTTAAATTAAATAGTTTGAATAATTTTTTGATATAACTCTTGATAGAAAAATCATTTTTGAGTAAATCCAATTGCAATAAATTTAATTAAATCACCTCTGTCTATTAACACCATTTATAAAAAATGTGTTATAAAAATTAAATCACATAAAACTTTAATCTATATGTTTTCCTTTTATTATATTTTGCAAAAATAGAAATTAATTAAATTGCACTTATAACCTCATGCATATTTATAAAGAAATCACAAAAGTTATTTTGATGCTTTCTTGTGATTAAAAAGGGCATTTCATGCATAACTTATTTTATTATATAGTTATACTCCTTATAGGTAAACTCCTCCCTCATTTTCTCTAAGTTAGGGTTATTTTTAAACTAAGTATTTCGATAAATGTGCTATGCATTAGACACTTAGGATTTTCAACATGGAGATAGAAGGCCAATGAAGGACTTAGCCAAAAGAAGACTTCAGAAGTATCTTCAAGGAGTAGAAGCACTTAGAAGAAAATCAAGAAGAAGTTCATGAAGACCAACCAGCAATATTTTCTAAGTCACACTTCCTCACGTTCTTTCTCCCTTCTCCTCTGAGACTTCATGAAGACTAAGTTAAATCCAAGATCAGCCCCGATGATATAAGAATCCTCAAGTCTGAAGATTTATCAAGTCTACCAAGAATTCAATCAAGACGTCACCAAGAAGAAAGTTACAAGTCTGGAGATGAAGCCTAGAAGACCAACTACATCTTTCTTTCTATCTTTTCCCTCTTTCCTAATCTTGTCTTTTTAGAGTTAAACAAATTTTGATCATGATGTTATCATCTTTGAAGTTTGTTGGATCCTAGCGGCATAATGAGATGAAGCGGCCTGGAGACAAACCTTACATGTCCACGTACATGAGACCTGTTCCACAACTTAAGTGGCTGGCCGGGTGTCTGTCTCTCTCACTATAGTGAATATCCAATTTACAAAGAGTTGATAATAATTGTTGATCACCTTGAAGTATAAACTTAGTATTTTTCTAAGTATTTTATGCACATCATGGCTAAGCCATTTGAGTGCTTATTCAAGATAATTTATAACAAAGTTATTTTGTCCAACTTCTGACCTTAGTCCTTAGTCATTTTTGACCAACACATTTCCTTGCATTAACTTAAAAGATTTTCATGGCATGACATGCATCTCTAGTCCTTAGAAATAATTTGCATATCATGCATGACATGTTTTCCTTAGAAGTTTTATAAAACTTGTATGTTCACTTTGTATATGTTTGTATGCATTGTGTAGTTGTGTTTTATTTGGATTGTTGTATTGTTGCTTGTCTATTCTGTTTAGATTGAACGGAGAGCTCCGAGTTACGTTGAATAGGGTTTGTGAGCAAAGACATCATTCAATGGCAATGGCACACCTCATAAACTTCCTACTATTTTCTATATGCATTACTTAGTGTATTTTTATATAAGCATGTGTAGGATAGTATTGCTATGCTAAACCTGTGTAGAAATTCCTTATTCCTGTGCCTAGGTTCCTATGCAATACTTAGTACAATTATTGATGCTATGCAATGGATGAAAAGTTTTACAAAATGTTAAGTGACTACTCAAGGCTGTGCTCATGGTTGTCGTCGCCTAGGATGAATTTTTATTCTACTTAGGGCCGTGAGCATGGTGGTTTTCACCTGAGAGTACACATCCACTAAGTTAATGAATCACCTGGGTGGATTGGTTGAATGATTTATGTTGAGAGGCTACTCAGGGCTGTGCATGTGGTGGTCTTCGCCTAAGGTAGTTCCTACTATACTTGGGGCCATGAGCATGGTGGTTTTCACCAGAGAGTGCACTTGTGGATGGCCACCCAGGGAACAGAGGAATCTGAAGAACTCCGAGTGACGATTGCTTCTAGTGCAGCCATTGCCAATGGGCTCTAGCTTGATCAATTATGTTGTGTGGACTCTCTCCAGCTTGATAAGCAGATGTAGAGGTGTTAGGTGGAACAGGTCAAGCCAGAGTGGGAGGGAAAATGCTTCTGAAAGATCTCGTCTCATTCTTCTCATTTTCCTTATCACTATAAGTGTGTAAAGGATAGTTTGGGTTGAATGGGTACAATGGTGAACGTGCACAACCTCTGCAAAGTGTAAAACTAAGTACTTAGCCGTGTCTCCGGTACGGACAATTTGAGCAGCTGATCACGGACGTCAACGGAGGATTCCACCATTCCAACTTCAAAATTAAAACTTGATGGGTGAACAATAGAATGAGACAGTGGTTTTCATGCCACGAATGTCTCGAATAGAAGAAAAGTGTTTTCCAAAGAGTTAGGAAAAATTGGATTTATGCAAAATAGCCTTGAACTCCACCAGCCAAATATGCATATAGGTTATAGAGTTATTCCACTAAGTGTCAACCATAGTGTCACTTGCCAGACTCCATTTTTAATGGAATCTGACCCACGTTGTTGCAATATTTTTCTTATTGCAGATTGATCAGTTGACGAGTGAGGTTTCATCTAAAGGTTTCGAGTCTACAACCAACATGTTTTCGCCTATGGCAGCATGAAAGTGCTAGAGACTCACTGCTATTGTATTTTTGTTGTGT
Source organism: Poa annua (assembly GCA_026929855.1). NCBI lineage: Eukaryota > Viridiplantae > Streptophyta > Magnoliopsida > Poales > Poaceae > Poa > Poa annua. The sequence goes on along the minus strand of CM049431.1, from coordinate 70,824,854 downwards.
ACTATTCCAAAGCTAGCTTTATGCTATGCAACTTGAATTGAATTTTGTAAGTCTAGATCATCGATGTAATAAAAATTGATACTTTGTTGTGATATTACATCGTAAACTGTGTGTGCAAACGAATCGATCCAGTGATTTGCACCATACACAGGTATCTGCCTTATTTAAAATGCAGGTACGCTACATGCCTCTAGGGCATATTCTGTAACATCCTGGAAATTTTCAAATTTTGAAAAATCAGAAAAATTTAAAACTTTTGAAAACCTATTAAGTATTTTACTTTGAAAAGAAAATTCAAGCATTTCATTCATGCACTCATGCATTCATGCATCAACCTCATTTCATCAGGTTGCTTAAATTAAATAAGAGTTTGAAATTTAATATTTATTTATATGTTTGTTTTGGAAATTATTCCATAAACATGTTATGTGTATCTTTTATAATATTCCAATTTATTAATTTTTATTTTTGGGAAAGAATACTACCAAAAAGTTCTAAATTAAACAAGCTTTCCAAAACATATTTTTATGAATTTTTATGAAAAGTTTTGGTTAAGTTTAAAAATCATATTTGAATTAAAAGTTTGAAAACAGAAAATGATTTGTCAAAAAAAAAAGGAGAAGAACAGCCCGACCCAATCTGGGCCGAAGCCCATTTCCTCCCTCTCACGCGCGCAGCAAGTTGTGGCCCAGCAGCAGCCCGCTTCTCTCTCTCTGTCGCTGACGTGTGGGTCCCACGGTCATCTCCTTCACCGAATCCTAACAGAGTTATATCTCTTCCGAAGAAGACCGAACGGAACACGATCAAATCGCGGCGATTTCTTGCGGGATAAGAAGCCCGTGCCCCCCCATATAAACTCCATGAACTCCTCTTCGTTTCCCCTCAAAAATTTCCATCTACGAGCCGCCAGGCTGCCCGCAGTTCCCCGCCGCCGCGCCGCCACTACCGCCGACGGATTTCTCGAATTCCGGTGAGCCTCTGCAACTCCGAAGCCCTACCATCTCCTCTCCTCACTTTGTTTCCTTCTTGCGCATCTCGGTGACACACTGCTTTGGTTTTCCCCGCACTGGAGAGAGCAGTTGGTCTACGACCAAAGACTACCGCCGCCGGTTGCCGCTCCGACGAGGAATTGGAAGAACGCCGCAGCGCCGAGGACCCCGAGCTCGCCATCATCACCCCCTCGTCGCCCGCAATCTCCTGGTACCCTCCTTCTCTTCCCTAGACTCGTAGAGCGTTACGACCCGCAACACCGGCCATGGCGCCACCGCGGGAAGAGTTCACCGGCGCTTCTCCGGCCGGCCGCGCCGCCAGTTCTAGGTCGGGTAGATCTGGGACGTTAGATCGCCATCTAACGGCTGCCTTTTAATGATCTCTCCGAACTGGTACCGTCCAATCAGAGGCAGCCACGCGGATGTACAGTCAGCGCCTCGTCAGCAGCACAGTCAGCGCCACGTCAGATCTGTTTTTCTGCGATTTTTCTTAAATAGATTAAAACTGGCAGTTTTGCAGAAAAGCCCCTGTATCTTAAATCTATTATAACTTTTTATTGGTTTGGCCAAATTTAACAAACTTTATATTTTTGAAAAGCTCTCGGCTTGTAGAATATTCTAGCACTGTTGGTTTCTGTTTTGAGTTTGTTTAAATTATTCAAATTTCAAATTATGAGTTTAAGTAAATTTGACTTAAATTTAAATCTATAAGATCAAAAATTGTAAAGAAAATTGTTTTGGAAACATTATAATATGTGTTATATGATTACACTATTAGAAAATATTTTTCAGTATTATTTGGACTATTTCAAAATCATAATTTTAAATGGAATAAAGTTTGAGTAATTTTGACATAACTTTTGATAGAAATATTATTTTTGAGTAAATCCAATTACTATAAATTTGAATGACTAAGTATTTGCAGTAGGAATTTTCTACTAATCATTGTGGAATTATTTTCTGTTTATTTTGTAAATAATATTGATTTAATACTTTTAAAAGATATTTTAATGAATAAAAAACTAATTAAAAATATATTAAAATTAACTTTATCATATATTCGAAATTATAAAGTACTTAGGCATATTATGAACACTTTGGTCACCAAAAAGTACTTAGAAATATTTTGCCTTCTTAAAACAAAGTAAATTCTCTATTAGAAAATATTTGATAAATATTCGAGAATACTTTCCTTAAGAAAAATTTCAACACTTAGAAATGCTAAATCCTTCCTTAGAGAAATTTAGCATCTACAAACTTAGTTGTTTTTATTTTGTTAAGTGTTGTCCCTAGAAATAAAAGGCATTGCATGCATAGCATATTGTATTGTATAGTTATTGTTTTCTCTAAGTTAGGATTATTTTGAGCATAGTGTTTTGGTAAAGTGCTACAAAATGAAGACTAGAAGATCAACAAAGACTTAGAAGAAAAACAGACTCTGGAAGCAGCTCCAAAAAGTAGAAGCACTTAGAAGAAAATCAAGAGGAACTGCAAGAAGACTATTCCCTTTTTTTCTAAGTCTCTCTCTCTTTTATTTTCTTCCCTCTTGGACCTCGTGGTGGCTAAGTTATATCCATGACCATCCCTGGTGATGTACAAATCCTCAAGTCTGAACCATCAAGTCTACATGATTCAATGAAGACATCACCAAGGAGAAATTACAAGTCAGGAGATGAAGCCTGGGGAATCAACTCTATCTTCTCTGTATCTTTTATGTCTTCCTATTCTTCTTCCACTTTGGACATAAACCAAGTCCTTAGTGATTTTTACCAAGTCCTTAGAGTGCTAATTGAAGATGAAGGAAACCACAAGGGAGTTGAAGAATTCAAGATCAAACATGATGAAGACTAGGAGCAGTCTTACAACTTAGTCAAGATTGACATATAGCAATTGATTTTATGACCTTGGTCTTTAGTCATATCTGACTAACACACTTGCCTTGCATTCACTTAGAATAATTTATTAGCATGGCATGCATCTCTAGTCCTTAGAAATATTTTGTACATCATGCATAACATATTTTAGCATTGTTATTTTGTGTGTATGTTTATTTGTCTTTGTTTGATGTGTTAGAAATTTCGGAGGGAAACGACAACTGTTGTAGCTGCTGTTGCTATTCTTCTTGTTGCCAAGGCAAGTGGCACACCCTCATAAATTTCCTAAGTATTTTCTATGCATTACTTAGTATGTTTATTATATGCATGTGTTGGATAGTATTGCTATGCTGAAACTACTATATCCCTTACACTAGTTGTGTCTAGAATCCTATGGGTAACTTGGTAGAAATATTGACGCTATGCTAAAGTTGTTTTGTGGAAAGTAAATTTCTACTAAGTTAAAGAAACTTCTGGGTGGATGTGGCAAGAGGATGGAGGTTAGAGTTGAGTGGCTGCTTAGGCTCATTTAGGTGGGTGCACCTGGCTAAGACCCAGGCTCATTTAGATGAGTGAACCTGAGTACGTACACTTGAGGATGGCCACCCAGGAACAAAGGGACCAAAGTTTTCTCCAAGTGAAGATGCTTCCAGTGCAACCACGTGGTATAATGGCTCTGCCTTGACTTTTCCCCAAAGGTCTCGTCTCAGGCTTCTCCTTTCCTTTTCACTACATGAGGGTCAAGGACAGAAGGGTTGTTTGAGTCTCGTGGTGAAAGTGCACAACCTCTGCAGAGTGTAAACTAAGTACTTAGCCGTGTCCCCGGTTACGGACAATCTGAGCAGCTGATCAAGGATTCAACGGAGGCTCCCAACATTTCAATTTCTAAGTTAAAAGTTGATGGGTGAACAAGGGAAGATGAGATTATGGTTTTCATGCCATACTTGTCCTGATTTCAAGAAAAGTGTTTTCAAAAGAGTAGGAAAAATTGGCTTTATGCAAATTAGCCTTGAACTCCACCAGCCAAATATGCATATAGGCTTTAGAGTTATTCCATTAAGGGTCCACCATAGTGTCACTTGCCAGACTCCATTTTTAATGGAATCTGACCCACTCTGTTGCAAATAATTATTTGTTGCAGAAATTTCTGACGAAGAGTAAGGACTACGTTTGGGTTTCGAGTCTGCACCAACATGTTTTCGCCTGTGGCGTGTCATGAAGTTGGAGGCTCATTGAGGATTTATTCCGCTGCTTTATTGTTTTGAGCTAGCTTTAAGCTATGCAAAGATGTATCGAACTATTTTTTTTTTGTAAGTCTGGATCATCGATGTAATAAATTTGATGCTTTGTTGTGATATTACATCGTAAACAGTGTGTGCAAATGAATCGATCCAGGGGTTTGCACTATACACAGGTACCTGCCATATTTTTAGTGCAGGTACGTTACAGATGGTATCAGAGCACTGTGTTGCCTGTAGATTCGAAACCCCTAAGTCTGGATAGAAATAAGATTTGGCCATAGGATTGAAAATCTATTTTTATTCAGTTTGTTAAAACAAAACTTTACTAATTTTCCTTCTTGTAACTATCTTATCTATTTGCTTTCTAAAAATACTATATCTTCTTTTTAGATGACCAACCTCTTTGAATCACTCAAGAAGGGACCAGTGATGACCATGACCCTACAATGTGAGACTGATTTTCCAAAAGCACTTAAGGATAACATGAAGATCTTGGGCCTTGAAGGAGAAGTAGTATACAAGGGATTTCCTTTCATGGGTGAAGGTCAGGAGTACTGGTGGGTGCAACTCCATCTATACAAAAGCAAACAAGATAACCACAAGACCAAAGCCTACTGCATGTTCACCAACCCAATACTGTACACATCATTCTTTGACTCAGCAAGAAGTGCAGCATGCGAAGCCATCAAGAACCTTGGAAGAAGACTTCGATTTAGGCTTCATAACACCCAAAAGTATCTTGATGAACTCAAGGAAATAGGAGAGGAACTTGATGCACTCAGGAAGGACATAGACTAGACCATCCATCTATGAGAGTAATGGGATCCTAATGATGTATTGACCTATCAAATTGTGGTATGGCAGTACCATCGTATGTGTTCTCCATAATATCGGTGTACTACGTTCGAAAACGATTAGTTAGGTTTTTCAAAAAAAAAACAAGTTTGGAAATTTAATGATTGTGCTATTGCTTGTATGGGTAGGAATTTTTTTTCCCTAGTACCCTTCTATCTTTTACTTATCTATGCTAAAACCCACAGATGCCTCCCCGACGTGCTCCTGGGAACAACAACAACGACAACAACAATGATGCTATGCAACAGTTGATGGCTGCCCAAGCCCAGTTGATGACTATGATGACTCAGTTCATTGCAGGGGGCCACAACAACAATAACAACAACAACAACAATCCTCCACCGCCACCACCTCCCCAAGTGGACAGACTTACCAGGTTTCTGAGGCTTAGGCCAAACAAGTTCTCAACCTCCACTGAGCCAATGGTGGCTGATGATTGGTTGCGTTCTGTACAAAAGGATCTGGTGACAACTGAATGTGATGATGCTGAGAAAGTCAGGTTCACCGCACATCTTCTTGAAGGACCTGCTGCCCAATGGTGGGAAACCTATCAGATTACTCACCCATTGGACACCTTGACCTGGGAGGAATTCAAGGAAGGATTTCGTAATGCTCATGTCTCCACGGGGATTATGAATCTGAAACAGGAGGAGTTTCGCAATCTGCGTCAGGGTAACAGAAGTCTTAAGGAGTACATGGATGACTTTCATGCCTTGTCTCGATATGCTCCTGAGGACATTGATACAGATGCAAAGAGGAAGGCAAAATTTCTCAAGGGACTATGTGATGAGCTGAAGATACCTCTGACAGTTGCTTATGCTCCAAACTATCAGATACTCCTCGATCAAGCAATCACCCTTGAAGATAGCATGAAGAAAGCTGAAAACAGGAAGAGGAAGATGAACAAGCATTCCTCTGAACCCTCATTCAAAAAGCATTTTATTCATGATGGGAACCATGGTCACAAACTTGGAAACCATCATAGTGGAGGAAGCAACCACAAGCATCATGAACACAATGGTGGATTCAAGGGAAACGGACACGATGCTCCTAACCACAATCATCGTCCAAATGTGGAACCCAAGAAAAACCTCAATCATATCACATGCTACAACTGCAAGAAGCAAGGACACTACTCCACTGACTGCCCAGAAAAGAAAGGGGACGAGGCCGCTGTCAAGCCAAATCCTTTTGATAAAGGATATGCGAACCACATCACCGTGGAGGAAGTGAACGGTACATTTTAAATCAAGTTTTAATATTGAAGTTTCAGTACCAACAAAGATTTCTTTTAAGGATGGTAGCCCACCCAGTTAAACCAGTCACAACCTTTTGCTAGCCTTCTCGAATCTCGAGGACGAGATTCCTTTTAAGGGTGTAGTCTGTAACATCCTGGAAATTTTCAAATTTTGAAAAATCAGAAAAAATTTAAAACTTTTGAAAACCTATTAAGTATTTTACTTTGAAAAGAAAATTCAAGCATTTCATTCATGCACTCATGCATTCATGCATCAACCTCATTTCATCAGGTTGCTTAAATTAAATAAGAGTTTGAAATTTAATATTTATTTATATGTTTGTTTTGGAAATTATTCCATAAACATGTTATGTGTATCTTTTATAATATTCCAATTTATTAATTTTTATTTTTGGGAAAGAATACTACCAAAAAGTTCTAAATTAAACAAGCTTTCCAAAACATATTTTTATGATTTTTTCTGAAAAGTTTTGGTTAAGTTTAAAAATCAAATTTGAATTAAAAGTTTGAAAACAGAAAATGATTTGTCAAAAAAAAAAGGAGAAGAACAGCCCGACCCAATCTGGGCCGAAGCCCATTTCCTCCCTCTCACGCGCGCAGCAAGTTGTGGCCCAGCAGCAGCCCGCTTCTCTCTCTCTGTCGCTGACGTGTGGGTCCCACGGTCATCTCCTTCACCGAATCCTAACAGAGTTCTATCTCTTCCGAAGAAGACCGAACGGAACACGATCAAATCGCGGCGATTTCTTGCGGGATAAGAAGCCCGTGCCCCCCCCATATAAACTCCATGAACTCCTCTTCGTTTCCCCTCAAAAATTTCCATCTACGAGCCGCCAGGCTGCCCGCAGTTCCCCGCCGCCGCGCCGCCACTACCGCCGGCGGATTTCTCGAATTCCGGTGAGCCTGTACAACTCCGAAGCCCTACCATCTCCTCTCCTCACTTTGTTTTCTTCTTGCGCATCTCGCTGACACACTGCTTTGGTTTTCCCCGCACTGGAGAGAGCAGTTGGTCTACGACCAAAGACTACCGCCGCCGGTTGCCGCTCCGACGAGGAATTGGAAGAACGCCGCAGCGCCGAGGACCCCGAGCTCGCCATCATCACCCCCTCGTCGCCCGCAATCTCCTGGTACCCTCCTTCTCTTCCCTAGACTCGTAGAGCGTTACGACCCGCAACACCGGCCATGGCGCCACCGCGGGAAGAGTTCACCGGCGCTTCTCCGGCCGGCCGCGCCGCCAGTTCTAGGTCGGGTAGATCTGGGACGTTAGATCGCCATCTAACGGCTACCTTTTAATGATCTCTCCGAACCGGTACCGTCCAATCAGAGGCAGCCACGCGGATGTACAGTCAGCGCCTCGTCAGCAGCACAGTCAGCGCCACGTCAGATCTGTTTTTCTGCGATTTTTCTTAAATAGATTAAAACTGGCAGTTTTGCAGAAAAGCCCCTGTATCTTAAATCTATTATAACTTATTATTGGTTTGGCCAAATTTAACAAAATTTATATTTTTGAAAAGCTCTCGGCTTGTAGAATATTCTAGCACTGTTGGTTTTCTGTTTTGAGTTTGTTTAAATTATTCAAATTTCAAATTATGAGTTTAAGTAAATTTGACTTAAATTTAAATCTATAAGATCAAAAATTGTAAAGAAAATTGTTTTGGAAACATTATAATATGTGTTATATGATTACACTATTAGAAAATATTTTTCAGTATTATTTGGACTATTTCAAAATCATAATTTTAAATGGAATAAAGTTTGAGTAATTTTGACATAACTTTTGATAGAAATATTATTTTTGAGTAAATCCAATTACTATAAATTTGAATGACTAAGTATTTGCAGTAGGAATTTTCTACTAATCATTGTGGAATTATTTTCTGTTTATTTTGTAAATAATATTGATTTAATACTTTTAAAAGTTTTTTAATGAATAAAAAACTAATTAAAAATATATTAAAATTAACTTCATCATATATTCGAAATTATAAAGTACTTAGGCATATTATGAACACTTTGGTCACCAAAAAGTACTTAGAAATATTTTGCCTTCTTAAAACAAAGTAAATTCTCTATTAGAAAATATTTGATAAATATTCGAGAATACTTTCCTTAAGAAAAATTTCAACACTTAGAAATGCTAAATCCTTCCTTAGAGAAATTTAGCATCAACAAACTTAGTTGTTTTTATTTTGTTAAGTGTTGTCCCTAGAAATAAAAGGCATTGCATGCATAGCATATTGTATTGTATAGTTATTGTTTTCTCTAAGTTAGGATTATTTTGAGCATAGTGTTTTGGTAAAGTGCTACAAAATGAAGACTAGAAGATCAACAAAGACTTAGAAGAAAAACAGACTCTGGAAGCAGCTCCAAAAAGTAGAAGCACTTAGAAGAAAATCAAGAGGAACTGCAAGAAGACTATTCCCTTTTTTTCTAAGTCTCTCTCTCTTTTCTTTTCTTCCCTCTTGGACCTCGTGGTGGCTAAGTTATATCGATGACCATCCCTGGTGATGTACAAATCCTCAAGTCTGAACCATCAAGTCTACATGATTCAATGAAGACATCACCAAGGAGAAATTACAAGTCAGGAGATAAAGCCTGGGGAATCAACTCTATCTTCTCTGTATCTTTTATGTCTTCCTATTCTTCTTCCACTTTGGACATAAACCAAGTCCTTAGTGATTTTGACCAAGTCCTTAGAGTGCTAATTGAAGATGAAGGAAACCACAAGGGAGTTGAAGAATTCAAGATCAAACATGATGAAGACTAGGAGCAGTCTTACAACTTAGTCAAGATTGACATATAGCAATTGATTTTATGACCTTGGTCTTTAGTCATATCTGACTAACACACTTGCCTTGCATTGACTTAGAATAATTTATTAGCATGGCATGCATCTCTAGTCCTTAGAAATATTTTGTACATCATGCATAACATATTTTAGCATTGTTATTTTGTGTGTATGTTTATTTGGCTTTGTTTGATGTGTTAGAAATTTCGGAGGGAAACGGCAACTATTGTAGCTGCTGTTGCTATTCTTCTTGTTGCCAAGGCAAGTGGCACACCCTCATAAATTTCCTAAGTATTTTCTATGCATTACTTAGTATGTTTATTATATGCATGTGTTGGATAGTATTGCTATGCTGAAACTACTATATCCCTTACACTAGTTGTGTCTAGAATCCTATGGGTAACTTGGTAGAAATATTGACGCTATGCTAAAGTTGTTTTGTGGAAAGTAAATTTCTACTAAGTTAAAGAAACTTCTGGGTGGATGTGGCAAGAGGATGGAGGTTAGAGTTGAGTGGCTGCTTAGGCTCATTTAGGTGGGTGCACCTGGCTAAGACCCAGGCTCATTTAGATGAGTGAACCTGAGTACGTACACTTGAGGATGGCCACCCAGGAACAAAGGGACCAAAGTTTTCTCCAAGTGAAGATGCTTCCAGTGCAACCACGTGGTATAATGGCTCTGCCTTGACTTTTCCCCAAAGGTCTCGTCTCAGGCTTCTCCTTTCCTTTTCACTACATGAGGGTCAAGGACAGAAGGGTTGTTTGAGTCTCGTGGTGAAAGTGCACAACCTCTGCAGAGTGTAAACTAAGTACTTAGCCGTGTCCCCGGTTACGGACAATCTGAGCAGCTGATCAAGGATTCAACGGAGGCTCCCAACATTTCAATTTCTAAGTTAAAAGTTGATGGGTGAACAAGGGAAGATGAGATTATGGTTTTCATGCCATACTTGTCCTGATTTCAAGAAAAGTGTTTTCAAAAGAGTAGGAAAAATTGGCTTTATGCAAATTAGCCTTGAACTCCACCAGCCAAATATGCATATAGGCTTTAGAGTTATTCCATTAAGGGTCCACCATAGTGTCACTTGCCAGACTCCATTTTTAATGGAATCTGACCCACTCTGTTGCAAATAATTATTTGTTGCAGAAATTTCTGACAAAGAGTAAGGACTATGTTTGGGTTTCGAGTCTGCACCAACATGTTTTCGCCTGTGGCGTGTCATGAAGTTGGAGGCTCATTGAGGATTTATTCCGCTGCTTTATTGTTTTGAGCTAGCTTTAAGCTATGCAAAGATGTATCGAACTATTTTTTTTTGTAAGTCTGGATCATCGATGTAATAAATTTGATGCTTTGTTGTGATATTACATCGTAAACTGTGTGTGCAAATGAATCGATCCAGGGGTTTGCACTATACACAGGTACCTGCCATATTTTTAGTGCAGGTACGTTACATATTCCCTTCAGTCTCCCACTTGCACTAGAGTAACACTTAATCTAGTTTACAACTTGGTAAAAACTCAACACCCATAGCATCTTGGTGCCTGCTCGTCTCGTGGAAGAGGAATACAGTCAATAGATCTCACACATTGAGACCTATATGTGTTTTGCAACACTTCGATGTCACCTGGTTTGACATCAACCCGTATCTTACGATGACGGTGAAATATATCCTAGTGGATGGAGTGAGACTCGAACATTCGCGTAGCATGTGCCTTAAAAGTCTAAGAGATCTATTAAGGGGACCACATACGCTCAGAAAACTACTCAGTCCAATCACACTTGCTACTTCTGAAGTTGCCACATATTTCTATACCTATGTAGATTATGCGACAGTGCATTCATATGCGACTTCGCAAGCTAACCATGTCTTTCTTCAAAATAAAGGACATCTCCTATATGAGATTTCTAGTTGTATGGGCCAGTGTAATAACTTGCATCATCGTAACCGTTTTACGGCAAGTTGTCTTTCCACTCTTACCCTTTACTAGAAAACATATCTTCAGTTCTCACAGACACTGAAGAATATACTTAACGTTTGTTCATTGATCCACACAGGGATCACTCTGGAACCTGTTCTTCAACCAAGAAATCGGGTCACACCAAGTCGGGATTTCAGTCTGATAGAATCTATGTCTGATACATAGAGAATGTCGAACATCATTTTCTATCACTGAAAATGCCAAGATAAACTTAATACTTTACCTAGTCATACAAGCAAGAACCATTTTCTTTGCTTGTTCTATTCTGAAACACTTCAGAATCTTATCTTAGGAAATATTTCGACCTAATGTTATTAAGCCCCTTACGATCTATACAATTATAAATCGGATGCCTAATACTCCTAACTTCATTTCATAGAAAATTTAATCACTTAAATAATCCTTTACACTCTACTATAGGATCTGTGTCATTCAATATGTCGTTACATACAAAATCACGAATGACATCTAGCTCCCACTCAAATATGCCTTCCGCATATAAGATCAAGGAAAACTACTTAGCTCCCACTCAAATCGCAAATGCAAGTTTCTTCAACTATTTTGGACAACTCCAAAATCCTTTGATCACATTATCAAAGTGAAGATTCCAGCTCCGATATGCTTGCTTCAGCCCATGAATGGACAACTGAAGTTTGCATACATGTTAAGAATCCTTAGGATCACCAAACCATTGTTGTATTGATTACAACTCTTTCTTAATGACACTATTAAGAAACATGGTTTCCTTATCCATCTATCAATTTCTCATTCGAAATTATAGTAATTGCTAAACGACCCGGAATAGATTTAGGCTTCGCCACTTGAGACAAAATCTCGTTGTGGTCTACTTTTGAATCTGTCAGAACTATTTCACGACAAATCGATCCTTATCAATATCTACTCTCTCATAAAATTTCATATTCTATTAACCGCCTAGATGCCATCAAGAAGATCTCCCAAGTCATTACCTGGTAACCGTATATGGATTTTTATTTCGGATCATATATGACTCATAGCAATTTCTCGGACTTAGGTCCACCATCTCTTCTTCGTAGTTCGTAGGTCTGTCATATTCCATTAATATGACCTTCAAAACAAGATTGTCGTAACACACAGTGTGGAACACAACCTCGTACGCCTACGTTCTTAGTATGAGCTCAGAGCATCATGATCTTGTATCATCATCTTTTTCAAGTTGTGGAACATGACACCGTAAACACTTTCCGTTGCGCCACTCTGGTGTCTGGAGAGTAAGTTCATCAACTTCATCTTGCTCTACTTTCTTTCTCACTTATACCCCTAGACAAAAAACTATTTCTTTCGCAAGATATATCTCGGCAACGATTTTGCCTATGTCGTGAGACATGTACCCAACTAACTCTTTAGGCACGGTACACTACAAAGATTAATCCATTTTAGGTTTGATCACATCGAAACACTAAATTGCTGAAACGACAATTTAGGCTAATAGCCATGCCATCACTCAAATGGTATTGTCTCCATGGATTTAAATTGTTTCCCTATTATCGAACGTGAGTGTTACATTTCTACCATATGACTCTAATGATCACAATAATTCAGTAAGAGATTTATTTACCACACACTATCTGATAGGGTGCAATTACGACATCCTAACATACCATAACATTATGGTGTTCCATGAGACGTAATTTGTGGAACTCTTCTCACAAGTCTTCCAATGATATGCCACCATTATAACTCAAATCTTTATTTCCTCGATCTGTATCACAGGAATTTGATTCTCTTGTTAAGTTTATTTCCTACTTCATTCTGAACTTTTTTGATCAAATCAAAATTTCCAGACTAACATTACCTTAGTGGATATCCATGTATCTACTCGGAATATTCATGAAGTCTATGAAATAAAAAACTTCCACTACACGTTAAAGTACTTAATTGATTCACATACACCCATATGCACGATTCTCAACAAGCTATACTCAAAACGTTCAGTGAAGTTCACGAAATAAAGGTCTCCACTACCCGTCAATTACTTCATTGAACCACATATATCTATATGTATGACTATCAATAAGTTATATGCCCGTTTTCCGAAAACGGTGTCTTAGTTATTTTGCAAGTGTCAAAGATCAAATCTAAGGACTTGTAGATCCATCCGGTATGGAGCTAATTCATTGATTATAACATTGACATGAATTAAACGGTAGTGCCACACATATGTGGTGTCTTTATTAAGTTTGTATCCTTTGGCATTAATATTATGAATGTGGGAGCTTCTACCATCTAAATTCAAATCGGCATATGATCATTACTTCATAAATATAGGACAATAAATTTGTCACTAATAGATATGAACAATTGTCTCGCTAGAGGAGACACACTTATAACGATCATACTAACAGGCGATCATAAAGAATTTATTCAAATGGTAGATCTAGAGGGAGAGTGTCTATGGCCATCACAACATATAGTCTGCCATTATCAACACGCAATGTCGCCTCATCCTTTCAAGTTACTCAAGCAGTAAACCTGGTTTTCATAAAACATGACTAGTATCAAAAACTTAGTCACTACTGCGAGTACTTGCTTAGGTAAAACATTCATAACATGTATATCATATATACACCATCATCATTGATGACTTCTGGCGATCTGTTTCATCTTCTTGATACTTCCAACGTAATCAAGAACCATGAAGGTGAACGATTCCCCTTGCATGACATAGTCTATGGCATAGCATTTGCACTTGGCAACGACGTCTGTCATCCAGTGATCGAGCTGAGCGAGGCGTCTCAATGTTCATCAAGTATGACCATATGTCATCAAGTATGACCAATGTCATCAAGTATGACTGCCACGTGCTCCTTTCAATAGTGTAATCTCTTCCATCTTGGCTGAGAAGACAATCAGTCAACGTACTGATAAACTTCATCAACCCAACTTTAGGGGTACCCCGAGTTTAGCGACCATCTCATATGTTCGCGACCTAATAACTCGTACCCACCGTTGGTTCTCTATGACAGAGATCATAGCATACACTGGACTATGATGATATCATCCGCACAAAACCTGATAATCCAAATTATCTTTTGTTAGCGGAATCTACGGTTTTATCTCCTAGCGGGTATTGTATCACAAAGAGCTAACGGTTTAAACAAGGTGTATCTTCAAGATAAAGTATAAAACTATGAAGTTTGGACCCAACCTTTTAAGTTTCTCAACCGCAGGAATGCGCCTAATTTTAAAAGATGCTATTACATTGGTTAATATCTACAAAGGTTTGCAAAACAGACTTTGTTCATTATATTTTGAGTTCTAGTATTTTAGAAAATAACTATCCGAACTCCCACTCAAACGAATATCCCTCCTGGTCGTTTAAGCGATTGCACGACCCTCATCCATTGCACAACCCCTCATCGTCAGAGCCGGCAACACAACTTCAAGGGTAGACAATTGTCAATCACAACAACTTTGTGACTCATGCTCGACCTTTCGGCCTCCGTGTTCCGAGGCCATATCTGCATATGCTCGGCTCGCCACTATAACCTCCATGTAACGCTTGTGCAACATGGCTTACACCCACTGTATGCGAACGACGATATGGCTGACACCCGATCGTCACGGCCTGCCTCATAACGTAGAACTTTCTTGGTGGTGCTCGTTGGAGGAAGAACACTAGTGGTATTTTGAAGCGATCATCTGATATATAACTACCGCCGTGTAACTAATATATACTAATATATATAATCACACAATATAAGATGCACACAAAACATCAAATGTAATGAGATGTGATATAGTCCATTGCGCCATGGTTTTCTTGGCGCCCGCAGTTCATAAACAATTTAATAAATGTAGCTTGACCATATCACATTGCCCTTGCAAAATAAAGTTAGACGCTTCTACTTTATTTTTTACATATTTTACGTGGCTCGGGGCTATCGTAAATACTTCATACCTACGAACCTTATGACCACAACAACGATCCAATAATTGCATGTTTAAGCATCCCTATCGGGTCCTCCATTGAAAATGCAAAGCCAACTAAAGAGAGAGAAACAGACACCCACCAGCCACAGATATGGTGCAAGCCATATGTCAGTAGTGGAACCAGTCTCGCGTAAGCGTACGCGTAGAGTCGGTCTGGGCCGCTTCATCAACTCGATGTTGCTGGAATCACAAGTGCACGCTAGAGGGTAGTTGAAGGAGATATGCCCTAGAGGCAAATAAATAAGTAGTATTTATTGCATTATCTCATAAGTTTATAATAGGTTTGTATATTATGCTATAACTGTATTAATCGGAATTATTAATACACGTGTGATACATAGACAACCAGGTCCCTAGTAAGCCTCTATATGAACTAGTCCATTGGGCAACAGTTGATCGAGATTCCCGATCAAGGACAATGACGTCGGTTGACAATGGGGTCATTTTATTAGTTCAATAAGGTGATGGACATACGAAAAGTATTGCAATAAGATTGTATTACGATGTTTGTCATTTGCAATATATAAGAATATGATAGCTTATTCCTTAGACCGTGAGACTGTACTTATTGATGCTTTGTAGGGGTACTTTGAGAGCATCAAATGTTGTGTCTTATATAGCAGGACAATAACGGTGTCCATCTTGTGTATCCCGAAAGAGTATCGAGACGTAAGGATCAAGAGCGGGATTTTTTCATTCTTGTAATGGAAATATACTCTAGGCCCACTCGGTGAGATTACATCTATATAGTTGCGCAGCTTATGACTAGGTCATGGAGATGTAATAGCACAGACGAGTTAATAACCTTTGTCGGTAACGAGATACAACAAAGACATCGGATGTCTATGATCATATCTCGGACAAGGTAGTATCGCAGAAACAAAGGGAATGAATATCATATTTATGGTTCAACGACGATATTCGTAGAATGCACAGGGGCCGTCATATACATCCAGGTATCCCTGACAGTCATTGGTGAGCGGAGTGTCTCGACCATGTCTGGAGTGTTCTCGAACCGTAGCGTAAAAAACAAAGATATGTTCTGGAATAATATAGGATTTTTTTGGAGAGAGAGAAATGATCCGGAAAGAGTTTCGGTGGTCTGGAAGGAGTTTCGGGAAGGTCTGGAATGGTTCCAGGGATGTCCAAAAGTTGTTCGGGTGGTTCGGAAAATGTTTCGGAGTCACGGGATATTAAATAGTATTTAAATATATTAATTATGAATTAATTATATTTTATATTAATTTAATTATTAAATAATAAAGGAAAAAGGGGGGCTCCCACCTACATGGGCCCTAAGAGGGCCCAAGAGGGGGAGCCGCACCACCAAGGAGGAAAGGGGGCTTGGGCCCCTAGTCCAACTTGGACTAGGAGAGCCGGCCGAACCCTCCTCCCCCTCCTATTCCTTTAGTCCCACATGGGGGAGGCAAGGTGTTTGCACACCCCCTCCCCCCTTTATATAGCAAGGCATATTAATTGAATTAATTACAGAAAAATACAATTAATTGTATAGCAGGCCGGTCGAGTTGCTTCTCCGCCCGTTTTGCCCCCTCTCTCCACCTATGCTATACCGCCAGGCGCTGTTGCCCTGCGGGATTTCAGAAAAGTTCTACCCCTGCGATTTCAGCTGGATCTGAATGACCGGGGGTTGTCGTTAAGCTCCGTATGTTTGCGAGTGCTCGGAGGCGACTCTTTTGAGGAGCCTGGGCGACGTCGTCTCGCCCACCTGCAGCCCAGCCGCTGCTTCCCCCTGCCGCCGGTGCACCATCCCCCTAACCGCCGGCGCCACGCCATCTTCCGCCCGACGCCCGTCGACGCAGGTCATCGTCGACACCCCAGCGTCATCGTCTACGTCATCGCGGCAAGTTCTCCGCGACCTCGAGGTCGGCTACGTACGACTTCATCGTCAACGCTTGTGCGGGAGCGTAATCCCCGATATCGGTCTACATGGAGGTAATGTAACCCGTTCCGCCTCCGTTATCACATGTACTAGATAGATAGATCCTGGCTAGTTAGGGTTTCATACGCTAGAAAAATTATTGTTTTCTGCACCGGAACCCCTTCAGTGGTATCAGAGCCGATCTATGCGTAGTACTGTTGGTACGGTTAGAACTCATGTTGAATGAGGACGTCTTTCTTATATTTGCTACCCTCTAGCGCGCACTTGCAATGCCTTCGGTATTGAGTTGATGAAGCGGCCCGGACCGACTTTACGCGTACGCTTACGCGAGACTGGTTCCACTACTAACATACGGCTTGCACCGTATCTATGGCTGGCGGGTGTCTGTTTCTCTCTCTCTAGTCGGCAAAGCATTTTCAATGGAGGGCCCGAAGGGGATGCTTAAACATGCAATTATACGATCGACGTTGTGGTACAAAGTTCGTAGGTAGGGAAGCGGTTCTCTTACGAATTAGCCTATATGCTACGTTAAACTTGCAAGACTAAATAAAGCAAGCGGTGTCTAACTCTGTTTTGCAAAGGCATTATTTTATGTGACATGGTTACGGTAAGTTTGATATTACTCGTACTGTCAAAGGCAATGGAGGGCTCCGTAGACTCGGAGCAATGCCGGGGCGCCGGGGGCCAGGCACATGGCGCCATGGAGGTCCAGACGCATCGACCGTGTCACATCGCACTTCATTGCATCATTATTGTGTGTTGTTGTGTGTGCATCCTATTGATTGCTTATATGCTAGATATACAACGGTAGCATCATGAATAGGATGATCCTAACAAATACCAAAATTGTGTTCTCGCTCGTTGCGCACCACGAAGAAAGTTTTATGAGGCAGGCCGTGATGATCGGGTGTCAGACATAACGTCGTTCGCATACAGTGGGTGTAAGCCATGTTGCACGCGTAGGGTCTTCGAGGTTTGATTGGCGAGCCTAGCATATGCAGATATGGCCTCGGAACACGGGAAGATCGAAAGATCGAGCATGATTCACAAAGTTGTTGTGATCGACATTTTATGTCCACCTTTGAAGTTGTGCTGCCGGCCATGATGATCGGGGGTGGTATGGTGGATGAGGGTCGTGTAATCGCCATTATTATTTTAGTGATAATAATTTTGGTGGGGTGTGTTTTGATAATATGATTATAAACTAAAACTCACCTATATTATAGACTTTACCTTACCTCTTTTGCGATCACATCTGTAGACTACGCAACTATAATTCGGTTACTTCCTCAAGAGTCTGGATTCTACCTTAGAAGCCGACGGGCCCAACTTTATCAGCTGGTACAAGGGTTTTAGAAACATCCTCAAACACAACAACATCTTGTATGTTCTCGATGAAGCGTTAGGAGAAAGACCAGGAGATTCTGCAAGCGAGGAGGAGGAAGATGATTTCCGTTGGCGTCGAGACATATTCATCGAAGTGGAGATCACCATGACCGTATGCCTACCACCTGAGTTGAAAGAGTTGTTTCGACGTAAGGAGCCATGCGTCATGATTGATGCGATAAAGACACACTTCCGAGATGAATTGAAGCGTGAGCAATTCAGGCAGCTTAGAATGTTCCAGACCATTCATATGGAGGAGCATACCTGTCTGGAGACTCATTTGAAGAGATTGTATGACATCTACTTCCAGCTGACGATGGTCTTCGATTATTGGATGGCAGATTCCTGTGCCTTTCAGACTATCCTGATATCTCTGCCTCCAAGCTATGAGAAGCATGTGCGCAAGTACATTTTGAAGGCCGACAATATGAACTTCTACAAGTTCGTGTCTGAATTCAAATCTATGAAAGTTGATTCCATCGAAGGAAAATCTTCGATGCTACAGGTATATATTTGATATATACAGAATTATGAATTCGCCTCTTGATATATGATAAAGTATTTGATACTTGTTTTGTTTATAAAACAGGTCCAGATTATCACATATATGCGGTGAAGTTTGATGTGACCTGGCGCTGAAGATGGTGATCAAGGAGTTAATGGCCATTGGTGTTCACGTCCTCAAGTTATCATAGTTATCATTAATAGTTTTTTATAAGATCTTTTGTAATAGTGAGAAAGTGTGTTCAGTATCTTGATTGTTACAAAACAAAGTTATTCATGTAATAAGACAAGTTCAGTTGTTTTATGTTATGGAACAATCCAGTTGTTTTATATATAATGAATAAAGGTTTCACATCTCAATTACATCAATTGTAGAAATGATAAAATAGTCTGTCCAGTGAATAAAGGTTCTGTTACTAGAACAAACACCATCGGATTTAATCATAAAGGCAATGAATGAAGTCATGGATATTTTTGGTCCATTTAAGTATTACGAGTGCCGAATTGATTAAGTTTGAAATGTGGTATTGAAGTGTCAATACAAGAGGAAATTAATTAAGAGTCATTTCAAATGATTATTAAATTAATTAATGGTGTTTTTGTTTGATCCGAATTCTTCTATGATTCTAAGTGAATAAGTGTATTTGCCTAATAAATCATGAGTCTGAAATTAATTTGATAAGAGATCAAATGGGGTTTTTCAGAAGAAAGATTAGTGAATATTGTATTCACAAGATTCGATCAAAGGACAATATTTTTGAATTATGGTTTCAACACAAAAGACTTGTGGAAATTCCTTTCACAATATTATAATGTCATATATGGTGATATGTGGGGTATTATAATCATACTCTATTTTAAAAAAGTGTGATCTGTCAGAATCTGTCTTAGAATCTCTTAATATGTTCGAAACATTATAGTCGATGTCCACTTTAGAAGATAGATATTTCTCTCAACGAGAATTCGTGTGATCGACAATAGTGTTGTCATGTATATGATTATACGATAATTCAGAATATACATGAATAGTTCTTTGTAGATTGCTCGCATTGGATGGGAGTGTATTCCAAAACCAAATAGAAACAAAACTTGATTTGTTGTCTATGTAATTTCGAGGAAAATATGATTTTTCGAATTATGGTTTATGGATTGGAATTAGAAGCTTGAAATAAGGTGTCAGACCTATATTCATAAAAGTAGAATATTGGAAGGTGTTCCAAAGGGTATATGTCTACAAATAAAAATTTGGTGATTAAGAGTGAGGGAGACTAGAAAATTGTTTTCTGCTTGCAATCCTCTTCATAAAGATCATAATAATTTCATGAAAGAAGCTTCTGAATAAAGTGTTGTTATATTTAATATTGCTATCAGGTTACAGCACGATATTAAGTGTTTCAGATCTTGTTGACAGATCAAGGTGCACTTTATGAATACAAAGAAAGTTGAGAAAATATCAGAATACGAATCAAAGGCTCTTTCAGCCTGAAAATCAAAGTTACATTTGAAAGGATTTAAATAGTAATTGTTGCTACAATTCTTATTAGAGGATAAGATTGTTTAATCATCATATAAAGTGTTATATGAGAAATGTGACTATAAGAAAGACGTGGAAGCATGTTTTGTCAAGAAATGTGTCTTGGACAAGATCAAATTTGTTGACTACATTTATGTAGACGTGCTTGAAGTCTGAGGGATTTGTATTAATGTAATATTGTAGTTTGTATTGAATTCGAATTGATAAGAGATCAATGATTTTGGTTTGACCAAAATGTCGATTTTAAGTGGGAGTCAAAGTTAGTTTACTCGGGTAGAATATGTAAAGGACATTTTTTGAGTGGGAGCTTAGGAACTCAAATATGTAGATGACATGTTTTTGAGTGGGAGCTCGTGTTCTCAAATATGTGGAGAGATAATTTGAGTGGGAGCTGAATTTGTCGTGTGTAAATGACACATTGTGAAATTGTACCAGTAGAATTGATAAGAAGGATGAAGTTGTGAGACTATTTGAAAGTTAGTGTCTATTTGGAATAGAACGGCAATTTCAAATAGTTAGTCGAGTCGTTTTGGATTATATCTGAGGAGTCAGAATAGAATCAAAAGGATGGTCCTTGGAATTCCAATTAATCATTAAGAGTAATGATACACGGTAATAGTGGTTGTATGACATGTTCGTCTATTGTTAGACATCATACAGAAACCATATTATATGCTCGATGAAATATGACCGATGTTCTTAGAAGAAGAACAGCTATAAAAGTAAATTTAGAATTTACTGGAAGTGGAAGTGCATTAGTTATTAGATTGATATTGGTATGTCAAGTTTTCTACATAGGTATAAAAGTACGTAGATATTGCGAGTTTATAATTGTTACAAGGGGCTCTCTATGACTGAGTGTGTTTTGAAGGCAGTTATCTGGTTAGCAGAATCAGAGTAAGCGCTGGGAAGCAGTAGTCTCACTTAGTTACGGTATTTGCATATATGTTATTGGATAACATGGTGATATCAAGCAAGTTGATATCAATGAATCGCAAAAGAACGCACAATTATGTATTGTACAGATTGTCAGAGTAACACTCTTCCACAAGCAAGCATTATCATATGACGCTTATTTGATAAGGGATTTTGATAAAGTAAAAGGCAGCTAGTTTATTTGTACTCTAGTGCAAGTGGGAGACTGAAGGAGATATGCCCTAGAGGCAAATAAATAAGTAGTATTTATTGCATTATCTCATAAGTTTATAATAGGTTTGTGTATTATGCTATAACTGTATTAATCGGAATTATTAACACATGTGTGATACATAGACAACCAGGTCCCTAGTAAGCCTCTATATGAACTAGTCCATTGGGCAACAGTTGATCGAGATTCCCGCTCAAGGAAAATGACGTCGGTTGACAATGGGGTCATCTTATTAGTTGAATAAGGTGATGGACATACGCAAAGTATTGCAATAAGATCGTATTACGATGTTTGTCATTTGCAATAGATAAGAATATGATAGCTTATTCCTTAGACCGTGAGACCGTACTTATTGATTGTCGGCCCAGTGGGAACTGGGGTATGGAGAGCCCATTTCACCCAGGCCTCGCACGCTGGCCAGACAGACGAAACGACTAAGGACCAGGCATCACCGCCTGGCGGGACCCTCGAGAGGCAATTCCCCTCGAGGGCCTGAAGAGGAAACGAGGGCCTCAAGGGACCCCTCGCCTCAGGGGACCCTCCCGAGGCGCCAGCTCGCCTCGAGGCAGTCCCGTAGGAATCTCCCCTCAGGCCTCCCCGCGCTTGAAGGGAAACGTTACGGCCAAGGAAGTACGGCAAGACGCACATGGCCTCTGCCACGCCCACGTGGTGACACAAGCACCCCCGTTGCCGTTTTGGTGATAAAGGGGTCAATAAAGCGGCTATGCCTACTGCGCAGCTGCCAGGACCTTCTACTCTGACGATAAAGCGGGTGGACGGCGCAACCCTCCAAAGGAGAACGTCATCGTGGGCTCCACCTCAGAGACTGCCCTCTCTGCGTGCAGTACAGCGCGGTCGGCCGCCTGTCGGCCACCGCGCCCACCTTTATCAACAATGGACCGCGTCCATGGATGAACACGCCGCGGTGGACTCCAAATCCACCCTGCCTCTGCCATGTGGGAGCCACCTTGAAGGCCAAGACAAAGGAGAGCGCCAGAGGCGCCTATAAAAGGAGGAAGACATCCCTCGTAGCACAGGTCGACTCTTTGCGTGCTACAACCCTTGTAAACCCTAGCAACACTTGGTAGGATAGCCTCTGACTGGAGGAGGAAGAAGACGATCGCTTCCCTCCCCAGGCAAGAACTGCCTCAAGGGGGCCTCCGGCAAGCTCCATTGTACTGTAACCTCCATCATCTAATACAGACAAGCAGGAGTAGCGGTCTTACCTCCTCACGAGGGCCGTGAACCTGGGTAAGGGTCGGTGTCTTCCTCTGTCGTGTGCGTGTCTTCTTCGGGTCTGACGAGCAACGTCGCGGAGCCACTCGAGGGTCTAGACCTCCGCGTTCAATCCATTTCACGAATTACACTTCAGGAAGTGACTACCCCTGATTCTTGGGAGTCATAACCCGACATTTGGCACGCCAGGTAGGGGATTGAGGCGCGTCAACAACCTTCGAGTTCGTCTCCGCGCCATGGTGAACACCCGCGCCACCCGCGTCGCCTGCGTCAACCGACGTGCGCCTGGGGGGAGCACGCGCGCCGCATGGCACCGCGACCACCCGCGCACGGCGGGGCCGACCCCGCCATGAAGAGCATGTCCCTTCTGGCCCTCACGCAGAGGCGCCGGAGCACAACTCCGACCACCAGGAGGACGCGCAGTCGTCGCACCCGACGCAGCGCCCGAGCGGCTCGGGCCCGGGGAGGACAGACCCTGAGCCTCACACCGCGCTGCTCATGGCGCAGGAGCTTCTCCGCTACCAGCCCACCGCTGAGGCCCACGAGCAGTGGCTCCAACGCCTCAACCACCTCGTCGGCATCGCTACGACGTGCCCCGCTCCGGCGCAGTCCAACCTGCGCCCCTCTCTCGCGGGCACGGTCGTGACAAACGCGCCTCCGCCACCTCCGGGGCCTGCACCGGCTGCGGCACAGAGGGTTGTTTCGCACGCGTCCTCGCCGCACGATTGCTTGATCGTGCAGCGCACCGCGCCCGACGCTCACGTGGGGATGGAGCTCCAGCGAGACCGCCAGAACAGGCTCGTGGAGGAGATTGACCAGGCAGGTCAGCAGAACCGCGGCGCGCTGCAGCACGTGGTCGCTACGTACGCCTCAGGCTGCATGGCGTTCACCCGTTCTCTGCGTCGCGTGGTCTGGCCCCCGAAGTTCAGGCCTGCTCTCCCCAAGGGCTACGACGGCCCCAGCAACCCCATCGAGTTCCTGCAGCTCTACACCACCTCCATCCAAGCTGGGGGTGGAGATGACAAGGTCATGGCCAATTGGCTCTCCCACGTGCTTCGCGATTCTGCGCTGTCGTGGCTCCTGAACCTCCCTGAGGACTCCGTGAACTCCTGGGAGGAGCTCTGCAAGAAGTTCGTCTCCAACTTCAAGGGGACATACGAGCGCGCCCTCACCCACAACGATCTGCGCGTCGTAGTGCAGAAGAAGGATGAGACGCTCCGCAAGTACATCCAGCGCTTCAGCCAAGTGCGCAACAAGATCCCGAACATCCCTGACACCCAAGTCATCGCCGCGTTCCGCGAGGGCGTCACTAACAGCAGGAGGCTCGAGAAGTTGGGCATCCACGACAAGCTCACCTCTGTGGTCAAGCTTTTCGACCTGGCGGACAAGTGCGCCAAGGCTGAAGAGGGACTCCTCTTCGTCAAGATGTCCTCAAGAGGGGACGATCACGCTGAGGGGTACAAGAGCCTGAAGAAGAAGGAGGAGCCCAAGCGCAAGGCCACCGCGGTTCTCGCGGCAGAGCCTGGCGCGAAGGGCACCCGCAGGGACTCCCCCGAGCCTGGAGAGAGAAGAGACGACCACCGCCCTTTCTGCATCTACCACAACAGGCGCGGCCACTCTACGGAGTCCTGCTTCGACCTCAAAAGGTTGAGCAAGGAGCGCGAGCAAGCAGAGGGCAGTGGTAGCCGTGGCCGAGGCCGTGGCTACCGCGGGAGCGGACGCAAGGGCGGCTACCAGAAACCATCTGGAAATCAGGCCAACGCCGCAGAAAAGAACGGCAACCTCCCTGAAGAGGAAGATGGCGGCTACCAAGCCCCGAGAGGCGCCATTGCCTGCATCCTTGGGGGGGGGGGGGCACAGGCGCCGAAGTCGAACAACCAGTTCAAGCAGTTCGCCCGCGAGCTCAACGCCGCCCTCCCAAGAACGGAAACCTCCAGGCCCCTCAAGTGGTCGCAGTTACCATCGCCTTCGACGCTCAGGACCACCCCATGTCCACCAAGGCTGTTGGAACCCTCCCGCTGGTCTGCACCCCCACCATCGACAACGTGGCTATCTCCAAGACTCTCATCGATGGGAGAGCAGGCCTGAATGTTATCTCCATAGATACGTTCGAAGCGCTTCAAGTGCCCTACGAGCGGCCCATGCCCTCGAGGCCCTTCACGGGGGTCACCAGCGGCTCGATCGAGCCTCTAGGCCAGGTCAGGCTTGCCGTCACCTTCGGGAGCAAGAAACTACCGCACTGAGCACATCGATTTCGATGTCTCACACATCGGCATGCCGTACAATGTCATCCTCGGCTACCCCACGCTCGCGAAGTTCATGGCCATCACGCACCATGCCTACAACATGGTCAAGATCCCCGGCAGCGCTGGCACGATCACCATCCGTGGGCATGTCCTGGACGCTACGCGCGCTGTTGAGACGGCCTACAAGACCGCCGCCATGGCTTTCCCCGCAGAAGAGGACCTAGAGCCTCTCGAGAGACCCAAGAAGAAGAAGCAGTTGTTCTCCCAGGAGGCAGCTGCTACAAAGAAGATCTCTCTGAGCTCCAGCAGCTCGGGGGCTGAAGGCTCGGGGGCTAGCGTCACCATTGGCGTCGTGCTGCCTCCCAAATAGGAAAGCGCGCTCGTCGCCTTCCTTCAGACAAACTCTGACATGTTCGCATGGACACCGTCAGATATGTCTGGTGTACCGAGGGAGGTGATCGAGCACCACTTGGCCGTGTGCCCAAACGCGCGCCCCGTCAAGCAAAAAGCAAGAAAACAAGCCCCCGAGAAGCAAGCATTCATCGTCATGGAGGTCGAGAAGCTCAAAGCGGAAAAAGTCGTCCGCGAAGTCGCGCACCCCACTTGGCTCTCCAACGGCGTGGTAGTACCAAAACCCGCCGGCGGAGGCCGCCTCTGCATCGACTACACCGACGTAAACAAGGCCTGCCCCAAGGACCCTTACCCCATGCCCAGAATTGACGAGATCGTGGACTCCACGGCAGGCTGCGACCTCCTCTGTTTCCTCGATGCCTTCTCTGGTTATCACCAGATTAAAATGGCTAAAGACGATGAGGAGAAGACAAATTTCCTCACCCCATGCGTTGTGTATTGCTACGTCTGCATTCCCTTCGGCCTAAAAAATGCCGGAGCCACTTTCCATAGGTTAATGAGGATAGCCCTTGGCGGGCAAATGGGGCGGAACGCCGAAGCATATGTCGATGACATCGTCGTGAAATCACGAGAAGGAAATACTCTCCTCGAAGACCTTGAAGAAACCTTCGCCAGCCTGCGCAAGGTGAACATCAAGCTCAACCCAGCCAAGTGCGTCTTTGGAGTACCTTCAGGCAAATTGCTTGGGTTCCTCGTGTCTCATCGAGGCATAGAGGCAAACCCAGACAAAATCAAGGCCATAGAAGACATGCAACCTCCACGCAGGCTCAAGGACATGCAACGCATGGCAGGCTGCATGGCCAGCTTGGGTCGATTCATCTCCAAGTTCGGCAAAAGAGCCCTACCGTTCTTCAAGATCATGAAAAGAACGGGAACTTTCAAGTGGACCCCTGAAGCTGAAAAAGCATTTGAGGACTTGAAGAAGTATCTGGCCAGCCCACCAGTAATGGTCACCCCAAGGCATGGCGAGCACATGAAGCTGTACTTATCAGCTACTCCGCAAACAGCCAGTGTTGTCCTTGTGGTGGAAAGAGAAGAGCCAGTACTCCACAAGAAGAGTGCAGTCACTCCAAAGAAAAAGCCTCCTGATAAGGAGCTCGACGAAAGGGCAACCCTCACAAACCCGCCGCCAGGCCCAAAGCCCCAAGAGAGGCCCACCCCAAGTCCACCGCTGCAAGGAATTCATGCCGAGGAGCCTGAGGAGCCTCACGAAGCCAACCCCCTCGAGGCACAGGGCAAGCCCCTTGATGCCAACCCCCTCGAGGTCCAAGGCAAGCCCCTTGAGGCCAACCCCCTCGAGGCCCAGGCCAAGCCCCCTGAGGCAAACCCCCTCGAGGGCCAAGCTGAGCCACCTCAGGCAAAAGACGCCGAGGCTACAGGAACTACCATCGTTGAGCATCCAGTCTACTTCGTCAGTACAGTACTGCGTGATGCTCGCGAGCGGTATACAATGCAGCAGAAGCTTCTCCTCGCACTCCTCATCGCCTCAAGAAAGCTGCGACACTACTTCCAAGGGCACCCCATCACAGTGGTCACCTCTTTTCCCCTGGAGCAAATACTGCGCAACCCAAACGCAACAGATCGTGTCGCAGGGTGGAACATTGAGCTACAGCCATTCAATTTGCGCTTCGATACCACAAGGGTAATCAAAGGAAGAGCGTTGGCTGACTTCTTCGCCGAATGGACTGACCCAACCCCTGAAGAGCCTTGGGGAGAAGAGCAAGAGCCCTCTGGAGCCGCAATGCCCAGCCTCTGGACCATGAAGTTCGACGAAGCTTTCGCTTTTCACCGCGGGGGCAGGCGTAGTCCTGATCTCCCCCAAAGGCGACAAGTTGTATTACGCAGTCCAGTTGTGCTTCGGAATCGACAAGATATCCAACAATATCGCCGAGTATGAAGGCTTGCTTGCCGGCCTACGCGCCGCAATCGCCCTAGGCGTCAAGCATCTACTCATCAAGGGCGACTCCCAGTTGCTCGTCAACTTCTCTAACAAAAGCTACAAGCCTAAGGACGACCACATGGCCGCATACCTTGAAGAGGTCCGTAGGATTGAGAAGAACTTCAGGGGAATGGAGCTCATGCACGTCCCAAGAAAGGAAAACCAAGAGGCTGATGACATCGCCAAGCGCGCATCAAAGAGGCAAGCTCAGCCGCCAGGTGTCTTTGAAGAAAGGCTCGTTAAGGCATCCATAAAGCAGCCCCAAGAGGCCCTGCCCGCAAGCACAGACGAAGCGCTCCCGCCACCACCTGCAAGCGGGGCTCCAGGCTGCGGGCCCCCTACAGGGGAGCGTCTGTTGCTCACAGCGGTGCACCAAGAAACAGGATGGATCGACGAGATCAAAGATTACCCCCACAAAGGGGTCCTTCCCGAGGAAGACGTTGAAGCGGAGCGAATTGCCCGACAAGCAAAATCGTACCAAATCCTCGAAGGAATTCTCTATCGCAAGCGCCCAAACGGCGTCGCGCTCAAATCCGTCCCTCCTAAAGAAGGCAAACTGCTGATCAAGGACATCCATAGCGGGGAATGCGGCCACCATTCGTGCGCCCGCACCCTCGCAGGCAAAGTCTTCTGGAGCGGCTTCTACTGGTCTCAAGCGCTTCAAGATGCAATGGACATCATTCAAACATGTGAAGCATGCCAATTCCACGCCAAGCAAATCCACCAACCAGCGCTGGGACTACAGACCATTCCGCTCTCGTGGCCATTTGCGGTCTGGGGGCTGGACATCCTAGGACATTTCCCAACGGCGCAAGGTGGATATCGCTACCTCTTCGTGGCCATTGACAAGTTCACAAAATGGCCTGAAGTGGAGGCGACGCACACAATCACAGCAGGCGCGGCGGTGAAATTCATCAGAGGCCTGGTCTGCCGCTTCGGAGTGCCTAACCACATCATCACCGACAATGGCTCCCAATTCACCGTGGCATCTTCAGAGCCTACTGTGAAAGAATGGGCATCAAGCTCTGCTTCGCCTCAGTCGCCCATCCGCAAAGCAACGGACAGGCTGAACGCGCAAACGCAAAGGTCCTCAAAGGCCTAAAGACCAGGACCTTCGATATCCTCAAGGGCCACGGCAAGGGCTGGATCAACGAGCTCCCCTCGGTGCTCTGGTCCATCCATACCACGCCACCCAAGCCCACTGGGGAAACATCGTTCGCCCTCGTCTATGGAGCTGAAGCAGTCCTCCCCACAGAGAGAAAGCATGGATCCCCACGGGTCCTTTCCTTTAACGAGGACCAGCAAGAGGACCTCCACAACGACGACCCGCTGCTCCTTGAAGGGCTACGACGCCGTGCCGCCCTCCGGGCGGCCAAATACCAGCAGGACCTGAGACGCTACCACAGCCGCAACGTGCGCTCGCGCACCCTGGAGGCAGGCGATCTCGTCCTCAGGCGAATCCTCTCCAGGGAAGGCCTCCACAAGCTGTCCCCAATGTGGGAAGGTCCCTACAGGGTCACCCACATCGCCAGGCATGGCGCAGCTCGCCTCGAGACGCAAGACGGCGTCCCCGTCAAGAATCCATGGAACATCATGCACCTACGCAAGTTCTACCCGTGATCATTGTCACGTCAAGGCATTTAGCAAAAGAGGCAGCCCACGGCTCAACCTCCAAGCACTTTTTGTCCCTCAAGGTTAAAAGCTCAAAGCTTAAACCTCACAAAACTTTGTATCCACAAGGAACAAATTAAAAATGTGATCATAGTCACGCCCGTGATCATTGTCACGTTGAGACTTCTAGCGGAAGAGGCAGCCTACGGCTCAACCTCCAAGCATTTTTGTCTCTAGAGGTTAAAATGCTCACGGCTTAAACCTCCAAAACATTTTTGTCTCCTAGGGGAACAAACGCAAAATGTGATCATTGTCATGCCTGTGATCATTGTCACGTCGAGACTTCAAGCGGAAGAGGCAGCCTACGGCTCAACCTCCAAGCATCTTTGTCTCTAGAGGTTAAAAGCTCACGGCTTAAACCTCCAAAGCATTCTTTGTCTCCTTAGGGAACAAATGAAACCGTGATCATTGGCACGCCCGTGATCATTGTCACGTCGAGACTTCAAGCGGAAGAGGCGGCCTACGGCTCAACCTCCAAGCATCTTTGTCTCTAGAGGTTAAAAGCTCACGGCTTAAACCTCCAAAGCATGCTTTGTCTCATAAGGGAACAAATGCAACCGTGGTCATTGCCACGCCCGTGATCATTGTCACGTCGAGACTCCTAGCGGAAGAGGCAGCCTATGGCTCAACCTCCAAGCGTCTTTGTCTCTAGAGGTTAAAAGCTAACGGCTTAAACCTCCAAGCTCTGAAGGCTTCTCTCGAGGGCAAACCCTCCGAGCTCTCCATTTAACGAGCCACCTCAGGCCGTTGAGAGTCTCTGCCACTAATGGGTGGTCCCCATGCCTCGACATGGTCAAAACATTAACTTGGCAACCCCAAGCATAATAACTCAATTTCGTTTCCAAGTGAACTTAGCGCTTCGGTGCCGCTTTAAAATGTATTTGGTGAGTTTTATTTTCGCATTACTCTCTTGAAGTGTGCGCTTACATCTCTCCACATGCGTACCTCGCGAGCGGGGGCTGAGTACGGTGCCAGTGCCTCAAATGACACACCAACAGCACTGCAAAATCCAAGAGTCCGAGCTCTGGCTGGAGGGCAAAGATCCCACAAACACGCCATCTTTTCAGAGGACCTTGGTACTTACTCTCCTCGCAAGGAACGCCTGAGGGGATCTATAAGCGCGCACGAGTCCCTTGAACCGTGTTCCAGCGTTTTGATTCGCCCCTCTAACCTCCGCAGGAAAAAATCCCCCCACAAGCCTGAAGAGGCATCCAGGAGCGACCCCTCAAGTGGGCAACCTCGCCAGGCGAAAAACCTCTGCAGGGCGGAAACCTCCAGAAGCTAAGTCTCGCACCCACGCCTTAAGAGTGTTTTCTCCCCCTAGCGCACGTTTGCCCCTCAAGCGACTTCGCTTTCCCTTACGCTTCATGGACTACTCATACGTCTAAGGGGGGCACTTGAGCATCGCGACTCAGGGCTCTTACCTCTCCTAGGCCTAAACTCCCCCCGGCCTTGCGGAGTCATTACTCCTGCATACCAAAGTGGCGGAGTCATGGCACGAAGAGATGGGACCTACCGACGCAGAGAACAAATAGACATGAAGATGACTCCAAAGAGACCTCACGGGGGGCAGAGAAGCTCGAATTAAACAGCATTAAAGAGTATATTACAGGCCAAAGGTCTTAAGAAATCTAAACACACAACTGTTTCAGATACAAGCGCTCACATGCGCAATAAGGAAAGGCTCAGGGGGAAGCGGCGCCGCCTTGGACCTCCTCCGCGGCACCCACCTCAGCCTCGGCAGAGCAGGCCTCCTCCTCGCTGTCTTCAGCCACCGCCTCCGCGCGCCTGAAGCGGTTGCAGAAGGCGTCAACTTGCTCACGGAGGGAACCGGAGACCCGCTGCGCGTCCTCGCCTTGAGCAGCTTCTGTGACGGAGGAGAGGTCGAAGCCTGGCGTGAGGAGCTTGAGGTTGGTGAAGATGCGATCAACAACCACCCCCAGGAGCTGCCTGCTCTCGTCTTCGATCATCCCGTGAAGCTCGGCAGCGGGGCCCTCAAGTGCCGCGAAGAGCTGGTCGAAGTAGGCCAGGAACGTGGCGGCGTTACAGCCTCGGCCTCCGAGGCACGGCGCATCCACACCAAGCCGCGCCGCAAGTTCGTTGCCGCGTGCGACCAACGCCTCAAACAGGTGCTCACACTGCTTCGCGAGCACGCTGGCCGCCTGGGCTGATTCCGGCGTTTCCTCCGCCCGCTCCATCGCCGGAGCCACCTGCTCTTCCACGCCCTCGACCGAAGGGTCGAGGCCGTGAACTGCTTCGTCGCGAGCCTCCTCCGCTCGGCGCCGACCAACCTTGGCGCGCCTGAGGCGGCGCACCAGTTTGGAGTTGGCCTTCTCGAGCTCAGCGAGCCGCTGAGCATCCGCATCGTACTTGGCCTTGAGGCAGTCCTCCCGCTTCCGGACCTGAGCGCGGTACTTCTGAAGGAGGGACCGACGGAACTGCTTCTCGTGCTCCACGAGGGCCTTCCTAGCCGCCTTCGTCTTCTTGGCGAAACGCCGCTCGAAGTGCTCATAAGAAAGCTGCTGAGCAGCGACACGCTCGTCGAACTTCGAGATCGCCTGGGCCAGGCCTCCCTCGCGCGCCTCGAGGGCCTCGCGCAGGGCAAACAAGTCCTTCTCCGCCTGAAGACGTTGTTCCTCGCGCCGTTGTTGCTCTCTCCCCATGAGGGCCAGCTGCCGCTCACGCTCGACCAGGCCCTTGCGGTCCTCCTCCAGAGCAGCCTGCGCGGCCTGGTGGGCGGAAAGCGGTTGGGACTCCAGCTGACCCAGCCCGCGGCGCTTCTGCGCCAACGAGCCCTCCATCGCCTCGCGCTCCGCCTTGGCCTGGCGCAGGAGCTCCGCTGCGGCGTCACGTTCCGCTTGAAGGGGCTCGAGGAGCTCTGCGGCGTCGCGGATGGCCCCCTCGCGGACCTCCTTGGCGAAGCGGAAGGCCTCCTCACGCGCGGCTTGCAGCGCCGCATCCTCCAGTCGGCGCGCCTTAACCGCCGCGTGGAAGGATGTCCACGACCTCGTCAGCTCCTGCTGCTGCTGGGCGAGCTGTATGTCACCAAGGGCGAGGTGCACCTCGAGGCCCTCCAAGGACTCCCGCACGAGGTCGAATGCCACCTCGCGGCGTCCCGCGCTCCAACCCCAGCCTCGGAGGACCAGCTCCTGGCTAGACGAAGGCCCAGTCGCGGTGTCTGGTCCCGTGAGCCCGGCCCCTGGTCGAGCGTGGGGGCTGAACGTGGCTCCGCTTCCGTCCACGTCTGCCTCCGCTTTGGTGCTCGAGCCAATAAGGCGCTCGTCTTCTCCAGCCGGACAAGGGGGCGAGGAAACACCCCCCTCCTACAGACGCACTTGCGCCCGCTGGCGCCTCGATCGTTTCCTCCAGGTGCGGTGCGGGAGCCACGGGCGTGCGCGGTGGAGATGACGCTTGCATCGGCGTCAACTCGCGCGGCAGGGTCGGCTCGCAGGGCGGAGCTGCCTCACGCGGAGGTGTAGCCGCGCGAGGGAGAGTAGGAGCGCGGAGGGGCGTAGAAGCCTTCTCCTCCGCGCCTTCCACCCCAGTGGCTCGGGTAGCGATGAAGATGCCTATTGGCGTGGCGCGCCCACCTCCTCTTGAGGCTCAGCCGCCCCTGTAACGCCCCGGGATTTTCCCAATTAGAAAATTGTTTGTTTTTCTTTTTGCATCAACATGACATCATCATGCATCATTTGTAATTGTCAATTTGTTGCATTTAAATTCAACTCCATTTAAATTCTTTTCCACTTTTAAATCTAAATGCAAATCAAATTAATTTAAATGTGATATTTAAATTCTTTTTTTAAATATTCAAACTAATATGTTAAATTGTGTATTTTAAATTATAAATATTTGTCAAAAGTTTATATATCCTTTCTCTTCTAATTTTGTTTTAAAAACAAACACAAAACAGTAAAGAATAAACAAAACAAGGAAAAATAAAAAGACAGGAAAATAAAAACTTACCTGGGCCAAAATCCCCACTCTGGCCCACCTTTTTCTGGCCGAAGCCCAAGACCCAACCCATCACTCCTCTCCCTTCCTAGCCCAACCCACCTAATCCCTGTCGTCTTCCCCGTACAACTTTACACCGAGGCAGAGACGCCGGCCATGGTCACTGCCCCGCGCCCCCACTGCCTCCACCTGCTTCTTCCCCTCTCCTTTTTAATCAAGTTGCAGCCGTCCCAAACCCTAACCCTAAATGTTTCCCTCTTTCCCGCCGCCACTCGCTCTTCTCCCTGTGCACGCCGTCGCCATGAAACCGAAGGCACGAGGTCGTCTCCGATGTGATTCCGGCCATCTCCTCCGACCTCCTTGCGCCACGAGATGCCCCTCTCCTTCCTCTACCCCCTCAACGCCTCACACGCACGGTGGCTCCTCCGACGCGACCGGAACGAGCGCGACTCCCCGGCGCCGGCCGTCGGTCACCTTCTTCTTCCCCGAGACCATTCGGTGGTCTCCGTCGCCCCCGAGCCTCCTCGCCGCGCCATCGACTCCCCCGAGGTGAGCCTCTTCTTCTCCGCCGCCTCCCCCTCCTTTTTCCCGCTCCGATCGCCACTTTTCGCCGGAGCCGGAGTGAGCTCGCGCACGGCCGCGTTTCCCCGCACGAGCACGCGCATCGCACCGAGCCTCCAGCTCGTCTTCCGTTCATCTGAGGGTGGGAATGGATTCACCACCCGAAACTGCACCCCCGCACGCACACGCCCGTCTGAAGCCCCCCACGAATGGTTGTCGCCGGTGAGTTTCATCTCTGACGAGCTCTGTCTCTGTTCGGGTCCAGTTTCGTCAGAAACTGAGCACCAGAGTCAGTTTATAACTAAACGCGCCCTTAACACATCACCAACACTTCGCAGTCCCCGTGGTTAGCACCACCGAATCAATCTGTGCTCGAGCTCACGGGATCGAATCCCCTGGCCGCTGACGAGGTGTTAACTCGACAAGTCCCAGGGTTGTGCACCCCGGGTTGATTGATGGGGAGAGAGATGAGTGCAAGGTGGTCACGACGGCTGACAAGCAAGGATTTACCCAGGTTCAGGCTCCCGGAGGATAACACCCTACTCCTGCTTGTCTGATTATTGATGCGAGTTGAGGTTACAATGGCGAGATTGCGATCTCGCTAGGGTTTGTCGTAGCTATGAGCGTGTCCCTTCGTTGGTTGTTTGGGGATGAGCCACCCTCCTAGCTTTATAGGTAGCCAGGTCTCGGGCGGTTGGTACAGATATGGCAGGTTACAAGACCTAACCGAGTTGGACTAGGATACGTGGTACCCCGAGTAGGCCTTCTGTGGGCCTTTCCATGCTTGGCGCGGCCCAGGTAGCCTTACGGTGGGCTAGTCGAAAGGTAGCCCCACGTCAGTAGCCCCCGAGTGCTTGGTCGAAGCGCAGCGTCGGGCAAAGGACTTCCTCCTCCTGGACGCGCCATTGGATTGCTTGATCTTGAGCTTGAACTCGATTTCTTCAGTCGAACAGGCCTCTCCCGATGGGAGTAACCTTTGCAGTCGAATTACTTTGTCATGTTCTTCATGTGAAGCTTGCTTCTATTCGGCCTGTTGGCTTACTTGTAGATCTGATTCGGCTGCGGGAGCTTACTCGACTTTCTTCGTCACCCGAATAAACGTTTCGGGTTCCCAGATTGGCACTCTGTCTTGTTCCTGAAAACGATAGTTAAAGAAATTCGACTCCGGCCGTTGAGGGCTTACAGAGGATGCTTTAGTCGTTAATGCTTCGACTGGGTCTATTGGGAGCGCGAACAGTGCTCCCGATGGGAGTAGCCCCCGAGATTAAGCTGAATTGCTTGTAATTGAGGTTAATCTCAAAAACTTCTCAGTCGAAAAGAGATCTCTGACACCCTCCCGATGGGATTGACGTTTAGGAACTCGCTGATGGAACCACTGTCCTTTTTTATTTGAGTGCTCATTCAGCCCGACGGCCTACTTGGTGGATTCGACAAACATATCGAGTATTTGCTCAGCCAAACGGCCTACTGCATTGTTGGACCTGTATGGCGCAGCCCCCGAGTGTTCGAGTGCGGCCTAGGTTTTCTTGTTGGACCTGTATGGCGCAGCCCCCGAGTGTTCGAGTGACGGCCTAGGTTTGACTTAGACCTGTGCGGCGCAACCCCCGAGTGCTTCGGGTGGCGGCCAAGGATTTTTTGAGTTATACCTGTATGGCGCAGCCCCCGAATACGTCGGGTGACGGCCTAGGTTTTCTTATTGGACCTGTATGGCGCAGCCCCCGAGTGTTCGAGTGACGGCCTAGGTTTGACTTAGACCTGTGCGGCGCAGCCCCCGAGTGCTTCGGGTGGCGGCCAAGGCGAATTTGTTTGTGACCTGTGCGGCGCAACACCCGGGAGAGCATCAGGTGTGGCCGAGGTGAAAATTTGTTTGTGCGCGGCGGACTGGAGTCGACGCGGCGGAGTGGTGCCGTAGAGGCAGTCGACGCGGCGGACCGGAGTCGACGCAGCTGAGTGGTGCCGTAGAGGCAGTCGACGTGGCGGACCGGAGTCGACGCGGCGGAGTGGTGCCGTAGAGGCAGTCGACGCGGCGGACCGGAGTCGACGCGGCGGAGTGGTGCCGTAGAGGCACTCGACGCGGCAGAGTGGTCCGTAGAGGCAGTCGACGCAGCGGACCGGAGTCGACGCAGCGGAGTGGTGCCGTAGAGGCAGTCGACGCGGCAGAGTGGTGCCGTAGAGGCAGTCGACGCGGCGGACCGGAGTCGACGCAGCGGACTGGTGCCGTAGAGGAAGTCGACGCGGCGGAGTGGAGTCGACGCAGCGGAGTACGTCGAGGTTGACCCATAGAAGTTGTGGATGTCGTAGTGGGTGGAATCGACGCCGTGAAGTGCGACGGAGGGAGTCGAAGCGGCGAGCCGGAGTCGACGAGGCGGAAGTAGTTGAGGTAGATCTTGATTTGACCGACCGTGCGATCGAGATTGGTGTAGTAGACCCGATCCGTGCGGCCGTTGCTGAGGTTGTCGAGGCAGTCGTCGCAGATGCGATCTTCCCAGGCGCGACAAGAGCGATCTCCGCGGGTGCGGCAGACACGGTCTTCGCGGGCGTGGTAGATGCGATCTTCGCGGGTGCGACAGATGCGATCTTCGCGGGTCTTGATGAAGTCGACGGTAGATTCGCCGATGCGGGTGCCGCCGCGCATGGCGCAGTTGCCGCGGGTCTGAGTATTCCGCGACTGTCGGTGAAGCAGCACACGGAGCCGAAGGTGATGCGTATACCTTTGTCCAGACCGGCGTACACCGAGCGGTGAGCCGGAGGGTGAAGGACGTACTCGAAGGAGCCGAAGGTGATCGACTCCCTGGCGATGCGGACGTCGACCTTCATGGCGGATGGAGCCGGAGCGACCATGATTCCAACACTTTTTTGACTTCCCACAGACGGCGCCA
The DNA here is from genome assembly GCA_026929855.1 of Poa annua. Lineage (NCBI taxonomy): Eukaryota > Viridiplantae > Streptophyta > Magnoliopsida > Poales > Poaceae > Poa > Poa annua. The sequence continues at coordinate 70,788,536 of CM049431.1, read as the reverse complement.
ATTGACGAGGTGTTAACTCGACAAGTCCCAGGTTGTGCACCCCGGGTTGATTGATGGGGAGAGAGATGAGTGCAAGGTGGTCACGACGGACAAGCAAGGATTTACCCAGGTTCAGGCTCCCGGAGGATAACACCCTACTCCTGCTTGTCTGATTACTGATGCGAGTTGAGGTTACAATGGCGAGATTGCGATCTCGCTAGGGTTTGTGTCGTAGCTATGAGCGTGTCCCTTCGTTGGTTGTTTGGGGATGAGCCACCCTCCTAGCTTTATAGGTAGCCAGGTCTCGGGCGGTTGGTACAGATATGGCAGGTTACAAGACCTAACCGAGTTGGACTAGGATACGTGGTACCCCGAGTAGGCCTTCTGTGGGCCTTTCCATGCTTGGCGCGGCCCAGGTAGCCTTACGGTGGGCTAGTCGAAAGGTAGCCCCACGTCAGCCGCGTTGACCGAAATAAAAGGCCACTTCTTTTCTTTTTCGCCTCACTGACAGAAGCGACCCACCGGTCAGCGACAGAACACCATGCACAACACACACGCGTGCACCAGCGTGGCGCCGGGCCCGCATGTCATTGTCCCTGGGTAGCTTTGCCTCAGTGACAAAAAGTTCAGATCCAGATCTGATCTGGATCTTTGCGCCCAACCCCCTGCAGTCTCTGTTTTCTGCACAGAGTCCTCTCCAGTAATTTTTCCATCACAGATAGGTCTCTGTCATTTACAGAAAGAACCCTAAAACTAAAATGCTAATAACTTTTAATTTATAACTCCAAATAAAATAATCTTTATATGTATTTTTATCAGAAAAATGCAAGGAACATTAATATGCCATTTGTATGCCATTTTGCATCTGTTATTTTAATTGCTTAGTATAATTTGTTAATTGCAACTAAATAATTAAATATGGAATGTTAGGGGTAATAAATATATAATGCCCTATTCCATTTAATTTAATTAGATCACCCATGTCATGTGTTGCCATGCTAACCAACAATTAATATTGCTGGTAAATAAATAACATGCACCTAAATATTAATTGTCGGGGTTGCTATCCCGCTTAATTTGGATTACCTGCAATGTTTTGCATCTTGTCATGTCATGCATCATTCTCATATGATCATGCTGGATCTTTTGCCGTAGTTGTAAAATGCATCTTTTATGCTTTCCAGTGTTTGTTGCTTCTTCGCGGATAAGACGTTGAGATGTGTGAGCAACGACAAGATCTGCTGCCATGCGGGATTCCAGGCCAGCAAAGTTTGCTTGTTTACCTATACATTGTCTTTCATTCCTGCCGTTGATCTCTGCTACCTTAGTATTCGATTCTTTATCGCGATCCCATCACATGTTTATCCTGCAGCCCATACAGCTTTATCCCCACATCCTAATACCTGTTGCATGTTTATCTGTTGGCCTTGCGAGTCGTAGCGCATGCTTAGAGTTGTTTGTGCGAGTCGTCTGTATGTCTTATTTAATTTCACCTGCTTAGCATGATAGGTTATTCTATCTTAATAAAATGTTGTCTTATATTGGGGTATTATAATTAAAAGATAAGGCACCGGCGGAAGGCCTTGCGAGGTGCTTTGTTCTGCTAAGTGTCGACCTAGGAACTCAGTTCTTGTCCTCGGATCCAATTTTGAGCGCACTAACCGCTTGTGGGAGGCCCTATGGAGCCCCCCGCGGTTTCGATCTAATCCGCTTCTTATCCAGGGCGCCGCAAGTAGTTCGGGCTTTCCATTTGATGCATGCATATGGTTACCTAACGATCTCATGATGATGGAGTAGTCGATTCTTATATAGGGTGGCACGTTCTTAGAGTGCTATGAAGGTCGTATCCCGCGGGCACTTGACCTGATTAGCCGTGCACACAATCATGCGATTCCCTGAATGGGTTGTAGAGAAGATATTTGCCGTGTTGAGATGCCCTACCTTCTGGCTTGCTTTTGGGGTTGATCGAACGAGTACGGGTCCAGTAGTGCACTCATGCAGGGTATAATCTTATCGATGAGCCGTGTCCACGGTTATGGACGACTTGGTGATGATGCTGGCTAACAAGATCATAGACAACTTACACCTAATCATTGTTAATTAACCTGACTAGTAATATAGAATTACTTACACAATAACTTGTAACTAAAACTGATAACGTGTGAGTTTCCCGAATTGCTTCCTCATACTTGGTTGAGGGGGTTAATTCGAGAATGAGTTATGATTGGTGTTAGTTGTAGATGTTTACTTTATGCGCTATCCCTTTCTAATTAGACGAAAGTTATAGCGTGTCCCTTTAGGTTGGTAGTGTTGCTGCCGCTAAGTCCACCTCCCCTATATTTTGGGAGATGGTGTAGAAAGTAGGCAAGTCGGTTTTGCTTTCCAGGGAGTGCCCTGACCCTCTTTTGGGTTATGCTTTATGTGCAGTCAACAGGTTTGAAGTCTGACGACGTTAGCTTGGGAATCCCTCCGGCTTGGCTGGGCAGGGATATGGCGCCATTGCTTATCTTCAGGACTCTTAGTCCAATTTGCATCTTATCCGTAGTCGGATACTATTTTTGCTTCCGCTGTCATTTGAACCTTTGTATTGTATCATTTGTATCTTGACTCGTTCGAGTCGTTGTTGTAATTTTATCTTTGTTGTATTTGTGGATGTATCGGAACTGTTGTAATGTTATCACAATTCCACCCACATAATGCGCGGCGTGCACATTATGTGTGGTGGGCGACCTAAAATTGTTATTATGCGGATTTCGGCGGGAACGCTTAAATCTACATAGTACCGATTTTAGGGCGTCACAGCCCCCGCCGGGGGCGCGGCCGCCTCCACTTGAGGCGCCCCCTCAACAGGTCCTGAGGTGGCCGTCTCCGCAGGCCTCGTGTGTCTGTCGGCCACTGCCTCTGTGGTGGCTCTCTTCATGTCTGGAGCCTTGCGAAGTCGGCGGCGCTTCACAGGCACAATATCACTGACAAAAAGCACAGGAAAAGACAGTCAAGAGAGAAAAAAGCAGGGGGGGGAAACAAGAGCCAAGAATGGCCAGGTGCCATAAATACACACCCTGAAGGGGAAGCCCCGGCATCGACCCATGTCAGGCCTGGAGAGCACCAGGAAGGCGTGGTCTTGACGCCTGATCCCCCCGGAGGCGTCCCCGCTTTCCTTTGAGGGGACGTCGGAGGGCCTCACCCCAGAACGATCCACCACAGCCTTGGTGCGATGTTCGCGCCTCCCCGACCAAGCGCCTGTCTCGGAGGACGTCCCCGCCTCGGTCACCTCCTCCACGGGGCGCGAAGGCGCCACCACGAAGGCGGCGTCATCCCCTGACGAGATGTCGCAAATCTCGTCGGTGAAGGGCTTGCGCCTCACCGGGGACGCCCCTCCCGTCGCGGCCTTTTCCTCGCCACTCCAGGCATGGGAGGCTGATGAAGAGTCAACACCGACAACTGCATGCGCCGACAGAGCGACCACCTGATCCATCACCCCCGCCATACCATATGGGGTAAAGTCCGGCATTCCGTACAGGATGTCCATGCGATCACCCAGAGGGAGCTGATGTAGAGGTCGCACGGAGCCGGCGATCTTCTTGGGCACCTCCGGCTTGACAAAGAGGATGTTCAAGATGGTGTCGACAACATCCGAGTCGTGATCCTCAGGGTGAAGCCGCATTGGGTCCGAGGGGCCATTGTACATCCACATTGGCTCTAAGTATGCCTCGAGGGGCGCGATGCGGCACGTCACGAAGTCCGCCGTGACCATCTACCCCGTGAGGCCCTCCTCCTGGAGGAAGCTCAAGCGCCCCACCAGGTGTGCGTTATCTGCGCCGCGAAGGGCAGACTTGCACCAGTGAGAGTTCTTCACTGGCGACGCCTCCGGGACGTCTAGGAACGCGCAGGGAGACTGGACGCCGATGAGCAACCACCTCTGACGGAAGTCGCCCACCTTCTTGAGCAAGGCCGTGACAGGCTTGTCTCCACTCCATGACATGGGAATATACACACTCCCCATGCCATCCGCGATGCGGAAGGAGACGCACCCAGTACGCTCGCCGCCAGCCGTGCACCGCAGCGAGTAGAAGTTCCGGAAGAGCGCTACCGAGGGGCGCACGCCTAGATAAGCCTCGCTGAGGTAGGCGAAGATGGACAGGATGAGCACGGAGTTTGGATGAAGATGAAGGAGTTGAATTTGATAGAACTCCAGCACCGCCTCCAAGAAAGGCGAGTACGGCGGCACCAGCCCGGCGGTGATGGCATGGAGAAAAATGGGATAAAATCCTTGGGGGAATCCCTCGAACCGCACGGCTTGAAGCGCGCTGGCGCCATACTCGTTGGTCGGCCCCACGACCAGGTGGCGGATCCTCTCAACGCCTGAAGATCCATGCGCGCCCCCTCGAGAGCCGCGCCCTGCACTACCTCTAGGTTTTCTGCTTGAGAGGAAGGTCCCGCAGCGGCTCTGCTCTTGCTCTTGACTGGGCCCATCGTCACGAGTGCGGAGGATCGAAGGAAATGGAGATTCGCAGGAGAAAGCGGAGGCAGAGAGCTCCGTAGAGCGGAAATTTCAGCGAGAAGAATTGGAAACGGTAACGGCCCCCTGCTGCCTCGCTCGGGTTTTATGTCACCTCGAGGAGCAGTTACCGGGACGTGGTGGGACCCCCCACGACTCGCGCCCCGGATCATGCGAGACCGTTATTCGTCCAAGTGCCATGTGACTCGGGCTGGCTGGTCACTAAGGGCCCACGACGCTTCGCCTGAGCCCATGGGCTCAATCGTGCCCATCATGGGCCCGGCGACTACTATCGGCCCAGTGGGAACTGGGGTATGGAGAGCCCATTCCCCCAAGGCCTCGCACGCTGGCCAGACATACGAAACGACAAAGGACCAGGCATCACCGCCTGGCGGGACCCTCGAGAGGCAATTCCCCTCGAGGGCCTGAAGAGGAAACGAGGGCCTCAAGGGACCCCTCGCCTCAGGGGACCCTCCCGAGGCGCCAGCTCGCCTCGAGGCAGTCCCGCAGGAATCTCCCCTCAGGCCTCCCGCGCCTGAAGGGAAACGTTGCAGCCAAGGAAGTACGGCAAGACGCACATGGCCTCTGCCACGCCCACGTGGTGACGCAAGCACCCCCGTTGCCGTTTTTGTGATAAAGGGGTCAATAAAGCGGTTATGCCTGCTGCGCAGCTGCCAGGACCTTCTACTCTGACGATAAAGCGGGTGGACGGCGCAACCCTCCAAAGGAGAACGTCATCGTGGGCTCCACCTCAGAGACTGCCCTCTCTGCGTGCAGTACAGCGCGGTCGGCCGCCTGTCGGCCACCGCGCCCACCTTTATCAACAATGGACCGCGTCCATGGACGAACACGCCGCGGTGGACTCCAAATCCACCCTGCCTCTGCCATGTGGGAGCCACCTTGAAGGCCAAGACAAAGGAGAGCGCCAGAGGCGCCTATAAAAGGAGGAAGACATCCCTCGTAGCACAGGTCGACTCTTTGCGTGCTACAACCCTTGTAAACCCTAGCAACACTTGGTAGGATAGCCTCTGACTGGAGGAGGAAGAAGACGATCGCTTCCCTCCCCAAGCAAGAACTGCCTCAAGGGGGCCTCCGGCAAGCTCCATTGTACTGTAACCTCCATCATCTAATACAGACAAGCAGGAGTAGCGGTCTTACCTCCTCACGAGGGTCGTGAACCTGGGTAAGGGCCGGTGTCTTCCTCTGTCGTGTGCGTGTCTTCTTCGGGTTCGGCGAGCAACGTCGCGGAGCCACTCGACGGTCTAGACCTCCGCTTTCAATCCCTTTCATGAACTACACTTCAGGAAGTGACTACCCCCGATTCTTGGGAGTCATAACCCGACATTGATGCTTCATAGGGGCACTTTGAGAGTATCAAACGTTGTGTCTTATATAGCATGACAATAATGGTGTCCATCTTGGGTATCCCGAAAGAGTATCGAGATGTAAGGATCAAGAGCGGGATTTGTTCATTCTTGTAATGGAAAGATACTCCGGGCCCACTCGGTGAGATTACATCTATATAGCTGCGCAGCTTATGACTAGGTCATGTAGATGTAATAGCACAGACGAGTTAATAACCTTTGTCGGTAACGAGATACAACAAGGACATCGGATGTCTACGATCATATCTCGGACAAGGTAGTATCACAGAAACAAAGGGAATGAATATCATATTTATGGTTCAACGACGATATTCGTAGAATGCACAGGGGCCGTCATATACATCCAGGTATCCCTGACGGTCATTGGTGAGCGGAGTGTCTCGACCATGTCTGGAGTGTTCTCGAACCTACCGTAACAAACTTAAGGTCTTATCGACACCAGGAAATAGGTTCTGGAATAATATAGGATTTTGTTGGAGAGAGAGAAATGATCCGGAAAGAGTTTCGGTGGTCCGGAAGGAGTTTCGGGAAGGTCTGGGATGATTCCAGGGATGTCCAAAAGTTGTTCGGGTGGTTCGGAAAATGTTTTGGAGTCACGGGATATTAAATAGTATTTAAATATATTAATTATAAATTAATTATATTTTATATTAATTGAATTATTAAATAATAAAGAAAAAAGGGGGGCTCCCACCTACATGGGCCCTAAGAGGGCCCAAGAGGGGGAGCCGCACCACCAAGTAGGAAAGGGGGCTTGGGCCCCTAGTCCAACTTGGACTAGGAGAGCCGGCCGAACCCCCCTCCCCCTCCTATTCCTTTAGTCCCACATGGGGGAGGCAAGGTGTTTGCACACCCCCTCCCCCTTTATATAGCAAGGCATATTAATTGAATTAATTACAGAAAAATACAATTAATTGTATAGCAGGCCGGCCGAGTTGCTTCTCCGCCCGTTTTGCCCCCTCTCTCCACCTATGCTATGCCGCCGGGCGCCGTTGCCCTGCGGGATTTCAGAAAAGTTCTACCCCTGCGATTTCAGCTGGATCTGAATGACCGGGGGTTGTCGTTAAGCTCCGTATGTTTGCGAGTGCTCGGAGGCGACTCTTTTGAGGAGCATGGGCGACGTCGTCTCGCCCACCTGCAGCCCAGCCGCTGCTTCCCCCCTGCCGCCGGCGCACCACCCCCCCCAGCCGCCGGCGCCACGCCATCTTCCGCCCGACGCCCGTCGACATAGGTCATTGTCGACACCCCAGCGTCATCGTCCACATCATCGCGGCAAGTTCTCCGTGACCTCAAGGTCGGCTACGTACGACTTCATCGGCAACGCTTGTGCGGGAAAGTAATCCCCGCTATCGGTCTACATGAAGGTAATGTAACCCGTTCCGCCACCGTTATCACATGTACTAGATAGATAGATCCAGGCTAGTTAGGGTTTCATACGCTAGAAAAATTATTGTTTTCTGCACCGGAACCCCTTCAGTAGCAAATAACAGGAACGGTGCCCCCGTGCAGAACACGGGTTCTAACAGCGTACAGCTATATCTACGATAGATCGGCTCTGATACCACTTAAGGGGATCGCATGCAGAAAACAAAAAAATTCCTAGCAACGATATCCTTAAACTAGCCAAGATCTATACTATGCAGATATAAAAGTACGGCGGAGATCGGAATACATACCCTCGTAGACCGAATAGCGGGGATTACGCTCCCGCACAAGCGTTGACGACGAAGACGACGTAGCCGACCTCTAGGTCGCGAAGAACTCGGCGCGACGAAGCCGACGAAGATGACCTCAGGGTCGGGTGGAGGAAGTAGGCCTCCGAGTACCGCTAGCGCAGCACCTCGCAGGGCGTTACACACATACGGTGGAGACGACGGCCTCCGAAGCTCCAGTCCAGGACGAGCAGCGGAAGACTTGGACCGGAACACCAGCAGCGCGACAGCGGGCTATGGTGGAGAGAGAGCTCTCATCCTCCTCGGCGCAACTCCGACAAAGGGAATCATGAGATCGAGGAGAAAGCAAGAATTAATTGGGTGAATTAAAAGGCCAGGGGTGCCCCTTCTTATATAGGCTCCCCGGGGGGAGCCAACTCACCAGGCAGGCAATGTGGGACTATCCCACATGCCTTGGTGCGGCTCCAACAGGTGCGCCGGCCCTAGGTGGGCCCCATTTGGCCCAACTAGGCTGGCCAAGCCCCCCCCCCCCCCACACACACACACCAAATTCCCTTGAGGGGCTCCCCCCCCCCCCCCCCCCAATGTGGGCCTTCTTTCCAACAGAAGTCCCATTTAGGGAAATCAGCCTAAATAAATTCGAAAATAAATATATAAAATCATATCTAAACATTAATTACACTAATTAATATCAAACATATTATATATAATTTATTCTTGCTCCGAAAACTATTTCGTCACTGCCCGATCTCCATTGGACCATTCCCGGGATGTTCCCGGTGATCTCTTTTCTTTCCGGTTGTCTTGTCGAAACCCCTTAAGTGTGTTACCCTAGCGGTTCGATAGAATAACAGACATGATCGAGACTCCTCTCCGATCAATGGCTAACTCGTAGGCCTGGACCCCATGAATTAATCCTTGTGATATAACGAATGACTTTCATCTATCAAACATGGACGTCTAGTCTTAAACCTTTTGTCATAGCGATACTTAGCGTGTCCGAGTATCATTCTCAGATATCTCCATACCTAGCATGATCTCGTTACCGACATCGCTATCTTCTACTCGTCTATGATATTATGTCAGCTGGTGACCTAGTCACATGTTTGCAAACTCATTTGACATAATCTCACCAAGTGGGCCCTAGAGTATCTATCCGGCTATACGGACTGACAAATCCCGCTGTTGACCCCTCGTCTCAACTACCCCCTTCCGATACCCAAAAGTATCACGTATCATTGTCACACTATACAAGATATAATGTTTGGTGCAATAAAAGTATCTTCCAGGAATAACAATAAGAGTTGATCTCACAGTCTTAAGGCGTAATAACTACGTCCTATAAATATGGGTATGTCCATCACATCGTTCAACCAACGACATGACTTTCATTATCGACCGGTGCCATGCCCTATGATCGGAAAACCTCGATCATCAATCGCGCAACGAAACTAGTCTTAGTATAGGCAACTAGGGACCTGGTTGTTTATCTACCACACTTGTATTAATGTTTCCGCTTAATACAGTTATAGCATGGTATAAAACATATAATGAATAATTGGAATATTACCAATAAACTATGTTTTCTAACTGCCTCTAGGGCATATTCCCTTCGGTCAGCCCATCCCAGCCTAAGATTACTTGGCAAAAAATACAACGCATTTTGGCTCATTCTTCTTAAAAACGGTGATATTTAACCGATTTGCCACCTCCTTGACACCCACAAGGACGCACTTGGTCTTGTGGGTCCGCACTACTTACGGCGTAATGTGCTTAGCTAGCACATCCCAGCTGTGGCGCCCCCGGGCACAATCCCTCACCGTCTTGCGCTTGTTGTTCTCGTTGTTGGAGATCGCCAAAACATTGCTCGAACTTTCCAGCTTCTGTGTCGTGCACGCGAGGCTGCCGCGGCAACAGGTGACGTGCGCGCTTGGTCGCGTGCATCCCTACGGCTCTCACTGCCCTGACGTGTCCTCCACGGCGACGACCGGATCCAAAAGCCATCGATCCACCACTTTGAAAAAATGGTATAGAGAGGAGAGAAAAATTGCTCATCGGAGTTTGCTAACCGGCCTATCGCCGGAGTGGATCGTCACTTGAAATGCCCCCGGGCACCTTTAATATAATGGCAGAGGGGAATATTATCTGGGTCGGCCGATGTGCGGTGGCTACCGAAATTTTCCGGGCCGGTGGTTTTTTAGGGTTCTCTTAGAGTGCTCTAAGGTTTTAAAATCGGATGTTGGGTTTATGTATACACTCTCCTACCAGTTGACATGGCGAAACATGGAGATGATTTGGTAGAAAATTGCTCGGCTTCTACGGAGGTGGTTGGCATTGTGCTTACTCCAGGCGAGGCCCTCTGCTGGAGAATGGGCGCATGCGTTGGAGGTCAAAGCTCAAGAACTATCGCCAACCAAGTGCGTGAAGAAGCGGTAATCGCTGATGCTGTTGGCGCCTTGGACTCCGGAGACACGTGCTGAAATTCGCCTAAAAGTATATAGAGGGATGTGGTTTTCGTTATCTGTTTAGGTTTCAGCTGTGTTTGGTCTTTCTGAAGGTACTATCTGTTTTCTTTTCAGTTCTAGTATCTGTTGAAACTTAGTAATTATAAGATGGCGTATTCTGGATCTGTATACATCTATTACTTGATCTCAATGAAATGGAACAGGGCAGATACCGCCTTTCATCGAAAAAGGTAATATCAACTAGCTAATAATCGACATCGATGAAATGGAACAGGGCAGATACGCCGTTAAGCAAGACAGATCATGCATTCACGGGTGCGCATGCATCCAAACTGAAGGGAAAAACTATCAACATGCAAATGCATGAACCAGAGCACCACCACACCCACGCCAGCTCGGAAAATCACATGCTGTCTTCACAGTCCCGTAGAATCTCATCTGCGGAGATCCAAGGCCTCCCCTACAAATACGACCCTCCATGCAGACACATTGCCGCACCAGAATTCAAGCAGCACCAGCACAAAAACACACCTAGCTAGTCACTAGCTAGCACTTGCTCGATCGACATCGATGGCCATGGCAGCGATAGCCGTGCTTCTCCTGGCCTTGGTGGCCGTAGCTAGCGCCACCAACTGCCCTCCGCCACCGGCGCCGGTTCCGGTGCCCCGCTACGGCTCGTGCCCTCAGAATGCGCTCAAGCTGCACGTGTGCGCCAACGTGCTGGGCCTTGTCAAGGCCAAGATCGGCGTGCCGCCGAGCGAGCCCTGCTGCTCGCTTCTCGACGGGCTCGTCGACCTGGACGCCGCCGTCTGCCTCTGCACCGCCATCAAAGCCAACGTCCTTGGAATCCACATCAACGTCCCCATCGACCTGAGCCTCATCCTCAACAACTGTGGAAAGATCTGCCCCTCGGACTTCCAGTGCATCCACTAGGAAATTACCTACAAGTGCACTATGTTCTAGCTATCGGTCGAGTGATGTCGTTGGCTTTTGCTTCAAGCATGTATTTCAGTAATGTCTTTTATGTACGGAATATGGCTATGTATGTTATTTTTCACACGATACTTAATATTCTGTTCCTTTCTCATAGAGAACCACACATTTCATTTCTCACCAAATTTGGCACGTATGTTGAATTTTCATATATGTTCATCATCAATTTTCTTCATAGGCAGGAGCATGTGAGTTCGGTCGACCAAACACCACATTACGTAGTACTTAGTTATATATGTTTGATTTGTTTTCCGTTATACTTTATTCTTACAACTATATCACATAAAATTATACAATGCGGAAGAGTTTCCGAGGGGTAGACCACGTGAGCCCCATGGGCTCTTGTTTCGCGTGAAACGACTTTTTGGAGGGTCGGAATCCATCCAAAATTTACATGAGACCCCAACATATGTATAGAAGTGTTGTGGAAGGTTGAGATATATAAAACGCAAGTAACAAGTGCGACCTGCTTCGCAGACATGCGCCATTAGCTACTCACTAAGGAAGGGTTCTCCACTTATAAAGAGAAACTCCCACTTCGTGTCAACTGGAATCTTGTGATAACTTGTGCTCAAATTTAGTTTTCCATTTTCCTATGACCCAACCAAACACAAACAAAGAAAGAAAAGTCTATTGAAAAAAACAATGTTTGAGTCGGATAAAGGAGTAAACGACGCAAGTAAATGTGTTGATCTCTGATATGATAGACGACTTGCGAAGTAAAAGTATTTAAAATTTGAAAATTGTGGGAACTTTTGATGATATCACTATTTGCATGAATGGAGCGAGAGGAGTCAGATGATTTGCAAGTGAAACCTAATTTAATTACAGTATCTAATACTAGTTATTGATTAAATGACTGTACTAAGTGGGAATGAGAAACCGTTGCGACGGACTGTAAGACTAACTGGGTGGTATCATGCATGACCACTTAGACTAGTCACAGTGAGAGTAAGTAATTAATAAATAAAGAGTTGTTTATGATAACTTAGCTAGTTACGGTAACATCACACATATCAAAATAAAATAAGTCTATAAGATAATAAATAAAAATATGTATGACAACACATATATGTTACTACCCACTAGACACTAGAGAGTTAGTAATATAGACTAGCAACATATGCATGTTACTAGTCTAAGTTACTCTCCATTATGAACAAGCTTAATAAAAATGACATGACATCTTATTATGAGGGCCTATACCAGCAATTAGGAGATACGGTTACCAAAAGAAAATCAGTCTACAAACTAACCAATTACCATGTATGGCACTAGCTTAATGTTATTTTGCACCATGGAGCTAATAACGTAGACTAAAAATGTATGCATATTATTATTTTATAAATTATTCCCTACTAAAACCAGTCTAATATGTCTGTATCGTCCTGTGGGTGATCATGTTATTATTTAATAAAATGCAAAACATGGATGTCGCAAAGCACGCGCATATGCAAATTGTTGATCTGTACGCCAAGTTGCTTGAGAATATTTCAGATGCCAACAATTAACTTGTTTTTTATAATTAAAAATTAACCCGTTCGTTGTCCATAGATGCAGTACTCGATCACAACGCATATGCTGGACGTGATGGTCGGGAGACAATTATTCAGCTTCCGTTCCGCACTCGTGAACTTGATGATCTGCACAAATTTGTCGTCCATGTTGTTCCACTCCAACGGGGCGACCAAATATATATTCTTTTATCCGTTTTTGTCCGTTTGGATCATCGAACGTACAACGGTCCGGTTTATGTCCGTCGCTTTCTTGCCACTTCGCCAACAGGCCGTCGCATCCAGACCACCCGGTCTCACTTTTTTTTTTCATTTTCGAAGATTTACCTACACAGAGAGCCGGCGGCGAATCGCCGACGAGTTTATACAACTTTTAAATTCTAAACCGTCACTGTGGTCGGCTGCCGGCAAAAGGGGAGGAAAGAAAAAGCGTCGTGGCCGGACTTGCCGGCTCTTTCCTATCCATGGCCGACGTCTGTGAGCTGAACTATCTGGCTCCTCCTCCCTTCTTCTTTCGAAGACCAAAAGCGTGAAGCGGTAGCGGTAAATAGGAGAAAATTTTGCCTCGCCACCACCGGAAGCGCGGAGTGGCAGTATGTCAACGGGAGTGACATGTTCCTCCCGCTCCGTCCCCGGAGCCTCCTGCTCCGTCTCCGGATCCCTACTTGGCCTCCTGCCGGTCGCTCTGCCGTTTGCACCGAGCTGCCTCCGCAACCTTGCACGTATCATCAGTCTCAGTCTCTATGTGCGTGCATCGGCCAAGAAGTCGGCGCCCTGTGCAGCTCCATGTGTGACGCCTGCAGTGCGTCCTCCACATAGTGGTGGACGACACGTCGTCATGCAACCCACCACCCCAAACGTTGGTTGCGTACTCCTCCTCGTGGTCGATGGAGTTCTCCATTGCCGCCCTTGCCTGCTCCGGCAAACGCGGCCCTCGTGGCTGCGAAATCATCTGGCGGGAGAATCTGCCGCAGTGGCGGCTGCGCGCTCATACACGCCCCCTCGATCTGGTCTGGTCGAGCAAATCCTGCGACGGCATAGCCGATGGCCGCGGATCCATACTGTGGTGCCCTAGATCTACTGCATGTTGTGGCCGTCGTGGTTGGAGACGAAGGGGGCCGGGGCTAGGGTTTGTGGCTCTAGGGTTGGCCATTGGCGCCCTTTTAAAGAGCTCCACCGATAGGACATAGGACAGACATGGAGACGGTCCGTTCACATCGGCCACCGACGCAAACGAGGCCCAAATTTGAGCCAGGGTCTCAGCGGACGAAAAAACGGATCATTGTCCGTTTATGTCGCCCCGTTGGGCCTTGTATTTGTATCGCGTGGACACGAACAGAGTCGATGGGTCGGACCGTTGGAGTCATCCTTACTCTCGCATACCCTTTGCTATTTGTACAAATTATAGAAAGAGGAACAGCTCACGTGCATTTTGTAATAGCTATGCAATTTCAGCAAAAGAACGTTGATTCATATTGCGGTAACGGTTTTTACTAGATCGGGCAATTTAACGCCCCGCGATCACACACGGGAGCAGCCTTTCATTTGCGTTTTCACATATAGCATTCGCTTCAAAATTGTATAGTTCTGCCATTGTTCAAGTCAAACAGGTACATTATCTCCGAATATGATTGACTGCACTTAGTTTGAATTTTTTTTCACAAAGGGTACCCTGAAATCAACAAGATACTCGATATTTGATTATTACATGGATGATTGCATCAGATATGCGCAAACTTAGGCCAATTATCTTGATTCAGAAAATTACAAGACCAGTGTTATAACATCACAAACAACAACAAACACAATCATAAACAACAAGATTTCCCTGTTTTTCTCCGATAAAAGGATGCGTGCAAGTTCAGTTCCTCGCAACACTTGAAAAGCTGGGGAAAATCTCTTTTATGATCTATCACCAAGTTCCACTCTTAAATTATCGAACGGGTAGACTTTTGGAGTCTGCAAGCAAAAGTATGACGAGTTTTGGTCAGCTTATCCAGCAAAACAAAATGAAAACAGACATCCTTCTTGACAAGGAAAAATACAATTTATTAACACAAATCATAGTCACCTTTTTTTTACCTACGTGTTACAAAAAGAAGTGCTGTACAAGGCATGCAATTATACTGACCCACTTTCCGAAACACATTTCAGAACTAACAGACAGCACTTACAAGGGAGAGCAAAATCAAGTTAGTATCTGTAGTTACAGTCAGATGTTTAAAACAGATGGTTAGTTTTATGGAATTTCATCTAGGTCAAAGGGCATAAGACTCAAAGATCATAATTAGGGGAGTACCACACTTTTGTTTCCACTCGTGAATGACATAAACAAGGTATGAGCAAAGACCAAAGATGATAAGACCTTCCAAGCTTCGAAGGATATAACAGACTAAAGTGACACCATGACAATCGTGCAATGCATATACAAACACTTCCACTTAACAGAATCTCAAGTGGATATAACCTTTGCATCCCAAGGAGATATTACAAGTCAGGGAACGATAGATTTGACACAGGCCATGCTTACTAACATAGCTATCCCATTGTTCAAGTCAAAAGATCAACATAAAAAACTGATAGTAAACTTCATAGTTGTCAGATAAATCGATCATCTAGACTCAGCAATCACCAATATATATTCGGTAACAGATGCCAGGCCAACAAAGTAGAGTGAAGGTTGCGTCCAACTAAAACCGGAAGAAGGGACACAGCACAAATATCCAGTACCTGACATACCTGTATGATTTAAGGGTGTACAAAAATGCTAAGTGATGTCTAAGCTGTCATCAGAATATGAGGGGAAAAGTAAATTTTACATCCCAAAACTGACTGAGCTCAAAACAATTTTTAGGCTCACTAAACCCCAGATGAAGGTTCTGAGGTCTACTTGACCCCCTAAACAAGGATTGCTGGAGTGGTGGGATTTCCATGACTAAATGAGACTTCAGGCATTATAGATGATGTAGCTTTCTATTATCCACGGGAGGCGCTCTGCAGCTTAGCCTGCTTGCATACAAGAAGAGGCAAAGCTGACTTCTATCAGCAAAAGTATGTGTGCACGGCTAGGATGTCTTTACAGCTAACCCAAAGTGAATTTGAACATCTAGCTTTGGAGCTAGCTAGCCAGCCACTAGCAGACATCTACATTGTTGATGTGCTCCTTCGTCATGGTGAAGGATAGAACAAATATGAGTGCATGCCTCTTCCGTCGGTCATTTAAGACCAAGGCTAGGACCAGCCTGCTAAACACTCCTACAGCTGGGCCAACAGGAGTGCTATGTCCCTAAGGTACCTGTTCTGTGATCATGTCCTGTCCTGGTCTGAGGATTTCGACATTCCAAGCTTGCCAGCATCTCCGGAACCCTAACTCTTACGGTCCTACCCCTCTGCCTCGCCACTGCGCTCCCGCTGCTAAAAATGTCCGTTTAAACGGAGAAGAGTTGTGGCTGGTGATGACATGCTCTTATGCCACTTGTTTGCCTAAGTGTTGAACACTTTAACCCAATAGTTGAAGGGTATAAAGTAGACTGGTGATGACATGCTCTTATGCCACTCATTTGCCTAAGTGTTGAACACTTGAACCCAATAGTTGAAGGGTATAAAGTAGACCTTTTCTTAAAATGAGATCATCCAAGAAACATTTCGGCCAAGCAGAAGCCATTGGAGGCAGTAAGGCCCAATTCTTTTTGAGCTTATCAGCAGCTTCTAGGTGGAAAAAGCCTAAGCCCAAAAGAACTCAACTTTAAGCAGCTTTTTTGGACAGCCAACTTCTACAAATCCTTCAGTGGGGAGAAGCTGGGATACCCCAACTTCCCTCCGCGGCCGAGCGCTTCCCGCAAGTGAAAAAAAATCGTTTTCTGACTTGGCCCTGTTTGACACGAAAATTACACCAAGCTGCCACCACGCAGTAAACAGCGAACCGGCACTTTTCCTTTTTTCTTCTCTCTCTCCCTGAGCTTCCTCTCCCATCCGGAGCTTTTCTTCCACAGATCCAGCCAACAGTGCCGCCTCGCCACCGCCTGCCGCTGCCAGCCGCCGAGATGCAGCCAACTCGCCTCCTCTCCGCCGGTTCTGCTCCGTCCCCTAGCACCACCGCCACCCCTGCTCGTCCCTCCAACCCTCCGTCCCAGCCTTCCTCCCCATCCTGAGCTCTCTCGCTGTAGGAACTTGTTCCCCGCGGACCCTGGCCATGGCTGACCTCACCACGAGCTGTGTGCCTCCTCGATGCGGAGCGCCGGCCGCCAGATCACGAGCTCCTTGATGGCTAACACATGCATCGATATGTTATTTCCTGATGCATGCTCGTGTTGATTAGATCTTGTCTTTTTCCTCAATTCGTTATGTGTGGAGTGTGGACCGTTGACTCAATTATCCCAAGTTTCGATTGGAAGAACTTGAATAATGTATGTGACCATTTTGTCTGTGGAATTTTGGTTTATATTGACATTTTATTTTAGTTAATTATCTGAAATATTAAAATAAAATTTGGATGAAATATACATTTGGTGATAGATATGTAATTTGGATAAATAAACTATTCACGTAAGTATACACATAGCTAGGAGTGTGTTTCCTTTGAATTAATAGACTATATTTGTATTTTTTAAGTAAGGAAAACATTGCATAACTTACTTCTAATTGAGTTGCATAATCAATCAACAATTGATTCTATCTTATTTTCATATTTTAGCAATTAATATGAAGTTCAAAATATTAAATTGTGATCATACATGCAAATTCAGCACAAAGTTAAATTAGAATATAAGTTTATCGAGGGCGTTTCAGACTTCTCATCATACAACTCAGATAATAAACTAGGACAGGAGAAGCCCAAAAGAACTGGACTGCAGTTTTTGGTTAGCTTAAATTCACAACTGCTTCTCTGGACAGCTCTACTCAGGGTGGCTTATGCACAAGCCGAAGCTCAAAAGAACTGGGCCAAACAACTTGCTAAGCAGTTAGTGGCAAATAAAATTTAAATTTATTTATGCAAGGGTTAGATTGTTGATGGCAATTAGTTTGAAAATATCCACAAAGAATTAATCTGAAAAAAGATAAGCTCTCTATACATGTTGATTGCACGGCTCAGTGGATGAGAAATATTCAATCTCATTTTCTGCAAAATGAAATCAATTAACTCGGTTCCAATTCCATTAATCAATTTCGCCTTGCAGTCTTTAATTTGTTGGTTATATACACTGCTGAATAGAAACAATAAACATTGTGCAGTTTGACACCTTGAAACAAACCAAAAGGAAAGTATGCTGATGTTAATGAAACTACAGGATTCCTTCCATCCAGACATCTAAGAACCTAGCTGCAAAAAAAAGAAACTTTAAAAATGTATACTGCAGTTAATTTATTCCATTGACGAGGTTTGGACTATCTTCCAGGTTCAGTTTGGATAATTCGTGCAATTCATAGCAATTGCAACTCCAGCCTAAACTAACAACAAAAACGGTCAGCCCAATGACCAACATTCATATCGTCTTATAAGAGCAATAATTTTTTTTACAGCGGAGTCTCGAATAAATCATAGCCAAAAAGATGACCACCACAAAGATTGACCTGTAAACTAACATTGGGAATTGCAAAATCACAAGGAAAGTAGAACTGTACACTCACAAATGGAATCTTGGAGGCCTTGTCGTTCACAACGGCCGCCAGGCCGAGGGCCGCGAAGAAGCTCAGACCCCCGCACAGCCACGCCAGAGCCTCGTACTGCCCAACCAACACACAGGCACAATAACCAGAACACATCAAAATCAAATCAATACAGATGCCTGTGACGCTACGCAGCGCACCAAATTGCAGCGGATGCGACCTTGTATATTGCAGCCGTAGGAAAGGGGGTTCGGATCACCAGACCTTGCCGATGTGCGGGGCGAGCCGGTCGACGCAGGGCTCAGGGAAGGGCGTGCCGTTGTCCCACACCAGCTCGTCGTTCACGGGCAGCTGCGGGGCAAAATCCCCAACCGAAATGGATCCGATTAGGGACGGAGGTCACACAACCAAAGAGAAGAGTTCGGGAGGCTGTATCCCAGCTTACGGGCTTGTCGGGGACGATGTGCCTGCCGGCGGGGAGGCCCATGCCGGCGCGGTTGCGTAGCGCGGAGGCCGCGGCGCGTGCGGCGGCGCCGTGGCCGCCCAGGACGCGGGAACCCATCGCGGTCAGCCTCCCTGCCATCTCCACCGATCTCACTCTCAGATCTGCGCTTGCAGGTGTCGTGCTCGTCGTCGGCGGCGGCGGAGAGTCGGAGACAGAAGCAGCTCGTTGAGCGTGGGCTTGGTTTGGGTTGATTCTGGTCCACACGCCTCAGATGATGATCGCTACTACTGGGCCGTATTGGACTGGTATTCTGTGCTAGAACTAAACTGAGCGTTGAATAAATGGGCCACTGTTTTGGATGGTGGCCGACTTTTGGGATGACAAATTCTTTTTGCGTACTCCAGTTCGATTTTCTTGCCAATACTGGCCAACTTGTGAGCAAGCAAAATCCCTGTTAAAAAACAACCAAAATCTTCACTACTCTTTTAACTAAGCAAGTCTTGGTTGGGCTACTGAATATTCTTGGTTGGGCTGACCTAGGCTGAAAGCAAACACATCCTATATCCCTCCTTTCACCTAACAAAAAGGTAATACATCCTTACACTGTCACTAATAAGATAGTGTACATTGAAACGGAATAATCTTGATTGAGGGTATTTAGCAATTCCGGGTTTTTCATCGGCATGTCGGTTGGGTGCTCTCTTTCCAAGCAATTGATATGGTAGAAGCAAAAGGGAACCTCGAAACAAGGTTGGAATTGTAGTTTTGAGACTTTTTATGTTAACTTTATGTGCTCTCGGTCAGTGGTGTAGCTTGCTGAGGCATATCATGGGTGATGCACCCCGACGCAGAAAAACAATCAGTTTGCCTAATCTTTGAGATTTGTTAGACCAGATTTGATATATGCACTTGATTAGCCCCCCTCCCCCCAATGTTGAATTTACCCCTTCTTAAATTTGTTCAAACCTCCACATTGTACTTGATGGAGTGCCCCAAAGTCGAAGATCGCTGCTTACGCCATTAAGCCAGTGATGTTTTCATTCTTGTTTGAGGTTTCTCCCTGATGAATTTTGTCTTCTTTCACAACAATCAAACGATGATGCGACTAATAGTTGGACAATCTAAGTTAGAATGTTGTAAATTCGGTCATAATTATACTGTAGTCATGATCTCATCGCTTTGCGCGAGTTGCTAGCTCGTGAAGGCTTGGCTTTTAACTTTTTTTAACGGGCTTTTTGACTAGGTTAACCATCAAAGGTATGGTGAAACACAGCTATAGACAAATAAATCGATGGAACCACTGTTAACTTTTAGTTTTGTCAAGTTGCTATATTTTTTTATCTATTGCACTATTGTCGAAGGTTCGGAGGTTGTTGTAAAACCATATGGAAACAAGTTCCGATCACAATAGGATAAAATTGCAGAAGAGGTAGAGCAGGATTGCTCCATGGCTGATAGTATGATGAACAAAGACAATGCATTGGCCATGTCTTCGACCTATCAGATATGTCCTCGACAAGGGCAATGTCGCTTGCTTGCTTGCGTGGTGAACCAGCGGTATCATCGTCGTCGTCATCAAACCCATCACGCGTGTGGCTAAGTATCGTGATCATGAAACTGTTTAGCATTAACTTGGAAGTGAACTTAACTCAATAATGTACTTACGGGCCGTACGCCTAAGTCATCGACCTTGCAATTTGCAGTAGTTTAGCGTAGCAGTACGGCACACGTCGCCAGGGTTACCGACATCAGATGCAGATGTTCCACGTCGAAAGATCACGGTGCCGGAGGCCGTTGGCGCCGCCTGGTTAACATGTCTCCTGGCCAGGGTCGCCTTCCTGCTGGCCTGGCGCCCTGGCCTCGGATCCAATCATATCATATGGTCGATGTCATACCTGCGTGACTGACAGTTTGTATGAACTCGATGGTCGATCAATAAAACTAGTGTTTGATTTTGATTGGCAGCTGCAGCGACAGACAGGGACGGGTGCAATTAATCTTGATGTTTCTTAATTAGTAGCTAGATGAACTGCCCCCGGGAACCTGATTAATCAATCAACTAACTAATCTCTCTCACGTCCTACATCGAGTACCGCCCGACTGATTAATCAAATGAACTGTGGGGTGGCGAAATAGACTGTGCAGGGAGGCTCACATGGCGATTCAGTGGTTCGATGTGTCATGTCCCCGTTGAAAATTGAGCGGAAACGTACCGAGCTATGCTAGTACGCTATCATGTTTGTCTTCATTTCTTATTACTGAAAGCGGAAAATATATAAAACCACAGTGACGAATATGAAAACAAATACTTCACTGTTATGCTGCAAGGATGAGTCAGATTGGATGATGGGGAGGAGGCAGATTTTTTCATCCATCCGGACATCCGGTCGACACGCCAAGCACCCGCCTTATAATTATGCTCCATGCAAGTAAAAGATTTTCACATTGTTATCCCGGTGTAAAACTATATATCCTGAGAGTGGACAAAAGGAGGACCAGCTCCATGGATCCCTTTATTTTGGAAAATTCAAAAATCATACTGTAAGGTTTCAAATTTTTTTGAAAAAAGGAATGTAGACAATGGTGTATTCTTCCAACATGTTAAATCTCAACGAAAATATCTTATACTTTGGGCTGCACAAAAATAAAAAGATCTGACATTTTAAAGTAGTATACGGTGCAAAATTTCAAAACTTCGAAAACTGTCAGATTTTATGATTTTTTGTAACGTCCAGAATATGAAGTATATTGATTTAAGGTTTTGCGTGTTGGTAGAAGAGACCACTATCTTCATCCAGGATTGTTATCAGATTTTATTGAAACTTCAAAAATATGATATTTGAATTTTCCAAAATAAGGAGGTACATTGATCTCAGCCTCCATTTATGGTTTCCTTGTATCCTAGCAGTACTTTGATAATAAAATCACCCTTTTTCGAAAAAAGAGACTTCTACGTCAAGAGTCCACACGGCTTTGTCTCTATCACATTCTAAACTAATTCTAGTTCTTAGTTATATATATTGCAATGTGATTTGACCTGGGCATGGGCAGGGTGTATTGTATCCAGACGTAGTGCGGTTCAGCCCTGGCTTAGAAGCTCCTCAAAATATTATCTAAGTGGACGTCCCATCCGGCGAAGAAAATGAACAAGAACCAGATGCCATTTAACTTTCTTGTGTTTGCTACTGTGTATGTGCATGCATGTAGCCATCAGTCTTTAAAATTTTAAAATCCAGACCGGCCTATTTAACTCGTATGTTTAATTTCTAGCTGCCAATGACACTGACATGCTCTATTTTCTGAAGAAAAGAGAGAAACTACAGATTTCGAGCCAGGCAGTACCAAATTAATCATAGGATGCCGATGGTGAATGGTGATCACTGATAGACAGCTACTTTCTTGTCTCTGAACATTTAACCACGTTTCGATTTGCAAATCCTTGTTTTATTTCCGACTAGATCCTCTTGTCCGATAATATGCTCCGTACTGAACCACCACTTATTTTCGTGGTGAGTACAGGATGTGTAGAAGATTGTATTCTGGGTTGGAGTCTTATAAAGACTAATGAGGCTTGAAGATTACAGATTTAAGCACAGATCGATCGTACCTTTTGCGGATAAAAGCAATGATGCTTTAGCATGCTCTCAAGCGAAGTAATCTAGAGAGAGAAAGGGATGACAGAGTCATACATTGCAGCGGTTTCAGTGTTTAACTGGTATAGTCGTCAGGGTCAAAAGCTGACGCCAGTGAGTGAAATGATGATGCATTTTTGAGCGAACAGCTGCTTCAGCTTTTCAACTTTCTCTTTCACCCTCTTTTGGGGTGTTGATTATTCGTTCATTCATCTGTGGTACTTGGAGCCCTCTTTCCTGAATGACGGTGTTTTGGAACTTAAAAAAAGGAGGTTTTTGTACGTAGTAGTTTACACCATTTCTTAGGGTATTTTCTTTACAGAATCAAACGCTAAAATTTAAACCACTAATGTTTGGGTAATTATTTGCAGGGAACACAAACATGTGGTGGTATGAGGTGTGTGCTTCCTTCTCGGGGTCAGGGACGCCGGAGGACGATGTCTCCATGGTCCTCCTTACCTGCTTTGGCATAGGATACTAAGGTCGTATGCTCGGCGTGCCAATCCACGCCGGGCTCGTGGGCATTCGGCGAGGGATGTTGTGGCGGCGGTCCCATCTGGTGGCCGGGGAAGGGGATGGAAGGTGTTGCGATCGTGGCTTGGGAGGATGAGAGCGACGCTAGGGTTCGGCTTGCTGTCGCCCATATAAGGACTTGTCAACCGCATTGAAGACGGTGGTTGGCCGTTCGGTCAGGCTGACAGTCAGGCTAGGACAGCCATGGGGAGACGGGCCAGACGCTAGGTAGCAATGCTCAAATTTAAGTCTGAAATGGGTCTACGCGTACATTGATCTATTTACGTCTGCGTATTGGGCCGCGATATTTCCCCACACTGATAGGCATGAATAGACCAAATACATCACCGCATTGGAGTTGCCCTTACGGATGTGATTTTTTGTGAGTAATACCCCAACTCAACATGTAAATTTTAAAAACCTGTTCCTGAACATATGTACTCGTTGCCGAGCCAGAAAGATGCAGTCGTGCATGAGTGAAGTGGAAATGACACCGGCACGATGCCAGTTGGAGGTCGAGCACGGATTTGGTGTGGTGTGACCAAAGGAATGTGCATTGATTGCACTGACTGCCTGAGCTCGATTTCTTCAGGGGGGGGGGGGGGGGGGGGGGGGGTCCTTTTCTGACAGAGATTGATCTTGTGCGTGCGTTTCTTTTTGTTCTTCAGAGAGCATTAATGCACAACTCCAGTTCCGGATTAACTGCTTTCCTTCTTTCTCGCACCATGGAAAGTGCGACGTGTGCTGATAAAAATGGTGGAAAGTCTTTTCCAACAGAAGAAAATCTACTGTGAGGAATAGGTAGCAGCTACAGCCGAGAGTAGATGGATTTGTGGCAGGACATGGAGTGCACCCATGCATGCAATGGAGCAGAGCAGAGTAGCCACAAGTGTTGTACTGCAAACAGTTTTATGTCTGCAGATACGTCCCTCTCTCTCTTTTTAACCTGCATCATCAGGAATTTTGCAACGGCCTTTTTTTCTTTTCTTTCTTTCTGTTGGCACCGAACCGCGAGCTACAGTACTGGCTGTACATGGATGGAGAGGGAGAGAAAGTGGCTAGTCGAACCAAGTAGGAGAGGGAGAGGAGGAAGGCAAGTACTCAGCGGGAAGGAAGGCCGCTTTATCGACTTTTTCATGTTGCACGCTATCATTTCATTTCGAGATCAAGACGTACGCTGCCATTGCCCATTGCTATTGCCAAGAGAATAAAAACACTCTCTTTCTCTCCCCCACAACCTCTCACAGGCGCAAAGCGGCCACAGCGACAGCAGTAGAGAGAGAGGAGAGATATAGAGGTGGTGGTAGCTCATTCTCCCTCCCTCCCTCCCTCTCCACAGCGACAGCAAAGAGGACTGTGTACTACTTATGGCCCCGTAGACTCCACACCAGAGCCTAGTTTCGTTTGGAGGAAGGAAGAAGAAGGGTAGCATCGAATTCTTGGCGGGGATTGGTGGTATGAGGTGTTGTTGCCGGACTAGATGAGAGGAATGCCCTTTGCACTTGCTGGACAGGGGACCTTTCCGCTACAACAACATCCGCAGGGGATCGCCGCCGCCAAGGTAAGCGGCGGCTTCAGCTGGGAGCCGACCTCGGTGCTCGACCGCCGGCACAGCCCCAGCCCGAGCCCGCCTGCCTCCTCGGCTTCTTCCACGCTGTCGTCCGAGGTGGCGACCCTCGCCGGCGCCTGCGGCGGCGGCAACGCCAAGAACGTCTCCCCGCCGCAGGCGCAGCCATGGGAGGATCAGGCGGGGGTTAAGGAGGAGTGGGCGCACCAGCTGGCGCCGCTCGACGTGGGCCTCGGCGCCGGCGACGGCTGGGACGCAACGCCGCACTCCGCCGGGCTCGCCGGCCCTGCAGACAGCACGTTCCTCCGCTGGATCATTGGCGGCGGGGAGGACGCCATGGACCCGCCCGTGCTGGAGCTCGACCACGCCGCCTCCATGATGTCGCCGCCCGCCTCGGCGTTCGGGCCTAACCTGTCGTCGTCGTTCGCGCCGCCGGCCATGGATCAGGACGCCGCCAAGACGGGGCCTTTCGGCCACGCGCCTAGCTTCCTCATGCACCACCCGCAGCCACATGCGGCCTTCTTTGGCGCGCACCCGTCCTTCGAATCGGGTGTGCCGCCGCCACCCAAGCGGCACCATCCGATGGCCGCCGCCCCGGCGCCAAAGCTGGCTCCTTTCCAGGCCCCCCTCCTCGCTCCGGCGGGCAGCGGGTTCCTACTACCCGCCCTGAAGCCCAAGGCTGCGGGGACGGCGAACGACGAGGCGGCCGCCGTGGTGGACCAGCTCGCCGAGGCTACCAAGCTTGCCGAGGCCGGCGATGCCTTCGGCGCACGCGAGATATTGGCGCGGCTCAATTATCGGCTCCCCGCCGCCCCCACGGCCGGGACGCCACTCCTCCGCTCTGCCTTCTACTACAAGGAGGCTTTGCGCCTTGCGCTCTCCCCCACTGGAGAGGCCCCCACGACGCCGGCGTCCACGCCCTACGACGTCGTCCTAAAGCTCGGCGCATACAAGGCCTTCTCCGAGGCGTCCCCGGTGCTCCAGTTCGCGCACCTCACCTGCGTCCAGGCGGTGCTGGACGAGCTCCGCGGCGCCGCCTGCATCCACGTCATCGACTTCGACATTGGAATGGGCGAGCAGTGGGCGTCGCTTATGCAGGAGCTCGCGCACCGCCGTCCGGCCACGGCGCTCAAGGTCACCGCATTGGTCTCGCCGGCGTCGCACCACCCGCTCGAGCTGCAGCTCATCCACGAGAACCTCTCCAGCTTCGCCGCCGAGCTCGGCGTCTTCTTCCAGTTCACAGTCTTCAACATCGACACCCTCGACCCCGCGGAGCTCGTGGCCATCGCCGATGGCGACGCCCTCGCCGTACACCTCCCCGTCGGTGCAGCGCACGCCGCCGCAATGCCCGCCGTCCTCCGCCTCGTGAAGCGACTAGGCGCTAAGGTCGTCGTGGCCGTCGACCGCGGCTGCGACCGCACGGAGCTCCCCTTCGCCGCGCACCTGTTCCAGGCGTTCCAGTCCACCGTGTTCCAGCTAGAGTCCCTGGACGCCGTGGGCACGGACCCCGACACGGCGAGCAAGATCGAGCGGTTCCTGGTCCAGCCGGCTGTTGAGCAATGCGTGGTCGGGCGCCACCGCGCGTCCATTGAAAAGGCGCCGCAGCTGCCGTGGCGGGCCGTGTTCGCGTCGGCCGGGTTCACGCCGGTGCAGGCCAGCACGTTCGCCGAGTCGCAGGCCGAGTCGCTGCTGCACAAGGTGCCCGTCCGGGGGTTCCGGGTCGAGAAGCGCGCACCCGGATCGCTCTGCCTCTACTGGCAGCGCGCCGAGCTCGTCTCAGTGTCGGGATGGCGGTGCTGCTGATAACCGCGACCTCGCCGTCGGTCGGCCCGATCACCACCTTGCGTCAAAAACAAGCCGATCTTAGTTAGGACTAATGATCCTACTACTGTACTACAAGTATTTCTCTGTTGTAATGATCTGAATCGTCTGATCCGATCAAGTCGCTGCTTAGTGTCCTAAATTGGAAATCCTATGTTAATCGTGTCGCCTTGTATTTGCCGCTGGCTCGTTGCTCGATATGCTACCCTACGTCTTACTGCTCAAATTGTTCATTGCTTTGCCTGCCACAATCTATTAGCCATATATGGCCCAAACATCACCTGCTCAACTCAATTTCTTGCCAAATACTGCCGTAATTATAGTGGCTACGTGGGTCTCGAAAAGACTTGAGGTTCAGTGATCTAAAAAAATCAAGAAATATATTTAAAAGTTATATAAAATCTGAAAAGAATGATGAATGTTTTTAATGATATATTCTACGAGTGTGTGCAAAATCTCAAAACAAAATACAATAACTATTAAAGGTACAAAAAATGATTAAAATTGAAAGTTTGAAACTATGTATTGTTCATGTACTCAGATATGTACATTTATTATTTTTGTGTAGCTTAAAATGTAAGTGCTTTGCATTGATTTTTTTACGCTCGTAATATATATTATTGAAAAATACTCATGCTTTTTTATAGATTTTTTAAGCTTTAAATATATCTTTTGATTATTTAAAAATAGTGAGATCACTAAAGCTCGGACCACCCGATCGCCAATCCGCGAATTTCCAAACTTTTTTGTGTCATCCGTTACAAGAGACCATGCTAGCCATATGCTCTCTCCTTCTTAAATATAATATGTTTTAGCTTTGTTTTTAAAATTCATATATATCCACGTGTATATAGACACATTTTAGTGTGTATGCTCACTCATTTCGATCCGCCTCTAGTTAACATTTAAAAAACCAAAACATCTTATTATATATATGGTAACGGAGGGAGTACTAAACATGCCCAAAATTTTGCTCCTCGATCGGAGGGGTTCTTAGAAGCTTACTCTCCGCTCGGCTTGCAACAACTTTCATATCTAAATGGTCCGGAAACAAGTGCCTGGTTGTTTGCTAAATATTTTCAAGTTTCATGCACTAGGCTGCGCAATCAAAAGTCCTAAATGCTGAAATGGGTTATACAATCCACTTATACGTTGACTCATGAGGCCCATATATATGCATCGTAAAGATATCTCACATATGATTCAGAAGGGCTACACATGAACAAGAATGCGTGGGACAAAAGTAGAATTATGTAGCAATCTTAGTAAACTATGAAAGCCGAGACTTGAACACAAGAACTAACAGCTCTTCGTACCAAATTGTATGCGTTATTAAACACAATAAAAATTCCAAGTGATGGAAGGGATTGGTCAATCTACGTAATCAACACCCATCTTAGGAGGGCAACATGTGGATTTTTTGTTGATATATGGATAACTCGTTATACGTGGACAGAGAGTAGCAATGATACATTTGTGAAAATTAGGGTTCAAACTCCAGACCTACGACTTTGATAACATGTCAAGTTTCATACACTAGCAAACGTAGTTAAAGACTAAAATTATAAAAATAGTTAGTCAATCCATATATATTGTCACATGTTAAGTTTCATGAACTAGCCAATGATGGCTCAAAGTGCACACGACTAGACTTTCAGTCGTATCCGTGGATAAAGGAGGGGTCCAATTGTATCCGTGGACAAATGAGGGGTCCAATTTACTCAGTCCGATTAGAGATGTTCTAACTCAAGATAAATAAACGTGGATAGGGAGAGACACCATTAACTTTTGGATAAATCGAGAAAATCAAGACACGAACTGGATGTACCGTGATAAGTTTTATGCAGTATTCAACGCAATCAAATGGCAATAACCAAGTCCAAGATCGATGCTGGATGCACTATGTAGCTAATTTTTTTTAAATATTATTTTTTTTAACAGAAATTCGGAGAATATTGTGCGATTGTATAAATTTACGGAAATAATGCGGCCTCGGCTTGGTGGTGGCCGACTGACGCTGGTCGGCCCGGAGGTGGCCGACTGGGCTCGTCGGCCCAGAGCAGGCCGACCAGCGCGTGGACCGAATCACGGGCGCGGCCGACTGCCTGATCGGCAGCGACCGGCCACGGTTCGGCCACGTCGCGGCCGACTGGGCTCGTCGGCTTCCTCCTGACCGACGAGGGGCTGTTAACAGCCCGAGCCCTCTTCTTCCTCCCCATCTCGTTTTCTTTCTCTTCCTCTCCTCTCTCTCATTCTCTTGCTCCTCTTCCTCTCCTATCCACGAGCAGCAGAGGGCGTGGAGGGCGTGGAGGGCGCGGAGGGTAGCGGGCTGGTGAGGGCGCGGAGGCGGGCGAGCGCGGAGGAGGCCGCGAAGGAGGAGGCCGCGAAGGAGAAGGCCGCGGACGTCGTCACCTGCCGGCCGCACACGCTTCAAGGGTAAGGCTTTTCCATGTATTAGGGTTAGGGTTAGGGTTAGGGTTAGGGTTAGGGTTAGGGTTAGGGTTAGGGTTAGGATTTAGTTTGTATTAGTAGTTTCGGTAGAATTGTAGGTACGATGTGATACTAATATTTGATGCATTATAATATTTTTTAGGTGAGCAATTATGTCGAATGTAGTAAAGTTTGATTTCTACTACGGTGTCGGCTCAGTAAAGCAAAATGAGTATGGGATGGACCTGAGTGAGTTTGAGCACGTCGAGTTGGATCTGACTGACCCTGAAAATTGGTCTGTTAGTCAGTTAAAAGATTGGTTGGCACAGTGTTTGGGATTAAATGTAGAAACACACACTGTCGGGGTGCACGCGTTATGGTCAAGGTCCAGTAAAAAAAATTGGTACACTCTGAGGCCGATTGATCGTGATTCCCAGTGGGTGAACTGGTTGCAAGGTTGCGAAAACAGGGGAAGCCACCCAGTTGCCTTGTTGCTTCCTGTCGTTAAGGAGGTAAATGTCAATCCTCCTGAAGGCGAGGGTGGGCACGATCCAGGGCAGAGCAGTGCAGCAACCATGGAAATTGAAAATGATGACAGCCATGGTTACGAAGGAGGCAGTGCTTATGAATCAGGGCAGAGTAGTATGGCTGGAGGGCATGATGACGGTGAAAATGTGGAGGCAGATGGGGATGAGGAAGATGGCCGAATGCAGGACGAGATGGAAGATGAAGATATTGAGGGTCATTGCGGTGATGGTAGTGATTCTGATTCATCGAATGACACAGAGTACGAGCCGGAGGTGCCTTATCCAGCTTCATGGACTCAGGACTTCTCATCTGGCATGACTCTGGAGGATGGTCATGATTCTTTCTGGCAATATAACCAGAGCAGCATGGCTGTGGGAGCAATTTACGCTGAAAAGCAACATCTGCAGGAAGCAATCATACAGTGGGCAATGTCGACATCAAGGGTTTTCAAGACAACTGTGTCGAGTAAGAAATATCTGACCATGGAATGCTCGAGGATAGATTGTCCGGGTAGGGTGCACGCATATGTCCCCAAGTATGATACAAACTGGGTTGTGAGTGACATGGTAATGCATACATGTCGTATTCCCAGCATCCTTCAGGATCACCGTAATCTGTCATCCACGCTTATTGCTCGTTTGTTTTACACGGAGATAGTGGAGAGCAAGGCGATGGAAGTGAAGGCAATAAGGAACAAAGTCTTCACAAGATTCAATTTCAACATTTCTTATGGCAAGGCCTGGAGGGCTAAGCAGAGCGCGCTGGAGGCCAGATTTGGGTCATTCTTTGACTCATATGATTCTGTTGTCCGGTTGCTCCGCACGCTTCAGGCGAGGAATCCTGGCACATATGTTGATCTTCAAGACTTCTACATGCCAGAGTTCCCTACAGTAAGGGTGTTGCACCGTTTGTTCTTCTCTTTTGGTGTATGCATCGAAGCCTTCAGCCACTGCCGACCAGTGTTATGTGTCGATGGCACATTTTTGACCGGCAAGTACAAGGGTCAGATATTGACTGCTATTGGCCAAGACGGCAATAACCAACTGTTGCCCCTTGCTTTCGCTTTTGTTGAGAGCGAGAACACGGAAAGTTGGACGTGGTTCTTTAGGCAGTTGAAAAAAGCTGTTGTCAAGGATAAGCAGAATGTTTGCGTTCTACATGACAGACATGCGGGTATACTGAACGCTATAAAGGCATTAACAAACCCTGGACCTGATGAAGAAACACCGTGGGTGGATCTTCAGAGTCGTTGGTGCATGCGCCATCTAGGTGCTAACTTCTTCTCACAGTTCAGAAATAAGAGTCTCATGAATCTGTTCAAAAAACTCTGCAAGCAGAACCAGGAATGGAAGTACAATTTTCTCCGTGGCAAGCTTGATGAGTTCACGAACAAACATGTTCGGGAGAGGAAAGCTGCACGTAATGCGGCAGTGGCGTTTCATGTAGCCCAAGTAGCGGCTCAAGCAGCTACAGGGCCTGCACCGCAAGAAGAAGAACCGATCAGTCTGTGTGATCTTCCAGGCTTTGACCCACCGGGCACGAGGAGAAAGGGTGGACGGTTGATTAAGAATTTTCAGCAGTGGATTGAGCATGAGCCCGTGGAGAGGTGGTCATTGTTGCACGACTCATACGGAGCCAGGTATGGCGTCATGACTACAAACCTTGCGGAAACATACAACTTTGTCCTTCGAGGGAACAGAGCCTTGCCATTAACTGCCCTTGTGGAGGGAATTTTCCAAGGCATTGTTAAGTACTTCAGAGTCAAACGCCAGCAAGCCGAAATGCATATACTGCGCACTCCAAACTCACCCTGGTGTGAAAAGATTACGAAGTACATGGATGCTAAGATGGAGAAGGCACGAACTTTCCAAGTGGTTGCCATCGGAAATCAGGAAAGGAGGTTCGAGGTCCGCTTACCTACCGACAAGTTCGGTTGTGGCAATGTGTTGAGAACGCATGAGGTGAAGATTGGAAATGAAGCGTGTCCAACCTGTGAATGCACATGCAACAAACCGAAATTGTTTCACCTTCCATGCTTGCATGTACTTGCTGCTTGTGGGCAGCTTGGTTTGGAAGCAATCTCGTTTGTGTCACCGTACTTCAGTCGTGAAGCTGTCTTGAACACATGGACAGGTGAGATGCAAGGATTCCGAGCCATTGGTAATTTCAACACCGTTGAGCCAGGTGAGAGGAGGTACATTCCTGATCCAAGGTTACTTCGTCCGGGTAGAGGTAGACGCCAGTGTAGACGCATACGTAATGATATGGATGAATCGGAAGCTGGAGGACCTACCAGGCAATGTTTTCTATGCAACCAATTTGGCCATAGGGATACGAACTGTCCGGAATTTGGACCTGGTGATGCTACGGTACGTGGAAGAGGCAACCGAGGCCGGAGAGGAAGAGGAAGAAACTAGAGTACCTTTATATTTGTAATAAATGCATACTACGTATCTGCCTCTATGTACTACTCTGTAATCGTGGAACCATTATGTTTGTATTTGTACTCTGTAATCGTCAAAATTGTAATTTGTTTGGATTTGTAGTCATTTAAATTTTGTTATTTGGTCATTCTATTATCATTTTAACCTGTCCTTACAGAGATGGCGGGGATGGCGTTGCTTAACCCTGTGGTGGACAACAAGCATCGTGCTAAGCTAATACAGGATAATGTTCTCCACCCTCTGATCACTCGTGGTCAGAAGGATAACTGGCAGATACACCCAGATTGGATCGATCGGTAAGTTGTATTTTTATTTTTCTCATAACATGTACTGGTCAAATAGTTAACAATTTTGTGATACATGCAGTTTGACGTGGGCTGGGATCCTACCCTTTGCTCGCCTTGTTGAGGCGTCAGATGTGACTGGCCGGCTTGCGATGGACCACTGTTTGCTCACCTGCTTGGTGGACCGATGGAGACCGGAGACGCACACGTTTCACTTTCGCTGGGGCGAGATGGCTCCTACTCTACAGGATGTGTCCTACCTACTGGGCCTTCCTCTAACTGGTGAGCCCATAGGTCCGTTGCAGGCCCCTGATATGTGGTCTGAGGATATGGCAGACCGATTCCAAAATATAAATCCCAACGCACCTGTGTTTCTGCATGAGGATCACAGACCCAATCTTGATTGGTTGCTTAAGTTCCAGGTTAGTACTACGTCATTGTCTTGTTTCATCCATCACTTCAGCTAACCTCTACCTAACTTGTACAATTATTGTTTTCGGTGCAGATACAGAATTTTGGCACGATCCAGATGTCCGAGGCCCAGATTACTAGGAGCCTCGAGGCGTACCTTATGTGGCTGCTAGGAAAAGTGATGTTCACGGAGAACCATGTCACCACTATCAGTGCGCGATACATCCCCATCGCATTGGAGATTGCAAGTGCGACACAGCCGTACCACATCACTGTTCGTAGCTGGGGTTCTGCAGTCTTAGCGGCCACGTACCGTGGTATGTGCAACGCGTGCTTTCTTACGGCGACAAAGTCAGCCATTCTTGGATGCCCTATGCTGT
Source organism: Poa annua (assembly GCA_026929855.1). Classification (NCBI taxonomy): domain Eukaryota; kingdom Viridiplantae; phylum Streptophyta; class Magnoliopsida; order Poales; family Poaceae; genus Poa; species Poa annua. The sequence goes on along the minus strand of CM049431.1, from coordinate 70,755,967 downwards.
TGCAGCTGTGGTCGTGGGAGAGGTTCCCCATTGGACGACCCGACATTTCGGCGGCCGATCCGTGGCCGCTCGACCATTATTTCGACCCGGAGCACATAGACGACCCTACTTTTGGGACACTTTGGACACATCGCAAGGTATGTTCAAAAATAGTTTACTAATTATGCTTGTCAATGAGTACCTTCTTGTTTACTTATACAATTTACGTCTTTGTTTTGCAGAGACGATTCGCTCGAGATCATGTTCGGAACTGCTATCCGGCATTCAACGAGCAGTTCGACGTTCTCTCCGGGGTTTCAGTTATTTGGGAGCCATACTCGCCTGACGCGATCGTGTCGAAATTCCCTGGAGGAATTTCTATGATGTGCACGCGAGATGCAGCATACTGGATGACGAAGTCGAAGATTATCTTCGACGTCAGCGTTGAGGAGATGGCCCAGCACCGTGTTATGAGGCAGTTCGGCCTGCGCCAGATCTCGGTCCCCCCGCCTATTGATGCGCCTCTACCAGACATCGTCCACCGGTACCTCCATTTCTTAACCACACATTTTTTTGTGAACACTTGTCATTCACAATTATGCTAATGTTTCTTGTCTTGCAGATGGAACAGGAAGGGAACTAACAGGATTGCGACACAATGGTTGCAAAGAGTGCAACCTTACGTGGCAGAGTGGGCCGATGCGCTGACTCGTCTCTGGGTCGAGGCGCAACCGTTCGATCCGGCGGAGTACGACGAGTACCTACAGTGGTACGTCAGTTCCACAAGGGTTTCTCTCGTTCATCACGACCAACCAGATGTGATGTCGGCCCCTGCTACGTGGGATATGTACCCCAGCCAGTCTATGTCCGGCTCACGGCAACATGCGGTACAAATAATTAACTTATCTACAATCATTTACCCTTATCTATATTATCCTTCATTTCCTAACTTTCTGTACCACTTTCAGGCTGAGTTGACGTGGGAGCTTGGGAATGATATCGACCAGTTGGACCGTTCACTTTCGACCGGGCCTTTGCTTACACGCGAACAACATCGGTCTTGGTTGCAGTCCGCTGCTACGAGAGTGCGACAGATCTACGAGGCTATCACGTGTGTCTGCTCGTCTGACGTTCTCCCACATGCTGCACGACGGCCACCGCATCCGTCCACGCAGCTGCCTCAACGACGGCCACGGCGTGACGTGCCGCCACCTCCGGAGGCACACCGACAGCACCCGCGTCCACGTGTCGCACCACCTCCACCTGACCAGCCGGGAGGTTCGGGCTGGCAGCAGCAGAGTTACCAGCAGGGGGCCTACCAGCAGAGCCCCACTGGGGGCTACCAGCAGCGACCCTCTTCGGAGTACGAGCAGAGCCCCTGGACCGGCTTCCAGCCTCGTGGACCACACGGTATGTCGATTCGTTCTACTACATTATCATGTACTCAAACTATTTACAAAATAACATGTTACATAAAATTTCTCGATTACAGCACAATTCGACTTCGACTTGGGGCCTACTATCTCCGAGCATTACTCGGGTGCTTCTGGTTGGGAGAGTCAGCCGGACGTGTTTCTCGGTGCGGATGCGGACACCCAGTGGCTCAACATGTACAACACTCCTCCTCCACAACCCACACAGGATACACAGCAGCCAGATGACGGGTCCTTAGTTCCTCCACGAGTCACCCGCCCACCCCATCGGTTCGGATGGAGCACTCCTCAGCCACATCCGCCACGTCGTGGCAGAGGCGATGACTGAGACTCTACTTATGTATCAGAGACCTTATGTTGGCTATTTTCCATGTACCGTCAGACCTATGTATGAGTACTAGACTTATGTATCGTTATGTACTAGACTTATTAGTACGATCTATGTGGCAATATTTGATATGTCCGTAACAGGTAGACATTGATTCGATTAAGATAAGATACAACAAAACTCGATTACATACCGATCACACCACACAACAAACGGAAATGCAGGTACAACTACTAATTAATCGATACTCAAAGAAAGATACAACATAACTCAAATTAAGATTCTACCTATCTCCCATCAATTAAGATTTAGCACCCTTGCCCTTTGACGATGATTCAGGCTTCTTACCCGCACCCTTCCTCGATGTTTCTGCCTTCTTCTCCTTGCCCTTACGCACTGCTTCAGCCCGCTTTTCCTTTGACGACGGCATGAAATCGTCGTCATCATCGCTGGAGTATACCCAGAGAAAGGAAAGACCGTACCTCTCACGTATGTCTTGAGTTCGATGAATCGGCTCATTGGTAACATGCCTATCGAACTTATCCGCAAGCCTCAAGACTTCGGCACGGATTTGATCTGGGGTCCTATACGGAAACCCATCTCGGCATAGCCTTGCCCCTAGCAAAGCGAGATGTCTCTCACTACCAACTATTTCTTCAAGTGGAATTTCCCTACCATCTACCTTCAAAAAGGTGACAATCTTAGCTAGATGCTCGGATGCGGCTATATGAAAGCCGGACACACACTTCTCACAAGGTACAATGCACACCATGCTGGCGCTCTGTGAGAGTACCCCGCTGAGCCTAGAGTGGTTTTTATAGGACAATGGTGGCGGGAGGAACAAGCGGGAAATGGTGGCGGGAGAAACGGGCGGGAAAAGGTGGCGGGAGGAATAGGCGGGAACGGTTGGCGGGAGAAACGGGCGGGAAACGGTGGCGGGAGAAAAAGGCGGGAACGTCTCGCGGGAGAAACGGGCGGGAAACAGTGCCGGGAGAAAAAGGCGGGAACGTCTCGCGGGAGAAACGGGCGGGAAACGGTGCGGAGAAGTGGGCTGTGCTGCCATGCAAGGATCGGCTTACCCTGGGCCGACAGGGCTGGTCGGCCACCTCCCAGCCGACCAGGTGTGCGCCAGGTCCTGCCGGCGCGCAGATGCGGCCGACCAGACCTGGTCGGCCAGCTCTGGGCCGACGAGCCCCAGTCGGCCTGCTCTGGGCCGACGAGCTCCAGTCGGCCACCAGCTGGCCGAGCCCGTAATATTTGTGCAAATATTTCAAACTGCGCAATATTTCTCGAATTTCTAAAAAAAAAGTATTATTTAAAAAAAATTAGCCACTATGTATCTCATGTTGATCAGCATTCTGGCCCTTGATGGAGACACTGGAGCGTGTAACAGCGTTATAATTGCCAACCATAACGGCGGCCGGAAGTGATCTAATCAATGCCGATGAAGATCACTACCATCCAGTTCCTGTAGTTGCGTTGTGCTATTGTCCGGAACATCTACTACAACCAAAGCTGTCATGTTCCTACTGGATCACAGTTCAGCATGATATGTACATATACAGTACAACAAATGGACACACGACAGCTTAACGACTAAGCCGACGACGGATGAACATATGCTGGTTGTCGTTAATCATGTTCCTTTGCCGTCGCCGGAAGCTCTGGATCGGATAACAATCTCGTAGTGGCTGAAGATAATGTCAATACGGAACGTATACACTGATCTAACGCTAGCCGTTGAAGAAGCCAGCCACTGTGCTTTCCTTTGCTCCCCTGTCTTGTCTTGAACATCAAATGAACAACATGTGTCGCCCTATCAGATGGACACATGCAAGCAGGGCCAGCTTAACAAAAGGCAACAGCAACAGCACGAAAGAAAATGCTGTTAGATCTAACTTGGGCAAACAGAGATTAGCCGGTCACTGTTGCTCCCTGAAGAGAAGAGCATATGGTGATGGGCGCCATGCATTAGTAGAGGCCAGCGAAACCGAATCCTGCTAGCCTTGTTATCCATCGTCGTCCTGTGGTGATGTGGGTGCTGGAGATGCAAAGGTGACAATCATGGCGGAAAGCTCCAGTGCTTTGCCGAGCAGGCATCTCCTGCCGTCAGCGCCGGGACTGGTAACTGGAGTGCCAAATTCGTCCACGAGGTGCATACAAGTGGAATAAAACATCCACTCCTGACGATAGTCTCCGGAATTCTTCTCCGCTAAGCAACACTACCTCCGTTTTTCCATCCAGAGTCAGCGTCGTCCCTGGATCGCACGCTCTTCTAATTGATTCGGACTTTCGGAGTAGTACCTGGCTATTGCTATTCTTTTCACGTGCCTTTGGTGCATATTTGGTTTTCAGATATCTATAAGCTCTAGCGCACACTCGTATAGCAGCCGTGTATTTATGAATGGATGAGAATCTAAAAACTCTAGTGCAAATCTTTTTCAATTTGAAGTAGTAATTCTAGTCTTTCTTTTACGAAACACGATACAACACATGCGCTAATATACACATGCATACACTAAATCCTAGCCCTTCTGAGCCGGCAGCTTAGGTCTTAAAATTGACTAAGTCACCACATGCGTTTCGTTGTCAACAGGAACACTGTCTCCTACTAAACAATATTTAGTCTAAATAAAAAACAACAACGTTAAACCTAGGGTTTTAACTCTTGTGGGCTGGAGTAGTACACTGACACTTTTAACCATCTTGTTATAGGCAAGTTTCTTTTTTTGAACAAGAAGAGCCCCGAAGGGCTAAGAAGCTGCATTAAAGAACTAGCAGGTAGACAAATACAGCGAGACCCTCATAGTCATCTCTTGCACTACTCTCATCAGAGGTAACAGTCAAGGGCTCATTAAATGGAAAAAAAGGACCCTAGGGTAAAAAGAAAAGAAGCAAACATGCCCATCATGTCCAACTCTGCCACTCGCCGGCGACCTCAAGGCAGCAAAAGCGCCGAGGTCAGAGAAGAAGTTGCTCGCTTGGATCTCCATACCAGCGAAGAACCACTGCCTCATGCCGCCTCGACGGCCCTGGGGACGAACCACTTGGGGTCGAAGAAGTGTCGAGCACCGGCACAATGATCCGGGAAGACCTCCAGTTCGGAGGAAGAACTCCATGGCCGCCAGTCGACAAGAACGGGCAGGGGCTGGACGGAAATCTCCGTCAACATGCCCCTGCGGATGCAGCTCAACAGACACAACTTCAAAAAGAGCAGCGACAGACCCGCACTGGCATGCCGGCGCCGACACAACGCCACCACCGTGGTGGTTTGTGCGATTCCACACAGCCCAGGCCTTGTCCGGCCGCCACTCCAGAGAGAACTCCGAAGGGGAAACGACAGAACATCAAGACGATGCAGAGGCAGTTACACTAGGGCTCCACTCCCCCTCGCCGCCATGGACGGCCGGGAGAAGTTCCAAGACATGCCCTCCTACGACGGGGAGCCTCCTGCCCTCGCCACCATGGCCGGCCAGGGGAGGAACCACCGTTTGCATCACCCGCTCTCCACCGAGGGGAAAGGAGCGCTTATTGAGAGGGGGACCCGCCGTCGAGCTCTTCCACCATGGAAGCAGGGGCATCGACAATGGCCAGCTCTTGCCGCGTAGCAGGAGACTGGTAAATATCCCCAACAGGCCTCTCAATCTCGGCGTAAGTCCATCGCTCTTCTTCTCCTCCACACCACCATGGCTAGCCAGGGGAAGAAGAAGCAAAAGAAGCACACCACAGATCGGGAACGCACTGCGTCTGACCTTATTGCAGAGATCCTCAAGAAAGAAAGAGGCGGCGCTAGCTCTGACCTCCAGAGCTACTCCGCCGAAGCTTCTCCTCAAGATGGCCAGGATCCGGTCAGAGGAATCCCACGCCCTACTCCAACTATCGGCAAACGGCCGGAGACTACCTAAAGGAGCTATACTACGTGTGCCGGCACCTCTCCTCCGCCGCCCTCGACCGGCATCACCGGCGAGATTGGCCTTGGAATGGCCCGACACTATGGAGATTGGGTGGAGGTACTGTAGCAGAGAGGATAAGGGAGGAGAAGGGGAACGAGCGGAGAGTGACAGTCGTTTTTGAAGGTGATCGTGTGCAGAAAACAAAAAATTTCCTAGCAACGATATCCTTAAACTAGCCAAGATCTATTCTTTGCAGATATAGTAGTACGAACGGAGATCGGAATACATACCCTTGTAGACCGAAAGCGGGGATTACGTTCCCGCACAAACGTTGTCGATGCAGACCGACGAAGCCGACCTCAAGGTCGTGTAGAGGAAGCAGGCATCCGAGTACCGCTAGCGCAACACCTCGCAGGGAGTCGCACACGTACGGTGGAAACGACGCCTCCGAAGCTCCAGTCCAGGACGAGCAGCGGAAGACTTGGACCGGAACACCAGCAGCGCGGCAGCGGGCTATGGTGGAGGAGATCCCGGATCCTCTTGCTCGGCGCGGCTCCGACTTGGGAACCACGAGATCGAGAGAGAAATCGGGAATTAATTGGTGAATTAAAAGGCTGGGGGTGCCCCTTCTTATATAGGCTCCCAAGAGGAGCCTACCTTGCCAGCCAGGCAATGTGGGACTATCCCCACATAGCCTGGTTCGGCCAAGGGGGTGCGCCGGCCCCCTGGTGGGCCCCTTGTGGCCCACCTAGGCCGGCCCCTAAGCTCCCACCGAATTCCCAAGGGGGTTCCCCCCCTCTTGGGCCTTCTTTCGTCCGGAAGGCCCATTTAGGGAAATCTGCCTTAATAAATTCGAAAATAAATATATAAAATCATATTTGCATATTAATAACACTAATTAATATCAAACATAATATATATATAATATTTCCTAGCTCCGAAAAATCTTTCGGCGCTGCCCGATCTCCATCGGACCTCTCCCGGGACGCTCCCGGTGATCTCCTTCCTTTCCGGTTGTCTTGTCGAAACCCCTTAAGTGTGTTACCCTAGCGGTTCGATATAATATCAGGTATGATCAAGACTCCTCAATGATCAACGACTAACCCGTAGGCCTGGACCCCATGAATTAATCACTGAGATATAACGAATGACTTTCATCTATCAAAAATGAACGTGAAGTCTTAGACCTTTTGTCATAGCGATACTTAGCACGTCCGAGTGTCGTTCCATAGATATCTCCATACCTAATCCCGACCTCGTTACCGACGACGCTATCTTCTACTCGTTCATGATCTCATGTCTCCGTGACCTAGTCACATGCTTGCAAGCTCATTAGACAAGATCTCACCGAGTGGGCCCGAGAGTATCTATCTTGCTACGCGGACTGGTAAATCCCGCTCTTGACCCCTCGTCTCAATACTCCTTTCCGAAACCCAAAAGTATCACCGTTATTGTCATACTAAATAAGATACGACGTTTGGTGCAATCAAAGTATCTTCCGGAAATATCAATAAGAGTTGATCTCACGGTCAAAGGCGTAACGACTACGTTCTCCAAATCTGGGTATGTCCATCACATCACTCTCCAGTGATATGACTCTCATTGCCGACCGGCGCCATGCCCTATGACCGGGAAACCTCGATCATCAATCGCGCAACGAAACTAGTCTTAGTAGAGGCTACTAGGGACCTGGTTGTTTACGTATCACACCCGCATCAATGTTTCCGCTTAATACGGTTCTAGCATGACACAAAACCTATTATGAACAAACGAGATATGATAAAGAATACACTTTATTAATTGCCTCTAGGGCATATCTCCTTCAGTCTCCCACTTGCACTAGAGTACAACTTAATCTAGATTACAACTTGGTAAAAGCCTAACACCCATAGCTAATTGGTGTTGTTCATGCTTATCAAGCAGGAGAGGCTTCGTCAGCGGATCTTCCACATTCAGATCCGTATGCACTTTGCAAATCTTCACATCGCCTCCTTGTACGTACTGACGTATCACGTGGAAGCGTCGGAGAATGTGTTTGGCGGTGGAGTGAGACCTTGGCTCCTTGGCGTTTGCAATGGCACCCGTATTGTCGCAGAAGAGGACCACGGGGTCTTGCACGCTCGGGAACACTCCAAGTTCGATAACGAACTTCCTCAGCCACACAGCTTCATTCGCGGCCTCGCAGGCAGCAATGTACTCCGACTCCATTGTAGATTGTGCGACTATGGGTTGCTTCCCACTTCTCCAGCACACGGCGCCTCCATTCACCTTGAACACGTAACCTGTCTGTGACTTACAGTCATCGGTGTCTGAGCAGAAACTTGCATCTACGTAACCCGTTACGCCAAGTTCCTCATCGCAGCCACCATACACAAGGAACATTTCCTTAGTCTTATTGAGATACTTAAGAATGCTCTTAACAGCTACCCAATGCGGCATTTCAGGATTACTCTGGAACCGGCTTGTCAAACTTAGAGCTAATGCCACATCTGGTCTAGTACTCAACATTGCATACATGATCGATCCTATGGCTGAAGCATAAGGATGTTTCGTCATTTCGGCCTTACCCAGTTCCGTCACCGGACACTGCGCCTTACGCAATATCTTATTCTTGATAACCGGCAGAGAACCCTTCTTTGCCTTCTCCATATGAAAACGCTTCAGTATTTTATCAAGATAAGTACTCTGACTTAGTGCTAATAGGCGCCTTGATCTATCACGATAGATTTTTATGCCTAAAACATACACAGCTTCTCCTAATTCCTTCATGGAAAACTTACTGTTTAAATATTCCTTCACGCTACTCAGAAGTTCCACATCATTCCCTATTAGCAATATGTCGTCAACATACAGTGCTAAGAACACAACCGAGCTCCCACTCATTTTCTTGTAAATACAGGTCTCTTCCACATTCTGGATAAATCCAAAACCTTTGATTACCTCCTCAAAGCGAAGATTCCAGCTCCGAGATGCCTGCTTCAATCCATAGATGGATCGCTGAAGTTTGCACACCTTGTTAGCACTTCCTGGATCGATAAAACCTTCCGGCTGTACCATGTACAACTCTTCCTCAATGTTTCCATTCAGGAAGGCCGTTTTGACGTCCATCTGCCAGATTTCATAATCATAGTAGGCAGCTACCGCTAACAAAATCCGAATAGACTTAAGCATCGCTACCGGTGAAAAAGTTTCATCGTAGTCAATTCCATGAACTTGTCGGAAACCCTTTGCGACAAGCCGAGCTTTATAGACGGTCACATTACCATCAACATCAGTCTTCTTCTTAAAGATCCACTTATTCTCGACGGCCTTGCGCCCTTCGGGAATATCCACCAAAGTCCACACTTTGTTATCATACATGGATCCTATTTCGGATTTCATGGCTTCAAGCCATTTCTCGGACTCTAGACTCTCCATCGCCTCCTTGTAGTTCGTAGGTTCGTCTTGCTCGACTAGCATGACGGTGCAAACCATGTTGCCATACCATTCTGGTGGGATCCGAGATCTACCAGACCTACGAGGTAGAACATCTTCCTCGACAGTTTCTCCCACTCCTTCCACGGAGGACGTTTCCGGAATTGCTTCCGTTGCGCCACTCGGAATCTCGAGTTCAGGATCAACGATTTCATCGAGGTCTACCTTCCTCCCACTTACTCCTTTCGCGAGAAACTCCTTCTCTAGAAAGGCACCGGTCTTCGCGACAAAAGTTTTGCCCTCAGCTTGGTTGTAGAAGGTGTATCCAACGGTTTCCCGCGGATATCCTACAAAGACGACTTTCTCCGACTTCGGTTCGAGTTTGTCGGGCTGTAGTTTCTTAACGTACGCCTCACAACCCCAAACCTTCAGGAACGACAACTTAGGCTTTTGGCCATACCATAATTCACACGGTGTCGTTTCAACGGACTTGGACGGAGCCCTATTTAAAATGAATGCGGCTGTTTCTAACGCATAACCCCAGAAGGACACTGGTAGATCGGTAAGAGACATCATAGATCGGACACTATCTAGTAGAGTACGATTACGTCGCTCGGACACACCGTTTCGCTGCGGCGTTCCGGCGGGCGTAAGTTGGGGCACTATGCCACAACTCTTCAGATGTGTGCCAAACTCAAAACTCAAGTACTCTCCACCGCGATTGGACCGGAGATGCTTGATTTTCCTATTAAGCTGATTCTCAACTTCACTCTGGAATTCTTTGAACTTTTCAAACGTTTCAGACTTGTGTTTCATCAAATAGATATAACCGTATCTACTCAAGTCATCAGTGAAGGTGACGAAGTAACGATAACCATTGCGTGTCGAAACGCTCATCGGTCCACACACATCTGTATGTATGATCCCCAATAAATCCGACGCCCGTTCAACAAAACCTTTGAACGGTGTCCTGGTCATTTTGCCCATGAGGCATGGTTTGCATGTATCGAGGGATCCGAAATCCAACGAGTCCAAGAGTCCATCGGAGTGGAGTCGCTTCATGCGCTTTATACCAATATGACCAAGACGGCAATGCCACAAAAACATGGCGGTATCGTCACTACACTTAATTCGTTTGGCCTCTATGTTATGGATGTGAGTACTACGATCGAGATTCAACAAGAATAAACCATTACTCTCGGGAGCATCAACATAAAAGATATGATTCATATAAATAGCACAATTGCTTGACACTGATTTAAATGAATAACCGTCTTGTAACAGGCAAGACCCACTTATAATGTTTACACTCAACGATGGCACAAAATAACATTTATTTAAAACCAAAACTAATCCCGATGGTAGATGTAGAGGGAGCGTGCCGACAGCCACCACGTCGACTCTCGATCTGTTGCCGACGCGCATCGTCACCTCATCCTTCGCCAGCCGCCTTCTATTCCGTAACTCCTCCTGAGAGTTACATATATGAGCAACAGAACCAGTATCAAATACCCACGTATTGCTCCGGGCGGATGTAAGGTACACATCTATAACATGTATATCAAATATACCTTTCTCTTTGTCGACCGTCTTGCCAGACTTCCTATCCTCCAGATACTTGGGGCAGTTGCGCTTCCAGTGACCCTTCCCCTTGCAGTAGAAACACTCCACGCTAGCTCTGGGACCAGACCTGTTAGTCCTGGGCTTGGCAGCCAACTTTGCCTCCCTCCGGGACTTCCAGCTCTGCTTTCCCTTGCCACCGGACTTCTTGAAATCAACGGTCTTGTTGACCATCAACAGCGTGTGCTCCTTCTTAATCTCTACCTCAGCAGTCTTGAGCATCACGAACACTTCACCCAGGGACTTAGCCATGCCCTGCATGTTGTAGTTCATGACGAAGCCTTTGTAGCTTGGTGGCAACGATTGCAACACCCTGTCAATCGCCAGCTCATCGGGAATCTTGCACTCCAGAGCATTCAGGCGTTGAACGTAGCCAGACATCTTGACTACATGCTCGCTCACACTGCTATGCTCTTCCATCTTGGCTGAGAAGAAAAGCTCAGAAGCCTCATATCTCTCAGCCTTAGCCTGCGGCGCAAAGACAGCCTTAAGATCCGAAATGATCTCAAAGGCGCTCATCTTCTCAAAGCGCTTCTGCAGGTCGGCTTCCATGGTGTAGAGCATGCCACTCTGGACAAAGGCAGAATCCTCCGATCGGGTCTGGAAGACCTTCTTCTCATCCTCAGAGGCTTCATCTGCAGGAGGGTCACCTATGGCGGCCTCAATGACGTAGGCCACCCTATGGGGAGTGAGGAGGATCCTCAGGTTGCGGAACCAGGCCATGAAGTTTGACCCATTGGTCTTAAGCTTTTCTTTCTCAAGGAACAGACCTAGGTTAAACGAGGGGCGAGACATCTACAATGGAATTTGCAACAACATAAGACTTTGTTCATAATAATTTTGAGTTATAGTATTTTAGAAAATAACTAACATAACTCCCACTCAAACAAACATCCCTCCTGGTCGTTTAAGCGATTACACGACCCCCATCCATTGCACCACCCCTCATCATCAAAGCCGGTGGCACAACTTCAAGAGTAGACAAAATCGTCCGCCACATCAATTTTGTGACTCTTGTTCGACCTTTCGGTCTTCCTGTTCCGAGGCCATACCTCTGAGTATGCTAGGCTCGCCACCAAAGACCTCCACGCTGACGCTTGTGCAACATGGCTTACACCCACCGTATGCGAACGAAGATATGTCTGACACCCGATCATCACGGCCTGCCTCATAACGTAGAACTTTATTGGTGGTGCGCGTTGGAGGGAGAACACTAGTGGTATTTTGAAGGGATCATCTTATTCAGCTACCGCCGTGTAACACACACAATCACACAAAATAAGATGCACACAAAACATCAAATGTAATGCAATATGATACAGTCCATCGCGCCATGGTTTTCTTGGCGCCCGCAGTTTTATAAACAATTTAATAAACCTACCTTGACCATATCACATAGCCCCTGCAAAATAAAGTTAGACGCTTCTACTTTATCTTTCGCATATTTTACGTGGCTTGGGGCTTTCGTAAATAGAACCGCTTCATACCTACGAATCTTATGACCACAACAACGATCCAATAATTGCATGTTTAAGCATCCCTTTCGGGCCCTCCATTGAAAATGCGAAGACCAACTAAAGAGAGAGAAACTGTCACCCGCCAGCCACAGATACGGTACAAGCCGTATGTCAGTAGTGGAACCAGTCTCGCGTAAGCGTACGCGTAAAGTCGGTCCGGGCCGCTTCATCAACTCAATGCCGCTGGAATACACAAGTGCACGCTAGAGGGTAGCAAATAACAGGAACGGTGCCCCCGTGCAGAGCACGGGTTCTAACAGCGTACAGCTATATCTTACGATAGATCGGCTCTGATACCACTGAAGGTGATCGTGTGCAGAAAACAAAAAATTTCCTAGCAACGATATCCTTAAACTAGCCAAGATCTATTCTATGCAGATATAGTAGTACGAACGGAGATCGGAATACGTACCCTTGTAGAACGAAAACGGGGATTACGTTCCCGCACAAACGTTGTCGATGCAGACCGACGAAGCCGACCTCAAGGTCGTGTAGAGGAAGCAGGCCTCCGAGTACCGCTAGCGCAGCACCTCGCAGGGAGTCGCACACGTACGGTGGAAACGACGCCTCCGAAGCTCCAGTCCAGGACGAGCAGCGGAAGACTTGGACCGGAACACCAGCAGCGCGGCAGCGGGCTATGGTGGAGGAGATCCCCGGATCCTCTTGCTTGGCGCGGCTCTGACTTGGGAACCACGAGATCGAGAGAGAAATCAGGAATTAATTGGTGAATTAAAAGGCTGGGGGTGCCCCTTCTTATGTAGGCTCCCAAGGGGAGCCTACCTTGCCAGCCAGGCAATGTGGGACTATCCCCACATAGCCTGGTTCGGCCAAGGGGGTGCGCCGGCCCCCTGGTGGGCCCCTTGTGGCCCACCTAGGCCGGCCCCTAAGCTCCCACCGAATTCCCAAGGGGGTTCCCCCCCCTCTTGGGCCTTCTTTCGTCCGGAAGGCCCATTTAGGGAAATCTGCCTTAATAAATTCGAAAATAAATATATAAAATCATATTTGCATATTAATAACACTAATTAATATCAAACATAATATATATATAATATTTCCTAGCTCCGAAAACTCTTTCGGCGCTGCCCGATCTCCATCGGACCTCTCCCGGGACGCTCCCGGTGATCTCCTTCCTTTCCGGTTGTCTTGTCGAAACCCCTTAAGTGTGTTACCCTAGCGGTTCGATATAATATCAGGTATGATCAAGACTACTCAATGATCAACGACTAACCCGTAGGCCTGGACCCCATGAATTAATCCCTGAGATATAACGAATGACTTTCATCTATCAAACCTGAACGTGAAGTCTTAGACCTTTTGCCATAGCGATACTTAGCACGTCCGAGTGTCGTTCCATAGATATCTCCATACCTAATCCCGACCTCGTTACCGACGACGCTATCTTCTACTCGTTCATGATCTCATGTCTCCGTGACCTAGTCACATGCTTGCAAGCTCATTAGACGAGATCTCACCGAGTGGGCTCGAGAGTATCTATCCTGCTACGCGGACTGGCAAATCCCGCTCTTGACCCCTCGTCTCAATACTCCTTTCCAATACCCAAAAGTATCACCGTTATTGTCATACTAAATAAGATACGACGTTTGGTGCAATCAAAGTATCTTCCGGGAATATCAATAAGAGTTGATCTCACGGTCAAAGGCGTAACGACTACGTTCTCCAAATCTGGGTATGTCCATCACATCACTCTCCAGTGATATGACTCTCATTGCCGACCGGCGCCATGCCCTATGACCGGGAAATCTCGATCATCAATCGCGCAACGAAACTAGTCTTAGTAGAGGCTACTAGGGACCTGGTTGTTTACGTATCACACCCGCATCAATGTTTCCGCTTAATACGGTTCTAGCATGACACAAAACCTATTATGAACAAACGAGATATGATAAAGAATACACTTTATTAATTGCCTCTAGGACATATCTCATTCAGTTTTCTCGTTATAGGCAAGTTCAGTAGTCATTATAGTCTTAAACATCATGTACAACGTCCATAAACACTTTTATCTGCATCCGTCGACAAAATTATTGATCATTTTTACCAATGTCATTAAAATAGTCAGCAACACTAAAACGTTCTTGCTCGTCGTCTTTACTCTCCTCGGCCCTCCGCGATTGGGAGTGACATTTAGCTCCACTCGTGCAGCCATAAAAACAACGAGAATGAGTTGGCTATCTTCATCGTCATCATCAATGTTGGCATCATATTACATTATTTGGTGAAACATAATATCATCAACACTATTCATAACCTTTTAAACGAGAGTGAATGAACAATAATAAAGTTATGGATGTACCGAGCGACCAATGAGTATGGCGGGGAGGGGCCCCTAAAGTTCATCCCAAAGTCTGAAGGCCCATTTGAAGGTGCTGGACCAAAAAATCGAGTAGCGTTAAACATTCGCAAATTATTGGTATAGTCATTCTTCGTGTGTCCAGGGGAGATTCTCCATATAACATATTTGTACTGCATAAGGATGACTACAACATGCCCACCCAAATGGACATGACTATTTCTTTTTTGTCTGTTTGGATCGTCGTACGGACAGTGCTCCGGCCCATATTCGCCCCTATCTTGCCACTGCACCCAACGGGCCACACATCCAGTCCGCCCGCGCAGGGTTTTGTCCATTTTGACCATTTTTCTCGGACATGGTTTTGGCTATTTCGAACAAAATGTTGCACAGTTTGATTAAATCAATCAAAATAAGCATATCCAAACACAATAAGCAAAGGGTCATGCCGACATTCATCTAAAAATAACCAACAATAAATCATAGGGTCATCCCGGCCACCTCTAGTCCATGTTCTTTCGGCCATGGTGCCACGATGCCCAGCAACTCGACGGTGGCCTTGGTCTCAGCGGCAACCTTCTCCGTCTTCACCCTCTGCCTTCTCTCACCCCGCTTATGTGTCTCCTCGACCCTCTTCTCCGCCGTGGTCTCAGTGGCCTCGGTCGCGAGCTCATGGATCAACTCATCTTCAAAGGCGAGGCGGGCGTCGAGGTCGTCGTCAGCGAAAACGGGTGCTTGGGCCATAGGTAGGGCAGAAATGGATTGCGTTTTTCAGGAGAGGAAATGTTGGAGTAAAGAGTGCCTCTGATGCGCGGTTCGGGGGGCGGACGAGATGAGCACATCCAGACAGTCCGCTCGCATCCCGCCCGACGCAAATCAGGGCCAAATTTGTTTCGGAAAGGCGGATAGAAAAACGGGACCGATGTCTATTTGCGTTGCACCATTGAGGTTTGAATTGGGGTGGCACGGACA
Organism: Poa annua; assembly: GCA_026929855.1. Lineage (NCBI taxonomy): Eukaryota > Viridiplantae > Streptophyta > Magnoliopsida > Poales > Poaceae > Poa > Poa annua. The sequence continues at coordinate 70,740,500 of CM049431.1, read as the reverse complement.
CGAATCAACAGGAGCGGACTCAATGGGTAGCCCTGTTTTAAAAAAATATATATAGGTTGGAGTCATCCTAATTCATATGAAACCGACTCAAGAGGAAACGATATGCTTGAGCAGACGCAGAGGCTCGACCTACCAAACAAAGCCTTGCGTTGCAGCTTTGCATCATTGCATGACTGGACCAAGAGAGGATGTAGCCTGAACTTGCAGGGCCCTGAGGCAATTTGTTTTTCAAACCTAGAGTAGATGCATATTGTATCCTGCGTTATCCTTCGGCTCGGCCACTGGCTCACTGCCTCCTTTCGCAGGTCGCAGCTCAGCTCAGCCTAGCGGAACCTGTTGACCGCCGGGCCCGGCAACCCTGCAGGCATCGGTCTTGTCGATCGCCGTGTCGGGCGGCACCGCCACCACCCTGCTCCGACTATCCCGCCAACAGATGGACGGCCTGGATTGATCTCCACCACCAGCATGCATGCATGCATGGCTATGTATTGTACCATCGTGTCTCTAGTCACACGTAGCATGCATGTGCCGCTAGATCTGATTCGATTTCCCCTCGTTTTTCTAACATGAGAATAGAATGAGATGATGAGAAGAGGAAGGAAACTCCTCCTCAGTCCTCCCCCGTTTAAACAAAAGCTCACGGTCGGCCGGCGCAAGTGGGCGGCGCATGGTGCGTAAACAAATCTCCGGCCGGTGTTATTGCCATCTCCGGCGTGGTGTATGTGTCGAACCGCTGTCGCCGACCACCACATGGCTTGCATCACCACCGCAACTCGATCATAACCGATCATGGCGTCTTGCTTCTTGGCCTCCCCGGCCGGTTCTTGTTTTGTCCCTGTTGTGTGATTGATCATTGATGTGAATGATCCTCCTCACACACACACGCGCACACACAGTCCCCTACTCCTCCTCGCTCCGGTTTGCCGAATAGACAGCCAGCCATTTGGATCAATGATTGCCTAGTAGCAGCTTCGGCGGCCTTCGGGGAGGGAGCTCCGCTGGAAATGGCCGCGGAGTTGGAGCCGTGAAAGATCATGGAGTCTGGGGTCCTCGACAACTAAGGAGTGGATTGGACTGGACCGAAACCTGTGATGTATCAGGCCAGCCCGAGTCAGGCACAAACAGCAGCAATAGGAGCAGCGTTGGATTATTGGGTTTGGAGCATACTCGCGCGTGGATTTTACCTGCGACGAGCTCCAGAACGGGGAAGCAGATCGATCGATCCAGATGCACACTCAATTTTATTCCCTGGAGAGACAGACACAGTGCATGCACTGCACCGCAGCAGCATTGCTGCTGCTGCGACGACGGGAATGAAGGAGGCCGGGTTAACGTCAAGGTGTGGCCGCCGGCCGGGACCCCGGCGTGCCATCGCAGCAGAGCAGAGGCCGACCACTGCCGGCGTGTCGTCGGAGTGCGGGCCGGCGACGGCGACGGACGGGTGCCCGTGACACACGGGGCGTGCTTCCAACCAACTGTCCGCCGTGAACTGACATTCCGTGTTTCTGCGCTGCGACCACACCGCGCCAGCGACAATGTGCTTGCTGCTGTCAAACACAGCCGAGGGCCTGCTCTGCTTCATCACGGTTTGCCGCAGAGTTCTGATTGATGGTCTTTGTTTGGATGCAAAACTATTTTGAAACTACTCCTACTCCGTAGTCTCTGCATTGCATCTTCTTTTCACCGAAACAAAAACAAGACAGGATGCATCCTTTCCCTGTGCACGTCGTGCTGCCAGCACCATTTGGGCCGGCAGCAATACAAAACAAAAGAAGGGAGGATAGAAATGTGATCTATGAGTGGCAAAGACAAGAGTGCGCTTTATTCCTCAATAATAATTTTCTTAGAAAAGAGAACATCTAAACAATCAAGTACCATCTTGGTTTCACACCTCCAATAATAATACCTTTAAAGCGCCACAAATCGATCATGAAAGACTGCGATCGGCAAGCAGGGAATCGGCGGAAGCCGCAGCAAAGGGCCTCCGAGATCTCAATTCAGGCAGGTTGAGATTTCATTTCACAAACAAACGAATAGGAAATTGAACGACAAATCACAAGTTTATTCTACTACTAGACTCTACTAGCAGTGTAGCAGCACATTGTATTGTGGGCTCCAAGCACCCGCCCCCTTGGAAAGAGCTACGGATACGCAACTTTTGAGAGCCGGAAAGGAAGAAAGACAAGTGGGGGTTAGGAGCTGAGGATGGTGGAGCAAAGAAAGTGTCATGGTGAAGCTGCTGCCCTTGGAGAGTGGGATTCGGTGCCAACTACAAGGTTGATGCATGGGGTCACACATGCACCATGCTGCAATGGCCACCCTAAGATAGTGTTTCTGATGAGGAAAAGACGGTGTAGGGCTGTTAAGCCCAAGCCGCAGCAGCTAGTCGTAGCCTAGCATTATCCGTACGTGCAAGGTGCAACAACGGCAATGAGTTGAGCCTGTTGTAGGGGAGGGAAAGCGGCAAAGGGGGTCACCAGGAAAGAACGGTAGATTTTGGTCTGCTTTTGATCTGAAAAAAGTAGGGAAGAATGGACAGAAAGATGCATGCAGCTACGTGATTTTCTTCTACCAAGGTCCTCCTCCATGCTCTCTGATAGTCTGATTACAGGCTAACAACCAGCCAGCCAATGTGGATATATAGCAATTTCAGGGCAGCTGAAAGTTGAACTATGAGAATTGTTTATCACCTATCCAGTACCTGAAGAAACGAGAGGTGAAAATTAGAAAACTATATAGCGAGAAACATACATAAGTCTATTTTCCTTGACGATCATAAATTGATTGTAAAAAGGTAGTACATATTTTCAATTCCTTACCACTTTCCCCAAAAGCAGTTACCAGCAGTGCAAGCAGTTTCTTACACGCAGAATGGGTGAAAGGGAGAAACAACTTCGATTTATGTGATTAGCATAACGTGGAAATAAAAAGGATGAACCACACATTTCGTATTAGCCATTTATCGTGCCCCCCTAACATATTTCAAGTCCTTGTAATTGATCTTTTAAAGTATCACACAAGACATCACGAATCAGTTCTTTGGTAGTGATGGAAGTGTGCTCTCAAGCAGTGTCATCCATCTGAAGTAACAGCGACCCCATGGGGAAAGGCATAAACAATGACAACACTGCTCAGTGTTGTCTGGTTGATCTTTTAGGTCAACTGTAGATTATATGCTTACGCTGAGGATTTGCATCCTCTGAAGTTATTTTCCGAAATGCACAAGTAAAGATATGCCAAAGCGCAAACCGAAGTCTACAAATCCTAGCTCAAGTTAGTGACAGGATTGCCAGTCATCAGCGGAAACTAAACTGTGAGCTGAGACGGCGTGAGTGTAAAAGGAGATGCAGTAATTATCAATTGGTGCCCAGAGAAGTACTCGCCTTGCCAGCTTAGCTGGTGTATCTGCGTCACGAAGTTCAATCCAAGCTGTGGACACATCCTTAACCTTTTTCTATCAAGCTCACTATATTAAATGCTCGCTCTGCATAAACACTAGCTTACTCACGTGCTGCTTAAACTTGAATATATCCTAGAAAACTTTATCAAGCACAAACAGGTATAATCTTCATTGAATGTCACTCAATTCATGCAAAAACAGGAATACTGTCGCTGATCAATTGAAGGGACTTGACATCTTGAAGAAAGAACCAGGATCGAACATGACAAATCATCAGCCTATAACTATAAGGGAATCAAAGATCTTGTCCTCAAAACCTTCCTTGCTAACAATATTTTCATGCCCTCAAAGCTTTGCATCCACTGAAGTTCTTTTTGAAAATGTAAAAGATATGCCAAAGTACAAAACGAAGTACAAACATCCAAGCTCAAGTTGGTCACACGATTACCAATCCATCAGCAAAAAAGTGAGCTGAAACTGCGGAAGCGTACAATTAGATGCACTACTTATCAACTGATGACATTCACCTTGTGACATCAGCTGGTATCTGCGCATGAAGTTCAATCCAAGCTATAGGCAAAGATTTAACCTATTTACTTCAAGCTGACGATATTAAATGCATGATGTGCACTGCACAAACACTAGTTTTATCATATGCAAATTGAGCTTGAATATACTCTAGAAAAATTTGTCAAGAGCAGGCAGGCAGAACCTTTGTTAAATGTTACTAAATTCATGCCAAAAACAGGAATGCTATCGCTGATCAATTGAAGGGATTTTCTATCTTGACATGTGGAAGAAAGAAGAAAGAACCAGGAACCAGCATGAAAAAATCATCAACCTACATGGGAATCAAAGATCTTTCTCTCAATACATTCCTTGCTAACAGGCTTCCATCCGTGCCAGCAAAGCTCCTGAATTATGCTTTCTCAGAATACCATGTCCACATCAGACCTGCAAAATTTCTTTTACTAAATTCATTGTGACACTTGCCTAACACTAAATTGAAAAATAATAGAAATTATGATGATATCTACTATTCCTATAAAGCAGGAATATTTCACCTAGAAATTGGCTAATAATGAGCTGATACACTACCACATCCACATGTCTGCCGTAAGGCATCTGATCAATGATAAAGAAGATGAAAGGAGATGCTCTTTTATCTTCTGGAAGAAGGCTCTGAAGAAAATGTGATGTATTAAAGAACCCTTGAGATACTTTCTAAGATGACCAAAGTATGATATAATGTACCTGGAATGTGTCCCGCTTGACTGTAGATGATCCAGGTTTGTATCATGTTGATGATCCAGTTGTGCAGCAAGAGGCTACATCTAGACTGTGAGTAATGGTCACCATTGACTAGATCATTACATGTATTTCCTTTGGGAGCATATAACATCTAACTTAGAGACAAAACATAAAAAAATAGGTGTAAAACAGGAAATAAACGACTAAAATATTTAGTGTATGTTTGCTTTACGCCCTGAGGCACCCTGAAAGGTTCATGGCACAACCAATATTTTGGCGAACGATTGTGCCCCCCTTGGATCGCCCACGAATTGGTTAAAAAGTGCACTGCGCCACACGGTCTGGACTATGCTAGCAAAAAACAATTGTGGCCAACCGAACAGCAGCCATAGGTCATGGGCTTGCCAACTTTTTGGTAAGGCCAGCTTTGGCCCAAAACCAAAGGTACCCTTATAGCCATCATGTTTGGCTTAGTGAATAAATGCAACGACAAGAGATATAATCAAGCACCTCATTCAGATAATATGGACAAATATTGCAAATTCATAAGCATATGGTTGGTGAAAGGATGGTGCAGACAGTTCATACAGAATAAAGAAGACAAACTAATAATTATTTGTTATCACAAAAGTAAAATATCACCAATTTAAATTAAGATGGTTACTTTTGACACACTCAGATGAATGTCCCCGAGCAACCATCGACCCAAAAAAAATGTATATATTATGCTAGAACAGTCTGGTCCAGTAACTGCTGATAAATTGTTTCACACGACATGGCAACAACTAATGTTACGTGAAAGAGAAATAGATACTATGTAAAAAATCACGTAGTCACAATGCAAAAAAATGAAAAATAAGCAACAGAAAAGTCTAGACCATCCTTGTTTATAAGTGCAGGAGGATAACTAATTTATCAAGATGTCAATTCTTGTTAAACGGGTTTATATATCTTAAGTAGGGCAGCACGTGAGACAGATTAATACAATACAAATAATCTGGGTAACTTAGTTTACCATAGTTCGTACCATACTATTAAATTAAGATTCAGGTATCTATAATCTGCTTCCTTGGTTGCTCCGAGCAGAGAGACTCTTTAGATGTTTATACAGGAAACAAAAGGCAGAGCTCCGGTAAAATTATATTAAAAATATACTCCCTCCGGTTCTAAATATAAGGAGTACAGTTTTCTGCACAAATATTAAAACATCATATTTTACACATAGTGGACTCATTTTTTTCTGAAATTTTTTGCGAGAGATGAGTTCTTAATTTACACAAAATGAATACAATCCGTTAAATCCCACTTTCGAGACCAGGTCTCATTTTTTGATGGGTCAAATTATCCATAAATAGCAAATACACCTTATATCAAGGAACGAGGGAGTATTAAATATTGCAAATGGGGTATGAAAGACCAACGGAAAATTAAAACACAACAAGAATTAATAATAATCCTGGCCAACATTCGATTCTTAAGATTTTCAGGTAACTAGTTATCCAAAAGATATTTTTATCTGAAAATAATTTTATCCACTTCGAATAACTGGACAGTTGAAAAGATATGTTCTTTGTGCTACTTCCAGGAACCTGCTCGTAAGCATAGATCGATGCAACTTACAAACAGAAAAGCCAAACAGGATTTATACAAAGAAATTATAGGGTTGCTTAACCTCATACTTCAGTTGATCCAATGGGCTGCAGGCTCTATGTACCCAACGGAAATCCATAACATAAATAGGCTCTCAAGCTTGATACAACACCGCGGCAATGGCAGACTGAGTGAAAAATGAAAATGCGATGAAACATTTGTGGCATAACAATAAACAATGAATCAACGAGGTAAAAAATTAGGACTACATAAAAAGCTAAGTTATTTTGGGTTATTAACTCATAACCAACAAGGAGCACTTACTTTGTCGAGTTAGTATGCTGAGGAATACAAGTATTTGCAAAGGTATAACAAGTGTAATTTTTAATCTGATACAGTGATAATGGAACTGGGAGGGAACATCATATCATGGGGGATATAAAGAAGTAAAGAAAGGACACAATAATGGACTGCAACAAATTACCTTCATTTGATCAATATAAGAGGGTTTAAACTGTAGGTTTGCATTCAGCTTAATGAGGTCTGTGATGTGGAATAAAACCAACCAAGAAACATGACTTTGAATGGCAGTCCAGAAATTTACGCATTTGTAATCAGAAACTAGTGAGAAATTTTGGAAATAGTTTCATCAATTGTGTCAAAGTTGGTGATCAGGATATGATAGATCGATCTACCATCACAATCAGTGGACAAATCTGCCATGTCAAAGGGTTTAAAGCAGTCAGTAATTTAATATTATAATAAATTTTAACGCTGAGTGTTGTGTTGTTCTCGGCCTTTCTTTAGGCCTGTAATACTTTTTCCTACATTTTAAATATGTTGAATGAAAGCTTTACTCTTTCTCAAAAAAGGGATTAAACTAAAAATTCGAATAGTTGTGTGTACCTGAAGAAGAAATAGTCTGTGATAATGCTCACACTTGAAATATAAATAGGTGACTGGTTGAATTTTGTTAGTTTTTTTAGTAAAATATATGCTAACTTATACGACATTGTTGCAGGCAATGTCCCCCAGCGAATATAACCATATAATTTTATTTAGATTAATGAGAGGGAGAGTGCCCTCATAAGTGTTCCAGTATCCTAAGTTCCTAACAATTCAGATGGGTGTGAAGAAAATATTGTCAAGGTGAATCGCTCGGTTACCCAATAGTGGCACACCACATATACACCTTCGGTATGTATTGATTAGGTATTAGGAAATAGGTGAGTCAAAATAAAACATTTTAAACTCAGGTACAAAGTCAATAGTTATACAGCTAGTGCAATTAGCAGACAAAGGTAACCTACCCCTGCCCATGTACTCTTAGTTGCTGACTTGTATAGCTATTCTTACTCATGCTCAGTGTTGTTGTATAGTGGTATGTGTCGCTTACTGATGCTACTTATTTTAGAAAAGCAGCCTTGCTGTTTATAACTGACCACTAATTGCATGAAATATCAGTTGCTATTAATTTAATAAATAATTATATGGATCGGTATTATTGCAAAATGAACCTGCCTATGTGTAACCATCTATTGTAGGCACAACTCTACACTGCAAACAACTTTAAAAGCACAAGATTAGACTTTCATGGGTGAATAAATCTTACTAGCATCAGGGTGCATTTTTTGGGGTACAAGCAGAGCAACTTACAATATATCATACTATGACCTTAGGAATAGCGTTCTGATAGGTGCATGCATTTTGTTCCAGAAAATACAAGCTATATCCAAGGAACTTTAGAGCAGATGGAATTTTTGCATGTCATGTTTGCGCAGCGGGGTAAAACAAAGTACAAAGCTTTCTATTTGCTCAAAGTGCGCAGGTTTAAGAAGCAGTAAATCTCGATTGTGTTAAAAGATCGCTCCACCAGTAAGGTTATTTTTTCATTTTTATAGTTCTAAATGCCAGTGGAATTACAAATGGGCCTATTACGAGGGTAAGGATTAAGCCACTACCTGATGCCTGCGAGCATGAGTCACCTGATTTTAAAGCGTCACATGCTGAAACATTGCAACGAGGTATTTTAGCTTGGAACCTGTGTAACTTTAAGAGTACACATGGTAAGAAAAATTAGTGAACTGTATTTTTCAACGTAGAGAATTTGAATATACAGTTAATTACCTTGTCAAGATTGGAAGATTTTCCAACTATATTTACTCCAGCAAAAATAGAAGGCACACAGCTTACCACACTGAACATCTACTTTAGGGTTAACATGATTGAAGAGTCTCCCCAATGGTTCTGCAGTCATGATTATCATGAGACGAGTATGATTTACTTACAGATGTAATTCTCAAACTTAGATACGAGGAACTTCTGGTAGAATTTTTTCAACGGTGAGAATCAAAACCTAAGCAATCAACGGTAATCTTTTCTAGGATGTTCTACTTTTCGTCTCAATGCTAGCTGATACAGACTCATTTAGTTTCCCTGGAATCTCTGCCTGCACATAGATGGCAAAGCTTCTTCACTGGGATATACCAACAAGAAAATAAAATAACAGAATAAAGAGTATAATGATTACGCAATTAAAATCTGGAATAAGTTAGGAGCATATGCATTCTTTCCCATCAGCATCCTTGAGAGCATTCATATTTGAGTTCAGGTTTGCGGTCAGACTTCTCTGCATTGTTTCCCATAGTGTTGAGCATGGAGAAAATGAATAGATAAGGAAGTATTGACGGCACATTTTGGCAGATTTGCATAACCAGAAAAAGAAAGCTAGGGTCCTTATTATTCATTCCATCTAAGTGAATATGCAGGAGAAAGGTAACATGAAAAACGTGCCTTATGTATCTGCTTCACGCTTCACTTAGGATAATGTCAATAGAAATCCAGTATGTGACAGTAGTTGATGCAGGTTCCCCGCAATCTCATATGCGCTGGCAAGGCGTCCTACGACCTACTGCAGCGAGCTAATGATTTTGGTAACGTTACCTTAAGATCATAATATGTCTGGGAGCATGTCGGAAACATTCCTCATTTAGTTTCTTTCATTCCAAGGCTGGAAACAGGAGAAACGTGTCTGAAACTCTGAATGCATGGTTCTGAGTCCTGACTGGAATCAACAACGTGACTAACTGCCAATTGTTTCAGGTTCATATGAGTTTCAGAACTATACAGTCGCGCAATTACGTATTCTGACCGAGATCTCATAAGACTTGTACAAGAAGTAGAAGCAATCACCTATAAAATATCAAGGACAGCCACCCTTTCTTCGTTCAGAGACGATCTATGCTTCCCTGTTCCCTCCCCTTTCTGCTGCATTTTCCTCGCTGTCAGCACAGCACGACAGCCTCGACACTATTGGCGTGGTATCCCTGTGATTGACGGCCACAACCTCCACAACCCCCTGATTGCGGGCCTGCGGCGGAACCAAGCAAAATCACATTTTCACTAATCAGTCATCAGAAAAATGCAGTACCTTGAAGGGTCGATGGAGGCGGCCACGGCAACCTGGGAGGACTGGAGGAGCAAGGGCGCAAGGAAAATGGAGGCCATGATCCCCATCGCCGTACTTTCCGCGGCGTGCCGGCGTCGTCCTCCTCGCCGGAGCGGCTACGCGGTGCAGGAGAGAGTAGTTTGGGCTGCAGGACAGGTAGAGCCCGAGGAGCCATTGCAGCCCATGAGAGAGTGGTGGCCTGGTGGGAGCTCATATATATTTTGCTTTTATCGCTTCAAGGGGAACTCCTAGTCTCGGGTAGGACTAGCCGGAGGTCGCCCTTCACAAAGGGCTATGCGGGCGTCCCTGAAGAAGCAACGTGTCCCCGGCGTACGCAGCCCCCACAAGCCCTTGCGCGCTGCGCGAACAAGAAGCCCCGTGCGCGAACAGGAAGCCCCGCGCTGGTACGATCAGGCTGTCGCGTTAAGGGAAATAGAAATCCACGTACTTCCTACTAGCGAGCACGTGTACAAGATCGTACACCACCTCATATATCTACTGCATGAAGGCTACTATACACGGCCGTAGATTAGCTTGTGCGTACATCGGTACAGACTTATACGTACAACGTCATAGATTTAGACGTACATTGACATAAATTTTGTACATAAATTTAGACATAAATTTAGACGTACAATTACATAGACTCAAGCGTACAACTATATAAACTCAGACGTACAACTACATATACTCAGACGTACACCTACACAGACTCATGTTATACAGATTATGTCGTACAACTATACAGATCAGGTTGTACATAAACAGAGTTGAACGTATAAGTACACAGATTAAGTTGTACAGATCTGGTTATATGTATAACTACACTCAGATTCAGTTGGATGTACAAATACACATGTCAGGTTGTACGAACTATACACAATCCAAAGTACAAAAAAAAAGTTTGTCAAAGCCTATCAACAATGGATCTAGTTTTAAAGATCTCGACGCGAGGAGTTCAAAAGTTAAAAGGATTTATAATTTAGATAAACGATTCTCAACATATTTCATTTGAAAAAAACGAATCTAAAAAAAATGGATGTACATCCCTCTGCGCACCAACAGGAAGCCGCCACTTGTCACGCACGGAAGAAAGGTGGGGTAAAAACAAACGAAATCACGACACGTGTCGGCAGCAGAGCGGACGGAAAGAGACCTTCGTAAAGGGAACCATTTTTCTAAGAATTGCCCCCTAGTCTCCGCAAGTCCACATAGCGCGGAGCTAGGAACCTCCACGCACCCCTCCCCGCTTGCGGGCCGCACTTCCCGGCCCACTTCTATTCCCCGAAAACGGCCCAATAAAATATTGTTTTTTTATTTTTTGATAAATGACATTTTCAAATTTAAAACTTTCATATTTTTTCGAAAACTAAACTAATTTTAGTTTTGAACAAATTCATTTTACACACATTTTAATTTGAGCATTTTAATTTTAAGAAAGTTGAACATTTTCAAAAAATAAAAAAATGCAAAGAGAAAAGTCTAGAAATGAAAAAATATTGTTAAATATTTTGTAAGAATTGAACAAAAATATATTTTAACGGAAACTAGTTTTGAATAGAATTTCTGTTTGAACATTTTAATTTTAAGAAAGTTAAATTTTTTAAAAAAATGCATAGAAAAAAGTCTATAAATGAACAAATATTCTTAAATATTTTGTAAGAATTGAACAAAATAGATATTTGAATGGAAAATAGTTTTGAACAAAATTTCTGTTTAAACATTTTTAAAATTTGAATATTTTTAAATTTTAAAAAGTTGAACATTTTTCAAAAAAAATGAACAAATTTATGTTGTGAACATTTTAAAAATGTCCACAAAAACAAGATGAAAAAGAAACTAAGAAGAAAAAAGAATCAGCCAAAAAAAGAAACAAACAAGAAAAAAACAAACAAAAAAGAAACTAACGAAAAAATGAAAAGGAAAAAAACAAACAAAAAGAAAAAAAAAATAAAGAAACAAACCTTAATGGGCCGCCCTGTTCCGTTGGGGGGAAGGGGGTGTGTGCGGAGCGATCCTTATCTCCGCGGTACGCGGAGATCAGGATTTGCCGCTTCAATGCAGTGGAAAAGAGGGTTGCCGCCTGAAGCAATTCTTCATGTACTGCTTCAAAAAAAGCGGCCCAATAAAAAGGTAAAGTTATTTTTTTATTTTGTCATTTTTAATCTGAACTGATTCAGATCTGAAATGTTATTAAAAATTTGGACGTTTTTCATTTGAAATTTTCAAATTTGAACAATTTCAAACATATGAATACTTTTTAGGTTTGAATATTTTATAAAATCTGAATTTTTTTTAACAAAACATTTTTGAAAATACAAATAATTTGTAAATTTAATTATTATCAGTGTTTAACATTTTTTAATCTCAATATTTTCAAAACTGAACATTTTCCAAAATCGTTAGAAGTGAAAAAACAAGAGAGAAATAGAAGAAACACATAAAAGGAAAAACAGAAAGAAAGAAGGAAGAAAAAGAACAAATCACCAAAACAGGGAAAGCATTATGGTCGCAAGTGCGCGATATATAGGATTAACCTCTAGGGTTTATGTATCCCAGTGATAGGAGGAGAGAAAAAGAGGGAGTTACGCACCCCATTCGAAAGATGGACAACAAAATACGTGCCGATGCGGAAAGAAAAAACACGTTGTGACAAAAAACTTGAGATTTTGTATTTTAGAGGATATGATATTGGAGAAATCCCACCATTTGAACTAAAGAAGTACATCCTAGGTTTCTTCAAAATTCATGTGAACTCACACACTTCATGATGTGCATCGTTCCAAACTCACCTACAAACTTTATATTCATCACAAAACTGATACATGCATAAGGAGATTTTTTGTGCTCATGTTCTTTGTCAAGGAAGGATCAAGTTTTGTTGGTTGGTTTGATTTTTTGAGTTTTATTTAAGGTTGTTTGTGTGTTTGTTTCTCTTGACATGTGCTTGGTATGGATGAAATTTTATCAAAGTATACTTGATTATGTTAGCATTTATCTATTTATTTTCATATAAAATGAATATTATTATTTGTTTGTCATAGCATGATAAGGTATGGTGCTTCGCTTTGGTGCAAAAATAAGTCATTTCAAAACTAATCAGAGTCATCAACATTGTTCTGTTCAGGAAGAAAAAACGTGCACGTTGAAATAACATTACCAAGTTTATTTCATTCAGATTGCGTTAATCATTGGACATTGACTGTTTAAGAATGACCATTTTGCAAAATCATTAAAAGTGAAAAATGAAGAATAAACAGAAAAGAGAAAAAGAAGGAAATAGATGGAAGAAAAAGAAAGAAATCACCAAATTAGTCAGCCCATCAGGGAACACCTTCCGACGACAAAAGCCTTCCACGCCGCAAGTGGGCAATATATAGGATTCACTAGTAAGGGTTATGTAGCCCAGTGAGGCTGTGACATGAGGAGAGAAAAGGAGGGATTTACGCAGCCCACTTGAAAGATAAACAACAAAACATGCGTCACTAAGGAATGAAAAAAACACTGTGTGATAGAAATTTTGAGATTTTGAATTTTAGAGGATAGGATAACAGAGAAATCCCTTCTACAATGTTTGACCTAAAGAAGTGCATCCTAGTTTTCTTCAGAATTCATGTGAACTCACACACTTTGTGATGCACACCGTGCCAAACCCTCCCACAAACTTATATTCATCACAAAACTGATTCATGCATAAGGAGGTTAATTTTTTGCTCTTGTGCTCCTCTTCCTTCTCAAGGATGGATTGAAATCTTTTTGGTTGCTTGAGTTTTTACAAGTTTTATGTAAGGTTGTTGACTTGTCTGATGTGTTTGTTTTGGACTATATTTTATCATACTATACCAGATTAATCTGTTGTTTTCAAATAAAATGAATATTTTTAAACATTTGTCATGTGTGTTTGCAGCATGATAAGGTCTGGTCCTTATCTTTTGGTGTAAAATGTAGTCCTTTCATCAGAAATAAACAGAGTGAGAATCACTGTGTTCTTTTCAGGAAAAAAAACAGCATGCACGGTGCAGCAACATTATTTCGTTCATTTGATTCAGATCGCGATACATCAATGGACATTTTTTTCTGAAGGATCTATTTACAGCCGATCTACATGATCCCTTCTCTCCCGCGAGAACCTCCGGCCGGCCAGCTCACTCCCGTCCCATCACCGCGTTCTTGAACCTCCTCACGAGCTCCTTGCTGCAAGATCCAACAGCCAACCAGTCAGGAAGACAAGCTAGAATCAATCGATGCTGTGCAGAAATTTTGCAGGTCAGACTGAACAAAGAGACGAATGCATCGATCGGGGGGTTGGTGTCCTTACCGGAGCAGCTGCCTGTCGAAGGCCGATGCAGAGAGCAATCCTCTGTTCTCCTCTGCGCGCCTGATGAGGTAGGGGATGATGTGCTCCACGGGGCCGTAGGGCAGGTACTTGCTCACCTGGAAGCCGGCGTTGCGGAGTCCCAGGGACAGCCCGTCCGCCATGCCCATGAGCTGCGCGAACTGCAGGTTCCGGTCTCCCTTGCCGATGCCCAGCTCCTGCGCCCTGGCCGCCGCGAGCTGGCCGGACTCCACGTTGTGGGTGGCGAGCATCAGGGAGGCGGACCCGCGGCGGACGCGGTCCAGGAGGAAGGCGGCGCAGCCGTTGTAGCAGTCGTGGGTGTCCTGGATGGTGCCGTGGATCGGCGACGGCACGCCGAGCGACTCCGCCAGCCGGGCCTCCCTGGTGAGGTAGGCGCCGCGGACGACCTTGACGCCGAGGTGCACGCGCTCCTGCTCGGCGGCGCGCACCATGGCCTCCAGCCGGTCGCGCGCGTCCCGGAGGTACGCCTGGACGGTGCCGTGCACGATTGACCGGCCGTCGCCGTTGCAGGCGAGCGCGCCCACGAAGGTGAAGTAGTCGATGGCCGGCTGCACCGACGCGTACTCGGCGTCCACCAGCAGCGGGATGTCGTACTCGGCGCAGCGCGCGCCGACGGCCAGCAGCCGGTCGTGCGCCAGCAGCAGCTCCCGCTCCTCCTCCGCCGTCAGCGCCGCCGGCTCCGACGGTGTCAGGTACAGCGGGCTCGAGTCGGACAGGATCGGGAACGAGTGCGCCTTCCACGGCAGGTGCAACGACGGGTGCTTGTGCTGCCACCGCAGCAGGTCGCTCGTCTTCTCCAGCAACTTGATCGGGCATAGCGCCGTGATCTTAATACACACGCTCGCCTGTACACACAAACAAACAAAGTGTTATTAGTTCACCTTATCTCCCAACTGATCATGACAGAAAGGAGCACTAAGTGTAATTAGGTTAGCTTATCTCCCAACTAATCACGACACAAAGGAGCATTAAGTACTACTGACATCTTTTATGTTTTGATTTAATAATTAGCTGCTTGGAAATGTCTAAATTCGGAAAAGCAATATGGTGGTGAATTAGTAGGGTTTTCATGCGAAGCTTTGAGATGAAAACGAGCGGTGGAGAAGCCAAGGCGAGCCAGAGCTTGTCGGAACACGGTAGCTTGTTTCCCGGGCCCGCGAGCAGTGACAGCCGTGCGATTCAGTTTACTACCAGAAGATTCCCACGGAATCCGCGTGTCCACCAGTGGATTCCGATTCTGTCCGACGTGGCACTCTTTCGGACCATCGCCACGTACGCACGCACGCCACGGCGGAAAAGAATAAACGTGAACGCACCGATCCCGGCGGCAGCGCGGCGGCGATGTCGACGGCGGCGAGGAAGCCCGCGACGTTACGGTCGCAGGCGGCGCCGTCCTCGGCGTCCTCGATGCCGTAGTCGAGGATCCCGCCCATGCCACCGCGCCAGAGGCGCTGCACCCGTGCCGCGGCCTCCTCGGCGGTCTCCCCGGCGCAGAAGTGTTTGTACGCCGTGGCCCTCGCCGCGGCCTGGACCACCGGATTGGCGGCAACCGCCGGAGACCGGAGCGCCGCGATACCCACGTCCACCAGCGGTCCAGCGGACATCAACTGCAGGGCCGCGAGCGTGCGCACCAGGGCCGTGGACGGCTCCCCGACGAAGAGCCTCCCGGTGTCCTCAAACTCCAGCACCTGCTGCTGCTGCTGCTGCGGCTGCGCGGACGACGACAGGGGCACTGCCTCGGCGCCGGCAGCCGCGACGGCCGCCTCCGGGAGCTTGGCTGCGGCGGCGGCGAAGGTGGAAAGCGCGCGCGTGGTGATGCGGGAGGCGATGGCCATGGAAGGTCGGAGTTGAACAGGACGCAAAGAAATCGATGAAAGAAGACGACGACGCTGGTGTTCCCTTCCTCGGTCGTGAACGAACGAACGAAAGACCAAACAAGAACAAGAGAAATTCCTCGCCGGCCGCCACGAACCACTGATAGATCAACGAAGAAGGAGAGATCGGAGGAATCAACAGACTAGAGAGATGACGAAGAGATGGAGAGCTCTGTTCTTGATCTCTGCAGTGCAGGAACGTCTGGCTGAGAGCGAAACGAATGAGTACCCAAGAATGGAGGAAGCAGGTGTGTCTTATAGAGCGAGGAAGAAGCCTCGCGAAACGGCAGGGAAAAGAAAAGTTGTGAGCTGGAAATCGATGGGAAAATAGTAGGCGAGAGGTTAGCGGGGAAGGAGAAGGAATGGCATGGGCGCGAGATCCCTGGGGATTCGGTCGGACGAGTTGAATGAACGCTTGACTGACCGGGATCCCGCGGGGAAAACGATCGGAACGGTGCGTGACTCGGATCCTGCGTGGAGGGACAGCGCTTCCGTTCCTCGCACGCATCTTATCGCACTTCATGTCCAAGTCTAACCATCTTTTTCCTCCTTGATAAGAGCACATGGGTGTAACTTTCATTACCGCCCTATTTTTCTCCCTTACCATTTATTTCTCCTTTGATTTGAAGGGGGAATTGATCTTGTCTAAATTTCATTATCGCCGTCGTTTTTCTTAAAACTAATCTTCTTGAAATGGAATCTGAGTGCACCACACTCTTCTTTCACTCGTTTTCTTAACGTTTAGTATGGCTTACGAGGAACACATTAACTTTCAGCATCCAATTAGGAGGTTTTAGCCGCAAATATCAGGGTAGAACTTATACACAAACTTTCACTTGCCATCTTTTTCCTGAGAAGTCATTTTTTCCCTCTATGATAAGAGCATGCATCTGGAAAATCTCTCTTTCCGCGCAAAACAAGATAAGAGCATATGGATGTAACTTTCGTTACCACCTTCTTTTCTCTACCATTTTTTCTTCCTTGAAAGGGAACCCTGTCAAAATTTCATTGTCACCATTGCTTTCTTACAATTGATTCTTCTTGAAATGGAATCTGAGTGAACGACACTGCTCTTTCACTTGTTTGCTTCCTACCATTTTATCCTTCTCGACGAGGAATCTGGTGTGTAACTTTCAGCATCCAATTTGCAGGTTACAACCGTAGCTTCCAATCTTCAATAAACACTACAGTAAGACTTTCAACTTATACACATAAAAATTAAGGGATAGTTAAAAGGCAAGAGTTCTAATTGGACAACAACAGTCAACTCAAAATGTCGAAGACTTTCAACAAGTTTGATCTTTCAATGGAGAAGGTCAACTTTTGTTCAGCAATTCCAGCACCTTACATGTCAATTTTTCATACCTCGGGTGAGAAAATCCAAAGTTATCCGCTCGAAGCCATCAACTCTTTTGAAAGCGTTTCCCATCTACCCAACTCTTAATCCTTTTAAATTCAGAAAGACTAACAACTTCCATAGTCAAGTCGTGATAAACTTTGTAGACGCTATGGTGTGAGGTCACGTTGACACGGTGGTTGTGACATAGGGCACACGAGTTGTCGAGTTTGGAGTATGAATACAATCTTTTAGATCAGAAGCATGATAAGATTTTAGATGTCACCCAAGAAATTCTCTCCGTTTGAGATGACGATAAGGGATTAGACAAAGGCTGAAAAGCATGTGCCATACCAATTTTTCTTCTTATTTAGAGGAAAAACTATATATCACCTTTCTATATCTTATTTGTACCTTTCGCTGTCACCTCTCGTGCTAGTTTCGTTGTAGGTATACAAGTTATATTGTAAAGGAGATTACTTCATTCAGGTATGATTTTATAGTACTAGGAGAAAATTACACTAATCGAATACGAGTAATTGTCTCGATACTGAAAATATTCCAAGTCAAACTACTGAGAGAAGTCTCTCATGTCTTGTAGAGGTCAGAGATGTTATCCTACACTTGTTATTTTGCCCATGGTATATCATCAAGGCATATTCGAGCAAATTCATTCAAACCAAAACCTTCGCTTACTCCGTCGACGGTTCATAACAACATCATCACCCAAAGAAACACTCCGCAGGAGACTATTATGTACACTCGTTCTCCTTGTGCGGTACCAAGAGAGTTAACTAAATTCCAAGCAGGACCTTTTCTGTGATCCGGTCCAGATAGAACAAATAATCATGAGAGACCCCCCCAAGCCAAAAGCAATAGTAGTACTGTAGTTGAAAGGATAGTTCCATCATGTGCAGGCACAAGGCAGCGCTCCCGTCGTAATCGCGGCCACCACTAGCCAGTAGCCACTAGGGAGGGACAGCTCTGCCGCTCCTCTGCTCGGTCGAAATGACGGCGTAGACCCTGCCTCTGGGCTGTATGGATCGTCCACGCGGGAATACTTCACGGAGGAAAAAACAAAGGAAGCTACTAGCCGACAATGGCGCTGGGCTGGCTTAGCTGGGGCTGCGTCACCGCCACCGGAGTAGTATCCAGCAGGATCGTACGGCCTGCTTTGCGCTAGCAGTAGTACAAGCGATAAGATATGGGACTGCTAGAGCTCGTGAGTTTTAAGTCGGGTGACGTAAGCATGACATACGTATGAGTTTTGACTCAATAATGTTCAAATTCAAAAATTGTTTTAAAAAAATTCAGTTGCAACTTACTTGCAACCGAAAAATCCAGTTACAACCCACTTGTAACTAAAAAAATTCAGTTTCGACCAACTTGCAACTGAAAAAAATTCAGTTGCAAACCAATTATAACTAGAAAAAACGTAAAAAAGAAAAGAAAAAAGAAAAACGCACGCATCTTGACGCATGATCAAACGGTAGTGGACGCGACTTAGAACTCGTGAGTTCTTAGGCGACTTAGAACTAGCAAAACCGATAAGATATTGAGATATCCATCATGTGAGGCGTGTCCCCGGCCGTCATGGCGCGCGCGTACGTGCAGCCTGCCTGCATGAGAGCAACCGCCCCTGCTGCCACGGCCGGTACGTACGTGCTGCATGCCGTTGGCTTCCAGCAACAACACGTACTCCGGGGAAGAAGGAAGACGAAAGGAGGAGGAGGAGTCGTGCTTCTCCAGCTTCAAACACGGTGGAGGAGGAAGTCGGTTAACTGGCCGGTGAACAGCTTACCATTGTCGGCAACTCGGCAACCAGCAGCATAGACGCGTCATTGATCCGGCTACGCGCTCACCGTCCAGGGAGAGACGTAGCCCAGGTCCAGCCAGCGGTTGCATCGGAAGCGGCACGTACTATGACGGTTAATTAATCTGGAACTAATCTCTCTACTTTCTTTCTTTCTTTCTCTCTCTAGTTATAAGTTCAGTACGTAACCAAATTGTTATTGACCCGTGTAATCGTCGCGTGGGCGGCCGAGATCTCCAAATGTTGCACACCACACTCTTTCGTCGACCATCTTTTTCTAGACAAAAAGGGACAGTTGGGTCATGACTCATGACGATGGACGGTGGGTGCCTGGAGTTAATGGGAGAGAAGTCCACTTCCATCGATCTTTATGCATTTTCTTTTGATAAAGGTCCTCATACATATAATTTACTGAAAAGTCAAACAATAGTAATTCTGACCAAATTTGTAGAATACTATTGATAATTATGGTACTGTAATATGAAATATATTTTATATGTATTTAAGGATATCTGTTTGGCATTGCATATGTTCAATTTTTTTCTTTCCTTACATTTTTACTTTGACACCACTATGTTTATTTTTTGTATTTGGTCAATTTAACCACCTTAACTATTATTAATTAATATCATTTTTTAGGATTTAAATGGTCAGGTTGTAGCACGCTTAAACTCAGTCAGGAGTACACAAATTTACTCATATGTTTAAAGACACTATAACATTGATTTATATCAAAGAAACTATTTACGATATCACTGCTGCTACAAGGAATGGTAGTTTAGGACGTTATACTAAACATAGTCCAAAAAGCTTAGAGTGGAAAAGCAAGCCTAACCAATGGTCTTAACTCATATTAGTGGAGAAGACTTTTTGATGAAAGATGGCACCCATCTAATTTTCACATACATTAGTACATAATTGATGGACAATACAGAAATATTAGGAACTTTCTAGGTTTCTATCTAAATTTGCCTATTTGAATGACTTCATGCCGATTTTCCAAAAGTAATTCAAATTTGAACTATAAGTGTATGATAGTTTGGTCTGAAATTTTTACAAAAAGTATTTGAAGATACATAAGTAGTGGTTGTGTCATAGAACCATCGATAGTTTTGAAAAAATCGACTCCTTTCAATGAATAGCCATGGTGGTCATTTTGACCGTTTAAAAAAAGATAAAGTAAAAAAACTACTCAAAAAAACTTTGGAACTGAGTCCTTTTATGTGTACTACTCCCTTTGTTCCACAATATAAGATGTTTTAGCCTTCTTCACATGCACATGTCGAAACTTGTGTCTAGACATATTTTAGTGTATGTGTATACTTATTTTGTTATGAATCTGAACAACATGTACACAACCTACAACATCTTATGTTGTGAAACAGAGGGAGTAGTTTTTAGTAAAAATGATAAACTTCAGTTTTGACAAAGTTTTGAAAATAATCTTTTAAAAAGCTCAATTATTTATAAACATGTATAAATTTCAAGTTAAATGACCAATGTATTGCCATTACCGTGTCATAGTTTGTGATAAAGTGTCCATATTTGGCACATAGGTGTTTCATGGTATGGTAAACAACTTCGACGAACCAAGTTTCCAAATATGTTTAGAAATATCATTTTTCACATTTTAAGTGCCAAAAATGACTTTTTGTAAAATAGGTACAAAATATATGACGAAAAATTGCACCCATCTAATATTCACATAAAGTAGTCCATATTAAATGGACACTACAGAAATATTAGTATTTTCTTACTTTCTATCTAATTTGTCTATTTAAATAACTTTATGCAAATTTTCCAAGTAATTCAAATGTGAACTATAAGTTTGTGATAATTTTCTATGATTTATTTAAAATATTTTAACATACACAAGTATTGGTTATATCACATAACCATTGATTGTTTTTAAAAATTCGACCCCTTTCAGTACATAGCCATGGTGGCCATTTTCACCGTTTCAAAAAACAAATAAAGTGAAATACTAAATGGAGTCCTTTTATGTGTACTAGTTTATATAAAAAATGATAAACTTGAGTTTTCGCAAAGTTTAGAAAAAAAGTTGTAAACATGTATAAGTTTCAAGCCAAAGGACCAATATGATGTCATTAGCATGTCATAGTTTGTGTTAAAGGCACAAAGTTGTGACATGGTATGCTAAACAACGTCATATATTGAACTGAGTTTCTAAATTATTTTTGGAAATTTCATTTTCCTTTTCATTTTAAGTGTCAAAATAACTTTTTTTGTGAAACTAGTACAAATGATAAAACGACACCCATCTAATTTTCACATAAAGTAGTCCATATTTCATGGAGAATACATAAATATTAGGAATTTTCTTACTTTTAGTCGATTTAGATATTGTATTTATCAAATTCTGACTTACGTATTTAAAGATACGAATTATTCCATACTAAATGAAATAATGCAAAAATAAAGTAAAATTTATTTATTGTTATTTATTTAAAAATTATTATTACATAATTATTGTTGTTTATTAAAATATTTTTAATTCAAAAAATAAAATAAGTTTAACATCATGACCTCGAGGTTACTTGGAAGCTAATTTGGATGGAATTCAATAGTTAAGCGTGTTTGTGCTGAAGCAGTTTGAAGATGGACGACCGAATGGAAAGTTGATCGAATATTAAGTGTGTGACTAACTGAGAGGATAAAAATGTATTTAAAAAACCTTATACCGACGACTTTACTGTCAGCGTATGCCTAGTTACGTCGACGACATTTAATACGTCGACTCAATTTGGCTTACGTCAACGGTAGCAGTGGGTGTATCAGTTCACCGATGGTAATCTAAGTTAAATCTAAGTTAAGCCAAGGTCCGAAACCCGTTAATTACATGTTTCTTGTAGTGCCTAAGAATGGGTTTTATGTGTACCCCAGGTGTTGTAGGCTTGTAGCTCCGCCACAGCCCGCGGCACAGATGAGATGATGCGACCCTAGAGAAGCATAGAGAAGAAGAAAAGCGAACGACCCGAATGGAGGGACCGGATATGTGAATTGTCAAAGGCGAGGACCGTAGTGGCTATATATATCAAAGGAAGGTACCGATTAAATAGAAGGCACCAATCAGAGAACCCGATGTACTAGTCCGTATCCCAGCAAGTGCAAGGAGTGCGACCTGGACGGCTAGAATCACCCAGCCGACAGGATAAGCAGAATCGTAGTACTACCCCGGCACGGGCACCAGCTCGTCGTCGTCTACTTGTAGCCAAGCCACCGCTAGCAGACACCACCGGCACCTACCAAAATGACGGCGCACAATCGCGCGGCCGTCACATCGGCCGTACAGTACTCGATCGCGATCGCGAGTAAAACGAGCGGGGGACTGGCCGAGCTGGAGCTGAATCGGCCTCGACGACGACGGCTCATGTCATGAGAGCTGGTTTTGGCTGGCGCCGACACGACCTTCATAACACTTGCGAGCTAAATTTGTACTACAGTACTACTACTCAATAATACAATGTTTCTTAGTGCAAGTGGTGATAGATTAACACCCAATAATACCTTTTTATCTTATCCGTCCAGCGGAGTAAGCAATAATTTAGGAACTGTATTACGAGATCTGCCAACTTGCCGCTTTGTTAAAGATATCTCTTTTTGTAATGGCGGCCTAGTGGATGGTACTACTGTATCTGAGATCATGCTCGATCGTTGCGAGAAAAAAAAGAAGAAAAATCGTAATGAAGTTAGCTCCAAGGCAACCTAACCATGACGTCGAAGTGGAAGAAAATCAACTAAACGTGCGCAATATCAAATGCCATGCACATTAAACAATCCTATCTCTCGTGCCATATCTTTTTTCTAAAAAAATCTCTCATGCCATATGTTTTTAGTGCCCTATTTTTTACCAGTAACATTATACCGTCCCACTCCAAGCTTAGTTGTACTTGAGCGTAATTTAGACTGGTCTTAATGGATATGACAATACTCTATGTCACTTGCTCTGTTCACTTTTGTAAGCTCTTATAGATATTTCAATGTATATCAGATATAGATTAAAATGAGTGAATGTGCACACTAAATGCGTCTAGATGTATGTATTTTTTGAAAAACAAAGGTTCTTATAAAAGTGAATTGAGCGAGCATTAGTTTTGTAGTGCATAGTATTATAAAGATAGTTATCATAGATAGCTTCATTGAAGTTACTTTCTAGTAGGAAACGATTGTGTGACAGCAAAAAAATATGTTAGCACTACTATATCCTATCACCAATATGTGCAGTTGTCAATGCATTACGATGTGTGTTATTCTCTATGTTGCTCTCGCTATGGGTGGTTATTAAGATCCTCACGCAGCACATGACAAAGTGTAGCTTAAAGCTCTTTCTATGTTTGGACAAAGCCTTATGATTCACAAACACATCATGCTATATCAGGATGTTTCTCTATATACATAAAATATAACTTATTATCATGATAACTATATTTTTCTTGTCCAATGGCCCCTATGTTGGGGTGTCTTCAATCTAAACCATGAGTTATGACACTCGCAAAAAAGCCATAAATTTGTTGTCCAATTATGCAAACATAAGTAAATTTTTAATAAGATACTAGATGGTGTACAAGCCTCAGTGAGGCAAAGACCAAATCATGCATTGAGGGTACTATGTGGATAAACATACCAATCATTCCATAATTTTGAATACAAGGTGCTAAGAACATACACGATTGGGCAACAAGAGTTGACATAACCTCATAAACATGAAGTAAAGGATTTGAATTTATGGCCTTACCTTCAAAATATGTTTATTAAAGTATGCTAATAAGTAGATCATCAATTTACAAATTTGGCTAATTCTGCACTCTGTTGCGTGACAGTCGGTGGCACCTTTCGTACATTTTTTTTGTTGAACAACACCTGAATAAAATATGCCCTAGATGCAATTAATAAAGTGATTTATTTATCATATAGCATTTGTTCATAATATGTTTTTGTGTCATGTTATAACTGTATTAAGCAGAAACATTAATACACGTGTGATGCGTAAAACAACCAGGTCCCTAGTAACCTCTACATGACTAGTTCATTGTGCAATTGATGATCGAGGTTTCCCGATCATGTGACATGGCGTCAGTTGACAATGGAGTCGTATCATTGGTAGAACGATGTGATGGACATACCCAATATTTGTAGGACGTAGTCATTACGCGTTTAACCGTGAGATCAACTCTTATTGCTACTCCTGAAAGATATTTTGATTGCATCAAACGTCGTATCTTATATAGTATGACAATAAAGGTGTCCCTCTCGGGTATCTTAAGGGAGTATGTTGAGACGAGGGGTCAAGAGCGGGATTTGTCAGTCCACATAGCAGGATAGATACTCTAGGGCCTAGTCGGTGAGATTATGTCAAAAGAGTTTGCAAGCAAGTGACTAGGTCAACATGACATAATATCGCAGACGAGTAGAAGAGAGTGTTGTCAGTAACGAGATCAAGCTAGGTATAGAGATATATATGAACGAGTCTCGGACAAGCTTAGTATCACCATGGCAAAAGGTTTAATACTCGACGTCCAGGTTCGAACGACAAAGTTATTCGTTATCTCGCAGGGATTAATTCTGGGGATCCAGGCCCACGAATTAGTCATTGATTGGAGAGGTGTCTCTATCATGTCTGTTGATATCTCGAACCGCTAGGGTAACACACTTAAGAGGAATCGACATATTTACCGAAAGAGAAATTAGGAAAGAGAGCACCGGGAACGTCCCGGGAATGATCTGATAGAGATCGGACAGCGATGAAATAATTTTCGGAGCCGGGATAAACTATATAATAGGTGTTTAATATTAATTAGTGTAAATAATAGTTAAATGCATTTTATTTAATTAATTTCGATTTTCTAAAGGCAGAATACCTTAAATGAGCCTTCCAGTGGAAAGAAGACCCATGAGGGTGGAAGTTTCCCCCCAAATGGAGAGGGGAGGTTCGGCCGGCCTAGGTGGGCCACATGGGGCCCACCTAGGGCCGGCGCACCAGCCTTGGCCGGCTGGGGTGTGGGGTTTAGTCCCACACCGCCCGGCTGGCGAGGTTGGCAGCCCTCTTCCTCCTTTGTATAGAGGTGCACCCCTGACCTTTTAATTCATCCAATTATCTCTCTGATTTCTTCTCGATTAACGTGATTCCCCTATTGGAGTTACGCCGAGGCGAAAGTTCTCTCCACCATACGCACGCCACCGTGTTGCTGGTTTTCCGGTCCCAGTCTTCCGCTGCTCGTCCTGGATCGGAGCCCGGAGGTCGTCGGCTTCACCGTACGTATGTGACTCCCTGCGAGGCACTACGCTAGTGGTGTTCGGAGGTCTACTTCCTCTACACGACCTCGAGGTCGGCTATGTCGGCTTCATCGACAACGCTTGTGCAGGAGCGTAATCCCCGCTTTTCGTTCTACAAGGGTATGTATACCGATCTCCTTCGTATTACTATATCTGCATAGTATTGATCCTGACTAGTTTAATGTTATCGTTGTTAGAAAAATTATTGTTTTCTGCATACGATCCCCTTCAACACCTTCGTGCAGTTTGAGACCATCAAAACCATATTCAGTAAAACATCTCATTTCGTCATGAAATGACCGTCACAAATGGGAGGTGTTTTGACTCTTGGGGTGCATAGGTACCTAGTATTTAAAATTCAGTTTAAACCCATTTTGAAACATCAAAAACATTGCAAAATAGTCGCGAACATATCTTAATATCCTATGTGTTAAATCCTTTCACGAAAAAATAATAATTTTTGTGGCATGTGTAAAAATACAAATTTTGTACTAAAACACTTTTTAGAAGATTTTTTTGTGATTTGAAATTTCCACAAAAAATATCGAATTTTCGGGAAATGACTATATGAACACATAGAATTTCAAGACTATCCACTATGTTTTATTTCTAATTTCTTCGAAATTTCAAAAAAAAATACTGGATACATATGCACCTGAGAGTCAAACTTATTTGGTACTCTCTACGTTCCTCAAAATAAGGGGAATAAATTTGCTTAAAACTTAAAAGTCAATGGATAATAAGTTTGATCTCAATCGTATATGCAAAAAGATAAAGATTTAGAATACCAAGTTAGTATATTTAAGAACCACCACCAAAGAATATATATATTTGTAGTATATTTATTAAATCTGTTGAATATTCATATTTTCTTTTATAAGATTGGTCAAAGTTACACTATATTGTCTTTTGAGTAAAAATATACGCCTTATTTGAAAACCCTAGAAAACATAAAAAAATGGCCCGCCTTGATTGTTTTGTTACTCCCTTCGATCATGTATATATATATCGACGTGGATTTTCTAACATGGTGACTAGCAATGCATGTCTGCGAAACCGTTGGATATGCGTAGTACTAGTTCTGTATATTTTGGGCGGCTAGATAAAGGTTGCATGCGTGTAGACCTTGATTTTGTTATCTAAAACAGAGGAAAGAGGATTCTTTTGCAACCACGTTTGAATTGTGGACGGACAACTATTTTACCTAATTTTAGCATAAAACGTGTCACAAAGGTTGAGATGAGACACTGGTTTGCCTATTTTAAATATATGTTTATCAGATAGTATATTTTTTTATCAAATAGTATATTTTTTTAAAGGAAATTGGGTAGTATAACTGCCTTGATGAGTGAGTAATAAAGGTTTTTTAACTGAGTAGTTATAAAGGTCAGCCAGGATTAAATGATGTTGGTTGGTGAGAGAATAAAGCGGTGCGTGTATTTTCTAGACTAAGCCCGGACTGCTTAGGATTGTCAAAAACATTATGTCTTCGTTTGTGATATGGCTAATCAGAAGTGTAAGAAAATTATTGGCATGATTTTGATAAGTTCAACCATTTCAATAATACTTTAGTTGCCTCTTTTATAAATAAACACAAGTACATGCAATATCAAGACACCTTTCTCGCAAACAGGAAAAAATAAAAAGCCGCTTTGCAACTTGAGAAATTGGTGGACATCGAAAACAGTAACAATTTTTTGCAAGTTATAATATCAAGCAGGGTTGGATCCAAATCAAGGTATGAATGATATATCCATCTCCTATATGATGTCAGTTATCTCCCATTCACATAGTTTTAGTGCTAAGGTGGGTAAGCAGATTCAGATAGTACTAGTGCTAAATGTGGTGTAACCTGTCCAGAATCCAAATAAGGCGGTGTTCTTATAGTAGTTATAGCTAAGTTGAGAACGACGTCATTTCTTCTAATAAATGTGATATGTATGGGTGCATACTCTCAATATCTAGGGTGATCTGACGGCAACCAGCCCATGCACAGCTAGCCACCATGTTAGGAGTCTATTTCCCATATATATATTAGAAATAGTTTTATATTTGTCTGGGGGAGGAGGAAGGACTTATTAAGACTAGTCAAGAAGGTATCATAGATGTGTAGCTGACTCCTGGGTACATATGCACCCCTTTATTTAAATGCATTTTAAAGAACTTTCAAAATTTCAACCAAATTGAAATGAAATGTTCACGCATGTAACTTAACATTATATGTAAACGGGATAAAGTGTTAAAATAAAAAAATCACAGGACATTTTTTTGGGTGTTCTAGTAGGTCACAGAAAAGGTTGGTTCTCCTCAAAGCGACATGTGTGCAAATAGGATATGAAGATAAGAGTGTTTTTTATTACTTCAAACTGTGTTTTTAAATACTCATGTGTATATGCATTCGGGAGCTAAAGTGGATCATGGGTTATCCTTCCAAAACCTAAGCTCCCTAGGAATAGCATGCTATGGAGTGTGCCACGTGGTGAAACACGTTTGGGCGTGCGTCCTGCCGTCCGCTCCCACCCGTCGGTGTCAGATTTGTTTACGCGTACATGAGGTCGGTTCACCACTGTTTTTTTTAGTTTCCTTTGAATATACGCCGTCTCCTCGGTCTCCTGGGCGCCGCCACGAGAGAGGCTCTGCCTAGCACCGAGAGCCGCCGGGAGCGGCCTTTGCCTCCTACCTCTCACCACCGGGACAATTTGACTACCTCTACGGTATAGACCTCAACAGAAAATTGTCTCTCTCTGGGCGCCGCAACAAGTGACTTCCACGTATCGCCACTGACAAGGTTATACCAAACGGGTACCCCTTCGTGTGGGTACCTGATGCACGTAATGACTAAAACCCAATTGTCAACCGACTGAGGAAGCCCACCAAGCCAAGCCCAAGTCGAAGATCTCTTATCATAGATAGCATAGTCGTTAATACTTTCTATACATGTAGTCCTGGTCGGTTACGACCCGAGACCTGTACCCCTATATAAAGGACAGGAGGGTGATCGACTAAGGACACGCCCAACCACAATCACAAAACCCTAGCAAGATCTACATCTTGCTAGACCCCTGTACTCCCCGCATATATACAATCAGTAACAGACAAGCAGGAGTAAGGGTTTTACCTCACTCGAGGGCCCTGAACCTGGGTAATTCCCGCTTGTCAGCCGACGAATCTACCAACATCACACGTTCTCTACCTCATAAACTCTTACCCTAGACTAGTAACCATGGGTATTGATGGGGACATCCCTCGTCAATTGGCGCCATCTGTGGGAATAGGTGGTGTTGGATCCACGGATTTTTCGGTCCAAATTTCAAACGGCAAACCGCCGACTACTTCAAAAGGATGCACATCAGCAACAACAACCCAAATCCAGATCACAGGCGACCACTCGCCAAAGGAAGCATCGCCAACAAGGATCAGGCCATACTCACCCGAAGCGCAGGAGATCTACTCCAATCTCGATTCAGGTTTTAATCTAACTGTTGGAGAACATAATTTCTTTATTGATCAGCTTGGTGTGCAGGATTTAGTCGAACAGGTCGCAACTTAACCACCTCAGAAGAAATCGACTGAGATCGCATCTGCAGCAGACAAAGAAAATACCTCGTCGCAGGTCGATCTGATCACGCTGCCACAATCTCCAACAGAGTCAATGACATCCGAAGAATTCAAAAAATTCATGGCAGACGAGTTCCCTGAAGAGGAGGAACTATCGACTGCCTCAATCGACGACATGATCATATCGACAGCTTCGGCTAGAAGCACTGGAGCGCCAACATCACATATCGATCCGATCTCATCCATAGCAGGGTCCATGTCCACAAAGGAATTCAACGAATTCATAAGACAAAACGAGATGGAAGAAGAAGTGCAGTCGACCTTACATATCAACCCAACCAAAGATCATATGCAGATCGACGCTCCTGAAGAAAGCTTTCACCTACCAGAGTATGATGAGCCTACAGAAGATAGCATACATATAGCCGACTTCACCGGCACAGAGATCCAGTCACCAAAACATACTGTAGTCGACTATGATAAACAGATGCAACACACGGAAGACGACGAAGGCAACAAAAACGTAGAGCAGAGCAGTAATGACGGAACAACATATGAAGAACAGTCCGACTACACATATCACATACCACGACAAGTTTACGTAGCAACGGCAGCACAAACATCAGAGAACGCGGCCAATCGACAACCCGTCGAGTACCCGTGCGCAGTTACCTTGCCAGATGTCATAACCACCCTAGACATCTCAGCAGAGACAACGGCGAAAGTAACAAAATTCATTGAAGAGGGCATAATGATGCCAGCAGATGCACCAGCAAATGAGTTGGCAACATACAACTACTTCAACTGGCAGGAGACACAATGCTTAAAGCAATACATGGCAACACTCGAAGAGCGAAAAAGGCAAGCAAGCATATCAAGTGCTCGCAGACGACAGTTATCGATGAGTTCTACGGGAGCAACTGATGCACGACATAGATCCAGATTCGATAGAATCACTGAACACGAAAGGGCAGACGTCACTCGAAACCTGAACAACTCGTTCCTAACCGTCGACTCTGATGGCATAATCCAGCCGAAAACAGCAGAAGGGGCCCTCATATCGATAGGAGCATAACTCCAAGCAGGAAAACCACTGGCAGGCGACCCAACTGAGGCAAGGTACCTACAACAAATGAAGGCCCTGGAGATCGCATCAAAAGAACTAGTCGATGGAGGAAGGAGAAGGCGTAGCAGAAGCCGCTCAAGGGAATGCGCCAATCGTAGTCCTCAGCTTAGCAGCGTCAGGAGAAGTTCAAGCCGTCGCAGATCAAGAAGCAGATCCAGAGGATCAGGTGGTCGGGAATCACCTGACAACCGCAGTGCAGGACCATGCGAAGTGCAATGCTTCACTCGACGGATTCAGGAAACAAAACTCCCAAAGAAGTTCGGCCTACCAACCATGTCGAAATTCAACTCAAAACAAGAACCTTCGGAATGGCTAGAAGAATACAAATTGGCAGTCATATGCCAACGAGGAACAACGACGACAACACTGCAATACATACAGCTAATGCTTGAAGGCACAACCCGCGACTGGCTCAAATCATTACCGGCAGGAGCCTACGACTCCTGGGATCACTTCAAAGAGGACTTCATAAAATATTTCGACCCCCTCTACGAAAGGTCGAAAACATTTGAAGAACTAAGAGCATCGACAGAGATCAGACGAGACGCTCAGATCTTACATCAGAAGGTGGACCTCCATTCGAAACTCGGTAGGCGCAATATCAGAGGACAGGGCCATGGACGCCTTCACAAACGAAGTCCTTTGGAAAGATTTCCGGGAGGCACTCGGACGGCAAAAGCCAAAAAGCATGGCAAAACTTATGAAGCTAGCAACCGAGTGGGCAGATGGCGAAGATGCAGTCCAGAGAAAAACCCCACACTCGCCGCAACGACATCGTGACAGACGAGACAACCGCGACTACCATGGTAGTAGAGATCGACGAGATAGAGACGACAAACGAAGAAGGCGCGATTACGACCATCGTGGCAAAGATAAAGTCAAATTTGTCGCAGCTGGATTCTCGAATGATGACCGGAACCAAGATGATGAAAAACAAGAGGACCAGCGAAGTAGCCAGCAAGATGATCGTAGAGGCACACAAAGCAATAACTACAGACGAGATAGGCCAGTCGACAGACGCGACGACCGAGGTCGAGACCAGCGCGGAAGCTATAGAAGACAAGACTGGCAGAAACGCTCGGAACCAAGGGTCGAGAAATCATTTTAAGAAAAAATGAAGGATGAGTGCAGACTCCATATGTTCAAGGACCCATCGACTGGACGGTTAACATCGCATCACACAATGGGAAGCTGCCGCGGATTCGGACAGATGGCGATGGATTACATAAACCGAATGAAGAGTGAACAACCACAAACTGTACCGGCAGCATCCATAGCACCCCCACAAAACGTGGCAGCACTGCCGCCTCCACCACAGCACATTTCGGAAAGCCAGATGGCAGAGGCCATACATCACATACCGCATAACATGGACATCCAATATCCGCAACCAAAAGGGCAAATGTACATGATACAGAAAGGATACACCTCCAACAGAAAGCAAAAACGCCACACCAGAAACGTCGATATGGCGGTATTAGCTCCACCCCCGGTAACAGAATTTTTGCAAGGATCAGACATAACAATCGCTTTCGATCAGGAGGATCACCCGCCAGCCATCTATCGGCCAGGACACGCTGCCCTAGAAGTCGAAGGGCAGATCGGAGGCTACACTATGACCAAAATATTCATGGACGGAGGCAGTGGCGTCAACATAATATTCACAGACACACTTCGTAGGATGAACAGGTCAGTCGAGAACCTCCCAAAATCCACAAACACTTTCCACGGGATTGTGCCGGGCAAAGTTGTGCGTCAAGAAGGAAAAATCCAACTCGACGTCACATTCGGAGAGGCAGCCCACTTCAAAAGCGACATCATCGACTGGAAATCACAATACCATGCCATATTGGGACGACCAGCATTCGCACGGTTCATGGCAGTACCCCACTACGCATACCTTAAACTCAAAATGCCAGGTCCAAAAGGAGTCATCACAGTCAACGGAAACTTCCAAAAGTCAGACGACTGTGACAAAGACTTTTGCAGGATCTTAGAGAAATACAGAGTCAAAAAAACTCCAGACGAGACGCAAGGCACAAAGGAGGAAACGATAGAACCAGAACGCAAGAGGAGAGTATCCGTAGTCGCGGTACATGAGGTAAATGCCATATGGTCAGTCGAGCCCGAGGAAGAAGAAGAGCGCATTTCAGCCGCACGATGGACAATACACTTCGAAGGGACCAAAAACGGTAGAGGCACAGGCGCAGGTATGATACTCATAAACCCCAAAAAGGAGCGAGTGCGGTATATACTGCAAATAAACTTCCCGGCACCATCAAAAGTCGAAATCGACTACGAAGGTCTGTTCCAAGGCATGCGACTAGCAAAAACCTCAGGGGCACAAGACATAATCATTCAAGGGAACTCGTGTACAATCACGTAAAACGTGACAAGCGCAAGCAGAATGAATAAGGACAAGCTGGCTAGATATCAAGACTACTTTGATATGTGGCAAAGAAGATTTCGCAGCTGCGAACTACAACACATACCGTCCACGCGCAACAAACAAGCCAACTGACTAGCAAACATTGGAACAGCAAAGGCGCAGGTACCGCCAGGTGTCTTCTTCAAGCACATATATCACAGATCAATCAGAAGGTGGCATCCACGGGCCACCCGCGAAATACAAGTCTTTAGGAAAAAGCCAGATCAAGAGGAGATCCCGAGCAAAGAAAGGCATGTCATTACTGACCAGTCCCAGTCCGGCACAAACAGAAGGACGAGCTCAAGTCACATCATCACAATCTTCAGTCAAGTAGTGTCAAACTGTGTCATCATAGGTGACAGTCGCAAAATGAAAAAGCAAGACGCATCAAGAGCAGCGCTACTCATAACTTTTCAAGCTATGCACATCACATTGCCAGAGAAAGACGCAGTCAAGGGAGAACCCGTAATAGTGCGACTGCACGGGCCAGGGAGGTCATACGAAAGGAGGTACAAGCTGCAGACGCCACAACACGAAGAGGATGCACACAACTCGGAAGGTATGACCATTTAAGGTCGCCATCACGTAGCAAAAACATCCAGTCGATGTAGCAAAAGACTCATGTATCAAAAGGCCAACAGGTTTCATACGCGCTCTTTTCCTTACCAGGGTACCTAAGGGGACTGGAAGGTTTTTAATGAGGCGGCTTGCTGGCCAATATTTATAAAGAAAATATATTACCCATATCTTCCCGGCATAATTTTCCATAACAAAAGAACAGTCGCCTGACATACTTGGGGGTTGCACGTATGTCAGAAATAAATAAAAACAGCCACTCGACAGGCTTGGGGGCTACACATAATCGGGGAACTAACCCCAGATAGAATAAAAGCCTGGACAGGTGGGCCCTCATGGCTGTCAGATTGACCCCTTTTTACTAGCGTCAAGAGTCACCTAACCCTTCAAGAGACTGTAAATTGGCCTTTGGGGTAGAACAAAAGGCGACCTTTGGAATACTGATTGGGTCTACCCTTTGAAGAATGCAAGGGGCAGAGATAAGTGCTATAAAAAGACCCCCAGGCCTTCGCTCTCACCCAGGCATAAGAAGGGAATTCCCCTAAGCACCAGCTTCACGAAAATTTCTTCGCCGACATAGGCTAAGACATCTTCGAGCGGCTGGGCCTAGGACGACTCTCTCAAAACACATCAGATTCTTAGAGGGAACAAAAGCAAGTACATGGAGTTCTCCTGAGAACTAGGATTGATTCTCAAGACATCTTCGAGAAACTGGGCCCAGGACAACTCTCTAAAAGACTCCCGGTAGACGCGCATAGAGCAACCGATCGACGAGCTCAAGAGTTGCGCAAACGCTCGGTGCGCTAAAAAAGCAACAAATAAAAAGGCCACCCGATGGGCCCTCGGGTTGCCCATAAAGCAACCACTCGACGGCCTCGGGGGCTGCGCATAAAGCAAATACTCAGTGTGCTCAGAGCAACGCATAAAACAGCAACCCGGAGTGCTCGGGGGCTGCGCATAGCCACTCGACGAATTCGGGAGCTACGTATAGAACAGCAATCCGACGTGCTCGGGGGCTGTGCATAAAGTAGCCACTCGACAAACTCGGGGGCTACGCATAAAACAGCCACCCGACGTGCTTGGGGGCTGCTCATAAAGGTAGTCACTCGATGGACTCGGGGGCTACTCATAAAGCAAACACTCGGTGGGCCCGAAGTATTGCATAACACAGCTACCCGACGTGCTCGGGGTCTGCGCACAAAGTAGCCACCAAACAACTTGGTGGGTTAAACCGGTGTCAAAAAACAAAAACACAGACTGACGAGGGATGTCCCCATCAATACCCATGGTTACTAGCCTAGGGTAAGAGTTTATGAGGTAGAGAACGTGTGATGTTGGTAGATTCGTCGGCTGACAAGCGGGAATTACCCAGGTTCGGGGCCCTCGAGTGAGGTAAAACCCTTACTCCTGCTTGTCTGTTATTGATTGTGTATATGCGCTGAGTACAGGGGTCTAGCAAGATGTCGATCTTGCTAGAGTTTTGTGATTGTGGTTGGGTGTGTCCTTAGTCGATCACCCTCCTGTCCTTTATATAGAACTACAGGTCTCGGGTCGTAACCGACCAGGACTACATGTATGGAAAGTATTACCGACTATGCTATCTATGGTAAGAGATCTTCGACTTGGGCTTTGCTTGGTGGGCTTCCTCAGCCGGTTGACAATTGGGGTTTAGTCATTACGTGCACCAGGTACCCACACGAAGGGGTGCCCGTTTGGTATAACCTTGTCATTAGCCCCCGAGTGCTTGGCTAATTCGGAGAATCATTCATGGACTCACCACATAGTGCACGTCTCATGTTTTATGCTTTTGACATGATATTTCTATCCTTTGGACTTTATGGATTTTGACAAAGGATTTCGACCGAGTAGGCCTGGATTTATTCGATGAATCGAAACCAGTTAACTGCACTTGGGCAAAACCTTACTAGTCTTCAATCAGGCTTCGAGTCCTTGGGCTTGATCCTAGAACATACTGGACAGACACGCCTCAGGCCGGTCGATGGTCTTACTGATATTGTTCTGCAGTTTTAATTTGCTACCCAGCGCGTCCGTCAGGATTTTCATCGTATCTGTTGATACAGAAAGTTCTAGGATTAAACATTGATGGAGTGATCCTCGGCCCTTTCGAATAATCGATGGGTCTTACCTTTGTATTTTTTGTATACAACATTCGAGGTACTCTGTCGACTGATTTTACTCGAGGATTTTTATGCTTTGAGTGTCCTTTGATTCTATCGGGTGCACGACAGTGCTCCTGATGGGAGTAGACCCCGAGATTGTGCTTTACTGCTTGCAGTAGAGATAATCTCAAATTTTCGTTTTGTCAGTCGAACGTTTTCTTGCTTCTCCCGATGGGAGTTTCCCACTCGATACTTTTATATTTTGCGACTATGATTTGTGAGGCGCTTTTCCTGTTTAGGTGGCACGTCCCGCACAGGTGAAGAAGCACCAGAGTCTGCGGCCTCCTCGTCTTCACCTGAGTGCACCTGACGGAGACGCTTAGGAGCGGGCTCGTCAGTCGCCTCGGTGTCGGGTAGCTCTACACCTTTTCCATCAACTTCGGACTTCTCCGAAGAAGAGGATTCGGCACCAGGCAGAGAGTCTGTCGACTTCTCTCGCTCCTTCAGCATAGCTGTCTCCTCAACAGGACCAGCCTCGGGAAGGGGAGGGAGCGAAGACTTGGTTGAATGCCCCTACACAGAGCAAAGCAAAAAACACAATCAAGATGAAGGGAGAAGACGATGGCAAAATTCCAGTCGACAGCAATGGAACAAGTAACTTACTTCGGGAAGCGGATTCTCCGAGCTGAAAGGAGCTATCTTGAAGTCATAGTTGATGGTGTCCTCAGCTTTGTAGCTAGTCACCGACTTCCCGAGTGTGTCAAGCTCATTCGCAGACAGTTCCACTGCACTGATCCTGGTGGGGTCGGATACACCCACATATGCCCACATCGGGTGCGCGCGTTGCTGAAGAGGACACACCCGAGCCTTCAGAAATGTATGGATAAACTGAACATTGGAAACGCCGGTGTTCAGCAATCCAGTGACTCTCTCCAGCAGCGGGGTAGCCTCGAGCTCTTCGGC
Source organism: Poa annua (assembly GCA_026929855.1). Lineage (NCBI taxonomy): Eukaryota > Viridiplantae > Streptophyta > Magnoliopsida > Poales > Poaceae > Poa > Poa annua. Next base: position 70,704,366 of record CM049431.1, on the reverse strand, counting down.
TGAAGAGGGGGAATGCTCCCAGGGCTTCGTCTTCTCAGCAACATTGGTCGAGAAGGCGAGGCAGACGTCTTGGACCAGTTGGACGTAGAACCATTTGGTCCGCCATCCCTGAGCAGACTCGACTGCCTTCAAGGTGAAATACTTCCAGCCGGCCTTGACTCGGAAACCGACGCCTCCGACTGAATTGACACGGACGTGACGAGCCATGGGGCGCACTAGGAAGATCGACTTCCATAATGGCCAGCTAGGGGATATACCCAAGAAGCATTCACACATTACCATAAAACAAGCAATGTGCAAAAATCCATTCGGGACCAGATCATGGATCTGTATCCCGTAAGCAAAAAGGAGGACGCGCACGAAGTCGTGCAACGGAAAGTCAAAACCGCGAGGGAGGAACTCGGCAAAACATACCCGTTCTCCGAGAAGAGGCGCGGGGAAGTTGTCCTTGCCAGGAGCCCGAACGGTGAGCTCCGATGGCGGAGGCAGAAGACCCTCCTTGCGGAAAACCGCCAGCCATTTTTCCGTCACGACGGACAAAGTCCAGCTGCGCGACTCCTTCTTCAGAGTGGATGGGACGGTGGTGGTAGTCGCTTCCTTCCTCTTCTTGCTGGCGGCAGTGGAGGACGCTGAGGTCTTCTTTGGAGCCATGGTAGGCTATGGGAATGCAGGAGCGAGGAAGACGCGAAAGCGAAAGAAATCGCAAAAGCAGAGCGATGGCGGGCGCAAGGGAGAAGATGAAACAGAGGAGGGCAAGAGGCAAATGGTAGGGTAAAAATTAATAACGGGGAAACCGTACTTATGATAAAAACCAGAGGCTCATCACAGCCGTCCAAACAAAAACATGGCGACACGTGGCGCAATTAGAGGCGAACCGTCAGAGACCATGCCGCCCACTACGCGCGCAAAACGAGGAGACCATCATCACGTCTGTGAAAATCTCGCCACGTCAAGTCAAATCAGAACTGAACGGCGTCTACAACGGTCAAAGAGTGGGACCCACTATTGAAAGAACATTTCTTAATCCCTAGTGTTTTGTGTGTTAGTTAATAATACCAATGATATACTAATCCTATTGCTAAGTATTTCAGTTTGGGTAAATTTCATATCACAAATCCCAAAGCCAAAACGTAGAGAAAAACAGTTTCTGGAATTCTTCCCAGAATCGGATTATTGGAACCGGAAATTTCAAGGATCGGATATTCCGGTCTCTGACTCGGATATTCCGGATCTCTGACTCGGATATTCCGAGTCACCCTCAGAAAATTGGCTAAGTCAAGTTCAGAAAGTGGTTCTGACTTCAACCGGAAATTCAGCTCGAATATTTCACTGACTCGGATATTCCGAGTCACCCTCAGAAAATTGGCCAAGTCAAGTTCAGAAAGTGCTTCTGACTTCAACCGGAAATTCAGCTCGGATATTTCACTGACTCGGATATTCCGAGTCACCCTCAGAAAATTGGCTAAGTCAAGTTCAGAAAGTGGTTCTGATCTCAACCGGAAATTCAACTCGGATATTTCATTGCACCGGATATTCCGGGTGACCGGGATTTCCGGGTGTCACTTATACCGGAATTTCCGGGTCCCCGAGGCAGCCAACGGCCAGATTTTGAGAGGGGGTATAAATACCCCCTCACTCACTCAAGAACACCGAGCTCTCAGATTTTCTCTCTCCTACCATTCTTGAAAGCTCAAATCAACAAGATCTCCCAATCCCTCCACCCAAATTTGTTGATCTTTGGAGAATTGGATGAGAAGGTCCGGATCTACATCTTCACCGAAGGTATTTGCATTTCCTCCCCATTCACTTGGGGATTTCGTGGCTAGGGTTTCCGGTGGGAAAACCTAGTTCACCATTGTTGTAATCTTGGTGTTGCCTTGACCTTTTGTGGTCCTTAACCTTTTGTGCTCATCTTGAGAGCCCCCAATTAAGTTGTGGGTGCGTGCCTCAAACGTTTGTAAGGGATTCGATCTCCGCCCTAAAAGGGGATCAATAGTGGAAGGTGGACTCGCAACCTTTGTGGTTGAGTTCATCGGAGAAGAAGGTGAGCCTTTGTGGCGTTGTGGCTAACCTGTTGTGGTAGCGCACACCTCTCCAAACGAGACGTACACCCTTGGGTGGAACTCGGGATTACATCTTCGTCTCCGCGTGCTTCGCTTGGTTCCCCTTATCTTTACTCCCTTACTTGCTTGTCTTGTTAGCTTGCTTATCTTGTTATTGCTTAGATTGTCATTTAGGTAAATTCACCGTAGTTGCATATCTAGAGAAATTACCTTTGTGTTGAGCCTAAATTTGAAAAGACCTAAAATTTGTAATAGCACCTATTCACCTCCCCCCCTCTAGGTGCCGGATTCCCGTTCAATTGGTATCAGAGCCAGGTTCACTTTTAAGGGCTTAACCGCCTAAGTGCAACGATGACGGAATCCGATGCCGAGAGGGCCGCCCGTGAGAAATTAGAGGCGGAGAAGGAGGCGTTAGCCAAAGGGGCAACCATGGCCGATCTTATTGATATGAGATCGTCCTTGGAGGCCCAACTCCTCAAGATGAATGAGATGCTCATGGCACTCTTGAAGTCTAAGGAGCCCGAGGCTACTTCTCCCTCTCCTCCTCCGAAAGAGCATGCCGAGAACTCTAAGGAGTCATCTTCGGATGGGTCCAAAGATGTTACTCCAAGTGCTCCCCTCGGGAAGGCGGAAAAGGATGAATCACCTAGCTCCTCTAACACCCTCAAAGGAGAGGAATTTCATAATGTCAACCATAGTTACTCTCCTAACCCTCCTATCCCTCACCCTCATGTAAACTTTAGAAGTGATCCTCCTAAGCTTAAACCTACTCATTTCTCTCAATGGCAATTTCTAATGAAGTCTCATCTATGTAGTGCCTCCATTGAGCTATGGCGTATCATTGAAGAAGGATACAAGCCCCATGATCCTACCAACTTGACAAGAAGAGAGGTGGTTGATAGCCAACTCAACGCCACCGCTCTTCATCAACTCCAAATGGCCGTTGGAGATAAGGACATGGCGCTCATCCAACAATTCTCCACCGCCAAAGAAGTTTGGAATGCTCTTTCCGACATCTTCGTCGGGAATGAGAGCATGAAGAAGAACCGGTATGATGCCTTATGCAATGAGGTGGAAGGGTTCTACAAGTTGGATGGAGAAAGCCACGAGGACATGTATCGGAGGTTGGTGTTGGTGGCCAACTCCTTCAAGAACCTCGGGGCGGTGTACATTGATGATGCTTGGATCAAGAGGAAGTTTGTGACCGCTCTCTTGCCCTTTGAGGAAACGGATTTGAAGACACTCCAAGGGAGACATGACTTCGCAAAGATGACATCCAATGAAGTCATGCAAGAGATGACCGCATACAAGGTGGCCTCCAAGATTGCACAAGATGCAAGAGCTAGAGCCATAGGGATGCACAAGCATGCCTCAATTGCCTTGAAGGCAACCGTTGAAGAAGAGGATGAAGAGGGGTATGATGATCAAGTCGAGCTATCTAGTGAGACCCTCTCAAATACTCTTACTCAACACATGGGTCTTGCGGCAAGAACGTTTTGGAAGAACCCCGGAAGGGCCAAAGCGAGGATTGACAAGAAGTTTCCCTCCAATGGAGGAAAGCCATTCAACAAGGTGAGTCTTTGCTATAACTGTGATGACAAAAGCCACTTTGTTGCAGATTGCCCATGGGAGAGAAGAGAGGATCATGGTGGGAGGCTCGTGGCCAAGACGAAGGGCAAGGGGCCCATGCCCATGAAGAAGCCCTTCTTCAAGAAGAACCAAAAGATTGTCTTGGTAACTCAAGAGCAATATCCCACCGATGATGAAGATAGTGACAAGGAGGATACTCCAACGCAAGTGGCCGCACTAGCCATTTCTTCCACACCTCCGTCACTCTTCTCCTCACCAAACGAGAGCCCCATCATCAAGAATCCAAGATGTCTCATGGCAAAGACATCCGAGGTACAATTGTCCCCCACCTCCATATCCCATGACATTGATGATGGTATGAGACTAGAAGTCAAGGATGAAATTATTGCATTTGATAAATTCATGACTAACTTGCAAGGAGAAGGAAAGAAACACTTTGGCTCAATTATGAGTCGTATAGGTGAGCTTGAGGATGAGCTTGAATTAAAAGGTGAGATTGAGAGAGAGGATGCACACGCTAAGGTGTCCCTCCAATCCTTTCTCGAAGATGAACAAGAAGCTCATGCTCTCTTCAAGGAGCAACTTGCTAAGCTCACTAAGGATCGTGATCTCTACTTTGCTAAATGTAAAATTGTGCAAAATGAGAAGTCCGAGCTTGTAGTTGCTCATGCTAGACTTTGCGAAGACCTCGAGTCACTTGAAAATACTCACAAGGTATTGACAAGTGATCACGAACGTCTCCTCAAGTCTCGTGATCAACTCCAAACTCGGATATATATTCTTTAGAAACCTAGTACTTCTACTCCTTTGAATACTAATGCAAATGTTGTCAAGGATAAAGCTAGGATCTTGTTTGTTCCCTCCATGGTAACCGAGTCCAAGACCTCCCTTGATAAAGGTAAGGGGACACTCACTACTCCACTTTATGAGCGAGTGCCCCACAAGGGTAAGGAAGGTCTAGGCTATGTTGATAAGGAGAAGAAGAAGATCAAGAAGAAGACCAAGCCCGCACAAGCCAAGAAAGATGACATTGCGAGTGGAAATGCCACAAGGGGCACTCCCACTCGTGATGACTTTGCGGGCATATCTAACCCCAACTATGCTTTATATGTTGATTATTATGGGGATGTCTATGCTAGATACATTGGTCCTTTTGATGGTTATATTGAATATGCTATTTGGGTTCCAAAGACCCTTGTTGCTAACCAAAAGGCACCCATTGCAAAATGGGTACCTAAACCAAAGAATTGATTGTGTGTAGGGCCTTGCTTCCGGAGGATCGAAATGGATAATTGATAGTGGGTGCACTAGTCATATGACCGGAAGCAAGGAGATTGTAACGGAGTTGAAGCCCAGTGATGATCAAATGACCGTTACATATGGTGACAATTCAAAGTCTAAGGTAATAGGGCTCGGCAAGGTGATGTCTTGCTTGTCGAGTCCCTGGGTTTCAACTTGATCTCCGTCCATTCCTTAACTTGTTTGGGTTATACCGTTGTCTTCGAAAGGAAATGGTCATTCTCTTGCGGAGAAAGTCTCTCTATGTGTCTTTCGTTGGGTACATTTAGAATGGGCTCTATGTGGTTGACTTCTCCGGAGTCACCACTTCCCATACAATGTGCCTAGTCGCAAAGGCGGACTTGGGTTGGCTATGGCATCACCGACTATCCCATGTCAACATGAGGACTTTGCAAAGTCTCCACAAGGGTGGCCATATCCTAGGACTAAAAGACCATGTTTCTTTCTCGAAGGATCGAATGTGTAGGGCGTGTGTTGAAGGAAAAATGCATGACATCTACCATCCAAGGAAGACCATCATTTCTTCAAAAAGGGTTTTGGAGCTTCTCCATGTTGACCTCTTTGGTCCCATTCCGGAAGCTAGTCTTGGTGGCAAGAAATATTGTTTGGTGATTGTTGATGACTATTCAAGATACACATGGGTTTTCTTCTTCAAGACGAAGATGGAGACTCAACAAACTATCATCGACTTCTCCAACGAGGCTCAACGTCAACACAATGTCCCTATCTTGGTGATAAGAAGTGACAACGGGTCCGAGTTCAAGAACTACACCTTAAACGAGTTCCTTAGTGAAGAAGGGATTCGTCATCAATATTCCGCTGCTTATACTCCCCAACAAATGGTGTAGCCGAAAGGACGAATCGCACTCTTATTGAGATGGCAAGGTCGATGATGGCGGAGTTCAAGTCCCCTCACAACTTTTGGGCCGAAGCCGTCAACACCGCTTGCCATTCATCCAACCGACTCTTCTTCCGCAAAGGACTCATGAAGACCCCCTATGAAGTGCTCACCGGGAACAAGCCCAATATCTCTTACTTCCGAGTTTTTGTTTGTAAGTGTTTTTATCTCATCAAAGGTTTTCGTTTAGGCAAGTTTGAATCTAAGTCTCTTGAAGGGACATTTGTGGGCTACGGATCCGAATCCCACACTTATAGAGTCTATGATAAGGCCTCGCCCATAATCATAGAAACTTGTAGTGTGGTGTTCGAGGAGAATAACGGCTCCCTTTAGGAGCAAAGTGGTGTTTCCGTTGTAGGTGATGATCCACCTCAAGATGCTATCCGAAGAATGGGGTTGGGAGTCCACCGCCCCGTTGAACTCTACTATGAGGTTGCTCAACAAGGATCAAGTTCTTCACAAGTGGTGGCCACCCCAACACAAGAAACACCCATCGACAACACCGTGCCCAATACGCCTAGGCAAGAAGAAGCACAAGATTCTCCAGCTGCTCCTGGAATTTCCGGAGGACCGGAAAATCCAGTTCAAACTGGAGTCGGAAATTCCGGTGGTTCGGAATTTCCGGTCCATGAACCTGGAATATCCGGTTCTACTGACATTCCCGGTGGCAACTCGCAAGGCCAAGATCAACCCTCTCCTTCACCGATGGACACCACTCCAATGGTTGATCAAGGCCATCAAATCTGTCAAGGCGGAGACATGAATGATCAAGATGATCAAGCGATTCCTCCCACCACTCGGAGGGAAATCGAGATCCGCCGTTTGAATAGGGTTTGCACCTCACAAGAATTAAGAGCTCTATCTCTTGACAAGGTGCTTGGTGATGTGAGAAGCAAGGTCTCTACCCGAAGACAACTTGCAAGCTTTAGTGAACATCAAGCTCACATCTCCATGGTGGAACCCAAGAAGGTCTTTGAAGCTCTTGAAGATAAAGATTGGCTTGATGCTATGCATGAAGAGCTCAACAACTTCGAGCGCAACAAAGTGTGGAAGTTGGTGGAAAGACCCAAAGATTGCCGCAATGTTATCGGCACCAAGTGGATTTTCAAGAACAAGCAAGATGAACATGGCATGGTGGTGAGGAACAAGGCAAGATTGGTGGCTCAAGGTTACTCCCAAATTGAAGGCATTGACTTTGGAGAAACCTATGCGCCCGTGGCTCGACTTGAGTCAATTCGTATTCTTCTTGCTTATGCCTCTCATCATAACTTTAAGTTGCAACAAATGGATGTCAAATCCGCTTTTCTAAATGGTCCACTAAATGAACTTGTTTATGTTAAGCAACCACCGGGGTTCGAGGACCTCAAGTATCTGAACCATGTCTACAAGTTGGATAAGGCACTCTATGGCCTTAAACAAGCCCCACGAGCGTGGTACGAGCACCTTAGAGAACTACTTGTAGACCGTGGATTCCAAATTGGAGAAATCGACCCCACACTTTTCACTAAGAAAGTTAATGGAGAGCTTTTCATTTGTCAATTATATGTGGATGACATTATATTTGGATCGACTAACAAAGCATTTAACAAAGAATTCTCTAAGCTTATGACTAACAGGTTTGAGATGTCTATGATGGGCGAGATGAAGTTCTTCCTCGGATTTGAGATCAAACAATTGAGGGAAGGAACTTTCATCAACCAAGCAAAGTACATTTAAGACATGATCAAGAAGTACGAGTTGCTTGAGCTCAAGGGTGCCTCTACCCAATGCAAACCAAATGCCACCTTGAGCTCAACCCTAAGGGTAAGGATGTGGATCAAAAGGTATACCGCTCCATGATTGGATCTCTCCTCTACCTTTGTGCATCTAGACCGGATATAGTGCTAGCCGTAGGAGTGTGTGCAAGATATCAGGCGGCTCCTAAAGAAAGCCATGATACGGCGGTCAAGAGAATCTTTAGATATTTGGCTTATACCCCAACCTTTGGATTGTGGTACCCCAAGGATGCAAATTTCTCATTATGTGAGTACACGGATTCCGATTGGGCGGGAGATCATGATGATAGGAAGTCAACCTCCGGCGCTTGTCAATTTATTGGGAGGTCCTTGGTAAGTTGGTCTTCTAAGAAGCAAAATTGTATATCTCTCTCCACCGCCGAAGCCGAGTATGTTGCCGCCGCAAGTTGTTGCACTCAGTTGCTATGGATGAGGCAAACTTTAAAGGAGTACGAAGTCGATTGCGACAAAGTGCCTCTTCTATGTGACAACGAAAGTGCCATCAAGATTGCTTACAATCCGGTGCAACATTCAAGAACCAAGCATATTGAGATCCGCCATCATTTCATAAGAGATCATGTGGCCCGAGGAGACATTGACTTATCATATGTGGGCACAAGGGATCAATTGGCGGATATCTTCACGAAGCCCCTTGAGGAAGGAAGGTTTTGCTTTTTGAGGAATGAGCTAAATATCATTGATTCGAGTTCCTTAGCTTGATCGCTTGCACACTCACCTAGGGCGTAATTGCATCTTATCTTGTTTAGATGTAGGCATGGAAATAGGGGGAGTGCGGTCCTAATACATTGGACCATCCCTCCCCCCATTATACCGATAGCAAGTGTTCTTTTATCTCTATATTCATTCTTATGACTAATGAGCTAAAACGACGAGTATTGGTTATGTACCCAAGATACATCTTCGCGGTAACATGCCATACACTCCTACATGGTGGCCTCAGCCACCGACCTCTTCTCTTTGAAGAGTTGGTTTTATTTGGAGCTTATTGTTGCTATTTGCCCTCCTTTTCATGCATGTGGGAAACCTACTCAACTTGGCGCTTTATGTTTCGATTTGGTAGTTGTGAGTTGAGTATGGTGTACCAATGACAGTTTGGAAATCTATCCCAAGCCTACTTCCCCCTGAAAACATTTCTCTCTATTGCACACAAGTTATCCATTTAAAAACTGGGATTTTGGTTCAGCAGGTCGGAATATCCGGTTCATTTATGAATCGGAATATCCGGTGACTCGGAATTTCCGGTGTAAGTTACACCGGAATATCCGGTGACTCGGAATTTCCGGTGTAAGTTACACTCGGAATATCCGGTCGGGCGGTTTGTCCAAAAATATAAGGGCAGGCTCGGGGTGAAGGGCTCATCAGTGCCCTTCTTCCACCCCCGACCTCCCTCTCCTCCAGCCGCCGCCCCTGCTGCTCCAAGGTCCCTCCGGAGCACTCCGACCGCCGGGGAACCTCTTTCTCGGCCGGATCAGCTCCTCCTCCGCCCCGGGAACTCACTCCTCCAAGCAATGGCCTCATTGGATGAGGGTAACTTCACTTTTCTTCTTCCTTATGTGCTTGCACTTGGATCTTGATGTGGAGTTATTTGTTTCAATATTGCTTGGTAGAGATTGTTCCTAGCATTATTCCCTGCCATCTACATACATTATTTTTCCATTGTGTTGGATCGATCTAGTTTTAGACCGAGTCAATCCCAGATCTGCAGTTTCTGTCTGACTCGGAATTTCCGACTCAGACTAACTCGGAATTTCTGGTACCCCGGAATTTCCGGTCATGTCTGAACCGGAATTTCCGAGTCAAACACTGCAGTTTTAAGCTTAACTCATGTTTAAATACATATGATTCATCAAATGCCTACCTAATGTGTGTATAATCTCCTGACTTGTGTGCACTTACCTTTTGCTACCTACTATGCTCAAATTCACAGGTTCTAGTGGGAGTCCGTCCGCTGGGGCCTCAAGGAGCTCAGCAAGGGCACCTGTTCACAAGAGCCAAGTCAACAAGGGAAAGGGTCCTGCAATTCAAAGGCCGAAGAAAGCTGTTGCTAGCAAGCCAGCTTCCAAGAAAAGGAAGAATGCTCCTATTCCTCAACGTCAGAACTACTCCAAGATGAATTATGTTGAATACTCGTAGCTCAGACAAGGGGATTGGTACCTTCGGACGAGGGACAACTCTCTGGATGATCGCAGCTATTGGTGCCAAGAGCAAGAGCACATACTCGTGGATCTCTACCTCTCTCTATCGAAGCCCATTCGACCTATGCATCCGTTTGATCTGGCAACTCTGCATAAGAAAGCCTCCTTTGTTGAGGCTATTCATATTGTCAAGACCATGGGCTTGGAGAGGCCGGTGCTCACCCGTTGTCCTTACAACGCCCAGCTTGTGATGGAGTTCTTTGCCACCCTAGTGATCAAGGGTGACTCGCAGAAGACTATGAAGTGGATGACTGGGGAATCTTACTGTGAGTCCAACTTTGAGGAGTTTGCCAAAGTTCTGGGCTACAGGTTTGATGGTGACAATCCCCAAGGCTATCGCATGCACAACCCTTACAAGCTCAACAAGAAGCAAACAACGCACTTATATGGTGAGGGAGCCACCCCTGGAAATTCTCGTGACTTGCTTCCACTGTATGATGTTCTTGTGCGCATCCTACGTGAGAACATTGCACCAAGTGGTGGCAACAACGACAATGTGGTGACCCCTCTATGCAACTTGCTCCTTCTTGCCAACCGCTTTGTGGAGGACACTGGATCTGATGCTGACTGGAGTGTAGATGTTATGGATTACATCTACAATGAGATGTTTGAAGCCATGACCACCAGGGTCAATATTCCCTATGCTCCTTACATCATGAAGCTTATCAAATTCAATTTCCCTGACTATAACTTCAGCAATGTTGATATGGAGCCGCATGACTTCAAGAAGCTCTATGAGAAGAAGACAGTGGTCAAGCTCCCTCCTAGGCCTTCTACTAGCTCAGCTCCGGGTGGATCTTTCATGGGTGATGCTAGGAGGGCTGCTGCTCCTACTCATGTCCCAGCCACTCATGCGAAGGTAAAGAAGCTGAACTGGTTCCAACGCAACATCCTTTGCATGAATTTGGACATCCGCAAGGAGCAATACACTGCCTACAAGGATCGCCGTCAGCTGGCCTACAAGCAAGACTTGATCCTTCACCATGCATCTGGCTCTCCTGCTCATGCTGAACTGTCTGATCCCCTGACCTTTGCTCAGTGGAACCAGGGTTCCTTGGCTTCGTGGACTCAGATTGACCATGACCTTGGCGGCAGCTCTTACACCACTGGACATGACTATGATGATGAGGAGGAAGATGAGGATGAGGAGGCAGAGTATGAGGAGGATGATGAGGATGACGAAGATGATGATGCTGAGGATGATGATGAGGAGACCCCCTCGGACTGAAGACCTCCATGGGACGTAGCATCGCTCTTCTTCCTTTTTGGCGTTTAGATGCCAAAGGGGGAGAAGTTGCTCTAGTAGGACTTCTTCGGGGATTTGCAAAGGGTCGGGCACAAGCATATGCGTTTACCATTTATTTGCGCTTGTGTCCATTTATCTTGTTTGAAGTTATTTGTTGAACTCTTTTAATTTCCATGTGTGATAACTATGTATTGAGACAATTTTTTGCTCCTATCATTATCCTATGGTTGAGACTTCGAATTTATTGTGTTGGTATTCTCTTCATATTCTATATACACAAGGTATGAAAATCTATCTAGTCTCAAATGCTACCCTAACCTTACATTTTGTCTTTTTTCTCCTTTGTGATATCTTGTGTTTGTTGTCATAAAATTGCTCCTATCCTTTGTCATATTGTGTTGCTTACATGCATTTATTTAGGGGGAGCCATTTTCTGTCAAAAACATGATATTGCATTTTGTTTCTCTGCAAATCTTGGTATTGTCATCTAACACCAAAAAGGGGGAGATTGAAAGAACATTTCTTAATCCCTAGTGTTTTGTGTGTTAGTTAACAGTACCAATGATATACTAATCCTATTGCTAAGTATTTCAGTTTGGGTAAATTTCATATCACAAATCCCAAAGCCAAAACGTAGAGAAAAAGAGTTTCTGGAATTCTTCCCAGAATCGGATTATTGGAACCGGAAATTTCAAGGATCGGATATTCCGGTCTCTGACTCGGATATTCCGGATCTCTGACTCGGATATTCCGAGTCTCCCTCAGAAAATTGGCTAAGTCAAGTTCAGAAAGTGGTTCTGACTTCAACCGGAAATTCAGCTCGGATATTTCACTGACTCGGATATTCCGAGTCACCCTCAGAAAATTGGCCAAGTCAAGTTCAGAAAATGGTTCTGACTTCAACCGGAAATTCAGCTCGGATATTTCACTGACTCGGATATTCCGAGTCACCCTCATAAAATTGGCTAAGTCAAGTTCAGAAAGTGATTCTGATCTCAACCGGAAATTCAACTCGGATATTTCATTGCACCGGATATTCCGGGTGACCGGAATTTCCGGGTGTCACTTATACCGGAATTTCCGGGTCCCCGAGGCAGCCAACGGCCAGATTTTGAGAGGGGGTATAAATACCCCCTCACTCACTCAAGAATAGCGAGCTCTCAGATTTTCTCTCTCCTACCATTCTTGAAAGCTCAAATCAACAAGATCTCCCAATCCCTCCACCCAAATTCGTTGATCTTTGGAGGATTGGAGGAGAAGGCCCGGATCTACATCTTCACCGAAGGGATTTGCATTTCCTCCTCATTCACTTGGGGATTTCGTGTCTAGGGTTTCCGGTGGGAAAACCTAGTTCACCATTGTTGTAATCTTGGTGTTGCCTTGACCTTTTGTGGTCATCTTGAGAGCCCCCAATTAAGTTGTGGGTGCGTGCCTCAAGCGTTTGTAAGGGATTCGATCTCGGCCCTAAAAGGGGATCAATAGTGGAAGGTGGACTCGCAACCTTTGTGGTTGAGTTCATCGGAGAAGAAGGTGAGCCTTTGTGGCGTTGCGGCTAACCTGTTGTGGTAGCGCACACCTCTTCAAACGAGACGTACACCCTTGGGTGGAACTCGGGATTACATCTTCGTCTCCGCGTGCTTCGCTTGGTTCCCCTTATCTTTACTCCCTTACTTGCTTGTCTTGTTAGCTTGCTTATCTTGTTATTGCTTAGATTGTCATTTAGGTAAATTCACCGTAGTTACATATCTAGAGAATTTACCTTTGCGTTGAGCCTAAATTTGAAAAGACCTAAAATTTGTAATAGCACCTATTCACCCCCCCACCCTCTATGTGCCGGATTCCCGTTCAACTATGTCATGTCACGTCAGAGTGCTACTCGCACGCCAAAGGTGTCACGCATGCCGTCATTCTAGATGAACAAACACAAAAGGCGTCCTATCGCGATGGACAAACAGGAAAAGCGCCTCACAAATCACAGTCCCAGAATATAAAAGTATCGAGTGTTAAACTCCCATCGGGAGAAGCAAGAAAACGTTCGACTGACAAAACGAAAAATTGAGATTATCCTCTACTACAAGCTGTAAAGCACAATCTCGGGGGCTACTCCCATCGGGAGCACTGTCGTGCACCCGATAGAATCAAAGGACACTCAAAGCATAAAAATCACCGAGTGAAAATCAGTCGACAGAGTACCTCGGATGCTGTATACAAAAAATACAAAGGTAAGACCCATCGATTAGTCGAAAGGGCCGAGGATCACTCCAGCAGTGTTTAATCCTAGAACTTTCCGTATCAACAGATACGATGAAAATCCTGGCGGACGCGTTGGGTAGCAAATTAAAACTGCAGAACAATATCAGTAAGACCATCGACTGGCCTGAGGTGTGTCTGTCATGTATGTTCCAGGATCGAGCCCAGGGACTCGAAGCCTGACTGAAGACTAGTAAGGTTTTACCCAAGTACAGTTAACTGGTTTCGATTCATCGAATAAATCCAGACCCACTCGGTCGAAATCCTTTGTCAAAATCCATAAAGTCCAAAAGACAGAAATATCATGTCAAAAGCATAAAACATGAGACGTGCACTATGTGGTGAGTCCATGACTGATTCTCCGAATTAGCCAAGCACTTGGGGGCTAATGACAAGGTTATACCAAACGGGTACCCCTTCGTGTGGGTACCTGGTGCACGTAATGATTAAACCCCAATTGTCAACCGACTGAGGAAGCCCACCAAGCGAAGCCCAAGTCGAAGATCTCTTACCATAGATAGCATAGTCGGTAATACTTTCCATACATGTAGTCCTGGTCAGTTACGACCCGAGACCTTTGAAAGAGCATTTTCCCTCATGCGTGGTTTTGGTAATTGAATGACAATCTCTATGGACTAATGTTTGCATTGAGATATCATTATAGATCATGTCCATGGAATTGTGGAGTTCATGTGTTGGACTCTTGAAGCTTATTGCAAGTATGTCTTGAAGGATTCAAGACATCATATTAGTGAAGAAATGTTGGAAGATACAACGTTGATCAAGATGTTGATCAACACACAAAGTTACAAGATGTACCAAGAGCGATCATGTATCTCTTGAGATGGTAAACACTTGTCCGCATAGCTTTGTGAACTAACCCATGATATATGTGTGTGTGGTATCTTTATATGAGGTTAGGTATCTTCCCATGGGCTTGCATCAAATGAAGATTTCATATAGCTCATGGAGGATGACGTCATGTGGTGATCGTCATCAAGGTGAGTTGTGCAAGACCAAGACCAAGAGAAGCTTCTTGAAGAGATCCTATGCTTGGTGCTTGCAATGGATACATGAAGATGAAGCTAAGCGAGACTCTCCCATTGTGAGCATGGGGGGGGGGGGGGTATTTGGAGAAATCTTCATCAAGCATGTGCTTGGACGCACAATCAAGAAAGATGAACCACTTGAAGAGATCAAGATAGTCATCATCCAACTCAAGTGGAATGCTCAAGGCAAAGGTATGATCTTGATAGGGCTATAGGATAGATAGGCGTACTATCAAGAGGGGCTCTCAAGTTAGTAACTTGATCGCATCGTTGTGGAGAGCTCAAACCTTTACATACTTGGCATATCATGTTTCTTGGTTCTTATTTGGCTTTTATGTTGGTGAGGAGTTAGAGCTTGGTTCATCTCCATGTCAAGCTCTAGTTCATCGAAATCGGCTTTACTTTGGACAACTTGTTGCGTTTTCGGTGGCGGAAATATTGTCGGTTCTACCATGAGGAAAGTCCCACACCTTGCCATGTTTGTTGGGTACTCTTCGTCGCTATCTTTCCAACAAAATTGGTCTCACCTCATTTGGAGTTCATTTGCAAAAGTTATAGCAGTTTTCGTTTCGGTGTTTTGCTGATTCGGATTATTGGGGCCGGATATTCCGCCCTACCAGAATTTCCGGTTCCCCAGCTCATCCAAGAAAACGGCTAAGGAAAGGAGAAAAAGGGTTCTGACTCCAGTCGGAAATTGTGCTCGGAAATTTCCGTCTACCGGAATTTCCGAGTGCACCCAGAAAAGTCCTCCAGAAATGGCTAAGGAAAAGTTTGGTTTTGCTTCTGACTCCAGTCGGATTTTCAGCTCGGAAATTTCATGGACTCAGAATTTCCGGTTGACCGGAATTTCCGAGTCTCACTTATACCGGAATTTCCGAGTGTCGAAACAGCCAACGGCTATATTTCCTGGAGGGGTATAAATACCCCTCCCCTTATTCTTCCCCAGTAAATCCAAGGCAGCACGACTTTCGCCTCTCTCCTACTCCATTGATTGACCTTGGAAAGCTCACTTCCCTCTCAATCCCTCCATTGAATCTTCCATATTCTTTAGGGTAAGTTGAGAGGAGATCTAGATTTACAATCCTACCAATCCATCTCTCCTCTAAGTGAGGGGAACTTAGTGGATCTAGTTCTTGGAGTTCCTTTGTGGTTCTTCTTCTTTGTTCTTCCTCTCTTATTCCGCCATAAACATTTGTTGTTGTGTTGGAATTTGAGAGTGAAGGACTTGAGCACTTCGTGTGCTCTTGCCATTGCATTTGCATCGGTTTGAGCCCTCCACGAAGATTCGTGGTGGTGATACTTGTGAGCTTGTTACTCTTGGGTCTTTGGACCCTACACGCCTTTTGTGGCCGGCCTTTTGTGGCCAAGACCTTTTGTGGTCACTTGAGAGCCCCCAATTAAGTTGTGGGTGTGTGCCTCAAGACTTGGGAGCCCCCAATTAAGTTGTGGGTGTGTGCCTCAAGAGTTGTACGGGATTCGATCTCCGCCCCAAAGGAGATCAATAGTGGAAGGTGAACTCGCAACCTTTTGTGGTTGAGTTCATCAGGAGAAGAAGGTGAGTCTTTGTGGCGTTGCGGCTAACCTGGTGTGGTTGCGCACACCTCTCCAAACGAGACGTACACCCTTTGGGTGGAACTCCGGAATACATTCTCGTCTCCGCGTACCTCGGTTATTTCTATATCCGATCCCTTTACTTATGCACTTTACATTGTGATATCCTTCGTGCTTGAAGTCATATATCTTGCTATCACCTTGTTACTTGTATTGCTTAGCATAAGTTGTTGGTGCACATAGGTGAGCCTAGTATTTATATCTAGGTTGTATGCTTGTTAAAGTAAACTTCTAGTTTTATTCCGTCTTTATCTATCAAGCATACCGGAATTTCCGGGTCATTCTTGGACCGGATATTCCGGCTCCTCGAAAAAAAAATCGCCTATTCATCCCCCCTCTAGGCGACGTCTATCCGTTCAACCTGTACCCCTATATAAAGGACAGGAGGGTGATTGACTAAGAACACGTCCAACCGCAATCATAAAACCCTAGCAAGATCGACATCTTGATAGACCCCTGTATTCACCGCATATACACAATCAATAACAGACAAGCAGAAGTAAATATATTACCTCACTCAAGGGTCCCGAACCTGATAATTCCCGCTTGTCAGCCGACGAATCTACAAACATCACACGTTCTTTATCTCATAAACTCTTACCCTAAGTAACAAGCCACGAGCCGGCGGGAACAGCCTCGAGCTCCAATCTCCATCTCTGCTCGCCGCCGCCAGAAAGCTCCCGCCCTCGTCCCCGCACAAAAGCACACCTGATAGGTGGATACTGGAAGTCCACTGTGCGCTTCCTCCTGACTCGTGCTTGGACGGCGGTGCCCTGCCCCCACCCCCATGGCTCGCACTGTGCCGGAGGCGCCATTCATCTCCCTGCTCGAGCTCGCCACCACGACGCTTTATGGGGCATCCATTATGGCCGGTGCCTGGTCGGGAGGAGCCCCGGAAAAAGATAAAGTTGTCCCCTCGGCTCGCTTGGCCGCTGGTCGTTCCCATGAGAGTCAGCCGATGCAGATCCACGAGATCAAGAACTTCCTGCTGACGGCGCGCCGAAAGGACGCGCGGTCCATGCGGATCAAGAGGACCAAGGACTCCATCAAGTTTAAGGTGCGCTGCTCTAGGTAACTCTACACCTCTGCGGCTTCGATGTCGACAAAGCCAACAAGCCCAAGCAGTCCCTGCGATCAGGTACGTGCCCTCACCGCTTCTCCCTTGATGTTTGGTTGCTTACGAAATGGCACTGTCAGTTCTCTCTATCATCTTACACCAAGCTAGAGAGGAGACATATGCCGGTATACGAAGCTTAATAATTTGCCCTGCCTGGAAGATGTTTAATTTGACCGAAATCCATATGCCCAAAAGATTTTTGTGTTTAGACCTAAAAAGGGGGATATTTTTTATACCTACTGGTAGCCGAATTTAGGCATGAATAGCAATTCACCAATTTGATGTTACCTGAATGCGACATAGTGCAACTGGCTTGAATAGCTCCACTACGAGTATGCATTGCCCTTATTATGCAGAGCAGAACTCTTGGATATAAAAGAACTGCAGCTTCGTGTAATTCATGAGCTATCAGGCACCTATATAGTGCCAAGTTTTGTTGTCGCCTCTAATAATCAACGATGTTTCTACCAGCAGCACACTCCCCGACAAACCCTAGCCGAATTTGGGTTAGCTTTCATCTCTTGTGGCTTGTTATGGTTACGTTAATTTGATATCAAGATTTTCATGTATGTTGGCATGTTAGGAAACCAAGATTCTCGTTGAAACTATTTCTTAGCAATCAGACACAATAATCATGACTCTATAATCTTATTGGCTATTTAGATTTATTGTTACCATTTTTTATTGTGTTCTCCGGTTTGCTACTAGCAAATAAATTCTACTAGGTCCAGGTGCTTTACATGCTTTTTTAAAAAGAAACATGAATGCTTGTTATGAATCAATGAAGTGCTTTGTATGATGTTCCTCAAGATAAGTTATGGTGCACCAGTTTAGAATGGAAGTGGTTTAGGCCTTTAGGGTGCTTCCGGTGTAAGTAGAGGGGATATTCTGTTGTACAATAAGGTGTAGATGGTGCCCCGCGTGATTATATCCAACCCATAAAATGGTTTCGTTACTTATCTGTAATAATTGGTAGAGAAGTGATTGCCCAAAGCCTAGGGTTATATTGTCACTTATATACTATGTGTTTTGTTGTCTATTTTGCATACTTTCCTTCTACAGAAAAATATAGGTCAAAGAATGGTTTTAATATTTGTTAGGTTGCTAGACGTGAAGTTGGTCGAATGCCACAAATGGCACCAGTAAAGGAAGAATACATATATCCTAGGGGTCGCTTAGCTATAAGGTAATGGGTTGGTGTTCCTTTGGCTCGTCGGACCCTTTTATTGGCATTGATGAGTTGGACTGAGATAGTATTTCAGAATCTGGTGCTTTCGCTGGTGCCCATGGTGGTAGTTACGCACACCATTAGAGCCATTCGATTTGGTATCATGATTCGTGCTACCGTTAACGTCCGTTAGGAGCCGTGGCCCATCCTTCACGTCGCAGAAAAAAATGTGCCCGCCGCTGCGCCCGCCGCACACGTGACCAGGAGTGTCAGAAAAAGTCGGCTCATTTCAGAAAAAAGAAGGCATCCGTGCCGGTCGTTCGTGTGGAGGATTTTTTTTCTTTGTTTTGTTGCGGCGCCCCCACAACCCTGAGCCAGAGCTCGAGACATAACCTTCAATGGCGGACTGATTTTTGTTGTTAGTCGATGGTCCCTCGACTGCGGCGTGTTTATTTTCTTACTCCAATTTCAGATTTTATTTGCTAATCATGTATGACACATGATTTTTCTTACTCTAATTTAGTGTTCTGCTGTTCTTAAGTTGACATTTCCGTGCGTTAACAGCAACCAAGAATTCAGAACCATTCATGAAACTACATCCCATGTTTTCTGTAAATTAAACTATATCACATATTTAACGGAACTTGCACTCAAACCGTGAATCATGAGATTCCGATCGGAGAAACTGGGAATACCAATAAAACTGAATACACATGGGATCTGAATCCCAGCTATCCGGAACTCAAAAAACAAGATCGAAGAGAAAAGAACGAAATCAAGGAAATCAAGAACGAGAATACCAATAAAACTGAATACACATGGGATATGGATCGGGACCACACCACTGATTCTCTCAAACGGTGAAGAAAAAACAAGATAGACGAGAAAAGAAAAAATTCAAGACCTACTAGATTCTACAGCCCCAGCGCCACCGGCTGCGTCAGCCCCGCCTCCAGCAAATCCTGCAGCCCCCAAACCAATCTCCTCCTTCAGCGGATCTCATAGTCCCAGCGCCACCGGCCCCCCAGCCACGCCTCCACCGGATCCCGACGAGATGCACTGCCGGCAGGCGGCCAACAGGAGGTCGGGTCGAGAGGGGATCCTCTAGTGCGCGGGCCCTGAGCTCCTCCAACGCACGGCTTCGAGCTCCTTCAGCTACTCCAGCTCGCAAATAAAAGGAAGGGTCAGTGGGGTCGGGATCTGGCTGGTGCGGCACACCGTGTCCGGTGGGGTGTCGTGCACGATGTAGGATAGGAGGTCGGCATAGCTCGCAGAAGGAGGTGGCATCGGGTGCCCCAACCGCCAACTCGTGCCGCCGAAGGATCCCACCTCCACCACGCACTTCACGGAAGCCCGTCTGCCTCGTCTCCTGCATCCCGCATGGCCGGCAACTGCTGGTGGGGAGAAGTGACGGCGGCTGCGTGGTGCTTCGGAGGCGCGAGGTCAAGCACTCTCCCGTACCCTGTCGCGACGGGCGTTGGGGAAGCCTGTCGGGGAAGCCCGCCGTGGGTGAGAAGGAGCTGGAGGGTTGCCGGTGACACGCCGGCTCGGCGGGAAGAAGGTGGGCGGCGCGCCGGCTGGTGGTGCGGTCGTGGGTGTGGTGGAGCTGTGGTGCGGGGATGAGTGGAGGAGCTGGGTTGATGGGAAGGTGAGGAGTGGTGGGGTGAGATTTGAGATAAGAGGTGCGAAGTGTTTTTGTTTGTGGGAGCATTCGGGTGAGTTAACGCCGTTAACCGGATGTGGGGTGAAAAATGCCCTATAGAACTGATCGATGGTTGGACCGTGGGCAGCCAACTATTTTGCATATATATATAGAAACCCTATTCTGCACTCAGGTGTAGGATAAATTATTTTGCACCCGAGATTATTTTATATTGTTTTTATAAAATAAAATATATTTATCATCCAAATAATTGCATTTATTTTGTCTCATAATTAAAAATCTACATAAGAAAGGCAATATATAAGTCATACCATTGTAAAAATAGGTAGAAATCCGCATTTTACGTAATTTTCTTTATAAGCAATATAAATAAAGTTTTACGTCATGTTAAGATTTTATTAGCCCCCAATAAACGACATTGGGGAAAATAAGAAACGCAGAAAGTTACAAAAATGCTGCCATATTGCTGCAAGTAGTTTTCCATCGAATTTGTGGGGTTTGCTGTAGATAATTCTCCATTGTATCTCTTTGAGCTTACTTTATCTGATAATAATACTTAGATGCAACAGTGAATTCAGATAACGATGGAATTAGAGGGGATCAAAACAGAGAAAAACAATTGTATTTAATTTGATGTAGCGCAAATCAATCTTCACAATGATTAGTTTAGTAATTGATAGATTGCATAATTGAGATGTACTTCTAAAGGCTGTTATTTTCAGTTTCTAAGAAGGAAAATATATTGTTTTCTTAGTTGTAGACAATAAAAGGCAGGAATAAAAGAATGCTTGACAAGATGGGTTTAATCATTGTATTTACTTTTACCATCTGGTTCTTCCTTATCTAACACACCTCTTTCTTTGTTACATAAATAATTGACATTCCATGCGTGGTGGAGATGACATTTCATCTTAGTTATTACTCCTCTAGTACACAATTTTTTCATTTCCTACACAGCCTGGATTATACGATTGTAACAGCCTGAATACATATTAGGCTTTGTGGTTTTTGCTTCATAAAGATTTCTCTAACTTATTCTGCCTTTGTTATATGGAAGCTGCATTGCAGAGTGAAAATGGAGTGGATACTAGATAGCATGAGTAGCTCCAGTTGTCGCTATTTGTATAGCCTCCTATATTTTTTTTTGCAAGTTGTCAAACACCAGTGCAACTTTCATGTTGAAGAAACAATTGTTCTAAAAGGATTAATGCATTTAATTTTTATGCGGCTTGTTGCTTTCTGGATATTTCTCATATGATTATTTGTGTTCGGCCCTGGACATATACACTTCACATGTTCTTCTCTTCACACGGAAATTTAGCTCTAGCCATTAAAATAATATGCATTAGAGCCGGCAATGCTTCAAACATTCACTTTGCAGATATTGTGAAGCTACAATATGTTTCCCTTATATTTTCCAGTAGCTTTATCTTGGATATAGGAATGCAAATCCATGCATATTTTCAGTGTACACGCCGAATCCACTCCTCGAGTACAGAGTTTATGGGATGAAGTATAACCAAATATTTGTGCTTTATCTATCCAAAGAAATAAATATTAGTCTTGAACTGACCGTAACTCCATATTATTTTTTGTGCTATGTACGTGTTGAGGTACATACTATATACATAGTAAAATAACCAAGATAGTACATTTTCCAACATGCTGGTCTTCATTACCCTTTGATTGCTTTTACCATTCCTCTACTTGTCTCGTGTACCCTTGAAGCAAAGCATATTGCAATCTTTATTATTTAATAGGGTGCATTGTTAAACAGGCCAAATATGTGTTAAGGTCATCCGTGCTACATGGATTTCACAACTAACTGTGCTAAGATTATACTCAGTAATCAGACCAGTCAGTTTTATATTTTTTAACAAGTTCATGTACTATCATCGAAGCAATTACATGGTGCCACGCTAAAACCCTCACTTCAATGATATCCAATTGAAATGATAATTCTTTAAAAGTGTGCATAATTCAAGTAACATTTATACTTAACGATGGATAAATCAAGATTGAAAACATGTAAAAAAACTGATTTGGTAGACACAGTTCCCTTAGGTTCTAATACCACTTACTTTGCTTTTCGCAGGTGGTATAAATTGCTATCTATCTAAATAAATAAGCTTTTTTTTTTGAAACGATCTAAATAAATAAGCTAATAACCTGTGACAGATTTGACATAATAGACCTGACTATCCTTATTTATAGCCACCTCTTATTTTGTTGAAGCTCCACCACTGATTCTTCATACCTTCTTCCAATTCACTTAAGTATAGACTGATTTGGGTGAACCTCGTCCCAGAGTATCAATATCCGTATGCCATATGTTTTATATTAGGTCTGGTACAAATTATTCCTAAATGATTTCCTTCTGCTAGAACTAATGCACCATGAATCTGTATAAAGTTTCACTTCAAATATGTTTCTATTAATTTCTTGTCTATGTTGATTATGTTTAGCTCAAGTATTGTCAATATTTGGCACCATTTATCTTCATTTGCATATGAGTCCCTATTATTTCCTTGTATAGCTTTGGCTAAAGATACATGTCGGTATTCTTCCTTGTATAATCATTTTGGTTATTTGTTGTTGCCGCTAAAGCAAAACACAAAGGAATGATATATGTACCAAGCAGGTAATCCAACGAATGCAGCCTGGAGAAGAATAATGAACTGTTGAACTTGCATTTCAATTGATCGACACAAGAGGATTTGTTATTGTGGAGAACTTGTCAACAACAAATTGTGTTTACAATTAACCATGAAAAGTTGGACTTAACTCTTGGTTAATATGTACTAGTGGAATTGGCGCGTCGACACGCCGCGCCCTTGTGGTTAAATTTTGTGTAAAGTATATTCTGTTATCGTGGTTTGCATTTATCTGTTTTGTTAGTATGTTTAGAAGGTTGTTAGAATAAATGTTAAGCATAATTTTGGATATGTTTAAAGAAATACCGTAAAACATTTTGTATAAATTGTTTCAAACTGTTTAGAACATGTTAGAGTTTAAATCTTCTTTTCCCCGATAAGAGGACTGAGAAATTCATTTTTTGAAAACGGCATAAAGGGGTCAAATGAGCTCCTATATGTTGTCTGAAAAGTTCAAGATTTGAGTCAACTTGGAAAAGATCCCAACATAGTTACAATGGCTATGTTGATTTACACAATTTTTTTGAATTTGTTCTAAATTAAATTGGAGTTGTGTTTGAAAAGTTACCAAAAACATTTCAAGATTTGAGTTAACTTGGAAAAGATCCCAACATAGTTACAATGGCTATCAATTTTTCTGAATTTGTTCGGAATTAATTTGCAGTTGTGTTTCAAAAGTTGCAAAAAATCTCAGGGAAATAAATGTTATCGTGGCTTGCATTTATCTGTTTTGTTAGTATGTTTAGAAGGTTGCTAGAATAAATGTTAATCATAATTGTGGACCGTAAAACATTTTCTATAAATTGTTTAAAACATGTTGCAATTTAAATCTACTTTTTCCCATAAGAGAACTGAGAAATTCATTTTTTTTAAACGGCATAAAGGGGTCAAATGAGCTCCCATATGTTGTCTGAAAATTTTAAGATTTGAGTCAACATGGAAAAGATCCCAACATAGTTACAATGGCCATGTTGATTTACAAAGTTTTTGAATTTGTTCTGAATTAATTTGGAGTTGTGGTTGAAAAGTTACAAAAAAATCAAGATTTGAGTCAACTTGGAAAAGATCCCAACATAGTTACAATGGCTATGTTGATTTAAAAAAAAATGAATTTGTTCTGAATTAATTTGGAGTTGTGTTACAAAAGTTACAAAAAATCTCAGGGAAACAAAACAAAAGGAAAAAGAAAAGGGTCGGCCCAGCCCGCGAGCGGCCCAACTACCAAGCCCAACTCGGCATGGCGACGCGCTGACGTCACTCATGGCCGGGCTGCGCTGCGGCGGCGACACTGACGCTGGCGGCGAGCCACCGCGTCTGGGGATGCTCGCGCACGGTCGCCAGACACGGCAGAAGGCGGGCTACCGAGGAGGGGCGGCGCCGCCACTTGTAGGTCAAGATGAGCGAAACCCCTATACGCATAATATGCATTGGTCCAAATATATATCCTATGTGCAAAAGAGGATTATCAAAATAATATCTCTTTTGTGTGTCTGTATCAAAATAATATATACATTGTATGCATGTATTCCCTCCTACTGTATATATGAAGAAAAGAGGAAAGAATTTCACCAATTACATACTGGTGTAGTCACAACTTCATTTCTTCCTATGTAAAATGGTAGGCTAAGATGTAGTCAGCGATATTCAAAAGATGACTGGCCCTTCCTTTTGGCATGTTGTCAATTGTATATCAGCTTTTCTAGTTCACCGATTAAATTGACATGCTCCTTTCTAACGTTCAGGCAACATAGGACACTCGTGTCCCAAGAAAGTTGTAAATTATGATGTTTTTCAGTTGCTGGTATACTTCTAATGATGGAAAAAGACGATGCAAATGCATAAAAAATGAACGGCTTCATATCTAGCAATCATCTCTTGCTAGTACTAAAAATTTGTAGAAAAAGAACACACATTAATAGTGTAATCATATTTCTTATTGGGCAAACTTCAGTATATATTTTCACTTGTGTAGAAGCTACAAAGCAGAAAACACATTGCCGAAACCAGGAACAAACCGAAATTGGAGAACGGAAGTAGATAGCACTTTGGTGGCAGGCAATGGGTTTACCGAAGTGGAGAGGAACACTGCTCCACAGAGAATAGCAATAGCTGATGGGGAAAAGGGCATCAGGCGGTAGAAAATCACACAGCTGGGCGACCTTGAGGAGCAGGGCATAATGAAAATCTTACTTAGACAACATGAAGAAAGCAAACAACAAAATTAGACACCCATTTCAGTAGGAATTTATATCAGAAGAATCCTATGTATACTGTAGTAAAAACCCAGTAGCTCATGAATCATAGGTTCACCACAATGCAGAAACATTCTTCCACACACACACAAATCAATGAACTACCAGAGCTTCTAATCCCCTGAAACATTTGCAAAGAGTTAGAACAAATGTCATGTGTACTAATGTGTGTAAATACATAGAAGCTGTTAGCATGCCCCGGCTCCATATATTACCCTATACATGGAAAATATTAAATCCTTAGGTATAGACAGATAGATGAACATAAATAAAATTCTAGAGTGCGGCACTGCATGAAAAATATTAAATCCTTAGGTATAGACAGATAGATGAACATAAATAAGATGTGATTTTCATTGATCAAAATGAATATGGGGGAGGAAGTAAATATGGACGACATAAACTTAAGTCAAACCTGCAAACCACCAGTAACAATGTAACACTGTATCTATCATCAATGTAGAAGCGTAGGTCAGTAACCTTGAATCTCCAGAACTGTAGACCGGCGACGGAGCAGTGGATCTAAATACCTAACGCATCAGATCAGCTTGGTTGAACACCGGCTATAAAATCAAGAAGACGATAGTGCTGGCACAAAAGAGCATGAGACAAAAGCACGCCTTATCGATGATATCGTTGATTGAGATAGTGTTAAGTTGCATGCAGCACAATTCTTTTTGCTCAAACATTTTTTGTCTTTCATGCCTAGTTGAATCAAATAAAAAAGAACATGCTTTGTCTAAATAATTCAATCTATTTGGTTAAACAGCTCCTAACCATCAAACAATAAAGAACATGCTTTCTCTAAATGTTTCAATCCATTTGGTTAAACAACTCCTAACCATCTTCATAGATTGCTAACAAAAGTGAGTGAAACATCAACCAACTTTCTAAAACACAATATCCTTCCAACATATTTAATGGTTCTATAGATACCATTGGAGCTTCCTGTTTTCAGACACAACCATTGACAGTTCCAGTGCTTCCAAGCCAAGGACGAAAAAAGAAAGAAGAAACTACATTCTTCCATTTTTTGCAACGTTTAACTCAACAATTCTAACATATCTCTTGATATCCTGACATGCAATCTTCAATATTCATTGGTTTATGTCTTTCATAGAAGCAACCAACAACCTGAAATACTAAACCTGTAAACTCAAAAAGCCCTTGTAAAAAAATATCAAATCAACAGGAAACATCATTTTCTCTGAAACACAGAAAAATAGCAACATGGTCATTTAGTTGTCTCTGCTCTATAAATATTTATAGCTAGAACTATTTCTATTAAATGTACCGGATACCAGTTCAATTGCGGCACTGATGTAGGCATTGTGTGATGTCAATTCAAAGTTTTCTTCTGTCCAAACAGGTCAGGTTCTTGTTACTAATTGACCACATCGAGGTGTCTTTACCCTGCTACTACTAATCTTACAGTAATGCACACAACTCATGTTTGTGACATAACCAAATTGTAATCAAGCACTAAGAAACGTACCTAAAGTAATCTCTGAAGAATAAGATGGCTGCATGTGAGATAACCAAATCTTAATCCAGGACTAAGCAAATACACCTCAAGTAATTCTTCTTGAAAGTACTGTCCCATGGTCTGAAACTTCATGATGTTGTGTACATCATGAATAGAGGTTGAGTGAACGGCTAACCTTCTTGAACTCTCCATTGTCGTATTGTTCCATAGTCTGTAACCTCTTTCCAGCTGACACCAATCGCTTGCCAAATGCTATATATGCAATGTAAGGAAAACATCAAGGAGCACAACCTTCAATCAAGATACCATTGTTTGTTTACTGGGAAGACATTATGAGCAAGAAGTTGGTGACCTGTTGCTGGAGCGAAGCTGCTGCCTTCAATGGAGCTCCCAGCCCCTCCAGGCCTCGTCCCAGCCCGCCATGGAGTCGTCCCTGCTACTTACCGGCCGGCCGGCGACACGGCCGCCGGAGCCACACCCGCTCGCGCTGCACTCCAGTGCGCCGAAGCCCGTGAGATCCTTCCCGTGCGGCTCCGCTGCTGGAGCGGAGGCGGAGTTTCCGAGGACGACGCACGCGCTCGCGCCCGCATCCCGCTGTCGTGCGGCTCCCGCTCTGCTGCAGAGTAGGTGGAGGGGTCTGGCGACGACGCCCGCCTCCTGCTGCCGTGGGGTTCCCACTGATGGAGAGGAGATCGAGCGCGGCGGCGGCGATTGCAGCAACGACACGGCGTGCCTGCACACCAAACTCAGCGAATACAGAGAGGTCGCGGCGGCGTTGGAGCGACGGCGGCTCCGGCGGCGACCCGGAGGTCGTGGGAGAGAGGAAAGAGGCGGGGGGTTGTGTGCAGACGCTTGTTCGAAAAAGGCCCTGCAGTTTACGGTATTGAACGGCCCCGAGCTGGGAGGTGCGCAGCGGCGGCGGGGCGCGGCGGCGCCGGCGGCGACCCGGAGGTCGCGGGAGAGAGAGGAAGCTTGGGGATGACTGCGGAGATGGTTTTACAAAAACGTCCTTGCTTTTTTCGGAATTACAGCTGGGTCCTTAGCGGGGGGCAAATCAGAAAAGTGTCTGGACACTGTTCATTACTGTTCATCAGCCGAATTGGTCAAATTCGGCCGTCCGATCTCGATCGGACGGCCCAGGATGCGAGCGCTGAGAGAGCTCCAAAATCTTCAGCCTTAATATATAGTAGTATGTTTGTGGCAAGTTTTAAGTGAGGTGTGGTGTTTGTGTGATGGAATCAAAAACTTTAACCAATTGTTTGGATTGTGTTCTACACAATGCGTGAGAGGCATCGATAACTTTGAAACATTTTTTTTAAGACACATGCATTATCCAACGGGTGGTACGTGGCAACAAAAGTAGAGTCATGTAAGCAAAAAGTAGAGACTCGCTAGGCTGAAAGTTTAAGTGGCGTGTCAGCGAATATGGAGAGCAGGTGCGGCGAAGCGCGCATTTACCTCCTAGTTTTGTTCCTTTTCCCCATGGTATACTGGTATACAGTACTAATTAACGTTTATCCCTGGCCCTGCACAGCTAACCATACGCGATGAAGCTTCATAGCCGGTTTTCAGCTTGAGAATGGAACAAAATCGCACGTCACGTCCAGCTACGGGTGCACGCCGTGGACTTAAGGAACACGTTGTGGACTTTGTTTTTCTAATTAGCTCATTTTTTCCTTTTCTTTTTGGAGAAAACGACCGACTTTGTGCCTCACCGACCGGCTTGGTCCGCATGGGAATCCTGGGGAGGAATATGCTTCTCGGATCCGAAATCCACGCGCGTGACAGGACTGGCAATATCCAATCTTATCTGAGACAGGTCACGTGTTCCATCTTCCATGGGGACTTTTTTTCTTTTTTTGCACACCATGGGTTGTTTGTTCGTCTTCGCTTCACATTTCAAGTAGCTGGGCCGTAACCCGTGTGGGCTGGTTGTGTGAGGGCTGTCAGACGGACATGTTGGTCGAGTCTATTGGCCTGCGGACGTCTGACGAACCAGGCCACTAAACAACACAGTACTGTTCCACTAAAAAAAACACAGTACTGTACTATCTTTGTTTTTTTAAAATTAGGCGTATTATCTCTGTTTTTTAATGTAAAACGTTTTACACATTATGAATGTTGACTATATGAACCTGTAGGCAACCAAGGGCATCCAAAACGGCCTCCTGGCATGTTCCAGCCGGACTATCCTGCGTGTAGTGCCTCTAGCGATGCAAGTAAACATAGCTGCAGCAAGAAACTCCCACAGAATCCACATAAAAAAATAAATGGCCTAGGTATGGGTCGAAGACTCGAGATGGTCCAATAACCCTGTCCGTACCAACTGATAAGCATCTTTGCCTGGACTCAGCAGGCAGAGGTGAGCAGATGACAGACACATTTTGTAGATCCAACCTCAGCAATGCAACAAATTGGCCAGGTCATCGGACTAGTGTGCTTATAAGAAAAGTTTGAGACGGACAATGAAATGTTTACACTCGAAACCTTGACAGCTTCGAGCATTTTTACTCAGGGTCCAGATTGTCTGCATGACCTAACTAAGTTGGTAGGCTAGCACCGTAGGATTAAATAAATAAGCTTCAATCAACATCTAGATGCTGCAGGACAGCAGCTGTAGTATATGAACAGATGGGAATCGACCAAAACTTTGCAGTGTCAACTACAAGCTCCTAGGCGAACATAGTAAAAACAAGAGTGCCTACTACAAGCAGCATTGCACAAAGACACCAACCAGTGAAAAAACTGCAACTCACGGTGGTATACGTTACCAGCTCCAAACGCTTGTCTTCCAGACTCCAATCCGAAATTGCTTGAGAGTTGAGAGCAATGTGTTATTAAGGAACAAGCAGAAGAAACAAAGTTGGTTATATTGTACAGATGTATGTTTGTATGACCTATAGGCTGAATGGAAGATGAGAGAAAGGAGTAGTTGAAGTCAAAAAAAGAAGGTGATGTTGTATACAGAAGAAGAGGCCATTCCAGTTTATTTTAGCTTCCTTGACCTTGGAAGTATGTTTGTTCCAAAAAGCTTCTCTCTTCAGAATTGTAACAGCAGTAGTGGCCCTTCTACTCTAGGTTGCTAATAAAGAAAATGCTAACCTTGCTGCTACAAAACTACAGGATGCTTTACATCTTTATGAACAACTACCTGATGCTAAGATGCTTACATCCTTATGAACAACATCGATTTCCTTTTCGATCTTACAGTAAAAAAGGCATGATCAGCCCCAAAAGTTGAACATGACAGCAAAAATCTTCCTATACTCTTCCCATGGGTGAAAAGGGAGGGCCGTCGACGATAGATGGTGTTTTTCCTTTCCTCCTCTTCACTTTCTTCTTCTCTTTCCCTGTTACTGATTCAATTAACTGCTTCACTTCTTCTTTCAGGAGTATCTTCAGTGAGCTGGAATAGAGCTTGTGCTTGAATTTCTCTATACCAATGGCAGAAGAAGCTTCAGAACAATGGAGCAAAGCAATGCAGACTGAAAATGCCTGCAGTGCTGACAATCGTGCATGGAAGTCCACGGAGAGATCTCCTTTCCCATCTACCCTCATTGAAAGAGCAGGGAGAACTTCTTGGTTACCCTGCTTCAACAGTTGGGATACGCAATGAAATACTACATTTAGTTAATATATGGTTTTAAGTAGTGCAATTGTAAAATAAAACAATAATGCATTTCAATTATCATAGAGTGATTTTTCTTTTGATGTGCTGATCAAGTTGGGGAAACTGAATCATTTTTTGTCAAAATTTAACAACTACTCTAGGTGGGTAAATACGAACATGTGGTAATAAGCAAACAAAAGTGGTGTCTGAATATAGGAACTATTCAGTTTACCTTAACAAATAGCTCCATAGGATGTTTGCTTTCATTCATCACAGAATCAACCCAATAACTATCATATGAATTGTCAAGGACAACGATTGGGCATGACATGTCCCATCCACCGCAGTCGCACTGTCCACCACTCTTCAGGCGGTTAAGTAGCGGTGATGGGCTGGTGTCATCATCCCTTGGTAACCCATGTGCCCCGCCTGTTGTAACCACTTTGACTGTACCAGGTGCTGAGCCAGCTTTCAATTCTTTAGACCGTGTTTTATGAAATGGCACCTGGATTACAACAGCTGCAACTTCTAAATGAGGATGAAGATCTTCTTGGGACCAAAGACAAGATGCCAATGCATCTGCGTTACTCCTTGCAGTACTTTTCCGCTCAATAAGATTATTTCTCTCCAGAGACTCTCTAGAGATTGAATTACGGACAACATTGCACAATGGTGGCTGGGTGGCATCTTTGCGTTGCAATATTTCAACCGCTGAACTCCGTCGCGCATGAGCAATGTCATACAAAACAAACTCACTAGTGGCTGAGTTGTTCAAGATACCGTCTTCTTCAACTTCAGAGTACAGATAGGAAGACACATGCATCTGTCCCACAATTGGAGGTACACACCCATGCTTATCTTTGGAGGTCCTTCCCACGGCACTAGATCGTTTGCCACCGCTATGGAAAGTGTAAATCCAGTTCAGTTCGCTTCCGGATTTCCATGTGTTAGCATAAATGGATTCTTCCAGACCCTTGGTAGAAAACTCAAAACCAAAAGCACCCTCATCAGGATCCAGTTTTAGAACAGCATGAAGGTGAGTTGGTGATGAAGTAACGGTCATAGGCCGGGCTTCCCCATTTGTCTGGCATGTAGGCTTGGAGGTTTGTTCAGTTCTAGAGATACTACTCAACAAAGATTTGCGCAGTGCACTATCTTTTCCTCTAACTGACGGATTACCACATTTTCCATCTTCCATTTCCATGCAGGAGGGATTCCTCATAGACTTAGACTTCATGAAAGGGTCCATAAATTTTTTGAATGGACTAGATCGAGCTTTCTTCTTGCCATCAACATTTTCTGATGGACAGGAAGCACCAAAAACACCTATCTTAGCAGACAAGGACTTGGGCAGATTACTCACTGAATCACTCCCGCCATGGTTACTTGCATCAAGATGAACACCAACGGGATATTGGCAACTTGATCTTGTACCTTTGCTACAACTCCTTTCTAGCAAATGAGGAGCTGTATTTGAGCAGGGATGTTTATCAGTGTCTTCCTCTAGAGATAATTGAAGGAAACTCTCATTTACATCATCTTTCAACAAATTGCAGTCCTTCCGTTGCCTTCCAAGCCTTGAGCTCTCGTTAGGAACCTCACGCGAAGAAATGTCCAGAAACTCCCTGGCATCTCGACCAGATTCACGACTTCTGTTCATAGAAGACCTCAACTTGCATGAACGGCTCTGTTGAGGAACCACGCAAGCTCCACTTGTGCTAGGCTGGGAGGACGAATCGGCAGTACAAAATGACATAAATGCATCTCTTTCATATGCCTTATCTAATTTCCTCCTCCCCTCTTGGAGTTTCCTGAGTCTGCTAACGTCACTGGAGCTCTGGTACATAGAACCACGACTATGCATGATGCCATCATCTAAGTTTGCCTCGAGGCGCCTTGAAGGCAGGCTTTTGCAATGAAAATTTGGTATCCGGTCAAGGTACGTTTCCCCAGACTTTCCATCAGGACACTTCAACTGATGATGTCTGCTGGGTTGTGGTTCCCTGCTAGGACTCTCTGCTTCCTCATCAATCGGTTCCATGGTTTCCTTTGCCACACTCGACCGAGAACGATTCCCCATCTAGGAAACCTGCAATCAAACCATAGTACATTGCTGGCCTTAGAAGTAAGAACAGGAAAAGTAGGACAGTGACATCCTCCCTTAAGCAAGGAAAAATCATAAAAGGCAACCATTATATGCATCAAGTTCGACAGTAGAAATATTTTATGAGTTTAAAGTACTAGAAACAATCCTACGCATCAAATCCATCCAACAAAAACATATCTACATCCAAAAGAACAAAAGAGTTTCCACATACATACAGCTTCAATACCTAGCTCGCGAGGAATAGCAGTACAGCCCACCACAAAGACAGCAATAACAAACCTAAATCTACTCAGGGATCCCGTAACACATAATCATTAAATCAACTACAGCAGTAAAACGTTCCAGGAAAGGATGAACTCTTCCACATGGGGGTCAAGTCAAATCCCACCACCAGAGACCAGACCCTCTCGTTACATCTGCAGACTGCAGTTCTGCACCAAATCCGACCCAGATTTCGTGAGGAGACGCATCAAGAACTAGCCCGCCATTAGTTTCTAATAAAGTCCAACCTTGGTCAAGCTCCACCGCCCAAATCTACAGCCATCCGCCGCAGAGAAGAAGCACGGTACGAATCAACCAGAGAGGAATCGAGAGATGCCATTTACCTCGGAGTGCCAGACCGGCGCAGCAGAAGAGGGGGTGGAGTGGACTGGATTGATTCCTCAGGCCCCGCGCATCTGTCTCGTAGTCTGGTGTGAGAGTGAGGAGAGTGAGGGAAATATTCTTGGCGGCTGGACTGACGAAAACGAAATGCAGATTCTGAAATCTACTTTGGGACGAGAGTGAGCTAGCAAAGGTAAAGCAGGGACTAGAATGTAAGATCGACCCGGAGCGAGAAGGCATGGGCGCGCATGGCCTTGTCGGCTGTTGGGTTGGGCCAGTGTTTGGCGCCCCATCATGGGTGACTTGTTGTACCTGGTCTTCTAGGCCCGGCCTGTGGCCCGTTTGAGTGTCGACTCCACTAAACCTACACCATGAAACTGATAATGGGGGTGATGTTTGGAGTAAGAGTTTTTTTTTTAATAATACTCCCTCCGATCCATATTAATGGACTTAACTTTGTCTAGATACGAATGCATCTAGTTAAGTATTTAGACTAGATGCATTCGTATCTATACAAAGTTAAGTCCATTAATATGGATCGGAGGGAGTACGATTTTTAAATCAATATTTAAATCATAGCACGTGAGGCAAAGGAATTTCACTTGTAGCGCATCGTCGGCATGGGCTGGGTCGAAAGTAGACACAAGCCGAAAGTTGTTGAGTTTCGTCCCCTTCCGAGCCAAAAGTTGACGTGGCGTACGGCTGTCGCAGCAGCCGACGACGCAGGCCCCATCGACAGGGGAGTTTCAACCTGCTCCGAGCCAAAAGTCGAGCTTCAGCATGGACAGTGCCGACGGTGCACTATTCTTCAAATTCTCCCGCCTCACATGCTACAAGTCAAATATTGATTTAAAAAGTGTATTATTAAAAAAAATCTCTTTGGAGCGGTGTCCCAGTTCCAAGCTCATATGATCTGAATAAAAATCAAGATAAATGGTAAAACATTGAAAAAACATTCAAAATTGGTGACGGATATTTTTCTTCAAATATGAGCCAAATTTCATGATTAAATAAAAAGTGTGATGCTATGTGTATAAAAAAGACAAAATCAGTGGTGTTTCAAAAAGTTTTGTGCGTCCCATTTTGCTCACTAGTTTTCTCACAGAACAACACAAATGTTAGTTCACCGTGCAACTTGACATTAAGTATTCCCTCGACCCAAAGGAGTGTTGTCAGTCGTACGAATACTCATACGTGATCAGTTTGTTTTGTACGGCAATTATATCAGAACACTTGTATATGTTTTTGCCACTAAAGCTTTTACTTTTTTTTCGAAATGTTTTACTAGTTATTTTGAATTTTTATCAGCCATGAGTATATATGAGCTTGGGAATCATCATGGATTTCATGATGACGTCGGTGTTCCTTTATAATTGCCATTAGATATTTGTTTTGTTTGAAAGAGAGAACAAAGAAAGAGAAAATTATCTTCTCTTGCATAAGGATTATGATTTATTTAAAATTAAGAAAAGACTATTTGCCTTTCTTAATTACTATATCATATTTGCCTTCTTTTATTAATAATTTCACATTAAAATTTCTTAAATTCTTAATTGTTAAAGATGAAAATAAAAGATACTCCAGATGAGCGCATTAATGCATTGTACAACTCATATTTATTGACTTCTCGAAATAACAGATTATTTCGTAGTGTATAGGCCCGGTGCATTATCGCCGTCTCTGTTGCCATCTCGTTTTCCAGCCACCCTTTCTGGCTGTACATATACAGACAACATAAATACATGCACGCACACACACGTCAAACAGGCAACCTGACACGCAAAATCCACAGGTTTTCTCTCTTCTTGTTTCTGCCGAGCGGCGCCTGTTCTGCCCGTTGTTCACATGGCTGACCGGCGGCGGCCCTCCTTGACGTGGGCAGCCGGCGCCGTCGCGGCAGCGGTGGTGCTCCTCGTCGCCGCTGGCGCTGCGGTTGAGGCGAGGCTGCTGGTGGACATGACTCTCGTCCGGGACGCCGCGGCGACGGGAGCAGGCAAGTACCATATATATGTCGCTCTTTAGTCCCCTCTTCTTCTCCAGCCGCGCGCGGGCGTTCATTGCTGCTCGGCTCCTCTGCCTAAGCGGCTAAGCCTGAAATGCATACAGCTGAATGGTGCGCGTCAATGTGCAGTGTGTCTCGACGGGAGCCCGCCGGCGTACCACCTCCACCGCGGCTCCGGCGCCGGCGCTCGCGGCTGGCTGCTCCAGTTCGAGGGCGGCGGGTGGTGCAACGACGCGCGGTCGTGCGCCGAGAGGACCGGCACGCGCCGAGGGTCCACGCACCTCATGAACAAGCTCGAGGTCTTCTCCGGCATTCTCAGCAACGATCCCGCCATGAACCCAGGTGCCTCTTCCGGTTCCGTTTTTGTTTCGAAGACAACAAAAACTCGATTCAGAATTCCTCAGCGAGACATTTTACCCGTCCATTCTTCATCTCCTCGTACATTGTACGCAAAGCATCAGTTGATGATCAACACAACCTTTGCAAAAGGTTCCAGACAGTCAACACATCATAATAATTCGGTAGGTAGCGTAGCTAGCAGCAGCGCCAACTGTTTTTCTGTATCATCCTGGTCCATAGCCAATTCAAGCTCATTAGCTCATGGTCCTACACGAATGATTAGCCCATATCTGCATCAGGCCAATTGCAAAATTTTCTGCTCCAACAATTAAGGGTTTCTGATTTTTCTGCTCCAACAGTTCAGGGTTTTAAATTGATTCTCTCTTCATTATTTGAAATGTTTTGGCATGGTGTTTGCCAACACTTCGAGCAGATTTTTACAATTGGAATCGTGTCAAGCTGCGCTACTGCGACGGTGGCTCCTTCGTGGGTGATTCAGAGTTCACAAATGGTGTACGTACTCTTAAAATCACAGCTCAAATCACCGGGTGTTACCCAACACAAGTCCGTTGCTGACTGCTTGGTGTTTGCCACAATATATGCAGTCTTCAGTCATATACATGAGAGGTCAGAGGATATGGGATGCTATCATCATAGATCTCTGCCAGAAAGGCCTCAACAAAGCCGAAAAGGTTCCGTATATCTCATCAGTTGTCTATATACTTTCTATATGATTTTCACTTTTTTCAGTAGTCCCATGCTATTAGTTAGTGTTTGAGTTTCAGTTGCCAACACAAGTCACTTTACATGGTAGATAAATAGTGGTGTAACAGTTAACTCGATCATTTTTTTTCTGATAAAGAGTTAACTCGATCATGGTTTGAGCAAGTTCTGAATCCTCCAGGTGCTGCTCTCAGGCTGCTCAGCAGGAGGCCTAGCTACATTCTTCCACTGTGATGACCTCGAGGAGCGCCTTGGAGGTGCCGCCACAGTGAAATGCATGAGCGACGCCGGGTTTTTCCTTGATGTGTAACGCTGGAGCTAATCAAGCTAACAAATTACTTTTGCAAGATGGAACTTTTAGTCAAATAGGTTGAAAAAACTTATTTTGCAGGGATGACATTTCTGGCAACAACACCATTAGGCCTTTCTTTAGCAGCCTAGTTGCTTTGCAGGTTTTGTTCACCAGTAAAACTCCTCTCCACAAACCAATATAGCAACTTCTCCGACATTTCAAGCTTTTTTAAAGTGGGTTTTTAATTATTAACTTTTTATGTAGGGGGCTGAGAAGAATTTGAACAAAGACTGTTTGAATTCAACACTCAATCCTTATCAGGTCAGGGCTCTTTGCATTCCTACTCCTTTCAGACTGCTGTGTCACATTAGTAACACTGCTGTTTTACTCATTATACTTTCCACCCCTTATATGCAGTGCTTTTTCCCGCAATACGCCTTTCAATACATTAAAACCCCCTATTTCATCTTGAATTCAGCTTACGACGTATATCAGGTAAAAAGAGATTGCACTAAATATTTTTCAGCATCTGACCACTAGTAATAATATTTTGTTTGTTGGACAGTTCCATCACATCTTTGTGCCCCCTTCTTCTGATCCTAGAGGTCAATGGAGTCGCTGTAAGGCGGACCCTAGCGCATGCAATGCATCCCAAATTGAGACTCTCCAAGGTTACAGTTTGTGCTTTATACATTGTGCAATGTGCACCAAACCGACGGTTGTAAGATTCTTCATTAAGTTACTGTCTTGAGGAATTTGGCTGCAGACCTGAGAAGTGCAATGCTAACAGCTCTGAAACCGTTTGAAGACGAACCGGAGGTGGGGATGTTCATCAATTCTTGTTTTGCACATTGCCAGAGCGAGCTGCAGGACACATGGTTTGCACCAAATTCCCCAATACTAGACAATGAGGTACTAGTAACTAATATATGAGAACAAGCTGTATGATTGTGGGTCTTTTAGCAATGGACGCTTGCACTAAAATCTTTTTGGTCTTTCAGACAATTGCAGAACTGGTCGGTGATTGGTACTTTGAAAGGGACGTCGCCCAAGAAATCGACTGCGCCTATCCCTGTGACTCAACTTGTCACAACATTATACCATTTAATCAGGTTAGTTACTGGAAACTACAAAACTAAATGCAAGGGTCAGTGCTTGAGTTGGGGGTTTAGATACTTGCAACCATACATGCAAGCATATGATCAAATGTGTCTTGCACAAATGGAAAGATGCCTATAGTCGAATTATTCAAGAAATAAGATGTTCTTTTGCGGGGGTTTTTCTGAGCAACCAGGAACTCTGCCTTTTAATTAACAAGGCCACTTCGGATTGAAAAAAAATCGTAGGAATTTTGGAGGATATCCATAGCAATTTTTCCTATGAAATGCCTTTGGTTTATAGGATTGATCCCATCAATCCTCATTTTATTTTTCCTTTGAGAAGTCCCATGCACTCAGACTCTACCTTTCTCTACTCTTTGTCACCATTCCTTTGAAATTCATGTACTTGTTTCCTATGCACCATCCAAAGACACGTCTTACAAAATTCTTGCGTTTTAAAATCCTGTAGGAATTAAAGTGCATGACATCTCAATCATTTGTCTTTCCTATTCCTACGTTATAAAAATCCTGCACTCTAGAGAGGTCCTAAGTAGAAAAGACAAGTGCTTGTATTTCCTGTAATTGCATTGTTATTTCTGCAGGTCAAATTTGACCATATTTTGCATGATATTTTGCAGGTGCACAGACATTATAAACAGGGCCACTAGATGGGTACAACACGATTTGTAGGTCTTATTAATGGTGTTCTTCAATAATTTTTCAAAGAAAAACTAAGAAGTTGCAAGACAGAGAGAAGCATGGTTATGCAAGATACATGTATAGGTTGTATTCATAGTGTTCTTCAATTCAATACAAAACAACTTGGAATTTTAGTATGCATTGCTAAGTTCATCATGTATACTACATAAACAACGCAACTTAGACTAAATAGCTTAGGGCTACTATGGAGCTAGCATGTCTTGGGTTCAAATTCTTTGTTTGCATGTTTTTATTTTAGTACTCTTTGGCATTTTTCCATCGTTAGAATAATTCTTTGGTTTTTATATCTCTAATGCCTCTTTCATATTTTGACACTGTTATAAGTAACTCAATAGTCATTACAATCTTTGCAAGAGTAGAGCTACAACGGGGCAAGGGGCCTTGGCCTCCCTATACCCCCGTTCCATTAATCATTACAACAAGTCTTTCATATAACTATCAGAACAAACTAAATGATGAGACCTTAATATACTGTAGTGCAATTATCTGCATATCAACTTATTGTTGATCCATACACAAAGTACACAAGTTGCACAGTTAGGAGTGCTTTTGTCTACATGATTTTAGAAAAGATTAATTCAAATATATGCCACTACCGATTTTACATATTCGAAAAATGTCAATGTTAAATTAATGTAAAAACGCCGCTGCTTGATACTTTGAATGAACCCTTGTTGTGGTGACTTTTTGGTAAGAGATTTTGAAAAATGTCATTTTTTCATATGTGAAGTTGGCACTACCGCATATCAAATTAACGCGTAGGAATATGAAAAACACAAAAATTAGATCATGCCATGATGAACTCTGTCAAATGTGTAATAGATTTTTGGTTACAACAAATGAAAAACACGATTCAAATTCAATATAAACAACAAACTACATAGGAGATATCCTAAGAACATGATCCTACAAAATTCCAATAAAATGTTTTGAATCTAAGATTGTATGTGTCGGTGCACCACACACCAATTTGGTGCAATCAACCACTGTCAATAAAGGATTAATATTTAACCATAGAGTCGAGGGGCACGAAAGATAACCTTGCAAAACGTAATGGGCAGGGAAGCAAAAATGTGTGTTCTGTCATCATGACGAAAATATAAATCATTTATTTTCCAATGTAACTTTGCTAATTCTATATGGTCAGCACTCCAGATGAGGCCTACCTTATACTCTCCCCGTAGCGTTGCGAATATTTTCATCGCTTAGATGGTTGGGTCGGTCAGACTAGAAGATGGTTGGGTCGGTCGGACTAGAAGAACAGTTTAGTGCAAAACCGACGGTTGGACTGCGGTCTGCCTGGTTTATTCCGGCCCACTGACGTGAATGGTCCTCCACACTTAAGGAACCGGCTGAGGCTTTAGTTCCAGTTTATTCTGGTTGAGAGCGGTCGGGTCCCCGGTTTTTAAAACTAGGTGTGAGAGGATTTGGTTAACACCCAATTCCCATAATTTTTCAGAAATACTTTTCCCCTACAATATACTAGCATGAATTAGAGTTTTTATCTTAGACAAAATGAGATGGTTGGTGGGGATATCTAGGAATTATCCCCTCTAATTGCCTAAAATACACTAAGAGTATGAGGATTTTCCAGGAGCCGGGATAATCCCCTCCAATTCTCTAAGATATACTAGAATTAAACGAGGCCTAATCGTACTTCAGTTCCAAATCAGCCTACCAGAAGCGAGAATGTCATGTTCCAACTTCCAACTAGCTAGACCAGCCTAGCCCTTTCATCTGGATCAATGGCCGGGAAGAACCAGAACGAGTCACCGGCGGTGAACACGCCTTCTCGGTGATTCATCTTCTTCTTCAGCACCAGCACATCATCCGACCCGTCGTCCACCCTCGTCTCCGCCCAGAACCACGCGGGCTTAGCAATGCCACGGTGTACGTCAGCGAGACTTAACGACGGTTGGTGCGCGAACAGCACCATGCCAGGCGGGCGGCCGGTGGCCGGCGGCACGAATGCTGAGCACCCTCGGCCAAGCAGCAGGACGCGATCCCCGGCGACGCGGTCCGGCGCCCACATCCTCTTTTCCCAGTCCAGCCTGAAGAGCGCGACGCGGGCGTGGTGTTCGTCCGTCAGCACGAGGTGGATGTGCCGGAACGACTCAACGAGGTAGTGGCGCATGCTCCTCTCACCGAACGGGAGCGGGCACGCCGTGTTCCGGCGCTCCACCTTGGGCTCCAGGTCAGCGAGGTCCGCGCGCCAGACCTTCCTCCTGCCGTCGACCAGGTACACCATGGCGCCGACGGAGACGATGTCGCTGGCGGCCGCGTCGTAGCGGAACCCCGGGGCGCGCAGGGTGCGCCACCCCTGGTCCTGCTGGCCGGGGCGGCAGTAGGCGACGAGCCTGTCGGTGGCGACGACGAGGAAGCACGCCCTGCGGTTGGCCGGCGAGGCTGTCAGCGCGGCGTGGAACCGCCCGTTGCCGCCGCACTTGTCCCCGAACGGCCACGACAGGATCACCCGCGCGCCGGATACGGGGTTGACGAGCAGGAGGCGGCGCGGCGCGTCCACCGCGACGAAGACGAGCCAGCCGCACGCGGAGGACGCGACGCAGTGGTGGTAGCCCTCCCCGGGGACGTCGTACGCGTAGGGCCGGCCCCCCGGGATGTCGTAGAACTGGCGGCGCACGGTAACCGGCGCGGGCGCGTCGGGGTCGGCGGGGCCCGGCTCCGGGAGCATGAGCCACGGGAAGGGCGGCGGCGGGCGGCCGATGCGGCGGGAGAAGAAGCGCCACGATTGGCAGACGAGGCGGATCCTGAGGTGGTCCGCGAAGCTGACGTAGGGGGCGAGCGCGGCGAAGAGGCGGTCGCCGGGGAGAACTCCCCTAGGGTTTTTCCCCGCTGGATCGGGAGGCGGCGCCGCCATCGCCGGCCGTCGGGTGGATCGACGCATGCAAAGCGACTGAGACGAAGGAGGCGAAGGAACGGGCTGGATCGATCGACTGGCCTCCTGGATCTCCTCCGCCGCACGCGCCGAAACGATTTATCATCTCGCGCCCGCCGCAATGCTAATAAATGTATCGGATTTATATTTGATTTGATTTGATTGGATTTTGGAATTACGTTTCAAAACCAAATCTTGCTGCCTCCATGATATATTTACCAATCAATGCATCCTCTCACTCTTTGATTCGCAGGGATGTAATAATTGAAAATTAAAACCTCCATAATTGGAAAAACATAAAAGGAAGGAAACCAATTGTTGCCTTTTTAATGGACTGCAGCAAATGGACGTTTCCGTGCTAATTCGCGTTCAAACAATAAGTAGTAGCATATCTCAAAAGTGGTCCGCAATTAATTACTCATTTAAAATTCTAAATCTTATTACAGGTAAAGATAAAATGGAATCAAATTTTCCAAACAAGAGGAAGATTTTCCTTCCTTTATTTAGAAGGAAGATCTTTTAGGTGCGAAATCTACATGGGCTGAGAAGAACTAACCAGCTGCCTACTATCACGGCAGAGTGGACTTTCACTGGGCTATTTTTCTCCTAGCTTTCAAGTCCACTTACCTGCTTTCCGGGCCATTTCCCCTATGCCCCGTACTGAAGAAGCCCATCCACCTACTAAACAAAAACGCTGGAAATTCTTAGAAAAAGGGTTCCTTCGCAAAGGTCCACGCGCGTACGCTCCGGTGCTGACAAGTGTCGTAATTTCATTCGTTTCTGCTCCCACCTTTTCTCCACGCGGTGACAAGTGGCAGCTCACTGGTGGTGGGCAGAGGGTTATACATGCATTTATTTTGAGATTCGTTTTTTTTAAACGAAATATCTTGAGAACCGTTTATCCAATTTACGAACCGTTTTCACTTTTGAACTCCTCGCGTCGAGATCTTCAAAACTAGATCCCATATTGATAGGTTTCGACAAACTTTTTTTTTACTTCGGATTGTGTATGTTTTGTACACCCTAAGTGTAGTCGTACGTACAAACTGAATTTTGTAGTTGTACGTACAACTTGCTACGTGTAGTTGTTTGTACAACCCGAATGTATTTCTACGTACAACATGTCATGTGTTGCTGTACAACCCGGTGTATGTTGTTGTACAACCCGGTCTGTGTGTTGTTGTATAACTCGGTTTTCGTTGCTGTACAACGCGGTGTCCGTTGCTGTACAACACGGTCTCCGTTGCTGTACAACCCGATCGGGGTTGCTGTACGTACAAACTGATTTGTGTTGCTGTACAACCCGGTCTGTGTTGTTGTACAGCCCGGTCTGCGTTGATGTACATCCCGTTCTGCGTTGATGTATTATCCTAGTTTGTGTTTTGTGCAAATTTAATAATAGATCCAGATTTAGATCTGAATTTGAATCTGGATCTGTCCATGCGCGGGACCGCCTCAATTTGCGTGTCCACGTGGCGACAGCAACTCACGCTCGGGACCACGAAATAGACCTTCACGAAGACCACCCTTTCCCTATTCCAACCCAAAAACGCTTTGCCAGCAAAGAAGAGAAGTATTTTACTGGGCTAGGCCACGGCTTCTTGGAAGCCCAATCTCACACACTAAGGCCAACGTCGTTTCATTTTCAGACGACCGAAGAACTATGGCATGAAATGGTACCTCTGCCACAGCCCCTATTCTCAAACAAAATTCTGAATTTTCAATATATTAAGGGATGTTTGGTTTCAAAAGAATGGATGTTTGGTTTCACAGGAATCTAGAGCGTAGGAATAGAAGAAACTCAAAATTATGATAAAAATGCATGTACAAACATAGGATTAACTTGTGGTCGCATTCAGTTCGTAAGATTCTAAACAATTTAGGAATATCATCATGAAAGAAATGCACCAGATCATCAAATTCATAGGAATATTTTAAAGTCTGGTGTCCGGTTCATGTTAATTAGTTAAACGTATGATTTCTAGTAAACATAATCAAATTAATATGAGACTAGTATGAGTAAATATAACTTACTAGGATGGTATAATAATTCTACTAAAGACCTCAATCGTGTTCTTCATGCGTGAGCATTTGAGAAGGAGATCCAAATGGATTGTAAGTTCTTTTGATTTGCTTCAAACTGAGATTGACGTATTTTTGTGTCTGTGTTTTTTCCTTTGTCATCATTCCTTTGAACGGAACATACGAACAATGACACTACATGAAAATACTCCCTCCGTTTAAAAATAATTATCTCAAGTTTGTCAAAAAAAAGATGTATCTAGACAAAACCATATCTAGATACATATTCTTTTTGACAAACTTGACACACTTATTTATGGACGGAGTGAGTATAATAATATTTCTATGAACCAAAGAAGCCATGCGTGTTTGTTCAAAAATCACCATTAAATGTTATTCACATGCAAATTAGAAAAAAAGAGGGATTAAGATGGATTGTGAAATCACTCGCAAAAAAAATTGATGGATTGTGAAACTAAGATCAATCAAATTCACTCCCATTAATAAAGCTGATGAATAGGAGTAGAAAAATACGTACACTTCTACGTTTTTCCTCTATTTTTTTTCCTTCAAACGACTCTGTGCAGTCTCCTGGTACCCTGCACTTGTGCTCCGTGAACTTGTCTCCCTGGGAATTGGGAAACACAACAACCTGCAAAGTGTCAACTCCTTTTAAAATGTAGAGGCAACCAGCCAGCAAAGGACACCAGTCACGAGCCTGATGTTGGTTGGAATTGGCCTTGCGACTGCCAGACGCATGGTCAACTTCGAACCATACTTTTTAGTAAATTTATAAAATGCGGGTTGTGGCGGCTTCGTGCCATGCACGTACACAACCTACCCACCCGGTAACATGCAATCAGGGAGCATCGTGACGGCCACGCAGTGCCCACCACTAGGCTAAACCTAGACGTTTTTTTTAGATGAAAATAGACAGTCGCTAATCAGAGAGAAGGAAAACGTTTTGGCATCAACTTAGGCGTGCTCACCGTACGTGTAGTCTGTAGAGGCGGCGTTGATCCCGCGGCTTGATCTGTGGGCAGGGCGAGACAGCGCCTCCTGTACGTGCGAGCTTGCAAGAATAATATCTTCCACAGATACTGCTAATTGTTTTGGTAGCTCGTTAACCAGCATCTGTGTTCGAAAAGAAAACAACAATCATTTTTTAAAAACAGCAATCGTCTCTGAACCTCTTAATCAATTGCCTTCCGATTCTTTTTTATTTTGAAACTGTGCAGGAGGCTTGGCTTTTCATTTATATAGAAGAAGTGAATTGACCACTTTATAAGAAAAACTGGTTGAAAATAGGATACAACAACGTAACACACCACGCCGGTTTTGAGGCCACGCACCACACAAATCGACGACCTAACCGCCCAAGCGGCCAAGGTCGACACCCCACTCCTCTACACAATAGCGGAGGCGAAAACTGGAGCCGCCGCTCCGACATTCACGCTGACCACGGGGCACGCACCACACATGTCGACGTTGAAACCGTCCAAGCAGGGAAATTCGACACCCTAGCACCTCAACGCGACGCAACGGAGACGAGATCGGAGCCGATGCTCCGACATCCACGCCGGCCCCAATGCCGTGCACCACCTAGTCGAAGACGAGAAGTTCGTCCCAGGTCACCACCAAGACCCACACGGGTCCCTCTGGCCGGCGAGCATCCAAGACGAGGCCCCAACAGGAATACGACGCCCAAGCGTTACCCTCGCCCGGTCAACAAAGGATCTGGGGTTTCCCCCAAAAGTTTCCGGACGAAGGAGTGAGAGCACCGCCACGACAACGCTTTCAAGAAGGAAATGGCGTCAGGGGACGTTATCGTCGCCTGTCCTGGCCGACGACCAAAACAAGGTTTTCACCCGACAGAGAAACACAAACCGCCCGCCCACACGGGGACCGACAAGCCCACCAACACCGACCCCCCCGCGCGCACAACGACCCA
This sequence comes from Poa annua, assembly GCA_026929855.1. NCBI lineage: Eukaryota > Viridiplantae > Streptophyta > Magnoliopsida > Poales > Poaceae > Poa > Poa annua. Next base: position 70,659,664 of record CM049431.1, on the reverse strand, counting down.
CGGCCACCAAACAGAGCTAGGCGCCGGGGCCTAGGTCCGCCTCGCGCTGAGCCACCTCCTAACTCAGCGCGCCACCACCACCAAATCCGGGGCCGCCGCCCCGGCGTCCAATTCTTGGTGTTCCCAGTTTCTTGCTTTTGCGTTTTTGTTAGGGCTTTCTTATGTAGTTCTTCTGAGAGCTGGGCTGGCAAAACCCCTTGTTCTATTATCGTTCGATAGTGCAACCCAACTTCATGTTGAAGTCGAGTGAAAACTTTTTGCCTTACGATGGATCTCACATTAGCTAGGCTTCAACGCTAAATTTTACTTGCTTCTAACTTCTTGAATTTTATCACAGGAAAAGCCCTACGAACTTGAGTACTATTTTTTTTTGAAACCGAAGGCAAAAGCTTTGCCTTATCATTTTATTAAGAAGAAAGTGACCGGTTTATTATGGAAGAAACCGGGCAAAAACCGTACACCAATACAATCCCACGGGGCAAGCCCGGACAACCTCGAGAACAACAGAGCCAAGCTCTCGACACATGATCACTCCACAAAGATCCGGTCAACCGACCACCCTTGCCGGAGAGAAGAAGCCGCAACTGCTATGGGAGGAGCAGGTGTGGGACACTCTGACGCAGATGAGGAGACCAACCCTCGAGTGCGCTCACTGCCTGTTGCCCGTCATCGTACACCGCAGTTTCGACTTCGCAGCAACAAACAAGCAAAACGAACCCATCGACCCTGTCGGAGTAGAGCTGCCAACACCAACCTCACCTCCATAGGAGGCACAAAGTTCTCGGGCCGCGGCCCTGACATCCACCGCTCTAGTATGCCGTGCACACAGCCAGCACCACCTTTCGGGGGGCCGCCACCCCGACATTACAACGCTCAAACTCGAGCTGCAACGCCGCACGTGAAGGGAATATGCCCTAGAGGCACTTAATAAACATAGTTTATTGGCAATATCCCAATTGTTCATTATATGTTTTATACCATGCTATAACTGTATTAAGCGAAAACATTAATACAGGTGTGTTAGATAAACAACCAAGTCCCTAGTAGCCTCTACTAAGACCAGTTTCGTTGCGCGATTGATGATCGAGGTTTTCCGATCATAGGGCATGGCGCTGGTCGGCAATGGAAGTCATATCGTTAGGTGTAACGATGTGATGGACATACCCAGTATTTATAGAACATAGTCATTACGCCTTAAGACCGTGAGATCAACTCTTATTGTTATCCCTGGAAGATACTTTGATCGCACCAAACGTCATATCTTATATAGTATGACAATAACGGTGATACTTTTGGGTATCGGAAGGGGGTAGTTGAGACGAGGGGTCAACAGCGGGATTTGTCAGTCCGCATAGCCGGATAGATACTCTAGGTCCCACTCGGTGAGATTATGTCAAATGAGTTTGCAAACATGTGACTAGGTCACCAGCTGACATAATATCAAAGACAAGTAGAAGATAGCGATGTCGGTAACGAGATCATGCAAGGTATGGAGATATCTGAGAATGATGCTCGGACGCGCTAAGTATCGGCATGACAAAGGGTTTAAGACTAGACGTCCAGTTTGATAGATGAAAGTCATTCGTTATATCACAAGGATTAATTCATGGGGTCCAGGCCTACGAGTTAGTCATTGATCATAGAGGAGTCTTGATCATACCTGTTATTATATCGAACCGCTAGGGTAACACACTTAAGGGGTTTCGACAAGACAACCGGAAAGGAAAGAGATCACCGGGAACGTCCCGGGAATGGTTCGATGGAGATCGGGCAGCGACGAAAGAGTTTTGGGAGCTAGAATAAATTATATATAATATGTTTGATATTAATTAGTGTAATTAATGTCTAAATATGATTTTATATATTTATTTTCGAATTTTAAAATGCAGATTTCCCTAAATGGGCCTTCTAGTGGAAAGAAGACCCATGAGGGGGGGAAGCTTCCCCCAAGGGAGGGGGGGCTGATTCGGCCAGCCCCTAGTGGGCCACAAGGGGCCCACTAGGGCCGGCGCACCAAGGCTAGCCGCACCAGGCATGTGGGATAGTCCCACATTGCCTGGCTGGCAAGGTTGGCTCCCCCTGGGAGCCTATATAAGAAGGGGCACCCCTGGCCTTTTAATTCACCAATTAATTCCCTAATTCTCTCTCGATCTCGTGATTCCCTTTGTCGGAGTCGCGCCGAGTAGAGGAGGGGGGTCTCTTCCACCATATCCCGCTGCCGCGCTGCTGGTGTTCCGGTCCAAGTCTTCCGCTGCTCGTCCAGGACTGGAGCTTCGGAAGCCGTCGTCTCCACCGTATGTGTGTGACGCCCTGCGAGGTGCTGCGCTAGCGGTACTCGGAGGCCTACTTCCTCCACCCGACCTCGGGGTCGTCTTCGTCGCGTCGAGTTCTCCGCGACCTAGAGGTCGGCTACGTCGTCTTCGTCGTCAACGCTTGTGCGGGAGCGTAATCCCCGCTAGTCGGTCTACGATGGTATGTATTCCGATCTCCGCCGTACTTCTATATCTGCATAGTGTAGATCTTGGCTAGTTTAAGGATATCGTTGCTAGGTTTTTTTTTATCTGCACACGATCCCCTTCAGTGGTATCAGAGCCGATCTATCGTAGATATAGTTGTACGCTGTTAGAACCCGTGTTCTGCACAGGGGCACCGTTCCTGTTATTTGCTACCCTCTATCGTGCACTTGTGATTTCAGCGGCATCGAGTTGATGAAGCGGCCCGGACCGACTTTACGCGTACGCTTACGCGAGACTGGTTCCACTACTGACATACGGCTTGTACCGTATCTGTGGCTGGCGGGTGCCTGTTTCTCTCTTTTTAGTTGGCTTTGCATTTTCAATGGAGGGCCCGAAAGGGATGCTTAAACATGCAATTATTGGATCGTTGTTGTGGTCATAAGGTTCGTAGGTATGAAGCGGTTCTATTTACGAAAGCCCCGAGCCACGTAAAATATGCAAAAGATAAAGTAGAAGCGTCTAACTTTATTTTTGCAGGGGCTATGTGATATGGTCAAGGTAGGTTTATTAAATTGTTTATAAACTGTGGGCGCCAAGAAGACTATGGCGCAATGGACTATATCACATTGCATTACATTTGATGTTTTCTGTGCATCTTATATTGTGTGATTGTATATATAGTATATATTAGTTACACGGCGGTAGCTATATAAGATGATCCCTTCAAAATACCACTTGTGTTCTCCCTCCAACGCGCACCACCAAGAAACTTCTACGTTATGAGGCAGGCCATGATAATCGGGTGTCAGACATTTCGCCGTTCGCATACAGTGGGTGTAAGCCATGTTGCACAAGCGTCATCGTGGAGGTTTTTGGTGGCGAGCCTAGCATATTCAGAAATATGGCCTCGGAACAGGGAGACCGAAAGGTCGAACACGAGTCACAAAATTGGTGTGGCGGACAATTGTCTACTCTTGAAGTTGTGCCGCCGGCTCTGATGATGAGGGGTGGTGCAATGGATGGGGGTCGTGTAATCGCTTAAACGACCAGGAGGGATGTTCGTTTGAGTGGGAGTTCGAATAGTTATTTTCTAAAACACTAGAACTCATAATATAATGAACAATCTGTTTTGCAAACCTTTATAGATATTAACCATTGTGATATCATCTTTTCAAATTAGGCGCATTCCTGCGATTGAGAAACTTAAAAGGTTGGGTCCAAACTTCATAGTTTTATGCTTTAGCTTGAGGATACTCCTTGTGTTAAACCGTTAGCTCTTTGTGTTACAATACCCGTTAGGAGATAAACCCGGAGATTCCGCTAACAAAACATAATTTGGATTATCGGATTTTGTGCGGATGATATCATCATAGTCCAGTGTATGCTATGATCTCTGCCATAAAGAACCAACGGTGGGTACGAGTTTTTAGATCGCGAACATATGATATGGTCGCTAAACTCGGGGTACCCCAAACGTTGGGTTGATGAAGTTTATCGATACGTTAACTGATTGTCTTCCCAACCAAGATGGAAGAGAATACACACATTGAGAGAGCATGTGGCGGTCATACTTAATGACATATGTTCATAATTAATGAACATTAAGACGCCTCGCTCAGCTCAATCACTGGATGAGAGACATTGTTGCCAAGTGCAAATCCTCTGTCATAGACTATGTCATGCAAGGGGAATCGTTCACCTTCATGGTTCTTGATTATGGTGGAAGTATCAAGAAAATGAAACAGATCGCCGGAAGTCATCAATGATGATGGTGTATATATGATATACATGTTATGAATGTTTTAGCTAAGCAAGTACTCGCAGTAGTGACTAAGTTTTGAACTAGTCATGTTTTATGAAAAACCAGGTTTACTGCTTGAGTAGCTTGAAAGGATGAGGCGACATTGCGTGTTGATAATGGCAATCAAGTTGTTGTGGTGGCCATAAACACTCTCCCTCTAGATCTACCATTTGGGTAAATTCTTTATGATCGCCTGTTAGTATGATCGTTACAAGTGTGTCTCCTCTAGCGAGACACTTGTTCATACATGATAGTGACAAATTGGTGTCCTATATTTATGAAGTAATGATCATATGCCAATTTGAATTTAGATGGTAGAAGCTCCCACATTCATAATATTAATGCCAAATGATACAAACTTAATAAACACACCACATATATGTGGCACTACCGTTTAGTCATGTCAATATTATAGTCAATGCATTAGCTGCATACCGGATGGACCTACAAGTCCTAAGATTTGATCTTTTGACACTTGCAAAATAAGTGTGACACCGTTTTCGGAAAGCGGGCATATAACTTATTGATAGTCATACATAGAGATGTATGTGGTTCAATGAAGTAATTGACGAGTAGTGGAGATCTTTATTTCGTGAACTTCACTGAACGTTTTGAGTATAGCTTGTTGAGAATCGTGAATTTCGGTGTATGTGAATTAATGAAGTACTTTTACGCGTAGTGGAAGTCTTTATTTCATATACTTCATGAACATTCAAATAGATATATGGATATCCACTCGAAGAATGTTGGCCTGGAAATTTTGATTCAATCAAACAAGTCCAGAATGAAGTAGGAAATAAACTTAACAAGAAAATCAAGTTCCCGCGATACATATCGAGGAAATGAAGATTTGAGTTATAATGTTGGCACATCATTGGAAGACTTGTGAGAAGAGTTCCACAAATTACGTCGCATGGAACACCATAGTGTTATAGTGTGTTAGGACGTCGTAATTGCACCATATTGGATAGTGTGTGGTAAATAAATCTCTTACGGAATTATTGTGATCATTAGAGTCATATGGTAGAAACGTAAACACTCACGTTAGCAAATAGGGAAACCATTTGAATCCATGGAGACAGTGCCATACGAGTGATGGCATGGCTTTTGAGCCTGGATTGTCGTTTCAGCAATTTAGTGTTTCGATGTAATCGAACCTAAAATGGATTAATCTTTGTAGTATACTCTACCTAAAGAGTTAGTTGGGTACATGTCTCACGACATAGGCAAAACAGTTGCCGGGATATACCTTGCGAAAGAAATAGTTTCTTGTCCGAGGGTATAAGTGAGAAAGAAAGTAGAGCAAGACGAAGTTGGTGAACTTCTTCTCCAGACATCAGAATGGTGCAACTGAAAGTGTGTTCGGTGTCAGGCTCCATAGCTTGAAAAAGCTGATGATTCAAGATCATGATCTTCTGAGCTCATACTAAGAGCGTAGGCATACGAGGTTGTGTTTCACACTGTGTGTTACAACAATCTTGTTATGAAGGTCATATTAATAGAATATGATAGACTTACGAACTACGAAGAAGAGATGGTGGACCTAAGTCCGAGAAATGGCTATGAGTCATTTGTGATCCGAAATAAAATCCATATACGATTACCAGGTATTGACTTGGGAGATCTTCTTGATGGCATCTAGGATGTTAATAGTATATGGAATTTTATGAGAGAGTAGACATTGAGCAGATTCGATTTGTCGTGAAACAGTGCCGACAGACCACATGAGAGTTTGTCTCAAGTGGCGAAGCCTAAATCTATTCTGGGTCGTTTAGCAATCACTATAATTTCGAATGAGAAATTGATAGATGGATAAGGAAACCATGTTTCTTAATAGTGTCATTAAGAAAGAGTTGGTGATCCTGAGGATGCTAAACATGTATGCAAACTTCGGTGGTCCATTCATGGGCTGAAGCAAGCATATCGGAGCTGGAATCTTCACTTTGATAATGTGATCAAAGGATTTTGGAGTTGTCCAAAATAGTTGAAGAAAGCTACATTTGCAAAGAAGTGAGTGGGAGCGAAGTAGCTTTCCTTGATCTTATATGCGGAAGGCATATTTGAGTGGGAGCTAAGTAGCTTTCCTTGATCTTATATGCGGAAGGCATATTTGAGTGGGAGCTAGGTGTCATTTGTGATTTTGTATGTAACGACATATTGAATGACACAGATCCTCTAGTAGAGTGTAAAGGATTATTTAAGTGATTAAATTTTCTGTGAAATGAAGTTAGGAGTATTAGGCATCCGATTTATAATTGTATAGATCGTAAGGGGCTTAATAACATTAAGTCGGAATATTTCCTTAGTCAAGATTCTGAAGTGTTTCAAAATAGGACAAGCAAAGAAAGAGGTTCTTACTTGTATGACTAGGAAAAATATTAATTTTATCTTGGCTTTTTCAGTGATAGAAAATGATGTTCGACATTCTCTATGTATCACACATAGAGTCTATCAGATAGAAAGCTCGACTTAGTGTGACCCAAGTTCTTGGTTGAAGAACAGGTTCTAGAGTGATCCTTGTGTGGATCAATGAACAAATGTTAAGTTTATTCTTCAGTGTCTATGAGAACTGAAGATAGGTTTTCTAGTAAAGGGTAAGAGTGGAAAGACAACTTGCCGTAAAGCGGTTACGATGATGCAAGTTATGACACTGACCCATGCGACTAGAAATCTCATATAGGAGATGTCCTTTATTTTGAAAATAGACATGGTTAGTTTGCGAAGTCGCATATCAATGCATTGTCGCATAATCTACATAGGTATAGAAATATATCACGACTTCAGAAGTAGCAAGTGTGATTGGACTTACCAGTTTTCCGAGCGTAGATGGTCCCCTTAATAGATCTCTTAGACTTTTAAGGCCCATGCTACGCGAATGCTCGAGTCTCACTCCATCCACTGGGATATATTTCACCGTCATCGTAAGATACAGGGTGATGTCAAACTAGGTGACATAGAAGTGTTGCAAAGCACATATAGGTCTCAATGTGTGAGATCTATTGACTGTATTCCTCTTCCACGAGGCGAGCAGGCACCAAGATGCTATGGGTGTTGAGCTTTTACCAAGTTGTAAACTAGATTAAGTGTTACTCTAGTGCAAGTGGGAGACTGAAGGGAATATGCCCTACAGGCACTTAATAAACATAGTTTATTGGAAATATCCCAATCGTTCATTATATGTTTTATATCATGCTATAACTGTATTAAGCGAAAAAATTAATACAGGTGTGTTAGATAAACAACCAGGTCCCTAGTAGGCTCTAGTAAGACTAGTTTCGTTGCGTGATTGATGATCGAGGTTTTCCGATCATAGGGCATGGCGCCGGTCGGCAATGGAAGTCATATCGTTAGGTGTAACGAAGTGATGGACATACCCAGTATTTATAGGACATAGTCATTACGCCTTAAGACCGTGAGATCAACTCTTATTGTTATCCCTGAAAGATACTTTGATCGCACCAAACGTCATATCTTATATAGTGTGACAATAACGGTGATACTTTTGGGTATCGGAAGGGGGTAGTTGAGACGAGGGGTCAACAACGGGATTTGTCAGTCCGCATAGCCGGATAGATACTCTAGGGCCCACTCGGTGAGATTATGTCAAATGAGTTTGCAAACATGTGACTAGGTCACTAGCTGACATAATATCAAAGACGAGTAGAAGATAGCGACGTCGGTAACGAGATCATGCAAGGTATGGAGATATCTGAGAATGATGCTCGGACGCGCTAAGTATCGACATGACAAAGGGTTTAAGACTAGACGTCCAGGTTTGATAGATGAAAGTCATTCGTTATATCACAGGGATTAATTCATGGGGTCCAGGCCTACGAGTTAGTCATTGATCATAGAGGAGTCTTGATCATACATGTTATTATATCGAACCGCTAGGGTAACACACTTAAGGGGTTTCGACAAGACAACCGGAAAGGAAAGAGATCACCGGGAACGTCCCGGGAATGGTCTGATGGAGATCGGGCAGCGACGAAAGAGTTTTCGGATCTAGAATAAATTATATATAATATGTTTGATATTAATTAGTGTAATTAATGTCTAAATATGATTTTATATATTTATTTTCGAATTTTTAAAGGCAGGTTTCCCTAAATGGGCCTTCTAGTGGAAAGAAGGCCAGGGAGGGGGGGCTGGTTCGGCCAGCCCCTAGTGGGCCACAAGGGGCCCACTAGGGCCGGCGCACCAAGGCTAGCCGCACCAGGCATGTGGGATAGTCCCACATTGCCTGGCTGGAAAGGTTGGCTCCCCCCGGGAGCCTATATAAGAAGGGGCACCCCTGGCCTTTTAATTCACCAATTAATTCCCTAATTCTCTCTCGATCTCGTGATTCCCTTTGTCTGGGTCGCGCCGAGTATAGGAGGGGGATCTCTTCCACCATAGCCCGCTGTCGCGCTGCTGGTGTTCCGGTCCAAGTCTTCCGCTGCTCGTCCTGGACTGGAGCTTCGGAGGCCGTCGTCTCCACCGTATGTGTGTGACGCCCTGCGAGGTGCTGCGCTAGCGGTACTCGGAGACCTACTTCCTCCACCCGACCTCGGGGTCATCTTCGTCGTCTTCATCGCGCCGAGTTCTCCGCGACCTAGAGGTCGGCTTCGTCGTCTTCGTCGGCAACGCTTGTGCGGGAGCGTAATCCCCGCTATTCGTTCTACGAGGGTATGTATTCCGATCTCCGCCGTACTTCTATATCTGCATAGGGTAGATCTTGGCTAGTTTAAGGATATCGTTGCTAGGAAATTTTTTGTTTTCTGCACACGATCCCCTTCAACACGACCCAAAATCCTATAGCCCGAGCTACACAGGACCACTGCCCCGTAGACCACGACCGCCACACCATGCCCAGGGCCGCCGCCCCGACGTAAAGTCCAACCATCCCAGCTGGGATGCGTCGACCGAGCCGATAACCCTGCCGCCCCTACAGCTCAATGCCACCACCCAAAGCCGTGCCAAGCCGCAACCCTGCCTCATGGAGCTACCACTGCACCACTGCCCGAGGCCGCCGCCTTGACGCACATCCACCATCTCGGAGCCGCTGCCCCGACATCCACAGTCCTAGAGGAGATGGGTTACTCATGCAACAGCAGCAGACTCTCCCTCCAAAGCAGCGCCTCCAAGAAGGTCACGACATAACTGCCATCGTCGCTCGCTCCGGTTGGAGCTTGGGTTTTCACCCGGAGGGACCAAGCCTCTCGAATGGAGAGGAAAGAGCTCCACAACAACGCCTTCAAGAAGGTAAACGACGCCCCAGGGGACGTCGCCGCTGCCGGCACCAAAGATTGGGCAAAGCTTTCACCGGAACCTTCCATCCATCGAGGACTAAGCACATAACAAACGCTATCTCCACCGTCCGCGAGGCCGCCCTTCACTGCTGCCACGAACCGACCTCCCCCACCGCCACCATCCAACGACCAGCCTGCCGCTTGCCCTCCCGGCGCCCTTGAAGGGGACCGTGTGCAGAAAACAAAAAAATTCCTAGCAACGATATCCTTAAACTAGCCAAGATCTACACTATGCAGATATAGTAGTACGACGGAGATCGGAATACATACCCTCGTAGACCGAATAGCGGGGATTACGCTCCCGCACAAGCGTTGACGACGAAGACGACGTAGCCGACCTCTAGGTCGCAAAGAACTCGGCGCGACGAAGACGACGAAGATGACCTCGAGGTCGGGTGGAGGAAGTAGGCCTCCGAGCACCGCTAGCACAACACCTCGCAGGGCGTCACACACATACGGCGGAGACGACGGCCTCCGAAGCTCCAGTCCAGGACGAGCAGCGGAAGACTTGGACCGGAACACCAGCAGCGCGGCATCGGGCTATGGTGGAAGAGATCCCCCTTCTCTACTCGGCGCGACTCCGACAAAGGGAATCACGAGATCGAGAGAGAATTAGGGAATTAATTGGTGAATTAAAAGGCCAGGGGCGCCCCTTCTTATATAGGCTCCCGGGGGGAGCCAACCTTGCCAGCCAGGCAATGTGGGACTATCCCCATTGCCTGGCGCGGCCAAAGGGGGTGCGCCGGCCCTAGGTGAGCCCCATTTGGCCCACCTAGGCCGGCCTCCCTCAATCCGAAGCCCTGGGGGGGACTCTCCCCCCTCATGGGCCTTCTTTACACTAGAAGGACCATTTAGGGAAATCAGCCTTTAAAAATTCGAAAAAATATATATAAATCATATTTAAACATTAATTACACTAATTAATATCAAACATATTTTATATAATTTATTCTAGATCCGAAAACTCTTTCGTCGCTGCCCGATCTCCATCGGACCATTCTCGGGACGTTCCCGGTGATCTCTTTCCTTGCCGGTTGTCTTGTCGAAACCCCTTAAGTGTGTTACCCTAGCGGTTCGATATAATAACAAGTACGATCAAGACTCATCTATGATCAATGACTAACTGTAGGACTGGACCCCATGAATTAATCCCTGTGATATAACGAATGACTTTCATCTATCAAACCTGGACGTATAGTCTTAAACCCTTTGTCATGGCGATACTTAGCGTGTCCGAGCATCATTCTCAGATATCTCCATACCTAGCATGATCTCGTTACCGACATCGCTATCTTCTACTCGTCCGTGATATTATGTCAGCTGGTGACCTAGTCACATGTTTGCAAACTCATTTGACATAATCTCACCGAGTCTGCCCTAGAGTATCTATCCGGCTATGCGGACTGACAAATCCCGCTGTTGAACCCTCGTCTCAACTACCCCCTTCCGATACCCAAAAGTATCACTGTTATTGTCACACTATATAAGATATGACGTTTGGTGCGATCAAAGTATCTTCCAGAGATAACAATAAGAGTTAATCTCACGATCTTAAGGCGTAATGACTATGTCCTATAAATACTGGGTTTGTCCATCACATCGTTACACCTAACGATATGATTTCCATTGCCGACCGTCGCCATGCCCTATGATCGGAAAACCTCGATCATCAATCGTGTAACGAAATTAGTCTTAGTAGAGGTTACTAGGGACCTGGTTGTTTATCTACCACACCTGTATTAATGTTTTCGCTTAATACAGTTATAGCATGGTATAAAGCATATAATGAACGATTGGGATATTGCAAATAAACTATGTTTATTAAGTGAAATAAACTATGTTTATTAAGTGCCTCTAGGGCATATTCCCTTCAGCCCTGCCAGACTCCGACCTCCTCGGCGATGAGGCCCACCCGCTCAGCCCGGCCGCGACCCAGATTGAGCCCAGACGGCCTCGGCCGAGCGCCGACCGACACAACCGCGCCGCACCACCGCAGCATCCCTTCGTCGCCTCACTGCCTGGCCGCCGCGCCGCCTTGCCTCAGCCGCGCCACGCCATAGATGCTGCACACGCGCGGCCGAGGGAGCCAAAGCTAAGAATGCGGTGGTAGAAAGACGAAGCGGAGGAGACTTTCGACCAAACAAAACCTCTTGGTTTACTAGTTGGCAGCATGAATTGCTATTCGTTTGACTACCACTAGTCTGCTTAAGTTGACGGATAAGACGAATAACTATCGGGGCCCGACCGCACCCCTCCACCTCGAGCCAGCAGCAAACGGCGGCGCCGACCCCTCCACCCCGCAGCCCGGCCACCACGGCCGCATGCAGCCCACGCCGCCGGCGACCATCGCCAACCCGCGCCTCCTCCAGATCCACGCCCGGAGCTTGACGAAGGAGAGGAAAAACGCCGTCCGCCACCTTCCCCGGGGTGCGCACGGCAAAGCCGGCCTCTCCTCCGGTGGCGGCGCAACGGAGGGCGCTAGTGGAAGGGCTGCCGGCGGCAGGTTTTTAGGGTTCCCCCGGTCGCCCAGAGAGGACGACGCGGGGTCGGGTATCAAAAAAAAAACTTGAGTACTATGGTTGCCTTGATATATGTAACGTCCATTAATTCTTCTAAAGAAGTAAAGAACCAGCTATACTTGCCTCGTGTAAGGGTTAAAGGGGCTTTAGTCACTCAACACGTAAAGTTATCACTACGGCTAGGCACATAAATCACGCCGCATTAGCGACCGGCCCCTACCAGTCCTCCATCCAGCTTCAAAAATTAAGTATCTACTAGTAGAACGCTTGGGTTTGCTTCTAACCCTTACAATAAGAAAAGGAAGACAAAAGTGTGTTACTGTTGCTATATCCAAACACTGGGTCATGTGTTTTCAGTCAGCAAAGCAGGTTACATGAAACTAATTAACTCCTTCAAGGACGCTTGGCTTGCTTACTTGCACCATAGTTTACAATTTCCTCTATAACTAATCACAAGCTAGTGTAAGGAGTACTTATTACGCCATAGTAAATTGCTCTCTCCAACTCACTCATCTTATTATCCTCCAATCGATGTGATGTGGTGGTGAGGCACTTTCTTTAACAAACAATCTACTACTCCCCCGTTTCTATTTAGTTCGTGTTCTGGGTTTTTTCAAAGTCAAAATTTATCAACTTTGACAAAGAATACACGACCAATTATCACTATCTATAATACCAAATACATATATTATGAGAATATTACTTTATAAAATTTCTAATAATACAAATTTTACATTGTAGATGTTAATATTTTATCTAAATATTTGGTCAAACTTTAAAAAGATAGACTTTGACTGAACTCAGAATGCAAACTAAATAAAAAAAAGGGAGCACACATTTAAGTTGCTCTTGCACAGAAATAAAGAGGGAGAGAAGCCTCACATGAGAAAGGAGTGTATCTACAAAATGTTTGTAGCCACATTGTTTTTTTTTTATAAAGGGAACTTTATTACTGAAAACTTTGTAAAATATTACGTCTGACCTCTACGTGCGCGACAACATATGGATGCGTGGTGTGTTAGCGTCCACTCAGATTTAGCATAACACTCGGCCTAGTTTCAGACGTTTATACGCACACCAGTCAACAACAGTCCTAACATCCCATCCCATAAGCCCCTCGGATAGACATGGCAATGCTGGCTGTGATACCTGATGTCAGCGTCCACTCAGATTTAACCCAACAGTCAACCTAGTTCAGACGTTTATGCGCACACAATCCAACTACAAGAGAAGAGATCATTCCATCCAGAAGACCGAACTGATAGGAGAATGAATCTCTCCCTTATAAGCTAACCGAACTGATAGCGAGGTGAGACTAAACATGGGGCTTCACCAGTCAACAGCAGCCCATTGTGCAATTTTCTCTTGTTTTGTCTCCATGACTACACCGAGTGAATTACATGAACAAAAGTAGTTTCAACCCGGTGACATGAATTTTTGTGTCACATTTGTGTGAGGTATGTGTGACGTTTGTATCCTTTTAATTTTGCTATGAAATTTGCTTCAAATGTAACTCAACCGAGCATAAGCCAACTTGGAGAAACACATTCCCGCCCCACCTCCCTTTTTTTTGTCTGTCAAATATTTAGAATATTTGATCAAAAAGATTACCAATGATCCAGCCCATCAATACCACGGTTGACTATCCCTTAATTTCATACACGCAAACATAATCTTGGCATGATTTCTTTAGACAGACACTTCCATCCCACGCCCAATAAAATAAGGGAAATAAATCATTGCTCTCCCCTATGGGATGACCACCTTCCATGACCAGGAAAAACATACCATTGCCTCTTCTTTCCTCTGCTTTTGCTTTTGCCATTGTTGGGAGAAAAACGATCACCGTACCTCTAAGGGCAGGGAGAAAGCTTTTACAAGAACACTCTTCTTCCTATGCATATGGCCAGGACAAGGAGATCATTGGCTTAACTAGGATCGAATCAGGAGCAACAAAAATCAGCAGCACAAAAGGTAGTTTTTCTCCCCCTTTTGGTTTCCTTAATTTGCATCCAAAAGGCAAAGAAGAATGCATGGTGGACTTGGAAAAAGCTGTGCCTGTTTTCTTCCAATGTGCTTGTTGCATCTAAAGAAGATTCAAAAGCAAAAGCATCTGCAGTTTCGAATTTTCGTACTGTAGCTACCTTCATGCGAGCTCTGCATGATATGATCATCTAAAGAGCAGCAAATTAAGCCGTTAAACAAACAAGAATTTCTCAGATTTCGAGAAATGTGCCTAAATTTTGTAGTAACGCACAGGAGTTCAAATTTTTGTCTAGTGCTCTCATTTCGATGGATTTGTCGTGCCATCTGCGAGAGTTCACCGAGACATTTTCTGTCCTTATAAAGCAGGACATACAGGAAGAAAGGAAGGAAGAAAGCCAAGAAACAACCGCTGGCAGCCATGGGCGACAGCAGCAGCAGCAGCCCGTCGGTCTCTTTGTCCGACGAGAGTTCGGAGGCGGAGGCGAGGTGCTGCTCTTCTTCGTCGACAGCGCTGAGTCTGCTCGACACGGTCGACTTCAGCCGCACAGCCTCCAACGTGTCCTCCTTCTCGGAGCACAGCGTTGACCTCAGCGGGCCCTTCGGCACGGCCGCCGTGTCCAAGCTGATCGGCGGCCGCGGCTCCCCCGCTCTCAGCCGGCTGAGCATGAAGCCCCGTGCCGACGTGCTCGACCGGCGCGGAACCGAGGACGAGATGGAGCTGTTGAAGGAGAGGTTCTCGAAGCTCCTACTGGGCGAGGACATGTCCGGAGGCGGCAAGGGCGTGTGCACCGCCGTGGCCATCTCCAACGCCATCACCAACCTGTACGCGACGGTGTTCGGGAGCTGCCACAAGCTGGAGCCGCTGCCAGCGGGGAAGAAGACGATGTGGAGGAGGGAGATGGACTGCCTCCTCGCCGTCTGCGACTACATCGTTGAGTTCTACCCCTCCACGCAGCCGCTCTCCGACGGCACCCGCGTCGAGGTCATGGCCACCAGGCCAAGATCCGACATCTACATCAATCTCCCCGCCCTCGAGAAGCTCGACGCCATGCTCATCGTAATTAACAACAACTCCATCCATCAATAGATAGTTCTTCTTCTGACAATGACGGTTGTTCTGATGATCAATGCCAACGAATTGCATGTGTTTTTCGTGCGTGCAGGAGATCATGGACAGCTTCCAGAAAGCAGAGTTCTGGTACGCGGACGCCGGGACGAGGTCGTTCGGGTCGGTGACGTCTTCGTCGTCATCGTTTCGGCGGTCGACGACGACCCACCGGAACGAGGACAAGTGGTGGGTGCCGGTTCCGTGCGTCCCCGACGGCGGTCTGTCCGTGAAGGCGCGCAAGGAGCTCCGGCAGAGGCGCGACTGCGCGAACCAGATCCACAAGGCCGCCGTGGCCATCAACAGCGGCGTGCTGAGCGACATGGAGGTGCCGGAGTCGTTCATGGCGCTGCTCCCAAAGAGCGGGAAGGCGAGCGTGGGGGACTCGGTGTACCGAGCCATGCACAGCGGCGACAAGTTCTCGCCAGACTACCTGCTGGACTGCGTGGACGTGTCGTCGGAGCACGAGGCGCTGGCTCTGGCCGACCGGGTGGAGGCGGCCATGTACGTGTGGCGGCGCAAGGCCACCGCAAGCCACGGCGCAGGCAAGTCGACGCAGTGGAGCAGGGTGAAGGAGCTCGCCGCTGCCGCAGCCGACGACGGCGGCGAAGGCGGCAAGAACGTGGCACTCGCGAGCAGGGCCGAGAGCCTCCTGCTCTGCATCAAGCACCGCTTCCCCGGCCTCTCACAAACCACCCTCGACACCAGCAAGATCCAGTTCAACAAGGTAACTGTCTTAAATGAATCAACAACAGTATTGCGCTGAATTATCTGAATCTGACATGATCATCTTTGTAGTATCATCATGTAAGTCGAAATATTGTCCTGATAGAGTGAGATGGGTCATTCCGTGTGTGTAGGATGTTGGACAGGCGATCCTGGAGAGCTACTCAAGGGTGCTGGAGAGCTTGGCGTTCAACATAGTCTCTTGGACAGACGAAGTTCTTTTTGCGGACAAAACTGCCAGGAAATAGTGAGCAATAAACCTCAAGGACTCGTCGAGAGTATTTCCCGAGCTTCCCAACTCGTTGTGATGTTGGAGTTGGGAAAAGAGTAGGTTAGGATGATCTTAGGGTAACTTTTGTACTCTTTAAGATTTCTACTGACGTAGTGGAGGACTTGTAAGCTTTGCCTTGCAAAGAATATACATGAGCAGGGTGTGTTTGACCAACCAATAGCGAGTCGTGTGTGTGAGGCTGGCAACTACTTTGGTTTACTTGCTGTCATCTATACTACTTATAAAAGAGAGAACCTAAACTTTGCTAAAGCCACCCAACCGAAGAGACACAGCTCACCCTGAACCATCCGATCAATCCCACTTAAGAGAATCCAACGACACAGTTTTCTTTCATCTAATCTAACCCCAAGCAATGGTCAGGATTAATCCTGTCGACCGGGCAGAACTTTTTCCTGCCCATCACGCCACGGTCAACACCATGCAGATAATCGCTACATTATTATTTTGAAATCAATTAGTTCCGTGATATCTGGAACCTGCCTCATCTCTCTCTCTCGATCCCACGATCCCCTGCTCCGTCCTCGAACGATTCCGGCCGACTCCGGTGAGGCGGTGACTGTGGACGCCGCCGAACGTCCGCGGTCACCGCGCTCGGCCCCCCGTGCTCCTCCACGAGCAGGACCAGTGCGCGCAGGTCTCGACGGCGGTGGTCGTGGCACAAGCTCCTGCCCCGCCTCCTCAAGCTCCTCCGTAGCAATGCCTTCAAGGCCAAGCCCGCCCTCATCACCCTCATCGGCGCCTCCGCGACCGCGGCTGGCACCGATTCCATCCCAAGCCTCGCCAGCGACGACTGGGCGTCCAGGAAGGCGGCGGCCGAGGTGCTCTCCGGATTCGCCTTGGAGTATGACGAGGAATTATCCTCCATCGCCTAACCTTTGCAGTGGAGGTGGAGTCTCAAGCGCGATGTTCTTCTTTTTCTTGATTTCGCAGTTTCTTGGATTTTGGTGTGTTCAGAGTTCGGTTTCTTGGTTTCTTGCAGGCTCCGAGAGTGACGGCGAGAAGATCACGACGGTGGCGGTGCCTCCGCCGCCGCCACCGCCATCGTCTCTGAGGGCAATGAACGCGATGGACGCCTACCTTTTGTTCCTGCAGAGACATGAGAGGGAGCTTTTTGTCAACTCGAAGGGATGAGCTGTAGGAGACTACGCTCGCGGTAATTATGCACCCGTTCCCAATTTGTTTCTTGGATTCTTTACATCTCGTTTCATGCCTTCCAGTTTGTTTCTCAGTTTGCAATTCGTTTCCTGTACTGACATTTGTGTCTCTTCTTCTTCTTCTTCCGTGAGCAGGGTTGTCGCATGATGGCTGTTACTCGGCTGCCGGCTAGGAGAACGACGTGTCTTCTCCGTGGAGGTTCGTGGCCCTCTCCAAGCTTATCGTGCCGCAGCCCCCGGCCGCTTTTGTGCCTTTGTGTCCGCAGCGGCGGCGGCATATGCCAATCATTCCGCCGCTGAAGCCGTGCCGGCACCGGCACCGGCGACGGTGGTGCGCGCTGAGATTTGCATGTATTGCAGGCGCTGAAGAGCGGCGACACCCCGCGTCCCCTTCAGGCCCGTCTGCCTTTGTGTGCCCTGCCGCCACAACCCGTCCGCCAGGATACGCTACCCGGTTTGTGGCGCCTGCCGCCGGGGCTCATCCACCGGCAGTCCATATGACAGAGTAAGGACATGATCATTTGGTTCCCTTTCTGGAGACGATCACCTACTGATAGCATGCCTCAGATTGGTCTAGGTTCTGATGTGTTTTTGTGGTGTTTAGCTTGTCCATTTTTGTTCTCTAGGACTCTATGTAGCAATGTGGCTAACGCAATTGTTGATTTTGGTGCATATTGGTAGTTAGTCAATAGTCATTGTGAACTTTGTAATTGGCAGTTCAATTCCTGTAAACTTAAGGATACCATCAATCTATGTGGATTCTGTAAAAAAAAAAATATGTTGGTGACTACCTCTGTTTCAAGGATATGTCAAATGTTTTTTTTCTTGCTTCCATTCAGAACATAAATTAAGAAACAAAATGTATTTTTTTACCAAACAATCATGTATTTGTGGATACAACAATATAGTATAGTTGTTCATATGTGTAACTATGTGCTGTGATTGCATCAAGTAAGAGATTTTCCAAACTCAACAATCCAGCATGAATATATCTTTTATCGGATTTTTGTCAGACATTTGAGAAGTACTCATAGGATTATGGAATATTTGAGGGTGTTATGGTTTTTATAAAACAACGATGATGTCCCATTAACCATGGGGTGTGATTGCTGTACATATGCATTTTTCAGTTCTTTAGTGTCGAAAAATGGTCATTATAACTTTTTTAGTGCATCTGATTTTTTTAGTGTTGGATTCAAGTGGCGGTAATCAAAATATGGTTTCTGCTATGCTTCTATGTAAATATCAAGATGGGTGGACTGTTGCTTTGTGATGTCTCAACAATGACTTCGGGAACTAAAAACGGGGAAACATCAGACCATAGGAGAGCATGCTAACTCCTAACTTGTAAGGAACCAACCTGTTACTCGCTTCTATTGGGATTGAACTGTGTGCTTACATCATTTTTCTTATACTCTCACCTCACCAGCAGTTTGACCGGCCGTGACCTGATCAAGACATCCAGCCACCAATATGAACTCATAAAATGTTAAGGTATTTCTATTTTAGCCGAGAATAATTGTTCAATTGGTCAGCTGGAAGTTGACATGACTGATATTTAAGACGAAAATCATCTATGCAGACACCCAGCACTCTGCACACTCCTAGGAGCATAAATCCTTATTGAGATGCTATATATTTAATTAAGCCCTTTATATAAACTTTATCCAATAGAATTGTTTCCATGCCCATCAACGTCTTGGAGAGGTGAGCGATTTGGGTTCTTTCTTCATTTCACTACACCTCTGTTGTATGTAGGAAGTTTTGATCTTTTTTCGATGATAGGTCTTTTCTTTTTGAGATTTTCTATTACATGTCTTGGTCATGAAAACCTATAGTCATTGAAGAAAAATGTTGTTGATGTGAACTCCTCCTCTTCTTGACTTATAAACAGCCGATTCTAGACTCATGAGATGTGAGGGTGACTAGATTTTTGTGGTGGTATCATGTTACCTGAGTTAGTCTTCTATTTCATCAGGCAAGAACCACATAAATTCTAGCACCTATGTTTTATTTTAAATCATGTTAAGGTCTACCTCTTAGAGTGATATTAAGTTAGTGCACTGAAATGACCTCTCTAGCATTTTCTATCTGATTTGATCAATCTACGATCTCTATTGGTAGCTTTATTTTCCATGACTTAACAAAGTAATTTGAAAATATATTTTCAACGAATTTAATACAACAGGTACGAAATTTCTGAACTTTTTATTTATATGATTGTACATACGTGCATTGCACGTGCACGGCTACTGGTATTCTTAATCCATGCACACATGTTTTTAACACTAAGGGTGTGTTCAGTTCCAGAACGAGGTGGAATGGAATGGAATGGTTCCGCACCTGGATCCCGTTCTTGCGTTCGGTTGTGAAATGGAACGGAATGAAGTGGTTTCTCAGAATGGAATATTCCCTCTAGATCCGGAATACGCCGGTCCGGCCGATTCGGCCGGACGAGGTGGAACGGGTGACTGTCACGCGCTAATTAATCAAGTTTAGCATTATTTAACCCGGTTTAGCATTAATTAATTATGATTAGGAATAATTAATCAACATTAGCATTAATTAATTCAGTTTAGAAAATAATTAATTGAGTTTAGAATAATTTCATTCCATTCTCATTCCATTTCAAAACTGAACACAAGAATGGAATGGTTCCGTGATAATTTTTTGCCCAAACCGAACACAGGAATGGAACGGTTCCATGACAGTGGAATGGAATGGTTCCATTCCATTCCACTTCATCCTAGAAACGAACACACCAAAGAATGTCCGGACACATTCACAGGACATCGGACTTAACACTAAAAAATTTTGTGCTAATTGCCAGAGTGTTAAATTAAGGTAATTCAAGAATATATATAGTGGACCCTGGTACATAACCATGGGCCGAAGCATGGGGGTGGCATGGCCACCGCTCGTCCCCCTGGATCCGCCCCTGGGCCAATCAGTGTTTAGACATGATTTAATCAAACTAGTTTTTGCATAACTTTTGTACCTGCTCGGTTCAGATTTGGCACCCTTTGTCGGCCACGCTGTGATCGGGTTATATTATTTCTAGAATTTTTTTAAAATGTATATCATTTTTCGAATTTGTGAAAAAAGCATTATTTAAAAATAGCCTTTTCTTTGGCCAACAACTTTTTTTCGACTCTCCTCTGAGGGCTCTGATTTGTTTTGCTTGTCTCGTTTCAGAGCAGCTATCCGACCTCGCGAATGCTCTAAATTGGGCACCACCACAAAACCATTTGCTCCCTTGCCGCTGTCCTGCGGGAGCACCTATTTACGACCAGTGCGGGAGCGATTCTGCTCCGCACACCCCCGGGTGTTAGTGGGCTCGGCCCACTTCTAGGTAGTTTGGCTAGTTGACTGTTTACAATATTCAAATTTATAAAATGGTGTATAAATGTGAACAGGTTTTGAATATAAACATTTTATCAAATCTGTTTTTTAAACAATTTTTGCATGTGAATAATTTTAGAATTTGGAAGATATTCACATATGAACAATTTTAAAATATGAATATTTTTTGAACGTGAACATTTTTTTAAACTGAACATTTAAATTTGAACAAATTTCAAATATGATCTTTTTCTGAATTTGAACGGTTTTTTGCATGTAAATAATTCTCGAATTTGAACAACTTTGCTTGTGAATAATTTTTGGAATTTGAACATTTTTAAAGCTGAAATACAATTTAAAAAATGAACACATTTCGAATTTGAGAATTTTTAGTTTTATTAATTTCTAAACATCTATCAAAAAATTAAAAGTAAAAAAAATAAAAACGAATAAACAGAAAAGAAAACGGTCAGAAAAAAGAAACGAACAAGAAAAACCGAAAAACTTGAGTTATAAATTTATTGGGCCGACCCACGATGGGGTGTGCGGGAGCGATTGTGCTCCGACCTGGTCGTCAAATAGAAATCGCGCTGTCCTGCATACATCCCTCCCCGACCCGCTCGGCGCCGCCTCACCTCACCTCCTCCCCCCCCCTCCCGCGCAGGGTTTTAGGGTTTAGCGGCGGCGGCGGCGGCGGCGACACCAACCCCCCACCTCAGGCGATGTCTTCGATCGCCTCGCAGCTGCAGGCCATCAAGTCGGCGCTCGGCTCCGCGCCGGCGGCGGCTCGCGGGCCCATCACCCGGCCGTCCGTGCTCTTCAACGCCAAGGAGGCCGCCGACATCGACCTCCGCGCCATCCTCCCCATCGCCCTTTCCGGTGCCGACCCCTGACCTAACGACATGCTCCATCGATCTATGCATACTGTTCCTCTGTATTCATGCCCTGCCATGCCTCCCCCCCGCTTAGTTCTCTGTTCACCTGAACACCAGTACGTTGCTATATTTTTCGGTAGTCTAACCACCTCACTGATCGACCATTTTTAGTTTTTAATCTGTCGGTTATGCTAAGTGTTGTGGCTTCTCCCATTAAGCTATGCTAGTTCTGCATATGAAGCACTTGCGGCGAAACTTGCACTTACCCACCCGAATCGTGTTGTAGGATTGGAGCATCTTACCCGTGTGGACGAGAGATTTGCGAGGTACCGGAATACGCTGTTCAGCGAGACCAGCCTTGAGGTCAACCGTGAGCAGCAGACTCCCAAGGAGAACGACAAGCTAAACAAGTCCATCTCCTCCTACCTCCGCCTTCTAGCTGGCCATTTGCAGCTCACAGCTGCCCTCAAGACTCTCGAATTCCTTATCCGCAGATACCTGTAAGGACCAATCTTAGCTGCCTACTTCCCACTCAGCCTCGAGCTCTAGCTTATTCTCCTGTATCTGGTGGAAATGTTCATGCAGGGTGCATGTTTACAACGTGGACGAGTTGCTGCTGTGTGCATTGCCATACCATGATACGCACGCGTTTGTTCGGATTGTGCAATTGGTCAACTTAGGGTGAGTGTCAGAGACTCAGAGCTCCTTGTTGATGCCTGGTTTGCTTCTTATATCTGTTTAATTCACTCGGTGCTTTGATGATGTGTATTCAGGAACAGTAAGTGGACATTTCTTGATGGTGTGAAATCCTCGGGTGCACCCCCACCCAGGAGTGTCCTAGTACAGCAATGCATCCGTGATAATTCTTTGTTGGAGACCTTTTCCAACTACGTAAGTTTTTCATATTGTAGGATTATATCCCTTACTTTTGAAGCTTAGTGCTTGATGTTTTTGTTCCTTTCCTTCAGGCTGCACCGACAAAGGATTTCCATCACTCAAGGACAGTCATCTGCTTTTGCACTGCAGTGATTGTCGAGTGCTTAGGAGCTATCCCCAGGCTTGATTCAGATATAGTGCAGAAGGTGTTGGGATATGTGTTTGACTCACTTAATCCTGAAATCAGGGCAGACCAAGATTATAAGGTTGGCTTGGAAAATATGTAACTTATGTTATCCATTTTTGAAAAAATTGATGTCTCAGTATGCTTTTAGTTCCTTTTGCAGTTAGAATACTAAATAGAATCGAGTGCTCGTCATCATGCTTTATGATATAGTGTATATGAACCTTTATAGGCTAAAATCTACCTAATATTAAGCCAACTAATGTCATCCTTGTGCTCTTTAAGCTATATCATTGTGATGGGTTCTTTTACGACCAGGCTGGAGCACTGATGATTGTTGGAGTGTTGGCAACACGAGCAACTTTGGCGCCAAAACTTGTTCAAGACTTGATCCTCTTCGTTGCAAGGTCTGCACAGCATGATGCCTTACATTCGATTGATTTACCGTGGCTTCGTGTTACAGTGATGGCTATTATAAGTCTAGTCCAGGTTTGTTCATAACACTTTTCTTGTCATATGTACCCATAGATTTTGCTCATATGTAAGTATTGAACCCATCGTAATTTTTTTAAGAAGTTTGATTTCATCTGTTAATGTTGCAGTCACAGTCTGTCCATGAGTTCCGTAAGAAGCCTTTGATGATTCTAAAAGACATCAAGTATGGTTTACTCATGACTTCGTTTTGCCAGATGAACTATATATTCTGTTTTCTTTTTGTACCCACTTATGTTACATTAAGCAGTGGTTTTCGATGATAATTTTCCAGGGATTTTTCTGGTGTCCTTGCTGTATTATCCAGTGAGTTCAACATTGAGAATTTTATCAGGCTTTATGTTGAATCGTTGGCTGATTACAGGTAATTTTCTTATGTGATAATTGTGATAATTTCTTGTATATTGCTTTCATCCTGCATTGCGTGACTATGTAAACATATGAACAGTACTTCTGATGATTCGTGCCACACACACCTTATTGAAACTGTGGAGACTCTACCTATTAAGAGTTTTGTTGAAAGGATTGTGTTCAAGGTTCTTGGCAACTGTATCAAGGCATCAGGAGCCACACAAAATCCAGATATAAACCGCACAGGTAGGTGTTCTGTTTTGAAACTGACCAGTTAACCATACATTGATGCCCAACATAAAAAGTGTATTTAATGCCTGTAGTTCTTCATTAGGAAAGATCATTTTGAACTTACCAATGTTTTATAAACCTCAGGCACTTGGGCAAAGAAGATCTTGGTTGCAATTGAACAAAAATATCCACTAGAGCTACGTGATGCTATACGTAAATTTCTTGAGGTACAAGGCAACAAGTTTGTTGCATGTAGCTTCACAAATTGATTATTTATTTTTGTTATGTCCTATTCCTCTATGCTTGTTGTCCATTTATTTTTGAAATAGTGATTGATTCAGAACATTAATGCATCAGGACTCTGAATGTAACTCCACTGGAAAGGATTCTACTTCCAAGTTGCTCAGCTTAGTCTTTGATGAAAGCAAGAGCATGCCAGCTGAAGTATCTGATTCTGACATTTGGTTCAGTCTGGATCATCCTAAGGTATAGTCTGATATGTAGTTAATTTTATGCAAGTTTGTAGAATTTGTTGTGCTGTGATGCTATATTTGAAGAATGCGGAACAGTTTTCTATGACTTAGCCATCATTTTTACAATTGGTTTGTCTCCTCATATTCTATTGCTTTTGTACACTACAAATTCGCTCATGTTGCAGGCTGTGGTCCGTCAATCTGCTCTCTTAAAAATTGCCACGTCATGCATTTTGAAGAGCAATGCTGTAGATCCGCAGGTAATGTTCGCATCCTTGTTTGCAACATGTGTTTGGTGCAGTATGTGATCCTTGTTATATTTGAATTCTTTCCCTCCTCACGTTGGCCTGTGTAATTATTTGGTACTGCAGAAATTTATCAATATGCAAGATGCGATAATACGCAATCTGTATCATGATGATCTAAGTGTTGTTCAAGCTGCCTTATCCATAGAAGGACTAGCTGCTGTTGCCAGTCCTGTTGGCCTTCTTAAAGCGTATGATTATGTGCTTACCAAATGTATCGACATCATTCGCAAAGGTGGGTAATGTTCATTGGATGTCTGGTTGCTCATTTGTTGGCCTCTTGGTTAGTTAGTTTTATTATCCGATGTGGAATTTATCCTGCAGAAATTTGCTTGTGAAGCATAGCTGTGAGAACCTTTCATGTACACACAAGGGTGTTTTGGAAGGTTTAAAAATAATGATTTGAAACACGGACTAACTTACCACATTAAGGAACTGATGTTACCCTTTCACTCACTTCTTTCTCCGTACTATATCCGTCGGAGTTACTATTCACAGTTTGACAAGACTATATTTTAT
The DNA here is from genome assembly GCA_026929855.1 of Poa annua. Taxonomy (NCBI): domain Eukaryota; kingdom Viridiplantae; phylum Streptophyta; class Magnoliopsida; order Poales; family Poaceae; genus Poa; species Poa annua. The sequence goes on along the minus strand of CM049431.1, from coordinate 70,634,686 downwards.
TCTATGCTACTCTAGGTGGTTCAAAAGCATCAAAAGCTTGTGATGTCGCTGTTTCATGCTTGGAAAAGATGGTTATGGAATATCAGTCGCATCATGTGGAACATGCCAAGGACATTGCTACAGCAGTATTCAGTCACCTTATTATTCACCCAAAGGTTAGTTATCTAATCTTCTACTACAGTTTGCTTCCATCTTTTATTTTCATGTACATAGTCTCAGTTTGAATGTTTAAATTTCTGCAGACCTTCAGGGTAAACTTAAAGGCCTTGGAGCTAGCTAAGAAAATGCAATGGGATTTCTATGCTAGCAGTTCTCTTGTCTATGAGCTCACAGCTGATGAAATGAAGGTGATACATCTTACCTATAATGATAATTCAACTTTATTGCAAGCTTATGAATGCACACAAGTGATTCAATTTGCATATGATAGCTACTTCATCAATGTATCCATATCCACATCTCGTGCTCTTTGTAAACGGAGCGAATTCCTGTGCCTCACCTGGGTTGCTGCTACCGATACAAAAAAAATCCTGGGTGCTAGTGCCCATGGATCTCAATGTTTTTTAAACATCTTTTGTTTCTATTGATATTGCTATTGAGACATATTATATTTTTTTCTATTTTTTATATAACTGTATATCGCATTATGTATTTACAGAACATGAGTTCTGAGTCCATAGCCTCCATAAACATGAAGAATATCCAAGCTTTTGCTCAAACTTTTCTATCAAGCCCAAAGGAACATATCACGTGGTTGGCTGACTCTGGGAATGGAAGTAAATTCTGTAGAACCCCATTTCTACTCATAGTATTGCAAGCTTTGCTTATTCCTACTGAAGGTATTTCCCATCATTTCTGCTACCTTTTTTACTTTTTCTTTTCTGGTAGACTTGTCATAGTTGCAACAACAAATCTGTGGTATCATCTACTCATATTTTACTGAAATGTTGGTATTTAACTATTTATTTAGCATTATTGTTACTCTGATATGATGTCCAGTTCATTATCTAGTTATTTGCATTTTTAAGCAAGGATTAGAAGCATTCTGGTTTCTTTTTGAAATAAAATTTGATTTTAGAATCTTCTCCTGTCTCACGCCCGCGGGAATTAACCTCTCTTATCTTTCCAGTTTTGGACAAACAGCTGAATCTGTGCAACGTTTGTTTGCCAGTTCTGAAGAATGAATGGTCTCACATACAGCCAAAAGGTGACTGTATTGGTGATGAGGTATTACAGATTTATCACTCTACTACCACATGTTGCACTGTCAGAGTTTTGCTCAATATTTAATTGTCATGCCTTTCTTTTTGTGAAATGCAGATCAGCATTGACAAGCTTGAGAAGTGCATTATGGAATTAGTGATGCATATTTTCAATAATGACACAGAGGCATTGAATGCTAGGATCCTTGTGTGTATATTCTGGGGTCTGCTGAGGGTGCAGTCTTCTTATGTTAAACATAATTCTATGGTGTGTTACTTCTGTTAACCAATAAAATCTTCCATCTATTTTCTTGTTAAGACTGAGACTATCTCATGTTCTGTCTTCAATTTCTGGATTATGCAGATTGGTGCTGGTGGAAATACAACCCTTGATGATTTGTTTTTGTTTTTCCTCGCGTCACCTGGCAAAGTTATCTTTCAGAAGCACCTCCAGCATCTCGTGGTTAACTGCACAGGAGGACCTTTTCAATTTATCTCAAAATATCTTGTTGATGAAGGTTGCTATAGTTACTCTCAATCTTTAGCCGAGTTCAATCCTGTTACTTTATAAGAGCTCAACATTTGATAGATGAGAAATTTTAGACATCATTTTCTTCTGGTATCATGCTTTTGTCTGACCTTAATATTTTATTTTGCTTCCCTTGTATTTTATGTGCTAGTGTATTTGTCATTTCACAAGTAGCTCACACTTCCGATTAGTTTATTTATGTTCCTTTTTTTCCCTTGGTGGCTACTCATTAGCTAAATTGTTGGTTGATGCTGTTAATAGTCTTTATGTACAGCTCAGTCGTATTTCTTGCATTTACACACTCCTTTCTCCTTAAGTGTGTTGTTTATGGATGTAGATTTGTCTGCTGGAGTTAAAGCGGATAGTCTTCTTGTGCTTGCGTCTGTTTGTTCTACTTGTGCTTTATCTGAAAGTAGTTTGGATGAGAGCTTGTGTGTGGAGCTTCTACTCTTGTTCCCTTCTCTCATTGTTCCACTTTCCCACGAAAATAAGGTATGAAGTCCTCTGTTACAGTTATTTGGCAATCTGTGAGCTAATTCAATTTTGTACTTAGTGCAGTACTCTCGGTAACAAGTTTGTCTTTTATCATATAGGATGTAAGGTTATCTGCTACGAAATGTATTGAGGCGGTGTCTCTGGTGTGGCAGCGCTTGAGTACTTCTGTGTCAAAAAATGGTCTGCTACCCTTTTTTTTCCACCTTTATTACTACTTGAGGAATTTGATTTTGATCTTGATGGCCTGCAATCACAATCTGCAGGAAACAATGGCAAATTGCCTATGTGCATGTCATCTCCTACCTTTGGTGTTTTCCTTGAGTCATTGGCCAACCAAAAGGCCATGATTTCCTCAGATGCGAAATTTCTACCTGCTTATATTTCGTCAATGCTTAGCCCAAGTCAAGATCTGATGGTTCCTGAAAATCTTCATGAAAGGTTATTTTTTTGAACAAAAAGAAAGATTATTTGGACATTTTCTTCTGGAAACACCCAACATGTTATTGAATGCACATTGACATTGTTGTTTCATTTCACATTATATTCCTACTCTGGACCAGACATCATGTTATCCTTAAAAACTGTATGGGTCATAGGTTCTTTTGTAATCAACTTTGGCATAGATATGTTCTTAAAACGAATATCAAGATAGTATCCCCGTCTTGAATTACCAGGGATTAATTAAGTAGGCAGGTCATAGGCACGCTATCTAAAAAATTGTATTAGCATTCTACGAGAGAGGACGAATTTCTGAAATTTTGATATTTGTGTTTTCTGTTAGTAGTTTCCTTAGGTCTATCACCAGGAGTCAGGACTACTACGTTTAATGCAAGAATTCCCAGTTTGCATCATCTCTAGTGTTTTTTTTTCTGTTATTGGAATGTGTGAGCTCACTCATCCGTTTTCAGATTTGATCAACCGACAAAAAACACTATCCTTCATTTCATCCTGCGCTCTTCTATGAAGCTCACTCCTTATGGAAAGGTTAGTTATTCTGCTACGTTAATTCAAATCAGTTCAGCAGCCCAGCTTAGTGTGCCACGCACATCAACAGAGTAGCTGATCCCCGTCCCACAATATCTGTTCACACCGTCCCTGCCACTACTACACAAAAGTGAAAACTAATAGTAATATGCAAGGTCCTCTTTTTTTGCAGTTGATGGTTCTGTCAGCCCTCAAAGGAGTAGGAAGCATCTTATTTGAGGCAGAAGAGGTCAAGTCTTTGTTCTTGTATCTTCTGAATCGTCATAGTAAGCATCAGAATGGAGATGATTCTCAGCAGATCTTATCTACCCATGAAACACAAATCTTGTGCTTGCTTTTGAAGGTAAATGCATCATCACGCGTGTATATCCATTCTGAGGGTCTTGTGTATTCTTCCAACATGACTGCCTCCGTTTATATTTGTTGCTGGTGTGTAAATTGCTATATCTTCTGCAGGTTTTATTCTCAGTGTCAGATCAAACAAATCTTGGTTTTGACATGTCTGAGGCTCTATTGAAAGCTTTGAAGGCGAGTAAAATTTCAATTCTGTACAAATTCCAAATTTATCTACTGCGATTAACTTTTAACATTATGGAACTTCAGGTTGATTGTTTGTCTCCAAAAGATCCTGTTGCTGTGATGCCATGCCTAACTGCTCTGGAAAAGCTTCAACCAGTATTCTTTGAAAATTTGAAGACTGATACTAAGGTTTTTATTAGCATTATAACTTTTGAAGCTATATTGGCTTATTCATATGAAAATTGTTCACTTGATGATACTTTAGTTACTCTTAGATGTAAGTAGAAATGCAGGGACAACATTGAATGTTCTTGTTCTGCCAGTTCTAGTTCAAATTTGACATATTTTGAAAACTTTACCAAGAAATACCATTCTTCCAAACAGCCCCAAAATAGGCTTTTGTATTCCCTGCTGCCATATACTGGCGCATTCTTATTTAATTAGTTGGGGTGGTCTTCCTTGGCACATGTTTTGTTCTCAAATTCTATATATCATCTTCCACATGCTTTTATTTTTTATGGCATATGATTTCTCTCAGTTTCTGTGCAATTTCGATTTTTTCTGTGCTCTACTCATGTCTTTTCTTTGCCTGCTAGTAAGCTCAACTAAACTTGAAATTATAATTGAATCGATCTCTAATTTTTGCAGGAAAGAGTATTTGGGCTACTTATTTCTATGTTTCGAGCCGAGAATTCAGAAATTCGAAATGCCACACGAGATGCTCTGCTGCGAATTAATGTTTGTATCCATATCCCCAATTCTATTTGATTTATGTTTGTACTTTATTAAGTAAACAAAAATACTGCTCCAGAGGTCCAAACATACATCTTATCTGACACCAATGTTAAAGTTGTTGCACATACGTCAGTATTTTGTCCAAGTGCTGGGGTGTACGCGAGGAGTGCACAGGATTTATCAGTTAGGCGTGCGCTCAGAAAATTATAGCATCGCCATGCTCACCTTGACATTGTAATGGCTAACCACACGCTTGCCATGCTCACCTAGACATTGTAATGGCTAACTGTGTCGCTCGACCAATGGGAAATTCGTGGGATAAGCTTGAGTCTTGGGGTAAGAAAGGGGTAAACCATCTATTTAATCACCCTTTGAAGTATGTTGACTAAACTCCATGAGCTGGACTTGACTTGGCGAATAATAGCCTTATCTGACACCCTGAACGATGGTGCAGTTAATCACCCTTTGAACTATGTGAAACCATCTTTTTAACCCTTTGAACTATGTGGGGTCTGTTGGTGTGGCTGGTTTTCTCATGGAAAGATGAGACACAGAGCTGTGCAGCTACTGAAGCCTGCCCAACACCTAGTTGTCTCCATGGTGGTTGCTATGTCGACTAAACTCCACCAGCTGGACTTGACTTTGCGAATAATAGCCTTATCTAACACCCTGAACGATGGTGCAGTTAATGACCCTTTGAACTATATGTGAAACCATCTATTTAACCCCATGTTGTGCTTTCTGAGGCGGTTCTGCCCATCTCCGGAATGATATGGCGATTCCATGGCGACGGCGCGACGCCTATGTTCTCATGCCCCGTCCATTGCTGCCCCTATCTATCCCCTTTTCCTCGTTGTGGTGGATTATCCATGCAGCGAGCACCTGCATGGTGAGCTCTGAAAGATTGGCAACTGCTGTGTTGAAGCCACCTAATTTAGAACATCCACTGTAAAACGTATTCTAAATGTAGTGGCTTCAACACCGCAGTTGCCAATCTTTGAGTACCAAACTGGCATACCCAGATATTGTAGGTCGGTTACTCGGTTACCTTAAAAAAAAACATGGTACAGTAATGGGCTCCTAATTATGCACAACTGAATAATGTATTCTAAATCTGGTGGCTTCACGGACCGTTTCCTCTTTTTAACACACATGATAGGGTAATATTCTCCTAATTTTTGACAACTGAATATCTTCTTTCCAGAATTATCTTGGTTGCTTACGATTCTCCCAATTATTTTGATGTATATTCGTGTATGGCGCTTTAGACAACATTCTTGTAACATCTTTAATCAATGCTTAGCTGATTTATAATTCAACTCATGACAGGTTCATGCCTCCACTGCTGTGAAGTTTATTGAATTGATTTTAGCGCAAGGTGATAAAAAAGGAAATCTAAAAAGAATAAAGGGCGCGGAGAAACTTAACCATGATAGCCATTTTGAAGATTATTTTGGAGAAAAACCTGTGGCTTCTATTCTTGTTTCTCTTCTGGATATTCTTTTTCTTATGAAGGATCTGAATCAGAGGTAGAGTTACGAAAACACCTCATCAACAAAAATAATCAATGTTTTATACATCTGATATGTTGTCATTTTCCATGCAGGCTATGTTTACTCCAACCACTTTGCCAGATTCTGTCAAAGCTTCTTTCTGACCAATGGATTTCAGGGGTAGTTTGTGAGTATACTGAAGGGCATGATGCCTCTTCTGGAACTCATGACATACCCACTTTTGTGAAGGAAACCCAGCAGTTGGTACTGCTTATTCTTAAAGATATTATCGATACACTGCAGTCGGGTCACCAAGTAATCCACTGGCACTGATTTTCAACTTCTACGCCAGCTATATTCTGTAAAAACTGTCTTGTTCTTTCTTTTGTTTTTGTTTTCATGTCCGACATTTCCTTTTTCAGGATAAACTGCTCAACAGCGCAAACGTAAATCTCTTTATCAACTGCATAAGGTCTGCAGAGGATGTAGGAACTCGTAACCATGGATTTTCACTGATTACATCTTTGGCGAAGGCTTTCCCGCAACTGGTTGCAGAAAGTATTGTTGATTTGTTTGTTGCTATTGGGGATGCAGTGAAACAGGTTTGTTGAATCTTCTGTGGCATTCTGATCCTAGTGCAGTTTGCTGTCCATGAACCTTCTTGAAGAATTTCTGTAGTGTGTACACTTATTGTTTGGGACTTGCACTTAGATTTTTGCTAACCAGTTTGTAGTACCACAGGCAAAACTATAGGATTGAAAAACTATTGGAAATAGCATCAAACAGTGTGTGACATACCACAGGGCAAACAAAGGAACTGTAGCAAGAAGTTTGGTCCAATGAAAATTGTGCTCCAAATTAGAGTGTGAAAGAATCCGTAGAAAAAATCCCAAGGATTTTTAGTCTTGTGATTCAAATAACGTAGTAACCATTTATGTTCGGAAAACAGCAACATAGTAACATAAATAGTATGGATTCATAATATTTCACGGTGGATAATTTGTGGGTGGATTATAATGCTGGGGATAATGGTGGGAAGTAATAAGCCAAACCCCGGCTTGGGGTGGGGACTGTCGCATGGCAGAGCAGGCCGAGAAATAAGGGAATAGTTAAATCTCTATTTGCCTATCCAGTCTGATTAGAAGTTAGGCATTTTAAAGCCCACGTGTATGACTTGTGGCCACAGTCCTAGCAAACTTGGTCACAAACATGTTAATTGAAAAGATAAAAGATTGATTCCCCTATCCTTTCAGATGCTGGTTGCACCAGCTGGACCCTTTGCATCACAGTATGGATTAAAATCCTCCAAAAAACCGATGCGATTTCTTTGTTTATCTTATAGTGCGACCAAGAGAACTTTGGTGCAATTTCAATCTTGTAGAGTCAAGTTCGAGTGACACAATCAGGCATTTTTCATGTTCCTGCTTTTGTAGAATCCATCCTGTGAATCAAAGAGTCTCTAAATGTTTGCCCAGGTTTTTTGTTCTCTATACTTGTTATACATCATAAAGCTGTTTTAGATTTCCTTGCAAAATTAATGCTATGATCCTCATTATACTTGTTCTGAGCATCTTTAACCTTTTATTCTCTGCCTTCCAATTTTGAAGGATGATAGCCATTCACAACGTGTAATGGAGGGTTTATTATCTGTACTTGTCCCATGTTGGTTATCGAAGACTACAAGTATAGAAAAGCTTCTTCAGGTTCTGCATTATCTGCTGATGTTCTCTGTGTGCTATATAGTTTCTATGAATATAACAAGAGTTAATGGACTATTCATAATGTTGTTGCAGATATTCATCAAATCTTTGACTGATGTTGCCGAACATAGGCGCCTAACCCTCATGACATACCTTTTGAGGACCCTAGGAGAAGAGAATAGTTTGAGTACTGTCATCATGTATCTATTGTGCGCTTTGGTTGAGCGGAGTTCACACTCCCTTTCAAAACACCCGAAGAGTCACGGTGTGCTATCCTTGAGTGCCATGTCACAAGAGTGGGAATATGGTTTGGCGGTCAATATGACGGGCCAGTATTCCTATAAGTTGTGGTTTCCTTGTCTCTGTAAGCTACTACAAGAAATCAGGGTGCATCAGAAACAATGCTTGCTTCCTATGCTACATTTGGCTATGCAGTTTATTCTTGTTAAGCTGCAAGATACAGAGTTGAATTTTGAACTTGAAGCTGAGGAAGCTGCTAATTTTATCCAGGTACATCATTTGGCTGAAAATTGTGGCCTTGATTCTTTTTATTACTTTTAGCTCTGGGTGTTCCAGATAGTTAAACTGTTATTGTCTTGTGGATTTTCTTATCAGCTATTCTGTATTATTCTAAAAGAGTTGGTATGCTTGATTTGTGCATCTCTGATATTCATGTGGTAATTGTAGATTTCTCTTGGAACACTTATGGAGGAAGTTGTCATGGGCACTGTGTCTGTCAAAGATAAAAAAGGGGACAATACCGGTGATATTGTAAAGGAAGTCAGAAACTCTGCAAATACTATACTGAACATAATTACGGGATGGATGCATGCTTCAACATATTTCAAAGGAATTACTCAGTTGTTAGAACATCCTGAAAGTCTTGTAAAACGAAAGGTAATTTATTTGTTTAGATACCGTTGTTCTATGTGTGATGCTTGTGATATTTTATTGATTGTGTTCCCGAAAGCCACTTTGCCCCCATTTAACCGCAATGTGTACTTTGTTAATAGACACTTGGAATATTGTGCGAAACTGCAAGGGCAAATAGCACTGGCCAGAACAAGCAAAGGAAAGCAAGAAAACTGAAGCGCAGCTCTCTGTCTACTGCTCTTCAAGTGGATAAGAGCTCTTGCCCATATTTCAGCGACTTGTGCTATAAGATTCTACAGTTGGTTGACAGAGAGGTCAAGTCAGACACGTCTGTGAAAATTGCTGCCATTTCTTCACTCGAGACACTAGCGAAAGAATATCCTTCTGAAAATCCTGCATATAGCAAGTGCCTTGTGACAATAATTAATCAAATCAGCTCTGGTGATGCTATCACTTCTTCTGGGTTAATAACTACTGCGGGATCTCTGATTAATGTGCTTGGATCAAAAGCATTACCTCAGCTCCCACTTATCATGAAAAACATGCTGCAAAGAGCTCATCAAGTGTCATGTTGTCCTAGTGGAAAATATGCTCATGGTTCGACTCCAACTATTGCCAGCATTCCTAGCCAATCTGCAAGTATGTTGTTATCGGTACTGACGACTATTGAGGTGATTGTCCAAAAGCTTGGTGAATTTGTTAGTCCATATTTGGAAGAGATACTGGATCTAGTGATACTGCATCCTGAATGTGCTTCACAAATTGATGGTAAATTGGATGTAAAAGCAGCAGATGTTCGCAGGCTACTGACAGAGAGAGTTCCAGTAAGTTCCTTCTAAACATAGCTTATATTGTTTTTTCGGTGATATGATGGACAGTTAATGCACCTTTTATTTTTTATCTAATGAACATATTGGTTTGCAGGTTCGGCTGATTCTTTCACCTTTGCTGAATTTGTATTCCAGTGCCACGCAATGTGGAGAAGCAAGCCTATCATTGTCATTCCAAATGATTGAAAGTCTAGTTAGTACAATGGATAGGTTGTCTGTAGGAACTTACCATACAAATATATATGAACACTGTTTGGAAGCTCTTGATCTCCGTCGTCAGCAGCTGGACTCGTTGAAGAATATTAATTTAGTGGAGGAAAGTATTATCCAAACCATTATCGCTCTCACAATGAAGCTTACTGAGTCCACTTTTAGGCCTCTTTTCCTTCGTAGTCTTGAATGGGCAGAGTCTGAAGTTGACCAGTCCACATCAAAGAGAAGTATGGACCGTGCAATTGTTTTCTACAAATTGGTCAACAAGCTCGCTGAAAAACACAGGTACTGCAACCCTATTGCGTGCAGCTATTATTCATCAAACTGTTCACAATAGATTTTATAACTGCATGTTGCTATTCTGATGGAACTTTGAACTGAAGTACAAAATTATTTCGTCATTACTACAGCCATACTGGTTATTTATAGGTATGATAAACTCTTCTGACTAGGGTTGCTTTCCCCACCCCAGTTTTTTCTGATATCATAGATATTGACATGGCATGCGCCTGTGCACAATCTGCACCTGCTAATCACCAATCCCACTTGGCTGTCCCTAATAGTGAATCCTGACTCCAATAACAAGTTATACTTTACTGTAAGAAAATGTAGGAGGTACATAATGGTTTTGACCATTGTTTATAAAACAGAATTGACTGGTATACTACCAGTGGAATTCTAATTGAGGCGTATTTTGTATCTTGGACGAATTTCTTGGGTGTATTTTGACCAGTTTGTCTATTTGTGAATAATGCCAGGGTAAATCAAGCCAGTCTTGAACTGGTTGTGGTTTTTGTAAGTTTGTATGTAGATTTTGCCATGCTCTAGGACTTGTGCTCGCAGTGGGAACTAACATTTTCATTGGGATACTAGATGGTAGTATTGTCTTTTGCTCAGTAGTATCGGATCATAGTTTGGTGATACTGTGGAATCCTTTTATTGAATAGATAATGAATTTTGCTATCATAATAAAACAATTATGTATTCAAACTATTATTACAGTAATACCAACACCTAGGAAACACTCATGTCCAGCACCATGACCTTCAATGTTAAAACACTGAATTATTTTTGATAGATTAAATACTGTAACACATCTTATTTGCGTATCAACTTTTAGTTTGTGCATGGATACTTGACTGCCACAAGCATGCAGTGGCTCCCCAAGGAGTAAATTGGGCATTTAATGTGCGTACATCCCACTTTCTTTGAGCATCTCCACTGGCTCTCCAAATAGAGCGTCCGGCAAGTGTGCCGGCCCGCCAATTGTTATTGGAAGCGCCTGCACAGGTTGCCGCTCTATTGGGACCAACAGAGCTCCCAATACTAACTGGCAGTTGTCTTTGTAGTTTAAAAGAAATTACTAATGGTTTTTTGAACCCTTGTGTCTTTTGCTAGAAATTTTCAAAACTTTGTCAGCTTTTGCTGGAAATTATCGTACTCATGTCATGATATCTCAAATATACTTTTGGTTTACAGGCTATTAGTTGTTGAATTTTGTCTCGTGTTAATCTTCTGTATTTTCCCTCCAGTTGCTTGACAAGATTTTTTTATGTTTTTAACTACATGTCCAATAAAGCATGTTATTATTAACTACATGTCAGTGTGTACTCTCTTTTCTTATCGATATCATTTGTCTTTAAAGGTCCTTATTTACACCTTACTTCAAGTACCTACTTGAGGGATCTGTACAATATCTGTCAGAAGATTGTACTTTAGTCAGTTCCAAGCGAAAGAAGAAGGCTAAACTTGACGACAATAAAGTCAAACATAAGGATAGCCTAACTGGACAAAAACTGTGGAACTTAAGAGCTCTTATATTGAAATCCTTACACAAGTGCTTTCTGTATGACAATGATCAGAAGATCCTAGACTCCTCGAATTTTCAGGTTAGTTTCTCTGTATTATATATGAGGTTTAAATGCTCGTACCAGTTAACTATCGTGTCTAGCATGTTTTTGCCAGCCACCAGAAAATTATTTATGTGCTAGGCAAATACACTTGTGTATTGTTTTAGGTGTTAGTAATCTCTTTGTTTTGATCGTAATATTTTTATTGTATCTCTGTCTGTTTGCAGATTCTTTTGAAGCCCATTGTTTCTCAGTTTGTTGCGGAACCGCCTGAATCTCTTGAATTAGTTCCAGAGACTCCATCAGTTGAAGAAGTGGACGAGGCTATTGTTCTCTGCCTGGGGCAAATGGCAGTGACTGCGCGTTCAGATGTTCTGTGGAAGCCTCTTAACCATGAGGTGGGAAGCAAGCAAAGTACCACTAGTTCATGAATTATAGTTGCAATAACTAAACTAATTCATCATTAAATTGCAGGTGCTGATGCAGACAAGGAGTGACAATGTCCGCCCTAAGATGCTAGGCCTGAAGGTCGTGAGGTACATGGTCCAACATCTGAAGGAAGAGTACGTGGTGCTGGTCCCAGAGACCATCCCATACCTCGGCGAACTGCTTGAGGACGTCGAGCTCCCTGTGAAGACGCTGTCCCAGGAGATACTGAAGGAGCTGGAAACCGTCAGTGGCGAGAGCCTCCGGGAGTACCTGTGAGTGATGTCCCTAGAATCCTTCGGCCAGTGCAGCTAGTCCGATTGTACTCATGTCGAACTTTAGCTGGAAGCCCTCAGGGGTCCGGGAGTACTGTGTGTGATGTCCCTAGATCCTATGGCCAGCGGAGCGAGCCCGGTTGTAGTCACGTCGAAGTTGCCTGTTGTTTGTATGTAAGCTACACACTGCACAGTATGAATGCTTTGATTATATAAATGATGTGCATGTTTAGTCATAAACCCGTATTATATTTAAAGCACCGGCATGTAAACATGATGCGCCTACTGCTGGACGTCTACGCTTACGTTCATCTTGTGTACTGTCATACATTAATACATACTCCCTCCATCCTAAAATAAGTGCATATCCACTTAAGACACTTATTTGGGACGGAGGGAGTAGTCAAAATTTGTTGCTTTGCTGCAGTGACTTTTAGGACTCCGTAAGAGCACGTGCCGGGGACAGCAGCACATGGTGGCTCTCTGAAGTTCTGTATATATCTAAATCTGTTCCTAGCATAAATCCAGTTGATATTATTTTCTCGATGTTCTGGCGTAGTCAAGATCGCGGAGCTGTTTACACTTCCATGTGGGTCTCGCAGAGTCGGTTTCTGGCACAAGTTGCCATTTTCCCTATCAGATGACCAAGGTCACACCACATGGTGGCCGCAATTCACTGCCCGAGGAAATGTCTCTTTCACATGCTGAACTCTGAGCCCAGGTTTGTCTCCATGCACTGGCAACCGTGGCTAAACATTTTGGAGCGGATGTTCAAACAGGATTCACCAACTATAGTTTTATCACTAGCAGATTTGCTCCAACGGCGTTTGAGACGGAGTGAATCCTCATACTGTTTTTCCTGGAATAATGGTATCGTTAATTACAGGCTTACTAGCCACGGAGCAGTCCTGCAAAGTGCTGAATGCCGGATGTCAAACACTGAGAGGAGCATTGCAGGTAGCCGTCCCATTCCTCCTAGCGAGTCCGGCAAAAAGGAGAAGTGGACAACGTTTGAGGCATGAGGCCGGCAATCCAATACTAGTAAAGAGACGTTGACAAGATGTCACTGCTTTTAGTGCTGCTAGAAGGTAGGACACACTCCGTTCGGCGCCTATTCCGTTGGAACAATGAGTTAAACGGATAGGAGGACAGTGAAACTAGGAGTGACAAGTGCAAGCTAGACAGGCAACCCACAAGATGAGCATAGTGGTACCTTCTACTTTGTATTTCCACAAATCATTATATTTCTGAAAATTCCAACACTGCAGGCAAGGCCTATGCAACTTATACGGAGCCTTGTTCATCGAAATCAACCATGTTATATTTTTGAGTGCACGGATACTATACATATTTGTAGCACCTAAAGTGTACACTATTCTCCAATTCCTCATTACAAACTCTCTATGTTTCGGCAAACGAAATGACAAAAGGGTAATACACTTGTAAGTTATAGATACTAATACTACCCTGCTGCTATAGTTCAAACACCACCTTCTAAATCCGACAACGACGTTTCGGTCATCTCGATATCTCTTCCAGCCTTTTGAGGATACGCTTGGTGTCCGGTCTCAAGGATGGCGAAGGGTTACAGCAGGCCGTCGCCAGTGCAAAGAAGGCGTTGAGGCTCTCCTCCTTCCCCAAGTTCTTGCTCTGTCTGACCAGGTCGGAGCCGAACGCGGCCGAGATCTTCCTCTCGAGAACCAGGTCTTTGAAGGCGGGCAGGTGGATGTCACGGGCGTTCGGCGGGCTATCATTTCCAGCCTCCTTCTGCGCAAGCATCTCAAGCAGGATCACCCCCAAGCTGTAGATGTCACTCTCCCTCGTGACCTCCCTCATCTTGATCAGTTCAGGAGCCTTGTACCCTTGCAGGGCAGAGGTCTCGAGCATGTCTTGTGCGGCGGCGGGATTCAGCAGAAGGTAGAGGCCAAAGTCTGCTACCCGGGGCTGGAAATCTGCATCAAGCATGATGTTGTTTGTCTTGAGGTTGCCATGAATGATTGGCTTCTGCGATCTTGTGTGAAGGTGGTCCAGTCCCTTGACGATGCCGATCGATAGCTTGCAGATGATCTCCCATCTCTGTGAATCATTGATTCCCTCTGCAGGTAACATGAAAAGGTAACATCAGTCAAAAACTGTAGTAATTGCACACACTTCATGATTAGTTTTAACATCTGACAGTACCAAGCATGGTAAAACCAGCAGTCCACCATTCCGAATCACCAATTTTCAACCCGATCATGTAAATATACAAACAATTATTAAAGTAAAAGTAAAACAAAACGTTGGCTACAAGCGTAGTTGAGCCAAAGCTTGGGAGCACAAAAACTGCAACTGGATTCAAAATCGAAACTTTGTGGGCAAGAAACCCAGCTTACAAAACTTGACAAAGAGAGCCATTTGGAACTGTCCTTTTCAAACGATCAAATACAAAAGCCTCAAAAGTTGTGGGCAGCAACAAAACCAAAAATTGCATAAACTGTTTTGTGTAAAAGCCAATTCAACTACTACCCTGAAAATGAGAGCTGAAAGATGCAGAGAGCACAAAGCTCAGAAAAAGCAACCACATAAATGCCATAGAAAAATTCTTGAAGACATTTCATATAAGGGCACATTTCTATTTAATAAGAGAAGAAATTATTAACACTATGTTCGGAAAGAAGTTTTCCCCTGTAAACATTGAATTGGTATAAGTGAACGACACATAACAGAACAGAAACATGAATTGGGTTTTGCTACAGGTATTTCTATATCATAAAGAAACATGAAAATCGTGCTTTGGAGAGTGTCCAAGCAAACAGCCCCAACCAGTAAAAGTCCACAAAGAACTTTATGAACGATTGAACTGTCCCTTGGTGTGCTTAACTCCATGACAAGAGTACAAAGTGTAGCAGTGAAAACACATGGCTAAAAGTAACCAAACCCACTCTGGCACACACACCAACAATTTGCTCCATCCTTGCAGCATTATTGGAAGTGCACTTTTCACGCTGAATCAGATGTGCGAAATAATCGACCAAATCAACTAGAGCTAAATTTGAGTTCATTTCTAGAGATGAAGTGGAGCTAATTCTGATGGCACATAAATCAGCAAAGCTAGCTACAGTTTCAGTAATAATTAGACAAGCATTACGCATGATTAGTCTCACTCAAGGCCGCTAAGCTTGGCTTGAAAGCAAAGCAAGGAAAGGAAGCTCTTTGAGCACATCAAAGAATCCGTGCGCACGCACAAACCTTGCAAGAACCGGCGGAGCGAGCCGGCGGCGTAGAAGGGGTGCACGAGCAGCTTCTCCCCGCGCGGGCCGACGTAGAGCGCGCGGATCGGCACGAGATTCGGGTGCTGCACTGCGCCGATCAGCCGCGCGGCGGCGGCGGCCTCCTCGGCGCTCGCGGAACACACCGGGCGGAGGAACCGGAGCAGCGCTACGGCCTCGCCGGCGCTGAGCCCGGCGCGGTAGAGCGTGCTGTGGGCCGACTTGGCCACCACCTCCCCGGGCGACTCCAGGATCGCGGCCACGGTGAGCCCCTCGCCGCCGGGGAACCTGAGCAGCTCCTCCGCCACGCCGGTGCCGTGGGCTCCGGACCCGGCAGCCTGGAACCGGTCGACCCGGGCCCCGTGCGAGGGCAGCACCGCCTGGCGGCGGCGCCGGCAGCGGAAGAAGTAACAGAGGGACAGGAGGAGTATGACGGCCAGAATAGGGAAGAGGATGGCATTGACGATTTTCCTCGGCATTGCGCCGCTCCGGCGGTGCGCCTGGCTCCGGGGAACAATGGGGGAGGAAGTCCCTGGGAATGTATGGCGGATTGGTAGGGTTTGGTGCCCTTGGGACTGAAAGATTTGTGCTTTGGTATTGCTGGGTGCTCCTCCTTCCACTGCACTTTTGGTATTCTTTTCTTGGGTGGAGATCTCCCTGCCTCCTTTCTATGTGTGTTGTGAGCTAATGTGTTCTGAGAGGGCTGAGGTGTATTGGAGATTTGGAGTTGAAGCTAGCTAGGGATTCTTCTCGTTTTGAGAGGGATGGGTCCTTTTATCTTGCTTGGACTTTGGGTTTTATCCGGGGATAATCTACGATAACCCCCCTGGTCACTTAAGTATCGCCCGCAGGCCCCTTTGATGGGTCACTGACATGTGGGGTTTAAGTGACCCGGGGGGTTATTAGGGAATCTCCCTTTATCCGGATATGAACGTGTTCATTAGATGACAATGTACTCGTGAAAATGTGGGCAACAGAGACCTAAATTTGTGATGGTGTATCTCATGGTTCCATAAGAGCATCTCTAGCTGCGCCCTTGAAAAAAGAACCACAAAATAAGTTTACAGTCGACAAGAACTGTCAGATCTCCTTGCAAATGCTCGCTCACAATAGCAGAAACCTAAAATGAATCTGTAAAATATCGAATTTGGGCGCGAACGATTTTTCTTTCATCGCAATTTCTTCTCCACGGAAGAGTTCACCACCAAATCGAACATAATGTACACTAAGTCCAAAAGGTAATCTAAACTCGTCGCCGCCCTACCCTACTGCCAAAAATTGGCTCACCGGAGCCTCTGGTGCGGCGGCGACGAGTTTCAGTACTCGTCGCGGCGGTGCTCTGCCTTCTTCTCCTTCCGTAGCAGAACGAGGGAGATGACGCAGCTCACCATCTCGACGGGGACCGAGTCGAGAAGGTCGAGGGCGTCCGGTTGAAGAAGATCGAGCGTCCGCTCGAGCATGTCGAGGCACGCGGCGGTCTCGCTCTCCGTCTCGCGGCGGACCTTCATCTCCCAACCGAGGCGCGCGACGGTGACCTTCGAGCTCTCCCGAATGCCGCGGCGCACCCTCTCGCGGTCGAACTTCTCCACCTCGCGGCGGTAGCACGATCACGAGACCTCCTTGCCGGCTTGCTCGAATTTCTTAATGAGCCGCTTGCAACCGGTGTCGGCGCGGACGAGAGCCTTCCGATTCACGGCGGAGAAGTCCCCAAATCGGTCGCCGCGGCCCCGCAGATTCGACCGCGCCCTCTTAGGTGCCATCACGTGGCGACGGCGACGTCCTACACTACGTCGCCGGTAGCGTATTGCTCGTCCGAGTTGAAAGGGCGTCGACGCGGATATCTCGTCGACGATGCGGGTGGATAAGGATTTTGACCTACAAATGTGCCCCAGTCCGGCATAAGTACGGATGGACGCGCCGCCTCGACGGGCGCCCTTATCACGTTTGAGCGCCGGTTCGCGTTCACGTGCTCTGCTGTGGGCCAAAAAAAGTCTCGGCCTGTAAAGTCGCCGGAGTGATAAGGGTTTGAGTTCTTTGCTAGAGATGCTCTAACTTTGTAAGCGTATGTGTAGAGTAGGTATGATTATTGTTAGCCTGACCCGAGCCTGGCCCGGTTGAGCCCAAGACTTGGCTTTTCCTTTACAACCCAATGTAGTGTGGTTTCTCCTAAAATATATTGTCCTGCAAAATGTTAATCATAGTGTTCTTAAAATCATTTAAAACATCACTATCTTTATTTTAAAAATTATTGAATAACTAACCTTAGTTAAAATTCCTTGCCTTGGGTTGCACGTGCTTGAAATCTCAAGACTTTCGCAAGGTTTGAAAAGGTCAGAGAGAGTGTATTTGTGCCATTGCTAAGCAAACCCAATGAAAGTTTATAAACATCATGAAATGTAAATATTAGAAAAAAAATTGAAAATTTATCTAAATCTAAAAGTACTATTAACTTTTCAATCCTTTCAAGAATCCATATACACTTGATCTTGCATTTTTGAACTTATGTAAAGGTTGTAGCTTTATGTTTTAAAAAGTTATAAATAATATCGCGTCAATTTCAAAAAAACTTGCACGTTTTTTTTTTCACGCTAGCATTTTCCTGGGCTATGGCATCTCTAATAGGTATGTTCATTCTAGCGAGTTCATGGTGATCCCAATTGACATGTCACTCCACCCAGTGACTTTTGGTAAATCTTACTTTGTAATGGTGGTAATGGCTAATATACTAGATGATTTTAGGTGTGCTAGGTTAGTTGGGACGTTCAAATTGCACACAATTGTTTGTATATTTGGAACTCATGTCTCTAGTGATGTGTGATACTTGATCACCCCAACAGATCAAAAGGATTATTATGAACTGATTTATTTACTTCGTGTTCCAGGTTAAAAAAAAATCAAACTTTAATATATTTTTTTACCAAGTATATGGAAAAATATCACCATTTGTATTATCAAATATGTAGGTGATGATATTTTCTCCTATATAAATCGTCAAATGTTTAAAATTTGATTGAACTAAATCCAGAAATCAATGTAAATGTTAATTGAGGGAGTATATAAAATACTAAGTGCAAGTATATTTTTAAACCAACCATCTGCAGCTTCTCTGCTGGCTTCGTGCCCAACGGTCTCTTCCATCGGCGTTGTTAGGTTGGAGGTTGCGACGTCGTTGCTTGGAATAATCTCCCTGCAGCTCGACCTCCTTCTCGGCGGCATCCTTCGTGGTGGTGTCGATGAGCTTGTTGGGGGTTGTGTGGCCTTTGGTGTGACTGGCGAGGTCGCGCTGCTGGCCCTGTTTTCCCTGTGGGTTGCCGACAAGACGATGTCGTCGACTGCGCGCGTTGGGGTTCCCCTTCTCCGGCCCTGTCGTCGTCGTGGCGTCGCCTCCTCCAGCAGCGCTGCAGGGCTTGTGGGGTATTAGTGTGATGGAGGTGTTGCTGCCGTTGGCCTGCTGGGCGTAGTGGCGGTTCAGATGGTGACGTGCTCTGTACAAGGTATGTGGTTGCAGGCAGGCGGAGCTGGTGCTTCTTCTCGACCATGTCGACGGAGGGTGCCGGATCTGGAGGTTGAGGATGAGCTCGGGGATGATCCCCGGCCCGCGCGCCACAGTGATAGGTGGGCACCTCTGGTGCTTCTTCTCGTGGTCCAAAAAGCCACTTCGGCGAGGGAGCTTCCTCATCCTCAGGCATGCTGGCTTCTGTCCTTTCTGCTCGCGGTGCTCGTCGGTGCCGGAGACGAGAGGTGGATCGGATGCGATGTTGCAGAGCCTCGGAAGGACTTCGTTGTAATTCCTTCTTTTTTAGGGGTTTTCTGCAAAGTGTACGGGTGTATGAGGACCATTCTATTGGGTGTGTACGTGTTCTGTACTCCTTTATGTCTTTGACTTAATATATACGTATACCTATAAAAAAAAAGTTCATGTCTTTCGTGTAGTTATTTGCATTATTTAAAGAGAAAATACTACTTTTGTATTGTGGACAGTGACACCTTCCGATGATTCTTGCTCAAGCTTCAATGTGATGTGGGCCTTGGATCTGCCACCCGGTGACCGTCGTTCTCACAGTCACAAGCATCAAAATATTTTGGAAAAAATGGCAGTCGTTCCATACGATGGCTGCCCGTGCAATGCTTTAGACAAACATAATTCCTTTGGTCGCTACGCCAATTGTCTATCAGATATTTTTTTATGACACTACTCCTAAATTTGATGTCTTATATGACACTTTTAACTTCTTCCTTTTTTCTATTGCCACTTGTGTAAAATTTATGTCTCAAATGACACTCTAGTCTATTTTTATAGCTAGCGGTGTCAACTTTTCACATACAAAGTCATTTTTGCCCCTGGTTCAAGTATACGGATAATAACTGAAAAGCTAATTCAAAAAAGTCAAAAAATGTATTCTTGTATGAAAATATTATTTAGCGATAAAACTGAAAATTCACTTTTGCCTTGGTTCGTATTTTGTGCCCTTGATTGTTATTGCTCACTCTTCCTTTCAGTCCGTCTGGTAGTACTTGTCGGATGTATGCGCTTGATTTTTCTGTTGCGTCCGGTTGAGAGCACAAATCAGCTCGATTTTGCTGTTGTAGTCCGGTTGAGCACGAATTCATTACGGTGACATGAACATTGCTCTCGAATCTGAGGGCATCGTCGTGTCGTGTCGTGGAACAGGCTCCGTCCGTGTCTTTTTATACCATAGATCATGCGTACGTGTGTGTGAAGAAGGATTGTGATATCTGAGTGGCAACCGACAGCTAACGTAAATCTGTGTAGATAATGCGACAATTGGCACTGTACACCGACGAGCAACGAACTATACTTCGACAAACGAACACACACATGACATATGGAAAGCGATATATATATACAAAACATTTTACCCCTTTTCAAGGAACTACATCCAATTTCCAAAGTATGTGTCTTCCCTTAATAATTTTCTAGAGTACTTCCTCCATTTCGAAATATAATATGTTTTTTTAATTTAGATGTTTAGTGTAAACTGGAGAAATGTTTGGTTTGCAATTTTTGTCTCCTTGTGAAAAATTTATTAGATTTATTTTCATAACTATCCTACTGTTTTGATCTTTTGATGACTTTTACTCTATTATATTATATTCTCAAAATGATGAAAGCCAACCCATGAGTCAAGAGGCCATGCAGCTACTTGGGTGCATAAGTCAAACCTGAGTATTTTGGTACGCTCACATTTACTCCTAATTATGCTAGCTCACATTTCTTATAGAATCAACAATTCATATAATTTGGATGAATTTATAAAATTATCGTATTTTGGTACGCTCCTAATTACTTCCGAGTCATCTATGCGGTCAAATGCCACATCATCATCCACACTGTCAATTTTGAATAAAACAATATAATGAACGAGATAGAAAATTAACAATGGGTAGAAAATTTAATATCTTTTGGCCATTGACAATTTTTCTGATATGTTTGGCCGTTGATAGTTGACACCAATGGAGACCGTGCATTCTCAACAACTAGTGTTAGAGCATCACCACCAGACGCGTCATCTTTACAGCGGAAGGGAAAAAACGTCCATTTAGCTCTAGCAGGCGCAAGAAAAAGTGTGCATGCTAAAGCGTTTTCCGTGCTGGCTAAAACTTTCGCTCCTGCGCTGAAACTTTTCCATGACTCTCTACTGCGATGTCTCCACGCAGTCAAAATAGCTTGGTCTCCGCGGCGTGTGCGAGCGGCCGAGCGACACGTACTACCCCATTGGGCAAGAGGCAGCTCGGCCTCAAAATTTTCGACACTGCGCACGAGGCCGTCCGTATTGGGAAATGAAGAACCTCATAGATATTTTGTAAAATATAGAAATTAATATTTAGACATTGATTGTTATATCTTCTCTTTAGTTACACGTAAAATTGACAATCAAGCATTCGAGAAACATCTGCCTTGTTAAGAGGCCAAGATTATTCAAGAAACTAAAATACACATGGACTTACATATATTTATATGTCACCTAATTGACATGACTTAATTTATGAAGACATGATTTTTTATGTTATAGGCTTAAAGTTGAGAGAAAGTGCAATAGTAAATGCTGAAGATAAATTACGTACTAAACACGAAAATATCTTATGATGTGGTTGTATGTTAATGTCCGATTATACAAAAATTGTAAAAGTTAAAATGTCAAAAGGATACGTTGTAAGTGAAAAATGTGAAAATGTTTAGTATAAATGAATAATAGTTGTCTATTTTATGCCTCCTCGGCTCCTTTACGAACATGAACATGATGACGATGCCTGAGTCTGGCACCTACTGCGATCGAGGTGACACGACGGTCCTTTCACGGGCTGGACCCGCCCAACACCTGGCTGCCACACCCCTGTTACCACACCGACCACACATATATCGCTCTCCATCTCACCGTCCATCTCGCTTCTTGCTCAGTCAACGTGTTACCGCCGCGGCACAAGTTAGAGATTTTCTTAATTTGGAATGTCACAACAAACAGTGGGGGTTAAGTGAAACCCATGATCTTGCTGCCCTTTTGGTTTTATAGATTATAATGTCTCCAAATTCCAACTGGTTTTAGCAATAGGAGAGAAAAAATAAAATAAGTTTTTCTGGCATATCCCAAATTGAAACCCGTGCATATTTCCGTGTGTATACAATGATAAATAGAATCACTTTGTTATCGAGATATTCATGTACGTACGATGACGGCGAGGAGTTTCGTTGAGACAATGGCAAGGAGTTTTCCTGAGATAGTTTTGTGTGTACATGTTTCTTTGTCGATGTATATCTTGTCTAGTTCAAAATTTATACGCATGAGACATGAGATTTATGACATAATTATGCTAATATCATATTTCCTTGATGCCCACTTTTTTATTCCTTTTAATTCTTTGGTGGCTCCGGATTCTTTTATTACTAGAAGATATCCCGCACGTTGCTGCGGAATTTTCGTGCATGCAATGTTTTGTATTTCGGAAAAAGAGAATTTACAGTGTCTTCGGATTTAAGCAATACAATGGTAACTTCGGAAGAAAAAGCGTGTATTCCCTGGTGAAAATATTAATATATTATGTGTCTTATAATTATGTATCATGCACAAAGATCAACTGATAAAACATTCTATACCGTAATTAAACTATACTAAATTGTAAATCAATCAGTATGCTGAAGAAATATAATACGCCATCTTACTCGGATCTAAATTGGAAATAATTTGATGAGTATAAAATAAGTATATATAAATACAGTATATAGACTGAGATCAACATATTTTGAAATGACGCTTAATAACATAGGCTACACCTAACCCAATTAATCTCCATGGTTTTAGTGCAAATCCTCTTGAGTTTGGATTGATAGAACAACAATAGCTTATGGTATTAAAGCAACCTTAGAGTAAGATGTGAATAGCTGATTGAGCAAAGACCGGGTGATATCAGCTACAATCCACATGTGTCAGGAATTTGGATCATGAGTGTGAATCGATAGAACAACAAAGGAATTAGTTGATTATGGTCTTGAGTGAGGCTTTATCACTTTTGGCAGCAAGAGCAGATGGTGAAAAGTACATAGTGAGTCTCTGCACAGTGAACACGGCAAGCACGCTTGATTTCAGAGAATAAAACCTGAAGTACATATAATGTTGTCTTCAAGAAGGACCATAGATGCTTGTCTAAAAATAGATTGTATGATTTGGATGAAGATTCATGGTTTTGAAAGTAAATTATAGGTGCTGATATTTAGTTACTGGTCAAATGAGAGATTAAAATAGTAAAGCATGAAATAACTTTGGAACCAATCGAGTTGCTCCACAATTGCTGCTTGGTATAACTCTGAAAATTAATAAATAAGATGGTAAAAGTTACGTATCTGTATACCTTGCTCCACGTATCACATATTAGCTAAACAGAAATCCATGCATCACCAATTAGTTCATCATTATTAAAACCAGGAGAAGTAATAAGTAAGGCAAAAAGGCAGCCAAAATATAATGTGCAACTTCTTCTCTTGGAAAACTTCAAATAGAGTAGAGGGAGCAGCATCAAGATTGCATATCTTTTTCTCACATGCAGCGTGCTGTAATTTTCGTCGGACTCCTTGTTGACTTGGATAAAAATCTGCAAGAACAAACATGAGAAATATTTAGAATTATGTTTGGAAAAGCACTACCACCCAGATATTATGGGAGTTCATGAATAAACTATCAAAATAAATAAATAAATAAAAAGAATCTCATAACGATGGTGTAGAACTTCTGTCAAGAACATATCTACTTGGAATACATGGCATCAGAAAAGGACTTGCCTTGCGCTCAAAAAGAGAAGGAAATGACATCATAGACATATCACGTTGTCTGATCTGATTTGAATCAAAACAGGTAGATGAGAGCTCACCTTGTGACGTATGGCACTGGGGCTCATCTCGTCAAGCTTGTGGCCACCGGGAACCAAAGCGATCAAAATCTCTTATCATATCTACTTCACACACAGCTCAACTCAGAAATAACCGGAGCAGGTATAGCTCGTTGGAGACCGATTGGACTTTGCCTTCGTTTCCTACCTCCTGCGGCACAACCCACGACCACATCGTAATATTAGACGTGTTTGCCATGATGAGGTGGACACCTTGCATGTTTAGAGAAATACTTGTACTGCGTTGTTCCTATTTAGATATAGAAGATATGAATGCATGTTCGATGGAGTTGCATGTTGGTGCACACATTTTAGTTTGTGAACATATTTGACGTCATGTTTGTCTTTATGTGAAGGGGATCGCAGATAGAAAACAATAATTTTTGTAGCAACGATATCCTTAAACTAACCAATATCTATACTATGCAGATATAGTAATACGACGGAGATCGGAATACATACCCTTGTACACCGAAAGCGGGGATTACACTCCCGCACAAGCGTTGACGACGAAGACGACGTAGCCGACCTCTAGGTCGCGAAGAACTTGGTGCGACGAAGCCGACGAAGATGACCTCGAGGTCGGGTGGAGGAAATAGGCCTCCGAGCACGGCTAGCGCAGCACCTCGCAGGGCATTACACACATACGGTGGAGACGGCGGCCTCCAAAACTCCAGTCCAGGACGAGCAGCGGAAGACTTGGACCGGAACACCAGCAGCACGGCAGCGGGCGTATGGTGGAGAGAACTCTCTTTCTCTTTTCGGCGCGACTCCGACAAAGGGAATCACGTAATCGAGGAGAAATTGAGAATTAATTGGATGAATTAAGGCCAGGGGTGCACCTCTATATAAAGCCTCCCGGGGGAGCCAACCTTGCCAGACTGGCGGTGTGGGACTATCCCACACCCCAATATGGCCAAACATGATGCGCCGGCCCTAGGTGGGCCCCATTTGGCCCACCTAGACCGGCCCTCCCCCAATCCGAAGCCCTGAGGGGGACTTCCTCCCCCCCTGATGTGCCTTCTTTTCACCAAAAAGCCCATTAAGGGAAATCAATCTTTAAAAAGTCAAAAATAAATAAATAAAATGTATTTAACTATTAATTACACTAATTAATATTAATTACATAATATACAATTTATTCTCACTCCGAAAACTATTTCGGAGCTGCCCGATCTCCATCGGACCATTCCCGGGACGTTCCCGGTGTTCTCTTTCCTTTCCGGTTGTCTTGTCGAAACCCCTTAAGTGTGTTACCCTAGCCGTTCGATATAATAACATACATGATCGAGACCCCCCTTTGATCAATGATTAACTCGTAGGCCTGGACCCCGTAAATTAATCCCTGTGATATAACGAAGGACTTTCATCTATCAAACCTAGACGTCGAGTCTTAAACCTTTTGCCATAGTGATACTTAGCGTGTCCGAGCATCGTTCATAGATATATCCATACCTAGCATGATCTCGTTACCACAACACTATCTTCTAGTCGTCTGTGATATTATGTCCTGCCGACCTAGTCACATGTTTGCAAACTCTTTTGACATAATTTCACCGAGTGGGCCCTAGAGTACCTATCCGGCTATACAGACTGACAAATCCCGCTCTTGACCCCTCGTCTCAACTACTCCCTTCCGATACCCGAGAGGGACACCTTTATTGTCACACTATATAAGATATGACGTTTGATGCAATAAAACTATCTTCCGAGAATAACAATAAGAGTTGATCTCACGATCAAATGCGTAATGACTACGTCCTACAAATTATGGGTAAGTCCATCACATCATTCTCCCAATGACATGACTCCATTGCCAACTGACGCCATGTCACATGATCGGGAAATCTCGATCATCAATCGCACAATGAACTAGTCTTAGTAGAGGCTACTAGGGACCTAGTTGTTTATCTACCACACGTGTATTAATGTTTCCGCTTAATACAGTTATAACATGGTATAAAACATATAATGAACAATTGGGAATAAAATATCTTTATTAAGTGCCTCTAGGGCATATTCACTTTAGTCTCCCACTTGCACTAGAGTAACACTTAATCTAGTTTACAACTTGGTAAAAGCTCAACACCCATAGCATCTTGGTGCATTGTAACATCCCAAAATTTTGGAATGTTTAAAAATCACAAAAAGTTAAAACTTTTATTTCATATTAAAATAAAACCATCATTATCCAAGAAGCACAACTAAAAAGGATTAATATGACTTGTTCAAAAGTGTTATTATATAAATTCAATCAAGTAAAATTTATTTTCAAACTAGAGTGTTGAGCTATAAATAAATATTTTAATCATTTATTAAACCCTAAAAATATATTTGCAAAGTACTTTAGGTTAATTAAGTTATGTCTAATTCCAAAATAGTTTTATTCAATTATATAATTCCAAATATTGTATTTAACTTTCTATGGAACCCTAAGACATAATCTTTGAAGTCAAGAGACTAATTGGAATACCATCTATTTCAAAAATATAGTTTGATTGAAGTGTTTGAATTAGAAAATGGGTTTGGAATGATTTATTTTAAAAATATGTATTTGTGATTTTATTTTATTTTATTGAGACACAAATTTCTGTATTAAACCTCTATTTTAAATTTTGCAGTGTCAAATAAACCATTATGCAATATTTGTAAATTTCAAGTTTCAAATGTTTTGAAAAAGGTTTCATAAATATTTTAAAGGATAGATATTATCTTCACAAAGTTTTAGAAACTGGTTTGACTTTATTTGGATGAATAAAACAAAAGTTATATAAGAAAACAGAAAAGAGAAAAATAAAAGAACCAGAACAAAAAAAAAAAGTAACTGGGCCGAGCCCAACACCAGCCTAGCTGCGACCCTCTCTCCCCTCTCTCTCACCGGCCGCTGGGACCCACCCGTCAGTCGGGGTCATCCCCAACCTCCAGCCGCCCACGATCCCGCCCCACCTCCTCCACTCGCCTCTCTCCCCCTTGAGCCCCCCCCCCCCCCCACGACGCGCTCTACCCCCCCTCTTATTTACCGAGACCCCGACCTCCATTTCTTTCTCTCGCTCGTAAGAATAGCACCGCCGGATCGCCGTTTGAGCTCGCCGGAGCAAGCTTGCCGCCGCCGCCTTTCTCTCAAATTTGGTGGGGAGAGTACACCGCCCGAACCCGAGAGCAGCGCTCGCACGTTCGCCGTGACGAGGCGCGCGTCTCTTCCACTCCGTCGAGCCAGAGGACCGTCGCAGAGACCGGCCGGTCCACACTCGAGCGCGGCGCCGCCACCCTCTCCTCTCCGGCGGAAATCCCACGCCACCCTGAGACGCGCCGCTCGACGCCGTCGCCCCCATCTTCACCGCCAGCTCCCGACGCGCCTCGTCCACGTCTACTCGTGTCCGGGGAAGCACCAGGACATCGACGACGTCCACTCCCGAGCCGCCGGCCACCGCGCTACCCTTTTCCGGCGAACTTCCGCCACCTGATTTGGGTCAAACTCCCAGAGCCGTCCGATCCCACATCTACGGCCAGGATTAGAAGACCCAAGCGAAGAGGTATATTCTAATCTCATCCCTTAGATCCAGATCCAACGGCCACAACCAAATCACTTATTTTCTGGATTTATCCCGAATAGAAAATTAAATTGTAGTTTTGCAGAAAAGACCCTGATAATTCAAACCATCATATCTTTT
Organism: Poa annua; assembly: GCA_026929855.1. Classification (NCBI taxonomy): domain Eukaryota; kingdom Viridiplantae; phylum Streptophyta; class Magnoliopsida; order Poales; family Poaceae; genus Poa; species Poa annua. Next base: position 70,607,240 of record CM049431.1, on the reverse strand, counting down.
AAACCACACATCCAAATTTGACAAACTTTATACCATTGGAAAGCCCTTGACACGTAGAATCTTTTGGTATTGTTCAATTTCAAATTTGACTAGTTAACATTTATTCAAATTTCAAATGGAAGATTTGAGTAAATTTGACCAAGGTTCAAATCCATAAGTCCAAAAATTTCAAATAAAATAGTTTTGGGAAACTTAGTATCTGTCTAATAATGTTGCACTGTTAAAATTTATTTTAGCAATGTCATTTCCATTTAAAATCAGAAACCCTAATTTTATGTTTATAACATAGTTTAAATTATATTAACCTTAATAAATTGTTTCTTTTACAAAAATAACACAAGTATTATCTTTTGACCAGAGGTAACAAAACTAAGCCTACTCAATCACTTTTGAAATATAAACTTGTAAATATATGTTTAAAACCTATTAGATTTCAAGGTTATATGTATTGAAATTTCAAATGGAAGAATTAGGTAAATTTGACATAAATATAAATTCATGGATCCTAAAAATGCAAATTAAATATTTCTACAAACCTTTCAACTAGTATAACATGATGCTACTACTAGAAATGATTTTGTCTAATTAAATATGGTTTTATAAATCAGAGATATAACTTGTGTAAATTAGATATAACTTAAATTCCACAAATTATTTTTAATGTGAAATCTTCTGCAAAATATCGCTAAAATAACTATAGTCTTTGAGGAGCCAATGCTAAACTTCATTAAATCCATATCATTCATAAACATGTGAAATTGATTAAAATCTTGTGTCTTCCTTAAATCACAACCATAGTTTGGAACTGTTATTATTTTCCTTTGATAAAAGTATAGTGCAATTATTTTGAACATGACCAAGCATTACAATATTGAAATAATATTCATACCTATTCAAAATTGAAATGTACAAGTTAAATTCTGGACCATCCCCTAACCACAACCAGCAAACCCTAAGTCCTATCACATTGATTCTTTTTGTAAATTGAATTATGTGATAAGACCTGACAATAAAATAAATGAACTAAAACAACTAATGTTGAACACATTATTGTGATGTTTGATTTTTGTGTTATGTGTTTGTTGAATTGTTGTTTATTGTATTTCACTTTCATCGTTTAGATTGAACGAAGTGAAACGGTATTCATTGAAAAGAGTGTGAGAAACGACAACTTCCAAAAGGCAAGTGACGCTCATAAATCACCTACTAATTTTTACTATATGCATAGTAGTGTTTTTCTGTAGTATGCATGTCAGGAATTGTGTGCAGTTATAATTTTATGCTATGCTCTTATGTAGTGTTTAGCTACCCCCCCCCCCCCCCCCCCCTGAGCTTAGTAGCAAGAACACTTAGTAGGATGCTTAGCCAAGCAATGAAAAATGTTTTGACTAGTTGGATAGTGAAAAATTAGTGAAGTTAATTAATGAACTACCTGGGTGCTGGTTGGAGAACCATGGTGGGTGGCTACTCAGGGGGTCCATGTCTATGGTAATTACCCTTGGTGGAAGCGCACAAATGTGGAAAGTCACCCAGGCTTAAAGAGATTGTAGATGCACCTTGTTTAGTAGCTTCTAGTGCAACCACTTGTCAAATGGGCTCTGTCTTGACCATACATGTTGTGAGACCCCGATCCGTCATGACCAGCAGATGTAGGGGGATGATAGGTTGGTTCGGGTCACGCGTTGTGACTCGGGGAATTACTTCGGAAAGGTCTCGTCTCGGTCTTCTCTTTTCCATTTCATAATTGGTTGACATGGACGAGGGAATGATTGGGTCTTGTGGTGAAAGTGCACACCCTCTCGAGAGTTAAAAACTAAGTATACTTAGCCGTGTCCCCGGTTATGGACAATTGAGCAACTAGACAGGGCAGATGTTGAAGATCTCCTCATCCCAATTTCTATAATAAAATTTGATGGGTGAACAAGGGTTTGGGAGAGCTCACCGCTTTCTATCGGTGGTGCTCGTTGTGAGTAGTTTTCAAAGTTGTTCACCGTTTTCTATCGGTGGTACTCTTTGTTGTCAAAGGTGTTCACTGTTTTCAATCAGTGGTACCCTTTGTCTAAGATGAAAAGTTGTTTAAAAAAATGATAGGACAAAACTGGCTTTATGCAAATCAGCCTGAAACTCCACTGAGCCAAATATGCATGTAGTTATAGTCTTAGTAATTTTAATTGCCAAGTGTCATCTTGCCACCACAATTCAATTGTGCTGACCCAATATAGTTTGGGCTTCAACTCACCATTGCAGGACCCTCAGACGAGGAGTAAGGATTGACAGGGTCGCGAGTCTCCAACCAACATGCCTTGCCTGTGGTACATGATGAAGATGGAGCTCACTTATCCATTTGCTTTCCGCTGTGTGTTTATTTCGGTTTGAGCTAGCCATGAGCTATGCACCTTGTATCAAACCCCTTTAATTTCTGGATCATCGTGTAATGAATATTGATGCAATGTTATGGTATTTCATCTTAAATTGTGTGTGCTAGCAAGTCGATCCAGGGACTAGCACTATACACAGGAGGTCGCTACCTTATAATAAGGAGGGCCTTTACATGCATGCTTGTCTTGTGGAAGAGGAATACAATCAATAGATCTCACACATTGAGACCTATATGTGTTTTGCAACAGTACTATGTCACCTAGTTTGACATCATCCAGTATCTTACGATGACGGTGAATTATATCCTAGTGGATGGAGTTAGACTCTGCTCAGTCCAATCACACTTGCTACTTCTGAAGTTGCCATATATTCCTATACCTACGTAGATTATGCGACAATGCATTTATATGCGACTTCGCAAGCTAACCATGTCTTTCTTCAAAACAAAGGACATCTCCTATATGAGATCTCTAGTCGTATGGGTCAGTGTCACAACTTGCATCATCGTAACCGTTTTACGGCAAGTTGTCTTTCCACTTGAAAGTGCATTCTTTGCACTCCCATATTTTGGTGAATAATGACAACACAAAAGGTATTCTAATGTTTGTGATGAAGCATGCAGGTTCTATTACAGGTCGGTTGATAAGAGTGAATACTTATATTACCTGGTTTTCAATACTGCTTCACTTGGTCTTTCTTCTGAAATTCAGACAGGAGATTTCCGGGGTTCGGAGATCTCCGGTCCCCAGACCGGAGATCTCCGGGCAAATCAAGTTTTTCCTCTAAGTCACAAACTCAGATGCGTACTGACTCCAACTCAGGCTCAGCCGGAAATGCTCTAGGAGATTTCCGGCACTCGGAGATTTCCGAGCCCCAGTCCGGAGATCTCCGAGTGGCAGAAGAATTTCACCAAGTCCAGAACTCAGTTGCGTACTGACTCTAACTCAAGTTTAGCCGGAAATGCTCTAGGAGATTTCCGGCGCCCGGAGATCTCCGAGCCGCAGTCCGGAGATCTCCGAGTTGCAGAAGATTTTCTACCAAGTCAAGAAGACCAATCAGCACTGACATCGAGCCCCGCTCAGCCGGAATTACTGCAGGAGATTTCCGGAGACCGGAGATCTCCGGACCTCAACCCGGAGATCTCCGAGCTGGCGGTTGTACAACGGGCAGAATTTGGGAAGGGGTATAAATACCCCTCTACCTACCTCCAGCAGTTTAAGCTTCAAGTATTCTCTCTCCTCCATTGGTGCTGAAGCTCGTTTCTTCCGGATATCCCAATCTAGCCACTCAAATCCTTTGATACTTGGGGATATGAGGGAGAAGCCACCGATCTACAACTCCACCAAAGCGTTTTGAATTCCCTCCTCTAAATCTTGAGGGGCAACAAATCTAGGATTCCTTTGTGGATAGCTAGGTTGAATCTTGTGTGTTTTGATCCTTTGTGGATTCCTTTGTGGAAGTGACCTATTGTGGTCATTGTGAGAGCCCCCAATTCAGTTGTGGGTGTGTGCCTCACGAATTTGTACGGGACCTTTTCCGCCCTTAAAGGAGTCCTTAGTGGAAGCGTGGATTCACACCTTTGTGGTCGAATTCACAGGAGAATAGGGTGAGGCCTTTGTGGCGTTGAGCAAACCTTTGTGGTAGCTCACACCCCTCCAACGAGACGTACACCTATGTGGTGGAACTCGGGATAAAATCGCTGTCTTCGAGTTCCTACGGTTGTCTTGTTCCACTCTCCTTTACCGCACTTTGCCGCGCCTAAGGAAAATCATTTGATGGCCGTGAAGAGAATCTTCAGATATTTGGTTCATACCCCTTGCTTTGGGTTGTGGTATCCCAAAGATGGCACCATGTCTCTTTGTGGATACACTGACTCCGATTGGGCGAGCGACATTGATGATAGGAAGTCCACATCCGGGACATGTCAATTTCTTGGAAGATCTTTGGTGAGTTGGTCCTCGAAGAAACAAAATTGCATCTCATTACGTCACCCCCGCAAGCGGGTGTACTCAACTTCTTTGGATGCAACAAACTTTAAAGGACTACGGTGTCCTCTTGGACAAAGTGCCGCTTTTATGTGATAATGAGAGTGCTATCAAAATTGCATACAATCCGGTGCAACATTCAAGTACCAAGCACATTGAGATTCGTCATCATTTCATCCGCGATCACGTGGCTCGAGGAGATATTGATCTATCATATGTTGGTACAAGGGATCAATTGGCAGATATCTTCACGAAGCCCCTTGATGAAGCCCGCTTTTGCTACTTGAGGAATGAGCTCAATATCGTAGATTCTCGGGCCTTGGCTTGAATTCCGTGCACACCTTCCAATGTTTAAGACTTTATTAGAACTAGAAGTACGCATGGACTTAGGGGGAGTGTTTTCCTAATACATTGGACTCTTCCTCCCCCTATTATGCATATAGTGACATATCATTGCTAAAACTTCAAGTTAAATCTAATTTGTGAGCTTAAATGTTGAGATGTGGTTATGGACCCAAGATATATCTTCGCGGTGCCATGCTATAACTCATACATGGTGGTTTCGGCCACCAACACTGTTCTTGAAGTTTTTGGATACTATTTGGTTTTATTTTTATCCTCACTTGCATTGTCTTTGGTTCTTTTGGGAAAACACACTCTTGGTTGGTCTTCTCTTGTGATTTATGGTTCTTGCAACTTGAGTGTGTCTTCTTTATTCAGTTTGAGTTTCTATCCTAAGCCTTTCACTATCTTTAAACATGCTTTTCCCCACTCATGTCCTCTTATTGTTTTCCTGTTCCTGGAGTTTTTGGGTTTGAACGGAAATCTCCGAGCCATACTCGGAAATCTCCGGTCCACCAGAGAATTTCGAGACTAAGTCTATTAAAAAATCAGCACTGACCTGTGATGATTTTTGACCGGAAATAGTCCCGGAAATTTCCGGTGTCCGGATATTTCCGGATGAGACTCGGAAATCTCCGGCCCCTGCGATTTTTCGGCACCTAAGTCCTTTTCAATTTCGGCACTGAACTCAGGCGAAGCTGAATCGGAATTAGAGCCGGAAATCTCCGGTTCGGTGTCCAGAGATCTCCGAGCGTGCCAAAGTTTTCTAGGGTTAAGTCCAAATCAGATTCGGCACTGACCTCAGACGAACCTGGTCCGGAAATAGCCCCGGAAATCTCCGACACCCGGAGATCTCCGAGCCTCAATCCGGAGATTTCCGGTTCAAATGGTCCAGCCTATATAAGGGCACGGGTGGACTGGCCGGTTCGGCCAGTTCATTCACCCCGTGCCCTAATCCTCTCTCTCCTCCGAAAAACTCCTAATCTTTCGATCCTTGCTGTGGGTGGATCGTTCGAGGGATTCTTGCGTGCTTCTCGGATCTACTTCTCCTCGTCGAGGGCTTCGATTTCATCTGCACGCTTTCCGCAATGTCTTCCGGTAACTCCTCGTTTTTCAAATCTAGGACGAAACTAGTTTTCGTTTAACCTAGCCGATTTAGGAGGTTGTTGCTTGTTTCCTTTGGTAGAAATCTCCGGCCTACTCAGAATGAAATCAGCTAAGGACAGAAACTTTGATTGCTTAACTTCTCTAGTACGTTCCTTTTTTGCCTTCTCGGAAATGAGTGCTTACCCCATATGTTTTCTATCTTCTCTATGTTGTGTGTTTGCAGGTTTCAACCCTCGTGGCCGTATCAAGCAAATTGCTCAGAGGGGGAGGGCCAAACCAGTTCATTCTCGCCCTCCCAGTGGGTCCTCAAGTGAAGATAGCACCCCAACCGAGTCTGCAGCTCTGCTCAAGAGAGCCACTGGGCCCAGCAAGAAGAAGAGGCCCGAGCTCCGTCTTGAGGACTTCAACAAAGGAAATTTTCGCAAGTGGTGAAGATCTATCATACAACGTGGAATATGATGATCCCAAGTTCTTCTGCACCGAGATGGCATGTCTCTACACGGAAGTTTATCAGAAGTTCTCAATTGACAAGCCCATCTGCCCCATGAAGTGGATTGACTTCGACAAGTTAATGAAGAAGGCTGATTATTTTGGTGGAGCAGTCAAAGTCTGCCGTCTTCTGGGTTTGGAGCACTTGATGAGGACAGAGTGCAGCTACAACGTATCTCTTATCCATCAGTTTTATGCTACTGTGGTGTTTGACTCCTCAGAGGACATTGGGATGACTTGGATGTCTGGCAGGCAGCGCTTGACCTCCACTTTCCGAGAGTTTGCTCGGATTCTTGGCTATCCTTTCAGTGCTTTGTCTATTCCAGCTGGTGCCCGCATGCACGTTCATGACGTGTCTTACAACAAAAATGTTATGACTGATCTTTACCGTTCTGGAGGAAGGATTGGCTCTCAGAATGGTCTCCTCCCTACTTATGATATCCTGCTTCGCATGTTCCGTTGGACCATTGCTCCCATTGCCGGCAATGCGGACAATATTGTCGGGGCTCTACTCAACTTGATGGCCAAGGCTCATGCGGCCTATCTTGGTGAGTATGAGGTTGAGCAGGAGGCCTACAAGGTGGATGTCATGGACTTTATTTTCCAGGAGATGTCCCTAGCAGTTTTTGAGAGGAAAGTTCCTCCATATGCTCCCTCTGTGATGTTACTCATCAAGAGGCTGTACAAGCTCTCCGAGCAAGACGGTGATGACTTTGATGCAACTCTTGGTTGTCAGCCCCACAAGGCAGCCTTGCTTATCCAAAAATCTGCTCATCTTGTTCAACAACAGGCCACCATGCAAGATATCAACGAGGATGAGATTTTTGGTGGTCCATCTCGGGTTCCTACCAATCCCAACATCAAGAAAGCTGCCAAGAAGAGTCGCCCATGGGTTGTTCGAGCAATTGAGAAGATCATGAATATGAACTGTTGCATTCACAGTGAGAACTACTCCATCTACTCTCAGAACCATCGCATTATGAAGCGTCAAGAAGAAATTATGGCTCATATGAAGATGCCTGCTCCAAAGCACCCTTTGAAGCCTGTGATTCCATTCAAGGATTGGAATGATGATGGTCTCACCTTTGATTGGGATGATGCAGTGCCAGAGGACAACGATCTTGAGTATGATGATGATGATGAGGAGGAGGATGATGATGCCGAGCAGGGTTCCGACTCTTGAGTCATGGGCCGTTAGTGGAACCTCCTCCCTTTTTGGTATCTTGATGCCAAAGGGGGAGAAGTATCTCTTTAGGACTCTCGGGATTTGCATGGGTTGGGAACACTTCTTGTTGTTTTTCCTTTCGTTTGATCTTAAGTGCTCCCTCTTATCGTATTGTTTTATTTCGTCATGCGTGTGAGACATGAGTACCTTTAAATCCTCTATTGTAATAACTCTATTGTTCTAAGTTTGTTGCTACTATTGTGTATTGTTATTTGTGTGTTTTGTAAAATCTAGGGGGAGTGTTGATCCTAAGGAATGTGCACTTTGTATTCCAAAAACATCCTAAAATAGTGCACTTACTTAGGGGGAGCTCCGTCTATATTTTGCAAATCCGTTCTCCTTTCGTGTTGTCATCATTCACCAAAAAGGGGGAGATTGAAAGTGCATTCTTTGCACTCCCATATTTTGGTGACTAATGACAACACAAAAGGTATTCTAATGTTTGTGATGAAGCATGCAGGTTCTGTTACAGGTCGGTTGATAAGAGTGAATACTTATATTACCTGGTTTTCAATACTGCTTCACTTGGTCTTTCTTCTGGGATTCAGACAGGAGATTTCCGGGGTTCGGAGATCTCCGGTCCCCAGACCGGAGATCTCCGGGCAAATCAAGTTTTTCCTCTAAGTCACAAACTCAGATGCGTATTGACTCCAACTCAGGCTCAGCCGTAAATGTTCTAGGAGATTTCCGGCACTCGGAGATTTCTTAGCCCCAGTCCGGAGATCTCCGAGTGGCAGAAGAATTTTACCAAGTCCAGAACTCAGTTGCGTACTGAATCTAACTCAAGTTTAGCCGGAAATGCTCTAGCAGATTTCCGGCGCCCGAAGATCTCCGAGCCGCAGTCCGGAGATCTCCGAGTTGCAGAAGATTTTCTACCAAGTCAAGAAGACCAATCAACACTGACATCGATCCCCGCTCAGCCGGAATTACTACAGGAGATTTCCGGAGACCGGAGATCTCCGGACCTCAACCTGGAGATCTCCGAGCTGGCGGCTGTACAACGGGCAGAATTTGGGGAGGGGTATAAATACCCCTTTACCTACCTCCAGCAGTTTAAGCTTCAAGTTTTCTCTCTCCTCCATTGGTGCTGAAGCTCGTTTCTTCCGGATCTCCCAATCTAGCCACTAAAATCCTTTGATACTTGGGGATCTGAGGGAGAAGCCACCGATCTACAACTCCACCAAAGCGTTTTGAATTCCCCCCTCTAAATCTTGAGGGGCAACGAATCTAGGATTCCTTTGTGGATAGCTAGGTTGAACCTTGTGTGTTTTGATCCTTTGTGGATTCCTTTGTGGAAGTGACCTGTTGTGGTCATTGTGAGAGCCCCCAATTCAGTTGTGGGTGTGTGCCTCACGAATTTGTACGGGACCTTCTCCGCCCTTAAAGGAGTCCTTAGTGGAAGGTGGATTCGCACCTTTGTGGTCGAATTCACAGGAGAATAGGGTGAGGCCTTTGTGGCGTTGAGCAAACCTTTGTGGTAGCTCACACCCCTCCAACGAGACGTACACCTATGTGGTGGAACTCGGGATAAAATCGCTGTCTTCGAGTTCCTACGGTTGTCTTGTTCCACTCTCCTTTACCGCATCTTCATTTCCTATACTTACTGTAGCGTACCTGCACTTAAAAATATGGCAGGTACCTGTGTATAGTGCAAACCCATGGATCAAATCATTTGCACGCACAGTTTACGATGAATATCACAACATTGTATCAATATTACACGGGTAATCCAGACTTGGTAAAATAAATAGTTCGATACATCTTTGCATAGCATTAAAGCTAGCTCAAAACTAAGCAGCGGAAATAAATCTTCGATGAGCCTCCATCTTCATGATACGCCACAGGCGAAAACATGTTGGTGCAGACTCGAAACCCAAAACAAAATCCTTACTCTTCATCAGATATTTCTGCAACGAATAATAATTTGCAACAGAGTGGGTCAGATTCCATTAAAAATGGAGTCTGGCAAGTGACACTATGGTGGACACTTACTGGAATAACTCTATAGCCTATATGCATATTTGGCCGGTGGAGTTCAAGGCTATTTTGCATAAAGCCAATTTTATCCTATCACTTTATAAAAACAGTTTTCAACATCATAGTTGGCAACACTGGCAAGTTCCAGTGGACCAAAAAAATACCTCGTCCTTAGGTGTACCCTCAGGTGAAAACCCCCACATTCAATGGTCCTAAGTATAGTAGAAACTATCTTAGGTGAAAACCCCCATGAACATGGTCCTGAGTAGCCCACTGTTGTTTACCTATCAAAATTTTATTAAGAAATTAGAATGTTGGGATTCCTCCATGTTCCTTGATCAACTGTAGTCTTTACTTGGAATACTTCTCCTTGCGTCCTTCACAAGCTTCTCCATTTATTCCTCACATCCCTTTGTTCCTGGGTGGCCTTCCACAAGTGTGCTCTCAGGTGAAAACCCCCACGTTCATGATCCTAAGTATAGTAGAAACTATCTTAGGTGAAAACCCTCATTGACATGGTCCTGAGTAGCCACTCAACATAAACCAAACAACCAATACACCCAGATGATTCATTAAATTAGTGATGTGCACTCCCAGGTGAAAACCCCCACATACTATGATCCTAAGTATAGTAAAGACTATCTCAGGTGAAAACCCTCATAGACATGGTCCTGAGTAGCCACTTAAGATTTTGTAAAACCTTTCATCAATTGCATAGCATCAAAATTCTACAAAGTCATCTCATAGGTACCTAGACACAATGGAATAGGGAATTCTAAAGTCTTGCATAGCAAATCTACTAAGCTCTACTCATGCATAGGAAAATAACTAAGTTATGCATAGAAAATACTTAGAAACTTTATGAGGTGTGCCACTTGCCTTGGCAACAAGAAGAATAGCAACATCAGCTGCAACAGTTGTCGTTTCCCTCCGAAATTTCTAACACATCAAACAAAACACACATAAACATACAAACCCAAATAACAATACAAAAATATGCTATGCATGATGTGCAAAATACTTAGAGAAAATACTAAGTCTATTCTTTAAGGTGATCGACAATTATCAACAACTCTTTGTAAATTGGATATTCACTATAGTGAGAGAGACAGACACCCGGCCAGCCACGTAAGTTGTGGAACAGGTCTCATGTACGTGGACATGTAAGGTTAGTTTCCAGGCCGCTTCATCTCACTATGCCGCTAGGATCCAACAAACTTCAAGATGGTAATAACATGATCAAAAATTGTTTTAAGTCAAGATTAGGAAAGATAGAAGAAAATGCTGTAGGTTATCTTCTAGGCTTCATCTCCAGACTTGTAGTATTCTCCTTAGTGATGTCTTGATCACCATGTCTTAGGGAGTAGAAAAGAAAAAGAGAAAGAAAGATTTAGAGAATAGAGGGGGTTGGTTTTCTTGGACTTCCTCTTGATTTTTCTTCTAATTGCTTCTACTTCTTAGAGATTCTTCTGGAGTCTTGTTTTGGCTAAGTCCTTCATTGGTCTTCTAGCTCCATGTTGAAAATTTTAAGTGTCTAAGTGCATAGCACTTAACCAAAAATGCTAAGTTGAAAATATTCCTAACTTAGAGAAAATAATGGAGGAGTTTTCCTATGAGGAGAATAACTATATAATAAAATATGATATGCATGCAATGCTCTTTTTAATCATAATAAACATCATACAAAATTTGGGATATTTATAAAGTATGCATTAGGCTATAAATGCAATTTAATTAATTTCTATTTTTGCAAAACATCATAAAAGGAATAAATATAAGATTAAAGTTTTATGTGGTTAAACTTTTATTACAAAATTTTATGAAGGGTGTTAATAGACAGAGGGCATTAAATTTATAGCAATTACATTTAATCAAAATTAATGTTTCTATTAATAGTTATGTCCAAAATAGTCAAACTATTCAATTTAAACATACAACTATTGAATCATGAAAATAATACCCAAAAATATTTTATAGCAGTGGCATCAATTTACAAATATTCCAAAGTCTCTAAAACAATTTTATTTGCAATTTTTGGATTTATAGATTTAAAGTTATTACAAATATACTCAAATCATCCATTTCAAATTTGAATAATTTATACTAAGGCAAATTAGAAATTTAACAGATCTAAAATATTCTACATGTCAAGAGCTTTCAAAAAATATAAAAATTATCTAATTTGGATAAGTGGTTAAAAAGATATGATAGATCTAAGTTGCAGGGTCTTTTGTGTAAAAATGCCAATTTAAATTAAATCGGAAAATTCATTTTCCACGTCAGCGGTGACTGGGTGCTGACTGTGCGCCGACTCAGCGCTGACGTGGCGCGCTCTGGTTTGTTGATACCGCTTCGACTGAGATCTAATCTAGGCCGTTGATTGAAGATCAGATGGCTGAGGAGAAGGAGCTCACCGGGCGGCGCGGGATGGTCACCGGAGAGGAGGCAGACGGCGGCGGCGGCTCGGTCGTGGACGGTGCGGTGGCTCCGGTGCTTCCCCGAGCCTCCGGTGGTGACGACGAGGTGTGGAGCGGCGCGACGAACTCGATGGTTGCGACAGAGTTGACTCACACATCCTCGGGCAGCGGCGAGACACGGACGGAGGCGAGGTTACGGCGACGAGCTCCGGTTGAGCACACCCAGCTCGATTCACTGCCGAAAACTTCGAAGAGAGGGTCAGGGGAGGTGCACGAGCGAGGAGAGAAGGAGGGGGTGGGTCTCGGGCTCGGGATACCGATACCTCGCCGGGGAAACGAAGAAAACGGCGGCGGAGACGAGGAACTCCGGCGAGCTTTTGCGGCGGCCTCGGGGCGTGTTTTGGAGAGGAACGAGAGGGGAATCCGAGCGGAGGAGGTGAGGTTTAAAAGGAGCTCGGAGGGGCGTTGATTGCTCGCTTTAATCGCTCGTATTGAAGAGGATTGAATCCGGCCGTTTCGGGCGAGGTCGGGGGCGGGATTTGGGGCGAGGTTGAAGACGACCCCCTGACAGGTGGGTCCCACTGTCAGGTTTTTCTTTTTTTCTTTTCTGTTTTATTTATTTCTTTTATAACTTTTGATTTATAACTCCAAACGAGGTCAAACAAATTTCTAAAAATTTGTAAAATTATTATCTTTGTGTTAAACTAGTTGTAGGAATGTTTTGAACAATTTTCAAAATTAATAATTTTGAAAAATTGATTAAATACAAATTTGATACTTAATAACAATTTTGAAATTATAACCTAATTAAATTTTCTTTTGGTTAAAATAAAATTTGTAAAATACCCATAGACAAATATGTTTGAAATTAGATTATTAACTTATTTTGCTGAAATCATTCACCTTTATTTTGGCACAAAAGTAGAATAATAGAATATAAATATTTTTAGAGTAATATGAAATAAAATGGATTTTTAATTTAAACTTTTTGTGATTTAATCAGATGATGAATGATGAGATGCATGTATGCATGAATGCAATGCTTAAAAATTTTCTTTTCAAAGAAAAATACATAAATGTTTTCAAAAGTTTTAAATTTTAGTGATTTTTAAATATTTCAGAATATAGGGATGTTACACTTACTTAGTTTCTTTGTTGTCTATCACTTGTATCACCTAGTTGCACATATAGACAACTTATTTCCGCTACCCTAAAACTGAAAAAGACATAAAAATTGGTCACCACCTATTCACCCCCCCCTCTAGGTGGTCAACTGCCGTTCACCACTCTTACCCTTTACCAGAAAACATGTCTTCAGTTCTCACAGACACTAAAGAATATACTTAACGTTTGTTCATTGATCTACACAAGGATCACTCTAGAACCTGTTCTTCAACCAAGAACTTGGGTCACACCAAGTCGAGCTTTCAGTCTGACAGAATCTATGTCTGATACATAGAGAATGACGAACATCATTTGCTATCACTGAAAATGCCAAGATAAACTTAATAATTTACCTAGTCATACAAGCAAGAACCTGTTTCTTCGCGTGTTCTATTCTGAAACACTTCAGAATCTTAACTTAGGAAAATATTCCGACCTAATGTTATTAATCCCCTTTTGATATATACAATTATAAATCAGATGCCTAATACTCCTAACTTCATTCATAGAAAATTTAATCACTTAAATAATCCTTTAAGTTTGCTAGAGGATCTGTATCATTCTTAATATGTCGTTACATATAAAATCATGAATGACACCTAGCTCCAACTCAAATATGTCTTCCGCATATAAGATCAAGAAAAGCTACTTAGATCCCACTCACTTCTTTGCAAATGCAAGTTTCTTCAACTATTTTGGACAACTCCAAAATCCTTTGATCACATCATCAAAGTGAAGATTCTAGCTCCGATATGCTTGCTTCTGTCCATGAATGGACAACTGAAGTTTGCATACATGTTTAGCGTCCTCAGGACCACCAAACCATTATTGTACTAATTACAACTCTTTCTTAATGATACCACAAGAAACATGGTTTTCTTATCCATCTATCAATTTCTCAATTTGAAATTATAGTAATTGCTAAAAGACCTAGAATAGATTTAGGCTTCGCCACTTGAGACAAAATCTCGTTGTGGTCAACTTTTGAATATGTCGGAACTATTTTACGACAAATCGATCCTTATCAGTATCTACTCTCTCATAAAATTCCATATTCTGTTAACATCCTAGATGCCATCAAGAAGATCTCCCAAGTCATTACCTGGTAATCGTACATGGATTTTATTTCGGATCATATATGACTCATAGCCATTTCTCGGACTTAGGTCTACCATATCTTCTTCGTAGTTCGTAGGTCTGTCATATTCCATTAACATGACCTTAATAACAAGATTGTCGTAACCCATTGTGTGGAATACAACCTCGAACGCCTACGTTCTTAGTATGAGCTCGGAACATCATGATCTTCTATCATCATCTTCTTTCCAGCTATGGAGCATGACACCGGAAACACTTTCTGTTGTGCCACTCTGATGTGTGGAGAGAAAGTTCATCAACTTCGTCTTGCTCTACTTTCTTTCCCACTTATACCCTTGGACAAGAAACTATTTCTTTTGCAAGGTATATTCCAAAAACGATCCTATGTCGTGAGACATGTACCCAACTAATTCTTTAGGTACGGTACACTACAAAGATTAATCCATTTTAGGTTTGATCACATCAAAACACTAAATTGCTGAAATGACAATCTAGGCTAAAAGCCATGCCATCACTCATATGGTATTGTATCCATGGATTAAATGGTTTCCCTATTATCTAACGTGAATGTTACGTTTCTACCCTATGACTCCAATGACGACAACAATTCGATAAGAGATTTATTTACCACACACTATCCGATAGGGTGCTATTACAACGTCCTAACATACCATAACAATATGGTGTTCCATGTGACGTAATTTGTGGAACTCTTCTCACAAGTCTTCCAATGATATGCCAACATTATAACTCAAATATTTATTTCCTCGATCTGTATTGCATGAATTTGATTTTCTTATTAAATTTAATTTCCTACTTCATTCTGAACTTGTTTGATCGAATCAAAATTTCCAGACTAATATTCCCTAAGTGGATATCCATATATCTACTCGGAATATTCATGAAGTCTATGAAATAAAGACTTCCACTATACGTTAAAATACTTTATTGATTCACATACACCCATATGCACGATTCTCAACAAGTTATACTCAAAACGTTCAGTGAAGTTTACGAAATAAAGATCTCCACTACACGTCAATTACTTCATTGATCCACATACATCTATATGCATGATTATCAATAAGTTATATGCCCGCTTTCCGAAAACGGTGTCTTAGTTATCTTGCAAGTGTCAAAAGATCAAATCTAAGAACTTGAAGATCCAACCGTATGGAGCTAATTCATTGACTATAACATTGACATGAATTAAACCGTAGTGCCACATGAATGTGGTGTCTTTATTAAGTTTGTATCCTTTGGCATTAATATCATGAACATGAGAGCTTCTACCATCTAAATTCAAATCGGCATATGATCATTACTTCATAAATATAGGACAACGAATTTGTCACTAACATATATGAACAATTGTCTCGCTAGAGGAGACACAGTCATAATGATCATACTAACTGGCGATCATAAAAGAATTTATTCAAATGGTAGATCTAGAGCGAGAGTGTCTACGACCATCACAACAATTTGTCTGCCATCATTAACACGCATTGTGCCTCATCCTTCCAAGCTACTCAAGTAGTAAACCTGGTTTTCATAAAACATGACTAGTATCAAAAACTTAGTCACTACTACGAGTACTTGCTTAGGTAAAACATTCATAACGTGTATATCATATACACACCATCATCATCGATGACTTCCGGCGATCCGTTTCATCTTCTTGATTCTTTAAACGTAATCAAGAACCATGAAGGTGAACGATTCCCTTTGCATGACATAGTCTATAACAAAACATTTGCACATGGCATCGTCGTCTGTCATCCAGTGATCGAGCTAACCAAGGCGTCTCAATGTCATCAATTATGACCAATGTCATCGAGTATGACCAGTGTCATCAAGTATGACTGCCACGTGCTCCTTCAATGTGTGTATTCTCTTCCATCTTGGTTGAGAAGAAAACAGTCAACATATTGTTAAAGTTCATCAGCCCAATTTTAGGTGTATCATGGGTTTAGCGATCATCTCATATGTTCGTGATCTAACAACTCGTACCCACCTTTAGTTCTTTATGGCAGAGATCATAGCATACACTGGACTATGATGATATTATCTGCACAAAACTTGATAATCCAACTTATCCTTTTGTTAGCGGAATCTCCAGATTTATCTCCTAGCGGGTATTCTATCACAAAAAACTAACGGTTCAAAACAACGAGTATCCTCAAGATAAAGTATAAAACTATGAAGTTTGGACCCAACTTTTTAAGTTTCTCAATCGCAGCATTACGCCTAATTTTAAAGAAGGCTATTACATTGGTTAATATCTACAAAGGTTTTATAAAACATACTTTGTTCATTTTATTATGAGTTCTAGCAATTTAGTAAATTAACTATCAGAACTCCCACTCAAACGAACATCCCTCCGAATCGTTTAGCGATTACACGACCCTCATCCATTGCGCAACCCCTCATCGTCAGAGCCGGCAACACAGCTTCAAGGGTTGACAACAAATTGTCGATCACAACAACTCTGTGACTCATGCTCGACCTTTCGGCCTCCGTGTTCCGAGGCCATATCTGCATATACTAGGCTCGCCACAATAACCTTCAACGAACGCGCGTGCAACTTGGCTTAGACCCACTGTATGCGAACGACGATATGTCTGAAACCTGATCGTCACGGCATGGCTAATAACGTAGAACTTTCTTGGTGGTGTACGTCAAAGGAAGAACACTAGTGGTATTTTGGAGGGATTATCTTATATTACTACCGACGTGTAACTAACATATACTAATATATATAATCACACAATACAAGATGCACACAAAAATATCAAATGTAATGCGACGTGATATGGTCCTTGCGCCGATGGTCTCCTTCGCGCCAACAGTTCATAAACAATTAAATGAATCTACCTTGACCATATCACATTGGCCCTGCAAAATAAAGTTAGACGCGTTCTAGTTTATATTTTGCCTATTTTACGGCTTGGGGCTGTCGTAAATAGTGAAGGAGATATGCCCTAGAGGCAAATAAATAAGTAGTATTTATTGCATTATCTCATAGGTTTATAATAGGTTTATGTATTTTGCTATAACTGTATTAATCGGAATTATTAATACACGTGTGATACATAGACAACCTGGTCCCTAGCAAGCCTCTATATGAGCTAGTCCATTGGGCAACAGTTGATTGAGAATCCCGATCAAGGACAATGACGTCGGTTGACAATGGGGTCATCTTGTTAGTTGAATAAGGTGATGGACATACGCAAAGTATTGCAATAAGATCGTATTACGATGTTTGTCATTTGCAATAGATAAGAATATGATAGCTTATTCCTTAGACCGTGAGACCGTACTTATTAATGCTTCGTAGGGGTGCTTTGAGAGCATCAAACGTTGTGTCTTATATAGCATGACAATAACGGTGCCCATCTTGGACATTCGGAAAGAGCATCAAGACGTAAGGATCAAGAGCGGGATTTGTTCATTCTTGTAATGGAAAGATACTCTGGGCCCACTCGGTGATATTGCATCTATATAGCTGCGCAACTTATGACTAGGTCATGGAGATGTAATATCGTAGACGAGTTAATAACCTTCGTCGGTAACGAGATACAACAAAGACATCGGTGTGTCTACGATCATATCTCGGACAAGGTAGTATCGCAGAGACAAAGGGAATGAATATCATATTTATGGTTCAACGACGATATTCGTGGAATGCACAGGGGTCGTCATATACTTCCAGGTATCCCTGACGGTCATTGGTGAGCGGAGTGTCCCGACCATGTCTGGAGTGTTCTCGAACCGTAGCGTAACAAACTTAAGGTCTTAGCGACACCAGGAGATAGGTTCTGGAATATTATAGGAATTTGTTGGAGAGAGAGAAATGATCCGGAAAGAGTTCCGGTGGTCCGGAAGGAGTTCCGGGGAGGTCTGTAATGGTTCCAGGAATGTCCAAAAGTTGTTCGGGTGGTCCGATAGAGTTTTCGGAGTCACGGGATGTTGAATTATATATAAATATATTAATTATGAATTAATGGGGTTTTTATATTAATTTAATATTAATTAAATAAAGGAAAAAGGGGGCTCCCACCTACATGGGCCCTAAGAGGGCCCAAGAAGGGGGAGCCGCACCACCAAAGGGGGTGGGCCCCATGGGGGGTTCGGCCGGCCCATGGTGGGGGCGCACCACCCCCTCTCATCCTTTAGTCCCACATGGGGGAGCCAAGGGGTTTGCACACCCCCTCCCCCTTTATATAGCAAGGCATATTAATTAGATTAATTCATTGGAAAATACAATTAATTCCCGATTTCTCTCTCGATCTCGTGGTTCCCAAGTTGGAGCCGCGCCGAGCTGAGGAAGGGGGGATCTCTCTCCACCCAAGCTATACCGCAGAGCGCCGTTGCTCTGCAGGATTCCAGATAAGATCTACCCCTGCGATTTCAGCTGGATCTGAATGACCGGGGGTTGTCGCTAAGCTCCGTATGTTTGTGAGTGCTCGGAGGTAACTCCTTTTGAGTAGCCTGGGCGATGTCGTCTCGCCCCTGCAGCCGCCGCGCCTCCTTCCCCTCTGCTGCCGGCGCACCAGCCCCGGTGCTGGCGTTCTGCCTTCTTCCGCCCGACGCCCGTCGACGCAGATCATCGTCAACACCCCGGCGTCATCGACTTCGACATCGCGGCAAGTTCTTCGCGACCTCGAGGTCGGCTACGTACGACTTCATCGTCAACGCTTGTGCGGGAGCGTAATCCCCGCTATCGGTCTACATGGAGGTAATGTAACCCGTTCCGCCACCGTTATCGCATGTACGAGATAGATAGATCCTGGCTAGTTAGGGTTTCGTACGCTAGAAAAATTATTGTTTTCTGCACCGTAACCCCTTCAGTGGTATCAGAGCCGATCTATGCGTAGTACTGTTGGTACGGTTAGAACTCATGTTGAATGAGGGCGTCTTTCTTATATTTGCTACCCTCTAGCGTGCACTTGCGATGCCTTCGGTATTGAGTTGATGAAGCGGCCCGGACCGACTTTACGCGTACGCTTACGCGAGACTGGTTCCACTACTGACATACGGCTTGCACCGTATCTGTGGCTGGCGGGTGTCTGTTTCTCTCTCTCTAGTCGGCAAAGCATTTTCAATGGAGGGCCCGAAAGGGATGCTTAAACATGCAATTATACGATCGACGTTGTGGTACCAAGTTCGTAGGTAGAGAAGCGATTCTCTTACGAATAAGCCTATATGCCACGTAAAATTTGCAAAACTAAATAAAGCTAGAGGCGTCTAACTTTGTTTTGCAGAGGCGTTATTTCATGTGACATGGTTACGGTAAGTTTTGATATTACTCGTACTGTCGGAGGCAATGGAGGGCTCTGTAGATTCGGAGCCATGCCGGGGCGCCGGGGGCCAGGCACATGGCGCCATGAAGGTCCAGGCGCATCGACCATGTCACATCGCACTTCATTGCATCATTATTGTGTGTTGTTGTGTGTGCATCCTATTGATTGCTTATATGCTAGATATACAACGGTAGCATCATAAATAGGATGATCCCTAACAAGTACCAAAATTGTGTTCTCCCTCGTTGCGCACCACCAAGAAAGTTCTACGTTATGAGGCAGGCCGATATGATCGGGTGTCACACATCTTGTCGTTCGCATACAGTGGGTGTAAGCCATGTTGCACGCGCAGGGTCTTCGAGGTTTGATTGGCGAGCCTAGCATACTCAGAGGTATGGCCTCGGAACACGGGAAGATCGAAAGATCGAGCACGAGTCATAGAGTTGTTGTGATCGACATTTTATGTCCACCTTTGAAGCTATGATGCCGGCCGTGATGATCGGGGGTGGTGTGGTTGATGAGGGTCGTGTTATCGCCATTATTATTTTTAGGGATAATAATCTTGGTGTGGTGTGTTTTTAGATAATGAGATTATAGAACTAAAACTCACCTATATATTATAAACTTATCTTACTTCTTTTGCGATCACATCTGGAGACTACAGAACTACACTTCGGTTACTTCTTCAAGAGCTCGGATTCTACCTTGGAAACCGACGGATCCAACTTCATCAGATGGTACAAGGGTTTTTAAAACATTCTCCAAACACAACAAACATCCTATATGTCCTAGAACATTAGTTAGAAGTTAGACCAGATGATTCTGATAGCAAGGAGGAAGATGATGAGTTCCGTAAGAATCATGACATGTTCATGGAAGTGACGATCGTCATGAGCGTATGCCTAGCACCTGAGTTGAAAGTTGTTTCAACACATGGAGCCATATGTCGTGATTGATGCGATCAGAGGTCACTTCAAAGATGAATTGAGTCTTGAGCAGTTCAGACAGCTTAGAAAGTTCCGGACCATTCACATGGGGAGCATACCTGTCTGGGGACTCAGTTGAAGAAGTTGTGTGACATCTACTTCAGTCTTACGAATATCTAGATAGCGAACTCCAGTGCAATAGAGATTGCGCTTTACCTCCTAGCTGTGAATAGCATGTGCGTGAATATGCTATAGAGACACCGTGAGCTTCTTCACGTTCGTGAACAAGTTCAAATCTCTAAAAGTTGATTCATCGAAGAAGAGTTCTTCGACGCTATGGATATATTGATATACGAAGATATAAATGTATTCTTCTCATACTTGATGAAAAGTGTTTGATAATTGTTCTGTTTGTGAAACAGTCCCTGATTATCACAAGTATGTGGCGAAGGGTGACGTGACAGTGCACGAGTGATGGCAAGTTCATGGCCAGTAGTGCTCATGCCCTCGAGATATCATATTAGTTATCATCAATAGTTTTTTATAAGACATTTTGTAATAGTGAGAATGTGATCTAGTTTGGTGTCTTGAATGTTACAAGACATAATTATTCATATAGAACACATCAGTTGTTTCATGTTATGAGTAATTTGCATCACATCTCAATTACATTATGCGTATGATATACATTTATAATAGCGGGAATGATAAAATTATGTGTCCAAAGAACAAACACCATCGAATTTAGTCATAAAGGCAATGAAAGAAGTAATGGATATTTTTGGTCCATTTAAGTATTTCGAGTGCCAAAATTGATTAAGTTTGAAATACAGTATTGAAGTTGCAATACTAGAGGAAATTGATTGAGAGTCATTTTTAATGATTAATCAATGGTGTTATTGCGTGATCCGAATTCTTCCATGATTTTGGTAAATAGGAGTATTTGCCCGATAAATTATGGAGTCTGAAATTAATTTGATAATAGATCAAATGGGGTTTTTCAGAAGAAAGATTAGTGAACATTGTATTCACAAGATTCGATCAAAGTACAATATTTTTGAATTATGGTTTCAACACAAAAGGACTTGTGGAAATTTGTTTCACAAAATTATAATGTCATATATAGTGATATGTGGGGAATTATAATCATGCTCTATTTTAAATAAAGTGTGGTCCGTCAGAATCAGTCTTAGAATCTCCTAATATGTTCGAAACATTATAGTCAATGTCCACTTTAGAAAATAGATGTTTTTCTCAACAAGAATTCGTGAGATCGACAGTAGTGTCGACATGTATATGATTACACGATAATTCGGTATATACATGAATAGTTCTTTGTAGAATACTCGCATTGAATGGGAGTGTATTCCAAAACCAATTAGAAACAAAGTTCAGTTTGTTGTCTATGTAATTCCGAGAAAAAGATAATTTTTCGAATTATGGTTTATGGATTGGAATTAGAAGTTTGGAATAAAGTGTCAGACCTATGTTGGAAGGTGTTCCAAAGAGTATATGTCTGCTAATGAAAATTTGGTGATTAAGAGTGAGGGAGACTAGAAAATTGTTTTCTGCTTGCAATCCTCTTCATAAAGATCATAATATTTTCATGAAAGAAACTTCTAAATAAAGTGTTGTTATATTTAATATTGCTGTCAGGTCACAGCACTGTATTAAGTATTTCAGATCTTGTTGACAGATCAAGGTGCACTTACAAAGAAAGTTGAGAAAATATCGGAATACGAACAAAGGCTTTTTCAGCCTGGAAATCCAAGTTACATTTAAAAGCATTAAGAGAGTAATTGTTGCTGCAATTCTTATTAGAGGAATAAGATTGTTTAATCGTCATATAAAGTGTTATATGAAAATGTGACTATAAGAAAGACGCGGGAGCATGTCTTGTCAAGAAATATGTCTTGCACAAGATCAAATTTGTTGACTACATTTATGTAGACATGCTTGAAGTCTGAGGGATTTGTATTAATGTAATACTGGAGTTTGTATTGAATTCGAATTGATAATAGATCAATGATTTTGGTTAGACCAAAATGTCGATTTAAGTGGGAGTCAAAGTTAGTTTACTCAGGTGGAATATGTACAGAACATATTTTTGAGTGGGAGCTCAGGAACTCAAATATGTGGATGATTGTTTTTGAGTGGGAGCGTGTGTTCTCAAATATGTGGAGACATAATTTGAGTGGGAGCCGAATTCATAGTAAATGACACATTGTGAAATTGTACCAGTAGAATAGATAAGAAGGATGAAGTTATGAAACTATTTGAAAGTCAGTGTCTATTTTGAAATAGAACGGGAATTTTGAAATAGTTAGTCGAGTTGTTTTGGATTATATCTGAGGAGTCAGATTAGAATCAAAAGGATGGTCCTTTGAAATCCAATTGATCATTAAGAGTAATGATACATGAAAGTAATGGTTGTATGACATGTGTGTCTATTATGTAATATTAGACATCATACAGAAACCATATTATCTGCTCGATGAAATATAACCGATGTTCTTGGAATAAGAGCAGTTATGAAAGTAAATTTGGCATTTACTGAAAGTAGAAGTGCGTTAGTTAAGGGATTGACATTTGAATGTCAAGTTTTCTACATTGGTGTGAAAGTATGTAGATATCGCGAGTTTGTAATTGTTACAAGGGGCTCTGCATGGCTGAGTGTGTTTTTCAGGGAAGTTATCTGGTTAGTATAATCAGAGTAAGCGCTGGAAAACAGAAGTTACGGTATTTGCATATATGTTGTTGGACAACATGGTGATATCAAGCTAGTTGATATCAGTGAAACGCAAAAGTTTGCACAAATCGTGTGTTGTGCAGATTGTCAGAGTAACACTCTTCCACAAGCAAGCATCATCGAATGATTCTTATTTGATAAGGGATTTTGATAAAGTAAAATGCAGCTGGTTTATTTGTACTCTAGTGCAAGTGGGAGACTGAAGGAGATATGCCCTAGAGGCAAATAAATAAGTAGTATTTATTGCATTATCTCATAGGTTTATAATAGGTTTATGTATTGTGCTATAACTGTATTAATCGGAATTATTAATACACGTGTGATACATAGACAACCAGGTCCCTAGCAAGCCTCTATATGAGCTAGTCCATTGGGCAACAGTTGATTGAGATTCCCGATCAAGGACAATGACGTCGGTTGACAATGGGGTCATCTTGTTAGTTGAATAAGGTGATGGACATACGCAAAGTATTGCAATAAGATCGTATTACGATGTTTGTCATTTGCAATAGATAAGAATATGATAGCTTATTCCTTAGACCGTGAGACCGTACTTATTAATGCTTCGTAGGGGTGCTTTGAGAGCATCAAATGTTGTGTTTTATATAGCATGACAATAACGGTGTCCATCTTGGGCATTCCGAAAGAGCATCAAGACGTAAGGATCAAGAGCGGGATTTGTTCATTCTTGTAATGGAAAGATACTCTGGGCCCACTCGGTGATATTGCATCTATATAGCTGCGCAGCTTATGACTAGGTCATGGAGATGTAATATCGCAGACGAGTTAATAACCTTCGTCGGTAACGAGATACAACAAAGACATCGGTGTGTCTACGATCATATCTCGGACAAGGTAGTATCGCAGAGACAAAGGGAATGAATATCATATTTATGGTTCAACGACGATATTCGTGGAATGCACAGGGGTCGTCATATACTTCCAGGTATCCCTGACGGTCATTGGTGAGCGGAGTGTCCCGACCATGTCTGGAGTGTTCTCGAACCGTAGCGTAACAAACTTAAGGTCTTAGCGACACCAGGAGATAGGTTCTGGAATATTATAGGAATTTGTTGGAGAGAGAGAAATGATCCGAAAAGAGTTCCGGTGGTCCGGAAGGAGTTCCGGGTAGGTCTGGAATGGTTCCAGGAATGTCCGAAAGTTGTTCGGGTGGTCCGAAAGAGTTTTCAGAGTCACGGGATGTTGAATTATATATAAATATATTAATTATGAATTAATGGGATTTTTATATTAATTTAATATTAATTAAATAAAGGAAAAAGGGGGCTCCCACCTACATGGGCCCTAAGAGGGCCCAAGAAGGGGGAGCCGCACCACCAAAGGGGGTGGGCCCCATGGGGGGTTCGGCCGGCCCATGGTGGGGGCGCACCACCCCCTCTCATCCTTTAGTCCCACATGGGGGAGCCAAGGGGTTTGCACACCCCCTCCCCCCTTTATATAGCAAGGCATATTAATTAGATTAATTAATTGGAAAATACAATTAATTCCCGATTTCTCTCTCGATCTCGTGGTTCCCAAGTTGGAGCCGCGCCGAGCTGAGGAAGGGGGGATCTCTCTCTACCCAAGCTATACCGCAGAGCGCCGTTGCTCTGCGGGATTCCAGATAAGATCTACCCCTGCGATTTCAGCTGGATCTGAATGACCGGGGGTTGTCGCTAAGCTCCGTATGTTTGTGAGTGCTTGGAGGTAACTCCTTTTGAGTAGCCTGGGCAACGTCGTCTCGCCCCTGCAGCCGCCGCGTCTCCTTCCCCTCTGCTGCCGGCGCACCAGCCCCGGTGCTGGCGCTCTGCCTTCTTCCGCCCGACGCCCGTCGACGCAGATCATCGTCAACACCCCGGCGTCATCGACTTCGACATCGCGGCAAGTTCTTCGCGACCTCGAGGTCGGCTACGTACGACTTCATCGTCAACGCTTGTGCGGGAGTGTAATCCCCGCTATCGGTCTACATGCAGGTAATGTAACCCGTTCCGCCACCGTTATCGCATGTACTAGATAGATAGATCCTGGCTAGTTAGGGTTTCGTACGCTAGAAAAATTATTGTTTTCTGCACCGTAACCCCTTCAAATAGAACCGCTTCAGACCTACGAACTTATGACCATAAAAACAATCCAATAATTGCATGTTTAAGCATCCCTTTCGGGCCCTCCATTGAAAATGCAAAGTCAGCTAAATAGAGAGAGACAGACACCCGCCAGCCACAGATACGGTACAAGCCGTATGTCAGTAGTGGAACCAGTCTCACGTAAGCATATGTTTAAAGTCGGTCTGGGCCGCTTCATCAACTCAATACTGCCGGAATCACAAGTGCACGCTTGAGGGTAGCAAATAACAGGAACGGTATCCCCGTGTAGAACACGGGTTCTAACAGCTGAACGGGAATCCGGCACCTAGAGGGGGGTGGAATAGGTGCTATTAAAATTTTTAGGTCTTTTCAAATTTAGGCTCAACACAAAGGTAAATTCTCTATATATGCAACTACGGTGAATTTACCTAAATGACAAACTAAACAATAACAAGATAAACAGGCTAACAAGACAAGCAAGTAAGGGAGCAAAGATAAGGGGAACCAAGCGAAGCACGCGGAGACGAAGATATAATCCCGAGTTCCACCCAAGGGTGTACGTCTCGTTTGAAGAGGTGTGCGCTACCACAACAGGTTAGCCGCAACGCCACAAAGGCTCACCTTCTTCTCCGATGAACTCAACCACAAAGGTTGCGAGTCCACCTTCCACTATTGATCCCCTTTTAGGGCGGAGATCGAATCCCTTACAAATGCTTGAGGCACACATCCACAACTTAATTGGGGGCTCTCAAGAAGACCACAAAAGGTCAAGACCACAACAGGTCAAGCTTACACCAAGTACCAACAATGGTGAGACTTAGGTTTTCCTAGAGGAAACCCTAGACTCGAAATCCCCAAGTGAATGGGGAAAGATTACAAATCGCTTTGGTGAAGTAGTAGATCGGGGCCTTCTCCTTCACTCCTCCAAAGATCAACGGATTTGGGTGGAGGAGTTGGGAGATCTTGAATATTTGAGCTTCAGCAATTTATGATGAGAGAGAGTGTGAGAGCTCAAATGGTTGGAGGTTGGTGGAGGGGTATTTATACCCCCCTTGTAGCGTACTTGCACTTTAAATAAGGCAGATACCTGTGTATAGTGCAAACCCCTGGATCGATTCGTTTGCACACACAGTTTACGATGTAATATCACAACAAAGTATCAATTTTATTACATCGATGATCCAGGCTTACAAAAATAAATAGTTCGATACATCTTTGCATAGCTTAAAGCTAGCTCAAAACAATAAAGCAACGGAAATAAATCTTCAATGAGCCTCCAACTTCATGATACGCCACAAGCGAAAACATGTTGGTGCAGACTCGAAACCCAAACGTAGTCCTTACTCTTCGTCAGAAATTTCTGCAACAAATAATAATTTGCAACAGAGTGGGTCAGATTCCATTAAAAATGGAGTCTGGCAAGTGACACTATGGTGGACACTTAATGGAATAACTCTATAGCCTACATGCATATTTGGCTGGTGGAGTTCAAGGCTAATTTGCATAAAGCCAATTTTTCCTACTCTTTTGAAAACACTTTTCTTGAAATCAGGACAAGTACGGCATGAAAACCATAATCTCATCTTCCCTTGTTCGCCCATCAACTTTTAACTTATAAATTTGAATGTTGGGATCCTCCGTTGACGTCCTTGATCAGCTGCTCAAAATTGTCCGTAACCGAGGACACGGCTAAGTACTTAGTTTTACACTCTGCAGAGGTTGTGCACTTTCACCACGAGACTCAAACAACCCTTCTGTCCTTGACCCTCATGTAGTGAAAAGGAAAGGAGAAGTCTGAGACGAGACCTTTGGGGAAAAGTCAAGGCAGAGCCATTATACCACGTGGCTGCACTGGAAACATCTTCACTTGGAGAAAACTTTGGTCCCTTTGTTCCTGGGTGGCCATCCTCAAGTGTACGTACTCAGGTTCACTCATCTAAATGAGTCTGGGTCTTAGGCAGGTGCACCCACCTAAATGAGCCTAAGCAGCCACTCAACTCTAACTTCCATCCTCTTGCCACATCCACCCAGAAGTATCTTTAACTTAGTAGAAATTAACTTTTCACAAAACAACTTTTGCATAGCATCAATATTTCTACCAAGTTACCCATAGGATTCTAGACACAACTAGTGTAAGGGATATAGTAGTTTCAGCATAGCAATACTATCCAACACATGCATATAAGAAATACACTAAGTAATGCATAGAAAAATACTTAGGAAGTTTATGAGGGTGTGCCACTTGCCTTGGCAACAAGAAGAATAGCAACAACAGCTACAACAATTGTCGTTTCCCTCCGAAATTTCTAACACATCAAACAATACACAAATAAACATACAAACAAAATAACCATACAAAAATACGTTATGAATGATGTGCAAAATATTTCTAAGAACTAGAGATGCATGCCATGCCAAGAAATTATTCTAAGTTAATGCAAGGCAAGTGTGTTAGCCAAATATGACTAAGGACCAAGGTCATAAAATCAATTGCTATAAGTCAACTTGACTAAGTTGTAAGACTGCTCCTAGTCTTCAACATGTTTGATCTTGAATTCTTCAACTCCCAGTTTCCTTCATCTTCAATTAGCACTCTAAGGACTTGGTCAAAATTACTAAGGGCTTGGTTTATGTCCAAAGTGGAAGAAGAGTAGGAAAGGCAGAAAAATATACAGAGAAAATATAGTTGATCTCTCAGGCTTCATCTCCAGACTTGTATCTTTCTCCTTGGTGATGTCTTCATTGAATCATGTAGACTTGATGGTTCAGACTTGATGATTTGTATATCACCAGGGCTGGTCTTGGATATAACTTAGCCACCACGAGGTCTAAGAGAGAAGAAGAGAAAAGAGAGAAAGACTTAGAGAAATAAAAGGGGATAGTCTTCTTGCAGTTCCTCTTGATTTTCTTCTAAGTGCTTCTACTTCTTGGAGCTGCTTCCAGAGTCTGTTTTCTTCTTAGTCTTTGTTGCCCTTCTAGTCTTTATATTGTAGCACTTTACCAAAACACTATGCTCAAAATAATCCTAACTTAGAGAAAAACAATAACTAAACAACACAATATGCTATGCATGCAATGCAATTTATTTCTAGGGACAACACTTATCAAAATAAAAATAACTAAGTTTGTAGATGCTAAATTTCTCTAGGGAAAAGATTTAGCATTTCTAAGTGTCAAAATTTTTCCTAGGGAAAGTATTGTCGAATATTTATCAAATATTTTCTAAGAGAGAATTTACTTTGTTTAAGAAGGCAAAATATTTCTAAGTACTTTTTGTGACCAAAGTGGTCAAAATATGACTAAGTCATTTTATTATTTCGAAAAGATGATGAAATTACTTTTAATATATTTTTAATTAATTTTATTCCTTAAATATCATTTAAAAGTATTAAATCAATTTTATTTACAAAATAAACAGAAACTTATTCTGCAAAAATTAGTAAAAAAATCCTACTGCAATTACTTAGTCATTCAAATCTATAGTAATTGGATTTACTCAAAAATAATATTTCTGTCAAAAGTTATGTCAAAATTACTCAAACTTTATTCAATTTAAAATTATGATTTTGAAATAGTCCAAATAATACTGAAAAATATTTTCTAACAGTGTATTCATATAACACATATTATAAGGTTTCCAAAACAATTTTATTTACAATTTTTGATCTTATAGATTTAAATCTAAGTCAAATTTACTTAAACTCATAATTTGAAATTTGAATAATTTAAACAAACTCAAAACAGAAAACCAACAGTGCTAAAATATTCTACAAGTCGAGAGCTTTTCAAAAATATAAAGTTTGTTAAATTTGGCCAAACCAAATAAAAGTTATAATGAATCTAAGTTCTAGGGTCTTTTCTGCAAAATTGACAGATTAAAACTAAATAGAAAAATTAATTTCCACGCGGCGCTGACTGTACGCTGACGAGGCGCTGACTGTACATCCGCGTGGCTGCCTCTGGTTGGACGGTACCGGTTCGGAAGGAACAATAAAACGAGGGCGTTAGATTTCGATCTAACGGTCCAGATCAACCGGTCTAAACCTAGCGGCGCTACCGGCCGGAAGTCTCCGGCGACCTCAATCCCGCGGCGGCGCCATCGCCGGTCTTCACGCGCACGACGAATGAGAGAGGAAGGGGAGGCGCTGGTCTTACCACGGGGTTCAGAGGTTCAAGGCGAGGCCGAGGTAGAGGTTGTCGCGGACGGGGGCGGTCTTCTTCTTCCTGTATCGCTCGCCGGAGTCGGTCCCGCGGCGGACGGCGAAGGTCGATGAAGCAGGGATCGATCTGGGGCACAAGAAGTTGCGCAAAAGGTTCAGGGAGATGCGCCAGGAGTATTTACGAAGGATGGGAGCAACGAGGTGGCTCGGGGTCAACGGTCCTCACCGGAGTTTGAAGAACACGGCGGCGGCAATGTCGGAGAGGCGGCGGATGTTTCCGAGCAGCCTGGAGGCGATGAGCTAGGGTTTTTGAGTGCGGGAGAGGGCGGCGGTGCTGGGGTATAAATAGAGGGCAACCGGGGAAGGATTCGTGCGAAGCACGGCTTCGATTTGAAGTGTTTGGATCGGACTCTTCCGGGAGAGAAACGCGCTCGGAGGTTGGAGAAGATACGGCTTGAGGGAGATGACATGTGGGTCCCGCGCGTCATTGAGAGGGAGGTCGATGATGGGCCGTTGCTGGGCTGCTAAGTGTCGCTCGCGCACGAGGAAGAGAAGTGGGCTTCGGCCCAGATGACTCGGGTTGTTCTTCTCCTTTTTTTTTTGACAAATCCTTTTCTGTTTTCAAACTTTTAATTCAAAATTGATTTTTAAACTTAACCAAACCTTTTCAGAAAAATTCATAAAAATATGTTTTGGAAAGCTAATTTAATTTAGAACTTTTTGGTAGTATTCTTGCCCAAAAATAAAATTAAATAAAAGAGAAAATATAAAAGATACAAATAACATGTTTATGGAATAATTTTCAAAACAAACATATAAGTAAATATTAAATTTCAAACCCTTATTTACTTTAAGCCACAAGATGAAAAGATGTTTATGCATGAATGCATGAGTGCAATGCTGGAATCCTCTTTCAAAAGTAACATACAAAGTAATTTTTAAAAGTTTTAATTTTTTTTTATTTTTCAAATCCCAGGATGTTACACCCCTCCACCAACTAGCTGTTTTTTACTGCGCGGGCCGGAACTTCCGGTCACTTAGGCCGGAAGTGACCGGAAGTTCCGGCCAAAGTTCCGGAGGAACTTCCGGCCTGGCCAGGGCGCAGGAAGTTCCAGACTTGGAGAAAAACCAGCATGTTCAGCACCGGAACTTCCGGTGGTTTGGCCAGAACTTCCAGTCGCCCGGAAAGATCCGGCCAAAGTTCCGGCTTTGCCCGAGCGCGAGCAATTCCTGACTTAGCCGATTTTCTCGTTTGTCTGGAACGGAACTTCCGGTCGAGGGCCGGAACTTCCGGTCGCCCGGAAAGTTCCGGCCAAACTTCCGGTGAAAGTTCCGCCTTTGCCAGGGGCTAAATCCTAAAAAGACTTAGCCGTTTTCTGGCCAGATGGAAATGTCCGGTGTTGTGCCCGGAACTTCCGGCCTGACAAAACAGGAAAAACTGCCAGCCAGTTCTCTCATTCAACCCTGATGATCTTCATCCTTTTTGTTCTTCAAGGTTATGTAGTATCTGAAATACTCAGGCACACCGTTAAACATCATTTTCGTGTTGTCATTCCTAACCAAAACTCAGGAGACAGAAAATGCTCTTTCAATCTCCCCCTTTTTGGTTAGAGATGACAACACAAACGGGATAAAGGATTTGCAAAACATAGACGGGCTCCCCCTAAATATATGCACTATTAAATCTTGTGTTTGAATACAAGTGCACATCTATTTAGGATCACAGCTCCCCCTATCTTTTACAATTCTAGCAAGTTCATCAAGTGAAGAATAGATAGCATAACTTGCTGAAATAGACAATAAGGTAAGACACGAATAAACTGATTACATCACAACACAATGTTTCACATGTCTTACCACATGCTGAAAGATAGAGTTCCAAACCAAACGACTAAAAGTTCAAGAAGCACAAATTAAAACCGAAAGAGAAATAAAGGTTTGTGCTTCCACCCTTGCAAATCCCCGAGAAGTCCTAATAGATAAACTTCTCCCCCTTTGGCATCTTGCGAGACCAAAAAGGGAGAAGATCGATGCTAACGTCCCAAGAGTCAGTCGACGTCGTGGTGCAGGCCCTCCTCATCTTCATCCATGGCATCTTCGTCATCTGTGGCATCTTCTGGCACATCAATGTCCCAACTAATCCCTCTGGCGTTCCAGTGCTCGTAAGCAATGAGTGGAGGAGGAGGAGCCGGTGGGTTAGGCATCTTCAGGTGAGCCATCATAGCGGACTGGTTGGTGAGGATGGCATGGTTCTGCTCATACATGGCATAGTCCTCCCTGTGCAGACAAGAACCCATGTGCATGATCTTTTCAAGAGCCCTCACAAACCACAGACGCTTCTTCTTGGCAGCCTTCTTGACAGTGGGATCAGAAGGAGCGTGGTTGCGCCCAGTGGTGGCTTCCTCATCATCATAGGTACCCATGGGACGAGATGGAGCAGCCAAGTGGGATTTCTTCATGTGGAGACGAACAGGCTTGTGAATGGTGCACTCAAGGGCAGCGTCCACATCAATACGCTCCTCAGGGGTGAAAGGAAACCTGTCCTTAATGAGCAGCATGATGTAAGGTGCATAGGGAGGCACCTTCCTGTGGAAAATAGCATAGTGCATCTCGCGGAAAATGAAGTCCATGACATCAAAGGAGAATGCATTGGGCTCTGGCACTGAGTCTGAGAGGTACGCTTGGCTTGCCAATGCCATGAGATGGACAAGTCCTCGACGAATAGCATCATTGTTCCCAACACTTGGAGCAATGGAGTGGCGGAACATCCGAAGGACAATGTCATACACGGGCTTCAAGCCATGAGTGCCGCCAATGGTGCCATTAGTCTCATAGCACTCGGCCATATCATTCTTGTCGTAGCGGTCATCATCATTGTGCAACCTCATACCAGCAGGCTCATCTAACCCTTGGAAGGGGTAACCAAGAAGAGCAGCCAAATCCTTGATGGAAGCCTGAAGTCCGAATCTTCCTGACATCCAAGTCATCCCAATGTTGGGGGAGTCATCAAACACCACAGTGGCGAAGAACTGATGGATCAAGGGAATTTTGTAGTTGCATTGACGGGTCATAAGGGGCCGAAGCCCAAGAGCATCCACAATAGTGACAGCACCCCCATAGTAGCTTCTCTTCTTCTCAAGATAGTCGAAGTCAATGCTCTGCATCGGGCACACGCGCTTCTTCTCAGAGAAGCCGCAGTAGAGCTCATCATGAAGGAGCTTCGTGTCCAAGCTATGGAAAATCTGTTGCTCCTTCGGATTGGCATAGTCAAATGTGCACCTCCACTGATAGAAATCCGAGGCAGACATGCGCAGAACAGAGACAGCGGGCCCCTTGTTTTTCTTGTTGGAGCGAGCTGCAGAAGACTGAACCCAAGCTGGATCTGGCTGATGCTCTTCCTCAGACAAGATCTCCACTTCTTCTTTGTCGTGAGCTGGTCCACGACTTGCACTTCTCTTCACAACCTGCTTCTTAGCACGACCAGGGCGACTACCAGCCTGACTCCCTGCCCCTGCATGAACACTGTTGGGGATATATCAACTAGGGGTATAACCAGCATGGATCAATCCGGCTAGTCCAGGGTGGCCCAAGGGTGGTAAGGCCAAGGCCTGCCGGGCGGCCCAGATAGCTGACGTGCAAGGAAGTAGGCAGACGGACCAAGGAAGGCGGAAGGCCTAAGCCCATCAAGCCACCGAGCCCGAGACGGAAGGCGGCAACTAAGCCGGCTAGGTCTAGGACTCTGATTACTTGCCGGACAAGTACTTACCTTGTATCCTGGGGTCTGGCCGCCTATATAAGCCGGCCACCAGGAAGCCTTTAGGGCAGCGCTTCAATACGCATCAAACACATTGTAACCTGTTCACGGCTATTGCCTCATAGTGAATTATAGCAGCACGTAGGATCCCGCCACCGCTGTGGGATCCGAAGCTGGGTAAACTCGCCGTGTTCAATCCCGACCTCGACGACACCAACCTTCTTCCCCACAATCCATACGTAGGCTAGAGGACCCCCGTCTCCTATCAATTATGCCGATACCACGACAGTTGGCGCCCACCGTGGGGCATAAGGTTCCTGGCGTCACGTTCCAGGCGGGAACACTTGGCGGCGTGGGCAAGCAGATCGCCGTCGGTCGCGTCACAAGGTTTGGCGGCCATAGCTACGTCAACTCGGATGAGTCCTGGCTCCCGGCGGACGACTACCTTATCGGATGCGCAATCGTGCCGATCGGAGGGATCGACGTCTTCATCGGGTACACACCAAAGGCGTACGTCCTACCGTGTTTCTACAACCCCACCCACCAACCCTTCGACCAAGCAGTCGACCGGCAAGATGGATCTGAATCCGCCTTCTCCCAGGAGTCGGCCGAATCTGATTTCCACTTCGTCGGAGTTGTCGGACTGGGATCCGACTCCCAGCCGGAAAACAACGATCCTGAATCAATCCTCCCTGCTCTGCAGGAGGATGCGATGTCAGATGCCGGATCCAGATCTACCGTTCAAGTCAACATAGACTCTGACTCCGATGATGATGCTAGTCTCTTCGAAGAGAAGATCAAAACCCGCTTTTCCAGTGGAAATCCGGCTCCCTCAGAGGGTACAGCGGATACAGACATGCCTGACAAGCTGGCTATGATGGTTGTTGTCGGTCACGAGACAACCCCAGTTACTTCGGAAGCGCAAATCAAGCCGGCGGAAGAAGCCGGAGACACCACAGCCGGCCAACTCTTTGAAAGTTCCGACAAGGTGTGCGCAAAGAAGAAAACTGGCCTCGAGAAAGGCGGCAGCAGCAAACCCACGGATTTGCTCTCCGTCATCAAAGAAGTAGACGAGATCATGAATACTCCGGTGAACAAAAACACCCCACTCGACGAAGTGGAAGAGCTTAGGCTTAACATGCTTAAGCACTCTGACTTCCTGCGAAAAAGAGAGGAGCACGTTGAGAGCCTTGCGAAGAAGATCAAGAAAGAGCAGGAGAAGATGTCGGCCAAAACAAACCGGCAACTCTTCGAGGAGAAAAGGTCATCAAGAAACCGCCGTGGAAAAGAGCCGCCTACGCAAGCAACGACAGCGGCTAAAGACCTAGGGTTCGATTGGCGTACGGCACCACAGCGAGTGGATAGAAGGGGGGATGTTGTCTTCTGCACCCCTATCCTCAACGCGGCTGCCGCGCTAGATACCCTGGATGACAACACTTACACGGCGGAAGAGAAGTTGGCCAACGCAAGACACTTCGTAAGCAAGGCCCTAGAACAACAAGCTCGCGCTGATTCCTACGGCCACATGGCGGATGCCCGCGGGGGAGACCTAGAGTCTAAGTCAGGCAAGTGCAAAGCTGCACCAGGTGCCGACCCCGAAGGCCCGTCTGGCTCCAGTAGCCATGGCGACAAAAGGAAGGCAACGCCACCTCCAAAGAAGGCACCGCCGCCAAAACAAAGGCGGGACGAGAATTCAAGGACGGGAAGCAGAGGAGACCTACCACCTCCACCTCAGCCAAGACGCGACAATGGCGGTAGCCGGAACAACAGGCAGCCGCCTAGAAAAGATGCCGGCAACGACCCTCCAAGGAGAGGCCGCAGCCGGTCTCCGCAGCATAGCACTGGCAGCAAGAGGAGAGAGGAGGTAGAAGGGCCCAGGCGCAGCATAAGTCGGGCGGCGCAGGACGAGCCGGACGCAAACAGAGGCGCACGGCAGCTCGATCCAAAAGACGCACGACACCGCCTACAAGACATAGCAAGAGGAAAGGAGCCGCTATATTCTGGACCAAAGTGCTTCGGTGACGCCATCCGCAAAGAGCCGTTCCCCAAGGACATGACATCAGTGTCAAAAAACTGTTCTAGGTACAACGGCCTTGTTAAGCCGGACTCATGGCTTTCCGACTACGCCATGGCCATAGAAATCGCCGGCGGGAGCAGCCATATTGCCATCCGCTACCTACCTCTCATGTTGGAAGGCACGACAAGAGCTTGGATCGACAACCTTCCTGAAAAGTCCATCCATAGCTGGTACGACATGGAAAAGGTTTTCTCCCAGCACTTCCAAGGAACATACAAGCGTCCAAATACCTACAGGATTTGCAGCGCTGTATCCAAAAGCCGGACGAAACCATGACAGATTTTGTCAGCCGCTGGATATCCGAAAAGGCCAACTGCCATGGTGTTTCGGACGCACAGGCTATCCATGCCTTCTACACGGGCCTACAGAAGAAGTCCTTGCTCCGTCATAGGCTCGTCCGCGAGCAAATCACGGACCTTGGTGAGATGCTAAACCTAGCCGCCCAATACGCGGCGGCGGATGGCGACGCCCGGGACGATGACCCAGACGTCAACATCATACCAAAGCGGAACAACAAGCGCAAACAGGCGGCGGACGACAAAGCCGGTCCTTCCAATGAGGTAGCCGTAGCGTTCCAAGGAAACGCCAGCAAAAAGAAGTGGAAAAATAAGAAAGATAATCGCGAAGCCGGCTCAGGGCCTAAGGCGGCGCGAATCACTTACGAACAGGCAAAGCTCTTGCCGTGTCCCATCCACGCCTCATTGGGTAAGGTCAACCACATGCTTGGAGAGTGCCGTTTCATGGACGACTTCAAAAAGGATCCCACAGTCGGCTGGAAGTCAAAGAAGTCAAAGAAGAACGACAAGAAAGACAGCAAGGAGGATGAGCATGACGACGACATGTCTATCTCAAGCGAAGAGGACGCAACCGCCAAGAAAAAGAAGCCGTATCCGAAGGTCAAATAATCTCTTGTGTGCTTTGTCGGCACGCCTTCGGCTAAAGCGGACAAGGCGGAGATGCGCGAACTCAACGCGACAATGTCGGACGTCCCTCAGTACTTGAACTGGTCGGAGGCAACAATCACTTGGGACCGGTCCGACCACCCTGATCACGTCCCTCACCCAGGCAAGTACGCCCTTGTCGTCGACCCCATTGTCGACAACTTCAGACTCACAAAGGTACTCATGGATGGCAGCAGCAGCCTCAACATCCTGTACTACGACACGCTAAGCCGCATGAACCTGTCAGAGGATCAGCTGGATCACAGCAACCTCACATTTCATGGCATAGTGCCCGACAGGCAAGCAAAGTCAATGGGAAGCATCAGGCTGAAGGTAACTTTCGGACCAAAAGAGAACTACCGCTCAGAGTTCCTCCGGTTCGAAGTTGTCCCCTTCAAAAGCGCCTATCATGCAATCTTCGGACGACCGGCTTCGCCAAGTTCATGGCAAGGCCGTGCTACATATACAGCAAGCTTAAAATGCCGGGGGAAAACGGAACCATCACGGTTTCCGGCAACTTCAAGAAAGCCAAGGAGTGCGAGCGTGGCATGGCCGCCTTCGCAGAAGCCGTCATCCACAAGGAAGAACTCGCGCTGCTCGGGGCGGATTCAGACAACTCCATGCCAAAGCCAAAGGTGGATGTCAAGAAGACTTTCGAAGCTTCAGAAGACACCAAAAAGGCGGATCTCATCCCAGGTGACAAGTCTAAGCAAGTTGTCATCGGCTCCAACCTTGACAGCAAATAGGAAGGCGCGCTCGTCGAGTTCCTCCGTGAGAATCGTGACATCTTTGCATGGTCGCCTTCTGACATGCCTGGTGTACCGAGGGAACTTGCCGAGCACTCTCTCAACGTCATAAAAGGATCCAAGCCGGTGAAGCAAGCAACAAGACGCTTTGGAGATGAGAGACGCAAGGCCATAGGGAAGGAGATAAATAGGCTGAAGGCCGCCAATTTCATAAAAGAAGTTGTACACACCGATTGGGTGGCAAATCCTGTACTCGTCCCAAAGAAGAGTAAAGAGCTGAGGATGTGTATCGACTATACTGGTGTTAACAAGTGCTGTCCAAAGGATCCCTTTGCGCTGCCTAGGATTGACCAAGTCGTAGACTCCACAGCAGGCTCCGAGCTGCTTTGTTTTCTAGACGCCTACTCAGGATACCACCAAATCAAGATGAGAGAGTCAGATCAACTGAAAACATCTTTCACAACTCCATATGGGACTTTCTGCTACATTACCATGCCTTTTGGCCTGAAGAATGCAGGGGCAACATACCAGCGCTGTATGCAAAATTGCATGCACGAACAGATCGGTCGCAATGTTCACGTCTATGTAGACGACATCGCGGTAATGTCAAAAAAGAAGGCAGATCTCCTAGAGGACTTGGAAGAAACTTTTCAGAACCTCCGGAGGTATCAGATGAAGCTCAATCCCGCCAAGTGCGTTTTCGGCGTCCCAGCCGGCAAACTCCTCGGTTTCATCGTCTCAGAACGAGGGATTGAGGTTAACCCGGAGAAGATCAAGGCCATACAAAACATATCCAGACCTACTTGTCTGAAGGACGTGCAGCGCCTAGCCAGATCGGCGGCAGCCGTCAGTCGTTTCATAAGCCGCCTAGGGGAAAAGGCAATGCCTCTCTACCGGCTACTGAAGAAATCCGACAACTTCGAGTGGACAGCAGAGGCAGACGCCGCCTTGCAACAACTTAAGGAGGCCCTCATATCCGCTCCGATATTGGCAGCACCTCGATCACAGGAACCAATGCTGTTGTACATCGCGGCAACAGGAGCTGTTGTCAGCGTTGTCTTGGCTGTGGAAAGAAAGGAGAGCGAAGCCGCGGCGTGTGAGCAGCGACCGGTCTACTTCATCAGTGAAGTGTTCTCCGCCTCCAAGCAGAGGTATCCGCATTACCAAAAGCTGGCTTATGGTGTATTCTTCGCCGCCAGAAAGCTTAGGCATTACTTCCAGGAACACAGTGACAGTAGTCAGCAAGGCACCGTTGGGAGACATAATCAACAATGCAGAGGCAACAGGTCGAGTCGCCAAATGGGGCATCGAACTTGCCGCTTTTGATATAGTCTATAAACCACGGACCGCCATCAAATCTCAAGCACTTGCAGACTTTGTCGCCGACTGGACAGAGGCTATGGAGGAAACAACACTCCCCGAGTCAGAATATTGGGTCATGCACTTTGACGGATCAAAGATGCTCAAAGGCTCGGGGGCTGGAGTCGTTCTACGTACGCCTAAAGGTGACAAGCTTAGCTACGTGTTACAAATCCACTTCACAACAACCAACAATGTTGCCGAGTACGAAGCTTTGCTTCATGGGTTACACGTGGCAAACGACCTAGGCGTCAAAAGAATCCTCTGTTACGGCGACTCAGATTTGGTCGCACAGCAAGTAAGCGGAACATGGGATGCGAAAAGCGCAACAATGGCGGCTTACAGAGCCAAAGTTGACGAATTTGCAAAAAACTTCGTAGGCTACGAAGTCCGACATGTTCCAAGAGCTGAGAATGAGGCGGCAGACACACTTGCAAGACTGGGATCGGAACGCAAAAAGGTACCAAAAGATATCTTCCTGGAGCAATTGCACAAGCCATCCATTGAAGGCGCCGATTTGATGGACCCCGACTCAGAAGAACCGGTAGAAGCGGCAAGTCTCGCTGTCTACTTAGCACTGCCGGATTGGACAGTCCCATATCTCGATTTTCTAATCGACCAAAAGTTGCCGGAGGACGATGAGGTGCTAAAAAGCCAGATCATAAGGCGAGCCAAAGCATTCACGATAATAAAAGGCGAGCTATACAAGCGAAGCACATGTGTCATCTATCAGCGGTGCATACAGCCGGAGGAAGGCCGGGGAATTCTGAAGGACATACATATTGGCGCCTGCGGGCATCATGCTTCCGCTAGGTCCATTGTATCCAAAGCTTTCCGCCAAGGTTTCTACTGGCTCACCGCCAAAGAAGATGCCTAGAACATCGTTAAAACATGCAAAGGTTGCCAGTTGTACGTCC
Source organism: Poa annua (assembly GCA_026929855.1). Taxonomy (NCBI): domain Eukaryota; kingdom Viridiplantae; phylum Streptophyta; class Magnoliopsida; order Poales; family Poaceae; genus Poa; species Poa annua. The sequence goes on along the minus strand of CM049431.1, from coordinate 70,568,041 downwards.
GTCAACCTCACTTGCCGGCACAGGAGCTAAGGACGATCCCAATCACCTGGCCGTTCGCGGTCTGGGGCTTAGACATGGTGGGTCCCTTCAAAAAGGCGCGCGGTGGGTACACTCACCTATTGGTCGCTGTCGACAAGTTCACCAAATGGGTCGAGGCCAAACCGATCAGCAAACTTGACGCACGAACAGCCACCAACTTTCTCTGGGGAATTATCTCTCGGTTTGGAGTTCCACACAGCATTATCACCGATAATGGCAGCAATTTGTCTCAAGGCGATATAGAAGAATACTGCAATGATCTGGGCATCCGGCTTGATTTGGCATCCGTGTCGCACCCTCAATCCAATGGGCAAGTAGAGCGTACAAACGGCCTAGTCCTATCAGGACTTAAGCCTCGTCTCGAAGCTCCATTACATAGGGCTGCCGGCGCTTGGGCAGATGAGTTACAGTCGGTATTATGCAGTTTGCGCACAACGCCGAACAGATCCACCGCCTACACTCCTTTCTTCTTAGTATATGGCGCAGAGGCAGTGCTACCTACCGACATGAAGTACGATTCCCCAAGAGTTCAAGCCTACATCGAGCAAGACGTAGAAGGTGCAAGACAGGATAGCCTAGACCTGCTAGACGAAGAAAGAGACGTCGCTCTCCATCGCTCCGCCTAGTACCAGCAACAACTCCGCCGCTATCATAGCCGGAGAGTGCGGAAGCGAAGCTTCAGAACAGGTGACCTGATTCTCCGCCTAATTCAAGATAGAAAAGGCTTGCACAAGCTATCCCCGCCATGGGAAGGACCGTTTATAGTCACAAAGGCGTTGCTCAATGGTTCCTACTACCTAGCCGACATCCGCGACGAAGAAGAAAAGAAAATCCGCAAGAAGGCGGCAGGAAAAAGGGGAACCAAGCGCAAAAAAGGCATTGACGACCCGTTCGAGCAAACAAAACGGCCTTGGAACATTGAGCAGCTATGTCCTTTCTACACTTAGCAATTTATAATTGTAATAAGTTAAATATGATTATGAAATAAAAGTCTATGGTTCCTCATCTGTGTTGAGATGCATGTCATCTTTTGTCTTTTCTTGCAATCATATTTCCCCTATGTATCTAAGTTACCTATTTTCTAGCTCCGTGCAAAGGTTCAAACTGGTAGATACTTGCAGCTCTCGAGCCAACCCAAAGCAAAAACAAACTTTTTGCACCGCCTAATTCCTTTGCCTCTGATTACTTATATGTGGTTCGCCTAGTAGTATGTCTTTGACACCAACATGTTGGCTTTGGTCTCTAATTCTAAACAAATGGTCTAGCCCTGGTTGTTTCAGCTAAAGTTACCGGCTGAGGTTTCGTCAACATACAAAAAGTCAAGCATATAAGTCAGGGTAAAATTAAGGCGGGCCATATAAATAAAGACAAAGTAAAACTTGTCAGCTAGTTTCCGCCTAACAAGGCAACAGCAAAAGTATATACAAATATTACAAATGTTGCATTGTTTCAGGGGCCGACAAAATAAGGCTGGTGGGAGGCAAGGACAGAAAAAAGATATGGCTCGGGGGAGCGTCTGCATCAGGCTTGGGGGCTGACAACTTCAGCCCCGGAACTATCACTCCCCTCCGCCTCGGCCGCGCCGGCAGCTTCAGCTCCCTCTCCGCCAGGCACAGGATGGCGCCGGTAGAAGATGGAAGTGTCCACCATGTCGGCAACTCGCGTGGCGTAGCCGGCAACGCTGTCCAGCACAGCGACCGGCTCAACCTCGCTACCATCTTCGTACGTCGACGGCATGCCTTCAGTGACGGCTTCTATCTCCGCCTCGGGGTAGTGCGCCATGAACAACCCAAGGGCAGTCTTGGCTCCACCCCGCGCTGCCGACTTCAGCGAGCTCTTGTGCAATTTGGTCGCCTGCTCCAGGATGGCGGGCACGTCGCTGAATTCGGTCGGCTCCTGACTGCCAGACGAAGTGAAGAACTTGGCGGCAAACCGTTTGGACGCCGCCAAAGTCTTGGCGATCAGCTCGCCCAGACGCGCAAGGCGATCCAGGCGGGGGCTGACAACCTTGTCATCGCCTAAACCGGCGGGAACTGCATCAAAAATAAAGCCATAAGTTTGGCTCAGGCTAAAAACAACATGGCAGTATCAAAAAAGGAGCGAGAAATTACCAAGGACCAAGTTATGGAAAGCCGACAACTCAATCATATGAGTTGCCAGGGCGTCCTCTGCAGTTTGGGCGCGAGAAGTCTGCTTGGATATCTCTTCCGCAGCCATCTTCTCCGCCTCTGCCAACTTGTTGCGCAGGCTTTCCAGCTCACCAGTGAGCTGGCTAGATTCATGCGCAAACTTGAGTTGATGGGCCTCCATCTCCTTTTGATGAGCCGCCTTCAACTCCAAGTTGGCGGCCGCCAAGTCTGAAGCTTCATTCATAAGAGCTTGCATATCAGTGGACGCCTTCAGGATATCCTGGGCATGGTCTAGCAGTTCTACAAACATGGATTCGCTAAGCTAAATGATTGACGGAAACTTAGGTCAAATGCATAGTTGGAGGAAGGGATCCACCCTACCTTCATCTTTTTTGCGGGCCGCCTCCAGCTCGGCGATCCGCCTGTCCTTGGCCTCGCACTCCTTCTTCAGGTCGCGGTGGCGCCGGTTTATCTCGACTCGCGAGGAGACGAGCTCGACGTTGGCGGACACAAGGCCCTGCAACAAAAACCAAAAGCATATAACATATTGTCGAATAACCACTAAGCCGGCAGTCAAAGTCTCCTTTGACTAGCCATCTAAGTGCTCGGGGGAAAGACTATGTATATGCCGGAGGGGCAGAAACTTACAGATAGGTCGCCCTCCAAGTCGTCGAAGGCCTGCGAGGCAAAGGCGGCAAAAGCCAAAGTTGACTCCTTGGCCTCCTTAAAGGTAGACCAAGGGTCTCTGACTTTGCCGCCTCCCGCAGCCGGAGCTGCCCTCCGAGACCCGCCGGCAGCCGTTTCCAGCAAACCTTCATTGGCGGCGCGCGATTGAGCGGCATCATCGGCCGTAGCCTCAGCCAGTAGTAGAGGAGTTGTCGGCGCGCGATCGGCGGAGGGGATCTTTGGCGGAGCACCTGAAGCCGGGGCTGGAGGTTGGCGTCGAGCGTCAGCCATGAAGCTACCGGTGTGGAGCGGGGGAGTTGGCGGCACGGTGGGCGGCGAGCCGCCTTGCGGCCGCTTTCCTTTGCCAAGGAGTCTGGTCGTCAACCGGGAGGTTGCGACCCTTTCCCTGTCAAACAAAAAGCAAGCACAATAAGTCAGCCAATGTCCAAAAGGTTCGCCATCTGGAAAAGGCAAAGTTGAGTACCTTCGGGGGATGTTAATCCCCGCATTCTCGCCAATGTTGGCGAGATTCGGCTCGGTAGCCGATGCGATCCGTTTCTTCCTCTCGGCGTTAGCCGTGGAGGAAGCAGCGCCGGACGCCTTGCGCTTCTTCGTCTTACCGGCTTCCGACTCGTAGAAGTCGGGAGCCAGGTCATCCTCCCTCAACTCGGAGAGCTGAAAAAGAAGGCATGTTAAAGGAACTCAATCCTAGCCGGCAAAGGTGTTAAACAGGGGGTAAAGGAAGAAAATATTCACCTCGAGGGGAGGATTGTCGTGGGTGTGCATGGGCACGCCCTCGACCGCCTTCAACGACCCCGCCTTGACGAGGCTGCGGAGCCGGAATGCCAGGTCGGCGACCGGCAATATCTCTTCGCTCACGCGAAGAGAGGCCGTGTCAGTAGGCGAATACTGACACATCTTGTGCGGGCTGTACCGCAGGGGGAGGATTTGCTGGCCGAGCCAGCAAATGGCGGTGTCGACCCCATCCAGCTGGGGGGGAGCCATCGTCCTCGTGAGGAACTCGATCCGCCTTTGAATAAGGCGGAGTTCCTCCGTCAACTTGGGCACCGCCTCGTCCCAGCATGGGCGAGGCATGGGCGGCGCGTTGACGAATGTCGGAATGCCGATTTGACGGCCCGGCGCTGCCATGTCTTGGCAGTAGAAGAAGGTGGAGGTCCAGCCCTTGACGGACTCGAGGTATGGTATCTTAGGATACCATTGGCGGCCCTAGCGGCAGTTGAAGGTGACGCTGCCGCAGGTCGCCAGCCCGCCGTCCGGCACCGTCTGTCGCCGGCAACGGAAACAGTATCTAAAGAAGTCTAAACTAGGCGTAATACCTAGATAGCCTTCGAAAAGAGCTGTGAAGCCGGCTAAGACTAATATACTATTGGGTGCGATATTATGGGGCTGGAGTCCGTAGTGATCTAAGACCTCACTAAAGAAGGCGGAAGGCGGAAGCGCCATTCCCCTGACCAGGTGAGAGGTAAGGATTACCCGTTCTCCGGCTTCCGGAGCCGGGATGATGTCTCCAAGGGCGGCTCTCCACCGGCAATCCTCCCGAGTGGGAAGGTAGCCGACTGCCTCCAAATCTTGGAGGGCGTCCTCGTCGACAATGGAAGGCAGCCAATAGCGGGACCCGAGGTCCGGCGCTTCTTCTTCCTCGTCGCCGGGGGCGCTCGCCGCCGCCGTCGCCGCGGTGGTTGGTGGAGGAGCGAGAAGGCCTGCCGCTGGCGCGCGCGTGGCAGAAGCCCGAGGGGGGACGACGGAGACATTGCCCGTCGTCGCCGCCGTCGCGGGACGAGTAATGGCGCCGCCCATCGGCGTCGCAAGCGCGGCCTCGGTCGCCGGGCCGCTCGACGCCGTCGAATGAGCGGGACCGGTGGACATCGCCGCGAGGAAAGGTCGCCGGGGGAGAAGAGTTTGCCGGAGTTCGTTCGGAGGCGAGGAGCGAGGAAGTGGAAGAGACAAGAGCGCGCGGAGAGCAAAGGCTGGGTAAAGGAAATGGACCGTTTGGCTACCTATTTATAGGGCCAGGCGTTGCTCCCTGTGCAACGGTGTTTTTAGTCGGACACGTGTCCAGCCTCCGTTGCAGCCCATGATTGCACGATCTCCACGCCTCCTTTTTTCCCGCAACTTGTGATCATGGCGAGATTCCCGCCTAGGCTGTTTTCAAACTGTCGTGAAGCCGGCTAGGCGGAAACCGTCAAGAAGAATGCTCGGCAAAGATTGCCGAGTAGCCGTCTTTTCCCATGATGGACAAAGGCGGCCGCCTGTCAACATCAAGACACGCATGCCTCTTTGATTTTCAGAATGGTTCAAGTCCTGCAGCCGCCAACCTTGGCAGATGGAGAATCAAGGAGAAGCCGGCGCCTGGAGAACTTCAACCTTTCTGGGGGCTAATGTTGGGGATATATCAACTAGGGGTATAACCAGCATGGATCAATCCGGCTAGTCCAGGGTGGCCCAAGGGTGGTAAGGCCAAGGCCTGCCGGGCGGCCCAGATAGCTGACGTGCAAGGAAGTAGGCGGACGGACCAAGGAAGGCGGAAGGCCTAAGCCCATCAAGCCACCGAGCCCGAGACGGAAGGCGGCAACTAAGTCGGCTAGGTCTAGGACTCTGATTACTTGCCGGATAAGTACTTACCTTGTATCCTGGGGTCTGGCCGCCTATATAAGCCGGCCACCAGGAAGCCTTTAGGGCAGCGCTTCAATACGCATCAAACACATTGTAACCTGTTCACGGCTATTGCCTCATAGTGAATTATAGCTGCACGTAGGATCCCGCCACCGCTGTGGGATCCGAAGCTGGGTAAACTCGCCGTGTTCAATCCCGACCTCGACGACGCCAACCTTCTTCCCCACAATCCATACGTAGGCTAGAGGACCCCCGTCTCCTATCAATTATGCTGATACCACGACAAACACAGCATAGATATAGAGGAAAGCACGGGGATAAGCACTCATGTCCAAGGAAACAAGATTCAGTAGCAAAAAGAATTAGTCCTGAAATTTTTGATTTTGGGCCGGAAGTTCCGGTTTTAGTCTGAAAGTTCCGGTCTGGGGGACCGGAAGTTCCGGTCAAGGAGACCGGAAGTTCCGGTCAGCGGACCGGAAGTTCCGGTGCCCCGGAAACTTCCGGCAATTCTTCCGGGCAAAGTTCCGGTTTCTCCAGGGGCTGGAGAAACTGGACTTAGTCGCAGGAGGAATTGCTGGAATTTTTTTCAGGCACCGGAAGTTCCGGCCTGTAGGCCGGAAGTTCCGGTTTTTCAGACAAAAACCAAAAATTCCATGTAACTTCAAGAAATTTCAACAAAAATTCAAATTACTAATGATAGATTGTAGGGCAAGCCTAAGAGATGGCTTCTACCAAGGGATTCTACATAATATGTTCTAAATCTACTAGGTTAAACGAAATGAGATTCGTCCTAGATTTGAAAATAGAAGACATTACCGAAGTTTATGGCGAAAACCGATCGGAGAAAACGGATCCCCTCGTCGAGGAGATGTAGATCCGGCTTTGAACCGAAGGAATCCGAGGTCGGAAGGCCTCGGATTGATTTGGTGGAATTCTAGGGATGGGGAGAGGAGAGAGAATGAATCTGGGCGGCGCGGGGGTGGAAGAACCGTTCGAAAAGAAACAGTTCACCCCGCGCAGCCCTATTTATAGACCCGAGCCACTTAAGACGGAAGTTCCGGTCCTCACACCGGAAGTTCCGGTGCACCGGAAGTTTCCGGTCTTTCTTCCGGGCAAAGTTCTGGTTTCTCCAGGGGATGGAGAATTCCGGACTTAGCCACTGGAAGAAAGGCTGGAAATTTCCTAGCACCGGAAGTTCCGGCCAGGAGGCCGGAAGTTCCGGTGCCCCGGAAACTTCCGGTCTTTCTTCCGGGCAAAGTTCCGGTTTCTCTAGGGGATGGAGAATTCCAGACTTTGCCACTGGAGGAAAGACTGGAGTTTCCTGAGCACCGGAAGTTCCGGTCTGAGACCCGGAATTTCCGTACTTAAGGAAAACCAAACCAAATTATCTGGAAAAAAAAAATGGACATGAGCGATGGAATAGCAGGGTTCAAGGGGGAAGGCTTAGGTGAGAAATCCAAACTGATGATGGTACTTCCCACTCAAGTTGCAAAAAGCAATAAGTTGTCAAGAAGACCAACTTGAGTGTGTTTTCCATAGAACCAAGAAGATGCAAATAAGAAATCAGCGTAAGTCATTAAAACCAACTCGTCCTAGAAAAATAGGAAGAGGTTGGTGGCCAAGGCCACCATGTTGGAGTGTCGGGCATGTCACCGCGAAGATATATCTTGGGTACAAACCACTACTCGTCGTTTTAGCTCAAGATAGTCATAAGAATGAATATAGAGATAAAAGAACACTTGTTATCGGCATAATGGGGGGAGGGATGCTCCAATGTATTAGGACCGCACTCCCCCTATTTCCATGCCTACATCTAAACAAGATAAGATGCAATTACGCCCTACGTGAGTATGCAAGCGATCAAGCTAAGGACCTCGAATCAATGATATTTAGCTCATTCCTCAAAAAGCAAAACCTTCCTTCCTCAAGGGGCTTCGTGAAGATATCCGCCAATTGATCCCTTGTGCCCACATATGATAAGTCAATGTCTCCTCGGGCCACATGATATCTTATGAAATGATGGCGGATCTCAATATGCTTGGTTCTTGAATGTTGCACCGGGTTGTAGGCAATCTTGATGGCACTTTCGTTGTCACATAGAAGAGGCACTTTGTCGCAATCGACTCCGTACTCCTTTAAAGTTTGCCTCATCCATAGCAACTGAGTGCAACAACTTGCGGCGGCAACATACTCGGCTTCAGCGGTGGAGAGAGATATACAATTTTGCTTCTTAGAAGACCAACTTACCAAGGACCTCCCAATAAATTGACAAGCGCCGGAGGTTGACTTCCTTTCATCATGATCTCCCGCCCAATCGGAATCCGTGTACCCACATAATGAGAAATTTGCATCCTTGGGGTACCACAATCCAAAGGTTGGGGTATAAGCCAAATATCTAAAGATTCTCTTGACCGCCATATCATGGCTTTCTTTAGGAGCCGCTTGATATCTTGAACACACTCCTACGGCTAGCACTATATCCGGTCTAGATGCACAAAGGTAGAGGAGAGATCCAATCATGGAGCGGTATACCTTTTGATCCACATCCTTACCCTTCGGGTTGAGCTCAAGGTGGCATTTGGTTTGCATTGGGGTAGAGGCACCCTTGAGATCAAGCAACTCGTACTTCTTGAGCATGTCTTGAATGTACTTTGCTTGGTTGATGAATGTTCCTTCCCTCAATTGTTTGATCTCAAATCCGAGGAAGAACTTCATCTCGCCCATCATAGACATCTCAAACCTGTCAGTCATAAGCTTAGAGAATTCTTCGTTAAATGCTTTGTTAGTCGATCCAAATATAATGTCATCCACATATAATTGACAAATGAAAAGCTCTCCATTAACTTTCTTAGTGAAAAGTGTGGGGTCGATTTCCCCAACTTGGAATCCACGGTCTACAAGTAGTTCTCTAAGGTGCTCGTACCACGCTCGTGGGGCTTGTTTAAGGCCATAGAGTGCCTTATCCAACTTGTAGACATGGTTCGGATACTTGAGGTCCTCGAACCCCGGTGGTTGCTTAACATAAACAAGTTCATTTAGTGGACCATTTAGAAAAGCGGATTTAACATCCATTTGTTGCAACTTAAAGTTATGATGAGAGGCATAGGCAAGAAGAATACGGATTGACTCAAGTCGAGCCACGGGCGCGTAGGTTTCTCCAAAGGCAATGCCTTCAATTTGGGAGTAACCTTGAGCCACCAATCTTGCCTTGTTCCTCACCACCATGCCATGTTCATCTTGCTTGTTCTTGAAAATCCCCTTGGTGCCGATAACATTGCGGCAATCTTTGGGTCTTTCCACCAACTTCCACACCTTGTTGCGCTCGAAGTTGTTGAGCTCTTCATGCATAGCCTCAAGCCAATCTTTATCTTCAAGAGCTTCAAAGACCTTCTTGGGTTCCACCATGGAGATGTGACCTTGATGTTCACTAAAGCTTGCAAGTTGTCTTCGGGTAGAGACCTTGCTTCTCACATCACCAAGCACCTTGTCAAGAGATAGAGATCTTAATTCTTGTGAGGTGCCAACCCTATTCAAGCGACGGATCTCGATTTCCCTCCGAGTGGTGGGAGGAATCGCTTGATCATCTTGATCATTCATGTCTCCGCCTTGACAGATTTGATGGCCTTGATCAACGAAAGGTGAAACTGATGAGGGAGGAGGTTGATCTTGGCCTTGGGGAGAACTGCTCCTTGGAAAATCCTTGGTACCGGAAGTTCCGGTCTGAGGGACCGGAAGTTCCGGTCTTGGCACCGGAAGTTCCGGATCGGAGACCGGAAGTTCCAGACATGGGACTGGAAGTTCCGGACCAGACACCGGAAGTTCACGTCCATTGACCGGAAGTTCCGAGCCAAAGGTCGGAAGTTCCGGTGTACCAGAAATTTCAGGGGCAGAAGCAGTTTCTTGAGCTTCTTCTCGTTGAGACAAGTTGGGCACGGCGTTGTTGTCGAGTGTTTCTTGTGGGGTAGAACCTTGTTAAGCAACCTCATAGTAGAGTTCAACGGGGCGATGGACTCCCAACCCCATTCTTCGGATAGCATCTTGAGGTTGATCATCACCTACAACGGAAACACCACTTTGCTCCACAAGGGAGCCGTCATTCTCCTCGAACACCACACTACAAGTTTCTATGATTATGCGCGAGGCCTTATCATAGACTCTATAAGTGTGGGATTCGGACCTGTAGCCCACAAAAGTCCCTTCAAGAGACTTAGATTCAAACTTGCCTAAACGAACACCTTTGATGAGATAAAAACACTTACAACCAAAGACTCGGACGTAGGAGATATTGGGCTTGTTCCCGGTGAGCACTTCATAGGGGGTCTTCATGAGTCCTTTGCGGAAGAAGAGTCGGTTGGATGAATGGCAAGCGGTGTTGACGGCTTCGGCCCAAACGTTGTGAGGGGACTTGAACTCGGCCATCATCGACCTTGCCATCTCAATAAGAGTGCGATTCTTCCTTTCGGCTACACCATTTTGTTGGGGAGTATAAGCAGCGGAATATTGATGACGAATCCCTTCTTCACTAAGGAACTCGTTTAAGGTGTAGTTCTTGAACTCGGACCCGTTGTCACTTCTTATCACCAAGATAGGGACATTGTGTTGACATTGAGCCTCATTGGAGAAGTCGATGATAGTTTGTTGAGTCTCCATCTTCGTCTTGAAGAAGAAAACCCATGTGTATCTTGAATAGTCATCAACAATCACCAAGCAATATTTCTAGCCACCAAGACTAGCTTCCGGAATGGGACCAAAGAGATCAACATGGAGAAGCTCCAAAACCCTCTTTGAAGAGATGATGGTCTTGCTTGGATGGTAGATGTCATGCATTTTTCCTTCAACACACGCCCTACACATTCGATCCTTCGAGAAAGAAACATGGTCTTTTAGTCCTAAGATATGGCCACCCTTGTGGAGACTTTGCAAAGTCCTCATGTTGACATGGGCTAGTCGGCGATGCCATAGCCAACCCAAGTCCGCCTTTGCGAATAGGAACATTGTATGGGAAGTGGTGACTCCGGAGAAGTCAACCACATAGAGCCCATTCTCAATGTACCCAACGAAAGACACATTGAGAGACTTGCTTCGCAAGAGAATGACCATTTCCTTTTCGAAGACAACGGTATAACCCAAACAAGTTAAGGAATGGACCGAGATTAAGTTGAAACCTAGGGACTCGACAAGCAAGACATTCACAAGTGTGATGTCCGGTGCCACTACCACCTTGCCGAGCCCTATTACCTTAGACTTTGAATTGTCACCATATGTAACGGTCATTTGATCATCATTGGGCTTCAACTCCGTTACAATCTCCTTGCTTCCGGTCATATGACTAGTGCACCCACTATCAATTATCCATTTTGATCCTCCGGAAGCAAGGCCCTACACACAATTAATTCTTTGGTTTAGGTACCCAATTTGCAATGGGTGCCTTTTGCTTAGCAACAAGGGTCTTTGGAACCCAAACAGCATATTCAATATAACCATCAAAAGGACCAATGTATCTAGCATAGACATCCCCATAATAATCAACATATAAAGCATAGTTGGGGTTAGATATGCCCGCAAAGTCATCACGAGTGGGAGTGCCCCTTGTGGAATTTCCACTCGCAATGTCATCTTTCTTGGCTTGTGCGGGCTTGATCTTCTTCTTCTCCTTAGCAATATATCCTAAACCTTCCTTACCCTTGTGGGGCACTCGCTCATGAAGAGGAGTAGTGAGCTTCCCTTTGCCTTTATCAAGGGAGGTCTTGGGCTCCGTTGCCATGGAGGGAACAAACAAGATCATATCTTTATCCTTGACAACATTTGCATTAGTATTCAAAGGAGTAGAAGTACTAGGTTTCTCAAGAATAGATATCCGAGTTTGGAGTTGATCACGAGACTTGAGGAGACGTTCGTGATCACTTGTCAATACCTTGTGAGTATTTTCAAGTGACTCGAAGTCTTCGCAAAGTCTAGCATGAGCAACTACAAGCTCGCACTTTTCATTTTGCACAATTTTACATTTAGCAAAGTAGAGATCACGATCCTTAGTGATCTTAGCAAGTTGCTCCTTGAGGAGAGCATGAGCTTCTTGTTCATCTTCGAGAGAGGATTGGAGGGACACCTTAGCGTGTGCATCCTCTCTCTCAATCTCACCTTTTAAATCAAGCTCATCCTCAATCTCACCTATGCGACTCATAATTGAGCCAAAGTGTTTCTTTCCTTCTCCTTGCAAGTTAGTCATGAATTTATCAAAAGCAATAATTTCTTCCTTGACTTCTAGGCTCATTCCATCATCAATGTCATGGGATATGGAGGTGGGGGACAATTTTACCTCGGATGTCTTTGCCATGAGACATCTTGGATTCTTGATGATGGGGCTCTCGTTTGGGGAGGAGAAGAGTGATGGAGGAGTGGAAGAAATGGCTAGTGCGGCCACTTGCGTTGGAGTATCCTCCTTGTCATATCTTCATCATCGGTGGGATATTGCTCTTGAGTTACCAAGACAATCTTTTGGTTCTTCTTAAAGAAGGGATTCTTCATGGGCATGGGCCCCTTTCCCTTCGTCTTGGCCACGAGCCTCGCACCATGATCCTCTCTTCTCTCCCATGGGCAATCTGAAACAAAGTGGTTTTTGTCATCACAGTTATAGCAAAGCCTCACCTTGTTGAATGACTTTCCTCCATTGGATGGAAACTTCTTGTCAATCCTCGCTTTGGCCCTTTCGGGGTTCTTCCAAAACGTTCTTGCCGCATGACCCATGTGTTGAGTAAGAGTACTTGAGAGGGTCTCACTAGATAGCTCGACTTGATCATCATACTCCTCTTCATCCTCTTCTTCAACGGTGGCCTTCAAGGCAATTGAGGCATGCTTGTGCATCCCTATGGCTCTAGCTCTTGCGTCTTGTGCAATCTTGGAGGCCACCTTGTATGCGGTCATCTCTTGCATGACTTCATTGGATGTCATCTTTGCGAAGTCATGTCTCCCTTGGAGTGTCTTCAAATCCATTTCTTCAAAGGGCAAGAGAGCGGTCACAAACTTCCTCTTGATCCAAGCATCATCAATGTAGACCGCCCGAGGTTCTTGAAGGAGTTGGCAACCAACACCAACCTCCGGTACATGTCCTCGTTGCTTTCTCCATCCAACTTGTAGAACCCTTCCACCTCATTGCATAAGGCATCATACCGGTTCTTCTTCATGCTCTCATTCCCGACGAAGATGTCGGAAAGAGCATTCCAAACTTCTTTGGCGGTGGAGAATTGTTGGATGAGCGCCATGTCCTTCTCTCCAACGTCCATTTGGAGTTGATGAAGAGCGGTGGCGTTGAGTTGGCTATCAACCACCTCTCTTCTTGTCAAGTTGGTTGGATCATGGGGCTTGTATCCTTCTTCAATGATGCACCATAGCTCAATGGAGGCACTACATAGATGAGACTTCATTAGAAATTGCCATTGAGAGAAATGAGTAGGTTTAAGTTTAGGAGGATCACTTCTAAATTTTACATGAGGGTGAGGGATAGGAGGGTTAGGAGAGTAATTATGGTTGACATTATGAAATTCCTCTCCTTTGAGGGTGTTAGAGGAGCTAGGTGATTCATCCTTTTCCGCCTTCCCGAGGGGAACACTTGAAGTAACATCTTTGGACCCATCCGAAGATGACTCCTTAGAGTTCTCAACATGCTGCTTGGGAGGAGGAGAGGGAGAAGTAGCCTCGGGCTCCTTAGACTTCAAGAGTGCCATGAGCATCTCATTCATCTTGAGGAGTTGGGCCTCCAAGGACGATCTCATATCAATAAGATCGGCCATGGTTGCCCCTTTGGCTAACGCCTCCTTCTCCGCCTCTAATTTCTCACGGGCGGCCCTCTCGGCATCGGATTCCGTCATCGTTGCACTTAGGCGGTTAAGCCCTTAAAAGTGAACCTAGCTCTGATACCAATTGAACAGGAATCCGGCACCTAGAGGGGGGGGGGTGAATAGGTGCTATTACAAATTTTAGGTCTTTTCAAATTTAGGCTCAACACAAAGGTAAATTCTCTAGATATGCAACTACGGTGAATTTACCTAAATGACAAACTAAGCAATAACAAGATAAACAGGTTAACAAGACAAGCAAGTAAGGGAGCAAAGATAAGGGGAACCAAGTGAAGCACGCGGAGACGAAGATGTAATCCCGAGTTCCACCCAAGGGTGTACGTCTCGTTTGGAGAGGTGTGCGCTACCACAACAGGTTAGCCGCAACGCCACAAAGGCTCACCTTCTTCTCCGATGAACTCAACCACAAAGGTTGCGAGTCCACCTTCCACTATTGATCCCCTTTTAGGGCGGAGATCGAATCCCTTACAAACGCTTGAAGCACACACCCACAACTTAATTGGGGGCTCTCAAGAAGACCACAAAAGGTCAAGACCACAACAGGTCAAGCTTACACCAAGTACCAACAATGGTGAGACTTAGGTTTTCCTAGAGGAAACCCTAGACTCGAAATCCCCAAGTGAATGGGGAAAGATTACAAATCGCTTCGGTGAAGTAGTAGATCGGGGCCTTCTCCTTCACTCCTCCAAAGATCAACGGATTTGTGTGGAGGAGTTGGGAGATCTTGAATATTTGAGCTTCAGCAATTTATGATGAGAGAGAGTGTGAGAGCTCAAATGGTTGGAGGTAGGTGGAGGGGTATTTATACCCCCCCTCCACCAACTAGCCGTTTTTTACTACGCAGGCCGGAACTTCCGGTCACTTAGGCCGGAACTTCCGGTCACCCCGAAAAGTTCCGGCCAAAGTTTCGGAGGAACTTCCGGCCTGGCCAGGGCGCAGGCAGTTCCAGACTTGGAGAAAAACCAGCATGTTCAGCACCGGAACTTCCGGTGGTTTGGCCGGAACTTCCGATCGCCCGGAAAGATCCGGCCAAAGTTCCGGCCAAAGTTCCGGCTTTGACCGAGCGCGAGCAATTCCTGACTTAGCCGATTTTCTCGTTTGTCTGGAACGGAACTTCCGGTCGAGGGCCGGAACTTCCGGTCGCCCGGAAAGTTCCGGCCAAACTTCCGGTGAAAGTTCCGCCTTTGCCAGGGGCTAAATCCTAAAAGGACTTAGACGTTTTCTGGCCAGATGGAAATGTCCGGTGCTGTGCCCGGAACTTCCGGCCCTTCGGCCGGAACTTCCGGTCACAGCACCGGAACTTCCGGCCTGACAAAACAGGAAAAACTGCCAGCCAGTTCTCTCATTCAACCCTGATGATCTTCATCCTTTTTGTTCTTCAAAGTTATGTAGTATCTGAAATACTCAGGCACACCGTTAAACATCCTTTTCGTGTTGTCATTCCTAACCAAAACTCAGGAGACAGAAAATGCTCTTTCAACTATAGCTACGCATAGATCGGCTCTGATACAACTGAAGAGGATCGCAGACAGAAAACAATAATTTTTTGTAGCAACGATATGCTTAAACTAGGCAAGATCTATATTATGCAGATATAGTAATACGACGGAGATTGTAATACATACCCTTGTAGACCGAAAGCGGGGATTACGCTCCCGCACAAGCGTTGACGATGAAGACGACGCTAGGTCGCGAAGAACTTGGCGCGACGAGCCGACGAACATGACCTCGAGGTCGGGTGGAGGAAGTAGGCCTCTGAGCACCGTTAGCGCAGCACTTCGCATGGCGTTACACACATACGGTGGAGACGACGACCTCCGAAGCTCCAGTCCAGGACGCGCAACGAAAGACTTGGACCGGAACACCAGCAGCACGGCAGCGGGCGTATGGTGGAGAGAACTTTTTTTCTCTCCTCGGCGCGACTCCGACAAAGGGAATCACATAATCGAGGAGAAATTGAGAATTAATTGGATGAATTAAAAGGCCAGGGGTGCACCTCTTTATAAAGCCTCCCAGGGGGAGCCAACCTTGCCAGACTGGCGGTGTGGGACTATCCCACACCCCAATCCGGCCAAACATGATGTGCCGGCCCTAGGTGGGCCCCATTTGTCCCACCTAGGCCGGCCCTCCCCCAATCCGAACCCCTGGGGGACTTTCCCTCCCTCATGGGCCTTCTTTCCACCAGAAGGCCCATTTAGGGAAATCAGGCTTTAAAAATTCGAAAATAAATAAATAAAAATGTATTTAACTATTAATTACACTAATTAATATTAATTACATAATATACAATTTATTCTCACTCCGAAAACTATTTCGGAGCTGCCCGATCTCCATCGGACCATTCCCGGGACGTTCCCGGTGTTCTCTTTCCTTTCCGGTTGTCTTGTCAAAACCCCTTAAGTGTGTCACCCTAGCGGTTCGATATAATAACAGACATGATCGATACCCCTCTCCGATCAATGATTAACTCGTAGGCCTGGACCCCGTGAATTAATCACTATTGTATAACGAATGACTTTCATCTATCAAACCTAGACGTCGAGTCTTAAACCTTTTGCTATAGCGATACTTAGCGTGTCCGAGCATCGTTCATAGATATCTCCATACCTAGCATGATCTCATTACCGACAATACTATCTTCTACTCGTATGTGATATTATGTCCTGGTGACCTAGTCACATGTTTGCAAACTCTTTTGACATAATCTCACCGAGTGGGCACTAGAGTATCTATCCGGCTATATGGACTGACAAATCCCGCTCTTGACCCCTCGTCTCAACTACTCCCTTCAGATACCCGAGAGGGACACCTTTATTGTCACACTATATAAGATATGACGTTTGATGCAATCAAAGTATCTTCCGGAAATAACAATAAGAGCTGATCTCACGGTCAAAAGCGTAATGACTACGTCCTACAAATTTTGGGTAAATCCATCACATCATTCTCCCAATGACATGACTCCATTGCCAACTGACGCCATGTCACATGATCGGGAAACATCGATCATCAATCGCACAATGGACTAGTCTTAGTAGAGACTACTAGGGACCTGGTTGTTTATCTACCACACGTGTATTAATTTTTCCGCTTAATATAGTTATAGCATGATATAAAACATATAATGAACAATTGAGAATAAACTATCTTTATTAAGTGCCTCTAGGACATATTCCCTTCATTATGATCCTATTGGTTTCTATCTTTACTATGGGGTAAGACATAAGCTTTGATTTATTTGCCATGGGAATGCGCATCTTCATCAACAAAGCGATAGTTGGGGATTGAATAGAGGCTCATTGATGTCAATCGATGCAGGTGAAACTTGTTGATGAGAGATTTTTCAGATGTGTTTTGGAGGTGCCGAAGTGCTAGTGAAGCGCGCAAGGGAGGAAATTCACTACCACTTTGTGTCTCTTTTCCTCTCGGTTTATTTTTATTTAATGTAAAATGGATGTTTATTGCCCATCCCCTATATATAAATCAAAATCGATCTTCTAACCTGAAATTATGTATGATTCCGAAAAAACTGAAATGCGTTGTTTTTGCTGCTCGAACCGACAGACACATCCGGACATTGGTATGCGTTTGGTGACCCAAATAGGTAAAATCTGTAGATAAAATATATCTGTTTGGTTTGGCGCGTTGGAGCTACCCGAAGATCGCCCAAATAGAGTAGATAACCACCGACACCATCGTTGGGGGACGTGCCACCTTGTCCAGCTGCAGCAAGAGGAGGGTGGCAACGCGCCCCCTCTCCCATCGGATGAAAGGGACGACCAGTGGTAAGAGCATTTCAAGCAGATCCCCAATCCGACCCGCATCCGCATAATAACCGTCAATATGCAATTTTGGACGTGAAAAATGAAAAGATCAGAGATCCCACATCGAACCCCCAAACCTCAAATATCTTACAATCCGTTTCCTCGCCGTCGAGACATCAAATATCCAGTTTCAAGAGCCCTCCCCACGCGCACCCCATCCCCACTCTCGCGTTAACCTGAAGGAAGTTCCCGCATATTCCCAAATATGTTGTTTTGCAGTTTGATTTGGGGTGTCTGTTCTACGCCTTCACATTTTGGCAATGCAAAAGTCGTATGAGGTGGACTGCATTTGGGGATATGGGGTTTGCGGTTAGGGGATCTGCATCCGCTAGAGCCTCATTTACCCACGCAGGGAGCCACGAAATAACCTGGAGCACCGAAGGAGCCGACCGGCCCCCATTTACCCTCCACCAGACCTCTGGCGGTCCTCTGGCGGAGAGAAGGCGGCGGGGAAGCGGTGTCGGCGGCGAGATCGTCCTCCCTGAGATCTCCTCCAAGCTGCGTCGGCGGCGGGCTGGCTCCGCGTCGGGAGGGTGGCCTGTGATCTCCTCCAAGCTGCGTCCTCCCTGAGATCTCTTTTTTTTTTTGGTTCATGGTTCTTTGATGCGATTTTTTTCGTCATGGATGCGTGGATCTGTGTTTTCGTGTATCCGGATCCGATTTGTGGATCTAGGATCTGGATCCAAAAATCTTGATGGATGGATGATTTTTTTTTTTATTCACATCATGATCTGGATATATATTTCGTGGGAGATTGCAGATGATTTTTTGTTCCCTCCTTCGAATCTCCAAATTCATGATCTGCATCCGTTTTGGTCTCTACCATAACAGGCTCATCATGCTCCGTCTCTGATGCGTTACTCTTATTTCTCAGGCTGATTCGCATCAGGGAGAAGGTCTGTGAATCGGAGGACAAGATCTGAAGCATGCAGGCTGGTTGCGAGTAGGAATGGAACGGCAGCCACGTTTTGACGATTTTTTTCATGGAAGATCTTTCTTTTGATCCCCATGTTTTCATGTTTTCTTTTCTATTCTTTCCTGAAATCTAGAATCTGTTTGGTACGTTTTTGGTGATGTGTTTCATACGATTTTGGTGTGGTGTGCAGACATTCAAGATTTTTTTTGTTTGTGAATACGAAAATTCTTTGTATGAACACGGTGCATATGATCAAGATATGTTCTGTGAATCCGAAAATTTCTTTGTATGAACCCTAGGATTATTTTTTATCCAATCTTCTGTTAAAACATTGTACTCCCTCCGACCCGAATTAACGGGCGGACTCTGTTTTTTTTACAACCCCCGCTAGCTCAAAAATATTTTAAATCAAGTCCTCGTCGCTTTCCTCCAGCGCAGAAGAGAAAGGGAGTCCTGGGGCCAATCAGGCGCGAATCACACACGGAGGAGAGGGTAGGGAGTGGAGCGGGAAGAGGAGCACCGACCTGGGGCCCTGGGCGGTAATCTCGTCGGATGATATGCGGGCAGCCAGCTCGGCCTTGCGTCACCTCTGCTCCTCGGCCGGGTCGGGGCCTCCGCCGCCGCCGCCGGACGCGGAGCACCGGAGAAGCGGGGCACGGCGGCTGAGCGCCGGAGCGAGGCGGAGCCGACTGTGTTGGCTGGAATCGAAGAAACGGAACGGCAGGGGGGTAGAGGAGAGGTTGCTGGCGGTGGTGGCCATGGTCGCGGCACCGGCGGTGCAGCAGGGGATGAGGCGGGCGAGAGGGAACGTGGGGTTCAGCTAGGGGAGAGAGAAGATGAGACGGGCGGAGTAGGCGGTGTGGAAGCTGGTGGGAGGACTTTTTGTTTCAGGTGAAAAAGCATGGGGAGTTTTTGCAAAAACAACCATGTGACCAGTAATTTGGGTCGGAGGGAGTATTAAAATCATGATCCAATTTTTTAATGCAAAAAACCGAAAAGTATTTTAGCCAATAATGATGCAAAAATCACAAACTGTTTACATTGTCAGGTTCTAAGTAATTGTCTCCATAATTTGATCCGTTGGTGCAATCTTGGTAATGCATAAATTCCAGTACAATAAATCTTGTCTCCATAATTTCAGGAAAATCTGTGAGTGCATTTGGAAAATCTTGGTAATGCATAATAAAATCCAAAAAATGAAATTGTTTTCACAAATGTTAATTTGTTAATACAAGATATCCAAAAAATATTTGTTCCATGAGTTTGTGTTGATACATAATATATCTGAAAATGTGTTAAAGCATTAGCCAAATAATATATTGTAAATATATGAATCCAAATATATTAATGCTTGATACAAAAAAATTGATCGCTAAAATGATATACACATTGATTTTTTTGTTTTGTAATGTGAATACATTTTGAAAATGCATGAATCCTTACTTTTTAATCCATTGATAAAAAAAATATTTTTGACATATCCTAAATGTTAATGCATTTGTTGAATTTTAATCCATTGTGCTAATGCATAAATCTATTAAATGGCATGTTAATACACTAATACGAAAATCTTAAGGACACTTAGTCCACGTGGTATCGAAGATTTACCCGGAATGATATTTCCAGCACTTCGTCCTTTTAGTAGTGTAGGGGCAAATTTGGTATTTTTCTATAATTACACTAAGGGAACTGGTCAAATATGTCTATGGTGAGCTGTCATTGGCGCGTATCTCAAAGCAAAACAAACGGTTTTGATGAAAGGTGCGGTCGCACATAGTTTTAGAAAAACCGTGCTGTGTGTTCCACTCGTTTGTTTACAATTTCTCAGACCGTACTTAATTACACCAGATCAATCATCTCCGGCCGGGCTCAACTCGCTGCATTCTAATCAGTCATCTCCGGCCGGGCTCAATCCGGAAGAACAAATGTTAAAATGCAGTGTCTTAGAAATGAAACACACCCCTCCCTGATCAGTCATCTCCGGCCGGGCTCAACTCGCTGCATTCTAATCTGCTCCCTGAACTTGGCAATGAACTCGTCGGCTTTCTTGTCCACCTCATCCTCCTCCGGCCCCGGCCTCGTGGCCAGCTCAAACAGCTCTTCGTCGCAGGAGTTGTCCTCTTCCCGCATCTCGTCCTCTTCCTCGTAGCCCTCTCCCCCTACGAAGCACCGATACGTCACAGGCTGTCGTATCGCCGTATAAAACGTCGCCCGATACGCCGATACGTCGATACGCTTTTGATACGCGTATCGCTAGCGTATCCCCTTTTTCTGAATAAAAAATAAAGACAATTAATCCGATACGCCGGCGACACGGCCGGCGATACGGGAGAGCGCAGCGCCTGCGTATACTAACCCTAACCCCCAGCGGCCCAGCGTCCTCTCTTTCTATCCATTCTTTTCCACGCCCAGCCGCCGCCGACTGGACTCGCACGAGCAGCCGCCCTGATTCGGTCCGCCAACGGACGGAATCGCTCCGCCGCCGACCGGAATCGCTCCATCTCCGCCTGGGCTCGCCTCTGCCGCCGCCCGTAGCCAGCAGCAAGGTAATGCTTCCGCCCTGCTTTGGTCCGTTTTGGTGTATGCTCCGCCTGGATTTGCTTGCTGTTTTGCTGCTGCCTGCTGAGTGCTGAGTGCTGATGCTTTGATTCTAACCGCCTGGATTGTCCTTTCCGCCGCCTGGATGGGTGGATTCGCCCCTCTCCCCATCACTGCCAGCAGCCCAGGAAGGTACCTGCTCTGCTTGCTCTCCTGATCTTGCTTGCTCGTTGCTCCATCTTGCCTTCTTGCTTGCTCTGCTGGACTGCTGCCGTGGGTTGATGTGTTGAACTTTTGATTGTTGTGATAAAAGTTAGCCAGGCAGCTATACAAGAGTCAAGGCACATCTTCTTCAGCGAAAGATAGCTGGTGTTGAGACTTTGCTTAATGTGGAGACGGAATAGAAAGTGGGAAGCATACTGATCATTTGGTAAGCATGCTACAAGCCAACATCTTTGTTGTTTCTTTTTTCTCTCAAATTCTAATAAGAGCCTATGATCTATTTGCAAGTTATCCTTGGAGTGTAGACGTTGATGATCATTGATTCAGTCATTAAGGACTTGCAAAGCAAACAAACAGGGCAGTATTTTGATCTCATCTCATACATTGAATTATTTTTGTCTTTATTACATGGCATTTTATGAATTATATATATACTTGCCGTATCGTCGTATTGCTGTTTTCTGAAATTGCCGTATCGCATCGCGTATCGCCATATCCGTATCGCCGTATCCGTCTTGCCGTATCGGTGCTTCGTAGCTCTCCCCCCTCGTCGTCGCCGTCCCTGGCCATGTCATCGCTGCTGAACGAGCTATCTGACGCCGCGGCCATGTCCTCCAACTCATCATCTGCGGCTCCTTGATCGTCGGCTGGAACTACAGAAACGGGATCGTAATCGTAGCCGGCGAAGCTGCTCCTCCTCGCAGAGTTTGACCGAAACCTGTGGCCACCGCCGCCGCTTCGTATGCCCGGCCTTCCGCTCATCTTCAGGTCTCCTACTGCATATTCGTTGAAACTTCTTGCTCTGGCCTTCCCGAGGCGACGTGCGCCGCCAAGGAACTCCTTCCGTGGCGGCGGGGGAGGAGGCGAAGACGGAGATAGGGTCAAGCCCGCATCGAGGACGCAGGACGGCGAAGACGCGACGTGAACACGCGCGCTGCCGTAGCCTTCTCCTTCGTTTTGAGTTGGGGAGAAGGAACTCTCCTTCTTCATCAACGACGTGGTCGCTTACATTGCCAGTCGCGGATTCTTGGGCCACCGGCTTCAGCTTCCTCACCGGTAGGAGAATCGGCATCTCGCCCGCGTCGCTCTTGCTCCCATGTCGGCGACGACGACGAGGGGGTCGTCGGGGAACCGAGAAGTACTGCGAGCTCCACGCCTGAACGGCGCCGACATTGCTCTCCGCTTGGCTGCCGTCCACGGAATTGCCCTCAAAGACGAGCAGCGGGCCTTGCAGTATCTGGGATACGTAGGACTTCACCGACTCGTCGTCGTCGGTGATCTTGGCAGCGGCCACAGGGGCCACCACCTCGTCGTCATCGGCGTTCCTCTGGCCGAAGACGCCGTAGGAGATGATGAGGCCGAGCAGGAGGATGTGCGGCAGCTCCCAGAACCTTGGCGCCTGGCTCTCGTCGGCAGCAAGCCAGCAGCGGCAGCAGCGCCACCACCACAGCGAACAGCACCGCCTTCGCGGTGAGGTTGGGCGGGAACAGGATCGCCAGAGACTGCTGCAGTCTCGCAGAAACTATGTTGCTGCCGCAGAATTCCGGTCGGCGGAGCAGCGTCCGCCGTTGCTGGGGGAGAAAGATTTGCGTGATCCATTTCTCGGGTGTAGACGGCTAGACGCTAGAGGCCTCATCTGTTCTTCTTCAATCGGCTACTCGGCTTGGAATCCTCTGCTTTTGGGCGGGGAGGGGAAGGTCGAGACTTGCGAAAATGTAATCCCATAGGACGTCCACCAACCATCTACACCATTCATTTTCTGATCCAACGGCTCATTGTACAAATTGCAAAAACAACCCCATACTTTGCTAGAATTATAATTTGGTTCACCTATATATACACCTAAGCCACACGGGTTACCCTTAATCCACATCATTCTCACCATTTTCCACCCCCAGCCTCCCACCTCCGGCCCAGCCCGAGCTCCCACCTTTTTCCACCACGAATCTCCCAACCTTGCCCCAAGCTCCCACCCAAGGTCACCGCCGCCGTCGGGCTCCACCAAGCCGCCGTCACCACCGTCCATCTCCACCAACAGAGCTTTGAAGGAGGCCGTGTCCATCGACCTCAAACAACCTAACGGTGCCTTCGAGGGAGGCCACGTCCGTGGCGGCGAGGGAGGCCGGGGAGGCGCCGGTGACCTTCAAATCCGGCCATGGGGGCGCCGGTGCCCTTCAAATCCGGCCATGGAGGCGCCGGTGACCTTCGAATCCAGCCATGTGGGTGGTGTATCCGAGCTCTTTGCCTCTAGATATAGGTTGTTTAATTTTGGTATTTTTTTTCTCGAATTTGGATTATGGCCGAGGTAACCTCCATATTAGGGATTTTCTTGCTTTTTGTTCGTTGAAAGGTAGATCCGTGTGGTGATTTGTGGGTTTTCTCTTCTTGTTTGGATGTTTCAGAACCATTTTTCGTTTCCAGATTCATTTTTCTCAGATCTTGGATCTGGATGCTTGATTCTCTCCGAAATTTTGAACTTGGATCTGGATGCTTGTGGGTTTCCACTTTATGTGCTCTTTGATCTTGGATCTGGATACTTGATTCTCTCCGAAATTTTAGATATCGAAACTGAGTTTTTTTGCTCAAGTATACATTTTCAGCAACGAAAATGGATCTGACTACATTTTGTTGAGTAGACCATATCTGAAAACCGAAATTTTCAGATACATTTACATCGCTAGACTTGACTGCATGCATATAGTACGAATTTTAGTTCTCAATCATGCGAAAAGAAGCTGTTCTGAACATGTAATTTTTTTGTTTACTAGCCTCGGAAAGATCTTTTTTATGTATTCATGGAAATTTCTTTATTATTATTGATTAAAAAGATGTGTTCTGTACATGCCTTGATTATGTATTGATTCGTTGGATGAGTTCCGTACATTTCTAAGAAAATATTCCTTAAAAATATGGTAATGCATGATCCAAAATGACATTTTCTTATTACCAACTGAAACCGAAATTGACATTTTCTTATTACCACATGAAACCGAAAAATGGAACCCTCTCTTACTAGATGAATCTGAATCTCTGAATTTTTCTTGATTTTATGGATATGATCCGAAAATCTATGATCCCAGATTTATATATGAAAATTTTGATATATTTTATTGTTCATGGAGATGGAAATTATCCGAAAATATGAAAACGATCTTAATCAATAATAATGAAAAAAATCACAATCTGTTCACATTTCCACGAACTAAAAAAATTATCTCCGTGATAAAGGATTATCCAAAAATAATATCCACAAATAATAATGCAAATATGAAAAGGATCTTATTCATGAGTTTGTGTTGATCGTAAAAATTATCCGAAAATGTGTTAAAAATTATCAAAATAATATATTATGAATATGTATATAAATGTCAGAATAATGGTAGCAGAAAATTATGTTAAAAATCATGATCTAAAAGCTTATTGTAATATGTAATCGGAAAATTATGTTACTGCGTAAACGGAAATTACTCCTTAATGATCAAGGCAAAAATAAAGGATGATTTGTCATGAGGGGTTCATGAAGACAAATGTCTAAAATTAGGGTGTTGACTGCAAAATATTTTGCACGCATCTTGAGATAGATCGACGGACCTACTCGTTGGAACGGGTCCTCTTGGTTGTAGAAAAAGAAAAACCGTGTTGCGAGACTTGGTTGGGAAACGATTGAGACGGAACGGAACGGAGGGAAAGAATTTGATCAGGGTAAGGCGAAGCAAAGTAAAGATAGGGCGGGGATGATGCCGTTGCGGCGTTGCCGCCGTCGTTTAAAAGAGGCGATCAACTGTTGCTGCCTTGCTGGAAACCGAGCGTGCGGGAATGTGCTAGATCAGAAATTATTCGGCGACAAGGACACACACGTCTCCGTAGCAAAGGCTCTGGGACTGCATGCGGACGGTGGAACTGGTGGTTTGTCCGGGCACGGCTATAAACGTGAGTCGGTGGATCGAGTCTTGAGATTAACGAATTCAACACGGGCGACTTGCTGTCGATGAAAACGCGCCTCTCATTAAAAAAATATTCCACCTAAAGCCTAGAGTTTAAACTCTTAGTGGGCTGAGAATATAACCACACACTGCTAGCCATTCAACCACATATTAATTTGCGGGACGACTTGTAGCTAGCTATAATTTGGTACTTTGTCAAATGGCCCATGGCTTTGTTTCTTCTACCTGGAGATTTCGTTTTTCCCTTGGAAGAAATTTCTAGGTCTGCACATGTAGCTAGACGGTTCTAGGCTCGGCTACGCAACCTGTAAAGAGAAGTCAACTTCAGTGTTGTGCATCAACAGGTCGAACATTACATTCTTCTAGTGAGATAATAAAACTGAAAACTGATTGGTTCGTCTCCCTCGCCGGCCGTCGTAATTAACCAAAGGCTCCCGAAAGGCAATAGACAAGAGGAGTTCGCTGATTAGTCGCCGTGATTCTTCTTTTAAGATCCGTACGCTAACTTTCTGGACACGGGCGTAGACGTTAGATCGATCTATCAGTAGAAGGTAGCTTCAGTCTTTCTTGCAAGCGGTTTATACATTGCTCTGCTCAGCTATTATCCTTTGCCGCCACCCCGGGAAAAAGCTGCAGAGCGTTTGTTTCCCGTTGTTTTAAGTCTTCAGGCTACTTCTTTCGGGAACGGACGAGAGCAACTGAAAATACGCTAGTGATCAAACTACGCTTTTGAGCCTTCCTCGGGATCAAGAATACGGCAACGAAAATCTGTTCTTGGCAGATGCTATTGTATGTTCCCGCAGAAAAAAGAAAAAAAAAAGATGCTACTGTATATTGAACACTATTTACTTATGGAGAAGTGAGTTTGCAGTGCTACGGTAGATCGATCTATCTGTAAACGTGTAACTCCATGACCAACGAAACCGAGAAGTCTTCATTCCTTTATAATTAGGTATAGATGTAAGACGAAATATTGTCCTGATAGAGTGAGATGGGTCATTCCGTGTGTGTAGGATGTTGGACAGGCGATCCTGGAGAGCTACTCAAGGGTGCTGGAGAGCTTGGCGTTCAACATAGTCTCTTGGACAGACGAAGTTCTTTTTGCGGACAAAACTGCCAGGAAATAGTGAGCAATAAACCTCAAGGACTCGTCGAGAGTATTTCCCGAGCTTCCCAACTCGTTGTGATGTTGGAGTTGGGAAAAGAGTAGGTTAGGATGATCTTAGGGTAACTTTTGTACTCTTTAAGATTTCTACTGACGTAGTGGAGGACTTGTAAGCTTTGCCTTGCAAAGAATATACATGAGCAGGGTGTGTTTGACCAACCAATAGCGAGTCGTGTGTGTGAGGCTGGCAACTACTTTGGTTTTCTTGCTGTCATATTCTTAATCCATGCACGCATGGTCTTAACACTAAAAAAATGTTCAGGCACATTCACAGAAAATCGGACTTATAACACTAAATAAGATGTTAAGGCACATCCACAATAAAGTTTACATAACACTAAAAAAGATATTCAGGCACATTAAGACCATTCAACTTGATTCTCAAAAAACATTCACCTTGGTTGATTTTTGTTTGCCGAATTCAGACTTAAGTACGGCGATAACATACATATGAAGTTTAGCTACTTTGAGTAACAGCAAATCCATGTAGTGCAGATATCCAAGGAAATTAAGTGGCCTCTAACCTTTCTGAAGATGCAATAGTATTTCTTAACAAAAAAAGATGCAATAGTATTTCTCAAAAAGAAGAAGATGCAATAGCATTTCATCTGTCATATACTATAACTTACACGTGTTATTATCGAAAAACTTTTACACATGTAGACACAAATACAGAAAACATATACATCAAGTGTGATCACCTCTGATCACAATGGACAAAATGAAAAATACAAGGCCTTTTGACTGCTGTGCATTCGAGCTGTCCAAGAGGCTGTCTGTGACAGGCTGCCCAAACTTCATCTAGACAAATTGTACAGCTGGAGATTTGCGGGTAGAAACTTAGCTGCCGTGGATCAGATAAGTTTCCCAGTTAAAACTTCGACAAGCAAAACGTCGTCGAAATTCACAATCACATGATGCATGCATAGGCCAAACAAAACAGCCCATGTTATTCTGCCAGTAAAATGTGTTATTGTCAGCACGAAAAACCTCTACAGTTATACCTAATGTATATACTCATCGCAAAGCACCACTGACAAGGGATCGATGAGAGATTCAAATCCACAAGTCAAAAACAGCCTCGTCAATTAACTCATCTAATACAAACTCCCATATCTCCTGAACAATTCCTTCAGTTTTCGACCGAATGTCCATCCATGTCCGAACTTCCAAATCCCTTTTAATTGTATGATCTAATGTACTTGGAAAACTATGCCGGAGATAATCAGCAACATACTTGTCAACTTCTGAGATGAGGTGTTCTCCTACTGGAGGTGTTCGTATATCGTGTTTCAGAAACGACAACCAAGAAGAGAGTCTAAAATATCTCTCTTGGATCTCTGTTAGAGCTT
The DNA here is from genome assembly GCA_026929855.1 of Poa annua. Classification (NCBI taxonomy): domain Eukaryota; kingdom Viridiplantae; phylum Streptophyta; class Magnoliopsida; order Poales; family Poaceae; genus Poa; species Poa annua. Next base: position 70,540,759 of record CM049431.1, on the reverse strand, counting down.
CGCAGATACAGTCAAACAGAATCTTCGGATCATCTGTTTGACCATCTTGATTCGGTAGTTCTTCGAACAGGCAAGGGCTTATTAATTCGTCTTCTAGATACCATACCTCTAAATTCTGTTCTGCACATAATTCTGAGAGCTCCAAAACCAAATTTATGTAGTCTAACCGGACATTCTTGTCCTCCCAGAAGACCTTAAGATCTGATTCATTATCTGGGAAGTACAGGGTTGCACACAAATCTTCATGCAGATCACCTGTACGTCTCAAAACGGTAATGTCATATCAGAACAGATTATATATATTGGGGAAGGGAAAAGGGTTAAGTAATTGGTATAAACTGGGCTCACGTTGTTTAATGGTTTCACATTCAATATCAGCAACATCTTCATAGAATGCATCAAGAACAGATATAGGACTGGGCTGTTCTTGCTTGTCATGGCTTAGCTCGGGGGAACAATCAGAGATAAATTTGATTGATGCTCTCGGTTCGGGTGTTTCTGGTTCTTGCAGCTCCAATTCAACAATGCTCTCAGGATAGCTCAACAACATGTGAACAGGTTCTTTTTCTCGATTTGCTTCCTCCAATATATCCTATAAATGAAACATGCACCAGTTAAATTAATAATTGCAACGAAAAGATGAAACAGCGTCATGCATTTTTTTTGGGAGGGAGGGGCTTACTGGATGTGTGTTGTCTCTGCATTGCTCTCCTGGAATAGATGGTATGTTGCACATTGTTTCAGAACAGTCCATTTTGTCAGTTCCTTCTATACTTATGGTGTCTACCACACCAGTAACATCTATTTGTCCTGCACAAGATTCTAAAGTTATTTCTGTTTAAGATTAAAAAAATGTACCACTCAGTTCACCACGAATTCATGCGAGTACAGAAGATTACCTTCTTGTGGTTCTTCTTCCATGCTAAACTTGTCCTGAACAGCCATCTGATCATCAACTGCAGTGCTGCTCCTTGAGTCGTCCAGTGATTGGCTCATCTCTTGTGTGGATTCTTCTCTATCAACCATGGGTGCAACCCAAGCATCTGCCTCTTCAAGTGCGAGATCAACGTGGCATGTTCCACTAGGGCAACTCCTAGGAGATGACACATCACAGTGAGGGAGTGAAAGCATTCCTTCCAAGGATTTTGAGACTTGGGCTGTTGGATAATTGCTGGACTTATCATTATCCTTTAGCATATCCGTTAAATGCTTCCTGGCCTCCTTGTAGAAGATTGAAGCATCTTGTGATGCTACTAAAGGATCACTAATTCGAGTCTCGCTGCCATTTTGTTGCTTTTGCTTGCTGCTGGTTGAAGGTCTGACGATGTCATTCTTAAAATTTGATGCAGATTTGTCTGCCAAGCTCCCTTGGGTGTGATTACCAGAATTATTCTTAATTCCAATCATGGAATGCCATCGTGAAACTCTTTGAAGGTCATCTGCAGGTACTGCATTTCTTTCTCTTCTTCTCTCACCAGTCACAATTCTGAATCTCCTCCTGACTTCCTTGATTGAAAATTTTGAACTTTCTCTCCCACTGTATTCTGGAGATTGAGACGTACTAGGTTGCTGATGTAAATATCTTGGACTGGTTGTAACTGTTTGATCAATCCCTTTTCCTGGATGTGGCTTTAGAATAACAATTTTGCTAACAGGTGGAGATCTGTTGGTTCCTTCTAGCAGCATCTGCTTTCTTTTTGACCAATCCTTCCTCCAGAAGAACATATGTTTGCTCTCCTTAGTATGTGCCTGTGCAGACAAGTCATGATTATTTGAGCCTCTGGTCTCTTCGAGGCAATTGGTTTCACCAAGAATTTTCTTGGGGTCTACCTTGGTTGTCAATCTACTGTTTTGATGATTTCTGATATTTTCAAGCATATGTGAATTTGGCTTCTGAAGCAGCTTCAGGAAAAGTTCCTTGTTTGAACCCATTATCTCCAATGCATCCTTGAATTCTTTGGATTGAATTGCCCTGCTGCTACCATTATCATCCAGTAGCTTTTCCCCCTTGCTCTCTTGAGATTGCTCACAGACAGGATTGCTTAAATCGTTGAGCTTCTTATGGATTAGGGACTTCAATGAAGGACACAATTCACTGTTACTCTTGCAATCACCATGTGGACATTCATTGTGGCACGTATAAATCTCTCGGAAGAAACTTGCCAAGGCAGATTCAAGATCATATTCAGTGTGGTTAAAGCTCTTGGAACCCTCAGAATCTACTGATCCAGAAAAACTAGACGCGACGATATGCTTGTCATGATTTAAGATTCCTGTTGTGTTATTTGCATGCTCTGAATTTCCGTCAAGAGATGGATCGTTTCCCAGATCAGCTAAACTTCTCTGAACCTCAGAGTTTGGAACTGTCCTCAAAAGATTCACACGTCCCAACTCGTCCTCCATAAGTTTTTTGACAGTTGATTTCCGCAATGTGCCATTTTCTATGTCCTGGAAAAAAGGTAAAACGGCATCGCTTTTAGGAAAATCGATGTTTTCTGGGTGGATGCATGCTATTTGTCGATTATGTGGTGCAGTTCAATAACAGTTTCAGTTACACATAGTAGTACTCAACAAAATATGACAGTGGATTTGCTACTGAAACTTCAATCTTCTTAGTTCATGCAACTTACATCATCTTCATCTAGTTCTTCAAAATGCCTAGGCATCTTCATCGAGTGCCCTCCATCTGAGAAAAATAAAATACAATGTCCATCATCAGAATATTGTGTAATAACATTACAAGTCAAGAGAAATCGTGCATTGCAGAGTGTTTTTATGAAACATCGTAACAGCTACCACTTAGTAGTTCTAGATTGTGCATAAGATGCAGCGCCAGATCTTACTTTAACTTAGCCTAAATAGCACAGCGAATGAAAGACTCATCCAGTCGCACAAGTTGCATTTGTTTTTGGAAAACGCAAAAGCTTGCATTTTGATGCATTGATGGAACGAGAAGAGTTACAAGTTGCACTTTTAAACTGTACATACAATTTCCTGAAGCAAGCTAGTAAAAGGAACGAAGCAAATGACCAAGAAACAGATAGTATTAGCATCTCTTTTGGTTTTCTTACAAGACTTGATAATCGTTGTGCGATTTTCGTAAAAAAATAGTGACAGCATGTGAGGCTCTAGAGCAAATTGAACCATGTTAAATTCCATAGCATCAAGTAGCCTATGATTAGTAAGAGAACTAATTTTACCTGTGATTTCCCGGAGCTTATGCCTCCCATTGGCCTGCTTCGCATCCATCAAGAATCTGGGGTCACGGCGGAAATAGATCATGCGCATTAGGCCCCAGACGCAGCCCACATTGGTATCTTCTTGTCCTGTGGACCGCCTATTGCTTCGCTTCCCCATTTCAGATCAATCTGTTCTTTCTTGACTCTTCTGTTGTTTTCTACAGTTAATAACCTCTTGGATCACTGCACGTAACGCACATCAAGATAAGTTAGCAACCAGATTTGTAATGGTAAAGGAAGGATATTTCTCTGAACTCTGAAAAAAAGAAGAGTGGAACGGGGATTCTTTCAGGCCCAAAACAAGGGAGAAGAAGGGAAATCGGCAGGTCTCTGAGGAACCCAACTAATCTTATGCAAGCAAATGAAAGTTTTGGTGCTAAACAAATCCTACTAATCAGCTGCTGGGCGACTGTATCTGATGACAAGTTTCCATCTTCATCGTGCAGGCACGGGGACTCATCACCAAACTGTCAGATTGACTAAAACAAGAAGTAAACCCAAAACACCAAACGCAACAGAAAACATCACAGATCCCAACAAACAGACATAGACAGACAAACCATCAGAGATCACGCGAGGAACCTACCCTGGCGACTCACAGATCACGGACGGGGAGAAGCTTCGACCACCGGGTGCCTTTCCCCCCGTCTGCCCCTTCTGTATCCCCTTTAGAAAGACAGCCGGCTAAACCTCTCCTCACAGCATCTTCTTGGCCTTGGCGGCCATGTGAACGCGCAGCACTGCGCTGTCGCCGGGTCCTTTCGGCGAGGAAGAAAGGAACCGGCGGGAGGCTCTGCTTTCTTTCTTTCCTTCCTTGGAGCGGGAATCAGCTCACCCAATCGAAGCTACTACGCGCCACAGGTCAGCATCAGCTTCGGCTTTGGTTGCTTGGTGGAATGGAATGGAGCGCACCACAGCAGGCTACGGCAGCGGAGCAGGCAGCCCACCAGATGCCACTTTCGGCGAGTGCGCCAGCATTTTCTGGTCTCGGAGAAAAAGGGGGGGTGGAGGTAGGCGATGCCTGGAAGCAAGTTCTAATTAGCTACGGAAAGCCGGAGACCTAACTCTCATCTTCCTAGCTGGCTCTAGGCTAATAAGCCTTATTAACACAATGATCTATACATACAGTATTTTCTTGCTAATCTAGCATATGTTCTAAATTTTGGGCTATAAAACTGGTTTGTAGACTCCTTTAAATAGTATTTTGACACATTAGGTAGTTTTACAGAATCTGTGCAAAGTTAGACGTCATTAACTTACGTCTCTAAGACTTATTCCTTTTTGTATTTCTCTTTTTTTAATACTCAAAGTTAGACTTCACAAACTTGGGTCTTAAAGACGGGTCTTTAAGACTGCTTTCTTTTATGTCGTTTGTTGTTTCAACTTGCCTGAAATGAAGTTTGTTACTCTGAAACTGCCCATGTTGTTACTAAATTTATACAAAGACCACACAGCGGTTACCAAGTCTTGTATGACAAACTTCATTTCAGACAAGTTGAAACAACACACCACAAAGTTTCAAATTACACAATGAACATAACATATATAGTTCAATTATATAATTCAAATGACATAAACATAGTTCGAATGACCTAACGTAGTTTAAATGGACTGAAGGACTACTTGGTCTTCTCGTGGTACGAATGTTAATACATTTTCTCATCTATGGCTCACAACAATATCATACCAAGTATTTGTGTCCTTCCCAAGTGCCGTAACAACCGCTCCTCCGAAGGTCCGATATCGTTAATCTATGTCACTTTTTCCCTCATCTGGACCTTAGACCAAGTTGATCGTCGCGTTTATAAACAAGTAAAATGTGGCTTCTTCGGTTAGCTAACAAGCACTTCATGTAATCAACTAAACGTCGTCATGTTGTGTAGTACTTTACTTTAGCTGTCTGAAACGAATATATGCAAGTCTTATCTTTTCTAGCATATGATCTACACCAAATGCTAAGAAATTATGTTGCTTGAAGGATTTTTCTCCAAACAAAGGATATATTGCTTGAAGACTTTCAAAGCTTCAATGTTTTGTTAGATACCAAAACATCTTATATTTTAGGACAGACCAAGTAGAATGGAATAAAATTTAACTCCTTATTTTACAAGATGCATTTTGATTTGTTATTAAACTACTAAGAGACAAGAGATGGTGGTTCAGATGTGATCTATCGGGTGGGCCAACCAAGCAGTGAACTTTACAACTTTGAGTCTGAATGTCTGATTCAGAAAGGAGTTAGACCCACTTGTAACATCCAACAGCGTGTCGTTAGGTTTGGTTTAGGGGTTTGATGGTTGCTCTGAATACCACCTTGCGGTGTTGCACTTGCTCTGAGATAGCGAGTGCACGTGTCACTAAGTCGCTTTTTGGCATCATCTCACTGTGTTTGGTTTGATTTACGCTACCAAGCCAAACGAAATTGTGCAAACTAACATGTTGTTTAGATGGCTAGCAGAGTGATTGTATCCTCATCCCAGCAGAGTTCAAACACCAGGTTTAACGTTTGTGTGTTGCATTTAGTCAGAATATTCTTTCGGTGGGAGACGACGTTCCCCTCGATAGCGAGACACTCGTGGTGTGACTTCGTCAATCTCAAGACCCGATCTGTCGGCTCAGTATTTCGGAGGAGTAGGGTGTGCGTGTATATGTTCATAGGGGTGAACGTGTGCATGTGTGTTTTGAGCGTCTACGTTTGTACTATATTTTTCAAAAAAAATGTGTATATGTTTTAGGGGTTTGATATATTGTGTCGTGTGGTGTCTGTTTGAAGACAACCATTTAGCATATTTTCTTTTGAATGAAAGGGTCACCTTTACTAATATTTCGATCTTTTTCTTGTGAAACACAAGGTATTCTGCTATGGAACCATAAGTTATCATATTTAACGTGATGCTTCTTATCGGTGGCATGAGGTGTTTTTTTTTTTGCGGGGATTGATGGCACGAGGTTGGAGTGGATGATGGTTTCATAATAGAGTACTCTGTAGCAGTTGGGTGTTTTCATTATTTAGTTTGTCAACTTTGAAAACAATATGACTTTGTGCAGTAGTTTAGGGTGCGTACGTCGAGGGCCGAGCATAACACATTACCAATATTACGGAGAAGCTGTTGTGGTTTATAAAAAGACAAACTTTCAAGGCTGGATGTGTCGATAACATTTAGCTTCTTTTTTTAGAAAGAGTGACGATAAAATTTAGTTCGGTACATTTTTGGGGATGAATAGGTATTGTTTTTGGGGATGAATAGGTATTGTAGTACTGTAGTGTCCCTACTTGGCATATATTACAACGCAGCTGTCTGGGATATTATTCTCGATCTGTACCTACCCAAATCTGGCAATCTGGTATTCTAGTTCAGCATTCAAGTCAGTGGATCAGACTCGGATATCTAGGGGTACCGGAAGAGGAATACGTTTCGGTCCTTCCCTGAAGGGAGTGCACCTACCTGTGGGTCTTGAAACGCAAATGTGCATATTGCTTATTAGTCAAAAAGTTTGGTGGGATCTTAAACCAAGACAGGACAGCTGTACCAAACAAAGCAAATTAACGGCAGCAGATACATACAGGTTGGAGCATATTTCAATAGTACTGGGTTTATCAGCTTACTTACAATGGACGATCGTCAGCCATGCTGATCTAAAGCATATCGATTGGCAGCAACGCCTTAATGTTGGTGTTAATCCAAGTGTCAACGGTCGAGTTGGACGGCAAGCGCGTTTGGACGCAGGCGAAGTCGTTGTCGGACTGTCGGTCCGGCAAAGCGAAGTAAACATTTCGCATGATGATGCCGTGCTTCGTGCATTGCCGTGATGAACGTATTAGTAAGTTATAAAGTGCCAAGAATTCAGCGTCGGCCTCCTTCCAGCTCAAACGTGACAGCCTATGCAATGAAGGGGCAGTAATAACGAGTAGTACTACCAAAGGTTGAGGAATATTCGCCCGCTTAACTTTTTAATCACTCCGGTTCGAGTTATAAAATGTTTTTGTATTTGAATGTGTGCTACTGAAATTAGCGAACAAACACATGTAAAACTTGCATGTGGCAAGATGGTTACGAGGGTGGTTATACCCCTAACCTATCAGAGTTCAAATCCCGGGTTTGACGCTGGTGTTTCTCATTTAAACGGAATATGCTTCAGCGGGAGGCGACGTTCACATTGACAGCGAGGCGTCTGTGATGACTTCGTCATTCTCAAGACATGACTCACCGGCTCAGTCTCTCGGAGATGCTCATATGGGTAGGGTGTGCGTGTGTGCGTTAATATGGGTGAGTGTTTGCGCATGTATATGAGAACTTACGTTGTACTGTGTTTTTAAAAAAATGTCAGTAACTCTTTACACACGTGGTTCAAAAATAGGTAGAAAATCTTATAATCTGGACAGCTGTGTGCATATGCCGGAGCAGGGACCCCAGGTGACCTGTGATGGGCACACGAAACGAACAGCCTCATCGGCTAGCACCAACAAACCTTGGTTGCCTCTGCATTATCCACTTCTCTACTCGCAGGAGGCAGGAGGCGTCATCGAGTTGGACGTTGGTCCTGGTCGTGTAGGCAGTACAGCGACAGCAAATGAGCGGCATCGTCTTCGCCGGCTGAAGGTGGCTACCATGTATGCAGGTCAGGGCTGGAAGCCTGGAACCTACGTGGTCTACACTCACGCTGCCCGTTTCTAGCACAGAACACACTTCTAGGTTTCCCAGAACTTATTATCATCATCATTAAACCAAGGCACTCCATATGACAGGTGAGAATTCATCCTACTTTCAGTCGCTCGCTAGCGAGCCAGTAAAAAGGCCACGGTATCGACAATAGTAAATCTAATAGAATGCACACACGCAAAATAGTTCACACCATCTAGAGATGTACACTAGGACGCCACTTGGGCAGAGAGGCTACAAAACTGAGGGTGCACGCAGGCGGTAATGATCATGCTTTTTTTCTTAATCCTGCAAGCCAGTGATCATGTTGTTTTCTTAATCCTGCGAGCCCACCATGATCATGCCTTTTTCTTGATCCTGCGAGCCCACGATCATGCTTTTGCCTTAATCCTGCGAGCCCATGATCATGCTTAATCTAGGCTGGGACTGTAGGGAAAAGCCATTGATGCGACTGCAAGGATGATAGGCAGTTTTTGCTAATTCAGTTGCACAGTCCAGCCCATCGAGTCCTCCACCTGGCCCATCTGGAGACTTGTTAGAGAAGTGTATAGTTGCTGAGACACAGCGCCGACTCCTTGGTTGCCAGCGTATTCTATCCTGCAAGGCGGAAGCCGGTAGGCATTAGAGCTGATAGATTAATATGATGGAACTTGGGAGGAATTTGCTCATAAAATAGGTTGGCTTTTGATTTAAATGCACAGGCATTTCAGCCAAAATCTCAGCTCTCAACAAACAAAGAGTTTAGTTTTACCTTTTCCCTTGATATGTAATACTCCCCACGGGAGACACTACTACAGCGGTCCCTGTGCAGAAGACTTCGTCAGCATCAAACAGCTCATCCACCGACACCAGGCGCTCCTCAACCTTCCAAAAAATATATATATAATAAGCAGAATTCAAGAACAGATGCAAAGGTGCAGGTTTCAAAAAAAATCTGTTGGCGAACAGCATTTTGCTTGTTCTGGTTAGATCGACATACTACGAGCCATATTTTGATTCATCCCAAAGCATCTAGCTATAGCTCAATAAGGAAAAAAAAGTATTCTTCATAGAATGAAAGATACATTGTCCCCTGTTAATATTCACAACGAAAAGACTGACAAATACAATAAAATAACATGGGTCAACTTAACGGTAGCGGATTTTTGCTCCAGAATTGTAGTGATTTTATTTTGAAAAATTGAGTGCATTCGCAAGTAAAAAACATTTCCATGGCTCCATGCATACATTCAAAATATAACAAATCTGCAAATATTCGTGAAAAAACTCTTTTCCATTTGTGAGCTGCACAGAAGGACATATATGTTGACAATTCTATAATACTATTTCCTCCCTTCACTATTATAAGGTATTGTATTTTATTGTGAAAATGCATGTTTCTAGGAGTGTTTCAGTGTGTATATTCATTTATTTTGGCCCATAATTAGTCCACATTAAAATATCTAAACATCTTATAATAGTGAACGGAGGAAGTAGCAAATAGTAGTGCTACTGTTTGCCATTCTACATCACCGCGTTTTGCTTCTTTTGTGCACCTCACAGATGGAAGGTTTTGCACGAACATTCACATATTCATAGTGAGTCCCCCAATACAATCCTGACATTTTCTGGACTATTTTAAACTTTTAAATGCACTTTTTAAGAATTTCCAAACGAAGGGATCACTGGAGCTTGGGATCCAAAAGCAGTTACCACAAGGGTCTTCGGTGTTTTATTTGGTTTGCTGCCTCACGAAAACCTCGAATAACCAAGCCCCATCTCAAGAATCAGCCAATCAACCAGTTAATCCGCCGATTAATCCCTGTGCGGCAGATCACCGAGTAGCCGATAAACTGATAAATCAGTAGATTAACTGATTAAATGGCCAATTAATTGGCTGACTAACCTAATAATCCCCTACTCGCCAGCCAACCGAGCAGCTATCAGTTAACGATTCCCTCAATATTTACCAAGCTGTTCAACATGTTAGACACAATAAAGCCGACCACTCCCTTTCCTGAGAGGTGCCTACGGCCTGCCCCAATTCCTCAGCATGGACACACACTTGTTCTATGTATCTTCCAACGCATTCAATGGTGCCAGCAGCCACTGTCACCCATCTCGTCCTTTCCTCAGCAATTAGATAGCCTTGCAGAGGAAGCGGCTAGCTCCTACAATCACCAGCACGAGACCAGCGATTGATCTGAAGAGAAGTCAAGCCACACCGCTCTTTCGTCGTAGCTAGCTCCACAGCTTTATTGGTCAAATTGGTTTCTGATCCTGTTTTGTTATGCGAAGCTGATCTGACTCCTCAATTTTCTTAGTTTTTTTAGAGAAAACACAAAAGTTTCACGTTTTTTTCATTGAATAGGTAAAGAGTTTGTTTACATCCTCCTAAGAGGCTACAAGCAAGCAATAGGAATTACAATCAGTGCACATCCCAGGTGGATGGCAGTACAACTCGGAGCTCCTTGGCACCTGATCGAGCCCAAAGGGCAGCTTCGGCTTTGATCTTGCCCAGAAGGTCTGGGACAGATGGGCGGCGCCATTGAAAACGCAGTCGTTCCAATGTTTCCATATCATCCAAGGCGTGAGGAGGGCGACCAAGCCGAGCCCCTTGCGTAGCTGCTTGGGCGTGTTCTGCTTCGCTCACAACCACCAGTCCATGAGAGAGCGCTCCTGGTGGGGTGCAGGGGTGGTCATCCGAAGCCATGCCAGGATCTCGTGCCAGGTCTGCAGTGCGAAGGGGCATTCCAGCATGCGATGGTGGATGGTCTCGGCTGCTTGATCACACAGTAGGCAGCGGGGGTGGTGTTGTAGTCCGTGGTGGGCAAGCCCTTCGGCAATCCAGCAGCGATCCTGGTTGGCAAGCTTGTTGTATTGCACTATCTCCACTTTTTGATCTGTTGAGAAGATCATCATATACAGAAAGGCCCGGGGTCTTACTCGCTAGCCAATCTGATGCTGAGCTAGCCAACAGGAGTACCTCTCTCTTAATTAAATCCACCGGGGATCCTTCCCCCACTGGGCTAGTTTTTTCAGAATATCACCATACAAAAAACCTTCTATATGATTGTAGAACATGGTGTTTTTATGAAGATATTGCTTGTATCTTGCTTGAAAGTTGGGACTAATAATCGCATGTGTCCAATTTTGGTAAATCGGTGAAAAAAAAGTAAAAAATCAAAGTGATAATTCCGGTGAATTGAGTGCAATGGTGAGAAAATCAGTGTTTAGTATTGAGAAACTGAAACTAGGAAACACCGAAAGAACCTTAACCGTATCGGGCAATTAAACTGAACGCCCACACTTAATTACCACCTACCTAATCCACTTAAGTATGCTTACTCTTAACTGCTCAATGCTATTGTCAACTGGTAAGCTATCAAACAAAAACTGAAAGGCATAAAATGCTATCCAATCACAGGCAACTATCTAGAAATAACAAACCTATGATAACAATCTTGACTGTGGCTTTATGGGATTGACAAGTAATACCTGGAAGCCTTTGCTCAGAGCAACATCAATTATGCTTTTCCTTGTGATGCCTGGCAATATTGTTCCTTTTATTGCTGGAGTTGAAATAACATTTCCCTGGTGCAAATGGCAAGAAAAGAGATAAAACAATCTAAATTAGAAACAACATGCATGAGATAGCCATGAGATAAAACTATCTAATTAGTAGCCTTAAGAAAAATCAGTCTCATCATTCTGGAGATGCTACAGTTCTTCAACATTCATAAGAAACCAGGGTGATAGGCAATCTAGACAAAACTAACAGGTGTAGAACAGCCGGTGCTACATCCTGAGAAACAGTCATGATTTCACTATGCTACAAGAGCATCTGAATCATTATCTATTATCAAGGAGTGCTGGTCTGCAGTGGCGGAGCCACGTTATCGCTGTGCAGTGAAGCGACTACACAGAACTTTTGCAAGTCGAATAATCCCACGTATAGATACTCCACTGCTGGCTGGAAAAAATATAAAAATTGACTTCACGCCCACTTGTGTGATATTAGTAACATTTGGTTGGGGGTAGACATAGGCCCATATAGCAAAACAGCCAAACGGAGCTCCGGTAACTTCCTGACCCCCCCACGATGCGTATGTTGGCCTGATATAATCTTGTCATAGTGTAAACTGCACACATAGGTTGTGTGCAGGCTAGTGTGAACACACATAGGTTATGTGAGAGTAGAAGGAGCTAAGTCAGTAGGTGCTTGTATGTTCTAGACTACTCTACCAGTCGGTAATTCTTAGGCTGGGCAGTAGAAAGGAGTAGAAGGCTCTAGAATACTGTAACTCTTAGCTAGTAAGATAGGTAGTAGTAGAACACTCTAGAATACAGTAGCACCAACCATGAATCCTCTATATAAGGAGAAGCACCCTATGGGTGAAAAGGCAGCAAGCCAAGGTCCTAGCATAGGTTGCTGAGGGCAAGCATAGGTTGCTAAGGTTTGCCAGCATTCGTTGTTGTGGTGAAGCTTAGGCATAGGTTGCCAAGCTTGTAGGCATTTGTTGCCTGTGTAGTGTAGCATTCGTTGCTACAAAAGATAATAGAAAAGGAAGGCATTTGTTGCCTAAAAATCAAGTGTGTGAACCTCCCAACATTTGGTATCAGAGCCGTAGGTTAGGAGATCAACGGAGATGGCAAAGACAGCGCAGGAGTTGCAAAAGGCTTTGGAGGAAGCTCTCGCTGAAGCTAAGGCGGCGCAGGAAGAGCTGGAGGCGCTGAAGGGGAAGAAGGCAGACGAGGCAGCAAAATCCGATGAGTTAGTTCCGGTGGCAACAGTGCTGCCGGTGAGGCCCCGGGGACCAATCAACTACCCTCAGCTGACCCGCACCAACTACACGTTGTGGGCGATGCAGATGCGGGTGGCGCTGCAATCAGCCGGCGTGTGGTCAGCGGTGAGCTCAGAAACTGTGAGCTTCGAGGAAGACCGTGACGCGCTGCTGGCCATCTACCAGGGCGTACCGGAGGATGTGCTGGCATCGCTTGCTGGCAAGGATACGGCAAAGATGGCATGGGAGGCCATCAAAGCTATGAACATCGGCCATGATCGAGTCCGTGAGACAAAGTTGCAGACATTGCGCAAGGCGTTTGAGGCACTGGAGATGGAGGACACCGAGTCTGTGGACACCTTCGCAGTGCGCGTGAACAAGATGGTTGCGTCCATCCGTGCGCTTGGAGATGAGTTGAAGGAGCTCACGGTTGTCCAGAAAGTTCTCCAGGCTGCGCCGGCAAGGTTTATGCATCTTGTGACCTCACTGGAGCAGTGCATCGACCTGAAGACACTGACGGTCGAGGATCTGTTTGGGCATTTTAAGGCGCATGATGAGCGAGTACGAATGCGCTTTGGTAACCCTGTTGGTGGGCAACATTTGTTGCTGTCCAAGAAACAGGGGAGATCATATCGGAAGGGTGATCAGTCCGTGGTCATGCCGGCGGCCATAACGACGAGGACGATAGCAGCGACTCCGACACCAGTGTGCGTAGTGGGCGCAAGGGTCGGAAGAAGAAGGGGAGGTGCTACAACTGTGGCGTCCGTGGCCACTACTCGTCTGAGTGCCGCAACCCGAAGAAAGAACAAGCGCTCTTGGCGTCAGCGGATGAGCATCCAGCACTGCTGTGATGAAGATTGAAGATGACAAGATTAGGGGGGTGATTGTTGGCCTGATATAATCTTGTCATAGTGTAAATTGCACACATAGGTTGTGTGCAGGCTAGTGTGAACACACATAGGTTATGTGAGAGTAGGAGCTAAGTCAGTAGGTGCTTGTATGTTCTAGACTACTCTACCAGTTGGTAATTCTTAGGTTGGGCAGTAGAAAGGAGTAGAAGGCTCTACAATAATGCAACTCTTAGCCAGTAAGATAGGTAGTAGTAGAACACTCTAGAATACAGTAGCACCAACCATGAATCCTCTATATAAGGAGAAGCACCCTATGGGTGAAAAGGCAGCAAGCCAAGGTCCTAGCATAGGTTGCTGAGGGCAAGCATAGGTTGCTAAGGTTTGCCAGCATTCGTTGCTGTGGTGAAGCTTAGGCATAGGTTGCCAAGCTTGTAGGCATTTGTTGCCTGTGTAGTGTAGCATTCGTTGCTACAAAAGATAATAGAAAAGGAAGGCATTCGTTGCCTGAAAATCAAGTGTGTGAACCTCCCAACAGCGTATATGTCAAGTTGTCAACAATACTAGTCTTTACTTCTTCTCCCATTTCAACTTCCTATGCTTCCGTGTAAATCCCCAAATCAATCTGTAAGCCGAATTGGTGTGATGCCATGGGGAGGACCACGCTGACCAGTACTAGCACCGAGAGCTAAGATCGCCGCCACCAGGAATACACTTTAGACAGGACCTACTCCGACTCTGGGTCTCCGGTGATCAGGGCATCAGGCGCACGACTACCTCAGCAATCGCCGGTCAGACACAGCCACATTTGTCTATCGTCCAATCGATTCGCCGTCCTCAGTTCGTCCATCCACTTCAATATCAGGATGAGGTCCTTCCCCTTTTATTGTGAGTTATGTTTTCCTTTTGTTCAAGTTTCAGCAGATTAGTTCAGTTTAGAAATTTAAAAGTGTTGTTCTATTTGATCTATTCTTGTACGGGCAATACAAATCAAAAAAATCTCACTACGCAGTTGAGAGAGCATTTTCTGCAATGAAAGTTACTAAGACTGATTTGTGCAATAGATTAGGCGATGAATTCTTATATGATTGTCTCATTACCTATGTTGAAACTTATAAATTCCAGTCTATTAGTACTGATGCTATTATGCATAAATATCAAGGTAAGCATGATCACAAAGGACTGCTACCATAAATATGCTGCAATAAAGTTGATACTTTGTTCTCCTTTTTAATTTGTCTACATTGGTGTGTTCTCTAAAGAAATTCGTGGTACAGTATTAAAGTTGACATCACATATCAAGGTAAGCATGATCGCAAAGGACTGCTACCATAAATATGTTGCAACAAAGTTGATGCTTTGTTCTCCTGTTTAATTTGTCTACATTGGTGTGTTCTTTCCAATCCTACAAAGTAATACATTCAAGGGTATGGATTCACTCTTTTATCAGCTCATATTCCGCAAGTGGAGGTGCCATGCTAATGGATGTTGCTATCAACTACGTGATCATAAACAACACATATGTTTTTGGTTGCCATAGTTGCTGCGGCAGACACATGTGTTTGAAGACAAAAGCATTTTGAAATCAAAGATATCTATTCCGGTTTAACCATTTTCGTATTTAAAAAAAATCACGTTTTTTTCCTTTTAGCAACATAGAAGAGACGAATTTGCGAGTTAAGCAAAACATGTTAAGTTTAAATTGACCATGGTACAATATTAGCTAGAATAATCTATGGTCACCATAGTAGTAGCTTTCAAAACAAAACGGCATTGCCTTAATTTATTGACGATATTTTAATCAGAAATAGCAAAGCATAACTGATAGTGGCTGCAATGTATTACCTTCACAACAAAAATATTACAAGAAGATACTTCTTCAAGATACTTTTTGTGAACAGCATCCAAGTAGAGAACATCAGAGTAGCCTTTCTCCTTTGCAATCTTCTGAGCCATCAATACCTATGCAACAAAAAGAACACGTGCTGGTAATGAAGGAGCCATGATTACAAGTTAAAGCCAGTTAGCAGAACCTTTTAACAAAGAGGGCAGCAGAAAAAGTATTTTTTTAATCATAGTTATCAACTGGTGAAAAGATTGAAAACAATTCCGAGATATAACCCATTACATCTTTATTATATAGGTCAATACCTCAGTGAAAACAAGCAGAAAATAGTGCCCTTACCGATGAAATGAGCATTTACCACCATAACAAATAGGCTTTTACTTCATAACAGATAGGCTTCCTCATATACATATTATATCCTTTGAATATTTTTCTAAAAGCTAAGTAAAAAGTTATAATTTTGAAGTCCCAGCAGAAGAATTCAACATGTGCTAGTGAATGCTAAAACCACATATCTATAAAAGAAAATACAACATGTTTCAAGAGTGAAAATGCATGATTTAATTATCTACGCTATAACAGTCCACTTTAAAAACTATCTCCAAAGACATCATTCCATTTCAAGTATATGCTATACTTACAAAATTCCATTTCGGATAAAAACAAATTGAAATACTTGCACTCATGGCATAGACTAATCAATCATCATAACATTGCGCTTGAATTTTGACCTTTAACACTGAAAGCTTATAATCATCAAATCAAGGCGTACGAAATAAAAATATCATAATAGAAAATTTGCATCGAAGTCCTGTAGGCACAATGTTGCATCAAAGTTGTTCTAGATTCAAGCTACCAGATTATAGAATTACCGAGGCATAATTTCCAATGGTCTTCACACCTCCAGTTCCACCAGGGGTGGCCCGATGAAAGTTATCTTCAACTATCAAATTTATTGGAGCTAATCCTTCCTGCAGAAATCACCAAACAACTTAAACAAGCACACGATGATACAAAAAATATTGTGGAAGTCTACACTTCGTTCATCAAATAGTAACAGTACCACAAATAACTTTAATTATAAATTTAGTGTCATGCAGAGTGGAAATTACAACAATATATATACTACAGTCAGCCAAATGATATTTTATTGTGGGCTTGTGGCAAATATCTCAATAAAATAGTGGACAAACATTATACTTTTGATACAAACCTTAAAGTAGTTCCCAACAGGGGAGGCAAAAATAATGAATGTATACTCAGGAGCAGGTGCTAGACCAAGAACAGCACCACTTCCCACAAGTAGTGGCCTAATATACAAAGAACCTTTACCGGTAGGAGGCACCTGGATGCATAAGATATTAGATAAATGGTTAAATCATGCACATAACCAGTGATAGCCAATACAGAAGTGACCTAACATTTTAGATAGATAGAATACTCACCCATCTCTTGTTTGCTAAGACGGTTTGTTTTACAGCATCCACAAATTGCTCGACCGGAGGTGCAGGCATGCACATCCTCACGGCACCAGTTTGCATCCTCGTTGCATTTTCCAATGGACGAAACAATAGGATGGAGCCATCACTTTTCCTATAGGCCTTTAGGCCTTCAAACAATCCCTACAAACCAGAACCAGTACAATTTGAGAACTGCAAGATTTCGTCCTTCAAAACGATACTCGAATCTACCAGAGACATGGACCAAGGGTTTCAACCTTCCATACAAACCTGTCCGTAATTTAGGACTCCTGAAGATGGGTTCATCTCTATGGGCCCAAACGGCACCATCTCACCCTTGTCAAAGTTCCCATCCAGCCCACATTTTGCGATATACATATAGTCAGTTTGCACTAGTCCAAAGCCAAGGTTCTCCCAGTCCAAATCCGCATACTCTGATGTCTGCCTGGTAAGACGTAAGATTATCATCAGAACTATTTTGACACAGCTGAACACATCATGGTCGAACAATCTAGCACAAGCATAACGCCATGACCCGGCGTGTGCGCGTGCGTGCTGCTTGGCCTTGTACAGTCTAACAAGGCATGCGGTGCAGATCAGAGTGGAGACCACATACGAGTAGTTACTTGCTAGAGAAGCCTGGCATCTTCCTTTGCCTCGAGCCTTTGGTAGCGGAAGCTGGGACACGGGATAAGTTCGATTCTGAATCTGCAATAACAAGAAAGTACCGCATATCAGAATATTCAACACACATCTACATTAGAAACAACAACGCTTTCTTACTTTTCCCATCTCCAGCTCTTAAAAAGTAATCAGATCCTCCTCTTAATAAGATATATATAAAATAAAATGAGTTTTTACAAAATCCCAACTTTCCCATCTAATCGACCATGCTAGCCCCGCTCTCTACGAATCTACACCAGAAACTAGCAATCAACCCGCGAAAAAAAACGCCAGTGAGGGGGGTGAACACGAACACGAATAGACGGCGTCGACGGCGGCGGCGAGAGGCCTAGCGGCCGGGGCCAGGGACGGGGCCGCCGCCCAGCGAGCGGCACTACGGCGAGCACAATACCGTGCGAGGCTGTGCCGCAACCCATCATCCTGTATAATGGAGCTCACGCTCGCTCGCTGTGGCCTAGGGTTTGGCGAGAGCGGCGGCGGAGGAACCCAAGGGAGACGACGACCACCACGACCACGACAGCCAAATCGGACTGGACTGGTTGCTCGCTGCGCGCACGCCGGACCTCCGTGTCACGTACCCACGTGTAACTGAGAGTAACTGACATTGGACACCTACCGGAAGGGATATATACGGATGCGGATGCCACGTAAACTAGAAAAAGTTTTCCACATGTTTCCCTGGAGCGTGGGCCCCACGGCTAATTTGGCAAAAAAAAATACTGTACTCTTACTCTTTGTTCTTAACGCTTACTCCTCCTTTCTACTTCGTATATTAGTTTTATTATCTTAATTTAATTTTTTTAAAGTTTGACCAACTTTAATACCAAATCTGTATCATGCAATCCATTATATATTTTCAGATTATATTGATTTGGAATAATAAATTTTGATAGTTTTTCCTACAAACTTGGTTGAACTTTGAAAATTTGACTTAAGACAAACTAATATGCGGATTAAAAAGGACCAGAGAGAGTATGTAATACAATCTTTGATCGCTTTACGACGATATATCATATCAATTGTCCCTTCTTTTACGCATGCATTCATTTTTCATTTCACACCTCAGTTTCTTACCTCAATCCAAGGGTGGGCGCATGTCGTTTATAAAGTGATCGACAAGTGAATGTTTCAGCGGGACGACTCTAGTGATGGAATTGTTTGGTTTTTGAGTTGTGTTCTTTTGCATGTCATAAGAAATTCCACATGACGAATATGGGTTGTTACCTTGCCTTTGACATATGTGAGAATGTACAGTCGAGAATACTCACCATGTAAACTTCCCTTTCACTTCCATAGTGCCATAGTGCTCTTTTTTGGCCATACAACTACTTTTAAAAAGGTCAACTAAAAGGGTTTCAATATGTAACTATAAATTTTATATTTGTTCTAAGATATATTAGGCTTAGCTCAAATATACGTACCTACAAGTATAAACTAGGTGAGCACCTTATATCATGTGTAACATATGATGAGTAATATACAAGATAGCATAGGAAAATATATTTAACGCAACAAGTAATAAAATTGTTGGGAGAAAGCCACATAAGAGAGGCGGAGCTTCGTGTCGAAATTCACTTCCTGAGAGGAGCTAGTCTATGTTGGAGGAGTGTGGAGTCACAAGAATCCCCAAACAACCATCAAAACCCATTGTATTCTCTTCGTTCATGCACCAAGCGGAGGCAACAACCAAGACCTTTGAAAACAAGGCTAATGCATGCTCCAACCCTAAGGTTTCCAACAAGATGTGGGAGCTTCTAACCACAAGGGGCAAGCTCCTAGACAACCACTTTTTCACTCTCATAGATTTGATGCATGCTTCGCTCCTATTAGTATATCATAGAGAAGTTCATCACAATAATAGCGGTGTAATCATATACGGTCCACTATTGTTTATCCTATACTATAAGAAGATTGCAAATCTGAACTACATGCATCTACAACACCAATAATGTAGGGGATGTCAACATGTTGCAATGGGTACTCCTTTTTGCCAAGCTTTGTTCGTTTGTTTACGAAATTACAATAGCATCCACACATATGTGCAAGAATAAGTAGCGACTTTTTTCATGTTGTAGGTCATAACTAGAGGTTCAAAGTGATTCACAACACATTCAAGAGATCTAGCGAGGCAATATCTTGATATTCAAGTAAGTCATATATTCGACTGGAGAGTTCAAAGAGAGTATGATCAATACACCATCTGGTCAAACTCTACACAAGATAGAAACAACCATACATGGCATCCATATTTCAAGGTGTGTATGCAAATATGATTTTGTTAGTTCATGGCATGCCATATTTTTTGGTTGTTGTGAAACATAGTTTTTTGTTTATGTGAACACATCATTGTTTTGGTGAAATTGATGGTACTCGTGTGATTGTTAGAGTGTTGAGATAATTCTTTGTCGCATACAGGCTTAGATAGCACTATATCGGTCAGGATATGCTTGAGATTGACTTCGAAATGGAAGTTCACACATACTAGACAAACAGCGCGCTTCGCCGCTCCGCCTACATAGCGTTCGAGCATAGCGTGATCAACTCGTGTTGTAAGAGGAGTTTGCAGTTCTAATACAACGTGGCCAACTCATGCTATAATAGGAGTGTGGCATTCTGGCATCTTCTTACATGAGGCAATAATTGATGGTTTTGAACCCGGTGTGTTGTTCACACAAACCGCATTGTTACTGGGACACTGGCATTTGCGCTCAATAAAAAGTACTGAGACATTGGTCTTTGCACTCAATAAAAGATTACACTGGCATTTGCACTAAATTAAAAGATAGAGCTATCGAACTTAAAAATAGAGAATATATTAGACTCGTTGGGTTGTCCTACCACACAACCATTGTTTTCAATTGATTGGTTAACCTTCAACTTGATGAAAAGTTGTCTACAAAGAAGTTCCACTGAGTCAAATTAACATACATTAGCACAACCTTTTGAAAAATGATGGATTAACCAATCAACTGAAACACACCAGATAAAGCTATACATTCTTAAAACAAAAGCATCATTCAAAGACATGGAAGTCAGGTGCGGATCCATTGCTGTAGGTGAGGACAGGGGCTAAGCCTTTGAATTCAACTCGCCAAATACCGTTGTCTCTCTTCTCTCCATTATTCCAGTTGCCGCTCATGGACACACGCTTATCCGCCGTTTCTGATATGGTGTTTCAGGCGTGGCGAGCATCAGGAGTCCCAACGATGATAAAAAAATGATGTGTAAGCTTGATCCAAATTTCCTTCGGCCATATGGTACCTTACTTCTCGTATCCTAAAAATATTGTAGACATAAAGAAAAGTACAAATTATCTCCAACATATAAAATAGTATGGACAACATTAGTCCTATAAAGGCTAGGAACCAATTTAACATCTGGCATCACCAATGTTAATGCACCAGCTGTCACATTTTGATTGTGATTGAGGTGATGAGGAACTAATATGGTACACAATATTGTATCATGCAAAATTATTCCATATAGAGTAAGATCACATAATCTATAGAAGCACAACTTAAAACATATGAAAATAAATACCATAATATCCATGGATAAAAGAAACTTACTATATAACTGCAATAGTGAAAGATCAGACGTTATGAGATTGTTTTGAGAAATATAGAATAGTATACTAATATCACCCTCCATATTTGTGCTACACAATCATTTCGTATGTGCAGATGTATTTCCATGGCGCTGAAAATTAACATGATGTGTGCACATGTATACCAACGGTGTAAGAAAATAACAGTACTGACATCATGATGTAGCATGTTCGTAATTCGTATGGCTAGCTATGAAATTGTGTTGAGAGTAAGGCCACAAAACAGTCTAGAGCACATATTGTTTAAGTCAAATTCTAAAGACAAAATCTCAGGTCTCTTCCCCTTCCATCCTCACTCACTGACTGGGAGTGGACTGAAACGATGGCCTATATGTATATGTTGTATGTATTGTCCATCTGTAGCAAAAGATCACAATGTATACAATACCAATGAGTGTGAAAGGACATAAGGCTATCTCACACAGCCAATTTGCAAGAAGAGCTTTGAACTGATGAGTTGTATTAGCAGGTCCAACTCCAAATTATGAAAAGATGACAATATATAGTTGAATAATTATGTGGTATATTGGGCAGCTCATTCTCAATACCATTGTTGGTTGTTGGTTTGTTGGCCCTGAGGAGAATTTAGTAATTTAAGACGTGCTACTGTTATTATTACATACTGATGCTTTTCCGATTGATTTGCAGTTGTTGAAGGGAATATGCCCTAGAGGCACTTAATAAACATAGTTTATTGACAATATCTCAATTGTTCATTATATGTTTTATACCATGTTATAACTGTATTAAGCGAAAACATTAATACATGTGTGGTAGATAAAACAACCAGGTCCCAAGTAGCCTCTACTGAGACTAGTTTCATTGCGCGATTGATGATCGAGGTTTTCCGATCATAGGGCATGGCGCCGGTCGGCAATGGAAGTCATGTCGTTGGTTGTACGATGTGATGGACATACCCAGTATTTATAGGACATAGTCATTACGCCTTAAAACCGTGAGACCAACTCTTATTGTTATTCCTGAAAGATATTTTGATTGCACCAAACGTCGAATCTTAATTAGTATGACAATAACGGTGATACTTTTGGGTATCGAAAGGGAAAAGTTGAGACGAGGGGTCAACAACGGATTTGTCAGTCCGTATAGCCGGATAGATACTCTAGGGCCCACTCGGTGAGATTGTGTCAAATGAGTTTGCAAACATGTGACTAGGTCACCAGCTGACATAATATCATAGACGAGTAGAAGACAACGATGTCGGTAACGAGGTCAGCTAGATATGGAGATATCTAAGAACGACGCTCGGACACGCTAAGTATCGGCATGACAAAGGGTTTAAGACTAGACGTCCAGGTTTGATAGATGAAAGACATTCGTTATATCATAGGGATTAATTCATGGGGTCCAGGCCTACGAGTTAGTCATTGATCGGAGAGGAGTCTCGATCATGTCTGTTATTATATCAAACCGCTAGGGTAACACACTTAAGGGGTTTCGACAAGACAACCGGAAAGGAAAGAGATCACCGGGAACGTCCCGGGAATGGTCCGATGGAGATCGGGCAGCGACGAAATAGTTTTCGGAGCTAGAATAAATTATATATAATATGTTTAATATTAATTAGTGTAATTAATGATTAAATATGATTTATATATTTATTTTCGAATTTTTAAAGGCTGATTTCCCTAAATAGTCCTTCTAGTGTAAAGAAGGCCCATGAGGGGGGAAAGTCCCCCCAGGGGTTCGGATTGAGGGAGGGCCGGCCTAGGTGGGCCAAATGGGGCCCACCTAGGGCCAGCGCATGCTCCCAAGCCGCACCAAGGCATGTGGGATAGTCCCACATTGCCTAGCTAGGGAGGTTGGCTCCCCCCGGGAGCCTATATAAGAAGGGGCACCCCTCGCCTTTTAATTCACCAATTAATTCCCCAATTTTCTCTCGATTTCGTGATTCTCTTTGTCAGAGTTGTGCCGAGTTGAGAGGGGGATCTCATCCACCATAGCCCGCTGCCGCGCTGCTGGTGTTCCGGTCCAAGTCTTCCGCTGCTCGTCCTGAACTGGAGCTTCGGAGGCCGTCGTCTCCACCGTATGTGTGTAACGCCCTGCGAGGTGCTGTGCTAGCGGTACTCGGAGGCCTACTTCCTCCACCCGACCTCGAGGTCATCTTCGCCGTCTTTGTCGCGCCGAGTTCTTCGCGACCTAAAGGTCGGCTACGCCGTCTTCGTCGTCAACGCTTGTGCGGGAGCGTAATCCACGCTATTCGGTCTACGAGGGTATGTATTCCGATCTCCGTCGTACTTCTATATCTGCATAGTATAGATCTTGGCTAGTTTAAGGATATCGTTGCTAGGAAATTTTTTCTTTTCTGTCTGCGATCCCTTTAGTGGTATCAGAGCCGATATATCGTAGATATAGATGTACGCTGTTAGAACCCGTGTTTTGCATGGGGGCACCGTTCCTGTTATTTGCTACCCTCTAGCGTGCACTTGTGATTCCAACGGCATCGAGGTGATGAAGCGGCCCGGACCGACTTTACGCGTACGCTTACGCGAGACTGGTTCCACTACTGACATACGGCTTGTACCGCATTTGTGGCTGGCGGGTGTCAGTTTCTCTCTCTTTAGCTGGTCTTGCATTTTCAATGGAGGGCCCGAAAGGGATGCTTAAACATGCAATTATTGGATCGTTGTTATGGTCATAAGGTTCGTAGGTATTAAGCGGTTCTATTTACGATAGCCACAGGCCACGTAAAATATACAAACGATAAAGTAGAAGCGTCTAACTTTATTTTACATGGGCAATGTGATATGGTCAAGGTAGGTTTATTAAATTGTTTATGAACTGCGGGCGCCAAGAAGACCATGGCGCAATGGACTATATCACATTGCATTACATTTGATGTTTTGTGTGCATCTTATATTGTGTGATTATATATATTAGTATATATTAGTTACGCGACGGTAATTATATAAGATGATACCTTAAAAAATACCACTAGTGTTCTTCCTCCAACGAGCACTACCAAGAAAGTTCTTCGTTATGAGGCAGGCCGTAACTATCGGGTGTCAGACATATCGTCGTTCGCATACGGTGGGTGTAAGCCATGTTGCACAAGCGTCAGCATGGAGGTTATAGTGGCGAGCCTAGCATATGCAGATATGGTCTCGGAACACGGAGGCCGAAAGGTCGAGCATGAGTCACAGAGTTGTTGTGATTGACAATTGTCTACCCTTGAAGTTGTGTTGCCGGCTCTGACGATGAGGGGTTGTGCAATGGATAGGGGTCGTGTAATCGCTTAAACGACCAGGAGGAATATTCGTTTGAGTGGGAGTTCAGATAGTTATTTTCTAAAATACTAGAACTTAAAATATAATGAACAAAGTCTGTTTTGCAAAACCTTTGTAGATTTTAGCCAATGTGATAGCATCTTTTAAAATTAGGCGCATTCCTGCGATTGAGAAACTTAAAAGGTTTGGTCCAAACTTCATAGTTTTATACTTTAGCTTGAGGATACTCCTTGTTTAAACCGTTAGCTCTCTGTGATACAATACCCGCTAGGAGATAAACCCAGAGATTCCGCTAACAAAAGATAATTTGGATTATCAGATTTTCTGCGGATGATATCATCATAGTCCAGTGCATGCTATGATCTCTGCCATAGAGAACCAACGGTGGGTACGAGTTATTAGATCGCGAACATATGAGATGGTCGCTAAACTCGGGGTACCCCTAAAGTTGGGTTGATGAAGTTTATCAGTACGTTGACTGATTGTCTTCTCAACCAAGATGGAAGAGAATACACACATTGAAGGAGCACGTGGCAGTCATACTTGATGACATTGGTCATACTTGATGACATATGGTCATACTTGATGAACATTGAGACGCCTCGCTCAGCTCGATCACTGGATGACAGACGTCGTTGCCAAGTGCAAATGTTATGTCATAGACTATGTCATGCAAGGGGAATCGTTCACCTTCATGGTTCTTGATTACGTTGAAAGTCTCAAGAAGATAAAACAGATCGCCGGAAGTCATCGATGATGATGGTGTATATATGATATACATGTTATGAATGTTTTACCTAAGCAAGTACTCGCAGTAGTGACTAAGTTTTAATACTGGTCATGTTTTATGAAAACTAGGTTTACTGCTTGAGTAGCTCGAAAGGATGAGACGACATTGCGTGTTGATAATGGCAGACAAATTGTTGTGATGGCCATATACACTCTCCCTCTAGATCTACCATTTGAATAAATTCTTTATGATCGCCTGTTAGTATGATCGTTATAAGTGTGTCTCCTCTAGCGAGACACTTGTTCATATATGTTAGTGACCAATTCGTTGTCCTATATTTATGAAGGAATGATCATATGTCGATTTGAATTTAGATGGTAGAAGCTCCCACATTCATAATATTAATGCCAAATGATACAAACTTAATAAAGACACCACATATGTGTGGCACTACCGTTTAATTCATGTCAATGTTATAGTCAATGCATTAGCTCCATACCGGATGGATCTACAAGTTCTTAGATTTGATCTTTTGGCACTTGCGAAATAACTATGCCACCGTTTTCAGAAAACGGGCATATAACTTATTGATAGTCATGCATATAGATGTATGTGGTTCAATGAAGTAATTGACGGGTAGTGGAGACCTTTATTTTGTGAACTTCACTGAATGTTTTGAGTATAGTTTGTTGAGAATCGTGCATATGGGTGTATGTGAATCAATGAAGTACTTTAATGTGTAGTGGAAGTATTCATTTCATAGAATATATGAATGTTCGAGTAGATATATGGATATCCACTAAGAGAATGAGAATGTTAGTCTGGAATTTTGATTCGATCAAACAAGTTCAGAATAAAGTAGGAAATAAATTTAACAAGAAAATCAAATTCCTGAGATACAGATCGAGGAAATAAAGATTTGAGTTATAATGTTGGCACATCATTGGAAGACTTGTGAGAAGAGTTCCACAAATTACGTCGCATGGAACACCATAGTGTTATGCTATGTAAGGACGTCGTAATTGCACCCTATCGGATAGTGTGTGGTAAATAAATCTCTTACCGAATTATTATGATCATTAGAGTCGTATGGTAGAAACACAACATTCACGTTAGATAATAGGGAAACCATTTAAATCCATGGAGACAATACCATATGAGTCATGGCATGGCTTTTAGCCTGGATTGTCGTTTCAGCAATTTAGTGTTTCGATGTCATCAAACCTAAAATGGATTAATCTTTGTAGTGTACCATACCTAACGAGTTAGTTGGGTACATGTCTCACGACATAGGCAAAATTGTTGTCGGGATATACCTTGCGAAAGAAATAGTTTCTTGTCCAAGGGTATAAGTGAGAAAGAAAGTAGAGCAAGACAAAGTTGATGAACTTTCTCTCCAAACATCAGAGTGGCGCAACCGAAAGTGTTTTCGGTGTCATGCTCCACAGCTTGAAAAAGCTGATGATACAAGATCATGATGCTCTGAGCTCATACTAAGAACGTAGGCATACGAGGTTGTGTTCCACACTGTGTGTTACGACAATCTTGTTACGGAGGTCATATTAATGGAATATGACAGACCTACGAACTACGAAGAAGAGATGGTGGACCTAAGTCCGAGAAATGGCTATGAGTCATATATGATCCGAAATAAAATCCATGTACGATTACCAGGTAATGACTTGGAAGATCTTCTTGATGGCATATAGCAAGTTAACAGAATATGGAATTTTATGAGAGAGTAGACATTGAAAAGGATCGAGTTGTCGTAAAATAGTTCCGACAGATTCAAAAGTTGACCACAATGAGAATTTGTCTCAAGTGGCGAAGCCTAAATCTATTCTGGGTCGTTTAGCAATTACTATAATTTCGAATTAGAAATTAATAGATGGATAAGAAAACCATGTTTGTTAATAGTGTCATTAAGAAAGATTTGTAATCAGTACAATAATGGTTTACAATCCTGAGGATGATAAACATGTATGCAAACTTCAGTTGTCCATTCATGGGCAGAAGCAAGCATATCGGAGCTAGAATCTTCACTTTGATAATGTGATCAATGGATTTTGGAGTTGTCCAAAATAGTTGAAGAAACTTGCATTTGGAAAGAAGTGAGTGGGAGCTAAGTAGTTTTCCTTGATCTTATATGCGGAAGGCATATTTGAGTGGGAGCTAGGTGTCATTTGTGATTTTGTATGTAACGACATATTGAATGACACAGATCCTTCTAGTAGAGTGTAAAGGACTATTTAAGTGATTAAATTTTCTATGAAATAAAGTTAGCAGTATTAGACATCCGATTTATGATTGTATAGATCGTAAGGGGCTTAATAACATTAGGTCGGAATATTTCCTAAGTTAAGATTTTGAAGTGTTTCAGAATAGAACAAGCGAAGAAAGAGGTTCTTGCTTGTATGACTAGGTAAAATATTAAGTTTATCTTGACATTTCCAGTGATAGCAAATGATGTTCGACATTCTCTATGTATCAGACATAGAAGCTATCAGACTGAAAGCTCGACTTAGTGTGACCCAAGTTCTTGGTTGAAGAACAGGTTCTAGAGTGATCCTTATGTGGATCAATGAACAAACGTTAAGCATATCATTCAATGTTTGTGAGAACTAAAGATATGTTTTCTAGTAAAGGGTAAGAGTGAAAGACAACTTGCCGTAAAGCGGTTACGGTGATGCAAGTTATGACACTGACCCATACGACTAGAAATCTCATATAAGAGATGTCCTTTATTTTGAAGAAATACATGGTTAGTTTGCAAAGTCGCATATGAATGCACTGTCGCATAATCTACATAGGTATAGAAATATATGGCAACTTCAGAAGTAGCAAGTGTGATTGGACTGAGCAGTTTTCCAAGCGTACGTGGTCCCCTTAATAGATCTCTTAGACTTTTAAGACCCATGCTACGCGAATGTTCGAGTCTCACTCCATCCACTAGGATATATATCACCGTTATCGTAAGATACATGATGATGTCAAACTAGGTGACATAGAAGTGTTGCAAAGCACACATAGGTATCAATGTGTGAGATCTACTGACTGTATTCCTCTTCCACGAGGCGAGCAGGCACCAAGATGCTATGGGTGTTGAGCTTTTACCAACTTGTAAACTAGATTAAGTGTTACTCTAGCGCAAGTGGGAGGCTGAAGGGAATATGCCCTAGAGGCACTTAATAAACATAGTTTATTGGCAATATCCCAATTGTTCATTATATGTTTTATACCATGCTATAACTGTATTAAGCGAAAACATTAATACAGGTGTGGTAGATAAAACAACCAGGTCCCTATTAGCCTCTGCTAAGATTAGTTTCATTGCACGATTGATGATCGAGGTTTTTCGATCATAGGGCATGGCGCCGGTCGGCAATGGAAGTCATGTCGTTGGTTGAACGATGTGATGGACATACCCAGTATTTATAAGACATAGTCATTACGCCTTAAGACCGTGAGACCAACTCTTATTGTTATTCCTGGAAGATACTTTGATTGCACCAAACGTCGTATCTTAATTAGTATGACAATAACGGTGATACTTTTCGGTATCGAAAGGGGATAGTTGAGACGAGAGGTCAATAACGGGATTTGTCAGTCCATATAGCCGGATAGATTCTCTAAGGCCCACTCGGTGAGATTATGTCAAATGAGTTTGCAAACATGTGACTAGGTCACCAGCTGACATAATATCATAGACGAGTAGAAGATAGCGATGTCGGTAACGAGGTCAGCTAGATATGGAGATATCTAAGAACGACGCTCAGACACGCTAACTATCGCCATGACAAAGGGTTTAAGACTAGACGTCCAGGTTTGATAGATGAAAGTCATTCGTTATATCACAGGGATTAATCCATGGTGTCCAGGCCTACGGTTAGTCATTGATCGAAGAGGAGTCTCGATCATGTCTGTTATTATATCGAACCGCTAGGGTAACACACTTAAGGGGTTTCGACAAGATAACCAGAAAGGAAAGAGATCACCGGGAACGTCCCGGGAATGGTCCGATGGAGATTGGGCAGCGACGAAATAGTTTTCGGAGCTAGAATAAATTATATATATTATGTTTGATATTAATTAGTGTAATTAATGATTAAATATGATTTTATATATTTATTTTTGAAATTTTAAAGGCTGGTTTCCCTAAATGGGCCTTCTGGTGGAAAGAAGGCCCATGAGGGGGTGGGAAGTCCCCCCCAGGGCTTCGGATTGAGGGAGGGCCGGCCTAGGTGGGCCAAATGGGGCCTACCTAGGGCCGGCGCATGTTCCCTAGCCGCACCAAGGTATGTGGGATAGTCCCACATTGCCTGGCTAGGGAGGTTGGCTCCCCCCGGGAGCCTATATAAGAAG
Organism: Poa annua; assembly: GCA_026929855.1. Taxonomy (NCBI): domain Eukaryota; kingdom Viridiplantae; phylum Streptophyta; class Magnoliopsida; order Poales; family Poaceae; genus Poa; species Poa annua. Next base: position 70,511,314 of record CM049431.1, on the reverse strand, counting down.
GGGCACCCCTGGCCTTTTAATTCACCAATTAATTCCCCAATTCTCTCTCGATTTCGTAGGAGTTGCGCCGAGTTGAGAGGGGGATCTTTTCCACCATAGCCCGTGAAGGGGATCGTGTGCAGAAAACAAAAAATTTCCTAGCAACGATATCCTTAAACTAGCCAAGATCTACACTATGCAGATATAGAAGTACGGCGGAGATCGGAATACATACCCTCGTAGACCGAATAGCGGGGATTACACTCCCACACAAGCGTTGACGATGAAGACGACGTAGCCGACCTCTAGGTCGCGGAGAACTCGGCGCGACGAAGACGACGAAGATGACCCCGAGGTCGGGTGGAGGAAGTAGGCCTCCGAGTACCGCTAGCGCAGCACCTCGTAGGGTGTTACACACATACGGTGGACACGACGGCCTCCGAAGCTCCAGTCCAGGACGAGCAGCGGAAGACTTGGACCGGAACACCAGCAGCGCGGCAGCGGGCTATGGTGGAAAAGATCCCCTCATCCTACTCGGCGCAACTCCGACAAAGTGAATCACGAGATCGAGGAGAAATAAGAGAATTAATTGTTGAATTAAAATGCGAGGGGTGCCCCTTCTTATATAGTCTCCCAGGGGGAGTCAACCTTGTCAGCCAGGCAATGTGGGACTATCCCACATGACTGGCGCGGCCAAGATAGGTGCGTCGGCCCTAGGTGGGCCCCATTTGGCCCACCTAGGCCGGCCCTCGCTCAATCTGAAGCCCTGGGGGACTCCCCCCCCCCCTCATGGGCCTTCTTTCCACCAGAAGGCCCATTTAGGGAAACCAGCCTTCAAAAATTCGAAAATAAATATATAAAATTATATTTAATCATTAATTACACTAATTAATATTAAATATATTTTATATAATTTATTCTAGCTCTGAAAACTATTTCGTCGCTGCCCGATCTCCCTCGGACCATTCCCGGGACGTTCCCGGTGATCTCTTTCCTTTCCGGTTGTCTTGTCGAAACCCCTTAAGTGTGTTACCTTAGCGGTTCGATATAATAACAGGTATGATCAAGACTCCTCTATGATCAACGACTAACTCGTAGGCCTGGACCCCATGAATTAATCCATGTGATATAACGAATGACTTTCATCTATCAAACCTGGACGTCTAGTCTTAAACCCTTTGTCATGGCGATACTTAGCGTGTCCGAGCATAATTCTCAGATATCTCCATACCTAGTATGATCTCGTTATCGACATCGCTATCTTCTACTCGTCTATGATATTATGTCAGCCGGTGACCTAGTCACATGTTTGCAAACTCATTTGACATAATCTCACTGAGTGGGCCCTAGAGTATCTATCCGGCAATGCAGACTGACAAATCCCGTTGTTGACCTCTCGTCTCAACTACCCCCTTCTGATACCCAAAAGTATCACCGTTATTGTCACACTATATAAGATATGACGTTTGGTGCGATCAAAGTATCTTCTAGTGATAACAATAAGAGTTGATCACACGGTCTTAAGGCGTAATGACTATGTCCTATAAATCTTGGGTATGTCCATCACATCGTTACACCTAACGATATGACTTCCATTTCCGACCGGCGCCATGCCCTATGATCGGAAAACCTCGATCATCAATCGCGCAACGAAACAAGTCTTAGTAGAGCCTACTAGGGACCTGGTTGTTTATCTACCACACATGTATTAATGTTTTCGCTTAATACAGTTATAGCATGGTATAAAACATATAATGAACGATTTGGACATTGCCAATAAACTATGTTTATTAAGTTCCTGTAGGGCATATTCCCTTCAGTCTCTCACTTGCACTGGAGTAACACTTAATCTAGTTTACAACTTGGTAAAAACTCAACACCCATAGCATCTTGGTGCCTGCTCGCCTTGTGAAAGAGGAATACAGTCAATAGATCTCACACATTGAGACCTATATGTGCTTTGCAACACTTCTATGTTATCTAGTTTGACATCATCATGTATCTTACGATGACGGTGAAATATATCCTAGTGGATGGAGTGAGACTCGAGCATTCGCGTAGCTTGGGCCTTAAAAGTCTAAGAGAACTATTAAGGGGACCACCTACGCTCGGAAAACTGCTCAGTCCAATCACACTTACTACTTCTGAAGTCGCGATATATTTCTATACCTATGTAGATTATGCGACAGTGCATTCATATGCGACTTCGCAAACTAACCATGTCTATCTTCAAAATAAAGGACATCTCCTATATGAGATTTCTAGTCGTATGGGTCAGTGTCATAACTTGCCTCATCGTAACCGCTTTACGGCAAGTTGTCTTTCACTCTTACCCTTTACTAGAAAACATATCTTTAGTTCTCACAGACATTGAATGATATGCTTAACGTTTGTTCATTGATCCACATAAGGATCACTCTAGAACCTGTTCTTCAACCAAGAACTTGGGTCACACTAAGTCGAGCTTTCAGTCTGATAGCTTCTATGTCTGATACATAGAGAATGTCGAACATCATTTGCTATCACTGAAAATGTCAAGATAAACTTAATATTTTACCTAGTCATACAAGCAAGAACCTCTTTCTTCACTGCACGAACGACAACTCCAAACGCCAGACATTGACTGAAGCCCTCCTTATTCTAAATATATGAAATATATTGTGACTAACAAAAGGAAAATTCCTAATGGTGTGGGGCCCACCACATCGCCTGGTGGCGCGGCAGGCCTTTGGCCGCGCCAGCTGGTGGTGTGGGGCCCGCAGGCCCCCCACTTGCTCTCTCTCTTTCTCATGCCTTCCTCTTCCCCGAAAAATCACTTTTGGATAGCTCAAACTCGTGTTCTTCTATTCTGAAACACTTCATAATCTTGACTTAGGAAATATTCCGACTCAATGTTATTAAGCCCCTTACGATCTATACAATTATAAATCGGATGCCTAATACTCCTAACTTCATTTTATAGAAAATTTAATCACTTAAATAATCCTTTACACTCTACTAGAGGATCTGTGTCATTCAATATGTCGTTACATACAAAATCACGAATGACACCTAGCTCCGACTCAAATATGCCTTCTGCATATAAGATCAAGGAAAAGCTACTTAGCTCCCACTCAAATATGCCTTCCGCATATAAGATCAAGGAAAGCTACTTTGCTCCCACTCACTTTTTTGCAAATGTAGGTTTCTTCAACTATTTTGGACAACTCCAAAATCCTTTGATCACATTATCAAAGTGAAGATTCCAGCTCCGATATGCTTGCTTCAGCCCATGAAATGACCACTGAAGTTTGCATACATGTTTAGCATCCTCAGGATCACCAACTCTTTCTTAATGACACTATTAAGAAACATGGTTTCCTTATCCATCTATCAATTTCTCATTCGAAATTATAGTGATTGCTAAATGACCCAGAATAGATTTAGGCTTCGCCACTTGATACAAACTCTCATGTGGTCAACTTTTGAATCTGTCGGAAGGGTTTCACGACAAATCGATCCTTCTCATTGTCTATTCTCTCATAAAATTCCATATATTATTAACATCCTAGATGCCATCAAGAAGATCTCCCAAGTCATTACCTGGTAATCGTATATGGATTTTATTTCGGATTGTAAATGACTCATAGCCATTCGGACTTAGGTCTACCATCTCTTCTTCGTAGTTCGTAGGTCTATCATATTCCATTAATATGACCTTAATAACAAGATTGTTGTAACACACTGTGTGGAACACAACCTCGTATGCCTACGCTCTTAGTATGAGCTCAGAACATCATGATCTTGAATCATCAGCTTTTTCAAGCTATGGAGCCTCACACCGAAAACACTTTCGGTTGCGCCACTCTGATTTCTGGAGAAGAAGTTCACCAACTTCGTCTTGCTCTACTTTCTTTCTCACTTATACCCTTGGACAAGAAACTATTTCTTTCGCAAGGTATATCCCGGCAACTGTTTTGCCTATGTCGTGAGACATGTACCCAACTAACTCTTTAGGTAGGTTATACTACAAAGATTAATCCATTTTAGGTTTGATCACATCGAAACACTAAATTGCTGAAACGATAATCCAGGCTAAATGCCATGCCATCACTCGTATGGTATTGTCTCCATGGATTCAAATGGTTACCCTATTTGCTAACGTGAGTGTTTACGTTTCTACCATATGACTCTAATGATCACTATAATTTGGTAAGAAATTTATTTACCACACACTATCCGATAGAGTGTAATTACGACGTCCTAACACACCATGACACTGTGTTCCATGCGACGTAATTTGTGGAACTCTTCTCACAAGTCTTCTAATGATGTGCCAACATTATAACTCAAATCTTCATTTCCTCGATCTTCATCGCGGGAATTTGATTTTCTTGTTAAGTTTATTTCCTACTTCATTCTGAACTTTGTTTGATCGAATCAAAATCTCAGACTAACATTCCCCGGAGTGGATATCCATATATCTACTCGGAATATACATGAAGTCTATGAAATAAAGACTTCCACTACACGTTAAAGTACTTCATTGATTCTCATACACTCATATGCACGATTCTCAACAAGCTATACTCAAAACGTTCAGTGAAGTTCACGAAATAAAGGTGCCCACTACCCGCCAATTACTTAATTAAACCACATACATCTCTATGTATGACTATCAATAAGTTATATGCCCGCTTTCCGAAAACGGTGTCACAGTTATTCTGTAAGTGTCAAAATATCAAATCTTAGAACTTGTAGATCCATCCGGTATGGAGCTAATGCATTGACTATAACATTGACATGACTAAACGGTAGTGCCACAAATAGGTGGTGTCTTTATTAAGTTTGTATCCTTTGACATTAATATTATGAATGTGGGAGCTTCTACCATCTAAATTCAAATCGGCATATGATCATTAGTTCATAAATATAGGACACCAAATTTGTCACTATCATGTATGAACAAGTGTCTCGCTAGAGCAGACACACTTGTAACGATCATACTAACAGGCGATCATAAAGAATTTACCCAAATGGTAGATCTAGAGGGAGAGTGTCTATGGCCATCACACCAACTTGTCTGCCATTATCAACACGCAATATCGCCTCATCCTTTCAAGCCACTCAAGCATTAAACCTGGTTTTCATAAAACATGACTAGCTCACAACTTAGTCACTACTGCGAGTACTTGCTTAGCTAAAACATTCATAACATGTATATCATATATACACCATCATCATCGATGACTTCCGGCGATCTGTTTCATCTTCTTGATACTTCCAACGTAATCAAGAACCATGAAGGTGAACGATTCCCCTTGCATGATATAGTCTATGACAGAGAATTTGCACTTGGTAACGATGTCTGTCATCCAGTGATCGAGCTGAGGGAGGCGTCTCAATGTTCATCAAGTATGAACATATGTCATTAAGTATGATCGCCACGTGCTCCCTCAATGTGTGTATTTTCTTCCATCTTGGTTGAGAAGACAATCAGTCAACATACTGATAAACTTCATCAACCCAACCTTAGGGGTACTCTGAGTTTAGCGACCAACTCATATGTTCGCGATCCAATAACTCGTACCCACCATTGGTTCTCTATGGCAGAGATCATAGCATACACTGGACTATGATGATATCATCCGCACAAAATATGATAATCCAAATTATCTTTTGTTAGCGGACTCTCCGGGTTTATCTCCTAGCGGGTATTGTAACACAAAGAGCTAACGGTTTAAACAAGGAGTATCCTCAAGCTAAAGTATAAAACTATGAAGTTTGGACCCAACCTTTTAAGTTTCTCAATCGCAGGAATGCGCCTAATTTTAGCAGAGATGCTATCACAATGGTTAACATCTACAAAGGTTTGCAAAACAGACTCTGTTCATTATATTCTGAGTTCTAGTATTTTAGAAAATAACTATCCGAACTCCCACTCAAACGAACATCCCTCCTGGTCGTTTAAGCGATAACATGATCCCCATCCATTGCACCACCCCTCATCATCAAAGCCGGCGACACAACTTCAAGAGTAGACAATTGTCCGCCACACCAATTTTGTGACTCGTGCTCGACCTTTCGGTCTCCCTGTTCCGAGGCCATATCTGCATATGCTAGGCTCGCCACCATAACCTCCACGCTGACGCTTGTGCAACATGGCTTACACCCACTGTATGCGAATGCGAGATGTCGGACACCCGATCATCACGGCCTGACTCATAACGTAGAAGTTTCTTTGTGGTGCGCGTTGAAGGGAGAACACTAGTGGTATTTTGAAGGGATCATCTTATATAGCTACCGCCGTGCAACTAATATATACGATATATATATAATCACACAATATAAGATGCACACAAAACATCAAATGTAATGCAATGTGATATAGTCCATTGCGCCATGGTCTTCTTGGCGCCCGCAGTTTATAAACAATTTAATAAACCTACCTTGACCATATCATATAGCCCCTGCAAAATAAAGTTAGACGCTTCTACTTTATCTTTTGCATATTTTACGTGGCTCGGGGCTTTCGTAAATAGAACTGCTTCATACCTACGAACCTTATGACCACAACAACGATCCAATAATTGCATGTTTAAGCATCCCTTTCGGGCCCTCCATTGAAAATGCAAAGCCAACTAAAGAGAGAGAAACAGGCACCCGCCAGCCATAGATACGGTACAAGCCGTATGTCAGTAGTGGAACCAGTCTCGCGTAAGCGTACGTGTAAAGTCGGTTCGGGCCGCTTCATCAACTCGATGCCGCTGGAATCACAAGTGCACGCTAGAGGGTAGCAAATAACAGGAACGGTTCCCCCGTGCAGAACACGAGTTCTAACAGCGTACAACTATATCTAAGATAGATCGGCTCTGATGCCACTGAAGGGGATCGTGTGCAGAAAACAAAAAATTTCCTAGCAACGATATCATTAAACTAGCTAAGATCTACACTATGCAGATATAGAAGTATGGCGGAGATCGGAATACATACCCTCGTAGACCGAATAGCGGGGATTACGCTCCCGCACAAGCGTTGACGATGAAGACGACGTAGCCGACCTCTAGGTCGCGGAGAACTCGGCGCGACGAAGACGACAAAGATGACCCCGAGGTCGGGTGGAGGAAGTAGGCCTCCGAGTACCGCTAGCGCAGCACCTCGCAGGGCGTTACACACATACAGTGGAGAGGACGGCCTCCGAAGCTCCAGTCGTGGACGAGCAGCGGAAGACTTGGACCGGAACACCAACAGAGAGGCAGCGGGCTATGGTGGAAGAGATCCCCTCATCCTTCTCGGCGCAACTCCGACAAAGGGAATCACGAGATCGAGGAGAAATAAGAGAATTAATTGGTGAATTAAAAGGCCAGGGGTGCCCCGTCTTATATAGGCTCCCAGGGGGAGCCAACCTTGCCAGCCAGGCAATGTGGGACTATCCCACATGACTGGTGCGGCCAAGATAGGTGCGTCGGCCCTAGGTGGGCCCCATTTGGCCTACTTCCAAAATGGGCCTTCTGGTTTCCCTAAATGGGCCTTCTGGTGGAAAGAAGGCCCATGGGGGGTGGGAAGTCCCCCCCAGGGCTTCGGATTGAGGGAGGGCCGGCCTAGGTGGGCCAAATGGGGCCCACCTAGGGCCGGCGCATGTTCCCTAGCCGCACCAAGGCATGTGGGATAGTCCCACATTGCCTGGCTAGGGAGGTTGGCTCCCCCCGGGAGCCTATATAAGAAGGGGCACCCCTGGCCTTTTAATTCACCAATTAATTCCCCAATTCTCTCTCGATTTCGTAGGAGTTGCGCCGAGTTGAGAGGGGGATCTTTTCCACCATATCCCGTGAAGGGGATCGTGTGCAGAAAACAAAAAAATTCCTAGCAACGATATCCTTAAACTAGCCAAGATCTACACTATGCAGATATAGAAGTACGGCGGAGATCGGGATACATACCCTCGTAGACCGAATAGCGGGGATTACACTCCCGCACAAGCGTTGACGATGAAGACGACGTAGCCGACCTCTAGGTCGCGGAGAACTCGGCGCGACGAAGACGACGAAGATGACCCCGAGGTCGGGTGGAGGAAGTAGGCCTCCGAGTACCGCTAGCGCAGCACCTCGTAGGGTGTTACACACATACGGTGGACACGACGGCCTCCGAAGCTCCAGTCCAGGACGAGCAGCGGAAGACTTGGACCGGAACACCAGCAGCGCGGCAGCGGGCTATGGTGGAAAAGATCCCCTCATCCTACTCGGCGCAACTCCGACAAAGTGAATCACGAGATCGAGGAGAAATAAGAGAATTAATTGTTGAATTAAAATGCGAGGGGTGCCCCTTCTTATATAGTCTCCCAGGGGGAGTCAACCTTGCCAGCCAGTCAATGTGGGACTATCCCACATGACTGGTGCGGCCAAGATAGGTGCGCCGGCCCTAGGTGGGCCCCATTTGGCCCACCTAGGCCGGCCCTCCCTCAATCTGAAGCCCTGGGGCACTTCCCCCCCCCCTCATGGGCCTTCTTTCCACCAGAAGGCCCATTTAGGGAAACCAGCCTTTAAAAATTCGAAAATAAATATATAAAATTATATTTAATCATTAATTGCACTAATTAATATTAAATATATTTTATATAATTTATTCTAACTCCGAAAACTATTTCTCGCTGTCCGATCTCAATCGGACCATTCCCGGGACGTTCCAGGTGATCTCTTTCCTTTCCGGTTGTCTTGTCGAAACCCCTTAAGTGTGTTACCCTAGCGATTCGATATAATAACAGGTATGATCAACGACTAACTCGTAGACCTGGACTCATCAATTAATCTCTGTGATATAACGAATGACTTTCATCTATCAAATCTGGACTTCTAGTCTTAAACCCTTTGTCATGGCGATACTTAGCGTGTCCAAGCATCATTCTCAGATATCTTCATACCTAGCATGATCTCGTTACCGACATCGCTATTTTCTACTCGTCTATGATATTATGTCAGCTGGTGACCTAGTCACATGTTTGCAAACTCATTTGACATAATCTCACTGAGTGAGCCCTAGAGTATCTATCCGGCTATGCGGACTGACAAATCCCGCTGTTGACCCCTCGTCTCAACTATACCCTTTCGATACCCAAAAGTATCACCGTTAGTGTCATAATAATTAAGATACGACGTTTGGTGCAATCAAAGTATCTTTCAGGAATAACAATAAGAGTTGGTCTCACGGTTTTAAGGCGTAATGACTATGTCCTATAAATACTGGGTATGTCCATCACATCGTACAACCAACGACATGACTTCCATTGCCGACCGGCGCCATGCCCTATGATCGGAAAACATCGATCATCAATCGCGCAATGAAACTAGTCTTAGTATAGGCTACTTGGGACCTGTTTGTTTTATCTACCACACATGTATTAATGTTTTCGCTTAATACAATTATAGCATGGTATAAAACATATAATGAACGATTGGGACATTGCCAATAAACTATGTTTATTAAGTGCCTCTAGGGCATATTCCCTTCAGCCCGCTGCCGCGCTGCTGGTATTCCGGTCCAGGTCTTCCGCTGCTCGTCCTGGATTAGAGTTTCGGAGACCGTCGTCTCTACCGTATGTGTGTAACACCCAGCGAGGTGCTGCGCTAGCGGTACTTGGAGGCCTACTTCCTCCACCCGACCTCGAGGTCATCTTCGCCGTCTTCGTCGCGCCGAGCTTCGCGACATAGAGGTCGGCTACGCCGTCTTCGTCGTCAACGCTTGTGCGGGAGCGTAATCCCCGCTATTCGGTCTACGAGGGTATGTATTCCGATCTCCGTCGTACTTCTATGTCTGCATAGTATAGATCTTGACTAGTTTAATGATATCGTTGGTAGGAAATTTTTTGTTTTCTATCTGCGATCCCCTTTAGTTATACCTAACTAATCAAGTACCAATGGAAGTAAACAACAATCAATCGTCAAATAGATGCAAATCCAATTGATTATTGAAATGAATTAAAAAGGAGGAGCATAAAATGGGAAGGAAATAGAAGCATGAGTACTATCAGCGCAAGATCGTCCGGCGTCGGCGTCTGATGGGCCAAAGTTGATAACGATTTCAGAGGATTGGGTCTCCACAACTTCATCAACGGCTTCAGCAGTGCGTTAAAAGGTCAGTGAGTACGACTTAGGCTCCATGTAGCAAGCCTACTTCTGCCCAAGCGATGGCAGCCAGGTTGTCCCCGCCTTCAAGCTGTTGAACCAGGCAGCCTGCATGTCAAGAATGTATTGCTCGTTAATGGGCTACCTTCAGTGCCAGCAGAGACTGGAGGAGACCTTCCAGGTCGCCGCAATCCCTCCAGCAAATAAATTGACCAAGAGACATATATTGGAAGGATAGAGATAGAGCTGAAAGGTAAAACACAAATCTTTAGCAACTGAATAGACACCAAGTCGAGAGAACCAGCAGTCGTCACATCTTTCAAAGTACATATGCAGTGATCTAAACAAACTACGTTCAGGTTCATCTCCTTTGATGAAGTTCAGAACCTCTACTTCAAGAACTAACCAGTACATGATTTTTCCACTAAAATTAAGTCATAATCAACACCCTTCTTATATAATCATATGCTACACAACACAGTCTATTTCGTTTGCCCTATCGAATAGTACTAATTCCTGTTAGAAGAAGTATAATTAGTTCATTTATCCAGTAGGATATACTAACTTGTTATCTCTGATATTTGTTTAAAAAGTACCTTTCAACACCGTCACATGGAATCTATACAGTACATCATGAATTATATGGAATGAGCAGAAAACAACAAAAGTAAAAACATGGTAGACCTAGACAAACCACCTCAACAGGGACTGGAGTCTGGAGACCAAAGTGATCTGGTAGGAGAGTTTTGGCCTCGAGGGCGACCTACCTGCAACTGCAACAGAAAAACTTGTTATTCAGTTTAGGCAACAAAGAACTTCAAAGAGAACTGAAAGTGGAACCAAATCAGATTCAGAAACAAATGAACATCCTTTGAATCATCAACGTCGGCTTCTCCCGGACAGCGCTGCTGCTCCTCTGTTGCTTCTCTGATGGTGCTATGATACGTCCATTTTGCATCACTATTTTATATCATAATTTACTGCTATTCATTGATATATATCGTATTTGGAGATGATACTTATGTTATTTCATCTATTTTGCATGATTGATGGTCATTGGAGGATGGAATCCCGGAGGTTGAATTCTGCTGGAAAAAGCACCGTCAAGATACAATATTTACGAAGACCAAAAGAACAAAGTGGTCAACTAGGAATTATTTCATCGAGGGAGCCAAAAGGGGAGCCTGGGGTGGGGCCCAGGGGGCCCACACCACCTCCCGGTGCGGCCCCCAAGGCCGCCGCGCCAGAAGGCGATGTGGGCGCCCTGGCCCACCACCCGGCGCACCCCTTCGCGCACATCTTCCCCCCGAAGACCTAAAATTACTATGTTGGACAGAAACCATCTCCGCCACCACGAGGCGGAGAAGACAGAGAGAGAAAAGCTCTCCGGCAAGCTGCGTTGCCGCCGGGTAAATCCCCTCCCGGAGGGGGGAAATCGTCACCATCGTCACCGCCATCGAGTTGCACTCCATCACCATCGCCAACACCACCATCTCCACCGCCGACGTCGTCATCTCCATCCATACACTGTTCCCGCTGTAACATCTAGGGATAAACTATTTGTATTTGATAGGGTAAACTCTCCCGGTGTTGATTGCTATTGTTATTGATGCTATTGAGTGAAACCGTTAAACTAGGGTTTATGTTCAGATTGTTATCCATCATTATATCACCTCTGATCATGTTCATTATGGTGTGTTGTGAGTAGTTTGTTGTGTTCTTGAGGACATGGGAGAAGTCTAGATGTTAGTAGTGAACTATGTTGATCAATATTTGATGTTTTGATATTTAAGCTGTGCTGCCATTCTTCTTGTGGTGTCATGTGAACGTCGACTACATGACACTTCGCCTTTATGGACCTAGGGGAATGCATCGTGTACTCGGTTATCATTTGTGGGGTTGCCAGAGTGACATAAACCTAAACCCCCGTTGGTATTCCGATGCGCGAGGGATCGTAGGATCTCAGTGTTTAAGGCTATGGTTAGATTTATCTTAATTACTTTCTTATATTTGCGGATGCTTGCAAGAGGTATAATCATAAGTATGTATTAGTCCTAGAAAGGGCGGTGCATTAGCATAGGTTCACCCGCACGACACTTATCTAAACACTAAAGATTATTCATCAATATGAAGCGAAAGCACTAGACAGAAATCTCGTGTGTCCTCAAGAACGTTTGGTCATCACAAGTAAACAAACTGGCTTGTCCTTTGCTCTCAAAAGGATTTGGCCGCTCGCTGCAATTATATTTGTCACGCTCTATTTACTCGCACTTTATTTATTTGTACTATCAAAGTCTACTGAAAACTTATCTGCTAGTGTTTATAGTGAATTTCTCATCAAAACCACTTGTCAACACTTTCTGCTACTCGTTGGGTTCGATACTCCTATTTATCGAAAGCACTGCGATACACCCCCTATACTTGTGTGTCATCATGCTGCTCCTCCACTTCTCCGGCCGCAAGAGATGTGGAGGAGGCCAGCCGTCTTTCCCGGGGCGCATCAAGGTGCTAGCGCGGTGGACCACTTCGCTCGGGATTGTCGCTGCGTAGTTCCTCCTCAAGTCCTGACTCCTGACGCGGCAGGAACTCTAGATACACTGCATCGAGGCGTCCTGTGGGGCTGGAACGGTCGCCTGGAAAGCCGGCCCGGAGGCGTCCGGTCTCAGACGAGTTGGGGCGTGACCGTGATGCTGCTGCGCCAGCCTATGGCGTTCGTTTCCGCACCTGTCGCGCCTCTCCGTCCCCTCCAATACGGAGGGATCTGCCCCCGTGGTACCGCTCCGCACGGAGGTCTCCGTCACCGGCGACGAAGCGGCCGTCGCCGGAGCAGCATCGGGCCGCCGGGCCCTTGCAGCGGAAGCCATCCGTCCCGAGCAGGGGCGCATCGCCGCATCGGGCGCGTGTGGCTCCTATTCGACCGCTGCTCCTCCTCGAGCAGATTAGCAAGGTGCAAGGCGAGCGACGGGCAGCGTGAGTGCCGGCGGCGGAATCCTCGGGCTGGAAGGAGAGACCAGACCGTGAGGCTTTGCATGGGGAAAGGATAAGGGCAGCTGCAGCGCACACGCAAGGCAACAAGCCGGCCCACACGCAGCGACACACAACTGTAAGGGTCCACACCAGATGGCCTGGGATGGCTCGGTGAGCTCTGAACTTATATCCTTAGTTAATGTTAGCCGGTTAAAAAGGAACTTCTCTGATGCAATTATTCTTTATATCATCATGGGTCGACCATATGAGATCAATATTCCGGATGACAATATCTATCTGGAAGGATACGCATGTGGCCCTGGTACTTTTTTTTCACCTTTTAGAAGCACCAGGTACCATCATAGTGAGTTCTCTGCAAGGCACTATCTTAACAACACCAAACTTTCAAAAAAAAAAAAATCAACACCAAAAAATTATTCAATCTAAGACACGCTGACCTTAGCTGTTGCAAGGTGCTACTTTGATTTTTTTTTTAATATTCTTGACCAGAAGCCATTCTGCCTTCCGCCACCCAAGTTAAGCTTGTTATTACATGTTACATTCTTCATATCCAGTTACCCAGCGCTTGTCAACTTGTGAAGAAGAAGAGGTACCACCGGAATGTGAAGAAGAAGACGGCGATGAACAAGTTAGTCAACTTCCCCATACTACTTCTGTATAACTCTCCCTAAAACCACTTGTTAGTAATTAGGACAATCGTAACGAACTACCAATTAGTTGGTAGATTGAAGTAAGCCGTCTTTAATTTGCATGTCTGTGTCACCACTAGCAAGAAATGGCTACCATAACTGACAAGTTTGAGCAACCAAACACTCATAGTTAGGACTCCCTCTGTTCTATAATACACGTATATTGTTAACTAGATTCATACAAAAATAAATATATACATACTAAAATGTGTTTAGATTTTTTTTGCGAATAAATATACACATACTAAAATGTGTTTAGATACAACGTATCAACCAAATTTCAAAAACAAAAATACAACGTATCAACCCTCACACATAAAACCAGCCCAACTGTACCGGGTGATTAAGTTAAAAAACCAGCCCATCAACCCAGCCCGAAAAAACACGGCACCTCATCCCCTTCCTCCCCAATCCAAAACCTTCCTCCTCGGAACCGGCAAAGCGCCCAGTCTCTTCCTCCCATGGCCACGGCGCCGCACCTCGCCTTCCACCTCCCATTCCCCTTCCCTTCCACTTGCCGCCCGCCGCCCAGAAACCCAGCCCCGCCGCCCCCACGCCGGAACCCTCTGCGCCTCGCAGCGGGCCGCCGCTTCCGCCCGCCCACAGCCGACGACGAGCCTCCCGAGGCCGCGGAGGACTCGTCGCACGGGCTCAACAGGTACGACCAGCTAGCGCGACACGTGGAGCGGGCTCGGAAGCGGCAGCAGGCCGACCAGCCGGAGGTCACCGCCGACCACCCGCTCTTCTCGTCCCCTCCCTCGGCCGCCGGTGGCGGCGGGAGCTATGACCCCGACGACGAGTTCTTCGACGAGATCGACCGCGCTATTGCTGAGAAGCGGGAGGAGTTCACGCGGCGGGGGCTCATCAAGCCGCCCCCGCCGCCGCCGCCGCCCGAGGTGGACGGCCCCGCCGACGAGCTCTCCCCCGAGGAGGCCATCGACCTCGACGAGATTCGCAGGCTGCAGGGCCTCAGTGTAGCGTCCGTGGCGGAAGAAGGGGACGAGGAGGCGGATGCGGGCGAGGAGGACGAGGGCTTGCCGCTCGACGACGACGACGACGTGGAAGCCTTTGATGTGGCGGACGAGCTCGGCGTTGAGGGGCCGAGGATGCGCCACCCGGCCTTCCGCATGACGTTGGCCGAGCTCCTCGACGAGAGCAAGCTGGTCCCGCTCGCCGTGACGGGCGACCAGGACGTCGCGCTCGCGGGGGTGCAGAGCGACGCCAGCCTCGTGGCGGCGGGGGACCTCTTCGTCTGCGTTGGAGAGAACGGGCTCGCTGGCCTTACCGAGGCTGACAAGCGCGGCGCCGTCGCCGTGGTGGCCGACCAGGACGTGGACATCGAGGGCACCCTGGCCTGTCGCGCACTGGTCATTGTCGATGACATCACCGCCGCTCTCCGTGTGCTCCCTGCCTGCCTCTACAGACGGCCCTCCAAGGACATGGCTGTCATCGGCGTCACTGGCACAGACGGCGTCACCACCACGTCCCACCTCGTCAAAGCAATGTATGAAGCCATGGGTATCAGGACTGGCACGGTAGGCGTTCTTGGGGCCTATGCCTTTGGCAGCAATAAGCTGGATTCACAACCTGGTGCATCAGGTGATCCAATGGCCGTGCAGAAGCTCATGGCAACGATGCTGCACAATGGTGCTGAAGCTGTTGTGCTGGAGACGACCACTGATGAGATGCCACCATCAGGTGTGGACAGTGAGATTGATTACGATATTGCCGTGCTCACCAATGTTAGGCATGCCAATTTGGAGGCTGGCGTGACATACGAGGAGTACATGAGCAGCATGGCCTCTCTTTTTTCCAGAATGGTGGACCCTGAGCGCCATCGTAAGGTCGTAAACATCGATGATCCTAGCGCACCATTCTTTGCCGCCCAAGGGGGGCACGGTGTCCCCGTGGTGACATATTCATTTGAGAACAAGAAGGCTGATGTGCACACTCTCAAGTACCAGCTTTCCCTGTTTGAGACAGAGGTTCTGGTACAGACGCCGCATGGAATCCTTGAAATCTCCTCTGGGCTGCTAGGGAGGGACAACATTTACAATATCCTTGCAACTGTGGCAGTTGGTGTTGCAGTGGGCGCGCCACTGGAGGACATAGTGAAGGGTATCGAAGAGGTGGATGCAATCCCAGGCCGGTGTGAGCTAATTGACGAGGAACAAGCGTTTGGGGTGATCATCGATCATGCCAAGACACCGGAAGCTCTGTCAAGACTTCTTGACTGTGTAAAGGAGCTAGGTCCACGCCGTATTGTCACGGGTATGACAATTTCCCTCATAGTTCTCGTTAACACACTGCCTCCACAAACTTAAATCGGATTTAAATTGTGTATATCGTTGTTATATGTTCTCTATTGTGGTTTGTGGCATTACATACTGAACATTCTGCTCTGTTGTTCTATGTAGTGGTTGGATGTTGCGGTGAGAAAGAAAGAGGGAAGAGGCCAATGATGACAAAGATCGCAGCTGAGAAAAGTGATGTTGTTATGTTGACATCCGACAATCCAGCAAGTGAAGATCCCTGTATGTTTCTTAGTTTATTTGGTTATGAGATCTTAACGTGATTAAACACATGAGTGAGCTGAAGTTTTACCCATTTTTTCTTGGTCTATTCTGAGCAGTGGATATCCTCGACGATATGTTGTCTGGAGTAGGATGGACTATGGAAGAGTACTTGAAGTATGGTGCAAATGATTATTACCCGCCCCTACCAAATGGTCACAGACTCTTCTTACATGATATTAGAAGGGTGGCAGTGCGAGCTGCTGTTGCAATGGGCGAGCAAGGCGATGTTGTTGTAAGTTTTGTATGAAGTTCTTTATTTTCAGGAAGCCTTTGCTGTGAACTGTGGTTCTTAGTCACTAGATAATCCTATGTGAATAAATTCTTGAATTGTTGACATATCTATACCTGAATATCCATGCATATGATTTTGTGTAAAAATGCACCAATATTGGATCTTCTCAAGTTTCAAGTATAGTGATTTCAAAGATCTAATCCCAATTGTGTCATGTGTCTGCTTCCAATCTATCCGATCTATGTCCGAAAGATTTATAAAGTAGGTTGCTGCCTTGCTGGGTTATAATATCTAGGTCAAACTTATGTGCTTGAGTGCCAGTAAAGAACTATTTAGTTGCATCAATGTTGCGAGATAGAAGGCTTCAAATCTATAGGTGTTAACATTATACTATTATTATAGGTTTGCTGCTAATCATCTTCCTCCTGTTGGAAATTTTGATCCTTATCCTGACGACTTTGGTTTATCCTTCAGGTTATCACTGGAAAAGGAAATGACACCTACGAGCTGGAAGGCGGTAAGAAGGAGTTCTTTGATGACAGAGAAGAGTGCCGCGAAGCACTGCAATACGTTGATCAATTGCATCGTTCTGGAATAGACACCTCAGAGTTTCCATGGCGGTACGTTTCGTTCTAAACATTGGTTCTGATGATGACTCCAACGGTCGACCAAAACGGACAGGCCATTTGGCCTGGTTTTGTCTGTTTGGGTCACCAAACGGGCAGGCCATATATGGTCCATTTTCTTCATTTGCATACGGGAGGTGGGCCACAAACAGCCATTTTACATAGTAAATTTGAAAACCAAAAAAAGACGGGCTTTCCTTCCTCGTCATTGGAGATGATGCTGTAGGGCGACGCCTTCCACGGGTAAGCTGGTGGGATGGTGGCTGTCGGCGTGGGCAGTTGCTTCTGCTCCTCTGGAGGCGTCTGCAGCTGCGGCATCACGTCCAGGTTCCGGTACCAGGACTGGCTGACCAGGCCTTCGGGGAGTGGAGTTGCAGGAGGCTGCTCGTCCATGTCATGTATTCGTACCATGGACGTGCCGCGAGCTGGGTCTCCATGGCCTTCTGCAGCAGCTTTGTCCTGCCGCGCGACCTCGACGAGGATGCGCTCCCAACGCTTGGCCTTGTCCTCGGCCACCATTTTCTCCAAGAGCTCCAGGACCATCCAGAGCTCCTCGTCGACCTCCTCATCGTCGGGCTTCGCCTTGACCTCCGGCAGGCGCGGTGGAGACTGCGGTAGAATGCCACGCCTCCGCATATGTGGTGGCGGTGACCACTGCCCGCTCGGCGGCGTGGGGGGCCTCGTGAACAAGCTTTGCAGGCACGCGTCGTGTTTGTCCTCGAACCAGCGCTGCCAGTTTGGTGAGTTGGCCGCGAACGTCGGTTTACGCCGGTGCTCCGGATCGAGCCGCACGATCTTTAAATCCTGCACGCATCTGCTCCGCGGGATCTGCGGCACCGGAATCTGTTGGGGATTCAGGTGCCAGTTATCCGACAGCTTGACGTCCGACCAGGGCACCTGCGTGGACTTCATGGTTCCAGTACCACAAGCAGTCCTCTACCCGGACATACACCTGGTGTTGCGCCATGCAACCTCTGCGACCTTCGCGCCTGACGGCGCAATGGAGTGTGAGTGGGCGTGGGGACTGGTGCGGGTGGGTGGGAGGGCGACCGGTGGTATTAAAAAGACTGCCACCTGGAGGTTGATCGATGCGTCAGATGGGCCAGGGGAGGACGCACGGTCACGCGGTCAGTCCGGTGTGCGTCAGCTGCGATGCAAACCTGGCCTATGTTTGGGCCAGAAATGGTTGATCCGAGCCGGACGCGTGGCATACCAAAATCGGAGGGCACTTGATTTTGCGTCCGTGAGTTGGGTTGGATGGCCCTTGATTTTGTGCCACACGTTGGGCCATCATTTTAACGCAAACGGACCGCGGCGGACCGGCGCTGACTCGATGGGTCGAAGCGTTGGGGTTATCCTCAGGGCTTGGTCCATCATGACTCTTGTGTATGTGCTTGCTGCAATACAGTTGTGCCCTTCCGAGCACTTCGCCTTGCCCCTGTTTTTTTCATTTCCTATAGAAAAGACTAGCCTCCACCAAAAAATCCCGAATGAATCACTGTAAATTTTCAGAATCCTAGTTCGCGTCATCCACCTACTCGCACCGTGTGGTATTCAGTTTTAGTATAACTTGCCCTGAACACATTTATATTACGTCAAAGATTCAGCTGTACCAGTTTCCTCTTTCACAATGTTGGTTCACGTGAAACCACCAGATTACTCACTTTCTTCTCTCTTGGTATCACAGGTTACCAGAAAGCCACTGATTGTGATGTAGCCAATATGGCTGAGCTTCTTTTCCCGGTCATGAAGAGGCAATGGACTCCCAGTTTTGCTAGCATCAGCTTCTCAACGATAGGCTAGCCGATTGAGCCAGGCAAGAAATCTGACCCAGCTTGTGCTCAAGGTTCTGACCTTGGTTGCTAACTGCTAACGGACAACTAGCTTTTGATTTTCGGTGATGATTATTGGAAAGTAGATAAGTAGATGTTCTTGAAATTTTGTCTTGTGCTTATCAGTGATGCAGATTTTTTTTGAATGAAAAATCTACAAGAAAATAGAAGGCATGAAATATATAAGTGTATTTTTTTCGGAATTTTCTTGACATTAAAAGTTCTTTGCTGAATTCACTATCCATCCAGCGCCCACTGGAGCCATTTTGCCTTCCTTAACGTACATTTTTTTTTGAAACCATTGGTTTGCTCCAATGAGTCCGGAGATGAACAGCAAAATATTTGTGTCATGGGAAACAGGGTGGTGCCAGCGTGAATTCACTGTCGTCAAGTGAATACCCATGGTTTCGACAAAACTTTGGAATTCTTCGATAGAACAGCGGAATTTTTAACGAAAACAATGAGGATTTTGATAAAATGAATACCCACATTTAAAATAAATACACACCCCTTGAAACCTGGCGCCGCCACTGACTATGTCATGACGTCAACTTGGAAAGTAGAGACAGCGCCTTTACGTGCAACCACAAGGTAGAGGCAAGCCTACACACTGACCCTGGCAGCAACAACAACCGTGCGACATTCGAGCTGAATCTGTAATTCTGTACCTGCTCGTGGGTTCAGTAGCGAGGAAGAAACTACAAATCATTTGGTTAGTCCACATTATAGCATACTATCCTCTTTTTTATCAATATAAGACGTTTTAAATAGCTTAAAATGGACTAGATGCAAACCAAAAAGAATGAACCTATATACTAAAAAGAGACCAGGTACAACCTAAAGCGAGTGAATCTGTAAAACAACTAGAACGTCTTATAAATGAAAACAAAGGGAGTACATGATTAGGCTGGTGGCTAGATTTACTCTTTTTTTCATGTCAACGGTGGTGTACATTCTAATTATGCAGAGACCAGGTGTGATTTAGTTTTTTAAAAGTAATAAAGTTGTATTTTTGAAAAAAAATGTCAACAAAATCTGGGTGATTCGAAAAACAAGAAATGTAATTTGCTTTCTGCAATGATACTGCCTTGTAGTCTTCAATTTGTATAACTATCTACACGACTGGGCTGTCTTGTAGAAAAGCCGAAAACGAAAAACTTGAAGCTAGAGTAGAGAAGATCAAGAAGGTGCTCGACCTTAGTTGGTTTCGTTGTGCTGCTTGAAAATGCCTAAGATTTTTTATTTTATTTTACATGAATGGAGGTTTTTCTTGGTATCCCAGGACTGTTAAGCAGAACTAGCTTTTTCTGCCTCGAACCGGTGGTCTTTTCTTTGCTGTGTCGTTTCATTGTAAAAAATGAAGCAGGTGTCTTTTACTAAACAACAAGCTTCTTACTAGAGATAACTTAGGCAAAATAAGGAATGTAGATGATCCAACTTGTGTCTTCTGTTCTGAAATAGAGACAGTGAAACATCTATTTTTCGATTGTGTGGTAGCACGAGCTTGCTGTGATAGCCTTTCGGATTCTTTGCAGTTGACTGCTGTTTCAGATCTGGAGGACATTTGCTCGCTGTGGGGCGATAAGAAAAACACTTTTGCTAATGTTATTCTGCCTTATGGGCAATTTGGAAGATCCATAATTGTATTTGCTTTCAGGTCTCCAGCTGGTTAAACATCAAGGTGCCATGGATGGAAATGATCAACTTGCTATGTCGCCGGCGGCCGCTGTCCAAGACCTTGGTGCTGCTGGAGCGAGGAATCAGGATTCTGGAGCGGACGCGTGGAGAATTGCTACGGATAGCGTGGATTCCGCCCTAAACCTGTCTAATGAGGAGCGACTTTGGAACCTGACGAAGATCGTTGAGTGGGAAATCTCGCCCTGAAGTTTCAGTTTCTTGTTTCTGGGAAATGTCGTGTTAGCAGTCTTGTTTTGTAATACGGCTGTACTATGCCTCGATCTAGCCCGGTGCCTTATTGGGCTCGAATGCTGTAAAACCTGATTGGCTCGGTGCTTCAGCGCTGTTTCGTTCAAGTCTGAATGGAACGGGGGCAACCCTTTTTATCTAAAAAAATTTGAAGCAGATGCTAAGTGGGAGTAAAAACTGGTTGTTTTTCTAGTGGATATCTAACTTGCCATAGGTAGAGCAGACGACCGGCCGGCCGCGCAGCTCGCCATCGTCGTAGGCATGCCCAGCACCAACGCATGACCGAACCGTCGTGCGATCCAAACCACCTTAAAAAAAAAGGAGAAACGGATCAAGTCAAGCCCATGCGAACGGCGGCGCTCCTGCAGTCCTCCTGGCTCCTACACTCGCTCGAGCGACGGCGACGCTGCTCCATCCGTTTTGCCTACAAATAGCCCCGCCCCCACAGGATCTACTCACTACGTACGACACTCACTCACACGCAAGCCAGCTTACGGCATGGGTTCCCTCTCCTACTTCCTCGCTGTGGCCGTCCTGGCGGCGCTGGTCACCGGCGGCGCGTGCATCGCCAAGGTGCCGCCGGGACCCAACATCACGACCAAATACGACACAAAGTGGCTCCCAGCCAAGGCCACCTGGTACGGCAAGCCCACCGGCGCAGGACCTAAAGACAACGGTAAGTGATAAGCTTCTTACTCAGGGACACTTTCTGCATTGTGATCTTGCCTGAAATATACGTGTGTGTGTGCATGCAGGTGGCGCGTGTGGGATCAAGGACGTGAACCTGGCTCCCTACCTTGGCATGACGGCCTGCGGCAACGTCCCCATCTTCAAGGACGGCAAGGGATGCGGCTCCTGCTACGAGGTCAAGTGTCAGAAACCGCAGCCGTGCGCCGACAAGCCAATCACGATCTTCGTCACGGACAAGAACTACGAGCCCATCGCGCCCTACCACTTCGACCTCTCCGGCAAGGCCTTCGGCCTCATGGCGTTGCCCGGCAAGGACACGGCGCTCCGTTCTGTCGGGGAGCTCGAGCTGCAGTTCAGGAGAGTGCGCTGCAAGTATGCACCCGGCACCAAGATCGTCTTCCACGTCGAGAAGGGCTCCAACCCCAACTACCTGGCAGTGCTCGTCAAGTTCGCCGCCGACGACGGCGACATCGTTCAGGTGGAAATTCAGGACAAGCAGTCGGCGCAGTGGAGGCCCATGACGCAGTCGTGGGGCGCGGTATGGAGGTGGGACGGCGCCACGCCGCTCAAGGGCCCCTTCTCCCTCCGCGTCACCAGCGAGTCCGGCAAGAAACTCATCGCCAATGACGTCATCCCGGCCAGCTGGAAGCCCGAACTGTCTACCCGTCAAACATCCAGTTCTAGAGCTTGCAACTCAATTCTCGAGATTTAGTTTTTTTTAGATCAAAGGCACATAGATAGTGCCCAGTTTATAATTAATAAAGCCACAACGAGAGTTTACATGATACTAAAAGATCAGCTTAGAGGAAACGAATCAAAAAGATAGAAAAAATTACAGCGCAGAGAACGCCATGAAGCAAGGCCCGCCTTCGTCTATCTCCTGCTCGTTGTCGACATGTCTTTTGCCTTCACCTTCAAAAAAGACCATCTTCTCGCCTTGGGTTGTCGGGGCAGCTCACACTAGAGCATGAGAGCGCACACCAGAGGAACGGGGCCGGTCATGAACTTTCGGGGGCCAGGGCAAACTTAGAATTTGGGGCCTTTATATAATTATTCAAACGCCTTATTTATATCAAATAGTTTGCAGATATTGGCTTCAATTCTTGATAGATATCTATGTTACTTCATCAATCTTCAACTGCCTGATACATAAATTATAGATGTCAAAACTTTTGGTACCACTACGAAAGAAGTATTATAGACAACAAAGAATTTTCTGGATCGTTGACGTTTGCAAATGAATGAGTTATAATTTTCTTTATCCTGGGTAGTGGTAGAATCAAATGCGTTGTATTTTCCACCTTTGCGTGCCAAGTATTACATAAATTATACTTGTACCTAGTCATAGCCTTGTATTTTTAACCTTTGCCAAGTATTAAAGAAATTATATAAAAGGAAAAATGCGTTGACCTTTTTCTTTCTAAACTATGTTGATTGCGCGTTACAAGGAGGATCAAGAAGTGAAGGGAATATGCCCTAAAGGCACTTAATAAAAATAATTTATTGGCAATATCCAAATCGTTCATTATATGTTTTATACCATGCTATAATTTTATTAAGCGAAAACATTAATACAGGTGTGGTAGATAAATAACCAGGTCCCTAGTAGACTCTACTAATACTAGTTTCGTTGCGCTATTGATGATCGAGATTTTCCGATCATAGGGCATGGCGCCGGTCGGCAATGGAAGTCATATCGTTAGGTGTAACGATGTGATGGACATACCCAGTATTTATAGGACATAGTCATTACGTCTTAAGTGAAGGGGATCGTGGGCAGAAAACAATAATTTTCCTAGCAACGATATCCTTAAACTAGCCAAGATCTATTCTATGCAGATATAGTAGTACGAACGGAGATCGGAATACGTACCCTTGTAGACCGAAAGCGGTGATTACGTTCCCGCACAAACGTTGTCGATGCAGACCGACGAAGCCGACCTCAAGGTCGTGTAGAGGAAGCAGGCCTCCGAGTACCGCTAGCGCATCACCTCGCAGGGAGTCGCACACGTACGGTGGAGACGACGCCTCCGAAGCTCCAGTCCAGGACGAGCAGCGGAAGACTTGGACCGGAACACCAGCAGCGCGGCAGCGGGCTATGGTGGAGGAGATCCCCGACTCCTCTTGCTCGGCGCGGCTCCCACTTGGGAACCACGAGATCGAGAGAGAAATCAGAAATTAATTGGTGAATTAAAAGGCTGGGGGTGCCCCTTCTTATATAGGCTCCCAAGGGGAGCCAACCTTGCCAGCCAGGCAATGTGGGACTATCCCCACATAGCCTGGTTCGGCTTGGGAGGTGCGCCGGCCCCCTGGTGGGCCCCTTGTGGCCCACCTAGGCCGGCCCTCCTGTCCCCCACCGAATTCCCCTAGGGAATTTTCCCCTCTTGGGCCTTCTTTCGTCCGGAAGGCCCATTTAGGGAAATCTGCCTTAATAAATTCGAAACTAAATATATAAAATCATATTTGCATATTAATAACACTAATTAATATCGAACATAATATATATAATATTTCCTAACTCCGAAAACTCTTTCGGCGCTGCCCGATCTCCATCGGACCTCTCCCGGGACGCTCCCGGTGATCTCCTTCCTTTCCGGTTGTCTTGTCGAAACCCCTTAAGTGTGTTACTCTAGCGGTTCGATATAATATCAGGTATGATCAAGACTCCTCAATGATCAACGACTAACCCGTAGGCCTGGACCCCATGAATTAATCCCTGAGATATAACGAATGACTTTCATCTATCAAACCTGAACGTGAAGTCTTAGACCTTTTGCCATAGCGATACTTAGCATGTCCGAGTGTCGTTCCATAGATATCTCCATACCTAATCCCGACCTCGTTACCGACGACGCTATCTTCTACTCGTTCATGATCTCATGTCTCCGTGACCTAGTCACATGCTTGCAAGCTCATTAGACAAGATCTCACCGAGTGGTCCCGAGAGTATCTATCCTGCTATGCGGACTGGCAAATCCCGCTCTTGACCCCTCGTCTTAATACTCCTTTCCAATACCCAAAAGTATCACCGTTATTGTCATACTAAATAAGATATGACGTTTGGTGCAATCAAAGTATCTTCCGGGAATATCAATAAGAGTTGATCTCACGGTCAAAGGTGTAACGACTATGTTCTCCAAATCTGGGTATGTCCATCACATCGCTCTCTAGCGATATGACTCTCATTGCCGACCGGCGCCATGCCCCATGACCGGGAAACCTCGATCATCAATCGCGCAACGAAACTAGTCTTAGTAGAGGCTACTAGGGACCTGGTTGTTTACGTATCACACCCGCATTAATGTTTCCGCTTAATACGGTTCTAGCATGACACAAAAAACCTATTATGAACAAACGAGATATGATAAAGAATACACTTTATTAATTGCCTCTAGGGCATATCTCCTTCAATCTCCCACTTGCACTAGAGTACAACTTAATCTAGATTACAACTTGGTAAAAGCCTAACACCCATAGCTAACTAGTGCTGTTCATGCTTATCAAGCGGGAGAGGCTTCGTCAGCGGATCTGCCACATTCAGATCCGTATGCACTTTGCAAATCTTCACATCGCCTCCTTGTACGTACTGACGTATCACGTGGAAGCGTCGGAGAATGTGTTTGGCGGTGGAGTGAGACCTCGGCTCCTTGACGTTCGCAATGGCACCCGTATTATCGCAGAAGAGGACCACAGGGTCTTGCACGCTCGGGAACACTCCAAGTTCGATGAAGAATTTCCTCAGCCACACAGCTTCATTCGCGGCCTCGCAGGCAGCAATGTACTCCGACTCCATTGTAGATTGTGCGACTATGGGTTGCTTCCCACTTCTCCAACACACGGCGCCTCCATTCACCTTGAACACGTAACCTGTCTGTGACTTACAGTCATCGGGGTCTGAGCAGAAACTTGCATCTACGTAACCCGTTACGCCAAGTTCCTCATCGCAGCCACCATACACAAGGAACATTTCCTTTGTCTTATTGAGATACTTAAGAATGCTCTTAACAGCTACCCAATGCGGCATTCCAGGATTACTCTGGAACCGGCTTGTCAAACTTAGAGCTAATGCCACATCCGGTCTAGTACTCAACATTGCATACATGATCGATCCTATGGCTGAAGCATAAGGATGTTTCGTCATTTCGGCCTTACCCAGTTCCGTCACCGGACACTGCGCCTTACGCAATATCTTATTCTTGATAACCGGCAGAGAACCCTTCTTTGCCTTCTCCATATGAAAACGCTTCAATATTTTATCAAGATAAGTACTCTGACTTAGTGCTAATAGGCGCCTTGATCTATCACGGTAGATTTTTATGCCTAAAACATACGCAGCTTCTCCTAAGTCCTTCATGGAAAACTTACTGTTTAAATATTCCTTCACGCTATTCAGAAGTTCCACATCATTCCCTATTAGCAATATGTCGTCAACATACAGTGCTAAGAACACAACCGAGCTCCCACTCAGTTTCTTGTAAATACAGGTCTCTTCTACATTCTGGATAAATCCAAAACCTTTGATTACCTCATCAAAGCGAAGATTCCAGCTCCGAGATGCCTGCTTCAATCCATAAATGGATCGCTGAAGCTTGCACACCTTGTTAGCACTTCCTGGATCGACAAAACCTTCCGGCTGTACCATGTACAACTCTTTCTCAATGTTTCCATTCAGGAAGGCCGTTTTGACGTCCATCTGCCAGATTTTATAATCATAGTAGGCAGCTACCGCTAACAAAATCCGAATAGACTTAAGCATCGCTACCGGTGAAAAAGTTTCATCGTAGTCAATTCCATGAACTTGTCGGAAACCCTTTGCGACAAGCCGAGCTTTATAGACGGTCACATTACCATCAGCATCAGTCTTCTTCTTAAAGATCCACTTATTCTCGACGGCCTTGCGCCCTTCGGGAATATCTACCAAAGTCCACACTTTGTTATCGTACATGGATCCTATTTCGGATTTCATGGCTTCAAGCCATTTCTCGGACTCTAGACTCTCCATCGCCTCCTTGTAGTTCGTAGGTTCGTCTTGCTCGACTAGCATGACGGTGCAAACCATGTTGCCATACCATTCTGGTGGGATCCGAGATCTACCAGACCTACGAGGTAGAACATCTTCCTCGACAGTTTCTCCCACTCCTTCCACGGAGGACGTTTCCGGAATTGCTTCCGTTGCGCCACTCGGAATCTCGAGTTCAGGATCAATGATTTCATCGAGGTCTACCTTCCTCCCACTTACTCCTTTCGCGAGAAACTCCTTCTCTAGAAAGGCACCGGTCTTCGTGACAAAAGTTTTGCCCTCAGCTTGGTTGTAGAAGGTGTACCCAACGGTTTCCCGCGGATATCCTACAAAGACGACTTTCTCCGATTTCGGTTCGAGTTTGTCGGGCTGTAGTTTCTTAACGTACGCCTCACAACCCCAAACCTTCAGAAACGATAACTTAGGCTTTTGGCCATACCATAATTCATACGGCGTCGTTTCAACGGACTTGGACGGAGCCCTATTTAAAATGAATGCGGCTGTTTCTAACGCATAACCCCAGAAGGACACTGGCAGATCGGTAAGAGACATCATAGATCGGACAATATCCAGTAGAGTACGATTACGTCGCTCGGACACACCGTTACGCTGCGGCGTTCCGGCGGGCGTAAGTTGGGGCACTATGCCACAACTCTTCAGATGTGTGCCAAACTCAAAACTCAAGTACTCTCCACCGCGATCGGACCGGAGATGCTTGATTTTTCTATTAAGCTGATTCTCAACTTCACTCTGGAATTCTTTGAACTTTTCAAACGTTTCAGACTTGTGTTTCATCAAATAGATATAACCGTATCTACTCAAGTCATCAGTGAAGGTGACGAAGTAACGATAACCATTGCGTGTCGAAACGCTCATTGGTCCACATACGTCTGTATGTATGATCCCCAACAAATCCGACGCCCGTTCAACGAAACCTTTGAACGGTGTCCTGGTCATTTTGCCCATGAGGCATGGTTCACATGTATCGAGGGATCCGAAATCCAACGAGTCCAAGAGTCCATCGGAGTGGAGTCGCTTCATGCGCTTTATACCAATATGACCAAGACGGCAATGCCACAAAAACATGGCGGTATCGTCACTACACTTAATTCGTTTGGCTTCTATGTTATGGATGTGAGTACTACGATCGAGATTCAACAAGAATAAACCATTACTCTCGGGAGCATCAACATAAAAGATATCATTCATATAAATAGCACAATTGCTTGACACTGATTTAAATGAATAACCGTTTTGTAACAGGCAAGACCCACTTATAATGTTTACACTCAAGGATGGCACAAAATAACATTTATTTAAAACCAAAACTAATCCCGATGGTAGATGCAGAGGGAGCGTGCCGACAGCCACCACGTCGACTCTCGATCCGTTGCCGACGCGCATCGTCACCTCATCCTTTGCCAGCCGCCTTCTATTCCGTAACTCCTCCTGAGAGTTACATATATGAGCAACAGAACCAGTATCAAATACCCACGTATTGCTCCGGGCGGATGTAAGGTACACATCTATAACATGTATATCAAATATACCTTTCTCTTTGTCGACCGTCTTGCCAGACTTCCTATCCTCCAGATACTTGGTGCAGTTGCGCTTCCAGTGACCCTTCCCCTTGCAGTAGAAACACTCCACGCTAGCTCTGGGACCAGATTTGTTAGTCCTGGACTTGGCAGCCAACTTTGCCTCCCTCCGGGACTTCTAGCTCTGCTTTCCCTTGCCACCGGACTTCTTGAAATCAACGGTCTTGTTGACCATCAACAGCGTGTGCTCCTTCTTAATCTCTACCTCAGCAGTCTTGAGCATCACGAACACTTCACCCAGGGACTTAGCCATGCCCTGCATGTTGTAGTTCATGACGAATCCTTTGTAGCTCGGTGGCAACGATTGCAACACCCTGTCGATCGCCAGCTCATCGGGAATCTTGCACTCCAGAGCATTCAGGCGTTGAACGTAGCCAAACATCTTGACTACATGCTCGATCACACTGCTATGATCTTCCATCTTGGCTGAGAAGAAATGCTCAGAAGCCTCATATCTCTCAGCCTTAGCCTGCGGCGCGAAGACAACCTTAAGATCCGAAATGATCTCAAAGGCGCTCATCTTCTCAAAGCGCTTCTGCAGGTCGGCTTCCATGGCGTAGAGCATGCCACTCTGGACAAAGGCAGAATCCTCCGATCGGGTCTGGAAGACCTTCTTCTCATCCTCAGAGGCATCATCTGCAGGAGACCAACTAAAGAGAGAGAAACTGTCACCCGCCAGCCACAGATACGGTACAAGCCGTATGTCAGTAGTGGAACCAGTCTCGCGTAAGCGTACGCGTAAAGTCGGTCCGGGCCGCTTCATCAACTCAATGCCGCTGGAATACACAAGTGCACGCTAGAGGGTAGCAAATAACAGGAACGGTGCCCCCGTGCAGAGCACGGGTTCTAACAGCGTACAGCTATATCTTACGATAGATCGGCTCTGATACCACTGAAGGGGATCGTGGGCAGAAAACAATAATTTTCCTAGCAACGATATCCTTAAACTAGCCAAGATCTATTCTATGCAGATATAGTAGTACGAACGGAGATTGGAATACGTACCCTTGTAGACCGAAAGCGGGGATTACGTTCCCGCACAAACGTTGTCGATGCAGACCGACGAAGCCGACCTCAAGGTCGTGTAGAGGAAGCAGGCCTCCGAGTACCGCTAGCGCAGCACCTCGCAGGGAGTCGCACACGTACGGTGGAGACGACGCCTCCGAAGCTCCAGTCCAGGACGAGCAGCGGAAGACTTGGACCGGAACACCAGCAGCGCGGCAGCGGGCTATGGTGGAGGAGATCCTCGACTCCTCTTGCTCGGCGTGGCTCCGACTTGGAAACCACGAGATCGAGAGAGAAATCAGGAATTAATTGGTGAATTAAAAGGCTGGGGGTGCCCCTTCTTATATAGGCTCCCAAGGGGAGCCAACCTTGCCAGCCAGGCAATGTGGGACTATCCCCACATAGCCTGGTTCGGCTTGGGAGGTGCGCCGGCCCCCTGGTGGGCCCCTTGTGGCCCACCTAGGCCGGCCCTCCTGGCCCCCACCGAATTCCCCTAGGGAATTTTCCCGTCTTAGGCCTTCTTTCGCCCGGAAGGCCCATTTAGGGAAATCTGCCTTAATAAATTCGAAAATAAATATAGAAAATCATATTTGCATATTAATAACACTAATTAATATCAAACATAATATATATACTATTTCCTAGCTCCGAAAACTCTTTCGGCGCTGCCCGATCTCCATCGGACCTCTCCCGGGACGCTCCCGGTGATCTCCTTCCTTTCCGGTTGTCTTGTCGAAACCCCTTAAGTGTGTTACCCTAGCGGTTCGATATAATATCAGGTATGATCAAGACTCCTCAATGATCAACGACTAACCCGTAGGCCTGGACCCCATGAATTAATCCCTGAGATATAACGAATGACTTTCATCTATCAAACCTGAACGTGAAGTCTTAGACCTTTTGCCATAGCGATACTTAGCATGTCCGAGTGTCGTTCCATAGATATCTCCATACCTAATCCCGACCTCGTTACCGACGACGCTATCTTCTACTCGTTCATGATCTCATGTCTCCGTGACCTAGTCACATGCTTGCAAGCTCATTAGACAAGATCTCACCGAGTGGTCCCGAGAGTATCTATCCTGCTACGCGGACTGGCAAATCCCGCTCTTGACCCCTCGTCTTAATACTCCTTTCCAATACCCAAAAGTATCACCGTTATTGTCATACTAAATAAGATACGACGTTTGGTGCAATCAAAGTATCTTCCGGGAATATCAATAAGAGTTGATCTCACGGTCAAAGGTGTAACGACTACGTTCTCCAAATCTGGGTATGTCCATCACATCGCTCTCTAGCGATATGACTCTCATTGCCGACCGGCGCCATGCCCCATGACCGGGAAACCTCGATCATCAATCGCGCAACGAAACTAGTCTTAGTAGAGGTTACTAGGGACCTGGTTGTTTACGTATCACACCCGCATTAATGTTTCCGCTTAATACGGTTCTAGCATGACACAAAAAGCCTATTATGAACAAACGAGATATGATAAAGAATACACTTTATTAATTGCCTCTAGGGCATATCTCCTTCATTAAGACCGTGAGACCAACTCTTATTGTTATCCCTGGAAGATACTTTGATCTCACAAAACGTCATATCTTATATAGTGTGACAATGATAGGTGATACTTTTGGGTATCGGAAGGGGGTAGTTGAGACGAGGGGTCTTGACAACGGGATTTGACAGTCCGCATAGCCGGATAGATACTCTAGGGCCCACTCGGTGAGATTATGTCAAATGAGTTTGCAAACATGTGACTAGGTCACCAGCTGACATAATATCATAGACGAGTAGAAGATAGCGATGTCGGTAACGAGATCATGAAAGGTATGGAGATATCTGAGAATGATGCTCGGACGCGCTAAGTATCGACATGACAAAGGGTTTAAGACTAGACGTCCAGGTTTGATAGATGCAAGCCATTCGTTATATCACAGGGATTAATTCATGGGGTCCAGGCCTACGAGTTAGTCGATGATCATAGAGGAGTCTTGATCGTACATGTTATTATATCGAACCGCTAGGATAACACACTTAAGGGGTTTCGACAAGACAACCGGAAAGGAAAGAGATCACCGGGAACGTCCCGAGAATGGTCCGATGGAGATCGGGCAGCGACGAAAGAGTTTTCGGAGTTAGAATAAACTATATATAATATGTTTGATATTAATTAGTGTAATTAATGTTTAAATATGATTTTAATATATTTATTTTCGAAATTTTAAAGTCAGATTTCCCTAAATGGGCCTTCTAGTGGAAAGAAGGCCCATGAGGGGGGAAGCTTCCCCCAAGGGAGTGGGGCTGGTTCGGCCAGCCCCTAGTGGGCCACAAGGGGCCCACTAGGGCCGGCGCACCTCCCAAGGTCGTGGCTGGTGTGGGAATAGTCCCACACCGCCTGGCTGGTGAGGTTGGTAGTCTCCTTGCCCCTTTATATAGAGCGGCACCCCTGGCCTTTTAATTCACCAATTAATTCCCTAATTCTCTCTCGTTCTCGTGATTCGCTTTGTCGGAGTCGCGCCGAGTAGAGGAGGGGGATCTCTTCCACCATAGCCCGCTGCCGCGCTGCTGGTGTTCCGGTCCAAGTCTTCCGCTGCTCGTTCTGGACTGGAGCTTCGGAGGCCGTCGTCTCCACCGTATGTGTGTAACGCCATGCGAGGTGCTGCGCTAGCGGTGCTCGGAGGCCTACTTCCTCCACCCGACCTCGAGGTCATCTTCGTCGTTTTCGTCGTGCCCAGTTCTTCGCGACCTAGAAGTCGGCTACGTCGTCTTCGTCGTCAACGCTTGTGCGGGAGCGTAATCCCCGCTATTCGGTCTACGAGGGTATGTATTCCGATCTCCGCCGTACTTCTATATGTGCATAGTGTAGATCTTGGCTAGTTTAAGGATATCGTTGCTAGGAAATTTTTTGTTTTCTGCACACGATCCCCTTCAGTGGTATCAGAGCCGATCTATCGTAGATATAGATGTACGTTGTTAGAACCCGTGTTCTGCACGGGGGCACCGTTCCTGTTATTTGCTACCCTCTAGCGTGCACTTGTGATTCCAGCGGCATCGAGTTGATGAAGTGGCCCGGACCGACTTTACGCGTACGCTTACGCGAGACTGGTTCCACTACTGACATACGGCTTGTACCGTATCTGTGGCTGGCGGGTGCCTGTTTCTCTCTCTTTAGTTGGTCTTGCATTTTCAATGGAGGGCCCGAAAGGGATGCTTAAACATGCAATTATTGGATCGTTGTTGTGGTCATAAGGTTCGTAGGTATGAAGCGGTTCTATTTACGAAAGCCCCAAGCCACGTAAAATATGCAAAAGATAAAGTAGAAGCGTCTTACTTTATTTTGCAGGGGCTATGTGATATGGTCAAGGTAGGTTTATTAAATTGTTTATGAACTGCGGGCGCCAAGAAGACCATGGCGCATGGACCATATCACGTCGCATTACATTTGATGTTTTGTGTGCATCTTATATTGTTTGATTATATATATTAGTATATATTAGTTACGCGGCGGTA
Organism: Poa annua; assembly: GCA_026929855.1. Taxonomy (NCBI): domain Eukaryota; kingdom Viridiplantae; phylum Streptophyta; class Magnoliopsida; order Poales; family Poaceae; genus Poa; species Poa annua. The sequence continues at coordinate 70,478,540 of CM049431.1, read as the reverse complement.
TTTATATATAAGATGATCCCTTCAAAATACAACTGGTGTTCTCCCTCCAACGCGCACCACCAAGAAAGTTCTACGTTATGAGGCATGCCGTGATGATCGGGTGTCAGACATATCGTCGTTCGCATACAGTGGGTGTAAGCCATGTTGCACAAGCGTCAGCGTGGACGTTATAGTGGCGAGCCTAGCATATGCAGATATGGCCTCGGAACACGGAGGACGAAAGGTCGAGCATGAGTCACAGAGTTGGTGTGATTGACAATTGTCTACCCTTGAAGTTGTGCTGCCGGCTCTGACGATGAGGGGTGGTGCAATGGATGGGGGTCGTGTAATTGCTTAAACGACCAGGAGGGATGTTCGTTTGAGTGGGAGTTCGGATAGTTATTTTCTAAAATACTAGAACTCAGAATATAATGAACATAGTCTGTTTTGCAAACCTTTGTAAATATTAACCATTGTGATAGCATCTTTTCAAATTAGGCGCACTCCTGCGATTGAGAAACTTAAAAGGTTGGGTCCAAACTTCATAGTTTTATACTTTAGGTTGAGGGTACTCCTTGTTTAAACCGTTAGCTCATTGTGTTACAATACCCGCTAGGAGATAAACCCGGAGATTCCGCTAACAAAAGATAATTTGGATTATCAGATTTTGTGCGGATGATATCATCATAGTCCAGTGTATGCTATGATCTCTGCCATAGAGAACCAATGGTGGGTACGAGTTATTGGATCGCGAACATATGAGATGGTCGCTAAACTCGGGGTACCCCTAAGGTTGGGTTTATGATGTTTATCAGTACATTGACTGATTGTCTTCTCAACCAAGATGGAAGAGAATACACACATTGAGGGAGCACGTGGCGGTCATACTTAATGACATATGTACATACTTGATGAACATTGATACGCCTCGCTCAGCTCGATCACTGGATGACAGACATCGTTGCCAAGTGCAAATCCTCTGTCATAGACTATGTCATGCAAGGGGAATCGTTCACCTTCATGGTTCTTGATTACGTTGGAAGTATCAAGAAGATGAAACAGATCGCTGGAAGTCATCGATGATGATGGTGTATATATTATATACATGTTATGAATGTTTGAGCTAAGCAAGTACTCGCAGTAGTGACTAAGTTTTGCACTAGTCATGTTTTATGAAAACCAGGTTTACTGCTTGAGTAGCTTGAAAGGATGAGGCGACATTGCGTGTTGATAATGCCAGTCAAGTTGTTGTGATGGCCATAGACACTCTCCCTCTATATCTACCATTTGAATAAATTCTTTATGATCGCCTGTTAGTATGATCGTTACAAGTGTGTCTCCTCTAGCGAGAGACTTGTTCATACATGATAGTGACAAATTTGGTGTTCTATATTTATGAAGTAATGATCATATGCCGATTTAAATTTAGGTGGTAGAAGCTCACACATTCATAATATTAATGCCAAAGGATACAAACTTAATAAAGACGCACATATGTGTGGCACTACCGTTTAGTCATGTCAATGTTATAGTCAATGCATTAGCTCCATACTGGATGGATCTACAAGTCCTAAGATTTGATCTTTTGACACTTGCAAAATAACTGTGACACCGTTTTCGGAAAGGGGGCATATAACTTATTGATAGTCATACATAGAGATGTATGTGATTTAATGAAGTAATTGACGGGTAGTGGAGACCTTTATTTCGTGAACTTCACTGAATGTTTTGAGTATAGCTTGTTGAGAATCGTGCATATGGGTGTATGTGAATCAATGAAGTACTTTAACGTGTAGTGGAAGTCTTTATTTCATGTACTTCATGAATATTCCGAGTAGATATATGGATATCCACTCCGGGGAATGTTAGTCAGAAATTTTGATTCGATCAAACAAAGTTCAGAATGAAGTAGGAAATAAACTTAACAAGAAAATCAAATTTCCGTGATGCAGATCGAGGAAATAAAGATTTGAGGTATAATGTTGGCACATCATTGGAAGACTTATGAGAAGAGTTCCACAAATTACGTCGCATGGAACACCATAGTGTTATGCTGTGTTAGGACGTCGTAATTACACCTTATCGGATAGTGTGTGGTAAATAAATCTCTTACCGAATTATTGTGATCATTAGAGTCATATGGTTGAAACGTAAACACTCACGTTAGCAAATAGGGAAACCATTTGAATCCATGGCGACAATACCATACGAGTGATGGCATGGCTTTTAGCCTGGATTGTCGTTTCAGCAATTTAGGTTTTCGATGTGATCAAACCTAAAATGGATTAATCTTTATAGTGTACCGTACCTAAAGAGTTAGTTGGGTACATGTCTCATGATATAGGCAAAATCGTTGCCGGGATATACCTTGCGAAAGAAATAGTTTCTTGACCAAGTGTATAAGTGAGAAAGAAAGTAGAGCAAGACAAAGTTGATGAACTTTCTCTCCAGACATCAGAGTGGCGCAACCGAAAGTGTTTTCGGTGTCAGGCTCCACAACTTGAAAAAGTTGATGATTCAAGATCATGATGTTCTGAGCTCATACTAAGAGCGCAGGCATACGAGGTTGTGTTCCATACTGTGTGTTACGACAATCTTGTTATGCAGGTCATATTAATGGAATATGATAGACCTACGAACTACGAAGAAGAGATGGTGGACCTAAGTCCGAGAAATGGCTATGAGTCATTTATGATCCGAAATAAAATCCATATACGATTACCAGGTAATGACTTGGGAGATCTTCTTGATGGCATGTAGGATGTTAATAGTATATGAAATTTTATTGGAGAGTAGACATTGAGCAGATTCGATTTGTCGTGAAACAGTTCCGACAGATTCAAAAGTTAACCACATGAGAGTTTGTCTCAATTGGCGAAGTCTAAATCTATTCTGGGTCGTTTAGCAATCACTATAATTTCGAATGGGAAATTGATAGATGGATAAGGAAACCATTTTTCTTAATAGTGTCATTAAGAAAGAGTTGGTGATCCTGAGGATGTTAAACATGTGTGCAAACTTCAGTTGTCCATTCATGGGCAGAAGCAAGCATATCAGAGCTGGAATCTTCACTTTGATAATGTGATCAAAGGATTTTGAAGTTGTCCAAAATAGTTGAAGAAACCTACATTTGCAAAGAAGTGAGTGGGAGCAAAGTAGTTTTCCTTGATCTTATATGTGGAAGGCATATTTGAGTGGGAGCTAAGTAGCTTTTCCTTGATCTGATATGCGGAAGGCATATTTGAGTGGGAGCTAGGTGTCATTCGTGATTTTGTATGTAACGACATATTGAATGACACAGATCCTCTAGTAGAGTGCACAAGATTATTTAACTGATTAAATTTTCTATGAAATGAAGTTTGGAGTATTAGGCATCCGATTTATAATTGAATAGATCGTAAGGGGCTTAATAACATTAAGTCGGAATATTTCCTTAGTCAAGATTCTGAAGTGTTTCAGAATAGGACAAGCAAAGAAAGAGGTTCTTACTTGTATGACTAGGTAAAATATTAAGTTTATCTTGGCATTTTCAGTAATAGCAAATGATGTTCGACATTATCTATGTATCAGACATAGATGCTATCAGACTGAAAGCTCGACTTAGTGTGACCCAAGTTCTTGGTTGAAGAACAGGTTCTAGAGTGATCCTTGTGTGGATCAATGAATAAACGTTAAGTTTATTCTTCAGTGTCTATAAGAACTGAAGATATTTTTCTAGTAAAGGGTAAGAGTGGAAAGACAACTTGCCGTAAAGCGGTTACGATGATGTAAGTTATGACACTGACCCATGCGACTAGAAATCTCATATAGGAGATGTCCTTTATTTTGAAAATAGACATGGTTAGTTTGCGAAGTCGCATATGAATACATTGTCGTATAATCTACATAGGTATAGAAATATATCGCGACTTCAGAAGTAGCAAGTGTGATTGGACTGAGCAGTTTTCCGAGCGTAGGTGGTCCCCTTAATAGATCTCTTAGACTTTTAAGGCCCAAGCTACGCGAATGCTCGAGTCTCACTCCATCCACTAGGATATATTTCACCGTCATCGTAAGATACGGGATGATGTCAAACTAGATGGCATAGAAGTGTTGCAAAGCACATATAGGTCTCAATGTCTGAGATCTATTGACTGTATTCCTCTTTCACAAGGCGAGCAGGCACCAAGATGCTATGGGTGTTGAGCTTTTGCCAAGTTGTAAACTAGATTAAGTGTTACTCTAGTGCAAGTGGGAGACTGAAGGGAATATGACCTAGAGGCACTTAATAAACATAGTTTATTGGCAATATCCAAATCGTTCATTATATGTTTTATACCATGCTATCACTGTATTAAGAGAAAACATTAATACAGGTGTGGTAGATAAACAACCAGGTCCCTAGTAGTCTCTACTAAGACTAGTTTCATTGCAAGATTAATGATCGAGGTTTTCCGATCATAGGGCATGGCGCCGGTCGGCAATGGAAGTCATATCGTTAGGTGTAACGGTGCGATGGACATACCCAGTATTTATAGGACATGGTCATTACGCCTTAAGACCGTGAGACCAACTCTTATTGTTATCCCTGGAAGATACTTTGATCGCACCAAACGTGATAATGATAGGTGATACTTTTGGGTATCGGAAGGGGGTAGTTGAGACGAGGGGTCAACAGCGGGATTTGTCAGTCCGCATAGCCGGATAGATACTCTAGGGCCCACTCGGTAAGATTATGTCAAATGAGTTTGCAAACATGTGACTAGGTCACCAGCTGACATAATATCATAGACGAGTAGAAGATAACGATGTCGGTAACGAGATCATGCAAGGTATGGAGATATCTGAGAATGATGCTCGGACGCGCTAAGTATCGACATGACAAAGGGTTTAAGACTAGACGTCCAAGTTTGATAGATGAAAGTCATTCGTTATATCACATGGATTAATTCATGGGGTCCAGGCCTACGAATTATTCGATGATCTTAGAGGAGTCTTGATCGTACCTGTTATTATATCGAACCGCTAGGGTAACACACTTAAGGGGTTTCGACAAGACAATCGGAAAGGAAAGAGATCACCGAGAACGTCCCGGGAATGGTCCGATGGAGATCGGGCAGTAACGAAAGAGTTTTCGGAGATAGAATAAATTATATAAAATATGTTTGATATTAATTAGTGTAATTAATGTTTAAATATGATTTTATATATTTATTTTCGAATTTTTAAAGGCAGATTCCCCTAAATTGGCCTTCTAGTGGAAAGAAGGCCCATGAGGGGGGGAAGCTTCCCCCCAAGGGAGGGGGGCTGGTTCGGCCAGCCCCTAGTGGGGCCGGCGCACCTCCCAAGGTCGTGGCTGGTGTGGGAATAGTCCCACACCGCCCGGCCGGTGAGGTTGGCAACCTCCTTGCCCCTTTATATAGAGGTGCACCCTGGCCTTTTAATTCACCAATTAATTTCCTAATTCTCTCTCGATCTCGTGATTCGCTTTGTCGGAGTCGCGCCGAGTAGAGGAGGGGGATCTCTTCCACCATAGCCCGCTGCCGCGCTGCTGGTGTTCCGGTCCAAGTCTTCCGCTGCTCGTCCTGGACTGGAGCTTGGGAGGCCGTCGTCTCCACCGTATATGTGTAACGCCCTGCGAGGTGCTGTGCTAGCGGTGCTCGGAGGCCTACTTCCTCCACCCGACCTCGAGGTCATGTTCGTCGTCTTCGTCGCGCCCAGTTCTTCGCAATCTAGAGGTCGGCTACGTCGTCTTCGTCGTCAACGCTTGTGCGGGAGCGTAATCCCCGCTATTCGGTCTACGAGGGTATGTATTTCGATCTCCGCGGTACTTCTATATCTGCATAGTGTAGATCTTGGCTAGTTTAAGAATATCGTTGTTAGGAATTTTTTTGTTTTCTGCACACGATCCCCTTCAAGAAGACGGTGACGACGAGGAGGAGGACCAAGACGAGGAGGAGGATCAAATCAAGGTGGAGGACGAGGACGATTAGGCTGCCGGTGTGGATGACAGCGATGGCGACGTCAGCCAGCCAGTGTGTCCGAACATTTATTTTGAAACATGTATTTCTAGTCCTCTTTTATATTGCTGAACTCGCCGTATATGAAAATTTCATCTCGTACTTGGCGATAGATTGCAGCTCATCTTGGTGATGGAAAAAAGTTCAAGCAGAAACACACAAATTTTAAACAAATATGGTAGGAGTTATTACGGTAGATGTTCCTGTCTTGGATGGCTAACTTTTACATACTCAAGAAATCGATGGTAACTTACCGATATGCTTGAGACTCGAGTATCTTGAAGCTAGTTCCTCCAAAGAAAAAGGTGAGTCTATGCGGTGGCACAACATAAAATCATAGATGAAGCCATACATATAAAACAAAACACAAAAAAACAGGAAACATCACAACAAACCGCATGAGGCCCTACCAGCTCATCGTGTCGCTGAATCTGTGTCTTGGTTGACTTTGTATGAATATTTGCTCTAATGCAGTGGATCTTGTATGAATATTGATCTTTTATAGATGGAAACATGTTCAAATTTTGGCGGAATCTGTTTTGGTTCTTGTATCTGTCCATATTTCATTCAGTTTTTTTGTTATGAAACATGTCATCTTCTTCACATTTCTAAAAGTGTAAGAAACATAAGAATAAAGATCTAAGTTAGCAGGGACCCATTGGCATTTTGTGTGTGTTATAAACAGAGTAGAGTTTGTTCGGACTCGAACCAGAGTAGGGCTGTGCCGCAGTGGGCACACCTGACCAAGTAGCCATCTGAGGTAAGTCTAGTTCTCAAGTTTAAGAAACATGAATGAGTATTGTATGAAATTATGTTGAATCTTGAGAATGGATTTTCGTATTTGAAAGTGTACGAAACATGTGTATGAAACAAAACAAAAATGGCTGGGTATATTTTACTGTGAATAATTGCATTCGTTGATATATGCATTAAACAGAGGCATTTTGGTATGATTGCATTTGTTTTTGTGAATAATTGCATTCGTTTGATATAAGTTGATAGCTTTGAAAAACTAATGTTGAATTTTGTATAAATCAGTGTCATTTTTGTGAATCATGTTGAGTCAAGTGTTAACCCTGTGTAATTTTTTTTTTGAGGCTTAAGGCGGTCGATCCGCCGTCCGATTAGATAGAATAGATGGTTATTTACATCATTTTCGGTTAGGGAAAACTCCCTCTACATGCAAAAACAGAAAAGAAAATCTCTCAGAACCTACGTGTGGATGAAAGCCCGTAACGCAATCGCTTCCCATACCAAATCTACCACCTCCGTCGAAGGGATCCCCGTGCTACAGAAAAACCACCGGTTCCTCTCCTTCCATATCTCCCACATTGGAAGGATGATGGCTCCTCTAGCCGCTGTCATCTAGGCAATCTCCGGCGGCGTCTGCCGCGCCACCCCGGTCCCAAACACCTTCTTCTTTTTGGTTTTCTTCATGCAGTGGACAAGATCATCAATGGCCGCTGCCGCCTGGTCCGTGAGGGGTTTCTTACCCTCACCCCAAAGAGCCAAGTAGTCCTGCCGCAGGCTCTCAGAGGTGGTGTCCTCCTCAGGCCGCGAGCCGAGACGTCTCGCCACGGCCTCCATGGCCAGCTGCTCCATGTTGGCGCCACCCGGGTGAAGCTTTGCGAACATGTCGCTTCTCCGCGTAGACGACGCCTCCACCTCTTTCTCGTGGACCAGCGTCGTGGTCGGCGTGCCCAAAACGGAGACCTCGATCGGCGCCACTGTAGCACCCCAACTTTTATTAAAGTTGGAACACCTGTGTTATGTGCTAGTCCCTAGATCACTGCCAGCACCACAGTACAAAATATAAAGTACCATTGCATAAGTATTAAAATTGCTACAACGAGATCCAAAAATAATAGCCAAGTATGGCTTTATTACAAATTGCATAGTCATGAAGGCTAGCTAAAGTTCAGAGTTCACAACGAAAGCGAAATAACATTGAGCCTCATCTTCAAGCATGCGCCACAGGCAGTCATGTTGGGTGTAGACTCGAGCCAAAATCATTTAGCATCAGAATTACCTGCACATTGGAATATGCAGCCCCCGAAGGAGGTCAATACAATGATGTATTGGCAAGTGACTATGGTGGATATATACTGGCAAGTCTAAAATCTATATGCATATTTGGCTTGGTGGGGTTGAAGGCTATTTGCAGAAAGCAAGTTTTCTCCTATCATTTTGTAAAAAAACTTTTATTTCTCGAAGACTTGGCACCAAGGGATAAAGCCCAAGTGCACCAACAATTCTTTCCTTAGTCAAATTTTACTTTATGAAAACGGTGTTGAGATTCTTCTGCCCATCCTTGTCCAGTTGCTCGAAGTAGTCCATTTCCGGGGACACGGCTGAGAACCCAGATTGTCGACTCTGCAGAGGTTGTGCACTTTCACCTTTAGACTCAATTAGCCCGAAAATCCTATACACACGGAGTGTATTGAGGAAAGGAGAGAATTGAGACAAGAACTTTCAGAAGAAGAATGCAACCATACTAGCAAGACCCGTTCCACCTACCAACTCTACATCTGCTTGTCAAGCTGACAGGTTGCAACCTCACAACTTAATTATTCTAGACAGAGCCCATTGTCAAAAGGCTGCACGGGAAGCTTCTAAACTTAGAGGGACTTGGTAATCTCTTCGTTCCTGGGTGGCCGTCCACAAGTGCACTTCTGGGTAACAAACACCATACTCATGGCGCTAAGTAGAATAGACATTCATCCTAGGCGACGACAACCACAAGTATAGTCCCAAAAGCCACTCAACATAAACCAAACAACCAATTCCACCCAGAAGTGTATTTTAATTTTTAGCACTTAGAAACATGTCTATAACATGGTAAACATTTTCATAGCATAGCTAAGCAACTACTAAAAACTTTTCAACGCGGATCGCAACTACTAAACATGTCTATAACATGGTAAGCAACTACTAAATTTTATTCGTAATAGAAAAAGAATCGGCCACGCGGCGCGATCTGATTCGCCCGTACCGGTTCGACGCAGATCGCGATCGAGAGCCGTTAGATCTAAATGAAATCGGACACGCCAGATTAATCACATAAGCGAAAAATAAAAAATAAAACAGATCCGTTGGATCTAAATCCAACGGTCCAGGACGCGTTGACCTAACGCGGGCGGCGCGAGTCGCCGAGGACGCGCGGGGCGCGGCGGAGCCATGGCCGGCGTTTGCGCCCGAGGCGTTCTACGGTGCTAGGAGATAAACAGAGCTCAACAGGGGGTGCGTGGCGTCGAGATGGAGACGATGGCGAGGCGGCGATGAGCGGAGCGTCCTCGTTCCCTCGGGAGAGCTCGCCGGAGTTGTGCGTGGCGGCGGATCTCCTCGGTCGTGGACGAACTCGACAAAGCGCTGCACCAAAAAGCCCGTAACCGTGTCAAAAGGTGTCGCGTGAGTGCAAGGGTGCGAGGGGAAACTACGAGAGGGCTCAGCGTTGCTTTAGCTCACCGGAAATCGAAGTTTTTGCCGGCGACCACCGCGGAACTCCGGAGACGAATGCGTGCGGCCTGGTGGCTCAGGGTCGATTGGTTTGGGGGCAAACGGAAGAGAACGGAGAGGGGTATTAGTAGGGGGAGGAGGCGAGGAAAGGGGAGTAGTAAATCGCTCGTAATCGTGCGAATCAATCCGCCATTTCCTGTCGGGGTCGGGAGCGTGATTTGGGGACGAACGTTTCCGCGGGAGTGATGACAGGTGGGTCCCACCTGTCAGCGACTGCGAGCGAGAGCGCGGGGCGCTGGGCCGCTGGCGGGCTGGTAGGCTACGCGTGCGCGGCAGATAGCCAACGGGCCGGCCCGATTTCCTTTTCTTTTTTTTAAAAAGAATTACTACCTGTTTTTAAACACTGATTTCAAATATGATTTTTAAACCTATTCAAAACATTTCAGAAAAAATCATAAAAATATGTTTTGGAAAGGTTATTAAAAATGGGACTTTTTGACATTATACTTACCCATAAATAAATTGATAATATTTTATTTATTTAAGGAGTTTTAAGTAAACACTTTATGGAATTATAGTTTATTCAAATTTATAATTTGGAGTTTTATTTAATATTTTTGTGATGTAGTTTTATGCCTAATGATGAATGATGCTTGAATGCAAAGTTTTAAATTTTTGCAAAATTTGGGATGTTACAGACTAACCCCCTTAAGAGGAAGCTCGCCCTCGAGTTTCGGAAAGATCAGCAAATAGGTGTGGATGGTCTTCTCGGAGGTCATCCTCTCGTTCCCAGGTGGCTTCTTCCTCGGTGTGATGGTTCCATTGGACTTTACAAAACTTGATGGTTTTGGTACGGGTGACTCTTTCTGCGGTCTGTAATATCTTGATGGGTTTCTCTTCGTAGGTCAGGTCACTCTCCAATTGTACTTCTTCAAGGGGTACTGTATCCTTTAAGGGAACTCCCATCATCTCGGGGTGACATTTCTTCAATTGACTGACATGGAACACATTATGAACCGCAGACAGAGCTTCTGGTAGTTCTAACTCATATGCCACCTCACCCTTACGAGACAGAATTTTAAAAGGTCCAATAAACCGAGGTGCTAATTTTCCTTTAATTCCAAACCTCTTTACACCCCTGAGTAGCGAAACTCTAAGATAGGTTCTATCGCCCACCTCGTAGGCGACTTCTCTACGTTTAGAATCTGTGTAGCTTTTCTGGCGTGACTGTGCTATCTTCAATCTATCTTTAATTAATCTGACCTTCTCTTCAGCTTCTTGGATTATATCAGGTCCAAAGAAACTTCGTTCTCCTACACCACTCCACAACAATGGGGTTGTGCATTTCTTCCCATATAAAGTCTCAAATGGTGCCATCTCAATGCTAGCTTGGTAACTGTTATTGTAGGAGAACTCGGCATAGGGTAGATTGTCATCCCAACTAGACCCATAATCAAGCGCACAAGCTCTTAACATATCTTCTAAAATCTGGTTTACTCTTTCAGTCTGACCATCCGTTTGCGGGTGAAATGCCGTACTGAATTCCAATCTAGTTCCCAGTGATTCATGCAACTGCTTCCAAAAATGGGATGTGAACTGGGTCCCTCTATCGGACACGATACTCTTGGGGACGCCGTGTAGGCACACAATCCTCTTCATGTAAATATCAGCTAGCTTTGCGCTGGTATAGGTGGTCTTCACGGGTATAAAGTGAGCTATTTTGGTTAAGCGAAAAACAATAATCCAAATAGAATCATACCCTGATCTGGTCCTTGGTAACCCGGTGATGAAATCCATCCCAATAGAATCCCACTTCCAGTCTGGTACCTTCAAAGGTTGCAAAAGTCCTGCTGGTTTCTGATGCTCAGCCTTTACTCGACTGCATACATCGCACTTAGCTATATATTCTGCTATTTCTCTTTTCAGATTGTTCCACCAAAATCTCTCCTTCACATCCATATACATTTTGGTATTTCCTGGATGAATGGAGTAAGGTGTTTCATGGGCTTCTTGCAGAATTAACTTCCTAAGATCAGGATCATTTGCCACACATACACGTTTTTCAAACCACAAGGTTCCTTGCTCATCTTCATGAAATCCCTTGGCTTTTCCTGCTCTCAAATTGGTTTTGATTTCTTCAATATCCTTGTCTCCCTTCTGAGCTTCACGTATATTGTCCATCAAATTTGGTTGTACTACCAACGAGGCTACAAAACCATCTGGTACCACTTCCAATCGGAGGTCCTTGAATGCCTTGCATAAATCCTCAGGTATTTCTCCTGCCGTGAGGCCATTCAAATAAACCTTACGACTCAGGGCATCAGCTACTACATTAGCCTTTCCAGGATGGTATTGAAGACTTAGGTCATAATCCTTGATAAGTTCTAACCATCTTCTCTGCCTCATGTTCAATTCTTTCTGAGTGAAAATATACTTCAAACTTTTGTGGTCAGTGAACACTTCACATCTTTTTCCCATTAGGTAGGGTCTCCAAGTTTTCAGGGCATGTACTACTGAGGCTAACTCGAGATCATGAGTGGGATAATTTGTTTCATGCTTCTTGAGCTGTCTAGAGGCATAAGATGCCACTCTGACTTCTTGCATCAGCACACTTCCCAGGCCTTGGCGTGAAGCATCACAGTATACTTGGAATTCTTTCTCTAAATCAGGTAAGCATAGAACTGGGGCTGAAACTAGTCGTTTCTTTAACTCTTGAAAACTGGCTTCGCATGCGTCAGTCTACTCAAATTTCTTCTCCTTCTTTAATAATTCCGTCAGTGCCTTGGCGATTTTGGAAAAGTTTTCTATAAATCTTCGGTAGTATCCTGCTAGACCAAGAAAACTTCGTAATTCTCCAACATTCTTTGGTGGCTCCCAATTGGTTACAGCTGAAACCTTTTCAGGATCTATACCCTCCTTGGATACTATGTGTCCTAGGAATGCGACTTGTTCCAACCAAAATTCACACTTGCTGAATTTGTCATATAACTTATGTTCACGTAGTCTCTGCAATACTAGGCGCAAATGCTCTTCATGTTCTTTGTGACTCTCGGAGTAGATCAGAATGTCATCTATGAACACTACCACAAACTTGTCCAGAAAATCCATGAACACTTTATTCATCATATTCATGAAATAAGCTGGAGCATTGGTTAATCCAAATGGCATTACTGTATACTCATAAGAGCCATATCTTGTAACAAACGCTGTCTTTGGTATATCCATCTCTCTAACCTTCATTTGGAGATAACCTGATCGAAGATCAATCTTGGAGAACACACATGCACCTTTCAGTTGATCAAATAATTCATTTATCTTGGGTAACGGATACTTGTTCTTGATGGTGTGTTCATTTATATCTCTGTAGTCCGTGACAAGTCTCTGGGTTTGATCTTTCTTTTTGACAAAAAGAACTGGCGCTCCCCAGGGCGAAGAACTTGGACGGATAAATCCTTTCAGAAGGTGTTCCTCTAGTTGCTTCTTGAGTTCTTTTAGTTCATCGACGGCCATTGGGTAAGGTCTCTTGGCTATTGGTCCGGTACCCGGTTTTAGTTCAATGAGAAATTCCACATCTCTATCAGGTGGCATTCCCGGTAATTCTTCTGGGAATACATCTGGGTACTCTTGGACAATCAGCACATCACCAAGGCTAACCCCCTTAAGAGAATTTAGCCTAACTTTCTTAAGTTCGAAAGTTGATCTGAATTTAATCTTTTGTTTTTCTGGGGTGGTGAGGGTGATAGCTCTGTTTGCACAGTCTATGATTCCTTCAAAACGGGTCATCCAATCCATTCCGATGATAACATCCAAACCTTGGGTTTCTAGGATGACTAAGTCTGTTGGAAAAAGATATTTTCCAATCCTTAAATCTAACTGCCTACAGCCCGAATTTACTATCATCTCACCCCCAGGTGAACTCACTCTAATAGGTTTTCCTAAGCTTTCCTCGGCTAGCCCATGCTTGTTTACAAAAGCTCTTGATATGAATGAATGCGATGCTCCAGTATCAAATAAGACCAATGCTGGAAAAGAATTGAGCAGGAACTTACCAATCACAACATCAGGTTTATCATGAACTTCTTCCACGTTGAGGTGATTTACTTGCCCTTTCTGGAAAGGATTGGGCTTGGAATTTTCATCAGCCTTCTTTTCTGGGCATTCAGTTGCATAGTGTCATGTCTTCTTGCACTTGAAGCAAGTCACATTAGACAAGTCTTTCTTTCCTTCGTAGTTAGGACGGGGATTACCATTCCCATGATTTTGGCCATGGTGATGGTTTCACTTGAACCCACCATTATTTCCTTTGTACCCTCCATTGTGGTTATGACCATGATGCTTTTGGCCACTACCATTGTTGGAGTAGTTCCAGGGTTTATGGCCACTGACTTCTGAGGTGTGTGGTTTCTTGTGAGTCCCTTCAGTGTTACCTTTACTTGCACCAAACTTCCTCTTCCTATTCTCTTCCTTTCTGATGTTATTGTCCAGGGTGATTGCCTGATCCAGCAGAATCTGATAGTTAGGAGCATATGCCACAGACAAAGGTATCTTTAGTTCTCCCCAAAGTCCATTAAGGAATTTGTCCTTCCTCTTAGCATCAGTGTCGATGTCTTCTGGTGCGTACCTTGATAGCGTACAGAAGTCATCCATATACTCCTTCAGAGTTCTACCTCCCTGCCTCAAGCTACGAAATTCCTCTTTCTTCAGATTCATTATGCCAGAGGAGATGTGAGCATTGCGGAAACCATCCTTGAACGCATCCCAAGTCATGCCATCCAAGGGATGGGTCACTTGATAGGTCTCCCACCACATGGCAGCAGGTCCTTCCAATAGGTGAGCAGTGAACCTCACCTTTTCTGACTCAGAACACTCACAGGTTACTAAGTCCTTGTTGACTGAACGGAGCCAGTCATCCGCCACTATGGGTTCAGTAGCAGAGGAGAACTTATTAGGTCTAAGCCTGAGAAATCTTGCAAGTCTGTCCACGGGAGGTGGGGGTGGTGGTGGATGGTTGTTGTTGTTGTTGTTGTTGTTGTTGTTGGTTGCTGCAATGAACTGGGTCATCATAGTCATCAGTTGGGCTTGAGCTTCCATTAGCTGTTGCATAGCTTCGCTGTTGTCGGTATCACGACGTGGAGGCATCTGTGGGGTTTTTGCAGGGATGAGTAAAAGATAGATAGAACTATAAGGAGGAATCCTACCCATGCACAAAACAATCCAGTCAAGCACACCATCAACAACACACCACTTATAAAAACAATCAGCAAACAAATCAAAACCTTTGGTTTAAGGAAAGTGATATAAAAGTTTGGAAAATAAACTCGCGAGGTTCTGAGGATACAAGGAAATGTACCGCCTTACCACAAGTTGGTAGGTCAATACAAGACCAAGATAATGAGGTGTATGATAAATGGTAGTCTCACTAACTAACTACTCGACCATGTCCTCTTCCTCCTCTTCAATTTCCTGAATCTCGATTCCTTCATTGGCGAGTACATCCTTGAGTTCCTTTACTTCTTTCTCCAGGGCAAGGTTCTTCCCTTGCAGCTCTCTCTTCTCAGTACGAAGCCTTTTGATCAAGTCACTATCACCCTCGAACTCGACTTCATTGCTCTCGAGTTCTGCCTTTTGTTCCCTGATAGTCTTGTTCTTCTCTTGAACTCTTTTCTCTTGTCTCCTGTACTTCTCCTCTTGTGCAGCGAATCTCTCTTCCTGTGCCTTAGTCACTTCCTCTTGAACCTTCACCTTCTCTTCGTTCTCCTTAAGTAAGGCACATAACTCATCGTTCTTCAGGAGCTCGGTGCGTCGATCTTCATATAGTTCGGTGACAAGGATTTCCAGCTCCTGGAAATAAAGGCTAAGGGGTTTTGCCTTGCCTCTTTCTCCGACATCATACAGGTAAGGTTCTCCATCCTCGTTTCTCCTTCCAAAGAAAATGGAGTAGTGCCCCCTCAACTCTGTGTTGTAGCGTCCGCAGAGGCGTCCAATCAAATCTTGCATGACTAGATTGAGTCCTTTGTCTTTGGAGTCACTAACCATTTTGATCTCCAGTGGGGGCTCCTCTCCATGTCCTGGTTGTGTTGCTTTTATTCCCCAGCAACCCTCTTTGTTAAACTTCTTCAGAATGAAGCCCTTGACTTGGGGTAGTGGTAACCCTATCTTCTCGCCGATGTCGAGAAGGTAACATCCAAAACAGGTGTTCTCGAAGTCCTCCGCGGTGGTGAAGTGAAAGCTCGTCATCCTTTAGGTAGGAAAGAAAGGAAATTAAAACAAGAATTGCATAAGATAAGGAAGTACTAGTCATGGTGTGTATTATTAATTTAGAAGGATACTAAGTAAAAAATCCTAAGGTGATCAACAGATATTAACAACTCTTCGTAAATTGGATTTTTCACTATAGTGAGAGAGACAGACACCCGGCCAGCCACTTATATTGTGGAACAGGTCTCATGTACGTGGACATGTAAAGTTTGTCCCGGGCCGCTTCATCCCACCATGCCGTTAGAATCCAACATACTTCAAAGATGGTAACATTATGACCAAAAAGGGCTTAACCAATCCTAGGGGCTCGAACCTACAGGCAACACTTTGCTCTGATACCATTTTGTAGCACCCCAACTTTTATTAAAGTTGGAACACCTGTGTTATGTGCTAGTTCCTGGATCACTGCCAGCACCACAGTACAAAATATAAAATACCATTGCATAAGTATTAAAATTGCTACAACGAGATCCAAAAATAATAGCCAAGTATGGCTTTATTACAAATTGCATAGTCATGAAGGCTAGGTAAAGTCCAGAGTTCACAACGAAAGCGAAATAACATTGAGCCTCATCTTCAAGCATGCGCCACAGGCAGTCATGTTGGGTGTAGACTCGAGCCAAAATCATTCAGCATCAGAATTACCTGCACATTGGAATATGCAGCCCCCGAAGGAGGTCAATACAATAATGTATTGGCAAGTGACTATGGTGGATATATACTGGCAAGTCTAAAATCTATATGCATATTTGGCTTGGTGGGGTTGAAGGCTATTTTGTAAAACACTTTTATTTCTCGAAGACTTGGCACCAAGGGATAAAGCCCAAGTGCACCAACAATTTTTTCCTTAGTCAAATTTTACTTTATGAAATTAGTGTTGAGATTCTTCTACCCATCCTTGTCCAGTTGCTCGAAGTAGTCCATTTCCGGGGACACGGCTGAGAACTCAGATTGTTGACTCTGCAGAGGTTGTGCACTCTCACCTTTAGACTCAATTAGCCCGAAAATCCTATACACACGTAGTGTATTGAGGAAAGGAGAGAATTGAGACAAGAACTTTTAGAAGAAGAATGCAACTATACTAGCAAGACCCGTTCCACCTACCAACTCTACATCTGCTTGTCAAGCTGACACGTTGCAACCTCACAACTTAATTATTCTAGACAGAGCCCATTGTCAAAAGGCTGCACGGGAAGCTTCTAAACTTAGAGGGACTTGGTAATCTCTTCGTTCCTGGGTGGCCGTCCACAAGTGCACTTATGGGTAACAAACACCATACTCATGGCCCTAAGTAGAATAGACATTCATCCTAGGCGACGACAACCACAAGTATAGTCCCAAAAGCCACTCAACATAAACCAAACAACCAATTCCACCCAGAAGTGTATTTTAATTTTTAGCACTTAGAAACATGTCTATAACATGGTAAACATTTTCATAGCATAGCTAAGCAACTACTAAAAACTTTTCATGGCTGCATAGGATAAAGGGTGGCTACACACTATTAGGATATTTGTAAAATATAACCAATCTTAGCATTATAAAATAACTCCATAAATTCCTATCATGCACACTACTTATGCATATAGAAAGTATGGGATAAAATATGAATGTCACTTGCCTTGGTAACAGGAGGAACAAGTACAGCAAGAATAACAATCACAAGCAAGTCCTTCCTCTTCTTCACAGTCTAGCACAAACAATGAATAAAATAAATACCAACACAATACCATCACAACACCAAACATAATCATGTATGCATGAATGATATGCTATGATAATAGGACACACTTATTAATAATTCTTATTTTCCGTCATTAATAAATGAAATATAATTTCTAGGTATTTCTTATTTTATTTATCAATTAAATAATTTTAAAATAATATAGTAAAACTTTGATTTCTTTAATTACAACTTTTATTGTTTTTATGACATCTTCAATTTGGACATTTATTAATATTGCTGGACAGAGGGAAATAATACAATCCTAAAACAATTACATTTATTTCTAAATCATTTTTATTATTTAAGTTATTATTTTAATGGCCGAAATACTCCTCTGATAATTATACAAATTATAATTTGTCAAAGTGAAAAACAAATGAAGTAGAAATAAACTACATGAGCAGAGCTTTCCAATGACATAAAGTTTATCAATTTTGGACTTATAGATCAAAAGTTATGAATTTTGCAAGTTTTAATAGTTTTCTGTTTTAATTTCTAAATTTTATTCATAATAGAAAAAGAATCATCCACGCGGCGCGATCTGATTCGCCCGTACCGGTTCGATGTGGATCGCGATCGAGAGCCGTTAGATCTAAATAAAATCGGACGCGCCAGATTAATCACAGAAGCGAAAAATAAAAAATAAAACAGATCCGTTGGATCTAAATCCAACGGTCCAGGACGCGTTGACCTAACGCGGGCGGCGCGAGTCGCCGGAGACGCGCGGGGCGCGGCGGAGCCATGGCCGGCGTTTGCGCCCGAGGCGTTCTACGGTGCTAGGAGATAAACGGAGCTCACCAGGGGGTGCGTGACGTCGAGATGGAGACGATGGCGAGGCGGCGATGAGCGGAGCGTCCTCGTTCCCTCGGGAGAGCTCGCCGGAGTTGTGCGTGGCGGCGGATCTCCTCGGTCGTGGACGAACTCGACAAAGCGCTGCACCAAAATACCCGTAACCGTGTCAAAAGGTGTCGCGTGAGTGCAAGGGTGCGAGGGGAAACTACGAGAAGGCTCGGCATTGCTTTAGCTCACCGGAAATCGAAGTTTTTGCCGGCGGCCACCGCGGAACTCCGGAGACGAATGCGTGCGGCCTGGTGGCTCTCGGGTCGATTGGTTTGGGGCAAACGGAAGAGAACGGAGAGGGGTATTAGTAGGGGGAGGAGGCGAGGTAAGGGGAGTAGTAAATCGCTCGTAATCGTGCGAATCAATCCGCCGTTTCCTGTCGGGGTCAGGAGCGTGATTTGGGGACGAACGTTTCCGCGGGAGTGATGACAGGTGGGTCCCACCTGTCAGCGACTGCGAGCGAGAGCGCGGGGCGCTGGGCCGCTGGCGGGCTGGTAGGCTACGCGTGCGCGGCAGATAGCCAACGGGCTGGCCCGATTTCCTTTTCTTTTCTTTAAAAGAATTACTACCTGTTTTTAAACACTGATTTCAAATATGATTTTTAAACCTATTCAAAACATTTCAGAAAAAATCATAAAAATATGTTTTGGAAAGGTTATTAAAAATGGGACTTTTTGACATTATACTTACCCATAAATAAATTGATAATATTTATTTATTTAAGGAGTTTTAAGTAAACACTTTATGGAATTATAGTTTATTCAAATTTATAATTTGGAGTTTTATTTAATATTTTTGTGATGTAGTTTTATGCCTAATGATGAATGATGCTTGAATGCAAATTTTTAATTTTTTGCAAAATTTGGGATGTTACAGCCACGACCTGGGCAAGGAAGCTCGACAAGGAGCACATATGTGCATCCTTCTCTCCAAAGCTAGCTTGCACCGGCATGCGTACGTCCTTGTCGAATTGCTGCCCGGTCACACCCTGATCGGTGAGCAGGACGGCACCCATCCCAGGGTCGTCGATGTTCACCTCCTCATCATTCAGGACCACTACCTGCTCTCCTAAGTCTGCCAGGCTAGACCTCATCTGTTGCATCTCCCCAAAATCCATCTCAGCCTCTTCCTCCCTGTCAACGTGCCCCCCTCACAGGACAAACCATCGAACATCTCCTGTCGAGAGATCACCTCCCCTGTCCCTGTTTGTGGACCCTGTGTAATGTGAACTGCCTTTACTAGCAATAGAAAAAAGTTGGTTTATTATGAGTGGAATTCGGATAAAACATGCTATAAAACCTTAGTGACAAACGTGCGTCTGTTTGGTTGAAGCAGAAGTGGGCAGAATGTAAGAAACCTAAAACAGATTGGGGTCGTTCTGCGATAGAGAAATGGAGTTTTAAGATTGGATCTAGACTGGAAGGGCATTTCTATTACCTTTGTAGCATAAATCTCTGATAAGTGACAAACTGAAGATAGAGTTCGTGCCGGAGGAGCCAACTTACAAGCGAAATTGCATTAATTACCCCATCTTTGATCACCCATGCACGTGGTGTTTGCCGATATTCATCGTATCACTGAAGTTCCTTGTCGCCTGCCGCAGCTCCGACAGAGGGAACTCGCTGAACAATATACCAAACTCAAGCCACAAAATTCATGCTGCTCGCTCGAGGGCGGTGTCCCCTTTCATCATCTGGCTGCTCGAACTCGACCGCTGCGAGACAACGATCGACGCCAGTGTACGCCACCATCTACGCCTTCTCCTCTTTCGCTTCAGAGAGAGCTTGTCCACGACGTTGCGCCTCTCATTGGCTCCAGCTCCTGTTTCAACGGCTGCATGTCCTCGTTTGCCTTGGCCATGCATGGCCTCCTCCCATCCGCCCGTGCGTTCCGCTTGTCCAGCACTCGCGAGGCCGACGGCGACGTTGGCCATCCGTTTGGGCTATAAATACCCCCTCCCCGACACGGATCTATTCACACAAACACAACAAGACAACTGACGACATGGGTTCCCTCTCCTACTTCCTCGCCGTGGTCGTCCTGGCAGCGCTGGTCACCGGCGGCGCCTGCATCACCAAGGTGCCGCCGGGCCCCAACATCACGACCAAATACGACACCAAGTGGCTCCCAGCCAAGGCCACCTGGTACGGCAAGCCCACCGGCGCAGGACCTAAAGACAACGGTAAGTGATAAGCTTCTTACTCAGGGACACTTTCTGCATTGTGATCTTGCCTGAAATATACGTGTGTGTGTGCATGCAGGTGGCGCGTGTGGGATCAAGGACGTGAACCTGGCTCCCTACCTTGGCATGACGGCCTGCGGCAACGTCCCCATCTTCAAGGACGGCAAGGGATGCGGCTCCTGCTACGAGGTACTGTACCAACGATATCTCAGCACCTAGCAAGCATTACACATCACCAAGACTCAAATTATGTAGCCATCGATCGAGATCGTTTGGAACGCCAAGACTTTCTCTTATGATCGATAACAGTGTGGTTGAACGTATGTGAATTGCAGCTGAAGTGTCAGAAGCCAGCGCCGTGCGCGGACAAGCCCATCACTGTCTTCATCACGGACAAGAACTACGAGCCCATCGCGCCCTACCACTTCGACCTCTCCGGCAAGGCCTTCGGCCTCATGGCGTTGCCCGGCAAGGACCAAGCGCTCCGCTCTGTCGGAGAGCTCGAGCTGCAGTTCAGGAGGGTGCACTGCAAGTACCCAGCCGGAACCAAGATCACCTTCCACGTCGAGAAGGGCTCCAACCCCAACTACCTGGCCGTGCTCGTCAAGTTCGCCGCCGACGATGGCGACATCGTGCAGGTTGACATCCAGGACAAGCAGTCGGCGGGGTGGAAGGCCATGACAGAGTCATGGGGCGCCGTCTGGAGGTGGGACGGCGCCACGGCGCTAAAGGGCCCCTTCTCCATCCGCGTTACCAGCGAGTCCGGCAAGAAGCTCATCGCCAAAGACGTCATCCCGGCCAACTGGAAGCCCGACACTGTCTACCCGTCAAACGTCCAGTTCTAGAGCCTGCAACCTCAATGGCTCAATCCCTCAGATTCGGTTTTACCTCAATTCTTTTTTTACTCAATTTACAAGCCAAATAAACAAAAAGAAGGAAGATTGATGGCCATGGCTCCCTGCCATCCTTTTGTTTCTTATACTTAAGCTTGTAATTTTGCATTTCATGGGATTTGACCATGCGAATGTCATTTACTATTAAAAATATTATGTCATGATTTACTCCACATTTGTGTGAGCTTTTGCCTTATTTTATAACTTCCCCCAACTTCGTTGCATGGTGGTAGCTAACTCGACACACAAGACACATATTCTCTGTGAGTGTGTCTTCCCGGCAACGCTGTGTGGTTTCAACGGAGCCATATATTTTCTCATTCCCCACACCGAACTAACTTATCGATCGAATCTGTGAAGTGTTGTCTGCATTATGTAATTGTGATCAAGGGACACCGCCGTGGCAATAGACACTACTTTTCTCACATCCGAGAAGTGTATAATTCCCTCCTTAGGGCCGCCTCTAGCTAGGAGGCGACGCGAGGAGAACAGTAGCTCACCACATCCCCTCCACCACTCCATACCCTTTCCTTTGCTGCCGCTTGAGGTGGTTCATGGGAAAGCACGTCTCGTGCGGCACCAATAGGGTGACGGGAAGGTCGCAGAAATGGTGCCAGAAAAGTAATTGATTACCCCATAACTGTTTGGGATACTTTGTATTATCTCTCAATGTGGAAACTTACTATTGAACCACATGATTAAGAAGTCAAACAATTCATTTTGTCACATTAAAGTGTCACAAACTAACAATTCTAATTTTATATGCACAAAAGAAACTAGTTGAATGCAAGTGTGTTGTAATGAGTCCTTATCTTTTTTTTATCATCCCACATGTAGCATATGTAATTATAAGATACACATAATATTCACTTATATAAAAAAAATGTCCACACATTGCATTCCAAAGTAAAATAAAAATAATCACTTGCTAATTCAATGGCATGTGAATAGAAATCAATGAACCAACTAATTCAAGCCCCCACTTTGATATCTCCTTTATTTTGTAATGCATGATTTTTCAAGTATACATAAAGTGTATGTTTTAATCTAGTAGTTTTAGGTAGCTCTTATTTTATCACCGTTTGATTAGAGCGGATGGACAGTTGTTAAAATTACCAACTACGATAAAACTTGTATTAGAATATACTATTTTAGGTAGTTGTTAAAATTACCAACTACGATAAAACTTGTATTAGAATATACTATTTTAGGTGGCTATCGCCTTGTGATGACATATGCTAAGTAGATGAATACATAGGACTACTATGTCTCTAATTTTGTCGCCCCGAGATAGGTTTATATCCACTGGCCACTGCTTGACCATGTGGGTAATGCTTACCTTAGGATGCCAATAACATGATCAAGCTTAGCCACGCATGGAGAATAAACAACTAGGTCATGAGAAAAAGGGTATTCCTACTCAAGCAATTGATTTTGAAAACCATGTGAGGCTTTTACCACCCAAGTATATATGATTCGAAGACAAGATTTGGAAAATTGGAGATAATGAGGAGAATGATGAAGTTTACAAAAGCGCATGGTGTGCAAGTATTATCCACCAAACCAAGCTTACATGTGCGACCACATTACCCCTATATGTGAGGCTCTCCCCGAGCTAGGGAGACAGCATGGGCCGAAGCGCATGCGCGAGTGTGCGGGGCTCCTGAGTCAACGCCGACGAGTGGCGCGCCATGGGATGAGGGAAGGGGTGGCGGAGGGGAGAAGACCGAGAGCGGTGAGGCGAGAGTCGTTGTCATCATGTGTGTGCCTCATACGGCATATCCACTATTATTTTTTGTTTCAGCAGAATAATATCAATTCATTGATAATTTGTGCACAAATCGTAATGCATTTAGACGTTTTAAATAAGCGGGGGAGATCCTCCCAATTGTGGAGTTGCATTTCCCTTAGTTAATGAAACACGAAAATCCAAGATATACCAAATCGAAAATCAGTTGAACGCAGACTAGACACTCCCACGACTAGTATATACAGCCAGAGCAGAGCAGACTTCTCAATGATGACTGGACAGAAATCCCGACGGTGACGACGACACTCTCATTGATTTGAATGAACCGATTGCGGCGGAGGCTTCCCCTGGTCCTGGTGCTGGTGCTGGTGCTGGTGCTGTTGCATATAATCCTCTATGGCAGAACGAAGAGCGTAGTTGGGGATGATGTGCCGGTGCTCCAGTGCCAATTTTGTCATCGGCGACGTGTCGTGCCCGCTGTCGAGCCACCCCTTGATCGCTTCCGCCTCGTAGGTGAAGCCGTCCGCCGCCGTGTGAGGGTTCCTCATCACCTCCTGCGACATTGTTGGCAACGAAATAAAGCATCAGAAGCAAGTTGCAGGGTTCTGGTCCAGCAGGCCAGTGGGAAATGCAGCTTACTATACTGTACCTGGGAAATTGGGCAGATGAAGTAGAAGGGCGTGTTGCTTTCGCCGAACAGTTGCCCATCAAGGAGTGACATGGAGGCCGCCTTCGCCAGTGGCTCGACCACCCTCCACACCTGGCTCATACGCTCTGGGCGCCTTCTCCTGCTCACCTCCGCGCACTGCAGCCCGAGCAGCATCAGCTTCTCGGCCTGCGCGAACGGCCACTCCCCGGCCGACCGGTCCACCAGCGTCTCCATCTCGCCCTTGTCCAGCGCGTCCTCCACCTTCCTGGCGATGCCCAGCGGCGGCTGCCCAGTGACCAGCCGGAGCACCACGATGCCCAACGAGTACACGTCGGAGCGCGCCGTCAGCTCCCTGGTCGTCAGGTACTCCGGGTCCGTGTACGGCGTGCTGCCGGGGTTGGTCATGGCTGGGAGGCGGGACGCGCCCAGGTCGCCCAGCTTGCTGACCAGGTTGGCGTCCAGGAGGATGTTTGCCGGCTTGAGGTCGCCGTGGATCGCCGAGCTGGGCTCGGCGGAGTGGAGGAAGACCAGCGCCGAGCATACCTCGCCGATGATCCGCGTGCGGGCCTGCCATGTCAGCGGCGGCGTGTTGTCTCGGCAGGCCAGGCGGTCTTCCAGGCTCCCGTTTGGTAGGAACTCGTACACGAGGGCTGAAGCCTCTGGGCAACAGCCCATCAGCGTTACCAGGTTTGGGTGCCTCACTCTGCTTAGAATAGCAACCTGCAACAGTAACATCCATCAGTTCAGGTTCTGCACAACTGAAGCTATGATATTAATTGAAACCCTTTTGAGCTCTAAGTAATAGCTCCGGCTGATGGTAATTTTAACCACGCACGTGATATTGATGTACATAACCTAAGTATTTCAAACGATCTGAATGTTACCTTGTTCACAGATGGAAACGACAGCGTTCACAGAAAATGAGTTAAGATTACCTCTTGCTGGAACTGTGACCTTCCTTGTGAGCTCTGAGAGTGGAGCATCTTGATCGCCACTGTGGTGTTGCGCAACACACCTCTGTACACAGAACCAAGTCCGCCTTCGCCGATCTTCATTGTGTCGCCGAAGTTCCTAGTCGCCTGGCGCAGCTCCGACAGTGAGAACTCGCTGAACAATGCCAAATTCAAGCCTGAAGCCACGCTGCGCATCTTTTCCGCACGCTCTAGCGCGGTGTCCCTTTCATCCTCTAGTTGCTCGAGCCTCGCCCGCTGCGAGTCAACAAGGTATCTGCTCGCCGTCACCATCTCCGCTCAGGCTGTAAGTGGAATCGGACGCCCACGGTGCCGCCAGCCCAAGCCCATTTAAGGAGCCTTAAGCGAACACCCACGGGCAAGGATAGAATCCTGACGGGCCCTGACGGCGCGCTCGCTACCGCCGCTACCGCGCCGCGTGACCTGCCTGCGTCCATGGCGACGGCAGCGGAATCCATGCCCGGAGGAAGTACCCCGGGTTCGCCCCTCTGTACTCCTGTTCTCCTCCTCCGCTCCCCTGCTACAGCTCCTTCGCCACTTCATGAATCCACATCCCCCGTCCGCGTCGGCATCTCTGGTGATTTGGGGCAAGATCCGGTGGACAGCGAGGTGGTCAGGTTACCGGCTTTGTCCAAGAAGATGCGCAAGGTAACCCCCCTTCCCTCTCTGCGCCCATCTCGCCTAGCACAACCTCGTCTGAGCCCATCTCGTCCGGCACTCCGGCCTCGCCCTAGTGGCACATCCCCTGGAGTATAGTACTCATATTCATATCGGAAGGCTTCATCTTTCCTAACATGACTTGATTTTCATGTATTTGATCTCGCGGCTAGTACAGCAGCACACAAGAGCCATTGTCTTCTGTTTCTTTTCTCCCTTGGACTCGAACCGTATGTGATTCAAACTCTTCTATTGATTTTTCTTTTGCTTTTCGGGATTGGTTCCCTTGGACGATACTGCTAGTTGCCGCCGTGCTACCTTCCGAGCTGACCCGCCAGCGTCTTGGCTTGGATCGCACGCATA
The DNA here is from genome assembly GCA_026929855.1 of Poa annua. Classification (NCBI taxonomy): domain Eukaryota; kingdom Viridiplantae; phylum Streptophyta; class Magnoliopsida; order Poales; family Poaceae; genus Poa; species Poa annua. The sequence continues at coordinate 70,452,817 of CM049431.1, read as the reverse complement.
GACAGACGTGGACCGGATTGGTTCCCTTTGTAATGTTTCTTTGTTAATTTATTTTGGTTTGATATCATCCCTTCACATGTCTAGGATGCTGCCATTCATCTTGCCTACTTCTGTTACTCAATTCATGCATTTAATAATGTAGAAGAACAATGTTACTCAATGGTGAGCTACTGATGAACATAATTATTTGTCATTGTACACAGGTTACAAGCACAAAATCACGAGAAACATCTCAGATTGTGGGCAGCAAAAGGTCACGTTCAGATGCAAGTGGTAGCTTAAGAGGTAGCAAGGCTGCCAAAATTATCAGTGCCAAGGTAAGTTTGTATTCTTCTTAACTGGAGAAAGAAAATATAGGTTGAGTTGAGATGCTATGCTGATGTAGTCCTCTTATTGTAAAAGCAGGTTGAGATGTCACAAGTGCAAGAGAATTATAAACCTGGAGAAAGAAAAACACCCCCAATCATATGTAGGTCTCCTGGAATTAATATAATGGCAAGAATAAAGGCACAATCACATGCAAGGTCTCCACCTATTGTTCAAAATTCAAAGTCTCCTTCTTTACACGATCTGTCACCTGCTGCACCAAATGGTAAATTTAGCCTCTATCATTTCTTCTTAAATACGACCACTAGTACTATTTGTATGACAACATTTGCAACTTCCACACTTGCAGGCTCCATGCGTAGACCACGCAAGTTGACCTCGATTATATGGAATGATGCTGACCCCATATATGTTGATGGATTGTTAATGGAAGGCATGTGCAAACATTGCAAGCAGGTCTTCCCAGCCTCAAAGGTATCTGGTACCAGCCAGCTTGGTAGACACCTAAAGGTATGTGAGGTTAAATGTTCAATGGATGGAGTTATAGAACAAATTAGAACTTCTGATGAGATAGAGCCAGATTGGAAATTCAGCCAAGAAGCTTCAAGGGCCCTGCTTGTTAATTTAATCGTATTGCATGGATTGCCTTTCACATTTGTTGAGTATGCTGGTTTTAGAACATTCTGTGAATCACTGAATCCTTGGTTCAAGTCAGTTAATAGAGTAACAATCCAAAATGATTGCATGGGTACTTACTACCGCACGAGAGATTTTAATCAAGAGTTCTTCATGAATTACAATTCCAGAGTATCATTAACCGGTGATATGTGGACACCAAACCAGAAACTTGGATATCTCTGTATAACCTGCCATTGGATTAATAGTAAATGGAAAATTAGGCATAAGATTATAAGGTTTTGCCTTGTTGAAACACCGCACGATGCATGGAATATGTTTACAGTGGTACTAAAAAGCCTTCGCGATTGGAATATCGAAGATAAGATATTTAGCTTCACAATGGATAATGCGGAAGTTAACACCAAAATGCTTAACCATCTGAGAAAGAATTTGGTTGATAGAAATCTCCTCCATCACGAAGGGCGTCTATTGCACATTCGTTGTGCTGCCCATGTGCTCAATTTAATAGTGCAAGATGGATTGAAAGCAATGGACACCGTTGTGGAAAATATTAGGGAAAGTGTTAAATACATTAAGAGTTCTCAGCCAAGAAAAGAAAAGTTTGATGCTGTGGTTTCACAAGAAGGGATAAAGTGTGGGCAACAACCTTCACTAGATGTTTCACATCGATGGAACTCCACGTTCCGCATGCTAGAGTCGGCATTACCCTTTAGGAAGGCTTTTGTGACATTGGGGAAAGAAGAGCCAAGCTATACGTTTGCTCCTTCACATGAGGAATGGATAATGGCAGAAGACATTTGCAGGCTATTAAAGATATTCTGCCGTGCCACCGATGTCATTTCAGGTTCAAACTACCCAACGTCTAACATCTATTTCCTTGAGATATGGAGTGTTAAAATGGTCTTGGAAGAACAACTTGAGCATTGATGTGTTTGGAAGACTGGATTAGACGCGCATGTAAGTACCAACTTGAGCATCTACTTTATTTCCTAAATATGTATTGTCTGGTGAAAGTATCCTTTTCTGTAAAACTAATCACTTTATTTTTGCAGGTTAATCTTGATATGGAATTACAGAAAAGATCTTACTGGAGTTCTTATCACTAGTAGTAGAAGGCAATGGGTTGAATGAAAAATCAGAAAAATCACTGATCATCACTTGTTTAAATGATTGCTCGGATCATCTTGGACAGTTGTTTTGGTAGAGATTACTGTCATGAGTACTTGAAACGTTTGATATATTGCTAAATGCCTTTATGTAGTATTGTGTAACCTGAATCGCCATATATAAAGGAAACTGAGATGTGAGAAAGCTTGTTGTTCTGGTTGGATGATTTTGTAACCTGAATGATTGTGTAACTAGAGCTAGCTTGATGGTCTGGTTGTCAAATGGAAGCTGAATGCACCTTCGCTATGTCCGTTTGTGATTTTGTAGTAGTAGAGTTAGCTTGAATCAGTTTCGCTAGCTGATCTATTCCCCGCTCGCTGCGGCAATACCAGCGAACGATCGGCGACCTGGTAGCGAGAACCCGCTTCCTATATACGGCAGAAGTGGACAGGTAGCGAAAGCCCAATTGGATCAACTGGGCACAGGTGAGCAATTGGTGGGCAGCCGTGAGCATGTCCACTTACAGCCTGAATCTCCGCCTTCTCTTCTTTCGCTTCAGAGAGCTTCTCAATGGCTTCATCGCGGTTTTGTCTCATTGCGTCCATCTCTTGCTTCAACAGTTTCATGTCCTCGTTTGCCTTGGCTATGGCCTCCTCAACTTCTCTCTTCTGCTTGGGCACATCCTCACATTTTTTGGCCTGTAATCAGTCAATCATTTATTTAGTTTTCATTTCTGCGTCAAAAATATTGCACCTTAATCAACCCATGCTGCTAATTAAGGTGCAGAGAGTCAGCTATCCGTGCAAATCAAATAACCTTTTTAACGAAACAAAAACAAATAACCTGATCATGCCATGGTGCAGTCTTTTGATGGATTGCAAAGACATCATCTACAGGCAATTCAAATGAGCTGGAAGAATCGCTCGATGATTCCTCATGGCACGAGCTCGGGAAGCTATCTCTTCGTCTGCTGTCACAGAAACCCACGGAGATGTCCTCGATGCTCAGAATGCTAAGAGTTCTCCGCATGGCTGATCGGAATATCGGTGATAGTTTTTGGGACATGGACCTCTGGATGCAGCCGTCAACTGCATTTTTGCTTGCATATCGGTTTGGATGTGCAGATACAATAGATAAAGCGGGTATTTGGCTTCTGATAGCACCAGCCTCTCTGTCCACAGTTTAAACAGACAGTGACCCAAAATGATTATGAAAAATGTGGACAGTAACAACAAAAATGTTTAGCATCTATTACGAGCAATGTCATACATATATATAAGCTTTTTCTTAAGTGAGGGGTCAATTTGTTTTATAAAAAATAGTTATTGATGATAAAAAAATCTGTTTTATTTAGTTATAATTTATACTAGACTGTATTGAATATGTAAGAATTTTTGTGAATCGGCAATTTTGTTTGTGAATTTTTGTGAATCGGCAATTTTGTTTGTGAATTTTGTTTGAGTATATCAAATCAATGGTCGAAAAATGATTGGAAAAATATGATAGTATGGTGTGTTATCTGTTAAACTGTTAGGCGATGCAAAATTGAATTCAAAAGTTTGAACTTTCATAATTTTTGCAAAAAAAATTCTTACTTCGTGTGGAAGCAATATGTCCACATGAAGTAAGAAAAATCTTAAAATAAAAACATGTATTAAATGGAAGATAGGGTGCAAGTGAGATTAACTGAATAAATATCTTATCAGGTATTCTTAGTACCTCGTGGATATCAGATGCTCCTTGCATACAAACCAGATCTTGCATGAAGGGTCAGCTTGTAGAGTAACTTTAAGTGCCGTTCTGGACTTGGGAGACATCATTTTCCTGAAATTTAAGATGGGAAAGGCATCACTTAGCTAAATTGCTGATGTTACCAACAGAACATTTCTAAAATTTATTGAAGCTGCATATGTATATGTACCTAGAGAAGTGCTTGTCCGCGGCTGCTCCCATGACGAGATTGCTAATACCGTGCTGAGAAACAAGCTCCGTGATCCCCTTCACGACGTCTTCGTTCTGGATGACAAGTTTCTTGCATTTGATCTGATAAGAAAACATAACATAATGTTCGTTTAGCGTGTTTCTTATATATTTTCATGTCCACGCATGCTTCGCCGTGATTAGTTCTGGATGTACCCGAGTAATAATTAAGTAAGGAAGATTGAGAAATTAGGGTGACCTTCATTTTGGAGCACTGGCGAATGTACTCGTCCAAATGCTTTGTTCACCCTTCCCCTTTCGTACTGCCTGTAGGCACTCACCTGTTCTGGTCTCAGCTTGCTTGCGTGGAACTTGCTTCCCACTGTCAAAGTAATTAGATGAAGAAGTTTTTTCGATGAGAGCATGTGAGATGAGATTAACAAGAACTAACTAACTGTGATTCGCAAACAGAACAAAACAAGCACTAGAATATATACAAGATGAGAAAGAAAGTTGGAACGATCGGTACGTACTCAGTGGAATCATCTGCGCCGGTGCGTGGACGTGCGCGATCACTACCACCACCGCGTCGGCGGCGTCGGCGTCGGAGGCCATGTCGGCGAGGTGGCCGAGCGTCCAGGCGAGCGTGGACTTGCCGTTCTTGTGCAGCTCCGGCAGCGCCACGAACACCTTGAGGACCTCCTCCTCCGTCGCGGTCGTGCCGCCGGACCTTGCGCTGGACAGGGAGTCGACGCCGCTCCGCTCGCTCGCCGTCTCCCACACCGGCTCCATCGGCGATGCTGGCGGAATGGCGCGTGCGTGCCGAGAGCCGCGCGGCACATAGATATCAACTTAAGCGATACGGCGCGCGCGTCGCGCAACCGAAAACGAGGTTATCTCCTCAGCTGTTTGTTAGTTAGCAGTATGGATCCGAAACACTTGACTATAGCTAACAAAAAAAATTGACTGGCCTTTGTTTTTCTCATAAGATGAATAAAATTGATACTGGATCCTAATAACAAGGAAAAACTAGTTTGATCGAAGAGGGATGGACACTGGACGTCGAACCTGGCACGAAGTCTTCGACAGTTGGATTTTCAAAAAAAAAGTCTTCAACAGTTGGACTGGCAGGAGGGTCTGGGTTCAACAGGTCAACTCAGTGGGCTACAGGGAGGCGTTGATCGCAGTTTATCAAGTTCAAGCCGTGACCACTACTATGTTACTGATTAAGCTCAGCGGGTGCACAAATCTACACGCACAGATTTTTGGCTAATTACAAGGCAGGAAACAAAATTTACCCGGGTGCCTGTGCACCCGGCTGGGTCCATGTGGCTCCACCACTAACCCTAGGTTTCAGTCCCAGCGCATTAAAAATCGGTCAGATATGAAAGTTCATTTCCCGTTATTACAAAAACCACCCAAGTTCGATGATCATATAGCCAGGGTTTGGCGATCGCATAAAAAAAGCCACATCTTGCCGGTGATCGAATCAAAATAGCCACAATTCGACGATAAACAGATGTGAAAATCAAATGGTAGGCTCCGCCGTGGCAGTAGGCTCCTCCACCGTGGTAGAAGGCGTCTTCCTCCGGTGATGGTGTGGCAGAACCCGGTGATGGTGCGGAATACGTCGTTGGGGCAGAGCTCAGCGCAGTTGTAAGAGTGGCCGTAGTAGCTGAGCTCGGCGGTGATGGAGTCGGTGTCGCATCTGGTTCAAGATGACTACTTCCACTCCAACCATGGCGACGGTGAAATGTTCGTCAGGGACGCGACGCTGGCTTGGCTGCCCCACATGGCGCCAGGCAGGTACATGCCGACATGTGGTGAAAGCCCCAACCGCTCTCTGGCCATGGCAATCCACGCCGCCTGTGACTCTAGCCCTGCCACCATCTCCGCCTCTTCCTCTACCGCCGCTCCACCCTCCTGGCCATGAGCTTCACCCCTCTTCCGGTGGCTAGTGAGAGTGTCTCCCTTCGCTTCACGTCGAGAACCCACTTGGCGTTGGTTGGTCCAGCCCGGCGGCCTCTGCTTGGCCACCCTAGGCTTCCTCAGCGTCGAAATCTGCGGGTCGGTGGTGGTTCGTGAGCCAGTGAATTTCTTCGGTGGCATGGCCGCCGGATGTGGGGTGTCCGAGTGAAATGGCGGGAGCTGTGGACGGGAGGGGGTACGTGGGCAAGAAAAAGGAGGGAAAACAAAAAAAATAAGAAAAAATCGGCATGTCTCACCGACAGAGTTGGCCCACACGACTTTTTGGCTTTCGCCAAAGCACTCGTACTCCCCCAACGCGTTCGGTTAGGTTCTGTACAAAATGCAGAAACGGCAGCAACAAAGTTGCAACATTAACTGAAACACCATGTCCAGCCGCCGGCAAGAAGCGGAGCGCAGGAACACACCACGAAACCCTAAACCCGGCAGCTCTAACTACCACGAACGCAAAGACGAAAGAAGAGCAGCAACATAGCAGTATACACACTCGAACAAGTAAACAAGAAAGGTTCCACACGCCGACATGAAGGCGGCCATACACGAAACACGGACCGACATGAGGCCCCAAATAGTGATAAGCAAGCCGAACGTCCCACAGCTCTGCATTCCTAGGGGGTGTAGAGGTTGGAAAGATATATAAATCCCAAGTCTACTGTCCGAAATTTAAATTTACAACACTTATGGAGCATAATCAGGAAGAATCAGGTATACTGTATGCAGCAGTAGCACATTTGTATATCAGAAACTTCAAAACTACTAAGCAACAGCAGCAGGTAGCCAGCGTAATGCCAAAAAACATTTGATATTGATGCATCCCAAAAATCAATTTCACCCAAGAGAGCTCGGGAAAATATAAAAGGTTGCTACAAATTGGCAAGGACTGGAAAAAAACATGGTTCCAATTTATGCTTCCGTTAACCCTAATCATCTTATTGCTGTTCCTTCAGGCCTATATAGATTCGTAATAGCTGTCCAATAACTTCCTGACATTCTTATATATAGGCACGAGGGCCAGAAGCGCGATCTGCAGATGTTCGGAGCTGTTCAGGCGGAAACTGACTTGGCCAGTCCCCTTATTGCTCAGATTTGCACTAGCAATCAAGTTGCTAGACCTTCCAGCAGGAAGCTGAGACTGGACATTGCACCCAACTGCCAGGTCTCCATGCCAATCCACAACCGAAATCACGAGAGTAGAAAGCATGCGCCCTATTGGGTAATCTTTGTCCCGTAATGTTGCTTCGAGACGACCACCGTAAGCTGCATCACCTCTCCCGCTCATAGCACCACCGCTTACTAGAAGTCTCAGCTGCTTGTTCACTATCAGTTTGTCTTCAATCTTCACACCAGCTGACACAGAGTCTCCCAGTAGCGTAGCAGATATTCCAGCAGCTGTGTTATTGCGCCTGAAGTTCTTAAATCTCGACTCACCACGAACAGTGTACGCCATATCCTTACCAACAGACTGCATATCAAGTCCGACCGAAGTAGTTTTACCCTCACCATGCTTAACAGAACTTGCAACCTCCATTTGGAGGGAGCTATCCTTCTTGTCTTTTGTTAGCTGGCCAGACACAGATAAAGGGATTTTACCTTTGACAGCGAATAATCTTTCAACATTCAGACCTTCATAACCAACATCATGATCCCAGCCCTGGGTCTCCAACACGGGCCTGACAAGCCATTCACTTGGCGTATCCAGAAAACGATAGCGATGGCTAGGATAGTCAGAATCAAAAGTTGAGGGCAATACCATGTCAGGCATAGGCACAGCAACATTGGTCGGCATACTGCCATCATTCTCAACGTTGCTGTTACTGAAATCATCTGCTCGATCCCTCGCCTCTGCTGCCATCTTCTTCATTATTTTACGACGCATCCATTCCTCTTTCAGCTGTTTTTTGTAGAATAGCTTCTCTCTATAGTCTAATTCCTCAAGGTATGCCTTCCTTTGCGCATGGTTGAGCTTTGAAAGTTGAGACTTCGTGAGGCGCTTAAAGGGAGGCAAGTCATCATAGTCTGAACCATCATCCGAACCATAACCATCTACCAAATCATCTTCAATATCATCATCGTCACCAAACTGCTCCTCTGGCAACTTCGGCGGGGCTCGAGACTGAAGAAGTGAAGAGAGGAGGAAAGGAAGTGGAGGAATCCTCGTACTAGAAGGTTTACCAGCGGGGCTATCCTGCAACTTGAGAAACGAATTGGCCTCTGCTAAAACCTTTGACGCAAAACAGAGCAATAGCAGCTGTGGCTTCCAGAGTTGTCCATTTGGCAACACTCTCTGCCCTGCCCTATTTGTCCTGCAAGCTGAGTGGTTTTCCACCAGGGCAACTGGATTCATGAGACGAACATCACTTGCTGCTTGCCTTATAGCTTGCTGGACTAAATGGGACCTCTGGGTGACAAACATCTCGTAGCTAAGAGGAATTCCGTTTGGCCCATCTGGTGGAGCAGATGCAGCATGAGTTAACACTACAATGGCATTGAACCAGACCGAGGCTCCAAAAACTTTGCTAATGGTCTGCAGCAGAGGGACATCACCATAGTCCCTGCTCTGCATATCCAATCTGTCAAAATAAAGAACAATATCCGGAGGGCTTTTGCTGACAACTTTCTTCACGGAATTGAGAACCTTCTGGTTGTAGTGCTGGTCAGAAGATGAGCTTGACAGGCCAGGCGTATCGATCACTTTTACTTTGATTCCCTCAACCATGCCAACTACTTCTTGAACTTTTCTAGTGCTCGATTCAAAAGCATCAGTCTCTAGCTTGACATCATCAAAAATCGAATTTATAGTAGCACTCTTACCAACCCCAGTTTTACCAAGAACCAAGATAGTGCAAGACAAATCAAGGGGCTCATTAGCAGCTTCAAGACGTTCTGCCATATCTTGTGCTCGGTCATAGCTAAAAACACCACGACCATTTCTTCGTATCTGTTCTGCCAGCCCGAGTCGGTAAAGAACCTGTGAGACCACCATATTGTGAGACGTTTGCCCAAACCTGTTAGCAAGACGCAAAAACTTAACCCGAATCACTTGGAGCTTCTCACGGATTTCATCATTCTCATCTTCATCATCCCCAGCAGATTCAGTATCCTGCTGAGCATTCCTGTCCACTGCGACTGGACCATTAGCACGGACCTGCTGAACAGGTCGGGCAGGAGGTTGCAACAAGGAAGTCGATGATCCAAGGCCAGCAGGACGAGCCAGCAAAGAGGTGCCATTAGCATGGCCTGATGCGGCACTAGAGGATCTTTCAGGAGCAGAGCTAGCTTTATTCTCATCATCGGAGGAGTTTGAGTCATCCAGTTCCTCAACCACCACATCAGGTTCACCTCCAGATTGTGTAGGCACCTCAAGCTTGCTATCACAGGAAGCGGTATCAACATTGCTATACTCTGGCTGCTCTTTACTCTGATCAGCTTCTTTGAAATGTTCAGGTTCACTAGGATTCATGGGAATCTCAGGATTGCTATCACAGGCAGGTAAATCTTCCCTGCCCTTCTCAGGTTGCTCCTCGAGATGTTCAGCCAAAACAGCATCTGTCACGCATTGCCTAATTGCTACCAACATGGCTTCCTCCTCTAAGCGCTCCCGATGCTCGTCATGCGCATCATCATCAACACGAATCTCGGCATGCATACCATCCTCAATTATCTCATCCTCCAGTACGGTCACCGAAGCCTCCGCATTTTCAAAAAACTCCTCACTGTGATCTGAACCAGCCAGCTCCTGCTGCTCTACCTCCACAAACAGATCGGCATCCTCATCCGACTCCACGGCCGGCGGTGGCCCGTTCTCGGGCGCTGCTCCGTCCTGCGCGGCCTGGCGATCATAGCCCACCAATGGATCCATATTCGCCTCATTCCAGACCACATCAGACACCACCACGTCGCCGCCATGGTCCCCTTGTCTGACCTCACCGCCAGCACCCTCCTGCGCTTGCACAACCCCCTCCGCCCCGTCCCCTTGGTTGGCATCCGAGATCTCCCCACCGCCACCCACCTTGGCGGCGGCCGCATCGGGCGCCGGGTCCGCACAGACTTGCGCGCCCCCCACATCTTCGGCGACTCCCCGATCCTCAGCCTCCGGCAGGCCCTTCTCTCCCACGGCACCGTTGTCCATCGCGAGCCCCGAAGGCGCGCGCAGCCGAAGAGGAACCCTAACCTAGCCTGCCACCAACAGAGACGGGACGGATCAAACAACAGCGACAGGCAGGAGAAGGAAAATCACGTGCGAACGGAAATAGAAGGGAAAAAACTTGTAAAAGTGGAACCTTTTGAGATTGGGTTAGACAGCTCGGTCGCCTCCGGTGATGGCGTCCAGTCCACCAACCTCGTCGGCGGCGGCGGCGTAGGAGATCGGAATTCTGATGGTTCCGCGCGGCGCGGAGGAGAAGAGGAAGGTGGCCAGGTCTGCGCCGTTTTGGGGTCAGAAACGGGAACCCTGATGACAAGATGGTTTACGGCTACACACTTCGAAGCTGCCACCAAAAAGTTGCAACGGAATTTTGGCGTTACGGTGGTGGATTGCGTTGGGGCAAACACGAATACACGATACATTGAGCTGGCGATTTTCAACTAAATTTATTTTTAAATTACTATTCTATAAAAATGCACTTTTGGAGATTTACAACTGGTTGTTTTAATTCTTTTTTTCAAGCCTGCTATCTTTTTCGGGTTTACGCACGATTTCAGCACCTGATGTTTCTCATGTCCCTATCTTCATTCCCATATGGCCCTTGAAGAAGATATGCTGTAGAGGCAATTAATAAAGTGTATTTCTTTATCATATCTCGTTTGTTCATAATATGTTTTTGTGTCATGCTATAACCGTATTAAGCGGAAACATTAATACGGGTGTGATGCGTAAACAACCAGGTCCCTAGTGCTAAATTTTTTTAAATAATACTTTTTTATTGAAATTTCGGGAAATATTGCGCAGATTTAGGAAATTTTAAAAATAATACGGCCTCGGCCTGGAGGAGGCCGACTGGGGCTCGTCGGCCCGGAGGAGGCCGACTTGGTCTCGTCGGCCCAGAGCTGGCCGACCAGGTCTCGTCGGCCGCATCCGCGCCTGCACGGATCTGGCATGGACCTGGTCGGCCCAGAGCAGGCCGATTAGTCCCTGGCGGCCCAGGGAAAGCCGAGGCCTGCATGCAGGCATTTCTCCCCCACCTATTTCTCCCGCCACCGATTTTCCCCGCCTTTTTCTCCCGCCACAGTTTCCCGCTCATTTCTCCCGCAAGCCGTTCCCGCCTATTTCTCCCGCCAACGTTTCGCCCATTTCTCCCGCAAGCCGTTCCCGCCTATTTCTCCCGCCAACGTTTCCCGCCCGTTTCTCCCGCCACCGTTTCCCGCATGTTCCTCCCGCCACCATTGTCCTATAAAAACCACTCTAGGGGGGGGGGGGGGGGGGGGGGGGTACTCTCAAAGAGCGCCAGCATGGTGCGTATTGTACCTTGTGAGAAGTGTGTGTCCGGCTTTCATATAGCCGCATCCGAGCATCTAGCTAAGATTATCACCTATTTGAAGGTAGATGGTAGGGAAGTTCCACTTGAAGAAATTATTGGTAGTGAGAGACATCTCGCTTTGCTAGGGGCGAGGCTATGCCGAGATGGGTTTCCGTATAGGACCACAGAACAAATCCGTGCTGAAATCTTGAGGCTTGCGGATAAGTTCGATAGGCATGTTACCAATGAGCCGATTCATCGAACTCAAGACATACGTGAGAGGTACGGTCGTTCCTTTCTCTGGGTATACTCCAGCGATGATGACGACGATTTCATGCCGTCGTCAAAGGAAAGGGGGGTTGAAGCACTGCGTAAGGGCAAGGAGAAGAAGGCAGAAACATCCAACAAGGGTGCGGGAAAGAAGCCGGAATCATCATCAAAGGGCAAGGGTAGGTAGAATCTTAATTTGAGTTATGTTGTATCTTTTTTTCAGTATCGATTAATTAGTAGTTGTACCTTCATTTCCTATTGTTGTGTGGTGTGATCGGTATGTAATCGAGATTTGTTGTATCTTATCTTACGTACCAATGTATACCGGTTACGGACATATCAAATATTGCTACATAGGTAGAAATAAGTATAGTACATAACGATAAGTAGAGTCTCGAGGGAAAGAAGTAGCATACATATGTCTCATACATAGGTCTCAGTCATCGCCTCTGCCACGACGTGGCGTATGTGGCTGAGGAGTGCTCCATCCAAACCGATGGGGTGGGCGGGTGACTCGTGGAGGAACCAAAGACCCGTCATCTGCCTGCTGTGTATCCTGTGTGGGGGGTGGAGGAGGAGTGTTGTACATGTTGAGCCACTGGGTGTCCGCATCGGGAAACACGTCCGGCTGACTCGCCCAACCCGACGCACCCGAGTAATGGTCGGAGATAATAGGCCCCAAGTCGAAGTCGAATTGTGCTAGAATCGAGAAATTTTATGTAACTTGTTATTTTGTAAATACTTTGAATACATGAGAATGTAGTAGTACGAATCGACATACCGTGTGGTGGACGAGGCTGGAAGCCGGTCCAGGGGCTCTGCTGGTACTCCGAAGAGGGTCGCTGCTGGTAGCCCCCAGTGGGGCTCTGCTGGTAGGCCCCCTGCTGGTAGCCCCCAGAGGGGCTCTGCTGATAGCCCCCCTGGTGGTAACTCTGCTGCTGCCAGCCCGAACCTCCAGGCTGATCAGGTGGAGGTGGTGCGACACGTCGACGCGGGTGCTGTCGGTGTGCCTCCGGAGGTGGCTGCACGTTACGCCGTGCCCGCCGTTGAGGCAGCTGCGTGGACGGATGCGGTGGCCGTCGTGCAGCATGTGGGAGAACGTCTGACGAGCGGACACACGTGATGCCTCGTAGATCCGTCGCACTCTCTGGGCAGCGGACTGCAACCAAGACCGATGCTCTTCGCGTGTAAGCAAAGTCCCGGTCGAAAGTGAACGGTCTAACTGGTCTATATCATTCCCAAGATCCCACGTCAACTCAGCCTGAAAGTGGTATAGAGATTTAGGAAATGAACGACAATATAAAAAAAAGTAAATGATTGTAGAGAAGTTAATTATTTGTACCGCGTGTTGCCGTGAGCCGGACATAGACTGGCTGGGGTACATATCCCACGTAGCAGGGGCCGGCATCACATCCGGCTGGGCGTGATGAACGAGAGAAACCCTTGCGGAACTGACGTACCACTGTAGGTACTCGTCGTACTCCGCCGGATCGAAGGGTTGCGCATCTTCCCAGAGACGAGTCAGCGCATCAACCCACTCGGCCACGTAAGGTTGCACTCTTTGCAACCATTCTGTCGCAGTCCTGTTAGTTCCCTTCCTGCTCCATCTACAAGACAAGAAACATGTGCATAATTGTGGATGACAAGTGTTCAAACAAAACTGTGTGGTTAAGAAATGGACGTACCGGTGGACAATGTCTGGTAGAGGGGCATCCATAGGCGGGGGAACCGACATCTGACGCAGACCGAACTGCCTCATAACACGCTGATGGGCCATCTCCTCAACGCTGACGTCGAAGATAATCTTCGACTTCGTCATCCAATATGCTTCATCTCGCGTGCACATGATAGAAATTCCTCCAGGGAATTTCGACGCGATCGCGTCAGGAGAGTATGGCTCCCAAATAACTGAAGGCGCGGAGAGAACGTCAAACTGCTCGTTGAATGCCGGGTAGCAGTTCCTAACCTGATCTCGAGCGAATCGTCTCTGCAAAACATAGACGTAAATTGTATAAGTAAACAGGAGGATACTCATTGACAAGCATAATTAGTAAACTATTATTGAACATACCTTGCGATGTGTCCAAAGTGTGCCAAAAGTTGGGTCTTCTATGTGCTCCGCGTCGAAATAATTGTTGAGGGTCCACGGGTCGGCAGCCGAAATGTCAGGTCGTCCAATGGGGAACCTCTCCCACGACCACAGCTGTAACAGCATAGGGCATCCAAGAATTGCTGACTTTGTCGCCGTAAGAAAGCACGCGTTGCACATACCTCGGTCCGTGGCCGCTAAGACTGCAGAACCCCAGCTACGATCAGTGATGTGGTACGGCTGTGTCGCACTTGCAATCTCCAATGCGATGGGGATGTATCGCGCACTGATAGTGGTGACATGGTTCTCCGTGAACATCACTTTTCCTAACAGCCACATAATGTACGCCTCGAGGCTCCGAGTAATCTGGGCCTCGGACATCTGGATCGTGTCAAAATTCTGTATCTGCACCGAAAACAATAATTGTACAAGTTAGGTAAAGGTTAGCTGAAGCGATAGATGAAACAAGACAATGACGTAGTACTAACCTGGAACTTAAGCAACCAATCAAGCTTGGGTCCGTGATCCTCATGCATAAACACAGTTGCGTTGGGATTTATATGTTGGAACCGGTCAGCCATATCATCAGACCACATATCAGGGGCCTGTAACGGACCTATGGGCTCACCAGCTATAGGAAGGCCCAATAGGTAGGAGACATCCTGTAGAGTAGGAGCCATCTCGCCCCAGCGAAAGTGATAAGAGGTTGGGTGTATCTGCCAATTATCCTTCTGACCACGAGTGATAAGAGGTTGGAAAACATTATCCTGCATTAGCTTAGCACGATGCTTGCTGTCCACCACCGGGTTAAGCAACGCCATCCCCGCCATCTCTGTAAGGACAGATTAAAATGATAATAGAATGACCAAATAACAAAATTTAAACGAGTACAAATCCAAACAAATTACAATTTTGAGTTTGTAGCTAAACGAGTACAAATCCAAACATAATGGTTCCACGATTACAGAGTAGTACATAGAGGCAGATACGTAGTCTGCATTTATTATAAATATAAAGGTACTCTAGTTTCTTCCTCTTCCTCTCCGGCCTCGGTTGCCTCTTCCACGTACCGTAGCATCACCAGGTCCAAACTCCGGACAGTTCGTATCCCTATGGCCAAATTGGTTGCATAGAAAACATTGCCTGGTAGGTCCTCCAGCTTCCGATTCATCCATATCATTACGTATGCGTCTACACTGCCGTCTACCTCTACCCGGACGAAGTAACCTTGGGTCAGGAATGTATCTCCTCTCACTTGGCTCAACGGTGTTGAAATTACCAATGGCTCAGAATCCTTGCATCTCACCTGTCCATGTGTTCAAGACAGCTTCACGACTGAAGTACGGTGAGACAAACGAGATTGCTTCCAAACCAAGCTGCCCACAAGCAGCAAGTACATGCGAGCAAGGAAGGTGAAACAACTTCGGTTTGTTGCATGTGCATTCACAGGTTGGCCATGCTTCATTTCCAATCTTCACCTCATGCGTTCTCAACACATTGCCACAACCGAACTTGTCGGTAGGTAAGCGGACCTCGAACCTCCTTTCCTGATTTCCGATGGCAACCACTTGGAAAGTTCGTGCCTTCTCCATCTTAGCATCCATGTACTTCGTAATCTTTTCACACCAGGGTGAGTTTGGAGTGCGAAGTATATGCATTTCGGCTTGCTGGCGTTTGACTCTGAAGTAATTAACCGTGCCTTGGAAAATTCCCTCCACAAGGGCAGTTAATGGCAAGGCTCTGTTCCCTCGGAGGACAAAATTGTATGTTTCGGCAAGGTTTGTAGTCATGACGCCATATCTGGCTCCGTATGAGTCGTGCAACAACGACCACCTCTCCACGGGATCATGCTCAATCCACTGCTGAAAATTCTTAATCAACCGTCCACCCTTTCTCCTCGTGCCCGGTGGGTCAAAGCCTGGCAGATCACACAGACCGATCGGTTCTTCTTCAGGCGGTGCATGCGTTGTAGCTGCTTGTGCCGCTACTTGGGCTACATGAAACGCCACAGCCGCAGTACGTGCAGCTTTCCTCTCCCGAACATGTTTGTTCGTGAACTCATCAAGCTTGCCACGGATAAAATTGTACTTCCATTCCTGGTTCTGCTTGCAGAGCTTTTTGAACAGATTCATGAGACTCTTATTTCTGAACTGTGAGAAGAAGTTAGCACCTAGATGGCGCATGCACCAACGACTCTGAAGATCCACCCACGATGTTTCTTCATCTGGTCCAGGGTTTGTTAATGCCTTTATAGCGTTGAGTATACCCGCATGTCTGTCATGTAGAACGCAAACATTCTGCTTATCCTTGACAACTGCTTTTTTCAACTGCCTAAAGAACCACGTCCAACTATCCGTGTTCTCGCTCTCAACAAAAGCGAAAGCAAGGGGCAACAGTTGGTTATTGCCGTCTTGGCCAATAGCAGTCAATATCTGACCCTTGTACTTGCCGATCAAAAATGTGCCATCGACATATAACACTGGTCGGCAGTGGCTGAAGGCTTCGATGCATACACCAAAAGAGAAGAACAAACGGTGCAACACCCTAACTGTAGGGAACTCTGGCATGTAGAAGTCTTGAAGATCAACATATGTGCCAGGATTCCTCGCCTGAAGCGTGCGGAGCAAACGGACAACAGAATCATATGAGTCAAAGAATGACCCAAATCTCTTCTCCAGCGCGCTCTGCTTAGCCCTCCAGGCCTTGCCATAAGAAATGTTGAAATTGAATCTTGTGAAGACTTTGTTCCTTATTTCCTTCACTTCCATCGCCTTGCTCTCCACTATCTCCGTCTAAAACAAACGAGCAATAAGCGTGGATGACAGATTACGGTGATCCTGAAGGATGTTGGGAATACGACATGTATGCATTACCATGTCACTCACAACCCAGTTTGTATCATACTTGGGGACATATGCGTGCACCCTACCCGGACAATCTATCCTCGAGCATTCCATGGTCAGATATTTCTTACTCGACACAGTTGTCTTGAAAACCCTTGATGTCGACATTGCCCACTGTATGATTGCTTCCTGCAGATGTTGCTTGTTAGCGTACATTGCTCCCACAACCATGCTGCTCTGGTGATATTGCCAGGAAGAATCATGACCATCGTCCAGAGTCATGCCAGATGAGAAGTCCTGAGTCCATGAAGCTGGATAAGGCACCTCCGGCTCGTACTCTGCGTCATTCGACGAATCAGAATCACTGCCGTCCCCACAATCACCCTCAATATCTTCATCTTCCATCTCGTTCTGCATTCGGCCATCTTCCTCATCCCCATCTGCCTCCACATTTTCACTGTCATCATGCCCTCCAACCATACTACTATGCCCTGATTCATAACCACTTCCTCCATCATAACCATGGCTGTCATCATGTTCAATTTCCATGGTTGCTGAACTGCTCTGTCCTGGATCGTGCCCACCCTCGCCTTCAGGAGGATTGACATTTACCTCCTTAACGACAGGAAGCAACAAGGCAACTGGGTGGCTTCCCTTGTTTTCACAACCTTGCAACCAGTTCACCCACTGAGAATCCCGATCAATCGGTCTCAGAGTGTACCTAATTTTTTACTGGACCTCGATCATAACGCGTGCACCCCGACAGTGTGTGTTTCTACATTTAATCCCAAACACTCTGCCAACCAATATTTTAACTGACTAACAGACCAATTTTTAGGGGCAGTCAGATCCAACTCGATGTGCTGAAACTGACTCAGGTCCATCCCATCTTCATTTTGTTGTACTGAACCGTCACTGTAGTAGAAAACAAATTTTACTACATCCGACATTTTTCTCACCTAGTCAAATTTTAAAATGTATCAAATATTAATACGACCGTCCCATTAATTATACTGAAACAACTAAATGATGTAATCAAAACTTGCCGTAAAGTTATTGTAAACAGGAATCATAAACTAACACAATACCAACTACGAATCCATCCGGGCTAACTAAAAATCCTACCATACTAACAACACACTAACCCTAATCTAAATAACACAAACCCTAATCCTAATGTAAGAATAGTCACGTACCCTTGAAGCGTGACAGCAGCACCACCACAGCAGACGAACCCTCCTCCACAGGTGCACCCAGAGCCTCCACCACCGGAGCACCACCACGACCACGAACACCTTCGAAACCCAATCTCCCACCGTCCAACTCGCCTCCACAGCCTACACCATGATAGATCGGGCACCCCAAAGCCTTAATAAACAACCTACACTAATTTCTAGTGGATAGATGCTCTAAAACGCTGCTGGTTTTTTAGCAGGAAAGAACAGGAGAGAGAGAGGAGAGAGCAGCCGCAGGAGGAAGAAGAAGAGGGCTGGTCTCTTAACCCGACCTCGTCGGCTCGAAGGAGGCCGACGGGCCTTTCGGCCGTGACGTGGCCGAAGCCTGGCCACTCGGTGCCGAGCAGGCACTCGGCCGACCCGTGATCCTCTCTCCCCCCCTGGTCGGCCATCTCTGGGCCGACGAGCCCCGGTCGGCCTCCTCCGGGCCGACGCGGCCTTTTCGGCCTCCTCCAGGCCGAGGCCGTATTACTTTTAAAATTTCCTAAATCTACGCAATATTTCTCGAAATTTCAATAAACAAAAGTATTATTCAAAAAAAATTAGCGTCCCTAGTAGCCTCTACTAAGACTAGTTTCATTGCGCGATCGATGATCGAGGTTTCCCGATCATAGGGCATGGTGCCGGTCGGCAATGGAAGTCATATCGCTGGAGAACGATGTGATGGACATACCCATATTTGGAGAACGTAGTCATTACACCTTTGACCGTGAGACCAACTCTTATTATTATTCCTGGAAAATACATTGATTGCACCAAACGTCGTATCTTATTTAGTATGACAATAACGGTGATACTTTTGGGTACCGGAAAGGAGTAGTTGAGACGAGAGGTCAAGAGCGGGATTTGCCAGTCCGCATAGCAGGATAGATAGTCTACTGCCCACTCGGTGAGATTATGTCTAATGAGTTTGCAAGCATGTGACTAGGTCACGGAGACATGAAATGATAGACGAGTAGAAGATAGCGTTGTCGGTAACGAGGTCAAGCTAGATATGGAGATATCTATGAACGACGCTCGGACACGCTAAGTATCGTCATGGCAAAAGGTTTAAAACTTTACGTTCAGGTTTGATAGATGAAAGTCATTCGTTAAATCACAAGGATTAATTCATGGGGTCCAGCCCTACGAGTTAGTCATTGATCGGAGAGAAGTCTCGATCATGTCTGTTATTATATCGAACCGCTAGGGTAACACACTTAAGGGGTTATGACAAGACAACCGGAAAGGAAAGAGATCACCGGGAACGTCCCGGGAGAGGTCCGATGGAGATCGGGCAGCGACGAAAGAGTTTTCGGAGGTAGAATAAACTATATATAATATGTTTGATATTAATTAGTGTAATTATTGTCTAAATATGATTTTATATATTTATTTTCGAATTTATTTAGTCTGATTTCCCTAAATGGTCCTTCTGATCGAAAGAAGGCCCAAGAGGGGAAAATTCCCTAGGGGAATTCAGTGGGGGCTTGGGTGGCCGACCCAAGTGGGCCAAGAGGCCCACTAGGGGGCCGGCGCACCAGCCTATGCTGCACCAGGCATGTGGGGTTTAGTCCCACATTGCCTGCCTGGCAGGTTGGCTCCCAGGGGGAGCTAATATAAGAAGGGGCACCCCTGGCCTTTTAATTCACCAATTAATTTCCCAATTCTCTCTCGATTGTGATTCCCTTTATCGGAGTTGCGCCGAGTTGAGAGGGGGATCTCTTCCACCGTAGCCCGGTGCCGCGCTGCTGGTGTTCCGGTCCAAGTCTTCCGCTGCTCGTCCTGGACTGGAGTTTCGGAGGCCGTCGTTTCCACCGTACGTGTGTAACGTCCTGCGAGGTGCTGCGCTAGCGGTGCTCGGAGGTCTGCTTCCTCTACATGACCTTGAGGTCGGCTTTGTCGGTCTTCATCGACAACGTTTGTGCGGGAACGTTGTACCGTATCTGTGGCTGGCGGGTGCCTGTTTCTCTCTCTTTAGATGGTCTTGCATTTTCAATGGAGGGCCCGAAAGGGATGCTTAAACATGCAATTATTGGATCGTCGTTGTGGTCATAAGGTTCGTAGGTATGAAGCGGTTCTATTTACGACGGCCCCAAGCCACGTAAAATATGCAAAAGATAAAGTAGAAGCGTCTATTTTTATTTTCCAGGGTCTATGTGATATGGTCAAGGTAGGTTTATTAAATTGTTTATAAACTGCGGGCGACAAGAAGACCATGGCGCAATGGACTATATCACATTGCATTACATTTGATGTTTTGTGTGCATCTTATGTTGTGTGATTATATATATTAGTATATATTAGTTACGCGGCGGTAATTATATAAGATGATCCCTTCAAAATACCACTAGTGTTCTTCCTCCAACGAGCACCACCAAGAAAGTTCTACGTTATGAGGCAGGCCGTGACGATCGGGTGTCAGACATATCGTCGTTCGTATATGGTGGGTGTAACCCATGTTGCACAAGCGTCAGCGTGGAGGTTATAGTGGCGAGCCTAGCATATGCAGATATGGCCTCGGAACACGGAGGCCGAAAGGTCGAGCACGAGTCACAAAATCGGTGTGACGGACAGTTGTCTACTCTTGAAGTTGTGCCGCCGGCTCTGACGATGAGGGGTGGTGCAATATATGGGGTCGTGTAATCGCTTAAACGACCAGGAGGGATGTTCGTTTGAGTGGGAGTTATGTTAGTTATTTTCTAAAAATATTATAACTCAAAATTATTATGAGCAAAGTCTTATGTTGTTGCAAATTCCATTGTAGATGTCTCACCCCTCCTTTAACCTAGCCCTGTTCCTTGAGAAAGAGAAGTTTAAGACCGATGGGTCTAACTTCGTGGCATGGTTCCGCGACCTGAAGTCCATTCTTGAAACCCACAAGGTGGCCTACATCATTGAAGCCCCCTTGGGTGATCTTCCAAACACCGCCTCGGAAATCGGAAGGAATGTCCATGAGGTTAAGGCGGAGATTTCTTCTTATGTCCATAGTGGCATGCTCTTTGCCATGGAGGCTGACCTGCAAAACTATTTCGTGAACAAGGGTGCTTATGAGATAATCACTGAACTCATGGTTGTTTTTGCACGACAAGTCAAGGCTGAGACGTTCGAAGCATCCGTGCTTTTCTTCTCAGCCCAGATGGAAGAGAACGGCAATATAAGTGAGCACTTAGCCAAGGTTGTTGGCTGCGTTCAGCTCCTGAGCGATCTGGGAAGTGTGATCCCAAAAGAGCTGGTTATTGATAGGGTGCTGATTTCTCTGCCCCCTAGCTATAAGAACGTCATCGTGGACTACAGCATGAAAGGGACGTCAAACCCCTGTCGGAAATCCTGAAGATGCCCGAAGTGGCCGAATTAGAAATCAAGATGGAGAAGATGGTGGTGACCATCGGATCACCTGAGCGCAACTGCCCCAAGTACATGGAGGAGGAAGTCTGGCAAGACAGTCGACAAAGAGTAAGGTATATTTGATATACATGTTATAGATGTGTACCTTACATCCGCCCGTAGCAACACGTGGGTATTTGATACTGGTTATGTTGCTCATATATGTAACTCTCAGGAGGAGTTACAGAATAAACGGCGGCTGGCTAAGGATGAGGTGACAATGCGCATCGGCAACGAATCTACCATCGGGACGTGGTGGCTGTGGGCACGCTCTCTCTACATCTACCATCATGATTAGTTGTGGTTTTAAATAAGTGTTATTTTGTACCATCCTTGAGTGTAAACATTATAAGTGGGTCTTGCCTGTTACAAGACGGTTATTCATTTAAATCAGTATCAAGCAGTTGTGCTATTTATATGAATGATATCTTTTATGTTGATGCTCCCGAGAGTAATGGTTTATTCTTGTTGAATCTCGATCGTAGTACTCACATCCATAACATAGAAGCCAATGGATTAAGTGTAGTGATGATACCGCCATGTATATGTGGCATTGCCGTCTTGGTCATATTGGTATAAAGTGCATGAAGAAACTCCACTCCGATGGACTTTTGGACTCGTTGGACTTTGGATCCCTCGATACATGCGAACCATGCCTTATGGGCAAAATGACCAGGACACCGTTCAAAGGTTTCGTTGAACGGGCGTCGGATTTATTGGGAATCATACATACAGATGTGTGTGGACCGATGAGCGTTTCGACACGCAATGGTTATCGTTATTTCGTCACCTTCACTAATGACTTGAGTAGATACGGTTATATCTATTTGATGAAACACAAGTCAGAAACTTTTGAAAAGTTCAAAGAATTTCAAAGTGAAGTTGAGAATCATCTTAACAAGAAAATCAAGCACCTCCAATCCGATCGTGGTGGCGAGTATTTGAGTTTTGAGTTTGGCACACATCTGAAGACTTGTGGCATCGTACCCCAACTTACGCCTGCTGGAACACCGCAACGTAACGGCATGTCCGAGCGACGTAATCGTACTCTACTGAATAGTGTACGATCTATGATGTCTCTTACCGATTTGCCCGTATCCTTCTGGGGTTATGCGTTAGAAACAACCGCATTCATTTTAAATAGGGCTCCGTCCAAATCCGTTGAAACGACACCGTATGAGTTAAGGTATGGCAAGAAGCCTAAGTTATCGTTTCTGAAGGTTTGGGGTTGTGAGGCGTATGTTAAGAAACTACAGCCCGACAAACTCGAACCGAAGTCGGAGAAAGTCGTCTTTGTAGGATATCCACGGGAAACCGTTGGATACACCTTCTACAACCAAGCTGAGGGCAAAACGTTTGTCGCAAAGACCGGTACCTTTCAAGAGAAGGAGTTTCTCGCGAAAGGAGTAAGTGGGAGGAAGGTAGACCTCGATGAGATCGTTGATCCTGAACTCGAGATTCCGAGTGGCGCAACGGAAGCAATTCCGGAAACGTCCTCCGCGGATGGAGTGGGAGAAACTGTCGAGGAAAGTATTCTACCTCGTAGGTCTGGTAGATCTCGGGTCGCACCAGAATTGTATGGCTGAAGGGGATCGTGTGCAGAAAACAAAAAAATTCCTAGCAACGATATCCTTAAACTGGCCAAGATCTACACTATGCAGATATAGAAGTACGGCGGAGATCGGAAAACATACCCTCGTAGACCGAATAGCGGGGATTACGCTCCCGCACAAGCGTTGACGACGAAGACGACGTAGCCGACCTCTAGGTCGCGGAGAGCTCGACGCGACGAAGACGACGAAGATGACCCCGAGGTCGGGTGGAGGAAGTAGGCCTCCGAGCACCGCTAGCGCAGCACCTCGCATGGTGTTACACACATACGATGGAGACGACGGCCTCCGAAGCTCCAGTCCAGGACGAGCAACGGAAGACTTGGACCGGAACACCAACAGCGTGGCAGCGAGCTATGGTGGAAGAGATCCCCTTCTCTACTCGGCGCAACTCCGACAGAGGGAATCACGAGATCGAGAGAGAATTTGGGAATTAATTGGTGAATTAAAAGGCCAGGGGTGCCCCTTCTTATATAGGCTCCCAGGGGAGCCAACCTTGCCAGCCAGGCAATGTGGGACTATCCCCCATTGCCTGGTGCGTCCAGGGCAGTGCGCCGGCCCAAGGTGGGCCCCATTTGGCCCACCTAGGCCGGCCCTCCCTCAATCTGAAGCCCTGCGGGGACTTTCCCCCCCCCCCCCCCTCATGGGCCTTCTTTCCACCAGAAGGCCCATTTAGGGAAACCAGTCTTTAAAAATTCGAAAATAAATATATATAAAATCATATTTAAACATTAATTACACTAAATAAGATCAAACATATTTTATATAATTTATTCTTGCTCCGAAAACTATGTCGTCGCTGCCCGATCTCCATCGGACCATTCCGTGACGTTCCCGGTGATCTCTTTCCTTTCTGGTTGTCTTGTCGAAACCCCTTAAGTGTGTTACCCTAGCGGTTCGATATAATAACAGGTACAATCAAGACTCCTCTATGATCAACGACTAACTCATAGGTCTGGACCCCATGAATTAATCCTTGTGATATAACGAATGACTTTCACCTATCAAACCTGGACGTATAGTCTTAAACCCTTTGTCATGGTGATACTTAGCGTGTCCGAGAATCATTCTCAGATATCTCCATACCTAGCATGATCTCGTTACCGACATCGCTATCTTCTACTCGTCTATGATATTATGCCAGCTGGTGACTGAAGGAGATATGCCCTAGAGGCAATTAATAAAGTGTATTCTTTATCATATCTCGTTTGTTCATAATAGGTTTTTGTGTCATGCTAGAACCGTATTAAGCGGAAACATTAATGCGGGTGTGATACGTAAACAACCAGGTCCCTAGTAGCCTCTACTAAGACTAGTTTCGTTGCGCGATTGATGATCGAGGTTTCCCGGTCATAGGGCATGGCGCCGGTCGGCAATGAGAGTCATATCGCTAGAGAGTGATGTGATGGACATACCCAGATTTGGAGAACATAGCCGTTACACCTTTGACCGTGAGATCAACTCTTATTGATATTCCCCGAAGATACTTTGATTGCACCAAACGTCAGATCTTATTTAGTATGACAATAACGGTGATACTTTTGGGTATTGGAAAGGAGTATTGAGACGAGGGGTCAAGAGCGGGATTTGCCAGTCCGCATAGCAGGATAGATACTCTCGGGCCCACTCGGTGAGATCATGTCTAATGAGCTTGCAAGCATGTGACTAGGTCACGGAGACATGAGATCATGAACGAGTAGAAGATAGCGTCGTCGGTAACGAGGTCGGGATTAGGTATGGAGATATCTATGGAGCGACGCTCGGACGTGCTAAGTATCGCTATGGCAAAAGGTCTAAGACTTCACGTTCAGGTTTGATAGATGAAAGTCATTCGTTATATCTCAGGGATTAATTCAGGGGGTCCAGGCCTACGGATTAGTCGTTGATCATTGAGGAGTCTTGATCATACCTGATATTATATCGAACCGCTAGGGTAACACACTTAAGGGGTTTCGACAAGACAACCGGAAAGGAAGGAGATCACCGGGAACGTCCCGGGAGAGGTCCGATGGAGATCGGGCAGCGCCGAAAGAGTTTTCGGAGCTAGGAAATATTATATATATTATGTTTGATATTAATTAGTGTTATTAATATGCAAATATGATTTTATATATTTATTTTCGAATTTATTAAGGCAGATTTCCCTAAATGGGCCTTCCGGACGAAAGAAGGCCCAAGAGGGGAAAATTCCCTAGGGGAATTCGGTGGGGGCCAGGAGGGCCGGCCTAGGTGGGCCACAAGGGGCCCACCAGGGGGCCGGCGCACTCCCTTGGCCGAACCAGGCTGTGGGGGGTTAGTCCCACATTGCCTGGCTGGCAAGGTTGGCTCCCCTTGGGAGCCTATATAAGAAGGGGCACCCCCAGCCTTTTAATTCACCAATTAATTCCTGATTTCTCTCTCGATCTCGTGGTTCCCAAGTCGGAGCCGCGCCGAGCAAGAGGAGTCGGGGATCTCCTCCACCATAGCCCGCTGCCGCGCTGTTGGTGTTCCGGTCCAAGTCTTCCGCTGCTCGTCCTGGACTGGAGCTTCGGAGGCGTCGTCTCCACCGTACGTGTGCGACTCCCTGCGAGGTGCTGCGCTAGCGGTACTCGGAGGCCTGCTTCCTCTACATGACCTTGAGGTCGGCTACGTCGGTCTTCATCGACAACGTTTGTGCGGGAACGTAATCCCCGTTTTAGGTCTACAAGGGTACGTATTCCGATCTCCGTTCGTACTACTATATCTGCATAGAATAGATCTTGGCTAGTTTAAGGATATCGTTGCTAGGAAAATTTTGTTTTCTGCACACAATCCCCTTCAGTGGTATCAGAGCCGATCTATCGTAAGATATAGCTGTACGCTGTTAGAACCCGTGCTCTGCACGGGGGCACCGTTCCTGTTATTTGCTACCCTCTAGCGTGCACTTGTGTATTCGAGCGGCATTGAGTTGATGAAGCGGCCCGGACCGACTTTACGCGTACGCTTACGCGAGACTGGTTCCACTACTGACATATGGCTTGTACCGTATCTGTGGCGGGCGGGTGACAGTTTCTCTCTCTTTAGTTGGTCTTCGCATTTTCAATGGAGGGCCCGAAAGGGATGCTTAAACATGCAATTATTGGATCGTTGTTGTGGTCATAAGATTCGTAGGTATGAAGCGGTTCTATTTACGAAAGCCCCAAGCCACGTAAAATATGCAAAAGATAAAGTAGAAGCGTCTAACTTTATTTTGCAGGGGCTATGTGATATGGTCAAGGTAGGTTTATTAAATTGTTTATAAACTGCGGGCGCCAAGAAGACCATGGCGCGATGGACTATATCACATTGCATTACATTTGATGTTTTGTGTGCATCTTATTTTGTGTGATTGTGTGTTACACGTCGGTAGCTGAATAAGATGATCCCTTCAAAATACCACTAGTGTTCTCCCTCCAACGCGCACCACCAATAAAGTTCTACGTTATGAGGCAGGCCGTGATGATCGGGTGTCATACATATCTTCGTTCGCATACAGTGGGTGTAAGCCATGTTGCACAAGCGTCAGCCTGGAGGTCTTTGGTGGCGAGCCTAGCATACTCAGAGGTATGGCCTCGGAACAGGAAGACCGAAAGGTCGAGCACGAGTCACAAAATTGGTGTGGCGGACGATTTTGTCTACTCCTGAAGTTGTGCCGCCGGCTTTGATGATGAGGGGTGGTGCAATGGATGGGGGTCGTGTAATCGCTTAAACGACCAGGAGGGATGTTCGTTTGAGTGGGAGTTATGTTAGTTATTTTCTAAAATACTATAACTCAAAATTATTATGAACAAAGTCTTATGTTGTTGCAAATTCCATTGTAGATGTCTCACCCCTCCTTTAACCTGAACCTGTTCATTGAGAAAGAGAAGTTTAAGACCGATGGGTCTAACTTCGTGTCCTGGTTCCGCGATCTGAAGTCCATCCTTGAAACCCACAAGGTGGCCTACATCCTTGATTCCCCCTTAGGTGATCTTCCCAGCACTACCCCGGAAATCGAAAGGATTGTCCATGGGGTAAAAGCGGAGATTTCTTCTTATGTCCAGAGTGGCATGCTCTTTGCCATGGAGGCTGACCTGCAAAACCGCTTCATGAACAAGGGTGCTTATGAAATAATCACTGAACTCATGGTTGTTTTTGCACGACAAGTCAAGGCTGAGACGTACGAGGCAACTGTGCTTTTCTTCTCAGCCTAGATGGAAGAGCACGGCAATATCAGTGAGCACTTGGCCAAGTTGTTTGGTTGCGCTCGACTTCTGAGTGATCTGGGAAGTGTGATCCCAGAGGAGTTGGTTATTGATAGGGCGCTGATCTCTCTGCCCCCTAGCTATAAGAACGCCATAGTGGACTACGGCATGAAAGGGACATCTAAACCCATGTCGGAAATCCTGAAGATGCTCGAAGTGGCCGAATTAGAAATCAAGCTGAAGAAGATGGAGGTAACCATCGGATCACCTGAGCGCAACTGCCCCAAGTATCTGGATGATAGGAAGTCTGGCAAGACGGTCGACAAAGAGCAAGGTATATTTGATATACATGTTATAGATGTGTACCTTACATCCGCCCGGAGCAATACGTGGGTATTTGATACTGGTTCTGTTGCTCATATATGTAACTCTCAGGAGGAGTTACGGAATAGAAGGCGGCTGGCAAAGGATGAGGTGACGATGCGCGTCGGCAACGGATCGAGAGTCGACGTGGTGGCTGTCGGCACGCTCCCTCTGCATCTACCATCGGGATTAGTTTTGGTTTTAAATAAATGTTATTTTGTGCCATTCTTGAGTGTAAACATTATAAGTGGGTCTTGCCTGTTACAAGACGGTTATTCATTTAAATCAGTGTCAAGCAATTGTGCTATGTATATGAATGATATCTTTTATGTTGATGCTCCCGAGAGTAATGGTTTATTCTTGTTGAATCTCGATCGTAGTACTCACATCCATAACATAGAGGCCAAACGAATTAAGTGTAGTGACGATACCGCCATGTTTTTGTGGCATTGCCGTATTGGTCATATTGGTATAAAGCGCATGAAGCGACTCCACTCCGATGGACTCTTGGACTCGTTGGATTTCGGATCCCTCGATACATGCGAACCATGCCTCATGGGCAAAATGACCAGGACACCGTTCAAAGGTTTCGTTGAACGGGCGTCGGATTTGTTGGGGATCATACACACAGACGTATGTGGACCAATGAGCGTTTCGACACACAATGGTTATCGTTACTTCGTCACCTTCACTGATGATTGAGTAGATACGGTTATATCTATTTGATGAAACACAAGTCTGAAACGTTTGAAAAGTTCAAAGAATTCCAGAGTGAAGTTGAGAATCAGCTTAATAGAAAAATCAAGCATCTCCGGTCCGATCGCGGTGGAGAGTACTTGAGTTTTGAGTTTGGCACACATCTGAAGAGTTGTGGCATAGTGCCCCAACTTACGTCCGCCGGAACGCCGCAGCGTAACGGTGTGTCCGAGCGACGTAATCGTACTCTACTGGATAGTATCCGATCTATGATGTCTCTTACCGATCTGCCAGTGTCCTTCTGGGGTTATGCGTTAGAAACAGCCGCATTCATTTTAAATAGGGCTCCGTCCAAATCCGTTGAAACGACACCGTATGAATTATGGTATGGCCACAAGCCTAAGTTATCGTTTCTGAAGGTTTGGGGTTGTGAGGCGTACGTTAAGAAACTACAGCCCGACAAACTCGAGCCGAAGTCGGAGAAAGTCGTCTTTGTAGGATATCTGCGGGAAACCGTTGGGTACACCTTCTACAACCAAGCTGAGGGCAAAACTTTTGTCGCGAAGACCGGTACCTTTCTAGAGAAGGAGTTTCTCGCGAAAGGAGTAAGTGGGAGGAAGGTAGACCTCGATGAAATCGTTGATCCTGAACTCGAGATTCCGAGTGGCGCAACGGAAGCAATTCCGGAAACGTCCTCCGTGGAAGGAGTGGGAGAAACTGTCGAGGAAGATGTTCTACCTCGTAGGTCTGGTAGATCTCGGATCGCACCAGAATGGTATGGCAATATGGTTTGCACCGTCATGCTAGTCGAGCAATACGAACCTACGAACTACAAGGAGGCGATGGAGAGTCTAGAGTCCGAGAAATGGCTTGAAGCCATGAAATCCAAAATAGGATCCATGTATGATAACCAAGTGTGGACTTTGGTGGATATTCCCGAAGGGCGCAAGGCCGTCGAGAATAAATGGATCTTTAAGAAGAAGACTGATGCTGATGGTAATGTGACCGTCTATAAAGCTCGGCTTGTTGCAAAAGGTTTCCGACAAGTTCATGGGATTGACTACGATGAAACTTTTTCACCGGTAGCGATGTTGAAGTCTATTTGGATTTTGTTAGCAGTTGCTTCCTATTACGATTATGAAATATGGTAGATGGATGTCAAAACAGCCTTCCTAAATGGAAACATTGAGGAAGAGTTGTACATGGTACAACCGGAAGGTTTTGTCGATCCAGGAAATGCTAACAAGGTGTGCAAGCTTCAGCTTCCATCTATGGATTGAAGCAGGCATCTCGGAGCTGGAATCTTCGCTTTGATGAGGTAATCAAAGGTTTTGGATTTATCCAGAATGTGGAAGAGACCTGTATTTACAAGAAAATGAGTGGGAGCTCGGTTGTGTTCTTAGCACTGTATGTTGACGACATATTGCTAATAGGGAATGATGTGGAACTTCTGAATAGCGTGAAGGAATATTTAAACAGTAAGTTTTCCATGAAGGACTTAGGAGAAGCTGCGTATGTTTTAGGCATAAAAATCTACCGTGATAGATCAAGGCGCCTATTAGCACTAAGTCAGAGTACTTATCTTGATAAAATATTGAGGCGTTTTCATATGGAGAAGGCAAAGAAGGGTTCTCTGCCGGTTATCAAGAATAAGATATTGCGTAAGGCGCAGTGTCCGGTGACGGAACTGGGTAAGGCCGAAATGACGAAACATCCTTATGCTTCAGCCATAGGATCGATCATGTATGCAATATTGAGTACTAGACCAGATGTGGCATTAGCTCTAAGTTTGACAAGCCGGTTCCAGAGTAATCCTGGAATGCCGCATTGGGTAGCTGTTAAGAGCATTCTTAAGTATCTCAATAAGACAAAGGAAATGTTCCTTGTGTATGGTGGCTGCGATGAGGAACTTGGCGTAACGGGTTACGTAGATGCAAGTTTCTGCTCAGACCCCGATGACAGTAAGTCACAGACAGGTTACGTGTTCAAGGTGAATGGAGGCGCCGTGTGCTGGAGAAGTGGGAAGCAACCCATAGTCGCACAATCTACAATGGAGTCGGAGTACATTGCTGCCTGCGAGGCCATGAATGAAGCTGTGTGGCTGAGGAAGTTCGTCATCGAACTTGGAGTGTTCCCGAGCGTGCAAGACCCCGTGGTCCTCTTCTGCGACAATACGGGTGCCATTGCGAACGCCAAGGAGCCAAGGTCTCACTCCACCGCCAAACACATTCTCCGACGCTTCCACGTGATACGTCAGTACGTACAAGAAGGCGATGTGAAGATTTGCAAAGTGCATACGGATCTGAATGTGGCAGATCCGCTGACGAAGCCTCTTCCACTTGATAAGCATGAACAGCACCAGTTAGCTATGGGTGTTAGGCTTTTACCAAGTTGTAATCTAGATTAAATTGTACTCTAGTGCAAGTGGGAGACTGAAGGAGATATGCCCTAGAGGCAATTAATAAAGTGTATTATTTATCATATCTCGTTTGTTCATAATAGGTTTTTGTGTCATGCTAGAACCGTATTAAGCGGAAACATTAATGCGGGTGTGATACGTAAACAACCAGGTCCCTAATAGCCTCTACTAAGACTAGTTTCGTTGCGCGATTGATGATCGAGGTTTCCCGGTCATAGGGCATGGCGCCGGTCGCCAATGAGAGTCATATCGCTGGAGAGTGATGTGATGTACATACCCAGATTTGGAGAACATAGTCGTTACACCTTTGACCGTGAGATCAACTCTTATTGATATTCCCCGAAGATACTTTGATTGCACCAAACGTCGTATCTTATTTAGTATGACAATAACGGTGATACTTTTGGGTATTGGAAAGGAGTATTGAGACGAGGGGTCAAGAGCGGGATTTGCCAGTCCGCATAGCAAGATAGATACTCTCGGGCCCACTCGGTGAGATCATGTCTAATGAGCTTGCAAGCATGTGACTAGGTCACGTAGACATGAGATCATGAACGAGTAGAAGATAGCGTCGTCGGTAACGAGGTCGGGATTAGGTATGGAGATATCTATGGAGCGATGCTCGGACGTGCTAAGTATCGCTATGGCAAAAGGTCTAAGACTTCACGTTCAGGTTTGATAGATGAAAGTCATTCGTTATATCTCAGGGATTAATTCAGGGGGTCCAGGCCTACGGATTAGTCGTTGATCATTGAGGAGTCTTGATCATACCTGATATTATATCGAACCGCTAGGGTAACACACTTAAGGGGTTTCGACAAGACAACCGGAAAGGAAGGAGATCACCGGGAACGTCCCGGGAGAGGTCCGATGGAGATCGGGCAGCGCCGAAAGAGTTTTCGGAGCTAGGAAATATTATATATATTATGTTTGATATTAATTAGTGTTATTAATATGCAAATATGATTTTATATATTTATTTTCGAATTTATTAAGGCAGATTTCCCTAAATGGGCCTTCCGGACGAAAGAAGGCCCAAGAGGGGAAAATTCCCTAGGGGAATTCGGTGGGGGCCAGGAGGGCCGGCCTAGGTGGGCCACAAGGGGCCCACCAGGGGGCCGGCGCACTCCCTTGGCCGAACCAGGCTGTGGGGGGTTAGTCCCACATTGCCTGGCTGGCAAGGTTGGCTCCCCTTGGGAGCCTATATAAGAAGGGGCACCCCCAGCCTTTTAATTCACCAATTAATTCCTGATTTCTCTCTCGATCTCGTGGTTCCCAAGTCGGAGCCGCGCCGAGCAAG
Organism: Poa annua; assembly: GCA_026929855.1. Taxonomy (NCBI): domain Eukaryota; kingdom Viridiplantae; phylum Streptophyta; class Magnoliopsida; order Poales; family Poaceae; genus Poa; species Poa annua. The sequence goes on along the minus strand of CM049431.1, from coordinate 70,421,010 downwards.
AGGAGTCGGGGATCTCCTCCACCATAGCCCGCTGCCGCGCTGCTGGTGTTCCGGTCCAAGTCTTCCGCTGCTCGTCCTGGACTGGAGCTTCGGAGGCGTCGTCTCCACCGTACGTGTGCGACTCCCTGCGAGGTGCTGCGCTAGCGGTACTCGGAGACCTGCTTCCTCCACACGACCTTGAGGTCGGCTACGTCGGTCTTCATCGACAACGTTTGTGCGGGAACGTAATCCCCGTTTTCGGTCTACAAGGGTACGTATTCCGATCTCCGTTCGTACTACTATATCTGCATAGAATAGATCTTGGCTAGTTTAAGGATATCGTTGCTAGGAATTTTTTTGTTTTCTACACACGATCCCCTTCAGTGACCTAGTCACATGTTTGCAAACTCATTTGACATAATCTCACCGAGTGGGCCCTAGAGTATCTATCCGGCTATGCGGACTGACAAATCCCGCTGTTGACCCCTCATCTCAACTACCCCCTTCCGATACCCAAAATTATCACCGTTATTGTCACACTATATAAGATATGACGTTTGGTGCGATCAAAGTATCTTTCAGGGATAACAATAAGAGTTGATCTCACGGTCTTAAGGCGTAATGACTATGTCCTATAAATACTGGGTATGTCCATCACATCGTTACACCTAACGATATGACTTCCATTGCCGACCGGCGCCATGCCCTATGATCGGAAAACCTCGATCATCAATCGCACAACGAAACTAGTCTTAGTAGAGGCTACTAGGGACCTGGTTGTTTATCTACCACACCTGTATTAATGTTTTTTGCTTAATACAGTTATAGCATGGTATAAAACATATAATGAACAATTGAGATATTGCCAATAAACTATGTTTATTAAGTGCCTCTAGGGCATATTCCCTTCAATGGCAATATGGTTTGCACCGTCATGTTGATTGAACAAGACGAACCTACGAACTACAAGGAGGCTATGGCGAGTCTGGAGTCCGAGAAATGGCTAGAAGCCATGAAATCCGAAATAAGATCCATGTATGATAACAAAGTGTGGACTTTGATGGATATTCCCGAAGGGCGCAAGGCCGTCGAGAATAAATGGATCTTTAAGAAGAAGACTGATGCTGATGGTAATGTGACCGTCTATAAAGCTCGGCTTGTCGCAAAAGGTTTCCGACAAGTTCATGGGATTGACTACGATGAAACTTTTTCACCGGTAGCGATGTTGAAGTCTATTCGGATTTTGTTAGCAGTTGCTTCCTATTACGATTATGAAATATGGTAGATGGATGTCAAAACAGCCTTCCTAAATGGAAACATTGAGGAAGAGTTGTACATGGTACAACCGGAAGGTTTTGTCGATCCAGGAAATGCTGAAAGGTATGCAAGCTTCAGCGATCCATCTATGGATTGAAGCAAGCATCGCGGAGCTAGAATCTTCGCTTTGATGAGGTAATCAAAGGTTTTGGATTTGTCCAAAATTTTGAAGAGACCTGCATTTACAAGAAAATGAGTGGGATCTCAGGTTGTGTTCTTAGCACTATATGTAGATGACATATTGCTGATTGGGAATGATGTGGAACTTCTGAATAGCGTGAAGGAATATTTAAACAGTAAATTTTCCATGAAGGACTTAGGAGAAGCTGCATACGTCTTAGGCATTAAAATCTATCGTGATAGATCAAGACGTCTATTAGCGTTGAGTCAGAGTACTTATCTTGATAAAATACTGAAGTGTTTCGGTATGGAGAAGACAAAGAAGGGTTCTCTGCCGGTTATCAGGAATAAAACATTGCGAAAGACACAATGTCCGGTAACGGAACAGGATAAAGCCGATATGACGAAACATCCTTATGCTTCAGCCATAGGATCGATTATGTATGCAATGTTAAGTACTAGACCTGATGTGGCATTAGCTCTAAGTTTGACAAGCCGTTTCCAGAGTAATCCTGGAATGACGCATTGGATTGCTGTTAAGAGCATTCTTAAGTATCTCAATAAGACAAAAGAAATGTTCCTTGTCTATGGTGGCTGCGATGAAGAACTTGGCGTAATAGGTTACGTGGATGCAAGTTTCTGCTCAGACCCCGGCGACTCTAAGTCACAGGCAGGTTATGTGTTCAAGGTGAATGGAGGCGCCGTGTGCTGGAGAAGTGGGAAGCAACCCATCGTCGCACAATCTACAATGGAGTCGGAGTACATTGCTGCTTGCGAAGCCGCGAATGAAGTTGTGTGGCTGAGAAAGTTCATCATTGAACTTGGAGTGTTCCCGAGCGTGCAAGACCCCGTGATCCTCTTCTGCGACAATACGGGTGCCATTGCTAACGCCAAGGAGCCAAGGTCTGACTCCACCGCCAAACACTTTCTCCGACGCTTCCATGTGATACGTCAATACGTACAAGGAGGCGATGTGAAGATTTGCAAAGTGCATACGGATCTGAATGTGGCAGATCCGCTGACGAAGCCTCTCCCGCTTGACAAGCATGAAAAACACCAGTTAGCTATGGGTGTTAAGCTTTTACCAAGTTGTAATTTAGATTAGTTTGTACTCTAGTGCAAGTGGGAGACTGAAGGAGATATGCCCTAGAGGCAATTAATAAAGTGTATTTCTTTATCATATCTCGTTTGTTCATAATATGTTTTTGTGTCATGCTATAACCGTATTAAGCGGAAATATTAATACGGGTGTGATGCGTAAACAACCAGGTCCGTAGTAGCATCTACTAATACTAGTTTCATTGCACGATCGATGATCGAGGTTTCCCGATCATAGGGCATGGTGCCGGTCGGCAATGGAAGTCATATCGCTGGAGAACGATGTGATGGACATACCCATATTTGGAGGACGTAGTCACTACGCCTTTGACCGTGAGACCAACTCTTATTGTTATTCCTGGAAGATACTTTGATTGCACCAAACGTCGTATCTTATTTAGTATGACAATAACGGTGATACTTTTGGGTATCGGAAAGGAGTAGTTGAGACAAGGGGTCAAGAGCGGGATTTGCCAGTCCGCATAGCAAGATAGATACTCTAGGGTCCACTCGGTGAGATTATGTCTAATGAGCTTGCAAGCATGTGACTAGGTCACGGAGACATGAAATCATAGACGAGTAGAAGATAGCGTTGTCGGTAACGAGGTCAAGCTAGATATGGAGATATCTATGAACGACGCTCCGACACGCTAAGTATCGTCATGGCAAAAGGTTTAAGACTTTACGTTCAGATTTGATAGATGAAAGCCATTCGTTATATCACAGTGATTAATTCATGGGGTCCAGTCCTACGAGTTAGTCATTGATCAGAGAGGAGTCTCGATCATGTCTGTTATTATATCGAACCGCTAGGGTAACACACTTAAGGGGTTACGACAAGACAACCGGAAAGGAAAGAGATCACCGGGAACGTCCCGGGAGAGGTCCGATGGAGATCGGGCAGCGAGGAAAGAGTTTTCGGAGCTAGAATAAACTATATATAATATGTTTGATATTAATTAGTGTAATTAATGTCTAAATATGATTTTATATATTTATTTTCGAATTTATTTAGTCTGATTTCACTAAATGGGCCTTCTGGTCGAAAGAAGGCCAAGAGGGGAAAACTCCCTAGGGGAATTCGGTGGGGCGCTTGGGTGGCCGACCCAAGTGGGCCAAGAGGCCCACTAGGGGGCCGGCGCACCAGCCTATGCCGCAGCAGGCATGTGGGGTTTAGTCCCACATTGCCTGCCTGGCAGGTTGACTCCCCCATGGGAGCCTATATAAGAAGGGACACCCCTGGCCTTTTAATTCACCAATTAATTCCCCAATTCTCTCTCGATTTCGTGATTCCCTTTGTCGGAGTTGCGCTGAGTTGAGAGGGGGATCTTTTCCACCATAACCCGCTGCCGCGCTGCTGGTGTTCCGGTCCAAGTCTTCTGCTGCTCGTTCTGGACTGGAGTTTCGGAGGCCGTCGTTTCCACCGTACGTGTGTAGCACCCTACGAGGTGCTGCGCTAGCGGTGCTCGGAGGTCTGCTTCCTCTACACGACCTTGAGGTCGGCTTCGTCGGTCTTCATCGACAACGTTTGTGCGGAAACGTAATCCCCGCTTTCAGTCTACAAGGGTATGTATTCCGATCTCCGTTCATACTACTATATCTGTATAGAATAGATCTTGACATGTTTTAGGGATATCGTTGCTAGGAAAATTATTGTTTTCTGCACCCGATCCTCTTCAGCCCTTTGGTTCATTCCCTACCCGCTCTTGAGTCTGGAGTGAGAGCATCTCTAGCAGACTCCCTATCTGTTTCGCATTTACATAATAACCGTTAATTTATGGTTTTGGACGAGAGAATTGCAGGCCATCCGGTTTCACGCCTCCGAAACACCAAATTCCCAGTTTTTGCAGCCCTCTCGAGCGCGATCCCCATCTGTTGAAAAAGTTGGCGCGAAGGACATTTCCCCTGTCCCAAGAGCTCTCCTACTCTGTTGCCTCCGCGCGTCGTCTCAGATCTCGGCCGCCACAACCCCTCCCTCCCAAATCAGGCCGACAGAAATGCTCCCACCTCACTGTCAAACATGTTCCCCTTGAAAGCTCATAAATCGACCGTGAAATCTCGTGAATCGACCGCGGATTCCTCACCGCCGCGTCCGTCTCACCGCCGCCAAGGTATGTGAACTTGTCCCGTCCGTTCGATTCTGTGTCCGTCCTCACCGATGCCGCTGGTAGTAATTTATGTCTCAGTCGCTTGTAGATGGATCCGTGCGAGGTGTTTTTTATGGAGGACGCCGTCTCGTCGGACGACTCTGACTTGGAGGAGTTGTTGGACGACGACATCTAGCAAACAATTATTCATTGAATTATTGTTGTATTGTGTGATGCTAAACATTGTTGTAATAATTCAGATTATTGTTGTATTGTATGACACTAAAATATTTCTATTTTTTTTGCTTCGTATGTGAAATATTGTATAAACTCTATGTCGCGGTTCTTGTTTGCGGGATGAAAACACTTGAAGCTGTTTTTTAAGAATCATTTGCTTTTCATGTCATGACTGAAATAAGTTTTTGTACATACTGAGTTGAAGTGTCAACCATTTGTCTCACCTTTTCTTCCAGGTTGTTTTTTGTTTGAAATTTGATGGGAGTAGATTAACAGGTTCATATTTACGTGAACATTGTAAATACTTTCATAACTTTTCAAATGTGAACTACTCCCTCCGTTCCATAATATAAGATGTTTTATTTATTTTCACATTTATGTACACATGTATCTGTGCACAGAGTTTTTTTTTAAATAATACGATTTTTTATTACAAATTTGGAATCTAGCGCGCGGAATAAGGGAATTCAAAAATAGGGCGCGGTCGGCTTGGGCCGTGCCGATCGGCACGGGCCGCGCCGATCGGCACGGGTCGTACCGAAACACCCCGGTCGGCAGTAGCCGTGCCGACGTATGCATGGTCCAACACATTTCGGAATGGGCCGTGCCTAAATGTTCTCAGAATTTTGTCCCTTCCCCCTTTCCGGCCATCCCGCCACCCTATCCCCCCCAAATTCTCCCGCCACCGTTTCCCGCCCAAATTCTCCCGCCACCGTTTCGCGCGAGAATTCTCCCGCCACCATTTCCCGCCCAAATTCTCCCGCCACCGTTTCCCGCCCGTTCCTCCCGCCCGGCACCATTTCTCGCCTCCGTTTTCACCTCAAATGTCCTATAAAAACCACTCTAGGCTAAGCGGGGTACTCTCAAAGAGCGTCAGCATGGTTTGTATTGTACCTTGTGAGAAGTGTGTGTCCGGCTTTCATATAGCCGCATCCGAGCAGCTAGCTAAGATTGTCACCTATTTGAAGGTAGATGGTAGGGAAATTCCACTTGAAGAAATTGTTGGTAGTGAGAGACATCTCGCTTTGCTAGGGGCGAGGCTATGCCGAGATGGGTTTCCGTATAGGACCCCAGAACAAATCCGTGCTGAAGTCTTGAGGCTTGCGGATAAGTTCGATAGGCATGTTACTAATGCGCCGATTCATCGGACTCAAGACATACGTGAGAGGTATGGTCGTTCATTTCTCTGGGTATACTCCAGCGATGATGACGACGATTTCATGCCGTCGTCAAAGGAAAAGCGGGCTGAAGCAGTGCGTAAGGGCAAGGAGAAGAAGGCAGAAACATCGAGGAAGGCTGCGGGTAAGAAGCCTGAATCATCGTCAAAGGGCAAGGGTACTAAATCTGCGGATGGTGCAGGCTGCATTGATGGGAGATAGGTAGAATCTTAATTTGTGTTATGTTGTATCTTTCTTTGAGTATCGATTAATTAGTAGTTGTACCTTCATTTCCTATTGTTGTGTGTTGTGATCGGTATGTAATCGAGGTTTGTTGTATCTTATCGCTTAATTAGTAGTTGTACCGTTTCGCGCCTCAAGGGAAAGAAGTAGCATACATATGTCTCATACATAGGTCTTACGGTACATGGAAAAGTAGCATACATATGTCTCTGATACGTAAAAGAATCAGTCCTCGTCTACCTGACGACGGTACCGCGTCCTCCTTCGCCGAGGGCCGGAAGGTGTTGCCGCATTCCGCGGCCTTGCAACGGCGCATCGTCATGCTCGTCGTCTGGCTGGGCTGTCTCCGGAGGTGGTGTCTGCTGAGTGGGCATCGGTGGCGAAGGCGCGTATGCCTGAGTGGTGTCCAAGTCGTACTGGGGAGAGTTGTACACCTGATCTGCACCTGCACAAGATAATATGTTAGTGTGAGTTGTCTGGATATAAATTATATATGTACGAGAAATTAAAAATTCTAACCTCCGTGCATTAGTTGCTGAGAGTACTGGCCCGTAAGATTGGCCATCTGCGGCTGGTGTGATGCTCCAACGAACTGTGGTCCGCCCCCATAACCGTACGAATATGGCATCCCGGTGAACGGTGGTGTGTGTGCCTGCCAGGATGAACTACCCGGCATAAAGAGTGGAGGCTGTGCAGGACCCGACATAAACAATGGAGAGTGTGAAGTTGCCGGCATAAACATAGTTGGCTGTGAAGGACCTGACGCATACACTGGAATCTGTGAAAGAGGTGGCTGGGATGGACCAGGGTCGATAACGTCGGGCTGGCGAGAGGTAGACGCAAATGTGTGATCTGTGGGGCGTATGCCAGGACTCTGCTGAGGTGTAAAACGTGGGCGTGGATCGTGCCGACGAGTGGTGTCACGGGGTGGTGATACCTGCGCGGCACCTAAGAGCCGTGCCGAGGAGTGCCGTGGGGGACGCTGGGGTGCATGACGTGGAACAACGTCCCCAGCATCGGTGCATGTGAGCACACCATAAGCACGTCGTAGCTTGTCCTGTAGACGCTTGAACCACGACTGGTGCTGGGCACCAACGACGGGGTAGTACGCATCGACGTCCGCCTGAATATCTGCTATGATGTCGGCCTGTAAAATATAAAACAAGTGTCAGATATGTTTTTACTGTAGTACGTACAATGCGTAGTAGAGTACTGAAACTAGACCACTTACCGCTGTGTTTCCCCGAGCCCCGATTCCCTGTGTTGGGTACATGGTCGTGATATCAGCCGCAGGAAGGTCGACAGGGTCGGCTCTCGTAACCAAATGAGTGCGACAGGCGAGCCTGTACGTCCGGAGGTACTCCTCAAAATCAGGAAGCACAAAGGGTGCGTCCGCGGGCCATAAATTTGCCGGATCCGTCGCACTCCCCCATTCTTGTATGTATGGTAGGATCGTCTGCATATAAGAAGCGAGCGATCTCTCTCCCTGCCGTCCTTTCCTGCGAAATGCACACATAGCATAAGTACGTACTAGAACAACACTAGTACCCCACATTTTAAATACAAGTTGTAGTTCTTACTTGTGCACGTGCTGAGGAAGTGTAGCTCTAGTAGGAGGCACCGGCCACTGGCGAAGTCCAAACTGTCTCATAACACGGTGTTGCGACATCTCCTCCACCAAGACGTCGAACACAATCCGACGTGTAGTCATCCAGTATGCACGGTCTCTGGTGCACAAAGAAGAAATCCCGCCGGGGTATCGTGCATGCATCCGCGACTCGTGATATGGCTCCCATATAACCTGGTGATGTGGCAGCTGATCGAACCACTCAGTGAACATCACGTAGCAGTTTCTCACAATGTTTCTCTTTGTGGCCGAACATATTGCATAGCAGGCACTGACGAGTGGAACCACCTGCTTCAGACTCATCCATATCATTCCGGATGCGCCGTGTCTGACGTCGTCCTCTACTAGTCCGCATGTTTGCTGGATGAGGAATGATTTCTCTATTAGCCTCTTCAACCGTGTTGAAGTTACCTTCAACTCGGAAACCTCTCATTTCCCCGGTCCATGTTTGAACCAGTGCGTCCTTCATGTAATATGGTGACACGAATGTGGCTGCATGCAAACCCAACTGACCACAAACTGCTAACACATGAGAGCATGGAAGGTGAAGAAGTCTGGGTTTGTTGCATGTGCACTCACAAGTTGGCGGATATCCGTCAGTAATGAACACCTCATGGGTTCTCTGAACGCTATCACCAAATCTGTCTGTCGGCAGGCGCACCTCATACCTAGCTTCTTCATTACCTACTCGAACCACGTTGTGGAACCGAGCCTTCTGTGTCTTCTTCTCCATGTATGTTCTTATCTTGCGACAGTAAGGTGTGCCAGGGTACCACTGACAATGATTCACGGCTTCCACACGTCTATCTCTGAAATAATTCATTGTTCCATGCATAATCCCCTCGACGAGAGCTGTAAGTGGCAGACCACGGTTACCTCGAAGGACAAAATTATATATCTCCGCAAGGTTGGTTGTCATGATGCCATATCTCGCTCCATGTGCATCGTGCAACAAAGACCATTTCACTGGCGGTTCTTTCTCTATCCATTCTTCAAAATTCCGGATGCGTGCTCCTTTCTTCCTCTTTGTGCCAGGTGGATCAATTCCAGGCAAATCACACAACCCAACTGGTTCTGAATCTTCGGCTACTGCCGCTTGTGCCGCCGCCACCTGAGCAGCAACTGCCGTCGCCTGTGCAGCTCTTCTTTCTTTCACCTGGTTCTGCGTGAATTCGGTGAGCCTCTGCCATAAAAAGTCATACTTCCGTTGCTGATTCACATTGCAAAGTCTTTTGAACAGATTCATAAGACGTTTACTCTTGAAGCAAGAATAAAAATTAGCACCCATATGTCTCATGCACCATCGACTCTGCACATCAGTCCACGGAGTTTGTTCATCATCGTCGGGCTGCTCTAGTTTCCTGATTGCCTTCAACAGACCTGCATGCCTGTCATGAAGAATACATACATTTGGCCTATCCTTCACAACACCGCTTTTCAACAGCCTCAGAAACCATAACCAGCTATCATAATTCTCACTCTCAACAAAGGCAAATGCAACAGGAACGATTTGTCCGTTGCCTTCCACACCTATTGCGGTAAGTATAACACCCTTGTACTTGCCCGTGAGAAATGTGCCATCGATGCACAACACTGGCCGACAATACTTAAAAGCTTCAATGCATATGGCGAAAGAGAAGAACATCCTGCCAAACACAGCCAACTGAGGCTGCCCAGGAATTTTTACTAGTTGGACTGTTGCCTCTGTACCAGGATTTCGCTCTCTCAACGTGGAAACCATTTTGACAGCATTATCATAAGCATCATAAAATGTCCCAAATCTCATTTCTAGAGCCTTCTGCTTCGCTCTCCAAGCCTTCCCATAAAGAATTTTTGTTTTCCATCTACTCTTAACTGCCAACTGAATGCTTCTCGCGGTCATGTCTTTCTTCCGCACTATCTCACTGAACAAGAGTCGTGCAATGAGAGTTGAAGACAGGTTTGGATGGTTCGGCATCGTACTAGAGATCTCACATGTGTGTGGTACGACATCTGAAACCACCCAAAGCACGTCGTACTTCGGTACGTGAGCATGCACCCTTGCTGGACAGTCAATATTAATGCAGCTCATAGTCAAATATCGACTATTTGACACCTCAGTACGGAAAACCCTTTGCGTGGACAATGCCCACTCAATCACGGCTTCCCTCAACTCTTGCTTTGTGTTATACTGGACTCCAATTCTTACATTTTTCCTTCGGTACTCCCATGCCGGATGATATCCATCATCCACAGCTGTCATATTCGACTTGTCGAGATCCCACGAGTGAGGAATCGGCAAAGTGTCGACATTCCAGGACTCAGGAAGCGGCACATCTCCAACATTATCTTCTTCATCATTATCTACCTCATCCTCATTTCCAACATCTTCATCACCTGAATCAAGATCTTCTGCAACACCATCCTCATCTTCAGCCAACATCTCTTCTTGCATAGTACCTTCATACTCATCCGCATCAGCCTCTCCAAGTGGCGGAGGCCCTTCCGACTCAACACTGAGTGATGGCTCATACTGTGCAGGAATGTCCACATTTTCTGAATGAGTAGCATCACTGCTCTCTCCATGCTGAAAATCTCCGCCTCCTTGTTCTAAATTGTTCTGCTTCGGATAAAATATCAGTAGGATTTCTGGTTGGGTGCCTCGCCGTTTACATGATGCTAGCCAAGCTATCCACTTACCAGTTCGATCCAGCGGTAACAACTCCCGAAAATTATTTGTACGGGATTTGCACCACACTGACTGAATCTTAACCGTAAACATATTAGGATTATACCCAAAATTTCCAGTGAAAAACTCCTGCACTGCTGCTATTCTAGCTCTCTCTGGGTCTGGCAACTGCATCACCATATTGTTAAATTCACTAAGATCAACCCCAGTCTCCGTAACACGGACATTACCGGCGCCGAAGTGCACAACAAAATCAACGACTTCCATTACCTAAACAAATTAATTCCGTCAAATAATACGCTACAAAATATTGCGACAACCAAAAATATTACCAATATTACTAATAGTCCTTATCAAATAATAACAAAGAACCGACATACACCCATAAATATCGACCGTCACACTAACCACCGCATCCATCGGACAAAGTAATTTATATAACAACTTTTTAACGTATCCATCCGACATAATTATTTATACAACTATATTAACGCATCCGTTTAACATAAATCTAAACTACTTCTAACGTTTTTTTCCGACATCCACCGACAACATAACATACAGCCACCGACAAACTATTTGTACATTTACAACTATCACATGCACCGACGCAAAAAATTTACAGATAACTCATACATAATACTAAACAAGATTCATCTAGTGATTACTTAGGGTTTACCCTTGACGCGTGGAAAGCCCGTTTCTTCCGTTCCCGGCCTCAATCTACCGCCACCACTGCTCCACCACCACACCTCCTCCTCCAACACGAGCTCTCACCGCTATCTCCACCTCTTCTTCTCAAAACGAATCCACGAAGATCTACTCCAGGAACAGATCCTTCAAGCCCTACTCCTGCTCTCTCCTTTCCTAACAATCTAAACTGCTCACACTAATTATTTGGACAAGATTTTGCTGAGTATTCGTGGGGGAGGAAGAACAGAGCTTGCTGCAAGGGGAGGAGGAAGGAGAAGAAGAAAGGAAGGAGGAAGAAGAAGGAACCGGCGCGCCGGCGCGCGGGGGCTTTATCTAGCCCAGATCGGCACGGGTGGTGCCGATCAGCGCCTGTGCTGCCGAAAGGGGGGGCAGGCTCTGCGCGCGTGCAGGCGCATGCAGCTGTCGGCCTGGGTCCTGCCGACGTAGTCATTTCGGCACGGGCCGTGCCGATCGGCACGGCTCACACCGACCGCGCCCTAGTTTTGGAATTCCACCCCTCCGCGCGCTAGATTCCAAATTTGGCTGAAAAAAACCTATTATAAAAAAAAAAATCCCTCTGTGCACATGTATCTATGAATGTTTTAGTTTTATAAAACATCTTATAAAACGGAGGGGAGGGAGTAGAAACCTTGCGATATGATTATATGAAGGACAAACAAAAATCTTAACTAGTGCACTGCACGACGCAGGAGAAGCTGCCAAGGCGCCAGGCACCCAAATCAAGGTAACGAGCAGTCGAGCACCGCTGCTGCTGTTGCGTCATGTGATCCTGGACCATGGCACGGATAACAAACTCCGGGCGCGCGAGCGGTTGGGCGGCTCTCATGGCGACGAAATCCCGTCGAGCCAGCAGCACCCGGCTGCGCCGGCTTCACACTCACAGCTGAACCGGCCGTCTTCGTTGACATGAGGTGACGATGGTAGGAGTAGGACCGAGGACGGTGAGGATGCGGCCAGCTTGCTCTGGCACCGGCAGAGCACCGGCTCAGGTTCCCTAGAGACGATGCCGGGCTGTTCCAGGATCGATCTCGTTGCCGTCGCCTCTTGGGATTCCTCCTTGGTCGTGTTTCGCTGGATTGCCTGCCGTAACTGTGAAATTTCCCTTCCTGCTCTCGCGAGCGCTGCTTCGAGATCTTCCCTCTTCTTCACCTCCTCCAGGTACAGCTCCTCGTGCACTTTGGCCTGCAAGGTTTCAAAGTTCCGGTAAAAATCACGAAGTAGTTTGAAGTTGTTTGGAACCGGAATTCGTCTGTTTATTGTTACGCATAATTTATCGAATTGATTTGGCTCCATTTTTTGAAAAAAGTTTGGTTTATGACAAGGAGTTACTTTCTGGAGAGACGAGGCCACTTCTTCTTCTGCCTTCTGGCGCCGGCGAGATTCTTTCAGGGCTCTGTTCATCAGGTCCTCGGCTGCTCTGCACGCCTTTCTGATTTCATCATAGAACCCCAACTCAATTTCGATGTCATCATCCTAGAAATAGAAAGGAAAAGTAAAACTTCTTAAGCTGTCACCCTATCATTCTTGCAAGCAGCAGTGTTTACAAAATCAGAAGATGCTGGCTAACGATCTGACTCGCCTCTTCCTGGTGAGTTGACAGATGCAGAACTTCATGGCCAGGACAAGGGAGCAAAGGTGCAGTAACAGCTGATGATGCAGTTTCTTCTTTGCTGTCCCTACAAGGGAAAACAGTGTCAGTTTGCTCAAATCAAATTAAGGTGAAGATATTGACTAAAAAAATACTACAACTAAAAGACATAGATTTTATAAAACTCCTATTTTTCACAAGAAAACAAAGATCGAACGCTGCGTCATCAATTTTCTTTACCTGGTGCAGATTAACTGATCCTTGCAGACGAACCAAATCTTGCATGCTGGATCAGCTCTCTGCATGACCGCCGCTGATGTCGTGCACGTAGGTCTGTCCAGTTTTCTGGAACAGAGAATGGAAAAATCATATACCCCGTGAAAAGAAAATTTGTTTCTGAACTTGCTGGTCTACCAATAAAAGCGCAGAACATGTCTGAATTTGCAAGAAACAGAGTTCTGTCGACAGTATCAGATGCCATACCTGGAGTAGTGCCTGTCCGCGGCAGCCGCAACTACGAGCTCGGTGATTCCACGAACGCTAATGAGCTCGACGAGACCGGACGCGGCATCTTCCTTCTCAATCACCAGCTTCTCGCATTTCACCTGCAATTTCCGGCACTGATGGACGTAGTCGTCCAGCATCTTGTCCGCCTTCTCGCGCGCCATCATTCTGAACGAGCTCACAAGCTCGGTGCTCAGCTTGCTCGCATGGAACTTGGCTCCCACTGAGATTAATGATCAAAGAAGAGAGAAATGGTCACCGACGATCCAGAGTCCGGACGGCCAGCCGGAGACGTGCAGGTGAGATGAAGGCGGCGAACACGTACTGACGGGGATCATTTGCGGCGGGACATGCACGTGCGTGACGACGACCGTGGTGGATCCGCCTCCGCAGAGATGGGTGAGAGCCCACGCCAGCGTCGACCGACCCGCCCTGGGCTCCGCCGGCACTACGACGAACACCTTCTTGATCGTCTCGTCCGCCGCCGCCCCGGCCTCCATCGAGTGATCGATCGATCGCCTCTGCCGCCGCTAGCTTCTGCTCGCTTCAGGAACACGCGGTTGAGGACGGGTACTATGCACTATGCAGGCTGCTGCGGAGTGCGGACGGAGCACGAAGAGAGGAGACTTTGGACCCGCGGAACGGGAGGGAGACGGTGGCGCGTCGCCGTGGGAGGAGCAAGAGGCCACGGGCCGGACGCAACAGCGACGTGTAGGAAGGCAGGGACACGGAGGAAACGACCGACCATCGGTCGACTTCCAAGGTCAGGTTGTTCTGAAGCTCACTTGTCGCATCACGCACTTCTGCTCATTCTCTCTTGTCCAAATAAGTAATGTGTCTTATGTGTCTGACGAGGTCACTAGTAGTTTTTTTTTATTGTCAAAAAAAAAGGTCACTAGTAGTTTTCGCTGCTCAGCAGGAGTAAAGATGCTGAGAATCTGGCATCAGATGCTGAAGCCTGAACTCTGCCGCTTCGAGCTTCCTAAGCTTGGTTTGAGGTTGTCAAACTGTATTTTATTTTATTTTATGTGTTCTGCAGTCCGGAGTAAGATGATAGTCACACAAATAGACAACATAATTATTAGCTAAATCGAAGAATAAGAAAAATAGGTAAAACATGCAAAGACTATCATGATTACTAACAACACTAGCATCGACTATGCGATGTTGAAAAAGAACATAGTAGTATGTGTGAAAGTGCTTCAAAAAAATCTAATCGCCCCTCTTCCGTACAAGATGGGAACCAGTTGTTCGTGCAATGCTCTAAAACCGGATTAGTAATCTCATACATTGTTAGTGTGTGACTTGTGTTTACGGGGTGATGGGTGACCTCTTTTATAGACAGGGTAGGAAGTGAACCGTCTGAGGGAAGCTGAAGTAGAACAATATGCAAGACATTTCAGTTTCGTCCACTAGTGCCACGAGACCCTCCGGTTTTGTCCTCCACTAGTTTCAAATTGCAGTGCGTCCATTCAAATTATCCAGTCTCAAATTCAGTGCGACAGTTCAGATTCATCGATTCATAGGTGGAAAAAAGAAGAACAATGTGTGTTCCGGTTGGTGGAGGTGGAGGAGCGCAGCTTGTTTTATTCTTCTCGTACTCATATAAGTGTTAGAACAACATCATTATAAGCAGGTCCACAAATTACTAAACTAGTAAGTGTGAAACGAAACTCTTAGTCACACCTCTTATATAAGAATGAGCCAAATGAACCTCTGTGATTTATAGGAATTATTGAAACAAATTCCAACAGAATTATGCCCTTTCCAAGCAAATGTAAGAGAATTTGGCCTTTCTAGAACACCTTACAGTGCTAGTGGCCGGATTTGCTCCGTTACTTCGTCCAAAGTCCCAACAGAGAAGGTGTATACACGAAAACAAAAGGTTTTACTAATGAGCTTAGCACTAAGTTAATTTCATACTCGTCAGATTTGTATGAAGATTCGTACATCTATTTTTTTTTTGTCGGCAGCTATACGGGCTGGGAAAGGGCTACACCTGTTTGGACCTTTTTCTCTTTGTGTGGCTGGTCTAACTAAGGTTGCAACTGAGTTTTTTTTTCACTAAGTGAGGGTGTAGGTATTTTACTAGTTGTAAGTGAGATTATAACTGAGATATTTTTCATGTCGTAAATTAGATTGCAACTGAATATTTTAAATCATGTTGTAACTGAGTTTTTATCTGTTGCACGTGGTTTTGTAGCTGAGAATTTTCAATTCCAAATGAGGTAGAGCGAGAAAATTTACTTTTGAAGAAGCAAAACCAAAACATTTCAAGTCTACAAGTTAAAAGGCAACCGGCCAGGCCCCTAAAACCGTTCATGTGTCATTGAGAAGGCAGTGCCTACTAAAGCACGATGACTAAAATTAAACGGATAAAACCAGTTGTACAAAATATGGTTGACGTCTACGCGTTAGACAGACAAAAAAATAATAAAGAGATAGAAAAACACGTGTGGAGTGAAATAAGAGGTCAGGCCATCATTTCGAGCTGAAATCATACAATTCATCTGTGATTCCATGCCCAACATGTTTGACTGTCATAAAATTGGACGTGTCGTTTTATTTCAATTAAAGTAAATGTCCTTTTTATACGTTATACGTTATGCCAATTCCTATCCCTAACTCTGTCATTTTATCTGTCAAATGGAATAAAATGTGCGAATACAATGAAATGATCAGTGTCAAACGACATTTACACGAACTATTTGGAACCGAGGGAGTAAATGCGTGCAATCGTACATGTAGATCGCGGTATCGCCTCTGCAGCAGTCGAATCAAGGAAGCGGGCACTGTCTGCCGCTGCCTCCTCGTGCAATTTGGTTCACAGCGCGAAGAGCAAACTCCAGGGCGAGCTCGCCGATCGCGAGCCAACGCCTGACCGCGTCGGCGTCGTACCTACCTGACAAATTCTTCACCGGGTACGGGATCAGCCGGTTTTCTTCCACCATTCACCAAGGAAAGGGCTCAGCCGGTTGCCAGGCCGCTGCTCTGAAATCGGATTTCACCGCGTCGTCGCCGCCGACGACTCCTAGGATTGGCGATCTCGTAGGCGTTGCCTCCTGGAGTCCCTCCGTAGGTGCGTCTCGCCGGCCGAAAGCTCGCCTTAGCTGCGCGATTTCTCTCTCTGCTCTCGCGAGAGCTGCTTCGAGCTCTTCCCTCTTCTTCACCTCCTCCAGGAGCAGCCCCTCGTATACTTTCGCCTGCAAGGTTCAAAGGTCAGGTCAAAGTCTGAAAACAAAACACAAGTCTGATTTTTTTGTTCGTGGGTCTTGCACTGATGTTTGTTTTTAATTGTTCTGATCCGACCCAATTTCTAGGTAAGGCATTACTTTCTGGAGAGATGCGTCCATTTCTTCGTCTGCCTTTTGTCGCCGACAGGATTCGTTCAGAGCTCTCTTCATCAGCTCCTCCACTGCTCTGCGTGCCTCTTCAAGCTCATCGTCGAGCCCCATTTCCCTCTCAATGTCATTGTCACCCTGGAAAAGTTAGAAGAAATCAAGAAGCACACATGATGAATCCTGTCATTTTTCCAAGTAGTATTGTCAAAATAAACAAAAAAAATCAGAAGATGGGTTTGCATGCACCTTTTCCTCCCAAACGGTAGGGGGCGAAGGTGCAGAAACAGCCGATGGCACCTCCTTGTCCCTACATTGCATGACTGATTGACTCAGCAGTCTGCTAAACTAAAACCCATAAACAAGACTGGGCCAAGAGATATTTGCTGCTACTATCAGACATTTATTTTTACCTGATATAGATTAGCTTCTGCTTGCAAACAAACCAAATCTTGCATGATGGATCAGCTCTCTCCATTACTTCTGTTGCTGTCTTAGAAACAGGTCTGTTCAACTTTCTGAAACCGAAAACGAGAATATCTATCTGTTTCAGAACTTCCTGTAGATCCTATCAAAAGAGAAAGAACACAGAACATGTCTGGGTTTGCAGGAAAACAGAGTTCTGTTCTGCCAGATTATCATACTTTGAGTACTGCTTGTCCGCGGCACCTGCAATTACCAGCTTGGTGATTCCATGCAGGCTTATGAGCTCGACGAGACCGGACGCGACATCTTCATTCTCAATCACCAGCTTCTCGCATTTCACCTGGAATTTACGGAAACTGTGTAAATTGTTAAGAAGAAGTACTACTCCAGATGGGATCGCGCGCGCCCCTTAAAACAAGAAGAGATCAACTAAAATGACACCTTGATTTCCGAGCACTGACGGATGTAGTCGTCTAATATGGCCTCCGCGTTCTCACGCTCCGCCCTTCTGAACAAACGCACCTGGTCCGCGGCCATCTTACTGACATGGAACTTCACTCCCACTAATTAAGGAGATTTTAGGACAGGATTAAACAGTTGATGAGATGAATTAGTTGGTAGACAAGCAAGGAGAGACACGAAGGAGGAACGCACGTACTGATGGGGATCGTCTCCGGCGGGACGTGCACGTGCGTGACGACGATCGTGGTGGCTCTGCTGCTGTAGAGATTGCCGAGAGCCCACGACAGCGTCGACTGCCCCGCCCTGGGCTCCGCCGGCACCGCCACAAACACCTTCTCCCCCTCCGCCGCCGCAGCCACCTCCATCGAGCGAGCGGGCGAGCAATAAGATCTTCTTGGCCCTCAGCTAGTCAGCTCCTTGTCCTTGTCGCTTCGATCCAGGCGGAGCTCTCGTTAAAACTTAAAACCGCACGGTCGGCAACTTGCCAACTTGTGTGAGGGGGCCGGCCATTGGAGGAGCCGACGATGAGAGAAGAGGGAGGAGACTTTGGAGCTGGGCGGAAACGGTGGCGCATCGCCGTGACTGTACGCGACAGCGACCTGATGCCGGGAGACGACATGGCCATTGGTCAACTCGAAAGGCCTTGGCTCTGAACTACTTTGCTCCTTCTGTGATCATCTTTGTAAAATGCAACTGAGTATTTGATCCATTATCTGCCTCCGACTGATCCGGAATCTGCACGGCAGGGGTTGAAGATGCCGGGGAATATTGCGTCGTACACTGAACCCAGAGCTCATTCCAGTCTGGTCGTGCCGGTTGGTGCTGTATCATACACTGAACCTTTTCTTCTTCCTCAATGAAGAAAACAAGGGAGACTTATTCTTGAAAATAATTGAAAAAGTCCTAGTTGCCACGTTTTTGATAATGCCAACATCCAATACAAAACTCATCTGACAAGAATGATACTCCATTAGATAATTAGTTCAAATAAAAAAAGAGGGAAGGCCGTATAAAACAATGGAGTTTTGGCTGATGTCTAGGATTCCTATGGCGGCGACGGCTCCATATTCCTCCGTCTGGTTGATAACAACAAAGTTAGTGACAAGAGATAGCCTCAACAAAAGGAACCTGGATAAAAAAAACTGATTAATGATTATTCTTTTATGTTTTGAAAAGAAAATAGTGCAACACTTGTTTTTTTTACGAAACACAGTACAATGCAGACACTCATAAACTTATCGTTGAACAAATTTTGCAGGCTATGAATGCTTTCTTTGATACCCACTCAGCCACTCCATCCATGTACACAAGGCGATTTTTTTTAAAGTCAAACATGCTTAAGTTTCACAAAAAATATAGAAATATTAACTTCTACGATAAAAATAGATACTACTGAATCTATCATGAAATATATTTTCATAATATATTCATTGAGTATTGGAGATGTTAATCTTTTTCAGTATAATTGATCAAACATAAATACATTTGATTTAAGCCAATATTAAGTGTCATCTTATACATTGACGGATGGAGTAAGCAGCTACAAAATAATGTAGGTGTAGTAGGTTAATTTTGGGTTGATAATCAAACATCATTCTACCATAAATGTCGTGTGTGTTGATATTCTTTAAAAACATATGGAAGCTTATAAACATTGTTTCATATGTTGAATATTGGCTAGATATAACACTTCTTATTGAATGAACTGTAGATCAATAAATTTGGAGGTGGTGTTAGTCTTCTTCGATACTCCCTACGTCCATGTATACAAGACAAGTTAATTTTCTCTTACGTCAAACTGGTCTAAGTTTGATCAAATTTATAGAAAATATGAACACATATAGTGCCCATTCAGCATATAGTGAAATATGTTTTCATAAAAAACATCTCCAACTGTAGTCACCAAACAGACCTACTTGCCAAGGAACAATAAGGCAAAAGGAACAAGGGGGACCAGCCGTCTTGCGTCTTTTCCGGTGGTTAGGGGAACCCGGTCCATATCCCTGACAAAGGAACACGAGGAAGACGAAGGGAAACAAGATGGAAAAAGAGAGGATCAAGCTTGAAGCCGAAGCCGCCAATTTTGGCAAGAAGATTGAGGAGATGGTCAAGTCTAAGGAGGTGTACATGGACAAGACATTGCAAACAAATGTGCTATTGGTCAACAAGAAGAATGCCATCAACCAAGCAAGGTGGGAGGCGATCCGGGAGGATGACAAGCGCAATGCGCAACTTTAGAGGAGAGGAGGCTCACGCTTGAAAAGAAGAAGGGAATGATGGAGCTCATCGCCGACGAAACCAAGACGATGATGATGGATCCGAGCACCATGAATGCCTTCACAAGAGACTAGTGGGATATGAAGAGGGAGGAGATCATGGAGAGGAGGAGGCTAGCGCGTCTTCATGCTCATGCCCACGGTGGAGGTACTCCGGTGAGTGGCTCAGGCGGTGATATCAACAGTGACATTGCATGATCTTCATGATTCATGGTCGTGGTGTTTCTTTTTGTGTCAACTATGATATGGATTTGTGAAAGTATGCAAACTATGCGTGATATTTTGTTGATCCAAAAATCTAGATGCTAATTTTCATTTGTCGTTTTATGGGTTCAGTTGTTGCCACGTCACACTTAGAGATGCTCTTAGGAGATACACGGCGAGTGTGTTGACTGTTGAGACATCAGATAATTTGTTTTGAGACATCAGATCATCTACTGCTGGGCCATTGTTCGGTCCAGTCAGGCCTTTGAGTTTCTTGGCCCATGAGCCCTCGCTCTGTTCTCACAGAAAAATAAAATCTAACCCTCTCCGCCGTCCACCGGAGCACCACCGCCTTCGGAGAAAATCCTCACTCAATCTCGTCGTCATCCTCCTCCGCTGCACCGCACTGGCGTAGAGGGATTGCGAGGAGATCCATCGTAGCTTGGATTCGTTCGTCCCTCAACCAACCCAGTTCGCCGCTGATTCGCTTGCTGCTCGGCGGAACACCAGTAGCACCGCAGCACTTCGTCCTGCAGAGATTCAGAGGGGTTCAACCCAACCCGCCCCCATGTCCGCACCCGCGGCGAAGCAGCGCGCGGAGGAGGAGGAGGCCGAGCGCCTCCTCGCGGCCGCCAAGCTGAACCCGAACGACGGCGGTCCCTTCCGCTCCCTCGGCCACCACTACGCCCGCGCCGGCGACGCGCAGCGCGCGGCCAGGTGCTACCAGCGCGCCGTCGCGCTCGACTCCGACGACGCTGAGGCAGGGGTGGGTGTGAATGAATGAATGCGTGTCCTATCCATACGCATGCCAGTGCACTGATGGTGTTTGTTGGTTGGTTTGCTCGTGGTGGTGTTTTGATTTTTTTTCATCTGACTTGTTTTTTGTTTGCGGTTTGTTGAGTGCAGGAGTCGCTCTGCGATTTGCTTGATGCGGAGGGGAAGGAGAGCTTGGAGCTTGCTGTGTGCAAGGAGGCTGCCGGCAAGTCGCCGCGTGCATTTTGGGCCTTCCGGAGACTCGGCTACTTACAGGTGTTCTTCAGCAGCAGTTGCTTTTATTCATTATTGTTTGAAGCGATAATGGCAATATCATCATACGCTAATCGTTATAATGGACTAAATACATTTGAATTAGGTCAGAACCTCAATAGTTTTGAACTCATCAATACAAGGGCCTTTTTGGTTCCCAGGAATTAAAAAACATCAGGAATAGGAAAAGTGTGGGAACAGAATGTCATGGCGATCCTACAGGAATCGAATTCTTAAAGAGATTCCTGCAGCAACGAGTGGGGTGTTCTTCTAGTTAATACTTACAATCAGTGCAATAAAATCATCTGATAGTAAGTTTCAAAAAAAAAAAATCATCTGATAGTAAAAAAGAGTGTTGCAGCAGACACTAGATCAGTAAGAACCATAGCAGTGATCGCTGCACTAGTTTCTTAGGATACTAATCTAGGAGCAAAGTAACTAGTAGAGGAAGATCAATGAAGTTGTAGATGCTCAATATACCAGGGGATTACAAATGCATAGAATTGTAGAGTAAGTAGAAGACCTTGTCTTATATTTGGTCTAAACTCTCAAGTATTGCCATGGAGCAGAACTAGTTCGCTCACCAGTTGGATTTGCAAAAGTACATTGGAGGCAGAATACAAACTGTGGAGCCGAGGTTCTGATTGAGGCAAGGATAGAGCTCGGAGATGATGCCAACTGTGCAATACTGATGGAAAGAGGCCGATGAGTCGTTTGTGCTTCTAAGAGGACACCAGTAAATAACAGCTGTGGGCAATGGATCCATGATTGCCTATGTAGCGCAAGCCTTACCTTGGTAGAGTTAACAATGGTATACTGGCTTCTATTTTTCATCTTTGGCAAGGTATATTTGCGTTGCTGCATGAATGGAAATATAGAACAAGAAAAGTGCCTAAGCATCTGGCCTGACAGTACAACACAGCTGTCTAGAATGAGCTTTTTCATAATAACTATTGAATATTCTGTTGCCAGCCAGTTCAGAGGGTTCTCCCCAGGTCATTTGCCATATGGCCCTGTGGGTAGGGTATACATTGCCTGTGTTAACTCGTTTTTTAGTTAACCGGGCTGGTTCAGGTCTTGTTACATGGGCCCATCTTTGCGTTTTCTAGGCGTAGAGCCCTCTCTCCACGCTTTAAGAATTGCAATGCTTTGTATTCTTGGATCAAGGAGCTACTAGTGTTTTTCTAAGAGTTATATGCGTGGGTGGTCCTAATTCTTTCGCCAAAGTGTCAAGTGAGCTCTAAATCTTTCAAAATGCACATCGAAGTCCCATATATCATTTACTCGTTTGGCGGAGCACCTAATTTGACCTGACCATCGCTGACTTGCCTGCGTGGCGCTTTGACCACGGACACGTTGACTTCAGTTTACAAAAAATTCCGTATGAGTTATATTTCCTCTAAATCACGGTGCCGCGCTGCCGCTCTCTCCGCTGGGCTGCAGCTGAGTTGGAACAGCTCACCATCGCCGTCTCTGCCTAGAAGCCTCGGCCTCCCGTAGCAGATGCCGCGGAGCTACCACCCGTGCCGCTCGGTGAGGTGGTTCCGACATCGCCGACACCGGGGAAGAGGACGCCGCCGCAGGCACGCGTGCTCAAGCTCTTCCGCAGCTAGCACATATTTACGTACACGAGCTGTGAGCTAGGTGGTAGGTGGATGGATTGGTGGCCGGAGGTGTGGTGCAGTGGTGCGTGCAGCCGATGCGCACCAGTACGAGGGAGGAGCGAGGCGGGATGCTGCCACCTGCTGTGCACGCTCGTGACGAGGAGGACCGGAGGCCCGGATGGCGCGGGGATCGAGCTAGGGAGGCAGCGGCGCACGCTTCTGCCTCCTCTTGCTGCTGCCGGCCCGAGGCCCAGATCGAGGCGGGGAGAGAGGAAAAGGCTCCAGCGTGCGGTGCATGGGCTCGGAGCTGCCGGCCAGCAACCAGATCAATTAGCGACGTCTGGGCTCGATTCCTTCTACATCTAGGACGTAGTTGGCGGCGACGCACCTATTGGACATGGTGGAGATGTTCGGGGTGGAGTGTATCACTGGGATGGTGGTGACACCCAGCTTCAGAGCCGCAGAGCGTGCTCATGGCGAGCTTCCTAGCGAGCAACATTAGAGAGGAACATCAGCGTTATGAGAGGGATATAATAGGACCTCCGATGAACGACTTAAAAATATATGGGACTGTTATGTGCATTTTGAAAGATTTAGGACTCACTTGGCACTCCGGCGAATGAATTAGGACCGCCCGTGCATTTAACTCATGTTTTCAACTGACGGTGTAAAGCTTGTGTAAAGCTTGTTAATAGTTTTCTTGTGATTATCTGTTCGGTGTGCTCTAAATTTTGTACCCAAACACATCCTTACTAAGTATTGACATGCTATGAAAAATTTAGGTTCATCAAAAGAAATGGTCAGATGCTATACAAAGTCTTCAACACTCAATACGAGGTTACCTGACTTGTGCAGATCTATGGGAGGTGTGTTTTATTGCCTTCTCTTTCCTTGCCAAACTGATGAAACATAAGTCATACATTCTATATTTACTGCATACTTGATTTAACATTCCATATTTGGTATTAGGCACTCGGTCTCGCATACCACCGCTTGGGCATGTTTACTGCCGCAGTAAAGGTGAGCTGTTTTCATTTTTAAGTGTCGTAAACAACTTTGATGTGTTGTATCGAGTCTTCTGAATATGCTTACTTCAGTTTTCTTTGGCAGTCGTATGGGCGCGCTATTGAACTTGATAGTTGCAGGGTCTTTGCGTTGATTGAAAGTGGAAACATTCAGCTAATGCTTGGTTATTTCAGAAAGGTAGGAAATATTTTCAGCTGATGGGGTGTTGGATGCACACGGTTTTATTAGCAAATGCAAATTTAGTAGTGCATCGATGCAAACTCTAGTACTGCTATGGGTAATAATATCTGTGATATTGCACTTGTTGCAAATATACAATAACAGGGAGTTGAACAGTTTCGTTCTGCCTTGGAGATGGCTCCTCGTAATCATTCTGCATACTTTGGGCTTGCTTCTGCATTGCTTGCTTGGTCAAGGCATTGTGTAACTATCGGAGCCTTTACATGGGCAGCTAATCTGTTAAAGGTATTGTAGTATATTCTTTGTTTCATATTAATGACATTTCATGTCCATGTATCGCCTGAGCATTGTTTCATGTAGGAAGCATCAGAAGCTGCTAAAGTTTGCACTTCCTTGACTGGAAACCTTTCCTGTGTTTGGAAATTGCATGCAGACACTCAGGTACCTCTATTACCAATTTACCATTAATAATCATTTAAATTTGTTTTGCACCTTATAACTGGAAGTATTCTATTTAACCATCTATGTCACACACTTTATGTCAGCTTGCACTTGCAAGATGCTTTCCGTGGGAGGATGGGAATACCAAGAGGAGCAGGGATGAGCAGATTTTCAAAGCTTCTGTCCTTGAGTGGAGAAATACATGTTTATCAGCTGCAAATGGTGCAAAACTCTCTTATCAACGAGCTTTGCATCTGACCCCCTGGGAAGCTAATATTCACATTGATGCTGCTATTTGTCTCGATCTCATTTGCACCATGGAAGAAAATAACTCTGTAGACCCCATAGTTTGGTAAATTTCTTTGTTCATCACATTTTTTTGCCAGCTCCTTTAAGAGCTTTTCTCATGACACTATGTTTTCTTACAACAGGAAGCTTCCAGAGAAAATGTCATTAGGTGGGTTGCTACTGGAACCAGTCAATAAGGATTTCTGGGTTACACTGGGTTCAGTGTCAAGTAATCAGGCTTTAAAGCAGCATTCTCTTATCAGGGCACTGCATTTGGATATGTCGCTCTCTGAAGCTTGGGCATACCTTGGAAAGGTACTGCTAAAGTGCTACTAATGCTGCAGTTGGTTCCCTGGTTATCTCCTCAACTAGCTGTGACCTGTGAGGTAACTAATAGTTTGACTTTCAGATTTACAGACAATCAGGTCACAAGCAATTGGCGAGACAAGCATTTGATCGAGCTCGAAGCATTGATCCTTCATTGGCCTTGCCATGGGCAGGAATGTCAGCAGAATATCATCACCAATCTGGGTAACCACCCCCGAACATCTTTCATCAAAAACTAAAAAGTTTTCTATATGCTGCACTCAATTTTTACTTAAGCTGATTTAATCTTTGGCATGATCTTAAAGGTCTGGTGCAGTAAACGAGTCTTATGAAAGCTGCCTGAGAGCTGTGCAGATACTACCTGTAAGTACCATTATCTAATATCTGCTGCTGTCAATGTAATTAATGCAATTTAGTACTTTAGTTCCTATCTCACTCTCATGACATATTTGCATAGTTGCCAGAATTCCAGATTGGCCTTGGAACAATTGCTGCTCGTTCTGGTGAACTTCTGTCACCCCAGGTATGTTTTTTACTTTTCTTCTGGTGTCCTTGAAAGTTCCAAAGTAAATATTCTGTCACTTCATGATCAAAGTGAAGTAATGTTTATTTAAAAGCAGTCTGTTCAATCTGGTGGCTGTTATTGCATGATCTCGTGTCTCATATTTACTTTGTATAGTGCTGTTGAAATGTTGGCAGTGTCATTAAGTCGGTGTAACAAGTTGTTACACTAGGCATATGTTAGTATCTATGGATTGCGTACATAATCTGCAACTCCGGCGTTTCTTTTGCTCGGGCATTTAGCAAACCAGGTTATGCATATGGTAGTATCTTTCTTAAGCAATGTTTGTTCACACTTATTTGGTGGTCCTTCTCCCTTCTTTGACACTTCAGTCTTTGTATATGTGATGCTATTATTCTACGTAGGTATTAATGGCTGTAAGACAGGCTGTTCAGCGAGCGCCTCATTATCCGGAGTCACACAATATAAACGGATTGGTTTCTGAAGTGCGATCAGACTTTCATTCTGCAATCACATCTTACCGACAGGCAAAATTTTCTTTAGCCATGATGCACAATTCCAAGTTCGACAATAGGTATCCTTTCGTTGATGTTTCAGTGAATCTTGCCCGGTCACTTTGCAAGGTAAGAATACTTTCATATGGTTTGATAGAGTAAAAATTTGTACAGAGCAAGAAGCTAGAATCATGTTGTTTACTGTACAATCTAAAAAAAAGTTGTTTAGACATCTATACATGTATTAAGCTTTGATGTTCCTTGTGGGGTCTTATGAATATTGGTTAGGTGGTTGTCCTTTTTGTTCTCCATAATAATTTCCACTTTAATCAATAAATTACTGTACTGGCTGTAGGCTGGTCTTGCAACTGATGCAGCGCGGGAGTGTGAAGAGTTGAAAACACAAGGTTTGTTAAATTTCACTCCAAGCAACGGAAGTTATTTCCAATTTTCTCCTGAATTGGGCAAACATGCATGCCAAACATATTATTTTCAAGTTAAACTTTGCACATGACATATAACATACAGACTAATAAGTCGTCTCGAATTCTAGGGTTGCTGAATGTCGATGGCCTACAGATATATGCTCTTGCATTGTGGAAACTGGGTCGGCATGATGAAGCTCTCTCTGTGTCAAGAAACTTGGCTGAGAACTTATCTAGTATGAAGCAAGAGAGTGCAACTGGGGCATTGGGATTCATATGCACCTTGGCATACAACATCAGTGGGAAGGATTCTGCAGCTTTAGTCATTCATACGCTCCCTGGTCAACCCAGTTATAACAAGGAGTTAAAATTCATCATCTCTGCATTAGATGCTTTGCAGCCGAACAAGCGTTTTCAGTTACCTCAGTTGAGTACGCCTCCTAGACTTACATCTTACGAGGTGATGAGTGAAGTCCACTCAAATATTGCTCTGGGGAAGGCAGTAAGTACCCCAAAATATTGGTATTCTGTGGATTTTTGTTATTCTTTTCTTGGTCTAAGCTAATTTTCCTAACATCGATAAAATTTCACTTGTAGATTGCTGGGGAATCAAATGACTGTTTAGGGATCGAGGGTGGGTTGTCTTACCTGAAAAAGGTTCTGCACATGTATCCCGACTGCAGTTTAGTAAGGTAACAATCTTGCCTGGAACTATAAAACTTAATTAATAATGGTCATAATATCGCCTTTGTTGTATGCTCCAGAAACCATCTAGGGTCTCTGCTGCTGTCTGGTGGAGATTGGACTGCTTCTCACAAAGCAGTAAGGGTTACTTCGTTGTCCCATGGGCACACATCCAGTAGGGGCCTAAGGTCTCCACATCAAATTCAAGCATGTGCAACAGTATCTTGCTATGCTACTTGCACTTCTTATCCAAAGTTCTCATTCCCAACATGTGAAGACCAGTATCTAAGTGGATACAATGCAATGTGCAACCTGCAAAGGTATGTCATTTCCAACTTACTGGAGTGAAAACATCATAAATATTTGACTTTTGCTGGCAAACTAAGCGTGAAACTTCTTTTGCAGGTTGGTCCATCTGGAACCATGGAACCAAGATGCACGGTACCTGCTTGTACTAGCTATTTTCCAAAGTGCACGTGAAGAGAAGTACCCCAAACATATTTGTACCATTTTGAGCAGGCTGATTTTACGAGTTCTGTCCAGCAGAAGCAATTCACCAGAGCATCAAACTTTCCTTTATGAGAAGTACTTGCTACTTCTTTTGTCTTCAGAGATTAGTTTGCAATCTGATGACTATGAAAACTGCATCGCTCAAGCTACAGATGCTTTAAGAGTTACTCTTCCAAGCGTGGAGGCTTTCTTTGCACATTTGCAACTGTGTCGGGCTTATGTGGTCCTAGGAGATCTTTCGAACTCCAGGAACGAGTACATGAAATGCTTACAGAACCGGACAAATACTGAGATTGGCTGGGTAATGCTCAAGCAACTTGAATCTCTATGTTCATTGAGCCATGGCTCTGATATGATAGAGATGAATATCAAAGAGTGCATCGAAAAGAAGGGTAGCAATCAATCAAAATGGGAATCTCTTTTTAATCTAGCTTGCGCTCAGTCCTCTATGCGAGATGAGGACTTTGCAAGTGCTGAAAAAGCTCTTGCACAGGCATGCGCTGAAAAGGATGCTGATAGCTGCATCTTGTTTCTCAATGGTAAGCTAGTTTGTCATATTTTCTGCTTGTTAGGTAGCTCATTTTTTCCCTGAAACAACTTTTTATTTCTTATATGTACTTATATTTTGTAGTTGATTGTGCTGTCACCTCCAGTAAACGTCTATTGCAATCTACTTAACAACCTTTGAGAAAATAATCTTCTTTGTCCAGTGATTTTCTTATCAGCTGGTTTAGGCCTTGTTTACTCCAAGGGTATTCTAGGGGATGGGAGGAATGGGGATGTGAGGGGATTTCGTGAACACTCAATCCCCACAAATACTCTTCCCCTACAATACACTAGCATGGACTATAGTTTTTATTTTAGGCAAAAATGAGATGGTTGGTGGGGGATATCTAGGGATTATTCCCTCTAATCCCCTAAAATACACTAGAAGTAAACAGACTAAAATACACTAGAAGTAAACAAGGCCTTACTGGTATTGAGTATTAACAGTGGGCATTCTGTTCTTACCTTTGCATTTGGCGTTGTGGCCTTACCTTTGCATTTGTCGATTGTATCACACCTGCTATCATAGGTTGTTAGGCTAATGAAAAAGCTGATGGTTCTGCTTCACATCTATTCACTAGAGTGGCTAAGTAGATGATCAGCTATCACTTTTCTTTGCAAGTTACTTCCGGAGGTTGAATTCATCCTGTCCAATGCGACATGAAGATCGCTCCCTACACACTTTATGCTAATTTCATACTATTTCTATGTTAGTTTAGAACAAATCCAGAATTGTAGATGTTTTTTTTCTGTCACTGCGCACTGAACCGGAACCATCCTGTCAGGTGCTATGTTTATGGAAATTGCCAGAAGGTATGCGGCTCCTCAATTTATAACCCGTGCCGCTTCGAGTCTCAGAAAGGCACAACAGAAATCTCAAGCTACGGTGCCCATCATATCGCTCCTACTGGCCCAAGCAGAAGGCAGCCTCGGTTCCAAATCCAAGTGGGAGAAAAACCTTCGTCTCGAATGGTTCTCATGGCCCCCAGGTTTGAAACTGAACCCTCAAAAGCTTCGAGGAACACTTCCTGAAAATTTCTCATTTTATTTTAATTAATGGTTTTCTACTTTTCATTCACACAGAACTGCGGCCTGCTGAGCTCTACTTCCAAATGCATCTGCTGGCGAGCCAGTCGACAGCAGCAGCGGCCACTCCTCAGCAGAAGCAACAGCTGGTGGAGACGATGCATAGCCCCGGGGCGTGGCTTCTCAGGGCGATACACCAGAACCCTTCGTGCTCCAGGTACTGGAAAGCCTTGCTGCAGCTTGTGTACGTGTAAACTCTTGATCCGGAAGCCACAACATTCTTGTAGCTGAGACGGACGTAGCGAGTCCGTTAGCGCAGTTCTACCGTACGTTGTGTGTGACGTAGAGGTGGACTTTAACTGGGATGAGCCGGTGAGGTGCTCTCTCGCGCGCTGACATGTATTCTGTTGTTGTAAACTTCCATCTCTCTGACAGTTCCCTCTGATAGTAGCTGGGAGTTGAGATTGCATTCAAACCAACTGGTGTGCTCTCGTCTTCCAAAATTCCAACTGTTCCATTACTTGCAAAACTATTATCCTATAGTGCACGCTGTTTCCGTCATGGCCAGCCTATGTGTACAATTCCATAAGATTCTCAACATGAGATTAAACCTCATTTAATTTTCCTTTCGAAAGTCTGTATTTAATTCCACGGCCATAAGATTCTGGATCATAGGATTTTGTCCCGTTTTATACGGCCATATAATGTGATGAGGAAACAAGTCAGGAAAAAAGTACGGGGAGAGCCAAACTTGGCACCGATGATAACAAAACTAAGCCTAAAGACACCGGAACTCCACGACAAACTCCCAAGAAGGAAACAACACTATCATCGCTAATGCCTAGACCCAAAGCCAAGGTTTTCGCTCGGAGTCCTAACGCGGTGAAGGTAGTCACAACAATGCCTCCAAGAGGATTAACACCCATAGGCATTGCCTTTGTCGCGCCTGAGCGCTGGGCTTTCGCCCGAAAACTTTTGCCCCACACGGTATCTAAGACCGCCCCCGTCATCGAGTCAGACTCTCAACCCATGATTTGAGAGTCACCAAAGCCGTAGACGTCAACACCACGATCTCCGATCATCCGCTCCTCGCTAGCCACCTAGACTAGGAAAGGGGCCATCACCATCGCTAGGTCGCTCGATGCAAAAAGCCCGTGTAGTCCACCTTTTAGGGCCGTCGGCCCGACATCCAAGACCTCGCGCCTACTTAGATGCAAGCAATGGACAACATGACTGCCAAAATGGAAGGGAGAGGTTTATGTCGATGAATCAACGCTCGGAACTCTGAGTGTAACAAACATGTCACAACTACATAGCCCGAAATTAGCCTGCCAGGTGGTCACCTGATCTAAAATCGTGTTTAGGATCTAACACTCCAGCCAAAAATGGTCAGGGGACAGGTCTAGAGAAACCCCTAAAACCTAGATCAGGAGGGCCAGCTGCACCCAGATCAGGCCCGATAGATCCTAGATCCACACGAGACCCGTCGTCACTGAACTGCACCACCCGTCGACTGGCCAGCCATGTCATGCCCTGCTCGCCCCCAAAAAGTCAAGGTCTCCGACTAAGCCCAATGGGAGCCGCGTCGCCTGCCTAGTAGGAACGTCGTCCTAGACCACCGCACCACCAGCGCGCCCCACCACCACGAAGCCACCACGTCGGAACAGGTGTGCCGGCGCGCCCGTCGAGCAGCCCGACCCCCAGGCAGATGCCTTGACCCGCGCAATGACCCCGCGCTTGAGAGAAGGAGAGGCCCCACCTCCACCCAGCCTTCGCCCGGAGACGCTGATCGGCGGTGGCGAGGAGGAGGGGAAGACGAGGGAGGCCCCTGCACCAGCGTCGGGGAGCGAGATGTATTTTTACTCTATATCTACTCTCTCATCAATTCTCTAAAATCTGTGCACTATCCAAAGTTTTTCCTATCCCCATTTTTAATAGGGTATCCTGCAATTCAATTCAAATATAAGCTTTACAAGTGGAAAATTTAGTTCCATGCAAGCGCCATCAGTAAAGCTCGACAACAATCAATCAGTACCTACCCGTGTGGCTCTAACTTCGAATCACCGTCGTTCCAGAACGTTCCAAGCAAGGAGAGTGCCACTCCGAGGGCGACACGCCGGGAACACGTAGCTCACCCGAGCTGCGCTGTTCTTCGCAGGCTCCGAGGCTGGTAATAAGATAACCCAAAGAATCTCCACACGCGGCGCGCCATGGCGAGCCCGAGCTCCAGAGCGCGCCACGCACGCCGCCCACTCGTCGCCTTAAGCCTTCCTCCGCTTCCCGTGCAGGAGACACCTGACCTCACTCGCTCACAAACGCTGCCGCTACCAGCTCGTATCGCGACCGACAGCGCGCTCAGCTCGATCGACATCTGCGGTCACCACCGTCCATGTCCGGCGGCGTGGGCCCGACGGCGGGCGGCGGCATCACGCTGCCGTCGATGGGGCAGCCGCCCCCGCCTCTGCACCCGACGCCCACCTCGCCCACGGCGCGCCCGCACCACCACTACTACCTCTTCTCCATCAAGCAGCTCAACACGCTGGGCGCCGCCGCCGTGCTCGCCTTCTCCACCACCGTCCCGCTCTCGGAGATCGCCTTCGCGGTCCTGCTCATCCCCTACCTCGTCCTCCTCGCCACGCTCGCCTTCCCGCAGCGCCCGGGGAAGCCCAACCCGGCCGCGCCCGTCTTCCTCGGCCCCGCCCGCCTCCTCCTCACCGCGCACACCGTGGCCGGGTTCCTCGTCGGCGCCGCGCTCCCGGCGCTCTACATCCTCGACGGGCTCCGGTCCGCGGACACCACGGGGGTCGCCGCCGCCGCCCCGCACGCGTTCCTCCTCGCGTCGCAGGTCTTCACCGAGGGCCTCACGGCGGCCTGGCCCTGGCGCTTCTCGCTCCCCGTCAGGGCCGCCGTCCCGGTGATGTACAGCGCGCGCAGGATGTTCGCCGCCGGGGAGTGGCTGCGCCAGGAGATGGAGGAGAAGCGCGGTGGCCCCGGCGTGGACCCGCGGCGGCTTGTGGCGGGGAGGGTGCTCGCCGTGGCGAACATGGCGTTCTGGGGCGCCAACCTCTTCGCCTTCCTCGTGCCCTTCTACCTGCCAAGGGCGCTCCAGAGGTACTACTGCGGCAGCAATGGCGATGACGGAGAAGATAAGAAGGATTCCTAGATACTTCGATGCTCCTCTGCTACAGTGATGTCTGCTGTGTTGCTCGGTTTAGTAGTTTGTCTCTTGATCCCTTCCAAACCATTTAGGCGATGTAAAATTTCTACTAGTAGATGATGCAGGGAGCAATCCGCACTTTGTATTCACATCACTTGCTTACGCACGTTTGAGACGTGATGTGATCATCGAGTTTGAATGTTCATTTGACATTTTCCAAATTTGAGTTGGGATTGGAAGGTTTGTTCCGCCCTGCGGTGGGAATCTCTGAATAAAATAGGTCGACAGTGCAGAGCGCGCACATTAGTACTAACTTAAAGCCTTTTTTGATTTTTAACAGAGGAGTTGAAAAACACATGAATTTGATAGGACTGCGATTGCAGGTGTAATATATGATTTGATAGGATTGTAGATGTAAAATATGATTTGATAGGATTGTAGTGAAATAGAGGAATATAAAATAAAGAAAAACTATATGAGTGGTTATTCGGGTGATACATTCAAAAAGTGTCCTACATGAATGAGTGTAAAAAGAGGTTATGAAAATATTTCATTCCAGAAGAATTTTTATAAGAATTTTGGAGGTCATTATTTTAACCCAAAAGAATTCCTTAAAAGAACATAATCCTTAAATATTTTTATGAAAATTCTTTAATTTAAAGAGGGCCAAGGAGGTGCAGACTGGACTAATCGGAGGCCCCTCAGCACTTCGGGTACTGTTGACGCACTGTACTGGACCAGACGTATTGTAGATGTCTACGTTGTGGGTCAGGGAAAGTGACTGGATCTATCAATTTTGCACAAAAGACCTTACATTTACAAAAATCCGAATAAAGCCCCTCTATATAATACCCTAACCATATTTGGATCCAACCCTACATCTCTAGTTGACGTGGGGCTGCCTTTCGGCTAGCACACGATAAGTCTACCTGGGCCGCGCCAAGGACAAGAAGGCCCACAGAAGGCCCACGCGGGGTACCATGTAACCTATTCTAAGTCGTTTAGCAAGCATAACCTGCCATATCTGTAGTTGCCATCGGCACCAACCACCCGAGACCTGGCTGCCTATAAAGTCAGGAGGGTTGCTCGTCCCAGAGGACATGCTCATAGCTACATCACAAACCCTAGCGAGATCGCAATCTCGCCATTGTAACCACAACTCGCATCAATAATCAGACAAGCAGGAGTAGGGTGTTATCCTCCGGGAGCCTGAACCTGGTTAAATCCTTGCTTGTCAGCCGTCGTGACTACCTGCACTCATCTCTCTCCCCATCAATCAATCCGGGGTGCACAACCCTGGGACTTGTCGAGTTAGCACTTCATCAATTGGCGCCGTCTGTGGGAAGATCAAACAAGTGCTAGGATCATGGTCGCTCCGGCTCCATCCGCAATGAAGATCGGCGTGTCCGCCGTCAGGGAGTCGATCCGATTCGGCTCCTTCGAGTACGTCATCCACCCGCCAGCCCACCAGTCGGTGTACGCCGATCTGGACAAAGGTATACACATCACATTCGGCTCCATATTCTGCTGCATCGATAGTCGTGGTATACTCAGGTCTACGACTACCGCGCTACGCGCGACGACGTCACCTAAATCGGCAACCATCGCGCCCGCCGAACCCGCGAAGATCGCATCTGCCGCACCCGCGGAGGCCGCGCCCGCCAAACCCGCAAAGATCGCATCTGCCGCACCCGCGGGGGCCGCGCCTGCTACACCCGCGAAGAGGGCATCTACATCGACTACATCAACAGTTTCGGCAACGGCCGCGTGAATCGAGTCTACTACCCCAACCTCGGTCGTGCAGTCGACCAAGTCAAGATCCACCTCGACTGTCGCACCCGCACGGGCGACCAGGAGCCCGCGCCCGACAGCCATGTCGCGCGCGCCCTCATCTTCGTGGAAATCCCAAGTCTACCCCAAGCCAATCGCACTCGCCCCGACGAGCGTGAGCACATGGACAATCGCGAGAAGACGCGACAGGGACTGCGCCGCGCGCCACGTTGCAGCAATTTTCGACCCCGAGCAAGAAGCGGGCGACAGAAGCAGCAGCGGCAGCACCAACTCTCCGACTCAAGTCTACCCCAAGCAAGTCTTCATGGCCGGCACAGCACCGCATGGCGACGAAGAAGA
The DNA here is from genome assembly GCA_026929855.1 of Poa annua. NCBI lineage: Eukaryota > Viridiplantae > Streptophyta > Magnoliopsida > Poales > Poaceae > Poa > Poa annua. The sequence goes on along the minus strand of CM049431.1, from coordinate 70,386,578 downwards.
ACCCGCATATCCGCTAGAGGTGGACATGCCGGACCAGACTAAACTTGTCATCACGCGGGACATGGCGATCCAAGCCATGAAGCATGTGGACGAGGGCACATTCCCCCCACCCAACGCACCTCGAGAAGACCACCTGGCGGTCCAATACTTGCTACGCAAGGAAGGCGAACGAATCCGCGCCGAAAAAACCGACCTGCTCAGGCGCAAAAGAGACACGGATGCATCGAGTGCCAGGCGAGCCGCCCTCTCCTTCACATCCTCTACAGAGGTTAACCAAGGAGCACGGCGAACCAGAGCCCGCGTTCCCCACATGGCAGAAGCCGATCGAACACGGCTCACCCGCAACCTTGACTCGTCCTTCGTCACCGAAGATGAGAACGGGATACCCGTCCCAAAGACGGCGAATGCCGCCCTGATCTCAGTCGAGACATACCTCCGGCTCACGCAGCCACCGGAGGGAGACGCACGCTCCCTTCTCCACAAGCAACAAATTGCATCCATAAGGGCAATCGAAGAAGCTCTGGCGGCCAAGGGGCCAAGCAACCGAGCGCACGAACCAACGATCTCGGGCATCCCAGCGGCGCAGCGACAGCCAGTCATGGACCTTCACGACGTCCTGACACAGAAGACGGTGGACCGTAACCGCAAGAAGCGCTCGGCTAGTGCGGCAAACGCGGATGACCATGCTGACCGCGACTTCGAGCCGTGTGGTGCGGCATGCTTTAGCTTCAACATCCGCGACACCCGCATGCCTAAAGGCTTCAAGTTGACGGCTGGCACACCAAAGTATGACGGGAAGCAAGACCCAAAACTGTGGCTCGAAGACTACCTCATCGCTTGCACCTGCCAAGGCGGAACGTCGACTACGGCAATGCAGTACATCCAGCTCATGTTGACAGACTCGGCACGCGGGTGGCTCACAAGCCAACCCAAAGACTCTTTCCGAACATGGGAAGAATTCCAGGATAACTTCATCAAGAGTTTCTCGGGAACATTCGCAAGGCCAACGACCTACATCGAGTTGCAGGCCTGCAAGCAAGGAAAGGATGAGTTGCTCCGCTCTTACATCCAGCGGTGGACACTCCTCCGCAATACTATGGAACCCGTATCAGAAGATCGAGTGATGGACGCCTTCATGCACGGCGTCGCTCGCCGCGACCTCCGGGAGGAATTCGGTAGGCTCCAGCCGAAGACCACAATAGAACTTATGAAGACAGCCAACCAATGGGCCGAAGGAGAGGACTACGTCCGCGAAACTTCTCCCAGGAAAGAGGGCGAAACAAGCAACTGGCGCGAGGCACGACAAAAGAAGAAGCCACGTTACACCCACGATTCAATCGAATTAGTAGCGGCGGGCTATGAACCCCCCCGTGAGGACAAACGTGACAGCAGCCGACAGTACGACCAAAATCGGCAGCCCAACTCGAGTCAGTACAACCGTGGCAGCAGCAGCATCGGCCACAATGATGGAAGTCAGAAACGCGAGTGGAAGCGCCCGTTGACCCCAGCAGAGGAGCTGATGCAACCCTGTAAGCATCACTCGTTCCGCAACCCGGAAACAGACAAATGGAGTTCCAACCACCTGTTGAAGGATTGTCGCAAAGCAAGAAAGATATACCATGCCATGCAGCAAATCATCGCCCCGGTACAGGCCATACAGACGACACCGCAGCTAGCCATCCAGGCAGCACCCGCAAACAACAACCAGGTGCAGGCGGCAGGAGCGTTCCCCCAGTCGCAGCAACAACAACAACAACAAGGTCAGTCGGCAGCAGCCGACACGTACCCAGCCGCACGGGGACAGCTGAACATGATCCAGAGGGGACCCCCGTCGAACAGGCGCCAGAAAATTATCACACGCCAAGTACTTCAAGCCATCAACAGCCCGCGCGCGGTACCAGACTACCTGCGTGGGTCGGAGACACCAATCACATTCTCCAGGGAAGATCACCCATCAGAGGTAACCCGACCCGGGCACGCCGCACTCGTGATTGAGGCCTTGATCGGCGACTACAGCTTGAAGAAGGTGTTCCTGGACGGAGGCAGCGGCATCAACATCATATTCGCCGACACCCTGAGAAGAATGAACAAATCGACGGAGAAATTGCCGGAATCGGAAACCACCTTCCACGGCATAGTACCAGGGCAAGCAATCACGCCCATGGGAACAATCACACTCGACGTCATCCTCGGTACACCCGAGCACTTCAGGAAGGAGTCGATAGACTTTGAGGTCGTCGACTGGAAGTCACAATACCACGCCATACTCGGACGCCCGACCTTTGCCAGGTTCATGGCAGTACCCCACTACGCCTACCTGATGATAAAGTTGCCCGGGCCGAAAGGAGTAATCACCGTCCGCGGCGACTTCGGGCTCTCCAACAGCTGCGACCGCGAGTTCGCCAAGATTTCTGAGTTCTTCGGAGTCGAAGAGCACTTCAAGGCCATATCAGCCGACAACGACAAGACCGTCTTCCCGGGTCGCAAGAAGCCCGCCAAGGATGCAGCGTTCAACACGAACGACGACACTGTCACCCACCAAGTCCATCCGACTGACAGCAGAAAGACGGTCAAGGTCTCATCGAGTCTGACCCCCGCATAGGAAAGCGCGCTCGTCGAGTTCCTACGTGAGAACTGGAAGATCTTTGCATGGCAACCTTCTGACATGCCAGGGATACCCAGGGAACTCATCGAGCACTCTCTGGAAGTCCACAAGGACGCAAGACCAGTCAAACAATCCATGCGACGCTTCTCAGGACCCAAACGAGACGCGATCACCATGGAATCGACAGACTACTGCACGCCAAATTCATCCGAGAGATCAAGGATTCGGACTGGGTCGCCAACCCGGTTCTAGTGGAGAAAAAGAAGACGAAGAAACTACGCATGTGCGTTGACTTCACCGCAGTCAACAAGTGCTGCCCCAAGGACCACTTCCCGCTCCCGCGGATAGACCAGATCATCGACTCGACAGCAGGTTGCGAGCGTCTGTCCTTCCTGGACGCCTACTCAGGTTACCAGCAGATCAGGCTGAAAGTCGAGGACGAAGAAAAAACGGCCTTCATCACACCCGACGGCGTCTTTTGCTACCAGACGATGTCGTTCGGGTTAAAAAACGCAGGTGCCACGTACCAGCGGACAATGCAAGCATGTCTCAAGGGGCTAATCGGTCAGATCGTCCAAGTCTACGTCGATGACATCGTTGTCACGACCCGAAAGGAGGATACCCTAGTCGACGACCTCCGCAAGGTCTTCGCCGCACTCGATGTGTACCAGATCAAGCTCAACCCAGAGAAGTGCGTGTTCGGCGTGCCAGCCGGAGAACTACTAGGGTACCTCGTATCCGCAAGAGGAATCGAAGCAAACCCGAAGAAGGTGCAGAACATACTCACAATGCCAGCACCAACCAAGCTCCGGGAGGTGCAACGATTAGCCGGCCGATTCGCAGCTCTCAGCCGGTTCATTAGTAAGTTGGGAGAGAAAGACTTACCTTTCTACCAACTGATGAAGAAGACGGACAAGTTCGAGTGGACACAAGAGGCGCAGGACGCATTCGACCATCTCAAGAAAACCCTGACAACCTCTCCAGTCCTCGTGGCACCACTGGAAAACGAGCCGCTGTACTTATACGTCTCAGCAACAAACAGGGTGGTGAGCACGGTGCTCGTAGTCGAACGCGAAGACGAAGGGCACAGTCACCCGGTGCAGAGGCCCGTCTACTACCTTAGCGAAGTACTCACCTTGTCCAAGCAGAACTACCCTCATTACCAGAAGCTGGCATACGGAGTCTTCATGACCTCCAGAAAGGTCGTCCACTACTTCTCCGAGCACCCGATCATGGTGGTAAGCTCCTCTGGACTAGCAGACATTCTCACAAACCAACGCGCGACAGGACGAGTCGCCAAGTGGGTTGTCGAGCTAGGACCATGGGGGCTGAAGTATGCTCACCCGAAGTCCATCAAGGCCCAAGTCCTCCCGGAATTCACCACCGAGTGGATAGAAGCCCAGCTACCAAATATCCCCGACTTGTCCAACGCATGGACAATGTACTTTGATGGCTCCAAGAAATTCAAGTCAGCCGGGGCAGGAGTCGTGCTCATCTCCCCCAAAGGCGACAAGCTCAAGTACGTCCTGCAGATGGACTTTCCAACGCCGTCCAACAACGAAGTCGAGTACGAGGCCCTGATCCACGGCATGCGGATGGCCAAGAACTGCGGCGCCACACACTTCATGATATACGGCGACTCCTACCTGGTGGTACAGCAAACCATGAAGTCCTGCGACGCCGTCGCCGACAACATGATCGCCTACAGAGACCTCTACAATCAATTGGAAGGCAACTTCGACGGCTGCGAGCTGCGCCATATTGGCCGTGAAAGCAACGAGGAAGCCGACGTCCTCGCTAACATGGGCTCAGACAGGGTGCCAGTCCCACCCGGCGTCTTCCTCGAGTGCATCACGTAGAGGTCCATCAAGACTCAGAATACAGCAAGCACTGCAACAACAAAAGGCGATGCCAACCCGCCAAGCCAAGACAAGGTCCCCATGGAGGTCATGCTAGTCGAAGCCACATGGACAGGACCGTACCTGGCGTACATACTACATCAGAAGCTGCCAGCTGATCCAGTCGAAGCGAAGCGCATCATCAGGCGCTCCAAAAGTTTCACCGTCATTAACGGAGAACTATACAAAAGAAGCATCTCAGGAATCCTGCAAAGGTGCATAGATCCAGTCGACGGCCAAGCCATCTTACTCGACATCCACGCGGATATCTGCAGGCATCACGCCAGCAGTCGGGCACTGGTGGCCAAAGCGCTACGAGTCGGGTTCTACTGGCTGACAGCAATGCAGGACGCCGAGGAGCTAGTAAAGAAATGCACAGGGTGCCAAGAATTTGCCAACAAGCCACACGCGCCAGCATCGGAACTCAAGGCAATACCATTAGCCTGGCCCTTCGCCCAATGGGGTCTGGACATGGTGGGCCCGCTGAGGAAATCCTCACCCGGAGGTCACACCCACCTCCTGGTTGCAGTCGATAAGTTCAGAAAGTGGATCGAAGCCGTGCCCATCACAAGTTCGACTGCATCCACAGTAGTTAACTTCATCAGGTCAATCATCTTCAGATTTGGAGTACCGAATCATCACCGACAACGGCTCGAACTTCACAACCGAAGAATTCAAGGACTTCTGCTCAGAGCAGGGGATCAAGCTCAGCTATGCGTCTGTCTCGCACCCGCAATCCAATGGGCAAGTGGAGAAAGCCAATGGCCTCGTCTGCAACGGCATCAAGAAGCGATTGCGCGTGCCCCTAAACCGCGCATCGGGCGCATGGGTGGAGGAACTGCCGTCGGTCCTTTGGAGTCTGCGAACAATGCCAAACAGATCCACCCAGTACACTCCATTCTTTATGGTGTATGGTGCATAAGCGGTCCTCCCCTGCGACATCAAGTTCGACGCACTGAGAGTAGTCGCCTACGACGAGTCGGATGCAGAGGAGGCACTCAAAGACAGCAGGGACACCCCGGATGAAGCACGCGACATCGCCCTGGCACGATCAGCCGTGTATCAACAGGATCCTGCGCAACTATCACACTCGGAGGCTACGACCAAGAGCGTTTGTTACAGGCGACCTGGTTCTTCGACTCAAGCAAAAGAAGGTGCACAAGCTCGCTTCCCCATGGGAGGGCCCGTACATCGTGACAGAAGCAATCGGCAACGGAGCTTACCGCCTGAAAGACTCGAAGACGGGAGCAGACTGCGGCAACCCGTGGAACGTGGCACAACTCCGCCGGTTCTACGCCTAGTTCAACCCAATCATTGTACAAGAAAATCAGCGCGGCAGGTTTCAGACGCACTCTTTCCCTTACCAGGGTACCTGAGGGGACTGGAAGGGTTTTAATGAGGCGGCCTGTTCGCAAGAATCAATAAAGTGATTTGAAGAAAATCTGTCTCCTTTACCTGTCACACAGAGGAAGCTAAAATCCTAGGCCGCCACTCGAACCACTCGGGGGCTGCGCCACACAGGTTGAAAGAAAAGCTTAGGCCGCTACCCGAACTACTCGGGGGCTGCGCCATACAAGCATAAGTCAAAAAATCCTAGGCCGTCACCCGACCGACTCGGGGGCTGCGCCATACAGGTCAAGTTCAAAATCCTAGGTCGCCACCCGACACACTCGGGGGCTGCACCACACAGGTAACACTTGTAATACTAGGCTAACACTCGACCTACTCGGGGGCTACGCCAAACAGGCCTTCTCAGAAAAATCCTCAGCCGCCACTCGAACTCACTCGGGGGCTGCGCTGTACAGGTCAAGTTCAAAATCCTAGGTCGCCATCCGACATACTCGGGGGCTGCGCCAAACAGGTAACACTTGTAATCCTAGGCCGCCACTCGACCTACTCGGGGGCTGCGCCACACAGGTCTTAGCCAAAATACTAGGCCACCACTCGAACAACTCGGGGGCTGCGCCATACAGGTCAAGTTACAAAAATCCTAAGTCGCCACCTATTAAAGTCAGAGACTGCGACATACAGGTCACACTTGAAAAAACCTAGGCCGTTGCCTAACATACTAGTCGACTGCGCCAAACAGGTCGCAAATCAAAACATGCATTTTCACTTTCGAGCAAGCAGATCAATTCTCATGACTCGCAAGTATTTTAATCTATTACATTACGACTTGCACAGGCACATTTGCCCACTATAGCTAACCCTGTACATCAGACGACAGCTACTCTAAACTGCAGGCTCGGCCTTCGGCGCATCAAGGGGACCTACAAGGCGCTCACTCAGGTCCTGAACCTGCCTGATAATTCGGCGCGCAGCCGCTAAGGTCTCGTCGAAGTCGTCATCACCAGGCAGGCCATCAAGCATCCTGTCGAGCGGAAGATGCGGCCGGTGCATCCGGACGTATGCCAACGCCGCGTTCGCCCCAGCCACAAGTTGGGCGTCGACAACCTCCTTCAGCCCTTCACCATCGCGAAACCTCTCCAGCAAGGCGGACAGCCCGTTCGGCTGCGCGTTATGCGGGAAGTACACACGATTGATGTGCCAGAGTGTCTTCCGGCAGTTCTCCAGAAGAAAAGCAGCGCGCCACGTACGATCAAGCATGGTGGCAAGGACGCGCCCTCTCGACTTGTTCACCCAGAACTGCCGAGCTTCGTAGGAGTCGCCGGACGCCTCTCGGGTAACTCGCTCCTCCACGCGAGCCCGCTCGGCCTCCCAATCAGGATTAACATCTGCACGCATAAAATGCAAGTCAGAACAAGAAAGAAAGCCAGCAAAGACAGCAGCCGCCAAAAGGATACAAACCTTGCAACTGCCGACTGATCAGATCGATCTCCCCAAGAAAAAAATCCTCACGTCGCGAGAACTCCGCCGTAGGATGCGACTGGGAGCGGTGCAGCAGCCGCTCAGTATTCTTCAGGGTTGCCTCAAGCTCAACCACCTTGTTCTTCAGGTATGTGATTATCCGCTGATCATTTACACTACGTGGAGGAGCCGGCGCCGCCCGACGACGGCGAGCACCCGAAGAAGAAGCCGCGCCACTCGGCTCGGCCGCAGGAGAAGGCGAAGCATCACCGCGCACAACATTCTGCCATGAATACGCAGAGTCAATACAATCATACGACTGCGAAGCACAGTTAAACTCGGCAGAAAGAAAGTCAGCAAAAGCAATATTGAAGGCCAAAAGATCTGGAAGGACAATATTCATTACAGAGCAAGAAGTTCAAAATACAGACCACGGCGACTGCCGAATTCCTAAAGCTACGCCTACTCTAAGGCTGCGGACTGCGACCGGGAACGACCCTTCCGAGCGGCAGCCGCCTCAGTCGCCTTAGCAAGGGCCCTCTCGAAGAGCGCCACAAGCTGCACGGCCAACTGCGAGGCACGCTCCTTCACGCCACTCAGCGACGCGGTTCGGCCATCGGGTTTGCGGGGAAAACCGCTGACGACCTTCTCGAAGTCACCTGGAACCTGATGCCCTAAGAGGAGCTGGAAGGTGAGCTCGGAGCCGCGTACCGTCTGCGACCGCGTGAAGTCGGCGATGGTGGTCGCGTCCTCAAACGGCGCAGCAAGGGCGTCCAAGGCTGCCGGCGGCTGGTCGCCCGGGAAGATACTCTGGTGCACCACAGCGAGGGCTCCAGTCGATTTCTGCAACGCGGCTGCGGACTTCTTCAGCGCGTCTGAGGCATAGGCACAGACCCGGTCGAGGAAGCCAACAACAGTCGTCAGGTCAACCGTGTCACTCGACGCGTCTTCCGGAGGAGCCCCACCGCAAGTCTCTGCGCAAAGGATCCAAGGTCAGACAAAGAAAAAGATCAAAACACAGTAGGCATCAAGCCGAAACTTACCCCCAAGAACACCGGCGAGTGAAAGGAGACGACCGACTTGAGTCTTTTCCTGGGCGACCCGCGCCAGCTCCCGCTCTCGAGACTCATGTTGAGCCTTCTCAAGCTCATCAACCCGCCCAGTAGCCTGGTCCAGAGAAGCACGCAGCTGGTCCCTCTCCTTCTCCAGGCGAACATAAGCCGCGGCTGCGTCAAGCTGCTGACGGTAGTATGGCTGAAACAAAAGAAAGATGTTAATAAAGTTGCGGGCGACTATACTAGTCACCCACACCTTCGGGGGCTACTCCCATCGGGAGCGCTGATCGCGCACCCGATGAAAACTCAAGAATACAAGTACACGCACAAAAAGACTTACGTGGTCCAGGAGGTCGAGGTCCTCTGAAGCCGAAGGAGGGTCGCGGCTCGATGATGCAACGCCAGTAGGCTCAGCACGCGCCTTCTCCACTACAGTCTGGGTCCCCAGTTCAGTCGAAGGGGCGGATGTATGCTCCACGTCCCGAAGGGGGGAGCTAACATCGCCAGAACGATGGCTGCAGCGAAAATAAGCACACTTGTCAACAACTCAAACGTTGCAACTACAAAACACAACTCGAAGGAAACACATCATCAAGAAACTCACCTGGGGGTCCCAAGGTCGTCGTAACTCTCCAGGGAGGGCGAATGCATCCGCGCGAAAGAGCGAGGAGCCGCGGAGCTGACTGGAGGAACATTCAGGGGTTCATCCCAGCCACCCGAGGACCGCGCACCCGACGACGTCGCGACGACCTCCTCCAGAATAACATCGGCATCCTTAGCAGGTGACGACGCAGTGGCAGAGTCGCCACGACTCGGGAGCTTCCGCTTCTTCCGCACGGGTTCCTCCACTTCATCCTCTTCGTCCACCTCTTCGTGGGGAGAGTGTGCGGAGGGAATCTCTTCATCGTCGTCTTCCTCCTCGACAAACTTCGACTCGTCGTCGGGTCCGTTCTCGGGAAGAGGAGGAAGGCTGATCAACATAGCCCGACCCTGAAGCAAGTAGACACAAGTCGAATAAAAAAGAAAGTAGATGCAAGTCGAGCAAAGACAAAAGGAAAACAAGCCAAGACTTACCTCAGGAACGGGGTTCGAGGCCCCGTAAGCAGCAATCGGGCACTTGACGTTGCACGTGTCCGCGACTCGGAGGTTGGTGATGGATCTGACTTTGGTTTCCACCTCCTCATCGTCAAGCGGCTCGGTGCTGACGCCCTCGACGGCCCACATCGGGTGAGGCCGAGCGCTGAGCGGCTGCACCCGAAGACGGAAGAAGGTGGCCATCAGGAAGACGCCACCCGCCTCGCGCCCAAGGGTCTTGGTCAGATCGCGCAGCAGGCTCAGCAAGGGCCGCACGGCCTCCTTCTCCACGGCAGTCAGCGGGTGCGCCCAGGCGCCGGTCTTCCGTAGTCCACGTCCGCTGTCGAATGCATCCAGGTCGTCCTGGTTCGACTGGACGTAGAACCATCTCCTGCGCCATCCCTGGACGGAGTCGCACTTCTTCATCTAGAAGTACGCGGTGTCACCGCGCACTTGGATTCCGAAGCCGCCCACGGGGAAGGTCAACCCACTCTTCCCAACGTTCTTGCGAACGAGGAAGAGCGACTTCCACAACGCCCAATGGGGCGCGACACCCAGGAAGCACTCGCAGAGCACGATGAAGCCCGCGATGCTCAAGACGCCATTGGGGTTCAGATCGTGGATCTGAACCCCATAGGCATACAGGAGACTGCGCACGAAATCGTGCATGGGGAACCCGAAGCCCCGCGGAAGGAAATCCGCGAAGCAAACACGTTCCCCATCGCGGGGAGTGGGGAAAACCTCCTTGCCAGGAACGCGTACCTGGACTTGGTCAGCAGGTGGAAGCAGACCCTGCGCGCGGAAGAGCTCCACCTCGGCCTTCTTCACCGACGACCTCTGCCAGTCGCCGTCGGGCTTCTTCATCAGCCCGGCTTCGTCGGCGGTGGCGGAGGAGCCAGCGGCGCTCTTCGGCTTGCCCATGGTGCCGCAAGGCAGCGCAAGGTGTACGGACAGATTGCACGGAGCTCTGGATGGCGGCGAAAATGGTAGAGCGCAGAGGAAAGGGAGCACCGAGCGATTGGAGAAGATGAAATCTCAAACGTCAAAACGCAATACTTATGCCTCAAAAAATCTCATCTCGACCGTTCACAGAACAAGGGCTCCGAGCAGACACATCCGGCCGTCCACGTGTCGCACGAGGAAACCAACCGTCACCGCCCACTTCGTCCACTACGCACAAAAACGAGGCGTCATCATCATGCCGCGCAAATTTCGCGCCCACTTCGGAGACGTGACAACTGTTGACCGCGGTCAGCTCTGACAGCGGGGCCCGCCAAGTCACGTCCCATCGAGCGCAGAGGCGTGCAGCGGATCGTCACCAGTGACGTCATCAAGCCAACGGCTCCAAAAACAATTGAAGCAACTCGACAGAGTAATTCGAGTAGTAAGCTTCAAAGCTGAAATCAATAAGGTAGGATCGGCAGATGATCCGATAACCCGAAGAAACTATTCAGGTGGCAACAGAGTAAGCTCGAGCAGCCGAATCCATCCACAAGTAAGCCAAACAGGCTGAGTAGAAGCAAGCTTCGCAAGAAGATGAAAGCAAATTAATTCGACTGCAAACGTTACTCCCATCGGGAGTGGCCGGTTCGACTGAAGAAATCAAGTTCAAGCTCAAGATCAAGCAATCCAATGGCGCGTCCAGGAGGAAGGAGTCCTTTGCTCGACTCTACGATTCGACCAAGCACTCGGGGGCTACTGACGTGGGGCTGCCTTTCGGGTAGCCCACGATAAGGCTACCTGGGCCGCGCCAAGGACAAGAAGGCCCACAGAAGGCCCACACGGGGTACCATGTAACCTAGTCCAAGTCGGTTAGGAAGCATAACCTGCCATATCTGTAGTTGCCATCGGCACCAACCACCCGAGACCTGGCTGCCTATAAAGCCAGGAGGGTTTCTCGTCCCAGAGGACACGCTCATAGGTACGGCACAAACCCTAGCGAGATCGCAATCTCGCCATTGTAACCACAACTCGCATCAATAATCAGACAAACAGGAGTAGAGTGTTATCCTCCGGGAGCCTGAACCTGGGTAAATCCTTGCTTGTCAGCCGTCGTGACTACCTGCACTCATCTCTCTCCCCATCAATCAACCCGGTGTGCACAACCCTGGGACTTGTCGAGTTAGCACCTCGTCACTAGTCCTCCATATTTTCTCCAGAATCTTCAAAATATGGTGGTAAAATGACCTTCCCGACAAGATAATTCTTGTCTTTTTACACGTACACATGGCACAACAATATCAAAATTACTTTATAAACGTAGAGATTATAACTATGAATTCACAAAATTTGAAGTCAATAGGTGAATATGCATCCGGGAGCAAAAGTGAGTTTCACACTCACCAACCTTACAGGTAAACATGTCAGCAAGCTAGGACATTGTTACCGCCTCCCATAGAAAAATTTCACTTTTCAAACAATTATTGTTTAAACCCAACATCATTTTAGAATTCAGACATATAATCGACGGTCCGATTAGGTTGGGAACCAATTTTTGTTGGACATTTAGCCACCACATGAATAAGGGGGGAGGACCCCCCCTCTCCGTCTCAGACCTTTAAGGACTCTTTGATTTGTAAGGGGAAAATAACGTAAGAATACAATCTCTGATCAGTTTGGTATGTATGAAATTTGTTTGATTCCGGTAGATGAATTGTAAAAGAGTTTATTTGATTCAATAAATGAATTGTAAAAGTAGTTTTGAGTGGATGCTAAATTTTGCATGGGAAGTAGTACAAATGATTACTTAAGAAAAACTCTTATAGAATCCAACCCCACAAGACAAACAACTGAGATATAATTTTTTCCAGTAGTATTGAATCCTCCGAAAAAGTTATACAATTTGTTTAAAATCAAAGGAGCCTTTGGGATCCTTTTATTCAAAGAATCTCATAATTTTTTTGAAGGATATTGATCTTGTCATTTGATATGTAAGATTAGACCTTAACATTTTTTTCCTATAGGTTCTGAAGCACGTAGGATTCAACTGTAGGATTCAACTGAACATGACATTTAGTCGTGTGTTGCTGTTTTGAGAAACCTGTAAATGAAATAGGCCCTTAGCACTCTGGAATATCGGCCCACTTCATTATTCATTTTTATATTAACAATTCCATTATCCCAAACACCACAAGTCAGAAAAGCCCCTGATCTTATGACAATCAAGGAGGGGTCATCACCTACTCTAGGTGCCCGCTCTGGCACTAGGAGGGATGAGAACCTCGGACCTGCGCATGGCGCTATACAAGGGTCCTTAGTGTTATAATTTGGTTTTGGTTGTTGTCTTCTTCGTCAATAGAGATGCCATCGTCTGCAATAAGTGATCTTCCATGCTTCGATCGTCGGGCGAGATCTCCTTCTCAACGTTAGTGGTGGCTTAGAAAGATTAAGTTTATATAGGTATGGTTATTTAGATATTGCTTTGCCAGATCAATCTTGGATTTTTTTTCTCATGGTTGTCACAAGGAGGTTTGTCCTCACATTATCTATTCCGGCTACTACGTCTTCGGCAATGGTGATTCGTTCTCCCGGCTCCCAACACTTATCGACAAAGTGGCCCAGTTATTTTTCTCTGGAATATTAGTGGTGGTGCTCTTGTCGATGTTGCTTGATTAATTTAATGGTTGCGTCTTACGTGTGTGCACAAAGACTTGGCATTGCGGCTCAAAATTTAAAGGTGAGAATCATCAGTGATATTTACAGCTTTGTGGTTTGGTGTTCTCGGTGTTTTTCTACCGCTTCTTTCAGAAAAGTAAAAGATTGTGTCATCGAGAAAGAAAGGGTTTAAATATCTCATAGATTTGCTCGTCTCTTTTAGTTTTGTTTTGTAATCGATGTAATCATGTACTCTTTGTTTGTTTAATATGTGAAAAATTCAAAAAAAAAGGAAATTCATATTGACTTTATCAAACTCCTTAGCGAAGTCGAGTTTCAAAATGATACTTGTTTTTCACATGGGCAGATGCATCAACTCATGCAGGGCCATAATGCCATCCGTGGTATTCGTACCCCTTATAGAAGCGTTTTGGTGAACACTAAAGTGAGTCGAGTTTGAAAATCATACTACGTGTTTTTCACATGGGCATGGTGCAACAACTCATGCAGATGCAGGGCCATAATGCCATCTGTGATACTCCATAGAAGCGTGCTGGTGAACAATAAACTGATAGTGAGAGGTTTTTGGTTGCAGAGAGCACATGCATAATCCGCGAGCGCACATGCATTTCGTCTCGATGTGGATGTTATATATTCGGATACATGAATCGAATTTCTTGCCCAACCAGCACTTGTTTGCGCCGCTACTGTCTACCGATCGATGTGGTGGTACTTCTACCGCAAAGGCCCCTCGGGCTTCTCGGGCGCTTCCACGGCCGAGGAGGTCACCGCCGGCGTCGACGGCCGCGGCTTGGTTGCCGTCATCACAGGTACCTGCTATCACAGAGTATTTACACGGCGCTGCTCACATGGTCAGCTAGCAGGATCAGAATCTTGCAAGTGGTCGTAGTCATGGTGACTTCCAGAACTGATTGATACCGGTGAGCTCTCTCTCTCTCTCGGCCCTGGCCTGCAGGTGCGTCGAGAGGCATTGGACGGGAGACGGCGCGCGTCCTTGCGCTGCGCGGCGTGCACGTCGTCATGGCCGTTCGCGACGTCTCCGCGGGGATCATGGCCAAAGAGGCCATCCAGGCCGAGATCCGCTGCGGCGTGGAGGTGGAGGTGGACGTGCTGGAGCTTGACCTCAGCTCCATGGCTTCGGTGAGGAGGTTCGCCGCGGAGTTCGCCTCCCTCAACCTGCCCCTCAACATCCTCGTGTAAGAACAGAACTGTAAATCTCTGTCATCTTTCCTGTGCTTAGTTGCGTACTTGCGTATATATCATTGGGAGCTTAATTCTTGCAAATTTTCGATCAGTAACAACGCTGGAGTCATGACGAGGGACTGCACACGTTCTCGCGACGGCCTTGAGCTGCAGTTTGCGACGAACCACTTAGGTATTCAAATTCGGCTGAGATCGTTGTTCATTCGCTGCTCACCTACATTTGTTCTTTCATGTGGTATGTGAGTTCTGAGATCGATTCTCACAATGTAGCGGTCTGTTGACTCCAACGGCAGGGCATTTCCTTCTGACAAACCTGTTGCTGGAGAACATGAAGAGCGCGTGCAGGAACAGCGGCGTCCAAGGAAGGATCGTTAACGTGTCGTCGGCGGGGCATATCCTAACCTATTCTGAAGGGATATGTTTTGACAAAGTGAATGATCCTTCAGGGTAATCCGTTGACAGTTGGACAATGTAAAATGAACGTCCCTTACTCAATCTCTCACGAAATGGTGGAACTGACAGGTTTGTTGTGTTCTGAACTTTACAGATTTAACAGCTTCATTGCTTATGGTCAGTCCAAGCTTGCAAACATTTTGCACTCAAATGAGCTGTCCCGAATTCTCAAGGTACGACTAATATTGGCCATCTAAAATGTATGACCGAATAACAGCCGCAAAATCTTATTGTCGACAGGAAGAAGGGGTGAACATTGCAGCAAACACGGTCCATCCCGGCCTCATCGCGACAAGCCTTTTCAGGAACAGGACTATCATCAACGGTAATTCTCACATCTCCATAACAGTTTTGCGGAATGAGAATCTTGAGCTAACCATTTTGAACGCATCTAAACACGCTGCATAGAACAAATGTGCAAGTGACCGTGAACCAAACTTGTGCAGGTAGAGGTAGTTCTTCTTGTGATTTTGACTGGTTTTATGTGTTGCCACTACTGCAGCTCTGCTGAACACGGTCGGAAGTATCATAAGCAGCAGCGTTGAACAGGCAAGCAAATTCTCACAGTTTTGCGTTTTATTGCTATTTTTGCCTTGTATACGGCTGAAGAAACATCGTGCTATGTTTATTCAGGGTGCTGCGACGACATGTTATGTGGCTATGCACCCTCAAGTCCAGGGGATAACTGGTAGGTATTTCGGCAACTGTAATATAGCCAGACCAAGCTCGAAAGCTGTAGATGCAGAGTTGGCCAAGAAGTTGTGGAAGTTCAGCATGCAGACAGTGTCTTCTTGATGTTCCAGTTTCAGTTAAAAAGATTGTTTCTCTCAGTAAACTATACTATGAGGTCATTCGGTAATCGGTAGCCATCATTGTAAGCCGGTTATGGTTCCATAGCCAACCTGTTTGACTGTCATGAAACTGGAGATGTCATTTTATTTGAAATTCTAACAATTACCTATTATGTGCCAGACAAGCTCTATCAGTTGCGAAGCAGACAGAGTGACTTAACACGTCTTTGTTTCGCTCCTTTAGACATAGTGTACTTGGCTATGATTAGGGGTGGAGATTGGGGGTGTTAATAGTGGGTATTGCTCTTACGTCAATTTTAGACCCATATGAACCCAATCACAGTCGTCGATATGCTTTAAAAGTTGTGCAAAAAATCAGAGCGTTTCTCATACTTTATTTATTTCGCATAATAGTACTACTCTCCCATATCATTATTGCTCTCCTCTTATAGATTCGTTAGTGTACCTTTTGAACCCGATCGACAGTGGGAGGTACATTTGCTTTCAAATTCCATAGGCAATATGGCAACTTAAGAGGCAGTCGTACGTGAAACCATGTCATGTCAAGTGTGTGCAAAGTGGCCTGCCGCCTGCAGGATGTGGAGCCATTACGTATGCTTGCGTGACTTTCGCCACTTACATCGTTTTGCCTTCTCACGAAAAGGCTAGCAAAGCAGTTTGGTTAAAACACGGAGGACAATTACACTTCAAAACATATTTTGGGGTATTTTGTGGGATTATGATGATATTTAGATGAACTATACTATATTTAGTGTACTCATCAGAAAAATTGTATCTGTATATTGAACCTATATATGGTGTTCAATTAATTTGTGGCACCCAAACCTTATGGACCTAGATCCACCACCGAGCTACAGAAAAAGCACCGAGCAAAAAGTCACAGACAGCATCACAATTCACAACACTACAACGGGAAAAATAACTACCGTAGCAACACCTATCTTGTCTGGTTCAAGTGGTCTATGCACCACGGAATGCAGGCTCTGCAGCCTGTCTTGTCCTGCGGCGTTCGAGATTGTCATGTGTGTGTGTCGCCGAGGAGTATGTTGCAGAAGCTTCTTTCGTTCCTCTGTTTGCAGGTGAACCACCAAAGTGGAATAAGAAACGGAGCTCCAAGCGCGGCGGTGGGGTTTTGCTGCACGACTGAGCACGGCTGGTGGGATCTCGGCGCACGACGGAGCCAGATCCGCCGGCAGCCAGCACATCTGATCTCAGTTGACGAAGAGTTGGCGGATCGTAGATGCATCTTTTTATATCTACAGTAGCAAATATGCATTTGAGTGAACAATATTTCACTCATCAAGGTTTGAGTCTTCTTCCACCTTTATCCGGTACCTTGTTTGCTCTTCTTATTATTTTTGGTGCATTTGCCAAGTGCTAGTTCCTCCATCGTACTCCTTCAATCCACAATGTGATCTTTTTTAGCTAGCAAGTTTAACTTGTTAGAAAAGCTTACATATTAAAACCGAGGTTATATGGAAGACTTCTTCGGATATGCTTGGAGCATGTCTCGCAGTTCCCCCGTAAGGGCTGCTTCGGTACCCCCCCCCCCCCACCCCCCCCCCCCCAAACTCAAACTTGTTTTTCTCTAATTAGTTAATTAATAAAACAGAAGTAATATGTTGGCCCGCCCAAGCCCATATCCACAGCCCTGTATACCCATGCATTCGTACAACGTATTATGATCACATCTATACCCAACTCCCCCGGTCGTTGTTCACGATCTCAACCATCTCTTCCGCCGAGGCAAAGCTCTTCCGCCACCGCTGGGACGCTGTCGCCCCACTTCCTTCCCCGTCGAGGCAAAGCTCTTCCACCGCCGCCGGACAAAACCCAGACAATAGCCGGACCATATCCAGACAAACGCCGGACTGTCTATGTGCTAACAACCCTAACTCGCCTCCGATCTTTGCCATCGCCGCCGGCCGTTCCGAGCAGCTTTTTCGAACCGTCACCGTCAATCGTGGAATTGGAACATGCCGGTGAGTTCGGCCGCCACCTCGGCCATGGCGGGGGCCGACATCTTGCTCGGGTACAGCCGGAACAGCTCCTCCTTAGTCTCCTCGATGTTGCCCGTCGTCGCCCTCGTCGCCGTTGGTGCTGAACCTGGCCATGGTGCTGTGACTGCTGAATAGGCGGCGGGAGGCTATGATGGCGACGACGTAGCAGGGAGGTTCCGGACGGCAAAACGTACGTGCGGACAGTTACAGAGTTGTACATATACGTATACAACTATTGGGCCATACGGGTTATACAGGGCCCTAAAACAATTAATTAATCTTTGTTTATGAAGGGATAAAGAAGATCACACACCATCCATTACGAAGAGGTACTGATGAATCACAGCCGTTATTGTGTTTGAGTTTTGAGGTTGAGGGGGGGTGGGGGTGTACCGAAGCAGAAGTGATGTTGTACCGGAAAACAATTATCTAGGTTCCAATACATATATTGTGATTGACAAATCATCTGAGCACAATAGATACTATTAAAATTAATTTTACTCGCGCAAGATTTAAACAACAGAGAGATAGTTTGCATGACTTACGGTCGAGGCAAGATTTCAACAACAGAGAGATACTCCCTCCGTTCCATATTAGATGACTTCATTTTTCTAAAAAGTGTATGTATCTAGACTTATAACATATCTAGATACATTCACTTTTGTCCAAATAGAAGTCATCTAATTTAGAACGGAGGGAGTAGTTTACATGACTTACTCGCTGTAAAATCATAGCGACAGATATTCCACGGTTGCTCGTCATAGTTGAGGTAGAACTTTAGAGCGAAGACACTCTCCGTTCACGTCAGCTTGTATTCATCCAGCACGGCTTCATTGCGACGCAGAGCAGTCGTCACCGGTCGCCGCTGCTCACCTGGCTCAATTTCACGGCACCGCTCAATGTTCAGAATGACGTTCTCGTCAAGCACATCAAATTAATCCCACTCGGATCCCACGCCTCCTCCTCGTCTTCCTCGTCGCCGTCGACCACCAACTAGGAGCACCCCACCTTAGTGTCGTGCGAGAAAGCTGGCGTGGCGGCAGCGGCCCAAGCGCACGGAGCGGCTGCAACATCGGCCATGAAGCGGGTCACCGCTGCGTCGCCATCATCACAATACCCTAATGCCACGACAAGGTTCTGTTTGATTAACGACCTTCGTTGCGCCCACCCTGCCCACCTCTGCTACCGATGGAGCAGCCGACCATCGATCTCCCGTCATGGGGGCGAGATCTGCTTCGAAACACGAATAATGGATCGCTTGATCTGGATTAACCCAGCAGCAGAGGGAAGGAAACATGGTGGAATTATCTGGGAATCGAATGCGATATATGTTTGTGCTGTAAAAATGGCCTAACCCGCATATCGGCTGAATTTTGTGGGTTGGGGGTTTATTTAGGATCTGCTAGCTAGAGGTGCTCTTACATGGACACTCAATATTTAAAAAACAGAGAAATTTAATTTTGAAACCCTAAACTTATGGTAGTGTTTCCAATATGAATCTTGAACTAAGAAATCCTTATGTGCAAAAGTAACCAAGTCTGACAGTTAAAGGTATTGAACATGGCAAAATTTAATTCTTCCAAAATCTGTCAGAATTTTCCCAAATATAAGTTATTTTTTGAGATTTCACACGTTGGACGATATAAAATTGTCTACATCTACGATTTTTTCAGAGTCTTTTGAAATTTAAAAATATATTTTTGATTTTTAAAATAAAACCCCTCAGCCCCACGCTTGGTTTCCTCATACACCGTTCTTTTCTTTTTTCTTGCATGATGAAACGATTCTCATTTATATAATAAACTCAAGTTACAAGACACGTTGAACTTACAGAACTGAAAAGATAGGATAGACCTATGTAAAAAGCCAACGCCTATTCCCCTCCTTTGACAGTACTAAAGTGACCACTAAAAGGACGGAAAACATATCACCTCTTCAGCTGAGCTCGACGCGGCTCCATTGCTAATCAGCAGCTTTACGGATCTTTAAACTAGTTTGGCAGAAACAAAACCATTACCATTCAAAAGAATCAGACCGGGGCAACATGTACACTCCCACACGACTACGACGTCGAGCGAGAACGTCAAACCTGTCAGCCTCCAACTACGAACCCAACACAGGATACACTATCTTCCATCTGTCACCTACGTAGACATCAGTCTGCGCGTACTACTGTACGACACGTCCTTCCTGCTCCACCATGACGTCGAAGATAACGCCGCAGCAACAGGGACATAGCAGAAGGAGAGACACACCTGATGGGGTCGCCGCCACCGCCTCACCGAAACCATCCATGACTCCTAAAGCCTCTGATCTGAAAAATTGGTAAGCACACGATGCCACCAACTCTGAGACGCCGTCATGAAGGAGAACGCCGGTGTGGGAATAGAGTTGAGCCAGATTTATTTGCCCGGACGTCGCTCCCACCACCCCAACGACACGCCATGGTAAAACTATCCAAATCCTAATCAACATGAAAAAACAGAAAAGACGAGGTCCCTCTCCCTGCAGCAACCGAAGAAGCAACGAACGGGGAAGAGCCCAACTTATCTCCACGCGTGGAGATCGGCAGAATTTTTTTGTAATGATCGCCCGATCCTCGGCGGCGGCTAGGTCAGGCATAGGCGGGAGCCCCGAGTTGGCTTCATGGCGCTAATCTACACCGTTCTTTCCATAACAAGCTAACATCCTTCTCTGAGGTCAGGGTGGGCGTTCGGGTTTACCCGAAAATTCGGGTCGGGTTTTTCGGGTAAAATAGAATTCGGGTTTCCAAACATGATACCCGAGAAATGCCCCATAGATCTCATACCCGACAATTCGGGTACCCGTAATTTCGGGTCCGGGTTCGGGTAATCCCGAAGTACCCGAGAATTCTGGGCAACAGTAAGGGAACGGGAAGCAAACGAGGGTGGTGGATGTCAGAGCTGCTTGTCGTCAATCGACAGCGATGTCGCCAGTAAGATGGAGGTGCCGCCGTGCCGCGTGCCCGCGTCATCGTCGCCTCGTCGGCTCGTCGCATCGGAGATGGGGACGGGGGAGATGGGGGAGTCTGTACCGCCGGCCGCCGGCGACCATACTAGGAGAGGGGCGACGCCGGCGCGGTCAGGCGTGGGCGGACACCGGACAGGGTGGACATGGGGGCTGGCGGCGGCGGCTGTGTGCTGGGAGCAGAGAAGGAGAGAGAGGGTGGGCGATTGAGAGCTACATCGGTTGCGATAGGGGATAGGGTTCTGGCCTTTGGCGTTCTGGGACGTGGACCGTGGGCCGTGGGGGACGTCTGTGAGAATTAGCTGGGCCTGGGCTGTGCTGACTGTTGGATTCGGGTAGTTCAGGATATTCGGGTTCCGGGGAGTGATACCCGAGAAACCTGAACTAAATTTGGGTTTCCCGTGCAAGCGCTCGGGTTTGTCGGGTTCGGGGTAAACGGGTCCGGGTCCGGGTTTTTCGGGTTCAGTGCTCAGGTTTCGGGTTTTATGCCCAGCGTGACTCTGAGGCTCCGAGCTTTTGACCAATTATTATGTAAACTACGCCATTACTATAGCCGCTATCTTGATGTTACTGATTAATTAATCTATAAGTACACTATATATTAGAAACATATTCTACTAGATCGATCGATCCCACACTTGGAGTGTGCATAGTTAAGCATGCAGCGGTCGATCAACCCTTAAATTGTCATGCATATACGATATATAATTATGCTGTATCTAGGCGGCGTTGATGATGCCGATGAGAGGTATGCCAACGGCGGTGACGACGAGCGTGGAGGGGGCGCCGAAGACGATGTGGCTCCAGAAGGTGAGGTCGTGTGCGTTGCGCGGCACCCGACGCGCCTGCTCGCAGACGATGAGGTTCGCCGCCGACCCCAGCAGCGACAGGTTGCCTGCCACCGTGCTCACCCACGCCAGCAGCAGCCATGACCGCGTCACCGCCGCCGGTGAGATCGTTGCCGCCGACGCCGCCACCTCGTCCCCCATCAGCAGCACTGCAGGACACGCACTCGCGCGTTAGTTCTGTCGAGCACGTTTTCAGCAGGTCTTGTCATGCACACGAGAAACAGAACATTCTAGCCACTCAATTAATCTAGCTATATATTTTGCTGCTAATTAAAGAGAAGACAAATACGCAACATGCACAACAAACAGCCCAAGTACAGTTTGAATAAATTTTGGTGTACGAAGTTACTGACCAGTCGGTACGTTGGAGGCAAGGTTGGAGAGGAGGAGGATGATGACAGAGAGGACGGTGACGCCACTGACGTGGTTGATCTTTGAGTATGGCGCCATGACGTTCCAGATGGCCCCGGGGAGCCCCGTCTTGTTGAACCCGCTCACCGTCACGAACATCCCCGTGAAGAACACCAGCAGAGAGTAGGACACCTTACCGAGGCACACCTCGGCGTCGCGGAAATCCACGACGATGAGGGCGACGGCGGTGGTGATGGCGGTCCACGACATGTTGAGCCCGAGCATGTAGGCCACCAGCATCCCGACGGTCACGATGTACGCGAAGCACTTGAGGAACAGCCTCCGCTGCGGCTCCGAGCACTGTATGAACCACCGGTGCTTGGTCGGGATGCTCTCCGCCATCACCGAGTCGTTGTCGTCGGCCGACAGCACCCTGGCAGCAGGGCTCCTGAGCGTCGTCGCCGTCATCGGGGATGGCCGGCGCCCCTCCTCCACGGCCGCCATCTCCTTCCCGACGGCGTCGGGGCTGATCCCCTCGAGGGCCTTCCAGTACATGCAGAGCAGCATGACCGTGTTGACCGCCATGCCGGCGAGCATGGCCGGCAGGATGCCCAGGAAGAAGCCCACGAAGGAGATCTTGCTGTTGTAGGCGATGACCAGGTTCTGCGGGTTGCCGATAGGCGTAGCACTGGAGCCGATGTTGGCGCTGGTTGCCAGCGCCAGGAGGAACGGCTTCGCCGGCAGGTTCCGCTCGGCGGCGAGCTCGAGCACGAACTCCGTGAGCACGACGCAGCAAGTGTCGTTGGTGAAGAGCGCGCTGGCGAGCGCGGTGACGACGCAGACGCGGCACAGGAGGTCGCGGCCGCCCTGGCTCCGCCACGCAAGCAGGCGGCCCAGGTGCCCGAACATGCCGGCGCCCTTGAGGTACCCGCCGACAACCATGGTCGCGAAGAGGAGGCCCAGGATGGGGAGGTCCACGGAGGCGTAGGCGTCATCGGGGCTGATCACGTGGAACATGACCATCAGAGCTGCGCTCAGCAGGGCGCCCGCCGTGCGACCGATCGGCAGGAAGGGCACCGACGGGAACACGGCAAGCACCCAGAACACTCCGAACGCCGCCGACCCCAGCACCACGGTGGACAGAGATGCCAGCGCCATGGCTATTTCTTACTACTAGCTTTGCTGATCGATCAGCTTCAGTGATCTCTCTTCCCTGTGACTCGACGATCGATCGCTAGCTGAGGTGGCTTGTGCTGTGGGAATTGAGTAGAGATCGCGGTGACTCCCCCGGAGCTTAAGTACTCGCGTCTCGCGAGCTGCACGATCTGCGTTGCAAACTTTCTGAGCTAGCTAGCTGGACTGAGGTTACAGCTTACAAGAGGCACTAGCAAAATCATATGGTCGGACAAAAAATATCTGCATATGTGTGCATGCACGCTCACGAGCCACGAAGCGACTGATTACAAATCAATCAGCTCACTCAAATTAATGACCTGAAAAAATCATATGCGTCCAAAGAAATTAATCAGCTCATTCGTACTCATGCAAATAAATGACCTGAAAAAAGAACATAGTTGTATTGTACTACGCGTCCAAGTAATTTTGCTGGAACCTGCTTAAAATTACATTGCTTCTAAATCGTCGATTTGTAAGACCAATGCTCCCAAATCGTACAGTACAAGAACGCATGATTTTGTTTCTTAGTGATTTCCGCCACGTGTATCGCGTGCATGTCGAACACAAGCCTCTGGCTCTATTACAGCGCACGCACTCGAAGGCTGCCACGTGTACGCAGGAACCCGCTGTCTATGGACTGATTTTTAGCGTGTGTATTTTTAGCTTGTACGGCACCTTATACAACAGTTTTTCCCTTCCAATCAGACCTTATATATGTAAGTACAACTGTTATACTCGCTAAAAATCAGTAGACAGGCGGTTGACCAATATCTGCGTTGTTACATGGGGCTATGGGCTATGGTAGTCATCACGATTAGGGCAAATATGATAAGATCTAGTCAGCAGGTTATAAGGAAATTCACATCAACAAAATCATACATGAAGGAAAGAGAAGGCATGAGGGAGAACGAAGCGGGCGCTTCGTGCATCGCCGGCTCCAACACGAAAACCAACATGCTATAGCTTGCATACAGCCCGGTGCAAGTGGGAGAGCTGGCTGTAGGCATTGATTGCAAATTAGATTAGTCTTGCATGCAAGCATATAAGAGCAGGTACAATAAGTTCTAGTCAGCTATAAACAGGTACACGTCATATATAGCCTACGTGGAGCAGAGAGAAAGCAAGTGAGAGAAGGGAGCGGGCGCTTCACTAGTCGCTCGCTACAACACAAAACCCAAAACGTTGTAGCCCGCATGCAGCTAGGAAGGGTGGCAACAGCCGGCTGCATGTATTGATTGCAAGCCGGGTGTGTCTTGCATGCAAGCATTAGATTTCAAGTACATAAATATTTTAATCTTTGATAAAGCCTACTAATAGCCTGCTTATTGTTCTGCTATTTAGTTTTGATGGCTCTAAGTGACATGGCATGAGCTTGTAGCTGACAAACATTATATATTATTGTAGTTTTGATGGCTCTAAATTTTTTTTGTCGGCTATATTATTGTTTTTGCTCTAAGACTATAAACATTATATATTTAAATATTCTATAAAGCCCACCTAATAGCCAGCTTATTATACATTAAACACATCTTGTAATTATTGCATATTTATTTACACTATTACATATTTATTTCTTGTATTATATTGTATCTTATATTTTTATTAACACACCTTGTGCTTGACAACCACTTGGTGAGGTTGAGAGCACAAAATAATTTTTTTTATCCTGCTTAAAGAAATACAAAGAAGATAAATAATTTTACACACAGTTCCTCGAGAGTTTGGTATTACTCTCGAATCACCCTTGTGGGGAAAAAGAAACTTCCTATGCCCCTACACTCTTCTCTGGAGTCTCAACCGTACACATCATCTGATCGTCCCAGTACATCGAGTTAGGCTCATACCATACGTCGTTGTATAAGACCCGCAGAATGGTTTGATGGTACATCTCGATTTAGTATAGGCGTGCCTGCCCAGTGAGGTGGGGTCCGTTCCTCCACGAGCATTTCCTCCGGCGGCGTGCCCTAACTCTGGCCACACGCTTGCATGTCACCCATTTACGATGAAGCTTGAAAAGAAATGCTCGTCTGCATTGACGCTAACGGGTGTGTTCTCGCCGCAGAGGCGAATCGACCGCTCGCTACGCTCGGTTGGGTAACCGAGACGCCATCGGCCATAAGACTAGTCATAGTGGGAAGTATCATAGAATGGTATCATGTTTATGATACTAGTCTATGTTACTATCTCAATAGGGGAGTATCTTATGAGTGGTATCATATAGTCATGTATTTATTAGTCTATAGACTCATCTTGTCTCGGAATCCGCTATGTTACGGTATCTACCTATGATACCATCATCACATCTCTCTTCATTAAATACTTGACACATCACTATTTTTGCATACGTGGCACTTATGATACTACTGCAGGGGATCGTGTGCAGAAAACAAAAAAATTCCTACCGACGATATCCTAAAAGCATGCCAAGATCTATTCTATGCAGATATAGTAGTACAAACGGAGATCGGAATACGTACCCTTGTAGACCGAAAGCGGGGATTACGTTCCCGCACAAACGTTGTCGATGAGGACCGACGAAGCCGACCTCAAGGTCGTGTAGAGGAAGCAAGCCTCCGAGTACAGCTAGCGCAACACCTCGCAGGGAGTCGCACACGTACGGTGAAGACGACGGCCTCCGAAGCTCCAGTCCAGGACGAGCAGCGGAAGACTTGGACCGGAACACCAGCAGCGCGGCAGCGGGCTATGGTGGAGGAGATCCCCTTGCTCTGCTCGGCGCGGCTCCAACTTGGGAACCACGAGATCGAGAGAGAAATCGGGAATTAATTGGTGAATTAAAAGGCTGGGGGTGCCCCTTCTTATATAGGCTCCCAGGGGGAGCCTACCTTGCCAGCCAGGCAATGTGGGACTATCCCACACAGCCTGGTTCGGCCAAGGAGGTGCGCCGGCCCCCTGGTGGGCCCCATCTGGCCCACCTAGGCCGGCCTCCATGCCCCCACCGAATTCCCAAGGGGGTCCCCCCCTCTTGGGCCTTCTTTCGTCCGGAAGGCCCATTTAGGGAAATCTGCCTAAATAAATTCGAAAATAAATATATAAAATCATATTTGCATATTAATAACACTAATTAATATCAAACATAATATATATAATTTTTCCTAGCTCCGAAAACTCTTTCGGCGCTGCCCGATCTCCATCGGACCCCTCCCGGGACACTCCCGGTGATCTCCTTCCTTTCCGGTTGTCTTGTCGAAACCCCTTAAGTGTGTTACCCTAGCGGTTCGATATAATATCAGGTATGACCAAGACTCCTCAATGATCAACGACTAACTCGTAGGCCTGGACCCCAAGAATTAATCCCTGAGATATAACGAATGACTTTCATCTTTCAAACCTGAACGTAAAGTCTTAGACATTTTGCCATAGCGATACTTAGCACGTCCGAGTGTCGTTACATAGATATCTCCATACCTAATCCCGACCTCGTTACCGACGACGCTATCTTCTACTCGTTCATGATCTCATGTCTCCGTGACCTAGTCACATGCTTGCAAGCTCATTAGACATGATCTCATCGAGTGGGCCCGAGAGTATCTATCCTGCTATGCGGACTGGCAAATCCCGCTCTTGACCCCTCGTCTCAGTTACTCCTTTCCGATACCCAAAAGTATCACCGTTATTGTCATACTAAATAAGATACGACGTTTGGTGCAATCAAAGTATCTTCCGGGAATAACAATAAGAGTTGATCTCACGGTCAAAGGCGTAACGACTACGTTCTCCAAATCTGGGTATGTCCATCACATCACTCTCTAGCGATATGACTCTCATTACCGACCGGCGCCATGCCCCATGACCGGGAAACCTCGATCATCAATCGCACAACGAAACTAGTCTTAGTAGAGGCTACTAGGGACCTGGTTGTTTACGTATCACACCCGCATTAATGTTTCCGTTTAATACGGTTCTAGCATGACACAAAAACCTATTATGAACAAACGAGATATGATAAAGAATACACTTTATTAATTGCCTCTAGAGCATATCTCCTTCAGTCTCCCACTTGCACTAGAGTACAACTTAATCTAGATTACAACTTGGTAAAAGCTTAACACCCATAGCTAACTGGTGCTGTTCATGCTTATCAAGCGGAAGAGGCTTCGTCAGCGGATCTGCCACATTTAGATCCGTATGCACTTTGCAAATCTTCACATCGCCTCCTTGTACGTACTGACGTATCACATGGAAGCGTCGGAGAATGTGTTTGGCGGTGGAGTGAGACCTTGGCTCCTTGGCGTTTGCAATGGCACCCGTATTGTCGCAGAAGAGGATCACGGGGTCTTGCACGCTTGGGAACACTCCAAGTTCGATGACGAACTTCCTCAGCCACACATCTTCATTTGCGGCCTCGCAGGCAGCAATGTACTCCGACTCCATTGTAGATTGTGCGACTATGGGTTGCTTCCCACTTCTCCAGCACACGGCGCCTCCATTCACCTTGAACACGTAACCTGTCTGTGACTTACAGTCATCGGGGTCTGAGCAAAAACTTGCATCTACATAACCCGTTACGCCAAGTTCTTCATCGCAGCCACCATACACAAGGAACATTTCCTTTGTCTTATTGAGATACTTAAGAATGCTCTTAACATCTACCCAATGCGGCATTCCAGGATTACTCTGGAACCGACTTGTCAAACTTAGAGCTAATGCCACATCCGGTCTAGTACTCAACATTGCATACATGATCGATCCTATGGCTGAAGCATAAGGATGTTTCGTCATTTCGGCCTTACCCAGTTCCGTCACCGGACACTGCGCCTTACGCAATATTTTATTCTTGATAACCGGCAGAGAACCCTTCTTTGCCTTCTCCATACGGAAACGCTTCAGTATTTTATCAAGATAAGTGCTCTGACTTAGTGCTAATAGGCGCCTTGATCTATCGCGATAGATTTTTATGCCTAAAACATACGCAGCTTCTCCTAACATGGAAAACTTACTGTTTAAATATTCCTTCACGCTATTCAGAAGTTCCACATCATTCCCAATCAGCAATATGTCGTCAACATACAGTGCTAAGAACACAACCGAGCTCCCACTCATTTTCTTGTAAATACAGGTCTCTTCCACATTCTGGATAAATCCAAAACCTTTGATTACCTCATCAAAGCGAAGATTCCAGCTCCGAGATGCCTGCTTCAATCCATAGATGGATCGCTGAAGCTTGCACACCTTGTTAGCATTTCTTGGATCGACAAAACCTTCTGGCTGTACCATGTACAACTCTTCCTCAATGTTTCCATTCAGGAAGGCCGTTTTTTAAGGGGATCGTGTGCAGAAAACAAAAAAATTCCTAGCAACGATATCCTTAAACTAGCCAAGATCTTCACTATGTAGATATAGAAGTACGGCGGAGATTGGAATACATACCCTCGTAGACCGAATAGCGGGGATTACGCTCCCGCACAAGCGTTGACGATGAAGACGCCGTAGCCGACCTCTAGGTCGCGGAGAACTCGGCACGACGAAGACGACGAAGATGACCCCGAGGTCGGGTGGAGGAAGTAGGCCTCCGAGTACCGCTAGCGCAGCACCTCGCAGGGAGTCGCACACATACGGTGGAGACGACGGCCTCCGAAGCTCCAGTCCAGGACGAGCAGCGGAAGACTTGGACCGGAACACCAGCAGCGCGGCATCGGGTTATGGTGGAAGAGATCCCCCTCCTTTACTCGGCGCGGCTCCAACAAGGGAACCACGAGATCGAGAGAGAAATTGGGAATTAATTGGTGAATTAAAAGGCCAGGGGTGCCCCTTCTTATATAGGCTCCCAGGGGGAGCCAACCTTGCCAGCCAGGCAATGTGGGACTATCCCACATGCCTGGTTCGGCCAAGGCTGATGCGCCGGCCCTAGGTGGGCCCCATTTGGCCCACCTAGGCCGCCCAAGCCTCCCCCACAAAGTTCCCTTGAGGGTTTTCCCCCCCATGGGCCTTCTTTCGACCAGAAGGCCCATTTAGGGAAATCAGCCTTAATAAATTCGAAAATAAATATATAAAATCATATTTGCATATTAATTACACTAATTAATATCAAACATAATATATATAATTTTTCCTAGCTCCGAAAACTCTTTCGTCGCTGCCCGATCTCCATCGGACCCCTCCCGGGACGTTCCCGGTGATCTCTTTCCTTTCCGGTTGTCTTGTCGAAACCTCTTAAGTGTGTTACCCTAGCGGTTCGATATAACGAATGACTTTCATCTATCAAACCTGGACGTATAGTCTTAAACCCTTTGTCATGGCGATACTTAGCGTGTCCGAGCATCATTCTCAGATATCTCCATACCTAGCATGATCTCGTTACCGACATCGCTATCTTCTACTCGTCTATGATATTATGTCAGCTGGTGACCTAGTCACATGTTTGCAAACTCATTTGACATAATCTCACCGAGTGGGCCCTAGAGTATCTATCCGGCTATGCGGACTGACAAATCCCGATGTTGACCCCTTGTCTCAACCACTCCTTTCCGATACCCAAAAGTATCACCGTTATTGTCATACTAAATAAGATACGACGTTTGGTGCGATCAAAGTATCTTCCAGGAATACCAATAAGAGTTGATCTCACGGTCTTAAGGCGTAACGACTATGTCCTATAAATACTGGATATGTCCATCACATCGTTACTCCTAACGATATGACTTCCGTTGCCGACCGGCGCCATGCCCTATGATCGGAAAACCTCGATCATCAATCGCGCAATGAAACTAGTCTTAGTAGAGGCTACTAGGGACCTGGTTGTTTATCTACCACACCTGTATTAATGTTTCCGCTTAATACAGTTATAGCATGGTATAAAACATATAATGAACGATTGGGATACTGCCAATAAACTATGTTTATTAAGTGCCTCTAGGGCATATTCCCTTCAGTCTCCCACTTGCACTAGAGTAACACTTAATCTAGTTTACAACCTGGTAAAAGCTCAACACCCATAGCATCTTGGTGCCTGCTCGCCTCGTGGAAGAGGAATACAGTTAATAGACCTCACACATTGAGACCTATATGTGCTTTGCAACACTTCTATGTCACCTAGTTTGACATCAACCCGTATCTTACGATGACGGTGAAATATATCCCAGTGGATGGAGTGAGACTCGAGCATTCGCGTAGCATGCGCCTTAAAAGTCTAAGAGATCTATTAAGGGGACCACTTACGCTCAGAAAACTGCTCAGTCCAACCACACTTGCTACTTCTGAAGTCACAATATATTTCTATACCTATGTAGATTATGCGACAGTGCATTCATATGCGACTTCGCAAACTAACCATGTCTATCTTCAAAATAAAGGACATCTCCTATATGAGTTTTCTAGTCGTATGGGTCAGTGCAATAACTTGCATCATCGTAACCGCTTTACGGCAAGTTGCCATTCCACTATTACCCGTTACTAGAAAACCTATCTTCAGTTCTCAAAGACACTGAAGAATAAACTTAACGTTTGTTCATTGATCCACACAAGGATCACTCTAGAACCTGTTCTTGAACCAAGAACTCGGGTCACACCAAGTCGAGCTTTCAGCCTGATAGACTCTATGTGTGACACATAGAGAATGTCGAACATCATTTTCTATCATTGAAAAAGCCAAGATTAACTTAATCTTTTACCTAGTCATACAAGCAAGAACCTCTTTCTTCGCTTGTCCTTTTCTGAAATACTTCAGAATCCTGACTTAGGAAATACTCCGACTTAATGTTATTAAGCCCCCTCTGATCTATACAATTATAAATCGGATGCCTAATACTCCTAACTTCATTTCATAGAAAATTTAATCACTTAAATAATCCTTTACACTCTACTAGAGGATCTGTGTCATTCAATATGTTGTTACATACCAAATCACGAATGACACCTAGCTCCCACTCAAATATGCCTCCGCATACAAGATCAAGGAAAAGCTACTTAGCTCCCACTCAAATATGCCTTCCGTATATAAGATCAAGGAAAGCTACTTTGCTCCCACTCACTTCTTTGCAAATGTAGGTTTCTTCAACTATTTTGGACAACTCCAAAATTCTTTGATCACATTATCAAAGTGAAGATTCCAGCTCCGATATGCTTGCTTCAGCCCATGAATGGACCACTGAATTTTGCATACATGTTTAGCATCCTCAGGATTACAAGCCATTCTTAATTACACTATTAAGAACCATGGTTTTCTCATCCATCTATCAATTTCTCATTCGAAATTATAGTAATTGCTAAACGACCCAGAATAGATTTAGGCTTCGCCACTTGAGACAAAGTCTCATGTGGTCTGTCGGAACTGTTTCACGACAAATCGAATCTGCTCAATGTCTACTCTCTCATAAAATTCCATATACTATTAACGTCCTAGATGCCATCAAGAAGATCTCCCAAGTCAATACCTGGTAATCGTATATGGATTTTATTTTGGATCACAAATGACTCATAGCCATTTCTCGGACTTAGGTCCACCATCTCTTCTTCGTAGTTCGTAGGTCTATCATATTCCATTAATATGACCTTCATAACAAGATTGTCGTAACACTCAGTGTGGAACACAACCTCGTATGCCTACGCTCTTAGTATGAGCTCAGAGCATCATGATATTGAATCATCAGCTTTTTCAAGCTGTGGAGCCTGACACCGAACACACTTTCGGTTGCGCCACTCTGATGTCTGGAGAAGAAGTTCACCAACTTCGTCTTGCTCTACTTTATTTCTCACTTATACCCTCGGAGAAGAAACCATTTCTTTCGCAAGGTATATCCCGGCAATGATTTTGCCTATGTCGTGAGACATGTACCCAACTAACTCTTTAGGTAGGGTATACTACAAAGATTAATCCATTTTAGGTTCGACTACATCGAAACACTAAATTGCTGAAACGACAATCCAGGCTCAAAAGCCATGCCATCACTCGTATGGTATTGTCTCCATGGATTCAAATGGTTTCCCTATTTGCTAACGTGAGTGTTTACGTTTCTACCATATGACTCTAATGATTACAATAATTCGGTAAGAGATTCATTTACCACACACTATCCGATAGGGTGCGATTACGACGTCCTAACACACCATAACACTATGGTGTTCCATGCGACGTAATTTGTGGAACTCTTCTCACAAGTCTTCCAATGATGTGCCAACATTATAACTCAAATCTTTATTTCCTCGATTTGCATCGCGGGAATTCGATTTTCTTGTTAAGTTTATTTCCTACTTCATTCTGAACTCCGTTTGATCGAATCAAAAATTCAGACTAACATTCCCCGGAGTGGATATCCATATATCTACTCGGAATATTCATGAAGTCTATGAAATAAAGACTTCCACTACACGTTAAAGTACTTCATTGATTCACATACACCCATATGCATGATTCTCAACAAGCTATACTCAAAACGTTATGTGAAGTTCACGAAATAAAGGTCTCCACTACCCGTCAATTACTTCATTGAACCACATACATCTCCATGTATGACTATCAATGAGTTATATGCCCGTTTCCCGAAAACGGTGTCACAGTTATTTTGCAAGTGTCAAAAGATCAAATCTTAGGACTTGTAGGTCCATCCAGTGTGGAGCTAATGCATATAACATTGACATGACTAAACGGTAGTGCCACACATATGTGGTGTCTTTATTAAGTTTGTATCCTTTGACATTAATACTATGAATGTGGGAGCTTCTACCATCTAAATTCAAATCGGCATATGATCATTACTTCATAAATACAGGACACCAATTTGTCACTACCATGTATGAACAAGTGTCTCGCTAGAGGAGACACACTCGTAACGATCATACCAACACCCGATCATAAAGAATTTATTCAAATGGTAGATCTAGAGGGAGAGTGTCTATGGCCGTCACAACAACTTGACTGCCATTATCAACACGCAATGTCGCCTCATCCTTTTAAGCTACTCAAGCAGTAAACCTGGTTTTTCACAAAACATGACTAGTTCAAGACTTAGTCACTACTGCGAGCACTTGCTTAGCTAAAACATTCATAACATGTATATCATATATACACCATCATCATTGATGACTTCCGGCGATCTGTTTCATCTTCTTGATACTTCCACCGTAATCAAGAACCATGAAGGTGAATGATTCCCCTTGCATGACATAGTCTATGACAGAGGATTTGCACTTGGCAACGATGTCTGTCATCCAGTAATTGAGCTGAGCGAGGCGTCTCAATGTTCATTAATCATGAACATACGTCATTAAGTATGACCGCCACGTGTGCATTCTCTTCCATCTTGGTTGAGAAGACAATCAGTTAACATACTGATAAACTTCATCAACCCAACGTTTGGGGTACCCCGAGTTTAGCGACCATATCATATGTTCGCGATCTAAAAACTCATACACATCGTTGGTTCTTTATGGCGGAGATCATAGCATACACTGGACTATGATGATATCATCCGCACAAAATCCGATAATCAAAATTATCTTTTGTTAGCGGAATCTCCGGGTTTATCTCCTAGCGGGTATTGTAACACAAAGAGCTAACGGTTTAAACAAGGAGTATCCTCAAGCTAAAGTATAAAACTATGAAGTTTGGACCCAACCTTTTAAGTTTCTCAATCGCAGGAATGCGCCTAATTTGAAAAGATGCTATCACAATGGTTAGTATCTACAAAGGTTTGCAAAACAGACTCTGTTCATTATATTCTGAGTTCAAGTATTTTAGAAAATAACTATCCGAACTCCCACTCAAACGAACATCCCTCCTGGTCGTTTAAGCGATTACACGACCCCCATCCATTGCACCACCCCTCATCATCAGAGCCGGCGGCACAACTTCAAGAGTAGACAAAAGTCCGCCACACCAATTTTGTGACTCGTGCTGACGCTTGTGCAACATGGCTTACACCCACTGTATGCGAACGACAAGATGTCTGACACCCGATCATCACAGCCTGCCTCATAACGTATAACTTTCTTGGTGGTGCGCGTTGGAGGGAGAACACTAGTGGTATTTTGAAGGGATCATCTTATATATCTACCGCCGTGTAACTAATGTATACTATACACACAATCACACAATATAAGATGCACACAAAACATCAAATATAATGCAATGTGATATAGTCCATCGCGCCATGGTCTTCTTGGCGCCCGCAGTTTATAAACAATTTAATAAACCTACCTTGACCATATCACATAGCCCCTGCAAAATAAAGTTAGACGCTTCTACTTTATCTTTTGCATATTTTACGTGGCTCGGGGCTTTCGTAAATTGAACCGCTTCATACCTACGAACCTTATGACCACAACAACGATCCAATAATTGCATGTTTAAGCATCCCTTTCGGGCCCTCCATTGAAAATGCAAGACCAACTAAAGAGAGAGAAACAGGCACCCGCCAGCCACAGATACGGTACAAGCCGTATGTAAGTAGTGGAACCAGTCTCGCGTAAGCGTACGCGTAAAGTCGGTCCGGGCCGCTTCATCAACTCGATGCCGCTGGAATCACAAGTGCACGCTAGAGGGTAGCAAATAACAGGAACGGTGCCCCCGTGCAGAACACGGGTTCTAACAGCGTACAGCTATATTTACGATAGATCGGCTCTGATACCACTTAAGGGGATCGTGTGCAGAAAACAAAAATTTTCCTAGCAACGATATCCTTAAACTAGCCAAGATCTACACTATGCAGATATAGAAGTACGGCGGAGATCGGAATACATACCCTCGTAGACCGAATAGCGGGGATTACGCTCCCGCACAAGCGTTGACGATGAAGACGCCGTAGCCGACCTCTAGGTCGCGGAGAACTCGGCGCGACGAAGACGACGAAGATGACCCCGAGGTCGGTGGAGGAAGTAGGCCTCCGAGTACCGCTAGCGCAACACCTCGCAGGGAGTCGCACACATACGGTGGAGACGACGGCCTCCGAAGCTCCAGTCCAGGACGAGCAACGGAAGACTTGGACCGGAACACCAGCAGCGCGGCAGCGGGTTATGGCTGAAGAGATCCCCATCCTCTACTAGGTGCGGCTCCAACAAGGGAACCACGAGATCGAGAGAGAAATTGGGAATTAATTGGTGAATTAAAAGGCCAGGGGTGCCCCTTCTTATATAGGCTCCCAGGGGGAGCCAACCTTGCCAGCCAGGCAATGTGGGACTATCCCACATGCCTGGTTCGGCCAAGGCTGATGTGCCGGCCCTATGTGGGCCCCATTTGGCCCACCTAGGCCGGCCAAGCCTCCCCCACAAAGTTCCCTTGAGGGTTTTCCCCCCCATGGGCCTTCTTTCGACCAGAAGGCCCATTTAGGGAAATCAGCCTAAATAAATTCGAAAATAAATATATAAAATCATATTTGCATATTAATTACACTAATTAATATCAAACATAATATATATAATTTTTCCTAGCTCCGAAAACTCTTTCGTCGCTGCCCGATCTCCATTGGACCCCTCCCGGGACGTTCCCGGTGATCTCTTTCCTTTCCGGTTGTCTTGTCGAAACCCCTTAAGTGTGTTACCCTAGCGGTTCGATATAATATCAGGTATGATCAAGACTCCTCAATGATCAACGACTAACTCGTAGGCCTGGACCCCATGAATTAACCCCTGAGATATAACGAATGACTTTCATCTATCAAACCTGGACGTATAGTCTTAAACCCTTTGTCATGGCGATACTTAGCGTGTCCGAGCATCATTCTCAGATATCTCCATACCTAGCATGATCTCGTTACCGACATCGCTATCTTCTACTCGTCTATGATATTATGTCAGCTGGTGACCTAGTCACATGTTTGCAAACTCATTTGACATAATCTCACCGAGTGGGCCCTAGAGTATCTATCCGGCTATGCGGACTGACAAATCCCGCTGTTGACCCCTCGTCTCAACCACTCCTTTCCGATACCCAAAAGTATCACCGTTATTGTCATACTAAATAAGATACGACGTTTTGTGCGATCAAAGTATCTTCCAGGAATACCAATAAGAGTTGATCTCACGGTCTTAAGGCGTAACGACTATGTCCTATAAATACTGGGTATGTCCATCACATCGTTACTCCTAACGATATGACTTCCGTTGCCGACCGGCGCCATGCCCTATGATCGGAAAACCTCGATCATCAATCACGCAATGAAACTAGTCTTAGTAGAGGCTACTAGGGACCTGGTTGTTTATCTACCACACCTGTATTAATGTTTCCGCTTAATACAGTTATAGTACGGTATAAAACATATAATGAACGATTGGGATATTGCCAATAAACTATGTTTATTAAGTGCCTGTAGGGCATATTCCCTTCAGTTTTGACGTCCATCTGCCAGATTTCATAATCATAGTAGGCAGCTACCGCTAACAAAATCCGAATAGACTTAAGCATCGCTACCGGTGAAAAAGTTTCATCGTAGTCAATTCCATGAACTTGTCGGAAACCCTTTGCGACAAGCCGAGCTTTATAGACGGTCACATTACCATCAGCATCAGTCTTCTTCTTAAAGATCCACTTATTCTCGACGGCCTTGCGCCCTTCGGGAATATCCACCAAAGTCCACACTTTGTTATCATACATGGATCCTATTTCGGATTTCATGGCTTCAAGCCATTTCTCGGACTCTAGACTCTCCATCGCCTCCTTGTAGTTCGTAGGTTCGTCTTGCTCGACTAGCATGATGGTGCAAACCATGTTGCCATACCACTCTGGTGCGATCCGAGATCTACCAGACCTACGAGGTAGAACATCTTCCTCGACAGTTTCTCCCACTCCTTCCACGGAGGACGTTTTCGGAATTGCTTCCGTTGCGCCACTCGGAATCTCGAGTTCAGGATCAACGATTTCATCGAGGTCTACCTTCCTCCCACTTACTCCTTTCGCGAGAAACTCCTTCTCTAGAAAGGTACCGGTCTTCGCGACAAAAGTTTTGCCATCAG
The DNA here is from genome assembly GCA_026929855.1 of Poa annua. Taxonomy (NCBI): domain Eukaryota; kingdom Viridiplantae; phylum Streptophyta; class Magnoliopsida; order Poales; family Poaceae; genus Poa; species Poa annua. The sequence continues at coordinate 70,349,790 of CM049431.1, read as the reverse complement.
CTTGGTTGTAGAAGGTGTACCCAACGGTTTCCCGCGGATATCCTACAAAGACGACTTTCTCCGACTTCGCTTCGAGTTTGTCGGGCTGTAGTTTCTTAACGTACGCCTCACAACCCCAAACCTTCAGAAACGATAACTTAGTCTTTTGGCCATACCATAATTCATACGGCGTCGTTTCAACGGACTTGGACGGAGCCCTATTTAAAATGAATGCGACTGTTTCTAACGCATAACCCCAGAAGGACACTGGCAGATCGGCAAGAGACATCATAGATCGGACACTATCCAGTAGAGTACGATTACGTCGCTCGGACACACCGTTACGCTGCGGCGTTCCGGCGGGCGTAAGTTGGGGCACTATGCCACAACTCTTCAGATGTGTGCCAAACTCAAAACTCAAGTACTCTCCACCGCGATCGGATCGGAGATGCTTGATTTTCCTATTAAGCTGATTCTCAACTTCACTCTGGAATTCTTTGAACTTTTCAAACGTTTCAGACTTGTGTTTCATCAAATAGATATAATCGTATCTACTCAAGTCATCAGTGAAGGTGACGAAGTAACGATAACCATTGCGTGTCGAAACGCTCATCGGTCCACACACATCTGTATGTATGATCCCCAACAAATCCGACGCCCGTTCAACGAAACCTTTGAACGGTGTCCTGGTCATTTTGCCCATAAGGCATGGTTCGCATGTATCGAGGGATCCGAAATCCAACGAGTCCAAGAGTCTATCGGAGTGGAGTCGCTTCATGCGCTTTATACCAATATGACCAAGACGGCAATGCCATAAAAACATGGCGGTGTCGTCACTACACTTAATCCGTTTGGCTTCTATGTTATGGATGTGAATACTACGATCGAGATTCAATAAGAATAAACCGTTATTCTCGGGAGCATCAACATAAAAGATATCATTCATATAAATAGCACAATTGCTTGACACTGATTTAAATGAATAACCGTCTTGTAACAGGCAAGACCCACTTATAATGTTTACACTCAAGGATGGCACAAAATAACATTTATTTAAAACCAAAACTAATCCCGATGGTAGATGTAGAGGGAGCGTGCCGACAACCACCACGTCGACTCTCGATCCGTTGCCGACGCGCATCGTCACCTCATCCTTCGCCAGCCGCCTTCTATTCCATAACTCCTCCTGAGAGTTACATATATGAGCAACAGAACCAGTATCAAATACCCACGTATTGCTCCGGGCGGATGTAAGGTACACATCTATAACATGTATATCAAATATACCTTGCTCTTTGTCGACCGTCTTGCCAGACTTCTTATCCTCCAGATACTTGGGGCAGTTGCGCTTCCAGTGACCCTTCCCCTTGCAGTAGAATCACTCCATGCTAGCTCTGGGACCACACTTGTTAGTCCTGGGTTTGGCAGCCAACTTTGCCTCCCTCCGGGACTTCCAGCTCTGCTTTCCCTTGCCACCGGACTTCTTGAAATCAACGGTCTTGTTGACCATCAACAGCGTGTGCTCCTTCTTAATCTCTACCTCAGCAGTCTTGAGCATCACGAACACTTCACCCAGGGACTTAGCCATGCCCTGCATGTTGTAGTTCATGACGAAGCCTTTGTAGCTTGGTGGCAACGATTGCAACACCCTGTCAATTGCCAGCTCATCGGGAATCTTGCACTCCAGAGCATTCAGGCGTTGAACGTAGCCAGACATCTTGACTACATGCTCGCTCACACTGCTATGCTCTTCCATCTTGGCTGAGAAGAAAAGCTCAGAAGCCTCATATCTCTCAGCCTTAGCATGCGGCGCAAAGACAGCCTTAAGATCCGAGATGATCTCAAAAGCGCTCATCTTCTCAAAGCGCTTCTGCAGGTCGGCTTCCATGGCGTAGAGCATGCCACTCTGGACAAAGGCAGAATCCTCCGATCGGGTCTGGAAGACCTTCTTCTCATCCTCAGAGGCATCATCTGCAGGAGGGTCACCTATGGCGGCCTCAATGACGTAGGCCCCTATGGGGAGTGAGGAGGATCCTCAGGTTGCGGAACCAGGCCATGAAGTTTGACCCATTGGTCTTAAGCTTTTCTTTCTCAAGGAACAGACCTAGGTTAAACGAGGGGCGAGACATCTACAATGGAATTTGCAACAACATAAGACTTTGTTCATAATAATTTTGAGTTATAGTATTTTAGAAAATAACTAACATAACTCCCACTCAAACGAACATCCCTCCTGGTCGTTTAAGCGATTACACGACCCCCATCCATTGTACCACCCCTCATCATCAAAGCCGGCGGCACAACTTCAAGAGTAGACAAAATCGTCCGCCACACCAATTTTGTGACTCGTGCTCGACCTTTCGGTCTTCCTGTTCCGAGGCCATACCTCTGAGTATGCTAGGCTCGCCACCAAAAACCTCCACGCTGACGCTTGTGCAACATGTCTTACACCCACCATATGCGAACGAAGATATGTCTGACACCCGATCATCACGGCCTGCCTCATAACGTAGAACTTTCTTGGTGGTGCGCGTTGGAGGGAGAACACTAGTGGTATTTTGAAGGGATCATCTTATTCAGCTACCACCGTGTAACTAATGTATACTATACACACAATCACACAAAATAAGATGCACACAAAACATCAAATGTAATGCAATGTGATACAGTCCATCGCGCCATGGTCTTCTTGGCGCCCGCAGTTTATAAACAATTTAATAAACCTACCTTGACCATATCACATAGCCCCTGCAAAACAAAGTTAGACGCTTCTACTTTATCTTTTGCATATTTTACGTGGCTTGGTGCTTTCGTAAATAGAACCGCTTCATACCTACAAATCTTATGACCACAACAACAATCCAATAATTGCATGTTTAAGCATCCCTTTCGGGCCCTCCATTGAAAATGCGAAGACCAACTAAAGAGAGAGAAACTGACACCCGTCAGCCACATATACGGTACAAGCCGTATGTCAGTAGTGGAACCAGTCTCGCGTAAGCGTACGCGTAAAGTCGGTCCGGGACGCTTCATCAACTCAATGCCGCTAGAAAACACAAGTGCACGCTAGAGGGTAGCAAATAACAGGAACGGTGCCCCCGTGCAGAGCACGGGTTCTAACATCGTACAGCTATATCTACGATAGATCGGCTCTGATACCACTGAAGGGGATCGTGTGCAGAAAACAAAAATTTTCCTACCGACGATATCCTAAAAGCATGCCAAGATCTATTCTATGCAGATATAGTAGTACGAACGGAGATCGGAATAGGTACCCTTGTAGACCGAAAGCGGGGATTACGTTCCCGCACAAACGTTGTCGATGAAGACCGACGAAGCCGACCTCAAGGTCGTGTAGAGGAAGCAGGCCTCCGAGTACCGCTAGCGCAGCACCTCGCAGGGAGTCGCACACGTACGGTGGAGACGACGGCCTCCGAAGCTCCAGTCCAGGACGAGCAGCGGAAGACTTGGACCGGAACACCAGCAGCGCGGCAGCGGGCTATGGTGGAGGAGATCCCCTTGCTCTGCTCGGCGCGGCTCCAACTTTGGAACCACGAGATCGAGAGAGAAATCGGGAATTAATTGGTGAATTAAAAGGCTGGGGGTGCCCCTTCTTATATAGGCTCCCAGGGGAAGCCTACCTTGCCAGCCAGGCAATGTGGGACTATCCCACACAGCCTGGTTCGGCCAAGGAGGTGCGCCGGCCCCCTGGTGGGCCCCATCTGGCCCACCTAGGCCGGCCTCCATGCCCCCACCGAATTCCCAAGGGGGTCCCCCCCTCTTGGGCCTTCTTTCATCCGGAAGGCCCATTTAGGGAAATCTGCCTAAATAAATTCGAAAATAAATATATAAAATCATATTTGCATATTAATAACACTAATTAATATCAAACATAATATATATAATTTTTCCTAGCTCCGAAAACTCTTTCGGCGCTGCCCGATCTCCATCGGACCCCTCCCGGGACGCTCCCGGTGATCTCCTTCCTTTCCGGTTGTCTTGTCGAAACCCCTTAAGTGTGTTACCCTAGCGGTTCGATATAATATCAGGTATGACCAAGACTCCTCAATGATCAACGACTAACTCGTAGGCCTGGACCCCAAGAATTAATCCCTGAGATATAACGAATGACTTTCATCTATCAAACCTGAACGTAAAGTCTTAGACCTTTTGCCATAGCGATACTTAGCACGTCCGAGCGTCGTTCCATAGATATCTTCATACCTAATCCCGACCTCGTTACCGACGACGCTATCTTCTACTCGTTCATGATCTCATGTCTCCGTGACCTAGTCACATGCTTGCAAGCTCATTAGACATGATCTCACCGAGTGGGCCCGAGAGTATCTATCCTGCTATGCGGACTGGCAAATCCCGCTCTTGACCCCTCGTCTCAATTCCTCCTTTTCGATACCCAAAAGTATCACCGTTATTGTCATACTAAATAAGATACGACGTTTGGTGCAATCAAAGTATCTTCCGGGAATAACAATAAGAGTTGATCTCACGGTCAAAGGCGTAACGACTACGTTCTCCAAATCTGGGTATGTCCATCACATCACTCTCTAGCGATATGACTCTCATTGCCGACCGGCGCCATGCCCCATGACCGGGAAACCTCGATCATCAACCGCGCAACGAAACTAGTCTCTGTAGAGGCTACTAGGGACCTGGTTGTTTACGTATCACACCCGCATTAATGTTTCCGCTTAATACGGTTCTAGCATGACACAAAAACCTATTATGAACAAACGAGATATGATAAAGAATACACTTTATTAATTGCCTCTAGAGCATATCTCCTTCAACAACTATGTTACTCCCACTATGACTAGTCTGAATGAATTTGACCGGTCGGTGGCCGCATTTATGCTCCTGTCAGGATTCAACGTAGCATCGCGCTGGTTTCATCCGACACATACAAACGGATTCGAACGAGGAGGGTGTGAGCTAGGTGCGTCATTACCTAACATATTAAGGGCGAAGACTTTGGAGCTCTCTGCGGCGCGCTCCAAAATTCGTGCGTCGGATCGAGATCCGGCGGTCCAGATCGTCCAATTCCGCGTGTTACTGTTCCTTCTACAGTAATCTACAGTACCTCGCACAGTTTTGCAGACAAGCCCCTCGCTGCCGACAAATAGCTCTGTAGTCCAGCGTTCTACTAGGCGAATGACTACCAAGTAATTTCAGAACAATTGAAGGCCGTTTTCTCAAAACCGCTGTCACAGCTCCCCCCTTGCCCTCCTTCTCCCGCGACTATGGAATCGCCGGCGGCGCCGACGCGCCGCGCCGCCGCCACGGAGCTCGCCGGTCAGATCGACGGGCATGGGGAGCTGCGCCGTCGTCCATGGAGGACACGAAGAAGACGACGGGAGCGTTTCCGTCTTCTAAGCCAAGAAGAATAAGGAACAGCCGTCCACCGTTCAGGACCCAACAAATCAGGTCAGCCATCCTCGCTTCCCCTTTTCCCAATCTTCTTATCTCTCCCGCGACCTCCACGTCGCCGTCACCGCCGCCGCGCGCCGCCGCGCGCCGCCGCCAGTACGCGCCACCCCGGTCAGATCGACGGGGATGGGGAGCAGCGCCGCCGCGTCCTCTACAAGCTCGCTGAAGATCGGCTGCCGGGACGCCGCCTCGACGACGGATTCGTCCGTGGCGCGCAGACGCGGCGGCGAGGGTTCCGCCCTTTCTCGGCGGCAGCAAGCCCGTGGCCTCTCCGGCGATGGAGCGTCCGCCCTGGTCCCGGTCACGAGGAATGCGGTGAGGCGTCGGGTTCACGGAGCTGCAGCTCCAGCAGCAATTGCTCGGCAGCTCTCGGACCACTTCCTCACGCTCGACCGCGGCCTCGCCTCCCGCTCCAACGCCGTCCGCCACAAGCGCCGCGCGGCGGAGGCGCGCACCGGCTGCACGCTTGACTCCCTCCGCGGCCGCGACCTCACTGTCAACGGTTGCGTCTTGCGCGCGCTCCAGCGCATCCACTCCCTTGACGGCTCCTCACTTCCGTTCCTGATGCTTCTGGTGCGTATGCTATAGTTCCATATAGTGATCAAAATATGTTGCCTCCAATGTAGAAACAACCTTTTTGTTGCCAATTCATTTGCACGAAGCCATGCATGGATTTCATAGGCAATACTTACAAGTTTTCTCAGGCATATAGCTAGCACAGCCATCAAATTAATCGAACGCTTCGTGCAAACGAATTAATGTTTCTCAAACTAGCTATTTTAACCAACGCATGTTTAAAGTAAACCATTCCATGCCACCCTCCTTGGGGCAGCAACCAAACACACACTAAGTTTTTGAACTGAGCAGGTTCCATCGGATCCATTCACCTCTCCCATTTTTTTCTTGATTTGCCTTTGTTTTAGATGTGTATCTTCCTGTCATTAGTTTATGTTGCAAGAAATCGTGTGAATGGTCTTTTTAAAGTTTAAACTGTAGGGTGTAGGGAGACAGGTGGTTGGACAAACTCATCTTTTTGGATTTCTTGAACTCATGACAGGTTAGTGTATAAGACAATATATTCTTGAACAAGTGTGGGTGAGTGCTACATGTATTTGTTTGCAAATCTCTTAGTTGACTTACATATGTTCCAGCTGTGTCATAAGTCATAGGTTAGGTTTCTTTGTATACTGGATACACAACTCTGGTATAGTATCTTTCGTTCTTTTACTGTTATTCTATGATGAATTGGCAGTGATTTAGATGATAATTTGCAACATGTCCAAAGTCTGATTTTGATTCTTCATATCTATACTTTAGCTTTTTAAAACTGTCCTTGACCTATATACAAGTAACTAGAAGTAGTACTTTAATTGCTTCTTTTAATTTATCTGTCCTACATTCTTTTATTTAGATTTCTCCTATAGAATTGATGTTTGTGGGCTTCAGAGTAGTGTGCTTCTCCGTGCTGCAAGTTTTCAGACATGCTCAAACGATTACTGTGCTAAGGAGAATCATATTTCTAGACAAGTCTGGGTACTTTTTGCCATTTAGTTATTTTCTTTGTTTTGTTTGCTTTTAGAACTGAGTGTACGGAAATATTAACATGAAGGGAGTCTTTTTTATTGCTTTGACAACAGGTATATTACCATAAGTAACTTACTATTTGATCGCCTATTCCAATCTGTGTCGTAATATGTTGTTTGGCGTAGTATCTAATATGAGGAGTTGCTACAGATTCAGTTTCTCTTGCTTTACACTTGGTTGTGTAATTACCGTCTAATCTTATATATTTGTTGACGTGTCAGCAAAGGACCGATGTATAAATAGACAAGTTATATGCTTTGTACATTGTCATTGAAATGGTATTTTCTCTTTTATTTTTCCTAACATTAGAAAATATTACGAGATGGCGACTAATCATGTTCCCCAAGGTGTAGTCCCCAAGAAGATGAATTTGATGGATGAATTTGTATTTTCTCCATGTAGTCCTACTTCTAATAAGATATTTTATATGTATGCAAACTTACCTACTCATATTTTTTTCCTATTGTGAATATATATATATGCTATCTATTACGTTTGGCAGCCAATTAAGTGCACTGTCAGCATGTTATCTTCTGGGCTTATTCAAGGATTAATTGCGGTAGACCATTTGACTTGCTAATGTTTTTAGCCTGGTAAGTATGAGATAGCTGGGCATGGGTGTTAATATGATATTAGTATACTCTTGCTTCATAAGATTATCTCTTCATATGTCATAACACCTTTTTGAGAATGATGCATTATATACTACAACTACCATTTTTATGATTTCTCCTTTGGTTTCTTTTGGATCCAGTTTTTCAGCTCACGTATTGATGATAAAATGCTAAGAAACTTGCAATCAAGTGTGCACGGCCATCTTCACAATGTACCACAGCAACATTCAAGTATTTGGACTTTTTGACCGGATTTGCTTGCGGAACACCTTTTTTGGCGAAACACTGGAGTGAATAAGTTTTACTCTCCGTTATTGATTCTTTAATTTATCACTTCAATGAAACCATGCTATCCAGTTATTTGTACATGATTATCTTCCTGAATTTATTAATTACATTTACGTATAAGGGACATCTAAGCTAATTTAAGAAAATAGGAGATGATAATTGAGTGTGACTCAATATGAATTCTGGAAACATATATTATGCTCAACACATTATTTTGAAGATACCCTAATATCACGTCAAGGGCGTGGCGTGCGCCGCGCCATATTCAACTAGTACGATATATTTGGCCACATCAGAAGTAAGGCCATTTTTAACGCTACAAGTGGGCGAGATTTTACGTTAGACGCATCCAATAAAACTATTGGCGGCACGATTGACACCTAGCTAGACTGGAGATGCTCTTATACGCGTAAAGATCAAAGGGACACTTGCGGCATGTTGGGAAATACTGATGTGCTCCTTGGACTTGTGTGGTATCCGGATTCAGGAGACATGACATACTATGTTTATTCATAGCTAGTGATCTCTTTGCTACCGAGAACTGCGAAGTATTGCAACGAAAATCAGGGATATAGTCACAACGCACTACGTACTGTCTGCTGTGGTAAAAATGGGGGCTGTCTCGGATCTCATCCGCAATCCTTGCAACGAAAATCAGGGATATAGTCACAACGCACTACGTACTGTCTGCTGTGGTAAAAATGGGGGCTGTCTCGGATCTCATCCGCAATCCTTGCAACGAAAATCAGGGATATAGTCACAACGCACTACGTACTGTCTGCTGTGGTAAAAATGGGGGCTGTCTCGGATCTCATCCGCAATCCTTGCAACGAAAATCAGGGATATAGTCACAACGCACTACGTACTGTCTGCTGTGGTAAAAATGGGGGCTGTCTCGGATCTCATCCGCAATCCTGGCCACGCTCACAACTGACAGCCGCACGCCACTATATAGTTATGAAAGTAGGATGTTTTGTTTCCCCTTGGTCGATCGGTCGATGGAACAGTATGGTTTTATCTCTACTATATAATATCCCTTACGGTGAGACGACGTCGTACGTCACACTTATTTTACACATAACCCCCTGAGAAAACCAAATATCAACCCGCAGTCCTTACTTTTATACATCATCATCAGAGAGAAGCGAAAAATAAGGCAAAGACGTGTACCGGGGAAGAAAAAAAATCCTCCCTCGAGGAATTCCTCTCCCGCCGCGACCGTGACACCGGACGACGCCACGACGGCGACGCCGCCCCTCCGCCGCCTCCGCCTCGCCGCCTGCCTCCGCATAGCCCCCGCCTCCCCTCCCCTCCCCCCACCCTGCGACCCTCCCGCGCTTCTCCCCCACCCAGAGGCGCGTGCTCTCGCGGCGCTCGGCTGGTCCCAAGACCGGCGAGGGGAAGGATTTCCTGGTGCGTGCTTCCCTCAATCCAAATCGAACGCATCCTTTTGGTTGTTGTCGCTGATGTTTTGTTGTGATTGGTGCAGCCGCTGGAAGGTAAGGAGAAGAGGATCAAGGAGAAGCAGCCCGAGGAGGTGGAGAACACAGCCACCGTACTGTATATCAGGCACATCCCCCACGGCTTCTACGAGGACTAGATGCAAGGTCTGTTTCTGTCAGTTTGTTTGGACAAGTGTAGTGAAGCCAGGGGTTTGTTACTAACGTCAACCGTTGCCGGTCTGGTAAATTTTACAGGTTTCTTTCAGCAGTTTGGTGCTATTAAGAGGCTCAGGATTTTCAGGAACCGAAAGATATCTTATATACTGCCTTTACATGGTATCTGGTGATATGTGTGTATTTTCTTTAGGTTTCTAACTTTCTCTTTGTTGATATATTTTTTGTGATACTGAATGTAGTTTTCATATTAGTACTGCACAGTACTTGCCACTAACCGAGGCCAAAATGATATCTATTCTTTCAAATGATGCATTATATGTCAGGTATTATGCTGTTTCATTTGTGCAAATCGACATGAATTATGATGCAAGCGCATTTGCCTAATGCAAAACTGATGTGATATACACTTAAAAAAAATGATGCGATATGTATATATATTGCTGATTGCAATATGCAAAATGTAAGTTTTATCACAATGATACAAAAGAAGTGCATAATTGTATAGGAGTGATTGTTCAAAACAAAATCCTATACCAACAATCGACTATGATTTATAAGAATCGATAGTGATGAAAATGTTGTGATAGTAATATCATTATACTTAAAGCAATGTGTATATGCCACTGTGGCACTGTGTTAAGAAGTGCTCACCCAAGCTTAGGTGGTAATCATGCAAGGGCTTGCAAGGCGCTTGTGTTAGATGTCATTCATATATATGGATCTATACTTGCTTCTTTTATGTACCAATCTGGTGCTTGCAATAATTCTTACACACTATAGTTTTGTCTCCCTTTACTGGTGTACCAATATAGCTGTGCATAGTCTATGTTTCTTGCTTCTTAATGAAAATTATAACACAATTCTCATGATCTGCAATGTACACATCATGTATCAATTTTAGATGGAAAGGGTTGCGGAAGGGATCTGTACCAATTGACCGGGTAGCAATTGAACGGAAGAAGCTTAGCAAGGTAATCCATCTACTAACTACAGTTGGGACATGAAAATGTGTGCTATAGACTAATAGGCTGTTTCGTTCCCAGGATAGAACAGTAGAAGAGCACAAGAATTTGCTTGAAGGGATTGTAAAACGGGATGAGAAGCGCCGCAAAAGAATCAAGGCTGCCGGCATTGATTACGAGTGCCCCGCCCTTGTAAGTAACACTTGATGCTATTCACTGTTATTTTGAATTTGTATTTTGAATTTGTTTTTTGTAACTGATCTGAAATATTGCACTAAGTTTTTTATTTGACCTGAACTGATCTGTTTATATTTGGAAAACTCATGTCAATTTTCTGGAACCGTCTTCTTTGTTTATATATTTCATCTGGTACATGATTTCATTTAAATTTGCATACCATGATAGTAATGCATCGGTATGCGGAGCAAATAGAATGGGGGAGACTATGGTCTAGCTAGGATGGTTAGTTTTCTTTTATTATAAGAAACATTATTCCTGTAAGACTTAACCCATTCTTTTATGTTGATGGATAGTTATAAATTGCATTTTTGCACTATATGTAGGTTCAAGAATGTTATGAGGTGGCTGCTGAGTATGAAACAAAGCATGACTTGCAAACGCTTGATGAACTCGGAGAGATAATAACAAGCTTGGATCCTGACGAGTCAATTGTAATTGCCAAACCTCACATGCTTAACTTGGCCAATTTAGCTGATGAAGTGCAGATCGGCCATACAGAAGGAGAAGCTAAAAAAAGGGAGACTGCGCTGAGGAAAATTCGGAAAATTCAGCAATCATTGAATCTGACATAGAGGAAACCCTTACGAGGCTCGTTGTTGACATGAAGAAGTTCCCTACTGAGATCTTTGATCCCCTGAAGAATCAGACTGTTGATCTGGTATTGACTACATATTGAACACAGTCTGTAAGAAGGTCACGGATACAGAAACATTCAAGGTTAGTTAGCCAAGCAGTGTGTTGATAATTGACATTATGCATTTTATAGATGGTAATACCAATTTAAATAACTTTATTTCAGGATCCAGAACTGTTTGGTTCAGCTTTATTCAAAGGATATTACTCCAGATGACAAGTATGAACTTGATGAGTGAGGCTCTCTAGAGAGGTGCTAATCACTATTGATTTTCATGCTTTTTCTATGGCACCATTATTTATTTGACAATGCAGTCACAGTAGCCTTTTAGAATCAGACAGTTGAGAGTTGATACAAATTTTGAATGTATTAATTTGGCAGTAGCCTTTTAGCATCAGACTTATGAGATGTGCATTGCACATGCACTTGTACAGCCGAATAACGGTTTGGCATGATCATTTTTTTTCTAAACTTGATCATCGTGTAAGATGAAATATTAATTCATGATGAATCATTTTGTGTGTGGGTGATGGATCATTGTGTTAGCCCGTAGTAACGCACGGGCATTTTACTAGTTTTTGTAGATTCTGTTAGGATTTTTTTAAATAATCGACCTCCCTGGCAGTCCACCAGAGGTGCTGGCACGCGTCGGTGTGGTTGTACTGCGTGTAGCCGTCCCGCTCCGCCGCTGCGGAGAACGCTACGGCCGGGGCGGCGTTCGTCTTCGGTGATGTTGCCATGAGGGGCCGGAACCTCACGAGCATGTACGGGCTCGGCGGTGCAGATGGATTTGGGGATTAGGGCACTTGTGTACCAGGGGCGTAAGGGATTGTGGCGGCGGTGGTGACCGCAAAGACGGCGGAGTGGCGGTGAGTGGTTATTGCCGACGCGGTGCGCGGGTGTGGAGGTGGCGAGGAAAAGCGGCGGCGACCGGCGAGTTTGCCCCTGGCTCGCCGTCGCCAGAGATTGAGGGGAAAAGGATGAATTTTTAACAGTCTGGCTTTGTGAAGGGTCGTTGCATCTCCGACAGCTTCCTCTACGCGGCGGACATTGTTCAGAGTTGCCGCGTCCGCGGTGCTCCTTCGGTGGTCCTGAAACTCGACTTCGGGAAAGCCTTCGACTTTGTGAATTGGGACTCGCTTGATACCATCATGAAGGCGAGGGGTTTTGGAGAGAAATGGCGCAGATGGATCCGCCTCTTACTATCTACCGGGAAGGCGGCGGTGCTGCTCAACGGGGTGCCCGACCGCTGGATCCCATGTCGCACCGGGTTGCGCTAGGGGGATCCCCTCTCCCCGTACCTCTACTTGATTGTTGCTGAGCTCCTACGACTACTCATCTCAGGCCATGCTGGGGGGATGGGCTGCTGCACCCCCTTGTGGACCTCCCCTGCCCGGTCGTGCAGTACGCCGATGACACACTCCTAATTGTCCGGACAACTGAGCAACAAGTGTCACGTTTGAAAGCTATGTTGGACGGCTTCGCCCTAGCCACTGGGCTGCATATCAACTTCGACAAAAGCACCTTTGTTCCCGTATGTGTTCCCCCGACCATGCTGCATGCCTTGCGTCTATCTTGGGGTGCCCCATCTCGTGCTTCCCTCAAAACTACCTCGGGCTCCCCCTCTCCGACAGCAAGCTCACGGCTAAGGATATGGAGTTCCTGGCCATCAAACTGGGCCGACGGGCGCCGGGGTGGCGCCTACACATGCTCTCTTCCGGCGCTAGGTTTACTCTCGTGGACGCGGTATTGTCCGCCCTTCCCCTCCATGCGATGGCTGTCTTCCACCTCTCCAATAAAACAATAACTCGGATGGATAGGCCTCGGCGTGGTATGCTGTGGAAAGCGGAGAAAACCTGCTCAGGAGGTGACTGCCTTGTCTCATGGGATCAAGCCTGTCGCCTCCGCTCTGAGGGGGGTCTAGGTGTGACCAACCTGGGGCTCAGAAACACATGCCTCCTCTTGAAGAACCTTCACAAACTCTTCTCGGGAGTCGACACGCCCTGGACAGCTTGGATCAAGAGGTGGTATTTATGCGATTCCCCTGCCAAGAAGACGCCGCTTTGGCGGGCACTCGCGAAACTCATACACCTGTACCGATCCATCACCCGCGTGACAGTGGGCGATGGCTGCTCCACCTCCCTATGGCACGACAGTTGGACATCTCTTGGGGCCCTAGCGCTTGCCATGCCCGCTGCCTTCTCACACTGCCTGCGCCCAGATGCCCTGGTGTCCGAGGCGGCGTCCCAGCGGCCCCATGTTGCGGTGCGGCCGTACCTCTCAGATGTTGCCTCACGTGAGCAGCAATTGATTGAGGATGCGCTCGCGAGACTACCCCTAGCCAGCACTCAGGATGCGAGACAGCTAACCTGGGGCGAGGGCACCCCCTTTCGTGCTGCCACAGTATATAGAATGCTTTGTAGCACCGGTGTGGTGCTTCCCCTGCAGGACGTCAACTGGGCCGGTTTCTCTCCCCTCAAAGTGAAGATTTTCGTTTGGGTGCTTAGACATGGCAACACGCGCACACGCTCGCTCCTCTTCAGACATGGGTGCGTGCCTGCCCCTTCTGTCCAGGTGTTGAGGAGACCTTGGATCACTTGTTCTTTAGATGCTCAAGGCTCGTCCCCCTTTGGAGCCGTGTCGTGCCCGGTTTCCCCCCATCCCCCATGGATGGGCCCCTCCTCGGGGTGTTGTGGGACCACATACAATCCTCTCTCGCGACGGCCACGAAATCCATCCCAGCCACGGTCGTGTGCGCTATGATCTGGTGCGTGTGGAAGACGCGGAACCGAATGGTGTTCGACCAGATTAACACACCCCCTGATCGCCTCTTCTCTGAAGTTGCCGCACACGCCCGCCTGTGGGCATGCCGCGCCCCCCGTAGAATAGACTGTTCCCTCCTTCTAGAGTGGTGTGATAACATTGAGAGATAGTCAAAACCACCTCCTCGCACTTTGCTTGAGGAGAGCTATGTAAAGATACCACGCCCTTTAATGGAAAATTTCAGGTGGGCTCTTCGCCCCCCGTTGTTGCGCTTCAAAAAAATAATCGACCTTCAAATTCTTGCATCTCCAAACCTGTACCTGGACTCTCGCTCTTGCTGTCGACGGCCGACTAGCTCAGAATAAAAATGCCGTCAAAACTGAACCTTTTACTTTATTAGCTGAGTGAGCTACTGAGCGTAAGCGGTGATCGGGCTTTAATACCACTCCAGGTGAAAACATGCCGTACCTTGCTTTTTCAGGCAGCTAATTTGCTTTCGGCGATAGTCTGGAGTGCTCGTTAAACCTAGTAGGTTGAAGCAGTGTTGTGCATGCAGTATACAACTGTCCCCGCAGAAACAAAATTAGAGAACAACACGGACAAATCCACAAATGCACTTCACAATACTTGCTATTTGCTAAGCAAGGAGGTTTAAGATTCAGTTATGCCTTTGGCACACACGCTGCATAAATTAGGTGAAACTTGAATGGACCAATTGAGACAATGCAAGCATGTAGTGTACATGGCTAAGATAGCTCAACGAATGGACCAATTGAGACAATGCAAACATGTAGTGTACATGGCTAAGATAGCTCAACGCGATTTTTCCGAAACTATATGTGACCGCACCTTTCATCAAAACCGTCCATTTTATTTTACGATTCGTGTTATTTTTTTACATCAAACCCCTCACCTCTAAAGGTTTCTTGCACTGAAGTACTCAATATTATGGATACCTACTTAACTTTTCATCATTACCATTAATAAGTGGATATGGGAATATTTGGAGATGATTTCATTTTTTCGTTTTGTATTAACATTTGTGGATATGTGTGTTTATAGAAACATATTTTTGTATTAACAAACTAACAAAGATTTTCTAAAAATGTAACCTTTTTTTTATTAGCATGTATTAACATAATCTTCTGGATATGTGTATATTTGTGGATAAGTGTATATTTGGATATGTGTGTTTATGCAAACATATTTTTGTATTAACATATTAACCAAGATTTTTTTTAAAAATTTAAACATATTGTTTTATTTGTATTTTATTGGTTATATAAGGGGGTCGTTTTGCGTTTTGTCCATTTATTCAAGTGGAGGATCTTTTTACACATATCACACGAACCGTTGGATTTAAGATAGACGTCTCAGATAAACAGTGCGGTCGTATATAGTTGCGTAGTTGCATTTCCGTAAGATAGCCGCCACTTTCTGCACGCCACGAGCTCACTACTGCGCCTGAAGCCAAAGAGCTCAGTGCTGGCCAATTTGATTAAGCTAGTGCATGTGTCTATTCTTCAGGTCTTTTACGGTTGACAACTGACTTGTACCTGTGTTTTGCTGATCCACGAAGTTTAGCCGTAGTAAATTGTCTATGCATGCGTAGTAAATTGTCTATGCATGCGTGAACGACAAAAGCATATGCTGGTTTTCCACTTTTTAAGTGCATCATGCTTCCTTTACGTAAAATGAATTGTATACCTCCAAACATGCTGGATAGCTCAAGCAAGAATATTTTGATTTTCACATTATAGTTGAAGCTTTTTCACAGATAGCAAATAGCCAAATACTCGCATTTAGTCTCATGTAGTATACACTGAATTGTTTTCAGAAATCTAGAAGTTTTGAGCCAAGTTTTCCTCAACCGAGTATTTGAGAGCAGGGCGTTGGTCCACTATCAAACTAGCATTGCATGAAATTGGCTTACTACTTAAAATATTGTTTAGTTATCAAGCCCTTTATAAAGATGGAAGACCGACTGAACTGCTCGTTATAGCAAGGTGGAAACCCCTTCCTCTCTCGCGACCCGCGCCGCCCCCGCGCGGCGGCCGGGCCGCGCCTCCTCTCCCCGTCCCCGAGCCTCCTCCCCCCCTTCCTCCCTTCCGTCGTCGCCGGTGGCCTGTGCCGGCCCTTGGCCGGGCGGCACCGGTGGCGGCGGAAGCCCTGGTCTTTCCCCCCCCCCTGGCTTGGGACGACGCGGTGCTTCACAAGCTCAGGAGGTGCAGCTCGAGGCGGCGCAGGTCTGGCGCGGCGCCGGGGACGCCCGGTTGCAGCGTGGGGGCGGTTGTGGTGGCGGCGCGGCCGTTGGTGGCGGGGCTGCAGTGGTCTCCGGCCCTGCAGGCCCAGATCTGGGCCCTTTGGGCCCGATCTGGGTCAGTTTGGGCTCGGCTTTGCTGCCTCCGGTGGGCATGGTGGAAGGCTCGAGACGGGATTGGCACTAAGGATTTCGCGCCTGCTGCAGCATGACGAGGGAAGCTTCGCGGGCCTCTCTGGTCCGGCCGAGCCGATGGGGCCGATTAGAGGGTTACGGCGGTGACGGTCTTTGTGCAGCAACGTGGAGGCGGAGACTTTACGAGCCCCTCGGTTGGGGCTCGGCTTGGTGTGTCCTTGCTGCAGGGCGGCGGGGACTTTACGAGCCCTTCGGGGCTCGGCCGGGTTTGTCCTTGCTTCTGTGTCCGGTCGGCTCCCGTCGTTGTTGACGGTGGAGGAGGTCCTCCAGCTGGCTGTGCTGCTGCCGCCCTCCGGCTCCCATGGCATGGTGTGCTCTCGTCGTCGTGTCCGGTCGGCTACCGTCTCTAGCGGTGGAGGTGTACCCTCCGGCGTGGCTGTGCTTTTGTCGGTCCTTGTTTTGGGCTACTTCGTCTCGTGTCTGCCGGCCCTACTACGTTTGTCTTGGTGAGACGGCGGTGGTGACTATAAGACCGTGGTGGCGTGTGTTGGTGGGTGGCAGGATTGGTGGAGCGCTACTTTATTCAGGATGGGGTTTTGGGGTCGGGAGAAATCTCTGCCGCTTGGCACTGACGCGGTGACGCTTGCGAGTGCCATCTTCCCTCTTGAGGGGCGTCGGGAGTCCCTCTTCCCCACTTCTCGGAACGTATCGGGGAAACCCTAGGATCAGTCCGGGCAGCAGCGTCGTCATCGTCGCTTTCCTTCTTGGAGGTGTTGCTTGATACGGGGCGATTCAGAGTGCTAGGTTCGTGGTGGGAATTTGTCGGAGAGGACGCAGCGGTGGCGAGTCATTTTCGTTTTCGTTGATCCGCCTTTGTCGCATTTCTTTTCTTTTGTTTTTTCTCTTTATTTTCTTTTGGGCATGATTGTGCTGTTTGCCCCAGCCGTGACCTCAAACTTTTATCGGGTGGTTGCTATATTTATATAGCGGGGCGTAAGCCTGTTTCGAGATATCCCTTTATAAATAATTAGTAGTAGCCATGCCGAGGAAAGTGTAAAGTCAACCGATCCAAAGTCAGCCGCCCTAACAGTTTTGGCGGTTTGGGCATCCTTGAACTCAACAAGATTGCATGGCCCCTGCAGCTCCGATGGCTATGATATCAGTGGAAGCTCTGTACAAAACCTGGATTTGGTTCAAAACCCTAAATGACACAAACATTGCTCTTTTTTGCGCCGCTACCAGGGTCACTATTGGCAATGGATTGATGGGCTCCTTTTGATCCTTCTATTTGACTTAACACGGCGCTACACCTAACATTGGTCTTGGCGCTTTTCTTTACCTCAACCACGAAAACACGACGCCTGACCAGATAGAAATGGATCACTGATCGAAACACGTATGCCTTCATTACGGATCGCATCTCGCGGTTCGTCAAGCTCTAGGAGTTGTTGGAGCCCATTGCCCTTTCTCCCGGCACTGCAAATTGAACGGGATCGTAGTCAGAAAATAATAATTTTCCTATAAACGATATCATTAAACTAGTCAGAATCTATACTATGCAGATATAGTAATATAAGGGAAATCGGAATACATACCCTTATAGACCGAAATCGGAGATTATGTTCTCGCAAGAACGTTGACCATGATGATGACGAAGCCGGCCTCAAGGTCGTGTAGAGGAAGTAGACCTTCGAGCACCGCTAGCGCAACATCTGGGCGTCACACATGTACGGTGGAGACGACGACCTCCGAAGCTCCAGTCCAGGACTAGCATCGGAAGACTTGGACCAGAACACCAACATCACGACACGGGCGTATGGTGGAGAGAACTCTCTCTCCTTGGCGCAACTTCGAAAAGGGAATCACGTAATCGAGGAGAAATAGAGAATTAATTGGGTGAATTAAAAGGCCAGGGGTGCACCTCTATATAAAGACTCCAGGAGGGAGCCAACCTCACCAGCCGGGCGGTGTGGGACTATTCCCACACCCCCACCGCCGGCCAAGGGCATGCGCCGACCTAGATGGGCCCCTTGTGGCCCACCTAGGCCAGCCTCCCTCCGAAACCGCACCAAGGGGGAACCCCCCGCATGGGCCTTCTTTCCACTAGAAGGCCCATTTAGGGAAATCAGCTTTTAAAATTTAGAAAATAAATAAATAAAATTATATTTAACTATTAATTACACTAATTAATATTAAACACATATTATATAATTTATTCCGACTCCGAAAACAATTTCTTCGCTACCTGGTCTCCATCGGAACATTCCCGGGATGTTCCTCGTGCTCTCTTTCCTTTCCGGTTGTCTTGTCGAAACCCCTTAAGTGTATTACTCTAGCGGTTTGATATAATAACAGACATGATCAAGACCCCTCTCCGATCAATGATTAACTCATAGGCCTGGACACCGTGAATTAACCCCTGTGATATAACGGATGAGTTTTTGTCGACCGAAACTAGACGTCGAGTGTTAAACCTTTTGCCATAGCGATACTTAGCGTGTCTGAGACTCGTTCATAGATATCTCTATACCTAGCTTGATCTCGTTACCGATAACACTATCTTCTACTCGTTCGTGATCTTATATCCGGGTGACCTAGTCACATGTTTGCAATCTCATTTGACATAATCTCACCGAGTGGGAACTAGAATATCTATCCTGCTATGCGGACTGGCAAATCCCGCTCTTGATCCCTCGTCTCAACTATTCCCTTCCGATACCCGAGAGGGAAACCTTTATTGTCACACTATATAATATATGACGTTTAATGCAATCAAGGTATCTTTCAGGAATAACAATAAGATTTGATCTCACGGTCGAAAGCGTAATGACTACATCCTACAAATAATGGGTATGTCCATCACATTGTTCTACCAACGATATGACTCCATTGCCAACTGACGCCATGTCACATGATTGGGAAACCTCGATCATCAATTGCGCAATGAACTAGTCTTAGTATAGGCTACTAGAGACCTGGTTGTTTACGTATCACATGTGTATTAATGTTTTCGCTTAATACATTTATAGCATGACACAAAAAAATATTATGAACAAACGAGATATGATAAATAAAACACTTTATTAATTGCCTCTATAGCATATCTCTTTCAGTCTCCCACTAGCACTAGAGTACAATTTATTTAGATTACAACTTCGTAAAAGCTTAACACCCATAACTTCTCGGTGTTTCTCATGCTTGTCAAGCGGAAGAGGCTTCGTCAAAGGATCTGCCACATTCAGATCCGTATGCACTTTGCAAATCTTCGCATCGCCTTCCTGTACATATTGTCGTATCACATAGAAGCGTCGGAGAATGTGTTTGGCAGTTGAGTGAGACCTTGGTTCCTTCGCGGTAGCAATGGCACCCATATTGTCGCAGTAGAGGGTCACGGGGTCTTGCGCGCTAGGGAACACTCCAAATTCAATGATGAACTTACTCAGCCACACAACTTCATTCGCAGCTTCAGAAGCAGCGATGCACTCTGATTCCATTGTAGATTGCGCCACGATGGGTTGCTTCCCACTTCTCCAGCACACAGTGCCTCCGTTCACCCTAAACACATATCATGTTTGTGATTTAGAGTCATCAGGGTTTGTGCTGAAACTTGCATCAACGTAACCTATTACGTCATCGGGATCTTCGGGTGTGTTTATTTGGTCTTTTGGGGGCTTTCCACGGAAAAAAGCAGGTCCAGGAAAACAAACGCCTTGGCTGCGCGGTAGGCTTTGACCGAAGCACCTATGTTTCCTTCATACTGAAAAAAGCACCCCAGTGAGGTGCTTCCCGAGCTTCTGAGCGATGAGACGAAACGTTCCGCAGGTTTGCGAAATTACGACAAGTATGCCACCGAGGCCACTCGTCGCGAAGAAAAACTCCCGTCCTGGAGAAGAAAAAGGAAATCCCCTGCCCCGTTTTGAACATAACCACTCGTTGCGAGAAGAGGCGATCGAACCATAGATCGTGCAGCCGCCCCACATTCGTTTCTTACCTGTCGGCGATCGTCCCCGAGGGCCGCTGCTTCTGACCATCCTCCGCACGTCTTGGCTCATCCTCCCGTTAGGTGAGTGTCGGCCCAGTGGGAACTGGGGTGTGGAGAGTCCACTCCCCCCAGGCCTCGCACGCTGGCCAGTCAGATGAAGCGACTAAGGACCAGGCCTCGCCGCCTGGCGGGACCCACGAGAGGCAACTCCCCTCGAGGGTCTGGATAGGAAACGAGGGCCTCAAGGGGTCCCTCGTTTCAGGAGACCCTCCCGAGGCGCCAGCGCGCCTCAGGGGAAGTCAACAGAAGACCCCCCCCATAGGCCTCCTCGGGCCTGAGGGGAAACGTCGCGGCCAAGGAAGTATGGCGGGGCGTACATGCTCTCTGCCACGACCACGTGGTGACGCAAGCACCCTTTTGCCGTTTTGGTGATAAAGGAGTCAATAAAGTAGCGCCGCCTGCCGCAGAGCTGCCAAGACCTTCCACTCCAGTGATAAAGCGGGTGGACGGCGCAATCGTCCAAAGAGAACGTCATCGTGGGCTCCACCTCAGAGACTTCCTCCCCTGCAGCAGAACTGCGCGGTCGGCTGCTGGTCGGCCACCACGCTCACCTTTATCAGCAATGGACCGCGTCCATGGTCGAACGGGCCGCGGTGGACTCCTGCTCCGCCATGCCTCTGCCATGTGGGAACCACCTCGAAGGCCCAGCAGAAGGAGAGCGTCGGAGGCGCCTACAAAAGGGACAAGACTTCCATCGTAGCAGAGGTCGGCCATTTTTCTTGCAACAACACGTGTAAACCCTAGCACCCCAAGTAGGATAGCCTCTAGCCTGAGGAGGAAGAAGGTCATCACTTCCCTCCCGAGGCAAGAACTGCCTCAAGGGGGCCGTCGACAAGCCCGGTTGTACTGTAATCTCCATAACTCAATACATACAAGCAGGAGTAGCGGTCTTACCTCCTCGCGAGGGCCGTGAAGCTGGGTACGGGCTGGTGTCTTTCTCTGCAGTGGGTGCTTCGTGTTCAGGTCAGGCGAGCAGCGTCGCCGTGCCCCTCGAGGGTCTTGACCTCCGTGTTCAATCCCCTTCACGAACTACACTTCAGGAAGTGACTACCCCCTGTTGTAGGGAGTCATAACCCGACATTTGGCGCACCAGGTAGGAAGTTGAGGCGCGTCAACGACCTTCGAGCCGCCTCCGCGCCATGGCAAACACCCGCGCTACCCGCGCCGCCCGCGTCAACCGACGCACTCCTGGAGGAGCGCGCGCCCTGCCAGGCGCCACGACACTCGCGCTCGTCGGGGCCGACCCCGCCATGAAGAGCGCGCCCCCTCGGGCCCTCATCCGGAGGAGCCCGAGCGTAACTCTAAGCACCAGGAGGACGCGCAGTCGTCGCACCCGACGCGGCGCCCGAGCGGTTCCGGCCCAGGCAGGACGGACCCCGCGCCCAACACCGCGCTGCTGATGGCGCAAGAGCTTCTTCGCTACCAGCCCACCGCTAAGGCCCACGAGCAGTGGCTGGAGCGCCTCAACCACCTCGTCGGCATCGCCACGACGCGCCCCGCTCCGTCGCAGTCCAACGTGCACCCCTCTCTCACGGGCACGGTCGCAACAAACGCGCCTCCACCCCCGCCAGGACCTGCACCGGCTGCGACGCAGAGGGCTGCCTGGCACACGTTTTCACCGCACGATTGCCTGATCGTCCAGCGCACCGCGCCCGACGCTCGCGTGGGGATGGAACTCCAGCGCAACCGCCAGAACAGGCTCGTGGAGGAGATCGGCCAGGCGGGCCAGCAGAACCGCGACGCACTGCAAAACGGGGTCACCAATTACGCCACGGGCTGCATGGCGTTCACCCGCTCCTTGCGACGCGTGGTCTGGCCCCTGAAGTTCAGGCCGGCTATCCCTAAGGGCTACGACGGCTCCAGCAACCCCATTGAGTTCCTGCAGCTCTACACCACCTCTATCCAAGCTGCAGGTGGAGACGACAAGGTCATGGCCAACTGGTTCTCTCACGCGCTTCGCGATTCTGCGTTGTCGTGGCTCCTGAACCTCCCTGAGGACTCCGTGAACTCTTGGGAGGAGCTCTGCAAGCAGTTCGTCTCCAATTTCAAGGGAACGTACGAGCGCGCCCTCACCCACAACGACCTGCGCGCTGTGGTGCAGAAGAAGGATGAGACGCTTCGCAAGTACATCCAGCGCTTCAGCCAAGTGCGTAACAAGATACCGAAGATCCCTGATACCCAGGTCATCGCCGCCTTCCGCGAGGGCGTCACGAACAACAGGATGCTCGAGAAGCTGGGCATCCACGACAAGCTCACTTCTATGGTGAAGCTGTTTGACCTGGCGGACAAGTGCGCCAAGGCTAAAGAGGGACTCCTCTTCGTCAAGATGTCCTCGACAGGGGACGAGCACGCTGAGGGGTCCAGGAGCCAGAAGAAGAAGGAGGAGCCCAAACGCAAGGCCACCGCGGTTCTCGCAGCAGAGCCTGGCGCGAAGGGCACCCGCAGGGACTCCCCTGAGCCTGGAGAGAGGAAAGATGACCACCGCCCATTCTGCATCTACCAAAACAGGCGCGGGCACTCTACAGAATCCTGCTTCGACCTCAAAATGTTGAGCAAGGAGCGCGAGCAAGCAGAAGGCTGTGGCGGCCGCTGCCGAGGCCGTGGCTACCGCGGGAGCGGACGCAAGGGCGGCTACCAGAAGCCATTGGGAAACCAGGCCAATGCTGCGGAGAAAAACGGCAACCTCCCTGACGAGGAGGACAGTGGCTACCAAGCCCCAAGAGGCGCCATTGCCTGCATCCTTGGAGGGACACAGGCGCCAAAGTCGAACAATCAGTTCAAGCAGTTCGCCCGCGAGCTCAACGCCACCCTCCCAAGCACTGAGATCTCCAGACCCCTCAAGTAGTCGCAGTACACCATCGCCTTCGACGCTCAGGACCGCCCCAAGTCCACGAAGGCTGTTGGAACCCTCCCACTGGTCTGCAACCCCACCATCGACAACGTCGCTGTCTCCAAGACACTCAATGACGGTGGAGCAGGCATGAATGTCATCTCCACAGATACATTCGAAGCGCTTCAAGTGCCTTACGAGCGGCTCATGCCCTCCAGGCCCTTCACGGGGGTCACCAGCGGCTCGATCGGGCCTCTAGGCCAGGTCAGGCTTGCCGTCACCTTCGGAAGCAAGGAGAATTACCGCACCGAGCACATTGACTTCGATGTTGCGCACATCGGCCTGCCGTACAATGCCATCCTCGGCTACCCCGCGCTCGCGAAATTCATGGCCGTCACGCATCATGCTTACAACATGGTCAAGATTCCCGGCAGCGCTGGCACAATCACCATCCGTGGACATGTCTTGGATGCCACCCGCGCTGCCGAGACGGCCTACAAGGCTGCGGCCATGGAGTTCCCCGCGGCGAGGACCTAGAGCCTCTCAAGAGGCCCAAGAAGAATAAGCAGCTGTTCTCCCAAGAGCCCGCCGCCACAAAGAAAGTCTCTCTAAGCTCCAACAGCTCGGGGGCTGAAGGCTCAGGGGCTAGCGTCACCATTGGCGCCACGCTGCCTCCCAAATAGGAAAGCGCACTCGCCGCCTTCCTCCAGGCAAACTCTGACATGTTCGCATGGACTCCGTCAGATATGTATGGTGTACCGAGGGAGGTGATCGAGCACCACTTGGCCGTGTATCCAAACGTGCGCCCCGTCAAGCAAAAAGCAAGAAAACAAGCCCCCCGAGAAGCAAGCATTCATCATCAAAGAGGTCGAGAAACTCAAAATGGCAAAGGTCGTCCGTGAAGTCGCGCACCCCACGTGGCTCTCCAACGGCGTGGTAGTCCCAAAGCCCGCCGGAGGAGGCCACCTCTAAATCGACTACACCGACGTAAACAAGGCCTGCCCCAAGGACCCTCACCCCATGCCAAGAATCGACCAGATCGTGGACTCCACTGCAGGCTGCGACCTCCTCTGCTTTCTCGATGCATTCTCTGGTTATCATCAGATAAAAATGGCTAAGGAGGACGAGGAGAAAACGGTTTTCTTCACCCCTTGCGGTGTGTACTGCTACGTTTGCATGCCCTTCGGCCTAAAAAATGCCGGAGCCACCTTCCAGAGGCTGATGAGGATAGCACTTGGCGAGCAAATGGTGAGAAACGCCGAGGCATATGTTGATGACATCGTCGTAAAATCCCGAGAAGGAGACACTCTCCTCGGGGACCTTGAAGACCTAGTTTAAAAAACCGGACCGGTGACCGAACCGGCGAGGGTCTCGGTTCAGGTTTTACCGGTTAGACCGCCGGTTCTCTCGGTTCAGTTGCTGGTTTTATAAAAATAAATTAGTACAGAAAATATTAATAATCTGTCCGAAAAGATGAAGTATTTAATCATCCAGCGTAGTATTAGGACACAAACATGCCGCAGTCCAATGGGCTAGCGCAGCTATGCAACCATCGCGCGCACGCATGGGTGTGGGTTCGAATCCTGCCCCATGCAAATAATTTTTCTAGCACGCGCCAGGGCTTTCGGTCCGACCGGCGGTTCTTTAGCGCCCGGTTTTCATCAAAACCGCCGGTTTAACTGTGATTCCACCGGTTTTTTCTGGTTCGGTTGCGTGGCCGGTCCTGTCCGCTTAACAGACCGGTGAAGGCTCTGGTTTCGGTTTTTTCCGGTTAAACCGGCGGTCTGGTCCGGTTTTTTCAACTAGGCTTGAAGAGACTTTCGCCAGCCTGCGCAAGGTGAACATCAAGCTCAAACCCGCCAAGTGCGTCTTCGGAGTCCCTTCAGGCAAACTTCTTGGTTTCCTCGTGTCCCACAGAGGCATAGAGGCAAACCCTGACAAAATCAAGGCAATAGAGAACATGCAACCTCCACGTAGGCTCAAGGACATGCAACGCCTAGCAGGATGCATGGCTAGCTTGGGTAGATTCATCTCCAAGTTCGGCGAGAGAGCCCTGCCCTTCTTCAAGATCATGAAAAGAACGGGCACTTTCAAGTGGACCCCCGAAGCTGAAAAAGCGTTTGAAGACTTGAAGAAGTACCTGGCCATCCCACCAGTAATGGTCGCCCCAAGGTCAGGCGAGCACCTGAAGCTGTACCTATCAGCTAATCCACAGACAGCTAGTGCCGTCCTTGTGGTAGAGAGGGAAGAGCCAGTACTCCACAAGAAGAGCGCAACCACTCCAAAGGAAAAACCTCCTGATCAGGAGCTCGACGAGAGGCCCGCTCCAAGTCAACTGCTGCAAGAAGATCCCGCCAGGGAGCCTGTCAAGTCCCTTGAGGCCAACCCTCCCGAGGCCCATGACAAGCCCCATGAGGCAAACTCCCTCGAGGGCTAGGTCATGCCCCCAGAGGCCAACCCCCTCGAGAGCCTAGCGGAGCCCCTTCGGGCAAAGGACACCGAGGCTACACAGACTAGTCGAACATCCAGTCTACTTTGTCAGCACAGTACTGCGTGATGCTCGCGAGCGGTATACGATGCAACATAAGCTTCTCCTCGCACTCCTCATCGCCTCAAGAAAGCTGCGACACTACTTCCAGGGACACTCCATCACGGTGGTCACCTCTTTTCCCCTGGAGCAAATCATGCGCAATCCAAATGCCACAGATCGTGTTGCAGGATGGAATATTGAGCTACAGCCATTCAATTTGCACTTTGATACCACAAGGGTAATAAAAGAAAGAGCACTGGTAGCCTTTGTTGCCGAATGGAATGACCCAACCCCTGAAGAGCCTTGGGGAGAAGAACAAGAGCTCTGTGGAGACAAAATGCCCAGCCACTGGACCATGAAATTCGAAGGAGCTTTCGCTTGTCGCCACGGTGGGGCTGTCGTGGTCCTTATCTCACCAAAGGGCGACAAGCTGTATTACGAGGTCCAGTTGTGCTTCGGAATCGACAAGATCTCCAACAATATCGCTGAGTACGAAGGCCTGCTTGCAGGCCTACGCGCCGCAATTGCCTTAGGCATCAAGCACTTACTCATCAAGGGTGACTGCAAGCTGCTTGTCAACTTCTCCAACAAAAGCTATAAGCCTAAGGAAGACCACATGGCCGCATACCTTGAAGAGGTCCGTAGGCTTGAGAAGCACTTCAGGGGAATGGAGCTCATGCACATCCCAAGAAAGGAGAACCAAGAGGCTGATGACATCGCTAAGCGCGCATCAAAGAGGCAAGCTCAGCCGCCGGGCATCTTTGAAGAAAGGCTCGTCAAAGCATCCATAGAGCAGCCTCAAGAGGCAAGGACCGCAAGCACAGATGAAGCGCTCCCACCACCACCTGCAAACGGGGTGCCAGACTGTGGGCCCCCAACAGGGGAGCGTCTGTTGCTCACAGCGGTGCATCAAGAAGCAGGATGGATCGACGAGATCAAAGACTATCTCGACAGAGGGATCCTTCCCGAGGAAGATGTTTAAGCGGAGCGAATCGCCCGCCAAGCAAAATCTTACAAAATCCTCGAAGGAAATCTCTACCGCAAGCGCCCAAACGGCACCGCGCTCAAATGTGTCCCTCCTGAAGAAGGCAAACTGCTGATCATGGACATCCACGACGGGGAATGCGGCCACCATTCGTGCGCCTGCACCCTCGCGGGCAAAGTCTTCAGGAGCGGCTTCTACTGGCCTCAAGCACTTCAGGCTGCAGTGGACATCGTCCAAGCATGTGAAGCCTGCCAATTCCACGCCAAGCAAATCCACCAACCTGCGTTGGGGTTACAGACCATTCCGCTCTCCTGGCCATTTGCGGTCTGGGGGCTGGACATCCTCGTACATTTCCCAACAGCGCAGGGCGGATATCGCTACCTCTTCGTGGCCATCGACAAGTTCACTAAGTGGCCTGAAGTGGAGGCGACACACACAATCATAGCAGGCGCGGCGGTAAAGTTCATCAGGGGCCTGGTCTGCCGCTTCGGAGTGCCTAACCGCATCATCACCGACAATGGCTCGCAATTCACCAGTGGCATCTTCAGAGCCTACTGCGAAAGAATGGGCATAAAGCTCTGCTTCGCCTCAGTCGCTCATCCGCAAATTAACGGACAGGCTGAGCGCGCAAACGCAGAAGTCCTCAAGGGTCTAAAGACCAGGACCTTCGATATCCTCAAAGGCCACGGCAAGGGCTGGATCAACGAGCTGCCTTCGGTGCTCTGGTCCATCCGTACAACGCCACCCAAGCCTACGGGGGAAACGCCGTTCGCCCTCGTCTATGGAGCCGAAGCAGTCCTCCCCACAGAGATAAAGCATGGATCCCCACGGGTCCTTGCCTTTAACGAGGACCAGCAAGAGGACATCCACAACGAGGACCTGCTGCTCCTTGAAGGACTACGACGCCGCGCCGCCCTCCGGGCGGCCAAATACCAGCAGGACCAGAGGTGCTACCACAGCCGCAACGTGCGCTCACGTACCCTGGAGGCAGGCGATCTCGTTCTCAGGCGAATCCTCTCCAGGGAAAGCCTCCACAAGATGTCCCCGATGTGGGAAGGCCCCTACAAGGTCACCAACATCGCCAGGCCTGGCGCGGCTCGCCTTGAGACTCAAGACGGCGTCTCCGTCAAGAATCCATGGAACATCATGCACCTACGCAAGTTCTACCCGTGATCATCGTCACGCCTGTGATCATTGTTACATCAAGACATCTAGCGGAAGAGGCAGCTTACGGCTCAACCTCCAAGCAATTTTTTGTCTCCAGAGGTTAAAAGCTCACGGCTTAAACCTCACACAATTTTTTGTCTCCAGAAGGAACAAACTCAGAACGTGATCATCGTCACGCCCGTGATCATTGTCACCTCAAGACATCTGGCGGAAGAGGCAGCTTACAGCTCAACCTCCAAGCAATTTTTGTCTCTAGAGGTTAAAAGCTCACAGCTTAAACCTCCAAGCTCCAAAGGCTTCTCTCGAGGGTCAACCCTCCGAGCTCTCCATGTAATGAGCCACCTCAGGCCGTTGAGAGCCTTTGCCACTAATGGGTGGTCCCCATGCCTCGACATGGTCAAAACATTAACTTGGCAACCCCAAGCATAATGAAACAATTTCGTTCCCAAGTGAACTTAGCGCCTCGGCGCTGTTATGTAATATATTTGGTGAGTTTTATTTTCGCGTTACTCTGTTGAAGTGTACGCTTATACCTCTCCACATGCGAACCTTGTGAGCGAGGGCTGAGTACGGTGTCAGTGCCTCAAATGACACACCAGCAGCACTGCAAAATCCAAGAGTCAGAGCTCTGGCTGGAGGGCAAGATCCCACAAACACGCCATCTCTACAGAGGACCTTGGTACTTACTCTCCTCGCAAGGAACGCCTGAGGGGACCTATAAGCGCGCACGAGTCCCTTGAACCGTGTTCCAGCGTTTGGGTTCGCCCCTCTAACATCTACAGGGAACATAAGCCCCCACAAGCCTGAGGGGGCATCTGAGGATGATCCCTCAAGAGAACCTCCTCGCCAGGCAAAAAGCCTCTACAGGGCGAAAACCTCGAGAAGCTAAGTCTCGCACCCACACCTTAAGAGCGTTTTCTCCCCCTCTAGCGCACGTTTGCCCCTCAAGCGACTTCGCTTTCCCTTACGCTTCATGGACTACTCGCACGTCTAAGGGGGGCACTTTAGCATCGCGACTCAGGGATCTTACCTCTCCTAGGCCTAAACTCCCCCCGGCCTTGCGGAGTCATTGGTCCTGCATACTGAAGCGGCGGAGTCATGGCACGAAGAGATGGGTCCTACCGACACAGAGAGCAAATAGACATGAAGATGAGTTCAAAGAGACCTCTCGAGGGGCAAGCAAGATAAATTCAGATAACAATAAAGAGTATATTACAGGCCAAAAGGCCTTAAAAACATCTAAACACAAGATTGCTTCAGATACAAGTGCACGCATGCGCAATAGCGTGCGGCTCAGGCAGAAGCATCGTCGTCTTCTACCTCTTCCACTGCGCCCTCTGTGGTCTCGACAGAGGCGGCCTCCTCCTCGCTGTCCTCCGCCGCAGCCTCCGCGCGCCTGAAGCGGTTGCAGAAGGCGTCAACTTGCTCGCGGAGGGAACTGGAGACCCGCTGCGCGTCCTCGCCTTGAGTAGCCTCGGTCACGGAGGAGAGGTCGAAGCCTGGTGTGAGGAGCCTGAGGTTGGTGAAGATGCGATCAACAACCACCCCCAGGAGTTGCCGGCTCTCGTCCTCGATCATCTCGCGAAGCTCGGCGACGGGGCCCTCGAGTGCCGTGAAGAGCTGGTCAAAGTAGACCAGGTACATGGCAGCATCGCCGCGGCCTCGGACGTCGGTGTGCGGCGCGTCCGCGCCAAGCTGCGCAGCAAGCTCGTTGCCACGAGCAACCAACGCCTCAAACATGCGCTCACGCTGCTTCGTGAGCGCGTGAGACGCCTAGGCTGAGTCCGACGCCTCCGCCGCCCGCTCCATCGCAGGGGCCACCTGCTCCTCCACGTCCTTGGCCAAGGAATTGAGGTTGTGAATTGCCTCGGTGAGGGCCTCCTCCGCTCGGTGACGACCGTCCTTGGCGTGCTTGAGGCGGGCCTCCAGCTTGGAGTTGGCCTTCTCGAGCTCGGCGATCCGCTGAGCATCCACGGCGTGCTTGGCCTTGAAGCGGTTCTCCTGCGTCTGGGCCAGGTCACGATACTTCTGAGAGATGGACTTGCGGAATTGCTTCTCGCGCTCCGCGAGGGCGTCCTCGGCCTCCTTCTTCTTCTCGGCGAAACGCCGCTCGAAGCGCCCATAAGCAAGCTTCTGGGCAGCGACGTTCTCGTCGTATTTCGAGATCGCCTTGGCCAGGTCTCCTTCGCGCTCCTCGAGGGATTCGCGCAGGGCGGCTAAGTTTTTCTCCGCCTTAAGGCGTTGCTCCTCGCGCTGCCTCAGCTCTCGCTCCTTGAGGGCCAGCTGCCGCTCGCGCTCGGCAAGGCCCTTGCAGTCTTCCTCCAGAGCGGCCTGCACGGCCTGATGGGCAGAGAGCAGCTGGGTCTCCAGCTAGCCCAGCTCGCGGCGTTTCTGCGCTAGGGAGCCCTCGATCGCCTCGCGCTCCGCCTTGGCCTCGGTTAGGAGCTCCGCAGCGGCGTCGCGTTCCGCTTGGAGGGGCTCGAGGAGCTCTGCGGCATCGCGGATGGCCCCCTCGCGAATCTCCTTGGCGAAGCGGGTGGCCTCCTCGCGTGCGGCCTGCAGAGCCAAGTCCTCCAGCCGGCGCGCCTCGACCGCCGTATGGAAGGAAGCCCACGACCTCGCTAGCTCCTCCTGCTGCCGAGCGAGCCATATGTCCCCAAGGGCGAGGTGCGCCTCCAAGCCCTCCAAGGATTCTCTCACAAGGAAGGCGACCTCGCGGCGCCCTGCGCTCCAGTCCCAGCCTCGAAGGACCAGCTCCTGGTTTGAGGAGGGCCCGACTACGGTGTCGAGTCCCGAGGTCCCGGCCTCGGGGAGAGCTCGGGGGCTAGCCTGGGCTCCGCCTGAGCCCGCGCCGGCATCCTCTTCGGGCCCCGCGGCAGCAGGGCGCTCCTCGTTTCCAGCTTGACGAGGAGGCGAGGAAGAATCTCCCTGAGTGGACGCGCCCGCACCTGCTGGTGCCTTGCGCATTTCCGTCGCAGGCACCACGGGAGCAGTGGGCGCAGACGGCGGGGTAGGCGCGCGTGGTGGCGTCCACGCACGCGGCAGCGTTGCTTCGCGCGGCGGAGTTGCCTCACGCGGAGGCGTGACCGCGCGAGGAGGAGTAGGAGCGCGCGGCGGCGTGGAAGCCCTCTCCCCCGTGGTTTCCACCACCATCGGCTCGGGGGTCGGTGCAGGTGCTTCTTGGCACGGCGTTCCCCCGTCCGCCTGAGGCTCCGTCGCCCCCGCCTGAGGCTCTATCGCCCCCACCTGAGCCGCAACCGCCTCCGATTGAGACACCCCCTCAGGGGGGTCAACGGAGGCCGTCTCCACAGGCCTCGTGGACTCGTCAGCCATGGCCTCTGCCGAGACTCGCTTCACCTCAGCTGCCTTGCGAAGCCTGCGACGCTTCGCAGGCACAAGATCACTGGCAAAAGCGCAATAAAAGATCTTCAATAAAGTGCCAAGTAAAAAGAAAGAAAGAGTACAAAACGCAAGTGACTTGGTGTCATGAACACTTACCCTGAAGGGGGGTGCCAGCATCGCCCACGCCAAGCCTGGCGAGCGCCATGAGGGGAAGGTCTTGGTTCCAGGCCTCGCAGGGGCGTCACCGCTTCCCTTTTGGAGGGGAAGTCAGACGGCCTCGCCCCCCGAGTGGTCCACGACGGCCTTGGTGCGGGGCCCGCGCCTCCCTGGGGAGGCCTCCGCGTCAGAGGCCTCCTCTTCCTCAGCATCCTCCTCCACGGGGCGCGAGGGAGCCACCACGAAGGCATCATCGTCACCTGACGAGATGTCGCAAACCTCGTCAGTGAATGGCCCGGCCCTCGAAGAAGACACCTCCCCGGCCGTAACCTCCTCCTCACCTCGGCCAGGTCCTGAGGCCGAGGGAGAATCTGCCCCTTCCGCTCCCCGCATGGCTGGCGTCGGCAACTCTGAGTCCGCCTGGTCTGTCGGGGTGAACGGAGGCATCCCCTCCAGGATGTCCATGCGCTCCGTCAAGTTGTATTGATGAAGAGGCCGGAGCGTCACGGGGAGCTGATCCACGGCAGACACCGATGGATTGACGAAGAGCGCGGAGAGGACGTTGTCGACGGTGTCCTTGTCGTTGTCCTCGACATGAAGCCGCATCTTGTCGCTCGGCCCCGAGTACATCCACATGGGCACCGAGTGTGCCTGGAGGGGCGCGATGCGGCGCGTCACGAAGTCCGCCACGATCATCTGCCCTGTGAGGCCCTCCTCGCGGAGGAGGCTCAGGCGCCCCATCAGGCTTACATTCCTCGCACCGTCAAAGGTGGCCTTGCCCCAGTGGCAGTTCTTCAGCGGGGGCTCGTCGGGGACCTCGAGGAAGGCGCAGGGACGCTCCACCCCGACAAAGAACCACTTCTGGCGGAAGTCATCCACCTTCTTCGTCACCGAAGTGATGGCCTTGTTCTCGTTTCAGGACATGGGGACGTAGACGCTCCCCATACCCTCGACGATGCGGAATGAGACGCACCCTAAGCGCTCATTCTTCGCCGTGATCCGGAGCGCGTAGAAGCACCGGAACAGCCCCACCGTGGGCTCCAGGCCCAGATATGCCTCGCAGAGGTAGGCGAAGACGGCGATGATGAGGATGGAGTTGGGATGCAGGTGCAATAGCTGCACCTGATAGAACGCCAACACCGCCTCCAGGAACGGTGAGAAGGGTGGCACCAGTCCTACGACGAGGCAGTGCTGGAAGATCGGGAAGTACCCTCGCGGGCGCTTCCCGTGCGCCGCGGGCTTCAGGGCGGTGGCGCCATGCTCGTTCGTCCAGTCCGCAACCAGGAACCAGACCTTGGCAAGCGCCTTCTCGTTGACGCGAACGCCCAGGAGCGCCGCGCCCTGCATGACCTCAGGGATCTCCGCCTGAGAGGAAGACCCCGCGGCGGCCTTGCCCTTGCTCTTGAGGGGGCTCATCGTCATTGGCTCGGAGGATTGAAGGAGACGGAGAAATGAGAATCACTAGAGAGAGCGGAGGCGGAGAGCTCTAGGAGGCGAAAAACTTCTGCGAGAAGGTTTGGAAACGGTAACGGCTCCCTGCCGCAACGCTCGGGCTTTATATCCCCTCAATGAGCAGTTACCGGGGCGTGGTGGGACCCCACACGACTCACGCCCCGGATCGTGCGAGACCGTTACTCCCTCGAGTGCCGCGTGGCTCGGGCCGGCTGGGCAATAAGGGCCCACGACGCTTCGCCTGAGCCCATGGGCTCAATCGTGCCCATCGCGGGCCCGGGGGCTACTGTCGGCCCAGTGGGAACTGGGGTGTGGAGAGTCCACTCCCCCCAGGCCTCGCACGCTGGCCAGTCAGACGAATCGACTAAGGACCAGGCCTCGCCGCCTGGCGGGACCCACGAGAGGAAACTCCCCTCGAGGGTCTGGAGAGGAAACGAGGGCCTCAAGGGGTCCCTTGCTTCAGGAGACCCTCCCGAGGCGCCAGCGCGCCTCGGGGGAAGTCAACAGAAGACCCCCCACAGGCCTCCTCAGGCCTGAGGGGAAACGTCGCGGCCAAGGAAGTACGGCGGGGCGCACATGCTCTCTGCCACGACCACTTGGTGACGCAAGCACCCTTTTGCCGTTTTGGTGATAAACGAGTCAATAAAGTAGCGCCGCCTGCCGCAGAGCTGCCAGGACCTTCCACTCCAGTGATAAAGCGGGTGGACGGCGCAATCCTTCGAAGAGAACGTCATCGTGGGCTCCACCTCAGAGACTACCTCTCCTGCAGCAGAACTGCACGGTCGGCTGCTGGTCGGCCACCGCGCCCACCTTTATCAGCAATGGACCGCGTCCATGGAAGAACAGGCCGCAGTGGAATCCTGCTCCGCCATGCCTCTGCCATGTGGGAACCACCTCGAAGGCCCAGCAGAAGGAGAGCGCCGGAGGCTCCTATAAAAGGGACAAGACTTCCATCGTAGCAGAGATCGGCCATTTTGCTTGCAACAACACCTGTAAACCCTATCAATCCCAAGTAGGATAGCCTCTAGCCTGAGGAGGAAGAAGGTCATCACTTCCCTCCTGAGGCAAGAACTGCCTCAAGGGGGCCCTCGGCAAGCCCGGTTGTACTGTAATCTCCATAACTCAATACAGACAAGCAGGAGTAGCGGTCTTACCTCCTCGCGAGGGCCGTGAACCTGGTTATGGGCTGGTGTCTTTCTCTGCAGTGGGTGCTTCGTCTTCAGGTCCGGCGAGCAGCGTCGCCGTGCCCTCGAGGGTCTTTACCTCTGTGTTCAATCCCCTTCACGAACTGCACTTCAGGAAGTGACTACCCCCTGTTATACGGAGTCATAACCCGACAGTGAGCTGCCGCTGCTTGTTTACTGCTCCTCACTGTTGCTTGTTTCCATGCAGTCGTTGATTATTTCCTTTACTGCTCCCGTCGGGTGAGCTGCCGCTGATTCTGTCCGTGCGGCCGTAGCTCATATATTGGTGTTGTTTGTTTCTTCTCAGCTATGTAATATCCTTGCAGCGATTGATTTTATTTTTATGTATAACGATGCTTGACTGATGCTGCGATGCATAGATGGTACTATACCAATTATTGATTTTATTTTCCTGTACGCTGTGATGCTTGTCCTGATGCATAGATAGATGTTACTGTATTGATTGATTTTATTTTGTTGTTGTACCAATTTGATTTTATTTTGCCGACATTGCCGACGCGACGAGACGACATATATTGGAGTACGAACATGTAACATCCCAACATTTTATGATGTTCAAAAATCACAAAAATTTAAAACTTTATTTTTATTAAAATAGAATGTTAAATGCATAAGAAAACCAACTATGAAAGACTTCAAACTTAATGAAAAAGAGTAATATTTCAAAACCCTAAGATGTAAATACCTCAAACCCTTTATATTTAATAAAATAGTTTTCTTATAAGAAACTAAATTCAACCACTTAGTCATATCTATTCATAAATTTTAAAACTATTTAAAGAAGAATAATTGCCAAATAGTTTCATTCATCAGACTAAATCCAGGTTTAGCTTTGGAAATTATAGTTTCATTTTTCATTACCTTAAAACTACATAGATTATATAATTAATGAATTATACAAATAATCATTCCATTAGCTTAAATGATCTCCATGTATTTTCAAAACATTAAATGATTTTCTGAATATATTCAGTATAAACAATGAATTAAAACTAGAATATTTCCAAAGGTATCTAGTTTAGTTTTCAAGTAAGTTATTCTAATATAAAATATAATGGTGCACCAAATATTTTGACTTAAAATGAATACATTATTTTTTCCCTTTTCCATTTTCAAATAGATGTGTTACGTCATTTAATTGTTGTACTGAAGCCAAAATGTTTTAATGTTGGAAAATAAGTTTAATGAACTTACTTCCAAATTTATATAAGTATTGTATTATGATAAAATGATTTTGGCCAACATGAAATTAAATAAGCTTAAATGTAAAATTTGACTTTAGGCATCAAATTGGTATTAAAGCAATAATTAAATTTGAAAGTGTTCAAAACATAACTATAAGTATTCTAAATGATAGATATTGTTTTCATAAAATTTTAGAAACTAAATTGAGTTTATTTGAATTCATATTTTACAAGTTATTTAAAATCTAGAAAACAGAAAAAGAAAAGAATAAAAGAAAAAGAAAAACTAACTGGGCCGAAGCCCAGTTTCTATCGCGCGCGAGCGGCGCGTAGCGGCCCAACGCCCAGCCCGTATCCCCTCTTCCTCTCACTGACGTGTGGGGCCCACACGTCAGGTCGTCTTCAAGCTCGCGCCGAAGATCACGCGCCCGACAGTTTCGGGCGAGAATTTCTCGTCGTGATTCCGCGCGATTAAGAGGCTTAATGAGCACCCCGACCCTGCCCTATAAATCTACTACCTCTCCTCTCCCTTTTTCCCCAAGAAACCCTAGCCCGAGAGCCCCCAGGCTGCTCGAGTTCGTCCTCGGAGCTCCGCCACGGCCGACGGCGAACTTCTTCGTTTCCGGTGAACTCCGTCGACCCCGAGATCTCTTTTCATTTTCCTTCTCCTTGTTACATCCGCACGAACCTCACTGACATCTTTTCCCTAATTTTTCCGCTCCAGAGCAAGCAGTCCGTGCACCCCCGAGGAGGACCGCCGCCGTGCGCATCTCCGGCGAGCAATAGGAGGCGAGAGGGAACGCACCGGAGACCAGTGTCGCGCCACCATCACTGCCTCGGTCTCCTCTTCCTTGCGGTATGATTCGTTGGTCCCCGTAAGCCGTAGACCGTAAGGAACGATTATCCGAGCATGTCGCCGCCGCGCGCATCGTCTCCGGCGAGGTCCCCGGTGACCTAGCGCCGCCCGCTTTAGGTCGCTCGATCTGCACCGTTAGATCTCCATCCATCGGCCACGATAGATTCTTTTAAATCGAAGCGGTACGAACAGATCTGGACCGCCAGATCCAGATCTGACGAACCAGATTCTTTGCCTTATCCACGTCAGCGCCATAGTGTCAGCCCAGTCAGCGCACAGTCAGCAGCCACGTGGATTTTGATATCTTTTAATTAGAGAAAATGGCAGTTTTGCAGAAAAGCCCCTGTCACTTACATCTGTCATAACTTTTTAACCATTTATCCAAATTCAAATATTTTTATATATTTTGAAAGCCCTCGACATGTAGAATATTCTAGATCTGTTAGATTTCAAATTTGACTTAGTTGTAAATATTCAAATTTCAAATGGTGAATTTGAGTATTTTTTTCATAACTTTAAATCTGTAAATCCAAAAATTACAAATAAAATTGTTTTAGAAACTTTAGAATATTTGTAAATTATTGCACTGCTATAAAATAATTTTGATTAATTTTTGAATGAATTCATAGTTATGTATTTAATTTGAATGGTTTGAGTATTTTCAACATAACTATTAATAAAAATAGTATTTTTGATTAAAGTAAAGTGCTATAAATTTAATTAAAATACCTCTGTCTATTAACACTATTTATTAAATTATATTATAAAAATTTAATCATAGAAAACTTTAATCATATAATTATTCCTTTTATTATATTTTCCAAAATTAGAAATTAATTAAATTGCATTTATAAATTCATGCATATTTATAAAGAAATCACAAAAGTTATTTTGATGTTTATTGTGATTAAAAAATTCATTTCATTCATAGCATATTTTATTCTCATAGGAAAACCCCTCTTCATTAGTTTTCTCTAAGTTAGAATTAGTTTCAACTTTGCATCTTTGTGAAGCGCTACACTGAGACACTTAGTAAAATTCAGCATGGAGCTGGAAGACCAACCAGAAATATTTTCTAAGTCTTTCTCCCTCTTTCATCTTTCTCCTTCTTCTGTTAGACTTCATGATGACTAAGTAAATCCAAGACCAGCCTCGAAGATACAAGAACCACCAAGTCTGGACATGAAGCCTGGAGGACAACTTCATCTCTCTCTTTCTATCTCTTCCCTTCCTTTCTAATCTTATCTTTCTCATTTAACTTAAACAAATTTTGATCATGATGTTATCATCTTGAAGTTGTTGGATCCTAGCGGCATAGTGGGATGAAGCGGCCTGGAAACAAACCTTACATGTCCACGTACATGAGACCTGTTCCACAATTTAAGTGGCTGGCCGGGTGTCTGTCTCTCTCACTTTAGTGAATATCCAATTTACAAAGAGTTGATAATAATTGTTGATCACCTCGAAGAATAGAACTAGTAATTTTCTCTAAGCATTTTTCACATCATGCATAAACATAATTCCTTAGAAAGTTTTATAAAACTTATTTATTCATCTAGTACGTGTTTTGTGTGTATTGTGGAGTTGTGCTTGCTGTTGATTGTGGTATTGTTGCTTGTCCATACCGTTAGATTGAACGGAGAGTCCCGAGTATCGTTGAAAAGAGTTGTGAACAACGACAACGTTCAAAGGCAAGTGGCACACCTCATAAACTTCCTAGTATTTTCTATATGCATTACTTAGTATTTTTATATGCATGAGTAGGATAGTATTGCTATGCTAAACCTGTGTAGAATTCCCTTACTCCTGTGTCTAGGATCCTATATCATACTTAGTAGATATATTGATGCTATGCAATTGATGAAAAGATTTACAAAACGATAAGTGACTACTCAGGGCTATGCTCATGGTTGTCGTCGCCTAGGATGAATGTCTATTCTACTTAGGGCCGTGAGCATGGTGGTTTTCACCTGAGAGTACACATCCACTAAGTTAATGAATCACCTGGGTGGATTGGTTGAATGGTTTATGTTGAGTGGCTACTCAGGGCTGTGCTTGTGGTGGTCTTCGCCTAAGATAGTTTCTACTATACTTGGGGCCATGAGCATGGTGGTTTTCACCTGGGAGTGCACTTGTGGATGGCCATCCAGGGAACAGAGGAATCTGAAGAACTCCGAGTGACGATTGCTTCCCGTGCAACCTTTTGACAATGGGCTCTGTCTAGAATAATTAAGTTGTGAGGGTGCAACATGTCAGCTTGACAAGCAGATGTAGGGGGATGATAGGTAGAACGGGTCTTGCTAGTATGGTTGCATTCTTCTTCTGAAAGTTCTTGTCTCAGCTCTCTCCTTTCCTTAATACACTCCGTGTGTATAGGATTTCTCGGACAAATTGAGTCTAAAGGTGAAAGTGCACAACCTCTGCAGAGTGTAAAACTAAGTACTTAGCCGTGTCCCCGGTACGGACAACTTGAGCAGCTGATCACGGACGTAAACGGAGGATTCCACCATTCCAACTTCAGAAATAAAACTTGATGGGTGAACAAGGGAAGATGAGATTTATGGTTTTCATGCCATACTTGTCTTGATTTGAAGAAAGTGTTTTCCAAAAAGATAGGAAAAGTTGACTTTATGCAAAATAGCCTTGAACTCCACCAGCCAAATATGCATATAGGCTTTAGAGTTATTCCATTAAGTGTCCACCATAGTGTCACTTGACAGAATCCATTTTAATGGAATCTGACCCACGTTGTTGCAATATTTTTCTTATTGCAGATTTTTCGAGTGAGGTTTCGTTTATAGGTTTCGAGTCTACAACCAACATGTTTTTGCCTGTGGCAGCATGAAAGTGATAGAGACTCACTGCTATTGTAATTCCGCTGTGTACTTTTTCTATGCTAGCCATATGCTATGCAACTGGTAACGAATATTTTGTAATTCTGGATCATCGATGTAATAAAATTGACGCTTTGTTGTGGTATTACATCGTAAACTGTGTGTGCAAATGAATCGATCCAGGGATTTGCACTATACACAGGTATCTGCCTTATTTAAAGTGCAGGTACACTACGGATGGTATCAGAGCACTGTGTTGCCTGTAGGTTCGAAACCCCTAGGATTGGACTGAGACCCCAAAGGTTAAATAGTTAACTAAACTAGGTTTCCAAAACATGAGTAAATTTTGAGATTTCCTTTAATATTGTTTTACATTATTTATCTTATCTTGCATCTTTCCTTTTCTTTTAAATTCTAATACTCTTACCTGTTCAAAATTTTAGATGGGAGAGTACACTGAGACTGCGTACGCTGGAGTTTTGTCGGGTTTCATCTTTGGGAGGCAGCTGTCTAGGTTGACAAGTGTATTGAAGCTACCACCACCCTATTTCCGAGGAAGGAAGGAGGAGACCGACATGCCCCATGGGACACGTTGGGAAATCCGCACCATCATGACCCCGGATCCCACGATGCCAGACTTCGAGCCCGTGGACTATGTCACCTATTACCCAGAGTGGATTGAGGGAGTGAACATAGCTATGGTGGACTTAATGACTCGTTTGTGTTACAAGTACCGCAACAAGCTAGCACCAGGATCGCCCTTCCGTGCCTTTGGGAAGAGGGATGCACATGGTCTCTCGATGGCTCACACGGGAAATCGCCTGGACCTGCCCCTCGTTAACAAGTCGTTTGAAGACTTGGATTTTCTCATCAACTGCCTGACCAGGAAGGTCCAACAGGCTTATAACGTCGCGGATCATGCACAAGCCGTCATACACGCAAAAACCCAAGAACTCCAGGCTTCTGAAAATCTTATTAGTCATTTGGAGGAAATCATCCATGACCTACATTTGGAGAACATTGGCAAGGATGAGCAAATCGCCATGCTTGAGGCGCAACTCATTCCACCTCCACCACCGCCAGTAGCTGAAGAAGGAGGTGACCAGGGCACTGGAGATGTGACTGTACCTGCAGCTACGAAGGAGGAAGGACCAGAGGAAGAAGACCCAGAAGGGGTGCTGTTTGAAGAGTCAACTGAGGGAGAAGTCACACCTGCGGCAAATAACCACGCGATGAAGCGCAAACGTGAGATCAAAGAGGAATAAGTGTAGCAACACAAACCATGTTAGAGGGACCACCCTTTATCTCTTTTAGCCTATCATATCGATTAGATGTATTGACCTACCAAATTGTGGTATAACAGTACCATCGTTTTTGTAATCCCATGACATTGATGTGCTTTCGTTCGATGAATGATTAGTCGAGTTCTCAAAAATAAGTGTGAAATTTATGTGGTTGCTTGTGTTTTAATGATGTTGATAGGTTTGTTAGGAATTGGTTGCCTTGTTCTCCATAGTACTTATAAATTAACCTATTTATTCTCTAAAAATCAGCAGATGTCTCACTTCAATGTCACCAACAATAAATTTTACCCCACTACACGAATATTGTTAAGGGACCCGAGTCAGAAGGTGATCCATGACCACTCGCCTAAGAATGATCAAAATCATAAGGACGTTGAAGAGTACCCTATGACCAAACTAAAGGCATGCAAAACAGGTGGAGAATTAGGACATACGTCCGAAGATTGCTCTGATGAGTGGCCCCATGGTCATATTAGACGTCCAAGTAATGGACGCCGTTCCAAAAGGATTATTTGCTTTCTGTGTGAAGGAACGACCCATGTTCCAATCCAATGTCCCTATTATCCCTTGGTGCAACAAGCTAACCAGCAAGCCAAGAAAGGAATGCATCAGTCTCTCATGACGATCCTGGAGGAACAAAGACAAAAGAGTGGATCCAAGAAGAATCTTAGCCACATAACATGCTACCGGTGCAAGGATAAGGGACACTATGCCAGTTGCTGCCCGGAGTGGAAGAGGATTAAATCTCTTCAAGGAGCAAGTGGAAAACGCGAGTGCTCAAAATTCGCGTAGCTACCACCAGTCATTGTATTTCGAATGCTTGTACGCTCTACAACGGGGAAATAAAAGGGATTAAACAAAGTTTCTAGACTGACCACAAGAATTTTCTTTTAAGGGTGGTAGCCACCTAGATAATTCAAACCCAGTCGCTTAAACCCAGAGATCTCACACTATTTATCTTTCTACCCTCCTAATCAGAAAAATCATTCGCCGCCAAATTTTCAAGTTTCCGTGTCAGGAATTTCATTTCTCAAACATCTCGAACTATCAAAATCATTTCGACTATTTACTTTGTCTTTTTAACTTCTTCGAATCTCGAGGACGAGATTCCTTTTAAGGGTAGTAGCCTGTAACATCCCAACATTTTATGATGTTCAAAAATCACAAAAATTTAAAACTTTATTTTTATTAAAATAGAATGTTAAATGCATAAGAAAACCAACTATGAAAGACTTCAAACTTAATGAAAAAGAGTAATATTTCAAAACCCTAAGATGTAAATACCTCAAACCCTCTATATTTAATAAAATAGTTTTCTTATAAGAAACTAAATTCAACCACTTAGTCATATCTATTCATAAATTTTAAAACTATTTAAAGAAGAATAATTGCCAAATAGTTTCATTCATCAGACTAAATCCAGGTTTAGCTTTGGAAATTATAGTTTCATTTTTCATTACCTTAAAACTACATAGATTATATAATTAATGAATTATACAAATAATCATTCCATTAGCTTAAATGATCTCCATGTATTTTCAAAACATTAAATGATTTTCTAAATATATTCAGTATAAACAATGAATTAAAACTAGAATATTTCCAAAGGTATCTAGTTTAGTTTTCAAGTAAGTTATTCTAATATAAAATATAATGGTGCACCAAATATTTTGACTTAAAATGAATACATTATTTTTTCCCTTTTCCATTTTCAAATAGATGTGTTACGTCATTTAATTGTTGTACTGAAGCCAAAATGTTTTAATGTTGGAAAATAAGTTTAATGAACTTACTTCCAAATTTATATAAGTATTGTATTATGATAAAATGATTTTGGCCAACATGAAATTAAATAAGCTTAAATGTAAAATTTGACTTTAGGCATCAAATTGGTATTAAAGCAATAATTAAATTTGAAAGTGTTCAAAACATAACTATAAGTATTCTAAATGATAGATATTGTTTTTATTAAATTTTAGAAACTAAATTGAGTTTATTTGAATTCATATTTTACAAGTTATTTAAAATCTAGAAAACAGAAAAAGAAAAGAATAAAAGAAAAAGAAAAACTAACTGGGCCGAAGCCCAGTTTCTATCGCGCGCGAGCGGCGCGTAGCGGCCCAACGCCCAGCCCGTATCCCCTCTTCCTCTCACTGACGTGTGGGGCCCACACGTCAGGTCGTCTTCAAGCTCGCGCCGAAGATCACGCGCCCGACAGTTTCGGGCGAGAATTTCTCGTCGTGATTCCGCGCGATTAAGAGGCTTAATGAGCACCCCGACCCTGCCCTATAAATCTACTACCTCTCCTCTCCCTTTTTCCCCAAGAAACCCTAGCCCGAGAGCCCCCAGGCTGCTCGAGTTCGTCCTCGGAGCTCCGCCACGGCCGACGGCGAACTTCTTCGTTTCCGGTGAACTCCGTCGACCCCGAGATCTCTTTTCATTTTCCTTCTCCTTGTTACATCCGCACGAACCTCACTGACATCTTTTCCCTAATTTTTCCGCTCCAGAGCAAGCAGTCCGTGCACCCCCGAGGAGGACCGCCGCCGTGCGCATCTCCGGCGAGCAATAGGAGGCGAGAGGGAACGCACCGGAGACCAGTGTCGCGCCACCATCACTGCCTCGGTCTCCTCTTCCTTGCGGTATGATTCGTTGGTCCCCGTAAGCCGTAGACCGTAAGGAACGATTATCCGAGCATGTCGCCGCCGCGCGCATCGTCTCCGGCGAGGTCCCCGGTGACCTAGCGCCGCCCGCTTTAGGTCGCTCGATCTGCACCGTTAGATCTCCATCCATCGGCCACGATAGATTCTTTTAAATCGAAGCGGTACGAACAGATCTGGACCGCCAGATCCAGATCTGACGAACCAGATTCTTTGCCTTATCCACGTCAGCGCCATAGTGTCAGCCCAGTCAGCGCACAGTCAGCAGCCACGTGGATTTTGATATCTTTTAATTAGAGAAAATGGCAGTTTTGCAGAAAAGCCCCTGTCACTTACATCTGTCATAACTTTTTAACCATTTATCCAAATTCAAATATTTTTATATATTTTGAAAGCCCTCGACATGTAGAATATTCTAGATCTGTTAGATTTCAAATTTGACTTAGTTGTAAATATTCAAATTTCAAATGGTGAATTTGAGTATTTTTTTCATAACTTTAAATCTGTAAATCCAAAAATTACAAATAAAATTGTTTTAGAAACTTTAGAATATTTGTAAATTATTGCCACTGCTATAAAATAATTTTGATTAATTTTTGAATGAATTCATAGTTATGTATTTAATTTGAATGGTTTGAGTATTTTCAACATAACTATTAATAAAAATAGTATTTTTGATTAAAGTAAAGTGCTATAAATTTAATTAAAATACCTCTGTCTATTAACACTATTTATTAAATTATATTATAAAAATTTAATCATAGAAAACTTTAATCATATAATTATTCCTTTTATTATATTTTCCAAAATTAGAAATTAATTAAATTGCATTTATAAATTCATGCATATTTATAAAGAAATCACAAAAGTTATTTTGATGTTTATTGTGATTAAAAAATTCATTTCATTCATAGCATATTTTATTCTCATAGGAAAACCCCTCTTCATTAGTTTTCTCTAAGTTAGAATTAGTTTCAACTTTGCATCTTTGTGAAGCGCTACACTGAGACACTTAGTAAAATTCAGCATGGAGCTGGAAGACCAACCAGAAATATTTTCTAAGTCTTTCTCCCTCTTTCATCTTTCTCCTTCTTCTGTTAGACTTCATGATGACTAAGTAAATCCAAGACCAGCCTCGAAGATACAAGAACCACCAAGTCTGGACATGAAGCCTGGAGGACAACTTCATCTCTCTCTTTCTATCTCTTCCCTTCCTTTCTAATCTTATCTTTCTCATTTAACTTAAACAAATTTTGATCATGATGTTATCATCTTGAAGTTGTTGGATCCTAGCGGCATAGTGGGATGAAGCGGCCTGGAAACAAACCTTACATGTCCACGTACATGAGACCTGTTCCACAATTTAAGTGGCTGGCCGGGTGTCTGTCTCTCTCACTTTAGTGAATATCCAATTTACAAAGAGTTGATAATAATTGTTGATCACCTCGAAGAATAGAACTAGTAATTTTCTCTAAGCATTTTTCACATCATGCATAAACATAATTCCTTAGAAAGTTTTATAAAACTTATTTATTCATCTAGTACGTGTTTTGTGTGTAT
Source organism: Poa annua (assembly GCA_026929855.1). NCBI lineage: Eukaryota > Viridiplantae > Streptophyta > Magnoliopsida > Poales > Poaceae > Poa > Poa annua. The sequence continues at coordinate 70,305,163 of CM049431.1, read as the reverse complement.
TGTGGAGTTGTGCTTGCTGTTGATTGTGGTATTGTTGCTTGTCCATACCGTTAGATTGAACGGAGAGTCCCGAGTATCGTTGAAAAGAGTTGTGAACAACGACAACGTTCAAAGGCAAGTGGCACACCTCATAAACTTCCTAGTATTTTCTATATGCATTACTTAGTATTTTTATATGCATGAGTAGGATAGTATTGCTATGCTAAACCTGTGTAGAATTCCCTTACTCCTGTGTCTAGGATCCTATATCATACTTAGTAGATATATTGATGCTATGCAATTGATGAAAAGATTTACAAAACGATAAGTGACTACTCAGGGCTATGCTCATGGTTGTCGTCGCCTAGGATGAATGTCTATTCTACTTAGGGCCGTGAGCATGGTGGTTTTCACCTGAGAGTACACATCCACTAAGTTAATGAATCACCTGGGTGGATTGGTTGAATGGTTTATGTTGAGTGGCTACTCAGGGCTGTGCTTGTGGTGGTCTTCGCCTAAGATAGTTTCTACTATACTTGGGGCCATGAGCATGGTGGTTTTCACCTGGGAGTGCACTTGTGGATGGCCATCCAGGGAACAGAGGAATCTGAAGAACTCCGAGTGACGATTGCTTCCCGTGCAACCTTTTGACAATGGGCTCTGTCTAGAATAATTAAGTTGTGAGGGTGCAACATGTCAGCTTGACAAGCAGATGTAGGGGGATGATAGGTAGAACGGGTCTTGCTAGTATGGTTGCATTCTTCTTCTGAAAGTTCTTGTCTCAGCTCTCTCCTTTCCTTAATACACTCCGTGTGTATAGGATTTCTCGGACAAATTGAGTCTAAAGGTGAAAGTGCACAACCTCTGCAGAGTGTAAAACTAAGTACTTAGCCGTGTCCCCGGTACGGACAACTTGAGCAGCTGATCACGGACGTAAACGGAGGATTCCACCATTCCAACTTCAGAAATAAAACTTGATGGGTGAACAAGGGAAGATGAGATTTATGGTTTTCATGCCATACTTGTCTTGATTTGAAGAAAGTGTTTTCCAAAAAAATAGGAAAAGTTGACTTTATGCAAAATAGCCTTGAACTCCACCAGCCAAATATGCATATAGGCTTTAGAGTTATTCCATTAAGTGTCCACCATAGTGTCACTTGACAGAATCCATTTTAATGGAATCTGACCCACGTTGTTGCAATATTTTTCTTATTGCAGATTTTTCAGATGACGAGTGAGGTTTCGTTTATAGGTTTCGAGTCTACAACCAACATGTTTTTGCCTGTGGCAGCATGAAAGTGATAGAGACTCACTGCTATTGTAATTCCGCTGTGTACTTTTTCTATGCTAGCCATATGCTATGCAACTGGTAACGAATATTTTGTAATTCTGGATCATCGATGTAATAAAATTGACGCTTTGTTGTGGTATTACATCGTAAACTGTGTGTGCAAATGAATCGATCCAGGGATTTGCACTATACACAGGTATCTGCCTTATTTAAAGTGCAGGTACGCTACAGAACACAACACGAGACGACATTGCCGACACGTTATTCGACCCTACACAACATTGTGAGTTGCTAGTGAAATGTATTTTTGGACTATTTGATTTTTCACGAGTGATGTAACTAAAATGTTTTTGGATTTATATATATTTATGATGGATATGTACTTTGTTAAACGTAAATCACTAATAATAACCGTTTCCATAACTCTGAGGGTGTTTTAGATGATTGCACATATTGCATATAGACAGCCAGCTAGTTACCAAACACTAACTCTCACAACAACAGCTTTCTCTGCACAACATCTTTCCACAGACAGCACCACAGCCAGCCACAGCCAACCACAGACAGCCCAAACAAATACACCCTTCATCACAACCACCATAGACAAGGACCATTTCATTTGTCTTCTTGAGATATATAAGAATGCTCTTAACAACAATCCAATGTTTCTTTACAGGATTATTTTGGAAACGACTCGTCAAATTAAGAGCCAATGCTACATCAGGTCGAGTACTTAACATGGCATACATGATCGATCCTATGGCTGAAACATAAGGATGTTTAGTCATTTCGGTCTTATCATGTTCCGTTACCGGACATTGTGCCTTGCTCAATGTTATTCTTGACAACTGGTAGAGAACCTTTCTTTGCCGCCTCCATACCGAAACGCTTTAGTATCTTGTCAAGATAAGTACTCTGACTCAATGCTAATAGACGTCTTGATCTATCACGAAAGATTTTAATGCCTAAGACGTATGCGGCTTCTCCTAAATCTTTCATGTAAAATTTACTGTTTAAATATTTCTTCACGCTATTCAGAAGATCCAAATCATTCTCAATCAGCAATATGTCATCTACATATAGTATTAAAAACACAACCGAGCTCCCACTCATTTTCTTGTAAATGCAGGCCTCTTCTACATTTTGGACAAATCCAAAACCTTTGATCACTTTATAAAAGCGAAGATTCCAGCTCCGAGATGATTGCTTCAATCCATAAATGGAACGCTGAATCTTGAATACCTTGTCAGCATTTTCTGGATCGACAAAACCTTCCGGTTGTACCATATACAACTCTTTCTCAATGTTACCATTTAGGAACGTTGTTTTGACATTCATCTGCCATATTTCATAATCGTAATATGCAGCAATTGCTAACAAAATCCGAATAGACTTTAGCATCGCTACTGGTGAAAAAGTTTCATCGTAGTCAATCCCATGAACCAGTCGGAAACCTTTTGCGACAAGCCGAGCTTTATAGACGGTCACATTATCGTCAACATCGGTTTTCTTCTGAAAGATCCATGTATTCTCGACGGCCTTGCGTCCTTCGGGAATCTCCAAAGTCCATACTTTGTTGTCATACATGGATCCTATTTCGGATTTCATGACTTTAAGCCATTTCTCGGACTCTAGGCTCGCCATAGCCTCTTTGTAGTTTGTAGATTCGTCTTGTTCCATTAACATGACGATGCAAACCATGTTGTCATACCACTCTGGTGCGATACGAGATCTACCAGACCTACGAGATTGAATAGTATCATCGACATCTTCTCCCACTCCATCTGTGGAGGACGTTTCCGGAACAGCTTCTGTTGCGCCACTCGGAATTTCGAGTTCAAGATCAACGATCTCGTCGAGGTCTACTTTCCTCCCACTTACTCCTTTCGCGAGAAACTCCTTCTCAACAAAGGTACCGTTCTTCGCGACAAACGTTTTACCCTCAGCTTGGTTGTAGAAGGTGTATCCTACGGTTTCCGCGGATATCCTACAAAGACGACTTTCTCCGATTTCGGTTCGAGTTTGTCAGACTACAGTTTCTTAACATACGCCTCACAGCCCCAGACCTTCAGAAACGATAACTTAGGCTTCTTACCATATCATAACTCATATGGTGTCGTTTCTACGGATATGCACGGAGCCCTATTTAAAACAATGCGGCTGTTTCTAACGCATAACACCAGAAGGATACGGGCAGATCGGTAAAAGACATCATAGACCGAACACTATCTAATAGAGTACAATTACGTCGCTCGGACACACCGTTATGTTGCGGTGTTCCAGCAGGCGTAAGTTACGGCACGATGCCACAAGCCTTCAAATGTGTGCCAAACTCATAACTCAAATACTCGCCACCACGATCGGATCGGAGGTGCTTGATTTTCTTGTTAAGACGATTTTCAACTTCACTTTGAAATTCTTTGAACTTTTAAAATGTTTCAGACTTGTGTTTCATCAAATATATATATCCATATCTACTCAAGTCATCGGTGAAGGTGACAAAGTAACGATAACCATTGCGTGTCGACACGCTCATTGGTCCACACACATCTGTATGTATGACTCCCAATAAGTCTGACGCCCGTTCTACGAAACATTTGAACGGTGTACTGGTCATCTTGCCCATGAGGCATGGTTCGCATGTATCGAGGGATCCAAAATCCAACGAGTCTAAAAGTCCATCGGCATGGAGTTTCTTCATGCGCTTTATACCAATATGACCGAGACGGCAATGCCACATATACATGACGATATCACTTCTAAGTTTAATCCTCTTGGCATCTATGTTATGGATGTGAGTACTATGATCTAGATTCAACAAGAATAAACGATTACTCTCAGGAGCATTAACATAAAAGATATCATTCATCGAAATAGTACAACCAATTGATACTGAATTGAATGAATATCCGTCATGCAACAAGCAAGAACCACTGATAATGTTTACACTCAAGGACGATACAAAATAACACTTATTTAAAACCAAAACTAATCCCGATGGTAGATGTAGAGGAAGTGTGCCGACAGCCACCACGTCAACTCTTGATCCGTTGTCGACGTGCATCGTCACCTCGTCCTTAGAGAGGCGCTGTTTATTCCGTAACTCCTCATGAGAGTTACAAATATGAGCAACAGAACCAGTATCAAATACCCAAGTGTTGCTACGGGCGAATGTAAGGTACATATCAGTAACATGTATATCGAATATAGCTTTCTCTTTGCCGACTATCTTGCCAGCCTTCTTATTCTCCAGGTACTTGGGGCAGTTGCGATTCCAGTGACCATATCCCTTGCAGTAGAAGCATTCCACGCCAGTTTTGGGACCAGATTTGTTAGTCTTAGGGTTGACAACAAATTTGCCATCCTTCTTGGACTTCCAGTTCTTTTTTCCCTTACCACCGGATTTCTTAAAATCGACGGTCTTGTTGACCATAAACAGCGTGTGCTCCTTCTTGATCTCCACCTCAGCGGTCTTGAGCATCACAAATACTTCACCCAGGTACTTAGCGATGCCCTGCATGTTGTAGCTCATGACGAAGCCTTTGTAGCTAGGGGCAACGATTACAGCACCCTATCAATCGCCAGCTCATCGGGAATCTTGCATTCCAGAGCGTTCCGGCGTTGAACGTAGCCAGACATCTTGACCACGTGCTCGCTCACACTGCTATGCTCTTCCATCTTAGCTGAGCCTGCGGCGCAAAGATAGCCTTGAGATCAGAAATTATCTCAAAGGCACTCATCTTCTCAAAGCACTTCTACAAGTTGGCTTTCATGGCGTAGAGCATGTCACTCTGGACAAAGGAGTAATCCGACTTGGTCTGGAAGACCTTCCTCTCATCATCGAAGGCGTCATCTACGGGAGGGTCTCCTATGGCGGCTTCAATGACGTAACCCACCCTATGGGGAGTGAGGAGGATCCTCAGGTTGCGGAATCAGGACATGAAGTTAGACCCATTGGTCTTAAGCTTTTCTTTCTCAAGGAACATGCCTAGGTTAAACGAGGGGCGAGACATCTACAATGAAATTTGGAACAACATAAGACTTTGTTCATAATATTTTGAGTCCTAGTATTTTAGTAAATTAACTATCAGAACTCCCACTCAAACGAATATCCCTCTGAACCGTTGACGAGGGCGTAACTCGACAAATCCCAGGGTTGTGCACCCCGGGTTGATTGAGGGGGAGAGAGAAGAGCGTTGGTGATCACGACGGCTGACAAGCGGGGATTTTACCCAGGTTCAGGCTCCCGGAGGATAACACCCTACTCCTGCTTGTCTGTTATTGATGGCGAGTTGCGATTACAATGGCGGCGAGATTGCGATCTCGCTAGGGTTTGTGGTGGTGGCTATGGGCGTGTCCTGTGGGACGAGCAACCCTCCTGGCTTTATAGGTAGCCAGGTTTCGGGTGGTCGGTATAGATGGTAATTACAGATATGGCAGGTTATGAGACCTAACCGACTTGGACTAGGTTACACGATATCCTGAGTGGGCCTTCTGTGGGCCTTCTCCAGCTTGGCGCGGCCCAGGTAGCCTCATCGTGGGCTAGTCAAAAGGTAGCCCCCCGTCAGTAGCCCCCGAGTGCTTGGTCGAATCGCAGAGTCGAGCAAAGGACTTCTTCCTTCTGGGCGCGCCACCGGATTGCTTGTTCTTGAGTTCGCACTCGTTTTCTTCAGTCGAACAGGACACTCCCGATGGGAGTAATCTTCTGCAGTCGAATTACTTCTCCTTGACCTTCGTGTGAAGCTTGCTTCTATTCGACCCGTGGGCTTACTTCCAGATGGATTCGGCTGTTTGAGCTTACTCGATTTTCTCTGCCACCCAAATGATTGTTTCGGGTTCTCGGATCAGCGTTCTGTCCTACTTGGTTGTTTTCAGCTGTGAAGCTTACTACTCGAATCGCTCAGTCGAGTTGTCGTGCTGTTTCACTTGTTCAGAGCCGTTGGCTTGATGACGTCAGTGATGACGCTCCATTGCACGCCTCTGCGCCCGATGGGACATGACGTAGCGGGGCCCACTGGCAGAGCTGTCCGCGGTCAGCAGTTGTCACGTCTCCGAACTGGGCGCGAAATTTTCGCGGCACGATGATGACGCCTTGATTCCCGTGCGTAGTGGACGAAGTGGGCGGCGACGGTTGGTTTCTCCGTGCGACACGTGGACGGCTGGATGTAGCTGCTCGGAACCGTTGCTCTGTGGACGGCTGAGATGAATTTATTCGAGGCATAAGTACTGCGCTGCAGCGCAAGGGCATCATCTTCTCCAATCGTCTGTGCCTCCTTTCCTCTGCTCTCTACCATTCTCGCCACCATCCGAGCTCTGTGCTTTTTGTCCTCCCACCTGCTGCTGTCCTCCGGAGCCATTGGCAAGCCGAAGACCGCCGCTGGCACCTCCGCCGAAGCCGGGCTGATGAAGAAGCCCGACGGCGACTGGCAAAGGTCGTCGGTGAAGAAGGCGGAGCTTGAGCTCCTCCGCGCGCAAGGCCTCATGCCACCATCGGATCAAGCCCAGGTACGCGCTCCTGGCAAAGAGGTGTGCCCCACACCCCGTGAGGGGGAACGCGTATGCTTCGTGGATTTCCTTCCGCGGGGCTCCGGGTTCCCTCTCCACGATTTTGTTCACGGTCTCCTGTACGCCTATGGGGGTTCAGATCCATGATCTGGCCCCCAATGGCGTTTTGAGCATCGCGAGCTTTATTGTGCTCTGCGAGTGTTTCTGAAGGGGATCGTGTGCAGGAAACAAAAAATTTCCTACCAACGATATCCTTAAACTAGCCAAGATCTACACTATGCAGATATAGAAGTACGGCGGAGATCGGAATACATACCCTCGTAGACCGAATAGCGGGGATTACGCTCCCGCACAAGCGTTGACGATGAAGACGCCGTAGCCGACCTCTAGGTCGCGGAGAACTCGGCGCGACGAAGATGACCCCGAGGTCGGGTGGAGGAAGTAGGCCTCCGAGTACCGCTAGCGCAGCACCTCGCAGGGAGTCGCACACATACGGTGGAGACGACGGCCTCCGAAGCTCCAGTCCAGGACGAGCAGCGGAAGACTTGGACCGGAACACCAGCATCGCGGCAGCGGGCTATGGTGGAAGAGATCCCCCTCCTCTACTCGGCGCGGCTCCGTCAAGGGAACCACGAGATCTAGAGAGAAATTGGGAATTAATTGGTGAATTAAAAGGTCAGGGGTGCCCCTTCTTATATAGGCTCCCAGGGGGAGCCAACCTTGTCAGCCAGGCAATGTGGGACTATCCCACATGCCTGGTTCGGCCAAGGCTGGTGCGCCGGCCCTAGGTGGGCCCCATTTGGCCCACCTAGGCCGGCCAAGCCTCCCCCACAAAAAATCCCTTGAGGATTTTCCCCCTCTTGGGCCTTCTTTCGACTAGAAGGCCCATTTAGGGAAATCAGCCTAAATAAATTCGAAAATAAATATATAAAATCATATTTGCATATTAATTGCACTAATTAATATCAAACATAATATATATAATTTTTCCTAGCTCCGAAAACTCTTTCGGCGCTGCCCGATCTCCATCGGACCCCTCCCGGGACGTTCCCGGTGATCTCTTTCCTTTCCGGTTGTCTTGTCGAAACCCCTTAAGTGTGTTACCCTAGCGGTTCGATATAATATCAGGTATGATCAAGACTCCTCAATGATCAACGACTAACTCGTAGGCCTGGACCCCATGAATTAACCCCTGAGATATAACGAATGACTTTCATCTATCAAACCTGGACGTATAGTCTTAAACCCTTTGTCATGGCGATACTTAGCGCGTCCGAGCATCATTCTCAGATATCTCCATACCTAGCATGATCTCGTTACCGACATCGCTATCTTCTACTCGTCTATGATATTATGTCAGCTGGTAACCTAGTCACATGTTTGCAAACTCATTTGACATAATCTCACCGAGTGGGCCCTAGAGTATCTATCCGGCTATGCGGACTGACAAATCCCGCTGTTGACCCCTCGTCTCAACTACTCCTTTCCGATACCCAAAAGTATCACCGTTATTGTCATACTAAATAAGATACGACGTTTGGTGCGATCAAAGTATCTTTCAGGAATACCAATAAGAGTTGATCTCACGGTCTTAAGGCGTAACGACTATGTCCTATAAATACTGGGTATGTCCATCACATCGTTACTCCGAACGATATGACTTCCAATGCCGACCGGCGCCATGCCCTATGATCGGAAAACCTCGATCATCAATCGCGCAATGAAACTAGTCTTAGTAGAGGCTACTAGGGACCTGGTTGTTTATCTACCACACATGTATTAATGTTTCCGCTTAATGCATTTATAGCATGGTATAAAACATATAATGAACGATTGGGATATTGCCAATAAACTATGTTTATTAAGTGCCTCTAGGGCATATTCCCTTCAGTCTCCCACTTGCACTAGAGTAACACTTAATCTAGTTTACAACCTGGTAAAAGCTCAACACCCATAGCATCTTGGTGCCTGCTCGCCTCGTGGAAGAGGAATACAGTCAATAGACCTCACACATTGAGACCTATATGTGCTTTGCAACACTTCTATGTCACCTCGTTTGACATCAACCCGTATCTTACGATGACGGTGAAATATATCACAGTGGATGGAGTGAGACTCGAGCATTCGCGTAGCATGCGCCTTAAAAGTATGAAAGATCTATTAAGGGACCACCTACGCTCGGAAAACTGCTCAGTCCAATCACACTTGCTACTTCTAAAGTCGCGATATATTTCTATACCTACGTAGATTATGTGACAGTGCATTCATATGCGACTTCGCAAACTAACCATGTCTATCTTCAAAATAAAGGACATCTCCTATATGAGATTTCTAGTCGTATGGGTCAGTGTAATAACTTGCATCATCGTAACCGCTTTACGGCAAGTTGCCATTCCACTCTTACCCGTTACTAGAAAACCTATCTTCAGTTCTCATAGACACTGAAGAATAAACTTAACGTTTGTTCATTGATCCACACAAGGATCACTCTAGAACCTGTTCTTCAACCAAGAACTCGGGTCACACCAAGTCGAGCTTTCAGCCTGATAGACTCTATGTGTGATACATAGAGAATGTCTAACATTATTTTCTATCACTGAAAAAGCCAAGATTAACTTAATCTTTTACCTAGTCATACAAGCAAGAACCTCTTTCTTCGCTTGTCCTTTTCTGAAACACATCTAAATCCTAACTTAGGAAATACTCCGACTTAATGTTATTAAGCCCCCTCTGATCTATACAATTATAAATCGGATGCCTAATACTCCTAACTTCATTTCACAGAAAATTTAATCACTTAAATAATCCTTTACACTCTACTAGAGGATCTGTGTCATTCAATATGTTGTTACATACAGAATCACAAATGACACCTAGCTCCCACTCAAATATGCCTTCCGCATATAAGATCAAGGAAAACTACTTAGCTCCCACTCAAATATGCCTTCCGCATATAAGATCAAGGAAAGCTACTTTGCTCCCACTCACTTCTTTGCAAATGTAGGTTTCTTCAACTATTTTGGACAACTCCAAAATCCTTTTGATCACATTATCAAAGTGAAGATTCCAGCTCCGATATGCTTGCTTCTGCCCATGAATGGACAACCGAAGTTTGCACACATGTTTAGCATCCTCAGGATTACAAACCATTCTTAATTACACTATAAGAACCATGGTTTTCTCATCCATCTATCAATTTCTCATTCGAAATTATAGTAATTGCTAAACGACCCAGAATAGATTTAGGCTTCGCCACTTGAGACAAACTCTCATGTGGTCTGTCGGAACTGTTTCACGACAAATCGAATCTGCTCAATGTCTATTCTCTCATAAAATTCCATATACTATTAAGATCCTAGATGCCATCAAGAAGATCTCCCAAGTCAATACCTGGTAATCGTACATGGATTTTATTTCGGATCACAAAAGACTCATAGCCATTTCTCGGACTTAGGTTCACCATCTCTTCTTCGTAGTTCGTAGGTCTATCATATTCCATTAATATGACCTTCATAGCAAGATTGTCGTAACACATAGTGTGGAACACAACCTTGTATGCCTACGCTCTTAGTATGAGCTCAGAACATCATGATCTTGAATCATTAGCTTTTTCAAGCTGTGGGGCCTGACACCGAAAACACTTTCGTTTGCGCCACTCTGATGTTTCGAGAAGAAGTTCACCAACTTCGTCTTGCTCTACTTTCTTTCTCACTTATACCCTCGGACAAGAAACTATTTCTTTCGCAAGGTACATCCCGGCAAAGATTTTGCCTATGTCGTGAGACATGTACCCAACTAACTCTTTAGGTAGGGTATACTACAAAGATTAATCCATTTTAGGTTCGATTACATCGAAACACTAAATTGCTGAAACGACAATCCAGGCTAAAAAGCCATGCCATCACTCGTATGGTATTGTCTCCATGGATTCAAATGGTTTCCCTATTTGCTAACGTGAGTGTTTACGTTTCTACCATATGACTCTAATGATTACAATAATTCGGTAAGAGATTCATTTACCACACACCATCCGATAGGGTGCGATTACGACGCCCTAACACACCATAACACTATGGTGTTCCATGCGACGTAATTTGTGGAACTCTTCTCACAAGTCTTCCAATGATGTGCCAACATTATAACTCAAATCTTCATTCCTCGATTTGCATCGCGGGAATTTGATTTTCTTGTTAAGTTTATTTCCTACTTCATTCTGAACTTGTTTGATTGAATCAAAATTTCCAGGCCAACATTCCCCGAGTGGATATCCATATATCTATTCGAATGTTCATGAAGTCTATGAAATGAATACTTCCACTACACGTTAAAGTACTTCATTGATTCACATACACCCATATGCATGATTCTCAACAAGCTATACTCAAAACGTTCAATGAAGTTCACGAAATAAAGGTCTCCACTACCCGTCAATTACTTTATTGAACCACATACATCTCCATGTATGACTATCAATAAGTTATATGCCCGTTTTCCGAAAACGGTGTCACAGTTATTTTGCAAGTGTCAAAAGATCAAATCTTAGGACTTGTAGGTCCATCCAGTGTGGAGCTAATGCATATAACATTGACATGACTAAACGGTAGTGCCACACATATGTGGTGTCTTTATTAAGTTTGTATCCTTTGGCATTAATATTATGAATGTGGGAGCTTCTACCATCTAAATTCAAATCGGCATATGATCATTACTTCATAAATATAGGACACAAATTTGTCACTATCATGTATGAACAAGTGTCTCGCTAGAGGAGACACACTCGTAACGATCATACCAACACCCGATCATAAAGAATTTATTCAAATGGTAGATCTAGAGGGAGAGTGTCTATGGCCGTCACAACAACTTGACTGCCGTTATCAACACGCAATGTCGCCTCATCCTTTCAAGCTACTCAAGCAGTAAACCTGGTTTTTCACAAAACATGACTAGTTCAAGACTTAGTCACTACTGCGAGCACTTGCTTAGCTAAAACATTCATAACATGTATATCATATATACACCATCATCATTGATGACTTCCGGCGATCTGTTTCATCTTCTTGATACTTCCACCGTTATCAAGAACCATGAAGGTGAACGATTCCCCTTGCATGACATAGTCTATGACAGAGGATTTGCACTTGGCAACGATGTCTGTCATCCAGTGATTGAGCTGAGCGAGGCGTCTCAATGTTCATTAATCATGAACATACGTTATTAAGTATGACCGCCAAGTGCTCCCTCAATGTGTGTATTCTCTTCAATCTTGGTTGAGAAGACAATCAGTCAACGTACTGATAAACTTCATCAACCCAACGTTTGGGGTACCCCGAGTTTAGCGACCATATCATATGTTCGCGATCTAAAAACTCATACACATCGTTGGTTCTTTATGGCGGAGATCATAGCATACACTGGACTATGATGATATCATCCGCACAAAATCCGATAATCAAAATTATCTTTTGTTAGCGGAATCTCCGGGTTTATCTCCTAGCGGGTATTGTAACACAAAGAGCTAACGGTTTAAACAAGGAGTATCCTCAAGCTAAAGTATAAAACTATGAAGTTTGGACCCAACCTTTTAAGTTTCTCAAACACAGGAATGCGCCTAATTTGAAAAGATGCTATCACAATGGTTAATATCTACAAAGGTTTGCAAAACAGACTCTGTTCATTATATTCTGAGTTCTAGTATTTTAGAAAATAACTATCCGAACTCCCACTCAAACGAACATCCCTCCTGGTCGTTTAAGCGATTACACGACCCCCATCCATTGCACCACCCCTCATCATCAGAGCCGGCGGCACAACTTCAAGAGTAGACAAAATCGTCCGCCACACCAATTTTGTGACTCGTGCTCGACCTTTCGGTCTTCCTGTTCCGAGGCCATATTTCTGAATATGCTAGGCTCGCCACCAAAGACCTCCACGCTGACGCTTGTGCAACATGGCTTACACCCACTGTATGCGAACGACGAGATGTCTGACACCCGATCATCACGGCCTGCCTCATAACGTAGAACTTTCTTGGTGGTGCGCGTTGGAGGGAGAACACTAGTGGTATTTTGAAGGGATCATCTTATATATCTACCGTCGTGTAACTAATGTATACTATACACACAATCACACAATATAAGATGCACACAAAACATCAAATGTAATGCAATGTGATATAGTCCATCGCGCCATGGTCTTCTTGGCGCCCGCAGTTTATAAACAATTTAATAAACCTACCTTGACCATATCACATAGCCCCTGCAAAATAAAGTTAGACGCTTCTACTTTATCTTTTGCATATTTTACGTGGCTCGGGGCTTTCGTAAATAGAACCGCTTCATACCTACGAACCTTATGCCCACAACAACGATCCAATAATTGCATGTTTAAGCATCCCTTTCGGGCCCTCCATTGAAAATGCAAAGCCAACTAAAGAGAGAGAAACAGGCACCTGCCAGCCACAAATACGGTACAAGCCGTATGTCAGTAGTGGAACCAGTCTCGCGTAAGCGTACGCGTAAAGTCGGTCTGGGCCGCTTCATCAACTCGATGCCGCTGGAATCACAAGTGCACGCTAGAGGGTAGCAAATAACAGGAACGGTGCCCCCGTGCAGAACACGGGTTCTAACAGCGTACAACTATATCTACGATAGATCGGCTCTGATACCACTGAAGGGGATCGTGTGCAGAAAACAAAAAAATTCCTACCAACGATATCCTTAAACTAGCCAAGATCTACACTATGCAGATATAGAAGTACGGCGGAGATCGGAATACATACCCTCGTAGACCGAATAGCGGGGATTACGCTCCCGCACAAGCGTTGACGATGAAGACGCCGTAGCCGACCTCTAGGTCGCGGAGAACTCGGCGCGACGAAGATGACCCCGAGGTCGGGTGGAGGAAGTAGGCCTCCGAGTACCGCTAGCGCAGCACCTCGCAGGGAGTCGCACACATACGGTGGAGACGACGGCCTCCGAAGCTCCAGTCCAGGACGAGCAGCGGAAGACTTGGACCGGAACACCAGCATCGCGGCAGCGGGCTATGGTGGAAGAGATCCCCCTCCTCTACTCGGCGCGGCTCCGTCAAGGGAACCACGAGATCTAGAGAGAAATTGGGAATTAATTGGTGAATTAAAAGGTCAGGGGTGCCCCTTCTTATATAGGCTCCCAGGGGGAGCCAACCTTGCCAGCCAGGCAATGTGGGACTATCCCACATGCCTGGTTCGGCCAAGGCTGGTGCGCCGGCCCTAGGTGGGCCCCATTTGGCCCACCTAGGCCGGCCAAGCCTCCCCCACAAAAAATCCCTTGAGGATTTTCCCCCTCTTGGGCCTTCTTTCGACTAGAAGGCCCATTTAGGGAAATCAGCCTAAATAAATTCGAAAATAAATATATAAAATCATATTTGCATATTAATTGCACTAATTAATATCAAACATAATATATATAATTTTTCCTAGCTCCGAAAACTCTTTCGGCGCTGCCCGATCTCCATCGGACCCCTCCCGGGACGTTCCCGGTGATCTCTTTCCTTTCCGGTTGTCTTGTCGAAACCCCTTAAGTGTGTTACCCTAGCGGTTCGATATAATATCAGGTATGATCAAGACTCCTCAATGATCAACGACTAACTCGTAGGCCTAGACCCCATGAATTAACCCCTGAGATATAACGAATGACTTTCATCTATCAAACCTGGACGTATAGTCTTAAACCCTTTGTCATGGCGATACTTAGCGCGTCCGAGCATCATTCTCAGATATCTCCATACCTAGCATGATCTCGTTACCGACATCGCTATCTTCTACTCGTCTATGATATTATGTCAGCTGGTGACCTAGTCACATGTTTGCAAACTCATTTGACATAATCTCACCGAGTGGGCCCTAGAGTATCTATCCGGCTATGCGGACTGACAAATCCCGCTGTTGACCCCTCGTCTCAACTACTCCTTTCCGATACCCAAAAGTATCACCGTTATTGTCATACTAAATAAGATACGACGTTTGGTGCGATCAAAGTATCTTTCAGGAATACCAATAAGAGTTGATCTCACGGTCTTAAGGCGTAACGACTATGTCCTATAAATACTGGGTATGTCCATCACATCGTTACTCCTAACGATATGACTTCCAATGCCGACCGGCGCCATGCCCTATGATCGGAAAACCTCGATCATCAATCGCGCAATGAAACTAGTCTTAGTAGAGGCTACTAGGGACCTGATTGTTTATCTACCACACATGTATTAATGTTTCCGCTTAATACAGTTATAGCATGGTATAAAACATATAATGAACGATTGGGATATTGCCAATAAACTATGTTTATTAAGTGCCTCTAGGGCATATTCCCTTCAGTTTCCTGGGGATCGCACCCCACTAGTCGCTCTTCCTCGTTCGCAAGAATATTGGGAAGAGCGGGTTGACATTCCCCGTGGGCGGCTTCGGAATCCAGGTGCGCGGTGATACCGCGTACTTTCAGATGAAGAAGTCTGACTCCGTCCAAGGGTGGCGGAAGAAGTGGTTCTACATCCAGTGGAACCAGGACGGCCTTGCGCAATTCGACGGCGAGCGCAGGCTGCTAAAGACTCGCGCCTGGTCACACCCGCTCGCCGAGGAGGAGAAGGAGTCCGCAAGGCCGCTGCTGAGCCTGCTGCGCAACCTCACCAAGATCCTGGGGCGTGAGACGGGTGGCGTCTTCCTGATGGCCACCTTATTCCGGCTTCGCGTTCAACCACTTGCTGCTCGGCCTCACCCGATGTGGGCGGTCGACGGCGTCGGCAACCAGCCACTCGACGACGAGGAGGTGGAGACCAAGGTGAGGGGCATCACCAACCTCCGAGCCGCGGACCTCTGCAACGTCAAATGCCCAGTCACTGCGTATGGAGCAGAGAACCCTGTTCCCGAGGTAAGTTCTTGACTTGTTCTTCTTCGTTGCTTCGTTTCTTGATTTCCTCCTTCTTGATTCGACTTGTGTCTACTTGCTTCAGGGTCGATCTCTGCTGGTCAGCCTTCCTCCTCTCCCTGAAGACGGACCCGCTGACGAGTCGAAGATTGTGGAGGAGGAGGATGACGACGACGACCTCCCGTCTGCTATCTCTCCCAACGAAGGGGTGGAAGATGATGACGACGAGGAGGAACCCGCACGGAAGAGGCAGAAGCGTCAAAGTGGCGGTGACTCTGCGACTGCTTCGTCGCCCGCGAGGGGTGCGGATGCTGATCTAGAGGAAGCCGTCGCGACGTCTTCGGGTGTGCGGTCTCCGGGCGACTGGAACGAGCCACTGGCCGCTCCTCCTGTTAGCTCTGCGCCACCACGCGCGTTCGATCGGATGCCGTCTCTCTCCCTGGGGAGCGACGACGAATTCGAGACCATGAGGTGAGCTTCTTTCCGTCTTGTTTTTCCGAGTTGCATTTTGTAGTTCCAGTCTTCGAGTTGATCATTGTATTGTTTTTGTTCCAGCCGTCGTTCTGGCGGTGTCAGCTCCCCTCGTCGTGAAGCGGAGCACACATCCGCCCCTTCGACGGAGCTGGTGACTCGGGTGGCCATCGAGGAGCGCACGCAGCCTGCTGGCCTCGCGTCGTCGAGCCGTGCTCCTCCTTCGGCTTCTGAAGATGTCGACCTACTGGACCACGTAAGTCCTTTATGCTTGTACTTGTAGTCTTGCAGTTTCATCGGGTGCACGAACAGCGCTCCCGATGGGAGTATCCCCCGAAGGTGTGGGTGACTAGTATAGTCGCCCGCAACTTTATTAATTTTTTGCTTGTGTTTCAGCCCTACTACCGCCAGCAGCTTGACGCAGCCGCGGCTTATGTTCGCCTGGACAAGGAGAGGGACCAGTTCGTGCTTCTCTGGACCAGGCTACTAGGCGGGTTGCTGAGTTGGAGCTGAAGCTCTAGGCTCAGGCTGAGCTTGAGAAAGCTTTGCGCGAGTCCCAGGAGCACGAGCGAGTGCGGGCCACCCAGGAGAAGACTCAAGTCGACCGCCTTCTCGCACTCGCCGGTACCCTTGGAGGTTAGTTTTCGGCTTTGGCGCCTACTTGTATTTATTTTATTTTTTTCTTGCTGACAGTTTGTATTTTTGCGCAGAGAGATGCGGTGGCGCTCCTCCGGAAGGTTCGTCGAGTGACGAAGTTGACTTGGCGACCGCGGTCGGCTTCCTCGACCGCGTCTGCGCGTATGCCTCTGATGCGCTGCAGAAGTCGACGGCCGCGCTGAAGAAGTCGACAGGGGCGCTCACGACGGTGCACCGCAGCATCTTCCCGAGTGATGCGCCATCGGCTGCCGTTGATGCTCTTACCGCTTCGTTTGAGGACGACGCGACCACCCTCGCGGACTTCACTCGGGCGCAGATGGTACGCGGCTCCGAGCTCACCTTCCAGCTTCTCCTAGGCCATCAGGTAGCTGGCGACTTCGAGAAGGTTGTCAGCGGCTTCCCTCGAAGTCCTGACGGGCGGACGACATCCTAGAACGGGGTGAAGGTGCAGGCCACACAGCTAGCTGTGAAGCTTGTGGCCACCTTTGAGAGGGGACTCGCCAAGGCGACTGAGGCAGCTGCTGCTCGGAAGAGTCGCTCCCGGTCGGAGTCCATGGCTTAGGGGTCTTGTAGCTTAGATTTCCAGTAGTCGCGCGGCCTGTACTTTTGTCTTTTGCCTGTAATGACTAATATTATGTCGGGTCTGCTGGCCTTGAACAGTATTTTGTTTATGACTGGATTGATTGTTTCTTCCCACTATCTTTGTTTGTGCTGAGCAGTCGCATATCTGTATTGACTCTGCACATTCATGGCAGACTAACGTGCGTGGCGGCACTTCTTCTGCTTCTGCGGCTGTGCCGAGTGGCGAGGGATCTTCGTCGGGTGTTCGCCGTCGTCGAACGACGCCAGCTCCTCCACGAAGCACAAACGGCCAGCGGATAATTACGTACTTGACGAATAAGGTGGCTGAGCTTGAGGCGACTCTGAAGAATACCGAGCTGCTGTTGCATCGCTCCAGGTCGCATTCTACTGCAGAGTTCTCCCAACGCGAGGATTTTTTTCTCGGGGAGATCGATCTGATCAGTCGACAGCTTCAAGGTTGGTATCCTTTGCGGCTGCTTTCTTTGTTAAAACTTGCTGGTTCTGACTTCTAGCTTGTGTATGCAGATGTGAACCCGGATTGGCAGGCTGAGCGGGATCGCGTTGAGGATCGTGTTACCCGGGAGGCATCTGGCGACTCCTATGAAGCTCGCCAATTCTGGGTGAATAAGTCGAGAGGGTGTATTCTTGCTTTTATGCTTGACCGGACTTGGCGCGCGGCCTTTCTTCTGGAGAATTGCCGGAAGACCCTCTGGCACATCCACCGTGTGTACTTCCCGCACAATGGGCAGCTGCACGGGCTGGCCGCCTTGCTGGAGAGGTTCCGCGAGGGTGATGCGCTGAAGGAGATCGTCCATGCCCAGCTCGTCGTCGGGGCAAATGTGGCGCTGGCGTAAGTCCGGCTGCACCGGCCGAACCTTCCGCTGGAGAGGTTGATGGGTGGACTGC
Organism: Poa annua; assembly: GCA_026929855.1. Classification (NCBI taxonomy): domain Eukaryota; kingdom Viridiplantae; phylum Streptophyta; class Magnoliopsida; order Poales; family Poaceae; genus Poa; species Poa annua. Next base: position 70,286,869 of record CM049431.1, on the reverse strand, counting down.
CCAGCGACGTCGACTACGCCGATACCTTGGCGGTGCGCGCCAGATGATCGAGCAGGTGCAGAAGCTGAGTGAGCGCCTTGTAGGACCACTCGACGCGCCGAAGGACGAGCCTTCAGATTAAGAGTAGCCTTCTTCTGCTGTACATGGTTAGCTATAGGTGGCGAATATGCCAATGTAAATGACAATGTATGAGGTTAAAGGAGTTCTCGAGTAATGAGTGAAATTATTTGCATTACTGTGCGAGTATCTGCTTTGGCTTTGAATTGTGTGGCGCAGCCCCCGAGTACCTTGGGTGACAGCCTAAGTCTGCGTTGTTAACCTGTGTGGCGCAGCCCCCGAGTTCTTCGAATGGCGTCCTAGGATTTTTCAAGTGAGACCTGTATATCGCAGTCTCCGAGTGTATCGGGTGGCGACTTAGGGTTTAGGACTTGACCTGTATGGCGCAGCCCCCGAGCAGCTCGGGTGGCGGCCTAGGATTTTTTCAGTGAAGCCTGTATGGCGCAGCCCCCGAGTAGTTCAAATGGCGGCCTAGGGATTTTCAAGTGTGACATGTGAGGTGCATTCCCCGAGTGCGTCGAGTGGCGACCTAGGATTTTTGACTTGACCTGTGCGGCGCAACTCCCGAGTAGGTCAGGTAGAGACCTAGGATTTTTTGAGTTGTGCCTGTGCGGCGCAGCCCCCGAGTGGTTCGAGTGGCGGCCTAGGCTTTTTCAAGTGTGACATGTGAGGTGCAGCCCCCGAGTGCGTCGGGTGGCGACCTAGGATTTCTGACTTGACCTGTGCGGCGCAACTCCCGAGTATATCGAGTAGAGGCCTAGGATTTTGCGAGTTGTGCATGTATGGCGCAGCCCCCGAGTGATTCGAGTAGCGGCCTAGGCTTTTCTTTCAACCCCTGTGGCGCAGCCCCCGAGTGATTCGAGTGACGGCCTAGGATTTTTGTTTGCCTTGACTGAGAAGGTAAAGTGGACAACATTTTCTCCAAATCACTTTATTGATTGTTGCGAACAGGCCGCCTCATTAAAACCCTTCCAGTCCCCTTAGGTACCCTGGTAAGGGAAAGAGTGCGTCTGAAACCTGTCGCGTTGACATGCTATCCTTGGTACAATGATTGAGTCGACTAAGCATAGAACCGCCGGAGTTGTGCGACGTTCCATGGGTTGCTGCAGACTGCTCCTGTCTTTGAGTCCTTTAGGCGATTAGCTCCATTGCCAATTGCCTCTGTCACAATGTATGGGCCTTCCCATGGGGAGGCGAGCTTGTGCACCTTCTTCTGCTTGAGGCGGAGGACCAGGTCGCCTGCGATGAAAGCTCTTGGTCGTAACCTTCGTCCGTGGTAGTTGCGCAGGTCTTGCTGGTATACGGCTGATCGCGTCAGGGCGATGTCGTGTGCTTCATCCAAGATGTCCATGCCGTCTTCGAGTGCCTCTTCTACATCTGACTCGTCGTAGGCGGCCACCCGTGGTGTGTCAAACTTGATGTCGCAAGGTAGCACCGCTTCTGCACCGTACACCATGAAGAATGGAGTGTACTAGGTGGATCTGTTAGGCGTGGTCCGCAAGCTCCATAGGACTGATGGTAGTTCTTCCACCCATGCGCCTGTTGCGCGTCTCAGCGGTACCCGCAGGCGCTTTTTGATGCCGTTGCAGACTAGGCCGTTGGCTTTCTCGACTTGCCCATTGGACTGCGGGTGCGAAACAGACGCATAATTTAGCTTGATTCCTTGTTCTGAGCAGAAGTCTTTGAATTCTTCGGCTGTGAAGTTCGAGCCATTGTCCGTGATGATCGCGTTTGGCACTCTGAATCTGAAGATGATGGACCTGATGAAGTTGACCGCTGATGATGCAGTCGAACTTGTGATAGGCGCGGCCTCAATCCACTTGGTGAACTTATCGACTGCAACCAGGAGGTGAGTGTGTCCTCCGGGTGAGGATTTCTTCAGCGGTCCCACCATGTCCAGTCCCCATTGGGCGAATGGCCAGGCTAGCGGTATTGTCTTCAACTCGGACGCCGGCGCGTACGGCTTGTTGGCGAACTCCTGGCACCCGGTACATTTCTTTACTAGATCTTCTGTGTCTTGCATAGCTGTTGGCCAGTAGAACCCAACTCGCAGCGCTTTGGCCACCAACGCTCGACTGCTGGCATGATGCCCGCAGATACCCGCGTGGATGTCGAGTAGGAGAGCTTGGCCGTCGACTGGATCTATGCACCTTTGTAGGATTCCTGAGATGCTTCTCTTGTAGAGTTCTCCGTTGATGACGGTAAAACCTTTGGAGCGCCTGATGATGCGCTTTGCTTCGACTGGGTCTGTTGGCAGCCTCTGGTGCAGTATGTATGTCAGGTACGGCCCTGTCCAGGTAGCTTCGACTAGCATGACTTCCATGGGCTCCTTTTCTTGGCTTGGCGGGTTCGCGGTGCTTGTTGCCGGTGTGGAAGGTTTTGCTGCGGGTCGAGTCTTGATGGACCTTTGCGTAATGCGCTCGAGGAAGACGCCAGGTGGTATCGGTACCCTATCAGATCCGATGTTGGCGAGGATGTCGGCTTCCTCGTTGCTGTCGCGGCCGATGTGTCGTAGCTCGCAGCCGTCGAAGGTGCCCTCTAGCTGGTTGTACAGGTATCTGTAGGCGATCATGTTGTCGGCGATGGCGTCGCAGGACTTCATGGTTTGCTGCACAACCAGGTAGGATTCGCCGTAGATCATGAGGTGCGTGGCGCCGCAGTTCTTGGCCATCCGCATGCCGTGGATCAGGGCTTCGTATTCGGCTTCGTTGTTGGAGGGTGTTGGGAAATCCATCTGCATGACATACTTCAACTTGTCACCTTTGGGGGAGATGAGCACAACTCCTGCCCCGGCCGCCTTGAATTTCTTGGAGCCGTCGAAGTACATCGTCCATGCATTGGATAAGTCGGGGACGTTTGGTAGCTGAGCTTCTATCCACTCGGTAGTGAATTCTGGGAGGACTTGGGCCTTGATAGACTTCGGGTGAGCATATTTCAGCCCCCAGGGTCCTAGCTCGACAACCCACTTGGCGACTCGTCCTGTCGCGCACTGATTTGTGAGGATGTCTGCTAGGCCGGAGGAACTTACCACCGTCATCGGGTGCTCGGAGAAGTAGTGGACAACCTTCCTTCAAGTCATGAAGACCCCGTACGCCAGCTTCTGGTAGTGCGGGTAGTTTTGCTTGGACACAAATCCTAGGGTTGTGCACCCCGGGTTGATTGAGGGGGGAGAGAGAAGAGCGTTGGTGATCACGACGACTGACAAGCGGAGATTTTACCCAGGTTCAGGCTCCCGGAGGATAACACCCTACTCCTGCTTGTCTGTTATTGATGGCGAGTTGCGATTACAATGGCGGCGAGATTGCGATCTCGCTAGGGTTTGTGGTGGTGGCTATTGACGTGTCCTCTGGGACGAGCAACCCTCCTGGCTTTATAGGTAGCCAGGTCTCGGGTGGTCGGTATCGATGGTAATTACAGATATGGCAGGTTATGAGACCTAACCGACTTGGACTAGGTTACACGGTATCCTGAGTGGGCCTTCTGTGGGCCTTCTCCAGCTTGGCGCGGCCCAGGTAGTCTCATCGTGGGCTAGTCGAAAGGTAGCCCCACATCAATCGTTCCAGCGATTACACGACCCCCATCCATTGCGCAACCCCTCATCGTCCGAGCCGGCAACACAACTTCAAAGGTGGACATCGAAATGTCGATCACAACAACTCTGTGACTCACGCTCGACCTTTCGGCCTCCGTGTTCCGAGGCCATGTCTGCACATGCTAGGCTCGCCACAATAACCTTCAACATAAATGCTTGTGTAAAACTATCTTACACCCACTGTATGCGAACGACGATATGTCTAACACCCGACCGTCACGGCCTGCCTTATAACGTAGAACTTTCTTGGTGGTGCACGTTGAAGGAAGAACACTAGTGGTATTTTGGAGAGATCATATTATATTACTACCGCCGTGTAACTAATAAACAATCACACAATATAAGATGCACTCAAAACATCAAATGTAATGCGATGTGATATGGTCCATGCGACATGGTCTTCTTGGCGCCCACAATTTATAAACAATTTCATAAACCTATCTTGACCATATCACATTGGCCCTGCAAAATAAAGTTAGACGCGTTCTACTTTATCGTTTGCATATTTTAAGTGGCTTGGGGCTGTCGTTAAAAGAACCATTTCTTACCTACAAACTTATGACCACAACAACGATCCAATAATTGCATGTTTAAGCATCCCTTTCGGGCCCTCCATTGAAAATGCAAAGCCAACTAAAGAGAGAGAGAGACCCGCTAGCCACATATACGGTATCAGCCGTATGTCAGTAGTGGAACCAGTCTCGCATAAGCGTACACGTAAAGTCGATCCAGTCCGCTTCATCAACTCAATACTGCCGGAATCACAAGTGCACGCTAGAGGGTAGCAAATAATAGAACGATGCCCCCGTGAAGAGCACAGGTTCTAAAAGCGTACATCTATATCTACGCATAGATCGGCTCTGATACCACTCTTGGGGATCGCATGCAGAAAACAATAATTTTCCTACCAACAATATCCTTAAACTAGCCAGAATCTATACTATGCAGATATAGTAATACGACGGAGATCGGAATACATACCCTTGTAGAACAAAAGCGGGGACTACGTTCCCGCACGAACATTGACGATGAAGACGACCAAGCCGACCTCAAGGTCGTGTAGAGTAAGTAGACCTCCGAGCACCGCTAGCGTAGCACCTCGCAGGGCGTCACACACGTACGGTGGAGATGACGACCTCCGAAACTCCAGTCCAGGACGAGCAGCGGAACACTTGGACCGGAACACCAACAACACGGCAGCGGGCGTATGGTGGAGAGAACTCTCTCTCCTCGGCGCAACTCCGACAAAGGGAATGACGTAATCAAGGAGAAATAGAGAAATAATTGGGTGAATTAAAATGCCAGGGGTGCACCTCTATATAAAGGCTCTAGGAGGGAGCCAACCTCACCAGCCTGGCGGTGTGGGACTTTTCCCACACCCTCATCGCCGGCCAAGGGCATGCGCCGGCCCTAGGTGGGCCCCTTGTGGCCCACCTAGGCCGGCCTCCGTCCCAAACCGCACCAAGGGGGCCTCCCCCATGGGCCTTCTTTCCACTAGAAGGCTTATTAAGGGAAAAGTGTCTTTAAAAATTCAAAAATAATTAAAATTATATTTAACTATTAATTACACTAATTAATATTAAACACGTATTATATAATTTATTCCGACTCTGAAAACTATTTCGTCGCTACCCGATCTCCATCGGACCATTCCCGGGACGTTCCCGGTGTTCTCTTTCCTTTCCGGTTGTCTTGTAGAAACCCCTTAAGTGTGTTACCCTAGCGGTTCGATATAATAACAGACATGATCGAGACCCCTCTCCGATCAATGATTAACTTGTAGGCCTGGACACCGTGAATTAAACCCTGTGATATAATTAATGACTTTTTGTCGATCGAACCTAGACGTTGAGTGTTAAACTTTATCCATAGCGATACTTAGCATGTCCGAGACTCGTTCATAGATATCTCCATACCTAGCTTTATCTCGTTACCGACAACACTATCTTCTACTCGTCCGTGATCTTATGTCCAGGTGACCTAGTCACATGCTTGCAAACTCATTTGACATAATCTCACCGAGTGGGTACTAGAGTATCTATCCTTCTATGCGGACTAGCAAATTCCGCTCTTGATCACTCGTCTCAACTATTCCCTTCCGATACCCGAGAGGGACACCTTTATTGTCACACTATATAAGATATGCCGTTTGATGCAATCAAAGTATCTTTCAGTAATAACAATAAGAGTTGATCTCACGGTCGAAGGCGTAATGATATGTCCTACAAATAATGGGTATGTCCATCAGACCGTTCTATCAACGATATGACTCCATTGCCAACTGACGCCATGTCACATGATCGGGAAATCTCAATCATCAATTACGCAATGAACAAGTCTTAGTAGAGGCTATTAGGGACTTCGTTGTTTACTTATGACACGTGTATTAATGTTTCCGCTTAATACAATTATAACATGATACAAAAATATATTATGAACAAATGAGATATGATAAATAAAACATTTTATTAATTGTCTTTATGGCATATCTCCTTCACAAATAACATAACTTGGACGCTTTCGAGAGTAGAATCTACTCCACTGGCTCCGCTTACCTAGCTCAATTGGCTGTCTCCATGTTATGCTTCTTCACGAAGTTTATATGGATGGCTTGTACCCCTCTTAATTAAGTGTCGTTTCTTTACTTGGCTGGTTGTTTAAAATCTGGGACCTCTGACCGCCTGACGATCCGTTGTTCGCCACACCAAGCAACTTGCCAATTGTGTAATGGACATCTGAAAATTGCAAGGCACATCCTCTTTGAGTGTCAGTATTAAGCACATCTGGACTACGGTGGCCTCCTGGTTGTCCTGACCGAATCTTGTTTGATATTTGGGCTCCGACCATCCCATGGTTCTGTAATACTGGCACGTTCTTGCACAACCCCCTTGTAGCTCCCCAAGGTTTAAAAGACGGCCCTCATCCTCATCACATGGAAAATATGGAAAGAGCATAATGTAAGTGTGTTCAACAACAAATCAACCATGACGATGGTTCTTATAAAGAAGATCCAAAACGAGGGCAAGTTTGACCTATCTAATGCTAAGAAGTTTATTGAGATTTCACAGGGACCTAGTTTTTGTAAACCTTTTTTTTGGTATGCTTGGCTTAGGCCACTTTATTTGCTTCTGCTGTATCAATATATAAACTTATTTTTCTTTGATCATAAATTAATTTGGAAACACAGAGGTTGGCTAGATGGAAATGGTTGATTTGTTATTAGAAGTAATTTCACAGCATATATTGTAGATATTTTTTTATTGTACAAATATTTTAGTTACATGGTTACTTAGAGAGTAAAAGGTGAAAGTTGGTACCGAGACTATGCAAAGTCGAAAACCCCTTTTATTTGAAACGGACGGAGTACCTAGCTAGATGTTCATCTCGAGAACGAGAAAGGCCTGCTCTGCTCGACTGTTCCTACTGAAAATTCCTTCAGTACGCAGGGAGGAGAGTATTACCTGGAAATGGAATCCCTCCGTCGAGAGCCAAAGCACAAAGAAACCGAAAGCCAAACAAGGAGGAGCACGACTTTTGAAGCACTCATATCACATTCACAGCCGGGCCAGCACAGCCTGTGTATGCTTGATGCCTTCGCTCTTCGATTCTTTTCCCGCCAAGAAAGCCAAAGCGCACACTCGATCACACAGTACACAGTACGCACTCTTCCCCGGATCCCCTCACTAGCTCTATACAAAGCATAGCTGTGGTGGTAGTGCACGCGTCGACAGTACAGCAAGCTGCTACAACCGGCCGCACACCGACCGTGCACAGCTACGGTAGTGAGCACCGCCATGCCCGCGAACAGAGGTGTCGCGGGCGGTCCCCGCTCCAGGCGGGTGGCCGTGCTCCGCTGCCTCGTGGCCGCCGTGGTCGTCATGGTGCTCCTCGCCGGCCTCGCCGTGCTCGTCTTCTGGCTCGTGGTCCGCCCCAAGCCCATCGAGTACACCGTGACAAACGCCTCCGTGCGGCACTTCAACATCACGACGCCGCCCGGCGGCGGCACCGCCGCGCTCAACGCCACGTTCTACCTCACCCTCGCCGCCGACAACCCGAACCGGCGCGTGTCCATGCGCTACGAGTCCTTGGAGCTGTACGTGCACTACGGCGCGGGCGAGGACGCGCCGCAGCTGGCGGTCGCCGACGTGCCGAACTTCCGCCAGCCCAGCCGGAACGAGACGCGCCTCGAGGTGCGCGCTGTGGCGCGGTCGGCGCCGGTGGCCGACCGGGCCGCGCGGGAGCTCCAGCACGACCGCGGCGCCGGCGAGGTGGGCGTGGAGGTGCGCGTGAGCGCGCGCGTCTGCTTCGCGGTCGGCGGCGTCAGGTCCAAGCACTACAATATGCAGGCAGTCTGCTCGCCAGTGGTCATCGGCTTGTCGCCGGCGTCGGCGCGGTCATTCCGGACAGTGCCGTGCGACGTCGCGATTTCGTGAGACACGTGCTATCTTACGAATGGCGTGCCTGCGACTAACAGATTTGATCACTGTAATTAGATAGTGTGTTGCCCTGCGCTGAGTTGATTTGAGTTAAATCTTTGAGTTTCTTTTCTCTTGATCTTGCATACTTTTGTGTGTTTTTTTTTGTGTGTGTGTGTGAAGGCTCCCTTTTGCAGTGTTGTGAGTTTCATAGTTTATTCGTTTTTATGTTTGTAACAATATATTGATAATTGAATTGCTTTGCTATAAAGGCACACAAATTGAATGGGAAGACACTGTTTTCGTGATATCCATTGCATATGGAGATAATACAAAAAGGATGCCCTATCGCTCAGGAATTGATTGGCGTCATTATAATATTATAATGTCAGTTGTAACCCACTTACAACTCATAGTTCATCAGAATCACAATGCAAATCTAATGATCCATTAATTAGTTGCAAGTTCACAACTCATATGTTATGTAACTCACTTGCGGCTCACTTTCAACTCACATATTACACGAATCTTGATGTAAATCTAATGGCTAAGGAGTTCAACCGTTGTGTAATTAATCTCACTTACAAGTCAAGATTACACGAATCCTGAATGCATATTGATCAGAATTCAGGACATTCTGGGTTGAGTGCTTGAATTGGGGACAACACTAGTTGTATAACTCAGGAGATAGTAAATGCTTGGGTGCGGTAAACACTAGCTGCATATTAATCCAGAATTCTTTAGCGGTCATGAATTTCAAAGCACAACAAATGGTTTGATTACAAAAATATATATCCTAAAGCATGAACTATGGTTCAATAGAACCATTTTAACTTGAACCCTAGCTAGCTATGTTATGACAATGGTTTTGGCATTTTTATTTACAAAATATAAAAACATACACAAATACATTTTGCTCTATGAAATGATAACTTAAAAATCATCAAAATAGTATAATTACTCTTATTATATAGAAATACAACAAGGGATAAGTAGAACAGTGTTATGGTTTCAGAACATGAACTGCTATGCTGCAACCAAAGGCAAACCTGATGGCGAGCTTGACCCTGCACAGCATGAATCTTTCGAGAGGCTCGACAACATGTTTAAGAGTGCCCTTTTGAGTATTCTTGACGATTTCATTATGGACTCGTATATGTCGTTTTCTAACGGTAAGGACATGTGGGATGCGCTCGAGGCCAAGTTTGGGGTCTCGGACGCTGGCAGCGAGTTGTATGTCATGGAAACTTTCTATGACTACAAGATGACTGATGAGCGCCCTGTTGTTCAACAGCTCATGAGATACACTCGCTAAGAAACTTGAGCACTTTAAGTATATCTTACAGGACAAGTTTGTCGCCGGTGGCATTATCGCCAAGCTTCCACCTTCGTGGAGCAACTTTGCTACCTCTCTGAAACGCAAGAGACAAGAGTTTCTATTTCGGATCTCATTTGGTCGCTTGATGTGGAAGAGAAGGCGAGAGTGAAGGATACACATGCTCGAGTTACCGAGACTGGTTCTAGTGCGCATGTGGTACAGAAGAAGAATTACCAGCCGCCCCACAAGCCCAAATTTAACAAGAATAACTTTGGGGGTAAGGGCAAGTGTGATGGAAAGTTCAAGCCATCACATCCTACCAACTTCAAGAAGAAGAACAACAATAAACCGAGGAAGGGATCATGCCATGTTTGCGGTGATCCAAGTCACTGGGCACCTCGCTGTCCTAACCGCCATGAGCTGTGCGAACCTGAGAACAACGACAAGAATGCCAATGTTGTCATTGGCGATACTGAGATGAAGGAATCAGGGTACGGTATATTTCCTACCATCTTTTCAGTTTGTCATTCTCCTGAATGGTTGCTTGACACTGGTACCAATGTACATGTTTGTGCTGATGCCTCGATGTTTTCTTCTTACCAGGTCACAGGGACTTCCCCGTGCTGATGGGGAACGGGTCACATGCTTCTGTTCGTGGTGTTGGTACGGTCGATCTGAAGTTTACTTTGGGGAAGACCGTGCGCCTGAAGAACGTTCATCATGTGCCCGCCATCAATAAAAATCTCGTCAGCGAATCGCCGCTGTGTCGAGATGGTTTTAAGTTGGTTTTCGAGTCCAATAAAGTTGTAATATCTAAGTATGGACAATTTGTTGGAAAAGGCTATGAGTGCAGAGGCTTGTTCCGTCTATCTTTATCGGATATTTGCACCAAAGTTATTAATCATATTTGCCATGAAGTTGAATCTAATATTTGACATTCTCGACTTTGTTATATCAACTTTGGTAGCGTGTTACGAGTGGTTACGTGTTTACACTCGGTGGTGGAGTTGTTTCCTGAAAGTCTTGTAAGCAGACCATCTTAATGAGGTCAACTATGGAAGCAGAACTCACAACATTAGACACAGCCATCGTTGAAGCAGAGTGGCTTCGAGAGCTTTTGATGGACTTACCTGTGGTTGAAAACCCCATACACGCTATCCTTATGAACCGTGATAATCAAACTGTGATAGTTAAGATTAAAAGTTCTAAGAATAATTTGAAGTCATCAAGGCATGTGAAAAGGAGATTAAAATCTGTCAGAAAATTGAAGAACTCCGGAGTTATTGCGTTGGATTATATTCAAACGTCTAAGAACTTGGCAGATCCTTTCACAAAGGGTTTATCACGTAACGTGATAGATAATGCATCGAGGGAGATGGGTTTGAGACCCACCTTATGAGTTGTCCACAGTGGTAACCGACTCTATGTGATCGGAGATCCCGTGAATTAGAAGTATAAGACAAGCTGTTGCTCGGCTGGGAGGAGAGTATCCTTACATTTTACTATCACACTGCGTAAAGATGCAATACTCTCCTTATCTGCATGGCAGGTTGATATTTATCTTAATGTGTTCCAAGCGGCTTACTTTTATAAGCGGAGATGTTATCACGCAGAGCATTTCTTGAGGAATACACCTATATGAATCTAACTATTAAACGTCGCAGTTTATGAGAGTCTGGTGCTTTTTAATAAACTCATAAAAGTCCTTGGAGTATGACGTATAAGCTCTACACCGCGTATCGGTCAAGAGCTTGTGTGAAATTAGGTCGCAACAAACTGGTAGTTCAAGGCATAGTCCACTATTCAAGTTGTGGTCTAACGTAGCATAAATTTCTAAGTGGAGTTCAACTTAAGAGTCCTCACTAAAACACCGGTATATAAAACAATGTTTTGAAACAAATGTGATATAATGTGCCAATGAGACTTTGTGGTGGATTGCTAAAATTTTAGTGTACTTGGGCCAGCCTTCCCAACTAAAATCCGAAATTCTCATGGCCCATTAATAAATGGCTGGTTGAGTGTACGTGACTAATGCTTAGTCTCATAGTGCTAGTGGAGAGTCAGATGCACCACTTTATATAGTGAAATGTTTTAGTACTAGTATGAGCTAGTGAGAACAAGAGAAGGTGAAGGATGCCACGCGCTCCTCCTCCTCGCTCGCCTCGCCACGTCACGCCTCGTCTCGCCTTGTCACGACGCGCCGCGGGTTGCGGGAATCTCGCCGAGCCGAGGTTATATTTTTTGCAGTCCGGTAAAATTAATAAGTCATTGATTAGTAATTAACGGACGCGTTAATTGTCTTGCCGTTTCCGAATCCTATGGGATCGTGGGGCGTTACCGACTCGATCGTGGCTTACAGCCCACGTTCGTATATACAGCCCGGGGCAAACCCTAGCCGCTATCAAGAGATACATGGTCTCACACCGTTCCAGAGCATTGCGCCGCCGTCTACCAAGTCTTCTCCATCCCGTCTTCCGGCGTGCACCGGTTGAACGGACAGTAGGCCTCCGGAACCCCGTCTCTTGTGATACTGTACGGGAGAGGGGCGATCAGGTTTTTGGGGAGCGCACTCGCGCGATTACTGGCTTCGAGTTCTTCCCCAACGACGACTTCTTCCCTGACATCGCCAGCCTCTTTATCGACGACATGGGCAACGACACGGGGAACTACAGCGGTGCGACTGCCGATGCACTGTACGTGTTCATGATCTTGCTATATAAAGTTTTACTAGAGTTGCTGCTTGTAGTATGTGCTATAGATTTAATATGTTTATCTACTACTCCCTCCGTTCTGAATTAATTTTACTAAATCTGAGTCAATTAATTCGGAACAGAGTGAGTATTTGCGTAGATCATATGATTAGTTTAATCTGTATTATTCTAGTTATAGTCTGTTTACTGTTTTCGTAGATTAAATCATAGCCTAATTATTCAACAAAGTTGACCGTGCATACATGTTAATTTAAGAACGCGATAAACACCCGGCCGATCTACGATTTACCACAAGCCTATTATTGCTCTGGTATCCACTTAATTGTAGCACTGCGAAGTAAGAACAAAACTCGCTTAGCTAGATCCATCATGCTCGAATGCTCTACAAGATTGACACTATCGTGGAATTCCGTCAGCCAGAGGTCAGACCTATAGGCCCCAAGCTCCCTAGCTGCTCCCAACTATGAATTGTGCGTGGTAACATTTTACTCCTTCAGTTTTAAATTAGAAGACTTTATTTGTCCATGTATGAAATTGTATCTAGTCATCAACATGGGTAGATACATTCACATATATGAGCATATGAAAGTCATCTAACTTGACACAGATGGAGTACTTATCACTTTTGAGGAACACACGTTACTTATACACAATATTTGGGAGTTATATACGTTACTATCACTTTTTGGCAGGTTCTCTTTTTCCAAATAATCCGTTTCATAATATAAGATGTTTTAGATATAATACATGCTATATAAATTCACACTAAAATAAGTTTATATGTACACTAAAATATGTCTAGATACATGTGTCCATATATGAATGTGAAAAATGGCTACACCATCTTATATCATGAAACAGAGAGAGTATGATCGACATATCACCGATAACTTAATCCTAGTTTCTCTAGAAACTTGATCAATGTACTGCAGATTCACTAAATGAGGTTCAGTTAAGGAGAAAACTGAAGGCAAACAAAAATTTAAATTATGTAATGGGAAATCTGTAGTGACAAACAATGTTTCTCACTTGAATTTGAGTACAAAAGGGAGAGCAAATATAAAAAAGCAAATAAAATGATCAAACGCTAAAAACAAAAGAGAGTAACAAAATCTTTTATCTTTCTTAATGATGTTCGGAACAACGGATAGATAGATGCATATAATTTGATAGGATCAGTTTTACGATTGCGTTGTCAGTGTCAAACATGTGGTTTCTTCTGCTTGCCTCTACGTCCCAATGGCCGACACACTGATCATAATCATCAGATCGTCTTGGAGTCGCACAAGATTTTCTTTCATGACGGCAGCATATGCTCGAATTTAACATTTAATGCGGGATGACATCAATTTTTTAGTATTTTTCATACATGCATGTAAATGGAGACCATTTCTCTAAACCTCACACAGCGTATGAATTTGTCAAATAGCATGCGCCTTATAACTAGTCTCGTCCTATTATTAAACACTAGATAATACCCCGCGTTGCTGCGGAATTTCATAGTGATATATATTAGAAAACTTTTTATTGTAAGAAATATGAATTGAGTTGTTCCATTTCTTTGTTCAAAGATTAACTCATAGGTTAAAGATAAATATGTATGACTTAATGATGTGGACCAATTAGAGACTTGATGATGTGACATGCTTGCATGTTGAGAGAAATCAAGTAGTGGGGTGCTCGCGCCTTATAACTAGTCTCGTCCTATTATTAAACACTAGATAATACCCTGCGCGTTGCTGCGGAATTTTATAGTGATATATATTAGAAAACTTTTTATTGTAAGGAATATGAATTGAGTTGTTCTATTTCTTTGTTCAAAGATTAACTCATAGGTTAAAGATAAATGTTTATGGCTTAATGATGTGGACCAATTAGAGACTTGATGACGTGACATGCTTGCATGTTGAGAGAAATCAAGTAGTGAGGGGCTCTTATTTAGATAGAGAAGATATGTATGAATATGTGAAAAAGGTATGTAACATATATTTTGTGGAAATAGAGAGTATATATTGTTAACTTTTTTCACAAGCTACGTGATCACAGTTTTTTTTTCGACGAGCTTATGACAAAGTAAAATATTAATCATTGTGGATGCTAAGTTTTCTTTTCAGACATCGCAGGAGGAACATTTTGTGGTGAAAAGAAAGAAAACAAATCAAGACAAGGTCCGTGTTAAGCTCCCGGCCCATTTGCTAAACCAGGCGCCAACTCCTCGCCGCCTCCCGCGATTTCCTCGCCTCGAATCCCCCAATCCATTTGCCTCCTCTTCCGTCGACGAGCGCAGCCGTCCGTGCCATGCTGCGGCGGGGACGACCGGCCGGGCCGCGCCTGAGCTACGTACGGGAGGGGGTAATTTGACGGACGAGTTTCCAGACGCAGGGAGCGGGGAGGGGAGGCAGGATGTCGAAGCCGAATCGGGCCCGCTCGTCGGATCGGCTCAGCCGGCGGATGGAGTTCAGTTTCTCCAGCTTCTCCGCCGTTCAGGTGAATTGTTCGGAACATATCCTGTTGGCATTTGCGTGTTGAGCGATTTGGGATTGGCGTTTCGGTTGCATTGTAGATTTGCCCCGTTAGCGGGTGATCTCAATGCAGGATCAAGCGTTTCCTGTCTCTGGGTTAGGGAATAGGCGCGTGAATGATCGATTATTATTATTTCTAACTTCGAGAATGGGCGCATTTTTTTAAAATTAACGTAGGATTCTATAGATTATTTGACTGCGAGAATTGGCGAATTTATAAATTATATATATCCTATTTTAATTTTTGTTCGTCGGTTGTATCTGGACTGGTGATGGGTTGAGGGAGCATGAGCGTGTGCCGTAACGTGCATGTTTAGGAAGATTGATAAATGTATATGAATGTGTATATGCTGGTCCTACAGTGGGAGAAGTTTCCTCCTTAGCCACACGGGGTGTGGTTTAATTCGGCAAGAGAAGGCAATGCTAGTCGTGGAAAGAATGCTCACTTGATTATGTGTTGGGATATTAATTAGTTAAGAGTAATTAGAAAACTTGGCATATTTGAGCTCAGTTGTGATCGTGACGTTTAACATGGGGCCGTAGAGGCATCAGAAGGTTGTGAGAGCTCCTTTTTAATTTGTATACAAGGAGTGACATGCTTCAATCATAGTCCTAGCTAAGATGAACATGTGTTTTTAAGTAGCTTGATAGAAGATGGGCTGATACTATACGATCTTTGGTAGGACAAATTGAGGATTTTTTGCTACTCCATTCGTTGGCACTTAAGGATTTGCCACCCCATTGTCTCACTGATATGTAAAAGCACGATTTGTAAAGGATTTTCTAGTGCTCAACCAATCAATGGGGAAATCCTCAAAATTCATCATGTGCTCGAACAGAGGCAGGAAGATCTAATAATTAATTTTGATAGATGTACTCCTTTTGTTTGGTATGACATGAAAACACATAGCACTGCAGCTTACTTCAAAGGAAATACCACACCTATGGAAATGGATGACATAGGTCTGTTAATGAATTTCTGTTTGGTGCTTGCTCAACAGGTACCACTAGTATCAGACAGGCTGCTCATTACAATTATTTCAGTGGGCACTGGAAAAACAATTGCCAAATCAAGTAAAGCGGCAGCTCTTAATGGAATCTGTCAATGGCCTGACTCCATCCTGCAACCAATTCGGTTTTCTCGAGATGAGGTGTCACAAGAATTTCAGGAGTGTCAGTGCAAGATTGTTGTTTCCATGGTAAGACTATTGCTAGCACGATTTTTACAATCTCACTCGCGTGCCTATCAAATTTCTATTCCTCCATTATACTGCTTTCTTACTGGCAACACATCCACCATTACAGGGATCAACAAAAACTGCTATCCTTGGTGAAGCGGTCCTTAATTTGACGAACTATCTCAGTTCGTCAGATTCAACTGACATATCTTTGCCATTGAAGAGATGCAATTCTGGTACAGTTTTACAGGTACATTTCATTTAGGTGTACTTGTTTTATTCCAGATAATTTCTGATTGTTTATTTTATCCCACATGGTTATATTTAACAATGGTTTTGGTCCATCTAGTTGCCTACAGGTTGGTATTTTCTAGCCTTTGCTCTCACTGTATATACCTCTAAAAGTGCAGATGCTTTGACCTGAACCATAGAGTTGCCTACAGGTTGATAGCTCTGTGGAGTGCTTAACTTTCTCTAGCCTTTGCTCACGTTCTGTTGACCTACTACGCTAGTTTATGGTTTCCATCCTCTGCTTGTAACCTTAGTATTTACTAGCAGTATATACTTTGTACAGCCCAGAAGGAGGCATTAAATTTGATCATTAGCTATTACAGATGAACTCATAAATAATCTACCAAATTTATTACTTCTCCTTGCGATGTTGTCTTTTCAACGACGATACAACAGCATCAGATCAAACTGTAAGACTTTCAAACCGTTCACAGTGGTAGAGAATGCGATTTTGACCTGTTTTTGTTATGTCAGAGATTGCAAGTTCTGACTCTCATTGGGGTGGTGGGTTTACGGGAATTTCTAGGGGGGGGGGGGGGGGTATTGGACCATCTAACTGGAAGTTCTTCCTGAAGATAACAAATTCATATTTGTTCTGTTTATGATGATCTCCACTGTTTGTTTTTGCAGCTTAAGATTCAGTGTCTTGGTGCAAAGAAATCCAGGTAACTGGACCATTTTCACATTGACATGTCCAGCATCCTATTTTTACTCCCGTTGTTACAATCATGCATCTTTGGTCATTAATTGCCACCTATTCGACACTCTAAACTTCTACTTTCTCTGTCGCTAAATATAATAGGATGTTTTGTTAGGCTAAAACAGACACCAAAATGTCTTGTATTTTGAGATGGTGGTAGTACTATTTATTGTCTCTTGACTGCTCATAGTACTTGTTCTCTATTGGCATTATATGCAGTGGAAAATCATGGGGTGAGCTATCTGCTCGTCTTGCTGACTCTAGTCCAACCAACGGTGAAATGGACAGGAAATCAGACGACTTTTACAATATTGTGAACAAGAGTGCTCGCTCTTTGTCAGAAAATCAAGATGAATCTGAAAATAGGGTATGGTGCCCTTGACTAAAACTCATATGTGCCAAGAATTTTTTGAATTACATTATGCTTGTCGAGACATGGAACTTTTTGGTCTTCTTAGATGACAGGTGCAGGCGTGCAGCAAATGAAATAACACGAACAGTTTGAATCCCTTCATATGTTGGTTCCTGCTTGAACAGTTATGTCTACTGATAAGCTGCGAGTTAGGCGCCATGATTTTGTTCATATTAGCTGAAAATTATAGCTTGGGTTGGTGTAGCTAATATGTTGCTTCTTTTGCTTAATCCCCCCTGCACTCCAAAATTTTCAAACAAACCTACACCAGTTACATGCACATGTGCATCAGGATGACCATGTTACAAATTTACATCTAGAACGTTCTTCCCTATCCAAAGAACACTTTCATATTGATGGTCTTGGCTTGTTAATTACCTTGTTAGATGTCAATTGTCAGCAGTCAGATTTTTTTTAAAACAAAGGCAAACAGGCAGAAATTTTCACCAAGGCTAAAATGATGTTTGATATTAAGGAAGTGTATTCTGAGGATACCTATCCACATTGTTATATAACTACTGACGTATGTTCAATAGAGGATATTTGTTTTGTGTTCTTCTGTCAGAGATAGATCCAATCAACATTTCTATGTCCGCGCCTTTTTACCCTACTGGTAAATGTCTGTTCTAAGTGAAGCAGCAAACAAAAGTTTTTTTTAAGTCCATGACTCAACAAACACACCATTGGCTATGGTTACCACACCTTTTGCAATTAGTTTCCTAACATTATCTACTTGTTGATGTTCATTTGTTTCTTATGAGAACTCTAGCGTCTTGAATAACTACATAATACGTAAAGTAAATGTCTGAATATGGATAACACCTAACAAAGAATAATAAGTTTCTTTTTCAGAAATCAGCATGCTATTTCTTTCTTAGATAATGGATATAACTCCCAACCTCTACATTCGTGAAATGACATGCCACTTTTTCAGCGTACTATGTGTAAATGCAGACTGCATCTGTAATTTCAGGATGCGAGTCTCTCAGCACCAAAGTCTCGTCGAAATTCTAATTCTGGAGATAGGAAGAACTTGTCTCCTAGGGACAACTCAAATGACGGATTGCACATGGGGAGGCAGGAGGAAAAACATTCTCGCAAGCTGAAAATTGAACTGGAGACGTTGAAGAATGAGTGTGCTGACAAATCCAAGCAACAGGCTGAGCTAACACTAGAACTTTCTGCTTCACATTTTGAACAGAATTCCTTGAGGCAAGAAATTGAAGAACTGAAATCATCTTTGGAGGATGTAATCTCATGTCAAACTATCGTAGGAGCTCCACAATCTGGGGATGTGATAGTTCTTCAGAAGCAAACTATAGACGAGGTACACTTTCTGAAAGAATCAAATACAAACCTAACAGCCCAACTAAACAAGACCCAGGAGGCCAATATAGAGCTTGTTTCTATTCTTCAAGAACTGGAGGAAACAATAGAGCTACAAAGAGTGGAAATGTCCAAACTTCCCCAAGCGAGTGAAGTTGTTGATCATGGGGTCTCCAAAAGCGAATTGACAGTTCAAGAAGCTGCCGAATGGGCTAAAATACTGTCACTAAAAGAAGATGAAATCACAATGTTGAGGGAGAAATTGAATCGTATGCTGGAAAATGCAGATGGTGCAGACCCAGATACTATTTATCTTGAATTGGAAAAAGAAAATGAGTTTCTGAAGGTAAAAATGCAGGAGCTGGAAAATGACTGTTCTGAATTAGCCGAGGAAAATTTGAGGCTTATATACAAGTTGAAAGAAGTGAGCGGGGCAAAAATAGAGGATGCTTGCATTTCTAGCAGTGAAGAAATTCCCATTGAGGGGAAATCAACGTCTGATGTAAACCACCTAGAGACAAAATGTGCTGACCTTGAGCTGAATCTGCTGAATTTGAGGTCTGAGTTCAGTGGGCTAGAAGAGAATTTCCAGAAAAGCCAAGATGAGTTAAAAGAGAGAACACTTGAACTATCTGTGCTGAGGGAAAAGCTCCTCCATACTACTGAGCTGGAGCTAAATCTTCTGAATTTGAGGTCGGAGCTTAGTGGGTTAGAGGAGAAGTTCCAGAAAAGCCAAGATGACTTAAAAGAGAGAACACTCGAATTATCTGAGCTGAGGGAAAAGCTCTGTCATGCCACTGAGCTGGAGCTGAATCTGCTGAATTCGAGGTCAGAGTTCAGTGGGCTAGAAGAGAAGTTCCAGAAAAGCCAAGATGAGTTAAAAGAGAGAAGTCTTGAATTATCTGAGCTGAGGGAAAAGCTGATCCATGCCACTGAGCTGGAGGGAGCGGACACCGGTAGTTCAAGACAGTACAAACTGGGAAGTGGAGAACCTGATGATACTGAAACTGACTTAGATGTGTTGAAGCGTACAGTTCTGCTGAAAGAACAAGAGATCGATGGTTTTAAACATTGCATAGGAGAAATGGAGAACAGCATTTCTGATATTCAGAAGGACAAGAGTCAGTTAGAGGAACGTTTGGCAGCATCACTTGAACAAACTAGTATGACTTCAAAATGCTTGGATGAAGCGCGAGAAGATCTCCTTAAGCTTACCAGCACTGTAGATTCCCATGTTTCTGCCAATAAGGTTCTCGAAGCAAAGATCAATGAGCTTGTGCATACAGTTCTGCTGAAAGAACAAGACATTGATGATTTTCACCATTGTAAGAGAGAAATGGAGGATACCATTTATGGTATTCAGAAGGAGAAGTGTCAGCTAGAGGAACGTTTGGCAGCTTCACTTGAAGAAAGTAGCATGACTTCAAAATGTTTGGATGAAACGCGAGAAGATCTCCTTGTGCTTACCAGCACTGTAGATTCCCATGTTTCTGCCAATAAGGTTCTCGAAGCAAAGATCAGTGAGCTTGCGCATACAGTTCTGCTGAAAGAACAAGACATCGATGGTTTTCACCATTGTAAGAGAGAAATGGAGGATACCATTTCTGATATTCAGAAGGAAAAGAGTCAGTTAGAGGAACGTTTGGCACTTTCACTTGAAGAAAGAAGCATGACTTCAAAATGCTTGGATGAAGCACGAGAAGATCTCCTTGTGCTCACCAGCAATGTAGATTCCCATGTTTCTGCCAATAAGGTTCTCGAAGCAAAGATCAGTGAGATTGTGCATACAGTTCTATTGAAAGAACAAGATATTGATGGTCTTCACCATTGTAAGAGAGAAATGGAGGATACTATTTCTGATATTCAGAACGAGAAGAGTCAGTTAGAGGAACGTTTGGCAGCTTCACTTGAAGAAAGTAGCATGACTTCAAAATTCTTGGATGAAGTGCGAGAAGATCTCCTTGTGCTCACCGGCAGTGTAGATTCCCATGTTTCTGCCAATAAGATTCTTGAAGCAAAGGTCAGTGAGCTTGTGCATACAGTTCTGATGAAAGAACAAGACATTGATGGTCTTCACCATTCTAAGAGAGAAATGGAGAACACCATTTCTGATATTCAGAACGAGAAGGCTCAGTTAGAGGAACGTTTGGCAGCATCACTTGAAGAAAGTTGCATAACTTCAAAGAGCTTGGATGGAGTGCGAGAGGATCTCCTTGTTCTTACCGGTAGTCTAGATTCCCATGTTTCTTCCAGTAATGTTCTCGAAACAAAGATTAGTGAGCTTGAAAGCCGGAAAGTCGAACTCGAGTCGCATGTATCAAAGTTAGAATATGAAAATACTGAGCTCTCACAGTTCATATCTGAACTAGAGGCTCAGTTGACTTCTCTGGCAAGTGAAAATGAGTCACTCAAGGTACAATTGGATGATTCTATATCACTTATGACAAATATTAATGATTTAGTAGAACAGCAGCAAGCAGAGATGGAAGCTGCAAAACTGGAACTGAAGCAAACACATTTAGAGTCTCAAAAAGGATTGTCAGAAGTGCAAGAGGATTCGGAGGCTCTAAGAAGATCAAAATCAAAACTACAGGCCACAATTGACGGTGTTACTGAAGAATGCAGTTCTCCTCAGATTCTAATAGCGGACCTAAAGAAGCAGAAGCTGGAATTACATGGTCGTTGTGCACAGCTAGAGCAGGAATTGGATCAATCAAAAAGAAAGACAGTGGATGTGTTCAACACAGTAGAGTTCCTAGAGACAAAAATTTCTACTCTTCAAAAAGACATAACTTTGAAAGAGCAATCTTTGCTTTCAGAGCTGGAGAATATATTCCAGGAGCACAAGGAACATGAGGAAAGGATAAATCGTGCACATTTCCTGTTAAACAAGATTGAAAATGAAAAGATTGTTGAAGTGAAGAATCTTGAGAGGGAGGTCATGAGCCTTACCGCACAACTGTCCTCCCCGGATGGAGAGAACGAAAGTACCGCCTTGGATAGCATACGTGAGGTCTCTACCCTACGTGCAGACAAGGGTAAACTTGAGGCTAATCTTGAAGATGTCAATGCACAGATGAGACATTACGAGTCTCAGTTGGAAGATCTTAGTACTGAGTTTAAGAGTAAAATTAAAGGCCTGACTGATTCACTTAATGCATCCAAACAGAATGAAGAAACACTAACAATAGATGTTGAGCATATAAGAAGATTGATGGAGGCTGCTAGATCTAATGAAGAAAACTTAAGGAAAATTTCAGACGAACTAGAGTTGAAGTATAAATCTAGTGATTATGAGAAACAGCAAGTCATGGAAGAAATTTATGTACTAAAAATCCAGGCCAACAAAATGGCAGACATCCAAGATGAAGTTTCCAAACTACAAAATTCTCTTGACCAGGCTAAGTTTGAAAAAGAAAAATTAGAAGAGCTCCTGCAGTCATTGTCTGAAGAATGTGAAGAACTCAAGGCGCAGAAGGCCATGGTAACAGACAAAGTCTCTTGTATCCAGAGTTCTTCACATGACGCTGGTGAAGAAAACCGTGGTGAATACATTCAATCAAAAATTGTAATAGATCAGGTGAGCCATTTATAATATATACCTTAACTTGTGATGGCCATGCGCACTATTTTCACCTAATTATTTTCTTACTGCTTTAGGGTAATAATGATAGTGCTAATGACAATGGAGGTACTCTTGTTCATGAGGATCCAGACATTCAATCGAAGATACGTTTACTGGAGACTAGACTTGCCGAGGCATTGGAGCAAAATAAATCATATACGACACAACTGCAGAGGTAAATCTTATTCATTGCGCCCCTGATCCCTCCGGCATTCTGAAAACACAAATTTCACTACAATTCCCTTGCTATACCATGCATATTTGAGTCTTAGTTAAGATCTCATGTTCTGAGACCTGCAGCCCATCTAAGTCACTGCATTCATACGCATTAAAAAAGCAACAGTGTTCCTGGGAACCGTCTATGTGGTACTAACTATTCTATACAAGGTAGTTTTGGTGCATCCTCCCAGCAACTTTTGTTTGCTGCTGGCGCCAGTGCATATTATCTAAGTCTGCAATGTTGGATGGTTTTCATTTCATGTGGTTTGTACAGCTATGCATCAATTAATAATATTGGGATGGTTTTCAGAGGATCATATTCTCTCTTTTCCCTGTACAGTCCAGCGGGAGAGGGGCAATTTGGTAGCACGGATGAAAAGGATGACAACAGAGTAGCACAACTGGAGTCAGAACTAAAAGATATGCAGGATCGGTTGCTCACCGTAAGTTTGCAGTATGCAGAAGTAGAGGCTCAACGGGAAGAACTAGTAATGGAGTTAAAAAATGCAACTGCAAAGAAGGGACGATGGTTCTAAGGGATGAGAAGCAACTGCATGCAATAACCATGAGGCCCACACTCCACCGCACAGGTACTCCCTGTATTCTCCTGCTTCTTCAAATACATGCAGATGCAGTTATCTCTTAGATGTATGATGCGAAAAAATACTTGTGCTCAACTGAGGGTTGTTACATTTTAAGAAATTCACCTGCCATCAAATATTCAGAGAGATGCAGTAGATACTAGATAATGTGATATTGGAAAGTTACACCGTAAAATGTTGATTGGTTGTGATAAATCTCAAAGAATAACATCAACATGAATGTGTAACATTGACGCCACACATTGACCACATGGTTTGGTGATGATAATACGTCATAAGAAGATGGTCCAAAGTACAGTTATCAAGTGGCAAGTAACCCTCTTTCATTAAAGAAAATTATGGAAAGGAACCATCTTTCACTGACAAAAAATATGGCAAGAAAGGCTCTTTCATTGAGGAAATTGCTGATACTCTTCTGTCTTGTAGATGAGTGAATACCATCAATCAGTATTTGCGTCCTCATAACGACATGGTTGTCTGATTATCAGGACATATGTTGTCGATGTACCGGATTTTGCAGACAACCACCGTGCAAGCAAGTACAGAACTGGATGGTGTGCTCTGAGCTGCAGGCGAAGCTGTGCCCCAAAAGAATAAAAGGCGCATGCTCCTCACTTCTCAGGTCTCAATGATGAAGCAATTACTTGAACATCAACCATTCACACTTAGCACTTGGGAGGCCTTACTACACTTACTGTCAATCGATTATTAGTTATTGCAAGTATGCGTAGTGCTAGGGTTAGCATAAACTTCGTCGGTTCATATGACCACGCAGATCACTCTTCCTTTACACAGAGCCAACATAAGCGTTGATTAGTCCATCTTTGTAAATTAAATACCTACTGATAAGTGTAGTTCATTTTATCGAATTGTATAGTACATCACATGCTATTCTTGTTTAGACTAATGTTCTTTCACATGTAATGTAGTACATGCACTACTTATTCCCTTGTTGCAGATATAGTAATCTGTCAAACATAGCAGTCCGGCATCGATTCTTTGAATGTAATACTCCCTCTGTTCCAAAATAAGTGTCTCAAGTTTGTTAAAAAGAAGATGTATCTAGACAAAAGACACTTATTGTGGACGTAGGGAGTATGACAAATGAACCTGACGGAAACCCAGAATAAATCATCAACACATTAGGGGGCAGTGGCCACAAGGGATCTCCAGTAGCGGCAAAGAAATGGGATTGTTTGACAATCTGAAACAGTTAAGGTCATCATTGAAGAGAAACGGTTTGGTTCAGTCCACCTGTGATAATGTTCATGGAATGGAGCCTGGAGAACTCTTGGCTTGCATCCAGTACTTTCCAGATCAATAAGTTGCATTAAGCAGGTGGCCTATCGAATGCCCTTCGCACTCGCAGCTTCAGTGAAACTTTACATCAGCTCACAGAATCGTATGTTCAAATGCAAGGGGGTCATATGAACTTCGTCGGCTCCTCTCGGTTGAAACTTTGAAACATGGCTTGTGAACCGAACTGAATTGAACTTTTAACTTGAAACATGCAGTGGGCGACCTGAATTCTGCTGCATGTATTGTAGACAAACAGTTATGCTAAAGAAAATATTGTACTGAAGTAATTATTGAGCCATTCCAAAATTGACCTGCAAATAATCCTATCTGACGACTGACGGGAACAGGTATGCGAGACATGTCAAATTGGGTACTCGACCTGTCACCGTCTAGCAGGCTACAATTTTCCCAAGTGACAAATTGGCTCATACTGCAAACTGGATTTGTTATATAGTTCAAGCAACCACCTAGTGCCTATCCAATAATATTAGCAATTTAAAACAAAACGTCTCCCAGTTGGCTTGACCCCATTGATATTTATTCTAAAATGGAGCGTCAGGTGAGGAATGGGTCAATGATTTGTGCTCCCTTTTGCCAACAAGGAGGAGACTTCTATCTGAATTTCAGGATTGCTGTCTATAACTGTATGGTAGCCTTGAGAATATATGTTAGCTGGTTTATAATGTCCCCAACTAAGTTGGTCGTTGGCTATATGCTCAAAATGAGTAACCACTGCGTGTTGAACAAATATCGTGACAGATGCTAAAATAATAAATTTTACATTTTTAAAGATGATGCATTAGTTTTCTCTCTAGGGAACTAAAACGGTGAATAAAAGTTTTCCTTCTTTTCGAACAACGAAGGACAGCCATCGCATTCTGCAACTCTGTGTGTAGAAACTTAAAACTACTACACAACTGTAAATAATCTCTCAGCACTTTCAGAGCAAAGCTAAAACAAACTTACCCAGTTAGGTTAGCTGTAGCTGTACACGCAGACATGTCCGCATCATCACCCACCGGCCCTCACAGTCGCCGGCGCACGCCTGGCCGCGGCCTCCTCTTCTCGTATTGCTTCGATCAAGGCAACCACGCGCTCCAGCACGACCTCCTGGTCGTCGCCATCGCCGCCGACATCCCGGTCTGCGCGGCCTTCATAGTAGCATACCACGGCGCACCGGCATACGGGGCAGGAGTTGCGCTCGTCGAGCCACCGGTCGATGCAGGGTGCGTGGAAGACGTGGCCGCACGCCGGGACGACCTTGACGCCGTCGTCGTCGCCGAAGGCCTCGAGGCAGACGGGGCAATCCCCCTCGGGCTGCTGCCCTTTCTTGGCGCCAGCGTAGCGCACCACGGGGAGCGCCGCGCCATCGGCGGGGCGGAGCAGGACGCTCGGGAAACCATGGCGCATGGCGCGGCCGCCGCGCGAGCCCGCCATGGCGCGCTGCCGGGCGCAGCGGCAGTAGGTGCAGAGCAGGATGAAGCAGAGCACGATGGAGAGGAACACCACGGCGGTGGCCGCCCCCGACGAGAGGTCGAACTGGGACCGGCCGGACGTCGGGGCGGCCGAAGGATCGTCGCGCGACGTTGCCAGGCGTCTCGCGTGCGCCGCCTTGACCATGTCTCCGGCGCCGGGGCCGGCCGTGTGCGCGACGCGCTCTCTGGTTGATTGGTCGTGTCGAAAGGGGGGTTCTAAACGGCCGTGGCCAGTAGTAGCCTTTTTTTTCTTATGTCGAACACGAGTTTGGTTTCAGATGTGCTAGGATTATTTTAGCGAATGTGAATTGAACATCAGAGCACGTAGAGGGGTTCTTTGACTTACTAATTGCACAAGAATTTCCAAAGACAGTATTCTTTTTAAGAAACTATATATACATCTCTCTCTTTTTTTTAGGTAAGACCGAAAACCACAGTAAAAAAAAGAACATTTTGGGCCAAACACCGTGGGTTTCGGATGTTTGTTTTTCTCGGCCGAAACATGTAAAAAGGCGTTGAAGTAACAGTCAAATCGGTCGTCTATGTGAAGCCAACTTTAAAAACAGACATGTAAGTGTAGTGTGGGGAAGGGCATGAGAAGTGACATATCTTCGAAAATACGTGCTATAAATCTCTTCACTGCTTACCCCCGGGTTGGGTTAGGGGAAGATCAGAGCGATTGCCTTCGCGGATCCAAACGTGCTCACAAGCAGGAGCAAGGGAACTCCTTGGTTCAGGAAGGCACATGAGTCCGAACGCTATTATGAATGTGCTACCCCCGTCCTCCACCCCCTCACTAATCTAAATCCCCTCAGAGTCTCTCACTCACATCTCTTCTATCTTCGTCGGCGGTTTCTCTTCCGCTGGCACATCGAGTGCTCGCAACAACCATCTATGGCGAAAGACGGAGCCCGAATACCTCCTTTCCCTCGCTCGCGACGAGATCGTGGCATCCTGTCAGGTCTTGAGGTATTCGTCCATGGTAACCTTTGACTAATCAATACCCCACACTTTTTTATATTGTGCGTTATGAGAATGTTATGGTGCCATTGTGGATAATAACCATCTAAATATTTAATTTAGGAGGTCTCTGACGGGGGATAAGTGGACCTCGTGGGAAAAGTTGGCTTACAGACTAACGAATGCCACTCTATCAGAAGATGATGACAATTTTCTGTGGAAATGGACCACAACCAAGAAATTCACTCTGAGCTCTATGTATTCAGATTTAAAGCATGGAGATGTACCTTTTTTGTGAAATATCTTTGGAACCAAAAGTTCCTTTAAAAATAAAAATCTTTATGTGGCTTCTTCATCACAAAGTTCTTCTTAATAAGATAAACTAAATTAAAGATGATGGATGGTTGTAAAAAATTGGTCAATCAAATAAAACAGTTGAATATTTGTTTATTTCTTGTCCTTTTACCCAGGATGTTTGGAAATTGATTCATTTTAGTTTTATTATCTCACCACCAACTAGTGTAGCAAATTTGTTTGGGAATTAGTTGGATGGTGTAGACAAAATAACTAAATCCCGTATTCGCATTGATAATTCTGCTTTTGTTTGGGCTATATAAGATTGCAGAAATAATAGGGTGTTTAACAACATTAGAGATGCTCATTTTTTTACAGGTTGCTCACCGAGCGGTCTAGTGCATGCATATGTGGCCTTGCCTCTTGCCGAAGGACCAACGATTGCAAATGGACTCGCTACTCCCGGTTCATTTTCAGCCGAAGTGAGTAGAAGCACACTAGAAGGTTTCAACATGTGTAGTCTTTATCGTTTTGCCTTATTTAGTTGGTTGGTTCATGTTGCCACTTTAGGCGACTCATGATTGTAATAAGTCGAATTTGATATGGTTCTACCTCCTTTTTAATAACATGTGTGTGCATCATCATTGTGCAGAGCCTGAAGCTATGCTGCCATTTCGAAAAAAATCCGGCTGGCGGAGCATGCTCAAGATATCTTTGGTAACGTCCCTATTGTTACAGCTTAAGTTGACTCTACAAATTAAGTACCAGTACCAAATGCTCATGTTTTCTTGCTTAAGAAACATACAAGTTCCATTAGGAAAACTAACAAGAGAAAATTTCAATTTGATCATATTTCTCTTTTTTACGGTATTAGAGCTTACAGAAAAACATGTAATGGTAAGGGGGCGGGGGATGATATATAGTAATAATAGACAATTGTATTATGCTCAATTCGAGACATAACCTATAGGAATTACATTATATACAAGGACAAGGTTGAAGATAACTCTTTTGTCCAAATTGATTAAGAAGTTACAAGTTTACAACGTTTCACAGAATGTGCAGAAAATCAGACAAACTACTCTGCAATTTTGCTCCAAGGAGTTACACCATTTACAGTTCCAAGGAAGAATATTTTCTAGCATTTACATGGATCCATCAACTGTGCCTTCTTCCACATCGCTAGTGGAACTCTCAGTACGGTCTTCTGCTTGGGTGTTGCCGGTGGGATGCAGTTGATCTGCCGCATGTTCTTCTTGATCTTCGGTGTAGCCCGTGGGATGATCAGATTAATCTTCTCGGTCGTCGATGGCGGAGTGTTCTTGATCCACGTCACGGATTTCTTCTCCGGCGTCGCGAACGTGTCGATCTCAGGAAAAAACCACGGGAGTTGGAGCGCGGCGGCCGGCGTGAGCCGCTTATCGGGATTGCACTCAAGAAGCCCTCTCAAGACTTGGAACCCGTCCTCGGACAGCATGTCTGGGTGGAACAGCTCCCCCAGCGTGTTGTTCTCCTGCGCCTGGAACGATTGTCGCACCATGTGGGCGAGCGGCAGCGACGCGAACTCCGGCCACGTCCTGTCATCTGGCAAGCCGAGCACGCCGAAGATGGTCCTGAGCTGGTCGATCTTGTCGCCCCGTCTTGCGCCCCTGGAGTCGAACAGCATCTCGCCGCCGGTGAGCATCTCTGCCATGACGCATCCGAGCGACCATGTGTCCACCCGCGCGTCGTAGTCCGGCTCCCCAAGCAGCATCTCGGGCGCCATGTAGGGAACCGTGCCGACAGCTTCGTACGGCATCTTGTCCGTCTCCACGGACATGGCCAGCCCTAGGTCGCAGAACTTGAGGATCTTCCCGCCTTCCCCGACGAGGATGTTGGACGGCTTGATGTCGCGGTGGACGATTCCGTGCTCGTGCATCTCCTTGGCGCCGTTGAGAAGCTGCCACATGTAGGCGCACACGACGGACTCCGGGAGCGGCGGCCTCTCCAACAGGAAAGCTTCGAGGTTGGGACCGACGTACTCCATGGTGAGGCAGAGCTTGGTGGTAGCCGGATCACGAACGAAGCCGTGCGAACGGACGACGTAAGGGTTTCCGTCGCACGCCTCGAGGAAGCGGAGCTCTTGCCGAAGCTCGCTGACGTCGGTGGTGTGGCGCGGGAACTTGATGGCCACGGTCTTGCCGGTGAAGCAGTGGCGCGCCTTCTTGACGATGCCGAAGGAGCCCGCACCGAGGATGTCCGTCTCCTCGTACACCTCCATGCTGCCGATGATATGGATGCGCCTCCGCTTGCTGCAGCCAGTGTCCGATCCTTGTGCCGTCGCGTTCGCGTTGCCGGCGTCGAGGACGGCAGCAGGTCGCTTGCAGACCGCCATGATCTTCCTTTGCTCGGTTGTTGGACAGGACCTAGAGGGGAAGGGAGAGGTGGAGGAGACGGTCGTGGACTGGGAGATGGCATTTCTGGGTGGATCGGCCGCACATATATACACAAGGAAAGCCTCGATCGACAGAGAACGAAGTGCATCCTCGACCTCGATTCCGATTCAAGCTGAACATGTACACCCGCTATAGGGTTTTTCGTCACCAGCATCTATCGGACTACGAGGTGAATCCGATGACATGCGGCTGCTTCGTTTGCTTGGAGCCTGCGTCTTCGTTTGCAAGGTACAAACTGTCCTGGACTGGAACTCGACCAGACCTTGCGCGCGTGTTTCTTACGCGCGGGGATCAATTTCTGGTAATTACCTTGGGAAAACGCTTTACATCACCCGGCTGTAGCTACAGCCGGGTCGAGCGCGCGCACTAGATCGAGTCGGACGTCCGATCTAGTCAACCATCCGGCCCACCTCGCGCATAGCTCCACATGCTTATCCGCTCGGGCGCATCTTCCCCAAATCGTCTGCCGTCTGCTCGTCCGCGCCGGCAGTCGGCCGCTCTTGCGCGCCGGGGACGCTGATCCTCCGCGCCCGAGGCCGCCGCCGCTCCTCTTCCTCGCGACGGCCGCCGGCTCACCGCTGCCCTGTCCTTGCTCCAGCCCTGCGAGCATCCTGCCTCCATGGCTGTTCCGCTCAACCACGTCGGGGAAGCGCCGCGACTGCCGCCACCCCACCACCGGCTCGCCGTTGCCCCTGCTGCTGCTCCAGCCCAGCGCGCTTGCCACCGTCATGGCGGTAACGCTCCGTGCACCAAGGTCTTGGGCCACTCATGTCGAGTCCAGCACGCCTCTTTGCCATCCATGGCTATGTCGCCTCGAGCTCCGCCATCCTGCGCCGAGTCCAGTGCGCCTCCTGCCACCATGGTTCTGCCGCCTCTAGCTCCGTCATGGCCATGGAGCTTCAATCCCGAGTGATTCACAAACAGAGAGGTCAGTTTGTGTTATTTTTTCTTTGTGTGGCATGCGATTTGGGATTTCGCCACATGGGCGACTCGTTTTTGGTGTGCACGCAGTGGCAAATTGCTACACTGATATTTAGTGTACATTCTCTACTGCCACAATTAAATTGGGATTTGTTGAATATGTTGTTCGCTTTTGCTACATGACTGTGTTTAAAGTACTACACTCTTATTTGTTACATGATCATGAATTTTACCTATCTGAATTTTTTTGCTACACAGAGTGCTAAATGTGACCAAAAAATGTTGTGTTCGACTTTTTTTTGCTAACATTTTCTGAAATTTTTGTTGCTACATCGATGTTACATGCACAGTCGAAAAGTGTTGCACGCGAAACGTTTTTGTTACATAGATCGGATAGGCGAGATCGTTTCACTTAAATGGATCGAACGGCTCCGGAGGCGACTGTAGCAGGGGCTTGCTACAGCCGACTGACGGCTAGCATTTGCCATTACTGAAGGAGATATGCCCTAGAGGCAAATACATAAGTAGTATTTATTGCATTATCTCATAAGTTTATAATAGGTTTGTGTATTATGCTATAACTGTATTAATCGGAATTATTAATACACGTGTGATACATAGACAACCAGGTCCCTAGCAAGCCTCTATTTGAGCTAGTCCATTGGGCAACAGTTGATCGAGATTCCCGATCAAGGACAATGACGTCGGTTGACAATGGGGTCATCTTGTTAGTTGAATAAGGTGGTGGACATACGCAAAGTATTGCAATAAGATCGTATTACGATGTTTGTCATTTGCAATAGATAAGAGTGTGGTAGCTTATTCCTTAGACCGTGAGACCGTACTTATTGTTGCTTCGTAGGAGTGCTTTGAGAGCATCAAACGTTGTGTCTCATATAGCATGACAATAACGGTGTCCATCTTGGGTATTCCGAAAGAGCATCAAGACGTAAGGATCAAGAGCGGGATTTGTTCATTCTTGTAATGGAAAGATACTCTGGGCCCACTCGGTGATATTGCATCTATATAGCTGCGCAGCTTGTGACTAGGTCATGGAGATGTAATATCGCGGACGAGTTAATAACCTTCGTCGGTGACGAGATACAGCAAAGGCATCGGTGTGTCTACGATCATATCTCGGACAAGGTAGTATCGCAGAGACAAAGGGAATGAATATCATACTTATGGTTCAACGACGATATTCGTGGAATGCACAGGGGTCGTTATATATTTCCAGGTATCCCTGACGATCATTGGTGAGCAGAGTGTCTCGACCATGTCTGGAGTGTTCCCGAACCGTAGCGTAACAAACTTAAGGTCTTAGCGACGCTAGGAGATAGGTTCTGGAATTTTATAGGTTTTTATTGGAGAGAAAGAATTGATCCGGAAAGAGTTCCGGTGGTCCGGAAGGAGTTCCGGAGAGCTATGGAATGTCCGAAAGTTGTTCGGGTGGTTCCGAAATAGTTTCGGAGTCATGGGATATTGAATTATATATAAATATATTAATTATGAATTAATGGGATTTTAATATTAATTAAATAAAGGAAAAAGGGGGCTCCCACCTAAATGGGCCCTGAGAGGGCCCCAGAGGGGGAAACCGCACCCCACAAGGAAGGGAAGGCTTGGGCCTCCTAGTCCAACTCGGACTAGGAGTGGGAGAGCCCATGGGGGGTTCGGCCGAACCCCCCCTCCCCTCTCCTCCTTTTAGTCCCACATGGGGGAGCCAAGGGGGTTGGCACACCCCTTCCCCCTTTATATAGCAAGGCATATTAATTGATTTAATTCATAGGAAATTCAGTTAATTCCTGATTTCTCTCTCGATCTCGTGGTTCCCAAGTCGGAGCCGCGCCGAGCTGAGGAAGAGGGTATCTCTCCACCTAAGCCATACCGCAGAGCGCCGTTGCTCTGCGGGATTCCAGATAAGATCTACTCCTGCGATTTCAGCTGGATCTGAATGACCGGGAGTTGTCGCTAGGCTCCGTATGTTTGCGAGTGCTCGGAGGCTACTCTATTGAGGAGCTTGGGCGACG
Source organism: Poa annua (assembly GCA_026929855.1). Classification (NCBI taxonomy): domain Eukaryota; kingdom Viridiplantae; phylum Streptophyta; class Magnoliopsida; order Poales; family Poaceae; genus Poa; species Poa annua. The sequence continues at coordinate 70,254,487 of CM049431.1, read as the reverse complement.
TCGTCTCGCCCCCTGCAGCCGCCGCGCCTCCCCCTTCTGCTGCCGGCGCGCCAGCCCCGGTGCTGGCGCTCTGCCTTCTTCCGTCCGACGCCCGTCGACGCAGGTCATCATCGACACCCCGGCGTCATCGACTCCGACATCGCGGCAAGTTCTCCGCGACCTCGAGGTCGGCTACGTACGACTTCATCGTCAACGCTTGTGCGGGAGCGTAATCCCCGCTTTCGGTCTACATGGAGGTAATGTAACCCGTTCCGCCACCGTTATCGTATGTACTAGATAGATAGATCCTGGCTAGTTAGGGTTTCGTTCGCTAGAAAATTATTGTTTTCTGCACCGTAACCCCTTCAGTGGTATCAGAGCCGATCTATGAGTAGTACTGCTGGTACGGTTAGAACTCATGTTGAATGAGGGCGTCTTTCTTATATTTGCTACCCTCTAGCGTGCACTTGCGATGCCTTCGGTATTGAGTTGATGAAGCGGCCCGGACCGACTTTACGCGTACGCTTACGCGAGACTGGTTCCACTACTGACATACGGCTTGCACCGTATCTGTGGCTAGCGGGTGTCTGTTTCTCTCTCTCTAGTCGGCAAAGAATTTTCAATGGAGGGCCCGAAAGGGATGCTTAAACATGCAATTATACGATCGACGTTGTGGTACAAAGTTCGTAGGTAGGGAAGCGATTCTCTTACGAATAAGCCTATTTGCCACGTAAAACTTGCAAAACTAAATAAAGCTAGAGGCGTCTAACTTTGTTTTGCAGAGGCGTTATTTTATGTGACATGGTTACGGTAAGTTTTAATATTACTCGTACTGTCGGAGGCAATGGAGGGCTCTGTAGACTCGGAGCCATGCCGGGGCGCCGCGGGCCAGGCACATGGCGCCATGAAGGTCCAGGCGCATCGACCATGTCACATCGCACTTCATTGCATCATCATTGTGTGCTGTTGTGTGTGCATCCTATTGATTGCTTATATGCTAGATATACAACGGTAGCATCATAAATAAGATGATCCCTAACAAATACCAAAATTGTGTTCTCCCTCGTTGCGCACCACCAAGAAAGTTCTACGTTATGAGGCAGGCCGTGATGATCGGGTGTCACACATCTCGTCGTTCACATACAGTGGGTGTAAGCCATGTTGCACGCGCAGGTCTTCGAGGTTTGATTGGCGAGCCTAGCATACTCAGAGGTATGGCCTCGGAACACGGGAAGATCGAAAGATCGAACACGAGTCATAGAGTTGTTATGATCGACATTTTATGTCCACCTTTGAAGCTGCGCTGCCGGCCGTGATGATCGGGGGTGGTGTAGTGGATGGGGGTCGTGTCATCACCGCTATTATTTTAGGGATAATAATATTGGTGTGGTGTGTTTTTTGATAATGAGATTATAGGACTAAAACTCACCTACATATTATAAACTTAACCTTACCTCTTTTGCGATCACATCTGTAGACTACGCAACTATACTTCGGTTACTTCCTCAAGAGACCGGATGCTACATTAGAAGCCGACGGGTCCAACTTCATCAGATGGTACAGGGGTTTTAGAAACATTCTCGAACACAACAACATTCTATATGTTCTCGATGAACCATTAGGAGAAGGACCAGGAGATTCTGCAAGCGAGGAGGAGGAAGATGATTTCCGTAAACGTCGAGACATATTCATTGAAGTGGAGATCACCATGACCGTATGCCTGGCACCCGAGTTGAAAGAGATGTTTCGACGCAAGGAGCCAAGCGTCATGATGGATGCGATAAAGACACACTTCGGGGATGAATTAAAGCGTGAGCAATTCAGGCAGCTTAGAATGTTCCAGACCATTCACATGGAGGAGCATACCTATCTGAAGACACATTTGAAGAGATTGTATGACATCTACTTCCAGCTGACGATGGTCTTCGATTACTGGATGGCGGATTCTTGCGCCATTCGGACTGTCCTGATATCTCTGCCTCCTAGCTATGAGAAGCATGTACGTAAGTACATTTTGAAAGCCGACGATATGAACTTCTACGTATTCATACGTGAGTTCCAGTCTCTGAAAGTTGATTCCATCGAAGGAGAGATCTTCGATGCTACAGGTATATATTTGATATATGCAGTATTATGAATTCGCCCATGGAATGTGATGAAATTTTGATAATTGCTCTGTTTATGAAACAGGTCCTGATTATCACGCATATGCGGCGCAGTTTGATGTGACGAGGCGCTGAAGCTGGTAGTCAAGGAGTTGATGGCCTTTTGGTGTTCACGTCCTCAAGTTATCATAGTTATCATTAATAGTTTTTGATACGATCTTTTGTAATAGTGAGCGAGTGTGTGTGTCTTGATTGTTGCAAGACAAAGTTATTCATGTAATAAGACAAAGTCAGTTGTTTTATGTTATGGAACAAGTCAGTTGTTTTATCTTATGAATAAATTTTCCACATCTCAGTTACATTAGTGATAAGTATTCATAATTGTAGATATGATAAAATAGCTTGTCCCATGAACAAAGGTTCTATTTCTAATAAACACCGTCGAGTTTAGTCATAAAAGCAATGAAAGAAGTAATGGATGTTTTTGGTCCATTTAAGTATTTCGAGTGCTGAGTTGATTAAGCTTGAAATCAAGTATTGAAGTTGCAGTACTGGAGGAAATTAATTGAGTATCATATTTTAATTAATGGTGTTTATTGATTGATCCGAATTCCTCCATGACTTTGGCATATAGGAGTATTTGCCCGATGAATCGTGGAGTCTGAAATTAATTTGATAATAGATCAAATGGGGTTTTTCAGAAGAAACATTTGTGAACATTGTATTCACAAAATTCGATCAAAGGACAGTATTTTTGAATTATGTTTTCAACACAAGAGACTTGTGGTGATTTGCTTCACATAATTATAATGTCATGTATAGTGATATGTGGGGAATTATAATCATGCTCTAATTTTAATAAAGTGTGGCCTGTCAGAATCAGTCTTAGAATCTCCTAATACGTTCGAAGCATTATAGTTGATGTCCACTTTAGAAAATAGATATTTTTCTCAACGAGAATTCGTAGGATCGACAGTAGTGTCGACATGTATATGATTATGCGATAATTCGGAATATACATGAGTAGTTCTTTGTAGATTGCTCGCATTGGACGAGAGTGTCTTCCAAAATCAATTAGAAACAAAGTTCAGTTTGTTGTCTATGTAATTCCGAGAAAAGATGACTTTTCGAATTATGGTTTATGGATTGAAATTAGAAGTTTGGAATAGAGTGTCAGACTTATGTTGGAAGATGTTCCAAAGAGTATATGTCTGCTAATGAAAGTTTAGTGATTAAGAGTGAGGGAGACTAGAAAATTGTTTTCTGCTTGCAATCCTCTTCATAAAGATCATAATATTTTCATTAAAGAAACTTCTAAATAAAGTGTCGTTACATTTAATATTGCTGTCAGGTCACAGCACTGTATTAAGTATTTCAGATCTTGTTGATAGATCAAGGTGCACTATATGAATACAAAGAAAGTTGAGAAAGTATCGGAATACGAACAAAGGCTCTTCGGCCTGGAAATCCAAAGTTGCATTTGAAAGGATTAAGAGAGTAATTGTTGCTGCAATTCTTATTAGAGGAATAAGATTGTTTGATCGTCATATAAGGAGTTGTATGAGAAATGTGACTATAAGAAAGACGCGGTAGCATGTCTTGTCGAGAAATGTGTCTTGGACAAGATCAAATTTGTTGACTACATTTATGTAGACATGCTTGAAGTCTGAGGGATTTGTATTAATGTAATACTGTAGTTTGTATTAAATTCGAATTGATAGTAGATCAATGATTTTGGTTTAACCAAGATGTCGATTTAAGTAGGAGTCATAGTTAGTTCACTCAGGAGAAATATGTGAAGAACATATTTTTGAGTGGGAGCTTGGGAACTCAAATACGTGGTTAACATGTTTTTGAGTGGGAGCTCGTGTTGTTAAATATGTGGAGACATATTTTGAGTGGGAGTCGAATTCATTTTGTGTAGTTAACACATTATGAAACTGTACCAATAGAATAGGATGAAGTTGTGAAACTATTTGAAAAGTCAGTGTCTATTTTGAAATAGAACGGGGATTTTAAATAGTTAGTCGAGTTGTGTTGGATTATATCTGAGGAGTCAGAATAGAATCAAAAGGATGGTCCTTTGGAATCCAATTGGACATTCAGAGTAATGATGCATGAAGGTAATGGTTGTATGACATGTGGGTCTATTATGTATATATTAGACATCATACAGAAACCATATTATCTGCTCGATAAAATATAACCGATGTTCTTGGAGTAAAGAACAGTTACGAGAGTAAATTTGGAATTTACTGGAAGTAGAAGTGCGTTAGTTAAGGGATTGACATTTGAATGTCAAGTTTTCTACATTGGTGTGAAAGTATGTAGATATCGCGAGTTTGTAATTGTTACAAGGGGCTCTGCATGGCTGAGTGTGTTTTTCAGGGCAGTTATCTGGTTAGTATAATCAGAGTAAGCGCTGGGAAGCAGAAGTCTCACTTAGTTACGGTATTTGCATATATGTTGTTAGACAACATGGTGATATCAAGCAAGTTGATGTCATTGGATCGCAAAAGCATGTACAATCATAGATTGTGCAGTAACACTTTTCCACGAGCAAGCATTATCAAATGATTCTTATTTGATAAGGGATTCTGATAAAGTAAAATGCAGCTGGTTTATTTGTACTCTAGTGCAAGTGGGAGACTGAATGAGATATGCCCTAGAGGCAAATAAATAAGTAGTATTTATTGCATTATCTCATAAGTTTATAATAGGTTTGTGTATTATGCTATAACTGTATTAATCGGAATTATTAATACACGTGTGATACATAGACAACCAGGTCCCTAGCAAGGCTCTATTTGAGCTAGTCCATTGGGCAACAGTTGATCGAGATTCCCGATCAAGGACAATGACGTCGGTTGACAATGGGGTCATCTTGTTAGTTGAATAAGGTGGTGGACATACGCAAAGTATTGCAATAAGATCGTATTACGATGTTTGTCATTTGCAATAGATAAGAGTGTGGTAGCTTATTCCTTAGACCGTGAGACCGTACTTATTGTTGCTTCGTAGGAGTGCTTTGAGAGCATCAAACGTTGTGTCTCATATAGCATGACAATAACGGTGTCCATCTTGGGTATTCCGAAAGAGCATCAAGACGTAAGGATCAAGAGCGGGATTTGTTCATTCTTGTAATGGAAAGATACTCTGGGCCCACTCGGTGATATTGCATCTATATAGCTGCGCAGCTTGTGACTAGGTCATGGAGATGTAATATCGCGGACGAGTTAATAACCTTCGTCGGTGACGAGATACAGCAAAGGCATCGGTGTGTCTACGATCATATCTCGGACAAGGTAGTATCGCAGAGACAAAGGGAATGAATATCATACTTATGGTTCAACGACGATATTCGTGGAATGCACAGGGGTCGTTATATATTTCCAGGTATCCCTGACGATCATTGGTGAGCAGAGTGTCTCGACCATGTCTGGAGTGTTCCCGAACCGTAGCGTAACAAACTTAAGGTCTTAGCGACGCTAGGAGATAGGTTCTGGAATTTTATAGGTTTTTATTGGAGAGAAAGAATTGATCCGGAAAGAGTTCCGGTGGTCCGGAAGGAGTTCCGGAGAGCTATGGAATGTCCGAAAGTTGTTCGGGTGGTTCCGAAATAGTTTCGGAGTCATGGGATATTGAATTATATATAAATATATTAATTATGAATTAATGGGATTTTAATATTAATTAAATAAAGGAAAAAGGGGGCTCCCACCTAAATGGGCCCTGAGAGGGCCCAAGAGGGGGAAACCGCACCCCACAAGGAAGGGAAGGCTTGGGCCTCCTAGTCCAACTCGGACTAGGAGTGGGAGAGCCCATGGGGGGTTCGGCCGAACCCCCCTCCCCTCTCCTCCTTTTAGTCCCACATGGGGGAGCCAAGGGGGTTGGCACACCCCTTCCCCCTTTATATAGCAAGGCATATTAATTGATTTAATTCATAGGAAATTCAATTAATTCCTGATTTCTCTCTCGATCTCGTGGTTCCCAAGTCGGAGCCGCGCCGAGCTGAGGAAGAGGGTATCTCTCCACCTAAGCCATACCGCAGAGCGTCGTTGCTCTGCGGGATTCCAGATAAGATCTACTCCTGTGATTTCAGCTGGATCTGAATGACCGGGAGTTGTCGCTAGGCTCCGTATGTTTGCGAGTGCTCGGAGGCTACTCTATTGAGGAGCTTGGGCGACGTCGTCTCGCCCCCTGCAGCCGCCGCGCCTCCCCCTTCTGCTGCCGGCGCGCCAGCCCCGGTGCTGGCGCTCTGCCTTCTTCCGTCCGACGCCCGTCGACGCAGGTCATCATCGACACCCCGGCGTCATCGACTCCGACATCGCGGCAAGTTCTCCGCGACCTCGAGGTCGGCTACGTACGACTTCATCGTCAACGCTTGTGCGGGAGCGTAATCCCCGCTTTCGGTCTACATGGAGGTAATGTAACCCGTTCCGCCACCGTTATCGCATGTACTAGATAGATAGATCCTGACTAGTTAGGGTTTCGTTCGCTAGAAAATTATTGTTTTCTGCACCGTAACCCCTTCAATTACCTGGTCTCATCCATGTATGGCGGACCGCCTACTTCCCCACGCCAGTGCCGATGGAAAAGAAATCTCGGGTCGACCCGAGTTGCCCAATGGGGCAGCGAGGCCACGTAGTTTTCTCAGATGGGCCGACCCATGCGGACGCGGAAAATCCACAACTAGGAGGACCCGCTCCTATTTCAAAAACCGTTGATGTTACATCGAGATGCGTGCGGTATATTTTATAGTCAACATCCTGAATTTTGAACATTTGTCTTCAAGAACCAGTCATGACAAATCATTTGTTTTCATCATCAAAGAGTAAATTTTCGATTACGAATTAACATAATTTTCTGACTAATATGAGTTAACATAATTTCCAAAAACCACAAACTCATGAATACAAATATTTTAGATAGTTTTTATGAACTCATAATTTGTAGATATGTGTGTATTCATCAAAATTCAGGAAATGATTTTATTTTCGTTAAAATATGTGAATATGTATGTTTATGGAAACATATTTTTGTACTAATAAAATTAACCAACATTTCCAAAAAATATAAACATATTTTTTTGTTAACAATATTAACCAATATTCGTTTTTATATACCATGGTGGACTGCGGTCTAATTTGTAAAAGTGCAGGGTTTGTTTTGCAAAATAATAGTCAACACCATAGCACGAATCTTGATACAAGATCAACGGTTTTTTATACTAGGAGGAGGTCCTCTTAGTTATGGTTTTGCATTTTCGGACCCCAGCCTCTAAAATTGGCGATCGTTGCAGAGAAAGAACAGCCCCGAGCGCGCGCGGCGTCCACCCCCAAGCCCGTACTGTGCCACTGCCACGCCAGACGCCATGCTATTTCTGAGAGCATCCGGCGTTCATCTCGGCGGAAGGAAATCTCCTGATAGACATTTTTTGGTTGATTTGGAGTATGTTATATTGTTATCCTGGTCCTGGACAACACCATGGTGTGCCCTGACCCCTCGGCTCTAGCCTTTGCGTCCTTTGATCGATATCTGCCTAACGGTTGTACAAGGATGATACATCATACATTTGTAAACAAAGAGGAAAATCACAGCTCCAACAGGTGATGTATACATTAAAGACAACCCAAATTTTACAACGTGATGTAAAAAGGAGAAGTTAATGGTGCATCCCACGTACATGTGACCTAGCTATCGCATAAAATGGCCACATGCACCTTTATCTTCATCCTATCTATTCCGCACCGCGTGCGAATGGATTGCGGCGCCACCACCGATTCCCGCCGCAACATCTTTAGCCGCGCCTCCGCACTGTCACCTCCAGCCACGACGTTCGCCACTACACCGAAAGCCGCCCCGAATCGTCACCAATTTGTGGCCCTGTTGCCGCATTTGTCCCTCAATTCGCCACGGTCATACCACCTTGCCGCCGCGTGAAGGCGAGCTCGGTTATCCACGGCGTGCCACTGCGGCCATCGTGGTCCCCGGAAATAACCGAGGCCGGCCATCGGTGGTACATGGGTACATTCGATACGTCCGAGCTTGCAACTTGTCCGTACGACGTGGTGGCAATGCGGTTGGGCTGCTTGCGTGCCGACCTCAACTTCTCGGAGGAAGGCCGTGAGAACACCGAGTTCCTCGTCAACAATCTTCCGATGTTGATCCACGAGGAGCTGGAGGGACCGCCGCGCCTACATGCAGCTCCGCATCCACCGTGACGACGAGCTGGCGAGAGAGGTTTCATCATGAGCATCCCGAGCTCATGCGGGCGCAGATGGACTTTGACGCCAAGAGAGACGCGATGAAGAAGTTTCGACATACCGGGTAGAGATGGGCCCCTCCAGCATCATCAGTGATCAGTATCCGACGATGAACTGCGACTATAATTCAACCCTTACCTTAAGGAGATAAACTATTGTTTATGATATGAGACGTGCATCTTTCTTTTGTACTGCTGATTATCTATGTAACTGGTTAATCTATTGTGCCAATTACTTTTGAATTTAAATAAAGAAACGTACAGATTATCTATGTACTAGAAGTTTGAAACATTTATGTCTGAATTTGGAGTTTGTATGACTTGTATGCAGAAGAGAAATGAGAATTTGTGTGGTGGAGTTTGAGTTTAGACAGCCCAGTGCCTCTAAAAACAAATTATAGGGATCATGCAGCCGTTCAGCTTGGGCCTACATTCAACATGCTATTCTCCAAACCTAGCTGTCGCTTCTCAGCCTAGGTATACTTCCGGAACAGGAAACAATTTACTACTGATTTACAGTAAACGAAACAATAAACAAAGTGGTGGTCCATGTATTTACAATTTCCATCTATAAGCCGATGATAGCTGGAACCTGTTGCAAGAAACGGAACATTTAGTCACATAGAAATATATACATGCACAAGAAAATGTTCTAAAAGTGTCGAAATTTCAACAACAGAAGCATCTCACTTTTTGACAGTTCTTTGTTGCGTGTACTGATGTCACGCTTATCTGCTTTGAAGATAGTTTGTCTATCTCGATTGACTGCATGATAGGAGTAAATAATAAGAAAAGAAAAAATGTACCCACTGCAAGCATGGTGTATCGTTCTCTGTCAAACTGCCAACCCTACTAACGAAAACTAGAGAGAGATATTTTGGTAATCTGTTATATCTTTAGCTCGATCTAAAACATGAAGCATTTACCTCAGTGCTAAGTCAGACTCTTGTTGAACTTTGCGCATAGTTACATTCATATACAGTCCCTGCAGAAAAAAATGTGAAGTGCAATTTCAGATCTGAAATAGAAATTGTAACACAGCCAAGGAATGAAATGAAACTTGGTCTCAATTGATATGAAACATGCATTTGTTAGTATCAGCACAATGGCTACCTATTAAAGTAGTCACAAGACGGCATGGATGACTCCAGCAGCTTTTATCCTTCACTCTTTGTGAGGAAAAGGTGACGCAAGCTCCAGATTGCAATTTCACTACACTTGCTAAATTTAATCTAAAATTATTTCTAGTATTTGAAACTTAATATTTTGAGCCATCTGGTGGATGGTGGGACGGGCACTATCTGGGAACTTTCAAACAGTTCTAAAACTGATCTAGACAAACTTCTAACTAAGACCATGGTGAACAAAATCAGCTTATTTTATTTTGCATAGTCTACTCATGAGTACTAGAGCGCTTGTTATACTGCCTCCGATCCCTTTTCAGTTTAGGAAATGAACCATGCACATATAATTTGTTAGTACAACTTACGACATTTTTTTGAGATCAGAGGGTGTAGTTCATACGTCCATCACAAATTAAAAACAACTTGATCATGAGCTCACTGGAAGTAACAACATAGTAAATACAAATAGCATCCTTTCTTACGTTAGTGGTATGGATAGTCGCCCCAGTGGTCATATTGATTTTTTGATCTGCCACAAGCTGGATGTCCATCTTCTGTATGACGATTGCAAGTGCCACAATTGCTTCTAACAGAGCAAACTGATCTCCAACACATTTTCGAGGACCTCCACTGAAAGGGATAAACCTGGCAAGAAGAGGTGATGGGAGCACAAAATAATTTAACCATTTTTGCAAGACTAAAAATTAATTGATCATAGATGGACCACATAAATAATAGGATAAAAGAATGTATCGCCATGTTATATTGTGACCTGAAATCGGTGTTTGACTCGTTTGGAATGGGGCCCTCTAAATCAAATCTCTCTGGAACGAATTCATCTGCTCTGTCCCATACCTTTGCAATAAGAATAAAAGAAGAGTGATTGCAACGACAGAATATTGTAATAATATCATTTTTTCATGCTTACACATTGCTAGAGCATGACGATATGGTATGAAATTATGGCAAAGGTTCTGCAGCAGACAGACAACTTCATGTTTTATCAACCTCCAAAAAACTTAGCATGACAAGAATATCACTAAGATCATGGTATTACTATACTGTGTAAATTGGTAGGTTGGTACCATAAATCCAGAACATCATCATTGTTGGCTGCATCAAGGCCCTAGACACAAGCTATTTAACTAGTAGGTGATGGTTTACAAATCACTGAGGAACCCTATAAATATCTGGTAAAAACAGTAGGCATAGATATACAATATTTCACTATGCAAAATAGTTATACAGACATCAAAACATATCTATCAACAGAGCACAGAACATATTCAGATGGAAAAAGGTACCTCAGGTGACCTGTGTATATTGTACACGGAAATCATAACATCTTGACCAGCCTTAACTTTATAGTTTCCAGGAAGCACATCATCAACTAGTGCACGCCGTATCAGCACCTGTTAATAAAGCGTCCTTGAGTACCGCAAAACTAACTCCAAAGTTGCTTGCCTGAAGCACAAGGAATTACAGGAGGATGTGGGTATAGCCGCATAGACTCATTGATACAGCGCATCAAGTACTTCAGCTCTTTTACATCTTCATATCTGGGGAGTCTACCTTGTAGAACACGATCTACCTCATCTTGAGCTTTCCTCAGCGCTGCTGGATCCTTCAGCAGTTTAATACTGAGCAGTCAACGAATATTGAAGTGACAATTTAAGTAATGTGTTTATTCTTATTTGTGATTTGACTTGAATCTTGATGTATCATTCGGCCAAGATAAAAAGGAGTACCTTACTGAGAAGATAAATAGTCCACGTGAGTACTGAGCCTGTTGTTTCATGACCAGCAACTAACATTGACAATAGATCATCACGTAACTGCAAACTGTTGACCTGGGTTATATAAAGAAAAGCATCTAACATAATTAGTGAAACAGAGAAAACGAATAGCAAACATTGCGTGCAAGCATAGCTAGCTTAGAACCAAAAGCATATTCTGTGATCTATAAATTGTCGAAATTCAGAAGAAAAAAGACTAAATATTTGGCAGAATCATCAAACAGAACACGCAGAAAGAAAGGAATAATATCACATGGAAATTTTCAGACACCCTTATAAGAAAGGAGAAGGAAATGCTGTAGCAATCAGGTATGAGCAAATGCCAAGGGTGGCCTACTTGTACCGGATAAACTTCATTGTGCTCTGCTAACTTAAAATTAGGAATAAGGCAGGAGCAGTACACAATGAATGAGGTTTGAAACAAAAAGCTACAGCTATTAGAAAAATATGTATGACTGGGAAACAGTAGGGGAGTCCCTTACAAAAACAACTATAGCAGAAATAAATGAATAATAAAAGAAGCCATCACATGGTAAGGGTGAGAATCCTGAATAATAACAACAATAAGACTAGTTTCCAAGATTTATATGAAATGAGAGTAACTTCCTACCAGTAAATATCAACTGCAAAAATAGGCAATTGTCATCAAAGATTGCTTTAGCTCGGGATAAGGTAAAATACCTCTTCACGGCTAGCAAGTAAAAACCGCAGGATGCTAGGATCTGCCTCGTTTACATATTCATCGCCGTCAATCTGTTCATTTTCAGCATCTACAATCGCCTTGCACTTTGTAATTAGCTCTTCAACGGTAGTCCTTATTGTGTTAACTGCCTTTTCTGCTTTTATCTGTCTAGGAACAATCTTGCACAACAAATCAATCTGTCCAAAACAAACAAGGATCACATCTAACATCAGTTATGTAATTCTTTCTGTCTATGAGTTAACAAGACCAAAGTCAACCAGAGATCCAAAATTAGGAATGTAAAATGATGAAAGAACCTACCTGCCAGTATGGTAAGAGATCTGTTGAACGAGCCTCTGCTTCTTTGAGTGCGGTGTAAACAGCATCAATAACAGGACTATCTGATGTGAGGGAGTCAAAGTTGTAGTTGAACAATGACAAACCAATCACATCTAGAGTCATTTGAGAAAACCTTGCTTCCATATTAACAGGTTCACCGCTCAAAGCATATGTCTCAAGCTTATCAACTAATCTCTCGGCACATTTACAAAATACTTTATCAACCATCACAGACAGAAATCTTTTGTGTAGAGATGGTACAACTGCTCTACGTCTCACCTGAAATAGATGTCAGGTTAATAGTAAGTAAAAAAGTAGTAATAGATGAACAAGAGAGAGAGGGCAAGAAAACTCGAAATCCCATTCATGTGAATTAGAAGCAAGAAGCCTTCAAATGCACAGGCATCCCTCCTTACTAGAAACATACCCCTGCGCGTTGCGGCGGGAATCTTTAAATTCGTTTACTATGCAAATAGAGGGATATAAAACCCATATATATGAATTTGTTGACAGAAATATACAACATATCACAATTGTCGAAAAGCTAAATTAGTTGGCTTGATTTATTTTTATTTGATGATAAAAATAGGTGAGATGGACAATTGGGTGATGAAAAGTAAATACATGGATATGTAATATGTTGCATATCAGAAAATATTGTCTTTAATAAATATTAGTGGGATGACATGGACATTTGGTTGGCTAAGAGAATGGATGATGTGGATAGCTTGCATGTTGGGATAGAAAAATAATTAATACATGTTACTGGGGTTTTGTGCTTTATAAGATGTATAGATTAGAAAATAAGAACTAATGAATGGTGAGTGTCCCCCCAAGTTCCATTTTGTGAAGAAGAATAAAATAGTGTATTTCACAAACACAACAACAAAGCGAGATTTAGAGTCGCATTCCAATGATCAAAGATCTAAATACTCCTGAGTCTTGTTATTTGATCCGAGTCGACATTGTCGTCTTCGAGAATCTTGACATCGTGACCAGTCCAGCACTTCTGTGAACTCACTTTGGAAGGGGCTACCCCAAGTACTAGAGACTATCAGTCAGTACTGAAACACCACCACAGTATAAATCTCATCAGCAAACCTGAATAACTACTTCAAACAGTTTTAAACTCACACCTAAATTGCCAACATGGAAGTGTTAACTCTATTAGATTCCACCCAAATTTATTAGTGATGCAACCAAATCAAAATTTATGTCTCAAAGACCAAGGCAATGCTCAGGGACGCATATAATCTGAAGCAGCTGCTTCAGAAACCCTAGAGAACAACTCTACAAAGGCACTCTTGGTGGTTGTATCCATAACAGTGCTTAGAACGTGAGAAAGTGAATCGATTGAGTTTGTAGATACAGCCATTGCAACACATGTGATACATGTGGCACGGTAAAAGTGGTAGAAACCCTACAAAAGCAATAAATCGGTCTAAGTTAAACAGTGTGGTGCCAAACAAGTCTGGGTTTTATGAATAGTACAAAAAAAATGTAATATCGATAAACTGTGGTATTTCATGCCTGCAACTACAAAAAATGTGGCCATAAAAATAGTCAAACAGAGCCTATGCTGCTTATACTCCATAGCTATACTTAACTACCAATCGTTGATTTAGTCCATCAAACGGTTGTCATGTGGCAAGTCTGGGTGTTGTTAGCAGTTGGATTAGCTGTTCAGTGTACCATATCATGCCACATGAATTTCTAGAGGTTTCCATATGAAAATTAGCTAAGAAGGTATGTGTGCAGAATTCTCAGGATCGAACTTCCTACCTGCTCATTTAGTGGTACAGATGAAACTAACAGATATGTTTTGCCCCAAAAGGAAACAGGGTAGGAAAATTTGCTGATACACACAGGCGCACACATATACGAAATATAAACTTGATGCACTGATGTGATTTCTGCATGGCAACCTTTCCTTTTTTTTGAAAAAAGTGGAAAGTATGAATGGAAAATTGTGATTTAAATCTATGTTTACCATTTAATGTACGCATTTCATTTCATTGTACAAATAGAAAGTTAGCACTGCATGAACTTCTCTGTTTTCTATTTTTAAATACATTTAAAACTTGCATTTGAAAAAATAGAGTATTTCACAACAACTTTGCTATTGTTTTCCAGCAAAAATAACAAAATTTCTACTTTTATTTTGTACGAAACCGAGAACGCTTCAATGGTGTCACTTAAGGTTGATTTTCCGTCTTATGAGTTATGTATCGGCTTTCTAATTCTAATTTACTGTTTAGCATTGTAATAATACATGCAGACTTGGAGAGCATGTACAGATTATAAATCTACCGAAGCAAGTTCTGATGTGCTCTTGACCCTTCAGTTAACGCATAATAATAATAATTTACCAGGAAACCAGAAACATGCACAAAAACGATACAACTAGATAGTGATGCGATTTCTCCGGCCATTCACGCCACAAAACAATATAATCATGACGCATACATCATTTCCATTAAGTCGAAACTCGAGGGAAAGAGAGAGATATCACCGTCCATAGCGCTCCCTCGGCGATGGCGAAACCGGAGCCAAAGAGGAACTCGGAGACCTCGGCGACGAGCCCCTTCTCGTACCGCGTGCCGTAGCCGCGGAGGACGTGCTTGGCCACGGCGGGGTCGTTGACGATGACGAAGTCGCGCGGCCCCGCGGCGAGGCGGTAGACGGGCCCTTCCTCGCGGAACCATTTGAAGAGCGGCAGGAAGAGCGCGCCCCCGAGGAGGTCCTGCACGTCGTCGAGCTTAGCGGACGCGACGGGGATCCCCGAGTCGTCGTTCCCGCGGCCGAGAACCGATCGCGACAGCGAGGTGAGCCAGTCGGGGCTGACCCACGACGTGGTGGTGGGCTTGTCGTCCCCTCCCCCGCCGCCGTCGCCGCGGTTGTTGCTGCTGCTCCTTGGCGGGGGCAGCCGGCGGAGGCTGGCGTGGCGAGGAGGCGCTCGCGGGACCCACGGAGTAGGCGCCGCGAAGGCGGAGGTGGAGGCGAATGCCGCGGAGGGCATCACGCCGGCCGCCGCGGACTGGTGTTTGGAGGAGAGAGACGGGGGAGGGAGTTGTCGATGCGGAGGAAGAGGATGAGGTGGGGCCCGCTTGTGAGCGGGCGGGGAAACAGCAGACGGAGTTTCGAATGAGGTAGGGCACGCTTGCGGCGTGAAAACATCTCCACCAAAACTACTCAAAACTATCACAATTGGGGATGACTTGACACGGGTTACCTGTTTTGAGATTTTTACTATTATATTTATGGTATGGTCGTGATGAATAGGGCTGATTGGACGTGTTTAGAGGTTAATCCAGGTAACTGACAAGGCTAGCCCACTGTCAGTGCCGACGTGGCACAGCTGTTACGGAAACCGGTATCCTCCGTTGCCGAGAGCCGTTAGGGCAGCCGAGTGAGTGACGACCTCGTTAGTTGCTCCCGCGACAGAAATGGCGACCGGGGGAGGAAGTGGCGGCGGATGTCGGAGAGCGATTCGAGGCGGCCCTGGCGCCGGAGGAGATGGGAGAGGGCACGGCGGCTTCGCTGGAGTAGGCCGCGGTCGATGCGCCTACGGTGGCGGCGGATCAAGCCAGGGCGTGCTCAACGATCTGGAGCTCGAGCACGGCAGCGATTCGATGCAGATGTCGTCGCAGCTCTGTGTGGAGGATCCTCTGAACCACTACCTCCCCGATTACGGGTAAGCAACTGTTTCTCGTGTTTAGGATTGTCGAGTAGGTGCTCGTGTTTAGCTGTTCTATGAATTGGTTTTAGTTTGTACTGCATACTGAACCTGTAAATTACTCGGCAATTAAGGCAATATTCAGAGATGTGGGAGCTGTTCATTCAATTCGACGGTGCGAAATTTGTCCACACGAAAAATGCGCTGATCTGTAGGTTTCTGAATTTGCTGGGACTGATTGAGAAGGAGGGTTATGGTCTGTGTCATCCTATGTACTATGTGAAAGAAGAAGGGGAGGGACTGAATGGTTTAGAGCTAGTTGACAGCAATTGGAATGTTGAAGATATGCTGAAAAATATGAAAAATCCAAGAAATTAGTGTTAACATTGATGAGGGACAAGAGAAAGCAAGCCATTGTTGTGTCACCTCAGAAGAAGGGACAAGAAAACACCTACCAGAGCAAAAAAATCAGTTGATTTGGAGAAGGGAAAATATATTTGTGTTGATCTAGAAGAGGAGAACCAGTTTCAGCACAATGAGAACTATTTTGCTACTCAGAATAGTGTGTGCTTTGAGCCTTTGTTGACACAAGAAGCTTCATCTACTGAAGAAGAAGAGGGAAGAGGTGAAGAACAGCTATCAGACAACACTGACAGTGAAAGTGACTGTTGGATATATCCATGCACTTATAATCCTGTTGAGGCAGAGCCATTGAGGAGGAATGAAGAAGAGGAAATGAAGAAAAGAATTGCTAAGAAGAAGAGAAAGGTGGATGAGCTGCTTTATGAAGATGATTCAGAGCCAGAAGATATATTCGACAATGTATGTACTGAAATTCCAGAAGTTGCAGCTAAGAAGAAAGTTAAGAGGCAGGGACCAACAACCATATCACATAGTCATGTACCACTGCCATCTAGGGAATATTGGGCTCCACCCCCTGATAAAGAAGAATCTTTTTTTATTCGAGAAGATGATGATGTATTTGAGTCTCAACCATTTGTCTTGCCAAATGGGAGGAAGAGTTGAGCCAAGAGGCCTGAACCAAGGGTTTGGTATGATGAGACAAGGGCGAACCCAGAGCAACAATTCATGGTTAAACTTTGTTTTAAGGATGTTTATCAGTTCAGGCAAGCACTTGTGAGAATGCATATTGTGCTGCTTAGAAATTATCACTACCATAGAAATGCCCCAGATATGATTATTGTGAAGTGCAAACACCTAAGGAGAAAGAAGATGGTGCCAACAATACAAAACACCAAGAAATTGCCAAGAAGAAGAGGTTGGAGTGTCAGTTTATGATATCAACAACCAAGATAGCTAATGAGGCAACATTTTGCATTAAGATATTGAATTTGAAGCACACATGACCTACTGAACCAAAAAGCAGCACAGTTGACAACAGGTGGCAAAGTAACAATTATGTTGACAAGTTCAGATCAGATCCTAACACAGGCATCACATCTTTACTTGACAAGGCTAGAAAATATTTTGGTGTTAATGTGACAAAGAGGATGGCCTACAGGGCTAAGACAAGAGCTATGGAAATGGTACTGGGAGATCACAAGAAGCAGTATCATAGGCCAAGAGATTATTTGCAAACTGTTATTGATACAAATCCAGGTTCAAGATGCATTGTGACCACTGTGAGGGGACCAACAGAGGAAGAACAAGAGTTAATCTAGAAAGGGTTGCATGTTTACATCAGTGACAAGCCAAGATTTCATGGGCTTTTCTTTTGTGTTAGTGCAGCAAAGCTTGGATTCCTGCAAGGGTGCATGCCATCATTGGTTTGGATGGCTGCTTTATTAAGTTAACAAAGTTAACAACCGGAGCTCAAATATTAGCAGCCACTGGCAGAGATGGTAACAAAGACATATACCCAATTGCCTGGGCAATTGTTGCAAAAGAAGATACTGAAAACTGGACTTGGTTTCTGGAGCAGCTAAAGGAGGCTCTAGGTGGAGAAGAAGGCCAGTTTGGGCATTACACAATAATGTCCGACAGGCAGAAGGGCTTCATCAAAGTTGCGACCACTGTTTTCCCTAACATTCCTCAGAGGTTTTGTCTTAGGCACATCTATGCCAACTTTCAGACAGCAGGGTTCAGAGGAGAAGATTTGAAGAAGTGCATGGACACTGCAGCTTACTCCTACACCAAGGCTGGATTTGACAAAGGAATTGATGAAATGAAGAGCCAATGTGAGGAGGCTTGGAAGTGGCTTTCAAATATTCCAGTGCACACTTGGGCAAGATGGGCAATGAACATTAACTGCAAGACAGATTTAGTGAACAGCAACTTAAGTGAAGTTTTTAATAGATATATTCTGGACGTAAGAAACAAACCAATTGTGACAAGGCTTGTTGGTATCTATGACAAGCAAATGGTAAGGTTTGATGAGAAGAGAGCAGGTACAAGGAAGTCTGGCTGGGAGATCACACCACACTATGCTGAGAGGCTAGAGTTGATGAAGCAGTTTGTAAGAAATTGTGAACCATAAAGGGCAGATGATGGACTGTGGCGGGTAGCAAGTGGTGATCACACATACTGTGTAAATTTGTCAAAAAGAGCATGTGCTTGTAGGACATGGGATCTTTCAGGATTGCCCTGCAATCATGCAGTTAGTGCCATTTACAAGGCAGGTGAATACCCAGAAGAATATGTTTCTGAATTCTATTCCAAGTCAGTTTACATGAAAAGCAAGAGGCCATTCTTCAATCCAATGCCACAGCAGCATGGCTGGACAAAAACAGATACAAAGGACATAATGCCACCTGCTTTCAAATATCACCTGAAGGGGAGAAGGCAAGAAAAAAAAGGAGAAAAGGCAAATTTGAGCCCCTAGACCCAAGGACACCTCTAGGTTGGGCACAATAACCTGTTGAACGGGAATACGGCACCTAGAGGGGGGGGGGGTGAATAGGTGATATTACAAATTTTAGGTATTTTCTAATTTAGGCTCAACACAAAGGTAAATTCTCTAGATATGCAACTACGGTCAATTTACCTAAATGACAAGCTAAGCAATAACAAGGTAAACTAGAGTACAAGACAAGCAAGTAAGGGAGTAAGGATAAGAGGAACCAAGTGAAGCACGCGGAGACGAAGATGTAATCCCGAGTTCCAGCCAAGGGTGTACGTCTCGTTGGAGAGGTGTGCGCTACCACAACAGGTTAGCCGCAACGCCACAAAGGCTCACCTTCTTCTCCGATGAACTCAACCACAAAGGTTGCGAGTTCACCTTCCACTATTGATCCCCTTTTAGGGCGGAGATCGAATCCCTTACAGACGCTTGAGGCACTCACCCACAACTTAATTGGGGGCTCTCAAGATGACCACAAAAGGTCAAGGACCAGAAAAGGTCAAGGCAACACCAAGATTACAACAATGATGAACTAGGTTTTCCCACCGGAAACCCTAGCCACGAAATCCCCAAGTGAATGAGGAAGAAATGCAAATCGCTTCGCTGAAGATGTAGATCCGGGCCTTCTCCTCCAATCCTCCAAAGATCAACAGATTTGGTTGGGGAGATTGGGAGATCTTGATGATTTGAGCTTTCAAGAAATAGAGAGAGAAAATCTGAGAGCTAGTTGTTCTTGAGGGAGTGAGGGGGTATTTATACCCCCTCCTAATATCTGGCCGTTGGCTGTCTCGACAACCCAGAAATTCCGGTATAAGTTACAACCAGAAATTCCGAGTCACCCGGAATATTCGGTTCCAAGAAATCTCCGAGCTGAATTTCCGATTGAGATCAGAGCGTCTTCGACTTCTTGACTTAGCCAGATTTCTTCAAGTTTCTGAGGGTTGCCCGGAAATTCCGAGTCAGTGAAATTTCCGAGCTGATTTCCGGTTGGAGTCAGAACGTCTTCCTCTTCTTTCCTTAGCCAATTTCGGAGTGGTTTTCTGGGGTGACTCGGAAATTCCGAGTCAATGAAATTTCCGAGCTGATTTTCCGGTTCGAGTCAGAACCACTTCCTCTTCTTTCCTTAGCCAATTCTGGAGTGGTTTTCTGGGTGACTCGGAAATTCTGAGTCAATGAAATTTCCGAGCCGATTTTCTGGCTCGAGTCAGAACCACTTTAGAACTTTTCCTTAGCCAATTTTCTGGTAGAATTACGGGACCCGGAAATTCCGACTTGGGAATTTCCGGCTCCAATAATCCGGTTCTGGGAATATTTCCAGAAACTCTTTTTCTTTACATTTTGGCTTTGGAGTAAGTGATATACAGCTCACACAAACTGAAATACTTAGCATTAGGATTAGTACATCATTGGTATTGTTAACTAACACTCAAAACACTAGGGATTAAGAAATGTTCTTTCAATCTCCCCCTTTTTGGTGTTAGATGACAATACCAAGATTTGCAAGGAAACAAAATGCTATATCATGTTTTTAACAGAAAATAGCTCCCCCTAAACAAGTGCAAGTATGAGGTACAAGATGACAAAGGATAGGAGAAATTTTGCAATAACAAACACATGATATCACAAAGGAGTAAGGAGACAAAATATGAGGTTATGGTAGTATTTGAGACTGGATAGAATTTATACCTTGTGTATATAGAATATAAAGAGAATACCAACACAATAAATTTGAAGTCTCAACCATAGAAGATTTCGATAGCATAGGATTGTCTCAATACACACACAAATGAAAAAAAATTAACAACCACAAATAAGATAAATGTACACGAGCGCAAAGAAATGGTAAACGCATATGCTTGTGCCCGAACCCATGCAAATCCCCGAAGTCCTACTAGAGCAACTTCTCCCCCTTTGGCATCGAAACGCAAAAAGGAAGAGGAGCGATGCTACTTCCCATGACGGTCTTCAGTCAGAAGGAGTCTCCTCATCATCCTCCTCCTCATCATCATCTGAAGTGTTCTCATAAGCCTGACCAGTGGTGTACGAGCTGCCGCCAAGGTCATGATCAATCTGTGCCCAAGGAGCCAAATAGTCATGGTTCCACTGAGCAAAAGTCAGGGGATCAGATAGAGCAGCTGGAGCAGGAGAGCCAGACACATGATGAAGGAGCAAGTCTTGATTGTAGGCAAGTTGACGAAGATCCTTGTAGGCGGTGTATTGCTCCTTGCAGATGTCCACATTCATGCAAAGGATGTTGCGTTGGAACCAATTCAGGTTCTTGACCTTCGCATGAGTGGCCGAGACATAAGTAGGAGCAGCAGCCCTCCTAGCATCACCCATAAAAGAGCCACCCCGAGTTGAGCTAGAAGAAGGCACCGGAGGAGGCTTTACCACTGTCTTCTTCTCATATAGTTTCTTGAAATCATGCACCTCCAACTCATCATCACTTAAGGTATGGTCAGGAAACTTTAACTTGATGAGCTTCATGATGTAGGGAGCATAAGGGATAGTGACATTGGTGGTCATGGCTCCATGCATCTCATTGTGGATGTAATCCATAACATCCACACTCCAGTCCTCATCACTATCAGTGTTCTCCACAATGTGGTTGGCATGAAGGAGCAAGTTACACAGAGGGGTCACCACATTTTCATTGTTGCCACCACTTGGCGCAATGTTCTCACGGAGAATGCGCACAAGGATGTCATAAAGTGGAAGCAAATCTCGAGAGTCGCCGGGTATGCCTCCCTCACCATACAAGTGCATGATTTGCTTATTGTTGAGCTTGTACGGGTGATGCATGCGATAGCCTTGAGGGTTATCACCATCAAACTTGTAGCCCAAAACCTTGGCAAAATCCTCAAAGTTGGACTCACAAAAAGTGTCACCAGTCATCCAGTTAAGTGTCTTCTTTGAGTCACCCTTCATCACAAGAGTAGCAAAGAACTGCATCACGAGCTGAGAGTTGTATGGACAACGAGTGATCACAAGCCTTTCCAAGCACATAGCCTTGATGATATGTATAGCCTCGACGAAAGAGGCTTTCTCCTCCAGAGCTGCAAGGTTATAGGGATGCATAGTCCGAATGGGCTTCGTCAAAGAGTAGTAGAAGTCCTTGTGTATGAACTCTTGCTCTTGACAACAAAAGTTGCGATCATCCAGATTGTTGTCCCTTGGCCTAAGGTACCAATCCCCTTGGCGGAGCAGAGTGTAGTCAACAGAGTTCATCTTCGCATAGTTCTGACGTTGAGGAATAGAGGCATTTTTCCTTTTCTTGTATGGAGGCCTGCTAGCAAGTGCTTTCTTCTTCCTAGGAACAACTGGGTCGCTTGAGGAGGCAGGACCCTTGCCCTTGGAGACAGAGGTCTTGTGAACAGGTGCCCTTGAGATGTTCCTTGTTGCCTCTGCGAGGGTAGGACTCCCAGTAGAACCTGTGAATTTGAGCAAAGAGGGTAGCACAAGGTAAGAACACACAAGTCAGGAGAGAATACACACATTAGATAGGCATTTGATGAATCATATGTATTTAAAAATGAGTTAATCTGAAAACTACAGTGTTCAGTTCAGAAAATTCCGATTCAGACTTAGCTGGAAATTCCGTATGACCGGAAATTCCGATTCAAGTCGAGTCGGAAATTCTGACTTGGACAGAAACAGTGCAGATCTGAGATTGACTCAGTCTAAAACTAGATCGATCCAACACAATGCAAAACTAATGTATGTAGATGGCAGGGAATGATGCTAGAAACAATCTCTACCAAGCAATTTTGAAACAAATAACTCCACATCAAAATCCTAATGCAAGCACTTAGGGATAGGGAAAAGTGAAGTTACCCTCATCCATTGAGGACATTGCTTGGAGGAGTGAGTTCCCGGGGCAGAGGAGGAGCAGATCCGGCCGAGAAAGAGGTTCCCCGGCGGCCGGAGTGCTCCGGAGGGGCCTTGAAGCAGCAGGGGCGGCGGTTGGAGGAGAGGGAGGTCGGGGGTGGAAGAAGGGCACGAATGAGCCCTTCACCCCGAGCCTGCCCTATATTTTTGGACAAACCGCCCGACCAGAATTTCCGGTGTATATTCCGATTCAGAAATGAACCGGATATTCCGACCCGCTGAACCAAAATCTCAGTTTTCAAATGGATGACTTGTGTGCAATAGAGAGAAATGTTTTCAGGGGGGAGTAGGCTTGGGATAGATTTCCAAACTGTCATTGGTACACCATACTCAACTCACAACTACCCAAATGAAACATATAGCGCCAAGTTGAGTTGGTTTCCCACATGCATGAATAAGAGGGCAAACAACAACAATAAGCTCCAAATAAAATCAACTCTTCAAAGAGAAGAGGTCGGTGGCCGAAGCCACCATGTAGGAGTGTATGGCATGTCACCGCGAAGATGTATCTTGGGTACATAACCAGTACTCGTCGTTTTAGCTCATTAGTCATAAGAATGAATATAGAGATAAAAGAACACTTGCTATCGGCATAATGGGGGAGGGATGGTCCAATGTATTAGGACCGCACTCCCCCTATGCCCATGCCTACATCTAAACAAGATAAGATGCAATTACGTCCTAGGTGAGTGTTCAAGCTATCAAGCTAAGGACCTCGAATCAATGATATTGAGCTCATTCCTCAAAAAGCAAAACCTAACTTCCTCAACGGGCTTCGTGAAGATATCCGCCAATTGATCCGTTGTGCCCACATATGATAAGTCAATATCTCCTCGGGCCACATGATCTCTTATGAAATGGTGGCGGATCTCAATATGCTTGGTTCTTGAATGTTGCACCGGGTTGTAAGCTATCTTGATGGCACTTTCATTGTCACATTGAAGAGTCACTTTGTCGCAATCGACTCCGTACTCCTTTAAAGTTTGCCTCATCCATAGCAATTGAGTGCAACAACTTGCGGTGGCAACATACTCGGCTTCGGCGGTGGAGAGAGATATACAATTTTGCTTCTTAGAAGACCAACTTACCAAGGACCTCCCAATAAATTGACAAGCACCGGAGGTTGACTTCTTATCATCTTGATCTCCTGCCCAATCGGAATCCGTGTACCCACATAATGAGAAATGTGCATCCTTGGGGTACCACAATCCATAGGTTGGGGTATAAGCCAAATATCTAAAGATTCTCTTGACCGCCATGTCATGGCTTTCCTTAGGAGCCGCTTATATCTTGCACACACTCCTACGGCTAGCACTATATCCGGTCTAAATGCACAAAGGTAAAGAAGAGATCCAATCATGGAGCGATATACCTTTTGATCCACATCCTTACCCTTAGGGTTGAGCTCAAGGTGGCATTTGGTTTGCATTGGGGTAGAGGCACCCTTGAGCTCAAGCAACCCATACTTCTTTAGCATGTCTTGAATGTATTTTGCTTGGTTGATGAAAGTTCCTTCCTTCAATTGCTTGATCTCGAATCCGAGAAAGAACTTCATCTCACCCATCATAGACATCTCAAACCTGTCAGTCATAAGCTTGGAAAATTCTTCGTTAAATGCTTTGTTAGTAGATCCAAATATAATATCGTCCACATATAATTGAAAAATAAAAAGCTCTCCATTTACTTTCTTAGTAAAAAGGGTGGGGTCGATTTCCCCAACTTGGAACCCATGGTCTACAAGTAGTTCTCTAAGATGCTCATACCACACCGTGGGGCTTGTTTAAGTCAATAGAGTGCCTTATCCAACTTGTAGACATGGTTCGGATACTTGATGTCCTCAAACCCCGGTGGTTGCTTAACATAAACAAGTTCATTTAGTGGACCATTAAGAAAAGCGGATTTAACATCCATTTGTTACAACTTAAAGTTATGATGAGAGGCATAGGCAAGAAGAATACAAATTGACTCAAGTCGAGCCACGGGCGCGTAAGTTTCTCCAAAGTCAATACCTTCAATTTGGGAGTAACCTTGAGCCACCAATCTTGCCTTGTTCCTCACCACCATGCCATGTTCATCTTGCTTGTTCTTGAAAATCCACTTGGTGCTGATAACATTGCGACAATCTTTGGGTCTTTGGGACCCAAATAGCATATTCAGTATAGCCATCAAAGGGACCAATGTATCTAGCATAGACATCCCCATAATAATCAACATATGAAGCATAATTGGGGTTAGATATGTCCGCAAAGTCATCACGAGTGGGAGTGCCCCTTGTGGTATTTCCACTTGCAATGTCATCTTTCTTGGCTTCTGCGGGCTTGGCCTTCTTCTTGATCTTCTTCTTCTCCTTAGCAACATAGCTGAAAGAACATTTCTTAATCCCTAGTGTTTTGTGTGTTAGTTAACAATACCAATGATATACTAATCCTATTGCTAAGTATTTCAGTTTGGGTGAATTGCATATCACATATCTCAAAGCCAAAATGTAGAGAAAAAGAGTTTCTGGAATTCTTCCCAGAATCGGATTATTGGAACCGGAAATTTCCAGGATCGGAAATTCCGGGTCTCCTATACCTAACAGAAAAAT
Source organism: Poa annua (assembly GCA_026929855.1). Lineage (NCBI taxonomy): Eukaryota > Viridiplantae > Streptophyta > Magnoliopsida > Poales > Poaceae > Poa > Poa annua. Next base: position 70,229,186 of record CM049431.1, on the reverse strand, counting down.
GGCTAAGAAAAAATCAGAAAGTGGTTCTGACTTCAACCGGAAATTCCGCTCGGAAATTTCACTGACTCGGAATTTCCGAGTCACCCTCAGAAAATTGGCTAAGTCAAGTTCAGAAAGTGGTTCTGACTTCAACCGGAAATTCCGCTCGGAAATTTCACTGACTCGGAATTTCCGAGTCACCCTCAGAAAATTGGCTAAGTCAAGTTCAGAAAGTGGTTCGGACTTCAACCGGAAATTCAGCTCGGAAATTTCACTGACTCGGAATTTCCGAGTCACCCTCAGAAAATTGGCTAAGTCAAGATGTCAAAGTGGTTCTGATCTCAACCGGAAATTCAACTCGGATATTTCACCGACTCGGATATTCCGGGTGACTCAGAATTTCCGGGTGCCACTTATACCGGAATTTCCGGGTCCCCGAGGCAGCCAACGGCCAGATTTGGGGAGGGAGTATACCCCCTCACTCACTCAAGAACAGCTAGCTCTCAGATTTTCTCTCTCCTACCATTCTTGAAAGCTCAAATCAACAAGATCTCTCAATCCCTCCACCCAAATTCATTGATCTTCGGAGGATTGAAGAAGAAGGCCCGGATCTACATCTTCACCGAAGGAATTTGCATTTCCTCTCCATTCATTTGGGGATTTTGTGGCTAGGGTTTCCGGTGGGAAAACCTAGTTCACCATTGTTGTAATCTTGGTGTTGCCTTGACCTTTTGTGGTCCTTGACCTTTTGTGATCATCTTGAGAGCCCCCAATTAAGTTGTGGGTGCGTGCCTCAAGCGTTTGTAAGGGATTCGATCTCCGCCCTAAAAGGGGATCAATAGTGGAAGGTGGAATCGCAACCTTTGTGGTTGAGTTCATCGGAGAAGAAGGTGAGCCTTTGTGGCGTTGCGGCTAACCTGTTGTGGTAGCGCACTCCTCTCCAAACGAGACGTACACCCTTGGGTGGAACTCGGGATTACATCTTCGTCTCCGCGTGCTTCACTTGGTTCCCCTTATCTTTGCTCCCTTACTTGCTTGTCTTGTTACCTTGTTTATCTTGTTATTGCTTAGATTGTCATTTAGGTAAATTCACCGTATTTGCATATCTAAAGAATTTACCTTTGTGTTGAGCCTAAATTTGATAAGACCTAAAACTTGTAATAGCACCTATTCACCCGCCCCCCCTCTAGGTGCCGGATTCCCGTTCAATTGGTATCAGAGCCTTGTTCACTTTTAAGGGCTTAACCGCCTAAGTGCAATGATGACGGAATCCTATGCCGAGAGGGCCGCCCGTGAGAAATTAGAGGCGGAGAAGGTGGCGTTAGCCAAAGGGGCAACCATGGCCGATCTTATTGATATGAGATCGTCCTTGGAGGCCCAACTCCTCAAGATGAATGAGATGATCATGGCACTCTTGAAGTCTAAGGAGCCCGAGGCTACTTCTCCCTCTCCTCCTCCGAAGGAGCATGTTGAGAACTCTAAGGAGTCATCTTCGGATGGGTCTAAAGATGTTACTCCAAGTGCTTCCCTCGGGAAGGCGGAAAAGGATGAATCACCTAGCTCCTCTAACACCCCCAAAGGAGAGGAATTTCATAATGTCAACCATAATTACTCTCCTAACCCTCCTATCCCTCACCCTCATGTAAACTTTAGAAGTGATCCTCCTAAGCTTAAACCTACTCATTTCTCTCAATGGGAATTTCTAATGAAGTCTCATCTATGTTGTGCCTCTATTGAGCTATGGCGCATCATTGAAGAAGGATACAAGCCCCATGATCCAACCAACTTGACAAGAAGAGAGGTGGTTGATAGCCAACTCAACGCCACCGCTCTTCATCAAGTCCAAATGGCCATTGGAGAGAAGGACATGCCGCTCATTCAACAATTCTCCACCGCCAAAGAAGTTTGGAATGCTCTTTCCGACATCTTCGCCGGGAATGAGAGCATGAAGAAGAACCGGTATGATGCCTTATGCAATGAGGTGGAAGGGTTCTACAAGTTGGATGGAGAAAGCCACGAGGACATGTACCGGAGGTTGGGGTTGGTCGCCAACTCCTTCAAGAACCTCGGGGCGGTCTACATTGATGATGCTTGGATCAAGAGGAAGTTTGTGACCGCTCTCTTGCCCTTTGAGGAAACGGATTTGAAGACACTCCAAGGGAGACATGACATCGCAAAGATGACATCCAATGAAGTCATGCAAGAGATGACCGCATACAAGGTGGCCTCCAAGATTGCACAAGATGCAAGAGCTAGAGACATAGGGATGCACAAGCATGCCTCAATTGCCTTGAAGGCCACCGTTGAAGAAGAGGATGAAGAGGAATATGATGATCAAGTCGAGCTATCTAGTGAGACCCTCTCAAGTACTCTTACTCAACACATGGGTCTTGCGGCAAGAACGTTTTGGAAGAACCCCGAAAGGGCCAAAGCGAGGATTGACAAGAAGTTTCCCTCCAATGGAGGAAAGCCATTCAAAAAGGTGAGGCTTTGCTATAACTGTGATGACAAAAGCCACTTTGTTGCAGATTGCCCATGGGAGAGAAGAGAGGATCATGGTGGGAGGCTCGTGGCCAAGACGAAGGGCAAAGGGCCCATGCCCATGAAGAATCCCTTCTTCAAGAAGAACCAAAAGATTGTCTTGGTGACTCAAAAGCAATATCCCACCGATGATGAAGATAGTGACAAGGAGGATACTCCAACGCAAGTGGCCGCACTAGCCATTTCTTCCACACCTCCGTCACTCTTCTCCTCACCAAACGAGATCCCCATCATCAAGAATCCAAGATGTCTCATGGCAAAGACATCCGAGGTAAAATTGTCCCCCACCTCCATATCCCATGACATTGATGATGGTATGAGCCTAGAAGTCAAGGATGAAATTATTGCATTTGATAAATTCATGACTAACTTGCAAGGAGAAGGAAAGAAACACTTTGGCTCAATTATGAGTCGTATAGGTGAGCTTGAGGATGAGCTTGAATTAATAGGTGAGATTGAGAGAGAGGATGCACACGCTAAGGTGTCCCTCCAATCCTCTCTCGAAGATGAACAAGAAGCTCATTCTCTCCTCAAGGAGCAACTTTCTAAGATCACTAAGGATCGTGATCTCTACTTTGCTAAATGTAAAATTGTGCAAAATTACAAGTCCGAGCTTGTAGTTGCTCATGCTAGACTTTGCGAAGACCTCGAGTCACTTGAAAATACTCACAAGTTATTGACAAGTGATCACGAACGTCTCCTCAAGTCTCGTGATCAACTCCAAACTCGGATATTTATTCTTGAGAAACCTAGTACTTCTACTCCTTTGAATACTAATGCAAATGTTGTCAAGGATAAAGCTAGGATCTTGTTTGTTCCCTCCATGGCAACCGAGCCCAAGACCTCCCTTGATAAAGGCAAGGGGACACTCACTTCTCCTCTTCATGAGCGAGTGCCCCCACAAGGGTAAGGAAGGTCTAGGTTATGTCGCTAAGGAGAAGAAGAAGACGATCAAGAAGAAGACCAAACCCGCACAAGCCAAGAAAGATGATATCGCAAGTGGAAATGCCACAAGGGGCACTCCCACTCGTGATGACTTTGCGGGCATATCTAACCCCATTTATGCTTTATATATTGATTATTATGGGGATTTCTATGCTAGATACATTGGTCCTTTTGATGGTTATATTGAATATGCTATTTGGGTTCCAAAGACCCTTGTTGCTAACCAAAAGGCACCCATTGCAAAATGGGTACCTAAACCAAAGAATTGATTGTGTGTAGGGCCTTGCTTCCGGAGGATCGAAATGGATAATTGATAGTGGATGCACTAGTCATATGACCGGAAGAAAGGAGATTGTAACGGAGTTGAAGCCCAATGATGATCAAATGACCGTTACATATGGTGACAATTCAAAGTCTAAGGTAATAGGGCTCGGCAAGGTGGTAGTGGCACCGGACATCACACTTGTGAATGTCTTGCTTGTCGAGTCCCTAGGTTTCAACTTGATCTCGGTCCATTCCTTAACTTGTTTGGGTTATACTGTTGTCTTCGAAAAGGAAATGGTCATTCTCTTGCGGAGCAAGTCTCTCAATGTGTCTTTCGTTGGGTACATTGAGAATGGGCTCTATGTGGTTGACTTCTCCGGAGTCACCACTTCCCATACAATGTGCCTATTCGCAAAGGCGGGCTTGGGTTGGCTATGGCATCGCCGACTAGCCCATGTCAACATGAGGACTTTGCAAAGTCTCCACAAGGGTGGCCATATCCTAGGACTAAAAGACCATGTTTCTTTCTCAAAGGATCGAATGTGTAGGGCTTGTGTTGAAGGAAAAATGCATGACATCTACCATCCAAGCAAGACCATCATTTCTTCAAAAAGGGTTTTGGAGCTTCTCCATGTTGACCTCTTTGGTCCCATTCCGGAAGCTAGTCTTGGTGGCAAGAAATATTGCTTGGTGATTGTTGATGACTATTCAAGATACACATGGGTTTTCTTCTTCAAGACGAAGATGGAGACTCAACAAACTATCATCGACTTCTCCAATGAGGCTCAACGTCAACACAATGTCCCTATCTTGGTGATAAGAAGTGACAACGGGTCCGAGTTCAAGAACTACACCTTAAACGAGTTCCTTAGTGAAGAAGGGATTCGTCATCAATATTCCGCTGCTTATACTCCCCAACAAAATGGTGTAGCTGAAAGGAAGAATCGCACTCTTATTGAGATGGCAAGGTCGATGATGGCCGAGTTCAAGTCCCCTCACAACTTTTGGGCCGAAGCCGTCAACATCGCTTGCCATTCATCCAACCGACTCTTCTTTCGCAAAGGACTCATGAAGACCCCCTATGAAGTGCTCACCGGGAACAAGCCCAATATCTCTTACTTCCGAGTTTTTGGTTGTAAGTGTTTTTATCTCATCAAAGGTGTTCGTTTAGGCAAGTTTGAATCTAAGTCTCTTGAAGGGACATTAGTGGACTACGGGTCCGAATCCCACACTTATAGAGTCTATGATAAGGCCTCGCGCATAATCATAGAAACTTGTAGTGTGGTGTTCGAGGAGAATGACGGCTCCCTTGTGGAGCAAAGTGGTGTTTCCGTTGTAGGTGATGATCAACCTCAAGATGCTATCCGAAGAATGGGGTTGGGAGTCCACCGCCCCGTTGAACTCTATTATGAGGTTGCTCAACAAGGATCAAGTTCTTCACAAGTGGTGGCCTCCCGAACACAAGAAACACCCATCGACAACACCGTGCCCAATACTCCTAGCCAAGAAGAAGCACAAGATTCTCCAACTGCTCCTGGAATTTCCGGAGGACCGGAAAATCCGGTTCAAACTGGAGTCGGAAATTCCGGTGATTCGGAATTTCCGGTCCATGAACCCGGAATATCCGGTCCTGCTGACATTTCCGGTGGCATCTCGCAAGGCCAAGATCAACCCTCTCCTTCACCTATGAAATTCATTCCAATGGTTGATCAAGGCCATCAAATCTGTCAAGGCGGAGACATGAATGATCAAGATGATCAAGCGATCCCTCCCACCACTCGGAGGGAAATCGAGATCCGCCGTTTGAATAGGGTTGGCACCTCACAAGAATTAAGAGCTCTATCTCTTGACAAGGTGCTTGGTGATGTGAGAAGCAAGGTCTCTACCCGAAGACAACTTGCAAGCTTTAGTGAACATCAAGCTCACATCTCCATGGTGGAACCCAAGAAGGTATTTGAAGCTCTTGAAGATAAAGATTGGCTTGATGCTATGCATGAAGAGCTCAACAACTTCGAGCGCAACAAGGTGTGGAAGTTGGTGGAAAGACCCAAAGATTGCCGCAATGTTATCGGCACCAAGTGGATTTTCAACAACAAGCAAGATGAACATGGCATGGTGGTGAGGAACAAGGCAAGATTGGTGGCTCAAGGTTACTCCCAAATTGAAGGCATTGACTTTGGAGAAACCTATGCGCCCGTGGCTCGACTTGAGTCAATTCGTATTCTTCTTGCTTATGCCTCTCATCATAACTTTAAGTTGCAACAAATGGATGTCAAATCCGCCTTTCTAAATGGTCCACTAAATGAACTTGTTTATATTAAGCAACCACCGGGGTTCGAGGACCTCAAGTATCCGAACCATGTCTACAAGTTGGTGAAAGGGGTTACGGTGCAGAAAACAATAATTTTTCTAGCGTACGAAACCCTAACTAGCCAGGATCTATCTATCTAGTACATGTGATAACGGTGGCGGAACGGGTTACATTACCTCCATGTAGACCGATAGCGGGGATTACGCTCCCGCACAAGCGTTGACGATGAAGTCGTACGTAGCCGACCTCGAGGTCGCGGAGAACTTGCCGCGATGATGAAGACGATGACGCCGGGGCGTCGACGGTGATCTGCGTCGACGGGCGTCGGGCGGAAGAAGGCGGGGCGCCGGCGGCAGAGGGGGAGGTGGCGCGGCGGCTGCAGGGGCGAGACGACGTCGCCCAGGCTCCTCAAAAAGAGTTACCTCCGAGCACTCACAAACATACGGAGCTTAGCGACAACCCCCGGTCATTCAGATCCAGCTGAAATCGCAGGGGTAGATCTTATTTGGAATCCCGCAGGGCAATGGTGCCCGGCGGTATAGCTTAGGTGGAGAGAGGGGGCAAAACGGACGGAGAAACAGCTCGGCCGGCCTGCAATACAATTAATTGTATTTTCTAATGAATTAATCCAATTAATATGCCTTGGTATATAAAGGGGGAAGGGGGTGTGCAAACCCCCTGGCTCCCCCATGTGGGACTAAAGGAGGAGAGGGGAGGGGGGGTTCGGCCGAACCCCCCTTGGGCTTCTCCTACTCCTAGTCCAACTCGGACTAGGAGGCCCAAGCCTCCCTTTCCTTGTGGGGTGCGGCTCCCCCCTCTTGGGCCCTCATAGGGCCCATGTAGGTGGGAGCCCCTTTTTTCCTCTATTTAATTAATATTAAATTAATATAAAAATCCCATTAATTCATAATTAATATATTTATATATAATTCAATATCCCATGACTCCGAAACTATTTCGGAACCACCCGAACAACTTTCGGACATTCCTGGAACCATTCCATACCTCCCCGGAACTCCTTCCGGACCACCGGAACTCTTTCCGGATCATTTCTCTCTCTCCAACAAATTCCTATAATATTCCAGAACCTATCTCCTGGTGTCGCTAAGACCTTAAGTTTGTTACGCTACGGTTCGAGAACACTCCAGACATGGTCGAGACACTCCGCTCACCAATGACCGTCAGGGATACCTGGAAGTATATGACGACCCCTGTGCATTCCACGAATATCGTCGTTGAACCATAAATATGACATTCATTCCCTTTGTCTCTGCGATACTACCTTGTCCGAGATATGATCGTAGACACACCGATGTCTTTGTTGTATCTCGTTACCGACGAAGGTTATTAACTCGTCTGCGATATTACATCTCCATGACCTAGTCATAAGCTGCGCAGCTATATAGATGCAATATCACCGAGTGGGCCCAGAGTATCTTTCCATTACAAGAATGAACAAATCCCGCTCTTGATCCTTACGTCTTGATGCTCTTTCGGAATACCCAAGATGGACACCGTTATTGTCATGCTATATAAGACACAACGTTTGATGCTCTCAAAGCACCCCTACGAAGCATCAATAAGTACGGTCTCACGGTATAAGGAATAAGCTATCATATTCTTATCTATTGCAAATGACAAACATCGTAATACGATCTTATTGCAATACTTTGCGTATGTCCATCACCTTATTCAACTAACAAGATGACCCCATTGTCAACCGACGTCATTGTCCTTGATCGGGAATCTCGATCAACTGTTGCCCAATGGACTAGCTCATATAGAGGCTTGCTAGGGACCTGGTTGTCTGTGTATCACACGTGTATCAAAAATTCCGATTAATACAGTTATAGCATAATACACAAACCTATTATAAACTTATGAGATAATGCAATAAATACTACTTATTTATTTGCCTCTAGGGCATATCTCCTTCAGTCTCCCACTTGCACTAGAGTACAAATAAACTAGCTGCATTTTACTTTATCAGAATCCCTTATCAAATAAGAATCATTTGATAATGCTTGCTTGTGGAAGAGTGTTACTGCACAATCCATGATTGTACATGCTTTTGCGATTCACTGATATCAACTTGCTTGATATCACCATGTTGTCCAACAACATATATGTAAATACCGTAACTACGTGACACTTCTGTTTCCCAGCGCTTACTCTGATTATACTAACCAGATAACTGCCCTGAAAGACATACTCAGCCATAGAGAGCCCCTTGTAACAATTACGAACTCGCGATATCTACATACTTTCACACCAATGTAGAAAACTTGACATTCTAATGTCAATCCAACAACTAACACACCTCTACTTCCAGTAAATTCTAAATTTACTTTTATAACTGCTCTTCTTCCAAGAACATCGGTCATATTTCATCGAGCAGATAATATGGTTTCTGTATGATGTCTAATATTACATAATAGACCCACATGTCATACAACCATTACTTTCATGCATCATTACTCTTAATGATCAATTGGATTTCAAAGGACCATCCTTTTGATTCTATTCTGACTCCTCAGATGTAATCCAAAACAACTCGACTAACTATTTAAAATTCCCGTTCTATTTCAAAATAGACACTAACTTTTAAATAGTTTCACAACTTCATCCTTCTCATCTATTCTACCGGTACAATTTCACAATGTGTTAAATACACAAGATGAATTCGGCTCCCACTCAAATTATGTCTCCACATATTTGATAACACGAGCTCCCACTCAAAAACATGTTATCCACATATTTGAGTTCCTAAGCTCCCACTCAAAAATATGTTCTTCACATATTTCACCTGAGTGAACTAACTATGACTCCCACTTAAATCGACATTTTGGTCAAGCCAAAATCATTGATCTATTATCAATTCGAGTTTAATACAAACTACAGTATTACATTAATACAAATCACTCAGACTTCAAGCATGTCTACATAAATGTAGTCAACAAATTTGATCTTGTCCAAGACACATTTCTTGACAAGACATGCTACCGCGTCTTTCTTATAGTCACATTTCTCATATAACACTTTATATGACGATTAAACAATCTTATTCCTCTAATAAGAATTGCAGCAACAGTTACTCTCTTAATCCTTTCAAATGTAACTTGGATTTCCAGGCTCAAAAAGCCTTTGTTCGTACTCTGCTATTTTCTCAACTTTCTTTGTATTCATATAGTGCACCTTGATCTGTCAACAAGATCTGAAACACTTAATACAGTGCTGTGACCTGACAACAATATTAAATATAACAACACTTTATTTAGAAGTTTCTTTCATGAAAGTGTTATCAGAAAACAATTTTCTAGTCTCCCTCACTCTTAATCACCAAATTTTCATTAGCAGACATATACTCTTTGGAACACCTTCCAACATAGGTCTGACACTTTATTCCAAACTTCTAATTCCAATCCATAAACCATAATTCGAAAAATCATCTTTTTCTCGGAATTACATAGACAACAAACTGAACTTTGTTTCTAATTGGTTTTGGAATACACTCCCATTCAATGCGAGTATTCTACAAAGATTTATTCATGTATATACCAAATTATCGTGTAATCATATACATGTCGACACTACTGTCGATCTCATGAATTCTTGTTGAGAAAAACATCTATTTTCTAAAGTGGACATCGACTATAATGTTTCGAACATATTAGGAGTTTCTAAGACTGATTCTGACAGACCACACTTTATTTAAAATAGAGCATGATTATAATTCCCCACATATCACTATATATGACATTATAATTTTGTGAAACGAATTTCCACAAGTCTTTTGTGTTGAAACCATAATTCAAAAATATTGTCCTTTGATCGAATCTTGTGAATACAATGTTCACTAATCTTTCTTCTGAAAAAACCCATTTGATCTATTATCAAATTAATTTCAGACTTTATGATTTGTCGGGCAAATACTCCTATTTACCAAAATCATAGGAGAATTCGGATCAAGCAATGAAACACCATTAATTAATCATTAAAAATGACACTCAATTAATTTCCTCTGGTATTGCAACTTCAATACTTGATTTCAAGCTTAATCAACTCAGCACTCGAAATACTTAAATGGACCAAAAACATCCATTACTTCTTTCATTGCTTTCATGACTAAACTCGATGGTGTTTGTTCTAGTAATAGAACTCTTATTCATAGGACACACTATTTTATCACTTCTACAATTATGAATACTTATCATACAATCAATGTAACTGAGATGTGGAACCTTTATTCATAATATAAAACAACTGACTTGTTCCATAACATAAAACAACTGAACTTGTCTTATTACATGAATAACTTTGTCTTGCAACAATCAAGACACACACACTCGCTCACTATTACAAAAGACCTTATCAAAAACTATTAATGATAACTATGATAACTTGAGGACGTGAACACCAAAAGGCCATCAACTCCTTGATTACCAGCTTCAGCGCCAGGTCACATCAAACTGCGCCGCATATATGTGATAATTAGGGCCTGTTTCACAAACAGAACAAGTATCAAATACTTCATCATATACCAAGAGGCGAATTCATAATTCTGCATATATCAAATATATACCTGTAGCATCGAAGATCTCTCCTTCGATGGAATCAACCTTCAGAGATTTGAATTCAGACACAAACTTGTAGAAGTTCATATCATCGGCCTTCAAAATGTACTTGCGCACATGCTTCTCATAGCTAGGAGGTAGAGATATCAGGACAGTCCGAATGGCACAAGAATCTGCCATCCAGTAATCGAAGACCATCGTCAGCTGGAAGTAGATGTCATACAATCTCTTCAAATGTGTCTTCAGACAGGTATGCTCCTCCATGTGAATGGTCTGGAACATTCTAAGCTGCCTGAATTGCCCACGCTTTAATTCATCCCGAAGTGTGTCTTTATCGCATCAATCATGACGCTTGGCTCCTTGCGTCGAAACAACTCTTTCAACTCGGGTGCCAGGCATACGCTCATGACGACCTTCACTTCCATGAAAATATCATGATGCTTACGGAACTCATCATCTTCCTCCTTGCTAGCAGAATCATCTGGTCTAACTCCTAACTAGTGTTCTAGGACATGTTTGTTGTGTTTGGAGAATGTTTCTAAAACCAATGTACCAGCTGATGAAGTTGGACCCGTCGGCTTCTAAGGTAGAATCCGAGCTCTTGAAGAAGTAACCGAAGTGCAGTTCCGTAGTCTCCAGATGTGATCGCAAAAGAGGTAAGATAAGTTTATAATATATAGGTGAGTTTTAGTTCTATAATCTCATTATCAAAACACACCACACCAAGATTATTATCCCTAAAAATAATAATGGCGATTACACGACCCTCATCCACCACACTACCCCCGATCATCTCACGGCCGGCAGCACAGCTTCAAAGGTGGACATAACATGTCGATCACAACAACTCTGTGACTCGTGCTCGATCTTTCGATCTTTCCGTGTTCCGAGGCCATATTTCTGGATATGCTAGGCTCGCCAATCAAACCTCGAAGACCCTGCGCGTGCAACATGGCTTACACCCACTGTATGCGAACGACGAGATGTGTGACACCCGATCATCACGGCCTGCCTCATAACGTAGAACTTTCTTGGTGGTGCGCAACGAGGGAGAACACAATTTTGGTATTTGTTAGGGATCATCCTATTTATGATGCTACCGTTGTATATCTAGTATATAAGCAATCAATAGGATGCACACACAACAACACACAATAATGATGCAATGAAGTGCGATGTGACATGGTCGATGCGCCTGGACCTTCATGGCGCCATGTGCCTGGCCCCCGGCGCCTCGGCATGGCTCCGAGTCTACAGAGCCCTCCATTGCCTCCGACAGTACGAGTAATATCAAAACTTACCGTAACCATGTCACATAAAATAACGCCTCTGCAAAACAAAGTTAGACGTCTCTAGCTTTATTTAGTTTTGCAAGTTTTACGTGGCATATAGGCTTATTCGTAAGAGAATCGCTTCCCTACCTACGAACTTTGTACCACAACGTCCATCGTATAATTGCATGTTTAAGCATCCCTTTCGGGCCCTCCATTGAAAATGCTTTGCCGACTAGAGAGAGAGAGACAGACACCCGCCAGCCACAGATACGGTGCAAGCCGTATGTCAGTAGTGGAACCAGTCTCGCGTAAGCGTACGCGTAAAGTCGGTCTGGGCCGCTTCATCAACTCAATATCGAAGGCATCGCAAGTGCACGCTAGAGGGTAGCAAATATAAGAAAGACGCCCTCATTCAACATGAGTTCTAACCGTACCAGCAGTACTACGCATAGATCGGCTCTGATACCACTGAAAGGGGTTACGGTGCATAAAACAATAATTTTTCTAGCGTACGAAACCCTAACTAGCCAGGATCTATCTATCTAGTACATGTGATAACGGTGGCGGAACGGGTTACATTACCTCCATGTAGACCGATAGCGGGGATTACGCTCCCGCATAAGCGTTGACGATGAAGTCGTACGTAGCCGACCTCGAGGTCGCGGAGAACTTGCCGCGATGATGAAGACGATGACGTCGGGGCGTCGACGGTGATCTGCGTCGACGGGCGTCGGGCGGAAGAAGGCGGGGCGCCGGCACCAGGGGTGGTGCGCCGGCGACAGAGGGGGAGGCGGCGCGGCGGCTGCAGGGGCGAGACGACGTCGCCCAGGCTCCTCATAAAGAGTTACCTCCGAGAACTCACCAAGATACGGAGCTTAGCGACAACCCCCGGTCATTCAGATCCAGCTGAAATCGTAGGGGTAGATCTTATCTGGAATCCCGCAGGGCAACGGTGCCCGGCGGTATAGCTTAGGTGGAGAGAGGGGGCAAAACGGGCGGAGAAACAGCTCGACCGGCCTGCAATACAATAATTGTATTTTCCAATGAATTAATCCAATTAATATGCCTTGGTATATAAAGGGGGAAGGGGGTGTGCAAACCCCCTGGCTCCCCCATGTGGGACTAAAGGAGGAGAGGGGAGGGGGGGTTCGGCCGAACCCCCCTTGGGCTTCTCCTACTCCTAGTCCAACTCGGACTAGGAGGCCCAAGCCTCCCTTTCCTTGTGGGGTGCGGCTCCCCCCTCTTGGGCCCTCATAGGGCCCATGTAGGTGGGAGCCCCATTTTTCCTTTATTTAATTAATATTAAATTAATATAAAAATCCCATTAATTCATAATTAATATATTTATATATAATTCAATATCCCATGACTCCGAAACTATTTCGGAACCACCCGAACAACTTTCGGACATTCCTGGAACCATTCCATACCTCCCCGGAACTCCTTCCGGACCACCAGAACTCTTTCCGGATCATTTCTCTCTCTCCAACAAATTCCTATAATATTCCAGAACCTATCTCCTGGTGTCGCTAAGACCTTAAGTTTGTTACGCTACGGTTCGAGAACACTCCAGACATGGTCGAGACACTCTGCTCACCAATGACCGTCAGGGATACCTGGAAGTATATGACGACCCCTGTGCATTCCACAAATATCGTCGTTGAACCATAAATATGACATTCATTCCCTTTGTCTCTGCGATACTACCTTGTCCAAGATATGATCGTAGACACACCGATGTCTTTGTTGTATCTTGTTACCGACGAAGGTTATTAACTCGTCTGCGATATTACATCTCCATGACCTAGTCATAAGCTGCGCAGCTATATAGATGCAATATCACCGAGTGGGCCCAGAGTATCTTTCCATTACAAGAATGAACAAATCCCGCTCTTGATCCTTACGTCTTGATGCTCTTTCGGAATACCCAAGATGGACACCGTTATTGTCATGCTATATAAGACACAACGTTTGATGCTCTCAAAGCACCCCTACGAAGCATCAATAAGTACGGTCTCACGGTATAAGGAATAAGCTATCATATTCTTATCTATTGCAAATGACAAACATCGTAATACGATCTTATTGCAATACTTTGCGTATGTCCATCACCTTATTCAACTAACAAGATGACCCCATTGTCAACCGACGTCATTGTCCTTGATCGGGAATCTCGATCAACTGTTGCCCAATGGACTAGCTCATATAGAGGCTTGCTAGGGACCTGGTTGTCTATGTATCACACGTGTATCAAAAATTCCGATTAATACAGTTATAGCATAATACACAAACCTATTATAAACTTATGAGATAATGCAATAAATACTACTTATTTATTTGCCTCTAGGGCATATCTCCTTCAGTTGGATAAGGCACTCTATGGCCTTAAACAAGCCCCACGAGCGTGGTACGAGCACCTTAGAGAACTACTTGTAGACCGTGGATTTCAAGTTGGGGAAATCGACCCCACACTTTTCACTAAGAAAGTTAATGGAGAGCTTTTCATTTGTAAATTATATGTGGATGACATTATATTTGGATCGACTAACAAAGCATTTAACGAAGAATTCTCTAAGCTTATGACTGACAGGTTTGAGATGTCTATGATGGGTGAGATGAAGTTCTTCCTCGGATTTGAGATCAAACAATTGAGGGAAGGAACGTTCATCAACCAAGCAAAGTACATTCATGACATGCTCAAGAAGTACGAGTTGCTTGAGTGTAACATCCTGGGATTTGAAAAATCAGAAAAATTTAAAACTTTTTAAAATTACTTTGTGTGTTACTTCTAAAAGAGTATTCAAGCATTGCATTCATGCACTCATGCATTCATGCATCAACATCATTTCATCTTGTTGCTTAAATTAAATAAGAGTTTGAAATTTAATATTTATTTATATGTTGTTTGGAAATTATTCCATAAACATGTTATTTGTATCTTTTATAATATTCCAATTTATTTAATTTTATTTTTGGGCAAGAATACTACCAAAAAGTTCTAAATTAAATTAGCTTTCCAAAACATATTTTTATGAATTTTTCTGAAAAGTTTTGGTTAAGTTTAAAAATCAAATTTGAATTAAAAGTTTGAAAACAGAAAATGATTTGCCAAAAAAAAAGGAGAAGAACAACCCGATCCAATCTGGGCCGAAGCTCATTTCCTCCCTCTCACGCGCGCAGCAAGTTGTGGCCCAGCAGCAGCCCGCTTCCCCCTCTCTCTCACTGACGTGCAGGACCCACTTGTCATCCCCGTCGTCGTGCCTTCAACCTCTCACAGGAGATCTTCCCGGACGAGTTCGTTCCGATTTCGCCTCGCATCCGACCCGTGCGAGACACGAAGTCCCTCCCCGGTGCCCCTATATAAACCCCAGCCCCGGCCGCGTCTCCCTCTCCCCGAAACCCTAGACTCACCGCCCCCGGGCTGCTCACAATCTCCCGCCGCCGTCCGCCGTTTCCGCCGGCGAAAAACGTCGAGTTCCGGTGAGCCTCTTCAACCCCGAGACCTCCTAATGCCCTCTACCTCCTTGATGACCCCATGAGCGTCTCCGTGACATCTTGTTCTCTCTGGTTGCTTCCTAGAACGACATATCCGTCCGTGACCGAAGACTACCGCCGCCGGTTGCCGCTCCGACGAGGAAATTGGAAGAATGCCGCAGCACCGAGGACCCCGAGCTCGCCATCATCACCCCCTCTTCGCCCGCAATCTCCTGGTACCCTCCTTCTCTTACCTAGACTCATAGAGCGTTACGACCCGCGACACCGGCCATGGCGCCACCGCGGGAAGAGTTCACCGGCGCTTCTCCGGCCGGCCGCGCCGCCAGTTCTAGGTCGGGTAGATCTGGGCCGTTAGATCGCCATCTAACGACTGCCTTTTAATGATCTCTCTGAACCGGTACCGTCCAATCAGAGGCAGCCACGCGGATGTACAGTCAGCGCCTCGTCAGCAGCACAGTCAGCGCCACGTCAGATTTGTTTTTCTGCGATTTTTCTTAAATAGATTAAAACTGGCAGTTTTGTAGAAAAGCCCCTGTATCTTAAATCTAGACCGGATATAGTGCTAGCCGTAGGAGTGTGTGCAAGATATCAGGCGGCTCCTAAAGAAAGCCATGATATGGCGGTCAAGAGAATCTTTAGATATTTGGCTTATACCCCAACCTTTGGATTGTGGTACCCCAAGGATGCAAATTTCTCATTATGTGGGTACACGGATTCCGATTGGGCGGGAGATCATGATGATAGGAAGTCAACCTCCGACGCTTGTCAATTTATTGGGAGGTCCTTGGTAAGTTGGTCTTCTAAGAAGCAAAATTGTATATCTCTCTCCACCGCCGAAGCCGAGTATGTTGCCGCCGCAATTTGTTGCACTCAGTTGCTATGGATTAGGCAAACTTTAAAGGAGTACGGAGTCGATTGCGAGAAAGTGCCTCTTCTATGTGACAACGAAAGTACCATCAAGATTGCTTACAACCCGGTGCAACATTCAAGAACCAAGCATATTGAGATCCGCCATCATTTCATAAGAGATCATGTGGCCCGAGGAGACATTGACTTATCATATGTGGGCACAAGAGATCAATTGGCGGATGTCTTCACGAAGCCCCTTGAGGAAGGAAGGTTTTGCTTTTTGAGGAATGAGCTAAATATCATTGATTCGAGTTCCTTAGCTTGATCGCTTGCACACTCACCTAGGGCGTAATTGCATCTTATCTTGTTTAGATGTAGGCATGGAAATAGGGGGAGTGCGGTCCTAATACATTGGACCATCCCTCCCCCCATTATGTCGATAGCAAGTGTTCTTTTATCTCTATATTCATTCTTATGACTAATGAGCTAAAACGACGAGTATTGGTTATGTACCCAAGATACATCTTCGCGGTAACATGCCATACACTCCTACATGGTGGCCTCGGCCACCGACCTCTTCTCTTTGAAGAGTTGGTTTTATTTGGAGCTTATTGTTGCTATTTGCCCTCCTTTTCATGCATGTGGGAAACCTACTCAACTTGGCGCTTTATGTTTCGATTTGGTAGTTGTGAGTTGAGTATGGTGTACCAATGACAGTTTGGAAATCTATCCCAAGCCTACTTCCCCCTGAAAACATTTCTCTCTATTGCACACAAGTCATCCATTTGAAAACTGGGATTTTGGTTCAGCAGGTCGGAATATCCGATTCATTTATGAATCGGAATATCCGGACTCGGAATTTCCGGTGTAAGTTACACTCGGAATATCCGGTCGGGCGGTTTGTCCAAAAATATAAGGGCAGGCTAGGGGTGAAGGGCTCATTAGTGCCCTTCTTCCATCCCCGACCTCCCTCTCCTCCTCCTCCCCGGATCTGCTCCTCCTCCGCCCCGGGAACTCACTCCTCCAAGCAATGGCCTCAATGGATGAGGGTAACTTCACTTTTCTTCTTCCTTATGTGCTTGCACTTGGATCTTGATGTGGAGTTATTTGTTTCAATATTGCTTGGTAGAGATTGTTCCTAGCACTATTCCCTGCCATCTACATACATTAGTTTTGCATTGTGTTGGATCGATCTAGTTTTAGACCGAGTCAATCTCAGATCTGCACTGTTTCTGTCTGACTCGGAATTTCCGATTCAGTGTGACTCGGAATTTCCGGTCTTGTCTGAACCGGAATTTCCGAGTCAAACACTGCAGTTTTAAGATTAACTCATGTTTAACTACATATGATTCATCAAATGCCTAACTAATGTGTGTATAATCTCCTGACTTGTGTGCACTTACCTTATGCTACCCACTATGCTCAAATTCACAGGTTCTAGTGGGAGTCCGTTCGCTGGGGCATCAAGTAACACATCAAGGGCACCTGTCCACAAGAACCCTGTCAACAAGGGTAAGGGTCCTGCCTCCTCCAGCAATCCACCTATTCAAAGGCAGAAGAAAGTTGTTGCTAGCAAGCCAGCATCCAAGAAAAGGAAGAATGCTCCTATTCCTCAACGTCAGAACTACTCCAAGATGAACTCTGTTGAATATTCTCAGCTCAGACAAGGGGATTGGTACCTCAGGCCAAGGGACAACTCTCTGGATGATCGCAGCTATTGGTGCCAAGAGCAAGAGCACATACTCGTGGACCTCTACCTCTCTCTGTCGAAGCCCATTCGACCTATGCATCCGTTTGATCTTGCAACTCTGCAGAAGAAAGCCTCCTTTGTTGAGGCTATTCACATTGTCAAGACCATGGGCTTGGAGAGGCTGGTGCTCACCCGCTGTCCTTACAACTTCCAGCTTGTGATGCAGTTCTTTGCCACCCTAGTGATCAAGGGTGACTCGAAGAAGACTATGAAGTGGATGACTGGGGAATCTTTCTGTGAGTCCAACTTTGAGGAGTTTGCCAAGGTTTTGGGCTACAGGTTTGATGGTGACAATCCTCAAGGCTTTCGCATGCACAACCCTTACAAGCTCACCAAGAAGCAAACAACACACTTATATGGTGAGGGAGCCACCCCTGGCAATTCTCGTGACTTGCTTCCACTTTATGATGTTCTTGTGTGCATCCTGCGTGAGAACATTGCACCAAGTGGTGGCAACAACGACAATGTGGTGACCCCTCTATGCAACTTGCTCCTTCATGCCAACCGCATTGTGGAGGACACTGGTTCTGATGCTGACTGGAGTGTAGATGTTATGGATTACATCTACAATGAGATGTTTGAAGCCATGACCACCAGGGTCACTATTCCCTATGCTCCTTACATCATGAAGCTTATCAAGTTCAAGTTCCCTGACTATAACTTCAGCAATGGTGAGATGGAGCCGCATGACTTCAAGAAGCTCTATGAGAAGAAGACAGTGGTCAAGCCCCCTCCTAGGCCTTCTACTAGCTCAGCTCAGGGTGGATCTTTCATGGGTGATACTAGGAGGGCTGCTGCTCTTACGTCCTAGCCACTCATGCGAAGGTAAAGAAGCTGAATTGGTTCCAACGCAACATCCTTTGCATGAATGTGGACATCCGCAAGGAGCAATACACTGCCTACAAGGATCGCCGTCAGCAGGCCTACAAGCAAGACTTGATCCTTCATCATGCGTCTGGCTCTCCTGCTCCTGCAGAACTCTCTGATCCTCTGACCTTTGCTCAGTGGAACCAGGGTTCTTTGGCTCCGTGGACTCAGATTGACCATGACCTTGGCGGCAGCTCATACACCACTGGACATGATTATGATGATGAGGATGAAGATGATGATGCGGAGGCAGAGTATGAGGAGGATGATGAGGATGATGATGATGGTGATGATGATGATGATGATGATGAGGAGACCCCCTCGGACTGAAGACCTCCATGGGACGTAGCATCGCTCCTCTTTCTTTTTTGGCGTTTAGATGCCAAAGGGGGAGAAGTTGCTCTAGTAGGAAT
The DNA here is from genome assembly GCA_026929855.1 of Poa annua. Taxonomy (NCBI): domain Eukaryota; kingdom Viridiplantae; phylum Streptophyta; class Magnoliopsida; order Poales; family Poaceae; genus Poa; species Poa annua. The sequence goes on along the minus strand of CM049431.1, from coordinate 70,209,924 downwards.
TCTTCGGGGATTTGAAAGGGGTCGGGCACAAGCATATGCGTTTACCATTTATTTGCGCTTGTGTCCATTTATCTTGTTTGAAGTTATTTGTTAAACTCTTTTATTCTCTATTTGTGATGACTATGTGTATTGAGACGACAATGTTATGCTATCCTTCTACTATGGTTGAGACTTCAAATTTATTGTGTGTGTATTCTCTTCATATCCTATATACACAAGGTATGAAAATCTATCAAGTCTCAAATGCTACCATAACCTTACATTGTGTCTCTTTCCTCCTATGTGATATCTTGTGTTTGTTGTTATAAAATTGCTCCTATCCTTTGCCATATTGTGTTGCTTACATGCACTTGTTTAGGGGGAGCCATTTTCTGTCAAAAACATGATATTGCATTTTGTTTCTTTGCAAATCTTGGTATTGTCATCTAATACCAAAAAGGGGGAGATTGAAAGAACATTTCTTAATCCCTAGTGTTTTTTGTGTTAGTTAACAATTCCAAAGATATACTAATCCTATTGCTAAGTATTTCAGTTTGGGTGAATTGCATATCACATATCCCAAAGCCAAAATGTAGAGAAAAAGAGTTTCTGGAATTCTTCCCAGAATCGGATTATTGGAACCGGAAATTTCCAGGATCGGAAATTTCGGGTCTCCTATACCTAACAGAAAAATGGCTAAGGAAAAATCAGAAAGTGGTTCTGACTTCAACCGGAAATTCCGCTCGGAAATTTCACTGACTCGGAATTTCCGAGTCACTCTTAGAAAATTGGCTAAGTCAAGTTCAGAAAGTGGTTCTGACTTCAACCGTAAATTCCGCTCGGAAATTTCACTGACTCGGAATTTCCGAGTCACCCTCAGAAAATTGGCTAAGTCAAGTTCAGAAAGTGGTTCGGACTTCAACCGGAAATTCAGCTCGGAAATTTCACTGACTCGGAATTTCCGAGTCACCCTCAGAAAATTGGCTAAGTCAAGATGTCAAAGTGGTTCTGATCTCAACCGGAAATGTCATGGGATATGGAGGTGGGGGACAATTTTACCTCGGATTTCTTTGCCATGAGACATCTTGGATTCTTGATGATGGGGCTCTCGTTTGGTGAGGAGAAGAGTGACGGAGGTGTGGAGGAAATGGCTAGTGCGTCCACTTGCGTTGGGGTATCCTCCTTGTCACTATCTTCATCATCGGTGGGATATTGCTCTTGAGTTAACAAGACAATCTTTTGGTTCTTCTTGAAGTAGTGCTTCTTCATGGGCATGGGCCCCTTGCCCTTCGTCTTGGCCACGAGCCTCCCACCATGATCCTCTCTTCTTTCTCATGGGCAATCTACAACAAAGTGGCTTTTGTCATCACAATTATAGCAAAGCCTCACCTTGTTTCTTGGCTTTCCTCCATTGGAAGGGAACTTCTTGTCAATCCTCGCTTTGGCCCTTCCGGGGTTCTTCCAAAACGTTCTTGTCGCAAGACCCATGTGTTGGGTGAGAGTACTTGAGAGAGTCTCACTAGATAGCTCGACTTGATCATCATACTCATCTTCATCCTCTTCTTCAACGGTAGCCTTCAAGGCAATTGAGGCATGCTTGTGCATCCCTATGGCTCTTGCTCTTGCATCTTGTGCAATCTTGGAGGCCACCTTGTAAGCGGTCATCTCTTGCATGACTTCATTGGATGTCATCTTCGCAAAGTCATGTCTCCCTTGGAGGGTCTTCAAGTCCGTTTCCTTAAAGGGCAAGAGAGCGGTCACGAACTTCCTCTTGATCCAAGCGTCATCAATTTAGACCGCACCGAGGTTCTTGAAGGTGTTAGCAATCAACATCAACCTCCGATACATGTCCTCATGAATTTCTCCATCCAACTTGTAGAACCCTTCAACCTCATTGCATAAGGCATCATACCGGTTCTTCTTCATGCTCTCATTGCCGACAAAGATGTCGGATATAGCATTCCGTACTTCTTTGGCGGTGGAGAATTGTTGAATAAGAGGCATGTACTTCTCTCCAACGACCATTTCGAGTTGATGAAGAGCGGTGGCATTGAGTTGACTATCAACCACTTCTCTTCTTGTCAAGTTGGTTGGATCATGGGCCTTGAATCCTTCTTCAATGATGCGCCATAGCTCAATGGAGGCACTACATAAATGAGACTTCATTTGAAATTGCCATTGAGAGAAATGAGTAGGTTTGAGCTTAGGAGGATCACTTCTAAAGTTTACATGAGGGTGAGGGATAGAAGGGTTAGGAGAGTGATTATGGTTAACATTATGAAATTCCTCTCCTTTGAGGGAATTAGAGGAGCTAGGTGATTCATCCTTTTCCGCCTTCCCGGGGGAAGCACTTGGAGGAACATCTTTGGACCCATCCGAAGATGACTCCTTAGAGTTCTCACCGTGCTCCTTAGGAGGAGGAGAGGGAGAAGTAGCCTCGGGCTCCTTAGACTTCAAGAGTGCCATGATCATCTCATTCATCTTGAGGAGTTGGGCCTCCAAGGACGATCTCATATCAATAAGATCGGCCATGGTTGCCCCTTTGGCTAACGCCACCTTCTCCGCCTCTAATTTCTCACGGGCGGCCCTCTCGGCATAGGATTCCGTCATCATTGCACTTAGGCGGTTAAGCCCTTAAAAGTGAACAAGGCTCTGATACCAATTGAACGGGAATCCGGCACCTAGAGGGGGGGCGGGTGAATAGGTGCTATTACAAGTTTTAGGTCTTATCAAATTTAGGCTCAACACAAAGGTAAATTCTTTAGATATGCAAATACGGTGAATTTACCTAAATGACAATCTAAGCAATAACAAGATAAACAAGGTAACAAGACAAGCAAGTAAGGGAGCAAAGATAAGGGGAACCAAGTGAAGCACGCGGAGACGAAGATGTAATCCCGAGTTCCACCCAAGGGTGTACGTCTCGTTTGGAGAGGAGTGCGCTACCACAACAGGTTAGCCGCAACGCCACAAAGGCTCACCTTCTTCTCCGATGAACTCAACCACAAAGGTTGCGATTCCACCTTCCACTATTGATCCCCTTTTAGGGCGGAGATCGAATCCCTTACAAACGCTTGAGGCACGCACCCACAACTTAATTGGGGGCTCTCAAGATGATCACAAAAGGTCAAGGACCACAAAAGGTCAAGGCAACACCAAGATTACAACAATGGTGAACTAGGTTTTCCCACCGGAAACCCTAGCCACAAAATCCCCAAATGAATGGAGAGGAAATGCAAATTCCTTCGGTGAAGATGTAGATCCGGGCCTTCTTCTTCAATCCTCCGAAGATCAATGAATTTGGGTGGAGGGATTGAGAGATCTTGTTGATTTGAGCTTTCAAGAATGGTAGGAGAGAGAAAATCTGAGAGCTAGCTGTTCTTGAGTGAGTGAGGGGGTATACTCCCTCCCCAAATCTGGCCGTTGGCTGCCTCGGGGACCCGGAAATTCCGGTATAAGTGGCACCCGGAAATTCTGAGTCACCCGGAATATCCGAGTCGGTGAAATATCCGAGTTGAATTTCCGGTTGAGATCAGAACCACTTTGACATCTTGACTTAGCCAATTTTCTGAGGGTGACTCGGAAATTCCGAGTCAGTGAAATTTCCGAGCTGAATTTCCGGTTGAAGTCCGAACCACTTTCTGAACTTGACTTAGCCAATTTTCTGAGGGTGACTCGGAAATTCCGAGTCAGTGAAATTTCCGAGCGGAATTTCCGGTTGAAGTCAGAACCACTTTCTGAACTTGACTTAGCCAATTTTCTGAGGGTGACTCGGAAATTCCGAGTCAGTGAAATTTCCGAGCGGAATTTCCGGTTGAAGTCAGAACCACTTTCTGATTTTTTCTTAGCCATTTTTCTGTTAGGTATAGGAGACCCGGAATTTCCGATCCTGGAAATTTCCGGTTCCAATAATCCGATTCTGGGAAGAATTCCAGAAACTCTTTTTCTCTACATTTTGGCTTTGAGATATGTGATATGCAATTCACCCAAACTGAAATACTTAGCAATAGGATTAGTATATCATTGGTATTGTTAACTAACACACAAAACACTAGGGATTAAGAAATGTTCTTTCAGCTATGTTGCTAAGGAGAAGAAGAAGATCAAGAAGAAGGCCAAGCCCGCAGAAGCCAAGAAAGATGACATTGCAAGTGGAAATACCACAAGGGGCACTCCCACTCGTGATGAGTTTGCGGACATATCTAACCCCAATTATGCTTTATATGTTGATTATTATGGGGATGTCTATGCTAGATACATTGGTCCCTTTGATGGCTATCTGGGGTGACTCGGAAATTCCGAGTCAATGAAATTTCTGAGCTGTTTTTCCGGTTCGAGTCAGAACCACTTCCTCTTCTCTCCTTAGCCAATTCTGGAGTGGTTTTCTGGGTGACTCGGAAATTCCGAGTCAATGAAATTTCCGAGCTGATTTTCCGGCTCGAGTCAGAACCACTTTAGAACTTTTCCTTAGCCAATTTTCTGGTAGAATTTTCCGACTTGGGAATTTCCGGCTGCAATAATCCGGTTATGGGAATATTTCCAGAAACTCTTTTTCTTTACATTTTGGCTTTGGAGTAAGTGATATACAGCTCACACAAACTGAAATACTTAGCATTAGGATTAGTACATTATTGGTATTGTTAACTAACACTCAAAACACTAGGGATTAAGAAATGTTCTTTCACCTGTAGCAATTGCAAATTGTGAGGACACAAATATACAAACTGTGGTAAATCATTGAGACCTGATCTTGCAATGAGGAGAAGCCAGCATAAAGTAACTGAACTATTAAGTTAGTGAACAATGTGTTTCTTTGTTGTTTGTATACGGTGATTTTCTATAGACAAACATGGCCATTCCTGCAGGAGCTGGACCTAGTAGCATTGTATCTCATGCTCAAGCTGCACCTCAAAGGCAAGAACCTGCTCCTGATGCAGCAAGATCTTCATTTGTTCCTCCAAGATCTTCTAATGATGGAGGAGATCCGACTGCTTCATCTAGTTCAGCTCCAAGGACATGGACAGAGAGAAGGGGATTCATGGCATATTTCACAGCTGAGGCTAATGCTAGTGCTGGAAGGGATCCTAATGTTGGCCCTCTAAATGGTTGATGTAGTATAACAGAATGTTGTATGGAAAACATGTTATTTTCCTTTGCTGTTGAACCTCCAAATGCTGCCATTTTGTTGTGATGGTGAACCTGTAGAGGGATATGTTAAACCTCTTATTTTGCTACTATGTATTGCACTGATCTGGTATTGTGGTTATTATGTGCACGTAATGGTCTCCCTATGCATCCAAAAGGTGTCGAAAAGTTGTCGACGAGTTGTCGATAAGTTGTCGACAAGTTTTCGAGACCTTTCCACCTATGAGCTATGCATCCAAAAGGTCTCGACAACTTGTCGACGACTTGTCGAGAAGTTGTCGAGATCATTACACCTATGAGCTATGCATCCAAAAGATATCGACAAGTTGTCGACGAGTTGTCGACAAGTTGTCGAGACCTTTCCACCTATGAGCTATGCATGCAAAAGGTCTCGACAACTTGTCGACGACTTGTCGAGAACATTCCACCTATGCATCCAAAAGGTCTCGACAACTTGTCGAGAAGTTTATCTTCCTGACATATTTATCTCTAGGCGGCTAGTCCTAATAATGAGATAATCTGGCTCTGATACCAATTGAACGGATAGACGTCGCCTAGAGAGGGGGGGGGGGGGGGGGGTGAATAGGCGATTTAAAACTTTTTCTAAGGAGCCGGACTATCCGGTCCAAGAAAGACCCGAATATTCCGGTATGCTTGATAAAGGCGGAATAAAACTAGTGTTTTACTTTAACAAGCATACAACCTAAATATACTAGGTTCACCTATGTGCGCCAACAACTTATGCTAAGAAATATAAGTAACAAGGTCATAGCAAGATGGATGACTTCAAGCACGAAGGCTATCACAATGAAATGTGCATAAGTTAAGAGCTCGAGTATAGAAATAACCGAGGCACGCGGAGACGAGGATGTATTCCCGAGTTCCACCCAAAGGGTGTACGTCTCGTTTGGAGAGGTGTGCGCTACCACAACAGGTTAGCCGCAACACCACAAAGGCTCACCTTCTTCTCCTGATGAACTCAACCACAAAAGGTTGCGAGTTCACCTTCCACTATTGATCCCCTTTGGGGCGGAGATCGAATCCCGTACAACACTCTTGAGGCACACACCCACAATTTAATTGGGGGCTCCCAAGTCTTGAGGCACACACCCACAACTTAATTGGGAGCTCTCAAGTGACCACAAAAGGTCTTGGCCACAAAACGCCGACCACAAAAGGCGATTAGGGTCCAATGACCCATGAGTAACAAGCTCACAAGTATCACCACCATGAATCCTCGTGGAGGGCTCAAACCGATGCAATGCAATGGCAAGAGCACACGAAGTGTTCAAGTCCTTCACTCTCAAATTCCAACAAAGCAACAAATGCTTATGGGGGAATAAGAGAGGAAGAACAAAGAAAACCACAAAGGAGTTAAATCCTTCATTCCCAAATCCCACCAACATCAACTAATGCTTATGTGAGGAGAAGAGAGGAAGAACAAAGGAGAAGAACCACCAAGGAAATCCAAGATCTAGATCCACTAGGTTCCCCTCACTTAGAGGAGAGATGGATTGGTAGGATTGTAGATTTAGATCTCCTCTCAACTTTCCCTAAAGAATATGCAAGATTCTATGGAAGGATTGAGAGGGAAGTGAGCTTTCCAAGGACAACGATTGAGTAGGAGAGAGAATAAAAACATGTTGCCTTGTATTCCTTAAGGAAGAAGAAGGGGAGGGGTATTTATACCCCTCCCAGAAATCTGACCGTTTTCTGCCCGTTGGGTCGGAACTTCTGGCCACTTAGCCCGGAACTTCCTGTCTCCCGGAAAGTTCTAGCCAAAGTTCCGGCCAAACTTACGGTTTGGCCAGGGTGCGAACAAATCCATACTTAGCGAAAAACTCAGTCATTCAGATGCGGAACTTCTGGTTGTAGGCCGGAACTTCCGGTTGCCCGCAAAGATCCAGCCAAACTTCCGGACAAAGTTCCGGTTTGGCTAGGGCGTGAGCAAATCCAGACTTATCGAAATTCTCAGCCATTGAGATGCGAGACTTCCGGATGTAGACCGGAACTTCCGGTCGCCCGGAAAGATCCGGCTAAACTTCCGGACAAAGTTCCGGCTTTGCCCGAGTGTGGGCACATTCTGACTTAGCGAAAATCTTGATTGCGTCTAGCCCGGGACTTCCGGTCGCTAGTCCGGAACTTCCAGTTACCCAGAAAGTTCCGGTCAAACTTCCGGACAAAGTTCCGCACACGCCAGGAGGCCTCACCAAAACTGAAATTACTTTTCCAAATGAACTCTAAATGAGGTGAGACCAATTTTGTTGGAAATATAGCGACGGTAAGCATTGCATCCCATAAAAAGAGTAAAATCGCCACACATGGCAAGGTGTGTAACTTTTCTCACGGTAGAATCGAAATATTTCCGCCACTGAAAACGCAACAAGTTTTTCAAAGGAAAACCGTTTTTGATGAACTGGAGCTGGACATGGAGATGAACCAAGCTCTAATTCCTCACCAACATAAAAGCCAAATAAGAACCAAGAAATACGATATACCAAGTATGCAAAGGTTTAAGCTCTCCACAACGATGCGATCAAGTTACTCACTTGAGAACCCCTCTTGATAGTACGCATATCTATCCTATAGACCTATCAAGATCATACCTTTGCCTTGAGCATTCCACCTGAGTTGGATGATGACTATCTTTATATCTTCAAGTGGTTTATCTTTCTTGATTGCGTGTACAAGCGCATGCTTGATTAAGACTTCTCCAAATACTCCCCCATGCTCATAATGAGAGAGTCTCGCTTAGCTCCGTCTTCATGTATCCATTGCAGGTATCAATTATAGGATCTCTTCAAGAAGCTTCTCTTGGTCTTGCACATCTCAACTTGATGAAGATCACCACATGACGTCATCCTCCATGAGCTATATGAAATCTTCATTTGATGCAAGCCCATGGGAAGATACATAACCCCATATACCACACACACATATATAATGGGTTAGTTCACAAAGCTATACGGACAAGTGTTTACCATCCCAAGAGATACATGATCGCTCTTGGTACATCTTGTAGCTTTGTGTGTTGATCAACATCTTGATCAACCTTGTATCCTCCAACATTTCTTCACTAATATGATGTCTTGAATCCTTCAAGACATACTATCAATAAACTTCACTCAACACAAGAGCTCCACTATTCTCATGGAAATGATCTATAAGAATATCTCAATGCAAACATTAGTCCATAGGGATTGTCATATAATTAACAAAACCACACATGAGAGAAAATGCTCTTTCAACTGACACTTTGGCATCTTGTTACGGCTAATAGGTTTTAACAACTCCACGCAAACAACTATTCTCCCATAAGCATTTTTCTTTAATGCCTCTTAGCTAGGCTTGATAGTTGTAATGATGCTCTCATGAAAATAGAAAACGAGGCAAAAGGAGCATCAAAAAGCAAATACAAAACACATTTAAGTCTAACCCACTTCCTATGCATAGGAATCTTGTAAACAAATAAATTCTCAAAGAACAAAGTGACAAGCATAGGAAGATAAAAGAATAACAACTTCAAACCTTTTAGCATATAGAGAGGTGTTTTAATACCATGAAAAGTTCTGCAACCATATTTTCCTCTCTCATAATAATTTTCAATAGCATCATGAATAAACTCAACAACATAACCATCACATAAAGCATGCTTTTCATGATCTACAAACACATAATTTTTATCAAGCTCCATAATAGTGGGATAAAAACGTTCAAACCCACTTTTAACAATTTTATAACAAGACGATTGATCATTCTCAAGAGACATGGGACTACTAGATAAAGTCAAAACCCTTCCAATGATCTTAGATTTGAGCTCTATATATTATTGCTTATATTGTATCTACAAGTTGTATGCACATGCCATTTTTCGGAACCGATGGCCCCAAAAGGACATTAATTGGGATAACCGGAGGGATGGCTGTGATGTGAGGATCACATGTTTTCACCAAGTGTTAATGCTTTGCTCCGGTGCTCTATTAAAAGGAGCACCTTAATTACCAGTAGTTTCCCTTGAGCCCCGCTGCAAACGGGCTGGTAGGACAAAAGATGTTATGCAACTTTCTCATTGCGAGCACGCACAATTATATATGGAAAACATGCCTATATAGTTAATAATCTGTATATTCTTACTTAATGTTATTTTAACGATGACAATTGCCCAACTGTAATTTGTTCACCCGACACTTGTTCTTGAGAGTTACCACTAGTGCAGATAGCTGGGAACCCCGGTCCTTCTGTCATCATCATTGCTTTCCCGTCAACTCAACGCAAACAACTATTCTTTGGTGCTATTGTCTCTTTGTCACTGTTACTACTACTTTCATATTATTGCCGCTTTCCCACCACTCTTGTTGCTAGTGCTTTTCCAGGTGCAGCTGAATTGACAACTCCGATGTTTAGACTTATAAGTATTCTTCGTCTCCCCTTGTGACAAATCAATAAATTTGGGTTTTACTTCCCTCGAAGACTGTTGTGATCCCCTATACTTGTGGGTCATCAAGACTATTTTATGACGCTGTTACCGGGGAGGCATAGCTCTACTCACAAGTTCCCCTGGGGAGTACACTCTACCTCTCTCTGTTTTTATTTTATTGAATTTTATTTTCTTGTCTATTATATTTGTGCTTAGTTTATTTCTGTTTAGTTTTGTTTTGTTTAGTTTACTTTTGTCTAGTTTATTTTTGTTTAGTTTATTTTTGTCTTGTTTTATTTTTCTTGTATAACCAAAAAACCATAAGAAATTTAAAACCCAAAAATTAAAAAAATGTTCTATGTCAGAACTTAATGAATTATAGAGAATCACATAAAGGGAAAGTCATGAGAGGCGTGATTGTTAAGTTGAATACAATTGCTAAAGTTTTGCTTAAACGCCATGATATAAATTGTTGCTCTAAACAGGATACTAAACATACGAAATTCCAATGTGGCTTTAGTAAAGAAGTTTTAATTATGAACTATCATTGGAACAACTATATTGACCTTGGATTTGAAAAAGTAGAACAATTTTATCTATTTATGGGAGTTTCTGAAATAGAATCCTTTGTGTCAAAAAATTATGAAACATGTGTTGCATGTTAAACCTTTAAAGATTATGTCTGTTCTATCCTTGATTATTGCATAGAATATTTCAGCAATAATCCTTATATCATTGATTATAAAGAGAGACTCATTAATGCACAAGAATGTATCCCCAATTTGCAGGAACCCGTGGAAGGAGAAATTGTTGAACCTGAAAGCTCATTAGATGAAAAAGAGGAGGATAGTGAAGAACAAAAGGAGGAAGAATGGATTAGCTACCCATGCCTACCTTCTAATGAGAGTAACTCTTCATCCCTTACACTATTTGATTGTCCCACATGCTTACCAAAGGACGATGAATGTTATGTTCCTGTGGATTCTCTTGAAATATTCCCTAAGAGTAAAGCTTGTGAAAATAATTATGCTACTATTATATATGATAATCCATGCTATTTTGATAAATCTTATGAAAATCCTTTATTTATGCCTAATTTCGAAATGCATGATACTAAAGAAGTTTGATAAGAAAATGTTTATGATAAAGCTCTAGATGATGGTCCTATGTTACTTGATAAATTAATTGTACTACTATTGAAAATGGTGTCACTCATGCACTAGTGACAAGCATTAAACATAACAAGATTGCAGCAACAATAACTTCACAAACTTATATAGATAGACTGATCATAATGTAACAATTCATCGGATCTTAACAAACACAACACATATTACATCATATGGATCTCAATCATGTGAGGCAGCTCATGAGAACATTGTATTGAAGTACATGGGAGAGAGAGTACCAACTAGCTACAGACAAGAACCCGTAGTCCATGGGGGAACTAATCACAAACCATCATGGAGTCAAAGTGGAGGCGGTGGAGTCGATGGAGATGGCTAAGGGGGTCAATCCTCGTCCCAGCAGGGTGCCAGAACAGGAACTTCTGACCTCCGAAACTTGTCGGCGATGGCGGCGGCGCTGCGGAACTTTTCGTGGAAGATGGCGTATTATTTTAGGATTTTCTCATTGGGATCTATTTATGAGCGAAAGGGCGATGTCGGTGGGCGCCCGAGGGGCCCTCACCAGGTGCTGGCGCGGCTAGGAAGGGAGCCGCGCCATTACCAGGTGAGACCGCCTCGAGGCCCCTCTCCTTTTCGTCTTCGGTGTTTTGGAACCTTCCCGGTGCAAAAATAATTCCAGGATGTTTTTTGTCCAATTCCGAGAATATTTCCTTAAGTACTTTTCTGAAACCAAAAACAGCAGAAAACAGAGAACTAGCACTGTGGCATCTTGTTAATTGGTTAGTCCCAGAAAATGCATAAAACTATGTAAAATGCATATAAGACATGTAATAGTATGGTATAATGTAGCATGGAACATAAGAAAGGATAGATACGTTGGAGACGTATCAACGACTCTTTCTAATTCAACAAGTCTGAAATGGCAAACTCCAACTTCCTTTTCTCTTCCTTCAGCTTATCCCTCTCCTTCTCTGCCTTGATCAGTAAGCACTTGTGCATCTTGTAGGTTGTAGCATCAGTGATCCTCTTCTCTTCTAACTCTTCCCTAGCATCCATCAAAGCTTGTTCAACTTTGGCCTTGTGAGCCAAGATAACTTGCTTTTCCTTCACTTGTTTGGCCACCTCAGCTTGTGAATTCCTAAGATCAATGTGCAGCTTCCTGGCTTCATCTTCTAAATTAAACTTCTGCTGCATGAAATCGAAAGCATCACTGGTTCTTCCATTCCTTGTTTCTATTAGTGTCTCTCATAGCTTGTACACTGCCTTATTCATAGCTTGAGGCCAGAGACCATCTACCCAATGCACAAAGTTGTACTTCTCTCGATCCTATAACAGAAATGAACAAGTTAATTTTAATTTCTAGCCAACACTTCCTATTATTAAAACTTAACACCAGTGGAGTCGTCACACACATGCGCTTCACATGCTAAGAACCTCCTGCCTGTGTTGTAGCGCTCATATGAAACCAATTTCTTAGACACAAATCCACATTTGCATAAGACAGGCTCGTTCCCATCATCCCCACCGTCGTCAGCTAAGCCGTAGAAATCCAAATCATGCAAGCAATTGATGCTCTAGAATTGAACATTACAGAGACGGTCAGCTAAATTTAAACCTAAATCAACAGTTTCACACGAACCCTAAAAATCTAGATGAACCCTAAAAATCCTGAAATCGGAGAGAGGATCGATACTTACATCGTCACTGTCCGAGAGAGGATCAATCCCTGATGTTTCCCCGTTGCTCCACGACACCATGGTGGAACGGGAGGCGGCGGCGGCGCGAGTAGGGGTGGGCGCGCGGGCGGAGCAGAGAAACGAGAGAGAGAGAGAAAGAAAGAAGAACATAGAAGGGGATCAGCGCGGGCAACATATAGATACTCATCTGCCCTAACGGCTCTCGGCGATGGAAGATACCGTTTTCCGTAACAGTTGTGCCACGTTGGCACTGAAGTGGGCCAGCCTTGTCAGTTACCTATATTAACCTCTAAACACGCCCAATCAGCCCTATCCGTCACGACCATACCACAAACATGGTAGTTAGTTGTCAAAAATCTCAAAACAAGTAGCCCCGCGTCAACTCATTCCCAATTGTGATATTTTTGCGTCATTATCTCCCATCCGCTCTTCAAATCCCACTTTGCACATTTTTATAACTTTACAGGTATTCCCTTTAGAAAAATAGTTGTTACAAAAATAGATGTATCTTTTTTGAGAAACACAGTACAAGCAAGTGCTCATATACACGCGCACACACTCACCCATATGAACGCACGCACGCACACCCTACCCCTATGAGCACCTTCAAAAGACTGAGCCGGCAGGTCAGGTCTTGAGGTCTTGAGATTGACAAAGTCACCACATGCACATCGATGTCGCCTCCCACTGAATAATATTCCTCCTAAATGAGAAACATCAGCGTCAAACCTGGGTTTGAACTCTGGTGGGCTAGGGGTACAACCACCCACCTAACCATCTTGCCACAGCATGGTTCTAAAAAAAAGATGTATCTAGATATAACAACTAAATACATTCATTTTGGCAGAGACAACTAATTTCGTGCTGAGGGAGTACTATTTTCACACCCAGGCGGTTGATATTTCAATTAAATCGCAACTTAAACTTCTTTTAAGTTTAAATAAGTCAGAGAATGTGAAACTAATTCGGTGTTGTCCATGTTTTCTATGGGATTAAAACTATTAAAATTGACTTAATTCAAAGTTACATTTTATGGTAGCTCAGAATGGCAGGAGTACTAGCTAAATACTCCCTCCGATTGAAAATAATTTTGTCTACACTAGTAGAAAAAGGCTTATAGGTGGAGTCTTTTTTGTGGCGCACCAAATTGCATGCGTCACAGAAAAGCCTTTTTGTGGTGCATCCTTTTGCATGCGTCACAAAAAGTCATAATTCTGTGGCGCCTGGTTTCGGGTCGCCATAGAAATATGACTTTTTTGACGCATGGTCTCGGGTCCGCCACAGAAAGTCAACATTCTGTGGCGCATCCGCTGGATGCGCCATAGAAAGTTGACATCCTGTGACGCATCAGCTGGGGGCGCCACAGAAATTGGACATTCTGTGGCGCATCAGGTTGGGTGCGCCACAAAATGTACGCACTTTTTGTGTCGCATGGGGTCCCATGCGACACAGAATGGCGCATCAGAAAGTCTACACACATATCCCACCCCACCCCACGCCCCCCCCCATGGATCACCATTTCAATCTTGCGGCAAAAAGATGAAAATGAAAAAATGTTCAAAAAAATCCATCCTTTAAATATGGTTAGGTATTAGTGTATACTTCGTGTAACATATTTAAAATATGAGTTTTGACCTTTTATGCAAAATTACTGTAAAGAAAGTCGAAACGGTCATAACTTTTGCATACGATGTCAAAAAGTTTGTTTAATACCTTTAAAAAAACTAGAGAAAAATTGAAAATTGCACACACCTGAGCATGCCCTTTTAGCCCTTTTCAGATTCCTCAAATTCCAAAAGGAAAAAAAGTTATTTCAAAATGATTGTTTTTCTCAGCAAAATCAAAAAAAAGAAAAAAAAATGTGGCGCATGGGGTTAGGATACGCCACAGAATTGCTGGGCGGGAAATTTGTTTCGAACGGAGCAGCCAACTCCCTTATCCTCTTCCCTTCTCTCATTTCCTTCCCCTCTCCTCCACTTCTTTTCTATCCCCTTCTCCTCTCCTCCACTTCCCTTCTCCTCACCACTTCTCCTCTCCTCCACTTCCCTTCTCCTCTCCCCTTCTCCTCCACTCCACCAACTCCGGCTTCGACCTCCTCCTCTCCTACTCCGGCGACCACCTCCGGCGAATTCGATGGCGACCTCCTCCTACGGCGACCACCACCACCTCCTTCTCCGGTGACCTCCTCCTCCTCCTCCACCGCCGACCTCCTCCTCCAGTGGCCTCCTCTTCCTCCTCCGGTGGCCTCCTCTTCCTCCTCCGGTGACCTCCTCCGGCAAGCTCCTTCTCTTCCACCCACCTCCGGCGACCACCTTCTACACCCACTTAGGACGACCTACTCTTCCGATGACCACGTGCTCCAACGAAATTCCGGCGAAAAACGAGTGGCACCAGATCCAAAGGATCTGGTCGCCTTTTTTTAATTCAAAAAAAATTTAGTGGCGCACCTAAGTGGGGTGCGCCACATATACGTTTCTGTGGCGCATGGTGGTGGGGTGCGTCACAGAAATATTTTTGTGGCGCACCGGGTGGGTGCGCCATAGAAATATATTTTCGTGACGAGATAAGTGTGGCGCACCCCCATTTTACTTGGTGCGCCACATATAGGCATTTTTTCACTAGTGCTAGGCGTATTTCAGTGCGTACATACATCCGTATTTAGAAAAAAAACATGTGTCAACCATTTCCAATCGTATGGAGTACTAATAAACGACATGAAGCCATGTAGGACGCGTCTCATGGTATAGACTCATGTATAGGCCCAGCCTGTGTGCGATAAGAGAAATGGTAGAACTTGTGACACTCCTACTCCTACAACTCAGCTTAGCCGACGAACTACTCCTACAACTCAGCTTAGCCGACGAACTCACCCTCACTTGACTACCACCTCGCTTGAAGAGTCCATGACCGGATTATCACGGTCCCTGAGGGCTCTCGTTCTTCTTATTTTTTTGCGAAGAAACTTCCAATCTGTTCATTAACAATCAAGGCGGTACAAAGAACATCAGAAGCAATAAAAATTATATATAGATCCGAAGACCACCTAGCGACGACTACAAACACTAGAGCGAGCCGAAGGCGCGCCGCTGCCATCACCCCTGCATGATCAGAGTTGGGCGAATCTTGTTTTAAAAGATAGTCGGGAAGTCGTCGTGCTACGGCCCCATGGGACCAGCGCACCAGCACAGCAACCGCCGTCGATGAAGAGTTGCAAGATCAGAAGCATCTAATTTTTTGACACATGAACGGAGACGAACGAAGACTGGATCCACCGAAGACACATACTGGCCAGATCTGACGAGATCCACCAGAGACAAACCTCCACACACCCTCCAACAACGCTAGAGAAGTCACCAGAACGGAGGCTGGGTGGGGAGGATCTTATTCCATCTTCAAAGAGCAGTCGCCGCTTGATCTCTCCAAAGAAGACACAACATCTAACAAAACAGAGAAAAACTTGTGAGAATGGAGCCCTCCCGCCGATGGGCACCGGGATCCACCACGCAACCATGGCGCAGAGGCCACAGAGGCGGGGCAGCTCGGCGGCGCCGCCGAACCCTAGATGGCCTCTCGCTCGGGAGTCGCGGGAGCGAAGGGGTACGTCTCTCGCGATAACGTCGGCAACTCTAGGGCTCTGGTTCTAACGACTAAAACAACCATGTCCATGCAAATCGCGACACTCTGGCTCAACATGATGTAGCTTTCGGTGGACAGGTGTCATAAGAAATTTGTTGTTGTGAAACATGGACAATGGGTGAGTTAGCTTGCAGCTACATGTGGAATTTACTTTAAGTCAAAAGGTTGTTACTCATGTTGAGTCAAGTGGTTCATGGAGAGGCTCTAGGAGGCTTTGCGTGTTTTAAGGCGGGATCGATTGTTAGATTGTTAGTGGTTAATGCATGCAGTAAGTGAACACAAATCACCATGTGAGTTGCATGTCGGGGAATGCCTAACGATAATGAGAAGATGGCCATAGTCTTTGGATGACATTCCCATCAGAGCAAGTTCAATAGTATAGCCAACAGTTGGCTATAAGAAATTGCCATGTTATCAATAGCTAACTATATAGCCAACATGTACAATAGCTAGATGTAAAGATGTACTACTTTATTAAAATATGGCCCACAACCACACTCACAAAGTGCCTAGAAGCACGTGCTAGAGCTGGCTATTGCATAAGAGCTCACTCCCCTTCTCTCTCCTCTTCTCTCTCCTCCATGTCATCTAATAAATACTATTCTATTCCTTATAGCCCGCTTACATAAGCTTATTATACTTGCTCTAAACGCATCAACGTTAAGGGTAGGGGTGTAAACGGATAGGATAATTTCCGCACCATATCCGATTCCGAAACCGTTTTCAACAATCCATATCTGGTTTTAAGGAATCCGCCGGATAAGGATATCTGATTCCGAAGTTGACACCCGGATATGGTATAGGATATAGTATGTAAAATAGAATAAAATATGGATTATTCGGAATTTAAATAGGATTATCCGATGGTTTGAATCCGAATAATCCGATTTTCTACCAAATTGTGTAGTCTAATATAGCATAATTTGAAGCTAGTAAGTTGTCGAGTTCGTTAGTCGAACAACATCTCACTTAAATAGTCATTGTAAAGACTTACAAATTGGTTAGTTATTAAGTTATCAAATAATTATTTTTGTATATAAGGTTTGAAAATTTAATTGTACACGTATCTATCCGATTAATTTTGTTACAGGTCTGAATCCGCTCCGTTTCCGCCTCCGAATCCGTCATCATGGATATCCGTATCCGAATCCGCATCCGCATCCGGTCATTATCCGATCCGCTCTGAATCCGATGAAAAATTATGGTATAGGATATGGTAAAGGTAAAATCCGATCCGACCCGTTTACACCCCTAGTTAAGGGACTCTTTGATTCAAAGTAAAGAAATATCAAAAGGAGTAGGAAAGGGTGGCCAGTGTAAAACCTTCCTCGTTCCTTGTGCACATAATTCAAAAACGAAGTTTGAGTGCATCTGTGCATGTTAAATAGAGGTACTCCAGAAACTTGGACCTTTGTTTTCTAGGGATGCAAAGCTTGCACTGTTTCTCCAGAAAAGATAGGCTGGATCCAGAGACATGACACGATAAAGATTTGGACTACTGTGGCATGGCATGGGCTTAGGTTTTTTTTCCCGTTTTGAGCAAATGGCATGGGCTTAATCGCTTTGCAGGGGTCATGATTTTAACTAGTCGCAGCCTGAATGGGCGGAGGTGGAGATGGGTACACACATGGCCCATGCATCCATTTCCGGAAGGTGCTTGGTCAGAGAAGCCCATTTCTTGGTCAAAGCCCGTATCACAAGGATATTCTATCATTTTACTGCCCGTTTATACTGGCGATTCACTGATATCAACTTGCTTGATATCACCATGTTGTCCAACAACATATATGTAAATACCGTAACTAAGTGAGACTTCTGTTTCCCAGCGCTTACTCTGATTATACTAACCAGATAACTGCCCTGAAAAACACACTCAACCATAGAGAGCCCCTTGTAACAATTACGAACTCGCGATATCTACATACTTTCACACCAATGTAGAAAACTTGAAATTCTAATGTCAATCCAACAACTAACACACCTCTACTTCCAGTAAATTCTAAATTTACTTTTATAACTGCTCTTCTTCCAAGAACATCGGTTATATTTCATCGAGCAGATAATATGGTTTCTGTATGATGTCTAATATTACATAATAGACCCACATGTCATACAACCATTACTTTCATGCATCATTACTCTTAATGATCAATTGGATTTCAAAGGACCATCCTTTTGATTCTATTCTGACTCCTCAGATATAATCCAAAACAACTCGACTAACTATTTAAAATTCCCATTCTATTTCAAAATAGACACTAACTTTTAAATAGTTTCACAACTTCATCCTTCTCATCTATTCTACCGGTACAATTTCACAATATGTTAAATACACAAGATGAATTCGGCTCCCACTCAAATTATGTCTCCACATATTTGATAACACGAGCTCCCACTCAAAAACATGTTATCCACATATATGAGTTCCTAAGCTCCCACTCAAAAATATGTTCTTCACATATTTCACCTGAGTGAACTAACTATGACTCCCACTTAAATCGACATTTTGGTCAAACCAAAATCATTGATCTATTATCAATTCGAGTTTAATACAAACTACAATATTACATTAATACAAATCCCTCAGACTTCAAGCATGTCTACATAAATGTAGTCAACAAATTTGATCTTGTCCAAGACACATTTCTTGACAAGACATGCTACCGCGTCTTTCTTATAGTCACATTTCTCATATAACACTTTATATGACGATTAAACAATCTTATTCCTCTAATAAGAATTACAGCAACAGTTACTCTCTTAATCCTTTCAAATGTAACTTGGATTTCCAGGCTCAAAAAGCCTTTGTTCGTACTCTGATATTTTCTCAACTTTCTTTGTATTCATATAGTGCACCTTGATCTGTCAACAAGATCTGAAACACTTAATACAGTGATGTGACCTGACAGCAATATTAAATATAACAGCACTTTATTTAGAAGTTTCTTTCATGAAAGTGTTATGATCTTTATGAAGAGGATTGCAAGCAGAAAACAATTTTCTAGTCTCCCTCACTCTTAATCACCAAATTTTCATTAGCAGACATATACTCTTTGGAACACCTTCCAACATAGGTCTGACACTTTATTCCAAACTTCTAATTCCAATCCATAAACCATAATTCGAAAAATCATCTTTTTCTCGGAATTACATAGACAACAAACTGAACTTTGTTTCTAATTGGTTTTGGAATACACTCCCATTCAATGCGAGTATGCTACAAAGAACTATTCATGTATATACCGAATTATCGTGTAATCATATACATGTCGACACTACTGTCGATCTCATGAATTCTTGTTGAGAAAAACATCTATTTTCTAAAGTGGACACCGACTATAATGTTTCGAACATATTAGGAGTTTCTAACACTGATTCTGACAGACCACACTTTATTTAAAATAGAGCATGATTATAATTCCCCACATGTCACTATATATGACATTATAATTTTGTGAAACAAATTTCCACAAGTCTTTTGTGTTGAAACCATAATTCAAAAATATTGTCCTTTGATTGAATCTTGTGAATACAATGTTCACTAATCTTTCTTCTGAAAAACCCCATTTGATCTATTATCAAATTAATTTCAGACTTTATGATTTGTCGGGCAAATACTCCTATTTACCAAAATCATAGGAGAATTCGGATCAAGCAATGAAACACCATTAATTAATCATTAAAAATGACACTCAATTAATTTCCTCTCGGTATTGCAACTTCAATACTTGATTTCAAGCTTAATCAACTCAGCACTCGAAATACTTAAATGGACCAAAAACATGCATTACTTCTTTCATTGCTTTCATGACTAAACTCGATGGTGTTTGTTCTAGTAATAGAACTCTTATTCATAGGACACACTATTTTATCACTTCTACAATTATGAATACTTATCATACAATCAATGTAACTGAGATGTGGAACCTTTATTCATAATATAAAACAACTGACTTGTCCCATAACATAAAAAAACTGAACTTGTCTTATTACATGAATAACTTTGTCTTGCAACAATCAAGACACACACACTCGCTCACTATTACAAAAGACCTTATCAAAAACTATTAATGATAACTATGATAACTTGAGGACGTGAACACCAAAAGGCCATCAACTCCTTGATTACCAGCTTCAGCGCCAGGTCACATCAAACTGTGTCGCATATATGTGATAATTAGGACCTGTTTCACAAACAGAACAAGTATCAAATACTTCATCATATACCAAGAGGCGAATTCATAATTCTGCATATATCAAATATATACCTGTAGCATCGAAGATCTCTCCTTCGATGGAATCAACCTTCAGAGATTTGAATTCAGACACAAACTTGTAGAAGTTCATATCATCGGCCTTCAAAATGTAATTGCGCACATGCTTCTCATAGCTAGGAGGTAGAGATATCAGGACAGACCGAATGGCACAAGAATCTGCCTTCCAGTAATCGAAGACCATCGTCAGCTGGAAGTAGATGTCATACAATCTCTTCAAATGTGTCTTCAGACATGTATGCTCCTCCATGTGAATGGTCTGGAACATTCTAAGCTGCCTGAATTGCTCACGCTTTAATTCATCCCCGAAGTGTGTCTTTATCGCATCAATCATGACGCTTGGCTCCTTGCGTCGAAACAACTCTTTCAACTCGGGTGCCAGGCATACGCTCATGACGACCTTCACTTCCATGAAAATATCATGATGCTTACGGAACTCATCATCTTCCTCCTTGCTAGCATAATCATCTGGTCTAACTCCTAACTAATGTTCTAGGACATGTTTGTTGTGTTTGGAGAATGTTTCTAAAACCAATGTACCAGCTGATGAAGTTGGACCCGTCGGCTTCTAAGGTAGAATCCGAGCTCTTGAAGAAGTAACCAAAGTGTAGTTCCGTAGTCTCCAGATGTGATCGCAAAAGAGGTAAGATAAGTTTATAATATATAGGTGAGTTTTAGTTCTATAATCTCATTATAAAAACACACCACACCAAGATTATTATCCCTAAAAATAATAATGGCGATTACACGACCCTCATCCACCACACTACCCCCGATCATCTCACGGCCGGCAGCACAGCTTCAAAGGTGGACATAACATGTCGATCACAACAACTCTGTGACTCGTGCTCGATCTTTCGATCTTCCCGTGTTCCGAGGCCATATTTCTGGATATGCTAGGCTCGCCAATCAAACCTCGAAGACCCTGCGCGTGCAACATGGCTTACACCCACTGTATGCGAACGACGAGATGTGTGACACCCGATCATCACGGCCTGCCTCTTAACGTAGAACTTTCTTGGTGGTGCGCAACGAGGGAGAACACAATTTTGGTATTTGTTAGGGATCATCCTATTTATGATGCTACCGTTGTATATCTAGTATATAAGCAATCAATAGGATGCACACACAACAGCACACAATAATGATGCAATGAAGTGCGATGTGACATGGTCGATGCGCCTGGACCTTCATGGCGCCATGTGTCTGGCCCCCGGCGCCTCGGCATGGCTCGAGTCTACAGAGCCCTCCATTGCCTCCGACAGTACGAGTAATATCAAAACTTACCGTAACCATGTCACATAAAATAACGCCTCTGCAAAACAAAGTTAGACGCCTCTAGCTTTATTTAGTTTTGCAAGTTTTACGTGGCATATAGGCTTATTCGTAATAGAATCGCTTCCCTACCTACGAACTTTGTACCACAACGTCGATCGTATAATTGCATGTTTAAGCATCCCTTTCGGGCCCTCCATTGAAAATGCTTTGCCGACTAGAGAGAGAGAGACAGACACCCGCCAGCCACAGATACGGTGCAAGCCGTATGTCAGTAGTGGAACCAGTCTCGCGTAAGCGTACGCGTAAAGTCGGTCTGGGCCGCTTCATCAACTCAATACCGAAGGCATCGCAAGTGCACGCAAGTGCCGCTTCATTCAACATGAGTTCTAACCGTACCAGCAGTACTACGCATATATCGGCTCTGATACCACTGAAAGGGGTTACGGTGCAGAAAACAATAATTTTTCTAGCGTACGAAACCCTAACTAGCCAGGATCTATCTATCTAGTACATGTGATAACGGTGGCGGAACGGGTTACATTACCTCCATGTAGACCGATAGCGGGGATTACGCTCCCGCACAAGCGTTGACGATGAAGTCGTACGTAGCCGACCTCGAGGTCGCGGAGAACTTGCCGCGATGATGAAGACGATGACGTCGGGGCGTCGACGGTGATCTGCATTGACGGGCGTCGGGCGGAAGAAGGCGGGGCGCCGGCACCAGGGGTGGTGCGCCGGCGGCAGAGGGGGAGGCGGCGCGGCGGCTGTAGGGGCGAGACGACGTCGCCCAGGCTCCTCAAAAATAGTTACCTCCGAGCACTCACAAACATACGGAGCTTAGCGACAACCCCCGGTCATTCAGATCCAGCTGAAATCGTAGGGGTAGATCTTATCTGGAATCCCGCAGGGCAACGGTGCCCGGCGGTATAGCTTAGGTGGAGAGAGGGGGCAAAACGGGAGGAGAAACAGCTCGGCCGGCCTGCAATACAATAATTGTATTTTCCAATGAATTAATCCAATTAATATGCCTTGGTATATAAAGGGGGAAGGGGGTGTGCAAACCCCCTGGCTCCCCCATGTGGGACTAAAGGAGGAGAGGGGAGGGGGGGTTCGGCCGAACCCCCCTTGGGCTTCTCCTACTCCTAGTCCAACTCGGACTAGGAGGCCCAAGCCTCCCTTTCCTTGTGGGGTGCGGCTCCCCCCTCTTGGGCCCTCATAGGGCCCATGTAGGTGGGAGCCCCCTTTTTCCTTTATTTAATTAATATTAAATTAATATAAAAATCCCATTAATTCATAATTAATATATTTATATATAATTCAATATCCCATGACTCCGAAACTATTTCGGAACCATCCGAACAAACCCCTGTGCATTCCACGAATATCGTCGTTGAACCATAAATATGACATTCATTCCCTTTGTCTCTGCGATACTACCTTGTCCGAGATATGATCGTAGACACACCGATGTCTTTGTTGTATCTCGTTACCGACGAAGGTTATTAACTCGTCTGCGATATTACATCTCCATGACCTAGTCATAAGCTGCGCAGCTATATAGATGCAATATCACCGAGTGGGCCCAGAGTATCTTTCCATTACAAGAATGAACAAATCCCGCTCTTGATCCTTACGTCTTGATGCTCTTTCGGAATACCCAAGATGGACACCGTTATTGTCATGCTATATAAGACACAACGTTTGATGCTCTCAAAGCACCCCTACGAAGCATCAATAAGTACGGTCTCACGGTATAAGGAATAAGCTATCATATTCTTATCTATTGCAAATGACAAACATCGTAATACGATCTTATTGCAATACTTTGCGTATGTCCATCACCTTATTCAACTAACAAGATGACCCCATTGTCAACCGACATCATTGTCCTTGATCGGGAATCTCGATCAACTGTTGCCCAATGGACTAGCTCATATAGAGGCTTGCTAGGGACCTGGTTGTCTATGTATCACACGTGTATCAAAAATTCCGATTAATACAGTTATAGCATAATACACAAACCTATTATAAACTTATGAGATAATGCAATAAATACTACTTATTTATTTGCCTCTAGGGCATATCTCCTTCAGTTGGATAAGGCACTCTATGGCCTTAAACAAGCCCCACGAGCGTGGTACGAGCACCTTAGAGAACTACTTGTAGACCGTGGATTTCAAGTTGGGGAAATGGACCCCACACTTTTCACTAAGAAAGTTAATGGAGAGCTTTTCATTTGTAAATTATATGTGGATGACATTATATTTGGATCGACTAACAAAGCATTTAACGAAGAATTCTCTAAGCTTATGACTGACAGGTTTGAGATGTCTATGATGGGTGAGATGAAGTTCTTCCTCGGATTTGAGATCAAACAATTGAGGGAAGGAACGTTCATCAACCAAGCAAAGTACATTCAAGACATGCTCAAGAAGTACGAGTTGCTTGAGTGTAACATCCTCGGATTTGAAAAATCAGAAAAATTTAAAACTTTTTAAAATTACTTTGTGTGTTACTTCTAAAAGAGTATTCAAGCATTGCATTCATGCACTCATGCATTCATGCATCAACATCATTTCATCTTGTTGCTTAAATTAAATAAGAGTTTGAAATTTAATATTTATTTATATGTTGTTTGGAAATTATTCCATAAACATGTTATTTGTATCTTTTATAATATTCCAATTTATTTAATTTTATTTTTGGGCAAGAATACTACCAAAAAGTTCTAAATTAAATTAGCTTTCCAAAACATATTTTTATGAATTTTTCTGAAAAGTTTTGGTTAAGTTTAAAAATCAAATTTGAATTAAAAGTTTGAAAACAGAAAATGATTTGTCAAAAAAAAAAGGAGAAGAACAGCCCGACCCAATCTGGGCCGAAGCCCATTTCCTCCCTCTCACACGCGCAGCAAGTTGTGGCCCAGCAGCAGCCCGCTTCCCCCTCTCTCTCACTGACGTGCAGGACCCACTTGTCATCCCCGTCGTCGTGCCTTCAACCTCTCACAGGAGATCTTCCCGGACGAGTTCGTTCCGATTTCGCCTCGCATCCGACCCGTGCGAGACACGAAGTCCCTCCCCGGTGCCCCTATATAAACCCCAGCCCCGGCCGCGTCTCCCTCTCCCCGAAACCCTAGACTCACCGCCCCCGGGCTGCTCACAATCTCCCGCCGCCGTCCGCCGTTTCCGCCGGCGAAAAACGTCGAGTTCCGGTGAGCCTCTTCAACCCCGAGACCTCCTAATGCCCTCTACCTCCTTGATGACCCCATGAGCGTCTCCGTGACATCTTGTTCTCTCTGGTTGCTTCCTAGAACGACATATCCGTCCGTGACCGAAGACTACCGCCGCCGGTTGCCGCTCCGACGAGGAAATTGGAAGAACGCCGCAGCGCCGAGGACCCCGAGCTCGCCATCATCACCCCCTCGTCGCCCGCAATCTCCTGGTACCCTCCTTCTCTTACCTAGACTCGTAGAGCGTTACGACCCGCGACACCGGCCATGGCGCCACCGCGGGAAGAGTTCACCGGCGCTTCTCCGGCCGGCCGCGCCGCCAGTTCTAGGTCGGGTAGATCTGGGCCGTTAGATCGCCATCTAACGGCTGCCTTTTAATGATCTCTCCAAACCGGTACCGTCCAATCAGAGGCAGCCACGCGGATGTACAGTCAGCGCCTCGTCAGCAGCACAGTCAGCGCCACGTCAGATTTGTTTTTCTGCGATTTTTCTTAAATAGATTAAAACTGGCAGTTTTGCAGAAAAGCCCCTGTATCTTAAATCTATTATAACTTTTTATTGGTTTGGCCAAATTTAACAAACTTTATATTTTTGAAAAGCTCTCGGCTTGTAGAATATTTTAGCACTGCTGGTTTTCTGTTTTGAGTTGTTTAAATTATTCAAATTTCAAATTATGAATTTAAGTAAATTTGACTTAGATTTAAATCTATAAGATCAAAAATTGTAAATAAAATTGTTTCGGAAACCTTATAATATGTGTTATATGAATACACTGTTAGAAAATATTTTTTCAGTATTATTTGGACTATTTCAAAATCATAATGTTAAATAGAATAAAGTTTGAGTAATTTTTACATAACTATTGATAGAAATATTATTTTTGAGTAAATCCAATTACTATAAAATTGAATCACTAAGTAATTGCAGTAGGAATTTTCTACTAATATTTGTGAAATAATTTTTTTGTTTATTTTATAAATAATATTGATTTAATACTCTTAAATGATATTTTAATGAAGAAAAATTAATTAAAAATATATTAAAATTTATTTCATCATATATTCGAAATTATAAAGTACTTAGGCATATTATGAACACTTTGGTCACAAAAGTATTTAGATATATTTTTGCCTTCTCAAACAAATCAAGTTTGATGTTTTCTTGTGATTAAACATTGCCTTGCATGCATAGCATATTTACTGCATAGTTATTGTTTTTCTCTAAGTTAAGTTTATTTTCGACATAGTTGTTTTGGTAAGGTAATTATTCACTTAGACACTTGGGAATTGAAATATGAAGACTAGTAGGCCAATGAAGACTTAGAAGAAAACAGACTCCGGAAGCAGCTCCAAGAAGTGGAAGCACTTAGAAGAAAATCAAGAAGAACTTCAAGAAGACAAACCTCCTTTATTTCTCTAAAGTCTTTCTCTCTTTTCTTTTCTAAGTTATTTTCAAGACCAGCCCTGGTGATATACAAATCATCAAGTCTGAAGAACCATCAAGTCTACATGATTCAATGAAGACATCACCAAGGAGAAAGTTACAAATCTGGAGATGAAGCCTAGGAGATCAACTATATCTTCTCTGTATCTTTTTCTGTCTCCCTATTCTTCTTTCACTTTGGACATAAACCAAGTCCTTAGTGATTTTGACCAGGTTCTCAGAGTGCTAATTGAAGATGAAGGAAACTACAAGGGAGTTGAAGAATTCAAGATCAAACATGATGAAGACTAGGAGCAGTCTTACAACTTAGTCAAGATTGACTTATAGTAATTAATTTTATGACCTTGGTCCTTAGTCATATTTGGCTAACACACTTGCCTTGCATTCACTTAGAATAATTTCTTGGCATGGCATGCATCTCTAGTTATAAATATTTTGCACATCATGCATAACATGTTTTCGTATGGTTATTTGGTTTGTATGTTTATTTGTGTCTTGTTTGATGTGTTAGAAATATCGGAGGGAAACGACAACTGTTGCAGCTGCTGTTGCTATTCTCCCTGTTGCCAAGGCAAGTGGCACACCCTCATAAACTTCCTAAGTATTTTCTATGCATTACTTAGTGTGTTTATTTTATGCATGTGTTGGATAGTATTGCTATGCTGAAACTACTATATCCCTTACACTAGTTGTGTCTAGAATCCTATGGGTAACTTGGTAGAAATATTGATGCTATGCAAAAGTTGTTTTGTGAAAAGTTAATTTCTACTAAGTTAAAGATACTTCTGGGTGGATGTGGCAAGAGGATGGAGGTTAGAGTTGAGTGGCTGCTTAGGCTCATTTAGGTGGGTGCACCTGGCTAAGACCCAGGCTCATTTAGATGAGTGAACCTGAGTACGTACACTTGAGGATGGCCACCCAGGAACAAAGGGACCAAAGTTTCTCCAAGTGAAGATGCTTCCAGTGCAACCACGTGGTATAATGGCTCTGCCTTGACCTTTCCCCAAAGTTCTCGTCTCAGGCTTCTCCTTTCCTTTTCACTACATGAGGGTCAAGGACAAAAGGGTTGTTTGAGTCTCGTGGTGAAAGTGCACAACCTCTGCAGAGTGTAAAACTAAGTACTTAGCCGTGTCCTCGGTTACGGACAATCTGAGCAGCTGATCAAGGATTCAACGGAGGCTCCCAACATTCCAATTTCTAAGTTAAAAGTTGATGGGTGAACAAGGGAAGATGAGATTATGGTTTTTATGCCATACTCGTCTTGATTTCAAGAAAAGTGTTTTCAAAAGAGTAGGAAAATTGGCTTTATGCAAATTAGCCTTGAACTCCACCAGCCAAATATGCATATAGGTTATAGAGTTATTCCATTAAGTGTCCACCATAGTGTCACTTGCCAGACTCCATTTTTAATGGAATCTGACCCACTCTGTTGCAAAATTTTATTTGTTACAGGTTATTTAGATGACGAGTGAGGTTTTCGTTAAGGGATTTCGAGTCTGCAACCAACATGTTTTTCGCCTGTGGCAACATGAAGATGGAGACTTACTGCTATTGTATTTCCGCTGTGTATTCTTTCCAAAGCTAGCCTTATGCTATGCATATTGTAATGAATATTTTCAAGTCTGGATCATCGATGTAATAAATTTGATACTTTGTTGTGATATTACATCGTAAACTGTGTGTGCAAACGAATCGATCCAGGGGTTTGCACTATACACAGGTACCTGCCATATTTTAAGTGCAGGTACGTTACATTGAGCTCAAGGGTGCCTCTACCCCAATGCAAACCAAATGCCACCTTGAGCTCAACCCTAAGGGTAAGGATGTGGATCAAAAGGTATACCGCTCCATGATTGGATCTCTCCTCTACCTTTGTGCATCTAGACCGGATATAGTGCTAGCCGTAGGAGTGTGTGCAAGATATCAGGCGGCTCCTAAAGAAAGCCATGATATGGCGGTCAAGAGAATCTTTAGATATTTGGCTTATACCCCAACCTTTGGATTGTGGTACCCCAAGGATGCAAATTTCTCATTATGTGGGTACACGGATTCCGATTGGGCGGGAGATCATGATGATAGGAAGTCAACCTCCGACGCTTGTCAATTTATTGGGAGGTCCTTGGTAAGTTGGTCTTCTAAGAAGCAAAATTGTATATCTCTCTCCACCGCCGAAGCCGAGTATGTTGCCGCCGCAATTTGTTGCACTCAGTTTCTATGGATTAGGCAAACTTTAAAGGAGTACGGAGTCGATTGCGAGAAAGTGCCTCTTCTATGTGACAACGAAAGTACCATCAAGATTGCTTACAACCCGGTGCAACATTCAAGAACCAAGCATATTGAGATCCGCCATCATTTCATAAGAGGTCATGTGGCCCGAGGAGACATTGACTTATCATATGTGGGCACAAGGGATCAATTGGCGGATGTCTTCACGAAGCCCCTTGAGGAAGGAAGGTTTTACTTTTTGAGGAATGAGCTAAATATCATTGATTCGAGTTCCTTAGCTTGATCGCTTGCACACTCACCTAGGGCGTAATTGCATCTTATCTTGTTTAGATGTAGGCATGAAAATAGGGGGAGTGCGGTCCTAATACATTGGACCATCCCTCCCCCCATTATGTCGATAGCAAGTGTTCTTTTATCTCTATATTCATTCTTATGACTAATGAGCTAAAACGACGAGTATTGGTTATGTACCCAAGATACATCTTCGCGGTAACATGCCATACACTCCTACATGGTGGCCTCGGCCACCGACCTCTTCTCTTTGAAGAGTTGATTTTATTTGGAGCTTATTGTTGCTATTTGCCCTCCTTTTCATGCATGTGGGAAACCTACTCAACTTGGTGCTTTATGTTTCGATTTGGTAGTTGTGAGTTGAGTATGGTGTACCAATGACAGTTTGGAAATCTATCCCAAGCCTACTTCCCCCTGAAAACATTTCTCTCTATTGCACACAAGTCATCCATTTGAAAACTGGGATTTTGGTTCAGCAGGTCGGAATATCCGATTCATTTATGAATCGGAATATCCGGACTCGGAATTTCCGGTGTAAGTTACACTCGGAATATCCGGTCGGGCGGTTTGTCCAAAAATATAAGGGCAGGCTAGGGGTGAAGGGCTCATTAGTGCCCTTCTTCCATCCCCGACCTCCCTCTCCTCCTCCTCCCCGGATCTGCTCCTCCTCTGCCCCGGGAACTCACTCCTCCAAGCAATGGCCTCAATGGATGAGGGTAACTTCACTTTTCTTCTTCCTTATGTGCTTGCACTTGGATCTTGATGTGGAGTTATTTGTTTCAATATTGCTTGGTAGAGATTGTTCCTAGCACTATTCCCTGCCATCTACATACATTAGTTTTGCATTGTGTTGGATCGATCTAGTTTTAGACCGAGTCAATCTCAGATCTGCACTGTTTCTGTCTGACTCGGAATTTCCGATTCAGTGTGACTCGGAATTTCCGGTCTTGTCTGAACCGGAATTTCCGAGTCAAACACTGCAGTTTTAAGATTAACTCATGTTTAACTACATATGATTCATCAAATGCCTACCTAATGTGTGTATAATCTCCTGACTTGTGTGCACTTACCTTATGCTACCCACTATGCTCAAATTCATAGGTTCTAGTGGGAGTCCGTTCGCTGGGGCATCAAGTAACACATCAAGGGCACCTGTCCACAAGAACCCTGTCAACAAGGGTAAGGGTCCTGCCTCCTCCAGCAATCCACCTATTCAAAGGCAGAAGAAATTTGTTGCTAGCAAGCCAGCATCCAAGAAAAGGAAGAATGCTCCTATTCCTCAACGTCAGAACTACTCCAAGATGAACTCTGTTGAATATTCTCAGCTCAGACAAGGGGATTGGTACCTCAGGCCAAGGGACAACTCTCTGGATGATCGCAGCTATTGGTGCCAAGAGCAAGAGCACATACTCGTGGACCTCTACCTCTCTCTGTCGAAGCCCATTCGACCTATGCATCTGTTTGATCTTGCAACTCTGCAGAAGAAAGCCTCCTTTGTTGAGGCTATTCACATTGTCAAGACCATGGGCTTGGAGAGGCTGGTGCTCACCCGCTGTCCTTACAACTTCCAGCTTGTGATGCAGTTCTTTGCCACCCTAGTGATCAAGGGTGACTCGAAGAAGACTATGAAGTGGATGACTGGGGAATCTTTCTGTGAGTCCAACTTTGAGGAGTTTGCCAAGGTTTTGGGCTACAGGTTTGATGGTGACAATCCTCAAGGCTTTCGCATGCACAACCCATACAAGCTCAACAAGAAGCAAACAACGCACTTATATGGTGAGGGAGCCACCCCTAGCAATTCTCGTGACTTGCTTCCACTTTATGATGTTCTTGTGTGCATCCTACGTGAGAAAATTGCACCAAGTGGTGGCAACAACGACAATGTGGTGACCCCTCTATGCAACTTGCTCCTTCATGCCAACCGCATTGTGGAGGACACTGGTTCTGATGCTGACTGGAGTGTAGATGTTATGGATTACATCTACAATGAGATGTTTGAAGCCATGCCCACCAGGGTCACTATTCCCTATGCTCCTTACATCATGAAGCTTATCAAGTTCAAGTTCCCTGACTATAACTTCAGCAATGGTGAGATGGAGCCGCATGACTTCAAGAAGCTCTATGAGAAGAAGACAGTGGTCAAGCCCCCTCCTAGGCCTTCTACTAGCTCAGCTCAGGGTGGATCTTTCATGGGTGATACTAGGAGGGTTGCTGCTCCTACTTACGTCCCAGCCACTCATGCGAAGGTAAAGAAGCTGAATTGGTTCCAACGCAACATCCTTTGCATGAATGTGGACATCCGCAAGGAGCAATACACTGCCTACAAGGATCGCCGTCAGCAGGCCTACAAGCAAGACTTGATCCTTCATCATGCGTCTGGCTCTCCTGCTCCTGCAGAACTCTCTGATCCTCTGACCTTTGCTCAGTGGAACCAGGGTTCTTTGGCTCCGTGGACTCAGATTGACCATGACCTTGGCGGCAGCTCATACACCACTGGACATGATTATGATGATGAGGATGAAGATGATGATGAGGAGGAAGAGTATGAGGAGGATGATGAGGATGATGATGATGGTGATGATGATGATGATGATGATGAGGAGGAGGAGGAGACCCCCTCGGACTGAAGACCTCCATGGGATAGCATCGCTCCTCTTCCTTTTTTGGCGTTTAGATGCCAAAGGGGGAGAAGTTGCTCTAGTAGGAATTCTTCGGGGATTTGAAAGGGGTCGGGCACAAGCATATGCGTTTACCATTTATTTGCGCTTGTGTCCATTTATCTTGTTTGAAGTTATTTGTTAAACTCTTTTATTCTCTATGTGTGATGACTATGTGTATTGAGACGACAATGTTATGCTATCCTTCTACTATGGTTGAGACTTCAAATTTATTGTGTTGGTATTCTCTTCATATCCTATATACACAAGGTATGAAAATCTATCTAGTCTCAAATGCTACCATAACCTTACATTGTGTCTCTTTCCTCCTATGTGATATCTTGTGTTTGTTGTTATAAAATTGCTCCTATCCTTTGCCATATTGTGTTGCTTACATGCACTTGTTTAGGGGGAGCCATTTTCTGTCAAAAACATGATATTGCATTTTGTTTCTTTGCAAATCTTGGTATTGTCATCTAATACCAAAAAGGGGGAGATTGAAAGAACATTTCTTAATCCCTAGTGTTTTTTGTGTTAGTTAACAATACCAATGATATACTAATCCTATTGCTAAGTATTTCAGTTTGGGTGAATTGCATATCACATATCCCAAAGCCAGAATGTAGAGAAAAAGAGTTTCTCGAATTCTTCCCAGAATCGGATTATTGGAACCGGAAATTTCCAGGATCGGAAATTTCGGGTCTCCTATACCTAACCGAAAAATGGCTAAGAAAAAATCAGAAAGTGGTTCTGACTTCAACCGGAAATTCCGCTCGGAAATTTCACTGACTCGGAATTTCCGAGTCACCCTCAGAAAATTGGCTAAGTCAAGTTCAGAAAGTGGTTCTGACTTCAACCGGAAATTCCGCTCGGAAATTTCACTGACTCGGAATTTCCGAGTCACCCTCAGAAAATTGGCTAAGTCAAGTTCAGAAAGTGGTTCGGACTTCAACCGGAAATTCAGCTCGGAAATTTCACTGACTCGGAATTTCCGAGTCACCCTCAGAAAATTGGCTAAGTCAAGATGTCAAAGTGGTTCTGATCTCAACCGGAAATGTCATGGGATATGGAGGTGGGGGACAATTTTACCTCGGATGTCTTTGCCATGAGACATCTTGGATTCTTGATGATGGGGCTCTCGTTTGGTGAGGAGAAGAGTGACGGAGGTGTGGAGGAAATGGCTAGTGCGGCCACTTGCGTTGGGGTATCCTCCTTGTCACTATCTTCATCATCGGTGGGATATTGCTCTTGAGTTACCAAGACAATCTTTTGGTTCTTCTTGAAGTAGTGCTTCTTCATGGGCATGGGCCCCTTGCCCTTCGTCTTGGCCACGAGCCTCCCACCATGATCCTCTCTTCTTTCTCATGGGCAATCTACAACAAAGTGGCTTTTGTCATCACAATTATAGCAAAGCCTCACCTTGTTTCTTGGCTTTCCTCCATTGGAAGGGAACTTCTTGTCAATCCTCGCTTTGGCCCTTCCGGGGTTCTTCCAAAACGTTCTTGTCGCAAGACCCATGTGTTGGGTGAGAGTACTTGAGAGAGTCTCACTAGATAGCTCGACTTGATCATCATACTCATCTTCATCCTCTTCTTCAACGGTAGCCTTCAAGGCAATTGAGGCATGCTTGTGCATCCCTATGGCTCTTGCTCTTGCATCTTGTGCAATCTTGGAGGCCACCTTGTAAGCGGTCATCTCTTGCATGACTTCATTGGATGTCATCTTCGCAAAGTCATGTCTCCCTTGGAGGGTCTTCAAGTCCGTTTCCTCAAAGGGCAAGAGAGCGGTCACGAACTTTCTCTTGATCCAAGCGTCATCAATGTAGACCGCACCGAGGTTCTTGAAGGTGTTAGCAATCAACATCAACCTCCGATACATGTCCTCATGACTTTCTCCATCCAACTTGTAGAACCCTTCAACCTCATTGCATAAGGCATCATACCGGTTCTTCTTCATGCTCTCATTGCCGACAAAGATGTCGGATATAGCATTCCGTACTTCTTTGGCGGTGGACAATTGTTGAATAAGAGGCATGTACTTCTCTCCAACGACCATTTCGAGTTGATGAAGAGCGGTGGCATTGAGTTGACTATCAACCACTTCTCTTCTTGTCAAGTTGGTTGGATCATGGGCCGTGAATCCTTCTTCAATGATGCGCCATAGCTCAATGGAGGCACTACATAAATGAGACTTCATTTGAAATTGCCATTGAGAGAAATGAGTAGGTTTGAGCTTAGGAGGATCACTTCTAAAGTTTACATGAGGGTGAGGGATAGAAGGGTTAGGAGAGTGATTATGGTTAACATTATGAAATTCCTCTCCTTTGAGGGAATTAGAGGAGCTAGGTGATTCATCCTTTTCCGCCTTCCCGGGGAAAGCACTTGAAGGAACATCTTTGGACCCATTCGAAGATGACTCCTTAGAGTTCTCACCGTGCTCCTTAGGAGGAGGAGAGGGAGAAGTAGCCTCAGGCTCCTTAGACTTCAAGAGTGCCATGAGCATCTCATTCATCTTGAGGAGTTGGGCCTCCAAGGACGATCTCATATCTATAAGATCGGCCATGGTTTCCCTTTTGGCTAACGCCTTCTTCTCCGCCTCTAATTTCTCACGGGCGGCCCTCTCGGCATCGGATTTCGTCATCGTTGCACTTAGGCGGTTAAGCTCTTAAAAGTGAACCTGGCTCTGATACCAATTGAACGGGAATCCGGCACCTAGAGGGGGGGTGAATAGGTGCTATTACAAATTTTAGGTCTTTTCAAATTTAGGCTCAACACAAAGGTAAATTCTCTAGATATGCAACTACGGTGAATTTACCTAAATGACAAGCTGAGCAACAACACGGTAAACTAGAGTACAAGACAAGCAAGTAAGGGAGTAAGGATAAGAGGAACCAAGTGAAGCACGCGGAGACGAAGATGTAATCCCGAGTTCCACCCAAGGGTGTACGTCTCGTTGGAGAGGTGTGTGCTACCATAACAGGTTAGCCGCAACACCACAAAGGCTCACCTTCTTCTCCGATGAACTCAACCACAAAGGTTGCGAGTTCACCTTCCACTATTGATCCCCTTTTAGGGCGGAAATCGAATCCCTTACAAACACTTGAGACACTCACCCACAACTTAATTGGGGGCTCTCAAGATGACCATAAAAGGTCAAGGACCACAAAAGGTCAAGGCAACACCAAGATTACAACAATGGTGAACTAGGTTTTCCCACCGGAAACCCTAGCCACGAAATCACCAAGTGAATGAGGAAGAAATGCAAATCGCTTCGGTGAAGATGTAGATCTGGGCCTTCTCCTCCAATCCTCCAAAGATCAACGGATTTGGTTGGGGGGATTGGGAGATCTTGATCATTTGAGATTTCAAGAAACGTAGGAGAGAGAAAATCTGAGAGCTATAAGTTCTTGAGGGAGTGAGGGGGTATTTATACCCCCTCCTAACATCTGGCCGTTGGCTGTCTCGACAACCCAGAAATTCCGGTATAAGTCACAACCGGAAATTCCGAGTCACCCGGAATATCCGGTTCCAAGAAATCTCTGAGCTGAATTTCCGGTTGAAATCAGAGCGTCTTCGACTTTTTGACTTAGCCAAATTTATTCAAGTTTCTGAGGGTTGCCCGGAAATTCCGAGTCAGTGAAATTTCCGAGCTGATTTTCTGGTTGGAGTCAGAACGTCTTCCTCTTCTTTCCTTAGCCAATTTTGGAGTGGTTTTCTGGGGTGACTCAGAAATTCCGAGTCAATGAAATTTCTGAGCTGTTTTTCCGGTTCGGGTCAGAACCACTTCCTCTTCTCTCCTTAGCCAATTCTGGAGTGGTTTTCTGGGTGACTCGGAAATTCCGAGTCAATGAAATTTCCGAGCTGATTTTCCGGCTCGAGTCAGAACCACTTTAGAACTTTTCCTTAGCCAATTTTCTGGTAGAATTAGGGGACCCGGAAATTCCGACTTGGGAATTTCTGGCTGCAATAATCCGGTTATGGGAATATTTCCAGAAACTCTTTTTTTGTACATTTTGGCTTTGGAGTAAGTGATATACAGCCCACACAAACTGAAATACTTAGCATTAGGATTAGTACATTATTGGTATTGTTAACAAACACTCAAAACACTAGGGATTAAGAAATGTTCTTTCACCTGTAGCAATTGCAAATTGTGAGGACACAAATATACAAACTGTGGTAAATCATTGAGACCTGATCTTGCAATGAGGAGAAGCCAGCATAAAGTAACTGAACTATTAAGTTAGTGAACAATGTGCTTCTTTGCTGTTTTGTATACGGTGATTTTCTATAGACAAACATGGCCATTCCTGCAGGAGCTGGACCTAGTAGCATTGTATCTCATGCTCAAGCTGCACCTCAAAGGCAAGAACCAGCTCCTGATGCAGCAAGATCTTCATTTGTTCCTCCAAGATCTTCTAATGATGGAGGAGATCCGACTGCTTCATCTAGTTCAGCTCCAAGGACATGGACAGAGAGAAGGGGATTCATGGCATATTTCACAGCTGAGGCTAATGCTAGTGCTGGAAGGGATCCTAATGTTTGCCCTCTAAATGGTTGATGTTGTATAACAGAATGTTGTATGGAAAACATGTTATTTTCCTTTGCTGTTGAACCTCCAAATGCTGCCATTTTGTTGTGATGGTGAACCTGTAGAGGGATATGTTAAACCTCTTATTTTGCTACTATGTATTGCACTGATCTGGTATTGTGGTTATTATGTGCACGTAATGGTCTCCCTATGCATCCAAAAGGTGTCGAAAAGTTGTCGACGAGTTGTCGATAAGTTGTCGACAAGTTTTCGAGACCTTTCCACCTATGAGCTATGCATCCAAAAGGTATCGACAACTTGTCGACGACTTGTCGAGAAGTTGTCGAGATCATTACACCTATGAGCTATGCATCCAAAAGATATCGACAAGTTGTCGACGAGTTGTCGACAAGTTGTCGAGACCTTTCCACCTATGAGCTATGCATCCAAAAGGTCTCGACAACTTGTCGACGACTTGTCGAGAACATTCCACCTATGCATCCAAAAGGTCTCGACAACTTGTCGAGAAGTTTATCTTCCTGACATCTTTATCTCTAGGCGGCTAGTCCTAATAATGAGATAATCTGGCTCTGATACCAATTGAACGGATAGACGTCGCCTAGAGGGGGGGGGGTGAATAGGCGATTTACAACTTTTTCTAAGGAGCCGGACTATCCGGTCCAAGAAAGACCCGAATATTCCGGTATGCTTGATAAAGGCGGAATAAAACTAGTGTTTTACTTTAACAAGCATACAACCTAAATATACTAGGTTCACCTATGTGCGCCAACAACTTATGCTAAGAAATATAAGTAACAAGGTGATAGCAAGATGGATGACTTCAAGCACGAAGGCTATCACAATGAAATGTGCATAAGTTAAGAGCTCGGGTATAGAAATAACCGAGGCACGCGGAGACGAGGATGTATTCCCGAGTTCCACCCAAAGGGTGTACGTTTCGTTTGGAGAGGCGTGCGCAACCACAACAGGTTAGCCGCAACACCACAAAGGCTCACCTTCTTCTCCTGATGAACTCAACCACAAAAGGTTGCGAGTTCACCTTCCATTGATCCCCTTTGGGGCGGAGATCGAATTCCGTACAACACTCTTGAGGCACACACCCACAACTTAATTGGGGGCTCCCAAGTCTTGAGGCACACACCCACAACTTAATTGGGAGCTCTCAAGTGACCACAAAAGGTCTTGGCCACAAAACGCCGACCACAAAAGGCGATTAGGGTCCAATGACCCAAGAGTAACAAGCTCACAAGTATCACCACCATGAATCCTCGTGGAGGGCTCAAACCGATGCAATGCAATGGCAAGAGCACACGAAGTGCGCAAGTCCTTCACTCTCAAATTCCAACAAAGCAACAAATGCTTATGGGGGAATAAGAGAGGAAGAACAAAGAAAACCACAAAGGAGTTAAATCCTTCATTCCCAAATCCCACCAACATCAACTAATGCTTATGGGGGGAGAAGAGAGGAAGAACAAAGGAGAAGAACCACAAAGGAAATCCAAGATCTAGATCCACTAGGTTCCCCTCACTTAGAGGAGAGATGGATTGGTAGGATTGTAGATTTAGATCTCCTCTCAACTTTCCCTAAAGAATATGCAAG
This sequence comes from Poa annua, assembly GCA_026929855.1. Classification (NCBI taxonomy): domain Eukaryota; kingdom Viridiplantae; phylum Streptophyta; class Magnoliopsida; order Poales; family Poaceae; genus Poa; species Poa annua. The sequence goes on along the minus strand of CM049431.1, from coordinate 70,172,374 downwards.
ATTCTATGGAAGGATTGAGAGGGAAGTGAGCTTTCCAAGGTCAATGATTGAGTAGGAGAGAGAATAAAAACATGTTGCCTTGGATTCCTTAAGGAAGAAGAAGGGGAGGGGTATTTATACCCCTCCCAGAAATCTGACCGTTTTCTGCCCGTTGGGTCGGAACTTCCGGCCACTTAGCCCGGAACTTCCTGTCTCCCGGAAAGTTCTAGCCAAAGATCCGGCCAAACTTCTGGTTTGGCCAGGGTGCGAACAAATCCATACTTAGCGAAAAACTCAGTCATTCAGATGCGGAACTTCTGGTTGTAGGCCGGAACTTCCGGTTGCCCACAAAGATCCAGCCAAACTTCCGGACAAAGTTCCGGTTTGGCTAGGGCGTGAGCAAATCCAGACTTAGCGAAATTCTCAGCCATTGAGATGCGAAACTTCCGGATGTAGACCGGAACTTCCGGTCGCCCGGAAAGATCCGGCTAAACTTCCGGACAAAGTTCCGGTTTTGCCCGAGTGTGGGCACATTCTGACTTAGCGAAAATCATGATTGCGTCTAGCCCGGGACTTCCGGTCGCTAGTCCGGAACTTCCAGTTACCCAGAAAGTTCCGGTCAAACTTCCGGACAAAGTTCCGCACACGCCAGGAGGCCTCACCAAAACTGAAATAACTTTTCCAAATGAACTCTGAATGAGGTGAGACCAATTTTGTTGGAAATATAGCGACGATAAGCATTGCATCCCATAAATAGAGTAAAATCGCCACACATGGCAAGGTGTGGAACTTTTCTCACGGTAGAATCGGAAATATTTCCGCCACTTAAAACGCAACAAGTTTTTCAAAGCAAAACCGTTTTTGATGAACTGGAGCTTGACATGGAGATGAACCAAGCTCTAATTCCTCACCAACATAAAAGCCAAATAAGAACCAAGAAATACGATATACCAAGTATGCAAAGGTTTAAGCTCTCCACAACGATGCGATCAAGTTACTCACTTGAGAGCCCCTCTTGATAGTACGCATATCTATCCTATAGACCTATCAAGATCATACCTTTGCCTTGAGCATTCCACCTGAGTTGGATGATGACTATCTTGATCTCTTCAAGTGGTTTATCTTTCTTGATTGCGTGTACAAGCACATGCTTGATTAAGACTTCTCCAAATACTCCCCCATGCTCATAATGAGAGAGTCTCGCTTAGCTCCGTCTTCATGTATCCATTGCAAGTATCAATTATAGGATCTCTTCAAGAAGCTTCTCTTGGTCTTGCACATCTCACCTTGATGAAGATCACCACATGACGTCATCCTCCATGAGCTATATGAAATCTTCATTTGATGCAAGCCCATGGGAAGATACATAACCCCATATACCACACACACATATATAATGGGTTAGTTCACAAAGCTATACGGACAAAACCACACATGAGAGAAAATGCTCTTTCAACTGGCACTTTGGCATCTTGTTACGGCTAATAGGTTTTAACAACTCCACGCAAACAACTATTCTCCCATAAGCATTTTTCTTTAATGCCTCTTAGCTAGGCTTGATAGTTGTAATGATGCTCTCATGAAAATAGAAAACAAGGCAAAAGGAGCATCAAAAAGCAAATACAAAACACATTTAAGTCTAACCCACTTCCTATGCATAGGAATCTTGTAAACAAATAAATTCTCAAAGAACAAAGTGACAAGCATAGGAAGATAAAAGAATAACAACTTCAAACCTTTTAGCATATAGAGAGGTGTTTTAATACCATGAAAAGTTCTGCAACCATATTTTCCTCTCTCATAATAATTTTCAATAGCATCATGAATAAACTCAACAACATAACCATCACATAAAGCATGCTTTTCATGATCTACAAACACATAATTTTTATCAAGCTCCATAATAGTGGGATAAAAACGTTCAAACCCACTTTTAACAATTTTATAACAAGACGATTGATCATTCTCAAGAGACATGGGACTACTAGATAAAGTCAAAACCGTTCCAATGATCTTAGATTTGAGCTCTATATATTATTGCTTATATTGTATCTACAAGTTGTATGCACATGCCATTTTTCGGAACCGATGGCCCCAAAAGGACATTAATTGGGATAACCGGAGGGATGGTTGTGATGTGAGGATCACATGTTTTCACCAAGTGTTAATGCTTTGCTCCGGTGCTCTATTAAAAGGAGCACCTTAATTACCAGTAGTTTCCCTTGAGCCCCGCTGCAAACGGGCTGGTAGGACAAAAGATGTTATGCAACTTTCTCATTGCGAGCACGCACAATTATATATGGAAAACATGCCTATATAGTTAATAATCTGTATATTCTTACTTAATGTTATTTTAACGATGTCAATTGCCCAACTGTAATTTGTTCACCCGACACTTGTTCTTGAGAGTTACCACTAGTGTAGATAGCTGGGAACCCCGGTCCTTCTGTCATCATCATTGCTTTCCCGTCAACTCCATGCAAACAACTATTCTTTGGTGCTATTGTCTCTTTGTCACTCTTACTACTACTTTCATATTATTGCCGCTTTCCCACCACTCCTGTTGCTAGTGCTTTTCCAGGTGCAGCTGAATTGACAACTCCGATGTTAAGACTTATAAGTATTCTTCGTCTCCCCTTGTGACAAATCAATAAATTTGGGTTTTACTTCCCTCGAAGACTGTTGCGATCCCCTATACTTGTGGGTCATCAAGACTATTTTATGACGCTGTTACCGGGGAGGCATAGCTCTACTCACAAGTTCACCTGGGGAGTACACTCTACCTCTCTCTGTTTTTATTTTATTGAATTTTATTTTCTTGTCTATTATATTTGTGCTTAGTTTATTTCTGTTTAGTTTTGTTTAGTTTAGTTTACTTTTGTCTAGTTTATTTTAGTTTAGTTTATTTTTGTCTTGTTTTATTTTTCTTGTATAACCAAAAAACCATAAAAAAAATAAAACCCAAAAATTAAAAAATTGTTCTATGTCAGAACTTAATGAATTATAGAGAATCACATAAAGGGAAAGTCATGAGAGGCGTGTTTGTTAAGTTGAATACAATTGCTAAAGTTTTGCTTAAACGCCATGATATAAATTGTTGCTCTAAACAGGATACTAAACATACGAAATTCCAATGTGGCTTTAGTAAAGAAGTTTTAATTGTGAACTATCATTGTAACAACTATATTGACCTTGGATTTGAAGAAGTAGAACAATTTTATCTATTTATGGGAGTTTCTGAAATAGAATCCTTTGTGTCAAAAAATTATGAAACATGTGTTGCATGTTAAACCTTTAAAGATTATGTCTGTTCTATCCTTGATTATTGCATAGAATATTTCAGCAATAATCCTTATATCATTGATTATAAAGAGAGACTCATTAATGCACAAGAATGTATCCCCAATTTGCAGGAACCCGTGGAAGGAGAAATTGTTGAACCTGAAAGCTCATTAGATGAAAAAGAGGAGGATAGTGAAGAACAAAAGGAGGAAGAATGGATTAGCTACCCATGCCTACCTTCTAATGAGAGTAACTCTTCATCCCTTACACTATTTGATTGTCCCACATGCTTACCAAAGGACGATGAATGTTATGTTCCTGTGGATTCTCTTGAAATATTCCCTAAGAGTAAAGCTTGTGAAAATAATTATGCTACTATTATATATGATAATCCATGCTATTTTGATAAATCTTATGAAAATCCTTTATTTATGCCTAATTTCGAAATGCATGATGCTAAAGAAGTTTGCTAAGAAAATGTTTATGATAAAGCTCTAGATGATGGTCTTATGTTACTTGATAAATTAATTGTACTACTATTGAAAATGGTGTCACTCATGCACTAGTGACAAGCATTAAACATAACAAGATTGCAGTAACAATAACTTCACAAACTTATATAGATAGACTGATCATAATGTAACAATTCATCGGATCCCAACAAACACAACACATATTACATCATATGGATCTCAATCATGTGAGGCAGCTCATGAGAACATTGTATTGAAGTACATGGGAGAGAGAGTACCAACTAGCTACAGCCAAGAACCCGTAGTCCATGGGGGAACTAATCACAAACCATCATGGAGTCAAAGTGGAGGCGGTGGAGTCGATGGAGATGGCTCAGGGGGTCAATCCTCGTCCCAGCAGGGTGCCAGAACAGGAACTTCTGACCTCCAAAACTTGTCGGCGATGGCGGCGGCGCTGCGGAACTTTTCGTGGAAGATGGCGTATATTTTTAGGATTTTCTCATTGGGATCTATTTATGGGCGAAAGGGCGATGTCGGTGGGCGCCCGAGGGGCCCTCACCAGGTGCTGGCGCGGCTAGGAAGGGAGCCGCGTCATTACCAGGTGAGACCGCCTCGAGGCCCCTCTCCTTTTCGTCTTCGGTGTTTTGGAACCTTCCCGGTGCAAAAATAATTCCAGGATGTTTTTTGTCCAATTCCGAGAATATTTCCTTAAGTACTTTTCTGAAACCAAAAACAGCAGAAAACAGAGAACTAGCACTGTGGCATCTTGTTAATTGGTTAGTCCCAGAAAATGCATAAAACTATGTAAAATGCATATAATACATGTAATAGCATGGTATAATGTAGCATGGAACATAAGAAAGGATAGATACGTTGGAGACGTATCAACGACTCTTTCTAATTCAACAAGTCTGAAATGGCAAACTCCAACTTCCTTTTCTCTTCCTTCAGCTTATCCCTCTCCTTCTCTGCCTTGATCAGTAAGCACTTGTGCATCTTGTAGGTTGTAGCATCAGTGATCATCTTCTCTTCTAACTCTTCCCTAGCATCCATCAAAGCTTGTTCAACCTTGGCCTTGTGAGCCAAGATAACTTGCTTTTCCTTCACTTGTTTGGCCACCTCAGCTTGTGAATTCCTAAGATCAATGTGCAGCTTCCTGGCTTCATCTTCTAAATTAAACTTCTTCTGCATGAAATCGAAAGCATCACTGGTTCTTCCATTCCTTGTTTCTATTAGTGTCTCTCATAGCTTGTACACTGCCTTATTCATAGCTTGAGGCCAGAGACCATCTACCCAATGCACAAAGTTGTACTTCTCTCCATCCTATAACAGAAATGAACAAGTTAATTTTAATTTCTAGCCAACACTTCCTATTATTAAAACTTAACACCAGTGGAGTCGTCACACACATGCGCTTCACATGCTAAGAACCTCCTGCCTGTGTTGTAGCGCTCATATGAAACCAATTTCTTAGACACAAATCCACATTTGCATAAGACAGGCTCGTTCCCATCATCCCCACCGTCGTCAGCTAAGCCGTAGAAATCCAAATCATGCAAGCAATTGATGCTCTAGAATTGAACATTACAGAGACGGTCAGCTAAATTTAAACCTAAATCAACAGTTTCACACGAACCCTAAAAATCTAGATGAACCCTAAAAATCCTGAAATCGGAGAGAGGATCGATACTTACATCGTCACTGTCCGAGAGAGGATCGATCGCTGATGTTTCCCCGTCGCTCCACGACAACATGGTGGAACGGGAGGCGGCGGCGGCGCGAGTAGGGGTGGGTGCGCGGGCGGAGCAGAGAAACGAGAGAGAGAGAAAGAAAGAAGAACATAGAAGGGGATCAGCGCGGGCAACATATAGATACTCATCTGCCCTAACGGCTCTCGGCGATGGAAGATACCGTTTTCCGTAACAGTTGTGCCACGTCGGCACTGAAGTGGGTCAGCCTTGTCAGTTACCTATATTAACCTCTAAACACGCCCAATCAGCCCTATCCGTCACGACCATACACAAACATGGTAGTTAGTTGTCAAAAATCTCAAAACAAGTAGCCCCGCGTCAACTCATTCCCAATTGTGATATTTTTGCGTCATTATCTCCCATCCGCTCTTCAAATCCCACTTTGCACATTTTTATAACTTTACAGGTATTCCCTTTAGAAAATTAGTTGTTACAAAAATAGATGTATCTTTTTTGAGAAACACAGTACAAGCAAGTGCTCATATACACGCGCACACACTCACCCATATGAACGCACGCACGCACACCCTACCCCTATGAGCACCTTCAAAAGACTGAGCCGGCAGGTCAGGTCTTGAGGTCTTGAGATTGACGAAGTCACCACAGGCACATCGATGTCGCCTCCCACTGAATAATATTCCTCCTAAATGAGAAACATCGGCGTCAAACCTGGGTTTGAACTCTGGTCGGCTAGGGGTACAACCACCCACCTAACCATCTTGCCACAACATGGTTCTAAAAAAAAGATGTATCTAGATATAACAACTAAATACATTCATTTTGGCAGCGACAACTAATTTCGTGCTGAGGGAGTACTATTTTCACACCCAGGCGGTTGATATTTCAATTAAATCGCAACTTAAACTTCTTTTAAGTTTAAATAAGTCAGTGAATGTGAAACTAATTCGGTGTTGTCCATGTTTTCTATGGGATTAAAACTATTAAAATTGACTTAATTCAAATTACATTTTATGGTAGCTCAGAATGGCAGGAGTACTAGCTAAATACTCCCTCCGATTGAAAATAATTGTGTCTACACTAGTAGAAAAAGGCTTATAGGTGGAGTCTTTTTTGTGGCGCACCAAATTGCATGCGTCACAGAAAAGCCTTTTTGTGGCGCATCATTTTGCATGCGTCACAGAAAGTCATATTTCTGTGGCGCCTGGTTTCGGGTGCGCCATAGAAATATGACTTTTTTGACGCATGGGCTCGGGTCCGCCACAGAAAGTCAACATTCTGTGGCGCATCCGCTGGATGCGCCATAGAAAGTTGACATCCTGTGACGCATCAGCTGGGGGCGCCACAGGAATTGGACATTCTGTGGCGCATCAGGTTGGGTGCGCCACAAAATGTACGCACTTTTTGTGTCGCATGGGGTCCCATGCGACACAGAATGGCGCATCAGAAAGTCTACACACAGATCCCACCCCACCCCACCCCCCCCCATGGATCGCCTTTTCAATCTTGCGGCAAAAAGATGAAAATGAAAAAATGTTCAAAAAAATCCATCCTTTAAATATGGTTAGGTATTAGTGTATACTTCGTGTAACATATTTAAAATATGAGTTTTGACCTTTTATGCAAAATTAATGTAAAGAAAGTCAAAACGGTCATAACTTTTGCATACGATGTCAAAAAGTTTGTTTAATACCTTTAAAAAACTAGAGAAAAATTGAAAATTGCACACACCCAAGCATGCCCTTTTAGCCCTTTTCAGATTCCTCAAATTCCAAAAGGAAAAAAAGTTATTTCAAAATGATTGTTTTTCTCAGCAAAATCAAAAAAAAGAAGAAAAAAATTGTGGCGCATGGGGTTAGGATACGCCACAGAATTGCTGGGCGGGAAATTTGTTTCGAACGGAGCAGCCAACTCCCTTATCCTCTTCCCTTCTCTCATTTCCTTCCCCTCTCCTCCACTTCTTTTCTATCCCCTTCTCCTCTCCTCCACTTCCCTTCTCCTCACCACTTCTCCTCTCCTCCACTTCCCTTCTCCTCTCCCCTTCTCCTCCACTCCACCAACTCCGGCTTCGACCTCCTCCTCTCCTACTCCGGCGACCACCTCCGGCGAATTCGACGGCGACCTCCTCCTACGGCGACCACCACCACCTCCTTCTCCGGTGACCTCCTCCTCCTCCTCCTCCACCACCGACCTCCTCCTCCAGTGGCCTCCTCTTCCTCCTCCGGTGGCCTCCTCTTCCTCCTCCGGTGACCTCCTCCGGCAAGCTCCTTCTCTTCCACCCACCTCCGGCGACCACCTTCTACACCCACTTAGGACGACCTACTCTTCCGATGACCACGTGCTCCAACAAAATTCCGGCGAAAAACGAGTGGCACCAGATCCAGATTTGGATCTGGTCACCTTTTTTTAATTTAAAAAAAAATTAGTGGCGCACCTAAGTGGGGTGCGCCACATATACGTTTCTGTGGCGCATGGTGGTGGGGTGCGTCACAGAAATATTTTTGTGGCGCACCGGGTGGGTGCGCCATAGAAATATATTTTCGTGACGAGATAACTGTGGTGCACCCCCATTTTACTTGGTGCGCCACATATAGCCATTTTTCCACTAGTGCTAGGCGTATTTCAGTGCGTACATACATCCGTATTTAGAAAAAAAACATGTGTCAACCATTTCCAATCGTATGGAGTACTAATAAACGACATGAAGCCATGTAGGACGCGTCTCATGGTATAGACTCATGTATAGGCCCAGCCTGTGTGCGATAAGAGAAATGGTAGAACTTGTGACACTCCTACTCCTACAACTCAGCTTAGCCGACGAACTACTCCTACAACTCAGCTTAGCCGACGAACTCACCCTCACTTGACTACCACCTCGCTTGAAGAGTCCATGACCGGATTATCACGGTCCCTGAGGGCTCTCGTTCTTCTTATTTTTTTGCGAAGAAACTTCCAATCTGTTCATTAACAATCAAGGCGGTACAAAGAACATCAGAAGCAATAAAAATTATATATAGATCCGAAGACCACCTAGCGACGACTACAAACACTAGAGCGAGCCGAAGGCGCGCCGCTGCCATCACCCCTGCATGATCAGAGTTGGGCGAATCTTGTTTTAAAAGATAGTCGGGAAGTCGTCGTGCTACGGCCCCATGGGACCAGCGCACCAGCACAGCAACCGCCGTCGATGAAGAGTTGCAAGATCAGAAGCATCTAATTTTTTGACACATGAACGGAGACGAACGAAGACTGGATCCACCGAAGACACATACTGGCCAGATCTGACGAGATCCACCAGAGACAAACCTCCACACACCCTCCAACAACGCTAGAGAAGTCACCAGAACGGAGGCTGGGTGGGGAGGATCTTATTCCATCTTCAAAGAGCAGTCGCCGCTTGATCTCTCCAAAGAAGACACAACATCTAACAAAACAGAGAAAAACTTGTGAGAATGGAGCCCTCCCGCCGATGGGCACCGGGATCCACCACGCAACCATGGCGCAGAGGCCACAGAGGCGGGGCAGCTCGGCGGCGCCGCCGAACCCTAGATGGCCTCTCGCTCGGGAGTCGCGGGAGCGAAGGGGTACGTCTCTCGCGATAACGTCGGCAACTCTAGGGCTCTGGTTCTAACGACTAAAACAACCATGTCCATGCAAATCGCGACACTCTGGCTCAACATGATGTAGCTTTCGGTGGACAGGTGTCATAAGAAATTTGTTGTTGTGAAACATGGACAATGGGTGAGTTAGCTTGCAGCTACATGTGGAATTTACTTTAAGTCAAAAGGTTGTTACTCATGTTGAGTCAAGTGGTTCATGGAGAGGCTCTAGGAGGCTTTGCGTGTTTTAAGGCGGGATCGATTGTTAGATTGTTAGTGGTTAATGCATGCAGTAAGTGAACACAAATCACCATGTGAGTTGCATGTCGGGGAATGCCTAACGATAATGAGAAGATGGCCATAGTCTTTGGATGACATTCCCATCAGAGCAAGTTCAATAGTATAGCCAACAGTTGGCTATAAGAAATTGCCATGTTATCAATAGCTAACTATATAGCCAACATGTACAATAGCTAGATGTAAAGATGTACTACTTTATTAAAATATGGCCCACAACCACACTCACAAAGTGCCTAGAAGCACGTGCTAGAGCTGGCTATTGCATAAGAGCTCACTCCCCTTCTCTCTCCTCTTCTCTCTCCTCCATGTCATCTAATAAATACTATTCTATTCCTTATAGCCCGCTTACATAAGCTTATTATACTTGCTCTAAACGCATCAACGTTAAGGGTAGGGGTGTAAACGGATAGGATAATTTCCGCACCATATCCGATTCCGAAACCGTTTTCAACAATCCATATCTGGTTTTAAGGAATCCGCCGGATAAGGATATCTGATTCCGAAGTTGACACCCGGATATGGTATAGGATATAGTATGTAAAATAGAATAAAATATGGATTATTCGGAATTTAAATAGGATTATCCGATGGTTTGAATCCGAATAATCCGATTTTCTACCAAATTGTGTAGTCTAATATAGCATAATTTGAAGCTAGTAAGTTGTCGAGTTCGTTAGTCGAACAACATCTCACTTAAATAGTCATTGTAAAGACTTACAAATTGGTTAGTTATTAAGTTATCAAATAATTATTTTTGTATATAAGGTTTGAAAATTTAATTGTACACGTATCTATCCGATTAATTTTGTTACAGGTCTGAATCCGCTCCGTTTCCGCCTCCGAATCCGTCATCATGGATATCCGTATCCGAATCCGCATCCGCATCCGGTCATTATCCGATCCGCTCCGAATCCGATGAAAAATTATGGTATAGGATATGGTAAAGGTAAAATCCGATCCGACCCGTTTACACCCCTAGTTAAGGGACTCTTTGATTCAAAGTAAAGAAATATCAAAAGGAGTAGGAAAGGGTGGCCAGTGTAAAACCTTCCTCGTTCCTTGTGCACATAATTCAAAAACGAAGTTTGAGTGCATCTGTGCATGTTAAATAGAGGTACTCCAGAAACTTGGACCTTTGTTTTCTAGGGATGCAAAGCTTGCACTGTTTCTCCAGAAAAGATAGGCTGGATCCAGAGACATGACACGATAAAGATTTGGACTACTGTGGCATGGCATGGGCTTAGGTTTTTTTTCCCGTTTTGAGCAAATGGCATGGGCTTAATCGCTTTGCAGGGGTCATGATTTTAACTAGTCGCAGCCTGAATGGGCGGAGCTGGAGATGGGTACACACATGGCCCATGCATCCATTTCCGGAAGGTGCTTGGTCAGAGAAGCCCATTTCTTGGTCAAAGCCCGTATCACAAGGATATTCTATCGTTTTACTGCCCGTTTATCCTCCCGTATTAACAAAAAAAATACTCAAAGAAAAAAAACTCGTGATTTGATTTGAATGCGATTCAGTCGAGAGCTTGAATTGAATGGCCAAGTCGAACAGAATACAAAACGGATCTGGACAGCAAAAAGGTCAGGCGGCGTCGAAAGCCGCGTGATCCCTCGATATCACCTCTATCAATCACAGAAAAGAAAAAGGCTCATCTTGAGCCCAGGGCCTCGGAACCTGACGCTCAAGAAGATCTGACGAGGCCGCCGCCGCCGCCGCTCGTCGCGTGGTCCAGGGTACAACCACATGGTCCGGCGGAGATGAGAATTGAGATAGATACTACTCGTCGACGTGCGCGCGCGTGCGTGGGTCATTGGCTGGACCACGCTGCAAGGGTTGGGAAGGCGCTGAAAGCTATGCGGCGGAGCGCGAATTAACTGCGTCGTCACCGTCAGTCACACGTGCGCTCCTCTTCTTCGTTTCAAATGCTTCGGACGGCTTTGGTTGGGTTTGCCCATATCGATCTCAGGGCTGCGTGCATTTCCCTGACCTACTTTCAGGCAGGCGTCTCAAGTGCAGGGAAATTTAATCATCCCTGGCGATAAGTAGTACAGTACCCGGGCGGCGGGCCGGGTTCACATGTGGCAAACCACTGTGCGACTCAGTACGGCCACACGACAAACTTGTCAATGAGCGCCTCATCACCGGAAAAAGAAATACTACGCAACTGACAGTTCACGGGCCGGGCAGCGCAGGATATATATGCGAGTATCTGCGTTGCCATCACCGGATCCAACACAAGAAAGGTACATGTTCTGTTCTAGCTAGGGTCACCATCACCATTCGCTGATCTTAACATGAGGAAGCTAGCTAGCACATGTCCTGTTCTAGCTATCTTGACATGAAGACACTAGACACCCATGTTCTAGAGAGATCATCTATCTTTACACGGTATTATGATGGTTATGATGAAGATCACTAGTTAGAGCAAGAGCATTTCAAAAAAAAATTGCACTAGCACGGTAGCAACTCTCTCAGGTTACCAGTAGCTAGCTACTAGATTATGTCTTTCTTTTACCCGCCGCGCGCACAGGTAGTACAGACCACCAAGCCTAGTACTAGTAACTGTCAGGCAGCACAAATTTATATAGAATCTCTTTTGCTGGAAGGGCAGTCGGATTCCCTCGGCGATGTCTGCCGCTGCCGGTAGGCGCTGCGCGGGGCACGTCGGCGTCGCGGGATCGATCACGACAGGACGAACGTGGCGAATAAATCTAGGCGCACGGGCGGCGGCATGGCATCCAATGCTGGAGGACACGGAGGAGGAGGAGGCAGGGAGCCGCGCGCCGCAGAGCAGAGCAGCAGCGCCCATCCGGAAATTCGCGGCGCGGCGGGAATCCCAGGCGTGGAAACCGCGGGGTTTCTCTATTTTTCTACTCGCCTCGGGCGACTCACCCCCACGACGGTATCCGATGAGATAGATGATCCGGCCCTTGTCCGCTCCTGTCCACACTGTTGTGCTGATTTACGCCCGGATCCTTATTGGACTCAAATTTCACAAGGGGCAAGGGAAGGAAAGATACGACGGGGGTTTTTGCAACTCTGTCTTCGTCTTCTTCCGCGCAGCGCTTTAGTAGCTGCTCAACTAATCTGGCTGATCATGGTACGTGCCGATTGGTGGGATGTGATGGTCAGGGAGCCAGCTAGCCCGCCCCACGAGTACGTGGAAGACCCACACCCCCTATAATTTGGCTGCTGGCCGGCGTTGAGAGGCGAATTAGGTCCAGCTTATCATTCATGCATGCAGATACGCACGTTCAAGATTTGGTCTCGACATCTGCTTGTTTGCGTTGTATTTGTATGACCGGAGAAAATGAGTTTCTCCTCTTTTAGTTGGCTGCACCGACTAATCCAAATGGTGGTGGATGTGTTTGTTCGCTTGTTTGCTTGCTTTGTGCGTTATCGTGCGAGTAGCTCCTTCCTTCGTCACGGGTGAGGCACTACACCACGCTACTCACATTGACAACGAGGGTAATGCTACTCACATAGTAGACAACTACAACAATAACATTACAAGATATGAATTTAACATCTACGATTAAGTCGAGTTCTTCCGCAGTGACGCCTTCAACAAGCAAAGAAACACGTCCTTGTGATGTCGACTGCACGTACGTCCAGCTAACGGCAGGTAGGATAAGGATTTTCATCATGTGTACCGAGACCAACCAATTAACCAGTAAAACGACAAGGAGATGACGCCTTCGGTAAGGTAACGACACAAAGTTTGTCGCCCTTGACCATGACCAATGAAGGACACAACAAGATGTTTCACTCTAGACATAAAGTGGTGTTTGAATAGCAAACTAGGTAGCGGAAATTTTGATGGTTGTGCTCCATGTCATGCCAGAGTGGCTCCAGCAGATGGGTTGGACATCTTCCCGCCTTAGACCTTAAGGGGTCAACCCATTTCGTGGCGCAGATTTAGCCGTTGCCACTCCAAACTAACTTTTGAATCGACCTGCAACATCCATAACAACCATGGAGTCGCTGCCCCAGCATCCTCCGTGTGACATGGCTTGGTAGAACAAGACCACAAAACCTACACGGTTGTGACATATTTCGCGGTAAGCGCTCACATGATCTATGACATGCAGAGAAGAGATGGTGTGCCTGATATTGACGAGGAGGCGCCATTGGCCCCCCACCCCACCACATCGAGCATCACCACTAACGCTAGTAGCCTCGTTGGGTATAGGCTTTTATCCGCTCACCGAAAGGAAAACGCTAGCCAATGCGCGAGTGATGAAAGATACGATGCTACTAAAAGCGTGTGACTAACCTTTTAACCTTTTCTAATTTTACCATCAGTGTTGGAGTGGGGTTATTGAATAAAACTAGTATCGTTTGATTTGACATGGCAATTATTTATTATATTTTTATAAATAATTATTCATGTCAAAAGTAGTGGTTGAAATTGTGCATATACTAGTACATTAGGTTCTGCGAGGGGGAGTAATGATACAATTTGAAAACTATGTATGCTTATGTGCAAAACGTCATGTATTTAGGAAGGGGAAGTGCACACGTTAGAGTAGTAGTAGTGCATTGGGATGAGGACTGAAGCCGAATTAATTTAGATCAAATACGGCTGACAAGAGTGAGTGGTGCGCTCTAGAACGGTTCCTGCACCAACACCTGTACAACTACAAGAGAAACAGTACAAGGACCTAGACGTAATAAACCAAATCAAACTAGCCGTGGTGGGAACAAAAGGACAGACGCCGAATACAAAACTAGTGGCGCTACAAAGGTGGACCCTTTCTCCCAGAACCAGAGCATATCCCCAGCAAGCAAAACCTCAAGCATCAGCAGCAGCAAAGTGAGCCAGCGCCCCAAGTAACCTCCACTCCTCCGCACGCGCCGCCGTACGCACCATTCACCAACCCAAGAAGCTCCCTCTCCTCTTCCTAGTTCCTAGTAGTTCTCACTCCACAAAAGCACAAGAAACACGCACGAGCGCCGGCGGCAATCGAGATATATCGACCATGTCGGCGTCGCCGGAGTTCTACAAGCCGGCGCCGGTGTTCTCGCCGTGCAGCTCGCCGCTGCTCCTGCACGGGGATGGAGTAGCAGTTCAAGGAGGGGCGAGCGGCGCCACGTGGGAGGAGCAGTGCTGCCGGACGCCGACGGGCGTGGGGGGCGAGCTGAAGCAGGCGGCCGCGACGTGCCCGCCGGCGCCGAGGAAGCCGCGGGCGCCGGCCGCGCCGTGCCGGAAGCGGCTGTTCGAGGTGGAGGTGTTCAGCCTGCGGCTCGAGGAGCTGGAGCGCCTCTTCTTTCGCCCGCAAACAACGGCGCCGCCGGCGCAGGCGCCCGAGAAGAAGGTCAAGCGTCGCAGGGTGGCGCCGCCGCGCGCTGGCCTCGCCGGAGCCCAAGGCAAGGGCTAGCAAGCTCTAGCTAGCTGGTTCGTCCGCGCCTGGCCTGGCCAAGTCGTTTTGGCTCGTCGGTGCAGTTGCGGTAGCTGGTACTGTATAGTAAGATTTAGTGCTGCGTTTTTACTGCCGTACTTGTACTCTATACTACTACTAGCTGCTGCTAATGTTTCCATTAATCAGTTCAAAACAGTAGTTACTGGTACCGATAGTAAGTAGCTAGATAGTAGTAGTAGCAGCAGCAGCAGTTCTTGCTTATTTTACTGTATGTGGTCAAGGAGTATTAAGCTGAAATTTTCTTCTATAGTGTAATAGGTCAAATTTCCTTCCATGGAGTGCAGCCTGTATAGATGTGTAATCAGTTGCTGTATATGCCTATGTTACACCACTGGCCAGTCTCTCAATCCCAATACAAGTTATGGTCTGATTGTTCTGTTGCCGTCTGTTATTTCTTTCTGTGGAACTTTGAAGTGGGTTCGTTGCTTAATTTGCTTGCGATACTACGGTGCCTAGCAAGCTCGGCCAAGAGGAAAATCTCCGATCGATTCGTGCTAGTAGAAAATTTAACAATTTTCTATGGAGCTCCTCCTTCCTTGCACGATGGGGAGGCTCGGTTGGTGTGAGCAGTCTCGGCCGCCGGCCCGGCCGGCCCTAGTCTTGTTTGTTTCCATAGTACACTTCGTCATGGCATTTTGTGGCCGCCGGTGGATGGTGTTCGGTGACGTTTGATTGTATTTTCTAAACTGGAGTGTATATTTTAAAACCAAAGTATTTCAACGCCTGGGAAACAATTATTTAAGTTTTTTTATCTCCTTTCTCAGTTTCGGAAAAAGAGGATCATAGTACTTCTTTCTCTAATACTTGAAAAAAAAACTAGTCTTGGAGAATATTTCAGTTTTAAAACCATATTAAAATATTCAGTACTTCATAATATTCAGAAACCAAAGTATTCTCAGTATACTTCAAAAATATTTTGATGTCAAATGGAGCCTTTTTTTTTAATTAAAAGCACTATATATTAAGCTAGCAAGCCGCCTCATTAAAAACCTTCCAGTCCCCTTAGCTACCCTGGTAAGGAAAAAAGCGCGTCAGAAACTTGCTGCCCGTGATCAAATAGTTACATCGTTCAGGAGTTTATCTAACATAGCACTAGGGGGTTCATCGACCCAATTACAAGAATTCTTACTAAAAAACAAGACCTAGCAAGCTCGTGAGCGACTTCATTTGCTTCCCTTGGACAATGCTTAAATGAAACTGTCTCAATCAGCGCCGCCAAATCCATGCAATCTGCAAAGACAGCCGCTGATTCATTCCACCATTGTTCTTCACCAGTACAAGTTTCAATTGTTTCAATCGAATCCGACTCTGCAATAATATTATTGCAACCCATCCTTGAAGCAAGTTCTAGACCTTCTCTCATAGCTAGTGCTTCCGCCATCGCTGGCGTTGCCACATAAGAGAGGTAAGTGGTGGATGCAACAATAAAATTCCCCTCATAATCTCTTAGAACAGATCCCACTGCACCTGCACAACTATCCACATGGAATGAAGCATCAACATTAAGTTTTACCTGTCGAGGATTCGGCTTCTTCCATTTATTAGCTGGTGGAGCACTATGATGATTAGAAACCTTTGCAGCATTAGAAGTGATGCCAAGTATGGACATCTTGCATTTGTAAACCGGAGGAACAGGTTCCTGCCGTACCCTTTTTCTTCTAAGCCACCAAATATACCAACAGGCTACTGAAATTATTTCCTTGAGGCCAATATGATCAATTCCAGGAAAGGTATTGTTCTGTAGATTAATAACATGCTCCAGGACAGCAGAGCCAGCACGAATCAGGCTGTAGAGCATCTCAAATATTCGCATCAATTCCCAAGGTTGTCCATATTTCTTGTGCTTGCGGACATTCAAATAATAAGTGTCTAATGTCTTCTGGACCTTGTCTACAGACATGGCATTCCGCCGAACTTCCTATATGCCTATTTGCCAAAATGCATTTGAGTGGAATTACCCCATGCAGTGCTCGTCAGATAAATATTTTAACTTTGCTCGGAACTTTTAATCGCCATAGAGTTTTCCAAACTGGATTTGTAGCTGAAACACCCGGGCTTTCCAATTGACCTGAGGAAGCGCCGAACTGGTGCTTCCATTGTACATGATACCCAGACCTAACAGTATATCGGCCATGGTTATTGAAACTCCAAGCAATAAAATCTTCAAATCCACGGTTGTGCAAAGGAATTTGTAAAATACGGCGAGCATCAATCTCTGATAAAATACTCCTGATAATTTGCTCATCCCACTGCCCGGAAATTGGATCAATTAACTCGGACACTCTAGTATAAACAGCAGCCCCTCTAGGCGAGACAACTCTTCTTGTCGAACTAGACTGAATCCAGGGATCATCCCAAATTTTAATATTCTCACCAGTACCAACCCTCCAAATATAACCCCGCTTGAATGTAGATAGGTCTGCAAGAATACTTTGCCAAGTAAACGAAGACCCAACTTTTGGACCTGCTTTCAAAATGTCTCCATGCGGATAATACTTAGCCCTTAGAACACGAGCACACAACGATTCAGGATTATTAATAAGCCTCCAAACTTGCTTAGCGAGCATAGCTAGATTGAATGAATGTAAGTCCCGAAAGCCCATACCCCCATGTTTCTTAGGGTAGCAGAGTTTCCACCATGCCATCCAATGCATTTTCTTACTATTATCATTGTCTCCCCACCAGAACTGAGAAATAGCATCCATCATCTTTTTACAAATCCCTTTGGGAATAAGGAACACTGACATAGCAAAAGCTGGGATGGCTTGTGCCACAACCTTCAAAAGTATTTCCTTACCACCCAACGATAATAGTTTTTCCTTCCACCCATTAATTCTCATAATAATTCTTTCAATAAAGTGGATAAAGCAGTCACTCCTATCAGCTCCCACCAAAGCAGGAAGACCAAGGTACTTATCTGAGAGTGCCTCTGTATCAATATGCAGTGTCTCGCACATTTCTGCTCTTGTTAACACATTGGTATTTGGGGAAAAAATATACTTGACTTTGCCAAACTCACCAGTTGTCCTGAATTTGCACAATAAGTATCCAGGACTTGTTGCAAGGAAGTTGCATTAGTCGTATCAGCTTTCATGAGAATAAGAGAATCATCAGCAAATAGTAAATGTGAAACTGACGGTGCATTTCTGCACACCCTTACCCCATCAATACCACCAACTTCTTGTTCATGCAATAGTAAACTAGATAAACCTTCTGCACATAAAAGGAACAAATAAGGAGAGAGAGAGGGTCCCCCTGTCGCAGCCCTCTAGTCGGAACAAAATTCTCAGTTTCCTCTGAATTAAATCTTACTCGATATCGTACTGAAGTGACACAAGCCATCATTAAAGAAATCCATCTATCATCAAAACCAAGCTTCCTCATCATATTTTCCAAGAAAACTCATTCCACTCTATCATAGGCCTTATGCATGTCTAGTTTAACCGCGCATGCCCCTGATTTCCCTGACCTTTTGTTTTTTATAGAATGAATACATTCATATGCTACCAGGACATTATCCGTGATAAGCCTCCCTGGTACAAATGCACTTTGCATTGGAGAAATAACATCAGGTAATATCCCCTTCAATCTGAAAGATAACATCTTGGAGATAATTTTGTATATAACGTTGCATAAGCTTATTGGGCGAAATTGCGTTACCGACTCTGGATTGTCCACCTTGGGAATTAAAACGACAGTGGTGTCGTTCCATCCTTCAGGGATCACACATGTGTTCAAAGCTTGCAGAATCTCTTGTGTAATCTCTTCCCCACAAACGCTCCAAAATCTTTTGTAGAAAACTGCATGGAGCCCGTCCGGTCCTGGGGCTTTAAAGTCGCCGATACTGAACACAGCTTTCCTAACGTCATCCTCCGTGAAGGGCTCCAAAAGCATATTATTCATGGCCAAGGTTACCTTCGGTTGAATTTTTTCAAGCATAACCGGATCTGTTTGTTGTACTTCAGTAGAAAACAGATTAGTGAAATAATAAAAAATGATAGGCTTTAGTTGCTCGGTACCTTCAACCCATTCATTATTGTCATCTTTCAGCCTCGTTATGTAGTTCTTATTTTGCCCCGCCGACGCAAAATTGTGGAAAAAGGAAGAATTGCGGTCTCCCAACTGCAACCAGTTTGCCCTTGATCTTTGAAGTCAGTATATTTCCTCCTGTTCCAGAAGAGCTCGACCAAATTTGCCATTTCCTTTGCAACCAGATCATTTTCCTCTGTCATAGGCCCATTCATAGCCCTTTCTAATTTCATATGTGCTTTTCGAAGGCGGCGTTTTGGCTTCTTTAAAAAACGTTCATCCCAAACGTATAAATCTGCATGCATGCGATTGAGTCTTGCATGCACTCCTCCTGTTGTTTCGTGCCCAGCTGTGTTCCAAGCACGGTCTACCTGCTCCTTAAAGTCATCCTCGAGAAGCCACTTTGCCTCAAATTTTTTGGGACCTGTCCGTCCATGTAGAACAGCTGGTTGATAATCTGTATCAAGAAGAATTGGTCTATGATCAGATCGAGTGCATTCCATATGAACGAGAGTAGCACCAGGATGCATCAAAGACCAGTCCCCATTAGCTACAGCCTGATCCAATCTTTCGCGAATATGACGTCGTTTCCAAGTGAAAGGGTCACCTGAGAAACCCAGATCATCTAGGCCACAATCAGAGAGGGTGCCACAGAAAGCTTGCATGTAACTAATAGGTCGTTGGTTGCCCCCTTCCTTCTCATGAGAGTACATGATCTCATTGAAGTCGCCCATCACGACCCAAGGAAGATTTAAATTTCCATAGAGACGCCTAAAATTATCCCATGTTTTGTATTTGTCTTCCCACCGAGGTTTACCATATATACCAGTAAATCTCCAAATTTTGCTCGGATTCTCAATAATTTTTACATCAATATACTTAGGATCTGAGTAAATTTGTTCAATAGTAATCTCTCGCTTCCAAAAAAGAATAACTCCACCACTCCTACTAGTAGTAGGGTTGACAATCATCATATCCATTTTTAGTCTCCTCCTTAAACAGTCAGCCGGATAAGTGTCCAGGTGTGTCTCCGACAAGAACATCACCTCGGGGTCACATTGCTTCTGAACATGCAGAAGCGCTCGAACTGTCGGGGCGTTAACCAGACCCTGACAGTTCAGGCCTAAAATCCTCATTGCGACCGGACAGACCCCGCGCGGGAGTCCGCCAATCCTGGTGACGTGGAGATTGCTCCTTCCGTCTTAGAACGTTTGGTTCTTTCAATCTCATCTGCACACCCCTCCTGGCCTAGGGGTTCATCATCTGTGATCATAGCATTACCATCACCAGTAGTAGGCACACTAGTAATTGGTTTTTCATCCACAACGGCAATAGATCTCTTTAAACCAGAATCGGTACTATCTTGGTCGCGTTCCTCCATCTCAGCGCTCAGATTTTTTATTGGGTCAGTAGCCTTATCTGTCACATCATCAAACGTATGGTGTTCAGTAGTTTTGTAAGGCCATGCACTATGTGTATGCGGTTCAAACTAAAAAGGTACTTTTCTTTGAATCGGGCTGTGCTTGCTTGCTATGTATTGAATCGCTTCACTGTTCACATATGCACCAAAAAAGTACATGCATGCAAGCTTCTCTCTCCACTTCTTGTCCCCATGCCATATGGGCCCTCATGCATGCAGATTCTTTTGAACCGAACGAGATTGTTGGTTCGCTTCTTTGTCTGACATAGCAAAAGCGACGCCCTGCTATGTGTGACATCGGTTCAAACACTCCATTGAATCGCTTTTGGCACACATAGTGCATGGTCTAAGGGATGGAGTTGTACCTCCATGGAATCATAGTCCCACTGCCGCTTCCATTTGAGTCTCCACGGCCCCTTCCCATCTCCTCACTGCCTCTTTGTTCGCTACCAAAACGACCACCACGGCCTGCTCTGCCACCTCCACGAATAAAACTGGTATTCCGGCCATGCCACGAATCCGAATCAGCCTTCAACCAGTCTCCCCATTTTAGAGAGTCCACATCATGCTCCCCTGAGCCACATTCAAGGTGTGTATGACCTATCTAGCCACAAGCCCCACAAAAGCGAGGCATTTTTTCAAATTTAATCTCATATATCTCCCGTTGTCCTCCTCTTGAGACCGAGACGAACCGGGCTAATATTTTCCGGTTGCCCGAATACGCACAAAATTTCCTGCTCCTTTTACATCTGTTTCAACTTGGACAACTTTCCCAATTTTCTTTTCGGCTAAGTTCCTGATCAGAGGCTCTTTCCTGTATCCCACAGGCAACTTGTGTATCTGGATCCATGTTTCAAAGAAATTTAGGTCTATGGAGTCCGGCACAGCAAGTCCATCATATGGTTCTATGCAAACTATTGACTTACGGAACAACCATGGGCCACCTTTCTCAACTTTGAGCCAATCTCCAAGACAAAAACACTGGATCGTAAATAAGTTACCCTCAAGATGATTAATCTGAACATCCCGTGCTGGACTCCAAGCAATTTTCATATGTTGCTCAAAGGTCTGTTTACTGAAGTAGTTCGTGGTGTGAACCTTTGCCAATGCCATCCACTTCATGCCCTCCGTTGGTATATCTTCTTGCTCCTCAAAAACGAGATCATCTATCTCATCTTCATCAATCCCCAGGCGGTTGAGCATGGCATCAATGGATTCTTTCTTCGTCCCTGATCCACCCGCCTGGTCAGCCGTACTAGCCCCTGAACTCGCCATCAAACCGAAAACTAAACAAACCTCCCCAAGCTCTAGATGAGAAGGGTCCCTCACGAGAAACCCTTGGCCAACCAGAGAAGGAGGCAGAGCCCGGTCCATAGAAGGCCGGAAGAAAGGAATCAGCGAAATGATTGACCTCCGAACCCACGGCGTCGGAAACTGAAACCCTAGTCGCCCTGGCGTCGCCAAAGCGCTAGGTCAGGACAGAAGGTGTGTCTTCTAAATATAAGAGTGGACAAATTATGTCAAATGGAGCCTTAGTTCTTATAATGGGTTATTACTCCGTGTATATAGCAAAACAAGTGCATATAGCAAAACAACGGTTGCATCTTAAAAATAAAGATCAGGCCCTCCTTTAAGCTGCAGCCTGCACTGCAGGCGAGAGGAATCATTCTGCTCAGGTAAGAGTTGTAGCAATGATTTGTTGCTGTGACTCTTACCCAAGTTTCTGCAGCTTTTCGGCGTATTTGGCGACTGGTGCCAATGAATGTGTGGGAAGTTCAGGGACATCGCAGTGGTCACTGCCAGTTCTGTCCAGGAATAGTCGAGTCGCAGATGCTGCGACGAGACGGCCGGGGAAGTTGGAGCCAAATCTAATCTGCTATCTCGTTGTAGACTTGTAGTAGTAGTAGCTCTTTAGGCTCCCATCATATGACGTCGACAAATAATTATCTCTTCAAGCCTCGCTGTGCCTGACTGGAACACTGTATTTTCGGTATCTTCTCCGCACAGCACGAGTATGGCGGCCTTGAACTGGCCATACAAAACGTTTACATTCACTCCCTCCGTCCAATAAAGGATGTCTCAACTTCATCGAAAATTGGATGTATCTAGACATGACTTAATGTATAGATACATCCAATTTTGATCAAATCTGAGACATCCTTATGGGAGAATTATTTGTAGGGTATGGGTATTACAGTATCACTTATTGAGATTTAAGGCTGCAATAAATACCCCAATCTGCTGCATCTAAGGCGCCTCCGTCAGACATTGAAGACATCTGCAACAAGTTTAAGTACACTGAGCACATTCATGTACACCAGATGATGATTTGTATTTATTGAGATAATGCTCCATGTACGGTGTACATACAAGTACTGTTCCTTTGCTTCTGGTTGCTAGCCCAACTAAATTATGATACAAGGTTGTCGCTTAAATATACACCGAAGAAGATAGTGGTGTTAGGATCAAAATGTGGCAAGAAGGTGGAAGAATTGACAAAAATCGATGAGAAACAAGAGGAAAACACAGCTCTATATGCAGCTGGAGCAAACAAAAATGAAACAGTTACAGACCGCCTTCGCCTAGGGTCCTGCCTCAATCCTCTCGATGGTTTCTATCCTCGTTTTCCTTTTCCATCCTTTCATGGTAGCAACCAGGTTGACCAACCCAACAACCTGAGCCTTACTGTACTCCTGCAAGTCATACCATTGACAGACGGTGTAAGTAGTTCGCACTTAAAATATTTAGCACATTGTATGATCTGTTGAGTTCCTACCGGATGAGACCGTGCCCAGTGAACATACTCCGTCTCCGGCAGATAATAAGCCTGTTTGATTGACAGAAGAACCGTTAACAGCAATGACGTTTATCCGTACCACATTATGGATGGGAAACAAACCATAAAAGGTTGATTGTGGTCAGCATAGGAGGTATTCTCCAGGCCAAAAGCAAGTACTTTCATTTAGTTACTGCTATGCACATAAGGGGTGACTAATTTGTGCTACATACCTTTACGAAAGTATCCACAATTTGCAGCTTTGGCTTAACATTGGATGATACAATGTGTTGCAGCCCATTAATTAGTACCTGAAAAAACAGCAAAACTCTTGAGTACTAAGTTTTCTTCCATGCCTCCAATTCACAAATGACCACTGCATAAGGTTCCAACCTGAAGGTCAAGTGACATCAATGCACGTCCTTCATCACTGCACCTTTTCACTCTAGAGAGCCCTTCAACTAGAACTTCTGCAATGCTCTCTATGCCATACCCCAGCAAGAGGTGTTGGAGCTGGGAAGAAGATGAGAAGTTTAATCACCTTTAATGTCAGTAATCATTTAAAAAGAGTAAGAAGGACAAATGCAGGGATTCTTGAACTCTACAGAGTTCCAAAAGTAATTAACACCAACACAATAAACAAAGTTCAACAAGACCAAAGAAGAAGAAATTATTCAGTCAATTGGCTCAAACTAACCTCCTTAGAAATTCCTCCATGGTCCAATCTTGTTTTGTAATGTTTGAACTCACCCAATAATAAATCAATGTACCTGGAACAAAAGGAGGTGCAAATAATAAATCAGTGACACACATGACACATCAATCATAGTACAAGGAACTCGGTTCCATAACAGCTTTGAGTCTGCAAGAGTAAAAGGGGTGACGCCTTAAGGACGCCTTATAAACCATGCACACATCAATCATAGTACAAGGAACTCGGTTCCATAACAGCTTTGAGTATGCAAGAGTAAAAGGCGTAATTTTATCTGCATAAGGTAAACTTACCAAGAGAAAGGTAACAGTAGCATATTGCCACAAAATTGCGCAAATTGAGATGGGTTAAGGATTACGGCTCAAGGAAAACGACCACAAATGATTTGCAGTATTTCGAAAACTAATGTCTAGAAGAATAGGCGGAGCAAGGTTCAAGAACGCACTAGGCGTTAATTTGGTGTTTTGCGATCGCCTAGCGCCTAGATAGCTTAGGCGCGCCATCAGTTCTGTACAGACTGATCAGTTGGGTGCGTTGGGAGGTCTGAAAGGATGAATATCAATATGATAGAAAAAGGTAACAAGGCGAGGAAAAGGAGGAAAGCGAGGCCTTTGATTCACAGGGTAGGAAAACTAAAGGAATAGGGCTTCTGTAGGATTGAGTTACCCTGTCCAGTGGAACTCTATGGGCATAGGAAAAAGACGTAGGATTTTTAAAAAGAGCTCTGAGCTCATATTAGTTTTCCTATAAAAATACATTACACAATTCCTGCAGGTTACAATCCTGTGAATCAAACACGTTCGGAAGAGAAAAACCACAGGGGTCCAAATCCTTCCTTTGGAAATCCTGCAAATCTAAGGATGTAGAGTTTAGAGGAGCAGTAGCAACCGCCAACTAGTACATGAGTAGCCAGCACCAACCACCTCCGCTTAGACGAGCAGCAGCAACCAACAGCACCAGCGACGACTACAACGCGCCGCCGAGAAGACACTTCCGCATCATCCTCACTCAGTTCCCCATGGAGCTCTTCTCTCCCTCCCCATCATCGCTTTCTCGCCCGAGAGGACTACTACTCAGTCAAGATGCTGATTTCTCGCTGGAGGAGGTTGATTCCTCGTTGGAGAGGATGACTACTGTCTGGAGATGTCAATTTCTTGTCACAGGAGGCCGGACCTCGCCAGGCCGCTTTGTTTCACCGCCTAGAGCCCAGAACTTAAGCTTGTCTAAGTGAGTGCCTAGTTGAGCCTTGGGACTTTGTGCCAGAGCAGGGTTCAAAAGAAGCATACAAAAAGGGCTACAGAGATATTCGAAACAATAATTTTCATGCTATTGAATTAAGGCTGCTTAAACTAAGCATACCCATTGTGCTCTATGCCAAGCTCCCTGAACTCCCATTTAGCATTTGCTATCTTATCCGGATACCTGAAAAACACATTTGGCAGTTGAGCTGATTCATATATATGAGTTGTGACTGAAAACATCAAATGCAGTATCTGAGCAAGATACTATTACTTCTAATAGCATTAATGCCTCTGTGCAAATGCCTATAGCACCAAGTTATACTCAGCCGAAAGAAATAACAGTAGATGATTTCAGGGGATTGATATTGGCAGAGACTTGGAAGTTTATCCAGCATACCCATTAATATGCAAAAGCATCCGTGCGCTTGTCCTATGGATGTGCTCAGCCAAATCTGGAACTGTATCCACCTATCACAAACAAGGGAAGTAGAAAAGTTCAACATTTACCATTGAAAATAACAAAATGGACTTTGATGATTCGCAAAACAACAGCAACAATAGCAGCAGCAATAACAAAAGCCAAGAGATTTACCAGTGTCCCAAAAAACTCTTCAACAACAGAAGTGCTATTCTGAGACAACAAAGAATGTAGATGGGCTCTAGATCTGTTCAAAACTCGACCAACTAAAGATACTGTTTCAGCAGCTGCGCATCTCTCCTGCAAGGGAAGGAAAAGTTTTAAATATGGAAAGATAAACGAGGATACCAGAACTACAGAGACTGGATATAGGGCGTACATTTTTATACTAATGTGAAGAAAAAGCTAATAACACCATCCATGGCGCTTTAAAAATAAAAAGCATATGTCCAGGCACAAAAATGAACTGCTAGCCACGTGCCTTTTAATCACCTAATCAAGCAGAAGGAAACATCATAACATAATTTTTTTAGTTTGACCTAGTTCATTAGAGAAAGATCTATGTTTATAGTGAGGCACGCATCGAAAGACTTATGTAAGGATATGATCATAGGAAGGGACCAAATCAGCTCATGCCATCACCTCATACATTTCACCCAGTCCTACAACCAGATGCTTTCCCATGTGCCATTTTTTCCTCCATGATAGTCATCCATCAGTCTGTGCACAAAAATCATTTGACTCTACGCTCCTCGCAATTGACAAGTAACCTCACGTGGCTAAAAGGAACTCAGTATCCCGTTGTCACATTAGACACCAAATTTTTTTGCCTCCCCAACAACCAGCAGCTATAACATCTTTCCCATATTCACACAAGCAAATATAACCCAGTAGACATATGATGCCAAGGGGGAAAAAATAGCTATTTAAAAGAAAACCTCGAACTAAATATGAACACTGTCCCAAAGTAGCCAGCAAAAATGAATAACTAATATTTCACAGCTGCAAGAGTTTATTTTAAACTTAGATGCCTACTGGAGCAGTTAACATGCTGAAGCCATGAAAACAATAGATAAGTTGCTGATGTTATGCAACTTCATTCAGCATCTTCAAACTCTAAAAGATGCATGAAGCCATGAATTAGCAGACAAGACATGAATTCTTATGAGGCAAGCTCAAGTCAAATTTGTTTTCTGTGAGATAAACAATTACATCGAATACTGTAACTCAGTTCCAAAAAATATTTTATAAGCATTGTGATGTAAAACCAGTAGCAACCTTTAATCCATAGGAGGTGAACATTGAGCTCGGAGGCGCAGTAGGCATCACGTCCATTTGGGCAAGAGTTGAATTCATTGATGAAGGTGGATACAAGCTGTTCGGTGGTTTGATCCACTGATCTGAATCTTGTGTTATTTTTGATAAAGCCGCTTTAAGCCGAACTGAATACAACACAAGCATCACAAAGGACATGAATTCGAAATCAGCAATCATGTATTTGGGAGCATTAAATAGCAAAGAGCGTGTGCCACAAAAACATATCAGAAAAAAAATTGATCCATACATGATTGAGAATCGGGTAATAGCTTGCCACTTTGACTCCTGTCCTGGTACCCAAATGTCTCGTATATATGGTGATAAAAAATGCCAAAAAGTTGGAAGATGCCCTGGAAAAAAGTTACTAAGTATGAACAACAGAAGATATTCCAAAACTTCATGCATGTGCAGTTTATCACAAGGACAGTTTATTAACATCAGAACTAAACCTTGCAACTAACCTTAAAAAGCTCAACGTTGACCATATCCAGCTTTTGCATAATTCTGGCATATTTATCCATCATCCTGATTCCAGTGAGGAAGTGACAACTTAGCTTAGGCAGTTACATTGTAGGAATTTCCTCAAGTTAACATGCATAAACATTTGATACCTTAACAAAGAAAGAGAGGATCCTGTCTGTGATGAAATGTCTCCATCTTTCCAATGTGAAAAATTGCCTTTCACAATTTTTGTTTTCAATGTCCTACTGGGTAATTGGCTATCTTCATCAATGAAATCAGCGAGAAGGTCTTCATTCTCTTCATCAACAGGAGAATTATTTCCATTGCCATTACTGTCATTCCCATGGACAGAATTATTGCCAGCTGATGAGTTGAACAGCACATTATACTTAGGGGATTCTATGGAGCCATGCTCTATCTTCAAAGAAAATGGGTTCTCAATATTTAGCCAGGCAGCAAATCCATTCTTTTGCCTCCCTGTATTAGTTGCAGTAGAGTTTCCACGGAGACATTCTTTTGGCAAGGTAAAACTACGGCGGGTAGGTGATATCAGCGCAGCACCATCACCAGTAAGTCCTGCTAGACTAATTATCTGCGTAGCTTCAGCAGCCATTATCGTCCAAGATTCCTTTTCCAGTACCATTTTAAGTGCCTGCCAAACGAAACACATAATTAACATATTAAAATGTCACGTTGAAATGCAAAAGGCAACAATTTATATGCCAAATCAACAATACAGAACAATACCAACTCCAGAAAAATACCAACTAATACTTGAATAGGCGTTATTAGACATACGTATATATTTTGCCGGTGAAAGGTCACTACGTAGTTCAAACAGACAGTCTTCAACTTCTGCCGGAACTCACTAGCTTCAAACCCACAAAATGCTTCACCGGCCAAAATGAATATTGTGAGATCTTCATAGTTCTTCAGAAATTGGTACGTGCTAGTTGAACAAACAGCTGAACAAGACAGTAAAACAGACAAGCGACTTGTTGCCAGTTGCCAAAGATTTCTCCGCCCCCTTTCAAATGTATATGCAACCAGTTTTGTAGCATCGGCCCTCAGTTGATAGAATGGAGCATCTGCTCCTGATGTGCTAGCATCAGGATTGCTGAGATCAGAAGATGGTATTCTGCCGCTCGTTGTGGCTGCAACACCATCCTGATTAACAGCACTAGTATGACCTCTTCCTGAATCAACTAAATTTGCACTTGGGCCCTGAGATGTGTTATCCTGAATAGAAGAAACCAAAGCTTACATTTATAACTAATACCAAAAACGAGTATTCAAATGAGACACTGTTAAAACTCAACCAAGATATTTCATCAGATATAGATGCAACTTTCTGTACCGATGGGAATATATATCAAATTAAATTGGATTTATTAATACTGAAAACAGGTCGGGTTTAACTATGCATTCAATATATGAGTGACAACATAAAATATTTTTCCCAACTTTCAGCAGCATACAGAGAAGATTTTGAAAACTGTTGACATTTGACACCTGTATATAAGGAGTTTCTTCTGCTGGAAGTTTCCTACAACACTACATGTACACAATTGACTCAAAGATCAAATTTGTAGTTTTTAGTAATGATTTACACTTACAAACAAGTGAATTCAAATTCTCTATTCAAGTACAAATAAGGCTGTCACCAATCTAGATATGTCATCAAAATTTCGAAAAGTTGCACGTATAACAATTACCTGTACTTCTGGGCAAAAGCTCATAACAGCATAATATGACCGCATCAACGAAAATATGCTCTCAAGAGTTTTTAACAAACAGGAGCGAAGTTTGGACTCAGGAACTTGAACACAAAGATCACTATATGTAAATCTGCAGAGAATTAAAGTGGATTGAGTACTCGCAGAAATTTGCAGTGTTGGTTTTATATTTGATAATTTGAAGTATCTAGCCCACAAGATACTGAAGAAGCTGAAATGACAGTCGGAAAAATGCCACATAAACGATAGGTCATATTGCATACATCTTATACTGCTTTAGGTCATCAGAAATGGTCAATGTAAGTCAACATCAACTGTGTGCACCACTATAATTTCAGGTGTAGGGTTGATTTTTAGCAGAAAGTGCAGTACTTGAGACTAGCATGCAAACATATGAAACTCCAAAGATTTTCTAGTAAATAATCCAAGTGTAAAATGTACATATGACACATAGCCCATTTAAGTTGCTTGTTTTGCCCCCAAAACAATACCGTTGATCCAGGGATGATTAAACACCCAACCATAGACACACGTCTAGACCACTATATTTCGTTCCATCTTAGGGCGCAATCAAAGAAACTAAATACAGTGCTGAATACGTACCTATTTCTCTGCGCATTATTTCCCACCTCCTGCAGGAGTAGAATTTTTTAATATTGTTATAACTTATAAGAAAGGGCTGTTGTGATGCACAACCCAAGAGGGGCAAATATACATTACAAGAAAACTTGGACTACAAGTCAATCTACTACAGATTTAGAACAATAAAATCACAGACCTAGACTAATGGGAAACCATAATAATTCCTACTAAATACCGCATATCAAGAAACTAACAATGAAAAGGTCTGGAAGTTGCCAATAAATCAAATACCTCTTCCAACATATCCTTCAGGACAATATGCGTTTGAGAGAGTACTTCTTGCAAAAAGAAACTTTGCATCTTTTCAGCCATGCCACCAATGTCACCCATCAATGCAAATGCATCAACCACCTACAATTCAGATTTAATTGTTAGAAGAATGCACATCAAGTAAGTTAGCGAAAAAGATAACCGATCCAAAAGCACATATAAAATAATGACCAAGTGAAAACTCACGGTTAGATAGCTTTCTTCACTGAAGGTCTGACAAACTCCCAGCAAATGGTTGTCCAATTTTTGGATTGTCCTTGCTAACCATGCCTGCATAGCAGAAATACCATTTCAGAATGAGAGTAAGAGTATGGAAATAAAATCAATTGAAGTGAGAAATACAAATGGCTTCATCGAATTTGATGGTGCCAAAGAGTTTTGGTTCTATGGACAAGAAAGCTAAGGGACATAGACTTCTTCCACACTTTATAACATCAAAGACAAACATGTTAACATGAGAAGCCTGATGAATAGAAGAAAATCCAAAGATTACCTCAACACCTCGTCCCATTTCTTGCACAACAGAAAGGCTTGAATAGTTCTCCAAGATTTGCAAATACTCTGGCAATAATTGAAATGCCTGCAAACATTAGTAAAGTATCATAAGAAACTAACATTATTCTGAAGAAAAATATAGATTTCCAACCAATAGCAAACACAAAGTACTAGGGTCATTGGAGTGGTGTACCAACCAACACATATTCGTTTGCCCCCCAAAAGGCACATTTCCAAAAGGTGATTTATCGGGTTAACGCTAGTAGTACGATTATATAAGAAAAAATATTTATCTCTCTCTTTAACTTTTTAAGTACAGAAACTAGAGCAAAATAGAAGTTGTTAAGCCCAAAATCCACCAACCTGAAAGTAATTTTCTTTCTCAACAAAAGTTTCAAGCTCCATCTGCATATCTTGGGCATGTCGAAGTTCTGTAAGAACAGGAAGAACATCCTGCATTACACAAAAACTAAACCTTTTTATGTATAGATCCTCAATGTGACATACCTAGAGCTAGTTGTAGTAAAACATATAGCAGGAACTTAACAATGCATTAATCAGTCCATCCTTAAGAATTAAGACAATGATAGACAAAGGAAGGGTTGATCTAGAAGGAATTAAACACACTAAAAATCTCACTTTGTACTATAATGGTAGCTCAGCGATTTTTACGGACAAGCCGGCACCAAGCTTATCAAGTTAATGCAGAACATAAACACGAAACAACAGCATGCACCTACCAGCAAAGCTTGTTTCTTCTTTGATTTTACATTGACAACCAGATCCCTTGACACCTCATTCTTCGAAGAGGAAATGTGCCTTCGACCGTTCTGAAATAATAATTAAATCATACGGGTCAGATATACAGAAGTAATAAAATATTGTTTGCAAAAAAAAAGTTTCATGAAATATACCATGCAGATTACATTCGCGACCTTTAAGTCTTGTTCTAACTCCATCACTAACTGCATCCCCTTCACTGACCAAAAATTATTATCAGAAATCTGGTTTTCTTTAAAAGAAAGCATGACACTATTATCCGTAACTAAAGAGGCTCAAAAACCTAAACATGTCAAAGGAAATGAGCATCTATCAAATTGATTAGTAAAAGACAAAGGTAAAAAAAGAATGCAATAGAAATATGTCATATCCTGTAGAGAAGTAGTACATTCTGCCCAGACATACCCATTTCCTCATGATGACCCATAACATGACGTGACAATCGCTCGGCAATCTTGTCAAGCTGCGCTAATCTCAAAGTAGACTGCAAAAATGAAATGTACATCGTAAGCAAAATGGACTGTTAAATATGGTAACAGGAGTACAAATACATGCAGGTAGAATGGGACTTTTCATGGTGATTGGTGAATATACTCATGGATAACTAGAATGGCAGGAGACGACGAAAGGGGGCTGGTTTCTTCTACAAAGGGCGTGTGTTACATTCGTGAGATAATTGCTTACGAAAATGTAATTAACATATTGGCACCCTTACGATATAAGTAAGTTTTTGCACATCATGCACCCCAGTGATAATGGCTCAGATATGAAAGACAGGTGATGGTAACACTAACCTGCTTATCGAAATAGGTGGCATCGCCGCCTGCTTCGGATATATTTGCCAGAATGTACTTTATCGGGTCGAACTCCTGCACATAATTCAAACTCAAACAGGTTGCCCAAGTGGCGCAAAGCCTGTGGCACGGACATCATTTTCGAAAAAGAAGCACCAACCTCCAGATAGAACACCTCCTCGAGCTCGTCCACAGCCGGGCCCTGAGGGTTGCTCCCATAGATCGACACCAGGTCCTCCGAATTGGACGGCAGGTTGATCCTCTCATGGGGTGGCAGCCCTGCGATTGCACGTGCAGCCGCCGCAGCAGCAGCAGCTCGAGCTGGAACCTACAGCCGCATGCATGGTACAAACATTAAGCAACCACTGACTAGCGCAGGACAGGATCCAACGCGGGACGAGAAGCGGACAGCGACGGACGGCAGTTGGTAAGAGGGGTAAGGCACCTCGGGGCGGGAAGGGGCTGGGGCGGGGGTCGGAGGGAGGAGGCCGATGGAGCGCGCGGAGCGGACGGAGCTGAGGAGCCTCTCGCCGACGCGGGAGAGGTCCATGCCGCCGCCCTGGATCAGGAGTAGGGGCAGGAAGACGAGCGGCGAGGGCCCCGACTCGAAGAGCTCGCCGCCGCCGAACAGGGAGGAGGAGGAGGAGGCAGAGGGCGCGCTGGACGGCGGCGCGTCGCCCCGCATCTCACCGGCGCCACGCCCCCTCGGCGCGGCGGGGGACCATGGGAGGGAGCGCCGCCTGCGGCAGCTCCCAGATCCGCGCGGGGGTTGGGGCTCGCTTCGCGCGTCGTCGGTGGGCTGGATCGCGCGGGGGAGGGGGAGGGGAGGACCAGGTGGTTGGCTCTGAGCTTCTTCGCGGGGATGTTAGAGTGGAGAGGACGCACGAGGCTGGAAGAGAAGGGCGGTAATAGAGGAGACGAGGAAGGGGATGAATCATTTGTCGAGTTCTCGTTTTTCTCTGCAGAATTGTTTTTGCGTCCGGAAAAGATTGTCAGTGTTTAGGCAGGAACCTGGTTTAGTCTAGTTGTTTCAGTTTGCTTAACAGCATCAGCCACTTCTTATTTTTTCTGAAATGTACTTTGAGTCTCTGACATTAAAATAATACCGAACAATACAAAAACATCTTAATAAAAAAATTGAGATGTCTCTCATCTTTAACCTTTAGCCACCACGCCTCCATGGTCCAAAGGCTACAGAAACGGGGCAAATCGACAACGTCGCCCAACGGGAGGTGAGGAAACCCTAAACACCTCTCTCATAAGCCGCTTGGGACAAAGGGGTACCACGGAATCAACCACTTCAAAGTTACGGTTAAAGCCAACTCCGGCACGTACGACCAACCTAAAACGGACACAAAATGTGTCCGATTGATTCTCTTTGGTTGTCCAGGCGGAGAGATCTGGCCCTTGTCCGCCATTTTCTAGCATCCATGGGAGCGAGCATATGGTTCCTTCTATCCCTTTGTTTCAAATATGATCATTTGGTATTTTTCATGGAAATGTGATAGCAAGTATATGTACCAAAAAATCAAGCAAAAATAGCAGTACCAAGAAGAATATTGTGCCATGCTTGCATGCAACAATAATCACAAAAACCCCGCACATGTTTAGTTAGCGGATCCTCAAACAAACATTCATTCTCAATGTGGACACTCTCATGTTGGATCTCGCGGCCACGATCATGTTGAGCCACCAATAGATACTCTCCATCCTCGTAGTACCTTGGGTCGGCCCGTGGGGCGCGGGGCTTCCTTTCCATCACAGGTGAGTCGTTGACCACAAGTGTGGCGTTCAAATCAGTGGCAGGAACCACGGGGACGATCGGCACAGAATCGCCAATCTCCGGAGAGATGTCCTGAGGCGAGGTAGAGAAGCAGGACATTCCAGGGGGCGTGTCGCATTAGGTACCCATATGTCATCGGCAATGTTGACATGGAGGGCTATGGAAGCCTTGGAGAGTTGGTCGCTAACGAGCTCAAGTTAACTGCCACGGTGATGGCCATGATCGTGCTCTTTGCTCCACCAATCGTCCCGCTTCGCCATCTTGGAAGCTCTTTGCTCCGAGGTGAGCTCCTTCCGTTCCACCAGGACCACAACGAGGATGGTCATGATGTTGTTCTAGGGCACAACGAGGAGGTTTTTATTCACACTAGCTGAATGCCCGTGCTTTGCAACGGTTATATAAATTGATACATATCGGACATGTAAACATAAATGAAGGTAAATACTGTAAACAGAAAAAACATCTCCATATGCACTTCTTATTTGTTTGTCTTTTCTTGAACCCCGTAGCAAGCGCACGGGCATTAAGCTAGTTGAAGGCCCATGCTTTGCTATGTGTTCTCCAAAATCGCTGCATAGGTTAACACAATGCTCATGAAAAGCCCTAACTATGTAGAGGGATATGCGATGAAGGCATCTTTTTTGTCAACATTTCAATGGTGGCACCATTCAACCGATTAAGAGGAAGAGTATGTAGTTCCCCCACCCCCTCTTGAGACACTACCCCTCCCTCTCTCTCCCCCTCCCCCACTTAACCCTATCTCGGGCGCCCTTGCTCCTTCCTCTTGCCCTCCCCCTCTTTCTATAAAAACCAAACCGAAGGGTATGTAAATGATGCATTTGTTGTCCCTTTTCCTTTTTCTCCGGCTTCTCGGCTTAAACTCTTTTCTTGAGGAAATGCATACATCGTTACTTTATTATTTAAGAAGGAAAAGTACGGAGTACAAGGCATACCCGAAAAAGAATACAAAAAGGGGGCCATATAAAATACAAGATATCAAACTAATGAGCACTTTTAGTCTAGTTCATGTGGTCTAGGTGCTAGGACATGCACTCTGATCCTCCCAGCGCTGCAACAGTCGACTACGGTCACAGTGATCTTGTCATATGGGTTCTACGAGGGATCCAATTAGATCTTTGGATGTCAATTTTAGATCCATATCCAATTCTCCAAATAATTCCTTGTTTTAATAATTCCAAACCATGTTCAATGCCCCTCCAAGCTGGAGAAGCTTCAGCTGCAAAAACAGTATCCAAAATCTTCAATTTGGGAAGTATTTTGCCTTCAAGATCTTGGCACATAAGCTATCTGGATTTTAAAGAATTCTCCAGGGTTGTCTTGCCAGTAATGCTTGGTTAAAAAGCTAAGTGTCCCTAAATCCCACACACCCTGCGCTTTTGGAAGAGTTAAGTTATTCCATGACGTCCAGTGAACTTTCCTATGCTCTTCATCTTCTCCTCACCAGAACTTTCGGATGGTCTTCATATAATCTTCATGGAAACCTCTGGTTTGAAACTTTTCCTAACCATATTAACCCCTTTCTCTGTGTTGATTGTAACAAGCTGATGCATCGTTGAAAAGCCTTTAAAAGCACTAACCTGATCATGCGTAGGTTTCCATCACTCAAACAAATAGTGACTATAGTTTTGCAGTGGCCTGACCTAATTAATCATGGGAAATGTCTAAATGCTAACCGACCACTGTTGCTAGTCAGTAGTCTTTTGTCAAAAACATGCCTAAATGAATAGGGCAAGTACTTGCGGAAATAAGAAATAATCTAGAACGACTTGCGAAGAACACCTTGCGGAGGAATCCATCGATGCCAAGCTTGGGGAGAATACATGATAGGCTTTTAGCTCGATGCACACTGTAGGAACCAGGAAAACATGAATATCGATATCATACCAGGACTGATCGGGTGATGGCGTTGAGTCGTAAAACTCGGTGAAGGCGCTGCTGACGACTGCCAGCGAGATGCAACCCTTGGCAATCATGAGGTTGACGGGCATCGACAGAGGTAGCAGACAACACGTCACTTAACGACACGATGAGAGGAGGTCAGCCGCTGTCGGAAGGTCAGAGTCGAGGCTATTGCAAGAGGCGTCGTCGTCAAGGTCAGAGTCGAGGCTTAGGAGCCGTGTTCTCTGCCCGGCGGCCAGGGACGAAGCTATGACGAAAGCTCACTGGGGTCACCGTATGACACCAGCGCCTATGTCCCTGCTGGCGGCGACGTACATGCTAGGCTAGCTACATGGAGGGAGAAGCCCCGCTATCTTGATGTAGGCCTGGTTGGATCCTGTCAGCGGCATGCGCGCCAGGAACGATGATTTTTAGAGCTCGGTGGCGATGTTAGCGGTTGGCTAGGTCTCTCATCACGGCGCCACGGGGTAGGATGATGGCGGTGAGCTTGCTAGTTGTTGACGTGTGGTGGCAACGACAGACATGACCTCGGGGCTGTGGTAGTGCGACACCACCTTCTGCCTCTTCTCTCTCAATTCATAGGAAAATATATCGCCGTCGGCCGGCCGGACGATCAGTCCCCTCATCCTCTTCCCCCTACGGCTTCACACATGAGTATATGTACAGATAAATCAAGTTTTGTTAGCCATCAACTAAAAATATGGTTTGTTAGCATGCATGATAAAATCAAAAATATTTTGTTGTGCATGACGGTTTTTGGTAGACGAGTCGGGATTACTGGGGTCGAGATAAGATAAGAGACCTCTTTGCAGGTCCTACTCTTTCTAAGTGTTATTTTGTTGCAGACAGTTGGGATTAGAACACGATGCACTTACTTTCATTCCTCGGCAACCACAAAGATGTGCTGTTGGGAAAAAACGAGAACTTGGTGCGTGCTTTTGGCCGGTCGATGAGCTAGCGGCAGCAACGTCGTCGACCTGTGATGGAGTAGGCGATGAAAGCGGCATCGCGGCGTCGAGGCACTCCACGGCATGGCAAGGCGAGCGGCAGCGGCGTCTGACGGAGGCAAGCGGCAGCGGTGCCGGCGGACTGAGGCGAGTGGCAATGGCATCGGCGAGCTGTGGTGGAGTAGGCGAAGCGAGTAAACTTGGGTGGCAGACTGAGGCGAGCGACAATAGCGTCGATGAGCTGTGGTAGAGTAGGCGAGGCAAGTAAACTTGGGCGCATGTTGTGAGCAGTTTGAATAGTTTGTTGAGAAAAAGAAGTTCGGCGTGTTAGCCGCTATTTTGAGCAACATCCGGTCCGTTTTGAGGTGTGTTGTTTTTCTGTTAGGAATTTTGAAAATGTTTGTTGTGCATGCGAGTCCGGTGGCAGATTTGTTATGCATGCCATCTATTTTTTTCTTACTTTTTTCCTTGGCGTGCCCTCAATCCTTCCTTTTTTCCCTTTCTTTTTGGGAGTGTCTAATCAGCAGCTAGCTGTTTTGTTTTTCAGGAACAGACAGTTTTCTGAACCAATAGGGTGATGACAACTGTATTCATAAAATGACTAAGACAAACACATGAGTTTCTATCTGTTTTACATTCCTGCCAAACAGACGTATTTTTTTATTCTCTCTGTCCTTGAGTCCCCGGAAAAATCTGGACTACCAGACTCTGTTTTTGTGCCCTCCACAGCTAATGCTAAGAAAAAGTCTGCTACTCAACTAAGAACAAATAGAAGACCAGAACAACTCGTTCAGTTTATGAAACCTACATATATGAGCTCACCAAAATACTCTACTTTGCCAGCAAAAGACCCATAAGCACTCTTGTTTGCCAGCAAGAAAGACCTGTACGAGCTCACCGACTCCACCCCATCACGGCATCCCGATGTTGATTCGCTCCTGCAGATCGAATAGCCACATACTTCAAACCCTGCGAATCGACTCTTTCTCCCGAAACTCCGCGAACCACCACCCTCTACATCTACAATCGCACCAGCCCGCAGAGCACCACTCCCTCCATCGCCCGACACTTCAAAAAAAAAAG
This sequence comes from Poa annua, assembly GCA_026929855.1. Lineage (NCBI taxonomy): Eukaryota > Viridiplantae > Streptophyta > Magnoliopsida > Poales > Poaceae > Poa > Poa annua. Next base: position 70,134,780 of record CM049431.1, on the reverse strand, counting down.
ATAACGGCTAAGTGCATGACAAACACACTTAGGGGCAGCTGAGACAAAGACTGATATTGGTGCAAACAGGAAGAAAAAGTGTCAAACCTTGTATGCCAGCTCCACCGCGCTACAAAATCCAACTCCATCTCGCTGCCTAGCACTCCGGCACTCCCATCGAACTCTCGGCTGGCTGCTCCAATCAAATACTGAAAAAAAAGGTTCATCTTCCTTTACCCGGGCTTGAAACCGGGCCCAGAAAAGAATGGAAATAGACTAAGAAAATAATGAGAGACTAAAGTAATGTGAATCAAATGGAAAACAGGAGACTGAAGAAATGATGAAAATGAAGTGACTGACTGAAATAACGAGAGACTAGAAAAATTAATTACTAAGATACCAAGTGCATGAAGAAATAAGTGACTCGACAATGCACTGAATGAATTAAATAATGAAAGACTACAAAATGAGGGACTGGATAATGAGAAAGTGAAGAAAATATAAAGAGTCTGACAATAAACTGAGCACTCAAGAATGAAATAATGAAAAACTAACAAAAAATTAATCAGAGATGACTGAAGAAATAACGAAGAATAAAGTAACTAATTTTATGAGAGATTGAAATGAGCTACTCGAATTAACAAAGATAGACTCAAATATCTAAAGTACTGAAAAACTAAGAAATAATGAGACTTGAGAAAATATATTACAAGAACTGAAGACTAAACTGAAGATAACTGAGACAAATGATGAACTGAAGAATATGGCTAAAGACTGATAATGAACAATGAAAAAATAAGAAAAAAATTGATTAACTGAAGAATATGGACTACTAATTATTCACTGATAATGAATTAAAGAATGAGAATGAATTAAGGAACTTAATGATGAAATGAAACTAAAACACGGAAATGAGAGAGAGAAAAAACGAAACAAATGAAAAGCTGAGAAGGACTAACAAAACTGAAGATTCAATGACTTACTCACAGCACTCTCCTACATCACAGTCACCATCCGTACTTGCAGCACATGACTATCCAAAGGCACGCAACCCCCTAGAATCGAGGAAAACTGCGACGCCCACCAATAATGCAGAAGTCGAATGGGATCTCCCACATTACTGCAACACAAATTTCCACATTCAAGCATATTGTGTAATCGACCTAAGTGCGATTCATTCCAACAGACAGTAACTCAATACTTTTGGTTCTAGCATCATTTTCAGTCCCCGAAAATGAAACAGAAGAACATCTAGGATAGCCTATACCAGCACCAAAATAAAGCAAGGAGCTCGACATTTTATGCTAAGACGATGGCTAACCGAACATTAAGCATGGGGGATAACACATAAATTGCACGGAGCTGCACACGCCTACAATTCACTCAACAGCTACAACCACCTAAATGGGGGAGAACAAAAGGGTTGCGCGAACGTGATATGGGGGAAATGGGGAACGGGGAAAGCTCGACGGTGGCCATGTCGTTGTGCAAGCGGAGATATAGGGCCTAAACAACACACATCACCGAAGCTGACATCATAGATGGACAGCAAGTGACTGACTATGAACTACAGGCATCGTCAACACCTGATGGACATCAAGCACATATCACTCATGAAATCGCTCCAGTACACATCCTACCTCGCCTCGGAGATGGACTCCCGGACCTATCAATGGCCTAGCGCGTCCACATCTAGCATCCGACCAGCCCCGATGCAATGGAAAAACAGAGAAATCAAACAGGAAACGGAGATAAAGAGGACCGAGGAGTAGTACCCATCTCGACGGCGGCGAACAATCCTTTCCCTCTCGCGAATCGCCGGCCTCTTCAACGACTGAGGACGACGGGGAAGGGTGGTGCCGCGAGCCGCACCTTTCTCCAACGAAGCTGAGTCCCCACAGGCACGGAGATCATAAGGAGATCAGTGGAAGCCGCTCTATCCACCGTCCCAGGATCACGAAGGGCCGCCCCGGCCGACGCCGGCGCCATCGCAGCTACCTCAGGCGACACGGCCATGGTTCCCCCACTCTCTCTCTCTGGACACCGGAGGGGATTGGGGAACGGGAGGAAATGACAGGGGAAGACCACACGAAATCAAAAACAAAATAAAAAAAGAAGGTCTCAACCGGGAGAAAGGAAAACAGAAAAAAGAAAGGAAGGGGCGCGCGGAGATTCGTGAGACACGAATTGGACGGTCAAAAAAGTGTCTGTTTCTGAATTTATAAACAGCTAGCTGTTAAATAGGAAAAGCGTTCTTTTTTTCCCTTCCTTTTTTCCTTCCTTTTTGTTTCTTTTCCTTTTAAACCGGTATCCACTTATAGGTGGCATGACATGTAATTAATTCGAAATATGAGGATATTTAAAGTGTGACACCATACCAGGCATTCCGCTTTAATAGTAAAGATAGACAGAAGGCCGTGAATTGCGACTCTATGCGTTCAGCTGCGAACTTACCGCATGTTCCCGTGGCCAGGTGAGACTTTGACCCACTGCCGGGTGGGTCCCACATTTCAGTGACCCATGCATGGGCCCACGTGTCAGTGACACCAATTCACCTTTGTAAAGTCAGCCAATCCGCACCCGTCTTTGACAACGCCGTGCAGTTTCCGAGCAAGCGCCAGCGCCCGGCGGACTCTTCATCGATAATTGGAGATGATCATGTATAACTTGTTAATTATTGCTATTGCATCCGTGCGTGGCTCCCTACTGGAAATTTACAGCGGCGATGGCCAGTTACAAGTCCTACCAAAATTCTGCTCCCCCCCCCCCCCCCCCCCCCCCCCCCCCCAGCTACTATTAGTTCCATAGCAGAGTGGGGAAGATGAAAATAAAGAATGAGAATCAGTGGAACCTATTTGTATGAGCAGGAAGAAAACCAATAGGCCATTTTCATTTCCAGCCCGTGTCCTCTCTCCAAGCTCCTCCGGAGAGGGAGGGGTGTCCGGCGGGTGTAGCAAAGAATGTGTATTCACAACCAAGGCGCCTTCGCGTTCTGCCTCTTCTGCAGCAAAAATATGACGGGTTTGCTTCTTGTTGGATTGCCACAAGGGAAACCAGGTTTATCTGCATTTATAGGCTGGATCTTCCAGCCAAAGTGATACCGATAGTTGTCTTGTTTCACTATTGCTATTGTCCCAGTGGCTTCTGTTTGTAACCTGACTTCTGCCTCTCGAGCAACTTCACCTTGTTTTTGAGCTTCTTATCCAGTTTTTTTATATACTTCTCTTCCCTTTCGCGGTCGGCGATACCGGACCAGAACACTTGACCAGTTAATGGCCATAGCCATTGGTCATTCCCGGGGTGCATGCTGTCATCCGCTTCCTCTGCTAGATCCTCGTCCATGCTCTTCAGGAGGGTGAAATTGAAGAACTTCACCCACATTTCGTTTCTTTCATCACGTGGATGCTGCTCTCTGGTTTCTCCAGTGACGGGGTTAAGATAGACCATCTTCCTTCCACTATGATAAGCCCAGATATTTACAAGGATTTCCAGAATTCGACAGTAGCAGTGCCTTTTCTGGTAAAGATGATGGCAGAGTTGAGATGACATCTGCATTGAATTTAAAGGATAATAAGTGTATAGGGGGCAAATGGTCACCTCAGGTTGTGATGCTCCAAGCAAGCATGAAGCTGGCTCAGTATTGTTTCCGTTCAAACTATGAAGCGAATCAACAAACATCCTACAAAATATAACTCAAATTAAAATAATCAGCACATAAAGAAAAGCAAAATGCCTCACAAAAAATGTGACCCATTACCTTGAGAACATGATGAACTTTAAAAATGATGGAGTGGGCATCACCCAGCTATGAAGAGTACACCAATAGTCGCCATCATTGGGCATTGGTGGCAGGGCTGCAATGCCTTCTGGTAGCCCGTACATGATCCTAAATGCATCCTCAAAAAGAGTTCTGCCAAATAATAAAATAAAAATGTTTAAGATAAAGCCTAAGCATGTAGGAATAGAGCATTGTAGAAATCTCTTGCATAATACCATAGCACCTCCATCATCAAACAATGATTCAAAAGGTAGGCCCTAGCGGCATAACTCCCTTCAGATCAAGTTAAAAAAGAAGGAAAACATAATACTAAGCCAAGAAGGACAAAATGATTTGGGAAGTTGTTCCTCGCCCTACTGCCCAAACTCAAATGAAGATATAAACAGAATAAAAGTTCACATGTTTCAAGACATTCAAGGCACCTGCAGTGACCAGCATTTAGGCAATCACATGTTGACCAAAAGTTGGATGTTTGGTCGGTGTCCATTGGCACCCAGTAGTATATAACATCCTCATGATTTTCTCCAGCCATAGTTTTCTCTAAGATTTCTTCAGCACTCTCAGACAAGGAAACCTGACAAGAGAAGGAGATTAAGAACATAATACCTATATTTCTCAACAACAAAAAAGCAGACCGACATTTGATGGTTATGCGGCTGCAACATGACAATATAGGGAAAATGTACTTTTCTAATACATCTTAAGAAAATCCAGAGGATGCACCAATTTGACTAGTGAAACTATTACTGCTCCAAATATACCATGTTGCAAGGTCATTGCTGCATGAATTGCTGGCAACAAAAGTTAATAGCTTTAATGGAGCAGGCCATCTGAATATATATTTTTCATCTAGTAAACCTGAAATACCAAGTTATTAAATTTGAGTTGTCTGTTTCAGGGTCTAAATTTTCTAACAGCATATACTGAACATAGCACAGGACTAGGATAAAACTTCCATGGTTAAAATAGATGATTGCAGAATATGAACTCACTACTCTTTTTGAAAGAAAACAAAGTTTATCTACAAGTTCACAAAACCGATATGGCCAAAAGTGGCATAGAACCGAGGAGTCAATGCGAAACTCATATTCCATACCTTTCTTCCAGCAGCCCGCCATGACTGGAAACCTATCCATGGTAACTTATGTACAGTATCAATTCTGTTTGCAATGGCAAACATAGCACCAAATTCACAGAGAAGATCACGATAGTACGGATTGTCTAGAATCGATAGCCGCATAACAGCATCAACATCATCTGATCTTGGTCTCCTGCCTCCTTTAGACTGACACAAAATGTATGCAAAGATATCATAAGAAGTAAATGCAACTTTAATATCAACATCAACAGGTAAAGAATAATGCAATGAAGCATTTGTGTCAATCAGGATACTCCACTTCAGATAATTGCTAGGAATGCTAACAATGGCGTTGAGCTCCAAATTTATCATTTCAAATTGATAATAAAACAAAGTGGAAATCCTCCCCTCCGCACTTCTAAATTCAAAACTGAACACACGAGCAAAGTTAGGTAAAATTTATCCAGACTTACCAGAGTAATGCCACGATATAAAGAACCATGGTGTAAAAATGGCCATGCCCCCTCTCCATGGTAAATCTCATATATACAGACTGGTTGCCCAGTTCTTTCCAGTTCACCTTCATCACGTTCATTTCCTTCGGGCTTCAGCCTTTCCGATTTCCGGGCATTTCTGTACACCTCATCCCATGTTAACAAAGGTCTTTCCACTCTTTCATCAATCTACATATCACAAAAATATATTTAATTTTGTCCAGAATAATCTTCTGGAAAAGAGGAATTAAGTCAAAACAAGCAAAAAAAACTCGCCTCCTCCATTTCTCTTGTCTCGATGTCTTCAGATATTTCAACTTCATTCAGATCATTCCAATCAGACAGGCTAGGGTAGTCGTATGAGGAAGTATCACTGGTATTAGAATAGGCTGTCTGATTACTTTTAGAGGATTCGCCCAAGATAATACTAACGATCCTTGTGTGGCTATGTCGTTCATCTTCTAAAGAACCATTTCCTACTGCAGCCTTCGACTCAAAATGATCCCATAACCATGTTCTCTCTTTAACTTTAGAGAAAGAAAGGGGTAAATTTGCACTTGAAGGATAGTGCAACACAGTTTCAAGAAGCTTAATATGAGCAATGATACAATCATATGCTAACATGTTCTTTGAAAGTAACTTGCCCTCCAAAGCAACAGAATAAGCCATGTCCAAAAGCCTTTTTTCTCCTAAAATCCTCATGAAAGCTAAAGCCACTGTGCTTGGATCATCGGAGTTAAAAAGGAAGCCATGAATACCATCAGTGACCTGAAAATAACAAATACGTTGATAAAAGCATCTCTCAATGCTAGGAAAACAAAGAACGTATTATGGAAGATGAAGTAGCATACATATTTTGTTATAACAGTTAGATTTGGCGCAATGATTGGAATCTCAAAGGACATGGACCGCAATAACAAAGGGGGGAAGCCAGGTTCCTGTCTTAAAGATCCATATAGAACAATGTCAACAAACATAAGCAGGTCTCTAATATCATGAGTCATGGGGAAATGTTTTACAGAATCATCAGGAAATCCTATGTGAGATGCAAATTCCTGCAAAAAAGAAAAGAAAAGGACAATCAGGTGGAGCCAAAGAGAATCCGACAAGAGACACCTAGCGGTTTCTCACTATGTAATGCATTCACTTCATGATACCGATTGTAAATGTCAAGAAAATAAAACGTATATCAGATACAACATGCCATGTTCCAGTCATCTAGCACCTTCGGTTACAAAATTTATAGAACCTTGCAGTCCAACCCTCTAAAGATATATTGCTATTTTCTAAAACACAAGGCATTCCACCAAGATACGATAAAACTTGAATAGAATTAATACCCGGAAAGCAGAGTTATAGGCATCAGTGCCATTTCCACAGAAAAGGATGAACTGCACTCCCAATTTATTAGTCCTTGCGATGTCCATGATGTGTGAAGCTGATGCACGCAAGACCGTTGCATAATCCCATGGTAATTCATCAAAAAACAGGTAGCTCCCAACAACCAAAACAACAACATCTTCTTCTTTGATCCCATGCTGCTTCCTTGAAGTTTCTTGAGAATGTGATGGGCCATATTCTTTAGCGGCCCAGATATCAACCGGAGAACCAGAAATCACCAGGAAATTCCCAGTGTCGAGGGGAGAGTATAGCAACTGAAATCAGATAGGTAAAGTCAGGTATGAGCTATGTTCATATTTAATTCAATTATTTCAGAATCTAAAGTTGAGGCGGCACATACAGGGAGGTGGTTATCTGGAAACACAACATAAGTGCATGCATTAAAATGACCTCGCCATTCTTCAATCTGATTTGGAATAGACAGATTCGACTCCTGATAATTTCTAAGGTGATGTCCAAGAGCATCATCATGAATAAGCCAAACCACTGGTAGATGTTGAAAAGGTTCCTGCATAAGACTGAATACAGCATAAACAAGCTGAGTTGAAGAGCAAACGAATTGTGTGACAAAGGGGAAAGAAAATCCATGGTAGTAATAATAACAATAACTCATTTAATGACATCAACTTTAGTCAAACAGCTATATTAGAGAACAACTTCCGCTGCAGGTGGAATGCTTCTAGACAACCAAATTATTTTATTCTGGGAAGATTTGTCTTTATCACTGACCTGGACTGCAACTTCTATCATGTGCTAACATCAGGAGCATACACTAACTTTCTGAATTCTATTAAGTGAGACACATCAGAGCTCCACAACTATATAACAATGATGCTTAAAAGGTCCTACATTTTCCTAGAGCATGTCCTGTACAGTGCTATATCATGTTTGCCAACATAATATTGACTCCAGAGTCCAGATTCAGAAAAACATCTAACTAAACCAAGCCACAAATAATGCAATAAACCCTTAAAAATGATGCAATTAACACTAACTAGTTTCTACTTTGATGAAATGCCATGTCAAAGTTGTCAAAAAATTGTGAAAGTTAGTTTATTAGACCAGGTGGTCATGAACAAAAGGTGTGAAGGTATTAGTTGACAAATTTATACACCAACTTACCAAGTATAGTATTTTAGCTACATAGACGTGGAAAAGCAGTACACACCAATAAATATCCATAGCTAAACCTGACGCTGTCTCAAAAAGGTAAAAGAAACAGACTCACATTGAAACAACCCTTTTCCCTTCAAGAGAGCTTACAAGCACAGCACTGTATCTACAAAACCAAGTGTAGCGAATAAAAGCACCAAGAGGTTAGTAAGACATATAATGTGAACAATGGGAAACGCTTCACGTTAAGTATTCGGTACTCACTTCAACCAATCGACAGACTTCAGCTTCTCAAATCTCACAATGTTTACATGACAAATAGTTCTCCAAATATCAAGAGCTTTCCCCGAAGCGAATGCTAAAACCTGCTCCATAACAACTCAGTCAATGAGAAACAGGATGAAAGTGTTCTTAACATATGGTAGACTGACCACGGAGTCTGAAATATGCAACCCAGTGACAACTGGAGTTTCACCAGACAAGTAATCTGTGCACATCACTGTGGAGCAACTCACCTCGACGTCATAACCCAGCCCTACAAGACTTTTCGCTAAAGTAGTGAGCATCAGGGATTCTGCATCAATGTTCATAGTTCCCACAACCTGAAACAATGCAACGGCCAAAGTCAACTCCATGGCATGCAGCTGCAACATAAACAATCCATGCCTACTGTGATCTGACCAATAAAAAACACAGCTACGCAAGCAAACACGAGGTGCAGCTATCTAGGCAAGCATGTCTGCCTTCTCTGTCAAATAATCTCTGATCAGTCCAGAGTACAAAGATAAACAAATGTAGTGATAGCAGCCACTGAGACGATCGGCATTTCCCTTTGGGTAACTCCAAAGCGAGGTCCACTAGATCGACTAGAGAATGGGCATTCGTCACTGGAACCGAAATTTACGAGCTAATGCAGTGAAGCTAATGGTCCAGTAGGTCGTAATTGATCATGTAAGGTTTGTGTAAGGAGCAACGAAAACAAAGGGAGGAACAGGAGGAGCACTCACTAGCGCCAGCCTGACGGGCTCGAGGCCGGGGCACCAGCGGCGCGCGGATCTCGCGGCCTCGAGCCGGCTCCTCTCGCCGTCGAACGCGCGCAGCGCCACGTTCGAGGCCGAGGCCGAGAACCGCGTCGCGCCTCCTCCCCCGTCGGGCAGCGCCAGGGCCAGGACCTCCTCCTCCCCGTCCGCCGATGGGGAGCCGTCGCCGATGGGGAGCAGCTGCCAGACAACGAGCAGGGAGGCCGTGAAGAGCGCGACGAGGAGGGCGAAGAAGAGGTGGCTCGGCCGGCACGACAGCCCTGGCCGCCGTCGCCTCCGCACGGCCGCCGCGGCGGAGGTGGACGCGCCGGCGGTGGGGAGGTGGTGGGCGGCGTCGGAGTGGGCCCCGCGCCGCCACATTGGGATACCCGCGCGGCGACGGCGACGGCGACGGCGATCGGAGAGCCGTCTCGCCTCGGGGGTAGAGTGACTTGGCTGGGCTGGGTTCAGTGGGAGCTGCGCGATGGGGCTTGCTACCGTGCGACGCGTCGCGAGCCCACGAGCAGGATGCGATCAGCTCGGGCTCGGGTTGGTTCGGGTGCGGGTTCGGATTTGGATTCGGCGACGCGTCGCGAGGGAGAAGGAGGAGTGAGGACGAGGGTTGGGCTTGGGATCAAGCGAAGGCTAACCGCCGGGGGACGAACGAATCTGTGGACTGCGTGCGTGTGGCCTGAGAGCCCGAGCTTTTTCTTAAGCGTCCCCGGTTCATTGCCGGCGAATCCTGGCCGTCTCGTCTGGAAGCCGACGGTCCAAGGTTGCGAGCCGTATGATGAGTTGGACAAAATCCCCATTTATATTTTGGGCCTCAGATCTTATGGACAAACAACTTCAGAATGAGCTCATTTGTTGCCCATGTTGCCGGTACCTAGCGATCGACATTTTGTAAGAGGACACTGCATGTACTATGGCTCATCGTCATTCACTGGTTCATCCTGCTCGTTATCAATGATCCTACTATGAAAAATGACATAACAGTTAATCATCTCCTAAATGTGAGTTTTCGACCAAGTCATAGCGGGGTACCGGACAATAACAAATTGAGACTGAAATAAAACAAATACCCGCTCAACATCTTTTCTGCAAACCTCCTAGCGTTTGGCAACCCAAGTTTTGACACTTCTAAACACAGGGTTTGAGATAGTCTTCATAAATGTTCACCATTCTAGATAGATGACATCAGCCAAGTAGCAACGGAGGAGCCACATACGAATACACCACCATTGACACCCTCATTTCCCTCTTGCCACCGAGGATGAAAGAACCCAAATCACGCCACCCATAGGGTAGCGGTGTAGATGTCAGTGAGCACATTGTTTTCTCTTTTTGCGCCACCGTATTCGTCCTCCCTGCATACTCGTCACCCGCAAAAAAAATCGTTCACTCCCTAGGGTTAGGATTTAGGAAGCAAGTGGTTACTCATCTGAATTTCCACCGATAAGGTTGAACTACTTAAGATAGATTTGACTCATACCTATCTAACTATAGTAGTTAGCTTCACCAGTATTAGTTGCTTCTTGCCTCTCAAGCATGTACATATCCTACTATATATAATGGCCGGAGGATCCACGCCATCTCGTTGCGCGCGCACTGTTCACGCTATTTATGACCAATGTGAAAGAGATATGCCCTAGAGGCAAATAAATAAGTAGTATTTATTGCGTTATCTCATGAGTTTATAATAGGATTGTGTATTGTGCTATAATTGTATTAATCGGAATTATTAATACACGTGTGATACATAGACAACCAGGTCCCTAGCAAGCATCTATATGAGCTAGTCCATTGGGCAACAGTTGATCGAGATTCCCGATCAAGGACAATGACGTCGGTTGACAATGGGGTCATCTTGTTAGTTGAATAAGATGATGGACATACGCAAAGTATTGCAATAAGATCGTATTACGATGTTTGTCATTTGCAATAGATAAGAATATGATAGCTTATTCCTTAGACCGTGAGACCGTACTTATTGATGCTTCGTAGGGGTGCTTTGAGAGCATCAAACGTTGTGTCTTATATAGCATGACAATAACGGTGTCCATCTTGGGTTTTCCGAAAGAGCATCGAGACGTAAGGATCAAGAGCGGGATTTGTTCATTCTTGTAATGGAAAGATACTCTGGGCCCACTCGGTGAGATTACATCTATATAGCTGCGCAGCTTATGACTAGGTCATGGAGATGTAATATCACAGACGAGTTAATAACCTTTGTCGGTAACGAGATACAACAAAGACATCGATGTGTCTACGATCATATCTCGGACAAGGTAGTATCACAGAAACAAAGGGAATGAATATCATATTTATGGTTCAACGACGATATTCGTAGAATGCATAGGGGCTGTCATATACATCCAGGTATCCCTGACGGTCATTGGTGGCGGAGTGTCTCGACCATGTCTGTGAAGGGGTTACGGGGCAGAAAACAATAATTTTCTAGCGAACGAAACCCTAACTAGCCAGGATCTATCTATCTAGTACATGTGATAACGGTGGCGGAACGGGTTACATTACCTCCATGTAGACCGATAGCGGGGATTACGCTCCCGCACAAGCGTTGACGATGAAGTCGTACGTAGCCGACCTCGAGGTCGCAGAGAACTTGCCGCGATGTCGGAGTCGATGACGCCGAGGTGTCGACGATGATCTGCGTCGACGGGCGTCGGGCGGAAGAAGGCAGAGCGCCAGCACCGAGGCTGGTGCGCCGGCAGCAGGGGGGGGGGGGCGCGGCGGCTGCAGGGGGCGAGACGACGTCGCCCAAGCTCCTCAATAGAGTAGCCTCCGAGCACTCGCAAACATACGGAGCCTAGCGACGACTCCCAGTCATTCAAATCCAGCTGAAATCGCAGGAGTAGATCTTATCTGGAATCCCGCAGAGCAACGGCGCTCTGCGGTATGGCTTAGGTGGAGAGAGACCCTCTTCCTCAGCTCGGCGCGGCTCCGACTTGGGAACCACGAGATCGAGAGAGAAATCGGGAATTAATTGAATTTCCTATGAATTAAATCAATTAATATGCCTTGCTATATAAAGGGGGAAGGGGTGTGCCAACCCCCTTGGCTCCCCCATGTGGGACTAAAAGGAGGAGAGGGGAGGGGGGGTTCGGCCGAACCCCCCATGGGCTCTCCCACTCCTAGTCCGAGTTGGACTAGGAGGCCCAAGCCTTCCCTTCCTTGTGGGGTGCGGTTTCCCCTTATTGGGCCCTCTCAGGGCCCATTTAGGTGGGAGCCCCATTTTTTCCTTTATTTAATTAATATTAAATTAATATAAAAATCCCATTAATTCATAATTAATATATTTATATATAATTCAATATCCCATGACTCCGAAACTATTTCGGAACCACCCGAACAACTTTCGGACATTCTCGGAACCTTTCCATAGCTCTCCGGAACTCCTTCCGGACCACCGGAACTCTTTCCGGATCAATTCTTTCTCTCCAATAAAAACCTATAAAATTCCAGAACCTATCTCCTAGCGTCGCTAAGACCTTAAGTTTGTTACACTACGGTTCGGGAACACTCCAGACATGGTCGAGACACTCTGCTCACCAATGATCGTTAGGGATACCTGGAAATATATAACGACCCCTGTGCATTCCACGAATATCGTCGTTGAACCATAAGTATGATTTTCATTCCCTTTGTCTCTGCGATACTACCTTGTCCGAGATATGATCGTAGACACACCGATGCCTTTGCTGTATCTCGTCACCGACGAAGGTTATTAACTCGTCTGCAATATTACATCTCCATGACCTAGTCACAAGCTGCACAGCTATATAGATGCAATATCACCGAGTGGGCCCAGAGTATCTTTCCATTACAAGAATGAACAAATCCCGCTCTTGATCCTTACGTCTTGATGCTCTTTCGGAATACCCAAGATGGACACCGTTATTGTCATGCTATATAAGACACAACGTTTGATGCTCTCAAAGCACTCCTACGAAGCAACAATAAGTACGGTCTCACGGTCTAAGGAATAAGCTATCACACTCTTATCTATTGCAAATGACAAACATCGTAATATGATCTTATTGCAATACTTTGCGTATGTCCACCACCTTATTCAACTAACAAGATGACCCCATTGTCAACCGACGTCACTGTCCTTGATCGGGAATCTCGATCAACTGTTGCCCAATGGACTAGCTCATATAGAGGCTTGTTAGGGACCTGGTTGTCTATGTATCACACGTGTATTAACAATTCCGATTAATACAGTTATAGCATAATACACAAACCTATTATAAACTTATGAGATAATGCAATAAATACTACTTATTTATTTGTCTCTAGGGCATATCTCCTTCAGTCTCCCACTTGCACTAGAGTACAAATAAACTAGCTGCATTTTACTTTATCAGAATCCCTTATCAAATAAGAATCATTTGATAATGCTTGCTCGTGGAAAAGTGTTACTGCACAATCCATGATTGTACATGCTTTTGCGATTCACTGGCATCAACTTGCTTGATATCACCATATTGTCTAACAACATATATGCAAATACCGTAACTAAGTGAGACTTCTGCTTCCCAGCGCTTACTCTGATTATACTAACCAGATAACTGCCCTGGAAAAACACACTCAGCCATGCAGAGCCCCTTATAACAATTACAAACTCGCGATATCTACATACTTTCACACCAATGTAGAAAACTTGACATTCAAATGTCAATCCCTTAACTAACGCACTTCTACTTCCAGTAAATTCCAAATTTACTTTCATAACTGTTCTTTATTTTGAGAACATCGGTTATATTTCATCGAGCAGACAATATGGTTTCTGTATGATGTCTAATATTTCATAATAGACCCACATGTCATACAACCATTACTTTCATGCATCATTACTCTTAATGACCAATTGGATTCCAAAGGACCATCCTTTTGACTCTATTCTCACTCCTCAGATATAATCCAACACAACTCGACTAACTATTTAAAATCCCCGTTCTATTTCAAAATAGACACTGACTTTTCAAATAGTTTTACAACTTCATCCTATTCTATTGGTACAGTTTCACAATGTGTTAACTACACAAGATGAATTCGACTCCCACTCAAAATATGTCTCCACATATTTGACAACACGAGCTCCCACTCAAAAACATGTTAACCACATATTTGAGTTCCCAAGCTCCCACTCAAAAAATATGTTCTTCACATATTTCTCCTGAGTGAACTAACTATGACTCCCACTTAAATCGACATCTTGGTTAAACCAAAATCATTGATCTACTATCAATTCAAATTTAATACAAACTACAGTATTACATTAATACAAATCCCTCAGACTTCAAGCATGTCTACATAAATGTAGTCAACAAATTTGATCTTGTCCAAGACACATTTCTCGACAAGACATGCTACCACGTCTTTCTTATAGTCACATTTTCATATAACACTTTATATGATGATTAAACAATCTTATTCCTCTAATAAGAATTGCAGCAACAATTACTCTCTTAATCCTTTCAAACGCAACTCAGATTTCTAGGCTGGAAAAGCCTTTGTTCGTATTCCGATACTCTCTCAACTTTCTTTGTATTCATAAAGTGCACCTTGATCTATCAACAAGATCTGAAATACGTAATACAGTGCTGTGACCTGACGGCAGTATTAAATGTAACAACACTTTATTTAGAAGTTTCTTTCATGAAAATATTATGATCTTTATGAAGAGGATTGCAAGCAGAAAACAATTTTCTAGTCTCCCTCACTCTTAATCACTAAACTTTCATTAGCATACATATACTCTTTGGAACATCTTCCAACATAAGTCTGACACTCTATTCCAAACTTCTAATTTCAATCCATAAACCATAATTCGAAAAGTCATCTTTTCTCAGAATTACATAGACAACAAACTGAAATTTGTTTCTAATTGATTTTGGAAGACACTCTCGTCCAATGCGAGCAATCTACAAAGAACTGCTCATGTATATTCCGAATTATCACATAATCATATACATGTCGACACTACTGTCGATCCTACGAATTCTCGTTGAGAAAAATATCTATTTTCTAAAGTGGACATCAACTATAATGTTTCGAACGTTTTAGGAGATTCTATGACTGATTCTGACAGGCCACACTTTATTAAAATTAGAGCATGATTATAATTTCCCCATATATCACTATACATGACATTATAATTATGTGAAGCAAATCACCACAAGTCTCTTGTGTTGAAAACATAATTCAAAAATACTGTCCTTTGATCGAATTCTGTGAATACAATGTTCACAAATGTTTCTTCTGAAAAACCCCATTTGATCTATTATCAAATTAATCTCAGACTCCACGATTCATCGGACAAATACTCCTATATGCCAAAGTCATGGAGGAATTCGGATCAATCAATAAACACCATTAATTA
This sequence comes from Poa annua, assembly GCA_026929855.1. Classification (NCBI taxonomy): domain Eukaryota; kingdom Viridiplantae; phylum Streptophyta; class Magnoliopsida; order Poales; family Poaceae; genus Poa; species Poa annua. The sequence goes on along the minus strand of CM049431.1, from coordinate 70,119,512 downwards.
ATCATTTTAAAAATGATACTCAATTAATTTCCTCCAGTATTGCAACTTCAACACTTGATTTCAAGCTTAATCAACTCAGCACTCGAAATACTTAAATGGACCAAAAAACATCCATTACTTCTTTCATTGCTTTTATGACTAAACTCGACGATGTTTATTCTAGAAATAGAACCTTTGTTCATGGGACAAGCTATTTTATCATATCTACAATTATGAATACTTATCACTAATGTAACTGAGATGTGGAAACTTTATTCATAAGATAAAACAACTGACTTGTTCCATAACATAAAACAACTGACTTTGTCTTATTACATGAATAACTTTGTCTTGCAACAATCAAGACACACACACTCGCTCACTATTACAAAAGATCGTATCAAAAACTATTAATGACAACTATGATAACTTGAGGACGTGAACACCAAAAGGCCATCAACTCCTTGACTACCAGCTTCAGCGCCTCGTCACATCAAACTGCGCCGCATATGCGTGATAATCAGGACCTGTTTCATAAACAAAGCAATTATCAAAATTTCATCATATTCCATGGGCGAATACATAATACTGCATATATCAAATATATACCTGTAGCATCGAAGATCTCTCCTTCGATGGAATCAACTTTCAGAGACTGGAACTCACGTATGAATACGTAGAAGTTCATATCGTCGGCTTTCAAAATGTACTTACGTACATGCTTCTCATAGCTAGGAGGTAGAGAAATCAGGACAGTCCGAATGGCGCAAGAATCCACCATCCAGTAATCGAAGACCATCGTCAGCTGGAAGTAGATGTCATACAATCTCTTCAAATGTGTCTTCAGACAGGTATGCTCCTCCATGTGAATGGTCTGGAACATTCTAAGCTGCCTGAATTGCTCACGCTTTAATTCATCCCCGAAGTGTGTCTTTATCGCATCCATCATGACGCTTGGCTCCTTGCGTCGAAACATCTCTTTCAACTCGGGTGCCAGGCATACGGTCATGGTGATCTCCACTTCAATGAATATGTCTCGACAACTACGGAAATCATCTTCCTCCTCCTCGCTTGCAGAATCTCCTGGTCCTTCTCCTAATGGTTCATCGAGAACATACAGAATGTTGTTGTGTTCGAGAATGTTTCTAAAACCCCTGTACCATCTGATGAAGTTGGACCCGTCGGCTTCTAATGTAGCATCCGGGCTCTTGAGGAAGTAACCGAAGTATAGTTGCGTAGTCTACAGATGTGATCGCAAAAGAGGTAAGGTTAAGTTTATAATATGTAGGTGAGTTTTAGTCCTATAATCTCATTATAAAAAACACACCACACCAATATTATTATCGCTAAAATAATAGCGGCGATGACACGACCCCCATCCACTACACCACCCCCGATCATCACGGCCGGCAGCGCAGCTTCAAAGGTGGACATAAAATGTCGATCATAACTCTATGACTCGTGCTCGATCTTTCGATCTTCCCGTGTTCCGAGGCCATACCTCTGAGTATGCTAGGCTCGCCAATCAAACCTCGAAGACCTGCGCGTGCAACATGGCTTACACCCACTGTATGCGAACGACGAGATGTGTGACACCCGATCATCACGGCCTGCCTCATAACGTAGAACTTTCTTGGTGGTGCGCAACGAGGGAGAACACAATTTTGGTATTTGTTAGGGATCATCCTATTTATGATGCTACCGTTGTATATCTAGCATATAAGCAATCAATAGGATGCACACACAACAGCACACAATGATGATGCAATGAAGTGCGATGTGACATGGTCGATGCGCCTGGACCTTCATGGCGCCATGTGCCTGGCCCCCGGCGCCCCGGCATGGCTCCGAGTCTACAGAGCCCTCCATTGCCTCCGACAGTACGAGTAATATCAAAACTTACCGTAACCATGTCACATAAAATAACGCCTCTGCAAAACAAAGTTAGACGCCTCTAGCTTTATTTAGTTTTGCAAGTTTTACGTGGCAAATAGGCTTATTCGTAAGAGAATCGCTTCCCTACCTACGAACTTTGTACCACAACGTCGATCGTATAATTGCATGTTTAAGCATCCCTTTCGGGCCCTCCATTGAAAATGCTTTGCCGACTAGAGAGAGAGAAACAGACACCCGCCAGCCACAGATACGGTGCAAGCCGTATGTCAGTAGTGGAACCAGTCTCGCGTAAGCGTACGCGTAAAGTCGGTCCGGGCCGCTTCATCAACTCAATACCGAAGGCATCGCAAGTGCACGCTAGAGGGTAGCAAATATAAGAAAGACGCCCTCATTCAACATGAGTTCTAACCGTACCAGCAGTACTACGCATAGATCGGCTCTAATACCACTGAAGGGGTTACGGGGCAGAAAACAATAATTTTCTAGCGAACGAAACCCTAACTAGCCAGGATCTATCTATCTAGTACATGTGATAACGGTGGCGGAACGGGTTACATTACCTCCATGTAGACCGATAGCGGGGATTACGCTCCCGCACAAGCGTTGACGATGAAGTCGTACGTAGCCGACCTCGAGGTCGCAGAGAACTTGCCGCGATGTCGGAGTCGATAACGCCGAGGTGTCGACGATGATCTGCGTCGACGGGCGTCGGGCGGAAGAAGGCAGAGCGCCAGCACCGAGGCTGGTGCGCCGGCAGCAGGGGGGGGGGGGCGGCTGCAGGGGGCGAGACGACGTCGCCCAAGCTCCTCAATAGAGTAGCCTCCGAGCACTCGCAAACATACGGAGCCTAGCGACGACTCCCGGTCATTCAGATCCAGCTGAAATCGCAGGAGTAGATCTTATCTGGAATCCCGCAGAGCAACGGCGCTCTGCGGTATGGCTTAGGTGGAGAGAGACCCTCTTCCTCAGCTCGGCGCGGCTCCGACTTGGGAACCACGAGATCGAGAGAGAAATCGGGAATTAATTGAATTTCCTATGAATTAAATCAATTAATATGCCTTGCTATATAAAGGGGGAAGGGGTGTGCCAACCCCCTTGGCTCCCCCATGTGGGACTAAAAGGAGGAGAGGGGAGGGGGGGTTCGGCCGAACCCCCCATGGGCTCTCCCACTCCTAGTCCGAGTTGGACTAGGAGGCCCAAGCCTTCCCTTCCTTGTGGGGTGCGGTTTCCCCTTATTGGGCCCTCTCAGGGCCCATTTAGGTGGGAGCCCCCTTTTTTCCTTTATTTAATTAATATTAAATTAATATAAAAATCCCATTAATTCATAATTAATATATTTATATATAATTCAATATCCCATGACTCCGAAACTATTTCGGAACCACCCGAACAACTTTCGGACATTCTCGGAACCTTTCCATAGCTCTCCGGAACTCCTTCCGGACCACCGGAACTCTTTCCGGATCAATTCTTTCTCTCCAATAAAAACCTATAAAATTCCAGAACCTATCTCCTAGCGTCGCTAAGACCTTAAGTTTGTTACGCTACGGTTCGGGAACACTCCAGACATGGTCGATACACTCTGCTCACCAATGATCGTTAGGGATACCTGGAAATATATAACGACCCCTGTGCATTCCACGAATATCGTCGTTGAACCATAAGTATGATTTTCATTCCCTTTGTCTCTGCGATACTACCTTGTCCGAGATATGATCGTAGACACACCGATGCCTTTGCTGTATCTCGTCACCGACGAAGGTTATTAACTCGTCTGCGATATTACATCTCCATGACCTAGTCACAAGCTGCGCAGCTATATAGATGCAATATCACCGAGTGGGCCCAGAGTATCTTTCCATTACAAGAATGAACAAATCCCGCTCTTGATCCTTACGTCTTGATGCTCTTTCGGAATACCCAAGATGGACACCGTTATTGTCATGCTATATAAGACACAACGTTTGATGCTCTCAAAGCACTCCTACGAAGCAACAATAAGTACGGTCTCACGGTCTAAGGAATAAGCTATCACACTCTTATCTATTGCAAATGACAAACATCGTAATACGATCTTATTGCAATACTTTGCGTATGTCCACCACCTTATTCAACTAACAAGATGACCCCATTGTCAACCGACGTCATTGTCCTTGGTCGGGAATCTCGATCAACTGTTGCCCAATGGACTAGCTCATATAGAGGCTTGCTAGGGACCTGGTTGTCTATGTATCACACGTGTATTAACAATTCCGATTAATACAGTTATAGCATAATACACAAACCTATTATAAACTTATGAGATAATGCAATAAATACTACTTATTTATTTGCCTCTAGGGCATATCTCCTTCAGTCTCCCACTTGCACTAGAGTACAAATAAACTAGCTGCATTTTACTTTATCAGAATCCCTTATCAAATAAGAATCATTTGATAATGCTTGCTCGTGGAAAAGTGTTACTGCACAATCCATGATTGTACATGCTTTTGCGATTCACTGGCATCAACTTGCTTGATATCACCATGTTGTCTAACAACATATATGCAAATACCGTAACTAAGTGAGACTTCTGCTTCCCAGCGCTTACTCTGATTATACTAACCAGATAACTGCCCTGGAAAAACACACTCAGCCATGCAGAGCCCCTTGTAACAATTACAAACTCGCGATATCTACATACTTTCACACCAATGTAGAAAACTTGACATTCAAATGTCAATCCCTTAACTAACGCACTTCTACTTCCAGTAAATTCCAAATTTACTTTCATAACTGTTCTTTATTTCGAGAACATCGGTTATATTTCATCGAGCAGACAATATGGTTTCTGTATGATGTCTAATATTTCATAATAGACCCACATGTCATACAACCATTACTTTCATGCATCATTACTCTTAATGACCAATTGGATTCCAAAGGACCATCCTTTTGACTCTATTCTGACTCCTCAGATATAATCCAACACAACTCGACTAACTATTTAAAATCCCCGTTCTATTTCAAAATAGACACTGACTTTTCAAATAGTTTTACAACTTCATCCTATTCTATTGGTACAGTTTCACAATGTGTTAACTACACAAGATGAATTCGACTCCCACTCAAAATATGTCTCCACATATTTGACAACACGAGCTCCCACTCAAAAACATGTTAACCACATATTTGAGTTCCCAAGCTCCCACTCAAAAAATATATTCTATTGACTATACTTCATCTTTATCTCATTGCAATGTTCTATCTTTAGACTTAAACTCTTCTAGCACTCCAAACGCCATACATGCTAGAGTTGATAGTCTTTGCATATCAAGTAATAGTTGTTTAACTAAATATAATGATGATATGCTCTCCATGTCTTGTTGTCATGAAAATAATGCTTCCATTTCCTCTAGTATTTGCATGACTAACAATGTAGAGGAATCCCAACATTTGTTGGAACAAGACATGGACCTCAATGGTGCTTCAAGTAATTCTTCATCCTCCTCACCCATTAATCATGTTTGCCTCATGGCTAAGGATTCCAAGGTAACTACTACCTCGAATCCCGAGATATGTGATGATGTGGTTGAGGACCCTCATGAAGAAGATTTTGACATTGAAACCTTAACCAAGAAGGGTGAGATTGTACTTGGTGCTCTTCCCAAAGGTAGTGAAGCTATCTCTTCTCTATGTGAAATTGTTGCTCATGGTATTAAATGTATAGAAATCATTGAGGATTTGGATACTCAATTTGAGCAAAAATGTAAAATAGAGAGATAAGATGCTATTGAAAAAGCATCCTTAGAGAATGCACTTGACGAAGAGCAAGAGCTTCGAGTGTCTCTTGAGGAGAGACTTGAATCTCTTGATGAATCAAATAGTCTTATCACTAGTAAAATCATTAAGGAAAGAGATCATGCTATTGCAAAATATAAAGTGCTTAAAAAGGAAAAGGTTGAATTTGGTGTTGGCAATGCTAGACTATGTGAGGACATAGAGAAACTTGACAAAGCTCACAAGGCTTTAGAAAGTGAACACTCTCTCCTCATCAAGTCTCATGATCAACTCCAAACTCAACTATCTAATAATGATAAATTTACCAATTTTTCTCCTTCCATTTCTAATGTTAATGATGCTTGTGCTACTAACTCCACTTCTCGTGAAGCATCTATTTTGAAGGAGAATGTTGAGCTAAGGGCCCAACTTGAGTTGCTAACTAGCAAGTATGGCAAATTGGAAGAAAGTCATGAAAGGCTATCTAGCTCTAATGACGATCTTCTAGCATCCCATGCTAAGCTAAAGTTAGCTCATGAGGCTATAATGTCAAAGGTAACATCTTGTGAGCCTCATGTGGACAATGGCACAACGTCTTCTCTTAATGCTATATCATCTTGTGCTAGTCCTTGTGATTCATCCACTCACAATGTTGCTACATCTCGTGATGAATCACTTTCCATACCTTGTTGCTCTAACAATGAAGCTTTTACTTCCTCTAGTATTTGTGTTGATACTAACCAAGTAGAGGAATTAAAAGATCTCAAGGCCCAAGTCACTTCTTTGAAGAAAGACTTGGAAAAGCGTCATGTTGGGAAGTCCACACTTGACAATATGTTGAGTGTTCAAAGACGCTCAAATGACAAGAGTGGACTTGGATTCAACTCCAATAACAAGAACAAGTCCAAGATCATCAATAAGGAAAAGGGCCAAGAACAAGTCAAAGATTCGGCCAAGATTGTTTGCTTCAAGTGCAAAGTTGAAGGGCACCATGTTAGATCTTGCCCTTTGAAGAAGAAGACTCTTAGTGAGAAGCAACAAGGGAAGAAACCTCAAGTTCAAACTCAAGCTCCTCAAATTGAAGAACGGTCTCTTCCCAAGAAGAATCAAGCTACCCCTCCTCAAGTCAAGACTCCAACTAAGAAGAGAGGAGGAAGTAGATGTTGCTACCTATGTCGTGAGAAGGGTCACCTTGCTTCTTCATGCACAAATGGTACCTTATCCAACCCCATTATAATTAATGATGTGTATTCTCTTCGGAAGGATAAGGTTGGCAATGTGTTTGCCAAATATGTTGGTACTCAAAGTGGTGTCAAGAAAAGAACCATTTGGGTTGCCAAACCTATTGTGACTAACCTCTTAGGACCCAACTTGGTTGGGGACCAACAAGTTAAAACTTGATCAATAGGTGTTGTTGGAGGCATTGGAGACTTGGCTACATTATGAAGAATTAAGGGATCTTCATCAATTATATTCTCTCAAGTCAAGTCATATGGATCATATTGTTCTATCTCATATCCAATGTTCCTCCTTGTGGTAACTTTTATTTAAATCCTATATACATTGAAAGTTGCTTGCACCCTTGCATGTGTTAGGTTTAGTACCTTGCTAGAGTTTGTATGTGTTGTGCTCTCTACTTACTTATCTTGAGAAATCAAGTATGTGTATTTTGGTTTGCACACCATCTACTTGTTTTGAGCCCTATTGCTTTTATTTGCTATCTTATCTTGTTGGCTCTCTTTGAGAGATAAATGGACTATCCATTTTTGGAGAGTGATATGCTCCGTGCACCTTACAATCCTAAAAATGTGTGTACATGAGGAATACCACTTAGTGTTGATATATCAATATTATCTATTCTCTTTGTGGTATGTCATGCTCATGAGAAATTCAAATTATATAATGTCCATTAATTTCTCTAGTTGTTTTTATTCGCCTCTTGTGTTAAAATAAATAGATTATCACATTATGGGGGAGTAATAAGCTATGAGCATATTACAAGCCTAGAAAATGTGAAAATGTGAGGTTTTGCCACCTAGCATTGATATTGCTAATTATCTTGTTCCTATGTGGCATGTTGCTCAAACAAGTTCCCGTTTACTTAAATGCTCTTTGTCTCTCACTCTTTTGGATCTTGTTTGTGAAGGATGTTCTTGATATGGCTTTCCCTAAATATGTTCTCATATATCTTTTTGGGAAGCCAGTTGATTCAAGCTACTCCTTGGAGTTGCTTTGCATTATCACATGATTTGTGAATCTATCAAGAATATCTATCTAAGCATGGCTTTTAATTCCTATACTTTGCCACATGCTTATGTTTTGTGAATATGGTCTTGAATATATCTTTGCAATCCACCCCCGAGAAATATCTCCACACATTACTTGTCGTGACAAGTGATAATCATAATTTGTGGTATATATATTGATCATATTCACTTTGACTCTTGCTTTGAATTGCCTTATTTGATTGCCAAGAATTTAGTTTGATCTAACTTTCTTTTGTCTTCCTTGTATCTTTTGGATCCTTTATTGCTCTACTTGAAATTTGTTTTGTGCTTTCTTGAGTTGGGACTTGCAATGAACCAATTCTTGTGCATTGACCTTCAAGAGTCATACTTCTTAATAATGCACTATTCTTTGGGAAGCTATCCTACTTTGAGTAAAACACCGTTCTTTAAATTGGTATTACAATTTCTTGCCTTTCTTGAACATGACTAGTGTTTGAATATATATATGAAGAGTGATGATCTCATTTGTGTGCATTTTGTATTCAAATGCAAAATCATAAATAATGTACACATCTTGGGGGAGCAATCCTATATGCTTTAGAACATTAGTTGTCTTCATATGATATTTGATCCCGATGACATGTCTCCTTGGAAGACAAACATTTTTCGTCTTGGTACTTTGTGCCATCATGAAAAGTGTAGAGGTTTTGGTTTATTCCTTGATGATATGTTCATCAATGGGTTTCTTGATTTCATTAGTATCTTTTCAAAGTGGTATCTTCAATCATGTGTTGATTTGGGTATTTGATATAATTTGGAAAATTTGTTTTCTTGTCACACCTGTGTGTGTGTTTTGTTGGTTTACTTGGTGTTTTGTCTAAATAATATCTCGCCTGGTTCTCGAAAATCTTGTGCATGCATATTTATTATATGTATATCTTATGGCATGCTTACCTTCGTTAATCCAATATATAGGATAAACTCCATCAAATCCTAAATGGTGAAGATGTGCATGAAATTCAATTTCATATCAATATGCACATATTTATGTGGAGTTTGTCCTATGTGTTGTAGTTGCTCTAACTACTTTGGACCCAATTAGTTTGGGTACCATGTTGTACTTAAATTTGTTTTAGGTACATTTGAGATGCATTGGAAGCTTGTCTCATCTAAAAGGAAGGTGTTGTCACCATGTGCTTATTGGAGCCAAGCTTGGATGATCATGAGCTCCTATCTTCTACATCACCAATGCTTTCTTGGTAACAAGTATCTACCTCATGCATACATTTCTAGCATTCAACCTTGTGTAGGTTGTTTCTTGGCATGAATCTTTTTGTTGCAATTGATTTGGTTCTTGCAAAACATCTTTATTGCAAATATGAGTAAGCCGGGATGATTACATATGAGGGGACTATATATTCATTTCTATGATTCATCGATCCCAAATATGTTAATCTAGCACTTTCTAATCTATGTCTCGCATATGTAATATTGATGTGTTTCAAAATCATTTGCCTTTTGTGAGACTTGTTATCCTACTCGGAGCATCCCGTTTGTCACCTTATCCCTTGTGGATACGTTTGATGCTATGATGAGTGTGTGTTGGAAGTTCATCTATATCCCTTTAAGATATGCTTTGTGCTATGCTTTTAAGCAAAGATCTTTTTTGTATATTTATGACTTCCTCTCGGATATCATGTTCTTTACCCTTGTATCTATCTTGTGTGTACATGTTTATTTATAGACCCATATCTTAGTGATTTGTGTCTACTTAGAAACTTATACACATGATAATAGTACATCTTTAATTGATATTCCAATTCTTTAGCTACCACCTCTTATTGCTTTTGACTCTTTGGTGGTCTCTAAAAAGCACAAGCTTTAGTTGTCATGTGTTATGCTTGGTGCATTTTACTAAGCTTGTGGAGCTTTTGTTATATCGCTTTTGTTGTGTGGGTATGGGAAAGACATGATATGCACTATGTGCAACTCTTCTTGAAAGACTATGTTGATGCTTTGGCTCATCCTTGTATTAGTCTCCTAAAATGTCTTTGTATCTCACACCCATCCTTTTATTTTCCGCTCCTTGCTCATGTTGCAAAACATTTTATTTGTTTCAAGTTGTTTTGCCTTCTTTTCTCATTTATATTCTCTTGCATGGGCTTGTGTTCGAATTTATCTAGGAGGGAGTGAGGATTCCATGTTGTGCACACTATATTGAAATAAAAATCCTATTTGTGCACGTACCTTGGGGAGTTCCCTCTTGATATTTAGAACACTTTTTGGATCCTTTTGATTGATTGCTTGCTTCTTTCGTTGAAGTATCTTTCTATTTGATATTTGTTTGCAATCTTTGGATCCTAAATATAGTTTGATCTTCACCCAACTATTCTTCATAGGATATGTGCATTTGATTTCACTCATATTATGAGAAATGCACACATTATGGGGGAGCTCTCACTATATTGGCCTTCTAAGTTTTTCTTCCCATTTCGTCAATCGATGCCAATGGGGGAGAAGTTTAGAGGGTTTAAGAGTTTTTGTGTTTAAGAGTTTTTGGTGTTATGCTTTAGTTTCGTTCTCAAGCTTTTTCCTTTCTTGCTCTTGCATCCTTGCTCTTTGTGTTGCATGGCTGCTTAAATTCATTATATAAACCCTCGTAAAAGGGATTGTCATCAATTACCAAAATGGGGGAGATTGAAAGTGCATGGTTGCCCCCATGCGTGGTTTTGGTAATTAATGACAATCCTTATGGACTAATGTTTACATTGAGATATTCTTATAGATCTTGTCCATGGGAAAATATAGGAGTTCATGTGTTGGACTCTTCAAGATGACATAATGACCAATGCTCTATTCAAGGGTTAATATGAAAAATGGTCATGTATAGAGTTGAGCTCATCGCAAGTATGGCTTGGAATAGAAGATTGAGTGAACAATCATGTTTACCCCCAAGCCATCTTACATATCAAGAGAAGAAGATGAAGAGCAAGTTCAATATGATGCATCTCGGAAGATATCTTTTGATTGAAGCTTGCAAAGGAGACATGAAGACGAAGCTTAGCGAGGCCCTCCCATAATGGAGTATGGGGGAGCATTTGGAGAAGTCCTCATTAAGCATGTGCTAGCAAGCACAATCAAGAAAGGTGTTTCAACTTGAGAGAGTCAAGATCGTCATCATCGAGCTCAAGTGGAATGCGCAAGGCAAAGGTATGATCTTGATAGGTTTTCTATTTTACCGGTCTCATGGTGTTAGTGGGAGACCGGGTTTTAGGATAGATGGCGTACTATCAAGAGGGGCTCTCGAGTGAGTAACTTGATCGCATCTTTGTGGAGAGCTCAAACCTTTGCATACTTGCCATTTCATCTTTCTTGGTTCTTACTTGGTTTTTCTCCTTGTTGGGTTTTGGTGCTTGTTGTGATCTTCACGACAAGCCCAAGTTCACCGAAAACGAATTTCATATGGAAAACTTGTTGCGTTTTCGGTTTTGGAGGTTTGCCGATCAATCCTTTTTAGAGAGGTTTTAACCTCCTCCATTTGGTTTTATCTTCCATTGTTGGACTATGAGGTTTATCTGCATGATCTTGTAAAGCTCTTCGTTGTGATTCCAACGAGCCAAAAATCATCGAAAACGGAGTCCGGATGGAAAAGATATTGACGTTTTCGTTATCGGTTTTGCTGCAGTTTTTCCTAGGCCGGAGTCTCCGGTCCTGGAACAGAAACTCCGGTCTGTGCAGGACCGGAGTCTCCGGACTCAACGTTTTTCTCCAAAGCTGTTCATCCCCTGGTGGGGGGCGGAGTTTCCGGCCCTAGAGGCCGGAGTTTCCGCCCCTGGATGAACTTTCCGGCTCAGGGCACCGGAGAGTTTGCCCAAGCCTCGGCGGTGTTGACAGTGTTCAGCCCCTGGTGGGGGCCGGAGTTTCCGGTCCCAGTAGGCCGGAGTTTCCGGCCCTAGTGACCGGAAACTCCGGTGTGAAGTTTTCCTGCAACGACTCTTTTTTGTGGGACCTATAAAAATGTCCCTTCTTCCCCAGAGAGAGCAGCTCTTCCAAGCACGAATTTTCCCTCTCTCTCTCCTCCATTGTTGACCTTGGAAAGCTTACCCCTCTCTCATTTCCTCCCATGATTCTTGCATATCTTTGAGGGATTTGAGAGAGGAGATCTAGATCTACATTTCCACCAATCCATCTCTCCTCTAAGTGAGGGCAACCTTGTAGATCTTGATCTTGGAGTTCTTGGTGCATCTCCTCTTTGTTCTTCCTCTCTTTTTCCCCCATACGCATTTGTTGCTTTGTTGGAATTCGAGAGTGAAGGATTTGAACACTTGTGCTCTTGCCTTTTGCATTTGGTGCATCGGTGTGCTCTCCACGAGGATTCGTGGAAGTTGAAAGTTTGTGAGCTTGTTACTCTTGGGTCCTTGGACCCTAGACGCCTTTGTGGTGGTTGGACCCTTGTGTGGTCACTTGTGCTGAAAGCCGACTCTGAAGCTACTGTTGAGATGGGAATGGCAAGCACATCACGTGCTAAGCGAGCCAATATTGGAAATCTGCATGCATTTGACCTCCACCAAGCAAGAATGTCAAACTTCATTTCTTGATCTTCTGTATCTTCAGCAAGATACTTATCAAGTTCTGACTTGGCATTGCTATTTAAACCAGTGGTCATCTTCAACTTCTTCGCAATAGCTTCTCTCAACATGCTTCCACGACCTCCCTTTGATGTTGATGAATCATCTACCTCCTCTGTTACTTCAATGGGAGCATACAATTTTGTATATTCCACAAACAGATCATTGACACAAGCGATAATCGCTGTCCAAACAAGCTGGCCCTTTTCAGTCCCAAAAATTTCTTCAATGACAGCATGTGTGTACAAAGATAACTTGTATCTTGGATCAACAACTGCTGCAACAAAGATCAACAAGTTTATGTTTTCCTTCTCCTTTCCTTTTCCCTTCGCCTTCTCATTCATGCTCTCCTTGTCATTGGTGTGCCAAACACCCCAATATTTGTCAAATTTATCTTTCATCCTTTTACCCATAGCTTTTTGCAAAGGATCTGAACTAGCCAACCAAGACTGAATCAACAAATGAACTTCAGCAATCTCATGGAAGAAAGTGTTTGAAGTAACATGTAAAGTTGAAGAGACGCGTTTTGTGAGATCATAGAAATGTTCAAGAAACTCTTCCATCTTCTTTGCGTTCTCCCAATCCTCTTCTTCTGGGCAACCAAACCCATCATTCTCCTCCGATAGATCCCACTTGTAGGTCAAGTCATCTTCGGCTAGATTTACGAACACCTTTTCATAGACATTAGCATGTTTCAACATGAGATAAGTAGAATTCCATCTGGTTGGCACATCAATCCTCAAAAATGACTTGCTGTCTACATTTTCTTCAACAACAATCTCCTTGAACTTCACTAATCTAGAGCCACCATTCCTAATATAACGGACTGCAGTTCTAACTCGCTTTATCGAGGTGTCCACCTCCTTTAGACCATCTTGCACAATCAGGTTAACAATATGAGCAGCACACCTCATGTGCAAATACTTGCCTCCGCAATGTTGTAGGGTGTTTTGTTCAGCTGCTTCCTCATGAACCCAATACCGCTGTCATTGTTACTTGCATTATCAACAGTAACAGTCATCACCCTCTCCATACCCCATTCAGCCATGCATCTCAACAAGTTTTTCCCAATATCCTCACCCTTGTGTCCCTTAATCAAGAAAAAATTGATGACTTTCTTGTGCATATCCCAATTATCATCAATAAAGCTTGCTGTTACAGTCATATAACCATCTTGCTGTTGAGACGTCCAACAATCTGTTGTTAGGCAAACCCTTTGACAAGAATCTTTGCAAAATTTCTTCAGCTTGGCCTTTTCTTGGAAGTACCGGCGCACAGCATCTCGAGTTGTCGTTCTTCTAGATGGACAAATGAAACGTGGGCAAGCTTTAGACATAAATTTTCTAAACCCTGGTTTCTCACCAAAAGCAAATGGCAACTCATCTTCAATGACCATCTCAACAAAAGCCACCCTTAGAGCTTCAGCATCAAATTTCCATGTGCCAACTCCTTCTCCGTAAGTTGCTTGAAGAGTTCCCTGCTTGGGATCTTTGTTGAACTTGTTAGGATTGCGCTTAAAAGCAAAGAAGTGCCTCTTCATGCCTGATGTACCATCTAACTTTGATTCAGCCTTCACTTGACGAGTGCAATATTTGCATTGAGCAGCCTGCACCACATCATTGTCATCCTTGATCTTGGTAAAATGCTCCCACCACTCTGACCTTGAAGCCATCACCTTCCTACCCTTATCTTTCACAGATTCCTTCTCGACATCAATGACTGGGCCTGCCGATCCTGCCTGTGAAGATTGTGATGGTTGTGAAGAAGTAGCATCCACTTCCATACTCGTTTCATCGCTGCCCAGAACCTCCATATCCGTTACATTAGGGTCAGCCATCTACAAGACAAAGTACACAAAAGACTTGTCAAATAGCATTTATATTGATTCAGCAATACATATACACAAATACAACAACTAATTTAAGGCAGAAACTAATTTAATTAACATCTGCAAGGCAGCAACTAATTTAACAAATAACATATACACTATACAGTACAGATACAACATATTGGTTGTGGCCGTGGATCAATCACTAACAGCTAACAGTACAGATACAACAGATTGGCCGTGGCCATGGATCAATCATTAATTAACATCTAGCTACTACTCACTGTTCAGTACCTCAACCATCAATCACAACAGCTAACAGTAGTGTAGATTGGCCGTGGCCGTGGATCAATCACTAACAGGTGACAATCAAACGAGGAGGATCTGAATCCTAGATGAACAGACAGGAGAATGGAAGCGACCCAGGGGAGTGAAGCTGTGATGGACTCACGAGGATGGCCGGAGAGGCGGAGGCGAGCACGGCGGCTAGCGAGTTCGCGTCAGGTGAGGACGTCGAGCAGGATCCTGTAGGAGTCCGGGGCGTACGGCGAGCTTGCGCACACGGAGGCGGGGCGGGGAGTCGGGGACGAGTCGCCGTGGCGCACAGAGCGACGTTGGGCGCGCCGTCACCGCCGCGGTGGGAGTGGGAGGAATGGGGATAGGAGTGGAATGGAGGCCTGACCTAGTCGTGCGCTGACTCCGCAGTGGAATACTGGAAAGGAGTTGGGCCTCTACAGTTGGGCCTTTGGCCTTTTACTTTGTCGGGATAATCAGGATGGTCGGGATTCAGCCCACCACTCCCGAAATTCCCTAACTAATTTCGGGAATTCAAAACTGATTCCCGAGAAGACACTCGGGAAATTCGGGATCGAGATCGGGAAGTTCGGGTTTCGGGAACGGGAGTCGGGAAATATGCCCACCGTGAGTGTTTTATGTGCAGTTAACAGGTTTGAAGTCTGACGACGTTAGCTTGGGAATCCCTCCGGCTTGGCTGGGCAGGGATATGGCGCCATTGCTTATCTTCAGGACTCTTAGTCCAATTTGCATCTTATCCGTAGTCGGATACCATTTTGCTTCCGCTGTCATTTGAATCTTTGTATTCTATCATTTATCTCTTGACTCGTTCGAGTCGTTGTTGTAATTATATCTTCTGTTGTATTTGTGGATGTATCGGAACTGTTGTAATGTTATCACAATTCCACCCACATAATGTGCATGTTTCGGCGTGCACATTATGTCTGGTGGGCGACCAAAAATCGTTATTATGCGGATTTCGGCGGGATCGCTTAAATCTACATAGTACCGATTTTCGGGCGTCACAAAGTGGTATCAGAGCCTTGGTTTCGATCTCCTTGTTGTTTCGATACGAATGGTTATCGAAGCAGCGGGTCCGCAAAAGCCTGTAGGATAACCTTGCTAACGGTCGTTGTTTTTAGAGTGTCGAAAACTATTTGACTTAAATTATTTTTTGAAAAATATCTCAATAGGTTTCTTTTACTCCTTACCTCTATTCTATTTCTCCTCTTATCTTACTTGTTTTGAGTCTCTTCTCTTATCCAACTTTCAAAGTTTTAGGATCCTACATGTGGGTGAACGATTTCTTGCCTTTTACCCTATTAGGTTCGATCTTTCGGAGTCGTCTTCGTCGTGAGCGACAATCCCTTGTTAGTGGTGTCGAGAATCTCGAGGTGGAGCAACAATCCCTTGTTAGTGGTGTCGAGAAGTTCATCCCGGAGCGTGAAGACTCGATAGTTACCCCTCTCTTCTTGTGGTCTCGGCGTGGATCGCGGGACGCGATCCCTTGTTAGTGGTGTCGATTGTAACGCCCCGGGTTTTATCCCCTTTTTGTTTTGTGAGTTTTTCTTTTTGCATCGACATGGCATCGCATTGCATCTCATTAATTTAATTTGTTGCATTTAAATTAATTTTCCACAATTAAATTCAAATGTATTTCAAATTAATTAAAAATGTGTTATTTTCAAATCTTTTAAAAATGTTAAAAATTAGTTTATTAAATTGTCACTTTAAAACTAAAAATATTTTGTATAAGATTCGTGTTCAAATTCATTTTCGATTTTGTTTTAAAAATATAAAACGAAAAAAAAATAACGGTGACAAATAAGGCCCAAAGCCCACCTAAGCCAAACCCTAGATTTCTCCCAGGAAAATTCTTTCCCACCACCTGGAATTTTGCAGCCACCCCCCTCCACTTTCTCCTTTTCTTTTTTTCCCCTTTTCCCCTTCCTTTTTCTCTTCTTTTCTTTTTTCCTTTCTTTCCTTCCTTTCTTCTTCTTTTCTTTCCTTTTTTTTCTCTCTCCTCTCTCCTTCCTTACCGAGATCGCCCCGCACGGGAGGAACTGCACGAGAAATCCTCCTCGACCCGCAGCCACCCGCAGCTCGCCCCCGTGCGCCCCATCGCCGCCGCGCCCCTCGCTCCCTCCGGCCAGCCGAGCTCGCCGGCCCGACGCCGCGCGCCGCGCCTCGCTCCGCCGCGCGCGCCTCCCGCAGCGCGCCGCCGCCTGCCACCGCCAGCTCGCAGCGCCGCCGCTCCCCGCCGACGCGCCGGCCGCGCCTGTGCGCCTTCCCTGCTCCTCCGCCGGCCGCCGCGCACCTCAGCCCCGCGCGCCTGCGTTCCCTGGCCGCCCGCGCACCTCTGCTCCCGGCGTCCGGCCGGCTCCCCGTCTCCTGCGCCCCGAGCACGCCGCCCCGCCTCGGCCGTCCGCTCTGCCCCGCGCCGCCTCCAGCCGAGCGCCGTCGCCCTCGCTCCTCCGCGTGCTCGCGCCCGCGCGCCTCCGTCTCCTCCCGCCGACGCGCGCTCGCTGCCGCGCTGCGCCCGCCACCGGCTACCTCCCCCCGACGGCCCGCGTCCCCTACCGTCGTCGCCTCCGCCGTGCGTTTCGCCCGCGCCGCGTCGCCTTCCCCGCTGCCTCTTCCGGCCGCGTGCACGTCGCCTCCGTCCGGTGTTCCCCCCGCATCCGCCGCACGCCGGGTGTTCGACAAAATGCCCGCAAGACCCCGACGTCATTTTTTTTTGTGTCCGAGTTGTCCACCCTTCGTGGTGTTGCTACGTGCGCGTGCGCGTCCTCTTCCGGTGCCGCGTTTCCGTGACCGCCCGTGTCCATGTCGCGGTGCCCGCCCGTGCGCGCTTTTCTTTCCGGTGTCCGATTGTCGAGCTCCTACGTGCCACGACTACCCGACCACTTCCACGACACCGACAAACGACGATGCCCCGGTTCCGCGACGGCTACTTCCCCGACGACGACTATTTCCTCGACGGACCGAAGACGTCGGTTTCGAACCCGAGTTCACCCGATCCGACGTATGGACCCAAACCTAACCCTATGCCTCTTTTATAAAATGTCATCTATCTTGTGCATTTCGCATCATAATTACATGTGTTGCATCTCTTGGGTTTGCGGGTGTAGCATTTCACCTAAATAATAATTATGGAATGTGTGGGGTAATAAATATGTATTGCCCTATTCCATTTAATTTGGTTATATCACCCATACCATGTCTTGTCATGCTAATCAACATTTAATTTGATGGGTAGATAAATAACTTGCACCTAAATATTAATTGTCGGAATCCCGGTTCCGCTTAATTCGGATTAAGTGCATCTCGCAATGCATATTGCCAGGTCATGCATCATTCTCGCATGATCATGCTGGATTTTTGCCGTAGTTGTAAAATGCATCTTTTACGCTTTCCAGTGTTTGTTGCTTCTTCGCGGATACGACGTTGAGATGTGTGAGCAACGACAAGATCTGCTTCCATGCGGGATTCCAGGCAAGCAAAGTTTGCTTGTTAACTATACATTGTCTTTCATTCCTGCCGTTGATCTCTGCTACCCTAGTATTCGATTCTTTATCGCGATCCCATCACATGTTATCCTGCAGCCGATACAGCTTTATCCCCACATCCCATCACCTGTTGTATGTTTATCTGTTAGCCATGCGAGTCGTAGTGCATGCTTAGATTTGGTTGTGCGAGTCGTCAGTTGGTCTTTTATTTCATATGCTTAGCATGATAGATTATTCTACCTTAACAAAATGTTGTATTATATTGGGGTATTATAATTAAGAGATAAGGCACCGGCGGAAGGCCTTGCGAGGTGCTTTGTTCTGCTAAGTGTCGACCTAGGAACTGAGATTTTGTCCTCGGATCCAATTTTGAGCGCACTAACCACTTGTGGGAGGCCCTATGGAGCCCCCCTCGACTTTGACTGGAACTTCGACTTGTCCGGGAGCTGCACCTAGTTCGGGTTTTCCATTTGTCTCATATGCATCAGTACTAGTGTAGTATTTTACTTTGGCGGTGTGCCTTGTTACATGCATATAGGGCGCGACCTGTTGGTGCGGAGGGGTGTGTCCTGCGGGAGTCTGCACCCTTTTGGCCGGGACCAGCATAGCTCCCGTGGCTCCTGGACTTGTTGCGGTGAAGGAAAAGAGTTGGGTTGAAAGTCTCTAATGTTTTTGACTGGGTTGATCATGCGAGTATGGGTCCAGTAGTGCACCCCTGCAGGGTATAATCTTATCGATGAGCCGTGTCCACGGTTATGGACGACTTGGTGATGATGCTGGCTAACAAGATCTAGACAACTTACACCTAATCATTGTTAATTAACCTGACTAGTAATATAGAATCACTTTCACAATAAATGGTAATTAAAATTGTTCAACGTGTGAGTTTCCCGAATTGCTTCCTCATACTTGGTTGAGGGGGTTAATTCGAGAATGGGTTATGTTTGGTGTTAGTAGTAGTTGGTTATCTTATGCGCTCTCTTACCCCTCTCTATTTAGACGGAAGTTGTAGCGTGTCTCTTTAGGTTGCTAGTGCTGCTGCCGCTAAGTCCACCTCCCCTATATTTTGGGAGATGGTGTAGAAAGTAGGCAAGTCGGTTTTGCTTGCCAGGGAGTGCCCTGACCCTCTTTTGGGTTGTGCTTTATGTGCAGTTAACAGGTTTGAAGTCTGACGACGTTAGCTTGGGAATCCCTCCGGCTTGGCTGGGCAGGGATATGGCGCCATTGCTTATCTTCCGCTGTCATTTGAATCTTTGTATTCTATCATTTATATCTTGACTCATTCGAGTCGTTGTTGTAATTATATCTTCTGTTGTATTTGTGGATGTATCGGAACTGTTGTAATGTTATCACAATTCCACCCACATAATGTGCATGTTTCGGCGTGCACATTATGTCTGGTGGGTGACCAAAAATCGTTATTATGCGGATTTCGGGGGGATCGCTTAAATCTACATAGTACCGATTTTCGGGCGTCACATGGTCACTTGAAGCCGTTCGGGAGCCCCCAATCCCATTGTGGGTTGTGCCCCGGATTGTTGTTGGAGGCCGTTCGGGAGCCCCCAATCCCATTGTGGGTTGTGCCCCGGATTGTTGTTGAAAGGCTCCGGATTCCGCCTCGAAGGAATTCCGATAGTGGAAGGTGAACCAAGCCTTTGTGGTGCGGTTCATCGGAGAAGAAGGTGAAACCTTTGTGGTTGTTGAACCGTTGTGTCGGTTCACACCTCTCCAACGAGACGTACTCCCTTAACAAGGAGGAACTCGGGAATACATCCTCGTCTCCACGTGGCTCGGTTATTTCTATACCCGAGCTTTTTACTTATGCAATTTACATTGTGATAGCCTTCACGCTTGAAGTATTCTATAGCTATCACCTTGTTGTTTGTCCTTCTTAGCATAAGTTGTTGGTGCACATAGGTGAGCCTAGTTTATTTAGGTTGTCGGCTTGTTAATTTAAACACCTAGTTTTATTCCGCAATTAATAAGTCTAAAGCGGAAAAGCTTTAAACCGCCTATTCACCCCCCCTCTAGGCGACATCATTGTCCTTTCACCACCTACATGGGCCCTAAGAGGGCCCAAGAGGGGGAGCCGCACCACCAAAGGGGGATGGGCCCCATGGCTGGTGCGGCCAGCCCATGGTGGGGCGCACCCTCCTTCTCCTTTGTTTAGTCCCACATGGGGGAGCTAGGGAGTTTGCACACCCTCCCCCTTTATATAGCAAGGCATATTAATTGGATTAATTCATTGGAAAATACAATTAATTGTATTGCAGGCCGGCCGAGCTGTTTCTCCGCCCGTTTTGCCCCCTCTCTCCACCTAAGCTATACCGTCGGGCACCGTTGCCCAGCGGGATTCCAGATAAGATCTACCCCTGCGATTTCAGCTGGATCTGAATGACCGGGGATTGTCTTTAAGCTCCGTATGTTTGCGAGTGCTCGGAGGTAACTCTTTTTGAGGAGCCTGGGCGACGTCGTCTCGCCCCTGCAGCCGCCGCGCCACCCCCCTCTGCTGCCGGCGCACCCCCTGGTGCCGGTGACTCGCCGTCTTCCGCCCGACGCCCGTGGACGCAGGTCATCGTCGACACCCCGGCGTCATCGTCTTCGTCATCGCGGCAAGTTCTCCGTGACCTCGAGGTCGGCTACGTACGACTTCATCGTCAACGCTTGTGAGGGAGCGTAATCCCCGCTATCGGTCTACATGGAGGTAATGTAACCCGTTCCGCCTCCGTTATCGCATGTACTAGATAGATAGATCCTGTCTAGTTAGGGTTTCATACGCTAGAAAAATTATTGTTTTCTGCACCGTAACCCCTTCACAATGGGGTGGCGACACGTACACCGTTCCTGGCTATTTTGCAAAAAAGTCCTTCCAGGAATTACACAGCACCCCGCAGTCCACGTCCAACACAGGGAGGGACCTGGTTGCAATTTCTCGAATAGTCATAGACTTTTCTGTAAAACTACACTACACTTCCCCCTCCCTCTTCCCCGCTCCCCCGACCCGGGGATTGCCGCCACCGCGCCCTGCCGCCTCCCTGCGCCTCCCCGGCCAAATCAAAGGCCACGGGGAGCTCCACCGCCCCTTCCTCCCTCACTTCGCCGGAGATGGGGTCGCGGAACGACACGGAGACGCCG
The DNA here is from genome assembly GCA_026929855.1 of Poa annua. Taxonomy (NCBI): domain Eukaryota; kingdom Viridiplantae; phylum Streptophyta; class Magnoliopsida; order Poales; family Poaceae; genus Poa; species Poa annua. The sequence continues at coordinate 70,098,256 of CM049431.1, read as the reverse complement.
CGATGGACCGCTCGGTGGTCGCTGACGTGGGTCTACTCTTCGACTACCCCACGATGAGGCTACCTGGGTCACGCCAAGACTGCGACGGCCCAACAGGGATAGCGTGTGGTCTAATTCTAGTCGGTTAGGTCATACGACTCTTACCATATCTGTAATCGCCATCGGCACCGTTCACCCGAGACCTAGCCGGTCATATAAAGGCTAGGAGGGTTGCTCGTCCAGGGGGACAGAGAGAGAGAGACGCGCGCTCATAGCCGCCACCACAAAACCTAGCGAGATCGCCATCTCGCCATTGTAACCACAACTCGCCATCAATACCAGACAAGCAGGAAGTAGGGTGTTATCCTCCGGGAGCCTGAACCTGGGTAAACGCCTTGCTTGTCAGCCGTCGCGATCACCAACGTCCATCTATCTCCCCTTCAATCAACCCGGCGTGGACAACCCTGGGATTTGCCGAGTTACACCCTCGTCAGTCGCCGCCGCTTCCGCACGCCGCCGACCACGCTCTGGCGACCTCCAGGCGGCGGCGCCGTCACTGGATGGTGCGCCGCGTTGAGGCGCGCCGAACGCGCCTATCCGCACGTCCCAGGTCGTCCTGGTTCGTCGCCGCGCCATGACGTCATCACGGGCCCACCTGTCAGCGCCTCTTTCTTTTCCCAGAAAAACCAAAAAATGAAATATTAATATCTTCAAATATATGCATCGGAAAAATGTGAAAAAATAGCAAAATGACCACAATAAATAAACCTAATTACCTATGGCAAGAAAGCAAAACATTTTAAAGATTTAAAACATTTTAAATTTGGCCAGATTTAAAATCTATTCTTGCCAAGCTTCTAAATGTACTGAAATATAAAAATATCCACAAGAAATTTTTTTTGCATGTGGAAAAATACAAGAACATTTGGAAATTCCTACATGGTGTAAATTAAAAAAATTCCAAAACCATTCCTTCTAATAACTTCAATGATATCTATCTGAAAAATAACATAAAAACCAAAATGACCAAAAAAATAAATCAAATTGGTGTCAAATTAGTCAAAAAACAACAAGATGTTGCCTGCTGAAAAAATAAAACCTCTAAATATGAGCAACAAAACAAATATGAACAAAATAGCAAGACAATCATAAAAAACTACTTATAGCACAATTCATCACCTTTTTAAATTTCCATTTTGGTGTTATTTTAGGTAAAAACAACAAAAGGTTTGCTACGGTAAATTAATATCTTCATACATAGCCATCCGAACACTATGACAACAAATGTCAAAACGAAACTTGAGTAACAGTCACAAAACTGAACGATTGAATAATAATCACAAACTAAACGATTTTTTAGACACAAACTTCGTCTTCTTCTAGAAATATTGAAAACTACAAAAAAACCTATATTTCTTAAACATACACACGTCATCGTTTTAAATCTTCCGTTAACCCACGGGTGCGGCATGGCCGCACCACATCCACTAGTATATATGAAAGGCGTTAAGCCGAAAGAGTAACAAAGTGGATCTTAACTGGATTAAGCTTATGACAAGGAAGCTTACGCAAGTTTCGTTCCTGGATTGCTAGCTTCATACAGTTTTCGGTATCAGACAGCTTGTTCTTTGTTTTTCATGCATTTGCACAAATACTTAAATTGTAATAAAATGCAGTACAGTGCTACTGCTTCACGTGAGAAACAAACATACGGAGTACTTCAGATCAGCTCGTTAACCGCATAAGTTGAGAGCATCTTACAAATCAAGACAGGCATTTTAGAAGCAAAGGAACACGCACAGGTATGAGGTATGCTAGCGACGGAGGAACCATTCAACCATCCCACTCCTTTCAAAAACCGAAAAGCGTAATCAAAACGCCAGAATCGATAGTTCCAGCAGCAAATACAACACCGCGGGGAAATTACTACTATATGATAAACCCGACACTGTTCGATCAGTAGCAGCTCTTGTCGTCGTTGGGGACGTCGCACTGCGGCAGGGTGCTGTAGTATGGCCCGGCCCGGTAGACGACCTCGGTGGGGCCCTGCCGGTAGGGGCGGGCCGGCTTCTCGCCGGACCTGCCGCTGTTGAAGTTGGTGAGCACGGCGCAGCCCTTGTCGCCGGAGTAGACGAGGCGGACGAGGCACTCCGACGGGTCGAGCTCGCACCCGTTTCTGGCGTAGGGCACCTCCACGTTGAACACCCCCTCCTTGTCCGTCGCGTCCCGGCCGTGGAACACCGTCCGCCCCGTGCGCTTGTCTAGGCACGTCACCGCCACCACGCTCCCTGCAGCGAATCACAACAACACGTATTCGTCGATCATGTCGTCGGTCGGGAGCTCGCCGGCCGGAGTGGCGAGGGCTGGTAAGTGCGAGAGATATATAGGTAGCCTTCAGGGAGGGAGGTTGAAGACGATCGAACGTACCGGCGATGGGCTTAGCGTTGTAGGCGTAGGTGTTCCAGTTGGTGGTGCAGTCCTGGCACTTGACAGTGCCCGTCACGATGAACTTGGACGCGCCGTAGTTCCCTCCGGCGTCGGCGCGCGTCGCCGCGGCCACCAGCGCCAGCGCCACCAGCAGCATCGTCGACGGCATCCTCCACGCCATTGTCAAATGATGAAGCTCGGCCGGCTTGATGGAACGGATGGGCCGGTCAAATGAGATCGATCGAGCTGTGTTTGAAGCGCGCGCGCGGCGGCTTTATCGTGGAGATCCAGGCCGGGTGCTCGATCGATCGACGTGAGCACAACTCGTTTGCGCCGACGACGACGTGCGCGCCATTTTCCGGTGTCGGTACGGTAGGATAGCCGTCTGCTAGGCTCTAGCTCGTTGCAGCCACGACTGACCAGTCCGACGTGGAGGCCGCGCGTGCGGATGAGGTGCAGACATGTGGGCCTCCTGGCTCCACCGTCTTGGGGCCACGTGTCAGTGGAATCACAGGCATCTCCTCCTCTCCCTTCCACTTTCCCCTCACCATTCCAAGCTTCTCAGTCAAAGCACTATCCATCGGCAATGGCCGCCGTCGCGCGCACCGGCGAGCGACCGATTCGAGGAGGCATCTGAAGCGGATTCAGTGTTCGCAGCCTAATCCTTGGGCTCCAATGCTCGGTTGACCCCCGCCCTCTCCCGCCATGAGATGAGAGACACGAAGCAGAAGGCAGCAAGAGCTCACAGGCGGCCCCGCCGCTTCCACCACCTCCTCGACAAGCTAAGGAAGCGCTACAGGTGGCTTCTCTGGCTGGCCCTCCTCTCCGCCTACCTCCTCCTCCCGGCGCTCCTCCGCTCCCTTCGCCGCTCCAGCTCCAGCTCCGGCTCCGACCCCCACCACCCCGGCGTCCGGATCTACGCCTACGACCTCCCGCCGCGCTTCAACCGGGGCTGGGTGGAAGCCGACGCCCGGTGCGCGCGCCACCTCTTCGCCGCCGAGGTCGCCGTGCACGAGGCGCTGCTGCTGCGGCAGCGGCGGGCGGGCCTGCGGCCCGAGGAGGCCGACCTCTTCTTCGTGCCCGTCTACGTGTCCTGCAACTTCTCCACGCCCACGGGGCTCCCGTCGCTGGCGCACGCGCGCGGGATGCTCGCCGAGGCCGTCGACCTCATCCGCGCCGAGATGCCCTACTGGAACCGCTCCGGCGGGGCCGACCACGTCTTCGTCGCGTCGCACGACTTCGGCGCTTGCTTCCATCCCATGGTGAGAGCTACTCGGCTAATTCTTACTACGTATTTGCTTCTTGTAGTGCGTTGTTGAGTCGTTGTTGAGTAGCAATTGGTACGAGTAGGAGTATGTGATTCAGATTGATTCCTTTGCCAAGTTCGTCGAACCTAGGGATGACAATGGATACCCATTACCCGCGTACCCTGCGAGTAAAACCCCTGTTAAGGTAAGGGTTTGGGGAAACAAAATACCCATGGGTATATAAATGGGAAAATCTTATACCCATCGTACGGGTATTGGTTCATATAACCCATACCCGCTACCCATGTACCCTCGTAATAACTATTGCAATGATCATTTTGTAGCTTTGTGCATGTCAAAATTACTATTTATTTTGTCGTGAGTTTGTGAAGTTTAAGTGTATGACTACGTATTGTTGTTTTACGACTATGTGTTGTTGTTTATCATTAAAACGTGTCGTTGTTTATGCATAGATGATGTTATTTACATGTGTTGCTTATGTGCAAGTGTTGCTTTTATAATTATATTTGTTGTTGTTTACAGTGTATTGCTTTTGACAGTGGGTTGGTATTCATAGTTCTTTGTTTTGAACTAAAATGTGTTGTTGTTTATATGATGTTTTTAACAACTTTTTTCTACTCAATCCGTTATGTTGCAAAAGCGGGTATTTTTTACCCGCGGGTAACCCTTTACCCTGTCGGGTGAAGGGTATGGGGAAAAGTTACACCCGCACAAGGGTATGGGTATGGGTGACGGGTAAGCTTGAGAGCGACGGGTAAGGGTATGGGGTGGCTCCACCCTTACCCATACCCTGCGGGTGCCATCCCTAGTCGAACCATTCAGTTCCTTGCATCTAAAAACAGTTTTAACTGTATCCTTCAATCATTCAACGATCGATGCAAAATGTGACTAGGAGGAATTGATAAATGTTTGGATATCGAATGCGGTTGGTTCTATCCGTTTGATTCTTGCGAGGTAATGAACCCCAGTTGGGGCTGCAATGATGTGAAACCAATTTACTAGTTCAGTTTTGTACTTATAGTTCCATAAGAAGTTGCTCATGTCTTTCCTATGTAACCATGGACTTACTGAGAATACTCTCTTGTTTGCTTTGCACAATGGATTGATCAATCAGGAGGATGTGGCCATTGCGGCTGGTATCCCGGAGTTCTTGAAGAGGTCAATCCTGCTGCAAACATTTGGCGTGCAGGGCCAGCACTCGTGCCAGGAGGTGGAGCATGTGGTGATCCCGCCACACGTGCCGCCTGAGGTGTCTCTGGAGCTGCTGGAGCCAGAGAAGGTACATCGGGACATCTTCGCCTTCTTCCGGGGCAAGATGGAGGTCCGTCCCAAGAACATAAGTGGCCACTTCTACAGCAAGTAAGAATATAAGATGTTTTAGCACAAGATATGTCCATATGCATGTAGACATATCTTAGTGCAAGGTTCATGTGCTAGAACATCTTATATTTTGATACGGAGGGAGCAGTAGGCAAGAACACCTCCTTACAAAAATCAAGGACACTATCAATTGACTGTTTTGCTTGATCTTGTGCAGTCCATAGGCTAAATTCAGGTCTTAGATGTTCGTGAATTGCATCATTGCAATTAGAAAATAAGTTGCATCTTACTAGTTACAACAAATACTTTAAAAACTTATAACCAAAATGAGACGCACAGTATAAGGTTATTCACTCTAGACAGCCTATAAAGTCTCTACTAGCATACGCAATTCATCATGTCCAGATAACAGTTTGCCTTCTTTAGTCTTTGACATTTACTGTTTATTTTGCACCTGCGACAGGAAGGTGAGGACTGAACTACTGCAGCTGTATGGCCGCAACCGCAAGTTCTATCTGAAAAGAAAACAGTACGACGGATACCGGTCGGAGATGGCACGCTCGCTGTTTTGCCTCTGCCCCCTTGGGTGGGCGCCGTGGAGTCCCCGGCTTGTGGAGTCGGTCCTCCTGGGCTGCATTCCTGTTATCATTGCCGATAGCATACGCCTTCCATTTCCCAACGTCCTCCGGTGGCCAGACATCTCACTGCAGGTGGCTGAGAGGGACGTTGCCAGCCTCGAGGCGGTGCTTGACCACGTTGTCGCGACCAACCTGACGACAATGCAGAGAAATTTGTGGGACCCCGTGAAACGGAGGGCGCTAGTTTTTTACCGCCCCATGGAGGAGGAAGATGCCACTTGGCAGGTTTTGAAGGAGCTTGAGGCGAAGCTGGACCGGTTACGACAGCAAGGGCAGAATAGTTGAGATAACCGGATTCAGAGAATGATAGCATCACAGGGGCATTTTGAGCATTCTGTAATTCCAAAGTTCAGTGGATAAGCCAGAAATCCTCTTGTCAGATGTGGAACATCACCATGAGGATGCCATTTAAAGTGTTCAGACTGCATAAGCTTATGCCCCAAAGGGCAGCATGGACGGCAAAGCTGCTAAGGTCGGCACAGGAGAAATTATATACAACTGATCATGATATATGTATTTATGACGACAGAGTAACTAGAAGAAGAGAAGTGTATCAACAGGAGAAAAAAAATAGTGGAACTTGATTGAACTAGTTTTTTAACACAAGATTCAACAACAGCGTACACCAAGGTTGCAAGATTCATGCAAGAGCAGCTATCGCTGCGTTTAGGCAAGTGAAGTTGCCTGAATCTAAACACCTGAAACTGAAAGAAGTGTTCTCAGGGCTAGTGTAGGCTGATGATGAGCTCTAAAATTGGATCTTCTATTTACATGGTTCCTGTAGGCTTCAAAAGCTGGCGGGCCTGCAATCTGCACAAGTTGTGGCCTGATGGACCAATGACCTGGAGCTAGAATCATGTCCTGAGACGCTACAGCATGTAACAAAATTGAGATGTCCGTGAGGAACGTCTGCTGTTGCAAGATGAAGTAAACCTGCTATCTGATATGCCAACATGAGGCTGAGCGCCTCAGCCTGATCCGCAGATGTTGCTAGAGCAACGTGTATCTGTATTTATCTGCACAGTAACTCCTAGTCCAGAAGTTGCTAGTTGATTATCTGCACCTGGAGTCCAAGCTGCATCTGAGAAAACAACGTGATCTGATATGCTCTCGGCGATAGTTCTTCCAGGGGCTGGCAAAGTGTGTTAGGCAGAGGGGTCTTGTGCTTGTGTTGAGCCGTCACATGTCGTCCTGGTACTTGTGTTTGTGTAGCAATTTGGCTGCGTGGAGTGGGTGCGGGCAAAAGTTGTGCAGGGCCTTGGCCTTTGACGCAGTTACACCGTCTTCGGACACCATTTTTCTCCTTGTAGGCATCATCAATGTTGTCCCTCATATATTCCGGTTATCTTGTGAGGTCCTTGTTATCGTCGGTCGAGCGGGCGCTTGGGTGCTGGGTGATTGCTTGAGGTGTGTCTGATGTGATCTGGTCAAGCAGGAAATGGCGCTCATCATTGTGGTTTAAGCAATATGCTTTAGTCTTGTACTTAGCTTGGCCCTCTTGCCCCTTGTATTTTGTTTCTTCTGTTGTTCTCTTGTGCTGTAATCTTAAGTTGGTATCCCAGCAGTTTGATGTTCGATGTTCGATGTATGGTGTACTTTGGCCTTTCCAGGGATTTATTAATTTGAATCCAGGCTCATTGAGCCTTTCATGTAAAAAAACAATCTACATTACATGTGGCGCCTAAGTATCATCGGTTTCGCTAATCTTCATTTGAACAAGAATTAGGTGAGCTCATTCGGCTCCAGCAAGCCTTCTTGGAAGGCTTCCGCGGCAGCGGAGGGGCAACCACAGGGATCTCGGCGTACAAGGTATTGACATGTAGATAGTGGTCACAGTGCCCCCTCGATGGACTGGATATAAACGAATACAAAGAGCGAAAAAAATACAATTATCGATAGATTTCATACTTCCAACATTCAAAAATATATGACGTTTGTTCGAGAATACACATCGTTTTGCAATTTCAATACAAATGTTTTTCAATTGTTCCATTTCCGTCAGTTTGGCGTCAATGTCGACTGCAGGAGACAATTTGGTTGGTAAATTGCTTCAATAGTGAATTTCAATTCTTGACTAAGCTTTGATAAAAGGTCTAGCTAAATTTGGCTGGAAAACAGAGGGAAGCAGATGAATATATGGGACAATGTATGATATATGAACTTAGCTTATCCTATCCTATGCTTTCATGCCATTGAGCTGCAATTAGTTTCATTCCACAAGTTTGAGACACGTCAAAACAAATCCACCAACTACAAAGTCACACTTTATAAGTTCACATATAACAGATTAATCAAAACCAATATATCAGCACCTTTAACTTTTGTCTTTTGTCAGTTGTCCTCATCGTCCTCATTATCTTGCAGCAAAGCTCCTCTTGCTCTTGCCCTAAAGAAAGAATAGCCAATGTTAGAGCCAGATGTATTAAACATCCATTCACATCAAAGTAGTGTTTGAAGGAATGTTGTACAACCTCCGGGGCTTTGGGGCTACCCGTTTCGTGGCTTTAGCTGGGAGAACTTTATTTGGTGAAGGTACTGCGGATTTGAAATTTCATTAGTTGAGAGAGTATTATACTGTTTTCACTTGAAATTCTGCATGAATAAGACGCATGATCACCTGATATTGGCTGCTGCACAGGAGCTGCAACTTGATCAGAGCCCAAAGTCACACCAGATACACTTGGAAATGGAACCTCATCAGCCATCAGCTTTGGCTTTGTTGCCTTTCTTTTGTCTAGGAAAGAAAGACCTTCAAGCTGTTTTTGCATGATTTCATTCTTTTCCTGTGAAACGAAAATATTACAAAGCAATCTACATTTCCAATAACCAACCGAAAAAATAACACAGAAATTGCTTCTTGGTTACACACACAAAAAATGCTCATAATTCAAAAGAATAAGCACATACAGATGACATGTCACAATGAACCTCACTGATATATGGAGTGATTGTCACATTAAGCCAACACATTGGATGAACGAGAAGCCAGGAAATTGGAGCTTTCGTTGAGTCTTTTGAGGAAAAGAATGGATTGCACAAGTAATCATTTGTATGCAGTGAAGACCCACAAATTATGTTTTAGTGTGCAAAACATGTTAAGAGATTCCATGTAGAATTTGAAGTTACAAAACTTGTACAATGGCAAACTGGTAAACTAGACTTACAAAACTGTTCCATATCTTAACAAGAACACCATGTTACAAATTTGTACAACAAAATCATGTTTTAATGTGCAAAAAATGTTAAGAGATTCCATGTAGAATTTGGAGTTACAAAACTTCTAAAATGGCAGGCTGGTAAACTAGACTCTTACAAAACTGTTGATATCTTTACAAGAAAATATGTAGATTAGTGGGCTACCCTGATGATCCCATGTATACTGCTGTATTCATCAAGCAGCAATAAGAAGTCAACATTAGTTTAGAAGTGTTGGTTAGGAGATAAGATGACCTACTCTTACAGATGACAGACTCCCCATCAGCTGCGACATCCGTTCCTGTTCTGCAAAAAAAAAAAGAACACCTTCCTAAATAAACTTTTTAGTAAAGAATTTAGCCTTTCAGCAACAAACTTAAGTATCAAATAAACAATTAAGCGGGGCGAAACCCTATTTCGAGGAGGAATAAACAGTTAGGAGTGAATAAAACAGTGAATGAGAACAACCTCTCGATGCATGCTCCAGCGTAGTCCTGTAAACGGCATAAAGCGCTAGTGAGATCTCTGCTATGACATCACTCGCCGCAGTGCCACTAACTCTATGGAGAGAAATGGCGATGCGAGGCAGGCCCTTTGCCTTGGTAGCCACAAGCTTTGCACCATCAGGACCTGAACAAAGCGAAGATGGCATTCTCAATCATGCAATGTTAGCCACAGGTAAAATGCATATTGGGGGGAAATTGAAGTGGATAGGTGGGCGTCATGCCAGGGGACTCGCGGGGTTGATCGGCAGCGAAGAGCAGATTCACTTCCCCGGAACACAGGGAGGACTTGAGGTAATCCAGGAACTCGGACCAGGAGCCGCCGATTCCAACATCGTCTCTCTTCGATTGGTTCGCACGCAGGAAAGGGAATGCATAGATGGAGGAGCTACGTGTTAGCACTAATTGGAGGCCAGTGGGTGCACACGACACGAGGACGAGGAGGTAAAGGCAGGGGAGCTTACGAGGTCGTCGAGGTCGGAGACGGAGAGGGAGCGGTCCCAGGCGAGGGAGTGGCAGTCGGTGGCGGCAACGCGGAGGGCGGCGGCGGAGCGGGCGTGGGCGCGGAAGAGGACGGGGCGCTGGGTGGGGTGGCCCTCAGTCTTGGCCTCGCCGAAGATGGCGCCGAACGCGTCCTCCAGGTCTACCGCCGCCGCCATCTCGAAATTAGACCGAACGGCGACGAGGAGCGGAGGAGGCCTGGGAAAGGGTGTTCTTCTCCTCCTCCCCCTTTGACTCGACTACAGTACACAGTCTACAGGCCTACACATGGGAAAAAATAGAGTAAACCGCTCCGGTCCTGATTCGTCCTAATTCTTTTCCGGTATCTTCACTTTAACCCCCACCCCAATTTTTTAAAATTACACAGATAGGTTCTAAATCTTCCGTAAGTTATTTATCGGAGGAGCTAAATCGGTTTGACCCACGTTGAGTGTCACGTCAATAGTGAGGTCTAGGAGGAATACTAGTCACACTGCATATTTGCCCATAGACCCTATGGTTGTATTTCGTCCGAAACTGGGCTCACGCTTTCTCTTATCTTTCTGAATCAGATTGAATCTCATACCTATCGTGCGTAGGGGAGAAAAAGAAAGAAGTGAAGGGGATCGTGTGCAGAAAACAAACATTTCCTACCAACGATATCCTAAAAGCATGCCAAGATCTATTCTATGCAGATATAGTAGTACGAACGGAGATCGGAATACATTCCCGCACAAACGTTGTCGATAAAGACCGACGAAGCTGACCTCAAGGTCGTGTAGAGAAAGCAGACCTCCGAGTACCGCTAGCGCAGCACCTCGCAGGGCGTCACACACGTACGGTGTAGACGACGGCCTCCGAAGCTCCAGTCCAGGACGAGCAGCGGAAGACTTGGACCGGAACACCAGCAGCGCGGCAGCGGGCTATGGTGGAAGAGATCCCCCTCTCAACTCGGCGCAACTCCAACAAAGGGAATCACGAAATCGAGAGATAATTAGGGAATTAATTGGTGAATTAAAAGGCCAGGGGTGCCCCTTCTTATATAGACTCCCAGGGGGAGCCAACCTCCTCACCAGGCAATGTGGGACTATCCCCACATTGCCTGGTACGGGCTGGTGCGCCGGCCCTGGTGGGCCCCATTTGGCCCACCTAGGCCGGCCTCCATGCCCCCCACCGAATCCCCTTGGGGATTTTCCCCCACTTGGTCCTTGTTTCGACCAGAAGGCCCATTTAGGGAAATCAGACTAAATAAATACGAAAATAAATATATAAAATCATATTTGCATATTAATTACACTAATTAATATCAAACATAATATATATAATTTATTCTAGCTCCGAACTTCGGCGCTGCCCGATCTCCATCAGACCCCTCCCGGGACATTCCCGGTGATCTCTTTCCTTTCTGATTGTCTTGTCGAAACCCCTTAAGTGTGTTACCCTAGCAGTTCGATATAATAACAGGTATGATCAATACTCCTCTATGATCAACGACTAACTCGTAGGCCTGAACCCCATGAATTAATCCCTGTGATATAACGAATGACTTTCATCAATCAAAACTGAACGCAAAGTCTTAAACTTTTTGCCATGGCGATACTTAGCGTGTCCGAGCTTTGTTCCATAGATATCTCCATACGTAATCTCGACCTCGTTACCGACTATGCTATCTTCTACTCGTCCATGATCTCATGTCTCCGTGACCTAGTCACATGCTGAACGGATAGACGTCGCCTAGAGGGGGGGGGGGGGGGGGGGGGTGAATAGGCGATTTAAAACTTTTTCGAGGAGCCGGAATATCCGGTCTAATAGTGACCGGAAATTCCGAGTAGCCGGAATATCCGGTACACGAGTGATCCGGAAATTTCGGTATGCTTGATAAAGGCGGAATAAAACTAGAGGTTTACTTAAACAAGCATACAACCTAGATATATAAACTAGGCTCACCTATGTGCACCAACAACTTAAGCTAAGTAATACTAGTAACAAGATGATAGCAAGATATATGACTTCAAGCACGAAGCCTATCACAATGTAAAGTGCATAAGTAAAGAGCTCGGGAATAGAAATAACCGAGGCACGCGGAGACGAGGATGTATTCCCGAGTTCCACCCAAAGGTGTACGTCTCGTTTGGAGAGGTGTGCGCAACCAAAACAGGTTAGCCGCAACGCCACAAAGGCTCATCTTCTTCTCCTGATGAACTCAACCACAAAAGGTTCGAGTTCACCTTCCACTATTGATCTCCTTTGGGGCGGAGATCGAATCCCGTAACTTAATTGGGGGCTCCCAAGTCTTGAGCCACACACCCACAACTTAATTGGGGGCTCTCAAGTGACCACAAAAGGTCTTGACCACAAAAGGTCTTGGCCACAAAAGGCCGACCACAAAAGGCGTCTAGGGTCCAAAGACCCAAGAGTAACAAGCTCAAGTAATACCACCACAAATACTCGTGGAGGGCTCAAACCGAAGCAAATGCAATGGCAAGAGCACACGAAGTGTTCAAGTCCTTCACTCTCAAATTCCAACACAACAACAAATGTTTATGTGGGAATAAGAGAGGAAGAACAAAGGAAACCACAAAGGAGTCAAATCCTTCACTCCCAAATCCCACCAAAAGCAACTAATGCTTATGGGGGGAGAAGAGAGGAAGAACAAAGAAGAAGAACCACAAAGGAACTCCAAGAACTAGACCCACTAAGTTCCCCTCACTTAGAGGAGAGATGGATTGGTAGGATTGTAGATCTAGATCTCCTCTCAACTTTCCCTAAAGAATATGGAAGATTCAATAGAGGGATTGAGAGGGAAGTGGGCTTTCCAAGGTCAACAATGGAGTAGGAGAGAGGGGAAAGTCGTGATGTCTTGGATTGGCTGGGGAAAAAGAAGGGTAGGGGTATTACCCCTCCAGGAAATATAGCCGTTGGCTGTTTCGACACTCGGAAATTCCGGTATAAGTGAGACTCGGAATTTCCGGTCATCCGGAAATTCCGGTCTAGAGAGACTCGGAAATTCCGGTCACCCGGAAATTCCGGTCTAAGAGAGCTCGGAAATTCCGGCTAGAGTCAGAAGCAAAACCAAACTTTTCCTTAGCCATTTCTGGAGGACTTTTCTGGGGGCACTCGAAAATTCCGGTAGACGGAAATTTCCGAGCACAATTTCCGACTGGAGTCAGAACCCTTTTTCTCCTTTCCTTAGCCGTTTTCTTGGATGAGCTGGGGAACCGGAAATTCCGGTAGGGCGGAATATCCGGCCCCAATAATTCGAATCAGCAGAACACCGAAACGAAAACTGCTATAGCTTTTGCAAATGAACTCCAAATGAGGTGAGACCAATTTTGTTGGAAAGATAGTGACGATGAGCACCCAACAATTTTGTTGGGAAATATTGCATCCCATAAATAGAGTAAAATCACCACACATGGCAAGGTGTGGGACTTTCCTCATGGTTGAACCGGCAATATTTCCGCCACCGAAAACGCAACAAGTTGTCCAAAGTAAAACCGATTTAGATGAACAAGAGCTTGACATGGAGATGAACCAAGCTCTAATTCCTCACCAACATAAAAGCCAAATAAGAACCAAGAAACATGATATGCCAAGTATGCAAAGGTTTGAGCTCTCCACAAGAATGCGATCAAGTTACTAACTTGAGAGCCCCTCTTGGTAGTACGCCTATCTATCCTATAGCCCTATCAAGATCATACCTTTGCCTTGAGCATTCCACTTGAGTTGGATGACGACTATCTTGATCTCTTCAAGTGGTTCATCTTTCTTGATTGCGCGTCCAAGCACATGCTTGATGAAGACTTCTCCAAATACTCCCCCATGCTCACAATGGGAGAGTCTCGCTTAGCTTCATCTTCATGTATCCATTGCAAGCACCAAGCATAGGATCTCTTCAAGAAGCTTCTCTTGGTCTTGGTCTTGCACAACTCATCTTTTCTTCACTAAGATGATGTCTTGAATCTTCAAGACATGCTTGCAATAAGCTTCACTCAACACATGAGCTTCAAGAGTTCAACACATGAACTCCACCATTCCATGGATAAGATCTATAGGGATATCTCAATGCAAACATTAGTCCATAGAGATTGTCATTCAATTACCAAAACCACACATGAGGGAAAATGCTCTTTCACATGCTTGCAAGCTCATTAGACATGATCTCACCGAGTGGGCCCGAGAGTATATATCCTGCTATGCGGACTGGCAAATCCCGCTCTTGACCCCTCGTCTCAACTACTCCTTTCCAATACCCAAAAGTATCATCGTTATTGTCATACTATATAAGATACGACGTTTGGTGCGATCAAAGTATCTTCCACGAATAACAATAAGAGTTGATCTCACGGTCAAAGGCGTAACGACTACGTCCTCCAAATCTGGGTATGTCCATCACATCGTTCTCCAACGATATGACTCCCATTACCGACCGGCGCCATGCCCCATGATAGGGAAAACTCGATCATCAATCGCGCAACGAATTAGTCTTAGTAGAAGCTACTAGGGATATGGTTGTTTACGCATCACACCCGTATTAATGTTTCCGCTTAATACGGTTATAGCATGACACAAAAACCTATTATGAACAAACGAGATATGATAAAGAATACACTTTATTAATTGCCTCTAGGACATATCTCCTTCAAGAAGTGTCGCTGGGTGCACCACCCCACGTCCGGCCTGCCTGCGGCGATGCGCGCTTGTTCTATTGCCCTCGTAGCACTCGCCATCTCCGCTTGTTCATTTGCCCTAATTCGCCGCCCAACGACAAGTCGCGAAATCTGTTTTAGAGAAGAATACAACCACATGGGCTTATTTGGAAAAATGAACGGTGACCGGTATTCCTTCTAGCTCCCACTATTGACGTGGCATTGGTCAACGCGGGTCAAACCAATTTAGAACCTTCGATGAGCAACTTACAAAGATTTAGGACTCACATGTGCAATTTCAAAGAATTATGACCAAAGTGAAGGTAATGGAAAAGAATTGGGACTGCTAGTGCGGTTTACTCAAAAAATATAGCGCTAATCCGACGATAATAGCACGCTATAGCGTTATTAGAAATTTAAAAAATGTGCTAAGGTGATTTCATAAAATAGCACTATCATGCTAAAATATCGAGATTTTAACGTGTTATTTTTTTAAAGCTTAACAGCGAAAAGCTTAGAGTTTTCAAACTAAAGAAGAACGTTTTTATGTGGTTATGCACACATTGTTCTGCCCTCTCAAGACTATATTCCTTATTTTTGTTAAAATATATATTTTTCAGAATGTTATATTAAAATATAGCACGCTATAGCAGGCATAGCATCTGGAGACCGCCGCTATTTCTCTTCACACGCTATTTTTTTAAGCTTGTGCCTACATCAAAGTTCCGAAACTTACTCTGAAAGCGTTCCTACTTTTGAAAGCGTAAAAGAATGGCGTTGATGGAAGAGATCATTCCACGGCATAACGTGTCTAAAATCAATTCCATGAATGGAGAATTGATCGATGTTTTAAAATTCCTGCGCTTACATTGAGAAACACATCAAGAGCCAAGAGCAACATAAATAAGCTCTCAGTTATGTGTCATCCGACTGAGACACGATACGTATCCAGAATCCTGCTTACTCAAATATGAATTCCTAGTAGACGCAGCTGAGGTGTGTAACTCTGCTTTTTTCCTTCTTCTTTCTTGCGAATTGTGACTTTGCTTCTTTCTCGTGGCTACAAAGACAGGTTTAGAGTATAGAAATTAAATTATGAAATGGTTGAATAGGAGGAGGAACAGATAAGTATATGACTTCTTTCCATGTCGCTCCTCGGGGCGGCTCGGGCAAAACCCTAATCGCCGCTGCCCGAAGCCTTCCTCTCCACCAAATTTCTGCCACCGCAGGAGGAAGACCGGGCAAAGCCATTCCCGGCGGACTGTGGGATCTCGAGCTTGTAATGGGGGATTTCCCCAACAGTTATTCGTAATAAAGCTGATGTTTTGCATGTAAAGAAACTCACAAAGCTTGGTCAACTAAAAGAAATACAGTTGAAAACCCTAATGAGCGCCTGTATTTGATGTCATGGATCTTGAGATGATATCTTACATGGCATGGTTCATTCAACCTATGCTGCAAAAGAAGTTTCAAAGACAGTAACTAAAAAAGTTGTATCAGCACTTGTAAAAAACAATTTATACCACGGCACTGAAACGATTGCAACACCAATTTGATGAGCAGAATCTGCAAAATATTGTTGCTCCATGTTGTTGATAATTGATATTAGAACCCTCTTGATAAATCAACTGCAAGGGCCAGCCAGCCAGCCCTGGAGCCTGGTTATTAAAACTCCAGGAGCTGACCTGCTACGGGTGGGAATATGATGCTACATAATCACCAAATAATCCCACAAAAAAGTGGTGAGAATAAATCACCAGATCAATAGATTTGAAACTGCCTCCAAAATACTCCTTGAAACTGAATGCATAGTTAGCAAGTACAATGGATCATCCTCAGATTCAGATGTTCACACCACCACATCTGTGCATACTTCTTATACTTTTGTTGCAAGATAAAGTTCAGTGGAATAATGTTATTACGACAGTTCAGTACCCATGCAGTTAGGAACATACAAAATAGATCATGAACTGGGTCCACATTGTGTTCCGGTTTGGTTGATGTCTCCAGGCAGAAGCCTAGGTTTGGAGTTAGACTGTGCGATGCGGCGCCCTCAACGTCATCCCTCTCTTAGGAACATCACGTTTGGAGACAGAGCTTGGAGGGTCTGAAGTTGCATTCCTCTGCTCGCTGATGTCCAAGATTTTTCTGTAGGGGCGCAATGCACACCATCGCAAGCATGTCCAATACAACACATTTCTCGGGACGGACAAAGTCCCGCCATCCACCTCCTTGGATGGTGCGTCAACAAGCAAAGTCAAGATGGAGATGTTCTTCTTTAGAGGCGACAACATCGGTTGAGACGCTTAGTTTAGGATATGCTTTTTGTGTTGTTGGTTGTTGTGTTTAGGGGGGTGTCTTGGATTAGCCAGTGTGGAGTGGTGTTTTTGACAGTATTGTTTGCACAATACTGTCATTTTCTCGTACTCAAACCTCTGCCTTATTTAAAGTTAAGGTAGCAATTGTGTACTCTAAAAAAGACAGTCAATGCTGGGAAGAACTTGACAAGAGAATTATGTGCATAGCAAAGGTAAGATTAAGATTGACGGTTGTTTCCGAAGACAGTGAATGTGTGCAGCTGTAACAACCTGTGATAAAAATCAAATATTCAAGAACTTCCTTCAGGCCGCTCAGTTCAGTGCTACATTTCTTCTTCTCTTGACTCCAGCAAGAACAGTCCAGAGCTTGTCTTACCAGAATGCAGTATAACACTACCAGGTGAATTTGAACATTAAAACTGCAACGTAGCAAGCAAACTTGACACTAGTACTAGAAAAAAAAAATCGAGAATACACACTACTGATGCCGTGATGCTATCCCAGTAGTGCAAAACAATTTACGTACTCTCACTCACTTGTTACTCTCAGTACTTCAGGTATGCTTTGGCAAAGCTAGCATGCTGAATTATCATGACAAGATCAGTTGTGCAACGTAATACACAGACATAAATATATGTAATCTCTCTCGGCAACCTCATCAGTCAGTTACAGTGCTCCACTGGTATTTCACGGCTAAAATGAGATATATGGAACACATAATCTTTACTATGCACGAAGTATGAGACCAAGGTGTTTAGCGACATACTAACATCCTAATTATATCACTTGATTGGTGTGTTCTGACATTGATTTTACTATACTTATTAGGATTCCTGTGGGTTCCCTGTTCATGCGAACCAAACATGAAGTTTACAATATTTCGAACCAAACATGAAGTTTACAATATTTCAAACCAAACACGCAAGTTAACAGAACTATTGTGCTTTTCAATCTGCTGTTTCGCACATGCATTACTATCCTATTATTGCGTTTTCACAATCGTGCAAACAAAAGATGCCCTGATCCTGTGTTTGAATACTCCTGCTAATCAAAGAGGTCTAGAACAGAATATGCATCGATACTAAGCTTTGAGCCGGTGGTGATGGCTTAATATGATTGGTTATATATCCTTTATCCATAGTAAAATGCTGGCATTTTGCTAGTGTTCCATTAATATGGTCAACTATCATACACAGGACAGCTAATAGAACCTAGCGTAAACTGATGCATGGATACTGAGCTTTGAGCCAGTAGTGATGGCTTAATATGAATGGTTATAAGTTATTTATCCGTAGCAAAACGCAGTCATTTTGCCAGTGTTCCCCATTAATATGCTCAAATATCATACACTTAACAGCTAAAAGAAACATCATACACTGAAAGCATATGGATATAGGGTCGTAACCTCCCATCAATCAATCTGTCCAATGGTAAGCCAGAATTAAGGGTTCAGTTCCAGTATACAAATGAGCAACTTACTTTAATCCTGGAAGGGCCCCAATAGCACCAAAATACGCATTCACATAAGGAAAATATGAATCTCACATGAGAACGGGTTTAAATCAAGACAAAAGTTAATTAACTGAACACACCAGACATTCAGAAATAGTTTGTGCAAAACATATGTCCAATACATATTAACTCAACAAAATTGTATAGTTGGTTCTCAGATTTCACTACAAAATGACCCAGTAATGGCACGAGAAAAATCAAGATGTAGTCAGTAATAAGAGCATAGCAATTGCTACCCAAAGAATATGTATAATTGTGTTGAATGGATCATGACTTGATCAGTTTTCATTATTCCCCTAGCCAAAATTCCCCATTTCCGGGGCTCGGATAATACTACTGCTTCAATTACAACAGAGCTTCAGCTGAATCATGCTCCGGAGTGTGCCCAGCTCATTCGGACAATTAAATCTATCTATGCCTCAATCAAGCACTTACGATCTACTGTAAAACGTAATAAAGCAGAGCGCAAAAAAACCTTACGCCTTGGCCCCATCTACCGCGGCCGCTGCGGTGTCCTCAGCGGCGGCTGCAGCTGCCTCGGCCTCGATCTGCTTCTTATTGCGCTCGATGGCCTCGCCGACCTCCTTGGGCATGTACTTCTCGTCGTGCTTGGCGAGCACCTCGGTGCCCTGTAAGAAGCACATCCCCTCCCTTGCCTTATCGGAGATCTTCCTCCCGGCGCCGTCGGCGCGGAGGTCGTCGGTCAAGGGCTTGAGGAAGCCCTCGACGACGACGGAGTGGCCCTCGCGGAAGAGGTCGGGGAGCGCGCCCTCGTAGCGGACGAGGACGTCGGTGATGAGATCGGTGACGACGAACTCGATCTCGGAGGAGGAGGAGGAGGGGTGGGCGACGGAGCCCTCGAGGACGAGCCCGCCGAGGCGGCAGCGGGCCTTGGAGGGGTCGGTGGCGAAGCGCGCGAGGGCGTCTGTCGGGGTGAGGTAGAAGACGAGCTGGTCCTGGAAGGTGGCGAGCACGGTGACCACGAACCCGGCCGCGCAGCCGAAGGTGAGCGCGTAGGTCCAGAGGCGCCGGCTCTGCAGCTGCCGCGCCCGCGCGCCGATGTCCGCCGCGCGCTGCCGCGGGGCGCCGGGTCCGGCACGCCGCGTCGCGGAGAAGAAGCGGGCGGGCTGGAAAGGGTGGGCGAAGGGGGTGGTGGCGGCGCCGGTGACGCGCGCGGCGAGGGTTGGGGCGGGGTTGTGGAGGAGGGTGGAGAGGAGGCGGCGGTAGGGGAGAAGGCGCGAGAAAGCCATGGGGTCGAGCTTGGCGTGGTGGTGGGATCTGGAAGGCGGAGGGAATGGGGGGAAAGGCGTGTGTGCGCGGTGCGCTCGCCTCTGCCTCCGGATTGCTGGTCGGCCGATGATCTTCTTGCTGCGCACGACACGCCGGCCGGCGAGGTCAAACTGGGCCCTTGGGTTTGATAACTTCTTGGCCCGGAAAATAGAGTAGGAGGAGAATGGGCACTTGCAAGTTTAAGGAGCCCCAATTTGCAAAAAAAAAAACTAAATATATACAGCTCATGCAAATGTTTGGACAAAGTGTGAAGCTACACAATGTCAAAATAAATCATGGGTTTGTTAATTTCTACCCCAAATAATCGATTTGGAATATGCATACTTGTAAGATAAAGAAAATAAAATGGTTGGTGATAAACTTAACTCATATGTATGCTTTAGAAGGCAGAGTATGCAAAAATATAGATGGATGGATGGAAAATTACTTGTCTGTCGGAGGCAAGGAGGTGCTTCCTAAGTCGAACGCACAAGTAATACCATCATACATGATGTTGGTCTTCAAGATTCCAAAACAATTTTGTGAAGGAATCACATACGCAATGTTTCAGGGATTGGTGGGTTGACGATGCAAACCACAAAAAAATTGTGTATACTAAAGAACTATGGAGATATTAGGTTTCATAATATTCACTGTTTTACTCTTGCATTACTAGCAATTCAAGCTTGCCACCTAATTGAGGATCCAGACTCACTTTACGCCAGAGTTCATCATGCAACCATGTGAAATAGTTTTCATTCGGTGAACTTCGAAATGCAAATATTTATAAAGGACAGATCGTTGACTTGGCAAAGGGTTTTTATGGAATACAAACATTGAAGGAAGGCCAAATATGGTGTATTGGAAATGAAATATAATGGGACATTTTAAGAATGGAACATTTTGTACGTTCGATCAGATCAGCATACTATGCTGTTTTTTTCCCCTGGACTATGCTGAATGGGAGTCCTAATTTGGGAACTGTATTATGAACCTCAATCAATGTTCTGGAATGCTGAAACCCCACCCAACGGGACACGATCTTGAAGCCGAGAGCCTCAGAAAAGGTAACTATATTTATGTGGCGAACAGTGCAGAACACATTGCCTGGCCGATCTACCCTAGATAGCAGACGTGTGAACGACAGAGGACAATGGCCGATCCATGTCGGCGCGGTGCTTCTCTCGTCTCTCTCCAGCGTGCGTGTTTAGTCACCTCCCATCCCGTTCCGATAGACAGTAGGATACTTGTGCGCAGTCGGAAAACCGGCCACGCTCACATAGCCATCACAAGCAACATTCAGTTGATATAAAGAGTCACTGCCGGAAAAAAAAATCCAGGAGCATTTTGATGCAGAGAGCAGGGGTTTCAATCGTCCTTATCGAAAAGAAAAAAAAGTACACCAGTACAGACGCAGTATGTATATTATCGTGCACATTTTGGTGCAGGCGTGTATGTATCAAATATTGCAAATCAAATGTTCAAGACACCTCACTGTCAAACCCGATGGAGATTGTTATGCATGATCATTTCAATGAAGCGATATACAAGTAAACTAGACCGACTAAGCACTAGCAGCGATGCTGAAATAACAAATCATTCAAAATCTCAGTAGAGAGCTTGAACAGTTGGCATTTGGCAACCAGGAACATCAAGAACATGTGCCTTTGCAAGGAGCATCTCCACAGCGGCAAACGGGTTGTCCTGAACTTTCCCATCCATTAAACCCACGTTCCAGTACCATTATGTTCTCTATCCCTGAATCTTCCTTGGATTGTGACAGATAATCAGAAAACATCCGAGCGCATGACGGACCTCGCACCTGGAGTGTGATGACAGAACATTTTGTAAGAACAACACACAACAAGAAACAACATATGGGCATGGAGCCAATATATTTCTTCTATATCAATGGAGCCAAACAGCATTTTCTTTTTTCTTTTTGGAAACATCTTATATTATGGAACGGAGGGAGTAGTTTACTTATCCTATATAAGTTGAGTGATGCCTGTGGCCTCCAGTTTCATTTTGCAGCTCCGTTTACTATTTGTTTCTGACTCTAATGTTTAGTTCTAATCGATCTTACAGGTAAGGTAAAGCATTATTCAGAGATTACTTCTGAACAAACGAATACACTGAAAAACTCAGAGACTCTATTAATAAGCCCAAAATGCTCAATATTATTCACAAGAACATTACAACCAGACTTGTATGAAACTTTAAGCGAAGCAGAAATCAAACCCCTACAGGTAATTAAGCCACTACTCAGAGTCTAACAAAATGGTTTTAGTTTCATACTGTCAGAAGGACATTATAAAGGACACCCTGATCCGAAAAATAAGAAGCCTTATTATGGGTAACATTTGCTTCTTATATTCTTTATTAATTTAGGTTTATACTCTTTAATTTAGGTAGGATATTCCCTATGGGCCACAAGGCAGACGATTGCATAAAAATCTCAGATGAGCCAACATGCCAGCAGGCCTGCACTTGAATTCAGTAAAGAAAATCAATCGCGCGCGGTGAGCATGTGATTGCGCCGTGCTGTGTTGGGGGATCCAATTAACATGTACAGTAGTCGCAAGAGACCAAGCAGAGAGGAGAGTGAGGGTCCGTTCTTCACCTGGCTGAGCGCGCAGTGGAAGACGAGGGTGTCCTTGCCGCTGGCGGCCCGCGCGAGCTCCGGCAGCCGCGCCGCGAAGCTACCGCTGGCGAAGTGGTGCGACCCGGCGATGTGCGCCTGGTAGCTCCTCTCCTCATCCCTTCCGATTTCCATACCCAAGGAATAAAAAGACAATCAGCTCCTTAATCATCGGCACGGCGGCGGCGGCGTGCGGAGGGCACATACGGCGAGGGAATCGGTCGTACCTGACGTCGATGACGGCCAGCCGGTGGTTCCCCCGCGTCATGGACACCAGCTTCGCCGCCGACACGTAAGTCACGCTCCGAGCCATCCCTGAATGAATCCTCCCCCAGATCGATCTTTCTTCCAAGACCTATTCTGTGCAGTATTTCGTATTTATGTTCACATATCCTAAAATAATTGCAAATACGTCCTCGGTAGTCAACAGTTCAAGGACTGACGAACAAAAAACGAGGACGAAACTTTGTTTTGAGAGAATTGGCAGGGGCCGCGCGGACGCGTACCCCCTCTAACACAAATTACGACGTCCATTCTCCCACTGTGGGGAGATGGTAAGCCAACGCGCCCAACCAAGTGCAATGTGGGCCATTGGCCTAGGCCACGGGCCTTCATGATCGCCCGTCGACCCCGTCCAGGTAAGTAATCTGCTCGTGGGCAGGGGCGCTCTTTATATAGGCTCCCGCCTTCCTCCCGACCGTCTTCGCTAGGCGAGGTGGGACTAAAACATCTCGACCTCCGCTGCTACTGCTGCAATGCAAGGCGTCCAGTCGAGCGCTCGAATCCGGTTCGTTGCTTCTTGGGCTCGGTATTCCGCGTGGCCCGTTAGTAAGAGGCCCAAGAAACGTCCTCACTCCCTACGCGCGCGCCAACCTTTTCGTCGCCGGCGCCACCGGGTCCAAAAAATTCACCACTCTCTCCTATCCCGAATCCTGACCCCTATGCCGGCCTCCGGAACGGGCGGACCGCCGGTGGAGGGGGCGGCGCGCGAGGAGGAAGAGTCGGGGCGGCGCCCCCACGAGGCGCTCGAGCTCGCCCTCACACTCGGCGTCGGGGCCGCGGCTCGTGCTCTGCCGCCTGTCGTGCAGGTGAGCGCTTCCACGTCGGAAGAGGAGGATGCGGCTGGGGATGAGGACGCGGAGGCAGAGGGGCCGTCTCTTCCCAGCTGCCCCGTATGTATGAGCGCGTGGACCGCCGACGGCGAGCATCGCGTAAGGTGAGAGAATGTTTTGCCGTGATCTGCTGGGATGGCTTTTACAGTAGATTGCTTGGTGATGCTGCTGCCGCCGCTGCGGCTCCTTAATCTCGTGGCTCTGTGGATTTGCGGAGACCACATGGTAGTTTTCATTGTGTTCCATTTCCCCTCTTTAAAAATCTAAATGGAGCTCATGTGATGTGATTTCAGTTCAGTGGATGGACATGGGCTGGATGCTCATGTTTTAGATGATGCAGCACGTTTACTGTGGCACCTGTTTGAATCATAAGCTACCGCGTTATCATGGGGTTTATTGGGGAGTGACTACCCATTAGTGTCGAATTGCTAGTATGTGATTTCAAGACCAGATCTGAACGCTAGTTGTTTAAGATGTAACATCTAGGGATATCATATCATGACTGTGAACCAGCTCTTCTCTGTCAAACTTTGTTTCTTTTCCTGAATAAGCAAAAGCTCTGCATACCTGTCACACTGTGTTTTGTTTGTTGAGGTAGCACAAGAAGATATCTCAACGAGCATAGATTGGCTCTCAGTCTCACTTGGGTGACCTAAATTCTAGGTTTTCAATAGTTTAAACTTGAAAGCTGGTCCAGTAAAATGGGCCATCGAATTTGCTTACAATGCTGATACTGCAGTACTGCACTTGCTAAGTTACTACTCCCTCCGTATGTCTAGATACATCTCCTTTTTGAGAGACTCGAAACACTTATTTTGGGACGGAGGCAGTAGTATACATCACTGTGAGCCTTTTGATTTTTTTGGTTGGGAGCAATGAACTACATTTAATCCTTAATCTTTTGTTTCTTATTTGCTGGTTCTGTGGCACAGATCTATGTTTACAACTCACTATTTGTAGCCCCCAGACAACTCATCTTGGTTGAGATCTTGAATTGCTAACCGTGTGATACCCTACTTCTAGTTGCATTCCTTGTGGGCATGTCTATGGAAGATCTTGCTTAGAAAGATGGTTAGTACAGTGTGGGAAGAAAAGTGCCACGGTATGTTGCTCAGTAACTCCCGTTTCAGAATCACATCTTCAAGTGTACCGTACACTGTTATTGGTAGAAATACTTCAAAAATGACCATGGTTGTTATTATGTAATCAGTGTCCTCAGTGTGGGAAGATATTTCGATTAAAGCACATAATCAACCTCTATGTACCAGAGATTGTTGTTCCAAATAATGATCTTGAAAAGGTTAGGTTTACTTCTTTACTTTCCAGTTGATTTGTGTCTGATGATGGACTGACGCTTGTTTGATTTAACCAGCAAGTATTGTCATTGAGAGAGAAAAATGAATCTCTTGAGGATCAAGTAAGTTGCTTCCTTTTTACAATCCACATTTTTTTACTCTAAACTTTTAGTAGGAGTGCTCTTTACTGTTGACACGTCACATGAATGTAAGATCTTATGACAATAAGATATTTGTACTTCTATATGAACCTTAATGACTAGTATGAATGAAGAAATTTCGGTGACAAGACTACATGGATTTTGTACAAGTATACTTAGTGGCTTAAGGTAGGTAGCAAAGAAGGAGAAAAAGGATTAAATGACAACCTAGACAAGAATCTATTAGCAACATTCTGTAGTGCGTGCCTACATATTCATTTTAGATGATCAAAATAGTTAGACGGATCCTAAAAGTGAAACTCACATGTGTTATATTTTTAGTCGATCCTGAAGCTTGTGCGTGCCGTGATGAATGTTAACTTGTGTTCTGGTATTCATATCTGTGTGCCATTTCACTTCACTGTAAACGTGTAATAACTAATGAGCTTTCACATTTTTGCGAGAAAATGTAATGTTCAGTTGTTGGTCTGTAGGCACCTACTATATATTCCTTTATAGCAACAATCTTCTACAGCTATAAAATAACCACAAGACACTACATAAAAACTAATGCTTGCTTTATTTTCTACGCAGCAACAAAAATTACTTGAGGAGATAAAAGAGTATAAGGTACACACATAACTTCTTCCTTTGGTATCACTGTGTAAAGTGCGAACAATATTTTCATTGCATAACCATGTGTGCGATTTAAATTGAAAAGCCAGTGCAGCAATTAATCATAGTATTGCTGTGTAGTTTTTTTTATTTCACAGTTTATTCATCTAAACAAAGGTCTCCACTTTATGTTTTCTTATACTAAATTGCTACTACCTCCGTTCTTAAATGTAAGCCTTTTAGATTTTTTGGTCCTGATGTATTTATGTAGTGCCCATGCTTATGAAAGCAGTAACACATATGAATAATGTAAAGACTTGGATCACATAAGTCTCACATTCTCCAATAAGATGAAATATCACAGTACAATGTCATAACTTATTACAGAACGAGACGAATGATCCAAAAACAAATATCCTTACAACTTAGCATAGCGGAAATGCTAGCTGAATCAATAGTTCACACTTTATTTCAGAGTTCAACGCAATACTAAAGGTAGCATGGAGCTACATCTTCTCCATGAAGCCACTGGCAAATCATGTTGGTTGTAGCTCGAAGACGACCCCCTTACTCCTCATTCGGACATTCTGCAAGGTTTAGTTGCAGCCCAGCTATAAAGGGTCAGCACAATTGAATTGTGGTGGCAAGTGACTTTAATTCCTAATGTTCTACTATACTATAACTATATGCTTAATTTGGCTGGTGGAGCTCAAGGCTATTGCGCAAAGCAAATTTTTCTCCTACTTTTGATAAACAATTTTCTTAAATCAATATCTTCTCTTTCAGAGACAATCTCGAGACAAGTCCATGTCTCCTACCCATGTTCACCCAACAATAGTTTTATTAAGAAATTTGAGATGAGGAGATTTTCAGAACACAGCCTTGTGTAGTTACTCAATTTGTCCGTTGCCGGGGACACGGCTAAGATCTTAGGTTTTAACTCTCGAGAGGGTGTGCACTTTCACCATTAGACTCAATCAACCCAAACTATCCTCTACACTCCTTTAGTGAGAAGGAAAAGGAGAAGATCAAGACGAGACGTTTCAGAAGTTGCTTTCCCATGATCATACTAAGAGATTACCACCATCCTATCAACTCTACCACCATCAATCTCTTGACCCAGGTCCACAACAACTTACTCCATCAAGACAGGGCCCATATTGACCAATGGTTGCACGATAAGCAACTAGACTCAGTGTAGACTTAAGTCTCATAGCCCTGGGTGGCCTACCACAAGTGAGCAACTCAGGTTAACACCGCATATCATGGCCCCAGGTAAGTAGAAACTACCCTGGGCGAAGACAACCATGACACATGGCCCTGAGAAGCCACTCAACTTGAAACCTCCTCGATCGACCCAATCCACCCAGGCGTTAAATTAATTTAGTGGAAATTTTCATTTATCACATCAACCATAAAATAATCATTTTTGCAGCAGTTGCTTCCACTAAATTATAATAGGGGTCTAATCTTGAATTTCTAAGGGGAAACCTAAAAGGTTTGCATAGCATACTACAATCTCCCAAAAACCTATCATGCATACTACTTTTGCAAATACTGTTTGAAAACACTAGATATGCAATAGAATAAAATAGTAGGTGTTTTATGAAGTCACTTGCCTTGGCAGCAGGAGGGGCAGGCACAACAAGAATAGCAATCACAAGCAGGTCCTTCCTCTCCTTCACAATCTAGCACAAGCAATACATACAAATAAATATCCACACAAAATCTCACACACCAAATAAAAGATGTATGCATGCATGATATGCCATGTGTAGAATTAGACACACTTATCCATGATTTATATTCTCTGATATTAAATGCATGAGATGCAATTTCTAGGAATTTCTCAATTCACTTAACAATTTATTAATTGAAAACAAAGTAACCAAAACTTAGATTATAACATTACAAATTTTATTGTTCTAAGAAAGTTTTCAAATAAGACATATATTAATATTCCTGGGCAGAGGTTGTTAACCTAAACCTAAAACAATTGAGTTTATTTTGTAAAACATTTTTATTATTTAAGTTATGGATTTAATAGCCGAATCACTCCTCGGATGATCTTATGAATTATTATTTAACAAAAGTAAAAACAAATGATGTAGAATTAAACTACTCTAGCAGGGCTATCCGTGGATATAAAGTTCATTGAATTTGGACTTACATAACATAAGTTATGAATTTTCTAAGTTTTGCATATTTTTCTGTTTTATTTATAAAATTCCTGCGAAAAAGAAAATAATGGGGCTACGTGGCGCGATCCTATTGGACGAAAACGATTCGCGCGGATCGTGGACGAGAGCCGTCCGATTTAAATGAGATCGGACGCACGGAATCGTTTGGATCTAGATCCGTTGGATCTAGATCCAACGGCGTGGGGCGCCCGGCCGAACCGAGCGGCGCGCGGGTCGCCGGAAGGCTCGCCGGCGGCGGCGCCCGTGGCGGCGGCGCGTCGGCCTCGACGCTCCCCGCATGAAAACACCGCCCCAGGACGAACGGTTCTTACCAAAATGTCGCGGAGGAGGAGGCGAGGTCGATGGCGCGGCGGCGGCGTCGAGACTCCTCTCCTTTCCTCGTCGGAGATGGTGGCCGGCGGCGGAGCACCTCGGTCGAGGTCGTTTTCGGCGTTCGACTGCGAAATGGGACAAGCAAGGGGGCTCAACGGGTGCGCAAAAGGATGGGGAAGCGAGGGGGGGGCTCGATGGAGCTCGAGGAGCTTGGAGCTTACCGTACTCGCGAAAAAGCCTGGCGGCGACGGCGAGCTCGATTCCGAGCAGCCCGACGGCGGAGAGGTAGGGTTTTCGGGGGGGGTTCGGAGGCGGCCTCGCGGGGTATAAATAGGAGGGGGCGCGGGAGCTAATCACGGCGGAAACCGGCCCGGAAACGGCTCGGTCGTGGTCGTCGTCTCCGGCGCGATCTCCGGACGGAGGTGGAAGACGGCTGACAGGTGGGGCCCACCTGTCAGCGAGAAGGGAGCGGCGCGCGCGCGCTGGAGCGGGCCGATGGGCCGTTATCGACCGCGCGCGCGGTGGATAACGTCTGGGCCGGCCTGGTAACATAATCTTTTAAATAAAATAAAAACTGTTTTTCAAATCTGATTTACTAAATGATTTTTAAACCTATTCAAAACATTTCAGAAAAATTCATAAAAATATATTTTGGAAAGGTTATTTAAATTAGCAATTTTTAATAATAACCTTACCCATTATATAATTTGGAAAATTATATTTATGAAGTAAGTTTTAAATAAACATTTAAATGGGATTAAACATTATTTAAACTTATAATTGAATTTTTATTTAGTATTTATGTGATTAAAAGTTAAGCCTATATGATGAATGATGTATGAATGCAAAGTTTTAATTTTTAGCAAAATTGGGATGTTACAATTTAGACATGTTTTAGTGCAAGATTCACATAAACCTTGCCCTAAAACATGTCTAGATACATGATCAGAAAAATCTAGAAAGGCTTACATTTAAAAACGGAGGGAGTAGTTTCTGGTTGACCTATCGTGTGTCTTAAAATACCTTCAGTTCAGTACAGCCTTGTATTTATTCATTTATGTTTTTTATGTCTTGCAGAGGCAGATTTTGTTGCAGCAGCAATTAATAAATAAATCAAGCTCAAAGCGACAGGTAGCATTGCTCACAATTTTACTTCTTACTATCATGTATGTAATATATGATTGTTAATGTTTTTTTTACAACGAATTGTGAAGAAAATGGCAGATCAATCATCAAATGGACCAAGGGGTGCAGAGTCACTTGCCTCACTTAGAGCAGATGGTGGCAGCAGCGATCCTTCCAACTTTGTTCTCCAGGTCTATTATTTTCCGAGTAGTGCTTTGATTGCCTCTTTCTATATAGTGCGTACATTATGGAACAATTTTGAGAGTTATTCTGTAGTGTCATTTGGTTATGCCTCATAAAGGGAAATGTATTATGATAAAATCTACCTACCGTTACATGCTTCGATAACTTGGTTATCATGCCAAATTCGGGCATACAGTTTGTTGAACCACAGCAGCATTACCAAATCTTATTTTGCTTGTAGTCGTGGGTAGCGGGCTTGGTTTTGTTTCCTTTCTGTTTGACTAGGAGGTTTTATCCTTTGGATGTTCTTTGGACCTTTGTAATTTTTTAATTTATGTAGGCTGCTTAAACTCATTCACATATTAAGGAACAAAAAGGAATATTAGAATGCAAGGACCTTATCGAGCCTGAATTACCCGTGGAACTACTGATAAAACTTGGTAGGTTTATTTATAATCATTCCTGGATGTATATACCTTTCTTGGCTTGCCAACTGCAAAGCCATATAATCCTTTTAACCAATCTGTTTGTCTGTTCCTGAATTTGTTTTCACCTAAAAACATAAGCATTTCTTCATGCATTTGATGAGACTTGGCATCAAATTTGTACTCACGTTGCAGATTAGCAGGAGAAATTAACCTTTTTACTCAATATTATCCTTTCATTGTTGCCATTTCTTGTTATAAATTGCTGTCCAGTCAAAGCCAAATGCCCAAATACTGCAGTGTTAAGATTAATTGGAGGCGTAGTAGGCATTTTTCATCTATTGGTATAGTTAGCTACTACTGATTGGTTTGATCCTTGATATGCATTCGTCCTAAATTTGCAATTCTTCTTTGTGAATCAAAGAAGTACCATCTTCTGAAGTTGGTAACTATATGTTGTAGGACGAATTTTTCCTGGATGGAGCTCGAGTCATAGGCATTGATGCATCCAGCCAGATCATATTAGCTTCTGGAAGGGCTGCTGGAGTTAGTGTTGAACATGTTCTTACAAAGGTACAGTTTCCAAGCTAGATGTGTAATGTGTTGCTTCTTGGTTTAAGATAAGTTATGCTTGTTGCCACATATTTTGGTTGTTTATACTTACTCACTTTATGTATCTTCACTAATAAATACGACAGATCAGCATGTTCTCTAAACAAGAAATAAAAGTCCAGCTTCCTCCCAATACTAAAGCTCTCAGGGACATTTGTATAATTCCTGGGGGCCTTGCTGTTTTTGCATCTCTTGGCAAGAAATTGTCGCTTTTCAGGTATATCTGGAACGTACGCCAGTTCAATTTTTCACTGTTTAGTATTAACACAATTTTAACGATTTTTTACTTTCGTGCTGTATGATTATATCACAGCATGACAACCAACAATGTCGTCCTTCAGTATGATCTACCGGTAATTCTTTGAACTTGAAATTCACAAATTTTGCAAGTAATTTTATGGCTTCCATATGTTAACTAAAACACTGGCCCATCATTTTGTTCCTTCACATGATTTCTGATGTGATTCAACAATAAAAACACCAAAGCCTTTTGTCCCAAGCAAGTTGGGTAGGCTAGTTATGAAACCCAGCAGAAATCGAATGGAAACCACAAAGAGAAAGAGAGAAACAACTATACATGATTTCTGCTGTGATTAACTTCAGTATATCTTATAAACTATAGGGTATGAGTGTTCAGAAGGCTTTCTATTTATGTTTGGTTCTTGCTATTGCTCTTTTGGTCAGCATGTGTTCACCACAACATACATTTGTAAAAATTAGAAGATTTTACATTGTGTGCCACTTGTTTCCTACAATGAACGTTATTTGAGCTTTTTAAGTTTTAAGTTACTGGATGTGTACTTGTGGTTGGATTTTACTTTTGAACTATTTTAATAATTTACCCTGGCCTGTTAAACTTGTCTATTTTAATACCATGCAGGCTCCTGGCTGGTCCTGTTCAGGGCTTCAAAATGGTACAAATCACATATATGCTGGATTACAGGTTGTCTTCTCAAAATCTCAAACGATTTGTACGTTTTGTGCTATTTGAAAGGCTGACAAGAAGCCTCTGAATTTTACAGAATGGCATGCTTTTGGTCTTTGATACCCGCCAAACTAAAGAACCACTGCATTCCTTGACGGGTCTATCTTCACACCCAGTTCATACAATCCACTCTGTGGTAAGTGACAGTGGTTCCACGAAGGTCATCTCTGCTTCTTCCATAGGACCATGTATTTGGGACGTCGATGCCAGCGAAACTAGGTACTTACTACTTACGAAGTTTTAAAAAGTTATTACTGATTCAGTTGGTGCTCACAGTATGTGGAAATGTAGATCTTGGTTCATCGTGCGTCACATTGTTAAACCTTGTCTTTTTTCCAGGCCAAATTTGCTCACTGGGACGGAAAACCAAGGGGTCTGCATATCTCTTGCATGTGCCTCTCCATCAAGTGATCTTATTGTGGCTACCTTCCGTCCGAAAGTTGAGTTGTCGGGTGAAGGCGCTTCATCGCAAATGGCTATATCACAGTCTCCGACGCTCTCTAATTCTGGAAAGCTCGGGTGCCATGCCGTCATGAGGAGGACAAGCAGCACATCCTTCGTGAAAGAACAGACCTGCAATGGCTATGTAAGTGAGCTGCGGATGTCGAAATCCACAATCATACCCTGCAGTGGAAACAGCCAGCACCTCTTTGCCTACGGTGACGAATCACTGCATGGAGTCCGGACATGGCGGCTGCCTTCATTCCAGGCATTCACTGATCTTGTGCCGCACCGTAGACCGATCCTTGACCTGAGGTTTGCAGAGAGCTCTGCCGGGGAGAAGTACCTTGGGTGCTTGAGCGAGGAGAAACTGCAGGTTTTCAGAATTAGGTAGCACAACAGACCGTAGTTGACCACTGATCCTTTATTAGTAATAGCACTTAGTAGATTTGTTGTACGAGCATAAACAGGTCTTTCTCTGTATATGTATAGTGTCTTCGAAGCCACATATCTAGTGCATAAATCTATGTATGATTCTTGAAGAGATGAAACATTAAACAGTTGTCAGTAAATCAGAGATACAAATGGGATGCTGCCTTGTATGCTCATTATGCCAACATTTTCTTTGTTCTAGTCATCAGTCAATGTCCATCAGCACTGTTAAAATCACAGATGCATTTGTGAGACTGTACCGGCGAGTGAGCAAATCCAGGGTAGAGGAGATGCACATGCTGGTTTCAGGTTTCCAGCTAGCACTCAGGGCAGCCTGCAGAGTGCTATCAGTGGAGTAATCCTGGCTGTAGAAGTAAAGCAACTTGCCCCACGGTGAGCTCTTGCCACTGGCCAGGCTCGCAAAGGCCGGCAGTCTGACGACCTGATGGCGAATATTGCTGGTTGGTTTTGAACATTCGTTCTTATGAAATTTGCTCAAACAAGTAGAGTCTAGAGAGCTGGCAATTGGCGACGAGGTAAACCATTTGATCAGAAAATAAGAACAGAATTGCTTGTGAAAGTTGGGTCATAATCTGACAGAAAGAGAGCTTTACATAGATCCCGATGGATAGTTTTGTTGCAAATTGCAATACTACATACAGAACACATGGAAGCATTTCGTCGAGCACATCTAAGCATGGCAGTCACAGTCAGCCCCGCGGGTACAGCGTCCTGAGCGCGTCCACAACCGGGCGGAACCCGTCGCGCAGCGGGACGACGGAGATGGCGCGGAGGTGCTCGGCACCGTGCTTCATGGGCTCGCGCAGCGCCAGGCGGCACATCTCCCCCTGCAGGGCGTCCGCCGCGGCGAGCGCCGCGCCCCGGTGCGCCGCGAAAAGGCGCGCGAGCTCGTCAGCGGGGCAGCCGAGCAGAGTGCGCGCGGCGCGGTCGAAGAGGACGACGGGGAAGACGCGGTCGTGGGTGGCCACGGAGAGGAGCAGGCGGTAGACGCGCTCCGGGGCGGGGCCGCGGCAGGCGGCGCAGGAGACGCCGTCCGCGTGACCCGGGAGCGCGGTGCGGCCGCAGGCCGGGCAGGAGAGGTACGAGAAGTCGGACATGTCGGCCGCCACGACGGTGCAGTACGGCGGCGTCCACGTAGCCGCCGCCCCGTCGCCGCCTCCGTCGGTGGTGCAGCCGGGGCGAGACATCCTCTGCTCTGGCCCAAGCACAAGAGTTGTCGTTCGCCTCCGGCCCATAACCATTAGAACTGCTACTGTATTTATTTTCCTGTGAAAACCTGTGTGTTCGCTGAAGAAAAAAAACTGTTTGATTTTGTGTGTGTGTGTCAAAATCATCAAGTCATCGGAAGGGCCAGTTTCAGGGAGCAAATTACATAAATTGCCTCATTTGAGACATTTTCACACTATTTGTTTTTTTATAAGTTAGACGGATATGGATCATGTTTTTTAGGGTGGGGCCTGCTTGTAAGCAACAATTTTCCGCTAGGAAAGAAGTTTTATTTATCATTAATAATAGGATTACAATCAGGTAGACAGAAAGCCATACACGCACCCTACACGTCGTGACGGCCCCATCACCTTCCTCCATTTCAGATGGCGAAATGTGCCACGTGTCACCCCAGAAGATTTCACTCTATTTGGATGGCGAGAGGACACGGGTCGGCTTGCTGTCTTCCCACCAGAGTTTAGAATTGATAAAAAAAATCTAAAGAGGCTACTTTTTTACAATAAATTGGGCATGAGGTTATATTTGCAAAAAAAATCGCTTGTCTTTTTTTTGAAAAAATAGATCGCTTGTCAGCTGCATACGTGCTGTGCGTATTCTATGAGCCGTCCACTGGAGATCGGACGGCTAAGAAAATCACGTGCGCCCTCTTATGGTCCGGATCTGCGCCGTCTCCCCGACAAGGTCTTGTTCGGGGTTCGGAGTTCGGACCAATCCAATCCCAATCCAACCTCGCGAGTCGCGACCGCTTTTCCTCGTCGTCGCCGCCACGGCTTTCTTCCGGTGACCGGAAGCGCCCTCATCGGTTGGCGCCGGTCTCATTGCGCTGCTTCAGTCTTCCTCCACTCCTCTACCCGCTGAAGATCCGAACTCTCGGTAAGCCCTGCTTCGATTTCACCTGCCCTAGTTAGCGCCGCGTGAGCAAAAATCGACTGTTCGTCACGAAATTTCGTGACTTTGGCCGCGGTAGAGTAGAATATGTGCGAACCTTTTTAATGTTACCCGGTGTGGACGCCATCGCTAGGGTTTCTTTCGCTGAAGCTTGGGCTTTGTATGATATGGCATGGGGTGTGGGGAATTGTCGAAGCGCCAGTATGTTGATAATCTATTGTGCTGAAGTGGCTGTAGGATCAGGTGGTAAACGAAAATTTCGTATTTTTATATTGTATATAAATTGGGTAGCCGTGTTGTGGGGGAAGGAAAACCTCGTGTTCGGGGATATTTAGATGCGCCGATTGTGCTTGCATGTTGTGCACGGTGATGGCAGAAATTGGGGAAGTTCGTGCGACTACTGTTGGAATTTGCCCATGTGTTTAGTAGAGGACGATGGTTGTTGGCCTCATGGAGTGGATTTCGGCTGTGGTTTTGTTATGGACAGGAAGGAAGGAAGGAAGGAAGGAAGAAGAAGGTGTGAGTTGTGTTGATTTTGTGGTTTGGACGCGTGGTGTCAGAGTTTGGTGGGAGCTTGAAGACAGGAGATTAGAAGGAAGGATTGACGATGAGCAGCCGAAGCCCGCCGCCGAGGGACCGGAGGATGCGTACTGAACGCACCTCGTACCGTGACGCACCTTACCGGAGAGACAGGGACAGCCGCCGTGGTCCAAGCAGGTTTGAGCTGCCTTATTTGAATGAAATAGGATGAACATTTGACATCGTACATCCAAACGTTACTGCATCCTCTCCAAATCACATGTGTTCGCCACCCATAATGCTACCCGAAGAGGCCTTACACTTAGCCCTGGTTTGTATGATGGTAGGAGGGAGTAGTGTATCTATTAATTATTTTTCTTCTTTTCTCCAGCAGGTCTGCTAGTGATTTGTGTAACAACTGTAAGCGTCCAGGTCATTTTGCTAGGGATTGTCCAAATGTGGCTGTCTGCCATGCCTGTGGGCTTCCAGGGTAAGATCTTCCATTATCCAGCAACATTTTATTCTGTTTTGGTTCACAATGATTTCCATGCTGTTATGTATTAACATTCCCGATAGTCTGCTGTCTTTTGTCCTATTGTATCTAGAACTATGTTCATTATGCAGTAAGTATTTATTGTTAAAAATAACATACAGGTTCCAATGCTTTTAGTATTCTCAGTAGCCTGCTGTTTTGCGCCACTGTCTAAAACTCCGTGTTGGGGCGAATGTATTCATGCAGTGCATATCTTACATGAGGGTCACTACAATTGTTGGTTGCAAATATTTGCGGATGCTTAGCCATTTTGAGGCACCTAATGTTCTTTGTCATGTTTGATGAGAATTCAAGTATCAGCACCAATTGATAACCATTTGATTTTATCTTTTAAGACTAAAAACAAGCTTCACTTCTCTTGTAGTTTTAGGCATCTTATGTTATTATCTTAGCGCAAGTGTCTTGTACAAAGTTTTGTTTCATTTATGACAGTTTGTTCTGAGATATAGATAGATCATCAAAAGATGGTGGTTAATGAATAATGCGACTACAAGCTTGAACCATATGTAAATAAATCATAAGCATCATAAAAAATGATCAACACTCAATAAATCATGAATATTAAGTTGTTGATAGCTTGTAAGTTATTCTTCCATGTGACCAGGAAGCCTACATAGTACATTCTCCACCTCTTTTGAGGCAACATTGCTCAGTTTTTTCTTGACTTCTGCAGGCATATTGCTGTGGAGTGTTCTTCCAAAGATCTCTGCTGGAACTGCAAAGAGCCTGGGCACATGGCTAACAGCTGCCCAAATGAAGGGATATGCCGCAACTGTGGCAAATCAGGCCATATTGCAAAAGACTGCACGGCTCCGCGAGTGCTGCCTGGAGAAGTGAAGCTCTGCAACAACTGCTACAAACCAGGGCACATTGCGGTTGAGTGCACCAATGAGAAGGCCTGCAACAACTGTAGGAAGAGTGGCCATCTTGCCCGCAACTGCACCAACGAGCCTGTTTGCAACCTGTGTCATGTTGCAGGGCATTTGGCCCGTCAGTGCCTCAAATCAGATGAGATCATTGAGAGGGGTGGACCTCCTCCCTTCCATGGTGGTGATGCCATGTTTCGTGGTGGCAATGCTCCATTCCGTGCTGGCGGTGCTCCTTTCCGTGGCGGCTACAGTGATGTAGTCTGCCGGGCCTGCAACCAGATTGGCCATATGAGCCGTGACTGCATGGGTGGTGCCTTCATGATCTGCAACAACTGCGGTGGCCGTGGCCACATGGCTTACGAGTGCCCATCTGAGAGGCTCCTGGACCGGTTCCCACTGCGCCGTTACTGAATGACTTCCAAGGGCTCTTTCAGATGGCCATTCCTTGATATCATGTGTTATTAGTCAGCAATTTTTGTGCACCTTCATGTTTCTGAATGCCAAGGGATTATAAATATTTCAGTTTTCGTGACTTGTTAGTCTCAGATTTCCAGGGACTCTTTCAGATAAGAGTGTACATTGTGATCTCTCCGCCATATGAATAATTTATTTTTCATGGGTTAGTGGATACCAAGTGTTCAACTGTAATTGTGATTTCAGATAATTGAGTGTTATTCTGCTGGTAATGGATCAGACCAGTGTTGCAATTATGTTTTTAATAAATGGTAACAAAATCATGTTTTTTATTGTTTGGAGATATCAATGTTATTTCACATTTTATGGACGCAATTGTTGGGATATACCAACTAGGGGTATCTCTAACATTGATCAATCCGGCTAGTCCAGGGTGCCCCAAGGGTGGTAAGCGTGATGTCGCCTGACGTACAACTGTACAAGGAAGTGGGCGGACGGTCCAGTGAAGGCAACAGACTGAAGCTCATCAAGCCACCAAGACCAAGATGGAAGGCCGGAACCAAAGCCGACTACAACTAGAACTCTGTTTACTTGCCGGTCAAGTACTTACCTTGTAACCCGGGGTCTGGCCGCCTATATAAACCGGCTACCAGGAGACCTTTATGGCCAAGCTCATCAACGCACCAAGAAGCTCATCAACGCTTCAATACGCATTATATCCATTGTAACCTGTTCACGGCTATCTGCCTCATAGTGAATTATAGCAGCACGTAGAATCTCGCTACCGCTGCGGGATCTGAATCTGGGCTAACTCGCCATGTTCAATCCCGTTCTCGACGACTCCAATCTTCTTCCCCACAATCCATACGTAGGTTAGAGTACCCCCGTCTCCTATCAACTATGCCGATACTACGACAATTGGCGCCCACCGTGGGGCATAACATTTCTGGCGTCATGTTCCAGCGGAAACAATATTGGCTGTCCGCAGCCGGCGATTCCGATCGTCATCTTCATCTACAACGACCAGATCGCATCTAGCTGCGTATTCTGAGCAGGCCGACACGATTAAAACCGTCTCGTTGACAGATCGATATGACCGGATCAATATCCGTATTGCCGGAACGCACGGGATTCATCCTTGTGTAGATCGATTGTCGGCCAGCACATCTTCAGCGGCGCGAGGAATCTATGTCCAACACTAACCTCGCTCGCGCGGCTGATAGCTTTCCGTAAGCATTGTCTTGCGCCAATTCAGGTTGGTTCCGCAACGACGTTTGTATCCCGCACATGCATGGAAAAGCGAAAAAGTGCACGACGTGTTGCGCGTATCCGCTGATTTGCTCTACTGCGAAAGTTTTAGATCTCACAGATATGAAAACTGATTCCGATCCAAGCTACGTTACCTGTTTCGATTCGATCCAAGATACAGAAGTCAGCCAGCTTATTTTCACATACAAGACTGTTCCGGTCACGTGCTTCAGTGGAATCCATCCGCTGGATCACCTCCCAATGAGCAATTACCTGAGACTCAGTTTACGTGAGACTCAGTTTACGTGTAAGAATATTTTGTCTACGCTCAATCTCTTAAAAGTCGAACGGCCATATATATATATAGGTAAAATGGTTTCTACCCTCAAAGGTAACTACCCCACGTCTCATATACCAACTTATGAAAGTACTTTGTCATAATTTATCGGTTTGATTATGTTCGTATACTATATCTAAGATACCCAAAAACAACTTTAATGAAAAATTGCAAATGGCCTAATATTTTACACTATATACTCGAAATATCGTCATATATGCATATAAAAGAGAAGTATGTAGAAGTTTTCTACATGCTACTAAAAAAAGTATCTATAGTACTGAAATAACATTATATACTTCATACTACATGATACATACCTCATGTTATGATAGATACTCCATACATTGTGTGAAACACACGTGGGGTAGTTACCTTCGAGGGTAGTATGAATATGTCCTATATATATATATTCGTTTATGACTAAATATTACGGTCAGACGGTCAGATATTCATTATATATGTGTCTTCTTCTCCGACCAAGTATTCAGTTTTGTCCTATCTTGATATTATGCGGGACGCCGCCATCATCACATACATGTTAGATGAGTTTATTGCCAAGTTGCTAAGCTATTGTTTCTGATCGCCCAAACCTGATCAGTTTGGGGAGACATCGATTGGTACAAAACAATAAAGCTCCATGTTTCAGCTTAATCGCTAACGTAACAAGACGCCTTGCCGACACATTTATCGCTGCGTTCTGGCCTAATTGCTAACACAGCATGGAGTTTCATCGCCACCATCCCGACTTAATTGCTGTCACAGCCTACTCCTCACCGTCTTGCTGGGATCATCTTCGGAATCCCTGGGCTAATATTTTCAGTCTGGGGCTGCCGCCTACTGAAGGAGATATGCCCTAGAGGCAATTAATAAAGTGTATTCTTTATCATATCTTGTTTGTTCATAATAGGTTTTTATGTCATGCTAGAACCGTATTAAGCGGAAACATTAATGCGGGTGTGATACGTAAACAACCAGGTCCCTAGTAGCCTCTACTAAGACTAGTTTCGTTACGCGATTGATGATCGAGGTTTCCCGGTCATGGGGCATGGTGCCGGTCGGCAATGAGAGTCATATCGCTGGAGAGTGATGTGATGGACATACCCAGATTTGGAGAACGTAGTCGTTACGCCTTTGACCGTGAGATCAACTCTTATTGATATTCCCGGAAGATACTTTGATTGCACCAAACGTCGTATCTTATTTAGTATGACAATAACGGTGATACTTTTGGGTATTGGAAAGGAGTATTGAGACGAGGGGTCAAGAGCGGGATTTGCCAGTCCGCGTAGCAGGATAGATACTCTCGGGCCCACTCGGTGAGATCTTGTCTAATGAGCTTGCAAGCATGTGACTAGGTCACGGAGACATGAGATCATGAACGAGTAGAAGATAGCGTCGTCGGTAACGAGGTCGGGATTAGGTATGGAGATATCTATGGGATGACACTCGGACGTGCTAAGTATCGCTATGGCAAAAGGTCTAAGACTTCACGTTCAGGTTTGATAAATGAAAGTCATTCGTTATATCTCAGGGATTAATTCATGGGGTCCAGGCCTACGGATTAGTCGTTGATCATTGAGGAGTCTTGATCATACCTGATATTATATCGAACCGCTAGGGTAACACACTTAAGGGGTTTCGACAAGACAACCGGAAAGGAAGGAGATCACCGGGAGCGTCCCGGGAGAGGTCCGATGGAGATCGGGCAGCGCGGAAAGAGTTTTCGGAGTTAGGAAATATTATATATATTATGTTTGATATTAATTAGTGTTATTAATATGCAAATATGATTTTATATATTTATTTTCAAATTTATTAAGGCAGATTTCCCTAAATGGGCCTTCCGGACGAAAGAAGGCCCAAGAGGGGAAAATTCCCTAGGGGAATTCGGTGGGGGCCAGGAGGGCCGGCCTAGGTGGGCCATAAGGGGCCCACCAGGGGGCCGGCGCACTCCCTAGCCGAACCAGGCTATGTGGGGATAGTCCCACATTGCCTGGCTGGCAAGGTTGGCTCCCCTTGGGAGCCTATATAAGAAGGGGCACCCCCAGCCTTTTAATTCACCAATTAATTCCCGATCTCTCTCTCGATCTCGTGGTTCCCAAGTCGGAGCCGCGCCGAGCAAGAGGATTCGGGGATCTCCTCCACCATAGCCCGCTGCCGCGCTGCTGGTGTTCCGGTCCAAGTCTTCCGCTGCTCGTCCTGGACTGGAGCTTCGGAGGCGTCGTCTCCACCGTACGTGTGCAACTCCCTACGAGGTGCTGCTCTAGCGGTACTCGGAGGCCTGCTTCCTCTACACAACCTTGAGGTCGGCTTCGTCCGTCTGCATCGACAACGTTTGTGCGGGAACGTAATCCCCGCTTTCGGTCTATAAGGGTACGTATTCCGATCTCCGTTCGTACTACTATATCTGCATAGAATAGATCTTGGCTAGTTTAAGGATATCGTTGCTAGGAAATTTTTTGTTTTCTGCACACGATCCCCTTCAGTGGTATCAGAGCCGATCTATCGTAAGATATAGCTGTACGCTGTTAGAACCCGTGCTCTGCACGGGGGCACCGTTCCTGTTATTTGCTACCCTCTAGCGTGCACTTGTGTATTCCAGCGGCATTGAGTTGATGAAGCGGCCCGGACCGACTTTACGCGTACGCTTACGCGATACTGGTTCCACTACTGACATACGGCTTGTACCGTATCTGTGGCTGGCGGGTGACAGTTTCTCTCTCTTTAGTTGGTCTTCGCATTTTCAATGGAGGGCCCGAAAGGGATGCTTAAACATGCAATTATTGGATCGTTGTTGTGGTCATAAGATTCGTAGGTATGAAGCGGTTCTATTTACGAAAGCCCCAAGCCACGTAAAATATGCAAAAGATAAAGTAGAAGCGTCTAACTTTATTTTGCAGGGGCTATGTGATATGGTCAAGGTAGGTTTATTAAATTGTTTATAAACTGCGGGCGCCAAGAAGACCATGGCGCAATGGACTATATCACATTGCATTACATTTGAT
The DNA here is from genome assembly GCA_026929855.1 of Poa annua. NCBI lineage: Eukaryota > Viridiplantae > Streptophyta > Magnoliopsida > Poales > Poaceae > Poa > Poa annua. The sequence goes on along the minus strand of CM049431.1, from coordinate 70,057,095 downwards.
GTTTTGTGTGCATCTTATTTTGTGTGATTGTGTGTGTTACACGGCGGTAGCTGAATAAGATGATCCCTTCAAAATACCACTAGTGTTCTCCCTCCAACGCGCACCACCAATAAAGTTCTACGTTATGAGGCAGGCCGTGATGATCGGGTGTCAGACATATCTTCGTTCGCATACGGTGGGTGTAAGCCATGTTGGACAAGCGTCAGCGTGGAGGTCTTTGGTGGCGAGCCTAGCATACTCAGAGGTATGGCCTCGGAACAGGAAGACCGAAAGGTCGAGCACGAGTCACAAAATTGATGTGGCGGACGATTTTGTCTACTCTTGAAGTTGTGCCGCCGGCTTTGATGATGAGGGGTGGTGCAATGGATGGGGGTCGTGTAATCGCTTAAACGACCAGGAGGGATGTTCGTTTGAGTGGGAGTTATGTTAGTTATTTTCTAAAATACTATAACTCAAAATTATTATGAACAAAGTCTTATGTTGTTGCAAATTCCATTGTAGATGTCCCGCCCCTCGTTTAACCTAGGTCTGTTCCTTGAGAAAGAAAAGCTTAAGACCAATGGGTCAAACTTCATGGCCTGGTTCCACAACCTGATGATCCTCCTCACTCCCCATAGGGTGGCCTACGTCATTGAGGCCACCATAGGTGACCCTCCTGCAGATGATGCCTCTGAGGATGAGAAGAAGGTCTTCCAGACCCGATCGGAGGATTCTGCCTTTGTCCAGAGTGGCATGCTCTACGCCATGGAAGCCGACCTGCAGAAGCGCTTTGAGAAGATGAGAGCCTTTGAGATCATCTCAGATCTTAAGGCTGTCTTTGCACCGCAGGCTAAGGCTGAGAGATATGAGACTTCTGAGCTTTTCTTCTCAGCCAAGATGGAAGAGCATAGCAGTGTGAGCGAGCATGTAGTCAAGATGTCTGGCTACGTTCAACGCCTGAATGCTCTGGAGTGCAAGATTCCCGATGAGCTGGCGATTGACAGGGTGTTGCAATCGTTGCCACCAAGCTACAAAGGCTTCGTCATGAACTACAACATGCAGGGCATGGCTAAGTCCCTGGGTGAAGTGTTCGTGATGCTCAAGACTGCTGAGGTAGAGATTAAGAAGGAGCACACGCTGTTGATGGTCAACAAGACCGTTGATTTCAAGAAGTCCGGTGGCAAGGGAAAGCAGAGCTGGAAGTCCCGGAGGGAGGCAAAGTTGGCTGCCAAGCCCAGGACTAACAGGTCTGGTCCCAGAGCTAGCGTGGAGTGTTTCTACTGCAAGGGGAAGGGTCACTGGAAGCGCAACTGCCCCAAGTACCTGGAGGATAGGAAGTCTGGCAAGACGGTCGACAAAGAGAAAGGTATATTTGATATACATGTTATAGATGTGTACCTTACATCCGCCCGGAGCAATACGTGGGTATTTGATACTGGTTCTGTTGCTCATATATGTAACTCTCAGGAGGAGTTACGGAATAGAAGGCGGCTGGCGAAGGATGAGGTGACGATGCGCGTCGGCAACGGATCGAGAGTCGACGTGGTGGCTGTCGGCACGCTCCCTCTACATCTACCATCGGGATTAGTTTTGGTTTTAAATAAATGTTATTTTGTGCCATCCTTGAGTGTAAACATTATAAGTGGGTCTTGCATGTTACAAGACGGTTATTCATTTAAATCAGTGCCAAGCAATTGTGCTATTTATATGAATGATATCTTTTATGTTGATGCTCCCGAGAGTAATGGTTTATTCTTGTTGAATCTCGATCGTAGCACTCACATCCATAACATAGAGGCCAAACGAATTAAGTGTAGTGACGATACCGCCATGTTTTTGTGGCATTGCCGTCTTGGTCATATTGGTATAAAGCGCATGAAGCGACTCCACTCCGATGGACTCTTGGACTCGTTGGATTTCGGATCCCTCGATACATGCGAACCATGCCTCATGGGCAAAATGACTAGGACACCGTTCAAAGGTTTCGTTGAACAGGCGTCGGATTTGTTGGGGATCATACATACAGACGTATGTGGACCAATGAGCGTTTCGACACGCAATGGTTATCGTTACTTCGTGACGTGCGGCTGCCTTACGGCTAGCCCACGATGATACTACCTGGGCCGCGCCAAGGATGGAAAGGCCCACAGAAGGCCCACTCGGGGTACCTCGTATCCTAGTCCAACTCGGTTAGGTCTTGTAACCTACCGTATCTGTACCAACCACCCGAGACCTGGCTACCTATAAAGCCAGGAGGGTTGCCCGTCCTAGAGGACACGCTCATAATCACTACGACGAACCCTAACGAGATCGTAATCTCGCCATTGTAATCGCTACTCGCATCAATAACCAGACAAGCAGGAGTAGGGTGTTATCCTCCGGGAGCCTGAACCTGGGTAAACCTCGCTTGTCAGCCGTCGTGATCACCTTGCACTCATCTCTCTCCCCATCAATCAACCCGGGGTGCACAACCCTGGGACTTGTCGAGTTAACACCTCGTCAATTGGCGCCGTATGTGGGAAGTTCAACAAGTGCTGGGATCATGGTCGCACCGGCCCCATCCGCAATGAAGATCGGCGCATCCGCCACCAGGGAGTCGATCTGATTCGGCTCCTTCGAGTATGTCATCCACTCGCCAACTCATCAATCGCTGTACGCCGATCTGAACAAAGGTATACACATCACCTTCGGCTCCATATTCTGCTGCATCGATAGTCGTGGCATACTCAGGTCTACGACTACCTCGCTACGCGCGATGGCGTCACCAAAATCGCCGACCATCGTGCCCGCTGGACTCGTGGAGATCGCATCTGCCGCACCCGCGGAGATCGCATCTACCGTACCCGCGGAGATCTTAACCGCTGGACCCGCAGAGATCGCATCTGCCGTGCCCGCGGAGATCGCGACCGCCGAACCCGCGAAGATCGCATCTGCCGCACCCGCAGGGGTGGCGCCAGCTGCACTCGCGAAGAGAACATCTTCATCGACAATCTCGGCAACGGCCGCGCGAATCGAGTCTGCTACACCAACCTCGGTCGTGCGGTCGACCAGGTCAAGACCCACATCCACCGTCACACCAGCACGGGCGACCAGGGGCCCGCATTCGACAGCCATGTCGCGCGTGCCCTCGCCTTCGTGGAGATCCCAGGTCTACCCCAAACCAATCGCACTCGCCCCGGCGAGTGTGAGCACATGGACAATCGCGAAGAGACGAGACAGCGGGTGCGCCGCGCGCCACGTTGCGGCAATTTTCGACCCCGAGCAAGAAGCGGGCGACAGAAGCAGCATCGGCAGCACCAACTCTCCAATTCATGCCTACCCCAAGCAAGTCTTCATGGCCGGCACAGCGCCGCATGACGACGAGGACGAACCCGCATACCCACTGGAGGTGGACATGCCGGACCAGACGAAACTTGTCATCACGCGGGACATGGCGATCCAAGCCATGAAACACGTGGACGAAGGCACGTTCCCCAACGCACCTCGAGAAGACCACCTGGCGGTCCAGTACTTGCTACGCAAGGAAGGCGAACGAATTCGCGCCGAAAAAGCCGAACTTCTCAGGCGCAAAAGAGACGCGGATGCATCGAGTGCCAGGCGAGCCGCCCTCTCCTTCACATCCTCCACCGAGGTGAACCAAGGAGCACGGCGAACCAGAGCCCGTGTCCCCCACATGGCAGAAGCTGATCGAACAAGGCTCACCCGCAACCTCGACTCGTCCTTCGTCACCGAAGATGAAAACGGGATACCCGTCCCAAAGACGGCGAATGCCGCCCTGATATCAGTCGAGACATACCTCCGGCTCACACAGCCACCGGAGAGAGACGCGCGCTCCCTTCTCCACAAGCAGCAAATTGCCTCCATAAGGGCAATCGAAGAAGCTCTGGCGGCCAAGGGGCCAAACAACCGAGCGAATGAACCAACGACATCGGGCATCCCAGCGGCGCAGCGACAGCCAGTCAAGGACCTCCGTGATGTCCTGACACAGAAGACGGTGGACCGCAGCCGCAAGGAGCGTTCGGCTAGCGTGGCACACGCGAACGACAACGCCGACCGCGACTTCGGGCCATGCGGCGCAGCATGCTTTAGCTTCAACATCCGCGACACCCGCATGCCTAAAGGCTTCAAGTTGACGACTGGCACACCAAAGTACGACGGGAAGCAAGACCCAAAGCTATGGCTCGAGGACTACCTCATCGCTTGCACCTGTCAAGGCGGAACGTCGACTACAACAATGCAGTACATCCAGCTCATGCTGACAGATTCGGCACGCGGGTGGCTCACCAGTCAACCCAAAGACTCTTTTCGGACATGGGAGGAATTCCAGGACAACTTCATCAAGAGTTTCTCAGGAACATTCGCCAGGCCGACGACCTACATCGAGTTGCAGGCCTGCAAGCAAGGGAAGGATGAGTCGCTCCGCTCTTACATCCAGAGGTGGACACTCCTCCGCAATACCATGGAACCCGTATCAGAGGATCGAGTGATGGACGCCTTCATGCTCAGGGAGGTGCAACGATTAGCTGGCCGAGTCGCAGCTCTCAGCCGATTCATTAGTAAGTTGGGAGAGAAAGCCTTACCTTTCTACCAACTGATGAAGAAAGCAGACAAGTTCGAGTGGACACAAGAGGCGCAGGACGCGTTCGACCATCTCAAGAAAACACTGACAACTTCTCCAGTCCTCGTGGCACCACTGGAAAATGAGCCGCTGTACCTATACGTCTCAGCAACGAACAGGGTGGTAAGCACGGTGCTCGTAGTCGAACGCGAAGAGGAAGGGCACAGTCACCCGGTGCAGAGGCCCGTCTACTACCTCAGCGAAGTACTCACCCTGTCCAAGCAGAACTACCCTCATTACCAGAAGCTGGCATACGGAGTCTTCATGACCTCGAGGAAGGTCGTCCACTACTTCTCCGAGCACCCGATCACGGTGGTAAGCTCCTCTGGACTAGCAGACATTCTCACAAACCAGCGCGCGACAGGACGAGTCGCCAAGTGGGTTGTCGAACTAGGACCATGGGGGCTGAAGTATGCTCACCCGAAGTCTATCAAAGCCCAAGTTCTCCCAGAATTCACAACCGAGTGGATAGAAGCCCAGCTACCAAATGTCCCCGACCTGTCCAACGCATGGACAATGTACTTTGATGGCTCGAAGAAATTCAAGTCAGCCGGGGCAGGAGTCGTGCTCATCTCCCCCAAAGGCGACAAGCTCAAGTATGTCCTACAGATGGACTTCCCAAAGCCGTCCAACAACGAAGCCGAATACGAGGCCCTGATCCACGGCATGCGGATGGCCAAGAACTGCGGCGCCACGCACCTCATGATCTACGGCGACTCCTACCTGGTGGTACAGCAAACCATGAAGTCCTGCGACGCCATCGCCGACAACATGATCGCCTACAGAGACCTCTACAATCAGATGGAAGGGAACTTCGACGACTGCGAGCTGCGCCACATTGGCCGTGAGAGCAACGAGGAAGCCGACGTCCTTGCTAACATGGGCTCAGACAGGGTGCCAGTCCCACCCGGCGTCTTCCTCGAGTGCATCACGCAGAGATCCATCAAGACTCAGAGTACAGCAAGCACAGCCACAACAAAAGGCGATGACAACCCACCAAGCCAAGACAAGGTCCCCATGGAGGTCATGCTAGTCGAAGCCACATGGACAGGACCGTACCTGGCATACATATTACATCAGAAGCTGCCAGTAGATCCAGTCGAAGCGAAGCGCATCATCAGACGCTCCAAAAGTTTCACCGTCATCAACGGAGAACTCTACAAAAGAAGCATCTCAGGAATCCTGCAAAGGTGTATAGATCCAGTCGACGGCCAAGCCATCTTACTCGACATCCACGCGGGTATCTGCGGGCATCACGCCAGCAGTCGGGCACTGGTGGCCAAGGCGCTACGCGCCGGATTCTACTGGCTGACAGCCATGCAGGACGCCGAGGAGCTGGTGAAGAAATGCACAGGGTGCCAGGAATTCGCCAACAAGCCGCACGCCCCAGCGTCAGAACTCAAGACAATACCATTAGCCTGGCCCTTTGCCCAATGGGATCTGGACATGGTGGGCCCACTGAAGAAATCCTCACCCGGAGGTCACACTCACCTCCTGGTTGCAGTCGATAAGTTCACAAAGTGGATCGAAGCCGCGCCCATCACAAGCTCGACTGCATCCACAGCGGTCAACTTCATCAGGTCAATCATCTTCAGGTTTGGGGTACCAAATGGGATCATCACCGACAATAGCTCGAACTTCACAGCCGAAGAATTCAAGGACTTTTGCTCAGAGCAGGGGATCAAACTCAACTATGCGTCCGTCTCGCACCCGCAGTCCAACGGACAAGTGGAGAAAGCCAACGGCCTCGTCTGTAGCGGCATCAAGAAACGACTGCGCGTGCCCCTAAGACGTGCAGCGGGCGCATGGGTGGAAGAACTGCCATCGGTTCTCTGGAGTCTGCGAACAACGCCGAATAGATCCACCCAGTACAATCCATTCTTCATGGTGTACGGTGCAGAAGCGGTCCTCCCCTGCGACATCAAGTTCGACGCACCAAGAGTAGTCGCCTACGACGAGTCGGAAGCAGAGGAGGCACTCGAAGACAGCAGAGACACCCTGGACGAAGCGCGAGACATCGCCCTGGCACGATCAGCCGTGTACCAGCAGGACCTGCGCAATTATCACACTCGGAGGCTGCGACCAAGAGCGTTCGTTGCAGGCGACCTGGTTCTCCGACTCAAGCAAAAGAAGGTGCACAAGCTCGCCTCCCCATGGGAGGGCCCGTACATTGTAACAGAAGCAATAGGCAATGGAGCTTACCGCCTAAAGGACTCGAAGACAGGAGCAGACTGCAGCAACCCATGGAACGTAGCACAACTCCGCCGGTTCTACGCCTAGCTCAAAACAACCATTGTACAAGAAAATCAGCGCGGCAGGTTTCGGACGCACTCTTTCCCTTACCAGGGTACCTGAGGGGACTGGAAGGGTTTTAATGAGGCGGCCTGTTCGCAAGAATCAATAAAGTGATTTGAAGAAATTATGTCCCCTTTACCTGTCACTCAGGAGAAGCTCAAAAATCCTAGGTCGCCGCCACTCGAACCACTCGGGGGCTGCGCCACACAGGTTGAAATATAAGCTTAGGTCGCCACCCGAATAACTCGGGGGCTGCGCCACACAAGCATGCCCAAAATCCTAGGTCGCCACCCGAACTACTCGGGGGCTGCGCCACACAGGTTGAAATAAAAGCTTAGGCCGCCGCCCAACTTATTCGGGGGCTGCGCCATACAAGCATAAAGTCAAAAAATCCTAGGCCGCCACTCGACCGACTCGGGGGCTGCGCCATACAGGTCAAGTTCAAAATCCTAGGGCGCAGTCCGCCACACACGGGGGCTGCGCCACACAGGTTACACTTGTAACCCTAGGCTACCACTCGACTTACTCGGGGGCTACGCCAAACGGGGCCTCCCAGAAAAATCCTCAGCCGCCACTCGAACCTACTCGGGGGCTGCGCTGCACAGGTCAAGTTCCAAATCCTAGATCACCACCCGACATACTCGGGGGCTGCGCCAAACAGGTAACACTTGTAACCCTAGGCCGCCACTCGACCCATCCGGGGGCTGCGCCATACAGGTCTTCGCCAAAATCCTAGGCCACACTAGAGCGACTCGGGGGCTGCGCCATACAGGTCAAGTTACAGAAATCCTAAGTCGCCACCTGATATAATCAGAGACTGCGACATGCAGGTCACACTTGAGAAACCTAGGTCGCCGCCTAGCATTCTAGGCGACTGCGCCATACAGGTCGCAAACTCAAATCAGGCACTCACTTTCGAGTAAAAAGATCAACTCTTATAATTCCAAAGTATTTCAATCAATTGTCATACTTACACAGGCACATTTGCCACCCCTATAACTAACCCTGTACACCAGACGACAGCTACCCTACACTGCAGGTTCAGCCTTCGGTGCATCAAGGGGCCCTACAAGACGCTCGCTCAGGTCCTGAACCTGCCGGATAATCCGACGCGCAGCCGCCAAGGTCTCGTCGAAGTCATCGTCACCCGACAGGCCTTCAAGCACCCGCTCAAGCGGAAGATGTGGCCGGTGCATCCGGACGTATGCCAACGCAGCGTTCGCACCAGCCACAAGTTGGGTGTCGACGACCTCCTTCAACCCTTCACCATCGCGGAACCTCTCCAGCAAGGCAGACAACCCGTTCGGCTGCGCATTATGCGGGAAGTACACACGATTGATGTGCCAAAGTGTCTTCCGGCAGCTCTCCAGAAGAAAAGAAGTGCGCCACGTGCGATCAAGCATGGTGGCAAGGACGTGCCCCCTCGACCGGTTCACCCAGAACTGTCGAGCTTCGTAGGAGTCGCCGGACGCCTCTCGGGTGACTCGCTCCTCAACGCGAACCCGCTCAGCCTCCCAGTCTGGATTAACGTCTGCGCACATAAAATGCAAGTAAGAACGATAAGGAAAGCCACAAAAGGACGACAACCGCCAAAAAGGATACATACCTTGCAGCTGCCGACTGATCAGGTCGATCTCCCCAAGCAAAAAGTCCTCACGTTGCGAGAACTCCGCCGAGGGATGCGACTGAGAACGATGTAGCAGCCGCTCCGTATTCTTCAGGGTCGCCTCAAGCTCCGCCACCTTGTTCTTCAAAAATGTGATTATCCGCTGATCGTTTGCACTGCGTGGAGGAGCCGGTGCCGCCCGACGACGGCGAGCACCCGAAGAAGAAGCCGCGCCACTCGGCACGGCCACCGGAGAAGGCGGAGCATCATCGCGCGCAGCACTCTGCCAGGGATACGTAGAGTCAACATAATCAGGCGACTGCGAAGCACAAATCAACTCAGGAGAAATAAAGCCAACAAAATCAATATTGAAGACCAAAAGACCCGACAGGGCAATATTCATTACAAGCATGAAGTTCAAAATACAGATCGCGGCGACTGCCGCATTCCTACAACTATGCCTACTCTAAGGCCGCGGACTGCAACCGGCCCTTCCGAGCAGCCGCCTCAGTCGCCTTAGCAAGGGCCCTCTCGAAGAGTGCCACAAGCTGCGCAGCCAGCTGCGAGGCGCGCTCCTTCACGCCACTCAGCGACGCGGTCCGGCCATCAGGTTTGCGAGGAAAACCGCTGACGACCTTCTCGAAGTCACCTGGAACTTGGTGGCCTGAAAGGAGCTGGAAGGTGAGCTCGGAGCCGCGTACCGTCTGCGACCGCGTGAAGTCGGCGATGGTGGTCGCGTCCTCAAACGGTGCAGCCAGGGCGTCCACGGTCGCCGGCGGCTGGTCACCCGGGAAGATGCTCTGGTGCACCACGTCCAGAGCTCCAGTCGACTTCTGCAACGCGGCCGAAGACTTCTTCAGCGCGTCCGAAGCATAGGCGCATACCCGGTCGAGGAAGCCAACAGTGGTCGCCAGGTCAACCGTGTCACTCGATGCATCTTCTGGAGGAGCTCCACCGCAAGTCTCTGCGCAAAAATTTAAAGTCAGGACAAGAAAGAGAACAAATACTCAGTAGGCGTCAAGCCGAAACTCACCCCCAAGTACACCGGCGAGCGAAAGGAGACGACCAACTTGAGTTTTCTCCTTGGCGACCCGCGCAAGCTCCCGCTCTCGGGACTCGTGAAGAGCCTTCTCAAGCTCATCAACCCGCCCAGTAGCCTGGTCCAGCGAGGCACGCAGTTGGTTGTAACATCCCAGAACTTAGGGTCCAGAAATAGAGTGGACACAGGAGTGTGCATTGCATTCATGCATCAGAAAATCTGGATAATTTTCGCGCATTTAATTTTCAAAACACTAAGTGATTGAAGTTTCACTTGAGTTGGTGGAATTGAAGTAGATCATCAACTTGAGCGTTATAAACTTCGAGATGATCTCGGCTTAAACCTTATTTCGGGGTAAAGAGATACACGATGAGAGGTTACACCAAAGAAAACAAAACTTGTTACATCAAAACAATATTTAAGAGTTAATGACCAAAACAACTGTTCTTAGTTATTCTCTGATCATCTATTCTTATCAATTGTGCTAGACATATTTCTAGTACATAGAATCCATGACAGTCTTGATTACCAAGCTGAATCACCTAAATCTTAACCTAGATCTTTTTCCCTGACCTAGACATCTTATTTTCTTATCTCCTAATCTTCTCGAAGGCATCAACAAGAGAAGATATCGAGAAGGGAAGAAATACAACAAGAAGACATAGAGAAGCATTCCTTAGATGGGCATAGAAGTGTTATGCCAATCTATCATGAAGAACTGGAACTCTTACATCCTAATCCATCCATGTTAATACCTCTGGAAATGGTATGACATTACAATGTTAGTGTGATATAGAAATAGGTTGATAACAAGCTTTGCAACCTTGTTGACAACTCATTTTGGTATGCACAAACAATGGAGTGCCATATACACATGAATAGTAGGATAGATCATCTAGTACATCAAGATCTTTGATGTCATAAAATACACATGCATTCACATACCACCAACTCAAGAAAGTTGGCTTTGGTTAAACTGAACTGTCCTCACCACAAGGGTGAGACAAGTGATGTTGGAAATTCAATACATGACAAGTGTCTTGAATATCTACTTCTTGTTCAAAAGGATCAATGCCAAAGTAAAGTCACATATGGATGTATGGTGTTTCTCCAAGGGAATCATAACCAAAGAGAAAGTAATGCCAAGTCATAAGTGTATATAATCAATATACATATCTCAGAGTCACATGTATCATCTCTCATGACTATGTGAATGAAGAATTATATAAGAGAGGAGCCACAAGATCACTAATGGATAATCATCCATTGGTTGAACCAAGAATTCATTCTCAATAAAAGATAATCTTGGACATATGGCAAATTAATCATCTGGAAGCATTAGTTGACATATGTTCAAGGATACCCATTTCACAAACTCAAATATATCTATTATTAGATACATTCCTAATACACTAACTCTATCAAGAAAGTATGTATCCTTCTTACTCCATCTTAACTGGGGAATGAAATGAGAAGAAGTCTAAACTCATCATCTTATCACCATAAGACCTGACCTTAGGCATGAATTCTTATCCTGTGTTTCATAAATAATTGATTATGTTCTCACATGATTTATTTGTCAAGGATCACAAATAAAAGCCATTTGGCAGTATCTCATGCTTAGCATGGAATTGACATAGAGCATTGTGTATACTCTTCTTAGAAATCACAATGACCCATTTTGTTATCTCCATCAAACATTAATTTGGTGTGGTTAGAAATACTTAAATCACCATACCATCAATTGGTGTATCCAAATATTTCAATATCTTAAAGTCCATAATTCAGATCATATAGTAGTTGATGGAAACAATTTATAAAAATAAACAAGGCCATAGAAATAATTTCCTATGGATACAATGCATCATAAAAATGATTTAGTGGAAGCAACAAAATACAAACAATGGAATATTCATGTTCACATATATCCTTTAAAACAAAATCTCAAATCAATTGAAAATTTGGAAATAACAAATTCCAAAATTAAATGATAGCATAGAAATATTCTCATATACCTAAATGCATCCTAGAAATTTAATCAAGTGCAAGATATAAATTTCAATGAAAGGAAAATATTTAAATATGTCCAAACTCAATTAAAAGGAAAATTATTCAAACTAATAGTTGAAATAAATATCTTAAAGCAAATATAAACCTTCCAGGACTTATCTGCAAATCTCTATTTAAAAACAACTCCAAAAAACAGTGAGCAGGGGCCTGTTTTAACTGTTTTTGTAGTTTCCTGGAATTCCAGGGGGTTTTCTGCAAATTGGCGTTTATTTCCTTTCTTCTTCCTCTCGCCAGAAAGCAGAGGAGAACCGTGGCGATGCGTCCTTGAAGCCGTGCTCCATTTCCTCAGCTCCCGCGGCGATAAGGACGCCGACGAGCCGTCCCCATCCTCCTCAGCTCCTCACTCGCCCATCTCTTCTTCCTCTCTCCCTAATCCTCTCTAACCCTAACCCTAGCTTCTCGGGCCGCCGTCGTGCGCCGGCGATTGCCATGGATTCCGGCCACCCCGTACCTAGACAAGAAGCCTCAGAGGATCTCCGTGACTTCCTCGACCCTCCTCGTTGATTGGTGTGTGCGGACGAGCGCAGGAGGAGGCGTAGTTTGAGTTCTTCTCCAACTCCGACCGCCGATGCCGCGGACCATCTCGTCGCCGTCCGACCCCGCCTTGCTTCGCCGAGCCTCCCATCGTGCTCAGGGTGAGCTCATCTTCCATCCAGTGCCCTCCGTTCTTTCCAGTTCATCCGGGAAATATTACTTCGTCGTGATCCGAGCGCCGCCGCCGCAAACCTCGCCGCCAGCGATGCTCCGGTGACCATATGGTCCAAGCGCCACCACCCTATGGTTCGCTTTGCTGCTCTCTATCCGTAGGTGGTTCCCGTTCTTGCCAATTTGGTCGAAATCGGGGAATTCAAATTCGGTGGAGAGGAGTTGCTCCGGTGTGACGTCAGCTGACGTCAGCACACGAATTTCAATCATTTTCTTGTTTTCCTTTTTCATTTATTAAATCCAGAAATTGCAGAGAACTTTGAAAATGCATAAGTAATTCATATCAAATCAGAAAAATATAATTTTTATATCCAAATAATCAGAAAAATAAAATCTAAATAACTATATCATTACAATTTGTATTTGAATAAATTTTAAATAGAATAAACTTTAAAATACAAAACACTTAATCTTTTAAATGTGAAGTCAAATTGGAATGCTATTTTGGAAGCATTTCAAACTTCATTTAAATTATTTCACATGCATAACTTTAAAATTGAAAATATATGTTAATTATAACATGTAATATCCATATTACAATAACTGATATTTTAAAATAATATTCTATTTTAGAGAAGGGTAAAGAAGTATTATTTTCAGAATTTTCAAAAATAAAATTATAAGCTCATAAGAGATATTTTACTACCATCTAGTAATCCTTTATGATAAATAAAAATCTAATAAAGATTTAAATTACTAAGTCTTATTTGAATAAATGTTTTACTTATTCCCTTAATTACTTAACTCATGTTTATTTATAATTGGAATTTGAATATAGTTAAAAAATAATAAATTTAGAAAACAAATTACTTAATCTTTTAAATAAGAGATTGTTTGAAATCCTACTTTGGATGCATCTCAAACTTCATCTAAAATGTCTCACATAATTAGCTTTCAGTTTCAAAATGTGTTTTCATTATAACATGTAATATTAATATTTCAATAATTTCATTTTAATATGATATTTTATTTAAGAAAATAATTAAAAAAATTACTATTTTTCATAATTTTGAAAATGATGTTATAAGCTTGTAAAGGTTGAATCATCCCTATTTGGTACTCATTTAAAATAAATAAAAAAATCCAATAACATCTGAAAACTACTTATACCCACTTTGTATGAATAATCCACTTATTTCATGTATTACTTACTTCTTGTTTGTTTATAATTTGATAAAGTGAAAAACATTAACAAACACCCAATTAATAGATAACACTATGGTAGTTCGTAACTTGTTATAATCCAAACATAAATCATTCATCCACAATAAACAATTCTAAGTTTAGAAGTAACTGCTTAACTGAAATAAAATCGTATTGCAATGTCTTGGGTAAAACACACAAAGAAGAATAATGTTATAATCTTTCTACTAACCATATGATATAGTATAAGCAATGCTAGACATTAGTTATGTTCTTCAAAAGTTATTCTTTTTGCCATCTTGTAATATAACACAAGTTCCCTACCTAATTAAAGTTGATACAAGTTTTCTACCAACATTAAATGAACACAACTTAAAGCGACCATTGAGTGTTTATATGTGGTTTTACGTTACTCTTAAGCTTAATATGATACATAAACATTAATGTTAAACAACTCATCTTGCTTGTGAAGTAAACTTGAAGACAAAACAATTCTAAATGAAAACACTCAACTTAAACAACACACAATCTCCGAGAGTGAGATACGGGGTACTTTGCGATGCACCTCATACTTATGCATTAATCATGCTGCTTCTTTAAACATTAGTCCTTACCGGACCAATGATGTGTTTCCAGATTTCTTGGAGTTTATATTATATCGAAGACCCTGGCCGCATAATCTTGCAGTCAGAAAGGCAAGTTCATCCCTTTTATTCATGTCCTCTTGAAGTATTTGCTAAGAAACTATTTTCAAAATGTTTACTGCATATCACACAAAAAAGGGCAGAAAGCTTATTTTATAATAATATGACTAGGGTTATCCACCAGTGAGGTGGTAATCTCATATGGCTGGCAGATGGGACCACGGTAAGAATGTTGTGGTGGAGGTTCCATTTGCATGGGAAAGTATCATCTAGGACTTAACAACAAATGTCGCCAGTGATTCTTGCGCCGAATATTACGCGCAACCATAAGATTTGGAATGGGACGGAGAAGTCAGCTGTACCCTTTTCCTCTCGTACACCAACGGGTACTATTCTGGGCCGGGTAGTGCGTACAAGCCACCGGTAAAGCCGTATTACCGGGAGATGTCTATCGGTGGGCTTGTTTGACGTTGCGAGTTCGCAGTTCCAGGATAAAGCCGTATTACCGGGAGATGTCTATCCTGTGAATCACAACGGCCGGATGTCTAGTATCTATTGAAGGTTGGCTTCAGGACTAGGTTGGGACGGTGCCCACGAGTCAGCAAGTTGTAGGTTGGGATGGTTCCCACTAGCTTGCAACTGAAGTAATGGGGGGTGTGCGGGGATGGTGGAAAGGCGCAGTGATTGGCTTGGATTATTGACTGGGCCCCACACCAAGGAAGTGTGGACGGGAAGATCGCCCGGATGTGCAACAAAGTCTTGATCTCTTATGGGTAAAGCAGCGCACCTCTGCAGAGTGTATGAATGTGACATGTTACTCCACGTTCCAGGACGGAACGACGAACGCAGCAGGAAAGGAGGCTCCTCAAAGCCCTAGCCCTGTGACTCCTGACGAGCATAGTCTTCAGAATAAAAGCAACCTTTTGAAGAAATGTTTTCGAAAACTTGCATTAGCCTACGACAATCCATTGTCTGTGGCTGTATTTATGCATCAAACTTCCCACCTTGCATAATGAACTTGCTGGGTAACGCTGTTACTCACCCTTGCCTCCTAAACCCCTGCTAGACATGAAGAACCACCTGAAGGCAGCACTCTAGGCTATGAAGGCTCTGAAGACGGATAAACTCAAGATACCAAAGAAGGCAACTACATCGAGTTGAAGCAATTGAAGGAGGACGGAGGTCAAATGAAGGCGTAGTGTAAAATAGGATAGATTCCTAGTCAAAGAACCTATCTCTGTAGGCGTTGCTATAGCGCAATTGCAAGCCTAACCGTATTAGCAGTAGGCTTAGTTTAAGTTAGTCCCTCTGAGATTTTCCATTTGATGTTCTTTTATTAGGGCCTTGCCTCATTGTTTCGAGGAGGTTCTAAAGATCTGTTGTTTTTGGATCTTCTGTTTGTAATCTATAGTCATGCCTTGGACCTGCGATGTTTCTGTTGTACCACTCTGATGACGTAACACTGGTGGACGGTGATCCATTGGTGCTATGTCAACGACTATAGCATACTACACCATGCAGTGGTATGCTGGGTCACCACAGCTGGTATCAGAGCAAACGCTTTGACCCTAGGATTAAAACCCTCTAAAGGAGACCTGTAGGTTGGGTAGTGACTATAGGTAGTCATCTTATCTAAACCAAACTTCTAAAGACTTGTGATGGCTATTCACTTGGGAATAACCATATCACTTTGGAGTAAAATGCTTCTTTCATATCTTGTTGGAAGAAGTATTACCTATCTGGTCTTAGATAAAGTTATGTAGGTATTCTTTAACGAATACGTACATATCTCATCCTTAGTATTATGACCTAGTAAAGCTTATCCTATAACCACCGGTGTTTAATGAAGTGGAGTAGGACCAATTTAGTAGTACCTATTTGTGTTGATGGTGGTATCGTGTAAAGAGAAGGCATCTGAGGAAGTGTAACCACAACAACTAATCACGTGAGATTCACTTGGGATTCTTTACATGATGGTGTAGCATCCTTAGTGAGTCAATACTAGTATGTCATAGGATAACGAGTATGATGTAGTAGCTTAATAAAAGAAAGTCTCATGGTGAGTCTAGCTCCTAAACCATGATAGGAAAGTTAATTGTGACAATTTGCTAAGGAAATAACTTTGAATAAAAGTGTGTAGGAACAACATTTGCTAGATAGAGATAACTTAGGTAGGGTAATGAGGAGGTTTTATAGGCTAACAACAACTTGTGTAGTAATTTTGAGAGACTATGTGAGGTTAGTCTATGGATGGAACACAATTGGTAGCATGTATAATAAGTAAGCTAGATCACAATTAGTGCTAGATAACTATTAGTCTGGATCCCATTATTATAGTTTATCCTGTTGCAAGTGGTCAACTGGGATAATCAGTGAGATGAAGAGTAGTATGAACCCTATACCTTACCGAACAACGGTAGAGACCTATATACTACGATATGTGTGCATCATACTATAATACTTTATACAAGCCTTAGTGCGAGAGATATTATACTCGAAGTGCTATGTTATAGGTTTTACTTATGCATGTATGCATATCATTTGGATTTCTTGGATTTTATTGGTTCTTTGTGTGGCTAGATCTAGACATGAAGCTTCGCTTGATGTGCAAATGCATGTTGCATCACCAAGCTATGGCTTAATGATATAGATCTAGATAGACTAGGAATTCGTGTAAGGAAGAGACGAGTTCTAAAGGACAAGGATGAAGACTTGCATGAAGATGAAGACTTGCATGAAGATGAAGACTTAAGGTCCTTGGGCTCTTTGTTATGCAGTTTTGGCTATGCCCGTGTTATGGCGCAACTGAGGGGTTGTGTGCCGATGATCCATTCCGAGCACGCCTACCGATGAGCATCGGTCTGGGATTGGTAAACCCAGGGACCCTTGGTTACGTAGCATGACCAGTGACACATAGCATTTCTGTATAGTTCAGAGCTCGAGTCCGACAACAACAAGATTCTAGAACTCTTTGTTATGCATTCTTGGTTATGATTAGCATGGTAGTCTTCCGAGGGGTTTGTGTGACCGGTGTTCCCGGCACGCCTGCAGTGCAATTCTGCCTGGGAGTGGTACCCCAGTAACTCTTGGCTAACATGCCTAAGAGCACATAACAGTTGTGTATAACTCTGAATTCTGGGATTCGCCAGAAGTATTGGCATCAGAAGAGACGAAGGACCTTCTAGCGTGAAGATTGTATGGAGAATTTACCTCGGATATCCACAATTGTGTGGGTACACCGTAGATTTCCTTTCTAAGATTAGATAAAGGTAATTGTAAGGTAATCAAAGACCATGATCCCAAACCTAAGACCCATGTTGGTACACCCAAAGAGTGGAAACCTTTACAAAAATCTAAGGAGGGGAGTAAATAGTGAAGTAGAAGTAAGGAAAGTTGAAAAACTAGAGTAGAAGATGAGAAGAAACCCAAGATTTGGAGCATTTGAGCCTTATTGTTATAAGGTTTGCTGCAATCCAGACGTAGATAGAACCCTTGAGGTAATCTCGATTCAGGTTGAGGGTCCTACCAGAATGAAGTAAGGGTAGACTTGAAGTGGAGATTGACAAAACCAAGTTGTTGAACTACTTTTGTCAATAAAGGGTCATTCCTTGGTTCCAACTTAGAAAATGACAGGAGAACTGGGTAGGAGAAATCACCTAGTAAAACATATCAGAAGACCGCTTTGCATCACTACGATGAGTGTATTAAGAAGATTCCAGATGACACGAGAAAAAGGAAATCGACTAAGTAAACCTTATAAAGTAAACCATCTTGTCCAATCATATTTGGGTGGACTATGTATAGTGCCATTACCAAGGTTGGATCAAGCAAAACTAAATTGTACCGTAGTAAGACTTCCTAAAACCTTAAGTACCTTCCAAAGTAGATCAGCTATTACGTGAAGAAAGTTACTTAGAGCTATTAATAGGACTAACAAGGATTTGATAAAGGCCGATCCCAGGAGATTTTCAATAAGATATGCCTAGAAGTGGAATATTCCAAGAAGGAATCACAGAATCAAAGGAGTTGACAGTTAGCAAAGTACTAAGTCGAAAGAGGATTCAAGGAAAAATATGGAGTTGGGGATACACCAATTATCTCCATAAAGGATTAACATGAAGTTCGAGAAGTGCAACTTATATACAAGACAGATCCACAATCCGAAACGTAAGAGAGTACGAACTTCGGGGACGAAGTTTAGTTTAAGGAGGGGAGACTGTAACATCCCAGAACTTAGGGTCCAGAAATAGAGTGGACACAGGAGTGTGCATTGCATTCATGCATCAGAAAATCTGGATAATTTTCGCGCATTTAATTTTCAAAACACTAAGTGATTGAAGTTTCACTTGAGTTGGTGGAATTGAAGTAGATCATCAACTTGAGCGTTATAAACTTCGAGATGATCTCGGCTTAAACCTTATTTCGGGGTAAAGAGATACACGATGAGAGGTTACACGAAAGAAAACAAAACTTGTTACATCAAAACAATATTTAAGAGTTAATGACCAAAACAACTGTTCTTAGTTATTCTCTGATCATCTATTCTTATCAATTGTGCTAGACATATTTCTAGTACATAGAATCCATGACAGTCTTGATTACCAAGCTGAATCACCTAAATCTTAACCTAGATCTTTTTCCCTGACCTAGACATCTTATTTTCTTATCTCCTAATCTTCTCGAAGGCATCAACAAGAGAAGATATCGAGAAGGGAAGAAATACAACAAGAAGACATAGAGAAGCATTCCTTAGATGGGCATAGAAGTGTTATGCCAATCTATCATGAAGAACTGGAACTCTTACATCCTAATCCATCCATGTTAATACCTCTGGAAATGGTATGACATTACAATGTTAGTGTGATATAGAAATAGGTTGATAACAAGCTTTGCAACCTTGTTGACAACTCATTTTGGTATGCACAAACAATGGAGTGCCATATACACATGAATAGTAGGATAGATCATCTAGTACATCAAGATCTTTGATGTCATAAAATACACATGCATTCACATACCACCAACTCAAGAAAGTTGGCTTTGGTTAAACTGAACTGTCCTCACCACAAGGGTGAGACAAGTGATGTTGGAAATTCAATACATGACAAGTGTCTTGAATATCTACTTCTTGTTCAAAAGGATCAATGCCAAAGTAAAGTCACATATGGATGTATGGTGTTTCTCCAAGGGAATCATAACCAAAGAGAAAGTAATGCCAAGTCATAAGTGTATATAATCAATATACATATCTCAGAGTCACATGTATCATCTCTCATGACTATGTGAATGAAGAATTATATAAGAGAGGAGACACAAGATCACTAATGGATAATCATCCATTGGTTGAACCAAGAATTCATTCTCAATAAAAGATAATCTTGGACATATGGCAAATTAATCATCTGGAAGCATTAGTTGACATATGTTCAAGGATACCCATTTCACAAACTCAAATATATCTATTATTAGATACATTCCTAATACACTAACTCTATCAAGAAAGTATGTATCCTTCTTACTCCATCTTAACTGGGGAATGAAATGAGAAGAAGTCTAAACTCATCATCTTATCACCATAAGACCTGACCTTAGGCAGGAATTCTTATCCTGTGTTTCATAAATAATTGATTATGTTCTCACATGATTTATTTGTCAAGGATCACAAATAAAAGCCATTTGGCAGTATCTCATGCTTAGCATGGAATTGACATAGAGCATTGTGTATACTCTTCTTAGAAATCACAATGACCCATTTTGTTATCTCCATCAAACATTAATTTGGTGTGGTTAGAAATACTTAAATCACCATACCATCAATTGGTGTATCCAAATATTTCAATATCTTAAAGTCCATAATTCAGATCATATAGTAGTTGATGGAAACAATTTATAAAAATAAACAAGGCCATAGAAATAATTTCCTATGGATACAATGCATCATAAAAATGATTTAGTGGAAGCAACAAAATACAAACAATGGAATATTCATGTTCACATATATCCTTTAAAACAAAATCTCAAATCAATTGAAAATTTGGAAATAACAAATTCCAAAATTAAATGATAGCATAGAAATATTCTCATATACCTAAATGCATCCTAGAAATTTAATCAAGTGCAAGATATAAATTTCAATGAAAGGAAAATATTTAAATATGTCCAAACTCAATTAAAAGGAAAATTATTCAAACTAATAGTTGAAATAAATATCTTAAAGCAAATATAAACCTTCCAGGACTTATCTGCAAATCTCTATTTAAAAACAACTCCAAAAAACAGTGAGCAGGGGCCTGTTTTAACTGTTTTTGTAGTTTCCTGGAATTCCAGGGGGTTTTCTGCAAATTGGCGTTTATTTCCTTTCTTCTTCCTCTCGCCAGAAAGCAGAGGAGAACCGTGGCGATGCGTCCTTGAAGCCGTGCTCCATTTCCTCAGCTCCCGCGGCGATAAGGACGCCGACGAGCCGTCCCCATCCTCCTCAGCTCCTCACTCGCCCATCTCTTCTTCCTCTCTCCCTAATCCTCTCTAACCCTAACCCTAGCTTCTCGGGCCGCCGTCGTGCGCCGGCGATTGCCATGGATTCCGGCCACCCCGTACCTAGACAAGAAGCCTCAGAGGATCTCCGTGACTTCCTCGACCCTCCTCGTTGATTGGTGTGTGCGGACGAGCGCAGGAGGAGGCGTAGTTTGAGTTCTTCTCCAACTCCGACCGCCGATGCCGCGGACCATCTCGTCGCCGTCCGACCCCGCCTTGCTTCGCCGAGCCTCCCATCGTGCTCAGGGTGAGCTCATCTTCCATCCAGTGCCCTCCGTTCTTTCCAGTTCATCCGGGAAATATTACTTCGTCGTGATCCGAGCGCCGCCGCCGCAAACCTCGCCGCCAGCGATGCTCCGGTGACCATATGGTCCAAGCGCCACCACCCTATGGTTCGCTTTGCTGCTCTCTATCCGTAGGTGGTTCCCGTTCTTGCCAATTTGGTCGAAATCGGGGAATTCAAATTCGGTGGAGAGGAGTTGCTCCGGTGTGACGTCAGCTGACGTCAGCACACGAATTTCAATCATTTTCTTGTTTTCCTTTTTCATTTATTAAATCCAGAAATTGCAGAGAACTTTGAAAATGCATAAGTAATTCATATCAAATCAGAAAAATATAATTTTTATATCCAAATAATCAGAAAAATAAAATCTAAATAACTATATCATTACAATTTGTATTTGAATAAATTTTAAATAGAATAAACTTTAAAATACAAAACACTTAATCTTTTAAATGTGAAGTCAAATTGGAATGCTATTTTGGAAGCATTTCAAACTTCATTTAAATTATTTCACATGCATAACTTTAAAATTGAAAATATATGTTAATTATAACATGTAATATCCATATTACAATAACTGATATTTTAAAATAATATTCTATTTTAGAGAAGGGTAAAGAAGTATTATTTTCAGAATTTTCAAAAATAAAATTATAAGCTCATAAGAGATATTTTACTACCATCTAGTAATCCTTTATGATAAATAAAAATCTAATAAAGATTTAAATTACTAAGTCTTATTTGAATAAATGTTTTACTTATTCCCTTAATTACTTAACTCATGTTTATTTATAATTGGAATTTGAATATAGTTAAAAAATAATAAATTTAGAAAACAAATTACTTAATCTTTTAAATAAGAGATTGTTTGAAATCCTACTTTGGATGCATCTCAAAATTCATCTAAAATGTCTCACATAATTAGCTTTCAGTTTCAAAATGTATTTTCATTATAACATGTAATATTAATATTTCAATAATTTCATTTTAATATGATATTTTATTTAAGAAAATAATTAAAAAAATTACTATTTTTCATAATTTTGAAAATGATGTTATAAGCTTGTAAAGGTTGAATCATCCCTATTTGGTACTCATTTAAAATAAATAAAAAAATCCAATAACATCTGAAAACTACTTATACCCACTTTGTATGAACAATCCACTTATTTCATGTATTACTTACTTCTTGTTTGTTTATAATTTGATAAAGTGAAAAACATTAACAAACACCCAATTAATAGATAACACTATGGTAGTTCGTAACTTGTTATAATCCAAACATAAATCATTCATCCACAATAAACAATTCTAAGTTTAGAAGTAACTGCTTAACTGAAATAAAATCGTATTGCAATGTCTTGGGTAAAACACACAAAGAAGAATAATGTTATAATCTTTCTACTAACCATATGATATAGTATAAGCAATGCTAGACATTAGTTATGTTCTTCAAAAGTTATTCTTTTTGCCATCTTGTAATATAACACAAGTTCCCTACCTAATTAAAGTTGATACAAGTTTTCTACCAACATTAAATGAACACAACTTAAAGCGACCATTGAGTGTTTATATGTGGTTTTACGTTACTCTTAAGCTTAATATGATACATAAACATTAATGTTAAACAACTCATCTTGCTTGTGAAGTAAACTTGAAGACAAAACAATTCTAAATGAAAACACTCAACTTAAACAACACACAATCTCCGAGAGTGAGATACGGGGTACTTTGCGATGCACCTCATACTTATGCATTAATCATGCTGCTTCTTTAAACATTAGTCCTTACCGGACCAATGATGTGTTTCCAGATTTCTTGGAGTTTATATTATATCGAAGACCCTGGCCGCATAATCTTGCAGTCAGAAAGGCAAGTTCATCCCTTTTATTCATGTCCTCTTGAAGTATTTGCTAAGAAACTATTTTCAAAATGTTTACTGCATATCACACAAAAAAGGGCAGAAAGCTTATTTTATAATAATATGACTAGGGTTATCCACCAGTGAGGTGGTAATCTCATATGGCTGGCAGATGGGACCACGGTAAGAATGTTGTGGTGGAGGTTCCATTTGCATGGGAAAGTATCATCTAGGACTTAACAACAAATGTCGCCAGTGATTCTTGCGCCGAATATTACGCGCAACCATAAGATTTGGAATGGGACGGAGAAGTCAGCTGTACCCTTTTCCTCTCGTACACCAACGGGTACTATTCTGGGCCGGGTAGTGCGTACAAGCCACCGGTAAAGCCGTATTACCGGGAGATGTCTATCGGTGGGCTTGTTTGACGTTGCGAGTTCGCAGTTCCAGGATAAAGCCGTATTACCGGGAGATGTCTATCCTGTGAATCACAACGGCCGGATGTCTAGTATCTATTGAAGGTTGGCTTCAGGACTAGGTTGGGACGGTGCCCACGAGTCAGCAAGTTGTAGGTTGGGATGGTTCCCACTAGCTTGCAACTGAAGTAATGGGGGGTGTGCGGGGATGGTGGAAAGGCGCAGTGATTGGCTTGGATTATTGACTGGGCCCCACACCAAGGAAGTGTGGACGGGAAGATCGCCCGGATGTGCAACAAAGTCTTGATCTCTTATGGGTAAAGCAGCGCACCTCTGCAGAGTGTATGAATGTGACATGTTACTCCACGTTCCAGGACGGAACGACGAACGCAGCAGGAAAGGAGGCTCCTCAAAGCCCTAGCCCTGTGACTCCTGACGAGCATAGTCTTCAGAATAAAAGCAACCTTTTGAAGAAATGTTTTCGAAAACTTGCATTAGCCTACGACAATCCATTGTCTGTGGCTGTATTTATGCATCAAACTTCCCACCTTGCATAATGAACTTGCTGGGTAACGCTGTTACTCACCCTTGCCTCCTAAACCCCTGCTAGACATGAAGAACCACCTGAAGGCAGCACTCTAGGCTATGAAGGCTCTGAAGACGGATAAACTCAAGATACCAAAGAAGGCAACTACATCGAGTTGAAGCAATTGAAGGAGGACGGAGGTCAAATGAAGGCGTAGTGTAAAATAGGATAGATTCCTAGTCAAAGAACCTATCTCTGTAGGCGTTGCTATAGCGCAATTGCAAGCCTAACCGTATTAGCAGTAGGCTTAGTTTAAGTTAGTCCCTCTGAGATTTTCCATTTGATGTTCTTTTATTAGGGCCTTGCCTCATTGTTTCGAGGAGGTTCTAAAGATCTGTTGTTTTTGGATCTTCTGTTTGTAATCTATAGTCATGCCTTGGACCTGCGATGTTTCTGTTGTACCACTCTGATGACGTAACACTGGTGGACGGTGATCCATTGGTGCTATGTCAACGACTATAGCATACTACACCATGCAGTGGTATGCTGGGTCACCACAGCTGGTCCCTCTCTTTCTCCAGGCGAACATAAGTTGCGGCTGCGTCGAGCTGCTGGCGATAGTAAGGCTGAAACAAGAGCAAGATGTCAATAAAGTTGCGGGCGACTATACTAGTCACCCACACCTTCGGGGGCTACTCCCATCGGGAGCGCTGATCGCGCACCCGATGAAAAAACAAGAACGCAAGAAAAAGCATGCAAGACTTACGTGGTCCAGGAGTTCAAGGTCTTCCGCAGTCGAAGGAGGCACGCGGCTAGATGATGCAATACCGGCAGGCTCAGCATGCACCTTCTCCACCACCACTGGCGTCCCCAGCCCGGTCGAAGGGGCGGATGTGAGCTCCACGTCCCGAAGGGGGGAGCTAACATCGTCAGAACGATGGCTGCAGCAAAACCAAGAACACCAGTTGAATCAAAACGTCCAAACTGCAAGGTACAACTCGAAGGACACATTGCAAAGAAACTAACCAGGGAGTGCCGGCGTCATCGTAGCTCTCCAGGGAAGGCGAAGGCATCCGCGCGAACGAGCGTGGTGCTACGGAGCTGACTGGAGGAACGTTCAGAGGTTCCTCCCAGCCACCCGAAGACCGAGCACCCGGAGACGTCACGACGACCTCCTCCTCAGCAACGTCCACGTCCCGGGCAGGCGATGACGCAGTGGCAGACTCGCCGTGACTCGGAAGCTTCCGCTTCTTCCTCGCGGGTTCCTCCACCTCATCTTCCTCCTCCACCTCGTCGCGGGGAGAGTGCGCGGAGGGAATCTCTTCGTCCTCGTCCTCCTCCTCGACAAACTTCGACTCATCGTCGGGTCCGTTCTCAGGGAGGGGAGGAAAGCTGATGAAAAGATCTCGGCCCTGAAGCAAGTAGACACAAGTCGAATCAAAAAAGAAAGGTAGACTCAAGTCGAACAAGGGCAGAGAGAAGACAAGACAAGACTTACCTCAGGAACGGGGTTCGAGGCCCCGTAAGGAGAAATTGGGCACTTGACGTTGCACGTGTCCGCGGCTCGGAGGTTGGTGATGGACCTGACGCTGGCTTCCACCTCCTCGTCCTCCAGCGGCTTGGCGCTGACGACTTCGGCGGCCCACATCGGGTGAGGCCGGGCGCTGAGCGGCTGCACCCGAAGACGGAAGAAGGTGGCCATCAGAAAGATGCCACCCGCGTCGCGCCCAAGGGTCTGAGTCAGCTCGTGCAGCAGGCCCAGCAGGGGCCGCACAGCCTCCTTCTCCACGGCGGACAGCGGGTGCGCCCAGGCGCCAGTCTTCCGCAGACCACGCTTGCTGTCGAACGCGTCCAGGCCGTCGTCGTTCGACTGGACGTAGAACCATCTCCGGCGCCACCCTTGGACGGAGTCGGACTTCTTCATCTGAAAGTACGCGGTGTCACCGCGCACCTGGATTCCGAAGCCGCCCACTGGGAAGGTCAGCCCACTCTTCCCCACGTTCTTGCGAACGAGGAAGAGCGACTTCCGCAATACCCAGTGGGGCGCGACACCCAAGAAGCACTCGCAGAGCACGATGAAGCCCGCGATGCTCAAGACGCCATTAGGGGTCAGATCGTGGATCTGAACCCCATAGGCGTACAGGAGACCGCGCACGAAATCGTGCATGGGGAACCCGAAGCCCCGTGGAATGAAGTCCGCGAAGCAAACACGTTCCCCATCGCGGGGAGTGGGGAAGACTTCCTTGCCAGGGACTCGTACCTGGACTTGGTCGGCAGGTGGCAGCAGGCCCTGCGCGCGGAGCAGCTCCACATCGGTCTTCTTCGTCGAGGACCTCTGCCAATCGCCCTCGGGTTTCTTCATCACCCCGGTGTCGTCGGCGGCGGCGGAGGAGCCAGCGGCGCTCTTCGGCTTGCCCATTGCCAAGGTCGCAAGGTGCGTGGACAGATTGCTCGGAGCTCGGGATGGCGGCGGAAATGGTAGAGCGCAAGAGGAAAAGAAGGCAAGAATCGATTGGAGAAGATGACATCCCAAACGCCAGGACACAGTACTTATGCCTCGAGGATTGGCATCTCAACCGTCCGTCGAGCAAGGGCTCCGAGCGGGAACATCCAGCCGTCCACGTGTCGCACGGAGAAACCAACCGTCACCGCCAACTTCCTCCACTACGCACGAGAACCGAGGCGTCGTCATCGTGCCGCGCAAATTTCGCGCCCACTTCGGAGACGTGACAACTGCGGACCGTGGTCAGCTCTGACAGCGGGGCCCGCCACGTCACGTCCCATCGGGCGCAGAGGCGTGCAACGGATCGTCATCAATGACATCACCAAGCCAACGGCTCCGAAATCAGCCGAAGAAACTCGAAAAAGTTGTTCGAGTGGTAAGCTTCACAGCTGAAATCAACAAGGTAGGATCAGCCAATGATCCGAGCACCCGAAGAAACCATTCGAGTGGCAACGCAGTAAGCTCGAGCAGCCGAATCCATCCACAAGTAAGCCAAAACAGGCTGAGTAGAAGCAAGCTTCACAAGAAGGTGAAGGCAAAGTAATTCGACTGCACAGATTACTCCCATCGGGAGTGGCTGGTTCGACTGAAGAAATTCGAGTTCAAGCTCAAGATCAAGCAATCCAACGGCGCGTCCAGGAGGAAGGAGTCCTTTGTCCGACTCTACGCTTCGACCAAGCACTCGGGGGCTACTGACGTGGGGCTGCCTTACGGGTAGCCCACGATGATGCTACCTGGGCCGCGCCAAGGATGGAAAGGCCCACAGAAGGCCCACTCGGGGTACCTCGTATCCTAGTCCAACTCGGTTAGGTCTTGTAACCTACCGTATCTGTACCAACCACCCGAGACCTGGCTACCTATAAAGCCAGGAGGGTTGCCCGTCCTAGAGGACACGCTCATAACCACTACGACGAACCCTAACGAGATCGTATTCTCGCCATTGTAATCACTACTCGCATCAATAACCAGACAAGCAGGAGTAGGGTGTTATCCTCCGGGAGCCTGAACCTGGGTAAACCTCGCTTGTCAGCCGTCGTGATCACCTTGCACTCATCTCTCTCCCCATCAATCAACCCGGGGTGCACAACCCTGGGACTTGTCGAGTTAACACCTCGTCACTTCGTCACCTTCACTGATGACTTGAGTAGATACGGTTATATCTATTTGATGAAACACAAGTCTAAAACGTTTGAAAAGTTCAAAGAATTCCAGAGTGAAGTTGAGAATCAGCTTAATAGGAAAATCAAGCATCTCCGGTCCGATCGCGGTGGAGAGTACTTGAGTTTTGAGTTTGGCACACATCTGAAGAGTTGTGGCATAGTCCCCCAACTTACGCCCGCTGGAATGCCACAGCGTAACGGTGTGTCCGAGCGACGTAATCGTACTCTACTGGATAGTGTCCGATCTATGATGTCTCTTACCGATCTGCCAGTGTCCTTCTGGGGTTATGCGTTAGAAACAGCCGCATTCATTTTAAATAGGGCTCCGTCCAAGTCCGTTGAAACGACGCCGTATGAATTATGGTATGGCCAAAAGACTAAGTTATCGTTTCTGAAGGTTTGGGGCTGTGAGGCGTACGTTAAGAAACTACAGCCCGACAAACTCGAACCGAAGTCGGAGAAAGTCGTCTTTGTAGGATATCCGCGGGAAACCGTTGGGTACACCTTCTACAACCAAGCTGAGGGCAAAACTTTTGTCGCGAAGACCGGTGCCTTTCTAGAGAAGGAGTTTCTCGCGAAAGGAGTAAGTGGGAGGAAGGTAGACCTCGATGAAATCGTTGATCCTGAACTCGAGATTCCGAGTGGCGCAACGGAAGCAATTCCGGAAACGTCCTCCGTGGAAGGAGTGGGAGAAACTGTCGAGGAAGATGTTCTACCTCGTAGGTCTGGTAGATCTCGGATCCCACCAGAATGGTATGGCAACATGGTTTGCACCGTCATGCTAGTCGAGCAAGACGAACCTACGACCTACAAGGAGGCGATGGAGAGTCTAGAGTCCGAGAAATGGCTTGAAGCCATGAAATCCGAAATAGGATCCATGTACGATAACAAAGTGTGGACTTTGGTAGATATTCCCGAAGGGCGCAAGGCCGTCGAGAATAAGTGGATCTTTAAGAAGAAGACTGATGCTGATGGTAATGTGACCGTCTATAAAGCTCGGCTTGTCGCAAAAGGTTTCCGACAAGTTCATGGAATTGACTACGATGAAACTTTTTCACCAGTAGCGATGCTTAAGTCTATTCGGATTTTGTTAGCAGTAGCTGCCTACTATGATTATGAAATCTGGCAGATGGACGTCAAAACGGCCTTCCTGAATGGAAACATTGAGGAAGAGTTGTACATGGTACAGCCGGAAGGTTTTGTCGATCCAGGAAGTGCTAACAAGGTGTGCAAGCTTCATCGATCCATCTATGGATTGAAGCAGGCATCTCGGAGCTGGAATCTTCGCTTTGATGAGGTAATCAAAGGTTTTGGATTTATCCAGAATGTGGAAGAGACCTGTATTTACAAGAAAATAAGTGGGAGCTCGGTTGTGTTCTTAGCACTGTATGTTGACGACATATTGCTAATAGGGAATGATGTGGAACTTCTGAATAGCGTGAAGGAATATTTAAACAGTAAGTTTTCCATGAAGGACTTAGGAGAAGCTGCGTATGTTTTAGGCATAAAAATCTATCGTGATAGATCAAGGCGCCTATTAGCACAAAGTCAGAGTACTTATCTTGATAAAATATTGAAGCGTTTTCATATGGAGAAGGCAAAGAAGGGTTCTCTGCCGGTTATCAAGAATAAGATATTGCGTAAGGCGCAGTGTCCGGTGACGGAACTGGGTAAGGCCGAAATGACGAAACATCCTTATGCTTTAGCCATAGGATCGATCATGTATGCAATGTTGAGTACTAGACCAGATGTGGCATTAGCTCTAAGTTTGACAAGCCGGTTCCAGAGTAATCCTGGAATGCCGCATTGGGTAGCTGTTAAGAGCATTCTTAAGTATCTCAATAAGACAAAGGAAATTTTCCTTGTGTATGGTGGCTGCGATGAGGAACTTGGCGTAACGGGTTACGTAGATGCAAGTTTCTGCTCAGACCCCGATGACTGTAAGTCACAGACAGGTTACGTGTTCAAGGTGAATGGAGGCGCCGTGTGCTGGAGAAGTGGGAAGCAACCCATAGTCGCACAATCTACAATGGAGTCGGAGTACATTGCTGCCTGCGAGTCCGCGAATGAAGCTGTGTGGCTGAGGAAGTTCGTCATCGAACTTGGAGTGTTCCCGAGCGTGCAAGACCCCGTGGTCCTCTTCTGCGACAATATGGGTGCCATTGCGAACGCCAAGGAGCCAAGGTCTCACTCCACCGCCAAACACATTCTCCGACGCTTCCACGTGATACGTCAGTACGTACAAGGAGGCGATGTGAAGATTTGCAAAGTGCATACGGATCTGAATGTGGCAGATCCGCTGACGAAGCCTCTCCCGCTTGATAAGCATGAACAGCACCAGTTAGCTATGGGTGTTAGGCTTTTACCAAGTTGTAATCTAGATTAAATTGTACTCTAGTGGAAGTGGGAGACTGAAGGAGATATGCCCTAGAGGCAATTAATAAAGTGTATTCTTTATCATATCTTGTTTGTTCATAATAGGTTTTTGTGTCATGCTAGAACCGTATTAAGCGGAAACATTAATGCGGGTGTGATACGTAAACAACCAGGTCCCTAGTAGCCTCTACTAAGACTAGTTTCGTTGCGCGATTGATGATCGAGGTTTCCCGGTCATGGGGCATGGTGCCGGTCGGCAATGAGAGTCATATCGCTGGAGAGTGATGTGATGGACATACCCAGATTTGGAGAACGTAGTCGTTACGCCTTTGACCGTCAGATCAACTCTTATTGATATTCCCGGAAGATACTTTGATTGCACCAAACGTCGTATCTTATTTAGTATGACAATAACGGTGATACTTTTGGGTATTGGAAAGGAGTATTGAGACGATGGGTCAAGAGCGGGATTTGCCAGTCCGCGTAGCAGGATAGATACTCTCGGGCCCACTCGGTGAGATCTTGTCTAATGAGCTTGCAAGCATGTGACTAGGTCACAGAGACATGAGATCATGAACGAGTAGAAGATAGCGTCGTCGGTAACGAGGTCGGGATTAGGTATGGAGATATCTATGGGACGACACTCGGACGTGCTAAGTATCGCTATGGCAAAAGGTCTAAGACTTCACGTTCATGTTTGATAAATGAAAGTCATTCGTTATATCTCAGGGATTAATTCATGGGGTCCAGGCCTACGGATTAGTCGTTGATCATTGAGGAGTCTTGATCATACCTGATATTATATCGAACCGCTAGGGTAACACACTTAAGGGGTTTCGACAAGACAACCGGAAAGGAAGGAGATCACCGGGAGCGTCCCGGGAGAGGTCCGATGGAGATCGGGCAGCGCGGAAAGAGTTTTCGGAGCTAGGAAATATTATATATATTATGTTTGATATTAATTAGTGTTATTAATATGCAAATATGATTTTATATATTTATTTTCGAATTTATTAAGGCAGATTTCCCTAAATGGGCCTTCCGGACGAAAGAAGGCCCAAGAGGGGAAAATTCCCTAGGGGAATTCGGTGGGGGCCAGGAGGGCCGGCCTAGGTGGGCCACAAGGGGCCCACCAGGGGGCCGGCGCACTCCCTAGACGAACCAGGCTATGTGGGGATAGTCCCACATTGCCTGGCTGGCAAGGTTGGCTCCCCTTGGGAGCCTATATAAGAAGGGGCACCCCCAGCCTTTTAATTCACCAATTAATTCCCGATTTCTCTCTCGATCTCGTGGTTCCCAAGTCGGAGCCGCGCCGAGCAAGAGGATCCAGGGATCTCCTCCACCATAGCCCGCTGCCGCGCTGCTGGTGTTCCGGTCCAAGTCTTCCGCTGCTCGTCCTGGACTGGAGCTTCGGAGGCGTCGTCTCCACCGTACGTGTGCGACTCCCTGCGAGGTGCTGCGCTAGCGGTACTCGGAGGCCTGCTTCCTCTACACGACCTTGAGGTAGGCTTCGTCCGTCTGCATCGACAACGTTTGTGCGGGAACGTAATCCCCGCTTTCGGTCTACAAGGGTACGTATTCCGATATCCGTTCGTACTACTATATCTGCATAGAATAGATCTTGGCTAGTTTAAGGATATCGTTGCTAGGAAAATTTTTGTTTTCTGCACACGATCCCCTTCACCTACATACTAGGGTTGTTTTCTTCAGGCTGGGGCTGGCGTTTTCCGTCACGCCCGCCTCCTCGACATCAACGTCAAACAAGCTAAGTTTATATACACTTAACATTTAATTATATGTATGGTCAAGAAATAAAAGTCTGTGGTTTGCTCATTCCAATTGTGGGTTGAGAAGGATGGCACTGAGATCATACCATCTTTTGTCTTTTCATTTGATCATATCCCCCTTAGTATCAAAATTACATGATATTTGCTCTGCATGGTTCAAAATTTTAGATACTTGCCGCCTCCGGGCCAAATTAAGCAATAAGTTTGCACCGCCTAATACTGTTATTTGATTGTTTATATGCGGGTTACCTAATAGTATGTCATTAGCACCAACATACCGGCTTTATTTCGTCTCTGATTCCAAACTATGTGGTCCTAGCCCTGGTTGTCTCAGCTAAAGTTTCCGGCTGCGGTTCTGCTAACATATGAAAAGTTAAACATATAAACCAGATAAATATTAAGGCGGGCCACATAAAATTTACAACCCATAAGTGTTTGTTAAAATCTACCGGCTCAGGACTTAAATTTTTTCAGATTTCATTAAAAGTACATCTTAATGCAGCTATGTCTACTATGCAGGATACTTAAACACCTGGGGGCTGCAATGGCAGCATTTTCATCATTCTCAAGCCGTCTTTCAGTTACGCCGACACGAGCCTCGGGGACTGCAATCATCGACTTACAACTCCACAAGATCTTCCAAGCGTCGAGACGACTTCCGGGTACTTCAACTCAACGCTCGGGGGCTGGAGATAGGCGGATCAAGAAAGATTCCGACACTCGGGGGCTCGACAACGATATTTGCCCTCGTTCGATACTTGGGGGTTGCACGACATGCAGCTCTATCGTCAACAAGAAGGCCGCATTGGTGGCATGTCCGTCTTGTCGTCAGCGACAAGGTCACCTTCATGGTAGGACCGACTTATCGTTTGCGACACAGTCGCCTCCGTGGCATGATTGTCTTGTCGTCAACGACATAACCGCCTTCATGGCACAACCGCCATTGTCGTCAGCGACATGGTTGCCTTCGTGGCTAAAGGCCGCCTCCATGGTATGTCCGACAATGCACGATTTCGTTACATTTGGATTCAAACTGTCGTGGACCAAATGACGTCATCTATCAGACATTGATTTGACATGTCAGTAAAGATGCGGCTCCCCTGAGAAGCCATCCGACAAGTTAAGCTAGCCGTCTTTCCCATGTAGGATAAACACGGCCGCGCGCTGGTGATCAAGCCGACACGCGCCCCCCTATATTCAGAATGGTTCAAGCCCTGCAGCCGCCAACATTGAAGACTGAAGATCATGAAGATGAAGAAGCCGACGCCTGGAGAACTTCAACCTTTCTGGGGGCTAATGTTGGGGATATACCAACTAGGGGTATATCTAACATGGATCAATCCGGCTAGTCCAGGGTGGCCCAAGGTGAAGGGGATCGTGTGTAGAAAACAAAAAATTTCCTAGAAACGATATCCTTAAACTAGCCAAGATCTACACTATGCAGATATAGTAGTACGGCGGAGATCGGAATACATACCCTCGTAGACCGAATAGCGGGGATTATGCTCCCGCACAAGCGTTGACGACAAAGACGACGTAGCCGACCTCTAGGTCGCGAAGAACTCGGCGCGACGAAGACGACGAAGTTGACCTTGAGGTCGGGTGGAGGAAGTAGGCCTCCGAGCACCGCTAGCGCAACACCTCGCAGGGC
Organism: Poa annua; assembly: GCA_026929855.1. Lineage (NCBI taxonomy): Eukaryota > Viridiplantae > Streptophyta > Magnoliopsida > Poales > Poaceae > Poa > Poa annua. The sequence continues at coordinate 70,023,902 of CM049431.1, read as the reverse complement.
GTTACACACATACGGTGGAGACGACGGCCTCCGAAGCTCCAGTCCAGGACGAGCAGCGGAAGACTTGGACCGGAACACCAGCAGCGCGGCAGCGGGCTATGGTGGAAGAGATCCCCCTTCTCTACTCGGCGCAACTCCGACAAAGGGAATCACGAGATCGAGAGAGAATTAGGGAATTAATTGGTGAATTAAAAAGCCAGGGGTGCCCCTTCTTATATAGGCTTCCAGGGGAGCCAACCTTACCAGCCAGGCAATGTGGGACTATCCCCCATTGCCTGGTGCGGCTAGGGCAGTGCGCCGGCCCTAGGTGGGCCCCATTTGGCGCACCTAGGCCGGCCCTCCCTCAATCCAAAGCCCTGGGGGGACTTTCCCCCCCTCATGGGCCTTCTTTCCACCAGAAGGCCCATTTAGGGAAACCAGATTTTAAAAATTCGAAAATAAATATATATAATCATATTTAAACATTAATTACACTAATTAATATCAAACATATTTTATATAATTTATTCTAGCTCCGAAAACTATTTCGTCGCTGCCCGATCTCCATCGGACCATTCCCGGGACGTTCCCGGTGATCTCTTTCCTTTCCGGTTGTCTTGTCGAAACCCCTTAAGTGTGTTACCCTAGCGGTTCGATATAATAACAGGTTTGATAGACTCCTCTATGATCAACGACTAACTCGTAGGCCTGGACCCCATGAATTAATCCCTGTGATATAACAAATGACTTTCATCTATCAAACCTGGACGTATAGTTTATGACGATACTTAGCGTGTCCGAGCATCATTCTCAGATATCTCCATACCGAGCATGATCTCGTTACCGACATCGCTATCTTCTAATCGTCTATGATATTATGTCAGCTGGTGACCTAGTCACATGTTTGCAAACTCATTTGACATAATCTCACCGAGTGGGCCCTAGAGTATCTATCTGGCTATGCGGACTGACAAATCTCGCTGTTGACCCCTCGTCTCAACTACCCCCTTCCGATACCCAAAAGTAACACCTATCATTGTCACACTATATAAGATATGACGTTGGTGCGATCAAAGTATCTTCCAGGGATAACAATAAGAGTTGGTCTCACGGTCATAAGGCGTAATGACTATGTCCTATAAATACTGGGTATGTCCATCACATCGTTACACCTAACGATATGACTTCCATTGCCGACCGGCGCCATGCTATCGGAAAACCTCGATCATCAATCGCGCAACGAAACTAGTCTTAGTAGAGACTACTAGGGACCTGGTTGTTTATCTACCACACCTGTATTAATGTTTTCTCTTAATACAGTTATAGCATGGTATAAAACAAATAATTAACGATTGGGATATTGCCAATAAACTATGTTTATTAAGTGCCTCTAGGGCATATTCCCTTCAGTCTCCCACTTGCATTAGAGTAACACTTAATCTAGTTTACAACTTGGTAAAAGCTCAACACCCATAGCATCTTGGTGCCTGCTTGCCTTGTGAAAGAGGAATACAGTCAATAGATCTCACACATTGAGACCTATATGTGCTTTGCAACACTTCTATGTCATCTAGTTTGACATCATCCCGTATCTTACGATGACGAGAAATATATCCTAGTGGATGGAGTGAGACTCGAGCATTCGCGTAGCTTGGGACTTAAAAGTCTAAGAGATCTATTAAGGGGACCACCTACGCTCGGAAAACTGCTCAGTCCAATCACAGTTGCTACTTCTGAAGTCGGGATATATTTCTATACCTATGTAGATTATACGACAGTATATTCATATGCGACTTCGCAAACTAACCATGTCTATTTTCAAAATAAAGGACATCTCCTATATGAGATTTCTAGTCGCATGGGTTAGTGTCATAACTTGCATCATCGTAACCGCTTTACGGCAAGTTGTCTTTCCACTCTTACCCTTTACTAGAAAACATATCTTCAGTTCTCATGGACTCTGAAGAATAAACTTAACGTTTGTTCATTGATCCACACAAGGATCACTCTAGAACCTGTTCTTCAACCAAGAACTTGGGTCACACTAAGTCGAGCTTTCAGTATGATAGCATGTATGTCTGATACATAGATAATGTCGAACATCATTTGCTATTATTGAAAATGCCAAGATAAACTTAATATTTTACCTAGTCATACAAGCAAGAACCTCTTTCTTTGCTTGTCCTATTCTGAAACACTTCAGAATCTTGACTAAGGAAATATTCGGACTTAATGTTATTAAGCCCCTTACGATCTATACAATTATAAATCGGATGCCTAATACTCCTAACTTCATTTCATAGAAAATTTAATCACTTAAATAATCCTGTGCACTCTACTAGAGGATCTGTGTCATTCAATATGTCGTTACATACAAAATCACGAATGACACCTAACTCCCACTCAAATATGCCTTCCGCATATAAGATCAAGGAAAACTACTTTGCTCTCACTCACTTCTTTGCAAATGTAGGTTTCTTCAACTATTTTGGACAACTCCAAAATCCTTTGATCACATTATCAAAGTGAAGATTCCAGCTCCGATATGCTTGCTTCTGCCCATGAATGGACAACTGAAGTTTGCACACATGTTTAGCATCCTCAGGATCACCAACTCTTTCTTAATGACACTATTAAGAAAAATGGTTTCCTTATCCATCTATCAATTTCTCATTCGAAATTATAGTGATTGCTAAACGACCCAGAATAGATTTAGGCTTCGCCACTTGAGACAAACTCTCATGTGGTCAACTTTTGAATCTGTCGGAACTGTTTCACGACAAATCGAATCTACTCAATGTCTACTCTCCAATAAAATTCCATATACTATTAACATCCTAGATGCCATCTAGAAGATCTCCCAAGTCATTACCTGTTAATCGTATATGGATTTTTATTTCGGATCATAAATGACTCATAGCCATTTCTCGGACTTAGGTCCACCATCTCTTCTTCGTAGTTTGTAGGTCTATCATATTCCATTAATATGACCTTTCATAACAAGATTGTCGTAACACACAGTGTGGAACACAACCTCGTATGCATGCGCTCTTAGTATGAGCTCAGAACATCATGATCTTGAATCATCAGCTTTTTCAAGCTGTGGAGCCTGACACCGAAAACACTTTCGGTTGCGCCACTCTGATGTCTGGAGAGAAAGTTCATCAACTTTTTCTTACTCTACTTTCTTTCTCACTTATACACTTGGATAAGAAAATATTTCTTTCACAAGGTATATCCCGGCAACGATTTTTCCTATGTCGTGAGACATGTACCCAACTAACTCTTTAGGTACGGTACACTACCAAGATTAATCCATTTTAGGTTTGATCACATCAAAAACCTAAATTGCTGAAACGACAATCTAGGCTAAAATCCATGCCATCACTTATATGGTATTGTCTTCATGGATTCAAATGGTTTCCCTATTTGCTAACGTGAGTGTTTACGTTTCTACCATATGAATCCAATGATCACAATAATTCGGTAAGAGATTATTTACCACACACTATCCGATAGGGTGTAATTACGACGTCCTAACACACCATAACACTATGGTGTTCCATGCGACGTAATTTGTGGAACTCTTCTCACAAGTCTTCCAATGATGTGCCAACATTATAACTCAAATCTTTATTTTCTCGATATGCATCGCGGGAATTTGATTTTCTTGTTAAGTTTATTTCCTACTTCATTCTGAACTTTGTTTGATCGAATCAAAATTTCAGACTAACATTCACCGGAGTGGATATCCATATATCTACTCGGAATAGTCATGAAGTATATGAAATAAAGATTTCCACTACACGTTAAAGTACTTCATTGATTCGCATACACCCATATGCATGATTCTTAACAAGCTATACTCAAAATGCTCAGTGAAGTTCACGAAATAAAGGTCTCCACTACCCGTCAATTACTTGATTGAACCACATACATCTCTATGTATGACTATCAATAAGTTATATGCCCGCTTTCCGAAAACGGTGTCACAGTTATTTTGCAAGTGTCAAAAGATCGGACTTGTAAATCCATCCGGTATGGAGCTAATGCATTGACTATAACATTGACATGACTAAACGGTAGTGCCACACATATGTGGTGTATTTATTAAGTTTGTATCCTTTGGCATTAATATTATGAATGTGTGAGCTTCTACCATCTAAATTCAAATCGACATATGATCATTACTTCATAAATATAGGACACCAAATTTTTCACTATCATGTATGAACAAGTCTCTCGCTAGAGGAGACACACTTGTAACGATCATACTAACAGGCGATCATAAACAATTTATTCAAATGGTAGATCTAGAGGGAGAGTGTCTATGGCCATCACAACAACTTGACTGCCATTATCAACACGCAATGTCGCCTCATCCTTTCAAGCTACTCAAGCAGTAAACCTGGTTTTCACAAAACATGACTAGTTCAAAACTTAGTCACTACTGCGAGTACTTGCTTAGCTAAAACATTCATAACATGTATATCATATATACACCATCATCATTCATGACTTCCGGCGATCTGTTTCATTTTCTTGGTACTTCCACCGTAATCAAGAACCATGAACGTGAACGATTCCCCTTACATGACATAGTCTATGATAGAGGATTTGCACTTGGCAACGATGTCTGTCATCCAGTGATTGAGCTGAGCGAGGCGTCTTAATGTTCATCAAGTATGAACATATGTCATTAGTATGACCGCCACGTGCTCTCTCAATGTGTATATTCTCTTCCATCTTGGTTGAGAAGACAATCAGTCAACGTACTGATAAACTTCATCAACCCAACGTTTGGGGTACCCCGAGTTTAGCGACCATATCATATGTCCGCGATCTAAAAAATCGTACCCACCGTTGGTTCTCTATGGCAGAGATCATAGCATACACTGGACTATGATGATATCCGCACAAAATCTGATAATCCAAATTATCTTTTGTCAGCGGAATCTCCGGGGTTATCTCCTAGCGGGTATTGTAACACAAAGAGCTAACAGTTCAAACAAGGAGTATCCTCAAGCTAAAGCATAAAACTATGAAGTTTGGACCCAACCTTTTAAGTTTCTCAATCGCAGGAATGCGCCTAATTTGAAAAGATGCTATCATAATGGTTAACATCTACAAAGGTTTGCAAAACAGACTATGTTCATTATATTCTGAGTTCTAGTATTTTAGAAAATAACTATCCGAACTCCCACTCAAACGAACATCCCTCCTGACCGTTTAAGCGATTACACGACCCCCATCCATTGCACCACCCCTCATCATCAGAGCCGGCGGCACAACTTCAAGAGTAGACAATTGTCCGCCACACCAATTTTGTGACTCGTGCTCGACCTTTCGGTCTCCCTGTTCCGAGGCCATATCTGCATATGCTAGGCTCGCCACCATAACCTCCACGCTGACGCTTGTGCAACATGGCTTACACCCACTGTATGCGAACGACGAGATGTCTGACACCGGATCATCACGGCCTGCCTCATAACGTAGAACTTTCTTGGTGGTGCGCGTTGGAGGGAGAACACTAGTGGTATTTTGAAGGGATCATCTTATATAGCTACCGCCGCGTAACTAATATATACTAATATATATATATAATCACACAATATAAGATGCACACAAAACATCAAATGTAATGCGACGTGATATGGTCCATGCGTCATGGTCTTCTTGGCGCCTGCAGTTCATAAACAATTTAATAAACCTACCTTGACCATATCACATAGCCCCTGCAAAATAAAGTTAGACGCTTCTACTTTATCTTTTGCGTATTTTACGTGGCTTGGGGCTGTCGTAAATAGAACCACTTCATACCTACGAACCTTATGACCACAAAAACGATCCAATAATTGCATGTTTAAGCATCCCTTTCGGACCCTCCGTTGAAAATGCAAGACCAACTAAAGAGAGAGAAACAGGCACCCGCCAGCCACAGATACGGTACAAGCCGTATGTCAGTTATTGGAACCAGTCTCGCGTAAGCGTACGCGTAAAGTCGGTCCGGGCCGCTTCATCAACTCGATGCCGCTGGAATCACAAGTGCACGCTAGAGGGTAGCAAATAACAGGAACAGTGCCCCCGTGCAGAACACGGGTTCTAACAGCGTACAACTATATCTACGATAGATCGGCTCTGATACCACTGAAGGGGATCGTGTGCAGAAAACAAATTTTTCCTAGCAACGATATCCTTAAACTAGCCAAGATCTACACTATGCAGATATAGTAGTACGTCGGAGATCGGAATACATACCCTGGTAGACCGAATAGCAGAGATTACGCTCCCGCACAAGCGTTGACGACGAAGACGACGTAGCCGACCTCTAGGTCGCAAATAACTCGGCGCGACGAAGACGACGAAGATGACCTCGAACTCGGGTGGAGGAAGTAGGCCTTCGAGCACCGCTAGCGCAGCACCTCGCAGGGTGTTACACACATACGGTGGAGACGACGGCCTCCGAAGCTCCAGTCCAGGACGAGCAGCGGAAGACTTGGACCGGAACACCAGCAGCGTGGCAGCGGGCTATGGTGGAAGAGATCCCCCTTCTCTACTCGGCGCAACTCCGACAAAGGGAATCACGAGATCGAGAGAGAATTAGGGAATTAATTGGTGAATTAAAAGGCCAGGGGTGCCCCTTCTTATATAGGCTTCCAGGGGGAGCCAGCCTTGCCAGCCAGGCAATGTGGGACTATCCCCCATTGCCTGGTGCAGCTAGGGCAGTGTGCCGGCCCTAGGTGGGCCCCATTTGGCCCACCTAGGCTGGCCCTCCCTCAATCCGAAGCCCTGGGGGGACTTCCCCCCCCCCCCTCATGGGCCTTCTTTCCACCAGAAGGCCCATTTAGGGAAACCAGCCTTTAAAAATTCGAAAATAAATACTCCCTCCGATCCATATTAGTGGGCACAACTTTATCTAGATACACATGTATCTAGTCTAAATACTTAACTAGATACATATGAATTTAGACAAAGCTATGCCCACTAATATGGATCTGAGGGAGTATATAAAATCATATTTAAACATTAATTACACTAATTAATATCAAACATATTTTATATAATTTATTCTAGCTCCGAAAACTATTTCGTCGTTGCCCGATCTCCATCGGACCATTCCCGGGACGTTCCCGGTGATCTCTTTCCTTTCCGGTTGTCTTGTCGAAACCCCTTAAGTGTGTTAACCTAGCGGTTCGATATAATAACAGGTACGGTCAAGACTCCTCTATGATCAACGAATAACTCGTAGGTCTGGACCCCATGAATTAATCCCTGTGATATAACGAATGACTTTCATCTATCAAAACTGGACGTATAGTCTTAAACCCTTTGTCATGGCGATACTTAGCGTGTCCGAGCATCATTCTCAGATATCTCCATACCTAGCATGATCTCGTTACCGACATCGCTATCTTCTACTCGTCTATGATATTATGTCAGCTGGTGACCTAGTCACATGTTTGCAAACTCATTTGACATAATCTCACCGAGTGGGCCCTAGAGTATCTATCTGGCTATGTGGACTGACAAATCCCGCTGTTGACCCCTCGTCTCAACTACCCCCTTCCGATACCCAAAAGTATCACCTTTCATTGTCACACTATATAAGATATGACGTTTGGTGCGATCAAAGTATCTTCCAGGGATAACAATAAGAGTTGGTCTCACGGTCTTAAGGCGTAATGACTATGTCCTATAAATACTGGGTATGTCCATCACATCGTTACACCTAACGATATGACTTCCATTGTCGACCGGCGCCATGCCCTATGATCGAAAACCTCGATCATCAATCGCGCAATGAAACTAGTCTTAGTAGAACCTACTAGGGATCTGGTTGTTTATCTACCACACTTGTATTAATGTTTTCGCTTAATACAGTTATAGCATGGTATAAAACATATAATGAACGATTGGGATATTGTCAATAAACTATGTTTATTAAGTGCCTCTAGTGCATATTCCCTTCACAAGGGTGGTAAGGCTGATGTCTGTCGGGCGGCCCAGATAGCTGACGTACAAGGAAGTGGGCGGACGGTCCAAGGAAGGCAGCAGATTGAAGCCTATCAAGTCCAAGATGGAAGGCGGCAACCAAAGCCGACTACAACTAGGACTCTGTTTACTTGCCGGCCAAGTACTTACCTTGTAACCCGGGATCTGGCCGCCTATATAAGCCGGCCACCGGGAGGCCTTTAGGGCCAAGCTCATCAACGCTTCAAAACGCATCATACCCATTGTAACATGTTCACGGCTATTTACCTCATATTGAATTATAGCAGCACATAGGATCTCGCCACCGCTGCGGGATCTAAACCTGGGTAAACTCGCCGTTGAACGGATAGACGTCGCCTATTCACCCCCCCCCCTCTAGGCGACGTATATCCGTTCAATTGGTATCAGAGCCTGGTTATCTCATTATTAGGACTAACCGCTTAGAGATAAAGATGTCGTTTAGAGATCTAGTGCACAATCCCACTTATAGATTCGATGGCACAAATTATGATGTTTGGAAAATTCGCATGCTTAATCTTTTTAGAGACATGGGTTCAAATTTAGAGAGTATTGTAGATATGGGTTTTTCTCCTCCAAAGGATTCACAAGAATTATCTTTAGAGGATGAGAAAAACTCTTATCTAGATACTCTAGCATCTAATGGTCTCATATGTGCTTTGAGCGATGTAGTGCTTGCGTCAATCATGCCTTTTCGGAGCGCTCATGAATTATGGACAAAACTTCAAGATATATATGAGGTGTCCAACATTTCCAAGGATGATTGTCCTCCTTCCACTTCCGGTCGTGATGAGCTCACGACTTCCTCCACTTCACCTACATGTGGTGTGCCACAAGGTAATGATATGGTGAGTGGTGATAGAAATTGCAATCTTGATGGTGAACCTACTATTGACTATACTTCACACTCATCTTTTTGCAATGCTCTATCTTTGGACTTAAGCACATATAGCACTCAAAATGTCATACATGCTAGTGTTGATAGTTCTTGCATATCATGTAGTAGTTGCTTAACTAAATCTCATGATGATATTCTTTCCTTGTCTTGTTGCCATGATCAAAGTGCTTCTATTTCCTCTAGTACTTGTGTGGCTAACAATGTAGAGGAATTCCAACAATTGTTGGAACAAGACTTGGACCTCAATGGTGTTTCAAGTAACTCTTCATCGTCTTCATCCACTACTCACCTTTGCCTTATGGCTAAGGAGTATAAGGTAGGTCCTACCGTGCACTCCAATATATCTCATGGTGATGATGATGATGATGATGTTGATGATGATACTAGTCTTGAAATCAAACAAGAAATTATTGCTTTTGATCATTTCATGACTAACTTGCAAGGAGTTGGCAAGAAACACTTTGGCTCTCTTATGAGCCGTATAGGTGAGCTTGAGGATGTTCTTGAGCTAAAAGGTGAGATTGATAGAGAAGATGCCTATGAAAAGGTATCTCTTCAATCATCTCTAGAAGATGAACAAGAAACTAATGCTCACCTTCAAGAGCAACTTGAAACTATCATGGAGTCTCATAACTCCAAAATTGCTAAACTCACTAAAGAACATGAACATGATATTGCTAAATGTAATGTGCTTAGTAAACAAAATGCTAAGTTAAATAATGAGCTTGTCATGTTGTCTCCTTCCACTTCTAATGATAATGATGCTTGTGCTACTAACTCCACTTTGTGTGAAGCATCTATTTTGAAGGAGAATGTTGAGCTAAGGGCTCAACTTGATTTGCTAACTAGCAAGTATGGGATATTGGAAGAAAATCATGAAAAGCTTTCAAGTTCTAATGAGGATCTTCTAGCATCCCATGCTAGTCTAAAGTTAGCTCATGAGGCGGTCACAACGAAGGTAAAATCTTGTGAGCCTCCTATGGTCACTAGCACAAACTCTACTACTAATGCTTTATTGCAATGTGCTAGTACTAGTAATTCTACATCACATACCATTGCTAAATCTTGTGATGAATTACATTCCTTGCGTTGTTGCTCTAACAATGTTGCATCTACTTCCTCTAGTATTTGTGTTGAAACTAACCATATAGAGGAACTCAAAGAGCTCAAGGCACAAGTCACTTCTTTTAAGAGAGACTTGAAGAAGTGTCATGAAGGGAAGTCCACCCTCGACAACATGTTGAGAGTGCAACAACTTCCTCATGACAAGAGTGGACTTGGATTCAACTCCAATAACAAGAACAAGTCCAATGTCAAGAAGAAGCACAAGTTCATCAAGAAGAAGGGCCAAGAACAAGTTATTGATTCGGCCAAGATTGTGTGCTTCAAGTGCAAGGTTGAAGGGCACCATGTGAGATCTTGCCCTTTGAAGAAGAAGCCTCTTAGTGAGAAGCAACAAGGGAAGCAACCTCAAGTTCAAACTCAAGCTTCCCAAGTTGAAGAACCTTCCCTTCCCAAGAAGAAAGGTAAAAGCCGCCTTTGCTACAAATGTCGTGGGAAGGATCACTTTGCTTATTCATGCACTCATGGTACCTTATCCAACCCTCCTACTATTGATAATTTTCATTCTCTTCGGAAGGATAAGGTTGGCAATGTGTTTGCCAAAATCTATTGGTACTCAAAGTGGTGTCAAGAAAAGAACCATTTGGGTAGCCAAACCTATTGTGACTAACCTCTTAGGACCCAACTTAGTTGGGGACCAACAAGCTCAAACTTGATCAATAGGTGTAAACGGAGGACATTGGAGACTTGACTACATCATGAAGAATTAAGGGATCTTCATCAATCATATTCTCTCAAGTCAAGTCAATTGGATTATATTGTCTTAGCATATATCCAATGCTCCTCCTTGCGGTAACTTGTATTTAACTCATATGTACTCATTGAAAGTTACTTGCACCCTTACATGTGTTTGGTTTTGTGCCTTACTATTGTTTCATATGTGTTGTGCACTCTACTTACTTATGTTGAGTAATCAAGCTTGTGTATGTTGGTTTGCACACCATGTATGCTTGAGCCTCTTGTCTATTTTGTTTTTAATCTTCATTGGCTCTTTTAGGGATTTTAATGGACTATCCCATTTTGGGGGAGTAATGTGCTCTTTGGTAACTCACCCCCTTAAAATGTGTATTCATGAGGAATACCACTTAGTAGTGATATTTCAATATTATCTACTCTCTTTGTGGTATACTCATGAGAAATTCAAATTCAAATGTCCATTAATTATCTCTTGTTGGATTTCTCTTGCCTCTTGTTTAAAAGAATGGATTATCACATTATGGGGGAGTAATAAGCTATGTGCATATTACAAGCCTAGAAAATGTGAACATGAGAGGTAGTGTCACCTAGAGTTGATATTGTTGATTATCTTGTTCCTAGGTGGCATGGTACTCAAACAAGTTCCATATTTGCTTAAATGCATTTTGATCAACCATCTTTTGGTATCTTGTTTGTGAGAAAGTTTCTTGATGCCTAGAATGATCATTGAATATGGGAAGTCATCAAGAATATCTAGATAAGCATGTTTTTCAAATCTTTTATTTTGCCACATGCTTATGTTTTGTGAATATGATCTTGAATACATATATGTCATGTACCACCGAGAAATATCTCCATACAATCATTGTCTTTGACAAGTGATAATTATATTGGTGGTAAAATTATTGATCATATTTACATTGGCTATTGTTAATAAATTGTCTTATCTTGATCACCAAGCTTTGTTTTGATTTAACCACCCATTTGTCTTCTTTGCTTCATTTGGATCTTTTTGTTGCTCTACTCATAATTTGTGTTATGCTTTATTGAGTTAGGACAAGCAAGGATCCCATTGTTGTGCAATTACATTCGAAGACTTAATTCTAAGTAATGCACTATTCTTGGGGGAGCTATCCTACATTGAGTAGAACATCATCCTTTTAATTGTTATCGGGTCTTATTGTATTTCTTGAACTTTGTATTCAAAAAGATATATGGAGGGTAATGATCCCACTTGTGTGCATTTTGTATTTACATAAAAGATCTTAAAAATGCACTAATCATGGGGAAGCTACTCTATACTCTTTAGAACACTATTCTTTAAATTGGTTTTTAAATTGGTTTTGTATCTTATTGCTCTTCTTGAACATGACTAATTGGTTAACAATATATATGGAAAGTGATGATCCCATTTTTGTGCATTTTGTATTCAAATACAAGATCATAAGTAATGCACAAATCTTGGGGGAGCAATCCTATATGTTGTTCAATATTAGTTGTCTTCAATTGGTTTTTGTTCCCGATGACATGTCACTTTGAAAGACAAACATTTTTCGTCTTGGTACTTTCTGCCATCATGAAAAGTGTAGAGGGATAGGTTTATTTGTTGAACCCTTACTCTTCTTTGTGGAGTTGGCTATCTCATCCCATGGTTCCTAGTCTACCTTTTTGGATGAGATAAACCTTCGAGCATGCTTGGTTGATTTATTTCTTATGCTCATTGGTTTAGCCTTGACCTTGATTTCATTTGATATCTTTTCAAATTGGTTTCTCCAATCATGTGTTGGTTTGAGTCTTTTGATACAATGAGGACAAATCCTTCTCTTGCCACACTTTTGTGTAGCTTCTTGATTTAATTTGTGTTTTGTCCAAATTGTATCTCGCTTGGTTCTTGAAATTTTTGTGCATGCATATTTACTATTTGTATATCTTATAGCATGTTTACTTTCGTTGATCCAATATATAGGATAAACTCCATCAAATCCTAAATGGCTAAGATGTGCATGAAATTCTATTTCATATCAATATGCACATATTTATGTGGAGTTTGTCCTATGTATTGTAGTTGGACTAACTACTTTGGACCCAATTAGTTTGGGTACCATTGTGTACTTGATTTGTTTTAGGTACATGAGAGATGCATTGGAAGCTTGCCTCTATTTAAAGAAGATGTCTTCACCATGTGCTTCTTGGAGTCAAGCTTGGATGATTGTGAACTCTCATCTTCTACACCATCAATGCTATCTCGGTAACAAGTATCTAACTCATGCATATACTTCTAGCTCTCAACCTTGTGTAGGTTGTTCTTTGGCATGAGTTTCTCTAAGTTGCATTTGATATGGTTTTTGCAAAGTTTCTTTCAAAACATCTTCATTGCAAATGTGAGTTAGCCGGGATGATTAAACATCAAGGGGAATATATATTTATATATAATCATTTTCATGATTCTCGGATCCCCAATATGTTAATCTAGCAATTTCATTTCAAAGTCTCTCATATGCAATATTGATGAATTCTCATAAATCATTTGCCTTATGCGATATTTGTTTTGTGTCTCAAAGTATCCCAACTATCACTTATCCTATGTCGATATTTATGATGCTTTGAGAACTTGGTGTTGGAAGTTCATCTATACCCTTTAAGAATAATTTGAGCTATGTGCTTTGCTTTTAAGCAAAAATTCTTATCGGTGTATTTATGACTTCCTCTTGGATACCATGTGCTTTACCTTGTACCTACATTGTGTGTGCATGTTTCTTTGAGAACTTAGTGTCCACTTCGAAACTTATACATATGAAGGTAGTTACATATTTTATTGGTATTCAAAATCTTTAGTGATCACCTTTTATTACTTTCTTGATTCTTTGGTGATCTCTAAAAGGCACAAGCTTTGTTTTTCTATTGGTTTCACATTGCCTCTTAATAAGCTTGTGATCCTATTTGATTTATCATATTGGGTGTGCTTGTTTGCAAAATACATGATATGCACTATGTGCCTCATAATTTGAAAGACTATGATGTTGCTTAGGCTCATCCTTGTTTAGTCTCCTAAATTGTATTTCCATGTCACACCCATCCTTTCCCGGTTGAGCAAGCCTTTATTCAATCTTGCACCTTTTTGTGTTCAAAATTATCTAGGAGGGAGCGAGGATTCCATGTTATGCACACCATATTGAAATACAAATCTTTTCATTGTGCATGTACCTTGGGGAGTTCCCTCTTGATTTTTAGAACACTTGGTTGATCTTATCGTAACATCTTCTTGTGCTCAATTGGTTTTTGGATCCCTTGATTGCTTGCTTCTTTGTGAATGCTTTCCCCCTTTTGCAATTGGTATCCTTCCAGTGGATTTCAATTGGTATCTTTCTTGTGCAATTTTTGGATCCTCAATATAGTTTGATCCCCTTCATCCTCTCACATTGGATAAGTGCATTTGACTTCACTCATATCACGAGAAATGCATAAATCATGAAGGAGATCTTATTATGTTACCTTTCCAAAGCCTTTCGCCCATTTCGGCAATCGTTGCCAATGGGGGAGAAGTTTTGGAGGGTTGTATGGAATTGGCTTTTTACTTTGGCATCTACTTTGGTATCTTCTTAAGTATTTGCCTATTTTCCTTCCTTGCCTTTGCATTCGTTGCTTGGTTTTATATATATAGTGGAAACTCCACCATCGATAATGATCGATAATATATGCAATGAATTCATGTTCATACACACGCGCATAAATTATGGGGGAGTTTGCTCTATATATGTGGATGGACTAACATCACATACCTTTGTAGTATTTGATGTTAGTGCAACCATTCTTGTTCGTTAAATTTCATATTATAAACCCTCTCAAAAGAGATTGTCATCAATTACCAAAATGGGGGAGATTGAAAGAGCATTTTCTCTCATGTGTGGTTTTGGTAATTGAATGACAATCTCTATGGACTAATGTTTGCATTGAGATATCATTATAGATCATGTCCATGGAATTGTGGAGTTCATGTGTTGAACTCTTGAAGCTCATGTGTTGAGTGAAGCTTATTGCAAGTATGTCTTGAAGATTCAAGACATCATCTTAGTGAAGAAAAGATGAGTTGTGCAAGACCAAGAGAAGCTTCTTGAAGAGATCCTATGCTTGGTGCTTGCAATGGATACATGAAGATGGAGCTAAGCGAGACTCTCCCATTGTGAGCATGGGGGAGTATTTGGAGAAGTCTTCATCAAGCATGTGCTTGGACGCGCAATCAAGAAAGATGAACCACTTGAAGAGATCAAGATAGTCATCATCTAACTCAAGTGGAATGCTCAAGGCAAAGTTATGATCTTGATAGGGCTATAGGATAGATAGGCGTACTATCAAGAGGGGTTCTCAAGTTAGTCACTTGATCGCATTCTTGTGGAGAGCTCAAACCTTTGCATACTTGGCATATCATATTTCTTGGTTCTTATTTGGCTTTTATGTTGGTGAGGAATTAGAGCTTGGTTCATCTCCATGTCAAGCTCTTGTTCATCGAAATCGGTTTTACTTTGGACAACTTGTTGCGTTTTTGGTGGCGAAAATATTGCCGGTTCAACCATGAGGAAAGTCCCACACCTGGCAATCGGTTGAACCGGCAATATTTCCGCCACCGAAAACGCAACAAGTTGTCCAAAGTAAAACCGATTTCGATGAACAAGAGCTTGACATGGAGATGGACCAAGCTCTAATTCCTCACCAACATAAAAGCCAAATAAGAACCAAGAAATATGATATGTCAAGTATGCAAAGGTTTGAGCTCTCCACAAGAATGCGATCAAGTGACTAACTTGAGAACCCCTCTTGATAGTACGCATATCTATCCTATAGCCCTATCAAGATCATACCTTTGCCTTGAGCATTCCACTTGAGTTAGATGATGACTATCTTGATCTCTTCAAGTGGTTCATCTTTCTTGATTGCGCGTCCAAGCACATGTTTGATGAAGACTTCTCCAAATACTCCCCCATGCTCACAATGGGAGAGTCTCGCTTAGCTCCATCTTCATGTATCCATTGCAAGCACCAAGCATAGGATCTCTTCAAGAAGCTTCTCTTGGTCTTGCACAACTCATCTTTTCTTCACTAAGATGATGTCTTGAATCTTCAAGACATACTTGCAATAAGCTTCACTCAACACATGAGCTTCAAGAGTTCAACACATGAACTCCACAATTCCATGGACATGATCTATAATGATATCTCAATGCAAACATTAGTCCATAGAGATTGTCATTCAATTATCAAAAACACACATGAGGGAAAATGCTCTTTCAGCCGTGTTCCATCCCGTCCTCGACGAATCCAATCTTCTTCCCCACAATCCATACGTAGGCTAGAGGACCCCCGCCTCCTATCAACTATGCCGATACTACGACAACAATTGTTGATCATTTCAATTTTTTGGTTAATTATGTTAGGTTTCTGTACCATGAATCACTGAAGATGTCTTTCTTCTTATTTTTTTTAATTTAATAGACATCATAGCTTCATACGATCATTTTGAAAAGATCACCATGGCCGACAAACTTTGTTCAAGTAGCAGAAGTTGCTATCTTTAAACAAAATTTAAGTTCAAATACCATCACTGTGACACTTCCTAGTATTAAAACCAGCACATAGCAGAAAAACATATGTAGCCCTTAACTTTGTACATTTGGAAAATAAATTTTAAAGTTTAAAAAAAATCTGGAAAAGATATGTGCATGTAGCCACGGATATATCATACTATATAATATGCAAAATCTCAAATCTCAATCCAAAATAAGCTTAGATTTTACTATATGGAGCCACGGATATATCATATATGGAAAACATATGTGCATGTAGCCACGGTTATTACTATAATAGTCGACGGGGCATCGACTATTAGATTTTACCGTCGGAAATATGGGGATATCTAGTAGTGAAGCTGTAGTTTACGATGCACAAAAAAGAGAAATTGTAGATTGGATGTGTGAATAGTGCCCAACAAATCTTATCAGAATTAGTCTTTTTTGCATAGCCGAAACAAAAATAGTTTCAGATTGAAACTTTATACAAATTTAGAATACAGTATTGGCTACTTACATATTTATAATAACATTTTTTGAACTTCAGAATACTAGTTTCAAAGCTATAAAATAAAGTCCTACACATATGCCTTTTTCGGCCCACTTGAGCTTATCTGGAAAATATTATTGATCAGCACAATAATTCCAGAGATGTTTCACGAACACCGGCAACAAACAAAAAGGCATAACACATGACAAATCAAAACACTACACATGCCTAACTCAACAGATCTATTTGACAATGCCATAAGTGAACAAGATCATCAGGGCTGCACTCATTATGTGCTGTATTAGGCCATCTGATCAAGATGCTGATTTGACAACACCATTTAATCTAACTTCGTGTAATTGAATCCGCTGGCATCTTCTTGCTCGCCATCACTTGGAGCCAGGTCCTTCAACTATTTAATTCAGGGGGTCAAGAAATAAAAACAAAACAAAATCAGATATCTAGCTTAATTTGCAGATGGTAGTTTTGCAAACTGAAGATATACAGATACTGTTTCTAAACCAAGCATAATAATGACAGCAGGTAAAAAACAGTACCTTTGCTAGGTAAGCCTTATGGAATCTATAACCCTGAGAGAGCAAAAGAAACTCAATGTAAGATATCTACACTCTTCCTGAGATCCTGAATAGTTTCTTTATGTTAAGAAGACGTACTCTGTCAGTCCCATATAGGTAATCACAGTAGGTGAAAACGGAAGCAAAGTTGCTCTGGCTTTGGCCTCCAACATAGTGATGATAATCATGGTATTCTGCTCCTCCATAGAACGGAATATACTTTGTCAGGCTGAATGGGAAATCAAAGCTGCAAGATGACAAGATACAGTTGAGAAATGCCTTACGGCGTAGTCATGGACAGCTGTCACGTAAACAAAACCAGCTCGACATCTTCTAGCATAGCTATCCACACATTTTTATTATTTGGATTTCTAAGCTATTTACTAAAATCATTTCAATCATGCATTCCAGATGTGTAGTTTCTATCCCTTTCTCTTAGAACAGAGAAACTGTAATAAAGAAAGAAAAAAAATTTGCTAGAATTATCAAGTCACAAGAATTAAAACAACAGCCGCAAAAGCTTGAAAAGATAAAATGTTTCTATAGTGTTCATTTTTTGTCCTACTAAAGGGTGTCAGACATTGCTGAATTTCTATTTTAGTTTCTTCATTACCTTGTTCTTTCAAATTAAGATCCAGTTATGACTTTTCTAACCAATAGCTATGACCTTTCTAACGTTTTAAAAACCTTCAGGTAAGCGTTAGGATCTCCATGACTCAAAAGTGGGGAGTGAAACTACATATCCAGTACCATCGTCGAGTGAAGCTACATATTCAAGTAGGCCTGTGCAGCTCCCCACCCTTCAAAAGCAACTAGTACCAAATTGAGCTAACGTCTCAATCATACACCAGCTTCGTTCCAACAAATCCATCCATCACTAGAGTCTAGCAGCAAAATGTAATCTTTGCCAAATACTGCATTGTTGCTCAAATCGTCACATATCTATGTACAATTAGTGGCTGGACATTCCTAGAAATAATCCCCAAGCGAGAAAGTAGATAGATTCCTTACCCGCTATGCGTCTCGATGGCTTCCATCTGACGAAGTATAATCCATAGCCAGAGAGTAATCATGTGGCCAGGTGCAATGGCTGGCCCAACAAAGGAGGGGATGCCGAGTATGAGCACCTCCGCCCAGTGTGCGTATGGCGCTGCAAACCCAATGGGCGCCGTGTACTCATGGTGGATGCGATGGATCTTCTGGTAGCCCCACTCCCCGTGCAGGAGCCGGTGGATCCAGTAGTTGAGGTAGTCCTCAACCAGGAAGTAGACCAGCAGCTGCGCCCCTATCTCCCCCAGAGACGGCAGTGGCAAGCCGGTGTGGATTCCCACCATCTGCAGTAGTGATTACACAGATCATCAGTTTGTTTTCTAGTAGCTGCAAGGCGTGACATCATCAGTCCCATTTTTTTTGTTGATATATGCGAAAAAATGGGAAATCTTTGAAATGTGGATTTGTTCTACAGAGGTTTGCAGCAGAACCCAAATCACAGACAGATTCATTAAATCTCACACCTAGGAGCACACAGATCAAAAGGGCACGCGCACGGGAATCACAATTCTAACTTGTAAAGTAGTAAGAACATGCGACGGAATCTGCCATCCCCCAAATCTCCGTACGCATTGCGCAGATTTTAATACACCAGAAGAAGAACGAGAGCGGAGAGAGAGAAGCGGGCGGCGGAACGGACCTTGACGGCGGGGTAGGAGAGGAGCTGGAGCGGTCCGATGACGAGGAAGAAGATGCGCATGACGTCCGCGTAGCACCTGATGAACTCGGCCCTCGAGAGCCGCACCCGGGGCTGCAGCTTGTAGGGCTGCACGGCCCGCGGCGCGCGGAGCTCGAGGAGCGCGACGGGGAGCGGCGCGAGCGTGAAGACGACGAGGAGGAAGAGGATGTTGAGGCAGTAGAGGTAGTAGTCGGGCGCGTCCGCGGTCCACCGGAACCAGAGCGCCTCGGCCGCCGTCATGGCGCGGCCCAGCGCCGCCTCCGCCTCCGCCGCCGTGGCCCACGGGAGCATCTCGCCTCGTCTCGTCTCTCCGGCCGGAAGCAGGGACCCGTCCGCAAAAATACAGAGAGACCAATCTCGCTCCTCGGACACCTCCCTCCACTAGTGTATACGTCGAGCCGCATGGGTGCCTCCGCTATTTCGGTGTAACTTGAGGGGCTGCGCGCATAGTATTTGCCACTCCGGTGAATCGGTTCACTGGGCGGCGAGTGGACGTCGTGCTCTCCCCTCCTTCATGCTCCGTGCGATGTTTCGCTGACAGGTAGGGACAGCGTGATATGGGCATTGTGGGCCGGCCGTGGTTTGTCATGTGCTGATGGTTTTCCGTCTACGTTGGATCTCACCTGCCACATGATGCCCGTGTGGCAGGCTGTGCATGCTCTGGATTTTGATACTCCGATCCGATCATTGTTGTTTGCTTGGAGCTATCTCATCCATGGTGACAAGGAGAGAAGGGCATGCAACCCTACGGGGCTAGGGGCAATCACCCCTAGCGCATTACTCAAGGCCTCAGGGAGTTGTAATATTTGTTCTGTTATTACTATCATCGATGTAGCCGAGGCAATGAAATCTTGATTTCTGCCACGAAGCTCCCCCTCGTTCTCGCCTTAGTTTTCGTGCTCTACCACCGAGCTTACATCGGCGAAGACGATGTGATCGGGAGGAAGGGCGTCGGTGAGGCTAGAGTGAGGCGACAACCAAGCAATTCACTTAACATGAGGAGGGGGGGTAGTAGGTTAGAGGGATGGTCTAGATCGGTGGAGGCCGCGATGTGAGAGGCAAAGCGATTAGGTGGCCGCGAGCGATAGTGGCACACAGTTCGTCCAATGATGGTTGTGGTGGCCTTTCTCACTCGTCTTTATCGTTTTGCTTGTCAAAAAACCGATTGACACTCATGCTATAGACGAATATCAACCCTAAACTCAAAGTGAGCCAATGCACCACATGCATATAGACATTCGGTCATGATGCATTATCGTTAAAAGCAGATCTTGCGACGTAAAACCCGACTGACTGAGCAAGCCTAAGCTTCCATTGTTGTACTGTACTTTCTCCGTTTGTGGATAAATATATTTCCAGACTTTGTTCTAAATCAAACATTTTTTAAATTTAACCAACTTTATAGAAAGTAGTAACACATAAATGATCTCAAATCAGCATGTTTGAAACTTCTCGAAAGAGTGGTCTACTGAGACTAATTTAATGCATATATCTTTTCTTATAAAGTTGATCAAATATTAATAAGTACACTGCTTCGGAGAGAGAAGGGGGGTGGGAGTGGGAGGAGGAGGGGGGCTACTTCGTCAAATCTCACTTCTTCATCTCTTCTCAGCAGGGCATCTGCCCTCACAAGGTTTCGTAGGTACTTTCGGTTACCTCGTGGTTTTCCCCGGTGTTATTCATGGACCTGGATGCAAATGGTATCTAGAATGCGATGCGTGTCCATCAGTCCATATACAGAAATCTCTCTCCCAACTTTCCATGTTGCAACGGAAAGCAACAGCCGGAAAGAAAAGAAAATGCGTGATCGATGTTCTTCCGATTGAGATTCGCTGCCGTGGTGTTGCATGTTCTTCCCGACGGAAGTCCATTTCTCGGTGGAGACTGCGCACACGTCATGTGCATGAGGACAAACTTGCCCGGTGAGCTGTCAATCCTGTCAACGATCAAAGCAGTTTTCAGTTCGCATCATACGCTCAAAGTACACCTTGGCTGCCGGTTTGTGATCCTGTTATGGGCGTCGCCGTATCGATTGTCGTGGTCTATTTTTAAACGGAAGCTTTACCTACTAAATCCAGCATAAAAAAGTGTGCAAAACGTCACATGTACTTGCCGAATGCACACACGACAGTTTACATATAACATGTCTGCAAAACTATCGTCTTGACGCTGCGACGGATTGGTGACGGACGAGCAGGATGACTATGTGGTCGTTTCGACCGACGGTCTCGCATTATGGTGGAAGTAACGGTCACGCAATTGTTCATATACTCGCACACACACTTATCTTTATGAACCAATACACGCACACCCTATCCCTATGAGCATCTTTGAGAGACTGAGCCGACGGGTCAGGTCTTGAGATTGACAAAGTCACCACATGCGACTCGCTGTCGACGGGAACGTCGCCTCCCACTAAATATCCTTCCGCCTAAATGAGAAACACCAGCGTCAAACCTGGAATTTGAACTCTGACGGGCTGGGGGTATAATCACCCACCTAACCATCTTGCCACAACCAAGTTCTCGGAAGCAACAGTCTTAGAAGACTAGGTTGTGCCTTTACGGAATTTTTGGGTGCAACTTGGGTTGTGTGCGTTATGCGTGCTCTGTACTCCCGGTTATATTTAATTTGTACTCCCTCCGTTTAAAAATAAGTGTCTCAAGTTTGCTTAAAAGTGGATGTATCTATATATGAAACATGTCTAGATACATTCATTTTTGAGCAAATTTGAGACACTTATTTTGGGACGGAGGGAGCATATTTTTTCATGTACTTTATACTTCTTATTCTGTTTACTTTGTACACTGTCTTCTTTGTGATTTTGTACTCATGTTCTGTATACTTTGTACACCGTATTGTGTGGGTTATGACTCTCAATTCTGTATAATTTGTGCACCATCTCTTTATGTATTTTATACTCTCTGTTCCATGTACTTTACACACCATCTTCCGTACTTCACGGTCTTCTGTATTTTGTACACCAGTTCTGTATATTTTGTATGTCTATTTTATGTGTTTTGTACACCGTCATGTGTACTTACGAGAGAGAAAAGTTGAAGAACCTTTGAATTATGCTCTCGCTCGCTTTGTACTCCCTTCCTTTTAAATATAAGATATTTTAGGTTTTATCTAGATTCACACATATCTATATATATCTAGACATGTTTTAATATTTATGTTCACTCATTTGAATATGTATCTAGTCAACATGTATAATGTTTAAAACATCTTGTTTTAAAAAACCGAGAGAGTAGCTCGTAAGCTAAGCTCACGCGCGGCCGGCCTTGTAAGCTAGTTCATGCTCTTGCTGCGCTCGCTCGCTCATGAGAAGCTGTACGTAATCCATTTGTCGTACATACGGAGTGGTATCCCACTATCCCTAGTGAATCGACCTTCATAAAGGAACCCTTTTCCTAGTCCTAACCCCAATCAAACAGGCCAATTTTAGCAAATCTAAAAAAAATATTAAGGATGCGCAAAGCAAAAAAATAATACCAAACAATCGACGGAGCAGCAGGAACTACCACTACCATAGACCACACCCAGACTGTCAAAAAGGTACTCCAAGAACGACACCTTCCAAAAGGGAACCATGCAGGAACACCGTTCGTCACATGATCATCGATCATGGATTTACACCCCGAGAAAGTCTGACTGAACTCCATAGTCCATACAGCAGCGTCTTCAACAAGGAGACGAATAGCCGCCATTGCTAGGTACAATGAGTGAAGGTCAGAACTATGGTGTTCACCCGGAAAGTCAAAACATTGGGCCCAGCGCACCACCAAGAAGAAGTCCTCTTGTGTTGGCGCCCCCGTTTACCGAGACTACTGCCAAACACGATCATCCGGTACATAATTTTCACCACATCTAGGGGATGCACCGCCGCAGGCCTGCAAGGGAAAAATATTGGCAACCAAACACAGCCGCTCTTGTTCCTCGACAGGCCTGTATGGGGTAAATGTTTTCAAAGAAACAACGCCGCTCTTCATCCTCTTGGACACGAGGCAGATGTGCAGAACCACACGCACACGTGAGCGGCAGAACAGGATGGGCGCCTTGCATACATCTCTCTCGTCCTTTTCGAAGCAAAGCTTATCAACGGAAGATGGGTAGCATGGCGTGGCCGCGGCGCCCATCCTCGCATGATCAGCAGTGATTCAGTGGACTGTCGGGACGAGAACGAGGCAGGCTCATGCAGAGAGACATGATCAGTAGTGTGTATGGAACCGGCGTATGCTTATGACAAGTCGTTTCGGTTCGACAGTTGCATGTTGCACTAAAAGTTTCTCACACCTCAGCCTATGAATGCTATAGACGGAGTTCGGGTGGTCTACCTAGCAGGATAATTCCGCGTGCCTTGGCAAATGGCAAGAGGGATTCTCAGCCTATAGCCGAATCGTACTTGTTGCCTGGATTTTTCTGGCAAACTGTGACACTCCTTGGAATTAAGCTAATCACCTACTGTCTTATGCTGACTCCAACGGAGAGAACCAAACGGACATCGACTTTATCCGTGTGTGTCGCCGAACGGACAGGGGTCTGACCCATGTCCGCTCCTTTTTTGCCACTGCACCCAACGGACCGACGCATCCGGTACGCCCGGTCACACATTTTTTCATTTTCAATTTTTTACATTTCCGAAGATTTGAATACACATGGAGCTGGCCGCCGGTGGCGAAGCGCCAGTGAGCTTTTTACAACTCTAAACGGACAGTTCCAGGGATGCTCATCCGTACTACTTAAAACCCCAATAGTACCACAGTTGCTAAGAGGATTCAGACTTTCAGGGTACCCATCCCCATTGTTATCATGCAGTACAAGGAATAATGTTGTGTGAGGATAAGTACGCTGAAAGATATACCATACCCTAGTCCAATAGTATCCAAAGGACGGTTTAAGAATTGAAAGTGCTTTCGGAAAAGAAGAATGATCTTACTAACATGGCTACATCAAGAAAAGTCTGCCACAGTAATGTTCATCTCACTTTCAAATTTCCACTGAACTAACTGCAGGCCAAGGCCATGCAGCTCTGTGTATGGAACGGTAGATAGTAGAAGCTGCTCAACTTCTCCAGAGAATGGCATTTACTAGAAGAGAGACAGCTGAAGGATTGATATTTACCCGATGGATCACATGCAGCTGGCCATTTCAGGAGAATATTATTTGAGGATTAGTTCGATGCTGCCTGAATTGTCTCCGCAGACAAGTCGCTACTTGAGATATTCATGACGAGTTCTTCCCCGTCTGCAGGCAGTAAATGAAGAAAACAGAAAACTCATTCTTTGTCCAGGTAGTAAAGACAGAAGAAAAGTTGGCAGTAGTTAGAAGCAACAAACCAGCATTTCGTGGTCGCCTGTTATTTCTTCGATCACCTCATCAAGAACTTTCTCCGCGCTGTTCGGAACAAGTGCTGCGAAAGCTGCTTGTTCCAACCCTGAACGATAAGAAACAGCTCGTCAGTCTAATCAGAGGTGGCCTGAGACGAAGCACCCAAAAAAATTGATTTATCCAATCACATAATAATTTCTTTGTGTGTAGAAAGAAACTACATTCTCTTACAGTTCCATAACTTCGCTTGACAATGGAGTATTGGACTTGGGAGTTACCTGTTTCCGGGAAGGCATTGATGAACATCATCATCTCCTCACCAGTCAGACCCGAAAAGATGCATATTCTTTGTGGTGATTTCGCTGTCTGAGAATGTAAGACGTATGTTAATATAACTAGCGCCCCACATCCAACTTCAAGGCTAGGAAGCAAGAGATTGACAGGCATTTTGCAAGCCTGTAATTTCAGTTAAGAGTGATATGTATGTGCAAATACCATTACCTTGACAGCTTCTACATTAGGCTGCTCAGTGTGCATGGCATCCCACAAAGTTTGTTTCCTCATTTCTTCAGTGCAATGAATCACCTGAGACACGAACAAGAGTTCGCTGAACCTTCAGGACAGCATTGTAGACTTTGTAGAGTAGTTTCATCTCACATGATTGTTTCTGAATAAGACCAAGCTTTGGCTACTCTCTTTTCGTGCCTTTTTCAAGACTCTAGAGAGTACCCTATTTTTAAACAGTAAAGACTCCTATTTGTGCAACATCTGCAATTACATGTACTCTCTCCATCTTGAAACATATGAAGTTTCTTATATTCTGAGACAGAGGAAGTACTAAACAAGTAGGCATGTTCTTTTTCTCGATGAATCAAAGTTATAGGAAGACAGACTTAATTACCTTGAGAAAATCACCGTCCAGCTCTTTCAGGAACTCCTGAATCTGCACTAGTTACAAAAATTCACACAAATACTCGAATATATATTAACATTATATCATCCAATATCGTCATGCAAGTATCACCAATTCTCAATCAATCATGTGAAACAAATTACCTTGCCGGTCTCGCCTTCCTCGAACCCAATGAGCAATAGTGCCTGTAACAGGGGTAAGGAGTTCAGTGAGATCATCAGATGATCATCATCTTAGCATTTCTATGTAGAAAAAAACACTACTATCTATCACTAGTAGTAACAGAAGATAAGTGCAGCGAAGGCGTGGAATAGCACTCAGTGCTCGCGCGCAACCGGCGGCGACTCACCGGCGGTCCGTACATGGGGTCCTCGGCGTTCAGAGGCACGAACTTAGAGTCCTCTCCCACCAGCTCCGCCGGGGCTCCTGGGACAAAGGATTCGCATCAGAGGCGTGGAGAGAAACCGAGTACGTTGCACCTGCTTGCCGACGCGGAAGCACCTCCGGGAGGCAGCGACGATCGGAGCTGGGACAGGCGCCATTTTCTCCTCGGAGACGACGCGGCCACGGACACGGGGGTTTGGAGCGAGACGCGGAGGGAGGGGGTGCCGGGGATGGAGAGTATTTGGAGGTGGAGCACGGGGGCGGGCGGAGGAATCATCGGTGCCGGCGGCGAGGTTATCCTCTTCTCTTTAGTTTCGTTGGCGTTGATGCGTGAGCTTCGCTAATTTAGTGTTAACGCTGCCACACAATGTTAGTCGTCCGATCCACGCGTAGGGCTCAGATTGACTGTTGGTAAATGCCGGGCAGTCCTTGCTTGTCATCGTCGATTTCGTCCAGTTGCACAATCCAGTACTCTCCTCTACATAAAGTTTCACTATCTTGGATGGTACCAACAAGATTTATGGTGAATTTGAACTTCACAAGAGTTAGTTGGGGATTGCAATAATTAATAAAAAAATGGCGAAATCATAATTTTTAAAGGAGAAAAGATGGTGAATTAGAACTTCACAACCTTGGTAACACTACGGGTGGAAATAGATCGGATGCGGATCGGATAGTGCCATTCCCACATTTGTTTTCATATTTTTTTAAATGATTATGAATACGGATGCAGACCGGATGTTTTCTCAATTTGGAACGGATACGAAGATAACGAAATAATAGACTCATGTCTTAGAACGAGACAATATAGTGTTATGGTGATAAATATAGCTATATAATTCTCCCTCTGTTCTGAATTAATACACATGTATGTGGGTATTGTGTTCCTCTTGAGGGCATTATTGTGGTCCTCCTCCCTCCACCAGGGTTATGTGTGAAATCCTTGGTTGTATCTTCGGTCTAAGTGGTGACGGTGTGTTGCGGTGTCATCCTCTTGAGAGCGTCGTTAGAGAGCTCAGATATCTTCTGGTCACAAGGTTTTGTCTTCGATGGACATGCTCTGATCATGTCTCGAAGTTCCTTTTGGTACTTGAGTGGTGTGATCTCGACTGCCTCCTACCATATACCTCCCGAGTTAGTTGTCAACGTCTTCAGTTCTCGTTATCCGCTGACATGATCGTACTCCATGACAGTGAACGAGTGAGCAGACGACGATAGATTGGTTCAGTGTAGCGATGTACGATGGTTTTCCATAGAGGCGTGATATCACTTATAATCGGTACTCTAGGATACACTTGATTGATATCATGTTTACTCTTGGAAAAAATCTATTTTAAACTCTGAAGTGGTAGAGGTTCGGCGAAACGAACCCTGAACTTTAATTCCCTGTCGTTTGTACTCCGAACTTGCGAATCCTGGTCTAAATCAAACCCTGTAGATGTTTGACATGTGGGGAGGAAAAGCATCCCGGTCAGGATTTTACATTGTCTCACTGACAAGCGGACCGACATGTCATATTCATCTATGTCCATCTAAAAAAACAGATATTTTTGGATCAAGCCCCGTGCGCCGCGGCGCTACGTCAGGGACGGCAATGCTGGCGCAGGACGCGGGGACGGTGTTGCGTAGGACGGGAACGCGCTCGCGAGACACAGGGATGGCGACGCGGTGCTGCGCAAGACGGGGACGGTGACGCTAGCGCAGGATGCTAGGACCGTGGGACAGCGAAGCGGCGTTGTGCGTGTTACGCCTCATGTGCCAACCCCCCTCTCTTCGAAGACATACTCGCCCACGGTGTGTCCCCGGAGCGCGTCGCCTTCTCCCTCCTCCTCCTCCACATCTACGCCTCTCATCTGAAACGGCGCACACGCTCACGCTAGCTCCCGACACCCGCATTCTTTTCCCCACATCAGATCAGCCCCTCGCGCATGTAGCACGCAATGACCCCGTAGTAGACCAGCATGGAAGATAATGAACAAGCTTTGTACCCGCATCAGATCAGATCAACCCCTCGCGCCCATCCCCACGTCAGACCAGCCCCTTACGCCCAGCCTTGTCGACCTCGTCTTCTCCTTCTGCCACGCGTGCCGGCTCCGTGGCACACTCCAGGTGCTCGACCAAATGCGAGCTCTCGGGTACCCGCTCACCACATCACACGACACCATCGGGGACACGAACACGCTCATCGACTCGAGGACACTGAGATAAAGGAGGAAGATGAATATGACAGTGTGGGGCAATGTAGTCAGTGAGAGTGGTAATTGAGATTTTTTATATTTTTTGCTGTCAGAAACAGGTTTAGAGTTTGATTTAGACCAGGATTCACATGTTCGGGCACAAACTATAGGAAATTAGAGCTCAGGATTCATTGTCACTTTAGGATTTAAAATATACTTTTTCCTTTACTCTTTCCGATACATCCCAGCAGCGAAGGGTCACCGGAGAGTCAACTTCTTCCAACATCGAAGACGATAACGATTTATCGCCAGGAGCCTAGGAATCAGGCTGGTGGCGGGTAAAAATAACTGTTCGCGCCGGACGCGAATACCGATGCCCGATGTAGTCCCAGCCCAGCCCACGCCGCAACTGCGACACGCGTCCCAGCCTCCGTCTTCCCCACGCCTCCCAAGTCCCAACGACCTCGCTCAAAAGCCGCCGCCGCCTAGAGCCGTCCACCGCCGCCGCCATGGGGAGGCGATCCGGGGGCAGGAAGCTGCCCTTCTTCGCCTCCGCCGCCTCCACCTCCTCCTCCACTAAGCGCACACGCTCCGCTCGCCGCCTCCCTTCCCTCCCCAAGCCCGCCTCGCCGCCGCCTCCCCGCTACCCGACCTCTCCACACTCCGCGGCGCAGACCACCACGCCTCCGCCCGCCCTCTCCGCTGCCGCTTCCGGTGGCGGCGGTGCCGCCGCGGCCGCCGGGTCCGGAAAGGTGGGGAAGAAGAAGGCCGGCGCGCGCCTGTGGATGCGGCTTGACCGGTGGGGATCCTCCGAGATCCTGGAGCTCGACAAGGCCTCCATCATCCAGCGAGCAGGCGTGCCCCCGCGCGACCTCCGCATCCTCGGCCCCATCTTCTCCCACTCCTCCAGCATCCTCGGTGAGCGCGCGCACGCCCTCCCAATTTCGGTACACCGATCGCTACTATTAGGGTCCCTCGCGGCTTTGGCGTATGTATGTATGTATGTATGTATGTATACTGATACATGGACTAATTAATTACGCAGCTAGGGAGAAGGCGATGGTGATCAACCTAGAGTTCATCAGGGCGATCGTTACCGCCGAGGAGGTCCTCCTGTTGGACCCTCTCGCGCACGAGGTGCTCCCTTTCGTCGACCAATTGAGGCAGCATCTCCCTCTCAGGAGCCTGGTGGTAGGTGGGAATGGTGGTGAAGGCCATGGGGAGAAGCAGGATGGCTCGCCTGGGAATCGAGTGCCCTGTCTCAACGAGGCGACAGGCGCAGAGCATGAGTTGCCGTTCGAGTTCCAGGTGCTGGAGCTCGGGCTCGAGGCTCTCTGCTCCACTTTGGACCTGAGTGTGGCTGATCTTGAGAGGCATGCTATCCCTGTACTAGATGAGCTCACAAAGAATGTGAGCCAACGGAACCTGGAGCGTGTGCGGAGCCTCAAGAGTGACCTTACCCGTTTGCTTGCCCGTGTTCAGAAGGTATCTTTACAGAGAAACGTATATGTGCAAACTTCCTTATTAATCTGTCTGCAGTCCAAACCTTCTATTGCCTGAACACTGTTTGTTATCATGTACACATTGATTCACAGATCTAAAGTTGTAGTGCTGCTATGCCATTTATGCTCCTCTCGGACCCTTGAATTTAGTTACCAAGACAATACTAGTCGATTCGACCGTCTGTTTGTTCTAAGCGCAATTAAGATTTATAGGTTATAATAACTAAAGGTTTAGTTACAACATTTATCATTTATATAGTAGGGTCATACACCTGGTCACCAATTGAAGTGTGTTCTTATGTAGCCAGGTGCACATTAAGGAATTACTATTTTGGGAACTGTTTTCATGCAAATTTTCAAAGAAAAGAATGTCTTCTTGGGATTAGTAAAGATGAATTCATTTGATTCCAGTTCTGATTGAATTGTTAGATAAACAATCTGCAATTATAGAACAAAAAGATATCATAAACAGCTGAGCATTTTGTTTCTTGCCATTAAGTTTATATTTTCCTTCTATCCTTGTTAAGCTTCTCGATCTTATTGCTTACATTGTATTGCTGCTGTGTATTTCTGTCGTAGTTTTGAGATCCGTGATGGCTGATGAGAACTGCTGCTCAAAACTGGGTCTTCTTCTGAAGCTATTATTTTTTATGTCGTGTCTTTTTAGGTCAGAGATGAGATAGAACATCTTCTAGATGATAATGAAGACATGGCACATCTGTATCTAACACGGAAGCAAGCACAGAATCAGCAGGTTGATGCTATAATGACATCTGCTGCTTCCAATAGCATTGTTCCTGCAGGAGCAAGTCTGCACAGGCTGAACTCTAGTTTTCGGCGTAGCGTGAGCATTGCTACTAGTATGTATTTGGATAATGACGTGGAAGACCTAGAGATGTTGCTTGAGGCCTACTTCATGCAACTGGATGGGATTCGCAACAGAATTTTATCGGTTAGTACGATTTTTGACATAGCCTTGTTATTGTTCTCTTGAGCTCGCGAAGCCTTGCTTAATTCTTGATATTGCACTTATTCGGTTCAGAGTCGTCATGTAGAGTTTAGTTGTTGTTTCGTTGCTAAGAGTTTCATGCACAGATCAATTGAAATTTGTTCTGCAGAAAATAAGTGTCAGTTGATATGTGGGGTAGCAACTTATTATATACTGAATGGTCATATTTTTAGTTAAGTTGCTTGGGTCATACTCACCTTGTTGTGGACATTAATTTCTCCTTTGGAAATTAACAGGTTCGAGAGTATATTGATGACACAGAAGACTACGTCAACATTCAACTCGACAACCAGCGCAATGAACTCATTCAGCTTCAGCTTACGTTGACCATTGCATCCTTTGGCATTGCTATCAATACCCTCATTGCTGGGGCATTTGCGATGAACATACCATGTTATCTTTATGACACGGATGGCAGCTTCTTTTGGCCGTTTGTCGGAGGTACCTCGTCAGGCTGCTTTGTGATCTCCATCATTTTGTTATGGTACGCCTGGTGGAAGAAGTTGCTCGGTCCTTGAATACAGAGTGAAGCCAAGCAATAAAATGGTGAGAGCTTGCCATTGTGAAGGTGGCAAGGAGCGTCACTTAGCGAGCACTTGAAGGACATAGGAGCACCATGGGATTAGGGAGAAAACTTTAATGTGTTTATATTTTAGAGTAAGTATTAGATAATAGTATTATGCTGTGATCTTTTATTGCCATAAAGTATACAGCTGCCTTTTGGGAGTAAGTTATCGATCACCTGTTTTTTCATCGATTTCTCAGATGTGGCTGTTGTTGCATCTGGATGTTAGAAAATCGGTGTCAGTGTCTCAACGAAAACATGTTCTCTATAACATGTCATGTTCTACCCTATTTCTTAAGTAATTCTTTTATATGCACAGAGTACGCAAATAAAAAAAAGGAGGCAGCGTCTTCAGCACAAACTTCACAAGGTATGCCATCACAAATGGCTTTCGCTGGAACCAAAACCAGTGCATCTCTTCCGTTCCATAAGAATCCTGGCGGGAGCTTTTGAAGATAAATTAAGACCACATGACATTGTTTCATCATGCCACATGGAATAATGTGGAGACCGTGTTGATCAAAGATCAGCAGATTAAGCATCAAGAGGGCAACCTGCTACATGTCCTAGATTGGTCTCGAGGTGGCAAAGAGAAACAGCACTCTGTGAGGAGCTAAACAAAATGAAGTGGTGATGCGATGAACTATTATCACAAGACGATCCAGAGAATGTACACTAAGAATAATCTAATCTTATACCTTGCTATCAGTACACTAGTAACCATGTTTGAATCTAAAAGTTCTTTTTTGAGAGAATGCAGAAGAAACAGCTACAGTTTGATCGTGGCTGCTGTTTTCTTGTCTTCCTTCTTTTTGTCTCCGTGTCTT
Organism: Poa annua; assembly: GCA_026929855.1. Lineage (NCBI taxonomy): Eukaryota > Viridiplantae > Streptophyta > Magnoliopsida > Poales > Poaceae > Poa > Poa annua. Next base: position 69,992,132 of record CM049431.1, on the reverse strand, counting down.
CCTGACTCAAGTACAGTTTCAGAAAGAGCTAGGAACCGATAATGGAGCAAGGGAATTTGCAGGGAGGGTAACACCGCCGCCTCGGAGAGACACCGTGGGTCTGCTCCAGTTGTCCATGGCTATTGAGTTTGAATCGAAAAATACCACGACGACGGTTATGTCATCATGGAAGTGGCGCCTTACTCCACGGTCAATTTTCTTGAGATCAGAATACCGCATCTCCCTCTTCTTCGCTGCTTCCTGCATTGCAGTCTTCACTAGCTTTCGAGCAATCCCCTGGTTCATAGAAGTTACAATGACATTAACAAATAAGAAAACAATGTGTTCAACTAAACAACAAAGAGTATATGATTAAACATAATGAAGCTGGGTTGTACTGAGACGGATCTATAGTGATTGCCATATTTCAGGACGGCGGGAGTAATATAAACCTATCAGTTGTAAAGTAGCTCATTCACACTGTTCATCATCTAGAATGCAGATGTTGAAGAGATCTACAGACTATTCACTAAAAATAAGATACCAATAAGTGAGCAACTACGCATTCCTAAATTAGGAACAGTTGGATTTAAACATATACTATCATTCAATTCAACAACTAGGGGTTCCAGTGAAGTGACATGAAGACGGTTTAGCCATAAAAAAACCTGCCAGATTGGCCAGAACATGATCCAATCCAAGAGAGCGGAGAATCACAAACTTCTAAGAACTCAACCACATTGTTGTCTTCTCAAACTAAACTTTGCTATATCCAAATATAAATATCTAAATATCAAACAATGAGAAACTGCTACAAACTTGAGAACTTGATGCCATTTAATTCAGTTGCAACCATTGTGACATTGAACAATCAAAGGTGCCTTCATATCACAACATATGTACCATGTTCTTGCAGAACTTCTATTACATCTTAAAGAAACTTATAAACGAGTTCTAAAGGCGTTGAGAAATATTCTCTATTTACTTGCACAAACAAATCATGACCACTTACCTGGACAGAAACATCAATCATAGGACAATGATACTACTCAAAAAGCAGAAATAGCATGAACTAGCACTTAGCTTTCAAAGAATAAAGTAAACCAAGCTGAACATAGGAGAAGGACATACATTGCGAGGGCTACTGTGGACTAGCTCAACTGCTTTTTGATTACTAAGATGCTCCCAGAGTCCATCAGATGCAAAAATGATGAACTGATCAGTTAACTGTATTTGGTGTACAGTAATTGCTGGGTCAGAACTAAGAAGTGGTCGCCGGAAAGTTTCTGGAAGCCGAAACTTGCTGTGCAAAGGTTCCCTGTTGAACTCTGGTCTTTTCAGGTATACATCTCCAATAGACCTTGTTATCTGCAACAAATTATCATACAATGTGAGATGCATGGAAGAAGCAAATGTCATGCCATTTAAGAAGACATAGACAAATTGCAGAGTAACATGATTCGTCTACGGAATGCCCATGTAGATATATAATTGATAAGCACACCGACATATGTTTCAGAAATAAAGGTATGAATAATTTCATCTGGGGAGATCTGCACTAAGAAAAATGTATCCAACAGCTGAATATCACATCTGCCTGGCTCATAACAACAGCAATATTCCTTTACAAGAATTATATAGTGAATGAATACACCTAATACAGTTGCGAACTTGTGATAAATGACAATTCTAATAAAAGCACGTGACACAGCATATAAGTGCAGTTGTTATTAGAACGGGAAATTAAGCCTAATGTCTGAAGACTAAAATTAAGCTACTTGATCACATGCTGACTACAATTTCTGAACTCCGGATATTTACCTGTATTATACCCTTCACTCGCCAAACATTGTGCTTTAGGACCACAATGTGGGGATCATCAGGATGCATTGCCTGCATCTCTCGCCTGACCTCCTCAAAAGATGCATTATGTTCCGCTGAGAGTTGCATTGCCAGAACCTCTCCAGTTCCCTTGACAAGTCTCCCAAGAATAGCACGCGAGTCCCCAAGATTTGCAATGTAGAGAGTTCCAGCACAAATCACACCAACTAGACAGCAAGAGCCTACCGCCGCTAATTGAGGCCTCATCGACCATTGACTACTGACTACAGAGAGAAATCCCTCCTCGGTTGCTCGGAAAGCCTTCCGAATCACTTCCACTGACATGCACTTTTGCTCAGATGCAAATCCTGAAAAAAAAAAGTTCATCATGCAAGGGAACAAATGGAGATTGGCATGTAGTTGAAAGTTAAATATGCCATACTATGAACAGAAGGTGAGTGGAAGACATTACTATTTATTTATTTTACAGTCATAAATAATTTGTTCGCATAATCATTTGTCATACTTTTAAATGCAATTACATGCTTAAATTCTTTTTGAATAAATATATTAACCAGGGATTGAAACTAGTGTAAACTAGGTCAGTGGTCTAAACGAAACAAAAATTTAGACTGAGCTTTTGTTTTCCGTAGAACAGCCAGTAGAACCATATCCTGCAATGCAGGCATACAATGTATATCAAGTTCGATGGCAAAAAGAACTGTGCGTTTAGCAGATCAATTTTTTAAAGTATTTGAAGAATACTACGGTTTCTAAAAGACAGTAGTTTAAAATACTTTGAAGTGTTTGGGTACTATAAAACTGCAACTGTACATACCACAATATCCGTAAAACTGTGGTATTTTTGCAGTATTAATAACAAGAGCGTCCAACCTCTTTTTTCAGAACCGAGAAACGCAAGAACAGGCTCCTTCACCTCGCTCATTAATCTGAGTGTTACACCACCTCCTGTCAGCCCCATTGATGGTCCATTCACAACCATGGAAAATAAGAAGCTAGGAGAAGAGTAAATATGTGTTCTTCTTCACTTGCTTTAGCCACTCCTTAATTTTTTTATTGACTTGTGCCGTAGCGGCGTCTTACGTTAAGGTGGTCAGGTTGTGATGTGCAGCGCCAGAAACTGTATGGCACACATTGGCATGGTGGGAGTGGAAGAGTGTAGGGAGAGGTGGGACAGCATAGGACAGGCAGAAGACTGAATGTATGTGCGTTGTTGACGGGATGCATTCCATAGAAATTTTAGCACATATATTGTTATGAAATCTCTCATTACCCGGCATGTCTTCTTCATAAATCGTTCATGATTCTGGCTTTTTATACTAAAACTGTGGTAATGTATGCCCCGGCCCCCGGGCACATAAAACAGTGCTATTTCAAAACCATAGTTTTAAAAACACTTAGCATCCAAACAGACCCTTGCAATCAGCATCAATTCAAGCACACTTGCAGGTCATAGCAATTAGGCAAATACCCTATGTGCCGCATAGCATGGCTAGATTAGCATTTGATAAATTATAGAACATGATAGCACATCAACAGTTGAAGTCTTACCCCTCAGATGGTTGAACATGTGGTCATTGATGTAACGTGCCGTCTCCGGACCGCCGTGCCCATCATAGACGCCGACGAAGGTGCCCTGCAGGTTAGGATCCGTGGTGCTCAGCGGCCCGGATTCCACCTGGCTGTGATCCTCCAGCAGGTTATTGGCCTGGACGACGGCCATCGAGAACTCGCCGGCGACGAGCTGTCCCGCGTCCTTGTACCACAGCAGCCCATCCTGCCGGCCGGCCGCATCCACCCCCTTGCGGGGGCGCCCGTCAGGCGACGATGCCGGGCCCCAGCAAGATCTCAGGTAATCCATCGCAGCCGATAGCATCCCTCATCTCCACCTCCCGACCGTCCGCTCCGTCACAAAAGCCATCATATTTATTCGCCTCTTCCCCCAATACCTCTTTTTTTCCGTCTCCCCTCGAAATCTGCAATCGAAACCAACCAACAGAAACACCAAGATCAATAACGATCATCGACGGCAGAAGCTGGGTGATCGAAGGGGGGAGAGATCGCCAAGAACCACCGCACTCTACTCGCATTGGAGGACGAAGGACGAAACAAGAAAAGAACAAGTCACCTTTTCTTGGATTGGCTAGCCTCCTGCAGAACCGCGCCCCCGGATTCGTGCGATCTCGAGAACGGAGAGGGGCGGCCTTGGATCTGGAAAAGAATCGATCTGGAGCACGCGGAAGATTGGGTTTTGGTGGAACCGGTGGGCTCCCCTCTCTCTCTCTCTCTCTCTATCCGGGATCCGGAAGAAGCAACCGAGAAGCTGATCCGGGAAGGAAGACTAAAATAAGATGCGCTTTTCCGCTGTCTCTCCCCGTTTGTTCCCCTCACCCGCGCTGCCAAATCTTGCAGGCAGGCTCGATCGACGAACAGATCAGGGAATCTCTCAATCTCCCCTCCTCCACTCCAAGAGAGAGAAAGCAGTAGCAAGCAAGAGAGAAGACGAACAAGGCAACCAAGGCGAGAGAAAGGGGGGTCAGGGCCAGCAAGGCAATGGCACAGAGATGAGAGATGGGACCTCATTTTCATTCGGGAGTGGTGGTGACTATATTTCGTTCGCATGCTTCCGTTAATTCCTCCCCTGTTTTTCTCGCGGTGCCTTTCTTACACAAGAAGAAAAGGCATAATACTCCAATTATTTTCTACACATGACGCCAGTAGTTTTTATTACCTAGACTAACTTTGGTCTTGTCTTATTATAAGCATAATAAAGTTTGACAAGATTTTAGAAAAAAACATTAACATCAACAATATCAAATCAATGCCTTCAAATACATCATAAAATATATTTTTACATGTGTACATGTTGATCTTTTTTCTAAAAGATGCATGCATGTTAATAAATTTTAAATTTAGTTTCACATTGGTGTATTCTTATTTGATTTAACTTTTCATGTCATGGTGTAAGACATACCAAGTATTGATGTATCAGTTTTAACACCTACATACATGTAAGGTAAATAAAATAGTGGAAAACACCGAATTTTGTAAAACTACACCACAAAATTAAGGATGAGCATATCATGGTAATGATCAATATTTTGAAAAGTAGGCAACGATATTTTGATGACATTACAATTGAAGCTCCATAAATATTGACACCTTGCCATTTTTTGGGCAAATTTCACTCCAAAAGGATAGAAAAAGAGGAAATCTTGGATAACCAAACTTGTTTTTTTTTTCCAAATTAGCTTGGTCTAGCTGATTTTTGTGTGTAACTCATAAATCCAAACTCATTGTAGTTTTTCCTTAAAAACAGAGAAACATGAGTTATAGGTTATTGTGTGGATGTTAAAATATTGCATGTTTATTTTATTAGGCTAAAGTATTCCTGTATATAGAGAAATAGGGGAACAATAAATATATATTTTGACAAACACCACACAAGTATATTGCCCTCGACAAGGCAAAACCTGATGATCAAGCTAAATAGTTGTTCCATACACAATGCAGTTACTATCGTGTAACAAGTAACAACACAACCAGTAGATGTAAACTTGGTATCGTAAGCTAACACACTTATTCCCTGCGTAGATAAAACTGGGCTATCTTTGACAGCCAATGTTTCTAAAAGAAGTATTAGAAAACTGTAGTATTTTCATGTCTAGACAACAAATACTTCAGTTTTGAAAAAAGGTTACATGCCTCTTTTTTATATACTTCGAAATTAGTGCATTTTCACTAATAGTACAAGTTTTTTGTTGAAAAGGCCAAACCAAGGAGTGTCTTACTAAAATTATTGCCCATAACATGCAACTTCGAACACTATTTTACATGTGTGTTGTTAAAAATGCACACTCTGAACAATCTCGTGGTTTCATTTTCAGTTCTGGCAGGGCATCATTTACTTACTAAAAAAGAGAACATATGCTCGCCTTTGGAAATTGGAACAAATCATCAAATTCAAATGGTGCGTATTCTCGAGGTTTAGTTCAGCTAACACGAAACTGCAGTGCTTATTGATTGCATGTATGCCGATCAACGTAGAGTGTCAATCACTGGGTCTGGACATATCGCTCGTGTTCCCTTGAGAAATGAAAACACGGAACAAGTGAGCCGGTGTCATTTTCGAATTCAAAACCTCTTTGAATGACAAGGCACGGAAACGCGCGTTGCGATTCGTGGATGAAGATGTCCGTACCGCAACGCGCTCGGATTAACTTAAACTCGACCACCAGAGTCCCCGCCAGGCGCCAGCCATTGTTTACCGCCCCCTAGGAAAAGCCCATCTTTTCTCCTGGTCCGCTCGACCGCCGAATTTAAAATTGCTCCGGCGATGTTCCGGGAAACTTCCCCAGCCGCTACTCACACACTTCGGGACACCGGGTGGAGACAGAAATGGAGAACGAAATGCCGATTGTGAAGATGATGACGACTGACGAGGCCATTAATCTGTTAGACTAGTAGTGTAGTAGCACTGGGTTGTCACGCGGATACGCGCCTTGGAATAGTGATTGCGAGGCTCTGGAAGATATATGGATTGTTGTCTGATGGAGCGGCCATTGATGCTACCCGAGGAAGCTAGGCAGCGAGAGCCCGTGAGCGACAATGACGCATGCGTGCGTGCGGAATCGCTGGTGATGCTGCGCAGCTGTTCCTTGCCCTAGTCTCCGCTTCACGCGCAACATGCTTCACGGCCGTCGACCAAGACGAACAAAGGCAATGGCAGAGAGACGGGAAAACACCCTCCTCATAAATACCTCTTTAACCCTGAAAACACCAGGACGACAAATATTTTAGCGAAATAGAGACAGAGCTGAGCTCTCGTGGAAACTTGATCCTAGAGAATCTGGAGTTCCTTCTCGTCACCCTGCCGGAGGGGAAACCCTCGTCGACGACCTCTACACCATCATTGACGCCTCCATAACCATGCGGACGTGTCAATGTCAGCAACTAGATGAATAGTCTCTTTTCCTTGTGCTTCAATACAATATTTTCATGAGTTATACTACATGATCGAGATTTAGTTTTCTTAGTTCCTATTGTTGTGTTTCCTAGGATATGATGAATTGTGATGTTATGTTCAGTTTGTTCATCATGTACATAACTTAAGGTGAGGACGTGTTGTTGCTACTAAGCAGGGACGAAGGAAGGCGGGGGGACGAGCAGGGGCTAAGCCAGCCCCCATGAATTTGATTTTCTTACTAATTCTACTACTAATCCCACTTATATTTGCCAAATTTTAGTGATTCTAGACTATTTCGCCCCCTCTAACATAATTTCGCCCCCTCCAATCCTTGTGGTTGGCTCCGTCCTGTTGGAAACGGTCTGTACACGTATGTGTGGTGTATACCCGTACGTATTGTAATTGTATCTGTCAAGTATATAAATAGAGGAGAGGTGGAGGCTAGACCCTACCGAAAAACCCTAAACCTATTCTCAAACTTGGTATCAGAGCCGCCGGCGGCTCGCGAGATCCTTCCGCCGCCGCCGCGAGATCCTCTGTCCGCCGCCGCCGAGAGACACTTCCTCGGCCGCCGCGATGGCGTTCTCCTCCGCACTTCAGCTCTCCCAAACCCTCGGAGCCCTTGCTTCATCACCGTCCGCCTCCCAGGTCGTCGGGTCGCAGGTGGTGCTTCCGCCGATCGCTGTTAGGCTGGAGGCGAACAACTTCGCCCTATGGAGGGGTCTCCTTCTTCCCAACCTCGCAGGTGCAGGTCTTCATCTCCACCTCGACGAGAGCATCGCGCCGCCAGCGCAGTCTATCACCCAGGGAGACGGGGACAAAGCCGTCACCGTCGCCAACCTGGAGTACGCACGGTGGTGGTCCGCTGATCAGAAGGTCATCGGCTATCTTCTCGGCTCCATGGAGCCCGATGTCGCAAACCAGCTCATCGGTTGCAAGTCCGCCGCCGCGGTATGAAGCGGCGCCCACGCCATGCACGGGGCCCAGAGCCGCGCCAACGTCCGCCACATCCGACGTCAACTATCCTCCACGCGCAAGGAGGACCTCACCGCCGCTGCGTACATGCACAAGATGAAGTCCTTTGCAGATGCAATGGCTGCCGTTGGTTCACCCATCTCCAACGACGAGCTCATCGACTTCATCGTCATCGGCCTCGGTTCTGCGTATAACTCCATCGCCGCCACACTCACCTTCGGCAACCGGTCGATTCCCTATGATGAGTTCTACTCCGCCATTCTCTCGTACGAGTCTATGCAAGCTCAGCAGGCGGCGGCCGAGGGGTGGTCTTCTTCAGCAAATGCGACGCAGCGTGGCTACGCCAACCCCTACGGCAACGCCGGGCACTCTCATGCGCCGGAATACACTCCACCGCATCAAGGTGGAGGGAGTCGTCCTCCTGGCAATGGTGGCCAGCCAGGGCAAGGCCGTCCAAATGATGGCAACTATGGAGGCAACGGTGGCGGTGGCCACCAAGGTGGTGGTGGCCGCGGCAACGGTCGCTCCGGCAGGAAGTGGAGGCCGCGCTGCCAGCTCTGTGGCAATTGGGGCCACGAAGCGGCGAACTGCCGCAATCGGTTCGACCAGGACTACCGCGTCGACTCTCGTGCGGGCAACGCTGCCACTATGACCTCCAACTTGATCCCACCTTGGCTCATGGACTCCGGGGCTACAGATCATCTGACGAGTGACCTTGAACGCCTCCACGTCCACGAGCGCTATGGAGGCAATGATCAGGTCCAGGTGGCCAATGGTGTAGGTTTGTCTATTTCGCATATTGGTCACTCTACTTTAGCCGGTTCATCTTTAAAACTGAATAATGTCCTTCATGTTCCACACCTTAGCAAGAACCTGCTTTCTGTCTATCGTCTTGTTCGCGATAATGACGTTTTTGTTGAGTTTCATCATCATTTTTTCTGTGTTAAGGACAAGGTCACGAAGAAAAAGCTGCTTCACGGTAGAAGTCAGGGAGGACTCTACCCCATCCCGTTTGATCGCGCTTCCGCTTCATCGTCTCGTCAAGCTAGTGTCGTCACATCTACTCAGTGGCATCAACGTCTTGGTCACCCCACCAACAATGTAGTTCGGTCTATTGTTAAAACTCATGAGCTTTCGTGTTTGTCAGACACTTCGTCTTTGATTTGTGATGCTTGTCAGCGTGCCAAGAGCCGCCAACAATCTTATAGTGCTTATACTCGTGTTTCAATTGTGCCTCTTGAGTAGATTCATTCTGATGTTTGGGGTCTAGCTCGTACCTCTTCTGGGGGTACAAATATTATGTTAGCTTTATCGATGATTTTTCGCGCCACTGCTGGATATATCTTCTTAAGCACAAATCTGACGTGGAACAAGTGTTCTATGCTTTTCAGTCTCATGTCAAACGCCTTCTTGATCTTAAAATCAAGGCTGTTCGGTCGGATTGGGGGGGGGGTGACTATCAACGTCTCCACCAATATTTTAAGCGTACGGGGATTTCTCATCGAGTTTCTTGTTCCCATACCTCACAGCAGAATGGCATCGCCGATCGTAAGCATCGCCATCTAGTTGAGACAGGGCTTGCCCTGCTCGCGCACTCATCGCTTCCCCTGCATTACTGGGATGAAGCGTTTCTGACAACATGCTATTTGATTAATCGCATGTCCACACCGGTTCTTAATAAGGAAACTCCGATCTCTCGCTTGCTTCGTGTTCAGCCGAACTACGATTCCCTTCGCATTTTTGGACGTGCGTGTTGGCCAAGTCTACGAAAATATAATTCTCACAAACTAGATTTTCGATCCAAAATGTGTGTTTTCCTTGGCTATAGTCCTATGCGTAAGGGTTACAAGTGTCTCGATCGTACCACTGGGAGGACTTACATCTCACGCGACATTGTTTGTGACGAGTCTGTGTTCCCTTTTTCTACTCCCGGAGTCTCCATTGATGTCGCTAGTTTAGCGGAGTCTATCACCTCGTTTCCTTCCAATGAACCGGTTACGAGTGTCCATTTGTGTAAATATGACTTATCTTACCTGTCACCTGATCAGCCTATATTAGGCGAAGTTCCTTCTGTGCAGGAATCGGGTGCTCCAGTCGCCGGCGTTTCCCGTCCGATCGACGTGCATGGCGATCTGCATGCCCGGGGACGCGCCCATGATGGGCCGTCCTGCCGGCCACCAGCTCCCGGACGCGCCCATAATGGGCCGGCCTGCCGGCCACCAGCCCACGGAGCCTGTGACGCCTCCGCGCTCCCCAACAGCGACATCACCCGCTGCGTTGTCCCAGTTCGTGTCGCCCCCTGCCGCGCCTTCGTCGCCAGCCGCGACACCTTCGGCTGGGTCGCCAGACTCGCCACCAGCTCCGGCTCACCCGATGGTCACGCGTACTTGTGATGCTACGCGAAAGGAAATAGAGTTCAAGGATGGGACGATTTGGTATGATCCGCGTCGGCATGCCTTCTTTGTTGCACCAACGACTCATCGTGATGTGTTGCATGAGCCCGCTTGGCGTGCTGCTATGGCCGATGAGATTGCTGCTCTTCGTGATACTCGCACATGGGTTCTTGTGTCGGCGCCCTCCTTGCGTCAACATTGTTGGCAGTAAGTGGATTTTTAAAACGAAGCATCGACCAGATGGTACTGTTGACAAGCATAAGGCGCGTCTGGTTGCTCGTGGATTCACTCAGCAGCATGGCATTGACTACGGTGACACATTCAGTCCCGTGGTTAAGCCAGCTACAGTGTGGCTGGTTCTCTCTCTTGCTGTGTCTCGGGATTGGTGTCTCCGACAGATAGATGTCAGTAATGCTTTCCTTCATGGTTTCCTATCAGAGGATGTCTACATGCAGCAGCCCCCCGGGTTTGAGGATGATCGATATCCCTCTCATGTCTGCAAACTTCAGCGTTCCTTATATGGCCTCAAGCAATCGCCACGTGCCTGGTATGCACGTCTCAGTCAGCTCCTTCTTCAGCTTGGTTTTGAGTCCTCCAAAGCCGATACATCCCTGTTTTTATTCTCGAGGGGAGGAGTTCAAATTTATATGCTGGTTTATGTCGATGACATTGTTGGTCTGGTTACCTCTTTGGCTGCCGCCTTTCCTATAAAGGATATGGGCAAGTTGGAGTATTTCCTTGGTCTGGAAGCGTCCTACAATTCAAGGGGGATGATTGTTACTCAACAGAAGTATGCATTGAATCTTCTTCACAGAGTTGAGATGGAGGATTGTAAGTCCACTCCCACACCACTATTGGAAAACCTATCAAGGAATACAGGTACATTGCTCGGCTGAAAGAACATTTCTTAATCCCTAGTGTTTTGTGTGTTAGTTAACAATATCAATGATATACTAATCCTATTGCTAAGTATTTCAGTTTGGGTGAAACTCATATCACAAATCCTAAAGCCAAATTGTAGAGGAAAAGAGTTTCTGGAATTCTTCCCAGACTCGGATATTCCGGTTCCCCAACTCGGATATTCTGAGTCAACCCCAAAAAATTGGCTAAGTCAAGTTCAGAAGTGGTACTGACTCCAATCGGAAATTCAGCTCGGAAATTTCAAGGACTCGGATATTCCGGTTCCCCAACCCGGATATTCCGAGTCAACCCCAGAAAATTGGCTAAGTCAAGATTCAGAAGTGGTACTGACTCCAATCGGAAATTCAGCTCGGAAATTTCAAGGACTCGGATATTCCGGTTCCCCAACCCGGATATTCCGAGTCAACCCCAGAAAATTGGCCAAGTCAAGATTCAAAAGTGGTACTGACTCCAATCGGAAATTCAGCTCGGAAATTTCAAGGACTCGGATATTCCGAGTCACCCTCAGAAAATCGGCTAAGTCAAGTTCAGAATTGGTTATCTCAACCGGAAATTCAGCTCGGATATTTTCAAAGACCTGGATATTCCGGGTGACCGGAATTTCCGGTGTTACTTAAACCGGAATTTCCGGGTGCTCAAGACAGCCAACGGCCAGATTTTGAGGGGGAGTATAAATACCCCCTCACTCACTCAAGAACAGCTAGCTCTCAGATTTTCTCTCTCCTACTATTCTTGAAAGCTCAAATCATCAAGATCTCCCAATCCCCCCACCCAAATTCATTGATCTTTGGAGGATTGGAGGAGAAGGCCCGAATCTACATCTTCACCGAAGGGATTTGCATTTCTCCCCCATTCACTTGGGGATTTCGTGGCTAGGGTTTCCGGTGGGAAAACCTAGTTCACCATTGTTGTACTCTTGGTGTTACCTTGACCTTTTGTGGTCCTTGACCTTTTGTGGTCTTCTTGGGAGCCCCCAATTCAGTTGTGGGTGTGTGCCTCAAGCGTTTGTAAGGGATTCGATCTCCGCCCGAAAAGGGGATCAATAGTGGAAGGTGGACTCGAAACCTTTGTGGTTGAGTTCATCGGAGAAGAAGGTGAGCCTTTGTGGCGTTGCGGCTAACCTGTTGTGGTAGCGCACACCTCTCCAAACGAGACGTACACCCTTGGGTGGAACTCGGGATTACATCTTCGTCTCCGCGTGCTTCACTTGGTTCCCTTTACCTTTGCTCCCTTACTTGCTTATCTTGTTATTGCTTAGATTATCATTTAGGTAAATTCACCATAGTTGCATATCTAGAGAATTTACCTTTGTGTTGAGCCTAAATTTGAAAAGACCTAAAATTTGTAATAGCACCTATTCACCCCCCCTCTAGGTGCCGGATTCCCGTTCAATTGGTATCAGAGCCTTGTTCACTTTTAAGGGCTTAACCGCCTAAGTGCAACGATGACGGAATCCGATGCCGAGAGGGCCGTCCGTGAAAAATTAGAGGCGGAGAAGGAGGCGTTAGCCAAAGGGGCAACCATGGCCGATCTTATTGATATGAGATCGTCCTTGGAGGCCCAACTCCTCAAGATGAATGAGATGCTCATGGCACTCTTGAAGTCTAAGGAGCCCGAGGCTACTTCTCCCTCTCCTCCTCCTAAGGAACATGCGGGGAACTCTAAGGAGTCATCTTGGATGGGTCCAAAGATGTTACCTCAAGTGTTCCCGGGATGGCGGAAAAGGATGAACCACCTAGCTCCTCTAACACCCCCAAAGGAGAGGAATTTCATAATGTCAACCATAATTACTCTCCTAACCCTCCTATCCCTCACCCTCATGTAAACTTTAGAAGTGATCCTCCTAAGCTTAAACCTACTCATTTCTCTCAATGGGTATTTCTAATGAAGTCTCATCTATGTAGTGCCTCCATTGAGCTTTGGCGCATCATTGAAGAAGGATACAAGCCCCATGATCCAACCAACTTGACAAGAAGAGAGGTGGTTGATAGCCAACTCAACGCCACCGCTCTTCATCAACTCCAAATGGCCGTTGGAGAGAAGGACATGGCGCTCATTCAACAATTCTCCACCGCCAAGGAAGTTTGGAATGCTCTTTCCGACATCTTCGTTGGGAATGAGAGCATGAAGAAGAACCGGTATGATGCCTTATGCAATGAGGTGGAAGGGTTCTACAAGTTGGATGGAGAAAGCCACGAGGACATGTACCGGAGGTTGGTGTTGGTTGCCAACTCCTTCAAGAACCTCGGGGCGGAGTACATTAATGATGCTTGGATCAAGAGGAAGTTTGTGACCGCTCTTTTGCCCTTTGAGGAAACGGATTTGAAGACACTCCAAGGGAGACATGACTTTGCGAAGATGACATCCAATGAAGTTATGAAAGAGATGACCGCATACAAGGTGGCCTCCAAGATTGCACAAGATGCAAGAGCTAGAGCCATAGGGATGCACAAGCATGCCTCAATTGCTTTGAAGGCCACCGTTGAAGAAGAGGATGAAGAGGAGTGTGATGATCAAGTCGAGCTATCTAGTGAAGCTCTCTCAAGCACTCTCACTCAACACATGGGTCTTGCGGCAAGAACCTTTTGGAAGAACCCCGGAAGGGCCAAAGCAAGGATTGACAAGAAGTTTCCCCCCAACGGAGGAAAGCCATTCAACAAAGTGAGGCTTTGCTATAACTGCGATGACAAGAGCCACTTTGTTGCCGATTGCCCATGGGAGAGAAGAGAGGATCATGGTGGGAGGCTCGTGGCCAAGACGAAGGGCAAGGGGCCCATGCCCATGAAGAAGCCTTTCTTGAAGAAGAACCAAAAGATTGTCTTGGTGACTCAAGAGCAATATCCCACCGATGATGAAGATAGTGACTAGGAGGATACTCCAACGCAAGTGGCCACACTAGCCATTTCTTCCACACCTCCATCACTCTTCTCCTCACCAAACGAGAGCCCCATCGTCAAGAATGCAAGATGTCTTATGGCAAAGACATCCGAGGTAAAATTATCCCCCAACTCCATATCACATGACATTGATGATGCTATGAGCTTAGAAGTCAAGGAAGAAATCATTGCTTTTGATAAATTCATGACTAACTTGCAAGGAGAAGGAAAGAAACACTTTGGCTCAATCATGAGTCGTATAGGTGAGCTTGAGGATGAGCTTGAACTAAAAGGTGAGATTGAGAGAGAGGATGCACACGCTAAGGTGTCTCTCCAATCCTCTCTCGAAGATGAACAGGAAGCTCATGCTCTCCTTAAGGAGCAACTTGCTAAGATCACTAAGGATCGTGATCTCTACTTTGCTAAATGTAAAATTGTGCAAAATGAAAAGTCCGAGCTTGTAGTTGCTCATGCTAGACTTTGCAAAGACTTCGAGTCACTTGACAATGCTCACAAAGTGTTGACAAGTGATCACGAACGTCTTCTCAAGTCTCGTGATCAACTCCAATCTCGGATATCTACTCTTGAGAAACCTAGCACCTCTACTCCTTTGAATGCTAATGCAAATGTTGTGAAGGATATTGCTAGGGTTGTGTTTGTTCCTTCCATGGCAACCAAGCCCAAGACCCCTCTTGATAAAGGTAAGGGGACACTCACTACTCCTCTTCATGAGCGAGTGCCCCACAAGGGTAAGGAAGGTCTAGGCTATGTTGCTAAGGAGAAGAAGAAGATCAAGAAGAAGACCAAGTCCGCACAAGCCAAGAAGGATGACATTGCGAGTGGAAACGCCACAAGGGGCACTCCCACTCGTAATGACTTTGCAGGCATATCTAACCCCAACTATGCTTTATATGTTGATTATTATGGGGATGTCTATGCTAGATACATTGGTCCTTTTGATGGTTACATTGAATATGCTATTTGGGTTCCAAAGACCCTTGTTGCTAACCAAAAGGCACCCATTGCAAAATGGGTACCTAAACCAAAAAATTGATTGTGTGTAGGGCCTTGCTTCCGGAGGATCGAAATGGATAATTGATAGTGGGTGCACTAGTCATATGACCGGAAGCAAGGATATTGTAACGGAGTTGAAGCCCAATGATGATCAAATGACCGTTACATATGGTGATAATTCTAAGTCTAAGGTAATAGGGCTCGGCAAGGTGGTAGTGGCACCGGACATCACACTTGTGAATGTCTTGCTTGTCGAGTCCCTAGGTTTCAACTTGA
Source organism: Poa annua (assembly GCA_026929855.1). Lineage (NCBI taxonomy): Eukaryota > Viridiplantae > Streptophyta > Magnoliopsida > Poales > Poaceae > Poa > Poa annua. Next base: position 69,976,890 of record CM049431.1, on the reverse strand, counting down.
TCTCTGTCCATTCCTTAACTTGTTTGGTCTATACCGTTGTCTTCGAAAAGGAAATGGTCATTATCTTGCGGAGCAAGTCTCTCAATGTGTCTTTCGTTGGGTACATTGAGAATGGGCTCTATGTGGTTGACTTCTCCGGAGTCACCACTTCCCATACAATGTGCCTATTCGCAAAGGCGGACTTGGGTTGGCTATGGCATCGCCGACTAGCCCATGTCAACATGAGGACTTTGCAAAGTCTCCACAAGGGTGGCCATATCCTAGGACTAAAAGACCATGTTTCTTTCTCGAAGGATCGAATGTGTAGGGTGTGTGTTGAAGGAAAAATGCATGACATCTACCATCCAAGCAAGACCATCATTTCTTCAAAAAGGGTTTTGGAGCTTCTCCATGTTGACCTCTTTGGTCCCATTCCGGAAGCTAGTCTTGGTGGCAAGAAATATTGCTTGGTGATTGTTGGTGACTATTCAAGATACACATGGGTTTTCTTCTTCAAGACGAAGATGGAGACTCAACAAACTATCATCGACTTCTCCAATGAAGCTCAACGTCAACACAATGTCCCTATCTTGGTGATAAGAAGTGACAATGGGTCCGAGTTCAAGAACTACACCTTAAACGAGTTCCTTAGTGAAGAAGGGATTCGTCATCAATATTCCGCTGCTTATACTCCCCAACAAAATGGTGTAGCCGAAAGGAAGAACCGCACACTCATTGATATGGCAAGGTCGATGATGGCCGAGTTCAAGTCCCCTCACAACTTTTGGGCCAAAGCCGTTGACGTGGCGCTGCCTTGCGGGTAGCCCACGATGATGCTACCTGGGCCGCGCCAAGGATGGAAAGGCCTGCAGAAGGCCCACTTGGGGTACCACGTATCCTAGTCTAACTCGGTTAGGTCTTGTGACCTACCGTATCTGTACCAACCACCCGAGACCTGGCTACCTATAAAGCCAGGAGGGTTGCCCGTCCTAGAGGACACGCTCATAACCACTACGACAAACCCTGGCGAGATCGCAATCTCGCCATTGTAATCGCTACTCGCATCAGTAACCAGACAAGCAGGAGTAGGGTGTTATCCTCCGGGAGCCTGAACCTGGGTAAACCTCGCTTGTCAGCCGTCGTGATCACCTTGCACTCATCTCTCTCCCCATCAATCAACCCGGGGTGCACAACCCTGGGACTTGTCGAGTTAACACCTCGTCAATTGGCGCCGTCTGTGGGAAGTTCAACAAGTGCTAGGATCATGGTCGCAACGGCTCCATCCGCAATGAAGATCGGCGCATCCGCCATCAGGGAGTCGATCCGATTCGGCTCCTTCGAGTACGTCATCCACTCGCAAGCTCATCAATCGGTGTACGCCGATCTGGACAAAGGTATACACATCGCCTTCGGCTCCATATTCTGCTGCATAGATAGTCGTGGCATACTCAGGTCTACGACTACTGCGCTACGCGCGACGGCGTCACCAAAATCGCCGACCATCGCGCCCGCTGAAGCCGCCGAGATCGCATCTGCCGCACCCGCGGAGATCGCGACCGCCGGACCCGCTGAGATTGCATCTACTACACTCGCGGAGATCGCGACCGCCGAACCCGCGAAGATCGCATCTGTCGCACCCGCAGAAGTCGCGACAGCTGCACCCGCGAAGAGGACATCTACATCGACAATCTTGGCAACGGCCGCGCGAATCGAGTCTGCTACCCCAACCTCGTTCGTGCGGTCGATCAAGTCAAGATCCGCCTCCACCGTCGCACCCGCACGGCCGACCAGGGGCCCGCGTCCGACAACCATGTCACGCGCGCCCTCGTCTTCGTTGAGATCCCAAGTCTACCCCAAGCCAATCGCACTCGCCCCGGCGAGTGTGAGCACATGGACAATCGCAAAGAGACGCGACAGTGGGTGCGCCGCGCGCCACGTTGCGGCAATTTTCGACCCCGAGCAAGAAGCGGGCGACAGAAGCAGCAGCGGCAGCACCAACTCTCCAATTCGAGTCTACCCCAAGCAAGTCTTCATGGCCGGCACAGCACCGCATGAAGACGAAGACGAACCCGCATATCCGCTAGAGGTGGACATGCCGGACCAGACTAAACTTATCATCACACGGGACATGGCGATCCAAGCCATGAAGCATGTGGACGAGGGCACGTTCCCGCCACCCAACGCACCTCGAGAAGATCACCTGGCGGTCCAGTACTTGCTACGCAAGGAAGGCGAACGAATTCGCGCCGAAAAAGCCGAACTTCTCAGGCGCAAAAGGGACGCGGATGCTTCGAGTGCCAGGCGAGCCTCCCTCTCCTGCACATCCTCCGCAGAGGTGAACCAGGGAGCACGGCGAACCAGAGCCCGTGTCCCCCACATGGCAGAAGCTGATCGAACAAGGCTCACCCGCAACCTCGACTCGTCCTTTGTCACCGAAGATGAAAACGGGATACCCGTCCCAAAGACGGCGAATGCCGCCCTGATCGCAGTCGAGACATACCTCCGGCTCACGCAGCCACCGGAGGGGGACGCACGCTCTCTTCTCCACAAGCAACAAATTGCCTCCATAAGGGCAATCGAAGAAGCTATGGCGGCCAAGGGGCCAAGCAACCGAGCGAATGAACCGACGACATCGGGCATCCAAGCGGCGCAGCGACAGCCAGTCAAGGACCTCCGTGACGTCCTGACACAGAAGACGGTGGACCGCAGCCGCAAGGAGCGTTCGGCTAGCGTGGCACACGCGAACGACAACGCCGACCGCGACTTCGAGCCGTGCAGCGCAACATGCTTTAGCTTCAACATCCGCGACACCCGCATGCCTAAAGGCTTCAAGTTGACGGCTGGCACACCAAAATACGACGGGAAGCAAGACCCAAAGCTATGGCTCGAGGACTACCTCATCGCTTGCACCTGTCAAGGTGGAACGTCGACTACAGCAATGCAGTACATCCAGCTCATGCTGACAGATTCGGCACGCGGGTGGCTCACAAGCCAACCCAAAGACTCTTTCCGAACATGGGAGGAATTCCAGGATAACTTCATCAAGAGTTTCTCAGGAACATTCGCCAGGCCGACGACCTACATCGAGTTGCAGGCCTGCAAACAAGGGAAGGATGAGTCGCTCCGCTCTTACATCCAGAGGTGGACACTCCTCCGCAATACCATGGAACCCGTATCAAAGGATCGAGTGATGGACGCCTTCATGCATGGCGTCCCTCGCCGCGACCTCCGGGAGGAATTCGGTTGGCTCCAGCCGAAGACCACAATAGAACTCATGAAGACAGCCAACCAATGGGCCGAAGGAGAGGACTATGTCCGCGAAACTTCTCCCAAAAAGGAAGGCGAAACGAGCAACTGGCGCGAGGCACGTCAAAAGAAGAAGGCACGTTACACCCAAGATTCAATCTAATTAGTAGCGGCAGGGTACGAAACCCCCCGCGAGGACAAGCGTGACAGCAGTCGACAATACGAGCAAAGTCGACAGCCCAGCTCGAGTCAGTACAACCGTGGCAGCAGCAACATCGACCACAATGATGGAAGTCAGAAGCGCGAGTGGAAGCGCCCGTTGACCCCAGCAGAGGAACTGATGCAACCCTGTAAGCATCACTCGTTCCGCAACCCGACAACAGGAAAGTGGGGTTCAAACCACCTGTTGAAGGATTGCCGCAAAGCAAGAAATATCTACCATGCCATGCAGCAAATCATCGCCCCGGTGCAGGCCATACAAGCGGCACCACAGCTAGCCATCCAGGCAGCACCCGCAAACAACAATCAAGTGCAGGCGGCAGGAGCGTTCCCCCAGCCGCAGCAGCAGCAACAAGGTCCGTCGGCAACAGCCGACACGTACCCAGCCGCACGGGGACAGCTGAACATGATCCAGAAGGGACCCCCGTCGAACAGGAGGCAGAAAATCATCACACGCCAAGTACTTCAAGCCATCAACAGCCCGCGCGCGGTACCAGACTACCTGCGCGGGTCGGAGACACCAATCACATTTTCCAGGGCAGATCACCCAGCGGAGGTAGTCCGACCCGGGCACGCCGCACTCGTGATTGAGGCCTTGATCGGCGACTACATCCCGAAGAAGGTATTCCTGGACGGAGGCAGCGGCATCAACATCATATTCGCCGATACCCTCAGACGAATGAACAGGTCGACAGAGAAGTTGCCGGAATCGGAAACCACCTTCCACGGCATAGTACCAGGGCAAGCAATCACGCCCATGGGAACAATCACACTCGACGTCATCCTCGGTACACCCGAGCACTTCAGGAAGGAGTCGATAGACTTTGAGGTCGTCGACTGGAAGTCACAATACCAAGCCATCTTACTCGACATCCACGCGGGTATCTGCGGGCATCACGCCAGCAGTCGGGCACTGGTGGCCAAGGCGCTACGCGCCGGGTTCTACTGGCTGACAGCCATGCAGGACGCCGAGGAGCTGGTGAAGAAATGCACAGGGTGCCAGGAATTTGCCAACAAGCCGCACGCCCCAGCGTCAGAACTCAAGACAATACCATTAGCCTGGCCCTTTGCCCAATGGGGCCTGGACATGGTGGGCCGGCTGAAAAAATCCTCACCCGGAGGTCACACTCACCTCCTGGTTGCAGTCGACAAGTTCACAAAGTGGATCGAAGCCGTGCCCATCACAAGTTCGACTGCATCCACAGCGGTCAACTTCATCAGGTCAATCATCTTCAGATTTGGGGTACCAAACGGGATCATCACCGACAACGGCTCGAACTTCACAGCCGAAGAATTCAAGGACTTTTGCTCTGAGAAGGGGATCAAACTCAACTACGCGTCTGTCTCGCACCCGCAGTCCAACGGACAAGTGGAGAAAGCCAACGGCCTCGTCTGTAGCGGCATCAAGAAACGACTGCTCGTGCCCCTAAAACGCGCAGCGGGCGCATGGGTGGAAGAACTGCCATCGGTCCTCTGGAGTCTGTGAACAACGCCAAACAGATCCACCCAATACACTACATTCTTCATGGTGTACGGTGCAGAAGCGGTCCTACCCTGCGACATCAAGTTCGACGCACCAAGAGTAGTCGCCTACGACGAGTCGGAAGCAGAGGAAGCACTCGAAGACAGCAGAGATACCCTGGATGAAGCACGCGACATCGCCCTGGCACGATCAGCCGTGTATCAGCAGGACCTGCGCAATTATCACACTCGGAGGCTGCGACCAAGAGCGTTCGTTGCAGGCGACCTGGTTCTTCGACTCAAGCAAAAGAAGGTGCACAAGCTCGCTTCCCCATGGGAGGGCCCGTACATCGTAACAGAAGCAATAGGCAATGGAGCTTACCGCCTAAAGGACTCGAAGACAGGAGCAGACTGCAGCAACCCATGGAACGTAGCACAACTCCGCCGGTTCTATGCCTAGTTCAAAACAGCCATTGTACAAAGAACACCAGCGCGGCAGGTTTCAGACGCACACTTTCCCTTACCAGGGTACCTGAGGGGACTGGAAGGGTTTTAATGAGGCGGCCTGTTCGCAAGAATCAATAAAGTGATTTGAAGAAATTCTGTCTCCTTTACCTGTCACTCAGAGGAAGCTCAAAAATCCTAGGCCGCCACTCGAACCACTCGGGGGCTGCGCCACACAGGTTGAAATATAAGCTTAGGTCACTACCCGAACCACTCGGGGGCTGCGCCATACAAGCATGGCCAAAATCCTAGGTCGCCACCCGAACTACTCGGGGGCTGCGCCACACAGGTTGAAATAAAAGCTTAGGCCGCCACCCAACTCACTCGGTGGCTGCGCCATACAAGCACAAAGTCAAAAAAATCCTACGCCGCCACCCGACCGACTCGGGGGCTGCGCCATACAGGTCAAGTTCAAAATCCTAGGGCGCCGCCCGCCATACACGGGGCTGCGCCACACAGGTCACACTTGTAACCCTAGGCTACCACTCGACTTACTCGGGGGCTACGCCAAACAGGACCTCCCAGAAAAATCCTCAGCCGCCACTCGAACCTACTCGGGGGCTGCGCTGCACAAGTCAAGTTCCAAATCCTAGGTCACCACCCGACATACTCGGGGGCTGCGCCAAACAGGTAACACTTGTAATCCTAGGCCGCCACTCGACCTACCCGGGGGCTGCGCCAGACAGGTCTTTGCCAAAATCCTAGGCCACCACTCGAGCGACTCGGGGGCTGCGCCATACAGGTCAAGTTACAGAAATCCTAAGTCGCCACCTGATATAATCAGAGACTGCGGCATACAGGTCACACTTGAGAAACCTAGGTCGCCGCCTAGCATTCTAGGCGACTGCGCCATACAGGTCGCAAACTCAAATCAGGCACTCACTTTCGAGTAAAAAGATCAACTCTTATAATTCCAAAGTATTTCAATCTATTGTCATACTTACACAGGCACATTTTCCACCCTATAACTAACCCTGTACACCAGACGACAGCTACTCTACACTGCAGGTTCAGCCTTCGGTGCATCAAGGGGCCCTACAAGGCGCTCGCTCAGGTCCTGAACCTGCCGGATAATCCGACGCGCAGCCGCCAAGGTCTCGTCGAAGTCGTCGTCACCCGACAGGCCTTCAAGCACCCTCTCAAGCGGGAGATGTGGCCGGTGCATCCGGACGTACGCCAACTCCGCGTTCGCACCAGCCACAAGTTGGGCATCGACGACCTCCTTCAACCCTGCACCATCGCGAAACCTCTCCAGCAAGGCAGACAACCCGTTCGGCTGCGCATTATGCGGGAAGTACACACGATTGATGTGCCAAAGTGTCTTCCGGCAGCTCTCCAGAAGAAAGGAAGCGCGCCACGTACGATCAAGCATGGTGGCAAGGACGCGCCCCCTCGACCGGTTCACCCAGAACTGTCGAGCTTCGTAGGAGTCGCCGGACGCCTCTCGGGTGACTCGCTCCTCAACGCGAACCCGCTCGGCTTCCCATTCGGGATTAACATCTGCGCACATAAAATGCAAGTCAGAACGAGAAGGAAAGCCACAAAGGACGGTAGCCGCCAAAAAGACACATACCTTGCAGCTGCCGACTGATCAGGTCGATCTCCCCAAGCAAAAAATCCTCACGTCGCGAGAACTCCGCCGTGGGATGCGACTGAGAACGATTCAGCAGCCGCTCCGTATTCTTCAGGGTCGCCTCAAGCTCCGCCACCTTGTTCTTCAAACATGTGATTATCCGCTGATCATTTGCACTGCGTGGAGGAGCCGGCGCCGCCCGACGACGGCGAGCACCCGAAGAAGAAGCCGCGCCACTCGGCATGGCCACTGGAGAAGGCGGAGCATCATCGCGCGCAGCACTCTGCCAGGGATACGCAGAGTCAATATAATCATGCGACTGCGAAGCACAGATCGACTCAGAAGAAATAAAGCGAGCAAAATCAATATTGAAGACCAAAAGACCCGACAGGGCAATATTCATTACAAGCATGAAGTTCAAAATACAGATCGCGGCGACTGCCGCATTCCTACAACTACGCCTACTCTAAGGCCGCGGAATGCGACCGGGAACGGCCCTTCCGAGCGGCAGCCGCCTCGGTCGCCTTGGCAAGGGCCCTCTCGAAGAGTGCCACAAGCTGCGCAGCCAGCTGCGAGGCGCGCTCCTTCATGCCACTCAGCGACGCGGTCCGGCCATCGGGTTTGCGAGGAAAACCGCTGATGACCTTCTCGAAGTCACCTGGAACTTGGTGGCCTAATAGGAGCTGGAAGGTGAGCTCGGAGCCGTGTACCGTCTGCGACCGAGTGAAGTCGGCGATGGTGGTCGCGTCCTCAAACGGTGCAGCCAGGGCGTCCACGGTCGCCGGCGGCTGGTCACCCGGGAAGATGCTCTGGTGCACCACGGCCAGAGCTCCAGTCGACTTCTGCAGTGCCGCCGTAGACTTCTTCAGCGCGTCTGCAGCATAGGCACAGACCCGGTCGAGGAAGCCAACAACGGTCGCCAGGTCAACCGTGTCGCTTGACGCATCTTCTGGAGGAGCTCCACCGCAAGTCTCTGCGCAAAAAATTCAAAGTCAGGATAAGAAAAAGAACAAAGACTCAGTAGGCGTCAAGCCGAAACTTACCCCCAAGTACACCGGCGAGCGAAAGGAGACGACCAACTTGAGTTTTCTCCTGGGCGACCCGCGCCAGCTCCCGCTCTCGAGACTCGTGAAGAGCCTTCTCAAGCTCATCAACCCGCCCAGTAGTCTGGTCCAGCGAGGCACGCAGTTGGTCCCTCTCTTTCTCCAGGCGAACATAAGCCGCGGCTGCGTCGAGCTGTTGGCGATAGTACGGCTGAAACAAAAGCAAGATGTCAATAAAGTTGTGGGCGACTATACTAGTCACCCACACCTTCGGGGGCTACTCCCATCGGGAGCGCTGATCGCGCACCCGATGAAAAATCAAGAACGCAAGAAAAAGCATGCAAGACTTACGTGGTCCAGGAGTTCAAGGTCTTCCGCAGTCGAAGGAGGCACGCGGCTAGAGGATGCAATACCGGCAGGCTCAGCATGCACCTTCTCCACCACCACTGGCGTCCCCAACCCAGTCGAAGGGGCGGATGTGAGCTCCACGTCCCGAAGGGGGGAGCTAACATCGTCAGAACGATGGCTGCAGCAAAACCAAGAACACCAGTCGAATCGAAACGTCCAAACTGCAAAGTACAACTCGAAGGACACATTGCAAAGAAACTCACCTGGGGGTGCCGGCGTCGTCGTAGCTCTCCAGGGAAGGCGAAGGCATCCGCGCGAACGAGCGCGGCGCTGCGGAGCTGACTGGAGGAACGTTCATAGGTTCCTCCCAGCCACCCGAAGACCGAGCACCCGGAGACGTCACGACGACCTCCTCCTCAGCAACGTCCACGTCCCGGGCAGGTGAAGACGCAGTGGCAGACTCGCCGCGACTCGGAAGCTTCCGCTTCTTCCTCGCAGGTTCCTCCACCTCTTCTTCCTCCTCCACCTCGTCGCAGGGAGAATGCGCGGAAGGAATCTCTTCGTCCTCGTCATCCTCTTCGACAAACCTCGACTCATCGTCGGGTCCGTTCTCAGGGAGGAGCGCGACCCTGAAGCAAGTAGACACAAGTCGAATCAAAAAGAAAGGTAGACTCAAGTCGAACAAGAACAGAAAGAAAACAAGACAAGACTCACCTCAGGCACGGGGTTCGAGGCCCCGTAAGGAGAGATCGGCCACTTGACGTTGCACGTGTCCGCGGCTCGGAGGTTGGTGATGGACCTGACGCTGGCTTCCACCTCCTCGTCATCCAGCGGCATGGCGCTGACGCCTTTGGCGGCCCACATCGGGTGAGGCCGGGCGCTGAGCGGCTGCACCCGAAGACGGAAGAAGGTGGCCATCAAAAAGACGCCACCCGCCTCGCGCCCAAGGGTGTTGGTCAAGTCGCGCAGCAGGCCCAGCAGGGGCCGCACGACCTCCTTCTCCACGGCGGACAGCGGGTGCGCCCAGGCGCCGGTCTTCCGCAGTCCGCGCCCGCTGTCGAACGCGTCCAGTCCGTCTTGGTTCGACTGGACGTAGAACCATCTCCTGCGCCATCCTTGGACGGAGTCGTACTTCTTCATCTGAAAGTACGCGGTGTCACCGCGTACCTGGATTCCGAAGCCGCCCACGGGGAAGGTCAACCCGCTCTTCCCTACGTTCTTGCGAACGAGGAAGAGCGACTTCCACAACGCCCAGTGGGGCGCGACGCCCAAGAAGCACTCGCAGAGCACGATAAAGCCCGCGATGCTCAAGACGCCATTGGGGGTCAGATCGTGGATCTGAACCCCATAGGCAAACAAGAGACCGCGCACGAAATCGTGCATGGGGAACCCGAAGCCCCGCGGAAGGAAATCGGCGAAGCAAACACGTTCCCCATCGCGCGGAGTGGGGAAGACTTCCTTGCCAGGGACGCGTACCTGGACCTGGTCGGCAGGTGGCAGCAGACCCTGCGCGCGGAACAGCTCAACATCGGTCTTCTTCATCGAGGACCTCTGCCAATCGCCTTCGGGTTTCTTCATCACCCCGGCATCATCGGCGGCGGCGGAGGAGCCAGCGGCGCTCTTCGGCTTGCCCATTGTCAAGGTCGCAAGGTGCGAGGATGGATTGCTCGGAGCTCGGGATGGCGGCAGAAATGGTAGAGCGCAGGAGGAAAGAAAGCAATAAGCGAATGGAGAAGATGACATCCCAAACGTCAAAGCACAGTACTTATGCCTCGAAGATCAGCATCTCAACCGTCCATCAAGCAAGGGCTCCGAGCGGGCACATCCGGCCGTCCACGTGTCGCACGGAGAAACCAACCGTCACCGCCCACTTCTTCCACTACGCACGAAAACCAAGGCGTCGTCATCGTGCCGCGCAAATTTCGCGCCCACTACGGAGTCGTGACAACTGTGGACCGCGGTCAGCTCTGACAGCGGGGCCCACCACGTCACGTCCCATCAGGCGCAGAGGCGTGCAACAGATCGTCATCAATGACGTCATCAAGCCAACGGCTCCAAAATCAACTGAAGCAACTCGACAGAGTTGTTCGAGTGGTAAGCTTCACAGCTGAAATCAACAAGGTAGGATCAGCCAATGATCCGAGCACCCGAAGAAACCATTCGAGTGGCAACGCAGTAAGCTCGAGCAGCCGAATCCATCCACAAGTAAGCCAAAACAGGCTGAGTAGAAGCAAGCTTCACAAGAAGACGAAGGCAACGTGATTTGACTGCACAGATTACTCCCATCGGGAGTGGCTGGTTCGACTGAAGAAATTCGAGTTCAAGCTCAAGATCAAGCAATCCAACGGCGCGTCCAGGAGGAAGGAGTCCTTTGTCCGACTCTACGCTTCGGCCAAGCACTCGGGGGCTACTGACGTGGGGCTGCCTTGCGGGTAGCCCACGATGATGCTACCTGGGCCGCGCCAAGGATGGAAAGGCCTGCAGAAGGCCCACTCGGGGTACCACGTATCCTAGTCTAACTCGGTTAGGTCTTGTGACCTACCGTATCTGTACCAACCACCCGAGACCTGGCTACCTATAAAGCCAGGAGGGTTGCCCGTCCTAGAGGACACGCTCATAACCACTACGACAATCCCTGGCGAGATCGCAATCTCGCCATTGTAATCGCTACTCGCATCAATAACCAGACAAGCAGGAGTAGGGTGTTATCCTCCGGGAGCCTGAACCTGGGTAAACCTCGCTTGTCAGCCGTCGTGATCACCTTGCACTCATCTCTCTCCCCATCAATCAACCCGGGGTGCACAACCCTGGGACTTGTCGAGTTAACACCTCGTCAGCCGTCAACACCGCTTGCCATTCATCCAACCGGCTCTTCTTTCGCAAAGGACTCATGAAGACACCTTATGAAGTGCTTACCGGGAACAAGCCCAATATCTCCTACTTCCGAGTATTTGGTTGTAAGTGTTTTTATCTCATCAAAGGTGTTCGTTTGGGCAAGTTTGATTCTAAGTCTCTTGAAGGGACATTTGTGGGCTACGGATCCGAATCCCACACTTATAGAGTCTATGATAAGGCCTCGCGCATAATCATAGAAACTTGTAGTGTGGTGTTCGAGGAGAATGACGGCTCCCTCACGGAGCAAAGTGGTGTTTCCGGTGTAGGTGATGATGAACCTCAAGATGCTATCCGAAGAATGGGGTTGGGAGTCCACCGCCCCGTTGAACTCTATTATGAGGTTGATCAACAAGGATCAAGTTCTTCACAAGTGGTGACCACCCCAACACAAGAAACACCCATCGACAACACCGTGCCCAATGCACCTAGCCAAGAAGAAGCACAAGATTCTACAGCTGCTCCTGGAATTTCCGGAGGACCGGAAAATCTGGTTCAAGATGGACTCGGAAATTCTGGTGGTTCGGAATTTCCGGTCCCTGAACCCGGAATATCCGGTCCTGCTGACATTCCCGGTGGCAGTTCGCAAGGCCAAGAACAACCCTCTCCCTCACCAATGGACACCACTCCAATGGTTGATCAAGGCCATCAAATCAGTCAAGGCGGAGACATGAATGGTCAAGATGATCAAGCGATTCCTCCCACCACTCGGAGGGAAATCGAGATCCGCCGCTTGAATAGGGTTGGCACCTCACAAGAATTAAGAGCTCTATCTCTTGACAAGGTGCTTGGTGATGTGAGAAGCAAGGTCTCTACCCAAAGACAACTCACAAGCTTTAGTGAACATCAAGCTCACATCTCCATGGTGGAACCCAAGAAGGTCTTTGAAGCTCTTGAAGATAAAGATTGGCTTGATGCTATGCATGAAGAGCTCAACAACTTCGAGCGCAACAAAGTGTGGAAGTTGGTGGAAAGACCTAAAGATTGCCGCAATGTTATCGGCACCAAGTGGATATTCAAGAACAAGCAAGATGAACATGGCATGGTGGTGAGGAACAAGGCAAGATTGGTGGCTCAAGGTTACTCCCAAATTGAAGGCATTGACTTTGGAGAAACCTACGCGCCAGTGGCTCGACTTGAGTCAATCCGTATTCTTCTTGCCTATGCCTCTCATCATAACTTTAAGTTGCAACAAATGGATGTTAAATCCGCTTTTCTAAATGGTCCACTAAATGAACTTGTTTATGTTAAGCAACCACCGGGGTTCGAGGACCTCAAGTACCCGAACCATGTCTACAAGTTGGATAAGGCACTCTATGGCCTTAAACAAGCCCCACGAGCGTGGTACGAGCACCTTAGAGAACTACTTGTAGACCGTGGATTCCAAGTTGGGGAAATCGACCCCACACTTTTCACTAAGAAAGTTAATGGAGAGCTTTTCATTTGTCAATTATATGTGGATGACATTATATTTGGATCGACTAACAAAGCATTTAACGAAGAATTCTCTAAGCTTATGACTGACAGGTTTGAGATGTCTATGATGGGCGAGATGAAGTTCTTCCTCGGATTTGAGATCAAACAATTGAGGGAAGGAACGTTCATCAACCAAGCAAAGTACATTCAAGACATGCTCAAGAAGTACGAGTTGCTTGATCTCAAGGGTGCCTCTACTCCAATGCAAACCAAATGCCACCTTGAGCTCAACCCGAAGGGTAAGGATGTGGATCAAAAGGTATACCGCTCCATGATTGGATCTCTCCTCTACCTTTGTGCATCTAGACCGGATATAGTGCTAGTCGTAGGAGTGTGTGCAAGATATCAAGCGGCTCCTAAAGAAAGCCATGATGTGGCGGTAAGAGAATCTTTAGATATTTGGCTTATACCCCAACCTATGGATTGTGGTACCCCAAGGATGCAAATTTCTCATTATGTGGGTACACAGATTCCGATTGGACGGGAGATCATGATGATAGGAAGTCAACCTCCGACGCTTGTCAATTTATTGGGAGGTCCTTGGTGAGTTGGTCTTCTAAGAAGCAAAATTGTATATCTCTCTCCACCGCCGAAGCCGAGTATGTTGCCGCCGCAAGTTGTTGCACTAAGTTGCTATGGATGAGGCAAACTTTAAAGGAGTACGGAGTCGATTGCGACAAAGTGCCTCTTCTATGTGACAACGAAAGTGCCATCAAGATTGCTTACAACCCGGTGCAACATTCAAGAACCAAGCATATTGAGATCCGCCATCATTTCATAAGAGATCATGTGGCCCGTGGAGACATTGACTTATCATATGTGGGCACAAGGGATCAATTGGCGGATATCTTCACGAAGCCCCTTGAGGAAGGAAGGTTTTGCTTTTTGAGGAATGAGCTAAATATCATTGATTCGAGGTCCTTAGCTTGATCGCTTGCACACTCACCTAGGGCGTAATTGCATCTTATCTAGTTTAGATGTAGGCATGGAAATAGGGGGAGTGCGGTCCTAATACATTGGACCATCCCTCCCCCCATTATGCCGATAGCAAGTGTTCTTTTATCTCTATATTCATTCTTATGACTAATGAGCGAAAACGACGAGTATTGGTTATGTACCCAAGATACATCTTCGCGGTAACATGCCATACACTCCTACATGGTGGCCTCGGCCACCGACCTCCTCTCCTTGAAGAGTTGATTTTATTTGGAGCTTATTGTTGCTATTTGCCCTCCTATTCATGCATGTGGGAAACCTACTCAACTTGGCTCTTTTTGTTTCGATTTGGTTGTTGTGAGTTGAGTATGGTGTACCAATATCAGTTTGGAAATCTATCCCAAGCCTACTTTCCCCTAAAAACATTTATCTCTATTGCACACAAGTCATCCATTTGAAAACTGGGATTTTTGTTCAGCAGGTCGGAATATCCGGTTCATTTTGAACCGGAATATCCGGTGACTCGGAATATCCGGTGTAAGTCACACTCGGAATATCCGGTCTGGCGGTTTGTCCAGAAATATAAGGGCAGGCTCGGGGTGAAGGGCTCATTAGTGCCTTTCTTCCACCCCCGACCTCCCTCTCCTCCAGCCGCCGCCCCTGCTGCTCCAAGGTCCCTCCGGAGCACTCCGACCGACGGGGAACCTCTTTCTTGGCCGGATCTGCTCCTCCTCCGCCCCGGGAACTCACTCCTCCAAGCAATGGCCTCAATGGATGAGGGTAACTTCACTTTTCTTCTTCCTTATGTGCTTGCACTTGGATCTTGATGTGGAGTTATTTGTTTCAATGTTGCTTGGTAGAGATTGTTCCTAGGACTATTCCCTGCTTTCTACATACATTAGTTTTGCATTGTGTTGGATCGATCTAGTTTTAGACCGAGTCAATCTCAGATCTGCAGTTTCTGTCTGACTCGGAATTTCCGACTCATGCTGACTCGGAATTTCCGGTCCCCCGGAATTTCCGGTCATGTCTGAACCAGAATTTCCGAGTCAATCACTGCAGTTTTAAGATTAACTCATGTTTAACTACATATGATTCATCAAATGCCTATCTAATGTGTGTATTATCTCCTGACTTGTGTGCACTTACCTTATGCTACCCTCTATACTCAAATTCACAGGTTCAGGTGGAAGTCCGTCCGCAGGGGCATCAAGGAACACAGGTAGAGCACCTGTCCACAAGCAACCAGTCAACAAGGGAAAGGGTCCTGCAACTCAGAGGCAGAAGAAAGCTGTTGCCAGCAAGCCCTCATCCAAGAAGAGGAAGAATGCCCCTAGTCCCCAACGTCAGGACTACTCCAAGATGAATTCTGTGGATTACTCTCAGCTGAGACAGGGGGACTGGTACCTCAGCGCAAGAGACAACTCTCTCGCTGATCGCAGCTTTTGGTGCCAAGCGCAAGAGCACATATTCGTGGATCTCTATCTCTCACTGTCGAAGCCCATTCGACCCATGCACCCGTTTGACTTTGCATCTCTGCAGAAGAAAACCGCATTTGCTGAGGCCATCCACATTGTCAAGACCATGGGTTTGGAGAGGTTGGTGCTCATCCGTTGTCCCTACAACGCGCAGCTTGTAATGCAGTTCTTCGCCACCCTAGTGATCAAGGGTGACTCGAAGAAGACCATGAAGTGGATGACTGGGGAATCATACTGTGAGTCCAACTTCGAGGAGTTTGCCAAGGTACTGGGCTACAGGTTTGATAGTGACAATCCCCAAGACACTCGCATGCACAACCCCTACAAGCTCAACAAGAAGGAAACAACTCACTTACATGGTGTGGGGGCCACCCCTGGATTCTCTCGTGACTTGCTTCCATTGTATGATGTTCTTGTGCGCATCCTGCGTGAGAACATTGCACCGAGTGGTGGCAACAACGACAACGTGGTTACCCCTCTCTGCAACTGTCGTGGTATCGGCATAATTGATAGGAGACAGGGTCCTCTAGCCTACGTATGGATTGTGGGGAAGAAGGTTGGAGTCGTCGAGGACGGGATTGAACACGGCGAGTTTACCCAGCTTCGGATCCCGCAGCGGTGGCGAGATCCTACGTGCTGCTATAATTCACTATGAGGCAATAGCCGTGAACGGGTTACAATGGGTATGATGCCTATTGAAGTTGTCTGCCCTAAAGGCTCCCTGGTGGCCGGCTTATATAGGCGGCCAGACCCCAGGGTACAAGGTAAGTACTTGTCCAGCAAGTAAACAGAGTCCTAGACCTAGCCGGCTTAGTTGCCGCCTTCCGTCTTGGGCTCGGTGGCTTGATGGGCTTCGGCCTTCCGCCTTCCTTGGACCGTCCGCCTACTTCCTTGTACGTCAGCTATCTGGGCCGCCCGGCAGGCCTCGGCCTTACCACCCTAGGGCCACCCTGGACTAGCCGGATTGATCCATGTTGGTTATACCCCTAGTTGATATATCCCCAACATTAGCCCCTGTCGGGGGGCTGCCCCCCGGGTAGGGGCAGATCCCGGTATAATTCAGTAAGGTGTCAACAGTACTTGACCTTTGGCGAGAGCGAGGGACACCCCCTGGTGTGCTGAAAGGGCAACTTGACCCTTGAGCACTGGTAGAGGGCAAAGTGCCTCCTGGCAGGCGCAAGGGTCAGCTCTGGCAACTATAAATAGACACCCCCGGCCTTCTCAATGGCAGCACAAGCATCAGCGGGTGGTTCCTCTAAGAACTAGCTTCTCTAAGATGTCTTTGCTGATAGGCTAAGACATCTTCGGGAGGCTAGGCCTAGAGATACTCATCCTGAGACAAACTCGGATGTCTCCGGAAAGGATATCGGATCTCGGGCTCCGAGGAGACTCCCGGAGGGAGGTGTATTCGGTTTAGCCGGATAGGCAATCCGGGTAAGAGCTAACCGGAGTATATGTCTCGGTCTTGATCTTATATAGGAGAGGCTCACGGTGGCAAGCGAGGAGGTAGCCGGCACGAGGGACCCCGGTAGGCCGTCAACGGTCTATAGCAGGCTTTCCCGTCTGTTGCGGGGGGAAGTACCATTCCGCCTGGCACGGAAGCACGGTCACCTCCCGCCTGACACGGAAGCATGGTCATCTCCCGCCTGACACGGGAGCGCGTCAGCCGGTACGACCACGGTACGACAAGACCTGACATGCCTAGCCCGGCAATCCAGAAAAGGCTATACGGGATGGGCCAAGACATGTCTTGTCTCTGTCAGGGGGACAATGATGGTTCATGACGGCGCCTGCTGTCCTTATCGAGATGATGACGCAGGGGCTATGCCGGATAGCGCGGCGTCTAGCTCACACTAGCCGGTGACGACATGCCGGTTAGGCCTGTCCGGTGGGGCCAAGCCGATTTAGGGTTTCCGGCCCTCCTGGCCGGAACTCTATAAAAGGCGCCATAACTGCTTCTGCGGGAGGGGGACCAACTTGGGAGCCAAAGTTATAGTTGTATTTACTCCTAGAGCTTTTACTTCCTCATACCTTGATTTCATCTAGTTCTTTGTACTCCTCCCTTTGAAGGATCTAGCAGCAAGTTGTAGCTCTTGTACCACACTTATATAGAGAGGAAAGGCAGGAGTAGGGGTGTTACCTCCTCACGAGGGCCCTGAACCTGGGTATATCGTGTGCGTGTTGCGTGCCTTGGTGCATTTGTTCGTATTTGTTAGATCTTCCCCCTCGCACTTTGATCTTGTTTCTCGTTCTAGGGAGATCTCGGTTATACCGGGATCCTCCTCGCGTTGGCTATTCAGCTCGCTATCCCTCCCCGGATCCACCAACGTCCATCGGCCCCACACATTAGCCATCCTATGGCATCTGCCGTGACACCACCACGACAGTTGGCGCCCACCGTGGGGCGGACGGAGGCGTTGGCTGGTATACACATCCGGACGGGTTCCCCCGTTCATTTCGACATTCGGGTTCTCTCTGGCCTGGTCGTAAGGCTAGGGGAGATGGACTTCGTCAGCGACCACGCAGGATGCTTCCGGAACAGGCCCTTTCCGGTGAACGGATGTCTCATTGACTTTGGTGGTTTCACCACCTACGTCGCCACCGAGGTTGTCTGTAGTTACCCGGACATGGTCCTGGAAGCTGAGGACCCTCCCATGCTCTGCGCTGCTCGGGTCTGCGTGCCGGTCGCCCCCCGAGTTCCGTCGGGGTGATGATGGTCGGGGCAACCGAGGAGGAATACCAGGACGCCGACGGCGATACCGGCAGCGGCCACATCCGGTTGGCCAAGCCTCCCCAGGAAAGGGGTGCGGCCCGGGATGGCGATCCACAACCGTCCCAGCCGCGACGTCGCCCGGATCCCCTCTCGGGGCTGGTGGCCAAGTTGACTGTACCTATGGCTGCTGAAGCGGATACCCAGGCCACCTCGGCTGACTTGGAGGAGCAGCGGAGGTTGCTACTCGCCGAAGCACAGGAGATCGCCGAGATCCGACGCGAACTCAATGCCAGTATCCGGGAGTACAATGCAGCTCACGGATTCCTCAAGATCGACTCCCGGGACAAGCGCATCGCGGAGCTGCGCAAGAAGGGAAGAATGGTGAATGACGAGCTGGCTGGTGGAGCCACCACCAGTCAGACAGGAAGCCGGATCTCAGCGGGGAAGCCGGTGTACAGCTCACCGGCAAAAACTCTTAGGGCCGCCGAAGCCGCCATGGCCGAGTTGGTGGGGTTATCCGGTGAGGCCCTGCGCAAGCAGCAGGAGCGGGTAAACGAATTGGTGATTGAGGCCAACCGTCAGAATCAGGCCTTCAAGAAGAAGAACCCCGGGGCAGGGTCCCAAGTGCACTCAGCCAGACCCAATAGCCAGAAGTCGGACGGGGAGGCCTCTTCCCCGCATCCGAGCTGAAGCAAGAGCAAGAGCAAGAGCCGGAGCCGGAGTCGAGGTTCCGGGAAGAACAAGAAGCTACAGACTTATGATCCGGCCTTCGCCGGTATCCAGCAAGCCGGGCAAGCCGGGCAGCGTAACTCGGGGCAGGCGGGAAGTACCCGTGAGGGTGGTAACCTGGGTGTAGGAAACAATAACCCGGTCGGCCGTGGTAATCCACACCGGAACCCTCCTCATGCTCAGGGAAACCCACAAAGGGAGGTCGTCTCTGTTCCCCAGCAGGCCGTGATCCCTGCGCAGAGCAGGCTCGATGATGGCAACTCGAGACTGCAGCAGCTCGGGTATCAGCCAGACGAGAACCCTTTGGGATCTCGGATAGGAACCAGGCAGCTGAATCTAGCAGATGCCAGATTCCGGCTCGATCGAATTCATCAATCCGAGCTAGTGGAAGAGCAAGGGCCTCCGGGACCTGCCTGCTTTGGACCCCGGATCATGCAGGAGCCACCGGTTCGGAATTTTCAGCTCAACAGGGGTGCCAAGACCTATGACGGCAGCAAGAAGCCGGAGGACTGGCTAACCGACTATGTAACTGCAGTAAGCATAGACGGTGGAAACAGACGATGGGCGGTACGATACGTACCACAGATGTTGGAAGGACCTGCCCGAATCTGGTTGAACAACCTGAGAGCTAGCAGCATAGACTGCTGGTTAGACTTTGAGGAAGCATTCATCAGCAACTTCACCAGCACATACAAAAGGCCTAACCGGCCTCAACAGCTCGCCATCTGTAGGCAAAGGAGCAACGAGACCGACCGGGAGTACCTTACCCGGTGGAGCAATATCCGCAATTCTTGCGAAGGAGTAGTAGAGGCACAGGCCATCTCCTGGTTTGCACAAGGATGCCGGCATGGCTCAATGCTGTGGCAGAAGTTGCAAAGAAAGATGCCAACGGCCTTGGCAGAGACCATGCGCATCGCCGATACCTACACGCTTGGAGATCCCATGCAACCCCTGGTGGATGTCGGTGACTCCAGCAGGAGGAGTGCGGGACCTCAGCGTTCGGGACCGAGCAGGAGCCATGATCGCCAAGATTTTGGCCAGAAAAGGAACCACCCCGAGTACCACCATGCCGCACAGCATGTCGCAGCGGTAACCCGGGAGCCAGAGGATGCCGGCAACAGCCAACGACAAAAGACAAATGGCCCGACTTGGGGTCAGAGTCAGGAGGTGCAAAAGACCTGGGTGGAACAAAAGAAGCCCCTGACATATGAGGAGATGCTGAACAAGCCATGCTGCTACCATACCCTGGAGGCCAACAAGCCAGCAAACCACTCTACTCGGCAATGCAGCTGGTATCAGCGCACATTGCAGGAAGGCAGCTCGGGAGTTGTTCGGCCATGTGCTCCGGCATCTCGGCCCAACATTCCGAGACCCCCTCCTCCGACATCGGGGGCCAACGCTATCCGGATCAAACCACCTTCGCGAGGGCCCCCGCCTCGGCCAGTGAATATGGTGCACACACGGAACGACAACGGTGCAGGCCCCAGTAACCAAGCCGGACAGCAGCAGGGCAACTACCGGGAGGCCCATCAAAGTTCTGTGGTTTTCGTAACCGAGCCTACTGACCGGAGAAGTGTGCGGCAGCGTGCCCTGGAGGTGAATGCTGTGATCCCGGCGGTGCCCAAGTTCTTGCACTGGTCCGAGATGGAAATCACATGGAGCCGGAAGGATCATCCCAGGGTTATGCCTAAGCCGGGGGCGTATGCCTTGGTGGTGGACCCAACTTTTGTCGGACCCAACCTCAATGTCCGCTTCAGCCGGGTTCTGATCGACAATGGCAGTGCCATTAACATCATGTACAAGGACACGATGCTGAAGCTGGGGGTGTCCATGAACACTTTGCTGCCTACCGAGACGACCTTCCACGGCATTGTGCCCGGACTCTCTTGCTCACCCATGGGAAAAATCTGGGTTGAAGTGCTATTCGGAACTCGGGAGAACTGCCGAACCGAGAGCTTGGAGTTCGAGGTCGTGGACCTCGAGAGCCCGTATCACGTGCTGATCGGCATACCGGCCCTGGCCAAGTTCATGATCTCAACTCACATGGGCTACTTGAAGATGAAGATGCCGGGACCTAACGGCGTGATCACCATCTTGGGAGACCACAAGCGCTCCATGGAGTGTGCCTCGGCGGGGTCATGCTTAGCTGAATCCCTGGTGATCGCAGGAGAGAAGAAGAGAATCCAGCAGGTGGTGGCAATGGCCAAGACCTCCCAACTCGGAATGCCCGGGATGGTGAACCCGGAGCAGGGCGCGTCATTTCAGCCCCCCAAGGAGATCAAGAAGGTGTGTGTGGACCCCAGCAACCCGGAGCGCCAAGTGATCATTGGCAGCAACCTGGACAGCAAATAGGAAGGCGAGCTCGTCGACTTCCTCCGTGAGAATCGGGATGCTTTTGCGTGGTCGAGTGACGATCTGCAAGGTGTCCCGAGGGAGTTGGCTGAGCATTCTCTATTTGTTCAACCGGATGCGAAGCCGGTGAAGCAACCAACTAGGCGCCTCTCGGATGAAAGAAGAGCCGCGGTCATGGAGCATCTGGCTATACTGCTGGCTGCGGGATTCATAATGGAGGTGCTGCACCCGGATTGGATATCGAATCCGGTCTTGGTAGAGAAGAAGAAGGATGATCCCCTCCTGCTTAAGGTGTGGCGTATGTGCATCGACTTCACCAACCTCAACAAAGCATGCCCGAAGGACCCCTTTCCGCTGCCCCGGATAGATCAAGTGATAGATTCCACTGCCGGGAGTGAGCTTTTGACCTTTTTAGATGCATATTCTGGTTTTCACCAGATACCTTTGAATCCGGATGATCAATTGAAAACTGCTTTTATTACCCCTTATGGGGCTTATTGCTATCGTGTCATGACTTTCGGTTTGAGGAATGCTGGTGCTACATACCAGAGGTGTATGCAGAAATGTTTGCATGACCAAATAGGCCGGTATGCCGAGGTCTATGTCGATGACATAGTCATAAAAACAAAAGAAAAAGCCTCACTAATAGATGATCTGAGGGAAACATTCAAAAATTTAAGAAGGTTCCGGATGAAATTGAACCCGGATAAATGCACATTTGGTGTTCCGGCAGGGAAGTTACTCGGTTTCCTCATCTCAAGCCGGGGAATCGAGGTCAACCCGGGTAAAATTCGTGCTATCGAGAGCATGAAATTGCCCGTGCGTCTCAAGGATGTACAGAAGTTCACCGAGTGTCTTGCATCCCTAAGTCGGTTTGTGAGTCGACTTGGGGAGAAGGCATTGCCCCTGTACCAACTGATGAAGAAGAGCAAAACATTTGTTTGGACCCCGCAGGCTGACGCGGCGTTCAACGATTTGAAGAGAATGCTCTCAACAGCACCCGTGTTGGCATCCCCGTTACCCAAGGAACCTATGCTGCTGTATATTGCTGCAACCAACCGAGTAGTCAGTGTGGCAATGGTGGTAGAGAGGGAGGAAGGAGGCAAACTGATACAGAGGCCGGTGTATTACCTCAGTGAGGTGATCTCGGAATCCAAGCAGAACTACCCACACTACCAGAAAATGGCGTATGGCGTGTACATGGTAGTAACCAAGCTCAAGCACTACTTCCAGGAACACCCGATCACAGTGGTATGCGAAGCTCCTCTGACCGAGATCATCGGTTGCAAGGACGCTAGCGGCCACGTAGCCAAATGGGCCATCCAGTTGTCTCCATATGCTCCGGCGTACGAGAGACGAGATGCCATCAAGTCGCAGGCGCTGCCGGACTTTTTGGTAGACTGGGCCGAGATGCAGTATTAACCTCCGATGCCGGATTATAATTTCTGGAGGATGCATTTCGATGGCTCAAAGGCTAAGATCGGATTAGGTGCCGTAGTGGTCCTCACTTCCCCGAAGCAGGATGTACTGAAGTATGTGCTGCAAATCCATTTTCGGGCATCTAACAATGTCGCGGAATATAAGGCCTTGGTTCATGGACTTAACGTTGCCAAGGAGATCGACATCCGCCGGATAGAATGTTTCGGTGACTCCGACCTCGTGGTGCAGCAGGTGTCGGGGAATTGGGATGCCCTTGATGCAAACATGGCCTTATACAGGTTTCATGTGCAGAAAATATCCGGTTTTTTCGAAGGATGCGAGTTCAAGCACATACCCAGAGGAGAAAATGACGCAGTAGACGTCTTGTCCAAGCTAGGGTCATCTCGATATGCCATCCCACCCGGGATAGCTCTGGAGCATTTGAGGAAGCCATCTATTCAACCCTCACCCGAGTCAGATTCTATTTTCATCCCCAAGGAACCTGGTGCAGATGCAGTGCCCATGGAAGTAGATGTCGGGAGCATCACATCGACCCGGGGACTGCATCACAGTGCTCAGAGAGGCAAAGAAAGATGATGATAGAGGTGATGTCGGCAGAGCCAATGGACATAGACGCTTCCATGTTCCCGGTTCGACCTGTCCCGGGATGGGCACAGTCCATTATGGCTTATATCTTGGAAGAAGCCCTCCCGGAGAATGAAGTGGAAGCCCGACAGATAATGCGAAGGTCAAAAGCATACACCGTCATCAATCAAGAATTGTACAAGAGGAGTGTCACTGAGGTACTCCAGAGGTGTGTAGAACCGGCAGAAGGACAAGAGATGCTCCTAGAAATACATCAGGGGGAGTGTGGGCATCATGCATCATCCCGGGCCCTGGTGGCGAAAGTGTTCCGGCATGGGTTCTATTGGCCCACTGCGTTACAGCAAGC
Organism: Poa annua; assembly: GCA_026929855.1. Taxonomy (NCBI): domain Eukaryota; kingdom Viridiplantae; phylum Streptophyta; class Magnoliopsida; order Poales; family Poaceae; genus Poa; species Poa annua. Next base: position 69,953,570 of record CM049431.1, on the reverse strand, counting down.
AGAAGATATTGTCCGGAAGTGTGGGGGATGCCAGAGGTTTGCTCACCGGATACATATGCCGGCGTCAGCACTGAAGACAATCCCTATCACTTGGCCATTTGCAGTGTGGTGTTTAGATATGGTCGGGCAGTTCAAGCCGGCAAGAGGCAATATGACACATATACTGGTTATGGTGGACAAATTCACCAAGTGGATAGAGGTCAAGCCAATCCGGAAGTGCGATGGACACACCGCTGTGCAATTCCTGAAAGACATCATCTTGAGATACGGGTACCCGCACAGCATTATCACGGATAATGGCACCAATTTTGCTGTGGGGGAATTTGCTCGATTTTGTGCTGAGAAGGGAATCCGGCTGGATGTAGCATCAGTCGCACACCCGGAAGCAAATGGGCAAGTCGAAAGAGCAAATGCCTTAGTCTTAGCCGGCATCAAAGCTCGTTTGATCTGACCACTGTTGAGAACTCCGGGATGCTGGATAGAGGAGTTACCGGCGGTGTTCTGGGGTCTCCGGACTACACCGAATAGATCTACCGGGTACACACCATTTTTTATGGTATACGGTGTTAAGGCAGTACTCCCGACTGACATACAGTATGATTCCCCGAGAGTGACAATGTTCACCGAGACCGAGGCAAAGGAGGCCCGAGAAGATGACATAGATTTACTCGAAGAGGCAAGAGAATTGGCACTATCTCGATCTGCAATTTATCAACAGAATCTCCGTCGCTATCATAGCCGGAAAGTACACCCGAGGGTGTTCCGAGAAGGGGATCTTGTGCTGAGGCTCATCCAACGCACGGCCGGAATGCATAAATTGTCACCTCCATGGGAGGGACCTTTTGTGATAAGCAGGGCATTACACAATGACTCTTATTACCTTGTAGATGCACAGGAGGCTAGGAAAGGTGTAATGGACAAATCCGGTGAGGAAACCAAGCGTCCATGGAATGTGGCACTACTTCGCCCCTTTTACACATAAAGGGCTCAGTGTATGTTGTATCTCAGTTTTCAGTATTAATGAAAGTAAGGCACCCCGGGAGGAACCCGGGGACTGCCTGGTTATGTGCATATTTTGCTTTTATTTTTGTCAAGTTCATTTGCTGTTTTTTACCGGCATCTCGGGAACGAACCCGGGGACTGCCGGATAACTATCCTCTGTTTTATTTGTATGCCGGGAAAGTTCCGAGTTCGATTCTCAAAGTCAGAGTAATGTATGTCATGTGAAATCATCTTGTGACTCGACTGACGCACGCCGAAATGGTAGTCAAGAGCAAAGAGAGGGAAGGTGGGAAACACGAAAATGGTCTCGGGGACTCGGAGCAGGAACTTATCCGGCATACCTGTTTTTTACTAACTCAGTTATTTTTTATGTCGGGAATTCGGTTAGCCAGAACTCGGATTGTTTTAAGTAATGTATGCCGTATGTGGAGTTTTGTGACTCAACTGTCGAACGCCGAAATGGTAGACAAGAGCAGAAATTGCCTAAATACGGTAAACGTGAAAAGCAACTCGGGGACTCATAACAGAATAAATTGACATAAGTTGTTCGAATAGGTAGCTCAGTACGAAACGAGAATAAGATAAGTGTATATTACAGCTTGCACCCGGCATCCCGGGGATTTAACAAATCTACTCTTAAGTATTTCTAAGTGATAGGAGATGTCCGCTTCTCGACGGGGACATCAGCAGGAGCAGCGACCTCGGGAGCAGCAGGAGCAGCAGGAGCAGCAGTGGCTTCGGTTCCGACGGCGGTACTCGGGGCATCAGGGCGCACCTCGGCCTGAGAAGCCTCGGGTGTCGGAGAAGTGGCAACTTCCCGGGGAACCGCGGTCTCGGCAGCAGCGCCAGAGGCAGCGCCGTCTTCCTCAAGAATCTCATCATCCGCATCACCGGTCGCAACGGTTTCTTCGTCATCTTCGTAATCAGATTCGGAGTCGGAAGGAAGGACGCTGGCGGTGAAGGAGCGGATGCTGGACCACGAAGCGATGTGGTGCGCCACCTCTTGTCGCTGCTGGACCTTAGCCGGATCGCTTAGCCACGGCGAGATCGTCCGCAGGCGCTGGATCGCGTCCAGGTCGAGACCTTCGTACCAGCTAAGTACTTGGGTCAAGACCTGGTCGGCACCAACACGTGCACCGGAACGCTTCCAAGCGTGGATGCGCCTCCCGGCACACCGGAGCGCGCTCGCGAGTTCGGAGACCGAGAGCGTCGCGCGGATACTCGGCCACAGCGCGCCGTGAACGTGGATCGCAGCGCTGAGCAGTTCCGTCCCGATAGACCGGAGAGGCACTATCCGGGCCTTCAGCGCGGTGAGGTGGTCCTCAATATCCCAGGCGTCTGAGACAGCAGCCTTCCCGGCACGCTTCTCCCGAGCAGCAGCAACGGCAAGAACAACAGCTTCCCGGGAGTGCTCAAATTCCCCTTTAGAAAGAAGAGCTGTCAAGCGACCAGAGCATAAGAAGAACTACAACAGAAAAAAGGAGAGCAAGGGAAGCATGGGGGATGTCGGTCCACTTACTGTTAAGGTCCCGGTTCAGTACGGTTAGCTCGGAGAGCCAACTATCAGACCGTGACCGGAGAATAGCCAGCCCGGTCTCCGCGAGATGCGCGCGCTCCTCGGATTGATCCAAGGTTTCCTTCTGCTTCTTCGTCGCCTCAACGAAGCGCGTCTTCATCTCGGTCGCAGTAGCCTTGGCCTTTTCGAGCTCGCCGTTGAGTCGCGCGATCTCGGCTTGCGCGGTAGCAAGTGCGGCCTTCTGATCTACCGAGACCTTGCGTGCAGCATCCCGCTCCTCCCGGAGGCGCCCCTCGCACTTCTTGGACTGGCCGAGGTCAGCAAGAACTCGGTTGAAGATGCTGCAGCGTTTCTTGCTGCACTCCTGAAATCAAAACAAAGATGGATGAGACCAGTTCGGAAAATTACGAGATCAGTAGCAAGTAATGCCTTACCGAGTGGGAGGATCTCGGGGACTCGATATCCCAGTCCTAAAGTTTTCTCTAAGATTGGAGCCTAGTGGTCTGCTATTCAGTGGAATCTAGAGCACTAAGCACCAATCTCGGGGACTAGTGGTGATGGAGCAAATTTTGAAACAATCTAGCCGATTGGGAGGATCTCGGGGACTCGATGTCCAAGTCCTAAAGTTTTCTCTAAGATTGGAGCCTAGTGATCTGCTATTCGGTGGAATCTAGAGCACTAAGCACCAATCTCGGGGACTAGTGGGGAAGGAACATATGTTTGTGGGAAAAAGAAAGGAAACAAGCTTACCTCGGTCACCCGAGTAACATCTAGCGCGGACACCTAGAGAGCGTGCAAGGCTTGAGCGTTGTGGCTTGGGCCCGCAGCGTGCAAGTCTCCCGCGGTCTCGGAGGCGTCGGCGGCAAGCCAGGCCTGGTTGTATTCATCAACAACGCGTATGCCGGAGCCGCCGGGCGCGCGAATAGCAGCAATGTCCCGAGATCCTGGAGGCACAAAGGAGCTTAAGGTTGCTCGCAACATCCGCAGGGAGGCAGTAGGGATCTCGGCAGGAGGCGGTGGTAACGGTGAAAACGTACCCGTGCGCAGCACCAAGTCTTGGGCCGAGGATGTCGGGGCAGCGGCAGGTTTGGCTGAAGTTGTTTTCTGCCCGGCAACCTTGGGGCGCGACTTCGCGGCAGGTTGATCAGCTGGCCGGGAGAAGGTTGTGGGACGTTTCTCCGGGGAAGTCTTGGTACTGGCTTGCTGGGAAGGACCGCTTGGCGCGAGCTGCCGGCGAGGGCTCAGAATCTCTGCCTCAAGTCCGGGTACTCGGCGAGGACTTTCCGGAAGAAGAATGTCTCCCGAGGTGGTCGTGGCCGGCACCTGGATCTCGTCGATCACCGGGCGTGCTTCCGGAGTCACAACGGTAGCCGGTGCGGCACCGAAGGCAGCAGGCTCGCTTCCTCGAGTAGAAGGGCGAGGAGGAGAAGGGGAAGCCCGAGCCGGGCTGGGAGTCCGAGTTCCGGGAGGAGGAGGAACAGCGGGTGACGGGAGGTCGAGTGCATCCCTGAAAGAGAATATCTCAGTAATAATTTATGGGCAAGACAATCATATAGCATAAGGCAAAGTAAGTTTACCCGGAGTCCACAGTGGGAGGACCCCTCTGCCGGCGTCGAGGAGGCTTCTCGGTCGTTTGTTTGTTCGGCTTGCTCCTCTTGGGGGGCTTGCCGGAGTCATCGACAGCGTCGGTGTCGGAAGCCGCACGCTTCCGGCTCTCGGCGCGTTTGGTCACGGCCGTCGGCTTCGCAACCACTGCTGAGGCCCAGTTGAGAGGGAGAGCGTCAATCACATCGAGAATTTGGCAGTCAACCTCATCCTCATCATCCGAAGAAATGGAAACTGTCTCTGAGGTTGAAGGGTTATCCGGGGCGGCAGCTTTCACCAGAGGAACGGCGAGGTGCTCCTCACCATCATGTCTTGTCTCGGGCAGGGGGACAATGATGGTTCAGGACGGCGCCTGCTGTCCTTATCGAGATGATGACGCAGGGGCTATGCCGGATAGCGCGGCGTCTAGCTCACACTAGCCGGTGACGACATGCCGGTTAGGCCTGTCCGGTGGGGCCAAGCCGATTTAGGGTTTCCGACCCTCCTGGCCGGAACTCTATAAAAGGCGCCATAACTGCTTCTGCGGGAGGGGGACCAACTTGGGAGCCAAAGTTATAGTTGTATTTACTCCTAGAGCTTTTACTTCCTCATACCTTGATTTCATCTAGTTCTTTGTACTCCTCCCTTTGAAGGATCTAGCAGCAAGTTGTAGCTCTTGTACCACACTTATATAGAGAGGAAAGGCAGGAGTAGGGGTGTTACCTCCTCACGAGGGCCCTGAACCTGGGTATATCGTGTGCGTGTTGAGTGCCTTGGTGCATTTGTTCGTATTTGTTAGATCTTCCCCCTCGCACTTTGATCTTGTTTCTCGTTCTAGGGAGATCTCGGTTGTACCGGGATCCTCCTCGCGTGGGCTATTCAGCTCGCTATCCCTCCCCGGATCCACCAACGTCCATCGGCCCCACACATTAGCCATCCTATGGCATCTGCCGTGACACCACCACGACAGCCCCCAGAAAGGTTGAAGTTCTCCAGGCGCCGGTTTCTTCTTGATTCTTCATCTGCCAAGGTTGGCGGCTGCAGGACTTGAACCATTCTGAAAATCAACGAGGCATGCGTGTCTTGATATTGACATGCGGCCGCCTTTATCCATCATGGGAAAAGACGGCTACTCGGCAATCTTTGCCGAGCATTCTTCGTGACGGTTTCCACCTAGCCGGCTCACGACAGTTTGAAAACAGCCTAGGCGGGAATCTCGCCATGATCACAAATCGCGGGAAAAAAGGAGGCGTGGAGATCGTGCAATCGTGTGCTGCAACGGATGCTGGACACGTGTCCGACTAAAAACGCCGTTGCACAGGGAGCAACGCCTGGCCCTATAAATAGGTAGCCAAACGGTCCATTTTCACTACCCAGCCTTTGCTCTCCGTGCGCTCTTGCCTCTTCCACTTCTCTGCTTCTTGTCTCCGAGCGAGCTCCGGCGAACTCCTCTTCTCCGACGACCTCTCCTCGCGGCGATGTCCACCGGCCAGACCCTCTCCACGGCGTCGAGCGGTCCGGCGACCAAGGTCGCACCCGCGACGGGGATGGGCGGCATGATAGCTCGTCCCGTGACGGCGGCGACGGGCAATGTCGCCACCGTCGCCCCCCGGACTTCCATCGCGCGCGCGCCAGCGGCGGGTTCTTCGGCTCCTCCACCAACCACTGCGGCGATGACGACGGCGGGCGCCCCCGTCGACGAGGAAGAGGAAGCGGCGGACCTCGGGTCCCGCTACTGGCTACCTTCCATCGTCGACGAAGATGCCCTCCAAGATTTGGAGGCTGTCGGCTACCTCCCCACTCGGGAAGATTGCCGGTGGAGGGCCGCCTTCGGAGACGTCATCCCGGCCCCGAGAGCCGGGGAGCGGGTAATCCTCACCTCCCATCTAGTTAGGGGAATGGCGCTTCCGCCTTCCGCCTTCCGCCTTTTTTAGCGAGGTTTTGGATCACTATGGGCTCCAGCCCCACAACATTGCACCCAATAGTATATTAGTCCTAGCCGGCTTCACAACTCTGTTCGAAGGCTACCAAGGTATTAGGCCTAGTTTAGACTTCTTCAGATACTGCTTCTGTTGCCGGCGACAGCCGGTGCCGGACGGCGGGCTGGCAACCTGGGACAGCGTCACCTTCAACTGCCGCCAGGGCCGCCAGTGGTATCCTAAGATACCATACCTTGAGTCCGTCAAGGGCTGGACCTCCACGTTCTTCTACTGCCAAGATATGGCAGCGCCGGGCCGCCAAGTTGGCATCCCGGCATTCGTCAACGCGCCACCCATGCCTCGGCCATGCTGGGACGAGGCGGTGCCCAAGTTGATGGAGGAACTCCGCCTTATTCAAAGGCGGATTGAGTTCCTCACGAGGACGATGGCTCCCCCTCTGCTGGATGGGGTCGACACCGTCATCTGCTGGCTCGGCCGGCAGATCCTCCCCCTGCGGTACAGCCCGCACAAGATGTGTCAGTATTCGCCTACTGACACGGCCTCTCTTCGCGTGAGCGAAGGGATATTGCCGGTTGCCGACCTGGCATTCCGGCTCCGCAGCCTTGTCAAGGCGGGGCTGGTGAAGGCGGCGGAGGGCGTGCCCATGCACACCCACGACAACCCTCCCCTCGAGGTAAATATTTTCTTCCTTGCCCCTTGTTTGATAGCTTTGCCGGCTAGAATTGAGTTCCATTAAACTTGTCTTCTTTTTTCAGCTCTCCGAGTTGGGGGAGGATGACTTGGCTCCCGACTTCTACGAGTCGGAAGCCGGGAAGACGAAGAAGCGCAAGGCGTCCGGCGCTGCTTCCTCTACGGCGAATGCCGAGAGGAAGAAACGGATCACATCGGCTACCGAGCCGGCTCTCGCCAACCTTGGCGAGAACGCGGGGATTAACATCCCCCGAAGGTACTCAATTTTGCCTTTAATAGACGACAAACCTCTTCAATACAGGCCAATTGACTGTGCTTGCTTTTTGTTGACAGGGAAAGGGTCGCAACTTCCCGGTTGACGACCAGGCTTCTTGGCAAGGGTAAGCGGCCGCAAGGCAGCTCGCCGGCTACCGTGCCGCCAACTCCTCAGTTCCAAGCCGGCAGCTTTATGGGCGACGCCCGTCGTCAGCCCCCGGCTCCGGCTTCTGGCGCTCCGCCAAGGGTCTCCTCCACCGACCGCGCGCCCAAGACTCCCTTACTGTTGGTTGAGGCAACGGCCGATGAAGCCGCTCAATCGCGCGCCGCCAATGAAGGGTTGTTGGAGTCGACCGTCGACGGGTCTCGGAGGGCAGCCCCGACTGCGGGAGGCGGCAAGGTCAGGGACCCTTGGTCCACTTTTAAGGAGGCCAAGGAGTCAACTTTGGCTTTCGCCACCTTCGCCTCGCAGGCCTTTGCCGACTTGGAGGGCGACCTATCCGTAAGTTTTTACCACTCCGGCATATACATAGCCTTTCCCCCGAGCACTTAGATGGCAAGTCAAAAATAAAAGAAATTTTGACTGCCGGCTTAGTGGTTATTCGACAATATGTTATATGCCTTTGTTTTGTATTGCAGGGCCTTGTCTCCGCCAACGTCGAGCTTGTCTCCTCCCGAGTCGAGATAAACCGGCGTTGCCGCGACCTGAAGAAGGAGTGCAAGGCCAAGGACCTGCGGATTGCCGTGTTGGAGGCGGCCCGCAAAAAAGATGAAGGTAGGGTTGATCCTTTTCGCCTTCAACTATGCTTTTGACTTATGTTGCCGTCAATCATTTAGCTAGCGAATCCATATTTGTAGAACTGCTAGACCACGCCCAGGATATCCTGAAGGCGTCCACTGATATGCAAGCTCTTATGAATGAAGCTTCAGACTTGGCGGCCGCAAACTTGGAGTTGAAGGAGGCTCATCAAAAGGAGATGGAGGCCCAGCAACTCAAGTTTGCGCAGGAATCTAGCCAGCTCACTGGTGAGCTAGAAAGCCTGCGCAACAAGTTGGTGGAGGCGGAGAAGACGGCTGCGGAGGAAATCTCCAAGCAGACTTCTCGCGCCCAAACTGCGGAGGACGCGCTGGCAACTCATATGATTGAGTTGTCTACTTTCCATAACTCGGTCCTTGGTAATTTCTTATTCCTTTTTGATGCTACCATGTTGCTTTAGCCTGAGCCAAACTAATGGCTTTATTTTTTGATACAGTTCCCGCCGGTTTAGGCGATGACAAGGTTGTCAGCCCCCGCCTGGATCGCCTTGCGCGTCTAGGCGAACTGATCACCGAGACTTTGGCGGCGTCCAAGCGGTTTGCAGCCAAGTTCTTCACCTCGTCCGACAGCCAGGAACCGACCGAGTTCAGCGACGTGCCCGCCATCTTGGAGCAGGCGACCAAACTGCACAAAAGCTCGCTGAAGTCGGCGACACGGGGTGGAGCCAAGACCGCCCTTGGGTTGTTCATGGCGCACTACCCCGAGGCGGAGATAGAAGCCGTCACTGAAGGCATGCTGTCAACATATGAAGACGGCAGGGAGGTTGAGCCGGCCGCTGGCCACGCGTGTTGCCGACATGGTCGACACTTCAATCTTCTACCGGCGCCATCCTGTGCCTGGCGGAGAGGGAGCTGAAGCTGCCGGCGCGGCCGAGGCGGAGGGGAGTGATAGTTCCGGGGCTGAAGTTGTCAGCCCCCAAGCCTGATGTAGACGCTCCCCCGAGCCATATCTTTTCTGTCCTTGCCTCCTATCAGCCTTACTTGTCGGCTCCTGAAACAATGCAACATTGAATTGTAATATTTGTATATACTTTTGCTGCTGCTTTGTTAAGCGGAAACTAGCTGACAAGTTTTATTTTGTCTTTATTTATATGGCCCGCCTTAATTTTACCCTGACTTATATGCTTGACTTTTTGTATGTTGACGAAACCTCAGCCGGTAACTTTAGCTGAAACAACCAGGGCTAAACCATGCGTTTAGAATCAGAGACCAAAGCCAACATGTTGGTGTCAAAGACATACTACTAGGCGAACCACATATAAGTAATCAGAGGTAAAGGAATTAGGCGGCGCAAAAAGGTTTATTTTTTGCTTTGGGTTGGCTCGAAAGCTGCAAGTATCTACCAGTTTGAACCTTTGCACGGAGCTAGAAAATAGGTAACTTAGATACACAGGGGAAATATGATTGCAAGAAAGGATAAAAGATGGCATGCTTCTCAACACAGATGAGGAACCATAGACTTTTATTTCATAATCATATTTAACTTATTACAATTATAAATTGCTAAGTGTAGAAAGGACGTAGCTGCTCAATATTCCAAGGCCGTCTTGTTTGCTCGAACGGATCGTCAATGCCTTTCTTGCGCTTGGTTCCCCTTTTTCCTGCCGCCTTCTTGCGCATTTTCTTTTCGTCTTCGTCGCGGATGTCGGCTAGGTAGTAGGAACCATTGAGCAGCGCCTTTGTGACTATAAACGGTCCTTCCCATGGCGGGGATAACTTGTGCAAGCCTTTTCTGTCTTGAATTAGGCGGAGAACCAGGTCACCTGTTCTGAAGCTTCGCTTCCGCACTCTCCGGCTATGATAGCGGCGAAGTTGTTGCTGGTACAAGGCGGAGCGATGGAGAGCGACGTCTCTTTCTTCGTCTAGCAGGTCTAGGCTATCCTGTCTTGCACCTTCTACGTCTTGCTCGATGTAGTCTTGAACTCTTGGGGAATCGTACTTCATGTCGGTAGGTAGCACTGCCTCCGCGCCATATACTAAGAAGAAAGGAGTGTAGCCGGTAGACCTGTTTGGCGTTGTGCGCAAACTCCATAATACCGACTGTAACTCATCTGCCCAAGCGCCGGCTGCCCTGTGTAATGGAGCTTCGAGACGAGGCTTAAGTCCTGATAAGACTAGGCCGTTTGTACGCTCTACTTGTCCATTGGATTGAGGGTGTGACACGGATGCCAAATCAAGCCGGATGCCCAGATCGCTGCAGTATTCTTCTATGTCGCCTTGAGACAGATTGCTGCCATTATCGGTGATAATGCTGTGTGGAACTCCAAACCGAGAGATAATTCCCTAGAGAAAATTGGTTGCTGTTCGTGCGTCAAGTTTGCTGATCGGTTTAGCTTCGACCCATTTGGTGAACTTGTCGACAGCGACCAATAGGTGAGTGTACCACCGCGCGCCTTTTTGAAGGGACCCACCATGTCTAAGCCCCAGACCGCGAACGGCCAGGTGATTGGGATCGTCCTTAGCTCCTGTGCCGGCAAATGAGGTTGACGAGCGTACAACTGGCAACCTTTGCATGTCTTTACGATGTTCTCGGCGTCTTCTTTGGCGGTGAGCCAGTAGAGACCTTGGCGGAAAGCTTTAGATACAATGGACCTAGCGGAAGCATGATGCCCGCAGGTGCCAATATGTATGTCCTTCAGAATTTCCCGGCCTTCTTCCGGTTGTATACACCACTGATAGATGCCGCAAGTGCTTTGCTTGTATAGCTTGCATTTTATTATCGTGAATGCCTTGGCTCGCCTTATGATCTACCTCTTTAGCACCTCATCGTCCTCCGACAACTTTTGGTCGATTAGAAAATCGAGATATGGGACTGTCCAATCCGGCTGTGTTAAGTAGACAGCGAGACTTGCCGCTTCTACCGGTTCTTCTGCGTCGGGGTCCATCAAATCGGCGCCTTTAATGGATGGCTTGTGCAAATGCTCCAGGAAGATATCTTTTGGTACCTTTTTGCGTTCCGATCCAAGTCTTGCAAGTGTGTCCGCCGCCTCATTCTCAGCTCTTGGAACATGCCGGACTTTGTAGCCTACGAAGTTTTTTGCGAATTCATCAACTTTGGCTCTGTAAGCCGCCATTGTTGCGCTTTTCGCATCCCATGTTCCGCTTACTTGCTGCGCGACCAAATCTGAGTCGCCATAACAGAGGATTCTTTTGACGCCTAGGTCGTTTGCCACGTGTAACCCATGAAGCAAGGCTTCGTACTCGGCAACATTGTTGGTTGCTGTGAAGTGGATTTGTAACACGTAGCTAAGCTTGTCGCCTTTAGGCGTGCGTAGGACGACTCCAGCCCCCGAGCCTTTGAGCATCTTTGATCCGTCAAAGTGCATGACCCAATATTCTGATTCGGGGAGTGTTGTTTCCTCCATGGCCTCTGTCCAGTCGGCGACAAAGTCTGCAAGCGCTTGAGACTTAATGGCGGTCCGTGGTTTATAGACTATATCAAAGGCGGCAAGTTCGATGCCCCATTTGGCGACTCGACCTGTTGCCTCTGCATTGTTGATTATGTCTCCCAACGGTGCCTTGCTGACTACTGTCACTGTGTGTTCCTGGAAGTAATGCCTAAGCTTTCTGGCGGCGAAGAATACACCATAAGCCAGCTTTTGGTAATGCGGATACCTATGCTTGGAGGCGGAGAACACTTCACTGATGAAGTAGACCGGTCGCTGCTCACATGACGCGGCTTCGTTCTCCTTTCTTTCCACAGCCAAGACAACGCTGACAACACCTCCTGTTGCCGCGATGTACAACAGCATTGGTTCCTGTGATCGAGGTGCTGCCAATATTGGAGCGGATGTGAGGGCCTGTGATCGAGGTGCTGCCGATCCGGCTAGGCGCTGCACGTCCTTCAGACAAGTAGGTCTTGATATGTTTTGGATGGCCTTGATCTTCTCCGGGTTAACTTCGATCCCTCGTTCTGAGACGATAAACCCGAGCAATTTGCCGGCTGGGACGCCGAAAACGCACTTGGCGGGATTGAGTTTCATCTGATACCTCCGGAGATTCTGAAAAGTTTCTTCCAATTACTCTAGGAGATCTGCCTTCTTTTTGGACATTACTGCGATGTCGTCTACATAGACGTGAACATTGCGGCCGATCTGTTCGTGCAGGCAATTTTGCATACAACGCTGGTATGTTGCCCCTGCATTCTTCAGGCTGAAAGGCATTGTAATGTAGCAGAAAGTCCCGTATGGAGTTGTGAAAGATGTTTTCAGCTGATCTGACTCTCTCATCTTGATTTGGTGGTATCCTGAGTAGGCGTCCAGAAAACAAAGCAGCTCGGAGCCTGCTGTGGAGTCTACGACTTGGTCAATTCTAGGCAGCGCAAAGGGATCCTTTGGGCAGCACTTGTTAACACCGGTATAGTCAATACACATCCTCAGCTCTTTATTCTTCTTTGGAACAAGTACAGGATTTGCCACCCAATCGGTGTGTACAACTTCTTTTATGAAATTAGCGGCCTTCAGCCTATTTATCTCCTTTCCTATAGCCTTGCGTCTCTCATCTCCAAAGCGTCTTGTTGCTTGCTTCACCGGCTTGGATCCTTTTATGACGTTGAGCGAGTGCTCGGCAAGTTCCCTCGGTACACCAGGCATGTCGGAAGGCGACCATGAAAAGATGTCACGATTCTCATGGAGGAACTCGACGAGTGCGCCTTCCTATTTGTTGTCAAGGTTGGAGCCGATGACAACTTGCTTAGACTTGTCACCTGGGATGAGGTCTGCCTTTTTGGTGTCTTCTGAAGCTTCGAAGGTCTTCTTGACATCCATCTTTGGCTTTGGCATGGAGTTGTCTGAATCCGCCCCGAGCAGCGCGAGTTCTTCCTTGTGGATGACGGCTTCTGCGAAGGCGGCCATGCCACACTCGCACTCCTTGGCTTTCTTGAAGTTGCCGGAAATCGTGATGGTTCCGTTTTCCCCCGGCATTTTAAGCTTGCTGTATATGTAGCACGGCCTTGCCATGAACTTGGCGAAAGCCGGTCGTCCGAAGATTGCATGATAGGCGCTTTTGAAGGGGACAACTTCGAACCGAAGGAACTCTGAGCGGTAGTTCTCTTTTGGTCCGAAAGTTACCTTCAGCCTGATGCTCCCCATTGACCTTGCTTGCCTGCCGGGCACTATGCCATGAAAGGTGAGGTTGCTGTGGTCCAGCTGATCCTCTGATAGGTTCATGCGGCTTAGTGTGTCATAGTACAGGATGTTGGGGCTGCTGCCACCATCCATGAGTACTTTTGTAAGTCTGAAGTTGTCGACAATGGGATCGACGACAAGGGCGTACTTTCCTGGGTGAGGAACGTGATTAGGGTGGTCGGACCGGTCCCAAGTGATCGTTGTCTCAGACCAGTTCAAGTATTGAGGGACGTCCGGCATTGTCGCGTTGAGTTCGCGCATTTCCGCCTTATCCGCCTTAGCTGAAGGCGTGCCGACAAAGCACACAAGAGATTCTTTGACCTTCGGATACGGCTTCTTTTTCTTGGCGGCTGCGTCATCTTCTCTTGAGATAGACATGTCGTCGTCATCCTCATCCTCCTTGCTGTCTTTCTTGTCGTTCTTCTTTGACTTCTTTGACTTCCAGCCGACTGTGGGATCCTTTTTGAAGTCGTCCATGAAACGGCACTCTCCAAGCATATGGTTGACCTTGCCCAATGAGGCGTGGATGGGACATGGCAAAAGCTTTGCCTGTTCATAAGTGATTCGCGCCGCCTTAGGCCCTGAGCCGGCTTCGCGACTATCTTTCTTATTTTTCCACTTCTTTTTGCCGGCGTTTCCTTGGAACGCTGCGGCTACCTCATTGGAAGGCCCGGCTTTGTCATCCGCCGCCTGCTTACGCTTGTTGTTCCGCTTTGGTATGATGTTGACGTCTGGGTCATCGTCCCGGGCGTCGTCATCCGCCGCCGCGTATTGGGCGGCCAGGTTGAGCATCTCACCAAGGTCCATGATTTGCTCGCGGACGAGCCTATGACGGAGCAAGGACTTCTTCTGTAGGCCCGTGTAGAAGGCGTGGATAGCCTGTGCGTCCGAAACACCATGACAGTTGGCTTTTTCGGATATCCAACGGCTGACAAAATCTGTCATGGTTTCGTCCGGCTTTTGGATACAGCGCTGCAAATCCGTGTAGGTATTTGGACGCTTGTATGTTCCTTGGAAGTGCTGGGAGAAAACCTTTTCCATGTCGTACCAGCTATGGATGGACTTTTCAGGAAGGTTGTCGATCCAAGCTCTTGCCGTGCCTTCCAACATGAGAGGTAGGTAGCGGACGGCAATATGGCTGCTCCCGCCGGCAATCTCTATGGCCATGGCATAATCGGATAGCCATGAGTCCGGCTTAACGAGGTCGTTGTACCTAGAACAGTTTTTTGACACTGATGTCATGTCCTTAGGGAACGGCTCTCTGCGGATGGCATCACCGAAGCACTTTGGTCCAGAGTATAGCGGCTCCTTTCCTCTTGCTATGTCTTGTAGGCGGTGTCGTGCGTCTTTTGGGTCGAGCTGCCGTGCACCTCTGTTTGCGTCCGGCTCGTCCTGCGCTGCCCGGCTTATGCTGCGCCTGGGCCCTTCTACCTCCTCTCTCTTCTTGCTGCCAGTGCTACGCTGCGGAGATCGGCTTCGACCTCTCCTGGGAGGGTCGTTGCCGGCATCTTTTCTAGGCGGTGGCCTGTTGTTCCGGCTACCGCCATTGTCGCGTCTTGGCTGAGCTGGAGGTGGTAGGTCTCCTCTGCTTCCCGTCCTTGAATTCTCGTCCCGCCTTGGCTTTGGCGGCGGCGCCTTCTTTGGAGGTGGCGTTGCCTTCCTTCTGTCGCCATGGCTACTGGAGCCAGACGGGCCTTCGGGGTCGGCACCGGGTGCAGCTTTGCACTTGCCCGACTTAGACTCTAGGTCTCTCCCGCGAGCATCCGCCATGTGGCCGTAGGAATCAGCGCGAGCTTGTTGTTCTAGGGCCTTGCTCACGAAGTGTCTTGCGTTGGCCAACTTTTCTTCCGCCGTGTAAGTGTTGTCGTCCAGGGTATCTAGCGCGGCGGCCGCGTTGAGGACCGGGGTGGAGAAGACAACATCTCCCCTTCTGTCCACGCGTTGTGGTGTCGTGCGCCAGTCGAACCCTAGATCTTGAGCCGCTGTTGTTGCTTGCGCAGGCGGCTCTTTTCCACGGCGGTTTTTTGATGACCTTTTCTCCTCGAAGAGTTGCCGGCTTGTTTTGGCCGACATCTTCTCATGTTCTTTCTCGATCTTCTTTGCAAGGCTCTCAACGTGCTCCTCTCTTTTTCGCAGGAAGTCAGAGTGCTTAAGCATGTTAAGCCTAAGCTCTTCCACTTCGTCGAGTGGGGTGTTTTTGTTTACCGGAGTATTCATGATCTCGTCTACTTCTTTGATGACGGAGAGCAAATCCGTGGGTTTGCTGCTGCCGCCTTTCTCGAGGCCAGTTTTCTTCTTCGCGCGCACCTTGTCGGAACTTTCAATGAGTTGGCCGGCAGTGGTGTCGCCGGCATCTTCCGCCGGCTTGTTTTGCGCCTCCGAAGTAACTTGGGTTGTCTCGTGACCGACAACAACCATCATAGCCAGCTTGTCAGGCATGTCAGTATCCGCTGTGCCCTCTGAGGGAGCCGGATTACCACTGGAAAAGCGGGTTTTGATCTTCTCTTCGAAGAGACTAGCATCATCATCGGAGTCAGAGTCTACGTTGACTTGAACGGTAGATCTGGATCCGGCATCTGACATCGCATCTTCCTGTAGAGCAGGGAGGATTGACTCAGGATCGTTGTTTTCCGGCTGGGAGTCTGATCCCAGTCCGACAACTCCGACGAAGTGGAAATCAGATTCGGCCGACTCCTGGGAGAAGGCGGACTCAGATCCATCTTGCCGGTCGAACGCTTGGTCGAAGGGTTGGTGGGTGGGGTTGTAGAAACGCGGTAGGCCGTACGCCTCTGGCGTGTACCCGATGAAGACGTCGATCCCTCCGATCGGCACGATTGCGCATCCGATAAGGTAGTCGTCCACCGGGAGCCAGGACTCATCCGAGTTGACGTAGCTATGGCCGCCATACCTTGTGACGCGACCGACGGCGATCTGCTTGCCCACGCCGCCAAGTGTTCCCGCCTGGAACGTGACGCCAGGAACCTCATGCCCCACGGTGGGCGCCAACTGTCGTGGTATCGTCATAATTGATAGGAGACGGGGTCCTCTAGCCTACGTATGGATTGTGGGGAAGAAGGTTGGTGTCGTCGAGGACGGGATTGAACACGGCGAGTTTACCCAGCTTCGGATCCCGCGGCGGTGGCGAGATCCTACGTGCTGCTATAATTCACTATGAGGCAATAGCCGTGAACGGGTTACAATGGGTATGATGCCTATTGAAGTTGTCTGCCCTAAAGGCTCCCTGGTGGCCGGCTTATATAGGCAGCCAGACCCCAGGGTACAAGGTAAGTACTTGTCCAGCAAGTAAACAGAGTTCTAGACCTAGCCGGCTTAGTTGTCGCCTTCCGTCTTGGGCTCGGTGGCTTGATGGGCTTCGGCCTTCCGCCTTCCTTGGACCGTCCGCCTACTTCCTTGTACGTCAGCTATCTGGGCCGCCCGGCAGGCCTCGACCTTACCACCCTTGGGCCACCCTGGACTAGCCGGATTGATCCATGTTGGTTATACCCCTAGTTGATATATCCCCAACAGCAATCTGCTCCTTCACGCCAACCGCATTGTGGAGGACTCGGTTTCTGGTGCTGACTGGAGTGTAGATGTGATGGATTACATCTACAATGAGATGTATGAAGCTATGACCACCAGGGTCTCTATTCCTTATGCTCCTTACATAATGAAGCTCCTCAAGTTTAAGTTCCCTGAATACAACTTCAGCATTAGTGATTTGGTGCCACATGACTTCAAGAAGCTTTATGTGAAGAAGACTGTGGTCAAGCCCCCTCCTAGGCCTTCTACTACCTCAGCTCCAGGTGGATCTTTCATGGGTGATGCTAGGAGGGCTGCTGCTGCCCCTACTCATGTTCCTACCACTCATGCGCATGTCAAGAAGCTGAACTGGTTCCAGCGCAACATCCTTTGCATGAACGTGGACATCCGCAAAGAGCAATACAATGCCTACAAGGATCGCCGTCGGCTGGAATACAAGCAAGACTTGATCCTTCACCATGCTTCTGGCTCTCCTGCTCCTGCTGCTCTGTCTGATCCCCTGGCCTTTGCTCAGTGGAACCAGGGTTCCTTGGCTCCGTGGACACTGATTGACCAGGACCTTGGCGGCAGCTCTTACACCACTGGCTATGACTATGATGATGAGGAGGAAGATGATGATGAGGAGGCAGAGTCTGAGGAGTATGAAGAGGATGATGATGATGAGGATGATGGTGATGATGATGAGGAGGAGGACCCCTCGGACTGAAGACTTCCATGGGACGTGGCATCGCTCTTCTTCCTTTTTGGCATTTCGATGCCAAAGGGGGAGAAGTTGCTCTACTAGGAATTCTTCGGGGATTTGAAAAGGGTCGGGCACAAGCTTATGCGTTTATCATTTATTTGCGCTTGTGTCCATTTATCGTGTTTTAAGTTATTTGTGAACTCCTTTTATTTCATTATGTGATAACTATGTATTGAGACTTCGAATTGATTGTGTTGGTATTCTCTTTATATTCTATATACACAAGGTATGAAAATCTATCTAGTCTCAATTGCTACCATAAGCTTACTTTTTGTCTCGTTTCTCCTTTGTGATATCTTGTGGTTGTTGTTATAAAATTGCTCCTATCCTTTGTCTTTTTGTGTTGCTTACTTGCATTTATTTAGGGGGAGCCATTTTCTGCCAAAAACATGATATTGCTTTTTGTTTCTATGCAAATCTTGGTATTGTCATCTAACACCAAAAAGGGGGAGATTGAAAGAACATTTCTTAATCCCTAGTGTTTTGTGTGTTAGTTAACAATACCAATGATATACTAATCCTATTGCTAAGTATTTCAGTTTGGGTGAAACTCATATCACAAATCCTAAAGCCAAATTGTAGAGAAAAAGAGTTTCTGGAATTCTTCCCATACTCGGATATTCCGGTTCCCCAACTCGGATATTCCGAGTCAACCCCAGAAAATTGGCTAAGTCAAGTTCAGAAGTGGTACTGACTCCAATCGGAAATTCAGCTCGGAAATTTCAAGGACTCGGATATTCCGGTTCCCCAACCCGGATATTCCGAGTCAACTCCAGAAAATTGGCTAAGTCAAGATTCAGAAGTGGTACTGACTCCAATCGGAAATTCAGCTCGGAAATTTCAAGGACTCGGATATTCCGGTTCCCCAACCCGGATATTCCGAGTCAACCCCAGAAAATTGGCTAAGTCAAGATTCAGAAGTGGTACTGACTCCAATCGGAAATTCAGCTCGGAAATTTCAAGGACTCGGATATTCCGAGTCACCCTCAGAAAATCGGCTAAGTCAAGTTCAGAATTGGTTATCTCAACCGGAAATTCAGCTCGGATATTTTCAAAGACCCGGATATTCCGGGTGACCGGAATTTCCGGTGTTACTTAAACCGGAATTTCCGGGTGCCCAAGACAGCCAACGGCCAGATTTTGAGGGGGAGTATAAATACCCCCTCACTCACTCAAGAACAGCTAGCTCTCAGATTTCCTCTCTCCTACTATTCTTGAAAGCTCAAATCATCAAGATCTCCCAATCCCCCCACCCAAATTCATTGATCTTTGGAGGATTGGAGGAGAAGGCCCGGATCTACATCTTCACCGAAGGGATTTGCATTTCTCCCCCATTCACTTGGGGATTTCGTGGCTAGGGTTTCCGGTGGGAAAACCTAGTTCACCATTGTTGTACTCTTGGTGTTACCTTGACCTTTTGTGGTCCTTGACCTTTTGTGGTCTTCTTGGGAGCCCCCAATTCAGTTGTGTGTGTGTGCCTCAAGCGTTTGTAAGGGATTCGATCTCCGCTCTAAAAGGGGATCAATAGTGGAAGGTGGACTCGAAACCTTTGTGGTTGAGTTCATCGGAGAAGAAGGTGAGCCTTTGTGGCGTTGCGGCTAACCTGTTGTGGTAGCGCACACCTCTCCAAACGAGACGTACACCCTTGGGTGGAACTCGGGATTACATCTTCGTCTCCGCGTGCTTCACTCGGTTCCCTTTACCTTTGCTCCCTTACTTGCTTATCTTGTTATTGCTTAGATTATCATTTAGGTAAATTCACCGTAGTTGCATATCTAGAGAATTTACCTTTGTGTTGAGCCTAAATTTGAAAAGACCTAAAATTTGTAATAGCACCTATTCACCCCCCCCCTCTAGGTGCCGGATTCCCGTTCATCGGCACCGGAGATGCTTTCACGTACCCAAGCATTGTCGGTGGACTACAGTACCTAACCCTCACCAGACCGGATATCTCGTTTGCAGTGAACAAGGTGTGCCAGTTTCTATCTCAGCCCACTAGGGTTCATTGGGAGGCAGTTAAACGTATCCTGCGATATGTCAAAGGAACGTTGCATACAGGCTTAAAGTTTCGCAAGTCTCCCTCCACTTCATAAGCATATTCACTGACGCTGACTGGGCTGGTTGCCTGGATGATCGTAGATCCACGAGTGGTTTTGCAGTGTTTGTTGGACCGAACTTGATCTCTTGGAGTTCAAAGAAACAACCTACAGTCTCGAGATCGAGTACAGAGGCTGAGTATAAGGCACTATCAAATGGAGCTGCTGAAGCCATTAGGGTGGGCTCTTTGCTCAAGGAGCTCGGTGTGATCCAGCAGCGCACACCCATACTTTGGTGTGATAATCTAGGGGCAACGTACCTCACGGCGAATCCTGTCTTTCATGCTCGTACTAAGCACATTGAGATCGATTTCCATTCCGTGCGAGAGCGTGTTGCTGCAGGTGCACTAGAGGTTCGCTTTATCTCCTCCAATGATCAGTTGGCTGATGTGTTTACCAAACCGGCCACTCGACAGATCTTAGACCGTTTTAAGTCCAATCTAAATCTTGTATGTATTCGTTTAGATTGAGGGGGTGTGTTGAAGACGGTCTGTACACGTATGTGTGGTGTATACCCGTATACATTATAATTGTATCTGTCAAGTATATAAATAGAGGAGAGGTGGAGGCTAGACCCCACCGAAAAACCCTAAACCTATTCTCAAACTCGTCCCTGCTACTAAGGGTAATTTAACGAAGCTTATGTCTACCCTTGCTGATAAATGCTGCTTACATCATGTATAAAACTTAATGTAGTACTATATTATTCCGGTAACTTAATTCCTAGAGTCACAAGCATTGAATGTACTTAAAATGAAGTATTTAGGTATAGATACGGCATCAATGTGCGGTCTATACACCTTGACGGGATGCCTATATAAATATTCGCTTTGCACAAATTGTCGTAACTAATTATCATAATCATAAATGTATTAATTGTCCAATTGTAATTTGTTCACCAACAATTGCTATACTTTAGAAGAGACAACACTAGTGAAACCATGACCCCGGTGTATCTTTTTACATTGTTTACAAGCTCGAACCCACACTTTTAATCATTGCTTAATTGTTGGTCTATTTTTACATCTTTGTTTATTATTACTATTATCTTTCAAATTATATGTTTTTTTTTTCAAGCAAGACGGGAAGGTTGACAATCTTTCTAGAACGTTGGGGACAAGAAGATATTGTTTCTTGCTTGTAGGTATATGCTGCCAACGTACGAAAGTAAAGATTTTCATAATGATGGGAACTCTTGTGAAGTAAGACATCCTCTAAAATAGTAATAAAACATTCATGATGTAAGAGAGGGGGAAGTTCTACGGCAAAGGTAGGGCGATTTTCTCATGTCTATACAAGTTCTTCTGAGGGAAACATAAGAGAAAAGACTACTTGGGCCGGTTGAAATCTGCCTCACTCGAGATGGGCTTCGTGAAACACACATGGAGGGACCTGGGATTTGGGAAGGCCTCCTGGGTTGCTGGCTTTTCGCATCAGCATGACAAATCATTTCATTTGGCATTTTAGCCAATAATGACACAATAATCTAAATAATTTTTTGAGTTGTCTTTTCAATTATATAACCATGATTTTTTGTTACGAGACAAAGTCCAGAAAATCATAAAATAAAGATAACCAAAAAGCCGATCTCATCTCCTACGCTCGCTTGTCGTCTCGATTAAACTGCCCTTCGGTAGGTGGCTCTACTGGAGCAAGGGCGACCGCCAACGGGGCACTCCTCGACGGACAACACTGCAATAGTTGTTGTTTGGCTGGCTACCGTTTCTTTCACGTGACGGTTTCGTGATATGGATTAAGAATTTTCTTTTCAAGAAGACGACATTAAAGATTTATTATCATTATAATTGTACGTTCTTTCTATTTTTTAATATGTTTTTATTATTGTTGTACTAAGTGATTATGGTCATGTGAGGTATTAATGTGTCTAGATTATTTTAAATTTTATCCATTTGTTACTTTTGATTTCGGCCGAAATCTTTTTCCTCGTGTACCGGTTCGTGTGCACATGCGTCGCTTCTAAAAACAAAATTCAGAACGTGCAAGATCGCAAGAGATCGAGTTCAGGCTAGGCAGGGGAAGCCAGATGAGAATGAACTGCAGCTAAAATCACCACTGAAACAATTCTTCTTTCTTTTACAGGCATTTCTAAACACGTGGTTTTCCCTTACGGGCACCAGGTGCCCGCCGGCAGCGGACGATTTAATTACAAGCAGGAGAACGACGGTGACCGGCCGGAGTTCAGATGTCTCGCCGGCAGAGCGGGCAGGAGGCGTGCCTGACGAGCCAGCGGTCGATGCAGGGCGTGTGGAAGACATGCCGGCAGCCGGGCAGCCGCCTGGCGGACTCGCCTACCTGCATGTCCTGCAGGCACACCGAGCAGCAGAGCGCCTCCCCGGCCGGGTCAAGGGCAGTGTCGGCGGCGACCTTGATCTCCGGCAGCCGCCGGAGCGCGTGAGCCGGCAGACCTCTCGTGGCGCAGCCGGTCTCGAACAGGTCGCTGGGCTCCGTGAACGGCGAGCTGATGGCGCTTATCTGCATTCCACACACGTCACACGGGAAATGAGAAGTGAGCAATAGCAGTATCTGTGGTAAACTAATGCTGGGCTGACAGTGAAATGCAATCGCAGTAATTATTTATCTTTTGAGATGATGTCAGGATCAAATTAGCACTACACAGGATGAAGTTGCTGTCATCCACTTAGAATAGAAAACGGGAGTAAAACCAGGGTTAGTTGATGGTGGCTGTCATCGATGCATGACCGATGACCTCACCTCACTAGTCTAGTGTAACTTAGTGAGTGATCTAGACGATTAGCACTAGGATGATAGCGCCTCTATAACCAACCATGTTATTATAAGTGCAAACGCTTTCATGTTCTGAATTCTTTAGCAAGATATTTCTGAATCTGAATTTCTGAATGCGACAGTAGAATGCACGAGCGAACTGACACGAATATATCTTCGTAGATGGCTAGAGCTATCGGATGAGATTACTACTGATGTGCGTCTTGTGTACTACTGACACTGAGACAGCAGGTGGATTAATTGGAGTGGTTGATCACTCTCGCATTGCTGCTATTGGCGAAGAGGCTTTCTCTTAAATAGAGTTGATTTAATGAAGCATGGCGCGCCATGATTTTCAAGCTGAGGTTGAGGCGCTACCTGACTCTGCACCGCGCTCTGCACCGCCGGGCCCACCTTCTCGCGGACCAGCCTGCCGCTCAGGAGGCTGAACACGATGTCCACCTGCATGTACGTACGGCACAGGAGAAGAGTTATAGACACATTCAGCATTATAATTCAGTACCAAAATGCAGTTAATTTGATATAAGAAGAGAGACATTGAGAAGGAAATATGAACACTCTTTTCTTTTACCACCATGGAAAACAACAGAAATAACACTGATTCCTGCCCATGGAAGCAACCTCAGTCGGCACAATAATTCAGTTCCAAAACGCATTTGATTTGTTATGGAAGATAGAGAGACATGCACCAAGAGGAGATGTAAACATTTTCTTTTACCACGATAGAAAACAACAGTAATTCCTAGCAATGGAAACAACGTGGCACACCTAATCCTAATCCGCATAGCTATTTTTCACCTGCTCCTAATCTGCATCACCTCTCGAGCATCAAAGTGACACTCGATTCAGAAGGGAAGGATTTGTAAGCAGTCTAGAAAATGGTACTGTGGTCGGATTTACAGAAACAGGGCAACGGAATGCTCTGAGTCTTACGCCTCGGCTTGGAGACGATCAAGATTTCTCGATGCAAGAAACAAGCGCGGGAGCAACAACAGGAGATCGCAGATGATGTGTGGATGCAGTTTAACTCGTACGTACCATGTAGAGGAGGGTCCAGACGCGGGAGTCGCCGGCGCACCAGAGATTTCGCGACGACTCGGCGACCTCGATGGAGAATACGGCGCCGGAGATGGCGCCGATGCCGGCGCCGCGCAACACCCCGCTCTCCGTGGCCAGCCCGATGACCGACCCGGCCACCGCGCCCACCACGGAGCCCACCGCGGCGAAGGCGCACGTGACCACGGCGCAGAGGACCTTGCAGGCGAGCTCGCACGCCCATTGCCTCGGCCGCTCCGGCGCGGACGAGGCGACCGAGGGGGCTGAGCTCGGGCCTGAGGACGCGGCCGACGTGTCCATCCTGGGAAGTGGGAAGGGAGCAACCGAGCAAGCAAGAATCCAACTGTCGAACTGAACTGAAGTGGAGCAATGACGGGAGAGAGACGATGGTGAGTGATGAGTAGGATGGATGGTGTCGACGAGGAAGGCGGGGGCGTGTGTAAATAGCGGCCGGCCGGGGAGTACGAGAAATCTGTGGGTGGTCGGGTCCGGCGGTGTGGCACTGCCCGCCACCGGTTTTGTCCTCTCGGGCTAGCTGCTGCGACGTCGCGTGGGCCGCTTTGGTGCTCACACTGACTCTCTTCCGGTGGGTGCAGCTCGTGCCTACTGTTTATACTGCGGCTTACCACTGACCCCATAACCGCCTTGGTGACTGTCACTCTGTCAGGTAAACCATGGCAGACTGAAAGGATTGTCTGACCTAGTGTAGTGATTTTGTATAGTATGATACTCCTACTGAATAGGAGTATGGTGCAGGTTCAACCGATCAGATTGATCTTCGGGTGCCGCAATACCGATGCGACAGTGCCGGCTGGATCACCGGTAGCTTGGAGCATCGCAACACCTTATTTTTCTTCTCTGTTATCCAAATAAGAGAACAAGCCAGTGGATACAGCTCAAAGATTCATGACGTGACAAGAGAGCAAAACAAAAAGGGGGGGATGAATCCCGTCCGAATAATTTCGTTTTGATATATTAACCAGTGGCCGATTATAAATGAGCGTGGGCATGGGTGCACGTCTCCGGCCGGAATAGTCGAGAATAGATAGGCACACATACGTGCTGGCCTGCTGGGGGCGTGCTATCCATCAGATCAGAATTCAGATCAGCCCCACGGAATGGATTTCAGCACAGTGGTTTTCCCAAGTATGGCACGCACAGGATCATGGTCACTGAATGCAGCGCGCGCCGAAATCGATCGCCCCGCGTCTCTGTCGGTAGATTCATTATCTTGCTCAGCCGAGAGAGCGACGTCGTCCGTCGACCCCGATTGAAATGATTTCAGTACTTACCGGGGACGTTTCAGAGCTAATCCAGGAGCTAGCTAGTATATCATGTGCTCGCACTGCCGGAAACGCCGCGCCGCTGCCTGCAAGTACATAACGAACTCCGTCCTTGTTCCAGAGGTAATTACACCCTTGTGTGCAAGTCATACAACACACTGCCGGAAACGCCGGGCTGCTGCCTAACACATATTGTAATCGCCCGTGCTGCTCCAAAGAAGCAATTGCACTATGTGAATTATGTTACAAATCGTGGACTAAAGGTTGATTATTGGGATGATCGATTGTTTGCAAGTCATATTCAGTTAAGAGCCATAATTTCTCGGGCGCCGTTTGGTCATTGGTACCATTTGATCAGTAGGCAAAAACATGCGTTTCACATAATCATTCTTTGTTGTCATTTTGTGCCTATTTCTTTACCATTTTTTGTCAGCTTATAGTTTTGTGTCGCGAAGGAACTGGCATATGCATGCATACTTATCTCTGGAAATCTATCTTATGGAGAAATTATCATCCTAGTGTCCAACTTGAACACGCTGGCGGCGAATAATTCATCTTAAGAGTAAATGACTGATATCTTTCGTATGTCCAATTTTATTGGCCTGCTAATACATGAATCAATCTAATAGTTTATATGCCAAAGTTCTACTACCTCATTCCCAAAAGAGGATACATATTGTTATTTCTAGTTAAAGTCAAATTTATAAGATTTGAGCGAGTATGTACAGTTACCATAGCAAATATATACAATACGAAATTATATATCATACTGACTCTATGATGTTGATTTATTGTGTCTGATCATTTTTTTTCATATAATTATTCAAACTTTTAAAGGTTCACTTTGACATAAAAAAATGGGCATCCTATTTTGGGAATGAAAGTGTGTATATGGTTTGGGCGTATCCTTTTGATTGCTAGCACACTTTTATTTTGTATGTGATGTTAGATCCATTTACTAGCAGATTTGTCATACACATTTTTTGTCATAATATTAAAACAATACTATATGAGATTTGAATGTGATATTATATAGAACTCATAATCTTGTGGATTTAGCTGTGTGGTTGTTTTTGTGTTGTGCATTATATCTACTTTTTCTTAATTTCTTTCCATTTTCTTTTTAGCCTTATAATGTTGAGAATACACCGACCTTCCTAACATGCATGCATATTTATGTCTTCTAATCTATCATGACTTTTGAGATTATATTTCGACCCTAGTGTCCAAGTTGAACCATCTAGCAAACCAACATGTGGTTGAATGGTTAGTGTACCCTCACATCTTTGTGTTGTATTTAGGAGGAATAATTTTCAGCGGGAGGTGATGTTCCCGTCGACAGCAAGGCACCCGTGATGACTTCGTGAATCTCAAGACTCGATCCGCCGGCTCAGTATTTTGGAGGTGCTCATAGGGAAGAGCGTGCGTGTATGCGTTCATAGGGGTGAGTATATATGTATATGTGAGTGTATGTGTTTGTATTGTGTTAAGAAAAAAATTAAACCATCTACGCGTACTTTTGTTCTTAACTCTATCCAAGAAGAATGCGGCGATCCTAGTGTCCAACTTGGATCCACTTGTAGAGAACATTTCATCATAAATGTAGTTAATTGATACAAGATGAATACAGAAGTTAAACGAGCATCCCACACCGGAAAGGTACCCCCACATAGGCCTTCCCCGAAACCCTTTTGTCCGTCACAATCTATCGATCAGTCAATAATTGCATGCAAAATTGCTTGGTCAATGGTTTTGTAACATATACTATGCCTCTTTTCTACTATGTTTTTTTTTTGGCTTCTAGTTTGATGGCGTTGAGAAGAAATTGACTTAAGACGAGAGTTACAAGACTAAGTGGTTATTGTATAGAGGGAATATATTCATTCTATCAAACGATGCATATATATTTTACACAAAATTTACCGTCAAAGTTTAGAATTAGACAATCAAAATAAGCTCTATAAGTTTGAAACCGAGAAGTTTGCGCTGATTGACACATTATACATAGATTTTCGATAAAGGAATTTTATTAATTAAAGAGTTTTAAGCATTAGACCCGACCTCTGCATAATAAAGATGCACACAGGCACAAGGTTCATGGTTTAAAAGAAAATAAAATGGTAGACATATTACGTATCATGATGAGAAATTGTAAAAACCGCCTAAGGCGGTGGAGGGTCGATCCGTAAATTATGCTGTCATCCATGTTAAGATAAAAAATCGCTCACTGTATCCTCCAGTCTTGTACACACCTGCATAAATAGATCTCGATGCTCCACACGTTGCAACGAAGACCACGAACGGAGTGTAGCAGTAGTTCTATAGATAACCCGCATAAGAGAATAATTTTTATCATCAAAAACCTTGTCACTCCTACAAAGCCAAAGCGACCATATAACGGCCACCGCTGCCACCCTAACAAGTTGTGTAAACCTATTGTCCATACTGTTGAGTCATGCACCAAAAATATTAGTGACACTTGTTGGTGGTATAAAGTAGAACCTATCTGGATGATTGACCGTATAGATTTAGCAAATTTACATTCGAAAACTAAGTGTTATATTGTCTCGTCTTTGTGACAGTAGACACACTTTTACTTCCATGCCAATTACGTTTTGCAATATTGTTTTTGGTTAGAATTACCGCATGACATAGATGCCACACAAAGATCTTATTTTTTAGTGGATTAATTTTACTAGGATAGTCATCTGCAAAAATGGAACTCTCAACCTAGGTTTTGAGATAAAATTTACATATTTAACACTAGTGGAAAAAGGGGCACTAGTCCCGGTTCCAGAGGGGCTGTAGTCCCAGTGTACCAACCGGAACTGTCTGGCCGGGACTATAGCACCCCCACCCTTTAGCCTCGGTTCAATACGAACCGCAACCCCCCCCCCCCCCCCCCCCCCCACCAATTAGAGCTCCGCAAGTGGAGGGGGCAGGGGCGCGCAGGGGCGAACCCTTTAGTCCCGGTTCGTGTTACGAATCGGGACTAGGGTTTTCCTTTAGGGTTTCTGGGTAGGGGTTTCGGATGGTTCCACGTCGATGCGTGATGGTAGGGGGTTTCGGATGGTTCCAGGTCGATGCGTCGGGTAGGGGTTTCGGATGCTACGGCTTCGATGCGCGAAAAACACGTATACGTTATTATACGAAGCTAGATGAAGTTGCATCATGCATATATACAATTACATAAAAATCATGTGTTGATAACACATAGACAATTAAGTACGCGTGGTACATGAAGATCACGTTTCCCGGTTCCAGATACTTAGAAGTACTTTGTTACATGGAGATCACTATTTCATGTCCACACTAGTCAAAATAGTGGTACTCTCCGGTCTCCGGTATGACATGCGCGAGGTAAAATCCCGTCAACTCCTCAGCAAGTGCTCTAAAGCGGGTCTTTATTGGTAAATCGTTACGCTTTCTTGCCAACTGTAAAAAAAATGATATCACAATAAATACATGAGATATGAAATGAATAAAACTCATCACGATTGATGGTACAAAAATAATGTTGTGATTAGAGCTTTACGTACTTCAATACTTCTTTTGCTATTCAAACTCTCGTTTACCACAATGTGCATGTACTCGTAAACGTAGAATCCACATAGATCAGTCCCGGTTGGTTGTTTAAGGCAAGTCTATAGAAAAATAGAATTTAATCAAATAATAATAGCGTATGATAATGGTGCATGGGCTTAGTTATAGTACTACTTACTTGGTTACGACGCCATAGCAGCTTCTGTGGCCATCCACTATTTGGATGTTCCGCGAGGAACATTTTCCAAACGCTGCATGACAAGAAAATGAATGAATGAGTCATAGTCTTGCCACCAAATGAAAACAAGTCTTGTATTGTTTAGGCATCTTCTTAACGAGTCAAGGACAACAATTTCTCCTTTCCGCAAGTCAATAACAATAACGACAAGGGGCGTCCATCTTGATCTCGTTACCATCGACCACGTCGGCAAGTTTGAGCTCTAATTTCATCTTATCTTCTAAGCATTGAAGATTGACGAGGGTGTAACTCGACAAATCCCAGGGTTATGCACCCCGGGTTGATTGAGGGGGAGAGAGAAGAGCGTTGGTGATCACGACGGCTGACAAGCGGGGATTTTACCCAGGTTCAGGCTCTCGGAGGATAACACCCTACTCCTGCTTGTCTGTTATTGATGACGAGTTGCGATTACAACGGCGGCGAGATTGCGATCTCGCTAGGGTTTGTGATGGTGGTTGTTGGCGTGTCCTCTAGGACGGGCAACCCTCCTGGCGTTATAGGTAGCCAGGTCTCGGGTGGTCGGTATCGATGGTGATTACAGATATGGCAGGTTATGAGACCTAACCGAGTTGGACTAGGTTACACGGTACCCCTAGTGGGCCTTCTGTGGGCCTCCATGTGCTTGGCGCGGCCCAGGTAGCCTCATCGTGGGCTAATCAAAAGGTAGCCCCACGTCAGTAGCCCCCGAGTGCTTGGTCGAAGCGTAGAGTCGGCCAAAGGACTTCTTCCTCCTGGACGCGCCACTGGATTGCTTGATCTTGAGTTTGCACTCGTTTTCTTCAGTCGAAGAGGACACCCCCGATGGGAGTAATACCTTCAGTCGGATTTTTTTGTCCTGTTCTTCCTGCGAAGCTTGCGTCTATTCGGCCTGTTGGCTTACTTGTAGGTTTGATTCGTCTGCTTGAGCTTACTCAACTTTCTTTGCCACCCGAATGAATGTTTCGGGTTGTCAGATCAGCACCCTGTCCTACTTTGTTGTTTTAGCTTCGAAGCTTACTACTCGAATCTTGCGTTCGAGTTATCGCGATGTTTCAGTTGTTTGGAGCCGTTGGCTTGATGACGTCACTGCTGACGCTTCCTTGCACGCCTCTGTGCCCGATGGGACGTGACATAGCGGGGCCCACTGGCAGAGCTGACCACGGTCAGCAGTTGTCACGTTTCCGAGCTAAGCGTGAAATTTTCACGGCACGATGATGACGCCTCGATTCCCGTGTGTAGAGGACGGAGTGGGCGGCGACGGTAAGTCTCTCCGCGCGACACGTGGATGGCTGGATGCCATTGATTGGAGCAGTTCTTTTGCGGACGGCTGGGATTGAAACTTGCCCGACATAAGTACTGCGCCGCAGCCCGAGGGCATCGTCTTCTCCATTCGTCCGTGCCTCCTGTTCTATTGCTTTCTGCCATTTTTGCTTCCACGAGAGCTTTGTGCTTTTTTCCCTCCCACCTGTTGCTGTTCTGCGGAGCGATGGGAAAGCCGAAGACCGCTGCTGGCACCTCCGCCGCCACCGCCGGGTTGATGAAGAAGCCGTAGGGCGACTGGCAGAGGTCGACCGTGAGGAGGATGGATCTTGACGCGTTGCGCCTGCAGGGCCTCGTGCCTCCTTCTGACCAGGCTCAGGTACGCGCCCCTAGCAAGGAGACGTCCCCTGTACCCCGCGAGGGGGAGCGCGTTTGTTTCGTGGAATTCCTTCCACGGGGCTTCGGGTTCCCTCTCCACGATTTTGTTCGTGGTCTCTTGTATGCCTATGGGGTGCAGATCCATGATTTGACCCCCAATGGCGTCTTGAGCATCGCGAGCTTCATCGTGCTTTGCGAGTGCTTCTTGGGGATCGCACCCCACTGGGCGCTATGGAAGTCGCTCTTACTGGTTCGCAAGAACGTCGGGAAGAGCGGGTTGACATACCCGGTGGGCGGCTTCGGCATCCAGGTGCGCGGTGACACCGCGTACTTTCATATGAAGAAGTCGGACTCCGTCCTGGG
The DNA here is from genome assembly GCA_026929855.1 of Poa annua. Taxonomy (NCBI): domain Eukaryota; kingdom Viridiplantae; phylum Streptophyta; class Magnoliopsida; order Poales; family Poaceae; genus Poa; species Poa annua. The sequence goes on along the minus strand of CM049431.1, from coordinate 69,923,394 downwards.
GTGGCGGAGGAGATAGTTCTACATCCAGTGGAACCAGGAGGGCCTGCCGCAGTTTGAGGGCGAGCGAGGGTTGCAGAAGACCCGCGCCTGGGCGCACCCGCTCGCCAAGGAGGAGAAGAAATCGACGAGGCCACTGATGGGCCTGCTGCGCGACCTCATCAAGACCCTGGGGCGGGAGTCGGGTGGCGTCTTCCTGATGGCCACCTTTTTCCGTCTTCGCGTGCAACCACTCAGTGCTCGGCCCCACCCGATGTGGGCCGCTGAGGGCGTCAGCAATGAGCCACTCGACGACGAGGAGGTGGAAACCAAGGTTAGGGGCATCACCAACCTCCGAGCCGCGGACCTGTGCAACGTCAAATGTCCAATTGCTGCGTACGGAGCAGCAAACCCTGTCCCCGAGGTAAGTCCTTGACTTGTTCTCTTCGTTCCTTCGTTTCTTGATTTCTTGCTTCTTGATTCGACTTGCGTCTACTTGTTTCAGGGTCGGTCTCTGTTGGTCAGCCTTCCTCCTCTCCCCGAAGACGAACCCGCTGACGAGTCGCAGGTTGTGGAGGAGGAGGATGACGACGACGACCTTCCGTCTGCTACCTCTCCCAACGAAGAGGTGGAGGATGAAGACGACGAGGAGGAACCCGTACGGAAGAAGCAGAAGCGCCAGAGTGGAGGTGACTCTGCGACTGCCTCGTCGCCCGCGAGGGGTGCCGATGCTGATCTGGAGGAAGTCGTCTCGACGTCTTCGGGTGCGCGTTCTCCGGGTGGTTGGAGTGAGCCGCTGGCCGCTCCTCCGGTCGGCTCCGCGCCACCACACGCGTCGCGCGACTGGCGTCTGTCTCCTTGGGGAGTTACGACGACTTTGAGACCACCAGGTGAGTATCTTGGTGCCTTGTTGGTTTCGAGTTGCACTTTGTAGTTCAAGTCTGAGTTGATCATTGTACTGTTTTGCTCCAGCCGTCGTTTTGGCGATGTCAGCTCCCCTCACCGTGAAGTGGAGCACACATCCGCCCCATCGACGGAGCTGGTGACTCGGGCGGGAGTCGAGGAGCGTGCGCAGCCTGCTGGCATCGCGTCGTCGAGTCGCGCTCCTCCGTCGTCTTCCGAAGATGTCGACCTCCTAGAGCACGTAAGTCCTTTATGCTTGAACTTGTAATACTGCAGTTTCATCGGGTGCGCGATCAGCGCTCCCGATGAGAGTAGCCCCCGAAGGTGTAGGTGACTAGTATAGTCGCCCGCAACTTTATTAATTTCTTGCTTGTGTTTCAGCCGTACTACCGCTAGCAGCTTGATGCAGCCGCGGCTTACGTTCGCCTGGAGAAGGAGAGGGACCAGCTGCGTGCTTTTCTGGACCAGGCTGATAGGCGGGTTGCTCAGCTGGAGTTGAAGCTCCAGGCTCAGACTAAGCTTGAGAAGGCTCTTCACGAGTCCCAGGAGCGGGAGCGGGTGCGGGTCGTCCAAAAGAAGACTCAAGTCGACCGCCTCCTCTCACTCGCCGGTGCCCTTGGAGGTAAGTTTCGGCTTGACGCCTACTGTTTCTTTTGCTTTTCCTTTATCTGACATTAGATCTGTTGTTTAGATAACTGCGGTGGAGCTCTTCCGGAGGGCTCTTCCGGAGGGCTTCCTTGACCGCGTCTGCGCGTATGCGTCCGATGCGCTGAGGAAGTCGGCAGCTGCGCTGCTGAAAGAGCATTTTCCCTCATGTGTGGTTTTGGTAATTGAATGACAATCTCTATGGACTAATGTTTGCATTGAGATATCATTATAGATCATGTCTATGGAATTGTGGAGTTCATGTGTTGGACTCTTGAATCTTATGTGTTGAGTGGAGCATATTGCAAGTATGTCTTGAAGGATTCAAGACATCATATTAGTGAATAAATGTTGGAAGATACAAGGTTGATCAAGATGTTGATCAACACACAAAGCTACAAGATGTACCAAGAGCGATCATGTATCTCTTGGGATGGTAAACACTTGTCCGCATAGCTTTGTGAACTAACCCATGATATATGTGTGTGTGGTATCTTTATATGAGGTTAGGTATCTTCCCATGGGCTTGCATCAAATGAAGATTTCATATAGCTCATGGAGGATGGCGCCATGTGGTGATCGTCATCAAGGTGAGATGTGCAAGACCAAGACCAAGAGAAGTTTCTTGAAGAGATCCTATACTTGGTGCTTGCAATGGATACATGAAGATGAAGCTAAGCGAAACTCTCCCATTGTGAGCATGGGGGAGTATTTGGAGAAGTCTTCATCAAGCAAGTGATTGGACGCGCAATCAAGAAATATGACCCACTTGAAGAGATCAAGATAGTCATCATCTAACTCAAGTGGAATGATCAAGGCAAAGGTATGATCTTGATAGGGCTATAGGATAGATAGGCGTACTATCAAGAGGGGCTCTCAAGTTAGTAACTTGATCGCATTCTTGTGGAGAGCTCAAACCTTTGCATACTTGGCATACCATGTTTCTTGGTTCTTATTTGGCTTTTATGTTGGTGAGGAATTAGAGCTTGGTTCATCTCCATGTCAAGCTCTAGTTCATCGAAATCGGTTTTACTTTGGACAACTTGTTGCGTTTTCGGTGGCGGAAATATTTCCGGTTCTACATTGAGGAAAGTCCCACACCTCATTTGTTGGGTAGTCATCGTTGCTATCTTTCCAACAAAATTGGTCTCACCTCATTTGGAGTTCATTTGCAAAAGTTATAGCAGTTTTCTTTTCGGTGTTTTTGCTGATTCGGATTATTGGGGTCGGATATTCCGATCTACCGGAATTTCCGGTTCCCCAACTCATCCAAGAAAACGGCTCAGGAAAGGAGAAAAAGGGTTCTGACTCCAGTCGGAAATTGTGCTCGGAAATTTCCGTCTACCGGAATTTCCGAGTGCCCCCAGAAAAGTCCTCCAGAAATGGCTAAGGAAAAGTTTGGTTTTGCTTCTGACTCCAGCCAGAATTTCAGCTCGGAAATTTCATGGACTCGGAATTTCCGGTCACCCGGAAATTCCGAGTCTCTCTTAGACCGGAATTTCCGGGTGACCGGAATTTCCGAGTTCACTTATACCGGAATTTCCGAGTGTCGAAACAGCCAACGGCTATATTTCCTGGAGGGGTATAAATACCCCTCCCCTTCTTCTTCCCCAGCTAATCCAAGGCAGAACGACTTTCCCCTCTCTCCTACTCCATTGTTGACCTTGGAAAGCTCACTTCCCTCTCAATCCCTCCATTGAATCTTGCATATTCTTTAGGGCAGCTAATCCAAGGCAGTTCTTGGAGTTCCTTTGTGGTTCTTCTTCTCTTCTCCCCCCATAAGCATTAGTTGCTTTTGGTGGGATTTGGGAGTGAAGGATTTGACTCCTTTGTGGTTTCCGTTGTTCTTCCTCTCTTATTCCCCCATAAACATTTGTTGTTGTGTTGGAATTTGAGAGTGAAGGACTTGAGCACTTCGTGTGCTCTTGCCATTGCATTTGCATCGGTTTGAGCCCTCCACGAGGATTTGTGGTGGTGATACTTGTGAGCTTGTTACTCTTGGGTCTTTGGACCCTAGACGCCTTTTGTGGCCGGCCTTTTGTGGCCAAGACCTTTTGTGGCCAAGACCTTTTGTGGTCAAGACCTTTTGTGGTCACTTGAGAGGCCCCAATTAAGTTGTGGGTGTGTGTCTCAAGACTTGGGAGCCCCCAATTAAGTTGTGGGTGTGTGCCTCAAGAGTTGTACGGGATTCGATCTCCGCCCCAAAGGAGATCAATAGTGGAAGGTGAACTCGCAACCTTTTTTGGTTGAGTTCATCAGGAGAAGAAGGTGAGCCTTTGTGGCGTTGCGGCTAACCTGTTGTGGTTGCGCACACCTCTCCAAACGAGACCTACACCTTTGGGTGGAACTCGGGAATACATCCTCGTCTCCGCGTGCCTCGGTCATTTCTATACCCGAGCTCTTTACTTATGCACTTTACATTGTGATAGCCTTCGTGCTTGAAGTCATATATCTTGTTATCATCTTGTTACTTGTACTGCTTAGCTTAAGTTGTTGGTGCACATAGGTGAGCCTAGTTTATATATCTAGGTTGTATGCCTGTTAAAGTAAACCTCTAGTTTTATTCCGCCTTTATCAAGCATACCGGAATTTCCGGGTCACTCTTGGACCGGATATTCCGGCTCCTCGAAAACGTTTTAAATCGCCTATTCACCCCCCCCCCCCTCTAGGCGACGTCTATCCGTTCAATTGGTATCAGAGCCAGGTTATCTCATTATTAGGACTAACCGCCTAGAGATAAAGATGTCATTTAGAGATCTAGTGCACAATCCCTCTTATAGATTCGATGGCACAAATTATGATGTTTGGAAAATTCGCATGCTTAATCTTTTTAGAGACATGGGTTCAAATTTAGAGAGTATTGTATATATGGGTTTTTCTCCTCCAAAGGATTCACAAGAATTATCTTTAGAGGATGAGAAAAACTCTTATCTAGATACTCTAGCATTTAATGGTCTCATATGTGCTTTGAGCGATGTAGTGCTTGCGTCAATCATGCCTTTTCGGAGCGCTCATGAATTATGGACAAAACTTCAAGATATATATGAGGTGTCCAACATTTCCAAGGATGATTGTCCTCCTTCCACTTCCGGTCGTGATGAGCTCACGACTTCCTCCACTTCACCTACATGTGGTGTGCCACAAGGTAATGATATCGTGAGTGGTGATAGAAATTGCAATCTTGATGGTGAACCTACTATTGACTATACTTCACACTCATCTTTTTGCAATGCTCTATCTTTGGACTTAAGCACATATAGCACTCAAAATGTCATACATGCTAGTGTTGATAGTCCTTGCATATCATGTAGTAGTTGCTTAACTAAATCTCATGATGATATGCTTTCCTTGTCTTGTTGCCATGATCAAAGTGCTTCTATTTCCTCTAGTACTTGTTTTGCTAACAATGTAGAGGAATTCCAACAATTGTTGGAACAAGACTTGGACCTCAATGGTGTTTCAAGCAACTCTTCATCGTCTTCATCCACTACTCACCTTTGCCTTATGGCTAAGGAGTATAAGGTAGGTCCTACCGTGCAGTCCAATATATCTCATGGTGATGATGTTGATGATGATACTAGTCTTGAAATGAAAAAAGAAATTATTGCTTTTGATCATTTCATGACTAACTTGCAAGGAGTTGGCAAGAAACACTTTGGCTCTCTTATGAGCCGTATAGGTGAGCTTGAGGATGTTCTTGAGCTAAAAGGTGAGATTGAGAGAGAAGATGCCTATGAAAAGGTATCTCTTCAATCATCTCTAGAAGATGAACAAGAAACTAATGCTCACCTTCAAGAGCAACTTGAAACTATCATGGAGTCTCATAACTCCAAAATTGCTAAACTCACTAAAGAACATGAACATGCTATTGCTAAATGTAATGTGCTTAGTAAACAAAATGCTAAGTTAAATAATGAGCTTGTCATGTTGTCTCCTTCCACTTCTAATGATAATGATGCTTGTGCTACTAACTCCACTTTGTGTGAAGCATCTATTTTGAAGGAGAATGTTGAGCTAAGGGGTCAACTTGATTTGCTAACTAGCAAGTATGGGATATTGGAAGAAAATCATGAAAAGCTTTCAAGCTCTAATGAGGATCTTCTAGCATCCCATGCTAGGCTAAAGTTAGCTCATGAGGCGGTCACAACGAAGGTAAAATCTTGTGAGCCTCCTATGGTCACTAGCACAAACTCTACTACTAATGCTTTATTGCAATGTGCTAGTACTAGTAATTCTACATCACATACCATTGCTAAATCTTGTGATGAATTACATTCCTTGCCTTGTTGCTCTAACAATGTAGCATCTACTTCCTCTAGTATTTGTGTTGAAACTAACCATATAGAGGAACTCAAAGAGCTCAAGGCACAAGTCACTTCTTTGAAGAGAGACTTGAAGAAGTGTCATGAAGGGAAGTCCACCCTCGACAACATGTTGAGAGTGCAACAACTTCCTCATGACAAGAGTGGACTTGGATTCAACTCCAATAACAAGAACAAGTCCAATGTCAAGAAGAAGCACAAGTTCATCAAGAAGAAGGGCCAAGAACAAGTTATTGATTCGGCCAAGATTGTGTGCTTCAAGTGCAAGATTGAAGGGAACCATGTGAGATCTTGCCCTTTGAAGAAGAAGCCTCTTAGTGAGAAGCAACAAGGGAAGCAACCTCAAGTTCAAACTCAAGCTTCCCAAGTTGAAGAACCTTCCCTTCCCAAGAAGAAAGGTAAAAGCCGCCTTTGCTACAAATGTCGTGGGAAGGATCACTTTGCTTCTTCATGCACTCATGGTACCTTATCCAACCCTCCTACTATTGATAATGTTCATTCTCTTCAAAAGGATAAGGTTGGCAATGTGTTTGGCCAAATTTATTGGTACTCAAAGTGGTGTCAAGAAAAGAACCATTTGGGTTGCCAAACCTATTGTGACTAACCTCTTAGGAGCCAACTTAGTTGGGGACCAACAAGCTCAAACTTGATCAATAGGTGTAAATGGAGGACATTGGAGACTTGACTACATCATGAAGAATTAAGGGATCTTCATCATCCATATTATCTCAAGTCAAGTCAAGTGGATTATATTGTCTTAGCATATATCCAATGCTCCTCCTTGCGGTAACTTGTATTTAAATCATATGTATGCATTGAAAGTTACTTGCACCCTTGCATGTGTTTGGTTTTGTACCTTACAAATGTTTATATGTGTTGTGCACTCTACTTACTTATGTTGAGTAATCAAGCTTGTGTATGTTGGTTTGCACACCATGTATGCTTTGAGCCTCTTGCCTATGTGATTTCATCTTAATTGGCTCTTATAAGGATATTAATGGACTATCCCATTTTGGGGGAGTGTTGTGCTTTTTGGTAACACACTATCCTAAAATGTGTATTCATGAGGACTACCACTTAATGGTGATATCTACTCTCTTTGTGGTATGTCTTACTCATGAGAATTTCAAATTCTAATGTCCATTAATTATCTCTTGGATTTCTTTTGCCTCTTGTTAAAAAAAAGGAATGGATTATCACATTATGGGGGAGTAATAAGCTATGTGCATATTACAAGCCTAGAAAATGTGAACATGTGAGGTAATGTCACCTAGAGTTGATAGTGTTGATTATCTTGTTCCTAGGTGGCATGGTACTCAAACAAGTTCCATATTTGCTTAAATGCATTTTGTTCGCCCATCTTTTGGTATCTTGTTTGTGATAGAGTTTCTTGATGCTTAAGTATGATCATTGAATATGTGAAGTCATCAAGAATCTCTATATAAGCATGTTTTTAATTTTTATATTTTGCCACATGCTTATGTTTTGTGAATATGATCTTGAAAACATATATGTCATATACCACCGAGAAATGTCTCCATACAATCATTATCTTTGACGAGTGATAATTATATTTGTGGTAAATTTATTGATCATATTCACATTGGCTATTGCTCTTAAGTTGTATTTTTCTATCGCCAAGTTTGTTTTGGTTTAACCATCCTTTTGTCTTATTTGCTTCATTTGGATCCTTTTTGTTGCTCTACTCATAATTTGTGTTGAACTTTCTTGAGTTAGGAAAAGCAAGGATCCCATTGTTGTGCATTTACATTCGAAGACTTAATTATAAGTAATGCACCATCCTTGGGGTAGCTATCCAACATTGAGTAGAACATCTTCCTTTTAATTGTTATCGGGTCTTATTGATTTTCTTGAACTTTGTGTTCAAAAGGATATATGGAGGGCAATGATCCCACTTGTGTGCATTTTGTATTTACCTACAAGATCTCAAATAATGCACTAATCATGGGGAAGCTACTCTATACTCTTTAGAACACTATTCCTTAAATTGGTTTTTAAATTAGTTTTGTATCGTATTGCTCTTCTTGAACATGTCTAATTGTTTAACAATAAATATGGAAAGTGATGATCTCATTTATGTGCATTTTGTATTTAAATACAAGATCATAAGTACTGCATAAATCTTGGGGGAGCAATCCTATATGTTATTCAACATTAGTTGTCTTCAATTGGTTTTTGATCCCGATGACATGTCACTTTGAAAGACAAACATTTTTCGTCTTGGTACTTTGTGCCATCATGAAAAGTGTAGAGGGATAGGTTTATTTGTTGAACCCTTACTCTTCTTTGTGGAGTTGGCTATCTCATCCCATGGTTCCTAGTCTACCTTTTTGGATGAGATAAACCTTCGAGCATGCTTGTTTGATTTATTTCTTATGCTCATTGGTTTAGCCTTGACCTAGTTTCCATTTGATATCTTTTCAAATTAGTTTCTCCAATCGTGTGTTGGTTTGAGTCTTTGATACAATGAGGACAAATCCTTCTCTTGCCACACTTTTGTGTAGCTTCTTTGATTTAATTGGTGTTTTGTCCAAATTGTATCTCGCTTGGTTCTTGAAAGTTTTGTGCATGCATATTTAATATTTGTATATCTTGTGGCATGATTTCTTTCCTTGATCCAATATATAGGATAAACTCCATCAAATCCTAAATGGCTAAGATGTACATGAAATTCTATTTCACATCAGTATGCACATATTTATGTGGAGTTTGTCCTATGTATTGTAGTTGGACTAGCTACTTTGGACCCAATTAGTTTGGGTACCATTGTGTACTTGATTTGTTTTAGGTACATGAGAGATGCATTGGAATCTTGCCTCTATTTAAAGAAGATGTCTTCACCATGTGCTTCTTGGAGCCAAGCTTGGATGATTGTGAACTCTCTTCTTCTACACCGTCAATGCTATCTCGGTAACAAGTATCTAACTCATGCATATACTTCTAGCTCTCAACCTTGTGTAGGTTGTTCTTTGGCATGAGTTTCTCTAAGTTGCATTTGATATGGTTTTTGCAAAGTTTGATTCAATACATCTTCATTGCAAATGTGAGTTAGCCGGGATGATTAAACATCAAGGGGAATATATATTTATATAAAATCATTTTCAAGATTCACGGATCCCCAATGTGTTAATCTAGCAAATTCATTTCAAAGTCTCTCATATGCAATATTGATGAATTCTCTTAAACCATTTGCCTTATGTGATATTTGTTTTGTGTCTCGAAGTATCCCAACTATCACTTATCCTATGTGGGTATTTGTGATGCTTTGAGAACTTGGTGTTGGAAGTTCATCTATACCCTTTAAGAATAATTTGAGCTATGTGCTTTGCTTTTAAGCAAAAAAAATTATCGGTGTATTTATGACTTCCTCTTGAATATCATGTGCTTGACCTTGTACCTACATTGTGTGTGCATGTTTCTTTGAGGACTTAGTGTCCACTTAGAAACTTATACACATGAGGGTAGTTACATATTTAATTGGTATTCAAAATCTTTAGTGATCACCTTTTACTACTTTCTTGATTCTTTGGTGATCTCTAAATGGCACAAGCTTTGTTTTTCTATTGGTTTCACATTGCCTCTTAATAAGCTTGTGATCCTATTTGATTTATCCTCTTGGGTGTGCTTGTTTGCGAAATACATGATATGCACTACGTGCCTCATAATTTGAAAGACTATGATGTTGCTTAGGCTCATTCTTGTTTAGTCTCCTAAATTGTGTTTCCATGTCACACCCATCCTTTCCCGGTTGAGCAAGCCTTTATTCAATCTTGCACCTTTTTGTGTTCAAAATTATCTAGGAGGGAATGAGGATTTCATGTTATGCACACCATATTGAAATACAAATCTTTTCATTGTGCATGTACCTTGGGGAGTTCCCTCTTGATTTTAGAACACTTGGTTGATCTTATCATAACATCTTCTTGTGCTCAATTGGTTTTTGGATCCCTTGATTGCTTGCTTCTTTGTGAATGCTTTCCCCCTTTTGCAATTGGTATCCTTCCAGTGGATTTCAATTGGTATCTTTCTTGTGCAATTTTTGGATCCTCAATATAGTTTGATCCCCTTCATGCTTTCACATTGGATAAGTGCATTTGATTTCACTCATATCACGAGAAATGCATAAATCATGAAGGAGATCTTATTATGTTACCTTTCCAAAGCCTTTCGCCCATTTCGGCAATCGTTGCCAATGGAGGAGAAGTTTTGGAGGGTTGTATGGAATTGGCTTTTTTACTTTGGTATCTTCTTAAGTATTTGCCTATTTGCCTTCCTTGCCTTTGCATTTGTTGCTTGGTTTTATATATATAGTGGAAACTCCACCACCGGTAATGGTCGATAATATATGCAATGAATTCATGTTCATACACAGGTGCATAAATTATGGGGGAGTTTGCTCTATATATGTGGATGGACTAACATCACATACCTTTGTAGTATTTGATGTTAGTGCAACCATTCTTGTTCGTTAAAGTCCATATTATAAACCCTCTCAAAAGAGATTGTCATCAATTACCAAAATGGGGAAGATTGAAAGAGCATTTTCCCTCATGTGTGGTTTTGGTAATTGAATGACTATCTCTATGGACTAAATTTTGCATTGATATATCATTATAGATCATGTCCATGGAATTGTGGAGTTCATGTGTTGGACTCTTGAAGCTTATGTGTTGAGTGGAGCATATTGCAAGTATGTCTTGAAGGATTCAAGACATCATATTAGTGAAGAAATGTTGGAAGATACAAGGTTGATCAAGATGTTGATCAACACACAAAGCTACAAGATGTACCAAGAGCGATCATGTATCTCTTGGGATGGTAAACACTTGTCCGCATAGCTTTGTGAACTAACCCATGATATATGTGTGTGTGGTATCTTTATATGAGGTTAGGTATCTTCCCATGGGCTTGCATAAAATGAAGATTTCATATAGCTCATGGAGGATGGCGCCATGTGGTGATCGTCATCAAGGTGAGATGTGCAAGACCAAGACCAAGACCAAGAGAAGTTTCTTGAAGAGATCCTATACTTGGTGCTTGCAATGGATACATGAAGATGAAGCTAAGCGAGACTCTCCCATTGTGAGCATGGGGGAGTATTTGGAGAAGTCTTCATCAAGCAAGTGATTGGACGCGCAATCAAGAAATATGACCCACTTGAAGAGATCAAGATAGTCATCATCTAACTCAAGTGGAATGCTCAAGGCAAAGGTATGATCTTGATAGGGCTATAGGATAGATAGGCGTACTATCAAGAGGGGCTCTCAAGTTAGTAACTTGATCGCATTCTTGTGGAGAGCTCAAACCTTTGCATACTTGGCATATCATGTTTCTTGGTTCTTATTTGGCTTTTATGTTGGTGAGGAATTAGAGCTTTGTTCATCTCCATGTCAAGCTCTAGTTCATCGAAATCGGTTTTACTTTGGACAACTTGTTGCGTTTTCGGTGGCGGAAATATTGCCGGTTCTACCTTGAGGAAAGTCCCACACCTCATTTGTTGGGTAGTCATCGTCGCTATCTTTCCAACAAAATTGGTCTCACCTCATTTGGAATTCATTTGCAAAAGTTATAGCAGTTTTCTTTTCGGTGTTTTTGCTGATTCGGATTATTGGGGTCGGATATTCCGATCTACCGGAATTTCTGGTTCCCCAACTCATCCAAGAAAACGGCTAAGGAAAGGAGAAAAAGGGTTCTGACTCCAGTCGGAAATTGTGCTCGGAAATTTTCGTCTACCGGAATTTCCGAGTGCCCCCAGAAAAGTCCTCCAGAAATGGCTAAGGAAAAGTTTGGTTTTGCTTCTGACTCCAGCCGGAATTTCAGCTCGGAAATTTCATGGACTCGGAATTTCCGGGTGACCGGAATTTCCGAGTCTCTCTTGGACCGGAATTTCCGGGTGACCGGAATTTCCGAGTCTCACTTATACCGGAATTTCCGAGTGTCGAAACAGCCAACGGCTATATTTCCTGGAGGGGTATAAATACCCCTCCCCTTCTTCTTCCCCAGCTAATCCAAGGCAGCACGACTTTCCCCTCTCTCCTACTCCATTGTTGACCTTGGAAAGCTCACTTCCCTCTCAATCCCTCCATTGAATCTTGCATATTCTTTAGGGCAAGTTGAGAGGAGATCTAGATCTACAATCCTACCAATCCATCTCTCCTCTAAGTGAGGGGAACTTAGTGGATCTAGTTCTTGGAGTTCCTTTGTGGTTCTTCTTCTTTGTTCTTCCTCTCTTCTCCCCCCATAAGCATTAGTTGCTTTTGGTGGGATTTGGGAGTGAAGGATTTGACTCCTTTGTGATTTCCGTTGTTCTTCCTCTCTTATTCCCCCATAAACATTTGTTGTTGTGTTGGAATTTGAGAGTGAAGGACTTGAGCACATCGTGTGCTCTTGCCATTGCATTTGCATCGGTTTGAGCCCTCCACGAGGATTCGTGGTGGTGATACTTGTGAGCTTGTTACTCTTGGGTCTTTGGACCCTAGACGCCTTTTGTGGCCGGCCTTTTGTGGCCAAGACCTTTGTGGTCACTTGAGAGCCCCCAATTAAGTTGTGGGTGTGTGCCTCAAGACTTGGGAGCGCCCAATTAAGTTGTGGGTGTGTGCCTCAAGAGTTGTACGGGATTCGATCTCCGCCCCAAAGGAGATCAATAGTGGAAGGTGAACTCGCAACCTTTTGTGGTTGAGTTCATCAGGAGAAGAAGGTGAGACTTTGTGGCGTTGCGGCTAACCTGTTGTGGTTGCGCACACCTCTCCAAACTCGGGAATACATCCTCGTCTCCGCGTGCCTCGGTCATTTCTATACCCGAGCTCTTTACTTATGCACTTTACATTGTGATAGCCTTCGTGCTTGAAGTCATATATCTTGCTATCATCTTGTTACTTGTATTGCTTAGCTTAAGTTGTTGGTGCACATAGGTGATCCTAGTTTATATATCTAGGTTGTATGCTTGTTAAAGTAAACCTCTAGTTTTATTCCGCCTTTATCAAGCATACCGGAATTTCCAGGTCACTCTTGGACCGGATATTCCGGCTCCTCGAAAAAGTTTTAAATCGCCTATTCACCCCCCCCCCCCTCTAGGCGACGTCTATCCGTTCAGCTGCAGCAGTCGACTGGTGCGCTTACGACGGTGCACCAGAGCATCTTCCCAAGTGATGCGCCGCCGGCTGCCGTTGACGCTCTTGCCGCTCCGTTCAAGGACGACGCGACCACCCTCGCGGACTTCACTTGGGCGCAGACGGTACGCGGCTCCGAGCTCACCTTCTAGCTTCTTCTAGGCCACCAGATTCAGGGCGATTTCGAGAAGGTCGTCAGCAGCTTCCCTCAGAGGTCTGATGGCCGGACCGCGTCCCTGGGCGGAGTGAAGGCGCAGGCTAAACAGCTAGCTGTGAAGCTTGTGCCTACCTTTGGGAGGGCGCTTGCCAAGGCGACTGAGGCGGCTGCTTCCCGGAAGACCCGCTCCCGGTCGGAGTCTGCTGCCCCGGAGTAGTAGTGGTGTAGGGATTCGGCAGTCGCCGTGGCCTGTACTTATAACTTTTGCTTGTAATGACTGATATTTTGTTTGGTCTTCTGACCTTGAACAGTATTTTTTTTGCTGAAATTGAGTATCTCTTCTACTATATTTGTTTGTCCTGAGCAGTCGCACATCTGTATTGACTCTGCGAACTCATGGCAGACTAACGTGCGTGGCGGCACTTCTTCTGCTTCTATGGATGGGCCGAGCGGCGAGGGATATTCGTCGGGTGCTCGCCGTCGTCGAGCGACGCCAGCTCTTCTACGAAGCGCGAACGACCAACGGATCATCACGTACTTGAAGAATAAGGTGGCTGAGCTTGAGGCGAACCTGAAGAATATCGAGGTGTTGTTGCATCGGTCCCGGTCGCATCCTACCGCAGAGTTCTCCCAGCGTGAGGATTTTTTGCTCGGGGAGATCGATCTGATCAGTCGACAGCTGCAAGGTTAGTATCCTTTGTGGCTGGTTTCTTTGGTCACACTTGTTGGTTCTGACTTCTAGCTTGTGTATGCAGATGTGAACCCTGATTGGCAGGCTGAACAGGATCGTGTTGAGGAGCGAGTTACCCGGGAGGCAGCTGGCGACTCGTACGAAGCCCACCAATTCTGTGTGAACAAGTCGAGGGGGCGAGTCCTTGCGCGCATGCTTGATCGTACTTGGCGTGCTGCCTTTCTTCTTGAAGGTTGCCGGAAGACCCTCTGGCACATCCATCGTGTGTATTTCCCGCACGATGGGCAGCCGCATGGGCTGGCCGCCTTGTTGGAGAGGTTCCGCGAGGGTGATGCGCTAAAGGAGATCGTCCATGCCCAGCTCGTTGTCGGGGCGAATGCGGCGCTGGCGTACGTCCGGCTGCATCGGCCGCACCTTCCCCTGGATAGGTTGTTGGGTGGCCTCCCTGGTGATGACGACTATGCCGATACCTTGGCGGCTGCGCGCCATATGATCGAGCAGGTGCAGAAGCTGAGTGAGCACCTTGTAGGCCCACTTGACGCGCCGAAGGATGAACCTGCAGATTAGGGGTAGTTGTTGTCTGATGTACAGGGTTAGCTATAGGTGGCGAATATGCAATGTAAATGACAGTGTATGAAGTTAAAAGAGTTCTCGAGTAATGAGTGAAATTATTTGCATTACTGTGCGAGTATTTGCTTCGGCTTTGACTTGTGTGGCGCAGCCCCGAGTACCTTGGGTGACAGCCTAAGTCTACGTTGTGAACCTGTGTGGCGCAGCCCCCGAGTGAATCGAGTGGCGTCCTAGGATTTTTCAAGTGAGACCTATATACCGCGGCCTCCGATTGTATCGGGTGGCGATTTAGGATTTAGGACTTGACCTGTATGGCGCAGCCCCCGAGCCGCTCGGGTGGCGGCCTAGGATTTTTCAGTGGACCCTGTACGGCGCAGGCCCCGAGTAGTTCGAATGGCGGCCTAGGTTTTCAAGTGTGACCTGTGAGGTGCAGCCCCCGAGTGCGTCGGGTGGCGACCTAGGATTTTTGACTTGACCTGTGCGGCGCAACTCCCGAGTAAGTCAGGTAGAGGCCTAGGGATTTTTTTGGTGGAGCCTGTATGGCGCAGCCCTGAGTAGTTCGAGTGGCGGCCTAGGGATTTTCAAGTGTGACCTGTAAGGTGCAGCCCCCGAGTGCGTCGGGTGGCGACCTAGGAATTTTGACTTGACCTGTGCGGCGCAACTCCCGAGTAGGTCAGGTAGAGGCCTAGGCTTTTTTGAGTTTGTGCCTGTGCGGCGCAGCCCCCGAGTGGTTCGAGTAGCGGCCTAGGCTTTTTCTTTCAACCTGTGTGGCGCAGACCCCGAGTAATTCGAGTGACGGCCTAGGATTTTTGTTTGCCTTGACTGAGAAGGTAAAGTGAGCAGCATTTTCTCCAAATCACTTTATTGATTGCTGCGAACAGGCCGCCTCATTAAAACCCATCCAGTCCCCTTAGGTACCCTGGTAAGGGAAAGAGTGCATCTGAAACCTGTCGCGTTTGACATGCTATCCTTGTACAATGGTTGAGTCGACTGAGCATAGAATCGCCGGAGTTGTGCGACGTTCCACGGGTTGCTGCAGGCTGCTCCTGTCTTCGAGTCCTTTAGGCGATAAGCTCCGTTGCCAATTGCCTCTGTCACAATGTATGGACCCTCCCATGGGGAGGCGAGCTTGTGCACTTTCTTCTGTTTGAGGCGGAGGACCAGGTCACCTGCGACGAAAGCTCTTGGTCGCAATCTCCGTCCGTGATAGTTGTACAGGTCTTGCTGGTATACAGCTGATCGCGCCAGGGCGATGTCACGTGCTTCGTACAATATGTTCATGCTGTCTTCGAGTGCCTCTTCTACATCTGACTCGTCGTAGGCGACCACCCGTGGTGCGTCAAACTTGATGTCGCAGGGTAGCACTGCTTCTGCACCGTACACCATGAAGAATGGAGTGTACTGGGTGGATCTGTTAGGCGTGGTCCGCATGCTCCATCTGACTGATGGTAGCTCTTCCACCGATGTGCCTGCTGCGCGTCTCAGAGGGACCCGCAAGCGCTTCTTGATGCCACTGCAAACCAGGCCGTTTGCTTTCTCGACTTGCCCATTGGATTGCGGGTGCAAAACAGACGCGTAGTTTAGCTGGATTCCCTGTTCTGAGCAGAAGTCTTTGAATTCCTCGGCTGTGAAGTTCGAGCCTTTGTCCGTGATGATCCCGTTCGGAACTCCAAACCTAAAGATGATGGACCTGATGAAGTTGACCGCTGATGATGCAGTCGAACTTGTGATGGGTGCGGCCTTAATCCACTTGGTGAACTTATCAACTGCAACCAGGAGGTGAGTGTGCCCTCCGGGTGAGGATTTCTTCAGCGGGCCCACCATGTCTAGTCCCCATTGGGCGAATGGCCAGGCTAGTGGTATCGTCTTCAACTCGGACGCCGGCGCGTGCGGCTTGTTGGCAAACTCCTGGCACCCGGTGCATTTCTTTACTAGATCTTCCGCGTCCTGCATAGCTGTTAGGCAGTAGAACCCGGCTCGTAATGCTTTGGCCACCGGTGCTCGACTACTGGCGTGATGCCCGCAGGTGCCCGCGTGGATGTCGAGTAGGATAGCTTGGCCGTCGACTGGATCTATGCACCTTTGCAGGATCCCGGAGATGCTTCTCTTGTAGAGTTCCCCGTTGATGACGGTAAAACTTTTGGAGCGCCTGATGATGCGCTTTGCTTTGACTGGGTCTGTTGGCAGCCTCTGGTGCAGTATGTATGTCAGGTACGGCCCCGTCCAGGTAGCTTCGACTAGCATGACTTCCATGGGCTCCTTTTCTTGGCTTGGCGGGTTCGCGATGCTTGTTGCTGGTGTGGAAGATTTTGCTGCGGGTCGAGTCTTGATGGACCTTTGCGTGATGCGCTCGAGAAAAACGACTGGTGGTACCGGTACACTATCTGATCCCATGTTGGCAAGGATGTCGGCTTCCTCGTTGCTATCACGGCCGATGTGTCGTAGCTCGCAGCCGTCGAAGGCGCCCTCTAGCTGGTTGTACAGGTCTCTGTAGGCGATCGTGTTGTCGGCGATGGCGTCGCAGGACTTCATGGTTTGCTGCACAACCAGGTAGGAGTCGCCGTAGATCATAAGGTGCGTGGCGCCGCAGTTCTTGGCCATCCGCATGCCGTGGATCAGGGCTTCGTATTCGGCTTCGTTGTTGGAGGGTGTTGGGAAATCCATCTGCAGGATATACTTCAACTTGTCACCTTTGGGGGAGATGAGCACGACTCCTGCCCCAGCCGCCATGAATTTCTTGGAGCCGTCGAAGTACATGGTCCATGCATTGGTTAAGTCGGGGCTGTTTGGTAGCTGGGCTTCTATCCACTCGGTAGTGAATTCCGGAAGGACTTGGGCCTTGATAGACTTCGGGTGAGCATATTTCAGCCCCCAGGGTCCTAGCTCGACAACCCACTTGGCGACTCGTCTTGTCGCGCACTGATTGGTGAGGATGTCTGCTAGGCCGGAGGAGCTTATCACCGTGATCGGGTGCTCGGACTAGTAGTGGACTTTCCGTGAAGTCATGAAGACCCCGTACGCCAGCTTCTGGTAGTGCGGGTAGTTTTGCTTGGACAGTGTTAGAACTTCGCTGAGGTAATAAACTGGCCTCTGGACAGGATGAGTATGCCCTTCTTCTTCTCGCTCAACCACGAGTACCGTGCTCACCACTCTGTTTGTCGCTGAGACGTATAGGTATAGTGGCTCGTTCTCTAGTGGTGCCACCAGTATTGAGGAAGTCGTCAGGGTCTTTTTAAGATGGTTGAACGCCTCTTGCGCCTCCTGTGTCCACTCGAATTTGTCCGTCTTCTTCATCAGTTGGTAGAAGGTTAAGGCCTTCTTGCCCAACTTACTTATGAACCGGCTTAGAGTTGCGACTCGGCCGGCTAATCGTTGCACTTCCCTGAGTTTGGTGGGTGCTGGCATCGTGAGTATGTTCTGCACCATCTCAGGATTTGCTTCGATTCCTCTTGCGGAGACAAGGTAGCCCAGTAACTCTCCGGCTGGCACGCCGAATACACACTTCTCTGGGTTGAGCTTGATCTGATATGCGTCGAGTGCTGCGAAGACCTTGCGAAGGTCGTCGACTAGGGTGTCCTCTTTCCGGGTCGTGACAACGATGTCATCGACGTAGACTTGGACAATTTGCCCGATAAGCCCTTTAAGGCATGACTGCATGGTGCGCTGATATGTGGCGCCAGCGTTCTTCAACCCGAAGGGCATCGTCTGGTAGCAAAAAACGCCGTCGGGTGTAATGAATGCCGTTTTCTCTTCGTCTTCGACTTTCAGCCTGATCTGCTGGTAACCTGAGTAGGCGTCCAGGAAAGACAGGCGCTCGCAGCCTGCTGTCGAGTCGACGATCTGATCTATCCGCGGGAGCGTGAAGTGATCCTTTGGACAACATTTGTTGACTGCGGTAAAGTCTACACACATCCGTAGTTTCTTCGTCTTCTTCTTTTCCACCAGGACAGGGTTGGCGACCCAGTCCGAGTCCTTAATTTTCTCGGATGAACTTGGCGTGCAGCAGCCGGTCGATTTCTGCGGTGATTGCGTCCCGTTTGGGGCCTGAGAAGCGTCGCATGGTTTGTTTGACTGGTCTTGCGTCCTTGTGGACTTTTAGAGAGTGCTCGGCGAGTTCCCTGGGTATTCCTGGCATGTCGGAAAGTTGTCATGCAAAGATTTTCCAGTTCTGACGTAGGAACTCGACGAGCGCGCCTTCCTATGCAGGGGTCAAGCTTGACGATACTTTGACCGTCTTGCTGCTCAGTCGGATGGACTTGGTGGGTGACGGTCTCGTCGTTTGTGCTGAAGGCGGCGTCCTTGGCTGGCTTCTTGCGAGGTGGAAAGATGGTCTTGTCGTTGTCGGCTGATATGGCCTTGAAGTGCTCTTCGACCCCGAAGAACTCAGAGATCCTGCTGAACTCTCGGTCGCATCTGTTGGAGCGGTCGAAGTCACCGCGCACAGTGATTACTCCTTTGGGTCCAGCCAACTTGATCATCAGGTAGGCGTAGTGAGGTATTGCCATGAACCTGGCAAAAGTTGGGCGCCCAAGTATGACGTGGTACTGTGATTTCCAGTCGACAACTTCAAAGTCGATCGACTCTTTTCTGAAGTGCCCGGGTGTGCCGAGGATGAAGTCGAGTGTGATTGTTCCCATGGGCGTGATTGCTTGCCCTGGTACTATGCCGTGGAAGGTGGTCTCCGATTCTGGCAACTTCTCTATCGACCTGTTCATTCTTCTAAGGGTGTCGGCGAATATGATGTTGATGCCGCTGCCTCCGTCCATGAATACTTTCTTCAGGCTGTAGTCGCCGATTAGGGCTTCGACGACCAGAGCGGCGTGACCGGGTCGTGGCACATCCGACGGGTGGTCTGCCCTAGAGAATGTGATTGGCGTCTCTGACCCTCTCAGGTAGTCTGGTACTGCGCGCGGGTTGGTGGTAGCCTGGAGTACTTGGCGGGTGATGAGCTTCTGGGTCCTGTTCGAAGGGCGTCCTTTTTGGATCATGTTGATCTGTCCTCGCGCAGTCGGGTATGTTTCGTGCGCCGCCATCTGGGTGTCATGCTGCGGCTGCTGCCGAGGGAAAGTTCCAGCCGCTTGTGTTGTGTTGTTGTTTGCGGGTGCTGCCTGAATAGCGAGCTGCGGAGTCGTCGTCAGTGCTTGCACGGGAGTGATGATCTGCTGTATAGCCTGGTAGATCTTCCGCGCCTTGCGACAGTCCTTCAACAGGTGGTTGGCGCCCCACTTGCCTGTCTCCGGGTTGTGGAACGAGTGATGCTTGCAAGGTTGCATCAATTCTTCGGTTGGGGTGAGCGGACGCTTCCACTCGCGTTTCTGGCTTCCGTCGTTGTGGCTAACGCTGCCACTGCTGCGATTATACTGCCCCGAGCTGGACTGCCGACTCTGATCATATTGTCGACTGTTATCTCGTGTGTCATCACGGGGGGTTTGATATCCCGCCGCTACTAGCTCGATGGTGTCTGAGTTGGTGAAACGTTGCTTCTTCTTCTGGCGTCCGTCTCGCCAGTTGCTTGTTTCGGCTTCCTTCTTTGGGGAGGTGTCGCGAACGTAGTCCTCTCCTTCGGCCCATTGGTTGGCTACTTTCATGAGCTCGATCGTAGTCTTCGGCTGGAGCCTACCAAATTCCTCGCGGAGGTCGCGGCGAGCGACGCGGTGCATGAAAGCATCCATCACCCTGTCTTCTGAGACGGGTTCCATAGTATGCCGGAGGAGTGTCCATCGCTAGATGTATGCGCGGAGCGACTCGTCTTTTCCTTGTTTGCAGGCTTGCAACTCGATGTAGGTAGTCGGCCTTGCGAATGTTCCAGAGAAACTTTTTATGAAAGTATCTTGGAATTCTTCCCAGGTTTTGAAGGAGTCCTTGGGTTGGCTGGTGAGCCACCCGCGTGCTGAGTCCGTGAGCATGAGCTGGATGTATTGCATTGACGTAGTTGACGTCCCGCCTTAGCAGGTGCAAGCGATGAGGTAGTCTTCGAGCCACAAGCGCGGGTCTTGCTTTCCGTCGTACTTGGGGGTTCCTGCTGTCAGCTTGAAACCCTTAGGCATGCGAGTATCACGGATGTTGAAGCTGAAGCATGCGGCGCCGCACGGCTCAAAGTTGCGGTCGGCCGGATCATCCAGGTTCATCGCGTCAGCCGAGCGCTGGCTGCGGTTACGGTCCACTGTCCTTTGTGTGATGACGTTGCGGAGATCTTCGCCTGGTTGGGCTTGTCTCAGCGGCTGCACTGCCGGGGTCTCTGATGTTGCTGGCTCGCGGGTTTGGCGCTCTCGTTCTTCACGTGCCCGGTTGTTTGGTGCTCCAGTCGCCAAAGCTTCCTCGATTGCCTTCATGGACATGATCTGCTCTTTGTGGAGAAGGGCGCGTGGATCTCCCTCCGACGGTTGCGTGAGCCGGAGATACGTCTCAACTGACATGATGGCGGCGTTCGCCGTCCTGGGGACAGGTATGTCGTTCTTGTCCTCGGTGATGAAGGATGAGTCGAGGTTGCGGGTGACCCTTGCTCTATCCGCGTCTGTCATGTTGGGAACGCGAGCTCTGTGTCGCCGTCCTCCTTGGTTAACTTATGTGGAGGAAGTGAAAGAGATCGCAGCCCGTCTGGCACTCGATGCGTCTGCGTCCCTCTTGCGCCTGAGCAGTTCGGCCTTTTCAGCATGAAGTCGCTCGCCTTCCTTGCGTAGCAAGTACTGGACCTCCAGGTGGTCTTCTCTAGGCGCGTCGGGTGCAGGGAAAGTGCCATCATCGACATGCTTCAGGGCCCTGATTCCCATGTCTCGCGTGATGGTGAGTCGTGTCTGGTCAGGCATGACCACCTCTAGTGGATATGCGGGTTCCTCGTTGCCTTCTGGGGGCTCGGTGTTGGCCATGAAGACTTGCTGGGGGTAAACCTCGGTAGGAGTGTTTACGCTGCCGCTGCTACTTCCTTGATCTGAATCTTGCTCGGGATCGAAAATTGCTTCCACGTGGTGGGCAACACAGTCGCTGTTGCGTCTTCGCAGGATAGTCACCGTGGTCGTGGACAGAGATATCGCAGTCGCTGGGGCAAGTGCGATTGGCTTGGGGTAGACTTGATGGTCCCACGCGGCAGTCGACGGCACGCCCTTGGTCGCACGCACCGGTACAGCCGTAGTTGAGGTAGATCTTGACCTTCTCGACCGTGCGATCGAGATGGTTGGAGTGGACTAGATCTGCACGGCCGTTGCCGAGGTTGACGATGTAGTCGATGCAGGTACGATCTTCGTCGGTGTGGCAGATGTGGCTCCCGCGGCGGGTGATGTCGACGGTGGCGCGTGGGTGACCGATGCGGGTGCCGCCGCCGCGCGTGGCGCGGTTGTCGTAGACGTGAACATGCCGCGACTGTCGACGAAACAATATATGGAGCCGAAGGTGATGTGTATACCTTTGTGCAGATCGGCGTACACCGAGCGGTGGGACGGCGGGTGGAAGGCGTACTCGAAGGAGCAGAAGCAGATGGGCTTCCGGGTAGTGCATACCTTGACCTTCATTGCGGATGGAGCCGGTGCGACCATGATTCCAACGCTTGATATCTTTCCCACAGACGGCGCCAACCGACGAGGGTGTAACTCGACAAATCCCAGGGTTATGCACCCCGGGTTGATTGAGGGGGAGAGAGAAGAGCGTTGGTGATCACGACGGCTGACAAGCAGGGATTTTACCCAGGTTCAGGCTCCCGGAGGATAACACCCTACTCCTGCTTGTCTGTTATTGATGGCGAGTTGCGATTACAACGGCGGCGAGATTGCGATCTCGCTAGGGTTTGTGATGGTGGCTGTTGGCGTGTCCTCTAGGACGGGCAACCCTCCTGGCTTTATAGGTAGCCAGGTCTCGGGTGGTCGGTATCGATGGTGATTACAGATATGGCAGGTTATGAGACCTAACCGAGTTGGACTAGGTTACACGGTACCCCTAGTGGGCCTTCTGTGGGCCTCCATGTGCTTGGCGCGGTCCAGGTAGCCTCATCGTGGGCTAGTCGAAAGGTAGCCCCACGTCAGTAGCCCCCGAGTGCTTGGTCGAAGCGTAGAGTCGGCCAAAGGACTTCTTCCTCCTGGACGCGCCACTGGATTGCTTGATCTTGAGTTTGCACTCGTTTTCTTCAGTCGAAGAGGACACTCCCGATGGGAGTAATACCTTCAGTTCTTTGTCCTGTTCTTCCTGCGAAGCTTGCGTCTATTCGGCCTGTTGGCTTACTTGTAGGTTTGATTCGGCTGCTTGAGCTTACTCAATTTACATATTTAACACTAGTGGAAAAAGGGGCACTAGTCCCGGTTCCAGAGGGGCTATAGTCCCAGTGTAGCAAACGAAACTGTCTGGCCGGGACTATAGCCCCCCCACCCTTTGGTCTCGGTTCAATTCGAACCGCAACCCCCCCCCCCCCCCCCACCAATTAGAGCTCCGCAAGTGGAGGGGCAGGGGCGCGCAGGGGCGAACCCTTTAGTCTCGGTTCGTGTTACGAATCGGGACTAGGGTTTTCCTTTAGGGTTTCTGGGTAGGGGTTTCGGATGGTTCCACGTCGATGTGTGATGGTAGGGGGTTTCGGATGGTTCCAGGTCGATGCGTCGGGTAGGGGTTTCGGATGCTACGGCTTCGATGCGCGAAAAACACGTATACATTATTATACGAAGCTAGATGAAGTTGCATCATGCATATATCAATTACATAAAAATCATGTGTTGATAACACATAGAAAATTAAGTACGCGTGGTACATGAAGATCACGTTTCCCGGTTCCAGATACTTAGAAGTACTTTGTTACATGGAGATCACTATTTCATGTCCACACTAGTCAAAATAGTGGTACTCTCCGGTCTCCGGTATGACATGGGCGAGGTAAAATCCCGTCAACTCTTCAGCAAGTGCTCTAAAGCGGGTCTTTATTGGTTAATCGTTACGCTTTCTTGCCAACTGTAAAAAAAATAATATCACAATAAATACATGAGATATGAAATGAATAAAACTCATCACGATTGATGGTACAAAAATAATGTTGTGATTAGAGCTTTACGTACTTCAATACATCGTTTGCTCTTTAAACTCTCGTTGACCACAGTGTGCATATACTCGTAAACGTAGAATCCACATAGATCAGTCCCGGTTGGCTGTTTAAGGCAAGTCTATAGAAAAATAGAATTTAATCAAATAATAATAAAGTATGATAATGGTGCATGGGTCTAGTTATAGTACTACTTACTTGGTTACGACGCCATAGCAGCTTCTGTGGCCATCCACTATTCGGATGTTCCGCGAGGAATATTTTCCAAACGCTGCATGACAAGAAAATGAATGAATGAGTCATAGTCTTGCCACCAAATCAAAACAAGTCTTGTATTGTTTAGGGCATCTTCTTAACGAGTAAAGGACAACAATTTCTCCTTTCCGCAAGTCAATAACAATAACGACAAGGGGCATCCATCTTGATCTCGTTACCATCGACCACGTCGGCAAGTTTGAGCTCTAATTTCATCTTATCTTCTAAGCATTGAAGATTGACGAGGGTGTAACTCGACAAATCACAGGGTTATGCACCCCGGGTTGATTGAGGGGGAGAGAGAAGAGCGTTGGTGATCACGACGGCTGACAAGCGGGGATTTTACCCAGGTTCAGGCTCCCGGAGGATAACACCCTACTCATGCTTGTCTGTTATTGATGGCGAGTTGCGATTACAACGGCGGCGAGATTGCGATCTCGCTAGGGTTTGTGATGGTGGTTGTTGGCGTGTCCTCTAGGACGGGCAACCCTCCTGGCTTTATAGGTAGCCAGGTCTCGGGTGGTCGGTATCGATGGTGATTACAGATACGGCAGGTTATGAGACCTAACCGAGTTGGACTAGGTTACACGGTACCCCTAGTGGGCCTTCTGTGGGCCTCCATGTGCTTGGCGCGGCCCAGGTAGCCTCATCGTGGGCTAGTCGAAAGGCATCCCCACGTCAAAGATAAAGATCTTCACTTCTTTTTAATTTTGCTTTCAAATCATTGTTTTTTTATCCAAAAACTCAACAATAGGGTCAGGTTCAATTTCCGGTTCAACTACCTCCTAGATAAAAATAAATCTATGTCAAGTTGGTCGCCATAATTGCCAGAAACACAAAATGAAATAAATAGTTTTGCAAACATATACCACATCCGAATCATAGACCGGACGAGAACCGACGGGGACGGATATCAGAACCATGACTATGTACATATAATACAAGTTAGAAAATTATATAAGTAATAACTATACATCTAAAATAATAAAGTATGTTTTTAAAAATCAAATAAAAACACGAGGCTCACCGAGATGGTGCCGGTGACGGGACGGCGCGGGCGATTGACGACGGTAAGGACGGGGACGACGCTAAAACACATAAATCATAAATTAGTTTGAGCACAAATTACACATATAAACAAATGAGATTATATCTTAGGCATTCCATCGAACACCTTGCTTGCACAAAAAAAATTAAATGAGCAAAATGAGATAAAGAACCAATGCCGGAAAGAGGATGCATCTGCTAACCGTGGGGTGTCTTCAATCACTCCAAATGGTGTAAGTTGTGTATTATCTAGACTTGGGGAGAGAAAATAGAGAGAAATTTTTTGTGAGATTGAGCTCGGGCTGAAAATAGAGAAGTCGGGGTGGAAAAAGCTGATAAAGGACAGGACATTTAGTCCCGGTTTGTGTTAGAAACCGGGACTAAAGGGTTCTGGCGCTGGGACCTGCGTCGACGCAGTCGCATGCCAGAACTTTTAGTCCCGGTTCGTAAGATTAACCGGGACTAAAGGTCCCTCCCAAATCCGGTGATGTGGGTATCACCTGTTTAGTCTCGATTCAGTTTTAAATCCGGATTAAATGGGTGAATCAAATGCTCGTTTTCCACTGGTGTAACCGAAGTGATCAAAGACACGAGGTGAATTATGGTAAAACTGGACGAATCGACGTAACATCTTCACCAGCAACCTGAGTACATACTCAAAATGTAGAAAAGCATTTTTGGTGATCGATGAGACGAGGCAGCCAAAGTGGTGCAGCTGACAACATGCCGGGCCGGCCATGCTCAAAACCAAAGCCAAGATCAATCGTACGCATCGTCCTGCAATACCGCCCTCGCCGGCCGCCGCTAGCTCTGCACGGAAGCCCACAGGATGGATCGAGCTCGAGCAACGCTGACACCACCATAACTCGCTCCAGCTAGCTCGGAGTAGTACCCAAGCATGGCATCGGGAGATTGACGGAGATGTTTCTGGTTCGTTCTCGAGGATGCTGATAGCTTCGAGCTTTGTGTACTGAACCGGGACAAGAGTGACAATGTTGCAGGTGAGTTCTCAACGGCCCGCAATTAAGCAAGGCATTGGCGATGACAGCGGCTTAAGCAAACTGCAAAGAATCAATGCGGTGAAAACGCAGCGCCATCATTGGCAGGACTGTGACGCCCGGTGCCACCTAGCTCACTGGCAGTGGCAGTGGCAGGGCCAAGCTATGGCGGATGAACTTGAAAGGTCTCCTTCTGTTTGATCTCCGCTGGTGAGTGGTGAAGTTAGAAGTTTATTCCAGGATGGTTTCTACAACGTGCTACTAGATGTTGTAACTGAACAAGCCAACCAAGATGAGTTACAATATCCCCTATGAACTCTGGGTAAAACTAGGACTCAGCTGCCTCTATGCAAATCCCTTGCACACTGAGTCACTGATAAGTGAAGTGAGGCGAGATTCAGTGTAAGCAGAACGTCCCTCGCTACCAGTCCCCACCTGTAAGTGCGAGTGAATCCTCATCAATGATGGATGATGACTCGAGCACACGTACAACCGTTTAAAATGGACAACAAACAAGATTGGGAGACATTGATCTGGTGCAGTGCACTCTCGCTCCCGCAAACAAACTGTCACTACTCTATACGACATGCAATTTTATTTCATTGGTGAATGGATAAATGGGATGTGTGATCCTTTCGTACGGACTATATTTTCTGTTTGACCGAATTCCAGCCCTTATATACCTTCTAGTTTTACATTGTGACGCTAATTGCTTCATCTAATGATAATTCGTTTAGATTACTCCTTTTAGAAACTTTGTACTCTTTTTATTCATATCTGCTGTGCTAGCCGTGTTGTGTTTGGTTGAGGCTAAAAATGCCAGAACGATGAAGAATGGAATGGAGCGTGAATAGAAGTATGGTCTTTGTTTTTGTTTTACTGCTACCTCCGGTCCACTTTAATTATCGTGGAAGTAGTACTACGATAGTAGTATAAAGTACTAGTAGCAGTACATCTCACCACAATAAGTACGGTTCGGATGGAGTAGTTAATTTGCACGCAAAATGTACGTCTCACACTCTCACTTGTACGAATTCACAAAAGCAACATTACAAACCCATCCATTTGTATATAATATTAAAAGTAGGAAAGTTTCTCGTCCGTCCTCTACATTAGCATTTTAGAAGCTCTGAAACAGTGCAATTAAGCAACAATCTTTTTCGTAGACTCGTACCGGTTCACTGTCGCACTTGCAAAAATATTATTCCTCCTTCCTATTACACCGTCCTTTTTTTATCTCCTTCGGCTCGACCGCCCATCCTCAGCTCTACGCCAAACTCTTTGTGTTGGTCTACCACCAGTGGCCACGCGCGTGGCCAACTTTTCCTTCATCTTCCACGTCCCTATTCCCTCTCCCACGGTACAAGTTGTTAGCTAGTTGGTGGAAAAAATTATTTCTATCGATGTTCGCGCTCTCAGTTTGTATTGGGATGAAAATGTTAGATATAGGTACACAATAGCTAAGAGTGGAGACATGGGGACATAGGGGCCATGTCCCTCGCTACCCCCTAACACTAATTGTTTTTAGATCCTATATATTTCTATGCTAAATCTCTCTCAAAATTTATATATTTTGTATTACTTCAGCCCTCCCTACAATTGGCAAGAGGGATTAATCTTTGATCAACCTCCTCTCTTAAATAATTTAATTTGTTGCATTTACTAAAAATATAAAAAGAAGAAAAAAAGGATAGTACATGTAATTGGCAATGTTAAATATATCGGCTAATATCCGAAAATTTGCCAATTGTATCGCTTACCGGTATATGATTTACAAAGTAAACCGGACAATATGCTAATGAAGTAGCCGATTTACCCTTATTTTGCGTTGACGGATAAGTTCCGGATAAGGCAATATCCCAACGTGGATTATTGGTTCCAAATACGGCCCGAGAGAAAACCCAAAACTTCCGCAGTGGACACGGCGAGAGGCAAATAGGAGCTGCCCAGTCAACCTCTGTGCCTTTTTCTCTGTCCCGGACTGTGTTCTTGGGCTGATATTGATAAGGAGTATTATATGTTGATGGGCTTTTTTTTGCGCTCATTTCATGGCCTGTGCTTCTTATATGTTGAGAGAACTGAAGATTACAGCTGCCTTTAAATGGTGGATGCATGTCAATGTCATCCAATATATGGCTAAAATCAACCTCTGATTCCGTGATTTGGCATTTGCGTAAGATACTCAATGTGAGGATTAAGTTTCCCACCTTCGCGGCATTTGCCTAATATTTGCCTCCAGAATTAAGGCAAGATCGATATAATCATAGCAACAAATATGTCGGTGATTTGGGCGCTAATATTTTACAGGGGAAGTAGTAAATCCCTGCCAGAAAAAAGGAGTAAGAGAGATACACTTGATCGCCATTTGCCATCCTATCAGCTGGTGGCTGAGATTTGACGAATACGCTTGATTTGCCTTTCCAGATTTACCATAGACAAACCCGATTCCACGAGCGACCATGCTGCATATATATAGTGATAAACCAGGACATTGTATGAGCCAAGAAAAACACCGTGAAATCAAGAAGTAGACGCACACCGTGAAATCAAGAAGTCCACCGAGGCCGAGGCTATGGCGATTCGTGTCTTCCTGGTTTTCCTCGCCGTGCAGGTCTGCTTTCTGCTGGTGACGATGATGGCGGCGTCGCCGGCGGTCCAGGCCGCCAGACCCGATCCCTCCAGGCCGTCGATCTGCTGCCTCAACAACCCAATGTGCTGCGCGCCCAGCGACTTCCCATTGGCAGGCGCCACCAAGCCGTGACTTGACCCCGGCCGTGCTTCGCTCCATCTCCTCCAAAGCTAGTAATCCGGTGAACGAGTGTTTTTCGAGGTAATGGTATATGTAATGGTTACACATCTAATAAAATGAGATGGAGCTTTGTACGATTTATTCTGGATTATCTTGTTTTCACTATGTCTTCGACCTTTTGTTGGTTGGAATGTTAAAATGAGAGGGAGCTTTGTACGATTCATGGCTTGATCAGATCAGATGTATGCAGCGCCATGCTCCAATGCTCCATGGTGCGGTATGAATATACCTAGCCTACCACTTAGTCGGCACTCGGCCGGCTCTGCTCCAACAACATCGTTGGATTTTTTTTTGTTGAGAAATAACAACATCGTTGGATGACTGATAGCAGACGGTGCAGCGATCCAGGGATCCTCCTCGAGTCCACCTCCACCATTGTGGTTCTTGGGCCGTCAGTGGTTGCGTCTCCCTACTCTAACAGCTCTGCTTGATTTATCCTTCCCAGCTTCGCTGCGGTGATGGCAAGTCTTTCACCTCGCAGTAGGATTGATGGTGGAATCGAATGCGTTTTAAGAGAAAAGAAGTCGCATAAGCTGTAAAAAAATAGCACATGTTCTCTCTTCTTTTTGGCTTAATCTAAAAAAAATACTGAACTAAACAATAGTTAATTCCCCTTGCAGCATATATTCCAAACAAGAAAATAACAATATCCTCCCATTTTATTGGAAAGTGGAGGTACAAATTTGAGGAACATGGATACATGCCCAGCTTATATCACCTAAACATAATGAAATCGCATATCAATGCCCAGCGGAGAAAAAGGATCTATTGGACACCAAGCCGCCAACCCCGCAACAATAGATATCCCTAGGGCAGCAAACTGGATTGTATCCCAAAGGCCTAGCAGCTGCATTAGCTGTTGGTGCTGCTATCATCATGAGCAAGCAGAACTGCGCCACGATGAAAATAATGAACACTTGCAGGACGCTGGAATTATTTGCCATCACCAAAATATACAAAGCAAAAGAGACAAATATGAAGTACTCCTTTCACCAGTGATTTGTTTTGTCATTACTATGGTTGGATCGCTTCATATAGATCGGCGGCGCATGGTTGTGCTTATCCAAATAAATTTCATTATTACATAGAAATATAAATCCATTCAATGAATAATAAGCTCTTCTGCTAAAATACATGAAAATTTAAGGGGCGGATTAACCTGGACACATTCAATGTATGTGGTCATCACCATTTAACACAAAAGGTTTATTTTAATCAATATAAAAGGAAATAAATATGTATCTAAAAAATATGATAAGTATTTAGAAAATATGATGCCAAAACGGAACATTAACTTGGTACAATCTAGTGTTTATCGCATAACTTTGCAAAGAAAATAAACATGTAAAAAAGACAATTAAGGTAAAATCAACCTAAATTTGGGTATTAAGCATCATATATTAATGTACAAAATATAGTCCTTTATCATCATATTTTGTGGATATATAACGCAATATTTAGTGAGATATGCATTGAGAACTGGAATTAGTATAGCAAAATATATGGTAAAGATACATGCTGTTTCTGGCACATTCCAACCACTTAGTAGTATTTTATACGAGGTTTGTGGATCCAAAGACCAAGGCACAAGTTCTATAAATGTATGTATGGTTGCAATTACAGTTCTTCTTGTGGGAAAAGCTCATCCCATGGTTTCAGACACCTCCCAAGTTGAGTGCATGGAATACATTATGAACTTTCGGCAGTACATATCTGTTTAGTATGAGTGTGGGGCGATAGGATACTGGAACTTTTTAAAGATTACCTAGGCAACTATTTTGAGTGCAGCTACTATGCGTCCGGTATATTAGTAATTGAATGTCTACCTAAATCAAAGACCCGTATGCCAGGCTTCAAGTGGTTGTCTAAGCATGTCGAGTTTATTCTGATAAGAAAAACAAACCAATATGTTGGTTCAACTCATACGCATAGAAAACTATTTATTGCATTTAGCTTGGCTAGTCACGCCCAGCAGCCTCTCTTGCATGTTGATGGCCATACCAAGTGGAGTGGGAGAAAACTCTTTTTTACTTGAGCTGGACCTCACTATTGCTGCATGGTGCGGTTCCGCACATAGCAACTAAATGAGTATCGATTCACAATAGACATTTTTTTTAGTTGAACCAGCGCTACATAGTGCATGGCCTAAGAGACGGGAAATATCACTATGGGCTGCGTGACGTCAGCTTGGTTGATGTTATGAAATCTGGGTGGGCAGGCCGCGCTGAAGCCATTGCACACACTTTTTGAGTTGCTTCCATTGAGCAGGACATGTCTTTGGTTGAGGATCTTTGGTTGAGGAAGAATGCATCGTATGTTTTTTCCTCGCGGTCGTTGGAGCCCAATGTGCAGCCCGAGATGGACAAGGCCATAAGCGACAAGAGCAAGAACGCTAAGAAAAGAGTAAAATACACTCTAGGGGTAATCATAATTTTCCTCCGAGCACAATACGGTACATGCGTGCGTGAGGGAAGACTGAAGAGTGCATTTATGTGAAAAAACCCTGGCAACCAGACAATTTATGTAAAAAATGGCACCCACCTCAAGCACGCCACGACCTTCCATCTCGAGCGGTTCCATCCGTAGATTGCGTCGCCGATTTCGGACGCAGAATCACGATTACTGCGTGCGGTTGGAGAGGCAAGGCGCATTCCCGGTGTCACAGTCAAGAAGGAGGCCGTGATGGCTCATGTTCGTCGCCGCGATGGAGAGCCGCCGCCGGTGTACAGTGAGTTATCTTGCACGGCTTAATCTCGGCTATGTAGTGAGAAAAGCTAGGTTTTTTGAGGTTCTCCCATGTCCTAGCACATGAAATTGGGGTGTAGGATGATTTGTTGGGGCATAGAACGCACAAATTTTTCTTAGTTGGTTCTGAGCCAGCCATTGTGCGCCGTTGTGGTAGATTCCTACCACTTCACCACTTTCCCGCAGTCCGGGTAGGGGATGCATGGGACGAAGGGGATCGGAATATTCACGCGGCAGAGAGCGCGTAACAGAGAGAACGGGAGGAGCGAACAGAGCGAACAGAGCTCTAAGACATGGCGGCGACGACGAGATTCTGGCGAGAGGCAGGCGATTTCGGAGCTTCGAGCTAGGGATTTGAGAGCAGGGGAAGAAGGGGATTTGGGGACGATGCCGGTGGTCACGCGTTTTTACCGCACGTCTTTTGCAGAAAACCCCCCACGGAATCATTATTCTGTCGGAAACCCTCTCAAACCCTCTGGAAACACTCTCACGCGCTCGTACGGCCTGTGTACGGTCACCAGGTACCGTAGAAACACGTCCTGTCAGGTATAGGTACCATATTGTGCGTATTCTTGAGTACAGGTACCGTATTGTGTTTGGAGAAAAAGTATGAGTACCTAGAGTGTATTTTACTCCTAAGAAAATTAGGAACATGAGCAAGAAATTTGGGGTCACAAGAAAGGCGTAGACATGTTTTCAACGAAGGTTTCCTTACCCATTTGTCAGGGTTTTGCGGCTGTATCATGTTGAATGCAATGTGTTGGTGTGTTTAACCAATCGGGGAGATTCATGATTTGAGTAGTCCATATATACTTATGTTGTAACGGTTTTTGATCGACTATGGTCAATTTATTTGAACAATTTTCTCCTAAATTAATTCATGAGGCAAATCTTTTGCCCCTTTCAAAAGGAACAATTGCAATATGAATTTGCAAAAAAAAGATCATCGCATGCTCGATTGTAATGAAAGGAAAAACAGGAGCACTTACTACAAAAATATTTTATGGATGACCGAATAAATAAATAAATAAATGTCGTTTCGATTTCTACTCAAGTTCGTATACATGCTGCACTGGAATCCCGATTGTGTTCGAACTCCGAACGCCGCACCCGCGCCCCTATGACGGAAACTAAATACTACTCCTAGCCTCCTTCTTCAGTACAAACTACTATCGCTCAGAGATTTTTTTTTCGAAATACGCCGGGTCGAGATGAGAGAGGAGGGCGACGAGATGAGGAACTCTTGCTGCCGCCGCCGCTCCCCGACCCCGCCACCGGAGACGGCCTCCCCGACGGAGGACGAGAACCTCCTCCTCGAGGTGCTCCTCCGCCTCCCTGCGCGGCCTTCCTCTCTGCCCCGCGCCTCGCTCGTCTGCAAGCGCTGGCGCCAAGTGGTCGTGGACCCCCAATTCCGCCGCCGCTTCTGCGCCCACCACCGGGAGCCCCCCATCATCGGCGTCTTCCTCGACTTCTACCGCGGAGACGTCTCCTTCAGGTCGGTTCTCGATCCACCGGACCAGATCCCGTCCGAGCGCTTCTCCGTGCGGCCCTCCGGCATCGATGGCGACGGCGGCGGCGAGGGCAACAGCGGCATCTGGTCCTTCCGCGACTGCCGCCACGGACGCGTGCTGTTCACCGGCGGCGACCACCTCGGCACGGGCTGCCGCCAGGTCCTGGTGTGTGACCCCGTCACAGGCGACCGCCGCTTCATAAGCGGTCCACCGCTACTGGATCACGACTGGAGCAAGTCCCATTTGCAGGCGGATGTGCTCTGTGTTGCCGCCGACGAGGGCCACGTGCACGGCGCCTGCCACTCGAGCCCCTTCAAGGTGGTCGTGGTGTGCGCCGACAGGCGCGTCGCCCGATCCTGCGTCTACTCGTCGGAGACCGACTCATGGGGCGACACCATCTCAACGGAGGTTCAGTATAACACCATGTCTTGTATCGGCAGTCGAAGCATCCGCGTCGGGAACTCGCTCTACTGGTTCATTTTTGGTACCGAGATTGGCATCCTTGAGCTTGATTTGGATACGCAGATCCTAGCTGTGATAGAATTGCCAGAGGATTCCATTGTTGGTCACCATGGCCTCTACTTGAGTACGCTGGGGGGTGGCCTTGGCTTCATCACTATGTCAGACAACTACGTGGCTCAACTATGGCTGAGGACAACTGATTTCGATGGTGTTGCTGGATGGATGCCGGGACATACAATTGAGCTGGAGAAGCTTCTTCCGCTGAGACCAGGGGAGTGGACAAATCTCCAAACGGTGATGGGAATGGCTGGGGACGACAATGTGATATTCGTCTCAACAAATATTGGCGTCTTTATGGTCTATCTCGAGTCATTGCAGTTTAAGAAAATTTTCGAACGCAATCCTTTTGCTGACTGTACGACTTCAACTATCCACCCATTTGCAAGTTTTTGTGCTGCCGGTAATAGCATATGCCTGTAAAGGGTGAAGTATAACAGACATGTAGTTGTTTCCAGTACTTCTGTAATACTTTGTTGTCCTTAGTTGTTAGACTAGCAGTTTTAAGATATCAAATTATATCAGTTGTTTTTTTTTGGCTGGTTGATGAACTCATGCCATATGGTGTTATTCTTGATATTGTTGTTCAATGAGCAGTACCAGATATTATAGTTACTCTTCTAATGTTGTATGTGTAACTTGAATTTTGTACTATTCATATTTACATAACTACATTAAACCCAAAAGTTAGTTACCAAACTGGCTCATTTGGAAGCTCTAACATTAACTTGATTTGATCTTCCGCTATCTAGAGATGGTGTTTGTTAATCATGTTTCTAGGTATCTCTTCAAGTGAAGAATTATCTGTAGCAGAAAATAAACAAATTGAGTATGTTCTAGTCTTCTGCCAAGGTAATAAATTTTGATGGAAGAGCCGTATCACTTCTGCTGTCAGAGTTTATTAGCTTTGGTACACTTTAGTTCCATGTGCTTTGTTAAGTAGATTGAGCTCATTTAGCTACATAGTGGAGAGGAAATGCGGAGCCATGCATAATATATATTTGTGTGAGGCCTGTTTTAACAAGTGAGTTCAGATTATACTAGATCATATAGGCGCGCGTTGTCGCGCCTGTCCATTAGAAAAATATTTTTTTAGGTGTTGATGAAAACATATTTAATTTTGAATGGTCCTCTAGTACATGGGCTTTGGTGGATATTAGTAGCCAAATTAACCACGGTTGTTCAATTTGATGCCCAGAGCAGCGTCCCTCAGGGACATTTGACCCATTTAGACATCACAAAGAAATCGAATGGTCTGGATTGTGAGCTGAGCCGAATCCAACGGTCCAAAAGTGAGGTGGCCTGAGAGGTCGAATTTGAGACAGGGGAAATCGAATCTTTGGTTTGGGTTCTAGGGAACCATACCAACATGGGTTCTCGGGAGGCGCTGAGAGCCTGACAGACAGAGCGGACAATGAGAGGAGGAGGAAGAGGAGGCGAAAGGGGACATCCAGCGAGAGAGACTGTGTGTTTCTGCGTGTTGGACCCAAATCAATCACAGCAGGCCGATTTACGCCGGGAGCAGCGTCCCCTAGGAATTTTGGGTTGAGAGAAAATGAACGGTCTTGATTAAATAAGGAGAGTAATCGAACGGTTGAAAATGGTGATAGCCTAAGAGAGCTTGTTTTCTATGCAGTTATAATATCCCTAATGAAGGTTCACATCTACTACTCCCTTTCCTATCCAAAAATACACTTTATTATGGATCTGAGGTAGTATTATTTTCGGTTTTGCTAATTCTTAGGTGTCTGAGATTTTCTTAAGTCTTAGTCACCCACAAAAATATGCACCAGTTGCACTTTTCTGGCAGAAATATGCAATTGCACTTTTCTGGCAGAAAAGTGCAACTCATTTCGGTTGTACTTTTTTTTGAATTGCAGTTGCACTTTTCTGAGTTGACTGAGATTTAAGAAAAAATCAGGCGCCTGAGACATAAGCTTCTTATCAACATATTAATTCTTTGTTATTTCTGGTGCATACGATTGGTGGTTGCATCATACACTTGCTCAAATTGGAGAGGGAATCTGAAAGAAGTGAGAAACTTAAAATTGGGTCGACAAGAAGACAAAGAGATAACAATTTAAGGTCCTCATTTCAGGGAACAAAATAATCAATCTCTTAAGTTTTACTTTATTTCCTCTTTTGTTTGACTCTGGGTGGATGGTAGGATAGGAAGCATTTTCTCAGGTTGGACTTTATCTGTTTTGGTAGGTGCTTTTTGTTCACTGGAGGGACTGAAGACTGGGGCCTGGGGTTACCTGAGACTCAGGAGAACACTAGTGGGTTTAACTTATAACACAAACTCTGAGGGAGTGGTGCTATAAGTAGAGGTTTTGGAAAAATAAGCAAACACTAAGGATCGTCACCAAAAGTATATCAGTAAGAATCAACAGATAGACATTAGGTAAGGTATTGCGTAAAAAAACTCTCAATTTGAGGGGATAAACCTTACCTGATCTGACTCATAACGTTCATGGGTAAGGGGATTCTGCAATCTGCGCCTGTTTGTGCTGCCTGAATAGTTTGAACCGGTTACCTCCTCCACACAGTGTGGTGCCCCTTTGCACGCGTGCTCACTCAGTGGTAAATCTTGTGTTATGTTATCTTGAGAGCTATCGGATAAACATAAGACATATCTGACTATCTGAGTGCAATGCTTCACAAGTTTGGCCTCTCACGATCCCTAGCCTCGGCGGGTTGGGGCAATATATCGGGTGCCACTTCTTCTGATGCACGCCAAGTTGACCATGGGCGGTTATTGATGACTGGTTTGACGGTCGGACATCACTAGCAACCTGAGACCGCCTCCCGCATAACACTCGGCTCAAAGTATGATGCCACCCCGCTCCACTGGCAGTATGAAAAATAGGCCAATGTTACAAAATAGGGTGTGGCACTAGAGCAAAAGAGACCACTGGTCCCGGGCCGGGAGGGCTTTTTGTGCCGGTCACGCGTCCGGGACAGCGTGTTCGGAACAAATAGCCTCCCCTATTTGTCTCGGGCACGTCACGGCCCGGAACCAGTAGGGGGGTCACGTGGCCAAACCAGACAGCCTCTGGCTCCCACTCATTTGTCCTGGTTCGTAATACGAACCGGGACAGTATATATGATTTTTTGTTTTCTTTTTTTGTTTCTTTTGTTTTGTTTCCTGTTATCTATTTTTGTTTCTGTTTTCTATTTATGTTACTGATTCTTTTGTGTTTGTGTTTTTTTATTTATGTTTCATTTCAAACAAGATCTAGTTGCATATTATACGTTACTATGTAATATATATCATTAATACACGATTTTTTCCTCGGGATATAGTCATGAATACTACTAGTACACGAGTTCTCCCAAACAAATATTTACAACCGGAAGATCATGTCTAAATATTTACAAACAGAGATCATTACATGACAGAGAAGCATTAGACCCTATTTTTTCCTCGGGATGGTCTTTTTTGGCGGCCGGATTATACTGCATTCTGCGCCTGGCTGTATGACATAGTCAAGCAGAAAGCCCGCAATTTCCTCCGCGATTGGTAGTAGGCGGTCTTTTGCATCAAGCCTGTTCCGGATCGTCTCAAACTAAAAAGGAGAGATCAACACCAATATATCAACCATTATGAAAATAATTCAATTTGAAAAGTGAACAAGTTTGAATGAATTGTTAACGTACCCTATTCCAGTCTACACCCTCATTGAAGTGAATTCGGATGAACTCGCAGACATAGAATCCACACAAATTGGTGCCTTGTTGCTGCTTCGCGCACTTTATGATAGAATAAGATAAGAAATTAATAAAAAATAATCAAAAATATTGAAAAAATGGTATTGTGAGACTGAAATTAAGAATATGCGTATGTGGAACCTAGGTAGTACGTCTTATCTCTCGCCATTTAAAAGTGAGGTTCTTAGCTATACCGACATCCTTGTGGAAACCGGTGAACTTGTCCCAAACCCTGAAGTTTACGGTATGAAAATTTAGTAAAGAAATTAACTAATTACTATATATTATTAGAAAAGACGAGGTCGATTGTGATAATGAACGAAATTACCTCTGGAGCATCTGTTTTGTGTCGTCGAACTTTTCTTCAGGTTTCGATAATGGGTCCAAGACATCAACGATTGCCTTTTCAACATCAATCTCAAATAATACCCAGTGAAATCTGCCATATGTTTATATTTGTTAATAACTAAATCATCAATTACATATACTTAATTAACATCGAGTATGTATAAGAAAGTAAACAACCCACTCGAAGTTGAACGGGAAAATTATGGTGCTTTTGTAATGTTGCGCCATCAAATAAGTAAGCAAAAGCTCCTCCGTTTCATCTGGGTAATGTAACAAACCATGATGATGAACTCGATTAGGGTCAATGAATCCAATCTTGTGATTGAGTCCCAGCTTTCGAGATTGTATAATTTTCACCCTGCATAATAGAGTACAAAAGTAATATAGTGATAAGGATAATTACAAGCAATGAAAAATAAGTAGAGCTAGAGAATTACTGACATATATACATAATTTAATTACTTACATGCAAAAGGCACTGATGATAGATTTGTCGAGCGCGTCAAAATTGAATAACTGCCATAATTCGCAATACTCGATTTGAACCTCATCATCACCTGGGCCAAAAAAATCCTTTGGAATTTTCCCATAGAGCCAGTCTCCGTCTTGACTTTTCGTGGTACGCAAGTACCATGCATTTAGTTGGTGCAACCTAGCTGGTAGAGTGCGCACCATTGCAGGGTCGACAAGATCTTCTCCTCTCACATATGTCCGCACCACCTCATGTATGGTGACACTCTCGCCAGCTTGCAATGCCTTAAGCTCTGCCAGAGTTATACCCATATCTCTAGCTTGCTGCGAAAGTACATCATCGACCGGGTTCCGGTTGTAAGGCGCCAATATGAGTGGAGGGGCCGATTGTCCCGCCTGCATTCCGAGCTGTGGAACATCTCTCTTCTGGGTGGCAGCAGATTTTTGTTCTTCCCGCACTCTCCTAGATGTACGCACCAGAACGCGTGTGTAGTCATCGTCCATATTTAGCTCATATTTAGACGGATGCGTAAGAAATTCTATGGCCCACCGTATCGCTTCCGAAGAATAAACCGGAACAGGCAAAGACATCTTTTTTGCCTTCTTTCTCTGTGAAGTCTGGATCTCCTCGACCCATGTATCGACATCTTTGCGAGAGTTCACAAAGCGAGACTTCCCCGTTTCGCTTTTCTGAGTACTAGTCGACGAAACGGTGCACTTCCGCTTCTTTTGCGGAGGCGATGGAGTCCGTTGACGCGGCGGAGTACGCTCACGCGACGGCGGAGATGGACTAGCGCCTTGGTTGTCGTTGTGGGGGGTGTCTGGACTAGCACATTGTTTGTCGTTGTTGTAGTTATGTGGACTGGCTTGTGGACTGGGAGGGCGATTTTGCTGCATGTGTGGGAACACGATGTATTCTTTTTTCCATAAGCAGGTACTCTTGAGGGCAAATCTCAACTCAACCTCGTCTTCACCCGTAGGGAAGTCCAGCTTAATTCCCTCATATGTCTTGATAACCTCATCAACCCCGACAACAGCATAGCCATCTGGAATAGGGCGACAATGGTAAGTTCCATTTGGGCTAGGCGGTAGGGCAAAGCCGTGCGTCACCTTCACGGTTATGTTCAAGCATGGCACATGTAGGTCGCAAAGTTCCCGCTGCACGATATTATCCACGGGGTGACGAGGACCCAGCATATCATTGTGGCGATCGAGCTCCGTCGAAGCCACGCTGCTTCTCCGCATTGATTTTGGATCAGGAGAAGGATCTTTGGACGTCTCAGATTCGCAGGGCATCCGTCGAGTCTGCGCTGCCTTCAGCTCTGCTATCTCCTTCTCATGCTGTAGTAATTTATTTTCCATCCACTGGGCCCGGTCGGCAATCTCTTTCTTCTTTCTCGATCGGCTTCTGTAAGTGCCAACATCTTTGGGAAACCCAAGTATCCACGGTACAGAGCCGACGGTTCCTCTTGTTCGTCCACTGTGTTCAGGATTCTTAAGGGCTCGCGATAGCTCGTCCTTCTCTCTGTTAGGGTGGAACCTGCCTTCCGTGACCTCCTTCCATACATCTCTGAGAGCTTCAATAGGGTCAGGTCCGTGCTCCTTGGTAAAAAGACATTCACCTGTTTCAGGGTCTAACTTTCCACCATGCCCATAGAACCAAGCCTTAAGCCGGTCTGGCCAGTCAAATGTCTCGATCTGTATACCTTTAGCCAAAAACTCTTCCTCCGTTTTCAGAAACTTAGGCAGGGCCGTCAGGTAGCCACCTGACCCCATGGTATGGTGATATATCTTTTTGTCTGCATTTTTCTTATTTCTCTCTGACATGGCCTTAGCGGCTTCCGATTGTTTGTACGCCTTAAATTCGGGCCACTCATCTTTTATCTTTTCATAGACTCCGACAAATTCTGGAGTTTTCCTTCTTTTATGAACTTGTTTAGCCTTTTCTTCCAGCTGCGGAACAATTCACCCATCTCAATATAAGTCCAGGCCTTGCATCGATTCTCTATAACCGGCTCCTCTACATCCTCCTCTTCCGGTAAAGTGAAATTCTGCATGAGCTCGTCCCAAAGGAGTTGTTTGTCTGCATTCGAGACATAAATAACCCCCTCTTTTGGCACCTTTGGCTTATACCATTCTTGAGCCCTGATGGACAGTCTGTCCCGAACGATGACTCCGCACTGAGCTACAAATTTCCTTGCGTGGTTAGCGGGAGCAATCGGTTTTCCTTTTTCATTGATCTCCTCGATGTGGTACTTCTGTTTCCCTTGGAGCTTTTTGGTCCCGGTTCGTGGCCCGCCTCGTTTCACCGCTGCTTTTTTGCTTGGTCCCGGTTCATGGCCCGCCGACGGCTAAACATAAGAAAAAGTGATAGTTAATATATGTATACACATAAATCTATTCAACGGAGACAAAAACCTGAGGGCATATATCTACCTCGGCGGCCGACTTTCCAACAGTAGAGTCGGTGAACTGTCGGTGAGCTGAACTGTCGGTGACGTCTATTCCGTCTGAATGCCCCTCTAGTCCATCACCGGACTCGTTCAGAAATTGCCCGATGAAATCGTCTAAGTGTTCCTCTTCTTGTTCATGGTTTCTACCGGGGTCCAATTCATCACCTTCGCGAATGATGCCGAACATGTCCTCTTCTTGTTGAAGGTTTCTACGGGTGTCCATAGTTTCTGCAAGAGATTTCAATCCATTTAAATAATTTTAATAACTCAACATCTAAATAACTTTACCGATATGTCATACAACTAAATCTAACTCAACATCTTTTATCATTTATTTGTACAAACACATTTCAATTTCAACCTGAAGCAAAGTTATTTGAATAGTACAAATACATTAAGACATTTCAATTTTACAAACACATTTCAATCATATCGAGTATCTCATTTCTATTTACATTTCTCTTTTGAAGTCTCTCGAACTTTACTAGGGCTCCGAGAGGGCGGCGGCTACGACGCGGTGACAAATCCGAGTACCTGTACGCAAAATCCAAGTAAGAAAAAATAGATATGAATCCAGTTGATATGAATTAATATGAACATTTTTATGATACAACATTATAGATTATATTTTTCTGAACATTTTGATATAAAGTTTGCATTTGTCTGATTTAATATCAATTAGTTATGAATTATCAAATTTTGAATGACGTAAGCATGACGTAAGCATGACATCACGGATGCAATTCCTCTCCCGTGCGAGATCAATCTATTGATTCACTGCGACGAACTCCGGCGGTCACCGGCGACGAACTCCGGCGGAAACCCTAACAATGGCGGAAACCCTAACAATGGCCAAACTCCGCCGGAAACCCTAATTTGCATACACAGGTTTTCATTTGTATACAAATTCGCATGCTACAAATATTAAAAATAAAAATAAAATAATAACCATCATGTATAAGTTTTTTTTGCATACTACACATACTAATTCGCATGCTACAAATACTAAAAAAACTAATTAAAAAAATGACTAACACATATTCAACTCACAAACTGCTAGCACACGTAGTTAACTATATTAATATTTCAACTCACAAAATTAACTAACTAAACGCAAAATTTAACTAACACTTCTAAAAAACTTGAATAAAAAAAACGGAGACACGGGGCTGACGTCACGCATCCGCCGCGCTGACATCAGCAATTGCAGAGGCGGCGCGGCAACGGAGGCGTGCTGGCGCGCGGGCATCAGCGGGCGGCGCGGCAACGGAGGCGGCGCGGCAACGACGCTAACCTTCGGAGGCGCGGGCAACAGCGGCGGCGCGGACGGAGGCGCGGCGGCGGCGCAGACGGAGCCGCGGCGGAGGCGCGGATGGAGGCGCGGGCAACAGCGACGGCGCGGACAGAGGCGCGGGCGATAGTGGCGGAGCGGACGGAGGCGTGGACGAAGGCGCGGCGGAGCGGACGGAGGCGTGGACGAAGGCGCGGCGTGGACGACGGCGGCGGCGGCTAGGGTCGACGAAAAATATGGCCAGCACTTCGTTAGAAATGGGGAATTGCTCCGGGTGGTTGCTCGGCCCGGAGCGCTAAGTGTTGCTTATATAGCAACACCCTATCTATCCCGGGTGGTGGCTCAGCCCGGGACAAATAGGGGTCATCTGTCCTGTGCTGAGCCACCACCCGGGATAGATAGCACCCCATCTGTCCCGGGCTGAGCCACCACCCGGGATAGATGGAGTTTTTTCTTTTTCTTTTTCTTTTCTTTTTCTGTTTTCTGTTTTCTGTTTTAAATAACTTTGGAATTTGAAACAACTTTCAATATGAAAAGTGTTTGAATTTAACTAACTAATACAAAAACATTTTCTCTTTTCTATAACCATTATTTAAATTAGTTTAAAACTATTTTGAATGTGAATTTGTATAACTTTTGCAAACTTTGGAATTTGAAAAAACTTTCAATGTGAAAAGTGTTTGAATTTGACTAACTAATACAAAAACATTTTCTCTTTTCTATAACCATTATTTAAATTAGTTTAAAACTATTTTGAATATGAATTTGTATAACTTTTGCAAACTTTGGAATTTGAAAAAACTTTCAATATGAAAAGTGTTTGAATTTGACTAACTAATACAAAAACATTTTCTCTTTTCTATGACCATTATTTAAATTAGTTTAAAACTATTTTGAATGTGAATTTGTATAACTTTTGCAAACTTTAACTTCGAAACCGGGACTAAAGAAGCACACGGATCGTGTGTTTCTTTCAAGCACTTGTAAGCCGTTTGATCAGGTGTGTGTTTCTTTTGATTGCTTCTGAGCTGTTCGATTAACGCTTTCAGTTTCAAACCGGGACTAAAGAAGCACACAGATCGTGTGTTTCTTTGAAACACTTGTTAGCCGTTGGATCAGCAATGGCCCTACCAAGATCGTCAGTGGGCTCATCTGGTGCCTCTTCAGCTTCAGCTTCCCCCGTTGCAGAATCTCTGTACTCCGGGAAC
The DNA here is from genome assembly GCA_026929855.1 of Poa annua. NCBI lineage: Eukaryota > Viridiplantae > Streptophyta > Magnoliopsida > Poales > Poaceae > Poa > Poa annua. The sequence goes on along the minus strand of CM049431.1, from coordinate 69,880,624 downwards.
ATAGGATAGTTGTCATCATCTTCCTCTTCTTCATTGTCTTCCATCATAACACCTTTTTCTCCGTGCTTCGTCCAACAATTATAGCTGGGCATGAAACCATGCCGAATAAGATGACTTTGAAGGGTTCTCACGTTTGAGTGATCTGTCTTATTCTGACAGTTGACACATGGACAACACATGAAACCATTCGTACTGTGGGCCTGGGCTTTCTCTAGAAATTTCCTCAAACCTGTCATGTACTCGGCAGTGCGTCGGTCACCATACACCCATTGTCGATCCATCTGCATTATATAATGACTACATCAATAACCATTACAGAACATCGACAAATAAACACTGAACATGCACGGTATCAATTAATTACAAATGAAATGAGAGAAAAATTAATCTTGATCGAAAAGAAGAATAAACTTCTTTAAGTGTACATCAAAATCATTTCGTGAACTCTTTCGGGCATTTCATCAAACACCTTGCATGCATAAAAAAAACAGACTAGCACACACCCCCTCCTTCCATTTCAAAAAAAATGCCTCCAATGGTTTTGGGAGGGGGCTGCTGATCAGTATATATAAGCACCCCCCCATTTGTCCCGGTTTCAGTCACAAACCGGGACAACAAGGAGGCCATTTGTCCCGGTTTGTGACTGAAACCGGGACAGATGGAGGTTTTTTCATTTTTTTTATTTTCTTTTTCTGTTTTCTGTTTTAAATAACTTTTGCAAACTTTGGATTTTGGAAAAACTATGAATATGAAAAATGTTTGAATTTGACTAACTAATACAAAACCATTTTCTGTTCTCTGTTTTAAATAACTTTTGCAAACTTTGGAATTTGAAAACACTTTTGCAAACTTTAGATATATTTCGATCAATACAAGAGAACACGCGCACACAGAATATTTGTGTAACGGAATACATAGATAGTCTACTCATCAACGACATTAAGAAGATCATTGTCCGTATTATAGCCGCGTAGACTATCCTACTTCCGTGCAATCTCGAAGCCAAGGCGAGCGTCTAAAGCAGCATATACGACTTGATCGTAGCTCAATGGAACGTTGCCCCATCCGAAAATTAGGTCTTTTTGTAACGTGTCTTCCTTGTCATCGTCCGTGTTCTTCTTCTTCTTGTATTTCTTCTTCTTCTCAAGATTTGTCCCAATGACCGCATTAGAGAGAGCATATAAACTAGGAGTAAAATTGCCGGTAGGGTTTTGGCGATCCCTCTGCAGGTCGACCGCGGACCGAATAATATTTCCGTAGTAGGCTAGCATCTTCATGTCATTATGGATTGCCACGCCGTAGAATTTGATTGTCTCGTCACCTAAGAAATCCACGAGGACCTGTGACACCCGATCAGCTTTGCAAATTTGGAAGACAAGAGTCTCGGTCGCCACCGAGAGTTGAAGGACGGCGGCGCACTGCGGAGTATCCTTCCGTCGAGGGTCGGTGAACTCGCAATCGAGTCCAACGGCTTTGATCGGAGCGGCGTCGAGGAAGTTGTTCTTCACGTCGCGGATCCACTTCTCCACACGCCATGCACGAAGGGTGATCCACACCTTGAACCGCATGCCTTCCTTCTCGTAGTCGTAGAACTCATCGGACCGAGGCACGAGTGGCTCCATAGGGACGGAGAAAAGAGAGGAGAGATGACCGGAGAAATGGTGTGTGGAGGAGTCGTACTGTGCAGTGCATTTTATAGCGCTGGAGAGGAAGATGAATCGCCGGCGGAGAGCAGAGGAATTAATCGCCGGAGGGCAGAGGAATCGCCGGCGGCGCCGTATTTCCGCTCGTCTTCCGTGCGCGTCGAAAAAACGCGGCGATGGCTCGGACGCGTAACTGAAACCATGACATTTGTCCCGGTTCGTGACTGGAACCGGGACAAATGGGTGTCGCCTGAACTGCTCGGCGGGTGCTACCTCATTTGTCCCGGTTCGTGGCTGGAACCGGGACAAATGGGTGTCGCCTGGAGCGCTCGGCGCGTTCTATGCCCCATCTGTCCCGGTTTGCAGTACGACCGGGACAAATGGGGTTTTGGAGTTTGGTCCTTTAGCCTGTTTTCTACTAGTGTGGACGGCCGGTGGATAAACTTCGACGGTGAGGATGACCAAACTCTATGTTGTGCCCTCTTTGCAAAAGAGTTCCGGAAATGGCGGCTCACCTAGTCTTCTAGTGTTGCTAGACCACTCGCATTTGGGACATGATCGAGGGTTGGTTAGGCCTTGATGGCTTGACATTGCCTCTTGCTTTGTACACGACTCAGTGAACGTATGGTGCTCACCATAGATTCTAGCAACCAAAATAAATATTTGAGCACACCTGCCATGCACCACGATAACATCATGCAAGGGAATATCCCTAAGGATTTTATTATTGCCTAACTGGCATTTGTTTTTCTCCATTTCCTAGGTCAACTACTGCTCTTAACTATGTAACCTATGTGGAAATTGAAGAACTCTACATCAATGTCGGGCGGTTGAAAGTGCCGAGGTCGTGAGAGAGCTCCGTTTTGACTCAATTACTATGTCCCTAATGACGCAATGATATTTGTAGCGGCTTACAATTTTCATAATAATGTCACGTTGATTTTGATAATGCAGTTTTGTACTATTAAGGAGGATTTTCTTTTTGTTCCTGGACTAACGTGAGTACTTTGTAAACATAAAATGAGAAGTGACCGGGAGTATTCGTAATGAACACAAAATTAACGGATAGATATTTGCAGTTGCAATTGTGTGTGCGTCAAAATGTACTCGCCCGGTCAAATTTGGATGACTCGCCTATAGTTAAAATTGGATACATCTAACACTAAAACGTGTTTAGATGCACATCCATTTCTACTTAGAGTTGAGTCATCTAAATCTGAACGAAGGAGCACTTGTGAACAAGGATGAATGTCTAACAGTAACCATTTTGCACGAAAACTGTAATACGAGCCCTGGGATTCGAGTTTCCCCTGCCTTCAATTTGTTATGTTTCTGGTACAAGAATACCACGAGGAATACAAACTTCAAAGTTAGGGTCTGGCAGACCTCATCATGTTCTTCTCATGATTAAGCCACATGACTAGTACATGACACATCAAACAGAAGATAACACGCATCGACCGGGAGCGCAGCGCAGCAGCGCTTCGGGCAAACGACGACTCCGATCTATCTTCTCATCTTCTTCATGCGGTCTACGCTTCCTCAGGTATGCCGGCCAGCGCCGGCTGCCACTGTCCATACCGCGCAGCTGCTTCTCCCTCCGACTCCGGCAGTCTTCTCAGTAGCGGATCGCACGGCCGCTGCTCCACCCTGAGAGGCTCGGGCGCCGCCGCCGCCGCCGCCGCCACATGACGCTGCCGGCTAGCCGCGGTGCTGCCCCCACACTGCCTCCGAGTAATACCCGCGGCGATGAGCTCCAGCTCGCCCCTGCTCACGACGATCTTGACGCTGCCCTGGCCCTCACGAGACACGACGATCACGCCGCCGCCGCCGCCGTGACGAGGCGCCTGCAGATGGGTGCTCCGGAGAGGGAAGCAGCCTTGCATGGATTTTCGGTGTGCTGCTGAATGCTGATCGATGGCACGTCCAGAATTTTTGTGCTCGCTGCTTCTTCTCTCCTGGTGCACTGGCTACGAGAGAGTATATATAGATCAGTCGGATCAAGCTCGAATTCTGGTCTTCGGCTGATCATGATCCGGGCGCCTGATTTATTGTTAAGTTGACATTCCATATGGCCGGATTCGTTCAATCATCCAACTCTACGTGCGGCCGCGCCGAAGTTGGCGCCGTTCCCGTCCAATGATTTGCTCTCATTGGTGCCGCCGGCCACGGGCTCAACTGACCATGTACCATCGCATAACCTGACACGAGAACACATGATTATCCGACTGTTTTCTGAAAATTATCAATGTGACGTGCTTCTGCGTTTCATCCATGATCCATCCCATGCAAGCAAACTTGCATTTTTCTCAGGCAAGTTTCTGACGACATCCCCAACAGTTCTCAATTGCTCTCAAAAGGGTAGTTCAGGCATCCCCTCACTTCTGGTTTCCATTGCCATGACATCGGTGCTGAAGAAGGAGCTATGTAAAATAAATAAAAAATGCGCTAGTTAAAACCAAGATCCACTATATTGGAGATGTAGACCCCGATGCCGACTCACGCAACTAGCTAGGTTATCCTAGCGGACTGAGATCCGGTGACATGCCATGGTCATGTCACCATGTAACCTGCGCCATCTTAACTGTCCGATCTTCATCTAAGGGTCTACAACCATCCAAAATTTAACTGAGAAAATCAAACATTTTTTTAAAAAATTGAAAAAAATCCAGTAAGTTTAATATAGTCTGTTTTGCATTCTGAGAAAGTTGCAGTTTATTTAGATAATTGGTTTATCATTAAATAGCATTCCAAATTTCGATCTTATAGCTTGTGTGGGTGCGGTCATTTGCCAATATCCCCAACATGAACTGTGTTTGCTGCCAACTTAGAGGCACACTGTAGATGTACGTTTCTCCCCATTATACTCGACCCGCTAACTCTAGCCAACCCTCAACAACATTGTATCGGCATTGAGGCGTAGTTTCCAACTCTTCACTTGAAGGCATCCTGGAAGGGATTTTGTCGACATCCTGGCTTCGCTGGAAGGGCAAACTTTGTGTACACGTGGTAGCTGATGTGCTGCATAGGGGTGGACATGGTACACACGAAAACTCTGTCAAGGTCAAAACCGAAGGGCACGCCCACCCAGCGCTCTCCCTCATTGAGGTGGAAACATCCAGCTGACTAGTGGGGCCATGATGTCATCATTAATTGAGGCCAAATGAGTAAACAAATTAACATTGATATTTTATCATAAATAAATTTGAGTAAACATGGAAACAAAACTAAAATAGGGTACACATCTAATGAAGTAACAAACAAGCGATAAAAAGTGGAATCCAACCAAAACATTATTGGTGAAACTTTTTGACAGCTCCTAGTCATCGTTTCTATTGTGATTCTGAAGAGAGTAGAAGAAAGCACTCCTAAGTTATGTTTGCACATTTACTTTGGTCATTGCAACCAACATAATTAGCTGGCCTAAACAACATCACTCCATTACGAGTTAGAAATTTGATACCTATGTTCCTATGATTACGACATATTTTTTCGCTAAGGCAAGGTTTTGACGAACTTTGTATTCACAGTTTGTTGATAAAAACGAAGCAAAGTATGCCTTACTTTCAAGAATGGGGGACTATTGTACAATGCCTCGTACTTCCTCTGTAACTAAACATAACTCGTTTTGGTAGCTCAATTTGATACGGAGGGAGTATTTCAGATGGGATATACTCCCCTGTTCACTAATACTCCCATCTATTTCAGATGGGAGTAGTACATATCTCGGCTTTGGAAGATTGTACTTCAGTTACGGACTGGTAGATTTCCATGTATGCATTCACCAAGTTCCTTCAGGAGGATTTACAATAGAAACCCAAAGTCTAGTCCGTAAAGTCACTGGACTTTTACGGTTTTCAGGTTGTTTGAGCGCTATTTTAGAGATGCTCTTACAATAGAAACCCGAAGTTGAATGCAAATGGTGAGGGAAAATCTGACAGGATGCAGCGCAGATCATCAAATGGGGAGACAATGCACTCCCTGTTAACTCATGCACTTGCGCGCGCAGGAAGAGATCATTTAGATCGAGCAATCGGTGGGAAACATCCAGTGAATTGGAAGTGTACAGCTCTGCTGCATGTTGGGTCAGTGCTTCGCACGAAGTATCTCTCTTTGCAGGAGATTCAGAGGGACAAGGGCAAATGCCTTAGACATCTCTAGCAGCGCCCTCAAATTCGCACTCTCAAATAATTTTTAAGATTCAATTTTTACGCCAATTCTATTTGGAAGAACGAGCAACACATAGCAGAAGATCTGTAAAAGGTTAAATTTAGGCGCGAACGATTTTGCTTTCTTCACCACGGAAGAGTTCACCACCAAATCAAACATAATGTACACTAATTTCAAAAGTCATCTACTCTAAAAGTAATCTAAACTCGTCGCCGTCCTACCCTACTGCCAAAATTTGGCTCACCGGAGCCTCTGATGCGGCGGCGATGAGCTTCTCGCGGCGACGAGTTTCAGTCCTCGTCGCGGCGGTGCTCTGTCTTCTTCTCCTTCCGTAGCAGGACGAGGGAGAGGACGCATCCCACCATCTCGACGGGGATCGTGTCGAGAAGGTCGAGTGCGTCCGATTGAAAAAGATCGAGCGTCCCCTCGAGCATGTCGAGGCGCGCGGCCGTCTCCGTCGGGGTCTCCGTCTCGCAGCGGACCTTCACCTGCCGTCCGAGGCGCGCAGGGGCGGCCTTCGCGTTCTCCAGAATGTCGCGGCGCACCCTCTCGTGGTCAAACTCCTCCACCTCGCGGCGGTACCACGACCACGGACCTCCTTCCCCTGTTGCTCGAACTTCTTCATGAGCCGCTTGCGACCGGCGTCGACGCGGACGAGAGTCTTTCTCCTCGCGGCGGAGAAGTCCCCGAATCGGTCGCCGCGACCCCGCAGTTTCGACCGCGCCTTCTTAGGTGCCATCACGCGGCGGTGGCGGCCGAAACTACGGCGTGGATAGCGTATTGCTCATCGGAGTTGAAAGGACGGGCGACGTGGATTGCTTGTCGGCGGTCGTGGGTGGATAAGGATTTTGATCAACAAATATGACCCAGCTTGGTATAAATACGGATGGATGGAAGAGTTATAAAGGTTTGATTGCCCTATTAGAGATGCTCTTACCGGTGGATCTGTAGAGCAGATTCCTACTTCCAACTGAGCCAGATCTCAGAGGCGTCCAGATTCTAGATTCCTCCTGCACACTGCACAGTAGTACACTAGACTACTTGGAACAGAACCGCAGATCCGATCTTGGCACAGCTGACCCCGCCGGCGGGCGGAATCCAAATAACACCACACCGGCGCTCAGACGCACTCGCAACGAAGCCACAATGAAGCAGACAGTAAGAGACGACTTCTCCAATCCAATTTGTGGTTCATAGCACATACAGTAGCAGGTAGCAAGATAATAAACAGTTGAATTCATGCACATATTGAACAGGGTAAAAAAGGGGGAATTTTGGCTGGTCTAGCCTACTGACTGAGTCCCCAGGAATCAATTAACCAATCTAAGAACAAGAAGAATGTCACCAAAGCCGAACTACGATCAAAACCAAGAGTTGCGCTTCCTCGTCCTCGCGCTGCAGAATTCTATTCTGCAGGTTTGCGGAGCAGCACCATGTGCATGGGGGTGAAGATTCCGGTCTCTCCGCCGCGTGTGAGGTGTTGCGCCGTCTCGTAGAGCATCTCGTGCACCTCGGAGACGCCCTTGGGCGCGACGCGCAGCAGGGTGAGCGCCCGGATGACCAGCGAGTTGCGCCAATAGGAGAGGCGCCCCATCTTGAGGCGCGTCCACCAGGGGTGCGCCGGCGGCAGCGCGAGGTCCAGCTCCTTGACCACGTCGAATCCGACCTCCTTGGCGACGGCGGCGATCTCGTCCTGCCGGCGCAGGCCCGGGAGCGCGTCGCCGCGCTCGATGCCGTGGACGGCCTCGACGTGGTCCGGGTCGTCGGCGCGGTACAGCGGTGTGGTGACCCACTCGTAGGAGACGTAGAGCCCCCCCGGCTTGAGCACGCGGAGGACCTCGGCGTAGACGTCCTGCAGCCTGGGCGCGTGGCAGGTTGCCTCGATGGAGTATGCGCCGTCGAATGAGGCGTCCGGGAAGGGCATGGCCATGAAGTTGCCGCAGACGACCTCGCACTGCGCGTCCAGGCCGGCCTTGCGGTTGTGGGAGCGGGCGCGGTTGACCTGGTACTCGTTGATGGTGATCCCGACGACGTCGGAGCCGGAGTGCGCCGCGATGGCGCGCATTGGCCCGCCGACGCCGCAGCCGACGTCGAGCAGGCGCTTGCCGGGGCGGGCCACGAGGAGGTCCGCGACGCGCTCCTCGTGGACCCGCGTGGCGTCGCGGTGCGAGCGGCCGGGGAGGGAGGGCGAGAAGTGGAAGGACTGGCCCCATCCCCACTCGTAGATGTCGGTGACGAGGTTGTAGAAGGTGTCGACGAAGGCCGGCACCTTGTCGGCGGTGGCGGCGGCGGCGGTCTCCTTGGGGCTGCGGAAGAAGGACCAGTACTGGGAGTACCTGTCCCCGACCTTGTCGTCGGCGATGGATCCCATCTGGAGGTCGACGGCGCGCTTGCCCTGCACCTCGGCGGCGCCCATGACCCAGACGAACCAGTAGACGAGCGCGAACCCCGCCGCCGCCAGCGTCCACGCCATGGTGGCCGGCTCCATCTCCCCCGATCTAGTGGGGAGGAGAGGAGAGGAGAGGAGAGAAGGGGTGGACTGGGGAGGAGAAAGCGGGTCAAGATGTGGGGAGGGATCCTGAGATGGCGATCTGGGTGTGATGTGATGAGGGTAAATGGGAGGAGAGAGATTTATGCGGTGCCCAGCTGGATTCGAAACGGGAAAGGGGAGAGGATGCCGTTGCCGATTTCAGATCTGGACTTCTCATGGACGAGCCTCAGCTCCAACCGGGCCGTGTTTGTGCTAGCCGAGAAACACACGGCCTGCCGCTGCTGTTGGACCTGGGCTAGCGACATTGTCTCGCCGTAAATTTAGAGATTCGTTTTAAGTGTCTCACACAATGAAGTGAATACCCACTGGTGATCCCTTCCCTACACCACCGCCACACTTCATCGAGATACAGAGGACAACCAAATTGTTGATGGTAGGCTCCCTCAAACCTTCATTCTTCATTTGCACCCCACTGAATTTGCTGCCACTACCTGAGACATATTGCGATGGTCAAAGGAGTTTCACGCTTTTGTATAAGCGGAGCAGATAATTGGGAAAAATAACCAGAGCTATAAGTAAGTCGTATATAGAACAACACAAATGCATTTTCTACTTGCTTGTACATGTTTCAGCTAGGGAATAATCTTGCAAATATTTAATACAAACTGTATATACAAGGTCTAGACAATTTTGAAAAAAAAATGTAGCTTATAAAAAATATATTCCTAAGGGTTGTCACTGAGGTATATGTATCATCTTGAATTTTGTGGTCATGTTGCCAAATGTAAATGTACAAATTTACTTCTTTTTGTCATGCTGGATATGGAGCTGCTGGGTTGTTTGTGTGACAGAGCATCAAGAGTGGCATAATGGAACCTGCAGATGCACCAGTACTGCGACATTTGCGTGCGGAAGATTTTATCTAAATCACTGAAGTGTTTGTGCATTAGTGGTTGTTTCTTCTTTGATCATCCGAATTTCTGTCCTAGATGATTGTGACTTCAGGACTACTCTGCTCGAAAGCATGCCATTGCTACAAAGAACACATTAGGCTCTCGACCGAAATTGTTAGGATGTATGTGATAATGACTCTGGTGGGAGTTATAAGAGTGTACTTCTCAATGGATTGTCCAATGCTGTCAGTTTGGAGTTAATAGCTGAACCTGACAAGGTACTGTTGTGCACCGTTGTTCTCCTAACTATCCAGTTTATGCACTGATAATGCCTCTTGTTGTATTTGCATCCATTATGAGCCATTAAATATATAATTTCACAAGTTGTTTGTTAGTTACCATAATTTGACACTTGTGTGGTCATCGAATGAGGAGAAGGTTGCATCAATAGTATTCTTACGGGACACATGTATACTTTTGTAGATGTAATTAGGAAAGGTATCATGTACTGTTTATTATAACTTGCAAGTACAAAGAACATGGACCAATAAGTCCAAACTTGGAATGTTAGATGACATATTTTATTTTGCCAATAAGAACATTTTATAGGAGAAGAGATCTGACATGTATATGAAGGGGTTACGGTGCAGAAAACAATAATTTTTCTAGCGTACGAAACCCTAACTAGGCAGGATCTATCTATCTAGTATATGCATAACTGTGGCGGAACGGGTTACATTACCTCCATGTAGACCGATAGCGGGGATTACGCTCCCGCACAAGCGTTGACGATGAAGTCGTACGTAGCCGGACTCGAGGTCGCGGAGAACTTGCCGCGATGACGAAAACGATGACGCCGGGGTGTCGACGATGATCTGCGTCGACGGGCGTCGGGCGGAAGAAGGCGGGGTGCCGACACCAGGGGGTGCGTCGGCGGCAGAGAGGGAGGCGGCGCGGCGGCTGCAGAGGCGAGACGACGTCGCCCAGGCTCCTCAAAAAGAGTTACCTCCGAGCACTCACAAACATACGGAGCTTAGCGACAACCCCCGGTCATTCAGATCCAGCTGAAATCGCAGGGGTAGATTTTATCTGGAATCCCGCAGGGCAACGGTGCCCGACGGTATAGCTTAGGTGGAGAGAGGGGGCAAAACGGGCGGAGAAACAGCTCGGCCGGCCTGCAATACAATTAATTGTATTTTCCAATGAATTAATCCAATTAATATGCCTTGCTATATAAAGGGGGAGGGGGTGTGCAAACTCCCTAGCTCCCCCATGTGGGACTAAACAAAGGAGAAGGGGGGGGGGTTCGGCCCCCACATGGGCTGGCCGAACCAGCCATGGGGCCCACCCCCCCTTGATGGTGCGGCTAACCCTCTTGGGCCCTCTTAGGGCCCATGTAGGTGGGAGCCCCCTTTTTCCTTTATTTAATTAATATTAAATTAATATAAAAATATAATTAATTAATCATTAATATATTTAAATAATATTTAATATCCCGTGACTCCGAAAACTCTTTTGGACCACCCGAACAACTTTCGGACATTCATGGAACCATTCCAGACCTCCCCGGAACTCCTTCCGGACCACCGGAACTCTTTCCGGATCATTTCTCTCTCTCCAACAAATTCATATAATATTCCAGAACCTATCTCCAGGTGTCGTTAAGACCTTAAGTTTGTTACGCTACGGTTCGAGAACACTCCAGACATGGTCGAGACACTCCGCTCACCAATGACCGTCAGGGATACCTGAATGTATATGACGGCCCCTGTGCATTCTACGAATATCGTCGTTGAACCATGAATATGATATTCATTCCCTTTGTCTCTGCGATACTACCTTGTCCGAGATATGATCGTAGACACACCGATGTCTTTGTTGTATCTCGTTACCGACGAAGGTTATTAACTCGTCTGCGATATTAAATCTCCATTATCTAGTCATAAGCTGCGCAGCTATATAGATGCAATATCACCGAGTGGGCCCAGAGTATCTTTCCATTACAAGAATGGACAAATCCCGCTCTTGATCCTTACGTCTCGATGCTCTTTCGGAGTACCCAAGATGGACACCGTTATTGTCATGCTATATAAGACACAACGTTTGATGCTCTCAAAGCACCCCTACGAAGCATCAATAAGTACGGTCTCACGGTCTAAGGAATAAGCTATCAAATTATTATCTATTGCAAATGACAAACATCGTAATACGATCTTATTGCAATACTTTGCGTATGTCCATCACCTTATTCAACTAACAAGATTACCCCATTGTCAACCGACGTCATTGTCCTTGATTGGGAATCTCGATCAACTGTTGCCCAATGGACTAGCTCATATAGAGGCTTGCTAGGGACCTGGTTGTCTATGTATCACACGTGTATCAATAATTCTGATTAATACAGTTATAGCATAATACACAAACCTATCATAAACTTATGAGATAATGCAATAAATACTACTTACTTATTTGCCTCTAGGGCATATCTCCTTCAGTCTCCCACTTGCACTAGAGTACAAATAAACTAGCTGCATTTTACTTTATCAGAATCCCTTATCAAATAAGAATCATTTGATAATGTTTGCTTGTGTAAGAGTGTTATTGCACAATCCATGATTGTACATGTTTTTGCGATTCACTGATATCAAATTGCTTGATATCACCATGTTGTCCAACAACATATATGCAAATACCGTAACTAAGTGAGACTTCTGTTTCCCAGCGCTTACTCTGATTATACTAACCAGATAACTGCCCTGAAAAACACATTTAGCCATAGAGAGCCCCTTGTAACAATTACAAACTCGCGATATCTACATACTTTCACACCAATGTAGAAAACTTGACATTCTAATGTCAATCCAACAACTAACACACCTCTACTTCCAGTAAATTCTAAATTTACTTTTATAAATGCTCTTCTTCCAAGAACATCGGTTATATTTCATCGAGCAAATAATATGGTTTCTGTATGATGTCTAATATTACATAATTGACTCACATGTCATACAACCATTACTTTCATGCATCATTACTCTTAATGATCAATTGGATTTCAAAGGATCATCCTTTTGATTCTATTCTGACTCCTCAGATATAATCCAAAACAACTCGATTAACTATTTAAAAATCCCGTTCTATTTCAAAATAGACACTAACTTTCAAATCGTTTCACAACTTCATCCTATTCTATTTTACCGGTACAATTTTACAATGTGTTAAATACACAAGATGAATTCGGCTCCCACTCAAATTATGTCTCCACATATTTGACAACACGAGCTCCCACTCAAAAACATGTTATCCACATATTTGAGTTCCTAAGCTCCCACTCAAAAATATGTTCTTCACATATTTCACCCGAGTGAACTAACTATGACTCCCACTTAAATCGACATTTTTGGTCAAACCAAAATCATTGATCTACTATCAATTCGAATTTAATACAAACTATAGTATTACATTAATACAAATCCTTCAGACTTCAAGCATGTCTACATAAATGCAGTCAACAAATTTGATCTTGTCTAAGACACATTTCTTGACAAGACATGCTACCGCGTCTTTCTTATAGTCACATTTCTCATATAACACTTTATATGACGATTAAACAATCTTATTCCTCTAATAAGAATTGCAGCAACAATTTCTCTCTTAATCCTTTCAAATATAACTTGGATTTCCAGGCTCAAAAAGCCTGTGTTTGTACTATGATATTTTCTCAACTTTCTTTGTATTCATATAGTGCACCTTGATCTGTCAACAAGATCTGAAACATTTAATACGGTGTTGTGACCTGACAGCAATATTAAATATAACAACACCTTATTTAGAAGCCTTCTTTCATGAAAATTTTGTGATCTTTATAAAGAGGATTGCAAGCAGAAAACAATTTTCTAGTCTCCCTCACTCTTAATCACCAAATTCTCATTAGCAGACATATACTCTTTGGAACACCTTCCAACATAGGTCTGACACCTTATTTCAAGATTCTAATTCCAATCCATCAACCATAATTCGAAAAATTATCTTTTCCTCGGAATTACATAGACAACAAACTGAGCTTTGTTTCTACTTGGTTTTGGAATACACTCCCATTCAATGCGAGTATCCTACAAAGAACTATTCATGTATATTCCGAATTATCGTGTAATCATATACATGTCGACACTACTGTCGATCTCATGAATTCTTGTTGAGAAAAACATCTATTTTCTAAAGTGGACATCGACTATAATGTTTCGAACATATTAGGAGATTCTAAGACTGATTCTGTCAGACCACACTTTATTTAAAATAGAGCATGATTATAATTCCCCGCATATCACCATATATGACATTATAATTTTGCGAAACAAATTTCCACAAGTCTTTTGTGTTGAAACCATAATTCAAAAATATTGTCCTTTGATCGAATCTTGTGAATATAACATTCACCATTCTTTCCTCTGAAAAACTCCATTTGATCTCTTATTAAATTAATTTCAGACTTATGATTTGTCGGGCAAATACTCCTATTTACCAAAATCATAGGAGAATTCGGATCAAGCAATAAACACCATTAATTAATCATTAAAAATGACACTCAATTAATTTCCTCTTGTATTGCAACTTAAATACTGCATTTCAAACTTAATCAATTTTGGCACTCGAAATACTTAAATGGACCAAAATTATCCATTACTTCTTTCATTGCCTTTATGACTAAATTCGATGGTGTTTGTTCTTTGGACACATAATTTTATCATTCCCGCTATTATAAATGTATATCATACGCATAATGTAATTGAGATGCGATGCAAATTACTCATAACATGAAACAACTGCTTTGTTTCGTAACATAAAACAACTGATTTGTTCTATATGAATAATTATGTCTTGCATCATTCAAGACACCAAACTAGATCACACTCTCATTACAAAATGTCTTATAAAAAACTATTGATGATAACTAATATGATATCTCGAGGGCGTGAGCACTACTGGCCATGAACTTGCCATCACTTGTGCACTGTCACGTCACCCTTCGCCGCATACTTGTGATAATCAGGTACTGTTTCATAAACAGAACAAGTATTAAATACTTTTCACCAAGTATGAGAAGAATACATTTATATCCTCGTATATCAAATATACCCGTAGCGTCGAAGAACTCTTCTTCGATGGAATCAACTTTTAGATATTTGAACTTGTTCACAAATGTGAAGAAGTTCATCAAGTCTCTATAGCATGTTCACGCACATGCTATTCACAGCTAGGAGGTAAAGCACAATCTCTATTGCACTGGAGTTCGCTATCTAGAAATCGTAGATATTCGTAAGTCTGAAGTAGATGTCACACAACTTCTTCAACTGAGTCTCCAAACAGGTATGCTCCCCATGTGAATGGTCCGGAACTTTCTAAGCTGTCTGAACTGCTCAATTCATCTTTGAAGTGACCTCTGATCGCATCAATCACGACATATGGCTCCATGTGTTGAAACAACTTTCAACTCAGGTGCTAGGCATACGCTCATGACGACCTTCACTTCCATGAAAATATCATGATGCTTACGGAACTCATCATCTTGCTCCTTGCTATCATAATCACCTGGTCTAACTCCTAACTAATGTTCTAGGACATATAGGATGTTTGTTGTGTTTGGAGAATGTTTCTAAAACCAGTGTACCAGCTGATGAAGTTGGACCCGTCGGCTTCTAAGGTAAAATCCGAGCTCTTGAGGAAGCAACCGAAGTGTAGTTCCGTAGTCTCCAGATGTGATCGCAAAAGAGGTAAGGTAAAGTTTATAATATATAGGTGAGTTTTAGTTCTATAATCTCATTACCAAAAACACACCCCACCAAGATTATTATCCCTAAAAATAATAATGGCGATTACACGACCCTCATCCACCACACCACCCCTGATCATCACGGCCGGCAGCATAGCTTCAAAGGTGGACATAAAATGTCGATCACAACAACTCTGTGACTCGTGCTCGATCTTCCCGTGTTCCGAGGCCATATTTCTGGATATGCTAGGCTCGCCAATCAAAACTCGAAGACCCTACGCGTGCAACATGGCTTACACCCACTGTAAGCGAACGACGAGATGTGTGACACCCGATCATCACGGCCTGCCTCATAACGTAGAACTTTCTTGGTACTGCGCAACGAGGGAGAACACAATTTTGGTATTTGTTAGGGATCATCCTATTTATGATGCTACCGTTGTATATCTAGCATATAAGCAATCAATAGGATGCACACACAACATCACACAATAATGATGCAATGAAGTGCGATGTGACATGGTCGATGCGCCTGGACCTTCATGGCGCCATGTGCCTGGCCCCCGGCGCCCCGGCATGGCTCCGAGTCTACAGAGCCCTCCATTGCCTCCGACAATACGAGTAATATCAAAACTTACCGTAACCATGTCACATAAAATAACGCCTCTGCAAAACAAAGTTAGATGCCTCTAGCTTTATCTAGTTTTGCAAGTTTTACGTAGCATATAGGCTTATTCGTAAGAGAATCGCTTCCCTACCTACGAACTTTATACCACAACGTCGATCGTATAATTGCATGTTTAAGCATCCCTTTCGGGCCCTCCATTGAAAATGCTTTGCCGACTAGAGAGAGAGAGAGAGACAGACACCCGCCAGCCACAGATACGGTGCAAGCCGTATGTCAGTAGTGGAACCAGTCTCGCGTAAGCGTACGCGTAAAGTCGGTCCGGGCCGCTTCATCAACTCAATACCGAAGGCATCGCAAGTGCACGCTAGAGGGTAGCAAATATAAGAAAGACGCCCTCATTCAACATGAGTTCTAACCGTACCAGCAGTACTACGCATAGATCGGCTCTGATACCACTAAAGGGGTTACGGTGCAGAAAACAATAATTTTTCTAGCGTACGAAACCCTAACTAGACAGGATCTATCTATCTAGTACATGCGATAACGGTGGTGGAACGGGTTACATTACCTCCATGTAGACCGATAGCGAGGATTACGCTCCCGCACAAGCGTTGACGATGAAGTCGTACGTAGCCGACCTCGAGGTCGCGGAGAACTTGCCGCGATGACGAAAACGATGACGCCGGGGTGTCGACGATGATCTGCGTCGACGGGCGTCGGGCGGAAGAAGGCGGGGCGCCGGCACCAGGGGGGTGCGTCGGCGGCAGAGAGGGAGGCGGCGCGGCGGCTGCAGAGGCGAGACGACGTCGCCCAGGCTTCTCAAAAAGAGTCTCTCCGAGCACTCACAAACATACGGAGCTTAGCGACAACCCCCGGTCATTCAGATCCAGCTGAAATCGCAAGGGTAGATCTTATCTGGAATCCCGCAGGGCAACGGTGCCCGGCGGTATAGCTTAGGTGGAGAGAGGGGGCAAAACGGGCGGAGAAACAGCTCGGCCGGCCTGCAATACAATTAATTGTATTTTCCAATGAATTAATCCAATTAATATGCCTTGCTATATAAAGGGGGAGGGGGTGTGCAAACTCCGTAGCTCCCCCATGTGGGACTAAACAAAGGAGAAGGGGGGGGGGGGGGTTCGGCCCCCACATGGGCTGGCCGAACCAGCCATGGGGCCCACCCCCCCTTGATGGTGCGGCTAACCCTCTTGGGCCCTCTTAGGGCCCATGTAGGTGGGAGCCCCCTTTTTCCTTTATTTAATTAATATTAAATTAATATAAAAATATAATTAATTAATCATTAATATATTTAAATAATATTTAATATCCCGTGACTCCGAAAACTCTTTCGGACCACCCGAACAACTTTCGGACATTCATGGAACCATTCCAGACTCCCCGGAACTCCTTCCGGACCACCGGAACTCTTTCCGGATCATTTCTCTCTCTCCAACAAATTCATATAATATTCCAGAACCTATCTCCAGGTGTCGTTAAGACCTTAAGTTTGTTACGCTACGGTTCGAGAACACTCCAGACATGGTCGAGACACTCCGCTCACCAATGACCGTCAGGGATACCTGAATGTATATGACGGCCCCTGTGCATTCTACGAATATCGTCGTTGAACCATGAATATGATATTCATTCCCTTTGTCTCTGCGATACTACCTTGTCCGAGATATGATCGTAGACACACCGATGTCTTTGTTGTATCTCGTTACCGACGAAGGTTATTAACTCGTCTGCGATATTAAATCTCCATTATCTAGTCATAAGCTGCGCAGCTATATAGATGCAATATCACCGAGTGGGCCCAGAGTATCTTTCCATTACAAGAATGGACAAATCCCGCTCTTGATCCTTACTTCTCGATGCTCTTTCGGAGTACCCAAGATGGACACCGTTATTGTCATGCTATATAAGACACAACGTTTGATGCTCTCAAAGCACCCCTACGAAGCATCAATAAGTATGGTCTCACGGTCTAAGGAATAAGCTATCAAATTCTTATCTATTGCAAATGACAAACATCGTAATACGATCTTATTGCAATACTTTGCGTATGTCCATCACCTTATTCAACTAACAAGATTACCCCATTGTCAAACCGACGTCATTGTCCTTGATCGGGAATCTCGATCAACTGTTGACCAATGGACTAGCTCATATAGAGGCTTGCTAGGGACCTGGTTGTCTATGTATCACACGTGTATCAATAATTCCGATTAATACAGTTATAGCATAATACACAAACCTATCATAAACTTATGAGATAATGCAATAAATACTACTTATATCTCCTTCAGTATCACTCCTTGAAGCATTTGGAACTCTTACATGTTGCCTTATATCTATATCTAATTACATACATATTTGTAGGATAAGGTGCTCGGTTTGCTTTTGAAGTTAATGCATATTCATACTTTCTCCGCTTCTGGACATGTAAGCTTGTAGAGGTGTTTTATTCATGTTTTTCTTGACCACGCATATTTCGCAAGGTAATCAGGCCCAAAGCTCCACTACGCGCCACATATGCACACTGAATGGTTCGCTGGAGTCAGTTAGGATGAAAACCGAGAAGGCGTTTATGGTGAGAGCTCCAATCCGACAGCGACACCGTAGAGCGTGCTGGCTCTCTGGCATCAAATGGTGTGAGGACAATGTGTCGTGGAGCTATGTTCTCCTCCAACTTTGTGAGGCATTGCAAGGTACACTAGAACATTGCAATATTTCTTTTGGAGTGTTCATATCAACTCAATTAGTGAATTCTGACTGGTTCCAACTTTTTGAACCTTTTTCTCCGCAAGCATAGGTTTGACTTTGATATATGATATTGTGATCGATTACATAAGGTACGACGTCTGCCATCCTGCATCGCCCACTCATCGCATACAGGTTTGCATACAGGGGCCTCCTGGCTAAGGTAGCCACAAGACCACCTTGGCGGCGTGAAGAGGGCAGCGGCAGAGATAATGCAACATCTATTCTTCGAGGGTGTGAGTTAGGCTCTCATCCATTGTTGCACGACTCCTGAGGTTCCAGGGCTCGTCAAGGCGCAGCTGCCCATGAAGTATGGGGTGTCAGAAGCCATCACAAGCCAGGGAGTACCTTGACTTTAGTAGATACATCATCAGTTTGTTTTTGTGGCATCGTTTAGCATATATGTGAAAGTCATTGCACTTTTTTATGTTAAATATAGTTGATTGGAGATTATATTTTGTTGTCGCTACTCTGGACACGAACAAGAGTCCTTGCATGTTTAATCCCCGTTACTGCACACGGGCAATTACCTTATGTGTACCTAAAATTGTACAAAGATCCCATTAACAAAATTTATTGTTGTATTTTTGGAACTGTCCGCATTTATCATTAGGTTCGTGAAAATGGATCTTATTTCACCTCTCGGTGCATGCACTTTTAGTGGATACGATCCGACCTTTAGAATTTCTTCTAAGGAAGCAATGTGTGCACCCCCACTCGGTTATAGTTGGAAATATTATCTATAAAAAATAGTTTAATTTTATATAGGTTTTAGTCACATTATTAGAAGATGACTGTAGAATTCGTTAGAAACACTAAATTGTGGTGGAGAAAAATGAAAACGAAAGAATAGATGAAGCAATTGAGGAAACTGGGAAGAAATCATCCGCTCCATCACATGTGACTAAGGCGATGCGAGTAATTACATGTCGAGTTTTAGCAAGTTCTATTTTTAAACAATGTTATGTCAGCTTATACATTGTGGAACGATAGATGCGAGTTTTAACTTGAAGACATATCTATAATATAAGCGAAGTGGAATCTTAGTCAACAATATAATTGTCATTTCAATTTATAGGTTTCAATCAAATGAAATTTTGAAAAATAGATACAATATTATTTGGATATATCTCTTTCTATACACATAAAAATCATGCGTAGAAATAAAAAATTTAGAACCCGTAGCAACGCACGGGCATTCGACTAGTAATAGTGTAGATAGATACATGTGGTCTGGCGTAGGTTGTGTGCGCATAAACTTTCCGTACTCTCTTTTTGGAATTTCCTTTTGTTGAAATATTACTCTTTATTTTTTATAATATTAAGGTTCCATTTTCAGTTTCACAAAAAACCATTTTTATTTCCGTTTCCTGTTTCTACTAAAATGACCGAAATATTTTTGTTGACGTTTTCAGAACCCTGTCGGTATAAATTGGAAGCGCTAGGGCTAGATAGGAAGGATATCTGAAAGGAATAATGTCCATGTTTTTTTGTTGTCCAGTTTTGCTTGCGTTCCTTTTTTTTTTAAATTTAAACCTACATATATTAGATCAGCAAGCCGCCTCATTAAAACCCTGTCAGTCCCTTACGTTACCCTAGTTAGGGAAAAAGTGTGTCTAAAACTTGCCGCCTTTAAGCATAAAAAACAATTACATTGTTTATAACAAAAGGCAAAATAAAAGGAGGGGGATCACCATCCCAGCTAACTACAGCTTGCAAATTATAAGAAGCCTTTGCTACTTCATATGTCACTTGATTAGCTTCCCTTGGACAATGTACGTGAAGGAGATATGCCCTAAAGGCAAATAAATAAGTAGTATTTATTGCGTTATCTCATAAGTTTATAATAGGTTTGTGTATTATGCTATAACTGTATTAATCGGAATTGTTAATACACGTGTGATACATAGACAACCAGGTCCCTAGCAAGCCTCTATATGAGCTAGTCCATTGGGCAACAATTGATCGAGATTCCCGATCAAGGACAATGACGTCGGTTGACAATGGGGTCATCTTGTTAATTGAATAAGGTGGTGGACATACGCAAAGTATTGCAATAAGATCGTATTACGATGTTTGTCATTTGCAATAGATAAGAGTATGATAGCTTATTCCTTACAACGTGAGACCGTACTTATTGTTGCTTCGTAGGAGTGCTTTGAGAGCATCAAACGTTGTGTCTTATATAGCATGACAATAACGGTGTCCATCTTGGGTATTCCGAAAGAGCATCGAGACGTAAGGATCAAGAGCGGGATTTGTTCATTCTTGTAATGGAAAGATACTCTGGGCCCACTCGGTGATATTGCATCTATATAGCTGCAGCTTATGACTAGGTCATGGAGATGTAATATCGCAGACGAGTTAATAACCTTCGTCGGTAACGAGATACAACAAAGGCATCGGTGTGTCTACGATCATATCTCGGACAAGGTAGTATCGCAGAGACAAAGGGAATGAATATCATACTTATGGTTCAACGACGATATTCGTGGAATGCACAGGGGTCGTCATATATTTCCAGGTATCCCTGACGATCATTGGTGAGCGGAGTGTCTCGACCATGTCTGGAGTGTTCCCGAACCGTAGCGTAACAAACTTAAGGTCTTAGCGACGCTAGGAGATAGGTTCTGGAATTTTATAGGTTTTTGTTGGAGAGAGAGAAATGATCCGGAAAGAGTTCCGGTGGTCCGGAAGGAGTTCCGGAGAGGTCTGGAATGGTTCCAGGAATGTCCGAAAGTTGTTCGGGTGGTCCGAAAGAGTTTTCGGAGTCACGGGATATTGAATTATATATAAATATATTAATTATGAATTAATGGGATTTTTATATTAATTTAATATTAATTAAATAAAGGAAAAAGGGGGCTCCCACCTATATGGGCCCTAAGAGGGCCCAAGAGGGGGAGCCGCACCTCAAAGGGGGGTGGGCCCCATTGGCTGGTTCGGCCAGCCCATGTGGGGGCCGAACCCCCCCTCCCATGTCCTTTGTTTAGTCCCACATGGGGGAGCCAAGGGGTTTGCACACCCCCTTCCCCCTTTATATAGCAAGGCATATTAATTGATTTAATACACAAGAAATTCAATTAATTCCCAATTTCTCTCTCGATCTCGTGGTTCCCAAGTCGGAGCCGCGCCGAGCTGAGGAAGGGGGTCTCTCTCCACCTAAGCCATACCGCAGAGCGCCGTTGCTCTGCGGGATTCCAGATAAGATCTACTCCTGCGATTTCAGCTGGATCTGAATGACCGGGAGTTGTCGCTAGGCTCCGTATGTTTGCGAGTGCTCGGAGGCTACTCTATTGAGGAGCTTGGGCGACGTCGTCTCGCCCCCTGCAGCCGCCGCGCCTCCCTCCTCTGCTGCCGGCGCGCCAGCCCCGGTGCTGGCACTCTGCCTTCTTCCGCCCGACGCCCGTCGACGCAGATCATCGTCGACACCCCGGCGTCATCGACTCCGACATCGCGGCAAGTTCTCCGCGACCTCGAGGTCGGCTACGTACGACTTCATCGTCAACGCTTGTGCGGGAGCGTAATCCCCGCTATCGGTCTACATGGAGGTAATGTAACCCGTTCCGCCACCGTTATCGCATGTACTAGATAGATAGATCCTGCCTAGTTAGGGTTTCGTTCGCTAGAAAATTATTTTTTTCTGCACCGTAACCCCTTCAGTGGTATCAGAGCCGATCTATGCGTAGTACTGCTGGTATGGTTAGAACTCATGTTGAATGAGGGCGTCTTTCTTATATTTGCTACCCTCTAGCGTGCACTTGCGATGCCTTCGGTATTGAGTTGATGAAGCGGCCCGGACCGACTTTACGCGTACGCTTATGCGAGACTGGTTCCACTACTGACGTACGGCTTGCACCGTATCTGTGGCTGGCGGGTGTCTGTTTCTCTCTCTCTAGTCGGCAAAGCATTTTCAATGGAGGGCCCGAAAGGGATGCTTAAACATGCAATTATACGATCGACGTTGTGGTACAAAGTTCGTAGGTAGGGAAGCGATTCTCTTACGAATAAGCCTATTTGCCACGTAAAACTTGCAAAACTAAATAAAGCTAGAGGCGTCTAACTTTGTTTTGCAGAGGCGTTATTTCATGTGACATGGTTACGGTAAGTTTTGATATTACTCGTACTGTCGGAGGCAATGGAGGGCTCTGTAGACTCGGAGCCATGCCGGGGCGCCGGGGGGCCAGGCACATGGCGCCATGAAGGTCCAGGCGCATCGACCATGTCACGTCGCACTTCATTGCATCATTATTGTGTGCTGTTGTGTGTGCATCCTATTGATTGCTTATATGCTAGATATACAACGGTAGCATCATAAATAGGATGATCCCTAACAAATACCAAAATTGTGTTCTCCCTCGTTGCGCACCACCAAGAAAGTTCTACGTTATGAGGCAGGCCGTGATGATCGGGTGTCACACATCTCGTCGTTCGCATACAGTGGGTGTAAGCCATGTTGCACGCGCAGGGTCTTCGAGGTTTGATTGGCGAGCCTAGCATACTCAGAGGTATGGCCTCGGAACACGGGAAGATCGAAAGATCGAGCACGAGTCATAGAGTTGTTATGATCGACATTTTATGTCCACCTTTGAAGCTGTGCTGCCGGCCGTGATGATCGGGGGTAGTGTGGTGGATGAGGGTCGTGTAATCGCCATTATTATTTTAGGGATAATAATCTTGGTGTGGTGTGTTTTTGATAATGAGATTATAGAACTAAAACTCACCTATATATTATAAACTTATCTTACCTCTTTTGCGATCACATCTGGAGACTACGGAACTACGCTTCGGTTACTTCTTCAAGAGCTCAGATTCTACCTTGGAAGCCGACGGGTCCAACTTCATCAGCTGGTGCATTGGTTTTAGAAACATTCTCCAAACACAACAAACATCCTATATGTGCTAGAACATTAGTTAGGAGTTAGACCAGATGATTCTGATAGCAAGGAGCAAGATGATGAGTTCCGTAAGCATCATGACATGTTCATGGAAGTGACGATCGTCATGAGCGTATGCCTAGCACCTGAGTTGAAAGTTGTTTCAACACATGGAGCCATATGTCGTGATTGATGCGATCAGAGGTCACTTCAAAGATGAATTGAGTCTTGAGAAGTTCAGACAACTTAGAAAGCTCCGGACCATTCACATGGGAAGCATACCTGTCTGGAGACTCAGTTGAAGAAGTTGTGTGACATCTACTTCAGTCTTACGAATATCTACGATTTCTAGATAGCGAACTCCAGTGCAATAGAGATTGCGCTTTACCTCCTAGCTGTGAATAGCATGTGCGTGAATATGCTATAGAGACAAGGTGAGCTTCTTCACGTTCGTGAACAAGTTCAAATCTCTAAAAGTTGATTCATCGAAGAAGAGTTCTTCGACGCTATGGGTATATTTGATATACGAAGATATAAATGTATTTTTCTCATACTTGATGAAAAGTGTTTGATAATTGTTCTGTTTGTGAAACAGTCCCTGATTATCACAAGTGTGTGGCGAAGGGTGACGTGACAGTGCACAAGTGATGGCAAGTTAATGGCCAGTAGTGCTCACGCCCTCGAGATATCATATTAGTTATCATCAATAGTTTTTTATAAGACATTTTGTAATAGTGAGAATGTGATCTAGTTTGGTGTCTTGAATGTTACAAGACATGATTATTCATATAGAACACATCAATTGTTTTATGTTATGGAACAAAGCAGTTGTTTCATGTTATGAGTAATTTGCATCACATCTCAATTACATTATGCGTATGATATACATTTATAATAGCGGGAATGATAAAATTATGTGTCCAAAGAGCAAACACCATCGAATTTAGTCATAAAGGCAATGAAAGAAGTAATGGATAATTTTGGTCCATTTAAGTATTTCGAGTGCCAAAATTGATTAAGTTTGAAATGCAGTATTGAAGTTGCAATATTAGAGGAATTGATTGAGAGTCATTTTTAAATGATAAATCAATGGTGTTATTGCATGATCCGAATTGTTCCATGATTTTGGTAAATAGGAGTATTTGCCCGATAAATTATCGAGTCTGAAATTAATTTGATAATAGATCAAATGGGGTTTTTCAGAAGAAAGATTAATGAATATTGTATTCACAAGATTCGATCAAAGGACAATATTTTTGAATTATGGTTTCAACACAAACGACTTGTGGAAATTCGTTTCACAATATTATAATGTCATATATGGTGATATGTGGGGAATTATAATTATGCTCTATTTTAAATAAAGTGTGGTCTGTCAGAATCAGTCTTAGAATCTCCTAATATGTTCGAAACATTATAGTCGATGTCCACTTTAGAAAATAGATATTTTTCTCAACAAGAATTCATAGGATCGACAGTAATGTCGACGTGTATATGATTATGGGATAATTCGGAATGTACATGAGTAGTTCTTTGTAGATTGCTCGCATTGGACGAGAGTGTATTCCAGAATCAATTAGAAACAGAGTTCAGTTTGTTGTCTATGTAATTCCGAGAAAAGATGACTTTTCGAATTATGGCTTATGGATTGAAATTAGAAGTTTGGAATAAAGTGTCAGACTTATGTTGGAAAATGTTCCAAAGAGTATATGTCTGCTAATGGAAGTTTAGTGATTAAGAGTGAGGGAGACTAGAAAATTGTTTTCTGCTTGCAATCCTATTCATAAAGATCATAATATTTTCATGAAAGAAACTTCTAAATAAAGTGTTGTTATATTTAATATTGCTGTCAGGTCACAACACTGTATTAAGTATTTCAGATCTTGTTGACAGATCAAGGTGCACTTTATGAATACAAAGAAAGTTGAGAAAATATCGGAATACGAACAAAGGTTTTTTGAGCCTGGAAATCCAAAGTTGCATTTGAAAGGATTAAGAGAGTAATTGTTGCTGCAATTCTTATTAGAGGAATAAGATTGTTTAATCGTCATATAAGGTGTTATATGAGAAATGTGACTATAAGAAAGACGCGGTAGCATGTCTTGTCGAGAAATGTGTCTTGGACAAGATCAAATTTGTTGACTACATTTATGTAGACATGCTTGAAGTCTGAGGGATTTGTATTAATGTAATACTGTAGTTTGTATTAAATTCGAATTGATAGTAGATCAATGATTTTGGTTTAACCAGGATGTCGATTTAAGTGGGAGTCATAGTTAGTTCACTCAGGAGAAATATGTGAAGAACATATTTTTGAGTGGGAGCTTGGGAACTCAAATATGTGGATAACATGTTTTTGAGTGGGAGCTCGTGTTATCAAATATGTGGAGACATAATTTGAGTGGGAGTCGAATTCATCTTGTGTAGTTAACACATTGTGAAACTGTACCAATAGAATAGGATGAAGTTGTAAAACTATTTAAAAGTTAGTGTCTATTTTGAAATAGAACGGGAATTTTTAAATAGTTAGTCGAGCTGTGTTGGATTATATCTGAGGAGTCAGAATAGAATCAAAAGGATGGTCCTTTGGAATCCAATTGGTCATTAAGAGTAATGATGCATGAAGGTAATGGTTGTATGACATGTGGGTCTATTATGTATATATTAGACATCATACAGAAACCATATTATCTGCTCGATAAAATATAACCGATGTTCTTGGAGTAAAGAACAGTTATTAAAGTAAATTTGGAATTTACTGGAAGTGGAAGTGCGTTAGTTAAGGGATTGACATTTGAATGTCAAGTTTTCTACATTGGTGTGAAAGTATGTAGATATCGCGAGTTTGTAATTGTTACAAGGGGCTCTGCATGGCTGAGTGTGTTTTTCAGGTCAGTTATCTGGTTAGTATAATCAGAGTAAGCGCTGGGAAGCAGAAGTCTCACTTAGTTACGGTATTTGCATATATGTTGTTAGACAACATGGTGATATCAAACAAGTTGATGCCAGTGAATCGCAAAAGCATGTACAATCATGGATTGTGCAGTAACACTTTTCCACGAGCAAGCATTATCAAATGATTCTTATTTGATAAGGGATTCTGATAAAGTAAAATGCAGCTAGTTTATTTGTACTCTAGTGCAAGTGGGAGACTGAAGGAGATATGCCCTAGAGGCAAATAAATAAGTAGTATTTATTACGTTATCTCATAAGTTTATAATAGATTTGTGTATTATGCTATAACTGTATTAATCGGAATTGTTAATACACGTGTGATACATAGACAACCAGGTCCCTAGCAAGCCTCTATATGAGCTAGTCCATTGGGCAACAGTTGATCGAGATTCCCGATCAAGGACAATGACGTCGGTTGACAATGGGGTCATCTTGTTAATTGAATAAGGTTGTGGACATACGCAAAGTATTGCAATAAGATCGTATTACGATGTTTGTCATTTGCAATAGATAAGAGTATGATAGCTTATTCCTTAGACCGTGAGACCGTACTTATTGTTGCTTCGTAGGAGTGCTTTGAGAGCATCAAATGTTGTGTCTTATATAGCATGACAATAACGGTGTCCATCTTTGGTATTCCGAAAGAGCATCGAGACGTAAGGATCAAGAGCGGGATTTGTTCATTCTTGTAATGGAAAGATACTCTGGGCCCACTCGGTGATATTGCATCTATATAGCTGCAGCTTATGACTAGGTCATGGAGATGTAATATCGCAGACGAGTTAATAACCTTCGTCGGTAACAAGATACAACGAAGGCATCGGTGTGTCTACGATCATATCTCGGACAAGGTAGTATCGCAGAGACAAAGGGAATGAATATCATACTTATGGTTCAACGACGATATTCGTGGAATGCACAGGGGTCGTCATATATTTCCAGGTATCCCTGACGATCATTGGTGAGCGGAGTGTCTCGACCATGTCTGGAGTGTTCCCGAACCGTAGCGTAACAAACTTAAGGTCTTAGCGACGCTAGGAGATAGGTTCTGAAATTTTATAGATTTTTGTTGGAGAGAGAGAAATGATCCGGAAAGAGTTCCGGTGGTCCGGAAGGAGTTCCGGAGAGGTCTGGAATGGTTCCAGGAATGTCCGAAAGTTGTTCGGGTGGTCCGAAAGAGTTTTCGGAGTCACGGGATATTGAATTATATATAAATATATTAATTATGAATTAATGGGATTTTTATATTAATTTAATATTAATTAAATAAAGGAAAAAGGGGGCTCCCACCTATATGGGCCCTAAGAGGGCCCAAGAGGGGGAGCCGCACCTCAAACGGGGGTGGGCCCCATTGGCTGGTTCGGCCAGCCCATGTGGGGGCCGAACCCCCCCTCCCATGTCCTTTGTTTAGTCCCACATGGGGGAGCCAAGGGGTTTGCACACCCCCTTCCCCCTTTATATAGCAAGGCATATTAATTGATTTAATACACAAGAAATTCAATTAATTCCCAATTTCTCTCTCGATCTCGTGGTTCCCAAGTCGGAGCCGCGCCGAGCTGAGGAAGGGGGTCTCTCTCCACCTAAGCCATACCGCAGAGAGCCGTTGCTCTGCGGGATTCCAGATAAGATCTACTCCTGCGATTTCAGCTGGATCTGAATGACCGGGAGTTGTCGCTAGGCTCCGTATGTTTGCGAGTGCTCGGAGGCTACTCTATTGAGGAGCTTGGGCGACATCGTCTCGCCCCCTGCACCCGCCGCGCCTCCCCCCTCTGCTGCCGGCGCGCCAGCCCCGGTGCTGGCGCTCTGCCTTCTTCCGCTCGACGCCCGTCGACGCAGATCATCGTCGACACCCCGGCGTCATCGACTCCGACATCGCGGCAAGTTCTCCGCGACCTCGAGGTCGGCTACGTACGACTTCATCGTCAACGCTTGTGCGGGAGCGTAATCCCCGCTATCGGTCTACATGGAGGTAATGTAACCCGTTCCGCCACCGTTATCGCATGTACTAGATAGATAGATCCTGGCTAGTTAGGGTTTCGTTCGCTAGAAAATTATTGTTTTCTGCACCGTAACCCCTTCAGTACGAACTTAACCAACTCAAAATTATACGCCTTCATAAAAGATTCAGCAAGAATAGCAGAAAAAGGGCTCCAGACTTCAATCTTCGCATTGCACGTCTGGATTAATTCCAAAGAATCAGATTCAATTGTAATTCTGGTAATTGCACACCTTTCCAAGAATTTCAGCCCCTCTAGAAGTGCATGTGCTTCGGCAGTCGCAGCACTTAACAACCGTTCCAGAATACATCCATAACCAGCAATCGCCACTCCTTTATGATCACGAAGTACCAAACCTGCAACACCCGAAACATTATAGAAAAAGATGCATCAATATTAAGTTTCAGCTCTCTCGTTGAAGGCTTTTTCCACACGATGTCCTTTACATGGACCAACACAGAGCCCGAAGGTATATAATTTGCAGTCAAAGCATTAATAGCAAAGGTAGTACGAGCAGGGTCCGCAACTTTTTCACCCTTGACAATTTCCCGCCGCTACCACCAGATATACCAACAAGTAACAACCATCGACTCCTTTAGATGAAGTAGTCCAAGAACAGGATTATTTTGTTTCGACCTACAGATTATATCTACAAGGATTGAAGAACAAGATTTTTCCGAGCCCATTACCTGTGTAATATACTCCATGAGACTCAAAGCTGTCCAAACCTCTTTTGCACGAAGGCAAGTAAATAACAGGTGACGAACGTCCTCCGGACCCGCCTGACACACAGGACATTGAGTTGACACTTTTATGTGCCTTGAGGCTAAAATACATCTTCTAGGCACCACCCCATGCAACGCTCTCCAAGCAAAAATTCTTATCTTATTTGGTACATGTAATTGCCAAATCTTTTCCCACACCGGATTCTGATCCTTGTCCGTCCTATCTTCGAGTTCGAGCCCCAAACTGATGCTCCCACTCGGTATAATATGCAGATCGCACCGAGAACATAAAGGATTTTGATTTATGCCAAGCCATAAAGTCTTCCGTCAGGTGTTCACTTAAAGGGATCATTAAAATTCTTACAGCATCAACTGAGGAAATTATCTCTGATCAACTCCTCATCCCATTTTCCAGTAATTGGACAAATAATATCCTGAACGTACCGAAGGAGGCTTTGCCCTCTATTCGTGTATACTTTCCTAGTGCAGCTATTTGGAATCCAATGATCTTCCCAAATATTTATCTTGTCCCTTGATCCCACTCTCCAGATATGTCCGCGTCTAAAGGTCTGCAGCCCTGCGATAATGCTTTGCCAGGCAAACGATGATCCCTTCTTAGGGCAAACGATGATCCCTTCTTAGGTCCAGCCATCATAAGGTTACCATTCGGATAATACTTTGCCCTTAGGACTTGAGCACAAATAGAATTCGGTCTATATAAGCGCCAGGCCTGCTTCGCCAACATAGCAAGCTTAAAACAATGTAAATCTCGAAACCCCATGCCACCCATCTTCTTTGGAATACACATCCGTCACCAAGCAAACCAATGCATTCTTTTTTGTTCATCCGAATCTCCCCACCAAAATGCTGACATAGCATCAAACCGGAATTGCTTGTTTAATCGCCTTCAACAAGATTTCTTTACCCCCCATAGACAAGAATTTTTTCTTCCAAACCTGTAGCATTTGGATGATTCTCTCCAGCAGATACACAAAGCTAGCACTCTTATCCAGCCCAATCATACTCGGCAAACCAAGATATCTTTCAGAAATTGTCTCTGTCATTATATTAAGTTGTGTACAAACTTGAACTTTAACATCCACATCAACATTTGGACTGAAAAATATACTGCATTTAGACTCGCTGATCATTTGTCCCGAGCTAGCACAATATTCATCCAACACTTGTCTCAATGAGGTTGGATTAATAATATCCGCCTTCATGAGTATTAGGGAATCATCAACAAACAATAAGTGAGAAACCGATGGTGCATTTCTGCACACCCTAACACCCTCAATGCTACGGACCTCCTCTTTATGAGCCAAAGCACTAGATAAACCTTCTGCACATAAAATGAACAAATAAGGAGACAAAGGGTCCCCTTGTCGGAGACCCCTAGTAGGTAAAAAGAAATCAGTCTCCTGATCATTAAATCTAACCTTGTATTTAACTGAATTTACACACGCCATCAATACTCCACAAACTCCGAATGGAAGCCCAACCGAGTCATCATTTTTCTCAGAAAAATCCACTCGACACGGTCATATGCCTTGTGCATGTTCAATTTCACCGCACAGAGACCACCCTTGCCTTTCTTCTTGTTCTTGATTTTATGAATACTTTCACAGGCAATCAAAATATTATCCGTGATCAACCTCGCAGGGACGAAGGCACTTTGTACAGGAGCAATAATCTCATCAAGAATAACCTTAAGCCTCAGAGCTATCATCTTGGAGATCATATAAGAACATTGCATAAACTGATGGGCCTATACTGAGATATATCCCTTTGAAATTTATAGCACTCAAAACTTCAGAAGTAAGCACGTCACTAATCGGAGGCCAACATTTCTTAAAAAATAAAGCATGCAAACCATCCGTACAGCTTTCATATCACCAATAGTAAAGCTTTTTTTTACCTCTTCAGGAGTATTCGGTTTTGTCAAAGCATCATTCATCTCAGTTTTGCTTGCGTTCCTTCTTCTGCACACCTCATACTCATACTGTAGTTCATACGACCGGTGTTCCTTCTTCTGCACACTTCATAGGCCCACACATTGTCTTCCGCTTCCTTCTGCCGCCGCCCGCACCCGCAATGAGCCTCCTCTTCTCCAGCAGACAGCACACCCACCTTTCCTCGTCGCCTCCTGTGAACTGCCGCTGCCACCGGTTGCCATGGCCCCGCCGCCGCGGAAGAAGAAATCCCGACAGCCCGCTCCTACCACCACCATACTCGCCCTCGGCGACGACCTCCTGCGCGAGGTGTTCCTCCGCCTGCCCTCGCTCCCGAGCCTCGTCCGCGCCGCCCTTGCCTGCCCGGCCTTCCTTCGCGCCGTGCGCTCGTCCCCCGCCTTCCGTCGCCGCTTCCGCGACCTCCACCCTCCCCCGCTCCTCGGCGCGTTCCTCGCCAACGACGAACCCGCCATCCCGACATTCGCGCCCGTCATCCTCCCCCGACGCCGCGGCAGCCGCAGCCGCCCCGACCCGGACCTCGCCGCCGCCCTCCGCGGCCTCGATGTCTCCCTTACCCGTCTCCTCGACGCTCCTGGTGACAAAGAAGACGACAGCGGCGAAGACAAAGACGAAGAGGAGTGGTCAATGTGCGGGTGCCGCGATGGGTACGCCCTTCTCGTCAAGCCGCGATGGAACACCAAGAAGGTGGCTGTCTACGACCCCGCCACACGGGCCCTGCAGCTCTTCCCCGGGCCGCCCGATGAGCTGTTCAGCGGGGATTCCGAGTACACTGAAGCTGAGTTCCACCTGATCCCCTCGCAACAAGGAGACGACCGGTCGTTTCGCGTGCTCTGCGTCTCCAAGGAAAACGGGGCAGCGCGGGTCGCCGTCCTGTCACCGGACACCAAGGAGTGGCAGATTTCCCCAACAGCTGGAAGCCTCCAGGATGCAGGCAATGGTACGCTCGTGAATGGGTCTGTTTATTGGGCATCTGCAGGCGGCGACAATATACCTGTGCTGAACACTGCAACACTGCAGTTCTCTCAGGTTGATCCGCCGTCGTCTCCTTATAGCTCAGAGACTTACCGGGCTGGTGAGACCAACGATGGGCACCTCTGTTTGATTCACGTGTCTAACTGTCAACTTATCCCTGACCTTGTTGTTTGGGTACGGAGAGCCGGCGATGACGGCGTGGATACATGGATGCAGGACATGACATATGAGATGTTAGATGGGATTGAGAAACTCGCTTCTGTATACATTATAGATGAGTGTCCATCAGTGAATGTTGAGGCTATCATCGGTGGCATTGTGTATTTCTCTATTCACCAGAAAGACCCTCCAATCTGGCTCCTATCCTTCTGCCTTGAAACAAGGGAGCTGAAGAAGCTCTGCCGTATCATCACTACCTTCGAGTTCTGCTATCCCTACATCATGGCGTGGCCTCCCGCTTTGGTACGCAATAAGGTGAACTCTTGGCTCCAACTCTGATAATTTCATTTGTACTCCTACGGAGTATTATTTTTTCATTAACTGTTGATGATATCTTCCCATGGTTCTATAGATTTCGTCTTTCTTAGATTTACCGACGATTGAATGTCATTTCAAGTTACTTTTAAATGTTCAATACTGTATCATTATATGACCTCCATGATTTACTCATCTATGGAATAAATCAACATGATATTGCACATTATTTGTGTACCTTACGAGGATGCTTCCAACCATACTTCTACTATCTGCATTTATATATTTATTGCAATGACTCTGCATAGTGGAAGTGCTGTATGATATTTGTGAGTTCCTACGAGAAAACAAAACGAATCGCTGAAAATATCTAGACTGAATCATGTAATTAATGTTAATACTCCCCGGATCATGTAATAAACTAATAGTTAGAGTAAAGCCATCCTGTTTGCTGGCTATTTGGTCATTGGCAGCTAGTATTTGTTTCTATCTAGAGCAACTTGTGTTACAATTCACAGCTTTACACGGCGGAAGTGACTGTTTTGAACATCAATCCGGTGGGGGCAGCTATATTATAGATTTCAGTGTAAATTGACCATATTGTAGTTGGCTAGTTGCAAAGTAAAATATAGTTCTTACCCTTCTAGCTGCCCTTGATCGTTGTTGCATAAGCATATACATGAACTGTAAAATGTACGAATGTTCCTTCAGCACCATAAAAATATGTGTGGTCAAATATTGGCCATTTTCTTATTTTCATATTATTTGTAGGTGACATGCTGCCATTCACATATAACCACAATACAATCATAATGTTTTGATCTAACGAAGTCCTAACACTTACACTGCATTTGATGAATCGAGACGAGATCCATAAGTAGATTTTGAACTATATTGTTCCTAACGTAGCATCCTCCATCTCCATGAGTAATATCACTTTATAATGCCACCAATTCCCGATCCAGCGCTGCAAAAATCAAGATACAGATGTCCTCCTGCACAAGTATCATGAATAGTCCTTTTCAGTTGTATCATAAATAGCTGTCATGATAGTGTATATGGAAACTCGAGAATGAACTGAACTTATTTTTGTTGATTCCAAGATGTATACAAACACATATATCTAAATTGTTGAGAGCTGACTCGCTAGTTTTGCGTTTGCTTCTGTTAGCAAAGGTTCTGTGTCATTGCTCCTGTTTGTTGTGCATGTACATAAACACATATGAATACGGTGTAAATGCAAAGAAGCATGTAGACCCTAATAATATAGAGTATCTATTTTTTGTGGTTTATGATGTCCATTATATTGGAGAAGTTGTGTAAATTTTCAAATGGCAAGATTAGTTGATAATTGACTTAGACGAAATTAGCTATATTTGGTTTTATATCACTTATCTCCGTATTTATTTGTAGTTAACTTGTAACATGTTGGCCTCCAATCTGGAGCAGTTCCAGATTTGGACTTGTAATGATGAAGCTGTTATGGTGCAAAACTGAGAACTAATGTCTCTCTTTTGTTTTTGTGGAGAGAGAACTAATGCTCATGTATGCACGCCTCAAGAAACTTGATGACCATGTTAATATTTTTCTTTCTTGCATAAGCAGCTTATCTAGGTTGTCTGATTGCATCAACATGTTTCTTTTTTGCAGCCAATCGGCTTATCTGGTTGAAGTCTGCCTGAGCTGCCCGAAACTATGTAGGCCAGAATGAGAAGCATATATTCCATTAAATACAAGCTATGGAAGTTCTTTCAAAGCTTGACTGGTTCCAGATGGAGTTGCAAGTGCTACAAAATGCTGGTCTTCTTAATCCACAAGAAAATCTTAACAATGTTCGGCTGTAGCCTGTATCTGTTGGTGAAACTTCTTTAGAACTCTAGTTGCTAGTAAGTATGTAAGGGACCATGATGGAATGAAACAATGTATGATCATGCTGAGGCTCCATGCTTCCATCTAGTAGCGTTATGTACCAAGAACCATCGCCTAAGTGTTAGTAATACTTTTTTTTATTTTAAGATAACAAATTACCTCCTTTAGATATTAGGTTAGGACGACTTCAACGGGCTGACCCAAACGGGTCAGGGTCCAGTCCATGTCCGCTCTTTTCTGGGCAATGTCCCCAACAGACGGGGTTCGGTCCATGTTCGCCCTTTCTTGCCACTGTCCCCAACAGACTTGGACTTAGGCATCGAGTCCGCTGAACTTGTTATTTTTTGCAAAACTTTTTTTACCATTTTCAACTGTTTACATGCATTGAATCTGGTCACCAACGGCGAAGCGTTGATGAGGGATTTGGACATCTCTAAACTCTAAACCCGAATTAGCGAACTAGGCCTAGAATATAATATAAATTAACACCGTTTATCATAGTTAGGTCAGACGGTCGGAAAGGAGGAGCATCGACAACGGCTTGGGGTTGGGTAATTGCACACTAGTGGCTGAGCCCCAGAGATCATCACCAGCTCGTGGAGCTCCATTGTAGCCCGATGTGATCACCGTATACAGATCATGCAGGAGTAGGGGTGTTACCTCCACACGAGGGACCTAAACCTGGGTATTTTCTGGCATCAACAAGCTCACCACGCTACTACCTAATCCCGAGCGAGTACCATCACACACACCCTGTCGGCCTAACTCATCTAAAAGCCACCCCATGGCATCTCTCGTTACCGATACAACTACAATTAGTTCTTGTCGTAGAGTCATGTTTATATCGGTTGCCCGCTACCCATCCCTTGCATGATGCATATATATACCTATATATAAAAGTTGGTGAGATTCACATCTCCTCCCGTGTCAACGCCGCGCGTTCAACGCGAGCCGTCCGATTGGCGCTACGGACGGCTGAGATGCGACAGCGTCGCCCTCAAAACCATGTGGTACTGTAGCAGCGTATTTTCTACCATTGAAAATGTGCCATGCCGCCCGGTCACCACCCGGTTGCCCTCGGTTCCACCGATCGCCGACCCTTTTTTTGTAGAAAAGCGCTTAAAAAATTGACCCCCCCTGCCCTGTGATACGTATCCAACGTATCTATAATTTTTTATATTTCATGTTGATATTATACCAATTATTACATGTTTTATATGTATTTTATATGGTTTTATGCATTTTCTTGGACTAACCTATTAACAAGATGCCATAGTGTCAGATCCCTGTTTTCTGCTGTTTTTCATTTCAGAAAACCACTAAAGGAAATATTCTCGAAATTGGACGATTTCTTTACCGAAGCTCCTATTTTTTCCGACACGTTCCAGAAGTCCAAAGGAGAAACGAAGACGGAGACCGAGTCGGCCTCACCTGGTCTAGGCGCGGCCAGGAAGCCAGCCGCGCGAGGACCTGGTGAGGGGCCCTCGGCCCTCCACCACCTTCTCCCTTTCGCCTACGTATACCCCCCGAAAACCAGAGACCTACACGAAGAAAATATTTCCTCCACGTAGTCCCGAGCCGCCACCTTCGTCAACCCTACTTCGGGAGAGATCAGAAACTCTCCCCGGCACTCTGTCGGGAAGGGGAATCATCACCGGAGGGCTCTACATCACCATGCCCGCCTCCGGACTGATGCGTGAGTAGTTCACCCTTGTACTACGGGTCCATAGCAGTAGCTAGATGGTTGTATACTCCTCTTGTGCTATCATGTTTAGATCTTGTGAGCTGGCTATCATGATCAAGATCATCGTTATGTAATACTTCATGTTGTGTTTGCTGCGATCTGATGAATATTGAGTATTAAGTCATTTGCTTCATAATATATTATGTGTGTGTTATTTATGATCTTACATGCTCTCCAGTACTAGTAGATGCTCTGGCCAAGTAGATGCTTGTGACTCCAAGAGGGGGTATTTATACTCGATAGTAGGTCCATGTCTCTATTTAATCTGGGTAGTGACATAAAACTCTAAGCTTGTAGATATACTATTGATACTAGGGATAAAACATTATTACTTTATCTAAGGATGATGTTACTTACTTACTTTACACACTTTGCTTAATGTAATAATCTGTTCTTACAACTTAATACTGAAAGGGTGCGGACGCTAACCGGAAGGTGTATTATAAGTCATAAATGCGGTTCGAACGGTCTATGTATATTGTTGTAGTGCCCAAATGACTCTCATAGTAGACATCATGATATTAGTATATGTATTATTATGCACTTCTTTATTCTATCAATTGTCCAGTTGTAATTTGTTTACCCTTATGAATGTTATTAATATTTATGGAGAGACATCACTAGTGATCTGTGGACACCGGTCTTTTTCTTTAATCTGATAAAACATCCTACTGCAAACCTGTTACTTTCATTCTCTGCAAACAAACAACATTCTTTCACACATACATTGAATCCTTTGTTACAGCAAGCCAATGAGATTGACAACATCACTGTTAAGTTAGGGCAAAGTATCTTGATTGTGTTGTGTGTAAGTTCCACGTCAACTACACGCCACCAAACAATTTCTGGCGCCGTTGCCACCTCGAAGGAATTCTCATTTCCTACTGGTTCGATAACCTTGGTTTCATAACTGAGGAAAAACTTGTTGTTGCACTTATCACACCTTCCTTTTGGGGTTTCTCAACAACACACCACCGTGAGCATCACCCCGCAGTCCACAATTTTACGCTGCGAAGGACCTATTCCCTAATACAAAAACTTCAAATACTTTTTGCAAAACAACCACCGCAGAATCCCCGTTCCCTTTCTTCTGTCTTCCGCGACTCTGAGCTCGTCAACGTCGCTGCCGCGCTCCGCTCCTCCCCAGTCAGATCAACGGGATCAGGGAGGTGCGTCGTCGCTCCCTCTCCAAACTCACTGAAGATCAGCCGTCGGGACGCTGCGTTCGCGCCGGAATCGTCCGTGATGCGCTCCGCCACCGCAGCCGTCCCGCGCGCCGCCGGCGACCTAGAACTGGCGGCCCCGTCGCTCCCAGGCAGCCCGCATCCGGGCGCGTCGAGCGCACCGAACCACACCGTCCAGCTCGTCAGAATTTGATGACAGCGTCATCGATGCCACCGCCGCGGCAGTTCCAGCAGTTGCTGATGTCGTCGCGACGTCATGATGGGCCCGGGCTGTCAGGCTCTTTTCTTTTTCCCACAAAAGAAATAAATTTATTAAACCATTAAAATTGCAAAATAAATAACTTCAAATATATCCATCAGAAAAATATGAAAATATATCGAAATGATCACAAAAAAACTAATTACTTATGGCATAATGCAAACATATTTTAAAATTTTAACATGTTGTATATTTAGAACTAATCCAAATTCATTTCATCATATCCTTAAATCTTTCCATAGAAAAAACTGCAAAAAATATCAACATGACCGAAAAAAGTAACTACTTCTGGCATAATGCAAACAAATTTGGAGATTTTAAAACGGTGAATATTAAGAGAAAATGTACATTCATTTTCTCAAATTATATATTGGGATTAATAAATACTCACACAATGTATTTCATCGGCTTATAAAATTAAACTAAAATTTAAAGGAGAAATACGAAGTTAATATAATATTTTACGCCAAGATATTTGTTCTTCTAATAATATAGACGCGACGTTTGCCGAGCTTTGTTCTAGATTTTTTTTTTGAATATTTCGAATTAGTCAATATTTGAAAAAAAAATATCCTAATGCACATCCTTCTGGAACATGAAAGTATTTCTATAGATAGCTTCGTAAAAAATGCTAATAATTTGTGCGACTAACCGAAAAATTTGCATATATTAAATTTTCACGTAACTTATGAATCTACTCATTTTACAAACGCCCAAATGATTCGAATTAGAAAAGGGCCTCAGCCTCAACAATAATTTGTCACATCAAACATTTTTTTAACGCAATTTTATTTTAAATCCACTAATTTTCAAACCTACATAATTCTAAAATGTCCACACCACCAAGTTTAAATTTTATTTATTTCACGGGCGCGACATGCCACGCTAAGTTGTCTGGAATGAATCTAAAGTGCGCGACCGAAGGGCTAGTATTCTTGAACCCATATACTCATGTTATGGTGTGTGTCAATTAACCATTTCGAGCACACATGCCGATGAGCATCGGTCTGGGAGTTGTAATCCAGGACCGTAGCATGAGCAGTGACATAGAGTATTGGTGTATAATTTGGAGGTCGAGTTTGACAGCTTAATAAGATTGTGGGATTTTTTGTATGCATTCTTGATTAGCATTTGCTGAAATATTGGGCCTTTTAGCCCATTATCAATTCCTGAAAATCCCTAAGTCCCATGTTGTCATGGCATGTGGTGGGAGTTTAGTCTCATACTGCTAGTTGGATGAGATGTGCATCAACTTATATAGTGAGGCATTCTACTACTAGTATGAGTTGGTATGAGGTATGAGTAGAATGGCTGTGTACCACACGCGCGCTCCTCCTCCTCCGCCGCCCGCCTCGCCACGACGCGCCGCGCCGCGGGTTGCGGGAATCTCGCCGAGCCGATGTATTCTTTTTGTCACGCAGGAATAAAATGTCAA
Organism: Poa annua; assembly: GCA_026929855.1. Lineage (NCBI taxonomy): Eukaryota > Viridiplantae > Streptophyta > Magnoliopsida > Poales > Poaceae > Poa > Poa annua. The sequence continues at coordinate 69,841,805 of CM049431.1, read as the reverse complement.
CGGTCACGAAACGCTCTGCGGTAATGGAGATTGATTGCTAGCTGAAACGTCGTGTCTTAAGTACGTGCTTTTTCAGTCTTAACGATCATTCATTACGTGCGTTTCGCCTGGACCCTTTGTCTCCCGCGTCTGTGCATAAAAGGAGAGGTCGCTCCTCTCCGAAGATAGACGAGACAACAGAACCATCCGCCCACAGCCGCCACCGTCGTTCCATCTCGTTGTAGTTGCCATCGTTGATCCCATCCCGTCAGCCGCGTACACGGTCGACGGGAGAGCAGACCTCCGAAACCCCGACTCTTTGTTTCCTGTACGGGAGAGGGGCGATTAGGTTTTTGGGGAGCGTCTCATACGCGACTGCTCGCCAATCTTCATCCACTACGTCGGCTACTTCCTCTACTTCAACTACGTCCTCGTCGCCTTCATCATCACCATGACCACTGACGCCGAGATCGAGAAGGCTGCCGCTGACAAGAGAGCTGCCGACAACGCTGCTGCTTCCGCTTCGGCCAATTGGCCAACTGCCGGGTATGATATGTTCATACCTCTCCTAATTATTTTCGTGTTTGTAGTACTAGTCACATGTGTAGATGTTTCTACTATCTGTCTAGTGCGTAGTCTTATCATCAAGTTTCAGTATGTCATTAGCATTGTTTATGCCATGTTCATGATTTATTATTGGATTAGTTTAATCGAACAATTGCCTATATACTCAACAATCCAAAAACCTAATTTGTGTAGGCAATTTTCAGTCAATGGTTTTGCTACTGCACTGAAACCAGACCCTTTTACGGGGACATATTTTAAGCGTTGGCAAACCAAAACCATCTTATGGCTCACTGCGATGAACGTGTTCTGGGTCGACGGTGTCACTCCCACTGAAACGATTACTCCTGAACATGAGAAGGCGTTTAGGGATGCCACCGTCGTCTTTGTTGGAGCCATTCGAAGCGTGACCGGAGATAAGTTGGTTGACGCATATTTACATGTGCGGGTTGCCAAGGACTTGTGGGAGGCGCTCGAATCTAAATTCGGCGCAACTGATGCTGGAAGCGAGATGTACACTATAGAGCAGTTCCATGATTACAAAATGGTTGATAACCGTTCTGTATTGGAACAAGCTCATGAGATACAGTGCATCGCTAAGGAGCTTGAGCTTCTAAAGTGTGTGTTACCGGGCAAGTTTGTCGCGGGATGCATAATCGCTAAGCTGCCCAATTCCTGGAGAAACTTTGCTACTACTCTGAAATATCAGAGGCGTGAATTCTCTGTTGAGGATGTCATTGGCCATCTGAGTGTTGAACAGAATTCAAGGGCAAATGACTCGCATGGAAAAGGCGAAGGTGCTTCTGTTGCAAATATGGTACAGAAGAACTTCAACTCCCATAAGCACAAGGGAAAAACTGTCGTCCAACAGAATACCGACTTTAAGAAGAAGGATAACAAACCTTTCAAGAAGGATAAGAAGAAAGGTGCATGCTACACCTGTGGTTCAGAGGAACATTGGGCTCCTAAGTGCCCAAAGAAGTTCAGGAAACCAGGACGAGACCCCAAGTCTGTCAACATGATCGTGAGCAATAATGAGAACGGTGCATCCAGGTACGGTAATTTGTTTACTGTATTTTCAGTTTTTCAGTCTAACGAATGGTGGATTGATACTGGTGCAAATACTCATGTGTGTGCTGACATTTCATTGTTTTCTTCTTATCAGGTCACAGGGAACGGATCCGTATTGATGGGGAATGGCGCGAGTGCTTCTGTTCTTGGTGTTGGCACGGTCGATCTGAAGTTTACTTCGGGAAGGATCGTGCAGCTCAAGAACGTTCAGCATGTCCCCGCCATCAAGAAGAATCTCGTTAGTGGCTCCCTTCTATGTAGAGATGGGTTTAAGTTGGTATTCGAGTCTAATAAAGTAGTTGTTACAAAATATGGACTATTTGTTGGAAAAGGTTATGAATGCGGAGGCATGTTCCGCTTTTCTCTTGCTGATTTCTGTAATAAAGTCGTGAACAATATTCATTCGAATGTTAATGAAACAAAAGTTTGGCATTCACGCCTTTGTCACATTGGTTTCGGTTGTATGACGCGGCTAGCAAAACTAAGTTTTATCCCATCTTTCACTTTAGCCAAAGGTTCTAAATGTGTATCGTGTGTTCAAGCAAAGCAACCTCACAAGCCTCATAAAGCTGCGGAGGAAAGATACTTGGCACCGTTAGAACTTATACATTCTGATCTTTGTGAGATTAATGGTGTTTTGACTAAAGGTGTAAAGAGATATTTCATGACACTGATAGATGATTCCACTAGATTTTGCTATGTATATTTGTTAGGTACTAAAGATGAGGCTCTACACTACTTTAAAATCTATAAAGCAGAAGTTGAGAACCAACTTGAAAAGAAAATTAAAAACATCCGGTCTGATCGTGGTGGAGAGTACTTCTCTAACGAGTTCGACTCTTTCTGTATGGAACATGGAATTATTCATGAGAGGACGCCTCCCTATTCTCCCCAGTCAAATGGGGTTGCCGAACGGAAAAACCGTACTCTAACTGATTTGGTTAACGCCATGTTAGATACATCGGGATTATCCAAGGCATGGTGGGGGGAGGCGCTATTGACGTCATGTCATGTCCTGAATAAGGTTCCAACAAAAGATAATGAACTCACTCCCTATGAACAATGGGAGAAGAGGAGGACAACACTCTCATACTTACGTACTTGGGGTTGTTTGGCGAAAGTCAATGTGCCAATCCCCAAAAAGCGTAAGCTTGGACCTAAGACCGTGGACTGTGTTAATTTGGGCTACGCTAAGAATAGCGTTGGCTATAGATTCTTGGTAGTGAAATCTGATGTACCTGACGTGAAGGTCGGTACGATTATGGAGTCTAAAGATGCTACTTTCTTTGAGGATGTTTTTCCTATGAAAGATATGCAAAGCACTTCTATACAGGAATCTGAGGAAACTCCTGAGCCTGCCATTCCTATGGAATATTATGAACAAACCCATGATGAAAATCCTGAGAAGGATGATGAGGAAACCCTTGGTAGGGGCAAGCGACAGAGGACTGCAAAGTCCTTTGGCGACGATTTTCTCCTGTACCTTGTGGATGACACTCCCACTTCTATTTCAGAGGCTTATGCATCTTCGGATGCTGATTACTGGAAAGAAGCAGTCCGTAGCGAGATGGATTCCATCATGGCTAACGGGACATGGGAAATTACTGAACGTCCTTACGGTTGTAAACCGTTGGGATGTAAGTGGGTGTTCAAAAAGAAGGTTAGGCCTGATGGTACGATTGAAAAGTACAAGGCTAGGCTTGTGGCCAAGGGCTATGCCCAGAAAGAAGAGGAAGATTTCTTCGATACTTACTCACCTGTTGCCAGACTGACCACCATACGAGTTTTACTCTCGTTGGCGGCCTCGCATGGTCTTCTCGTCCATCAAATGGATGTTAAGACGGCTTTCCTAAATGGAGAGCTAGACGAGGAAATCTATATGCAACAGCCAGATGGCTTTGTATTAGATGGTCAGGAAGGAAAGGTATGTAAGTTACTGAAATCTTTATATGGCCTGAAACAAGCGTCTAAGCAATGGCATGAGAAATTCAATACAACTTTAACCTCTGCTGGTTTTGTTGTTAATGAGGCTGACAAATGTGTATACTACCGCCATGGTGGGGGCGAAGGAGTTATACTGTGCTTGTATGTTGATGAGATACTGATTTTTGGGACCAACCTCAAAGTCATTGAGGAGGTCAAGTCTTTTCTATCTCAAAACTTTGAGATGAAAGACCTTGGTGTGGCTGATGTTATTCTGAACATCAAGCTATTGAGAGATAATTAGGGTGGGATAACACTTTTGCAATCCCATTACGTTCAGAAGATTTTGAGTCGATTTGGATATTCGGACTGCAAAACTTCTCCAACGCCTTATGATCCTAGTGCGCAAATTCGAAAGTTTAATGGCACAGCTAAGGATCAACTGAGGTACTCTCAAGTAATTGGTTCTCTCATGTACCTAGCTAGCGCGACAAGGCCTGACATCATGTTTGCAGTTTGCAAACTTAGCCGGTTTGTTTCCAATCCGGGTGATGTGCATTGGCATGCTGTCGAAAGAATTATGCGCTACTTGAAAGGTACTGAGAACTACATACTTCACTATTCCGGAAGCCCGTCAGTGCTTGAAGGGTACTGTGATGCGAATTGGATCTCTGATGCTGATGAGATGAAAGCCACAACAGGGTATGTGTTTACTCTTGGAGGTGGTACTGTTTCCTGGAAGTCTTGCAAGCAAACGATCCTGACGAGATCGACAATGGAAGCAGAATTAACAGCATTGGACACATCTGGTGTCGAAGCAGGATGGCTTCGAGATCTTTTGATGGACTTGCCAGTGGTTGAAAAGTCAGTTCCGGCTATCCTAATGAACTGTGATAACCAAACAGTGATTGTTAAGGTTAAGAGTTCAAAGGACAACATGCAGTCAAACAAACACATAAGAATGAGATTTAAATCTGTCAGACATTTAAGAAACTCCGGAGTTATAGCGTTGGATTATATCCAGTCGAATAAGAATCTGGTAGATCCCTTTACTAAAGGGCTATCACGTGTTGTGATAGAAAATGCATCGAGAGAGATGGGTATGAAACCGACATGAGTTGTCATGGTAATAACCCAACCTATGTGATCGGAGATCCCATGAATTAAGACCTGGGAAAACAAGCTAGTGGTTAACTGAAGAGAGTAAAACCTTTACTAACCCACTCCGTTGGAGATGCAATACTCTCGGTAACTGTATGACAGGTTGACGTGTGTCTTAATGTGTTCCAAAGCTTTGCATAAGCAAGACGCTATCCTACAGAGCGATCTTTGGAGGAACGCACCTATATGAACCTGACTGCTGGTCACAGTCTATGAGATTAGGGTGATGTCTAATAAGTTTATGAATAGGTATGGAGTGACTAATATGCTCCACCCGAGGGGTCAGCCTTCGGCAGCCTAGTACTGGTAAGACAGTTAGTGAAACTACTTTACGCCAAACTGATAATTCAAGGCCTAGTCCATTGTTAGTTGTGAAGGAGTGTAGATAATTGATGTAGGTAGAGTTCAACCTTAACAGGTCTCTACTGAAAATACTCGTATATCAAAACAGTGTTTGGAACGGATGACAACTTCATGGGTCTTTGGGATCTGGTGGAGGATTGCTGAAATATTGGGCCTTTTAGCCCATTATCAATTCCTGAAAATCCCTAAGGCCCATGTTGTCATGGCATGTGGTGGGAGTTTAGTCCCATACTGCTAGTTGGATGAGATGTGCATCAACTTATATAGTGAGGCATTCTACTACTAGTATGAGTTGGTATGAGGTATGAGGAGAATGGCTGTGTACCACACGCGCGCTCCTCCTCCTCTGTTGCCCGCCTCGCCACGCCTCGCCTCGTCACGACACGTCACGACACGACGTGCCGCGGGTTACGGGAATCTCGTCGAGCCGATGTATTCTTTTTGTCACGCAGGAATAAAATGTCAACGGTCACGAAACGCTCTGCGGTAATGGAGATTGATTGCTAGCTGAAACGTCGTGTCTTAAGTACGTGCGTTTTCAGTCTTAACGATCATTCATTACGTGCGTTTCACCTGGACCCTTTGTCTCCCGCGTCTGTGCATAAAAGGAGAGGTCGCTCCTCTCCGAAGATAGACGAGACAACAGAACCATCCGCCCACAGCCGCCACCGTCGTTCCATCTCGTTGTAGTTGCCATCGTTGATCCCATCCCGTCCGCCGCGTACACGGTCGACGGGAGAGCAGGCCTCCGAAACCCCGACTCTTTGTTTCCAATACGGGAGAGGGGCGATTAGGTTTTTTGTGAGCGTCTCATACGCGACTGCTCGCCAATCTTCATCCACTACGTCGGCTACTTCCTCTACTTCAACTACATCCTCGTCGCCTTCATCATCACCATGACCACTGACGCCGAGATCGAGAACGCTGCCGCTGACAAGAGAGCTGCCGACAACGCTGTTGCTTCCGTTTCGGCCAATTGGCCAACTGCCGGGTATGATATGTTCATACCTCTCCTAATTATTTTCGTGTTTGTAGTACTAGTCACATGTGTAGATGTTTCTACTATCTGTCTAGTGCGTAGTCTTATCATCAAGTTTCAGTATGTCATTAGCACTGTTTATGCCATGTTCATGATTTATTATTGGATTAGTTTAATCGAACAATTACCTATATACTCAACAGCATTAGCATAGTAATCTTTTGAGAGTTTTGTGTGACCGGTGTTTCCGACATGCATATGCAGGGCAAAACTTTCTGGGATAGGTAACCCAGTATCTTTTGATTCTACATCCAATGTCTTCACATGCCTTTTCCATGTTAATCACTTTTTAAAATTTGTCGAGTATAAATAACCTATAATTAGTGTCGTGATGTATGTTTCACTTAATCTTGTTTAAAATGCATTGCATCATCCTTACCTCTCATTGCATATAATCTACTGCGAGTTCTCTTTAGCTAGGATCCGAGAATATCAGATCGGCGGGAGTAGCTTAATTCCTTGCCACCCATGTCATGTCTTTCCATCTTAGGAAATATGTAAATATTATTGTGTAGAAAAGTAACTCGAATCTTGTAATTAATGGTGCAATCCCGACATCACTTAATCTTGCTTGTGTTGCATTGCCTCATCGCATACCTACAGCGAGTTCTTTATAACTTTATGATAAATTGAACCATACCGTCTCTATGTTGCAATCAGTAGTACATGGTTATATATTGGAACCAATCTTCTGTTTCCATTGAAACAATTTTTCTGGATTTCCTAAGAAGGAAAAATTCTATGGGTAACAAAAACCAAAATCAAATGTAGAAAACAAACTTAAGTTATATTGCATTGAAAAAGTTCATTACGATAGGAGACTCATTTCTTTGGGCGAAAACAAATTGTGTGGAGTTGAAACATACTAGTTCATTATTAGAAATATACTTTGTGTCGTTGGAGCGTGGATTTTTTGAAATAAAGTTTATCATAAAGAAAGGATATTTTAATTATGAAATGGATTTTTGGGGGAATATGGAGAATTGATTTGCCACAATAATCACTAATCTAAATTTAGTTATTGTGAAATGTTCGTATATGTAGTTAACCGTTAAAATTTGATTATGTGTAAATTGGATGGCTATTTTTCTAATATTTTAAATGAACGACTGTAGCGTATATATTTCAGTTAAGAAATATGGGATGATATGTTGCCATACATAAATGGCTCAAATAGTTGGCCATGTGGAACAATGCATGTACAGATAGACAAATTTAATGCATAATAGTTGGGTGTTGTCTTAAAAAGACATTTATAATGATGTTATTTTAGCAATGCCACATAAGATAATTGCTGATTTAGAGGACCCAGAAACAAGAAAAGGAGACACTTCGACTGTATCGTACTACCTATTAGAATACTTTCCGATTTGTCTTCTCTTAGCTAAGCGATAATCTCTTAGCAACAATTATATCACCACAAATTCAGGAAAAATTTGATAACAAATATATTACTAAAAATAATCTATTGTACAAAATATGCTTTTGTTATATCTTAATTACGTGACAGGTTTAAGACTCAAGATATGACCATCTTATCAACCATTGTACATGCCTCAAGTATATATATGTTATCATGATTTGTGAATATTGTTGCTAGGAAGCTCGGATCACTTTTTTCCGGCAGGTGAAAAAAAATGTCTAGAAAGCATACTTAAGTTTAAATTTCATGACGATTGGAGACGTATTTTCTTCACATGAAAGAAATAATTCTTAGTATGTAAATAAATTAAGTTCCGTAAATAATGTATAAAACGTGGCCAATGCGGGAATGATCATTCCCTTGACTTTACGTTTGTTAGATAGAAAGTGAGATGTCCGGTTTCTGAAAATTCATCGCCCCAGCTATTTTGACGCAGCTAGGACTCGAATCCAGGCCAGCTAAGCACGCGCTCGCAGCCTAGCACTCAGTTCTTCTGTAAACAATGTATTACGAGACGACTGGAAACCAAACAAATCTTACGGAGACAGATTGCAAGATACATGGTGCTAATTAAATACTCCGTATGTATGCGGTGAGACAAAAAACTGTTCCTAACCTAGCGGCCGCCATGGGCTGGCGACCAGGGAGAGGACACTTTTTCCACCTGATCTCACCGGCGGCTGAGTTGGGCCCCTCTTCATCTGCTTGCTGCTTCGGCGGCGTGAGGAAGACGGACCCATCTTCTCCGTTTTTGCATGGTAGGTAGGGTTTGGATAGTTTTTGCATGGTGCGTCGTTGGGGTGGTGGGAGCGGTGTCCGGACGAATAAATTTGACTCAACTCTACTCCCACACCGACGTTCTCCTTCATGGTGGCGTCGTGTGCTTGCCGATTTTTCATATCGGTGGTTTTAAGATTTATGGATTTTTAATTGAAAATAATTTGTGCAACATTATATTTTATAATATGATAATGCATTTGAAACTTCATAACAACTTTGGAAAGGAATTTTGATTCAATTCTTTTCTTATATAGAATACATATTCATGAAAATCATTTTAGGTGTTGAAAATAAATGGAATTCATTTTAAGTTAATGAAATGTTTATTTGGATAATCCATGTTTTAAATAGTTTAAAAAGATCACTTATAAATATTATTTTAATTTTATGAATAGCTATGGCTATGTGATTGAAATCAATTTCTTATATGTAACTATTTACTTAAAATAAAATGGATTGTAGTTTGTAAAATATTTGTCCACTACACTTTTAGGTTTTTGAAATACAGTGGATAATAAAATGTTTAAACTGTGACATTTGAATTATTAAACTCTTTCTATAAGTTTGAAGTCTTTCATAGTTGGTTTCCTTATGCATTTAATATTTTATTTTAATAAAAAGAATTTTTTTAAATTTTAGTGATTTTTTTGAATATTATAAAATGTTGGGATGTTACAGACTACCACCCTTAAAAGGAATCTCGTCCCCGAGATTCGGAGAAGCTAGAAAAGAAAGCAAGGCTTGAATGATTCTGATAACTCGAGATGTTTTGAGAAATGTAAATTTCTGACATGGAAACTTGAAAACTTGTAGGGGATAAATTTTCTGATTGGGGGATGGTAAGAAAGATAGTTTGAGATCTCTGGGTTTAAGCGACTGGGTATGAATTATCTAGGTGTCTACCACCCTTAAAAGAAAAGTTTTGTTGATAATTCAACATTCTAATGCACAACCAAAAATCAAGATAATCTATCACAAACATCATCTAACAAACATCAAGCAACAAGGTTCAACACAAGCAACACATACGAAAAATTTCAAACTTCTTTTGAGAAATCGAACTAATCGTTTATCGAACGAAAGGTCGGGAAATACAAAAGCAACAGTACTGCCATACCACAATTTGATAGGTCAATACTCTAAATCGATACGATAAGCTAAATAAGATAAATGGTGGTCCCTCTAACATGGTTTTGATTGCTACACTTATCCTTCCTAAATACTACGCTTGCGTTTTATTGCGTGGTTATTTACCACAGGCGTGACTTCTCCCTCAGTTGATTCTTCAAACAGCACCTCTTCGGGGTCTTCTTCCTCTGGTCCTTCCTCCTTCGTAGCTGCAGATACAGTCACATTTCCAGTGCCTTGGTCACCTCCTTCTTCAGCTACTGGTGGTGGTGGAGGTGGAATGAGTTGCGCCTCAAGCATGGCAATTTGCTCATCCTTGCCAAGGTTCTCCAAATGTAGGTCATGGATGAGTTCCTCCAACTGACCAATAAGATTTTCAGAAGCCTAGAGTTCTTGGGTTTTTGCGTGTATGACGGCTTGTGCATGATTTGCGACGTCATAAGTCTGTTGGACTCTCCTGGTCAGACAGTTGATGAGATAATCCAAGTCTTCAAACGTCTTGTTAACGAGGGGCAGGTCCAGGCGATTTCCCGTGTGAGCCATCGAGAGACCATGTGCATTCCTCTTCCCAAAGGCACGGAAGGGCGATCCTGGTGCTAGCTTGAATCGATACTTGTAACACAAACGAGCCATTAAGTCCACCATTGCTATGTTCACTCCCTCGATCCACTCTGGGTAGTAGGTGACATAGTCCACGGGCTCGAAGTCTGGCATCGTAGGGTCCGGGGTCATGATGGTGCGTATTTCCCAACGTATCCCATGGGGTATGTTGGTCTCCTCCTTCCTTCCTCGGAAATAGGGTGGTGGTAGCTTCAATACACTTGTCAATCTAGACAGCTGCCTCCCAAAGATGGAACCCGACAAAACTCCAGCATACGCAGTCTCAGTGTATTCTCCCATCTAAAATTTTGAACAGGTAAGAGTATTAGGGTTTAAAAGAAAAGGAAAGATGCAAGACAAGATAAATAATGTAAAACCATATTAAGGAAAGGTTCAAGATTCACTCATGTTTTGGAAACCTAGTTTAGTTAACTATTTAACCTTTGGGGTCTTAGTCCAATCCTAGGGGTTTCGAACCTACAGGCAACACAGTGCTCTGATACCATATGTAGCGTACCTGCACTTTTAATAAGGCAGATACCTGTGTATAGTGCAAATCCCTGTATCGATTCATTTGCATACACAGTTTACGATGTAATATCACAACAAAGCATCAATTATATTACATCGATGATCCAGAATTACAAAATATTTTATACAAGTTGCATAGCATAAAGCTAGCATTGAAAAAAGTACACAGCGGAAATAAAATAGCAGTGAGTCTCTATAACTTTCATGCTGCCACAGGCGAAAACATGTTGGTTGTAGACTCGAAACCTTTACGAAACCTCACTCGTCATCTGATCAAATCTGCAATAAGAAAAATATTGCAACAACGTGGGTCAGATTCCATTAAAAATGGAGTCTGGCAAGTGACACTATGGTGGACACTTATGGAATAACTCTAAAGCCTATATGCATATTTGGCTGGTGGAGTTCAAGGCTAATTTGCATAAAGCCAATTTTTGCTACTCTTTTGAAAACACTTTTCTTGAAATCCAGACGAGTATGGCATGAAAACCATAAATCTCATCTTCCCTTGTTCACCCATCAAGTTTTATTTCTGAAGTTGGAATGATGGAATCCTCCGTTGACGTCCTTGATCAGCTGCTCAAATTGTCCGTACCGGGAACACGGCTAAGTACTTAGTTTTACACTCTGTAGAGGTTGTGCACTTTCACCATTGTACCCATTCAACCCAAGGTATCCTTTACACACCATTTGTGATAAGGAAAGGAGAGAATGAGACGAGATCTTTCAGAAGCATTTTCGCTCCCACCTGGCTTGACCCGTTCCACCTAACATCCCCCTACATCTGCTTGTCAAGCCGGAGAGAGTCCACGCAACATAATTGATCAAGCTAGAGCCCATATGGCAATGGCTGCACTGGAAGCAATCTTCACTCGGAGTTCTTCAGATTCCTCTGTTCCTGGGTGGTCATTCACAAGTGTACATACTCCAGGAACCATAGACATGGACCTGAGTAGCCACTCAACATAACCCATGCAACCAATTACCACCCAGGTGTTTCATTCTTAACTTAGTAGAATTTATATTTTCACAAAAACAACATTTGCATAGCATCAATAATTCTACTAAGTATTGCATAGGAACCTAGACACAGGTATAAGGGATTCTACACAGGTTTAGCATAGCAACACATGCATATAAAAATACACTAAGTAATGCATATAAAAATAGGAAGTTTATGAGGTGTGCCACTTGCCTTTGAATGTTGTCGTTGTTCACAACTCTTTTCAACGATACTCGGGACTCTCCGTTCAATCTAACAGTATAGACAAGCAACAATACAACAATCAACAGCAAGCACAACTCCACAATGCATACAAACACATAATAGATGAATAAATTAGTTTTATAAAACTTTCTAAGGAAAATATGTTTATGCATGATGTGCAAAATATTCCTAAGGGCTAGAAATACTTTTTCATGCCATGGAAATCTTTTAAGTTTATGCAAGGCAAATGTGTTGGTCCAAAAAGGACTAAGGACTAAAGTCTTAAGCTGGATAAACATACTTTGTTTTATATCTTCTTGAAACAAGCACTCTAATGGCTTAGCCATGATGTGCAAAATACTTAGAGAAAAATACTAAGTCATTTGTTAAAGATGATCAACAATTATTATCAACTCTTTGTAAATTGGACATTCCCTATAGTGAGAGAGACAGACACCCGGCCAGCCACTTAAATTGTGGAACAGGTCTCATGTACGTGGACATGTAAGGTTTGTTTCCAGGCCGCTTCATCCCACTATGCTGCTAGGATCCAACAACTTCAAGATGATAACATCATGATCAAAAATTGTTTAAGTCTAAAAGACAAGATTAGGGAAGAGGGAAAAGATAGAAAGAAAGATGTGGTTGTCCTCCAGGCTTCATCTCCATACTTGTAACTTTCTTCTGAATGATGTCTTGATTGAGCTCTTGGTAGTCTTGATGAATCTTCAGACTTGATGGTTCTTGTATCCTCGAGACTGGTCTTGGATTTACTTAGTCTTCATGAAGTCTAACAGGAGAAGAAGGGAGAAGGAAGAAAGAGAGAGAAAGACTTAAAAAATATTTCTGGTTGGTCTTCATGAACTTCTTCTTGATTTTCTTCTAAGTGTTTCTTCTCCTTGACGATACTTCTGAAGTCTTGTTTTTGGCTAAGCCCTTCATTGGTCTTCCAGATCCATGTTGAAAATCCTAAGTGTCTAAGTGTATAGCACTTTTCCCAAAATACTAAGTTTGAAACTAATCCTAACTTAGAGAAAACTAATGAAGAGGGGTTTTCCTATGAGAATAAAATATGCTATGAATGAAATGAAATTTTTAAATCACAAGAAACATAAAAATAACTTTTGTGTTTTTTTATAAATATGCATGAATTTATAATTGTAATTTAATTAATTTCTGATTTTGGAAAATATACTAAAAGGAATAATTATAAGATTAAAGTTTTCTATGATTAAATTTTTATAACAAAATTTTATAATTTGTGTTAATAGACAGAGAGCTTTTAATTAAATCTATTGCAATTGGATTTAATCAAAAATAATGTTTCTATTAAAAGTTATTTCAAAATTAGTCAAACTATTCAAATTAAACACACAACTATGAATTCATTCAAAAATTACTCCAAAATATTTTATAGCAGTAGCATTAATTTACAAATACTCTAAAGTTTCTAAAACACATTATTTGCAATTTTTGGGTTTATAGATTTAAAGTTATTACAAATACACTCAAATTCACCATTTGAAATTTGAATATTTTATACTAAGTCAAATTTGACTTTTGTCAGATCCAAAATATTCTACATGTCGAGAGCTTTCCAAATATATAAAAATTATTAAATTTGGAGTTGTGGTTAAAAAGTTATAGATGTTTTAATTACAGGGATTAATCTGCAATTTTTCCAATTAAAATAAAATAGAAAATTGATTTACACGCTGGCGCTGACGTGGCGCTGACTGTGCACTACGTGGCGCTGACGTGGCTAGTTGACGTGGCTAAGTCATAGATCTGGGCCGTCCGATCTGGATCTGGCGGTCCAGATCAGAGTACCGGTTCGATTTTAAAACTTCTAATCCACACCACACGATTGGGATCGGATGGATCTCGGGCGTTGACCCAATCCTGGCGGCGCAAGTTCACCGGAGCACGTTTGCCGACGGCGGCGCCGGCTCAGCGATCGTCTCCTACGCGATCTAGGTGGTCTTAGGAAGAGCAGCTCGTACCAGGACGTGCGGGAGGCCGTGGCGAACTCGGTGGCGAAGTCGACGATGCTGGGGGGCACGGATGCGCCGGAGGTTGCTCGCCGGAGTTGCTCCCGCGGGCGGTTTTCTTCGGGCGAGGAAGAACGTGACGTTCTGGAACACAAACACAACACCGATGGTGTCAAGAAGATGCGCACGTGGACAGGGAGTCGAGAGGGAGTCGCAGAAAGCTTCGAGGGGCTTTGTACTCACCGGTTTTTGAAGAACACGGCGGCGGCAATGTCGCGGAGGCGGCGGATGTTTCCGAGCAGCCTGGAGGCGATGAAGCTAGGGTTTTTGGGTGCGGGGGAAACGGCGGAGGTGGGTTTATATGGGGGCATCAGGAGAACTTCTCCCTGCGATAATCGCGGCGTATTCCATCGTATCCGGATCGAACTCCTCCGCTCGTTCGTTGAGATATGGAAGGAGAGGGATGACGCGTGGGTCCCGCGCGTCAGAGAGAGCGCGCGGCGCGGGCGGAGCTGGGCCGCTGCTGGGCCAAGGCGAGCTGCGCGCGAGGGAGAGAAGGAAATGGGCTTCGGCCCACTGGCTCGGGTTGTTCTCCTTTTTTTTTTGACAAATCCTTTTGTGTTTTCTTTATTTAAAATAACTTTTAAAATATAACTCCAATTCAACTCAAATTAGATTCTAAAAATTTGTAAAATCCTTATCTCTCTGTTAAACCAATTGTAGGAGTGTTTTGAACATTTTTCAAAATAATAATTTCAAACTATTGCTTAAAAGTAAAATTAGACACTTTATGTTTAATTTAAACTAGGGTTTAAATAAATTTTAATTCTGGCTAAATATATTATATGAAATACCCATATTCAATTATGTTTGGATTTAAGTTATTTAAACTCATTTTCAAATTCTAAATTCATTTTTGGCTTTGGTATAATTATTAATGATATAACACAACTATATGAAAATGGAAAAGAGAAGATATAATGTATTCATTTTTAATTGAAAATAATTTGTGCAACATTATATTTTATAATATGATAATGCATTTGAAACTTCATAACAACTTTGGAAAGGAATTTTGATTCAATTCTTTTCTTATATAGAATACATATTCATGAAAATCATTTTAGGTGTTGAAAATAAATGGAATTCATTTTAAGTTAATGAAATGTTTATTTGGATAATCCATGTTTTAAATAGTTTAAAAAGATCACTTATAAATATTATTTTAATTTTATGAATAGCTATGGCTATGTGATTGAAATCAATTTCTTATGTGTAACTATTTACTTAAAATAAAATGGATTGTAGTTTGTAAATGGGTGGTTAAACCAACACAAACTTGGCGATAGAATAATATCCCTTAAGAACAATGGCCAATATAAATATGATCAATACATTTACCACAAATATAATTATCACTTGTCAAAGACAATGATTGTATGGAGACATTTCTCGGTGGTATATGACATATATGTATTCAAGATCATATTCACAAAACATAAGCATGTGGCAAAAATAAAAGAATTGAAAAACATGCTTATCTAGATATTCTTGATGACTTCACATATTCAATGATCATTCTAGGCATCAAGAAACTTTCTCACAAACAAGATACCAAAAGATGGTTGATCAAAATGCATTTAAGCAAATATGGAACTTGTTTGAGTACCATGTCACCTAGGAACAAGATAATCAACAATATCAACTCTAGGTGACACTACCTCTCATGTTCACATTTTCTAGGCTTGTAATATGCACATAGCTTATTACTCCCCCATAATGTGATAATTCATTCTTTGTAACAAGAGGCAAAAGAAATCCAACAAAAGATAATTAATGGACATTAGAATTTGAATTTCTAATGACTAAGACATATCACAAAGAGAGTAGATAATATTGAAATATCACTACTAAGTGGTATTCCTCATGAATACACATTTTAAGGGGGTGAGTTACCAAAAAGCACATCACTCCCCCAAAATGGGATAGTCCATTAAAATCCCTAAAAGAGCCAATAAGATAAAAACAAATAGACAAGAGGCTCAAACATACATGGTGTGCAAACCAACATACACAAGCTTGATTACTCAACATAAGTAAGTAGAGTGCACAACACATATGAAACACTAGTAAGGCACAAAACCAAACACATGCAAGGGTGCAAGTAACTTTCAATGAGTAGATATGAGTTAAATACAAGTTACCGCAAGGAGGAGCATTGGATATATGCTAAGACAATATAATCCAATTGACTTGACTTGGGAGAATATGATTGATGAAGATCCCTTAATTCTTCATGATGTAGTCAAGTCTCCAATGTCCTCCGTTTACACCTATTGATCAAGTTTTAGCTTGTTGGTCCCCAACTAAGTTGGGTCCTAAGAGGTTAGTCACAATAGGTTTGGCAACCCAAATGGTTCTTTTCTTGACACCACTTTGAGTACCAATAGATTTGGCAAACACATTGCCAACCTTATCCTTCCGAAGAGAATGAACATTATCAATAGTAGGAGGGTTGGATAAGGTACCATGAGTGCATGAAGAAGCAAAGTGATCCTTCCCACGACATTTGTAGCAAAGGCGGCTTTTACCTTTCTTCTTGGGAAGGGAAGGTTCTTCAACTTGGGAAGCTTGAGTTTGAACTTGAGGTTGCTTCCCTTGTTGCTTCTCACTAAGAGGCTTCTTCTTCAAAGGACAAGATCTAACATGGTGCCCTTCAACCTTGCACTTGAAGCACACAATCTTGGCCGAATCAATAGCTTGTTCTTGGCCCTTCTTCTTGACGAACTTGTGCTTCTTCTTGACATTGGACTTGTTCTTGTTATTGGAGTTGAATCCAAGTCCACTCTTGTCATGAGGAAGTTGTTGCACTCTCAACATGTTGTCGAGGGTGGACTTACCCTCATGACATTTCTTCAAGTCTTTCTTCAATGAAGTGACTTGTGCATTGAGCTCTTTGAGTTCCTCTACATGGTTAGTTTCAACAAGAATACTAGAGGAAGTAGATGCTACATTGTTAGAGCAACAAGGCAAGGAATGTAATTCATCACAAGATGTAGCAATTTTATGAGTAGATGAATTACTAGAACTAGCACATTGCAATAAAGCATTAGTAGTAGAAGTTGTGCTAGTGTCCATAAGAGGCTCACAATATTTTACCTTCGTAGTGACCGGCTCATGAGCTAACTTTAGCTTAGCATGGGATGCTAGGAGATCCTCATTAGAGGTAAAAATCTTTTCATGAGTTTCTTCCAACTTCCCATACTTGCTAGTTAGCAAATCAAGTTGAGCCCTTAGCTCAACATTCTCCTTCAAGATAGATGCTTCACACAAAGTGGAGTTAGTAGCACAAGCATCATTAATATTAGTAATGGAAGGAGACAACATGACAAGCTCATTATTTAACTTAGCATTTTCTTTACTAAGCACATTACATTTAGCAATAGCATGGTCATGTTCTTTAGTGAGTTTAGCAAGTACTTCATTGTTTAACTCCTCACTAGATTCTAATCTCTCCTCGAGAGCAACCCGAGTTTCTTGCTCTTCCTCAAGAGCATTCTCAAGATTATGGACCTCACCCGCGGAATCACGAGCAAGACCCCACCCTTCATGACAACGGGTCTCCATAGCCTCAAAGGTCTCCTTAAGCTCAAAAAGAGTAGTCATGATTTCTAAGAAGTTCTCATGAGCATTTTTATTATTTAAGAGAGCATGAGAGACAATATCAAACTTCTACTTAATTAGATCATCATCATCATCATTATGAGATATATTGGAGTGCACGGTAGGTGATACCTTATACTCCTTAGCCATTAGGCAAATGTGAGTAGTGGATGAAGACGATGAAGAGACACTTGAAGCACCTTTGAGGTCCAAGTCTTGTTCCAACAATTGTTGGGATTCCTCTACATTGTTAGCCAAACAAGTACTAGAGGAAATAGACACATTTTGATCATGGCAACAAGACAAGGAAAGCATATCATCATGAGATTTAGGTAAGCAACTACTACATGATATGTAAGGACTATCAACACTAGCATTTAATACATTTGAAGGGCTAGAGGTGTTTAAGTCCAAAGATAGAGCATTGCAATAAGATGGGTGAGAAGTATAGTCAATAGTGGATTCACCATCACGATTGTAATTTCTATCACCACTCACCATATCATTACCTTGTGGCAAACCACATGTCGGTGAAGTGGAGGAAGTCGTGAGCTCATCACGACCGGATGTGGAAGGAGGACAATCATCCTTGGAAATGTTGGACACCTCATATATATCTTGAAGTTTTGTCCATAATTCATGAGCGCTCCGAAAAGGCATGATTGACGCAAGCACTACATCGCTCAAAGCACATATGAGACCATTAGATGCTAGAGTATCGAGATAAGAGTTTTTCTCATCCTCTAAAGATAATTCTTGAGAATCCTTTGGAGGAGAAAAACCCATATCTACAATACTCTCTAAATTAGAACCCATGTCTCTAAAAAGATTAAGCATGCGAATTTTCCAAACATCATAATTTGTGCCATCGAATCTATAAGAGGGATTGTGCACTAGATCTCTAAACGACATCTTTATCTCTAGGCGGTTAGTCCTAATAATGAGATAACCAGGCTCTGATACCAATTGAACGGATAGACGTCGCCTAGAGGGGGGGGGGTGAATAGGCGATTTAAAACTTTTTCGAGGAGCCGGAATATACGGTCCAAGAGTGACCGGAAATTCCAAGTAGCCGGAATATCCGGTACACAAATGACCCGGAAATTCCGGGATGCTTGATAAAGGCGGAATAAAACTAGAGGTTTACTTTAACAAGCATACAACCTAGATATATAAACTAGGCTCACCTATGTGCACCAACAACTTAAGCTAAGCAATGCTAGTAACAAGATGATAGCAAGATATATGACTTCAAGCACGAAGGCTATCACAATGTAAAGTGCATAAGTAAAGAGCTCGGGTATAGAAATAACCGAGGCACGCGGAGACGAGGATGTATTCCCGAGTTCCACCCAAAGGTGTACGTCTCGTTTGGAGAGGTGTGCGCAACCACAACAGGTTAGCCGCAACGCCACAAAGGCTCACCTTCTTCTCATGATGAACTCAACCACAAAAGGTTCGAGTTCACCTTCCACTATTGATCTCCTTTGGGGCGGAGATCGAATCCCGTACAACTCTTGAGGCACACACCCACAACTTAATTGGGGGCTCCCAAGTCTTGAGGCACACACCCACAACTTAATTGGGGGCTCTCAAGTGACCACAAAAGGTCTTGACCACAAAAGGTCTTGGCCACAAAAGGCCGGCCACAAAAGGCGTCTAGGGTCCAAAGACCCAAGAGTAACAAGCTCACAAGTAATACCATCACGAATCCTCGTGGAGGGCTCAAACCGATGCAAATGCAATGGCAAGAGCACACGAAGTGCTCAAGTCCTTCACTCTCAAATTCCAACACAACAACAAATGTTTATGGGGGAATAAGAGAGGAAGAACAAAGGAAACCACAAAGGAGTCAAATCCTTCACTCCCAAATGCCACCAAAAGCAACTAATGCTTAAGGGGGGAGAAGAGAGGAAGAACCACAAAGGAACTCCAAGAACTAGATCCACTAAGTTCCCCTCACTTAGAGGAGAGATGGATTGGTAGGATTGTAGATCTAGATCTCCTCTCAACTTTCCCTAAAGAATATGGAAGATTCAATGGAGGGATTGAGAGGGAAGTGAGCTTTCCAAGGTCAACAATGGAGTAGGAGAGAGGGGAAAGTCGTGCTGCCTTGGATTAGCTGAGGAAGAAGAAGAGGAGGGGTATTTGTACCCCTCCAGGAAATATAGCCGTTGGCTGTTTTGACACCCAAAAATTCCGGTATAAGTTAGACTCGGAATT
The DNA here is from genome assembly GCA_026929855.1 of Poa annua. NCBI lineage: Eukaryota > Viridiplantae > Streptophyta > Magnoliopsida > Poales > Poaceae > Poa > Poa annua. The sequence goes on along the minus strand of CM049431.1, from coordinate 69,822,159 downwards.
TCCGGTCACACGGAAATTCCGGTCTAGAGAGACTCGAAAATTCCGGTCACCCGGAAATTCCGGTCTAAGAGAGCTCGGAAATTCCGGCTGGAGTCAGAAGCAAAACGAAACTTTTCCTTAGCCATTTCTGGAGGACTTTTCTAGGGGCACTCGGAAATTCCGGTATATGGAAATTTCCGAGCACAATTTCCGACTCGAGTCAGAACCCTTTTTCTCCTTTCCTTAGCCGTTTTCTTGGATGAGCTGGGGAACCGGAAATTCCGGTAGGGCGGAATATCCGGCCCCAATAATCCGGATCAGCAGAACACCGAAACGAAAATTGCTATAACTTTTGCAAATGAACTCCAAATGAGGTGAGACCAATTTTGTTGGAAAATATTGCATCCCATAAATAGAGTAAAATCTCCACACATGGCAAGGTGTGGGACTTTCCTCAAGGAAGAACCGGCAATATTTCCGCCACTGAAAACGCAACAAGTTGTCCAAAGTAAAACCGATTTCGATGAACTAGAGCTTGACATGGAGATGAACCAAGCTCTAATTCCTCACCAACATAAAAGCCAAATAAGAACCAAGAAATATGATATGCCAAGTATGCAAAGGTTTGAGCTCTCCACAAGAATGCGATCAAGTTACTAACTTGAGAGCCCCTCTTGATAGTACGCCTATCTATCCTATAGCCCTGTCAAGATCATACCTTTGCCTTGAGCATTCCACTTGAGTTGGATGATGACTATCTTGATTTCTTCAAGTGGATCATCTTTCTTGATTGCGCGTCCAAACACTTGCTTGATGAAGACTTCTCCAAATACTCCCCCATGCTCACAATGGGAGAGACTCGCTAAGCTTCGTCTTCAGGTATCCATTGCAAGCACCAAGCATGGGATCTTTTCGAGAAAGCTTCTCTTGGTCTTGCACAACTCATCTTTTCTTCACTAAGATGATGTCTTGAATCTTCAAGACATACTTGCAATAAGCTTCAAGAGTCCAACACATGAACTCCACAATTCCATGGACATGATCTATAATGATATCTCAAAAGCAAACATTAGTCCATAGAGATTGTCATTCAATTACCAAAACCACACATGAGGGAAAATGCTCTTTCAGCAGTCCATCAGCGACCGTCCTCCGCTTTCGGCGGCGTTTGGGGATGCTGGCGTAAAGGTGCGGGGCGAATTCACAGACCGCTTGTCCATCAATCCATCGGTCCTCCCAGAACTTGGTCGATCGTCCGTCGCCAACCGTCACGGTGGTAGAGGCAAAGAACATGGCACGTTCTTGCGGGGAAGATTGGATGTCCAGCCCGTGCAAAGCCCTTCTTTCGCCAACGTTGTCGAACCAAAGCCACCTGATCCTAAGGGACAGACCAGCGCGCTTCATGTTCTGAATCCCGAGACCTCCGAGAGAGAGTGGCCTGCACACCTGATCCAGTTGACATGGCAATTCTTGCCGTTAGCCTCAGCGTGTGCCGCCCACAGGAACCCGCGGTAGATTTTCTCAATCTGCTTGAGAACCTTCTTATCAGGGGCATACGCGAGTAGCTGATGGATCGGTATCGCGTAGAGCACCGATTTCACGAGGGCGAGGCGTCCGGGTTTGGGCATCATATGTGCCTTCCATCTCGGCAGTCTGGTTGCCACGCTAGCGACCAACGGCTACAGCTGGGCGCTTGTTGGACGATAGATTGTGAGGGGGATTCCCAGGTAAGTCAGGGGTAACTCCACGATACGGCAACCCAGGTTCGATGTGACCACATCGGCGTCGTGCTCGCTCCCGTTCAGCAGGCCTGCCGCGCTTTTGTTGTAATTCACCCAAAGGCCGGAAGCACGGCCAAAGATGTAGCTCCTTAATGGCTGTGGTGTCGCTGCGGGTTGGGTGGCAGAAGAGGATCACATCATCCGCATAAAGCGAGATCACCGGAACTTGGCGCTGTGGGTGTAGTTGCCGCAGGATGCCTAGCGTGGCCGCACGGCGTATCAGGCGGCCCAGCACGTCCACAGCCAGGACGAATAGCTGCGGGGACAGAGGGTCCCCCTGCCGCAGCCCGCGGCGATGTTGTGCAATGGTTTCTTACCAATCTCTGCCAAGCTGAACAGTTTTGTTCTATACCAGTTTTATCATGCTTGTAATGTTTGTGTTGTTCGACTCATGCTTGTTGTCTTTGTTTGGAGAGCCGGCGCTGAGAAGATGAATGATGTGATTCCTCTGTGTTCTGTAGTCATAGTGGATTATTTTGCATTGAAATTGTTGTATGCTATATTTGTAACTTACAGAAGTTTGGGGTATATGCTAAGTTTAGCATGCAGCCAAAAACTGGCTTATCCAATGTTTAGGAAAATCAATATTTGGAATCAAAAAATAGGCAGCCTTTTCAGATCTTGAGGAGACAAATTGGCAGCCAAATTTCACATCAAACAAGTAGGCCTTGTTTGAACTCTTAGGAAGAGAAGACGCTGCTGGAGAGTGCATGCACGCTTTTTCAGTTCAGGAGTGCACGTCGCATCCACTTTTGTCCAAGCTGATTTATTTAAAAAAAATACATAGCTTTCGAACCGAATCGAGTGTCTAAATTAAAATCGGTTTCACCATAGTGCTTCTCATAACGAGATTTTTTAAATTAAATCCCACATGAATACACTGATAATTAATTTTTGAAAAGTAATTTTTTGTCATAGTAAAGTAAGTATGTGGTAAAAACATGTTTTTTTAGCTAAAAGAACAACAACATGTTTTTTCTAGTATATAGTTGCTCATATTGTACTAAAATGGTACTTAAAACATTTTTGCTACCTAGAGGTATTTTTGTGAACTGTTTAAGCAAGTTAGTACTAGTATGAAGTTGCTTTTTATAGTATCAAAATTGTTTTTCACAATTTAGAGGGCACACAATGTTTGGAAAGTGCAACATCCTAGCATGAAAAAAGGCGGCGCCTATTTGACGACCACCCCCCTCCCCCCCCCCCCCCCCCCCCCCCCCGCGCGCGCGCTTTGGGCCCGACCCATTAATAGATTGAGGAGAAGAAAGACGAGCTCCCAGCGAGGAGGAAGAAACCGCGGCCAGCCGGGACGTCGCCGGCGACACCGGCGCGGACGCGCGGCGGAGAAGGCGACGCCGAGGAGCAAATCCCAGGCCGAGGCGGCGCCGGCGACGCCGCTGCGAAGCCGCGGCGGAGAAGGCGGTCGGCGAGGAGTAACTTAACGAAGGGGGGTGGGGGTGCTCGCCGGCGACGAGTTCCGTGGTGGTGGGGGGGATAGAGGGATGGCCGGCCGGGGGGCGGAGGACCGGCGGTAGGCGGCGGTTGGAGGGCGGGGCGCGGAGGCGACGCGGTAGCGGCGCCGAGCGCGGGCGGCGGGAGCAGGCGGTCTGGCCGGCGGCGGCGGGCGGCTCGAGGAGGAAGAAGAGACGAGGAGGTGCGACTAGAGGATAAAGAAGGCGGGAGGTGGAGGAGGAAGAAGGCAGGGGTGCGACGGAGGCCGGAGGCAGAGCGGTTGCGGGGAGAGGACCGGCGGCGATCGTGCGCTAGTTAGCGCACGACCAGGTCGGGTCGGGAAATAGGGCCACCCATGAAAAAACAAGTTTGTACTCTCGCATACTAGGCCCGTGAGCTTCCTTTTTCACGGGCTTTCTTGGGCCCACGGCCCTGCTCATTCCTTCTCCCAACTTTGGTTGAAAGTAGCCTCCTCCTTCACTCATTCCATTCCCTGTGCCACGCCATGGCATGTGAGCCGCCGCCGCCGCTGGCGAAGAAGCCGAAAGCCCTACCAGCTGCTCCGACCACCATATGCGCCCTCGCCGACGACCTCCTGCGCGAAATATTCCTCCACCTCCCCTCCCTCCCGTCCCTCGTCCGCGCCGCCCTCACCAGCCGCTCCTTCCTCCGCGCCGTCCGCTCATCCCCCGCCTTCCGCCGCCGCTTCCGCGAGCTCCATTCGCCCCCACTCCTCGGCATATTCCTCGGCATCTTCGAAGAGCACACCCCTGCTTTCCGCCCACTCCGCATGCGCTCTGACCCGGACCTCACCGCTGCCTTCCGCGGCTCCGATTTCTTCCTCACCCGCCTCCCCGACGAGGATGAATGGGTAATCAGAGACTGCCACGATGGGTACGTCCTTCTCATCAGCTTTAATGACACCAATCAGCTAGGAGTAGCTGTCTACAACCCCGTCACACGCGCCCTGCGTCTCTTCTCCAGACCGCCCGTGGAGATCTGCGAAGAGATGTTCGTCGAGTACCATGTCCTCTCCTCCGAAGAAGACCACGGTTCGTTCCGCGTTATCTGCGTCTGTCACGAAGGTTTCGGAGCACAAGTCGCTGTCCTCTCATCAGAGACCAGCGAGTGGCAGATCTTCCCATGGGTGGACGCTGCAACTATGCAGCCTGCATTGCAGCCTGGGGACGAGGAGCACAGTTATCACAACGGGGCACTGGTAAACGGGTTCATCTATTGGACACAGGCCAGCCGGGGTAGTGCGCGCGTGCTCAACACCACCACATTGCAGTTCTCTCGACTTGATCTGCCTCCGCAGCTTGAAGGGCAAGGAGGACATACCCCTGGTGAGACCAAGGATGGGAAGCTCTGTATCATCTGTGTTGTCAAACTCACACTTGTTTTCTGGTCCCGGATTGCCGATGATGAAGGTATCGAGCGATGGATGGTGGACAAGACATTTCCGTTGGAGGAGGCGATTGATGAGCTCATGTACTATTTCGTAGGTGATCATGTTGTACTGAGGATTTTGGCGATTCAAAATGGCTTTCTGTACTTGTCTAGCTACTGTGAGGTGGATCACAAGTTACCAGGCTGGCTCCTGTCCTTCTGCCTAGGAACAACAAAGCTTACTAGGCTCTGTCCCATCATTGATGTTGAAGATATGTATCCCTACATTATGGTGTGGCCTCGTTCTTTGGTACTTGACAAGGTGAAACCCTTGACTTGAAGGTCGTTGACCGGTATTCATTTGCAGAAACACATATTTCCTACTTTTATTGCCGTGTTTTATCTGATGAAAATCTGACATGATTGTATTTATGAAAAATAGAAATAAATCGAGCTTACTTTAATGTGTTCAAGTAGTAAATCGCTGGGAATCAGCTCATCTGGGAACTAACTTGTATCTACTGTAGCTTGAACAAATATCAACACCTATGCGAAAAAATGGTTTCTAGGGTTAAGCGACATGTAACCCGTATAATATAGTACGGAGTATCTGTAATCTCCACACCGAATAGACTATGTGCACAGGATTGCTAGTTGACAATTGATGTAGATTTTCTCTCTAGAATTCATAAAAGCTTGACGCTCTCATGTACAATTGATGTGGATGGAATTAGTTAATTAGCTATATTATGTTTTTGCTTAAGTTTTATCAAGTAGTTGTAAGCAATCCATCTTTTGTGCAATTGGGCGGCTGGGATCTTTGGACTGATAAGTACCATATTATAACATGTAGCCAAGTTGGCACAGCAATCTCCGGACCCAATCTAGATTTTGACTTGTTATCATGAAGCAGGATGGAAAACTGAGAACCAATGCTCTTATATGGATTGACAAGAGAAAGTTATTCCATGTTACTTTAGTTTTCTAGAATTTTGCCAAACCAATCCAGGGCAACTGATTTCGTCAGTATCTATTTTGCAGCCCACCAGCAGCTCTAGTTAAACGCCGAGCGAGCTACCAGAAACTACTGAAGTGATATGTGCTCAATGTGCTGCATCATTCATATGCGTCCCGAGGTGCACAAGAAGAAGCATATGTTCAATTTCTTCCATGCTCCTGAGCTTGACAAAACTACTGACGGTAGAAATTATGAGTGGGTTGCATCATTCATATGCCTCACGAGGTGCAGACAAAGAAACATCTGTTCAAGTTCCTTCATGCCGCAGAGCTTGAGGAAATTACTGAAGTGATAATATTTTCGTGCGCTGCATCATTCATATGCCTCCTGAGGCGCAGAAGAAGAAGCATATGTCCAAGTTCTTTCGTGTAACAGAGCTTGACTGGGGTTGCAAGTTTGCAAGCACGGCTATACTTGCTAGTCTTGGTTGCTTTGTATGGACATTGTTAATTATCTTCTTTTAGAACTTCAAAGTGTTTTTCTAGAACTTTCACATATCTGAGCTGGTGTACTGAACAATCGCAAGCACTGGCATCGACGCAATTGCTCAATTCGCTGCTGGGTTAGATTTGGAGCTTTGATGACCAGGAATGATGTTGCCGCTTGAAACACACATTCTGAAAATTTTCTCGAGCTACTGCAGCCCCCATCACCCCAAGGACTCTGCCGCTGCCTCCAGCCCTTGAATCGCTTTATATAGGATTGTGCTATGCTATGTAGATTCATTTCATGTGGATTGTTGTGACAGTGGGGTTCCTAATTGCAGCACGAGTGCCCCATTTTATATCTGCGTTATCTCTTTCGCCACTGTACTGTATGCGTCGACTTTGTTTAACAAGATGCGTTGAATCTTGTGAGACCCATACGTGCTATTTTAAGCGCATGAGGATGCGGCTGGGCTGATGGGATTTAGTGGCCATCACCTCGCCTACGGCATCCTGATAGATTATGCCGATGAGTTTCTTTGCATATGCGAAGATACGACCATGGAATCTGTTCGTAAGTTCTACAAGGTCATGATCCGTGTGTACATGTCAACGTATCTTCGAGCTCCCAACAAATAAGATACCATAAGACTAATGGGAGAGAATGAACGCCGAGATTGGCCGGGGTTAGGTAGCATCGATTATATGCACTGAAATTGGAAAAATTATCCCAAGACTTGGCAGGGCATATATTGTGACATTGACAAGGACCCGACGATCGTGCTGGATACAGTTGCATCTCAGGACCTATGGATTTTGCATAGCTTTTTTGGTTTGCCAACGATATCAATGTCTTACATAGGTCTCATCTTCTTGCCTGGCTAGCTAAAGGGGATGCCCCGGCTTGCAACTACACCGTCGATAGGAGGGAGTATACAATGAGATACTACCTTGTCGATGGAATATATTAAGATTGAGTCACATTTATGAAGAGATTTAATAATCCAAAGGGTAAGGCTGAAGCTGAATTTGTAAAATATCAAGAGGCAACCCGAAAATATATAGAGAGGGATTTTGGTGTTTTGCAAGCTAGATTTGCGACACAAGATGACTTTGTTTTTGGATATACTTTGAGCTTCGCTTTTGGTTTTCAGGGTGAAAACCTAGGTCTAACATTTGGTTGTACCTGGAAATGACAGTTGACGGCCGTGTAGTCGTTCCCTCGTTGAAAGCATCGTCTGGAGACCAAATCTCTCTTGGACGAAAACTCATGGTTTGACTTACGTTTCGACGGGTTTCTTTCATTTTTTCATTTTTTTTCTATTTTTCTTTTGGCGGTTTTCTTCCTTGATGAGTTGATGTCTAGACTAGATTTGAACATTTTGTCATTGCAGAGCGTGTGTGTATTTGAAATCTTCTTGATTTTAATACATTCCAAAACACTATGTCTGAATTTATTTATAAAGAGGAGTGGAAAGCCTGTTTCGAGAGAGAAATAGACAATTACACCAATATGATCTCTCAAATATTGGGTTCAAGTCCACCGCGAGAGAAATCAACCAAGAAAAAAGGTTCTCGCATACTAGTCCCGTGAGCGCCCATTTCACCGGTCTTTCTTAGGCCCGAGGCCCTTGCTCATTCCACGACCCTTGCTTTGGTTGAAACGAGATAACCTCCTTCAATTATCTCAAGAAAAAAGTAGCCATTTTGCTAATTATCGGCCGTCTGAGAATTTTTTAAGTCTTGGTTAACTAAAAAATACTCCTATGAATGAGTTGTGTTTTTATAGAAATGTAGAAAAACACAATTCATTTTGAAGACAACCGTTGCACTTTTTTAGTCGACCTAAACTTGAGAAATTCTCGATCGACGACCGAGACATAGGAACCATAGAGTAAACCACACTTGCGGTTCTAATTCTTTTCTCACACCTTCACTTTAATCCCAATTCTTTAAAATTGAACAAATAGGTAATAAAGCTTTCGTATGTTGTTCATCGGAGTTGACCAGTGCCATGTCAATAGTGGGACCTAGGAGAAATACCAGTCACCTTCATATTTTCAAATAGGCCTATTCTTTTCGAAAACAGTGTCTTTGATTCCCTCCCATAGCGTAAATTCGGAAACAAAATTGAAAAATGAGATATACACATGTCTCCTAGCTAAACTAGCAAGCATCCAGGTGGATTGATTGAGTCAGCACAAGCACGTGTGGTGACTATAGAAGAGCGCGATTGGAAGCTCCCAGCATGGCTACTCGCGTGCGGGCTCAGCGCACGAGGCAAGCAGGCCAAGTAAGAGCGCGGCGACGATGTGTGAAAGCACTGGGCACATATGGGTAAGGTCGGCGTTCATTTCGACTTGTCGTTGGGCGACGAGTTGAGGAAGAGGAACAAGAGGAAATGGGCGCTGCTACGAGGGAAGCAGAACGAAAATGACTTTGTTTTTCGAAAAGAGTACAATCACGTGGGCCTATTTGAAAAAAATGAACAGGGACCGGTATTGCCCCACTATTGACGTGACACTTGTCATTGTGGTTTAATCCGATTTAGCAACTCCAATAAACATAACTTCAATAAACAACTTATGAAAAATTTAGGACCTATCTATGTAATTTTAAAGAATTGAGATCAAAATGAAAGCGTGGGAAAATAATTAGGACAGCGTACTCGAACCCATACATATCCTCATTCACTCATTCCATTTCCTGTGCCACGCCATGGCATGTGAGTCGCCGCCGCCGCCGAAGAAGCTGAAATCCCTACCAGCCGCTCCGACCACCATAGACGCCCTCGGCGACGATCTCCTGCGCGAGATATTCCTTCGCCTCCCCTCCCTCCCGACCCTCGTCCGCGCCGCCCTCACCTGCCGCTCCTCCCTCGGCGCCGTCTGCTCATCCCCCGCCTTCCGCCGCCGCTTCCGCGAGCTCCATTCTCCCCCACTCCTCGGCCTATTCCTCGACATCTTCGAAACCGACACCCCGGTTTTCCTCCCGCTCGGCCTGCGCTCCGACCCGGACCTCGCCGCGGCCGTCCGCGGCGCCGATTTTTTCCTCACCCACCTTCCCGGCGACGACAAAGGCTCCGCCCCCGAGTGGGTAATCAGGGACTGCCATGATGGATACGTCGTTCTCATCTGCCATCACACCGATCACATAGCCGTGTACAACCCCGTCACACGTGCCCTGCATCTCTTCCCCAAGCCGCCCGTCGAGATCTGCGAAGATAACTACGTCGAGTTCCATGTCCTCTCCCCCGAAGAAGACCAAGGCCCGTTCCGCGTTATCTGCGTCTGTCACGAAGTTTGGGGAGCACAAGCCGCCGTCCTCTCATCGGAAACCAGGGAGTGGCAGATCTTTCCATGGGTGGAGTCTGCAAGCATTCAGCCTGCCTTACAGCTTGAGGGCGAGGAGTACAGTGTTCACAATGGAACGCTGGTGAATGGGTTCATCTATTGGACACAAGCGAGCCGAGCCAGTGCGCGTGTGCTGAACATCACTACATTGCAATTCTCTGAAATTGATCTTCCTCCCCACATTGAAGGGCAAGGAGCACTTACGGCTGGTGACACCAAGGATGGGAAGCTCTGTATCGTCTGCCCTGTCGAACTCACGCTTGTTGTCTGGTCCCGGAGAGCCGATGATGACGGCATCGACCGATGGGTGCTGGACAAGACATTTCCTTTGTTGCCGGAGATTGATGCGCTCACTAGCTGTTCAGTGGATACTCATGGGCTGAAGATTCTGGCGATCATCAATGGCTTTGTGTACTTCTCTATTCACTATGAGCCGGAACTCAATATATCTGGCAGACTCCTAACCTTCTGCCTAGAAACAGCGAAGCTGAATAAGCTGTGTACTATTCTTCACAGTGACAGTTTGTATCCCTACATCATGGCATGGCCTCCTTCTTTGGTACTTAACAAGGTGAATTCTTGACTCGAAAGTACTTGACTGGTTGTCTTTTGTAGAAATATACATTTCCCCCCACTTTTCTTGCCCCGTTTAATCTATGGAATTCAACATGATAGTATATATAAAAACTAGAAACAAAATTGTGTTTCTAGTGTAGTTTGAACAAGTATCATTGACTAACATTCTCCCTATGTACAAAATGGTATGGAGTACAAATTTTAAGCGACACACACTGACCCTGACAATTGATGTAGATTCTTTTCTATGAAAAATGTAAAAGCTTGATGCCTTTACATACAATCAACTTGGATGAAATTTCATTATTTAGCTAGATTTTGTTTTGTATTACTTTTCTCAAGTAAATGTAGTTAGGTCCATCTTCCGTGCAATTGGGCTGCTTGGATCTTCGTACTGAGGGTACATTGTAACATGTCGCCATGTTGGCGCAGCAATCTCTGGAGGCGATCCAGATGTTGACCTGTGACGATGAACTGAAGTAAGCAAGATGGGAAACTGAGAACTAATGCTCTTTTATAGTTTGTCAGAAGAAAGTTAAATTCCATGTTTATCTGGTTTTCAGAGTATTGCATAACGAGCTTATCCATGGATGCTGATTGCATCCGTATCTGTTTTGCAGCCCAGCAGCTCCAATTAATGTCCAAGCGAGTTCCTAGAAATTACTGAAGTGATATGTCCTCAATGTGCCTCCTGAGGCGCAGAAGAAGAAACACGTGTTCAAGTTCTTTAATGCTCGGAGCTTGGGATAACTTCGCAGTGTGCTGTGTCGTTCATATGCCTCTTGAGGTGCAGAAGAAGAAACATCTGTTCAAGTTCTTCATGTTTCGGAGCTGGGGATATATTCTCGATGGGCTGCATCATTCATATGCCTCCTGAAGCGCAGACGAAGAAACATCCATTCAATTTCTTTCATACTACAGAGCTTAGAAGCGGGGTTGCAAGTTTGCAAGCACGCCTACGTACACATGCTAGACTTGGTTGATTCGTAGGGATAATGTTAATTATGTTCTCTTAGAAGTTGTAATGTGTTCATTAAAACTTACCACATATCTGGGATGAAGTAATGTTCAATCACAAATTCACAAGTACTGGAGTTGACGCAATTGCTCAGTTTTCCCACTGGGAAAGTAGATACCTGTTGTGTTCGGGGTTCATGTAGGCGGAAAGGTGTGATTTTCCGTATTACCTTTGTTAAGCCTTGATGAACATTGTGTGAAAGCGAAAGCGGAGGCACCGGGCATATTTCTTTCCTTCAGAGGCAACCAAGCACCGCTTTTCTTGTTTGTGACATGCTTTGTCAGTTTCGTCACTAGTTTCTTATACTAGTCATCAAGGAAATTTTATTCCAATATGCTCTCTCTACCCTTATTTACTCTGCTTCTTTTCCTGCGTTGTCGGTCTAACCACATCGGTCGATCTCTGTAAGATTTGATACTAGTCAGTAGTTCTTAATTAAAATCAAATAAGTAACTAACTACACTATGTCTATGTGCATGTCCTGTCATGCATGATACATGTAGCTCGGGGAAACATATAAAGAGGGAAGAGGCCGCCCGGCGAGTGAGTGGGGAGGAAGGCACGTCACGCAGCATACATACATAGGAGAGAGAGAGAGAGGGAGAGTGCGATCGATTGGTAAAGTCGAAGATGAAGGAGGCCGCGGCGGGGCTGGGGCACCTGCTGGTGTTCGCTTTCCTCTTCTGCCTCGGCGCCTTCATGGCGACGCCGGTGATCACCGACGTGACGATGGCGGCGCTCTGCCCCGGCCAAGACGAGTGCTCCCTCGCCATCTACCTCACCGGCCTCCAGCAAGCCGTACGTACTGCTCTCCCACGCACACTCCCTGCTGTATATCCGTTTCTTGGTTCTTCGAAGCATGCAGTTTTATAGCTAGAGTTCGGTTAAGTTCAGGCGATCCGACTAGATTTCAGTTCATGCTTGCATGCTAGGATCAATGAGGTTATGAGGCTGTATGTTATTGCTTTCGCTTGAGCATTTCGACATTTAATTTGTGAGGAGCATAGGAACATGGGGATTGTATGAAGGGACAGGGTAGAGTGGTGGAAGCCCCACTACGCACGCTTTGCCTGCCTTTGCAGTTCTCCCATAAGATCAGCGAACCATCCACATGTGTGATGTGTCCAAGATAGTCGCTTCTAGCCACCGTCTGGAACAACGGAAGACCTCTCCCCGATTCCTAGGGTAAACCGGCCAGGGTTCTCGTACTTTCTCTCGAGTTTGCTTTCGTCTCTCGGAGAGCCCAGACGAGTACGCACACCGTCTTTCCGGCAGACGGTGGTGACTCTCTCACCCTCACCTCACGTCGGTCATTTTGAACTAGCAGTCTGGGTGTTTTTTAGTAGAGAATCTCAGTAGCAGTCTAGTGGTTCGTCTTCGGTGTGTTCGGTGTGGATGTTGCGTCACAAGGCGATACGACTACGCATGCCCGAGATCTCGCTTTTGGCGACGACCTCCATGGTAAGCAAGCAAGCCGACCACCCTTTGTTAATGTCGCACCGACCATACACTTTTTAACATTTTACAGCTCTCTCCGGCCGGTGTCAAAAGCTAGGAACATTTTTTTACTTCCCAGGTAGGCATGGCTGGAGACACAAGAAAATTTGTTGTTACTAGTAGCAGTGTCGTCTCATTAAAAAATACTCTAGACAGGAAAAACCAACCCAAAGCGGAGCTCACACTCTTCAACCTTTTCCTCTTCTTGAAAGACCGCTCATTTCCGTTTTATTAGGCTTGCCCCAAAAGTAGAGGGGAAGAAAGAGACAGGTGCAAAGTGCCGGGGTCACACAACCTGCACCTGCAAAACCCAACCTTCTTTTTTTAAAATCTTTTTTCCGAAAAGGTTGCAATGTGCTTATAACACACGCAAAACATACTACAAGGGCACAATGGTCACATCAGAAAAAACAACCGGTGCAAATTAGCATTACAAACAAGAAAAGGGGGACGGAACCTTCACCGGCACCGGTCTAAATGATCACCAGTGGAGCAGTGGATAAGACCCGCTTGATAAAGAGCTATTGTTGGACTGTCGCAACTTACAATGTATGCGTGGGCCGAGGCTTTGGACTGACATCCATCTGGTGAGCCCGCTATTGGCGCCGATGCGAGATGTTCCTTTCTTGTCACTGGAGGTTGAATGAAGGTGGCACGGAAGCGGGGCGGCAATGACCTCAACCTACTTCCAACGTATTCTCAAGTACGTGTGAGGGTCTCAAGCGCACCGGGATATGGCTACAAGAAGTTGAAACCAATTTAGAGGTTGCTGACGGAGACAATTTCAATGACAAGTACGCCACACTCCAGTGAAAAAAAAAGATCTTTCATCGGGCGATGTCCACGTGTGTTTGATGTGCCCTGCCTGAAGGTGGTGGCTCAAAACTCGGCTTTAGGGATGAAAATCCTGAGTTCGACCTTTGTTAGACTCATGCGATGAACCCTTCTTGAAATGTTTGTATAGGAGTAGACAAGTAGTGTACTTTTCATAGTTCAGTAAATTATCATAGGTTTCGTGGCATTTTGTTTAGGAGATATTGTCACAAGGTGATCCATTATAGATGGTATCGTGTTTTTATTCACTTTATAGTTAATTTGTTCAGCATCGATGCATGATTTTGTTTAACATTGTCGCGAGGTGATCCATTTTAGATGGCCTCGTGATTTTATTCAACAATGGTAATGGTGAAAACAGGCACTCCTTGTCTCTGTTTAGAGAAAACGCTGGAAATGGACGTCACTATTAGTACTGTGATCTGATCGCCAATTAGTGCTCTGTGCTGTGGAAGTGCCCGTCAACGAGAGACGTGCCTGCAAACTTCTGTTTGACGCCAACGTGCACCCAGGATGTGTCGCTGTGGCGTGGAAACTAATGGACCTTGCTGAAAATCACTGCAGATCACTGGCCTGGGGGCACTCGTGGTGACGCCGGTCGTCGGGAACCTCTCCGACAGGTACGGCCGCAAGGCGTTGCTCGCGCTCCCGGCAACCCTCTCCGTCGTCCCACTTGGTACGTAATAAACTCTAGAATTTTGCAAAATATCTCCCACAAGTGGAATTAATTCTAACAAAACCTTTTTTTTGGTTGGCGTGGGCTAGCCATCCTGGCGTTTAACCAGACGAGGCCATACTTCTACGCCTACTACGTCGCCAAGACGCTGACGGCGATGGTCTCCGAGGGCGCCATGATGTGCCTCTCACTCGCCTACGTGGTAACCAGCTGCTCGCATCTCTCCTCAACCTCACCACCTGGATGCAATGCATGCGTGGATGATGATCATGGGCTGCTGCATTATGCTTCCTAGGCTGACAAGGTGCCCGAGGCGCAGCGGGCGGCAGCCTTCGGGGTGTTCTCCGGCGTCTGCACGGCCGGCTTCGTCGCCGGCACCATTGCGACCCGCTTCCTCTCCGTCACCTCCACGTTCCAGGTGGCAACGTTGGCGTCGGTTGCTGCGGCGGTGTACATGAAGGCCTTCGTCCTGGAGACGGACCGCGGAGCGTCGCTGCTGCGCGACGAGGAGGCTTCCCTCTTGCTCTTCGTTCCCTCCTCCAGCGCCGAGGAGGCGTCGCCGAGGCTCCCGCCTCTCCGGAAGGCGCCCTCGCTGTCGGAGATGGCCACCCTTCTTACCAGCAGGTGGCATGCCTTTCTGAACTTTATTAGCTGGCACGTTGATATTAGCGTGCTGACCTAATAAAAACTCTACTAATGTTTCACCTTTCAAGTAAATGGACAGGGATTCTTTCTCTGTTGCTAGCTCACCATGAACACAATAGATTAAGACTTTTAATCCATCAGTTTTGTTCTACCAACTCCTTCCATTTAGACAACTCTTTTCAGCTTCAAACAGTTCACCCAACAATACCTCCTGCTGCGAAAACCAAAAATACACTGGTCTAGGATAAAAGAACAGATAGTTCCTTCCATCTTTCCCCGGGAAAAAATACGCACCTTATATTTACCTCCGATTACCTACTAATGCCTGCAAATCACTTGCAGCTCTACTTTCACGAGAGCCGCGGTCATCACATTTTTCCATAGCCTTGGTGAAACAGGCCTGCAAACTGCATTACTGGTACTCCCTTTCTCCCAAAACAGATCTATAATGTTGTAATTCTATATGCACAGATTCCTCTTTACTCAGTAAACTGAAATCATGAACAATCTATGGCTTGCATGATTTTCAACTATACTTGATGGATATCTGGATATGCTACTAATGTTCTATCTTTTTTATGCAATTACAAATGCAGTATTTCCTCAAGGCGCAATTCCACTATACCAAGAACCAGTATGCAAATTTGCTGCTTATTTTTGGCATCACAGGAAGTTTCTCACAGGTAATAGAAGTTAATAATGTAGCAATGTTTTCCTGAAGGCTCAATGCCTCTTTGATTATTAGACCCTATTTGGAACAAAGGAATTTCATAATAATTTTGGAGGATAGGAATCTTACATGAAAATTTCTTATGATGTTGTTTGGAACAAAAGAATAGGAAATTTAGATTCCTTTGACATTCCTATGGGATAGACTATTACATAGTAATTTTGAAGGTAAACAAATATGAGGTCTCACCTTATATTCTAATCTTCCTATATCTACAATTTCAGTTTTTTCCCTACGTGACATCCTAATGACACTTTGGAAAATTTCCTATGGTTTTGGTTCCTGTAGAGATTGAGGATCAATTCCTATATGTTTCCTATTCCTACATTTTTACTTCCTGTGTTCTAAATGGGGCCTTAGGATAGGAAAGGTGTAGGAATAGGAAAACATAGGGTTGCAATTTCATGCACACTTTAATCTTATAGGATTTACTCTGTATCAAAGTTTATTTGATTCCATCAAACCAATTGTAAAAAGAGTTTGAAGTGGATGCTAGAATTTATCCGGGAACTAGTAAAAATGATTCCTTAGAAAAAATTCCTATAGGATCCAGTCTTACAAATCAAAGCAAGATAGGAAAATTTCCTATAGGATTGAATCCTACAAAAATCCTTTACAATTTCTTTGATCAACATATTCTACTTGGTGAACCAAAAGCAGTTTATGATTTACGATCTATGCAGCTGACCATGATGCCTCTCCTAGCGCCAAAGCTTGGTGAGCAGAAGCTACTCGTTGTGGCACTTATAGGGAGTTCCGTGCATGTAAGGGGATTATTATTGCATAGTCCCGCACTCCCGCTTAGTCTTATTTTCATATAACTATCATGCAAGAATAATTTACCAGTTTGCTTTTGATCTGGCTTGGATACTGCAGGGATTCCTATACAGCATTGCATGGTCTTCCTGGGTATGCAACTGATCAAATGACAGTACAATAAATAATGTGCAAACTGTTTGGTGTCAGTCATGCTAAATTTGATCTTTTGTTGAAGGTGCCTTATCTTGCTGCCAGCTGTGTGATTCTAAGCATTTTGGTCGGCCCTTGTGTAAGTAGCGATAGATCATCATCTTAGTTCCCCATCTTCGATTTTTCTTGTTGGCTCATGGAGCCATATCAATATAACTTTTAACTGAAACTATTCTTAACAGGTAAGGAGCATTGTATCAAAAAAAGTTGGGCCTTCTGAGCAGGTATTAACCTACATCATATAGTCCTATTCATTAAAAAATATGAAGTTTCTCATCTCCCCTAAGATATTAGACACTCCCTTTGAAGCATTTCTTTTTTTTTTGCAATTTTTATTCAAGGGAATGGTTCAAGGGTGTATCACAGGAATCAGCTCGACTGCAACTGTCATATCTCCTCTAGTATTTACTCCCCTCACGGGTAAGCATCTGTCATTATATTTACTTGCCCCTCTCAGCTCAGAGCAAGTTGTCTTGCATGACATTCTTTATCTAAAAAAATGACATTCTTACTTCCTCCATTCTTATGTCACTGCTCACGATCTTAGTAAAGATATCATTCAAGATAACATTTCTCCCATTGGTTTAACAGCCTGGTTCCTATCGGAAGCGGCACCTTTCAATTTCAAAGGTTTTAGCCTTGCCTGTGCTGGATTTGCAACGGTAGGATCTCTAATTGAACATCGAACTATTTTTTTGTAAATTTAAACCTTCTCTTCCATGTTTTGATTTACTGATACTTCTGGATATATATGAACCTCTATGAACTTTATATTGACTTCTATTTTATGTTGTACACCTTGCAGTTGGTAGCACTCATGGTGAGCATTAATATGAGGACGGCAGAAGTTCAGACATATAACAAATAGAAGAACAAGTGAATACATGTCCATGTACAGATAACAGATGTCGACAGTGATAATACTCTCCACTTTCTTACTAAGTACCAATAGCCATGATCAACTTAGGTAGCGTTCTATCCTTGCCAATGGATTGACAGGGACATAAAATAGTGGTGTAAAGATAGTGGTGCAAAGTATCAAAGGTAGAGGCAGGCTTCAGTTTGTTTGTAAACTGTATTTGATAGTTGACACTTGGACATAGCTATTAGTTGGGAATGTAAGGCTTGGGGCAAACCAACTATGTGACCTTTTTATATGCATAGTTAACACTGTTGTTGCCCACGACAAAGTTGGACGTTTTTGCTCCCCAAAGTTTCATCTATTACTTGTAGAATACTCAGTAATAATGCGATAATAGTAGCCACGATTTTAGAGCGTAGGTACCTTCTATCTGTGTATTGATGGTATATTTTCAATAGTTATTTTGTTGACAAGCGTGATAGTAAAATTAGAGGAATATTGATAAAATTATGTGGGTCACTGAACTTTTAGCGCTGAGGTTTTTTTCCCAGCCACAATGGTATATTAAATAAGTTAAAAACATACAACTTTACAGTCTACGTCAAGAGATTATTCTAAAATGACCAAACAACACGGAGGAACTTATGAATATGATTTCTCAACATCCTCTGCACGAGCTATCTAAGCAGGAAAATTCATGCAGAAAATATAATGTGCTCAGTATTTGATTAAATCTCATACAAAATTGATGTAATTATACTTCAGAAATAACAAGAGCAAGAACAGGGATTTTACTTCATATGCTGAACCTTCCAATTCATCAGCGCCTATCAAATAGCTCTTGGCACATGCTCTTTTGCGCAATCTGAGAATGCAAGCATGTCTGCTAAGACCATTACAACTTAACCAAGAAAGGAAGTGAATCAAGAAGATACAGCTTACCTAGCGAAGTGGAAATAAACCGAACAAGCTTTCTCACGCAAGCATGGGGTATTCAAGATACACGAGATCAACTGAAAATTTAAAACATGCGCAGTATTTGTTTCTTTTTGTCAATAAAATATGAAACACTAACAGGTACCGCCAAAGGGGTTCCGATGGAATTTTTCAGAAGATACTGGAATACGCTGCACACCAAATCACAATGTCTTCATTTGTACCTTCTGAACAAAATATCCTTGTCTGTAACACAGATGAGAGTCATAAACTACGTAGACGCACTTATACTATTACCACCCATGGAAATAGAGTAAAATCATTATTGTATATACACAATTTTGCAATATTCCCAGAGTACAGCAGATAATTTGACTCTAGGTTCCAGAGCCGTCAGAGGTTTCTTCATCCTCATCACTGTCATCAGATAAGGTATCTCTGCCTGCAGCTTGAAGTACAAGATTAAGCAATTCTGTGTTGTCCTCAAGATCCTCAGATGAATCTTCTCCAGCAGCTGATTGTCTGCGTCGTGACGCTAGCACGTGCCAGATCAATTCCTCCGGTAAGGAAAATTGCCAGAGCTTTGCTTTTCTTTTTCGGGGCTTCAACTGGAAGAGAAGAATGAAAACAATGTGAAATAAATCCAACTTTGGATTGGTAAGACCGTTGAGCTAGAACATACATGTGATGATAAGATCAAAGTTCCCAACTTAAAAATCTACGCCAAAACATTCAAGTTCTCTCCACATTAAGACAAATAAGAATGCTGGTAAATGCATAGAATTAACATTTCAGGGACAAAAGATGCTGAATTGTTGATAGAGATGAATAAACTCATTTAAATGGTTCATAAAGATGAAGCAGAATGATTTTTGGTAAACAACTGATCATCAGTCAGCTCTTTAATTTGTTTATCGGTAAAGTATCTTAATATTACATGTGGGGTAGAAAAAAGGATTTTAAGGAGCCATATAGATGGCCAAGAGATTTACCTCCTCGACATTTACCACTTGCGCTTGCTCAATGGCAGAGGGAGTCCATAGCTTCACATCATTATCAATTCCACTGCTTGCAATCGTCATAGCATGAGGATGGGGCTCAATACAATTGACAATGCATTCATCACCCTCCATTGCCCTTAAGAATTTCCCGTCTCTCTTCCTCCAAATAAATAACCGACCACAGTCTGACCCACTGGCTACATATTCATGATTTGGCCCAATGAAAGTCACACCCTTCACAGTCTCACAATTGCGGTGCCCAACATATACCTGAGGTGCAGGTCGATCAACAGCTTCGCTATATGTAAACATTTTTGATTTGGACCCTTCACTGCCTTCAGTCTTGGCAAATGATTTTGGTTCAGGTCCCAGCCCTCCATTTTTAGGGAATAGGTAAATTTTCTCATCATTGTAAGATACAAGCAACTCACTCTGGTGAGAGAATGCTAACCCTGTTATTCCAACACTCCTATCGTAAATGAGATGTGGTGGACAGTAACAGTCAGATGGTTGAGCGAAATCAGATGATCCATCCCACTTGTATTTACGAATGTCATAGACACGAGCAAATGGACTGCTTCCTCCAACTGCAAGAAGATTTGGGTTCCTTGGATCGATTGTGATTGCATTAAGATGGACATGAGAGGAGTATCCTGATTTAGTCAAAGAGTTTCTGCAAATAAATAATTCTGTGGCTGTTTCTGCCCTCAAATCAAACTGCACAAGAGCGGAAATGGCTAATTACAAGGGGTCAGATGCAGCGATAAATGTTGCGTGTGCACACACGAGATACAAATCTAAGATGTTGCGTGTGCACACAGAAGAGTGAGAGGGGGTCCTTACATGTTGAACGAGGCCATCTTCACCACAGCTATAGAAAATATAAGGGCTTCCAGGCTCTATAGCCAACTTGTGAGCCCTTCCATCATGTTCACCAAGCAATGAAGTAGGTACATCTCCACCCTCCTGGATCTTGGCGATTCTCACCTGATTGAATTGACACATTGTAACCTCTGAACCTACTATCGCCATCTAAAACATGAAATGTATAGCAAACAGGAAGATAACACATGTACCTCGCCATCAGCAGCGCAAGTGACGATGGTGCGATCGCTCGTGTAAGGCATGAAGCGTGCTTGGAACACATTATCACCATGGCCTGAATGAAACTGCATTTTGACTGCACCTGTGTCCCAATCCCACAGCATTACCTTCTGATCATCAGACCCAGATATGAGGGTGTCACCATCTGCATTGAAGCCCACGGTGTTGACGCATCCTGTGTGCCTGTTAAGCTTCGTGTGGATCTGGAGGCGCATTACGAGCTCCTGTATGGCAGCACTTACATTAGCAAGTAGCAGAATACAGCAAATGCACACACTACTCAGTTAGTCTACACACCAGTACTCCTACATGATAAGGAACAAGCTAATAAGAAGTTCAGAATTAAGAGACCAAAGTATACATGATATAGTACACTGATTGCCAAATCAAGAGGTCAAGATCAACCGTTCGGTATTGACGGTTCCGTGATTCAGTCACATAATATGGGACCATTGCTGCTCTGCTCACTACCTGATCATGGCAACTCATTAGCTGCAAACAGATGGCACCGAGTCCACTGTAAGTAGCAAACCAGGACCAAAGCAGTAAACATGACTGTGATCCGGCACGCGCCAACTCGGGAAGCAAATTGCATCGGCTAACATCAGCAGCAGCGCTCCATAATATAGTCCAACACTTTATCCAAGCTAAATCGACAGAAGGCCACGGACCGAGCAAGATACAGCTCCAGAGTCCAGACAACGCGATGGAACGGGCCCGATCGCTGACAAGTGCCTACGCCGATCCGCTCCGGTGATGGATCGATCGAAGCACAATAATCGGGGGGATAGGAGCGGAGTAGGGAAGTGGGAGGGAGGGAGGGGCACCTCGGAGGCGGCGGCGCGACGGGCGAAGCGGCGGGGGAGGAGGTCGCCGACCTCGCGGAGGCAGAGCTCGGCGGCGCCGTGGCGCGCGGTGGGGTGCTTCCACGGGCGGCGCATGGCGCCGTGCTCCGAGCGGCGGGGCGAAGTGCTGGCGATTGCGCCTCGGTGGGGAACGCTAGCGAGCGAGCTGCGAGCAGGAGCCTTCGGGACGATGAGAAGAGGGGACGACGCACACCGGAGAGGGAGCAGATTGGTGGATGCTACCGAAAAGGTTAACCGCTTAACATTGCCGTGCCCGCGCACACGTGTCGAAGAGAACGGATCTTCTGCGCCATGAACACACGCATCGCATTACACATGACTACATGAACCTGGGCATAGTGGGCCAGCCGCACGGAAAACCTAGGTTTAGATAGAAGTCGGTCTAAAAGAGAGTTATAGCATATCTGAGTCAATTAATTTAAAACAAAGTACTAGGTAATGTTAAAAAAGTATCACTTTTATTTTGAATCGCGTGGAGCTACCTCATTTTATCAAAATTTTCTCAGATAGCCTAAATCGTGGATTGATCGCTTCTGACCATCCAGACCCACCTGTCAGGCTGACGTGGCAAAGTTAGAAAAATTAAGCACAAACTGACAGTGGGACCCACTAGTCATTCCAATAAAAAAACTGAGAAAATAAAAAAATCCGAAAAAAGAAAAATAAAATCTCCAATCTTAGTTGACAAAGAGGGCATGGACCCCGCCATGCCCAGCTTCGTCCCCGCCGTTCCCAGATCGGGGGCCTCACTGCCGCCACCATGGGCAAGCACTCCTCCAAGAGCCAGGACGCGTTCTCCGGCGCCAGCAACATCGCTGAGGAGGAGCTGTTGTAGATTAGGATCGTGCAGTCGTTCATGGACGAGGGTGGATGGTGGAGAACGCGAGGGCGTGGATGTGGGAGCTTGCGACGACGCCGCCGCCTCCAGATCCCATCAGCGGCGGACGAAGTGGGGAAGCGGGGTTTGGCCTCCAGATCCCATCGGCGGCGCTGACGGGGTGGAGGCGCTCGGGGCCGGCGCGTCCAGCTGAGGTTGGGTTCGTGCGGGGGGGAGAAGGAGCTCGGGGCAGGCGCGTCGGGGGTGAGGTTGTGTGCGTGCGGGGCCGGTGAGCTCCTGGCGGCGCAAATGGAGGCGTGCGGCGGCCACGGCCGGCAACCCCATCCGTCGACGGAGAAGAAGGTGGTTTACGGGGGCCCTGGCTGACGACAGTTTCTGGATGGGGAGCGTGCGTCAAGAGGGGATTTTTTTTCTCGAATTTTATTTATTCTGTCTTTTTTTAAAAAATATCTCAGAATTTTTACAATTTTCAGAATTTTTATTACTTTTATTGGACAGACAAGTGCGTCCCGCAGTCAATTTATGTGTTAATTGGTCTGAGCTCGCCACGTCAGCCTGACATGTGAACTCGGATGGTCAGATTCTGTGTCAATTCGTGTTCGGTCGACAATTTGGGCTATCTGAGAAAACTTCGGCGAAATGGGGTAGTTCCACGCGATTCAAAATGAAAGTAGTAGTTTTTTCACATTGACCTCTCAATAGTAGTAGTTTTATGCTATCAACTCTTTGAAAGAAGGTTTAGAAAGAAGTCAATGCTAGAGGTCACAGTACCTCCACCCTTCCAAAATGCTAGGTCGTGGTAGTCGACGTCGCCGCGAACTTGAAAGTTCGACCTGCCACAGGGCGGCATCTCTCCTTTGGCATTGCACTTGCACTGCCAAAATGGAAAGTTCGGAGCACATGCGAGATACGCCTCGCAGAGGGAAACGAAGCTGAAAAGATGGAGGATGGAGTTTGCGGTCAGGTCGTGGACCTGAACCCGGTAGAACGTGAGGACACACCAAAAAAACTCCGACGTGGGGAAACCCAAACCGCACTCGGTGAACGTTGTGAAGGCGACGACCTCGCCGCTGCGAGGTTGCGGGCATAGATCCGTCATGGCAATCAGCCACTTGCCCGCAGGCAGGAGGCCTTTGCCTTGCAGCCGCTCCATCGCTAGCTAGAACTACCGATTGTGGCGCCGGAGCTTGGATCTAGCAAGCTCGGATCTTCTACCGTGCTACGGGAGCGAAGGAAGGAGAAGAGGCATACGAGAAGAAGGCAAGTGAGCGCCTCTAAAGGGTTCCCAGCATAGAAAGCAAACAAATTACTAGGTGTGAACAACCAACGTGTCAAGATTTAATCGAGGGGATGCTCGTAGCGGGTGAACATGTTCCAAGAGAAACTCATCCTCGGAGACAGAAAACATTTTGAGAGAGATTCTTGTGGAAGGTGCAGTGTATCACTTGTCGATCTCAATCATGAAGATGAACGCCGTAACCGGCAACGCCTCTGTACAAGGTCGCCTCTGCTGGCCGGTAACTGCTCGTGATCCTGATAGGAAGTGACGCAAATTCCAATAGGAAAAACAGTGCCGCGATTCGTGCGACAAAGACGACCTAGTCCTCGAAGCGTATGTGGCCGAGTGGGCATACACGGTACACCATTCGCGCTAAATTCGTCCGCCTTGTTTCGTTTACCTCGAAAGTGATATCCTCTCGTGCTCTTCAGACAGAGAACACGCACGATATCTATGCCGCGCTCCGCTTGTTCATTTTGCCGAAGGAATCGACGAGGAACACCATGTGTGACTTCCCCTTTGGTTCTCGGAGTTTAGCTATGTTCTCCTGGTCCTACCCAAGGCACAAGCACGGGCCGAAGAGCCGCGCGTCCCCGAGCTAGCCCGCAATCGTTTTGCGCACATGGCAGCGCCTATAACTGAAGAGCTGGATATCATTGAGTATCAATCGTGCTGCAGCAGTCGGGACTCGGGAGGCAGCGGCGGGAACATTATTGGCGAGTGGCGACGGTATGTGATAGCACCTTAGAGATTATTAGGGCATATCCAGTCGCCCCCCCCCCCCCCCCCCAGCGCCCCCAGGAGCCCTTTTTAGCGCCGGCGGAGGCAAATAGCGCCGTTTTTCCACCAGCCGGCCCCCCAGAAGTCCAGTTAGCGCCGTTTTGGTGGAAAATAGCGCCGGTGCTCTCAGACGAAACCCAGCCCACCGGGTTCGGCCTGGGGGCGCCGGCGGAAGGAAAAGCACGCGTGGGCCAGCGTTGTTGGCGAGATAACGCCTTTTCCCCACCCACCTGGCTCGCCTTTCCCTCCCCTCCCGTGCCGCCGGCGGAACACCGCCGTCCCCCACACCCTGCCTACACCGCCAACGCAGCCGCCGCCACACCAGTACGATTCCCGCCTAGCCCCGCCAACCGGCGCCGCCCACTCCTCCACCGTGAAAACGCCTCTGGGCGTTCTTCAGTGCGAAAGGTCGACCACCCCGCGTGCAAGGTGTTCGGCGAAAAGCCGGCACAACAATGGACTCCGACGAGGAGATACTCGCCGAGCTGTTCGACGAGGAAGATCAGGCGGCCATCGACGACGAAGAACACCTGCTGATCTTGGCCTCCCTCGCCGACTTGCTCGCCGAGAATCAGGGCGGGCCGCGGCGTGTTGGATCGACAATGGGTCGCCGCAAGAGCAAGCCGAGGCAGCGGTACGAGGGGTACTGCATCCTCTACTCCGACTACTTCCCCGATGATCCCACCCAGGACGTGAAGGTGTTCCGACGCCGTTTCAGGATGAACTGCAAGCTCTTCCTCAAGATCATGCAAGAAATCCGCGAGTTCGACACCTACTTCAAATTGAAGAAGGACTGCACTGGCATGGTAGGGTTTACCTCTATTCAGAAGTGCGTGATGGCCATGAGGTTGCTTGCATACGGTGCTCCTGCAGATGCACAGGATGACTATCTGCGCATGAGCGAGTCCACGGCCATTGAGTGCTTGAACATGTACTTGCCGGGCAGTGGTTGCAGTCTTTGGCCCAAGGTACTTGCGATCACCCAATGCGCAAGACACTGCTCGCCTTCTTGCAGAGAATGCAGCAAGAGGTTTTCCTGGGATGCTTGGCAGTATCGACTGCATGCAATGGACATGGAAGAACTGTCCATTTGACTGGTAGGGGATGTACAAGGGAAAGGAAGGAGAGTGCTCGGTGATTCTCGAGGCCGTGGCTTCATATGATCTATGGATCTGGCATTCATTCTTTGGTATGCCTGGAACTCACAACGACATCAATGTGTTGCAGTGCTCGGATGTCTTTGCCAAGTTTGTCAAAGGCCATGCTCCCCGGTGAACTATGAGATCAACGGACACCAGTACATAAAGGGGTACTATCTTGTAGATGTCATCTACCCCAGGTGGGCAACATTTGTGAAGACCATCTCCAAGCCTGTGGCAGGAAGCGCGAAAGCTTGGTTTTCGAAGTGCCAGGAGGCTTGCAGGAAGGATGTCGAGCGAGCATTTGGTGCGATGCAGTCTCGATTTACTGTTGTCCGGTACCCAGCTATGAATTGGTCAAAGTCCAACATGTGGGAGGTGATGTAGTGTTGTGTGATCTTGCACAACATGATCATTAAGAGTGAGCGGGATGACCCGGTGCCTGACAGTGAGGCAAGGATACCATACTACCGTCAGGGTCTTTTTGCAGATGTTGATAACCAGGTGCCGGCATCATGGACAGACTTAGACTTCCTCGCCACGCGTCAGGACATTCGAGATGTTGCAACACATCAAGCTCTACAAGATGATCTGGTGCAACACTTGTGGGCTCAAAGGCAATGGCAATGCCCCCGATGTTTAGTACTATTTGTTTTTTTATACATTGTTGAACTATTTATTTATATATGAATTTGTATGATTAAACGTGTGAATTCGTATGTCAAAATATAGCCAAAATGCCAAAATATAGCCGAAACGTGCCGTCCGGGGCGGCGACCTGGGTTCGTGACTGGTAAATACGCCCCCCAGGTTTCGGAATAGCGTCGTTTTGCGCCGCGGCGGGCGCTAAAATCCGGCGTTCTGGGCCTGTTGCAGCACTTGTGGGCGCTTAAGGGCAATGGCAATGCCCCTGATGTTTAGTACTATTTGTTTTATTTTTTTATACATTGTTAAATTATTTATTTGTGTGTGAATTTATATGATTAACGTGTGAATTCGTATGTCAAAATACAGCCGAAACGCGCCGTCCGGGGTGGCGACCTGAGTTCACGGCTGGTAAACATGCCCCAGGTTTTGGAATAGCGTCGTTCCGTGCCGTGACGGGCACTAAAATCCGAAGTTTTAGGTCTTGGGGGACGCAACGGAGATGCTCTTAGTCTACAGTGGTCAGCACTGGGCATAGCAGATACCTTCGTTCTAAATTAATTGACTCAGATTTAGTAGAGCTTTGAACATATGGGAACGGCATAGTGGTTCGAGCCTTGGAGTTGGGTGCTGACTTCTACGAGCTCATCCTCATTTGTACAACACCTTGCTTTGCTGATGCCACTGCTGCTATCGTCGTGTGGATCCTCTTTCCATACTGCTATTTCGTTTAACGATTGCTGCATATGTAATTGGTGTAGACGTGCTAGCTTTATGCTACTGTTGCACATCTAATAGCGTATGCTAATCAATCCAAACAAATGTACTGTCATGATTTACATTAGTACGAATATTGCTAATTATAGCAGATGAATCCAGTTAGAAGCAGCTAAACCAAATGGATGAGCAGGCTACAAGATAACCACCGACGAGACACTGACAGTACATGTTCGACCAAAGTTGGCTGGTTGCTGCTCCTGCTAACAGCTACCCGTCAGTGAGGAGTATGGAGCTGCAGTTGAGTTAGAGTTAATGGTGGAATCTTTGTCTGACAATATGTGAATTAAGAGCCCATATGATCCACCCACCCATCTATCTGTTGCTATGCATGTGTGTCGTTGTTAAATGCAGAGCAGAGGTCCGATCTGATGCAAGGTGGTAGTGGCCCTTCATGCTATATATCCTGATAAATGCTGCACCATGTGGATAGCACATACTCATATCGTACGAACTCACTCATACGACGCTTAATTACTGAGATAAGAGCTGCGGAGGTTGAGTATGTTTCAAGCCACTGCGGTCACCTGGTTATACCATGAAATAATAATCCATCTTGGTATTGGCAAAACAAAAAACCTCTTGGTAATAATGTTAAACTTAATAAAAATCCATCTTAATTCCATGTCGGGTAAGAGTGTACAACTTCTTATCCGTGAGGTGCACCTAAATGAGGAGGTTGACGATGATAATTCTTGGAGGTTCAACGGCTAGAAGCTACTCGGCGGCTTACGCCTACATGGCTCGCCTCAGTTCCAAGTTTGGACATCTTCCGACATGAACAAGTTGTTGTGGAAGAATTGGGATACCCTTAAAGTAAAATTCTTCGCATGGCTTGCTCACCATAACCGTCTTTGGACAACCGATTATTTGGCGAAAAGATAGGGCCGGTGGCCAAATTGTGATCCTTGTCAACTTTGTAAGAGAACCCCAGAATCTATCAACCAGCTATAGTGTCTTGCCGCGCGCTTCACCATGGGGTCTTGTTCGGGGTTGGCTTGGTCTCCGAGGACTTGACCCGAGTACATGGGCACTGTTTGCCCTCAAGGAGTGGTGGTTATGAGGGGCACAAACCGTAGGGCCGTGGCTTCCCTCGCCTTGTCCATTTCTTGGGAACTTTGGAACGAAAGAAACTCCCCGGTGTTCAAGAACAAGCTTGAGAGAACCTAGGCTTGGCCCGGATGGCTACTAGGTGTTGATACCTGTGATGCCCGACCGCACGAGTTCGAGCCACATCGCTCGCTGGCGGGTGCGTACTCACCGTTGGCACTTCTGTGCGCTGAAAACTTAATATAAAACCGCCATGGGCTAGTCCTGGTTGGTCTCTTTTTTTTTAAGAACAAGCTTACTCCTCCATTCTTTATCCTCAAGAAGATCAAGAAGTAAGCGAGGCTTTGGGTCATTGCGGGAGCAAAAAGTTTGAATGAAATAATGTTGGGAGAAAAATCCTTGTTGTGATAAACCTCCTTTTCTATTTGTTTGCTTGTAACGTACTCTCTCTTAACTAATTGAATGAGGCAAAGCTTTTTCCCGTTTAATAAAAAGAGTACAGCCACTCAGAGAAATGTCATAAACTTATTTAGATTTATTTCATATGCCTTTATGTTTGCACCAAGAATTTACTTTTTACACCAAGAATTAGCAAATTATGTGTTGTTGTAGTAAAACTACATCTGGCCCGAGTAATTTGAAGTGTGAGCCTGAGAGGATATGCATGAACGGTCATGTAAGATAGTAGCAAAGTTGATGGCTTACTCCATTTCAAAATAGAAGGATAAACGTACTCTATGGAGACATCATTGTGTGTGTGTAAATTAAGGTCGGTGCTTTCATTCAAAGTTATGGAATTTGGAAGCTCCGGTAATCATAATCAGTACGGTAGAATTAATATACGTGGGGATATTTGTATGCACACACACGATGCTGTTATGAACGATGATCCCTCTGTAAATGGATCAGATATATGTGAAGCATTGGCACTGTCTCGAAGATTTGTTTTCGATAAAATGAGCTTTAGTACTTAAAGAAGTATTAAGCATTACACCCGGATTCTGCTTAACGAAGATGCACACAACCGAACTGTCTCGAAGATAGATATACACATACAAAACTTATGCAGACTATCTAACTCCATAAAATTAGTCGAACTGCATATACATATATATATGTGAGAAATAGCTTGCTGGTTCATTAGACTTTCCCACTCTTGAATTTCTCAGTTCTCGCGCGCTATCTATTTGCTTTCCTGTAAACGCTCTAATGCATATATACATCTACACTGGATCAGTACAGTCAAAAACATGGTAAGTTTTTGCTTATGTTTGAACTATGGTTTTAAGAACTTTGTCGCCGTTTCTTTAATTTGATGGAGATCGACGGGGGAGACCCGCGTTGTTTAAAACGAAAACAAGTTAAGATTGACAAGCGCTCACTAGCCCAACTGGCATTGTCATTCTGCTTGTAAATACATCATCTAGCTAGTTATGTTGTCAATCTTAAGCATAACAAAATTCCAAAATTTACAATCTTCGTGAAGTCGTGGCCATGTGCATATAGAGTTATAGATGATCAGTGACACTGATATTTAAGCTGCTATATCTCTAGCTCGTTCGTCCCTGAATCCCCGAATGAATTCGACGACGTCAAGAAAAGCATGCAACACTTTGAATTTTTTTAACTGAATCAATTCAACCCTGAGTCCCTGACATCCTTCAGTATTTCCTCTACTGGAAATCTGATAGAAACTCATCAGATCGATACATAAAAAGCCAACACTGCATAAATCCATAAAAAAGCATCAGAATGCCCTTCATATGATCTACATGTACGATATCCAAGGAAATCTAGAAACTTACCGATATTAACAAGTCCACACCGAGAGAGAGAGAGAGAGAGAGAGAGAGAGAGAGAGAGAGAGAGAGAGAGAGAGAGAGAGAGAGAGAGAGAGAGAGAGAGATGTTGACGACGGTGACGATCGTCGATCCATGCGCACACTCATGAAATGGCACTGAGATATTGGCGCGGCTCAATCAGAAACAGTGCACTTGCACTGTCTGCATGTGCTTGAGCACGACAACGATGACCTGAGTGAGCCGAGCCAATACCGCAGCTGCAATTTCATTGCTTTCTTCTTTTGTTTCTTCGGCTAGCTAGCCGGCGATCCATAGACAGACACATCGGCGACAATGGAGCTAGCTAGATCCATGCATATGCTTGAAACATGAACAAAAACGTGGTTATCGGACGGTGTCGAGTGAATTGTTGGGTACCAACTAATGCAGAGAAGAGCAGAAAGGCGATAGATAGGTTAGCTCAACTAGTAGCTTAGGGTTGGTGTGAGTGAGATATGCTTGTAGGAATGGAATGCTTTTGGTCGAAGGAGACCGATCCCCCGGCCATCTTATATACAGTAGCTGTATGCACCTATGGTAGTGACATGATCTCGTTCCCGGGCCTACACGCTCTGCTTGTGTTGGTGGCCATTGAATTCCCCCGGCTACTACATGACTTACCAGTCGCGTATAGTATGATCGACAGGCTCTCTCTCTCGTGCAAACACATAAATAAGATTCCCTCGATTTTAGTTGGGCGATCGATCGATGCTCGTCCATGGAGCTAGTTATATACGAACTGCTTCGCAGTGTTACTTTTACCGCTGGATCGAGAGCCGCGCCAATATCTCAGTTCGCGTTCGGTCGAGAAGGGAGACCGGCCATGGAGTTCCGGTGTTGGAGCCTGGAGGACTGGATGGAACGATCGAGGACAAAAGAGACGGGGCAGCTCGGGCGTTGATATGATACCAGAGGGCGTGGCGGGGGGATGCAGGACAGAGCAGGCCGGCCGGCCGGTGCTAGTGGCTATGCTATGCTTGTGGAGCTCTTTCACTGCGGCGCAGGCAGGAGGCAGGGCGGGATTAATGCAAAGGGAATCGCATCCTGCCGCGCCAACTTATTACATGGATCAGCGCCCATCCACTGGATGCGATGTAGGACTACTACTTAGTGCGTGTGTACCTCTTGAATGCGAGAACGTGGGTTGATCCCCTATCAGTTTATTTTCGATGATTTTTTAAGAAACATGCAAAATCTGTGTTATTTTCATTTGTTAAGAAGATACCGTTTTAGTAAAGAAAAAGCAGGTGAAATATGATTTAACAACACACTCCCGATCGTCTCGAGGCATCCTCGACCGACCTGATCTAAGCATGGGCTCAAGCCGCTCAACACACACGACTACATGATGCCGATTTTTTTCAAATATCGACATCGACCCATCGCTCTCCCGATATGACGAATTGGGCTTTATCTCGAAAACCAATGACTTAACAAACATCAGAGGTGCCACATCGCCGACTGGAGAGCACTGCCTGCTGAAACTACCATTTACAAGTTTCAACCAACACAGAGCTCCAATTACAACTTCTACATTGATATTGTTGTAGATTGAGTAAACTACATGCAATGCCTTCAGTTCAGTAAGGTGATGTTGTCACTGACATTTCAAGTATGACCGATGAGAGCCAGACCAAGAGTTCTCACCTTGAAGCTCTTGTTCCGGTACTGGACTAGCACCATAAAAACTTAGCCACAATGTGATGCGCATCCGGTTGACAACCACTTCCATTCATTCAAACATTAATATTGGCGAACACAAACATATGCACATACTCTACGCCACCACTTAACAAGCCTCATGCACAACAAAAGTGCAACATGAAAATCTCAGAACTTTTTCAGCCGGAAGTTGGGTATTCCAACCAATGCTCTCGTGCACAATTCTGATGTGATCAATGCTGCACTACCAAAAACTATGCACATATGAGCTTGCTTACGGGCTACGAACCTAGTGATACGCACCAACAAAACCCACATTAAGGGTCCCCCTCGTAGACCCAAAACATCCTCTATCAGCACAAGAAGAACTTATGAGGCATGTTCAAAATTGGCAATGGCCAAACAACTAGGTTTTGGGAGGACACTTGGTTAGGATCGACCCCGTTAATGGACCAATATCCTTTGTTGTATAACATTGTGCAACATAAACATGTGACTGTTCACGATGTTTTAGGCACCGCGCCGCCGCTGAATATGAGTTTCAGGCGGACTCTCTTAGGAGATAAATGGGCAATGTGGTCTCATTTATGCTTAAGACTTATGGATATAGCGCTTACTGATGGTCCTGATAAATTCCATTGGAATTTGACTCAAAATGGAGTATTTACAGTTAAATCTATGTATGAGGATTTAATGAATGGACATACTAGATTTCTTTGTAAATACCTTTGGAAAATAAAAATACCGCTAAAAATTAAGGTCTTCATGTGGTTTCTTAACAGAAAGGTTCTGCTCACCAAGGATAATCTTGCTAAAAGAAATTGGAAAGGAAGTATGTTAGGTAGCTTTTGTAATTGTAATGAAACTATTAATCACTTGTTTATCTCTTGCCCTTTTGCCCAACTTATCTGGCGTGTTGTTTACTGTACTTACAATATTCCACCCCCTACCAATGTTACTAATATGTTTGGGAACTGGTTGAATGGGGTTGATAATAAGACCAAGGCTCGGATTCGGATTGGTGTCTCGGCTATTTGTTGGTCTATTTGGAATAGTAGGAACAATTTAGTTTTTAACAGGAAAGAAAATTTTCATGTCTTACAGGTTATCAATATGGCGGCACATTGGATCCAGCTGTGGGCCTTTTTTGCTTCCGCCAGACCAGAAGGAGCTTATGGACATTGGGTGCAAAAGACTCCTTATGGTGGCATAGGATTTTTTCTACCGGTCTACGTGGTGGCATACTAGTCGGCTTTTGTAGTGTCTAGTCATTTTCAGTTCGTTGGAAGTTAGTTTGCAAATTTGATTTGCTTATTCATAAGCAATGTAATAACTTGGATACTCTGAACTATAAATTCTGTAATAAAAACAGTTGTGTGCATCACTCGATGCAGAGGCTGAGGTTTCTCCCCTTTTCTAAAAAAAACGAAGAACTTATGAAAAGTGAGATCATTTTCATATATATATTTTTGTCCAGCAGCAACCGTGACCGCGCAACAATGACCATTTTTTCTAGATCAACTAGAACTAGTCCTTGGTGACATATTTCTTACACAAACAATCGCTGAGTCAAAACTCGAACCCAGGCGGGTGCCGTCGCACCCTCAATGCTAGCCAACAGAGCGGCGCTATGCTACCACCTCTTGATTTACGAGCTCCGTCGAGCGCAACATCATCTGGGGTCCAGTGAAAATATGAAACTGATGATTTTACTAGTAAGACGGAAAAAATATGTGACCCTGATGATGGTGCTTGTCGTGCAACATCGATCTTGGCCTAAAGTTCACGTACGGTTACGTAATGGAGTAGCATTATGAACGGCAGCTTTATGTTCTTCCTTCGGGGCCCATAGGCCATAGTATTTACATCTCTGAGGTCTGGCAGCACGTAGCCTCGTGTAGCCTTAACTAATTAACTTCTACACATGTCGTGTGTCTTATACCAGCCAATAGCCAAGGTTTTGGCCCCGAATTTTTTAGGTAACCGAGAAATCCAGATGGTTACCTGACAAATCTAAAATAAAATTTTAAATCCAAATTTCATAGAAAGAGATTATTTGTCCTTTAAGGTTGAACTATACATCACCTTCTTTAGTGCCGTAGCGGTATACTCTGTCCACCGCGTACGCACTTGCAATCTCACAGAAACTTGAAGCCGAGACGTCTGCGAGAGAATAGACACAACGTCTTGTTTGCACCGTGCAACATCTGCGCACAATCACACTTGTTCAAGTAAAAGAATACGTGATCAAAACTAAGATGTAATTCAAAATTTCTATAAATATTATAGTTTTTTGCCATTAAGCACATTTATTGGGGGTGCGCGGGAAACTCGTTTACCGCTCTCGACAACAAGATTTACCGATCGGCAACCAATACCTTGGTACTAGCCAACTACATGTTACTCGCTCCTTTTGTAATATAAGATGTTCTAGCGATTGCGCATGTTGTCTAGATAATATAAAAATGATTGAATATGAATACTAGACATGTCAAAATACAAGTTTGAACATATGAATATGGTAAAAGGTTAAAACATCTTATATTAAAAAACAGAGGTGGTAGCTAACAACTTTTATTCATCTGCATACGCGTATGATCTCTTTTTAATACATATATACTCGCATACGTACGTTCGAGCACACATGCACAATACAATGCTATATAGCTCAAGCAACGAATATAAGCATGCATGATCTATCTCCTGTAGCTCCATAGACAGCCCTGTGTGCTCTATCTCCTGTAGCTCCATAGACAGCCCTGTGTTAGCTACGACCTAGCCAGGCATTCCCTATACATATTCTTCAGATGTCTTTAAATAACCCTCGTGTTCTTGCGATTGTGATCATTCGTATGCGTCTCCCCGGCCCTCGCAGAGGAAAAAGGAAGTCGACCTGCGATGGCTCCGGCGCCGGTGCTGCAGGTGTTCGGCCAGCCGGCGTCGACCGACGTGGCCAGAGTCCTCGCCTGCCTCTTCGAGCGGAATCTCCACTTCGAGCTCGTCCGCACCGACGGCGTCAATCGCGCGCGCCACCTCCACGCCTCGTCCATCCGCACGAGTTGGGCACGTGTTGTCGATCCCTTTTAACTTGCTTGATCTTAGAGCAAGTCCAGCAGTTCCCTTAAAATGTCTCTCCTATATGTGTATATAAGGGACTGCCCCTAAAAAAAATCTGCCCTAAAATATGTTCAACTCCAGCTGTTCCCCTAAAACATCTCCCCTATTTAAATTTTTTATCTATTTTTTTATATTTTAAAAATATTGTATAACTAACATGTAAAATCCAACGGCTACCTCTGTAACTTGTAGTGTCAAAAAATTATCCATCACCAAAATCTGAAAGATAAACAAAAATCTCACGAATATCGACATATTGCAGTGTCAAAAAACTCACTAATATCGGGATAGGGGAGTCTTCCACCTCCCCTACTTGTAGGGGAGACGAGCGAGTAGAACCGGGGACGCCTATAAATCGGGGGAGCGTCGAGGGAACTGTTGGGTGGTTGTTTTTGAACTTTTTCCCCTAAAAAACGTATAGGGAAGGGTTTGAGGGAACTGCTGGACTTGCTCTTATGTACTAGTACTAGTACTGTACATGCTAGAGTTTCCGCGAGAATTCACGCCCTCTAAATACTCGGTCTTTTCTCTCGTTTTACAATCATGCAGATGCAGTGTCCCAGCCGCCATGTGACGCTCAAGCACGGCGGCACCATTCTCACCGGTGAGCACACAGCATCTGAGCTCTGAGCAAGCGCAAAACTTAAGTTCGATCTTATGTTGACAAGAGTAGTAAGTGATTACAGTACTATATTTGCTGCTACCTGTGACCAGATTCGAGGGACATATGCCGGTACGTGTGCACCGAGTTCCCGCGCGACTGCATCAGAAGCAAGCTGTATGGCGCGGGGTCGCTGGAGCGCGCGTCCATCGAGAAGTGGCTCCGGACGGAGGCGCGGAGCTTCGACGCGCCTAGCACGGAGATGGCATCCCACTACCTCGCGCTCGCGCCGATAGCGGCGGACGACGAGTACGAGATCGTGGTTGTGCCGGAGAGCGAGCGGAAGCTGCGTCGTGTTTTGGCCGTGTACGACGACGCGCTCGCCAGGACCAGGTACCTCGCCGGCGACGATTTCACCCTGGCGGACCTGTCCCACCTCCCGAACGCGCACCGCCTCGCCGCCTCCGAGATGGGGAGGAGGCTGCTGGGCTCGGTGAAGAACGTGGCGCGCTGGCACGAGGACGTCTCGGCACGCCCGGCGTGGCAGCGGGTCGTTACGGCCTCTACCCGCGCTGCTGCTGGTGAATCTCACGCTGATCAGGGCGCTCGTTACCGTAATCTACTAAGTGCTGACTGTCGTGCTCCCATACAGAATAAGCATGTTGCATGCATGCATGTCAATGTGGCACCGCGTCGTCTCGACCACGGGCCTTTATTGTGTTTGTTGTGCTCGCCTTGGATAAGTGATAATATATGTTTGCACAGTTGCACTTAACCGTGTTTATTCATCAAATGTAATCTATACTTCTTGCAAAGTAAAACTCTACTAAGTGTAATTATTATTTTTGTATTAACAAATCAACTAGCAAGATGGCCCTCGCAAAAGCGAGGGCGTCATCTATATCACATTGAATAGGTTTATGAATTTTATTTAAGGTTTAAAATATACTAAACGTATGGAATTCGTAAGTACATGGTTTATGGACATGAAAAATGTGATGGTAAATGAAGTAATATATGTGTAAAATAGTTTGAAAACATTTAATTTATGGGTGGAATGTGCAATGTTTCAAAACATGTCATGTCACTGTTGGTAGCGCTATTTTGATCAATTTGTATTCTTGTCATATTTTCCCAACTCTTCAATCCAGGTGATTTACGAAGCTACTCAGATGTATTCATGTCCAGTCACACATATATTTTTAAATTTTAATTTGTCACCACTTTATTAAATATCCCTAGTCTCTACTATTTCCATGGCTATTTTCCTAACTCTTGAATCCAAGTGATCAACGAAGCTACTCAGATGTATTCATGTCTAGTCACACAACTATTTTCAAATTTTAATTTGTCACCAGTTTATTAAATGTCCTCTAGTCTCTACTAATTTCATGGCACCACAACATTTTGCCTAGTCATTAACGCACCTTGGTAACTAACATCATTCTTCCCCAATATGTTATGACAATTATTTGATTGACGTACCTGAAACTACAACAACAAAAAACTTTGACTACAATGCTATGGCTACTAAAATCATGATGATTTACATTTCATTTTAGTGTGGCGAAATATTTGTACTTTGCCATACTATTGTGACTTTAAGTAATTAACATATTATTTCAAAGGAATCATTCTAAATTCTGATAAATCTCGTAGAGAGAGCTCACCCCAAACTTCTATTGACTACATTGAAATCCGTCAATCTAAAATAATTGGAGCTTATTGCATGCATTTACAAATAACTTGGTGTTGGTTATATGGTACAACCAGATGTATTATCTTCTTCACGAATTAAAGTGAATATTGTGTTGGGCGATAAAACAAATATTTAAACGTACTAACGTGATACACTTCAGTTCTATCTCCTTTAATAAAAACAAATTCCTAGATTTATGAATTATAATAATTTTCAAGCACATCAAGAATCAAGTAATTATTATGCAAAGAAGTGAGCCTAGCTCACATGGTTAGATAAGTGGATGTACAACCCAGCCACCCAGGTTCAAGTCCTCATGGACTCAGATTTGGGTTCTTATTATTTAAAAATAAAAAAGCCGTTGTAGGGGCTTCCCCTACCGTATTCCTTTCAAAAAAAGTTATTATTATGCATAGTACAATTGAATATATCGGCTTAATGCATGCAACTCCTGCCTCAGTTTAGTCTACAAAATAAACGATAAGATGCTTCTGATTGTTGTGGGATTTTCTTGCATATTTTTGTTCTGATTGAGACGTCATGTGCATTTAATATATAGTAAATGCGACATATCTGACTACTCAATATAAGAAAAAAAACACTGGATCGACCAGCTCTATTTGGAGAGAATATTTACCTGAAGGTTTGCAGTGCTAAAATACCAGGTTATATTTCTTTGGCAAATGTTTTAAAACCGAAAATTCATACCTATTAAGAAATTGCCATAACATGCTAACAGTCCAAGAAATACATCTTAAAATGCAAACAAACTTCATCTAAATTTTCTTACAAACAAAATTAGCTTGAACCCGCGTTGGTGCAAATGTTCTCTTGACATAATTTTATTTCACCCGAGGAAACATTTAGATAGTTTCAACGTTCTCTTTAATATTTACATGGTTTCTCTGTTGTACAACAAAAGACTCAAAATGATGAAACCACGAGTTTCTGACCATTTCATCAATAAGTATTTTGTTTCCGGTGACCCAATATTTGCTAAATCTCAAGAACCACAAGATTACATATGGCAATTTCTAGTGACCCAATGTTGCGGCATTATTTTACAGAAAATGCAAAATTCATAGTAAGCCATTGAGCAACTTAAGATTTTTATTATGAGACCTAGATACAATGTACCTATAAGGACATCGATTTCTTATGAATAGAACCATATCCAGAAAATCATACCATGGTTCGTTGAACCAATAACAATGTTATATAAATTAAAAACTACAAATCTAATCATGGTTAGTAGTAGGAAGCAACAACCGGGTGTTTCATTACCATCTCGTCAACGCAGCGGCGTTCACGTAAGATTGCATCGTGGTGGACATTAGTTAGAGGTTGGTTGATGCTTCCCGATGTAGTTCCACATCACGCATGCTACAGATATTTACAGAAGATCACAATTAGCTTCCCAGAGTACATGTACCTGTGCAGCAAAAATCCATGTTCAGGAGGGTAAAGATACACCTAAGGTCGGTAACTACAGGTGGAGCCGATTTTTTTTTGGTAGTGGATATTTTTCCTGGGAATGGATATGTGCCCTAGAACATGTTAATAAAAATCAATGTTGTAAAAACCCTTGCATATACGTGGGTTCCGGCCGTGCGTGTGCCAGGCATGCATTTGTTGAGTCCAAGGTTTTTCTGGCCGTACGTGCGCGTGAGGCATGTTGGCTCTAGTTTTTTTTCTTGAAAACAACGTGTTGGATTCAAACTTATACATGTTACGTGTGTTGTATGTTACATAAATCTTATGGTTGTAATCGAAAATCTCAGCCATTGATTTCATATCTAACCACTAAAATTAATCCAGATGATGTGGCTTAACCTGGTGACTCGAAAAACTAACTCATTTTGTATTTAGTATATAATAGATTGTCTATGCCATCCCATTAGATTATCCAAATAACTTTTTTGGTGCTCGAATGATAAGATCACACCATTTCTCTATTATGCTATGCAGTTGCACAATTAAATCATCTGTAACTAGAACACTAGAATTAGTTTCATCTGTGAACTTTTTTCCAAGAGTGTCGTTGGGTATGGTTGAGAAGTTGGTCCTCCTACATGTATTTCCTCCAAGACTTAATTAGGATCGGAGCTAGGTGTTGTTTTTCGAAAATATGAGCTCTTCTATATGTATTCATTTTAGGGGTGTAAACGGATAGGATAATTTCGCACCATATCCGATTCCAAAACCATTTTAAACAATCCATATCCGGTTTTAAGAAAACCGATGGATAAGCATATCCGATTCCGAACTTAACAGTTGGATATGGTATAGGATACCGTACGGAAAATAGACTAAAATAAAGATTATCCGGAATTTAAATAGGATTATCCGATGGTTTTAATCCGAAGAATCTGATTTTCTACCAAAATATCTAACCTAATATAGCATAGTTTGCAGCTAGTTAGTTGTCGAGTTCGTTTGTATCGAACAATCATTTTTAGTTGTATGGGTTGACAATTTACTTGTGCGCGTATCTATCCGATTAATTTTGTTACAGCTTCGAATCCGGCCCGTTTCCGTTCTCGAATCCGTCATCACGGTGGTATTCGCCTCCAAATCCGCATCCGATCATTATCCGCTCCGTTTACACCCCTAATCCACTTTAAAAATGTACAAAAATATTATGCGCCAATATACATTTCATCATCATGCAAGACATCTACAACATTCAATATCCACAGTATCTGTATCAATCAGATACACTCGTGTAAACCACAATTATCTTTAAATTGTAAGCCACACGTACATTCAGTTTTAAAATTTTAACCTCTTGACTACCATGATTAACTAAATCTTTCATATTTCTTGAGTCAACCAGGTTTCATGTGTTTCATTTAATTTCCTAAGAGATACCCGTTATACCGCATGGGGTATCATTCTAGTATCTATGAAATAGGTGTATTCTGCGCTTCAAAAAAAATAGGTGTATTCTCCTTTTCACTATGTTTGGATGTAGGAAAGTTTCATGGGAATGAATTGGGCTAGCAATTCCATTTGTCAGATGGAAAGGAAATGGGCTCCAGTAAAAAATTCATTGTTTGATTGTGAATGGAATTTATGACTAGAATCAAAGGGTAGCACATGATTCCAATTCCTGTTTGGATGTATAAAACATGGAATTGGATGTTTTGTTAAGTTTGGACAATGTAAAACTTGTTAGGTACATGAAAAAAATGTGTAGATTTAAATATTGATTTATTATTTTATACACATAATAAAATTTTAAAAAATCGAAATCAAGTCACAACACATGTAGAACCTGTACTAAACCTGTATATGTACCCATCTTGGAATTAAATCAAGTCACAACACAAGTAGTATTTCGAATTGAATCAAGTCACAATAACAAAGTTTGCACGATTTTTGTCAGGTAACCTGTATATGTACCCCCATTTACTGATGAATCAAACTGTGTTCAATCCAACTTCCTGCATTCATCTTTTACATTATTATTTGCTAGACAAGATACAGTAAACATGCGGGTACAATCGCATTTGCAGGCAATCACTAGGATCATGCCCCTGCACCATGACTCCAGCAGCAAAAACAACGAGCCCAGCCGGAGCTTTCACTCGGAGGCGACCCCAAGTAGCAGCCATCAATGTTCTTCCTAAACTGAATTAAACTTGGAGAGCTAAATCCGCCAACTACTTGGCACTCCTCCAGACTAGATAATACATGACGCCGACCATGGCCTGCCCGACCTGCTTGGTCTGCATCACCAGGTCAGGGTCATACAGCGCGGATCAAGGAGCGACGTCGCCGGTGCCAGCCTTGCCCCTGGTGCCGATCATGGCAGCGCCAGGGGGAGCATTCCGGTGTCGCCGCCGCCGGTCTTCCTCCTGGTTGGGCTCGAGGAGGCGCTCGCTCTGTTTCCTCGCTCGGGGCTAAAGGAGTGAAGGGGTAGGCAGCGTTTCCGAGCCTCGGAGCTCGGAATTGGCGAGAGGGCACGGACACGCGCGGGGCTCGCTTGGAATTGGAGACAGTCTCCAGACCCATCTTTCCGACATCCAAGCACAGTGTTTGCATATTTTTGGCAGGAAACAATAGAAACTCAATTGTAATTTTATTTTTTGAATGCTTTTATAATGCACATGAGATTTGCACCCTAATCATGAATTAAAAATATATTAAATGAAACTATCTGCCCAGTCGATAAGGGGCCACATTACTTTCTTGATGCTCTATATTTCAGACATCTAAACTCTTTTTTTTTTGAAACGAGGGGCAAAAACTTTGCCCCGTATATTAAATAAGAGGAGAAATGCAAGAAAGCAAGTTTTGAGACTAAAATACAACACGGTTACTCTCGCGGCATCAAGTTGCCCAAACATTTGGCACCCGCGAAAACCCACAAGCGGGACTCATTTTTTACTTTGTCTAAAAGAATGAACGGCGGCGTGCACTTGTTGTGAAACACCCTAGAATTGCGCTCATTCCATACTTCCCAAGTGACGAGCAAGGTAAGAGAGGCAACGGCCTTGCGGTTCGTCATCAAAAGCCACCACTCATTAAAGTTGAGGTTTAGCCAAGCTCCGGTGTTGACGTTGTGTAGACCAAGCTAATCTTTTGTAAGATCCCAAACTCTTCTTGTGAAGCGACAATGCACAAGGAGGTGAACGAGAGACTCTGTAGTTTGCTTGCAAAAAGGGCAAAGACCGCAGTTTGGTCATCCCCTCTTGGCGAGGCGGTCGGCAGTCCAAACTCTGTTTTGATTTGCAAGCCAAGCAAAGAACTTCATCTTAGGCGGAGCCCACGGCCTCCAAACCGACTTGTCCATGGAGGATGATATGGTACCCATGAATTGCATCTTGTAAGCCGACTTCGCCGAATACTCACCATTTGATGTGAGCTATCTCATCACAAACATCATGGTTTAGCTGGATATTTGTGGTGAGACTCCAAAGATCCACAAATTGTAAAAGTACTCTTTTTTTTAACTCTGCATCTGTAGAGATCGGGCTGAACCTCCTAAAAATGGCAGCATTCGTGCTCATCCAATGGACCATGATCACAAAATTAACATAGGCAGAGATAGATACTTCCAGTAGGCTTGAGAAAAAGGGAGAAGAATATATCATCTCTACTTCTAGAACAACATTATTACACAAAACATTTTTATGGACAATCTGCTATGTTCAATTTGTCCTGGAGTAATACCGTGTTTCTGGTGGCAGCAAGATTTCCGTAACCATGCAAAGGCAGATGGTGGAGGTGTTGGGCATTTAACATTCACGAAGAAATCATATGCTTTAGCACATGAGGGGATATGTATATTGATCTTGGTAAGCAACATCATAGGTAGATAATATTGTTGTCCTGGAAATTCTAAAACTCTCTACAAGAAGCTTCAGTAAAAGGAAGGTGAAAAGATCAAGAAGAGAATCTTACTATTGAGCTGAGTTGAAAGAGATTTCGGTAGATTCACTAAAAGAGGCCAAGTGTAGGTAAACTAACTGCAGAGTATCTTTTTTCCATCTTCTTACTAAGCGTACAAGTGGTTTTGATCAAGTGCTTGATGGATGATGGTGTGCTCACGTAGAAGTTTG
The DNA here is from genome assembly GCA_026929855.1 of Poa annua. Lineage (NCBI taxonomy): Eukaryota > Viridiplantae > Streptophyta > Magnoliopsida > Poales > Poaceae > Poa > Poa annua. The sequence goes on along the minus strand of CM049431.1, from coordinate 69,780,053 downwards.
CTATCAAAGACCTGCGCTTATTCCGACAAGGCTGAACATGAGTTGCTCTCAAAGGACTTGACTTCTTAAATCTCTATTCTACGTTTTTCAACTAATCCACACGATGAAATCCTATCTTTCAAGCTTTCTCTCACTAACTTCGCCAACTGTCCTTCGCTCCAGATGGTCAATGTCTTCAGACTAGCCATCTGTCCTTGGCTTCTGTACCCTTCTTTCTAATCAATTTAGACCTTAAATGAATAGAACTACCCATTTTTTTCTATCTATATTGCGATGTCTCACTTGGAATGCAGTACGTTGATCCAGACTGAATGATGCACTTTGGGCCTTTAGGAAAGAGGATCCTCGATCGAGAGAGAATGGGACTGTCTATTTCACAGCTAGCTGTGATTGATTTCGCGCACAGTCGTATTTCAAACCAATAGCAGTATGCCACGTGTTTTGTTATGTTTCCCACCGAAATGTACAACAAGTGTGTCAGAATCAGATCACACACAAAAAAATGCGCGTGGTTTTGGGCTTGGGTTTGGGTCCAACCCAGATAGGAAAGAAAAGACCATGATCGATGATCTGGGCTTGATCATTAAAAAGGCCCAAAACCCACAACAACCAAAAAAAACAAAATACAGAGGGCCTGCCATTCCCGACCGAAACCTGAAACAGAAAAAGGGGCACCTTCTTCCTCCTCAAGACACCCCCAGATCCTCTCATCAAGCAGCCAACATCCCCACTCCAGAAAAAACGACTCAAAGAACAAATCCAGGGATCTGATGAATGGGAACGAAGAAGAAAACCTTCGACGCACTGGGTTTGTTTCTTACCTGGATCAACTTCATGAGGTCCGATCGCTTCAGGTTAGTACAGTTCTCTGGCCCCGATCACAATAACGACCCCAGTTTTTAAGTTTTGTGCCTGCGTCATGCCCACCTCGATCTTTTAATTGCAGCTGCAAGAAAAACTAGTTAGAACAAAAACCACTGAGTAATTCAGAAATAATAAATGAAAAAACATCCTGAAAATCAGAAGGCAAAACCTGACTAAAAATTTCAGTTAGCTTTTCAGTATTTAAGACTTGTATGAACATGGGAAAACAAAACAGATTCCTGTTAACATATAAAAAGTGCTAAAATATATGAAACACAACAACACCTTTGAGAAAAACACTGCTCTTACTTGAAAAACTGATGGTGACTTCAACACTCGGCATAGCAAAATCACAAACAGAGCTCTTACTCAAACCCCAAACACACATACCACATTCATATAAAAAAAGATTACATAACACCACTGGAAAGAAATAACTCGTTCGCATAATGTTCACAAGAGCAGACATGAACATCATAACAACATTACAACTTGATATTGGAAAAAGAAATATAGCAGCTATGCCATAACTGGAAGTAGGGCAAACATAATTAAAGAGCGTCAAACGAGATCTTCAAGAAACCATCAGAGCTGTTGTCCTTCTTAAACGTCGCAACAACGACAAGCTCTGTGTGGAGATGAAAGTCTGCACAAAAACTTTCCCAACCAGACTTGAACCTCATTCTTCCATCTGCCTGTGTGTGGTATTCCACATCTTTGAAATTGTTGTCATCGCCCATAGCAAGCAAATCCCAACCCCTCTTCCAAACCTTCAGTTCATACACAATCCTCTTGGGGATGCGCTGTACCCAACACAAAACACAAAAAAAAACAGAAAACATTGCCAATTGACAAGTATTAGAGCTGAAAGCACAAAAACATTTTAAAAAATTAAAAAAGAGAGAATGGTGGGACTATACCATGCCATTGTGTTCTATATCAGATAAAGTCAGCTTGTGGACAAAAACTACACCCAAACCAGGTCCCCGCGCTTGCACTCGGTTGTCCATTGTTGTCTTTTGTGCATCTGTGAGTTCAAGACCATTTGTGTACACAACAACTGTTCCATCATCTTCACAGAACTCAGAATCAGACATGAAAGAACCTTTAGAATCTTCAGCAATGACACTCAAAGCCGTACACGGAAATGAGGCGGGGGGGTGTCCAGCTCCACCCTAACCCTGTCGCCATTCTTCAGATCATATTTCTTTACGAAACTCTCGTAACCTGGGCCACATATATGAGTTGAATAGTACCCTCTCTTCAAAGAAAACACAAACTCTTCCTCTTCAGAGTCTATGGCAATGAACAACTTGCTTGTCATTGAATGGAGCTGGCGCCTAGCAAAACAAGGGACAGTCTGCAAAACAAAAAGAAAAAATAAACAATCAAAAAATGAAACTGAAAAAAGAAACCTCTAAAAAATAAACTAAGTTGGAGTACAACTAAAAACTCTCCTAAAACAACAAACTAAAGTTCAGAGAAAAAATTGCTAGCCAAAAAACATGATAAACACAAGAAGTAATAACAAAAGACATGACATATTTACCATGGTTTGGAGAAAGTTGTTGTCGAGGAAAGCATCAAATAAATTGCAACTTGCGCTACCCTCCTGACACTGGCTACCTGGGACACCGCATACATAGCACCCCATGGAAAACAACTCCTCTCCAGCAGGATCTGTGCAGGAAAATAAAGAGGATGACCATAAGAAGCTAAAAAACAAAACAAACACAAAAAACACCTACCTATATAGCTTCAAGCTACACATTCATGTATAGATACATAGAATACATATACAGATCTTGAGAAATGAACTACAAATAACAAAAGATCTACAACCTCCAATGTGTAGATCAAAAGACACTCATACAAAAAACATACACCTCCCCCCAGCTAGTTTCAAGAACCCTATCTCTCTACCTCCACCAAACAAAGGAACAAGAGAGGGGAGAGGGGAGAGGGGAGAGGGATAGGAAGGGAAGGACACGAGAAGACACACCTTTCTAAGCTCCAGGAAAGCCTTGTCGAAGAGGTGAGAGCAGCATATAGATGGATGGCAATAAATAGCAAAACTGGTGGTGGGTGGCATCTACTGCGCATGCAAAAAAAAATCTGAACCCCCCAAATAGAAAACTGCCGCCATTAAATGTGGATCTCTTTTTGACTTCTTGGCTGCCACAGAAAGAGAAACACAGTCAACACAATTAAACAAGATTCAGAAAAATGATGCTTTAAAAATATATTTGTCCGATTTTCAGGTTGAAGACATTGACATGGGTGATTATTTTGATTCTCTGAGCAATGTTCAGAACAACACCGAACTGAAGGTAATTTGAAAAAGACACATACCTATAAATAGAAAAGGAAAAAAAATACTAACAGATATCTAACCTTTTTTGTATTTTGCAGGGGGAATTTTCTTACACAGGGTTGCTCCAGGGGAAATTTGACACACTTTACACCCCGTTCGCTGCACAGAAAAAAGTAAGTAAAGCCTCACTGGGACAAAAAAAATATTTAATGAGAAAATTCAATTAAAGAAAAAATATACGGACTAAAACAACACATACCTGAACTTGTGCAGATATCATTCTCTGGAGAAGGCAGCTCAACAATTATCTCCCGCCAAATGCATGATGGCCTCAAGGTACAAAAACTAAAAAAAAAAAACATCAATCAAAAAAAAATATAGAAAAAAGCTTTCAAAAATACCGAGGGGTGGAGGGCAAACTTACATGATGCATGCTCTCCCTGCAGGATACTAGTTGTTTGGATTTCGCAACTGATGAAGACCCCTGGAGGCAGAGCTTGTTTACAAACTTGGAGCTTGATGAGGTAAGTGTCTTGACTAAACTGAATTGTTGAGGTAAGTGACCTGACATGAAAAAAAAATACAAACATGAATTGACAAACGTTGGATGTTGCAGGAATTTCAGAAAGAACATCAAGCAGATCGATCAAACAATCCTGATGATGAGCAAGACGAGGCAAACAACCCGAGATATTGCACCGCTGATAAAGAACAACTGAATGAGAAAAGTCATACAGAAGAGGAGAAAGAAATATGTGAACAAGATATTGATAACTTCTTGGATAATGAAAAAGAAAAAGAAGAGGCATCAACAGCGACAGATATAGAAAACAGCTTAAAGCCAGAAGTGGGACAGGTTTTCAAAACACGAGAAGAAGCACAAAATTTCTTCAACATGTATGCATTTGCTGTAGGATTCTCTGTTGTGATAGTGTCTGCTTACCGTACTACCAGCAAAAAGAGGAAGAATGAAATAACCAGGGTGACAATAAAATGCAACAAATTTGGAAGAAACAATGAAGAAGAAAGGGAAAACCTAGTTGCTCAAAGACAGAGTTCAGTTATAGACAGAACGGACTGCAAAGTGGAGATGATTGTGCATGAGAGAGATGGCATGTGGCATGTAAAAACTCTGACACTTGAGCACAACCACACCCTTGATCCACAAAGCAGGTTCTTCCGGTCGCATGCGTTCATGACACACGAAGAAAAGGCTCTGATCAGATCACTGAAGCAGAGCAACATTCCAACGAGACAAATTGTTTCAGTGTTGGCATATCTAAGAGGAGGGTCAGACCAGTTGCCATACAACAAAAAAAAAGTGAGCAACTATGGAACAACAATAAACAGAGAACTCAAGAATAGTGATATGATGGAAGTACTTGCTTACTTCAGCAGAAAAAGAGCCGAAGACCCCGGATTCTACTACTCATTCCAGATAGATAAGAACAATAAGGTGCATAGTATTCTGTGGGCAGATGCAAAAGCAAGAACATACTACGAGACATGCGGGGATTGTTTAAGTTTTGACACAACATTTCTCACAAACAAGTACAACCTACCGTTTGCACCAATAGTAGGAGTATCCCCGCATGGCAACACATATCTTTTTGGTTGTGCTCTAGTAGGGAATGAAAGAATCAAAGCTTTTGAATGGATTTTCACAGAATTTGTGGCGGCTATGGGAGGCAAACACCCTCAAACAATAATAACAGACCAAGATGCAGCCATGAAGACTGCAATTCAAAATGTGTTGAAAAATACAATACATAGATCATGCTTGTTTCATGTGAAAAGCAAGGCAGAGGCAGGATTGGGGAACACTTTCCGTGCAAACGAAGGGCTATATGAGGAATTCCAGGACATAATAGACAAATCCCTGACAGAACAGGAGTTTGAATTTCTATGGCAGCAAATGATCAGAGACTACAATGTTGGACACATCAAATACTTCCAGGACTTGTGGGAAACAAGAAAAAAGTATGTGCCAGTGTACTTCAAAAAAAACTTCTTCCCTTTTTTGCAGACAACAGCGAGGAGTGAAGGAACAAACTCGTTGTTTAAGAGAGGTGTTGGTGCAACATACAGTGTAACAAGCTTCCTACGAGAGTACCAACGCATCATGGACTCAATGCATTCTAAATAAGATGAAAGTGAACACAAAGCAAGGCATAAAATAGTCTCAGAAAAGAAATTCATAACCAAGTACAGCATTGAGGTGCAAGCACACAGTATGTACAACATATACATATTTCGCAAATTCCAGAAGATTTTGAATGATGTAACAAGACTACACCTAAAAGAGGAGAAGCAAAATGAGTTGTACCTTGTGTTTCAGTCAAAGGGTTACCACATAAAAGAGCACAGACACCGGGAATACGTTGTCCACGTTGACCTGGTGAAAGATGAATACTTCTGCGTTTGCTGCAAGTTTGACAAGGATGGCATGTTATGCTCTCACATCCTAAAAGTAATGCTTCACTTGGATGTGGCAAAAATACCAGATAAATACATCATTGACAGATGGAGAAAAAATGATAAAAGAGAACTCCCCAACTTGCTTCCAGGGCCAAAAACAGACAGCAATACACTCAGATACAATGTCCTGTCAAGAAGGCTTGTCACCACAGCCTCCCAGGCATCAAAAAATGACATCAAATACCAATATCTACTGAAAGAACTCGACAGAGTAGATCAAGTTATGGCAGATATGGATGTTGCAGAAGAGGAAAGATTGAAAAATGCAGACAACACCATTAGAACTGTTTCAAACTTCGCAACTACGACAGCTAATGGAGAAACAAACTCAGCTATAGAGCTTTTGGATCCTGACGTTGTTAACACAAAGGGCAGACCCAGGCTGATGACCATAAGAGAACAAATTTCAAAAGGCATATTCTATACATGTGGGCATTGTGGAGAAAAAGGTCATACAGTCAAGAGTTGCAACAACTTAGACAAACAATACAACCTGCCGAAGAAGAAAAGAGTTAGAAAGCCAAAACAAACAACCACAGGTAATGATGTTATGCAGTACTCCAATATCAAAAAAAAATATACAACATGCATAATAGATTACAACAATTATTTGAAAAACAGATACACAGGACGGAATCAGCGTGCCGACAGTGCAAAAAAAAGGAGGCAAGTGACACAAAATAAACAGACAGCAAACCCAAAACCTTCATTATCAGAGAAGAAGGAGAATGTCCAACCTACAAAAGCAACGGAAGGAGGTACGAGTGAGCAGAATGTTTAGTCATATTTTATAGCTCAAAAACCAAAAAAACAGCAACACCTAAAAAACACAAACCTGGCTTACTATCAGAGACAAACACTAAAAATGTTTCTTTTCCCAGGTACCCAAAGTAGTAGCTCTGCAACAGCGGACCCGGAAAACATGAGTGAAGCTGGAAACAGGAGAGCCAAAACAACAGATCCAAACTGCTACAAGGAATGAAATGCTCCTGTTTTCATACAAACACAAAGCATTGCAAAAAATGCATAGAAGCACGAAGAAGGGACCACTGAAACGCAGAAAAATGAGACAAAGAAAGGATACAACAAGGAAATTTTTGTTAGGGGTGGGAACGAATTACAAAGAAGTGTAATAATAGAAAGTTTTCATGTTTTGAGGTTATTACAGAAAATTCAGCTATGCTGATTCAGTTAGGATTGCAGCCTACTGTTCCCTTATTTATTATGCTTCAGTTTCATGTATGTTTATCAGAGTAATGAGTTGGTACTCATATTGCTACTAAAAATATTCAACTATCCTTTCCAAAAAAATGGAACTTCAGTCAGCCGTCTAAAAAATAGCTAGTGAACACCAAATCAACCAGTGAGAGCAGAGGCAAAGTCAAGAGACTGACGGAAGGGACAAATAGATCCAACAATCGAAGAGGAAAGACAAAGAGTTCAGACTAAAAGACTTTAAGAATGAATGAATAAGAACCATAGAAGAATAAGAGAAAGTAAAAATAAGGGCAAATTCAGAAAAGATAAAAAAAGATGAATGAAACAAAGAACAAAGAATGACACATAGCACTGAATCAAAGTTCAGATGATCAGAAAACGACTCAATGAAAACTCCGAACAAATAGGAGAAACTATCAAAAATCTAGGCAAACACAGTCAGAGAAAGATGAAAGATCAAACTAAAAGACATAAACAAATTTCAGATTCAGAGAAATAAGACCAACTATCAGGGAACCAAAAAAGAATCAAACTGAAAGACAAAAAGAAAGAAGAAACAAAATTCAGAAAAAGACAACCAGAGATAAAGACAATCACACAAGCACAAGCCAAGCTTGCCGTGGTGCATTTGGTAACACGGGAAGACACACACGGTCAGAAACAAAATAAAATATGAATGAAACAAAGAACAAAGAATGACACATACAAATGACTTTCAGAATGAATGACTAAGACACATAGAAGAATAAGAGAAAGCAAAAAGAAGGGCAAATTCAGATAAAGATAAAAATGATGAATCAAACAAAGAAGAAAGAATGACACATACAAAAAGGACTTTCTGACTAAAAGACTTTCAGACGAAATAAAGACAAAAGAAAAACACACAAAGAAAGGAATTTCGGAAAAAAAGACTTACAAAATGAAAACATACACAAAGGACTTTCAGACTAAAAGACTTTCAGAAAACAAAAAAATCAGAGAAATAAAAAAAGGGTCCTCCTCCTTTAACCGGGCTTGGAACCGGCTGCCATAGAAGATCATATACATAAACGGCGGGCGGAGTTACCCCGTGTTACAAAACATAACAAAAAAAATTAAACAAAATTACAACTAATATATTTAACAAGGTCCAGAAAATAGTAATTAGTACTTTCCACCATACAAGAAACACATTCATAGCAACATATAATGAAAAACCCAAACAAGAATGACATGCACAGAAGCCCCAACAAAAAAACCTAATAGAGACACAACTTGGCCATTTTGGATGAAAAGAGAACAACTTCAGGATCCTATAGCTTCTACTGCTGCAGATGGAGAACCTTCTTCTGTAGATTAGTACAAAAAAATTATACATAGGTCATCAACAAATAAAAATTGCAACTACATTCAAAACAATTAAAAAAATGAAACGAAGACAAAAAAATAACCTACCTTCATCATTTAGACATCCAGGCTGTAGAAATCAGTTACCAAACTCTTGTCTGAATCATTGTGGATATGAAAGTAAACCCTCAGACAATTCTGAATCCTTATATTCAATATGTCATGATAAGAAAAAATCTCCCTCATATCAAGAGAAGGCTTCCAAGACTCCATTAATTTCATTGCAAAAGCTCCGCAATCAAGCCTAATAACATAAACCAAAAAAATGGTTGCGAGGGAAAACGAGAAAAGTTAAATAGAACACAAGAAAAAAGGGGGGAAATAACACAATAACATAAAATAAATAACATACAGATTGTCCTGCTTGGGCACATTAGGATACATGTATCTGAATTCACTGAAGTTGTGATTTCCGTTGACAAAAAGTTCCCAAACATGGATGAAATTGTCAATCTGCAAAATCAAAGAAACACAAAAAAACATGCAAAAACACATAAGCAAAAAGAAGTGAGTAAAAAATAAAAAAGACACATTGATATCTAGAAAACAAGACATAAATGCATATACTAACCAATAGATTCTTTTTGCTCAGATGGAAGTTTGAATCCTTATCATGCAAAGAATCTAGGAACGCAAAAAGCTTCTTCTCAAAATCAACAACAAAAACAAACCAATGCCGGGAGGTGACGATTGGAAATAGAAGCTACATCAAGAGATTCCACAATCAAAAAACATGACAAAAAAAAAACACTACTAACTTACCTTGTTGCCAGCAGACCCCAGTTTCCTTCCCTTGCTTGCTTTCGCAACGCCTTCAAAAGATAATTTGATGAGATTGTCGTTGGGGTACTCTTGGTAATTCATAATAGCTTCCTGCAAAAAAGATAGAAAAATGTGAAGAAAAAGACAAAAACTGAAAAAATAAACCCAAAAGCAGACAAAAAATAAAAAGAAACCTATAGAAGAATAACAGAAAAACGTACGCCTATGATTGGGAAAAAATAGTGTCTCCCGGATGATGTAGGATGCTTCTCCTTAAACAACAAACGACAGAAGCAAGTGAATATAAAATTATCAACTTCGCCACCAGGCATAAGAAACTGCCCCAAAGATTGGAAATTACAGTGGACTTCAGGGTAAGAAACACCCATTGATCTGCAATAATTTAAAAGATTAATTACTTCATGAAAACACACAATCATATAGGGGAGTTACAAACAAAAAATGAAACGACAAAAAGATTTAAAAAAAATTACTTCATGTGGGAGGGGTTGTGACCAAGCTCTATAATTGCTGAATAATTGATCAACTCTTTGTCGGTGACTGGGAAATTGGTGCTCTGCTGCAAAGGAGGATGTTGCCCCTTCATGACATAATTCACAAACGAATGCTTTGCCCGCGCCTTTAGTATTCTTCCAACCTTGACATCCAAAGGCTCCAAAACACTCTCAACATTGAGACCATCCAACGGGACAAACTCATCCACTATTGTCTGAGCCATCAACTTGTTGTTATAAGTTGTGTCAGCCAACTTAGACATCTGACTACTCCTCCTTCTAAATTCATTGGAGCCGACAAGCTACAAAACAACAAAAAATAAAAAAAACCAAAAAAGGCCAGTGAAAAAAATAATTATAGGAAAACGAGAAAAAAAATGCAAACAGAAAAAAAGGATTGAAGAAGTACCACATTGGAAAACTTGGGTGAGTCCCCAGGAACAAGGATTGGAGCTTTCATTGAACCAGGGCATTTAGTTGCGATAGAGCGTTTGATATTGAAATCTCCAGTGTGCAGCTTTTAATTCAAAACGAGCACAAAAAAATTAGAAAAAAAAGTAAAGACAATACATAACTAAGAGAGAAATCCGCAGACACGATAGACAAGACAGCTACAAAAAAAACAAGAGAAAAAAAATGAAATAACCTGAGCTACTGCAGAATCGTGCAAGCTGAAACGAGACACTGGAGACATGACAGCTGCATTCCCTCCTGCTTCAAACCTTTGTTTAGAAGGACCAGTGCTGAGAAATTTTTCATTTTCTGACACTGATATTGGATTGCATATCCTTTTCTTGACTTGAACAATTTGCTTCATTGCAGGCACTGCCCCCCATGAAAAAAAGAGAAAACAAAAAAGTGAGCAAACAATTAAGACCTATCACAACAAAAACGATATAAACACGAAAAAAGGAGGAGAGAAAAGAACACACAAAACCTGTCATTAAACTATTCGCAGGGACAACCTTCGTAATCACGCATTCTGGAGTAACTACACAATGACAAAACAAAAAAAACCACAAAAAAGAATCAGATAAACCAAAAACCAAAATAAGGCAGAGAATTCAAAGAATACAAAAACTGACCTGGGTCAGGGAGAAGTTTATTCTGTGTTTTGATGACAGAATCAGCAGCAGGCTTTGGAGAAACTCCGTGATGATGTTCACCTACTGGGCCAGCGGGAGGAGCTTCCGCATACTACATAAAAAAACAAAAAAATAAGATAACCGAAAAAATATAAATGCCAGCAAAACTGTGGTCATCAAAAACACACGCAAAATACAAAAACCAAGTGAAAACTAAAAAACAAAAAACATACATTAATATGCTCTGGTTCGCCCTTATAAACTGGGATGTTAGCTACAGGTTGGGCACGCGCGACATGCGCACCCCTGGGCCTAGCACTTGAATTACGGAGAAAATCAAGCATATTTGTGACAAGCAGCTGGAACTTCGGCTTGTTGGAGGCAGACAAGTTAGACACACCATTCTCAGCAATTTTGATGATGCCTTCGATGATCTGCAAAAAAAGATAAATTCAGAAAAAAAATAGCACAAACCAAAAATTACAAAAGGAAACACAAAATAAAAAGAGAAACAAAGGAGAAAAGCAAAAAAAGAAAGAAAATATAATACATCAGGTCTAAGGTTGCTCGAAAAACTTGTTTGCACATCCTTCCTGAAGCCGGGTGAGAATGACTGAAATAATGGAGACTTAATATTCTTCAACTTTGTATCGCTTGCACTGCCCATTGCAAACCCTTCTCTAAGCTGCCTCTTCCCAAAAACGTTTCGCTTTTTGCGATCTAAATCAGAAAAGAATTTGATCATATGACCCCTCCAAACTGATATCCTGGGTACAGACCCATCAACATTTTGCCTCCCAAAATCCAAGCAATCCAGGTAACGAACCTGCATAAAAACAACTCGAAAAAAGGAACAAATTAAAACAGCAAAAAAAACAAAAACACACAAAAAAAAAGATAACACAAGCTGAACAAAAAAACTGCATATGCAACTAACCGTGGTAGCATAGTTACAGCATAAAGGGGCCCTCTGCCTCCTCCCTTTTACTTTTCCCACCATTAGAAAATGGTTTATGGCAGATAAGCAATGCTCGTAAACAAGCTTGCTGAAATCATGTTTCTTTGCTACATCTGGATGTTTCAACACATAGAGATAATTCCCGCTAACATGATCTCCAGAACTAGGGCACAAAAAACAATGCATCGCAATAGCCATGAAACAAACAAAAACATCCAGATCGCTGAGATCACTGGTACCACTTAGCTTGTTCCCAAAAAACGTGATATGAGGCAGAGAAGACAACTGAAAATGACCTAATATAAATTCCTCTCCTTCACAGCTGTTGCTCAGAATATCAAAACCACCAATGGGAAGACCGAGAATGACGTGAAAGGACCGCTTCGATAAATCAATGGTTTTATTCTGAACAGTGATCTGCGAGCACACAGGGTCTACGCAATTTGCTACCCAACGAGAAAAATCTGACCGGATATCACAAAGATCCAACAAAAGAAGGCAGCCAAACCCAAATTTCTCGATAACTCCCCTCTGATGCTTTGTAAGTTTCTTTATAACCTCTACAAAATACTTAAGAGAAAACTTTGAGTAAACAGTCTTGTCCACACCATCAACCCTACGATTATTGCCCTGCATTAAAACACACAAAAATATTAAATACGAAGAACAACAAACAAACAAAATAAACACACACAAAAAATATCAAATGCATCTCCACACAAAAACCTGATTGTTTGTAGATAAACCAGAGCCATTGCAGAAGTCCGAGAAAGTCCTCTTGAGTGATTTTACAGACTATATAGAATCACAAAAAAAAGAATAAATGAGGCAAAACAGAAAAAAAGATAGAAAAAGTAAGAGAAGGACCTGCTTCACGAAAAAACCAAACACAACATCTTCAAGAACTCTGGCTCTTGGAATTACATCTTCATCCTGAGCACACAAAAAACACAGATCAAAAAGAGTAAACACCAAATATAAAAACACATGAAAAACTTCAAAGCCTTTAATGACTAACATCAAAGAAGCTGGATGAAGAATTCCCTTCACTATCATCCGCGTCAAAACAGTTATCTCCAAACTCAGTATGCCCGATGTGAGAACTGCATATAAACAAATAAAAACAAAAAAGCTGAAAAAAAATAGATGAACAAAACAATAAAAAGAACCACTATGAAAAAACTGAAAACACATCTGCGGGCATGAGAGTACACATTCCCACCTAGCACACACTACAACTAGAGACTTTGAAAAAATATACTCTAAAAACATATCAGAAAGCATATAAAAATACACATCCCACTACCACACAAAAAAACATATATAGACTAGCAAAAATGAACTGCTAAAACACAAAAGGAGCATAAAAAAATACACATTCTACTAACGAAAAACAAAACATCCAGAGGCTTGGGGATCTACTGCTAAAACACATACTATACTAATACAAAAAACCACTAAAAACATACACTGCATCCAGAGCTTGGTAAGCCTATTCCAGAACTACTGGGGCAAGTGATGACAATTAAATAGGCAAACAACAAATAACTGCTGCATACCACACATGAAGTTCCTGGAGACACAAAAACAAAATCAAAACATAGATTGAGAACTGCTGCATACACACACAGGATGAATCTAAAAACACAACAGAACAAATGAAACACAAAGACTAATGAAAAAGCATCTGACGCCAACAACAACCTACCGACCAGCAACGATAAAACGCTGGGAAAAACAGTAAAACTAGCAAACAAAGACACATCAAACAACCCCTAAAGCCTGACAAACAACACCTCCCCCCGCCTCGCAACTTCACCCACAACACAGCGCTTTGGATCTGACAAACAAAAGACACAGAACAAACCAATATAGCTAGACGAACAACACCTCCCCTGCCTCCCAACTTTACCAACAACACAACGCTTCGCATCTGACGAACAAAAAACAGAACAAACCCCTTCAGGGGATTAGCTACACGGATGAAAAACATCTGACAACAAAAGCCCCTCCCCACGAACAACGAGCATGGAATGGGAGACCTGCGTGAAAATCACCTCCCGGAACGACTCCCCCTTACACCCCCAACAACACAGCGCTTCCGCATCTGACAAATCAAAAAACAGAGCAAACCGAACGGTAACCCCTGCATCAAAATAGCTGCGTGGAAAAAAAACTACCACCTCCAAAAATACACACACAAACACTAGCAAGTCTCGCACCAAACTGACCAAAACAGGCTGAAAATTTAGCGTCGCCACTGCAGCCTGAGCTTCCGCCTCACACCTGACGCTCACGCCTGACGAAAAAGCACAGCCCCAAACGGGGGGATCTGCAGAGACGGAGAAATACCTCGGCCGCCGGCGAACTCGTCGCTCTCGAGCTCCGGTTCTCACCATTACCGGCAGCAGAGCGGGATTCAAAAAACAGCGGAGCGCCCCCTTCGCCCCCACCCTCTGCTCGCTCCCTCTCTACCTCGCTGCCTCCGCCTCTCACCACCTTTAATTTGTTTTCTCTCCACCGAATAAAGACACGCGGCCCACAAATATCAAACGCACCTCCGAGAGAAACAGATAAATTAAAAAAAAAACATAACGTGGGAAAAAAGACGGGCCCATAAAAAACCCAGAACCACCACAAACAAAAGGCCCGAGCCCTGACCCACGATACTGGGCCGAGCCAGCACCAAACCGAGTTACGAAAAAAGAAAAAGAGCTGGGCTCCCAAATGAGACGCACGAATCACCAAGACGAATCGGACGAACACAAAAACGAACGTGACCGAAATGAATCACAGCTAGCTGACGGTTAGCAGAATCCTTGATCAAAATTGACATCCTCATTGTCTAAGGCATGCTTGCCTTTGATCATCGTGGCTAGGTTCACAACTTTGTGCATCTTAGTTATGCAGAGGCTATGTGTAAACGCTTAAATCTTTTAAGTAATAAAGTGCCCTTTATCAAAAAAAATCTTGGCTAGGTTCCTCATTCCTACATGTCCAAATCTTTGATATCACAACCACCCTTTGAAGCTTTTGCCAATAATCAAGTGGTGACTCCAAGACCTTCTAGAAATAAGCTAGGTAGATGTTTACTCTTTTTTTTATATAAAGAGAGGTTTACTCTCTTGAAATCTTTGTAAGGTAATGTCAATTGTGACTATGAAATACTTGATAGTAAAGTTTAGTAAACCATACATATAAATCATTATCTGTTAGCTGAGTTACAGATAAAAGATTACATCTTACAGACTTCACATGCCTCACATTGGTTACAGAGTTGTCTTGTGAGATATAAACTTTACCAAGTCCCCCTGGTATTGCTCTAACATTCATTAAATCAAGCTCTACACTTCTGAGTGCCTTTTCAGATGTTGATTGTGCAGATTTTGTGCATCAACTGGTGACTTTGTATTATTCTTTGGACCAAACCTTATTTCTTGTTGTGCAGCGAAGCAAGGCACATTCTCTAGGTCTAGTACTGGCGCATAGTAGAAGTCTTCCGCAAATGCTACCGCTGAAATAATATGGGTACATTCTTTTCTTGAAAAACTTGGAGTCAAGCAGGATTTGTGATAATTTGGGAACAAACATGATGTAAGTTAATTTTGTGTTTCATGCATGGGGCTCAGTATGTGACATTTGTGGTTTCTTTCGGGAAAAGAATCCCAATAAGTAGTATTAAGTGCATATTTCTCTCGACGCACGAAAGTTGGAAAGTGCAAACGAACAAGAGTCATTAATTCTTAACCCTGATGAACGCGACTGCACCTGATACTGAAAATCTGTCAGCCAGCGGTAGCAAGACGGAGAAAGGAATCTAGAACTTCCAAGATAACCACACAAGGTCAATATCGAGCTACATAAGGGCAGCCACAGTGTGTGCTATAGCCAAATCTGATAAAATCTGAATTTGGCTTCACCTTGTAATTTGGCTAGAGCTCTACAATGTACTTATGCTAAATTTCTGAACCATCTGGTCCCACTGTAAGCAGGAACAGGTTGCTTTTCTGCCTTTCACATGGGAGAGAGCGATGCATGCAGAACACACACCCTTGCTAATTCACTTAGAATCACATTTGACATCAGAGCAAGCAGTGGTTCCCAAACTATTTGACTTTGGAACTAGCTTCACATGTAGGGAACTAGTTTTAAACGAATATGGAACCAATTTTGGCTACACATTGTGGGTGCCCTAACACACACTTCTCCTTTCGTCTTAAATCTTAATCAATGCACGAGTACAATCCTGAACGTGTCAAGTTGTTTAATCCGTAACATAAGCAGATGTAGGAAGACAGTTCAGATTTACTACAGTAAGTGTACCCACCCAAAGATATGAGATATGATATGATTACCATAGATTTTGGACTAAATCACCCATCGTTAAGGCGCTTTTACTGTTTTACAGGGTAGAGGCGGGTGCTTTAGCAGTTCAGTTTCTTCTCCCTCGATTCCTTGAGGACGATATGATATATACTCACGCTTTGAACGCTTTAGCTCTTTAGTTTTTGCTTTCACTTTTGCAAGAACCTGTCGCGAAGCAAGGTATTCCTTCGTTCCTCTTAGACCCAGCTACAGTTCCTTTCACCGTGCGCATATATAGGTCATGATGGACCCATCCTAAACAACAACGTACGATAGATCATCCATCCACATCCATCGATGGACCAAACGTTCAACTGAGAAGAAGAGCACGTCGAGGAATCAGTAGCTAGCAACGATGCCAGGGGCCGTGAAGGTGTTCGGGTCACCGACGTCGTCGGAGGTGGCCCGCGTGCTGGCTTGCCTCTTCGAGAAGGACGTGGAGTTCCAGCTCATCCGCGTCGACTCCTTCCGCGGCCCCAACCGCATGCCCCAGTACCTCAAGCTGCAGCCGCACGGCGAGGCGCTCACCTTCGAGGACGGCAATGTTACCCTCGTCGGTAAGCCACCCACGATACAGTTAACGTTCGTCAAGTTTTTCCGATCATGATGAAATACGGTACAGTAATGGGAATTGGGTAGCATGTTGAAATGTGGATGGTGCGTGTGTGCAGAGTCGAGGAAGATCCTGAGGCACATCGCCGACAAGTACAAGGCGCAGGGGAACCCGGACCTGATCGGGATGGGGGCCCTGGAGCGCTCCTCCATCGAGCAGTGGCTGCAGACGGAGGCGCAGAGCTTCGACGTGCCCAGCGCCGACATGATCTACAGCCTCGCCTACCTGCCGCTCACCATGCCGCTCGACGCCAAAAAGGACGGCGCCGGCACCGGCCGCGACGCGAGGCAGCAGCAGCAGGACATGATGTTGAACCCGACCCACGTGCAGAAACTGGAGGAGATGAAGCAGCTGTTCGACAAGAGCAGGAAGGATCTGAGCAAGGTGCTGGACATCTACGACCAGCGCCTGGAGGAGGCGGAGTACCTCGCCGGCGACAAGTTCACCCTCGCCGACCTCTCCCACATGCCCAACGCCGACCGCCTCGCCTCTGACCCGCGCTCCCTCCGCCTCATCCAGTCCCGCAGGAACGTCAGCCGCTGGTGGGCCGACGTCTCCGCCCGCGAGTCCTGGGTCTACGTCAAGAGCCTGCAGCGCCCGCCGGCCTCGTCCGAGGCGCCCTTCTGATCTCGAGTTCTCGACTCCATGCATGCCGGCCATCTCCATCATTGCACACTATATGCGTGACGTTCGTCAGCTCCTGCGTGCCATTAATTCCATGCAATATTATTCGCAGTTTTTTCTTCATTTCCTCGCTATGTAACTCATTTCCTTTGTTCTGAATAATCTCGCACAAGTTGTGTTTTCCTCTCTGCCCTTCGTGTAATCGTGTTGTTGACTTGTTGTTGCCTTGGACCAATCATTTTAATCGTGCACAGCGCTAAGTACAATAAATGATTTATCCTTGTATTTGGGTTTGATCCTACTCTTTTGGCTTCTTGACAGTTCCTTCGAAACAGGCTTTCGCCCCGCTTTATAAATAAAGATACACCGTTTGAGACCGCTGCTGCGCTAGACAGCATAACGCCCCAAAGAGATGCTGAGACGAAAACAGCACAAAAACGCCCAAAAGAAAAGCGAAGAGAAAAAGGAAAAGAAAACGAAGAAGAAAAATGCCGACAACGGCGGATCGACAAAGTTAGCAAACTTCACGCCCCGCTGCGCCAACCAGAGGCCTCCCACAACGCTCCTAGTGCTCCGATGCGCCGGTACCAAACAACATCATCCGGAAGGGATGCGGCGATCACGACGCTGCTGTCGAGGGTTTCCCCTGGTACGCGACGGGGAGAGGGGGAACACCCGACGCCCTCCAGGAAGGACTGGTTGTACCCACAGGCGCCACCGCGTCGACGTCGGATAAGCCGACTAGGATTTCTCCCGACCCCATCACCCAGACGCACCGGAACACTCCACCACACCGTCCGCCACCCAGTGCCACACGAACGCGAAGTCGCTCACAAAGTCTCACCACGGCCAAAAGCAGAGAAGCCTACACATCGAAGAGGAAGAGCCAGACTAGGAGCCGCAGCACCGCCGACGTGCGGGAGGGACCAACCTCCACCATCAAAGACGGTAACCAACCGGACGCCACAACAGGACCACACCAGACCCGCAAGCCCGGCCGGGCCTCTCCACCCGGAGAGGCTCGTGAAGCTCCAGTCGTCGTGCTGCAGAAGGAACACCGTTGACGCTGCCGCCCCCCATGCAAGCTGCTCTCCGTCATCAATGTATAGAGGACCGCGCCATTGAAGATTTGGTCTAGCCCGCCTAAAACCCAGATGGGCCCATAGGGCCCAGATCTGGGCTGGGGGCGACCTGTCGGACCAGCACTACAACGACCACGGCCCTGCCGCCAACGGTAGCGCCACCACGCCTCCTCCACCCATCACGCAGACACCATTGCCCGGAGCCGGACCGCCACTGTCCAGGGTCCCGCGCCCCCTTTCGTACGACGGGAAAAGGCTCCAAAGCACACGCCTTGGCACACTGCAACGCATGCGAGGATGCTGCCAAATCCAGTCCCGTCTGGCCCAACTCTGGCACGGCCGTACGGATGCCTCATAACAGTTCTACCTCATACTTGACCTGAACGACTGAATTTACACAAGAAGAACAGGGAACATGATCATGTCTACCATAGATAGAATTTTTTGCAGCACTGAAATTCCAAAGTGAATTCACCTGGGATTATCAAAGTGAATTCAAAGTGATTTTTTGCGGAACAGGGAACACTCCAATAAAAATTCTAGATAAGCCACTGTTGTGTGCAATGCCTGCTAACGATTCTGGGATTATCAAAGTGAATTCAAGGTTCCAATGATGCCTTTCATTCTTAACATATCCATTCCAATCACTACGGGAAAATCTTTCTTTGCCGTGCATCCAAACCGCACGGCAAAGGCTTTGCGGAACTGCGGACTCACACGGCAAACCGATCACGGCACAATCCTCCTAGCCAAAGGCATTTGCCGTGCGTTTTCCAGAAATGCTCGGCAAAGCATTTGCCGTGTGTTTTTTCCACCGCACAACAAAGTAAAGCAGGTTGAGGAGCTGTCGCGGTCAAAGATTTGCCGTGCGTCTCCTCTCTTCACGGCAGAGGATTCGCCATGTGCTACCGGGAATCCATTCTTTGCCGTGCATCTCAAACCACACGGCAAAGCCAACAACCTGTCCAGAAAAAAAGTCCACCGCCGGCGGCACTGGTGCCCGGCAGAGCCTACCACCACACCACGGTGCGGGAGGCCACGACCAGCTCAGGTACATCAGCAGCTGGAAGTGAAAGGGGAGGTGGAGGTCTGGAGGAGCGCCGCGTTGCAGATCCAGCACCGCCGCCGCGCACCCGTCGCCAACGTTGGCGGGTCCCCGAGCCGCGCTTTGACGACGGTGAACACGTAGTGCCGGAGCACCGTGTCGAACGAGCCCGCCGCCGCGGAAAACATCAGCCGGGAGCCCCGAACACCATCTCCGCCAGCAGCGTGCATGCCCTCGCGCGGTCGTCGGCGTCGTCCTCCCCTCCCCGCCGCCGCAACACGGACACAAGGCGTGTGTCGAGCTCGTGGTCCGCCCCACCAACGGCCAGTTCGACGGACAGCAAGAGGTAGCGGTGAGGGTGAGGAGCAAGGCGGAGGGAGGATGAGAGGAGGAAGACGAGTTGTTGAGGAGAGGTGTGGATAAGGCCAGGGCGTGCGTACTGGAGGTGGTGTGGAGAGGATAAGAGTCATGTCAATGGGTACCCATTACCCACGTACCCTCCGGGGAAAACCCTGTTAGGAGGAGGGTTTGGGGGAGAAAAAATACCCATGGGTATATAAATGGAAAAACCTTATACCCATCAGGTGAACAGGTACGGGTATGGGTTTATATAACCCATACCCGCATACCCATATACCCTCCTAAATATTCAAGGACGGAGTAGGTCTCCAAATAATAACGTAATTTAATACTACTTTTCCAATCATACCATGCTTAAGCGTTTGGGCTAGTCCGCTTTACATTTCTGGTCCCACCAGCCATGCGTATACCTAGCTATACATAATTAATTGTCATATGTGACTTAAGTGTTGCTATTATATGTGTTGTTTATGTGTAACCGTTGTTGTTTACACTATTTTGTACTCACATGTGTGTTGCAAACGAGGGTATTTTTACCCACGGGTAACCCTTTACCCTGTCAGATGAAGGGTATGGGAAATAGTTATACCCGCACAAGGGTATGTGTAAGGGTGACGGGTAAGGTTGAGAGCGACGGGTAAGGGTATGGGGTGGCTTCACCTTTACCCATGCCCTGCGGGTGCCATCCATAGATAAGACCAGGCCAGGGCGTGCGTGGGGCTCTGTGTGCGTGGTAGGTGGCAGGGTGTGTTTTCTCTGGAGGGATATGGGTCGTGCGATGAATGTGATCGAATGGCACGGAATGGTTATCCGTGGGAGGCCGCTTCGTGCAATTTAATTGGATAATTTTTTTCGTGCATTCCCCTTTGGGGTGTGTTTTTTGTCAAAAATTTCTAAGTCTACCGTCTATAGATTTCAACTCAAACTACTAAGATATGACCATTTTCATAGCATAAGAACTCATATTTGGCACATATGTATGCTTTAGTATGGACAACAATGTTGTCAAACTGACGTTTTAAAACTCAATTGTACAAATACCATTTTCTATTTACTAAGTGTTAAAAATGACTTTTTTTTGTCAAGCATGTACAAAAAATATGGTGCAAAATGGCACTCATCCAAATTTCACACAGAGTATACCATATTTTATGGATAATCCAGAAATATTAGGATTTTTCTCGCTTTCTAACTAATTTCGTCTACTTAAATGACTTTACGCCGATTTTTCGAACTAATTCAAATTTGAACTACAAGTATGTGTAGTTTTCTCAAAGAATAATTAAATAATCATTTTAAGCTACATAAGAAGTGACCGTCGATGGTTTTGAAATTTTTGACCCCTTTCGACGAATAGCCATGGTGGCCATTTTGACCATTTCAAACAAATCTAATAAAGTGATAAATTTCTCTAAAAATGAAATCCTTTGGCTTGGAGAACTTTTATATGTATTAGTTGAGATGAAAAATAATAAACTTGAGTTTAGACAAAAAAAATTAAAAGAATGTTTCACAAAAAAGTGCTATCGTCTATGAACATGTATAGGTTTCAAGCCAAATGACCATTTTCACAGCATAGTTTGTGATAAAGTACCCATATTTGGCACATAGATGTGTGCTATGGTATGGGCAACAATGTTGCAGAACTAACGTTTTTCAAATTAATTGTATAAATACCATTTTTCATTTACTAAGTGCCAAAAATGATTTTTTGTGAAGTAAGTACAAAAAATATGGTGCGAAATGACACTCATCTAAATTTCACACAAAGTAGATCACATTTTATGAATAATCCAGAAATATTAAGTTGATTTATACCTAATTTTGCATATTTAAATGACTTTATGCCGATTTTATGAAATTAATTTAAATTTGAACTATAAGTGTGTGAGAGTTTGCTCTAAAATCCTTTCAAAAAACATTTTAAGCTGCATAAGTAGTGATTATGATATAGAGCTGTTGATGGTTTAAAAAAATTGAACTCTTTCGATAAATAGCCATGGTTCACCAAATATTCTATACTTGCATCACAAAATAATGTAGAATTAGTCTTTTGCCATGCACCTTGCCAATGCACACGGCAAAGAATGCTTTGCCGCATGTTTTTCATACTCTTTGCCGTGTGATCTTCTATCTACGCACGACAAAGCATTTTCTCGTCAAAGTTGTGGATCCTGATCCATGCGGGTCCCATAGATTTGCCGAGCGGATGTTCTTTGCCGTGCGTTTTGTGTCCAGTTTACGGTGCGGATGCACGAAGGCTCACGGCAAAGATAAATTTGCCGAGCAGGATTTATTTACCGTGCGCCTCAGCTATTCTGCGCGGTGCGTCTTTGCCGTGTTCCGCAATTATTTTGACGCACGGCACAGTGTGGTCCTCACGGCAAAGATATATTTTCGGGTAGTGAATGTCAATACAAAACTGAATTTACATTTACAAATGGATCTTGTACATCTCGAAAAGCAGTAGTATACATATGATCTCAGTTATGCACGGCAAACTTGCTAGTCAACTAGGAGTAATATGACATTCTTGAAGGAACCTCACCATCCTCTTTGGATCACGGTGTATAACGCATATATAACATCCATTACATTTCGAAAAAATAATATGTAACCTCCATTAATTCTTCCGTAGAGTACTTGAGTTACACCTCTCCCCTTCTAGACCTCTGCCATCTACAACCGAGCTAGATATTGTCAATTTGTCATAGATCTGCAACCGAGCTAGCTGTTGTAAAATTTCTACAACCGGGCCGCTTATGACCGTTACCGACATCGATCAATTCTTTTGCTGCTAGCTTGCGGCTCATGGTGTTCCCGCATCCCAATTTCCATCGAATAGAGGATCGCGAAGGGCCAAATAAATTCGATGGCAAAGTACGGCCCCGTACTCAAAGTGTAGCCCATGGGTGGCAGCTGACCGGGCATGCCAATGCTATCTGCCGTACGTGCCGCTCATACAAGTTTGTTCAAGCACCTCCACCCGCGACCTAGGTCTTTCGACGACCCTCATCGTCCTCAGCCTCTTCGTCAGTGACTCCGTCATGTCCTCGTGACGATCCGGAGGCGTTGTCGCCTTAGCGGCGATCTCTTCCACGAAGATGCGGCGCTTTTGGAGCCTCCTGCGCATGACGGCCTCGAGGTCCATCTCCCTTCTCATCTCATGGAGAATCTTGAAAACGTCGTTGATCTTGGCCACCTTCTTCGGGCACGTGCCGCATCCGGCCGCCGCGCTCGCCTTCCGGAGCAGCTCCCGCTCCACGTCTATCAACGCGTCCAAGCGGGACACGATGGCGTCAACAATGGCGAGTTCCCCCCGGCTGCTCCCGACGTTGGAGCAGTTTTGACTGTTTTGTGCCCGGCCGGCAATGCCGCCGGTGCGGGCCAGGTGGAGCGTCCCTGGGGAGATACTAATGGTGGCTAGGTCGAGGCAGTGCGTCGTGTTGCTCTTCCCCTTGGAGGAGGTGTACTTGGCGAACGCGTCCGCGTCGCCGCGCTTGTTGTTGAAGGCGACGCAGCAGTGCGCGGCGCCCGCGTGGACGCTCAGCACCGGCGAGTCCGGGTCAGCGGGGTCGATGGGACGGCTGAGCATGACGATGCCGCTGGCTGCGTCGCTCACGGTGCCCCTGACGAGGTCGACCACGGCGGCGTACGTCTGGTCGATGATGGCGAGGGCCAGGTTCTGCAGCTCGTCCCACGGGC
The DNA here is from genome assembly GCA_026929855.1 of Poa annua. Classification (NCBI taxonomy): domain Eukaryota; kingdom Viridiplantae; phylum Streptophyta; class Magnoliopsida; order Poales; family Poaceae; genus Poa; species Poa annua. The sequence goes on along the minus strand of CM049431.1, from coordinate 69,756,679 downwards.
GGTGCATCTGGATCAACGTCCTCACTGGTGGAGCCATCGAGAATTCGTCGGCAGGCTGCATATAACCTCGGCCGGCACGCGCGATCTAGGGCGAAAGGAGCAGGGCAGCAGGCGACCTTGCTAGGGCAACTGGTTGAAGGAGGCGACGGTGCTGTGTGGAGTTCTTATTATGGCAGGTTGGACTTGGAGACTGCCGGGGCCGAGGCGGACTCGATTCCGAGAAGGAGAAGGCGCGTATCTTTGCTTGGTTGGCGCGTTTTCTCCAAGGTCGGTTCGCGGTCAAGCCTGATGGGCTGAAAGCCTCGGCAGTTTTCACTCCCGTGGTGCAGCCCATAAGAAAGTGGCGTCGTCGCTGGCAAATCCTATTTACCGCTCCGGGCACCCCAGTGGCCCCGTCGCAGAAATGGGCCGGCTCATTTCTCCCCTTTTTCATTTCGATTTTTTTGTCTGTTTTTCTTTTTTACTTTACTTATTTAGGTTTCAAAGATATAGTCTGAACAATGTGCCAATTTAAAAATTCCATATTTTGAAAATATTTAAATTCAAAATAATCAGATATTTAAAATATTCATGTTTTGAGTTTATTAAAAATTAAGGTTTTGAAAACTAATAGAATTTTAAAATTTCCAGATTTAAAACATTTCTGATTTGAGAATTGTTCACATTCAGAAAATATTATAACATTTCGAAAGCACAGAATATGAAAATAATAAAAATAGCATTAACCTTTCGTTGGGTTGCATTTGGAGCGGCCCATGAAGCCATAGTTAAGCGAGTTAGTGTATGGTCCAACTGGTCCATACCATCTAGCAAGTCCTCTATTTTTATATCTAAATCTTTTTCCTTAAGAGCCAGCCGTTTCCAAATCGGACGATCAATAGACCCTCAAGCTACTTCTAAAGACATTTTCTTTATTATATTTTTACATTATCTAGAAAAGAAGGATAAGAATCATATGTCATCTCCCAGTTCTTGGGCAAATCCTATTTGACGCCTCTCGCGGCGCATGACGCTCATGCCGCACACCCACGTCACCGCGACTGACAGGCCCAATTGATCAATTTTTCTCCGTTTACTGATAAAGATTGAATGATTGAGTCATTAGTGCCAGGGTCCAAAGTGATATGTCCCGAACCCAAGAAAGGCTGCGAAGTGCATCATATACGGTCTTGTTCTTACGCTTTGACACCGCAAAGATGAAGGGGGCTATGGTTTTTAGGGAGGCCCCATTGAGCCAAGAGGAGGACCGAAATGAAGCCTTCTTGCCATTTCCGATGGTGACCTTTGTTGCAACGTTGAATAGGTCCTTGTCTTGTTGATCATTACGACTATATAAGCCAACCCAAGATTTATCCGGAGCCACCCACTCGTACACCTTAGACGTAGTAGATGAGAAAACTTGTTGAGATCCAAAACCCCAAACCCTTGTAATTTTTGGGCCGACCGATTTGGCCAAAGCCATCTTGCACTTTCCGCCGCTAACCGAAGCGATGCAAGCGAATCCTATTTCACGACCAGGTGGTGCGCTATTAGCGCACGCCCACCCCCTACAGGGCGAGTGGGCCGACCCAATAGCGCACGGCCTGGGGTTTTTTTCCTGTTTATTTTCCTTTTTTCTATTTCTATTTTTTGTTTTTATTTTTCGGATATTTCTTTTTCGTTTTGTTTTCTGATTTTTATTTTTCTGTTGATTTTTCAATTATTATTATTTTTATGATTTTTCTTTTTCTCTGCTATTTTCTATGTTCATAGATTTTTTTGTTCATAGGACTTTTTGTGTTGACATTCAAGAAATTTATTCATATTCAAAATTGTGTTCGTATTTTTGAAAATTATTCAAAATTTTAAAAATGTTTCAGATTTATAAAAAATATTCATATTCCAAAATTGTTCACTGTCAAATTTATTCAAATTCGAAAAAATTCACATTTAAAATTGCTCAAATTTTAAAATTGTTCACATTAAAAAATGTTTACATTAAAAATTATTTAAATAAATTCGAATTTGAAAAAAATGTTCAGATTCAAAATTTTGTTCACGTTCCAAAATTGTTCGTGTGTGAATATCTTTTTTTTGTCACGCCTTTCTTTTGTAAAAGCAGAAAAGAAAAACAGAAGAAAACAAAGGCAGGGGAAGGAGCAGATTTGTTTGGGCCGAGGGGAAGGAGCAGATTTGTTTGGGCCAGCCCATATAGATGGAAGAGGGTGTGCCGGAGGTATTCCCGCACCACCAGGTCGTGGAGTAGGACCTCCCAGGGATGCACGCCCACAACATGCTGCGTCTAATCTTGTTAAGGACTTTTATAGTTACTGTGTCAACCTTGACTAGGGAACTTTGGCGCGGCGACACGCCGCGCCGGTGAAGTGATATTGACGGTTGGAGCCTTTGCTGTCTAACAATGTACCTCGACGTGTATATTTCTCAGCCTTATATGCCACATATAAAAAGTAAGCGAAGGGTAATAGTTAATGTCCATAATGAATTTTACAATAACTAAATTCTAGAGCATTATAATTTAGTTTACCATTGTCTTAGTCAGTAGTTCGGTCCTTTTTTCGTTACACAGTTCAAGTTATAATAACCATGTAAACCTCAATTCCTTGAAAAAATAGGCCTTGCATCATATGTACTAGGTAGGAAGAATATATTGAAGCAAACTGACAAATCGAAAGACCTAACACTACCAAGTTATTTACAGAACTTGTGAAAGGAAACCGACAAATTATACAAACGACATAACATTACCTAGTTATTCTTCAACTAACTCAGATCTTGTACAGAAAGAACAAAATGACACATTCTTATGGAGTACAAATAGAGATGTGCTGATTAGGTAACTAAAAGTAGGCAAGATTGTCCATTCAAAGTAAAAAGAATGTTATTTCAAGGTCCGTAGGCACATTTGAAACCTAGGGATAGTGAGAAAATTTGAACTCACTAACCACTCCAAATAGCCAAATTACCCTGTCATCGTCACCAGAAACTTGCTTGAAAGCTCCCTTAGCTAAGCAAGGAAACAGAAGGGCAGAAAAACATTCCTTGTACACCATAATATTGAAGGAATGATACTGACAATGAATATAAGACTCCTCTTAGTTTGAACAGAAAGAGTGTCACCATGAGGCTTGAGCTTTTCGAATTTTGCACACAATCTGCATAGCACTTTATAACCATCAGAGATCAAAATTCCCAGAAAAAACAAATCGTTATAGCAATCAGCAGGATTTAAAGTAGTGGTATGATATAAAAATCGCTAGTTCATGGATGGTATCTCCTTCAATCGCTCATGGTTGGCATGTACATAAAAAATATGTACTTTGAGAATTTAGATTGAGCGTCAAGAGAAATAGTAGGAGTAGTTGAAATGTAAGCGGACAAATGTTCGCACTTAGACCATTTCAGGGAAAGGGAATCAAAGAGACAATTTGTGTGGACATATGGCGAAGATTAAAATAGTAAAGGAACAATATTCTTACATGTACATGAAGCAAGAACCAATACCCAGTTTTGTATAAACCTTCGGTGTTGCTATAGAAGCTGTAGACGTTTAGCGACAATGTTCTAGCAAATATTGAGTAGTGGCATGCTGATACATCCTAGGCTGCAGCGGTCAACCTGCCAGCGCTACTATTATAAGGGTTGTTCCGTACCATTGTCAGGCACCTAGAGGAAAGCCCATGGACCGCCGCAAGCTGGTCACAATCCAGAGAGTAGCCTTGTCCACGCGTTCGAGGGCGGCTGCGCCTTCTAGGCTCCGACCACTGCCCCACCATCCGCAAGACTTGGATGGTGGAACCCGGCTCAGAACACCTGCGTGTGCCCCAGATCGTGTAGACGGGCTTCCACGACTTGGGATAATAATCTAAAGGGAATTGAGAATAAAATGGTGCAACCCCAAGCAAGAACACACAATAACTTCCCAACAACAATGGAAGCTTCAGCTTTCCATCAGTGATGAGAATTCCAGAAGGTTTAAGGTTAACATACTAATGATCAGCAGAACATACTTCCTTTGAACATGGGAGTACTTCAATGAATTTCGTATGCCTTTATAACTCTCAGTTATCATGTACACAGTGTTTAGGTAGCAGACGCTGATCCTAAAAGAAGAACATCCTTTGTGGTGCCTCCTAAGTGATCAAACTCTGCATATTGTATGCGATAACTGAGATTGAGAATGCCAACATGCAGTAGCTCCCAATCACGACCGTGCTAATTGTCCAGGAAAATATGAACGTAACATTGCAGTTTGATTAGATATGCAATGCATAAGAGGATGACAACAAAGGGGATCAAATTCTAAATTTCAGGTGAAGATATATATTCCAAGGTTGGATACACACCAGCCTAAAAATGCATCTCCATGAACAAACAGATCAATGCGCTAAATCAGTATCCAGGAATACATCACCAAACGTAGCAGGACAGAGACATAATCAGCAAATTACTGATCGTGTCTGCACCAAGCCCATGCAATTTCCTTCATCACACAGAGGATCAAATCAGGAATACGGAAGGAGTAAGATGAGTAGGTGAAGCTGCTGCTGACCTTGGTGGTCGGGCTCGTCCTCGGCGCTGAAGTTGGAGTCGCCGGAGCCGGCGCCGACATTGAGCCACTTGCGCAGTACAACCCTGAGCCACGGGCGCGCGCAGTCGGCGCCGCAGCAGCACAGCATCGTGCCCGCCCAGCTCCGCATCACATCCTTCGCAGCACAAACAGGAGGAAAACAAACACCGGTCTGACTCCTGCCTGACGAAGCAGCCGCCATGACTGCCTCCTCCAGATCCTGGCTGTCCAGGCAGGAGCAATGGAGACGCGTCAGAGGAGGAAGAGGAGGAGGACGCCACTGCCACCAGGGCCATCAGCGTGGCTTGGTCTCTCCATCCGTTGATTGAAAAGAGAAGGCCTGCTCTCTCCGTCCGTGCTCAAGCTGGAGGCGGGATGGAGGCGAGTCACTCGTGGTGAGTGGCGGCGCCGCCTCTCCTAGGTCGTCGGAGCGGCGACGCCGGCCGGCGGACGCGGCGGGGAGCAGCGCGCACGGCGGCGGCGATTCCGGCGACGGCGCGGCGTTTCGGAAGCCGATCTGCGGCGAGGTGGGAGAGGACGCGACGTCGGAGCTCATCGTGCCCTTCGATTTGGCCGGGGAGTCGTGTAGAAGGGGCGGCGGCGGCCTGAAGGCCGCGGGAGAGAGAAGGGGGAGGGTGAAAGTGCGGTACACGGGAGAGAGGGAAGCGGAGGGGAGATTGTGGCGTGGTTGTTTTGCGAAAAAGTCCTTGATGTTTTCCCCTCTTACAGGAAGGTCCCTCCACACGTTAAATCGTGGACTGCGGGTTCAGTAGCTGGATTGTTCAGATGCTTTTGTGCAAAATGGCTTGGTGACCGGCAGAACCGGGGGTGACCGATGGGCGACCGGGCGACGTGGCGCCACGTGATTGGCATAGACGGCCGTGCTACAGTAATGCGTATCTGGGTGCTGGTTTGAGCGCATCCTGACCGTCCGACACGCCGATCGGACGGCCAGCCTTTTGCGGGTGACGTGGATGATCGATTTGGGCATGAATCTGATGCTCTTTTATATATAGGGTAATAGCAGTGAGGAGAAAGATCGACATGGAGAAGAGCACTGACCTAACGACCTTGGTGCAGCCGGTGCGGTTCAGGAACGTTTCCTTCCAACTGAGCAACGTTTCCTTCCATCTGAGCTTTGACGCAGCATTGCCAATGTATGGTTACAGATCAACCCGACGAAGTCTCCCACGGGAAATCGGGAGACCGAGGTACTTGAGAGGGAATTGAGCGAGGGCTGCCGGTAAGTCTTGAAGGGTTGTTGTGAGGTTAATTTCCGCACATCTGATTGGAGCAACAGAGCTCTTGTCCGTCGAATAATTAGGCGATTTAACATATGATTTAACTCATGAAAACAGTAAACAACTTATGACTAGAATAATACAGATTAAACTAATCATGTGATCTACGTAAACAATAGATAGACCAATTGAATCTAGAGCATATACTATAAGTAGGAACTCTAATAAAACATCATATAGGAAGATCATGAACATGTACAGTACAGCGGCAGTCGCACCGCTAGAGTTTCCCATGTCGCCGCTCATATCGTCGATGAAGAGGCTGACGATGTCGGGGAAGAAGTCGTCGTTAGGGAAGAACTCGAAGCCAGTAGTCGCGTGAGTACGCTCCCCAAAAATCTGATCGCCCCTCTCCGTACAGGATCACAAGGGGGGGGGGGGGTTCCGGATGCCTACTGTCCGGAAGACGGGATGAAAAAGACTTGTTACACAACGGCGCAATGCTCTGGAACGGTGTGAGACCATGTATCTCCTGGTGAGGGCTAGGATTTGCCCCGGTCTGTATATATAGTGCGAGTCGGGTAGAACGTGGGCTGTAAGCCACGATCGAGTCGGTAACGCCCCACGATCCCAGCGAAATCGGAAACGCCTAGATAATTAACGCGTCGGTTAATTACTAATCAATGACTCATTAATTTTTCCGGACTACAAAAATATAAACTCGGCTCGGCGAGATTCCCGCAACCCGCGGCGCGTCGTGACGTGTCGTGACGAGGCGAGCGAGGAGGAGAAGCGCACGTGTGACACCCTTCATCTTCTCTTATTCTCACTAGCTCATACTGGTATTAGAACATCGCACTATATAAAGTGGTGCAACTCACTCTCCACTAGCAGTATAGCAATATGAGACTAAATATTAGTCACGTACACTCAACCATCCATTTATGAATGGGCCATGGGAATTTCGGATTTTAGTTGGGCTGGTCCAAGTACACTAAATTCTAGCATTGTCCACTTTCGTAACTAGCACGGTGACGTTCCCAATTTTCTTGAAGAAGCGCGGCAAGGTTGGTGATGTCCTGGGCGTCCGGAGCAATGAAAATAGATGCGTCATCGGCATACACAGGGAGACCCTTGACTTGATGAAATTGTCGGGCAAAGGGTGATCAAGAAGTCTCGAGTTGGTGGCTATCAATAACCGAGAGAATCATACTCAACTTCAGATGATCTTATTAAGCTTCAGTGGCTACTTCACAACAATTATATGGGATCGGATAGAGATGCCCTTATAGTTTACTAAAAGTTCAACGTCCGAGCAAACCATGGAGGCGGGTCATCAGCCTTCGATGGATGATTTGTTGAGGTCGATCCTGATAATATACGTGCTGTGGAGCGACCCGCAGTAGAGGTAGTCCCCGACCTTGAGCCAGCCGGTGGAGAGCGCGAGTTTTGGGTCAGTGTACATCGTCACCGGCTCCCCGTCCAGGGCCACGCTCATAGCTCCGCCGTGTCTCAGGTTTTGCGGCACCTTAACGACGTACGTGTCCACCACGTACACCAGCTTCCGCACGAAGGTCGACCTCATCAGCACATCCCACTCCAATGTCCTCCCTGCCGAGAGCGCGATCCAGTAACGGCCCTCTCCGTCGTACCGGATGTTGTCGGGGTACCCCGGCAGGCTGTCGATGAACCTCTCCACCGTGCCGGCCTTATCGCCATTGATGTGGTACCTCGAGCACCTCCTCCTGCAACCGGCAGCGATGGCGTCCGACGTCAACGGCAGCAATGTGGCGACGTGAAAGGGCTGTACGTACGTGGTATATATAGGTACAACGGGCAGGTGCTTACATAACTGTCTCGCAGAAGATGAGGGAGTCCTGGTCCGGCGCCACGGCGACGCCGTTGGCGAAGTAGAGGTCGCGGGCGAGCACTGCAGTCCGGCGTGTGGAGGGGTCGAAGCTCAAGAGCCGGCCGTGCGGCCGCGCCTCCAGTACATCCACCATGAACTGCGCGAGGCTGTACTTATACGAGGCGTCGGTGAAGTAGATGGTGCCGTCGGCGGCGACGTCCACGCCGTCAGTCAGGGCGAACTTGAGGCCCTCCGCCGCGTCCGTCAGCAGCTCCACCGTCTTGTCCGGGCTCACCTTCAGCAAACCCTGCCAAAGCCAATTCCAACAATCGGTCATCTCTGAATAATCAGTAGTAACTGCTGGACTACTACTGTTTAGCTAATCTCCTAATGATGGAAGTCCACTATATATAGGTGTGTTCCCATCAAGAGCTTCATTGTGTTGTTCAAGTGTCAGGGGTTGCCATTGTTGGGGGTTGGGAGAGCTTGTCAGTCAGCCTATGCGTTTGTGGGGTTTTCTTTATTTGTGAGTACTGAGTAGTTGTTTTTGTCCGGTTTCTGTAAGTTGACAACAAAAAATACCTACGTTTCAAAAAAAAAATTCCACTCATGTCTGATGCTCCTCGTTTGGCCATTCCGTGATCTGTGATTGCTGAAAAAAATCTAAAGATTTTTCGTATTGTTATTCCTTCACTAGCACAGGGGCCCTTGCATTTTCATCACCTTTAACATATTAAAAGAATTATTTATTTTACTCTAATTGTATAATATATGAATATATAATTATGTTATGAAGAAGACATAAAACATGATTATGAATAACTTTATTAAAACATGACATCGATAATACATTGATTGTTTAACGGTGTCCGGTTTATTTATACCATCGTTTGCGGAGTTGCGAAAAGTTCAGAAAAAATCCCAATTATTTTCGAGGTTTAAATAATGTTATACATCATTCATGAATTCCAAAAAAATGTGGAATGAGTTTTATTAGTTTTAATAAAGTACTTCCTCCATCCAAACGTACCGTAAGGCGCGATTTATTATAAAACAGTCTTAGATGAATTATTTTGACCACTAATATAAATAAAATTATATGGACCGAGAATGTATAAATGTTATTGTTGTATTTGTTTTGAAAAATCATATCATTTATTTATCTATATACTAATTTTTGGAAAAATGATAAGGACACTTTATAGTGAAACTTGGAAGTTCTTGACAACCGAAGATCAAGGTTGTCTCGCATTTTAGGAAGGAGGGGATTTTTTTTGGTAAATGTTGCGTGTAGAGATGCAATGTATCAAAAAAAGTTTGAAAGCTTAGAAATTGTGTACCCTTATTTTGTTTTGATATTTATAATTTAATCTACATAAATAGATATAAAATCATGACAAAGGAAAACAAAACATTAGCATTCCCTTCTGCCCACTACTTGACATGACTTGACCTTCCTCACCTTTGTTATCTTGGTTTATTTGTTTTGGTAATTTATTGGTAACGTCCTTACTTGTCTATGTGCATATTTCTTCTAAGATGTCGAGGTAATAGGATATGCTTGAGTACTATGATCATTTAAACTATTTTTTTTGTAAGACATAAGTCATGGAGAAGCCAATCACATCCAACAAAACTAAAAGTTTCCCCTTAAAGGCTTTAATTAATACATAGATTTATTTTATTTGTTTGCCTTTCATTTCCCAAACTTTTTGATTATACACTTGCTCCTCTATAAGACATTTGTTCGGGACTGTAATGCCCCCTCAAGGTTTGAGTAAAACTTTAATCAATAAATTAAGTAACATAATATCATTTATATGTCACAAAATAGAGACTAAATATCAATCGGTGGCTAATTTCGTTATTTGAGTGGCTTGGAGTCCACATCTACATTTTATATTTCATATGATCAAATTATTTCTTGCATCCAATGAAAAAATGATTTCTCGCAAATGTTTACATGTGTTGGTGAATTTAAAATATATGGTGAATTTAAAATATATTATTGTTGTACCTCTTCTCAGATTGTTTCTGCTTTAAATAATCAGGACGGTACTTTAACATTAGTCATGTACCTTATTTTTTGTAAATAATCATAATTTGTAGGTTCCCCAAACTTGACCTCTTTAAGATGTAACACACGCGATTCAGAGACATATCAATTTACTATTGTTGTTATCATAAACCTTGTCAAACTGCAACATTATTGATATAAATCTTGGCTGAATTAGCACAATTAGCGAAGAATAATTTAGTGTTGATGTCTACGATTGCAATTAAACTAAAAATCTACCTACATCAAATGCTCGATCACTGGCTTTTAAATTTGCTCACAACTTGATCAAAACGTGACAACGGCAACTCAAAGCACGCTTTGGTGCTGTGAATGTTAGTTCATAGCACACAACTAACAATGTACAATATGTAAATTTGAGTACTACTTACAGTGGTCGAGTGCAAATCCAATAACATAACATTGGGTTCGTAGTTCCAAGCAGCACACATATTTTCTAATGGCCAGAATTGATACCAAGGATTTTTGTCGGTATCTCTTACTCGGGAGGTCGACTGCCAGCTCGGTCATGGAGGCAAAAGGGCCAACTTTTACCTTGTCGTGGATGTAGATTCTAGTTAAAATTCATGCAGCTTAACGATGGGTATGCGACCACCGGCAACCACCGACATTGACCGGTTCATCCGTAAGACCAAAAAGACATCTCCTTTCGTCAGGTACTATATCCATTGCTAGATGAGGATGTGGCGCTCTAGTTTAGTTTTGGCTTCGTGTGTGTGACGCGGCAGCACTTGGCATATAACTTCAAAGGATGTTGTTATTGTCCAAATTAAAAAGAGGCATCCTTCCGATCTGGACATGCGGAAAATTAAAAAGATCTGGAGGCAAGCACTACACGATCTTGCTATTGTCCAAATTAGGGAGCTGAGAAGAATAGATCGTACCAATCCACGTTTGGGGAGAAGAATTCGTAGGGGTTAGCTGCAGGATTCCATGGCTGCTTGTCCGTCCCCGGAGCTTGACTCGGCGAAACGCCTGTCCTGGGGCGGGGAACGGCGACAGCGTGCTCGGCGGCAGTCAGCTGTGGAGCCTCCCTTGGCGGCGGTGCAGGGACGCGCGTCGATTTGTGCCCCATCTCTACAAGAAAGCAAGCACAAGATACAGGGCAACAAGTGCATCTGGGGGTATTCTGGTTTTGTGGAAAGCGGTGGTGAAGAAGAGGTGGAGAACGAGCATGTCGTGGAGATTTCCTTCGCGCGCGAGGCAAAATTTCGCGGGAAAGGATAGACGAGGAAGACGGGATCCCATCTCTCACCCACGACTAGCGACGACCTCGGTACAATGGGGAACAACCCGTCGGTAGCAGCGATTTTTACGGCAATCGACCGTCTTTATTTCTATCGACGGACTGCCCCGTTTCTGCTTCTCTCTCTCCCCACGTCGTCCAATTTTCCTACGTGCCTTACGTTACAGACAGCTGACTAGACACCACTGTACATGCCCTTATGCGTCTATAGGTCCATTAGAATTTGTAGGCCTCCAGATCTGCCGTAGCGGTCAAAAACATTATCCATAAGAATGTCATGTACGTAAATTTGAATCCCATGCTGACTGATCGTGATGGATTAGCTTAGCTTATTGGAACAGCCGATCGGTCGGAGATTTGTTTTTTCTGTTCCGTACCAGTTTGTTCGGAATGGCCCGGAGATTTGCCTTTCCTTTTTCTTTTCATGTACTGTACGTGTTAACCGTTTTTTTAGATTATGTGTTAACCGATCCACGATCCATTAGGCTAGCTTTTGTTCGGAACGGCCGGCCGGCGGCCGGGAACTTGCTTTTTTCCACGTACGTGTTAATTGTAAACATATTTGTGTACAACTTATGTTGTACGTAACAATTTTGTATTTTAATCTCAGCCGTTATATTTAGAATCAATGGATGATACTATTTTTAGCCTATGTGGATTAATCTGGTGGATCGAAAAACTAACTCATTTTGCTTTTAGTATATAATAGATAGATTATGGGAGTCAACTAACGCATGTAGGTGATACTTCACGTTTGTCTTGTCGCCACTCACCATCAAGCTGCTGTACCACGACGCGATCTACAGGTAATTAAGGTCGAGAATGACTGGATTGTCTGGTGCGATTTGATGGGACATACAGTACTTGCCGACGAGACAACTGACAAACATGTCCTTTTGGCTGAGATTTTGCCAAGGATCGTCTCAACTCTCAACGACTCGACATACAAACAAAGCCCAAGAATTAGTTCCTCAGCTAACCTACTTTTAAGCGGGAAATCAATCCTCCCTATTCTATCTTCGACTGCTGAGACTAATCCAATTAGTCTGATTGAGATATCGGGAAAGAACAGCATTAGGAGGCGGAGGAATTGACTCACCTTATCCGCGTCCGCCACGACAAGCCCGCCGTCGCCGGCAAGTACGACGCCGAGCGGGCGGCCGCCGGTGTAGGCCCAGTCCTCAACGTCCCCGCCGGGCACGCTCACCCTTCGGATCCACCCGTCGGAGCAGCCCGTGTACAGCCACCCGCCGGTGGCGTCGTACGCCAGGTCCTCGGGGCCCGGGAGCTGCCCCTCCCCGACCCGCTCGCTCGAGGCCAGCACGCGCGCGTCGTGCCGCGGCGCGTACACGTCGGCGCCGAAGCTGTACTCGGGCGGCACCGGCGCCGGCGAGAAGTCCTTGGGGCTGTACAGCGCGACGGAGAGAAGCACCGGCGCTAGCACCAGCAGCACGGCCTTCGCGGCGGCGACTCCTTGCCCCGTCGCCATGGCAGAGAGCTGGGAGCCTGGGAGAGCTCGAGAGTCGAGTCAGTGAATGACGTATCAATGGAGAGAGACCTTGCACGTATTGTATCTAAGCAGGCTCCGATCCTGTGACCTGTTAGTCTGACTTTGGCCCGGAACCTTGTCGTATTTCTAGCGTTTGCTCTACTCCCTCCTAGTCTGCTAGTCATTTCAACCAGTTTTGTTTATGGGAATATGGAGGTTTTATGGTACCCCAAAATGAATAACAGCCCTCCAACATCGTCCATCCAAAGGTTCACATCAATTCATACTAGTATAAGAACAATGACTAGTATGATTGATACTAGTGTCAAAATTGCTAGCGCATAGAAGATGGGCCTGGCCCAAGACCAGCCCAAGACCTTATGTGCGCTTTGCTTTTGTTTTCAGTCGAAACCTTGAGAATCGCAGGCTGCCGTCGAGCGGCGCTCATGAGGATCCGCAGGCTCGGCTGTTGGCCATCTGCAAGTAGTCAAGACAAATGATGCTCTGATCCAAGCCGTGATGGAGGCCGTCACTGATCATCCTACGAGGGCACCGCCCAGCCGCCTGAAGATCCCGTTTTCGAAGTACCTGTTCCACAACGCTGACCTGAGGCTGCAACAGACAATGGCCAGGAATACGAGGCGCTACGTTGCTGTCGTGGAGTCCGGCGGAAGCTGACGGTCTGCACGACTGCACCCATGCATCTCCACACGTGGTGGTGCTCATGAGTGATGCCCCAGCGGTCACGGCCGGCAAAGCCACGCATGAGATCAGTGTGATGTGTGCTGCTTGGAGATAAAGATCTATCTAGCTAGTTAACGACGCATGTTCGTTCATATACTGACTGTTTGGTTGGGGTAAAACATGGAGAAAATGTTGGATGGACCACGCCTAACGAGCGCGCGGAGGAGGGTGCTCATGGCATGGGAGCTCCAGCACCACGCCACCACCAACGAATCGTCACCGTCTCCGGAGTCCGGAGAAGCCGGACCATTGAACAGGCTAGTGCCGCCCTACCCTAGATGGCACACATGACGGATGGTGAGTCGCCGGCGCCATCTCGCCGGGTCCTCCAACGTGCATGCCCCGAGATGGCGAGATGGCTAACTGAGGGTAGAAGGCCAATAGAGCCTTGGCCATTGCAGCTTCGGCCGGGCCATGTCGAGGAAGTTATCTATGGCGTTGTTTTTCCAGTGAATTATTGTTGATGGGCTCGCTGGGCTTAATCTCGGACTCTAAATCTGAACCGTCCAAGAAACCATACTAGTCCCTCTCCTAGCACTAGTAAAAGGTACTGTAAAAGTTGCCTTCAATTTTACACAGCTTATGCTATGTCTTGTTTCTATCTTACAAAAGGTTTTTGTGATGAGCTTAGTGCGATGATTGCAAGGTATTGGTGGAGTCAACAAGAGAAGGAGAACAAAATCCATTGGATTGGTTGGCAGACCTTAATTTTTCCTAAAGGAGAAGGAGGGTTAGGCTTTAGGGATCTTCATAGTTTCAATATTGCTATGCTTTCTAGACAGGCGCGGCGACTTCTTCAAAATCCGGACAGTTTATGTGCGCTTGTTCTTCGTGCAAAATATTATCCGAATGGACAACTTGTAGAGGCAAAGTCTGTTCATGGGATGTCGTATGCGTGGAGAAGTATTTTGCATGGTGTAAGCTTGATTAAAGATGGAGTGATTCGGAGGATAGGAGATGGAACAAAGGTGAAGATATGGGATGATCCATGGGTTCCGAAGCTTTGGTGTAGGAAAATTGCTACCCCACGTAATGGCAATCTACTAACCAAAGTATCTGAAATAATAAGTCCTATTACAGGCCAATGGGATGAACAACTTGCGAGAGACACGTTTACACAAGCGGATACGGAGATGATTTTAGCAATTCCTTTGAGAGAAGGGGCGGTGGATTTTTACGCTTGGCACTTTGATAGTAAAGGTGTACATTCGGTTAAGCAAGCGTATAAATTGCATCGAGATATGGTTCTCCGAGATAGTAGCAGAGGTGGAGAATCTAGCTCAAGAATACCCAGTCCATGGGGGGTAATGGCGATCAGAGGTGGTTGAGAATTTGGATATTACCGTGTCCAAATAAATTACGTATGTTCACGTGGAGGCTGACACATGATTCTTTGGCGCTGCGGTCTAATCTGATACGGAAAGGCATCCCTATAGAGGATACGAAGTGTGTCATATGTGGAAAGGCTGAGGAGGAGGGTGGCCATCTATTTCTCCGCTGTTCGAATTTTAAGGAGGTTTGGAAAGAAATGCATATGCTGGACATAAGGAGTAAGTTGCTACAGTGGAATAGTATCCATGACGTATTAGACGAGCTATGGAAATTATCTGAAGTTCAAAGGGTGGAGATCATTGCTCTCTGGTGGACTTGGTGGAATTTAAGAAACAAAATAAGAGAGGGCGGAGAAATGATTGCTGCAAACATCATTGCCTTTAGAGCTAGGAGTCTTGCAGCAGATAGTTTGAGGTACTGTAAATCGGAGAAAATTGCTTCTGAAGCTAAACCATACATATGGAATCTGCCATCTCCTGGAAGATTGAAGTTTAGTATTGATGGTGCTTTTAAGGATGGAGAAACGCATGGCGGATGGGGAGTAGTCGTGAGAGATGATGAAGGTGATGTTCTGGCTGTAGCAGCGGGTCGAGCTGAGGGTATTCGGTCGGCGTTTATGGCGGAGATGAAAGCAATGGAGCAAGCAATTAGTCTTGCAACTAGTCTGGGAGCCATTCAAGTGGAGTTCAAAACAGATGCACAGCTTGTGATGTATGCTATGAATAATGCTGAACCAGATTTCTCTTCAGAAGCTGCTGTTATTCAGGACTTAAAAGTACAACGCAGAAATTGGTTCTCATTTTCATATGTCATCTCGTGTAGGAGAGAAGTTAATACTGTTGCCCATGAATTTGCTAAGATAGGAGCTAAATGTAGTCCAGGTATGATGCATGTGTGGGAGTCTTTTTTTTTGAAACTTTTATGGGGGCAAAAGCCTTGCCCCCTTTAATTAAATAAGAAGGAGAGTGTTACAACATCCAGAAAGTTTTACAACGGGACTACTCTCCCGGCATTATTTGGCCCAATTTTTTAGCGCCGGCGATCACCCAAAGGCGACACTCACGCTTAATCTTATCTAACAAAACTTGGATGGGGGCGTGTTTGTGTTGAAAAATGCGGGCGTTGCGCTCATTCCAGACTTCCCAAGAGACAAGAAGGGCAAGGGAAGCCCAAACTTTCCTCCTAGAGACATGAAGCCACCAATCATGGATGCCCGTCGTGGGCCAATTGTTGATATGAAGGTCATGGAGGCCTAGCCAATGCCGGATGTTCTCCCAAATGCGCCAAGTGTAGCGGCAGTTGACAAGAAGGTGGTTTATAGACTCCGGAGCTCTCTTGCAAAGGGGACAATCACCACAATTAGGCCACCCGCGCTTGGCCAAGCGGTCCGACGTCCAAAGCCTATCATGCGAGGCTAGCCATGCAAAGAACTTTACTTTGGGAGGCGCCCAACTCTTCCAAATCTTCGTGGTGATCTCGTTTGTAGTTGCACCTAGGAATTGTGCCTTATAAGCCGAAGCCGCCGTATACTTCCCGCTAGCCGTAAGCTTCCACGTGATCTCATCTTGCGTTTCCTCGTCAAGTTGCACATTGGATAGGCATGACCAAAGCTCAAGGTATTGTGCAATGTGGTGTAGGGACATCTCCTCAATTATTGTGATTTTGCGAACCCAATTATTGTTTTCCAAGGCTTTCTTGACGCTCCACTTCTTGTAAGTGGAGATTTCGTAAATGAGGGGGGCGATGTCTTTTAGCCTCTTGCCATCTAGCCAAGGAGCTTCCCAAAACGAAGTCTTTGCTCCGTCACCCACCGTGATGGTGGTGGCGGCGTAGAAAAGGTCCATATCTTCTTTGGTGCAAGGGTTTCCCGATCCAATCCAAATTTTTGAGGCATCCGTCCACTAAGCCATGGCCATCGCAACCGGAGAGCTCTTGCAAATTTCTCGGTGTTGAGAACCCCAAGTCCCCCATGACTCTTGGGCCTACACACAAGGTTCCAATTCACCTTGCACTTAGCTCCGGTGGTTTTGTCTTTGCCCGCCCATAAGAAGGCTCGCTCAAGGTTGTTGTGGAAGGTTGATGTCCCGGCGGGCATGAGGAGAGGTGTCAAGTGGTAGATAACTTGCGAGGTGAGCACGGACTTGATGAGGGATGCACGGCCGATCGTGGTAATTAGGTTTCCATTCCAAGAGGGGAGCTTCCCGGCGATCTTGTCCTCTAAAGGTTGGAAATCCGCTCTCTTGAGGCTCCAAACCGAGAGGGGTAATCCAAGGTAGCGCAAAGGGAAGGTGGTGCGGGTCGCCGGGATGTTCTCAAGCACGTCATCAAGGTTAATGTTCCCACACCTAATTGGCACAACGTAGCTCTTTTGGAAATTGGTGCAAGGCCGGTGACTTCTCCAAAACCTTCAAGAATGGCGGCAAGGTTGGATATGTCTTCCTTGTAGGGTGCCACGAAGATGGCCGCATCATCCGCGTAGAGGGAGGCTCTCAAAATTGTCCCTCGTCCCCCAATCTTGTGTAGTAGTCCATTTTGGGTGGCGATGTCGAGGATTTGCGTGAGGGGGTCAATGGCGAGCACAAAGAGGAGCGGTGAGAGGGGGTCCCCTTGTCGTAGGCCCCGACCATGGGCTAGAGGGAGGCCGGCCACCCCATTAAGCAAGACCCTAGATGTGGAGGTTGAGAGGAGGGCGGCGATCCAATTGCGAAACCGGCTCGGGAAGCCACAGTGTTGAAGCAACTCTAGGATGTAGTCCCATCGAATGGAGTCAAACGCTTTGCGGATGTCGAGCTTGAAGAGAAGTGAAGGCCTCTTTCTTTTGTGTAGACGTGTTGCAAGGTTCTTAACATAGAGGAAGTTATCGTGGATACTTCTCTTTTTTATGAAGGCGCTTTGCGCATTGGAGACAAGATCATTCATCAAAGGGGCAAGACGAAGGGCGAGCGTCTTGGTGATGATTTTTGCGATTGCATGAATGAGGCTAATGGGTCTAAAATCGGAGATTTCCTCGGCGCCATCTTTTTTCGGAATGAGGGTGATGTTGGCGGAGTTGACCCAGTGTAGGTTGGCGACATGAAGGTCCCCAAAACGGTTGATGACATGCATGATGTCTCCCTTGATGATGGTCCAACATGTCTTGAAGAAAGCGCTCGTGAAGCCGTCCGGACCGGGTGCCTTATCAACGGGCATTTGGTCAATAGCCTACTTAACCTCCTCCTCGGTGAAAGGTGTGTCCACGCCATTGAGGTCAACCTCTTGGAAATGAATCTCGTCCCAATTAAAATCTCTACTTCTTTGTTGCCCTCTACCAAAGATGTCGGTGAAGTGGTTATGTATAATGGTCTCCTTAGCCGCATGGTCGGTGACCCATCCTTGGTTGTGCTTTAGCCGATGTATGTGGTTCTTTCTCCTTCTAGCATTTACCCTAAGATGGAAAAACTTGGTGTTCGCGTCCCCCTCTTTGATGTTTGATATACGAGCACATTGTTTCTTTCTAGCTCTTTCCACAACCCATAGCGCAATGACCTTCTTCTTGAGCCTTTTCCGAAGAGTGTGTTCCTCACCCGAGAGCGTCCTATTCTCCTCGGCCAAGTCAAATTGGAGAATAACAAGGAGGGCGGCGTGTAGCATGACCTTGGTGTTGGAGAACAAGCCACGGCTCCACTTAGAGAGGCACTTGCCGGTGTGATGTAGCTTGTGGAAGAGTACATGGTAAGGTTCCGAATGGGTAGAGGGAGCTTCCCAAGCATTTTTCACCACCTCATTGAACTCGGGGATGCGAAGCCAAAAGTTTTCAAACTTAAATGTCCTAGGCCGACGGGGGCCGCGGTCATCGGCAAGAAGCAACGGGCAATGGTCCGAGAGGGAAGACGAGAGGGCGTGGAGGATGTGTGTTCCGTAGCGAATGTTCCAATTCGTGTTGCAAAAGAAAGCATCAAGTTTGCAAAGGGTTGGGTCGGCTCGGCCATTGCTCCAAGTGAATCGACGGTTTTGGAGATGTATTTCTTGGAGCTCACAAGCGTGTAGCGTATGGCGGAAGCGATTGATTCTACTTCAGTTGACATTAGATTTGTTTTTATCTCTCGCCCGAAGAATTTGGTTGAAATCACCGAGAGCCAACCATCGATCTCCGTTGGCCGGTTTATGTGAGAGAAGCTCCGCGAAGAAATCATCTTTTCTAGTAGAGACGGTAGGGCCGTAGACCGTTGTTAGTTTGAAGTCTCCATCCTCTTCGGAATTAATAATGTGGATGGTGGCGGATAGGCAAAATTCGTCGACTTGGACATTGGACACCGAGACAACGGAGTCGTCCCAAAGCATGAGTATGCCTCCCCTTGTACCAGTTGCCGGACGTTCGATGAAGCTTCTCAATCGATTTCCTCCTAGGAAACATGCATCGAACGAGTTGACGGAAGCAAGTTTAGTTTCTTGCAGGCAAACGATGCTACATGAAGATGAAGCGATTGTCTCATGCACGACTATTTTCCTGTCCGGGTCGTTGAGACCCCTCGGGTTCCAACTCAAAATATTGATTGGTTTGTCTAACATGATGAACAGAGCAGCACTAAGCAGGCCGTAGGCAACACAAAAACTGGACCAGAACAGTAGACACATCTCAGTTTAACATGGGTTACAGGAGGGCATCCTTCCGTGCAGTACAGGTAGAGCAAAAACACCCCAGGGCGGGGCTGCAACAGCAGCAGCGACGCTGGCCGAACTACAGTGACAGGTTGCAACAACATTGGGAAACAAGCAGGCACAGATGACTCCCAGGAGACGGAGTCTAGTTGGCAGCGATGATCGCCGCGTCCTCCTCCTCCACGACATGGTCCAGAGCCGCAGCACCACCATGGTTGATTAGGGCGTCGTCAATGTCGTCACCGTCGTCGTCCGGCCCGAGCTTGAAGAGGATGCGCAGAGCTTGGATCACCTCAGGGCCAACCTGCCCCTGGAAACGGCGTGCGAACTCGACCAAAGCTCGCTCTGTGATGACCTCTCCGTCCTGGATGATGCCCAGGCTGCGACAGACAATCGTCTCCGCCATTTTTGCCACCGGCGCCGTTCTCCTTTTCGCCTTGCCTCGTTCGCCGGTCTTCTTTAGGAAGTAGCCCACCCTAGTGCACATGGACATCCCTGCCATGGTTTTCCTCCGTATGGTCGAGCGCTTTGGCGGCGATGACATCGGGATGTCAAGGAGGGCTTGCTGGCAGGGCGTGAAGATGGGTTCCAGGGCATCGCGGCCGGCGCTGTCGCTCGCAGCCGAGATGGCGGGCGATGGGGTGTCGTGGCCGAGCGAGGCAGACCCCACAAAGCCTGGGGGATGCTCCGGAGTGGCGGAGAAGTGGACGTCGGGGGCGGTGATGGCCTCCAGGGCGCGACGCGCCTCCTCACTTGTGTGCACCGACGATGGCGAGACGAACTGGATGCATGGACCATCCCCGGAGAGCTGCATGTGCTGAGGATCCATCCTGTTGCGCGTGCATGAAGGGAGGACAGAGCTTGGCGATGATGGCCTAGTCGTCGAGGCGCGCGGCGACAACGCCGAGCGAGAGCGGCGTCGGGAGGTGTCCGGCGAGGGGCTTCTGGTTGCTCGCCTGCCACGCGTTGTAGAGGAAGCAGTTGCCGCGCTCGGGCGAGCGGGCACCGCCACGGCGGGGACGCGGTGCCACACCAGCTTGCCAACCAAGTCACGGCGAAGCCGCGCCAGCGGGGTGATCCCGGTAGCAGCAGGAGCGCGAAGGCGCTCCTCCTCCACCGTGCCGTCCGGAGGCGAGCCAGGCGGTGGGGAGGGGAGAGCGACGGGGCCCATGGAGCCGCCTGGAGTAGCGCATGTGGAGGCAGCCGACGTTGTGCGCGTCGGAGAAAGGCTAGCCATGCTCAGGGCTCTCGATGTCGGTGTGGCGGATGCAGCGCGCCCGCGCGCCGCGGCACCCGAGTTGTGGTGACGTCGTCCACCCTTGGTCTCATGGCCGCGGTCGCGACCCCTGTCGTTTTCACGGCCCTGCGCATTGCGCGAACGGCTGCGGAAGAGGCGTTGCGCCCAGTTGCGGTTGTCCTGGCGGCCCCTCCTGTCGTCGTTGTCGCGATTACGATGTCTGTTGCGGTCTTCTTCATCGCGGCGTCTGTCGCGGTCGTCGTCGTGGCGGCGTCGAGGCGCGCGCAGCGGCCCCCTATCCCCGCGGTCCCGTGGCTCGCGCTCGCCATCCACAAAGACAGGCGCCACGGGAAGGGGCCGGAGATGTCAGGGTGCTTGGGGAAGGTGCCGTCCGCGGCTGCGTTGAAGGCTTCGATGATGTCCAGGTGGATGAGGACGCGCCCTTCCAGCCCAGCCTTGCCATGCCCTGGAGGAAAGGCACGAACCTCGAAGGACGCCGATGGGCCGTCCAACACGGTAAGCCAGCAGATGCGCGGGATCTTTGCCGGGTCCGAAGTCCATGCCCACAGGTTAAGAGTGGTGGCGTCCTCCTGCCTCACCGTGGCGATGTCGAAGTAGTCGATGACGGCGTCGTCGCCGATGATGCGCGAGACGAGCTCCTCGTCCCAACCATTTAGGGGCACGCCTTCCAAGCAGAGGTGGACATGGTGCGGCCACTTAGTGAGGTCGCGGTGTCCGTTGAGCCGCCATGCCGCGGCGCGGACGTCGAGGCCGTTGTGGCTGAACCTGCCCGGGGCCGCGGTGACCAGGTCACGCTGGTGCTTGTGGTGGAACATGACCAAGAACTCCTCCGGGTGGTGGGGCACGACGCGGAAGAACTCACGCGGTACGTTGGTGGAGGCGTAGATGGCGTCCGCGACGTCGGCCGCATTGGCGTGCGAGGGCCGGCTCCCACCGAGCCAGACGACGGCGGCGTGCGCCTGCAGGTGCGCGGTGCGGGTGTCCATAGCTGGTGAAGAGACGAAGACGACGCTGGTTTCCAGCGGCCGCGACAGAGGGGCACCATCGGCCGCCAGCGAATATCGTTGTTCTTGTAATGGACGATTTGTGCAAATGTTTTGAGTAATAAAGCTTTTGTTTTACTGTCAAAAAAAAGCTGCCTTCATTTAACCTTCTAGGCTCTAGCACTGCAGAGTCACTGGCTATAATGTTTGAAATACAAATGGGGGCATCATCGGAAATGCTAGAGTGATCCGGCCAGGCGGCATCTGCTACCAGCGCATCGACGCGGTGTTCCTGAGACTTCAAGACTCCACATATATCATCGTTCATCGGACAAGCTTAATATCATCTTGGTTACAGACTTTTTGTTTGCCAAAGTTTGACCCAGATTTTCATTTTTTTTTGTTAATTCCCCTCCAGATTTGGTAGAAGATTTCAAGAAGCGGTCTACAGGAAGAAAATATTTCTGGACTGAAGAATATATCCTTCAAAATTTTATGCTAAGCTGCTATGAGTTGACAAGAAGTACAATTATCACATCTTCTCTTTCATTGAGGTGTGCTTAGCTTTGTGTGTAGTATATTGGAGTCAAAAATAGAAAAGTCAAATGAAGGTTGCAACCTGCATTACACGCCTGAACAGTGCCGAATGTACATCTGGATTAATTGAGTATCAGATGCCGAATATGGGAAAGTAAAGTATGGTCATTTTCTTGATCATCACCAAAGATAATTGATATATTACTAGGATACATTGACAATCAGTAGAAAATCGTATGGCAATATTTGTGTTACGCTAACTTTTTGATTCATAAGTCGATTCTTTTAATCCTGATACAACGCACGAGCATTTTTAATATGTGTATAATTGTGGGACCAAGAATTGGATCTGTGTAGAGATGTACAAACAATGGTTAAAAAATAATGACCTATAGCATCATTTACGCTCACACCAACACTTACTCCCTGAACAAACTGCATGATCCACTCGCACCATTTCGATGCGAAGCCTTTCATACACAATGCTTGTTAAAGAAAGAGTCATTTTACTTTATCATATGCATTTTCAAAATCAATTTTAAATATGACCCCACCATTTTCTTCCTATAAAGCTCATGGATAGTTTCATGAAGGACTACCACCCCTCCAGGATAGGTCGGGGCCAAGCATAAAAGTCGACTGAGTTGGCCTAATAATCTGTAAGAAGCTACATATTGTTAGTTTCCTCTATCAGATAAATTTCTGTGTCTGATGGTATCTACCTTTTTGGCTTCATTCTTTCTACAGGGAGTGATGCCCTTTGTCGTTGGAGGGGTTGAGTCGGCAAAAGAATTGTGAGAGTTGGCTCTGTTTCATGCCCAGCTGCGGTGATGCTAGCTTTCCCATACTTATGTGATTCTACATGTCGTTTCTTGTGAATTTTCATATTCCTCATACTACTATATATTAAGGCGGGAGAGTTTGGCGAGCTCTCCTTGCTTGCATTCTGGGTCGTCCAATCGGTATCGGACGGCCGAATTTCACCGAATCGCCCGAATGAACAGTAATGAACAGTGCCTCGGGCGCTTTTGCAATTACCCGCCCGCCGAGAACCTTTTTGTAATTATCAGTAATTGCATAGACTGTTTTGCAAAAGCGACGAACCCTAATCCTTCGCGGTCTTCCTCAGTTCTCCACCCACCTCTTCTCCCACGACGCGGCGGCTACCGCCCTGCCCCAACCTCGCCCCTCCTCCACTCCATCCCTGCCCTCTCCGACGTCTCCCATGGCCGGCTGGCTGCCGCTCGGCCGGCTCCTCCCCTTCCTCCTCCTAGGCCGCATCCCCATCCGCCTCCCGCCCCCTCCCTTGCTCCCACATGGAGCCTGACCCCAGTTGTTGCGCCATCTCCCTCCATAGAAGAGGATGTCGCTTGCTCGACGGTGGAGCAGCCTCGAGGTCGGGGTCGCCCCTCCATCTCCTGTTGGTCGCCGCCCTCCAGTACGTCCTCCAACCGCCTCCATCCCCTACCTCCTGCTCCGCCGCTCCCTGTAGCTTGAGACCCATGGAGGCCATTCGTTCCTCCTACTGCAGCTCAACTCACCGTTAAGGGGAGGTGGAGGCGACCTGAGCCTTCACCGGCGAACTCGGCCGTCGTCGCAGCAGTCAGGACATGTGCAACGGGCGCAGAAGTTGCCTCCGCCGACGTACCTCATCGGCCGCACGCGGGAGGCCAATGCGCTGATTCGCGAGATGTTCCTCCATGGGCTTTGCGTGGAAGGCTGTGGTGATTCTGGCTGCTGCCCTGGGAGTTCGAAGTGGAGGCAGGCCAAGGCCATTGCAGTGGACCGTCGATTCTGCGCTCGCGAGCACAAATTCCAGGAGCTCCTACAATTTTTATAACTTGGCTTTGAGCTTTCACAAGCACAAATATACAAATATCAGCAGCTTCATATGATTGATGTCACATGTCTCCTGTGCAATGTTCTATCGGTGACTACTGTAGAATTGTACTACTATATATTAACCTCATTTGAGAATTTAGATAACATCTTCGGTGCATTTGAAGTTTGTTCATTTTCTTTCGAGACTATTAATTAGTTTGCTCGCCCATTAGATCAACTCATAGGACAATGACAGAGAGAACATCTTTTATTTACGATTAGTCGAGTATTAATAGTCCTAGATCCTTATTTTAATCTGACCATCTTTTTTATTACCACACTAAACTCAGAGTTGTGCTCTTTTTTCAGGTGTTCACTCCCATGTAGGTGTACGAATTGAAGGTGAAGTTTGGGCTCCAACAGTAACCACTGTTGATCCACTGCAATGGAGAATATTTTTTCCACTTTTAATATCAGAGATATCAAGGTGTTAGTTTCTTTGATGCTTGCTGCTCAGACTGCAGACATTTGCTTGCACACCATAATATACTTATGGTGAAATTTGGTAAGGCTTGGCATGCATTGATTAGTTTTTGTATCCCATACAAGGAACTCTATTCTTTTTGGCTCCAAATCAGAAGGTTGTCGATTCGGTAGATGCTTGCTGCTGCTTGGTCGCTTACCACATTGATTTGCTTGATTGCAAATTAAATTCACATTATAGTTGTTTAGTTTTCTTGTGTTACAATCCAAGCATGCAACAACTTGGGGGCCCTGCTATAGCAAATTTAGCATCTAGAAAAGCTTAAATGTGACAGAATTATCTTGATGGTAGCGATAAGGTTGTGGGCATGTGTGTGTCCTTCATTTTTGTGATTCCAATATTGTATTAGCATCAACTCGCAACTATAAATATGATTCCAGTATTTTTTTCTTTCCTGGATTTACACCTTTTAATGCATTCTTCCTTGCCTATGCTCTCTAACTCATAGTTACTTGGGTTATTTTCAGTCTTAGATATTACTTACTGTTTGCAAAGTATCCCATTGGTGACTTATATTCGGTTTCAGATATAACTTACCATTTGCAAACTCAAAGCATCCCATTGGTGGCTTATATTCGGTTTCAGATATAACTTACCATTTGCGAACTCAAAGCATCGCATTGGTACAATAATTGCTTTGTTTTTTAGGTAAGTCCAAAGCCCATGCCTTCTTACTACCTAATAATGTTTCTATTCTTGATTTAATGAGTGTTTATTTGTACCTCCTGCATACATGATAGTTCTGCAGTCACATAATTTGTTTTGCTTCAGTGGAAAATACTCACCCATGTATAGCTTCACTCTTTAAGTCTCAGAGTTATGTTTTTGGGCTTTTAATTATTTTGTACTCATGAATTGGAAATGGCATCATAACAATTCTGTAGAGTAACAATCCTTCAGTGGAAAGTACTCAGCTTTTAGAGCCGCATGTATTTGAATCGAGATATGCACTGTATGTTCAGAGTGAGATTAAATAGATGAATTTCTTTAGGTTGTTGCAGGTCAGGTGTCTTTACTAGATTATTGTAGGGAGCGGAGGAGAATGTAGTCTCCATAGCCTAAAGTAACACCCCTGGAGTAAGCATATGTACATCTATATATCGATCACTAATGAGACAGATGGGGCGTCATGGTTTTCTGCCCGAGATGGAAAATACAACAAGCACGGCATAATCTTTTTGCTCATCAAGTCAGTTTGGTTATTTTGATTATGTATTCATATTGACTGATGTAAAACTCTCAAGCAGAGGTTCCGTTCTGTCAAGATTCTAGGAACACCGATTTTACGGTCATTGATTCTTTGTCGCAGCATGCTCAAGTTTGTAAACAACCTTCTACATTATCTAACTTTGGAGGTATAAACCACCCATACCTGTAACACCATACCAACTTTTACTGCAGGTGAGAAAGTTGCTAACTATTCTTTTTGGCCCTCAGGTTCTTGAACCAAACTGACATTCTATGCATGACCGGCTTCAAACGGCAAAGAGCTTAGATGAGGTTTTAACCACGTTCTTTTGATTAGTTTATCTGCGTTGCTAACAGGGACATAATACATTACCTATTGCTGCAATGCTGATTACAGGTCATCCAGATCCATGATTTCTTCCTCCATAAGTGTCTAAAAGAATGCTTGTTGTTGTTACCTGAGCTCCTTGTGGTCTGCCCTTGCTCTCTGTTGCTTTGTTTAAAATAAAAGGAAATCACATTTTTAAAGTAATTGTCATGCATCAATACCTGTAGCCCCTCTATGTGTTGTAAAAGTGAAAGACCTTGCTTGCTGTCATTATCTGTGCATACTCAAACGAGCTGTGACTAAGCTAGACTAGGCAGGTTAGTTATTCATCAGCTCATCTGGCTGTTGGATAATAGCAGTGTTGCCCCTTCACCTATAAAGAGTAGAGGTTTGGTGTCCTAATTCTTATTCAACACGTACCATATATATACAACACTTCATTATTATCTCATTCTTATTATCTACTTCCTCGGTTCCAAATTAAGTGCCGCTGTTTTCGTACGGCTGTAGAAGTTATATATAATATGTTATTTACCTTTCTTCTTTGATTTGGATAGTGGTTGTGATTCCTGTACAATTTTTAATTTCTTCAACATGAGGCATTAATCTGTTTATGTGTTGTTATGTTGTGATTATGTTGGTTACATTATTTGCCTTGGGTCTTCTTTGTTTTTTTTATTGGACCATTTGCTAAATAATTATGAAGTAATTACAAGCCATTTTTGATATTCAGGATACATTATGCCATGTCATACTTCTTTTGCTTTAATTTGTATGGTTGAACAAAAAAGGTATTTTCTGATCTTTTCGATAGCTATTCGGTTGTGGAAACAACTGTTTGTATAAAGGTTGTTCCTTGAGAATAGTTTATCATAAAAATCAAATGTTTCAGATAGATTTATTCTTTGTTTATGGTAAACCCTGTTGAAATGAATGAAGAATGGCTGAATCGGAGCAATTTTCATGGCTAAGTCTTTTGCGACACCGGGCTTCGCCATTGGATATGCACTGAAGGTGTTTGTGCATGACGCGTCTCAAGATCTCAGTTCTCACTATGACCAGTTGTTGTCTGTGTAATGGTATGATGTGAACAGTTAGTGATGTGCCTTTTCTTCTACAAAATCTGATGAACGGTGAATGTATGATTTTTCTTATCTATGGATTTTCCATCGAATTCTTTATGGTGTAGTCATCTTATGTTTCCCCATCTTTGGTGATATGCAGTGCAGTTTTCTGAGATTTTGCAGTTATGATGCAAGGAAAAAAAGAATATAATACGCAGCACATCCCTGGTTAAATATTCGTGTGGTAACTGGAAAATATATTAGATACTTCTTCCTGAGACTGCAAAATCACTATTTTATTCTACAAAATATTGTGGAATTGTTCATCTGAATTTGTAATGGCTGGCAGCTAAATCAGTTTTGAAACACTCCATCTATTTTGTTCATAAGTATCCATGTATATTTTTACTTATAGTATCATCGCCATAACTGGAACTATATTATGTCAATTAAATTATCAATTGCCCAAAAGACAATGCACTTCACAGAACCTTCAAACCTATTTACAATATACATTGTGCCACTTCAACAAGGAAACAAATCACACATACTATGTCTCATGAAGGGCGCGGCGTGTCGCCGCGCCAAATTCAACTAGTAGCCATTTATAGCATGCCAAATCAAAGTTATATTCAAGGTACCAATACTTATGTGCTGCTGATGTTTGCGTTACTAGCCGGAAGATTTTAATTTCTATACCTGCAACACAAATGATAGCAATACAAAAATCCTAAAAACCATATATTGCTTTCCACAAGAGCACCAATGGTTACAGTATATAATTAGCCTTTTCCACAAGCAAATACTACCTTCTATAGTAACGTATTGAGAAACATGCGAGAATACATTGGTTGATTTAATGGGCGACCTTTATTTTTTAATCTTGCTATTTATGTGATATTTTGTGCAATTAACATATTAGTATAATAATTTGATTGAGAGCCCTTCCCGAGTTTCTGAAAAGACTCCTGCTGTGATAAAATGTTTTATAATTGAGCATGGGCACCTATTTATGTTCCTACCACTTAGTATGCATGCACATAATCTAATGCTTGCTGGACATATTATGAAATGAGAAATCTCATCTCCATTTAATGTTTATTTCATCATGTGTAGTGATATTTAAACATTCTTATTCTAGGTGATACACCATGTATGAATAGAAGCAAAGAGTCTTAGCATGTTTTTTTATCATTCAATGATTAAGAATTTAAGTGAGTGGGACATGAACTATATCTTTAGATTACTTTCCACACTAATTGGCGATAATTTTATTCACTTTGTTTTTCAGTTGTTCAACCAGCTCACACATCCATATATTGTAAATAATTTTGCTATCAGTTAGGACTTGGGGTGTAATGTTGCTTCAGGTTTGTGCTCTTTTCATACTTGGTGAAATGACTGAACCATATAAAACCAAGAAGAAATTGTTCCTTTATTTTTTTTTGTATCCTCATTCTCAAAGTCTATCAGTTTAGGCACTTACTATTGCTTACTGAAAGGAGGCGCTGAGATAAGTCCAAACTGCATATTTGAATGTTTTAGCATTTTCAATGGTTATCTATGTTAATGTCATTCTTTGTCGAAAATGAATCTGGTTGCATCTTTAGGACTCTTCTTCACAGTAACAAAATTTAATCAGGGCCGAAACAAAAACAAAGTCCAACCGTTTAATCAGTCACCAGCGCATATAATTTTGATGACTCGTGGATTTGTTTGATGCCTCCTGGAGAAAAATAACATGTCCCGTCAGAGTGAAGATAGGAAAGAAAGTAATACTTAGTCAATGGGGGTGACTGTTGTATTAAAGTTCTTGCTTTTCAAGTCATCAACAAGATTTGACACTATGCTTCATGATGTTGCAGCAGGAGGCATGTTGAGTATTAGTCGTCACCCAAAATTGTCTGATGGTTATGAGGTACAATATTCAAGGTTGAGTATAGCTGGGATTGGATAGTTTAGGAATTTCAGATGATAATTACCTAATTCATGCATCTTAATTTTAGATAAAGCATGGCATGAATGGCCTGAAGGTAAAAAAGATTATGCCTCATGGCCTGAATGGTGGGTTTTGTTTGGATTTGGGAGCAGTACATGCTGTTTGAGAATGTCTATTTCGAAACAAGACTACTCGTTCTTCTATTTGTGTACTCATATGAGGAATTTTCCTTAATTAATATGGTATTAATATACTCGACGATATTTCCCCA
Organism: Poa annua; assembly: GCA_026929855.1. Taxonomy (NCBI): domain Eukaryota; kingdom Viridiplantae; phylum Streptophyta; class Magnoliopsida; order Poales; family Poaceae; genus Poa; species Poa annua. Next base: position 69,727,563 of record CM049431.1, on the reverse strand, counting down.
TCCGTATGTTGATCTGATTTTATGGTTAGTAGCTCTGATAGAAATTCTAATCTTAAATAAATTTATGTATTATAGTTCTTGCAATATGAAACGATCAATTTCTTTGAAAAAAGCTTCATGAAAGGATAAATGTCCAGTCATAGTTTAAGTTTCGTAGCATAGTTCTTGAAAACTGTAATGTACCATGTATAACAATAGGGTCTTCTTGTTAGGATTATATCAAGAGCTAATACCCGTGGACCCAAAAGGTGTGCAACATAGCTTGTCAAAAAGATGGAGAACAACTGTATGCGAAGTCGTGAAGAATTGATAATGCCATAGTCATTGGTTTAGGCTTTGCTCCTTGGTTTATATATTTTATATGGAAAGGTAGTAAAGATAGAAGTTATGCTTGCAAACACACAAATGAAGATCATGCTGCACAAGTTATTTTGCATTGGCATTTTCTTCTTGTAAATTACCACATTTTATTTTGCAGGCACACATTGAATGTTACAGTAAAAGGTTAACAAGGTCTGTAGAATAAGAATGTGAGTAGTGCTAATTATTTTCGGTTGTTTAACTTTATATCTTAGCACATTCTTTAATGAAAAGGTCCAATAATCAAATTGGGCATGCCTGATACTTGAGTTTAACGGTAATATTAGGCATTTTGGCTGAAGGGTGGCTCTACTCTGATCTACAATTGATTGAGAAGGCAATATTGGATGGTGATGAATACCCCCAGGGAGTATTGTTTTAACCGTTTGCAGGTCAACTTCATAACATCAACAAGGTCAGAGAAGAGCCATATTCTTGTCTTTCAAGTAAGCACACTTCTTTTACTATCCAGTGAATTTTTTTAGCTTTCTGTTGTTGGTCAGTTGTGCACTTGAAAGTGGAATGCTTTTCTATTTTAATAGTTTGTCCAAAATTGCTCCTAACAATGAGCTTTATTTACATCCAAGTAAAGAAAAACTACACCATTTTTGGGGAGGACGTGGACTCGATGATCTGCTACCTGGTGGAGATTGGAGGGCCTTAGCAGCCATCGTCGGAAAGGAAAGGCTGATAATGAATTCATGGTGCATAAATCTTGGAAATAATGATATAGCCTTTGTGAGTTACGATACCAATGTATTGTTGCGGTGTTGGGGAGAATAATAAAAGCTATTCACAACGTCGCTACCGTCTATGTGATCTGGTGTCTACATGCATGTTGTACAGTTTTTTTTTTTAGAAAAGGGAAGTCCCAGCCTCTGCATCAAATTGATGCATACGGCTTTTATTAATTTATTTCGTATCCAGTATTACAAACTCAAGGGTCACACAAGGTCGAAACATGAATCAACCATCTGAAAAAAAGAGACAACATGAAATGACTCTTCATGAACATGTTAATCTAATATCAAAACGCCAGCTGCACTGGGTATATAACTCCTGTGCCACCAAAAGAAGTCGGCTGCACCCAAAATCCAGAGCGGCTCGCTTGTCCGTTGGTTGTAGGTAAGACCACGTACGGATCCAATGTATAGCCATCGGTAACACCTGCATAAATGACGAATTTTGTGCCTTGTTAAAAATAACATCATTACGCACGTTCCAAATGGCCCAGAGTAAAGCACATGTTCCCACTTGGATCTGTGCTTTATCCCTCTTGTCCACTCCCCTTAACGAGTTCCCAAAAAGGTTAGCTATACTCTTTGGGGGCTGGATATTAAAAGCCATGAACACAATTCGCCAAACCATTTTAGCTAAATGACAGGTTATAAACAAGTGTTGTATCGTTTCCTTTTGATCACAAAAACAACAATTTGTAGACCCATTCCAATATCTCTTAGCTAGGTTATCTTTTGTAAGAATCTCTTTCCGATGAAGGAACCACATAAAAATCTTTATTTTCAGTGGTACTTTCATTTTCCAAATATATTTACGGAGGTATTTAGTATTATCACTTAGATAATCTAAATACAAGGATTTGACAGTAAATTTTCCTGTTGTTGTTAAGCCCCACTTGAACTTATCAGGCTCGGCATTTAAATGCACATCCATTAACCGGCTAACCAGATGTAGCCATCTATCCCACCTAGTACCGGTTAGGGCTCTCCTGAAACCTAAGTTAGGAGGAGGACCTTGAGCCAACACATCCGCAACCGAAACATTACTGCGATGTATTATGCTATAAAGCGAGGGATATTGGCTAGAGAGGGGCTTATCCCCGAGCCAGTTATCCTCCCAAAAACGGGTACTTTCCCCATTTCCAATAGCAAAAGACCCACGTTTAAAAAAGTCCTCCTTTACTTTCATGAGGCCTTTCCAAAACGGAGAGTCATACATTTGAACTTTAACCTGAGATAAAGATTTTGAATGTAAATATTTGTTATGAATAAGCTCATGCCAAACCCCATCCTCTGAAAGGAGCTTAAAGAGCCATTTGCATAACAAGCTTTTATTTTTCGATTCAAGGACTTCTATCCCTAGACCTCCCTGGTCCTTTGGCCGACAAATAATGTTCCACTTAGAAAGTCTATACTTCCTCTTATGTCCATTGCTTTGCCAGAAGAATCTGGATCTAAAGAAATCCATTCTTTTCCGTACCCCTTTGGGTACTTCAAAAAATGAGAGCATAAACATGGGCAAACTAGTTAAAACCGCATTTATCAAAATGAGTCTGTCACCGTATGACAACAACTTCCCAGCCCAACTAGCCAATTTTTTTTCAAACCTATCTTCTACTAGTTTCCATTCCCCATTCTTCAGCTTTCTGAAATGAATAGGGATGCCCAAATATTTGAAAGGAAACGAACCAGATTCACAACCAAAAAGAATTTTATATTGATCTACCATATCTCTAGCTTTGCCAAAACAAAACAACTCACTCTTATGATAGTTTATTTTCAGTCCTGATAACTGCTCAAACATACACAAGACAAGTTTCATATTCAAAGCCTTTACCAAGTCGTGAGACATGAAAAGGATTGTGTCATCCGCATACTGAAGTATTGACACCCCCCTTCCACTAGATGAGGTATCAGACCTTCAACTTGACCATCCTCTTTTGCTCTTCCGATTAAGATGGCCAACATATCAGCGACGATATTAAATAACAGCGGAGATAACGGATCACCTTGTCGCAAACCTTTTTGCGTTTGAAAACAATGTCCTAAATCATCATTAACTTTAATACCCACACTACCACGACTCACAAAGTTTTTTACCCACTGGCACCATTTAGGGTCAAAACCCTTCATGCGTAACACTTGTTGTAAGAAAGGCCATTGAACTTTATCATAGGCCTTTTCGAAATCAATTTTCAATAGAACACCATCCATTTTCTTCCTATGAAGTTCGTGAATTGTTTCATGGAGGATTAAAACCCCCTCCAGAATATGCCGCCCTGGCATAAAGGCTGTTTGGGTTGGGCGAACCACCTTCTGTGCTACTGTCGTGAACCTATTCGTTGCTACTTTAGTAAATAATTTGAAACTAACATTAAGCAAACAGATTGGACGGTATTGTTGAATCTGAACAGCATTCTCTTTCTTAGGAAGCAAAATAATAGTTCCAAAATTCAGCTGAAAAAGAGGTAACTCCCCTTTTTGGAAGCTTTCGAATAACCTCATGAGATCATGCTTAATAGTATCCCAAAAACATTGGTAGAATTCAGCAGGGAACCCGTCCGGTCCCGGTGCTTTATTCGTTTTCATTTGCATAATCGCATCGTGTACCTCTTTCTGTAAGAAGTCAGCGGTGAGAATCACATTTTCCTCCTCCGAAATCTGAGCAATATCTGAAATTTCCGATTCTACAAGAGAGAAATTGTTTTGTGCCGTTGCCCCAAACAATCTTTTGTAATAATCGGTTATATAATGCTTAATATTTTCGTGCCCCGTAATTGTTCCTTCCTCTTGCTCAAGCTGAAAGATATTTTTCCTTCTATGCTTGTCATTGGCAATGAGGTGAAAATATTTAGTATTATTACCCCCCTCCTGGATATGTTTTATTTTTGCCCTTTGAGCCCATTTAGATTCCTCGTCGCGTCTCATACTAGCCACCTTACATGTGGCGTATCTCATCTCCTCCCTCTCGGAGTCATTGAGTGGTATTGTTTCGGCCTTCAAATCTAATTGTTCTATAATAGACAGAAGCCTCGACTTTTCTTTTTTATACACACTACTTTGATCTTTAGCCCACCCTCTTAAAAAGGAACGGAGGTGTCGTATCTTATTCTGCCAAACCTCCATCGGGCTAGCACCGAACGAGATTGACGCCCATTCTCTAGCAACCATAGCACGGAAACCTTCCTTCCGTAACCACGACAACTCGAAAGAAAAATGCGCTTTATTACCCAGATAGGCTTGTTCCCCTGAGTCAAGAAGCAATGGTGTATGATCCGACCCCTCTCTCGTAAGAGCACACACCGACACCAATGGGAATTTCTGTTCCCAAGATGTACTTGCCAACACCCTATCCAACTTCTCATAAGTCGGATTTGGTCTACGACTGGCCCAAGTATATTGTCTTCCAGAAAGTTCTAACTCATGAAGATCTAAACTCTCAATAATGGCATTAAAAATGAAAGGCCATCTAGCATTAAAATTATCATTATTTTTCTCGCATTGCCTCCGGATGATATTAAAATCGCCACCCACTAATAGTGGCAATTGTTCATTCTCACAAATACGAACCAACTCAGCTAAGAACTCCCCCTTTTGGGCATCCTGAGCTGCACCATAAACTACCACCAGGGACCATTCAAAATTATCTTTTTTTGGAGAGGAGATGAATCTTAACACACCTCTCACCCGGCTCCACATTTTTAATTGTTATGACATTAGCCCTAAACCCCACCAGAATGCCCCCCGACCGTCCTTGTAGTGGTAGGCAAACCCAAACAAAATCTGCTCCTCCCGCAAGATTACTCAAGAAAGGTGTTGAAAAATTATCTCTACCCGTCTCTATGACCGCAAAAAAATCTAACCTTTGTTCTCTAATAGTTTCGCTAACTACCGAATGCTTAGCCGTGTCCCTAAAACCCCCACTATTCCAAAAGCAACCTTTCATAAAACTTACTTCCTGGAATTTAGTTTAATCCTAATACTACGACGAACAATGGAGTGTTCAGACTTTTTCTGAGCCCCCCTCCGTTACTTACATACACCATGAAGATGAAGGTCGTTTTGACCTTCGGCGCCTGATTGCTCCTCCTCTAAATCAAGGCTTAAGCCTAAGGCCTTATTGAGAACGAAGCTATCAAAATTATCCTCACCGTGCTCCTTTTCAACATTATTCTTTTTAAAAGACATCAAGGTACGCTCCAAGTCTAAATCTTTAATATCCGAAATAGAATTTGACACTTGACAAGAAGACTCTCCTAAAGAAATACCTAATTTCTCCGCTCTAGCAATAACAATATCATTTGGAATATAAGCAATTGAAAATTTAGACGCAAGTTTATTACCTGAGCTTAGGAGATCATCACGTTGCTGGGCTCTCTTCTGAGCCCTCTCCAACGCCGTATCATCCGCATCCTTCTGAGCGCTAACACGGGCACTTGAACGGATGGCGACCGAGCTTGTCTCGGGAATACCACCGAATGCAATGACCTCCTCGCGCGAGTACCGCCCACCAAGGAACACACCTGTCCCACATGATGACGACACAGGAAGCTTGCGACATGCACTCCCTCCTGGTGTGCATGGCAAGTCAAGAATAGAAGAAACCCCCTCCACTTCCGACACTAGTGGGGAGTGAACGGAAGCAGCCCTCATTGTCCCAGCCTGTTTGTCGGACAACCTAGGCGAGCTGAGAGGAGTCGCGGCCAGCTCCCCAGCTCCTGAACAGCCCATGCTGACATCGGAAGTAACACCAGCCGTCCCCAGCTCCTGCAGACCCGAACCAACATCACCCCCTGCTTCAGAAAAAACGCCAGAGAGGTCCCTTGCTGCACCTGATGCAGCAAAACGACAAGCGGGGTAACCACAAGCGGGGTAACCACTGCTCCTACAGTTGTAGGTCTGATCTGTTGAGTCAACCATGTGTTTGACGTCGTGGTATTCCATTGTGTGATCATTATATGAAATTTCTCATTCTGTGGGGTTGGGTACAGACTGCATTACATATCACAATGTCACATAATGAGGCGCGCTTTGAATACATTCTGTATAATGAACCACCAGCTTTTTTCGACAGGGGCAATTATACTCTAAAGTCTAAATTGAAAAACACAAACATATGCAAAAACACAGTAGATTGCAGAATGCTGCATGATTAACATGAAGATGAATAATGCATATAGTCCAGTAAATAATGCATGCGCAAAAGTCAATATCCGCATATGCTAATACATGTACAAGAGCAAGCGAAGATAATAAGAAAACATATATTGATAAACTGCAGAAAACTAGATATCTTCCCTAAAATCCAAAAACAAATCAAGAAAAATAATAATAATATATAGAAATTCACAAAAACATATCTTTAATTGAATTCGGTTTACTATGTTTACGATGAAAAGTAAATTTGAAAAACCCGTAGCAACCCACGAGCATTCAACTAGTGTATTAACATACTGCAGTATTGCCCGAAAACTTACTGAACAATCGACCAGATCACATATTAAATTCTTTATTATTCCATAGTGGCATGTACTATATGCCAATTATTCATAACGCGCATAATTCATACAAATATAGCCCTACACACACTGTGACGACCGTTGAGGTGGTTTGCATAGATCAAGCAACATCTAGCTGGCGAAGTTCTGCTGGGTGAAGCAGTCGAGGTTGCCCCCGGTGTCCGTGCCGAGGATGCCACAGTAGCGCGTGTAGTAGCCGATGCGGTCCATGTTTTTGGCGACACTGTCGGCGTCTCCGGAGCCCTTGCCGCACTCGAGACCGCCGTTGATGATGTTGGTGATCACGCCGTATCCGGGCACGCGCCCTGCGGCGGTGTCGGCGGCCGTCGGCGTCCAGCGGTTCAGGGCGACGTCCTCGCACGACGGCTTGTTGCCCTGCGCCGTCGTCCAGAACCATATCGCCGTCTTGAAGGACACCACCGCGTCCGTCGCCACCAGACCAGGGTTGTTCACCAGGTCCACTCCAATGGCGTCCCCGGCAGCCTGGTAGTTGGACTGCCTGGTCAATCGAACAAGAAGAACGATTTTGTCAGAGAAAGGCCAATATCCAGCCGGGTCGTGCGGTTACGTACTTAACTAATTCTTGCACGCGACACCGAAAGCTTATTTGGATCAGGTCGAGATGGATTAGAGGCTAGGTAAGCTAGCTAAAAATGTCAACACTGATGTACTTTTCAGGGAGATTTTCGACATATTTAAGTCTGTGATCGTTGACCATATATAGGACGCTGAAGATGGTTCAGAAAATTGCCATCTTGGCTTTAGCATGAGATTTCGGTTAATTACCCTGTCAATTGGATCGGTCCACGTCCTTGGTAGGGTGGAGACGTGGGGTTGATCTCTTCCTTGAAGCAGTAGCCCCATTGGAACTGGTCAGGAGCGCCTCGCGTCCCTCCTGCACGCGTAACAAGCATGCACCAAGCACATATGATCAGTACTTGAGTACTCACGATCTTTCACATCGACCATATCTTTGATCAAACGTGGCAAACATTAGAACGAATGAGAATAGCAACGCTAGCTGATGGACGTGACGTACCGGTGGTCTCGTGGGAGGTCTGGCCGAAGAAGGCGGCGAGCTCGCGCTTCACGTCGTCCGCGCTGCCGGAGGTGCCGAATGACGGGAAGGCGGCGGCGGCGGCGATGAAGGCGTCGTAGGTGAAGAACCCGCTGGCCGGGCACTGCGAGTTGTCGCGGTTGGGCAGCATGGTGTCGTACACCGACTGCGTGATGACCGAGCCCACGCCCTGCGCCGCGGCGCCGCCGAGCGACACGGCGACCAGGAGCGCGGCCGCGCACACGGCGAGCCTCGCCGCCATGCTGATGAATCTGATCGTGGTGTAAATTGCTCAACGTAGTACGAGAGCTATGTTGTGTATGATGCCTGTGTGATGAATCTGCTGGGTTTTCAGTGGTATTTATAGCTGCTCTGCTCGATCGGGTGCAATGACGCCGTGGCGGTGCTCGTTCCGCGCTTCTCGAACGTCGGTCGTCACGCGTACTTTTCCACGTTGAGCTAGCGACCTTTGCAGGGGAGAAAATCAGTGATAGCCGCCTCTCAACTCTCCTGTCCACGTCTTACGTCTACGTACAAATTTCCCCGCATATCCACAAACAAGTTGGGTTCAGGGCGTTGGCGATACACGCGGACTTCCTGGGATAGAGGGAACATGCATCTTTCCCTGCTACTCGAGGTACTTGTCTCTGCCTCATTTTGGTCAGCGTTGCACAGCTCATGGATTGTGACTTCGGAAGGACTGAAAGAAGTTTCTACGTCGTTGCCGTCGCAGGCCGGTGGAATCAGGCTAGCAGCTAGCTCGGCGTCCAATGGTCCAATCCACATCGAACTCAACACATCAAATATCACATGGCCCCGGACTCGGCGAGGAGAGGTGGTGGGAGCATGATGAATGGGATCAGCGGTTCAGATAAATGCAGACGGGCGAAAGTTTCAACTTAGAACCATGGGTATTGTCTTCGATTTTATTTTAAGCGTGGCTGGAGCTCTGCCTTTTCATTTATTTAGAAGGAGCAAACGGCCTAAACCTCAAAGGAAAAAACCAAACATAAACTGGCTTAAAGCAACTAATTCCAAAACCCGCCAAGCGATGCTGAGAAAAGACTACGGCCCCGATTGGATGGCTGGTTTAATTTACGAACAGTAAAGATTACGGAGCTCGCGCTGGATTTTCTACGGAGAGGTTCGTCTAATTTTCCGATTGTTTTGCTTAATTTACGACCAACCAAGCGGGGCCTACGGCATAATCTGCGCGAAAGATTTTGCCCCCTCCCTCTACCGAGCTTGTCCTTTTTTTTCATTTTAGCCCGACATTGTCGCTTTGTTGTTGAAGACCCTAACGTTTCGGTCCTTCCAAATCTCCGAGCATATCAACATGAAAACTGAGCGCAACCCCTTGTGTGTGTGGGTGGGGGCGGGGTCCGGACTTCTAGCAAAAGAGCCCATATCTGATGATCTCCAAAGTCGTAGCAGGAGGGGCAAAGAGTGCACTGTTGCCCACCCAGTTGACCATACATGCATGCCCAAATGCGATTGGAATGACCGCAATGAACAACATGTGGAAAACAATTTCTGGGGCATTTTTTAAGAGCTGGCAAGTTGGGTCATGAGGCCATCCACCGTCCATAGTCTATTTTGAAGGGACTGCCAAGATAAAGTTTTACATTTTGGCGGTGCCCAGGCCAGGCCTCCTAGACAAGAGGGTGGGCTTTCTAGTCTGTGGCGCCCAAAAACTAGGCGTGGTAGGCTGAACTTGAGGAATAGTCACCATTTGTTGTAAGCTTCTAGAATATGGAGTCTGACACATCATGAAGCAACTAAACCGATTGCAGTTGACTCCAAACCAAAATGAAGTTCGCAAAATGGGAGGGTGCACTACAGGAGTAACAGCCCAGCCCGACGGCAAAATACCGTCGGGCTCATCACAGAAACTCTCGGCCTCAGTGAGCCTGACGGCCACCGTCGGACTAAGGCCGTCGGGCTGTGATCCATCGGGCTCAGGCCGTGGCCGTCGGGCTCGCAAATGCCGTCGGTTTAGTGCGCGACGCCGACGGTGATTTTAGGCCGTCGGTGTTAAAATACCCTCGGCGCAGAAACACGTAACGGCGCTCCGGCCGTCACGACACACGCGTCAGCTGCTGGAGCTGCACGTCGAGCACAGGCCATACGGTGAGCCCGACGGCATTGCCGTCGGCCTCACCATAGAGTTACTACGCCGACGGCAAATACCGCCGGCCTCACCACTGCATAATAATGCAATACAGCATGACGCCGACGGCATTACCGTCGGGCTCATTGTGGAGTGAAAAACAGCAGCATTTTGCTGCATTTTAATTATTCCCTGCAAATTTCAATTTTTTTCTGGGATTCACATATAATCTAACACATTTGGATGCTGCACGTAATAAAACTTAAATTGTTCACACAACATAACATAAATCATCAAATATCACACAACATCCATACATAAACATCATCAAGCTCATGAAGCTACCAAATATATCACACGTTTCTACATATATCACACGTTTCTATATCACACAACATATATCAACGTTTCTACATGATCAGCTCATGAAGCTACAAAATGATCTCTCCGAAGAACTCTCAAGCACGAATTCCACCGCCAAGAGCATGATCACTACAAAATGAAAACGAACTCCGGTTAGCATGGCAAATGTATCAAGTTCAAATTCATGCAAGAAAAAATGATCAAAGTCATGCAAACCTTCTAAGTCCAAATTCATGCAAGGAAAAATGATCAAAGTCATGCAAATGTTCTAAGTCCAAATTCATGCAAACGTTCTAAGTACAAATTCATGCAAACATTTTAAGTCCAAACTGAATCATGAAAAATAGTTCTAAGTCTATATTTGGTTTATGTCAGAGTTTTTCATGAACTAACCGGGTTTGGCGATCGTCGACGCATCTCGCGGCTCTCGTGGTGGGATGATCGACGCAGCGAGGTAGAAGCACCCGGGCTAGGACCTTGTGAGTGAACCGGAGTGGTCCTGGGTGAGACAGAAGCTCGACCAAACGGAGCCATTGCCCGTGAAGAAGACGATCCCTACATGTTTGAACAAAATATGACTAAGTGTAAATATCTAGATGTACAAAAAATGACTTAGTGAAGCTTTGGTGAAGTACTAACAGGAGTCGCCTGGGTGTAGTGTGCGACGAAATCGGCGTAGCACGACCGTGGAGGGTACGGCGGTGGTGGCGGAACCGGTACTGGCTCGGGTAGTGGAGTACCCTCTCTCATTGCCGTACTAAGCGCCTGCAAGTGAGTTTAGATGCCATGCATTATGAAGTACAAACTCGGACAATAAAATTTATTGGCTAAGATTGGATGGACCACAACTCACCGTCATATAGGCAAACTGATGCGACTGCTGAGCTTGATACACAGCCGCCGAATGATCCTGCATCTGCTGCATCCAAGCATCCTGAGCCTCTTGCCAGGCTTGTTCCATTTCCTTAAATATGACATAGTGAATCTCATGAGCATACCCATATATGAATGGGAACTAAGAATGAAGAAGAAAAATGAGAGAAAGCTTACATGGTCCACAGCATGGGCGGCTCTAGCACGCGGTGCACGAGGTGGAACAGAAACACCCGTGAGTGATTTGACACGTGTGTAGTTGGTGGTAGGCTCGATCACCGTGTCAAATGTGCCGTAGCGGCCATGTGGCCTTCCATGTCCTGCGAGAATCACGACCCTCTCGTCGACTGGCTCCTTAACAGGGTCAGAATCCGGTCCATTCAGCTCCTTGTACCTGATGGCATTCATAACAAGTAAACAATTAGTAAGTACAAATTATTTCTTACTTGCATTTAGTAAACATGATCTTGAAAAATAAATCTGGTCTTGTACTCCTCAAGGTTGTCAGTGGTTGTGCCATAGTATTGATCATCGCCGTCCTTGACCACCTTCTTCTTATGAGCCAATTGCCACACTTCAAACTCTCCCAGCTCCCGCCCTTCATTAGCGGTCATCTAAAATATATACAACAAATGGTATGCATTAAAAAGGAAACACTGCCAGGGAAAACGAGTAGGTTGTTCCAGATTTATACCTGATGATCCTTGTAGTGGTAGAAGTGTCGGTTCCCTTGACAGTGAGTTCCCTCATGACCGCGATTGAGACTGTTCTGAATGCTCTTGGCCTTGAAATCTAGATCTTTCCCGGTCCACATGTCCACCAGTTTCTCCCAGCCATCCTTCTTTCCCAGAGCCCACTTTGGACAAATCTTAAGATGAAAACATCTCAAGTCAACATCTCAAGTGAAGAACAGATAATGCACTTTACGATGGACATGGAATAAAAAGAAAATTTCATTACCCCCATGAAATCCTCGTGGGACATCTTCTCACCAAGTTTGAGCTCAAGGATTTTCTTCTTGTTGTATCTCGTGCCTTTCTCGGCGTAGAACTGAGCGATAGCTGTAATTTTAACATCATACCACATCTGGCGTAACTTGATCCTCAACATCGTAAAGAAGACCTCGTGGCTCTTGTGCTCGTGCTCGGGAGGCACGCGATAGAACTCCTACAATCATGTAGACAATCTTATTATGGTGAGAATCACAAGTTAACAAAACTATGGTTAACTATGGTTGAGAATCACAAGTAAACAAAACACCATATAATAGTTCTTACCCAGAACTTGTGAACCACAACCTCTGCACAGCTAGGCTTAAAACCCTCACCCTCCACAGTCTCCATGTAGCCGGAGCCCTGAGCGGCCTCGTAGTCCTCCCACCTCATGGCTAACTTCTTCAGAGAATTTGGATCCTCAGGATTCTCCTTGTAGAGGCCTGGCCAATGCCTCTTCAGAAGGCCCACAAGTACACCACCTGGAAGATTTCCCGAACTGGTGATGGGTTGAAAATTGCTGCACATGAAAGAACAATATTAGTATGCAAGGAGAGTTAGCCACATACTTATATGATCAAAAGATAGCCACTTACTTTCTGTTGACCGGCTTAATAAGAATTTTGGCCTCTTGAGATCTTGATCTTCTTGGAAGATTCTTTATTCCTCGAGTCCACAAGGGCCCAAGCTCCTCCCCCTCGTGCTGCAAATTACAATTAAAATGCAAATTAGAGTTCAAATAAAATGTAAGTGAACAAAACTAAGTGGTAGGAATAGGAGAAAATAGCGTACATCCTCCTCCTCCTCGGCGTGCTGCTCCAGGTCCTCGTCAACGGGCTGCTCCGGGTCCTCATCAACGGGCTACTCCAAGTCCACCCCAAAGTATTGCTGCTCGACGTACTGCTGCTGAGGCTGCTCCACCCTAAAGTACTGCTGCTGAGGCTCCTCCCCCTCGAAGTACTGATGCTGAGGCTCCTGCACCACGAAGTGCAGCTGCTCCACCTCCCTGTCCTCCGAGTGGGTTGTTGCGGAGGGTACCTAAATAAAATAGCAGTTAGTGAGTATGAGCATGATAGTAGACAGTAGGCATGATAGCAATTACCTCACTGAAGTAAGACGTCGAAGGTGTCATCATCCGTGAAGATGAAACCTCCGACAAAGGTCTAGTCCTCGAGCCTCGTCCTCGTCCTCGAGCTCGCGGTGCAGGTCGCCCTCGAGGCTCGTCCTCGTCCTCGACCTCGACCTCAACTGTGGTCTCCCTCGAGGCTCGTCCTCGACCTCTAGTGGGGTGACCCCCGCCTCGTCCTCTAGGGGGTAGGCCCCCGCCTCGTCCTCTAGGAGGTTGACCCCCGCCTCGTCGATCGTCCTCATCGCCACTCTCCCCTAAGCGTTTAGGGGGCTTTCGCAAACGACAAATGTTCCTAAGCATGGATGCCGCGGAATTCTTGCTCATGGTTTAGTCACCTGCATTGAGAACATGTAAATGTTAGTAAGCAGAAATTACAATTTCATGCGAAAATAAGCAAAAGAAAGCATTGAGAACTCGAAAATAAGCAAAAGTAAGCATTGAGAACATTGATGAAAAAATAAGACGTAGTAAGCAAGTTGGAAATAAAACATAAAAGACGCTCACCAAGTTTTGGGTTGTGTTCGGGTCTAATCATCATCAGGGTCACTATCACTATCACGTGAGTAGTAGGGTATGCCATCGAACGGTGGAGGCTCATCCTCGTCACTTTCACTATCTAGATGTAACTTGCTGAGCATATCTATGTCCTTTACATTCACAACTGCCTCACCTCTTCCATGTCTTTCACTATCATCGACTTCATCAAGACCACCCATAAGGACATCAAAGTCACCGCCATCCTCTTCCTCCTGGTAGAAATCTCCCTCGTATGTGATGGGGTTTATATTGTTGTAATCGTCCACGTTTGGCATGGGTAGCTTACCACGTGGCGATACCTTGAACACAACTTCCCAACCCTGTAGTTCCTCGTTCTGGCATGGGTATGGTAGATAATAAACTTGTGTTGCCTGGTTAGACACAACAAATACATCGGACCCGCTATAGGTGGTTGAAGGCCTCACTTCCACTAAACCAATGGAAGGGGTACTTTTTAGTCCAACCACTGGGTCGAACCAATGGCACTTGAACACAACAAGAGTGAGAGGATGGGCCCCTTTATCGAATTTCACCTCATATATGTTCTGTAACCTTCCATTGTACTCATCCTCATTTCGACCTCCGGTAAACACTCCAGTATTTACTATTTTCGCATTTGGCCGAGTATTTTGGTGTTTCTCGGTATGGAAACGATACCCATTCACATCATACTTTTCATAAGTCGCCACCTTAGGGTCGAAACCCTGCGAAACCCATCTCAATTCATCTGTCATAGATGTTTTCTGTTGATTTCCCTACAAGTTTAGTCAAAATTGTTAGTTTCGTGTTTACATAAACTACAATAGACAAGGGGGTGAGTTAGAAATTACTTTTTCCATGAACCAAGCCACAAAATTTTGCCTTCTGGGGGCACCCTTCCTTAAAAGAGTATTAAATTCCGATACAGTAGGATTTTCTATTCCCAACCACTCCTCATCCAGAAATTGAGGCACGAATGTATCCTCTACTTCATCTATGTTCATCAACACATAGAGCATGATGTCCTCCCACTCCTGCTCCGTCACAGTGTAAATATGTTGACCACCAGACTTACCGCCTTGGCCTTGGAAGAGATGAAGCTTGGGTTTATAGCTGGGGTTATCGGTATTGTACCGAGAGAGCGGATTATGCATATTGGGAACATCTTCAGGATAGTATGTTGTAGATACATCTGACACCTCCTCGATGATATATGCCTCGGCTATGCATGCTTCAATCTGATTTTTGTTTCCATATTTGGTTCGCATATTCTTAAATATTCTCTCTATACAAAACTGCCAACGGTTCTGAACCGGTCCCCCCAATAATGCCTCGTTAGGTAGATGCAATATGAGATGTACCATCGGAGTAAACATGCCTGGCGGAAATATAATCTCTAACTTGCATATCAACTCTGGGACTTTCTCATGAAGTCTTTTCATCATTTCTGGACATATTTCTTTGGCACACAGCGTGCGGAAGAAATGGCTCAACTCCGCAAGTGGCCGCCAAACACGATCATGGAGATAGCCTCGAAGCATCACCGGCATTATTCGCTCAATCCATATGTGATAGTCATGACTCTTAAGCCCGTTGACTCTGCCCGTTGTTAAATTGACTCCGTTACTCATGTTAGAACAATAACCATCTGGGAACTTCACATTGTGTTTGAGCCAATTGAATGCCTCCTTCTTTTGGGCAGCTAGAAGGCAGAAGTCAGCATTTGGCTTGACCCAATTTCTTCGATTGCCCTCAGGACGCTGCATGTTTAGTTTTATTCTGTCACAAAGCCTCTCTTGATCGACCCTAGCCTTCACATTGTCCTTCGTCTTCTCAGGAATGTCTAGGGTTGTGTGTAAGACGGACTCTGCGACATTCTTTTCGGTGTGCATCACATCGATGTTATGAGGAAGTTTGAGGTCCTTGTAATAGGGGAGTTGCGTCAAACCTGGTATGTGAGTCCAGTTGTGCGTCTCACCATATCCAATAAAACCTTTGCCTTTGGTCTTAGGCTTTAGAGCACGTAGCTCCGCATCAACAACTTTACCATCAAACGTTGGTATCTTGTTTACTTCACTGACAACTTTGTCTTTCAAGAAGTGTTTTTTGTCCTCTCTGAATCTATGACCTTCTTCGAGGAACTGTCGATGCTTGCCAAAGGGGGAATACTTGCCACCCTTCTTCAGCCATACGAACATAAGAGCATGCCTGCACACTGGGCATGGCATCTTTCCGGCTGTATAGTGTCCGCAGAATAGGGCATACCCGGGTAGGTCATGCATGGAATACTGGTACCAAACTGTCATGCAGAAGTTTTTCTTCGTTGCCCGGTCATATGTCCATGTGCCGTGTGCCCAAGAATGTTCCAAATCATCGATTAGCGGCTGCATGTACACACTCAAATTCTTCGCCGGATATTCAGGCCCCGGAATGATCAGAGACAACAATATGGTCTTGCGTTGCATTAAGACTCCGGGAGGGAGATTGAGCGGCATAACAAACACTGGCCAACAGCTGTACGACCTAGCCGACATACCGAATGGATTGAAACCATCGGTTGCTATCGCAATTCTGACATTTCGAGACTCTCGGGCTTTATCAGGGTATACTCTGTCGAAATGTTTCCACGCTTCACCATCAGCCGGATGTTTCATCTTCTTCTTTTTATCACTAATATCAGGGTATCTCTTCCCCGTCTTGTGCCATGTCATCTGTTTGGCAGTCTCCTCATCCATGTAAAGGCGTTGGATCCTTTTTATGACTGGGAGATACCGAAGAATCTTTACAGCAACTTTCGTCTGCACCATTTCACCTTCGGCGCCCTTCACCTCTACATACCTAGAGGCCCCACACTTGCTATAGTGAGTGTGATTCACAAACTCTTTCCGAAACAGAAGGCAACCCTTAGGACAACAATGTATCTTCTCATAATCCATGCAAAGCGATTTCATGATTTTCTTCGACTCATACATGGTACGAGGCAGACAATGTCCTTTAGGGAGCATGTTACCCATTGTTTTCAAATGATCTTTAAAGCTTGATCGGGTTTGGCCGTGGTTGGCCTTATCAGCTAACAGTTGCGATATGGCATCAAGCTGAGAGACTTCTGCACCCGGATAAAGAGGTTTCTTCGCGGTGGCCATCATTTCAAGGAAGGCCTTCGCGGTTTCCTCTGGTTCATCCGGTAAATCCGATTCCTCCTGTTCATCCAGATCTTCTGGAGGTGGCGAATGTGCCTGATTTGCATAGTGAAGATCAACAAGCATGTTTGCAATGCCATCGTGGGCACTGCCATCGATGTGTTGCCGCATCACCACCTCTCTAACACGAACACTCTCAGGAAAGTTGATTTGCATGTTAAAGTCGGGCATATATCCGTAAAGCCAAAGGTGTTTTGTCATCTCTAAGCTACCCTGACGGTTATTCATCTTGCACCGAGCACAAGGGCAAAGCGGACGAACTGTCTTAGAACCACGGTGTGCGTCCTTCACATAATATTCAGTTTTCCACTGCCACTCAGCTGTCATGTCAGTCCTACTAATACGACCACTGTACATCCACTCACCATCAGCCATCTGCACTTAGAGTTAATAACAGCTAAAAAAACATTTGATATCAAATAAATGGCATTAAATTAAATACAAGATATTCTCTACCGGGGAAAACGCGTGCATCATCCTACATCTCTAATAGGATATCCTCCTAGCAGCCGCCGGATCCGTAGATTGAGTACGTTCTCCATGCTCTACCCCGATCCGAGACAGAATTTCGGCAGCACCTCCCCGCTGCTCTCCCGATACACGTCTCGGCAAAAAGCCGAGAGGATGTGCATCCGGAGAACAACGGGGAGGCACTACCAAAATTCTGACTCGGACCGGAGCAGAACACAGAGAACGTACCCAACTACGCATCCGCCGACTGTCCCGTAAATGCCGAAGCGTTACGCATCATAATATGCTGATCTCTAACGCATATTTATCCACGTAACGCTTTCGTACGGGAAAAGACACCTAGGTTACGTGACTTGACGTGAAACCAATATCTAGAACATAAAAATACAAGAGAGGAGAAGGAGTTTTTATCTCACCCTCCGTTGTAGAGGAAGTAGTCGAACAACACGAACACGACGATGGCTCCGACACGACAGCTCCGAGAAACCTACATGATAAAATATAATGCAGATTAATACTAGCAAGCATTGTTCTAGAGAAGGACATAGCTACTAGTTTATTACTAAAAATACATGCATAAGAAACTGCTGATTGCATACTAAACCTCGCAGTTTTGGGCCACCATATTGATGTATAAAAGTAATGACATGTATGTCTAAACAAATGGTGACAACCAACATTGCTACAAACATTCACCTGTTATTAGCCTCCTTAAAAGTTGAACAAAAACCGACGAACATCCTGAACCTATCATCTCATCACATACTATTTCAACTAATAGAGAAGTTTGGACTAGTAATGCAAGCCAAGCAGAAAACTTACTAATTTTTCAAATGCAATTCTGTTTTCCTCACAACCAGAAGGCTCCGAGGGCAGGCGCGGCGGGCTGCGGGCGACGGCGGCGTGCGGGCAGGCGTGGGCAGGGCGAGGCAGGCGCGGGCAGGGCGAGGCAGGCACGCGGGCGACGACGGCGTGCGGGCAGGCGCGGGCAGGGCGAGGCAGGCGCGCGGGCGGGCGACGGCGGCGTGCGGGCGTGCGGGATGCGGGAGGGCGTCGGCGGCGGGGCGACGTGCGAAGGGCGGCGCGCGGGCGGGCGACGTCGGCGAGGTACCGGCGGCGTGCGGGCTGGCGCGGCGGCGTGCAGGAGGGCGGCGGCGGCGGGGCGGCGGGGCGGCGTGCGAAGGGTGGCGGGGAGATGGACTAGCTCGCGGGATTTGGGTGGATGGGGAATAATCCCCAATCCCGCGGCTTGTTGACTTATTTTTCCTAGAGCTAGCCCGACGGCATTACCGTCGGGCTTAGATTTTTTTTCCAACAAATAAATTCATTATTTATAACATTAATCTATTGCAATTTTTGAATTAACAGTTACAAAATATAAATTATAATTTCCTTTACTAATATTGTTTTAATAACATATTTGGACACCCCGGACCGACACGGCGATACCTCTCTCGACGACCTACCTCTAAACATTTACTAATATGTTTTAATAAAGAGGGGTCAGTGAAGCGGGTCTTATTTACTAATATGTTTTACTAATATGTTTTAATACCACACGACATATTTCTATGCAAGTTTTTATGGGGTCTTGACGCTCCGGACCCCCTCTACGGCGAAACCCTACGCTCGCTGGAGAAAAGTCTCACCCGTCGATCTACCCCTCTAAACGGAGTCGGGAGGGGGTAGACGCATGGATTTTTTGCTTGGATGTGTTAGGTTGGTATATTGGACCATAAAAAACAAATATTTCATGTGTTCCGTCGCACGGTTCCATGCCCGGCACCCGAAACGGGGGTTTTCACCTCTATGTGCAAGAACTTACTACAGAGAAAGAGGGGTCAGTGAAGCGGGTCGCACCTCGGAGATGTATCTTGGTCAAACTACCAACACACTGGTATACATATATTAGGGGTCTATGCAAGTCATGATGGGGTCTTGACCCTCCGGACCCACTCTAGGGCGAAACCCTACTCCTGTTGGAGAAAAATCTGAACCGTAGATCTACCCCTCTAAACGGCGCCGGGAGGGGGTAGACGCATGGATTTTTTTGCTTGGATGTGTTAGGTTGGTATATTGGACCATAAAAAACAAACATTTCATGTGTTCCGTCGCACGGTTCCATGCCCGGCACTCGAAACGGGGGTTTTCACCTCTATGTGCAAGAACTTACTACGGAGAAAGAGGGGTCAGTGAAGCGGGTCGCACCTCGGAGATGTATCTTGGTTCCCACAAACTACCAACACACTAGTATACACATATTAGGGGTCTATGCAAGTTTTGATGGGGTCTTGACCCTCCGGACCCACTCTACGGCGAAACCCTACTCCCGCCGGAGAAAAGTCTGAACCGTCGATCTACCCCTCTAAACGGCGTCGGGAGGGGTTAGACGCATGGATTTTTTTGCTTGGATGTGTTAGGTTGGTATATTGGACCAAAAAAAACAAACATTTCATGTGTTCCGTCGCACGGTTCCATGCCCGGCACCCGAAACGGGGGTTTTCACCTCTATGTGCAAGAACTTACTACGGAGAAAGAGGGGTCAGTGAAGCGGGTCGCGCCTCGGAGATGTATCTTGGTTCCCACAAACTACAAACACACTAGTATACATATATTAGGGGTCTATGCAAGTTTTGATGGGGTCTTGACACCCCGGACCCACTGTACGGCGAAACCCTACTCCCGCTGGAGAAAAGTCTGACCCGTCGATCTACCCCTCTAAACGGCGTCGGAAGGGGGTAGACGCATGGATTTTTTTGCTTGGATGTGTTAGGTTGGTATATTGGACCATAAAAACAAACATTTCATGTGTTCCGTCGCACGGTTCCATGCCCGACACCCGAAACGGGGGTTTTCACCTCTAAGTGCAAGAACTTACTACGGAGAAAGAGGGGTCAGTGAAGCGGGTCGCACCTCGGAGATGTATCTTGGTTCCCACAAACTACCAACACATTAGTATACATATATTAGGGGTCTATGCAAGTTTTTATGGCGTCTTGACACTCCGGACCCACTCTACGGCGAAACCCTACTCCCGTTGGAGAAAAGTCTGACCCGTCGATCTACCCCTCTAAACGGCGTCGCGAGGGGGTAGACGCATGGATACAAACATTTCATGTGTTCCGTCGCACGGTTCCATGCCCGACACCCGAAACGGGGGTTTTCACCTCTAAGTGCAAGAACTTACTACGGAGAAAGAGGGGTCAGTGAAGCGGGTCGCACCTCGGAGATGTATCTTTGTTCCCACAAACTACCAACACTAGTATACATATATTAGGGGTCTATGCAAGTTTTTATGGGGTCTTGACCCTCCGGACCCACTCTACGGCGAAACCCTACTCCCGCTGGAGAAAAGTCTGACCCGTCGATCTACCCCTGTAAACGGCGTCGGGAGGGGGTAGACGCATGATTTTTTTGCTTGGATGTGTTAGGTTGGTATATTGGACCATAAAAAACAAACATTTCATGTGTTCCGTCGCGCGGTTCCATGCCCGACACCCGAAACGGCGGTTTTCACCTCTAAGTGCAAGAACTTACTACGGAGAAAGAGGGGTCAGTGAAGCGGGTCGCACCTCGGAGATGTATCTTGGTTCCCACAAACTACCAACACACTAGTATACATATATTAGGGGTCTATGAAAGTTTTGATGGGGTGTTGACACTCCGGACCCACTCTACGGCGAAACCCTACTCCCGCTGGAGAAAAGTCTGACCCGTCGATCTACCCCTCTAAACGGCGTCGGAAGGGGGTAGACGCATGGATTTTTTTGCTTGGATGTGTTAGGTTGGTATATTGGACCATAAAAACAAACATTTCATGTGTTCCGTCGCACGGTTCCATGCCCGACACCCGAAACGGGGGTTTTCACCTCTAAGTGCAAGAACTTACTACGGAGAAAGAGGGGTCAGTGAAGCGGGTCGCACCTCGGAGATGTATCTTGGTTCCCACAAACTACCAACACACTAGTATACATATATTAGGGGTCTATGCAAGTTTTGATGGGGTGTTGACACTCCGGACCCACTCTACGGCGAAACCCTACTCCCGCTGGAGAAAAGTCTGACCCGTCGATCTACCCCTCTAAACGGCGTCGGAAGGGGGTAGACGCATGGATTTTTTTGCTTGGATGTGTTAGGTTGGTATATTGGACCATAAAAACAAACATTTCATGTGTTCCGTCGCACGGTTCCATGCCCGACACCCGAAACGGGGGTTTTCACCTCTAAGTGCAAGAACTTACTACGGAGAAAGAGGGGTCAGTGAAGCGGGTCGCACCTCGGAGATGTATCTTGGTTCCCACAAACTACCAACACACTAGTATACATATATTAGGGGTCTATGCAAGTTTTGATGGGGTGTTGACACTCCGGACCCACTCTACGGCGAAACCCTACTCCCGCTGGAGAAAAGTCTGACCCGTCGATCTACCCCTCTAAACGGCGTCGGAAGGGGGTAGACGCATGGATTTTTTTGCTTGGATGTGTTAGGTTGGTATATTGGACCATAAAAACAAACATTTCATGTGTTCCGTCGCACGGTTCCATGCCCGACACCCGAAACGGGGGTTTTCACCTCTAAGTGCAAGAACTTACTACGGAGAAAGAGGGGTCAGTGAAGCGGGTCGCACCTCGGAGATGTATCTTGGTTCCCACAAACTACCAACACATTAGTATACATATATTAGGGGTCTATGCAAGTTTTTATGGCGTCTTGACACTCCGGACCCACTCTACGGCGAAACCCTACTCCCGTTGGAGAAAAGTCTGACCCGTCGATCTACCCCTCTAAACGGCGTCGGAAGGGGGTAGACGCATGGATTTTTTTTGCTTGCATGTGTTAGGTTGGTATATTGGACCATAAAAACAAACATTTCATGTGTACCGTCGCACGGTTCCATGCCCGACACCCGAAACGGGGGTTTTCACCTCTGAGTGCAAGAACTTACTACGGAGAAAGAGGGGTCAGTGAAGCGGGTCGCACCTCGGAGATGTATCTTGGTTCCCACAAACTACCAACACACTAGTATACATATATTAGGGGTCTATGCAAGTTTTGATGGGGTCTTGACCCTCCGGAGCCACTCTACGGCGAAACCCTATTCCCGCTGGAGAAAAGTCTGACCCGTCGATCTACCCATCTAAACGGCGTCGGGAGGGGGTAGACGCATGGATTTTTTTTGCTTGGATGTGTTAGGTTGGTATATTGGACCATAAAAATCAAACATTTAATGTGTTCCGTCGCACGGTTCCATGCCCGACACCCGAAACGGGGGTTTTCACCTCTAAGTGCAAGAACTTACTACGGAGAAAGAGGGGTCAGTGAAGCGGGTCGCACCTCGGAGATGTATCTTGGTTCCCACAAACTACCGACACACTAGTATACATATATTAGGGGTCTATGCATGTTTTTATGGGGTATTGACCCTCCGGACCCACTCTACGGCGAAACCCTACTCCCGCTGGAGAAAAGTCTGACCCGTCGATCTACCCTTCTAAACGGCGTCGGGAGGGGGTAGACGCATGGATTTTTTTGCTTGGATGTGTTAGGTTGGTATATTGGACCATAAAAAACAAACATTTCATGTGTTCCCTCGCACGGTTCCATGCCCGACACCCGAAACGGGGGTTTTCACCTCTAAGTGCAAGAACTTACTACGGAGAAAGAGGGGTCAGTGAAGCGGGTCGCACCTCGGAGATGTATCTTGGTTCCCACAAACTACCGACACACTAGTATACATATATTAGGGGTCTATGCATGTTTTTATGGGGTATTGACCCTCCGGACCCACTCTACGGCGAAACCCTACTCCCGCTGGAGAAAAGTCTGACCCGTCGATCTACCCTTCTAAACGGCGTCGGGAGGGGGTAGACGCATGGATTTTTTTGCTTGGATGTGTTAGGTTGGTATATTGGACCATAAAAAAAATGTCATGTGTTCCGTCGCACGGTTCCATGCTTGACACCCGAAACGGGGGTTTTCACCTCTAAGTGCAAGAACTTACTACGGAGAAAGAGGGGTCAGTGAAGCGGGTCGCACCTCGGAGATGTATCTTGGTTACCACAAACTACCGACACACTAGTATACATATATTATGGGTCTATGCATGTTTTGATGGGGTATTGACCCTCCGGACCCACTCTACGGCGAAACCCTACTCCCGTTGGAGAAAAGTCTGACCCGTCGATCTACCCTTCTAAACGGCGTCGGGAGGGGGTAGACGCATGGATATTTTTACTTGGATGTGTTAGGTTGGTATATTGGACCATAAAAAACAAACATTTCATGTGTTCCGTCGCACGGTTCCATGCCCGACACCCGAAACGGGGTTTTCACCTCTAAGTTCTGGAACCCCGCCACAACAAAACACCGGAGATACCCGCATATATGTACAAAAGACCGGATAATCCCGCCGCATTATGGCCACATTTGATCACAATATTTGTACAAATTAGTTATTATGTTATTTATTATGTTTTAGTACCCCTACAAATAACATTTTTGAATGTAATATAATAATTTAAGAAAAAGTGGAAAAAAGTGTTCTGAGCCCGACGGTGTTGCCGTCGGTGTTAGAGTGGGTGGTTACGGCACCGTTAGCTCGCTGCGTCCGGACGTCCACACGGGGCCAGTACTCCGACGGTGTTCCTACGCCGACGGTGACCGTCGGGCTCATTGTAGGACGCCGACGGCACTTTAACGCCGACGGTATTATGCCAGCCGTCGGTGTCATATTGTGACGCCGACGCCACGACCTTTGGCCGTCGGCGTTAGAATAACCGTCGGGCTGAGCTGCCACTCCCGTAGTGGTGAAAACTTCCAAAGTTCAGCTTAAGTGCTTGAGCAACCGTTTTACTTGCGCTTCAAAGCTTAAAAAAAGGAGAGGGGATATATCTCTCAGGCAACCCATAAGAAGCCAATTATCTATCCATAACTTTGCTATTTTTCCATTTCCCAAGGTGATTGTGGTGGCCGCCGCAAAAAAGTTGTCGATCCCGAGTCACAAGGAACCGGAAGCCCCACCCAAACATTGTTGGGGGGGGGGGGGGGTGCCCTAGAGACAATAGCATTCACTTATTATTCCAAGTTTATTTATCTCTATGCTATAACTACATTGATAATTGAATACTGAGTATTCAAAGGAAAAACCTCTGATGCACGTGTAGAATACGAACAAGTAAAGTGTTCCTAGTCATGTCCCTAAGAATGGCTTATGTTGTTGTTAGATGATCATGTTTTCTTAATCATGGACTTTGTATAAGTCACAACTATAAGAGTATATTAGCGGAATGGTAATAGTACTGAACCAACCCAATTGTATGATCTTGCTAAGAGACAAATCTTCACCGATGAAGTTAGCAATTAATCTTCTGGAGTTTTCATTAGCTATATTCCTAGACAATGAGAATATCTAGTAACCGCATATTCGACACTTATAATCTGATTGTCTTCAAACATCCGACCTCAATTGGGATTATAACGTTGGCTTTTGGATATAATTTAGAATGTGCAAAGGAATGGAGATTATTCAAGGATGAAACTTACTCCTCCAGGCGATGGAGAGATACATCCTCTAGGCCATCTCAGTATTGTCGGTGTCACCCAATCGTCCCTCTAGGCCATCTCAGTATTGTCGGTGTCACCCAATCGTCTGGCTAGACATAGTGTGATTTATCACAGTATATCGAGAATATGGAATGAGAAAAGAGAATGATATTGTTACGAGTTTATATGTGTTATTATCGAATGGTTCTTTCACTCTAGAACACATCGTATCATCTCATGATATTATTGGTATCATGTACGAATTAAGATATAGTATTAGTGGTTCTGAGAAGTGATCGCATTCATTCCGACGTCGCATGAACAACTCTGGTGAGAATCAGAGATGTTCCGGTGAAGTTATTTTGACAACATATTATGCTGATACAAGGGCTGAGAGTCCTAACTCCTAAGAGGGAGATATGCTAACATGAGATGTTCCGGGTTGATGGGAAGTGTTTCCGACATCAGTGGATAGCGTCAATGATTTTATCTATAGAGTATATTAGGTTATGGAAGGGTTTCAGAAACTTGTTGGGCAACGTGGGTAGTGCTAGAGGAGGGACCGGGACACTTGGGGGTAGGTGCGAACCAGCCGGGTGGTCCCAGGCCCACTTGGGCCAGCGCACCACTTCCCCCCATATATTTTTATTTAATTAGATGGAAAAAAGAGAGTCTGAATGAAAAGTAAACAAACTAGCAAAAGGGTAAAAAGTGAAAAGTAAGGGGAGACTAGGATTCCCTCAACCGACCTTGGGGGATGGTTCAGCCGGCCCTAGGAGGCCGATGCACCAAGCCCCTCCCCTCCGCTGGCCACCTATATACTCCTCCCTTTAGGAGGAAATAACACAACAAAAAATCACAAGTTCCTCTCTTCTTGAGAAATTGTGAATTAGACAATGCTCTAATTACTTGTAATTAGATATTTCTCTAATATCTCTCTAATTAGATCTCATTTGTTGAGAATTAGATCTCTCTAATCTCATATAGATCGAATCAAGTTTATTAGATCTACCACATATATTAGTCGAAAGGCTGTCTCTTTTCGTCTAGAACAGTGAACCGCTGATAAATTGTGCAGTGTAGGGAATATGAAAGTGATCTTTCACGAGGGAAAAGGTAACAATCTCACATCTCGGCTTGTACATGAGATTCCTCATCTGGCTTCACCGATATCAACTTCGGCAAACACAAGATCTTCTGCAACGGTGTTTATAAGTATTCTTGATCATCACATTATAGGGTGTGTTATATCTTCATAGTATATTTTGATAGTTATGTTAGGGGGAGGAAGCCAACAAAGACGTAAGGCGCTAGAAAACTTTTCCTTGTCAAGAATGCCCACACCAACAAGGTTTTGTGGCCTGTAGACCCGACCACATTTGACTTTGCATTTGCTACACATCATGACATCCCCTTAGAGAATTTTTTTGAGTTTTTTGTTGAAACTTTTGATGATTACTTTGTCTACTTTCAGGGCCGTAATCAGGTGAATGGGCAACACAGACAACGTATATTTGATAAGGAAAGCTCTGCCAGCCATATTGAAGAATTTTCCTTGCCAAGGGGCCATCTTTGCAATAGTCTTAAGAGCATATCTAGCAGAGCTCTCAAAACCTTATAACTCCGGCGAATTCATGGGCCGAGACTTTTTTTGGCCCATAGCAGAGCCCGTGAACATGAATCGGCCCTCAAACGCGATAAGGGCGCCCCTCGAGGCGGCGCGTCCATCCGTATTTATGCCGGGCTCAGGCACATTTCTAGGTCAAAATCCTTCTCCACCCGCACCGCCGACGAGCAATCCGTGCAGCCGCCCTTTTAACTCAGATGAGCAATCCACGCCGCCGTAGGCCGCTTCCGCCGCCCGATGGCCCCCAAGCGCCAGCCCTCCACCCCGCCACACCGCCGCGACCCCTTCGACGGGGATTTCTCCAACAAACTGCGCGCGTAGGCGGTGTCGAGCGATGGCAATCGGAAGCGGGGGGCCGCCTACAACAACTGGGGCCGCCAGGTCCCGCCGGCCTACTTCCGGCGCGAGGTCGACGAGTTCGACCTTGAACGCGCCGAGTACGAGGCCCGACACCGCCGTACGAGTCAGGACGGGGCTGGAAGCTCAACCGGCGGCGCCGACACCTCCACCGCGCTAGCGGCGCTGCCTCCGGCGGAGGAGTACGACGTCACCGCGTTCGACTCCGCCGTCGCGGCGGAGGTTTTTGTCCCCGAGGACGCACTTGACGCCATCACGGCGCAAGTGATGCTCCGTTCAGTGCGGGAGGCGGAGGAGAAGGCGGCGCTGACGAGGGTGTAACTCGACAAATCCCTGGGTTGTGTACCCCGGGTTGATTGAGGGGGAGAGAGGAGAGAATTGGTGATCACGACGGCTGACAAGCAAGGTTTTACCCAGGTTCAGGCTCCCGGAGGATAACACCCTACTCCTGCTTGTCTGTTATTGATGGCGAGTTGCGATTACAACGCCGGCGAGATTGCGATCTCGCTAGGGTTTGTGGTGGTGGCTGTTGGCGTGTCCTATAGGACGAGCAACCCTCCTGGCTTTATAGGTAGCCAGGTCTCGGGTGGTCGGTGCCGATGGCGGTTACAGATATGGTAGGTTATGAGACCTAACCGAGTTGGACTAGGTTACACGGTACCCCTAGTGGGCCTTCTGTGGGCCTTCATGATCTTGGCGCGGCCCAGGTAGTCTCATCGTGGGCTAGTCGAAAGGTAGCCCCACGTCAGGCACAGGCTGCCCGCGAGGAGGAGATCGACCAGATCCTCCTCCGACAGGGACTCGAGGCAGATGTCGTCGCCACCGAGAAGAGCGCCTACTGGAAGGCGTACGTCGAGGAGGTCGTTGACCTCGTTTCCCACGAGGAGTGAAGATCATCGGTATCCACCGCTTCGCCCCCGCATCCGAGGCTCCGGTGAGCTAAATTTTGGCAGTAGGGTTAGGCGGCGACCTTCTAATCTAGTTTAGCTTTTGGATTAGTGTAGAACAATGTTTAATTATATATGGATCAGTGAAGAACAGTTCTTTGTGATGAATCGGGGAACAACTCTAGTTTGTTCTCACCAAAATCAAAATATATCCAGTTCTGCTTAAGGTTTCTGCTATGTGTTGCTCGTTCTTCCGAGTAGAATTCTCGAAAAAGTTGAACCTTAAAATTTATTTGAGGGTCTGAGTTTGAGGGCGCTGTTAGAGATGCTCTAACCATGATGACCTGTAAATCCACTTTCCTCGGCCTTGTAACTGATAGAAGGAGGCCCAAATATTTTATCGGGAAATTGACCTTTTCTCCTTCAAAATCCTGAAGAATATGATCCACGCAATGACTGTTGAGGATATCTATCGGATTATGGACATCGCCTACCTTAGGCTGAAGGAACAGCACGACGTCGTCAGCGTGCATGGATATTTGCAAGTTTAGCCAGGAAGAGGAGCGAGGATGCTTGATTCTGAGGCCAACTGCAGCAACTGAATAGGATCGAAAACAATGTCGAATAGTGAGAGGAGACAAGGGTTCCTCTGGCGCAGCCCCTACCATGTAGTACAAGTGGAGGCCTCGGAATGCCATTGAGCAGGAAACATGGTGAGGAGCTAGCCCACATCCAGGCGAGCCAATTTCTCCATGAAAGAAGGTTCAGGTAATTTGACTGCAGGGCAGCAATGGCCATATGAATCTGATGATACCAGGCAGCTAGTTAGCTGCTTCATGTTAGAGAAGGAGGCAGTCGGATGATCATCAACTTGGAGTACACTCCAAGGAACCTAGCCCAATACGGTTTCCGTATATGTAATTGTGGTTTCCGTATATGTAATTGTGTTGTCTATAAATATATGAGGAGGGTGGAGGCTTTGCGATCACGCAGCCCGGATTCAATCTAAACTTTCATGGTATCAGAGCTCCAGCCGATCCTCTCCCTTTTCTAAAACCCTAACCCTCCTCCCTCTCCTACCCCGCCGCCACCACCATGTCTTCCACCGCCGAGCTGGAGCTGAAACAACGTGAGTCCCTCCTCCAAACCCGCAAGGAAGAACTTGACTGTCGCGCTGCCGAGATGGGCAAGACCATCGAAGCCTCCTCACCCCAAAACCCTAGCCCCACTCCCTACACCGCCTCCATCAAAATCCCCGTCCCCATCACCCTCGACCTGCAGGCATCCAACTACGCCAAGTGGCGGGAGCTCTTCCTCGTCGCCCTTGGACGCTACGGCCTCACCAACCATGTCATCGGCTCTGTTGACGCCAAGCCGTCGGACACGTCGCCCACTTCCGATTGGGCGCTGACGTGGGGCTACCTTGCGGGTAGCCCACGATGATGCTACCTGGGCCGCGTCAAGGATGGAAAGGCCCGCGGAAGGCCCACTCGGGGTACCTTGTGCCCTAGTCAAACTCGGTTAGGTCTTGTAACCTAAGGTATCTGTATCAACCACCCGAAACCTGGCTACCTATAAAGCCAGGAGGGTTGCCCGTCCTAGAGGACACGTTCATAACCACTACGACAAACCCTAGCGAGATCGCAATCTCGCCATTGTAATCGCTACTCGCATCAATAACCAGACAAGCAGGAGTAGGGTGTTATCCTCCGGGAGCCTGAACCTGGGTAAACCTCGCTTGTCAGCCGTCGTGATCACCTTGCACTCATCTCTCTCCCCATCAATCAACCCGGGGTGCACAACCCTGGGACTTGTCGAGTTAACACCTCGTCAATTGGCGCCGTCTGTGGGAAGTTCAACAAGTGTTAGGATCATGGTCGCACCGGCTCCATCCGCAATGAAGATCGGCGCATCCGCCGTCAGGGAGTCGATCCGATTCGGCTCCTTCGAGTACGTCGTCCACTCGCCAACTCATCAATCGGTGTACGCCGATCTGGACAAAGGTATACACATTACCTTCGGCTCCATATTCTGCTGCATAGATAGTCGTGGTATACTCAGGTCTACGACT
Organism: Poa annua; assembly: GCA_026929855.1. Taxonomy (NCBI): domain Eukaryota; kingdom Viridiplantae; phylum Streptophyta; class Magnoliopsida; order Poales; family Poaceae; genus Poa; species Poa annua. The sequence continues at coordinate 69,697,751 of CM049431.1, read as the reverse complement.
ATTGCGCTACGCGCGACGGCGTCTCCAAAATCGCCGACCATCACGCCCGCTGGACCCGCTGAGATCGCATCTGCCGCACCCGCGGAGATCGCGCCCGCTGGACCCGCTGAGATCGCATCTTCCGCACCCGCGGAGATCGCGACCGACGAACCCGCGAAGATCGCATCTGTCGCACCCGCAGGGGTCGCGCCAGCTGCACCCGCGAAGAGGACATCTACAACGACAATCTCGGCAAGATCCACCTCCACCGTCGCACCCGCGCGGCCGACTGGGGGCCCGCGTCCGATAACCATGTCGCGCGCGCCCTCGTCTTCGTGGAGATCCCAGGTCTACCCCAAGCCAATCGCACTCGCCCCGGCAAGTGTGAGCACCTGGACAATCGCGAAGAGACGCGACAGCGGGTGCGCCGCGCGCCACGTTGCAGCAATTTTCGACCCCGAGCAAGAAGCAGGTGACAGAAGCAGCATCGTCAGCACCAACTCTCCAATTCATGCCTACCCTAAGCAAGTCTTCATAGCTGGCACAGCGCCGCATGACGACGAAGACGAACCCGCATACCCACTGGAGGTGGACATGCCGGACCAGACGAAACTTGTCATCACGCGCGATATGGCGATCCAAGCCATGAAGCATGTGGACGAGGGCACGTTCCCGCCACCCAACGCACCTCGAGACGATCACCTGGCGGTCCAGTACTTGCTACGGAAGGAAGGCGAACGAATTCGCGCCGAAAAAGCCGAACTTCTCAGGCGCAAAAGGGACGCGGATGCGTCGAGTGCCAGGCGAGCTGCTCTCTCCTTCACATCCTCCACAGAGGTGAATCAGGGAGCACGGCGAACCATAGCCCGTGTCCCCCACATGGCAGAAGCTGATTGAACAAGGCTCACCCGCAACCTCGACTCGTCCTTCGTCACCGAAGACGAGAATGGGATACCCGTCCCGAAGACGGCGAATGCCGCCCTGATATCAGTCGAGACATACCTCCGGCTCACGCAGCCACCGGAGGGAGACGCGCGCTCCCTTCTCCACAAACAACAAATTGCCTCCATAAGGGCAATCGAAGAGGCTCTGGCGGCCAAGGGGCCAAGCAACAGAGCGACTGAGCCAACGACGTCGGGCGTCCCAGCGGCGCAGCGACAAGCAATCAAGGACCTCCGTGACGTCCTGACGCAGAAAACGGTGGACCGCAACCGCAAGGAACGTTCGGCTAGCGTGGCACACGCAAACGACCACGCCGACCGCGACTTCGAGCCGTGTGGCGCAGCATGTTTTTCCTTCAACATCCGCGACACCCGCATGCCTAAAGGCTTCAAGTTGACGGCGGGCACACCAAAATACGACGGGAAGCAAGACCCAAAGCTATGGCTCGAGGACTACCTCATCGCTTGCACCTGTCAAGGCGGAACGTCGACTACAGCCATGCAGTACATCCAGCTCATGCTGACTGACTCGGCACGCGGGTGGCTCACAAGCCAACCCAAAGACTCTTTCCGAACATGGGAGGAATTCCAAGATAACTTCATTAAGAGTTTCTCAGGAACATTCGCCAGGCCAACGACCTACATTGAGTTACAGGCCTGCAAGCAAGGGAAGGACGAGTCGCTCCGCTCTTACATCCAGAGGTGGACACTCCTCCGCAATAGCTCAAAACAACCATTGTACAAGAAAATCAGCGCGGCAGGTTTCAGACGCACTCTTTCCCTTACCAGGGTACCCGCGGGGACTGGAAGGGTTTTAATGAGGCGGCCTGTTCGCAAGAATCAATAAAGTGATTTGAAGAAATTCTATCTCCTTTATCTGTCACTCAGAGAAAGATGAAAAATCCTAGGCCGCCACTCGAAATACTCGAGGGTTGCGCCGCACAGGTTGAAATAAAAGCTTAGGCCGCTACTCGAACCACTCGGGGGCTGCGCCATACAAGCATGATCAAAAATCCTAGGTCGCCACCCGAACCACTCGGGGGCTGCGCCACAAAGGTTGAAATAAAAGCTTAGGCTGCCACCCAACTCACTCGGGGGCTACGCCGTACAAGTACCAAGCCAAAAAATCCTAGGCCGCCACCTGACCGACTCGGGGGCTGCGCCATACAGGTCAAGTTCAAAATCCTAGGGCGCCGCCCGCCACACACGGGGGCTGCGCCACACAGGTCACACTTGTAACCCAAGGCTGCCACTCGACTTACTCGGGGGCTACGCCAAACAGGACCTCCAAGAAAAATCCTCAGCCGCCACTCGAACCTACTCGGGGGCTGCGCTGCACAGGTCAAGTTCCAAATCCTAGGCCACCACCCGACATACTCGGGGGGTTGCGCCAAACAGGTAACACTTGTAACCCTAGGCCGCCACTCGACCTACCCGGGGGCTGCGCCATACAGGTCTTCGCCAAAATCCTAGGCCATCACTCGAGCGACTCGGGGGCTGCGCCATACAGGTCAAGTCGCAGAAATCCTAAGTCGCCACCTGATATAATCAGAGACTGCGGCATGCAGGTCACACTTGAGAAACCTAGGTCGCCGCCTAGCATTCTAGGCGACTGCGCCAAACAGGTCACAAGCCCAAATCAAGCACTCACTTTCGAGTAAAACAGATTACCTCTTACAATTCCAGAGTATTTCAATCAATTGTCATACTTACACAGTAACATCTGCCACCCTATAGCTAACCCTGCACAGCAGACGACAGCTACTCTACACTGCAGGTTCAGCCTTCGGTGCATCAAGAGGCCCTACAAGACGCTCTCTCAGGTCCTGAACCTGCCGGATAATCCGACGCGCAGCAGTCAGAGTCTCGTCGAAGTCATCATCACACGGCAGGCCTTCAAGCACCCGCTCAAGCGGAAGATGTGGCCGGTGCATCCGGACGTATGCCAACGCAGCGTTCGCACCAGCCACAAGTTGGGCGTCGACGACTTCCTTCAAGCCTTCGCCATCGCGGAACCTCTCCAGCAAAGCAGACAACCCGTTTGGCTGCGCATTATGCGGGAAGTACACACGATTGATGTGCCAAAGTGTCTTCCGGCAGCTCTCCAGAAGAAAAGAAGCGCGCCACGTGCGATCAAGCATGGTGGCAAGGACGCGCCCCCTCGAGTGGCTCACCCAGAACTGCCGAGCTTCGTACGAGTTGCCGGACGCCTCTCGGGTGACTCGCTCTTCAACGCGAACCCGCTCAGCCTCCCAGTCGGGATTGACGTCTGCGCACATAAAATACAACTAAGAACGAGAAGGAAAGCCACAAAAGGTAGGCAGCCGCCAAGAAGAGGATACATACCCTGCAGCTGTCGGCTGATCAGGTCGATCTCCCCAAGCAAAAAGTCCTCACGTCGCGAGAACTCCGCCGTGGGATGCGACTGAGAACGTTGTAGCAGCCGCTCCGTATTCTTCAGGGTCGCCTCAAGCTCCGCCACCTTGTTCTTCAAAAATGTGATTATACGCTGATCGCTGGCACTGCGTGGAGGAGCCGGCGCCGCCCGACGACGGCGAGCACCCGAAGAAGAAGCCGCGCCACTCGGCACGGCCGCCGGCGAAGGCGGAACATCATCGCGCGCAGCACTCTGCCAGGGATACGCAGAGTCAATACAATCAGGCGACTGCGAAGCACAAATCAACTCAGGAGAAATAAAGACCAGCAAAATCATTATCGAAGACCAAAAGACCCGACAGGGCAATATTCATTACAGGCATAAAATTCAAAATACAGATCGCGGCAACTTCCGCATTCCTACAACTATGCCTACTCTAAGGCCGCGGACTGCGACCGGGAACGGCCCTTCCGAGCTGCCGCCTCAGTCGCCTTAGCAAGGGCCCTCTCGAAGAGTGCCACAAGCTGCGCAGCCAGCTGCGAGGCGCGCTCCTTCACGTCACTCAGCGACGCGGTCCGGCCGTCGGGTTTGCGAGGAAAACCGCTGACGACCTTCTCGAAGTCACCGGGGACTTGGTGGCCTAATAAGAGCTGGAAGGTGAGCTCGGAGCCGCGTACCGTCTGCGACCGCGTGAAGTCGGCGATGGTAGTCGCGTCCTCAAACGGCGCAGCCAGGGCGTCCACGGTCGCCGGCGGCTGGTCACCCGGGAAGATGCTCTGGTGCACCACGGCCAGAGCTCCAGTCGACTTCTGCAACGCGGCCGAAGACTTCTTCAGCGCGTCCGAAGCGTAGGCGCATACCCGGACGAGGAAGCCAACAGCGGTGGCCAGGTCAACCGTGTCACTCGACGCATCTTCGGGAGGAGCTCCACCGCAAGTCTCTGCGCAAAAATTCAAAGTCAGATCAAGAAAAAGAGCAAAAGACTCAGTAGGCGTCAAGCCGAAACTCACCCCCAAGTACGCCGGCTAGCGAAAGGAGACGACCAACTTGAGTCTTCTCCTTGGCAACCCGCGCCAGCTCCCGCTCTTGGGACTCGCGAAGAGCCTTCTCAAGCTCATCAACCCGCGCCAGCTCCCGCTCTTGGTCCAGCGAGGAACGCAGTTGGTCCCTCTCTTTCTCCAGGCGAACATAAGCCGCGGCTGCGTCGAGCTGCTGGCGATAGTAAGGCTGAAATAAAAGCAAGAAGTTAATAAAGTTGCGGGCGACTATACTAGTCACCCACACCTTCGGGGGCTACTCCCATCGGGAGCGCTGATCGCGCACCCGATGAAAATCAAAGAACACAAAGAAGAAGCATGCAAGACTTACGTGGTCCAGGAGTTCAAGGTCTTCCGCAGCCGAAGGAAGCACGCAGCTAGAAGATGCAATATCGGCAGGCTCAGCATGCACCTTCTCCACCATCACTGGCGTCCTCAAGCCAGCCGTAGGGGCAGATGTGAGCTCCACGTCCCGAAGGGGGGAGCTAACATCATCCGAACGATGGCTGCAGCAGAAACAAGAGCACCAATCGAATCAAGAAACGTCTAGACTGCAAAGTACAACTGGATGGACACATTACAAAGAAACTAACCTGGGGGTGCCGGCGTCATCGTAGCTCTCCAGGGAAGGCGAAGGCATCCGCGCGAACGAGCGTGGCGCCGCGGAGTTGACCGGGGGAACGTTCAGAGGTTCCTCCCAGCCACCCGAAGAACGAGCACCAGGAGACGTTACGGCGACCTCCTCCTCAGCAGCGTCCACGCCCCGGGCAGGTGATGACGCAGTGGCAGACTCACCGCGAATGGGAAGCTTCCGCTTCTTCCTCGCGGGTTCCTCCACCTCATCTTCCTACTCCACCTCGTCGCGGGGAGAATGCGCGGAGGGAATCTCCTCGTCCTCGTCATCCTCTTCGATAAACCTCGACTCATCGTCGGGACCGTTCTCAGGGAGGGGAGGACAGCTGACGAAAAGATCCCGGCCCTGAGACAAATAGACGCAAGTCGAATCAGAAAGAAAGGTAGACTCAAGTCGAAGAAGGTAAGCGAGAAGACAATAAAAGACTTACCTCAGGAACGGGGTTCGAGGCCCCGTAAGGAGAAATCGGGCACCTGACGTTGCACACGTCCGCGGCTCGGAGGTTGGTGATGGACCTGACACTGGCTTCCACCTCCTCGTCCTCCAGCGGCTTGGCGCTGACGCCTTCGGCGACCCACATCGGGTGAGGCCGGGCACTGAGCGGCTGCACCCGAAGACGGAAGAAGGTGGCCATCAGAAAGACGCCACCCGCATCACGCCCAAGGGTCTGAGTCAGCTCATGCAGCAGGGGCCGCACAACCTCCTTCTCCACGGCACACAGCGGGTGCGCCCAGGCGGCGGTCTTCCGCAGTCCATGCTTGCTGTCGAATGCGTCCAGTCCGTCGCCGTTCGACTGGACGTAGAACCATCTCCGGCGCCACCCTTGGACGGAGTCGGACTTCTTCATCTGAAAGTACGCGGTGTCACCGCGTACCTGGATTCCGAAGCCGCCCACTGGGAAGGTCAGCCCACTCTTCCCCACGTTCTTGCGAACGAGGAAGAGCGACTTCCACAGCGCCCAGTGGGGCGCGACACCCAAGAAGCACTCGCAGAGCACGATAAAGCCCGCGATGCTCAAGACGCCATTGGGGGTCAGATCGTGGATCTGAACCCCATAGGCGTACAGGAGACCACGCACGAAATCGTGCATGGGGAACCCGAAGCCTCGCGGAATGAAGTCCGCGAAGCAAACACGTTCCCCATCGCGAGGAGTGGGGAAGACCTCCTTGCCAGGGACTCGTACCTGGACTTGGTCGGCGGGCGGCAGCATGCCCTGCGCGCGGAGCAGCTCCACATCGCTCTTCTTCGTCGACGACCTCTGCCAATCACCCTCGGGCTTCTTCATCACCCCGGCGTCGTCAGCGGCGGCGGAGGAGCCAGCGACGCTCTTCGGCTTGCCCATCGCCTAGGTCGCAAGGTGCGCGGACGGAGTGTTTGGAGCTTGGGATGGCGGCGGTAATGGCAGAGCGCAGGAGGAGAAGAAAGGCAAGAATGGATTGGAGAAGATGACATCCCAAAAGCCAAAGCGCGGTACTTATTCCTCGAGGATCGGCATCTCAACCGTCCATCAGGCAATGGCTCCGAGTGAGAGCATCCATCCGTCCACGTGTCGCACGGAGAAACCAACCGTCGCCGCCAACTCCCTCCACTACGCACGGGAACCGAGGCGTCGTCATCGTGCCGCGCAAATTTCGTGCCCACTTCGGAGACGTGACAACTGCGGACCGTGGTCAGCTCTGACAGCGGGGCCCACCACGTCACGTCCCATCGGGCGCAGAGGCGTGCGACGAATCGTCATCGATGACGTCACCAAGCCAACGGCTCCAAAATCAACCGAAGAAACTCGAAGAAATCATTCGAGTAGTAGGCTTCGCAGCCGAAATCAGCAAGGTAGGATCGGCCAACGATCCGAGCACCCGAAGAAACCGTTCGAGTGGCAACGCAGTAAGCTCGAGCAGCCGAATCCATCCAACAAGTAAGCCAAAAGCAGGCTGAGCAGAAGCAAGCTTCGCAAAGAAGATGAAGACAAAATAATTCGACTGCACAGATTACTCCCATCGGGAGTGGCTGGTTCGACTGAAGAAATTCGAGTTCAAGCTCAAGATCAAGCAATCCAACGGCGCGTCCAGGAAGAAGGAGTCCTTTGTCCGACTCTACGCTTCGACCAAGCACTCGGGGGCTACTGACGTGGGGCTACCTTGCGGGTAGCCCACGATGATGCTACCTGGGCCGCGTCAAGGATGGAAAGGCCCGCGGAAGGCCCACTCGGGGTACCTTGTGCCCTAGTCCAACTCGGTTAGGTCTTGTAACCTAACGTATCTGTATCAACCACCCGAAACCTGGCTACCTATAAAGACAGGAGGGTTGCCCGTCCTAGAGGACACGTTCATAACCACTATGACAAACCCTAGCGAGATCGCAATCTCGCCATTGTAATCGCTACTCGCATCAATAACCAGACAAGCAGGAGTAGGGTGTTATCCTCCGGGAGCCTGAACCTGGGTAAACCTCGCTTGTCAGCCGTCGTGATCACCTTGCACTCATCTCTCTCCCCATCAATCAACCCGGGGTGCACAACCCTGGGACTTGTCGAGTTAACACCTCGTCAGGCGCGGGATGACTTCACCGTCCTCTCCTGGCTCTACGGCTCGATCTCCCTCGAGCTCCTCGGCATCATCATGACACTCGGCTCCTCGGCACGGCAGATCTGGGACACCCTCGCCAGCCTCTTCCACGACAACAAGAAAAGTCGCGCCCTCGCCATCGATGCCGAGTTCCGCAACACTCCGCAAGGCGACATGAGCGTCCACAACTACTGCTCCAAGCTCAAGTCCTTCGCCAACGCTCTCGCTGACGTCGGCCAGCCCGTCTCCGACGAAACACTAGTCCTCATGGTTCTCCGCGGCCTCAACGAGCAGTTCAGCCATCTCCGCTCGTTCCTCCCGTATCAGGTGCCGTTTCCGAGCTTTATCCAAACTCGTTCTGCTCTTGTTTTTGAAGAGGCGCAGAAGAAGATCGACGCCAAGAACGCAACCGCCTTTGCTCTTTAGGATAGCGGCAACAACATCATGCCGCACGATGGGGGCGCTCCCCCAGCCGGCCGAGGTGGCAGCACTGATAGTCGTCCCCCTCCCCCTACAACCCCGGTCTCTACACCAACCATGGCCGTGGTGGGGGTTACGGTGGCCGCTGTGGTCGTGGAGGTGGTCGTGGCCGCGACAACTCGCCATGGATGTTCAACCCTTGGACCGGCCTCCCGACCTGCGCTGCTCAGCAGCAGCAGCAGCCATCTGGTCCGTGGCAACCGCGCTGGCCGCGCCCACGGCTAGCCTCCTGGGTCCCCGTCCTGGTCACCAGGCCTACACCGCCACCGGACCGCCACCGTCTACCTGCTCGCCAACCTCACCCAACGGTCTGATGGTTCAACCGCAGCAGCAGCTCGATCCGGCTCTTCTTACAGCTCTCCAGAACATGCATCTCCTCGGAAACCAAGAGTGGGTTATGGATTCAGGCGCCGCGTCTCACATGGCATCCGATCATGGTATACTCTCCTCCCTCTGCCCCTATTCTTCACATAAAATCATAGTTGGCAACCGTGCATCCCTCCCTGTCACTCATACCGGTTCATACACATTGCCTCTCCACCCTAAAAGTATTCATCTTCATAATATTCTAGTTGTTCCTCACATCATAAAAATCTAATTTATACGTCAATTCACTACTGATAATCTTTGTTCAATTGAATTTGATCCTCTTGGTTTCACTGTGAAGGATATCCTTACCAAGGCCGTGATTCTTCGATGCAATAGTCCTGGACCCCTCTACTCCTTCAACCAACCAGAAGCTCAAGCTCTTCTCACCACCACGTCCTTTGAGCTTTGGCATCATCGCCTTGGACACCCCGGCCACCACACCCTGAAGCGTTTCCTCCAACACCAGCAAATTCCCCCAACTAGAGTGCCATCCTCGCTATGTCATGCGTGTCAGTTGGGTCGCCACATCAGGCTGTCCTTTTATCCTTATGAGTCCATTAGTGTTAAACCTTTTCAATTGTTGCATTGTGATTTGTGGACTTCTCCCATCCCTAGTACCTCTGGTTTTGGTTATTATCTTATCATTGTGGATGATTATACACATTATTTTTGGACGTTCCCTCTTTGTAAGAAATCCGATGTTTTTGTTACCTTCGCTGCCTTTCATGCCTATACCCGCACTCAATTTAACCTACCCATTCTAGCTATCCAATGTGACAATGGCGGCGAATTCGACAACAAACTTATTCAATTTTTTTTCACCCAACATGGCACCCTCTTTCGTTTTTCTTGCCCACATACATCCCAACAAGACAGTAAAGCCGAACGAGCCATCCTCACCACCAACAATGTGATCCACACCCTACTCTTCCAAGCATCCATGCCCCCATCTCTTTGGGCCGAAGCACTACATATAGCCACTTTTCTCATTAACATACGCCCCACCAATGCCAAAACCCTCACCACCCCCTACGAGCTTCTCTTCGATACAACCCCACCATATAACACCCTTCGCGTTTTCGGTTGTCTCTGTTACCCAAACATCACCTCCACCACGCCCAACAAACTCTTTCCTCGCTCGACAAAATGCATCTTCCTAGGATACCCATCTCGCCACAAAGGATACAGGTGTCTAGACCTAACCACACGTTGCATCCTCATCTCTCGTCACGTAATCTTTGATGAACAAACCTTCCCCTACGCCCCAGCTACACCTGCCAAACCACCGTCCCCACCTACACCTGACCTATTCGACCCCATCGAGCCCATAATTCTTCTGACTGCCTCGGCTACACCTCCTACCAACGCCCCCCACCAGCCTCAACCAACAGATTCACCTCCGACCCCGCCTACGGTACATCATTCCTCTCTAGAAACCATGTCTCCAACCGAGCCTCCCTTCCCCACGGCATACCACCCCCATCGCCACCCGTCCCACCTACGGCATCGTACTCGCTCCACGACAGGACGCCTTCCGGGTCCCATCGACCGTCTCAACCTCTCCGCAGTCGTCTCTTCCCCGCTGCCTTCCACCTATCTACTCGCGCTATGCGATCCTAAATGGCGTCAAGCCATGCAGGAAGAGTATGATGCTCTCACTCTCAACCAGACCTGGACACTTGTTCCTTCCCCACCTGGAGCCAACATAGTGAGCGGCAAATGGATTTTTCGCCACAAATATAATTCTGATGGTTCTCTTGCCCGTCACAAAGCCCGTTGGGTAGTTCATGGTTTTTCACAACAGCCCGGCGTCGATTTTGATGAGACCTTTAGCCCTGTAGTCAAACCAGCCACCATCCGCATAGTTCTCTCCCTTGCTCTCTCTCATGTCTGGCCAATACACCAACTAGACGTTAAAAATGCCTTTCTCCACTGTCATCTTAATGAGGTGGTCTATAGTCAGCAACCCTCGGGGTTCATCGATCCTCAACATCCTACCCATGTTTGTCGTCTCCACAAATCCCTCTATGGCCTCAAACAGGCCCCTCGTGCCTGGTTCCAATGTTTCTCCTCCTTTGATCGCACCATCGGTTTTGTTGAATCTAAATCTGATGCTTCTCTATTTATTCTTCATCGCGGCCCTGACACCACATACCTTCTCTATGTCGACGATATTATCCTCACAGCATCTACTACCTCACTCCTAACTCATGTTACATCCGCTCTTAGCCGCGAGTTTGCCATGAAGGATCTCGGTCCACTTCATCACTTTCTTGGTATTTCCGTCACAAGATCACCCACTAGCATTCATCTTTCCCAACGCCAATACATCCTTGACATTCTCTCCCGCGCAGGCATGCGTGATTGTCACTCCGTTACTATCCCCCATCGACACTAAAGCCAAATTATCATCCACAGCCGGCCCACCTGTTTCTGACCCCTCTGAATACCGTAGTCTCGCTGGCGCCCTCCAGTATGTCACTCTAACTCGTCCTGACATTTCATACACTGTCCAACAAGTCTGTCTACACATGCATGACCCTCGTAAACCTCATTCATCTCTCATTATGCGCATTCTTCGTTATCTCAAGGGCACTCTTGATCATGGTCTCACCTTGCACCGTTCTACCTCTCACTCTCTTATTGCCTATTCGGATGCTGATTCGGCTGGGTGCCCGGATACTAGACACTCTACGTCGGGGTTCTGCATGTATCTTGGAGATAATTTGATAAGTTTGTCAGCTCGCCGTCAGACGACGGTCTCTCGTTCTAGCGCTGAAGCGGAATACCGGCGCTGTTGCTACAGCCGTTGCGGAGTCTTACTGGGTTCGGCAGCTATTACAAGAACTTCATCGTCCTATACAGACTGCCGCTATTGTGTATTGTGACAATGTCAGCGTCGTTTATTTATCGGCAAATCATGTTCATCATAGACGCACCAAGCACATTGAGCTAGACATTCATTTTGTCCGGGAGAAGGTGGCTCTCGGCGCCGTTCGTGTCTTACATGTGCCCTCTACATCTTAGTATGTTGATATTTTTACCAAAGGACTGCCTACCATCCCGTTCCGGGAATTTCGTTCCAGTCTTCACGTCGATACTCTCCCTAGTTCAGACTGCGGGAGCGTGTTAGAGAAGGAGGCAGCTGGATGATCATCAACTTGGAGTACACTCCAAGGAACCTAGCCCAATACGGTTTCGTATATGTAATTGTGGTTTCCGTATATGTAATTGTGTTGTCTATAAATATATGAGGAGGGCCGAGGCTTTGCGATCACGCAGCCCGGATTCAATCTAAACTTTCACTTCAGTGGCAAACAGGTACCCAACATCTATGCCCTAAACTAATTCTTGCTTATCCAGGTGCCACTTAAACCAGTAGCCATACGCCCATACACTTTGTACCATTCCTCAGCTCACCCTTTGCCTGCATGCTCCAATCAACAGTGCTTAGCGTTAACACTAGCACTAATTTCTCACACATAAAGTTAGACCAGACTGTGATAATGCTCTCTCACATCACCACATGCGAAGGTAGTGCTTTTATATAGATTATTTATACTACAAGGCAAATACGATCAAGGCTGCTACCAAGATAGTTAGTGCCCACCAACTAGGACAGACAAGACACCTTGAGCTCAGGTTTGCAGAGAAATAATGCTGTCGAACTGTTGATGGAGTTGCTGATGCCGGTGGCTGCCATGCTCACCTTCGACGCCCTCTTCGCGTTGATGACAGTGCTGGTGAAGAAGGCGCTCGATGGCGGCCTAAACCCCCTCGTTCTAATCGCTCTGCGGCAGTTTGTCGCCGCAGCTTTCTTGGCCCCAATTGCATACTTCAAAGAAAGGTTTGTGAGAAAGATTCAGTTATTTGTTTTGTTTCTGGATGATGTTTAGCACCTCCACAAGTTTATGAAAAGCGTGAGGAAAGCTCACGCATCATGCTCTACCGCATGATGTTTTCATCAACTTGGGAAGAATCTCTCCCTAGCTCGATATTCCAAATGTTTAATCTTACACTAATATATAAATTTCAGTGTCTAGAATGTTGTCGCTGATAAATTTCGCCTGCTGATTATTTGTATTTTGATTTCAGGAATGTAAGACCAAAATTCACAAAGGCGATATTTGCCTACTTGTTCCTGAGCGCACTACTGGGGTAATGTTTTTCTTTGGGGATTCTAATATGTTAATATTATTTTGGCCTTTCTAAATGCAATAGAGAAGAGAAGTCAAAAGAGTAATGAAAATTACAATATCTTTTATTTTTTTCTGAATGTGTGTGAAATACTTATACAGCGCACTATTTGCTCAATATCTATTGTTCTTGGGATTGAGCTACACCACTGCAACACTCGCTGCAACCTTCTCGAACATGACTCCAGTCTTCACCTTCTTGATCGCCGTCCCTCTCCGGTCAGTTTCTTATATTTCAAGTTAGAAACTGTTCATCCAGACTGAAACTGGTTCTGCAGATTGGAAACAGTTGATGTGAGGAGCATCATAGGTGTTGCGAAGATAGCAGGAACACTCGTGTCGGTCGGTGGCGCAACACTTCTGAGCCTATACAAGGGTGCTGCTCTGACTCACGCAACATCTTCAGCACAAGAACACATCACCACCACCAGCAGTAGCAAGGGTAGATGGATGCTAGGCTCGGCGTTGCTGCTGCTGAACTGCATCACCTTCTCATCATGGATGCTGCTGCAAGGGAAGCTCACTAAGAAGTACCCTGCAGTCATTTCCAGCACTGCATTCATGGCCTTGTTCAGCTCATTGCAAGCAGGGGCCCTTGCACTCACCACCGAAAGGTGCCTCTCCGTGTGGCTGCTCCGAGGAACCACGCAGATCGTGACTGTTCTTTTCGCGGTATGTGAGATAGCTCCGATAACCACTAGTCTGCAACGAATCAATAAAAATTTCTGTTATCGATAAACAAAGGCCGACAATCTTTTCCTTTCTTGAGTAGGCTATTTGATCCTACTTGTCTGAACATAAACCAGGATGATTCAACACCAGCATATTAGTCTTATTGTTTGCAGTTCAATTTGGTATGTAAAAAACCCTAATTCCAGTCCTTCATGGCTCTGAAAGTTTTGAACACATGGCCCCACAAGTCAGACACATGCCTTGGCCTGGCACAAAAAGTGTAGAAATTCAGTTAAGAGACGGAATTTGTATATCAAAGAATGGTTCAGATTTAATGGATGTGCTGGGATTCCACTGAAACTTTGCACTTTTGTTGCGCAGGGAGTGGGAGTATCGGGGATAGGATACGTGCTTATGACCTGGTGCATCGAGAAGAGAGGGCCGGTGTTCACCGCAGGCTTCATGCCTCTCGTCCAGATTATAGCTGCAGTCCTTGATCTCTTCATCCTTCATGAACAGCTTTACCTTGGAAGGTATTTGGACTTTCCTATTGGATCTTGAAGTTTATGAAAATAACCGTTTGGCAAAGATAACTCTGCAAAAATAAGCATAAATATTTACATATTTTTTTGGAACAAAGCACTTAGACTCTATTTAGTTTTTTTATGGTACACACGTGGAAATTAGTGTTTACTCCCTTTGTTACGTAGTATAAAACGTTTTGGCAAAAAAAAAATTAGAATCTCAGCTTCTGCATCGAGTGATGCACATAGCTGTTTTATTACGAAGTATCCAAGTATTTAAATGTTTACAACTGATTAAACATCAAAAGGGGAAAACACAAGGCTCCCGCCAAAACGATAGCAAACTAAATTAGTTTTCCAAAACGTCTTATATTATGGAAACAGAGGGAGTATTAGTTTAGCTATTTTCTTTTTCAAAGGTCTTATGTTCTAATGAGAAGATAAAAAAATCATACAAAAATAGTCTGATCCAGATATCAGTGTATACATGTAATATATTTATCGGCCTTAAGTACTAACAATTGACATGTTGCTTAAATATTGCAAGTGTAAACTCAGTAAAGGACTAACAATTGACGTATTGTAAATCTGTTAATTATATATTTAATTAAGCCTTAGCCTTAGAGTATTATATATCACCTATAAGGACCAATATTTGATTGTGGTTTAAATGTTGCAAATTTAAATGACTATCGATAGTTGAACTATCGCCAAAGGACTAACTGTTGACATAACACTAAGTTGCAAGTGCAATTAGCTATGGGCCAAACAACAACTTTGCTTCAAGATGTAGAACTTCGGCATTTTTTTTTTGAAAAGTTACATAGGTGTTTCCCTTTTCTGTCCTTGAAGTGTGGTAGGTGCTGCTCTTGTCATCGGTGGCCTCTATCTTCTCCTCTGGGGGAAGAGCAAGGAAGCATCATCAGCTGCTCTTTTGTTGGCGAAAGGAGTGGAAGAAGACAGGGAGAAGCAACCAAATTTGTGAAGTATCTTTAGTAGCTAGTCTTCGGAACGTCAAGAATCACCCAGAATGTTCCAACTATGTCCTACGTATGTTGCTACAACTTTGAATAAATCTGTGTCATATTTGTGATTGCGCATTACTATCAGGTTGTGTGGTTCCTGGTGAGGTTGCCTTCCTTTCTATTAGTCTTCAATATTGTACTAAGTGAAAGCACTTTCTTTTTACCATCTACTGTGAGGCAAAAAGCTCCACAGCCCAACCTTTTATCAAAAGCAAAACAGACCAAACATATTTACAGAGATGAGGGTGAGGAACCGAAGAACCTACCCAAACTAAATAGAATATACAACAGATAAATTGTAGAGACTAAGAAAAGGAGGAGATCCATGCTAGCAATTTTTCTTTGTGAGCTGTCTGCAGTCTGTGAGCCTCAAAGACATATCAAAACAACTCTTCCATGTAGCAAATCTTGGTTTGCAATTCTCAAAGATCTTTGCATTTCTAATTTTTTTAGATGCTCCAGAAAGCCACCCAGATTATTTCAAGGAAGAAAGGTTGCTTAAACTGCTGCCTAGCATGCTGAGCCACTCCAACCATACTGTCTCCCTGCCCCCACTGAACTTGCAAATAATTCCAAAATCCGAATGCTGAAATTACAATTGAAAAAGAGGTGATCTCTGTCCTCATAATGGCTACCAGCACACAGAAAACAACTGTACACTTCTGTCACATTCCAATATCTTCTCTGTAGCATGTCTCTGTTGTTTAATTTAAGTGAAAGAACTTGTTGCTGGATCGATCGCCCTCATACGAATGTGAAACAAGCACTATTTTTTCAATGAAAATGACAGTTGAGCAGGAGCAGGATCAGACTAACAAGTCCAAAGGTGAAGGATCAGTAGTGCTGTTTGAGTTTAGCAATTCACTGCTTCCTACAATAGTACTGCTGACCTGAAGGTAGTATTGCCAGCAACCTTTACAGGTTATTAGCAATGGCAAGTAGTTATGTTCTTTTAGATGCTTATGGGAAAATAGTATATGTCTTGGTGTTAGGAAGTGAGAAGCCTAGTCACAACATAAAAAGGATTTTTTGCAATCTCAGTGCTTCCATCTCTTCTCCACCTTGTCGGCATCTTATGCAGATTTTGGCCGGGGCACCAGAAAAGGCAAGGGACTGAATCATGATGTACATTTTACTATAGCATTTGCACTACCAATTTGATTCCTAACGTCTCTTGACATGCCATTCTTTATATTATGAACGAAGCAGGAGTAAACAAAGCAGTTACTTAAGTACGGTGATAGCATATTAGCATGTTATTTTTTGCACCCCCAGGGCCGTCAGTTTGGTCAGTGAGTGGCATTGCAGGGCCATATATATAATTAGACAGTTCATGAGCATATCAGCCATCTTTTAGCTAGCAGAAACCTTACGATGTGGGTGGAGCCGTGGAGGAGTGGAGACTGGTGGTGGGAATGCTGGCCTTTGATCTCATCATAGCGGTGATGAAAGCGCTGGTGAAGAAGGCGCTGGAGCGTGGGCTGGACCGCCTGGTTCTCGTCACGCTCGGGCAGCTGGTCGCCACCGTCTTCCTTGCTCCTCCAATAGCATATTTTAAACAACGGTATGCACATAAATACATCCTTGTGCATGCAATCTGTCTTCATTTTCTGAAGTGGCGTAGCTCCACGGAATTCATGCAGGAGCTGAGGAGCACGAGCCAGAGGCCCATGTTCAGACTGAAGATCCTGGCTTACCTCTTTCCTTCAGCGCTGTGTTCGGCTCTGTGCTTTCCCAGTAAACCTTCTCAGCTCCGAAAACGGGACCCAATTGTCCCACATTTTCCCCATTTTATACTTGTCTAGTACACAATTTTGAACCTTTATGACCTGTAGTACACTACCGCCACCTTTGCCATAACCTTCATCCACCTCTTAACTGTGCTCACCTTCCTCATCGCTATCGTGCTGAGGATGGAGCTGCTGAAGGAAAAAGCATGTCAGGAGCCGCAAACATCATCGGGACACTGATGTCGCTCACCCTCCTGTATCGGGGGCTATCAAACAACCAAACATGCCCAAATTGTCAGGGAATTATTCAACCGCATTGTAAGTATGCAGTCATACGAGGACTGCACTGTCCGTAAGATGAACTGGAATGTACCGTGGAGTTAACGAACTTTCAAACAAATATTATCTGTACAGACAGGATACGTTTATTGGCTTTAGCTACACAAGCCTCCTTCTGAACAACCACCAACACTCACTTAAGTGAACAACCGTGTTTGCTGCCTGCGTAAACAGATGTTTATATACATGGGCCCAAATATGCACTACCAATCGCAGGTATGCAAACGAACCGGAGTTCCTTTAATCACATTCACAAGACTCCACTGAAACATCTTCACCAGACAGATCTTCTACCTCCTAAACCACTCAGTACAGCTTAGAATCGGCACAAACCTCTGATTATATATATGTATAGAGGGAAGGGATGCAACTTCTCCAAGTTCAAGATGTTCTTCATGGACCTCTTGCACTCTTTTGCCTCTTCTCTTCCAACTGTGACGCCTCATTCAACATGTCACTGGCATCACTCTGCATGTTTAGCTTAGATAGAGCAACTGCCTGCATGTAGAAAGCTGTGGGCCAATCGGGATAGACACACTGTGCTTGCATCGCGTCCCGGAGGGCAGCGTCAGGTTGGTCACACATAAGGTGGCACAAGCTCCGTCTGGCATATACTGTTGGTGATACCATCGTCCCGACATCAACAAACTGTGAAACAAACACAGGCAAAGGACGGATTTTAGCAATATTATAACAGTGGTCTGGAGAACGCCCTATATATATATCCAAATAAGGCACTACCTGAGTATAGCAATCTATTGCTGCTTTAAAATCCTTGTCTCGAAAAGCAAAATCGCCCTGTTTCCGGGCGTCCAACATATCCCTCATCTGTTGTGTCCATTCTTGGAACGATAGCTGCAATATTGGGACTGATGAAGATAGAGCCCCCGGAAAGGACATGATGGAAACAGAATGACGGACTCTTTACCTCATTAGTTCCTTCATCATCTCTGTAATGCATTGAGACTAGAATCTGATGGATGGCAGTTAGGTCCATCCTCGAACAGGCTTCTCCCATGGGAGAAAGAGGGTGCTGTGGAGTAGGACTGGGAGGTGCCTTTGATGGTTCGTTGGGCTGTGGAACTCCAAGCATCACATAGGATGGCACCTGCTTTGTATTTGGCACAGTGATAATTATCAGAGATATATTTATGCTACTCATCCATCAAATTATGTTATTCTTAACAGCAAAAGAAACAAAGAAAAATGTTTCAAAAATCGACCTGCAAAAATTACAAACATAACATATTGAACATAACACGGGGCAAAAACCTTCGGACAACGCAGGAGGGCATACTCTCTGCAAAAGTGGCCATATGTTAAGTAATGAGTATACCATTTTAATCATAATACCATCAGTTGATTGGGATGGGTCTGATCATTGTTAAATGATTGGTAACTACTCCCTTTGTCCGGATATATAGCGGGTATTTTGATTGGTTAAGATAAGGCGTTGACACACTTAGCACAATGATATACAGTTTATGTGATACAACAATCACAATCATAAGTACTTTTTCATAGAAACCCATTGGTAATTCCATGTCACATAAACTCATACTGATGGAGCAATTGTAAATTGTTGGTCAAATGTCTTAACCAATCAAAATGTGTCATATATATCTATATTCTGGAAGGAAGGAATATCTTACTGCATACTGCACTAATGCACTGCTCAGCTTTTGCCCGCTAACAGGGCCCAATTCTTTTGTATTCAAATGGAACTGACAAAGTTGGCATGTAGAGACACAGTTACTTCACATAGGAAAACATTTCTAATCTACACATATGAGAACTGTATCATGCCCGTGAAAAACGGATCTAGACGATCCAGACCCCCGCCTTCCGGCACCTCAGGAAACCCAGCCGTCCCAGCTGCGGGTCCTCCTCGCCTCTTTCCTCCCACCGCCGCTGCATCCAAAAGGAGAATGTGGATCCTCCGGCTGCCTGCACGCACAGAGCCCAGACAGCGGGGCGGCGACCTCACGAAGGTGGTGGCTGTGCTCGTCGGGACGGTCATGTCAGCGGAGCACAGGCAGCAAGCTGTGTTGCGTGGGTCCGAGCGGCGTCTGCGGATGGGCATGCCGGCTGTTGCAAGCAAGCTGGCATGGAAGTTGGAGGCAGCCGGCGAGGATCCGGCGGCGTTGTTGGGCGCTTGTAACAGGTGCATGGTGGTGTGCGGAGGCGATCAGGCTGGGGCGGCGTTCATGGGTCTGTTGCTATGTCGCGGGGGCTAAGGAGGTGGCCACAGATTTGTTGCTGCTTGCTGATGGCGCGGCAATCGTCGGCAACTCGCGAGCAGCTGACGTGTGTGTTGGTGGATCTGGCACGGGTGGCATGGGGCCACCGTGCGGCAAATCAAGGTCGGCATTTGTGTTTGCTAACAAGTTTTGTGTAAGCAGGCTGGTAGAGTGGTGGATGGCAACTATGACGGTCGACATCATGGTTGTATCCTCTTCAGATAAAAAACCATGATCTAGGTTGCTGGCTTGATCATGCATCGACGTCGGCGCGTCATTACCTTGTTGAAGGTGTTGGTTCAAGTATCTGCTTCTTCTATGGCCTAAGTTTGACGCTGGTTGGACCAGCGAACATTAGCGTGCGAGCGGCAAGTCCTTCTTGGAAGCGTTGTCTTGCGAGCGTTGCACACTTTGTCAGCCTCCATGTCGCTTGACTAGTAGATAGGTTCAAGGTCATAGGATTTGTGGTAGGTTTTTCAAGATGCTAACAAGAGGTATGTCCTATATGTGGATGGCCTTGGGTTTTCCTTTTCTTTTAGTAAGCCAATTTTTTCGGCATTAATGCTTGGCTCTGCTTGGCATCATTTGTATTAATAAATAATACATGGCTTTGTACATAAACTGATGCATAGGCCAAGATTTATCCCCGTGTTCAAAAAAGACATGACTGAAATGTCAAGAAACAGCACGTGAATGTGGAAGTTACACTGTTAACCTACTAGCATTAGTACGAGGTGAAAGGGGTTGTATAATCCTACAACGCTATAAATGCTTCATTTATAGTCAAAGAAACGTAAGAAATGGACGAGCATATGTGGTCACCTCTGATTTTGTTTGCAACGGCTCAATAATGGAAACCAGCTTTTTTATATCAGGTCGGTCTCTTGGTTCGTACTGTAAACATTGAGATGCAAGATTCACCAAAGTAGTGGCCTCCTCTATTGAGTAGTTCCCCTCCAAATGTGAATCCATTAGAGCTTGAATGTTTCTGTTTTTTATCATATCAAGTGCCTGTAAACAATTATGCATACCCATCATTACAAGTGTGCGGAATAATGTATGTTGACTTGCTAAGTGCTAATAAGCTTTGGTAAATAATTGTACAGGCTGTAGTTTCTACATGCAACAAAGTGCGCTGGTTGCGCATGAGAACTCCAAGAATGTTTACTTGTAAGGCTAAGTATGTATTAGAAATTAAACGTGAGGATTGCTTTCGCATAAAGGAATCTGCATGCATGCCTGTTCAACTGCTATTTGTGCTGAAAAATGCGAACAAAATGTCTTGCCATTATATTTCTGTATTTTGGTTGAATACCATATAGCTGAATCTGATGAAAACTAAAAAGATCTGCTTAACAAGAAACATACATGGGAAGGGGGAATGCGTTTTCCACTGACAAGATCGAGGAGTACAGTCCCAAAACTGAATATGACGCTTTCTGCTGTGACCCTGCCTGAAAGAACAATACAACTAAATAAGTATTCATCGGTGAGGCCGGTGTTATGGCCATAGCATCAATAAAGCAAACATAATCTCAATAACTACTATCCCAAACATTAATCAGTGTCATAACAAGGGAACTATTATTCAGACTGAGGATAAGCAAAAACAATTGAGCCATTCTAATGCAACAGATTGTGAAATACCATTTCTCAGATATTCTGGAGGTGTGTAAGCTAGATTCGTGCTATAACTTTTCCCATCTCTGCTGTTTTTCATCAAACCAAAGCATGAGAGACGAGGATCACCATTCTGCAACAAGAAAGGTTATTAGAAACTTTTCTTGCATGATGGTAATTGGTATTAAATGCTTTCAACTGTTGGATTTTATCAACATCTCACAAGCCTACCTGATGAAGGTTTTAACATAAGAAAACTACTTGAATACACGTCATCTTCCAGATGCGTATGTAAGGTCTGCTAAATAATATTCCTATAGGCAATAACTGAATTAGACCCCTCCCCATCGTACTTAATTAACCCAAAACAAAAATTGTAAACTGGAAAACCCTGCTAAACAGTATCTCTATGGCCATCAGCACGGAACAGTAATAATTGGTTCGATGTGCCAGTTCTATATATTCAAACTGGCTTGACTTGATGACCATTTACCTCATCAAAAAGGACTCTGTATGCATTTAGGTCATGATATAAAGATCGTTCCTCGTTGCTACAATATCCCAATGCTTCTGCAATGTAGTATGCAACTCTGAGACGCATTGCCCATTCAATGGTCTGGTTTTCCCCTGCACAAGAGCAAAAGCATGGGAATAGCATAATTAATTTGATCGGTGTTTCGAAGACCGCCTTTGCTCATACTCATTTAAGCACAAATTAATAAATTCAGTTAGTAGTCTGTATTATAAACAGTGGTTGGTGTAGTGTATAAACTTATTATCGTCTGTAATACAAAACTCAAACATCTTCACTGCAAGGCGATAATCAAAATAAAAAGGGGACAGCCGAAGACAGGAGCTGAGCCCCTAGAGGAATGCCACTATCAATAGCTTAATTTGGGCATTAGAAGGCTGCAAGCAACTGCACTGAGAGTAGTACAGACAGAACCAACACGGACAAATTGCTCAACACATGAAACAATTGAGCAAAAGATTGCTAAGTTATGTAGAACCATCAAATGGCATGCACGGTCAATCAGAGACTCTCAGGTCAGAGCAAGCAAGCTACTCGGTGTTGGGGGAGGGACTCACAGTGGAAGAGGTGCTTGGCGAGGGTATCGTTGGGCATGAACTCGGCGACAAGCAGCCTCTCGTCGCCGTCGCAGCAGTAGCCGATGAGGTTGGCCAGCCTCCGGTGCCGCAGCTTGCCCACCCCCCTCGCCTCCTCCTGCGAACCAAAATCAACAATTCACCCAAAACAAAAAATTAAAACTTCCCAATTCCGCCTGCCGTACATAGGCTAGACCAGGCCGCTCGCGGTGGTCGTACGCGTACCTCGAATTGCTTGGGGTCGGGCCATGCGTGCTTGGAAAACTTCTTGACGGCGATGGAGCGGCGGGCCTGCTGAAGGCGGCCCCTGTAGACGAGGTTGGGGGCCTTCTCGCCGCTCTCCGACACGATGTTCCCCGCCGCGAAGCCGTCGGTGGCCGCCCGCAGCTCCGCCAGCGAGAACTCCGCGAACGCCGGGACCTCCGCCTCCGCGGCGGGCGGCGGCGGCGCGGCCTGGAGGGAGAAGGAGGGGCGGTGCGGCGGCGGAGGGGGAGGAGGCGGCCGGCGCGGGCGCGGCCTGGGCGGCTTCTCGGCGCGGACCCACTCCCGCAGCGAGGAGCCGCAGCAGCCCATGAATGAAGCGTGGAGGGAAGAGGAAAGTCGGCCGGGCTTGGTGGCTGCTGTGCGCTCGTGCGTGTTGGTTCTTTCTCGGGGGGAGGAGGGGACGGTTTCTGCAACTTGCTGCGGATTCTCTGGACTTGGTTTCGGAGGCTACACTGCAACCACCATGGTCCGGCAGACTTTCTGCGACTTTGGATCGGCAGCCGCGTCCGTTTTCTTCGTTGCCAGACGTTGCTCGTGTGTACGCACGCGCGCGCGCGTCACCGGAACACGTACCCACACAAGTCACGACCGTGTCCGCTACACAAAAATTTGATAGAGACCCGAAACATTTTGGTCCTCTAGGATCAGCTGACTGGGATTCTTAGTACAGTATGTGTTTGTTTGCGCTTCAACTTCACCTTCTAGGGTCCAGAATCAGAAGCGCAAACAAACGATGTGAGATAGAAAAGCGCTTGGCCGCAGCGCTGTGGAAAAATGAACTACGCTACCCTCGTTCAGCAGAAGCAGCCAGGGAGGTGCTTCAAAAGCTCAAGTAGCGAAGCGTTATTCGGTACTAGTGGATGTAGGGCGGCGATGCCACGCCCGTGTTGTAAATGGAAGCTAAATTTGTTAGTTTTAATATTCAAATCATATAGGTCTAATCAATATGAACAATATGAAAAGATGTAGTGCTTGTTGTAATTTTTTTAAAAAAATTGTCCAATCATATATGGAGATGTGTTAGTTGTAAAGCTGTTTTTTTTTTTGCAAATTTTGGTATTTTATTTGTATTTTTCTAAGTTGTGGATTAAAAGATATGATTTTTTCAATTTTTTCTATTTTCTGGAATTTAAGACCCGTCAGTCAGCCAGACCGTGTTGACGTCAGCCCTCGACAACAGCGGGCGGCGGACGCGGACGACGGCGCAACGGCGCACGCCGTCGACCCATGGAAGGACGCCTGCGGTGGAGCATGGTGAGGCACGGTGAACTGGCGGCGCGACGCGCCGGAGTCGCCGTCGGCGACCGTTCCCGCGGCGGCGAGTTCGAGGGCAGCGGCGGCGGCTTCCCGGGCACGATTCCTCCGGCGAGGAGGTAGAGGATACGTCGGAGAAGCTCTCCGTGTGCGTGGATTGGAGAGAGGAGGGTTGCGGCGATTATAACATCTTAATTTTAGACTAAACTTTGCACCATTTTAGTCAAATTCGTCACACTCGATCGACTGTTAAATTTTCCTTTCACGAGTAGATAAATCTCTCTTTTTTCCACAATTTTTGTTTTCTAACTTTTTGTTTCGATGAACATATCGGAATAGATCTTATATGTCCGCGTTTATGCACTCAGATAACCTCGCATGGTCTTTTAGTGTTATGGTCTTTCGGACATATGTAATACTCTATCTTTTGATAAATATGATCGATTGATATGATTTAGCTACCTAAACATTGTAATAATGAATTAAATAAGTCAAAACACTCCTACCAAACATCAAATCTCTGCTTCCAACAGCTGCTTCTCACAGCTGCTTTTTCACATCTCAACAGCTACATCTGCTTCTCAACGGCTGCAGCCCAAACAAACATACCCTTAGTCAGGTGATGTCATCTCCTCTTTTTCACCTCTGACGAGCTCACATTCCTCTGAGCCAAGCCCAACCGCCGTCAGCCCCGTCCGCGGCCGGCGCGTCACGACACCTCGCCGCCCCACCCTGTCCCAATCACCTCCTCCGTCGGTTTGTCCCTGCCTCGGTCAATCGACTCCTTGTTCTATGGCACAAGTGAACCCCCCACACACGCACCTTAAGTTAAATTTCTCCTTGTCTCCGCCACGGTCAGTCGCGGTTTCGACGGCTCCGACTCAGCTACAGGCCGGCGGCACGAGGAAGAAGAAGACCTAGGTCTTTCACAAATCACGTTACAGTCCTATTTTTAACCATGGTGTTGCCATATCAAGCTATGTAAGATCAGACTGGTTTGCGATCCTTACTGCCACTCTAGGTGATTCTTGAATTGTAAATGTTTTATGTCGATACTTTGTAAAGTATGAATATTCTATTTTTATTAAAAATTTATGTGGCATTCAGAAGCAGAGGTCGATGCTCCCTGATAGTTTGGAGAGTTGAATAACTTGTATTGATTTGATCATAGTATATAGCTTTATACAGTGGATGGACAAACCGACATAGGTGTCCAAACTTATTCCAACTAGCAGTCCTAAACCAACTCTACTAGAAGGAAAAGACGCATGTTGCCGCGTCCATACTAATACGAACAACGATTGATAAAACAATTAAGCGAAACATACTTATAAAACAATATTAATGATAAAAAAATAGTACAACTCGATCACTACAAGTAAGTAGAGAAGGGACATAATTATTTAGTTGTAATGCCATGAAATTTAAATTGTGTACATGGTTCTATAATGATTTAATCAAATTTCCGACAATCTAAAAACATTGTATGATGAACATTGCAAACATGATTTAATTCCCAATAATAGTGAACAATTCATGACTAGAATAATACAAATTATACTAATCATGTGATCTACGCAAACAGTAGATACATAGATGCAATCTAGAGCATATATTATAAATAATAACTCTAGCAAAACATCATATAGGAAGATCAAGAACACATACGGTGCAGCAGCAGCAGTCGCACCACCGGAGTTTCCCATGTCGTCGCCCATGTCATCGATGAAGAGGCTGGCGATGTCGGGGAAGAAGTCGTCGTTGGGGAAGAACTCGAAGGCAGAAGGCGACATGGGTGTTTGCATGCAACTATTATGAGGATCGTAGAAGTCAGCTCAATGGCGTGTTTTTGATACAATACGACTCGGGAGAGGCGGAGGGAGAGAAATAGTGTCACGTGGCATCAGAGATGAGGTGCCATCTAGTCCCAAGTGCTTGACGAATCTAGAGGTGTGTGTGTGGAGAGCAGGGCAAACTTTGCGTACACGTGTGCGTGGAGAGAAAAGCAAACTTTGCGTAGGGACGGTTGTTTTTTATACAATACGACTCGAGGGAGGCAGAAATGGTGTTACGTGGCATCATGGATGAGGTGTCATGTAGTCCCAAGTGCTTGACGAAGTCAGAGGTGTGTGGAGAGAAGGACAAACTTTGCATGCGTAGAGGTGTGCGTGGAGAGAAAAACAAACTTTGCGTAGGGATGATTGTTTTCGGTACAATACGACTCGAGTGAGGCGGAGGAAGAGAAACAGTGTCGTGTGACACAAGCGGCATGGCGCTATGGTGGACGCTAGGCAGAGATAAGAAAGAGTGTTATCGGATATCTCTCTGATAGCTCCGAACTCACTACATGTCGTTTTAAGAAAAATCAAACGAGATGTTTAGCTTTCAATTTTTTGAAATAAAACATACGACCACGTGCACATATTCTACAAACTCTATAATTTTTTTATATTTTTGTCTACACAAAAAGAGAAATTTTCAAGGGAAATGAAGTTGTTTTTTGTTTGTTCACAAAAATTAGTAGATAAGTACAAACATATGTATATATAATATATCCAATAGAATATTTTTTAAACTAAATTTAAAATTGTGAACTATAACTAAATATAAAGTGAAATATGAGTGGGGTCTATCATAATGTGGACATGTGGGAGAAGGAGAAGCCTCCATTTCTAAGGAGAGTATTCTTAGGATAACATATCTAATGCCCCACGGTGTCAATGTCAGGCGTGACAACCTGGAGACCGGGACGAATGTCCATGAAGGATCCCAAGGAAGACCCTTTGTGAAAATATCAGCAAATTGTGCGCTCGTAGTAACAAAAAATCTCGACCTCGCCAAGGGCCACCTTCTCTCGGAAAAAATAAATGGCAATCCCAATATGTTAGTGCACCGCTGAAATGGATTGCTAGCCGTGCAAACTATACATATGTTGTCACAATAGACAATGGTGGCACGTTAAAGGGGATGATGAAGTTCGGCAACAAGTTGTCGTAGCCACACTGCTTTAGCAACACCATGAGCATCTGATCTGCGCTCGGCTTCAGCGGAAGATATTGAAACTGTAAGATGCCTTTTGGACGACCAAGAAACAATATTATCCCCAAATAAACACAAAATCCGTATGTGGATCGTCGAGTATTTGGGACGGTTTTATCAGAATAAACTGTCAAGCTTGTAGGAGAAAAAGAATTGAGATGCCACGATCGGGAGTGCCTTTAAGATATCCAAGAATACGTTTAACGTGAGCAAGATGAGGAACACAAGGATCATGCATGTATAAACAGGCTTGTTGAACGAAGTAGGAAATATCTGGACGTGTTAAGGTGACATATTGGATAGCGTCCGTGTGATAAAGAGTGGGATGGAGAATGAGATCACATTTCTGCGTGACAAAAAAATACATTGCCGAGATTCACGCAACCCGCGAGAGTGGCGGGGCAGGGCGGAGGAGGAGAAGCGCGCATGTGGAACGCCTCCCTTCACTTCACAACCAACTCATTGCTCTCTTTTTTATTTGAAACTTAAAACCACTATATTAGGTCAAAAAGCCACCTCATTAAAAACCTTCTAGTCCCCGTAGGTACCCTGGTAAGAAAAAGTACGCGTATGAAACTTATCGCCTTCACAAGAACACAATTACAATATGAAAGTGCATGGTTGCCCCCATGCGTGGTTTTGGTAATTAATGACAATCCTTATGGACTAATGTTTACATCGAGATATTCTTTATAGATCTTGTCCATGGGAAACTATAGGAGTTCATGTGTTGGACTCTTCAAGATGACTTAATGACCAATGCTCTATTCAAGGATTTATATGATGAATGGTCATGTGTAGAGTTGAGCTCATTGCAAGTATGGCTTGGAATAGAAGATTAAGTGAACAATCATGTTTACCTCCAAGCCATCATACATATAAAGAGAAGAAGATGAAGTGCAACTTCAATATGATGCATATCGGAAGATATCCTTTGATTGAAGTTTGCAAAGGAAACATGAAGACAAAGCTTAGCGAGTCCCTCCCATAATGGAGTATGGGGGAGCATTTGGAGAAGTCTTCATCAAGCATGTGCTAGCAAGCACAAACAAGAAATGTGTTTCAACTTGAGAGAGTCAAGATCTTCATCATCGAGCTCAAGTGGAATGCGCAAGACAAAGGTATGATCTTGATAGGTTTTCTCTCTTACCGGTCTCATGGTGTTACTAGGAGACCGGGTTTTAGGATAGATGGCGTACTATCAAGAGGGGCTCTCAAGTGAGTAACTTGATCGCATTGTTGTGGAGAGCTCAAACCTTTGCATACTTGGCTTCTCATATTTCTTGGTTCTTATTTGGATTTTATTGGGGTGAGAAATTAGAGCTTACTTCTTTTGGTTGGATGCTTTTCTTCGCTATCTTTCCAACAAAAGTGGTCTCACCTCATTCGGAGTTCATTCGCAAAAGTTATAGCAGTTTTCGTGTTCAGTTTTGCAGCAGCTTTTTCTTAGGCCGGAGTTTCCGGTCTCCAGGACCGGAGTCTTCGGACTCAACGTTTTTCTCCAAAGCTGCTTTGAAGTTGTTCAGCCCCTGGTGGGGGCGGAGTTTTCGGCCTCAAAGGCCGGAGTTTCCGCCCCTGGATGAACTTTCCGGCCCAGGGCACCGGAGAGTTTGCCCAAGACTCGGATGTGTTGACGGTGTTCAGCCCCTGGTGGGGGCCGGATTTTCAGGTCCCAATAGGCCAGAGTTTTCGCCCCTGGCCGGAGTTTCCGGCCCTAGTGACCAGAAACTCTGGTGTGAAGTTTTCCTGCAGCGACTCTTTTTCGTGGGACCTATAAAAAGGCCCCTTCTTCCCCAGAGAGAGAAGCTCTTCCAAGCACGAATTTTCCCCCTCTCTCTCCTCCATTGTTGACCTTGGAAAGCTTGCCCCTCTCTCATTTCCTCCCATGATTCTTGCATATCTTTGAGGGATTTGAGAGAGGAGATCTAGATCTACATTTCCACCAATCCATCTCTCCTCTAAGTGAGGGGAACCTAGTAGATCTTGATCTTGGAGTTCTTGGTGCATCTCCTCTTTGTTCTTCCTCTCTCATTCCCCCATAAACATTTGTTGCTTTGTTGGAATTCGAGAGTGAAGGATTTGAGCACTTGTGCTCTTGCCTTTTGCATTTGGTGCGTCAGTGTGCTCTCCACGAGGATTCGTGGAAGTTGATAGTTTGTGAGCTTGTTACTCTTGGGTCCTTGGACCCTAGACGCCTTTGTGGTGGTTGGACCCTTGTGTGGTCACTTGAAGCCGTTCGGGAGCTCCCAATCCCATTGTGGGTGTGCCCCGGATTGTTGTTGTTGGAGGCCGTTCGGGAGCCCCCAATCCCATTGTGGGTTGTGCCCCGGATTGTTGTTGAAAGGCTCCGGATTCCGCCTCAAAAATTTCCGATAGTGGAAGGTGAACCAAGCCTTTGTGGTGCGGTTCATCGGAGAAGAAGGTGAAACCTTTGTGGTTGTTGAACCGTTGTGTCGGTTAACACCTCTCCAACGAGACGTACTCACTTAACAAGGAGGAACTCGGGAATACATCCTCGCCTCCGCGTGCCTCGGTTATTTCTATACCCGAGGTTTTTACTTATGCAATTTACATTGTGATAGCCTTCGTGCTTGAAGTATTCTATAGCTGTCACCTTGTTGTTTGTCTTTATTAGCATAAGTTGTTGGTTCACATAGGTGAGCCTAGTTATTTAGGTTGTCGCCTTGTTAATTTAAACACCTAGTTTTATTCCGCAATTAATAAGCCTAAACCGGAAAAGTTTTAAACCGCCTATTGACCCCCCCCCCCTCTAGGCGACATCACTGTCCTTTCACAATATTAGTCGGGTTGCAGCACCGACTTGTTTGCAAGCGCCTCTAAAATAAAATCAGGGGGTCATCAATCCAAACAACCGACTGATTCCCCTCTGCTCTACTAGCAAGCACATGCGCTGCCACATTGGCCTCTCTAGTAAAATGACTAAGCACAACCTCAGTAAAATTACTACTAAGAAAGGTACACTCTGCAAAAATTGTTGTCGCTGGACCCATAGAGTAGCCGCCTTTCATCATTGTGACGCCCGAAAATCGGTACTATGTAGATTTAAGTGATCCCGCCGAAATCCGCATAATAACGATTTTTGGTCGCCCACCAGACATAATGTGCACGCCGAAACATGCGCATTATGTGGGTGGAATTGTGATAACATTACAACAGTTCCGATACATCCACAAATACAATAGAAGATATAATACAACAACGACTCGGACAAGTCAAGATACAAATGATACAATACAAAGATGCAAATGACAGCGGAAGAAAAAATAGTATCCGACTACGGATAAGATACAAATTGGACTAAGAGTCCTGAAGATAAGCAATGGTGCCATATCCCTGCCCAGCCAAGCCGGAGGGATTCCCAAGCTAACGTCGTCAGGCTTCAAACATGTTAACTGCACATAAAGCACAGCCCAAAAGAGGGTCAGGGCACTCCCTGGCAAGCAAAACCGACTTGCCTACTTTCTACACCATCTCCCAAAATATATGGGAGGTGGACTTAGCGGCAGCAGCACTAGCAACGTAAAGAGACACGCTACAACTTCCGTCTAATCAGAGAGGGATAAGAGAGCGCATAAGATAACCATCTACAACTAACACCAATCATAACCCATTCTCGGATTAACCCCCTCAACCAAGTATGAGGAAGCAATTCGGGAATACTCACACATTGAACAATTTTAGTTACCAGTTATTGTGAAAGTAATTCTATATTCCTAGTCAGGTTAAATAACAATGATTAGGTGTAAGTTGTCTATGATCTTATTAGCCAACATCATCACCAAGTCGTCCATAACCGTGGACACGGCTCATCGATAAGATATACCCTGCAGGGGTGCCCGTACTCGTTCGATCAACCCCAAAAATGCAAACCAGAAGGTAGGACATCTCAACATGGCAAATCTGTTCTCTACAACCCATTCAGGGAACTGCATGATTGTGTGCACGGCTAATCAGTTCCAGTGCCCGCGGGATCGACCTTCATAGCACTCTAAGAACGTGCCACCCTATATGAGAATCGACTACTCCATCATCATGAGATCGTTAGGTAACATATGCATGTATCAAATGGAAAGCCCGAACTACTTGCGGCGCCCTGGATAAGAAGCGGATTAGATCGAAGCCGCGGGGGCTCCATAGGGCCTCCCACAAGTGGTTAGTGCGCTCAAAATTGGATCCGAGGACAAGAACTGAGTTCCTAGGTCGACACTTAGCAGAACAAAGCACCTCGCAAGGCCTTCCGCCGATGCCATATCTTTTTAATTATAATACCCCCAATATAAGACAACATTTTATTAAGGTAGAATAACCTATCATCCTAAGCAGGTGAAATTAAATAAGACATACAAACGACTCACACAAAAATTCTAAGCATGCGCTACGACTCACAAGGCCAACAGATAAACATGCAACAGGTATTAGGATGTGGGGATAAAGTTGTATAGGCTGCAGGATAAACATGTGATGGGATCGCAATAAAGAATCGCATACTAGGGCAGCAGAGATCAACGGCAGGAATGAAAGACAATGTATAGGTAAACAAGCAAACTTTGCTTGCCTGGAATCCCGCATGGAAGCAGATCTCGTCGTTACTCACACATCTCAACGTCGTATCCGCGAAGAAACAACAAACACTGGAAAACGTAAAAGATGCATTTTACAACTACGGCAAAAGATCCAGCATGATCATATGAGAATGATGCATGGCATGGCAAGATGCAATGCGATATGCACTTAATCCAAATTAAGCGGAACCGGAATTCCGACAATTAATAGTAATGTTCAAGTTATTTATCTACCCATCAAATTAAATGTTGATTAACTTAGCAAGACATGGCATGGGTGATCTAGTCAATTTAAATGGAATTGGGCAATACATATGTTGATTTGCCCCACACATTCCATATTTATTGTTTAGGTGATTTGCTACACCTGCAAACCCAAGAGATGCAACACATGCAAGTATGATGCGATATGCACAAGATAGATGTCATTTAATAACATAGGTATAGTGAAGGGGTTACGCTGCAGAAAACAATAATTTTTCTAGCGAATGAAACCCTAACTAGCCAGGATCTATCTGTCTAGTACATGTGATAACGGTGGCAATACGGGTTACATTACCTCCATGTAGACCGATAGCGGGGATTACGCTCCCAGACAAGCATTGACGATGAAGTCGTGCGTAGCCGACCTTGAGGTCGCTGAGAACTTGCCGCGATGACGAAGACGATGACGCCGGGGTGTCGACGATGACCTGCGTCGACGAGCGTCGGGCAGAAGGTGGCGAGGCGCCGGCGGCAGGGGGGAGGCGCCGGCGGCAGAGGGGGAAGTGGTGCGGCGACTGCAGGGGGGCGAGACGACGTCGCCTAGGCTCCTCGAGAAGAGTTACCTCCGAGCTCTCGCAAACATACGGAGCTTAACGACAACCCCCGGTCATTCAGATCCAGCTGAAATCGCAGGGGTAGATCTTATCTGGAATCCCGCAGGGCAACGGTGCCCAGCGGTTTAGCTTAGGTGGAGAGAGAGAGGGAAAAACGGGCGGAGAAGCAGCTCGACCGGCCTGCAATACAATTAATTGTATTTTCCAATGAATTAATCCAATTAATATGCCTTGCTATATAAAGGGGGGAGGAGGTGTGCAAACACCTTGCCTCCCCCATGTGGGACTAAAGGAGGAGAGGGGGGAGGCCGGCGCACCCTCCTAGTCCAACTCGGACTAGGGGCCCAAGCCCCCCCCCCCCCTTCCTTGCTTGGTGCGGCTCCCCCTCTTGGGCCCTCTTAGGGCCCATGTAGGTGGGAGCCCCCTTTTTCCTTTATTTAATTAATATTAAATTAATATAGAATATAACTAACTCATAATTAATATATTTAAATACTATTTAATATCCCGTGACTACGAAACAATTTCCGAACCACCCGAACAACTTTCGGACATCCCTGGAACCATTCCAGACCTTCCCGGAACTCCTTCCGGACCACCGGAACTCTTTCCAGATCATTTTTCTCTCTCCAACAAAAACCTATATTATTCCAGAACCTATCTCCTGGTGTCGTTAAGACCTTAAGTTTGTTACGCTACGGTTCGAGAACACTCCAGACATGGTCGAGACACTCCGCTCACCAATGACCGTCAGGGATACCTGGATGTATATGACGACCCCTGTGCATTCTAGGAATATCGTCGTTGAACCATAAATATGATATTCATTCCCTTTCGTTTCTGCGATACTACCTTGTCCGAGATATGATCGTAGACACACCGATGTCTTTGTTGTATCTCGTTACCGACAAAGGTTATTAACTCGTCTGTGATATTACATCTCCATGACCTAGTCATAAGCTGCGCAGCTATATAGATGCAATCTCACTGAGTGGGCTCAGGGTATCTTTCCATTACAAGAATGAACAAATCCCGCTCTTGATCCTTACGTCTCAATGCTCTTTCGGAATACCCAAGAAAGACACCGTTATTGTCATGCTATATAAGACACAACGTTTGATGCTCTCAAAGCACCCCTACGAAGCATCAATAAGTACGGTCTCACGGTCTAAGGAATAAGCTATCATATTCTTATCTATTGCAAATGACAAACATCGTAATACGATCTTATTGCAATACTTTGCGTATGTCCATCATCTTATTCAACTAACAAGATGACCCCACTGTCAACCGACGTCATTGTCCTTGATCGGGAATCTCGATCAACTGTTGGCCAATGAGACTAGCTCATATAGAGGCTTACTAGGGACCTGGTTGTCTATGTATCACACGTGTATTAATAATTCTGATTAATACAGTTATAGCATAATACACAAACGTATTATAAACTTATGAGATAATGCAATAAATACTACTTATTTATTTGCCTCTAGGGCATATCTCCTTCAGTCTCCCACTTGCACTAGAGTACAAATAAACTAGCTGCATTTTACTTTATCAAAATCCCTTATCAAATAAGAATCATTTGATAATGCTTGCTTGTGGAAGAGTGTTACTCTGAAAATCTTCACAATACATGATTGTGCATACTTTTGTGATTCATTGATATCAACTTGCTTGATATCACCATGTTATCCAATAACATACATGCAAATACCGTAACTAAGTGAGACTTTTGTTTCCCAGCACTTACTCTGATTATACCAACAAGATAACTGCCTAGAAAAACACACTCAGTCACAATGAGCCCCTTGTAACAATTACAAACTCGCGATATCTACATACTTTCACACCAATGTAGAAAACTTGACATTCTAATCTCAATCCATCAACTAACGCACTTCTACTTCCAATAAATTCTAAATTTACTTTTATGATTGTTCTTTCCTAAGAACATCGGTTATATTTCATCGAGCATATAATATGGTTTATGTATGATGTCTAATATTACATAATAGACCAACATGTCACACAACCATTACTACCGTGTATCATTACTCTTAATGATCAATTGGATTTCAAAGGACCATCATTTTGACTCTATTCTGACTCCTCAGATATAATCCAAAACAACTCGACTAACTATTTAAAATTCCCGTTCTATTCCAAATAGACACTAACTTTCAAATAGTTTCACAACTTCATCCTTCTTATCTATTCTACTGGTACAATTTCACAATGTGTCATTTACACAAGATGAATTCGACTCCCACTCAAATTATGTCTCCACGTATTTGAAAACACGAGCTCCTACTCAAAAACATGTCATCCACATATTTGAGTTCCTAAGCTCCCACTCAAAAATATGTTCTTCACATATTTCACCTGAGTGAACTAACTTTGACTCCCACTTAAATCGACATTTTGGTCAAACCAAAATCATTGATCTATTATCAATTCGAATTCAGTACAAACTAAAGTATTACATTAATACAAATCCTTCAGACTTCAAGCATGTCTACATAAATGCAGTCAACAAATTTGATCTTGTCCAAGACACATTTCTTGACAAGACATGCTTCCACGTCTTTCTTACAGTCACATTTCTCATATAAAACTTTATATGATGATTAAACAATCTTATTCCTCTAATAAGAATTGTAGCAACAATTACTATTTTAATCCTTTCAAATGTAACTTGGATTTCCAGGCCGAAACAGCCTTTGCTCGTATTCCGATATTTTCTCAACTTTCTTTGTATTCATAAAGTGTACCCTGATCTGTCAACAAGATCTGAAACACTTAATATCGTGCTGTGACCTGACAGCAATATTAAATATAACATCACTTTATTTAGAATCTTCTTTCATGAAAATATTATGATCTTTATGAAGAGGATTGTAAGCAGAAAACAATTTTCTAGTCTCCCTCACTCTTAATCACCAAATTTTCATATGTAGAAATATACTCTTTGGAACACCTTCCAATATTCTACTTTTATGAGTATAGGTCTGACACATTATTTCAAGCTCCTAATTCCAATCCATAAACCATAATTTAAAAAATCATATTTTCCTCGGAATTACATAGACAACAAACCAAGTTTTGTTTCTATTTGGTTTTGGAATACACTCCCATCCAATGCGAGCAATCTACAAAGAACTATTCATGTATATTCAGAATTATCGTATAATCATATACATGTCGACATTACTATCGATCCTACGAATTCTCGTTGAGAAAAATATCTATTTTCTAAAGTGGACATTGACTATAATGTTTCGAACATATTAGGAGATTCTAAGACAGATTCTGACAGACCACACTTTATTTGAAATAGAGTATGATTATAATACCCCATATATCACCATATATGACATTATAATATTGTGAAACACATTTCCACAAGTCCTTTTTGTTGAAACCTTAATTCAAAAATATTGTCCTTTTATCGAATCTTGTGAATACAATATTCACTAATCTTTCTTCTGAAAAACCCCATTTGATCTCTTATCAAATTAATTTCAGACTTATGATTTATCAGGCAAATACTCCTATTCACCAGTAATCATAGAAGAATTCGGATCAAGCAAAAACACCATTAATTAATCATTAAAAATGACTCTCAATTAATTTCCTCTCGTATTGCTACTTCAATACTTCATTTCAAACTTAATCAAGTCGGCACTCGAAATACTTAAATGGACCAAAATTATCCATTACTTCTTTCATTGCCTTTATGACTAAATTCGATGGTGTTTGTTCTTTGGACACATAATTTTATCATTCCCGCTATTATAAATGTATATCATATGTATAATGTAATTGAGATGTGATGCAAATTACTCATAATATGAAACAACTGCTTTGTTTGATAACATAAAACAACTGATTTGTTTTATATGAATAATTATGTCTTGTAACATTCAAGACACTAAACTAGATCACACTCTCACTATTACAAAATGTCTTATCAAAAACTATTGATGATAACTAATATGATATCTCGAGGGCATGAGCACTGCTGGCCATTAACTTGCCATCACTTGTGCATTGTCACGTCACCCTTCACCGCATACTTGTGATAATCCGGGACTGTTTCATGAACAGAACAAGTATCAAATACTTTTCATCAAGTATGAGAACAATACATTTATATCTTCATATATCAAATTTACCCGTAGCGTCGAAAAACTCTTCTTCGATGGAATCAACTTTTAGAGATTTGAACTTGTTCACGAACGTGACGATGCTCATCGTGTCTCTATAGCATATTCACGCACATGCTATTCACAGCTAGGAGGCAAAGCGCAATCTCTATTGCACTGGAGTTCGCTATCTAGAAATCGTAGATATTTGTAAGCCTGAAGTAGATGTCATACAACTTCTTCAATTGAGTCTCCAGACAGGTATGCTTCCCATGTGAATGGTCCGGAACTTTCTAAGATGTCTGAACTGCTCAAGACTCAATTCATCTTTGAAGTGACCTTTGATCGCATCAATCACGACATATGGCTCCATGTGTTGAAACAACTTTCAACTCTGGTGCTAGGCATACGCTCATGACGACCTTCACTTCCATGAAAATATCATGATGCTTACGAAACTCATCATCTTCCTCCTTGCTAGCAGAATCATCTGGTCTAACTCCTAACTAATATTCTAGGACATATAGTGAAGGGGTTACGGTGCAGAAAACAATAATTTTCTAGCGAACGAAACCCTAACTAGCCAGGATCTATCTATCTAGTACATGCGATAACGGTGGCGGAACGGGTTACATTACCTCCATGTAGACCGATAGCGGGGATTACGCTCCCGCACAAGCGTTGACGATGAAGTCGTACGTAGCCGACCTCGAGGTCGCGGAGAACTTGCCGCGATGTCGGAGTCGATGACGTCGGGGTGTCGACGATGATCTGCGTCGACGGGCGTCAGGCGGAAGAAGACAGAGCGCCAGCACCGGGGCTGGTGCGCCGGGACCGGAGGGGGGAGGCGCGGCGGCTGCAGGGGGCGAGACGATGTTGCCCAAGCTCCTCAATAGAGTAGCCTCCGAGCACTCGCAAACATACGGAGCCTAGCGACAACTCCCGGTCATTCAGATCCAGCTGAAATCGCAGGAGTAGATCTTATCTGGAATCCCGCAGAGCAACGGCGCTCTGCGGTATGGCTTAGGTGGAGAGAGACCCCCTTCCTCAGCTCGGCGCGGCTCCGACTTGGGAACCACGAGATCGAGAGAGAAATTGGGAATTAATTGGATTTTCCTATGAATTAAATCAATTAATATGCCTTGGTATATAAAGGGGGAAGGGGGTGTGCCAACCCCCTTGGCTCCCCCATGTGGGACTAAAGGAGGAGAGGGGAGGGGGGGTTCGGCCGAACCCCCCATGGGCCCTCCAACTCCTAGTCCGAGTTGGACTAGGAGGCCCAGCCTTCCCCTTCCTTGTGGGGTGCGGTTTCCCCTTCTTGGGCCCTCTGAGGGCCCATTTAGGTGGGAGCCCCCTTTTTCCTTTATTTAATTAATATTAAATTAATATAAAAATCACATTAATTCATAATTAATATATTTATATATAATTCAATATCCCATGACTCCGAAACTATTTCGGAACCACCCGAACAACTTTCGGACATTCCCGGAACCATTCCATACCTTCCCGGAACTCCTTCCGGACCACCGGAACTCTTTCCGGATCATTTCTTTCTCTCCAATAAAAACCTATAAAATTCCAGAACCTATCTCCTAGCGTTGCTAAGACCTTAAGTTTGTTACGCTACGGTTCGGGAATACTCCAGACATGGTTGAGACACTCCGCTCATCAATGATCGTCAGGAATACCTGGAAATATATGACGACCCCTGTGCATTCCACGAATATCGTCGTTGAACCATAAATATGATATTCATTCCCTTTGTCTCTGCGATACTACCTTGTCCGAGATATGATCGTAGACACACCGATGCCTTTGCTGTATCTCGTTACTGACGAAGGTTATTAACTCGTCTGCGATATTACATCTCCATGACCTAGTCATAAGCTGCGCAGCTATATAGATGCAATATCACCGAGTGGGCCCAGAGTATCTTTCCATTACAAGAATGAACAAATCCCGCTCTTGATCCTTACGTCTCGATGCTATTTCGGAATACCCAAGATGGACACCGTTATTGTCATGCTATATAAGACACAACGTTTGATGCTCTCAAAGCACTCCTACGAAGCAACAATAAGTACGGTGTCACGGTCTAAGGAATAAGCTATCATACTCTCAACTATTGCAAATGACAAACATCGTAATACGATCTTATTGCAATACTTTGCGTATGTCCATCACCTTATTCAACTAACAAGATGACCCCATTGTCAACCGACGTCATTGTCCTTGATCGGGAATCTCGATCAACTGTTGCCCAATGGACTAGCTCACATAGAGGCTTGCTAGGGACCTGGTTGTCTATGTATCACACGTGTATTAATAATTCCGATTAATACAGTTATAGCATAATACACAAACCTATTATAAATTTATGAGATAATGCAATAAATACTACTTATTTATTTGCCTCTAGGGCATATCTCCTTCAGTCTCCCACTTGCACTAGAGTACAAATAAACTAGCTGCATTTTACTTTATCAGAATCCCTTATCAAATAAGAATCATTTGATAATGCTTGCTTGTGGAAAAGTGTTACTGCACAATCCATGATTGTACATGCTTTTGCGATTCACTGGCATCAACTTGTTTGATATCATCATGTTGTTCAACAACATATATGCAAATACCGTAACTAAGTGAGACTTCTGCTTCCCAGCGCTTACTCTGATTATACTAACCAGATAACTGTCCTGAAAAACATACTCAGTCATGCAGAGCCCCTTGTAACAATTACAAACTCGCGATATCTACATACTTTCACACCAATGTAGAAAACTTGACATTCAAATGTCAATCCATTACCTAACGCACTTCTACTTCCAGTAAATTACAAATTTACTTTCATAACTGCTCTTATTCTAAGAACATCAGTTATATTTCATCGAGCAGATAATATGGTTTCTGTATGATGTCTAATATTACATAATAGACCCACATGTCATACAACCATTACTTTCATGCATCATTACTCTTAATGATCAATTGGATTTCAAAGGACCATCCTTTTGATTCCACTCTGACTCCTCAGATATAATCCAACATAACTCGACTAACTATTTAAAATTCCCGTTCTATTTCAAAATAGACACTGACTTTCAAATAGTTTCACAACTTCATCCTATTCTATTGGTACAGTTTCACAATGTGTTAACTACACAAAATGAATTCGACTCCCACTCAAACTATGTCTCCACATATTTGACAACACATACTCCCACTCAAAAACGTGTTATCCACATATTTGAGTTCCTGAGCTCCCACTCAAAAATATGTTCCATACATATTCCACCTGAGTAAACTAACTACGACTCCCACTTAATTCGATATTTAGGTCAAACCAAAATCATTGATCTAACATCAATTCGAATTTAATACAAACTACAGTATTACACTAATACAAATCCCTCAGACTTCAAGCATATCTACATAAATGTAGTCAACAAATTTGATCTTGTCCAAGACATATTTCTTGACAAGACATGCTACCGCGTCTTTCTTATAGTCACATTTCTCATATAACACCTTATATGACGATTAAACAATCTTATTCCTCTAATAAGAATTGCAGCAACAATTACTCTCTTAATCCTTTCAAATGCAACTTTGGATTTCCAGGCTCAAAAAGCCTTTGTTCGTATTCCGATATTTTCTCAACCTTCTTTGTATTCATAAAGTGCACCTTGATCTGTCAACAAGATCTGAAATACTTAATACAGTGCTGTGACCCGACAGCAATATTAAATATAACAACACTTTATTTAGAAGTTTCTTTCATGAAAATATTATGATCTTTATGAAGAGGATTGCAAGCAGAAAACAATTTTCTAGTCTCCCTCACTCTTAATCACTAAACTTTCATTAGCAGACATATACTCTTTGGAAACATCTTCCAACATAAGTCTGACACTTTATTCCAAACTTCTAATTTCAATCCATAAACCATAATTCGAAAAGTCATCTTTTCTCGGAATTACATAGACAACAAACTGAACTTTGTTTCTATTTGGTTTTGGAATACACTCTCATCCAATGCGAGCAATCTACAAAGAACCACTTATGTATATTCCGAATTATCGCATAACCATATACATGTCGACACTACTGTCGATCCTACGAATTCTCGTTGAGAAAAATATCTATTTCCTAAAGTGGACATCGACTATAATGTTTCGAACGTATTAGGAGATTCTAAGACTGATTCTGACAGGCCATACTTTATTTAAAATAGAGCATGATTATAATTCCCCACATATCACTATATATGACATTATAATTTTGTGAAGCAAATCTCCACAAGTCTCTTGTGTTGAAACCATAATTCAAAAATACTGTCCTTTGATCGAATCATGTGAATACAATGTTCACTAATCTTTCTTCTGAAAAACCCCATTTGATCTATTATCAAATTAATCTCAGACTCCACAATTCATCGGGCAAATACTCCTATTTACCAAAGTCATGGAGGAATTCGGATCAAGTAGTAAACACCATTAATTAATCATTAAAAATGACACTCAATTAATTTCCGCCAGTATTGCAACTTCAATACTTGATTTCAAGCTTAATCAACTCAGCACTCGAAATACTTAAATAGACCAAAAACATCCATTACTTCTTTCATTGCTTTTATGACTAAACTCGATGGTGTTTATTCTAGCAATAGAACCTTTGTTCATGGGACAAGCTATTTTATCATATCTACAATTATGAATACTTATCATACAATCAATGTAACTGAGATGTGGAAACTTTATTCATAAGATAAAACAACTGACTTGTTCCATAACATAAAACAACTGATCTTGTCTTATTACATGAATAACTTTGTCTTGCAACAATCAAGACACACACACTCGCTCACTATTACAAAAGATCGTATCAAAAACTATTAATGATAACTATGATAACTTGAGGACGTGAACACCAAAAGGCCATCAACTCCTTGACTACCAGCTTCAACGCCTGGTCACATCAAACTGCGCCGCATATATGTGATAATCAGGACCTGTTTCACAAACAAAGCAATTATCAAACATTTCATCATATACCATGGGCGAATTCATAATTCTGCATATATCAAATATATACCTGTAGCATCGAAGATCTCTCCTTCGATGGAATCAACCTTCAGAGACTGGAACTCACGTACGAACTTGTAGAAGTTCATATCGTCGGCTTTCAAAATGTACTTGCGCACATGCTTCTCATAGCTAGGAGGTAGAGATATCAGGACAGTCCGAATGGCACAAGAATCTGCCATCCAGTAATCGAAGACCATCGTCAGCTGGAAGTAGATGTCATACAATCTCTTCAAATGTGTCTTCAGACAGGTATGCTCCTCCATGTGAATGGTCTGGAACATTCTAAGCTGCCTGAATTGCTCACGCTTTAATTCATCCCCGAAGTGTGTCTTTATCGCATCCATCATGACGCTCGGCTCCTTGCGTCGAAACATCTCTTTCAACTCGGGTGCCAGGCATACGGTCATGGTGATCTCCACTTCAATGAATATGTCTCGACGCCTACGGAAATCATCTTCCTCCTCCTCGCTTGCAGAATCTCCTGGTGCTCCTCCTAACGGTTCATCGAGAACATATAGAATGTTGTTGTGTTCGAGAATGTTTCTAAAACCCATGTACCATCTGATGAAGTTGGACCCGTCGGCTTCTAATGTAGCATCCGGGCTCTTGAGGAAGTAACCGAAGTATAGTTGCCTAGTCTACAGATGTGATCGCAAAAGAGGTAAGGTTAAGTTTATAATATGTAGGTGAGTTTTAGTCCTATAATCTCATTATCAAAAACACACCTCACCAAGATTATTATCCCTAAAATAATAATGGCGATGACACGACCCTCATCCACCATACTACCCCCGATCATCACGGCCGGCAGCACAGCTTCAAAGGTGGACATAAAATGTCGATCATAACAACTCTATGACTCGTGCTCGATCTTTCGATCTTCCCGTGTTCCGAGGCCATACCTCTGAGTATGCTAGGCTCTCCAATCAAACCTCGAAGACCTGCGCGTGCAACATGGCTTACACCCACTGTATGCGAACGACGAGATGTGTGACACCCGATCATCACGGCCTGCCTCATAACGTAGAACTTTCTTGGTGGTGCGCAACGAGGGAGAACACAATTTTGGTATTTGTTAGGGATCATCCTATTTATGATGCTACCGTTGAATATCTAGCATATAAGCAATCAATAGGATGCACACACAACAGCACACAATAATGATGCAATGAAGTGCGATGTGACATGGTCGATGCGCCTGGACCTTCATGGCGCCATGTGCCTGGCCCCCCGGCGCCCCGGCATGGATCCGAGTCTACAGAGCCCTCCATTGCCTTCGACAGTACGAGTAATATCAAAACTTACCGTAACCATGTCACATAAAATAATGCCTCTGCAAAACAAAGTTAGACGCCTCTAGCTTTATCTAGTTTTGCAAGTTTTACGTGGCATATAGGCTTATTCGTAAGAGAATCGCTTCCCTACCTACGAACTTTTTACCACAACGTCGATCGTATAATTGCATGTTTAAGCAT
Organism: Poa annua; assembly: GCA_026929855.1. NCBI lineage: Eukaryota > Viridiplantae > Streptophyta > Magnoliopsida > Poales > Poaceae > Poa > Poa annua. The sequence goes on along the minus strand of CM049431.1, from coordinate 69,655,246 downwards.
CCCTGTGCATTATCAATGATCGTCAGGGATACCTGGAAATATATGACGACCCCTGTGCATTACACGAATATCGTCGTTGAACCATAAATATGATATTCATTCCCTTTGTCTCTACGATACTACCTTGTCCGAGATATGATCGTAGACACACCGATGCCTTTGCTGTATCTCGTTACTGACGAAGGTTATTAACTTGTCTGCGATATTACATCTCCATGACCTAGTCATAAGTTGCGCAGCTATATAGATGCAATATCACCGAGTGGGCCCAGAGTATCTTTCCATTACAAGAATGAACAAATCCCGCTCTTGATCCTTACGTCTCGATGCTCTTTCGGAATACCCAAGATGGACACCGTTATTGTCATGCTATATAAGACACAACGTTTGATGCTCTCAAAGCACTCCTACGAAGCAACAATAAGTACGGTCTCACGGTCTAAGGAATAAGCTATCATACTCTCAACTATTGCAAATGACAAACATCGTAATACGATCTTATTGCAATACTTTGTGTATGTCCATCACCTTATTCAACTAACAAGATGACCCCATTGTCAACCGACGTCATTGTCCTTGATCGGGAATCTTGATCAACTGTTGCCCAATGGACTAGCTCACATAGAGGCTTGCTAGGGACCTGGTTGTCTATGTATCACACATGTATTAATAATGCCGATTAATACAGTTATAGCATAATACACAAACCTATTATAAACTTATGAGATAATGCAATAAATACTACTTATTTATTTGCCTCTAGGGCATATCTCCTTCATATAGGATGTTTGTTGTGTTTGGAGAATGTTTCTAAAACCAATGTAACAGCTGATGAAGTTGGACCCGTCGGCTTCAAAGGTAGAAGTCGGGCTCTTGAGGAAGTAACCGAAATATAGTTGCGTAGTCTACAGATGTGATCGCAAAAGAGGTAAGGTAAAGTTTATAATATATAGGTAAGTTTTAGTTTATAATCATATTATCAAAACACACCACACCAATATTATTATCTCCAAAAATAATGATGGCGATTACACGACCCTCATCCACCATACCACCCCCCATCATCACGGCCGCAGTACAGCTCCAAAGGTGGACATAAAATGTCGATCACAACAACTCTGTGACTCGTGCTCGATCTTTCGATCTTCCCGTGTTCCGAGGCCATATTTCTGAATATGCTAGGCTCGCCAATCAAACCTCGAATACCCTGCGCGTGCAACCTGGCTTACACCCACTGTATGCGAACGACGACATGTGTGACACCCGATCATCACGGCCTGCCTCATAACGTAGAACTTTCTTGGTGGTGCGCAACGAGGGAAGAACACAATTTTGGTATTTGTTAGGGATCATCCTATTCAAGATGCTACCGTTGTATATATAGCATATAAGCAATCAATAGGATGCACACACAACAGCACACAATAATGATGCAATGAAGTGCGATGTGACATGGTCGATGCGCCTGGACCTTCATGGCGCCATGTGCCTGGCCCCCGGCGCCCCGGCATGGCTCCGAGTCTACGGAGCCCTCCATTGCCTCCGACCGTACGAGTAATATCAAAACTTACCGTAACCATGTCACATAAAATAACGCCTCTGCAAAACAAAGTTAGACGCCTCTAGCTTTATTTAGTTTTGCAAGTTTTACGTGGCAAATAGGCTTATTCGTAAGAGAATCGCTTCCCTACCTACGAACTTTGTACCACAACGTCGATCGTATAATTGCATGTTTAAGCATCCCTTTCGGGCCCTACTTGCCTACTTTCTACACCATCTCCCAAAATATATGGGAGGTGGACTTAGCGGCAGCAACACTAGCAACGTAAAGAGACACGCTACAACTTCCGTCTAATCAGAGATGGATAAGAGAGTACATAAGATAACCATCTACAACTAACACCAATCATAATCCAATCTCGGATTAACCCCCTCAACCAAGTATGATGAAGCAATTCGGGAATACTCACACTTTGAACAATTTTAGTTACCAGTTATTGTCAAAGTAATTCTATATTACTAGTCAGGTTAAATAACAATGATTAGGTGTAAGTTGTCTATGATCTTATTAGCCAGCATCATCACCAAGTCGTCCATAACTGTGGACACGGCTCAGCGATAAGATTATACCCTGCAGGGGTGCACTACTGAACCCGTACTCGTTCGATCAACCCCAAAAATGCAAACCAGAAGGTAGGGCATCTCAACATGGCAAATCTCTTCTCTACAACCCATTCAGGGAACTGCATGATTGTGTGCACGGCTAATCAGGTCCAGTGCCCGCGGGATCGACCTTCATGGCACTCTAAGAACGTGCCACCCTATATGTGAATCGACTACTCCATCATCATGAGATCGTTAGGTAACATATGCATGCATCAAATGGAAAGCCCGAACTACTTGCGGCGCCCTGGATAAGAAGTGGATTAGATCAAAGCCGCGGGGGGCTCCATAGGGCCTCCCACAAGCGGTTAGTGGGCTCAAAATTAGATCCGAGGACAAGAACTGAGTTCCTAGGTCGACACTTAGCAGAACAAAGCACCTCGCAAGGCCGTACGTCGGTGCCTTATCTTTTTAATTATAATACCACAATATAAGACAACATTTTATTAAGGTAGAATAACCTATCATGCCAAGCAGGTGAAATTAAATAAGACATACAAACGACTTCTAAGCATGCGCTACGACTCGCAAGGCCAACAGATAAACATGCAACAGGTATTAGGATGTGGGGATAAAGCTGTATAGGCTGCAGGATAAACATGCGATGGGATCGCAATAAAGAATCGCATACTGGGCAACAGAGATCAACGGCAGGAATGAAAGGCAATGTATAGGTAAACAAGCAAACTTTGCTTGCCTGGAATCCCGCATGGAAGCATATCTCGTCGTTGCTCACACATCTCAACGTCGTATCCGCGAAGAAACAACAAACACTGGAAAGCGTAAAAGATGCATTTTACAACTACGGCAAAAGATCCAGCATGATCATATGAGAATGATGCATGGCATGGCAAGATGCAATGCGAGATGCACTTAATCCAAATTAAGCGGAACCGGAATTCCGACAGTTAATAGTAATGTTCAAGTTATTTATCTACCCATCAAATTAAATGTTGATTAACTTAGCAAGACATGGCATGGGTGATCTAGTCAATTTAAAAGGAATTGGGCAATACATATGTTGATTTGCCCCACACATTCCATATTTATTATTTAGGTGATTTGCTACACCTGCAAACCCAAGAGATGCAACACATGCAAGTATGATGCGATATGCACAAGATAATGCCATTTAATAACATAGGTATTGTCGGGGATGTAAACCCCGGGACCCCTGAAAAGTGTGACATTCGGTATGAAGATGTCCTGGTGGCTATTTATATTTTAAATCTATGCGCGATTCGAACGAATCCCCCATAGACTCGGGGAATAGTGTCGGGGATGTACTTCCCCTGAGGGTACGGAATTATTGTGTTAATATTGCAGGAACAAATTAATTTAAATAAGAGAGGTAAAGGAGAAGAGGAGAAAGGGCATCTCGGGCCGAGATGAGAAGAGCTGGGCCAATTTCCCTGAGGGCCGAGATCCACATCTCGGGCCAACCGGGTTGACCGCATCGTCATCCCATCGCCTCCCGAGTTCGTCCCTTCCACCTCGGCAGCACCGGCATGGCTCCGTCCGCATCGCACTCCCGGCTTCCCCGACACGGCGGCACTCCCGGCTTCCCCTACACGGCGGCGCTCCCGGCTTCCCCGACACGGCGGCGCTCCCGGCTTCCCCGACATGGCGGCGCTCCCGGCTTCCCCGACATGGCGTAACCCCCGACTTCCCCGACCGACACGGGTGATTCGGAAGACAGGCGCAAGCAGACAAGAGCAGGACGCAGGCGTCGCGGGTCAGGCCTGACCGCGGCATGGGCAGCCGTTGCTACAGTGTCACCGATGTGACTAGAGTACACTGCATGATGCAGTGAACAGTGCGGACGAGACCCCAATAGTCAAATCGAGGAATAGTGTAAAGTGAAAAGGGTGTACTACCGTGGGGCCCTTGTCCCTTGGGCATCATGTTATAAGGTGTGCAAGGGAAGGGAAGGAGGCCACGGGCTACTCCTCACTCCAATCACTCACGTACAAGCCAATCCAGGAAATTAGCTAGCTCCTCTCCTCCTCATACACTAGCACTAGTTGGCCAATTCTCTCATACGGATGAGCAAGAACATGAACAGCTCAAGGAGCAAACTTGTAGCCCGAGATATATTGCACCATATACACCACAGATGCAGGACGTAGGGGTTTTACCTCCTCACGAGGGCCCTGAACCTGGGTAGCTCCGCGTGTTTGCCGTGTTCTTCGTGTGCGATTCCTTCGCGCTATCCCTCCCCGAATCCTCTAGCGTCCATCGGCCCCCAAGATTAGCCACCCCGTGGCATATGCCGTGACACCACCACGACAGGTATAGGTTTAGGGTTTGGGTCCGTACGTCGGATCGGGTGAACTAGGGTTCGAAATTGACGTCTTCGGTCCATAGAGGAAGTAGTCGTCGTCGTGGAAGTAGTCGCCGCGGAACCGGGGCATCGTCGTTTGTCGGTGTCGTAGAAGTGGGCGGGGAAGTAGTCGTACTCGGTCATCACCGTTAACGGGCGCGGGCACGTAGGAGGACAACAACGGACACCGGAAGGAAAAGCGCACGGGCGGGCACCGCGACATGGGCACGGGCGGTCACGACAACGCGGCACCGGAAGAAGCACGCGAACGCGCACGTAGCAACACCATGAAGGGTGGACAACTCGGACAAAAATGGCGACGCCGGGATCTTGCGAGCATTTTGGCGAACACCTTGCGGGCGGCGGCGTGCACGCGGCCGGGAAGAGGAGGCAGCGGGGACGCGTGCGTGCGCACGGCGGCGGCGCGGAGCGGAGTGGATGCGCACGGCGGCGGTGGCGTGCGGCGGCAGCCAACGCGGGGCACGGGGCTGCGCGGAGCGGAGGTGCGCGGCGGCAGCGAGGAGGCCGGGGGCGCGGCGGCACGCGCGGGAGGCGGAGCAGGGGAGGACACGTGCGGACGGCGGAGGGCGCGCGGCAGCGAGCGCAAGGGGCGACGGCGGCGCGTACGGCGCGCGGCGTAGGAGCAGGCGGCGGCGGAGTCGTGGCGGCGGCGCTGGAGGCGGCCGGGCGCGGCGCAGGCGGCGGTGGGCGCGGCCGGAGGTGGCGCGGCGTGCGGGAGCGGGAGGAGGCGGCGCTCGGCCGGAGGAGGCTGGGGAGGCGCGGTGGGGCGCGGCGCGCCGCCGGCGGCAGAGGGCGACTGGCGGTGGGGCGCGGCGCTGGAGCTCGGGCTGGAGGAGGCGCACAGCGCGGGAGCGGCGGCGGGGCGACGGCCGGGGGTGCGGGCGACGCGGGGCGCTGGGGAGCTTGGGGCTAGGTCGGGTGGTGCGGGAGGAGGAAGGAAGGAAGGAAAAAGAAGAAGGAAAAAAGAAAAGAAGAAAAAGGAAAAAGAAAAAGAGAAGGAGGGGTAAAAAAGAAAAGAAAGGGGGTGGAAGGATTTTTGCAAAAAGCAAAAAAAGGAGGAGGGTGACTGCAAAATTGCTGGGGGTGGGAAATAAATTTCCAGGGGGAAACACTAGGGTTTGGGTTAGATGGGCTTTGGGACTTATTTCTCTCCCCTTTATTATTTCTGATTTATATTTTTAAAACAAAATAGAAAAGGAATTTGAATACGAAAACTATACAAAATAATTTTAGTTTTAAAATAGACAATCTAATAAACTAATTTTTAACATTTGCAAAATATTTGAAATATCACAATTTTAATTAATTTGAAATGCATTTAAATTTAATTGTGGAAATTTAATTTAAATACAACAAATTAAATTAATGAGATGCAATGCGATGCCATGTTGATGCAAAAAGAAAACTCACAAAATTGAAAGGAGATAAATCCCGGTGCGTTACAATCATCACCTTAATTACCTCTACACTGTCAGAGTTAACCTCAACTCTGTTGCATCCGATTTGACCTGCAAGTAAAAGACCATCGTGAAGAGCTTGCACCTCCGAAGAAACTGAGTCAGTCACAAAGGGGATACCACAATTGCTGGCCGCCAAAAACAGCCCCCTATCAGTGCGGACGATTGCACCGGTACCTCCAATACCTTCATCGTAACTGAATTTTGCATCAACGTTTAACTTAATAAAATTATCTCTTGGTCGAGACCACCCATGTCTTTTGATCCCGGTGTTTCTTTTCTTAGCACGTGAATAGTTTAGAGATAAAGTGGATATTGCTTGCGCCGATCTAGCCGGGGCTTGAACAGTTTCACCATGAGAAGCTTGCCGTCTCTCCCACCAAATATACCACACGGTTATGGCAATTAAATCGTTTCTATCCACCTCCTTGAGAAGTGGTGCTTTTGCTCCGCAATCACGCATTAGAGTTTCCAGAATTGCACCACCTTCTCGCTCATAGGTGCAAACCTGCTAGATGACATCTCCGAGTCACAGGTTACACCAGATTTCTCGAACTCTTGGACATGTAAAGAACGAGCCACGTGGGTCTAAACTCTCATCACTTATATATCATGACAACGTGAGTTTTGTGGTTTTTTTGAAATTATTAGATGGGACTAAAGCCTGCCCTAATATTTCAACAATATTTAACATTTTCCCAGGGAGTTATGGTATGTTTCTTAACTCGGAGAATTTAACTTGAATTCTTTTCTTGTTTCTGATAGTGCATGTCATGAACACTCGCAGCTGGCTTTTTAAGCTTTTCACAATCGACGCAAGCAGCATGAACCGAGATTCCAGCAAAAAGAACCTTACAAAGTTCCACGAAAGAAGCTTCATGCCCAATGGATGCGCGAGGTAGGTGTGGCTGTGTTCTCGGCGGATGCGCTGTTGACATGCGTTTCGATCAAGAAAACAACAAACTGTCATCGCGGAGAAACTGTCTGCTCTAATAATGTATTTTTCTCCCGAATTAACTTCTCGTTATTCGTTTTCATCGTTGCTGAAGTGTCACGTGCAGCTTGGAGCAGCCAGTGCTCCAGTTCAACGCCACCTGAGACATACGGCATACTTGGCAGTGGTATGATGGTTAGCAGGATGGTTGTATCATCAGCCCAACATAGTTTAAATTCAGATTTGACGTTTGCGAGAAATTTACATGCTACTCCAAACCGGGATTCTACGAGATTTTAGATTATATACAAAGTAAAGAAGTGGATTTAAAATCTAAAATACATCTATATACATCTTTTACCGGACCAAGTGACACCACACGCTCGATCATGTTGTCAGTTTGGCATGCCTCGTGAAAAAATAGGAGAACTACTTGGCCTACCGGGCGTAAATGACATGGTCCAAGGTCTGTTTCACAATATAAAAATGTTTTGTGGATTCTAAAATAATTATATACATAGTAAATAAGTGAATTTAAAATCAGAATATGTCTATATACTCTTTTCTGAGAAAATAATGTACATGGAGTAATAAAAAGAAAATATATTAATATACTATGATGATACTACCTCCTTTTCGCTAATATAAAATAGTTTTGCAAATAATGAATGTACTAATTTCATCGGATCTCTCTCCAACACATTGTAAAGACATAATAATGAGTGAAGCCATCGAAAACAAACAAAATCGAATTATTATTATTTTTATACAAATGCATTCAACAAAACGGTTACATCGAATATTAGCATCCAACACCAACGATAGAACCTTGAGGGTTTGGAGAGGTGTTCCATGAATGATGTCTTGAAAAAGAGAATTGTGCATGATGTCGACTCGTTGAATCCAACCATGAAGGTCAGATCATTTGACGTTGGATAAATTTGTAACCCACACATCGATCCAGCAAATTAGAGTCGCTAGATGTGTCGGAGCAGACGTCTTTGTGGACCTATGTCGAGAAAACCGATACTCCGCCAAGTGGGGGTGACCAATCACTAAAGCTTGCCATCGCGAAACTCCGTCACAAGCCAAAGCTCGCCGACCTTGCGCTTTGTACAGATTGTGTCCCGACAAGAAACTAAAAAAAATTGTGGTTGTCATAGTCACCATTGCATTCCGAATTTCCGATGCGCTGATGTACTATCTTCAAATGGGGTACAACATACATCACACGCTACCAAAAAAATGTATATAACAAAATATTAGGCGCAACAATCACTATAGACTCCTAAGATCGACAAAAGATGATTGCAATGTGTACCCTTTTTTCTATTGTACTACTAAGAAAAATGGAAAACAGGCTGCATGAGCGTGTCAGCACGTAATTCACTCAGGTCAATCTCCGGTCACCACATGGCGTGCAACCAGCACACGCCCATGCGGAGGACGACCTCCCTCCAGTCACCATATTAAAAAAATCATATGATCTTCCTAATAAGAAGAAAAACATTGAAATAAAGGGAAATAAACATTAAAAATTAAACAGACAAACGAAAAATATCTGGGCCGGCCCATACACGCCTTTAGTGATGCGGCCTTCGTAGGACTGTAAGGCTATCCCGTCACAATCAGCCACGGCCGTGGGCGGCTAGAGAGCAAAGCTGAGCCCATTGTAGCTAGCTATGGGCCCAGGGCTGCTTGCAAGAAGGGCCACCTGAAGCTGAACAACGTTCCCGTTCAACAACAACAACAAAACGTGAAGCCGTGCTGTACTGCTGTGCCAATCACCTGCATTTCATCGCGACAAGGAAACGCAAAGCCAACTCGGATCCTTTGTCACTAGCGACGATGACAAACAGCAACAGTGGAGGAAATAGTTGGAGTACTACGGCATGTCGGCATTGCGCTCGTCGATCGTCGTCTTCCTCCCACTTCCTAACGTTGGTCACGTACGTGCCCGAGATCGTAAACCCCCGGGAAAAGCTCCCGAGAGGGCCCAAAGCAACAACAAAAGGTGAGAATTATTGAACTTGCCATTTTGCACGAGTAGTTCTTCGGCTTCGTTCGCCAAAACAGCTACACAGCCCACAAGTGGTTCACCTTTAAGTCCCTTTTTGTGCTCTTTTTTTTTCTCTTTGTCATCACGAAGTAGATTCTATCATACTTTTGCACACTTTTCGCACTTCACTTCACTATCTTTTTGGTTTCGTCGCCAAATAACTACACAGACCACAAGTAGTTCACCTTTAAGTCTCCTTTTTGTGTTCATTTTGTGATCCTTGTCATCGCGAAGTATCAGACTTTTGCACACTTTTCGCACTTCACTATCTTCTGCTCCATCAACATATTATTTTATTTTTGAACGACAGGAGGGGTCAATTGCTCAGAAACACGGAGTACATGGTGCATTACAGTGCCCGGTAAACAAAGATTAGCGAGAACAAACAATGTTGGACATGCACAGATTCCATGAGCCGAATCAAAAGATGTTTTCTCTCCAGGACCTGAGAATGGCTTGGTTGCTGTGATGCAGACTGAGTTGAAGGTAACATAGTTTCATCTCTTTGAAGCCCTCCACTTTCGCAAGCAAGTCTTGAGCTACAATATTAAGCTAGTAAGGCCAACCCTGTTTTCCCGGGGAAAAAAGGCGCTCGTTCCTCGACTTCCATAAGCACCACAAAAACGTGAAAATATTTTGTAAGGAGGAGCGAGGGTGATTAAGGTTAGTTATATTGAGCACAATATCTGTAAGTGATGTGGTGTTGACAGTTAAAACGTTAGTACAAAAATACCTGGTGCAAGAAACCAGACTGCTCGAGCAAAAGGGAAAGTAAAGAAAAGATGAATGTCATCTTTCTATCTCGCCACATCTAGATCATCTAGAGCAAAGTCGTGCAATTTTCTTTGAGTACTTGGCTGCCCTCTACACATAAGGGATCACTATTTGAGTAATATTCATGCAAACATCTGAATCCGTGGGTTAAAGGAGAATGTTTTCCACACCTGATTGAGAAGATGGACGGTCCGCTCCTGCACGTCTACAGGCGTCGGCTCACCTGTAAACATTTGCAAAAACTGAAGACAAGTATGCATGATACGTATTCTTGAAAGTGCATTGGCCACTAGCTAGGTGTTAGCTTCCAACAAATTAAGCATTGTCAGTATGAGAGGATGAAATAATAGGCTCGTATGCTTAATGACATTATTATTTTTATATTTTTTTGAAACTATGCTTAATGACATTATATTAGCAGTGGGTTGCATAAATAAAGAATCTATGAAGTCGCAGTTCTCAACTACACCAGTATATAGTCGCCTGTGCTTTCTTCATGGGCGTCTTAATCAAAAGTTTAACTTCCTTGATCCAATACCTATATCAGCACGAGCTTCTCTAATCGATCGTCTGGTAATAGGCCGCATCCAGATACCGTGAGATCCTGGTGCTTATTGAGCAAAAACGCACGCCCCGACCCGCTCCTCGTCGCCGCCTCCAGGCGACAGGGGGCGGAAACCCTAGCCCCGCCGCCGCCCCGCCGGCCTCGTCGCTGCCCTCTCCTCGTCGCCCCCCGAGGCCGCCGGCGGACTAAGGCCGCCCAGCGCCGGTGAAGGGGGCGGCGGGGATTCGCCCCTCGGCCTCTGTCCGGCCGGCCTGGAGGGATGCCGCCGGGAAGACCGCCGCCGCCGCCCACCCTCGTCTCCCTGCCGCCGCCCCTCCCCTCGACCCTCCTTTCGTGTGATGTGCGCCGCCGCACCGCCATGGCTGGGGGCGGCCTCTTCCGTCTCGGGCTTTTCCGGGCCAGATCTGGTCCTCGGATGGGCCTGACAGGCGGCTCCGCCGTTCGTTGACGGTCAGGCCACTGCTGGCCGGTATGGTGCGGTGCTGGGCGGGGCTGGATGTCCGTGCTCGCCGTGCTTTGTGTCCCGCTGTCCGGCCGTCGATCCCGGCTCCGGGGCTGCTGTCGGCTTGACGGCGCTCGGCCTTGCCCTCCGATGGTTGCAATGGTGGCAACCTCCATTCTCTACCATCTTCCTGCAACGGGGCGCCGTTGGGGAGGGCCGGTGCTATGGCTTTGCAGATGGCGGCCATGGTGGTGACGTGTTGCCTATGTGGGGCGCCGTCGTGGTGGGGTGTCGAGCCATCTCTGTCTTGCCATCAGTGTCATGCTGGTGTGATCCATGGTTCTGCAGATGGCGGCCATGGATGCGGTCTTCTCTCCGATGCGAGGTGAGTCGTGGCAGTGGTGGTGGTTGCTTCTACTTGCCGGTTGCTAGGTCCTCGCGTCGGATCCTTGTCGGAATCTTTTGGTGTGTAAGGCGTGGGTGGTCTTCGTGCGTGCTCTAGGCTAGCTCACCCTTCGGGTAATCGAACCCAGGTGGGGTTGGGGTTGCACTCGGTGGTGCTACGCTGTGCGATTACGACGACGACCCCCATGTGCGGTGAGGGCATCTTTGATGCCCTTTAGCTTCAGTCGGTGACACACAGGCGTTGTGGCGTCGTCTCGCCGCGCGCGCCTCTTCGGACATGCCCCCGACACAGGTGGTGTCGGCGCGCCGTGTGGCCTCGGGTGAGCGTTGGCTTTCGACTTCGTCGATGGTGCAGTGTCGTGGTTGGATCTCTGCTATCATGTCCTTTGGATCCTCCTCGTGGTCGCTGTGCTTGGGTCGTGATGAGCTTCTCATCAGTCAACTGTCTCTAAGATTTTCTCCTGGAGTGACCCTCTCTCTTGTTGTTTGTGCGTGTGTTTTTATTTTATTTCTCCTCGCTTGTATCCCCCTGTAAACTCTGGTTCATTTGAACCTATCTTGTAGAGGCTGCAAAGTCTCATAGGCAACATTTGATTATAAAGTTCAGGCTGGCTCTAAGAGCCCGCCGTAGTCATAGTTAAAAAAATAAGCCGCATCCACGCATATGGCCGGCCGGCGTCGGATCGATCGCATCCACAATTCCACATGGACAACCGCCAGCAGTGGTCTACCACATCCAACCACCAGAAATTATGCCACGCGTTAGGTGGCATATATCAGATTAGATTTCAGTTATTATCAACAGAACGGGCTCCATTTGGGTTCAGATTTTTCGATCATAGGCTACCAGATGCCCACAACTCGATCGGGGGTCCATGCCAAATTATTAGGTTGATGCCTCCCAATTATTTGTAGACTACATTCATTTCGTTCATGTGGGAATGCATGCATGCATGCAAGCACGCCGCCGACGTCGATCGTGGTACTGATTAATGTCTAACTGTACTGGATTACTAGTGCATGTAGGGTTTAGGGTTGGCCGGGGCCAAAAGTGATCGGCCACTTTCCTTGTTAAGTTAGCGTTCAGTTCAGAGACGAGCGATCGATCGATCGAGCGGATCCTGGTGCCAGGCTGCTTTCGCCTTTTAGATTCGTGTACGGTCAGTCTTGCGATGCACTCGAGCTGATAATATCGGCGATGATCTTCTCATAAACTGCATATGTCTTGGCAGTACTACTCTCCTGTCGCATCACATATGTGAAATTACAGTTGGATTGTTAGCATTACATACTATTACATGCTAAATAAAAAGTAATGTAGATATGATATGCCACAACCGGTGAGACTCTAAATTCTGTAGCACAAGATTATTTTGGTTTTGTGTAATTGACACGGTGGTGCGGCTAAATGCCAACCTGAAGTTAATTAGTATGCGAAGCTAGTTTGTATAGTTTTGGTTAGGCTTTAATTAATTTAAGCAGGGCCGCGTCTGGATGAACGTCAGCCTCAGCTGCAGAGATAAGCTGGCGACTGAGTGCGGCCAGGAAATAAGGGTTTGGTCACTGATCGCACGCTCCAGGTTGGCACATTAAACTCTAGAGATACCACGAGAGTCCATGCTGCCAGAACGAACGAAAGCACCCAAGCAACAGAAAGATTTCTTCTTTAGCAATGAATGTATGCCGCTATGGAATGAGCATGATGCATGTGAGCAGGGAGAGCTATGGAATCAGTTGATCCTTGCAGTAAGCTTAGGAGGTAAGCAATCAAGCAACACAATGTTCGGCTTGCTCAGAGAGCAAAAAAGGAAATGAAAGTTGAGTCTAGTCAGGTACTCCGTAGTCTTGCACAAGCAAATTCAGGGAGTTGTTTCTTTCAGAGAATCGCCCACTGCAAGTATTTTCAGTAAGAGATTGACAGTTCAGAATGAGGGTTAATTTTGGCTAATTAACTGGAACTGATCTCCTCTCATTGCAACCTCAGACAGAGTATCTACATCATGTACACACAGACCGGCAGGAGTCAACAAACGAATCAAAATGGAATAATCGCTATCACTAATCTCACAGGCTCGCATGCAGCCTTGCTTGCTGTCGAGAAAAAATATTCAGCCTAGCTCTGAAGAAGAACAGAACAGGGGAAGGCAGCTAGCGTCGCGAGATCAGAATGTAGGCGTGAGCAGGTTGAGCAGCGACACCCTGGCGTTGACGAGCGCGCGGTAGACCTGCTCGCCGCTGGTCTCGGCTGCGGCCACGCACTCCTCGAGCCCGCGCACGCGGCCCATGGCGGCCTTCCGCTCCTCCTCCTCCTCGTTACAGTAGTCTTCGAACGAAAACGACGCGGTCCTCCGCCGGCGCAGGAGGTCCGTGACGAGCCACATCGGGCTGGCCGGGGCGCGCGCGGGCGAGTAGGGCGTGGGCGTCCTCGGGGACGGGGCGGCGCTGGCCGCGGACTCGGCGGACGCGGACGAGAGGCCGGAGAAGATGGCGGCGGAGGCGGCGGCCACGGCGGCCGTGGCTGCGGCGAATGCGTCGGAGATCGTGACCTCGTCCGCCAGGTCGTCGCCGGGGGAGGCGCGGTGGCAGAGGTCCCGAGCGGAGGATGCGAGGCGGGAGACCTCCCGCGCGGCGCGGCGCTGGGCGCGGAGCGCGGCGGCGAGGCGGACGCCGTCGCGGCGCCGCAGCGCGGCGTGCGTCTCGTTGAGGAGCTGGCGGAGCGCGACGAGGGAGTCCCGGAAGCAGCCGTGGAAGTCGGCGAGGAGGAGGAGGTCGTCGAGGAGCTGCTCCGTCCAGGGCTTCTGCAGTGCGTCCCGTGCCTGCGGGTGGTGGAGCAGGCCCGCCAGCCCGACCAGGACCTTGCCGGCGCGGTCGGCGCCGTCGGCGACCCAGGTGGGCCCCGTCATGGCGGGTTCGTCCGCCCACCGCAGCAGCGCGCGCGCCGAGTCGTGCAGCTCCGCCACCAGCGGGTGGAGGCGGACGGGGAGGCTGATGGAGCGGACGCGCGCGTAGGAGAGCTTCTTGGGCCGGGCGCAGTCCAGGAGGAAAGACGGCGCCTTTGGCCTCGGCGACGTGAGAGCGTGCAGCGTCCGACGGAATCCGACCGCCATCGCTGCCTCTGCTCGCTGGAGAAGGAGGGAGGGAGGGCTCCCGGAGTGCTGGTCGTGGCTCTCGGTCTTGGTGTGCTGTTGGCGACGGGGGAGATGGTGTTTTATACTCGTTTATACGGGGAGCGATGTGACGTGGACTCGTTGAGTATGGAGATGGCCCGCACGGGTGATGTGCGCTAGCTAGCTGGGCTGTGGAAGTGGAACATGTTTGACTGCGGGAGGAAGAAGAGAGAGAGAGAGTTCGTTGTCTTGATGCCGAAGAATGATGCTTGCAAACACAGCCAACTTGTGGGAGAAGGTACTACTCCTAGCACAGTACTTTGCTGAGCTACACTAGACCCATAGGCTGATAGCCAGTTAGGCACGTAGCCTAGGGACAATAGAACTACGGAGGCGCGTTTTGCCTAGCTGGACAATGTGATGACTTGCAAAGCCTCACAAATTAGGGCCAACGCAAATTAACGTTTTCCAAATTTTCAGCCTCTTTTGCCTACGGCCAAACTCTGAAATAATACACTTTTACATGGTACCGTCGATTGCTATGGTGGTAGCCTTATACGTGGTACCACCTGTCGAGATGGCATATGTAATACTTCCAAATGATACGAGAAGGTTGCAAAACTTGCTTATCAGTGTTGCTCTGAATGATGGTAATGGTACTCCTAAATTTAATGTGCACAAAATTACCCAACAAAAGTGTTCATAAATCCTTTAACATATGTGGAAAATTATGGGGAATTCATCTATTAAGGTAGGGTATGGGGAACTTTGATCCTTGCCAGCTAACTGAAATGGTAATGGAGATTAAAAGGTCTCCCCATCCCAGCTTCTCGCTACACCCCGTTATATATATCCGTGTGGCCAAAAGTGAAATCTAAGTCAAGCTTGATTTTGGTGATCCAACCATTTTCTTGAAGTGCATTCCACACACACCATTTTTTTCTTCTTGAAGGACAAGTAGATGAGAGGGGCAATGTCCTTTGACTTGGAACCATTTTATGTCCGTTTACCAAAGTAATGGAGGTGGAGGCATAGAAGAGGTTCATGTCCTCCTTTATGGAAGGTTTCACAAACCCATCCAAATATTGGAAGGGTTCAGATACCCATCCAAATCTTGGAAGGGGGGTCTCTCCATTCAATCCACGACCGACGTTATGAAAGAGCTCTAGAGAACTTGTCAATTCAAAGCACCGATTATAACCTTTTTTTTCTTCTTTAAGCCAAGCAAGGGATTAGATAGGGCAAGATATACATATGTGCTAATATGCTGAGCAGGTCGTCCAGCCCGAGCTCTAAGACTTATTCTTTTTTTCCAACAGAATGATACGTACAACTTAAATTAAATTTGAGTCAATTAATTGAGAACGGAGGAAGTATTTCATTAACAAAATTACAAGCAGTACATAGCTTTTCACCGGTTGAGAAATTGACACAGAAGCCCGATCAGAAGTACAGGCTACACCTTGGGGAACCACAGGAACATTGTCATCATTTGCAGCAATAATCTCAAGATGAGTTTGTCAACAAACTATGCTCAAATGCAAGACGCCAAGATCTAGCTACTGTACTGCGAGTAATGCTGACAGTGCCCGGCCAGGTTGGAGGCTGGACACGTGGAGCACGATCCGGCTGCCGTCTGTCTTGTTGGGGACGTCGGAGACGCGCTCCTCCGGTCCCGCCCAGCGCATGCACCCCATGCCAACGCCATGCCGTCGCACGCCCACCGCATGCACTGATTGGCACCGCGGCGCAGGCACTGTTCGATCGGCTCACCCGTCCTTCCATCTGCCGACTGCCGTGCCTAGCCACTTTGCCAGGCCAGGGCGATCGAGTTAATCAACAGCGCCACGGCGAGGCCCCGTGCCCGTCCCCCCCCCCCCCCCCCCCGTCGTTATCTTTTCCGGTGCGCGGTGGGCCGGCCGTGGCTGGGGATCGCCGGACGACGGGTGCGGTGCACCCAACACATGATTGATGGATGGACTAGCTCCTTGTCCTCTCACTTTTGCCCGTCGATCGACGATCACCCGTCCGATTCAGTCGATCGATCCGTCCATCGGAGCTCTACTCCGGCGAATCTGCATGCGAGCTCGCGGCGTCAGTGCTCCTCCGATCGTTGCTCTCAGGCCACCATCCGTTCACGTGTTTTTAATGCGTCTCTGTTGCGGCAGCGGCAGGGGTGTTAGTATCTCTGGGACCTGAGAGGAGACATGCCGCCGCGCACCCGGGGCCGGGGCCTCGCACGTACGGAGGAGCCATGAACCCGCTCTCTGTAGCTCCGCGCCGTGGCATGATGCATGAACATCAAACATGCATGGTGCATGCACTCAGTTCTGAAGATCAATGCATGCAAAATCAGGTTCTTCAGCTGACAGGCTGTGTACATAATGCTCACTGTATACAATCATCTGGTCTCAACTCTCAAAGCAGGTGTCGGTTTGTTCTCTGCATTATGTATGCGCGCATTCGTTCGTGCCCGATCCCGATGGGAGAAGCCAGTCTTGAGGAGTTGTGGTGACAGTAAGGCCGGTTCTGTTTTCTACCTGTTCCTTACATATATACTTGGCTGTCCCTCAATATCCAACAGAATCTGTTCAACAGACGGGCTTATGGATTGGACGCTAACTGCTAATGCGTATATAACTAAACGTCTGATGCCCATCTAGTTGCCGACACACACGGCCATGTTGTGGGTGTTGATGCTTCATGCAGTGACGGTACTGCTGCTACTCTAGAATTATCTTTCTAGTACGTACAATATTTTGAAGACCAACTTGGTTGCCTTTTGGTGTATTTGCCAGTGGCGCGCATTCGATAAGACCGAACGTTTAAAAATAGCCGAGCTGTTAAGGCAGTGGGCGCGCGGCATTTTGCTATATATCTCGTATGCAGTGACGACCCACCGTTAGTTCAGGTTTAGTGAGTCCAAGTGTAGTATGTTCCAATTGGATTCAGGCACGAAAGCAACATTTAAGAAAGACTAAACTACTAAGTAGACGTGAACCCCAGGCTAGATTAGCACAGCATACCCATTCACGAACTCACGGGCGAGTTGTCAAGCTTTGGAGGGTTCCATTCACCAACCGAACGGTCGATCGCAGGCCTCGCGGCCGGCCTTATTAGTTTGCCCGAGAGGTTGATCTGGACGTATGCATGCATCGGGGGGTGATGCTAACTCAACAAGTCAACCTCTTCTCGTCTCTGCTTCATCACGGGTGTGTGTAGTAGCTGACAGAGCAGTGGTCCATGCACGTATACTAAGAGGACGAAATGGTCAGCGCTATTAGATATGCTGTACCGCTTGAGTCCTAGAGATAAAGTCAACCTGCAAAGTAACAGACCAGTTGATCGTAACTGTTGAGAATCAAACGCTTACCCGAAGCAGCAACCGTCTCCTAAAACTACCGACTTAGTTTTTCCCATGTTTTTCTTTTGTAAAAGTGCTAGGCAGTTGCCACTATTGTAACCAACATACTCCCTATATAAATATCCGATTTGGCAGATCAATAAAGCACGAATTCATTTCCATTCATAACACTATCATGCACTAGATTCTACCGATCGCCGGAGAGACAAAAGGAAAGAAACAAAGGTAAGAATGGCAAGAAACCTGCGCTCGATTGCCTCCGCCTTCGTTCGTTTTCTCCAGATGGAGAATCGCCGCCCCAGGTTTGTACGATGCCGTCATACTGGATTCCGCCGGCACCGCCGCGGGATTGGTTTCCGTCGCCACCGCCGCGGGATTGGATTCCACCGTCACGGCAACGGCAGTGGCCTCCGCCACCGCTCTGGACTTGGTGTCCATCGTCGCCCCTTCGTCTGGAACCGTCATCACCGCTGCCGTCGCCACGGCAACCGCTGCCACTACCCGCCTCGCGCTGGACGCGGTGCCCATGCAGTGAACGCCCAAGGCACTCAGGTTGCCCCAGCGGCTGACGTGAGGCTACTCTTCGACTATCCCACGGTGAGGATAGCTGGGCCGCGCCAAGTTAACGAAGGCCCACAGAAGGCCCATTAGGGGTATCGTGTGACCTCGTCCTAATCGGTTAGGTCGCATAACCTACCATATCTGTAATTGCCATACGACATCTTTCACCCAAGACCTGACCTACCTATAAAGGCCAGGAGGGTTGCTCGTCTCAAGGACACACTCGTAGCCGCCACCACAAACCCTAGCGAGATCGCAATCTTGCCATTGTAATCGCTACTCGCCATCAATATCAGACAAGTAGGAAGTAGGGTGTTATCCTCCGGGAGCCTGAACCTGGGTAAATCGCCCCGCTTGTCAGCCGTTGTGATCACAAACGCTTGTCTCTCCCCCTCAATCAACCCGGGGTGGACAACCCAGAGATTTGTCGAGTTACACCCTTGTCAATTGGCGCCGTCTGTGGGAAAGAACAAGCGTTGGAATCATGGTCGCACCGGCTCCATCCGCAAGGAAGATCGACGTCCGCACCACCCGGGAGCCCATCCGCTTCGGCTCCTTCGAGTACGCCTTCCACCCGCCGGCCCGCCGCTCGGTGTACGTCAATCTGTACGAAGGTATACATATCTCCTTTGGCTCCCTATACTGTATCGTCGAGAGTCGTGGAATATTCAGGTCCGCGGTGACCGCACCTCGCACGGCGGTAACACCCGCATCGGCCACCCCGAGCCGTACCCACCGTCGTCTATCGCGGGAGTCGCATCTGCTACAACTGCAAAGATCGCATCTACTTCGACTATATCGACTACTTCGACTACTGCAAAGATCGAGTCTACTTCAACCACCTCGATCGCACGGCCGACAAAACCAAGATCTACCTCGACCACGACTGCATCAATCGAACCCGCACGTGTGACCAAGGACGCGTTGCCGACAGCCACGTCGCATGCATCTTCATGGACCCATCAAGTCTACCCCAAGCCAATCGCACTCGCTTCGGCGACTACGAAATCTCCTTCCACGGCTCCTGCAAAGATCGCGAGAAGACGCAACAACAGCTGCGCCGCCCGTCACATGGCAGCAATTTTCGATACGGAGCAAGATTCGGATGACGGAAGCAGCAGCGGCAGCGTAAACACCCCTACCGAGGTTTACCCCGCGCAAGTCTTCATGGCCGGCACAGCACCTCCAGAAGGCAACGACGAACCCGTATACCCACTGGAGGTGGTCATGCCCGACCAGACGACTATACTCACAATCACGCACGACATGGCGATCATGGCCATGAAGCACGTTGACGACGACACGTTTCCACCACCCGACGCACCTCGGGAGGATCAGCTGGCAGTCCAGTACTTGCTACGCAAGAAAGGCGAACGACTACGCGTCGAAAAAGCCGAACTCATCCGGCGCAAAAGGGATGCGGACGCGTCAAGCGCCAGGAGGGCCGCCTACTCGTTCACTTCCTCCACCGAGGTCAGCCAAGGAGGACGGCTGAACGGATAGACGTCGCCTAGAGGGGGGGGGGGGGGGGTGAATAGGCGATTTAAAACTTTTTCCAAGGAGCCGGAATATCCGGTCCAAGAATGACCCGGAAATTCCGGTATGCTTGATATAGGCGGAATAAAACTAGAGGTTCACTTTAACAAGCATACAACTTAGATATAAATACTAGGCTCACCTATGTGCACCAACAACTTATGCTAAGAAATACAAGTAACAAGGTGATAGCAAGATAGATGACTTCAAGCACGAAGGCTATCACAATGTAAAGTGCATAAGTAAAGAGTTGGATATAGAAATAACCGAGGAACGCGGAGAAGAGGATGTATTCCCGAGTTCCACCCAAAGGTGTACGTCTCGTTTGGAGAGGTGTGCGCAACCACAACAGGTTAGCCGCATCGCCACAAAGGCTCACCTTCTTCTCTTGATGAACTCAACCACAAAAGGTTGCGAGTTCACCTTCCACTATTGATCTCCTTTGGGGCGGAGATCGAATCCCGTACAACTCTTGAGGCACACACCCACAACTTAATTGGGGGCTCTCAAGTGACCACAAAAGGTCTTGGCCACAAAATGCCGGCCACAAAAGGCGTCTAGGGTCCAAAGACCCAAGAGTAACAAGCTCACAAGTATCACCACCACAAATCCTCGTGGAGGGCTCAAACCGATGCAAATGCAATGGCAAGAGCACACGAAGTGCTCAAGTCCTTCACTCTCAAATTCCAACACAACAACAAATGTTTATGGGGGGATAAGAGAGGAAGAACAAAGGAAACCACAAAGGAGTCAAATCCTTCACTCCCAAATCCCACCAAAAGCAACTAATGCTTATGGGGGGAGAAGAGAGGAAGAACAAAGAAGAAGAACCACAAAGGAACTCCAAGAACTAGATCCACTAAGTTCCCCTCACTTAGAGGAGAGATAGATTGGTAGGATTGTAGATCTAGATCTCCTCTCAACTTTCCCTAAAGAATATGGAAGATTCAATGGAGGGATTGAGAGGGAAGTGAGCTTTCCAAGGTCAACAATGGAGTAGGAGAGAGGGGAAAACGTGCTGCCTTGGATTAAATGGGGAAGAAGAAGGGGAGGGGTATTTATACCCCTCCAGGAAATATAGCCGTTGGCTGTTTCGACACTCGAAAATTCCGGTATAAGTGAGACTCGGAAATTCCGGTCAACCGGAAATTCCGAGTCCATGAAATTTCCGAGCTGAAATTCCGGCTGGAGTCAGAACCAAAACCAAACTTTTCCTTAGCCATATATGGAAATTTCCCCGGGTGCACTCGGAAATTTCCTTAACCAAAACCAAACTTTTCCTTAGTCCCCGGGTGCACTCAGAAATTCCGGTATATGGAAATTTCCGAGCACAATTTCCGGTTCGAGTCAGAACCAAAAGTACTTATTTCCTTAGCCAAAACTAGAGGGCTTTCTGGGTGCACTCGGAAATTCCGGTAGACGGAAATTCTGGTAGAGCGGAATTTCCGACCCCAATAATCCGAATCAGCAAAACACCGAAACGAAAACCGCTATAACTTTTGCAAATGAACTCCGAATGAGGTGAGACCAATTTTGTTGGAAAGATAGCGACTATGAGCACCCAACAAATATTGCATCCCATAAATAGAGTAAAATCACCACACATGGCAAGGTGTGGGACTTTCCTCATGGTAGAACCGACAATATTTCCGCCACCGAAAACCTAACAAGTTGTCCAAAGTAAAACCGATTTCGATGAACAAGAGCTTGACATGGAGATGAACCAAGCTCTAATTCCTCACCAACATAAAAGCCAAATAAGAACCAAGAAATATGATATGGCAAGTATGCAAAGGTTTGAGCTCTCCACAACGATGCGATCAAGTTACTAACTTGAGAGCCCCTCTTGATAGTACGCCTATCTATCCTATAGCCCTATCAAGATCATACCTTTGCCTTGAGCATTCCACTTGAGTTGGATGAAAACTATCTTGATCTCTTCAAGTGGATCATCTTTCTTGATTGCGCGTCCAAGCACATGCTTGATGAAGAATTCTCCAAATACTCCCCATGCTCACAATGGGAGAGTCTCGCTTAGCTCCATCTTCATGTATCCATTGCAAGCACCAAGCATAGGATCTCTTCAAGAAGCTTCTCTTGGTCTTGGTCTTGCACATATCACCTTGATGACGATCACCACATGACGTCATCCTCCATGAGCTATATGAAATCTTCAATTGATGCAAGCCCATGGGAAGATACCTTACCTCATATAAAGATACCACACACACATATATCATGGGTTAGTTCACAACGCTATGCAGACAAGTGTTTACCATCCCAAGAGATACATGATCGCTCTTGGTACATCTTGTAGCTTTGTGTGTTGATCAACATCTTGATCAACCTTTTATCTTCCAACAATTCTTCACTAATATGATGTCTTGAATCCTTCAAGACATACTTGCAATATGCTCCACTCAACACATAAGCTTCCAGAGTCCAACACATGAACTCCACAATTCCATGGACATGATCTATAATGATATCTCAATGCAAACATTAGTCCATAGAGATTCTCATTCAATTATCAAAACCACACATGAGGGAAAATGCTCTTTCAACGGCGACGCAGAGCCCGCGTTGCCCTCATGACGGAAGCCGATCGAGCCAGGATCACCCGCAACCTTGACTCATCCTTCGTTACCGAGGACGAAAACGGGATACCCGTCCCAAAAACGGCGAACGCCTGCATCATGGCAGTCGAAACGTACCTTTGGCTCACACAGCCACCGGAAGGAGACGCACAAGCCCTTCTCCACAAGCAACAAATCATGTCCATGAAGGCAATCGAGGAAGCCCTGGCAAACAGGGTGCCAAGCAACCGGGCACGCGAAGAACAAGAACGCCAAGCTCGCGATCCGGCAGCACTGGACGTCCTTGCAGCACAGCCACTGCGACAGCCACAACCAGGCGAAGACCTTCACAACGTCATCACGCAAAGGACGGTAGATCGCAATCGCAGCCAGCGTTCGACTGACACGACGAACCCAGATGAGCAGGCCGACCGCAACTTCGAGCCGTATGGCGCCGCATGTTTCAGCTTCAACATTCGCGACACACGCATGCCGAAGGGCTTCAAGCTAGCAGCAGGAACACCCAGGTACAACGGAAAGCAAGACCCGCGCCTCTGGCTCGAAGACTACCTCATCGCCTGTACCTGTCAAGGTGGGACATCGACCACAGCGATGCAGTATATCCAGCTCATGCTCACGGATTCGGCACGCGGATGGCTCACCAGCCAGCCCAAGGACTCTTTCAAGACCTGGGAAGAATTCCAAGGTACCTTTATCAAAAGTTTCTCTGAAACATATTCAAGGCTGACGACCTACATCGAGTTGCAAGCCTGTAAGCAAGGAAGAGATGAGTCGCTCCGGTCATACATCCAACGGTGGACACTCCTCCGCAACACCATGGAAGCCGTCTCAGAAGACCGGGTGATGGACGCGTTCATGCATGGCATCGCTCGCCGCGACCTCCGCGAAGAATTCGGTAGGCTCCAGCCAAAGACCACGATCGAGCTCATGAAGATAGCCAACCAGTGGGCCGAGGGTGAGGACTACGTCCGCGACACCTCTCCAAAGAACGAAGCCGGAACAAGTAACTGGCACGATGGACGTCAGAAGAAGAAACAACGTTTCACCAACCTCGACTCGATCGAGCTAGTAGCGGCAGGATATCAAACCCCCCGTGATGACGCGCGCGATAGCAGTCGCCACTATGATGAAGGACGCCAGTACAGTCGAACCAGCGACCAGGGTCGGCAGTCTGACCCAGGACAATATAACCGCAGCAGCGGCAACATTAGCCGCAATGACGGGGGCCAGAAACGCGAATGGAAGCGCGCGCTGACCCCATCTGAGGAGCTGATGCAACCTTGCAAGCATCAATCGTTCCGCAACCCAGAAATGGGCAAGTGGGGCGCCAACCACCTATTGAAAGATTGCCGCTAAGCACGCAAGATTTACCAGGCGATGCAAAATATCATCACCCCTGTGCCAGCGCTGCAGCCGGCCCCGCAGCTCGCCATTCAGGAAGCACCCATGAACAACAACCCGACACAGGCAGCGGGCACCTTTCCCCAGCAGCAGCTACAGGAAGCCCAGCCAATGGCACACGACGCGTACCCAGCCGCGCCGGGACAGCTCAATATGATACAAAAAGGACACCCTTCAAACAGGGCGCAAAAGCTCATAACCCGCCAAGTGCTACATGCTACTACTTGCCCACCCGCAGTGCCGAAGTACCTGAAAGGGTCAGAAACGCCAATCACGTTCTCCAGGGCAGACCACCCGAAAGATGTATCTCGACCCGGGCATGCCGCCCAAGTCGTTGAAGCCCTGATCGGAGATTACAACCTGAAGAAGGTTTTCATGGATGGAGGAAGTGGCATCAACATCATATTCGCCGACACCCTGAGCAGGATGAACAAGTCAACATATAAACTGTCAGAGTCTGAGACCATATTCCACGGCATAGTACCAGGGCAAGAAATCACACCCATGGGAACGATCACACTCGACATCATACTCGGGACACCCGAGCACTTCAGGAAAGAGTCGATCAGCTTCGAGGTTGTCGACTGGAAGTCACAGTATCATGCTATTCTTGGGCGCCCAACTTTCGCCAGGTTCATGGCAGTACCTCATTACGCCTACCTGATGATCAAGTTGCCTGGACCCAAAGGAGTAATCACGGTACGCGGCGACTTCGACCACTCTAATAGCTGCGACCGCGAGTTCAGCAGGATTTCTGAGTTCTTCGGGGTCGAAGAGCACTTCAAGGCCATATCAGCCGACAACGACAAGACCATCTTCCCACCCCGAAAGAAACCAGCCAAGGACGCCGCCTTCAACACGAATGACGATACCACAACTCATCAGGTCCATCCGAGTGACAGCAGCAAGACGGTCAAAGTGTCCTCAAGCTTGACCCCCGCATAGGAAGGCGCGCTCGTCGAGTTTCTACGTGAGAACTGGAAAATCTTCGCATGGCAACCCTCTGACATGGCAGGAATACCCAGGAATCTCGCCGAGCACTCCTTAAAAGTTCACAAGGACGCTAGACCCGTCAAACAGGCCATGAGACGTTTTTCCGGACCCAAACGAGACGCGATCACCGCAGAAATCGACCGACTGCTGCACGCCAAGTTCATCCGAGAAATAAAGGACTCAGACTAGGTCGCCAACCCTGTCCTAGTAGAGAAGAAGAAGACGTAGAAGCTATGCATGTGCGTCGAATTCACCGCCGTCAACAAATCCTGTCCCAAGGACCACTTCCCGCTCCCGCGGATAGATCAGATCATCGACTCGACAGCAGGCTGCGAACGCATGTCTTTTCTGGACGCCTACTCAGGCTACCAGCAGATCAGACTGAAAGTTGAAGACGAAGAAAAAACGGCGTTCATCACACCCGACGGAGTCTTTTGCTACCAGACGATGCCCTTCGGGTTGAAGAACGCTGGCGCCACGTATCAGCGCATGATGCAAGCATGCCTCAAAGGGCTCATCGGGCAGATTGTCCAAGTCTACGTCGATGACATCGTCGTCACGACCCGAAAGGAGGACACCCTAGTCGCTGACCTACGCAAGGTCTTCACGACGCTCGACACATATCAGATCAAGCTGAACCCAGAAAAGTGCGTTTTCGGCGTGCTAGCCGGAGAGCTACTAGGGTACCTCGTCTCTGCAAGAGGAATCGAAGCAAATCCCGAGAAGGTGCAGAATATACTCACGATGCCAGCACCCACCAAGCTCCGTGAAGTGCAGCGATTAGCCGGCCGAGTCGCAGCTCTCAGCCGGTTCATAAGTAAGTTGGGGGAGAAGGCCTTGCCTTTCTACCAACTGATAAAAAGACGGACAAGTTCGAGTGGACAGCAGAAGCACAAGAGGCATTCGACCAGCTTAAGAAGACCCTGACGACTTTCCCAATCCTGGTAGCACCACTGGAGAATGAGCCGCTATACCTATACGTCTCAACGACAAACAGGGTGGTGAGCACAGTACTCGTGGTCGAGCGGGAAGAAGAAGGGCATAGTCATCTTGTCCAGAGGCCAGTCTACTACCTCAGCGAAGTTCTAACACTGTCCAAGCAGAACTACCCGCACTAACAGAAGCTAGCATACGGAGTCTTCAGGACTTCCAGGAAGGTCGTCCACTACTTCTCCGAGCACCCGATCACGGTGGTAAGCTCCTCTAGCCTAGCAGTCATTCTCACCAACCAGCGCGCGACAGGACGAGTCGCCAAGTGGGTTGTCGAACTAGGACCCTGGGGGCTGAAGTACACGCACCCGAAGTCTATCAAGGCCCAAGTCCTCCCGGAATTCACCACCGAGTGGATAGAAGCCCAGCTACCAGATGTCCCTGACCTGTCCAACGCATGGACAATGTACTTTGACGGCTCCAAGAAGTTCAAGTCAGCAGGGGCAGGAGTCGTCCTCATCTCCCCCAAAGGCGACAAGCTAAAATATGTTCTGCAGATGGACTTACCGACACCCTCTAACAACGAAGCAGAGTACGAGGCCCTGATCCATGGCATGCGGATGGCCAAAAACTGCGGCGCCACGCACCTCATGATCTATGGCGACTCCTACCTCGTCGTACAGCCAACCATGAAGTCCTACGACGCCATCGCCGACAACATGATCGCCTACAGAGACATGTATAACCAGTTGGAAGGCACATTTGACGGCTGCGAGTTGCGTTACATCGGTCGCGATAGCAACGAGGAAGCCGGCGCCCTCGCCAACATGGGCTCAGACAAGGTACCAGTACCACCCGGCGTCTTCCTCGAGCGCATCACACAGAGACCCATCAAGACTCGACCCGCAACAAAACCCTCCACACCAGCAACGAGCAACAGCAACCCGCCGAGCAAGGAAAAAGAGCCCATGGAGGTCATGATGGTCGAAGCTACATGGACAGGACCATACCTTGCGTACATACTGCACCAGAGGCTGCCAACTGATCCAGTTTAAGTAAAACGCATTATCCGGCGCTCCAAAGGTTTCACCGTCGTCAACTGGGAACTCTACAAGAGAAGCATCTCAGGAATTCTGCAAAGGTGCGTAGATCCAGCAGACGGCCAGGCCATCCCACTCGACATCCATGCGGGTATCTGCGGGCATCATGCAAGCAGTCGAGCCTTGGTGGCCAAAGCACTGCGAGCCAGGTTCTACTGGCCAACAGCTATGCAAGACGCAGCAGACCTAGTAAAGAAATGCCCCGGGTGCCAGGAATTTGCAAACAAGCCACACGCACCGGCGTCGGCACTCAAGACAATACCACTAGCTTGGCCCTTTGCCCAATGGGGGTTGGACATGGTAGGTCCGCTGAAGAAATCCTCGCCCGGAGGGCACACTCACCTCCTGGTCGCAGTCGACAAGTTCACCAACTGGATTGAGCTAGTGCCCATCACAAGTTTGACTGCATCGTCAGCGGTAAACTTCATCAGATCCATCATCTTCAGATTCGGGATGCCAAACGGGATTATCACGGATAAAGGCTCAAACTTCACAGCCGAAGAATCAAAGACTTCTGCTCAGATCAAGGCATCAAACTCAACTACGCATCTGTCTCACACCCGCAGTCCAATGGGCAAGTCGAGAAAGCCAACAGCCTAGTCTGTAGCGGCATCAAGAAACGCCTGCGAGTGCCACTGAGACGCGCCGCAGGCGCATGGGTCGAAGAACTGCCATCAGTCCTCTGGAGCTTGTGAACCACGCCAAACAGATCCACTCAGTACACTCCATTCTTCATGGTGTACGGTGCAGAGGCGGTTCTCCCCTGCGACATCAAATTCCACATGCCAAGAGTAGTCGCCTATGACGAGTCAGATGCAGAAGAAGCACTCGAAGACAGCATGGACATCCTGGACGAAGCACGCGACATCGCGTTAGCACGGTCAGCCGTGTATCAGCAAGACCTGCACAACTACCACGGAAGGAGGTTGCAACTAAGGGCATTTGTAGCAGGCGACTTGATTCTCCGCCTCAAGCAGAAGAAGGTGCACAAGCTCGCCTCACCATGGGAGGGCCCGTATGTTGTGACAGAGGCAATCGGCAATGGAGCCTAACGTGTGAAGGACTCAAAGACGGGAGCAGTCTGCAGCAACCCGTGGAACGTCGCGCAACTTCGCCGGTTCTACGCCTAGGAAATCATGTCAACGCGGCAGGTTTCAGACGCACTCTTTCCCTTACCAGGGTACCTAAGGGGACTGGAAGGGTTTTAATGAGGCGTCCTGTTCGCAAGAATCAATAAAGAAGATTTACAGAAAAAACTGTTCACCTTACCTTCTCAGTCAAGGCAATTAGTAACCTAGGCCGTCACTCGAATCACTCGGGGGCTGCGCCATACAGGTTGAAACAAAAATCCTAGGGCGTCACTCAAATAACTCGGGGGCTGCGCCATACAGGTTGAAAAATAAGCCTAGGCCGCCACTCGAATCACTCGGGGGCTGCGCCATGCAGGCCCTACTCGAAAAATCCTAGGCCGCCACCTGAACCACTCGGGGGCTGCGCCATACAGGTCAAGTCCTAAAATCCTAAGCCACCGCCCGATACACTCGCTGCGCTTCACAGGTATCACTTGAAATCCTCGGCAACCACTCGAACTACTTGGGGGCTACGCCATGCAGGACCTACTCGTAAAATCCTAGGCCGCCAACTGAACCACTCGCGGGCTGCGCCATGCAGGTCAAGTACTAAAATCCTAGGCCGCCACTCGAAAAACTCGGGGGCTGCGCTTTACAGGTAACACTTGAAATCCTAGGACGCCACTCGAAACACTCGGGGGCTGCGCCATACAGGTCCACGACAAAGCCACAGCCGCTACCCAAGGTGCTCGGGGGCTGCGCCGCACAGGTCCACGACTCGCCCTCAATGTACCCGAGCCACGTCGCACAAGACCTAGCACTAAGTCGCACTAAGTCCATTCGAAGGAGAACCACAGATAATCGCACAATAAAGCAAACATTTTTAACATGCTTACTCGGGCATTCCCCATATCTAATACATTGATGTTTACATTTGGCAAATTCACCTCCTATGACTAATCCTGTACAGCAGAACATCGGTGTCCCTATTCTGCAGGCTCATCCTTTGGCGCGTCGAGTGGCCCTACAAGGCGCTCACTCAGCTTTTGGACCTGTTCAACCATTTGGCGAGCAGCCGCCAAGGTGTTGGCGTAGTCATCGTCACCGGGCAGGCCGCCTAGCACCCTCTCCAGAGGAAGGTTCGGTCGATGCAGCCGGACGTACGCCAACGCCACATTCGCTCCAGCGACGAGTTGCGCGTGGACTACCTCCTTCAACGCATCACCTTCGCAGAAGCTCTCCAGCAAGGCGGCCAGCCCATGCGGCTACCCATTGTGTGGGAAGTACACACGGCGGATATGCTAGAGGGTCTTCCGGCAACCTTCAAGAAAAAGGGCAGCCCGCCAAGTTTGATCAAGCATGCGCGCGAGGATTTGCCCTCTCGACTTGTTCGACCAGAAGTGGCGAGCCTCGTACGAATCGCCAGTCGCCTCTCGGGTGACCCGCTCTTCAACACGAGCCTGCCAATCCGGGTTCACATCTGCATCCAGAAGTTACAAGTTATAACAAGCAAGCTTCAAGGAAGAAAGCAAGCCACAAACGCTACCAACCTTGCAGCTGTCGGCTGATCAGATCAATCTCGCCAAGCAAAAATTCCTCGCGCTGGGAAAACCCCGCAGTGGGATGCAATTTGGAGCGCTCAAGCTCCAACTCAGCAAGCTTCAGACTAGCTTCAAGGCTAACCACCTTATTCCTCATATAGGTGATCAACCGCTGGTCATTCACGCTTCGCTGTGGAACGGGTGCTGATCGACGACGACGCCCAGCTGCAGTCGAGCGAGAACCTCCCTCGCCACTCGCGCGAGTCGTCGCAGTGGCAGAAGTGGCCTCATGGGTGTCAGTCTGTCACGAATATGCAATGTCAATACAGCAAAAAGACTCCTCAGCGAGAGCACAGTTGAAGGGAAAGAAATTATATTTCAGAATAAAAGAGGTTCCAAGGCCAGAAGACCCGACAAAATAAAGGTCATTACAAGCTGCAGAATGAAGTACAAGTTCTTGCGACTAAAAGGACCCACACTATAAAAGCTCCTAAACCATCGACTCCGACCGGGAGCGACTCTTCCGAGAAGCCGCCTCAGTTGCCTTGGCAAGCGCCCTCTCGAAGGTGGCTACAAGCTTCACAGCCAGCTGTGTAGCCTGCGCCTTCACCCCGCTAAGGGACGCGGTCCGGCCATCGGACCTTCGCGGGAAGCCGCTGACAACCTTCTCGAAATCACCAGCTACTTGATGGCCTAGCAGAAGCTGGAAGGTGAGCTCGGAGCCGCGTACCATCTGCGCCCGAGTGAAGTCGGCGAGGGTAGTCGCTTCATCTTCAAACGGCACCGTGAGGGCATCGACGGCAGTCGGCGGCGGGTCGCTCGGAAAGATGCTCCGGTGCACAGTCGTGACCGCTCCAGTCGACTTCTGCAGCGCCGACGACGACTTCTGCAGCGCAGCAGATGCATATGCGCAGACGCGTTCGAGAAACCCGACCGCGGTGGCCAAGTCGACATTGTCGCTGGACGAGCCTTCCGGAGTAGCGCCGCCACATTTCTCTGAAACGAGAGGTCGCAAATCAACAGAAAGAAAAAGAAGCAAAGACAAAGTAGGTGCTAAGCCGAAAAATCACCTCCAAGGGCGCCGGCGAGTGAGAGTAGGCGGTCGACCTCGGTCTTCTCCCGGACTACCCGCACACGCTCGCGCTCCTGGGACTCGTGCAGGGCATTCGCAAGCTCCGCCTGAGCCTGAAGCTTCAGCTCCAATTCTTCAGCTCGCTTAGTAGACTGGTCCAGAGAGGTACGCAGCTCGTCCCTCTCCTTCTCCAGGCGAACATAGACAGCGGCTGCCTCAAGCTGTTGGCGCTAGTATGGCTGCAGAAACAACAAGAAGTTATAAAGTTGCGGGTGACTATACTTGTCCCCCACACCTTCGGGGGCTACTCCCATTGAGAGCACTTTTCGCGCACCCGATGAAATTTAAAGACTACAAAAACAAGAACAATGACTTACGTGGTCCAGAAGGTCGACATCATCCGAAGCCGCGGGGGAGCACGACTCGGCGCCCTGAAGTCGCCAGTCGGCGCACGCTCCTCGACCACCGCCCGCGTCACCAGCTCAGTCAAGGGAGCAGAGGTGTGCTCCACTTCGCGGAGAGGAGAGCTGACCTCACCAGAGCGGTTGCTGGAACAAATTCAAGGCAAAACTCAACTCGAAGCTCGAAACTCGAAAGTACAACACGACGAAGAAGTAAGAAAAGGAACTCACCTGGCGGCCTCGTCGCCATCATAACTCACAAGGGAGACGGACGGCATCCGAGTGAACCCGCATGGCGGCGCCGAGCGAACAAATCATAACTCCTGTCGAAGACTTCTACCATAAATAGCATAGTCGGTATTACTTTCCATATTTGTAGTCCTAGTCGGTTACTACCCGAGACCTGTACCACTATATAAAGGACATGAGGTGGTCGATCAAGGACACGCCCAATCAGAATCACCAAACCCTAGCAAGATCGGCATCTTGCTAGACCCCTGTACTCACCGCATATTCACAGTCAATAACAGACAAGCAGGACTGACAAACAGGACGTAAGGGTGTTACCTCACTTGAGGGCCCCGAATCTAGGTAAACCCCGCTTGTCAGCCGACGAATCTACCAACACTACGCGTTCTCTACCTCATAACTCTTACCATAGGCTAGTAACCATGAGTATTGATGGGGGCATCCGTCGTCATGGACCTCCTGAAGCCGACGCTGGTGCTAAGCGATGAGGACCCGGAGCACTTCATGCCGTCGGGATACGGCCCGGTCCCTAGACTGGAAGCGCCGCCACAGGACGAGGAGATTGGCGCTCGCCTCGCTGCAGGGCCGCTCGCCTTCGACCTCAACGTCGAGTTCCAGCCCGAGGACAAGGAGACCGGCGCTCCCTCCGTTGCCGCGCCTCTCGCCTTCGACCTCAAGGTCAAGGTCAAGTCCGAGGATGAGGAGCCGTTGGCTGCGGCTCCGGCTCCGGCACCGCAGCCGGCCAGGCCCCCAACGCCACCACCGGAATCTCGCCGCCTCCTGCGCCGATTCGCGGCGGCCATGGCCTCTCACCAAACCAGCCGTCGCGCTGAAACATGGAACCCAGCCTCGCTGGGCTTCTCCAATGTCCCCGACGGCTCCAACGACGAGGAAGAACACGGTGGAAGCTACTCTCGTCGCTACCAGTACTGAGGCCGAGCGGCCATGGAGACCTCCGCCTGGGTCGGTCAAGGATTAGGGATGGAGAGTTGAGACAATAGAGTCGCTCCTGACTATTCCTCTCCTTATCCAACCGATCGGCAGTCTGGTCTTTTCTAGACTACTGCTGGTACTTGCATTGTGGCCAACAGCAATTTACATTTGTTTAATGCAGTAACTCCTATGCATGGGCAATATAGTTGTGTCAAGTCACACTAGTATCAGTTCTTAAATATTTGCACGTCGTAGACCTTTTTTATGTATTTACATACGTTATATTGATGGTTTAGACTAAATGTGTCTATAAATGATTATATGTTCAATGTGTTTGTATTTTGCAATCCCTATAACACCTATAAATGGTATAATAATATTATTTTACAATTATGAAGTGATATCTCAAACACGAGACGAACACCATATAAATGGTGATATCTCGCAAGTGAGATGGGCACCATATAAATGGTGATATCTCATAAACGAGATGGACACCGTATTAATGGTGATATCTCATAAACGAAATGGACCATATAAATGGTGATATCTCATAAGTGAGACAGACTCCATAAAATTGGTGATATCTCATAAGAGAGACAGACTCCACAAATTTGCAAATTATATTACAACATAACCATGCCGATTTTAATTTACATACTAGTAAATTTACAAATCCCCGGTTCTCATTCATGTAGGACAAAATGATCATCAAAGAGTTTGAAGAGCTTGCGCTCGATGGACACAACTACCCTACATGGACTATGAATGTTAAAGTTAATCTTTCATCCCGAGGAATTGTTGCAGCACTCATACCACCCGAGGACCCTGCTCAAGAGGGAGTTGCACAATTAAACATGCAACAAAAATATGGTGCATTAGACATTATAAGAAACAATATTCACCCAGATCTTAAATCTGAATATCTGATGGAGGAATCTCCAAGCAATATGTGGCAATCACTCAAAACTAGATATGAACAACGAAAGGCAGTTATACTACCTGAAGCTAGTCATGAGTGGACCCACTTAAGACTCCATGATTTCAAATCCGTCGGAGCTTATAACCATGAGGTTCATAAGATTTGTTCGAAGTTACGGTTTTACGAGAAGGAACCTTCAGAACTGGAGAAGATAGAAAAGACTCTATCAACTATGCTCCCAGCTGATAGGATCCTACAACAAAAATATCGTGCAAGGGATTACCATGTTTATTCTGAACTTATACATGTGCTCCTTCAGGAAGTAAACATGATGAACTTATTTTAAAGAATAGTCATCAACGCCCGGTTGGGGCTGCCCCTCTACCTGAGGTACATGTAAATTTTCAGAAAAACAATAAGTTCAATGGCTCTTTCAAAGGTCGTACCAAGAACTTTAAAGGTAATCACAACCGCAACCGCAACAACAAGAACAAGCCACATAATTCAGACAAGGGAAAGGGCATAGAAAAGAACAAGTTTGATAAAACTAATCTTTGCCAAAAATGTGGATGCTACAAGCATGTCACCAAAAAATGCCGCACCCCGAAACATCTGGTAAACGTCTACCTGCAATCCATGGGACGTAACAGACTTGCCCAAGGAGCAAGATATGAAGCACACTTCAATCTTCAACCTGAAAACAAAATGGAAGTTGGTTGTTCGTGAGATGTTCAAGGAGCACCAAGCAACACCGAAGAATTCCATCTACCACTGGACTCCATGGACAAGGAGAATATGATGATCGAATATGCCTCCAACGACGTGTTCGGAGACTTGGACTAGTCAATCAACTCCATTATATAGAATATTTGTTTACATCCATTTGATTGTTGTAATAAGAACATAGTATTATTTTTGTTATCATCACCTTATATTGTAAAGCACAATATATATTGTATCAACACTTTGATATCAATAAAGTTATATATATTCTTTATATCCAATAAGTCTTTTCATTGATGAAAATTCTACATTTCAATATATAGATTTCTACGGGAGTCAATCCAAATGGAGGAAGAAATGTGCCTTGTGGACAGTGCTACCACAAACTCTATTCTTATGTAAATAAAAGTATTTCCAAACTCTTACAAAGATGAATGGAGATATTTTAACAATCGCTGGACGCGATGCGGTAATTGTTGGCACATGACGCGCCATATTTACCCTCCCTATGGGTACACAGATTATAATTGAGGATGCTTTATTGTATCCCGATTCAACTCGTACCCTCATAGGATATAGAGATATCCGTAAAAATGGTTTTCACATTGAAACCCATAAAGACAACAAGGAGGAATATCTCCTCTTTACCAAAGATAACGGATATGGCAAACAAATATTTGAGAAAATTCCCTCCTTATCATCAAGATTGTACTACACATACATAAAACCCGTAGCGCACATTGCGTATAAGGTAATTTTCCAGAATGTCAATGCATTTCAAACTTGGCATGATCGCCTTGGTCACCCCGGTATCAAGATGATGAGGAAAATTATCGGCAATTCCAATGGTCATGACTTAAATGAAGCTAAATTCCCACAATCTTCGGATTTTATGTGCACTGCGTGTGCTACCGGGAAACTCATTTTACGACCCTCTGATCTTAAAATTCAAGCAGAACCATTTCAATTCCTTGAACGAATTGAAGGTGATATTTGTGGTCTTATCCAACCATTATATGGACCTTTTAGGTATTTCATGGTTCTAATTGATGCATCTACACGATGGTCTCACGTGTGTCTATTATCCACACAAAACCATGGATTTGCCAAAATAATGAGACAAATTATTAAATTACAAGCTCATTATCCCGAGAATCGAATTAAATCAATTCGAATGGACAACGCTGCTGAATTTTCCTCGCGTGCCTTCAATGATTATTGCATGGCATTAGGAATTGAAGTTCAACACTCGGTCCCATATGTCCACACACAAAATGGATTGGCTGAATCCATAATTAAGAGAATTAAGCTCATTGCACGACCATTATTAATGAATTGCAAATTACCAACTTCATGTTGGGGTCACGCAGTTTTACACGCTGCTGACTTAATTCAATTGCGACCAACTGTGTATCACATCATTTCCCCTCTGCAATTAGTACGTGGAAATCTACCAAATATTTCCCATTTGCGTAAATTCGGATGCGCCACATATGTGCCGATCTCACCACCGCAGCGTACATCCATGGGCCCACATAGAAAATTGGGGATCTATGTGGGGTACAAATCACCGTCGATAATCAAGTACCTTGAACCCCTCACAGGGGATTTATTCACAGACCGTCACGCTGATTGCATCTTCAATGAAAACCATTTCCCGACATTAGGGGGAGACATCAAGTACCAAAAAGAATGCCCAAATATCGATTGGAATGCCCAAGGCATTTCCTCCTCTGATGCACGTACTCAAGAAACTGAACTTCATGTTCGGAAAATAATCGATTTGCAGCACATTGCAAATAACCTGCCAGATTCATTTACTGATTATAAAGGTGTAACAAAATTCTACAATCCTGCTAAAAATGCGCCCGAGAGAGTGAAGGTACCAACAAAAACCACTTAACCCCTTGTTCAAAAGAAGAGGGGGTGAAGTACGGCCACATAACAGGATTCAGCTCCTCGCAAGCAACAAAGGAAACCGAGGAACAAACCCTCTAAACAAGTAAATGAAAATCAACCTCAAGTTGATAATAGTCAAATGGGTAATGAATACCAAGTGGAAGGTCAACCTCCACAACCCAGCTCAGTTGTGCACTCAATGACTGGGACATCGAAAAACCCTGCCTCAATCGTATTGAGAAATCATGACCAGTCAACAAGGGTAAATGAAATTTCCACAAACTATATAGATTCTGGAGAATCTTACAATCGTAAGTCTACACTTGTCGACATAGATTTCTCAACTACAGTTGCAAACAACCTTCTAAATGATCATGATCCAAAGACCATGGCAGAGTGGGAGAAACGCTCCGACTGGCCTAAATGGAAGGATGCAATTCAAGTTGAATTAGCCTCGCTCAATAAAAGAAAGTTATTCACTGAATCAATACCTACACCTCCCAGAGTTTTCCCTGTGGGTTTCAAATGGGTTTTCGTTCGTAAGAGAAACGAGAGCAATAAGGTGGTGAGATATAAAGCAAGGCTTGTGGCCCAAGGTTTCACGCAGAGACCAGGCATTGATTTCAATGAAACATATTCTCCAGTTATGAGAGGTATTACTTTTCGATATCTTATTTCAATGGCAGTACAAAATCGTCTATCCATGCAGTTGATGGACGTAGTGACCGCTTACCTTTACGGCTCACTTGATTCGGACATATACATGAAAGTTCCTGATGGAGTTTCAGTCCCAAATCCAAACGCAAAACACAATACATATTGTGTAAAATTAAATAAGTCTTTATATGGCTTAAAACAGTCGGGACGCATGTGGTACAACCGACTTTGTGAGTTCCTCTTGAAAAAGGGATACTCCAATAATAATGATTGCCCATGTGTTTTCATCAAAAAGTCTGCAACTGGACTTTGCATTATTTCAGTATATGTCGATGATCTAAACATCATTGGCAAATGGCAATACACAAGATATTTATGAAGCACGCGATCATCTAAAGACGGAATTTGAGATGAAGGATTTGGGTAAAACCAAATTTTGCTTGGGATTTGATACGTTTAAAACGTATCTATAATTTTTAATTGTTTCATGCCATTTTATGCTTTTAGCATTGTTTTTATATTGAGTTTATGATTTATTTGGACTAACCTACTAATAGTTGCAAAAGTGCACAATGTTCATATTTTACTCTTTGAAGTGTAGAAATTATAAAGAATACAAGAGAAAACCTTGTTGGACTCGAATAGGGACTTTGCTGAAATCTTTCTGAGAAGTTTTTATAGAGATCGTCAGTTTAACCCCCGAAGATGACGTCAAATGGAAATAAAATTTGATACATAGTTGTGGGAAATTTTATTTTCATAATTCTGGACTAAAAATTTGTCCCAATCCGAGTCCGGATGCTTCAGATATGCCCGTTTCGTGAGACCCAAGATGGGTTGACGGAAATCCGAGTCTATATAAAGAATGAAACACTAGGTCGTGAGGACTACTCCACCCACGAATTCCAGCCACCAAAAGCCACGTTTTTACCTTCCCCATGGATCCTATCTCCATGGGGGAGGGCTCCCAAGAAGCCATGAAGGAGGGAGGCTAAGGGGCAGTGCTCCCCCATGATGCCGCTGGCGGGGAAGCACCGCAGCCGCCGCCGTCCTGCGCTCCTCGCTATTCACCGCCATCTCCATCACCAACTCCTCCTTGATATTATGGAAACATGGTGTTTGATGCTATAATATTTATCCTATAATTTATGACATGTTTGCGTAGTTATTTGTCTTTTGATTTCTTTGTTGAATGCATGAGGTTCATTAGAGTTGTATGTTGATATGATGTTGTCTTTTGGTGTCCATTATATTTGTACATGCATGGATCAACACTTAGTAGTATGTGCAAAGGAAGGGGGTAGTTCTGTCGGAGTGACAGAAACCTGAGGACTCGAACCGGTTAGTTGCACGTATGGGAGTAAGAGGACCATCGAACTTAAGGCTATGGTTGGGCAAACCTTAATGCATTGTTAGTATTTGAGGATATTTGCTAACTATCCAATCATATAGTACTTGTAATCCCAAGTAGTGGAGTGCATGTATATATTTAGCCTCTCCTACTTAGAACACTGCATCGAAGACAATGAAACCAATATCTTCACTAATTATTCTTGGACAAAGCCACCACAATTACCATCACTTTTCCACACTCATGGTACTGTTAGTTTATGGTTACTTAGTATATCTTATGTCTGCAGCACTAACATTTACTTTCTTGTATTTATTATCTTGCAAAACTATCTCTCATACCCTTATTATTGATTTTGTTTTATTTCCTAGATAATGCAAACGTTTGGTGTGTGTAGAGTTGTATCAGTGGTTCATAGAACTTGAGAGAACATTCATCCTACCTTTAGCTACTAGTTGGGTTTGACACTCTTACTTATGGAAAAGGCTACACACGATCCTCTATACTTGTGGGATATCAAGATCTTTTCTGGCGCCGTTGCCGGGGAGCAATAGCATGTGGGTGAATATTCTTGTATGCACTTGTTTGTTTTATCTCTAAGTAGTTTTTACTTTCAGTTTTAAGTTTTTCTCTATCTTAGTATGGATAGGTAATGCGAATTAAAAAAAAATAGTTGTACATGATATCTAAAAACGTTTCCAAAAAGGAAAGTGATTAGAAAGATGAGTAATGGTTAAATGGGGGTCGACCTTGAACACTTGTGCTCATGCCTATGAAACCAAAACAAATCTTTGCATGGAAGCTTTTCAGTTAAAATCTTGTATATTAAATATATAGATTGTACTTATTACTCTATACCATGAAAATATAATGTATAGATAACTTCTAGTTTGTTTATGATGCAAGTTTGCCAATTTGCTGCCTAGAAACAGATTTCTGTGATTCACCGTATAAAATGGTTAACATCACCAGAACGTGATATTGATCTGAAATTTCTTGAGTGCTAAGTAATTTTTATTACCTTAGTTTCATTAGTTTTGACTTTTCTTATTTGAGGTATGTAGATAGGTCTAATAATTCGATCTTTACTGACTGTTTCAGTTTAGACAGATTCCTGTGCTTCACTGTAAAAATTCGTGAAAAATCTCAAAAAAGTATTTGACCTGAAATTTTTTGTGCATTAATCTGAGATCATGATATGTATTCATTAGTTTTAAGTTTTGTAATTTGAGCTATGTAACTATCTCGTTGAGTGTCATCTTTACAGACTGTTCAGTTTTAGCAGATTTCTATTCAGTTTATTTAATATTATACTTAGGGTTCAAAAGTTTTCTTAGTTTTTCTACGGACAACGGAAATAATAAGAAAACTTGGTATTACAGTGGATAATGTTTAATAAATATTATGATATTTGAAAAATCTTGAACATGAGTAGATTTTATTCAATGAGTACTAACCCTACTAATGGCTTTTGTGAAGTTTTATGTGGATGTAGCTTATAAGTTCTAATCAATATGGTGATATGAGATGAATAAGAAGACACAAGAGCTCAAGCTTGAGGATGTGTAGGTGCATCACAAGAACATATTCAAGAAGATACAATCATCTAAGCTTGGGGATGCCCGAGACATCCCCCTATTCATCAACTAACATGAGGTTATCTCGTTGATACTCTATATTTCCCGTCCCCATGATATGTCCTAACTTGTATTATAGTTATTTTTAGATGTTTTTGGTTTTATCTTTGTTAGTTTTATGGGTCAATTTGTTATGTGCCATGGTTCGCTAAGTTTTATCGGTCTGTGCCCTACCCGCGCTGTATCTCTGTTCTGTGCCCTGGTTTGCTCGCATATCGCGCAAACGCTCGGTTCCCTCTGGTCAACCTCCTTTGACCCACACTTGGCCTGACTGGTGGGGTTGGCCTGACGCGGTTGGCTGGAGTCACGTGGGGTCGGCTAGTGTGCAGCTCGGCTCGGTTGGGATTTCGAGGTGTCGGCTTGGGGTCGGGGGACTTGTTTAATCAAGTGAAACGCCGAGGGGGCCCACGTGGTCTTTCTTCCCTGCCTTAGTGGTGTCGCCCATAGAACCTCCGATCAACCCCCAAGAACAGAGCAAAACAGAGCAATAGGACTTGGACTGAGGGCGGAGAGCAGGGTGATTGAAGGCGCAAAGATGCTCCATCGCCATCGCCATTTCCGTAGCCGGACAGTCTCCCGTCGCCCGTCGAGAAGGAGGGACAAGCAAGGAGCTCCATTGCCCACGCCATTGTACGGCCGCCTTCGCCGTTTGGGGTTTTTTGGTCGCCGACGGTTTCAGATGCAGTCCATCAACCCCATTTTGTCGCCGATGGTCAGTGCTATCTTCTCTACATGTTTCATTTTCCTGTTTGGTGCATTATATGTGAGTAGATTTGATTTTCTATTTGGATTGCAGAATGGGGAAAAACCCCAGGTTCCGCCTGTTTATCTGGTTCTAAATTTCATTTGTTAAAATAGGATTCCGATAGCGATATCTATAGCGATGGCGTCGATCGATGTGCTCTGTGCAATTACGAAGCAACTCTCTGTCGCACACTAACTCGTGGTTCCACTTTCAAAGTCCCGATGGAACGCAGTTTCAAAACAGCCGTTGTAAGTATTGCCTTTCAAATTCGAGGGAATGTCATTTGTTTTTCCTTCAATGAATGTCTTCATAGTTTCTCCGGTTTGGTATTACATGTAGGTTCTGCTATGCCCTTTAAGATATCTTCTAGATCAGAGCCGGGGACTTGGCCCTCGTAAGAACTGGATGGAGGCTAGGTGTCCAAACGGAGACTAGTACTTGGTCTACCTGGATAAGTGGGTAGAAGATGACGCAGAACATCCATATCTTGTTAAGCAGCTAAGTGGTAGCCCGAACATCCATATATACACGGAGATCTGTGGAACACAGTGGAGAGCACTATGTGAAGGCTACGGCATCGAGGATGGCGATGTTGTCAAATTCGCTTGGAAAGAAGATCTGCATTTGTTCAATGTTGAAGTGACTAACAAGCACAATGCTGCAAAACCTCTTGTGCAACACACGGGTATGCTCGTTTGTGTCTGTTTTCTTACACATTGAGTAGTTTCCAAGTTTACTGAATGTCTTCCTCTCTTTGATCAGAGTTTCAACATATTGACGGACGATGCAAGCCTGCCCTCGTGTCGAGCATATTTCACGAACCGAGAGATGTCACCTATTCAGATATGAATGCGATATCTCTCGTTTTATTGCAAGATGCCACGATGGAGTTGGAAGATATCCCACAATACTACTTGCGCAAGATTTGAGAATGATTCTTTAGATGAAGATTCTCTGGTATTCTGATACGATGCTCATCTTCTATCATTTGAATGATCTCTCAGTTCTGTCATTTGAACTATTCTGATATGATGCTCATGTTGTTTTCATAGCATCTCAAGATTGAGTTACTAGATGGCTCCCCCGAAGTTTTTCCACCGCGTGAGCTCATATTACGGCAAGATCATGGAGTTTCTCGTCTTTTGGGGAATGATGTCGAGATCTTTGGATCATATCATGTGGTCAACGGCTACGAATACCTCGAGTATAAACGTGAGCTACTGCCGATTCAATTTGGTGATCTCTACGTTATCAAGGTGATCATCAAGGTGGAGTAAATCCAGCTGACATTTGTGAAGGTCAGTGAAGAGATCGAGCAGTCGGACAAAGAAATCGAGCAGTCGGGCGAAGAAATCGAGCAGTCGGGCGAAGAGATCAGCGACCCCAGCGAAGAGATCGACAAGTGGGTTGACGAGATGTTGTCCAGCTTTGACGACGACAGCGAAGAGACTGGTTAATATTACTAATCCCTAGTATTTTGGTCGGATGTAATTTGGTCGAACACCTTATGCGCTCAGGGCATGAACCGTGCGCGCTCAGGGCATGAACATTCAAATGATCATAAATGATTAAAAAAATCGAAAAATGTGAAACCAGCGCACATTGTCTTATTATGTGACATAGTTATGATAAAAAAATATAAACCTGTGTTTGGTTAATTTCATGAAAGATGGTACGCACAAATGAGTTATCACGTACAAAGAGTTATAGAGTTCGTAGAAGAGTGAGAGGGTTTAGGTTTAGATAAAATAAAAAAAATCACAAAAACTTCATTTCATTGTTACTAAGAAGCATCTGCACTTTGTTTTTCGTTTTCATATTTGAAACTTCTTTTGGAGACGTTCAAAGTGCTTTTGACAAGGTTTGACCAGACATTCAAATGATCATAAATGATTAAAAAAAATCGAAAAAAATGTGAAACTAGCGCACATTGTCTTATTATGTGACATAGTTATGATAAAAAAATATAAACCTGTGTTTGGTTAATTTCATGAAAAATGTACGCACAAATGAGGTATACGTACAAAGAGTTATAGAGTTTGTATAAGAGTGAGAGGGTTTAGGTTTTGATAAAATAAAAAAAAATCATAAAAATCACAAAATCTTCATTTCATTGTTACTAAGAAGCATCTGCACTTCGTTTTTCATTTTCATATTTTAAACTTCTACGTTCAAAGTGTGTTTGACCAGGTTTGACCAGACATTCAAATGATCATAAATGATAGAATCGAAAAATGTGAAATTAGCGCACATTGTCTTATTATGTGACATAGTTATGATAAAAAAATATAAAACTGGGTTTGGTTAATTTCATGAAAATGGTACGCACAAATGATATATCACGTACAAAGAGTTATAGAGTTCGTAGACGAGTGAGAGAGGGTTTAGGTTTCGATAAAAAAAGCCTTCTTAGTCACTTCAAAATGAAACTTGGACACTTTATGAAACTTTTCAAAACCCGGCTGAGTGCCTCCAAACCCCATTTGAACAATGACCGTCGATCTAACCCTACCGCTGAACTGTAGCCGTTTGATCGTCCTCTAGAAGGAATCTGGCAGACTCGGGGCTCATTCTGCGATCTGATTGGCGGTGCTCATTCTGCACAACCCGTTCGATGTGTTTCAAAAGAACTCCAAAGGTAGGATAAACGGCCACATTTCTAAGCAAAAAGGGTTAGTGGACTTGCAACAGCCGCACCGCCGCATGTGACCGTTACACGCTCACCGCGGACCCACCATTTGCCTCCTCTTTATAGACCGAGCACCCATCCTCCTCCTTCCTCATGTTCCTCTTCTTCTTCCTTGCATTCACAGAGCATCCATTCTTGCTCGCATAGACAGAGCATCCATTCTTGCTCGCATAGACAGAGCATCCATCCTCCTCTTTGGACCATCTTCTTCTTCCTATTCCTTCCTCTTTTTCCTCTCTGGCGACGAAGGGCAGCAGCAATGTCGAGCTCCTCCACTTCATCCGCTCACCCCAATTGGCCAAGGCAGCCTGAAGTGACGTTACCGCCATGTTCTAAATGCTCACGCAAGGAACCACTGCTCCGTAAGATTACTAAGCATGGAAGGAACATGGGGCGCGAATATTTGATATGAGGGAGCCTACCACAAG
Organism: Poa annua; assembly: GCA_026929855.1. NCBI lineage: Eukaryota > Viridiplantae > Streptophyta > Magnoliopsida > Poales > Poaceae > Poa > Poa annua. The sequence goes on along the minus strand of CM049431.1, from coordinate 69,612,197 downwards.
ATGTAAATATCTTTCTCTCGCATCCTTTTGATTTGATTTCTTCAGTGTTTTCAATTTCTTGCTCAGATCTGCGATTGAGGGTTAAGGTTGACTTTTTCAGGGTATAGATCCATGCAACTATTTCAACTGGTTGGATGAATACGTTGCGCAGCTTAAACATGAGAGGTGCACGCACAGCGACCTTCCTCTACCGTCTAATGTGGAGATTGCACCCTCTGCTCCGCCGATGGGGCTTGCGGAAGCGGAAGTGAGAGGCGAACTGAAGAAGTTGAACAAGCACTTAAGGCAGATGAATGATCTGAAGAAGCAGGCTAATTTGATAGCCGCAGGATTTTATCTCTGTATAGTTGCTCTAGGATTTGTTTATCTGCTGATTGTCAGTCGTAGTTAATTAATGCAATGTAAGCATAATTAATGCAATGTAACCTCTGCGTAACCAAACGCTTTTATGATAAGCCAGTCGTCTCATTTGGACCAACCGCTTCTACTCCAGAAATTAGAGGCAGATCTATACACCTACACGTTCAATGCTAACGACAACTTTGGAATATTGTGATATACTCCCTCTTCTGTTTTTTTTTATTTACTCCCTCTTCTGAGTCAATTTAGAACGGAGTGAGTATAATATAAAGAGGTCGCGCACACATCCAACTAGCGGTGGTGATTCTCTGTGGGTTCCACATCCGGTGGGCCCGACCCAGCAAGTAGATACCCCACCAGGTCAGACTTGTGACCCGGCCCCACCAGTCAGACTTGTCCCACAGCCCCACCATTCAGACTTGTGCCATAGCCCCACCAGTCAGACTTGTGCCCCAGCCCCACGCGCCGATCCCAGGAAATCCCAACCGAGCCGACAAACGAGCCGCGCCAGGCCGACCCCACCAGTCAGGCCAAGTGCGGGTCAAAAGAGGTTGACCAGAGGGAAACGAGCGTTTGGGCGATATGCGAGCAAACCAGGGCACATACCAGAGAAACAACGCGGGTAGGGCACAGACCGATAGAACTCAACTAGGTATGGCACATAACCAATTAACCCTAGTTTTATTATGCTCTTTATTTCATTTTTATTGCTGTACTTTTACTTATAAATTGAAACCAACAAAAATATTTTTTTTTTGTTTTTTCTTTGTTTGGTTTTCTATTTTCATTTCATTTGGTTTTTTACTTTTAATTTTTTATTTATAGTTTTTCCTGCTGTAGCTAGCATGTTTAAGTATTTCTTAGACTTTGATCTCTTAGCTTATCAAAAATAAAGTATCAAGTTTTACCCATTTAGCTTAGTTGATACATATGGTGCCTAGCTAAAAGGCGTTAAAGAAAAGCTTATGGGAGACAACCTACTTTTTATTCCTGTTATTTTATTTTATATTAAATCAAGGAACATGCCTACCCTTGTAGCAATTTCTTTTTATATTTATTTATTGCATTTATGTGTCAAGTTAAGCCTCTAGTTGAAGGTTGATGCTAAATTTGGATTCCTGCGCAGAAACAGTTTTCTATTGTCCACCGTTAAATTCATAAGTCTTCACAAAAACATCCAAATGACCTGCCCTTTTTTGTGCGTAATCCTCAGATATATATATATATATGAAACTTTAATTAATTTTAAGTTTTATGATTTGATTAAGTTAAGTGCCTCTAATTTTTTTGTCTTTACACACTGTTCTGTTTTTGACAGATTCTACCATTTATTTTGCAATGCCTCTTTTGCTATTTTGATTGGATATTTTTATTCCATGAAGTATCAGTGGATGTAGCTAATGTCCAGTAGCTTTGGTAGCAATTGTGTTCCTACAGAATATCATAATTTTTCATGCACTAACCATCTAATGAAGTTTACTTTAAGTGTGGTGTGGAGAAAGTTTTCAAGGATCAAGAGAGAAGGATGATATAATTGAAGGGAATATGCCCTAGAGGCACTTAATAAAGATACTTTATTAGGCATATATCAATTGTTCATTATATGTTTTATACCATGATATAACAATATTAAGCGAAAACATTAATACACGTATGGTAGATAAACAACCAGGTCCCTACTAGCCTCTACTAAGACTAGTTCATTGTGCGATAGATGATCGAGGTTTCCCGATCATGTGACATGACGTCAGTTGGCAATGAAGTCACATCGTTAGTAGAACGATGTGATGGACATACCCATATTTGTAGGACGTAGTCATTACGCCTTCGACCGTGAGATCAACTCTTATCGTTATTCCTGGAAGATACTTTGATCGCATCAAACGTCATATCTTATATAGTGTGACAATAGAGGTGACACTTTCGGGTATCGGAAGGGGGTAGTTGAGACGAGGGGTCAAGAGTGGGATTTGTCAGTCCGTATGGCCGGATAGATACTCTAGGGCCCACTCGGTGAGATTATGTCAAATGAGTTTGTAAACATGTGACTGGGTCACCAGCTGACATAATATCATAAACGAGTAGAAGATAGTGTTGTCGGTAACGAGATCATGCTAGGTATGGAGATATCTATGAACGATGCTCGGACACGCTAAGTATTTCCATGACAAAAGGTTTAAGACTTGACGTTCAAGTTTGATAGATGAGAGTCATTCGTTATATCACAGGGATTGATTCACGGGGTTCAGGCCTACGAGTTAATCATTGATCGGAGAGGATTCACGATCATGTCTGTTATTATATCGAACCGCTAGGGTAACACACTTAACGGGTTTCGACAAGACAACCGGAAAGGAAAGAGAACACCGGGAGGAGGGCTGGTTCGGCCCATGAGGGGGGCAAGAGTCCCCCCAAGGGAGGAGGAATGGTTCGGCCGGCTCCTAGCGGGCCACATGGGGCCCACTAGGGCCGGCGCACCAAGCATGGCCGGGTGGGATGTGGGATTAGTCCCACACCTCCAGCCTGGCAAGTTGGGCAGCCCCTGGCCTCCTATATATAAAGGGGCACCCCTTGCCTTTGAAAACAAACCAATATCTCTCTCTCTCTCTCTCTTTCTCTCCTTGTATCCCGTGACTCCCTTTTTTGGAGTTGCACTGAGGATGAGTTTCTCTCCACCATACGCACGCCGCCGCGATGCTGGTGTTCCGGTTCAAGTCTTCCGCTGCTAGTCCTGGACGAGCTTCGGAGGCCGTCGTCTCCACCGTATGTGTGTAACGCCCCGCGAGGTGTTGTGCTAGCGGTGCTATGAGGTCTAATTCCTCCCCCCGACCTCGAGGTCATCTTCGTCGGCTTCGTTGCGCCAAGTTCTTCATGACCTAGAGGTCGGCTACATCATCTTCATCGGCAAAGCTTGTGCAGGAGCGTAATCCCCACTTTTCGGTCTACAAGGGTATTTATTCCGATCTCCGTCGTATTACTATATCTGCATAGTATAGATTCTAGCTTGTTTAAGGATATCATTGCTAGAAAAATTATTGTTTTATGCCTGCGATCCCCTTCATTATTCAACATAATGTATGCTATTGATCAAAGACAAATTATTCTCAAGATTATACTAGAAGTACAAGATACAAGAGAAGCAGCTTTGTACAAGGGGGAGTGAGGAGGGATGTCCTCATCAATACCCATGGTTACTAGCTTAGGGTAAGAGTTTATGAGGTAGAGAACGCGTGGTGTTGGTAGATTCGTCAGCTGACAAGCGGGAATTACCCAGGTTCGGGGCCCTCGAGGGAGGTAAAACCCTTACTCCTGCTTGTCTGTTATTGATTGTGTATATATGGTTAGTACACGGGTCTAGCAAGATGTCGATCTTGCTAGGGTTTTGTGATTATGGTTGGGCGTGTCCTTAGTCAATCACCCTCCTGTCCTTTATATAGGGGTACATGTCTCGGGTCGTAACCGACCAGGACTGCATGTATGGAAAGTATTACCGACTATGCTATCTATAGTAAGAGATTTTCGACTTGGCCTTCGCTTGATGGGCTTCCTCAGCCGGTTGACAATTGGGCTTTAGTCATTACGTGCACCAGGTACCCACACGAAGGGGTACCCGTTTGGTATGACCTTGTCATTACCCCCCGAGTGCTTGGCTAATTCGAAGAATCAGTCATGGACTCACTACGTAGTGCACGTCTCATGTTTTATGCTTTTGACATGATATTTTTGTCTTTTGGACTTTATGGATTTTGACAAAGGATTTCGACTGAGTAGGCCTGGATTTACTCGATGAATCGAAACCAGTTAACTGCACTTGGGCAAAGCCTTACTAGCCTTCAGTCAGGCTTCGAGTCCTTGGGCTCGACCCTGGAACATACTGGACAGACACACCTCAGGCCAGTTGATGGTCTTACTGATATTGTTTCTGCAGTTTTAATTTGCTACCCAGCGCGTCCGCCAGGATTTTCATCGTATCTGTTGATACAGAAAGTTCTAGGATTAAACATTGTTGGAGTGATCCTCGGCCCTTTCGACTAATTGATGGGTCTTACCTTTGTATTTCTTGTATACAGAATCCGAGGTACTCTGTCGACTGATTTTCACTCGGGAATTTTTATGCCTTGAGTGTCCTTTGATTCCACCGGGTGCACGACAGTGCTCCCGATGGGAGTAGCCCCCGAGATTGTGCTTTACTGCTTGGAGTATAGGATAATCTCAATTTTTCGTTTTGTCAGTCGAACGTTTCTGCCTTCTCCCGATGGGAGTTTCCTACTCAAAAAGTTTTTACTTTATACTCTGCGACTGTGTTTTGTGAGGCGCTTTTCCTTGTTGTCCATCTCGATAGGACGCCTTTTGTGTTTGTTCATCTGAAATGACGTCATGTGTGACACCTTTGGCGTGCGAGTATCACTCTCATGTGACATGACATAGTGGGTCCCATTCTTTGACCGTTGTGGACGCCGGTTCAGTTTTGATTTGACTTGACATGGCGATATTTTCGCGGACGTGATGATGATCTCCTCGTTTTGCGCGCGTAGTGGGAGGCGTGGTCTGTGACGGTTCCCCTCTGATTGTGCCATGTGTCGCCGTGTTTTTGTTTGAACGGCCGTGATGAGCCTCTGGTTTTTATCATAAGTACGGGTTTCTCCGTTATTAATTTTTACCTACCATTTGCCTCTCGACTTCCTGTGTTTCATCTTCTTCCTCGCGCCTGCCATTGCTCTGCTTTTGCAATTTCCTCAGTTTTCGTGCCCTACTCGCTCCTGTATTCCCATAGCCTACCATGGCTCCAAAGAAGAGCTCAGCGTCCTCTACTGCCGCTAGCAAGAAGAGGAAGGAAGCAACTACCACCACCGTCCCTGCCGCTCTGAAGAAAGAGTCAGGCGGCTGGACTTCGTCCGTCGTGACGGAAAACGGCTGACTGTTTTCCGCAAGGAGGGTCTTCTGCCTCCGCCATCGGAGCTCATCGTTCTGGCTCCTGGCAAGGACAACTTCCCCGCGCCTCTTCTCGGAGAACGGGTATGTTTTGCTGAGTTCCTCCCTCACGGTTTTGGCTTTCCGTTACACGACTTCGTGCGCGGCCTCCTTTTTGCTTATGGGATACAGATCCATGATCTGGTCCCGAATGGAGTTTTGCACATTGCCTGTTTTATGGTAATGTGTGAATGCTTCCTGGGGATATCCCCTAGCTTGCCATTATGGAAGTCGATCTTCCTAGTGCGCCCCATGGCTCGCCACGGCCGTATCAACCCTGTCGGAGGCGTCGGCTTCCAAGTCAAGGCCGGCTGCAAGTACTTCACCTTGAAGGCAGTCAAGTCCGCTCAGGGATGGAGGACCAAATGGTTCTACATCCAACTGGGCCAAGACATCCGCCCCGCCTTCTCGACCAGCGTTGCTGAGAAGACGAAGGCCTGGGAACATTCCCTCTCTCCAGCCGAAGAGCTCGAGGCTGCCCCGCTGCTGGAGAGAGTCGCTGGATTGCTGAACATCGGCGTTTCCGGTGTTCAGTTGATCCATACATTTATGAAGGCTCAGGTGTGTCCTCTTCAGCAGCGCGTGCACCCGATGTGGGCATATGTGGGTGTATCTGACCCCACCAGGATCAAGGCAGTGGAGTTGTCGACAAATGAGCTTGACACACTCATGAAGTCGGTGACTAGCTACAAAGCTGAGGACACCATCAACTATGACTTCAAGATAGCTCCTTTCAGCTCGGAGAATCCCCTTCCCGAAGTAAGTTACTTGCTTCATTGTTTGCCATCGTCTTCTCCCTTCATCTTGATTGTGTTTTTTGCTTTGCTCTATGTAGGGGCATTCGACAAAGTCTTCGCTCCCTCCCCTTCCCGAAGCTGGTCCTGTTGAGTAGTCAACTATGCTGAAGGAAAGTGAGAAGTTCGTCGACTCCATTCCTGAAGCTGAAACCTCCTCTTCGGAGAAATCTGGAGCAAATAGAGGGGGTGTGGGGCAAGCCGAGGTTGCGACGACTTCAGAGCCCGTTCTCAAGCCGCACCGCTCAACGCGCACAGGTGAAGATGAGGAGATGGCGGACTCCGGTGCCTCTTCACCTGCACGAGTTGTGTCGCCTCTGGCTCAGCGCTCGCCACCACCTTCTACTTTCCACTCTCGTTTTGGTGGACCTCGATTTGATGGCGACTTGTCTTCTGATGAGGACGAGCAAAGGTATCTTTCCTTGTCCTCTGAATGCATATATATGCCTTGTCTGTCTGTTGTTTTTGTTTCTGAACATTCTTCTATTGTCTCTTGGGTATTCTAGCGATGATCGGGCTGCCAACCCTTTGGCTGCTCGTGCGGCGACTGTCACTTCCTCTTCTGCTACGGAAGTGATATCCACTCCTTCGCCTCTATCTGATCCTGCGACTATCGCCATGGCGCCTCCTGTGGTTGCCTCGACTGCCACGCCGTCATCTTCCTCCCTGCCTTCCTGGTTGAACCATGTAAGGTTTTTTCCTTTTGTTACTGTAGCATTTATGCTTTTGCAATCCGTGTATAATGTATACATTGTGTGTTGCAGCCGGTCATGAGTGGTATTGCTTCTTTTGGCGAGGCCTTGCGCAGTCGGAGGAAGAGCGGGGTGTTCTTCGCTCTCAACTTGACCAGCTCAACCGTAAGCTTTTGTCCTTTTTTGCGTTTATTGTTTTCTCTTTTCTTTTCATGCGACTGGAGAATTTTCTCCTTTGTTTTTTAGGGGAGAAAGGTACTTTGGAGTCCCGGTTGGCCGAACTAGAGAAGACCCTCTCCCAGCAGTCGGCCGCCCAGGAAGAGTTGGATGCTCTTTGTGCTTTTGAGGGGACGCGGGTCAAAAGTGACTGCTTGGATATGCACACTCTCTTGCCGGTGAGTGTAATCTGTGTTCCGTTCGCGGATTTGTTTTTGCTACTCAGGTCCTTTTCCGATCTTCTTGATGTGAACATCCTTCCTTTGTTGTTCAGGTCCTTCATTCAGTTCCGGTGGCGCGGCGAGTGATGACTTATCACTTGATCAAGCCATTGACCAGGTTGGGGTGACGATGAAGCACGCCAAGAAGTCTCTGGAGACATCCGTCCAGACTCTTGGTGCTGTATTCAAGGAGGTGCTGCCTAAAGATGAGGTCCCGTCAACCATCGCGGGGTTTACTGCGCGTCTGGGCCCTAAGTCCAAGATATTGAAGTCGTACGCGCAGGAGCTGATGGTACGCGGCTCAGACTCCACCTTCAAGCTTCTTCTTAGTCGTGGCGCGGATACTGATTATGAATCCTTCGTGTTTGACTTCCCTAAGAAGTCAGATGGGAGGCCTTCCAGCTTGGGGCAATACAGCGCCTGTGTCTTCAGCCTTGCTAAATCTAGCATAGTGACTATCGAGCGCCGCTCAGCAGCCATTGTTGCTGCCCGTAATCCTGAGTCTTAGTCTGATGTCAGTCATAGGCCACTTTTTAGTTTTTTAGCCCTTTTGCCTTGTGCTGTAATGTGTGATGTACATTATGCCACCTAATTCTGATATTTTGGAATGCATATCCTTTGCTGACCCTTGTATGCTTGCCTTGTGTCTCCTTTTGCTTCGACTTGTTTCTTGCCTGAAGTGTTTATGATTATGTCTCAGTCGAACTGCTCAACTACTTCGGGGGATGCTTGAGTGGGAGGGGATCGACGCTCGGCTGCGCAACTTGCGAATGATGCCCGCGTACTTGAGTACGCGAAGAAGAAGGTTGTCCAGCTGGAGCAGCAACTCAAGTCCACCTTAACTGACCTTGAAATTCTTCGCGGGAAACCTTCTCTTTCCACTTAGAGAGAGGTTTGTTGTTTCTGAAGTGGAGGACTCGAATAGGCAACTCGAAGGTATCTGTTTTGCATAGATCTTGCTTCTTGCGTGTGTGTGCTTTGCGCCAAAAATCTTGCCTTTTTGCTTTTGTCTGTAGTTTTTGTCGACAATCCCTAGGCTGAAGCTGCGCGTGTGGCAGAACGTCTAGCAGAGGCTACTCAGAATCCTGTCACCGGTCCTCAACATTTTTGGCTTGACGCCTATCATGCCAACATTCTTGCCACTTTGAAGGATCACGCCTGACGTGGCGCCATTCTATTGGAGCGTTGCCGGGCTGCTCTTATACGGGTAAACCACTACTTGTTTCCTGAGGGCCCCAACCGCGAAGGATTCATACCTTAGTGGAGATATTTCGCGCTCATGAGCCCATTCGCGAGGCTGTGACTCGCCGGGTTGTGCTTGGAGCCAACGCTGCATTCGCCTTCATCAAGCGTCAAGATTTTTCACATCCGTCGTCATCTTCCTCCCGGTCAAAGATTCGACTGTCTAATGAAGAAATGGAAAAAACTCTTGCTCCTGCTGAGAGGCTGGTAAGCCGAGCGCGGGAGTAAATTATTGATTCCAATCTGTCGCTGAAGGATGAAGATGCTTAGTTTTTGCACTAACAGATTTTTCCACTTGTAAATGGAACACATAGATCTAGCCCCCGAGTATAGCAAGTGGGTTTTGTTGTTTATGCCATAGGAATCCCTTTGTCTGCTCTCAAGTGTTTTTTGAGTTTGTCTATGTTTTTTGTTTTTTGACACAGATTTAACCCACCAGCTCGTTTGGTGACTACTTTATGTGCAGCCCCCGAGCACGTCGGGTAGCTGTGTTATGCAATACTTCGGGCCCACCGAGTGGTTGCTTTATGCGTAGCCCCCGAGTTCATCGAGTGGCTACCTTATGCGCAGCCCCCGAGTTCATCGAGTGGCTACCTTATGCGTAGCCCCCGAGCACGCCGGGTGGCTGTTTTATGCGTAGCCCCCGAGTTCGTCGAGTGGCTACCTTATGCGCAGCCCCCGAGCACGCCGGGTGGTTGTTTTATGCGTAGCCCCTGAGTTCGTCGAGTGGCTACTTTATGCGCAGCCCCCGAGTTCATCGAGTGGATACCTTATGCGCAGCCCCCGAGCACGCCAGGTGGCTGTTTTATGAGTAGCCCCCGAGTTCGTCGAGTGGCTACCTTATGTGCAGCCCCGAGCACGCCGGGTTTCTGTTTTATGCGTTGCTCTGGAGTGTTTGCTTTATGCGTAGCCCCCGAGTCCGTCGAGTGGTTGTTTAATACGCGTCCTCTGAGGGTCTTTGAGAGGGCGATCCTGGGCCCAGTTTCTCGAAGATGTCTTTAGGGTTGATTCCGACGTCATCTTATGCTCTGCCCCAAAGGTCAATTTACAGTCTGTCGAAGGGTTAGGTGGCTCTTGAGGTTAGTCAATAGGGGTCAGTATGACAGCCATGAGGGCCCACCTGCCCAGGCTTTTATCCTTTCTGGGGTTAGCTCCCCGATTTATGTGCAGCCCCCGAGCCTGTCGAGTGGCTGTTTTTTTTATTTCTAACGTACGTGCAGCCCCCGAGTATATTCGGCGAATGTTCTTTTGTTATGAAAATTATGCCGGGAAGATATGGATAATATCTTTTCTTTATAAATGTTGTCCAGCAAGCCGCCTCATTAAAAACCTTCCAGTCCCCTTAGGTACCCTGGTAAGGAAAAGAGCGCGTATGAAACCTGCTGGCCTTTTGATACATGATTCTTTTGCTATATCGACTGGGTGTTTTGGCTGTGTGATGACAACCCTAAATGGTCGTACCTTCCGAGCCGTGTGCACCCTCTTGGTGTTGTACCATTTGGAGCTTGTATCTCCTTTCGTATGACCTTCCTAGCTCGTGTAGTCGCACTATTAGGGGTTCTCCCTTGACTGCGTCTTCCTATGGCAATGTGACGTGCATAGCCTGAAAAGTTTCGAGTAGCGCTGCTCCTGATAGGTCTTGCTTTTTCATTTTGCGACTGTCACTTATGATGACACAATTTGGCACTCCTTGACTAAAGATTGTGATGATGTGACTTGAGCTCGTCATTATGTTTGTGCCGGACTGTGACTGGTCAGTAATGACCTGCCTTTCTCTGCTTGGGACGTCCTCTTGATCTGGCTTTTGCCTAAAGACTTGTATTTCGCGAGCGGCCTGTGGATGCCACCTTCTGATTGATCTGTGGTTTATGTGCTCGAAGAGGACACCTGGCGGTACATGCGCCTTTGCCGCTCCAATGTTTCCTAGCATGTTGGCTTGTTTGTTGCGCGTGGGCGGTATGTTGTAGTTCGCAGCTGCGAATTCTTCTTTGCCATATATTGAAGTACTCTTGATATCTAGCCAGTTTGTCCCTATTCATTGTGCTTGCGCCTGCCACGTTTTGCGTGATTCTACACGAGTTCCCTCGGATGATTATGTCTTGTGCCCCTGAGGCTTTTGCTAGTCGCATGCCTTGGAACAAACCTTCGTAGTTGATCTCGACTTTTGATGGTGCCGGGAATTTTATTTGCAATATATACCGCACTCGCTCCTTTTTGGGGTTTATGAGTATCATACATGCGCCTGTGCCTCTGCCGTTTTTGGTCCCTTCGAAGTGTATTGTCCATCCTGCGGCTGAAATGCGTTCTTCTTCTTCCTCGGGCTCGACTGTCCATATGGCATTTACTTCATGTACCGCGACTACGGCTACTCTCCTCTTGTGTTATGGTTCCATCGTTTCCTCCGTTGTGCCTTGCGTCTCGTTTGGGGTTTTTTCGACTCCGTATTTATCTGAGATCCTACAAAAGTCTTTGTCACAGTCGTATGACTTTTGGAAGTTTCCGTTGATTGTGATGACTCCTTTTGGACCTGGCATTTTGAGTTTAAGGTATGCGTAGTGGGGTACTGCCATGAACCTTGCAAATGCTGGTCGTCCCAATACGGCATGGTATTGTGATTTCCAGTCGACGACGTCAAAGTCGATGAGCTTGCTATTGAAGTAGGTTGTGTCTCCGAATGTGACGTCGAGTTGGATTTTTCCTTCTGGACGCACAGCTTTGCCCGGCACAATCCCGTGGAAAGTGTTTGTGGATTTTGGGAGGTTCTCGACTAACCTATTCATCCTCTGAAGTGTGTCTGTGAATATTATATTGACGCCACTGCCTCCGTCGATGAATATTTTGGTCATAGTGTAGCCTCCGATCTACCCTTCGAGTACTAGGGCGGCGTGTCCTGGCCGATAGATGGCTGGCGGGTGATCCTCCTGATCGAAAGCGATTGTTACGTCTGATCCTTGCAAAAATTCTGTTACTGGGGGTGGAGCTAATACTGCCATATCGACGTTTCTGGTGTGGCGCTTTTGCCTTCTGTTGGAGGTGTATCCTTTCTGTATCATGTACATTTGCCCTTTTGGTTGCGGATATTGGACGTCCATGTTATGCGGTATGTGATGTATGGCGCCTGCCATCTGGCTTTCCGCATTGTGCTGTGGTGGAGGCGGTAGTGCTGCCACGATTTGTGGGGGTGCTATGTATGCTGCTGGTATAGCTTGTGGTTGTTCTCTCTTCATCCAGTTTATATAATCCATCGCTATCTGTCCGAATTCGCGGCAGCTTCCCATTGTGTGATGTGATGTTAACTGTCCAGTCGCTGGGTCCTTGAACATACAGAGTCTGCACTCATCCTCCATTTTTTCCTGAAATGATTTCTCGACCTTTGGTTCCGAGCGTTTCTGCCAATCTTGTCTTCTATAGCTTCCGCGCTGGTCTCGACCTCGGTCGTCGCGTCTGGTGACTGGCCTATCTCGTCTGTAGTTATCGCTTTGTGTGCCTCTACGATCATCTTGCTGGCTACTTCGTCGGTCCTCTTGTTTTGTATCATCTTGGTTCCGGTCATCATTCGAGAATCCGGCTGCGAAAAATTTAACTTTATTTTTGCCGCGATGGTCGTAGTCGCGCCTTCTTCATTTGTCATCTCTATCTCGTCGATCTCTACTATCATGGTAGTCGCGGTTGTCTCGTCTGTCACGATGTCGTTGATCTCTGGACTTCATCTTCGCCATCTACCCACTCGGTTGCTAGCTTCATAAGTTCGGCCATGCTTTTTGGCTTTTGTCGTCCAAGCCCTCCCGGAAATCTTTTCTAAGGACTCCGTTTGTGAAAGCGTCCATGGCCTTGTCCTCTGATATTGCGCCTACTGAGTGTCGAATGGAGGTCCACCTTCTGATGTAAGATCTGAGCGTCTCGTCTGACCTCTGTTGACATGCTCTCAGTTCTTCAAAAAAATTCGACCTTTCGCAGAGAGGGTCGAAATATTTTATGAAGTCCTCTTTGAAGTGATGCCAGGAGTCGTAGGCTCCTGCCAGTAATGATTTGAGCCAGTCGGGGGTTGTGCCCTCAAGCATTAGTTGTATGTATTGCAGTGTTGTCGTTGTTTTTCCTCGTTGGCATATGACTGCTAATTTGTAATCTTCTAGCCACCCCGAAGGTTCTTATTTTGAGTTGAATTTCGGCATGGTTGGTAGGCCGAACTTCTTTGGGAGTTTCGTTTCCTGAATCGTCGAGTGAAGCATTGTGCTCCGCATGGCCCTGCACTGCGGTTGTCAGGTGATTCCCAACCGCCTGATCCTCTGGATCTGCTTCTTGATCTGCTTCTCGATTTGCGGCGGCTTGAACTTCTCCTGCCACTGCTACGCTGAGGACTACGACTGGCGCGTTCCCTTGAGCGGCTTATGCTACGCCTTCTCCTTCCTCCCTCGACTAGTTTTTGGCTGCGATCTCCAGGGCCTTCATTTGTTGTAGGCATCTTGCCTCAGCTGGGTCACCTGCCGGTGGTTTTCCTGCTTGGAGGTATGCTCATATGGATATGAGGGCCCCTTCTGCTGTTTTCGGCTGGATTATGCCATCAGAGTCGACGGTTAGGAACGAGTTGTTCAGGTTTCGAGTGACATCTGCCCTTTCTGAAGGAGATATGCCCTAGAGGCAATTAATAAAGTGTGTTCTTTATCATATCTCGTTTGTTCATAATAGGTTTTTGTGTCATGCTAGAACCGTATTAAGCGGAAACATTAATGCGGGTGTGATACGCAAACAACCAGGTCCCTAGTAGCCTCTACTAAGACTAGTTTCGTTGCGCGATTGATGATCGAGGTTTCCCGGTCATGGGGCATGGTGCCGGTCGGCAATGAGAGTCATATCGCTGGAGAGTGATGTGATGGACATACCCAGATTTGGAGAACGTAGTCGTTACACCTTTGACCGTGAGATCAACTCCTATTGATATTCCCCGAAGATACTTTGATTGCACCAAACGTCGTATCTTATTTAGTATGACAATAACGGTGATACTTTTGGGTATTGGAAAGGAGTATTAAGACGAGGGGTCAAGAGCGGGATTTGCCAGTCCGCATAGCAGGATAGATACTCTCGGGCCCACTCGGTGAGATCATGTCTAATGAGCTTGCAAGCATGTGACTAGGTCACGGAGACATGAGATCATGAACGAGTAGAAGATGGCGTCGTCGGTAACGAGGTCGGGATTAGGTATGGAGATATCTATGGAACGACGCTCGGACGTGCTAAGTATCGCTATGGCAAAAGGTCTAAGACTTCACGTTCAGGTTTGATAGATGAAAGTCATTCGTTATATCTCAGGGATTAATTCATGGGGTCCATGCCTACGGATTAGTCGTTGATCATTGAGGAGTCTTGATCATACCTGATATTATATCGAACCGCTAGGGTAACACACTTAAGGGGTTTCGACAAGACAACCGGAAAGGAAAGGAGATCACCGGGAGCGTCCCGGGAGAGGTCCGATGGAGACCGGGCAGCGCCGAAAGAGTTTTTGGAGCTAGGAAATATTATATATATTATGTTTGATATTAATTAGTGTTATTAATATGCAAATATGATTTAATATATTTATTTTCAAATTTATTAAGGCAGATTTCCCTAAATGGGCCTTCCGGACGAAAGAAGGCCAAAGAGGGGAAAATTCCCTAGGGGAATTCGGTGGGGGCCAGGAGGGCCGGCCTAGGTGGGCCACAAGGGGCCCACCAGGGGGCCGGCGCACCTCCCAAGCCGAACCAGGCTGTGGGGGGTTAGTCCCACATTGCCTGGCTGGCAAGGTTGGCTCCCCTTGGGAGCCTATATAAGAAGGGGCACCCCCAGCCTTTTAATTCACCAATTAATTCCTGATTTCTCTCTCGATCTCGTGGTTCCCAAGTCGAAGCCGCGCCGAGCAAGAGGAGTCGGGGATCTCCTCCACCATAGCCCGCTGCCGCGCTGCTGGTGTTCCGGTTCAAGTCTTCCGCTGCTCGTCCTGGACTGGAGCTTCGGAGGCGTCGTCTCCACCGTACGTGTGCGACTCCCTGCGAGGTGCTGCGCTAGCGGTACTCGGAGGCCTGCTTCCTCTACACGACCTTGAGGTCGGCTACGTCGGTCTTCATCGACAACGTTTGTGCGGGAACGTAATCCCCGCTTTCGGTTTACAAGGGTACGTATTCCGATCTCCATTCGTACTACTATATCTGCATAGAATAGATCTTGGCTAGTTTAAGGATATCGTTGCTAGGAATTTTTTTTTTCTGCACACGATCCCCTTCAGTGGTATCAGAGCCGATCTATCGTAAGATATAGTTGTACGCTGTTAGAACCCGTGTTCTGCACGGGGGCACCGTTCCTGTTATTTGCTACCCTCTAGCGTGCACTTGTGTATTCCAGCGGCATTGAGTTGATGAAGCGGCCCGGACCGACTTTACGCGTACGCTTACGCGATACTGGTTCCACTACTGACATACGGCTTGTACCGTATATGTGGCTGGCGGGTGACAGTTTCTCTCTCTTTAGTTGGTCTTCGCATTTTCAATGGAGGGCCCGAAAGGGATGCTTAAACATGCAATTATTGGATCGTTGTTGTGGTCATAAGATTCGTAGGTATGAAGCGGTTCTATTTACGAAAGCCCCAAGCCACGTAAAATATGCAAAAGATAAAGTAGAAGCGTCTAACTTTATTTTGCAGGGGCTATGTGATATGGTCAAGGTAGGTTTATTAAATTGTTTATAAACTGCGGGCGCCAAGAAGACCATGGCGCAATGGACTATATCACATTGCATTACGTTTGATGTTTTGTGTGCATCTTATTTTGTGTGATTGTGTGTTACACGGCGGTAGCTGAATAAGATGATCCCTTCAAAATACCACTAGTGTTCTCCCTCCAACGCGCACCACCAATAAAGTTCTACGTTATGAGGCAGGCCGTGATGATCGGGTGTCATACATATCTTCGTTCGCATACGGTGGGTGTAAGCCATGTTGCACAAGCGTCAGCGTGGAGGTCTTTGGTGGCGAGCCTAGCATACTCAGAGGTATGGCCTCGGAACAGGAAGACCGAAAGGTCGAGCACGAGTCACAAAATTGGTGTGGCGGACGATTTTGTCTACTCCTGAAGTTGTGCCGCCGGCTTTGATGATGAGGGGTGGTGCAATGAATGGGGGTCGTGTAATCGCTTAAACGACCAGGAGGGATGTTCGTTTGAGTGGGAGTTATGTCAGTTATTTTCTAAAAAAAACTATAACTCAAAATTATTATGAACAAAGTCTTATGTTGTTGCAAATTCCATTGTAGATGTCTCGCCCCTCGTTTAACCTAGGTCTGTTCCTTGAGAAAGAAAAGCTTAAGACCAATGGGTCAAATTTCATGGCCTGGTTCCGCAACCTGAGGATCCTCCTCACTCCCCATAGGGTGGCCTACGTCATTGAGGCCGCCATAGGTGACCCTCCTGCAGATGAAGCCTCTGAGGATGAGAAGAAGGTCTTCCAGACCCGATCGGAGGATTCTGCCTTTGTCCAGAGTGGCATGCTCTACGCCATGGAAGCCGACTTGCAGAAGCGCTTTGAGAAGATGAGCGCCTTTGAGATCATTTCGGATCTTAAGGCTGTCTTTGCGCCGCAGGCTAAGGCTGAGAGATATGAGGCTTCTGAGCTTTTCTTCTCAGCCAAGATGGAAGAGCATAGCAGTGTGAGCGAGCATGTAGTCAAGATGTCTGGCTACGTTCAACGCCTGAATGCTCTGGAGTGCAAGATTCCCGATGAGCTGGCGATTGACAGGGTGTTGCAATCGTTGCCACCAAGCTACAAAGGCTTCGTCATGAACTACAACATGCAGGGCATGGCTAAGTCCCTGGGTGAAGTGTTCGTGATGCTCAAGACTGCTGAGGTAGAGATTAAGAAGGAGCACACGCTGTTGATGGTCAACAAGACCGTTGATTTCAAGAAGTCCGGTGGCAAGGGAAAGCAGAGCTGGAAGTCCCGGAGGGAGGCAAAGTTGGCTGCCAAGTCCAGGACTAACAGGTCTGGTCCCAGAGCAAGTGTGGAGTGTTTCTATTGCAAGGGGAAGGGTCACTGGAAGCGCAACTGCCCCAAGTATCTGGAGGATAGGAAGTCTGGCAAAACGGTCGACAAAGAGCAAGGTATATTTGATATACATGTTATAGATGTGTACCTTACATCCGCCCGGAGCAATACGTGGGTATTTGATACTGGTTCTCTTGCTCATATATGTAACTCTCAGGAGGAGTTACGGAATAGAAGGCGGCTGGCGAAGGATGAGGTGACGATGCGCGTCGGCAACGGATCGAGAGTCGACGTGGTGGCTGTCGGCACGCTCCCTCTGCATCTACCATCGGGATTAGTTTTGGTTTTAAATAAATGTTATTTTGTGCCATCCTTGAGTGTAAACATTATAAGTGGGTCTTGCCTGTTACAAGACGGTTATTCATTTAAATCAGTGTCAAGCAATTGTGCTATTTATATGAATGATATCTTTTATGTTGATGCTCCCGAGAGTAATGGTTTATTCTTGTTAAATCTCGATCGTAGTACTCACATCCATAACATAGAGACCAAACGAATTAAGTGTAGTGACGATACCGCCATGTTTCTGTGGCATTGCCGTCTTGGTCATATTGGTATAAAGCGCATGAAGCGACTCCACTCCGATGGACTCTTGGACTCGTTGGATTTCGGATCCCTCGATACATGTGAACCATGCCTCATGGGAAAAATGACCAGGACACCGTTCAAAGGTTTCGTTGAACAGGCGTCGGATTTGTTGGGGATCATACATACAGATGTGTGTGGACCGATGAGCGTTTCGACACGCAATGGTTATCGTTACTTCGTCACCTTCACCGATGACTTGAGTAGATACGGTTATATCTATTTGATGAAACACAAGTCTGAAACGTTTGAAAAGTTCAAAGAATTCCAGAGTGAAGTTGAGAATGAGCTTAATAGAAAAATCAAGCATCTCCGGTCCGATCGCGGTGGAGAGTACTTGAGTTTTGAGTTTGGCACACATCTGAAGAGTTGTGGCATAGTGCCCCAACTTACGCCCGCCGGAACTCCGCAGCGTAACGGTGTGTCCGAGCGACGTAATCGTACTCTACTGGATAGTGTCCGATCTATGATGTCTCTTACCGATCTGCCAGTGTCCTTCTGGGGTTATGCGTTAGAAACAGCCGCATTCATTTTAAATAGGGCTCCGTCCAAGTCCGTTGAAACGACACCGTATGAATTATGGTATGGCCACAAGCCTAAGTTATCGTTTCTGAAGGTTTGGGGTTGTGAGGCGTACGTTAAGAAACTACAGCCCGACAAACTCGAACCGAAGTCGGAGAAAGTCGTCTTTGTAGGATATCCGCGGGAAACCGTTGGGTACACCTTCTACAACCAAGCTGAGGGCAAAACTTTTGTCGCGAAGACCGGTACCTTTCTAGAGAAGGAGTTTCTCGCGAAAGGAGTAAGTGGGAGGAAGGTAGACCTCGATGAAATCGTTGATCTTGAACTCGAGATTCCGAGTGGCGCAACGGAAGCAATTCCGGAAACGTCCTCCGTGGAAGGAGTGGGAGAAACTGTCGAGGAAGATGTTCTACCTCGTAGGTCTGGTAGATCTCGGATCGCACCAGAATGGTATGGCAACATGGTTTGCACCGTCATGCTAGTCGAGCAAGACGAACCTACGAACTACAAGGAGGCGATGGAGAGTCTAGAGTCCGAGAAATGGCTTGAAGCCATGAAATCCGAAATAGGATCCATGTATGATAACAAAGTGTGGACTTTGGTGGATATTCCCGAAGGGCGCAAGGCCGTCGAGAATAAGTGGATCTTTAAGAAGAAGACTGATGCTGATGGTAATGTGACCGTCTATAAAGCTCGGCTTGTCGCAAAGGGTTTCCGACAAGTTCATGGAATTGACTACGATGAAACTTTTTCACCGGTAGCGATGCTTAAGTCTATTCGGATTTTGTTAGCGGTATCTGCCTACTATGATTATGAAATCTGGCAGATGGACGTCAAAACGGCCTTCCTGAATGGAAACATTGAGGAAGAGTTGTACATGGTACAGCCGGAAGGTTTTGTCGATCCAGGAAGTGCTAACAAAGTGTGCAAGCTTCAGCGATCCATCTATGGATTGAAGCAGGCATCTCGGAGCTGGAATCTTCGCTTTGATGAGGTAATCAAAGGTTTTGGATTTATCCAGAATGTGGAAGAGACCTGTATTTACAAGAAAATGAGTGGGAGCTCGGTTGTGTTCTTAGCACTGTATGTTGACGACATATTGCTAATAGGGAATGATGTGGAACTTCTGAATAGCGTGAAGGAATATTTAAACAGTAAGTTTTCCATGAAGGACTTAGGAGAAGCTGCTTATGTTTTAGGCATAAAAATCTATCGTGATAGATCAAGGCGCCTATTAGCACTAAGTGTTGGGGATATATCAACTAGGGGTATAACCAGCATGGATCAATCCGGCTAGTCCAGGGTGGCCCAAGGGTGGTAAGGCCAAGGCCTGTCGGGCGGCCCAGATAGCTGACGTGCAAGGAAGTAGGCGGACGGTCCAAGGAAGGCGGAAGTCCTAAGCCCACCAAGCCACCGAGCCCAAGACGGAAGGCGGTAACTAAGCCGGCTAGGTCTAGGACTCTGTTTACTTGCCGGACAAGTACTTACCTTGTACCCTGGGGTCTGGCCGCCTATATAAGCCGGCCACCAGGGAGCCTTTAGGGCAGGGACAATCTCATAGGCATCATACTCATTGTAACCTGTTCACGGCTATTGCCTCATAGTGAGTGAATTATAGCAGCACGTAGGATCCCGCCACCGCTGTGGGATCCGAAGCTGGGTAAACTCGCCGTGTTCAATCTCGACCTCGACGACTCCAACCTTCTTCCCCACAATCCATACGTAGGCTAGAGGACCCCCGTCTTCTATCAATTATGCCGATACGACGACAGTTGGCGCCCACCGTGGGGCATAAGGTTCCTGGCGTCACGTTCCAGGCGGGAACACTTGGCGGCGTGGGCAAGAAGATCGCCGTCGGTCGCTTCACAAGGTATGGCGGCCATAGCTACGTCAACTCAGATGAATCCTGGCTCCCGGCGGACGACTACCTTATCGGATGCGAAATCGTGCCGATCGGAGGGATCGACGTCTTCATCGGGTACACGCCAGAGGCGTACGGCCTACCGCGTTTCTACAACCCCACCCACCAACCCTTCGACCAAGCAGTCGACCGGCAAGATGGATCTGAATCCGCCTTCTCCCAGGAGTCGGCGGAATCTGACTTCCACTTTGTCGGAGTTGTCGGATTGGGATCCGACTCCCAGCCGGAAAACAACGATCCTGAATCAATCCTCCCTGCTCTACAGGAGGATGCGATGTCAGATGCCGGATCCAGATCTACCGTTCAAGTCAACGTAGACTCTGACTCCGATGATGATGCTAGTCTCTTCGAAGAGAAGATCAAAACCCGCTTTTCCAGTGGTAATCCGACTTCCTCAGAGGGTACAGCGGATACAGACATGCCTGACAAGCTGGCTATGATGGTTGTTGTCGGTCACGAAACAACCCCAGTTACTTCGGAGGCGCAAAACAAGCCGGCGGAAGAAGCCGGCGACACCACTGCCGGCCAACTCATCGAAAGTTCCGACAAGGCGCGCGCGAAGAAGAAAGCTGGTCTCGAGAAAGGCGGCAGCAGCAAACCCACGGATTTGCTCTCCGTCATCAAAGAAGTAGACGAGATCATGAACACTCCGGTGAGCAAAGATACCCCACTCGACGAAGTGGAAGAACTTAGGCTTAACATGCTTAAGCACTCTGACTTCCTACGAAAAAGAGAGGAGCACGTTGAGAGCCTTGCGAAGAAGATCAAGAAAGAACAGGAGAGGATGTCGGCCAAAACAAACCGGCAACTCTTCGAGGAAAAAAGGTCATCAAAAAACCGCCGTGGAAAAGAGCCGCCTACGCAAGCGACGACAGCGGCTCAAGACCTAGGGTTCGATTGGTGTACGGCACCACAGCGAGTGGATAGAAGGGGGGATGTTGTCTTCTGCACCCCTATCCTCAATGCGGCTGCCGCGCTAGATACCCTGGATGACAACACTTACACGGCGGAAGAGAAGTTGGCCAACGCAAGACACTTCGTAAGCAAGGCCCTAGAACAACAAGCTCGCGCTGATTCCGACGGCCACATGGCGGATGCCCGCGGGGGAGACCTAGAGTCTAAGTCAGGCAAGTGCAAAGCTGCACCAGATGCCGACCCCGAAGGCCCGTCTGGCTCGAGTAGCCATGGCGACAAAAGGAAGGCAACGCCACCTCCAAAGAAGGCACCACCGCCAAAACAAAGGCGAGACGAGAATTCAAGGTCGGGAAGCAGAGGAAACCTACCACCTCCGCCTCAGCCAAGACGCGACAATGGCGGTAGCCGGAACAACAGGCAGCCGCCTAGAAAAGATGCCGGCAACGACCCTCCAAGGAGAGGCCGCAGCCGGTCTCCGCAGCATAGCACTGGCAGCAAGAGGAGAGAGGAGGTAGAAGGGCCCAGGCGCAGCATAAGCCGGGCAGCGCAGGACGAGCCGGACGCAAACAGAGGCGCACGGCAGCTCGATCCAAAAGACGCACGACACCGCCTACAAGACATAGCAAGAGGAAAGGAGCCGCTATACTCTGGACCAAAGTGTTTCGGTGACGCCATCCGCAGAGAGCCGTTTCCCAAGGACATGACATCAGTGTCAAAAAACTGTTCTCGGTACAACGGCCTCGTTAAGCCGGACTCGTGGCTATCCGACTACGCCATGGCCATAGAGATTGCCGGCGGGAGCAACCACATTGCCGTCCGCTACTTACCTCTCATGTTGGAAGGCACGGCAAGAGCTTGGATCGACAACCTTCCTGAAAAGTCCATCCATAGCTGGTACGACATGGAAAAGGTTTTTTCCCAGCACTTCCAAGGAACGTACAAGCGTCCAAATACCTACACGGATTTGCAGCGCTGTGTCCAAAAGCCGGACGAAACCATGACAGATTTTGTCAGCCGTTGGATATCCGAAAAGGCCAACTGTCATGGTGTTTCGGACGCGCAGGCTATCCATGCCTTCTACACGGGCCTGCAGAAGAAGTCCTTGCTCCGTCATAGGCTCGTCCGCGAGCAAATCACGGACCTTGGTGAGATGCTCAACCTAGCCGCCCAATACGCGGCGGCGGATGACGATGCCAGGGACGATGACCCAGACGTCAACATCATACCAAAGCGGAACAACAAGCGCAAGCAGGCGGCGGATGACAAAGCCGGGCCTTCCAATGAGGTTGCCGCAGCGTTCCAAGGGAACGCCGGCAAAAAGAAGTGGAAGAATAAGAAAGATAGTCGCGAAGCCGGCTCAGGGCCTAAGGTGGCGCGAATCACTTATGAACAGGCAAAACTTTTGCCATGTCCCATCCACGCCTCATTGGGCAAGGTCAACCATATGCTTGGCGAATGTCGTTTCATGGACGACTTCAAAAAGGATCCCACAGTCGGCTGGAAGTCAAAGAAGTCAAAGAAGAACGACAAGAAAGACGGCAAGGAGGATGAGGACGACGACGACATATCTATCTCAAGCGAAGATGACGCAGCCGCCAAGAAAAAGAAGCCATATCCGAAGGTCAAAGAATCTCTGGTGTGCTTTGTCGGCACGCCTTCGGCTAAGGCGGATAAGGCGGAGATGCGCGAACTCAACGCGACAATGCCGGACGTCCCTCAGTACTTGAACTGGTCGGAGGCAACAGTCACTTTGGACCGGTCCGACCACCCTGATCACGTCCCTCACCCAGGCAAGTACGCCCTTGTCGTCGACCCCATTGTCGACAACTTCAGACTCACAAAGGTACTCATGGATGGCGGCAGCAGCCTCAACATCCTGTACTACGACACGCTAAGCCGCATGAACCTGTCAGAGGATCAGCTGGATCACAGCAACCTCACTTTTCATGGCATAGTGCCCGGCAGGCAAGCAAAGTCAATGGGGAGCATCAGGCTGAAGGTAACTTTCGGACCAAAAGAGAACTACCGCTCAGAGTTCCTTAGGTTTGAGGTTGTCCCCTTCAAAAGCGCCTATCATGCAATCTTCGGACGACCGGCTTTCGCCAAGTTCATGGCAAGGCCGTGCTACATATACAGCAAGCTTAAAATGCCGGGAGAAAACGGAACCATCACGAT
This sequence comes from Poa annua, assembly GCA_026929855.1. Lineage (NCBI taxonomy): Eukaryota > Viridiplantae > Streptophyta > Magnoliopsida > Poales > Poaceae > Poa > Poa annua. The sequence goes on along the minus strand of CM049431.1, from coordinate 69,589,510 downwards.
TTCCGGCAACTTCAAGAAAGCCAAGGAGTGCGAGCGTGGCATGGCCGCCTTCGCAGAAGCCGTCATCCACAAGGAAGAACTCGCGCTGCTCGGGGCGGATTCAGACAACTCCATGCCAAAACCAAAGATGGATGTCAAGAAGACTTTCGAAGCTTCAAAAGACACCAAAAAGGCGGACCTCATCCCAGGTGACAAGTCTAAGCAAGTTGTCATCGGCTCCAACCTTGACAGCAAATAGGAAGGCGCGCTCGTCGAGTTCCTCCGTGAGAATCGTGACATCTTTGCATGGTCGCCTTCCGACATGCCTGGTGTACCGAGGGAACTGGCCGAGCACTCGCTCAACGTCATAAAAGGATCCAAGCCGATGAAACAAGCAACAAGACGCTTTGGAGATGAGAGACGCAAGGCTATAGGGAAGGAGATAAATAGGCTGAAGGCCGCCAATTTCATAAAAGAAGTTGTACACACCGATTGGGTGGCAAATCCTGTACTTGTCCCAAAGAAGAATAAAGAGCTGAGGATGTGTATTGACTATACCGGTGTTAACAAGTGTTGCCCAAAGGATCCCTTTGCGCTGCCTAGAATTGACCAAGTCGTAGACTCCACAGCAGGCTCCGAGCTGCTTTGTTTTCTGGACGCCTACTCAGGATACCACCAAATCAAGATGGGAGAGTCAGATCAACTGAAAACATCTTTCACAACTCCGTATGGGACTTTCTGCTACATTACAATGCCTTTCGGTCTAAAGAACGCAGGGGCAACATACCAGCGCTGTATGCAAAATTGCCTGCACGAACAGATCGGCCGCAATGTTCACGTCTATGTAGACGACATCGCGGTAATGTCAAAAAAGAAGGCAGATCTCCTAGAGGACTTGGAAGAAACTTTTCAGAATCTCCGGAGGTATCAAATGAAGCTCAATCCCGCCAAGTGCGTTTTCGGCGTCCCAGCCGGCAAACTCCTCGGATTCATCGTATAAAAACGAGGGATTGAGGTTAACCCGGAGAAGATCAAGGCCATCCAAAATATATCCAGACCTACTTGTTTGAAGGACGTGCAGCGCCTAGCCGGATCGGCGGCGGCCGTCAGTCGTTTCATAAGCCGCCTAGGGGAAAAGGCAATGCCCCTCTACCGGTTACTGAAGAAATCCGACAACTTCGAGTGGACAGCAGAGGCAGACGCCGCCTTACAGCAACTTAAGGAGGCCCTCTCATCCGCTCCGATATTGGCAGCGCCTCGATCACAGGAACCAATGCTGCTGTACATCGCGGCAACAGGGGCTGTTGTCAGCGTTGTCTTGGCTGTGGAAAGAAAGGAGAGCGAAGCCGCGGCGTGTGAGCAGCGACCGGTCTACTTCATCAGTGAAGTGTTCTCCGCCTCCAAGCAGAGGTATCCGCATTACCAAAAGCTGGCTTATGGTGTATTCTTCACCGCCAGAAAGCTTAGGCATTACTTCCAGGAACACACAGTGACAGTAGTCAGCAAGGCTCCGTTGGGAGACATAATCAATAATGCAGAGGCAACAGGTCGAGTCGCCAAATGGGGCATCGAACTTGCCGCTTTTGATATAGTCTATAAACCACGGACCGCCATCAAATCTCAAGCACTTGCAGACTTTGTCGCCGACTGGACAGAGGCTATGGAGGAAACAGCACTCCCCGAGTCAGAATATTGGGTCATGCACTTTGACGGATCAAAGATGCTCAAAGGCTCGAGGGCTGGAGTCGTTCTACGTACGCCTAAAGGTGACAAGCTAAGCTACGTGTTACAAATCCACTTCACAGCAACCAACAATGTTGCCGAGTACGAAGCTTTGCTTCATGGGTTGCACGTGGCAAACGACCTAGGCGTCAAAAGAATCCTCTGTTACGGCGACTCAGATTTGGTCGCACAGCAAGTAAGCGGAACATGGGATGCGAAAAGCGCAACAATGGCGGCTTACAGAGCCAAAGTTGACGAATTTGCAAAAAACTTCGTAGGATACGAAGTCCGACATGTTCCAAGAGCTGAGAATGAGGCGGCAGACACACTTGCAAGACTGGGATCGGAACGCAAAAAGGTACCAAAAGATATCTTCCTGGAGCAATTGCACAAGCCATCCATTAAAGGCGCCGATTTGATGGACCCCGACTCAGAAGAACCGGTAGAAGCGGCAAGTCTCGCTGTCTACTTAACACAGCCGGATTGGACAGTCCCGTACCTCGATTTTCTAATCGACCAAAAGTTGCCGGAAGACGATGAGGTACTAAAAAGGCAGATCATAAGGCGAGCCAAGGCATTCACGATAATAAAAGGCGAGCTGTACAAGCGAAGCACTTGCGGCATCTATCAGCGGTGTATACAGCCGGAAGAAGGCCGGGAAATTCTAAAAGACATACATATTGGCACCTGCGGGCATCATGCTTCCGCTAGGTCCATTGTATCCAAAGCTTTCCGCCAAGGTTTCTACTGGCTCACCGCCAAAGAAGATGCCGAGAACATCGTCAAAACATGCAAAGGTTGCCAGTTGTACGCCCGTCAACCTCACTTGCCGGCACAGGAGCTAAGGACGATCCCAATCACCTGGCCGTTCGCGGTCTGGGGCTTGGATATGGTGGGTCCCTTCAAAAAGGCGTGCGGTGGGTACACTCACCTATTGGTCGCTGTCGACAAGTTCACCAAATGGGTCGAGGCCAAACCGATCAACAAACTTGACGCACGAACAGCCACCAATTTTCTCTGGGGAATTATCTCTCGGTTTGGAGTTCCACACAGCATTATCACCGATAATGGCAGCAATCTGTCCCAAGGCGACATAGAAGAATACTGCAGCGATCTGGGCATCCGGCTTGATTTGGCATCCGTGTCACACCCTCAATCCAATGGACAAGTAGAGCGTACAAATGGCCTAGTCTTATCAGGACTTAAGCCTCGTCTCGAAGCTCCATTACACAGGGCAGCCGGCGCCTGGGCAGATGAGTTGCAGTCGGTATTGTGGAGTTTGCGCACAACGCCAAACAGATCTACCGGCTACACTCCTTTCTTCTTAATATATGGCGCAGAGGCAGTGCTACCTACCGACATGAAGTACGATTCCCCAAAAGTTCAAGCCTACATCGAGCAAGACGTAGAAGGTGCAAGACAGGATAGCCTAGACCTGCTAGACGAAGAAAGAGACGTAGCTCTCCATCGCTCCGCCTTGTACCAGCAACAACTCCGCCGCTATCATAGCCGGAGAGTGCGGAAGCGAAGCTTCAGAACAGGTGACCTGGTTCTCCGCCTAATTCAAGACAGAAAAGGCCTGCACAAGTTATCCCCGCCATGGGAAGGACCGTTTATAGTCACAAAGGCGCTGCTCAATGGTTCCTACTACCTAGCCGACATCCGCGACGAAGACGAAAAGAAAATGCGCAAGAAGGCGGCAGGAAAAAGGGGAACCAAGCGCAAGAGAGGCATTGACGACCCGTTCGAGCAAACAAAACGGCCTTGGAATATTGAGCAGCTACGTCCTTTCTACACTTAGCAATTTATAATTGTAATAAGTTAAATATGGTTATGAAATAAAAGTCTATGGTTCCTCATCTGTGTTGAGATGCATGCCATCTTTTGCCTTTTCTTGCAATCATATTTCCCTATGTATCTAAGTTGCCTATTTTTTAGCCCCGTGCAAAGGTTCAAACTGGTAGATACTTGCAGCTTTCGAGCCAACCCAAAGCAAAAACAAACTTTTTGCGCCGCCTAATTCCTTTACCTCTGATTACTTATATGTGGTTCGCCTAGTAGTATGTCTTTGACACCAACATGTTGGCTTTGGTCTCTGATTCTAAACAAATGGTCTAGCCCTGGTTGTTTCAGCCAAAGTTACCGGCTGAGGTTTCGTCAACATACAAAAAGTCAAGCATATAAGTCAGGGTAAAATTAAGGCGGGCCATATAAATAAAGACAAAGTAAAACTTGTCAGCTAGTTTCCGCCTAACAAGGCAACGGCAAAAGTATATACAAAATATTACAAATGTTGCATTGTTTCAGGGGCCGACAAAATGAGGCTGGTGGAAGGCAAGGACATGAAAAAGATATGGCTCGGGGGAGCGTCTACATCAGACTTGGGGGCTGACAACTTCAGCCCCAGAACTATCGCTCCCCTCCGCTTCAGCCGCGCCGGCAGCTCCAGCTCCCTCTCCGCCAGGCACAGGATGACGCCGGTAGAAGATGGAAGTGTCCACCATGTCGGCGACTCGCGTGGCGTAGCCGGCAACGCTGTCCAGAATAGCGGCCGGCTCGACCTCGCTACCGTCTTCATACGTTGACGGCATGCCTTCGGTGACGGCTTCAATCTCCGCCTCGGGGTAGTGCGCCATGAACAACCCAAGGGCAGTCTTGGCTCCACCCCGCGTTGCCGACTTGAGCGAGCTCTTGTGAAGTTTGGTCGCCTGCTCCAGGATGGCGGGCACGTCGCTGAACTCGGTCGGCTCCTGGCTGCCAGAGGAAGTGAAGAACTTGGCGGCAAACCGCTTGGACGCCGCCAAAGTCTCGGCGATCAGCTCACCCAGACGCGCAAGGCGATCCTGGCGGGGGCTGACAACCTTGTCATCGCCTAAACCGGCGGGGACTGCATCAAAAATAAAGTCATAAGTTTGGCTCAGGCTAAAAACAACATGGCAGTATCAAAAAAGAAGCGAGAAGTTACCAAGGACCGAGTTATGGAAAGCCGACAACTCAATCATATGAGTTGCCAGCGCGTCCTCTGCAGTTTGGGCGCGAGAAGTCTGCTTGGATATCTCTTCCGCAGCCATCTTCTCCGCCTCCGCCAACTTGTTGCGCAGGCTTTCCAGCTCACCAGTGAGCTGGCTGGATTCCTGCGCAAACTTGAGTTGCTGGGCCTCCATCTCCTTCTGATGAGCCGCCTTCAACTCCAAGTTGGCGGCCGCCAAGTCTGAAGCTTCATTCATAAGAGCTTGCATATCAGTGGACGCCTTCAGGATATCCTGGGCGTGGTCTAGCAGTTCTACAAATATGGATTCGCTAAGCTAAATGATTGACGGAAACATAAGTCAAAAGCATAGTTGGAGAAAGGGATCAACTCTACCTTCATCTTTTTTGCGGGCCACCTCTAGCTCGGCGATCCGCTTGTCCTTGGCCTCGCATTCTTTCTTCAGGTCGCGATGGCGCCGGTTTATCTCGACTCGCGAGGAGACAAGCTTGACGTTGGCGGACACAAGGCCCTGTAACAAAAACCAAAAGCATATGACATATTGTCGAAAAACCACTAAGCCGGCAGTCAAAGTTTCTTTTGACTAAGCCATCTAAGTGCTCGGGGAGAAAGACTATGTATATGCCGGAGAAACTTACAGATAGGTCGCCCTCCAAGTCGTCGAAGGCCTGCGAGGCAAAGGCGGCAAAAGCCAAGGTTGACTCCTTGGCCTCCTTAAAGGTAGACCAAGGGTCTCTGACTTTGCCGCCTCCCGCAGTCGGAGCTGCCCTCCGAGACCCGCCGGCAGTCGTCTCCAGCAACCCTTCATTGGCGGCGCGCGATTGAGCGGCATCATCGGCCGTAGCCTCAACCAGTAATAGAGGAGTTGTCGGCGCGCGATCGGTGGAGGGAATCTTTGGCGGAGCACCCGAAGCCGGGGCTGGAGGTTGGCGCCGAGCGTCAGCCATGAAGTTGTCGGCGTGGGGCGGGGGAGTTGGCGGCACGGTGGCCGGCGAGCCGCCTTGCGGCCGCTTTCCTTTGCCAAGGAGCCTGGTTGGCAACCGGGAGGTTGCGACCCTTTCCCTGTCAAAATACAAAGCAAGCACAATAAGTCAGCCAATATTCAAGAAGTTCGCCATCTGGAAAAGGCAAAGTTGAGTACCTTCGGGGGATGTTAATCCCCGCATTCTCGCCAATGTTGGCGAGAGTCGGCTCGGTAGCCGATGCAATCCGTTTCTTCCTCTCGGCGTTCGCCGTGGAGGAAGCAGCGCCGGATGCCTTGCGCTTCTTCGTCTTCCCGGCTTCCGACTCGTAGAAGTCGGGAGCCAGGTCATCCTCCTTCAACTCGGAGAGCTGAAAAAGAAGATATGTTAAAGGAACTCAACCTTAGCCGGCAAAGCTGTCAAACAAGGGGCAAGGCAAGAAAATATTTACCTCGAGGGGAGGATTGTCGTGGGTGTGCATGGGCACGCCCTCGGCCGCCTTCACCGACCCCGCCTTGACGAGGCTGCGGAGCCGGAATGCCAGGTCGGCGACCGGCAATATCTCTTCGCTCACGCGAAGAGAGGCTGTGTCAGTAGGCGAATACTGACACATCTTGTGCGGGCTGTACCGCAGGGGGAGGATTTGCCGGCCGAGCCAGCAAATGACGGTGTCGACCCCATCCAGCTAGGGGGGAGCCATCGTCCTCGTGAGGAACTCGATCCGCCTTTGAATAAGGTGGAGTTCCTCCGTCAACTTGGGCACCGCCTCGTCCCAGCATGGGCGAGGCATGGGTGGCGCGTTGACGAATGCCGGGATGCCGACTTGACGGCCCGGCGCTGCCATGTCTTGGCAGTAGAAGAAGGTGGAGGTCCAGCCCTTGACGGACTCGAGGTATGGTATCTTACGATACCATTGGCGGCCCTGGCGGCAGTTGAAGGTGACACTGCCGCAGGTTGCCAGCCCACCGTCCGGCACCGTCTGTCGCCGGCAACGGAAACAGTATCTACAGAAGTCTAAACTAGGCCTAATACCTAGATAGCCTTCGAAAAGAGCTGTGAAGCCGGCTAAGACTAATATACTATTGGGTGCGATATTATGGGGCTGGAGCCCGTAGTGATCTAAGACCTCACTAAAGAAGGCGGAAGGCGGAAGAGCCATTCCCCTGACCAGATGGGAGGTAAGGATTACCCGTTCTCCGGCTTCCGGGGCCGGAATGATGTCTCCCAAGGCGGCCCTCCACCGGCAATCCTCCCGAGTGGGGAGGTAGCCGACTGCCTCCAAATCTTGGAGGGCGTCCTCGTCGACAATGGAAGGCAGCCAATAGCGGGTCCCGAGGTCCGGCGCTTCTTCTTCCTCGTCGCCGGGGGCGCTCGTCGCCGCCGTCGCCGCGGTATTTGGTGGAGGAGAGAAAGGGCCTGCCGCCGGGACGCGCGTGGCAGAAGCCCGAGGGGGGACGACGGAGACATTGCCCGCCGTCGCCGCCGGAGCGGGGCGAGTAATGGCGCTGCCCATCGACGCTGCGAGCGCGGCTTCGGTCGCCGGACCGCTCGATGCCGTCGAGTGAGCTGGACCGGTGGACATCGCCGTCAGAAAAGGTCGCCGGAGGAGAGAAGTTCGCCGGAGCTCGTTCGGAGGCTGGGAGCGAAGAAGCGGAAGAGGCAAGGGCGCGAGGAGAGCAAAAGGCAGGGTAAAGAAATGGACCGTTTGGCTACCTATTTATAGGGCCAGGCGTTGCTCCCTGTGCAACGGCGTTTTTAGTCGGACACGTGTCCAACATCCGTTGCAGCCCATGATTGCACGATTTCCACGCCTCCTCTTTTCCCGCAATTTGTGATCGTGGCAAGATTCCCGCTTAGTCTGTTTTCAAACTGTCGTGAAGCCGGCTAGGCGGTAACCGTCAAGAAGAATGCTCGGCAAAGATTGCCGAGTAGCCGTCTTTTCCCATGATGGATAAAGGCGGCCGCGTGTCAACATCAAGGCACGCGTGCCTCGTTGATTTTCAGAATGGTTCAAGTCCTGCAGCCGCCAACTTTGGCAGATGAAGAATCAAGAAGAAGCCGGCGCCTGGAGAACTTCAACCTTTCTGGGGGCTAATGTTGGGGATATATCAACTAGGGGTATAACCAGCATGGATCAATCCGGCTAGTCCAGGGTGGCCCAAGGGTGGTAAGGCCAAGGCCTGCCGGGCGGCCCAGATAGCTGACGTGCAAGGAAGTAGGCGGACGGTCCAAGGAAGGCGGAAGGCCTAAGCCCACCAAGCCACCGAGCCCAAGACGGAAGGCGGTAACTAAGCCGGCTAGGTCTAGGACTCTGTTTACTTGCCGGACAAGTACTTACCTTGTACCCTGGGGTCTGGCCGCCTATATAAGCCGGCCACCAGGGAGCCTTTAGGGCAGGGACAATCTCATAGGCATCATACTCATTGTAACCTGTTCACGGCTATTGCCTCATAGTGAATTATAGGAGCACGTAGGATCCCGCCACCGCTGTGGGATCCGAAGCTGGGTAAACTCGCCGTGTTCAATCTCGACCTCGACGACTCCAACCTTCTTCCCCACAATCCATACGTAGGCTAGAGGACCCCCGTCTTCTATCAATTATGCCGATACGACGACACTAAGTCAGAGTACTTATCTTGATAAAATATTGAAGCGTTTTCATATGGAGAAGGCAAAGAAGGGTTCTCTGCCGGTTATCAAGAATAAGATATTGCGTAAGGCGCAGTGTCCGGTGACGGAACTGGGTAAGGCCGAAATGACGAAACATCCTTATGCTTCAGCCATAGGATCGATCATGTATGCAATGTTGAGTACTAGACCAGATGTGGCATTAGCTCTAAGTTTGACAAGACGGTTCCAGAGTAATCCTGGAATGCCGCATTGGGTAGCTGTTAAGAGCATTCTTAAGTATCTCAATAAGACAAAGGAAATATTCCTTGTGTATGGTGGCTGCGATGAGGAACTTGGCGTAACGGGTTACGTAGATGCAAGTTTCTGCTCAGACCCCGATGACTGTAAGTCACAGACAGGTTACGTGTTCAAGGTGAATGGAGGCGCCGTGTGCTGGAGAAGTGGGAAGCAACCCATAGTCGCACAATCTACAATGGAGTCGGAGTACATTGCTGCCTGCGAGGCCGCGAATGAAGCTGTGTGGCTGAGGAAGTTCGTCATCGAACTTGGAGTGTTCCCGAGCGTGCAAGACCCCGTGATCCTCTTCTGCGACAATACGGGTGCCATTGCGAACGCCAAGGAGCCAAGGTCTCACTCCACCGCCAAACACATTCTCCGACGCTTCCACGTGATACGTCAGTACGTACAAGAAGGCGATGTGAAGATTTGCAAAGTGCATACGGATCTAAATGTGGCAGATCCGCTGACGAAGCCTCTCCCGCTTGATAAGCATGAACAGCACCAATTAGCTATGGGTGTTAGGCTTTTACCAAGTTGTAATCTAGATTAAGTTGTACTCTAGTGCAAGTGGGAGACTGAAGGAGATATGCCCTAGAGGCAATTAATAAAGTGTGGTCTTTATCATATATCGTTTGTTCATAATAGGTTTTTGTGTCATGCTAGAACCGTATTAAGCGGAAACATTAATGCGGGTGTGATACGCAAACAACCAGGTCCCTAGTAGCCTCTACTAAGACTAGTTTCGTTGCGCGATTGATGATCGAGGTTTCCCGGTCATGGGGCATGGTGCCGGTCGGCAATGAGAGTCATATCGCTGGAGAGTGATGTGATGGACATACCTAGATTTGGAGAACGTAGTCGTTACACCTTTGACCGTGAGATCAACTCCTATTGATATTCCCCGAAGATACTTTGATTGCACCAAACATCGTATCTTATTTAGTATGACAATAACGGTGATACTTTTGGGTATTGGAAAGGAGTATTAAGACGAGGGGTCAAGAGCGGGATTTGCCAGTCCGCATAGCAGGATAGATACTCTCGGGCCCACTCGGTGAGATCATGTCTAATGAGCTTGCAAGCATGTGACTAGGTCACGGAGACATGAGATCATGAACGAGTAGAAGATGGCGTCGTCTGTAACGAGGTCGGGATTAGGTATGGAGATATCTATGGAACGACGCTCGGACGTGCTAAGTATCGCTATGGCAAAAGGTCTAAGACTTCACGTTCAGGTTTGATAGATGAAAGTCATTCGTTATATCTCAGGGATTAATTCATGGGGTCCAGGCCTACGGATTAGTCGTTGATCATTGAGGAGTCCTGATCATACCTGATATTATATCGAACCGCTAGGGTAACACACTTAAGGGGTTTCGACAAGACAACCGGAAAGGAAAGGAGATCACCGGGAGCGTCCGGGGAGAGGTCCGATGGAGATCGGGCAGCGCCGAAAGAGTTTTCGGAGCTAGGAAATATTATATATATTATGTTTGATATTAATTAGTGTTATTAATATGCAAATATGATTTTATATATTTATTTTCAAATTTATTAAGGCAGATTTCCCTAAATGGGCCTTCCGGACGAAAGAAGGCCCAAGAGGGGAAAATTCCCTAGGGGAATTCGGTGGGGGCCAGGAGGGCCGGCCTAGGTGGGCCACAAGGGGCCCACCAGGGGGCCGGCGCACCTCCCAAGCCAAACCAGGCTGTGGGGGGTTAGTCCCACATTGCCTGGCTGGCAAGGTTGGCTCCCCTTGGGAGCCTATATAAGAAGGGGCACCCCCAGCCTTTTAATTCACCAATTAATTCCTGATTTCTCTCTCGATCTCGTGGTTCCCAAGTCGGAGCCGCGCCGAGCAAGAGGAGTCGGGGATCTCCTCCACCATAGCCCGCTGCCGCGCTGCTGGTGTTCCGGTCCAAGTCTTCCGCTGCTCGTCCTGGACTGGAGCTTCGGAGGCGTCGTCTCCAACGTACGTGTGCGACTCCCTGCGAGGTGCTGCGCTAGCGGTACTCGGAGGCCTGCTTCCTCTACACGACCTTGAGGTCGGCTACGTCGGTCTTCATCGACAACGTTTGTGCGGGAACGTAATCCCCGCTTTCGGTCTACAAGGGTACGTATTCCGATCTCCATTCGTACTACTATATCTGCATAGAATAGATCTTGGCTAGTTTAAGGATATCGTTGCTAGGAAAATTTTTGTTTTCTGCACACGATCCCCTTCACTTTCGTGCTCAGGGATTTTGTCGAATCTGGATCTACGTCGTGCTTCAGTTGCTCATGTAGAACTCATCGATAACTGTCGTCTGCGAGCACTTGATATGCTTTCTTACCTTTTTCACTCTTTGAGTGTTGCCCTGTATTGCTTTAAGCGTTGTGCTTCCTGCCAGTTGAAGTAGTTGTATGTTGCCAACTCGTTTGCATGTGCATCTGCTAGCATCATTATGCCCTCTTCCATGAATTTTGTTATTTTCGCCGTTGTCTCTGTTGAGATGTCTAGGGTGGTTGTGATGTCTGGCAGGGTGACTGTGCATGGGTACTCGACGGGTTGTCGATTGGCCGCGTTTTCTGATGTTTCTGCTGTTGTTGCTACGTAAACTTGCCGTAGTATGCGATATGTGTAGTCAGATCGCTCTTCATATGCTGCTATGTCGTTACTACTCTGCTCTATGTTTTTATTGCCTTTGTCATCTTTTCCCTCTTGCGTATCTTCATCATAGTAGACAACAGTATGCTTTGGCGACTGGATCTCTGCACCGGTGAAGTCAGCTAGATGTATGCTGTCTTCTGTAGGCTCATCATACTCTGGTAGGTGAAAACTTTCTTCTGAAGCGTCGATCTGCATACGGTCTTCGGTTGAGTTGATATGGAAGGTCGACTGCACTTCTTCTTCCATCTCGGTTTGCCTTATGAATTCGTTGAATTCCGTTGCGGACATTGACCCTGCTATGGATGAGATCGGATCGATCTGTGATTTTGGCGCTCCTGTGCTTCCAGCCGAAGCTATCGATATGATCATATCGTCGACTGAGGCAGTCGATAGTTCCTCCTCTTCAGGGAACTCATCTGCCATGAATTTGTTGAATTCTGTAGATGTCATTGACTCTGATGGAGATTGTGGCGGCGGGATCAGATCGACCTGCAACGAAGTATTTTCTTTGTCTGCTGCAGATGCGATCTCAGTAGATTTCTTCTGAGGTGGCTGAGTGGCGATCTGTTCGACTAAATCCTGCACACCAAGCTGATCAATAAAGAAATTATGTTCTCCAACAGTTAGATTAAAACCTGAATCGAGATTGGAGTAGATCTCCTGAGCTTTGGGTGAGTATGGTCTGATCCTTGCTGGTGATGCTGCCTTTGGCGAGTGGTCGCCTGTGATCTGGATTTGAGCTGTTGTTGATGATGTGCATCCTTTTGAAATAATCGCCGGATCGCCGTTTGAAATTTGGACCGAAAAATCCGTGGATCCAACACCACCTATTCCCACAGACGGCGCCAATTGACGAGGGATGTCCCCATCAATACCCATGGTTACTAGCCTAGGGTAAGAGTTTATGAGGTAGAGAACGCGTGGTGTTGGTAGATTCGTCGGCTGACAAGCGGGAATTACCCAGGTTCGGGGCCCTCGAGTGAGGTAAAACCCTTACTCCTGCTTGTCTGTTATTGATTGTGTATATGCGGTGAGTACAGGGGTCCAGCAAGATGTCAATCTTGCTAGGGTTTTGTGATTATGGTTGGGCGTGTCCTTAGTCGATCACCCTCATGTCCTTTATATAGGGGTACAGGTCTCGGGTCGTAACCGACCAGGACTACATGTATGGAAAGTATTACCGACTATGCTATCTATAGTAAGAGATCTTCGACTTGGGCTTCGCTTGATGGGCTTCCTCAGCCGGTTGACATCTGGGATTTAGCCATTACGTGCACCAGATACCCACACGAAGGGGTACCCGTTTGGTATAACCTTGTCAGGGAGTGTTGAGAATTAAACGTTACCCCTACGGAAACGGAAGCAACGACCGTCTCCTAAAACTACCGACTTAGTTTTTCCCACGTTTTTCTTGTGTACAAACTGCTAGGTAGTTGCCACTCTTATAACCGACATACTCCCTGTATAAATATCCGATTTGGCACATCTATAAAGCACGAATTCATTTCCATTCACAACAGTAACCTTAAGAAAGAAGCAACATAAACACTTTCTTACGCGTGCGTGTGGGAAGGCTAGCACGACGCGAACGCGTCGCCTCCTTCCTCAACGGTGGCCGAGCTGGAGCCACGGCGAAGGTGAGTTCGAAACTTATCTTCGGGGTTGCAGGAGTGTGGTCATCGTCGCCGGAGAAAAGGGGTGGGGTTAGAGCATCTTCACCCAACCGGAACCAGCGCTCCCGAATCGCTGTAGGCAGATTGGGCCGTCCCTCAATCTGTCCGACAACCACTCTCCGCCCCCGGTAATCAATGGTTGGGCTGCAACGCGCGCCACATCTGGGCGATTTTACCAGGTAGGCTTCACATGGCTCTAGTCTACCCTCCAATTTTACACAAAGAATGTCGAATACATATTATATAGATATTTACCCGTGGATGAGAGTTTCTACCGTTCCTAGTACACAATGAGTCAACCCTCCGATTTGGTTCTAGAATCGCCACTGGCCACATCGGACATACCTAGCCGACGCCGCTTAGCATTGATTTAATAAAAGCACGCAACAAACTAGGTTACATGTATGAGAACTATGGCCGACTATTCCGGCAGTCTCTACGGCGGCTACTACAACCGCATTTCTTTAAGACAACCTCTCCACCGTCGCGTACTCTCGTCGTCGTTGTTGCGTCCACCGACGTCGTCTCAGTTGTCTCCGTTACTTCCGTAGCCACCGCTGTCCCCGACAAACATACCTGTTGCGGTCAAGGGTGGTGTTGGAGCTGACAGCGCTGTTGTAGCCCTTGCCGGTCGCGGCCCTCCTGGCTTCATACCTCACCAGCGAAGCTGCCCTACTCCGGCAACGTTCGCCCGGCAAGGCCGAGCGACGATGTTTTCTCTCCTTTGGCCTCCTCCCACACCGTCGTTCCGGGCCGTAGCTCCGCAAAGAACCTTTGCTAGGCGGCCATTAAATAGCGGTTGCGAGCCTCCTCCGTTGCCATCTCCATTGACGCGCGGTAGACGGCGGCTTCGATGGCGTCGGCGGTCTGGCGAATGGCCTGAGCCGCAAATTTCCCATGGAGGAGGGTTGGTTGTCGTTGTGGGGCTACCGCGGCTGCTAGTCCCACTTGGCGTTGTCGAGATCGTTGAAGTCGAGGTCATTGTCATAGTACCCTATGGGCAGCTGCACCTCCTATTCCGACGGCGGCTGCGGTTGCTCCTCCTTTATGGGCTCCATCAAATCTTCCGGCGTAGGCTCCTCCTGCATCTCCACTGGCAGCGAAGGCAGTTCCTCAGGAAAGGGCACCTCTTGCGGGTAGACGTTGTGAGCGGCGCTGGTGAGCTACACCCGACTGGTTGGGAGACGACGATGCATGGTGGTGTGGGTGTTGTCGTCCCTCCGCCGAGCTCGGCCTTTATAGGCGGCTGCGGCTGAGCGGGAGAGGGTGCCAGGAAGGTGAAAAAATGAGCGGGAACGTGGCGCACGCACAGGAAGTGACGAGTAGTTGAGCAGCAAGCTCACCATTAACTCCGGTGTCGGGAGGCGAGCCGTCACGGCCGGTCTGACGGGCGGGGAAGAGACGTTTTGTCACGGTGCTACTCGGACTTTTCCGATCCAACGTGGCACGCGGACACGATCATTGGGTCTGACGGTGCAGGGAGCTGCCATCAAACTGTCTGCGGTTTGGACGTCAACCCTAACTTTGATGTCGGCGCCATTGGCGGAGATTAGGCAAAGCCAAACTAGGCCCTGGCCCGCCCAGTTGAGGCCCGGAGTCGGAATTAGAGAAATTTTGGCTAGAAAATGAAAATAAAACTTGCTCTTATATGAGCTGGCCCGCACAAGTTTCCTGGTGAAGCTCCGCAAATGGGACTCCGCGCCTCCGCCGAAAACCATTTGAGAGGTGTAGGTGAAGATACACTTACAGAGATGCTCAGGACGGTGGTGGACGATGGAGTACAGGAGTAGGAGATAGGGGCAGGGCAGGACAAACGAGGATTCAGCTGACGGTGGTTGCAACAGCGGGTGTTCTTCCTATGCGGTGGCGGAATCGTGCGAGAGAAGACTAGTATCGCCCGAAGCTACGCATGGTTGGTAGACTAGATAGTAAGCCAAGTTTGTTCATTTTCAGTTTGGCTTCACATGTTTCAGAGATTCGTGTGTTGAGTTCAGGCAGGATAGCCGCCAGCACGGTCCAGGACTCCAGGCTTCAGGGGTTCAGGCCTTCGCTCACAGAAAATAAGAGAAGACACATTAATATGGGCTTCACACGCACAATTGGCGCTCCAGCGACCCGGCTCTCTGAAGGCTTGGCCATGGTCTTACAGATTCTCCAGCCTGCTACTAGAAACACTGCAACAAGGCCGCAAGTGCTTCCATTTATAAGAACAAAAGTAAGAGCCCAAAGCCCTAGCCCTCTGATCTAAATCACACGCACGACATGAGGGTTGGACTACGGAAAGGTCGGGGAAATCATTAGAAAAAATGTTTCCTTGGTAAAGGTTCACGTGCGTACGCTCCGGTGCTGACAAGTGTCGCAATTTCATTCGTTTCTGCTCCCACATTTTCTCCACGCGGTGACAAGTGGCAGCTCCCTGGTGGTGGGCGTATTTATTTTGAGATTCGTTTTTTAAAAATGAAATATCTTTAGAACCGTTTATCCGATTTACGAACCGTTTTCACTTTTGAACTCCTTGCGTCGAGATCTTCAAAACTAGATTGGTTTCGACAAACTTTTTCTTTGTACTTCGGATTGTGTATGTTTTGTACAAGCTAAGTGTAATTGTACATATAATTTGAATTTTGTAGTTGTACGTACAACCTGTTAGGTGTAATTGTTCGTACAAACCGAATGTAGTTGTACGTACAACCGGTCTGTGTTGCTGTACACCCCGGTCTGTGTTGCTGTACAACCCGGTCTACGTTGCTGCACAATCCGGTCTGCGTTGTTGTACGTACAAACTGATCTGTGTTGCTGTATAGCCCAGTCCGCGTTGCTGTATAGTCCGGTCTACGTTGCTGTACAGCCCGGTCTGCGTTGCTGTACATCCCGTTCTGCGTTGTTGTACGTACAAACTGATCTGTGTTGCTGTATAGCCCAGTCCGCGTTGCTGTATAGTCCGGTCTACGTTGCTGTACAGCCCGGTCTGCGTTGCTGTACATCCCGTTCTGCGTTGTTGTACTATCTTAATTTGTGTTTTGTATAAGTCTAATAATAGATCCAGATCTAGATCTGGATTTGAATCTGAATCTGGACATGCGCGGAACCGCTTACTTAATTTGCGCCACGTGTCGCAACGACAGCGCACGCGTCGCTCCCCGCTTTTCCCTTCGCGAAGGCCGACCTTTCCCTAGTCCAACCCAAAGGTCGGCCTTCGCGAAGGGAAAAGCGGGGAGCGACGCGCGCGCTGTCGTTGCGACACGTGGCGCAAATTAAGCAAGCGGTCCCACGTATGTCGAGATCCAGATTCAAATCCAGATCTAGATCTAGATCTGGATCTATTATTAGACTTGTACAAAACACAAATTAAGATAGTACAGCAACGCAGAACGGTATGTATAGCAACGCAGATCGGACTGTACAGCAACGCAGACTGGGTTGTACAGCAACACAGATCAGTTTGTACGTACAGCAACACAGACCGGGTTGTACAGCAACACAGACCACGTTGTACAACAACGCAGACCGGATTGTACAGCAACGTAGACCGGGTTGTACAGTACAGCAACACAGACCGGGGTGTACAGCAACACAGACCGGGTTGTACGCACAACTACATTCGGGTTGTACGAACAAATACACCTAACAGGTTGTACGTAGAACTACAAAATTCAGATTATACGTACAATTACACTTAGGTTGTACAAAACATACACAATCCGAAGTACAAAAAAAAAGTTTGTCGAAAACTATGAATATGGGATCTAGTTTTGAAGATCTCGACGCGAGGAGTTCAAAAGTGAAAACGGTCCGTAAATCGGATAAACGGTTCTCAAGATATTTCATTTTTAAAAAACAAATCTCAAAATAAATGTATGTACAACTCTCTGTCACCACCAGGGAGCTGCCACTTGTCACCGTGTGGAGAAAATGTGGGAGCAAAAACGAATGAAATTACGACACTTGTCAGCACCGGATCGCACGCGCGTGGAACTTTGCGAAGGGAACCCTTTTTCTAATGATTTCCTCGACATGAATATTCTTACAGCATTTGTTTTCTTTGCATGACTTTTAGTGTATCCATGCATCCGTCCGTCCCTAGCCCTCTGATCTAAATCACACGCACGACATGAATATCCTGGTCAATTTGCATTTACACACTCACCAAAATCTTAGCGATAGCCCATCCAAACATAAAGCAGGCGGATTAGTGGGGTCGTTGGATCGCCTCATAAGATTTTGTCAGCCTACACGTCGCCACCGGCCGGATGCCTTCTGTGGTCGCCATTGTTGCCGACTGAACGTTCATGCATGTTACGACCCCTCCTGGAGCCATCCATGGTCACCACCGACGTGATTGTTGTCGTTGCTGCCGCCATGGATGGTCGCCGCCGGCCGGCGCGTTATGTACTTATGTGTATTCGGCTATCCACCGCCGTCGTAAGCCGCCTTCATAGTCGCCGCCGGCCATCAGCAAGCAGGTCGGTCTAATCTTAGATCAATCAGCCGTCGGCTGCTATGCTATGCGACGAAGACGAAGGAACAGAAACGCCTTGAGGGAGATTTTTGCAAATACACATGAAGTTAATCCGCTGGCGGGCGTGTTACTGTAAATTATGGAGGATTGTGATGATGTGCGTTGGATTTGGATCAAAGGGTGGATAATGGTTGGATGCATGGATACATAAAACAGCCGGATGCACAAGATATGCCGCCTAGGGAAAATTCCCTACCGTGTCATTTTCTATTTTATAAAAATGGTGAGATCTTTACATGGTACAAGAGCGACTGCATGACAAGGATACTGATTGTTGCATGGGAGTGGTGATTTCAGACCCCCGAACTCTAGCGTTCTCTTTATTAATTTTATTCAAAAAAACACATTTACATCAGGAGCAACATCTTCGTGATGTATGTTGCTAATGATTTATTCTACATGTTGTTAAGGATGTATTCTACAAACGTGAAAATATTAGTTTGAAAATAATTTGCATTTAGATCTACGTAAAAATGACAATGTGTGGATCCGGGTATATGAATTTTAAATTTCCAAATATACTAGATCTTTTATAGCCCAGAATACAACGAGTTTCACACTGTGATTTTGCATACTCATAGGATGCATCATTGACTACATCCAAATTTACTTTTAAGTTTTTATAAACTTAATTTTTTTAATATACAGTGTACTCAAATCCGGGAGTCAAAGTAAATGCTCCATTCTCCATAATGTTCTTTCACGGATTTTGGTTGGGTGCTACTAGAAGAAGGGCACCCTCATGAGAGGTCCCATCGTGCACGCGAGTGTTGCACTTTCGAAGCGTGATGCTACCACAACGCCTTAAGCCCTAGGTTCTTGCGTATTTGATTCTTGCTTATTCGGTTTTCTTTTGACCTATGTTTTAATTTCCAACTTTTCCCCTCTATATATGTTATTTATTCCGGTGAGTCATGCAGGTGTATGGAAATATACACAATTTGATTACCATGTTTAGTTCCATGCAACACATTTTTTGTTTCACAAACTCGTCAGGGACTTGTATACAGTAGATGAAAAAATCACAATGCATAAAAAGCATATCAAATAAGAATGTTACATCTGGAAACATACAAGAATCCACACTAAATTGTTCATTGGTGCTTACTCGAATCAATGTTGTTTCACTGTCAAATACAAAGGATGCACAATTTGTTAAATTTGGACTTGCAAGATATATTTTGCCACGAAAATGTAGTGCTATTGGTTCAGTTTAGAAGATACAATTTTCTATAAAGATGTTTACTAAATCATATACTAGAAACTTCTATTTCTACAATTATTAGATCATACTCTTTAAGGATATTTGCCATTAATATTTAAACATTATGCATTATTTAAGACAAACCTGTTACAAAAAAATCGTTGTATCTTCTAATAAATTATTGCAAACAAAAACCAAAAACTATTTTTCTAAATATATTGTCATTTATTTTGTAAATTATTGAAGGGAATTATGCCCTAGAGGCACTTAATAAACATAGTTTATTGGCAATATCTCAATTATTCATTATATGTTTTATACCATGCTATAACTGTATTAAGCTAAAACATTAATACAGGTGTGGTAGATAAAACAACCAGGTCCCTAGTAGCCTCTACTAAGACTAGTTTCATTGCGCGATTGATGATCGAGGTTTTCCGATCATAGGGCATGGCGCCGTTCGGCAATGGAAGTCATATCGTTAGGTGTAACGATGTGATGGACATACCCAGTATTTATAGGACATAGTCATTACGCCTTAAAACCATGAGACCAACTCTTATTGTTATCCCTGGAAGATACTTTGATCGCACCAAACGTCATATCTTATATAGCGTGACAATGATAGGTGATACTTTTGGGTATCGGAAGGGGGTAGTTGAGACGAGGGGTCAACAGCGGGATTTGTCAGTCCACATAGCCGGATAGATACTCTAGGGCCCACTCGGTTAGATTATGTCAAATGAGTTTGCAAACATGTGACTAGGTCACCTGCTGACATAATATCATAGACGAGTAGAAGATAGCGATGTCGGTAACGAGATCATACTAGGTATGGAGATATCTGAGAATGGTGCTCGGACACGCTAAGTATCGTCATGACAAAGGGTTTAAGACTATACGTTCAAGTTTGATAGATGAAAGTCATTCGTTATATCACAGGGATTAATTCATGGGGTCCAGGCCTATGAGTTAGTCATTGATCATAGAGGAGTCTTGATCATACCTGTTATTATATCGAACCGCTAGGGTAACACACTTAAGGGGTTTCGACAAGACAACCGGAAAGGAAGGAGATCACCGGGAACGTCCCGGGAATGGTCCGATGGAGATCGGGCAGCGACGAAATAGTTTTCGGAGCTAGAATAAATTATATAAAATATGTTTGATATTAATTAGTGTAATTAATGTTTAAATATGATTTTATATATTTATTTTCGAATTTTTAAAGGCTGGTTTCCCTAAATGGGCCATTTGGTGAAAAGAAGGCCCATGAGGGGGGGGGGGGGGGGGAAGTCCCCCTAGGGCTTCGGATTGAGGGAGGGCCGGCCTAGGTGGGCCACCGGCGCACCATCCTTGGCCGAACCAGGCTGTGGGATAGTCCCACATTGCCTGGCTGGCAAGGTTGGCTCCCCCTGGGAGCCTATATAAGAAGGGGCACCCCTGGCCTTTTAATTCACCAATTAATTCTCTTATTTCTCCTCGATCTCGTGATTCCCTTTGTCGGAGTTGCGCCGAGGAGGATGAGGGGATCTCTTCCACCATAGCCCGCTGCCGCGCTGCTGGTGTTCCGGTCCAAGTCTTCCGCTGCTCGTCCTGGACTGGAGCTTCGGAGGCCGTCGTCTCCACCGTATGTTTGTGACACCCTGCGAGGTGCTACGCTAGCGGTACTCGGAGGCCTACTTCCTCCACCCGACTTCGGGGTCATCTTCGTTGTCTTCGTCGCGCCGAGTTCTCCGCGACCTAGAGGTCGGCTACGTCGTCTTCGTCGTTAACGCTTGTGCGGGAGCGTAATCCCCGCTATTCGGTCTACGAGGGTATGTATTCCGATCTCGTCGTACTTCTATATCTTCATAGTGTAGATCTTGGCTAGTTTAAGGATATCGTTGCTAGGAAATTTTTTGTTTTCTGCACACAATCCCCTTCAGTGGTATCAGAGCAGATCTATCGTAGATATAGCTGTACGCTGTTAGAACCCGTGTTCTGCACGGGGGCACCGTTCCTGTTATTTGTTACCGTCTAGCGTGCACTTGTGATTCCAGCGGTATCGAGTTGATGAAGCGGCCCGGACCGACTTTACGCGTACGCTTACGCGAGACTGGTTCCACTACTGACATACAGCTTGTACCGTATATGTCGCTGGCGGGTGCCTGTTTCTCTCTCTTTAGTTGGTTTATTAAATTGTTTATAAACTGCGGGCGCCAAGAAGACAATGGCGCAATGGACTATATCACATTGCATTACATTTGATGTTTTGTGTGCATCTTATATTGTGTGATTGTATATATAGTATATATTAGTTACACGTCGGTAGCTATATAAGATGATCCCTTCAAAATACCACTAGTGTTCTCCCTCCAACGCGCACCACCAAGAAAGTTCTACGTTATGAGGCAGGCCGTGTTGATCGGGTGTCAGACATCTCGTCGTTCGCATACAGTGGGTGTAAGCCATGTTCCACAAGCGTCAGCGAGGAGGTTTTTGGTGGCGAGCCTAGCATATTCAGAAATATGGCCTCGGAACAGGGAGACCGAAAGGTCGAGCACGAGTCACAAAATTGGTGTGGCGGACAATTGTCTACTCTTGAAGTTGTGCCGCCGGCTCTGATGATGAGGTGTGGTGCAATGGATGGGGGTCGTGTAATCGCTTAAACGACCAGGAGAGATGTTCGTTTGAGTGGGAGTTCGGATAGTTATTTTCTAAAATACTAGAACTCAGAATAGAATGAATAGAGTCTGTTTTGCAAACCTTTGTAGATATTAACCATTGTGATAGCATCTTTTCAAATTAGGCGCATTCCTGCGATTGAGAAACTTAAAAGGTTGGGTCCAAACTTCATAGTTTTATGCTTAAGCTTGAGGATACTCCTTGTTTAAACCGTTAGCTCTTTGTATTACAATACCCGCTAGGAGATAACCCCGGAGATTCCGCAGACAAAAGATAATTTGGATTATCAGATTTTGTGCGGATGATATCATCATAGTACAATGTATGCAATGATCTCTGCCATAGAGAACCAACGGTGGGTACGAGTTTTTAGATCGCGAACATATGATATGGTCGCTAAACTCGGGGTTCCCCAAACGTTGGGTTGATGAAGTTTATCAGTACGTTGACTGATTGTCTTCTCAACCAAGATGGAAGAGAATACACGCATTGAGGGAGCACGTGGCGGTCATACTTAATGACATATGTTCATACTTAATGAACATTGGGACTCCTCGCTCAGCTCAACCACTGGATGACAGACATCGTTGCCAAGTGCAAATCCTCTGTCATAGACTATGTCATGCAAGGGGAATCGTTCACCTTCATGGTTCTTGATTACGGTGGAAGTATCAAGAAAATGAAACAGATCGCCGGAAGTCATCAATGATGATGGTGTATATATGATATACATGTTATGAATGTTTTAGCTAAGCAAGTACTCGCATTAGTGACTAAGTTTTGAACTAGTCATGTTTTGTGAAAACCAGGTTTACTGCTTGAGTAGCTTGAAAGGATGAGGCGACATTACGTGTTGATAATGACAGTCAAGTTGTTGTGATGGCCATAGACACTCTCCCTCTAGATCTACCATTTGAATAAATTCTTTATGATCGCCTGTTAGTATGATCGTTACAAGTGTGTCTCCTCTAGCGAGACACTTGTTCATACATGATAGTGACAAATTTGGTGTCCTATATTTATGAAGTAATGATCATATGCCGATTTGAATTTAGATGGTAGAAGCTCTCACATTCATAATATTAATGCCAAAGGATACAAACTTAATAAAGACACCACGTATGTGTGGCACTATCGTTTAGTCATGTCAATGTTATAGTCAATGCATTAGCTCCATACCGGATGGATCTACAAGTTCTTAGATTTGATCTTTTGACACTAGCAAAATAACTATGACGTTAGATAATAGGGAAACCATTTGAATCCATGGAGACAATACCATACGAGTGATGGCATGGCTTTTAGCCTGGATTGTCGTTTCAGAAATTTAGGTTTTCGATGTGATCAAACCTAACATGGATTAATCCTTGTAGTGTACCGTACCTAAAGAGTTAGTTGGGTACATGTCTCACGACATAGGCAAAACAGTTGCCGGGATATACCTTGCGAAAGAAATAGTTTCTTGTCCGAGGGTATAAGTGAGAAAGAAAGTAGAGCAAGACGAAGTTGATGAACTTCCTTTCCAGACATCAGAGTGGCGCAATCGAAAGTGTTTTCGGTGTCAGGCTCCACAGCTTGAAAAAGCTGATGATTCAAGATCATGATGTTCTAAGCTCATACTAAGAGCGTAGGCATACGAGGTTGTGTTCCACACTGTGTGTTACGACAATCTTGTTATGAAGGTCAGATTAATGGAATATGATAGACCTACGAACTACGAAGAAGAGATGGTGGACCTAAGTCCGAGAAATGGCTATGAGTCATATATGATCCGAAATAAAATCCATATACGATTACCATGTAATGACTTGGGAGATCTTGATGGCATCTAGGATGTTAATAGTATATGGAATTTTATGAGAGAGTAGACATTGAGCAGATTCGATTTGTCATGAAACAGTTCCGACAGATTCAAAAGTTGACCACATGAGAGTTTGTCTCAAGTGGCGAAGCCTAAATCTATTCTGGGTCGCCAATCACTATAATTTCGAATGAGAAATTGATAGATGGATAAGAAAACCATGCTTCTTAATAGTGTCATTAAGAATGGTTTGTAATCCTGAGGATGCTAAACATGTATGCAAACTTTGGTGGTCCATTCATGGGCTGAAGCAAGCATATCGGAGCTGGAATCTTCACTTTGGTGATCAAAGGATTTTGGAGTTGACCAAAATAGTTGAAGAAACCTACATTTGCAAAGAAGTGAGTGGGAGCAAAGTAGCTTTCCTTGATCTTATATGCGGAAGGCATATTTGAAGGAGATATGCCCTAGAGGCAAATAAATAAGTAGTATTTATTGCGTTATCTCATAAGTTTATAATAGGTCTGTGTATTATGCTATAACTGAATTATACGGAATTATTGATACACGTGTGATACATAGACAACCAGGTCCCTAGCAAGCCTCTATATGAGCTAGTCCATTGGGCAACAGTTGATCGAGATTCCCGATCAAGGACAATGACGTCGGTTGACAGTGGGGTCATCTTGTTAGTTGAATAAGATGATGGACATACGTAAAGTATTGCAATAAGATCGTATTACGATGTTTTTCATTTGCAATAGATAAGAATATGATAGCTTATTCCTTATACCGTGAGACCGTACTTATTGATGCTTCGTAGGGGTGCTTTGAGAGCATCAAACGTTGTGTCTTATATAGCATGACAATAACGGTGTCCATCTTGGGTATTCCGAAAGAGCATCGAGACGTAAGGATCAAGAGCGGGATTTGTTCATTCTTGTAATGGAAAGATACTCTGGGCCCACTCGGTGAGATTACATCTATATAGCTGTGCAGCTTATGACTAGGCCATGGAGATGTAATATCACAGGCGAGTTAACAACCTTTGTCGGTAACGAGATACAACAAAGACATCGGTGTGTCTACGATCATATCTCGAACAAGGTAGTATCGCAGAAACAAAGGGAATGAATATCATATTTATGGTTCAACGACGATATTCGTAGAATGCACAGGGGGCCGTCATATACATCCAGGTATCCCTGACGGTCATTGGTGAGCGGAGTGTATCGACCATGTCTGGAGTGTTCTCGAACTGTAGCGTAACAAACTTAAGGTCTTAACGACACCAGGGGATAGGTTCTGGAATAATATAGGTTTTTGTTGGAGAGAAAGAAATGATCCGGAAAGAGTTCCGGTGGTCCGGAAGGAGTTCCGGGAAGGTCTGGAATGGTTCCAGGGATGTCCGAAAGTTGTTCGGGTGGTTCGGAAATTGTTTCGGAGTCACAGGATATTAAATAGTATTTAAATATATTAATTATGAATTAATTATATTTTATATTAATTTAATAATTAATTAAATAAAGGAGAAAAGGGGCTCCCACCTACATGGGCCCTGAGAGGGCCCAAGAGGGGGAGCCGCACCACCTAAGGAAAGGGGGGCTTGGGGCCCCTAGTCCGAGTTGGACTAGGAGGGGGACAAGCCCATGGGGGGTTCGGCCGAACCCCCCCCCCCCCCCCCTTCCCTCTCCTCCTTTAGTCCCACATGGTGGAGCTAGGGAGTTTGCACACCCTCTCCCCCCTTTATATAGCAAGGCATATTAATTGGATTAATTCATTGGAAAATACAATTAATTGTATTGCAGGCCGGCCGAGCTGTTTCTCCGCCCGTTTTGCCCCCTCTCTCCACCTAAGCTATACCGCCGGGCACCGTTGCCCTGCGGGATTCTAGATAAGATCTACCCCTGCGATTTCAGCTGGATCTGAATGACCGGGGGTTGTCGTTAAGCTCTGTATGTTTGCGAGTGCTCGGAGGTAACTCTTTTTGAGGAGCCTGGGCGACGTCGTCTCGCCCCTGCAGCCGCCGCGCCACCCCCCCCCCCCCCCCTCTGCCGCCGGCGCACCCCCTTGGTGCCGGCGCCCCGCCATCTTCCGCCCGACGCCCGTCGACGCAGGTCATCATCGACACCCTGGCGTCATCGCCTTCGTCATCGCGGCAAGTTCTCCGCGACCTCGAGGTCGGCTACGTACGACTTCATCGTCAACGCTTGTGCGGGAGCGTAATCCCCGCTATCGGTCTACATGGAGGTAATGTAACCCGTTCCGCCACCGTTATCACATGTACTAGATAGATAGATCCTGTCTAGTTAGGGTTTCATACGCTAGAAAAATTATTGTTTTCTACACCGTAACCCCTTCAATATTTGAGTGGGAGCTAAGTAGCTTTTCCTTGATCTTATATGCGGAAGGCATATTTGAGTGGGAGCTAGGTGTCATTCGTGATTTTGTATGTAACGATATATTGAATGACATAGATCCTCTAGTAGAGTGTAAAGGATTATTTAAGTGATTAAATTCTCTATGAAATGAAGTTAGGAGTATTAGTCATCCGATTTATAATTGTATAGATCGTAAGCGGCTTAATAACATTAAGTCGGAATATTTCCTAAGTCGGGATTCTGAACTGTTTCAGAATAGGACAAGCAAAGAAAGATGTTCTTGCTTGTATGACTAGGTAAATTATTAAGTTTATCTTGGCATTTTCAATTATAGCAAATGATGTTCGACATTATCTATGTATCAGTCATAGATGCTATCAGATTGAAAGCTCGACTTAGTATGACCCAAGTTCTTGGTTGCAGAACAGGTTCTAGAGTGATCCTTGTGTGGATCAATGAACAAACGTTAAGTTTATTCTTCAGTGTCTATGAGAACTGAAGATATGTTTTCTAGTAAAGGGTAAGAGTGGAAAGACAACTTGCCGTAAAGCGGTTAAGATGATGCAAGTTATGAAACTGACCCATACGACTAGAAATCTCATATAGGAGATGTCCTTTATTTTGAAGAAAGACATGGTTAGTTTGTGAAGTCGCATATGAATGCACGGTCGCATAATCTACATAGGTATAGAAATATATCGCGACTTCAGAAGTAACAAGTGCGATTGGACTGTGCAGTTTTTCGAGCGTAGGTGGTCCACTTAATAGATCTCTTAGACTTTTAAGTCCCAAGCTACGCGAATGCTCGAGTCTCACTCCATCCACTAGGATATATTTCACCGTCATCGTAAGATACGGGATGATGTCAAACTAGATGACATAGAAGTGTTGCAAAGCACATATAGGTCTCAATGTGTGAGATCTATTGACTGTATTCCTCTTTCACAAGGCGAGCAGGCACCAAGATGCTATGGGTGTTGAGCTTTTACCAAGTTGTAAACTAGATTAAGTGTTACTCTAGTGCAAGTGGGAGACAGAAGGGAATATGCCCTAGAGGCACTTAATAAATATAGTTTATTGGCAATATCCCAATTGTTCATTATATGTTTTATACCATGTTATAATTGTATTAAGCGAAAACATTAATACAGGTGTGGTAGATAAAACAACCAGGTCCCTAGTAGCCTCTACTAAGACTAGTTTCATTGCGCGATTGATGATCGAGGTTTTCCTATCATAGGGCATGGCGCCGGTCGGCAATGGAAGTCATATCGTTAGGTGTAACGATATGATGGACATACCCAGTATTTATAGGACATAGTCATTACGCCTTAAGACCGTGAGACCAACTCTTATTATTATCCCTGGAAGATACTTCGATCGCACCAAACGTCATATCTTATATAGTGCGACAATGATAGGTGATACTTTTGGGTATCGGAAGGGGGTAGTTGAGACGAGGGGTCAACATCAGTATTTGTCAGTCCGCATAGCCGGATAGATACTCTAGGGCCCACTCCGTGAGATTATGTCAAATGAGTTTGCAAACATGTGACTAGGTCCCCAGCTGATATAATATCATAGACGAGTAGAAGATAGCGATGTCGGTAACGAGATCATACTACGTATGGAGATATCTGAGAATGATGCTCGGACACGCTAAGTATCGCCATGACAAAGGGTTTAAGACTATACGTCCAGGTTTGATAGATGAAAGTCATTCGTTATATCACAGGGATTAATTCATGGGGTCCAGGCCTACGAGTTAGTCATTGATCATAGAGGAGTCTTGATCATACCTGTTATTATATCAAACCGCTAGGGTAACACACTTAAGGGGTTTCGACAAGACAACCGGAAAGGAAAGAGATCACCGGGAACGTCCCGGGAATGGTCCGATGGAGATCGGGCAGCGACGAAATAGTTTTCGGAGATAAAATAAATTATATAAAATGTGTTTGATATTAATTAGTGTAATTAATGTTTAAATATGATTTCATATATTTATTTTCGAATTTTTAAAGGCTGGTTTCCCTAAATGGGCCTTCTGGTGGAAAGAAGGCCCATGAGGGGGGAAAGTCCCCCCAGGGCTTCGGATTGAGGGAGGGCCGGCCTAGGTGGGCCAAATGGGGCCCACCTAGGGCCGGCGCACCATCCTTGGCCGAACCAGGCTGTGGGATAGTCCCATATTGCCTGGCTGGCAAGGTTGGCTCCCCCTGGGAGCCTATATAAGAAGGGGCACCCCTGGCCTTTTAATTCACCAATTAATTCTCTTATTTCTCCTCGATCTCGTGATTCCCTTTGTCGGAGTTGCGCCGAGTAGGATGAGGGGATCTGTTCCACCATAGCCCGCTGCCGCGCTGCTGGTGTTCCGGTCCAAGTCTTTCGCTGCTCGTCCTAGACTGGAGCTTCGGAGGCCGTCGTCTCCACCGTATGTGTGTGACACCCTGCGAGGTGCCGCGCTAGCAGTACTCGGAGGCCTACTGAACGGATAGACGTCGCCTAGAGGGGGGTGAATAGGCGATTTAAAACTTTTTCCGAGGAGCCGGAATATCCGGTCCAAGAATGACCCGGAAATTCCGGTATGCTTGATAAAGGCGGAATAAAACTAGAGGTTTACTTTAACAAGCATACAACCTAGATATAAATACTAGCCTCACCTATGTGCACCAACAACTTATGCTAAGCAATACCAGTAACAAGGTGATAGCAAGATATATGACTTCAAGCACGAAGGCTATCACAATATAAAGTGCATAAGTAAAGAGCTCGGGTATAGAAATAACCGAGGCACGCGGAGACAAGGATGTATTCCCGAGCTCCACCCAAAGGGTGTACGTCTCGTTTGGAGAGGTCTGCGCAACCACAACAGGTTAGCCGCAACGTCACAAAGGCTCACCTTATTCTCCTGATGAACTCAACCACAAAAGGTTGCGAGTTCACCTTCCACTATTGATCTCCTTTGGGGCGGAGATCGAATCCCGTACAACTCTTGAGGCACACACCCACAACTTAATTGGGGGCTCCCAAGTCTTGAGGCACATACCCACAACTTAATTGGGGGCTCTCAAGTGACCACAAAAGGTCTTGACCACAAAAGGTATTGGCCACAAAAGGCCGGCCACAAAAGGCGTCTAGGGTCCAAAGACCCAAGAGTAACAAGCTCACAAGTATCACCACCACGAATCCTCGTGGAGGGCTCAAACCGATGCAAATGCAATGGCAAGAGCACACGAAGTGCTCAAGTCCTTCACTCTCAAATTCTTCACTCCCAAATCCCACCAAAAGCAACTAATGCTTATGGGGGGAGAAGAGAGGAAGAACAAAGAAGAAGAACCACAAAGGAACTCCAAGAACTAGATCCACTAAGTTCCCCTCACTTAGAGGAGAGATGGATTGGTAGGATTGTAGATCTAGATCTCCTCTCAACTTTCCCTAAAGAATATGGAAGATTCAATGGAGGGATTGAGAGGGAAGTGAGCTTTCCAAGGTCAACAATGGAGTAGGAGAGAGGGGAAAGTCGTGATGCCTTGGATTGGCTGGGGAAGAAGAAGGGGAGGGGTATTTATACCCCTCCAGGAAATATAGCCGTTGGCTGTTTCGACACTCGGAAATTCCGGTATAAGTTAGACTCGGAAATTCCGGTTACCCGGAAATTCCGAGTCCATGAAATTTCCAAGCTGAAATTCCGGCTGGAGTCAGAAGCAAAACCAAACTTTTCCTTAGCCATTTCTGGAGGACTTTTCTGGGGGCACTCGGAAATTCCGGCAGACGGAAATTTCCGAGCATAATTTCCGACTGGAGTCAGAACCCCTTTTCTCCTTTCCTTAGCCGTTTTCTTGGATGACCTGGGGAACCGGAAATTCCGGTAGAGCGGAATATCCGGCCCCAATAATCCGAATCAGCAAAACACCGAAACGAGAACTGCTATAACTTTTGCAAATGAACTCCAAATGAGGTGAGACCAATTTTGTTGGAAAGATAGCGACGATGAGCACCAAAAGTGGAAATATTGCATCCCATAAATAGAGTAAAATCACCACACATGGCAAGGTGTGGGACTTTCCTCATGGTAGAACCGACAATATTTCCGCCACCGAAAACGCAACAAGTTGTCCAAAGTAAAACCGATTTCGATAAACAAGAGCTTGACATGGAGATGAATCAAGCTCTAACTCCTCACCAACATAAAAGCCAAATAAGAACCAAGAAACATGATATGCCAAGTATGTAAAGGTTTGAGCTCTCCACAATGATGCGATCAAGTTACCAACTTGAGAACCCCTCTTGATAGTACGTCTATCTATCCTATAGCCCTATCAAGATCATACCTTTGCCTTGAGCATTCCACTTGAGTTGGATGATGACTATCTTGATCTCTTCAAGTAGTTCATCTTTCTTGATTGCGCGTCCAAGCACATGCTTGATGAAGACTTCTCCAAATACTCCCCCATGCTCACAATGGGAGAGTCTCGCTTAGCTCCATCTTCATGTATCCATTGCAAGCACCAAGCATAGGATCTCTTCAAGAAGCTTCTCTTGGTCTTGGTATTGCACATCTCACCTTGATGACGATCACCACATGACGTCATCCTCCATGAGCTATATGAAATCTTCATTTGATGCAAGCCCATGGGAAGATACCTAACCTCATATAAAGATACCACACATACATATATCATGGGTTAGTTCACAAAGCTATGCGGACAATTGTTTACCATCCCAAGAGATACATGATCACTCTTGGTACATCTTGTAGCTTTGTGAGTTGATCAACATCTTGATCAACCTTGTATCTTCCAACATTTCTTCACTAATATGATGTCTTGAATCCTTCAAGACATACTTGCAATATGCTCCACTCAACACATAAGCTTCAAGAGTCCAACACATGGACTCCACAACTCCATGGACATGATCTATAATGATATCTCAAAGTAAACATTAGTCCATAGAGATTGTCATTCAATTACCAAAACCACACATGAGGGAAAATGCTCTTTCACCTACTTCCTCCACCCGACCTCGGGGTCATCTTCATCGTCTTCGTCGCGCCGAGTTCTCCGCGACCTAGAGGTCGGCTATGTCGTCTTCGTCGTCAACGCTTGTGCGGGAGCGTAATCCCCGCTATTCGGTCTACGAGGTTATGTATTCCGATCTCGCCGTACTTCTATATCTGTATAGTGTAGATCTTGGCTAGTTTAAGGATATCGTTGCTAGGAAATTTTTTGTTTTCTGCACACGATCCCCTTCAATTATACGAAAAAATAAAACTATACTTGTAATACTATGCTAAAAATAAGACACGTGGAAGTATAAAAGTTTAATACAAATTATGTTCATTTTTATTCACCTCAAGATCCTGAAGAAAGTTGAAATGCGTGAACTGATATGTATTAAGTTGAAGTGTATATGTATCAACGTAGTAGGGTAACATTTTGTAGTCATAATAAAATCGCACTATCATGCTTACTGAGATATATCCCTGCAGTATAAGCGTATTCGGGATAGGGATAATAAGTTACATGATCCCGTCCTATCGTCCAGCGGCGGACCCAGGAATTTTTCGAAACCTGGGCGCGCCACAGTGTAGCTATACAAAATCTCAGACAAATGTAAGAAATATAGAGCAAAAATTATATTTAAAATAGATTTGACACATAAGCGCGAATATAATACATTACAATACACATTCCAATGTTCACAAGTCACAACATAAGAACATAAAAACTAACAAAATACTAATGAAACACCGACGATTGACCCAAAAGTAGAAGTGCCCAACACCGATAAAGAGACTCTACAAGATCAAAAGAAAGACGGATTAGTAAATCATATGAACATGCCTATTTCAATCTTGATTGATGGGATAAAGAAATATACCGGGATAGCAATAATGATGTGCTAATTATTCCTAGGCATACAAGGTAAATGTTTCCTCCTCTTCCTCATAGCTTGAAACCGTTGAGTGATAGCACCATTATCAAGTTGTTTAAATATCTCCCGCTCCGTGTAACATATCATCAAGTCATTGAACCATCCATTCTTGAGCCTATTGCACAATTTGGACTTGATGATCTTCATTTCCGAAAAAACCCTCTCAACCGATGCGGTTGACACCGGTAATATTAAGGCCAGCTCAATAAGCTTGTAGACTAATGGGAAGACCAAATGCTTCCCCGTTTCAACCATCTTTGTAGCCAAACTCTCAAGATTTGTGCAAGAAGAAAATGAGGCATGGACTCTCACATGGTGAATGTAACTCTCAAGTTGGCCTCTTATAGTTGCACGGTCACCATTTGAGAAATCGGCATGATAAATTGAAGATAGAAGAGCAACCTTGTCCACATTAAACCTTGAAAAGGAGTTCTTCGTACTAAGACATGAGAAGCTCTCTAATACATACATAGATGCTTCACAAAAGCAATGATCCATCTCAACACATATCTTGTCAATGCAACATAGAAGATTTCAACTTTGTAGAAATGAAGGTTAGTGTAGGTGAACCCATCAAGCCTTGAACGACCCCGGACCGGTATTTGATCATCCATATTCGGAACCGGAATACCCTTCTCTGTGCAAAATTGTTGGACCTCATCAAACAAGTCATCCCAAGCACTTTCTCTCATAGAGGCCAACCAATCTTTCACATCACTGACTAATTCCATTGCATGCACAATATTTAGATTTTTACTTTGCAAAACATGTGAAAGCTCATCCGTGATTGCAAGCAACTTTATCATTAGCTTTAAAATGAAAACAAATTTGTAGTCCTCCATTTTCTCTATCCAACCCGCCTCTTGGGTCAATCCACGGCTCTCATCATTGACCTCACGGAGAACAAACAATGCTCCCAACCACATTTGGTGCACACAAAGTAAAGTTGTATAATGTGAACCCCATCTAGTATCCCCGGGCCTAGTGAGACTTGTTTCTTGATTCAAGCCCCTTCCACTAGTTATCTCACCCCTGTCAAGCATATCAAAAATATGTTGGTGATGTCATTCCCTAAGCACATCTCTTCTTTTGCAAGATGAGCTTGATGTATTCACAATCCCGGAGATGGCCTCAAAGAAATTAAAAATGGAGGAACAAGAACTAGCAATGGAGACAACTACCAATTGATGTATTCACAATCCCGGAGAAGTTCTTATCACCAATTTCTCCCATTATCACCTTCATTATGGCCACGAAATGCTAATCCTTGACTAATAAGAAATCTTGCACAATGCAACGAAGAAATCAAACGAATCTTGTATAATTCTTCTATTCCTTGGATGCACGAGCGAGGTTACTTGACACACTTTGTCTTTGATTGCGAAAATCATCACAATGCAACCTTGCCTTATTGTGGTCACTACTTACACCACCAATATGCTCGGGCAAAGCTTTGTAACCATGCTTCCAATCACTAAACCCGGTTTTGGTGAAAACTTCACTTCCAAAACGGTGTGAACTTCCAAGTGGCTTAAAAAGAAAGCAATAGAAACAATAAGCCTTATCATGAGACTCACTATATTATATCCAATCATACTTCTCATACCATGCTTTATAAAAACCCCTAGATCCACTTCCCCTCTTAGGAAAGTTCACATTTGGTTGAGTTGGACCCTTCAAAAGCTATGCCCACTTGGTCTTGCACATCCGGATGATATTCATTGATTTGTTTCCTAAGAGCTGGGTCACACACAATTTCATCGGGACTAAACACATGCAACTCCTCTTCCTCCTCATTTCCAACATTTTGTTGCGGTGGTGGTGGTTGTGGTAAGCTTCTTGTCCACTAAAAACCTCCCAAGTTCTGAAATTTGAACAGATGTATTGATTAGTCCAATACTTCAAGATTAGAATAAGTAATTCATGGTCCAAGCCCTAAATTTCAGCTTCAAAACTCATAAACCTAAATAAGCAATGGGGTGGGGGGGGGAGAAATTACCTATTTGTCTTATGTTTGTTGAATGAAGCCGCACCCGAGGAGTTGAGGCCGCCGAATCGCCTCGCCAGCGCTTGCGGCCGCCAGATGCGGTTGGGCCTGACCGCCGCTGCTGTCTGGGATGCCTACCGGCGCCGCCGCGGTCGCCTGGCGAATCTGCACCAGCGGCTCCACCTGCCGGTCCTGGATCTCCATCCTCCATTGTTCTGCTCGCGTCAAAGGAGCTAGGCGCGATTGGGACTGCAGGTTGCAGCGGCGGCCGGCCGGGCGACTGGACGACAGGACAAGGAAGCAGTCATGTGAGGAAGGCACACACAGTTCAGTTTCTAAAGGCCGGGCGACTGGACGATGGACGACGACTGGGTGAGCTGAGTCGATCGACTCTTTTCGAGAACGAGCCCAAGCCCACGCGCCTAAGGCCTGCTAAGCTAATTATTTTGCCCCTACCCAGATACGATTACATCGCTAACAATATTGTAGTCAACGAAGCGCGCGCGATCGAAACCCGGGCAAGCGCCCGGGCTACCGGGACGCTGTGTCCGCCCATGCTATCGTCACCGTATGCAGGGTTTTCTTATTCTTAGCGGTTGCCTACTTGCAAGTCTCTGCTCCTAGCAAATTCAAGCATCTAGGCATCGATTAAGCCCAACTTTGAACACGTGAACGACAAATGGGCTAGCATGTGGTACACGCGCGCATGGCCGGCAAAGCGGTGAACGCCCGCGGCGGTGAGCGCACAACAACCGCAAGTGCGAGCAAGTGAAAGAGCTCCTGAAGATTGACTATCACCTGATACTCGGTGAATTGTTGGCCGCTCCGTTTGCTTCTGTTCGAAGCTGCTGAATGTGTCGCACTACACCAGGCCGCTGGCGGCGCGTTCTATTTCTGGCAACCATCTCGCCCCATGCTAGATCTTTATCACGTTCTACGGATCAGATCGAACTCCAGACGACACGGTGATTAAACTTAAGGAAATGATGGAGGGTATCAAGTACGGTGGTGATTACCATGGTAGGAAGCGCTCCTCATCCGAGAGGCAGGAGGATGAGGACATGGAGGATACGGCTTCTAGCCCGCTGAAGAATATCGATGATCTAATGGAGGAAGAAAGGGATCAGGTTGAGGAGAGGGGCAGGGGCAATGTCATCAAAAAAGCATTGTTTCCTACCCACACAGGTACCGAAGATGGCAGGATGGAGATAACCGAAACGGATAAACAGGGGTCCCTGGTGGTGCCACCGCTACCCCAGGCTTATATCCAGCCAAGAGAGAGTAAGAGGTCCAAGACAGTAGATGGTGATAAAAGCAACGCATCAAGCGATAGCATATCGGCAGCTCCTCGAGGAGGAGACTGCCGGGAACAATGAATCTCCTCAGTCTGAACTGTCGGGGTTGCGGGCGGCCCGAGACAGTTCAAGAAATTAGCAACTTGATACAGTTGCATCACCCGGCTTTGGTCTTTCTCTCGGAGACCAAACTGTCAGCTACGAGAGCGCAAGATTTGAGATTTCGTTTTGGTTTCCAGAATTCCTATGCAGTTAAATGTGAAGGATTGAGTGGAGGCTTGGTTTTGTTTTGGAATAATGATTCGGTGGTAAGTTTGAAATCGTTCAGCAGGACACACATTGATGTCCTAATTCAGAATGAGAACTTGGGAGAGATGGAGTGGAGATTTACGGGGTTCTATGGGGATCCTGTCCGATCTCGTCGAAAGTTGAGTTGGGAGTTATTGGAGTATCTTAGGAGTGAGTACTCTAACCCTTGGCTGTGTGCAGGGGACTTTAATGAAGTATTACATGAGGGAGAGCAATTTGGTGGTAATCGGAGGGAAGATTGGATGATGGAGGGTTTTAGGGATGTTGTTGACACTTGCCGGTTTGTGGATTTGGGGTATTGGGGGCTCCCATACACATGGGATAACAGACAGCGTGGCCCTCGCAATATTAAAGTTCGTCTTGATCGTGGACTAGCTGATGATCGATTCATGGAGGTGTTTGGGAATACTGAGGTAACACATGTCCAAACCACTACTTCGGATCATTGTGCTTTGCTGATCAAAGTTGAGGTTGCGGCTATGCCTGACAGGAGACACGGACATAAGCCTTTTCGTTTTGAAAATGCTTGGACTCGGCATGATAATTATATTCATACGGTGGAAGATGCTTGGGTGCCAACAATAGGGAGTCTCTCGGACGTTGCAGCGGCTCTTTGTGGGGTGAAGAACAGGCTTCAAAATTGGAGTGGTTCGGA
The DNA here is from genome assembly GCA_026929855.1 of Poa annua. Taxonomy (NCBI): domain Eukaryota; kingdom Viridiplantae; phylum Streptophyta; class Magnoliopsida; order Poales; family Poaceae; genus Poa; species Poa annua. Next base: position 69,553,870 of record CM049431.1, on the reverse strand, counting down.
GTTTGGTAATGTCAGGAAACAACTGAAAAATCTGAGAAACCGCCTAGAGAGTGTACGGGCTAGATCATTGGGGTCTGGTCCATCAAATGAGGAGCGTTCTCTCATGTCCAGGATTTCTGAATTACTTGCTAGAGAGGAGATTATAGCGAAACAGCGGTCTCCAGTGCAATGGCTTCGAGAAGGAGATCGTAACACTGCCTTTTTTCATGCTAAGGCACGGGACCGATCGAGACAAAATAGAATTAAATCGATTCGGCTAGATAATGGCACCATGGTGGATTCACAACCGGAGATGGAGGCGGCTGCAATCAGCTTTTATCATAATCTATTCTCATCGGAGATGGGGGTTCATCCAGAGTTGATTACGCAGTTTATGGACAGCAAGGTGGATGCTTCTATGAATTTAAAACTTTGTGCTCCTATTTCGGATTCAGAAATTGAGAAGGCGCTGTTTATGATGCATCCGAATAAATCTCCCGGCCCAGACGGGTTTACGGTGGGGTTTTATGTCCGTCATTGGAATATTTTAAAGAACCCGGTCTGTCACGCTATTAAACACTTCTTCGATTCAGGAGTGATGCCGGAGGATGTCAATCAAACAGTACTCGTTCTTATTCCAAAGGTGAAAGATCCAAGGAACCTGTCACAATATAGACCCATATCTCTTTGTAATGTTCTCTACAAGATAGTGTCAAAGGTGATGGCATTGCGACTTAGACCGATTCTTGAGGAGATAATTTCGAAAGAACAAAGTGCCTTTGTGCCGGGGAGATTGATCACAGATAATGTTCTCACAACATACGAGTGTATCCACTATCTAAAGAAGAAGAAAGGCAAGACTGGTGCGTGTGCGATTAAACTCGATATGGCAAAAGCATACGACCGAGTGGAATGGTGCTACCTTAGGAAGGTGATGGAAAAGTTGGGCTTTGCAAGGCGCTGGATTGACAGGATCATGACTTGCGTGGAGACGGCTTCTTTTTCAGTCCGTGTGAATGGAGTTTTCTCTGAAATTTTTAAACCTTCGAGGGGGATACGACAGGGTGATCCGATCAGCCCTTACCTTTTCCTTTTGTGTTCTGAAGGCCTAACATGCTTGTTGAAACGCTTTGGTACAGGTCATCTAGCTCGGGGGGTGAGAGTGGGTATTCATGCTCCTTGGATATCTCATTTATTATTTGCAGACGATTGTATTATCTTCACGCAAGCTTCGGCAGAGGGGGCACAACGGATCAATGATATTCTGGATAGATTTCACGTGGGATCAGGACAATTGGTAAATAAAGAAAAGTCAGCCATTTTCTTCAGTGCCAATTGCTCGAATGAAGAGAAACAGGAGGTTCATGCTGCTTCATCCATCTCAAACGAGGCTCTGGTTGAGAAATATCTAGGCTTGCCGACAGCACTGGGACGGTCTACGGATGATCAGTTCGAAGGTATTCTTGCAAAAATTAAAAGGCTGGTTAATGGTTGGGTTCCGCAACATCTAAACAGCGCCGGTCGAGAAGTGTTAATTAAAGCTATATGTCAGGCAATCCCTACATATTCTATGAGTTGTTTCAAACTCTCCAAGAAGTTGTGCAAAAAGATTTCTGGAATCATAGCACGCTTCTGGTGGGGTGGAGACGAGATGACCCGAAAGATGCATTGGCGCAAATGGTGTGAAATGGCAATTCCTAAGTCAGAGGGAGGCATGGGCTTTAGAGACCTTGAGAAATTCAACCAAGCTTTATTAGCTAAACAAGGCTGGAGGCTACTAACAAATCCGAATTCCTTATGTGCTCGAGTATTGAAAGGAAAATATTTTCACTCCTGTGATTTTATGGCTGCAACAAAGAAAAAGGGGAGCTCACATACGTGGAGGGCAATTCTACATGGCAGGGAGGCGTTAAAGCTGGGATTAATCAAGCGAATTGGAGATGGAAGCTCGGTGAGTGTGTGGGATGATCCATGGATTCCCGATAACGCTAGCAGAAAACCATTGGTTAGAAAACCTGATACTAATATAGAGAAGGTGGAGGAACTGCTGGATCCGTTAACTGGAAGGTGGGATACAGACAAGGTTACAGAATGTTTTATACACTGTAATGCGGAGGCGATCATGAGAATTCCTGTAGGTAAATTGACGGAGGACACTTGGGCTTGGCAACCGGAGGCGCTGGGATTTTTCTCGGTCCGTTCAGGATATTTTTCTTTAATGCAGGCTGTTCGCAGCAACAGAGGAAGCTCTTCGAGCAGTTCGGAATTACCGGTTTGGAAAAAGCTATGGCGATTGGCTATACCTCCGAAGGTTCGGAACTTTTGGTGGCGCGTGATTCATAAATTTATTCCTGCTAAGGGTATTCTTTGCGACAGACATATCGAGAAGATCGCTTTCTGTGACGAGTGTGGTGAAAAGGAAACGATATTTCATGCTCTGTTTAAATGCACCTGGGCTAAGTTGTTCTGGTCTGAAATTAAAGTCTTAAGCGGGACTAAAATACCAGATTTGCACCCAGATTCGTGGGCGATGGATTTGGTGGAGCTGCTAGATGGACAAGGATCAGATAATTGTGTCATTTTATGTGGCGCTTGGGCAGTCTGGTCGGAAAGGAATGCGAGGAAGCATGGGGAGTCAACTCGGACAGTATCCCAGTCTGTCAAGTGGGCTTGTGACATTGTGTGCGACCTCGCGAAGACAGATAAAGAGGCTATTGCTCCACAACAGAAGGTTTTGGCGAAGTGGCGCCCACCCCTTTTCGGACAATTGAAGATCAACGTAGATGCGGCCTTTTCGGAATCATCTAAGCAAGGGGGGACGGGGATTGGTCTCCGTGATCACAATGGTAAATTGTTGCGTGCACAGGCAATCTGGTATGACTCGGCATTTAGCGCACTCGCTATGGAAGCTTATGCAGTAAGAGATGGGATGCAATTAGCTATGGATGCCGGGATCCACGAGGTGACGATTGAAACTGATGCACAACGGGTGGTGAACCTGTGGGCGTCGGCAAATTATGAGCGTTCGGAGATTGCAGCGATTATGGTAGATATCCGGGAACTCAGTGTTTCTTTCAGATCCTTCACTCTTAATTTCGTGCCTCGAGTAGCGAATGAGTTGGCACATCTGTGTGCTAAACAGTGTAGTTATGCTAGGAAGAGATGTCTCTGCATTAATTATACTCCTACCTTTCTTGATGCATGTATCAAGAAGGATTGTAAACCAGACTGAAAGCAGGAAGTTTTTGACGCACTCTTTTCCTTATCAGGGTACCTAAGGGGACTGAAAGGTTTTTAATGAGGCGGCTTGCTGACTTAATATACTTATTGATTCTCAAAAAAAAAAAGTACGGTGGTGGCGCTCCCAACTCCCGTCCTTGGCCGTCGCTTTGGGGAGAGAGCATAGAGGGGGATAGGGGCTAAAACACAAAAAGGACGATGAATTGTAACTTCAAAATATGAATGCATGTTGATATTCATAAACCTTGAGGGTTAAATTGTAAAAATACGACGGCGTGCGTACAGTCCCTAATCGTAATAATATATTTTCTTGACGGGTAATCATAATTATATAATATATAGATAGATGGATAGAATAGAGAAAGAGATAGGTTTTTTTAGGGATAGAGATAGAGATGTTTTTTTAGCCGAGTACATATACGTTTTTTTTATAACAGCCGAGTATACGTGGGGTGGTGCCTGTGGAGATGCTTAAGTGCTTAACCACCGAACTCAAAACTGAAGACCAGAGTGATCTCGGGGATTATCTTGTCCGACAACCACTGAATAGAACGGATTCTCCCCTGTAGACATATATCGCGGAGTGCAAAATTGCTGGCAACGACGAGCACGAGTACACCACGGGCAAGTTGCTCAACCAACCTATGACGCCACCGGGAAGCACGGCCATCACGCCGCAGATCACACACGAAACGCGCCTAGCTTTGAGCCCGTCACCATTACCGCAGGGGAGCACGGCAGTGGAACCCATCGTTGACGACGAACGAAAAGGATATGCCGGGCACACACCCCACTAACAACACAATTTGGCTCTCGATCAATTTCATCTCGTTCCGTTTGCGATTGTTCATCCAACAAGAAAGACAAAGGTTAGCTTAGATTGTCTGTACAGAGTAGGTCATCACTTCCACTCTTGGGTGTCGCAGTGGCCTGAGCACCCTTCGAGCGCGACGTCGTTGATCTGCACCCCGGTGTCGTACACCCGGCCGGCTGTCCACCGCCGCGGGATGACCTCCCCTTCCGCCCACACCCACTTCCCGTCGTACCCGCCGGTGACTACCATCCGGAGCTGCAGCGGCCCCGCGGGCGCCGCCTGGCCCACTGTGCTCCACGCCGGTCCGCCCTGCTCCCGCGCCAAGGCCTTCCAGCTCGGCGACGGCCCGGCCGCGGCCACGTCCACGGCCACGATGTCCGTCTGCCCGCCCTGGTACAGGAACCGGATCGCCAGGTCGCCCGCACGGGCACGTCCGCTCCGCTCCTCGACGCGCACCGCCAGGTTGCGGCGGCGCGCGTACTCGCACGGCACCCGCTTGTACTCGACCTCCACCGTGCCCCGCTCCCTGAGCCGCCGCGCGGCGCCCGCGCTGGCGCCGCCCCGGGCCATGGCCGCGAACGCCGCGCCGGTGAGCACGAGGTCGGCGCTGGCGGTGCGGTTCGTGTTGGGGGTCCCGCCGCGTAGCTGGTCCGTGACGACCACCGTGGCGCCCGCGGTGCTGCAGAGGTTGGGGTCTGTGCACCGGACCTGGTAGCACGCGCCGCAGCCGACGCCGCCCCGGTAGAGCGCGGCGCCGGCGGCGGCCAGGAGCCCGCCGTTGAAGGTCGCCGCCAGGGAGCCGTATCCGCAAGAACCGGCTGCACGCACGAACGCACGCGCAATTCAGCAAACCGATTTCAACAAGAAGCACGAAAGATCATTGATCGAAGTGAGAGGCAAAGTCGATCGCTCTCATATGTACGTACCGTTGTCGAGTGCGGGCGAGGAGGCGCGGTACGCCGCCTTGGAGCGGCGCACGCACCGGCTGCACGCCGAAGCCGGAGTTTGCAGCAGGCCGACGAGGAAGAAGAGGAAGACGGGGATGAGGATCATCAGACGCGGGAAGGCGGCCATGGGTGGATCGATCGAGCTTGAACTGAAGGCGGGGCGCGTTACTCTCTCCGATCGAGTGGTCTGTAGGTGCGTTGGAGGATTTTTGCAAGCAGGGAAGGGTGGAGCTGAAGCTTTATACCCGACGGCGACGACGCGGCACGCACGCAGCTTGGCCGGTTGCGGTTTAGGACGAGTTTATGGCGCTAGTAGATGAACGCATTACTTGGTGCCGACTCACAGCCTCGAGACTAAACAAACGGCCGCGGTCTCGTACCTGGGACGCCGGCAGCTGGATGTCATGTCGACGCGGCTGGGACATTGCTGCCCTGCTGGAGTCACTGGAGTGGAGCTGAAGCACCAAAAAAGGCCACCGACCCTGGCTGGATACGCGTGCCGCGCTGTGGGCGCGCCAGCAGAGTGGTGCTAGGATAAACCCGAGGTCCTGTCATCAGACAACACGGCACGTGGCGCGTGCTGGAGTATACACGCGTTATGAACTGATGAACACCGGTGAGGTGATACACCCGGAGTACTAGCTCTGTCGCCGTCACTACTGCTAAAGGTTCAAATCCTTTACGTCGAGCGATGGAAAGAACTTCAGTTTCCTTTTGGTGGAGGAAAGGATGAGAAGCTGAACGTGATAACGAGGAAACGATTGGGATTTGATTCGAGGCGATAAGGACGGATCGGACTTCGGAGTGGCGGCTAGGCTTGCACGGTTTGGATGGAGACGAGATTACGACGCCGCTGAAAGTGTTTGGAAAAAGTCCAAAATAAACCTTAAACTTATAGACAAAAGCTAAATCAAACCTTGAATTTTGAATCCCTGAAATTGACACTCTGAACTGTTAAATCCCGGTCTATTTTCAACCCTAGATCGGTTTGAACTGTGAAAAATAAATAATTGCTAAATTAATAATTCGTTCCTATCACTGACAAAGAAGGCCCACACGTCATATCTATCTTCCACCTCCCATTCCTCCCCCCAATCTCTCTAATATTCACGGGCTACCAAATCGAATGGAAATGAGAAACGAGTGGGGGCTCGGGCTGCATCCAGATGAGGAGAATACTAGCCTGCAGGCGCAGATGCACAGCATGGCGTACACACACAACAGCGGATACGAAGCCCATCGTACCTTTCGCGGCTATGAGCAAGTCGACCCCTGACGACCAGCCGAGAAGGAGCAGGGTCCTAGCGCGCGCCAATGATCTTGACGACCAGCCGAGCGGTCGCGTCGTTGCGGAAAGCTCTTGGAATTGAGCTCTCTTGCCATGGCTATGGCAAAAATAACCGCCGTCGGTCCTCACAATTAGACTGAGCGGGCACGAGCTTCATTCTTTGATTAAATCGATGGATAAACTCCTGATACCCCTAGCTCCTATCCCAGCTCACCAGATAATCGAGAGAAGCTTCAAGAGATCAATTCCAGAAGGTGGCCTCCATTGTCGTACGGACAAGATCCGAAGCAGCTCACAAAAGTCGTCCCCATTATGCCTTGTACTCTCCCCGGACGTGGTGGGCCTTGGGTATGTCGCCTCGTTCGTTGTTTGGCCTCGCCGTGCCATCTCCCGTCCGCGGTGAGTCGTCCCCGCAGCTTCCCATGGATTGGACGGAGGTAGGAGATGACGAAAATATCCATGTATGTATTATCCCTGACTGGTGGGTCCGTATTGTTAGTGAGAGCAACATTTAATCCCGGTGAGATTCTCTGCTTTCCCGGTGCGCCAAACAGATCTAGGGTTGAAAATAGACCGGGATTTAACAGTTCAGAGTGTCAATTTCAAGGATTCAAAATTCGGGGTTTGATTTAGCTTTTGCCTATAAATTCAAGGTTTGTTTTGGACTTTTTCCAAAGTGTTTCGCACTTATCAGGAACAGCGGTTGTAGCACCACCATCCACTGTTAGCGGCGACACAGTGCGCACATATGTTTCTTCCTAATTTTTCCAACGTACAATACCCTTAAGGTTTTGGTTACCGGTAAAAAAAAATCCTGAGGGGGTCGGGATTCCTGGCTACCACGGCGAAAAAAATCAAAGGACGAATTAAAAAAATAAATTAAGAAAATTCAATTTTTTTTCCTAATATGACCATTTATTAAACGATTTCATTAGGATTCAAAAAATTATGATATTTTTTTTATCAGTATGACCATTTTTTGGGGGTTCTCGGAATTTTTGGTTACCATCCGGTAACCTGATTTTCTGACCGGTAACCAAACCCACTACTTGCAATGAGAAACGTTCACAAAATAGGCGAGGAGGAACAATTTAATTTGTTTGGGTAAGCAGGTTTGGTATACATTATGCTCCGCACATGGCTATTTTTTTCGTTAACATGACATATACTTTCTCCGTTTTTATCCTAACTATATAAAATATTTTAGATGTTTTACATATTATTTAGATATAAATATAAAAATATGTAAAAACACACTAAAACATGTATAAATAAAGCTAAACATTTTTAAAGTGGAGGGAGTACGTCTCTTTTATTAATTCGATTGAATCGCACTTTCGCATCTACCTTGATCCGGAAACATCATGAGACGTCAGCATCGCGTCCATCGGCTAGAGCCGTTCTTGATAATAACTCCCTAGTATATAGTGCACCTTGCACGTACGCAACGCATGGATGGGTTCAGCTTAATCAGTTAGTTCTCCGTAGGCCACGTTGCGAAAGGTATGTGCTTACCGAAGTAGGGTCGGCATAGACCCTTGGGCTCAAGAAAGAACGCTATTTATCTCGTCGTCTTGGCGCAAACCATTCGTGATATATAATCTCTCGGATGGCTCCTGTTTCTTTAGTTTTTGTTGGACGCAGCAGTCATTTCTCTTGACTAAGCTGTATGTCGTAGCATTGTATTTAACCTTTTGCTTTGTTAATTTAAAGTTAGCGATGCGCCTTTTACCTTAAAAAGAATAATCCTACTTTTTTTATGACAGGTGATATACTCCTACCTATATTTTTATGGCTTGGGTGCCCCTTACGAATGAGAGGTGCCCGTGATGAATGACGATAATGTTTGTTCAATCATGCTTACCCATCATGATTGGAGGGGACCTCTGTTATCTTATCACGATTTCGAGACCACGTCTCCTTGTCTAATTAGAAATAGAAAAATTGGTAGGAAGATGAGCCAACTCGAATGGTCCTAATATCCCACCCTAAACACTAAACCATGTTTCGTTGAGATGTCACTTGAGCTTTAATGATATATTCCCTCTGTTACCAATATAATATAAGATGTTTAACCATTTTTCAGATTCATATATACACACATGTAATAAATATATTTCAGGGTACATGAAACATCTTATATTGTGAAATGAGGAGTAACTTCCGACCTTCATGGCGTGCTCTAGAGTAACTATGGAGGGTTCCGTCCTTTTCCTCCTGCCCAAGGATGCCGCCGAGCAGGCCCGTGTGGCTGTTAGGTGGCGGGCTCCTACTATCTTGGGTCTACGCAGGAAATTAGGGTTTAGATATAGTCACCTCATGTAGTGAAGTATCCCATGGCAAACCACATATTAACGCAAAATATTGCATAAACCATGTTAGTTCAGGAGTACCAAGAAATTATGAGGAAAATAAATCATGTTGGGTGGATGGTGTTATTAAAGCATGTAAATTTGCAAGTTCCAACTCATATTTATTTCATAGTTATGTAAAAGATAATTCTACAATAAAGCTCAATTCAGCATTTGATAATTCCTTTTACTTTTGAGTTCAGTCTGGACTTTTACGTGTCCATAGACCTCTACCTTCCATTAAAGCTCAACACTACTGATTTTTTGAGAATTTGTTTGAACATTTAAACAAGGGTTTTATGTGATTTTCACCGGTTTCCATTAAAACTTTGTTTCCATCAGATATTTTCTCCGTCCACAATGGTAGCGTTGTGGTGGAGAGGTCGCTTCAATGAATATATTAATGGGAAAAATCTTTAGGTTAGCCTCCTCCTCTCCACTACTCACCCTCTGACGTCGGATTTGGTCACTACTGCCTTTCAGACGTTCGTAAAGTGGATAGTTTGGGTTCTTGCTGTGCAAGTCCAAGTCGGAGAAATAGTTTCGCGAGCAAGGATTCCTACTTACCATGGCTCCCCATCCCTAGATCTTCTCATGATAAGTGCTAACACACTTTGATTCTACCTTTTCTTCTAGTGCAAGCTTGCACGTGATGACAGAGCATTGTTGATTTTAGAGTGTGCGTATTTCCCTTTCTATTGTATTGCGGCCTCTTGTAAGGCTGCTTATAGTGGGGAGTAATTTAGACTAGTAACATGCATATGTTACTAACCTATGTCATAGAGTTAATATGAAGATAGTAAAATGTGTCTGTGATGTTACACGTTAACATATTAGGTTACCAAAAGTTTCTCTTTCTTCTAATTAATTGCCATATCATTTATTTTGTCTAGATATATGTGATGCTACCACTCATATTACTCCCATTATATATAGTATAGTGTTTTCCGCATCATTTGCATCCTTTGGCTGTCTAAGTCTTTTTCAAAGTTAAAGTCAAGTGTTTTCTCGTTCTGTATAAAAAACATATATGAGCACCATGTGTTTGAAATCCCGTTCGTAAATGAGAAACACGGAAAAAGTTAACTTTGTGTGCACACTTTCTAGATAGTAGGGTTTATTTAAAAAAAACGTGAAATCTTAAAACAATCATCACGCACACGAATACCGAGTTGAGATTTATGCGTGTAAAATTCCAACAAATAATACGACAATGTGCTATGCTTTTTTAAAAATAATAAAAATGAGAAGATAAGTTTTTCGATTCCAAAACTTAAGCCGTCCTTTTAAAGTTTCTATGTAAGTATTAGAACCTGGTGCCGGCTTGACATTAGTTTGAACTTAGTTTGATATACATTACCAGATCGACTCCTTGCAGACGGTGGCCGGGTTGTGCAGATCCACTCAAATGAAGTGACTCTACTAGCGATGATACACGTCCTCCAATCATCGGCATAGCATTAGCAGCTGCTGTACGTCAGTACGTGGCATAGCTCCGTGGGCATCTGGATATCTCAGATTTGACTAAGTCTCGGGCGGTCGGCGCAAGCTCTGTCCCTTTGATTCTGACCTGATATCGCTCACACGGCAGCGAAATCCCGCGTCAACCACTGCATCCCAACGGCCTTCCCTCCAACTACAGCAGCAACACCTTCGTTGCTTGGTTCTGGACTAACCGACAGTGCCGCAGTGCCCCTGATGATAACTGTGGACTACCTGGTCTGACCTGGTCAGTCGATCAAGCCATAAACAACCCGTTGACAATGAAGGATTACTTTTGCAACGCGGATCGACCTTAAACCTGGGTGGTTGGGCGTTCTGATGTTAATTCCCGCTGTTTCTCCCCGCCGAGCCGCCCGCCGGACACCGGTACCTCTCCTGGAAAACAGTTGAATTCGCTTGCTATAATCCCATGCTTCTCAGTCTCAGCAAACATCTGCCATACAAGCATACCACATATTATACTGCGATTCAGCTTTTATAAACTGTCTGACTAATAAGCTCGCTCAATCTAGTCAGAAAGCTAATTTCTATGGCATCAAGCGGAAGCAGACTGTAACTGTGCAGACATGAAAACGGGGTTAAATTTGCACTTACTCTTCTGCGACCTTTGGTCAAGTGCCTTTACACAAGAATGTACCAGCATAAATGGCGATCGAATGATTGATGATAACAATCATAATTGCCAAGTCTGTCATTCAGATAATAGCATAGAGTTTGACTTCTTTTCATATCATTAGTTCGTCGATTAAATACACTCTTTAGATCAACAAGGCCATGCCTATGGTACAGTGATATGTCAGGGAAAACCTCGGCATCATTTGTAGCATCAGTTTCTCTGCTGGAAGATGAGTTTAAGTTCAAAGCTTTGTCAAATGGTAGAATGGAAAATGCAGAACATTCCAAGTAGCGGATCTTGCTCAGATGCTCCGTTGTACAGCAACCTCAGGAAAAAGAAACCAAATCAGGCTCATATCCATATATATAGTTATCATCCTACTTTGCACCTGAATCCATCTAAGCCAGGTTCCTTTTTAAGCTTTCCCTGGCCCCTGCCTCATTAACCTTCTTGTACTTGAAAGATCAACCCATTTCCACGATTTTGTGTAGACATTTGACGGAATAATGTAATCTGAAGAATCCTCAATATCTGGCAGTATACATTACTGGTACCAAGTTCAGCAACCTCAACATCCCGATGGATCTTGCAAATGCTTATACATTTGACCGAATAATGTAATCTGAAAAGACATCTGGCGGTATACATTACTGGTACCAAGTTCAGTACCTCAACATCCCGATGGATCTTGCAAATGCTTATGAGAGTCTTCAAAATGACAGAAGAGAATCAACTTCAAAACGCATGGTGCTGACAAACTTCAGAGCTTCTTGCGGGCCCTTTGAGCGTCCTATTATATCTACCATGCAAGCAAAGTCATCCAGTTGTGGTTCCAATTTGTAGCGGGGTGGTCATCTGTTGGAAGTAACAGTATCCATCCTCCAGCAAGCCAACATGGCTGCAACTGCAAGCGCCAAGCACGATAACTGAAGTTGCATGGTTTGAGAATCCATTCTCTTTTTTGTATCCTATCGAACATCTGGAGTGCTTCTATGCGTTGGCCACGCAGCGCGTAGCCACATATCATAGCATTCTATGACATATAAATCCCGTTTCTGTGACTTCTCAAACATTAGCACTGAGCCTTGCATGTGCCCACATTTGGCATACATATCACTAGATATATAATCATCCACCAGCAATCTTGCTTGAATATGTTACCATGGTCTATTTCCCGGTCACAATGGTAGCTAGGTTAGCACAAGTATCAAGATCAGTGGCATACTTGAAATTAATGATGACCAATCTTTAGTCCCATATCCAGAATATGCGAGAAGACTTTCTGGTCATCGTCAGTCTGTTTGTTCAGTGAAAATCCTGACAAGCTGACATTCCACGAAATAATTTCTTGCCTTCCAATTCCATCAATATTTGAGAAGTCTACGATGATGTTCCACAAAACTGAACCAACATCCGAAGTTTCCCACGAAACATAACTTGTCATCGTCGATCACACTGATTTGTTCTTACGTCCTAGAAGATAAGATATGCTCCCTCCGTCCATAAAAAGATGTCTCAACTTTGTCCAAATTTGTATGTATCTAGGCATGCTTTAGTATGTAGATAAATGGAAATTTAAATAAAGTTGAGACATTCTTTTATGGACAGAGGGAGTAGTTATGGCGCATGGATTTGTGATCAAGCATAAATGAAAATCTAATGCTCAATAGCTCAGATAGCAAGGTCCAGACTGCCCGAGTAATTTGCATGCCTTAACTGGTGTCACTTGAGTAGCATTTTCCACATGTATAAATAACTGTGCTTAAGGTTGATGGTTTTGAACACGTATGTAGAAGTAATTCAGCAAAACAAAGATCTGTAAAGTTGGAACATTTGAGCATTGATTATACTAAAAGAAATATCAAAATGCAATAACTGAAATGTAAGAAAATCATATATCTAGAAAATAATATCAGAGCCTGCTTAAAAATTGAAAATATGATAGACAAGATATGAACAAATGATGAAAAAATAGGACGATTTAACAATATGTGAGCCATACCTTGTAGCATGTATTTACATCATTTAGCTACATTCACTCCAGCTGCAACCTGGTGTCGAGTTCAGTCCTCTTGACAATGACAGTCTGAGGATATCATCAGCAGTATCCCTTCTCCCCAGTGAGACATAAATATCAGCAAGCATTTTATAGTTGGCTTGATTTTCTGGATCCACAGATAGGAGATGTCTAGCTGCTGCTTCTCCCATTACCAAATTTCCACATGAACGGGAAGCACTTAGCAGTATCCCCCATAATATAGTATTGTCAACATGTTCAGAAATAGTATTTTTAATCAGGTAATATGCATCAGTTAAGCGTCCAGTACGACAGAGCATATCAACAACACATGATATATGCTCCACATCCGGCTCAATGCCATATTGTTCTTCCATGTACTTGAGAAATTCCATTCCATCTTCAATATGACCTGTGTTTCTACATGCAGATAAAACACCAAGTAAAGTGTAGCGGTTCGGTTTCACTTATGTTTTCCTCATCAGCTCAAAAAGCTCGAGAACTTCAGCAGCATGGCCATTCCAGGCATATACCTGAATCATAGTAGTCCAAGAGATTACATCCTTGTCCACGATCCCACTAAAGGCATCAACTGAATGTGTAAGACTCCCGCATCCACCATACATGCTAATAAGTGAATTAGCAATTGTCCTTTTATTCTGGAAACCTCTTTTAACAATCTGACCATGTGCTTCCATCCCCTTTTTCAGTGATGGAATCGAAGAGATCATAGGTAGGATCTCCAAGAATGTGACAGCATCTGGGTCAATGCCTGCCCTCTGCATTTCCACTGTAAATCCGATTGCCTTCTCCACTTGTCCACAAACTCCACAACCTTTGATCATAGCATTCCATGCAACTACATCATCTCTAATTTCTTCGACTCCATATAAAAGACAGATTGAGCCATCTAACTGTCCACACTTTGCGTACATATATACCAGTGCAGTTACCAAAGAGGGTTCCCTATTGAATTCACTAGAATCAGCCAGCACATAGCTTTGTTCGATCCATTTTCCTTCTTTCAACTCACCCAGCTCAGTGCATGCCATAATGACATTAAGCAAGATGGACCTGGTGACCAGCACGGTCGAATTTGAGACCATCCAGCGGAATAACTTAAGAGCAGAATTTGGTCGCTCATTCCGAACAAACCCGTCAATCATCGTACTCCAAGTGATGGAATCTTTCACCTCCATCTGACGAAACAACATCACAGCCTCGCTCAAACAGCCAAACTCAGCATACATCTCCAGGAGAGCGTTGCAGACAAAAATGCTAAGCTGGAAAGCAGACCTAATTACAACAGCGTGCATCATATTGCGAACCTTCCAAAACCAGAACAGACCCAGAAACCAAGCTCACCAGTGTCGACTCAGTCGGAGCCACTCCATCCGCCGACCACATCCTTTCAAACAACCTCAGAGCTGGGTGAATAGGCGATTTAAAACTTTTTCGAGGAGCCGGAATATCCGGTCCACGAATGACCCGGAAATTCCGAGTAGCCGGAATATCCGGTCCAAGAGTGACCCGGAAATTCCGGTATGCTTGATAAAGGCGGAATAAAACTAGAGGTTTACTTTAACAAGCATAGAACCTAGATATATAAACTAGGCTCACCTATGTGCACCAACAACTTAAGCTAAGCAATACAAGTAACAAGGTGATAGCAAGATATATGACTTCAAGCACGAAGGCTATCACAATGTAAAGTGCATAAGTAAAGAGCTCGGGTATAGAAATGACCGAGGCACGCAGAGACGGGGATGTATTCCCGAGTTCCACCCAAAGGTGTACATCTCGTTTGGAGAGGTGTGCGCAACCACAACAGGTTAGCCGCAACGCCACAAAGGCTCACCTTCTTCTCCTGATGAACTCAACCACAAAAGGTTCGAGTTCACCTTCCACTATTGATCTCCTTTGGGGGGGAGATCGAATCTCGTACAACTCTTGGGGCACACACCCACAACTTAATTGGGGGCTCCCAAGTCTTGAGGCACACACCCACAACTTAATTGGGGGCTCTCAAGTGACCACAAATGGTCTTGACCACAAAAGGTCTTGGCCACAAAAGGCCGGCCACAAAAGGCGTGTAGGGTCCAAAGACCCAAGAGTAACAAGCTCACAAGTAATAGCACCACGAATCCTCGTGGAGGGCTCAAACCGATGCAAATGCAATGACAAGAGCATACGAAGTGCTCAAGTTCTTCACTCTCAAATTCCAACACAACAACAAATGTTTATGGGGGAATAAGAGAGGAAGAACAACGGAAACCACAAAAGGAGTCAAATCCTTCACTCCCAAAACCCACCAAAAGCAACTAATGCTTATGGGGGGAGAAGAGAGGAAGAACAAAGAAGAAGAACCACAAAGGAACTCCAAGAACTAGATCCACTAAGTTCCCCTCACTTAGATGAGAGAAGGATTGGTAGGATTGTAGATCTAGATCTCCTCTCAACTTGCCCTAAAGAATATGCAAGATTCTATGGAGGGATTGAGAGGGGAGTGAGCTTTCCAAGGTCAACAATGGAGTAGGAGAGAGGGGAAAGTCGTGCAACCTTGGATTAGCTGAGGAGGAAGAAGGGGAGGGGTATTTATACCCCTCCAGGAAATATAGCCGTTGGCTGTTTTGACACTCGGAAATTCCGGTATAAGTGAGACTCGGAAATTCCGGTCATCCGGAAATTCCGGTCTAAGAGAGACTCGGAAATTCCGGTCACCCGAAAATTCCGAGTCCATGAAATTTCCGAGCTGAAATTCCGGCTGGAGTCAGAAGCAAAACCAAACTTTTCCTTAGCCATTTCCGGAGGACTTTTCTGGGGGCACTCGGAAATTCCGGTAGACGGAAATTTCCGAGCACAATTTCCGACTGGAGTCAGAAACCTTTTTCTCCTTTCCTTAGCCGTTTTCTTGGATGAGCTGGGGAACCGGAAATTCCGGTAGGGCGGAATATCCGACCCCAATAATCCGAATCAGCAGAACACCGAAATGAAAACTGCTATAACTTTTGCAAATGAACTCCAAATGAGGTGAGACCAATTTTGTTGGAAAGATAGCGACGATGACTACCGTACAACTAGATCCACTAAGTTCCCCTCACTTAGAGGAGAGATGGATTGGTAGGATTGTAGATCTAGATCTCCTCTCAACTTTCCCTAAAGAATATGGAAGATTCAATGGAGGGATTGAGAGGGAAGTGAGCTTTCCAAGGTCAACAATGGAGTAGGAGAGAGGGGAAAGTCGTGCTGCCTTAGATTGGCTGGGGAAGAAGAAGGGGTACCCTCCAGGAAATATAGCCGTTGGCTGTTTCGACACTCGGAAATTCCAGTATAAGTGAGACTCGGAAATTCCGGTCAACCGGAAATTCCGAGTCCATGAAATTTCCGAGCTGAAAATCCGGCTGGAGTCAGAAGCAAAACCAAACTTTTCCTTAGCCATTTCTGGAGGACTTTTCTGGGTGCACTCGGAAATTCCGGTATATGGAAATTTCCGAGCACAATTTCCGGTTCGAGTCAGAACCAAAAATCCTTCTTTCCTTAGCCAAAACTGGAGGGCTTTCTGGGTGCACTCAGAAATTCCGGTAGACGGAAATTTCCGAGCCACAATTTCCGACTGGAGTCAGAACCCTTTTTCTCCTTTCCTTAGCCGTTTTATTGGATGAGTTGGGGAACCGGAAATTCCGGTAGAGCGGAATATCCGACCCCAATAATCCGAATCAGCAAAACACCGAAATGAAAACTGCTATAACTTTTGCAAATGAACTTCAAATGAGGTGAGACCAATTTTGTTGGAAAGATAGCGACGATGAGCACCCAACAAAAGTGGAAATATTGCATCCCATAAATAGAGTAAAATCACCACACATGGCAAGGTGTGTGACTTTCCTCATGGTAGAACCGGGAATATTTCCGCCACCGAAAACGCAACAAGTTGTCCAAAGTAAAACCGATTTCGATGAACTAGAGCTTGACATGGAGATGCACCAAACTCTAATTCCTCACCAACATAAAAGCCAAATAAGAACCAAGAAACGTGATATGCCAAGTATGCAAAGGTTTGAGCTCTCCACAAGAATGCGATCAAGTTACTAACTTGAGAGCCCCTCTTGATAGTACGCCTATCTATCCTATAGCCCTATCAAGATCATACCTTTGCCTTGAGCATTCCACTTGAGTTGGATGATGACTATCTTGATCTCTTCAAGTAGATCATCTTTCTTGATTGCGCGTCCAAACACTTGCTTGATGAAGACTTCTCCAAATACTCCCCCATGCTCACAATGGGAGAGTCTCGCTAAGCTTCGTCTTCATGTATCCATTCCAAGCACCAAGCATAGGATCTCTTCAAGAAGCTTCTCTTGGTCTTGGTCTTGCACATCTCACCTTGATGACGATCACCACATGACGTCATCCTCCATGAGCTATATGAAATCTTCATTTGATGCAAACCCATAGGGAAGATACCTAACCTCATATAAAGATAACACACGCACATATATCATGGGTTAGTTCACAAAGCTATGCGGACAAGTGTTTACCATCCCAAGAGATACATGATCGCTCTTGGTACATCTTGTAGCTTTGTGTGTTGATCAACATCTTGATTAACCTTGTATCTTCCAACATTTCTTCACTAATATGATGTCTTGAATCCTTCAAGACATACTTGCAATATGCTCCACTCAACACATAAGCTTCAAGAGTCCAACACATGAACTTCACAACTCCATGGACATGATCTATAATGATATCTCAAAAGCAAACATTAGTCCATAGAGATTGTCATTCAATTACCAAAACCACACATGAGGGAAAATGCTCTTTCAATCTCCCCCATTTTGGTAATTGATGACAATCTCTTTTGAGAGGGTTTATAATATGGAATTTAACGAACAAGAATGGTTGCACTAACATCAAACACTACAAAGGTATGTGATGTTAGTCCATCCACATATATATAGCAAACTCCCCCATAATTTATGCACGTGTGTTTGAACATGAATTTATTGCATATATTATCGACCATTACCGATGGTGGAGTTTCCACTATATATATATATATATATATATATATATATATAACCAAGCAACTAATGCAAAGGCAAGGAAGGCAAATACTTAAGAAGATACCAAAGTAAAAAGCCAATTCCATACAACCCTCCAAAACTTCTCCCCCATTGGCAACGATTGCCGAAATGGGCGAAAGGCTTTGGAAAGGTAACATGATAAGATCTCCTTCATGATTTATGCATTTCTCATTATATGAGTGAAATCAAATGCACTTATCCAATGACGAATAGATGAAGGGGATCAAACTATATTGAGGATCCAAAAATTACACAAGAAAGATATCAATTGAAATCCACTGGAAGGATACCAATTGCAAAGGGGAAAGCATTCACATAGAAGCAAGCAATCAAGGGATCCAAGACCAATTGAGCACAAGAAGATGTTATGATAAGATCAACCAAGTGTTCTAAAAATCAAGAGGGAACTCCCCAAGGTACATGCACGATGAAAAGATTTGTATTTCAATATGGTGTGCATAACATGGAATCCTCATTCCC
This sequence comes from Poa annua, assembly GCA_026929855.1. NCBI lineage: Eukaryota > Viridiplantae > Streptophyta > Magnoliopsida > Poales > Poaceae > Poa > Poa annua. The sequence continues at coordinate 69,535,548 of CM049431.1, read as the reverse complement.
TCCTAGATTCTTTCGAGCACAAAAAGGTGCAAGATTGTATAGTTAAGAAAATAAGTATACCTTGCAACAAACAAATGTTGAGCAATAAAGAGAAAGAAGTGACAAAATGAAGACTTGCTCAAACGAGAAAGAATGGGTGTGTCATAAAAATACATTTTAGGAGACTAAACAAGGATGTGCCTAAGCATCACCATAGTCTTTCAAATTATGAGGCACATAGTGCATATCATGTATTTCGTAAACAAGCACACCCAAGAGGATAAATCAAATAGGATCACAAGCTTATTAAGAGGCAATGTGAAACCAATAGAAAAACAAAGCTTGTGCCATTTAGAGATCACCAAAGAATCAAGAAAGTAATAAAAGGTGATCACTAAAGATTTTGAATACCAATTAACTATGTAACTACCCTCATGTGTATAAGTTTCTAAGTGGACAGTAAGTCCACAAAGAAACATGCACACACAATGTAGGTACAAGTTAACACACGTGATATCCAAGAGGAAGTCATAAATACACCAATAAGAATTTTTGCTTGAAAGCAAAGCACATAACTCAAATTATTCTTGGAGCGTATAGATGAACTTCCAACACCAAGTTCTCAAAGCATCAAAAATACCCACATAGGATAAGTGATAGTTGGGATACTTTGAGACACAAAACAAATATCACATAAGGCAAATGATTTATGAGAATTCATCAATTTTGCATATGAGAGACTTTGAAATGAAATTGCTAGATTAACATATGGGGATCCGTGAATCATGAAAATGATTATATATAAATATATATATTCCCCTTGATGTTTAATCATCCCGGCTAACTCACATTTGCAATGAAGATGTTTTGAAAGAAACTTTGCAAAAACCATATCAAATGCAACTTAGAGAAACTCATGTCAAAGAGCAACCTACACAAGGTTGAGAGCTAGAAGTATATGCATGAGTTAGATACTTGTTACCGAGATAGCATTGACGGTGTATAGGATGAGAGTTCACAATCATCCAAGCTTGGCTCCAAGAAGCACATGGGGAAGACATCTTCTTTAAATAGAGGCAAGCAACCCATGCATCTCTCATGTACCTAATACACATCAAGTACACTATGGCACCCAAACTTATTGGGTCCAAAGTAGTTAGTCCAACTACAATACATAGGACAAACTCCCCATAAATATGTGCATATTGATATGAAATAGAATTTCATGCACATCTTAGCCATTTAGGATTTGATGGAGTTTATCCTATATATTGGATCAAGGAAAGTAGGCATGCCACAAGATATACAAATAGTAAATATGCATGCACAAAACTTTCAAGAACCAAACGAGATACAATTTGGACAAAACACCAATTAAATCAAGAAGCTACACAAAAGTGTGGCAAGAGAAAGATTTGTCCTCATTGTATCAAAGACTCAAAGCGACCCATGATTGGAGAAACCAATTTGAAAAGATATCAAATGAAAACAAGGTCAAGGCTAAACCAATGAGCATAAGAAATAAATCAAACAAGCATGCTCGAAGGTTTATCTCATCCAAAAAGGTAGACTAGGAACCATGGGATGAGATAGCCAACTCCACAAAGAAGAGTAAGGTTCCAACAAATAAACCAAGCACTCTACACTTTTCATTATGGCACAAAGTACCAAGACGAAAAATGTTTGTCTTTCAAAGTGACATGTCATCGGGAACAAAAACCAATTGGAGACAACTAATGTTGAATAACATATAGGATTGCTCCCCCAAGATTTGTGCATTACTTATGATCTTGTATTTGAATACAAAATGCACAAAAATGGGATCATCACTTTCCATATATATTGTTAACCAATTAGTCATGGTCAAGAAGAGCAATAAGATACAAAACCAATTTAAAAACCAATTTAAAGAATAGTGTTCTAAAGAGTATAGAGTAGCTTCCCCATGATTAGTGCATTTTTAAGATCTTGTATGTAAATACAAAATGCACACAAGTGGGATCATTACCCTCCATATATCTTTTTGAACACAAAGTTCAAGAAAATCAATAAGACCCGATAACAATAAAAAGGATGATGTTCTAATCAATGTAGGATAGCTCCCCCAAGAATAGTGCATTACTTAGAATTAAGTCTTCGAAAGTAAATGCACAACAATGGTATCCTTGCTTGTCCTAACTCAAGAAAGCACAACACAAATTATGAGTAGAGCAACAAAAAGATCCAAATGAAGCAAAGAAGACAAATGGGTGGTTAAACTAACACAAACTTGGCGATAGAATAATACAACTTAAGAACAATAGCCAATGTAAATATGATCAGTACATTTACCACAAATATAATTATCACTTGTCAAAGACAATGATTGTATGGAGACATTTCTCGGTGGTATATGACATATATGTATTCAAGATCATATTCACAAAACATAAGCATGCGGCAAAATAAAAGAATTGAAAAACATGCTTATCTAGATATTCTTGATGACTTCACATATTCAATGATCATTCTAAGCATCAAAAAACTTTCTCACAAACAAGATACCAAAAGATGGTTGATCAAAATGCATTTAAGCAAATATGGAACTTGTTTGAGTACCATGCCACCTAGGAACAAGATAATCAACAATATCAACTCAAGGTGACACTACCTCTCATGTTCACATTTTCTAGGCTTGTGATATGCACATAGCTTATTACTCCCCCATAATGTGATAATCCATTCTTTGTAACAAGAGGCAAAAGAAATCCAACAAGAGATAATTAATGGACATTAGAATTTGAATTTCTCATGAGTATACCACAAAGAGAGTAGATAATATTGAAATATCACTACTAAGTGGTATTCCTCATGAATACACATTTTAAGGGGGTGAGTTACCAAAAAGCACATCACTCGGATAGTCCATTAAAATCCCTAAAAGAGCCAATTAAGATAAAAACAAATAGATAAGAGGCTCAAACATACATGGTGTGCAAACCAACATACACAAGCTTGATCACTCAACATAAGTAAGTAGAGTGCACAACACATATGAAACACTAGTAAGGCACAAAACCAAACACATGCAAGGGTGCAAGTAACTTTCAATGAGTACATATGAAGTAAATACAAGTTACAGCAAGGAGGAGCATTGGATAAATGCTAAGACAATATAATCCACTTGACTTGACTTGAGATAATATGGATGATGAAGATCCCTTAATTCTTCATGATGTAGTCAAGTCTCCAATGTCCTCCGCTTACACCTATTGATCAAGTTTTAGCTTGTTGGTCCCCAACCAAGTTGGGTCCTAAGAGGTTAGTCACAATAGGCTTGGCAACCCAAATGGTTCTTTTCTTGACACCACTTTGAGTACCAATAACTTTGGCAAGCACATTGCCAACCTTATCCTTCCGAAGAGAATGAACATTATCAATAATAGTGGGGTTGGATAAGTTACCATGAGTGCATGGCGAAGCAAAGTGATCCTTCCCACGACATTTGTAGCAAAGGCGGCTTTTACCTTTCTTCTTGGGAAGGGAAGGTTCTTCAACTTGGGAAGCTTGAGTTTGAACTTGAGGTTGCTTCCCTTGTTGCTTCTCACTAAGAGGCTTCTTCTTCAAAGGGCAAGATCTCACATGGTGTCCTTCAACCTTGCACTTGAAGCACACAATCTTGGCCTAATCAATAACTTGTTCTTGGCCCTTCTTCTTGATGAACTTGTGCTTCTTCTTGACATTGGACTTGTTCTTGTTATTGGAGTTGAATCCAAGTCCACTCTTGTCATGAGGAACTTGTTGCACTCTCAACATGTTGTCGAGGGTGGACTTCCCTTCATGACACGTCTTCAAGTCTCTCTTCAAAGAAGTGACTTGTGCCTTGAGCTCTTTGAGTTCCTCTATATGGTTAGTTTCAACACAAATACTAGAGGAAGTAGATGCTACATTGTTAGAGCAACAAGGCAAGGAATGTAATTCATCACAAGATTTAGCAATGGTATGTGATGTAGAATTACTAGTACTAGCACATTGCAATAAAGCATTAGTAGTAGAGTTTGTGCTAGTGACCATAGGAGGCTCACAAGATTTGGTGCCAAACGACTCCGTCGATAAGAGCTCTTGGGAGTCATCAGCCTGTTATCCCCGGCGTACCTTTGATCCGTTGAGCGAGAGCCCTTCCACACGGGACTCCCGGATCACTATGGCACCTTCGTTGTGACCGCCTCATGAGCTAACTTTAGCCTAGCATGGGATGCTAGAAGATCCTCATTAGAGCTTGAAAGCTTTTCATGATTTTCTTCCAATATCCCATACTTGCTAGTTAGCAAATCAAGTTGAGCCCTTAGCTCAACATTCTCCTTCAAAATAGATGCTTCACACAAAGTGTAGTTAGTAGCACAAGCATCATTATTATTAGAAGTGGAAGGAGACAACATGACAAGCTCATTATTTAAATTAGCATTTTGTTTACTAAGCACATTACATTTAGCAATAGCATGTTCATGTTCTTTAGTGAGTTTAGCAATTTTGGAGTTATGAGACTCCATGATAGTTTCAAGTTGCTCTTGAAGGTGAGCATTAGTTTCTTGTTCATCTTCTAGAGATGATTGAAGAGATACCTTTTCATAGGCATCTTCTCTCTCAATCTCACCTTTTAGCTCAAGAACATCCTCAAGCTCACCTATACGGCTCATAAGAGAGCCAAAGTGTTTCTTGCCAACTCCTTGCAAGTTAGTCATGAAATGATCAAAAGCAATAATTTCTTGTTTGATTTCAAGACTAGTATCATCATCATCAACATCATCATCATCATCACCATGAGATATATTGGAGTGCGCGGTAGGACCTACCTTATACTCCTTAGCCATAAGGCAAAGGTGAGTAGTGGATGAAGACGATGAAGAATTACTTGAAACACCATTGAGGTCCAAGTCTTGTTCCAACAATTGTTGGAATTCCTCTACATTGTTAGCCAAACAAGTACTAGAGGAAATAGAAGCACTTTGATCATGGCAACAAGACAAGGAAAGCATATCATCATGAGATTTAGTTAAGCAACTACTACATGATATGCAAGGACTATCAACACTAGCATGTATGCCATTTTGAGTGCTATATGTGCTTAAGTCCAAAGATAGAGCATTGCAAAAAGATGAGTGTGAAGTATAGTCAATAGTAGGTTCACCATCAAGATTGCAATTTCTATCACCACTCACCATATCATTACCTTGTGGCACACCACATGTCGGTGAAGTGGAGGAAGTCGTGAGCTCATCACGACCAGAAGTGGAAGGAGGACAATCATCCTTGGAAATGTTGGACACCTCATATATCTCTTGAAGTTTTGTCCATAATTCATGAGCGCTCCGAAAAGGCATGATTGACGCAAGCACTACATCGCTCAAAGCACATATGAGACCATTAGATGCTAGAGTATCTAGATAAGAGTTTTTCTCATCCTCTAAAGATAATTCTTGTGAATCCTTTGGAGGAGAAAAACCCATATCTACAATACTCTCTAAATTTGAACCCATGTCTCTAAAAAGATTAAGCATGCGAATTTTCCAAACATCATAATTTGTGCCATCGAATCTATAAGAGGGATTGTGCACTAGATCTCTAAACGACATCTTTATCTCTAGGCGGTTAGTCCTAATAATGAGATAACCTGGCTCTGATACCAATTGAACGGATAGACGTCGCATAGAGGGGGGGAGGGTGAATAGGCGATTTAAAACTTTTTCGAGGAGCCGGAATATCCGGTCCACGAATGACCCGGAAATTCCGAGTTGCCGGAATATCCGGTCCAAGAGTGACCCGGAAATTCCGGTATGCTTGATAAAGGCGCAATAAAACTAGAGGTTTACTTTAACAAGCATACAACCTAGATATATAAACTAGGCTCACCTATGTGCACCAACAACTTAAGCTAAGCAATACAAGTAACAAGATGATAGCAAGATATATAACTTCAAGCACGAATGCTATCACAATGTAAAGTGCATAAGTAAAGAGCTCGGGTATAGAAATGACTGAGGCACGCAGAGACGAGGATGTATTCCCGAGTTCCACCCAAAGGTGTACGTCTCGTTTGGAGAGGTGTACGCAACCACAACAGGTTAGCCGCAACGCCACAAAGGCTCACCTTCTTCTCCTGATGAACTCAACCACAAAAGGTTCGAGTTCACCTTCCACTATTGATCTCCTTTGGGGCGGAGATCGAATCCCATACAACTCTTGAGGCACACACCCACAACTTAATTGGGGGCTCCCAAGTCTTGAAGCACACACCCACAACTTAATTGGGGGCTCTCAAGTGACCACAAAAGGTCTTGGCCACAAAAGGCGTCTAGGGTCCAAAGACCCAAGAGTAACAAGCTCACAAGTAATAGCACCACGAATCCTCGTGGAGGGCTCAAACCGATGCAAATGCAATGGCAAGAGCACACGAAGTGCTCAAGTCCTTCACTCTCAAATTCCAACGCAACAATAAATGTTTATGGGGGAATAAGAGAGGAAGAACAAAGGAAACCACAAAGGAGTCAAATCCTTCACTCCCAAATCCCACCAAAAGCAACTAATGCTTATGGGGGGAGAAGAGAGGAAGAACAAAGAAGAAGAACCACAAATGAACTCCAAGAACTAGATCCACTAAGTTCCCCTCACTTAGAGGAGAGAAGGATTGGTAGGATTGTAGATCTAGATCTCCTCTCAACTTACCCTAAAGAATATGCAAGATTCTATGGAGGGATTGAGAGGGGAGTGAGCTTTCCAAGGTCAACAATGGAGTAGGAGAGAGGGGAAAGTCATGCTGCCTTGGATCATGCTGCCGTTGGCTGTTTCGACACTCGGAAATTCCGGTATAAGTGAGATTCGGAAATTCCGGTCATCCGGAAATTCCGGTCTAAGAGAGACTCGGAAATTCCGGTCACCCGGAAATTCCGAGTCCATGAAATTTCCGAGCTGAAATTCCGGCTGGAGTCAGAAGCAAAACCAAACTTTTCCTTAGCCATTTCTGGAGGATTTTTCTGGGGGCACTCGGAAATTCCGGTAGACGGAAATTTCCGAGCACAATTTCCGACTGGAGTCAGAACCCTTTTTCTCCTTTCCTTAGCCGTTTTCTTGGATGAGCTGGGGAACCGGAAATTCCGGTAGGGCGGAATATCCGACCCCAATAATCCGAATCAGCAGAACACCGAAATGAAAACTGCTATAACTTTTGCAAATGAACTCCAAATGAGGTGAGACCAATTTTGTTGGAAAGATAGCGACGATGACTACCGTACAACTAGATCCACTAAGTTCCCCTCACTTAGAGGAGATATGGATTGGTAGGATTGTAGATCTAGATCTCCTCTCAACTTTCCCTAAAGAATATGGAAGATTCAATGGAGGGATTGAGAGGGAAGTGAGCTTTCCAAGGTCAACAATGGAGTAGGAGAGAGGGGAAAGTCGTGCTGCCTTAGATTGGCTGGGGAAGAAGAAGGGGTACCCTCCAGGAAATATAGCCGTTGGCTGTTTCGACACTCGGAAATTCTGGTATAAGTGAGACTCGGAAATTTCGGTCAACCGGAAATTCCGAGTCCATGAAATTTCCGAGCTGAAAATCCGGCTGGAGTCAGAAGCAAAACCAAACTTTTCCTTAGCCATTTCTGGAGGACTTTTCTGGGTGCACTCGGAAATTCCGGTATATGGAAATTTCCGAGCACAATTTCCGGTTCGAGTCAGAACCAAAAATCCTTCTTTCCTTAGCCAAAACTGGAGGGCTTTCTAGGTGCACTCGGAAATTCCGGTAGACGGAAATTTCCGAGCCACAATTTCCGACTGGAGTCAGAACCCTTTTTCTCCTTTCCTTAGCCGATTTCTTGGATGAGTTGGGGAACCGGAAATTCCGGTAGAGCGGAATATCCGACCCCAATAATCCGAATCAGCAAAACACCGAAATGAAAACTGCTATAACTTTTGCAAATGAACTTCAAATGAGGTGAGACCAATTTTGTTGGAAAGATAGCGACGATGAGCACCCAACAAAAGTGGAAATATTGCATCCCATAAATAGAGTAAAATCACCACACATGGCAAGGTGTGTGACTTTCCTCATGGTAGAACCGGGAATATTTCCGCCACCGAAAACGCAACAAGTTGTCCAAAGTAAAACCGATTTCGATGAACTAGATCTTGACATGGAGATGCACCAAACTCTAATTCCTCACCAACATAAAAGCCAAATAAGAACCAAGAAACGTGATATGCCAAGTATGCAAAGGTTTGAGCTCTCCACAAGAATGCGATCAAGTTACTAACTTGAGAGCCCCTCTTGATAGTACGCCTATCTATCCTATAGCCCTATCAAGATCATACCTTTGCCTTGAGCATTCCACTTGAGTTGGATGATGACTATCTTGATCTCTTCAAGTAGATCATCTTTCTTGATTGCGCGTCCAAACACTTGCTTGATGAAGACTTCTCCAAATACTCCCCCATGCTCACAATGGGAGAGTCTCGCTAAGCTTCGTCTTCATGTATCCATTCCAAGCACCAAGCATAGGATCTCTTCAAGAAGATTCTCTTGGTCTTGCACATCTCACCTTGATGACGATCACCACATGACGTCCTCCTCCATGAGCTATATGAAATCTTCATTTGATGCAATCCCATGGGAAGATACCTAACCTCATATAAAGATAACACACGCACATATATCATGGGTTAGTTCACAAAGCTATGCGGACAAGTGTTTACCATCCCAAGAGATACATGATCGCTCTTGGTACATCTTGTAGCTTTGTGTGTTGATCAACATCTTGATCAACCTTGTATTTTCCAACATTTCTTCACTAATATGATGTCTTGAATCCTTCAAGACATACTTGCAATATGCTCCACTCAACACATAAGCTTCAAGAGTCCAACACATGAACTCCACAACTCCATGGACATGATCTATAATGATATCTCAAAGGCAAACATTAGTCCATAGAGATTGTCATTCAATTACCAAAACCACACATGAGGGAAAATGCTCTTTCACCGTCGCCACACAGTCTGTCAGAGTAACCTGCAGAAGAGGCGACCTTCTCAAATGAAAAGGGAGGGAAAAAATAGTGAAAAAGGAGAGAGCCGGACTACGCACCAAATCCCGTAGCACGAACTCTAGCACACCGCGAGGTCAGGCACGACGCCATGTATTGTCGGCAGGGCTATGTCGACCGAAACTAAGCCTTGTGGTGGATAGGTTCGTTCTCGCGTAGATGGCAAAGAGAAAGAATAGTGGACCGGATGTGATTAATTAATGTGATGTGTTGTTTCGGTTGGTATATTCTGGTACGTATGACTTCAACGAGGCCCATCCGAACGAACATGCCTTTTATCCGTTTGGGTCGACAGGGTTCGGCTCATGTCCTTCCCTTTATGGCCACTGTCCTCAACAGGCCGACGCATCGAGTCCGTACGACCAGTGTTATGGCCATTTGATCATTTTTTAAAATCCCAGTCAGGCTTTTGGGCATTTTAAACTCATATATTTAAATATACAATATAAACAATATAATTCAAATAGTTAATTTAAACAAATAATTAGTTAAATTAAATAGTTATTTAGTTCAACCAAATAGTTATTATTACAATTCAAATAGTTTAGCTAGAATGAGATGGTCCACGAACAATTTTATAAAGCAAATAGTTATTATTATAATTCAAAAATAATGAAAATGTATCAGAGATAATACATGTACAGTAGTATTTCCACGTATGCGTAATCAAATCATTTTGGAGCAAAACAATTAATTTGCTGGACACAAAATGCGTTATGGGCTAGTTCAAAGTTGAACCATAAGTCTACAGTGATCTTCAGAATGACTATATTATGCCAACAATTTTAAAAATTATTTGATAAAGAATTCAAAAATTAGTATACAAATTCGAAACACTGCCGTGGTGCTAACCGAGTCCACTTTGAGGGTATCCAAGAGTCAACCTCCTACGACGGATCGCATTGTCAAACAAAAATAGTATATGAAGTGTTGTATGAAGAGTTTGAAGGAGATATGCCCTAGAGTCAATTAATAAAATGTTTTTTTATCATATCTCGTTTGTTCATAATATGTTTTTGTGTCATGCGATAACCGTATTAAGCGGAAACATTAATACGGTGTGATGCGTAAACAATCAGTTCCCTAGTAGACTCTACTATGACTAGTTTCGTTGCATGATCGATGATCGGAGTTTCCCGATCATAGGGCATGGTGTCGAGCGACAATGGAAGTCATATCGTTGGTAGAACGATGTGATGGACATACTCATATTTGTAGGACGTAGTCATTACGCATTCAACTATGAGATCAACTCTTATTGTTATTCCTGAAAGATACTTTGATAGCACCAAACGTCGTATCTTATATAGTATGACAGTAACGGTGATACTTTTGAATATCGGAAGTGAGTAGTTGAGACGAGGGGTCAAGAGCGGGATTTGCCAATCCGCATAGCAGGATAAAAACTCTAGGGCCCACTCGGTGAGATTATGTAGCAAGTGACTAGGTCACGGAGACATGAAATCATACACGAGTAGAAGATAGCGTTGTCGGTAACGAGATCAGCTAGGTATGGAGATAACAATGAACGATACTCGTACACGCTAAGTATCGCTATGGCACAAGGTTTAAAACTTTACGTTCAGGTTTGATAAATGAAAGTCATTCGTTATATCACAGAAATTAGTTCATGGGGTCCAGGCCTACGATTTAGTCGTTGATCAGAGAGGAGTCTCGATCATACCTGTTATTATATCGAACCGCTAGGGTAACACACTTAAGGGGTTTCGACAAGACAACCAGAAAGGAAAGAGATCACCAGGAACGTCCCGGGAGAGGTCCGATGGAGATCGGGCAGCGACGAAATAGTTTTTGGAGCTAAAATAAATTACATATAATATGTTTGATATTAATTAGTGTAATTAATGTCTAAATATGATTTTATATATTTATTTTCGAATTTATTTAGGATGATTTCCCTAAATGGGCCTTCTAATCGAAAGAAGGCCCAAGAGAGGAAAATTCCCTAGGGGAATTCGGTATGGGCCAAGGTGGCTGGCCTAGGTGGGCCACAAGGGGCCCACCAGGTGGCCGGCGCACCAATGCCGCACCAGGCATGTGGGGTTTAGTCCCACATTGCCTGGTGAGCAGGTTGGCTCCCCCCTAGGAGCCTATATATAGAGGGGCACCCCTGGCTTTATAATTCACCAATTAATTTCCCAATTCTCTCTCGATTTCGTGATTCCCTTTGTCGGAGTTACGCCGAGTTGAGAGGGGGATCTCTTCCACCATAGCCTGCTGCCGCGTTGCTGGTGTTCTGGTCCAAGTCTTCCGCTGCTCGTCCTGGACTGGAGCTTCGGAGGCCGTCGTCTCCACCGTACGTGTGTAACGCCCTGCGAGGTGCTGCGCTAGCGGTGCTGGAGGTCTGCTTCCTCTACACGACCTTGAGATCGGCTTCGTCGGTCTGCATCGTCAACGTTCGTGCGGGGACGTAATCCCCGCTTTCGGTCTACAAGGGTATGTATTCCGATCTCCGTTCGTACTACTATATCTGCATAGAATAGATCTTGGCATGTTTTTAGGATATCGTTGCTAGGAAATTTTTTATTTTCTGCCTACAATCCACTTCAGTGGTATCAGAGCCAGGTTTTCGTAGATATAGTTGTACGCTGTTAGAACCCGTGTTTTGCACGGGGGCACCGTTCCTGTTATTTGCTACCCTCTAGCGTGCACTTGTGATTCCAGCGGCATCGAGTTGATGAAGCGGCCCGGACCGATTTTACGCGTACGCTTACGCGAGACTGGTTCCACTACTGTCATACGGCTTGTACCGTATCTGTGGCTAGCGGGTGTCAGTTTCTCTCTCTTTAGTTGTTCTTGCATTTTCAATGGAGGGCCCGAAAGGGATGCTTAAATATGCAGTTATTGGCCATAAGTTCGTAGGTAAGAAGCAGTTATTTTTACGAAAACCCCAGCCACGTAAAATATGGAACATATAAAGTAGAAGCGTCTAACTTTTTTTTGCAGGGGGCAATGTGATATGGTCAAGGTAGATTTATTAAATTGTTTATAAACTGCGGGCGCCAAAAATACCATGGCGCAATGGACTATATCACATGGCATTTACATTTGATGTTATTGTGTGCATCTTATATTGTGTGATTATATATATTAGTATATATTAGTTACGTGGCGGTAGTCATATATAAGATGATCCCTTCAAAATACCACTAGTGTTATTCCTCCAACGAGCACCACCAAGAAAGTTCTACGTTATGAGGCAGGCCATGACGATCGGGTGTCAGACATATCGTCGTTCGCATACAGTGGGTGTAAGCCATGTTGCACAAGCATTACGTGGAGGTTATTGTAGCGAGCCTAGCATATGCAGATATGGCCTCGGAACACAGAGGCCGAAAGGTCGAGCATGAGTCACAAAATTGTTGTGATGGACAATTGTCTTCCCTTGAAGTTATGTTGCCGGCTCTGACGATGAGGGGTGGTGAAATGGACGGGGGTCGTGTAATCGCTTAAACGACCAGGAGGGATGTTCGTTTGAGTGGGAGTTATGTTAGTTGTTTTCTAAAAATACTATAACTCAAAATTATTTTGAACAAAGTCTTATGTTATTGCAAATTCCATTGTAGATGTCTCGCCCCTCGTTTAACCTAGGTCTGTTCCTTGAGAAAGAAAAGCTTAAAACCGATGGGTCTAACTTCGTGTCCTGGTTCCGCGACCTGAAGTCCATTCTTGAAACCCACAAGGTGGCTTACATTCTTGAAGCCCCCTTAGGTAATCTGCCAACCACCGCCTCACAAATTGATAGGATTGTCCTTAAGTTTAAGACGGAGATTTCTTATTTTGTCCATAGTGGCATGCTCTTTGCCATGGAGGCTGACCTGCAAAACCATTTTGAGAACAAGGGTGCTTATGAGATAATCACTAAACTCATGGTTGTTTTTGCACGACAAGTCAAGGCTGAGAGGTTTGAAGCTTCCATGCTTTTCTTCTCAGCCTAGATGGAAGAGCACGGCAATATAAGTGAGCACTTAGCCAAGATATTTGGCAGCGTTCAGCTCCTGAGTGATATGGGAAATGTGATCCCAAAAGATTTGGTTATTGATAGGGTGTTGGTTTCTCTGCCCCCTAGCTATAAGAACGCCATCGTGATCTACGGCATGAAAGGGACGTCAAAACCTCTGTCGGAAATCCTGAAGTTGCTCGAAGTGGCCGAATTAGAAATCAAGCTAGAGAAGATGGTGGTGACCATCGGATCACCTGAGCGCAACTGCCCAAAGTACCTGGAGGACAAGAAAGCTGGCAAGATAGTCGACAAAGAGCAAGGTATATTTGATATACATGTTATAGATGTGTACCTTACATTCGTCCGTAGCAACACTTGGGTAATTGATACTGGTTCTGTTGCTCATATTTGTAACTCTCAGCAGGAGTTGCGGAATAAGAGGCGCCTGGCTAAGGATGAGGTGACGATGCGCGTCGGCAACGGATCGAGAGTCAATGTGCTGGCTGTCGGCACGCTCCCTCTACATCTATCATCGGGATTAGTTTTGGTTTTAAATAAATTTATTTTGTACCATCGTTGAGTGTAAACATTATAAGTAGGTCTTGCTTGTTACAAGACGGTTATTCATTTAATCAGTATCAAACAGTTGTGCTATTTCAATGAATGATATCTTTTATGTTGATGCTCCCGAGAGTAATGATTTATTCTTGTTGAATCTCGATCGTAGTACTCACATCCATAACATAGATGCCAAAAGGTTTAAGTGTAGTGATGATACCGCCATGTATATGTGGCATTGCCGTCTCGGTCATATTGGTGTAAAGCGCATGAAGAAACTCCACGCAGATGGACTTTTGGACTCGTTGGATTTTGGATCCCTCGATACATGTGAACCATGCCTTATGGGCAAAATGAGCATCGTTGAACGGGTGTCGGACTTGTTGGGGGTCATACATACAGATATGTGTGGACCAATGAGCATATCGACACGCAATGGTTATCGTTACTTCGTCACCTTCACCGATGACTTGATTACATACGGTTATATCTATTTGATGAAACACAAGTCTGAAACTTTTGAAAAGTTCAAAGAATTTCAAAGTTAAGTTGAAAATCAGCTTAACAAGAAAATCAAGCACCTCCGATCCGATCGTGGTGGCGAGTATTTGAGTTTTGAGTTTGGCACACATCTGAAGAGTTGTGGCATCGTACCACAACTTACGCCTGCCGGAAAACCGCAACGTAACGGCGTGTCCGAGCGACGTAATCGTACTCTACTGGATAGTGTCCGGTCAATGATGTCTCTTACCGATTTGCCCGTATCCTTCTGGGGTTATGCTTAGAAACAACCGCATTCATTTTAAATAGGGCTCCGTCCAAATCCGTTGAACGACACCGTATGGATTATAGTATGGCAAGAAGCCTAAGTTATCGTTTATGAAGGTTTGGGGTTGTGAGGCGTATGTTAAGAAACTACAGCCCGACAAACTCGAACTGAAGTCGAAGAAAGTCGTCTTTGTAGGATATCCGCGGGAAACCGTAGGATACACCTTCTACAACCAAGCTGAGGGCAAAACGTTTGTCGCGAAGACCGGTACCTTTCTAGAGAAGGAGTTTCTCGCGAAAGGAGTAAGTGGGAGGAAGTAGACCTCGATGAGATCGTTGATCCTGAACTCGAAATTCCGAGTGGCGCAACGGAAGCTTTCCAGAAACGTCATCAACAAATGGAGTGGGAGAAACTGTCGAGGAAAGTATTCTACCTCGTAGGTCTGGTAGATCTCGTATCGCACCAGGATGGTATGGCAATATGCTTTGCACCATCATGTTAATTGAACAAGACGAACCTACGGACTACAAGGAGGCAATGGCGAGTCTAGAGTCCGAGAAATGGCTAGAAGCCATGAAATCCGATATAGGATCCATGTATGATAACAAAGTGTGGACTTTGATGGATATTCCCGAAGGGCGCAAGGCCGTCGAGAATAAATGGATCTTTAAGAAGAAGACCGATGCTGATGGTAATGTGACCGTCTATAAAGCTCGGCTTGTCACAAAAGGTTTCTGACAAGTTAATGGGATTGACTACGATGAAACTTTTTCACCGGTAGCGATGCTGAAGTCTATTTGGATTTTGTTAGCAGTTGCTGCACATTACGATTATGAAATATGACAGATGGATGTCAAAACAACCTTCCTAAATGGAAACACTGAGTAAGAGTTGTACATGGTACAACCGGAAGATTTTGTCGATCCAGAAAATGCTGGCAAGGTATGCAAGCTTCAGCGCTCCATCTATGGATTGAAGCAAGCATCTCGGAGCTGGAATCTTCGCTTTGATGAGGTGATCAAAGGTTTTGAATTCGTCCAAAATTTGGAAGAGACCTGCATTTACAAGAAAATGAGTGGGAACTCGGTTGTGTTCTTAGCACTGTATGTAGATGACATATTGCTGATTGGGAATGATGTGTAACTTCTGAATAGCGTGAAGGATTATTTAAACAGTAAATTTTCCATGAAGGACTTAGGAGAAGCTGCATACGTCTTAGGCATTAAAATCTATCGTGATAAATCAAGACGTCTATTAGCGTTGAGTCAAAGTACTTATCTTGATAAAATACTGAAGCGTTTCGGTATGGAGATGGCAAAGAAGGGTTCTTTGCCGGTTATCAAGAATAAAACATTGCGAAAGACATAGTGTCCGGTAACGGAACAGGCTAAGGCCGAAATGACTAAACATTCTTATGCTTCAGCCATAGGAACGATTATGTATGCAATGTTAAGTACTAGACCTGATGTGTCATTCGCTCTAAGTTTGACAAGCCGTTTCCAGAGTAATCCTGGAATGACGCATTGGATTGTTGTTAAGAGCATTCTTAAGTATCTCAATAAGACAAATGAAATGCTCCTTGTCTATGGTGGTTGTGATGAAGAATTTGGCGTAACAGGTTACGTTGATGCAAGTTTCTGCTCAGACCCCGATGACCCTAAGTCACAGACAGGTTATGTGTTCAAGGTGAATGGAGGCGCCGTGTGCTGGACAAGTGGGAAGCAACCCATCGCCGCGCAATCTACAATGGAGTCGCTGCTTGCAAAGCCGCGAATGAAACTGTGTGGCTGAGGAAGTTCATCATTGAACTTGGAGTGTTCCCGAGCGCGCAAGACCCCGTGATCCTCTTCTGCGACAATACGGGTGTCATTGCTAACGCCAAGGAGCCAAGGTCTCACTCCACCGCCAAACACATTCTCCGACGCTTCCATGTGATATGACAGTACGTACAAGGAGGCGAAGTGAAGATTTACAAAGTGCATACGGATCTGAATGTGGCAGATCCCCTGATGAAGCCTCTTCCGCTTGACAAGCATGAAACACACCAAGTTGCTATGGGTGTTAAGATTGTACCAGTTGTAATCTAGGTTAATTTGTACTCTAGTGCAAGTGGGACACTGAAAGAGATATGCCCTAGAGGCAATTAATAAAGTGAATTTCTTTATCATATCTCGTTTGTTCATAATATGTTTTTGCGTCATGCTATAACCGTATTAAGCGGAAACATTAATACGGGCGTGATGCGTAAACAACCATGTCCCTAGTAGCCTCTACTATGACTAGTTTCGTTGCGCGATCGATCATCGAGGTTTCCCGATCATAGGGCATGGTGCCGGTCGGCAATGGAAGTCATATCATTGGTAGAACGATGTGATGGACATACCCATATTTGTAGGACGTAGTCATTACGCCTTCGACCGTGCGATCAACTCTTATTGTTATTCCTGGAAGATAATTTGATCGCACCAAACGTCATATTTTATATAGTATGACAATAATGGTGATACTTTTGGGTATCAGAAGGGAGTAGTTGAGACGAGGGGTCAAGAGCGGGATTTGTTAATCCGCATAGCAGTATAGATACTCTAGGGCCCACTCGGTGAGATTATGTCTAATGAGTTTGCAAACATGTGACTAGGTCACGGAGACATGAAACCATAGACGAGTAGAAGATAGCGTTGTCGGTAACGAGGTCAGCTAGGTATGGAGATATCTATGCACGATACTCGGACACGCTACATATCGCTATGACAAAAAGTTTAAAACTTTACGTTCAGGTTTGATAAATGAAAGTCATTCATTATATCACAGAGATTAATTTATGGGGTCCAGGTCTACGAGTTAGTCGTTGATCAGAGAGGAGTCTCGATCGTACCTGTTATTATATCGAACCGATAGGGTAACACACTTAACGATTTCGACAATACAACCGGAAACAAAAGAGATCACCGGGAACGTCCCGGGAGAGGTCCGATGGAGATCGAGCAGCGACGAAATCGTTTTTGGAGCTAGAATAAATTATATATAATATGTTTGATATTAATTAGTGTAATTAATGTCTAAACATGATTTTATATATTTATTTTCGAATTTATTTAGTCTGATTTCACTAAATGGGCCTTCTGGTCGAAAGAAGACCCAAGAGGGGAAAATTCCCTAGGGGAATTCGTTGGGGGCCAAGGTGGCCGGCCTAGGTGGGCCACAAGGGGCCCACCAGGTGGCCGGCACACCAATGCCGCACGAGGCATGTGGGGTTTAGTCCCAAATTGCGTGGTGAGCAGGTTGGCTCCCCCGGGAGCCTGTATATAGAGGGGCACCCCTGGCCTTTTAATTCACCAATTAATTCCCCAATCCTCTCTCGATTTCGTGATTCCCTTTGTCGGAGTTGCGCCGAGTTGAGAAGGGGATCTCTTCCACCATAGCCCGTTGCCGCGCTGCTGGTGTTCCGGTCCAAATCTTCCGCTGCTCGTCCTGGACTGAACCTTCGTAGACCGTCGTCTCCATCGTACGTGTGTAACGCCCTGCGAGGTGCTGCGCTAGCGGTGCTGGGAGGTCTGCTTACTCTACATGACCTTGAGGTCGGTTTCGTCGGTCTTCATCGTCAACGTTCGTGCGAAAACGTAATCCCCGCTTTCGATTTAGAAGAGTATGTATTCTGATCTCCGTTCGTAATACTATATCTGTATAGAATAGATCTTGGCATGTTTTAAGGATATCGTTGCTAGGAATTTTTTTTGTTTTCTGCCTACGATCCCCTTCAAGTTTCACAATCAAAAATTGGTGGATGCCAAATACGACATGGACTGGTCCAAAGTAGTTATGGTACTGGGATCAAGATTCATAACTAGTACAGTACAATCGTAAAACCATGCATTCTACCGATGAAATCACGTAATCCATCCAATCAATTTTGACTGTGAAGCCATAGTAACGTACGATATAATTGAGATGTGACTAGTTCAGAGACTCTCAAAGATGGCGGAACTTGTGAGCGTTGTATGTGCCCTATTTACTATGTTGTAAATGAAAACTATTGATATTATGTATTTGTGCTACATATAGTGGTTGTTTTGATCAACTTTTTTACATGCCGCTGGTAGTACATAAATTTCATATATATATATATATATATATATATATATATATATATATATATATATATATATTTCTAGAGTATTCTTTTATATTTGTATGTGTGCTAACATCAACATAATTATTATTTCATCACATCCCACTGTTATATGTGCACATTGTATAATGGCAAAACTCTTAAAAAATTAAGTTACATTTCTAAATAGGATCCTTGTAATCGGGAGGTCATTTCCAGTTCACCTCAGTCTCTACTATATAATATCTCCTAAGGTGTCCGGTACGTCGTGCTAATTTTGCAAAAAAAGACCTTAACAAATTCCAAAATCAACCCGCAGTCCACCCGTCATCCCCTCCGCCCCCTACTCTCTCCTCCCGATGCCTCCCCAATCCCGGCCGCTGCCGCCTCGATCGCTCCTGCTGCCGCGCCGCCGTGCCTCCTCGTGCACCACTCCTCCGCCTCCCCGTCCCTCAACCTCTTCACCCTCCTCGATCCCGGCTGCGCCGCCTTCTCCCTGGCCCTCTTCCACCTCCCCGACCGTCGCCTCAGTGCCCGCCACCCCTTCGCTCGCACCACCGGCGCCCTCACCTCCGACGTTGCCGTCGTCGACGACGCCACCGGCGGTGAGGTCCTCGTCTCCCACCAGCTCTCCGGCGCGCAGGCCCGTCTCCCCAATCCCCCGCTGCCGCACCACCGCCTCATCTTCACCGAAGGCTAGATCCCAACTTGACCTGGGATATTGATCGGCACCAACATGATCTGGTAATATTTGTCCCAAATTAGTCTTTTGTACACACACTGCATCATTATGTGGTCGTCAGTATCTTCTTCCTGTAAGCATAAGTAGTATTGATCCGTTTGTTCCTGATGCACTCCCCTATCCGATGTCCAAAGACTGTATTTCACGGCCAGCAACATGAATATTTTGCATTTTACTGGGGCTCTGCATTTGCAAACACAGTATGCAGTAGCAGACATGTCCAGTCCCTGACAGAGTAATCCATAAGTCCAGCGAGTAGTGTAATTCCTTGTTGAAGACTATGGTCGACATGGATTTCCGCAATCTCGGTCGCCGTTCTCGCCATGGCTGTTCGCTGGTATCGGTCCAAAGATGCTGTTGAACTCCAGGTGAAGCTGCGTGAGTGTCGAGGAGAGTCGGATGACAACCGGTGGGATCGTGCCGGCGAGGTCGTCCTGACGATGGCGAGCTCCTTCATGCCGGTGCAGTTTGTCAGGGATGAAAAGATCGACTCGAGGTCGGTGTTGTTGCGTGGGCTCTTGAAGTACTTCAATGACAGGTACAGAAGCTCGAGGTTTCTCATGTGGCCAAACATGCCGGACGACTGCAGCTCACCTCCAAGATGGACATGATGCTGATTCCATGATCTCCACGGATGGAACAATTAGTGGCAACACTATTGGTTCTATGAAGCTGGAAGATAACATAGTGAGATATAGCCACAAATGGAAGGTATTGTCTGATGAGACCATGAAGGCTCTGCTGTATACTTTCAATGAGCGGTGTTATGTTTGCTGCTTTAGTTGCACTTGCTTGTCATTGTCACATGGTGTAAGTAATTCTGAACCTGCATATGAGGTTGTCCAGCAAGTGTCCTTGGATTAGGAGTAGACAAGAGAGCTCTTCCTGAGACGTGATTACTTGTTGTTTTTGTTGTACATAACATATAAGAAAAATCAAGAACTCGACCTCATGTTTCAGACATAGATAATTATATGTTTATTTATGCAACAATTTGGAGCAAAATCTGTTCTTGTCATTGCTTCAAATTCTTAGGATTTTTTTAGCTCACAGGTGCAGATAATAACACTTTTCTGCATTAGAATCTCTCATCTAAAATCACAAAACAGTTAGTTTATGCCTTTATAGAATTGATTGTGAACTGAACTTACGTTCAGCTCAAAATATAGCAAGTGTTAGCAATCCATACCATGTTAAGTATAACCTATAGATAAATGGTTTTGATTACTGACTATAACAACTTCAGTTACAGATGTCTTTTTTAGCTGACAAGGTGTGCAAATATTAACACTTTTCTGCATTGAAATCTCTCATCTAAAATGACAAACCAGTTAGTTTATGGGAATTATAATGTATGTAGTTCTTCATGTCCGTTGCAACGCATGGGTATTTTACTAGTTTTAGTATTCCCACCCCAATCCTGCAATCCAGTACAAAGTCCTCCATACCAACATTTCAAACATGCCACGTTTCATCCAATTTGATTCGCACAATCCGCTTGAAGATTCCATACGGAGGAGAACGAGAGACCCTCCCTGTAGCTAGCGCACGCCTAGAACCTTCCGGGCACCGACTCCTGCAGCCTGGCCACACCACGGGGAATCCCATAGTACGCAACGAATCCGCTCCGTCCGTCACCGTTCAATCCCTCGCGTCCACGACTCCACGGCCGATTTGCTTCTTCTTCTTCTCCTCTCTCTCTTCTCTCACCGAGCAAGAGAAGAACCAGAAAGAAAAAAAAACTCGCAGCTCACCCCCGCGGACACGGCAGACCCCAATCGGAGCCGACGCCCCCCGACCCGACCGGATCGGCCCTCGATCGAGGCCATGGACGGAGCAGCAGGCGCCGACGGCGGGAGCGGCGAGTCCCCGTCCCCGGGGCCGCTGGCGGCGACGCTCAACATCCGGTGCGCGAACGGCACCAAGTTCACGGTGCGGGCGGACCTGGGCGGCACGGTGGGGGCCTTCAAGGAGGTCGTGGCCGGGAGCTCCGACGTGCCCGCGCCGCAGCAGCGCCTGATCTACAAGGGCCGGATCCTCAAGGACGAGCAAACCCTAGAGAGTTACGGTGCGTGCCACACATCACATGTCCCATACATTTGGAATGGAAAATAAGGTCGCGATTTATGTTTGCTGCGGTGTACTAATTGGCAAGCCCCTTGCGTGAATTGCGAATTCCGTTTATTAGCTGCTTAGCTGTGCGCGTGTTGGTCTTGGCCAGATGCAGCAGTATGTATGCTCACAGCTCATATGTGGTTGGATTGGTTGACGCGGGTAGACTGTGTAGCGTGTTAGCCATATGTATACCGTTGACACACTTGCTTTTATTATTACATAGCGTAGAAGAAGATGAGATGAAGGCAGCTTCTCTTGTCGTGACCCGAAAATAAGCGTTACGGATTTGAGCTTCCGTTACTTGTGCGTGTATACTTGCCTAGTTACACGTGGAATCTTATGTTGTCTCCTGAATTTGCTAGGAGGTGGAGTGAGAATTAACATGTTAGCTTACGGATTGTCATAAGGAAGCTCCAATAGTTTCCTATCTCTGCTTTTTCGTATAGTGTACTTGGTTTTTTTCGTATAGTGTACTTGGTTGTTGAATGTAGTTCGTAGAGTGTATACGCGAGTATATTTTTATCAGTTAATTGCATAAAATTTGCTTTGATTGTAGGGAGTGCGTAAATATAAATGATAATGAAAATGCATAATGTTTTTATCTCCATAAATGGAAGACTTCTTATTTTACAAAATTGGGTCATTGCAACAAGGATTGCTAGAGCTGGGGCATGTTGCTGTATTTATTGACCAATATATTACAGAATCCTGCACACACAAGGCACATACTACTCACTTTATGTTTGCGCTGGGCAAATGCAGGAAACAAATTGCAAAAGAGCGGCATATGCTTAGATACCCTTACATGGATCAAATTCTGTCAAATGTATTAGTTGCATCACTAACATTATTCACAAAAAAACATTACATGCTGTCTTGGGATTTTTATTTGTGGGGAGAGAACCAGTGAATTCTTGTACGAGGCATGTGATAGTTGGATTATTCTGTTCATGGATTTATTGGCTTGGTAGCAATTGCATTATGAATTAAGGATGAGATGAATCGTGATTTATGGTAGTCACAAAGTGCAATTTCTAGAAAAACTGGGCAGGAACACTGCTATTTCTATTAGAAGAATAGCGTTTGTTTATAGGCGTCGTGACATGTTTCTCAAGGGAACAGATTTAAAAGCGATGTTCAACATGTTGAATACTCACAAACTTCTGTATTTGATATTCTCACATGCAGTGGTACAATTGCATTCTTTCTTTGGTAATTTTGACCTGCCATTTAGATGTTTGTGTTACTAAGCATTTATATGCTATAATTGTATCTTTCAGGTGTTGAGACAGATCACACCATTCACTTGGTGCGAGGCGTCGCTCAGCCGGCCGCATCAGGAGCACCTGCTGCAGCTAGCCCCAGAGCTTCAACTATTCCTACCAGTGGCCCTGCAGGTGGTCTTGGAAGCTTATTTCCAGGCCTTGGTGCTACTGGAGCTGCCAGTGGCAGTCCAGCGGGTTTATTTGGGGCTGGACTTCCAGAATTAGATCAAATGCAGCAGCAGTTGAGCCAGAATCCCAACTTAATGAGGGAGATAATGAATATGCCAATGATGCAGAATCTCATGAATAACCCTGATCTAATACGCAATATGATCATGAACAATCCACAGATGCGTGATATTATTGATCGGAATCCAGATCTTGCTCATGTCCTCAATGACCCAAGTGTTCTCCGCCAGACCCTTGAAGCAGCCAGAAACCCTGAAATTATGAGGGAGATGATGCGGAACACAGACAGAGCTATGAGCAACATTGAATCATCCCCTGAAGGGTTCAATATGCTCCGGCGTATGTATGAAACTGTCCAAGAGCCTTTACTTAACGCAACAACAATGGGAGGGGGTGGGGAAGGCACCCCAGCCTCTAACCCGTTTGCAGCTCTTCTTGGAAACCAGGGGTCTAACCAACCCAGCAATCCTGCTACAACTGCTCCAACTACTGGCTCAGAGTCCACAACAGGAACCCCTGTTCCAAATACTAATCCACTTCCAAATCCCTGGAACACCAATGGTAGGTTCAATTTATTTAAAGTTTGTCTGTTTGTTTTGTTGTTTATAATCATATGTTGTAGTATTTCTATTTACACAGCTGTCAATAATTACTCGTGATATTATTTTTATTAACCCAGCTGGTGGTGCGCAAGGAACAACAAGGTCAGGTCTTGCTGGCAATACCAGGACTGGTGCAACAGGTGGTCTAGGGGGGCTGAGTTCAGTAGATTTGAACAGTCTGCTTGGTGGTCTTGGTGGGAATGCAAGAACCGGTGCTGCAGGTGGCCTAGGAGGGTTGGGTTCAGCAGATTTGGGGAGTATGCTTGGTGGTCCACCTGATGCATCTCATTTGAGTCAAATGCTGCAAAACCCTGCTATGATGCAGATGATGCAGAACATTATGTCTGACCCACAGTCAATGAACCAGGTACAGTATTTTCCAAGACTACGATTTTGGAGATGACCTTGTTTTTTCATTCCGTAATGTTTGCTTGTTCACAGTTGCTTAACATGAACCCAAATGCACGTAACTTGATGGAATCAAACAGTCAGGTAAGGGATATGTTCCAAAATCCAGAATTTCTTCGCCAGATGACATCCCCAGAGGCTTTGCAGGTAAAGTCTGTAGTGATTCAAGTTTACAGCTGTTCCCATATTTCTGATGACTAATTATTTGCTCCCTTCAGCAATTACTCTCATTCCAGCAGACACTATCATCACAGCTTGGTCAACGTCAACCTAGCCAGTAAGTAACTCAGCTCAGTAGTATCTTTATATTACCTCCATTAAATTGAATGAAATGGAGATTATGCTCTGAAATTATGTATTTGTTGAGTCATATATTTTCTCTTAATTTAGGGATGGTAACCTAGGAGGCAACGGCACAGGTAATTCTCTTTGATTATTATGTTTTCTATGCACTGTCTTTTCTTCCTTGATATGGATAAATGTGCCTGATTTGATGCGAATGGTCCCAGAGTTTCCCTTATGTTGCTTGTAGTTAATCTCCAGTGTTAAGAATTGCTTTTCTACGCACTCTGCTTGGTTCATAATCTATTTGGTTCATCAAGTTTCTGTTCTGCAATGTGTTACGGTATACTGTTGTAGCATCACAATAAATTACCATTTGTTCAGTGTTAACTTTAAACTACTGAGGTGCTTTTGCAAGTAAATTACTGAATTGCTTAACATTGGAAGTTGATGTTCTTAGAATCATTTGGCATACAGTCAATTATTCATGCGTTCATGATTCTGTATCATTTGATGTGTGTCAGCAACTTTTTGGCACATCCAATTGAAAATGGGATGCGTATGGCCAAATAATGTTTCATTCATTTGAAAAACAGAATGTAAACTGGTAGTTCCGTAGGCCTTTAGACAACCACTCTGGAGCCATTTAGGTCAACATGTAATCTCTCTTATCTACTGTCCAACTGCTTTGGTGTGACCCGAGTAGTGAACACAAGTTTTATGTAGTCATGACCACAGACCGCTCAGTTCTGGAGCAAAATTAAATATGCAGTGCAGCGATCATTAGTTCTGTCTAGACATTTTACATTTTATTATGTCTTCCATTGAGTAGTTTCTGGACAAATACAGGCACACAGGGAAATGTCAACCTGGACACCTTGATGGGCATGCTTAGTGGGCTTGGTGCTGGAGGTGGCTTAGGTGTACCAAATGCCTCCAATGGTTTGTATACACTTCCATTTTGAGAAATTTACTGCTCTTATTGCCTTCTGTCAGTTGATGACAGCCCCCTTGTCAAATTCAGTGCCACCGGAGGAACTCTATGCGACACAACTGGGTCAGCTCCAAGAAATGGGTTTCTTTGACACCGCGGAGAACATCCGGGCGCTGATGGCCACTTCTGGGAATGTACATGCTGCCGTGGAGCGCCTTCTTGCGAATGGGAATTTTGGCCAATAGATAAAACGAGCCAGACACTGCCCGTAATATCATTGTTTCTGTTGCCCCATATTATCTGGCAGTGTCTACAGCAAAAAAGATGGAATAATATCAGAAGTTCTTCAGCCATTAACTCTTCTTCCGTACATTGTTGTCATGCCTTTGTTTTTACAGTGTTGTATTGACAATTTGGATTGATGTAAATACATATCAGATCATCTGATGTTGCCGCAAAAATCATGTCTAGCTTATTAACCTTCACCTCTGTCACTTTATACAGCAAATTACCAATGGATTTGCATGCATAAACAATATGCTACAAAACTACCTAAAAACGTGTTAACACCCCTTGGCCACCCCCAACAATCTAATTTCCTTCGTAACATCCCTTATATTCATGCTTATAATTAGCAGTTCTACACCATTTTGGCTCCTCCAACTTTTTAATGCCCCCTCCAATACTGAGTGCTGGCTCCGTCCCTGTATCACCCGTTAAGGAAGAACTAAGACAACAACTTCACCCACTTTGTCGTTTATGTTCCAGATGAGCAGTAGTGTAGGAATAGCAGCACCATATGCTGATATGCTTGTCATGTCTCTAAACGTAGGTCCCCTGATAAAAATGCATAAGCTTGCTCATCTGCTTATATTCAAGTCTTCTGCTGTTGTTTGCCATCCATACATTATGCATATACATACAGGGTTTTAGCAAGCTGCTTGTGATTAGTATTTTCATTTTGTTACAATGTAGTACATTTGAGGACTTACGTTTTCATGAGAAAGTACCTAGTTAGTTCTCACAGATGAGTTGGGTGAATTGTGAAGGGTGAATTGTGTTGCTGGCCACCAAATTTTACTTGAAACTTTCGTCTGCATCCTTTTACTTAACAACTTACAATGTTGTAAACTGGCCAAAACATTGAATCCCTAAGCTTCAACTTTTAATTTTGTTGGACTCTTCTGTCATTGCTTTGTTTGGATAAGAGAGAGGACCCATGCCGTTTATTCTTCATCGATATGGTGAAACTAATGGACGGTCGACCTGCCAACATCTTAGATTATTTTACGTGAAGTTTTTTATCGAGAACCATGGGGGGCTTTCATGCCCCACCATTTATTGCATTACTCGTGAAGGGGTTTACGTGAAGTTTCATAAGACATAAACTTGTTGTGTGAATTTGGTTAAAAATAACATTGTGTTAATTAATAAAAATACCTAAACGATGATCGATTGGTTGTTTATAGCAAACGGATGTGTCATTTCAGAAAAAAATAAGGTTTGTGTTATCTCAAATGTCAAATTGTAAAATTGGAAGTACAAGGACCCAGCGACGCCATTTCCTTGCACATTACGTAACTACTTTGTTCGGATTAATACTGGCTCCTCATTTGTAAACCTGCTACTGAATTTTCTACAGTCATGCTTATTGCTTGCATATGTTGCAGTTTATTTTTAGGAGAGTGTGTAAATGGCGCAACCGCGCAATAGATTTAGCAAGCTCAAAACATTATCGCTGAATGAGTGGTGCGCCGAGCCTAACTTTGGCCCTCTACTTTAGTTTCTTCAGCAGTCACCGATTCTGGAAATGCTTACCCTTGAAATTTCCAAGGTATATGTTGTCTAAGCATGAGAGATTATTTCCTATTGGCGTCAAGATGCACCATTGGTACATTTTTGTTTAAGTTTACAGACAAGGCCGCGCGTGGTCGAAGACGATGAAAGCTTTCTTTGTACCACATCTCAGGGTGGTTGAAATTATATGTGAGGAGAAAGCTGAAGCTGGTTCACAGATATTTGAAGGTCCTGAGAACCTGTGGAGCTGCCCCTGAGATAATTAGCATCCAACAGAACTGCTGATCTTTGATAAAAACCGTGTGATGCCAGTGGATCGTCCACTGTGGATGGACTGTCTCTTTGATCTTTGATCTTTGAGATAACTATACTTTCACGAAATCTACAGCTGGAGTCTCGCCGTTCATTTTAGTTTTTGTTGAGAGAACCGTTTAATTTAGTTGGGAGCTGGTCTAACAATCGAGCTAATAACTGTATCCGAGTAAGCAGGCATGCCGCACGGATATACACCGAACTTACGCATATATCAACTTTTATTTGTTCTTACATACTGATGCGACTAGCTAGTAAACACGAGTTCACACGCACACATCTGACAGATCCAAGCACTTATTTATTGCTAACTCAGTGGCTAGCTCCACTGTGCATCTGTCCATGGCTCCAAGCTCAGTCGATGGATCGATCAGGCGCGCGCGGTCGAGCCGCAGGAGGAGCAGTCACAGGCCTCGCCGCAGGAGCAGGTGGCCCTCCTGTTCTGCCGCCCGGACGGCGTGCCCTCGTGCCCGCACGCGCACGGGTTGCAGCCGCAGTGCTCACCGCAAGTGCACGTCGTGTGCCCCGCCGAGGCGCCGCTCCTCGCCGACGTGCACCGGCAGTCCCTGCCGCCGGGGCACGGCACGGCGCACCCGCACTTGTCGTCGCAGCCCATCTTCTCCGGCTCGTCGTCCGCCGCTCGCACGTAAAGTGTTCTTGGTTTACTACTCTACTGATCAATCTGGTCGCTGGATGGCAGAACGCGGAGCTGTAGTCTGTGAGGGTGAGCTATATGAAGACTGGAGTTAAGCGGCGGCACATCTTCCAGACGTACGGACTTCCGGCAGGTGGCCATGGGAGAAGGACGCGTGGGTGCAGGGCAGGCATGCTCAGTCTCTGTGTGGCACGTCGAGGTACGACGGTACGAGGTACGACGTGACAGAGTAGACGTGTGCAAGAGCCAGAGCTGGGATGTCTATCTGGTGCTTGGATTACGGTTCGCGGTTCTTCAGTTAGATCGCGGGTTCAGTCGGTTGGTCGTATGGTTTTAAAATATAAAACATGAAGAAATATTAAGAATCTTTTTGAAAAGGAAAGGTATTTAATTTGTACGCGTAGGCTATGACATGAACATCGCATACACTAGTTGGACAACAAAGTTGTACTGCTTGCGCGCGCAGTGGCGAAGCTGGTGAAAAAAAACATCGGGTTCATCTCTTATTATTATAGTGTAGTATTCCAATAATTAGCAATTTCACAGTCTTGTTTAGTTTAGGTTTGATGGATATCGTTGGGTTCATGTGTAAACCCACTGGTTCTATACCAGCTCTGTCACTGTATGCGCGATGTGGTTAACACATGGTTTTTTCGATACAAATGTTTTTCATCCGATTGTTCTCGGTGTGCGGGCGTGCCCGGTTCAAGGCACTTAATAAACTGAGAGGGTTCAGGTTCTTTCTGATTCAACCGACAGTCCGATCCAGTTTTCTAACTAGCTTGGAAGTTGAGGCAGTGGATAACAGGTAGCTTTCTAGAAAGTAATAAATAAGATTTAGATCCAGTGTCATAAGAATTTAAATGAT
Organism: Poa annua; assembly: GCA_026929855.1. Taxonomy (NCBI): domain Eukaryota; kingdom Viridiplantae; phylum Streptophyta; class Magnoliopsida; order Poales; family Poaceae; genus Poa; species Poa annua. Next base: position 69,506,927 of record CM049431.1, on the reverse strand, counting down.
ACATTAATATTTGTATTTACATGCATGAGAGAGATGAATGAAAGAGAGAATGAAATGGGATCTAATGTAAGAACCAACCGTAACCTGCTACTAAACACTTTGTGAGAGTATAAAGTGAATTAACTATTACTAAAATTATAAAGAAGTCTATTTTTATAGTCAACCACAAGTAGAAAAAATGCCTTTAGTCCCGGTTTATCAACCGGGACTGCATAATCGGTACTAAAAGGTCCAACCTTAGTCCCGGTTCAGTCTGGAACCGGGACTAAAAGTCGCGCGGCTGGAAAAAGCTGTGGCTAGGCTGGATAAAACCCGCACATATTTTTTGGAATTTGTATTTTTGACTTTTTTCTCTATTTCAAATATTTGAATTATTTGTCAGTTTAATCTCTAATCCTAATCTCAAGTCGCTCATACTTGAAGGGAATATGTCGTAGAGGCACTTAATAAACATAGTTTATTGGTAATATCTCAATTGTTCATTATATGTTTTATACCATGCTATAACTGTATTAAGCGGAAAACTTAATACAGGTGTGGTAGATAAACAACCAGGTCCCAAGTAGACTCTACTAAGACTAGTTTCATTGCGCCATTGATGATCAAGGTTTTCCGATCATAGGGCATGGCGCCGATCGGCAATGAAAGTCATATAGTTGGTGTAATGATGTGATGGATGATCAAGGTTTTCCGATCATACGGCATGGCGCCGGTCGGCAATGAAAGTCATATAGTTGGTGTAATGATGTGATGGACATACCCATATTGTAGGATGTAGTCATTACGCCTTTGACCGTGAGACCAACTCTTATTGTTATTCCTGAAAGATACTTTGATTGCACCAAACGTCGTATGTTATTTAGAATGACAATAACGGTGATACTTTTGGGTATCGGAAGGGGGTAGTTGAGACGAGGGGTCAACAACGGGATTTGTCAGTCCGTATAGCCGAATAGATACTCTAGGGCACACTCGGTGAGATTATGTCAAATGAGTTTGCAAACATGTGACTAGGTCACCAGCTGACATAATATCATAGACGAGTAGAAGATAGCGGTGTCAGTAACAAGATCATGCTAGGTATGGAGATTTCAGAGAATGATGCTCGTACACGCTAAGTATCGCTATGACAAAAGGTTTAAGACTAGACGTCCAGATTTGATAGATGAAAGTCATTCGTTATATCACAGGGATTAATTCATGGAGTCCATGCCTACGAGTTAGTCATTGATTGGAGAGGAGTCTCGATCATGTCCGTTATTATATCGAACCGCTAGGGTAACACACTTAAGCGGTTTCGACAAGACAACTGGAAAGGAAAGAGATCACCGGGAACATCCCGGGAATGGTCCGATGGAGATCAGGCAACGATGAAATAGTTTTCGGAGCTAGAATAAATTATATATAATATGTTTGATATTAATTAATGTAATTAATGTTTAAATATAATTTATATATTTATTTTTGAATTTTTAAAGCCAGATTTCCCTAAATGGACCTTCTAGTTGAAAGAAGGCCCATGAGGGGGGGGGGGGGGAAGCTTCCCCCCAAGGGAGGAGGGCTGGTTCAGCCAGCCCCTAGTGGGCCACATGGGGCCCACTAGGGCCGGCGCACCTCCCAAGGTCGTGGCTGGTGTAAGAGTAGTCCCACACCGTCCGGCTGGTGAGGTTGGATGCTCCCTTGCCCCTTTATATAGAGGGGCACCCCTGACCTTTTAATTCACCCAATTAATTCTCGATTTCTCCTTGATATCGTGATTCCCTTTGTCGGAGTTGCGCCGAGGAGGATGAGAGTTCTCTCTCCACTATAGCCCGCTGCCGGACTGCAGGTGTTCCGGTCCAAGTCTTCCGCAGCTCGTCCTGGACTGGAGCTTCGGAGGCCGTCGTCTCCACCGTATGTGTGTAACGCCCTGCGAGGTGCTGCGCTAGCGGTACTCGGAGGCCTACTTCCTCCACCCGACCTCGAGGTCATCTTCGTCGCCATCGTCACGCCGAGTTCTTCGCAACCTAGAGGTCGGCTACGTCGTCTTCGTCGTCATCGTCACGCCCTGCGAGGTGCTGCGCTTGCTAAGGAAATAACTTTTAATAAAAGTGTGTAGGATAAGCATATGCGAGATAGAGATAACTTAGGTAGGATGATGAGGAGGTATTATAGGCTAATAACAACTTGTGTAGCAATTGTGAGAGATTGTGTGAGGTTAGCACTTAGTTGGAACACAATTGGTAGCATGCATAGTAAGCGAGTTAGATGACATTTAGAGCTAGATAGCTGCTACTCTAGATCACTTTGGCGTAGTTTATCTTGTTGCATGTGGTCAACTGGGGTAATCACTTAGACAAGAGTAGACTCCTATAGCTTATTATACAACGGTAGAAACCTATATACTACTATATGTGTGCATCCTATTATAATCTATAGAAGCCTTAGTACGAGAGATGTTATACTCGAAGTGCTATGTTATAGGCTTTACTTATGCATGTACGCATATCATTTGGATTTCTTGGATTTTATTGGTTCTTTGTGTGACTAGATCTATTCAGGAAGCTTTGCTTGATGTGCAAATGCATGTTGCATCACCAAGCTATGGCTTAATGTTATAGATCTAGATAGAATAGGAATTCGTGTAAGGAAGAGACGAGTTCCAAGGGTCAAGCTGAAGACCTGCATGAAGATGAAGACTTGCATGAAGATGAAGGGTTATGACTCTAGAATTCTTTGTTATGCATTCTTGGTTATGATTAGCGTGGTAGTCTTCCGAGGGGTTTGTGTGACCGGTGTTCCCGGCACGCCTGCAGCGCAATTCTGCATGGGAGTGGTACCCCAGTAACTCTCGGCTAACATGTCTAAGAGCACATAACAGTTGTGTATAACTACGAATTCCGGGATTCGCCAGAAGTATTGGCATCAGAAGAGACGAAGGACCTTCTAGCGGGAAGATTGTTTGGAGAATTTACCTCGGATATCCACAATTGAGTGGGTACACCGCAGATTTCCTTGTGAGATCATATAAAGGTAAATGTAAGGTATACAAAGACCATGATCCCAACCCTAAGACCCATGTTGGTACACCCGAAGTGTGGAAACCATTACAAAAATCTAAGGAGGGGAGTAAATAAAGGAGTAGATTTGAAGTGGTGATTGACAAAACCAAGTTGTTGAACTGCTTTTGTCAGTAAAGGGCATTCCTTGGTTCCAAATTAGAAAATGACAGGAGAAGTGGGTAGGAGAAATCACCTAGTAAACCATATTAGAAGATCACTTTGCATCACTAGGATTAGTGTATGATTAAGATTCCAGATGACACGGGAAAAAGGAAACCCGACTAAGTAAGCTTTTGGAAGTAAATCTTCTCGACCATTCATATTAGGGTGGATTTGGTATAGTGTCATTACCAAGGTTGGTTGCAGAATAAGTAAAGGGTACCTTAGTAAGACTTCCTAAACCGTAAGTACCTTCCAAATGGTAGGTCAGTTATTACGTGAAGAAATTTAGTTAAAGATATTAATAGGACTAACAAGGATTTGATAAAGCCTCGATCCAAGGAGATTTTCAATAAGACATGCCTAGAAGTGGAGTATTCCAAGAAGGAATCACAAAATCTATGGAATTGACAGTTAGTTATCGCTAAGTCAAAAGAGTACTCAAGGGAAAATATGGATTTGGGGATACACCAATTACCTCCATTGAGGATCAAAACGAAGTTCGAGAACTACCAGCTTATATACAAGACGGATCCACAATCCGAAACGTAAGAGAGTACGAACTTCGAGGACGAAGTTTAGTTTAAGGAGGGGAGACTGTAACATTCCAGAACTTAGGGTCCAGAAATAGAGTGGACACAGGAGTGTGCATTGCATTCATGCATCAGAAAATCCGGATAATTTTCGCGCATTTAATTTTCAAAACACTAAGTGATTGAAGTTTCACTTGAGTTGGTGGAATTGAAGTAGATCATCAACTTGAGTGTTATAAACTTCGAGATGATCTTGGCTTAAACCTTATTTTGGGGTAAAGAGATACACGATGAGAGGTTACACTAAAGAAAACAAAACTTGTTACATCTAAACAATATTTAGGAGTTAATGACCAAAACAATTGTTCTTAGTTATTCTCTGATCATCTATTCTTATCAATTGTGCTAGACATATTTCTAGTACATGGAATCCATGACAGTCTTGATTACCAAGATGAATCACCTAAATCTTAACCTAGATCTTCTTCCCTAACCTAGACATCTTATTTTCTTGTCTCCCAATCTTCTTGGAGGCATCAATCAGAGAAGTTATCAATAAAGGAGGAAACACAACCAGAAGTATTACAGGAGAATTCCTTAGATGGGCATAGGAGTGTTATGCCAATCTATCATGAAGAATTGGAAACTCTTTTATCATCAACCATCTTTATTCCTCAGGAAATGGTATGACATTACAAGGTTTGTGTTATATAGAAGTAGGTTGATAACAAGCTTTGCAACCTTGTTGACAACTCATTTTTGTATGCACAAACAATGAAGTGCCATATACATATGAATAAGAAGGATTTTCCACTTAACACTGCAGCTATCATATCACCATAAGACATAACTTAGGCGGGTTATCTATACCTTGTACTTATAGGGACATCTACTCATGTTTCCACATGATGTAGAGATGAGGTGTCATATGTCAAAGTCACAATGGCAATGTTCCATCTTTAACATGAAACTTAATGCCCTCATTGTGCATACTCTTCTTAGGATTCACAATGATCCATTTTGTTATTTCCATCAAACCTTAATTTGGTGTGGTTAGAAATACTTAAATCACCATACCATCAATTGGTGTATTCAAATATTTCAATATCTTAAAGTCCATAATTTAGATCATTTAGTAGTTGATGGAAACAATTTATAAGAATAAATAAGGCCATAGAAATAATTTCCCATGGTTATAATGCACCATAAAAACAAATAATTGGAAACCATAAATGGAAACAAATTGGGTATATATATTTTTATACATAATCTTTTAACAAAAACCTCAAATTAATTTAATTGGAATTATAACATATAAATATTTCCATGTGCGTAATATGCACTACCAAAAATTATTTAAGTAAAAGATATTCATGAAAGAAAGATAGCAAATAAGGCCAAATTCAATTTATGTGATAGAAGAATTCAAAAACTAAACCAAATATTAAAATATATCAAGGAGACAAAAGATTTAAGTGGAAATAAACATGTAATTCAAAAATAAACATTTCAGGACCTCTCTGTAGATTTCAAAATAAAAAACAGACCCAAAACAGAAACCAGGGGCCTGTTTCAACTGTTTCTGTAGTTTCCCGGAAATCCAGGGGGTTTTCTGCAAATCGGCGTTTATTTCCCTTTCTTCCTCCTCGCGCTAGAAGGATGCGCTGCGCCGTGTCGCTGCTTCCGACCTGCCGTGCCACTCCCTCTTTCTTCCCTCGCGAGGATAAGGTCGCGGAGACGCCGTCCGCATCACTCACTCCTCCCATTCGCGCCTCTCTCTTCTTTCCTCTCTCTCTGTTTCCCCAAACAGCAAACCCTAGCCGCCTCCGTACGCCGGCGATCCTCGACGATTCCGGCCACCCCGTGCCAAAGAGGGCAGTTCTGGAGGTTCGCCTCTTCTTCCACTCCATCCTCGTCGAGTCGTTCGTGCAGGGGAGCTCGGGAGATGGGGAATCGGAGCTTCTCCTCCAACTCCGGCCGCCGGCATTCTCGGACAAGTTCATCGCCGTCCGACCTTTGTTCGCTGCACCGAGCCTCGCATCGCACTCAGGGTGAGCTTGTGCACCTCCCTACTCCATCTGTTCATCTTAAATCGCGCGGAACTCGTGGCTCGCCGTCAGCCGAGCGCCGTCGCCACAGTTTTGCTCGCCGCCGGCGAATCCGGTGACCATTTGGTCATCCGGGCAGCTCGGTAGACTCGCCCTTAAGCCCTCCTTTGGGTAAGATGATAGTTCATCTCGAATTCATGCGGCATCAGTCGAATTCGTGCTCAACCGAGCCGGATTCCAGTCGCTGACGTCACATGACGTCAGCATCCTAATTTAAATAATTTCCGGTAATTAAATTAGAAACGGATGAGTGTATGACATGTGGGACCTCATGTCAGACTTTTATTATTTTGGTAAATCATTTCTGTAAATATTAAAGTTATGACAGGTGGGCCCAACTGAAGGGGTTACGGTGCAGAAAACAATAATTTTTCTAGCGAACGAAACCCTAACTAGCCAGGATCTATCTATCTAGTACATGCGATAACGGTGGCGGAACGGGTTACATTACCTCCATGTAGACCGATAGCGGGGATTACGCTCCCGCACAAGCGTTGACGATGAAGTCGTACGTAGCCGACCTCGAGGTCGCGAAGAACTTGCCGCGATGTCGAAGTCGACTACGCCAGGGTGTCGACGATGATCTGCGTCGACGGGCGTCGGGCGGAAGAAGGCAGAGCGCCAGCACCGGGGCTGGTGCGCCGGCAGCAGAGGGGAGGGAGGCGCGGCGGCTGCAGGGGGCGAGACGACGTCGCCCAAGCTCCTCAAAAGAGTAGCCTCCGAGCACTCGCAAACATACGGAGCTTAGCGACAACTCCCGGTCATTCAGATCCAGCTGAAATCGCAGGAGTAGATCTTATCTGGAATCCCGCAGAGCAACGGCGCTCTGCGGTATGGCTTAGGTGGAGAGAGACCCCCTTTCCTCAGCTCGGCGCGGCTCCAAATTGGGAACCACGAGATCGAGAGAGAAATCGGGAATTAATTGGATTTTCCTATGAATTAAATCAATTAATATGCCTTGGTATATAAAGGGGGAAGGGGGTGTGCAAACCCCTTGGCTCCCCCATGTGGGACTAAAGGAGGAGAGGGGAGGGGGGGGGGGGGGTTCGGCCGAACCCCCCTTGGGCTTGTCCCACTCCTAGTCCAACTCGGACTAGGAGGCCCAAGCCTTCCCCTTCCTTGTGGGGTGCGGTTTCCCCTTCTTGGGCCCTCTTAGGGCCCATGTAGGTGGGAGCCCCCTTTTTCCTTTATTTAATTAATATTAAATTAATATAAAATCCCATTAATTCATAATTAATATATTTATATATAATTCAATATCCCATGACTCCGAAACCATTTCGGAACCACCCGAACAACTTTCGGACATTCCCGGAACCATTCCATACCTCCCCGGAACTCCTTCCGGACCACCAAAACTCTTTCCGGATCATTTCTCTCTCTCCAACAAACTCCTATAAAGTTCCAGAACCTATCTCCTAGCGTCGCTAAGACCTTAAGTTTGTTACGCTACGGTTCGAGAACACTCCAGACATGGTCGAGACACTCCGCTCACCAATGATCGTCAGGGATACCTGGAAATATATGACGACCCCTGTGCATTCTACGAATATCGTCGTTGAACCATAAATATGATATTCATTCCCTTTGTCTCTGTGATACTACCTTGTCCGAGATATGATCATAGACACACCGATGACTTAGCTGTATCTCGTTACCGACGAAGGTTATTAACTCGTCTGCGATATTACATCTCCATGACCTAGTCATAAGCTGCGCAGCTATATAGATGCAATATCACCGAGTGGGCCCAGAGTATCTTTCCATTACAAGAATGAACAAATCCCGCTCTTGATCCTTACGTCTTGATGCTCTTTCGGAATACCCAAGATGGACACCGTTATTGTCATGCTATATAAGACACAACGTTTGATGCTCTCAAAGCACTCCTACGAAGCATCAATAAGTACGGTCTCACGATCTAAGGAATAAGCTATCATACTCTTATCTATTGCAAATGACAAACATCGTAATACGATCTTATTGCAATACTTCGCGTATGTCCACCACCTTATTCAACTAACAAGATGACCCCATTGTCAACCGACGTCATTGTCCTTGATCGGGAATCTCGATCAACTGTTGCCCAATGGACTAGCTCATATAGAGGCTTGCTAGGGACCTGGTTGTTTATGTATCACACGTGTATTAATAATTCCGATTAATACAGTTATATCATAATACATAAACCTATTATAAACTTATGAGATAATGCAATAAATACAACTTATTTATTTGCCTCTAGGGCATATCTCCTTCAGTCTCCCACTTGCACTAGAGTACAAATAAACCAGCTGCATTTTACTTTATCAAAATCTCTTATCAAAAAAGAATCATTTGATAATGCTTTCTTGTGGAAGAGTGTTACTGTACAATCCATGATTGTACATGCTTTTGCGATTCACTGACATCAACTTGCTTGATATCACAATGTTGTCTAACAACATACATACAAATACCGTAACTAAGTGAGACTTCTGTTTCCCAGCGCTTACTCTGATTATACTAACCAGATAACTGTCCTGAAAAACACACTCAGCCATACAGAGCCCCTTGTAACAATTACAAACTCGCGATATCTACAAACTTTCACACCAATGCAGAAAACTTGACATTCTAATGTCAATCCAACAACTAACACACCTCTACTTCCAGTAAATTCTAAATTTACTTTTACAACTGCTCTTCTTCCAAGAACATCGGTTATATTTCATCGAGCAGATAATATGGTTTCTGTATGATGTCTTATATTACATAATAGACCCACATGTCATACAACCATTACTTTTATGCATCATTACTCTTAATGATCAATTGGATTCCAAAGGACCATCCTTTTGATTCTATTCTGACTCCTCAGATATAATCCAAAACAACTCGACTAACTATTTAAAATTCCCGTTCTATTTCAAAATAGACACTAACTTTCAAATAGTTTCACAACTTCATCCTATTCTATTGGTACAGTTTCACAATGTGTTAACCACACAAGATGAATTCGACTCCTACTCAAATTATGTCTCCACATATTTGATAACACGAGCTCCCACTCAAAACTTGTCATCCACATATTTGAGTTCCTGAGCTCCCACTCAAAAATATGCTCTTTACATATTCCACCTGAGTGAACCAACTATGACTCCCACTTAAATCGACATTTTGGTCAAACCAAAATCATTGATCTGCTATCAATTCGAATTTAATACAAACTACAGTATTACATTAATACAAAACCCTCAGACTTCAAGCATGTCTACATAAATGTAGTCAACAAAATTTGATCTTGTCCAAGACACATTTCTTGACAAGACATGCTACCACGTCTTTCTTATAGTCACATTTATCATATAACACCTTATATGACGAGTAAACAATCTTATTCCTCTAATAAGAATTGCAGCAACAATTACTCTCTTAATCCTTTCAAATGTAACTTTGGATTTCCAGGCTCGAAAAGCCTCTGTTCGTATTCCTATGTTTTCTCAACTTTCTTTGTATTCATAAAGTGCACCTTGATCTATCAACAAGATCCGAAACATTTAATACAGTGCTGTGACCTGGCAGCAATATTAAACATAACATCACTTTATTTAGAAGTTTATTTCATGAAAATATTATGATCTTTATGAAGAGGATTGCAAGCAGAAAACAATTTTCTAGTCTCCCTCACTCTTAATCACTAAACTTTCATTAGCAGACATATACTCTTTGGAACACTTTCCAACATAGGTCTGACACTTTATTCCAAACTTCTAATTCCAATCCATAAACCATAATTCGAAAATCACCTTTTTCTCGGAATTACATAGACAACAAACTGAATTTTGTTTCTAATTTGTTTTGGAATACACTCTCATCCAATGCGAGCAATCTACAAAGAACCACTCATGTATATTCCGAATTATCGCATAATCATATACATGTCGACACTACTGTCGATCCTACGAATTCTCGTTGAGAAAAATATCTATTTTCTAAAGTGGACATCGACCATAATGTTTCGAACATATTAGGAGACTCTAAGACTGATTCTGACACACCACACTTTATTTAAAATAGAGCATGATCCCCACATATCACTATATATGACATTATAATTTTGTGAAGCAAATTTTCACAAGTCTCTTGCGTTGAAAACATAATTCAAAAATATTGTCCTTTGATCGAATTTTGTGAATACAATGTTCACTAATCTTTCTTCTGAAAAAACCCCATTTGATCTATTATCAAATTAATCTCAGACTCCACAATTTATCGGGCAAATACTCCTATTTACAAAAGTCATGGAGTAATTCGGATCAAGCAATAAACACCATTAATTTATCATTAAAAAATGACACTCAATTAATTTCCGCTAGTACTGCAACTTCAATACTTGATTTCAAGCTTAATCAATTCAGCACTCGAAATACTTAAATGGACCAAAACATCCATTACTTCTTTCATTGCTTTTATGACTAAACTCGACGGTGTTTGTTCTAGCAATAGAACCTTTGTTCATGGGACAAGCTATTTTATCATTTCTACAATTATGAATACTTATCATACAATCAATGCAACTGAGATGTGGAATCTTTATTCATAAGATAAAACAACTGACTTGTTCCATAACATAAAACAACTGAACTTGTCTTATTACATGAATAACTTTGTCTTGCAACAATCAAGACACACACTCGCTCACTATTATAAAAGATCGTATCAAAAACTATTAATGATAACTATGATAACTTGAGGACGTGAACACCAAAAGGCCATCAACTCCTTGACTACCAGCTTCAGCGCCAGGTCACATCAAACTGCGCCGCATATATGTGATAATCAGGACCTGTTTCACAAACAGACCAAGTATCAAATACTTCATCATATACCAAGGGCGAATTCATAATTCTGCATATATCAAATAGATACCTGTAGCATCGAAGATCTCTCCTTCGATGGAATCAACCTTCAGAGACTGGAACTCACGTACGAACTTGTAGAAGTTCATATCGTCGGCTTTCAAAATGTACTTGCGCACATGCTTCTCATAGCTAGGAGGTAGAGATATCAGGACAGTCCGAATGGCACAAGAATCTGCCATCTAGTAATCGAAGACCATCGTCAGCTGGAAGTAGATGTCATACAATCTCTTCAAATGTGTCTTCAGACAGGTATGCTCCTCCATGTGAACGGTCTGGAACATTCTAAGCTGCCTGAATTGCTCACGCTTTAATTCATCCCCGAAGTGCGTCTTTATCGCATCCATCATGACGCTTGGCTCCTTGCGTCGAAACAACTCTTTCAACTCGGGTGCCAGGCATACGGTCATGGTGGTCTCCACTTCAATGAATATGTCTCGACGCCTACGGAAATCATCTTCCTCCTCCTCGCTAGCAGAATCTCCTGGTCCTCCTCCTAACGGTTCATCGAGAACATATAGAATGTTGTTGTGTTCGAGAATGTTTCTAAAACCCATGTACCATCTGATGAAGCTGGACCCGTCGGCTTCTAATGTAGCATCCGGGCTCTTGAGGAAGTAACCGAAGTATAGTTGCGTAGTCTACAGATGTGATCACAAAAGGGGTAAGGTTAAGTTTATAATATGCAGGTGAGTTTTAGTTTTGCAATCTTATTATCTAAAAACACACCACACCAAGATTATTATCCCTAAAATAATAATGGCGATTACACGACCCTCATCCACCACACTACCCCCGATCATCACGGCCGGCAGCATAGCTTCAAAGGTGGACATAAAATGTCGATCATAACAACTCTATGACTCGTGCTCGATCTTTCGATCTTCCCGTGTTCCGAGGCCATACCTCTGAGTATGCTAGGCTCGCCAATCAAACCTCGAAGACCCTGCGCGTGCAACATGGCTTACACCCACTGTATGCGAACGACGAGATGTGTGACACCCGATCATCACGGCCTGCCTCATAACGTAGAACTTTCTTGGTGGTGCGCAACGAGGGAGAACACAATTTTGGTATTTGTTAGGGATCATCCTATTTATGATGCTACCGTTGTATATCTAGCATATAAGCAATCAATAGGATGCACACACAACAACACACAATAATGATGCAATGAAGTGCAATGCTACATGGTCGATGCGCCCGGACCTTCATGGCGCCATGTGCCTGGCCCCCGGCGCCCCGGCATGGCTCCGAGTCTACAGAGCCCTCCTTTGCCTCCGACAGTACGAGTAATATCAAAACTTACCGTAACCATGTCACATAAAATAACGCCTCTGCAAAACAAAGTTAGACGCCTCTAGCTTTATTTAGTTTTGCAAGTTTTACGTGGCAAATAGGCTTATTATTAAGAGAATCGCTTCCCTACCTACGAACTTTGTACCAAAACTTCGATCGTATAATTGCATGTTTAAGCATCCCTTTCGGGCCCTCCATTGAAAATGCTTTGCCGACTAGAGAGAGAGAAACAGACACCCGCCAGCCACAGATACGGTGCAAGCCGTATGTCAGTAGTGGAACCAGTCTCGCGTAAGCGTACGCGTAAAGTCGGTCCGGGCCGCTTCATCAACTCAATACCGAAGGCATCGCAAGTGCACGCTAGAGGGTAGCAAATATAAGAAAGACGCCCTCATTCAACATGAGTTCTAACCGTACCAGCAGTACTATGCATAGATCGGCTCTGATACCACTGAAGGGGTTACGGTGCAGAAAACAATAATTTTTCTAGCGAACGAAACCCTAACTAGCGAGGATCTATCTATCTAGTACATGCGATAATGGTGGCGGAACGGGTTACATTACCTCCATGTAGACCGATAGCGGGGATTACGCTCCCGCACAAGCGTTGACGATGAAGTCGTACGTAGCCGACCTCGAGGTCGCGAAGAACTTGCCGCGCTGTCGAAGTCGATGTCGCCGGGGTGTCGACGATGATCTGCGTCGACGGGCGTCGGGCGGAAGAAGGCAGAGCGCCAGCACCGGGGCTGGTGCGCCGGCAGCAGAGGGGAGGGAGGCGCGGCGGCTGCAGGGGGCGAGACGACGTCGCCCAAGCTCCTCAAAAGAGTAGCCTCCGAGCACTCGCAAACATACAGAGCTTAGAGACAACTCCCGGTCATTCAGATCCAGCTGAAATCGCAGGAGTAGATCTTATCTGGAATCCCGCAGAGCAACGGCGCTCTGCGGTATGGCTTAGGTGGAGAGAGACCCCCTTTCCTCAGCTCGGCGCGGCTCCAAATTGGGAACCACGAGATCGAGAGAGAAATCGGGAATTAATTGGATTTTCCTATGAATTAAATCAATTAATATGCCTTGGTATATAAAGGGGGAAGGGGGTGTGCAAACCCCTTGGCTCCCCCATGTGGGACTAAAGGAGGAGAGGGGGGGGGGGGGGTTCGGCCGAACCCCCCTTGGGCTTGTCCCACTCCTAGTCCAACTCGGAGTAGGAGGCCCAAGCCTTCCCCTTCCTTGTGGGGTGCGGTTTCCCCTTCTTGGGCCCTCTTAGGGCCCATGTAAGTGGGAGCCCCCTTTTTCCTTTATTTAATTAATATTAAATTAATATAAAAATCCCATTAATTCATAATTAATATATTTATATATAATTCAATATCCCATGACTCCGAAACCATTTCGGAACCACCCGAACAACTTTCGGACATTCCCGGAACCATTCCATACCTCCCCGGAACTCCTTCCGGACCACCGGAACTCTTTCCGGATCATTTCTCTCTCTCCAACAAACTCCTATAAAATTCCAGAACCTATCTCCTAGCGTCGCTAAGACGTTAAGTTTGTTACGCTACGGTTCGAGAACACTCCAGACATGGTTGAGACACTTCGCTCACCAATGATCGCCAGGGATACCTGGAAATATATGACGACCCATGTGCATTCTACGAATATCGTCGTTGAACCATAAATATGATATTCATTCCCTTTGTCTCTGCGATACTACCTTGTCCGAGATATGATCGTAGACACACCGATGCCTTTGCTGTATCTCGTTACCGACGAAGGTTATTAACTCGTCTGCGATATTACATCTCCATGACCTAGTCATAAGCTGCGCAGCTATATAGATGCAATATCACCGAGTGGGCCCAGAGTATCTTTGCATTACAAGAATGAACAAATCCCGCTCTTGATCCTTACGTCTTGATGCTCTTTCGGAATACCCAAGATGGACACCGTTATTGTCATGCTATATAAGACACAACGTTTGATGCTCTCAAAGCACTCCTACGAAGCATCAATAAGTACGGTCTCACGGTCTAAGGAATAAGCTATCATACTCTTATCTATTGCAAATGACAAACATCGTAATACGATCTTATTGCAATACTTTGCGTATGTCCACCACCTTATTCAACTAACAAGATGACCCCATTGTCAACCGACGTCATTGTCCTTGATCGGGAATCTCGATCAACTGTTGCCCAATGGACTAGCTCATATAGAGTCTTGCTAGGGACCTGGTTGTTTATGTATCACACGTGTATTAATAATTCCGATTAATACAGTTATAGCATAATACATAAACCTATTATAAACTTATGAGATAATGCAATAAATACTACTTATTTATTTGCCTCTAGGGCATATCTCCTTCACCAACTTTATTTAATAATTATAGAAATTGATTTAAATTGAATAAACTTTGTAAATTCATAACTAATTCATTTTAAATCAGGAAAATATAATCTTTATACCAAAATGATCAGAAAAATAAAATCTATATTTTTGTATCATTCTTATTTGTGTTTGAATAAAATTGTAACATAATAAAATTTGAAATACAAACCACATAATTTGTTTTTAAAATATGAAGTTATTTTGAAATGCTACTCTGAATGCATTTCAAACTTCATTTAAAATTGTCTCACATGCTTAGCTTTTAATTTTAAAATGTGTTTTCATTATAACATGTATTATTATTATTTCAATAATTTTATTTTAATAACATATTTTATTTAAGAAAATAATTAAAAAGGTATTATTTTCATAAATTTAAAAATAAGTTATAAACTTGTAAAGGATGATCTACTACTACTTGGTATTCATTTCAAATAAATAAAATCAATAACATCTGAAAACTACTCAGATCCACTTTGTACGAATGTTCCACTTATTTCATGTATTACTTACTTCTTGTTTGTTTATAATTTGGTAAAGTGAAAATCATTAACAAACACCTAATGAATAGATAACACTATGGTAGTTTGTAACTTGTTATATTCCAAACATAAATCATTCATCCACAAAAAACAATTCTAAGTTTAGAAGTGCTTAACTGAAATAAAATCGTGTTGCAATGTCTTGGGTAAAACACACAGAGAAGAAGAATGTTATAATCTTTCTATTAACCATGTGATATAGTATCAGCAATGTTAGACATTATTTATGTTCTTCAAAAGTTATTCTTTTTGCCATCTTGTAATATAACACTAGTTCCCTACTTAATTAAAGTTGATACAAGTTTTCTACCAACATTAAATGAACACAACCGAAAGCAACCATTGAGTGTTTATATGTGGTTTTACGTTACTCTTAAGCTTAATATAATACATGAACATTAATGTTAAACAACTCATCTTGCTTGTGAAGTAAACTTGAAGACCAAACAACTCTAAATGAAAACACCCAACTCAAACAAAATACAATCTCCGAGAGTGAGATACGGGGTACTTTGCGATGCACCTCATACTTATGCATTAATCATGCTGCTTCTTTAAACATTAGTCCTTACCGGACCAATGATGTTGTTTCCAGACTTCTTGGAGTTTATTATATATCGAAGACCCTGGTTGCATAATCTTGCAGTCAGAAAGGCAAGTTCATCCCTTTTATTCATGTCCTCTTGAAGTATTTGTTAAGAAACTATTGTCAAAATGTTAGTATTGCATATCACACAAAAAGGGCAGAAAACTTATTTTATAATAATATGATTATGGTTATCCACCAGTGAGGTGGTAATCTCATATGGTTGGCAGATGGGACCACGGTAAGAATGTTGTGGTGGAGGTCCCATTTGCACGGGAAAGTATCACCTAGGACTTAACAACAAATGTCACCAGTGATTCTTGCGCCGAAATTACGCGCAACCATAAGATTTGGAATGGGACGGAGAAGTCAGCTGTACCCTTTTCCTCTCGTACACCAACGGGTGACTAGATCAAAGCCGGGCGGTGTGTAAATCCGCTGAGCTTGAGGTGGCCAGGATAATAACCTCACCTTCGGGTTGTGGCTTCTAGCATCTATTGAAGGTTGGCTTCAGGACTAGGTTGGGATGGCGCCCACGAGTCAACAAGTTGTAGGTTGGGATGGTTCCCACTATCTTGCAACTGGAGTAATGGGGGGTGTGCGGGGATGGTGGAAAGGCGCAGTGATTGGCTTGGATTACTGACTGGGCCCCACACCAAGGAAGTGTGGACGGGAAAGATCACCCGGTTGTGCAACAAAGTCTTGATCTCTTATGGGTAAAGCAGCGCACCTCTGCAGAGTGTATGAATGTGACATGTTACTCCACGTTCCAGGACGGAACGACGAGCGCAGCAGGAAAGGAGGCTCCTCAAAGCCCTAGCCTTGTGACTCCTGACGAGCATAGTCTTCAGAATAAAAGCAACCTTTTAAAGAAATGTTTTCGAAAACTTGTATTAGCCTACGACAATCCATTGTCTGTGGCTGTATTTATGCATCAAATTTCCCACCTTGCATAATGAACTTGCTGGGTAACGCTGTTACTCACCCTTGCCTCCTAAACCCCTGCTAGACATGAAGAACCACAAGAAGGCAGCACTTTAGGCTATGAAGACTCTGAAGACGGATAAACTCAAGATACCAAAGAAGGCAACTACATCGAGTTGAAGCAATTGAAGGAAGACGGAAGACAAATGAAGGTGTAGTGTAGAAGAGGACATATTCCTAGTCATAGAACCTATCTCTGTAGGCGTTGCTATAGCGCAACCGCAAGCCTAGCCGTATTAGCAGTAGGCTTAGTATAGATCAGTTCCTCCGAGATTTTCCATTTTGATGTTCTTTTGTTAGGGCCTTGCCTCATTGTTTCGAGGAGGTTCTATAGATCTGTTGTTTTGGATCTTCTGCTTGTAATCTATAGTCATGCCTTGGACCTGCGATGTTTCTGTTGTACCACTCTGATGACGTAACACTAGTGGGCGGTGATCCATTGGTGCTATGTCAACGACTATAGCATACTACACCATGCAGTGGTATGCTGGGTCACCACATTATATATATTAGTTACGCGGCGGTAGTTATATATAAGATGATCCCTTCAGAATACCACAAGTGTTCTTCCTCGAACGAGCACCAACAAGAAAGTTCTACGTTATGAGGCAGGTCGTGACGATCGGGTGTCAGACATATCATCGTTCACATACAGTGGGTGTAAGCCATGTTGCACAAGGGTTACGTTGAGATTATTGTGGCGAGCCTAGCATATGCAGATATGACCTCGGAACACGAAGGCCGAAAGGTCAAGCATGAGTCACAGAGTTGTTGTGATTGACAATTGTCTACCCTTGAAGTTGTGTTGTCGGCTCTGACGATGAGGGTTGTCCAATGGATGGGGGTCGTGTAATTGCTTAAACGACCAGGAGGGATGTTCGTTTGAGTGGGAGTTCTGATAGTTATTTTCTAAAATACTAGAACTCAAAATATAATGAACGAAGTCTGTTTTGCAAACCTTTTTAGATATTAACCATTGTAACAACATCTTTTAAAATTAGGCGCATTCCTGCGATTGAGAAACTTAAAAGGTTAGGGTCCAAACTTCATAGTTTTGTACTTTAGCTTGAGGATACTCCTTGTTTAAACCGTTAGATCCGTGTGATACAATACCCGCTAGGAGATAAACCCAGAGATTCCGCTAACAAAAGATAATTTGGATTATCAGATTTTGTGCGGATCGTATCATCACAGTCCAGTGTAAGTTATGATCTCTGTCATAGAGAACCAACGGTGGGTACGAGTTATTAGATCGCGAACATATGAGATGGTCGCTAAACTCGGGGTACCCCTAAAGTTGGGTTGATGAAGTTTATCAGTACGTTAACTGATTGTCTTCTCAACCAAGATGGAAGAGAATACACATATTGAAGGAGCACGTGAACGTCATACTTGATGACATATGGTCATACTTGATGAACATTGAGACGCCTCGCTCAACTCGATCACTGGATGACAGACGTCGTTGCCAAGAGCAAATGAAATATCATAAACTATGTCATGCAAGGGGAACCATTCACCTTCATGGTTCTTGATTACGTTGGAAGTATCAAGAAGATGAAACAGATCGCCGTAAGTCATCAATGATGATGGTGTATATATGATATACATGTTATGAATGTTTTAGCTAAGCAAGTACTCGCAGTAGTGACTAAGTTTTTGATACTAGTCATGTTTTATGAAAACCAGGTTTGCTGCTTGAGTAGCTTGAAAGGATGAGGCGAGATTGCGTGTTGATAATGGCACACAAATTGTTGTGATTGCCATATACACTCTCCCTCTAGATCTACCATTTGAATAAATTCTTTATGATCGCCTGTTAGTATGACCGTTATAAGTATGTATCCTCTAGCGAGACAATTGTTCATATATATTAGTGACAAATTCTTTGTCCTATATTTATAAAGTAATGATCATATGCCGATTTGAATTTAGATGGTAGACACTCTCATATTCATAATATTAAAGCCAAAGGATACAAACTTAATAAAGACACCACATATGTGTGGCACTACCGTTTAATTCATGTCAATATTATAGTCAATGAATTAGCTCCATACCGGATTATCTACAAGTTCTTAGATTTGATCTTTTGACACTAGCAAAATAACTAAGACACCGTTTTCGGAAAACGGGCATATAACTTATTGATAGTCATGCATATAGATGTATGTGGTTCAATAAAGTAATTGACGGGTAGTGGAGATCTTTATTTCGTGAACTTCACTGAACGATTTGAGTATAGCTTGTTGAGAATCGTGCATATGGGTGTACGTGAATCATACTTTAACGTGTAGTGGAAGTCTTTATTTCATAGACTTCATGGATATTCCGAGTAGATATATGGATATCCACTAAGAGAATGTTAGTCTGAAAACTTTGATTCGATCAAACAAGTTCAGAATGAAGTAGGAAATAAATTTAATAAGAAAATCAAATTCCTGTGATACAGATCGAGGAAATAAAGATTTGAGTTATAATGTTGGCACATCATTGGAAGAGTTGTTAGAAGAGTTCCACAAATTATGTCGCATGGAACACCATAGTGTTATGGCATGTTAGGACGTCGTAATTGCACCTTGTCGGATAGTGTGTGGGAAATAAATCTCTTATCGAATTATTGTGATCATTGGAGTCGTATGGTAGAAACGTAACATTCACGTTAGATAATAGGGTAACCATTTAAATCCATGGAGACAATATCATATGAGTCATGGCATGGCTTTTAACCTGGATTGTCGTTTCAGCAATTTAGTGTTTCGAGGTGATCAAACCTAAAATGGATTAATCTTTGTACTGTACCGTATCTAAAGAGTTAGTTCGGTACATGTCTCACGACATTGGCAAAATCGTTGCCGGGATATACCTTGCGAAAGAAATAGTTTCTTGTCCAAGGATATAAGTGAGAAAGAAAGTAGAGCAAGAAGAAATTTATAAACTTTCTATCCAGACATGAGAGTGGCGCAACCGAAAGTGTTTTCGGTGTCATGCTCCACAGCTTGAAAAAGCTGATGATACAAGATCATGATGCTCTTAGCTCATACTAAGAACGTAGGCGTACGAGGTTGTGTTCCACACGGTGTGTTATGACAATCTTGTTATGAAGGTCATATTAATAGAATATGACAGACCTACGAACTACGAAGAAGAGATGGTGGACCTAAGTCCGAGAAATGGCTATGCGTCATATATGATCCGAAATAAAATCCATGTACAATTACCAGGTAATGACTTGGAAGATCTTCTTGATGGCATCTAGGATGTTAACGGAATATGGAATTTTATGAGAGAGTAGACACTGATAAGGATCGATTTGTCGTGAAACAGTTCCGACAAATTTAAAAGTTGACCACAACGAGATTTTGTCTCAAGTGGCGAAGACTAAATCTATTCTGGGTCGTTTAGCAATTACTATAATTTCGAATGAGAAATTGATAGATGGATAAGGAAACCACGTTTCTTAATAGTGTCATTAAGAAAGAGTTGTAAACAATACAATAATGGTTTGATGATCCCGAGGATGCTAAACATGTATGCAAACTTCAGTTGTCCATTCATGGGCTGAAGCAAGCATATCGGAGCTGGAATCTTCACTTTGGTGTGATCAAAGGATTTTAGAGTTGTCCAAAATAGTTGAAGAAACTTGCATTTGCAAAGAAGTGAGTGTGAACAAAGTAGCTTTCCTTGATATATGCGGAAGGCATATTTGAGTGGGAGCTAGGTGTCATTCGTGATTTTGTATGTAACAACATATTGAATGACACAGATCTTCTAGTAGAGTGTAAAGGATTATTTGAGTGATTAAATTTTCTATGAAAGAAGTTAGGAGTATTAGGCTTCCAATCTATAATTGTATAGATCGTAAGAGGCTTAATAATATTAGGTCGGAATATATTTTAAGTTAAGATTCTGAAATGTTTCAGAATAGAACAAGCGAAGAAGATTGTTCTTGCTTGTATGACTAGGTAAAATATTAAGTTTATCTTGGCATTTTCAGTGATATAAAATGATGTTTGACATTTTGTATGTATCAGACATAGATTCTATCAGACTGAAAGCTCGACTTGGTGTGACCCGAGTTCTTGGTTGAAGAACAGGTTCTAGAGTGATCCTTGTGTGGATCAATGAACAAACGTTAAGTATATTTTTCAGTGTCTATGAGAACTGAAGATATGTTTTCTAGTAAAAGGTAAGAGTGGAAAGACAACTTGCCGTAAAACGGTTACGATGATGCAAGTTGTGACTCTAACCCGTACGACAAGAAATCTCATATAGAAGATGTCCTTTATTTTGATGAAAGACATGGTTAGTTTACGAAGTCGCATATGAATGCACTGTCGCATAATCTACATAGGTATAGAAATATATGGCAACTTCAGAAGTAGCAAGTGTGATTGGACTGAGCAGTTTTCCGATCGTATGTTGTCCCCTTAATAGATCGCTTACACTTTTAAAGCCCATGCTACGCGAATGTTCGAGTCTCACTCTATCCACTAGGATATATTCACCGTCATCGTAAGATAAGGGATGATGTCAAATTAGGTGACACAGAATTGTTGCAAAGCACATATAGGTCTCAGTGTGTGAGATCTATTGACTGTATTCCTCTTCCACGAGACAAGCATGCACCAAGATGCTATGGGTGCTGAGCTTTTACCAAGTTGTAAACTAGATTAAGTGTTACTCTAGTGCAAGTGGGAGACTGAAGGAAATATGCCCTAGAGGCACTTAATAAACATAGTTTATTGGTAATATCCCAATTGTTCATTATATATTTTATACCATGCTATAACTGTATTAAGCGGAAACATTAATACAGGTGTGGTAGATAAACAAGCAGGTCCGTAGTAGCTTCTACTAAGACTAGTTTCGTTGCACGATTGATGATCGAGCTTTTCCGATGATAGGGCATGGGGCCGGTCGGTAATGAAATTCATATCGTTGGTGTAACGATGTGATGGACATACCCATATTGTAGGACGTAGTCATTATGCCTTTGACCGTGAGACCAACTCTTATTGTTATTCCTGGAAGATATTTTGATTGCACCAAACGTCGTATCTTATTTAGTATGACAATAACGGTGATACTTTTGGGTATCGGAAGGGGGTAGTTGAGACGAGGGGTCAATAGCGGGATTTGTCAGTCCGTATAGCCGGATAGATACTCTAGGTACCACTCGGTGAGATTATGTCAAATGAGTTTGCAAACATGTGACTAGGTCACCGGCTGACATAATATCATAGACGAGTAGAAGATAGTGGTGTCAGTAACGAGATCATGCTAGGTATGGAGATATCTGAGAATGATGCTCGGACACACTAAGTATTGCTATGACAAAAGGTTTAAGACTAGACGTGCATGTTTGATAGATGAAAGTCATTCATTATATCACATGGATTAATTCATGGGGTCCAGGCCTACGAGTTAGTCATTGATCGGAGAGCAGTCTCGATCATGTCTGTTATTATATTGAACCGCTAGGGTAACACACTTAAGGGGTTTCGACAAGACAACCGGAAAGGAAAGAGATCAGCGGGAACATCCCGGGAATGGTCCGATGGAGATCGGGCAGCGACGAAATAGTTTTCGGAGTTAGAATAAATTATATATAATATGTTTGATATTAATTAATGTAATTAATGTTTAAATATGATTTTATATATTTATTTTCGAGTTTTTAAAGGCAGATTTCCCTAAATGGGCCTTCTAGTGGAAAGAAGGCCCATGAGGGGGGAAGCTTCCCCCCAAGGGAGGAGGGCTGGTTCGCCAGCCCCTAGTGGGCCACATGGGCCCATTAGGGCCGGCGCACCTCCCAAGGTCGTGGCTGGTGTGGGAATAGTCCCACACCGCCCGGCTGGTGGGGTTGGCTGCTCCCTTGCCCCTTTATATAGAGGGGCACCCCTAGCCATTTAATTCACCCAATTAATTCTCGATTTCTCCTCGATCTCGTGATTCCCTTTGTCGGAGCTGCGCCGAGGAGGATGAGAGTTCTCTCTCCACCATAGCCCGCTGCCGCGCTGCTGGTGTTCCGGTCCAAGTCTTCCGCTGCTCGTTTTGGACTGGAGCTTCGGAGGCCGTCGTCTCCACCGTATGTGTGTAACGCCCTGCGAGGTTGCTGCGCTAGCGGTACTCCGAGGCCTACTTCCTCCACCCGACCTCGAGGTCATCTTCGTCGTCATCGTCGCGCCGAGTTCTTCGCGACCTAGAGGTCGGCTACGTCCTCTTCGTCGTCAACGCTTGCGCGGGAGCGTAATCCCCGCAATTCGGTCTACGAGGGTATGTATTCCGATCTCCGCCGTACTTCTATATCTGCATATTATAGATCTTGGCTAGTTTAAGGATATCGTTGTTAGGAATTTTTTTTATTTTCTGCCTTCGATCCCCTTCAATACTGCTCCACTCCCAGCTAATATCTAATCATAATCTCAATCAACTCCCCTGGCAATTACTTCACTTCCTGATCGGTCACCCATCGTTACACTGCTCCACCCCTAGTACGTTTAACTTATGAGTTCCTTTCCAACTAGTTTCCAAGATTGCACTGGTAATAACCTAATATTATGATATCAATCTTATTATCCTCTAAACTTTTATGTCACATGCATATGATTTTTTGAATTCTAATGTTAACAAATAACATAAGTATTCATGTTTAAGTAATAATAATTGTTAACAAATAAAAAAATGTATTTTGTTTCTATATATTCCATAAATCGACAATAAAATTGGTAGAGAAAATAAAATCCAAATAATCAATAATCCATAATCCATTTAATCGATATAATTCATACAATCTATATAAACCGATATTAACATAATATTAATGTGTTAATAATAATAATTGTTAACAACAAACAAATGTATTTTGTTTCCATATATCCCATAAATCAAAAACCATAAAATCGATAGGAAAATAAAATCCATTTATTTGATATAATCCATAAAAACCGATGTTAACATAAATATTAATGTTTAAGTAATGATAATTGTTAACAAATAACAAAAAAATGTATTTTTTTTCCATATAATCCATAAATCGATACAAATCGAAAACCATTAAATCAGTAGGAAAATAAAATCTAAATAATCAACATAATCCATATAATCGATATAATCCATAGAAACTGATATGAACATAAATATTAATGTTTAAGTAATAATAATTGTTAAGAAATAACAAAAAAATGTATTTTGTTTCCATATATTCCATAAATTTAAACCAATATTCATATATTTAACCGGTATTCATATGTTTAACCAGTATGAATCGATATATAATCCATTTAATCGATATAATTGAGATAATCCATGAATCGGTAGGAAATATCTATGAATCAATATAATTTATATAATTCTTTTAACCGATATTCATATATTTAACTGCCAGAAGGGCGGCGACGCTGCATGTTTGATTCATAGTGCACGCAAAACATGGTCAGAACATGTACACGTTTCACATTAGTCCCGGTTTTAGACACGATCCGGGACAAATACCTTTAGTCCCGGTTGGTCTTTTAAACCGGAACTAAAGGTGCCTCTAGAACCGGGATTAAAGTTTTTGTGCCCGTGATTCCGTTTTAACTGTTCGAACCGCGACTATTTGATTCATTTGTCACGGTTTCAGACCAAACCGGGACTAAAAGTTCCCATGCCTCTGAACGGAAGGCATGTTTTCTACTAGTGAACTATTATACTTATTGATTATTAGTTTGGCCACATATGACACGACACTAACTTACATCTAACACCGATCTATACTATTGTCCTTACTCTAAACTACCTGAAATTGCATCTTACACCGATCTATAATATTGTCCTTACTCTAAACTACCTGAAATTGAAGCTCCACAAACCATTGAGGGCGCATGTTGTGTCGACTAGGTGTCGATTGTTTTGGCCTTACATACATACATGTGCTTAATGGGGCAGATCGATCTTTGTAATTGAATGGGAGATATCGATCCTTTGTAATTAGGCAGTTCACAAAAAAATACAAAATATCTTTGTGATTCCATTTTCTTCCCGGTCATGATAGTAGTGCGCCGACACGCGCCCCGCCTACGATCCTTCCCCTATACCGGCTCACCACCGGAAGTATCTCTCTATGACCACCTCCACACCCTGTTATCCCCTCTTGGGACGTCACCTCGCCGACCTGGACGACGCCGGACTGCCGCTTATCAGCCTGCTCCCCGAGTATATCAACATGATGTTATTTTATGTGGAAGGATGACCTTGACACATTAATGGTTTCTTACGTTATTTTCCTGTTGGATAAACTATATGAATCTTTCTCTTTTGGTATTTCTTTTCTGAACTAAATAATTCATTATTTTTGTCCATAGCATGTATTAACATCATAAATCGATGTGAATAATGACTTGCGTTTTGATTAGAATATAACTCGTTATCTATTGTGTTTACAAATTATTATGCTCAATGGCAAGGCATGTTTTCAATACTGAATATCTCCTTTATATATAAAAAGATTCAACAAATCAGCCCGTAGCAAGGAACGACTTGTTTGGTAGTTAGCTATAATAAGGTGTGGCGGTTAGGTGTAAGCGTGTGCGTTGTAATCCGATCGATCACGAAGGCCGCCTGGAGATAAAGGGCATCGGCCTACCAAATACACGTTAAGTTTCACACCATGTCAGGTTGCCGCCGCCGTCGTCGCTCACCGGCCACGACATGAACATGATCTTCAACTCCACCTGCAACTTCGCGGGGTCAATTCGACTCAGCTTGTACCCTTCTTAGAGAGTGCCGAGGGTTGGATGCACACGTACGTATTTCGCAACGACGATGAGAACACCTTGTCGTATTCGTACGTATTCATACTCAAGGCTCTATGAGGAGTGGTGGGGATACCGGTATTGGGTGCTTCATGTCAAACTAACACGGGCTCGCTCGACGGTGTCATGCCGGCGCCGGCGAACGGTTTCAAGCTCCAGCGGAGGTCAGCGACAGGTGACAAGTGCGGCGATTGTGAGAGGGCCGGTGGGTTCTGCGGCATCCAGCATCAGGATGAGGTGTTGCTAGCGTACGCGTTAAGTGCTTCACCGGTTCGACATAGAAATCTTCAGTTAACACTAACACTATTCTTGGTGTGATTAAAGTTTCTTTTTTAAAAAAGAAGGTTCGCACCCCCCCCCCCCCCCCCCCCCCTAAAATGAAACCACTACGATTAAAGTTTCTTTTTAGAAAAAGGAGGGGGGGCGATTCCAGAGTAAAATGAAACCACAACGTAACAACGTAGTAGTGCAGGTATTCAAATTGTCTATTGCCATGCAAGACATGTATGTATGCCTATTTATTTAGTTAGTCCAAAGTAAAATAAATAGTCTCAAATTGTTCAGTTGAATACCGGGGCAAATCACAATAAATACAATTTATATTAAAATTTTATATACTTTATTGTCTTATTTTTAGCATGTTCTATTATTAGAAGTGTAATTTTCCATCGGTCACATAGTGAAATCACATATCTGTCAATATTTCTTAATATTTATTGGTGTGTTTTTATTTGAACTGAATTTATTCAAAGATAGTAAGCTTCTAACAAAAGTCCATTATACATCTACATTTTTTTACAATGCATAATCTATATAATTTGTATGTTTATGGTAACATAACGAGTATGATTTGACAAATGTCTCTATAGAAGTTTCTTGTGTATGGTTAGATAAGTATTTTATAAAAGTTTGCAGCTATATCATAATAAGCTTATCCTATGACATTACTTTTTATGGTCAAAATTATCTAGCTAGTCAAAAGTTAGCAAAGTGTGCATGATGTGTACTTGGTGTTTAAACAATATATATTGAAAGTAACATCAAAGAAAGTACTATGTATTTTATCTATACACAAGTCTTATGCCTTAGACTAAACTTTCAACATAAGAATTCTAAATAATAATAAGAGGACGAAGTGTAAGAGACGGTAGGCTCAGAAATTAGTACACGTCCACAGAAACAGCTCTATTCTTCAAATTACCAGAATCATACTACTACTATACTAATACTAATGTACTATGCAACAAAACTAGAGCTAAACCCTAAAAGCCAAACCACTGGCCTCTAGCAAGCAGCACCGCCCCTAAGTGCGAGGACGAGGTGGAGCACGTCGCCACCGTTGATCTTGTAGTCCTCCGCCGTCTTGTCGTCGGCCATCTGCTTGCCACCAAAGATGAGCCTCTGCTGCACGGGCGGGATGCCCTCCTTCTCCTCAACCCGCTCCTTGATCTTGTCTACCGTGTCCGTGGGCTCGATGTCAATCTCAATCTCCTTGCCGGTGAGGGTCTTGACCTTGATGGTGGTGCCGCCGCGGAGGCGGAGCACGAGGTGGAGCGTCGATTCTTTCTGGATGTTGTAGTCGGCGAGCGTGCGGCCGTCCTAGAGCTGCTTTCCGGCGAAGATGAGTCGCTGCTGGTCCGGCGGGATGCCCTCCTTATCCTGGATCTTGGCCTTGACGTTGTCAATGGTATCGCTGCTCTCCACCTCCAGCGTGATGGTCTTGCCCGTCAGGGTCTTCACGAAGATCTGCATCTTCTCTCGATCGGCGTCGGCTTGCTCGTGCTAGTTTCGACGGGCCTGCAGAAGAATTTCGCTTGGTTGCTTTGGAAACGATCGATGAGACGATGACTTGTGCTTCCTGACCTCCTGGGTCGCGTACATTTATATGCGTGGGTGGAGCGACCCGTACGTGGAGCGTGCGTTCGAGTCGGGTTGGGACTCCATCGCGTAATACATCGCTTCCAGTCCGTACTCAACATCAACTCATCTTCCTCTCCGTAACCTGCTATTCTACTCTGTCACGGATTTGTCTTTTTTTTCTTCTGTTATTAGCCTATGGTACAACGTATTTCGAATTGAAGTTTGGTACGTACATAGATAATATGTAGACTAGCAAAATGCCCGTGCGTTGCTACGGGTTGATGAAAAATTTAATGTTGTATTTCTCAAACCAATTAACTCTCTAGACTCATCCAAATATTGTAAGAATGAGGTCACTATCTATCTAATAGGAATCAATCAAAGAGTATCAAATAACATAGGAACGTGAACCTGCACAAGGATGTATCCATGTTGGATATGGGCACGACCGCATGAAGGAGTAGTAATAAATAAATAAATAAATAAAGAACATAGAGATTAACATAGCGTATATGTACTGACTAAATATGTTGAGAAAGGAATGACTAATATGATTACATTGACCTCTGAACACTCAATATTATCCATAAACACTTCTCTCAGATCAAATAACAACATCAAACCCTCTGAGATGGTCAGGTAAAACCCACTGCCTGTTTCGCAAAAGTAGCCATGAATGAACACACCATTTTCTTAAAATGCGGTTTAAATAAGGATTCAAACATATTTCAGCAATTTGTACTTTGAGGTGAATATAACCTTACAATTGTGCGCAAGAGACAATATGCTCTACTCACTTAATTGTAACCTTATTTTTGACGACAAGATATTTGTTTGATTTCAACCTTCTCATCTAATCTATGGAAGTAATTATCACCCCCAAATGAATTTTCATTATACTAATGTTGCTGAGCATCAAATGAAAATAAGAGCACATATAAATAAACTGAAATATGTTTGCATAGATATGCAAGACGCAAGAAATCTAAATTAGTCTTGAACAGAGTAAGTAAAATAAAACATGAGAAACAAAATAGCCAATCCATAAAGGCACATGTCTCTTTTAAACTTTACACCATCACCAACGGAATGACGCGTAACAATGCTAACTAAACTTTGAAGTGTGTCATGGAGAGTTGAGGAGCAGCAACTGGAGATTGAGGTTTTGACGCATCTGTTATTGGTATTAGTTTCCTTCAGATCCTTGGGTCTTCAAAATCATGTGGTCTTGCTTGCCTTTCTCGATTCTTCACATTCATATCTTATTCCTGATGCAACTGATGAAATCCAGGACACCGGCAGGCATGTTGTCTTCACATTCATTATCCTTGAATGTCAGTAGGTGTGCCAAAATTTGTTTCCTCAGATCGTATCCATCCTACATTCATACAAATAAGATGAGCACCATACATGTTTTAATGTTTAAATTCTTATGGTATTTACCTTTAAAAATGGCAGATTCACTTTTTTGTCATCCCAGGTGGACATGAAAAGGGCAACAAGATAACCAGACAATTCCCTGTATAAGATATATAAATTAGTAATCAAGACTACAAATTTATGTCGTACATATATTCTAAAGCAAATACTTATTATATAGTACCTGTGGTGTCCCGAAACATCATGTACTATTTTTTGTTGCCACAGAAAAATATTCTCATTCCATGTAGTACCAGGGCATGCCTTTAACATGGCTTTCGGTAAGTATTCAGCAATCCATAAAATTCTGTGCACATATTTTGCAAGTGGGTTTCGTTGGTAGATTGGATCAATAGGAGTAGGGTCCAAAATGTAGACAGTTCTTGTATCCTTGTCCAGTATGAATAGAATAAATCCAGAGTGTGATTGTATTGGAATATGAATCTGAAAAGGAGATATATTAGATGTATGTAAAACAAGAGTTGTGGTGATACTTATGGGGAAGTTTTCTTACCGATTTACACGATGAAACACTATATTTCATACCAGGCCAGCTACGAACAGAAAATGCTAGTTGATCCAGATCTAACTTTTTCCGATAGTTTGGATGTCTTCCAAAATCAGTAATCATCTAGAATATTATAAAATGCTTAGAAAGGTTATCAAAGAATTAGTATAGAAATGTAGTCGCAAAATAAGCCGTGAATGTAAGGACATACCCAAAACTGCATGTCAAGATAATGTTTTGATATCAATCCTCCGCCTTTTTTAACCTTTTGGATGTCGTCAAACATAATCTTCCGTGCGACCAAATTAAAACAATCTCGGTCCATCGAAGTCTTGTCCTTTAGCATGTCTTGAAGGTTTTTGAGAGTCAAGCTAATGGGATATGGCTCAGAGCTTCGTACCCAAACTTTTCTGTAATTACATATCATGATGAAATAAGATAATATATGTTGTTAATTATTAAAATTAAATTGCATGCAATAATATTTAATGTCTTACTCTAAAGCTTCTGCAGAATTGATTGATTTGATGTAGTTGCAAAGTCCACCAACTAACTCATGTAGGCTCAGGTTAGAAACAACAGAGATCAGAGACTTGTATTTGTTTTCATTAGATAATGTGTTGAGTTCTTTTGGTTGATTGTTATCAAATGGCTTGTCTGACATTCTTAAATCATTTGGATCTCCGTCGCAGTCATTAATTGGAAGCTCTTCAGTTGCTGATGCCTTGTTTGCTTTCCAACATAATAGTATTGCAGCTAACTTATATCTGAATGAGGTAATCAATTCCTGCAAGTGACCATCAAATATTAGAATATACAATTTAAACGGAATAATTGTACATGCTTTCGAAACAAAATAGTTATTTACCTGTGTAATCGGATGGGATAGTGCATGGCCGGTCCAGTATTCCATGAATTTAAGCATAAATAGACCACAAGATGAACTACATATACATAAAAAATAAATGAGTAATATGCATGAACCATAATACTTATTATATGGTTATTATTGTAAAAAAACATGTGTTTTATGTACCTATCCTTCTGGATCGGCGTTTATAGTTGTTCTCTAATAGGCCATTTAGTAAGATCAAGGTCTTTCCAATTATGAATATTGAGATTTTCTTGACTTTTAAGAATGTCCAAATGATTTTGTAGTCCTTGCAGCTGCAAAAGGATTAGTGATAAGAAAATAACATATCTAAGCAATGGATAAATTCACAATATATATAAGCTATATTAACTAACCGTAAGAGTGAGGTCAGATCGATTGTGCTCCCAACACAATGAGTCGAGCACTTGTATATTGTAATCCTCAACATTGATGGAAGCTAAATACCAATGCGAGTCCTCGATATTTATTGGAAGATGAATCTACATTGAAGACAGTGAGTTTTTTGTAGACATGTAGAATTACAAATTAAATATCAATTAAACCTAAAACTTGAAAATTATGGAAATGGAAATTACCATGCCATGGTTGAGATAGTTTTTGACAACATTTGTCATACCGATAGGTCCATGTATTCCAAGTTTACCATCCCGTTTTAACAGTCTGGTCACATAGGGATTCTCAAAATACACTTTAGCACCATTCTTATCTTGCACACATAGTTGGTCCTTCATACAACATATATATGCGCTGATTACCTATATAAAGATTGTAAAAATACATTACTGATGGGTATTAATAATTAGGATTTATTTTATTATTAGTAGTGGTTACTTACTTCATCGTCTAGCCATTTGTCTTTATCTAGGAGGCACGCCAAGTATTTTTGTTTCACAGTTATGTCATCTATATTGACCATTATGTCGTCTTCCAGAGAGATTTCTATAGCTAAGTGAGCACAATCATCCTCGTAGGTTAATGTATAATCTGCAAAAAAGGATGAATAAATAAAGGAAGCATATGTTGAATATCTTCATATAATTTATAATGAAATACATTTAAAGTAAGAAGTGAATATTTTACCTTGTGGGAGGTAGTCATATAATATGTAATTTATTGTATGTTTCGACTGATTCGTTTGCTCATCACCCTCTGAAAATGTTGTCTCTTCAACTTCTGAAACTATTTCTTCTTTCATCTGTTCTGAAGATGGAAATAACGTCGGCATAGTCGGTGATGGAGGTGTTGGCACTGTAGCAGTTTGTATCTGATTATCTGATTCTAAGCCAATCGATTCAGAAAATTCAGCAACCATGGATGATGATGAGGCGGAAGGGGATGGCAACGGATCTTCCAAACCACTTGATTCAGAGCATTTTGACTTTTTTAAAGGTCGTTCATCCAAAACCTCGACAATGTTTGTTTCACCATTGTCTTCCATCTTCTGCAATGAGATCAATATCAGGGTTAATTATGAACTGAGCAAAAAAGCGGCATATAATGTAAACAGATAGACATGATGCTCATTTAATCTAAACAGATAAACATATACTCTATACTCTATTTAGCTTCTAACTGATGCATGCTCCATATACTTCTAAGCATTAAAATTCATAATTTAATGGACATGGGACCTACAACTTCAGACCAGGAGCTCAAAATCACGTCAGTTATGAATTCTGATTGTTTAGAATCAATGACGTAAGAACTAATAAAGATATCTCTGTTCAGCTCCAGGGACCAATTGGAAAGTTTCAAAATCTTCAACGCATCATATAAATTCTCAATGGAACATAACCAAACACTTGCTGAATGCTTATATTTGGCAGGTGCCGTGCTCATTATTTATGCAGCAGTACAGAAACGACATTTCCAAGTTCCAAAGGCCAGAAAGAAGCCAGTACATGTGCTAATACTCGGATGCAGTCATGTGCTGCTAACTCATGGTTCCATTGTTAATAACATGGGTGTTCTTGTTTGTTCCATTCGAGTTAGTAACATGTTGTGGTTGTTCATTAGTAAAATATAAGAAAATTCATACTCTAGTACTGCAACTGAACATGCTAATTAGCTTTGATGTTGGCAAAGAGACGCAAATAAAAAATTACTGATGACAAAACTAAAAGATTACAGCTGTCTAGCCACTCTAATGTGCTTCATATGGAGGTTTATTAGTATACGAACAAATCTTTTATACATATAAAATTATTTCCTGCGTCAGTGAACACAAGATGCACTCTTAAATTAACTTATGCTATATAAATCACCTTTTGTGAATTCAAACAAAATTAACTATATTGATTATATACATATAATATTATTTCATGTGGTAGTGAACACAGGATGCACTCTTAAATTAAGTAATGCTATATAAATCACCTTTGCTAACTGAATTTAAACAAATAATCATGGGGTATGTGTGTGGTTCATGCACAATGTCTTGTAATAAAACCAGTTCATGCAATTGTAACATATGGTTCTATTCTTCGCAAGAACGACTACTTGTCCTGATACAACAGCAAATATCTCTAGACTCTAGCACTTATCTCATAAACGATTAAGAAATATTATCCACGAGAAGCATAGTACAGCAGCAAGCAAACAATGCATTAATCTCATCACAACACATATAATAAGACATGAATTCACACCCACAAAGTCATATGACACCACATACGGCAAATCAACATATTTTTACTCAATCCTTGCATGCCAAGCTAACAAAGCCATGTAATTTTTTAGGTTCAGGCACAGAACATTACTAAACATGACAGTAGGATACACCAAACTAATATGACACAATAAAGAAACAAAATCAATAGGTTTTATTAGTTTTAATTGAGCACAACTGCATAAGGACAAACACATATCAGGGCTGCCTGAGACCGCACCCTGAATCAAACCCCAACAAGACAGTCTCCAATGCCCCATAATGTCTAAGCATTCTGCAACCAAATGACCATTTCCTAGTAGCCAGCCAATGAACATGTAAACTACTTCGATTCCCGGGTGAGATACCAAATAGGTAAGAGAGGATCGTCACATAAAAACGTCTAGGCATTCTGAGGGTGCAAACCAAACAAAAATTTCACATTGCTCCACAGGCATGAAGACACGCAGGTAGTTGGTAAGAAAAACTAAGAGATCAATTGACTCCCTGGTCAGCCTACTTATCATACACTTAATTTATAACATACTAAATAGCAGGAACTGTATAATGATGCCTTTTTTTTAGAAAAGGAGGGTGCGATTCCCCGGCCTCTGCAGTATAATGATGCCTAAGAAGCAAGCAAAATAATATAGAAAATGATGTGGAAGAACTAAAGCTCAAGGTTGTTACATGGCTCGGAGGAATATGTTTCCCACTAAGAACGTCCAGTAGCAAGGTGCCAAAGTTGTATATTACACTTTCAGGTGTGATACGCCCTGCGAGTTAAAGAGAGTAAATGGAAAAGTTAGAGGGTGATGCTAGAGGTGACTGGTAAGAAAAAGGAACACTATCTTTAGCAGCAGTCAAGTAGTCTACGTAGTTATAAAGGTCAACTGTATTTCCTAGAAAACTTAGTACAAGGAACACGAAATGGAACACTCAGGGCCTGTTTGGTTTGTGGACACGTTTTGTCAAGCCTAAGTTTGGCAAGTGTGGCAGCCATAAAAGCGTGGCTAAGAAACTGGGAGCCACAAAACGTGGCAAAAAATCAATCTATGACAGATGGACCAAATAGATAATAAAATGTGGCAGTACTAAAGTATATCAAGAACCAAACACATACCAAATTGCCAAACTTTGGTTTAGCATAGTGTGGCCCGGAACCAAACAGGGCCCCAACAACCCTCAACCAGTTCAAGCTAGATGCATAACTTTGAAGCAGAAGCTAACACTAAACCTACGGTCTTTAAAAAGGCCAAACTGGCAATATCCTCTATCATGGAGGGAAAAGCCTGAGATATATGCAGATGCTCTCCTCTTACAATCATTGCAATGTGTGTGAGGACCTCAAGATATATTTATCGCTGAAATCATACGGCCACTTACCCTTGGGCTTGGAAAATCCACTCTACATTGTAAGCTAGTTGGAATTTAGAAGTATTGAGTATATTTTACTTGACAGAACAAATCATTAGGGTGCAAAAAACATTCTGAGAATCTAATGTACAATATTACAAAAGCAGTGTTTTACTTGACAGACCAAACCATTAGGGTGCAAAAAACATTCTGAGAATCTAATGTACAATATTACGAAAGCAGTACTATATTATGACATAACATGATATTAAGGAAGCTAATTCACCCCACTTTATAAAGGTTAAGGATGCTCCACATGCACAAACAAACTCATGGTATATAATCTTAAGCTATCATTGGAACATAGCAGCTTTGCAAGAAAACTGAGTAACAATGTGGCCTGACAAGAAATATTCTACCAACATCATCCAGGGATTGCTGCATAAAAGGAAACTACAGGGTTCTAGGAACATAGAAGGCACCAACCAGTCCTCATATATTCAGGGGGAGTAAAACCGTGTACGGTGAAAGGTAGGAGCACAGAAGCACATGGATCATTGTGCCAAGATCGGATCGGTCAATACAGAAGATTTTGATAGGAAAAAACGGAAGGAAAGAGTAGTACCCGTACGTTGTTTTGGCGAGACGGCGGCAATCGATCTTGGGGCGTGGCGATTTCGAGCTGTGGTTGAGTCCTTTTTATGGAGGCACCCATGGCTGCGTTGTTGTCGACTACAGCTCGTGTAGGAGCCGTTGTCGGAGCGACTTATCAGAGTCCATGTCGACTTAGCAGAGTTCGGAGCAGAGTTGAGTCCATGTCGGAGCAGAGTTGAGTCCATGTCAGAGCATAGCTGTGGGGAATGGGCGGCGGACTGCCTCCGGCCGCGCGTGCTCAGCGGATGGCCACCTCGGCGTCGTCGCCATGCGCCTTCTCGCGGAGGAGCAAGAAGCGTTGTGGCCGCACGGGCGGGCCATGGGCCATGGCGGAGTGCCCCATCTCACTCGCGCTCGGCACTCCATCCTCTCCGGCGACGGCGCGGGGGGCGAGTGCCCCGTCTCGCTTGTGCTTGGCGGCGGGCCATGGGACATGGCGGAGTGCGCGGCTCACTCCATCCTCTCCGGCGACGGCGCGGGGGGGGGGGGGGGGGGGGGCGGGACGGCGCGGGGGGGCGGGACGGCGCGGGGGGCGGGACGGTGCGGGGATGGATTGAGGGAAGAGGGACATGGCGGAGTGCGCGGCTCACTCCATCCTCTCCGGCGACGACGCGGGGGGCGGGACGGCGCGGGGGGGGGGGGGGGGGGGGGACGGCGCGGGGGTGCGGGGGCGCGGGGATGGATTGAGGGAAGAGCTCTTCCGCTGGAGGATTAGGGGGCCGTGGAGGAAGGCGTTGACCGTTTTCTTGCGCTGGAGGACTGCGGGTTGATTCTCAAAAAACTGAAGGACTAAACTGTAAAACGACCACGACGTACGACGCCTCACCGTAACGAATATTATATAGTAGAGATGTGCGCGTCACTACATGTCAGCTGAGATGCTGACGGCCAAGAGCTATGCTGACGGTCATGTGTCAGGACTGCCGGGACAACCAAAGGACGCCTATGGCTAAAAAAACGTCGGTGTATAAATGTCGTCAGCGTATGTGCACCTAGGTCGACGACCACCGTCGATGTATAACGACCATCGTCATATGTCCCCTCCACGTGGCACTAGCCCGAGCCCAATTAAGATGGTGTCAGGCCGTCGACATAGCTCTCCTCTGAGATATGTCAATGGTAATGTCATTGGCACAACTCTTTTCCCTTACTTCAATTAATTACTAATAAATCAATTTACATCTAATTTTTATTTATAATTTTACTTAATCATACTCCCTCTGTGTTAATGAATGTAGGGTGTATAGTTTTATGTATAAATATTAAGACATATGTATTTTGCATACAGTACACTAATTTTTTTTTTGAAAATTTTGTGAAAAATGAGTTTAATAGGCACAAAATGAATACAATCCGTTAAATCCCTCTTGCGGGAGCATGTCTCATTTTTTGATGGATCAAATTATTCATAAGTAACAAATACACATTATATTATGGATTTTTCTTCAGAAAAACTACTCCCTCCGTCCCAAAATAAGTGTCTCAAGTTTGTCAAAAAGTAAATGTATCTAGAAAAAACCATGTCTAGATACATCTTTTTTTTGACAAACTTGAGACACTTATTTATGGACGGAGAGAGTATACACTTTACATCAAGGGATGGAGGGAGCATTATAAAGGTTGTGATGTGTGAACTCCCACTTCGGGTGCCACCGCACGGAATCATACGACGAATCACATAATAATTTTCTCCATACTCTTATGTCCTAGCCTAACACAGCCAGTAAAAATGTTCATTGCTCTACCCCTCTCGACGATGTTCATTGCTCTACCCGTCTCGACGCCGAGCAAAGGGGTAGATGGTCAAGTTTGACCTTTTCCCAACGGGGCTAGGGATTGATGACGGCAATCGTCGTTGAGGATGATGTCACCGTAGCTAACAGAGATATACTTGCTGGAGCCTGTGTAGACGAGGAAGACGTTGATCCTGTCAAAAGGAACGATCGAACTACACACTAGTAGGCTGGGAGGCGGCTTGTAGGAGTCTTTTGTCGACAATGAAGCCAATGTTTCGGGTCATGAGAACCCGACGACGGCGAGATCATCCATTGTGGGGAGGGTCCCTCCAGAGACTGCTGGTCACTGGCCCCATGATGGACGCTAACTGACGTGGTTTTGTCACGGCAGTAACCTTTGGGATGGCCAATGGAGCTGACTGGCACACGCGATGTACCCACTCGCTCTGAAGATAAATAGCTACTTCCTGCATGTTTCAATTAATTGCGAGATTGATTACAAGGTTGAACCTAAGCCTGATTTTTTGCTGTCTATCTCGAGCACTATAACTTCCAACATCATATAATGTCTTCGTCACATTGAAATGAACACTTTTAGTGAGTTGAATCATTCCGGTGTGCCGTCTCACTATTATCTTATCCGTTGTTACATCCATCATCATGTCACTTATTATGTTCTGATTCATATATTATAAAGTGTCGTTTTCTGTGCCGGCGCCAGCGCTTTTCCAATGACTGATTCCTCGCAATCAAGAAAAAATGTCGTTTTTAATGTTCCTCTTAATTAAATTATTACTTGCTTGCTTTAGCCAAATTTGTAGTAGACAGACTAAATTGTAATCGTGTGTCGCTCTCAGTGTTATTTCCAATATCTTCAATTCAACGGTATCCTTCTCGTTATTGCTACATTTAGCTATGTGGCAAACAGCTGAACATTTAGGATCAATTGGAATGCTCTATTAACAGAGCAAGAAGATACCCCATATTCGAGCCAAGCACTCTAAACTATGTATTGGGATTGTAGGTCCTCACTCACAGCTTACCCTCTTTTTCAAGCGTACAATAATGAATAAAACTTAGTATATATGTATGATTTTTTTTACTACTGGTCACTCTGTTTAAAATAGCCGGCTATTATGTTTAGCCCTGACATTTCCAGAGGCTATGAAAGGCTATAGCCGGCTAAGCCCGTATAGCCGCTTTACTAATGACAAAAAACTATATTCTGACAACGTATATTCGTATATATATACAGATGCATAAGATATTAACATAGTCACACATAATAAATATGAATAATTAGAAGTTTTGAACATGGTTTTGTTCACATATTACAATACTAAAAGCAGGTACTAAGTAGCAAAAATCCGTCTAAATATTAGCATATTACATAGCCGCTAGCAAAACTAACCGAGGAAAACTTAGGTATAGGTTACGATGGCCGTCGTTTGAGCCTCAAAAGGACTAAATGGGATAAATTTGCTCGACTAGGACAAATTTTGGTCCATATTTTTTAAGACACCCTAAGCGAAAAAATAGCGGCTACGAGGCTAAATCCATTTAGCCGGGCTATAGCCGGGTGATAGCGGCTATTATCGCTAAATCTTATGAAGGTCCTAGCCATAGCCCCGACCCTCTCACAAGGCTATAGCTGGGCTATAGCCGGCTATTTAAAACAGAGACTGGTCATCCACGTACTAAGAGCAAGTATAATAAGGTAATGTAAGCACATACTTTTAAGGTGTTGTTAGAGGTACAGAAGAGAAGCTGTTTGTAGATTAAAAGCCAGCTCTAGAACGTGCCCCAGAAACACTTTATGAGAGTAATATGTGTCATGTATTAATAAAATAGTACATTGTTTATAGGTTATACTCTACATATTTGCTTTTAGATTGGCTATTAGTAACACGGCACATGGCAGTATAACCAGCAATTGGCTTTGCTATTATCCTAAGTATAACAGCATTGCTAAATCAATCCGTGAATATGCTAGACAGGGCATATTCAGTAATGATGTAGTTCTGAATAAATGAGGACCATCAGGCCAATGGGAAAAGCTAAAGCCGGCCAAGGATTTGTCCACATGTCAGTTGTCTCTACTCTCTACACACACAAGTTCTGCACTATAAATACGTCATTCCCATACCTAATTTCCCTACAACCCCTAGCAAAAGAAACATAGGTTCTGCGCTATAAACCCTGAACCATGAAGTCCGCCTTACCTTGGTTGCTACTGGGGTCTGTTGCACTAGTACTCCGTTGTCTAGCGGCAGCGGGACCAGGCACTGGCAGAGACACAGCCAGCCTCGACGCGGCTGCTATGGCCGCCCAAGAGCTCGATCGGGTCATGTCGTTGCCGGGGGCACCGAGCTACTCATCTGCATTCAAGCAATATTCCGGTTACGTCACAACTGACGAGCACCTCGGCAAGGCACTGTTCTATTGGTTCTTTGAGTCTATGAACAACCCTGACGAGAAGCCATTGGTCTTATGGTTAAATGGAGGTTTCCTACCTAACTGTATTGTGCCTTGGAACTTTAGAAATTTCGAGGTTGAAAGATGTCTGTGATTTGAGTATATCTCGGTTCTTTTTGGCAAATGTTGCAGGACCTGGCTGTTCTTCCGTTGGGTTTGGGCAGGCACAGGAGCTTGGGCCATTTCGTGTGAAGAAAGATGTTCCTGAGCTTGAGCTCAATCAGTACGCCTGGAACCAAGGCAAGTGCAAACCAATACTAACATGTCATCTATATAGGTAGCCTTACCTTTGCATAACAATGGAAGCATGTAACTCACTCCCTGATGACCTTTCAGCTGCCAACTTGCTATTCCTGGACTCTCCAGCCGGTGTTGGATTTTCATACACCAACACGTCTTTCGAAACTGATCCGCCTGGGGATAATTCGACCGGTACGCATGACAGATAGATTTCTAAATTTATTTTAGGTGATTACCCGAGTTTCTTAACAAGATAAAATGGCATTCCTCCTTTCCAGCACACGGTTCATATGCTTTCCTCGTCAGGTGGTTCCAGCGGTTCCCCCAGCACAAAATGAAAGAGTTCTACATAGCCGGAGAGAGCTATGCAGGTCTGCCATCTTACACATAGCTAGATACGTATATTTAATTTATTCTCATAATCTCATGTGTGTGTGTGTCTCTAATTTTATTACCACTCGCTAGGACACTACATTCCCCAGCTAGCTAATGTCATCGTGGAGGAGAACAAGAAAGCCAGCAAGGATAACTACATAAACTTCAAAGGCATCCTGGTACATATCAGCTACGAGCTATCCATTTCACTATCACCTGCATTGACTTTGCGTATATGTAAAATACAGAGCATGTGTTTTATGATTCTAGATCGGGAACGCGTACATGGACGGGGACACAGACTTGCAGGGTGTCGTCGATTCAGCATGGCACCATGCCATCATCTCGGACACACTTTACAGCACCTTCCTCAAGTCCTGCAACTTCAGCATGGAAATCCTGTCCCAGGAGTGTGAGGCAGCCTGGGGTGAGTTCGGCGCTCTCTACAAGCTCGTAGATATCTACAGTCTCTACACACTATATTGCGATCTCGGGTACCCGATTTTCAACGCATCATCCTCAGCACAGATCGGACAGACCAACAGCCGTGTAAGCATCCTCTTTATTCAGCCATTAACCCCCTTGATCTGCATGCTGTGTTCCGATGGAACGGTGTGATTGATTTTTCATGCGAAAACCAAAACAGTTTGATCTTCTCAAGATACCAATGGGCTCCGATCCGTGCACGCAAACTTACGCCACCGAGTATCTGAACCGTGAGGATGTGCAGAGAGCTCTGCATGCTAACACCACTGGCCTGCCCTATCCCTACACTCTTTGCCGGTGATTTCTCATGGCATAAGTTTGCTTGGGCTCCAACATATGTCTTTCTGTCCTTCTAATAGCTGAATATTTTTTGTTTCTATGCCTTTTTTTTTTAGTAATACCATCAACACTGTATGGAAAGATTCCGACATGACGGTCGTCCCGCTTGTCAAGAAGCTTGCGCAAGAAGGCCTGCGCATATGGATTTTCAGGTGTAGTTTTTTGACGTACAGATGTTCCTTGGTATTCCAGAACCAGAGAAGCTGTTAGTTATCCATCCGTACTTACCATAGCTTTTGTATCAATCTTTGGAATGAGCAGTGGTGACACAGATGCGCGGATCCCTACCACCTCAACGAGGTACACGCTAAAGAAGCTCGGCCTGCCGATCAAAGAGGACTGGTCGCCATGGTATACCCACAAGCAGGTACCATCCAGATGAATAACTGAACGCGCCGTCGTTGTCTCACAAATTACATGGTGGTTCTTATTCTGATGCACCATGTGCCTATGCGTTTGTTGGTTACAGGTTGGTGGATGGACTGTGGTATATGAGGGCCTGACATTTGTCACGGTGAGAGGAGCCGGGCACATGGTTCCATCCTCGCAGCCCAAGCAGGCGCTAGAGCTCTTCAAGCACTTCCTGGCCAACAAGAACCTTCCCTCCAAGCCGTCCTAGAATTAGCACGTTTTACCAATAAGTATCTCCATTCATGGATCGATTGGAATGATTGATTCCCTGGCTCGTGGCTTCACGTTTGTAGCTGGTGCAGCAAGAAGTGATTGAATAGTGGAATCAGTATATATCTTTTCTAGAATTTGGTAGGATCTAATCTCTAGAATTTGGTAGGATTCTGGCCACACGACTCAAATCATATATGATGTGTTGGGTTTAGTCCCAGGTAGGTTCTGGGAGGAGAGAGAGAGAGCGCGACTAATAAGGAATTAAGAGCGAGGGTATCCCCTGCTATCAAGCTAGTCTTTTGGGGAGAGGGGGCCCAGACCTCTTGTAATTGTTTTTTTTAACACTCAGCCAAACATGACAGACAAAATACTCAGGCGGGTATTCGTACTGTACTTCAGTTGATTATTTGCTAATTTCCGCTAATTTATATGATCATGTGTACCATTTAAAGCTGTCTTTGCTGATGTACATGCACAGAAAATATTTGACACGTCAATTTAGGGTGCGTTTTGGAGCTAAGTATTTTTAAATATTCTAAATAAACTGTGGTTTCTGAAGATACTAGAGAGAATTACTTATTTGACACTATGTTAAAATCGGGTACCTTATTTGGCCCTAAAAGTGTTTTTGTTCCCAGTTTGAAACCTAAATTTAATTCCCTTCCAAAAATGACACTGCCGTTTGTGGCGTTACATCCTTCCATCAGTTATTTTTTTGCTAGAAGGAACAAGAGGCATATCTCCTTCTTGTTCCTTTCCCAAGTCCCCTTTCTCTAAGTCTGGCGGTGGCGCACTGGAATCTCAACTGGTAGTGGAGGGAAGGAAAGGCGCGGCAAGCTCAGATGCTGGCTTATGCTATGGAGGGGCTGCAAAGCGCTCGTCGGCGAGCTATACTGCGGGGCTGCGCAGTTGCTACTTCGGTTCCCAAAGTTTTATCAGCTTCCGGCCGCAGCCCTTGATGAAAATCTGGGTTACTGGGTGGGCTGCACACGTACTGCAGTGTTGAGAGCACTGCACCTTCTGTCAGGTGTGTGTTCAAGGCCGACGCTAATTAACTTTTGGGTCGACCACCATCGAATGTTCAATGATACTGAGTCCACTGATGGAATCTGGGTCACAATTGTGTAGCTCAAGAGAGTTACATTTAGTTTACACAAGACCAAACGAAGTTTTAGTCAATGCTGTCACAAACTTACATAACAGAACTTAATATTTGAAATCAAAATCGATATTATTTTTGAATAAAGTTAGTTCCATGACCATATAGGAAGTTGTTTAGTCCTATAGGAAGTTTTTGTCACATAATTCATCAAGGGTCAGAAGAGTCCTATTTAACACCTTTAATGCTTCAAATGCACTAGAGTGTCATTGTAAGAAAGAAATTAAGACCAAGTGTCAAATTAGGAAGGAGAAAAATTCTAGGGCCAGATAAGGAACGATTTTAAGATAGTGTCAAATAAGGAGTTTTCTCAAAATAATCTGGTTTTAAATACTTTGTGTTTGGCTTTAGCAAAAACTGTAGTTTATGTACTTCATTATTTAAGAAAATTGCACTAATTTGGAAGTATATGAAAAGGAGGTCCGGACATCTTTTTCCAAAACTGAAGTATTGGTTGGTCAGGCATGCCAATACTATGGTTTTCAAATACCGCGGTTTTAGAAATACTTTGCGACCAAACTAGGCCGACTCATATGGTACCAAAATTTTCTAGCAAGCCATTAGGAAAGTCAGCAAATTGTTTTTGTTTTGTGAAATACCCAAAATATTGAGAGTGTTCCAAAAAAATAGTAATAAAATTATTTGGCTGGAAAACTATTATAGGAGGTATGATATATTTCTATGCGTAGGTGCCTGCATCAAAGTAAAGCAAGATACTAAAACTCCAACATAGATTATTCTAGAATTAAATTATCCAGTAGCTATACCAGTGGCTAAGCATATGTTGCCTAAGAGGCACCACAGGTACCTTTGTACATATTAAATAGAGTGAATTCCACTTTTTAACCCACAGTTGTTTATTTGTGATACTCCCTCCGATCGCTTTTGATTATCATCGACAGGTAACTAGTTTAGCACAAACGTTACATACCTATCAGAGGTAGTACATGATACCTCATGTAGGGAAAATTGTATTGAAATATTCCATCTGGTAAAGTTTGGACATGGTTTTACCACATTTTAGCATTCTACATTTTTGTTAGATTAAACCGGCATGTTAGATATATGTGGCGCATCAAGATATGCAAAGATCGGAGGGTGTCACTGAGGATCATTTCCAACATTATCATCGTCGTCTATTCTATCCTTGTGGTCCTCCTAATATTTTTAAGCCTCAATAACCATCATCTCACACTTTGCAAGTCGAAAGTTTCTAAAGGTGTATTCTAGACGAATTTTCACTATGTGGGGTAACTATTTTCACAAATGAATAACTAAGGGGGTAAAAGTGGAATTCCTAAAAGTGGTGGACATTTTTGCTACCATTACACATTATTATCATGTTAACATCTCAAACTGCCTAAGGGCTAACACCTGTTTAAGTTTAACACTTAATAGGCTAACACTGCTAATTACATAGTGAAAAGGTTGCAGAATACACTACTACTCCATTTCATCAGTTCACTGAAACACTGTGATAAAGCGTGGCCCCGACGTCAAGCAAATTTTATGTTGAAGCATAATCAATGCAAAAACTATACACTTACCTCCTTGAATGTACCATCCTCTGTTTTATCCCAAAAAGTGCAGCTACCACAAAGCAAAATGTAAGCTATAACTTCTATGCTCCAAAAATCCGAGAAATGGTCCTGACTGTCGTTTTGAAACTGCTGGTGCAACATAATAGCCACTGCCAAGTGCCAACTATATCACCAAACTTGTTCTCTGTAACATGCAATTAAATGAAGTATGAGGCAGAGTTGTTACCAAGGTTTTTGTATTCAAATGTAATCATGCATTCAAATGAAAATGCCAATAAGAACTGGTCCTTGTTTTGGCAACTAAAAGTTGATTGATGTGGACGGCAAGCATCAGGTCTCAAATTTCCAGAATTAAAAGATGCCACAAAATCTAGCAGCCAATGGCATCAAGAAGAAAATATTATATCGACACAAAAGGAGAACACATCTGATATTACTTTGCAAAAATCCGGATAAATAGTTCACCACTCTCACATAGTCTACAAGAAAAGGCACAGAAGCAAGAGTTGGTACTTGGTACTACAGTATAGAAATAATTACTAAAAATTATATCTGACCT
Organism: Poa annua; assembly: GCA_026929855.1. Lineage (NCBI taxonomy): Eukaryota > Viridiplantae > Streptophyta > Magnoliopsida > Poales > Poaceae > Poa > Poa annua. The sequence continues at coordinate 69,462,712 of CM049431.1, read as the reverse complement.
TTGGCTTCCACGGATGCATCACATATCCCTTGGCTTATGTGGATGTACTTATTACATATCCTATAGCACCAGGCAGCACATTAAAATATTCATACATGTGGGACATGTGGCTTCTACGGATGCATCGTATGTCTTTTAGAAATTTTAAAAAACATGAATGCTCCTGCAAAAATTCAGAATATTATCACGAATGCTGAATAATAATGCAACAAAATTCTTGCGATATCTTAACAGGTGCTTACTCTCTTCCAGGCAATACCACAAATAGGAAAGGGGCTTAAACACCACCCTGTACACAAACATCTAGGCATTGCAGCACTCCAAGGAAATGGAACTACTAGAAAGAGAATCATGATAACCACAATGCTCATGAAGCATAATTCATTATAGGGCCAAAAAAAAAAGGTTCCGCGATGCTGGGATTGCAGCAAGGGTCAAGGTACTCTACTGAAACAGATTCATATGACAGAGTTTTCTAGGTTAGACAGCAGATGTATCTATAATAAAACGTCACACTCACAGAAACACGAAAAAATCCAGGTTGCTTCTTAAATATGAACCTGAGAACAACGACACGGCAGGATTTGCTCACGTCGATGGTGAGGACGACGGCTTCGACCGACGGACCGAGGGAGCAGCCTGAAGACGACGAGGACGGCGGTGCGTGGGGAGAAACCTCTACCCTCGTGCTGGGCTCGTAGTGGCTTCGTCCGTCGCGGCGGGAGGCGCGCGGCGAACTCGAGGAGGCTGCCACCGCATTCTTCTTGGGCGCTGGGCGTCGGGGAGGGAAAGGGCATCTAGAGGTTCGAGAGGGAGATTTTTTTTTGTTTTAGCCTCTCAGGTTCGCCCGAGCGTGTAGACAGGCCCTGGTGGGCCAAATATTTTTGGCCTATTAACGAGTTTGCCGAGTGTTAATAAAAAAAATGATAACTCTTTTTATTCCTTCTTCCTTGAAAGTTTGCATTGAAATTAATTATATTTATATGTCTTATATATATTCAAATATAATATAAGAATAATAATATCCCGGCATTTTTTTACCAAACAAGCTCCCTTATCGATTTCATATAAATAAACCTCTATTTTTTTACAAACACATAAACATAAAACATACTCCCTCCGTACCAAAATAAATGTCTCAAGTTTGTCAAAAAAATGGATATATCTAGACAAGTTTTATGTATAGATACATTCAATTTTTGACAAACTTGAGATAGTTATTTGTGGACGGAGGGAGTACTAAAATAACAAGAACATGTGAAAGGATCGGTATGACACCTAGAGGGGTGAATAGGTGCTAATTCAAATTTTAGTTCATTTTTGTCGGGGATGTACTTCCCCGGTACCCTGAAGGTATGGGGGTGTTGTGTTAATATTGCAGGAACATGTGCATCTAAATAATAAAGAAATAAAAGAAAAAGAGGAGACGGTGTCCCTGGCTCAATTTGGCAAAGCCCAGGTCGGCATCCACCTTCCTAGGCCGAGATAATGCAACTCGGTGGGCCGGAATCCCCTCTACTCGGTCAACCGAACCGACCGCAGCCAGGTGTCTTCCTCGTCCCCAACCGCCAGCGACCGCAGCGTCGTCCCCAACCTTGCCTCGCTCCGGATCCCCTCTCGACGGAGCCTCGATTCCGGCGTCTTCCACGCTCTCGGACGCCGGCGGCGTGTGCTCGGACGTGGCCGCATCAAGCGCGGCCCACCGCATCTCCCGAGCGCCTCCCCGGCTCCGCCGCCCCTGCATCGCCCCCGACGGCGGACGCGCCCTGGCGGGCATCCTCCCCGGCACACCTCCTCCTCGGCAGCGCCTCGGTCGCCCTCGCCCCTGCACCGCTCGATATCGCCGCCCCGGCTGCCCCGCCACCTTCACCGACTACCCCGAGCTCGGCAGCGCACCACCCCGGCACCACCTCCGCCGTCGTGACCCTGGCTCGGCCCGGCCACGGCCTCAGCCCGGGGCCCGACCTCCTCTGCATCCCCGGCCGTAGCTCGGCGCCCTCGTCCGCATCCGCGCCCGGCCACCTCCGGCATCTCCGTGCCTGGCGTCCCGACCTCCTCGACTTTGGCATCCTCGGCAGCGCACCATCCCGGCATCTCCACCTCGGCGGCACCTTCCCGACCTCCGGCATCCCGAGCGCACTCCCGGCGCTCTCGCGCCCCCTGTCTCCGGCATCGCCTCCACCATCCCCGGCATCGCCTTGGTCGTCATAGTCACGCCGGAATCACTTTCTACGGGCCTGTGGGCATCCCCATCTCGGGTTGACCGGGATAGCTCCAAGACCGACAAGCAAAGATCTGCCCCAGCACCACTGCACCGACATCCCCTATCTCGGTAGGGGGATCAGCGATAAGGATAAGAAGAGGACGTGGAGATATGGAAGACAGGCGCTAGAAGACGGAATCCAGTACCTGTACAGCAGGGCTACAGTACCCGGATGTGACAACAGTACAACTTTATGACATACGCTACAGTGCCCGGGATGTGACTAGAGTACACTGTGACTGCGCAGTGAACAATGCTGATTAGACCCCAGTAGTCCCCTCAGCTACAGTGCGCGGTGAATAGTGTTCTTTGTCCCCTTGTCCCCGTCTTGTCCCCTGGGCTCTCCCTATATAAAGGGCACCAGGGGGGAGGGGAAGAGAGGCCAACCTCCCACCACTTCATTTCCCCCCTTTCCATTTGCTCCCAAAACTTCGTGGAGGCTTGCCTAGCAGCTCTCGGAGCATATTGTAGACCGGATACTGAGAGGAGAAATATACCGAGTAGGTTAGATGCTGTAGTAGGGGTTTTATCTCCTCACGAGAGCCCCGAAGCAGGGTAAATCCTCGTGTCACCGTGTCGGTTGTGTTTACCTGCGCGCGAGTTCATCGCGCAATCCCTCCCCGAGATCCCCTAGCGTCCATCGGCCCCAGAAATTAGCCTACCCGTAGGCATCTGTCTGTTCGCCACGACGACAGTTGGCGCCCACCGTGGGGCAGAGTGGCGCTTGCGGGAACAGTTTCGGATGGGACCCGACATCCCCAAACCGGGATCCTAAATCCGGGATCCCTACGCTGCGGGCAGTGGTCACAGACATCCTGCGCCGCGGGTAGCGGTCGCCGGCATCCCAAAATCCGGGATCCTAAATCCGGGATCCCTAAGCTGCGGGCAGTGGTCACTGACATCCTGCGCCGCGGGTAGCGGTCGCCGGCATCCCAAAATCCGGGATCCTAAATCCGAGATCCCTACGCTGCGGGCAGTGGTCACTGACATCCTGCGCCGCGGGTAGCGGTCGCCGGCATCCCAAAATCCGGGATCCTAAATCTGGGATCCCTACGCTGCGGGCAGTGGTTACTGACATCCTGCACCGCGGGTAGCGGTCGCCGGCATCCCAAAATATGGGATCCTAAATCCGGATCCCTACGCTGCGGGCAGTGGTCACTGACATCCTGCACCGCGGGTAGCGGTCGCCGGCATCCCAAAATCCGGGATCCTAAATCCGGGATCCCTACGCTGCGGGCAGTGGTCACTGACATCCTGCGCCTCGGGTAGCGGTCACCGGCATCCCAAAATCCGGGATCCTAAATCCGGGATCCCTACGCTGCGGGCAGTGGTTACTGACATCGGGCGCCGCGGGTAGAGGTCGCCGGCATCCCAAAATCTGGGATCCGAAATCCGGGATCCCTACGCTGCGGGCAGTGGTCACTGACATCCTGCGCCGCGGGTAGCGGTCGCCGGCATCCCAAAATCCGGGATCCTAAATCTGGGATCCCTACGCTGCGGGCAATGGTTACTGACATCCTGCGCCACGGGTAGCGGTCGCCGGCATCCCAAAATCTGGGATCCTAAATCCGGGATCCCTACGCTGCGGGCAGTGGTCACTGACATCCTGCGGCGCGGGTAGCGGTCACCGGCATCCCAAAATCCGGGATCCTAAATCCGGGATCCCTACGCTGCGGGCAGTGGTCACTGATATCCTGCGCCGCGGGTAGCGGTCACCGGCATCCCAAAATCCGGGATCCAAAATCCGGGATCCTAAATCCGGGATCCCTACGCTGCGGGCAGTGGTCACTGATATCCTGCGCCGCGGGTAGCGGTCACCGGCATCCCAAAATCCGGGATCCCTGCGCCGCGGGTTGAGGTCGCCGACATCCCTGCGCTGCGGGTTGAGGTCGCTGACATCCCTGCGCTGCGGGTAGAGGTCTCCGACATCCTGCGCCGCGGGTAGCGGTCGCCGGAATCTCCAAACCGGGATCCCTACGCTGCGGGCAGTGGTCGCTGACATCCTGCGTCGCGGGTAGCGGTCACCGGCATCCCAAAATTCGGGATCCTAAATCCGGGATCCCTACGCTGCGGGCAGTGGTCACTGACATCCTGCGCCGCGGGTAGCGGTCACCGGCATTCCAAAATCCGGGATCCTAAATCTGGGATCCCTACGCTGCGGGCAGTGGTCACCGACATCCTGCGCCGCGGGTACCGGTCGCCGGCATCTCCAAACCGGGATCCCTACGCTGCGGGCAGTGGTCGCTGACATCCCTGCGTGGCGGGTTGAGGTCGCCGACATCCCTGCGCCGCGGGTTGAGGTCGCCGACATCCCTGCGCCGCGGGTAGAGGTCTCCGACATCCCTGCGCCGTGGGTAGAGGTCACCGACATCCCTGCACCGCGGGTGGAGGTCATCGACGTCCCCGCATCACGCCAACCGGTCGTCGACATCCCAAACCGGGATCCCTGCATCGCGGGCACCAGCCGCCGCCGTCTGCCCCGACACTCATCATCAACGGACCCCTGGCAGTTGCACACTAGTTACCCGGGTTATGTCGCCTCCGACATCCCCAACCGCTCCTGTGCTCCGTGAGTATCGTCATCTGTACCTTGCAATTATGTTGTCTTAGGTATTATTCGGGAACTGCCCATGCATGCTTAGTTTAACTGTTTACCCGGGAACGAGATATCGTAACCCGGGGACTACCCGGTTGTGCCTATTTTGTCATATGTTTGTGTTTTTCCCCGGGAGCAAGCTGTCTTGACTTGGGGACTGGCTGACTGTTTAGTTCTACCTTGCATGCTTAGTCGGTGGAGTGGCTCGCTTCATATTTATTTATATGATTGTTGTATCTTGCTTCTTGCTGTGTCAATTGTGAGCCGGCATCCCGAAACTGGACTCGGGGACTTCCGAGCTCCTTTGTCTTCCTGCTGTATCTGAAAATTTACCCGGGGACTCGGTGGAACCGGTATTCCCATGCCTGACTCGGCGGCTAGTTGTATTCTTCTGTCTCGCGTTAAATTCTCTTGGGCATGTCGTTTAAAGTTTTCTCTAGCATCAAATATTTGGTATACATACCTATCTGTGCTAACATTAAAAGGGGATGTTGGTTTTACCGAGATGGTACCCATGTTGGATAAACCGCCTTATCGAGAGAATATTCATGTCAAACATTCTTGGGGTACTGATTGTTGTACTGGTTATCTTGGATCCATCTTATGCTTGGTTATTTTCTCAAGATATATTGCATATGGTCTGGAGTATCAGTTGGCCCATATATCGCGGCATCACGCAAAATTTCCAGATCCCCGTTTATTTCGGTTCGCCAATATATCATGGCATACTGCGATATCTCCAGATCGCTATTTATGTCGGTTCGCCGACATATCGTGGCATCATACCATATCTCCAGATCCCCGTTTATTTCGGTTCGCCAATGTATCATGGCATCGGGCAATATTTCCAAACCGTCGTTTATCTCGGTGTATCAAAGTTCGCCAAAGGCAACGTCTGAGATACCGAAACACCTGTGATATGCCCAGAGTGGCCGAGATACCGAGACACCTGTGATATGCCCAGAGTGGCGGAGATACTGAGACACCTGTGATACGCCCGGAGTGGCCGAGATACCGAAATATGTGTGATATGCCCAGAGTGGCCGGCATACCGACATACCGGCATACCGACATACCGACATACCGAGATACCTGTGTGACATTGTGTGTGTAGGCGTCTGTGTCGGTATACGCCCAGAGTGGCTAAACGCCGGCACATGAGACTCTGTGTCGGTATACGCCCAGAGTGGCTAAACGCCGGCACATGAGGCGTCCGTGTCGGGATACGCCCAGAGTGGCTAAACGCTGGCATGTGTTATGTGTTTATGGCCGACCGGCGGTGGCCGAAGACATCTATGTCGGTAAAACGCCCGAAGTGGCTAAGAAACCGGCATACGATTGTACTTTTGCAGGTGTACTTTTCGTTCATAGTTCTTGTTCAGATCTGTCAAAATTTCACGCAGACCGAAAATCTCCGAGTCTGACTCGGAAATCTCCAGACCCCGGAGATCTCCGAGTCAGACCTGGAAATCTCCGGCCTACTCAGAATTAAATCAGCTAAGGATAGATACTGTGTTTGCAAAAACTTCTCTAGTACGTTCCATTTTCATTCTCGGACATGAGTGCTTACCCCGTATGCTTTCCATCCTCTCTTTGCTGTGTGTTTGCAGGTTCCAACCCTCGAGGCCGTTTCAAGCAAATCTCTACACGTGGAAAAGGCAAACCAGTTCATTCTCACCCTCCCAGTGGGTCCTCAAGTGAAGATAGCACACCTGCTGAGTCTGCAGCTCTGCTCAGGAAACCCACTGGACCTAGTAAGAAGAAGAGGCCCGAGCTCCGTCTTGAAGACTTCAACAAAGGCAGTTTTCGCAAGTGGCGAAGTGAGCTCTCCTATAATGTGGAGTCTGATGATCCTAAGTACTTTTGCACTGAGATGGCATGGCTCTACAGGGAAGTTTATCAGAAGTTCTCAATTGACAAGCCCGTCTGCCCCATGAAGTGGATTGACTTTGACAAACTAATGAAGAAGGCTGACTATTTTGGTGGTGCTGTCAAGGTATGTGGACTTCTGGGTCTGGAGCACTTGATGAGGACTGAGTGCAACTACAGCGTATCTCTTATCCATCAGTTCTATGCTACTGTGGTGTTTGACTCCTCAGAGGATATTGGGATGACGTGGATGTCTGGCAGGCAGCGGTTGACTTCCTCTTTCCGAGAGTTTGCTCGGATTCTTGGCTGTCCCTTCAGTGATTTGTCTGTTCCAGCTGGCGCCCGCATGCATGTCCAGGGCATTTCTTACAACAAGCATGTCATGACTGATCTTTATCAGCCTGGAGGAAGGATTGGCTCTCAGAATGGTCTTCTCCCTACTTATGATATTCTGCTTCGCATGTTCCGTTGGACTATTGCTCCCATTGCAGGTAATACGGACAATATTGCTGGGGCCCTAGTCAACTTGATGGCCAAGGCTCATGCGGCCTATCTTGGTGAATATGAGGTTGAGCAGGAAGTCTACAAAGTGGATGTCATGGATTTCATTTTCCAGGTGATGTCTCTGGCAGTTTTTGAGAGGAAAGTTCCTCCATATGCTCCCTATGTGATGTTACTCATCAAGAGGCTCTACAAGCTTTCTGAGCAAGACGGAGATGATTTTGATGCAGCCTTTGGTACTCAGCCCCACAAGGCAGCCCTGCTTATTCAGAAATTTGCTCACCTTGTTCAACAACAAGCCACTATGCAAGATATCAACGAGGATGAGATTTTTGGTGGTCCTTCTCGGGTTCCCTCCAATCCCAACATCAAGAAAGCTGCCAAGAAGAGTCGCCCATGGGCAGTTCGAGCTATTGAGAAAATCATGAACATGAACTGTTGCATTCACAGTGAGAACTACTCCATCTACTCTCAGAACCATCGCATTATGAAGCGCCAAGAAGAGATGATGGCTCATATGAAGATGCCTGCTCCGAAGCACCCTTTGAAGCCTGTGATTCCTTTCAAGGATTGGAATGCAGATGGACTCACTTTTGATTGGGATGATGCAGTGCCAGAGGACAGCGATCTCGAGTATGATGATGATGCTGAGGAGGACGAGGATGATGATGCGAGCAGGATTCCGACTCTTGAGTCATGGGACGTTAGTAGAACCTCCTCCCTTTTTGGTATCTTGATGCCAAAGGGGGAGAAGTTTCTCTAGGACTCTCGGGATTTGCATGGGTTGGGAGCACTTCCTTCTTTTCGTTTTGTTTTTCTTGTGTGCTCCCTATTTTCGTGACTATTTATTTTCTTCATGTGTGTGAGACATGAGTACCGTTAAATTCTCTATTGTAATAACTCTATTGTCTAAGTTTGTTGCTTCTTGTTTGTATTGTGTATTTGTGTGTTTTGTAAAATCTAGGGGGAGTGTTGATCCTAAGGAACATGCACTTTGTATTCCAAAAACATCCTAAAAATAGTGCACTCACTTAGGGGGACCAAGCTTCCTAAATACCCCTCCACCTACCTCCAGCAGACCAAGGTTCCAGATTTTCTCTCTCCTCCATTGGTGCTGAAGCTCGTTTCTTCCGGATCTCCCAATCTAGCCACTCAAATCCTTTGATATTTGGGGATCTGAGGAAGAAGCCACCGATCTACAACTCCACCGAAGCGATTTTATTTTCCCCCTCTATTTCTTGAGGGGCAATGAATCTAGGGTTCCTTTGTGGATAGCTAGGTTCATCTTTGTGTGTTCTTGATCCTTTGTGGATTCCTTTGTGGATTTGACCTATTGTGGTCGTTGGGGGAGCCCCCAATTCAGTTGTGGGTGTGTGCCTCACGTGTTTGTACGGGATCTTCTCCGCCCTTAAAGGAGTCCTTAGTGGAAGAGTGGATTCGGACCTTTGTGGTCGAATTCACAAGAGAATAGGGTGAGGCCTTTGTGGCGTTGAGCAAACCTTTGTGGTAGCTCACACCCCTCCAACGAGACGTACACCTTTGTGGTGGAACTCGGGATAAAATCGGTGTCTTCGAGTTCCTATGGTTGTCTTGCTCCACTCTCCTTTACTGCATTCCTTTTTTGCTTAGTTTCCTAGTTGTCTTTCACTTGTATCACCTAGTTGCACATTTAGACAACTTACTTTCCGCTAGCCTAAAAACTGAAAAACATATAAAAATTGGTCACCACCTATTCACCCCCCCCCCCTCTAGGTGGTCAACTACCGTTCAAATACCCTTGATGATGAGATGATGGTCTTGCTTGGATGGAGAGAATCATGCATCTTTCCTTCAACACAAGCCCTACAAAGACGATCTGTAGAAAAAGAAGCATTCTCATTTAGTCCAAGAATGTGACCACCCTTGTGGAGACTTTGCAAAGTTCTCATATTGACATGGGACAAGCGGAGATGCCACAACCACCCCACGTCGGCCTTTCCGAATAAGCATATTGCTTGAGTGTTGGTTGACCCCGAAAAGTCTACCACAAACAACTCATTTCAACATACCCAACGAACATGACCTTTAGAGTCTTGCTCCTCAAGAGTACCACCATATCAAGAGTAAAGTGGACATCAAAGTTCATCTTATTAAGAGCACGAACGGACATAAGATTGTAACCTAGAGACTCAACAAGCATGACATTTACAAGGGTGATATCCCTTGCAACTACCACCTTGCCGAGACTCTACCTCGGCTTTGGACTTGTCACCATAAGAGACGGTTGAATGATTTATATTTGGTCTCAACTCCGTCATGATCTCCTTGCTTCCGGTCATATGACTAGTGCATCCACTATCAACCACCCATTTAGATCCACCGGAAGCATAGTCCTACAAGAAATCATTTCTTGCATTTAGGTACCCATTTCTCAATGGGTCCCTTTCGGTTAGCAACAAGGGTCTTAGGAACCCAAATAGAATAAGCAATGTAACCATCATAAGGACCAACATATTTTGCATAAACATCACTATAATAACCAACATAAAGAATGTAGTTGGGATTGTTATGCCCCGCAAAGTCACTACGAGTGGTCTTGCCCCTAGTGGCATTACCACTCGCAATGTTAGTCTTAGCTTGTGCGGGCTCGGTCTTGTTCTCCTTGTTGTTGCTCACCTTCTTCTTTGCCTCGGCCACATACCCAAGACCTTCCTTCCCTTTGTGTGATTTTAGCTCAAACAAATAAGCAAAACTCTTATCTTTACCTTTGGGAATAGAGGTCTTAGCATGATCCACCTTCAACCTAGCATTTTCTTCAATGAAATTTTCATGAACACGAGGAAGAATGGTTATGCTAGTTGAGCAAGTTTTAGAGAGTTGAGTTTGGAGTTGCTCATGTGACTTAACAAGGATGGAGTGGGTCATTTCCAAGACCTTGTGAGCTTTATCAAGCTTCTCCATATCCTCAAGAAGTCTAGTATTCGCAACCCCAAGTTCAACTTTCTCCTTTTAATCACTTTATATTTGGCAAAAACATGATCTCTATCCTTAATGATTTCATCATTTTTAGCATCAAAAAACTCAAGTCTTTCCTCTAGAGTGGTTCTATATTCACTTTCTTCATCAAGAGAACCATTTAGAGAAACTATGGAAGCATTCAAGGAAGCAATGGTGAGAGAATCCTCTCTCTCAATCTTTCTCTTTTCTTGAAGAAGTTCTTCGACCGCACATAGTTGTCTCACGAGAGACTCAACGTGTTCTTTGGCTTCACCTTGCAAGTTAGCCACCAAAGTATCGAAAGAAACTAGCTCTTTCTTAATCTCAAGACTAGATTGATCATGAGTAGTCTTAGGTGAGGGAGATGATACCTCGGTGACATGAGCCATGAGGCACCGTGCGTTGTTGGTGGAGACATTGTCATTGGGGGATTCAAAGAGTGACGATGATGATGGTGGAGTAGATATAATAGCTAATGCGGCAACCTCTTTATTAGGTGTGTTTTCATCATCATAGTCACTTGTGGCATATTATTCTTGTGCCACCAACACAATTCTCGGTGCCTTCTTGAAGAAAGGCTTCTTTTGTCTTGCGGACTTCTTTTGAATCAACTTTGAGTGGTCCTTCGGGACAAGCTTCCCACCATTTTGCTCACGGTTCTCATTAGGACACTCTCTTATGTAGTGATTCTTGTCATGACAATTGTAGCACGTCTTTGTCCTTGAGGCAAGCTCTTTCTTGCCACTTGAGTTGTTATCTCGATCAGCACGAGCTTTAGCACTAGCCGGGTCATTCCAAAACACTCTTGTGGCAAGTGTAATGTGACCATTGAGGGCTTGCTCAAGATCATGTGGAGCAATGTTGCTAGGACAAGCTTCAACTTCATCATTGGCATCTATGCAAGTCACCTTGGCCTTCAAGGCAAGAGAAGGACCTTGTCTCATTCCCATGGCCCTAGCACGGTTATCTTCGGAATTCTTGGTGGCAACCTTGGAGGCTTGGACTTCTTGCATTACTTCATGGGAAGACATTTGATGATAGTTGTATCTTCCTTGAATAGACTTCAACTCCATTGGCTCCGAAGGCAAGAGAGCATTCACGTACTTCCTCTTGACCCAAGCATCATCAACATAAGTTGCTCCCACATCATAAAAGGCTTTGGCAAGAGTCTTGAGTCTCCCATACATCTCTTCATGGTTCTCGTTGTCAAGCATGTAGAAGCCTTCGGAAGCATTGCTCAAGGATTCATATCTATTTCTCTTCATGCTATCATTTCCAAGGAAAGCACGCTCAAGACAATCCCAAGCTTCTTTGGCGGTGGTGGCATGTAGAACATGATGCTTGTCGTTGTCGCTCAAGGAGAGTTCAATCATGTGGAGAGCAGAAGCGTTTAGTTGCTTTTCGGCGAACTCTCTCTTGGTCATGTTGCTTGGATCCTCCACCATATATCCTTCTTCAATAATCCTCCAAATCTCGATGGAGGCACTGTTGACATGAGATTTCATTGAGCGTTGCCAACTAGCAAAAGCTAATGCATTAAGCTTAGGTGGGGGGCCTAAAGGGTTTATGCGGGTAGTGATAATTGGATCAGGAGAGTACCATCCCCGAACGACATGATACCCTTCCTTTTCCTCATGCGAATTGGGAGATGACTTAGTCTTATCATTGGCTTTCACCTCCTTCTCTTTTTGCTCTTTATTCTCCTTGGAACCACCCTCATCGGAGTTAGAAGCTTTTTCAAGCGGGATGATATCCGAGGGCTTGTCGTTAATAAGTTTATTGAGCAAGTCACGAAACTCGTTAAACCTAGCATCCATGGAAGATGTCAAAGTTGTTTCCAATGCTTTGATATCGGCCATGGTTGCCGCGCTGGCTTGGTCCTTTTTAAGGGATTCATTAGCCTCGGCAAGCCTTGCGGCCTCATCCTCACTTTGTGTCATACTTCTCTTAGGCGGTTAAACCCAACAAGAGAGCGAAGGCTCTGATACCAAATAAAAGGATCGGCATGACCCCTAGAGGGGGGGGTGAATAGGTGCTAATTCAAATTTTAGTTCTTTTTCAAATTAAGCTTGACACAAAAGGTAAATTCTCTAGATATGCAACTATGGTGAATTTACCTATATGACAAGTTGGCAACTAAGCAAGATATAATAAAGGCGATAAATAAGGATAGAAGTAACCGAAGTGAAACCACGAGACGACAAGGATGTATTCCCGAGTTCCTCCCTTAAATGGGAGTACGTCTCGTTGGAGAGGTGTGAACCAACACAATGGTTCAACGGCCACAAAGGCCTCACCCAAATCTCCGATGAACCGCACCACAAAGGTTTGGTCCACTTTCCACTACCGGAATCCTTCGAGGCGGAATCCGGAGCCTTTACAACAGCGATTCGGGGCACGACCCACAAAGAGCTTGGGGGCTCCCGAACAGCTACAATCTGTCACAAAGACAAGAGGGTAAGTACAACAATGGGCTAGGTTTTCCTAGTGGAAACCCTAGCAAGTGTTCCTTCAAGTGAATGAGGGGGAAATGAAGAACGGCTCGGTGAAGATGTAGATCGGGGCCTTCTCCTTCAATCCTCCAAAGATCAACGAGTTTGGATGGGGGGATTGGGAGATCTAGTGACTCTTGGCTTGCAACAATGGAGTTCCTCTTTTTCTTGGTCAAGCTAACTAGCTGGAAGAAGGAGGAGGGGTATTTATACCCCTCCAAAGATGTAGCCGTTGTAGCCATTCACCAGGCCGGAAACTCCGGCCAGGGGCGGAAACTCCGTCCACTGGAGACTGGAAACTCCGGGCCCCACCAGGGGCTGAACACCAGTTTCTCCAAACTGGGCTTGGATATCTTCGAGGTCCCTGCGCCCGGAAAGTTTGGCCAGGGGCGGAAACTCCGGTCCTCAGGACCGGAAACTCCGCCCCCACCAGGGGCTGAGCACCAGTTTCTCCAAACATGGTTTGGACATCTTTGAGGTGCCTGAGGCCGGAAACTTTGGCTAGGGGCGGAAACTCCGGTCCTCAGGACCGGAAACTCCGCCCCCCACCAGGGGCTGAGCACTACTTGGGCAACAGAGGCTCATGGAAAAGATTCCGGTCCTCAGGGACCGAAAACTCCAGGTAGGGGCGGAAACTCCGGCCACTGAGGCCAGAAACTCCCCCCCCCCCCCCCCCCACCAGGGGCTGAACATACTTTTTAGTGCCGCCTCTTTTTCTCCTTTTTGGTGTTGATGCATCTGAAAAGTTACTAAATTATCCTGCATCACTTAACACCAACTTAATAGATCCACATGTTGTTAACTAACACACAAAACACAGAGATCATAGAAATGTCCTTTCAACATGGACCAAATTCATAACCCACACAACCTTCTTCAAAGAAGGAAAGCACCGGTGGATAACCCGACATGTTACATTAGAGACAAAATCAGTTCGTTAGCTTCACCGTCATAGTGCCTCACCATGAGATCTTGGGGAAGCTTAACAAATGGGCGTGCCTAGGTCTCAGGTGACGAGAATTCTCAGTCACCTGTCATCCGGACGGTTAATTAGTGATCCCAAATGTCCAGCTGCTTGGTGTCTCAAGTATTTTGATCGTTCTTCCTGCCTCTGTTCACAGATACAAGGCCCACGAAGCAAGCCATAAGTAACCACTTCAGCTCGTGCATACTTGTATATATGTACTTTTTGAACTTTTTTAAAAAAGTTATAAGTTCTCAAACAATATATCAAGCGAGATTAGTGATTTTTTGTGCCCCCAACATGGTATACTTTAGTGCATTAGTTGCAACTCAAAAAAATATTGGGTGCGAGTATTTCTTTTAGGACCGAGATTATATTAATTCTCGACTTCACCAAATGTGAGTTGCAATTCAATTAAAAACTCTTAGCTGGCACCAACCACTACAAAAGTCTCACTTATAATCCACTTGTGACTGGATAAGACTTAGTTGCAACCCATTTGAAACTTGAAAAAATGTAACTAGAGAAAAAAGTCGGTTGCAATCCATCTGAGAAAAATAGAAACTCTGGTTGCAACTGACTTGTAACTGCCACCAGTTAAACCCAACTATAGTTTGAAAATCTTAGTTGCAACAAAATTACAAGTTCTAGGTAGAACACATAATGAAGAAAATCTGAGTTACAACCCACACGCAGCCAGAAGATTTCAGACGTAACATACTATAATTCGATAAAATGCAGTTGCAACCCACTTTCAACTTAAAAAAAAACAGTTAAAACCCACTTGCAACTAAAAAAAATTCAGGTGTAACTAAAAAAATAAACTCAGTTATAACTAACCTGAAGTTGAACAAAAAAGGTAGTTACATGTCGGCTGTAACTGAAAATTCTCACTCGCAACACAATACAACAGGATAAAACCCGAATTGGACCTGGCTTGCAATTGCAATTGTAAAAATCTCAATTACAACTCAGTTGCAACTAGACAAAAAAACGAACAAGTTACACCACACTTATAACTGAATAAAAAAATCAGTTGCGGCTGTCTTGTAATTGAAAAATCACAAACACAAGATCCCTTGCATCTCTGCATCAAATGGTTGAGCTGTCCTCACCGATAGGAAAGAAAAGCAACCGCGTGAAAATAAAATAGAGGGCAATATAATTCATAAAAGAAAAAGGAAACAAGAAAAAACTACATAGGCCCATCAGCCAACACCTGAACTTGCAACATTAAAAAGCCCATGAACTCCTTACCTACGTACGCTACCAGAACTTACATGCCAAACACATAGGAACACAAATCTTGAAACAACAGATCCAGCGATTCTGAACGTGACTGAGATCCAACTAATTCTCAAGCGACTTAGAAATAGCAAATCCGTTAATAAATCACCTTTTTTATCAGCTCCACGAAACACACCCGCATAGTGTATGAGGCAGATTGGACCGGTGTCTTTGTAAACTTCGTATATATCTTATATTCGTGTGGCTTCGGCTTTACTGTACCATGTACTTTGGCGGCAGTCGCAGCGCGCAAGGTGAAGAAGTAGGGCTAGGCAGGGAACACTACACCATAGTTGTTTGTTCAGGACATAAAATGCCTTTATAATTTACAAAAGTGACTCCAAAATTCTTAGCATACTCTTAAAAAGATGATGTAGTAAATAGCACAGAAAAATCTCATTTAGGCATTAAAAAAATGCCTCCAAAGATTTTTTTTAAGCCGATATTAGAAAGTGACTTCAAAATGTTATGTTTTGATGCACTATAAAATACTTCCTTAGATTAAAATTTGATGCTCTATTGTGCACCGGCCTCTAATAAAAAATACATTTGTGAGTGTCTTATAAAAACTGTACTCGCTTTTCCCAAATGCCTGAACAAATAATTTAAGGCACTATGCAATAATGTCTGTAGAAGCAATTTTTGCCACTATTTACAAATGACTTACAAACAATGAAAGCAGTTGCTAAAGTGTCTACGAATATCACATTATTCCCATTTCAAAAAAACGAATAGCACATTATTTTGCTTTCAAATTTAGGTTCTTATTTTCATGTTACAGGTTGATTAAATTTCTAAAGTTTCGCATGATACAGGTTTATTACAATACTTAAAATTTCACGTGATACTATCTCTGGAGGGGTCGGCATGTGTGGTGTGGGGGGCAGGCCTTGAGGCTTCATCGATCACCCAGCCGGGCAGAGATCCGCAGTAGAGTGTTTAATTTTTTTTTGAGAAACGCAGTAGAGTGTTTAATGATCCCCTGTTCTGGCTGTTGTTCCCCTTCTCACGTGCAATCATGCTTCTGATCATCTGATCGACCTTCCTGCCCCCAGCGTTCCGTTTGGGCTACACTCGTCTCACATGCTGCATAGATGGTCGAGTAGTTTGTGGCGAAATCCACGGTTTCGGCCTTATGTTTCACTTAATTGTCTTTTCTTTGATTTTATTTCGGGATTCTTTATCTCGGTTCTCTTGTGCACTTATTCGCTTTGACCGTATTTTACATGTGACTTCAGACATAGCATGTGATGTTGGCTGCGCCGGATCATGTTGCATTCGGACATGTATTTCACGTCACTCCTTCCGTCCCTAAATAAATGGTGTATTAAATTTATTTAAGCATCAATAATTTCAAAGTTTGGCCAAATATATAGAAAATAATATTAACAAAAAAACTGATTAAATACATTATGAAATATATTTCATGGTGATTGTTATTGACTTGATATTTTTCAGATTTTACATATACGAATAATCAAACTAAAATATTGGTTTGTGATGTAATATATTTGTAATGTATTTGGGGAGCGAGGAGCATAAATGATGAGTACTCCTTCTGTTCTCAAGAGTGTGCATCTAGAGATTTGCACGTGGATCAAGATTAATGGGGACTTAACTCCATGGCATAACTTTATAACTGGTTGTGACTATTGAGAGAAGGCGATTAAATGGGGTTTGTTGCATGCAGTAATTAAGACAGGACATGCAGCCAATAGCTATACCTCAAATTATTGCATGAGTCAATTAATAATGATTAAGTTAAAAGTAAAGTGTATTGGGAGTGTAGATGGACACTTTTTTATGGAATTTTTTGGATGCTAGATGTACAATTTCTAGCGGACGGAGTGAGTGTAGCTTAAAGTGTACAGAGTGAGTGTAGCTTAAAGTGTACACTCTTCAGTAGTAAATTGTGTATGTTTGACTAAATAGCTAATTGCACTGAATCACAACTTCTTTGATGGACAAAACACATCTAGAAAAAGTAACTTCTAAAACTCTAGCTCAACACAGCTCTCGTCCTTATTCACTTTGACTGTATTTTAAATATGACCTCAGACGTTACATCAGCCATGTATTTCGCATCACTCCTTCTGCCGTCAAATAAATGGTGTGTAACTTCATTGAAACGTCGATCATTTCAAGCCAAATAATCAAGTTATGGTCATTCGCATAGTTTGTTAAGTCATCATAATCTACAAATATGTGCATATTGGTATAGGAAACAATCTTACCGAAGGAAAATTTTCAAATTATTTTTATAAATATTATTTTCCATTTCTAAAGTGTTAAAAAATAGGTATATATTGTAATATAAATTTATACTACAAGTGCTTGATAGTTTGGTCGGAAATTTTTGTAACAATTATTTAAGATACATAACTAGTGGTTATTATTACAGAACTATCGATAGCCTTAAAAAAATATACTATCTCCAATCCATAAAAAGTGCCGCCCATATTGTACTAAGCTAGTACAAACTTTTTACTAGATGAGCGACACTTTATATGTATCAGAGGGAGTGCCTCTTTCGATGAATAGTCATGGTGGCCAGTTTAACCATTTTCTCAAAAAAAATCAAATAAAATGAAAAACCCCTCAAAAAGTGATATCCTATGGCATGGAGTTCTTATATGTGTACTAGTTGTTATGAAAAATGATAAATTGATTTTTGAAAAAATTACTTAAAAAATCTTTAAAAAAGGTCTGTCACGTATAAACATTTAGAAGTTTCAGTTCAAATGATAAATCTATGGTCATTTTCACGACATAGTTTGTGATGAAAATCTCATATTCCACGAATAAGTGCATCTTGGTATAGAAAACAATCATTCAAAGGAATTCTTCAAATTATTTACATAAATATTATTTTCCATTTTTTAAGTGTCAAAAATGACATTTTTAAGTGTCAAACCATTTTTAATACATAGTCACATACCTTTTTGTCCAGGTTCCAGCCACGAACCGGGACAAAAGGGGTGATTTTTGTCGTCCCGGTTCCAACCATGTCCCGGTTCGTGGCTGAAACCGGGACAAAAGGTTCAATTCTGACGCTGTGTTATTCTTGCAGAGGCTGGAACCATGACAAATACCCCTTTAGACCCGGTTCGTAATGCACCCGGGACTAATGGAGTGAAATGGTTTGGATGGAAGCCATGTTTTCTACTAGTGTGTGTTATTCGCCAGGGGACCAAGACGAGGCAATGCAATAGATACCTTTGGCTATGTCCTCGTTGTGCTCACGTTGGTTCGATTGTCAGAGCAGGATGCGTGAGGGTTGGTTTCCGCATAACCAATCCATTGGTTTGTGAGGAGTCATCAACCATTGCTCTTCAGCCTCGGTTCTGAAACTAGTGGTCTTGTTAATAAGTTCATGTGGCGGTACTTTCAACTTCAACTTGGTGGTAGGTATTCTCACCCGGTATTCACACCTCTCGAGGTCGAAGCTCCACGCTTCATAGTAGTGGTACCGTCCACTGTTACCCGGTCATTCGCTCACGGGGCGTCAATGGCTTGTGCAGCTCGGAGACGGTGACAAATTCACGTTGGACGTGTTTGTAATTTTTAGTTTCGTCAAGATTTACTTAGAATGGACATACTCAGTTAAGATATAACTTCTAGCCTTAAGAAAAAGGATCTCGAAAAACGTTTTGTAATCTAGACGTGCGTTTTTGTTTTACAAGAAACCAAAGGCAACCGTTTTTGTATTTCCAGAGAAAGAGTGTGCCATCAAACTGTAGAAATAAAATAAATATACAAACTGTATGTACATACATAGGCCGTCCTGTACTCCTGTGTCGAAAAAGGGAGACGACATAGAGAATAGGGTTGTAAGTGTGCAGGCCATGATGCGCCGTATGATCCGCTTGGTTGCTCTGCACGCCATGATGGTAAGGCCGATGCTGTTGTGCGTTACTGCTGGCTCTCTATCCCTGTCAGGAACTGGGGAGTTCAAGGAAATCAAACAGGCATGCGAAAATTTGGGCTGGATGGACCAATACTAGCTGCACCTGCAGTGCTGCTCCCAATTAAGAACTGAATCAGGGCTTGTCTGGAATGTAGAACTCTCAGAATCACAGAATTGAGTGTCATGACATATTCACTTGTACTTTCTCATTCTCCGTTTCAAATTAGATGGCTTCACTAACTAGGGAGGACCATTTTGCACCTATCTCCACCGGCGGCGAAGCTGGGTCCCTCTTCCTCTGCTTGATGCTACCGCGGCAGGAGGAAGGGGGGCCGACATCTCCAAACTAAGTTCTACTCGTCTCGAGTAGAAAAAACGATAAAAAAAGATTAATTTATGAAGTGACTTGATTTAACATAATCTTGATCACGTAATAATGTAAGGCATGTAAAATGAGATCAAATTAATAAGGGTTGTAGTTTATAGGGTTAATTGGTTTTGTGCCATACCTAGCTGAGTTCTATCGGTCTATGCCATACCCGCGTCGTTTCTCTGATCCGTGCCCTGGTTTGCTCGCATATCGCCCAAACGCTCGTTTCACTCTGGTCAACCTCCTTTGACCCGCACTTGGCCTGACTGGTGGGGTTGGCCTGGCGCGGCTCGGCACTCCTCCTCCTCGTAGTCGCTCTCGGATGGGTCGCTCTCGGATGGGGATGACATGGCGGTGAGAACGGAGATGGGTGGCGAGAAGGCGGATGGAAGGGTTTAAATGGTCGTGTAGTAGGTGAGAAATGCTACGCAACGGAAACTGGCACATAGACTCCAGCGAGCACGTACATTCCAGCGAGTACGCTAAACTATCAAACTTGGTCAAAAAAGAGATGAACAGGTTTGAAGCTAAGTTACGCAAACATATGTTTTTTTAATTCCGTATGAACACATTTTGCAGCCTACCTTCGGAGTTCATTTGGATGAAAATGGTTCCGTTTATCCTACCTTCGGAGTTCATTTGGATCGTATTTTTCAGCGAGTCCACTCACTATTTTGACTTAGAAATGGAGCCGTTAACCCTACCTTTGGAGATCATTTGAAACACATTTTTCAGCGAGTTCACAATTTTTGCTTACAAATGGGGATGTTTATCCTACCTTTGGAGCTCATTTGAAACACAATTTTCAGCCAGTCCACTGTTTTTGGCTTAGTAAAGGGGCCGTTTACCCTACCTTTAGAGCTCATTTGAAACACATTTTTCAGCGTGAATATAATTTTTGCTTAGAAATGAGGCCGTTTACCCTACCTTTGGAGCTCATTTGAAACACATTTTTCAGTATGTCCACAATTTTAGCTTAGAAATGCATGGGGCCGTTTACCCTACCTTGCGAGCTCATTTGAAACACATTTTTCAGCGAGTTCATATTTTTTGCTTAGAAATGGGGCCGTTTACACTACCTTTAGAGCTCATTTGAAACACAATTTTCAGCCAGTCCACTGTTTTTGGTTTAGAAATGTGGCCATTTACCCTAACTTTGTAGCTCATTTGAAACATATTTTTTAGCGTGTCTACAATTTTTGCTTAGAAATGAGACCGTTTACCCTACCTTTGGAATTCATTTCAAACACATTTTTCAGCGTGTCCAAGCTAATTTGAAAATTTATATGGATTAGGGTGTATTTGGTGTGCCAAAATACTCATTTTGTGTCACTGAGGCAAATGGGGGTGGGCGAGTCAAAATCCCCATTGGGTCCGCCGTGGTCCACTCGTCAGCGGGTGTACAACCCTTGTCCTACGTGCGCGTCCAATCAGATCGCAGAATGAGCTTCTCGCGGATCGCCCCGAGTCTACCTGCAGATTCCTTCTAAAGAAAATCGGACGGCCGCAGATTCCTTGTAGAGGAAATCGGACGGCTGCAGATTCCTTGTAGAGAAATGACCATAAAAAATTCAAAAATTATCGAAAAATTGAAAAACCGACGCACATAGTCTTCTTATGTCATATACTAACGACTCAAGTTGAAAAACATGGTCTACATATATTCAAAAGGAGAAGGGCATGGATCTCAGGTGATATCGCATAACTCAAACTATGAGGTCTAAGGTTGGAGAGAAGTGGTTTCGGAATTGCAACATGAAATTTTCAAAAACCTCACTAAATCTTCATTTTGGAGTGACTAAGAAGGATCCATGCTTAGTTTTTCATTTTCGTGTTTTAAACTTGTTTAAATATTGGTCAAACTTAGGTTTGACCGATTTTGAAATAACCATAAAAAAATCAAAAATTATCGAAAAATTGAAAAACCGAAGCACATAGTCTTCTTATGTCATATACTAACGACTCAAGTTGAAAAACATGGTCTACATACATTAAAATGAGAAGGGCATGGATCTCATGTGATATCACATAACTCAAATGTGTAAATGAGAATTGCAACATGATAATTTCAAAATACTCACTAAAGTATAGTGACTAAGAATGGTTTAGGCTTAGTTCGCGCCTAAATTTTAGACAAATGTGCGCATGTGCGCGCCCAGAGCACGCCGGGCATGCTCTGAGCGCGCCCGGAGTGCGTACTTAAGGTGTTCGACAGAAGTAAAAAAAATATTACAAATTTCTGCAAATGTTCAGAGCTTTGACTTGCTCCTTGTGTTCTTAGAAGGAGCTACGACCTTGCTCCGGGTGCTCCTTGCTACACCCTCCCACTTCTTGTTCTTCTTGGCTTGTTTGTTCCTAGTTTGTGGTGATGCTCCTGTTGCTGGTGGTGATGCTCCTACTGCTGCTGATGCCCGTGATGCTCTTGTTGCTGGTGATGCTCCTGTTGCTGGTGGTGATGCTCCTGTTCCTGGTGATGCTGGAACCCAGGTACTTCCAGTAGCCGAAACAGGTGGTCTCGGAGGAGAAGCTAAAAATTCCTCTTCCTATTCCATTCCAGCAACTGCTGCCAAAAAAAATGCCTCTCCTTCAGGATCTTGTCGTTCCGTATGTTCTTGTGCTCCCCATTCGTCACGAGCAGCTCTTTTCTGCGCACGAGTCATTTTCTGCCAGAAGCCTTTAGTTTTACCCTTCTTTCTTGTCTTTTCCCTGGCATTTGAAATTCAAGTGAAACAGATATTCTCTAACAAATATGGAAAACTCTAGACACACGTACCTTTCAGCAAACTCTCTTGCTACGGCTTTTGCTACTTTGGCGGCTGCTTCTGCTGCTCTGGGGGCGGCGGCTGCTTCTGCTGCTTCATCTGCGCCCCATCCTTCGTTTGTTACAAATGTAGAGGGGACTGCATTGTTGCAGTTCTTTTGCATGTGCCCTAGTTCCCCACATCTTTTGCACGGACGCCTCTTTACAGCTCTACCCTCTGCACTTGGTCTTACTTTGTTTACCCTTGGCCTTCCAGGTGCTCTGTTTAGCGCCGGAGGGTATAGTTTGAATCCTGGATGATACTCATCCCATTGTTCTTTTCTCAATAAAGCAGGCACGTTATCAGCATATGCTTCCTTAAACTTGGCAACAGAGAAATATTCAGACACATATTGATCAACTTTGCCCAATTCGCCTCCGAGGTAGTTCATGAAGTAGACGGCATGTATACATGGCTTTCCACTAAGCTCCCATCGCTTGCAACTATATTTCTTGTTTCCCATATCCACAGGATACCTCCAAACATGGTCTTTGAAGGTATATGTCAGCTCAGCTAATAGGCCTATGCATCTTTGCATTTTCATAAAACCCTGCATATTTCTTGCTCGTGCATGCAAATTCTTGATCACACTTGGGATGATGATATGGCCATCATATGAGTGTCCAGTTCTATTGCGCAATACCATCTTCTCCATTATCAACTGGCTGATGCTGTCAAATATTTCTCACACCATTAGACCTTTCAGGTTCTTAATCTTTGCGTTGAAACTTTTAATAACGTTGCTTGTCACATAGTCCACCTTGCAAGATGTTCCAAATAAGCTTCTCGTCCACAGCTTTCCATGGTGTGCATCCAAGTATGGTTCGACGGTGGGATTTTGATTGTACATGGACTTCAAGTGGTGTATATACTTCTTCTCGCTGCATGTGTACGATGTTGGCCAAAGGTTTGCATCAAATACTTTCCCCTTATATTGCTTCTTGAAATTAGCAGCAAGATGTCTCATACATTCCCTGTGCTCTGCTTGAGGAAACACAATTCCTACAGCTTTCTCCAAACCCTTGCAAGCATCTGTATGGATAAGCAATCCAGCAGGGTCCCCTATAACCTTGTGTAAATTGCCGAGAAACCACCTCCAGCTCTGCTCATTCTCCACCTCCACCACACCAAAAGCAACTGGAAAAAGCAGTTGTGTCCATCAACTGCACAATCATCTACCAAATGTCCTTTCCATTTTCCAGTTAGAGCAGTTGCATCCACAGCCAAATATGGCCTGCAACCTTTACGAAACCCTTCATGGCAAGCCTTGAAAGAGACAAAAGCCCTCCTGAAGACATTTCTTTCAACAAAACTTCCATTCACTTTGGACCCCACAACCATATTATCGATTTCTACCACACTACCTGGACTTGCCTTCTCCACCTCACCTTTGAATGCGTACAACAACTGAAAGCTATCTTCCCACGCAGCACCTCTTATCCTCGCTAGGGCCAGTTCTCTATCTTCCCATACCTTCGAGTAATTCAGACACCCCGACAACTTATATTTTGCACTGATTGCTTTGGAGAGTTCAGTTGCTCCAATCCTTTGGTCCTCTCTTAGCGCTGGAGTCATCTCACTTGCAAGCCACCCTTTGGTTGCTAAGTGTTCTTTACGCCAGTCCACCTTAGGGGCACAAGTGTGCCCATGCATGTTATACTTTATCTCTACCATGTTTTTTGCATCATGTTTGTCACGAATCTTCTTTGGCACAATAACGGCATGCAACTTCCATTTGCATTTCTCATCTGGGAAGTGAACCGTATACCTGTCTTTCCGACTCTTCACAATGTCGAAAGTATTGTTGCTGAGCAGACAGTACATTGTAACTGCTAACCGAAGTTCATCCATATTTTTGAATCTTGTCCCTGCAACAAGCGATGGAGCAGTCCTATCCCATTCAAGCTCTGCCATGTCATCGCCATCGTATTCATCTGCAATCATCATGTCAGGGTTCTCCTCCTCCTCTTCGGGAATATCTTGTCCAAGCATAGCGGCAGGGGCCCTATGGCCCAATTCATCCATAAACTGAGGAAACATCTTCTCATCTTCATCGTCGTTCCGCGGCACACGATCGTCGGCTTCATCGTCTGAACGCATAGCATCTTCAGCATCTGCTATAGTGGGCTGACTTGAACTACTAGTGGAGTGATGACTTGTACTGCCACTGGGCTGACTACGAGGTAACGGTGGAAGGTTTGCATTAGCAACTGCCCCCTTTTCCGTTGAAGTCTTTCGCAATTCATGTACAAGTCGTTTCTGAACGACCTCAATCCTGATTTTACCAAATCGCTCGGTCGCGCTCTGAACAAATAAGTATCCAATTGCAGTGTCATCGGCCAGTGGGATGAAACTGTCCTCCACAATTGACCAGTATTTGAGAACAACAGTATCAACTGGCCGCCAGATGTATCAGGCACACATAGCATAAAGCAAATCCTTTAGAGAAAAAAACGTTTCTACCACCAACTGATACCAAAAAAGATCGCCTAACTCCTGATTGTCCTCCCAGCGCGAGGCAAATTCGACTGACAAGCGAAAAGCGGTATTTGGATTCATGCTATTGAACAAAATTCATGGCGATAAAGGTCAAATTGAAGTCGTGTTCAACTACATACATTACGAAATCGAGACAATCGATAGATTATGTACTTACATCCCCATCCAAGTGTTATCTGAATCCGATTTCACCCAGTCCTCGCCTTCAAAAGGCGGAACGGGCGGAACGGTGGGGCCTGGAACTGCCGCCATGGATGCGTCTTCCAAGCAGAGGTTCAGTGCACCACCGGTGGACGGGGCGGCGTGTCCGATTGGGATTTAGGGGGTGGGGGTGGAAGATGATGATTCAAACCTACCAACAGTCCAATTCGAAAAGCGCCGACCAAAGGAAATTCCAATCGAGCCGCACACTACCCGAGCCACGGAAATTCCAGCCGAGCCGCGCCAGGCCGACCCCACCAGTCAGGCCAAGTGCGGGTCAAAGGAGGTTGACCAGAGGGAACCGAGCGTTTGGGCGATATGTGGGCAAACCAGGGTACAGAACAGAGAAACTGCGCGGGTATGGCACAGACCGATAAAACTCAGCTAGGTATGGCACATAACCAATTATCACTAGTTTATATTTATATCAAATGAGTATTAAATAAATTAAAGCAAAGCAAAGCTTTCAATGATGTAGTACTAGATAGCAATCAACCGTGCAAAGTAGATATAAGAGATAATTTAAGCTTCAAGCACAACAATATAATCATCTAATGCTTCCAACAAACATAACAACTTTGTGAAAGGATCAAGTCAAGAAATATCAATATGCACGTAGAAGATCAACTCTTTATTTGTTAAAAAAACAAGCAAACGTTCAACTTTGGAACCTGGCACCAGGATATTTTTGTTAAGACAATGTTAACGGGGGTTTGGAAGGCCAACGAAAGAAAGTATCACAAAGCTGCAAGTGTCATTAGACAAGAGGAAGTCTTATAATCGAAACTATGCAAGGAGTAGTGATTGCCACACGACGGATGCACATAGATCTATAAGTATATGAAAGCTCTCCAATGGAAATAGTGGGGGTGCATCCAACTTGCTTGCTCACGAAGACCTAGAGCACTTTTGAGGAGGCTCATTATTGGAATATACAAGCCAAGTTCTATAGTGCAAAGTTCCCCATAAAATTATGTAAGTAGACATGATAACTCTCTCATATGGAGTAAGGGTGCTAAACATGAGCACAAATGATGATCATGAACGATATGATGCTATAACATGAGCACAAGTGTGAAAAAGAATAGTAATGTTGCCCCCTTTTTTATTTTTATTTCCCCCCTTTTTTATGTTTCTTTTTTCGATGGCCTCCATGACTCTTTTCACTTTTAGGAGCAATCATCCTAATATGATGATATGACAACACACTAATGAGGATTTGACAACACGCTGATGATACAAGTAACTAATATGAACGACATAATGTATATGACAACGATGCCTCTGCCAGTGTAGCAGGTTATGCAATGATCTAGCGCAACATGGGTAAAATCACACATCAGCTTTATAGAATCACACAAAGCAATATATAAGTAATGAATGACAACAACTCATATAATGTAAAATGGATATTGCATGTCACTATATCTCGGAACAACTATGAAAATGCTGTAGTAGGTAGGTATGGTGGATGTTTTGAGGAAGATATTTGGCTCATGTGTAGGACAACAAGATGAAGATCTCCCACGAGTTTGGATGTACCCGCGAAGTATGCACCGACTCTCAATGTGAAAAAGGGCAATGCAAATTACCGAAGAGGCTAGCAATATGGTGGTGGAAGTGCCATGAAAACCGCAACTTTAGAACTCACAAGTAAAAAGAATCCAAATAAAAATATGATCTTACAAGGCATAATAAAAATCACTCCAACAGGTGCTGCTGTGGCAAATAAACAAGTCATTGTTGGGGACCCGACCGTAGCGCATACCACCAAGTCATTACGGTTGCCATTAGTAAAGAAGTCATATATCATTATGCTATCAACTGGAAATTTAAGTGTGGCATAGTTTTAAGTTTTTCTAAACCAACCATTAATCATTCCACTTTAACTAAACAATCATATTTACCATTAAGCAAATTAATATCTCAAAATAACATCAATGATTCAAGTGACACAATTTAATGATCAACAAGATTATGTATCATTTAGTTATACCATCTACCACTCTTAGCATTTTCTGTTCTCAACCAAACACCAATCAACTTATTTAAAAGATAAACTCTCCAAATAATTAAACAATGAGAGTAAGAGAGTATGATATAATAAAGCTAACAGCTCTAGCAAGAGACGCATGAAAAACAAGAGCTAGAAAGCAAAGCAGTAGCTAGAAAAAAATACTCAACAAATATAAGTGAAGAATACGAGTATTCATAAGAAAAAGCGGAGCGTGTCTCTCTCCCACAAAGAAATGATAGGGTACATTTTATTCATAGAATGAAAAAAACAAAAAAAACATACGCTTCAAGCAAGCACATAAGATGTGGCAGAATTAAAATGTAGTTTCAATAAAAAACACCTGATAGTTTGTTGATGAAGAAGGGGATGCCTTGGTCATCCCCAAGCTTTGACGCTTGAGTCTTCTTGAAATATGTTGGGGGTGAACCACGGGGGCATCCCCGAGCTTTGGCTTTATTATCCTCTTGATCACATCATATCATCCTTCTCTCTTGATCATTGAAAACTTGCTCCACACCAAACTCAGAGCAAACTTCATTAGAGGATTAGTGCACGATTTTTTTTGATATTATGTAGGAACACAACCGCTACCAATGCTACTGGACATTAGCTACAGCCACTGATACTTCATGGAACAAAAAGAACCAATCAAAATAGCAAAAGAGGCATTGCAAAATAAATGGCAGAATCTGTCAAAAAACAGAACAGTTCGTAAAGACAATTTTGTTCAACACACTTAACTTGCTCAGATCAGAAAACTCAAAACTAATGAAAGTTGCATATATATCTGATGATAGGCACAAAAAAGGGCAGGTAATTTGGATTTCTCAGTGAAGAGTTATGAATTTAACGGTGAACAACAGAAAACTGTTTCTGCGCAGGAATCCAAATTTAGCATCAACTTTCTACTAGAGGCTTAACTTGACACAAAAATGGAATTAAATAAAGATACAAAGGAATTGCTACAGAGGTAGGCATGTTCCTCGACTTAACAAAATAAAATAACAGTAAATAAAATAGTGGGTTGTCTCCCATAAGCTCTTTCTTTATAGCCATTAAGATAGGGAAGGAGATTCGTATAATGCTCTCATAAAAATGAGAGTGAAAAAACATAGGAGAGCCTCAAGAGGTAAACATAAAACACATTTAAGTCTAACCCACTTCCTATGCAAAGGAATCTTGTAAAGAAACAAGTCATGAAAGCACAAAGCAACAAGAATAAGAAGATAAAACAAGAGTAACTTCAAAACTTTCAACATAAAGAGATGTGCTTTAGTACCATGAAAACTTCTACAACCATATCTCACATAGTAGTTGCAAGTAGTACAAATACATTCAACCATATAACCACAAGAATCATTCAACTTAGATAATATAGGCACATAAAGAGGATCATTAAATTTATTTTGGAATTCATTAGCATACTTCCCTCTTTCAAAATAGTTACTAAGATCAATATCAAGTTTAAGATCATGGTGAAGGGGATCGCAGGCAGAAAACAAAAAAATTCCTAACAACGATATCCTTAAACTAGCCAAGATCTACACTATGCAGATATAGTAGTACGGCGGAGATCGGAATACATACCCTCGTAGACCGAATAGCGGGGATTACGCTCCCGCACAAGCGTTGACGACGAAGATGACGTAGCCGACCTCTAGGTCACGAAGAACTCGGCGCGACGAAGACGGCGAAGATGACCCCGAGGTCGGGTGGAGGAAGTGGGCCTCCGAGTACCGCTAGCGCAGTGAATGGAATATGCCCTAGAGGCACTTAATAAACATAGTTTATTGGCAATATCCCAATCGTTCATTATATGTTTTATACCATGCTATAGCTGTATTAAGCGAAAACATTAATACAGGTGTGGTAGATAAACAACCAGGTCCCTAGTAGCCTCTACTAAGACTAGTTTCGTTGCACGATTGATGATCGAGGTTTTCCGATCATAGGGCATGGCGCCGGTCGGCAATGGAAGTCATATCGTTAGGTGTAACGATGTGATGGACATACCCAGTATTTATAGGACATAGTCATTACGCCTTAAGACCGTGAGACCAACTCTTATTGTTATCCCTGGAAGATACTTTGATCGCACCAAACGTCATATCTTATATAGTGTGACAATGATAGGTGATACTTTTGGGTATCGGAAGGGGGTAGTTGAGACGAGGGGTCAACAGCGGGATTTGTCAGTCCGCATAGCCGGATAGATACTCTAGGGCCCACTCGGTGAGATTATGTCAAATGAGTTTGCAAACATGTGACTAGGTCACCAGCTGACATAATATCATAGACGAGTAGAAGATAGCTACGTCGGTAACGAGATCATGCTAGGTATGGAGATATCTGAGAATGATGCTCAGACACGCTAAGTATCGCCATGACAAAGGGTTTAAGACTAGACGTCCAGGTTTGATAGATGAAAGTCATTCGTTATATCACAGGAATTAATTCATGGGGTCCAGGTCTACGAGTTAGTCGTCGATCATAGAGGAGTCTTGATCGTACCTGTTATTATATCGAACCGCTAGGGTAACACACTTAAGGGGTTTCGACAAGA
This sequence comes from Poa annua, assembly GCA_026929855.1. Lineage (NCBI taxonomy): Eukaryota > Viridiplantae > Streptophyta > Magnoliopsida > Poales > Poaceae > Poa > Poa annua. Next base: position 69,433,406 of record CM049431.1, on the reverse strand, counting down.
TAACTGGAAAGGAAAGAGATCACCGGGAGCGTCCCGCGAGGGGTCCGATGGAGATCGGGCAGCGCCGAAAGAGTTTTCGGAGCTAGGAAAAATTATATATACCCCTCTTCCTATTTAGTTTAGGGGTTAAGGCGATAAATGGCGGATCTCCCCTTTTTTGGGGGAAAGCTGGTGGCCCTTTTGGCGTGTGAATTCTTTCGACGGGGCGGCCCGTCTCCTGTCCCCCTGCTCGTGGGGAATCCGCTCCCGGGGCGTCGCTCTGCTGGTACGCCGGGTTTATGCTGAATTCATAAACAGGGGAAGTGCCTTGGCCCTCCCTCGTTAAGATATGTTATCCGGACCAACCATTGGGATTCTACTTGGATCTCCTTTTCCTTCAGCTTAGCGCCCTCACTGCTACTTCTCTCTATTAAGCTGCTCTTCAGGGAGGCCGGATAAGTAGGTTGTTCAATCCTCAGCAAGGAGAGTGTGGAAAACCGGGTACAAAGCCTTCCAACATAAGTTATTACAACCTTTTTAGAAATGACCATCAACAGCAAAGCGAATTAGTGTAATTAATATGCAAATATGATTTTATATATTTATTTTCGAATTTAATTATGCTGATTTCCCTAAATGGGCCTTCTGGTCGAAAGAAGGCCCAAGAGGGGGGGAATCCCCTTGGGGATTCGGTGGGGGCTTGGGTGGCCGACTCAGGTGGGCCAAGAGGCCCACCAGGGGGCCGGCGCACCATGGCTGGTCGCACCACGTATGTGGGGATAGTCCCACATTGCCTGGTGAGGAGGTTGGCTCCCCCCTGGGAGCCTATATAAGGGGCACCCCTGGCCTTTTAATCACCAATTAATTCCCTAATTCTCTCTCGATCTCGTGATTCCCATTGTCGGAGTCGCGCCGAGTAGAGGAGGGGGATCTCTTCCACATAGCCCGCTGCCGCGCTGCTGGTGTTCCGGTCCAAGTCTTCCGCTGCTCGTCTTGGACTGGAGCTTCGGAGGCCGTCGTCTCCACCGTATGTGTGTGACGCCCTGCGAGATGCTGCGCTAGCGGTACTCGGAGGCCTACTTCCTCCACTCGACCTCGGGGTCATCTTCTTCGTCTTCGTCGCGCCGAGTTCTCCGCGACCTAGAGGTCGGCTACGTCGTCTTCGTCGTCAACGCTTGTGCGGGAGCGTAATCCCCGCTATTCAGTCTACGAGGGTATGTATTCCGATCTCCGCCGTACTACTATATCTGCATAGTGTAGATCTTGGCTAGTTTAAGGATATCGTTGCTAGGAAAAATTTTGTTTTCTGCACACGATCCCCATTCAGTGGTATCAGAGCCGATCTATCGTAGATATAGCTGTACGCTGTTAGAACACGTGTTCTGCACGGGGGCACCGTTCCTGTTATTTGCTACCCCCTAGCGTGCACTTGTGATTCCAGCGGCATCGAGTTGATGAAGCGGCCCGGACCGACTTTACGCGTACGCTTACGCGAGACTGGTTCCACTACTGACATACGGCCTGTACCGTATCTGTGGCTGGCGGGTGCCTGTTTCTCTCTCTTTAGTTGGCTTTGCATTTTCAATGGAGGGCCCGAAAGGGATGCTTAAACATGCAATTATTGGATCGTTGTTGTGGTCATAAGGTTCGTAGGTATGAAGCGGTTCTATTTATGACAACCCAAGCCACGTAAAATATGCAAAAGATAAAGTAGAAGCGTCTAACTTTATTTTGCAGTGCTATGTGATATGGTCAAGGTAGGTTTATTAAATTGTTTATAAACTGCGGGAGCCAAGAAGACCATGGCGCAATGGACTATATCACATTGCATTACATTTGATGTTTTGTGTCCATCTTATATTGTGTGATTGTATATATATAGTATATATTAGTTACACGGCGGTAGCTATATAAGATGATCCCTTCAAAATACCACTAGTGTTCTCCCTCCAACGCGCACCACCAAGAAAGTTCTACGTTATGAGGCAGGCCGTGATGATCGGGTGTCAGACATCTCGTCGTTCGCATACAGTGGGTGTAAGCTATGTTGCACAAGCGTCAGCGTGGAGGTTTTTGGTGGCGAGCCTAGCATATTCAGAAATATGTCCTCGGAACAGGGAGACCGAAAGGTCGAGCACGAGTCACAAAATTGGTGTGGCGGACAATTGTCTACTCTTGAATTTGTGCCACCGGCTCTGATGATGAGGGGTGGTGCAATGGATGGGGGTCGTGTAATCGCTTAAACGACCATGAGGGATGTTCGTTTGAGTGGGAGTTCGGATAGTTATTTTCTAAAATACTAGAACTCAGAATATAATGAACAGAGTCTGTTTTGCAAACCTTTGTAGATATTAACCATTGTGATAGCATCTTTTTCAAATTAGGCGCATTCCTGCGATTGAGAAACTTAAAAGGTTGGGTCCAAACTTCATAGTTTTATGCTTTAGCTTGAGGATACTCCTTGTTTAAACCGTTAGCTCTTTGTGTTACAATACCCGCTAGGAGATAACCCGGAGATTCCGCTAACAAAAGATAATTTGGATTATCGGATTTTGTGCGGATGATATCATGACAGTCCAGTGTATGCTATGATCTCTGCCATAGAGAACCATCGGTGGGTACGAGTTTTATAGATCGCGAACATATGATATGGTCGCTAAAACTCGGGGTACCCCTAAAGTTGGGTTGATGAAGTTTATCAGTACGTTGACTGATTGTCTTCTCAACCAAGATGGAAGAGAATGCACACATTGAGGGAGCACGTGGTGGTCATGCTTAATGACATATGTTCATACTTGATGAACATTGAGACGCCTCGCTCAGCTCGATCACTGGATGACAGACATCGTTGCCAAGTGCAAATCCTCGACTATGTCATGCAAGGGGAATCATTCACCTTCATGGTTCTTGATTACGGTGGAAGTATCAAGAAGATGAAATAGATCGCCGGAAGTCATCAATGATGATGGTGTATATATGATATACATGTTATGAATGTTTTAGCTAAGCAAGTACTCGCAGTAGTGACTAAGTTTTGAACTAGTCATGTTTTGTGAAAAACCAGGTTTACTGCTTGAGTAGCTTGAAAGGATGAGGCGGCATTGCGTGTTGATAATGGCAATCAAGTTATTGTGATGGCTATAGACACTCTCCCTCTAGATCTACCATTTGGGTAAATTCTTTATGATCGCCTGTTAGTATGATCGTTACAAGTGTGTCTCCTCTAGCGAGACACTTGTTCATACATGATAGTGACAAATTGGTGTCCTATATTTATGAAGTAATGATCATATGCCGATTTGAATTTAGATGGTAGAAGCTCCCACATTCATAATATTAATGCCAAATGATACAAACTTAATAAAGACACCACATATATGTGGCACTACCGTTTAGTCATGTCAATGTTATAGTCAATGCATTAGCTCCATACCGGATGGACCTACAAGTTCTAAGATTTGATCTTTTGACACTTGCAAAATAACTGTGACACCGTTTTCGGAAAGCGGGCATATAACTTATTGATAGTCATACATAGAGATGTATGTGGTTCAATGAAGTAATTGACGGGTAGTGGAGACCTTTATTTCGTGAACTTCACTGAACGTTTTGAGTATACCTTGCCGAGAATCGTGCATTCGGTGTATGTGAATCAATGAAGTACTTTAACGTGTAGTGGAAGTCTTTATTTCATAGACTTCATGAACATTCGAATAGATATATGGATATCCACTCGGGGAATGTTGGCCTGAAAATTTTGATTCAATCAAACAAGTCCAGAATGAAGTAGGAAATAAACTTAACAACAAAATCAAGTTCCCGCGATACATATCGAGGAAATGAAGATTTGAATTATAATGTTGGCATATCATTGGAAGACTTGTGAGAAGAGTTCCACAAATTACGTCGCATGGAACACCATTGTGTTATGGTGTGTTAGGACGTCGTAATTACACCCTATCGGATAGTGTGTGGTAAATAAATCTCTTACCGAATTATTGTGATCATTAGAGTCATATGGTAGAAACGTAAACACTCACGTTAGCAAATAGGGAAACCATTTGAATCCATGGAGACAATACCATACGAGTGATGGCATGGCTTTTGAGCCTGGATTGTCGTTTCAGCAATTTTGTGTTTCGATGTAATCAAACCTAAAATGGATTAATCTTTGTAGTATACCCTACCTAAAGAGTTAGTTGGGTACATGTCTCACGACATAGGCAAAATCTTTGTCGGGATATACCTTGCGAAAGAAATAGTTTCTTGTCCAAGGGTATAAGTGAGAAAGAAAGTAGAGCGAGACGAAGTTGGTGAACTTCCTCTCCAGACATCAGAGTGGCGCACCCGAAAGTGTGTTCTGTGTCAGGCTCCACAGCTTGAAAAAGCTGATGATTCAAGATCATGATGTTCTGAGCTCATACTAAGAGCGTAGGCATACGAGGTTGTGTTCCACACTGTGTGTTACGACAATCTTGTTATGAAGGTCATATTAATGGAATATGATAGACCTACGAACTACGAAGTAGAGATGGTGGACCTAAGTCCGAGATATGGCTATGAGTCATTTATGATCCGAAATAAAATCCATATACGATTACCAGGTAATGACTTGGGAGATCTTCTTGAGGGCATCTAGGATGTTAATAGTATATGGAATTTTATGAGAGAATAGACATTGAGAAGGATCGATTTGTCGTGAAACAGTTCCGATAGATTCAAAAGTTGACCACATGAGAGTTTATCTCAAGTGGCGAAGCCTAAATCTATTCTGGGTCGTTTAGCAATTACTATAATTTCGAATGAGAAATTGAAAGATGGATGAGAAAACTATGGTTCTTAATAGTATCATTAAAATGGTTTGTAATCCTGAGGATGCTGAACATGTATGCAAACTTCGGTGGTCCATTCATGGGCTGAAGCAAGCATATCGGAGCTGGAATCTTCACTTTGATAATGTGATCAAAGGATTTTGGAGTTGTCCAAAATAGTTGAAGAAACCTACATTTGCAAAGAAGTGAGTGGGAGCAAAGTAGATTTCCTTGATCTTATATGCGGGCATAATTGAGTGGGAGCTAGGTGTCATTTGTGATTTTGTATGTAACGACATATTGAACGACAGAGATCCTCTAGTAGAGTGTAAAGGATTATTTAAGTGATTAAATTTTCTATGAAATGAAGTTAGGAGTATTAGGCATCCGATTTATAATTGTATAGATCAGAAGGGGCTTAATAACATTAGGTCGGAATATTTCCTAAGTCAAGATTCTGAAGTGTTTCAGAATAGGACAAGCAAAGAAAGAGGTTCTTGCTTGTTTGACTAGGTAAAATATTAAGTTTATCTTAGCTTTTTCAGTGATAGAAAATGATGTTCGACATTCTCTATGTATCACACATAGAGTCTATCAGGCTGAAAGCTCGACTTGGTGTGACCCTAGTTCTTGGTTGAAAAACATGTTCTAGAGTGATCCTTGTGTGGATCAATGAACAAACGTTAAGTTTATTCTTCAGTGTCTATGAGAACTGAAGATAGGTTTTCTAGTAACGGGTAAGAGTGGAATGGCAATTTGCCGTAAAGCGGTTACGATGATGCAAATTATTACACTGACCCATATGACTAGAAATCTCATATAGGAGATGTACTTTATTTTGAAGATAGACATGGTTAGTTTGCGAAGTCGCATATGAATGCACTGTCGCATAATTAGGTATATAGAAATATATCGCGACTTTAGAAGTAGCAAGTGTGATTGGACTGAGTAGTTTTCCGAGCGTAGGTGGTCTCCTTAATCAATCTCTTAGACTTTTAAGGTGCATGCTACGCGAATGCTCGAGTCTCACTCCATCCACTGGGATATATTTCACCGTCATCGTAAGATACGGATTATGTCAAACTAGGTGACATAGAAGTGTTGCAAAGAACATATAGGTCTCAATGTGTGAGATCTATTGACTGTATTCCTCTTCCACGAGGCGAGCAGGCACCAAGATGCTATGGGTGTTGAGCTTTTACGTGGTTGTAAACTAGATTAAGTGTTACTCTAGTGCAAGTGGGAGACTGAAGGGAATATGCCCTAGAGGCACTTAATAAACATAGTTTATTGGAAATATCCCAATCGTTCATTATATGTTTTATACCATGCTATAACTGTATTAAGCGAAAAGATTAATACAGGAGTGGTAGATAAACAACCAGGTCCGTAGTAGCCTCTACTAAGACTAGTTTCGTTGCACGATTGATGATCAAGGTTTTCCGATCATAGGGCATGGCGCCGGTCGGCAATGGAAGTCATATCGTTAGGTGTAACGATGTGATGGACATACCCAGTATTTATAGGACATAGTCATTACGCCTTAAGACCGTGAGACCAACTCTTATTGTTATCCCTGGAAGATACTTTGATCGCACCAAACGTCATATCTTATATAGTGTGACAATGATAGGCGATACTTTTAGGTATCGGAAGGGGGTAGTTGAGACGAGGGGTCAACAGCGGGATTTGTCAGTCCGCATAGCCGGATAGATACTCTAGGGCCCACTCGGTGAGATTATGTCAAATGAGTTTGCAAACATGTGACTAGGTCACCAGCTAACATAATATCATAGATGAGTAGAAGATAGCGACGTCGGTAACGAGATCATGCTAGGTATGGAGATATCTGAGAATGATGCTCGGACACGCTAAGTATCGCCATGACAAAGGGTTTAAGACTAGACGTCCAGGTTTGATAGATGAAAGTCATTTGTTATATAACAGGGATTAATTCATGGGGTCCAGGCCTACGAGTTAGTCGTCGATCATAGAGGAGTCTTGATCGTACCTGTTATTATATCGAACCGCTAGGGTAACACACTTAAGGGGTTTCGACAAGATAACCGGAAAGGAAAGAGATCATCGGGAGCGTCCCGGGAGGGGTCCGATGGAGATCGGGCAGCGCCGAAAGAGTGTTCGGAGCTAGGAAAATATATATATATTATGTTTGATATTAATTAGTGTAATTAATATGCAAATATGATTTTACATATTTATTTTCGAATTTATTTTGGCTGATTTCCCTAAATGGGCCTTCTGGTCGAAAGAAGGCCCAAGAGGGGGGGAATCCCCTTGGGGATTCGGTGGGGGCTTGGGTGGCCGACCCAGGTGGGCCAAGGGGACCACCAGGGGGCCGAAGCACCATGGCTGTCCGCACCAGGCATGTGGGGATAGTCCTACATTGCCTGGTGAGGAGGTTGGCTCCCCCCTGGGAGCCTATATAAGAAGGGGCACCCCTGGCCTTTTAATTCACCAATTAATTCCCTAATTCTCTCTCGATCTCGTGATTCCCTTTGTCGGATTCGCGCCGAGTAGAGGAGGGGGATCTCTTCCACCATAGCCCGCTGCCGCGCTGCTGGTGTTCCGGTCCAAGTCTTCCGCTGCTCGTCCTGGACTGGAGCTTCGGAGGCCGTCGTCTCCACCGTATGTGTGTGACGCCCTGCGAGGTGTTGCGCTAGCGGTACTCGGAGGCCTACTTCCTCCACCCGACCTCGGGGTCATCTTCATCGTCTTCGTCGCGCCGAGTTCTCCGCGACCTAGAGGTCGGCTACGTCGTCTTCATCGTCAACGCTTGTGCGGGAGCGTAATCCCCGCTATTCGGTCTACGAGGGTATGTATTCCGATCTCCGCCGTACTACTATATCTGCATAGTGTAGATCTTGGCTAGTTTAAGGATATGGTTGCTAGGAAATTTTTTGTTTTCTGCACACGATCCCCATTCACGCAGCACCTCGCAGGGCGTTACACACATACGGTGGAGACGACGGCCTACAAAGCTCCAGTCCAGGACGAGCAGCGGAAGACTTGGACCGGAACACCAGCAGCGCGGCAGCGGACTATGGTGGAAGAGATCCCCCTCTCAACTCGGCGCAACTCCGACAAAGGGAATCACGAGACCGAGAGAGAATTGGTGAATTAAAAGGCGAGGGGTGCCCCTTCTTATATAGGCTCCCGCGGGGAGCCAACCTCCCTAGCCAGGCAATGTGGGACTATCCCACCGCCTTGGTGCGGCTAGGGAGGGTGCGTCGGCCCCCTAGTGGGCCTCTTGGCCTACTTGGGTCGGCCCCCAAGTCCCCCACCGAATTCCCCTAGGGAATTTTCCCCTCTTGGGCCTTCTTTCGACCAGAAGGCCCATTTAGGGAAATCAGCCTAAATAAATTCGAAAATAAATATATAAAATCATATTTATACATTAATTACACTAATTAATATCAAACATATTATATATAATTTATTTTAGCTCCAAAAACTCTTTCGTCGCTGCCCGATCTCCATCGGACCATTCCCGGGACGTTCCCGGTGATCTCTTTCCTTTCCGGTTGTCTTGTCGAAACCCCTTAAGTGTGTTACCCTAGCGGTTTGATATAATAACAGACATGATCGATACTCCTCTCCGATCAATGACTAACTCGTAGGCCTGGACCCCATGAATTAATCCCTGTGATATAACGAATGACTTTCATCTATCAAACCTGGACGTATAGTCTTAAACCCTTTGTCATGGCGATACTTAGCGTGTCCGAGCATCATTCTCAGATATCTCTATACCTAGTATGATATCGTTACCTACATCGCTATCTTCTACTCGTCTATGATATTATGTCAGCTGGTGACCTAGTCACATGTTTGCAAACTCATTTGACATAATCTCACCGAGTGGGCCCTAGAGTATCTATCCGGCTATGCGGACTGAAAAATCCCGTTGTTGACCCCTCGTCTCAACTACCGCTTTACGATACCCAAAATTATCACCGTTATTATCACACTAAATAAGATATGACGTTTGGTGCAATCAAAGTATCTTACAGGAATAACAATAAGAGTTGGTCTCACGGTCTTAATGCGTAATGACTATGTCCTATAAATACTGCGTATGTCCATCACATCGTTACACCTAACGATATGACTTCCATTGCCGACCGGCACCATGCCCTATAATCGGAAAACCTCGATCATCAATCGCGCAACGAAACTAGTCTTAGTAGAGGCTACTAGGGACCTGGTTGTTTTCTCTACCACACATGTATTAATATTTTCGCTTAATACAGTTATAGCATGATATAAAACATATAATGAATAATTGGGATATTGCCAATAAACTATGTTTATTAAGTGCCTTTAGGGCATATTCCCTTCAGTCGCCCACTTGCACTAGAGTAACACTTAATCTAGTTTACAACTTGGTAAAAGCTCAACACCCATAGCATCTTGGTGCTTGCTCGCCTCGTGGAAGAGGAATACAGTCAATAGATCTCACACATTGAGACCTATATGTGCTTTGCAACACTTCTATGTCACCTAGTTTGACATCATCCCGTATCTTACGATGACGGTGAAATATATCCTAATAGATGGAGTGAGACTCGAACATTCGCGTAGCATGGGCCTTAAAAGTCTAAGATATTTATTAAGGGGATCACCTACGCTCGGAAAACTGCTCAGTCCAATCACACTTGCTACTTCTGAAGTCGCGATATATTTCTATACCTATGTAGATTATGCGACAGTGCATTCATATGCGACTTCGCAAACTAACCATGTCTATCTTCAAAATAAAGGACATCTCCTATATGAGATTTCTAGTCGTATGGGTCAGTGTAATAACTTGCATCATTGTAACTGCTTTACGGCAAGTTGCCATTCCACTCTTACCCGTTACTAGAAAACCTATCTTCAGTTCTCATAGACACTGAAGAATAAACTTAACGTTTGTTCATTGATCCACATAAGGATCACTCTAGAACCTGTTCTTCAACCAAGAACTTGGGTCACACTAAGTCGAGCTTTCAGTCTGATAGCATCTATGTCTGATACATAGATAATGTCGAACATCATTTGCTATAACTGAAAATGCCAAGATAAACTTAATATTTTACCTAGTCACACAAGTAAGAACCTCTTTCTTTGCTTGTCCTATTATGAAATACTTCAGAATCCTGACTTAGGAAATATTCCGACTTAATGTTATTAAGCCCCTTACGATCTATACAATTATAAATCGGATGCCTAATACTCCTAACTTCATTTCATAGAAAATTTAATCACTTAAATAATCCTTTACACTCTGCTAGAGGATCTGTGTCCTTCAATATGTCGTTACATACAAAATCACGAATGACACCTAGCTCCCACTCAAATATGTCTTACGCATATAAGATGAAGGAAAAGCTACTTAGCTCCCACTCAAATATGCCTTCCGCATATAACATCAAGGAAAGCTACTTTGCTCCCACTCACTTCTTTGCAAATGTAGGTTTATATTATTAAAGTGAAGATTCCAGCTCCGATATGCTTGCTTCAGCCCATGAATGGACAACTAAAGTTCGCATACATGTTTAGCATCCTCAGGATCACCAACTCTTTCTTAATGACACTATTAAGAAACATGGTTTTCTTATCCATCTATCAATTTATCATTCGAAATTATAGTGATTGCTAAACGATCCAGAGTAGACTTAGGCTTCGCCACTTAAGACAAACTCTCATGTGGTCAACGTTTGAATCTGTCGGAACTGTTTCACGACAAATCGATCCTTCTCAATGTCTATTCTCTCATAAAATTCCATATTCTATTAACATCCAAGATGCCATCAAGAAGATCTCCCAAGTCATTACCTGGTAATCGTATAATATGGATTTTATTTCGGATCAGAAATGACTCATAGCCATTTCTCGGACGTAGGTCCACCATCTCTTCTTCGTAGTTCGTAGGTCTGTCATATTCCATTAATATGACCTTCATAACAAGATTGTCGTAACACACAGTGGGGAACACAACCTCGTACGCCTACGTTCTTAGTATGAGCTAAGAGCATCATGATCTTGTATCATCAGCTTTTTCAAGCTGTGGAGCATGACACCGAAAACACTTTCGGTTGCGCCACTCTGATGTCTAGAGAGGAAGTTCACCAACTTCGTCTTGCTCTACTTTCTTTCTCACTTATACCCTTGGACAAGAAACTATTTCTTTCGCAAGGTATATCCCGGCAACAATTTTGCCTATGTCGTGAGACATGTACCCAACTAACTCTTTAGTTACGGTAGACTACAAAGATTAATCCATTTTAGGTTTGATCACATCGAAACACTAAATTGCTGAAACGACAATCTAGGCTAAAAGCCATGCTATCACTCAAATGGTATTGTCTCCATGGATTTAAATGTTTTCCCTATGATCTAACGTGAGTGTTACATTTCTACCATATGACTCTAATGATCACAATAATTCGGTAAGAGATTCATTTACCACACACTATCCGATAGGGTGCGATTACGACGTCATCACACACCATAACACTATGGTGTTCCATGCGACGTAATTTGTGGAACTCTTCTCACTAGTCTTCCAATGATGTGCCAACATTATAACTCAAATCTTCATTTCCTCGATCTGTATCTTGGGAATTTGATTTTCTTGTTAAGTTTATTTCCTACTGCGTTCTGAACTTGTTTGATCGAATCAAAGTTTCCAGACCAACATTCCCCGAGTGGATATCCATATATCTACTCGAATGTTCATGAAGTCTATGAAATAAAGACTTCCACTACACGTTAAAATGCTTCATTGATTCACATACACCCATATGCACGATCCTCAACAAGCTATACTCAAAACGTTCAGTGAAGTTCACAAAATAAAGGTCTCCACTACCCGTCAATTACTTCATTGAACCACATACATCTATATGCATGACTATCAATAAGTTATATGCCCGTTTTCCAAAAACGGTGTCACAGTTATTTTGCAAGTGTAAAAAGATCAAATCTTAGGACTTGTAGATCTATCCGGTATGGAGCTAATGCATTGACTATAACATTGACATGAATTAAACGGTAGTGCCACACATATGTGGTGTCTTTATTAAGTTTGTATCCTTTGGCATTAATATTATGAATGTGGGAGCTTCTACCATCTAAATTCAAATCGGCATATGATCATTACTTCATAAGTATAGGACAATGAATTTGTCACTAACATATATGAACAAGTGTCTCGCTAGAGGAGACACACTTATAACGATCATACTAACAGGCGATCATAAAGAATTTATCCAAATGGTAGATCTAGAGGGAGAGTGTCTATGGCCATCACAACAATTTGGCTGCCATTATCAACACGCAATGTCGCCTCATCCTTTCAAGCTACTCAAGCAGTAAACCTGGTTTTCATAAAACATGACTAGTTCAAAACTTAGTCACTACTGCGAGTATTTTCTTAGCTAAAACATTCATAACATGTATATCATATATACACCATCATCATCGATGACTTCCGGCGATCTGTTTCATCTTCTTGATACATCCAACGTAATCAAGAACCATGAAGGTGTACGATTACCCTTGCATGACATAGTCTATGAAAGAGGATTTGCACTTGGCAACGACGTCTGTCATCCAGTGATCGAGCTGAGCGAGGCGTCTCAATATTTATCAAGTATGAACATATGTCATCAAGTATGACTGTCACGTGCTCCTTCAATGTGTGTATTCTCTCCCATCTTGGTTGAGAAGACAATTAGTCAATGTACTGATAAACTTCATCAATCCAAATTTAGGAGTACCCCGAGTTTAGAGACCATCTAATATGTTCGCGATCTAACAACTCGTACCCACTGTTGGTTCTCTATGGCAGAGATCATAGCATACACTTGACTATGATGATATCATCCGCACAAAATCTGATAATCCAAATTATCTTTTGTTAGCGGAATCTCCGGGTTTATCTCCTTGCGGGTATTATAACACAAAGAGCTAACGGTTTCAATAAGGAGTATCCTCAAGCTAAAGTATAAAACTATGAATTTTGGACCCAACCTTTTAAGTTTCTCAATCGTAGGAATGCGCCTAATTTTAAAAGATGCTATCACAATGGTTAATATCTACAAAGGTTTTGCAAAACAGACTTTGTTCATTATATTCTGAGTTCTAGTATTTTAGAAAATAACTATCCGAACTCCCACTCAAACAAACATCCCTCCTGGTCGTTTAAGCGATTACACGACCCCCATCCATTGCACCACCCCTCATCGTCAGAGCCGGCGGCAAACCTTCAAGAGTAGACAACTGTCCGTCACACCAATTTTGTGACTCGTGCTCGACCTTTCGACCTCCATGTTCTGAGGCCATATCTGCATATGCTAGGCTCGCCACTATAACGTCCACGCTGACGCTTGTGCAACATGGCTTACTCCCACCGTATGCGAACGACGATATGTCTGACACCCGATCGTCATGGCCTGCCTAATAACGTAGAACTTTCTTACTGGTACGCGTTGGAGGAAGAACACTAGTGGTATTTTTGAAGGGATCATCTTATATAATCACCGCCGCGTAACTAATATATACTAATATATATATTCACACAATATAAAATGCACACAAAAAATCAAATGTAATGCGACATGATATGTTCCATGCGCCATGGTCTTCGTGGCGCCCGCGGTTCATAAACAATTTAATAAACCTACCTTAACCATATCACATAGCCCCTGCAAAATTTAGTTAGACGCTTCTACTTTATCTTTTGCATATTTTACGTGGCTTGGGGCTGTCGTAAATAGAACCGCTTCATACCTACGAACCTTATGACCACAACAACGATCCAATAATTGCATGTTTAAGCATCGCTTTTGGACCCTCCATTGAAAATGGAAAACCAAATGAGGAGAGAGAAACAGGCACTTGCCAGCCACATATACGGTACAAGTCGTATGTCAGTAGTGGAACTAGTCTCGCGTAAGCGTACGCGTAGAGTCGGTCCGGGCCGCTCCATCAACTCGATGCCGCTGGAATCACAAGTGCACGCTAGAGGGTAGCAAATAACAGGAACGGTGCCCCCGTGCAGCACACGGGTTCTAACACCGTACAACTATATCTACGATAGATCGGCTCTAATACCACTGAAGAGGATCGCAGGCAGAAAACAAAAAATTTCCTAACAACGATATCCTTAAACTAGCCAAAATCTACACTATGCAGATATAGTAGTACGGCGGAGATCGGAATACATACCCTCATAGACCGAATAGCGGGGATTACGCTCCCGCACAAGCGTTGACGACGAAGACGACGTAGCCGACCTCTAGGTCGCGAAGAACTCGGCGCGACGAAGACGGCGAAGATGACCTCGAGGTTGGGTGGAGGAAGTAGACCTCCGAGTACCGCTAGCGCAGCACCTCACAGGGCGTTACACACATACGGTGGAGACGATGGCCTCCGAAGCTCCAGTCCAGGACGAGTAGCGGAAGACTTGGACCGGAACACCAGCAGTGCGGCAACGGGCTATGGTGGAAGAGATCCCCCTCTCAACTTGGCGCAACTCCGACAAAGGGAATCACGAGATCGAGAGAGAATTGGGGAATTAATTGGTGAATTAAAAAGGCCAGGGGTGCCCTTCTTATATAGGCTCCCGCGGGGAGCCAACCTCCCTAGCCAGGCAATGTGGGACTATCCCACAGTCTTGGTGCGGCTAGGGAGGGTGCGCCGGCCCCCTAGTGGGCCTCTTGGCCCACTTGGGTCGGCCCCCAAGTCCCCCACCGAATTCCCCTAGGGAATTTTCCCCTCTTGGGCCTTCTTTCGATCAGAAGGCCCATTTAGAGAAATCAGCCTAAATAAATTCGAAAATAAATATATAAAATCATATTTAGACATTAATTACACTAATTAACATCAAACATATTATATATAATTTATTCTAGCTCCGAAAACTCTTTCGTCGCTGCCCGATCTCCATCAGACCATTCCCGGGACGTTCCCGGTGATCTCTTTCCTTTCCAGTTGTCTTGTCGAAACCCCTTAAGTGTGTTACCCTAGCGGTTCGATATAATAACAGACATGATCGAGACTTCTCTCCGATCAATGACTAACTCGTAGGCCTGGACCCCATGAATTAATCCCTGTGATATAACGAATGACTTTCATCTATCAAACCTGGACGTATAGTCTTAAACCCTATGTCATGGCGATACTTAGCGTGTCCGAGCATCATTCTCAGATATCTCCATACCTAGTATGATCTCGTTACCGACATCGCTATCTTCTATGGTGACCTAGTCACATGTTTGCAAACTCATTTGACATAATCTCACCGAGTGGGACCTAGAGTATCTATCCGGCTATGCGGACTGACAAATCCCGTTATTGACCCCTCGTCTCAACTACCCCTTTCCGATACCCAAAAGTATCACCGTTATTGTCACACTAAATAAGATATGACATTTGGTGCAATCAAAGTATCTTTCAGGAATAACTATAAGAGTTGGTCTCACGGTCTTAAGGCGTAATGACTATGTCCTATAAATACTGTGTATGTCCATCACATCGTTACACCTAACGATACGACTTCCATTGCCGACCGGCACCATGCCCTATGATCGGAAAACCTCGATCATCAATCGCGCAACAAAACTAGTCTTAGTAGAGCCTACTAGGGACCTGTTTGTTTATCTACCACATCTCTATTAATGTTTTCGCTTAATACAGTTATAGCATGGTATAAAACATATAATGAATAATTGGGATATTGCCAATAAACTATGTTTATTAAGTGCCTCTTGGGCATATTCCCTTCACATGGTTGCAACAAGATTTGGAACTAGAAACAATTGCAAACCACATAAGTATTTTTCAACATAAGCAAGTTTCTCCTCCATGGTGTAATTAGGAGAGTTCAAAAACAAAGTAGAACTCTCATGAGTAAGAGTACCATCACAAGCAGCAATTATATCATTTTTATTCTCACATAAATAAGTAACAACTTCTAAACGTACAGGATTATCAATAAGCATAGGACCATCATCTAAAGCATTATCATATAGCATATTTAAGCAAAACTCATCATTATCATCAATAAGTTCACTTGTAGCATCATGAATAAAATTTACAACATAATTATCATATTAAACATTCTTATCATGAGCCACATGTATGAAATAATTATTACTCTCAACATAAGCATAGTCATTCTTATTAATTGTAGTGGGAGCAAATTCAACAAAATAGCTATCATTATCATTCTTATCACCATAATCATAAAATTTAGGAGGCATATCATAATCAACATAAAATATATCCTCAAGAGTAGGTGGAACGAAAATATCACAATGATCATAATTATCATATATTGGAGGCAAGGTATCATCAAAGAAAATTTTCTCCTCCTTGCTTGGGGGACTAAAAATACCATGCTTATCAAAACCAACCCCCCCCCCCCCCCCCCCAAGCTTAGACTTTTCCATAGCCTTGGCAATAATAGTGTCCACATAATTTATACTAATAACATTACTACCACTATTATGCAAACAAACTTCCATAGGTTTTTTAATTTTCTCTTCAGAAGTATCATGTACTAATTTAATATAAATTTCATAAAGATCTCTAATTTTTTTGTTGTTTTCCATTAGCCTAACTAGTGAAAATAAAAATAAGAAACAAAAAGTAATAACTGCAGAATCTAAAGAAAATACCTTCAAGCGCTCACCTCCCCGGCAACGGCGTCAGAAAATAGCTTGATGTCTATGCACGCTTCTATTCTTGTAGACAATGTTGGGACTCCAAGAGCAGAGGTTTGTAGAACAACAACAAGTGCTACAAGAGCACACTCAAAGTCAGAGTAAACTAACACCAAAAATATCATATACGAATCACACATGGTGCACATATTGTCACCATTACAACCGTGAATAACCCCATAGTTCATATTAAAATAACCTCTAGAGTGCATAATAGATAAAGAGTAACATCACATATTCAACTAGATTACAAAGCTCATGATCACATAAAGATCACACCATGGGGGAGAGAGATAGACCACATAGCTACCGTAGACCCCGCAGCCCCGGGGGAGAACTACTCACTCCTCATCATAGGAGTCAGCAACGACGGTGAAGATGGTGTTGGAGTCGATGGAGATGGCTCCGAGGGCAATTCCCCGTCCCGACAGGGTGCCAGAACAGAAACTTTTGTCCCTCAAATATTGTCTTCGATGGCGGCGGTGTTCGGGACCCGTGGAGGAAATATTGAACATCCTGCTAGGGTTTTTGGTTCGGAGGGTATATGTAGGCGAAAGGGCTAGGTCGGTGGACCCCCGAGGGGCCCACATCACCTCCTCGCGCGGCCAGACTCCCTACCGCGCGAGCACGTGGTGTGGCCGCCTCGGTCGCCCACTTCATCTCGTGTTCGGTCTTCTGGAACGTTGCCAATTAAAAACGGACTTCAGAAAAGAAATCGTCCAATTCCGAGAATATTTCCTTAAGTACTTTTTGGAAACCAAAAACAACAGAAAACAGGGAACTGACATTGTGGCATCTTGTTAATAGGTTAGTTCCAGAAAATGTATAAAACTATATAAAATGCATATAAAACATGTAATAATTTGGTATAATATATCATGAAACATAAGAAATTATAGATACGTTAAAGACGTATAAGGCCGTCATCTCCATTTTTGCATGATAGGTAGGGTTTGGATAGTTTGCATGGTGTGTCTTTAGCGTGGTGGGAACGGCGCCCGGGCGAATAAATATGCCTCATCCAAGAGTTAAAGGTATTGAAAGTGGGGTTGTTTTTTTATATGATCCCTTGAGCAAGTGTGGTTCAACTAATTGTTATGTGGTTTTCAAAAAGGAACCGTAGTGTATTTACTGGGGAGTGGAGATTTGGTGCTCCCGAGTTCCAATGATCTTATTTTGTGAAAAAACATATTTAAAAGTTTCAAAAAAAATCTGAACAATCATGCATGTTCTAAATGATATATCTTACAATCATACGAAATCTCAATTTAAAATACTTTTTTTTAGCTACACAAAAATGAAAAATGTGTAGAACTGAAAATAGTGAATAATATATAGTTTCAAATTTTCAACTTCTGTTATTCTTGGTGTACCTCAAAATGTATTGTATTTAGTATTGAGGTAGATGCGTGTAGGATATATCATTAAGAAGATGCATGATTGTTTCAGATTTTCTTGAAACTATTTAAAATAGTTTTGATTTTTTAAAAAAACCTTGATCACTGGAGCTCGGGAGTCAAAAGGTCTTTCTGATTCACTGGGCTGTCTTTGGTGGTGGACACACCTGTTGGTGGATTCAGCGTGAGTAGTCTCGTGTGAGATATTTAGTTAGATCTACTGTAAACATCTCTTAGATTCAATGGCAAGTTTCATATATACCACCTTTTACCTACGGTAGAATTTACAAGTGACAGTCTTAATATCCACCCGTCATATTGACGACCAGTGGCAGACCCAGCGTCCCGACAGCCGGGGTGCTTGCCCGGGCTTCCAGTCGACCGGCACACCTAATGTTAATCAAAATTAGAGCAAAAAATAGCATTCTAAGACTAAACTAAAGGATTTGACCAGACTTTGATATATTCTTGGGTCCGCTACTATTGACGACACATTTAAGTGTCGCCAGACCAAGTCACTTTTTTTGAGAATGGAACTTTTATTACTCTAAACACTCAGGAATTACAATCTCGGCATGTGCTCAAAAAACTCTCTGAACCAGAGGCAAGCCACATATCCGAATGAGAGTTTGTTCTAGCGTAGTTTGTTCTAGTGATATTGACGACACATTTAAGTGTCGTCAGAACAACACACTTTTTTGACGCCGTAGTTTCCACAAGCCGAGAAAAGTCGATCCAACAGGGGAAAATATTATCAGCACATATGGATTGTGTCGTCTAACCAACAGTGCACACAAAAGCCAAATGCTCCTGTAATGACAAATACTACAATTAGCAATTCATCACTCCATGAGTAATACACAGTTACAGAATTCAACTTAAAATATTTGTTATAATACTTAAAGTACTTCAATTCAACATAACAATAGCATGGATTTCTATATACACCATTGATCCTACATTCAACTTAACTTTACTCATCCTGTCATACATACGGAAAATAGGTTATCTTAACAAGTGATAACCCTCCCAGTGTGTAGGGGGAGTCGAAGATCGGCACTTTCATGTCTTTGGGGCTAATGTGTATGCTCCCTTTCAGTTTGCAACTCCCTCCGTTTTGTAGGATAAGGCATAAGGCATTGGTTTTGTTTCACAATATATATAAGGTCCTAGAAAAATAAAGGGTGTACAGAAGCAAATATTACTTGCACCATCATCAATAGGAGCATGGCTGGTTAGTTACCTTGTCTCTAACGAGTTAACTCGATCTGGGCTCGGTGATCTTTGCTGTACCAACAATTCTTCAGACTGGAAACAATCGATATTAAATGCTAATAAGAGGGAAACAGGCTGCAATCAGACCGCATCCAGCGCAGTGTTCGCCGGTATGTGCAAGTACTATGTTGTTGCTCGACCACAGATTGCTATGTAAAAACCCACGGTAACTTCTCTGATAACACAAGTTGTAAACGACCAATCTTTTCAAAACCTCCAGACCTGCGCACAGAGCACTGTACAACTCTGCAAAGAGCCAGGCATGCAAAAGGAATTTGCACAAGCATCCAACTAACCCCAACTGTTTGCCGTCCATGAGACCTACATTTTCCTGCCCTCCTAGGATGGGTAACAAGATGAGCACCTCTTCAATCCTTGTTTTGCAGGACGCTTTTTGTTCTATATATTCGGCTTGACTGAATATGCATCCACTCTTCGCTGTTCACTCTTCAGTTACATTGGAGCAGTTTGGCATGTCATTACCTGCAGTGTCAGTTTTGCACTCAAAAGTCGAGTTATATATAGGAATTCACTAATCTTTCACTTGATGGCATGTTAATGACTAGTAAGAACCCAGTCAGCTTCAGATCGACCGGGAGGAGCTACCAAGGCAAGGCAGGTGGGTTCAGCAGGGAGGTACTTGGACAATGCAGCATGCTTTCGCTTTCCTCGCGTCCTCTTCTTGCTTGGGGTCAACACCTCTGCTCCAGTCTCATAATTATCCCCCCTCTGCGGCAAATGGCATGATCACATCTGAAGACGCCTGAGCAGCTGTTTTGTCTCCAACCATTTGTCTCTTCCTGCCTGCCTTACATCTCTCTGTCTCTTTACATCTCTCTGTCTCTCACACAAACACACACACTCACACATCTTTCTCTGTCATGCAAGGAACACACCGCACAGGTTATTTATGGAGAACCTCCTTCCTTGTTGGTCGAGTGTTTGAGTTCCGATCGTCATATACAAGTTTGGTCCTCCTACATCTCCCATGTGTGCAACTGCAAGCAGTCGTCAGTGAGAGTGTGCAGCAAGCTTATTAGCTCTCAAGACTTGCTTTGGTGATCTTGAGAGATGACCATGGCGGCCGGAAGCGATCACAGGGTTGAAGGGGTGAGGCAGTACAACAGGTCCAAGGTACCTCGCCTGAGATGGACGCCTGATCTGCACCGCTGCTTCGTCCATGCCATACACAATCTGGGAGGCCAGCACAGTACGTACCACCGTCTATACTCTCTCTTCATCTCCACCGTGCTTCATTTCTCTTCTTTTCGATCTTGGATCTGCTATGTTCAAGTGTGTGGTTTCGAATACTCAAGACTTGCATACCTCCATATATACGAGGTCTACGTGCAGTTTTCGTGTGCTTTAACTGCTGCTAGTTTGTTTTGCAATGTGTGTGGATGATTCAGGAGCTACACCCAAGAGAGTTTTGCAGCTGATGGGAGTGGGAGGACTCACCATATCTCATGTAAAGAGCCATCTGCAGGTTTGTTACATGTTCACTTGACAATATCTATTGATCTTTCTAAGGTCGATGTTCTCCTCTCTTGTTGCGTTACTTGATATGTTGTTTGTGTGCATGTTGAAAACAGATGTACAGAAACATGAGGGGTAATGAACTTCACATGATGCAAGGTATGCTCTCTGATAAAAGAAGTTTATTCTTGTTTTTAGTTATGATCGTTATAATTTGTTTGTTGTATGGCAGTGTAGTGCAATAATAGATAATACTACTAAGCTCTAGCTAATGTTAGCCTAACTAACCAATGTCAATGAAAATCTGCATAAACTTCCCTTTTTCTGATAACGAAAACTACATGAAATAGGTACAACGTTAGGCTCTCATTCTCATGTGTTAACATGCATGTGCAATGTCTGGCACACTACTTACAGGAATCTGCATATTCTTTTTGTGCTAAAGAAAAGGTTAGCAATTAAATAGTAAACAATGCTATTAAAGGTGGTACTTTATTCTCCATGCATGCATGCACCTATGAGCCAAAAGCTTATGCAGTTCTATCAATCTCTTGCGATGACCAGGCATTCCGCAAATTGATCAGGAGCATACATTTGCAGGAGGCATGGAAATTTGGACAGATATGCAGCAACTTCATCCTCATCATGAGTACTGTGATGGACCCTGCTGCAGGTGGCACTCTCCAATGCATACAAACGGGTCACTGCTCCACCACCCCCAACTGAAAAGGTCATTGCCTTTTCTCTCTCTTTTGATCCATGTTTTGCCAATATCCCCAAGCTCATCAGTCACATCAGGAACCATTCCTAGATTCTTTCACCTCTCAAATGAATGAATGAACGGCAATGCATGATGACATATAGAACAGCAACACCTGTGACCTGTGTGGTAAAACTGCAGAAACTTGGCATTCGTTTTGCATGCTGCACGAGGGCTCCATCAGATATTCCTACCTAGGATGCCTAGAAATACATGCTACGCTGCACTGTATGTTTGGTACATGGGGTTTTGCATGCCTACAAGTAGAAAGTGATGCAGCTTTCAGAGATCGACTGTACACGGTACACTCTGGTATGAGAATCCACCGTGAAGAGTTATTGACCAGCGCACTGTGGTCACATCATGACTAGCTCTTCTTCACTGTAAAATAAAACTAGATTATAATTTTGTAGAAAAAGGAGTAAATTCCAAATTTTACTCACAGTTGTCTGTGGTTGTGACACTATTTACCCCATTTAGTGAAACAAATCAGATATTCAACATATATAAAAATTTAAGGACCGTTTTGCCCCATTTTAGTATTCACAGGTTTCGTTGGAATAATCCGGCATCTTAGAACTATGTGGTGCGTCAAAATATATAAACATAGGGCACCATGGCGATGGTTTTCATCCTTCTATTCACCATCGTTTCAATTTGTCAAAGTTATCCTGATATTTTTTGTCTCAAATTCCATCACACCTTTCCTAAAGGAAATGCATGAAGTTTCAAAAAAAAAGCATCCTAGCTAGACGATTATTTAGTAGATGAATTAATTCATGTCACAAATGCATAATTAGAGAAGAAAAATTGGAGTTCACTCTAGACAAAAATACATTGGTTCCTCAGCTATGATCCCCCCAAAAAAATGGTACATCAATCGGCTTGAATGTAGAGAATCACTATTTCGGTTATGTTTGAGCTAGCTTTTCGGACATTTTACTGCTCCATATATGTGCTTAATCAACAAATAACGGAGGTAGCATAACATAGTTCCAAAATGAAACTGAAGAAAAAGCAATTATGCCATGCATGCAGGCCGCCTGAGATGGAGACCACAGAAGAGGCCGCAGCAGCAAGCCCCGAGAAAAGCTTGCTCAGGAGCCAAGGAACATGGGAGAGGGACGTGTCCTCGGGCACGTACGGCCTCGCCGCTCCAGGCCAAGCGGGGTTAGCCGGCTACTACTACTACCAGTGTACGCAGTCGACGGAGGACACGCCGGAGGAGCAGGGCCACCACCTGCTGCCCCGTTCCCGGACATGGCAGCGCACACCTGCAGCAGGCGGTGGTGGCGAACAAGCTGCTCGTCCCGGCTGCACGCTCGCGCCGCGGGGCCTCGTGGCGCCTAGGCGTGGAGGTGGTGACCCCCGCGAGGTATAGCCATGCATGCATCCAGCCTGCAAAAGCGTTTGGGACAAGCCGCACGCGCGCCCGGCGCGTGGATCTTTGCGGCCATCGGATCGATCGAGCTCCTCTCCCCGTGCATACTTACATGCAAGCAAGCGTCTGCATGCGTGTGCGTGCGTGCACTGACAATACTGTTTGCGTTTGGCAGGAGCACAGCGGCGAGCTCGTCCACGGCCACGGTGTCGCGCCGGAGAGCTACGGGAGGGCGAGGCCGGCGGCGGTGGTGGAGGGCGCCGAGCTGTCTCTATCTCTGACGCTGGACTCGGGGCACCTCGGCAGGAGCAGCGTGGAGCAATGCTGCGTCGTTGATGCTAGCGAGCAGGGCAGCTTCCTGACGACGTCGTCGGCGACGAGCCTTAGCGGCTGCTGCTCGGGGCACCGGCGTGCCGGAGTTAGCCTGGACCTGTCTCTTTCGTTGTACAACTGACCCGGCTAGCGATCGAGGGGTTGATCGGATGGGGTGCAAGATATGGTGTACGTTTGGGGCTTCACTCTGATGCAAAATTTCATCACGCGCGCGAATCAGCTCGGCGCCGCGGTCGCCGCGCGCGTGCGCGCCGCGCACCGGCACGAGTGGCAGGCAATGCTACCACCCACGAGCTGGACCGCGACTTCGCCTAAAACTTCTTTCTCTTTGCAAGTCCCCGCTAGCTTAGGGACCGCAAGAAAAGAGCGGGGCGTTCTGAAGTTTCTCCTCTCATACTTACACTCTATTCTGGGATTAGATCAGTTTTCCATTGAGGTACTGTCTTTGGTGCAACAAAATGTAACGTAGATGCACGGATTTGGATACCGGTATGAAAAACTATCTCAAAGGGGCTAGGTTTACCGTTAACCATGGTTGCCGGAAATTCTGGCCGGTTAACGGACGAGATTCTCAGAAAATAATTTGAAGTAAAGCTTGAAAACGTAAAAAAAAAGTCGATTTTAGGAGGAAGAGTCTGGCACTAATTCAAACAGTCCAAATTTTTTGGCCCAGCACACTCATTTACCTGCTGGAAATTCTGGTTATCGGTCAGTAACTGCGGAAGTTTTACCTAACCAAGGTCCTTCACGCTAACCTATCAGGGCATCCCTATTTGTGACATCAGCCTGCATAACTTCACCGTTTTAGGGTGAGTTGACCTTTTGGTTTGTACAAATGGAAGTCCATTACATGGTCTCTGTACTAAGGATGCATGAATAATAATTAAACTAATAAAATCGACTAACAGAAATGTTCGGATAAAAATTTCAGATCGATATTGTCCTTCATCGCAACGCTGCGTCGAGTGAGGCAAGGGATAATATGTGACCAAACTTTAAAATCGACACGTTTTGTATATTCTTTTAGAAATGGGCAATTTTGTCACAAATATACCATAGTGTTGTTGGCTTGCCACACTCTACACGTGTGCCGCCAGATGTGGTCTGGGGTGGTTTCCGAAGAAAAAAGTGGCATCCAACTCACACAGTTTGTTATTTCAGTTTTTTGCAGTTTCTTGTAGTGAGGATGAGCGTTGTCTTCTAGTAAGTTCTTGTTACACAACCTCTGCCCGTTGACCCTTGACCGGTCCCGAGGGTGTACAGCGTAGAGAAAGTAGTCGAATGAGACGGAGACGAGAGACACAGACACGAACAAAAAGTAAATTGACACAGTGTGTAGGCAGTCTCTCTATTTATTATCTCTGAAACTGGATAAACAATATGTACAATGTCCTGCTATATATAGACGGAAGGGATAAAAGATTGACCCACTTAATGTACAAAGTGTAGGGATTAACTTGACTCGTGAACTTAGGAGTCTCCACCGTGTAGGCTTCATGGCACCACGACCGGCCCAAGTTTCCCAACAGTTCTAACGCTTCAGTGCTCTCTGATGGTGACGCCAGTTTTATTTTGGATTGTCGGTGCTAGCTTTGCCAACTTCCGTTAATTGATCTTTTGGTTCCATCCACCGTTCCGTCTCTTGCGTTCCTTCTCTAAAAATGTTTCAGGGTTCATCCTCGGCTTATGCGGGCATGTAATTGTTGTTCTTCAGTCAGTATCCATAGTGTTCTTCTGTTCAGTCATGTACTACCCCGGCTTGTACGTTGTATTATCTCTTCTGTATCAACATAATCCTGGTATTTGCCCTAAAGAAAGAAGTCTTTTACTCCCTCTGTTCCAAATTAGATGACTTCTATTTAGATAAAAATGGATGTATCTAGATATACTATAAGTTTAGAACTCTAGATACATCCACTTTTTGACAAAAAGAAGTCATCTAATATGGAACGGAGGGAGTACAAGTTTGAGCAGATCTATGTTCAGTAATGAGTGCCATCAATGAGCTTCGTAATGTTATCTTACCAAAAACTTATGCAAGTCATGCAGACAACTTTTAACTATATATACTAGCATCATTTAACTTGGAATTTGCTATGGTACAGCCGGATAGTAATAGTACTATACAGCAAGGAACAAAGGTTCATTTCTCTGATTGCTCTGACATATCATCTGAGTAAAAAAAGTGTTCATTAGACAAGTGTAGCTCTGGAGTAGAGCAAAATTAATCGTCTATGATAACTGTCATTTGTACCAGAATAAGAATGCTGGGCATTGCCCAATTACACTGAACAATCAAATACACTAGCCGGTACAAATAAATCATTGCCTCCACAAAATGATTAGCCTACACCTCAACAAAACTTTAGAAGATGATTCTACACAACTTATTCCGAGACCTATAGCGGAGAGAGCTGGGCAAAACTTTGAGAGAACAAAAAATAATAAAGATCATACAACAAAACGGTTACGCAAGAGAAGACAAAATTTGAGGGCTCAGGCATTACTGTCAAGAGCACCCTTTAGCATATGCAACCCTTCCATTGAAATACTTCTCCGTACCCGGAATCTTGGAATCTCAATTTGCGGGGGTGGATCTGCTGAGAAGCATACGACCACTGCAGTTAGGTTATCGCAAGTGTCTCGTCTGAGCGCTTCCTGAACAAGTTCTCTTGAGCATCTTTCAGGATCATTGTGAGCCATCAGCTCTTTCCTTACCATTGATACGGCACATTGGCTGGTCATCACATCCCAAAGACCGTCACATCCTATTATCAAAAACTCGTCTTCCTCAGTGAGTCTAACCTCTTGAAACTCAGGTTCCGGAGTGAGAGGGCTTATAGACCCTTTGGAACCTTTGACGTGCCAGTCACCGATTGCCCTTGCTACAGACAGCTGACCATTGAGATAGCCATCGAATATTATACCACCGAGGTTTTCAATCCTGAGCTTTTCACTCTTGCAGTTGGGTTTATGATCTTTCGACAGCTCAACGGCTCGTCCTCGCTTTCCTAATACCGCTCGACAATCTCCTGCATTTGCAACAAGCAATGTCCTGTACCATTGAATGAGGTGGATGAGAGTATATCATAATATGTAATTTCTTTTCTATGCCAACAAGTTGTTTTGGATTTTAACTACCAGAGGGGTAAAATATTTCACAATGAACAGAAAATATTTGTACAAATTGGAGAGCCCTTTGATATAAAATAACATTCACAAGTGAATTTTTGGAATGCCCTTGTATTGGTAAATTAAAAAATTGAGGTGCTGGTCCAGAACATTGTAACTTACCTGCCAAAAATAAGGGCTGTCAATGCTGTGGTTCCAGAATTGCGGTCAAGAGAATGGGAATCTGCAATCTCGTGATCAGCCTTTAAAAATGCACTTGTGATTGCTTGCTGCATTTTGTCGGGGAAGTGACCATCTTCGATTATGAACTTCAGTATGTTTTTTCGAACAAAGCAGACAGCATCTGTACCACCATGACCATCAAACACCTGCAAATTATCTTGAGAAAATGCATTTCTTAAATATCTGCTGTGTTGGCTGAAAATAAAATTCCACTCTATAAAATGGACAGTTTATGCACTAAAGAACAAGTCTATATACGAGGCACAGTTTTTTTTAATTGAATACATTTTACCCTACAAAAATAATTTTTCAAAACACATCATAGCGCTCAGTGCTTTCAAAAATAGCAAACTTTCAGTTCCTAGAGGTTTTCATTGTACTAAAAATAAAAAAGTAAAAGCAGCAATAAGTACTCATATTGAACTGATTTGCCTCAACACAATCATTTCAACTATGAGGAATGTTCAACCAAACTAATACAACCATTTCCGGCCATCATGCGCCGGCCATCATGCGTCTATACCTGATGTAATAATGCATTTCCAAGTTGAACAAATGAATACACCAAGAAGCACTATAATTATGACATCAGTATTACACATAATTCACAACGGGCGACTAAATCATTGGTCCATAATGAGCAGACGCATGGTTATAAAGTTAAAGAGGCAAGAAAAGGAAATAAACACTGGATTAAAATTAACGGCAACTGTCTAACTCACCCCATAGAAGGCACCGGGCGCAGGAATCCCAGGAGTAAGCATTCCGAGGTGCTCGATGAGGCTGTCAATGCAAACATGTTCATCCTCCATGTACGACTTTGGCCCGATATTGGCGCAGCTCCCCGACCGGAAGATGGGCAGGAAGCCGGGACGGATGTCCGTGGGTGAGATCAAAGTGAGCGTCCCTGAATCCAGGTCCTGCAAGAAAAAAACAAAAGAGGAACACCATGGTAGTTTGAGGAAATGGCTGGGCAATGAGCCGGAGGGGATAGTCAGTGTGGTTACCAGGTCTGTGGAGGCGGCGGCTATGCGGGCGCTGCTGGAGCAGTGGCGGATGGACGTGAGCTGGTGGCGCGGCGGCTTGCGGGCCATCGGGCTAGCGCCTGTGCCAGGCGGGGTCTCCGGCTCGACGCCTCCGCTCATGATCGATGTCTCTCTCGGGCTCTTGGCTATACTCTGTGGGTGATCAGAGACAGTGGTAAGGAAACGAAAGCATTTGAGAAAAGGATGCAGCTTTTTTTTGCATTGGCTACCGCCCCCCGATTAGAGAAGAGGAGCATTTCTGATTTTGGGGTGTTAAAAAAGGAGGAAGTACTTCCGATCGGCCATCATTGGTGAGCGCGTGCCATCCACAGGGAAATCAAGCGAGAAACAGAAACAGCCGTAGCATCAATAATAACATAGTAGGAGAGAAATGAAATCCGCGCCCTTCCCCGTGCAATGATTGGAACCCAGCACGGCCCACCGGCGGGAGAAGGGCGCCATTTCCGCCGCCTCTCCGTCTCCGAGGCCTCCGCGGGCGCAGACGAGCAAGCCAAATCACACCCCTTAGATGCAAGAACGATCCGATTCTCTCACAGTGACCACCACGAATCCATCCATCCAATCGGACGAACCGAAGATGCAAATTTTACACATCAGATCAGAGAGAGACGGCAAAAGCAGGCAGAGAGGAGCGCTCACCGCCGGGGAAGGGTCGTCGCCGCAGCCGCAGCCGCAGAGTAGGATACGCCGGGGACGATGAGCTGGCCGCGACGATGGGAGGGAGCAGGAGGTCGTGGAGAAGGAGGAGCTGGTGGCGGATTTGGGGAGGAGGAGGGAGGGGAGAGGAGGTCCGTCTGGTGTTGGTGCGCTGCGGGGCGGGCGGGCGAGCAGGTTCGTGTGATCCCATCGGCCGCAGCTGTGCACGGCTGGATGTGGCGTGTGCTCGGTGGGGCCGGGCCCACGGCCTCCGGGTGCGGCTCCGGTGTGCTTTCCGTGTCTCTGTCGGGTCCGCTCGTCCGCATCCGTCACTTCATTTTTCGCGTGCTTAATATTTTTATTGTCGTCGTTGCCAGCCGTTTAGCTTACATCTTTTTCACCCTGACGGCCTGACCTCTTTGGATTCTTGTTTATTTTTTTTCCAAAATGTAAGTTATGCCCCATATTTCTTTTCCCCTGACGGACCTATAAACTTGATAAAGGGGTGGACCTGATCAGAGTCATATGCCCTGACCTCACACGCCCATGAACAATCTAAATCTAGAGAATTTAAACAAACCACACAACAACGAGTCGGGAGCACACCGGTCCAGCAGACACTCAACCTACATCGGATGTGCTCGAAACCTCTGCGGTCGTCTTTCACCATCCATCTCATTGAGAGATCAATGCAACATGCATTACCTTGTTAGATCTGCCGCCTACGCCGATGGTATAAAGGCCAACCTTTTGCGTGGTTTCTAGACATGTCGTTGACGTCGCCACGATGCGACACAACACATCTGATGTATATGGTTCCATCATCACACGTCCAATGCTGAAACATCGTTGATAAGAAATGGATTAAAAACAAATCTTTTACAAAGTTGATATGAAGTTTTTCAAATGAATAAGCACAATATAAAATATAATGGTGCACAAATTATTTTCAATTAAAAATAAATACCTTATATTTCACATTCCCTAAAAATTATTTATATTTTGTTCTTTAATATCATGCCAAAATAAAGATGAATGATTTTAGTAAAACAAGTTTAAATAATTTAAATTCAAACATAATTGAATATGGGTATTTCATATAATTTATTTAGCCAAAATTAAAATGAATTAAACCCTAGTTTTAAATTAAACATAAATTGTCAATTTTACATTTAATAAATATTTCGACATTATTATTTTTGAAAAGTGTTCAAAACATCCCACAATTGGTTTAACAGAAAGATAATAATTTTACAAATTTTTAGAAATTTGTTTGACCTCATTTGGACAATTAAATCAAAAGTATGAATTAATTGGAAAAAATCAGAAAAAGGAAAATTGATGACGTCACTGCTGACATCATCCATCTTCAACCTCCAGCGAATATTTCGCACCCGAAAATCTGCCTCCGATTTCAATCCCAAATCAGAGCGAAATCTCCGCGATTTGTTTCCCGGAGCACCCCCTTATAAACTCCACCACCCCCGCAGTTTTTCCCCTCTGCCTCCTCTTCAAATCGCGCCGCCAGGCTCGAGAATTTGCTCGCCGGAGTCCGCACCATCCGCTGCCGTTTTTCTTCAACTTCCGGCGAGGTGAGCCACCCCCTCGCACCTGAGGCCCCTCCTCCTCTTTCCCTGGACCATGCGCACCCTCCAACCCCTTCCTTGCTTCGTATCCGCGGCAGTTCGTCAGGGAAGAACTCAACCGAAGAATCGCCGGCGCCATAGCTTCTCCTCCCGCACCTCCCTGTCGTTCCAAGAAGAACGCGACAACGACCTTGGACCCATCGTCTCCAGCACACCGCGCCGCACCTTTCCGTGCCCTCGGCGATCCCGGAGACCCCCCGGAGCGTCGAATCCGTCCACGACCGGCCACCGCCGCCGTCGGTCCCGTCTCCGGCCACCCCGGCGCCGCCACCTCCTGGTCAAGAAATGTGAGCCCTTCGATCTCGATCTGACGGCGTAGATTAGAAACGTTAATTCGAATCGGTACGGTTAGATCTGGATCGTAGATCTAGACGATCTAGATCTGGACGGCCCAGATTCAATCACTTAATCCCAGTCAGCGCACAGTCAGCGCCCAGTCAGCGCTGACGTGTAAAATCTTTTTCCACGATTTAATTAATTGGCAGTTTTGCAGAAAATCCCCTGTCTATTCAAACTATCATATCTTTTTCCCCGTTTATCCAAATTCAAATATTTTTATATATTTGGAAAGCTCTTGACATGTAGATTATTTTTGATCGGACAAAATTCAAATTTGACTTAGTATAAATATTCAAATTTCAAATGGTGAATTTGAGTATATTTGTAATAACTTTAAATCTATAAATCCAAAAATTGCAAATAAAATTGTTTTAGAAACTTTAGAATATTTGTAAATTAATGCCACTGCTATAAAATATTTTTGAGTAATTTTTGAATGAATTCATAGTTATATATTTAATTTGAATAGTTGAGTATTTTTAACATAACTATTAATAAAAAAATTATTTTTGATTAAAGTAAATTGCTATAAATTTAATTAAAATACGCCTGTTTATTAACACTATTTATAAAATTTGTTATAGAAATATTAATCATAGAAAACTTTAATCTGATAATTATTCCTTTTATTATATTTTCCAAAAATTATAAACTAATTAAATTGCAATTATAACTTTATGCATACTTTATAAATATCACAAAAATTAGTATTATGATTTAAAATTGC
Source organism: Poa annua (assembly GCA_026929855.1). Lineage (NCBI taxonomy): Eukaryota > Viridiplantae > Streptophyta > Magnoliopsida > Poales > Poaceae > Poa > Poa annua. Next base: position 69,402,514 of record CM049431.1, on the reverse strand, counting down.
ATTTCATGCATAGCATATTTATTTTGTAGCTATATTTCCCATAAGGAAAACTCCTCCCCATTTTCCCTAAGTTAGGATTATTTTCAAACTTAGTATTTTGGTAAAGTGCTATGCACTAGACACTTAGGATTTTCATCATGGAGCTAGAAGGCCAATGAGGGAGTTAGACAAAACAAGACTTCAGAAGGATCTTCAAGGAGTAGAAACACTTAGAAGAAAATCAAGAAGAAGTTCATGAAGACCAACCAGCAAATATTTTCCAAGTCTTGCTCTCTCTCTCTTTCTTTTCTTTGAGACTTCATGAAGGACTTAGAAGAAAACAAACTCTGGAAGCATCCTCAAGATGTCAAACACTTAGAAGAAAAGTGAGCAGAAGTTCAAGAAGGCCAATCCCTTTCTATTCTCTAAGCCTTTCTCTTTGTCTTTTCTTCTCCTCTGAGACTTCATGAAGACTAAGTTAAATCCAAAACCAGCCTCGAGGACACAATAATCATTAAGGGTGTGTTTGGTTTAGAGGGTATGGTTTAGGGGATGAGGATATCCCCAACCACCTGGTTAGGGATAACCACTTTTTCTGTTTGGTTGAGAATGTGGGATGAAGCAGTTTTTTGTTTGGTTGGATAGAAAAAATGTGGTTGGGGTTGAGAAATAGCAATGCATAAACTGTTTATGGTGACCTCTTACGTGGTATGGTGAGATTACCTCACAACAATAATATGGAGATATGGTGAGATTACCTCACAACAATATATGGAGACAGAGGCTCAACATAATTTCGAAATTAGTAATTAAAAGTTGATACTAAAATGTTCAACGTCATAATTCGAGAAATATTACTTAGGCTAGCTACAACTTTACATGCCATACTCCTACAAGAGAAATCAAAGTTCTGTTGACATGCACAAGTCAATACAACCCATAGACTAATGTTTGGTTGTCATCAAAAGCACAAAACAAGTACCGCAACCCACAAGCAATCAACCATCAACCTTCGACATCTCCATTACTTGGATCAACATTTGGAACAAACTCTGGAAAGGTATTCTTGATATACCTAGCAACCCAAACCATCTTTTGATTATCCTCCATTACTTGGAACGCCGTTGCGGTACGAGGATTTTCAACCAAGTAGGCATAGTAGTGGGCAAGAAAATCCAAACCAAAACCTGGGAGTGTCTTCATGTTATCCCAAAGGTCCAATGGAGAGTTGTTGTCGGTGGTAGCAGTCTTCTCTATGGCAACAGCCAACCTTTCACTACAAGCAATGAGAGTTGCCTGCAGCCCCTCATCTACAGAAGGATTAGCTTTGGCCTTTTTATGCTTGGGAGCCGAGGACTCACCCGCATTGTGTGATTGGCTAGTTTCTTCAAAAGTGGCAGCTCCTTCTTCATCAAGCTCAATCACATTGCGTGATGCTAGAGGCTCACTTGATCCTCTAGCAAATTGCCCCGTGGCCATGCTTCCTCCATGAATTGTAGCCATCTCACCATAATGCTCAATGGGCTTGTTAAGAAAAGGTTCATCCTCTTTATGGTCCTTTTGGATGTGAAAGAAAAGGTTCATTTCAGCAATATATAGGCATAATAAGATTCATTCAGCAAGTATTTGACACAAAAGATACACATTACAGCTATATATAGGCATAAAAAATTCCAGCAATACATAAACATAGAAGATGAATCATTTCAGCAATATATAGGCATAATAAGATTCATTCAGCAAGTATTTGACACAAAAGATACACATTACAGCTATATATAGGCATAAAAAATTCCAGCAATACATAAACATAGAAGATGAATCATTTCAGCAATATATAGGCATAATAAGATTCATTCAGCAAGTATTTGACACAAAAGATACACATTACAGCTATATATAGGCATAAAAAATTCCAGCAATACATAAACATAGAAGATAAATCATTTCAGCAATATATAGGCATATAGGGATTTATTTCAGCAAAGATTTGACAACAAATAGATAGATTCCAGCAAGTATTATACCAGAATGTGGCTTGTGTAATGCTCATGATCAAGAATAATGATGAACTTCTCTTCATCCCATCCTGCACCATCCAACAAATTACGATCTCTGAAAAGTTGGCATAAACGGAAAAAAGGTGCTCTCCGAAGCCTAAGCATGTTCAAACAAGTTGTGTCATTCTTCCATACTTTGTTATCTAGATACTCTCTTCTCATCCTACCAGTTTCATCTATTGGTGCATAACTAATTCTTTCTCTCTGTTTTCGTTTCCTGGATTGCACAACCAAAGTCAACATTGACACAAACATATATGCCACTGCCGAATTAATTAACTTCCTTTTTTTGCTGTCCATCTACAATAGAAAGAACAACTGAGCAAAAATAACTTTGTCCAAACTTCAACACAACATGTCATATAATATAACACACATCATACAGGGAAAAAAATTATACCACTGATTAGTGACAAACTCCACAAATCTGGAAGTTCAATGCAGAACTGCTAGTCCACCTCGTTCCCCTGTGCAAATCAGAGAGAGAAAGAAAAAAAATCAGAGACGTCCCCTGTGCAAACCAGATGGACATGGCGAGCTGGGAGGAGGGGCCCTGCCGCTGACCAACGAAAAAGAGGGGAGAGGGAGGAAGAAACCTCGTGCCTCCGTCCGGTGTAGCCCCGCCGCCGCGCCGCCGGTCTCCAGGCTTTGATTTCCTGCCGCCGCCGTCCCTGTTACATGGATAGAACAGGAGAGTGAGGAGCAGCGAGAGAGAAGCCCGCAGCGGACCGTGGAATGGAGCGGAGAGGAAGGGAGGTACTCACCGCCGCAGCCCCGGAGAGCTCCGATGAGGTCCCGCCGCGCCGCTCGATTTGCAGGCCGCCGTCGCCTCTGTGCCTCTGTGGTTCGTGAGGGGAAAGTGAGAACGGAGAGAGGGAAATAGGATAAGGTGGGGGTTTTCTGGGCGGTGACTGAGCGAAATCGGCGCCAAAAAAACTTTCGGGTGAGGATAGCGCGGGAGGAAGGAGTGGTTAGCGCCATCCGGCAGATTTGGTCGGACGAGCGGAGCCAGCGTTTCATGCGAATATGCTGGGAATCTGGCTACCGCTGCCTCCCCCACCCCTCAAACCAAACATGTGGTAACCACTAAAAAAATGGCTACCCCTGCCACTTGGGGGATATCCGCTAAACCAAACACACCCTAAGTCTGAAGATTTAGCAAGTCTACAAAAATTCATTCAAGACATCACCAAGGGGAAAGCTACAAGTCTGGAGATGAAGCCTGGAAGACTAACTACATCTTTATTTCCTTCTTTTCCCTCTTTCCTAATCTTGTCCTTTAGACTTAAATAAATTTTGATCATGATGTTATCATCTTTGAAGTTTGTTGGATCCTAGCGGCATAGTGAGATGAAGCGGCCTGGAAACAAACCTTACATGTCCACGTACATGAGACCTGTTCCACAATTTAAGTGGCTGGCCGGGTGTCTATCTCTCTCACTAGTGAATATCCAATTTACAAAGAGTTGATAGTAATTGTTGATCACCTTATAGACTTAGTATTTTTCTCTACGTATTTTGCACATCATGCATAAACATATTTTCCTTAGAAAGTTTTATAAAACTTATTTATTCATCTAGTATGTGTTTGTGTGCATTGTGGAGTTGTGCTTGCTGTTGATTGTTGTATTGTTGTTTGTCTATACTGTTAGATTGAACGGAGAGTCCCGAGTATCGTTGAAAAGAGTTGTGAACAACGACAACATTCAAAGGCAAGTGGCACACCTCATAAACTTCCTATTATTTTCTATATGCATTACTTAGTATTTTTAAATGCATGTGTAGGATAGTATTGCGATGCTAAACCTATGTAGAATTCCTTATTCCTGTGTCTAGGTTCCTATATCATACTTAGCAGAAATATTGATGCTATGCAATTGATGAAAAGTTTTACAAAATGTTAAGTGACTACTCAGGGCTGTGCTCATGGTTGTCGTCGCCTAGGATGAATTTCTATTCTACTTAGGGCCGTGAGCATGGTGGTTGTCAACCTGGGAGTACACATCCACTAAGTTAATGAAACACCTGGCTGGTAAGTGGTTGTATGGTTTATGTTGAGTGGCTACTCAGGTCCATGTCTATGGTTCCTGGAGTATGTACACTTGTGAATGGCCACCCAGGAACCGAGGAATCTGAAGAACTCCGAGTGACGATTGCTTCCAGTGCAGCCATTGTCATATGGGCTCTGGCTTGATCAATTATGTTGCGTGGACTCTCTCCGGCTTGACAAGCAGATGTAGGGGATGTTAGGTGGAACGGGTCAAGCCAGAGTGAGAGGGAAAATGCTTCTGAAAGATCTCGTCTCATTCTTCTCCTTTCCTTATCACAAATGGTGTGTAAAGGATAATTTGGGTTGAGTGGGTACAATGGTGAAAGTGCACAACCTCTACAGAGTGTAAAACTAAGTACTTAGCCGTGTCCCCGGTACGGACAATTTGAGCAGCTGATCACGGACGTCAACGGAGGATTCCATCATTCCAACTTCAGAAATAAAACTTGATGGGTGAACAAGGGAAGATGAGATTTATGGTTTTCATGCCATACTCGTCTTGATTTCAAGAAAAGTGTTTTCAAAAGAGTAGGAAAAATTGGCTTTATGCAAATTAGTCTTGAACTCCACCAGCCAAATATGCATATAGGCTTTAGAGTTATTCCATTAAGTGTCCACCATAGTGTCACTTGTCAGACTCCATTTTTAATGGAATCTGACCCACATTGTTGCAATATTTTTCTTATTACAGATTTGATCAGATGACGAGTGAGGTTTCGTTTTAAGGTTTCTAGTCTACAACCAACATGTTTTCGCCTGTGATAGTATGAAAGTTATAGAGACTCACTGCTATTGTATTTCCGCTGTGTACTTTTTCAATGCTAGCTTTATGCTATGCAACTTGTATCGAATGTTTTGTAAGTCTGGATCATCGATGTAATAAAATTGATACTTTTTTGTGATATTACATCGTAAACTGTGTGTGCAAACGAATCGATTCAGAGATTTGCACTATACACAGATATCTGCCTTATTTAAAGTGCAGGTACGCTACAGTAGGGCTTCCCCCTGAGGAGTCTGAACGAAGGGGTGAGAGCTGATATGATGACGCTTATGACATCATCGACATAACCGTAGTCGATTCGGTTTTCACCGGCAATTCCACCACACCCATCTCGTAGCTGACTGGATCCCCTTAGAGTCGTGACATGGACGTGCGTTCCGTGAGTCATGCTCCTGTTCAGATTTTTTGTTTCTTATCGATATTGGGAATCTGAAATTGCTGAATTTCACGCACGCGTAAGAGCTAGTGTACATGAAGTCACCGAAGCTGAAGAACATACTTTACTTGTTACAAGATCACCTTTACCAGATGTTGTCATGTTCCTTTTGTAGCCAGTGTAAAAGATAATCCTAGAGTGGAAGCCACGCTAGTATGCTTTTGAGCGCGAACTCCAGTTTACTGCAGCCACGGTGTTGTTCCACTCCAAACCTGCTAGCCGACGCCACGATGCCATGCCCCTAACGTCTGACGCTGTGCCATGTCGGTGCCGATGTTCAAAGGAAAAAGGACACCATTAATAAACCTTACACTTGGAGAGAGGCATGTCAATCGAATCCTAAAGTCAAATTTCTGGTTATTAACATCCTATCCGAAGCTATTGAATCAGAGTTTAAGTTGAACTTGGACCTGTTTCTCAGAGAGAGAAAAAAAAACAAGATTCCAAATTGCTACTCTAACCGATTACAATGGCTCACATGTCATATTCATCTTTTTCAATCTTTATGATGAACTCGCCGTGGTTAAGGATGATATTTTTATTTTTGTTGATTGGAGACGACAACGCTATTGCCATGGACGTGCCTTGTCCATCCGCGTGCCAATGGTTGTGCCCATCTTAGGGAGGAGGGCACCACTTCCGCCCATGGCTGCTTCGTCCCGCTCACATGGTTGCGCCTCTAGACTTGTCACTGTAACCCCGCATGCGACGTAGCTCTATCACAGTGGTGCGCCCCATGATCCAGGCATGCTCCGGGCCGTTTTGAAACACATGGCCATGACGTCGCCCCAAGCGTACAACGAGGCCATACCGATGCCACAAGCCCACACCATGAAGCGTGGACTTGATTGCCGCCACTGTAGCGTCCACGACGCCCTTGTCACCTCGTGCGGCAGGTGCGGTGTAGCACGCACCCTATTCGCTTGTGAACCGACGTCGGACGTGATCTCTTGCACATCCATGGTGACACACACGGTTGCACTCGCGTAGAGGGCGGTGGTGCTCTCTTGGCCATGGCGGCATTCAAAGTCCCAACTCAGTGCACATGTCCATGTTTTTTTGTAGCTGAGGGAGAGAGATGGATTGTGATAGAGATGAATATGACAAGTAGGACTGTCTAGTAGTGAGTTAGACACGTGTAATGTTTAATTTAGACCGTGATTTGATTTGAGGAACCAAAGAGAACTTTTTCATGTTCAAAACCTACTACTACTAGTATACAAGTTTGCAGCAGCAGCAGCAGGCAAAAGTTTTCGATAATCCATATCCAACCGTGGCGATCCATCTGTTTGCTAAAGTAGCTCGTGCGTTTAGGTTCGGTTGCAGATCGTTGATCGGTGATCCCATGTCAGTACGCGCGGCATCGACAGCGACGTCGCCGGAATTGGAGGCCGCTCCCGGACGCACGAACCGGCTCGTGAATGCGTGCGTGATCCATGCCTGGCCAAACACGGCAGCGCCATCCAGTCATCCACTACACCAGCACAGTGCATGCTAGCCAATCAACGCCGCGCCTATCAGCCTTTACGGATCGCCTCTTGTCGGCTTAGTATTTGCTTCGCCCGATTGGGTTAAAACGGCAGATGCGGTGTACCTGTCTAGTTGACTGATACTACGACACCGAGAAAGGAACTTGGTTCCTAGTGGTTTCCAAAGTGAACTGCTTAATTAACATTCAAGTTTCCATCACCGACCTAACCTAGTATACCCTTTTTTTCACCCATTTTTATCATGGAGGAGCGTCAGGCTGAGCATGGTAATGCACATGCCTGCACATGTAGAAGGAGGTCCGAAGGACCGAAGGCTGCCTTTGTTCCTCATTTTTCTGCCCAGCTCGATGCAAACCATAAGAGACGTGTGCTAACAGAGTGGTGTTGTTACCCTTGCGATGGACATGATACTAGAGGCCATCGTGCGGTTTCTGTTGCTTTCTATTGATCAAATAGCATGAACCACCACCAATGTGAAGGAGAATTCCAATAGATGGTATGCCAATTCAACTTGCTTCATATTTTCACGGAGGTCTCCAAGTCAGTCAATGACAGCACAGTAGAAACTACGGAACAACTGCTTGTTGTGTTTCTTGGGTCATCATTCAGAAAACATTTGCCACTACTCAATTTTATTGTGCTTAAGAATACACATTTTCAGCAGAATAATATTGCTTCATAATAATAATATACTAAAGGCAGAACATATGCTTATTTAATGTCTTTTCTTCACAATTTTCTACAGTTTGTTCATGGCATCCCTATGAATCAGGTAGCCTCGCGGTGGAGTGAGAAGCCCACCGAGCTTGTGGGGCAGAAGAAGAAGGTAACATGCGCATCTCATCCTCGAGTCAACACCTTCAAGTGAAGCCAAGATCATATATTTCCACCTAATTATGCTTATAATTCTCATCGAAAACAGCGTTGCCGACAATTTGTATGCCCGCTAAAAAGTTCTCATTTGAAGATGCCCGCGTTGGGAGATGAGAAGACCCGCCTACACCGTTGGAAAAGATGTCGGAAGCAAGTTGGTGACCTCGCCGCACCGCTGTTGATAGGAAAAGGATGGAAATTTAGGCATATGATCATGAGCATATCCTACCGATGTTGGTCCACTGACCACATCCTTAGGGTCGTTGTCAAAGTGTCGTCCAACACGGCCCCCACTGGTCGTCATCGTCAAGGGGGCGGAGAGCCTCCTGAGTGAGGTTGGCATGGTGAACTGCTCTGACTTAGTAAGACACTCGCCGAGTGTGTGGCGAGCCTCGATTAGACACATCCTCTTCGCAGACTCATGAAGGTATCACATATCACATTGTACATGATTTTCAGTATTCGAAAGACTTCGAGACTAGTGCATCATTTCGAAGCATTCTCCGAAATTGCCGCTCCCCCTCGATTGGTCGAACTGACAAGATTTGGTCTACTTGGTTACCCTTTTTCCTTTTCTTCTAGTACTTTGTTAGTTTCCATGTGACCTTCCTAAAAAAACGTTGTAGAGAATATCTTGAGCCCACTCGTACCTATGGTAAGCCACAAAATATGTTAAAATGGATGCGTATTGCCAAGAGTAACATATCTACTTTAGAGCGACTAACCGTACGGAACGGTCGTCTTTTCGTCTGCGGTAAATGGGGTATGGGTCATTCCCTCCAGGTGGCCTCGTCAAAAGTGTATGGATACTTACGTCAGCATGTCCCCTCTTCCATCATGTTCTTTGGCTCGAGGACATCCCATAGGGCGTGCATCACACGCTTTCCGATCGAACAGAAGAGAAAATAAATAAATATTTAAAATCACTTCTTATACTTATCACATCATTACACTACATTTAGTGGCGTGGCGCGGCAACACGAACCTCCGTACCGCTCCGTTTTATAATATAAAATGTCTACACAATGTAACATATTTTAGATGTAACACATGTTTTTAATTGAGACAAAAATAAGTATGCATATACTCTAAACATATCTATATAAATATCTGTACATTAATAAATTTAAAAAATAACTAAACCATTTCGTGGAACGGAGGGAGTAGGAGCTACCGCACGGTTGCGCCAAACGCGCGGCCCACTCATGTACCTCTCGCGGCCTGTTCGCCAGGCAGTTGCCTAAAAAACCAAGCTCATCGCGGCGAAGGCCCAGAGGCCGAGTTGCCTCGCGGCGCTCATTCTGTTGATCCTATCCGCATTCGGATTTCCCTAGAAAAAAAAGGTCCGTATTCGACTTTCTGATACTCTTCTCAATTGAAATCTGACGTGAGGCGGTGAGAGGCAGAGCACAAACGTGGCGACAGATCGTCCGCGCTGAACCCCGAGAAATCAAAAGTGTTGTTTGATTGTCGAGACAAATCTTGTTTGTCGACGCGACACGTCACGACGGAGTTGGCAATGTCAGTGGAGTAGCCCCTCCCGGTTCCCGGCGAAGAAAATGACACCCAACTGCAGACGGCCGGTGGATACCTTCCAGACAAATGCTCCGACTCCGACCGAGTCAAGTGTTTCCGCGCCGGCGTCCTAGCCTGTCGCTGGCCGCTTCCGCTTTCTGCTTCCCTTTCTCTTTCACTTGTCACGACGCAGCTTTGCCAAATCTTCCTTGTTGGCGATTAATTAGTAACCGACCGCATGTGCTATCTCTGCCATGGTTCAACCTCATTTCCTGCTTTTCAGCACAGCAGATATGGACTAATTAGACGTACGTGTTCTAACCAGCTGGGGTTAGGTTGAGATACCACACTGACAACGTTTGTAACCTGGGATTAAATAAAACCATGCTACACCTCGAACAGTGTTACAGGTTGGTTCGTTCGCTCCCGCTTCAGAAGTTCGAATTATGTTACATTTTGTATTGTCATCATCATGTCCATGTTTTCTGGCTAATTATTAATCATCCTCGGATATAGTGCCGACAAACTTGGCGGTGGAGCGACGTGATCCTAATCCCTGGACTATTTGTCTCTTTGTTACCGTTTGCCAATTTAAGATGGGTGAATCACTGTTCAAAAAGAAAAGAAGAGATGAAACGATACCATGACTTTCACTTTCTTATGCACCGAAAATATATCTCATGCATATCCTGTAGGAGACATCTAAAGAACAGAAAAACGGGCATGGTTAGCTTACATGCTCGCTCCACGATTTCGGATAACAAAACTTAAGTGAGAAGATCACCTGTCAAACCATCTGCCACCGCCATTTCGCTCTCATAAATCACCCCTTTCATCGGTCGGTCATCCCCCTCCCACATCCCCCTAACCCATGCATCCTTTTTTTTCTTGGTTACGACGCCGCATCTCTCAAACTTCACATATATGTTCAATGTTCGACTACCGACTCACTCTGTTCTTGACAACATCTTATCCGCCCGCGGCTTACTTCCATTCACGACAACAACCAAATGTTATCTCGACTCTCGGGGGTGGGGAAAGACGAGGGTAGGGGAAGAAGAGAAATGGGTGAGAAGAGGACACCACATTGTAAGGAGCGCGAAAAGCAATTATAAGAAAAAAAACACAATACAAAATACTTGTGCACATCGCACACGCAAGAGCAAATAGTGGTTCTACACGAGACCGATTTTAGGATAACGATGTGCACGGCAGGTTCGTGCACACGCCATGTGCTAAGCCTACGCTCTAGTCCTGCGTTCGTGCGCCACATCGATCACATGCACGATACGATACGATCCACAGGCTGTGTGGATGGAGCAGTGTGACATCAATGTTCGTATAGCAGGCCAACATTGATAGCCATCGCCGCTCGGAACATGCCGGCCACCGATGAAAATTGCTTCTCGGGAAGGCAGTACTGGCCGGCTTCACCAGCTCCGGTGGGGGGCCAAACAGTTCTTCGTCGGGTAACAGTGAATGTACATGGTTACCGCGCGTGTAGGCTGTAGAAATCGCGGTGATTGCGAGACCTGTCCGGCAGCTGTTACGGGGATAATATAGTGAAGATACACGTCTCCTTCATCGCCAATTATGTCGCTCACAATCATATACAGTAGGACCGATCTCTCGTGGTCAGCCTGTTTTGAATGATATGACATCCGATACTTCTAGGCTCTACTGTTTAAGACTTTCAGCTCATGTGGCAGCCAGAAAACTCAGCATACAAACCAAGTCAATATTATGGAGAAAAAACGGTCGGCTCTCGTGTTTAATTTTGTGATTTATCAATGGCGGTAGGTAAAGCATCATGAAAAGTACTACCTTCATTTCAAATTAGATGATTTCTATTTATCTAAAAACGGATGTATCTAGACTTATAACATGTTTAGGTATATTCACATTTATACAAATGAAAGTCGTCTAATTTAAAATGGAGTGAGTATGATGAACATATTGATAAATATCTCAAACAATTTAATTAATATGATTAAAGTATGAGGAACATATTGTTAACCTTCTCACTTTTGTCGATAAATTTAACGTGCTAAATTCTTTATGATATCATGCGGTGGTGCTCAAAACATACACCATAAAGATAAAATGCAAAACTATACAAGGCATAGCTCGTCGTACTGAATTCATGCATAAGCCAATTTAATCAAAAGTCCAAACTAATGAGAGATGGATAATTCATTTAAACACTACCTCTCACTTGTAGCCTAGAGAGTATTTAGTCCTTAGACCTGAGTTTGACGCAGGCCGCAATTGCTGTCGTCTTCCTCGTTGATGTGTGTGATTGGGCTCTCTGTGGTTGCTAGGGCGGCTGCCCTAGTAGGTGGGCGTCGTGACGCCGAGACGGGGGTCACGGCTTGGATGCTAGCCGGTGGTCTTCGCCGTGTGGGCGGTGTGGTGACCGGTGAAGAGAAGAACGTGGAAGTGGTTTGGTAGCTACCTTAGGAACCACCCACGCTTGTCTGGAGGCGGATTTTTGGGTCGCAGTGAAAATCCGTTGTTGGCCTATGGTGGCGATGCATGTGGGCTCCGCTACCTTATTGAGGGTGCGGTCGCGTCTCTCCTGCTTTCTCCCGAGGCTCAAGGCGAAAATCATAGATCCCTTTGGAAATGACGGTTGGCGGAACTTTGGCGATGTTTCCTTCTTGAAGGCGTTGCTTGGAGTCGATGGCGTTTTCTTTGTTCTTAGGGTGGTGCGGTGGCAGTGATAGTGTAATTTTGGCGAAGGTGAAGTCTGCTAGTTGGGTTCAGCCCTTCGCGGCGAGGTGTAACGTCCGTTGGTGCGTCAACTCGAGCTATAGGGTGAGCTCCAGCCCACCGATGACGGTGTCCTGTCTCGTCTTGGATAGAGGACCCTTTGGCGACGGTGCTTGTCCGGGCGGTGATGCCCTCCCATTCTGAAGGTGCCTAACCTTATTGGTGTCTTCGGCTGTTCAGATGTTTTCTTTTATCTGTACCTTCGACCTAGCTTACCATGTAGCTCTGCGACCACTAGTTCCTTGTACAAGTATATGAGCTTGATCTTTTGTATGTGTCTATAAAGCTGTCTGCAAAATGATGCAGCATTTTGTATCTTCCACCATTTGCGCCATTAATTTAACGTTGGGCTGACCTTTGGTCTAATATAATATTGAATTGATGCGTCAAGCAACTGAATCAAACGTCCAAATCGATGGAGTAATTATTTCTTAAACAAAAATCGGTTTGGTGTGGCAATTCCATAAGAAAACATGGTGAGTAATGATTCATTCTATTTTTGTTGGCATAAACATTTCAGTCTACTATTTATTTTAACTCACACCCATTGTTCACCAGCCTTCTGTGGAACACCCAGTCTATTTCGAAGTTGCACAAGGCCATCGGGGCAGACCGCAGACACGAAGACACGGACACGGACACACGGTCTTCTCATAGGCCCCACGAAATCCCTATAATCTAGGGCAGGGTCGGGATACCATGTGATGTGCCTGCCCGTTTCCTTTCTGACCGAGGTCGTTTGAACTTTGTGCCCTCGTTAAAAAACGAAGCTTTTCTTGTCCCTGCCGAAGTTATATCAGCGCAGCGGCGGGGCGCCTCCCGCAGCTACTACTTTTCTCGCTCACTGTAGCCGACTAGCCGTGTAGGTGCAGCCATTAACGCCGCCTGCAGAGTGCAGACCCAGACGCCGGACAGAGGAGCAGAGCGGGGATGGGCGGGGGCGAAGGCGGCGGCGGAGAGGGGACGCGGGCGCTGGACCAGACGCCGACGTGGGCCGTGGTCGCCGTCTGCGCCGTCATCGTCGTCGCCTCCATCGTCCTCGAGGGCATCCTCCACCACCTCGGCCAGGTACCCTTATTCCTTCCCTCAGTCCCCCCATCTGTCCCAACCTCCTCGTCGTAGAATCGATCTTGTCGAGGCATTTCACTCACCGTTGTTGCTGGGTGCGGTGGTGCGTTTCCTGGCTGCATGCAGTGGTTCACCAGGAGGAGGAAGAAGGCGCTGTTCGACGCTCTGGAGAAGGTTAAATCCGGTACGTTGTGGCAAGATCCCAACACTCACCCAAATCTGTCTATCTGCCTGCCGCTCATAGCTTCATCGATCTTGTCTTGAGTGAAGAGAAATTCGACGCGGTTTGAGGTTTTTTTACCATGTGCAGAGCTCATGACTCTGGGGTTCATCTCGCTGCTGCTGACCGTCACGGCGAGGTACATATCGCGCATCTGCATCCCGGAGGGAGCCGCGGACACCATGCTGCCCTGCCGCCTCTCCAGGAACTCCGAGCACCAAGGGACCAAGGACCACGGCCGACGACACCTGTCTAATGCTCCGACCAACTACTCCTGCCCCAAAGTGAGTAATAGTTGCTGCATGGTTGATTTACACATTTCTAAGCAGCAAGATTTGCCCACATGTTTGGATGCATCGACTCTCTTCTTTTTGCTGCGTTCAAATTTATTTTAAATGGGTCTCTATCTGAGTGCTGCCAATGCGGTTTCAGGGCATGGTGTCGCTCGTTTCAACCGATGGGCTGCACCAGCTGCACATCTTTGTGTTTTTCCTGGCCGTCTTCCATGTAACGTTCAGTGCTATTACAATGTCCCTGGGTAGAGCAAAGGTATGGCCAATTCTTCAGTCCCCATATAAAGGTGTGCATGTTCTGAGTTTCTTAAAGTATAGGTGGATTTCAGTGCTATTGTTCGTGAGCAAGGCTTGGAATCACTCTGAAATTTTCTTTGCAGACACGGATATGGAAGGAGTGGGAAAATGATACTTCCTCCATCACATATGAATTTTCGTCTGGTAATATATCCAATTCTCCACTGACTAGATATTGTTTCATACGCTTTAACTGAAATGCGTAAGCAGCGTGCAATTTTCAGTTCAACTCTTGCTATGCTAGAAGTAGAATCCATGGTCCACAGCAAAAACAAAAATAAATCACTCAAGCCTTTTAATCTGCTGAGTTGTAATTTTTTTAGGCAAATTTTTGAAGTTGCTGATGCGCATGATCCATATTACTATTTTCCAGATCCGTCAAAATTTCGGCTTACTCACCAGACATCTTTTGTGAGGCAGCATGCAAGCTGTTGGAGCAAAAGCACAATTATGCTCTATGTCGTAAGCTCTCTCATGACACCTCTTAACGATGGTTATCAAGTAGCATATTGTATCAATATATAAAAGCAAATTTATACTGTAAATGTTTAGAATAATATAAGATAAGATGTCTAAGATTTGAATCTACCTGGCTCAGGCATAACATAATTTCTTACACATTTTATGTTTCTACCGAATATCACTAGTACACAGTATTCTATATTTCTACTTTTTTTTTAGAAAAGGAGGGTGCGATTCCCCGCCTCTGCATCGAGTGATGCACACAGCCATTCGCACTTATTAAATCCAACCAGATTTACAAATTACAATGTTGAAAACAAACTGAAAACAACCTCTCGACAACAAGGGTCGCTACCACTGGGGGTGACTAACACCAACGCACATCATCTAAAACTGGAGTACCAGTTCAGCTAAACACTCAAACGCACACCGATATGTACGCCTTAGTCGCTGCCGCCGTCTTCCACAAACCTATCTTCAGAAAGGATCAACACCATGACCTAGCAAACCGGTCTGCCGTCGACATCGCCACGATGCCAGACAACGCCACCATGCGCGAGTCCATCAACCCGAAGTCAAGACCCCACGGCGCCACGCCGCCGAGACTCAGTGACATCGACATGGTAGATGAAACACCTTCCACGAGTCCCTTCGGCATAGTGCAAAACTGCGGAGGGACATGGATGCTTCACCTCGATGATGCCTTCAGGAAGGAGACGACACACCAGGAATCGTCATCACCGGCTCCGACAAACGGAGACAAGCTTTCGCCCGGATCAACCAATCACCTCCAACCCACAGCAATTACACCAGCACGATCCACCTAGCCACCATCATCCATCCGGCGCTGCTCCACAGACGATGCCCCCAAGAGGGAACACGACACCACAGCACCGCCATCGTCCGATCAATAGATCTTAGGGTTTCCCCCGGAGCCTGGCAAGCAAGAAGACGTGGACTGCTAGGACGATACCTTCAACAAGGTAACGACGTCAAGACGTCGCCATCGCCCGCCAAAAGGTCGGCTTTCACCGGCAGCCCGACTCCCAACTCGCCGCCGGTGCTAGATGTAGGATCCAAGATCCCACACACCCAGCCAGGCCGATCCCTCCGACGGAAGAGGAGCCGCCACCACCATGCCTAGGGCAGGAGCCCCCCGGCATCCTCGTGTCGCGTGCCAGCCCAGAGGACGAGTTTCCTCGCCGACGTCGGTGAAGACAGATAGGAGCTTTGGCTCGCCGAAGCCCATCTGGGCCGCGGGCGCCGCCGCCTCCCCTGCCCAGCGCCGGCACCGCCTCCTTCACGCCTCCCTCTGCCGCCGCTGGCTAGCGTCACCTCCGTTGAGCCGTCCGGGACGGTGCGCCGCCGCCCCGACCCGACCTCCGGCCGAGGAACGCCGCCGCCGCCGCCACGCCTCACGGGCTGTGCCCGGCGACGCCTATGGCGACGGCGGCGGGAAGGGATGAGAGGAGGGGGAGGAGGAGCGATGGCCGGCGTGGTCTCCCCGGTGCGGCGTGCGCCGCCGCACGAGAGAGGTTAGGTCGGGAGAGGTTAGGTCGAATTTCTGGAAGAACATCTGGGAGAAACAGTTACCATTCTACTGAATATCAAATATCAGTTACCATTCTACATTTCTACGATGTATCAAATAACAACTAGTACACATCGCCAAAAAAAGGTACTATCATTCCACACTTTTACTGAACAATAAATATCAAAGTTTTATACTTGATCCTATCCCCTGCAGAAATTACTGAATATGGGCCTTTTTTAGAAACAAATTACTGAACAAGAGCCGGTTTCCAAGATTATAGATTGGTTTTTTTCACAATAGAACCATAAGTTTAAATAATCCTCATGAATTTTTTTCCGCACAATATATCCAGTAATACCTTACCTCAGGTGCGTGCTATGCTTTGATTTTATACAGGTGAGCTTCTTTAGGCAATTTTTCAGATCTGTTCGGAGGACAGACTACATGACTTTGCGGCACGGGTTCATTGCTGTGAGTAAATTCATATTTATCATAATTTCGTGTTATTAATTTACACTGATGATCTTTCTTTGTACAGGCTCATTTATCCCCAGGGACTAGGTTCAATTTTCGAAAGTACATCAAGAGATCTTTGGAGGATGATTTTAAGACAGTTGTTGGCATTAGGTAAGTAAGCCTATGAAGCATCCTTTTTTTTATCTTCGTAATAACTGAATGACTCATTTGTATCATCATTGCTTAATAGTCCACCTTTATGGGCTTCTGCTCTGGCTGTCATGCTCTTCAATGTTCATGGTGAGTTATAATCCTATACTACCTTTGTTGGAGTTCCTGTGTAATTTGGCACAACACACTATCTAATACACATGGATATATGGGATGATTTTTATGAAATATATGTTTTGTTAATTCTTAATATACATTCTTCAGGATGGCATAACTTGTTCTGGTTCTCCACAATTCCCCTTGTAGTAAGTTGTTGCTATTGTACCTTTTATTGTCACATGTTTTTAATCCATGTTGCCAAGTTCCTAACCATGCTTTTGTATATCTAGGTGATTTTGGCTGTTGGAACAAAACTTCAGGCTATAATTGCAAGGATGGCTGTTGAAATTACAGAAAAACACACAGTTATTCAAGGAATGCCAGTGGTGAAACTGAGTGATGACCATTTCTGGTTCGGAAAGCCTCAAATGGTTCTTCATCTTATCCATTTTGCCTTATTCCAGGTCAGTTAAAGGACCAGAAATGCGCCCTTATTGACCACATTGAATTATTTGAAAGGACGGATCTGCATTTAGACCTGAGTTGTGTACAATAACCATGCAGTCATGATCATCCTGCTGAATAAATATCTGAATAACATTAGTAAACAGAACTTGAACTCACATGGTTGCAGGATAGAAAAGGGGAATGACCCGGCCTCTGCATCGAAGAGATGCATACAGACTTAGTTGCCAGTATAGATAACAGTTGTAACTAGAGATACTAATTTCATTATCATGTACTCCCTCTGTTCCAAATTAATTGACTCAGTTTTAGTATAAAGTTGTACTAAAACTGAGTCAATTAATTTGGAACGGAGGGAGTATATAATAACTCGATTCCTAGCCTTCTGCTTGCACTTTCGAAATCGAATTTGAAAAGCAAGGCTGCCAAAAGTTCTAATTGCTGCTCTTTGTTCTTGCAGAATGCATTTGAAATTACATATTTCTTTTGGATTTGGGTAAGACTACTATTGACATTTGGAATCATTTTCGATGGTACTATTCTGTCAAATATTCTTTTGATGATAACTGTAACTCTCTTGTAGTACGAATTTGGGTTAAGGTCCTGCTTCCATGACAACTTTGAGTTTATCGTTGCAAGAGTCTGCCTTGGGTGAGCATCAATTACTTTTTTAAGGCATCAAATACTTCATCGACGTACTTATTTGTTCCTCAATCATACTAATATGGCTGTTCCAACTCATATGTGCAGGGCTGTCGTCCAGTTTATGTGCAGCTATATCACCCTTCCACTACATGCCCTTGTATCCCAGGTACCAATTCACAATGCTCACGGATGTTCATTAGCTATCCAAGTTCACATTGTACTTACACTTGGCTTTGTTCATCGAAAACTTTCAACGCAATTTGTCCGCAAATTTGACAATTAGCCAGGAATGATTGTTCTCCAGATGGGATCACAGATGAAGCGAACGATATTCGACGAGCAGACGGCAAACGCCCTAAAGAAATGGCATAAGGCAGTGGTGAAGAAGAAGCAGCAGAAGCAGAAGGTGTCATCACATGACCCCTCCGAGACTCCAAACACAGACACAACCGAGCCAAACCAGCTTAGTCAGTGCCAGTTCGTCGAGTTGGCACCGGAGCCGGTGCACCGGCACCTCCACCTCCACCGCTACAATACCATAGCACATGTTGGCGCCACCAGGGCGCTCTCGGATTCCGAATGCTCTGACACCGAGGCCGAGACACAGACGAGGTACCTCATCCCGCCTTCGAAGCAGAGGAGCCTGGATTCAGAGGTGCGTGTGGATGTGGACACTGCTACTCCAGATCACCATGATAGTTTCTCCTTTCAGAGGCAGCCGCATACTCAGATTTGACCAAACAGCCATGTTTAGGAGCACTAACTTATATACGGGATTGTCTTTTAGATCAGAAGATCAGCGTGCTGTTTAAGTGGTAGGCAACGCTGCACAAACTAATCAGGGTACCATTTGAGTGCATGAGATTTTGGCAGGATTTATAATGAAAGAGTCTAATTCCTCCGATTTGCTACGAATAACCTTACTTCTCCTATGGACCGAAACAAAGAGATCCTTCGATGCATTTGATTTGTACGATTGATGTTATTTGGATCACCTAGATGTTGCCAAAGAAAAAATAATAGTTCGTGGAAAGTTAAAACGGAGGCCGAGCTACACGTAACTCTTTATTTACAAAGTTCCAAAAACCATAGTTTGAAGTTTCTAAAAATCTGAAAAGAGAAATGCTCTCCTAGACGTAGATATAGTGCATCCTACCAACATGCAAAATTTTAAATTAAAATTATTTTATATCTGAGCTACACAAAAATAAAAAAGATGTAAGGTTTCTCGGAGTTGAAATTTTGTATTCTCCGCTACTCTCAAATTCAGATTTAACTTTTTTATTTGAGAAACACAGTATAGACGCATACGCTTACAAAATCACACGTATAGACACCCCAATGAACACACGCACGCAAAGACTACCCCTATGAGCATCACCGAGAGACCGGTCCGACATATCTTGATGTTGACAAAGTCACCACATGCGTCTATTTTGTTTTTTTACACAGCCTAAATAAAACATATTTATAATAGATATTTTACATAACGGTAGAATACAAAAAAAGAATCTACACTCGGGACTTTTCAGTTTTTTCTAAAACTCTAAAATACTCCCTCCGATTCATATTAGTGGGCATAACTTTGTCTAAATTCATATGTATCTAGTTAAGTATAAACTAGATACATATGAATTTAGACAAAGTTATGCCCACTAATATGGATCGGAGGGAGTATGATTTTTCGATGTTTCAAAACAAAGAGCAAGGTGTAGCTCCATCGGCGCTCTCGCTAGTCCACTCTTCCGCCCCGGATGCTAATGTGCTATGCCTGTGCACCTGCCGGCCGTCCTCGACGACCCCATCCGCCTCCGCCGCCTCCTCACGTCCTGCCGTGCGCTCCGGACCCTCGCCCGCGTCCACGCCCTCCTCCTCGTCTCGTCCTTCGCCTCCTCCCAACACCTCCTCTCCTACTTACTCGCCACATCGTATGCCCGCGCCGGCGACCTCGCCGCCGCCGAGTCCACGCTTGTCACCGCACCCCCCTCCCCATCCTCCATCAACGCCTGGAACGCCCTCGTCGCCGCGCATTTCCGCGCGGGATCCCCGGACGCGGCTCTACGCGTCTTCCGCGCTCTCCCGTCCGCCGTGCGCCCCGACAGCACCACCTTCACGCTCGCGCTCTCCGCCTGCGCGCGCCTCGGTGACCTCGCCACCGGGGAGGTTGTCTGGGACCGCGCGTCTAAGGCTGGATATCGAAACGACATCTTCGTCTGCTCGTCGCTGCTCAATCTCTACGCGAAATGGGGCGCCATGGGCGATGCCGTAAAAGTGTTCGACCAAATGTCGAGACGGGACTGCGTCACCTGGAGCACCATGGTCACTGGGTTCGTGGACGCTGGGCAACCGGTAGAAGCGATTCAAATGTACAGGAGGATGAGGGATGGCGGTCTGAAGGGAGATGAGGCTGTTATGGTTGGGATTATAATGGCTTGTGCGGCAACCGGGGATGTTCGTATGGGGGCCTCAGTTCATGGGTATTTGATACGATATGGTATGCGGATGGATGTTGTCATCTCAACAAGCCTTGTGGACATGTACGCAAAGAATGGACTGTTTAATCAGGCGTGCCGGCTGTTTGAGCTTATGACGTGCAGGAACATTGTGTCTTGGAACGCACTGATCTCTCAGTTTGCACAGAATGGGCATGCGAATGAGGCGCTTGGTTTGTTCAGACAGATGCAGGTCTCTGGTCGTCAGCCTAATTCAGGGGCAGTTGTTAGTGCTCTCCTAGTTTGCTCTGATCTTGGATTCTTGAAGCTAGGGAAGTCAGTACATGGTTTCATCTTGAGGAGGCTCGAGCTTGATTGTATGTTGGTTACAGCAGTCATCGATATGTACTCAAAATGCGGCTCCCTAGCAAGTGCCCAAAAGCTTTTCAACAGAGTTGGCTCGGGAGACTTGATTTTGTGGAATGTGATGATTGCATGCTGTGGTGCTCATGGACGAGGCCGTGATGCCTTGTCTTTGTTCCAAGACATGAAGAAAACCGAAGTTCGACCTGATCACGCCACATTTGCTTCTCTTTTGTCAGCTCTCAGCCACTCCGGTCTCGTAGAGGAAGGGAAGTTCTGGTTTGATTGCATGGTTAATGAGCATGGAATCGAACCATCGGAGAAACACCTGGTCTGCATAGTGGACCTACTAGCCCGCTCTGGTCTCGTCGAAGAGGCCAATGACCTGCTGACATCAATGTGCACCAAACCAACCGTCGCGATCTTGGTCGCGTTGCTTTCAGGTTGTCTGAATAACAAGAAACTGGAGCTTGGAGAGAGCATGGCAGAGAAGATCCTCGAATTGCAACCCGACGATGTTGGCGTCCTCGCCTTGGTCTCAAACCTTTACGCCGCTGCCAAGAACTGGGACAAGGTGAGGGAAGTGCGCAAGCTAATGAAGGACCATGGCAGCAAGAAGGTGCCCGGGCGCAGCTCGATCGATCTACGTGGCGCTCTGCACACGTTCGTCATGGAAGACCAGAGCCATCCTCAGCACAGGGAGATCCTGCAGATGGTCTCGAGGCTAGGCTCTGAGATGCGGAAGCTGGGGCACGTCCCGAAGACGGAGTTCGTGTACCATGACCTCGAGGAAGGCGTCAAGGAGCAGCTCCTGAGCCGGCACAGCGAGAGGCTGGCCATCGCCTTCGGGCTGCTGAACACGAGCCCGGGGACGAGGCTTGTCGTCATCAAGAACCTCAGGATCTGCGGCGACTGCCACGACGCCATCAAGTATATCTCGAGGATCACAGACAGGGAGATCGTGGTGCGAGACGCGAAACGCTTCCACCATTTCAAGGACGGGGCCTGCTCCTGCGGTGATTACTGGTGAAGGGTGTGTTTGAGGAGGAGCACAACCTGTCCGCTGTCTGCCGGCTCCTGACTATAACTTACTGACTGACGTGAACCAGAGTACGAGTTCCAGTTGTCTTGTGGAAACACATTGATTTGATTGACCCCAAGCAACCTGATGTGATCTTATACCGTGGAAAAGGATGACTGGCAGGATAACTGTGGAGACAATTCCTTCTCACTGGTCATTTGTCCGCTGAAATTAGTGTCGTCGTTGTCTGCTCCAGTTTTTCTACTACTATCCCTGTTGAAATCAGTGAACAAGTCGTAGGCGACCACGATTCCATAAATCTGAATACACTACACAGCAGTCGTGGTGGTGAGTTGCTCGAGCTGGAGGTACACCACGACGCCCGGACGCCACCTCAACTCTCTCTACCAACACCAACGCTGATCGCGACATGGACACTGTGAGGTGGGTGCTCGGCGCGCCACTGAGCGTCGCCGGGAGGCGCCCCCCCCCCCCCCCCCCCCCCCGTCTTACGCCGGCGGGGGGATCGATCGCGATCGGCCGCGGGCGTCTTCTGCGGCGGGGCGGGAGAAAACGACCTGAAGCGTGGCAAAGGTTCCCTTTGCTTTGCTTTGTTCCCGGCCATCGGCTCGTGGTGATCGCTACGAATAATCTCGGGTCCAGATAAGTAACACGCTGTCTGGACTTCGTTGTATAGCTACTAGTGGTTGAGGACGCTTGCTTCTCAAGTAGAGTAGAGGGTCCGGACTCCGGAGACCTGCCCATGTGGGAGCATGGCGACGCCGCGCGCTGTTCGAGACTAACTATTCGGCAGTTCGGCATCTGCTGCTCATGATTGAAGACCATCTTTCACTTGATCCAGCTGGTTTGGCTCATCGATCGTTGACTTGCTGGTCAGGACAAACAGGAACCCGGCGTCTGCACTACTATTTGGTGTACTTTTGCTTCAAATGAAATGTAAAATTAAGCAAAAACTGAGCGAAATAGACATCTCATATTTTAAAATCTAGTACTGTAGTAGTATGAAAATTCGGAATGCATTTCTTGGGGCGCATTCACGTGGGCCTATGTGGAGGGATTTTCCAGCCGACTAATGAGATGACACCCGCCTTTAACAATCCGCGGGAAAATGCCACGAGAGCTTGGGTACGACGACGCTTACCACCCGTCCGCCATTAACAATCCCAACCTGCCAACACTACCACCTCCCTTTCGCTCCTCTCGCCCGCCACTCCTTTAATTCTACGCAGAAAAGGCCCCTCCAACCACCGCCGCCGATGCTCCGGCACCCGCCGTGCTCGTCGCGGCGCCTCCTCCAGAGCGGCGACGGCCGCATCCCGGGCATCCCGCCGGCCGATCCCCCCGCCGGCGTCAGCTCGGACGTCGTCGTCATCCTCGCGGCCCTGCTCTGCGCGCTCATCTGCGTCGTCGGCCTCGCCGCCGTCGCGCGCTGCGCACGCTCCCGCCGCAACGCCAACAACAACGCCCACGCCCACGCCAACGCCTCGTTGGCGTCCTCCAACAGCCCGGCCCACTCCTTCGGCGCCGGCGGCGGGCACAACCACCACCACAGCCACGGCGCGGCAGCAGCTACCACCACGGGCGCGGCGGGGGCCAGCGTGGCGACCCCCAGCAAGGGGCTGAAGAAGAAGGCGCTCAAGGCGCTGCCGAAGCTGGCGTACGCGGACGCGGTGGCCGCGGCGGCGGCGGCGAGGGGCGCCGTGGCGGGGGACGCGGAGGAGGAGGCGGGCAAGGACGGGATCCTGGCCGAGTGCGCCATCTGCCTGTCGGAGTTCGGCGAGCGGGAGGAGGTGCGCGTCATGCCGCAGTGCGGCCACGGCTTCCACGTCGCCTGCGTCGACACCTGGCTGCGCTCCAACTCCTCCTGCCCGTCCTGCCGCCGCCCCATCGTCCTCGACGACCCGGCGCCACCCAAGCGCTGCCGCAAGTGCGAGGACATCATCCTCGAGGCGGCCGTCGTAGCCTCCGCCTCGTCGTCGTCGTCCGCCGGCGGAAGCCGCGGCGGCCGTGGGGGATTCTTGCCGTAGTAGGAGGGGTAGAACCGAAAGTTGTCATGTCCCTTGGCTGGCGGGTGGGGCCAGGTCGGTGCGGGTAGTTGAGCTGCTCCTTTCTGCCGCTGGCCTACGTGTCAGTACTGCTGCTGCACTGAAGTTTTCTTCTAAAGCACTGGAAAGGGGAATAATTAGAGCTGTGAAATGTGATTCTATCCTGAACCTTTTTGGGTCCTGCACTTGTACTGCTCCAGGCTCTATGGGCGTGGTGGACATAATATCGGATGCACTTCTTGTTGTAAAGAAAAGGTGTAAAGATTAGTAGTACTCTATGATCTTGTGAAGAAATGGAGGTGCTACTCACACTAGTTTGCTGATGCAAAGAACATTGTACTCCCCCGTCTCATACATGTGTTCCACGATGTTGTCTAAATTCACATTAAAACAAATATACATGTACACTAAAAACATGTCTACATGCATGTGTACAAATAAATATGAAAAATTAGCTAAAACATCTTATATTATGAAACAAAGTGAGTACATGTGAAACTGATTAGAGCATCTCATCTTATATTACCTCGGAGGTGAGCACGGAGGAGCGTAGGCGTTGGTGTCGTCTCTGCTTGATTCCCTACCTGCCCGTCTCTGGCTCTTCCAAGAGTTCGCCTAGGAGTGAAGGAAAAATGTTGCCGTTGGAGCTCCTAGGTAAGACGACTCTCCCAACCCCCTTCCCCAGCAGCTCGGCGGCGGCAACTCCACC
Source organism: Poa annua (assembly GCA_026929855.1). Taxonomy (NCBI): domain Eukaryota; kingdom Viridiplantae; phylum Streptophyta; class Magnoliopsida; order Poales; family Poaceae; genus Poa; species Poa annua. The sequence continues at coordinate 69,378,254 of CM049431.1, read as the reverse complement.
ACCTCCCTTAGGCAGCTCCCTTCTCTGTCGTGTGTGTCGTTTCGTCTTGCAACGTGGCCCCATGGTTCCTCTCGGAGGAGCGGTGTCGCATCCTACGGTCCTCCGTGCTCACCTCTGATTGAAATCTAGATCGAGTGGCAACGCTGGAACTGCTCACTCCACGTCGCTTGCTCGTCATCACGTGCTTGTCTGGCATGGAGGTGCCCGACTCCGCGTCCCCTGCAGCTCCCCGCGCCCTATCCTCCATTGCTGGCGAGGCTGATTCAGCTGCAAACTCTTCGGCGCTCGGATCCTCCGCCTTCATTGTGGCTGCTATGGAGTCCCACAACGCACTAGTGGCGCTTCTGCTCTTCCCAGCTTTGGCCCCAGCCACAACAATCTACCTCCACCCCCAGCCTCCCTCCCACTTCAATTTCACCCCCCCCCCCCCCCTCCTTCTTGGGCTTCTCCGACGCGTGCGGCCGCTGGCGCCTTCAAAGCTTTGTCGTGGGCTCGCTTCTTCTCCCCATCCCTGTTGCGCCTTCAATACCGAGGAGCCATGTCAGAATCCTCCGCACCTCGGCCTTTACTTCATCTACGCTTGAAAGAACATTTTTTAATCCCTAGTGTTTTGAGTGTTAGTTAACAATACCAATGATGTACTAATCCTATTGCTAAGTATTTCAGTTTATGAGAGTTGCATATCACATACCCTAAAGCCAAAATGTAAAGAAAAAGAGTTTCTGGAATTCTTCCCAGAACCGGAATATTGGAGCCGGGAATTTCCAGGATCGGAAATTTCGGGTCTCCTATTTCTACCAGAAAAGTGGCTAAGGAAAAGTTCGGAAGTGGTTCTGACTCGAACCGGTCAATCAACTCGGAAATTTCATTGACTCGGAATTTCCGAGTCACCCAGAAAACCACTCTAGATTTGGCTAAGGAAAGAAGAGAAAGTGGTTCTGACTTCAACCGGAAAATCAACTCGGAAATTTCATCAGCTCGGAATTTCCGGGCCACCCAGAAAACCACTCCAGAATTTGGCTAAGGAAAGAAGAGGAAGACGTTCTGACTCCAACCGGAAAATCAGCTCGGAAATTTCAGTGACTCGGAATTTCCGGGCAACCCTCGGAAACTTGAAGAAATTTGGCTCAGTCAAGATGTCGAAGACGTTCTGATCTCAATCGGAAATTCAGCTCGGACATTTCACAGAACCGGATATTCCGAGTGACTCGAAATTTCCGGGAGCCACTGATACCAGAATTTCCGGGTCATCGAGACAGCCAGATTTTGAGAGGGGGTATAAATACCCCCTCACTCACTCAAGAACAGCTAGCTCTCAAATTTTCTCTCTCCTACTATTCTTGAAAGCTCAAATCATCAAGATCTCCCAATCCCTCCACCCAAATTCGTTGATCTTTGGAGGATTGGAGGAGAAGGCCCGGATCTACATCTTCACCGAAGGGATTTGCATTTCCTCCCCATTCACTTGGGGATTTCGTGTCTAGGGTTTCCGGTGAGAAAACCTAGTTCACCATTGTTGTAATCTTGGTGTTGCCTTGACCTTTTGTGGTCCTTGACCTGTTGTGGTCATTGAGAGCCCCCAATTAAGTTGTGGGTGCGTGCCTCAAGCGTTTGTAAGGGATTCGATCTCCGCCCTAAAAGGGGATCAATAGTGGAAGGTGAACTCGCAACCTTTGTGGTTGAGTTCACCGGAGAAGAATGTGAGTCTTTGTGGCGTTGCGGCTAACCTGTTGTGGTAGCGCACACCTCTCCAAACGAGACGTACACCCTTGGGTGGAACTCGGGATTACATCTTCGTCTCTGCGTGCTTCACTCGTTTCCCCTTATCATTACTCCCTTACTTGCTTGTCTTGTTAGCTTATTTATCTTGTTATTGCTTCGGTTGTCATTTAGGTAAATTCACCATAGTTGCATATCTAGAGAATTTACCTTTGTGTTGAGCCTAAATTCCCGTGTGCCGGATTCCCGTTCTAGGTGCCGGATTCCCGTTCAATTGGTATTAGAGCCTTGTTCACTTTTAAGGGCTTAACCGCCTAAGTGCAACGATGACGGAATCCGATGCCGAGAGGGCCGCCCGTGAGAAATTAGAGGCGGAGAAGGAGGCGTTAGCCAAAGGGGCAACCATGGCCGATCTTATAGATATGAGATCGTCCTTGGAGGCCCAACTCATCAAGATGAATGAGATTCTCATGGCACTCTTGAAGTCTAAGGAGCCCGAGGCTACTTCTCCCTCTCCTCCTCCTAAGGAGCATGGTGAGAACTCTAAGGAGTCATCTTCGGATGGGTCCAAAGATGTTCCTCCAAGTGTTTCCTTCGGGAAGGCGGAAAAGGATGAATCACCTAGCTCCTCTAACACCCCCAAAGGAGAGGAATTTCATAATGTCAACCATAATTACTATCCTAACCCTCCTATCCCTCACCCTCATGTAAACTTTAGAAGTGATCCTCCTAAACTCAAACCTACTCATTTCTCTCAATGGCAATTTCTAATGATGTCTCATATATGTAGTGCCTCCATTGAACTATGGCGCATCATTGAAGAAGGATTCAAGCCCCATGATCCAACCAACTTGACAACAAGAGAGGTGGTTGATAGCCAACTGAACGCCACCGCTCTTCATCAACTCCAAATGGCCGTTGGAGAGAAGGACATGCCGCTCATTCAACAATTCTCCACCGCCAAAGAAGTTTGGAATGCTCTTTTCGACATCTTCGTCGGGAATGAGAGCATGAAGAAGAACCAGTATGATGCCTTATGCAATGAGGTGGAAGGGTTCTACAAGTTGGATGGAGAAAGTCACGAGGACATGTACCGGAGGTTTGTGTTGGTTGCTAACTCCTTCAAGAACCTCGGGGCAGTCTACATTGATGATGCTTGGATCAAGAGGAAGTTCGTGACCGCTCTCTTGCCTTTTGAGGAAACGGATTTGAAGACACTCCAAGGGAGACATGACTTCGCGAAGATGACATCCAATGAAGTCATGCAAGAGATGACCGCATGCAAGATCTAGAGCCATAGGGATGCACAAGCATGCCTCAATTGTCTTGAAGGCCACCGTTGAAGAAGAGGATGAAGAGGAGTATGATTATCAAGTCGAGCTATCTAGTGAGACTCTCTCAAGTACTCTTACTCAACACATGGGTCTTGCGGCAAGAACGTTTTGGAAGAACCCCGGAAGGGCCAAAGCGAGGATTGACAAGAAATTTCCCCCCAATGGAGGAAAGCCAAGCAACAAGGAGAGGCTTTGTTATAATTGTGATGACAAATGCCACTTTTGTTGCAGATTGCCCATGGGAAAGAAGAGAGTATCATGGTGGGAGGCTCGTGGCCAATACGAAGGGCAAGGGGCCCATGCCCATGAAGAAGCCGTACTTTAAGAACCAAAAGATTGTCTAGGTAACTCAAGAGCAATATCCCACCGATGATGAAGATAGTGACAAGGAGGATACTCCAACGCAAGTGGCCGCACTAGCCATTTCGTCCACACCTCCGTCACTCTTCTCCTCACCAAACGAGAGCCCCATCATCAAGAATGCAAGATGTCTTATGGCAAAGACATCCGAGGTAAAATTGTCCCCCACCTCCATATCCCATGAAATTGATGATAGTATGAGCCTAGAAGTCAAGGAAGAAATTATTGCTTTTGATAAATTCATGACTAACTTGCAAGGAGAAGGAAAGAAACACTTTGGCTCAATTATGAGTCGTATAGCTGAGCTTGAGGATGAGCTTGAATTAAAAGGTGAGATTGAAAGAGAGGATGCACACACTAAGGTGTCCCTCCAATCCTCTCTCGAAGATGAACAAGAAGCTCATGCTCTCCTCAAGGAGCAACTTGCTAAGATCACTAAGGATCGTGATCTTTACTTTGCTAAATGTAAAATTGTGCAAAATGAAAAGTCCGGGCTTGTAGTTGCTCATGCTAGACTTTGTGAAGACTTCGAGTCACTTGAAAATACTCACAAGGTATTGACAAGTGATCACGAACGTCTCCTCAAGTCTCGTGATCAACTCCAAACTCGGATATCTATTCTTGAGAAAACTAGTACTTCTACTACTTTGAATACTAATGCAAATGTTGTCAAGGATAAAGCTAGGGTCTTGTTTGTTCCCTCCATAGCAACCGAGCCCAAGACCTCCCTTGATAAAGGCAAGGGGACACTCACTACTCCTCTTCATGAGCGAGTGCCCCGCAAGGGTAAGGAAGGTCTAGGCTATGTTGCTAAGGAGAATAAGAAGATGATCAAGAAGAAGACCAAGCCCGCACAAGCCAAGAAAGATGATATAGCAAGTGGAAATGCCACAAGGGGCACTCCCACTCGTGATGACTTTGCGGGCATATCTAACCCCAATTATGCTTTATATGCTGATTATTATGGGGATGTCTATGCTAGATACATTGGTCCTTTTGATGGTTACATTGAATATGCTATTTGGGTCCCAAAGACCCTTGTTGCTAACCAAAAGGCACCCATTGCAAAATGGGTACCTAAACCAAAGAATTGATTGTGTGTAGGGCCTTGCTTCCGGAGGATCGAAATGGATAATTGATAGTGGGTGCACTAGTCATATGACCGGAAGCAAGGAAATTGTAACGGAGTTGAAGCCCAATGATGATCAAATGACCGTTACATATGGTGACAATTCAAAGTCTAAGGTAATAGGGCTCGGCAAGGTGGTAGTGGCACCGGACATCACACTTGTGAATGTTTTGCTTCTCGAGTCCCTAGGTTTCAACTTGATTTCCGCCCATTCTTTAACTTGTTTGGGTTATACCGTTGTCTTCGAAAAGGAGATGGTTATCCTCATGCAGAGCAAGTCTCTCAATGTGTCTTTCGTTGGGTACATTGAGAATGGGCTCTATGTGGTTGACTTCTCCGGAGTCACCACTTCTCATACAATGTGCCTATTCGCTAAGGCGGACTTGGGTTGGCTATGGCATCGCCGACTAGCCCATGTCAACATGAGGACTTTGCAAAGTCTCCACAAGGGTGGCCATATCATAGGACTAAAAGACCATGTTTCTTTCTCGAAGGATCGAATGTGTAGGGCTTGTGTTGAAGGAAAAATGCATGACATTCACCATCCAAGCAAGACCAACATTTCTTCAACAAGGGTTTTGGAGCTTCTCCATGTTGACCTCTTTGGTCCCATTCCGGAAGCTAGTCTTGGTGACAAGAAATATTGCTTGGTGATTGTTGATGACTACTCAAGATACACATGGGTTTTGTTCTTCAAGTCGAAGGTGGAGACTCAACAAACTATCATCGACTTCTCCAATGAAGCTCAACGTCAACACAATGTCCCTATCTTGGTGATAAGAACTACACCTTGAACGAGTTCCTTAGTGAAGAAGGGATTCGTCAACAATATTCCGCTGCTTATACTCCCCAACAAAATGGTGTAGCCAAAAGGAAGAATCACACTCTTATTGAGATGGCAAGGTCGATGATGGCCGAGTTCAAGTCCCCTCACAACTTTTGGGCCGAAGCCGTCAACACCGCTTGCCATTCATCCAACCGGCTCTTCTTTCGCAAAGGACTCATGAAGACCCCTTATGAAGTGCTTACCGAGAACAAGCCCAATATCTCTTACTTCCAAGTTTTTGGTTGTAAGTGTTTCTATCTCATCAAAGGTGTTCGTTTGGGCAAGTTTGAATCTAAGTCTCTTGAAGGGACATTTGTGGGCTACGGGTCCGAATCCCATACTTATAGAGTCTATGATAAGGCCTCGCGCATTATCATAGAAACTTGTAGTGTAGTGTTCGAGGAGAATGACGGCTCCCTTGTGGAGCAAAATGGTGTTTCCGTTGTAGGTGATGATCAACCTCAAGATGCTATCCGAAGAATGTGGTTAGGAGTCCACCGCCCCGTTGAAGTCTACTATGAGGAGGCACAACAAGGACCAAACTCTTCTCAAATGGTGGACACTCCAACACAAGAAACACCCAACAACAACACCGTGCTCAACACGCCCAGCCAAGAAGAAGCACAAGATCCTCCAGCTCCTCCTGGAATTTCCGGAGGGCCGGAATATCCGGATCAAACTGGAGTCGGAAATTCCGGTGACTCGGAATTTCCGGTCCATACTGAACCCGGAATATCCGGTCCTGTGACATTCCCGGTGGCAGCTCGCAGCAAGGCCAAGATCAACCCTCTCCCCCACCTCTGGACGTCACTCCAATGGTTGATCAAGGCCATCAAATCAGTCAAGGCGGAGACATGAATGATCAAAATGATCAAGCGATCCCTCCAACCACTCGGAGGGAAATCGAGATCCGCCGCTTGAATAGGGTTGGCACCTCACAAGAATTAAGGGCTCTATTTCTTGACAAGGTGCTTGGTGATGTGAGAAGCAAGGTCTCTACCCGAAGACAACTTGCAAGCTTTAGTGAACATCAAGCTCACATCTCCATGGTGGAACACAAGAAGGTCTTTGAAGCTCTTGAAGATAAGGAGTGGCTTGATGCGATGCATGAAGAGCTCAACAACTTCGAGCGCAACAAGGTGTGGAAGTTGGTGGAAAGACCCAAAGATTGCCGCAATGTTATCGGCACCAAGTGGATTTTCAAGAACAAGCAAGATGAACATGGCATGGTGGTGAGGAACAAGGCAAGATTGGTGGCTCAAGGTTACTCCCAAATTGAAGGCATTGACTTTGGAGAAACCTATACGCCCGTGGCTCGACTTGAGTCTATTCGTATTCTTCTTGCCTATGCCTCTCATCATAACTTTAAGTTGCAACAAATGGATGTTAAATCCGCTTTTCTAAATGGTCCACTAAATGAACTTGTTTATGTTAAGCAACCACCAGGGTTTGAAGACCTCAAGTATCTGAACCATGTCTACAAGTTAGATAAGGCACTCTATGGCCTTAAACAAGCCCCACGAGCGTGGTACGAGCACCTTAGAGAACTACTTGTAGACCGTGGATTCCAAGTTGGGGAAATCGACCCCACACTTTTCACTAAGAAAGTAAATGGAGAGTTTTTCATTTGTCAATTATATGTGGATGACATTATATTTGGATCTACTAACAAAACATTTAACGAAGAATTCTCTAAGCTTATGACTGACAGGTTTGAGATGTCTATGATGGGTGAGATGAAGTTCTTCCTCGGATTTGAGATCAAACAATTGAAGGAAGGAACGTTCATCAACCAAGCGAAGTACATTCAAGACATGCTCAAGCAGTACGGGTTGCTTGAGCTCAAGGGTGCCTCTACCCTAATGCAAACCAAATGTCACCTTGAGCTCAACCCCACGGGTAAGGATGTGGATCAAAAGGTATACCACTCCATGATTGGATCTCTTCTTTACCTTTGTGCATCTAGACCGGATATAGTGCTAGCCGTAGGAGTGTGTGCAAGATATCAGGCGGCTCCTAAAGAAAGCCATGATATGGCGGTCAAGAGGATCTTTAGATATTTGGCTTATACCCCAACCTTTGGATTGTGGTACCCCAAGGATGCACATTTCTCGTTATGTGGGTATACGGATTCCGATTGGGCGGGAGATCAAGATGATAGGAAGTCAACCTCCGACGCTTGTCAATTTATTGGGAGGTCCTTGGTAAGTTGGTCTTCTAAGAAACAAAATTGTATATCTCTCTCCACCGCCGAAGCAGAGTATGTTGCCGCCGCAAGTTGTTGCACTCAGTTGCTATGGATGAGGCAAACTTTAATGGAGTACGGAGTCGATTGCGACAAAGTGCCTCTTCTATGTGACAATGAATGTGCCATCAAGATTGCCTACAACCCGGTGCAACATTCAAGAACCAAGCATATTGAGATCCGCCATCATTTCATAAGAGATCATGTGGCCCGAGGAGACATTGACTTATCATATGTGGGCACAAGGGATCAATTGGTGGATATCTTCACGAAGCCCCTTGAGGAAGGAAGGTTTTGCTTTTTGAGGAATGAGCTCAGTCTCATTGATTCGAGATCCTTAGCTTGATCGCTTGCACACTCACCTAGGACGTAATTTCATCTTATCTTGTTTAGATATAAGCATGGAAATAGGGGGAGTGCGGTCCTAATACATTGGACCATCCCTCCCCCCATTATGCCGATAGCAAGTGTTCTTTTATCTCTATATTCATTCTTATGACTAATGAGCTAAAACGACGAGTATTGGTTATGTACCCAAGATACATCTTCGCGGTGACATGCCACACACTCCTACATGGTGGCCTCGGACACCGACCTCTTCTCCTTGAAGAGTTGGTTTTTATTTGGAGCTTATTGTTGCTATTTGCCCTCATGTTCATGCATGTGGGAAACCTACTCAACTTGGCGCTTTATGTTTCATTTTGATAGTTGTGAGTTGAGTATGGTGTACCAATGACAGTTTGGAAATCTATCCCAAACCTACTTCCCCCTGAAAACATTTCTCTCTATTGCACACAAGTCATCCATTTGAAAACTGGGATTTTAGTTTAGCAGGTCGGAATATCCGGTTCGTTTGTGAATCGGAATATCCGGCGACCCGGAATTTCCGGTGTAAGTTACACCCGGAAATTCCGATCGAGCGGTTTGTCTAAAAAATATAAGGGCAGGCTCGGGGTGAAGGGCTCATTCGTTCCCTTCTTCCACCCCCGACCTCTCTCTCCTCCAACCGCCGCCCCTGCTGCTCCAAGATCTCTCCGGAGCACTCCGACCGCGGGGGAACCTCTTTCTCGGCCGGATCTGCTCCTCCTCCGCCCCGGGAACTCACTCCTCCAAGCAATGGTCTCAATGGATGAGGGTAACTTCACTTTTCCTTTCCCTAAGTGCTTGCACTAGGATCTTGATGTGGAGTTATTTGTTTCAAAATTGCTTGGTAGAGATTGTTCCTAGCTTCATTCCCTGCCATCTACATACATTAGTTTTGCATTGTGTTGGATCGATCTAGTTTTAGACCGAGTCAATCTCAGATCTGCACTATTTCGGTCCAGGTCGGAATTTCTGACTCGACTTGAATCGGAATTTCCGGTCCTGCGGAATTTCCGGGTAGGTCTGAATCGGAATTTCCGAGCTGAACACTGCAGTTTTCAGATTCACTCATGTTTAACTACATATGATTCATCAAATGCCTACCTAATGTGTGTATCATCTTCTGACTTGTGTGTACTTACCTTGTGCTACCCACTATGCTCAAATTCACAGGTTCTAGTGGGAGTCCGTCCTTCGCAGGGGCAACAAGGAACACCTCAAGGGCACCTGTTCACAAGACCCCTGTCGACAAGGGTAAGGGTCCTGCCTCCTCAAGCAACCCAGTTGTTCCAAAGAAGAAGAAAGCATTTGCTAGCAGGCCACCGTACAAGAAAAGGAAGAATGCTCCTGTTCCTCAATGTCAGTACTATGCAAAGATGAACTCTGTTGACTACTCTCAGCTCCGACAAGGGGATTGGTACCTTAGGCCAAGGGACACCACTCTGGATGATCGCAGCTTTTGGTGTCAAGAGCAGGAGTTCATACTCAAGGACCTCTACTACTCTCTGTCGAAGCCCATTCGGCCTATGCATCCGTTTAACCTTGCAGGTCTGCAGCAGAAAGCCTCTTTTGTTGAAGCTATACATATTGTCAAGACTATGGGCTTGGAGAGGCTTGTGCTCACTCGTTGTCCTTACAACTCCCAGCTCGTGATGCAGTTCTTTGCCACTCTTGTGATGAAGGGTGACTCAAAGAAGACAATTAAGTGGATGACTGGTGACTCTTTCTGTGAGTCCAACTTTGAGGAGTTTGCCAAGGTTTTGGGCTACAAGTTTGATGGTGACAAAGCTCAAAGCTATCGCATGCACCACCCTTTCAAGCTCAACAAGAAGCAGACCGTGCACTTATATGGTGAGGGAGGCATACCCGGCAATGCTCGAGATTTGCTTCCTCTTTATGATGTCCTTGTGCGCATCCTCCGTGAGAACATTGCACCAAGTGGTGGCAACAATGACAATGTGGTGACCCCTCTGTGCAACTTGCTCCTTCATGCCAACCACATTGTGGAGAACCCTGACTGTGATGAAGACTGGAGTGTGGATGTTATGGATTACATCCACAATGAGATATATGAAGCCATGACCACCAAGGTCACTATCCCCAATGCTCCTTACATCATGAAACTCATCAACTTCAAGTTTCCTGACCATACCTTCAGTGACGATGAGTTGGAGGCGCATGACTTCAACAAACTATATGAGAAGAAGACAGTGGTCAAGCCTCCTCCTGTGCCTTCTTCTAGCTCAGCTCAGGGTGGATCGTTTATGGGTGATGCTAGGAGGTCTGCTGCTCCTACTTATGTCTCGGCCACTCATGCGAAGGTGAAGAAACTGAATTGGTTCCAACGCAACATCCTGTGCATGAATGTGGACATCCGCAAGGAACAATACACCGCCTACAAGGATCGTCGTCAGCTTGCCTACAATCAAGACTTGATTCTTCATCATGTGTCTGGCTCTCCTGCTCCTGCAGATCTCTCTGATCCCCTGACCTTTGCTCAGTGGAACCATGATTCTTTGGCTCCTTGGGCACAGATTGATCATGACCTTGGCGGCAGCTCGTACACCACTGGACATGCTTATGATGATGATGAGGAGGAGGCAGATGATGATGATGATGATGAGGATGCAGATGCTGAGGAGACTCCCTCGGACTGAAGACCTTCACGGGACGTAGCATCGCTCCTCTTCCTTTTTGGCGTTTAGATGCCAAAGGGGGAGAAGTTGCTCTAGTAGGACTTCGGGGATTTGCAGGGGTTCGGGCACAAGCATATGCATTTACCATTTCTTTGCGCTTGTTCCATTTATCTTATTTGTGGCTGTTTGTTAAACTCTTTTATTATTTATGTGTATTGAGACAATGTTATGCTATCATTATCCTATGGTTGAGACTTCAAATTTATTGTGTTGGTATTCTCTTCATATCCTATGTACACAAGGTATGAAACTCTATCTAGTCTCAAATGCTACCATAACCTTACATTTTGTCTCCTTACTCCTTTGTGATATCTTGTGTTTGTTATTATAAAATTGCTCCTATCCTTTGTCATCTTGTGTTTCATACATGCACTTGTTTAGGGGGGCTATTTTCTATTACAAACATGATATTGCATTTCGTTTCATTGCAAATCTTGGTATTGTCATCTAACACCAAAAAAGGGGAGACTGAAAGAATATTTCTTAATCCCTAGTGTTTTGAGTGTTAGTTAACAATACCAATGATGTACTAATCCTATTGCTAAGTATTTCAGTTTGTGTGAGTTGCATATCACATACCCCAAAGCCAAAATGTAAAGAAAAAGAGTTTCTGGAATTCTTCCCAGAACCGGAATATTTGAGCCGGAAATTTCCAGGATCGGAAATTCCGGGTCTCCTATTTCTACCAGAAAAGTGGCTAAGGAAAAGTTCAGAAGTGGTTCTGACTCGAACCGGAAAATCAACTCGGAAATTTCATTGACTCGGAATTTCCGAGTCACCCAGAAAACCACTCTAGATTTGGCTAAGGAAAGAAGAGAAAGTGGTTCTGACTTCAACCGGAAAATCAACTCGGAAATTTCATCAGCTCGGAATTTCCGGGCCACCTAGAAAACCACTCCAGAATTTGGCTAAGGAAAGAAGAGGAAGACGTTCTGACTCCAACCGGAAAATCAGCTCGGAAATTTCACGGACTCGGAATTTCCGGGCAACCCTCAGAAAGTTGAAGAAATTTGGCTAAGTCAAGATGTCGAAGACGTTCTGATCTCAACCGGAAATTCAGCTCGGACATTTCACAGAACCGGATATTCCGAGTGACTCGGAATTTCCGGGAGCCACTTATACCGGAATTTCCGGGTCATCGAGACAACCAACGGCCATATTTTGGGAGGGGGTATAAATACCCCCTCACTCACTCAAGAACAGCTAGCTCTCAGATTTTCTCTCTCCTACTATTCTTGAAAGTTCAAATCATCAAGATCTCCCAATCCCTCCACCCAAATTCGTTGATCTTTGGAGGATTGGAGGAGAAGGCCCGGATCTACATCTTCACTGAAGGGATTTGTATTTCCTCCCCATTCACTTGGGGATTTCGTGGCTAGGGTTTCCGGTGGGAAAACCTAGTTCACCATTATTGTAATCTTGGTGTTGCCTTGACCTTTTGTGGTCCTTAACCTGTTGTGGTCATCTTGAGAGCCCCCAATTAAGTTGTGGGTGCGTGCCTCAAGCGTTTGTAAGGGATTCGATCTCCGCCCTAAAAGAGGATCAATAGTGGAAGGTGAACTCGCAACCTTCGTGGTTGAGTTCATCGGAGAAGAATGTGAGCCTTTGTGGCGTTGCGGCTAACCTGTTGTGGTAGCGCACACCTCTCCAAACGAGACGTACACCCTTGGGTGGAATTCGGGATTACATCTTCGTCTCCGCGTGCTTCACTCGGTTCCCTTATCATTACTCCCTTACTTGCTTGTCTTGTTAGCTTATTTATCTTGTTATTGCTTCGGTTGTCATTTAGGTAAATTCACCGCAGTTGTATATCTAGAGAATTTATCTTTGTGTTGAGCCTAAATTTGAAAAGACCTAAAATTTGTAATAGCACATATTCACCCCCCTCTAGGTGCCGGATTTCCGTTCAACGCTGACCTCTGTTTCCTCTTCAGGCTGAACCTGCCATCCATTGCGGCAACAGATGAAGGTTTGATTGGCCTTGCTGGATCAGAGGGAAGCGATTTCCCACGGGCGGCGGGCGTTGAACGTCTCCGCCTAATATGCTTTCTGGTCCCCTGGTCGTGCCCCATAGTCGCATTTTGAAGTAATGAGAATCTATCTATTTGCGAGATTTGACAGAGTAGGATGATGTATATCTTTGCAGGGTACTTTTTTTTCGTCGGTAGGCCTAACTTCACTTTTCCTTTTGGTCTGGACCGTATCATGTTTGCTTCTACTATATCAATATAAAAAACAAAGATTTTGCATAGTTTTTTGAAAATTGAGTAATTTTTGGGAACGTAGGTAAATGTGAAAAATATCAACTTTCTGGTATAGAGAAGCACGTAGAAGTCTGTAAGATCCCTCACAGGTGGCATGGAAACGAAACCAACTTTCTGGCACTGAAATCATCTCGGGTGTATTTTTCTTTTTCTTTTGGTCTCTAGTTATCCTCTTACTAAAAATATTTAAAAATAAAAATTATATGCATGTTGGTAACGATGTATCTCACAAAAAATGAATTTCTTATATTTGATTGACACAAAAAAACATGTGGATTTTACTGTACACACTTCCAAAAGTTTAAATATACAAGATCTATCATTTTGTATGGCCAATAATATAAATAATTTATAAGTTATTTAAAATAAAAATTATATGCATGTTGATAACGATGTATCTCACAATTTTTTTTTTGTTATATTTGATCTACACAACAAAACGTGCGGATTTGAATGTAAACACTTTCAAAAGTTTAAATTTACAAGATTTATCTTTTTTGTATGGCCAATAATATAAATATTTGCATTGTAATTTTACACACTTATAGGATGCTACACCCAGATTTTTAGAACTTGACGATAAATAATTAGAGTACTGACCTTCCGGAGTCAAAATTACTTTCCAAACCCTACTACCGCTACGGCGCTACATGCGCACTATCAGCACTCGAACGGATGGCACAACTTGGTGACGGTCGGTGGACGCACCCGGGGTTTAGCCCCACCTCGCTAGTTAAGGGAAGTCGACACCAGTTTATATAGCTGGGCAAACCTCTCCCTTCAGTCTGGGCTTTTGGGATGAGAGAGGCATTGGGCCTCCAAATACACTAGTCGAGTGTGGGCTGACCTTTGGATGCTAACATCTGGTATCAGATCCAGGTTGTGTGCATCGCTATTAGGTGTGTGACAGTCGCTATCGCTCCTGTTTAGGGGGATGGGATGTTAGCACTCGAACGGATGGCACAACTTGGTGACGATCGGTGGACGCACCTGGGGTTTAGTCCCATCTCGCTAGTTAAGGAAGGTCGACACCAGTGTATATAGCTGGGCAAACCTCTCCCTTCAGTCTGGGCTTTTGGGATGAGAGAGGCCTTTGGACTTCAAATACACTAGTCGAGTATGGACTGACCTTTGGGTTGCTAACACGCACAAAGTGAGATGGACGTACCGCGTATTCTGCTTTGAACAAAGCCCGATTTCAGATCGCTATGCCGTGGAGTACATGAGTGTGGGAGCATTTGAACGAGGAATTGAGGATAGCAATGGCGCGACGGGACGCCATTGGTTTGCTGCGAACTCTGATCCTGGAATCGGATCGCCGGGCGTTACGCGTGTGAAGCGGAGCTGACGGGTTGTCCGTTTCAACGTTAGGTCACGTGGAATGATCGTCCAAAGGACGAAAGGAGCGTGTGAGAGTGAGATCTTTCTATTCCGTTCGTTGGAAAGAGGGCAAAATGAAGAGTCGTCGTAGGTCCTAAACCTGCTCCATCTGTCTGCTCGTTTCTCCCAACGAAAACAGAAAGAAAAAGATTGCTACCTTGTTACAAGAATGTTCACACACTGGTGGGTAGGGATAATAACAGACCGAAATCTTTCCTTTTTTTTCATAGAAACACAAAAATGGAATAGAAGTACTGAAACAAAATTTTACAAAACGGAAACGAAAACTTATATGCGGAAACGGAAATGAAAACGGAACAACATATTTCGGCGGAACGACCATGGAAACTTTTAGTAGAAACATTTAGGCATAATCCAAGATATGAATAGGAAAAAAAAATCTAGAGCGACCATGCTTAGGTCATATGTTATCGCATATCATGTCCCTCTTGAGTCGTTGCTAGTTCGACATTTCAGTGTTGCACTTGTATTAGGGACAATAGTTGGTATTTTTTAACGTCGCTAAAGTTGATAACTTACGCACACTATATTATATTATCACAACATCTTCTTATATTTTACTTCATCTTAGAAACCTGACAGGTTTGTAAGTTTGATTGATTTTTACATTCTCTTGGTTCCGGCAGACATCCACTTTATGTTCCATACCTACACCGTATTCGATCTATAACTGTTTTTGATAATATTTGTATCTGTATTTGTTTTTGGGGATTATTTTTTCTTTCAAAAAAATATGAAAATAAATGTGGCACTACTCAATTCCTACCGTATCTAATCCCGATTCGCGGGAAAAAATGTCATCGCTAAGTGATCTATTATGTTACAGCGAGAAACATAAGTGATGTCTTCTATATAGATGCCACCACAGTTCCTGGTTGTCTTTTAAAAACGAAACATCATACATCATTTCTATCTAGACATCAACAACCATCCAATTGGAGCTGTAAGGATGCATATATTCTAAAATCTGAATCGGATCACTAGAATCAACAAAAATATTTTTCTTCAAATTAGAGATAAAAGATTGCCTCATCTTGTTAATCAAGGTGAAGTTCTTAAGAGTTTTTTGGGGACGAAAACGACTCCACCACGATAATAACGGCTTACACCGTATCTCGGCCACAATGATAGGCGGCGTTGTTGAGGCGTGGGGAGAACCTCTAACATTTTCCCTCGTTCACAAGCCACATATTACTGTAGCGTAGCAAGTTATGCCATGGCCTCAACATATCACTCTAGCATAGTAAGTTATGTCATACAACTAACGAACAACTATGTGCGAGAAGTTCCCGATAAGCAATTTCTCTAACATTGACTAAGATTACACATGATCGAGCCAAGGGAAGAAGGCCTCGAGCCGACCAAGCTTCGAGGACTCGATCTGCGTGACCTAGATGACTGGGATGAGCTTGTCGACGTCTCGAAGGGCTCCGGGGATGAGAAGCGGTCAACATAAACTCTACGGTTATCGTCATCATTCTTACAAGATTTAGTTTAGTTTACCGCTTTAGTTACGTTTTGGTTATGTTATTTAAGTTTAGATAATGTTTGACCTAAGCTTAAATTATGATTATATGTTTTAGTTGATTTTTTGAAATAAAGTTTATTTTTATTTGAAATAGACCCAAACCAAACATGTCCACGTTTGTTTGACGCACCGTGTGGACAGCCCAAACGGCCCAAAATGGTTAAAAGCGGACACAATTTGGGGGTCACCATTGGAGTTGCTCTTATCACGAGCCCTTCCCCTTTTTTTTTTGAAATTTTCCACATATATTAAACCAACAAAAAGTACACGATTACATCGATTATAAAAACAAAACAAAAAATAGACTAGGAAATCTATGAGATCTTCAAACCCTTTCTTCATCCATGCCACAATCTTGTACTTTTCTGAAGGCAGCCGCGCGCGCAACCATTAACTTAACTAAACAACATCGGCAAGAGCACCACCACTGATATTTCAGGGACAAATAACCGAGTCACTTTGTCGATGACGCTGGAAGCCGAGAGAACGAATCACCATTGCCGAAAACGTAGTAGCCGGGATAGATAACGCGAGTACAAACCTCCTCACGACAACCATGAGAAACAATCCAAGATTGATCCGGCGAAGCAAGATCTGAAAAACCATACCTAGACAAATTTAATCTTCCAAAGCCACCATTGACGTCGATAAGGAGATCTCGCCGATGATCGAAGCGCGGTAGATCACTTGTTCCAAACGATATCATCTCCATTAACAAAGAAGACAACAACCAAACCAAACTCTAACATTAAGTACCTTTGTATAGCGCCCTGCGCAGGTCCGAGGTCCCCACCCCTCCTATTGCCAGAGCGGCACCTATAGGAGGTGAGGACCCGTCAATTCTCAGACGAAAGCGACGATTGAGTTACAGATGATGCCGCCGGCGACGACTAGGGTTGAAACCCTAGCCGCCGCCTTCTTTTTGACGTAGCTCTAAATGGCGTCACGAGCCCTTCGCCTTTATTGTCTCCTTTGGGTCACCAAAACCAACATGAAAGAAGACCGCATAATAGCAACTTTTAAGGCACCATTCCACTCATATTTCTTCTTCCCACGATGTGGCTTCTTCCGATCTCCTCCTCCATTGGAGACATTAGGCACCTGAACGAGATCACACACTGGATTAGTTTTCTTGAACATGCTATATATTTATATATATATAATATAATATAATAGGTGCCAAGATTGGCCCCCAGTCCAGCCATCCACTTCGCCCCCCATCCGCGCACCGTCCGATGGAGTCAATCAACGGCTAAGATTTGTCCACGCCAGTCCCCAACGGCGAACTTTGTTCATTCCCGAATTATAGCCAATCAGGCGCCACCACGCGTCCCGGTTACCAGCCAGTCACCCCCGGTTCCACCGGTGACCGAGTCATTTTGCAGAAAAGCATCCGAAAGAATTAAGTCGTTGCTTCGCAATCCACAAATTAACGTGTCCAGGGACCTCGCTACAAATCCATCCAACCGGACGGACTTTTTTGCAAAAACACCGAGGACAGTCACCACGCCTCCTTCCTCTCCCCCCCTGCACGACCGAGGTCGCCGCCGCCGCCTCCGTGCCGCGCCGCCGATGTGCGCCTCCCCGCTCAGATCTGAGGATACGGGGAGCTCCGCCGCCGTGAGCTCTACCTCCTAACCGGAGGAATCGAGACCGAACGACCGCAGTCTCCGGCAGTCCTCCGCGAATCGCCGCCGTTTTCCTCTGCGTCCGCCGCCGCCGTCTCCGGCGACCAAATGGCGCGTGGCGCCGCCCATCAGATGCCCGTCCTCCTCCTCTCGCTTCCGCGCAGCGTATCGGGCCCACGCGCGTCCGCCGTCGCGCGCCGGCGAGGTCGGCGTCGCCGGCCGTTCGGTCACCCACAGACGCCAGGGCTGACGTCAGCCACCACTGGCTGACGGACGGGCCCCGACTGTCAACGGTTTTTTTAATATCAGAGAATAAAAAAAAACAATTCATATCTTTTGATATACAGTTCAGAAAAATACGAAACCAAAACCAAAATTTAGAGAAAAAAACATTTTCAGATAACACATTCATATGCAACTTTACACAACAAAAAAAAAGTTACATACAAAACCATATTCTAAATATTCATATATTTTTATGTTCATACAAAAGAATTCAACAAATTCCCAAAACAATTGATGAAAAAAAAATCTTTACAGCAAACACATTCATATGTATTTTTATAGAACACAAAAAACAGTTACACAAAAAAAACAAAATAGTCATGTCTGTTATTGCCTAATTCACAAAATACAACAACAAAAATATAAGGCAAATATAATTCTTCATAACCAACACATTTAAATGCATTTCCACAAACAAATAGTAACATTCATAAAAAAAAAAAAACAGCCCGAACAATTTTCATGGTTTAAACAATTTGTATACGCATGCTTCTTTCAATTACAATAATTTTCGAACCTACATAATCTAAACATATAAACATCGCCGTTTGAAATTTTTCCATACACGGGCGCTCCATGGCCGCGCCAAACTCCACTAGTTATACTGGATAATCTCACATGGCTTTGTATTGTCCCGTTTCTCTATGTGCAGCCTTTTGAGATGACAACTGGCCAACCTATTCTTTTCCTGACGATCCGAGGCTTTAACTGCTTACCGGTTGTGCGGTTAGGAAGGATGTAAGAAAAATGACCTGCACACATTTCACCTGGTTAGAAAATGTGCAGCTCTCTAAACACGGCCACGGCCATGTGTATCTGCAGATCTGCTTTAGGACATCTTTGGATTACAGGATTAAAATACATAGAATAGAAAAAAGGGAGAATTCTCACATATTTGTGAGTGTAAAACAGATCGCAAAACACATGAAAACTGTAGAAGTAGTTGCCTCGAAAAAATATAACGTTACTCAATCCTACAGAACGGAGTCTTAAAGAGGTTCAAATCACTGTTCAAATTTCTACGGGATTTAGTAGCCGAGCGCTCAAGCCGTGGAACCTTAAAACTTTTTTACATGAAAACAAGCGACACCATAGCAGTACTCATAAAATAAAAACTTAAAACAGAATATTCCATCGTCTTCATCCTTCGTCCGTGAACGCACGCACCAGCAGACGGACAGCCGGTGGCCGGCCGGAAGAGCCGGTGGCCGTCCGCCGGCCAGAGAGCAGCAACGCAGCACACACGCACTAGCCGGCGGACGGAGAGCCGGTAGTCGGCCGGCCGGAGAGCACCAATGGCAACACGCACGCACGCACCGACGGACGGAGTGTCGGTGGCCGGCCGGCCGGAGAGCACCAACGGCAGCACGCACGATAGAGCTGGACGGGTTGCTCCGGCCGGTCGGTCGCCGGCATGACGTGTAGCTCCGATCGTATGATGGAGAAGGCACGATGGAGATCACATTTTGTGAGCGTTGATCATATCTTAGTCAACCTCAAATTGATACTCAAATAACCTTCAAATTTGGGTATTCACGGTTTGTGGGTAGGAAATAGGAATTACCAGTACCCATTAAACGTTTTACGGGTTTGACCTATTTTAAGAGTTCTACTCGGGGCATTTTTTGACAACGAAAACTATAAACGTCCGATTTTTAAGTGTTTGATCGCTTTTGAGGACTCTGTTAGAGATTCTCTAAAGGATTGTAATCGTACCAAAATCATGTGTAATTCTTACAATTCAAAGAGAGCCTTAGCAGAAAGGAAATAGCAGTCTCATGCACTAGGAACCACAATTCAGCTTTTCTCCAGTAATCTATCTATCTATATATAATAGCTGAACCATTCCCTCTCTGTCTTGCCTCGACGTCGCCCCTTATTCCTTGACCGTCCATCGTCCAAATCAACGGTCCTGATAAGGCACGTCGAGCTGCCCGGGCGGGTACTGTTCATTTCTGAGTTTTACCCAATAAGAACGGGCCACGTCGCCCGATTGCCAGCCGATGGAAGCACGTCCCGCCGGTCACCGCGGCTCTTTTAAGAAAAAACATCTGGAAGATCGAAGTGGCAACCCGCAGTCCAAACTTTAACACTGCGAAGGACATCGTTGCGAATACGAAAAAACTAACGAGTTTTTCAGTAGAAACACCCACAGATCCATCCCCGTCCTTCTCTCTCCTATGTGAGACCGAAGATCGCCAGCGTCGCCACCCCGCCGCTATGCTCCTTGCCCCACGAATCGAATGGCACAACGAGCTTCTCTATCCGCTACTCCACCACCTGGCTGACCATCGTCGTCCGGGGCGATAGGAATCGCCATGGCCCAGCGTCGCGTAGCCATTTCGGTTGCCGACGGCAGCTCCGGCAACCAAATGGTCGGTCGCGCCGCCCGTTTGGTAGATCTGCATCTCCTCTCGTGGATTCGTGCCTCCACGGCCCCGCGCGCCTCCGCGACTTCGCGAGTTGCTACTCGGGAGCTCCGGCGACCACCTGCATCTCTCCGCGGCTGGCGTCATGGCATGACGTCAACACGGTCCCACATGCACGACATCACGTCAGCAGTTCCGGACAGCCGAAATAAAAATCTCGCGCTGTCCCACGGCCATGCAGGCCCCCTGTGTCAGCCGTGCTTCTGTTTTTCCATTACAGAAAATAAATAAATAAAAGAAGAAATCATAACTTTCGACTCATAACTCAGAAATTGCAAAAAATATACCAAAATTTGCAGAAAAGAATTTCTTTACAACTAACACATTTAAATGCATGTTTAGACAACTTTGCAAAAAAAATAGAACAAACATTATAGTTATCCATATTAATTGTAGACCTTATTCAAAATCATCTCAAATATGAACATTACTCCTTTCTACATTAATTATATAGCTTCTGTAAAACCACCTGCTGATTTTAGATAACTATAGAAAATATTTATAAGTGCGAAATTTGTAACTTTCAAACTGTAATTCACACAAAGAAAACAAAATTTTCAGCGCAAAGATAACTTTATAACTAATACGTCTCCATGCATGTTGAAACTACTTCTTAGGAATAAATGGTTACAATAGACATTGTGGCTTCTTATATCAACTATATGGTCGCTATTCCGATAAACAAAAAGCAAAAAGTTGGAATACAGCTAAAAGTAATAAATACAAGAACTAATATAAATCAATGCTCCCCAACTTTAACAATTTTTAGAATCTAGACAACTTCCAAACGCGCACTCCTCTAAATTTCACTAATTTTATACCTATTTTTTTAATTTATACATTACCAAATTTAAATATTCTTTACTCCACAGGCGCGACATAGCCACGCTTAGCTCCACTAGTAGTAATGACACTGCGAAAAGTGGTAAGATGGTGACAGTTCAGTACAAAGAACAGCTATGAGACATTATCACATTAGATTGACCAAGACAAAAAGAGTAACAAAGTTGTGATTAAGAGCACTAGTTACAGAGGCAAGAAACTCCAAATAACACAAACAGAATGCCACAAAACAAAAAACAACAGGTGATCTAAATCGGCATCCTATTTCCAAAAGTTGTCTACGCCAAGCTTACAAGCTCGCCATGTACAGCCTTCATATCATCTCTTTAGGCCCTCTCTGCTCTCCTTGAAGTATCCTTGCCATAGCAACAACAGCAATGCAGTTTTGAAACCACAAAATCAGCACCAGTGATGCGGATCACCAGATCAGAGCAACTAATCCGTGGCTTCCTTACCCGGCTGTGCCCCGACAGAGAAGAACTCGGTGATGACCTCCAGGGGCATGCCCTTTGTCTCAGGCACCTTCATGTAGACAAACACAAGTGCCAGTATACAAACGACAGCATATATTCCGAAAACTCCAACAAGTCCGATCGCGTTAAGCATCACGGGAAGAGTGTATGTCACGATAATGTCACCGATCCAGAAGGCTAGGGCACAGATGGCTATGCAGATGCCACGAACTTTGGTGGGGAAAATCTCTGCACAAAGAATATTCGGAATAGGCCCAAACCCCATTACGAAGAAGCAGAAATAGACTATGACGCTGATCGTTGAGAGTGCAGCATGCACCATAGTCCCAACATCCAGAATATTGACCAAAACCAATATAGCCAGTGCTACAATCAAGATAGGGATTGTCGAAAGGAGAAGGAACCTGAATGAAAAAAAATAGGAAGAATGATTAATCTTTTATCTAGATCATTAGTATCACATTCTATCAATGGTAAGCAAAAAGCAAAGTCTAACCTTCTTCCTGACATATCCATGAGCCTCATGGCAATACCAATGCTAGGCAGCATCAGCAAGGTTGTCAAGGCACTGATAAGAATAGATGCAGATAAAGAGCTTAATCCAATATTTGACAGAAGAATCCCGACACCTGCTTGCTCAAGTATCTGAGGGGTGTAGTAGAGAACTCCATTGATGCCCGCAAACTGAAAAAAACAAGAAAGTTGATAATCAGCACATTAATGTTTTAAAAACCATACCAAAACTGAAACGTGGAAGGAGAGAAGGTACTGAATTATGTCACAGTATGAAATGTTGTATTAATCGTTTATTCTAGGAAGACTAGAACCGTATTCAGCAAACAGATTTATGAAAAATCCATCCTATTTTTTCCATGTTTGACCGAATACCCATTAATCAAGTTTTGTTACCTTACGTTCAGATGCTCATGTACCATAGACACCCCCAGCAGCTCCTCTACCATCTTATTAAATAGAATGTTTCAATGTGTTTCTACCACAGCATATTTCTATAAATTTTATGCTGTATATATGACTTGTGGAAAATACTAGTAAGATATATTCATAATTATTGCAGTTTGATACTCAGAATTATGTTATCCAGATTAGCATTATCATATCATAAAGTTTATTTATGTCTTCAAAAAACTAATAGCAACATAACACAAAAGAGTTGCTAACTACCATTGGCAGCAAGGCACATTTTTTCCATAAGGAAAAAAGTAAGAGCTTCCACAGGAAGTCATGGGCAACAAGGATGCTTGGATTTTAATTTTTTTGTAATATGAGGAAAAACTAAGATTGCTTAATACTATATCTATAAGAAATGCTTTTGTTATTTTTGATGTGCTAAATTACGTGTCAGGTGCACTTAGCAACACATATGTTGGTATTTATATGGGCAAAAACGAGTTTACCTGTTGCAGTATCTGTAATCCAATACCAACAAAGAGTGCATGCTTCACTCCAGGTTCAAATAGGTCTGCCCACTTTGGACCATTAGCAACTGGCTCAGATGGATGTGTCATGGCAGGACCAGCAAGCTGCTGCTCTCTTAGGTCCTTCGAGTAAAGAGCTGGTTGGCTCACTAGAGCTGCTGCCTGGATATACTCGCCACCAGGAGGAACATCACCTCCTGGCATAGACAGTATAGAGCCCCTCCGGTCGCCTTGCACGCCCTCTTCATGCAAGTAAATACGTTGGAAACCGCCTTCTTTTTGCCCATCTGCACCTTCTCTCTCAGTCCACTTCCAAGCCAACTGCCATCCGCCACCAATACCCATGCTGCTAACAGCCTCCCCTCCCTGCATACTACTTCTACCGAGAGCACCCATTATGCTGCCAAGAGGCCCAGAAATCTCTTTTCCTTCCACGCCGCTCGCTTGAGGAGAAATAAGCGGGCTATGGAGGCTATCCTCAATGTCATCAGCACCGTGATCTGATGCATTGTCTTCATCATCCCTATGAATCTCGGCATCCCAGTCAGCTTTAGCTTGCTGCTGTTCCGCCATGTTGAACATGCTGCCAAAGTTAGGAAACAATGTGCTTCTCATGCTCCCCATTACCTCAGGCATCTTCTCATGGACACTTCCAAAAAGAGTGACAAGAGGGTCCACAAGAGATTTACCCTGATTAACCATACTCCCATGACGAGACATGAGACCCAACGCACTTCCCAGTGCGCTTTGGCCACCCCTAACAGGACGCGCGACCCAAGTTACGCCTTCTTCCGCTCCGTACAGTTTGATCTTCTCTGGATCTGGAGCCAGCCCTTCATCAGCAAGCTCATCATCAGGGCCAATTATGTATTCCTCAAAATGTGTATCTTTGCCAACACCCAACCCTTCAACAAGAAGGGCCATTTCTCCTGCAGAGTTATTAATCCCAAACGAGAAAATGATCATGGATAGTTTATAGTTATTACAGTTAAATACACTAGTATGTAAAGAAAAGACAGACAAACCTGAAACGTCTTCCCTTCCCCGCAGTGTTTGCAACACTTTCTTCGCCTCGGCCATTCTTCCTTTGCTTACAAGCCATCTTGGGGATTCAGGCAAGTAGAAGACAGTCAGTGCAAAGTATATAAGTGACGGGATCGACAAAACCCCAAGCATGATCCTCCAGTCAGGCTGTGGCATGAGGGACATTGTAAACACCATGCAATAAGAAAGGAACATCCCTCCTGACCCACTGAACTGCGGAAGTGTGTTTAGCAGTCCTCTGATGTCAGTTGGGGCCGTCTCTGAGATGTACAAAGGTACAAGGGTGACGGACAGACCGATACCAAACCCGTCAATGAGCCTCGCCAAGAGCAACACATAAACGTTGGGCGCCCAGAACATCACCAGGCCACTGAGAAAGTAAAGGACAGCCGACGCGATCAGCAGGGGCCGCCTACCAACAGAATCAGCCACTGCCCCGGAGAAGGTCGTGATAACCGTCGCCCCGATGAGCGACATGGCCACGATGAGGCCCTCGATCAGAGGCTGGCTCTCCAAGTTGAACTCCTTCTTTATGTACAGGACAGCACCTGGTGAGAGAGATCACACCAGCAAGTCAACATGGTCAGCCTGAAGTCAAACTATCGGTATCAATTTGTAGAACTCTGAAACATATTGACATAGAGGTTATCATCAAAATTCAGATGCACCCATCATTTCAGTTGATCATATTGACCTGTTTCACAAACTTGAAATTCTGAAACATATTGACATAGAAGTTATCATCCAAATTCAGATGCACCGATCATGTACGAAACTTGAAATTCTGGTGAGAATTTCATTTGAGTTGCTTTGAATAATTTGAAAAGATCAGAGAAAGAATCTTCTTTTTTACTACATGCAGCTCCACCAAAGCCGTCATGATCTGAGGCGACAACATTCCCAATAATTGGTACTCCTACCTAACACGGCCCCCCTAGTGCAGCATAAAGACATGGCATCCAACAAGACCAACACTTTTCGTAATAAACATGAATTAGTACGTACCTGCTATGGTGGCATTATCCCACCCCTGCAGCAGGTTGCCGATGGAGGCCGCTATGGCGACGAGCACGGCGCCCGACATGGCCGGCGAGTCTTACCACTGCACACCACAATCACCAATAGCAGCAACCCTCGTGAGCACGCCAAATATCGCAAAAACACAGCAAGACTCGCAGAAGAAATAAACAGGATTTTCGACAGAAGAGCCGCCCTCTCCTCCACGGACTCCACACAGAACAGCGGGACAGAGCTTGGTTCGCTTACCTGACCTCGGCTCCCGAGATTGGATCTCCTATCGGGCACGGGGCCTCGCGACGAATCCGGCGAGCCGGCAAGACGGGCGGGGTGGGTGTACAAGAGAGAGAGAGAGAGAGAGAGAGAGAGAGAGAGAGAGAGAGAGAGAGAGGAATCGTTGCCAAATTCGGAAGCTCTCCCTCCCACGGCGCGAGCGCTCTGGTGGCGGCGAGGGAGATGAGGAGTGGGCGTGAGTGTGAGTGTGGAGGGTGGGGCTATCATCTGCTGGTGTGCCGCCGGTTCAGGACTCTGTGCTGGACTATCATAGTATTATTCTCGAGGAGATGGGCCCAGCTAACGGACGGCTGCGGACCACGTTGCTCCAAGATCGAGTGGCCCCGTCTATCTCTAGACAATTTGGAAATCTGGACAATTTCAAGGAGTACCTCAGAAGAAATCGTAGGAAAATAATAGGCCCGAGCTGCACGTCGGCAAAGCCTAATTCTTTGTTTCCTTCTGTTCTATAATTGTTAAAAAATTCCAGTTTATTCCAAATGGGTACGTGTGATTGGTGCAGCGAGGCAGCAGCCATCCGCCGTGTCACTCATCTAGACGTCAAATAGATCTTTCCTCCGGACACTGGACGACGAGTAGGTTCCGGGGGAGTTAGTTGGGTACACCTAGCTTTCATTCTTTATTCGTGATGATGTGACACGTCAAACAAGATTTTTTCATATAGTTCCAAGTATAGTACGACGTGAATTGATCAAGTTTTTCTTCTGATCATTCCAGTGTTTTTGCAGTGTACATTACTTTATCTCCATTCTCCACACTCCAAACACAAATAACGGTAGGTGCAGAACAATTTATGTTGTGTTTTTTTATGGGCAGGCATCTTCAAGTCCACTTTTGAGCAAAACACAATATCGAAACTTGGATGCACGATCAATTCCGAAATCTTTCAAATGCCAAAGTAGGTTTGAATAAGTGTGTATTTCTCCAGCGTGACTGTACTTTTCCGCAACAATTAAGAAGCTACTCTTTAAGATATTACATCATTAATACCAGAATCTAGGTGCTTTACGATCTAATACTCCACATCACAACCCACACTACTCCTACTGTCCTACATCAACATCATCTCTTTTCTTCTCATTTCCCGGGTTAGAGCAAGTCCAGCAGTTCCCTTAAACACTCTCCTATACATTTTTTAGGGGGAAAAGCCCAAAAACCACCACCCAACAGTTCTCTCAACGCTCCCCTGATTTATAGGCGTCCCCGATTCTTCTCGCTCGTCTCCCCTACAAGTAGGGGAGGTGGAAGACTCCCCTATCACAGTAACGCCAGCAACCACTCACGGGTGAAGTTTCCTCCGGCACTCGACGGGTTCATCTGGTCTTCTCCCCTCCCCTTCTAGTTTCTTCAGTTTATCCCCAGTCGAGACCAAAATCAATTTGGAAATCGATCTAGAATTTTAAATCGAACATGAAATCGACCTCCAAATCGAGTCCCTCGATTTCTGGGGAGGGAAAGAAAAACATAGGTGAGGAGAGGGCTTGGGACACACCTTTCATGGGGCAAACTCAAGAGAAAATAGAAGGTAGGGGAAGGGGAGAGGAAGAAGAAGGAGATAGAAGGGCAGTAAGTAGAACATGGTTGGGTCGAGGCGGTGGGCTGGACGGCCAAGGGCAGGGCAGGCGTCAGGAGGAGTAGGCAGCTGTTGTACTGATGTTTAATGGATGCATGCACTCGTTGTACTGTTGTTTAATGGTTGCTAATTTTATGTTAAATTCTTATCCAATCTATGTGAGTTTTTTGACACTGCAAGATGCCAATATTAGTTAGCTTTTTGTTTATGTTTCAGATTTGGGTGATGTTCAAGTTTTTGACACTACAAGTTAGCATCTGTAGAGGAAGTAGTTGGATTTTAAATGTTAGTTATACAATATTCTTAAAATATTAAATATGTGAGATGTTTTAGAGGAACTGCTGGAGTTGAACAAGTTTTAAGGGAGATTTTTTTAGGGGAAATCCCCTACGTGGACATATAGGGGAGAGATTTTAGGTGAACTGTTGGACTTGCTCTAGTCATTGTAGCTTAAACCGGCTGGTCAATGATTTAATGATGTATCTTGGGCATATGCAAGCCGGCGTCGATGCATGCTGACACAACGCATAATGGCTACGTATTTCCAGTTAACCCGACTAAACATGTTTTTTCCCTCCCCCGTCCCTGCCCGCTTCATCTCCCAGTTTCTGCTCGTCCCTGCGTCACCTCCGGCCCCTCTCCGCTCTCCCTCCGGCGGCGCTGCCGGCCGGAGTGGGGGGAGGAGAGGGTGGTCCCTGTTTATACTAGCCTTAAGGTTTTTTCTTTTCCTTGCTCCATGTCGTTTTGCTGATGCTCCTTCGTCTTCGCCCGGCGACGACGTTCGGTCGGACCTTGCTCCTGGCACCTCTCCATAGGGGGGGACATCGGCTAGTGGAGAGATCCGGCGAGGCTGCTTCGAATAAGGGCTGCTGGCCTCGGATTTTTCCGAATCCCCCTCTTGTTCGTTGCCATGGAGGTGACAGGGGATGGGGAACGGGAAGACCTGCTGCCATGTGGGGTATATTTCCGACCTGGTGCCTGGGTGTTGCACCGGGAGGACGATTCGGTTCTTCCACGACATGCTCTCGCGGAGGGAGGGTGTCCTTGGTGAGCTCCGCTTCGGCCCCTTCTTCAAGCACCGGCTCCTCCTGATCTTCAACTCGGATGGTATGATTTTTTCCCTCTTTGGCCGGCTGTGGTGGCGAGGGAGGGGAGCGAATCTGCGATGTTGTGGCTGTTGCTCAGGATTGGTGTCACTTTTCGAGCTGTGATGTTCCGGTGCTTCTACGCGGCATCGGGCGTCTGCGACGGATCCTCTCGGCTGAGCTCCTATGGAAGGAGAAACAAGAGATGGTCTCTGGCGCGTGCTCTTTTCATAAGAGCTAATGTTGTTCTCCTAGTGGTGAGGGCACTGTCTTCCTCTTGGCCGGCCGTGGTGGCGAGGAAGAGAGTAAGATGGTACTGTGGCTGCAAGGCTTGGTTGGTGGCTTCGTAGACGGAGGTGCGAGTCCGATGCTACCAGTTCTTACTCGGTGATGTCGACTCCCACCGGTTCATCCTTCGAGCTTCGTTGGGTTTTATCTAGTTGTTGCAAATTGTATCATCTGCTAGCTAGCTGATGCGCATGTTGGATATGTGCTCTTGCTGTTCGGAACATGCCGGAGGCGGGTGAGAGCGTCTCTTCTGCAGTTTCTCAGATTTAACAGTCAAGAGCCCCCTGATTAGAGCTTGGTGTTGGTCATTTCATATCTACAGCTTAATCCCCTACCTCATATGCATCTGCTGACGCGATTTCTGATTGAGCCAATGGGGCCCTTGAATAGTACGACTGTAGGTTTGTTGCGTTCGAGTTTTCGACGAACCCCCTGTCAAGATCCAGTTGCACTCTTCGGCATATCCAGTATCCGAATCTCTTTTATGTGGTGTTCATCTAGGTTTTCAGGTTAAGGATGAAAGTTGTAATATCTGTGCTTTATAATGAAAGTGATGCTTGGTTGTGTAAAAAAAAAGGAGAATGGCTACGTCGCCTCATATGCATGGGACATGTACAGGTGTAGGCACACTTGCCTCACGCATCCTCTAGTCTCCTCGATGAGTCACCGGCCAGAGGCGGCGGCGGGTCCGACCGCGTGTCTCTACGGGAGTTGCTCGACGAGACCTCCATACCATGCTTGCTAGCTTAGGACATCTCTAGTTTTACCCTCGAGAACACCGGTTTTTTTTTCATAGCGCATTCTGTCGTTTTTTGTCCAATCCTGCTTTCAAAGTTTAAAAAGCGTCGAATTGGACCGTTTTCTTATCTAACGCATCCAGGCTGCTGGGTACGATTGGGGGCTGATTTAGCATCGGATTGGACCGTTTTCTTATCTGACGCATCTTAAAAAGGTTGAGATTGACGAAGTCACCATAAACGGCTCACCGTTGACAGGCACGACACTTACCACTTAAAGCATATCGTCCGTTAAACTCTGAAATAAATCAGAAAAATGCGAGCACCCATTTCAAATCTAGAACTTAAGCCTGGATGAGCCTATTCCATCAGAAGGAACCAAACCAGTTAAGCTAGACTCACTTCTCTACATCCCAAGTTGCTCTATGAATCAAGATTTACATGAGTTCGACAAGTAGGAACCATGTAATCTATACATTATATAAATTTATTCTTGATACATTTTAACACATCAATTCCAATGCAAAGCCGATTGCAACCTCTTCGCGGTTAACTCTGGATGAACTAAGATGGCGCTGAAAATTTTGCTGCATGCATATATATTTGTGATTATAAAAAACTTGAAGATTATGTACCCGTTGCAACGCACGGGCATTTAGCTAGTAATTATAAGATGTTTTAGCTATTACACATGTTATCTTATTAAGGATTAATATAAGTAAAAATAGATACTAAAACATGTCTAGATACATATAGATATATGTAAATGTGAAAAAAAAGCTAAGACATCTTATACTATATTGGAAATTGGCAAAGGTGTAACAACCCAAAAATTGGAAATGATTAAAAATCACTAAAGATTGAAACTTTTGATTTTCGAAAATAAACTTATCAAAACTTGGAGATGAATATGAAAATATTACATTTTGGTATTTAATAGACGCTAAAAAATATCTACAAAGTGTTTTAAATTATCTAAAGCATGCTCAAAATTTAAATTATTTTGATTCAATTATATGAATTTAAAAACTAATTTCAAAATAGCCTATTTTAAATACTATAATTTTTGGTATGTTTAATATTTATTAGGCCACAAATAATTTTTATGAAAATGATATTGAAATTATCATAAAGTGTCAATTAAACCATTATGCAATATTTAAATATTACAAAGTTTTAAATGTTTTGGGAAAGGTTCCTTAAATGTTTTTAAAAGATAAGTATTATTTTATAAAATTTTAGAACTTGATTTGACTTGATTTAGGCACTTAATATAAACAAACACAAAAATAGAAAACAGTAAAGAAAAAGGAAAGAACAAGGAACATAATAAAAGATAAATGAACTAGTGCAACACAGCGGCCCAATAGCAACCCGTCAGCCGCAAACGGCCCTTTCTTTCCCGCTCTATTGTTCTCTCTGACTTTCCTTGATTTTATAGTTGGCCGAATCACGGCCCAAGGCCCATGTATCCTTCCTAAAACTAAGCTCCGTAGGAATAGAGCCTTCTCCATCTTCAACATGTCCACATCAAGGTGGACCCCACTCATATTTTAATTTATATTTAGTTATATTTCACATTTTTAAATTTTGTTTAATAAATATTTTATTAGATATATTATATATACATATGTTTGTACTTATCTATTATTTTTTTGTGAAATAAGAAGAGATTTCTATCTTAAAAACAAAAAACAGCTTCATTTCCCCTCAAAATTTCTTTTTATGTAGATAAAAATACAAAAAAAAATCATAGAGTTTGTAGAATATATGCACGTAGTGGTATGTTTTATTTTAAAAAATTGAAAGCTAACAATGTCGTTTCAGTTTTATAAAAACGACATACGGTGAGTTCGGAGCTAGCAGAGAGATATCCGATAACCCTCTCTCTTATCTATGTCTAGCATTCAACATAGCGCCGTGTCGTTAGTGCTACACGACACCGTTTCTCTCCCTCCGCCTCCTGCGAGTCGTATTGTACCGAAAAAATCGTCCCTACATAAAGTTTGCCTTTCTCTCCACACACCTCTATGCAAAGTTTTCCCTTCTCTTCACACATCTCTGGCTTCGTCAAGCACTTGGGACTAGATGACACCTCATCCCTGATGCCACGTGACACCATTTCTCTCCCTCCGTCTGTCTCGAGTCGTATTGTATCGAAAACACGTCATTGATCTGACTTCTACGATTCGCATAGTAGTTGCATGCGAACACTCATGTCGCCTCCCACACCGGACACCGCTATCACCGTTGCTATTAGTAGTGGTTGACTCTTAATCCTAATGCCGCCCCTCAAGCATTGGTAACTTGCATGCTACGTACGCTCTTACTATATGGTCAAAAGAAGTGTATTTCTGCAATTCAATATATAATGGTTGGTGGTATTCATATCAATTATTTTTTTATAATTTATTTTATACAATCTAAATCTAATGCACGGATTAATATTGCATGTAAATAGTTTAATCTCTTAGTTCGATCTATATTTTTGTGAATTATTTAGTATTCATTGGTGAAATGTTCCTCTGTTTTTATATAGTACCGGCCGTATTCGATGCAATTTATTTAAATATGTTAGGACATAATTATGCAGACTATCATTGATTTTGGAATAATTTATGTCGAAAAATATACGTAATTTCATTATACTAAAATCAATGACCATCACTATATGACCTCGATGCCTAATCTGTCTCTTTGAGTTTGCAATGTTCATCATACAATGTCTATAGATTCTAGGAAATTGGATAAAATTATTATAGAACCATGTACACAATTTAAATTTCATGACATTACAACTAAATAATGATGTCTCTTCTCTATTTTCTTATAGTGATCAAGTTGTACTATTTCATTATTAATATTATTTTTTAAATATGTTTTTTTCAAAATATTTTTTTATCTATCGTCGTTCATATTAGTATGGACGCGGCAACGCGCGTCTTTTCCTTCTAGTTCGATCCTATTCCTGCTCGTCACGAGCAGGTTCAGAAACTGAAGCGCACGTACCAACCATGGTTGTTACTCTTGCTCTCCGTTTTCCCTTTAAACGAAAATCACTTCCCACTTACTCACGGTCCTGTTCAGAAAGTTTAATTTCTATTTAAATGTTATCCTTATCCAAATTAACGTGGTGAACAGCTCTCGATCTCCCTCCCCAGCCTATACAAAGGTGAACTGAGCGCGTTACTTTTCGCCTTTTGTCTTCCTCCACCACTTTGCTGCTCAAGACGAGCCTTGTTTATTCCTTTTCACCGCCGTCTTAGTTTGGTTCTTGACGAGTTCATCGGAATAGTGTACCATGAATGTTTCTTCGATTTCTTTTACCAGTGTGCTCTCCTAATTTCTTTTTAACTCGAGGGCATGCCAATGCTTTAAGGATAGCTCATTGTCCGTATCGGCGGCCGCCATTTGAGTTTCGGAGGTTGACGATGTCAACTCGGTCAACCCGAGCATTTCTAACCTTGTCCAATAGAAATGCTTCTCAATTTTCTCGCATGCCTAAACTTTCCTTTTTGCAAGTCGTACACCAGGGAGCTCCTGCTTGTCATCGAAGCATCGACGAAGACGAAGCTCGGGAAGTCGTCATTGTCGTATCGAGTCACCGAGGGACGTTGCCAAGCACACCATCGTACTAGTCGCAAGAAGAGGGAGCACGAGAGACGTCACCGAAGAGTCGCAACAACATAACAACTGAAACATCGCCCGAGCCGTCTCCGCCGTCTTCCGGTGAGCATCACCGCATTCAAAGACAAACTTGCCTTTAGATCATCGATCAACGACCAAGATTAGAATATGCATGAAACGGTATCAACCAATCACAAGCCGCCATGTCACCATGACTTTTTTTGGAATTATTCTGAATATATATTAAATTACAGTTTGTAGAAAAGCACATGTAACTTCATACCCTCATATCTTTTTAACCACAAGCCCAAATTTGAGAAATTTATTCCTTTGGAAAGATCTTAACCTTTAGAATATTTGGGCACTATTATTTTTCATTTTTGTTTAGTTCAAATTTATTCAAATTTCAAAAGATGATTTGATTAAATTTGATCTAGATTTAAATCCACCAGTCCAAAAATTGCAAAAAAAAAGTATGGAAACCTAAAGATCTGTAATTTAATTGTGTTGATGAACATAAATTTTCAATGTAATGTAACTCATCGTTACGTGTGGTTTCGTTATGATTTTAAGTTTACAATCAACATGTTTGCCTCTGGCACATGAAGATGAAGGTGGCCCATTGCTACTTTCATGTCCGCTGTGCTGAACTTCAAAATATATTATCCTAATCCTTGAGGTTATGCAAGTTATAATGGTTTTGTAAGTCTGAATTATGCATTTAATAAAATATTTGACACTTTTACATGGTATACATCTTTCTGTGTGGTGCTAGCTAGGACTAACACATTAATATAGGGTCTCAAGGAAACATCGTCCACATTCTCATCTTTTGGTTTGGTCGTGAGAATCTAATCCAGATTTCACCGACATCTTCATTGATAAACGCCAACTTCCACAATGGTGTTTGTAAGTATTAGATATATCCCATAGGAAAACATTATATACCACCCGGCTGTAGCTACAGCCGGGTCGTTCGACCACGCGCACTGACGCTCATGACATAAGCGCTGACGTTCGTCCCCTACCTCCTATACTTCGCGCGGGATACGATTTCTGTTCTCCGGCCGCGCGCCTACTGCTCTCCGGCCGCGCACCTCTTGCCTCAGAGTCGTCGGGCGTGCGCTGTTGGCCGCCGACCGCCGCGCCCGCTGCATGCGCTCTGCCCGGCCGCCGCCCGCCGCCGGATTCGCTCCGCCCCCTCGCCGAATGCCCCGTGGCTGCCGGCCGCCTCTCAAACTCGCTGCCAGCGAGCTCCTCACCCGAGCGCTCGCGCCTCCTTCCTCCTCGACCTCCGGCGACCAGCGTCGCGTACGACCGCCTCTGCAGCCCGCCGAGCTCCCGACGTCGGCCTCCATGCTGCGCTTCCACGGGCGTGGCTCAAGCACCAAAAGCTTCACCAGACGGCCACCTCGAAGGCCAGCGATGCGAGGTGATTTGATCTGGCTCGGACAACCTTCGGCGAGTCGGATGTGTGGCCAAACTGCTCGAATCGGCCATGGCTGTTTCTCCATGGCCTCTGGTAGAGGTTAGTACATCCTGCAATCATGGGGCTTTTCTGGATGTAGCAATCGCTGTGTTGGGATGCTACATGTTCTAATTGTTTTTGGTGTACAAATATGAGAAAAGTGCAACATGATTTTTTTTTGTGTAGTCAAAATTGGGATTTGTTGGATACGATGTTGGTTTTTGCTAGATGTGTTTTAAGTGCTCCCACATTTTTGTTTTGCTACATGTTGATTTTTCTACATATCCACATTTTTTTGCTACACACCCGTGCTACATGTGTCATTTTTATTTGGTACATACATGTTGGTTTTTCTACATTTTTTGCTACACACCCGTGCTACATGTGTAAACAAATTTGTTGTGTTTGACTTTTTTTGCTACATTCATCGCACGTAACATTTTCTGAAATTTTTGTTACTACATTCGATGTTACATGTACAGTCAAAAAGTGTTGCACGCGAAACATTTTTATTACATAGATTGGACGCGCAGGATCGTTTGATCGAACGGCTCCGGAGGCGACTGTAGCAGGGGCTTGCTACAGCCGACCGACGGCTAGCATTTGCCTATCCCATATTGCATGGATCATATCTTCATGGTAACCCTATAGTAGATAGATCTATCCCCTTATTTTGTGGATCATATCTTCATCGATTATGTAAGACGAAGAAATTTAAATTTTTGTCATAACCCTTAGAGGTCTTTGTTCTCCACATGGTAACCGGTGGTTCATGTACGCATCACTCGGTGTGTGGTGGATAAGGAGGCGACGAAAGGATGTTAATGTACTCATCAAAATTAGGTAACATAATTTTATTTCGAATACAGACATATCAACTTCCATATCCACTGATTTAAAATTTAATACCATATAGTTCTAGTTGTAATAACTAATCTGGATACATACCATTTATATTTCTATTTCATTTGGATTCAGATATTAACCTGTTCTAGTTTGAATTTTTTTGATACGGATGTGGCAGGATTCGAATTATTGGGCTACCGGTTTTTTCACCCATAGGTCGTCTGGTCGACGAATGAGTGCCGTATACAGGATCGGTAAAAATTACACACTGACAATTCCACTAATACTATACGAGGGCACATTCTAAAGTGCCTACATGGCTATATATTTACGAGACACTGCTGGAATCGGCATAGCAACTCGAGCAGCGTCCATGTCACGTGCTGCCAATCTTCACGTCAGGGTTGCGCACCGTCTTGAGCCACATCCCGGCGAGCACCCTGGACGACAGGCTCCATACCACGTCGGGCCGCTGCTGCCTCGCCTTCGCTGCCTGTGACGACGGTGGCGTCTGCACCTTCTTGCCGGCACCACCCGGACCGTGGGCCACCGTCCACTGCATCGCCGTCAGCTTCTGCCGCTCCGCGCGCCAGCTCGCGCTCCCGCCGACAGCCGACGAACTCCTCGCCTGCACCCCGCCGACGTGCAGGCTCCTCACTTTGAACCTCCCGCCGCTGATCCCGGCCGCGCCCAGCATCCGCGCCGACTGCACGATGGCGACCATCGGCGCCCCCACCGCCTCGTAGCGCCGGGAAGGGTCGCGCAGCTGGATGGCAGCCACCAGCGTGACGCGGCCATCCGACACGCCGCGGGTCTCGGACCACTCGTCGGACGGCACGAGCGCGTCGAACACGTCCACATCCCCCGCGGCCGGCGCTACCTCGAACGGCGGTTCCTCGTCGGCCATGTTGGCCTGGATCATGAGTGCGTCCACCGCCATGGCCTCTAGCTTCTGCAGGGAGAACGCGAGCACCTCCTCTAACGTCTCCGGGTCGTTCCCTGCGCTCCATATGCCGGTGGCGACGCGCTCCTTCCGGCCCTCGGACACCGCGGCAGCGAACTTCCGTACGAGTTGGACCGACCGCGCCGCGCTCGAGCTCGCGCCGCCCTCGTTTCGCCGTCCGCCAATAACTGCCTCCGCGATGCCCTCGAACCCCACCTGCTCGGGCGTCTTTCCGGTAAGGCTTTCCATGCACCCAAGCGACGTCAGCTTGTCTCGGACCTCGTTGGGTCCTCCTGCCGCCGCCATCTTCTGGAGCACGTCGAACCCAGTGGCGGCCATGGCGCTCGGCAGCACGAACGGCCTGGACAACTGCATGGCGAGCATCGGCGGAACGTCTCTGCTTGCAAGAGGCACGTTGAACGGGTTCATGGACAGCAGGAACCCGCCGTCGCGCGTTTGCACGGCCGGGCCAAGGCTCTGTCCCAAATCCGGCACCACCGGCGGAGTTGTCTTCTCCGATTCTCTCGATCTCGGCGTCATGGGCTGCTTCAGCTTCCTGTACTTGTCTTCGTCCACCGCCTCGAGCTTCCTAAGGAACTCAACGGTCACCATTTCCTCGTCAGCATCGAGGCGCGGCTGCTGACCCACTCCCCTCGGCGACTTCTTCCCGCCGCTAGCCATGAGCGCCTCGATGGCCTCGATCTGCTCGCCAATGGAGTCGAGCTCGCGCAGCACGTCGCGCTGATCCTGGAAGTGGACAACCTCTTTGACCGTCTCGACGCCCTTGTCAACCACCTCGTACTCCGGGATGGCCGCGTAGTCGACGTCGCCTGTGGCTCCACTGGCGGTGGAGACCTCATCGTCGTCAGCGGCGGCACGCCTGTCGACGT
Organism: Poa annua; assembly: GCA_026929855.1. Lineage (NCBI taxonomy): Eukaryota > Viridiplantae > Streptophyta > Magnoliopsida > Poales > Poaceae > Poa > Poa annua. Next base: position 69,341,483 of record CM049431.1, on the reverse strand, counting down.
CGAGCCTGTCGAGCAGCTGCCTGTAAGCTCTCATGGAAGGCGAGATGGACGCGTCGGACGCCGAAAGCTTGGGCGTAGTACTGGAGGAGATGCTGAACGAGTTCTTGCTGTGAACCCTGGCACGAGCGGGCGACACGGACACGTCCCTCGACGACGACACCCCTGACGACGCCGCGGTTTGAGTGTTGTAGAGACGGAGCCCCGCGTCCTCCATGAGCTGGAACCCGAGCCTGAGCAGGAGCTCCCCGCCGCCGGCCTTACCAACGAGGCCGTACGCCCTGTCGAACGACCTGACGCGGCGCCCCTCGGAGCTGGTCTTCTCGAGGGACTCGAGCACGAGCGCGCTCACGTCGACAGCGAACGTACCCAGACGGATGTCGGGCGCCTCGACGGGGACGACGGACACTATGAAGCGGCGGGGCTCGAGCTTGAGAGGCTTCCCGGTGCCCGGGCCGCCGGTGAAGTAGAGGTTGCACCTGACGAAGAGCGTCTCGTCGAACTCGGCGGAGCCGTGGCGTGAGACCCGGACCGGCATCGTCTGCATCGCGCCTTCCTTGGTGTCAGCCTTGCGGACGGAGACGGCGAGGCGGAGGCCGTCCATGGAGGCAGGCACGCCGCGCACGGCGGCCACCTCGATGGAGAAGAGGCACCCCGCGCGGCGCTTGCCGATGCGGGAGAGTGCACGCACGGGCTTCCAGCTGCTCCACGTCGTCGTTCCTTTGGCTGTCGTGGATTCTTGGCTCTTGTAATCTACCGATGCCGCCGTCTCATCTTCGGCCAGCGGAGGAGGAGTCCGGCTCGAGCGCGGGCCGAGCCATGATGAGAGCGAGAGGCGGCGTGACGAGCGCGCCCTCCTGCCCTCCCTCTCCGCCCCGTCCACGATGCGCGGGCCGTCGTCGCCGGAGCGCGCGATGGCGAGCGACGCGGTGCGCCTGTGGATGGCGTTGGGGCGGTCGAGGTAGTCGCTGATCCCAAGGCCGCTGCCGCCGCCCAATCCGGCCATGTGAGCGGACGTACCTAGCTGGCTGGCTCGCTCCGATGGTCGTTGCCTGCTTCCTCGACCGCACACACTTCGCTGAGCTGCTTTTGATCAGAGAGCTAGGGAGTTGGACCAGGATCTGGTGGTGTGGATTGGCGATAGATATAGCTTTCGATCCCTCGCGTTTGTCGTCGTGTACCACATTGGCGCCAAGTGAAGTTGAATCACCCGGACAAAGCTAACGAACTACCAACCAGCCGACCCAACATCGTTCGTCGGACGTTCGTGATCCGGCCCCGTCTGCACGTCGTTGGTTGGATCCACGGCTGAGCTGTGCGACGAGCCGTGACCACGGGATCTGTCCATGGACTTGCGGTGATCAGGGGTCAGGGCATAGCTGATGTGATCCGGCGTTAATGCAACGGCATCGTTTTTCTCCTTCTCCTGCGTACGTGTAGGGGGAATTGGCCACGATCCGAGCTTACTGGAGCGGGATGGGCGAGCGTGTCGTCTTTCCCCGCGAGCTCTCACTGTCTCGCGGTCCCGCCGTGGAACTTGGGACCGAGCAGGCCGCCGGCGACGAGCGTTCCGATTCGCACGGCTGCTTATTTGGATTGCGTGATTGACGTCGGGGTGATGCACGTTCATGTGTCGAACAATCTGTGTGGATAGGACGGAAACCTTTCCGATTCGTTCGTTCCTTCGTTCGGCAGGTCCTTTCAAGGAGCAGTAGTGCTGGTTGACCTGGTAGTGTGTCCTCGGTTGATTGAGATGTCTGTACTGCTGCCATTGTAATTTTTTTTTTGACATGAACTGCTGCCATTCTTGAACTGTGGCCTGTGGGGGGTTTAAGATTGAGGAGGTCTGACGGCGTAGTACGTCCTTGATCCAAAACAGACTTCTCTACACCACGTCTATTAGAAAGCTTCAAAGAGCATATATATACCTTGTCAAACTTGTAATCTTTTGCGTTAAGCAAGTCCGATAGTCAGCCCCTCGGATAAGAGATTGAGGATCTTTTGCCGACGACTCTTCAATATTCATCGTTCCATAGAGTTAGTGGCGGAGCCAGGCCGCTCAAGGAGCCTGGGCAAAACCCATGGACTGTGACGCTTGCTGTTCTTTGCCCCCCAACAAACATGGTTACTTCTTTTTTTGAAATTTTTCATATATAAATAAAATCGAGCAGCAAGCCGGCTCATTAAAAAATTTCTAGTCCCCTTAGGTATCATGGTAAGGAAAATAGTGTGTAAGAAACTTGCTGCACCCCCGATTACACAATATTTTTATAATCTAACGTGATCAGATTCTGAACGCACTCAGGAGCTGAGTCACGTAGCAAATCAGACAAACCTGATTTACCTAACTGAGTTAAAACATGGGCTACACCATTACTAACTCGGTCCACTTTGGCAACCGAAATATCACAATATAAATTCAGGATCTCTCTAGCCTCCATAACTAAACTCCAGCTAGCCGATTGTTCTAAAGAGTTTGACTTTAAAGGTTGAATTGCACGTGAACAATCTGATTCAAGAACAGCTGACCACATACGGTCAGAACTAAGGTGTCGGATCCCTTCAAGACATGCTAGTATTTCGGCTTCCTCGGCACTGGCACTGAACGCAATGATCTTCCACTTAGCAAGGAGAGAGCATCCGCTATGATCGCGAATAATGATGCCAATGCTTGCATTCTTTGAAATAGGATCCAGCCGGCGTCCACATTTGCTTTAAACGTACCCATTACAGGAGGCACCCAGCCAATTGTTTCAGTCTGATTATCCTTGCCGATTCCTGTAAAAGAGTGATGGTAGTTCACCAGATAAAGATCGAGGCCGAGACTGATGCCTTCCCATCCCCATGGATAATATTATTGCGATGATGCCATGAACGCCACAACATGAAAATGATCATTGGTCTCTGATCCTTAGTCACATTGCTGAGAAGAGAAAGGATCCATTCAGTGTCGTTCCTCTGAAAACCGTTTCATCGGGTAAGGACCAGTGGTCTCGCAGCTCATCCCGAATCGCTCTCGGGATCGTACACATGACGGGAGCATCTTCCGGCGCTTGGCCGCAGATTGAGCAGATCGGATCCACATGCGGTATGTGGTGGCTTAAATTCTGTAGGGTGGCTATGGAGTCCGACGCCACCTGCCATGCAAATATACGCAGCTTCGGTGGCACATTTAGCTTCCAGATTAGATCGAACACTTTTCTTTCGCCTGATGCTTGAGTACTTGATTGGCCAGCACTGAGTTCCTGAAACTATGGTTGCATTCCAATGAGATATGCAGACCGCACGCTAAAGAGGCCATTGTTCTCGCCACTCCAGGCCAGAAAATCGTCCGATCCCCGGGGAGCAAGCTTGATATTTAAAATAACCACATGATCACGCGGTAGACAACAACTCCGAACTGCACTTTCATCCCAAGTCCGCGTCTCTTGGTTGATAAGTTCGCTGACCCATTTCAATCGTGTTGTACCTCTTCTTCTGTCAACCCGAAGGGCAGCATCTCTGGGGAGCCAATTGTCATGGAAGATTTTAACACTGGAGCTCGTTCCAATTCTCTAGATAATCCCTTGTTTCAACAACTCTAGCCCCTGAACAATACCCCTCTGATACGTCCATTTTGCATCACTATTTTATATCATAATGTACTGCTATTAATTGATATATTTCCTATTTGCTCGCGCGAGCACCAGGTGGCCCCCCTGGCCCACATCTGGTCGTGCCCTTTCGCGTACTTCATCCCCCCAAAAACCTAAGACCCGTACGCTGTGCAAAATTCCTCCTGGGCAGCCTTCCTGGCCGCGCGACCAGGTGGTGAGGCCACCCTGGCCCACCTCCTGGCGTACCCCTTCGCTGTCGGCCCAGTGGGAACTGGGGTATGGAGAGCCAATTCCCCCCAGGCCTCGAACGCGGGCCAGTCGGACGAAACGACTAAGGATCAGGCGTGACCGCCTGGCGGGACCCTCGAGAGGCAACTCCCCTCGAGGGCTTGAAGAGGAAACGAAGGCCTCAAGGGATCCTTCGCCTCAGGGGACCCTCCCGAGGCGACAACCCCCCTCGAGGGGGTCCAACAGAAATCTCCCCTCAGGCCTGAAGGGAAACGTCGCGGCCAAGGAAGTACGGCAAGACGCACATGGCCTCTACCGTGCCCACGTGGTGACGCAAGCACTCCCGTTGCCGTTTTGATGATAAAGGGGTCAATAAAGCGACTCCACCTGCTGCGCAGCTGCCAGGACCTTCTACTCTGACGATAAAGCGGGTGGACGGCGCAACCCTCCAACGGAGAATGTCATCGTGGGCTCCACCTCAGAGACTGCCCTCTCTGCGGGCAGTACAACGCGGTCGGCCGCCTGTCGGCCACCATGCCCACCTTTATCAACAATGGACCGAGTCCATGGACGAAGGGAGAGCGGTGGACTCATGCTCCACCCTGCCCCTGGCATGTGGGAGCCACCTTGAAGGCCAAGCCGAAGGAGAAGGCCAGAGGCGCCTATAAAAGGGACAAGACATCCATCGTAGCAAAGGTCGGCCCTTTGCATGCTACAAACCCTTGTAAACCCTAGCAACACCTGTTAGGATAGCTTCTGGCCGGAGGAGGAAGAAGACCATCGCTTCCCTCCCTAGGCAAGAATTGCCTCAAGGGGGCCTCCGGCAAGCTCCACTGTACTGTAACCTTCCACATCTAATACAGACAAGCAGGAGTAGCGGTTTTACCTCCCCATGAGGGCCGTGAACCTGGGTAAAGGCCGGTGTCTTCCTCTGTCGTGTGTATCTTCTTCGGGTCCGGTGAGCAACGTCGCGGAGCCACTTGAGGAATTAGACCTCCGCGTTCAATCCCCTTTCCGAACTACACTTCAGGAAGTGACTACCCCCGATTCTTGGGAGTCATAACCCGAATTCGTGTACTTCATCCCCCCGAAGACCTAAAAATCATACGTTGTCCAGAATTCATCTCCGCCGCCACCACGAGGCGGAGAAGACAGAGAGAGAAAAGCTCACCGGCAGGCTGCGTTGCCGCTGGGGAAATTCCCTCCCAGAGGGGGGAAATCGTCGCCATCGTCACCATCATCGAGCTGCACTCCATCACCATCGCCACACCACCATCTCCACCGCCTACGCCATCATCTCCATCCATCCACTCCGTTCCCGATGTAACATCTAGGGCTAAACTCTGTGTATTTGATAGGGGAAACTCTCCCGGTGTCGATTGCTATTGTTATTAATGCTATTGAGTGAAACCGTTGAATTAGGGTTTATGTTCAGATTGTTATCCATCATTATATCACCTCTGATCATGTTCCGTATGGTGTGTCGTGAGTAGTTCGTTGTGTTCTTGAGGACATAGGAGAAGTCTAGATGTTAGTAGTGAACTACGTTGAATAATATTTGATGTTTTGATATTTAAGTTGTGGTGCCATTCTTCTAGTGGTATCATGTGAACGTCGACTACATGACACTTCACCTTTATGGGCCTAGGGGAATGCATCGTGTACTCGGTTATCATTTGTGGGGTTGCCGGAGTGACAGAAACCTAAACCCCCATTGGCATTCTGATGCACGAGGGATCGCAGGATCTCAGAGTTTAAGGCTATGGTTAGATTTATCGTAATTACTTTCTTGTATTTGCGGATTCTTGCAAGGGGTATAATCATAAGTATGTATTAATCCTAGGAAGGGCGGTGCATTAGCATAGATTCACTCACACGACACTTATCTAAACACTAAAGATTATTCATCAATATGAAGCGAAAGCACTAGACAGAAATCCCGTGTGTCCTCAAGAATGTTTGGTCATCATAAGTAAACAAATCAGCTTGTCCTTTGCTCTCAAAAGAATTGGGCCACTCGCTGCAATTATAATTTTCGCGCTATGTTTACTCGCACTTTATTTCTTTGTTATATCAAAGTCTACTGAAAACTTGTCTGCTAGTGTTTACAGTGAAATCCTCATCAAAACCACTTGTCAACACCTTCTGCTCCTCGTTGGGTTCGACACTCTTATTTATCAAAAGTACTGCGATACACCCCTGATGTCTGCGCACGCTTCTATTCTCGTAGACAGTGTTGGGCCTGCAATAGCAGATGTTTGTAGAACAACATCAAGTTTCCCTTAAGTGGATCACCCAAGGTATATCGAACTCAGGGAGGTTGAGGTCAAAGATAACCCTCTCAAGCAACCGTGCAATTAGGATACGAGAAGTCTCGTGTGTCCCTAATACGTCTCCAACGTATCCATAATTTCTTATGTTCCATGCTATGTTATATCCTGTTATTACATGTTTTATATGCATTTTATATAGTTTTATGCAATTTGTGGGACTAACCTATTAACAAGATGCCAAAGTGCCAGTTCCCTGTTTTCTGCTATTTTTGGTTTCAGAAAAGTACTTAAGGAAATATTCTCAGAATTAGAAATAAAACATCCTGGAATTATTTTTGGAAAAGGAACGTTCTAGAACGCCGAATACGAGACGGAGAGGAGCCACGAGGCGCCGTCACCACCCCGTGGCGCGGCTCCCTTGTTGTCTGCACCAGGAGGTGGTATGGGCCCCTCGGCCCTCCACCGACATCTCCCTTTCACCCATAAATAGCCCCTGACCTAAAAACGATCGCACGATATTCACTTTTTCCTCCACAGGTCCCGAGCCACCGCCATCGTTAACACCACTTCGGGAGAGATCAAAACTGCTCCCCGGCACCCTGCCGGGAGGGAGAATCGTCCCCGGAGGCTTCTACGTCGCCATGACCGCCTCCGGACTGATGCATGAGTAGTCTACCCTTGGACTACGGGTTCATAGCAGTAGCTAGATGGTTGTCTTCTCCTCTTGTGCTATCATGTTCAGATCTTGTGAGCTGCCTATCATGATCAAGATCATCTTTATGTAATTCTCCATGTTGTGTTTGCTGGGATCCGATGAATATTGAGTACTAAAGTTATTGCTTTATAATATAATGTGTGTGCTATTTAATGATCTTGCATGCTCTCCGTTACTTGTGTGTGCTCTGGCCAAGTAGATGCTCGTAACTCCAAGAGGGGATATTTATGCTCGATAGTGGGTTCATGTCTCTATTAAATCAGGGGCAGTGACATAAAGATCTAAGGTTGTAGATATACTGTTGCTACTAGGGATAAAACAGTAGTACTTTGTCTAACGATGATGTTACTTACTTTACACATAGTGCTTAAGGCGATAATCTGTTGCATGCAACTTAATACTGGAAGGGATGCAGACGCTAACCGGAAGGTGGATTATTAGTCATATATGTGGTTGGAACGGTCTATGTATATTGTTGTAATGCCCGGATGAATCTCACATTAGACATCATAACGTTAGTATATGCATTGGGTTGCTCATCATTATTCTGTCAACTGCCTAGCTGTAATTTGTTTACCACGCATGGATGAATGTTATTATTATTTACGGAGAGACACCACTAGTGAACTGTGGACCCCGGTCCTTCTCATTAATCAGATAAAACCACAACTGCAAACCTGTTATTTTCTGCAAACAATCATCTTTCTTTCACACATACGTTTAATCCTTTGTTACATCAAGCCGGTGAGATTGACAACCTCACTGTTAAGTTGGGGCAAAGTATCTTGATTGTTTGTGTGCAGGCTTGATACGTCTCCAACGTATCCATAATTTCTTGTGTTCCATGCTATGTTATATCATGTTATTACATGTTTATATGCATTTTATATAGTTTTATGCATTTTCTAGGACTATCTATTAACAAGATGCCATAGTGCCAGTTCCCTATTTTCTGTTGTTTTTGGTTTCAGAAAAGTTCTTAAGGAAATATCCACCAAATTGGAAACGAGCCGACCAGGATTTATTTTTTGAATATATGCGTCCAGGAAAACCGAAGAAGAGACGAAGAGGGGCTGCGAGGCGACCTCATCACCTAGTGGCGCGGCCCACAAGCGAGCCGCACCGGGAGATGAGGAGACCCCCTCGGGCGCCCACCAACATAGGTCTTTCGTCTATAAATACCCCCTTGACCTAAAAACATTGCACATTTAGACACCTTTTCCTTCACGGGCCCCGAACGCTGCCGCCATCGGCGACAAGATTCGGGGGACAGAAGTCTCAGTTCCGGCACCATGCCGGGACGGGGAATTGCCCCCGGAGCCAGCTCCATCGACTCCACCGCCATCTTCATCGCCGTTGCTGACTCCTATGATGAGGAGTGAGTAGTCTCCCTCGGGGCTGCGGGATCTACGGAAGCCATGTGGTCTATCTCTCTCTCCCATGATGTGATCTTTTATGTGATCATGAGCTTTGTAATCTAGTTGAATATGTGATGCTACTCTTTATCAATTATGCACTCTAGAGGTTACTTTATTATGAACTCCGGGGTTATTCACGTTTGTAATGGTGATAGTGTGTGCATCGTGTGTGATTCCCTTTATGACGTTGTTGGTGTTGGTTTACTCCGACTTTGAGGGTGCTCTTGTAGCCCTACACAATGAAAGGTGTTTGTTATCCAACATGAGAGTGTTTGAGAGTAGTGTTTATTTATTTAACTTTGATGTCATTGTTGAGAATGTCGACTGGTGATAGTAGGATCCCTAGGCCTTGTTTCTAAGCATTAAAACACCGTTTCTAACAAGTTCTGCTACATGTTCGCTTGCTGCATTTTTTATTACAGATTGCAATTACTACTTATAATCATCCATATTACTTGTATTTCACTATCTCTTCGCATAACTAGTGCACCTATACATCTGACAAGTGTATTGGGTGTGTTGGGGACACAAGAGACTCTTTGTATCTTAATTGCAGGGTTGCTTGAGAGGAATATCTTTGACCTCTACCTCCCTGAGTTCGATATACCTTGCGTGATCCACTTGAGGGAAACTTGCTGCTGTTCTACAAACCTCTGCTCTTGGAGGCCCAACACTGTCTGGCGCCGTTGCCGGGGAGGTAAGGTAAGCGGCACTGACATCCCGTCAACGAAGCTATTTTCTGACGCCGTTGCCGGGGAGGTGAGCGCTTGAAGGTATCTCCTTTAGATCCTGCAGTTATTACTTTTAGTTTCTTATTTTTATTTTCTCTAGTTAGGCTAATGGAAAACAACAACAAAATTAGAGATCTCTATGAAATTTATCTTGAGCTAGGACATGAAGTGTTTGAAGAGAAAATTAAAAAAAACTATGGAACTTTATTTGCATACAAGTAGCAATGTTATTAGTATGAATTCTCTGAACACCATTATTGCTAAGGCTATGGAAAAGTCTAAGCTTGGGGAAGCTGGTTTTGATGAGCATGATATTTTTTGTCCCCCAAGCACGGAGGAGAAAATTTTCTTTGATTATACCTTGCCTCCAATATATGATAATTATAATTATTGTGATATTTTCAGTCCACCTACTATTGAGGATAAATATAATTATGATTACAATATGCCTCCTATGTTTGATGATTATGGTGATGAGAATAATAATGATAGCTATTTTGTTGAATTTGTTCCCACTACAATTAATAAGAGTGACTATGTTTATGTGGAGAGTATTAATTCTTTCATGCATGTGACTCATGATAAGAATTTTTTATGTGATAGTTATATTGTTAATTTGATTCATGATGCTACTAATGAACTTATTAATGATAATGAGGAATGTTGCTTAAATATGCTATATGATAATGCTTTAGATGATGGTCCTATTCTTATTGATAATCCTCTATGTTTATAAGTTGAGGATAAAAATTATATAATTGCTTCTTGTGATGGTTCTCTTACTCATGATAGTCCTACTTTGTTCTTGAATTCTCCTAGTTACACCACGGAGGAGAAAATTGCTTATGTTGAGAAATACTTATGTGGTTTGCAATTGTTTCTGGTTCCAAATTATTTCTGTAAGCATGATCTTAAACTTGATATTGATCTTAGTAACTATTTTGAAAGAGGGAATCATGCTAATGTATTTCAAAATAAATTTAATGTTCCTCTTTATGTGCCTATGTTATCTAAGTTGAATGATTCTTATGGTTATATGGTTGAAGTTATTTCTACTACTGAAAGTTATTATGAGAGAAGAGAATATGGTTGTAGAAGTTTTCATGGTACTAAAACACCTCTCTTTATGTTGAAAATTTTGAAGTTGCACTTGTTTTACTTTCCTATGCTTTTTGCTTTGTGCTTTCATGACTTGTTCCTTTACAAGATTACTTTGAATAGGAAGATGGTTAGACTTTAAAAAGTGTTTTATATTTGCCTCTTGATGCTCTGTTTAGTTTTTCAACTCTCATTTTTATGAGAGCATCATAAAAATCACTATGCCTATCATAATGGCTATAAAGAAAGAGCTTATGGTAGACAACCCACTATTTTATTTCCTGTTATTTTATTTTGTTTGCGTTAAGGACTTTCCCTATCTCTGTAGCAATTCCTTTGTATCTTTATTATATTATATTGTTGTGTCAAGTTTCAGCCTCTAGTTGAAAGTCGATATAAAATTTTAATTCCTCTGCTGAAACAGATTTCTGTTGTTCACCGTTAAATTCATATCTTCCTACTGGAATGTCAGAAAATTTTGCCCTTTTTTATACGTAATCCTCAGATGTATACGCAACTTTAATTAGTTTTGCGTTTTCTTATCTGAGAAAGTTAAGTGTCTCGAAAAAACTCGTATTTACGGACTGTTCTGTTTTTGACAGATTCTGCCATTTTCTTTTACAATGCCTTTTTTCTATTTTGATTGGATCTTTTTATCCTATTAAGTATCAGTGGCTGTAGTAATGTCCATCAGCAATGGTAGCAATTGTGCACCTACAAAATATCATATTTTTTTGTGCACTAACCCTCTAATGAAGTTACTCTAAGTTTGGTGTGGAGTAAGTTTTTAAGGATCAAGAGAGAAGGATGATATAATGTGATCAAGAGGATTGTAAAGCCAAATCTTGGGATGCCCCGGTGGTTCATCCCAATATAATTCAAGAAGACTTGAGCGTCAAAGCTTGGGGATGCCCAAGTCATCCCCTTCTTCATCGACAAACTATCAGGTCCTCTCTAGTGAAACAATATTTTAATTCCGTCACATCTTATGTGCTTATCGTGAAGCGTATGTTTGTTTTTATTGTTGTTGTTTTCATTCTCTGAATAAAATGGATCCTAACATTCTTTTGTGTGGGAGAGAGATACGCTCCACTTTTTCTTATGAATACTCGCATTCTTCACTTATATTCGTTGAGTATACGTTTCATGTTATTGTTTGCTCTCTAGCTCTTATTTTTCATGCATCTCTTGTTAGAGTTGTTAGCTTTGTTAAATCATACTCTCGTATCTCATTGTTTAATTACTTGGAGAGTTTATCTTTTAAATAAGTTGATTGGTGTTTGGTTGAGAACAGAAAATGCTAAATGTGATAGATGGTATAATTAAATGATACATTAATCTTGTAGATCATTAAATTGTGTCACTTGAATCATTGATGTTGTTTTGAGATATTAATTTGCTTAATGGTAAACATGATGGTCTAGTAAAGTGGAATGATTAAATGGTTGGTCTAGAGAAACTTGAAAACTGTGCCACACTTAAATTTCCAGTTGATTGCCTAATGGTATATGGCTTATATTTGAAGGGGATCGTGTGCAGAAAACAAAAAATTTCCTACCAACGATATCCTAAAAGCATACCAAGATCTATTCTATGCAGATATAGTAGTACGAACGGAGATCGGAATACGTACGCTTGTAGACCGAAAGTGGGGATTACGTTCCCGCACAAACGTTGTCGATGAAGACCGACGAAGCCGACCTCAAGGTCGTGTTGAGGAAGCAGACCTCCGAGTACCGCTAGCGCAGCACCTCGCAGGGCGTCACACACGTACGGTGGAGACGACGGCCTCCGAAGCTCCAGTCCAGGACGAGCAGCGGAAGACTTGGACCAGAACACCAGCAGCGCGACAGCGGGCTATGGTGGAAGAGATCCCCCTCCTCTTCTCGGCGCGGCTCCGAAAAGGGAACCACGAGATCGAGAGAGAAATTGGGAATTAATTGGTGAATTAAAAGGCCAAGGGTGCCCCTTCTTATATAGGCTCCCAGGGGGGAGCCAACTTGCTAACATGCAATGTGGGACTAATCCCCACATGCCTGGTGCGGCATGGGAGGGTGCGCCGGCCCCCTAGTGGGCCCTTGGCCCACTTGGGTCGGCCCCTCCAGGCCCCCACCGAATCCCCAAGGGGATTCCCCCTCTCTTGGGCCTTCTTTCGACGAGAAGGCCCATTTAGGGAAATCAGCCTAAATAAATTCGAAAAAAATATATAAAATCATATTTGCATATTAATTACACTAATTAATATCAAACATAATATATATAATTTTTCCTAGCTCCGAAAACTCTTTCGGCGCTGCCCGATCTCCATCGGACCCCTCCTGGGACGCTCCCGGTGATCTCTTTCCTTTCCGGTTGTCTTGTTGAAACCCCTTAAGTGTGTTACCCTAGCGGTTCAATATAATAACAGGTATGACCAAGACTCCTCTATGATCAACGACTAAGTCGTAGGCCTGGACCCCATGAATTAATCTCTGTGATATAACGAATGACTTTCATCTATCAAACTTGAACGCAAAGTCTTAAACCTTTTGCCATAGCGATACTTAGCATGTTCGAGCGTCGTTCCATAGATATCTCCATACCTAATCCCGACCTCGTTACCGACAACGCTATCTTCTACTCGTCCATGATCTCATGTCTCCGTGACCTAGTCACATGCTTGCAAGCTCATTAGACATGATCTCACCGACTGGGCCCGAGAGTATCTATCCTGCTATGCGGACTGGCAAATCCTGCTCTTGACCCCTCGTCTCAACTACTCCTTTCCGATACCCAAAAGTATCACCGTTATTATCATACTATATAAGATACGACGTTTGGTGCGATCAAAGTATCTTTCAGGAATAACAATAAGAGTTGATCTCATGGTCAAAGGCGTAACGACTACGTCCTCCAAATCTGGGTATGTCCATCACATCGTTCTCCAACGACATGACTCTTATTGCCGACCGGCGCCATGCCCCATGACCGGGAAACCTCGATCATCAATCGCGCAACAAAACTAGTCTTAGTAGAGGCTACTAGGGACCTGGTTGTTTACGTATCACACCCGTATTAATGTTTCCGCTTAATACGGTTCTAGCATGACACAAAAACCTATTATGAACAAACGAGATATGATAAAGAATACACTTTATTAATTGCCTCTAGGGCATATCTCCTCCAGTCTCCCACTTGCACTAGAGTACAAATTAATCTAGATTACAACTTGGTAAAAGCCTAACACCCATAGCTAACTGGTGCTTTTCATGCTTATCAAGCGGGAGAGGCTTCGTCAGTGGATCTGCGAAATTCAGATCCGTATGCACTTTGCAAATCTTCACATCGCCTCGTTGTACGTACTGACGTATCACATGGAAGCGTCGGAGAATGTGTTTGGCGGTGGAGTGAGACCTTGGCTCCTTGGCGTTCGCAATGGCACCCGTATTGTCGCAGAAGAGGATCACGGGGTCTTGCACGCTCGGGAACACTCCAAGTTCGATGATGAACTTCCTCAGCCACACAACTTCATTCGCGGCCTCGCAAGCAGCGATATACTCCGACTCCATTGTAGATTGTGCGACTATGGGTTGCTTCCCACTTCTCCAGCACACGGCGCCTCCATTCACCTTGAACACATAACCTGTCTGTGACTTAGAGTCATCGGGGTCTGAGCAGAAACTTGCATCTACGTAACCCGTTACGCCAAGTTCTTCATCGCAGCCACCATACACAAGGAACATTTCCTTTGTCTTATTGAGATACTTAAGAATGCTCTTAACAGCTATCCAATGCGGCATTCCAGGATTACTCTGGAACCGGCTTGTCAAACTTAGAGCTAATGCCACATCGGGTCTAGTACTCAACATTGTATACATGGTCGATCCTATGGCTGAAGCATAAGGATGTTTGGTCATATCGGCCTTATCCAGTTCCGTTACCGGACACTGTGCCTTCCGTAGTATCTTATTCTTGATAACCGGCAAAGAACCCTTCTTTGCCTTCTCCATACCGAAACGCTTCAGTATTTTATCAAGATAAGTACTCTGACTCAGTGCTAATAGGCGCCTTGATTTATCACGATAGAATTTTATGCCTAAAAAATACGCAGCTTCTCCTAAGTCCTTCATGGAAAATTTACTGTTTAAATATTCCTTCACGCTATTCAGAAGTTCCACATCATTCCCAATCAGCAATATGTCGTCTACATACAGTGCTAAGAACACAACCGAGCTCCCACTCATTTTCTTGTAAATGCAGGTCTCTTCCAAATTTTGGATAAATCCAAAACCGTTGATTACCTCATCAAAGCGAAGATTCCAGCTCCGAGATGCCTGCTTCAATCCATAGATGGATCGCTGAAGCTTGCACACCTTGTTAGCATTTCCTGGATCGACAAAACCTTCCGGTTGTACCATGTACAACTCTTCCTCAATGTTTCCATTTAGGAAGGCTGTTTTGACGTCCATCTGCCAGATTTCATAATCATAATAGGCAGCTATTGCTAACAAAATCCGAATAGACTTAAGCATCGCTACCGGTGAAAAAGTTTCATCGTAGTCAATTCCATGAACTTGTCGGAAACCCTTTGCGACAAGCTGAGCTTTATAGACGGACATTACCATCAGCATCAGTCTTCTTCTTAAAGATCCATTTATTCTCGACGGCCTTGCGCCCTTCGGGAATATCCATCAAAGTCCACACTTTGTTATCATACATGGATCCTATTTCGGATTTCATGGCTTCAAGCCATTTCTCGGACTCTAGACTCGCCATTGCCTCCTTGTAGTTCGTAGTTTGTCTTGTTCAACTAACATGACGGTGCAAACCATGTTGCCATACCATTATGGTGCGATCCGAGATCTACCAGACCTACGAGGTAGAATACCTTCCTCAACAGTTTCTCCCACTCCTTCCACGGAGGACGTTTCCGGAATTGCTTCCGTTGCGCCACTCGGAATCTCGAGTTCAGGATCAACGATCTCATCGAGCTCTACCTTCCTCCCACTTACTCCTTTCACGAGAAACTCCTTCTCTAGAAAGGTACCGGTCTTCGCGACAAAAGTTTTGCCCTCAGCTTGGTTGTAGAAGGTGTACACAACGGTTTCCCGGGGATATCCTACAAAGACGACTTTCTCCGACTTCGGTTCGAGTTTGTCGGGCTGTAGTTTCTTAACGTACGCCTCACAACCCCAAACCTTCAGAAACGATAACTTAGGCTTTTGGCCATACCATAATTCATACGGTGTCGTTTCAACGGATTTGGACGGAGCCCTATTTAAAATGAATGCGGCTGTTTCTAACGCATAACCCAGAAGGACACTGGCAAATCGGTAAGAGACATCATAGATTGAACACTATCCAGTAAAGTACGATTACGTCTCTCGGACACGCCGTTACGCTGCGGTGTTCCGGCTGGCGTAAGTTGGGGTACCATGCCACAACTTTTCAGATGTGTGCCAAACTCAAAACTCAAGTACTCTCCACCGCGATCGGATCGGAGGTGCTTGATTTTCCTATTAAGTTGATTCTCAACTTCAGTTTGGAATTCTTTGAACTTTTCAAAAGTTTCAGACTTGTGTTTCATCAAATAGATATAACCGTATCTACTCAAGTCATCAGTGAAGGTGACGAAGTAACGATAACCATTGCGTGTCGAAACGCTCATCGGTCCACACACCTCTGTATGTATGATCCCCAACAAATCCGACGCCCGTTCAACGAAACCTTTGAACGGTGTCTTGGTCATTTTGCCCATAAGGCATGGTTCGCATGTATCGAGGGATCCAAAATCCAACGAGTCCAAAAGTCCATCGGGGTGGAGTTGCTTCATGCGCTTTACACCAATATGACCAAGATGACAATGCCACAAATACATGTCGGTATCGTCACTACACTTAATCCGTTTGGCTTCTATGTTATGGATGTGAGTACTAAAATCGAGATTCAACAAGAATAAACCGTTATTCTCGGGAGCATCAACATAAAAGATATCATTCATATAAATAGCACAATTGCTTGACACTGATTTAAATGAATAACCGTCTTGTAACAGGCAAGACCCACTTATAATGTTTACACTCAAGGATGGCACAAAATAACACTTATTTAAAACCAAAACTAATCCCGATGGTAGATGCAGAGGGAGCGTGCCGACAACCACCACGTCGACTCTCGATCCGTTGCCGACGCGCATCGTCACCTCATCTTTCGCCAGCCGCCGTCTATTCCGTAACTCCTCCTGAGAGTTACGTATATGAGCAACAAAACCAGTATCACATACCCAAGTGTTGCTCCGGGCGGATGTAAGGTACACATGTATATCAAATATACCTTGCTCTTTGTCGACCGTCTTGCCAGACTTCCTATCCTCCAGGTACTTGGGGCAGTTACGCTTCCAGTGACCCTTCCCCTTGCAGTAGAAGCACTCCACGCTAGCTCTAGGACCAGATCTGTTAGTCTTGGGCTTGGCACTCATCTTGCCTTCCCTCCTGGACTTCCAGCTCTGCTTTCCCTTGCCACCGGATTTCTTGAAATCAACGGCCTTGTTGACCATCAACAACGTGTGCTCCTTCTTAATCTCTACCTCAGCAGTCTTGAGCATCACGAACACTTCACCCAGGGATTTATCCATGCCCTGCATGTTGTAGTTCATGACGAAGCCTTTGTAGCTAGGGGGCAACGATTGCAACACCCTGTCAATCGCCAGCTCATCGGGAATCTTGCATTCCGGAGCATTCAGGCGTTGAACGTAGCCAGACATCTTGACTACATGCTCGCTCACACTGCTATGCTCTTCCATCTTGGCTGAGAAGAAGAGCTCAGAAGCCTCATATCTCTCAGCCTTAGCCTGCGGCGCAAAGACAACCTTCAAATAAGAAATAATCTCGAAGGCGCTCATCTTCTCGAAGCGATTCTGCAGGTCGGCTTCCATGGCGTAGAGCATGCCACTCTGGACAAAGGCAGAATCCTCCGATCTGGTCGGGAAGACCTTCTTCTCATCCTCAGAGGCATCATCTGAGGGAGGGTCACCTATGGCGGCCTCAATGACGTAGGCCACCCTATGGGGAGTGAGGAGGATCCTCAGATTGCGGAACCAGGCCATGAAGTTTGACCCATTGGTCTTAAGCTTTTCTTTCTCAAGGAACAGACCTAGGTTAAACGAGGGGCGAGACATCTACAATGGAATTTGCAACAACATAAGACTTTGTTCATAATAATTTTTGAGTTATAGTATTTTAGAAAATAACTAACATAACTCCCACTCAAACGAACATCCCTCCTGGTCGTTTAAGCGATTACACGACCCCCATCCATTGCACCACCCCTCATCATCAGAGCCGGCGGCACAACTTCAAGAGTAGACAAAAGTCCGCCACACCAATTTTGTGACTCGTTCTCGACCTTTCGGTCTTCCTGTTCCGAGGCCATATTTCTGAATATGCTAGGCTCGCCACCAAAGACCTCCACGCTGACGCTTGTGCAACATGTCTTACACCCACTGTATGCGAACGACGAGATGTCTAACACCCGATCATCACGGCCTGCCTCATAACGTAGAACTTTCTTGGTGGTGCGCGTTGGAGGGAGAAAACTAGTGGTATTTTGAAGGGATCATCTTGTATAGCTACCGCCGTGTAACTAATGTATACTATACACACAATCACACAATATAAGATGCACACAAAACATCGAATGTAATGCAATGTGATATAGTCCATTGCGCCATGGTCTTCTTGGCGCCCGCAGTTCATAAACAATTTAATAAACCTACCTTGACCATATCACATAGCCCCTGCAAAATAAAGTTAGACGCTTCTACTTTATCTTTTGCATATTTTACGTGGCTTGGGGCTTTCGTAAATATAACCGCTTCATACCTACGAACCTTATGAACACAACAACGATCCAATAATTGCATATTTAAGCATCCCTTTTGGGCCCTCCATTGAAAATGCGAAGACCAACTAAAGAGAGAGAAACTGACACCCGTCAGCCACATATACGATACAAGCCGTATGTCAGTAGTGGAACCAGTCTCGTGTAAGCGTACGCGTAAAGTCGGTCCGAGCCGCTTCATCAACTCAATGCCGCTGGAATACACAAGTGCACGCCAGAGGGTAGCAAATAACATGAACGGTGCCCCCGTGCAGAACACGGGTTCTAACAGCGTACAACTATATCTACGATAGATCGGCTCTGATACCACTGAAGTGGATCGTGTGCAGAAAACATAAAATTTCCTACCAACGATATCCTAAAAGCATACCAAGATCTATTCTACGCAGATATAGTAGTACGAACGGAGATCGGAATATGTACTCTTGTAGACCGAAAGCGGGGATTACGTTCCCGCACAAACGTTGTCGATGAAGACCGACGAAGCCAACCTCAAGGTCGTGTAGAAGAAGCTGAAAGGGCATGTGCCCTCATGTATGGTTTTGGTAATTAATGACAATCCCTAAGGACTAATGTGTGTTTTGAGCATATTGCAAGTATGGCTTGAAGTTGTCAAGCCATCACCTATATGAAGAAAGATGGTATCTTCCATGATCTTGCAACAAGAAGATCAATTCATATAGCTCATGGAGGATGATGTCATGCCATGATCGTCATCAAGGTTGACTAGTGCAAGACCAAGGGAAGCTGTCGGAGACATGAAGACGAAGCTAAGCGAGACTCTCCCATGATGGAGTATGGGGGAGTATATGGAGGAGTCTTCATCAAGCATGTGCTAGCAAGCACAATCAAGAAAGGTGGTCCACTTGAAGAGATCAGGATCGTCATCTTCTAGCTCAAGTGGATAGCTCAAGGCAAAGGTATGATCTTGATAGGGCTATAGGATAGATAGGCGTACTATCAAGAGGGGCTCTCGAGTGAGTAACTTGATCGTATCTTTGTGGAGAGATCAAACCTTTGCATGCTTGGCATATCATCTTTCTTGGTTCTTATTTGGCTTTTCTCCTTGTTGGTTTTTGGTGCTTCTCGTGATCTTCATGACAAGACCAAGTTCTTCGAAAACGGTTTTAGTTTGGAAAACTCGTTGCGTTTTCGGTGTGGAAATATTACCGGTTCAACCTTGAGGAAAGTTCCACACCTTCACATGCGTGGGGACTTTGCTTTGTTTATGGTAGCCCTCTCCTTGTCAGTGCCTTTCCAACGGAGTTGGTCTCAAATCATTCGGAGTTTATTTACAAAAGATATTTCAGTTCTGTTGTTTCTGCAGTTTTTTTAAGGGTCGGAAATGTCCGGACCTTGCTCTGTGATTTCCGGTGCTCGGAGATTTCCGAGCCCCAGTACGGAGATCTCCGAGCGACGGAAGATTTTTGCTAAGTCCAGAACTCAATTGCGTACTGACTCAGTTCAGTTTTCCATCGGATTTTCTACCGGAGATTTCCGGGGTCCGGAAATCTCCGGCCCTGCTTCAGATATTTCCGGTCACAAGTTGAAGTTTTTCGCCAAGTCTTATTTGCCTTCAGCACTGATCTTTTCTCAGCTCGCGTCGGAATTCCTACCGGAAATTTCCGGGGTCCGGAAATCTCCGGCCCTCAGTTCGGAAATTTCCAGACTGGAGATTCCCAACGGCTAGAAATCAGGGAGGGGCTATAAATACCCCTCCCCTTCTTCTTCCTTGAGCTGACGACTTTCCCCTCTCTCTCTTGCCATTGTTGACCTTGGGAAAGCTTGCCCCCTCTCAAATCCTCCCCTGATTCTTGCATATCTTTGAGGGAAAAGTGAGAGGAGATATAGATCTACAATTCTACCAATCCATCTCTCCTCTAAGTGAGGGGAACATAGTGGATCTAGATCTTTGAGTTCCTTTGTGGTTGTCCCCCTTTGTTCTTGCTCTCTCTTATCCTCCCATAAGCATTAGTTGCTTGTGATGGGATTTGGGAGTGTAGGATTTGTCTCCTTTGTGGTTTCTTGGTTCTTCCTCTCTTATTCCCCCATAAGCATTTGTTGCTTTGTTGGAATTTGAGAGTGAAGGACTTGAGCACTTTGTGTGTTCTTGCCATTGCATCTTGCATCGGTTTGAGCCCTCCACGAGGATTCGTGGTGGTGAAATTCGTGAGCTTGTTACTCTTGGGTCTTGGACCCTAGACGCCTTATTGGCCGCCTTTGTGGCATAGGACCTTTTGTGGTCAAGGCCTTTGTGGCTAGTTGGGACCTTTGTGGTCAAGACCTCTTGTGGTCATTTGGGAGCCCCCAATTCGGTTGTGGGTGTGTGCCCCAAGGTTGTTGTACGGGATTGTTCTCCGCCCCAAAGGAGTTCATAGTGGAAGGTGGACTCGGACCTTTGTGGTCGAGTTCATCGGAGAAGAAGGTGAGGCCTTTGTGGCGTTGAGCAAACCTGTTATGGTTGCTCACACCTCTCCAACGAGACATACACCTTTTGTGGTGGAACTCGGGAATACATCATCGTCTCCGCGTGCCTCGGTTATCCCTATACCCGAGCTCTTTACTTATGCACTTTACTTTGTGATAGCCATCGTGCTTGAAGTCCTTTACCTTGCTATACCTTTGATGTTTGTCTTGCATAGCTTAAGTTGTTGGTGCACATAGGTGAACCTAGTATATTTAGGTTGTGCCATTGATAAGTTAAACACTAAGTTTTATTCCGCATTTATCAAGCCTAAATTGTAAAAAGTGCTCCTCGCCTATTCACCCCCCCTCTAGGCGACGTCTTTCCTTTCAATTGGTATCAGAGCCAGGTTATCTCATAATTAGGCTTTACCGCCTAGAGATAAAGATGTCGTTTAGATAATTAGTGCACAATCCCACTTATATATTCGATGGCACTAATTATGATATTTGGAAAATTCGCATGCTTAATATCTTTAGGGACATGGATCCTAATTTAGAGAGAATTGCAGATATGGGTTTTTCTCCTCCAAAGGATTCCCAAGAATTATCTTTAGAGGATGAGAAAAACTCTTATCTCGATACTCTAGCTTGTAATGGTCTTATCTATGTTTTGAGCGATGTAGTTCTTGCGTCAATCATGCCTTGTCGGAGCGCTCATGAATTATGGACCAAGCTTGAAGATATATATGATGTGTCCAACACTACCAAGGATGATTGTCCTCCTTCCACCTCCAACCGGGATGAGCTCACGTCTTCTTCCACTTCACCAACATGTGGCTTGCCACAAGGTAATGATATGGTGAGTGGTGATAGAGATTGCATTATTGATGGTGAATCTACTATTGATCATATTTCTCACCCATCTTATTGCAATGCTCTATCTTTGGACTTAAACTCCTCTAGCACCATAAATGCCTTACATGCTAGTGTCTATAGTCCTTGCATATCATGTAGTAGTTGCTTAACTAAATCACATGATGATATGCTTTCCTTGTCTTGTTGCCGTGATAAAAATGTTTCTATTTCCTCTAGTACTTGTTTGACTAACAATGTAGAGGAATCCAAACAATTGTTGGAACAAGACATGTACCTCAATGGTGCTTCAAGTAATTCTTCATCTTCCTCATCCAGTACTCACTTTTGCCTTATGGCTAAGGAGTCTAAGGTATCTCCTACCTTGAATTCCAATACATCTAATGATGATGATATTAATGATGAAAGTGATAATGATGCCTCCATTGAAAAGAACTTTGATATTGTCTCTCATGCTCTTTTAAATAAAAAACATGCCCATGATAGCTTCTTAGAAATCATGACTATTCTTATTGAGCGCAAGGAGACTATTGAGGCCTTGGAGACTCGTTGTGATGAAGGATGGGGTCTTGCTCGTGATTCCGCGGGTGAGATCCACAATCTTGAGATTGCTCTTAAGGAAGAGCAAGAAACTCGAGTTTCTCTTGAGGAGAAGCTAGAAACTAGTGAGGAGTTAAATAATGAAATGATTGCTAAACTCACTAAAAAATGTGACCATGCTCTTGTCAAACTAAAAATGGGCAAATCCAAATCTCTTGAGGAGACTCTTACTTTAGAATTATCTAAAGTAAAAGAAACCCGTGATAGAGCTCTTGAGGAAGCCATTAACTTCAAAAGAAAGTATAATGAGCTTGTTAAATTGTCCTCTTCTATTCCCAATGATAATGATGCTTGTGCTACTAACTCCATTTCTTGTGAAGCATCTATTTTGAAGGAAAATGTTGAGCTAAGGGCTCAACTTGAGTTGCTATCTAGCAAGTATGGGAAGTTGGAGGAAAATCATGAAAAACTTTCGAGCTCTAATGATGATCTTCTAGCATCCCATGCTATGCTAGAGGTTGCTCTTGAGGCAATCTCTACAAAGGTAAAATCTTCTGAGCCTCTTGTGATCACTAGCACAATTTCTAGTAAAAATACTTCATTGCCATGTGCTAGTTCTAGTAATTCATCCACTCACAACATTGTTACATCTTGTGATGAATTACTCTCCATGCCTTGTTGCTCTAACAATGTAGCATCTACTTCCTCTAGTATTTGTGTTGATACTAACCATGTAGAGGAAATCAAAGAATTCAAGGCACAAGTCACTTCTTTGAATAAAGACTTGATCAAGGGTCATGAAGGGAAGTACACCCTCGACAAAATGTTGAGAGCGCGAAGACTTCCTCATGACAAGAGTGGACTTGGATTCAACTCCAATATCAAGAACAAGTCCATTGACAAGATGAAGCACAAGTTTGTCAAGAAGAAGGGCCAAGAACAAGCTATTGATTCGGCCAAGATTGTGTGCTTCAAGTGCAAGGTCGAAGGGCACCATGTTAGATCTTGCCCCTTGAAGAAGAAGAAGCCTCTTAGTGAGAAGAAACAAGGGAAGCAGGCTCAAGTTCAAACTCAAGCTTCCCAAGTTGAAGGATCTTCACCTCCCAAGAAGAAAATTAAAGGCCGAGTGTGCTACACATGTCGCGGTAAGGATCACTTAGCCTCTTCATGCACTCATGCTAACTTATCCAACCCCACAATACTTGATCATGCTTATTTGCTTCGGAAGGATAAGGTTGGCAATTTGTTTGCCAAGTATGTTGGTACTCAAAGTGATGTCAAGAAAAGAACCATTTGGGTTGCCAAGCCTATTGTGACTAACCTCTTAGGACCCAACTTGGTTGGGGACCAACAAGCTAAAACTTGATCAATAGGTGGAGTCGGAGGACATTGGAGACTTGGCTACATCATGAAGAGTTAAGGGATCTTCATCAACCATTTTCTCTCAAGCCAAGTCAATTGGATTATATTGCCTCATCTTATAACCAATGCTCCTCCTTGCGGTAACTTGTATTTAATTCATATGTACTCATTGAAAGTTACTTGCACCCTTGCATGTGTTTGGTTTTGTACCTTATTAGTGTTTTACATGTGTTGTGCACTCTACTTACTTTTGATTGAGTAATCAAGCTTGTGTATGATGGTTTGCACACCATGTATGTTTTTGAGCCTCTTGTCTATTTGCTTCCATCTTAATTGGCTCTTTTAAGGATATTAATGGACTATCCCATTTTGGGGGAGTGATGTGCTTTTTGGTAACACACTATACTTAAATGTATATTCATGAGGACTACCACTTAGTGGTGATATATCAATGTTATCTACTCTCTTTGTGGTATGTCTTACTCATGAGAAATTCAAATTCTAATGTCCATTAATCATCTCTTGGATTTCTTTTGCCTCTTGTTAACAAAGAATGGATTATCACATTATGGGGGAGTAATAAGCTATGTGCATATTACAAGCCTATAAAATGTGAACATGTGAGGTAGTGTCACCTAGAGTTGATATTGTTGATTATCTTGTTCCTAGGTGGCATGGTACTCAAACAAGTTCCATATTTGCTTAAATGCATTTTGTTCACCCTTCTTTTGGTATCTTGTTTGTGAGAGAGTTTCTTGATGCTTAGTATGATCATTGAATATGTGAAGTCATCAAGAATCTCTAGATAAGCATGTTTTTCAATTCTTATTTTGCCACATGCTTATGTTTTGTGAATATGATCTTGAATACTTATATGTCTTGTACCACCGAGAAATGTCTCCATACAATCATTGTCTTTGACAAGTGATAATTATATTTGTGGTAAATTTATTGATCATATTCACATTGGCTATTGTTCTTAAGTTGTATTTTTCTATCGCCAATTTTGTTTTGGTCTAACCACCCTTTTGTCATCCTTGCTTCATTTGGATCTTTTTGTTGCTCTACTCATTTTGTGTTGTGCTTTCTTTAGTTAGGACAAGCAAGGATCCCATTGTTGTGCATTTACATTCGAAGAATCAATTCTAAGTAATGCACCATCCTTGGGGGAGCTATCCTACATTGAGTAGAACATCATCCTTTTAATTGTAATCGTGTCTTATTGCTTTTCTTGAACTTTGTGCTCAAAAGGATATATGGAAGGTAATGATCCCACTTGTGTGCATTTTGTATTTACATACAAGATCTCAAATAATGCACTAATCATGGGGAAGCTACTCTATACTCTTTAGAACACTATTCTTTAAATTGGTTTGGTATCTTATTGCTCTTCTTGAACATGATTAATGCTTTAACAATAAATATGGAGAGTGATGATCTCATTTGTGTGCATTTTTTATTCAAATACAAGATCATAAGTAATGCACTAATCGTGGGGGAGCAATCCTATATATTGTTGAATATTAGTTATCTTCAATTGGTATTTGATCCCGATGACATGTCTCTTTGAAAGACAAACATTTTTCGTCTTGGTACTTTGTGTCATCATGAAAATTGTAGAGGGCTTGGTTTCTTTGTTGGAACCTTACCCCTCTTTGTGGAGTTGGCTATCTCATCCCACGGTTCTTAATGTACCTTCTTGGATGAGATGAAACCTTCGAGCATGTTTGCTTGTTTTATTCCTAATGCTCAATGGTTTAGCCTTGACCTTGTTTTCATTTGATATATTTCTTATTGGTTTCTCCAATCATGTGTTGGTTTGAGTCTTTGATACATTGAGGACAAATCCTTCTCTTGCCACATTGTTGTGTAGCTTCTTGATTTAATTGGTGTTTTGTCCAAATTGTATCTCGTTTGGTTCTTGAAAGTTTTGTGCATGCATATTTACTATATACATCTTTTGTCATGCTTACTTTCCTTGTTCCAATATATAGTATAAACTCCACCAAATCCTAAATGGCTAAGATGTGCTTGAAATTCAATTTCATATCAATAGGCACATATTTATGTGGAGTTTGTCCTATGTATTGTAGTCGCTCTAACTACTTTGGACCCAATGAGTTTGGGTACCACTTTGTACTTAAATTTGTTTTAGGTACATTGGAGATGCATTGGAAGCTTGTCTCGATTACGAGGAGGAAGTCATCATCATGTGCCGTTTGAGCCAAGCTTGGATGATCATGAGCACCTACCTTCTACTTCTTCAATGCTATCTCGGTAACAAGTATCTATCTCATGCATACTCTTCTAGCCCTTAACCTTGTGTAGGTTGTTTCTTGGCATGAGTCTCTCGAGTTGCTTTTGATATGGTTTTTGCAAAGTCCCCTTCAAATCGTCTTTATTACAAATATGAGCTAGCCGGGATGATTACATAGTAAAGGGAACATACTTGATCGTGTTCATGATTCATCAATTCCAACTATGTTAATCTAGCAATTCTTTTTTTTTCTCATATGCAATATGGATGAATTTTCAAAATCATTTGCCGCTTGAGAGAGTGTTTACCATTCTCAAAGCATCTCAACTATCACTTATTATTTTGGGTATTTGAGATACTTTGAAGAGTGTGTGTTGGAAGTCTTCCAAGCTTTGTGCTATGGGTGTAGGCAAAATTCTTTTTGGTTTATTTAGACTTCCAAGTGAATATCATGTTCTTTATCTAGTACCTATTTTGTGTGTGCATGTTTATTTGTGGACTTAGTGCCTACTTAGAAACTTATATACATGAGATTAGGTACATCTTTAATTGATATTCAAAATCTTTATTGATCACCTTTATTGCTCTCTTGATCCTTTTTGTGATCTCTAAAAGGCACAAGCTTTGCATTTGATTTGGTATCCTCTTGCCTCTTAATAAGCTTGTGAATCTATTTGATGTGTTTCCGTTGGTGTGCTTGTATGCGAAATACATGATATGCACTTTGTGACATATACCTTGAAAGACTATGGGAATGCCTAGGCTCATCTTTCTTAGTCTCCTAACATGTGTTTCCATATTACATCCATCCTTTCTCGTTTGAGCAAGTCTTTGATTGTCTCGTTTCTTTTCGTTTGCTCAACATTTGTTTGTTGCAAAGTGCATTCTTTCTTTTTCCGTCTATGCACTCCTGCACTTATTGTTCAAATTAATCTAGGAAGGAACGAGAATTCCATGTTGCGCAACCTTTATTGAATTACAAATTCTTCATTGTGCATGTTCCTTGGGGAGTTCCATCTTGATTCATTTGAACACTTGATTGCTTTTATCATAACATCTTCTTGTGTCCAATTGGTTTTCGGATCCTTTGATTGCATCTTTCGAGTTGCAATTGATTTCTTTCTATTTGTTTATTGATATCTTTTCTTTTGCATTTCTTGAATCCTCAATATAATTTGATCCCCTCCATGTATTCGTTATTGGATATATGCATTTGATTTCACTCATATCATGAGAAATGCATAATTTATGAGGAAGCTCTTATTATATTGGCCTTCTAGATTTTTCTCCCATTCCGGCAATGGATGCCAATGGGGGAGAGATTTAGAGGGTTTCAAGGGATTTAGTTCTTTTCTCTTGCAATCTTGCTTTGGTTAGTGTGTTGCATGGTTGTTTTTAATTCCTTATATAAACCCTCGTGAAAGGGATTGTCATCAATTACCAAAATGGGGGAGATTGAAAGGGCATGTGCCCTCATGTATGGTTTTGGTAATTAATGACAATCCCTAAGGACTAATGTGTGTTTTGAGCATATTGCAAGTATGGCTTGAAGTTGTCAAGCCATCACCTATATGAAGAAAGATGGTATCTTCCATGATCTTGCAACAAGAAGATCAATTCATATAGCTCATGGAGGATGATGTCATGCCATGATCGTCATCAAGGTTGACTAGTGCAAGACCAAGGGAAGCTGTCGGAGACATGAAGACGAAGCTAAGCGAGACTCTCCCATGATGGAGTATGGGGGAGTATATGGAGGAGTCTTCATCAAGCATGTGCTAGCAAGCACAATCAAGAAAGGTGGTCCACTTGAAGAGATCAGGATCGTCATCTTCTAGCTCAAGTGGATAGCTCAAGGCAAAGGTATGATCTTGATAGGGCTATAGGATAGATAGGCGTACTATCAAGAGGGGCTCTCGAGTGAGTAACTTGATCGTATCTTTGTGGAGAGCTCAAACCTTTGCATGCTTGGCATATCATCTTTCTTGGTTCTTATTTGGCTTTTCTCCTTGTTGGTTTTTGGTGCTTCTCGTGATCTTCATGACAAGACCAAGTTCTTCGAAAACGGTTTTAGTTTGGAAAACTCGTTGCGTTTTCGGTGTGGAAATATTACCGGTTCAACCTTGAGGAAAGTTCCACACCTTCACATGCGTGGGGACTTTGCTCTATTTATGGTAGCCCTCTCCTTGTCAGTGCCTTTCCAACGGAGTTGGTCTCAAATCATTCGGAGTTTATTTGCAAAAGATATTTCAGTTCTGTTGTTTCTGCAGTTTTTTTAAGGGTCGGAAATGTCCGGACCTTGCTCGGTGATTTCCGGTGCTTGGAGATTTCCGAGTCCCAGTCCGGAGATCTCCGAGCGACGGAAGATTTTTGCTAAGTCCAGAACTCAATTGCGTACTGACTCAGTTCAGTTTTCCATCGGATTTTCTACCGGAGATTTCCGGGGTCCGGAAATCTCCAGCCCTGCTTCGGATATTTCCGGTCACAAGTTGCAGTTTTTCGCCAAGTCTTATTTGCCTTCAGCACTGATCTTTTCTCAGCTCGCGTCGGAATTCCTACCGGAAATTTCCGGGGTCCGGAAATCTCCGGCCCTCAGTTCGGAAATTTCCAGACTGGAGATTCCCAACGGCTAGAAATCAGGGAGGGGCTATAAATACCCCTCCCCTTCTTCTTCCTTGAGCTGACGACTTTCCCCTCTCTCTCTTGCCATTGTTGACCTTGGGAAAGCTTGCCCCCTCTCAAATCCTCCCATGATTCTTGCATATCTTTGAGGGAAAAGTGAGAGGAGATATAGATCTACAATTCTACCAATCCATCTCTCCTCTAAGTGAGGGGAACATAGTGGATCTAGATCTTTGAGTTCCTTTGTGGTTCTCCCCCTTTGTTCTTGCTCTCTCTTATCCTCCCATAAGCATTAGTTGCTTGTGGTGGGATTTGGGAGTGTAGGATTTGTCTCCTTTGTGGTTTCTTGGTTCTTCCTCTCTTATTCCCCCATAAGCATTTGTTGCTTTGTTGGAATTTGAGAGTGAAGGACTTGAGCACTTTGTGTGTTCTTGCCATCGCATCTTGCATCGGTTTGAGCCCTCCACGAGGATTCGTGGTGGTGAAATTCGTGAGCTTGTTACTCTTGGGTCTTGGACCCTAGACACCTTATTGGCCGCCTTTGTGGCATAGGACCTTTTGTGGTCAAGGCCTTTGTGGCTAGTTGGGACCTTTGTGGCTCTTGTGGTCATTTGGGAGCCCCCAATTCGGTTGTGGGTGTGTGCCCCAAGGTTGTTGTACGGGATTGTTCTCCGCCCCAAAGGAGTTCATAATGGAAGGTGGACTCGGACCTTTGTGGTCGAGTTCATCGGAGAAGAAGGTGAGGCCTTTGTGGCGTTGAGCAAACCTGTTGTGGTTGCTCACACCTCTCCAACGAGACGTACACCTTTTGTGGTGGAACTCGTGAATACATCATCGTCTCCGCGTGCCTCGGTTATCCCTATACCCGAGCTCTTTACTTATGCACTTTACTTTGTGATAGCCATCGTGCTTGAAGTCCTTTACCTTGCTATACCTTTGATGTTTGTCTTGCATAGCTTAAGTTGTTGGTGCACATAGGTGAACCTAGTATATTTAGGTTGTGTCATTGATAAGTTAAACACTAAGTTTTATTCCGCATTTATCAAGCCTAAATTGTAAAAAGTGCTCCTCGCCTATTCACCCCCCCTCTAGGCGACGTCTTTCCTTTCAGAAGCAGACCTCCAAGTACCGCTAGCGCAGCACCTCGCAGGGCGTCACACACGTACGGTGGAGACGACGGCCTCCGAAGCTCCAGTCCAGGACGAGCAGCGGAAGACTTGGACCGGAACACCAGCAGCGCGACAGCGGACTATGGTGGAAGAGATCCCCCTCCTTTGCTCGGCGCGGCTCCAACAAGGGAACCACGAGATCGAGAGAGAATTTGGGAATTAATTGGTGAATTAAAAGGCCAGGGGTGCCCCTTCTTATATAGGCTCCCAGGGGGAGCCAACTTGCTAGCCAGGCAATGTGGGACTATCCCACAGCCTTGGTGCGACTAGGGAGGGTGCGTCGGCCCCCTAGTGGGCCCCTTGGCACACTTGGGTCGGCCCCCAAGCCCCCCACGGAATTCCCCTAGGGAATTTCCCCCTCTTGGGCCTTATTTCGACCAGAAGGCCCATTTAGGGAAATCAGCCTAAATAAATTAGAAAAAATATATAAAATCATATTTGCATATTAATTACACTAATTAATATTAAACATAATATATATAATTTTTCCTAGCTCCGAAAACTCTTTCGGCGCTGCCCGATCTCCATCGAACCCCTCCCGGGACGCTCCCGGTGATCTCTTTCCTTTCCGGTTGTCTTGTCGAAACCCCTTAAGTGTGTTACCCTAGCGGTTCGATATAATAACAGGTATGACCAAGACTCCTCTATGATCAACGACTAACTCGTAGGCCTGGACCCCATGAATTAATCCCTGTGATATAACGAATGACTTTCATCTATCAAACCTGAACGCAAAGTCTTAAACCTTTTGCCATAGCGATACTTAGCATGTCCGAGCGTCGTTCCATAGATATCTCCATACCTAATCCCGACCTCGTTACCGACAATGCTATCTTCTACTCGTCCATGATCTCATGTCTCCGTGACCTAGTCACATGCTTGCAAGCTCATTAGACATGATCTCACCGAGTGGGCACAAGAGTATCTATCCTGCTATGCGGACTGGCAAATCCCGCTCTTGACCCCTCGTCTCAACTACTCCTTTCCGATACCCAAAAGTATCACCGTTATTGTCATACTATATAAGATACGACGTTTGGTGCGATCAAAGTATCTTCCAGGAATAACAATAAGAGTTGATCTCATGGTCAAAGGCGTAACGACTACATCCTCCAAATCTGGGTATGTCCATCACATCGTTCTCCAACGACATGACTCCCATTGCCGACCGGCGCCATGCCCCATGAACGGGAAAACTCGATCATCAATCGCGCAACGAAACTAGTCTTAGAAGAGGCTATTAGGGACCTGGTTGTTTACGTATCACACCCATATTAATGTTTCCGCTTAATACGGTTCTAGCATGACACAAAAACCTATTATGAACAAACGAGATATGATAAAGAATACACTTTATTAATTGCCTCTAGGGCATATCTCCTTCAATATTTGCCTAAAGCAACCGTAATGATTTTATGTTATGCACTACTGTCGGGGAAGCCAACGGTGACTTTGTAATTCGCCGATCCCTCTAGGAGTATTTTTTAATATTCCTTGTATGATCACATTTTTATTTGGAATCTTTTTACTTGTGAGTTCTAAAACTGCGTTTTTCATGGCCCTTCCACCACCATATTGCTAGCTACTTCGGTACTTTGCTTTGCCCTTTCTCACATTGAGAGTTGGTGCATTTTTCGCGGGTACATCCAAACTCGTGGGAGATCTTCATCTTGTTCTCCTACACATAAGCGGAATATCTTCCTCAAAACATCCACCTTACCTACCTACTACAACATTTCCAAAACTGTTCCGAGATATATTGCCATGCAACATCCATCTTACATTACATGACTTGTTGTCATTTATTACTTATATATTACTTTGCGTGATTCTATAAAGCTGATGTGTGGTTTTACCCATGTTATGCTAGATCATTGCATAACCTTCTTCACTGGCAGAGACACCGTTGTCATATGCATTATTATGTCACATTCATATTAGTTACTTGTATCATCAGTATGTTGTCATATCATCATTAGTGTGTTCTCATATATCATATATCATATTAGGATGCTTGCCCCTAAAAGTGAAAAGAGCCATGGAGGCCATCAAAAAGAGAAACAAAAAAGAAAAAAATAGAAAAAGAGAAAAAGAGAAAAAGAGAAAAAAAAGAAAGAAAAAAAGAAATAAAAAAGGGGGCAACATTACTATTCTTTATCACACACTTGTGCTCATGTTATAGCACCATATCATTTATAGTCATCACTTGTGCTCATGTTATTGCATCATATCATTTATGATCATCATTTGTGCTCATGTTTAGCACCTTTACTCCATATGAGAGAGTTTTCATGTCTTAGTTCCATAACTATGTGGGGAACTTTACACTATAGAACTTGGCTTATATATTCCAATGATGAGCCTCCTCAAAAGTGCTCTAGGTCTTCGTGAGCAAGCAAGTTGGATGCACCCCCACTTGTTCCATTGGAGAGCTTTCATATACTTATAGCTATATGTGCATCCGTTGTGTGGCAATCACTAATCCTTGCATAGCTTCGATTATAAGACTTTCTCTTGTCTAATGATCACTTGCAGCTTTGTGAGTCTTTCTTCCGTTGGCCTTCCAAACCTCCATTAACATTCTCTTAGCCATAACATCATGGTGCCAGGAACCAACGTTGACCGCTTGCTTGTTTCTTTTGAAGAAATAATATATTGAATCTTCTACGTGCATATTGCTATTTCTTGAATTGATACTTTCATAAAGTTGTCATGTTTGTGGGAAGCATTAGATGATTATATTGTTGTGCTTGAAGCTTAAATCATCTTTAATATACTTTGCACGGTTGATTGCTATCTAGTACTATATCATTGAATGCTTTGCTTGCTTCACCTACTTGTTTATTCATTACTCGTTTGATATCAATATAAACTACAACCCTTATTCATTTGATCTCAGTTTACATGCCTTACATTATTACATGATCAAGATTGTGTTTAAGCATGTGACTTCAGAAATTATTCTTCTTTTATCGTTCTTGCCTACTCGGGACGAGTAGGACTTAGCTTGGGGATGTTGATACGTATCTAACGTATCCATAATTTCTTGTGTTCCATGCTATGTTATATCATGTTATTACATGTTTTATATGCATTTTATATAGTTTTATGCATTTTATGGGACTAACCTATTAACAAGATGCCACAGTGCCAGTTCCCTGTTTTCTGTTGTTTTTGGTTTCAGAAAAGCTCTTAAGGAAATATCCGCCAAATTGGAAACGAGCCAACCAGGATTTATTTTTGGAATGTATGCGTCCGGGAAATCCAAAGACGAGATGAAGAGGGGCTGCAAGGCGGCCTCATCACCTAGTGTCGTGGCCCACAAGCCAGCCGCGCCAGGAGGTGAGGAGACCCCCTCGGGCGCCCACCGACTGAGGTCTTTCGCCTAGAAATACCCCCTTGACCTAAAAACAAAGCACGGTTAGACACATTTTCCTCCACGGGTCCCGAACGCCGCCACCATCGCCGACAAGATTCAGGGGACAAAAGTCTCAGTTCCGGCACCCTTTCGGGACGGGGAATTGCCCCCGGAGCCATCTCCATCGACTCCACCGCCATCTCCATCGCTGTTGCTGACTCCTATGATGAGGAGTGAGTAGTCTCCCCCGGGGCTGCGGGATTTACGGAAGCCATGTGGTCTATCTCTCTCTCCCATGATGTGATCTTTTATATGATCATGAGCTTTGTAATCTAGTTGAATATGTGATGCTACTCTTTATCAATTATGCACTCTTGATGTTACTTTATTATGAACTCCGGGGTTACTCACGTGTGTAATGGTGACAGTGTGTGCACCGTGTGTGTTTCCCTTTATGACGTTGTTGGAGTTGGTTTACTCCGACTTTGAGGGTGCTCTTGTAGCCCTACACAATGAATGGTGTTTGTTATCCAACATTGATACGTCTCAGACGTATCCATAATTTCTTGTGTTCCATGCTATGTTATAGCATGTTATTACATGTTTTATATGGATTTTATATAGTTTTATGCATTTTCCGGGGCTAACCTATTAACAAGATGGCACAATGCCAGTTCCTTGTTTTCTGCTGTTTTTGGTTTAAGAAAAGCTCTTAAGGAAGTATCCGCCAAATTGGAAACGAGCCAACCAGTATTTATTTTTGAATATTTGCGACCAGAAGAACCGAAGACGAGACGAAGACGGGCCCCGAGGGGCCCACAGCCTGCTGGCGTGGCTCAGAAGCCTGCCGCGCAGGGAGGTGGTGTGGCGCTCTCAGGCACCCACCAACCTAGGTCTTTCGCCCATATAAACTCCCCTGGCCTAAAAACTCCAGACGGTTAATCACTTTTTCCTCCACGGGTCTTGAGCCGCCGCCGTCGCCGCCACCACTTCGGGAGAGATCAGAACTGCTCCCCGGCACCCTGCCGGGAGGGGGAATCGTCCCCGGAGGCCTCTACATCGCCATGACCGCCTCCGGACTGATGCGTGAGTAGTCTACCTTGGACTACGGGTCCATAGCAGTAGCTAGATGGTTGTCTTCTCCTCTTGTGCTATCATGTTTAGATCTTGTGAGCTGCCTATCATGATTAAGATCATCTTTATGTAATTCTCCATGTTGTGTTTGCTGGGATCCTATGAATATTGAGTACTAAAGTTATTGCATCATAATATATCATATGTGTGCTATTTAATGATCTTGCATGCTCTCGGTTACTTGTGTATGCTCTGGCCAAGTAGATGCTCGTAACTCCAAGAGGGGATATTTATGCTTGATAGTAGGTTCATGTCTCTATTTAATCTAGGGCAGTGACATAAAGCTCTAAGGTTGTAGATGTACTGTTGCTACTAGGGATAAAACAATAGTACTTTATCTAAGGATGATGTTACTTACTTACTTTTCACATAGTGTTTAAGGCGATAATCTGTAGCATGCAACTTATTACTGAAAGGGGTGCGGACGCTAACCAGAAGGTGGATTATTAGTCATAGATGCGGTTGGAACGGTCTATGTAAATTGTTGTAATGACTGAATGAATCTCACACTAGACACCATATCATTAGTATATACATTGGGTTGCTTATCATTATTTTGTCAATTGCCTAGCTGTAATTTGTTTACCACGCATGGATGAATGTTATTATTATTTATGGAGAGACACCACTAGTGAACTATGGACCCCGGTCCTTCTCATTAATCTGATAAAACCACAACGGCAAACCTGTTACTTTCTGCAAACATCATTCTTTCTTCCACACATACGTTTAATCCTTTGTTACAGCAAGCTTGTGAGATTGACAACCTCACTGTTAAGCTGGGGCAAAGTATCTTGATTTGTGTGTGCAAGCTCCACGTCAACTTAGCACCAGCATTTCTCTGGCGCCTTGACACCTCAAGGGAATCCTTCATGTCCTCTTGGTTCGATAACCTTGGTTTCATATTGAGGGAAACTTGCTGCTGCACTACTTCACACCTTCCTCTTGGGGTCTCCCAACAACACACCCACTGTGTGCATCAAGCATTTTTCTGGCGCCGTTGCCGGGGAGCCAAGAATTCTTCACGTGGACTCGCTGATCTCCCCTACGTCGCAGAAAGCATTTTTCTAGCGCCATTGCCGGGGAGATAAAGATTCACTACGAGGGGAGTTTTCGCACTTCCAATCTTTTTATTTTGTTATTGTCTTGCTTAGTTTATTTTTATTACTGTTTTGTTTGCTTCATATAAAAATACAAAAAAATTATTTACTTGCATTATTTTTCTTATTTCGGTTTTGCTATTTTATTTTCAGTTTGGTTGCTTTGTTTAATTCGGTTTAGAATTATTTCTTTAATATTGTTATTTTGGTTTGTTATTTTAAATTGCTAAAATGAGTTCCGCTGAAAATACCAAGTTGTGTGACTTTACAAGCACCAACAATATGGATTTTATATCCACACCTATTGCTCCACCTGCATCTAAAGCTGAGTTTTTTGAAATTAAACCTGCTTTATTGAATCATGTTATGAGAGAGCAATTCTCTGGTGTTAGTTCTGATGATGTTGCTGCCGATCTAAATATATTTGTTGAATTATGTGAAATGCAAAAATATAAAGATATAGATGGTGATATTATAAAACTGAAATTATTTTATTTCTCTTTGCGAGGAAGAGCTAAAGAATGGTTGCTTTTATTGCCTAGGAATAGTATTGATTCATGGATTAAATGCAAATATGCTTTCATTGGAAAATATTATCCTCCTGCTAAAATTATTTCTCTAAGAAGTAGTATCATGAATTTTAAACAGCTTGATAATGAACATGTTTCTCAAGCTTGGGAAAGAATGAAATCTATGATAAAGAATTGCCTAACCCATGGACTGACTGCTTGGATGATCATCCAAACCTTTTATGCAGGACTGAATTTTTCTTCAAGAAATTTATTGGATTCAGCTGTGGGAGGTATCTTTATGTCCATAACTTTGGGGGCTGCAACAAAACTTTTGGATGATATGATGGTGAATTATTCTGAATGGCATACAGAAAGGACTCCTCAAGGTAAGAAGGTAAATTCTGTTGAAGAAACCTCCTCTTTGAGTGAAAAGATTGATATTATTATGTCTATGCTTGCTAGTGGTAAATCCCATATTGATCCTAATAATGTTCCTTTAGCTTATTTAGTTGCACAAGAAGAGCATGTTGATGTAAACTTTATTAAAAGCAACAATTTTAACAACAATGCCTATAGGAAAACATATGGTAATAACAACTATAAGCCCTGTCCTCCTAATAATGGCAACTATTATGGTAATTCTTATGGTAATTCTTATAACAACAATAGGACTACCAGCTCCGAACTTGAAACCATGCTAAAATATTTTATCACTACACAAACTTTGTTTAATAAAACTGTTGAGGAAAAGCTTGGGAAAATTGATATTCTTGCGTCTAAAGTTGATAGTCTTGTCCTTCATGTTGATATTTTAAAATCTAAAATAATGCCTACTGAAACTAAAGAGAATAATCCCTTTGCTAAAATCAATGCCATTCAAGTTCAAATTGATGAAAATGTTAGATTAATGGCTCAACTACGTGCTAGATGGGAAAGAGAGAGAGAATTAGAGAAAGAGTCTAATATTGTTAAAGTTTTTACTATTACTACCTCTAAAAATAATGGTGTTTCACATGTTAGTAACCCTCCTACTATCCATGGTAACATAGTTGGTGTTGGAAATGTCTCCTCTACTTCAACCAAAAATTTAGAATTGCCCAAAACTGCTGAAACTAGAGTTGATAAAAGTGCTGAAATTTTAAAGAACGTGAGAGAAAGTGGTTCGGTTTGCTTTGTTGATAATAATTTTGATTTTTATAATTTTAATATCTCCGAAGTTATTAAGTTCTTGCAAAAATTGGCCACAAGTTCTAATGCTAGCTCTCTTAATTTGGCTTTTACAGCTCATATTACAAATGCTCTCATTAAAGTTAGGGAAGATTAATTAAAACTTGAAGCTTCTATCCCTAGAAAGTTATAATATGGTTGGGAGCCCATCATTAAGATTAAAGTAGATAAATTCGATTGCAATGCTTTGTGTGACCTTGGTGCAAGTATTTCCGTTATGCCTAAAAAGTTTTATGATATGTTTGATTTACCACCATTGGAACACTGTTATTTGGATGTTTTTCTTGCTGATAATGCTTTGAAGAAACCTTTGGGGAGGATCAATGATATCCTTATTATGGTTAATGATAACCTGGTCCCCGTTGATTTTATTGTCTTGGACATTGAATGCAATCCATCTTGTCGAATTTTGTTGGGAAAACCCTTTTTCTGAGAACTGTGGGTGCAATTATTGATTTGAAAGAAGGTACCATCAAGTACCAATTCCCACTCAAGAAATGTATGGAACACTTCCCTAGGAAAAGAATGAAGCTACCTTTTGATTCTATTGTTCGTTCAAATTATGGTGTTGATGCTTCATCTCTTGATAATACATGAGTGTCACTTTGTGCTAGCTCAAAGGCGTTAAACAAAAGCGCTTATGGGAGACAACCCACTTTTATTTTCTATGATTTTAATTTGTTTTTCTTGTGTCAAGGACTTATCCTACGTATGTAGCAATTCCTTTTTATCTTATTTTTATTGCAAAGTTGTGTCAAGTTAAGCCTCTAGTCGAAAGTTGATGTTAAAATTAAATCATGTGCCGAAACAGATTTCTGCTGTACACCGTAAAAATTGTATCAATTCATTGGAACGTCAGAAAAATCTGCCCTTTTTTGTGCATAATCCTCAGGTGTATACGTAACTTTCATTAGTTTTGAGTTTTCTGATCTGAGCAGGTCAAGTGCCTCGAAATGTTTTGTCTTTACTGACTGTTATGTTTTTGACAGATTCTGTCATTTTCTTTTGCAATGCCTCTTTTGCTATTTTGATTGAATATTTTTATCCTTTTAAGTATCAGTGGCTGTAGCTAATGTCCATTAGCAATGGTCAAAGTTGTGCCCTATAGAATATCATATTTTTTTGTGCACTAACCCTCTAATGAAGTTACTCTAAGTTTGGCGTGGAGGAAGTTTTCAAGGATCAAGAGAAGAGGATGATACAATGTGCTCAAGAGGATAGTAAAGCCAAAGCTTGGGGATGCCACGGTGGTTCACCCCAATATAATTCAAGAAGACTCAAGCTTCAAACCTTGGGGATGCCCAAGGCACCCCCTTCTTCATCGACAAACTATCAGGTCTTTTCTAGTGAAACTATATTTTAATTCCATCACATCTTATGTGCTTATCTTGAAGCGTATGTTTGTTTTTGTTTTTGTTATTTTCACTCTCTGAATAAATATGGATCCTAACATTCTTTTGTGTGGGAGAGAGACACGCTCCGCTTTTTCATATGAATACTCGTATTCTTCACTTATATTCCTTGAGTATTCGTCTTTTGTTATCGTTTCCTCTCTAGCTCTTGTTTTTCATGCATCTCTTGTTAGAGATGTTAGCTTTGTTTTTCATGCATCTCTTCACTTATATTCCTTGAGTTTATCTTTTAAATAACTTGATTGGTGTTTGGTTGAGAACAGAAAATGCTAAATGTGGTAGATGGTATAATTAAGTGATACATTAATCTTTTAGATCATTAAATTGTGTCACTTGAATCATTGATTTTGTTTTGAGATATTAATTTGCTTAATGGTAAACATGATGGTCTAGTGAAGTGGAATGATTAAATGGTTGGTCTAGAGAAACTTGAAAACTGTGCCACACTTATATTTCCAGTTGATTGCATAATGGTATATGACTTCTTTTTGCCTAAGGCATCCGTAATGGCTTTATGTTATGCGCTACGGTCGGGTACCCAACAATGACTTGTTCATCTGCCACATCACCCCTAGGAGTAATTTTCATTATGCCTTGCATGATCATATTTTTATTTGGATTCTTTTTACTTGTGAGTTCCAAAACTGCGGTTTAATGACACTTCCACCACCATATTGCTAGCCTCTTCGGTACTTTGCTTTGCCCTTTCTCACATTGAGAGTTGGTGCATTTTTCACGGGTACATCCAAACTCGTGGGAGATCTTCATCTTGTTCTCCTACACATAAGCCAAATATCTTTCTCAAAACAGCCACCATACCTACCTACTACAACATTTCCATAGCTGTTCCGAGATATATTGCCATGCAACATCCATATTACATTACATGACTTGTTGTCATTCATTACTTATTTATTGCGTTGCGTGTTTTTATAAAGCTGATGTGTGGTTTACCCATGTTACGCTAGAGCACTTCATAACCTTCTACACTGGCAGAGGCACCGTTGTCATATTTATTCTTATGGCACATTCATATTAGTTACTCAAATCATCAGTATGTTGTTTTATCATCATTAGTGTGTTGTCATCCATCATGTATCATATCAGGATGCTTGCCCATAAAAGTGAAAAGAGCCATGGAGGCCATCGAAAAGAGAAACAGAAAAAGAACAAAGAAAAAAAAAGAGAAAAGAAAAAAGAAAAAAGAAAGAAAGAATAAAAAGGGGGCAACATTAGTATTCTTTATCACATACTTGTGCTTATGTTACAACACCATATAATTTATAGTCATCACTCGTGCTCATTTTATAGCACCATATAATTTGTGATCATCATTTGTGCTTATGTTTAGCACATTTACTCCATATGAGAGAGTTTTCATGTCTTAGTTGCAGAACTATGAGGGGATCTTTACACTATAGAACTTCCCTTGTATATTCCAGTGATGAGCCTCCTCAAAAGTGCTCTAGGTATTCGTGAGCAAGCAAGTTGGATGCACCCCCACTAGTTCCATTAGAGAGCTTTCATATACTTATAGCTCATTGTGCATCCGTTGTATGGCAATCACTACTCCTTGCATAGCTTCGATTGTATGAATTTATCTTGTCTAATGATCATCTATAGCTTTGTGAGCGTTTCTTCTGTTGGCCTTCCAAAGCTCCGTTAACATGCACTTAGCCATAACATCCTGGTGCCAGGAATCAACGTTGAACGCTTGCTTGTTTCTTTTAAACAAATAATATATTGATCTTCTACGTGCATATTGCTATTACTTGACTTGATCCTTTCATAAAGTTGTCATGTTTGTTGGAAGCATTAGATGATTATATTGTTTTGCTTGAAGCTTAAATCATCTCTAATATCTACTTTGCACAGTTGATTGCTATCTAGTACTATATCATTGAAAGCTTTGCTTGCTTCCCCTACTTGTTTATTCATTACTCGTTTCATATCAATATAAACTACAACCCTTATTCATTTGGTCTCAGTTTACATGCCTTACATTATTACATGATCAATATTGTGTTTAAGCATGTCACTTCATAAATTCTTCTTCTTTTATCGTTCTTGCCTACTCGGGACGAGTAGAACTAAGCTTGGGGATATTGATATGTCTTCAACGTATCCATAATTTCTTGTGTTCCATGCTATGTTATATCATGTTATTACATTTTTATATGCATTTTATATAGTTTTATGCATTTTCTGGAACTAACCTATTAACAAGATGCCACAGTGCCAGTTCCCTCTTTTCTGCTGTTTTTGGTTTCAGAAAAGCTCTTAAGGAAATATCCGCCAAATTGGAAACGAGTCAATCAGGAATTATTTTTGGAAAATATGCGTCCACGAAAACCGAAAACGAGACGAAGTGGGGCCACGAGGCCGCCACATCGCCTCGTGGCGCAAGCCAGAAGCCTGCCGCGCCAGGAGGTTGTGTGGCGCCCTCGGGCGCCCACCGACCTAGATCTTTCACCTACAATTACCCCCTTGACCTAAAAATAGAGCATAGTGAATCATTTTTTCCTCCACGGGTCCCGAGCCGTCGCCGTCGTCAACACCACTTCGGGACGGATCGGATTTGCTCACCGACACCCTACAGGAGGGGGAATCGTCCCCGGAGGCCTCTACGTCGCCATGACCGCCTCCGGACTGATGCGTGAATAGTCTACCTTGGACTACGGGTCCATAGCAGTAGCTAGATGGTTGTCTTCTCCTCTTGTGCTATCATGTTTAGATCTTGTGAGCTGCCTATCATGATCAAGATCATCTTTATGTAATTCTCCATGTTGTGTTTGCTGGGATCCGATGAATATTGAGTACTAAAGTTATTGCTTCATAATATATCATGTATGTGCTATTTAATAATCTTGCATGCTCTCCGTTACTTGTGTATGCTCTGTCCAAGTAGATGCTCGTAACTCCAAGATGGGGTATTTATGTTCGATAGTAGGTTCATATCTCTATTTAATCTGGGGCAATGATAGAAAGCTCTAAGGTTGTAGATGTGTTGTTGCTACTAGGGATAAAACACTAGTACTTTATCTAAGGATGATGTTACTTACTTACTTACTTACTTTACACACAGTGCTTAAGGAGATAATCTCGTGCATGCAAGTTAATACTGAAAGGGGTGCGGATGCTAACCGGAAGATTGATTATTAGTCTTAGATGTGGTTGGAACGGTCTATATACACTCTTGTATTGCCCTAATGAATCTCACACTACACACCATATCATTAGTATATGCATTGGGTTGCTCATCATTATTCTGTCAATTGCCTAGCTGTAATTTGTTTACCACGCATGGATGAACACTAGTGGAAAAAGGGCTACCTGTGGCGCACCCTTTAGCCTTTCTGTGGTGCAGTCAGGAAAATTGGTGGTTCGCCACAGTTATCTCGCAACTAAAATATATTTCTGTGGCGCATCCCCTCGATGCGCCACAGAAATATTTCTGTGGCACACGTGGTTTTAGTGCGACATAGAATTATATGCGCCACAAAAAAAATAAGCCATGCGACACTGACTAAATAACAATAATTTTCGAAAAAAATCCTGTTGTACAAATATAGTTATATATACAGGATTTATACATATACATTATAATCTGACACATATATATTCAACTAGTACATAAATTAGAACAAAACTATCATATTCATTCGAGCCCGAGATGTACATAGATATATATAGAGTACTTAGTGTCGAATCTTACATAAGTCATGATACAAATGGTGCTCGAAATAGAAAAGTTCATCATTTCATACATATAGTTATCAAATGGAGTACACATAAGAAAAATCAGCGTGAGAGCACGATCACGTGTAGCCTAGCTAGTTCTTCGTCGGCGCCGGGAACGGTTTGTAGAGTTCCTTCGTCTTCCACGTCCTCGTGTCCTGCTGCGATGCTAGACGTTCTTCGATATCCAACTTAGTCAATTCTGGAGACGGAGAGCTGAAACACGACACGATGGTCGGAACAAATAGAGGACCTCAGTGAATGAGTCCGTGCACAAATAAAATGCCCAATGCCAAAAACATTGCAAATTTCAATAAGCTACTACACAAGCTAGCACTTGTGCATTTTCAGTTTCAATTTAGGCAGTAGCATAATGCACTTTATAAAAGACATGACTAAAACATTGCAAATTTCAATTGCGAATTGTTTTGTTGCAAATTTCACTTGTGAATTTTTTCATTGCAAAAACAGTAGCTTAATGCACTAGCTAATGCAGTAGTTTAGGCAGTAGTTTAGGCAAAAACTGTAGATTAGACAAAAACAATAGCTTAGGCATTTTCAAAAGCACCTTCGGTGCGGGTAAGAGAGGGAGGAGTGGGGGAGAGAGAACCACCTCGAGGAGGGGCGCAGGGGGGTCGTCGGAGGGGAGGTCGAGGCAGCCTTTGGTGGCGGGGCGTAGGGGGGTCGCCGGAGGGGAGGTCGACGCAGCCGTCGGTGGAGGGGCGTGGCGGCGAGCAGATGGCGCTGTGGCGCGACGTCGAGAAAAGGGCGCAGAGGGCGTCCGTGGCGCGGGGAGGTCGCCGGCGACGAGGCAGTGGGCGCGGCGGCGGCGTGCGGTGGGGCGTAGGCAGGGGGCGTGCAGGGTTGGGCGGGGGCGGCCGGCGGCGAGCAGTGGGGCGCGGCGGCGGCGTGCGGGAGCGGGAGCGGTTCGTTCGGGAGCGGGGGCGGGTGTGAGAGGCAGACGCGAGCGGGCCCACGTTTAAGCGGCAGCAACAGAATTCTGTGGCGCACCCGCGACGGATGCACGATAGAAATCCTTTGCTGTTGCTTACATGTGGGCCCGCCCACGCCTGGCTCAACCTTCATTATTCTGTGGCGCATGGCTCGCAAGCGTGCGCCGCAGAATTACTAGATCCTCTAGCGCATCGCTGGCACGCGTGCGCCATAGAATTTTAGTACTTCATTTTTTAGTACTCTTTTAATACTTCATTT
The DNA here is from genome assembly GCA_026929855.1 of Poa annua. Lineage (NCBI taxonomy): Eukaryota > Viridiplantae > Streptophyta > Magnoliopsida > Poales > Poaceae > Poa > Poa annua. The sequence goes on along the minus strand of CM049431.1, from coordinate 69,298,627 downwards.
CTTATTACTTCATTTTTAAAGTCATGACATTACACATACATATGCTGCCAAGTGATTGTACACATACATACAAATTTGTTGCCATATATATTATTACCCAAAAAAGTATATATCATCATGCAAATTTGTTTCCAAGTTCTTGTAGTGTCTCACATGTACACACCAAAATATGAATGTAAATCATGTTAAAATGATCACACATTAACTTTGGAAAAGGTTTTAACCTAATTTAAATTTCAAGTTCCATTAAAGTAACATAACAAGTCATTTTAAATCCAAACTTAAATGTTCATATCAATAAATTAATAATCTAGTTATTTAAATTTGCATCAAGTTTTAAAATTAAATTTGTACACTAATTCATTTTAAAGTTGGTCAAAATAATTTATAAACGACTACTTATTCTACATATCTTAAGGATTCCAAAAATATTTTATTTGAAAATTTCTTGGACATACATAATAAAATCTATGTCCAATTTCCTTAAATCATGCATTTGAAAATTTGAACGAATTTAAACTAGTCAAAGTTGGAATATAACAGTGCCAAAAGATTCTACAGGTCAAGAGCTTTCCATATACATAAAGTTTGTCAAATTTGAACATGTGGTTCAAAAGATATGATAGTTTAAAATTTAGGTGTGTTTCTACAAAAGGTGCATACGAATTTTCTATTGGGGTCAACCCAGAAAACAGCTAGACTAAATGGCAAGAGGTGATTGGTTAGAACAGGTTGGTTTAGACAAACTAACTATATTCGTAGGATCAAAAATCAAGTAGATAAAGTTACGACACTACTCGATCTAAAAAAGGATCGTTCGGTGTACGAGTAAATACTACGCTAGACTAAAATTGATAACTACTCAGAAATTACGCTACGAAAAATATACGCCTACGAAATTTGTAGCCTAAATTATACTACAAAAACTACTCTACAAAACTAAATATAAAAGGCGGAAAAAGAAAATATGTGCAGTACCTTCATTGTATGAGAAGCGCCGTCGAGAGAGAAGAAGAGAAATACCACCAATAGAAATCCCACCGAAGATAAAATAAATATTTTATTTTATTCTAGTCAAACCAAAATAAATGGTTCAACCCAAATTTATATTTGTGATTTTGCCCATACATATGGGGGATATATATAGACTAAAACTAGGTAGGGGTGTTGCTAAAGTGGCAAGGTGGGACTAAAAAGAGGCAAAGGGAGGCAACCGTGCGCGCGAGAGGGGACAACGTTGTGTTTTTATTTTTTTTCTTATTTCTTTTATATGTTTTGTTTTATAATTCCAAATCAAGTCAAACAAGTTTCTAAAAATTTATAAAAATAATATCTATGATCTAAAACATTCATACACTTGTTTTGAATACTTTTCAAAAATAATAATTTGAAATATTGTTCAAATGTAAAATTGACACTTTATGTTAAATTCAAAATTAGGGATTTTAATTAATTCTTTGTGGCTAAATTATATTTATGAAAATACCACAAATACATTTGTTTGAAAATAATTTATTTTAAACTCCTTTTTCAATAAAACTCATTTTTTTCTTTGAACAAAATCTAGAAAGCTTATATAAAATGTTTTGAATACTTGTCCATAATGGAAACTTTGGTCATACTTTAGTCTAAAGATAATTTAGTAAATCAAATATTGAATGGAGCAAACATAATATATTATATTAAGATTATCTATTTACTGTTTTAACTATGGATTTCACATACAAAACATTTATGATTTAAATGCAAGAATGCAATGATGATGATGAATTGTTGGTTTGCTTTTGAATATAGTGCAAAATAGGATATTTGATTTATTTGGAAACTTTTTAATATTCACTTTATCAAATTAATTTAAAGTTTTCACAAAGTCATTTGTGGGTTTAGTAAAAGTAAAATAGAAATATCACAATTATTTGAATTGAAAAATGGATTATGATGGACTCGTTATCAAATCGAAAAACTTTTTAAGTCTCAAAATATAATAAATCCTGCAAGGTTCCAAAAAATTCATTTGACTATTAAAGTTGTTATTTAGGGTTTGAAATTTGTTTTGGTTTTAATTTCTATATCCTGTATAACATATTTAAATCAAAACCATTTTCATGAATATAGATCATGATTTAACAAGTAAATATTATTGCAATGTTTATTAATCACTCAAAGGTAACATGAAATTTTAAATCATAAAGTTTATCCCAAACCGTTTTTGGAAAGAGGAATATTTTTAATAACTTGAAGCACCTTGCAAATATGGTTTTAGGCATTGTAAAAAGCCAAGGCGAAGTGTTTAAAATCAAATACTTGAAATGAAACTTTTTATGAAATGAATATGGCTCTCACAAATTTTTAATGCATCTTAGCAAACTATAATGGAATTTAAGTAATAGTTCGGATAAAGGATTTTCAAACTAAACTCCAAATTTCAAATAGTGATTACTTGAATATTTTAAATGTCGAATCCTTTGTAAGGTGATAAAATGTTCTTTATATTGAGTTTTCTCTTATGTTTTGAATGTTTTATTTTAATCAAAAACAAAAGTTTAAATTTTTCTTGATTTTAAACATTTCAAAGTTTTGGGATGTTACAAGTATTTCCCTATAAAAGCATATTTGCATTTTATCCAAGAATCAATACTATTCCTAGGCGGTGAAAGCAACCATTCTTGTTGCAGGTGGATAGTATTTTCCTATAAAAGCAACCAAGGTTCAATAAAGCAGGCTTAATTTCAAAGAACTCGGCTTTAGATGCAGGTGGAGCAATAGGTGTGCATATAAAATCATTATTGTTGGTGCCTGTAAAGTCACACAACTTAGTATTATCAGCGAACTAATTTTAGCAAATTACTTAACAAGCTGAAATAGCAATATTAAAGAAAATAATGACAAACCAAAATAAACAAAGCAACAAAACTGAAAATAAAATACCAAAAACGAAATAAGAAAAGTAATGCAAGTAACTAGTTATTTTGTATTTTTTATATTAAGCAAATAAAACAGTAATAATAAAAATAAACTAAGCAAGACAATAACAAAATAAAAAGATTGGAAGTGCGAAAACTCCCCTCGTGATGAATCTTCAAATCCCTGGCAGCGGCGCCACAAAAATGCTTGATGCACACGATGGGTGTGTTGTTGGGGGACCCCAAGAGGAAGGTGTGAAGTAGTGCAGCAGCAAGTTTCCCTCAGTATGAAACCAAGATTATCGAACTAGTAGGAGATGAAGAATTCCCCCGAGGTATCAACGGCGCCACAAATATGCTTCCTGGTGATTGACGTGGAGCCTGCACACAAACAATCAAGATACTTTGCCCCAATTTAAAAGTGAGGTTATCAATCTCACCGGCTTGCTGTAACAAAGGATTAAACGTATCTGTGGAAGAAAGATGTATGTTTGCAGAAAGTAACAGGTTTGTAGTTGTGGTTTTATCAGATTAAGGAGAAGGACCGGGGTCCACAGTTCACTAGTGGTGTCTCTCCAAAAAAAATAATAACATTCATCCATGCATGGTAAACAAATCACAGCTAGGTAATTGACAGAATAATGCTGAGCAACCCAATGCATATACTAATGATATGGTGTCTAGTGTGAGATTCATTCGGGCATTACAACACGATACATAGACCGTTCCAACCGCATCTATGACTAATAATCCACCTTTCGGTTAGCGTCCGCACCCCTTTCAGTATTAAGTTGCATGCAACCGATTATCGCCTTAAACACTATGTGTAAAGTAAGTAAGTAACATCATCCTTAGATAAAGTACTAATGTTTTATCCCTAGTAGCAATTGTACAACTACAACCTTAGAGATTTTTGTCACTGCCCCAGATTAAATAGAGACATGAAACTACTATTGAGCATAAATACCCCCTCTTGGAGTTACAAGCGTCTACTTGGCCAGAGCATACACATGTAACAGAGAGCAGGCAAGATCATTAAATAGCACACACATGATATATTATGAAGCAATAACTTTAGTACTCAATATTCATTGGATCCCAGCAAACACAACATGGAGAATTACATAAAGATGATCTTGATCATGATAGGCAGCTCACAAGATCTAAACATGATAGCACAAGAGAAGAAAACAACCATCTAGCTATTGCTATGGACCCGTAGTCCAAGGTAGACTACTCACGCATCAGTCCGGAGACGGTCATGGCGACGTAAAAGCCTCTGGGGACGATTCCCCCTCCCGGAAGGGTGTCGGGGAGCAGTTCTGATCTCTCCCGAAGTGGTGTTGACGACGGCGGCGGCTCGGGACCCGTGGAGGAAAAGGTGTTCAACCTTGCTATGTTTTTAGGTCAGGGGGGTTTATATGGGCGAAAGACCTAGGTCGGTGGCCGCCCGAGGCGGCCTCCTCACCCCTGGTATGGCCAGGTTGGGGCCCACGCCAGCAGGTGGTGAGGGCCCCTCGCGGCCTTTCTTCGTCTCGTCTTCGGTTCTTCGCGATGTTGATACGTCTCTAACGTATCTATAATTTCTTATGTTTCATGCTATATTATACCATGTTATTACATGTTTTGTATGCATTTTATATAGTTTTATGCATTTTTTGGGACTAACCTATTAACAAGATGCCACAGTGTCAGTTTCCTATTTTCTGTTGTTTTTTATTTCAGAAAAGTACTTAAGGAAATATTCTCGGAATTGAACGATTTCTTTTCCAAAGTCAGTTTTTCATCGGGAACATTCCCGAAAGTCGAGAATGAGACGAAGTGGGGCGCCGAGGCGCCACCACCACGTACTCGCGCGACCCAGGAGCCAGTCGCGTGAGGACCAGGTGTGGGCCCCTCGGGGCGCCACCTCCTTCGCCCTTTCGCTTACAAATACCCCTTTGGCCAAAAACCCTAACACGGTTTTCATATTTTCTTCCACAGATCCCGAGCGCCGCCGCCATCGCCGACAAGTTTCGGGGGTCAGAAGTCCTGTTCCGGCACCCTGCCGGGACGGGAATTGACCCCCAGAGCCATCTCCATCGACTCCACCGCCTCCACTTCGACTCCATGATGGTTTGTGAGTAGTCCCCCCATGGACTACGGGTTCTTGGTTGTAGCTAGTTGGTACTCTCTCTCCCATGTACTTCAAAACAATGTTCTCATGAGCTGCTTTACATGATTGAGATCCATATGATGTAATCTGTGTTGTGTTTGTTGGGATCCGATGAATTGTTACATTATGATCAGTCTATCTATATAAGTTTGTGAAGTCATTGTTGCTGCAATCTTGTTGTGTTTAATGCTTGTCACTAGTGCACGAGTGGCATGATCTTAGATTTGAGCTCTATATTTATTGCTTAGATTATATCTATAAGTTGTATGCACATGTCATTGTCCGGAACCCGAGGTCCCAAAGTGACAATAATTGGGGCAGCCGAGGGGAATGGTTGTGATGTCAGGATCACATGTTTTCATCAAGTGTTAATGCTTTGCTCCGGTGCTCTATTAATAGAATTACCTTAAATGCCAGTATTTTCCCTAGAGGCCCCGCTGCAAACGGCCTGGCAGGACAAAAGATGTTATGCAAGTTTCTCATTGCGAGCACGTACAACTATATATGGAAAACATGCCTATATAATTAATAATCTGGATATTCTTACTTAATGTTATTTCAATACTGTCAATTGCCCAACTGTAATTTTTTCACCCAACTGTTATTTGAGAGTTACCACTAGTGTAGATAGCTGGGAACCCCGGTCCTTCTGTCATCATCATCATTGCTCTAAAGTTAACTCCACACGAACAACTATTTTCTGGTGCCATTGTCTCTGTGTTACTGTTACTACTGCTCTCGTATTACTGCTGCTTTCACATCACCCCTGTTACTAGTGCTTTTCCAGGTGCAGCTGAATTGACAACTCGGTTGTTAAGACATATAAGTATTCTTCGTCTCCCCTTGTGTCGAATCAATAAATTTGGGTTTTACTTCTCTCGAATACTGTTGCAATCCCCTTTACTTGTGGGTTATCAAGACTATTTTTTGTTGCCATTGCCGGGGATTTGAGCATTCTTCTGCGAGGGGAGTTTTCGCACTTCCAATCTTTTTATTTTGTTATTGTCTTGCTTAGTATTTTTTTTATTACTGTCTTGTTTGCTTAATATCAAAATACAAAAAAAATAGTTACTTGCATTACTTTGTATTTTGGTTTGTTATTTATTTTCAGTTTTGTTGCTTTTGTTATTTCAGTTTGTCTTTATTTTCATAATATTTTTATTTCGGTTTGTTAAGTAATTTGCTAAAATGAGTACTGCTGAGAATACTAAGTTGTGTGACTTTACTAGCACCAACAATAAATATTTTATATGCACACCTATTTATATCTTCCATACTAATTAAGTAACCCATGACTTGCATGCTACATCTGCTCGTTATTTATTTTGCAAAGGGCTGGTCAGACCACTATAATATCAAAGGTTGAGTTTTTCAAAAATATAGGCACTCCTCCATGGTTTGAGATTGATTGGTGGGCACCCGAGGATTCGTCTAGCCATGGTTATGTTAGAAAGGTGGGGAGGAGTGTCAAGGCTGTGAAAGTAAAGAAAGAAAAAAGGAAAATGAATATCATAAAGGCTTGTTTTAAAAAAAAAATCGGAACTACCCCTAACTTGCTTAGTATTGTAGCGTACCTGCAATTTAAATAAGGCAGATACCTGTGTATAGTGCAAATCCCTGGATCGATTCATTTGCACACACAGTTTAAGATGTAATATCACAACAAAGCGTCAATTTTATTACATCGATGATCCAGAATTACAAAATATTTGATACAAGTTGCATAGCATAAAGCTAGCATTGAAAAAGTACACAGCGGAAATACAATAGCAGTGAGTCTCTATAACTTTCATGCTGCCACAGGCGAAAACATGTTGGTTGTAGACTCGAAACCTTTAACGAAACCTCACTCGTCATCTGATCAAATCTGCAATAAGAAAATATTGCAACAACGTGGGTCAGATTCCATTAAAAATGGAGTCTGGCAAGTGACACTATGGTGGACACTTATGGAATAACTCTAAAGCCTATATGCATATTTGGCTAGTGGAGCTCAAGGCTAATTTGCATAAAGCCAATTTTTCCTACTCTTTTGAAAACACTTTTCTTGAAATCGACGAGTATGGCATGAAAACCATAAATCTCATCTTCCCTTGTTCACCCATCAAGTTTTATTTCTGAAGTTGGAATGGTGGAATCCTCCGTTGACGTCCTTGATCAGCTGCTCAAAATTGTCCGTAACCGGGGACACGGCTAAGTACTTAGTTTTACACTCTGCAGAGGTTGTGCACTTTCACCATTGTAACCATTCAACCCAAGGTATCCTTTACACACCATTTGTGATAAGGAAAGGAGAGAATGAGACGAGATCTTTCAGAAGCATTTTCCCTCCCACCTGGCTTGACCCGTTCCACCTAACATCCCCCTACATCTGCTTGTCAAGCCGGAGAGAGTCCACGCAACATAATTGATCAAGCCAGAGCCCATATGGCAATGGCTGCACTAGAAGCAATCGTCACTCGGAGTTCTTCAGATTCCTCTGTTCCTGGGTGGCCATTCACAAGTGTACATACTCCAGGAACCATAGAAATGGACCTGAGTAGCCACTCAACATAAACCATACTACCAATTACCACCCAGGTGTTTCATTCTTAACTTAGTAGAATTTAGATTTTCACAAAACAACATTTGCATAGCATCAATAATTCTACTAAGTATTGCATAGGAACCTAGACACCGGTATAAGGGATTCTACACAGGTTTAGCATAGCAACACATGCATATAAAAATACACTAAGTAATGCATATAAAAATAGGAAGTTTATGAGGTGTGCCACTTGCCTTTGAATGTTGTCGTTGTTCACAACTCTTTTCAACAACGAACGTTTGCTCTCCGTTTAATCTAAACATTAATAGCAAACAACAATACAACAATCAACCAACAACAATCATCAACATACATGCTCATATCAAATGAACAACAAGTTTTATAAAACTCCTAAGGAAAACATGTCATGTATGATATGCAAATTATTTCTAAGGGCTAGAGATGCATGTTATGCTATGAACAATCTCTTAAGTTAATGCAAGGAAAATAGGTGGGTCAAGAATGACTACGGACTAAGGTCTTAAGTTTGATAAAAATACTTTGTTTTATATCATCTTTAAACTTGCACTCTAATGGCTTAGCCATGATGTGCAAAATACCTAGAGAAAAATACTAAGTCATTTGTTCAAGGTGATCAACAATTATTATCAACTCTTTGTAAATTGGACATCCACTATAGTGAGAGAGACAGACACCCGGCCAGCCACTTATTGTGGAACAGGTCTCATGTACGTGGACATGTAAGGTTTGTTTCCAGGCCGCTTCATCCCACTATGCTGCTAGGATCCAACAACTTCAAGATGATAACATCATGATCAAAATTTGCTTAAGTCTAAAAGACAAGATTAGGAAAGAGGGAAAAGATAGAAAGAAAGATGTAGTTGTCCTCCAGTCTTCATCTCCAGACTTGTAACTGTCTTCTGGATGATGTCTTGATTGAGTTCTGGGTAGTCTTGATGAATCTTCAGACTTGGTGATTCTTGTATCCTCGAGGCTGGTCTTGGTTTACTATGAAATCATTCAAAAATTACTCAAAAATATTTTATAACAGTAGCATTAATTTACAAATATTCTAAAGTTTCTAAAACATATTTATTTGTAATTTTTGGATTTATAGATTTAAAGTTATTACTAATATACTCAAATTCTCATTTGAATTTTGAATATTTTATACTAAGTCAAATTTGAATTTTGTCAGATCCAAAATATTCTACATGTCAAGAGCTTTCCAAATATATAAAAATTATTAAATTTGGAGTTGTGGTTAAAAAGTTGTGACAGATCTAAGTGACAGGGGTTTTTCTGCAAAACTGCCAAATAATCTAATGAAAAGAATTTATTTTCTGACGTGGCAGCTGACTGGGATGCTGACTGTGCAGGCCACGTCAGCGCTGACGTGGTTAAGTGGATGAATCTGGATCTTAGATCCAGATCTGACGGACGACAGTGAATCATACCGGTTCGTTAAAATTTCTAATCGTGGCCGCTGAGATCGGATCGAACGGCCAGGATGCAATGACCATACCGTGGCGGCGCTCCGGTGGCCGGCGATGGAGGGGACGGCGGCGCTGCGCTCGGGCGTGGACGGAGGCGACGATGCGGAGCTCCCCCGTACGAACTGAGGCGACGGCGGTGTGCAGATCGTTGCGACGATGTGGATGGTGGCGACGGCGTCGTGTCGCTCTTCCTGGCGCGGCCGGCAGCGGCGGAAGGAGTGCGGCGGCGCTCCGGGAGATCCGGTCGAGCACGGGGCGCTCGACTCACTGCACGAAATAACCGAACGCGGGGCTTAGGAGGTGCGCACGGAGATGACGAGGACAGAGGAGAGGACCAGGGGCTCGGGGAAGGTCTCACCGTGACGGAATCGTGAGAAACGTGGCGGCGGAGGAGACGAACTCCGGCGAGCTCGTACGGCGGCCTGGCGGCGTCCTTGGGGCTAGGGTTTGGGGCAAATGGAAGAGGAGGTCGTGGGGTTTAAATAGGCCAGAGCAGAGGAAACCAATCGCAGAGATTTCGCCGGATTTGGGAACGAGATTCGAGGCGGATTTCTCGGCCGGAGGTTGAAGATGGGCTGACGTCAGCATGACGTCAGCAATTTTTCTTTTTCTATTTTTATTTGTTTAATTCATATCTTTTGATTTAAATATCCAAATGATGTCAAATTAATTTCTAAAAATTTGTAAAAATAATATCTTGCTGTTAAACCAGTTGTGGGTATGTTTTGAACACTTTTCAAAAATAATAATTTAGAAATATTGATTAAAAGTGAAATTGACACTTTATGTTTAATTTAAAACTAGGGTTTAATTAATTTTAATTTTGGCTAAATAAATTATATGAAATATCCATATTCAATTATGTTTGGATTTCAGTTATTTAAACTTGTTTTGCTGAAATCATTTTCTTTATTTTGGCATAATATTAAAGAACAAAATATAAATAATGTTTAGGAAATGTGAAATATAAGGTATTCATTTTTAATTGAAAATAATTTGTGCAACATTATATTTTATTTTATGATAATTCATTTGAAAACTTCATAACAACCTTGGAAAGGATTTTTGTTTTAATTCTATTCTTATTTAGAAGGTATTAATCATTTCATGCTCTGAAAATAAATGAAATTCATTTAATCAAATGAAATGTTTATTTGGCTAATTCATTAATTTGAAATCTATGAAGTTTTAAAGTTATACACTATAGGCTTATAATTTCCAAACTATATTTTGATCTTAGTTAAAGGGATGAAAACCATTTAGCAATTATATACCATTTTGAATAATCTTATATTTATGAATAGATATGACTAAGTGGTTTAATGCAAATACTTATAAAGAACTAATTTATTTAAAATAAAAATGGATTGTAGTTTGTGAAATATTTGTCACATTATATTTTAAGGTTTTTGAATTACAGTGGATAATAAAATGTTTAAACGGTGACATTGGAAATATTAACTCAAGTTTGAAGTCTTTCATAGTTGGTTTCCTTATACATTTAATATTTTATTTTAATAAAAAGAAAAGTTTTAAATTTTAGTGATTTTTGAATATTATAAAATGTTGGGATGTTACAGACTACCACCCTTAAAAGGAATCTCGTCCCCGAGATTCGGAGAAGCTAGAAAGACAAAGCAATTGTTTGATTGAATCTGATAACTCGAGATGTTTTGGAAAATGAAATTTCTGACATGGAAACTTGAAAACTTGACAGTGAATGGTTTTTCTGATTAGAAGGATGAAAAGAAGGATAGTTTGAGATCTCTGTGTTTAAGCGACTGGGTTTGAATTATCTAGGTGGCTACCACCCTTAAAAGAAATTTTTGTGGTCAGTCTAGGAACTTTGTTTAATCTTGTTTATTCCTCTGATGTAGAGCGTACAGAGTTCAAAATACAATGGCATGTGGTGGATACAGAAAGTTTTTAGCACTCACTCTTTCCACTCGGTCCTTGGAGAGATTTATTCTTCTTCAACTCAGGGCAGCCACTGACATAGTGTCCTGTTGCTCCGCATCTGCGACATGTCACGGGACTGATGATTTTCTCGTGTGAGCGGTTAAGGCATTTCTCCTTCATCTTTACTGGGCACTTATCAGCATAATGTCCTTTGCCTTTACATTTGTAGCAAATTACGTCACTTAAGTTCCTCTTCTTCTTCTTAGATGTTTCCAGGGCTAAAATTTCTTCCAAGTCTTGTTTGCCATATTCCATCTCAATTAATGAAGTCCAATCTCGTTTGATGTGACAATTTCGAGCTAGGTGATCTCCTTCACATTTATAGCAACACTTGGAGGTACTTTTGGATTTCTTCGGAAGTGACCTTACTCTTATTTCATTCTTCACCTTAGTATGACCCACAGTCTCATTTTGATGAAGATTTGGTTCAGTATCCTGACCAGTCCTTTTCTCTTTGCAGCCCCATGAATAATGTCCTAGTTCTCCACATGTAAAACATGTTATATGGCTAGTATCTCTTTTGTGTTCCTCCTTGTTTTCTTGTACTTCCACATGCTTCAGGAGATTTTGTTGTATCCCCTTTTTGGCTTGCTGACTGACTTCTTGCACCACGGGGTAGAGTTGATGTTGAGTTGGAACGTGATTTGTTGCTTCACAAAAACAGCAAGGCATCTGACTTGTGGGGCATTCCCTAACTGGATGTTCGGTATGACCATGGGGCCACTCATCAGTGCATTCTTGGGACGTATGTCCTATCTCTCCACAGGTTTTGCATGCCTTTAGTTTGGTCATAAGGGTCCCTTCAAAATCACTATGGTTTTGATCAATCTTAGGCAGTTGGTCATTGATCATCTTCAACAGCTGACTCTGGTTCTCTAATAATAGTTGCATAGTTGTATGCAAATCATTGGTGTTGGCATTGGGGTGAGACATCTGTTTGGTTTAAAAAGCAATGAGTTGAATTATTTGTACTTATGGAGGAATCCTAGTTCAATAAAACAAAACAAGGCAACCAATCTATAACATAATCAATCAACATCTAACAAACATCAAGCAACGAGGTGCTAACACCAAGCAAACAATCTAGTATTGTCATATAGCTAAGTTGATATGATCAATACACTTAACACGATATCGTCATTCTATTTTTGGTGGTGGTCAAATCTACCTCCTTCATGACTGCTTCAAGTTCTTGTTCAACTTTCTTGAATATCTTCGAGGTGTTGGTCGTATCTTGGTTCTTCAGTGGTCTTTCATGCATGTAGAACTTTATGTTGCATCGTAGCTTTTCCACATGAGGCAGCAGAATCAGACTTAGACTATAAGAACATGGTCATCTAGAAAAAGATAAAAGGTTTTCAGAAGGTTGATAGTAGATGAGAATACGAGAGAAACATAGTGAAAAGATTTGTTTTTAGAAAAGTGAAGAAAAATAGATTTTCATTCCTATGGTCAAACCTATTTCTATCCAAACCTAAGGTTTCGAACCTACAGGCAACACAGTGCTCTGATACCATCTGTAGCGTACCTGCACTTTAAATAAGACAGATACCTGTGTATAGTGCAAATCCCTGGATCGATTCATTTGCACACACAGTTTACGATGTAATATCACAACAAAGCGTCAATTTTATTACATCGATGATCCAGAATTACAAAATATTTGATACAAGTTGCATAGCATAAAGCTAGCATTGAAAAAGTACACAGCGGAAATACAATAGCAGTGAGTCTCTATAACTTTCATGCTGCCACAGGCGAAAACATGTTGGTTGTAGACTCGAAACCTTTAACGAAACCTCACTCGTCATCTGATCAAATCTGCAATAAGAAAAATATTGCAACAACGTGGGTCAGATTCCATTAAAAATGGAGTCTGGCAAGTGACACTATGGTGGACACTTATGGAATAACTCTAAAGCCTATATGCATATTTGGCTGGTGGAGCTCAAGGCTAATTTGCATAAAGCCAATTTTTCCTACTCTTTTGAAAATACTTTTCTTGAAATCGACGAGTATGGCATGAAAACCATAAATCTCATCTTCCCTTGTTCACCCATAAAGTTTTATTTCTGAAGTTGGAATGGTGGAATCCTCCGTTGACGTCCTTGATCAGCTGCTCAAAATTGGTAGTAACCGGGGACACGGCTAAGTACTTAGTTTTACACTCTGCAGAGGTTGTGCACTTTCACCATTGTACCCATTCAACCCAAGGTATCCTTTACACACCATTTGTGATAAGGAAAGGAGAGAATGAGACGAGATCTTTCAGAAGCATTTTTCCCTCCCACCTGGCTTGACCCGTTCCACCTAACATCCCCCTACATCTGCTTGTCAAGCCGGAGAGAGTCCACGCAACATAATTGATCAAGCCAGATCCCATATGGCAATGGCTGCACTGGAAGCAATCGTCACTCGGAGTTCTTCAGATTCCTCTGTTCCTGGGTGGCCATTCACAAGTGTACATACTCCAGGAACCATAGAAATGGACCTGAGTAGCCACTCAACATAAACCATACTACCAATTACCACCCAGGTGTTTTATTCTTAACTTAGTAGAATTTAGATTTTCACAAAACAACATTTGCATAGCATCAATAATTCTACTAAGTATTGCATAGGAACCTAGACACCGGTATAAGGGATTCTACACAGGTTTAGCATAGCAACACATGCATATAAAAATACACTAAGTAATGCATATAAAAATAGGAAGTTTATGAGGTGTGCCACTTGCCTTTGAATGTTGTCGTTGTTCACAACTCTTTTCAACAACGAACGTTTGCTCTCCGTTTAATCTAAACATTAATAGCAAACAACAATACAACAATCAACCAACAACAATCATCAACATACATGCTCATATCAAATGAACAACAAGTTTTATAAAACTCCTAAGGAAAACATGTCATGTATGATATGCAAATTATTTCTAAGGGCTAGAGATGCATGTTATGCTATGAAAAATCTCTTAAGTTAATGCAAGGAAAATAGGTGGGTCAAGAATGACTATGGACTAAGGTCTTAAGTTTGATAAAAATACTTTGTTTTATATCCTCTTTAAACTTGCACTCTAATGGCTTAGCCATGATGTGCAAAATACCTAGAGAAAAATACTAAGTCATTTGTTCGAGGTGATCAACAATTATTATCAACTCTTTGTAAATTGGACATTCACTATAGTGAGAGAGACAGACACCCGGCCAACCACTTATTGTGGAACAGGTCTCATGTACGTGGACATGTAAGGTTTGTTTCCAGGCCGCTTCATCCCACTATGCTGCTAGGATCCAACAACTTCAAGATGATAACATCATGATCAAAATTTGCTTAAGTCTAAAAGACAAGATTAGGAAAGAGGGAAAAGATAGAAAGAAAGATGTAGTTGTCCTCCAGTCTTCATCTCCAGACTTGTAACTGTCTTCTGGATGATGTCTTGATTGAGTTCTGGGTAGTCTTGATGAATCTTCAGACTTGGTGATTCTTGTATCCTCGAGGCTGGTCTTGGTTTACTTAGTCTTCATGAGATCTCAGAGGAGAAGAAAGACAGAGAGAAAGACTTAGAGAATAAAAGGGGGTTGGCCTTCTTGAACTTCTTCTCACTTTTCTTCTAAGTGCTTGACATCTTTGGGGTGCTTCCAGAGTCTGTTTTCTTCTAAGTCCTTCATGAACTTCTTCTTGATTTTCTTCTAAGTGCTTCTTCTCCTTGATGATACTTCTGAAGTCTTGTTTTTGGCTAAGTCCTTCTTTGGTCTTCCAGCTCCATGTTGAAGATTACTAAGTGTCTAAGTGTATAGCACTTTTCCCAAAATACTAAGTTTGAAAATAATCCTAACTTAGAGAAAATGGGGAGGAGTTTTCCTATGAGAATAAAATATGCTATGAATGAAATGAAATTTTAAATCACAAGAAACATCAAAATAACTTTTGTGATTTCTTTATAAATATGCATGAATCTATAAATGCAATTCAATTAATTTCTAATTTTGGAAAATATAATAAAAGGAATAATTATAAGATTAAAGTTTCCTATGATTAAATTTTTATAACAAAATTTTATAATTAGTGTTAATAGACAGAGAGCATTTAATTAGATCTATTGCAATTGGATTTAATCAAAATTAATGTTTCTATTAAAAGTTATTTCAAAATTAGTCAAACTATTCAATTTAAACACACAACTATGAAATCATTCAAAAATTACTCAAAAATATTTTATAACAGTAGCATTAATTTACAAATATTCTAAAGTTTGTAAAACATATTTATTTGTAATTTTTGGATTTATAGATTTAAAGTTATTACTAATATACTCAAATTCCCATTTGAATTTTGAATATTTTATACTAAGTCAAATTTGAATTTTGTCAGATCCAAAATATTCTACATGTCAAGAGTTTTCCAAATATATAAAAATTATTAAATTTGGAGTTGTGGTTAAAAAGTTGTGACAGATCTAAGTGACAGGGGTTTTTCTGCAAAAGTGCCAAATAATCTAATTAAAAGAATTTATTTTCTGACGTGGCAGCTGACTGGGATGCTGACTGTGCAGGCCACGTCAGCGCTGACGTGGTTAAGTGGATGAATCTGGATCGTTAGATCCAGATCTGACGGACGACAGTGAATCATACCGGTTCGTTAAAATTTCTAATCGTGGCCGCTGAGATCGGATCGAACGGCCAGGATGCAATGACCATACCGTGGCGGCGCTCCGGTGGCCGGCGATGGAGGGGACGGCGGCGCTGCGCTCGGGCGTGGACGGAGGCGACGATGCGGAGCTCCCCCGTACGAACTGAGGCGACGGCGGTGTGCAGATCGTCGCGGCGATATGGATGGTGGCGACGACGTCGTGTCGCTCTTCCTGGCGCGGCCGGCAGCGGCGGAAGGAGTGCGGCGGCGCTCCGGGAGATCCGGTCGAGCACGGGGCGCTCGACTCACTGCACGAAATAACCGAACGCGGGGCTTAGGAGGTGCGCACGGAGATGACGAGGACAGAGGAGAGGACCAGGGGCTCGGGGAAGGTCTCACCGTGACGGAATCGTGAGAAACGTGGCGGCGGAGGAGACGAACTCCGGCGAGCTCGTACGGCGGCCTGGCGGCGTCCTTGGGGCTAGAGTTTGGGGCAAATGGAAGAGGAGGTCGTGGGGTTTAAATAGGCCAGAGCAGAGGAAACCAATCGCAGAGATTTCGCCGGATTTGGGAACGAGATTGGAGGCGGATTTCTCGGCCGGAGGTTGAAGATGGGCTGACGTCAGCATGACGTCAGCAATTTTTCTTTTTCTATTTTTATTTGTTTAATTCATATCTTTTGATTTAAATATCCAAATGATGTCAAATTAATTTCTAAAAATTTGTAAAAATAATATCTTGCTGTTAAACCAGTTGTGGGTATGTTTTGAACACTTTTCAAAAATAATAATTTAGAAATATTGATTAAAAGTGAAATTGACACTTTATGTTTAATTTAAAACTAGGGTTTAATTAATTTTAATTTTGGCTAAATAAATTATATGAAATATCCATATTCAATTATGTTTGGATTTCAGTTATTTAAACTTGTTTTGCTGAAATCATTTTCTTTATTTTGGCATAATATTAAAGAACAAAATATAAATAATGTTTAGGAAATGTGAAATATAAGGTATTCATTTTTAATTGAAAATAATTTGTGCAACATTATATTTTATTTTATGATAATTCATTTGAAAACTTCATAACAACCTTGGAAAGGATTTTTGTTTTAATTCTATTCTTATTTAGAAGGTATTAATCATTTCATGCTTTGAAAATAAATGAAATTCATTTAATCAAATGAAATGTTTATTTGGCTAATTCATTAATTTGAAATCTATGAAGTTTTAAAGTTATACACTATAGGCTTATAATTTCCAAACTATATTTTGATCTTAGTTAAAGGAATGAAAACCATTTAGCAATTATATACCATTTTGAATAATCTTATATTTATGAATAGATATGACTAAGTGGTTTAATGCAAATACTTATAAAGAACTAATTTATTTAAAATAAAAATGGATTGTAGTTTGTGAAATATTTGTCACATTATATTTTAAGGTTTTTGAATTACAGTGGATAATAAAATGTTTAAACGGTGACATTGGAAATATTAACTCAAGTTTGAAGTCTTTCATAGTTGGTTTCCTTAAACATTTAATATTTTATTTTAATAAAAAGAAAAGTTTTAAATTTTAGTGATTTTTGATTATTATAAAATGTTGGGATGTTACAAGTATGGAAGATGAAAATAACTCTATTACCATTCATTGACAACGACAAACACCGCTCAAAACTTACTTTCTGCTTTGTATGTGATTTCAAAAACCTATAAAACCAAAAGCTCTAGCACATGCTTCTATCCCTGCTTCCCTCTGTGAAGGGCCTATCTTTTATGTTGAGTCAGTAAACCTATCTCCTTCTATCTTAAGCAAGCATTTGAGTTGATTGTGATTCAACCATTTATACATTAGTATTGTTGATCATGTCTTTTATTCTTTCTTGCTTAGCACATTGTTGGCATCTAATGAATTTGATTTTTGGAGTTATGAACTAATAAAGAGGGTTGTTTTATAAACTAAACTCACTATGTTCATTGTTCTCTGACCAAGGACTAAGTTTGCCAACACCAACAAAGGTTTTCTCTATGTACCTTATTGTGATTTTCCTCTACTTGTTACAAGTTGATTTATATGAACGGAGTTGATATCTAAGATGACTTTAACATTTATACATGGGATGCTTCTTGTTTGTATATTTTATATCGACACTTCACTCCATAAACCTGTGGTCATGTTTACCGAGTTCAACTTTCGCTTGGGGACAAGCGAGGTCTAAGCTTAGGGGGAGTTGATACGTCCATTCTGCATCACTATTTTATATCATAATTTACGGCTATTCATTGATATATTTCGTATTTTGAGATGATACTTATGTTATTTCATCTATTTTGCATGATTGATGATCATTGGAGGATGGAACTTCGGACTCTGAATTCTGCTGGAAAAAGCGTCATCGAGATACAATATTTGTGAAGCTCAGAAGATCAAACAAAACACCTGGGAATTATTTTCTCACGATATCATGAAGGAGGCCAAAAGGGGAGCCTAAGGTGGGGCCTAGGGGCCCCACACCATGCCCAGGCGCGGCTCCTGTTGCTGTCGCGCGAGCACCAGGTGGGGCCGCCCTGTCCCACCTCTGGCCGTGCCCTTTCACGTACTTCATCCCCCCGAAAACCTAAGACCCGTACGGTGTCCTGAATTCGTCTTCGCCTCCACCACGAGGCAGAGAAGACAGAGAGAGAAAAGCTCTATGGTAGGTTGCGCTACCGTCGGGGAAATTCCCTCCCGGAGGGGGGAAATCGTCGCCATCGTCACCATCATCAAGTTGCACTCCATCACCATCGCCAACACCACCATATCCACCGCCGACGCCGTCATCTCCATCGGTCCACTCTGTTCCCGCTATAACATCTAGGGCTAAACCTTGTGTATTTGATAGGGAAAACTCTCCCGGTGTTGATTACTCTTGTTATTGATGCTATTGAGTGGAACCGTTGAATTAGGGTTTATGTTCAGATTGTTATCCATCATTATATCATCTCTGATCATGTACCATATGATGTGTTGTGAGTAGTTTGTTAAGTTTTTGAGGACATGGGAGAATTCTATATGTTAGTAGTGAACTATGTTGAGTAATATCTAATGTTTTGATATTTAAGTTCTGGTGCCATTCTTCTAGTGGTGTCATGTGAACGTCGACTACATAACACTTCACCTTTATGGGCCTACGGGAATGCATTGTGTACTCGGTTATTAATTGTGGGGTTGCCGGAGTGACAGAAACCTAAACCCCTGTTGATATTCCGATGCACGAGGGATAGCAGGATCTCAGAGTTTAAGGATATGGTTCGATTTATCTTAATTACTTTCTTGTATTTGCGGATGCTTGCAAGGGGTATAATCATAAGTATGCATTAGTCCTAGGAAGGGCGGTACATTAGCATTGGTTCACCCACACGGCACTTATCCAAACACTAAAGATTAATCATCAATATGAAGCGAAAGAACTAGACATAATTCCTGTTTGTCCTCAACAACGTTTGGTCATCATAAGTAAACAAACTGGCTTGTCCTTTGCTCTCAAAAGGATTGGGTCACTCGCTGCAATTATAATTGCCACGCTCTATTTTCTCGCACTTTATTTATCTGTTATATCAAAGTCTACTGAAAACTTGTATGCTAGTGTTTAAAGTGAAATCCTCATCAAAACCGCTTGTCAACACCTTCTGCTCCTTTTTAGGTTCGACACTCTTATTTATAGAAAGTACTTCGATACACCGCCTATACTTGTGGGTCATTACCTATCATGATCAAGATCATGTTTATGTAATGCTTCATGTTGTGTTTGCTGGGATCCGATGAATATTGAGTACTATGTCATTTGCTTCATAATATATTATGTGTGTGTTATTTATGATCGTGCATGATCTCCTTGCTATTAGATGCTCTGGCCAAGTAGATGCTTATGACTCCAAGAGTGAGTATTTATGCTAGATAGTGGGTTCATGTCTCTATTTAGTCTGAGGGAGTGACAACAACCTCTAAGATTATAGATGTACTATTGCTACTAGGGATAAAATAGTAGTACTTTGTCTAAGGATATTTGTATTACTTACATTACACACTTTGCCTAATGCAATAATCTTTTGCTTGCAACTTAATACTGAAATGGGTGCGGACGCTAACCGGAAGGTTGGAACGGTCTATATATATTGTTGTAATGCTGATACGTCTCAAACATATCTATAACTTCTTATGTTCCATGCTTATAGTATACCAATTAAAACATGTTTTATATACACTTTATACACGTACTGGACTAACATATTAACAAGATGCCACAATGCCAGTTTCTGTTTATTATGTCTGTGTATTGCAGTTTATGCCCGAAAACCAAAGTGCTCAGAAAAATCCAGAAAAATTCCAGAAATTCTTTTTTGCCAGAAGACTAATGGATCCAAAAGGGCAAGTCCAGCTGAGGCCCACGTCCTCCTCACCACGTGCTCGCGCGACAGGAGGTGGGGTGGCACCACCACATGGTGTGGGCGGCTCGGCCACCCCCTCGTGCCGCCCTTTCGCCCATATATTGCCGCCCGACGAAAAACCCTAACGACGGAGTCCTTTTCCCGAGAAGAGTTCCGCTGCGCTGCCGCCACGGAAACCCCTAATTCGAGGGACAGAAGTCCCTGTTTCGGCACCCTACCAGGACGGGCAATTGCCTCCAGCGTCATCTCCATCGACTCCACCACCATCTCCATCGCCGTGTCTGACTCATATGATGAGGAGGGAGTAGTTCTCACCCGAGGCTGCGGGCTCTACCGGTAGCTATATGGTTTATCTCTCTCCCCCATGGTGTGATCTTTATGTGATCATGAGCTTTGTAATCTAGTTGAATATGTGATGTTACTCGCTATCTATTATGCATTATAGAGGTTACTTTAATATGAACTTTGGGGTTATTCACGGTTGTGAAGGTGACAGTGTGTGCACCGTGTGTGATTCCTTTATGACGTTGTGGCGTGTGTTTACTCATACTTGAGGGTGCTGTTATAGCCCTACACAGTGAATGGTGTTTATCATCCAACATGAGAGTGTTTGAGAGTAGTATTTATTTATTCAACTTTCTGATGTCATTGTTAAGAGTATCTGATACGTCTCCAACATATCTATAATTTCTTACGTTCCATGCTTATATTATACCAATTGCTACATGTTTTATATACACTTTATATTGTTTTTATGCATTTTCTGGGACTAACCTATTAACAAGATGTCATAGTGCCAGTTCCCTGTTTTGTGCTGTTTTCGGTTTCAGAAAAGTTGTTAAGGAAATATTCTCGGAATTGGACGAAACAAAGTCCGAAGTTCCTATTTTTCCGACACGTCTAGGAGTCCGAAGGGGAAACAAAGAAGGGCACCGAGGGGCCCTCACCGTGTGTGGGTGCGACCCCACTTCTGGCCGCTACGGCACGTGGTGAGGAGCCATTGGGGATCCACCGACTTCGCCATTTCGCCCATATATTTCCCCCCAACGAAATAAGACCTAACCGATAAGCCTTTTCCCGAGAAGAGTTCCGCTATGCCGCCGCCATCAAAGACAAGATTCGGGGGGGACAAAAGTCACTGTTTTGTCACCCTGCCGTGACGGGGAATTGCCCCCGGAGCCATCTCCATCGTCGTTGCTGACTCCTAGGATGAGGAGTAGTTCTCCCCGGGGCTGCGGGCTCTACTGGTATCTATGTGGTTTATCCTCTCTCCCATGGTGTGTTCTATATGTGATCATGAGCTTTGTAATCTAGTTGAATATGTGATTTACTCTTTATCTATTATGCACTCTAGAGGTTACTTTAATATGAACTTCGGGGTTATTCACGGCTGTAAAGGTGACAGTATATGCACCATGTGTGATTCCTTTATGACGTTGTGGTGTCAGTTTACTCTGACTTTGAGGGTGCTCTTGTAGCCCTACACAATGAATGTTGTTTGTTATCCAACAAGAGAGTGTTTGAGAGTAGTGTTTATTATTCAGCTTTGATGTCATTGTTTAGAATATCCACCGGTGAAGTATGATCCCTAGACCTTCTTTCTAAGCATTGAAACACCGTTTACAACAAGTTCTGCTACATGTTTGCTTGCTGCCATTTTTATTTCAGATTGCAATTACTACTTATAATCATCCATATTACTTATATTTCACTATCTATTCGTCTAACTAGTGCATCCATACATCCGACAAGTGTATTGGGTGTGTTGGGACACAAGAGACTTCTTGTATATTAATTGCAGGGTTGCTTGAGAGGTATATCTTTGACCTCTACCTCCCTGAGTTCGATATACCTTGGGTGATTCACTTAAGGGAAACTTGATGCTGTTCTACAAACCTCTTCTCTTGGAGGCCCAACACTGTCTACGAGAATAGAAGCGTGCGTATACATCTGGTACGTCCATTTTGCGTCACTATTTATATCATAATATACTGTTATTCATTGATATATTTCATATTGGGAGATGATACTTATGTTATTTCATCTATTTTGCATGTTTGATGATTATTGGAGGATGAATCACCGGAGTATGAATTCTGCTGAAAAAAGAACCGTCAAGATACAATATTTGTGAAGCTCATAAAACAAAACGAAGCATCTGGAAGTTCCTATTTTGCCAGATGACGGAGGGAGCCATGTGTGTCCTGTGAGGCCACCCTGGCCCACTTCTGGCGACGCCCCTTCATGTACTTCATCCCCCTGAAAACCTAAGGCACGGGGGTTAGACAGAAACCATCTCCGGTAGGGAGAAATCTGGCGGGGAAATCCCTTCCCGGAGGGGGGAAATCATCGTCATCGTCACCGTCATAGAGCTGCACTCCATCACCATCATCAACACCACCATATCCACTGTCGACGTACACCGTCACCTCCATAGTTCCACTCCGTTCCCGCTGTAACATCTAGGGCTGAATCTTGTGTATTTGATAGGGGAAACACTCCCGATGTTGATTACTCTTGTTATTGATGCTATTAAGTGAAACCGTTGAATTAAGGTTTATGTTCAGATTGTTATCCATCATCATACTACCTCTGATCATGTTCCAAATGATGTGTTGTGAGTAGTTCGTTTAGTTCTTGAGAACATGGGAGAAGTCTAGATGTTAGTGAACTATGTTGAGTAATATTTAATGTTTTGATATTTAAGTTGTGGTCTTATTCTTCTGGTGGTGTCATGTGAACGTCGACAACATGACACTTCATATTTATAGGCCTAGGGGAATGCATTGTGTATTCGAATATTAATTGTGGGGTTGCCGGAGTGACAGAAAACTAAACCCCCGTTGATATCTTGATGCATGAGGGGTAGCAGGATCTCAGAGTTTAAGGTTGTCGTTATATTTATCTTAATTACTTTCTTGTATTTGCGGATGCTTGCAAGAGGTATAATCATAAGTATGTATTAGTCCTACGAAGTGCGGTGAAGTAGCATATGTTCACTCACACAACACTTATCGAAACACTAAAGATTAATCATCTATATGAAGCAAAAGCACTAGACAGAATTCCCGTGTGTCCTCAGGAACGTTAGGTCATCATAAGTAAAGAAACTAGTTTGTCCTTTGCTCTCAAAAGGATTGGGCCACTCGCCGCAATTATAATTGTCGCACTGTATTTATTCGCACTTTATTTATCTGTTATATCAAAAACTCCTAAAAACTTGCCTGCTTGTGTTTACAGTGAAATCCTCATAAAAATCGCTTGTCAGCACCTTCTGCTTCTTGTTGGGTTCGACACTCTTATTTATCGAAAGTACTACGATACACCCCCTATACTTGTGGATCATCAACATCAAGCTATTTTCTGACGCTGTTGCCGGGGAGATAAGTGTTGAAAGCTATCTCTTTTAAATTCTGCAGTTATTACTTTTTGTTTCTTGTTTTTTTACACTAGTTAGGCTAAATGAAAAAATTAGAGATCTTTATGAAATTTATAGCCGCGCCGCCCTGTGCCCCCAAGGGCGTCGCTCTACCCCCCGAGACACGACGTTGGAAAGCACCTCTCCTTCCCAACTGCCGAATGACGAGAAGGGGGCCGCTACCGCCGCCGGTGAGGGCAGCGGCGGCGGCCAGAGGTGGATATGGTGGAGGTGACGGCTAGGGTTTGGTGGTGGAGGGGCCTCCAGAACCGCTCGGGAGGGGAAGATGGAAACAGATAGAAATTCCATGGTTGCTCATCCCACGCTCTACATAACATAGTACATCCATTATTATTAAGCAACAAACCAAGTGCAAACTAACATTATTACATGTGATTTTTCCAAAAGATTATTATCCCACACAACCACTAGGTCCACCATAAAAGCACTTGACCTGATCAACGGGACTGACAGAGTAACATTTCTCATTGCTCACATCAACAGGCAAGTCTTCCGTGATAGGCGTGCTCCTCTCTTCCTGATCAATGTATTGAAGATCGGTAAAAGAAGCGGGACGACCTGGCCCAGCACCCTTTGGATTGACACCACTTCCCATTGGAGGAGTTTGTAGTGCCCTGTTTGAAATCACAAAGGCACCAAAGTTGACCATATTTGCATGATCTGCCATGTATGTGAACAATGATCTCGGATAGTATCCCACCGCTGTAGGAACACTATTGAACCCGTAATAAACCCACCAGTCTCCAGATTTGTTTTCCTGCCATAGAGTTAAATTTAGCACACATGAAAATATTTAAGAACTTTGTTATGAAAATGCAATGGTCGATAATGTTTTTTTCCACACGTAGTGAAGCTCACTCGTGTTTGTGTTATGCTTTGACTACATAGGAAGTCTACAATAGATCTTGTTGTCGCCATTACAAGAAATATTGCAGCATTGTCTACATACCAGTAAATTTTAACCATGAAATAATATTGTGTGACAAAAGCTTGAATCTAATTTCTATTAAAGAAATATAAGGCAAATGTAACGGTCACCTTCAACAGTCTGATAGTGATATTTTGTAGTTTTCCATCACCAACATCAGAAACAGGATGGATGAGTCCACCCGGTGATATAGTAGCTCCCTTAGCTCGTACGAATCCAGGACAATTCAAGTTATAGCACCCAGTTTCATCCGCTCCATCCCTCTGTTGCATATATGTTCATAGGTGACTCTAATTGTATGTACATTTCACATACGAGCATGAGTACTTGTACGAAATTATCACATACCGTCCAGTGGGTAAAGAAGTGAGTATGAGAGTCACCATAGAGTTCTGGAAAAATCTGTAGAAAATGGATACTAATTAGGAAATGGTCGAAAGTTCTTTAATATAGGAAATTATGAACATATTCTTTATTTGTGGGGGTAGTAGGGCCTGAATAACACTTTTTTTTTGTTAAAATGGTCAAAAATTGGCTAGGGGGAGGTGTGAATAACATATTTGGGTTAAAATGGTAAAAAAACAATGACTAAATCTCACTGCAAACCGTTAGTTTTGTTTTTGGAAGAAAAGAAACGGGGAAGGCCCAAAATCAAGTTTGTTTTAAGAAATAATTAAGAAGCGAAATCCGCATGTGTGAGTACTCAAGTCTGGGTGGCTGCTAGGTTGTAATCCACTTCCCCAGCCTGACACGAGTAGAAAAAGGCTTATAGGATGATCTTTTTTGTGAAACACAAAAATGCATCTGCTTTTCTGTGGCGCACCCCATGATGCGCTACCGAATGTCGACTTTTTGTGGCGCATTAGTTCGGGTGTGCCATAGAAATATGACTTTCTGTGTCGCATGGACTCAGGTACGCCGCAAAAAGTCGACATTCTGCGGCGCATCAGATGGGTGCGCCATAAAAATTGGACATTTTGTGACGCATCAGGTGGGGTGCGCCATAAAATGTCTGCACTTTCTGTGGCCCAGAATTTCTGCACATAGATCCCACACACCCCCTGGATCGCCTTTACAATTTTACGGCAAAAAGAAGAAAATGAAAAATTGTTAAAAAAATTCCATCATTTCAAACATGGTTAGGTATTGTCTACTTCGTGTAGCATATTTGAAATATGACTTTTGACCTTTTATACAAAATCACTATAAAGAAAATCAAAGCGGCCATAACTTTTGCATACGACATCAAAAAAATGTGTTTAATACCTTAAAAAAACCTAGAAAAAATCGAAAAATGCCCATGGGGCAAGGATGCGCATCAGAATTGTTGGGCGGTATTTTTTTTCGAAACGGAGCAGCCAACTCCCCCTTATCCTCTTCCCTTCTCTCATTTCCTCCTCCTCTTCTCCACTTCTCCTCTCCACTTCTCCTCTCCTCCACTACCCTTCTCCTATCCACTTCTCCTCTCCTCCACTTCCCTTCTCCTCTCCCCTTCTCCTCCACTCCACCAACTCCGTCGACTTTGACGGCGACCTCCTCCTCCGGCGACTTCGACGACGACCTTCTCCTCCGGCGACCACCACCACCTCCTCCGGTGTCTTCTTCCTCCTCCGGCGACCTCCTCCGGTGACCTCCTCCGGCAAGCTCCTCCTCCTCCACCCACTTACGACGACCTCCTCCTCCTCCGACCATGGGCTCCGACGAAATTCCGGCGAAAAACGGGCGACGTCATATCCAGATTTGGATCTGACCGCCATTTTTTTTAATTCAAACAAAATTAGTGGCGCACCTAAGTATGTGCACCGACCATGCCCAATTGGTGCGCCACTAATAGCCCTTTTTCCACTAGTATGGCTTCTTATATGATTAGTAGCTAGTTTCATATCATATCACAATGAAGCAAATGTGTTGCTTACCTGCCATCCTGCTTGGACTGAATTCACGCTTGACTCTGCACCATCTCCGGTGTGGACAACCCAAAGTCCCGTTGTACTCAGCTGGCCGGGTTTCAGTGTGTGACCATAGATATCCATGGTCGCATGTATGCCATAGTAAATGTCAATGGGGCTCACGTGTAGTGCAACCTGCATTGTGAAAACGTTAAAATAATTAGCAATACTAATGACTGGAGCAAAAATACGCAACTGTTACAGTAACATCGTAAAAGTGTATGAATGCGAGACCTGCAATTTTTCAAAAACTATGGCTGACTCTTTGCTACAGACACACAAAATCGCTTGATATATGTTGTTCATGCGCCTTAAGTTACAATATTACTAATTGAACAAATAGAATATGTATCTTGTACATATGGTTACATCATTGTGTTTATATGTGTCGTCTATTGAAAATAATTAATGACGATTCACTTCTTATTTAAGAGTAATAATATCCAAATTAATACGCATATGCAAATCAACCTTAGATAGTCCTAGTGGGGAGTATATAGTGGTATCATGCATATGATATTACTCTATGCTACTATGTTAATATTGGGTGGTAACATATATGTAGTATCATATAATCATGCATTTTTTAGGTTGTAGACTCATCTTATCTTGAAATCCACTATGTTACGGTATCTACCTATGATACCATCACCACTTCTCTTCTCATTAATTACTTGTTACATCATCATTTTTACCTATATGGCACTTATGTTACTACCTATGATACTCCCACTATGACTAGTCTACACCCATGCATGCAATTAATCAATGCAAATATCCATGTAGTTATCGTAACTTAATGTGAAGTATTTGTGTAAGGAAAGTCCAATAGCTACTTAAAAGATCCTATTGAGAATTATAGGGGAGTTTGAGATAGGGGGAAAGTTAGGAAATGCCAAATTTCAATGCATATCTATAAATCACAAAAGTATGAGACATAAATAGGAAGTAAACTTATGTATGTTTTTATTTGAAATGACATGTAATATAGCACTATATGGGAAATATCTAGTTTTCATGAGATACGCGTCCTCCTCGCGTCGCCCCTCCAGGCGACCGGGGGGGGAACCCTAAAAAAGCCTCCGCCGCCACCTCTATCCTCCTCGCCCCCCTCCCTCGTCGTCCCCGGAGGCGGCTGCCGGCCCGTCGATGAAGGGGGCGGCGGGGATCTGCTTCCCGCGGCCCCGCGCGCCGCATCTCGGAGGATGCTGCGGCGCCGGTCTACCCCGTCCCCGTGCGGCGGCGGCGGCGGCGGCGGCGTCCCTCGCGCTCGCGCGCTCCTGGCGTGGTGGCGACGCGTCGTCGCGCCCGCCTCGCGTCGTGGTCGAGGACGCCGGGAGGCTCCGGTGCTCGGCCGCTGGATCTCGGCCGTTTGGACGGCGAGGTCCGCGGCGAGCGGCGCAGCCCGTGGAGGTCCCTGTCGTCTCCCGCCTGCCTGGCGGACCTCCGTAGGCTGCGGCCCGATGGGCCGGGCGCTCCTTCGTCGTCACCGGTGGTGCTTCTTCCTGCCCTCCGGTAGCTGTTGCGGTGGCACACGTGGAGTGCGCCGGCGCGTGCTGCAGGGCTGCGGCCATGGTCCATGGTGGATCCCGGCCACGGGCAGCGCTAGTCCGACCTTTCAAGCATGGTGCTCGATGGGTGTGTTGGTTGGCGTTGCGTCCGGTGGCCTTGGTTGAGGTGGTGCCTGTGATGATGCCTGAGACCGCCGACAGACTCCGCGAGGTGTGGTTGGTTGCGGCGGTCATTGGTGTGGATCGTCTGCCATCTTTGTAGTCTGCTCAAGCTCCGGGTGAGAACCCCCGCAACAACTTCTTCGTTGCCAATGGCAGCGGCGCTTCTGTGTCGTTTTTCTTGGTGAAGGTGCCGGTGGGAGCTCGAGCAGCTACAGTTTGGCCTCCGGGTGAAAACCTAGGATCCCGCTTGTCGGGTCGGATGACGGTGTTGTGTACACAACACTTTCTCCTTGGAGACGTCGTCTTGGAGACCAAATAGAAGGATGGCTTCTGTCCCTGCGTGTGGTGTTGGTGCTGCGTCCGGTGGTGTTGGTGCGGCCAGCTTGGGGCCGATGGCGGTGTTTCTAGCTTCGGCTGGCCTTTGCGTGGTCTCGGCCACTTGGATGTGCTTGCCCAAGACTCTCCGGTGGTTGCTGTTGCGGTGTGGAAGCTTCGTGCTCTTGGTGGCGTCTCGATTCACCTTTGCTCAACGACGGGGCAATGTATGTCTCCCCCACCTGCTTGTCGTCTCGACCTCCGTGGCGGAGCTCCCTGTCTAGGTAGTGATAGGTGCTAGGCTTGTCACTAGACAATGATGATGGCGGTGCTCCTCAGTTGTGCCGTGGAGTTCGAGTCGCACGCCGGTGCGGTGCGTGAGGCTGATTGCGAGCCTTAGCATTGTGATCCCTTGGCTGCACCCCTCGCCTCTTGTTACTCTTGGCGGCTCTTGCTTTTCCTTTTCTAGTGGTCTTTTTTCCTGTATTTTTCTTTGTTCTCTCTCTCATGTATCCCCTGTAAAATTGCTATTCTGTTGTAAGAACATGGCCCGCCAGGCTTCTTTCGGAAATATAACAAGCGGTGGGGAGCAATCCCCCCCGTTATTCTCGAAAAAAAAGTATGGTATAGATGATTTAGGATCATCTAAGCAAGTATAGGTCAATGGATAATACTCACATTTGTTATATCACCAGGATCAGAACTTTCTCTTGGATTTATTGTCCCAGTGATGTTGGACTTCAATCTTATTGAATTCCTTTTGACTAAACCATATAACTCATCTTGTCCAGGCGAATCATCATTTTCCTTGGAGGACAAATGGGAATATAACATTAACAATGAAATAATGAAGTGGTCCAATGTAGAGTCAGCAAATTTAAGCCAGTATTAGTTTTGAAGCTAAAAATTCAATATCTCGTATGCTAGTAACTATGACACAAGTGTGGAACATGTCTATTTATTTGCTTAATATCATAATTGGTGATTAAAAGTGTAGTTTCCGTAGCTTGATGGCAAACAATGACCATAATTAAGAGTGTATAGATTTTCAGTCCATGCATGTATACTGACTCGTGGAGGAAGATGTTCCCTTTTTATATAGTTCTAATGATTAATTTTTGCCATTGTGACATATGCCACTAATCCAGACGAACCAAGAACCCAACCAAGACTAAGAGAAGATTACACAACCTAGTAACGATTCGTCCCTCCTTTCTCACAAGTCACAATTCACATGACACAACCACCTCACGTTGACCTTGCCGCTTTTGATCATACAAAGACAAATGCGGTGATGGCTACAACAAGTAGCGCTAGGAACAAGGATAGTGGTTTGCATTCCAAATCTTACAACTCATTTGAACTGGGAGAGGGAGCTTACGGTGACATTAAGAGTTAGCCTAACATTAGTTAGACCTTTAAAACCTCGACACTGTTAATAGATCTCTGCTATCACCTCAAGTACACGAAAGCCTTACAGATCCAAACCATTTATACCCTCTGTTACTACTTACCTAATCCTAACTATTCCTATTGTTTAATTAATCTACAATCAGGCTGGGGGCCCTTTTCTAAGAAAAGATTACAGGATCTATAATCCACGTAAAATATGAGTCTCCTCTTCAATACACATTGTTCACAGAAAAAATACTGAAATTTGTAAAACATACCAACATTTACCTGTTGAATAGTAGGGGACAGTCGAGCACCTTCATTTTGTTGCGCAAGAAAAAAGAAAAATAGAGAACTTGCTTGCAGCACTAGGCCAAGTCTAGACATTTTGGTTGAAGGATGAAGACCACGACATATTTTGGGCAGCTTCTTTATATAGACCCGATGAAATGGTTGAAGGAGATACAGACAAATCTTGTAAGGAGGGCTTAATATGGATTTTATATTCTAGAAAACTGACTTAATTTTGTGGGATCACTAACTTCTTCATAGCAAGACACGCCCCATCTTGTCATTTTGTGAGTATATTTTCAGATATGTTAAATTTTTGTTTAATGCTTGTAGCGTACTAGATATTAATTTACAGGATACTGCTAAAGATATTTATCTGTTTCTTAAATGCATGAAGATACACTAGAGATATGTTATATCTTTATTTAATGCACATGATGAATAAAGTAACATAATAAATGATGCAACTAAATGTAGTACATTACTCCAAAATTGATGGTTACTGAAGGGGATCGTGTGCAGAAAACAAAAAAAATCCTATCAACGATATCCTTGGACTAGCCAAGATCTACACTATGCAGATATAGAAGTACGGCGGAAGGACGACGGCCTCCGAAGCTCCAGTCCAGGACGAGCAGCGGAAGACTTGGACCGGAACACCAGCAGCGCGGCAGCGGGCTATGGTGGAAGAGATCCTGGGGGGGACTCTCTCTCCCCCCCCCCCCCCCCCCCCCCCTCATGGGCCTTCTTTCCACCTGAAGGCCCATTTAGGGAAACCAGCCTTTAAAAATTCGAAAATAAATATATAAAATCATATTTAATCATTAATTACACTAATTAATATTAAACATATTATATATAATTTATTCTAGCTCCGAAAACACTTTCGTCGCTGCCCGATCTCCATCGGACCATTCCCGGGACGTTCCCGGTGATCTCTTTCCTTTTCAGTTGTCTTGTCGAAACCCCTTAAGTGTGTTACCCTAGCGGTTCGATATAATAACAGGTACGATCAAGACTCCTCTATGATCGACCCCATGAATTAATCCCTGTGATATAACGAATGACTTTCATCTATCAAACCTGGACGTCTAGTCTTAAACCCTTTGTCATGGCGATACTTAGCGTGTCCGAGCATCATTCTCAGATATCTCCATACCTAGCATGATCTCGTTACCGACATCGATATCTTCTACTCGTCTATGATATTATGTCAGCTGGTGACCTAGTCACATGTTTGCAAACTCATTTGACATAATCTCACCGAGTGGGCCCTAGAGTATCTATCCGGCTATGCGGACTGACAAATCCCGTTGTTGACCCCTCGTCTCAACTACCCCCTTCCGATACCCAAAAGTATCACCGTTATTGTCACACTATATAAGTTATGAAGTTTGGTGCGATCAAAGCATCTTTCAGGGATAACAATAAGAGTTGATCTCACGGTCTTAAGGCGTAATGACTATGTCCTATAAATACTGGGCATGTCCATCACATCGTTACTCCTAACGATATGACTTCCATTGCCGACCGGCGCCATGCCCTATGATCGGAAAACCTCGATCATCAATCGCGCAACGAAACTAGTCTTAGTAGAGGCTACTAGGGACCTGGTTGTTTATCTACCACACCTGTATTAATGTTTCCGCTTAATACAGTTATAGCATGGTATAAAACATATAATGAACGATTGGGATATTGCCAATAAACTATGTTTATTAAGTGCCTCTAGGGCATATTCCCTTCAGTCTCCCACTTGCACTAGAGTAACACTTAATCTAGTTTACAACTTGGTAAAAGCTCAACACCCATAGCATCTTGGTGCCTGCTCGCCTCGTGGAAGAGGAATACAGTCAATAGATCTCACACATTGAGACCTATATGTGATTTGCAACACTTCTATGTCATCTAGTTTGACATCATCCCGTATCTTACGATGACGGTGAAATATATCCTAGTGAATGGAGTGAGACTCGAGCATTCGCGTAGCTTGGGCCTTAAAAGTCTAAGAGATCTATTAAGGGGACCACCTACGCTCGGAAAACTACTCAGTCCAATCACACTTGCTACTTCTGAAGTCGCGATATATTTATATACCTATGTAGATTGTGCGACAGTGCATTCATATGCGACTTCGCAAACTAACCATGTCTATCTTCAAAATAAAGGACATCTCCTATATGAGATTTCTAGTCGTATGGGTCAGTGTAATAACTTGCATCATCGTAACCGCTTTACGGCAAGTTGTCATTCCACTCTTACCCTTTACTAGAAAACCTATCTTCAGTTCTTATAGACACTGAAGAATAAACTTAACGTTTGTTCACTGATCCACACAAGGATCACTCTAGAACCTGTTCTTCAACCAAGAACTCGGGTCACACTAAGTCGAGCTTTCAGTCTGATAGCATCTATGTCTGATACATAGGTAATGTCGAACATCATTTGCTATAACTGAAAATGCCAAGATAAACTTAATATTTTACCTAGTCATACAAGCAAGAACCTCTTTCTTTGCTTGTCCTATTCTGAAACACTTCAGAATCTTGACTAAGGAAATATTCCGACATAATGTTATTAAGCCCCTTACGACCTATACAATTATAAATCGGATGCCTAATACTCCTAACTTCATTTCATAGAAAATTTAATCACTTAAATAATCCTTTACACTCTACTAGAGGATCTGTGTCATTCAATATGTCGATACATACAAAATCACGAATGACACCTAGCTCCCACTCAAATATGCCTTCCGCATATAAGATCAAGGAAAAGCTACTTAGCTCCCACTCAAATATGCCTTCCGCATATAAGATCAAGGAAAGCTACTTTGCTCCCACTCACTTCTTTGCAAATGTAGGTTTCTTCAACTATTTTGGACAACTCCAAAATCTTTTGATCACATTATCAAAGTGAAGATTCCAGCTCCGATATGCTTGCTTCAGCCCATGAATGGACCACCGAAGTTTGCATACATGTTTAATTAGCATCCTCAGGATCACCAACTCTTTCTTAATGATACTATTAAGAAACATGGTTAAATCCTTATTCATCTATCAATTTCTCATTCGAAATTATAGTGATTGCTAAACGACCAAGAATAGATTTAGGCTTCGCCACTTGAGACAAACTCTCATGTGGTATGTCGGAACTGTTTCACGACAAATCGAATCTGCTCAATGTCTACTCTCTCATAAAATTCCATATACTATTAACATCCTAGATGCCATCAAGAAGATCTCCCAAGTCAATACCTGGTAATCGTACATGGATTTTATTTCGGATCATAAATGACTCATAGTCATTTCTCGGACTTAGGTTCACCATCTCTTCTTCGTAGTTTGTAGGTCTATCATATTCCATTAATATGACCTTCATAACAAGATTTTCATAACACACAGTGTGGAACACAACCTCGTATGCCTACGCTCTTAGTATGAGCTCAGAACATCATGATCTTGAATCATCAGCTTTTTCAAGCTGTGGAGCCTGACACCGAAAACACTTTCGATTGCGCCACTCTGATGTCTGGAGAGGAAGTTCACCAACTTCGTCTTGCTCTACTTTCTTTCTCACTTACACCTTCGGACAAGAAACTATTTCTTTCGCAAGGTATATCCCGGCAAAGATTTTGCCTATGTCGTGAGACATGTACCCAACTAACTCTTTAGGTAGGGTATACTACAAAGATTAATCCATTTTAGATTCGATTACATCGAAACACTAAATTGCTGAAACGACAATCCAGGCCCAAAAGCCATGCCATCACTCGTATGGTATTGTCTCCATGGATTCAAATGGTTTCCCTATTTGCTAACGTGAGTGTTTACGTTTCTACCATATGACTCTAATGATCACAATAATTGGTAAGAGATTTATTTACCACACACTATCCAATAGGGTGTAATTGCGACGTCCTAACACACCATGACACTATGGTGTTCCATGCGACGTAATTTGTGGAACTCTTCTCACAAGTCTTCCAATGATGTGCCAACATTATAACTCAAATCTTCATTCCTCGATATGCATCGCGGGAATTTGATTTTCTTGTTAAGTTTATTTCCTACTTCATTATGGACTTGTTTGATTGAATCAAAATTTCCAGGCCAACATTCCCCGAATGGATATCCATATATCTATTCAAATGTTCATGAAGTCTATGAAATAAAGACTTCCACTATACGTTAAAGTACTTCATTGATTCACATACACCGAAATGCACGATTCTCAACAAGCTATACTCAAAACGTTCAGCGAAGTTCACGAAATAAAGGTCTCCACTACCCGTCAATTACTTCATTGAACCACATACATCTCTATGTATGACTATCAATAAGTTATGTGCCCGCTTTCCGAAAACGGTGTCAAAGTTATTTTGCAAGTGTCAAAAGATCAAATCTTAGAACTTGTAGGTCCATCCAGTGTGGAGCTAATGCATATAACATTGACATGACTAAACGGTAGTGCCACACATATGTGGTGTCTTTATTAAGTTTGTATCCTTTGGCATTAATATTATGAATGTGGGAGCTTCTACCATCTAAATTCAAATCGACATATGATCATTACTTCATAAATATAGGACACCAATTTGTCACTATCATGTATGAACAAGTGTCTCGTTAGAGGAGACACACTTGTAACGATCATACTAACAGGCGATCATAAAGAATTTACCCAAATGGTAGATCTAGAGGGAGAGTGTCTATGGCCATCACAACAACTTGATTGCCATTATCAACACGCAATGTCGCCTCATCCTTTCAAGCTACTCAAGCAGTAAACCTGGTTTTTCACAAAACATGACTAGTTCAAAACTTAGTCACTACTGCGAGTACTTGCTTAGCTAAAACATTCATAACATGTATATCATATATACACCATCATCATTGATGACTTCCGGCGATCTGTTTCATCTTCTTGATACTTCCACCGTAATCAAGAACCATGAAGGTGAATGATTCCCCTTGCATGACATAGTCTATGACAGAGGATTTGCACTTGGCAACGATGTCTGTCATCCAGTGATCGAGTTGAGCGAGGCGTCTCAATGTTCATCAAGTATGAACATATGTCATTAAGCATGACCGCCACGTGCTCCCTCAATGTGTGCATTCTCTTCCATCTTCGTTGAGAAGACAATCTGTCAACGCACTGATAAACTTCATCAACCCAACTTTAGGGGTACCCCGAGTTTTAGCGACCATATCATATGTTCGCGATCCAACAACTCGTACCCACCGATGGTTCTCTATGGTAAAGATCATAGCATACACTGGACTATGATGATATCATCCGCACAAAATCCGATAATCAAAATTATCTTTTGTTAGCGGAATCTTCGGGTTTATCTCCTAGCGAGTATTGTAACACAAAGAGCTAACGGTTTAAACAAGGAGTATCCTCAAGCTAAAGCATAAAACTATGAAGTTTGGACCCAACCTTTTAAGTTTCTCAATCACAGGAATACGCCTAATTTGAAAAAGATGCTATCACAATGGTTAATATCTACAAAGGTTTGCAAAACAGACTATGTTCATTATATTCTGAGTTCTAGTATTTTAGAAAATAACTATCCGAACTCCCACTCAAACGAACATCCCTCCAGGTCGTTTAAACGATTACACGACCCCAATCCATTGCACCACCCCTCATCATCAGAGCCGGCGGCACAACTTCAAGAGTAGACAAAAGTCCGCCACACCAATTTTGTGACTCGTGCTCGACCTTTCGGTCTCCCTGTTCCGAGGCCATATTTCTGAATATGCTAGGCTCGCCACCAAAAACCTCCACGCTGACGCTTGTGCAACATGGCTTACACCCACTGTATGCGAACGACGAGATGTCTGACACCCGATTATCACGGCCTGCCTCATAACGTAGAACTTTCTTGGTGGTGCGCGTTGGAGGGAGAACACTAGTGGTATTTTGAAGGGATCATCTTATATAGCTACCGCCGTGTAACTAATGTATACTATACACACAATCACACAATATAAGATGCACACAAAACATCAAATGTAATGCAATGTGATATAGTCCATCGCGCCATGGTCTTCTTGGCGCCCGCAGTTTATAAACAATTTAATAAACCTACCTTGACCATATCACATAGCCCCTGCAAAATAAAGTTAGACGCTTCTACTTTATCTTTTGCATATTTACGAACCTTATCACATAGCCCCTACCGCCGTGGCTTGGGGCTTTCGTAAATAGAACCGCTTCATACCTACGAACCTTATGACCACAACAACGATCCAATAATTGCATGTTTAAACATCCCTTTCAGGCCCTCCATTGAAAATGCAAGACCAACTAAAGAGAGAGAAATAGGCACCCGCCAGCCACAGATACGATACAAGCCGTATGTCAGTAGTGGAACCAGTCTCGCGTAAGCGTACGCGTAAAGTCGGTCCGGGCCGCTTCATCAACTTGATGCCGCTGGAATCACAAGTGCACGCTAGAGGGTAGCAAATAACAGGAACGGTGCCCCCGTGCAGAACACGGGTTCTGACAGCGTACAGCTATATCTACGATAGATCGGCTCTGATACCACTGAAGGGGATCGTGTGCAAAAAACAAAAAAATTCCTAGCAACGATATCCGTAAACTAGCCAAGATCTACACTATGCAGATATAGAAGTACGGTGAAGATCGGAACACATACCCTCGTAGACCGAATAGCGGGGATTACGCTCCCGCACAAGCGTTGACGATAAAGACGACGTAGCCGACCTCTAGGTCGCGGAGAACTCGGCGCGACGAAGACGACGAAGATGACCCCGAGGTCGGGTGGAGGAAGTAGGCCTCCGAGTACCGCTAGCGCCGCACCTTGCAGGGCGTCACACACATACGGTGGAGACGACGGCCTCCGAAGCTCCAGTCCAGGACGAGCAGCGGAAGACTTGGACCAGAACACCAGCAGCGCGGCAGCGGGCTATGGTGGAAGAGATCCCCCTCCTCTACTCGACGTGGCTCCGACAAGGGAACCAAGAGATCGAGAGAGAAATTGGGAATTAATTGGTGAATTAAAAGGCCAGGGGTGCCCCTTCTTATATAGGCTCCCAGGGGGAGCCAACCTTGCCAGCCAGGCAATGTGAGACTATCCCCACATGCCTGGTGCGGCCAAGGCAGTGCGCCGGCCCTAGGTGGGCCCCATTTGGCCCACCTAGGCCGGCCCTCCCTCAATCCAAAGCCCTAGGGGGACTCTCCCCCCCTCATGGGCCTTCTTTCCACCTGAAGGCCCATTTAGGGAAACCAGCCTTTAAAAATTCGAAAATAAATATATAAAATCATATTTTATCATTAATTACACTAATTAATATTAAACATATTATATATAATTTATTCTAGCTCCGAAAACTCTTTCGTCGCTGCCCGATCTCCATCGGACCATTCCTGGTACGTTCCCGGTGATCTCTTTCCGTTCCAGTTGTCTTGTCGAAACCCCTTAAGTGTGTTACCCTAGCGGTTCGATATAATAACAGGTACGATCAAGACTCCTCTATGATCGACCCCATGAATTAATCCCTGTGATATAACGAATGACTTTCATCTATCAAACCTGGACGTCTAGTCTTAAACCCTTTGTCATGGTGATACTTAGCGTGTCCGAGCATCATTCTCAGATATCTCCATACCTAGCATGATCTCGTTACCGACATCGCTAGCTTCTACTCGTCTATGATATTATGTCAGCTGGTGACCTAGTCACATGTTTGCAAACTCATTTGACATAATCTCACCAAGTGGGCCCTAGAGTATCTATCCGGCTATGCGGACTGACAAATCCCGCTGTTGACCCCTCGTCTCAACTACCCCCTTCCGATACCCAAAAGTATCACCGTTATTGTCACACTATATAAGATATGACGTTTAGTGCGATCAAAGCATCTTTCAGGGATAACAATAAGAGTTGATCTCACGGTCTTAAGGCGTAATGACTATGTCCTATAAATACTGGGTATGTCCATCACATCGTTACTCCTAACGATATGACTTCCATTGCCGACCGGCGCCATGCCCTATGATCGGAAAACCTCGATCATCAATCGCGCAACGAAACTAGTCTTAGTAGAGGCTACTAGGGACCTGGTTGTTTATCTACCACACCTGTATTAATGTTTCCGCTTAATACAGTTATAGCATGGTAAAACTTATAATGAACGATTGGGATATTGCCAATAAACTATGTTTATTAAGTGCCTCTAGGGCATATTCCCTTCAGTTACTACATGTCACTAAAGCAATACATTCAATATAATATTTTCCACGGTGTGGAAAAATAGCATAGTAATACTCCCTCCTAGGCTCCTACCTAGACTGCTTGGCGCCGGTGTCGACCCACGCCAAGCCTGGCGAGCGCCAGGAGGGCTTGGCCTTGGCGCCAGACCCCTCCGGAGGCGCCTCGGCCTTCCTCTTGGAGGGGACGTCCGATGGCCTCGCACTCGGCCTGTCGATGGTCGTCTTGGACCAGGGCTCTCGCCACCCCGCCGTGGCCGCCTCGTCGTCGACCTCCTCCTCCTCCTCCATGAGGTGCGAAGGCGCCACCACGAAGGCATCGTCGTCGCCTAACGAGATTTTGCAGACCTCATCAGTAAAGGGCCCGACCCTTGAGGAAGACGCCCCCCCTGTGGGGGGATTCGCCAGGGCCTCCTCTTTGCCCTGCCCGGCTCCAGAAGCGGAGGGTGAGTCTGCGGCCCCCGCCTCCAGCGCCACCGGTGCGGCCACTTCCTTCTCCTCCCCCGCCAGGCCTGTCGGGGTGAGGTCTGGCATCCCCTCCAAGATGTTCAAGCGCTCGCCCAAAGGGAGCTGGTGTAGAGGTTGCACAAAGGCGGCAATCTTCCCAGGCACCTCTGGGTTGATGAAGAGGATGCTCAAGACGGCATCAACGACATCCTGGCTGTTGTCGCCTGGATGAAGCCGCATCGGGTCTGAGGGGTCTGAATACATCCACGTCGGCTTATTGTGGGCTTAGAGAGGAGCGATGCGGCGCTTCACGAAGTCCACCACAATGATCTGTCCCGTGAGACCCTCCTCACGGAGGTATCGCATGCGCCCCACCAGGCTTGCACTGTCCGCGCAGCGGAAGGCAGACTTGCCCCAGTTGGAGTTCTTCACAGGCGGCGGCTCCGGGACGCCCAGGAAGGCGCAGGGCGATTCAACGCAGATAAGGAGCCACTTCTGGCGGAAGTCGTCCACCTTCTTGACCACCGCCGTGACGGGCTTGTCCCCGCTCCACGATATGGGGATGTACACGCCCCCCATGCTGTCCGCAATGCGGAAGGAGACGCACCCGGACCGCTCGTTGGCTGCGGTGCACCGGAGCGCGTAGAAGCTCCTTAAGAGCGCCACCGAGGGGTGCACGCCCAGGTACGCCTCGCAGAGATAGGCGAAGATGGAGAGGATGAGAATGGAATTTGGATGAAGATGGAGAAGCTGGATCTAGTAGAACTCCAGTACCGCCTCCAAGAACGGCGAGTACGGAGGCACCAACCCAGCAGTGATGGTGTGGAGAAAGATGGGGAAGAACCCTTGCGGGAACTCCCCGAGCCTCGCGGCCCGGAGTGCGCTGGCGCCATGCTCATTTGTCCGCCCCACGATCAAATGGAGAATCTTATCCAGGGCCTTGTCGTCAGTGCGCGCCCCCACCAGTGCCTTGCCATACGTGGGCGCGGCGGCCGCCGCCTGCAAAGATGGAGCCATGGCGGCCTTGCCCTTGCCCTTGGCGGGACTCATCGCCGGAGGAAGTAGAGCACGGCGGTGAAGAAAGATGGAGGAAGGAGGAGACAAGTGCGCCGGAGAGCGGAGGCGGAGAGCTCGAGACGAAGGAGGCTTGTGCGCAAAGAATGGGGAGCAGTAACGGCTCCCTGCCGCGACACGTAGACTTTATGTCCTGTCTGGAGCAGTTACCGGGGCATGGTGGGACACCCCACGACGCGCGCCCCAGATCGTGTGCGGCCGTTGCTCAACTGAGTGACGCGTGGCTCGGGCCGGCAGGACACTTCGGGCCCACGACGCTCCGGCTGCGTCCATTGGGCTCAGCCGCGCCCATCGCGGGCCCGAGGGCTACTGTCGGCCCAGTGAGGACCAGGTTGTGCAGAGCTCGCTCTCCACAGGCCTCGCACGCAACAGATTCAACGAAACGACTAAGGACCAAGCAACCGCTTGGAGAGGCCCTCGAAAGGCCACTCCTCTTGAGGGCCTGAAGAGGAAGCAAGGGCCTGAAGAGGACCCTGCGCTTCATGAGACTCCCCAAGGCTCTACTCGCCTGAAGAGAAGTCAACAGGAACCTCTCCATAGGCCACCGCGGCCCTGTGGAGACACTTCGCGGCTAAGCAACCGCTGCAGGACGCACATGGCCTCTGTAGCAGCCGCAGAGTGACGCGAGCATCGCAGTTGCCCTTCTGGTGATAAAGAAGTCAACGAAGCTGCGCCGCCCGCGCTAGTACAGCAGGGACTCTCCTCTTTCGTGGTAAAGCGGCTGGACAGCGCAACGCTCCAAGAAGATCGTCATCGTGGGCTCCGTCACGACCACTGCAACGCCTGCGAGCCGTTCTGCGCCGTCTGCAGCTTGTCGGTCACCGCTGCTAACGTTAGCACGGATGGACCATGTCCATGGACATTTCTGCGGCAGTGGACTCCTTCTCCTTCGTGCCACTGCCCTGTGGGAACCCACCTTCTGCGTACAGCGTAAGGATGAGGCCCGAGGCGCCTATAAAAGGAGCACGAGCACCATCGTAGGAGAGGGATCGGTGAATCGCATTCTGAACCCTTGGAACCCTAGCCAAGCGTGTAGTATAGCCAACTGCTCAAGGAGGAAGAAGACTGTAGCTTCCCTCTTCAAGCACCAACTGCCTCAAAAGAGCCCTCGGCAAGCTCATTGTAATGTAGCCTCCGCAGTGCAATACAGACAAGCAGGAGTAGCGGTGTTACCTCCTCCTGAGGGCCGTGAACCTGGGTACGGGCTGGTGTTCATATCTGTCGTGTTGTCCCTCTCGAAGCTCGGCGAGCACCGTCGTCGAGCCTCTCGAGGGTTGTTTGACCTCCGTGTTCATTTCCCCTTCAAACTACTCTTCAGGGTGTGGCTATCCCAATTCCGTGGGAGTCACTCTCCGACAGTGAAATTGTGAATTATTCCCATAAATAAATATAAAACTTGAATATAACCCATTTAAGATGCAAATATGATGGAATAACAAGTAATAAAGTGCAAAGTTCATGTATGCATTTTACATGCATCAACATTCCCAAGCTTAACATATACTCGTCTGGAGTATGAAGTGATACATGGACTTTGTAATATAACATTATAATTGGATTTGAAAGATGGTTACTATTGCTACACAAAGTTAAATTATTCTTCTCAAACGAATAGCAATATACAAGATAAACTATAAATTACAAGTTTTTGATAGTTTGGTCTGGATTTTTTAAAATTATTTTAAGGTACTCAACTAGTGGTTATATGAAAGAAATATCGATAATTCTAGAAAACTGGACCTCTTTTGATGAATAGTCATAGTGGCATTTTAAATTTTTATTAAAAAGGTAAAATAAAGCAAAAAAGAACCTCAGAAGGAGATATCCGCTGGCATGGAGTTCTTTTATGTGTACTAGTTCCAATGAAAATTGGTAAACTTGATTTTTGACAAATTGTTCAAACAAAATCTTCAAGAAAAGGTCTATTATGTGTGTGTATATATATATATATATATATATATATATATATATATATATACATATATATATATATATATATATATGTTTCAAGTCAAATGATCTCATACGGCATAGTTTGTGATAAAGGTCTAATATTCCAAAAATAGGTGCATCTTGGTATAGGAAACAATCGTGCCGAAAATATTTTTAATATACATTTATAAATATCATCGTCCATTTTTAAGTGCCAAAAATACCTTTTGTGAACTAAGTACAAAACTTATGGTGCAAAATGGCACTCATCTAACTTCACAAAGGTTAGTCCACATTTTATAATCTCCAATTATTAGGAGTTTCTTGATTTCTACCTAATTTGGCCTAGTTTAATGAATTTATGGCAATTTGCAAAACTTAACTAAATTTGAAGATAGTTTGGTCTACAAATTTTGAAAAATCTAATTAAGATACACAACTAGTGGTTATATGAAATAAACATCGATTGTTTTAGAAACTGGACTTCTTTCAATGAAAATTCATGGTGACCATTTTAACTGTTTTTCAAAAAAAAATCAAATGTGGTGAAAAAACCTCAAAAAGAGATATTCTCTTGCAAGAAGTATTTTTATGTGTATTAGTTGCTCTGAAAAATGATAACCTTGATTTTGTATAAATTGTTCAAAAAAAGTCTTCACGAAAAGTCTTTCATGTATAAACATCTATAAGTTTTAAGTCAAATGTGGCCATTCACACATCATTGTTTCTGATAAAGTTCTCATATTTCACAAATAGATGCATCTTGTTAAAGGAAACAATCACGCCTTTCCATTTTTAAGTGCAAAAAATGACTTTTTTGTGATCAAGTACGAAAAATATGGTTCAAAATATCACTCATCTAATTTTCACAAAGAGTAGTCCTTATTTCATGGATAATCCCAAGTATTAGAAGTTTTCTTTATTTCTACCCAATTCGCCTAATAAAATGAGTTTATGTCGATTTTCCAAAAGTAATTTCACTCGAATAAATGATTTTTTGTGATGCAAAAGATGATATAATTGTCATATTTGGATTACTCTCGTTTTTAGTCGATTTACTTATTTTATTTGTTAAATTTTGAATTATAAATTAAAGATATGAATTATTTCAAATTAAATGAAAAATAGAAAGAAAAGAAAACTACCCTGATAGCTTTCCCGTCGGCGTAGACCGGTAGGGCGACGACTAATTTTGGCCTACGGCTAGTTCGCTCAGCTGCCAAACCCAGGCACCTATGCCGACGGCCCCGAATTTTTGTCGTCGCCATAGCGCCAGGGCACCGATGTATGACTTCTTTCGTGTAGTTTCATCATTGAAACACATCAATTGAAACAGGGACGGTGAAAGGACAATGATGTCGCCTAAAGGGGGGGTGAATAGGCGGTTTAAAACTTTTCCGGTTTAGGCTTGATAATTACGGAATAAAACTAGGTGTTTAAATTAACAAGCCGACAACCTAAATAAACTAGGCTCACCTATGTGCACCAACAACTTTTGATAAGCAAGACAAACAACAACGTGATAGCTATAGAATTCTTCAAGCACGAAGGCTATCACAAAGTAAATTGCATAAGTAGAAAGCTCGGGTATAGAAATAACCGAGGCACGCGGAGACGAGGATGTATTCCCGAGTTCCTCCTTGTTAAGGGAGTACGTCTTGTTGGAGAGGTGTGAACCGACACAACGGTTCAACAACCACAAAGGTTTCACCTTCTTATCCGATGAACCGCACCACAAAGTCTAGGTTCACCTTCCACTATCGGAATTCCTTCGAGGCGGAATCCGGAGTCTTTCGACAACAATTTGGGTCACAACCCACAATGGGATTGGGGGCTCCCGAACGGCTTTCAACAACAATCTGGGGCACAACCCACAATGGGATTGGAGGCTCCCTAACGTCTTCAGTTGACCACACAAGGGTCCAACCACCACAAAGGCGTCTAGGGTCTAAGGACCCAAGAGTTACAAGCTCACAAACTTTCAACTTCCACGAATCCTCGTGGAGAGCACACCGATGCACCAAATGCAAAAGGCAATAGCACAAGTGCTCAAATCCTTCGCCCTCGAATTCCAACAAAGCAACAAATGCTTATGGGGGAATAAGAGAGGAAGAACACAGAGGAGATGCACCAAGAACTCCAAGATCAAGATCTACTAAGTTCCCCTCACTTAAAGGAGAGATGGATTGGTGGAAATCTAGATCTAGATATCCTCTCTCAAATCCCTCAAAGATATGCAAGAATCATGGGAGGAAATGGGAGAGGGGCAATCTTTCCAAGGTCAACAATGGAAGAGAGAGAGGGGGAAATTTCGTGCTTGGAAGAGTTGGTCCCTTTGGGGAAGAAGGGGGCCTTTTTATAAGTCCCACGAAAAAGAGTCGTTGCAGGAAATCTTCATACCGGAGTTTCCAGCCCACCCGGTATAGATCCCGAAATATATTGGGTCTGGTACTGGACTAACCCGGAAATCATTCCGGAACTT
Organism: Poa annua; assembly: GCA_026929855.1. Classification (NCBI taxonomy): domain Eukaryota; kingdom Viridiplantae; phylum Streptophyta; class Magnoliopsida; order Poales; family Poaceae; genus Poa; species Poa annua. The sequence goes on along the minus strand of CM049431.1, from coordinate 69,254,336 downwards.
GTACCGGGTAGCTACTGAAATCACCCGGAAAAGGCCCGGAATTCATTCCGGACAAATCCGGTACCAGATCCGGTAAAAACCGGATGGGAAAAACCTGCTAGAAAAGCATCACGAAAACTGAAATAACTATTTCATCCAGATTCCGTTTTCGATGATTTTTGGCTCGTTGGATTCAAAACAAAGAGCACTATAAGATCATACAGAGAAACATCATAATCCATCATGTGAGGATAAAACCAAATGAGGAAAGATTGAACTTTCCTATAACATGTAAACCGATAAGACCTCCAATATCAAAAACACAACAAGACATACATATGAAATCCGTTTTTGATGAACTAGAGCTTAGTATGGAGATGAACTAAGCTCTGAATCCTCACATGGATAAGATCAACAATTTTTCCAAATTAAACCGTTCTCGAAGCACTTGGGCTTGTCATGAGGATTACGACAACCACCAAAACCCAATCAAGGAGAAAAGCCAAATAAGAACCAAGAAAGATGAAATGCCAAGTATGCAAAGGTTTGAGCTCTCCACAAAGATGCGATCAAGTTACTCACTTGAGAGCCCCTCTTGATAGTACGACATCTATCCTAAAACCCGGTCTCCTACTAACACCATGAGAACGATAAGATAGAAAACCTATCAAGATCATACATTTGCCTTGCTCATTCCACTTGAGCTTGATGATGAAGATCTTGACTCTCTCAAGTTGGAACACCTTTCTTGATTGTGCTTGCTAGCACTTGCTTGATGAAGACTTCTCCAAATGTTCCCCCATACTCCATTATGGGAGGGACTCGCTAATCTTCGTCTTTATGTTTCCTTTGCAAGCTTCAATCAAAAGATATGTTCCGATATGCATCATATTGAACTTGCATTTCATATTCTTATCTTGATCATGTATGATGGCTTGGGGTTAAACATGATTGTTCACTCAATCTTCTATTCCAAGCCATACTTACAATGAGATCAACTCTACACATGACCATTCTTCATATAAACCCTTAAATAGAGCATTGGTTATTATGTCATCTTGAAGAGTCCAACACATGAACTCCTATAATTTCCATGGACAAGATTTGTAAGAATATCTCAATGTAATCATTAGTCCATAAGGATTGTCCTTAATTACCAAAACAACGCATGAGGGCTACCATGCACTTTCAGATGGGCTTTCAATTTTTTCGATAAATCTATGATACTTATTGCAAGACTAGATTTGTTATGTTAATTTCGTCAGATGAATGTTTATTTTTCATTGTTTGTCTTTGAAATTTCTGATATGGAAAATAGGGTGTTAGTTATTTTTTTCCTTAATTAGGACGATTTCTGTAACTACCCTTTGAAAATTAGAACTGAAATCACTTTCAACCAACTGGGCAAACTTACTCTTTCTCTAGCGATTTATTCGTCTTACTCTACTCGATTGATCGCAGTATAGAGGTGAATGCCTTCACGAAGTGGGGTGAGAAGATGACAATGTCGCATGTCTATTTTTTTAGGTAAAGAGAATTATCGATGTCAAGTACCACATATAACCAACTTCTGCAACAACGTAGTGCCCCAACGGGCATTACGGATGCACACAGCCAAAAAAAAGGAGGAATATAAAAAAATGGCATTACGGATGCACACAACCAAAAATAAAAAGGAGGAATACAAAAAAAAAGTTTCACTGAGCGATCTACTCCTTGAGACAGCATCATTAACACCACACCACCCAGACAACACTAGAAGTCCAGGTTCTTCATAGGTTTACCCTGAAAAAAGTCCTCGCACTTAAAACAATGTCGCCAACAAGGTTATTGCCAGACATAACCAATAAAGGCCAGACCTTAGATTTTCACCCAGACTTCGGATTTCTCCTGTGCAGTTACCCCCGCTGATAAACCGCTGCTCAAGGTCATGAATCACCCAGCCAATTGTTCATCGCCACGAAGATACAAACCACATTGCTATTCCACAGATCCCGCCTTTCATGACATTTTCCGTCATAACCATGGAACGAGAAAGCGTGCTCCATAGGATTAACAGCCAACAGAGTTTCAAAGCGCTCCCTCTAAAACCAAACGGTTAGATAAAAAACATCGGTGCGTCCGACTGAATACCACCCGAGCAAACTCCAGGCATGAATCGCCCAATAGTGTTCGCCTGTGGAGCCCTCCGGAACATGACCTTCCAGCAAGTTAGATGGGGATCAATATCCGGTAGATCTTCATCTTGACGCGGCGATTTGGAACCGTAGGATCACCGCCATTTTTCTTGAGTCTGGCATGCCCTGACGTCGCGAGACCACTACCAGCGGGAACTGCAGCAAGGATGCGCTAGCTGGCACATATCGGACCCAAGGGTTCAGATCGAACAACCAAGACTCTCAAGAACGCAGAACGGTTCATCAAGTTTATGCAGGTAAATGGAAAAAAGAGCTTTTGCATGACAGGCACCAGCTTCGGCATCCACGATGCCACTCTTGAGCATCGCGGGATCCATATGTATCTGCGCCGACCTACATCGGCAAATACCAAGAATGTTTCTTCCCCTGGTCGTCTACACCAACGGGACGGGTACTGGCCTCGTCTACATCATTGACGGTGCCACTGTCACATCAGCCGGATGGCCGGGACAGTCGAGTGCTTGTGTTACTCATTGGCCCGCTTGTCACTTGCCTTGCGCTGGGCTGTGACACGAGCATGCCAGTAGCTTCAACGAGTTTGCATAACCCAGTTTAAGAGGTAATACGTACGTGGATACACTCATTTTCCCTGCGCCTAATCCTATATAATACGAGGTTCCGCCTAATCTTTCTACTCACTGCTAGCTAGTGCGGTTCATCTCACGATCAGCTAGCATTGATGCGCCGCCGCGTGCCGGCGATGATCGGGTCTATATAAACCACCGCCCGCTGTAAGACAGCATCACTCGTAGTCGTAGAGGCCGTAGATCATTCTTCCCTCAGTCAAAAAACAAAACAAAAAGAGCAGCAGCTCGCGCCTGTGGAAATGGCGAACTCGTGGCCGTGGGTTGCCATGCTGCTGCTCGCACTCCTCGCCGTCAGCGCGGGGTCGACGGCAGCCCGGCGCCAGAAGGACGTTGCGAGTGGCGTCCTCAAGACCGGCGGCTCCGGGATGGCCTTCAAGCCACCAGGCATTACCTTCGCGTTCGAGTTCTCGAACCCAATCGCCGTTTTGGTCTTCGTTCTCGCCGTCAGCTTCGTCATCGTCATCGCCGTCTCCATCCTCTACTACTGCCGTCGTAACGTGGCCAACCCAAACGCCGACGTCGCCAATGTCAACGCCAAGTGATGGTCTGCATCCTCGATCGAGCGACGCCAACGTCGCCATATCAGTTGTAGTAATCGATCGATCGATCGATCATGCATGGATAGCCTGAGAGATGGACACGAGTAGTAGACTAGTTTGGGTTATATATACACGGTGTGGTGTGGTTGCCTGTGGACTGTGGTTGGTATGGACTGTACCTGGTCAGTTTGTGTATGGACTATGGACTATGGACTATGGTATATTATTGTGCGATTGATCTATTATTACACAACTATATTATAGGAGTATATGTTATTGTGCTTCTATTATTTTTTGTTTCTTGTTTAGCCTGCTCGGTCGAAACGGTGCTCGGCACCCCCCATGTACGCTCTGTTCCTGCGAGCAATTTTATCTGAGCAGGTCCATACCTTTTTTAATTTAGATAAAGAAGCAAGGCCATCTCTTTCTTGCAGATTCATTAGGGAGCTACGCCTCGTCCCACATCGATAACGTGCTACTTGAAGCTTCTTTTAGCAGTCTTATATTAAAGATTTCAACCATAAAAATGATCAGTACTCCAGAATCCAACCTTGCACACATCACTATGGGAAACTCAGCTCAGCCCGACGGCTATTTCAACGCCGATGGCAATATATCAGTACCGTCGGTGTTACAACGTAAAACCGACGAAACAAAAAAAACGTCGACGTCGTTTTGCCGTCGGCTTCCTAGTTGTAAAGCCGACGGCAACCGTCAGGCTCACAGTGTTCATTTAGTGAGCCCGACGGCCACCGTCGGACTTACCGTGCCGTCAGCGTCTAGCTAATCATATAGTGAGCCCGACGGCATTACCGTCGGGCCCACTATATTGTTTTTCAGTTTTTCTTAAAAAATTAGATTATATTCAAAAAAAATAAAAAAGTACTAAAAAAGAAACCCTTTGACATGCAGTCTTTTGACGTGTACTAGTTTTTAGAAAAATGATAAACTTGAGTTTTGCCAACTTTTCAAAACAAAACTTTACAAAAATATCAAGCATGCATAAGTTTCAACACATATGTATGACCATTATCATGCCATAGTTTGTGATAAAGTGTTCATAATCATCACATATGTGTGTCATGGAATGAAAAACAACGTCGCCGAAGCGATTTTCAAAATTCTTTTTAGAAATATCATTTTCCATTTTTTAAGTGCCAAAAATGACTTTTTTTGTGAAGCAGGAACATAAAATATGGTTTAAAATGACACCCATTTAATTTTCACAAAGATTAGTACATATTTTATGAATAATACCTGAATATGAGGATTTTTCTTACTTTCTATCTAAATTCGCCTCTTTAATTGACTTTATGTCAATTTTCCAAAAGTAATTCAAATTTGAACTACAACTGTGTGATAGTTTGCTCTGAAGCTCTTACAAAAAAATTTAAGATACACAAGTAGAGGTTACAACATAACGGTCAATAATTTTTTGTCCACTTCGATGAATAGCCATGCTCTCCATTTTAACTGTTTTTGAAAGAAATGAAAAGATATGAAAAAGTACTTAAAAAGAAACCCTTTGGCATGGAGTCCTTTTATGTGTACTAGTTTATAGGAAAAATGATAAACTTAAGTTTTGGTAAACTTTTCAAAACAAAATTTCATAAAAATGTCAATCATATATAAACATGCATAAGTTTCAAGACAAATGACCAATGTATGACCATTATCATGTCATAGTTTGTGATAAAACGCCCATATTCAGCACATATGTGTGTCATGTTATGGGAAACAACGTCACCGAAGCGATTTTCAAAATTCATTTTGGAAATATCATTTTCCATTTTTTAAGTGTCAAAAATGACTTTTTTTGTGAAGCAAGTACATAAAATATGGTCCAAAATGACACCCATTTAATTTTCACAAAGAGTAGAAAATATTTTATGGGTAATACCTGAATATGAGGATTTTCCTTGCTTTTCATCTAAATTTGTCTCTTTAATTGACTTTATATCAATTTTCTAAAAGTAATTCAAATTTGAACTACAACTGTGTGATAGTTTGCTCTGAAGTTCTTACAAAAATAATTTTAACGTACACAAGTAGTGGTTACAACATAGAACCGTCAATAGTTTTAAAAAATTCGACCACTTTTGATGAATAGCCATGCTCTCCATTTTAATCGTTTTTTGAAAGAAATGAAAAAAAAATGAAAAAGTAATCCAAAAAAGAAAACCTTTGGCATGGAGTCCTTTTACGTGTACTAGCTTATAGGAAAACTGATAAACTTGAGTTTTGGTAAACTTTTCAAAACAAAACTTCATAAAAATGTCAATCATCTATAAACATGCATAAGTTTCAAGATAAATGACCAATGTATGACCATTATCATGTCATAGTTTGTGATAAAGTGCCCATATTAACCACATATGTGTGTCATGTTATGGGAAACAACGTCGCCGAAGAGATTTTCAAAATTCTTTTTGAAAATATCATTTTCCATTTTTTAAGTGTCAAAAATGACTTTTTGTGAAGCAAGTACATAAAATATGGTACAAAATGACACCCATTTAATTTTCACAATGAGTAGAACATATTTTATGGGTAATACCTGAATATGAGGATTTTCCTTACTTTCCATCTATATTCGCCTCTTTCATTGACTTTATGTCAATTTTTCAAAAGTAATTCAAATTTGAACTACAACTGTGTGATAGTTTGCTCTGAAATTCTTACAAAAATAATTTTAAGGTACACAAGTAGTGATTACAACACAGAACTGTCAATAGTTTTGAATAATTCGACCACTTTTGATGAATAGTCATGCTCTCCATTTTGACCGTTTTTTGAAAGAAATGAAAAAATATGAAAAAACTCTCAAAAAAAGAAACCCTTTTGCTTGGAGTCCTTTCACGTGTACTAGTTTATAGGAAAAATGATAAACTTAAGTTTTGGTAAACTTTTCAAATCAAAACTTCATAAAAATAACTTCATAAAAATGTCAATTATCTATAAACATGCATAAGTTTCAGGACAAATGACCAATGTATGACCATTATCATGTCATAGTTTGTGATAAAGTGTCCATATTCAACACATATGTGTGCCATGTTATAAGAAACAACGTCACCGAAGAGATTTTCAAAATTCTTTTTGGAAATATCATTTTCTATTTTTTAAGTGTCAAAAATAACTTTTTTTATGAAGCAAGTACATAAAATATGGTCCAAAATGACACTCCTTTAATTTTCACAAAGAGTAGAACATATTTTATGGGTAATACCTGAATATGAGGATTTTCCTTGCTTTCCATCTAAATTCGCCTCTTTCATTGACTTTATGTCAATTTTCTAAAAGTAATTCAAATTTGAACTACAACTGTGTGATAGTTTGCTCTGAAATTGTTAAAAAAATAATTTTAAGGTACAAAAGTAGTGGTTACAACATAGAACCGTCAATAGTTTTGAAAAATTTGACCACTTTTGATGAATACCCATGCTCTACATTTTGACCGTTTTTTGAAAGAAATGAAGAAATATGAAAAAATTATCAAAAAAAGAAACCCTTTTGCATGGAGTCCTTTCACGTGTACTAGTTTATAGGAAAATTGATAAACTTGAGTTTTGGTAAACTTTTCAAAACAGAACTTCATACAAATGTCAATCATTTGTAATCATGCTTAAGTTTTAAGACAAATGACCAATGTATGACCATTATCAGACAAAGTGCCCATATTCAAAACATATGTGTGTCATGGTATGGTAAACAACGTCACTGAAGCGATTATTAAAATTCTTTTTCGAAATCTCATTTTCCATTTTTTAAGTACCAAAAATGACTTTTTTGTGAAGCAAGTACATAAAATATGGTCCAAAATGACACCCATTTAATTTTTACAAAGAGCAGTACATATTTGATGGATAATACGTGAATATGAGGATTTTCCTTGCTTTCTATCTAAATTTGTCTCTTTAATTGACTTTATGCTGATTTATGTTGGTTCTTGTTTATTTTAAAATACATCATTCATTATGAAAATTATGACATGGATGTCATATTTGGATTCCTCTCATTTTTATGATCGACATAGACATTTTATTTAGTAAATTCTGATATACAAATATGAAGATATGAATTATTTCTTATTAAATGGAAAAGACAAAACAAAACTAAAATAATTGATTATTATTATTCAAGTTTTATTAAATATAATTATTTTGTTCATTCAAATCTTATTTTTGAAATTTTAAAGATTAAAAAATATAATATCTCAAATGAGGGTTAATATGATTGCTATCATACTAATAGCAGCAAGGTATGACATTTCAACTAGAATCTCATTTGAATAGAACTCAATAGTTAAGCGTGCTTTGCCTGGAGCACTCTAAAGATGGGTGACCATCTGGGAAGTTTGACTAATGGTGGATAGTTTGAGCTAAAATTATGATTAAGTGTGTGATATGAGATTAAATATATGACTAAGTTGGAGTTGAAATAATAATAAAAAAGTTGAAAAAAAAATCAATTTTTTTTTAAAAATTGTTTTTAGAAATATTTGGTAGAGCTATCTATGACCCCGACGACAATGTCGTCGACGTAGCTAGCTATGAACCCGACGACATTTGCGACGCCTACGGCAACGGCGTGAACCCGATGGATTACACGTCGACGGCCTTAACCCGACGGTTACTGTCGGGCTTGTTAACGCCGAGGGTTTACAGCTTGAGCCCGAGCTGTTACTCCTGTAGTGCATGAGATTCGAAATTCTACAACTTGGTTTGTTGTCTAGATCCTTCTAGCTTGTGGTAATGATGTTATAAATTCTAGATATATATCCTTGCATCTTTTAAATCAACTATGCACTAGAATCCTTTTCATGCCTTTAAAACCAAGCTTCTTCTATATGAAAACTTGTTCTACTTATATGAACTAGTAGTCTAGTACGAGCAAGTACAATAGAGTCTAGTCAGCTGGTTATAAGAGTTTAAATATTATATTTGTGTTTACATGGAGGAATGAGAAGAGGAGGGAGAAAGGAGGTGAGCTCTGATGTAATAGCCAGCTCTAGCACGTGCTCCTAGTCACTATGTGAGAGTGGGTGGTGGGACATGTTTTAATAAAATATCACATATTTATGTCTCACTATTGTACACATTGGCTATAAGGTTGGCTATATATAACACAGCAAGTTCTTATAGCCAACTGTTGGCTATATTATTGAACTTGCTCTACTAACTATTAGATCTTGACTTCATTATTCACATAATCGCCATCTAGCTAATTAAGATGTTGTGTTATTGAAGTTGTCACTGCCCAGATTAGCCACCATCAATATGCTTATTTATTTGAGCTCTTTTATGGTGGTTGCGAAAACCACCTAGGTAGTTTCAGGTAGCTTCCGTTCTAAAAAATCAACTTGATTCAGCCTTCTTCCTCCATAAATTATGTTAGCCGTCCAATCATTCAGCACTAATTTTGTTATCACTCGGGGTATTATGGTCGTTTCATCATGATCTTACCCTCGACACAAAAAAAACTGTAGCGCTGCCGCACTCCTCTCTCGCTCGAGCCGGTGACTGCGGCGCCCTCACCGTCGCCCTCCTCATCAGCGTGATCGGAGCCACCGGCATCACTCGCGGGATCGGATCTTCCGGCCACCCATCTCTTCGTCTTCGGGATCGGACGACAACATCCCAATCCCCATCTCCAGCCCGTCATCCGCCACATAAACCGGTTGGAAACTTGGAGGATCGAGCGCATAGACTGCAGCTCGAGCGGCCCCCGACATCAACATCAAGGTAACGCCCTCCGCTACTTCCCCTCTGCCCTCTCGTCCTTTGCAATCTTGTGCGGCTGCTCGCCGTGTGTGGTCTGTGCGCCTGCGTTGACCGACATGTATATACATGCTTTTTTTCAACTAATTATATTTATGATATTAAATATTTCATTGCCAAATCATGTACCGGAAGGAAATATTGTGATCAACACCTACCAAATAGCAAATAATGCATACCACTGTATAAATAGAGAGTACCTATTATTTTCCGGTCCTTCGGTGGTGGCAGCAAGGATGGTCGAGGATGTGGCGAGTACAGAAGGACGGAGGGCCGGAGGTCGAGGGCGCGGCGCCATAGGGCCAGAGGTTGATGGCGTGGTGCCGGGGGGCGGAGGTCGACGATGCTACGTCGGAAGGCGAGCGACGGCCGAAATCCGAGCTATCCGGTCATGGGCGCATGGCAGGGGGTAGGATCAAGTGGGGTTGTGTGCAGTAGGTGGCGAGGACATGGAGATCAACCCGTGGAAGAAGAAGATAGAGGATTGAGAAATTGGGGATAGGACTATAGAAGCTACTGTAACATCCTGGGATTTTGAAAAATCAGAAAAATTTAAAACTTTTAAAAATTACTATGTATGATACTTTGATAAGAAAATTCAAGCATTGCATTCATGCACTCATGCATTCATGCATCAACATCATTTCTTCATGTTGCTTAAATTAAATAAGGGCTTGAATTTTAATATTTATTTATATGTTTGTTTTGGAAATTATTCCATAAACATGTTATTTGTACCTGTTATAATATTCATTTTTTATTAATTTATGTTTGTGCAATAATACTACCAAAAAGTTCTAAATTAAACAAGCTTTCGAAAACATATTTTTATGAATTTTTCTGAAAGGTTTTGGTTAAGTTTTCAAATAATATTTGATTTAAAAGTTTGAAAACAGAGAAATGTTTTGTCAAAAAAATAACAGGCCGCTTCCCCGAGCTAACTGGGCCGAAGCCCACTTCTCTTCCTCGTGCGCGAGAGGCACTTAGCAGTCCAGCAGCGGCCCGTCTTCTTCCTCCTCTCAATGACGCCGGGCCCCGCATGTCATCTCCCAACCGTATCTTCTTCATAAACTTCCTCATAAACTTCCTAAGTATTTTTCTATGCATTACTTAGTGTGTTTATATATGCATGTGTTGGATAGTATTGCTATGCTGAAACTACTATATCCCTTACACTAGTTGTGTCTAGAATCCTATGGGTAACTTGGTAGAAATATTGATGCTATGCAAAAGTTGTTTTGTGAAAAGTTAATTTCTACTAAGTTAAAGAAACTTCTGGGTGGATGCAGCAAGAGGATGGAGGTTAGAGTTGAGTGGCTGCTTAGGCTCATTTAGGTGGGTGCACCTGGCTAAGACCCAGTCTCATTTGGATGAGTGAACCTGAGTACGTACACTTGAGGATGGCCACCCAGGAACAAAGGGACCAAAGTTTTCTCCAAGTGAAGATGTTTCCAGTGCAGCCACGTGGTATAATGGCTCTGCCTTGACTTTTCCCCAAAGGTTTCGTCCCAGACGTCTCCTTTCCTTTTCACTACATGAGGGTCAAGGACAGAAGGGTTGTTTGAGTCTCGTGGTGAAAGTGCACAACCTCTGCAGAGTGTAAAACTAAGTACTTAGCCGTGTCCCCGGATACGGACAATTTGAGCAGTTGATCAAGGATTCAACGGAGGCTCCCAACATTCCGATTTCTAAGTTAAAATTTGATGGGTGAACAAGGGAAGATGAGATTATGGTTTTCAGGCCATACTCGTCTTGATTTTAAGAAAAGTATTTTCAAAAGAGTAGGAAAAATTGGCTTTATGCAAATTAGCCTTGAACTCCACCAGCCAAATATGCATATAGGCTATAGAGTTATTCCATTAAGTGTTCACCATAGTGTAACTTCCCAAACTCCATTTTTAATGGAATCTGACACACTCTGTTGCAAATTATTATTTTTTGCAGAAATTTCTGACAAAGAGTAAGGACTACGTTTGGGTTTCGGGTCTGCACCAACATGTTTTCGCCTCTGGCGTATCATGAAGTTGGAGGCTCATTGAAGATTTATTTCCGCTGCTTTATTGTTTCGAGCTAGCTTTAAGCTATGGAAAGATGTATCGAACTATTTATTTTTGTAAGTCTGGATCATCGATGTAATAAAATTGATACTTTGTTGTGATATTACATCGTAAACTGTGTGTGCAAATGAATCGATCCAGGGGTTTGCACTATACACAGGTATCTGCCATATTTTTAAGTGCAGGTACGTTACAGCTACCGAGTAGCGCAACAATGTACAACGAGTCGAAAGTGATGCTGGGGCGATGTGCTTCTTTTTTCTTGTACACTCTCAATTTTACCTGCTTGAGCGACTGAAGCGTGTGAAAAGATCGGTATGACACCTACAGGGGGGGTGAATAGGTGCTAATTCAATTTTTTGTTCTTTTTCAATTTAAGGCTTGACACGAAAGGTAAATTCTCTAGATATGCAACTACGGTGAATTTACCTATATGACAAGCTATTAACTACGCAAGATACAAGGTAAAGGCGGTAAACAAGGATAGAGGTAACCGAAGTGAAAGCACGAGACGACAAGGATGTATTCCCGAGTTCCTCCCTTGTAACGTACCTGCACTTTAAACATGGCAGATACCTGTGTATAGTGCAAATCTCTGGATCGATTCGTTTGCACACATAGTTTAGGATGTAATATAACAACAAAGTATCAATTTTATTACATCGATGATCCAGACTTACAAAATATTCATTACAAGTTGCATAGCATAAAGCTAGCTTTGAAATAGTACACAGCGGAAATACAATAGCAGTGAGTCTCTATCACTTTCATGCTGCCACAGGCGAAAACATGTTGGTTGTAGACTCGAAACCTATAAAGGAAACCTCACTCGTCATCTGAACAATCTGCAATAAGAAAAATATTGCAACAACGTGGGTCAGATTCCATAAAAAATGGAGTCTGGCAAGTGACACTATGGTGGACACTTAATGGAATAACTCTAAAGCCTATATGCATATTTGGCTGGTGGAGTTCAAGGCTATTTTGCATAAAGCCAATTTTTCCTATCTCTTTGGAAAACACTTTCTTCAAATCAAGATAAGTATGGCATGAAAACCATAAATCTCATCTTCCCTTGTTCACCCATCAAGTTTTATTTCTGAAGTTGGAATGATGGAATCCTCCGTTTGACGTCCGTGATCAGCAGCTCAAATTGTCCGTACCGGGGGACACGGCTAAGTACTTAGTTTTACACTCTGCAGAGGTTGTGCACGTTCACCGTTGTACCCATTCAACCCAGATTATCCTTTACACACCATTTGTGATAAGGAAAGGAGAAGAATGAGACGAGATCTTTCAGAAGCATTTTCCCTCCCACTCTGGTTTGACCCGTTCCACCTAACACCCCCTACATCTGCTTGTCAAGTCGGAGAGAGTCCACGCAACATAATTGATCAAGCCAGAGCCCATATGGCAATGGCTGCACTGGAAGCAATCGTCATTCGGAGTTCTTCAGATTCCTCTGTTCCATGGGTGGCCATCCACAAGTGCACATACTCCAGGAACCATAGACATGGACCTGAGTAGCCACTCAACTTCGCCACCATACAACCTATCCACCCAGAAGATTCATTAACTTAGTGGTTGTGCACTCTCAGGTGAAAATCACCATGCTCACGGCCCCAAGTAGAATAGATATTCATCCTAAGCGACGACAAACATGAGCACAGTCCTGAGTAGTCACTTAACATTTTGTAAAACTTTTCATCAATTGCATTGCATCAATACATCTACTAAGTATTATATAGGAACCTAGACACAGGAGTAAGGGAATTCTACACAGGTTTAGCATAGCACTACTATCCTACACATGCATATAAAAATACACTAAGTAATGCATATAGAAAATAATAGGAAGTTTATGAGGTGTGCCACTTGCCTTTGAATGCAGTCTTTACTCACAAACTCTTTTCAACGAACTCGGTTCTCTCCGTTCAGTCTTAACAATATAAACAAACAACAATACACAATCATAAAACAAAACCACACAACACATACAAACAAGTTTCATAATATGCAAAATTATTTCTAAGGACTAGAAATGCATGTCATGCCATGAAAATCTTTTAAGTTAATGCAAGGCAAGTAGGTTGGTGAAAATTACTAAGGATTAAGGTTAGAAGTTTGGACAAGATAACTTTGTTACAGATTATCTAGAATAAGCACTCAAATGGCTTCGCCATGACGTGCATAAATACTTGGGGAAAATACTAAGTTTATAAGGGGATCACAATTACTATCAACTCTTTGTAAATTGGATATTCACTATAGTGAGAGAGACAGACACTCGGCCAGCCACTTAAGTTGTGGGACAGGTCTCATGTACGTGGACATGTAAGGTTTGTCTCCAGGCCGCTTCATCTCACTATGCCGCTAGGATCCAACAAACTTCAAGATGGTAATAATATGATCAAAAATTATTTAAGTCAAATGTGAAAGACAAGATTAGAAAAGAGGGAAAAGATAGAAGAAAGATGTAGTTGTCCTCCAGGCTTCATCTCCAGACTTGTAATATTCTCCTTGGTGATGTCTTGATTGAATTCCTGGTAGACTTGAATAATCTTCAGACTTGATGATTTTTGTATCACCTTGGCTGGTCTTGGATTTTTACTTAGTCTTCATGAAGTCTCGGAGAAGGAGGGAGAAAAGAAGGAAAGGGGAAGCAAGACTTAGAAAATATTTGTCAGGTAGTCTTCATGAACTTCTTCTTGAATTTCTTCTAAGTACTTCTACTCCTTGAAGATTCTTCTGAAGTCTTGTTTGGCTAAGTTCTTCATTGGCCTTCTAGCTCCATGTTAAAAATACTAAGTGTCTGGTGCATAGGACTTTTACCAAAATACTAAGTTTGTGAATATTCCTAACTTAGAGAAAAATAATGAAGAGATTTCCTATGGGAAATATATCTATATGAGAAAATAAGTTATGCATGCAATGCAATTTTAAATCCTAAGAAATATCATACAAAATTTATGATATTTATAAAGTATGCATTAGGCCATAAATGCAATTTAATTAATTTCTATTTTTGGAAAATATAATAAAAGGAATAATTATAAGATCAAAAAAAATTAACTAAATTTTATAACTAAATTTTATAATTAGTGTTAATAGACAGGGAGCATTTAATTAAGTTTATAGCAATTTGTTTTAATCAAAAATAATATTTCTGTTAATAGTTATGTTGAAAGAACTCAAACTATTCAAATTAAACATATAACTATGATTTCATTCAAATATTACTCAAAATTATTTTATAGCAGTGGCATCAATTTACAAATATTCTAGAGTTTCTAAAACAATTTTATTTGCAATTTTTGGATTTATAGATTTAAAGTTATTACAAATATACTCAAATCTTCCATTTGAAATTTGAATATTTTAAACTAAGTCAAATTTGAATTTTGGCAGATCCAAAATATTCTACATGTCGAGAGCTTTCCAAATATATAAAAATAGTTAAATTTGGATAAACAAAGAAAAAGATATGATAAATCTAATGTACAGGGTCTTTTCTACAAAATTGTCATTTAATCTAATTAAAAGAAATCAATTTCCACGTGGCTGCTGACTCGGAGCTGACGCGGATCTGACGTGGCAAGTGAAACGATCTAGATCGTTAGATCCAGATCTGACGGATCTAAACATAACGTACCGATTCGAATAAAAATCTAATCCTAGCCGTAGATCGCAGATCGGACGGCGGAGAGGCGTTGACCTTACCGTGGCGGTGCGGGTGGCCGGAGATGGAGGGGACGGCAGCGCTGCATTCCGGTGGTCGTCGGGGACGGGGCTCCGGTGGTTCCCCGGGCGTGGGAAGAGTACCAGGAGGTTCCCCGCGGCACGGCGAGTCGGATGCGGTGGTCGGCGTCGACTCGCGCGTCCTCGACAACGGCTGGCCGTGGTCAGGGTACGGCGGGTCCGGCGAGCTCCTCGCACTCGACGATTTGCTGCGCAAGAAATCAAGGGAAAGGGTCAGGGAGGTGCGCTTCGGCACGGGGGAGAGGATGGAGGGGCTCTCGGACAGGGAGCTCGGCTCACCTAATCGGAAACGAGAGAACACGGCGGCGGAGGTGGTTGACTCCGGCGAGCGATTGCTCCGGCCTGGCGGCGTATTAGAGACTAGGGTTTGGGGCAGGGGTCGTGGGGTTTAAATAGGGGTCAGAGGGGGAACGCTCGCGTTGATCACAGCTCGAATTTTGGAAGGGGATCGCCGGCGGATTCTCGGGCGCGATTTGGGCAGAGGTTGAAGAAGGGTGACGTCAGCGATGACGTCATCCTGGAATTTTTCTTTTTCATTTTTCTGATTTCTTTTATAACTTTTGATTTAAATGTCCAAATGATGTCAAACAAATTTCTAAAAATTTGTAAAATTATTATCTTTGTGTTAAACCGGTTGTGTGCATGTTTTGAATAATTTTTAAAATTATTAATTCTGAATTATTGGTTTAATACCAATTTGACATTTAAAGTCAAATTTGAAATTATTTCTTACTTAAATTTTCTTTTGGCTAAATAAAATTTGTAAAATACCCATATTCAAATATGTTTGGATTTAAGTTATTTAAATTCATTTTCAATAACCATTTATTCCCATTTTTGGTATAATAGTAGAATAGCTAAATATAATTATTTTAAGGAGATAGGAAATATGATAAATTAAATTTTAAATTCAAAATGTTTTGTGAACCATTATATTTTATATTAAGATAATTCATTTGAAAACTTCATAACAACTTTGGAAAAGATTTTAGATTTAATTCTTTTCTTACATAGAATATATATTCATGAAAATCATTTCGTGTTTTGAAAATAAATGAAAAATCATTTATGCTAATGAAATGTTTATTTGGATAATTCATTAATTATAAAACATATGAAGTTTTAAAGTTATGAATCATAAACTTATAATTTCCTAAAACTATAATTTGAATTTAGTTAAATGAATGAAAACCATTTGGCAAAATATACCATTTATAAATAGTCTTGAATTTATGATTAGATATGGCTAAGTGGTTGAAATCAATTATTTATAAGTAAACTATTGTCTTAAAATAAAATGGTTTGTACTTTATAAAACATTTGTAAAATTACATATTAAGGTTTTTGAAATACAATGGATAATGAAATGTTTAATTGGAAATAACTTTTGAAAATAATGACATATTGGGAATTTTGAAATAATAGACTTTTTCAAATTAGTTGAAGTCTTTTATAGTTAGTTTTTTTATGCATTTTAATATTTTATTTTAATCAAAATAAAAGTTTTAAATTTTAGTGATTTTTGGATATTATAAAATGTTGGGATGTTACATCCCTTCAATGGGAGTACGTCTCATTGGAGAGGTGTGAACCAACACAATGGTTCAACGGCCACAAAGGCCTCACCCAAATCTCCGGTGAACCGCACCACAAAGGTTTGGTTAACTTTCCACTATCGGAATCCTTCGAGGCGGAATCCGGAGCCTTTACAACAACGATTCGGGGCACGACCCACAAAGGGCTTGGGGGCTCCCGAACAGCTACAATCTGTCACAAAGACAATAGGTAAGTACAACAATGGGCTAGGTTTTCCTAGTGGAAACCCTAGCAAGTGTTTCCTCAAATGAATGAGGGGGGAAATGAAAAACGGCTCGGTGAAGATGCAGATCGGTGCCTTCTCCTTCAATCCTCAAAAGGTCAACGAGTTTGGGTGGGAGGATTGGGAGAACTTGGAGCTCTTAGCTTTGCATCAATGGAGGTGAGAGAGTCTAGAAGCTCAAGTCTTCAAAGGAAGGTGAAGGGGTCCTTTTATAGCTCTTCAAAAACTGGCCGTTTGGAGCTGAAACTTACGCAGCGGTACTACCGCTGGAGAGGCCGGTAGTACCGCTGGACCTTTGAATCCAGTCGTTGCCCGCTTCACGAACTTCACTGCGACTCCAACTTCACGCAGCAGTACTACCGTTGGCGATCCCGGTAGTACCCCTGTGGAGCCCGGTAGTACCGCTCCGGTACCGCTGGAGGTACCGCTCTGAGAAACAGAAGGCTGAAAACGGCGGTACCTCCGGCGGTACCGCCAGCGGCACCTCGACTTTGAGCTGGCCTGCGAACCTGCAAAAAATAACACAGCGGTACTACCGCTGGAAGGGACGGTAGTACCGCTGGACAACGGTAGTACCGCTCAGGTACCGCTGGAGGTACCGCATGGCGCAACAGAGCGCCGAAAGCGGCGGTAGCTCGGGCGGTACCGCCAGCGGCAGCCAGGGCTCCGAGCAAGGCTTGCTGAAAAGCTTTTGCAGCGCCCATTACGATCGTTTCCTTTTTGCTAAGATCTTAGATACATCCTGCAAACTTTAATAGCCATGTTAGAACACATATTGTGTTGTCATTAGCACCAAAACAAGGGTCAACTAGAAGATGCTCTTTCAATCTCCCCCTTTTTGGTGTTTGATGACAACACAACATAAAAAGCGAGGGTTCATAAAATTTCGACGGAGCTCCCCCTAGATGTGTGCATATTCTTAAGTGCTTTGAATACACAAATACACAACATCTAGAATCAACACTCCCCCTATAATTTACAAGCCAAGCCACAATGATAGCAATCACAAATGCAATACTAAGCAAAAGACAAATAAGCAACACATAGAAAGAAAACGAGTTTCACATGTCTTACACCATGCATACATAAAGGAGTTCCACAAGTAACAATAAATTTAGGTGATCACAAGCTAAAAAAGGTCGAAATATAAGTGAAAATGAGCTCGTGACTCCCACCCATGCAAATTACCGAGAGCAACCTAATAGTTATCTCTCCCTCTTTGGCACCAAAGCACCAAAAAGGGAAAAGATCGGACCTACACGCCCCAAGGGTCCCAATCCGGGTGAGAGGAAGAAGCATCATCATGTTCCGGGCTCGACCACGTGATGATCTCGCCCTCGTCATTCTTGGCTTGCCATTCATCCCACGTGGGGATGTGTTGCTCGAACCCGGAAGGCACAACTTCCCCCTCGGCACGGCGGCGAGCAACCTCAACTTGGCGAGCCTTCATCTTCTCCTCATGGACATCATATTGATGCCTCTCAACTTTCTTGGATACTTGGAAGATCTTCTTCATAGCACGAGCCATCCAAGCAAAAGAACCACCTTTGGAGGCATTGGAGGGCCCGGCTTCATCCACCACTTCCTTCCTAGGTTTGAGCTTGTGGGGCTTGATAAGGAGCCTCTTGCTCTAGTGAGGGACCCACTTCTCGGTGTTATCGAGATCATCAATGTCATTGTGCTCAAGCCACTTCCACACCACGATCCTCATGATCAACGGAGCAAAGGAGATGTTCTTCTTCTTGCTAATCACATGCCATAGCTCATGCCATAGCTCATGCCAAATGAAGTTCATCACATCAAGTTTCTTGCCTTGTCCCTTCATTTGCATGGTGAGGACCATCAAGTTCTTCAAGTAGCCATGAATTTCATCAATGTTGCCCACTTTTGGATTGATTGTCTCACGGTAGATGCGGTGCATGATGTCCCAAGTGGGTATAGGCCTTTGGAATCTCCATATTTCCACTTATCTGCACTATCCGGGTTGTAGAGGGGAGCAAGCTTCACAACACCATCGGCACTTCCACCTTGGAAGTGAACACGGAAGTGAGTCTCATCAAACTCTTCCGGAGGAAAAGGGCCAAACTCTTGATAGTTGAGGGACTCGGCAATATCTTCCCAAGTGGCTTCAAACACCTTCTCTTTGGTCATCCACTTGATTCTTGTTTTGATCTCATTGCCCATGTGCACGATGGCTAAGAACTGAGCCACAATATCCTCATCATAGTCTTGCTCTAGCTCCATGATGTGAAAAAGGTCAAACTCCTCACAGATTTCCAAAGCTTCACCGAAATAGTTGGGCTTGGACCTCATGAACTCAATGTTGATGTGGTGTTGGATCACGGTGTTGTCCTTTGGTTTCTTTAAGAGGATTTCCCGGTAGCACTCTTCTTGGAAGGAGTTGTGAAAATAGGGATTATTGCCGCGAACGGAGGGCATTTGATCCATACGATCAATCACATAGTAATCCACAGCTCTTTTTGCCACAAACTCGGTCTCACTGAGTTGACTAGCTGTCTTCGGGCGCTTGGGAATGGGTTTTGATGAAGCCGGGAACCTCCGGCGTTGCAATCCGTCAAGGGCATCTTGGACTTCATCCGTGGCAGCGGTCTTTTGCTTCTTCCTACCCGCAACGGACTTGGTACGACCCCTACCTATGAATAGCATGAGGTGGAAAGCATATAGATGAGAATGCACAGATTTCATGAATTATGAACGAACAACACGAGTGTACAAAATTCTAGGAAGAGTAAATCTAGAGGTAAAGTACCACATTTGGGTTTGAAGGTGCAACAATGAGTAGATGTAAAGCTTGAGACAAGCATTAGACCTATCTAGGGTTGCTCCAACAAATCTAAGAGGGGAACTTTAAATCTAGCCTATAACTTTCCATGAAATTTCTACACAAGGTTCTGAATCTATAAAGAAGCTTCTCTACCAACTCATTCAACCACACATCCGAAGAGAAAAGCGCTAATGTCATCTCTATCCATCAACTAGATGAGAGAGAGGGATTTGGCTTACCGGAGCTCATGGTGAAGGATCGAGGAGGAGGAGAGAAGCTAGAGTCCTCCCGGAGCAAGGAGCACGAGGTCCTAGGCCGGGGAAGGCTCTTCCCGGCGGTGGAGTGGCCAGCGGCGGCGGGGACGTGGAGGAGAAGGAGATGGGGTTGGGGGAAAGTGAGGGAGTGCCCTCTCAAACCGCCCAGCCCCGTGCCCTTATCGTCCAGATTCCCGCGGCGGTAGTACCGCTCGGTCCAGCGGTAGTACCGCCCCGGTTCTGTCGGGCGCCCGAGCGAAACTGCCGCTGCGCACGGTAGTACCGCTGGGGACAGCGGTAGTACCGCACGGTGCGATGCAGCGGTAGTACCGCTAGGGTGACCGGTAGTACCGACACCTGGGGAAAAATGGGTTGTGGCTCAAAATGATGCCCACAACGCGTTTTTTACGCTGGTTCCGACAACCCACTCAACCAAGATCATGAAACAAGGCATTTAGAGAGAGAAAGGCTTTAGGGAAGTGAGATGGGGCTTAGGATAGAGCCTCAAACCGAGAGTGGTACTTCACACTCACTTTGCAAAACGCATGAAACTCAAGAAAACCAAAATGAGTGTGTTTCCCATAAAACCAAGACGAAACAAAAGAAATCCACGAAAATGTCATGAAATCCAAGTCTTCTTACAAGGAGAACAGGGTGGTGGCCGAGGCCACCATGTTGGAGCGTATGGCATGTCACCGCGAAGATATATCTTGGGTACATAACCAATACTCATCATTTTAGCTCATTTAGACATAAGAATGAATATAGAGAAAAAGGACACTTGCTATCGGCATATTGGGGGAGGGATAGTCCAATGGTTTAGGACCGCACTCCCCCTATGTCCATGCCTACACCTAGATCAAATATATAGTTAAGATAGAGGTGTGCATGCAAGGTAGTCAACCAACGCTCCTCGAATCCACGATGTTTAGCTCATGACTCAAAAACGTGAACCTTGCTTCATCAAGTGGCTTCGTGAATATGTCGGCAAGTTGAATCTTCGTGGGAATGTAGCCAAGCTCAATGTCACCCCGGTTGATGTGATCACAAATAAAATGATAGTGAATCTCAATATGCTTCGTTCTTGAGTGCTCCACCGGGTTGTGACCAATCTTGATGGCACTTTCATTGTCACATAAAAGAGGCACTTTGTCACAATGGACACCGTATTCCTTTAAAGTTTGCCTCATCCATAACAATTGAGTGCAAGCACTAGCGGCCGCCACATACTCGGCTTCGGTGGTGGATAGTGATATGCAATTTTGCTTCTTGGAGGACCAACTTACCAATGACTTCCCAAGGAATTGACATGCACCGGAGGTTGACTTCCTATCATCCTTGCAACCGGCCCAATCCGAATCCGTGTAACCGGCAAGAGAGAAGTTGGACCCCCTAGGTACCACAAACCAAACCTTGGGGTATAAACCAAATATCGGAAGATTCGATTCACCGCTATCAAGTGACTTTCTTTAGGAGCCGCTTGGTACCTTGCACACACTCCTACACTTAACACAATATCGGGTCTAGATGCACAAAGATAAAGCAAAGAACCAATCATAGAGCGATAGAGTTTTTGATCGACATATTTACCCTTTGGACTAAGTTCAAGATGGCATTTGGTGTCCATAGGAAACCTCTTCTCTTTTGCATCTTGCATCTTGAACCTCTTGAGCAAGTCTTGAATATATTTGGCTTGTGAGATGAAGGTCCCTCTGTCGTGGTATTGGCATAATTGATAGGAGACGGGGGTCCTCTAGCCTACGTATGGATTGTGGGGAATAAGGTTGGTGTCGTCGAGGACGGGATTGAACACGGCGAGTTTACCCAGCTTCAGATCTCGCAGCGGTGGCGAGATCCTACGTGCTGCTATAATTCACTATGAGGCAATAGCCGTGAACAGGTTACAATGGATGTGATCTCTATTGATTGTTTATCGAAGTGTGCCCTAAAGGCTTCCTGGTGGCCGGCTTATATAGGCGGCCAGACCCCAGGATACTAGGCAAGTACTTGTCCGGCAAGTAATCAGAGTCATAGACCTAGCCGGCTTAGTTGCCGCCTTCCGTCTTGGGCTTGGTGGCTTGATGGGCTTCGGCCTTACGCCTTCTTGGACCGTCCGCCTACTTCCTTGTACGTCAGCTATCTGGGTCGCCCGGCAGGCTTCAGCCTTACCACCCTTGGGCCACCCTGGACTAGCCGGATTGATCCATGTTGGAGATACCCCTAGTTGATATATCCCCAACATTAGCCCCCACAAAGGTTGAAGTTCTCCAGGCGCCGGCTTCTTCTTGATACTTCATCTGCCAATGTTGGCGGCTGCAGGACTTGAACCATTCTGAAAATCAAAAAAGGGGGCAAGTGTGTCTTGAAGTTGGCACACGGTCGCCTTTATCCAACATGGGAAAAGACGGCTAACCGATAGTTCGCCGGGAATAATTGTTGACGGATATCGCTAGGCGGCTCATGACAGTTTGAAACTGGCCTAAGCGAAAATCTCGCAATGATCTCAAAATCGCGGGAAAAGGGGAGGCGTGGAGATCGTGCGATCATGCGCTGCAGTGGATGTTGGACACGTGTCCGACTAAAAACACTGTTGCACAGGAAGCTACGCCCGGCTCTATAAATAGGGAGCCGAGCGGTCCATTTCGGCACCCCAGCTCCTGCACTCCTCGACCCCTTGCTCTCCCGCTCTGCCGCACCTTTCTCCGAGCGAACTCCGGCGAGCGTCCTCCTTCGGTGACCTCCGCTCACGGCGATGTCCACCGGTCAAAACATCCCCTCCGCGGCGTCCTACATCCGACACCTCGCCCGCGGCGGCGATGGGCGGCGCGGCGTCGCGTCTTGCGACGGTGGCGACGGGTAATGTCGCCGCCGTCGCTTCTCACATTCCCGCCGCGCGCACGCCGGCAGCGGTCTCTTCGGCTCCTCCACCCTTAGCCGCGGCAACGGCGACGAGAGGCGCTCCGGCCGACGAGGAAGAGGAAGCGGCGGACCTCGGGTCACGCTACTGGCTTCCCTCCATCGTCGACGAGGAGACCCTCCAAGACCTGGAGGTCGTTGGCTACCTCCCAAGTCGGGAGGATTGCCGGTGGAGACCCGCCTTGGGAGACGTCATCCCGGCTCCGAAAGCCGGGGAACGGGTAATCCTCACCTCCCACCTAGTTAGGGGAATGGCGCTTCCGCCTTCCGCTTTCTTTAGCGAGGTGCTAGATCATTATGGGCTCCAGCCCCACAATATAGCGCCCAATTGCATTCTAATCTTAGCCGGCTTCACAGCTCTGTTCGAGGGCTATCTAGGTATTAGGCCTAGTTTAGACTTCTTCAGATAATGTTTTCGTTGCCGGCGTCAGACCGTGCCGGACGGCGGGCTGGCAACTTGAGGCAGTGTCACTTTTAACTGCCGTCAGGGCCGCCAATGGTATCCTTGAAGGAGATATGCCCTAGAGGCAATTAATAAAGTGTGTTCTTTATCATATCTCGTTTGTTCATAATAGGTTTTTGTGTCATGCTAGAACCGTATTAAGCGGAAACATTAATGCGGGTGTGATACGTAAACAACCAGGTCCCTAGTAGCCTCTACTAAGACTAGTTTCGTTGCGCGATTGATGATCGAGGTTTCCCGGTCATGGGGCATGGCGCCGGTCGGCAATGAGAGTCATATCGCTAGAGAGCAATGTGATGGACATACCCAGTTTTGGAGAACGTAGTCGTTACGCCTTTGACCGTGAGATCAACTCTTATTGTTATTCCCGGAAGATACTTTGATTGCACCAAACGTCGTATCTTATTTAGTATGACAATAACGGTGATACTTTTGGGTATCGGAAAGGAGTAGTTGAGACGAGGGGTCAAGAGCGGGATTTGCCAGTCCGCATAGCAGGATAGATACTCTCGGGCCCACTCGGTGAGATCATGTCTAATGAGCTTGCAAGCATGTGACTAGCTCACGGAGACATGAGATCATGAACGAGTAGAAGATAGCGTCGTCGGTAACGAGGTCGGGATTAGGTATGGAGATATCTATGGAACGACGCTCGGACGTGCTAAGTATCGCTATGGCAAAAGGTTTAAGACTTTACGTTCAGGTTTGATAGATGAAAGTCATTCGTTATATCTCAGGGATTAATTCATGGGGTCCAGGCCTACGAGTTAGTCGTTGATTATTGAGGCGTCTTGGTCATACCTGATATTATATCGAACCGCTAGGGTAACACACTTAAGGGGTTTCGACAAGACAACCGGAAAGGAAGGAGATCACCGGGAGCGTCCCGGGAGGGGTCCGATGGAGATCGGGCAGTGCCGAAAGAGTTTTCGGAGCTAGGAAAAATTATATATATTATGTTTGATATTAACTAGTGGTATTAATATGCAAATATGATTTTATATATTTATTTTCGAATTAATTTAGGCAGATTTCCCTAAATGGGCCTTCCGGACGAAAGAAGGCCCAAGAGGGGGGGAACCCCCTTGGGAATTCGGTGGGGGCATGGAGGCCGGCCTAGGTGGGCCAGATGGGGCCCACCAGGGGGGCGGCGCACCCTCCTTGGCCGAACCAGGCTGTGGGATAGTCCCACATTGCCTGGCTGGCAAGGTAGGCTCCCCCTGGGAGCCTATATAAGAAGGGGCACCCCCAGCCTTTTAATTCACCAATTAATTCCCGATTTCTCTCTCGATCTCGTGGTTCCCAAGTTGGAGCCGCGCCGAGCAGAGCAAGGGGATATCCTCCACCATAGCCCGCTGTCGCGCTGCTGGTGTTCCGGTCCAAGTCTTCCGCTGCTCGTCTTGGACTGGAGCTTCGGAGGCCGTCGTCTCCACCGTACGTGTGCCACTCCCTGCGAGGTGCTGCGCTAGCGGTACTCGGAGGCCTGCTTCCTCTACACGACCTTGAGGTCGGCTTCGTCGGTCTTCATCGACAACGTTTGTGCGGGAACGTAATCCCCGCTTTCGGTCTACAAGGGTACGTATTCCGATCTCCGTTCATACTACTATATCTGCATAGAATAGATCTTGGCATGCTTTTAGGATATCGTCGGTAGGAATTTTTTTGTTTTCTGCACATGATCCCCTTCAGTGGTATCAGAGCCGATCTATCGTAGATATAGCTGTACGCTGTTAGAACCCGTGCTCTGCACGGGGGCACCGTTCCTGTTATTTCTACCCTCTAGCGTGCACTAGTGTATTCCAGCGGCATTGAGTTGATGAAGCGGCCCGGACCGACTTTACGCGTACGCTTACGCGAGACTGGTTCCACTACTGACATACGGCTTGTACCGTATATGTGGCTGGCGGGTGTCAGTTTCTCTCTCTTTAAATGGTCTTCGCATTTTCAATGGAGGGCCCGAAAGAGATGCTTAAACATGCAATTATTGGATCGTTGTTGTGGTCATAAGATTCATAGATATGAAGTGGTTCTATTTACGAAAGCCCCAAGCCACGTAAAATATGCAAAAGATAAAGTAGAAGCGTCTAACTTTATTTTGCAGGGGCTATGTGATATGGTCAAGGTAGGTTTATTAAATTGTTTATAAAACTGCGGGCGCCAAGAAGACCATGGCGCAATGGACTATATCACATTGCATTACATTTGATGTTTTGTGTGCATCTTATTTTGTGTGATTGTGTGTATAGTATACATTAGTTACACGGCGGTAGCTGAATAAGATGATCCCTTCAAAATACCACTAGTGTTCTCCCTCCAACGCGCACCACCAAGAAAGTTCTACGTTATGAGGCAGGCCGTGATGATCGGGTGTCATACATCTCGTCGTTCGCATACAGTGGGTGTAAGCCATGTTGCACAAGCGTCAGCGTGGAGGTCTTTGGTGGCGAGCCTAGCATACTCAGAGGTATGGCCTCGGAACAGGAAGACCGAAAGGTCGAGCACGAGTCACAAAATTGGTGTGGCGGACGATTTTGTCTACTCTTGAAGTTGTGCCGCCGCCTTTGATGATGAGGGGTGGTGCAATGGATAGGGGTCGTGTAATCGCTTAAACGACCAGGAGGGATGTTCGTTTGAGTGGGAGTTATGTTAGTTATTTTCTAAAATACTATAACTCAAAATTATTATGAACAAAGTCTTATGTTGTTGCAAATTCCATTGTAGATGTCTCACCCCTCCTTTAACCTAAACCTGTTCATTGAGAAAGAGAAGCTTAAGACCGATGGGTCTAACTTCGTGTCCTAGTTCCGCGATCTGAAGTCCATCCTTGAAACCCACAAGGTGGCCTACATCCTTGATGCCCCCTTAGGTGATCTTCCAAGCACCGCCCCGGAAATCGAAAGGATTGTCCATGGGGTCAAGGCGGAGATTTCTTCTTATGTCCAGAGTGGCATGCTCTTTGCCATGGAGGCTGACCTGCAAAACCACTTCATGAACAAGGGTGCTTATGATATAATCACTGAACTCATGGTTGTTTTTGCACGACAAGTCAATGCTGAGAGGTACGAGGCATCTGTGCTTTTCTTCTCAGCCCAGATGGAAGAGCACGGCAATATCAGTGAGCACTTGGCCAAGTTGGTTGGCTGCGCTCGACTTCTGAGTGATCTGGGAAATGTGATCCCAGAGGAGGTGGTTATTGATAGGGCGCTGATTTCTCTGCCCCCTAGCTATTAGAACGCCATCGTGGACTACGACATGAAAGGGACGTCAAAACCCCTGTCGGAAATCCTGAAGATGCTCGAAGTGGCCGAATTAGAAATCAAGCTGAAGAAGATGGTGGTGACCATCGGATCACCTGAGCGCAACTGCCCCAAGTATCTGGAGGATAAGAAGTCTGGCAAGACGGTCGACAAAGAGCAAGGTATATTTGATATACATGTTATAGATGTGTACCTTACATCCGCCCGGAGCAATACGTGGGTATTTGATACTGGTTCTGTTGCTCATATATGTAACTCTCAGGAGGAGTTACGGAATAGAAGGCGGCTGGCGAAGGATGAGGTGACGATGCGCGTCGGCAACGGATCGAGAGTCGACGTGGTGGCTGTCGGCACGCTCCCTCTGCATCTACCATCGGGATTAGTTTTGGTTTTAAATAAGTGTTATTTTGTGCCATCCTTGAGTGTAAACATTATAAGTGGGTCTTGCCTGTTACAAGACGGTTATTCATTTAAATCAGTGTCAAGCAATTGTGCTATTTATATGAATGATATCTTTTATGTTGATGCTCCCGAGAATAACGGTTTATTCTTGTTGAATCTCGATCGTAGTACTCACATCCATAACATAGAAGCCAAACGAATTAAGTGTAGTGACGATACTGCCATGTTTTTGTGGCATTGCCGTCTTGGTCATATTGGTATAAAGCGCATGAAGCGACTCCACTCCAATGGACTCTTGGACTCATTGGATTTCGGATCCCTCGATACATGTGAACCGTGCCTCATGGGCAAAATGACCAGGACACCGTTCAAAGGTTTCATTGAACGGGCGTCGGATTTGTTGGGGATCATACATACAGATGTGTGTGGACCGATGAGCGTTTCGACATGCAATGGTTACCGTTATTCGTCACCTTCACTGATGACTTGAGTAGATACGGTTATATCTATTTGATGAAACACAAGTCTGAAACGTTTGAAAAGTTCAAAGAATTCCAGAGTGAAGTTGAGAATCAGCTTAATAGGAAAATCAAGCATCTCCGGTCCGATCGCGGTGGAGAGTACTTGAGTTTTGAGTTTGGCACACATCTGAAGAGTTGTGGCATAGTGCCCCAACTTACGCCCGCCGGAACGCCGCAGCGTAACGGCGTGTCCGAGCGACGTAATCGTACTCTACTGGATAGTGTCCGATCTATGATGTCTTTTACCGATCTGCCAGTGTCCTTCTGGGGTTATGCGTTAGAAACAGCCGCATTCATTTTAAATAGGGCTCCGTCCAAGTCCGTTGAAACGACGCCGTATGAATTATGGTATGGCCAAAAGCCTAAGTTATCGTTTCTGAAGGTTTGGGGTTGTGAGGCGTACGTTAAGAAACTACAGCCCGACAAACTCGAACCGAAGTCGGAGAAAGTCGTCTTTGTAGGATATCCGCGGGAAACCGTTGGGTACACCTTCTACAACCAAGCTGAGGGCAAAACTTTTGTCGCGAAGACCGGTACCTTTCTAGAGAAGGAGTTTCTCGCGAAAGGAGTAAGTGGGAGGAAGGTAGACCTCGATGAAATCGTTGATCCTGAACTCGAGATTCCGAGTGGCACAACGGAAGCAATTCCGGAAACGTCCTCCGTGGAAGGAGTGGGAGAAACTGTCGAGGAAGATGTTCTACCTCGTAGGTCTGGTAGATCTCGGATCCCACCAGAATGGTATGGCAACATGGTTTGCACCGTCATGCTAGTCGAGCAAGACGAACCTACGAACTACAAGGAGGCGATGGAGAGTCTAGAGTCCGAGAAATGGCTTGAAGCCATGAAATCCGAAATAGGATCCATGTATGATAACAAAGTGTGGACTTTGGTGGATATTCCCGAAGGTCGCAAGGCCGTCGAGAATAAGTGGATCTTTAAGAAGAAGACTGATGCTGATGGTAATGTGACCGTCTATAAAGCTCGGCTTGTTGCAAAGGGTTTCCGACAAGTTCATGGAATTGACTACGATGAAACTTTTTCACCGGTAGCGATGCTTAAGTCTATTCGGATTTTGTTAGCGGTAGCTGCCTACTATGATTATGAAATCTGGTAGATGGACGTCAAAACGGCCTTCCTGAATGGAAACATTGAGGAAGAGTTATACATGGTACAGCCGGAAGGTTTTGTCGATCCAGGAAATGGTAACAAGGTGTGCAAGCTTCAGCGATCCATCTATGGATTGAAGCAGGCATCTCGGAGCTGGAATCTTCGCTTTGATGAGGTAATCAAAGGTTTTGGATTTATCCAGAATGTGGAAGAGACCTGTATTTACAAGAAAATGAGTGGGAGCTCGGTTGTGTTCTTAGCACTGTATGTTGACGACATATTGCTAATAGGGAATGATGTGGAACTTCTGAATAGCATGAAAGAATATTTAAACAGTAAATTTTCTATGAAGGACTTGGGAGAAGCTGCGTATGTTTTAGGCATAAAAATCTATCGCGATAGATCAAGGCGCCTATTAGCACTAAGTCAGAGTACTTATCTTGATAAAATACTGAAGCGTTTCCGTATGGAGAAGGCAAAGAAGGGTTCTCTGCCGGTTATCAAGAATAAGATATTGTGTAAGGCGTAGTGTCCGGTGACGGAACTGGGTAAGGCCGAAATGACGAAACATCCTTATGCTTCAGCCATAGGATCGATCATGTATGCAATGTTGAGTACTAGACCGGATGTGGCATTAGCTCTAAGTTTGATAAGCCGGTTCCAGAGTAATCCTGGAATGCCGCATTGGGTAGCTGTTAAGAGCATTCTTAAGTATCTCTATAAGACAAAGGAAATGTTCCTTGTGTATGGTGGCTGCGATGAAGAACTTGGCGTAACGGGTTACGTAGATGCAAGTTTCTGCTCAGACCCCGATGACTGTAAGTCACAGACAGGTTACGTGTTCAAGGTGAATGGAGGCGCCGTGTGCTGGAGAAGTGGGAAGCAACCCATAGTCGCACAATCTACAATGGAGTCGGAGTACATTGCTGCCTGCGAGGCCGCGAATGAAGCTGTGTGGCTGAGGAAGTTCGTCATCGAACTGGGAGTGTTCCCAAGCGTGCAAGACCCCGTGATCCTCTTCTGCGACAATACGGGTGCTATTGCAAACGCCAAGGAGCCAAGGTCTCACTCCACCGCCAAACACATTCTCCGACGCTTCCATGTGATACGTCAGTACGTACAAAGAGGCGATGTGAAGATTTGCAAAGTGCATATGGATCTGAATGTGGCAGATCCGCTGACGAAGCCTCTCCCGCTTGATAAGCATGAACAGCACCAGTTAGCTATGGGTGTTAAGCTTTTACCAAGTTGTAATCTAGATTAAGTTGTACTCTAGTGCAAGTGGGAGACTGAAGGAGATATGCCCTAGAGGCAATTAATAAAGTGTGTTCTTTATCATATCTCGTTTGTTCATAATAGGTTTTTGTGTCATGCTAGAACCGTATTAAGCGGAAACATTAATGCGGGTGTGATACGTAAACAACCAGGTCCCTAGTAGCCTCTACTAAGACTAGTTTCGTTGCGCGATTGATGATCGAGGTTTCCCGGTCATGGGGCATGGCGCCGGTCGGCAATGAGAGTCATATCTCTAGAGAGCAATGTGATGGACATACCCAGTTTTGGAGAACGTAGTCGTTACACCTTAAACCGTGAGATCAACTCTTATTATTATTCCCGAAAGATACTTTGATTGCACCAAACATCGTATCTTATTTAGTATGACAATAACGGTGATACTTTTGGGTATCGGAAAGGAGTAGTTGAGACGAGGGGTCAAGAGCGGGATTTGCCAGTCCGCATAGCAGGATAGATACTCTCGGGCCCACTCGGTGAGATCATGTCTAATGAGCTTGCAAGCATGTGACTAGGTCACGGAGACATGAGATCATGAACGAGTAGAAGATAGCGTCGTCGGTAACGAGGTCGGTATTAGGTATGGAAATATCTATGGAACGACGCTCGGACGTGCTAAGTATCGCTATGGCAAAAGGTTTAAGACTTTACGTTCAGGTTTGATAGATGAAAGTCATTCGTTATATCTCAGGGATTAATTCATGGGGTCCAGGCCTACGAGTTAGTCGTTGATCATTGAGGAGTCTTGGTCATACCTGATATTATATCGAACCGCTAGGGTAACACACTTAAGGGGTTTCGACAACACAACTCGAAAGGAAAGAGATCACCGGGAGCGTCCCGGGAGGGGTCCGATGGAGATCGGGCAGCGCCGAAAGAGTTTTCGGAGCTAGGAAAAATTATATATATTATGTTTGATATTAATTAGTGGTATTAATATGCAAATATGATTTTATATATTTATTTTCGAATTTATTTAGGCAGATTTCCCTAAATGGGCCTTCCGGACGAAAGAAGGCCCAAGAGGGGGGGGGAACCCCCTTGGGAATTCGGTGGGGGCATGGAGGCCGGCCTAGGTGGGCCAGATGGGGCCCACCAGGGGGCCGGCGCACCCTCCTTGGCCGAACCAGGCTGTGGGATAGTCCCACATTGCCTGGCTGGCAAGGTAGGCTCCCCCTGGGAGCCTATATAAGAAGGGGCACCCCCAGCCTTTTAATTCACCAATTAATTCCCGATTTCTCTCTCGATCTCGTGGTTCCCAAGTTGGAGCCGCGCCGAGCAGAGCAAGGGGATCTCCTCCACCATAGCCCGCTGCCGCGCTGCTGGTGTTCCGGTCCAAGTCTTCCGCTGCTCGTCCTGGACTGGAGCTTCGGAGGCCGTCGTCTCCACCGTACGTGTGCGACTCCCTGCGAGGTGTTGCGCTAGCGGTACTCGGAGGCCTGCTTCCTCTACACGACCTTGAGGTCGGCTTCGTCGGTCTTCATCGACAATGTTTGTGCGGGAACGTAATCCCCGCTTTCGGTCTACAAGGGTACGTACTCCGATCTCCGTTCGTACTACTATATCTGCATAGAATAGATCTTGGCATGCTTTTAGGATATCGTCGGTAGGAAAAATTTTGTTTTCTGCACACGATCCCCTTCAATCCTAAGATACCATACCTTGAATCCGTCAAGGGCTGGACCTCCACATTCTTCTACTGCCAAGATATGGCAGCTCCGGGCCGTCAATTTGGTGTCCTCGACTTTGTCAACGCGCCGCCTATGCCCAGGCCATGCTGGGACGAGGCGGTGCCCAAGTTAACGGAGGAACTCCGCCTTTTCCTCACCCGGACGATGGCTCCCCCCTGCTGGACGGGGTGGACACCGTCATCTGCTGGCTCGGCCGGCAGATTCTCCCCCTGCGGTACAGCCCGCACAAAATGTGTCAGTATTCGCCTACTGCCACGGCCTCTCTCCGCGTAAGCGAAGAGAGGTTGCCGGTCGCCGACCTGGCGTTCCGGCTCCGCAGCCTCGTCAAGGCGGGGCTGGTGAAGGCGGTGGAGGGCGAGCCCATGCACACCCACGACAACCCTCCCATCGAGGTAGACATCTTGCTTCTTGCCCCTTTTTGACAGCTTCGCCGGCTAACTTGAGTTCCATTAATACTTGTCTTCTTTCTCAGATCTCCGACTTGGGGGAGGATGACCTGGCTCCCGACTTCTACGAGTTGGAAGCCGGGAAGACCAAGAAGCGCAAGGCATCCGGCGCCGCTTCCTCTACGGCGATCGCCGAGAGGAAGAAACGGATCGCAACGGCTACCGAGCCGGTTCTCGTCAACCTTGACGAGAAAACGGGGATTAACATCCCCCGAAGGTACTCAATTCTGCCTTTAATAGTCGACGAGCTTCTTTAATACTGGCACCCAACTGACGGTGCTTGATGTTTATTGACAGGGAAAGGGTCGCAACTTCCCGGTTGCCGACCAGGCTCCTTTCCAGGGGTAAGCGGCCTCAAGGCAGCTCGCCTGCTACCATGCCGCCAACTCCCCAGCACCGGGCCGGCAGCTTTATGGGCGATGCTCGTCGCCAGACCCAGACTCCGGCTTCTGGCGCGCCGCCAAGGACCTTCTCCGCTGACCGCACACCCAAGACTCCCCTTCTTTTGGCTGAGGCTACGGCCGATGAAGTCGTCCAATCGTGTGCCGCCAAGGAGGAGTTGCTGGAGGTGGCTGCCGGCGGGAACCAGAGGGCAGCCCCGACTGCAGGAGGCGGCAAAGTTAGGGACCCTTGGTCCACCTTTAAGGAGGCCAAGGAGTCAGCCTTGACTTTTGCCAACTTCACCTCCCAGGCCTTCGCCGACTTGTAGGGCGACCTGTCTGTAAGTTTTTATAACTCTGGCATATACATAGTCTTTCCCCCGAGCACTTAGATGGCAGGTCAAAAAATATTGGCTGCCGGCTTAGTGGTTATTCGACAATATGTTTTATGCCTTTGCTTTTTCCTGCAGGGCCTCTTGTCCGCCAACGTTGAGCTTATCTCCTCCCGATTCGAGATAAACCAGCGGTGCCGCGATCTGAAGAAGGATTGCGAGGCCAAGGACCTGCGGATTGCCGAGTTGGAGGCGGCCCGCAAAAAAGATGAAGGTAGAGTTGATCTTTTTTGCTTTCAGCCATCTTTTCAACTTATGTTGCCGTCAATCATTTAGTTAGCGAATCCATATTTGTAGAACTGCTAGACCACGCCCAGGATATACTGAAGGCGTCCACTGATATGCAAGCTCTTATGAATGAAGCTTCCGATTTGGCGGCCGCCAACTTGGCGATGAAGGAGGAGCACCAGAAGGAGATGGAGGCCCAGCAGCTGAAATTTGCGTAGGAATCTAGCCAGCTTACTGGTGAGCTGGATAGCCTGCGCAAGAAGTTGGCGGAGGCGGAGAAGACGGCTGCCGAGGAAATCTCCAAGCAGACTTCTCGCGCCCAAATTGCTGAGGACGCGTTGGCGGCTCATATGATTGAGCTGTCCGCTTTCCATAACTCGGCCCTTGGTAATTTCTCACTCCTTATTTGATTTTGCCATTTTGCTTAGCCTGAGCCAAACTGATGGTTTCATTTTTGATACAGTTCCCGCCGGTTTAGGCGACGACAAGGTTGTCAGCCCCCGCCTGGATCGCCTTGCGCGTCTAGGCGAGCTGATCACCGAGACTTTGGCAGCGACCAAGCGGTTTGCCGCCAAGTTCTTCATCTCCTCCGGCAGCCAGGAACCGACCGAATTCAGCGACGTGCCCAACATGTTGGAGCAGGCTACCAAGCTACACAAGAGCTCGCTGAAGTCGGCGGCGCGGGGTGGTGCCAAGACTGCGCTTGGACTATTCATGGCGCACTACCCCGAGGCGGAGATAGAAGCCGTCACCGTAGGCATGCCGTCTACATATGAAGACGGCAGCGAGGTCGAGCCGGCCGCTGTTCTGAACAGCGTTGTCGGCTACGCCACGCGTGTTGCCGACATGGTGGATACTTCGATCTTCTACCGGCGCCATCCTGTGCCTGCCGCAGGGGAAGCTGGAGCTGCCGGCACGGCCGAGGCGGAGGGGAGTGACAGTTCTGGGGCTGAAGTTGTCAGCCCCCAAGCCTGATGTAGACGCCCCCCCCCCCCCCCCCCCCCCCCCGAGTCGTAGTTTCCTTTCCTTGCCTCCTTCTGACATGATTTGCCAGCCCCTGAAACAATGCAACTTTAACTTGTAATATTTGTATATACTTTTGTTGTTGCTCTGCTAGGCGGGAAACTAGCTGACAAATTTTATTTTGCCTTATTTATATGGCCCGCCTTAATTTTACCCTGACCTATATGTTTGACTTTTTGTATGTTGACGAACCTCAGCCGGTAACTTTAGCTGAAACAACCAGGGCTAAGCCATGCGTTTAGGATCAGAAACCAAAGCCAACATGTTGGTGTCAAAGACATACTACTAGGCGAACCACATATAAGTAATCAGAGGTAAAGGAACTAGGCGGCGCAAAAAGTTTATTTTTGCTTTAGGTTGGCTCAAAAACTGCAAGTATCTACCAGTTTGAACCTTTGCACGGAGCTAGAAAAATAGGTAACTTAGATACATAGGGGAAATATGATTGCAAGAAAAGACAAAAGATGGCATGCTTCTCAACACAGATGAGGAACCATAGACTTTTATTTCATAATCATATATAACTTATTACAATTATAAATTGCTAAGTGTAGAAAGGATGTAGCTGCTCAATATTCCAAGGCCGTCTTGTTTGTTCGAACGGATCGTCAATGCCTCTTTTGCGCTTGGTTCCCCTTTTTCCTGCCGCCTTCTTGCGCCTCTTCTTTTCTTCTTCGTCGCGGATGTCGGCCAGGTAGTAGGAACCATTGAGCAGCGCTTTTGTGACTATAAACGGTCCTTCCCATGGCGGGGATAACTTGTGCAAGCCTTTTCTGTCTTGAATTAGGCGGAGAACCAGGTCACCTGTTCTGAAGCTTCGCTTCCGCACTCTCCGGCTATGATAGCGGCGAAGTTGTTGCTGGTACAAGGCGGAGCGATGTAGAGCGACGTCTCTTTCTTCGTCTAGCAGGTCTAGGCTATCCTGTCTTGCACCTTCTACGTCTTGCTCGATGTAGGCTTGAACCCTTGGGGAATCGTATTTCATGTCGGTAGGTAGCACCGCCTCAGCGCCATATACTAAGAAGAAAGGAGTGTAGCCGGTAGACCTGTTTGGCATTGTGCGCAAACTCCATAGTACCGACTGTAACTCATCTGCCCAAGCGCCGGCTGCCCTGTGTAATGGAGCTTCGAGACGAGGCTTAAGTCTTGATAAGACTAGGCCGTTTGTACGCTCTACTTGTCCATTGGATTGAGGGTGTGACACGGATGCCAAATCAAGCCGGATACCCAGATCACTGCAGTATTCCTCTATGTCGCCTTGAGATAGGTTGCTGCCATTATCAGTGATAATGCTGTGTGGAACTCTAAAACGAGAGATAATTCCCCAGAGGAAATTGGCGGCTGTTCGTGCGTCAAGTTTGCTGATCGGCTTAGCCTCGACCCATTTGGTGAACTTGTCGACAGCGACCAATAGGTGGGTATACCCACCACTCGCCTTCTTGAAGGGACCCACCATGTCTAAGATCCCAGACCGCGAACGGACAGGTGATTGGAATTCTCCTGAGTTCTTGTGCCGGTAAGTGAGGTTGACGAGCGTACAACTGGCAGCCTTTGCATGTTTTTACGATGTTCTCGGCGTCTTCTTTGGCGGTAAGCCAGTAGAAACCTTGGCGGAAAGCTTTGGACACGATGGACCTGGCGGAAGCGTGATGCCCGCAGGTGCCAATATGTATGTCTTTCAGAATTTCCTGGCCTTCTTCTGGCTGTATGCACCGCTGATAGATGTCGCACGTGCTTCGCTTATATAGCTCGCCTTTTATTATCGTGAATGTCTTGGCTCGCCTTATGATCTGCCTTTTTAGCACTTCATCGTCCTCCGGCAACTTGCTGTCGATTAGAAAATTGAGATATGGGACAGTCCAATCCGACTGTATCGAGTAGACAACGAGACTTGCCGCTTCTACCGGTTCTTCTGCATCGGGGTCCATCAAATCGGCGCCTTTAATGGATGGCTTGTGCAAATGTTCCAGGAAAATATCTTTTGGTACCTTTTTACGTTCTGACCCTAGTCTGGCAAGTGTGTCTGCCGCCTCGTTCTCAGCTCTTGGAACATGCCGGACTTTGTAGCCCGCAAAGTTTTTTGCGAATTCGTCAACTTTGGCTCTGTATGCCGCCATTGTTGCGCTTTTCGCATCCCATGTTCCGCTTACTTGTTGCGCGACCAAATCTGAGTCGCCATAACAGAGGATTCTTTTGACGCCGAGGTCGTTTGCCACGTGTAACCCATGAAGCAAAGCTTCGTACTCGGCAACGTTGTTGGTTGTTGTAAAGTGAATTTGCAACACGTAGCTAAGCTTGTCACCTTTAGGCGTGCGTAGAACAACTCCAGCCCCCGAGCCTTTGAGCATCTTTGATCCGTCAAAGTGCATGACCCAATATTCTGACTCGGGGAGTGTCGTTGCCTCCATGGCTTCTGTCCAGTCGGCGACAAAATCTGCAAGCGCTTGAGACTTAATGGCGGTCCGTGGTTTATAGACTATATCAAAGGCGGCAAGCTCGATGCCCCATTTGGCAACTCGGCATGTTGCCTCTGCATTGTTGATTATGTCTCCGAGCGGTGCCTTGCTGACTACTATCACTGTGTGCTCCTGGAAATAATGCCTAAGCTTTCTGGCGGCGAAGAATACACCATAAGCCAGCTTTTGGTAATGCGGATACCTCTGCTTGGAGGCGGGGAATACTTCACTGATGAAGTAGACCGGTCGTTGTTCATACGTCGCGGATTCGTTCTCCTTTCTTTCCACAGCCAAGACAACGCTGACAGCAGCTCCTGTTGCCGCGATGTACAGCAGCATCGGTTCCTGTGATCGAGGTGCTGCCAATATCGGAGCGGATATGAGGGCCTCCTTAAGTTGTTGTAAGGTGGCATCTGCCTCTGCTATCCACTCAAAGTTGTCGGATTTCTACAATAGTCGATAGAAAGGCATTGCCTTTTCCCCTAGGAGACTTATGAAGCGACTGACGGCCGCCGCCGATCCGGCTAGGCGCTGCACGTCCTTCAGCAAGTAGGTCTGGATATGCTTTGGATGGCTTTGATCTTCTCCGGATTAACCTCGATCCCTCGTTCCGAGACGATAAATCCAAGTAGTTTGCCGGCTGGAACGCCGAAAACACACTTGGCGGGATTGAGTTTCATCTGGTACCTTCGGAGATTTTGAAAAGTTTCTTCCAGATCCTCTAGGAGATCCGTCTTCTTTTTTGACATCACCGCAATGTCGTCTACGTAGACGTGAACATTGCGGCCGATCTGTTCGTGCAGGCATTTTTGCATACAGCGCTGGTATGTTGCCCCTGCATTCTTCAGGCCAAAAGGCATCGTGATGTAGCAGAAAGTCCCGTATGGAGTGGTGAAAGATGTTTTCAATTGATCTGACACCCTCATCTTGATTTGGTGGTATCCTGAGTAGGCGTCCAAA
Source organism: Poa annua (assembly GCA_026929855.1). Lineage (NCBI taxonomy): Eukaryota > Viridiplantae > Streptophyta > Magnoliopsida > Poales > Poaceae > Poa > Poa annua. The sequence goes on along the minus strand of CM049431.1, from coordinate 69,217,044 downwards.
AAACAAAGTAGCTCGGAGCCTGCTGTGGAGTCTACGACTTGGTCAGTTCTAGGCAACGCAAAGGGATCCTTTGGGCAACACTTGTTAACACCGGTATAGTTGATACACATCCTCTGCTCTTTATTCTTCTTTGGAACAAGTACATGATTTGCCACCCAATCGGTGTGTACAACTTCTTTTATGAAATTGGCGGTCTTCAGCCTATTTATCTCCTTTCCTATAGCCTTACGTCTCTCATCTCCAAAGCGTCTTGTACCTTGCTTCACCGGCTTAGATCCTTTTATGACGTTGAGTGAGTGCTCGGCAAGTTCCCTCGGTACACCAGGCATGTCGGATGGCGACCATGCAAAGATGTCACGATTCTCACGGAGGACTCGACGAGCGCGCCTTCCTATTTGCTTTCAAGGTTGGAGCCGATGACAACTTGCTTAGACTTGTCACCTGGGATGAGGTCCGCCTTTTTGGTGTCTTCTGAAGCTTCAAAGGTCTTCTTGACATCAATCTTTGGCTTGGGCATGGAGTTGTCTGAATCCGCCCCAAGTAGTGCGAGTTCTTCCTTGTGGATGACGGCTTCTGCGAAGGCAGCCATACCACGTTCACACTCCTTGGCTTTCTTAAAGTTGCCGGAAATCGTGATGGTTCCGTTTTCCCCCGGCATTTTAAGCTTGTTGTATATGTAGCACGGCCTTGCCATAAAATTGGCGAAAGCCGGTCGTCCGAAGATTGCATGATAGGCGCTTTTGAAGGGGACAACTTCGAACCGGAGGAACTCTGAGCGGTAGTTCTCTTTTGGTCCGAAAGTTACCTTCAGCCTAATGCTCCCCCATTGACTTTGCTTGCCTGTCGGGCACTATGCCGTGAAAAGTGAGGTTGTTGTGGTCCAGCTGATCCTCTGACACGTTCATGCGGCTTAGTGTGTCGTAGTACAGGATGTTGAGGCTGCTGCCGCCATCCATGAGTACCTTTGTGAGTCTGAAGTTGTAGACAATGGGATCGACGACGAGGGCGTACTTGCCTGGGTGAGGAACGTGATCAGGGTGGTCGGACCGGTCCCAAGTGATCGTTGCTTCCGACCAGTTCAAATACTGAGGGACGTCCGGCATTGTCGCGTTGAGTTCGCGCATCTCCGCCTTATCTGCCTTAGCCGAACGTGTGCCGACAAAGCATACGAGAGATTCTTTGACCTTCGGATATGGTTTCTTTTTCTTGGCGGCCGCGTCATCCTCGCTTGAGACAGACATGTCGTGCTCATCCTCCTTGTTGTCTTTCTTGTCGTTCTTCTTTGACTTCTTTGACTTCCAGCCGACTGTGGGGTCCTTTTTGAAGTCGTCCATGAAACGACACTCGCTAAGCATATGGTTGACCTTGCCAAGTGAGGCGTGGATAGGGCATGGCAAAAGTTTTGCCTGCTCATAAGTGATTCGCGCCGCCTTAGGCCCTGAGCCGGCGTCGCGATTATCTTTCTTATTCTTCCACTTCTTTTTGCCGGCATTCCCTTGGAATGCGACAGCTACCTCGTTGGAAGGTCCGGCTTTGTCATCCGCCGTCTGCTTGCGCTTGTTGTTCCGTTTTGGCATGATGTTGACGTCTGGATCATCGTCCCGAGCGTCGTCATCCGCCGCCGCATATTGGGCGGCTAGGTTGAGCATCTCGCCAAGGTCCGTGATTTGCTCGCGGACGAGCCGATGACGGAACAATGACTTCTTCTGCAGGCCCGTGTAGAAGGCATGGATAGCCTCCGCGTCCGAAACACCATGACAGTTGGCTTTTTCGGATATCCAATGGCTGACAAAGTATGTCATGGTTTCGTCCGGCTTTTGGATACAGCATTGCAAATCCGTGTAGGTATTTGGACGCTTGTATGTTCCTTGGAAGTGCTGGGAGAAAACCTTTTCCATGTCGTACCAGCTATGGATAGACTTTTCAGGAAGGTTGTCGATCCAAGCCCTTGTCGTGCCTTCATACGTGAGAGGTAGGTAACGGACGGCAATATAGCTGCTTCCGCCGGCAATTTCTATGGCCATGGCATAGTCGGCTAGCCATGAATCTGGCTTAACGAGGCCGTTGTACCTAGAACAATTTTTAGACACTGATGTCATGTCCTTAGGGACAGGCTCTCTGCGGATGGCGTCGCCAAAGCACTTTGGTCAAGAGTATAGCGGCTCCTTTCCTCTTGCTATGTCTTGTAGGCGATGTCGTGCGTCTTTTGGACCGAGCCGCTGCACGCTTCTGTTTGCGTTTGGTTCGTCCTGCGCTGCCCGGCTTACGCTGTGCCTGGGCCCTTCTGCCGCCTCCATCCTTTTGTTGTCGGTGCTACGCTGCGGAGACCGGCTTCGACCTCTCCTGGGAGGGTCGTTGCCGGCATCTTTTCTAGGCAGCTGTCCATTGTCTCGGATGCCGCCATTGTCGCGTCTTGGCTGGGCTGGAGGTGGCAGGTCTCCTATGCTTCCTGTTCTTGAATTTTCGTCTTGCCTTGGTTTTGGCGGTGGCGTCTTCTTTGGAGGTGGCGTTGCTTTCCTTTTGCCACCATGGCTACTGGAGCCGGACGGGCCTTCGGGGTCAGCGCCAGGTGCGGCTTTGCACTTTCCCGACTTGGACTCTAGGTCTCCCCCGCGGGCATCCGCCATGTGACCGTAGGAGTCAGCGCGAGCTTGTTGCTCGAGGGCCTTGCTCACGAAGTGTCTTGCGTTGGCCAGCTTTTCCTCCGCCGTGCAAGTTTTTTCGTCCAGGGTATCTAGCGCGGCAGCCACGTTGAGGACGGGGGTGCAGAAAACAACATTTCCCCTTCTGTCCACGCGCTGTGGTGCCGTACGCCAGTCGAACCCGAGATCTTGAGCCGCTGTCGTTGCGCGTGTTGGCGGCTCCTTGTCACGGTGGTTTTTTTATGACCTTTTGTCCTCGAAGAGTTGCCGTCTTGTCTTAGCCGACATTTTCTCATGTTCTTTCTCGATCTTCTTTGCAAGGATCTCAACATGCTCCTCCCTTTTGCGCAGGAAGTCGGAGTGCTTAAGCATGTTAATCCTAAGCTCTTCCACTTCGTCGAGTGGGGTATCTTTGTTCACCGGAGTGTTCATGATCTCGTCTACTTCCTTGATGACGGAGAGCAAATCCGCGGGTTTGCTGCTACCGCCTTTCTTGAGGCCAGCTTTCTTCTTTGCGCACATCTTGTCGGAACCCTTGATGAGTTGACTGGCAGTGGTGTCGCCGGCGTCTTCCGCCGGCTTGTTTTGCGTTTCAGAAGCAACTGGGGTTGACTCGTGACCGATGACAACCATCATAGCCAGCTTGTCAGGCATATCAGTATCTGATGTTCCCTCTGAGGGAGCCGGATTATCACTGGAAAAGTGGCTTTTGATCCTTTCTTCAAAGAGACTAGCATCATCATCGGAGTCAGAGTCTACATTGACATGAACGGTAGATCTGGATCCGGCGTCTGACATCGCATCCTCCTGGAGAGCAGGAAGGATTGATTCAGGATCGTTGTTTTCCGGTTGGGAGTCGGATCCCAGTCCGACAACTCCGACAAAGTGGAAATCAGATTCCGCCGACTCCTGGGAGAAGGCGGATTCAGATCCATCTTGCCGGTCGACTGCTTGGTCGAATGGTTGGTGGGTGGGGTTGTAGAAACGCGGTAGGCCGTACGCTTCTGGCGTATACCCGATGAAGACGTCGATCCCTCCGATCGGTACGATTGCACATCCGATAAGGTAGTCGTCCGCCGGGAGCCAGGACTCATCCGAGTTGACGTAGCTATGGCCGCCATACCTTGTGACGCGACCGACGGCGATCTGCTTGCCCACGCCGCCAAGTGTTCCCGCCTGGAACGTGACGCCAGGAACCTTAAGCCCCACGGTGGGCGCCAACTGTCGTGGTATCGGCATAATTGATAGGAGACAGGGGTCCTCTAGCCTACGTATGGATTGTGGGGAAGAAGGTTGGTGTCGTCGAGGACGGGATTGAACACGGCGAGTTTACCCAGCTTCAGATCCCGCAGCGGTGGCGAGATCCTACGTGCTGCTATAATTCACTATGAGGCAATAGCCGTGAACAGGTTACAATGGATGTGATCTCTATTGATTGTTTATCGAAGTGTGCCCTAAAGGCTTCCTGGTGGCCGGCTTATATAGGCGGCCAGACCCCAGGATACAAGGCAAGTACTTGTCCGGCAAGTAATCAGAGTCCTAGACCTAGCCGGCTTAGTTGCCGCCTTCCGTCTTGGGCTTCGTGGCTTGATGGGCTTCGGCCTTACGCCTTCTTGGACTGTCCGCCTACTTCCTTGTACGTCAGCATATGCAAGAAGGATACGGATGGACTCAAGGCGAGCCACGGGAGCATAGGTCTCTCCAAAATCAATGCCTTCAACTTGAGAGTACCCTTGAGCTACCAATCTTGCCTTGTTCCTTACAACCATTCCATGTTCATCTTGCTTATTCTTGAATATCCACTTGGTGCCTATAACATTTTTGCAATCTTTTGGCTTCTCCACTAGATTCCACACTTTGTTGCGCTTGAAGTTGTTGAGTTCTTCATGCATGGCTTCCAACCAATCCGGATCTTCAAGAGCTTCAAAGACTTTCTTTGGTTCCACCATGGAGATATGAGCTTGATGTTCACTAAAACTTTCCAATTGACCTCTTGTGGACACCTTGCGAGAAACATCACCAATGATGGCTTCAAGCTTGTGACACTTGATTTCCAAGTTTCTCTTGACTCTTGCTTGACGACGGGTTTCGATATCCCCATTGTTACGAGGGATTTCGGATTGATCATCTTGATCATTTGAGTCCCCGTCTTGACCGATATGATGAGCTTGACCATCTTGTTGTACATCTTCAATAATGAGAGTAGATGGTTGCTCTTGATCTTGAAAAGAGTTGACAATAGGAGAACTTGATTCTTGTGTGGCCTCATTGACAACTTGAGAAGGAACTTGTTCTTGTTCTTCTTGGATAGGTGTCTCATTTGCTTCCATAGTAGGTGTCGCTTCAACTTGTGATGATGGAGTCTCCACTTGAGTGGAGCTTGTACTTACTTGAGGAGGCTCATGATGGATTTCAATGGGGCGATGGAAACCAACCCCCATTCTTCTTATGGCATCTTGAGGTTCCTCATTATCTACATCACAAACATGAAATTGCGCCACTTGGGAGCCGTCATTCTCATCGAACTTCACACTACAAGATTCCACAACTCTCCCTAAGGATTTGTCATAGACTCTATAAGTGTGAGAGTTCGCACCGTACCCAACAAGAACACCTTCTAAAGATTTAACTTCAAATTTAGATAAATGAACACCTTTGATTTTGTAGAAACACTTACAACCAAATACTCGATAGTAGGAGATGTTGGGCTTGTTGCCGGTAAGCATTTCATAAGGAGTTTCCTTCTTCCCTTTGCGAAAGAATAACCGGTTTGAGGAGTGACACGCCGTGGAGATAGCTTCGGCCCACAAGAAGAGTGGAGACTTAAACTCCGCCAACATGGACCTAGCCATATCCATAAGAGTCTGGTTCTTTCTCTCGGCTACACCATTTTGTTGAGGGGTATACGCAGCGGAATATTGATGACGAATTCCCTCATCACTAAGAAACTCATTTAGGGTGTAGTTCTTGAACTCGGAGCCATTGTCACTTCTAATGGCCAATATGGGAACATTGTGTTGACGTTGAACTTCATTGGAGAAGTCAATGACGGTTTGTTGAGTTTCATCCTTCGTCTTGAAGAAGAAAACCCAAGTGAATCTTGAATAGTCATCAACAATCACCAAGCAATACTTCTTCCCACCAAGACTTGGTTGCGGTACGGCACCAAAGAGGTCAACATGAAGAAGTTCCAAAATCCTCGTTGATGAGATGATGGTCTTGCTTGGGTGGGGAGAATCATGCATCTTTCCTTCAACACAAGCCCTACACAGACGATCTCTAGAAAAATAAACATTCTCATTTAGTCCAAGAATGTGACCACCCTTGTGGAGACTTTGCAAAGTTCTCATATTGACATGGGATAAGCGGCGATGCCACAACCACCCCACGTCGGCCTTTCCGAATAAGCATATTGCTTGAGTGTTGGTTGACCCCGAAAAGTCAACCACAAACAACTCATTTTCAACATACCCAACGAACATGACCTTTAGAGTCTTGCTCCTCAAGAGTACCACCATATCAAGAGTGAAATGGACATCAAAGTTCATCTTATTAAGAGCACGAACGGACATAAGATTGTAACCTAGAGACTCAACAAGCATGACATTTACAAGGGTGATATCCCTTGCAGCTACCACCTTGCCGAGACTCTTTACCTCGGCTTTAGACTTGTCCCCATAAGAGACGGTTGAGTGATTTAGATTTGGTCTCAACTCCGTCATGATCTCCTTGCTTCCGGTCATATGACTAGTGCATCCACTATCAATCACCCATTTAGATCCACCGGAAGCATAGTCCTACAAGAAATCATATCTTGGATTTAGGTACCCATTTCTCAATGGGTCCTTTTCGGTTAGCAACAAGGGTCTTAGGAACCCAAATAGAGTAATCAATGTAACCATCATAAGGACCAACATATTTTGCATAAACACCACCATAATAGTCAACATAAAGAATATAATTGGGATTGTTATGCCCCGCGAAGTCACTACGAGTAGTCTTGCCCCTAGTGGCATTGCTACCCGCAATGGAAGTCTTTTCTTGTGCGGTCTTGTTCTTCTTGATGTTGCTCACTTTCTTCTTTGCTTCGGCCACATAACCAAGACCCTCCTTCCCTTTGTGTGGTTTTTGCTCAAACAAGTAAGCAATGCCCTTATCTTTACCTTTGAGAATAGAGGTCTTAGCACTAGTGGCCTTAGCAATATGCACCTTCAACCTAGCATCATCTTCACTAACATCTTCATGAATACGAGGAAGAATGGATATACTAGTTGAACGAGTTTTAGAAAGTTGAGCTTGAAGTTGTTCATGAGACTTGACTAGAAGGGAGTGGGTCGATTCCAAGACCTTGTGAGCTTTTTCAAGCTTCTCCATATCCTCAAGAAGTCTAGCATTCACAACTCCAAGTTCAACTTTCTCCTTTTTAATCACTTTATATTTAGTAAAGACATGATCTCTATCCTTAATGATTTTATCAACGATTTCATCATTTTTAGCATCAAGAGACTCAAGTCTTTCCTCAAGAGTGGTTATATATTCACTTTCTTCATCAAGAGAGCTATTTAATGATGCTATGGAAGCATTCAAAGAAGCAATGGTGAGAGAATCCTCTCTCTCAATCTTACTCTTTTCTTGAAGAAGTTCTTCGGTCGCACATAGTTGTCTCATGAGAGACTCAACATGTTCTTTGGCCTCACCTTGCATGTTAGTCACAAAAGTATCAAAGGCAACTAGTTCCTTCTTAATCTCAAGACTAGATTGATCATGCGTAGTCTTAGGAGAAGGGGATGATACCTCGGTGAGATGAGCCATGAGGCAACGAGCGGTGTTGGTGGAGAGGTTCTCATTGGGGGATTCAAAGAGAGATGATGATGAAGTGGAGACAATAGCCAATGCGGCTACCTCTTTGTTAGGTGCATCTTCATCTTCGGAATCACTTGTGGCATATTCCTCTTGTGCCACCAACACAATTCTCGGTGCCTTCTTGAAGAAGGGCTTCCTTGGTCTTGCGGGCTTCTTTTGAATCAACTTGGAGTGATCCTTTGGGATAAGCTTCCCACCATTTTGCTCATGGTTCTCATATGGACACTCTCTTATGTAGTGATTCTTGTCATGGCAATTGTAGCAAGTCTTTGTCCTTGAGGCAAGCTCTTTCTTGCCACTTGAGTTGTTCTCACGATCAACACGGGCTTTAGCACTTGCCGGGTCATTCCAAAACACCCTTGTGGCAAGAGCAATGTGACTATTGAGGGCTTGCTCAAGATCATGTGGAGCAATGTTGCTTGGGAAAGCTTCAACCTCATCCTTCTCATCCATACTAGTCACCTTGGCCTTCAAGGCAAGTGAAGGGCCTTGTCACATTCCCATGGCCCTAGCACGGTTATCTTCGGCATTCTTGGAGGCAACTTTGGAGGCTTGAACCTCTTGCATAACTTCATGTGAGGACATTTGTTGATAGTTGTATCTCCCTTGAATTGACTTCAACTCCATAGGCTCCGAAGGCAAGAGAGCATTCACATACTTCCTTTTGACCCAAGCATCATCCACATATGTTGCCCCCACATCATAGAAGGCTTTGTCAAGAGTCTTGAGTCTTCCATACATCTCTTCATGATTCTCATTGTCAAGCATGTAGAAACCTTCGGCGACATTGCTCAAAGATTCATATCTATTCCTCTTCATGCTATCATTTCCAAGGAAAGCAACTTCAAGACAATCCCAAGCTTCTTTGGCGGTGGTGACATGAAGAACATGATGTTTGTCATTGTCGCCCAAGGCGAGCTCGATCATGTGGAGGGCAGAAGCATTGAGTTGCTTTTCGGCGAACTCTCTTTTCGTCATGTTGCTTGGATCCTCAACATGATATCCATCTTCAATGATCCTCCAAAGCTCGATGGAGGCATTGTTAACATGAGATTTCATTGAGCGTTGCCAACTTGCAAAAGCTAATGCATTAAGCTTAGGTGGAGGACCTAGAGGGTTTATGCGGGTTGTAATAATTGGATCGGGAGAGTACCATCCCGGAACGGCATGATACCCTTCCTTCTCCTCATGCAAAGTAGGAGAAGTTTTAGGTCTAGTATCGGTTTCAACCCCCTTTTTCTTTTTCTCTTTATCCTCCTTGGAATCACCCTCTTCGGAGTTAGAGGCTTCCTCTAGTGGGATGATTTCCGAGCGCTTGCCGTTTGCAAATTTCATGAACATGTCACGAAACTCATCAAATTTGGCATTCATGGTCGATGTCAAAGTTGTTTCCAAAGCTTTGATATCGGCCATGGATGCCATGGTGACTTTGGCCTTTTCAAGGGCCTCATTAGCCTTGGCAAGAGTCTCGGCCTCATCCTCACTATGTGTCATACTTCTCTTAGGCGGTTAAACCCAACAAGAGAAACCTTGCTCTGATACCAATTGAAAAGATCGGTATGACACCAAGAGGGGGGGGGGTGAATAGGTGATAATTCAATTTTTAGTTCTTTTTGAATTTAAGGCTTGACACGAAAGGTAAATTCTCTAGATATGAAACTACGGTGAATTTACCTATATGACAAGCTATTAACTACGCAAGATACAAGGTAAAGGCGGTAAACAAGGATAGAGGTAACCGAAGTGAAAGCACGAGACGACAAGGATGCATTCCCGAGTTCCTCCCTTCAATGGGAGTACGTCTCGTTGGAGAGGTGTGAACCAACACAATGGTTCAACGGCCACAAAGGCCTCACCCAAATCTCTGGTGAACTGCACCACAAAGGTTTGGTTCACTTTCCACTATCGGAATCCTTCAAGGCGGAATCCGGAGCCTATACAACAACGATTCGGGGCACGACCCACAAAGGGCTTGGGGGCTCCCAAACAGCTACAATCTGTCACAAAGACAATAGGTAAGTACAACAATGGGCTAGGTTTTCCTAGTGGAAACCCTAGCAAGTGTTTCCTCAAATGAATGAGGGGGGAAATGAAAAACGGCTCGGTGAAGATGTAGATCGGTGCCTTCTCCTTCAATCATCCAAAGGTCAACGAGTTTGGGTGGGAGGATTAGGAGACCTTGGAGCTCTTAGCTTTGCATCAATGGAGGTGAGAGAGTGTAGAAGCTCAAGTCTTCAAAGGTAGGTGAAGGGGTCCTTTTATAGCTCTTCAAAAACTGGTCGTTTGGAGCTGAAACTTACGCAGCGGTACTACCGCTGGAGAGGCCGGTAGTACCCCTGGACCTTTGAATCCAGCCGTTGCCCGAACTTCACTGCGACTCCAACTTCACGCAGCGGTACTACCGCTGGCGATCCCGGTAGTACCGCTGTGGAGCCCGGTAGTACCGCTCCGGTACCGCTGGAGGTACCGCTCTGAGAAACAGAAGGCTGAAAACGGCGGTACCTCCGGCGGTACCGCCAGTGGCACCTCGACTTCGAGCTGGCCTGCGAACCTGCAAAAAATAACACAGCGGTACTACCGCTGGAAGGGCCGGTAGTACCGCTGGACAACGGTAGTACCGCTCAGGTACCGCTGGAGGTACCGCACCGCGCAACAGAGCGCCGAAAGCGGCGGTAGCTCGGGCGGTACCGCCAGCGGCAGCCAGGGCTCCGAGCAAGGCTCAGTCCAGTGCAGCGGTACTACCGCTGATGCCAGCGGTACTACCGCTGCCTGGAGCAAGGCTTGCTGAAAAGCTTTTGCAGCGCCCGTTACGATCGTTTCCTTTTTGCTAAGATCTTAGATACATCCTGCAAATTTTAATAGCCATGTTAGAACACATATTTGTTGTCATTAGCACCAAAACAAGGGTCAACTAGAAGATGCTCTTTCAGCGTGTCCGTGCGTGCGCGTGCATGTGTGCCACCTTTCCCTCCGGTCTATGACCACTCAAGCTAAATGGTTGTCAGCCGTGAATCGTTAGAGATTCTCCCTTTGAAGTTGTTCGTTTAGATATCTTTAAAGAGAGCTAAACATTTCATAAGTACATTATTTATATATGCTTTGTTAAATTGTTATTTTCCACTTGTATAATGTGTTTAACCTTTTTTGATGAATCTACCGTGTATACGTCATACCAAATGATATTCAAAATGCGCATAAAATGCTAGAAAAGTTAGCTTTGGATTCTTCTTTTTTGACGCGTCTTTGCTCGAGAGAATTCTACAAGATTTACTTAGATCTCATCGTGTAGTTATTATGGACTTGTCATGTGATAAGTGTATAGTTTTAGTCTGACATACAATTCTCACAATATTTCATTCCATAAATTATATTTAGATTTTGAATTTTAATTATCTAGATATATCTATTTTAATCATACCCCATGTTTTTGAAAGTAGACAATGATGTACGAGCTCACAGTAGTATATAGAACGATGTTGCAAGTTAACTAAGAGCCCCAGATAAATCAGCATCAGATCGTCGATGTATCAATTAAGGCGGAGCTGGATTAACTAGCGACAACATCGCCATGTAATCACACGAGGGTGTTGACGTGTGAGAGTAGATGCTAAACTGTGTTGTGAACGTTATGAAATGACTGAAGTAGTTGGAATTATAGCTAAATGACTATGCAAAATCAATTTATTCGATTCGAAATACAAAAACCTTAAAGAGGTCCAATGAAGATAATTAATTTTTCCTCTATGTATATTTGAATAGCTAAATTTATACTCCCTATGTTCCTGAATGTAAGAGCTATAGTTTTCTACACGGATATTAAGACATGAGTATTTGACATACTATGGACTCATTTTTTTTATACAAAATTTAGAAGAGAGGACTCCCTAATAGACAACAAATGAAAACAATACATAAATTCACTTCATTAATGAAACTCACTTTTTCTTCTGTAAATTCATCCAGAACTTATTGTAAAACCATATATTTTGGATTTTTCTCAAAAAACTATATCTCTTACATTCTGGAATGGAGGAAGTATTTTATATTAATATATAGTTTTAAACGGATGTCTTTCATATATATATATATATTTAATTTAATTTTATATTAACATGTGCGCCACATAAACACAACAAATAGGTCGTAGCAACGCACAAGCATTCAACTAGTTTTTATTATTTTTAAATTTTTTACTTTATGGATGGTTAATAAATCGGTGGTCTTTTTTTTTTTAGAAAAGATGGTTAACAGAAATTATCTTTAGACTGGATCCACGCCGGCACGTCCGACCCTCCGACCCAGACAGCGCGAGGAAACATTGACAAAGCAAAAGGAAAACACGCCATTAATGGTTAACAGAAACTTATCTTTACATAATAGAGGGGGGGAAACAAATATTCGGAGCCGAGCCGAGCCGGGCACCGCCCATCTTCTAGACCGGATCCACGCCGGCGCAACGCACGGCACCTCCGCACCTAGAACCCAGACAGCACCAAAGCGCCGGAGCACCCCACCCGGCTGCCGTTCCGCTGTTCCCATCCCGCCGACCTTCTCCTCCTCCGCCCCACCACCACTCCACCAACCCACCGTGGCTGCGCCCCTACTTCTCGGCCCGATCGCCCGCCCGCCTAACCTTCTTCTGCCGCCCCGCTCGGCCCAGATCTGGTGGACCTCGCCGTTGCCACCGCGCGCGTGGGGACGGCCGGTCCATGGTCTCCGCCGGCGCACAGGTGGGCGTGCTTGCGGCGTGCGTGGTGCTCTTCGTCCCCATGGGGCTCGCTGGCTGGCACCTCAGCCGCAACAAGGTGCTCTTCTTCTCCGGCGCGCTCTTCATCTCCCTCGCCGTCGGGGTCCACCTCTCCCCGTACCTCCCCTCGCTGCCGCACCTCCTCCTCTCCTTCTACCCCCTCCACCCCGTCGCCCCGTCCTCCTCCTCTTCCGCCTCCTGCGCCTCCGTCCTGCACCGCGTCTCGTGGACGGACCTGGCCGACGTCTCCAACGGCGGGGGCCGCGCCTGGACGTGGCCGCCCTCTCTCGCGGCCACCTGCGGCTTCGCGCGGCTGACGCGGGACGACGCGTCCACCCTGCTCAATGGCTCGTGGGTGATGGTGGCCGGGGACTCGCAGGCGCGGCTGCTCGTCCTCGCCCTGCTGCGCCTCCTCCTTGACCCGGTCGCCGCGGCCGCCGCCGAGCCGGACCTGTTCCGCCGCCACAGCGACTACCACGCCGCCGTGCCGGCGCGGGGCATCTCCGTGGATTTCGTCTGGGCGCCCTTCGAGAGCAACCTCACGAGGCTGCTCCACGAGGACCTCCGCCTCGCGCCTCGCACCCCCGACGTGCTCGTGCTCGGATCCGGCCTCTGGCACATGCTCCATGTGACGGATGCGTCACAATACGGTGACGCGTTGGCATCCATTGCCGATGCGGCCAACGCACTCCGATCGCCGCTTCCGGTGCCACCACCGCACATGTTCTGGCTTGGCCTGCCGCGCCTTGTCAACCCTATGCTCAACACTGATGCCAAGAAAGCGCACATGAATGACACCATGCTGCAAGCTTACGACCGTGAGGTTGATGAGAGGTGTATTTTGCGCCGGGACGGTGGCCCATTCCGGCTGCTTGATGTGGGAAAACTCTCCCGGGGATGTGACCGCCAATGCACAGCTGACGGGATGCATTATAACGGTGTGGTGTACGACGCTGTAATGCATATCATGCTCAATGCATTAGTGATCGAGTCACAGCAAAGGATCTGAGAATTGGTAGGGGTCCTTGAAGCAGGTGACCCCTCTGCTTTCGGATCAAGTACCATACGCAGGTAATTAGAATGTGTTGTGAAATAGGAAGGTTCTTTTGATTGCTTCAACATTTTGGTTGCGTGCCACAAGTCGCCACTGGATGGCTCAACCTTAAGAGTGTAATATAGGGACATCTTACAACCACACTGTTTTTGGCTGAATGGCAAACTCAAATGATGTATTGTGTACTTTTCTCTCTGGGTAATGGCTAAGATGGTGACTCTGACATGTAGTAGGAGAGAACATATTGAGTAAATACCAAGAAATGTTTAACTCCCTTTTTCGGGCAATCAGGGTTTTTATTGGTATTAATCATGCATAAATGTTCTATAAGTCCTGTATGTTATGTTTGGTGATGCTTTCAGCACTCGTATCGCAAGTCTGAATCAAAACTTTTCCAGTTTGACAAACTTGAGATGTATTCATAAAAATGTCAAGTTGATGCTCAAAGGACTAATAACAACTTTAATCCTTTCGACATAGTTACATACTACTAGTTATCACCATTAGTTGGGGTATGTCTAACATTGACGTGAGTTTGAAGCTACAATCCTATGACTGTACTACATGCTGAATGCATCACATGAAGTTTCTTTTTGGTATGCCTAGAATGCAGCCACTAGTTTGGAAAGAAGGTTACATTGAGAGTACACACGATGGTTCTACGCACGCATACCATTCCAGTACTCCTGTTCACTTTACTCTTTCTCTTTTCATTTAGGAAAATTATGTCCATGAAGAAACATAATGCACTTGCTTGCTTTGTGTAGTCTTTTGTCTTCTATGATTCCTCGTATGAGATCTTTAGAAATTTCCTATAAAAGTATATGATCTATGCACTTCCTATGGTCTGGTTGTTCGATTAATTGGTGTTCTCAGTTTTAGTTTGGCTAACTGCAAACTAATACCACTAGAATTGCTGAGGAGCTAATGCTTCATAATAATTCAGTTTTGGCAAAAATGCTACTCCCTCCGGCCGATAATGATTGTCATCAGTCGTGACTGTTGTACAAGTTTGTACTATCTCAGTTCACTTGCCGTGCCAATCATTTCGGATCGGAGGTAGTACATAAAGCTGTGAGAATCGTTACTATGATGGTCTATCTAGGACATATTCTCTTACTTAGTAGATGTGCTCATTCCTGGTTGTATATTCATGGTCAATATTGCCGTTAAGCTAATACATGTTTCCCTGAAGGTACTGTTTGGCCTATATAGCGTGTAACAGATGTTTGGGCCATTGTTATGTTGGCAACATGGCAATATAATTGAATGGTCAGTCTTGCAGTAAAGGTCTTCTACTTAATATATCTGTTTGATTTTCATAGTTTTCCTATTGAAACATCGATATTAACGATAAACTATGGTATACTTTCATCTGCTCACAATTTCTCTTGTTTTAGTTGCTCATTTTCCTTTTCTGGTTCATCTTGTCTTTTCCAATTCACCACTGAAATGTTTACTTCTTATATCGCTGCTTTGTAACTAGAGGACCGTATGAACTAATGATTCTGAGTGTATGTATCATCTTGCGCAAATGTGTCGTTTCTGCTCTATTCTTTAACTTGTTAACCAATCCTTGGTTAGGCCTTCTATGATCTGGACTCTGACGGCCAGATCCCCAACTATTGAAATTCTTCCTCTTACTCAGGTCAGTCGAGAAGTCTCGGAAGAAGAACAACCAAAATGTTCTGACAGCAAGATTAGCAATCCAGGGCTGATGTATTCACTGAACTGGAAGCTCTAGTACAAAGTGTTATGATCCTGTTGTTCGGCTGTTTCACTCTCCGGGTACCCTAGTACTTGAATCTGATTTGAGCTATGCCCCAAGGTTTGAAACCGGGCGTTCTGATCACGCCTGACCCTGTTGCTGGATGAATTCATACACAGTTTCTTGTACTCCCTCCGATCCATATTAATGAACTTAACTTTGTCTAGATACGAATGCATCTAGTTAAGTGTTTAGACTAGATGCATTCGTATCTAGACAAAGTTAGACTAGATGCATTCGTATCTAGACAAAGTTAAGTCCATTAATATGGATCGGAGGGAGTACTCTTTTTCTTTCACGCTCTGTTGTATTATCCCCTGTTAAGATGCGATCAATATTATGTTGGATATGGGAACCACTAGCCAGAACGTTTTCTGCATGATTCCTAGCGGAAACAGTATACCGAGCTGAATAAAAGATCATGACTGAAGATTTTTTTGCAGTGACTACCAATTACATCAATTGAAACTTGAAAGTCAGAATAACAAGGTCACTCTTGGCCATGCACCTACATCAGTGCCCAACCCTAACAACACAATTGTTTTACATGATAATCTTACAGCTATTCCTTAAGAAAGAACCAGCCATTGACGATGATCCATGCTACGCAAGTTGCATCTTAACTTGAGAACCAATCATCGAACCAGGGCAATAAGCTGTCGATCTCGTCGAAACCAGCAACCCAGGGCAGGCTCGACTCCATGAACGCCAGGGGGGTCGTCAGGGGAGACATGGGGGCGCAGACCATGTCCATCGCGCCGGACAGATCACCAGGAGTTGCCGGTGCGTTCTGCAGCAGAAGCGCACGCGCCACGGCCGGCTTCCTCTCACTCCACTCCGCCTCGCTGACCTCCTCTTTCACAGGCGGAGGGCCGGCCAGGCTGGGCTTGCCCACCATGCCGCCGGCACCACATGACGAGCCTGTGGTGGCGCTCTCCTCGTCATGGGCGACCAGCGCGAGCTCGTCCGGCTTCGTGGCGTCCGACGTCGTGCTGAGGGAGGGGCGGTAGCGCCTGCGGCTCGCGCCGGCGAGCATCTTCGCGATGGTGCTGTGCCAGTAGTTCTTGACGGCGAGGTCCGTTCTCCCAGGAAGCTGGGCGGCGATGACGGACCAGCTGTTTGATCAGATTATAACCAAAGCAGTATCAGATTACAGAAGCACAAGGGCAAGAAGCATCACTGCATCAGACAGACAGCGTTTAGCTCTGAAGGGACTGTTGGTTGGATAGAAGCAGAGGAAACTGCTTGTCGTTGTCGAAGGCAGTATGACATGGTTTTTATTTGGGGCTTACCTGCTGCCCCTCTTGCTGTAGATCTCACAGATGATCCTCTCCTCGGCCGGCGTGAAGTTGCCGTGCTTCAAGCCCGGACGGAGGTAGTTCAGCCACCGTGATCGGCAACTCCGGCCACATCGCTGCAGCCCTGCCGATCCATGAAGAAAATTATCAGAAATGATTTGCGTATGCATGCAGTGCCAAATGCTAGCGATCACGTCAGGATTGAGGATGAGAGTTGTGTGCAAGACGCTTTCAAAATGAACAAGAAAAAACGGCCAAAGAACAACACTAGGATATCCGTCTCAACTCGTGACAGAAACATCGAAAGTACCAAATCGATAAGAAACATCCCAAATGACTCGAAGATAAACCAATGAAGCCACAAAAGTTGGACCAATCTCTACCGAACATGTCTTGAAGTAGAAGATGCTCGAAAACAACAGTAAGTTATATGACTACTACTATACTATCCTAACAAGTTTAACTTTTCAGGAAGATCATTTGCGCGAGCCAAACAAACAAATGCATCACATTTAGCGGCTAGTTTTCTTTTTCTAAATAAAGGTATATATGGGATTACGAGAATTAATATAGATCAACATAGGAGCAATCTGAACAGTTAACAATATATGTCATGCGTGAAAATAAAAATAAAAACTAACCTAAAGTTTCAGCCAATGCCTGCCAACTACGGCCAACACCATACTTCTCAATGTGGTTTTTCATCAAGTCATCCTCTTCCTTGGACCACTTCCCCTTCTTCATCCTCCCCTTCTGTTTTACCACTGAACTTTTTGCTTCTTCACTGGGCAGGGTTTTTGTTTGTCTCCAAGAGGGGCACAAGAATGCAACTGGATGGCCCAAGGGCTTAGCTTATAAATACTAGTTAATTGAGTTTGTCTTGTGTCTAAACCAACGATTCCTATATTCTCAGAAAAGAGAAAAGAGAATGGGTGAAAGGAAAGAGAAGGGTAAACGAGAGAGAAATTGGCAGACGATTGATGAGATCGTAGAGGTAAAATGGTAAAGAGGAAAAATAGAGGCAGTAAAGGTAAGTAGGTAACCCAGTCCTGAAGGTATTGTGTGGGCAATATATTCTATCCACCGTCTAGCTCTAGTGTATACTACTTATAGTAAGTACGCATTGTAGTAATACTTCATACTTTTAATACTCCTTTTGCTTTAGTGAATAATTTTTCATCCATGGTAAATCACTGCCCATGTCGGGCGTACAGTTCCTGTACAGCTCTTTTGTTCTTCAGATTTCGATTTATCGTGTTTAATAGTCCCCTTCGTTTCAGCCTATTAGATTGTGTTCATGGTTAACTTCAAAAAAAAGATTGTGTTCATGGTTCAAAAAACAACAGCACAACAAAATATATAGTATCTTCAACCCGCTGTTACAGTAAGCCACCGTGTTTTTTTAGGGAAATTCATTTGGCGCAATTTATTGATTTGCAAACAGACTTACACCGTTTATAAGTTTAGAGTCTTTAGACAAAATAAAGCTAGGCGAATCATCGTCCCAAATACACTCAAGATTATTAGAAAAACTATGCCTAGCTAGTTCATGCCTCACTTAATTTGCTTCCCTATAGGAATGCTCGAATTTGATCTTCACAAACCCCGAAGATAGTATTCTCCAATCTTCAAATATTGCTGTCGAGGAAGATGAAGACCTTCGACCACTCAACATGGTGACGATTTCCATGAGATTGTCAGAATGGATTAAAATTCTATTTGAACCCAAATATTGTTCTAAGCTCAAACCATCCCCAAAAAGCATAAGCTTTTGTCATCATGGCATCAGCAACACAGTTTATCTCCTTATTTGCATTGCGCTAGGAAGTACTATACCCTACGGGGACTAGTGGGGTTATTTGGAGCATGGGATCCTGTGACCGCAAAATTTATAAACATAATGCAAAGTATATTGCGAAGTGTCAAATATTATCTGAAAGTGAGTCCACATGAATGCATCGATGTATTCAACATGTATATTAATTTCTATTAACAAATACTCTACCATGTGAGCTACATGAAAAGAAAAATTTGTGGTTTCGTAATAGCAAATAGATGTCATTAACAATACTTAACCGGGCGAGTTACATAAAACTACTATTTTATGGATTCGTAATAGAAAATAGTGCATCAAGCACAACCAAAAAGTTGATCCAACGAGTAACCACGTTTGAATTATTGACATATCTCCACCGCTGTATTTTTTAATCCAGCCAAATTGCATATTCAGGACCACTAGTACTGTTAGAGTATACTCTTAGCATTAGTCCTTTCTATCAATTCAGATTTTCAATTGCATTGGCTAGTGCATAAAACTTGACAAGGTATTCGAGACCAAGGCCCCAGTCCCGACTTTTGCAATTTATTTATAAATTGCTCATAACCCGCCTTTGTGTCCATGTATATGCCTCTTGAGTTATAGGCCTAGGCATATAACTCTGACATTTCTATGCCCGTGTTGACCTCTTTGAGTCAGACGTGACGTGAGATGGAGTGTTAGAATATATGTGGATTGCACACGCCACTTCCATTGGTGCATACTTTTGGTCTATCCACTATTGAATATGTAGACATGGAAAGGAATGTGTCCATATTTGTTAGTCTTGCTACA
Source organism: Poa annua (assembly GCA_026929855.1). NCBI lineage: Eukaryota > Viridiplantae > Streptophyta > Magnoliopsida > Poales > Poaceae > Poa > Poa annua. The sequence continues at coordinate 69,198,061 of CM049431.1, read as the reverse complement.
ATCGGTACCCAGCCATGCATGCGCGAGTACGCCTCTCGAATCACCTTCTTAATCTTTGCAAAACCACCTTCAAGGATTTCATTTTTCTTACTATTTCTGCAAGATTGTCTGGGAATCATTTAAAATGCAAATGCCAATGTTTACCGAGGCATCACTAGTCGACACTATGGAAATGGGTTAAAACCCTTACCGAAATTTTTAAAAAGTTTCGTGTACCCTCCCCCGCCGATGATGTGAAGAGTCACATCAGTGACAAAGTCATTAACCGTCATCGATGAGGTCGGTTTTTGGCAAATGTTAACCACATATACCCACTGCCGATTCGTCGGCCACATCAGTAATGTTGTTTTTAGTTCTGCTCACTTGCAATGAAGTTTCTTCATAAGCCTACAACAGGAATACATATGTCACTAAACATTTAAAATCTCACAGTATAAGCATAAAAATGATAGCAAATTCATTCATAACATATACCAAATGTGACAATTACATTTATGGAATGTTGATTAGTTTACTTAAAGAGTGAAAATATATCTAGGCATAAGATCTAATTGTTACCGAGCAAAATGAGGAGGTCGTAAGAACAAGACTATTATGGCCATCTGCTAACTATATGTTCATGCCATATCATTTTAAAACCATCATGAAAATTCATAAGCATTCATCCAATGGTTGGCTACTAAATTGACTTTATTGAATATTTAAATGCTCCTTCCCGATCCACTATTATTTTTGAATCAACGGATAGTCTAGATAATTCTAATTCGGAACATTAATATGAATCAAATATAAGCGATTACTTAATATTTATGATGAAAGATTCACCAAATCAATATTTATTACATGTAACGTATACTAGGTTTGTAATGAGATATAGTTAGCCGTGTTTCAATTTTTATGTTGCAACTATCGATTAATGAAATACGTGTTTCAATCTCTTTCCTCCCTTCTCTCTCTTCAACTCCCTCCAATCTGTTGGCTACAACTGTTGCACGGAAACAATAGATGCAGATTGGCTGACTTTGTCAGGCTCTAAGTCCCACTTGGCAGTAGCACAAAGTCAGGCAAAGCAAAGTCAGCGAATTATGCTGTTCGGGAAACAACACGAGCAGTTCAACGGGTACGTACACCTCCTGACATTTTTTAATTAAGGGTAGTCACATGGATTTGTTTATAACCTGCTGACTAGCCTCTATTGTACTTGCTCTAATCTAACAGAGAATGAGAAGGTGGGCCCAAAATACAGCAACCAATCAGAATTCTGATTTCAGAAGTTGGAACTTTTACAGTCTACTAAACCTAGGATTGAATTCCCCCAAATTGCAACGCACCAAAGCCAGCCGCCCCTCGCACTCGACGCCGCGGCGAAATGCGGCGACCAAACGACGCCGGCGGCGGCGGCGACGCGGCCGATTGGAGGCGTCGCAACGATCCCGCGGAGTCCTCCCACGCGTTCGAGGGTAGCGACGACGAACCGCAGCAGCCGACGCCGACGCGGGCCTCCTCCGACGACCCGCTGTGGCAGTGGCGGAGCCAGGGCCTCTCCGAGGTGGTGCTCTCGTGGTCGGTGGAACAAATCCTCAACAAGGACCTGCTCCGTGATAAGGTAACGAGCCGCTAACCTCCATCCCCCCCTCAGTTCGCTGTCTAAGCTACTTGGTGGTGTTGGTTGCGAGTGATCCTCGTGGATCTGAAGAAACGTTTGACTCTATAGGCCTGAATGTGATTTATACTGGGAAAATTTTGAATTAGTTATGTAGCCATTTTCGGTGCTTGTGCTGTGCATAGGTACAGAATTTTGTGGGGAGCTGGTAATGATGCCCACGACTTGAAAAAATGTACTTTTGATGCGCTTTACTGGTAGATGTTTTCACCTTTAGGGAATGAATGACTCAGTGAGGCACATTCTTATATGCCCGAGGAATGAAAATTTTGTATCAGAACTGCGGCAAATCAAAATGCTTAACTACCTTAACAAAGAAATTACAGTGGGTATGCTGTTTACGAGCTATATGAACTTCGTCTTGCCAAGCGTAAAATAAAATTATGAATTCATGGAATGAAATGTCGTTACAGGTGTCCAAGATCCCTGAGACCTTTAACAGCAATGAACATTACATGACATCCTTTTTTGGACCACTTCTAGAGGAGATCCGGGGTGATATGTCTTCAAGCATGGAGGATATCTCAAGAGCTCCATATGCAAGAGTGTTATCAATCAGTGCGTCGAGAAAGAGGAAAGGAATGTTTGAGATCAAGCTCGACAGATGGAGGGGTGGGGCTGATGCATATAGGCCGAAAGTTGCAGACATGCTACTTATTTCAGAAACAAGACCAGCAAATCAATCCAATATTCTCAAACAAGCCAAGTCCTGTGTCATCGTATGGATTAATAAGGTTGAGGGTAATAAGATGACCGTCAAGGCATCACGGCGGATGGAGATTGGGGCTGATGGAGATGAACGGCAACAGATGGGTGTTAACAAATATGAGAAGTTGTGCGCTGAAGATTTGGACAAGTCATGGGAGATAATGGATCAAGAAGCAATGGCTCAGAAATCCATGAACTCACGTGCAAATGAAAAAATTAACAGAGAACCACCAAAAGGTAGAAATTGCCTTGAGAAGTGTGGTGATCTGCAGGAACAAAATGACACAGGGATGTGTGGAAATTCATCAAGGCGATGGTCCTTCTATGCTATGCACCTGACTAATATGATAACATATGACCGTGTTTGGGTTGTGCTCCGAAGGGGTCTGACAATGAATTCAGAAGTAATTCTTAACATGCTGGGCAAAAACAATTATGTAAGTCATTCAGTTTCAATGTCTCCTTCCAGATTAATTTGCAGTGCTCAAGTAAAAAAAAAATGCATGGATATTTTATTTGATATGAGTTTGTGTGGAGGTACTGAAAGATCATCAAGTACCATATCTTCTACACCATGTGAACTGCATATTCTGATACTATTTCATTTTTTCTCTCTTTTTGCACAAAATGGAAGAATATATTTATTTACCTACCTGCTGTTGAACAATATGCTGGAGCCCTTGTTTTACCGTACCCGTAAATTAGCACAATCTTGCTAATCTAGTTGATATATGGATATCAGAACTTTTTACAAGATCACTTGCCAGGTCATGTGGTCATGTAGTATTTTCAACTCCATTTTAATGTTAATCGGTTGGAATCTGATTTGGATGTACATGTTGTGACATTGTATCTCATTCCTGTCAGTACGTTGCCACCATTAAACTTTACACCACAGCTGTCATTTGCATTATCACTTTTTAATTAAGAAGCTAAAGACATGCTTATTGTAAATGTTGAATGTGATGTATGCCTCATCATACTTTTCCACAATTTGGTATAAAAGTTATTTCTCTTCTTTGTTTACATAGTCTCTCTACTCAACTGTTGTGTCCTTCTGCATTTTGTGTTGCGTACTGAATTTTCAAATTGATTTTTTTGCAGGCTTCTGGACATTGTAAGCACTGCAGCGATAAATCACATGGTGAAATTAAGGATTATCTATGCAATTTTAAGCTGAATGACTCACAGCTTGATGCAGTAGCAAGCTGTGTTTCATCTAGTAATTGTCCTCATAGATCTTCTTCCGTGAGGCTAATTTGGGGCCCACCTGGCACAGGTAAAACTACAACACTTGCAGTAATGCTACACATGCTTCTGATGAAGAAACAGAGAATCCTTGCATGTGCTCCGACCAACATGGCTGTGTTGCAAGCAGCTTCTCGTCTTATTGGGTTGATTGAGAACTTCTCTCTAAGCCATCACTATTCCTTTGGGGACATCATTTTATTTGGTAACAAGGACCGTTTGCACATTGGCAAGGAGTTGTCAAAAATATATTTGGATGATCGTGTCAAGAGGTTGCTGAGGTGCTTCAGCCGAGAGATTGGGTGGAAGCATTGTGTGGATTCTGTCCTGAAATTCCTAACAAACTGCATTTCTCGGTACAGAATGTCCCTAGACATACAAGCAAGCAGTGATGATTGCAGTCCCACTTTTAAGAAGTATTTTACAAGTAAATTGAACAGTTTAGCAGAAGAACTGGTAGCATGTATTGATACATTCTTCGACCATCTTCCAGCAGATACCCTGGGCAAGAACTTTGACAAGATGGCACTTGCGAAATCTTTGATATATAAAGTGCAGAAGTTACTGAGTGCTGATGATGTCTCTGATGAGCTTCTTCTTACAATCTTCGAGCCCTCAGACGAACTTTCTAACCCTTCTGTTAGTCATGATGACCTGAAAGATGATCCAACTGAGGATCTTCCTGACTGTGACATCTCTCTAGATAACCCTTTGGAGATAAAATCTATGTGCATTAAAACCCTGATGGATCTTTCGAAGATGCGGCTTCCTTGTGAAGAGAATGAATCTTCGATCAGGGACTTGTGTTTGAAGCAAGCGAAACTCATATTTTGCACTGCTTCTGGTTCTTCTGACTTGTTCAAGCTGCAAGGTGTGATGCCTATTAGCATCTTAGTTATTGACGAGGCAGCACAACTAAAAGAAGCTGAATCACTGGTTCCTCTCTTGCTACCAGGAATAAAACATGTTCTGCTAGTCGGGGATGAAAACCAGCTATCATCATTGGTGAAGAGCAAGGTATAGTTTAGTTTGTAAGATCATTTTGAGTGTCACATTCTCTGTTATCATCCGCATGTGTTACTGATTTTATTAACACTTCCTGAATTGCTCATACATTCTCCTTGCTGCAACTTGCTAGATTGCTAAAGACGCTGACTTTGGACGAAGCCTCTATGAGAGATGGTGTGGAATGGGTTACAGCAAGCACTTGCTGGAAGTACAATATAGAATGCACCCTTACATTAATAAATTTCCAAATGCTAACTTTTATGGTAACCGAATTTTGGATGGTCCCAGTGTCAAACGGGAAGACTATACCAAGAGTTATCTCCCTGGTCGTATTTATGGTGCTTATTCATTCATTCATATTGAAAATGATATGGAAATGCTTGATGACCTTGGTCAGAGTTCAAAAAATATGGTGGAGGTTGCTGTAGCAGCAAATATAATTGAAAGACTTGCAAAAGGTATATCCAAATCTTAAACTTTCACATATCGAGTTGGATGAATAAGTTACTGCTAAGCTACAGGATCTGAACAAAACTAATTACTGTTTATGTAAAACTACCGTAGAATGCAGAGAGAAGAGGCAGAGAACCAATGTTGGTGTAATATCTCCTTATACAGCGCAAGTGATTGCAATGCAAGAAAGAATCGGAAGAAAGTTTGAGAAACATGAGTTTCTGTCTGTTACCGTAAAATCGATCGATGGATTTCAAGGTGGAGAGGAAGACATAATATTAATTTCAACAGTTAGGTCCAACAAAAATGGGAAAGTAGGCTTTCTCTCTGATGCTGGAAGAATTAATGTGGCATTGACAAGAGCAAAGTAAGTTTTCTTAATGGGGTGATATTCAAGAATTAGTTTCTTCCTTTTTATTAAAATATCTATATGTATTTTGACAGGTACTGCCTTTGGATCCTTGGAAATGGAACCACTTTGCTTGCTAGCAATTCAATATGGGCAGAATTAGTCAAGGATTCAAAAAAACGTGGATGTTTCTTTGATGCTCTCAAGGACAAGGATTTAGCAGAAACAGTGAGACATGCAACCAAGGTAACACCCTTGTTTTGTGAAAAGGAAGGTCTTTCTATATATCCTGCTCGTTAGGTGCAAGTTTATGTTGCGTAACAGTTTGCCATGGTTTTTAAGTCTACAGCTTCTTACTACATCCTTTACGTCGCATTCTTTGTAGGGATGTAAATGGTCACTTAAATGGCGCCATATAATAGCATATATTTCAGTCAACCATTCAAACCGTTTTTTCTTTCGTGAAAAAATGAACTACCGCTCCACTTACGCGGGAATAGTTGGCGCCGTTTAGCTGACCATTTACATCCCTAATTCTTTGTCCACCACTCCTTATGGCTACATTTGAGGATACATGCAGGGCTCATGGCTATGCAAGTGTAAAGGTGTGATGAGGGCCAGTGACTTGATGCTCTTTGTGGAGCACTGCAGCCATGCAGGCCCTGCATAGTGGTGCCAATCTTGCTAGAACACTGCTCTGCCAAGAGTCTAGTGAACCCAATTTCCTAAAATAACCCAAATTAGTAAAAGGGAATGGAATCTATGTATATGTATGAAAATTTGAACTAGGCGGATTTGCTAAGTGCTGACTAATTTCTTGTTTCTGATCCTTTGTTCAGTCACATTGTGTTATTCAGTAAAATTGTCCTTTCTGGTCTTCTGCATTCTAGACTGGTCAAATGATTAGGAGGTTCTTACATTACTTTTTTTTTGCACTTTTCAGAGTAGTGGCCGCACAGTTGATGCAACTAGAGCGCCATCTTGGTCAGTATGGGCAAGGGGTGATTTAACTGAGGCTGGCAGTAGCCCACCGATAAGACGGAGTCAACTTCCAGCTTCTGGCAGTGCACAGAGCATGAATAATTGTTATGATTGGAAACCAAATGGCCATGATTCGCGGCCAAATGCTAGTCTCCCAAACAGACCTACTTTCTTAGCTCCTAGAGGGGACATGCAGAGAACACGCTTTGAGCAGCACAGAACCTTTCATGGTGGTGACTACTATAATCAATCACGAGGTGTCCCTGCAAATCAATATCGGCCCAACAGGCCCAGACCTTCATGTGAAAAATATGGTGCTCCAGAAGGGTTTAGAGGACAGGTTGACCGGCACCACGGGCAGCACTACCAAACCAGAACTGTTCAGGAATCATTGTGCAGTACTTCTCAAACAGGCAGGGGCAGAGCCAGGATTGGGCCGGGGCCCATGCCAGACATGTCAAACAGTGGTCAACAGTATCGATCATTGCTACCGTCATCAAAGGATTCCATCGCCACACCCCGGGCCATGGCGCTTGTTGCCCGGGGTGTGGCTCCACCACTGCAAACAGGTAATGGTAGGTTTACTCCTGGATCAGTACAGAGGGTACAATCCCACAACCCCACAAGTATACTTGGTGAATGGCAATCTTCAGGAGGTTACTGCAGCAGGGCTTTTCAGAACAGGATTGCTTATCCGTCATGGCCAGTTTCATCTCAAAGAAGGCCCAGTTCATATGGAATTGCTGATCCTTACTTTTGGAGTATGAACAAAGAGAGACAGCTCGGTAGTCATCTGCGAAGAGCACCATACACATACAGGGGGCGAGCACCACACCGGGGTGTTGGTGGTCGATATGTAGAAGAGCCTTCATTTCACGAGAGAGCAACTAGGAGTGCCCAGGATGAGCATGCCAATAATAATCGGATGGAAAAACCCCGTAGTGGGGGGCAGCATAGCAGTTCGGAAGCTGTGTCCCATGATTTGCTAGGTCCGGAGCAGCGAGGGATGAAAAGAGACTGGTGCGAAGCAGAAGCATCAGATTCACCTCACCAGAACAATACAAAAGTAAGACTTGCTGTTGAGAGTGCAGATGAACCTCATTGTCAAGGGCAGGATTGCAGTTCTGGTGCTGCGTCCCACAAACTGGCAGTTCCTGAGCAGCCTGAGATGAAAAGAGATGGGTGTGAGGTAGAAGCATCGGATTCACCCCACCAGGATAACACAAAAATAATATCTGAAAGTGCATATGAACCTCATCGTCAACCTCAGGATGGCAGTTTTGTAGCCGCTCCCCACAGACTGCCTGTGACTGGTCATCCTGAGCGGAAAGCAGAATCATCATGTTCACCCTGGCAGGACAACACAGAAGTGAGGCCTGAAAGTTCAGATCAACCGCACAGTAAGCTGCAGTATACCAGTACCGGAGCCGCTCCCCGCCAACTGTCTGTTCCTGACCAGCCTGAGATGAGACGAGAGGAGTGTGAAGCCGAACCATCAGATTCAACCCACCAGGACAAGACAGAAGCAAACCCTGGTAGTTCAGATCATCCGCGTTGTCAGCAAAAGGATACCACTTCTGGGGCTGCTCCCCGACAGCTGGCCGCCTGTGAGCAGAGAAGCGTGGAAATAGACTCATGGAAAGCAGAAGCAACCATTATACCTGATATTAACATTAGACTCGAGAGCGTAGAACCAGATAGCTAGAAAGTCGCTGAAGTTTGATATGCTGCCTGTCCTGTTTTTTTTCTATGTATAGGCTAGTCATATCATCTTCCCTTCTGTTCTATGTCACCAAAAGGATGACTTGTATAAAGATGTGGCGCGTTTGTTTCTGTAGATAATTCTTTTGGGGGCTGTTTTAGGGAGCCTGAAACCTACCTGAATCGTTGTTTGCAGCTGGAGAAATAAGAGAAGTGTATTAAGTTTCTGGGGAGAATTTGATTTGTGACAGTACCTTTATGTTTGTTCTGTTAGGGCTACTTTGTTTCATAGGATTTTCAAAAGTCTTGCGTAGGACTGAAATCCTATGTGAACTTTTCCTTCGGAAGAGGTTTGATTCATAGGATCATATGTCAGAAAAATCCCATAGGTACAAACTTCATATATGAAAGTAACATGAGGCCTAACCTAATTGAAAATTTCTTCACCACAATCAAAGGAACTTGCTCTTCGCATAGGTTTCAATAGACATGATATCCCAATCCTATGTGTTTCCTATTTCTACACTTTTTTTTTACTGAAACTACGTCGGTTGCATTTACGCGACCGGGTCCGAGCCACGGGACAAGACCAGCCTGAACACTTTTATAACCAACCTCGGGAGCTTACAAGCAGATTACATCAGAAGGGGGTTAGAGAGAAAGAGAGAGAGCGAAGTCAGGTTGTCTAGGGGGGTTGATAATTATTACACTAATATAAGAGAAAGTCTTTCGTCTGGGGATTGCGACAACGGTGCGACCAAATCCTGACATCGTCAATGCATCTAGCAGCGGAGACACCCGGGGGATCGTCGACGGAGTTGAAAACGAGCGCATTCCGACGCTTCCAAATGTTCCAGAGGATGGCCGTAAGGATCGGGAGCCGCCCACTGTTCGGGCGACGTGGGTCCAAATGTCCTCAATAGTAGGCGGCGTAGGAGAGGGGGCGAGGGGTGGGAGAGCGTGCCACACCTCCTTGGCACGGTGGCAGTGAAGTAGGAGATGATTAACGTCTTCTTCATGGCTGCAAGAGGGGCATGTTGGCGAGTCCGTGAGGGAGTGGCGATGTCGTCTCTTGTTGGTGGAGATACGGCGATGATGCGCGAGCCAGCAGAAGATCATGCAGTTGTTAGGGGCGGCATTGTGCCAAAAAGCACCTGCAAACTCATCATGTGGCAAGTGCCTAAAAAAATCAGCATAAGTATCACGGTTCGAGACTGTTTTGTTCGTGAAGCGGTCGAGGCGGGAATCTCTAACCAAGGGTCGAAGAGTCACGCCTTGGAGAATGAGGGCGAGGGAGGTCAACTGGGTGTACACAACAAAGGAGAGGCGCGAGGCAAAAATGGAGGCAAAGGTAGTGGACAAGGCGTCGTGGACTGAGATGTTAGGGCGGGTGGAATGTGAAGCGAGGGCGGAGAACTGTTGCTCAAGCGTTTGGGTCCCGATCCAATGATCTTGCCAAAAGGAAGTCGAGATGCCGGAGCCAAGAATGGTCGTGGAGTTGGAGCGGAAGGCGGGGAGGGTGGACAAGATGTCCTTCCAAATAAGGATGGTGGGAGTCCCCTAGGTCTCTAAGGTCGTTCCACCCATAGGAGCGACGGAACCACCCATAGGTCGTTCCACCTATTTCTACACTTCCATATCGTACAAATGAAAAGGAGCCCTTAATGTTTTTCCAGGATTTCACTTGGTTTGGGAGCTGACAGCTGAGGTTGTTGGAGAGTAGGACGGGTAAAAGGCCCCACTATGTTGCCGTCGTATACAACGCTCTGCACGGGTAAAACCATTCTGTGGCTGCCATGGCAAAGCATACGGTTATTGGGAGAAGATCTGGAGTTTTCAGGCATTCAAATCCTCAGCTAGCGCAATGCTTCAGATCACGCAAGAGCTTCTAAAACTTCAGGATTGGTGATGCTATCAAAAGCCTGGACAGAAGCTCCTTGGAAAATCCCTTCCGCATCTCGGCAAATTGCCCCAGCTGCACCCCTCTGTTGCTGCTTTGCTACCACCGCATCAACCTGAAATTTGACATTCTCTGACTTAGGTGGTGTCCAGATAACTGGACCTCGTTTTGCCATTTTCTGCAGCGTCGTGGGGAAGTCCTTTTTATTGATCACTGCTAGCTCCTCCAAGTATCTTGTGATGAAGCAATGTGTGGATATGGGCGATCGTTGCTTGATATATGACGCACCAGCCACCCTTTCCTTCAAACTTCCATTCTCACAGGTGGGGTACTGGGTATATGAGGCAGCCCTTCCACCTAATAACCGAGGTGTCGAGCTTGATTCAAACGGACACAAGCTCAGACATCGAAAAGACCAAACCAGGGAGGAGGTCAAAAACAAATATGCGAACCACGATTCCTGTAACGCGTACAGGCTACAGAGATTAAGCACTGAGAAGAACAAAGGTATATTACATAGATAACTTACTACAATTTCTAGACCTGTGAACAGCACGACATTACACTCTTTTTTTCTCTCTTTTACACACGAATAGTAACCTTAAATCCTAAAGGCTTCCTCGCATAAAACCCGGGCAAGCTTCAGAGCAAGTGCGGTGATTTCCACGCTGCCTTTCCTGTATTTACCATGCTGTATAGGCTCTGTAGAAAAACATTCGTCTGTACCAGGCCAGGGCTGCGCTAATGGATAGGATGGTACTGCGTGATCCCACGTTTTGGTGGCAGTTTCCTTAGGATAAATAGAACCATAGCTGAAGGTACAATCTCCACCAGCTGCAAAATAATTTGGTTAATCCAGTCAGCAATCAGAAAGTGGTTCTGTTCCGGAGATAGCTAAACATGCACAAATAATATCGCTTCAAGCACTCCAAGCAGATTTATGTTCTCTATTTCAAAGTATATGCCAATGCCCTTGATACTCCCCTTTATCTGGTGTGCTATCTCCAGAAGCCCCCCTAAGTAATACCCTTTTGTATACTTTCCTGTTTTAACACTTTGATTCAGTTGGCGTGCCTATCCATGTTCATTTGTACATGAAACTTTTCACTGCAAGCTCTTGTACAATGGACATTCCTAATACTTAAACAATTTCCCTGATCCGCTATAATAATAGTAGCGCGCGGTCTAGGTGGACCATAGACCCATGCCATCTGCAAAAAAATATGACTAACCCAGATATCTACAACTTGGTTGTCTACCCACGTGGCCATAAATTCTCCATCCAGCAAGAATAATTATAGTAATGAAATCTAGCAATGCATAGCACATGAAATTAGAATTAGTTTCAACACTTCCATGACTATTGGGATGTCTTGGTATGTGCCATAGACCAAATTTTCCTTACTGTACTTGCAAAAGTGATTGAAGTTTTTATCTTAATGTCTTAATACTGGTTTCAATGTAAGTTAGACCGCATAATTAAGGTGATGTTCAACAATATAACAAAACGGAATCATACCAGGTAATAAAAGAAATTCAGAATCGGATGGCTCAGAATATCAAGATCAGCTGCTTTATCAAATGCGTTGAGGCACATCTGGAAATTACACACTCAAGTTAGTACATTCCTCTAAGCCACCAACCTAAATTGGCAGTAGAGTAGGATAGTTTAGAGTAACTGCCTGCATTTTTTGTGAGTGACTGGCAAGCACTTACCATGACACATCTGATCAAGAAACAAGTAAAGCAGATTGTAGTCACATAGCCAACCTGCAAGACAGAATATGCCATTACCATATAGTTCACATAGACAATCCTCCAAAACCAAGACTAATTATACACAAAATCCACCTCCTGCAATTTCTTCCGTCTTCCTTTTGATTCCACAGGGAAACGTTGCAACATGAGGAATAACCTACAGCAATTGATAGTATCAAACACCGTACCAGTCGATAAAGTGTTCTGCTATCTATACTCCATTCACTGATTCTTATGCTTATGGCACTCCCTGCGCCCTAGTATGGCACAGAGCACATACATGACAGGTAATGTAAGCACAATGGTTGTTATATAATGGAAAGAGTTGTCCAAATTTTCAATGATAAATTAAACCACCCAACCAATAGAACATATAACTAAAATCTACAGGATATGATGTGGTAATATCATGGTGGCGCAAGCATAGAAGTTGGTAAGTACATAATATATCCGGCCCAACATCAAGGAAGTACAAGATATTAGGAAAACAGCTTAGCAAGGAAAGTATACCTCCCACCATACAGAAGGAACCCAAAAGCTGCAAACAATGATACTCCTGAAAATTGTAGCAAAAGATCAAGCTCTCGAGTTGGATAAAGTTCTGGTAGTTGAAAACTAGTACCACACAACAATACAACATGTCGAGACAGATACGTCCATGACACACTTTACACTGAGAAGTGTGCCACCCACACTGAGAGAGGGAGGTGGGGGAGTATTTTACCTGCAAAGAACATCTTCGACAATATGACCATAACTCGAACTGGTTTCCACCACAAAGCCAACCATAGAATTATCTGAAGTTTGAAACTCGCACATATTAGGGCATCTCATGGGCGTGCACTGCATAATGTTCCTAATCTGCATGTGCTACTTGAATAGACATAAATACAAGATAGAGCATAGTCATATTTCCTTCACGAGTGGTACAGGTACTTGGTCCTCTAAAAAAAGGATACACTGGACTTCTCGGTGCAGTCAAGACATCAAAGAATGAATGATAGCATGCATTGGATATTTCATGATACTCGCATACCATTGATTGATTTTCAATAAACTATAAGCAATATAGGCCAAGCAGTATCTCATATCCTCACCAAAAAAGTAGATATAGAATAGGTTACAGCTTATAACTACCACTTATCTTGTCATGGCAACAAAAAAGGGAAACACCTATCTATCTTGTCGTAGCCACATAGATACAACTCGTATGTATAAAAAGTGGAACATCATAAGATCACATGTACTAAGATGAAGTCAATGCCCAGATATCCACCCCAACATGCCATCATAACATAATACGTTAATTGTTTATCTTTCCAGTAATAAGCGCAAAGTTTCACGCATGAGCTAAATAAATAAAATTGCAAATTACAGTGCAATGAGAAATTTTAGCCTCTAAGATACCTGAATCGCATACACCACACCGTTGATCCAATAGAAAGTCGGCCTGAGCCCATCAGTCGACATTGCACGTGCCTAGAAAAGATCACAAATTAATAGGTGCAACAACAATGGCAGAACATTTTACAAAAACTATCAAACATGAAGGCGGTCTAGACCTGATAGTAAATCTCAGCCCAGAACAGCACCAAAAGCGCGTAAGTAGTGAAGAACGCAAGCCCAGGCATATCGAGAATCACATGTTGAAGTATCTGCAAGACCACATTGCTTAAACCATCACCCTCAATCAATTCAAACACAAATACATTGATCAAATCATCGACAAACCTCCGGTTGTATCAGCTGCACGTTTCGCCGCAACACAAAGACGATGGACCGCACTGCAAACCACAAGTAGAAAGATCAGCCTACTAAACCGAGCACCTCAACACAACCAAAGTGGAACCAATGAAATGTATCGCCCACCGCCATTCACGACGAAGTTGAGGAAATGGAACACCTTCTGCGTCGTCCACCCGTACTCGGGCACCCTACACTCGATTCTGATCAATTGGACCTACAATAGACATTGAGCTCCAGAAAGTTAATTTTAATTTTTTTGCTTTGCAACATTCATGACCCAGCCTCATGATTCGCTGGAGAAAGAATCCCCAATTTTGAAATCAAGCACCGCACGGAACAATCCAACCGGCCCAATTGAGGCAAAACAATCACGCAATCGCAGGACCGGGTCAGGATGTGGCAGATCGGGAAAGTAAATTGTGTCATGCGGGGGAGGGGGGCAGGCTTACAAGCGCGACGACGGAGACGATGCCGTAGAGCACGGCGAGGGCGTGGAAGATGCGGTCCTGCCACATCGGCGACTCGTTCACGTCTTTCCACCAGTCAACCGCGCCGTTGAGCGCCGCAGAGGACGCCGTCGCGGCGGCGTCCACCGCGAACAACCGCCCCATCCCGCGCGCCTCCTGTTCTGTCGCGACAACGAGACCAGGTGGCGCCGCCTGAAGATTCGAAAGGGGGGCCGGGCGGATGGCGACGCGAGGCCGTCTCCGGGGGGATTCGAAACCGAAATGGATTTCGGAATGGATTGATTGATTGATTTCGGTTTCGCTCGCGTTGCGTTGCGTGGAGGCCGGGGGAAGGAGAGAGATGGAGGAGAAGAAGGTTCGAGCCTCGTCCCTCCTCCGGCTTCGTGCTCCGCGGGCGGTGAGGGTGACCAGACGGTGAGCGGATGCAGGCGACACGTGGACAGTGGGCGACTCTGTTCGTGAAGCTGGTCTGCGGTGGACCAGGGGAGCAAGGTGGGACACGACGTGCAGGCCGGTGTATGGACCAGGTGTAGGGATCGTCTACAAGAAGCGGGGCCTTGGTCCAGCACGGCGCGCCGGTTGAATGAGGTGGCACGCTTGGACCATTTCGATCATTCTTTTGGCTTTGACCGGTGTTCTATGCTTACGTTGAGGGAGTCCAATTGCAAGAAGAGGACAATTAGCTATTGTTGACAGATGCCATTGCTCTGATTTTGTTGTTATGCATCTATATACCATCTGGTCCACGGCACTCCCTCGTCGAAGGAGGAAAGAATCCTCGAAGAGATCGACAAGAGGAATGAGCGTGTGGATGCACATCATTATTATTTTTAATTTAGGAAATTGGTCAAATATGAATTTTCTAGATAATGTAACTAGGTGAGCAACATGTAGAATGAGCAAGATACATACTACTCCCTTTATTTATAAATATAAGATGTTTTAAGTGTTACGCGTCTTGTCCGGATACGAAAAAATGGTGAACATATGTAGCAAATAAGAGATATAGGCAGGTAATATTAGCAACAAGTAAATAAAGTTGGTTAAGAAGTAACCACACAATGACGTCAACCCAACAGGAAATTATTCTCCCTTGGAACGTCGTGAAGTTACAAGGATTACCAAATAGCGACGAATAACACGCCCTAATCTTCTTCGAACCCCCACCAATATGAAGTGCCACGAGCCTCTATGTGTTGCCCTTAAAAGCGGCATTCATTTTGTTTGACTCACATTCCACAACTCAATTAGGAGGCTCCAAGCTAGATCTGGGAAACTGCCATAACTTTGGGGACGACAAGCTCCGTTTAGGATTCCAACAAATTAAAGAGTAAAAATCTTGTCAATCGGATAGGGAGATCAACTTTGTTGAGTGAAAGTGTAAATCTATGTATTCTCACCTAAACCCTAAACGAACGTGATGTTTGAGTGGGTGGGATGAGACATTTAGGTAGTTGAACTCAAGACGGAGACATGAATATTGTACAGGGGCCAATTCATATTTACATAACTTGAAGGGGGCAAATAGATAAATTTGCCAAATTGAAGGTCAAATCACCATCCTATAGGGGGGTTTTCATGAAAAAATCAACATTTGTAGGGGGGAGGGGAGCCGTGGCCTGAGCATGCCCCCTATCTACGTCCCTGGTTGAACCTTAACAATAATGGATGATAGAGGATTTCTAGTTTTGACCTTCTCTTGGGGAAGAAGATATTATAAGTCCTCATAAAATAAAGCCGTTACAGGAAAATTTGCCCCAAAGTTTACGCCCTAGTATTCTGGCACGGAAACTTAGGCCCTGCATTGATAAGAAATTTCGGACCAGTTGGAGACGTCTAGTCTCCGAATCTTTACTCTAAACTGGCTCGAGAGTGTCGGACCACTTGGCGCAGCTCTGGGGCCAAGTCTAAAATATTTGGCTGAGTTCTCCGAGCTGGTCACCACAAAGTCTCTGGAAGGATTTCCTGCAACCACTCCATCTTAAGTCTAAAATATTTGGCTGAGTTCTCCGAGCTGGTCACCACAAAGTCTCTGGAAGGATTTCCTGCAACCACTCCATCTTCAGAGTTCTCTCTATTGCATCATAGGAAGGTGAGGGATTTCCAATAACCACTACATCTCGAGAGTTCTCTCTATTGTATCATAGGAAGGTTAAGTGGGTGCAATAGGTTTGTGCAAACAAACACACTTTCTCATATCTTTTAAGGAGCACCCTCTTTTAATAGTACGAATACCCTATAACTCAATAAAATAAAGAATCTACGGATCTTTTCTTCTTTAGCAACATGATATGATTTCATGCCCTTTCAACGAGCCAAACATGGCACACTATGATGGCCACATGCCGCAGCTAGTGATGACTCCACCTCCACATCACCACAAGAAGGTGGAAAGCTAGGCTATGAGTCGAATGAATTGATTTCATGACACTGGGTATCAAATGAGGCAACCCTACATCGACCACGAGACTTTTGATATTTGGGAATGAAGATCGATTTTCTGTGCCCCGAATATATTTTCCGACAGACAAAATATACGAGCGCTGTTTCAAACTTTATTATCGATACACAACAAAACATTTATGATTTACTGTAATTTTTCTAAGCACTTAGAAATATTTAGCCACGAATTTGGATAATCTCGTAAGTTAGATCTGATCTTAACGGCTGACAGCGGTGACTTTGCCTCATTGAATAACCCCGACTAGGCTATGCTTCACTCCACCCGTAGTCCCCAACCCCGCAGTGAAGGAAAAAAAAAACCAACCCGCAGCCGCTCGTCGCCGGCGAAATGCTCACCTATCCCGGCGATCCTCGGGGTTATTCCCCGCAGAACGTGGCGTTATCACCCCTCTCTACCTCCGCTGCCCCCTTCACTGTCGATGGCCCCCATTCCGCCGACCCAACATTCCCCAACCCTAGCCTTGGTGTCCCCGCCGACGCTGCCGTCCCTTCCCTCAACCCGGCCTACGTGTCGTGGATGGAAGCACCCGCGAGATACAAGGCCCCTGAAGCCGCCGCCGCTGCCTCGCTAGGGTATACCGGTAACGCCTTTACCCGACATCGACTCCAGTTACTACTCCTTTGGAAACTTGGGATCGATCGATGCGGAAATGCCTTGGGGATAGCACCCATTACTTTCTTGCAGTTCATATGCTTGTTAGGCGAATCCACGCAGTGGTTTGATTTATTGTTGAACGGTGATACTAGCAGGCAGTAGCATATGTGCACAACTGAAACCCAGACATCGTTTACATGGGTAAACCAGTCTGTTTCAATTTTAGTTCCTTGCTTTTGCGACCATTAGAGAGTATGATTCAGATGTTACACCTCGTCATTTTGGCATATCGGAGACAGCCGTGTTAATATTTTTTAAGAGTCCTAGCAGGGCCAGCTGCACTATTTTTGTTAAGAAGCTCACTATGCCATGCCAGTAAGATTTTAACTGGAGGTTATGCATATGTTTGTCAATTGTTAGACACTGACAATTTATTTTTGTTTTGCTTTGTGGTGTTTGTTCATAAGCAACTCAGAATATCAGTGTAGATGCATGCGACATATGTATATACTCCCTCCGTCCAAAAATAAGTGTCTCAAGTTTGTCAAAAAGATGTATCTAGACAGGTTCTGTGTTTTAGTATACTATGTGGTTAACAAAAATTAAACATCTCTTGAACCTGATTATGTTGGTTTCATGTTTTGACAAATGACAATATTGTATGTATTGCAGGTGAAGTTTTTGATAGTGCCCCATATGACATGTACACTGGGAACCACTTCCGTAACTCTGTTGATCTGCATCCCTTAAGAGCAGAGAACTCACAGTTGATACGTGAGAAGGGTCCAGGAACATGTCGAGAAATTTTACAGGCTCTCTCTCATGGTTTTGGACCATCAGCTCACTGTCAGCAACAGGATGCTTTCACAAGTAAATTAGTTGATCGTATTGGTGCTGAGAATGTAGGATGTTATTTTCCACGAGATCTTCCAAATCAGGATCATCCAGGCTCTGTAGTAAGTCCCATCAGTGGTGTTTCTGCACTTCCTAATAAGAGTCCAACAAGTGGAAGCGTAGTTGGAAATATTTCTTCTCAAACAGAAGAGGCAGAACGAAATGCACACACTCAAGTACTTGCGAAAGAAGGTCAAGAACACTTTCACTGTCATCCAGATGCTGAGGAGGACATGTTGCAGATGTCTGAATCCAGCTCTAGGAATCAGGCAATATTTCTGGAGCTAATGCACAATTTGGCAGTAGGGCTTATATCTTCTTGTGATGGTGGTTCTTCATTACAGGAATATGAAGAGGAAAAACTGAAGTCAGTTATTCAAAATCTTAAAGCTGTTAGTTCTATAAGAGGCAAGGTATGCTTGGCAATTGTTTTTATGTCACGTGTTCTGCTTACATTATAATTTGTGGAGCATAGACCAGAAAAGCTGCCAGATTTCAGAGAACTTAACAAACTAAATGCAATATGAAAAGATAATGATAACTTGTTTTTTCCAGTTTTGGAATTTAAAACACTAGATCTGCAAGACAGCTCCACCAAACAAGAAAAGCAACTCAGAAATAGGACTACTAAAACGACCGAAATGCCAGATAACACTGTTTGCTCAGCTACTGCCATCAAATATATTTCATGAATATGTAATTGAAGCACCTGACATGTTCTCTTTCAAACTAAGTGATAAATGTCAGATACATTTATTTTAAACAGATGAAAATTATTGAAATTATTAGAACTCCAAAAGATACGGGTGCTTGTGATATGAGTATATGATTCATATTTAGAAAACATATTGTTACTTTTACTTCTTTGACCTGGTATTCGGTGTTGTCATATGGAGGCCCATCCAGCTTCATGTGTGCACACATTTGGTTTTATGAGTATTATACAACTATACAAGACCTTTGCAATCTATTCTATTTATGCACATGCCATTTTGTTGGTGACAGTAAGATATCACCCTCCTTTCGAGTAAAATTATCAAGTGTTCTAATATGAATCAAGAAATGGGCATCTGTAACTCCTTTGTAGTCCCCTTTGTACGATGTGAAGGAAATGCTGCTTTTTATACATAAGGATTGTTTGCTGGTTGGTTTTTACTGATCGATTGATTGATTTTTCTTTATTGTCCAAGGCTATGTTAAAAGGCGATGATTTATTTAGAAAATCCAGTCAAATGAGGAACAATTTCTCAGTGGCAACACCTGAACAATCGGTGTCAAAGAACACAGATTCAGAATTTAGTACCTATATTTCACAGGTAACTTCAGTCACTACTTGGATATGATACTCTGATCCTTAGTCTTGACCAAAGTTACCTTTTGTGCATGCACTATTTGGAATATCACACTGATTCTTAATTTGGACTGATGCTACCTTTTGTCCAGTGCATGCACCTTATGTTGTACTCTTACCTTCAGGCTCTTCTTAAGCTCCCGGAGGATAAGATGCTTGATGATTCTGAAGTTTCTCAAGTGTCAATCTACAAAAGATTGTGGATTGAAGCAGAAGCTTCGGTGTGTAAACTCAAATACGAGCTTCAGGTGGCCCGTATGAAGCTTGCAACAATGAAAGGGCACACCAACACAGAAACAGGTACCAAGATGTGATTGTGAATTACTGTATTTGGATATTTTTTCGAGATTCTCTATGTGCTTTAATATCGTTACTTACACATGTAACTTCTTTTGTTCAATGCAGTTCCTGTAGGCCCATCAGAAGGTGATAAGACCTCCAGATTACCTGTATCTGATAGCAAACCAGATAATCATGCCAAAGAAAGCAGCATGTGTGCTGCAACCTGGCAATGTAACAGAGGACATAGTAACAGCAGCCAGTTTCCTGTGGTAAACAGAGCAAGAACTCAGCAGTCCTCTTGTGTCCCGGCTGCTTCCCCAGTGCCTCCGCCGCCTGCACTGGTGCCACAGCCTTATCCGGTAGCCTCCAACATTCTTTCAGGTCCACATTGTAACTGTCACAAGTTGGGGCCCTCCCCTCAGCAGTGCTACAAGAAGAGTGAGAGCAAGTGTGAGGAGCATCGGAAAGAAAGTGAGGGATCGTATGCAGTTGAAGATGCTGTTTTGGCGAGGCTACAGATTTTGAATTCCCGTGCTGATAATAAAACCTCTTTGGGTCTGGAAAGCAGCAATCAACAGAGAGATGCAAGCACAAATACATCAGGGGAGATAAATGATGCATGTGCTAATATGTGTACTCGGTTGGAAGTCTTAGATCCATGTATAGAGAATTTAAGCTCTTTGGGTGATAGCAAGTGTGAGGAGCAGCAAAAGAAAAGCAAACAATCATCTTCAGTTGGAGATTCTGTTTCTGCGAGGCTGCAAATCTTGAAGTCTTGTGCTAATAATACAATTTCTTTCAATCTGGAAAGCAGCAAGCAGCAGCAGCTAAATGCAAGCGCCGATATAGCAGATGAGATTGATAATGTTTTTATGGCTATGTGTCGATTTTTGAAGTCCCGTCCTGATGCTGAGGCATCCTTAGTTGGGGATGCTGAAGGTGTCGAAGAGGACCCTTGTGTTGTGGGGCTGCAGGTATCTAGCTGTCAGTCAACTCCATTGCCTGCTGCAGTCTTAGAGAAAACAACATCACCATCAGCTACCGAGCCATTAGAGGTGACTGCAGAGACCCCGGACATCCTAATCTTGCCATCTACGGAAGTACCACCTTTGTCCACACTTAAAGATGGACCTTCAGCGATGGAGAAAGATCATTCAGGGTTGGCAGACGACGCCCTACCTCCAGCGCCACTGCCAAATGTGTCGCATGAAGTCGGGGGCTTGCCACGGAAGATGGCAAAGGTTAAGGGCCTCTCACATGTGCCTTTTCCGAGAAGTTTCCATGTACGGACCATCAAAATAAAGCGACCCATATCGGAGCAAGGGGCACGGGCTATGTTGCTTAGGAAGGTAGGCATGATAAAACATGATGAAGTGGATGAACAGGCCATGGACAGGATTTTGGAGGTCTTGGAGGCTTCTTTTCCTAAAAGCTTGCTCCAGGCAGTTTTCTGCGGCTCAGAGGTGGTGAAGGGCACTCCTGGCGAGCTGTGGGGTATCTCGGCCTCCGATGTTGTCTTCTGATTTTTACTTCCCTGTTTGTGGTGCAACTGTGCAATGGCTAGTGTCGTCTGAATCCTCCTCCTTAGTGAGTAGCTACGTGTGTTCTCATTATTGTGGTGCACCTATGTGGTTTCGACAAGTGCGTCCTGGTGGGTAGATTGTTTTGTGGTAAACCAAAAACTTCTTGTCCTCCAACTGTAGGCGAGTCATGTTTGCAGTGCAGGGCATCAGTCGTTGCCCTCGAAAAAGTAATGGCCCTGGATCTCATTTTCAGATCACCAGTATGATAGATTACGGCTGTGTGAGTATGTTCTCAAGGTGAACTCGTCCTCGCTGGTAAACAGGCCGTCAAGGCCAAACTGAAACTGAGTGCGTACTACGTAGACAGTGCCAGCGCATGGTGTCTTCACGGCTTCTGGCCTGCAGCTGTGACTTCCCGCCGAAGATGATACTCGAGGGAGAGAGGCCACGCTCCCAACTCATGCGTTATTTTATCAAACTCAATAGGATGGGCTACAGGCTCTTCCCAGCGAGAGTGGCGACCAGCAGTACCTCAAACCTACCAAGCCGCTTCCCATCAGAGCCTGAAAAGGGGACAAAACCGAAAATTTTCGGCGGTTCTAGGGGCTCAGGCCATTTTTTAGTAAGAACCTTTAAAGCCACCTCGGTCCGAAAACATTTTTCGGGCGCCTGAGAATCCGAGCCGCCGAACCAAATAAGAAGCGGTTGGGGCGGATTATGATTACTCAGTATAAGTGTACCAGAGTAGGATTAATTATATACGATGAGGTGCAAAACGATAGATTAGGTCAATGATGCCAATGGATTTGGCTATTTCTACTATCACATTAGGCTAATCAACCGGATGATCGTATATTGGATAATTAAAAAACAAATGGCGGATTATCCACATCCATCAAATAATAGCAATACCGCATCCTCTAGACCTCTACCATATACATATCCATCAGATATCCTCCTATCAAAAATCCTTATCCACATCCGTATCCGGCGGATTCCTATAATGACATATCATATCTTTAAAAATGGATGCGGATATGGATTCGGGGTGAAAATTATGCGTACCATTAACATCCCTACCTATGAACTCCACGCCACGAGTCACGCACTACGGGAATCGCTGAGCACGCCGACGGCATTTGCCGTCGGACTCAGAACAGGAACCCTCGGTGTACACATGCGTCGGCCACCGTTGGCCTCGCTCTGTCGGTGTACAATCAATCGGGTTTGCTCCGTTGTCGTCGGCGTAGTTTTACCGTCAGGCTCACAGCTACGCTGACGGCATTACCGTCGGCCTAGCTCTACCAAATATATTTGAAATTTTGAATTTTTTTCTAGTTTTTTTATTATTTAATCTCATATCACACTTAAGCTAAGTTCAAACTATTCACCATTAGTCAAACTTCTCAGATAGTCACCCATTTTCAGATTGCTCCAGGCCAAGCACACTTAACTATTGAGTTCTATTCAAATAAGATTCCAATTGATCCAATTTAAGCTAAGTTGAAACTATCCACCATTAGTCAAACTTTTCAGACAGCCACCCATCTCAGATTGCTTCTGGCCAAGCACACTTAACTATTGAGTTCTATTCAAATGAGGTTCTATTCAAATGAGATTCCAATCGAGATGTCATACCTTGTTGCTATTAATATGATATCAATCATATTAACCCTCATTTAAGATATTATACTTTTTAATCTTTAAAATTTCAAAAATAAGATTTGGATGAACAAAATAACTATGTTTAATAATACTTGAATAATAATAATAATCAATTATTTTATTTTAGTTTTGTCGTTTCCATTTAATAATAAATAATTTATATCTTCATATTTGTATATCAAAATTTACCAAATAAAATGTCTATATCGATCATAAAAATGAGAGCAATCCAAATATGACATCCATGTCCTCATTTTTATAATGAATAATGTCTTTTAAAACAAACAAGAACCAAAATAAATCATCATAAAGTAAACTAAAGAGGCGAATTTAGATAGAAAGTAAGGAAAATCCTCATATTCAGGTATTATCCATAAAATATGTACTACTATTTGTGAAAATTAAATGGGTGTCATTTTGTACTGTATTTTATGTACCTGCTTCACAAAAAAGTCATTTTTGACACTTAAAAAATGGAAAATGATATTTCTAAAAATAATTTTGAAAATCGCTTCGGCGACATTGTTTCCCATACCATGGCACACATGCGCTGAATATGGACACTTTATCAAAAACGATGACATGATAATGGTCATATATTGGTCATTTGTCTTTAAACTTATCAATGTTTGTAGATGATTGACAATTTTGTGAAGTTCTGTTTTAAAAAGTTTGCCAAAACTCAAGTTTATCATTTTTGTATAAACTAGTACACGTAAAAGGACTCCATGCCAAAGGGTTTCTTTTTTGAGTACTTTTTCATATTTTTTCATTTCTTTTAAAAATCGTTAAAATGGAGAGCATGACTATTCATCAAAAGTGGTCGAATTTTTCAAAACTATTCATGGTTCTATGTTGTAACCACTACTTGTGTACCTTAAATTATTTTTGTAAATTTTTTAGAGCAAACTATCACACCGTTGTAGTTTAAATTTGAATTACTTTTGGAAAATTAACATAAAGTCAATTAAAGAGGCGAATTTAGATAGAAAGCAAGAATAATCCCCATATTCAGGTATTATCCATCAAATATGTACTAATCTTTGTGAAAATTAAATGGGTGTCATTTTGGACCATATTTTATGTACTTGCTTCAAAAAAAAGTCAATTTTAACACTTAAAAAATGAAAATGATATTTCTAAAAATAATTTTGACAATCGCTTCGGCCACATTATTTCCCATATCATGGCACACACATGTGCTGAATATGGGCACTTTATCACAAACTATGACATGATAATGGTCGTACATTGGTCATTTGACTTGAAACTTATGCATGCTTATAGATGATTGACTTTTTGTGAAATTTTGTTTTGAAAAGTTTGTCAAAACTCAAATTTATCATTTTTTTTAGAAACTAGTACACGTAAAAAGACTCCATTTCAAAGGGTTTCTTTTTTGAGTACTTTTTCATATTTTTTTGAATGTAGTCTAATTTTTTGAAAAAAAAACTAGAAAACAGTGTAGTGAGCCCGACGGTAATGCCGTCGGCCTTACAATGGGTAACCCGCGCAATATTGACGTCCACGATGGCCGTCGGGCTCACTAAATGGACACTCTAAGTCTGACGGTGTCCGTCGGCATCACCACTATGACGTCGACGGCAAAACAGCGCTAACGGGTTTCTCCGTTTCGTCGATCTCATGTTATGACGCCGACTATCCCGACAAATTGCCGTCGGCGTTGAAATTGCCGTCAGCGTTCGCTGCGTTTCCGGTCGTGACGCCACGCCACGCTAATCCTTCTCATAACATAAGACATGTTCTGAACCACGGAGTAGGCAATCAGAGCCAGTACCTATGGAAATGAGTAAATGGGTACGTATACATACGTAACATACATGCAATGAGAGCCAGCTAAAACCTTTGCCAATTGCGATAGCAACTGCACGTACGTATCATATATGCTTCCGCGCTACTACAGTACTCCCATCTACGTGCAGTTGCAACATATGGCTGCATATGTGGATCATACGCGTGCCGCCATAGAACATGTGCGAGCGAGTGTGCGACGTACGTACCTTCTCCATCTGGCCATCTTTGGCTTTCTCTCCGGTCTCGTTTACGCCAAGGGGGTCCCCTTTAACGCATGCATGCACTGTAGGAGTACTACACTACCGGCCCCCCTCTTGATCGATCAGCCAGCCAGCCATTACTGAATGCATGCATGCTCTAGCTAAGAAGCTAGCGCGGTGGCTGTGCATGCCGCTGTAGAGGTAGCTCCTCCCCCACCACTGCACGCACCGCGCGGAGCGGCGCGGCGAGCTCTCACGGCCTCACGGTCACGGGGACCCCTTGATCTATCTCCCCTCCTCTCTCATTTTGCTCATCGATCTTTGGATGACCTAGGGACGTAGATTAGGGGCATCATGCACTTATGTACCATAAACATGCTCGATGTGCTTAACTATATGTAGGGGGTACGCATGATTCATGAATGCACTGTCCGTATCCCGGGCTAGGTCTGAGGACGAAGCTGTAGAAATGCAGAGCACGTACGTAGTACTAATTGATGGCGGAATGTGGATGTTCAGCTCAGGCCCAGCATTGACGTGCATGCATGTGGCTTAATTAGCAGATGCACTCGCGTGGAGCTGACACGGTCGATCCATATATTAATTCAGTAACGCGAGTTACTAGCTAATTAACATCGATTAATTATTAGTTGCCACCTCGATCATCAAGTTGACGAATCCTCTTGTTCTATGTTTGCCGTTTGTTTGATCAATTTTGTATGATCAATTTTGAAGTGTGTTGTTCGTTGGTCGACTACGGTGCAAGAGCAAACCACCTTATCAGGGTAAAATAAGAATTTCTGACCATTCAAAAATTCTCTAGATAATCCAACCAACACTTCTCATGATCGGCTCATTCTCATTGCACTCGACATAGCCAACTCCTACACATGTGATAATTAGATTTAATAAAAGTCATTTATCCTTATGTCGGCTATTAATTGGACTACACTCCATTCTTAAACTCTAAACTATGCATCTAAACTATTAATCTTTTGAAACATTCCATCTTTTTCGCAAGTGACGGTTCAGTCGACATATACAATGAATAAAAGCTACCAAAATATGGAAACTTAGTACTAAGCTTTAACATTAGAAAAACTTAAGATAGAACATTTAAATCATATATGTGAAATGCGAGGAAAATTACATAAAAGGGAAAAAGACATTAATTTAATTTATGTATGTTTTCTATCTAATTTTCTATTGATATTTATCCTTCGCTTCAAAATAATATTGATATTTATCTACATTTTGCTAGAATTTCCTAACCTTTTAAGATATACTTCCTCATAATATTTATTAATGAAAACTTAATGTCTTCATTATTTTCAGTATTTATTAATGTAAGGAAAACATTTATATTTTTCTTATCCCTAATTTTTACAACTCCCTCTATTTTTGTAATTTTATTTTAATCATAGTTTTTAAATATTATCTTTGTGGTGCAATGTAAAATCCCAGTCACTTCAATTGCAGAGCCAAGTTGAGAGTCATTCGGCTCAAAGAGTTTGAGACTGCTAAGTGAAGGCAGGGTCTTGGATGCAATGAAGATAATGCTTTACATGCTGTTATTGCGACAGCGTTCAGTTGCGGGACGATGTCCCTTTCCAAACCGCACACCTAATGTTCTGAGGCTGGTGATTGGTGATTTTACAGCAGCGACCTAAGCAAGTGAGGCCGGGGGGACTTCAAATTTGGTGGTGCTACTTGAATACGGAGTCTCTTTTTTTAGGATGAGCACAACCATGGACGGAGGAAGGGGGGGACGAGCAGGGGCTAAGCCCCCCCCTCAACATTCAGATTTCCTTCCTAAATCCCCTACTAAACTTGCTTCTAATTAGGGTTCTAAGCCTTGCTTGCCCCCTCCAACAAAGCTCCGCCCCCTCCATGCCTGGGGGCTGGCTCCGTCCCTGAGCACAACAGGTTGACCTTTGTTAGTTGTACATGACAATGGCACTTAATTATCTCTGCTGAATGCGTTGTCTAGAGAATCAAACTTTCTTTGGTGTGTCATTGGTGGTGGTTTGGGTCTAGTTGCTGTGAGTTGTTGATCATTGTGGCGAGGTCTTTTTTTCTGTTTTCTTTTGTTTATTTTTTTTGACTTTGTGCAGTCTTCACGTCTCCACTAGTTGTTAACATTATATTAGTGCGCTGAGTGTAATTGATATTTGATATCAATATATTACCTTCATAAAATAATGAGTTTGTTTTATTTTAAGGAAAGCGGTGGGGGAAGGCCCCCATAGCGAAAAAAATGAGTTTCTCTGTGGAGCATGATGATCTTCTCAATTAAAAATAATTAATACTCCAGCCTTCCATTTTTATACATTTGATCTGCAGCGTATCCTCTCCCAATACTGCTTTATATGCACAAATCGATTAAGTAACAATATCTTCATCTCAGTCTAGCTGCTATCTTTGGCACCTGCTTTATTCCAGCGCATGGGTTCATTGGTTCATCTCGATCTGAATGAGCATTATGATTGCAGGTGCTGGGCGTCCTGAACCTGATAAATTAATTAATCGTAAGCTTCCATCGGCAGTTCGACACCTCAGGATCTCAAAAGGTAACCCTCGAGATCTTAATATAAGAACGTACTCGTTGCAGGTTGCATCTGCTTCCTGCTTGCATAGTTGCATATGCATACGATTATCATCTCGACATGCATTTCAGCGAAAGTTGGATCGGGGGTGGAGATGAAACCTTTTTGTTTAAAATAAAAAATCATCATTATCTCAGCTTGCATCCATCTAGACAAAAATGACATCAACACGTACATCTTCTTCTTCAGTTAAGGACGGTATATTTATCATTCAAGCCTCAAGGCTTGAGATTCGAAGCACATGCACACGCACTATTTGTTTCTGTAAGCACTGTTTTCATTAAATCAACTTGTCATAAGAACAAACACTTAGGTAGGTGTCGTTGAATGTTCATATCCATAGAGCAGAGCACAGTCCGGCGGAGGCCGGCCGGTCCCCCACGGAATCTTGGAGATGAACTGGTTAAGAAATTGCCATGATCCCTTCCGTTGTTGCTGGGAGCCTGGGACCTCTCTTAGCTTGATAACAATACTTCCCAGTTGCGCGAATCACGCGCCCATGGCCCCAAGGTCCGTGTGGTTTGCAACTGAAAAACTTTGGAATGCCGGAGAAAGCAGGCAGTTCGATTTCAGACGAATTAATCGAATCAATCTGCATCGGCAAGACGGCAACCTAGCGCTGAACTAGCTAGTTTAAGCGGGCAGTGCTCTCTCAAAGCTTGGCGGCTACACAGGTGGGCAATGGCATGCATTCCGCCAAACTGCTCCGTTACAATATTCAGGACTTCAACTGTAACGAACACATGGGTGAAAGGTGAATGCGCCCGTAGAATACGATGATTCTGTCAGCCAGGGGGCGACGAACCTGCAGGCTGCTAGCTACCTAGCAGCAGATTAAGTTACTGTTTAGCACATGTTCGCAAAGGACACGAGACGCAGTCAAGTTTACGGAACCGAGGCCAGGATATATGAAAAAAATAGCGCAGATAATGCCGCGCTGACAGTTCTTTACAGACAAGAGGCACAACAGTAAGTAAACTGCATGAATACTCCTGTTTTGCACGAAATAAATACCGCTCAACTGTTATGGGATGAGCCGATGACTCACTAAGGAGCAGTAGTTGTGGAAGTGTTTCTTGGTCTTGGATGTATTTCTAAGTTTCCTGAAAATATGGGGTCTACATACTGTCCTACGTCTGGATATATGTCTTTTATAATAGTGTTCTTTGGTTAATATAGCGTGTTGTTGTAGAGGTCGGGTGTAATTAGTATATATCATCTTGATATTAATATAATATCCTTTGTAAAAAACAAAATTTCATGTGCAACTAAATTAGTTACTAGCTTAATTTAATACTTCCTCCGTTCCAATACAAGAATGGAGATAACTGCATTATATTCAGCTAGATTGAGATGTAAGACTGGAATGAAGTTTTGTTCTGTTTGTAGTTAAACTATTTAAATTGAATAGTAACATTTTTATGATATTAATAGCGGGAACACAAAATAAGTTAGTAATTACAAGAAAGGTATATTTAAATGAAAGTTCCTTTCATATTAAAAGAAAAATGATTCACATGCATCATTATTTCCAAGAAGCTACGTTCAAAATGTAAAATCTGAGATGGGACGGTGTCGAGTGTTCCTTGTGTTAGATCCTGATTAAACTGTTAGGATTAGATCCTATGCGGTAGCACTACTTTGCATTAGGGTCGACTTGTTAACAGAGAGAAAACAGAGAGAAGGGAGAGAGGAATCGGAGGGATACCTTGGCTCTGTCCAGAGGAGCTCGAGGAGTCGGCCATGGTGGTCGACGGCGTTGGTGGCGGCGCGGTGGTGCTTCCCGTGAGCCTAGCGCTAAACCCTAATCGGAGGGGGTATCGGTGGGGTGATTGGCAGCACGGTCAACCTCGTACCGTGAGCCCCAGCACCCACCCTCTCTTTATAGCGATGGCCACAGGGGCCCACCGTTTATTACGAGAAACAGGCGTCCCCGATCAGGGCGCAATTAGGGGGATCGTGGAGCCGTTGGGCTCTATGTTTAGAGATCAATCTAACACTCTCCCCCTTGATCTCAACTTTTACTTTAACCTTTTACTTTAATCGTTTCATCACCGATTAGTACATAGAGCATGTTTCATCGTCACAACTTAATTGCCGATAGAATCAGACAACCATTATATACTTTTCTGTTTTCAAACAAATCCTGTAACTTTTGGGCCTCTATAATCCAATAATCATAGGCTTTCCATTAAACCCATGTCGGCTCTGTGTTCCTTCAACACACTGGGTGGTAAGCCTTTCGTTAGCGGATCCGCAAGTATATCCTTTGTCTTTATATGCTCGAGACTTATAGTTGGATCCTGGATTTTATCCTTCACAATATAATACTTTATATCTATTGCCTTTGTAGCATTACTCGACTTGTTGTTGTGAGCATAGAATACCGCGGGCTGGTTGTCACAGTACATCTTTAGTGGTTTGTCAATGCAATCTACCACTTTCAAGTCGGGTATAAATTTCTTTAACCATACTGCCTGCCCCGTGGTCTCATAACATGCTATAAACTCTGCATACATCGTGGACGATGCCACTAATGACTGTTTGGAGCTTTTCCACGAAATAGCCCCTCATGTGAGAGTGAACACGTATCCTGACGTGCACTTTCTATCATCTTTATCTCCCGCAAAATCTGTGTCGGAATACCCTCTTATCTCTAGGGAATCAGATCTTCTATATGTTAGCATGAGGTCTTTTGCGCCTTGCACATAACGCAAAGCTTTCTTTACCATATTCCAGTGCTCTTGGCCTGGATTTTCTTGATATCTACCGAGTACCCCGGTGATAAAAGCTAAGTCCGGGCGAGTGCATACTTGTGCATACTGTAAGCTTCCAACAGCCGAATCATATGGTACTGCTTTCATTCGATTGATCTCATATTGGTTCTTGGGACATTGAAATTTCCCAAAACTGTCGCCCTTGACTATATGAGCAGGTGAAGTACTACTTTTATGCATATTATACTTCTTTAAAACATTTTCTAAATATGCCTTTTGTGATAGTCCTAGCACTCCATTCTTTCTATCCCGGTGAATTTCTGTGCCCAAAACATAAGAAGCTTCAACAAGATCTTTCATATCAAAATTCGAGGAGAAGAACTTCTTTGTTTCTAAGAGTAGACTGACATCACTACTCGCAAGCAGAATATCACCCACATATAGAATTAGGAAAATATATTTCCCACTTTTAAACTTTGCATAAATGCAATTGTCCTCAACATTCTCTTTAAATCCAAAACTTTTACTTGTATTGTTGAACTTTAAATACCACTGTCTAGAGGCTTGGTTTAACCCATAAATGGATTTCTTCAGGAGGCATCCCATGAAGGAGATATGCCCTAGAGGCAAATAAATAAGTAGTATTTGTTGCATTATATCATAAGTTTATAATATGTTTGTGTATTATGCTATAATTGTATTAATCGGAATTATTAATACGTGTGATACATAGACAACCAGATCCCTAGTTAGCCTCTATATGAACTAGTCCATTGGGGAACTGTTGATCGAGATTACCGATCAAGGACAATGACGTCGGTTGACAATGGGGTCATCGTATTAGTTGAATAAGATGATGGACATACGCAAAGTATTGCAATAAGATCGTATTACGATGTTTTTCATTTGCAGTAGATAAGAATATGATAGCTTATTCCTTAGACCGCGAGACCGTACTTATTGATGCTTCGTATGGGGTGCTTTGAGAGCATCAAACGTTGTGTCTTATATAGCATGACAATAACGGTGTCCATCTTGGGTATTCCAAAAGAGCATCGAGACGTAAGGATCAAGAGCGGGATTTGTTCATTCTTGTAATGGAAAGATACTCTGGGCCCACTCGGTGAGATTACATCTATATAGCTGCACAGCTTATGACTAGGTCATGGAAATGTAATATCACAGACGAGTTAATAACCTTTGTCGGTAACGAGATACAACAAAGACATCGGTATGTCTACGATCATATCTCGGACAAGGTAGTATCGCAGAAACAAAGGGAATGAATATCATATTTATGGTTCAACGACGATATTCGTAGAATGCACAGGGGCCGTCATATACGTCCAGGTATCCCTGACGGTCATTGGTGAGCGGAGTGTCTCGACCATGTCTGGAGTGTTCTCGAACCGTAGCGTAACAAACTTAAGGTCTTAACGACACCAGGAGATAGGTTCTGGAATAATATAGGATTTTGTTGGAGAGAGAGCAATGATCCGGAAAGAGTTCCGGTGGTCCGGAAGGAGTTCCGGGAAGGTCTGGAATGGTTCCAAGGATGTCCGAAAGTTGTTCGGGTGGTCCAAAAATGTTTCGGAGTCACGAGATATTAAATAGTATTTAAATATATTAATTATGAATTAATTATATTTATATTAATTTAATATTAAATAAATAAAGGAAAAGGGGGCCTCCACCTACATGGGCCCTAAGAGGGCCCAAGAGGGGGAGCCGCACCAACAAAGGGGGTGGGCCCCATGGCTGGTTCGGCCAGCCCATGTGGGTGCGCCATCCCCCCTCCTCCTTTGTTAAGTCCCACATGGGGGAGCTAGGGAGTTTGCACACCCTCTCGCCCCTTTATATAGCAAGGCATATTAATTGGATTAATTCATTGGAAAATACAATTAAATTTGTAGCAAGCCGGCCGAGCTGTTTCTCCGCCCGTTTTGCCTCCTCTCTCCACCTAAGCTATACCGCCGGGCGCCGTTGCCCTTCGGGATTCCAGATAAGTTCTACCCCTGCGATTTCAGCTTGATCTGAATGAACGGGGGTTGTCGTTAAGCTCCGTATGTTTGTGAGTGCTCGGAGGCGACTCTTTTGAGGAGCCTGGGCGACGTCGTCTCGCCCCCTGCAGCCGCCGCGCCGCCTCCCCCTGCCGCCGGCACACCCCCCTTGCCGCCGGCGTTTCGCCATCTTCCGCCCGACGCCCGTCGACGCAGGTCATCGTCGACACCCCGGCGTCATCGTCTACATCATCGCGACAAGTTCTCCGCGACCTCGAGGTCGGCTACATACCATTGTCAACGCTTGTGCGGGAGCGTAATCCCCGCTATCGGTCTACATGGAGGTAATGTAACCCGTTCCGCCACCGTTATCACATGTACTAGATAGATAGATCCTGGCTAGTTAGGGTTTCATACGCTAGAAAAATTATTGTTTTTTGCACCGTAACCCCTTCAGTGGTATCAGAGCCGATCTATGCGTAGTACTGCTGGTACGGTTAGAACTCATGTTGCATGAGGACGTCTTTCTTATATTTGCTACCCTCTAGCGTGCACTTGCGATGCCTTCGGTATTGAGTTGATGAAGCGGCCCGGACATGTGTACGCTTACGCGAGACTGGTTCCACTACTGACATACGGCTTGCACCGTATCTGTGGCTGGCGGGTGTCTGTTTCTCTCTCTCTAGTCGGCAAAGCATTTTCAATGGAGGGCCCGAAAGGGATGATTAAACATGCAATTATACGATCGACGTTGTGGTACAAAGTTTGTAGGTAGGGAAGCGATTCTCTTACGAATAAGCCTATATGTCACGTAAAACTTGCAAAACTAAATAAAGCTAGAGGCATCTAACTTTGTTTTGCAGAGGCGTTATTTTATGTGACATGGTTACGGTAAGTTTGATATTACTCGTACTGTCGGAGGCAATGGAGGGCTCCGTAGACTCGGAGCCATGTCGGGGCGCCGGGGGCCAGGCACATGGCGCCATGAAGGTCCAGGCGCATCGACCATGTCACATCGCACTTCATTGCTTCATTATTGTGTGCTGTTGTGTGTGCATCCTATTGATTGCTTATATGCTAGATATACAACGGTAGCATCATGAATAGAATGATCCCTAACAAATACCAAAATTGTGTTCTCCCTCGTTGCGCACCACCAAGAAAGATCTACGTTATGAGGCAGGCCGTGATGATCGGGTGTCAGACATCTCATCGTTCGCATACAGTGGGTGTAAGCCATGTTGCACGCGCAGGGTCTTCGAGATTTGATTGGCGAGCCTAGCATATGCAGTTATAGCCTCGGAATACGGGAAGATCGAAAGATCGAGCACGAGTCACAAAGTTGTTGTGATCGACATTTTATGTCCACCTTTGAAGTTGTGCTGCCGGCCGTGATGATCGGGGGTGGTGTGGTGGATGAGGGTCGTGTAATCGCCATTATTATTTTTAGGAATAATAAGTTTGGTGTGGTGTGTTTTGATAATATGATTATAAAATTAAACTCACCTATATATTATAAACTTTACCTTACCTCTTTTACGATCACATCTGGAGACTACGGAACTACACTTCGGTTACTTCCTCAAGAGCCCGGATTCTACCTTAGAAGCCGACGGGTCCAACTTCATCAGCTGGTACATTGGTTTTAGAAACATTCTCCAAACACAACAAACATTCTATATGTCCTAGAACATTAGTTAGGAGTTAGACCAGATGATTCTGCTAGCAAGGAGGAAGATGATAAGTTCCGTAAGCATCATGATATTTTCATGGAAGTGAAGGTCGTCATGAGCGTATGCCTAGCACCAGAGTTGAAAGTTGTTTCAACACATGGAGCCATATGTCGTGATTGATGCGATCAAAGGTCACTTCTAAGATGAATTGAGTCTTGAGCAGTTCAGACAGCTTAGAAAGTTCCGGACCATTCACCTGGGGAGCATACCTGTCTGGAGACTCAATTGAAGAAGTTGTATGACATCTACTTCAGGCTTATGAATATCTACGATTTCTAGATAGCGAACTCAAGTGCAATAGAGATTGCGCTTTGCCTCCTAGCTGTGATTAGCATGTGCGTGAATATGCTGTAGAGACACGATGAGCTTCTTCATGTTCGTGAACAAGTTCAAATCTCTAAAAGTTGATTCCATCGAAGAAGAGTTCTTCGACGCTACGGGTATATTTGATATACGAAGATATAAATGTATTCTTCTCATACTTGATGAAAAGTATTTGATACTTGTTCTGTTTATAAAACAGTCCCTGATTATCACAAGTATGCGGCGAAGGGTGACGTGACAGTGCACAAGTGATGGCAAGTTAATGGCCAGTAGTGCTCACGCCCTCGAGATATTATATTAGTTGTCATCAATAGTTTTTGATAAGACATTTTGTAATAGTGAAAGTGTGATCTAGTTTGGTGTCTTGAATGTTACAAGACATAGTTATTCATATAGAACAAATCAGTTGTTTTATGTTATGAAACAAAGCAGTTGTTTCATATTATGAGTAATTTGCATCACATCTCAATTACATTATGCGTATGATATACATTTATAATAGCGGGAATGATAAAATTATGTGTCCAAAGAACAAACACCATCGAATTTAGTCATAAAGGCAATGAAAGAAGTAATGGATATTTTCGGTCCATTTAAGTATTTCGAGTGCCAAATTGATTAAGTTTGAAATGTAGTATTGAAGTGTCGATACGAGAGGAAATTAATTAAGAGTCATTTCAAATGATTATTAAATTAATTAATGGTGTTTTTGTTTGATCCGAATTCTTCTATGATTATTGGTGAATAAGAGTATTTGCCTGATAAATCATAAGTCTGAAATTAATTTGATAAGAGATCAAATGGGAATTTTTAGAAGAAAGATTAGTGAATATTGTATTCACAAGATTCCATCAAAGGACAATATTTTTATTAAGGTTTCAACACAAAAGACTTGTGGAAATTCGTTTCACAATATTATAATGTCATATATGGTGATATGTGGGGTATTATAATCATGTTCTATTTTAAATAAAGTGTGGTATGTCAGAATCTGTCTTAGAGTCTCTTAATATGTTCGAAACATTATAGCCGATGTCCACTTTAGAAAATAGATATTTTTCTCAACGAGAATTCGCGGGATCGACCGTGGAGTCGTAATGTATATGATTATATGATAATTCGGAATATACATGAATAGTTCTTTGTAGATTACTCGCATTGGATGGGAGTGTATTCCAAAACCAAATAGAAACAAAACTTGGTTTGTTGTCTATGAAATTCCGAGGAAAATATGATTTTTCGAATTATGGTTTATGGATTGGAATTAGGAGCTTGAAATAAGGTGTCAGACCTATATTCTTAAAAGTAGAATATTGGAAGGTGTTCCAAAGAGTATATTTCTACAAATGAAAATTTGGTGATTAAGAGTGAGGGAGACTAGAAAATTGTTTTCTGCTTGCAATCCTCTTCATAAAGATCATAATATTTTCATGAAAGAAGCTTCTAAATAAAGTGATGTTATATTTAATATTGTTGTCAGGTCACAACACGATATTAAGTGTTTCAGATCTTGTTGACAGATCAAGGTACACTTTATGAATACAAAGAAAGTTGAGAAAATATCAGAATACGAACAAAGGCTGTTTTGGCCTGAAAATCCAAGTTACATTTGAAAGGATAAAAATAGTAATTGTTGCTACAATTCTTATTAGAGGAATAAGATTGTTTAATCATCATATAAAGTGTTATATGAGAAATGTGACTATAAGAAAGACGTGGAAGCATGTCTTGTCAAGAAATGTGTCTTGGACAAGATCAAATTTGTTGACTACATTTATGTAGACATGCTTGAAGTCTGAAGGATTTGTATTAATGTAATACTGTAGTTTGTGTTGAATTCGAATTGATAATAGATCAATGATTTTGGTTTAACCAAAATGTCGATTTTAAGTGGGAGTCAGAGTTAGTTTACTCAGGTGGAATATGTAAAGGACATATTTTTGAGTGTGAGCTTAGGAACTCAAATATATGGATGACATGTTTTTGAGTGGGAGCTCGTGTTCTCAAATATGTGGAAACATAATTTGAGTGGGAGCTGAATTCATCTTGTGTAAATGACACATTGTGAAATTGTACCAGTAGAATAGATGAGAGGGATGAAGTTGTGAAACTATTTGAAAGTTAGCGTCTATTTGGAATAGAACGGGAATTTTAAATAGTTAGTCGAGTTGTTTTGGATTATATCTGAGGAGTCAGAATAGAATCAAAAGGATGGTACTTGGAAATCCAATTGATCATTAAGAGTAATGATATAAGGTAGTAACGGTTGTACGACATGTTAGTATATTATGTAATATTAGACATCATACAGAAACCATATTATCTGCCCGATAAAATATAACCGATGTTCTTAGAAGAAGAGCAGTTATAAAAGTAAATTTAGAATTTGCTGGAAGTAGAAGTGCGTTAGTTAATGGATTGACATTGGAATGTCAAGTTTTCTATATTGGTGTGAAAGTATGTAGATATTGCGAGTTTGTAATTGTTACAAGGGGCTTACTATGACTGAGTGTGTTTTTCAAGACAGTTATCTGGTTGGCGTAATCAGAGTAAGCGCTGGGAAACAGAAGTCTCCCTTAGTTACGGTATTTGCATATATGGTTATATCAAGCAAGTTGATATCAATGAATCGCAAAAGTACACACAATCATGTATTGTACAGATTGTCAGAGTAATCTTCCACAAGCAAGCATTATCAAATGAAGCTTATTTGATAAGGGATTTTGATAAACTAAAATGCAGCTAGTTTATTTGTACTCTAGTGTAAGTGGGAGACTGAACGAGATATGCCCTAGAGGCAAATAAATAAGTAGTATTTATTGCCTTATCTCATAAGTTTATAATAGGTTTGTGTATTATGCTATAACTGTATTAATCGGAATTATTAATACACGTGTGATACATAGACAACCAGGTCCCTATTTAGCCTCTATATGAACTAGTTCATTGGGCAACTGTTGATCGAGATTCCCGATCAAGGACAATGACGTCGGTTGACAATGGGGTCATCTTATTAGTTGAATAAGATGATGGACATACGCAAAGTATTGCAATAAGATCGTACTACGATGTTTGTCATTTGCAATAGATAAGAATATGATAGCATATTCCATCGACCGTGAGACCGTACTTATTGATGCTTCGTAGGGGGTGCTTTGAGAGCATCAAACGTTGTGTCTTATATAGCATGACAATAACGGTGTCCATCTTGGGTATTCCGAAAGAGCATCGAGACGTAAGGATCAAGAGCGGGATTTGTTCATTCTTGTAATGGAAAGATACTCTGGGCCCACTCGGTGAGATTACATCTATATTGCTGCGCAGCTTATGACTAGGTCATGGAGATGTAATATCACAGACGAGTTAATAACCTTTGTCGGTAACGAGATACAACAAAGACATCGATATGTCTACGATCATATCTCGGACAAGGTAGTATCGCAGAAACAAAGGGAATGAATATCATATTTATGGTTCAACGACGATATTCGTAGAATGCACAGGGGCCGTCATATACATCCAGGTATCCCTGACGGTCATTGGTGAGCGGAGTGTCTCGACCATGTCTGGAGTGTTCTCGAACCGTAGCGTAACAAACTTAAGGTCTTAACGACACCAGAAGATAGGTTATGGAATAATATAGGATTTTGTTGGAGAGAGAGAAATGATCCGGAAAGAGTTCCGGTGGTTCGGAAGGAGTTCCGGGAAGGTCTGGAATGGTTCCAGGGATGTCCGAAAGTTGTTCGGGTGGTCCAAAAATGTTTCGGAGTCACGGGATATTAAATAGTATTTAAATATATTAGTTATGAATTAATTATATTTTATATTAATGAAATAAAGGAAAAAGGGGGGCTCCCACCTACATGGGCCCTAATAGGGCCCAAGAGGGGGAGCCGCACCAACAAAGGGGGTGGGCCCCATGGCTGGTTCGGCCAGCCCATGTGGGTGCGCCACCCCTCTCCTCCTTTGTTTAGTCCCACATGGGGGAGCTAGGGAGTTTGCACACCCCCTCCCCCCTTTATATAGCAAGGCATATTAATTGGATTAATTCATTGGAAAATACAATTAAATTTGTAGCAAGCCGGCCGAGCTGTTTCTCCGCCCGTTTTTCCTCCTCTCTCCACCTAAGCTATACCGCCGGGCGCCGTTGCCCTGCGGGATTCGAGATAAGTTCTATCCCTGCGATTTTAGCTGGATCTGAATGACCGGGGGTTGTCGTTAAGCTCCGTATGTTTGCGAGTTCTCGGAGGCGACTCTTTTGAGGAGCCTGGGCGACGTCGTCTCGCCCCCTGCAGCCGCCGCGCCGCCTCCCCACTGCCGCCGACGCACCCCCCTTGCCGCCGACGTTTCGCCATCTTCCGCCCGAGGCCCGTCGATGCAGGTCATCGTCGACACCCCGACGTCATCGTCTACATCATCGCGGCAAGTTCTCCGCGACCTCGAGGTCAGCTACGTACGACTTCATCGTCAACGCTTGTGCGGGAGCGTAATCCCCGCTATCGGTCTACATGGAGGTAATGTAACCTGTTCCGCCACCGTTATCACATGTACTAGATAGATAGATCCTGGCTAGTTAGGGTTTCATACGCTAGAAAAATTTTCTGCACCGTAACCCCTTCATCCCATATGTTCCGTCCCCTCCATGAAAAAACCCTTCGGTTGCGTAAACATTTTCTTCTAAATCGCCATTTAGAAATGCCGTCTTTACATCCATTTGATGTAACTCTAAATCAAAATGAGAAACTAGTGCCATGATGATTCTGAAGGAATCCTTACATGAGACTGGAGAAAAAATCTCATTGTAATCTACTCCTTCTCTTTGCGTAAAGCCTTTTGCCACAAGTCTTGCTTTATACTTTTCTACTTTCCCGTTGGAGTCATACTTTATTTTATAGACCCATTTGCATGAAGGGGATCGAGTGCAGAAAACAAAAAATTCCTAGTAACGATATCCTAAAAACATGCCAAGATCTATTCTATGCAGATATAGTAGTACGAACGGAGATCGGAATACATACCATGTAGACCGAAAGCGGGGATTACGTTTTCGATGAAGACCGACGAAGCCGACCTCAAGGTCGTGTAGAGGAAGCAGACCTCCGAGCACCGCTAGCGCAGCACCTCGCAGGGCGTTATACACGTACGGTGGAAACGACGACCTCCGAACCTCCAGTCCAGGACGAGTAGCGGAAGATTTGGACCGGAACACCAGCAGCGCGGCAACGGGCTATGGTGGAATAGATCCCCCTCTCAACTCGGCGCAACTCCGACAAAGGGAATCACGAAATCGAGAGAGAATTGGGAAATTAATTGGTGAATTAAAAGGCCATGGGTGCCCCTCTATATATAGGCTCCCAAGGGGGAGCCAACCTCCTCTCAAGGCAATGTGGGACTATCCCCACATGCCTGGTGCGGCTGCACATTGTGCGCTGGTTCCTGGTGGGCCCCTCTTGGCCCACCTGGGTCGGCCCCATAGCTCCCACCGAATTCCCCTAGGGAATTTTCCCCCTCTTGGGCCTTCTTTCGACCAGAAGGCCCATTTATTTAAATCAGACTAAATAAATTCAAAAATAAATATAAAATCATATTTAGACATTAATTACACTAATTAATATCAAACATATTATATATAATTTATTCTAGCTCCGAAAACTCTTTCGGCGCTGCCCGATCTCCATCGGACCTCTCCCGGGACCTTCCCGGTGATCTCTTTCGTTTCCGGTTGTCTTGTTGAAACCCCTTAAGTGTGTTACCCTAGCGGTTTGATATAATAACAGACATGATTGAGACCTCTCTCCGATCAATGACTAACTCGTATGCCTGGATCCCATGAATTAATCCCTGTGATATAACCAATGACTTTCATCTATCAAAGCTGAACGCAAAGTCTTAAACCTTTTGCCATGGCGATACTTAGCGTGTCCGAGCGTCGTTCATAGATATCTCCATATCTAGCTTGACCTCTTTACCGATAACGCTATTTTCTACTCGTCTATGATTTCATGTCTCCGTGACCTGGTCACATGCTTGCAAGCTCATTAGACATGATCTCACCGAGTGGGCCCTAAAGTATTTATCCTGCTATGCGGACTGGCAAATCCCGCTCTTGACCCCTCGGCTCAACTACTCCTTTCCGATACCCAAAAGTATCACCGTTATTGTCATACTAATTAAGATACGACGTTTGGTGTAATCAAAGTATCTTCCAGGAATAACAGTAAGAGTTGGTCTCATGGTCAAAGGTGTAATGACTACGTCCTACAAATATGGGTATGTCCATCACATCGTTCTCCAGCTGTAACGTACCTGCACTTTAAATAAGGCAGATACCTGTGTATAGTGCAAATCCCTGGATCACTTCATTTGCACACACAGTTTACGATGTATATCACAACAAAGCGTCAATTTTATTACATCGATGATCCAGAATTACAAAATATTTGATACAAGTTGCATAGCCTAAAGCTAGCATTGAAAAAGTACACAGCGGAAATACAATAGCAGTGAGTCTCTATCACTTTCATGCTGCCACAGGCGAAAACATGTTGGTTGTAGACTCGAAACCTATAAACGAAACCTCACTCGTCATCTGAACAATATGCAATAAGAAAAATATTGCAACAACGTGGGTCAGATTCCATTAAAAATGGAGTCTGGCAAGTGACACTATGGTGGACACTTAATGGAATAACTCTAAAGCCTATATGCATATTTGGCTGGTGGAGTTCAAGGCTATTTTGCATAAAGCCAATTTTTCCTATCTTTTTGTAAAACACTTTCTTCAAATCAAGACAAGTATGGCATGAAAACCATAAATCTCATCTTCCCTTGCTCACCCATCAAGTTTTATTTCTGAAGTTGGAATGGTGGAATCCTCCGTTGACGTCCGCGATCAGCTGCTCAAATTGTCCGTACCGGGGACACGACTAAGTACTTAGTTTTACACTCTGCAGAGGTTGTGCACTTTCACCTTTAGACTCAATTTGTCCGAGAAATCCTATACACGCGGAGTGTATTAAGGAAAGGAGAGAATTGAGACAAGAACTTTCAGAAGAAGAATGCAACTATACTAGCAAGACCCGTTCCACCTATCACCCCCCTACATCTGCTTGTCAAGCTGACAGGTTGCACCCTCACAACTTAATTATTCTAGACAGAGCCCATTGTCAAAAGGCTGCACGGGAAGCAATCGTCACTCGGAGTTCTTCAGATTCCTCTGTTCCCTGGGTGGCCATCCATGACAACCCCCATGCTCATGGCCCCAAGTATAGTAGAAACTGCCTTAGGCAAAGACAACCACAAGCACAGTCCTGAGTATCCACTCAACATAAACCATTCAACCAATCCACCCAGGTGTTTCATTAACTTAGTGGATGTGTACTCCCAGGTTGACAACCACCATGCTCACGGCCCTAAGTAGAATATAAATTCATCCTAGGCG
This sequence comes from Poa annua, assembly GCA_026929855.1. NCBI lineage: Eukaryota > Viridiplantae > Streptophyta > Magnoliopsida > Poales > Poaceae > Poa > Poa annua. The sequence continues at coordinate 69,156,470 of CM049431.1, read as the reverse complement.
ACGACAACCATGAGCACAGCCCTGAGTAGCCACTTAATAGTTTGTAAAACTTTTCATCAATTGCATAGCATCAATATTTCTGCTAAGTATGATATAGGAACCTAGACACAGGAGTAAGGGAATTCTACACATGTTTAGCATAGCAATACTATCCTACACATGCATATAAAAATACACTAAGTAATGCATAGAAAATATTTAGGAAGTTTATGAGGTGTGCCATTTGCCTTTGAATGTTGTCGTTGTTCACAACTCTTTTCAACGGTACTCGGGACTCTCCGTTTAATCTAACAATATAGACAAACAACAATACAACAATCAACAGCAAGCACAACTCCACAATGCACACAAAACACATACTAGATGAATAAATAAGTTTTATAAAACTTTCTAAGGAAATATGTTTATGCATGATGTGCAAAATATTCCTAAGGGCTAGAAATGCTTTTTCATGCCATGAAAATCTTTTAAGTTAATGCAAGGCAATTAGGTTGGTCCAAAAGGACTAAGGGCTAAGGTCATAAGTTGAATAAAATATTTTGTTTTATATCAACCTGAATAAGCACTCTAATGGCTTAGTCTTGATGTGCAAAATACTTAGAGAAATTACTAGCTCTATTCTTTGAGGTGATCAACAATTATTATCAACTCTTTGTAAATTGGATATTCACTAAAGTGAGAGAGACAGACACCCGGCCAGCCACTTAAATTGTGGAACAGGTCTCATGTACGTGGACATGTAAGGTTTGTTTCCAGGACGCTTCATCCCACTATGCCGCTAGGATCCAACAACTTCAAGATGACAACATCATGATCAAAATTTGTTTAAGTCAAATGTGAAAGACAAGATTAGAAAGGAGGGAAAAGATAGAAAAAAAAGAGTTGTCCTCCAGGCTTCATCTCCAGACTTGGTGGTTCTTGTATCCTCGAGGCTGGTCTTGGATTTACTTAGTCATCATGAAGTCTAACAGAAGAAGGAGGGAGAAAGAAGAAAGAGGGAGAAAGACTTAGAAAATATTTCTGGTTGGTCTTCATGAACTTCTTCTTGATCTTTCTTCTAAGTGCTTCCACTCCTTGGAGATTCTTCTGGAGTCTCGTTTGGCTAAGTCCTGCATTGGTCTTCCAGCTCCATGTTGAAAATTACTAAGTGTCTAAGTGTAGCACTTCACAAAATGCTAAGTTTGAAAATAATCCTAACTTAGGGAAAATGGGGAGGAGTTTTCCTTATGGGAAATATAACTACAAAATAAATATGCTATGCATGACATGCAAATTTTAAATCATAATACTAATTTTTGTGATATTTATAAAGTATGCATAAAGTTATAATTGCAATTTAATTAGTTTATAATTTTTGGAAAGTATAATAAAAGGAATAATTATCAGATTAAAGTTTTCTATGATTAATATTTCTATAATTTTTTTATAAATAGTGTTAATATACAGGGGTATTTTAATTAAATTTATAGCAATTTAATTTAATCACAAATAATATTTTTATTAATAGTTATGTTGAAAATAGTCAACTATTCAAATTAAATATATATAACTATGAATTCATTCAAAAATTACTCAAAAATATTTTATAGCAGTGGCATCAATTTACAAATATTCTAAAGTTTCTAAAACAATTTTATTTGTAATTTTTGGATTTATAGATTTAAAGTTATTACAAATATACTCAAATTCACCATTTGAAATTTGAATATTTTATACTAAAGGCGTGTTCGGATGTCCTCCAGCTTCCAGCTTCCCGAAAATCCACCGTAGAGCAGTGCCGAACGTCCCAAATCCGTGGAGCCAGATCCGAGAAGCTAGCCCAGTTCGCTGTACAAAACGCGGAGCACCACTTTCGCTGATCCACGGAACAGCAAATCCCAGAGCAGTCGGAATTTACAAGGAAATGCCACCGCGAAGTGAACTTACCGTTTCGCATTGTGTTTTCTTTTCCTCCTCCCTGCTCACGGAGACGACCACGCCACCACCACATCTCTCGATTCCTGGAACCCCACTTGTCACCACCACTTCCGGCCGCAACTTCTTCCTGTGGGCTCAGTTGCTCCTACTGAAAAAGGCCCAAAACACACTAATGGGCTGGGAGCCCGTTTGAAAATTGTGGAGCAGCACCGAACGTTTGGTGCTCCAACCCAAACGCTAGAACTGGGCTCACGGAGCTGGATCTGAGGATTTAGAGAAACTGGACCGTTTCCGAACACGCCCTAAGTCAAATTTGAATTTTGGCCGATCTAAAATAATCTACATGTCAAGGGCTTTCCAAATATATAAAGTTTGTTAAATTTGGATAAGTGGTTAAAAAGTTATGAAGGTTTGAATGGGGCTTTTCTGCAAAAATGCCAGATCTGTTGACTGGGGCGCTGACTGGATCTGACGTGGCTGCTGACTAGATGCTGACTGTGCACGCTGACGTGGATAAGTGGAGCGATCTGGATCATCAGATTCAGATCCAATGGATCAAAACAGATACCGATTCGCAGATCGGACGGCGGAGAGGAATTGACCATACCTGGGCGGCGGGATCTCGCCGGAGTCGGGAGGGACGGCGGCGCTGCGCTCGGTGGTCGACGGCGGCGGAGCTCCGGTGGTTCCCCGGGCGTGGGACGAGTGTCAAAAGGTTCCCCGCGGCACGGCGAGTTGGATGGGGTGCTCGGCGTCGACTCACGCGTCCTCTACTGCGACTGGCCGTGGTCGGGGTACGGCGGGTCCGTCGAGCTCCACACCCTCGACGATTTGCTGCGAAATACATCGAGGGAAGGGTCAGGGAGGTGCGTGTCGGCACGGGGAAGAGGATGGAGGGGCTTTCGGACTAGGGCTCGGCTCACCTCGTCGGAAATAGGACGAACACGACGGCGGAGATGGCTAACTCCGGCGAGCGTTTTCTCCAGCCTGGCGGCGTATTAGAGGCTAGGGATTGGGGCAAATGGAAGAGGGGGTCGTGGGGTTTAAATAGAGGCAGAGGAGAGAAACAAATCGCGACGATCTCGCCCGGATTTTGGAAAGGAATCGCGGCGGAAATCTCGGCCGGAGGTTGAAGACGGGGTGACGTCAGCGATGACGTCATCCGGAATTTTCTTTTTCATTTTTTCCGATTTCTTTTATTTAATTCATAACTTTTGATTTGAATGTCCAAATGAGGTCAAAAAAATTTCTAAAAATTTGTAAAATTATTATCTTTCTGTTAAACCAATTGTGGGAGTGTTTTGAACACTTTTCAAAAATAATAATTTCGAAATATTGATTAAATGTAAAATTGACACTTTATGTTTAATTTAAAACTAGGGTTTAATTAATTTTAATTTTGGCTAAATAAATTATATGAAATACCCATATTCAATTATGTTTGGATTTAAGTTATTTAAACTTGTTTTGCTGAAATCATTCTTCTTTATTTTGGCATGATATTAAAGAACAAAATATGACTAATTTGAAGGAAATGGGAAATATAATGAATTCCATTTTTAATTCTAAATGTTTTGTTCACCATTATGTTTTATATTATGCTTAATCATTTGAAAAACTTCATATCAACTTTGGAAAACATTTTAGATTTAATTCATTTCCTTATATAGAATATATTAATCATTTCATGCTTTGAAAATAAATGAAATTCATTTAAGCAAATGAAATGCTTATTTGGCTAAATGGTTGGAATCAATTTCTTATAAGTAAACTATTTACTTAAAATAAAATGGATTGTAGTTTGTAAAATATTTGTCAATTTACATTTTAAGGTTTTTGAAATACAGTGGATAATAAAATGTTTAAACTGTGACATTTGAAATATTAAACTCTTTCAATAAGTCTGGAGTCTTTTATAGTTGGTTTCCTTATGCATTTAATATTTTATTTTAATAAAAAGAAAAGTTTTAAATTTTAGTGATTTTTGAACATTATAAAATGTTGGGATGTTACACCAGCGATATGACTTCCATTGCCGACCGGACCATGCCCTATGATCGGGAAACCTCGATCATCGACCGCACAATGAAACTAGTCTTAGTAGAGGCTACTAGGGACCTGGCTGTTTACGCATCACACCCGTATTAATGTTTCCGCTTAATACGGTTATAGCATGACACAAAAACATACTATGAACAAACGAGATATGATAAACAAATACACTTTGTTAATTGCCTCTAGGGCATATCTCCTTCAGTCTCTCACTTGCACTAGAGTACAAATTAATCTAGATTACAACTGTAGCATACCTGCACTTAAAATATGGCAAGCTACCTGTGTATAGTGCAAATCTCTGGATCGATTCGTTTGCACACACAGTTTACGATGTAATATCACAACAAAGTATCAATTTTATTACATCGATGATCCAGACTTGGAAAATATTCTTTTACAACTTGTATAGCATAAAGCTAGCACATAAAGAGTAAACAGCGGAAATAAATAGCAGTGAGTCTCCATCATCTTCATGTTGCCACAGGCGAAAACATGTTGGTTGTAGACTCGAAACCCGAAAAGGAGCAGGTTTTGGCTTCGCACTCCGTGGGCAGAGCAGTTCTTCAAGGATCGCCTCTCCCACACGGTCTGTCTCCGCCTTTAAACAAAACCATACTCGTCATCTGATCAATCTGCAATAAGAAACATATTGCAACAACGTGGGTCAGATTCCATTAAAAATAGAGTCTGACAAGTGACACTATGGTGGACACTTAGTGGAATAACTCTAATAACCTATATGCTTATTTGGCTAGTGGAGTTCAAGGCTATTTTGCACAAAGCCAATTTTTCCTAACTCTTTGGAAAACACTTTTCTTCTTATTCGAGACATTCATGGCATGAAAACCACTGTCTCATTCTACCCTTGTTCACCCATCAAGTTTTATCTAAGAAATTGGAATGGTGGAATCCTCCGTTGACGTCCGTGATCAGCTGCTCAAACTGTCCGTACCGGGGACACGACTAAGTACTTAGATTTTACTCTGCAGAGGCTGTGCACGTTCACCATTGTACCCATTCCACCCAAACTATCCTATACACTCTGGAAGTGTTAAGGAAAAGGAGAAGAATGAGACGAGATCTTTCAGAAGCATTTTCCTTCCCATTGCCGGCCTGACACGTTCCACCTACATTCCTCTACCACCACTTGTCAAGCCAGGGCGAGTCCACACAACTTAATTGATCAAGCCAGAGCCCATATTGGCAATGGCTGCACGGGAAGCAATCTTCACTCGGAGTTCTTCGGATCCCTTTGTTCCTGGGTGGCCATCCACAAGTGAATATCCCATAGGTAAAACCCCTGGGGACAACACTCAACTCATACAACCAAGCAACCAATTCCACCCAGGTGTTTGATTATAACTTAGTAAAATTTAACAATTTTATCAAAATAATGTTGCATAGCATCACAATTCTACTAAGTATTTCATAGGAACCTAGACACATGAATAAGGGAGTCTAAACATGGCTTGCATAGCAATACTATCCTACGCATGCTTATAGAAAAATAATCTACTCATGCATAGAAAAATACTAAGAAGTTTATGCGTGTGCCCCTTGCCTTTGAATGATGTCTTTGCTCACAATTTTTTTTCAACATAACTCGGGTCTCTCCGTTCAATCTAAACAATTTAGACAAACAACAATACAACAATCAACACAAAACACAGCATCACAACGCATACAAACACTTTTATAATGAACAAACAAGTTTCATACATTTCTAAGGAAAAATATGTTTATGCATGATGTGCAAAATATGTTTATGCATGATGTGCAAAATATGTTTATGCATGATGTGCAAAATATGTTTATGCATGATGTGCAAAATATTTCTAAGGACTTGAGATGCATGTCATGCCATAAAAATCTTCTAAGTTAACGCAAGGCAAATAGGTTGGTCAAAAATGACTAAGGACTAACGTCATAAGTGGGATAAGATACTTTGCTATAAATTATCTTGAATAAGCACTCTAATAGCTTAGTCATGATGTGCATAAATACTTAGAGAAAATACTAAGTTTATTCTTCAAGGTGATCAACAATTATTATCAACTCTTTGTAAATTGGATATTCACTATAGTGAGAGAGACAGACACCCGACCAGCCAATTAAGTTGTGGAACAGGTCTCATGTACGTGGACATGTAAGGTCAGTCTCTAGGCCGCTTCATCTCACTATGCCGCTAAGATCCAACATACTTCAAAGATGGTAATAACATGATCAAAAATTGCTTATGTCTAAAGTGAAAGACGAGATTAGGACAGAGGAATAAATATAAGATTAAATTTTTTTGTGATTAAATTTTTATAATAATTTTTTATAAATAGTGTTAATAGACAGAGGGGATTTAAATAAATTTATAGCAATTGGATTTAATCAAAAATAATGTTTCTATTAAAAGTTATGTAAAAAATAGTCAAACTATTCAAATTAAACATACAACTATTAAATCATCAAAATAATACTCAAAATTATTTTATAACAGAGGCATCATAATACACTTATTATAAAGTTTCTAAAATAATTTTATTTGCAATTTTTTTAATTTATAGATTTAAAGTTATTACAAAAATACTCAAATCCACCATTTGAATTTTGAATATTTTAAACTAAGTAAAATTTTAAATCTAACAGATCTAAAATATTCTATATGTCAAGGGCTTTCCAAAAATATAAAATTTGTCTAATTTGGACAAGTGGTTAAAAAGTTATAAAGGTTTCAAATACAGGGACTATTCTGCAAAATTGACAATTTAATCTAATTAAGAAAATTAATTTCCACGTGGCGCTGACTGTGCGCTGACTCAGCGACGACGTGGTGCTAACGTGGTTAAGTGACTGGATCTGGCCGTTGGATTTGGATCTGACGGCTGAGATCTAATGATACCGGTTCGACAGATGGATCTAATCGCGACCGTTAAAAGGAGATCGGAGGGCTCACATTGCTTTGACCAAGGACCAGCGGCGCTAGGTCGTCGGAGGACCTCGCCGGAGTTGCGCCCGCGGAGGCGACACATTGAAAACGTGCGTTCTTGACGAATTAGACGCTATGGGGACGAACCGATCTGACTAGAGCGAAGAGGAGTTCAAGGCGGTCTCGGTGGCGAGCTTGGCGGCTGCTGCGTGCTCCGGTGCTCCTCCAAATCGTCGCCGGAGTTGCGCACGGCGACGACTTGCTTCGGACATGCACGGACGAGACAACCTAGTGCACGAAAAAATATCCGAATTAGTCAGGAGGGTGCGTACGGAGAAAATAGAGAGAAAGGGAGAGACGAGAGGGCACGGGGTCGACGAGGGCGACCGGAGTTTGCAAAACTCGCCGGCGGGAGTGGCGGATGGTCGGCGAAGATTTCTGACAGCCCGACGGCACGAAACAGAGAGCGACGAGAGGGGAAATGGTGCGGAGGAGGAGTGGGTTAAAAGGGACTCGGTCGCGGTTTAATCGAGTCTTAAACGCTCGAATTGATGCGAAGAAACGGCCGACGATTTTTGGGCGAGCGTGATTTGGGCGAAAGGATGAAGACGCCTCCTGACGAGCGGGTCCCACGTGTCGGCGAGAGAGAAGGAGGCGTGGGCTGTGCTGGGCTGCTGCTGTGTACGCACGCGCGAGGGAGAAATGGGCTTCGGCCCAGTTAGATTTTCCTCCTCTCTTTTTTTTTGTTCTTTTTCTTTTTCTGTTTTCTGGATTTTTAAATAACTTTTAAATCATGAATCCAAATCAACTCAAATTAGTTTCTATAATTTTGTAAAAAAAATATCTATTATTTAAAACACTTATGGTTATGTTTTGAACACTTCTCAAAATTAGTAATTTTGAAATATTGCTTAAATACAAATTTGACACTTTATGTCAAATTTGAAATTAGGGTTTTAAACACTTTAATTGTGGAAAAAAATAAGATTTATGAAATTACCATATTAATATATATTTGATATTAAGTTATCTTAAACTCATTTTCAATAACCATTCATCTTTATTTTGGTATAATAGTAAAATAACAAAATATGAATATTTTTACAGAAATGGAAAATATAATGGATTCAATTTTAATTCAATTTATTTTGTGCACCATTATGTTTTATATTATGATAAATCATTTGAAAACTCCATAAAATACCTTTGGAAAAGATTCTAGATTTATTTCATTTCTTATATTGAATATATTCATGAAATCATTTTATGTTCTGAAAATTAATGAAAATAATTTAATTTAATGAAATGCCTATTTAGATAAATCATTAGTTATAAAATCTATGAAGTTTTACATTTATAAACTTTAGACTTGAAATTTCTAAAAACTATGTTTTGAACTTAGGTAAAAGAATGAAAACCATTTGGCAAATAGACCATGTTTTGAATAGTTTAAAGGAACATTTGTAAATATTATTTAATTTATGAATAGCTATGGCTAAGTGGTTGAAAACAGATACTTATAAAGGAAATTTTTATTACAAGAAAATGGTTTGTAAGTTTGTAAACCATTTGTCAAATTATATAATGAGGTTTATGAATAACAATTGGATAGTAAAATGTTTAACTTGACAAGTTTTGAAAATGGTGATTACTTGAGATATTTCAAATAATAAATAATTTGGAAGATGCTATGAAGTCTTTTATGGTTGGTTTTCTTATGCTTTTAATATTTTATTTTAATTTAAAATAAAAGTTTAATTTTTTAGTGATTTTTAAACATTCCAAAATATTGGAATGTTACAACAACTTGGTAAAAGCTTGACACCCATAGCTAACTGGTGTTTTTCATGCTTGTCAAGTGGGAGAGGCTTCGTTAGCGGATCTGCCACATTTAGATCTGTATGCACTTTGCAAATCTGCACATCGCCTCCTTGTACGTACTGACGTATCACATGGAAGCGTCGGAGAATGTGTTTGGCGGTGGAGTGAGACCTTGGCTCCTTGGCGTTAGCAATGGCACCCGTATTGTCGCAGAAGAGGATCACAGGGTCTTGCACGCTCGGGAACACTCCAAGTCAATGATGAACTTACTCAGCCACACAACTTCATTCGCGGCTTCGCAAGCAGCAATGTACTCCGACTCCATTGTACATTGTGCGACGATGGGTTGCTTCCCACTTCTCCAGCACACGGCGCCTCCATTCACCTTGAACACATAACCTGTTTGTGACTTAGAGTCATCGGGGTCTGAGTAGAAACTTGCATCCACGTAACCTGTTACGCCAAGTTCTTCATCGCAACCACCATAGACAAGGAACATTTCCTTTGTCTTATTGTGATACTTAAGAATGCTCTTAACAGCAATCCAATGCACCATTCCAGGATTACTCTAGAACCGTCTTGTCAAACTTAGAGCTAATGCCACATCAGATCTAGTACTTAACATTGCATACATAATCGATCCTATGGCTAAAGCATAAGGATGTTTAGTCATATCGGCCTTATCCTGTTCCGTCACCGGAAACTGTGCCTTTAGCAATGTTTTATTCTTGATAACCGGCAGAGAACCCTTCTTTGCCTTCTCCATACCGAAACGCTTCAGTATTTTATCAAGATAAGTACTCTGACTCAACGCTAATAGACGTCTTGATCTATCACGATAGATTTTAATGCCTAAGACCTATGCAGCTTCTCCTAAGTCCTTCATGGAAAATTTACTGTTTAAATATTCCTTCACGCTATTCAGAAGTTCCACATCATTCTCAATCAACAATATGTCATCTACATATAGTGCTAAGAACACAGCCGAGCTCCCACTCATTTTCTTGTAAATGCAGGTCTCTTCCAAATTTTGGACAAATCCAAAACCTTTGATTACCTAATCAAAGCGAAGATTCCAGCTCCGAGATGCTTGCTTCAATCCATAGATGGATCGCTGAAGCTTGCATACCTTGTCAGCATTTCCTGGATCGACAAAACCTTCCGGTTGTACCATGTACAACTCTTCCTCAATGTTTCCATTTAGGAAGGCAGTTTTGACGTCCATCTGCCATATTCATAATCGTAATAGGCAGCAACTGCTAACAAAATCCAAATAAACTTCAGCATCGCTACCGGTGAAAAAGTTTCATCATAGTCAATCCCATGAACTTGTCGGAAACCTTTTGCGACAAGCCGAGCTTTATAGACGGTCACATTACCATCAGCATCAGTCATCTTCTTAAAGATCCATTTATTCTTGACGGCCTTGCGTCTTCGGGAATATCCATCAAAGTCCACACTTTGTTATCATACATGGATCCTATTTCGGATTTCATGGCTTCTAGCCATTTCTCGGACTCTAGACTCGCCATTGTCTCCTTGTAGTTCGTAGGTTCGTCTTGTTCAATTAACATGACGGTGCAAACCATATTGCCATACCATTCTGGTGCGATCCGAGATCTACCAGACCTACGAGGTAGAATACTTTCCTCGACAGTTTCTCCCACTCCATCTGTGGAGGACGTTTTCGGAATAGCTTCCGTTTGAAAGTGCATTCTTTGCACTCCCATATTTTGGTGACTAATGACAACACAAAAGGTGTTCTAATGTTTGTGATGAAGTATGCAGGTTCTAGTACAGGTCGGTTGACAAGAGTGAATACTTAAATTGCCTGATTTTCAGTACTGCATCTCTTGGTCTTTCATCAGGAAATCATTCAGGAGATTTCTGGAACTCGGAGATTTCCGGTCACCAGTCCAGAGATCTCCGAGCTAATCAAGATTTCCACAAAGTCAAGAACTCCAGAGCGCACTGACTACATTTCGTTTTAACCGGAAATGCTCCAGGAGATTTCCGAGTTCCTGTCCGGAGATCTCCGGGTGACAGAAGAATTTCACCAAGTCAAGAACTCAGATGCGCACTGACTCCAATTCGAGTTTAGCCGGAATTGCTCTAGGAGATTTCCGGCGCTTGGAGATTTCCAAGCCCCAGTCCGGAGATCTGCGAGTTACAAAAGATTTTCTACCAAGTCAAGAAGAGCAATCAGCACTAACCTCGAGCTCCACTCAGCCGGAATTACTGCAGGAGATTTCCGGAGACCGGAGATCTCCGGACCTCAACCTGGAGATCTCCGAGCTGGCGGCTGTACAACAGGAAGAATTTGGGGAGGGGTATAAATACCCCTCCACCTACCTCCAGCAGTTTAAGCTTCTTGTTTTCCCTCTCCTCCATTGGTGCTGAAGCTTGTTTCTTCCGGATCTCCCAATCTAGCCATTCAAATCATTTCATACTTGGGGTTCTGAGGGAGAAGCCACCGATCTACAACTCCACCGAAGCGTTTTGATTGCCCCCTCTATATCTTGAGGGGCAACGGATTTAGGGTTCTTTTGTGGATAGTTAGGTTCAATCTTGTGTGTTTTGATCTTTTGTGGATTCCTTTGTGGAAGTGACCTGTTGTGGTCATTGTGAGAGCCCCCAATTCAGTTGAGGGTGTGTGCCTCACAAATTTGTACGGGAACTTCTCCGCCCTTAAAGGAGTCCTTAGTGGAAACGTGGATTCGCACCTTTGTGGTCGAATTCACAGGAGAATAGGGTGAGGCCTTTGTGGCGTTGAGCAAACCTTTGTGGTAGCTCACACCCCTCCAACGAGACGTACACCTATGTGATGGAACTCGGGATAAAATAGCCGTCTTCGAGTTCCTACGGTTGTCTTGCTCCACTCTCCTTTACCGCATCTTAAGTTCCTGTACTCGCTTAGCTTCTTTCTTGTCTATCACTTGTATCACCTAGTTGCACATATAAACAACTTACTTTCCGCTAGCCTAAAACTGAAAAAGACTTAAAAATTGTTTACCACCTATTCACCCGCCCTCTAGGTGGTCAACTGCTTTTCACCGTTGCGCCACTCAGAATCTCGAGTTCAGGATCAACGATTTCATCGAGGTCTACCTTCCTCCCACTTAATCCATTCGCGAGAAACTCCTTCTCTAGAAAGGTACTGGTCTTCGTGACAAACGTTTTGCCCTCAGCTTGGTTGTAGAAGGTGTATCCTACGGTTTCCCGCGGATATCCTACAAAGACGACTTTCTCCGACTTCGGTTCGAGTTTGTTGGGCTCTAGTTTCTTAACATACGCCTCACAACCCAAACCTTTAGAAACGATAACTTAGGCTTCTTGCCATACCATAATTCATACGGTGTCGTTTCAACGGATTTGGACGGAGCCCTATTTAAAATGAATGCGGTTGTTTCTAACGCATAACCCCAGAAGGATACAAGCAAATCGGTAAGAGACATCATAGATTGGACACTATCTAGTAGAGTACGATTACGTCGCTCGGACATGCCGTTACGTTGCGGTGTTCCGACAGGCATAAGTTGGGGTACTATGCCACAACTCTTCAGATGTGTGCCAAACTCAAAACTCAAATACTCGCCACCACGATCAGATCGGAGGTGCTTGATTTTCTTTTTAAGCTGATTTTCAACTTCACTTTGAAATTCTTTGAACTTTTCAAAAGTTTTGGACTTGTGTTTCATCAAATAGATATAACCGTATCTACTCAAGTCATCAGTGAAGGTGACGAAGTAACGATAACCATTGCGTGTCGAAACGCTCATTGGTCCACACACATCTGTATGTATGATTCCCAATAAATCCGACGCCCGTTCAACGAAACCTTTAACGGTGTCCTGGTCATTTTTCCCATGAGGCATGGTTCGCATGTATCGAGGGATCCAAAATCCAACGAGTCCAAAAGTCCATCAGAGTGGAGTTTCTTCATGCCCTTTATGCCAATATGACCAAGATGGCAATGCCACATATACATGGCAGTATCATCACTACCCTTAATCCGTTTGGCTTCTATTATGGATGTGAGTACTACGATCGAGATTCAACAAGAATAAACCATTACTCTCGGGAGCATCAACATCCAAGATATCATTTATATAACTAACACAGCTGCTTGATACTGATTTAAATGAATAACCGTATTGTAACAGGCAAGACCCACTTATAATGTTTACACTCAAGGATGGTAGAAAATAACACTTATTTAAAACCAAAACTAATCCCGATGGTAGATGTAGAGGGAGCGTACCGACAGCCACCACGTCGACTCTCGATCCATTGCCGACGCGCATCGTCACCTCATCCTTAGCCAGTCGCCGTTTATTCCGTAACTCCTCCCGAGAGTTACATATATGAGCAACAGAACCAGTATCAAATATCCAAGTGTTGCTACGGGCGGACGTAAGGTACACATCTATAACATGTATATCAAATATACCTTGCTCTTTGTCGACTACCTTGCCAGCTTTCCTGTCCTCCAGGTACTTGGGGCAGTTGCGCTTCCAGTGACCTTTTCCCTTGCAGTAGAAGCACTACACGTCAGCTCTGGGACCAGATCTGTTAGTCTTGGGCTTGGAAACCAGTTTGCCCTCCCTCCTGGACTTCCAGCTCTGCTTTCCCTTGTCACCGGATTTCTTAAAATCGACGGTCTTGTTGACCATCAACAGCGTGTGCTCCTTCTTGATCTCCACCTCAGCAGTCTTGAGCATCACGAACACTTCACCCAGGGACTTAGCCCAGCCTTGCATGTTGTAGTTCATGACGAAGCCTTTAAAGCTAGGGGGCAACAATTGCAGCACCCTATCAATCGCCAGCTCATCGAAAATCTTGCATTCCAGAGCATTCAGGCGTTGAACGTAGCCAGACATCTTGACCACGTGCTCGCTCACACTGCTATGCTCCTCGATCTTGGCCGAGAAGAAAAGCTCAGAAGCTTCATATCTCTCAGCCTTAGCTTGCGGCGCGAAGACAGCCTTGAGATCAGAAATAATATCAAAGGCGCTCATCTTCTCAAAGCGCTTCTGCAGGTCGGCTTCCATGGCGTAGAGCATGCCACTCTGGACAAAGGCAGAATCCTCCGATCTAGTCTGGAAGACCTTCTTCTCATCCTCAGAGGCTTCATCTGCGGGAGGGTCACCTATGGCGGCCTCAATGACGTAGTCCACCCTATGGGGAGTGAGGAGGATCCTCAGTTTGCGGAACCAGGCCATGAAGTTTGACCCATTGGTCTTAAACTTTTCTTTCTCAAGGAACAGACCTAGGTTAAACGAGGGGCGAGAAATCTACAATGGAATTTGAAACAACATAAGACTTAGTTATAGTATTTTTTTAGAAAATAATTAACATAACTCCCACTCAAACGAACATCCCTCCTACTCGTTTAAGCGATTACACGACCCCCATCCATTGCACCACCCCTCATTGTCAGAGCCGGCGGCACAACTTCAAGAGTAGACAATTGTCCGTCACACCAAATTTGTGACTCATGCTCGACCTTTCGGCCTTCGTGTTCCGAGGCCATATCTGCATATGCTAGGCTCGCCACTATAACCTCCACGTAACGCTTGTGCAACATGCCTTACACCCACCGTATGCGAACGACGATATGTCTGACACCTGATCGTCACGGCCTGCCTCATAACGTAGAACTTTCTTGGTGGTGCTTGTTGGAGGAGAACAATAGTGGTATTTTTACGGGATCATCTTATATAATTACCGCCGCGTAACTAATATATAATCACACAATATAAGATGCACACAAAACATCAAATGTAATGCAATGTGATATAGTCCATTTCGCCATGGTCTTCTTGGCGCCCGCAGTTTATAAACAATTTAATAAACCTACCTTGACCATATCACATAGGCCATGCAAAATAAAGTTAGACGCTTCTACTTTATCTTTTGCATATTTTACGTGGCTTGGGGCTGTCGTAAATAGAACCGCTTCATACCTACGAACCTTATGACCACAACAACAATCCAATAATTGCATATTTAAGCATCCCTTTCGGGCCCTCCATTGAAAATGCAAGACCAACTAAAGAGAGAGAAACTGACACCCGCCAGCCACAGATACGGTACAAGCCGTATGTCAGTAGTGGACCCAGTCTCGCATAAGCGTACGTGTAAAGTCGGTCTGGGCCGCTTCATCAACTCGATGCCGCTGGAATCACAAGTGCACGCTAGAGGGTAGCAAATAACAGGAACGGTGCCCCCGTGCTGAACATGGGTTCTAACAGCGTACAACCATATCTACGATAGATCGGCTCTGATACCACCGAAGGGGATCGAGTGCAGAAAACAAAAAATATCCGAGCAACGATATCCTAAAAACATGCCCAGATCTATTCTATTCAGATATAGTAGTACGAACGGAGATCGGAATACATACCCTTGTAGACCGAAAGCGGGGATTACGTTCCCGCACAAACATTGTCGATGAAGACCGACGGAGCCGGCCTCAAGGTCGTGTAGAGGAAGCAGACCTCCGAGCACCGCTAGCGCAGCACCTCGCAGGGCGGTACACACGTACGGTGGAAACGACGGCCTTCGAAGCTCCAGTCTAGGACGAGCAGCGGAAGACTTGGACCGGAACACCAGCAGCGCAGCAACGAGCTACGGTGGAAGAGATCCCCCTCTCAACTTGGCGCAACTCCGACAAAGGGAATCACGAAATCGAGTGAGAATTGGGGAATTGATTGGTATTAAAAGGCCATGGGTGCCCCTCTATATATAGGCTCCCAAGGGGGAGCCAATCTCCTCACCAGGCAATGTGGGACTATCCCCATATGCCTGGTGCGGCTGCACATGGTGCGCCGGCCCCTGGTGGGCCCCTTTTGGCCCACCTGGGTCGGCCCCATTGCTCCCACCGAATTCCCCTAGGGAATTTTCCCCCTCTTAGGCCTTTTTTCCACAAGAAGGCCCATTTAGGGAAATCGGCCTAAATAAATTCGAAAATAAATATATAAAATCAAATTTAGACATTAATTACACTAATCAATATCAAACATATTATATATAATTTATTCTAGCTCCGAAAACTCTTTCGTCGCTGCCCGATCTCCATCGGACCTCTCCCAGGACCTTCTCGGTGATCTCTTTTGTTTCCGGTTGTCTTGTCGAAACCCCTTAAGCGGTTCGATATAATAACAGACATGATCGAGACTCCTCTCCGATCAATGACTAACTTGTAGGCCTGGACCCCATGAATTAATCTGTGTGATATAACGAATGACTTTCATCTATCGAATCTGAACGCAAAGTCTTAAACCTTTTGCCATGGCGATACTTGGCGTGTCCGAGCGTCGTTCATAGATATCTCCATATCTAGCTTGACCTCGTTACCGACAACGCTATCTTCCACTCGTCTATGATTTCATGTCTCTGTGACCTAGTCACATGCTTGCAAGCTCATTAGACATGATCTCACCGAGTGGACCCTAGAGTATCTATCCTGCTATGGGGACTGGCAAATCCCGCTCTTGACCCCTCGTCTCAACTACTCCTTTCCGATACCCAAAAGTATCACCGTTATTGTCATACTAATTAAGATACGACGTTTGGTGCAATCAAAGTATCTTCCAGGAATAACAATAAGACTTGGTCTCACGGTCAAAAGTGTAATGACTACGTCCTACAAATATGGGTATGTCCATCACATCGTTCTCCAGCGATATGACTTTCATTGCCGACCGGCACCATGCCCTATGATCAGGAAACCTCGATCATCGATCGCACAATGAAACTAGTCTTAGTAGAGGCTACTAGGGACCTGGTTGTTTACGCATCACACCCGTATTAATGTTTCCACTTAATACGGTTATAGCATGACACAAAAACATATTATGAACAAACGAGATATGATGAAGAAATACACTTTATTGATTGCCTCTAGGGCATATCTCCTTCATTGCAGCCTACTGTTTTGGCTCTTTTAGGAATTTCCTCTAAGTCCCAAATATTGTTAGAACTCATCGATTTCATATCGTCTTTCATGGCCTCTAGCCATTTCGAAGAGTGAACGCTACTCATGGCTTCTTCATATGAAGTGGGATCTCCTTCCATATGAACTGTTTCTGTGTTATAAACTTTATAATCACTAGAAATAGCTGATTTACTAGCTCTTGTAGACCTTCTAAGAGTCTCATTTTCCGGCACATTATGTGTCTCAATTTGCGACTCTTCTTCTATATGTGGATGTCGGCCCTCCCTTTCATGCTCAACAACGGGTTGAGTTGGCTCCTGACGGACAGGTTCTGAATCGTGCCTCGTTGAAGTCACAGGTGGAGTTACAACAGGTGCTTGCATCACAACCTCTGGGATTGTTGGTGCAGGTACAACAGGTAGGGTGAAAAATGGCTCATGTATCATCGGAAAAGGTGCACATACCCTCTTCTCCTCAAGATCTATTTTCCGGCCTACCATGCTCCCCCTCGTCATTTCGTCCTCTAAGAAGACCGCATGTCTCGTTTCTACAAACTTTGTGTGTCTGTCTGAACACTAGAAACGATATTCTTTTGATCTATCAGGAGAGCCAATGAAATGGCAAGTTACTGTTTTGGCGTCTAACTTTGCAATATGTGGATTAAAAACTTTTGCCTCAGCTGGGCTCCCCCAGACTTTCAAGTGACTTAGAGAAGGAACTCTCCCTGTCCACAACTCGTACGGTGTTTTGGGTACCGATTTACTTGGTACTCTGTTGAGAATGTGAATGGCGGGTTTTAATGCCTCCATCCATAATCCCAATGGCAGTGTGGAATAACTCATCATACTACGCACCATATCCATAAGAGTACAGTTACGCCTTTCAACTACTCCATTTTGCCGTGGTTCGCCCGACATAGAATATTGGGCGACTACTCCATTTTCCTGTAAGAACCTTGCAAAAGGTCCAGGTACTTGACCATATGGAGTGTGCCGACCGTAGTACTCCCCCCACGGTCGGATATGACTATTTTAATTGTTTTATCGTGATGATTTTCAACTTCAACTTTGAATATCTTAAATTTATCCAATGCCTCAGATCTTTCTTTAATTGGATAAATATAACCATATCGGGAATAATCATCTCTGAATGTTATGAACGAATCATAGCCATCCACACTTTTCACCGGAAATGGTCCACAAATATCAGTGTGAATAATTTCTAGTGTCGTTGTCTTCGGTTTGCACCCTTTTTAATTTTCTTTACATACTTTCCTTTTATGCAATCTATGCATTGTTCGATATCTGAGAACTCTAACGGAGGAAGAATATCATTTTTAACGAGGCTTTCTATTCTTCCCCTCGAAATATGGCCTAATCGACAGTGCCATAACTTCGACATGAGTTTGCTTTCTTTTCTTTTGTTCTTTGTTCGACAAGGGAATTTTTTCATTCACATTGCACACAGAATGCACTTTTTCACGCAAGGATAACAAATAAAGCTTATCATGAAGTAAAGCTTTTCCACACAAGCATCTTTTAACCATATGGCATACTTGCCATGACCAAAATAACATTCAAAACTGTCTTTATCCAAACACGATACACTTATTAAATTTCTGTGAATGGAAGGAACAAATAAAACATCTCTAAGAATAATATTGAAACCATCAACTAGCTCCAAGGAGACGTTGCCAACAGCCTCAACTTCTGCTTGAACTCCATTCGTGACTTCAATGTGTCTTTCGCTTATTTGCAAAGTCCTTGTCGAATGGAATCCCTGTACAGAATTTGCAACATGAACAGTTGCACCTGAGTCAATCCACCAAGTAGATTTTGAAAACTATGTATATAGGGATTCATTTACAAAAGAAACTGTGTCTATACCTTTCTTTGCCATTATGCTTTTGAGCCAATCAGGGCAATCTTTCTTGTAATGCCCTTTCTTCTTCCAGTGGCGGCATGCATCTTTCTCCACTGGAAGCTGGTTCTCATACTGGTGACCTTTGCCATATGGCTTATACTGATGGTGACTTTTTCCATACGGCTTTGAAGAAGAACCGTTGTAGTTCTTGCTCTTGTTGTCCTTCACGTAGTTCAAATAGCCCCCATTCTGGGACTTGAGCCTTTCCTCTTCTTGAGACAACATGGCGATGGTCTTTTCAATGTCCCATTTTTCAGGTGACACGTTGTAATTGACAACAAAAGGTTTCAAACTGTTGTGGCAGTGAAGCCATCACCAAATGAACTATCAGTGCAGGCTTGAGCTCTAGATCAGCCTCCATGGACTTAAGCTTAGCTGCCATGTTTCTCATTCGGAGAATATGCTACCTTATGCCATGTGCACCTCCATGATACTTTTCTCTCACCAACTGTTTTAGCAGCTGGGTAGCATAAGTTTTTGAAGAACCAGTAAACGGGCTCTTTATCATTTGGAGATACTCTCCCACAGAGGCACACTCTTCAATTGAGCCCACAATAGCGTTCTCAATTGTGTTCTTTATAAATGCCATACACTTTTTATTGGTGTTCACCCACTTTTGGTTCTGTAGGGTGTATGCCATCTCTACTGGACCATGGTCCAGCCACTTTTTCTGCCAAGCAGATTCATCATCAGTAGTCTCTCTTACTGGCTCTGCTGGCCTGACTGGCTGTGGAGCATTCACAACTCAGTCAACTTCGACGCAGACCTATGTGGCATCATGAAGAAGAAGCTCAGGTTGTGCCACCTGTCCCTCCAGTTAACGAGGAGCCTGTTTTAGTCACCCCACCTCAGAGTCCTGTCCCTGATGTTCACATTGTCTTACCAGCACCAGTTGTACCTGTTCCCGTTCAAGAACCTGTGATAGATGATGTGCTAGCCCCAGTTATTGAGCCAGTTGTTGCTCCAGTTGTCCAAGATGCTCCTCCTCCTGTGCAGCCTATTTTTGTGGAGGTGTTCCCCCCAGATCGCAATTTACCTGTACACTCCTTAGGCAACATAAGCAACATCTCATCTGAGACTTCTGTTGCAGTTGAGAATGCTGCAGCTCAACACCCTACTGATATTATTGCTGCAGTTAGTAACATTCCAGATGCTGATCAACAACTTGGTACATCTACTGCTCCATCTGTTTCTCTTGCTACCTCAAGGAAGAGAAAAGGAAAAGCCATTATGTCTGTTGAACAGGTCAGGAGAAGCAACAGAATTGCTAAGCTCAAGGAGGGCTACAAGGATATACCTGCTGATTCTGGCATTGAGGGCCAGGAGGATGATGATGAAGACCAGGACAAAGGAGCTCTATCTGTTGTTGTAAGGGATGCCAATGCGCCTGCTCCACCTTTTCTGCCTCTTGAGACTATCCAGGCTCTGGCTACTGGACCTTGTCAGATGCACCCTGAGGATGTATCAGAGGATAGCTTGAACTATGACAGTAGCAATGACAGTATTGAATAAGCTATGTGAAGAGGGGGACAGCTGGATCTTGTACTTCATCCACTTTGGCTTCTTTTTTTATATTTTGGCTTGTAATATGCTATTCTACCAGTTTAAACTTCTATCCTGTCAGTATGGTCTGTATCTGGCCACTTGTGAACTTGGCTGTATGCTCTTTTGCGGCCAAAGTGCCTTTTGTGTGATAACTGGTATTGATAACTACTCTCAGATGTCTGTGTTTGCTTATTCTGAGATTTGTTTACAGTCTGTTCTCCATCTGGAGGTTTTATTCATCCAATTTGGGCTGTATCTGGAAGTTATCTGCTGGCTCACTTTATGTCCTTGGAGGATGGTTTCTACCAACTATTTCTGCTTGTCCCTGGGCTTTTTAATATTGCTCAGCGTTAAACAACCCATTTTTGGTTTCCAATGAGTAGACAATGGAATATTTTGGATTGGAATCTGAGAGGGATTAACTCACAAACCAGATGGGATGACATTAGGCAGAACATTAATGAGTCAAACTGCAATATCATTTGTTTCCAGGAAACTAAAAAAGATCACTTTGATCTCCAATATGTCAGGAACTTTTGCCCAAGACGTTTCAATAAATTTGTGTTTTCTCCTTCTGTGGGAAGCTCTGGAGGTCTAATAACCTTATGGAATGGGAACCTTTTTGATGGTACTGAGATTTCCTTTTCTAAATTCCAAGTGACTGTTCAACTGATCTGTAAGATAACTGGCCATGTTTGGTACCTTACAAATGTCTATGGACCGACAATTCCTGCTGAGAGATCCCTATTTCTTAATTGGCTCATGAATATTGACACACATCCAATGCATTTGTGGATGATACTTGGTGACTTTAATCTGATTAGGGGCCCAGATAACAGGAACCGACCTGGAGGAGACATCAATAATATGCTTGCTTTTAACAGATTTATTAGTCATCATGATCTTATTGATATTCCTCTAAATGGTAGATCTTTTACCTGGAGTAATATGCAAGCTGATCCCTTACTTGAAAAGTTAGATTGGGTGTTTACCTCTGCTAGCTGGACTGCTTTATTCCCTAATACACTTGCTAGCCCACTAGCCAAATTATCATCAGATCATGTCCCTCTAAAGGTCCAGATTGGTATTCATGTTCCAAAAGCACAGATTTTTCGGTTTGAAGAGTTCTGGTTGGGGATGAAGGGTTTTGCACAGATTATATCTCACAATTGGCAGCATCGGGGGTCTTTTAAAAATGTTGCACAGGATATTACATCGAGACTGAAATCTTTGAGATATGGATTGAAGCGATGGAGTAAAAATTTATCTCAGTTATGTAAGACTATTCAGTCATGCAACTATGTGTTAGCTTTATTGGATGGCCTTGAGGACCAAAGATTACTCTCTATTATTGAATCCAATTTTAGAAGAGTACTTAAAACTCATTTGGCCAATCTTCTGGAGGCCAAGAGGATTTATTGGCGCAGTAGGGAAAAAATTAGATGGGCTAAGTTGGGAGGTGAAAACACAAGGTTTTTCCATACCTATGCTACCAAAAGCTTCAGATGTAATTATATTGCCATTTTGAGCACAGAGGATGGTCGTTTGGTTTGTGATCATGAAGATAAAGCAGCAATTATTTGGCAGTCTTTCAAACAGAGGATTGGTTGTTCTGATAACCCAATTATGCTTTTTGATCTTGATAACCTTGTTGTTCCCAACTACAATATTGACTTTGCTAGCCTTGAAGTACCCATCACAAAGGAAGAAATTGATGACATTGTAAAGTGTATGTCAACAGATAAATCACCAGGTCCTGATGGGTTTAATGGAGCTTTCCTAAAAAAATATTGGGATCAAGTTGAGGAGCAATTCTATCAGCTGTGTTTTAGCTTCTTTGCAGGTGATTTGGATATCTCCAGTATCAATTCAGCCTTCATAACTCTCATTCCTAAGAAAACTGATCCAGAATATGTTAATGATTATAGACCTATCTCTCTGGTCAGTATCACTTTGAAGTTATTGACTAAGCTGCTAGCCAATAGGATGCAGAGGGTTATTATCCAAGCATTCCACAAGAATCAGTATGGATTCATCAAGAATAGAACCATTCAGGACTCTCTTGCTTGGGCATTTGAATACATTCACCTCTGTCACAAGTCTAAGAGAGAGATCATTATCTTGAAGTTGGATTTTGAAAAAGCTTTTGACAAGGTTGAATACTCTGCAATTCTACTCATGCTTAAACATTTAGGGTTTGGAGACCTCTGGCTGAGATGGATATCTAAAATCCTGCATTCTGCTTCCACCTCAGTACTCTTAAATGGTATACCTGGGAAAAAAATTTGGTGTAAAAGAGGTGTTAGACAAGGTGATCCTTTGTCTCCTTTGCTGTTTGTGACTGCTGCTGAGCTTCTTCAATTTGTCATTAACGCTGCTTGGCAATCTGGAGAGATTGATTTGCCCCTGTCTTGTTCCTTTGGGTTAGATTATCCCATAATTCAATATGCAGATGATACTTTGCTTATTATGCCAGCATGTGTTGAACAACTGAGAAGGTTGAAAGTTATCCTGGATAAATTTTCTTTATCTACTGGATTAAAGATCAATTTCAATAAATCCTCTATGGTACCCATCAATGTTGACCATGATAAAAGTGTTGAGCTGGCTCTGATCCTGGGGTGTAAAATTGAAGTCTTACCTTTCACTTACCTTGGTTTGCCTCTGGGGACTACTAGACCAAAGATGGAAGACCTTATTGGAATTATTCATAGGATTGACAGAAGGCTAGTTGGCATTGCTGATACACTATCCTATGATGGTCGACTGGTGGTGATAAAATCCATCATTTCGGCTATTCCCAATTTTGCTATGTGCACATTGAAACTGCCTTTGGGTTTTCTGGACTATATTGAGGGATCTACCAGGGGTTTCTTCTGGAGGGGCAAAGATATTCATAAAAAAAGGTAAATGCTTGGTCAAATGGGATAATGTATGCAAGCCAAAGAGACTGGGTGGATTGGGCATCCTAAACCTCAGAACCCAAAATATTGCATTACTCATGAAGTACATTTTTAAGTTCATGAATAAGGATGATTTGCCATGGGTTAAGCTTATATGGAAAGCACATAATGAGAATGATAGAATACCACAAAACACTGGACCTGTTGGTTCTTTTTGGTGGAAGGATTGTCTTAAGTTAATTGATACCTTCCTGGAGTTGGTTGCATGTGTCCCAGGTGATGGTGGAACTGTAAGACTTTGGATGGATAAGTGGTCTGACGAGCTTCTTAAGCACAAACTGCCTCACCTTTGCTCCTTTGCGAAGTCTCAATCCATTGCCATTAAACAGGCACTTGCTGTATTTTCTGATGAAGAGTCATTGGATTTGTTTCATACCCCACTTTCAGTACCTGCTGTTCATCAATTTGCCCAGTTCAACAATTTGCTGACAGGACACATGGATATTTCTACTGCTGATAGGTGGGTTATGTCTTCCAGCAATAAAAGTTACTCGAGTAAGAGGGTTTATGAGACCTTAATGGCAAATAATCCTGCACCATCCCCTTTCCAGTGGATCTGGAAATCTTGTGTTCTCCCAAAACATAAGATATTTTTTTGGTTACTTTTGCAAGACAGATTGAACACAAGAGACCTCCTAGCCAGAAAGCAGTTTCAGATTGAGGACTATAACTGTGTTCTATGCTCACAGGGAATGTCTGAAGAGTTTATCCATTTATTTTTTGAATGTGACTTCAGCAGGAATTTTTGGTGGAAACTTTATCTTGAATGGGATACGGATCTGGACCTCTTCTCCATGTTGATTCAAGCCAAGAAAACTTATAAGCTCATATGCTATAAGGAAATCCTCATTATTGGTTGCTGGAGTATTTGGACACATAGAAACAGATGTATTTTTGACTCTCAGCCCATTTGTCTTGAGGCTTGTTTCCAGGACTTTATATGTTCTTTTAGTTTGATTATGCATAGAGCCAAACCTTCCTTAAAGGAAGGGATGACCCAATGGGTGGACACTTTATGAACTTTTCCTTGTAATTTGTACAACTGTCAATGAGAAAATAGAAAATTAAACAGTAGGGATTTTTCCCTACTGTTTTGCGCCTCAAAAAAAAGAAAAGCCAATTCGACTTTCTTCCACCACTCAGCGTAGTTGTCACCCCTGAGCGTCGAAACATCCTTCAGGCAACTCATCAGGTGGAAACTTCCTGAAACCATAAGGATGTGAGATAACAAAAAACAATTGCACACATTTAATCCAACGTTGGTATAAATTAAAGCATACAACTGTGTTGCAATTAAAACTATATTACCGTTGGGCAATAAAAGAAATAAATGCACCATTTACCACATAATAAACAAATCATGATAATGCTATTAACAACGTTGGTCATACAATAACAGAATCATAATCATCTTTAATATCACTTTAATCATGCTTTTAATTCTCACTTTAATTCTATTTAGAATTTAAGAAACACTTTTAAACTATTTGCAGAGGAAACTTTGAATAAATTTTTATACTTTTCAGAAGCAATCTGTATACTTTTGTATTTCCTAAACAAATTTTCGTTGGAATAATTTGAAAAGAAAAAATCTGGATGAAATTTGCTAAAAAAACTGAACAAAAAAAACAAAATTTGCTTCTATTAAAACAAATAAATGAAACTGAGAACCGGCCCACGGCCCAGCCCAAGTTTCACTATCTATCGCGCACGCGGTGCAGCCGCCAGGGGCGCGGCCCACGGCCCATTCACTTTTGGCCCAGAAGCCTGGGCGAGCTAGGGTTTGCATCGCAGCCGTCCGTGCAATCCGACGGTCACGCCCTGTTTCCGGCAGATGAAAATCTCCCTGCCGAAACGGTACCCTAACCCTAGCCATCATTCACTCCTTTCCCCATTCCCGTGTCTCTCTCTCCCGAACCGAAAACGACGGAGAGGAAAAATCCGCCGGCGGCGCGCCGGCGACGGCGAGAAGTGGCCACGCGGAACGAAGCCACGGCGAGCCCTCCCCACCTCTTTCTTCTTTCTTTCTTTCTCTTTCCCCACGACAAGAAGGGTTCCGGCGACCGACGGCCTGCCGGAGACGGCGCTGAACTCCGCCACCCGAGCCCCCTTTTTCTCTTCTCTCACCATCACCATTCCCTTCGCTAGTCACGTGTTCCCCTCATGGTGAGCACGCCGCCGTCGAACGATTTGGCCGTGGTGGTGTTCTTTGCCCCGCGAGGGGGTGTTGTTCTTCTTCCGACGCCTCGGCGTGCCGATGCGCATCGAATCGAGAGGAACGACGTGGCGGCACGACTTTGCCGGTGAGCCCGAGGCATCTCCAGTATGTTTTCTTTTCTTTACCCCTTTTTCTTTTGCATCGGGGTTCCACGGGATGGTTCTTTCTTTTGATTTTCAATGCTACGGGAAAGAAAATCTAGGATCTAATGTGATCTGATACCATTGTTAGATCCTGATTAAACTGGTAGGATTACTTGCTTTCGAGCTAACTTGGCTTGGTGCCGGGAATGGAATCACAGCAAGAGACAGGGCTAATGGTTGGTTCTGTCTACTATATTTAGTATGATTTTTGATCGGCATTGGTGGCGGCGCGGTGGTGCTTTCCGTGAGCCTAGCACTAAACCCTAATCGGAGGGGGTATCGGTGGGATGACTGGCAGCACGGTCAACCTCGTACCGTGTGCCACAGCTCCCACCCTCTCTTTATAGCGCTGGCCACAGGGGCCCACCGTTTATTACGAGAAACGGGTGCACCCGATCAGGACGCAATTAGGGGGATCGTGGAGCCGTTGGACTCTACGTTTAGAGATCAATCTAACACCTTGGAGCACAACAACCGTTTTTTTGACATACCGAGGCAATCTACTTTCTTGATCCGTAGGTAAGCACAAGGATTTAGTTAGTTCACGAAAGAATTTTCGTCTTCTGTTTTGATGGTACATGGATCAAGTTGCAACTCAATGTTTGTGTCATAGAATAAGATGTGAAGACTGAAGTTGTTTTTGTTACCTTTTTCATATTGTCGGGGGGCTGCCCCCCGGGTAGGGGCAGATCCCGGTATAATCCAGTAAGGCGCCAACAGTACTCGACCTTTGGCGAGAGCAAGGGACACCTCCTGGTGTGCTGAAAGGGCAAATTGACCCTTGAACACTGGTAGAGGGCAAAATGCCTCCTGGCAGGCGCAAGGGTCAGCTCTGGCAGCTATAAATAGACGCACCCGACCTTCACAATCGCAGCGCAAGCATAAGCGGATGGTTCCTCTAAGAACTAGCTTCTCGAAGATGTCTTTGCTGATAGGCTAAGACATCTTCGGGAGGCTAGGCCTAGAGATACTCATCCGGAGACGAGCTCGGACCCCTCCGGAAAGGATCCCGGATCTCGGGCTCCGAGGAAACTCCCGGAAGGAGGAGTACTCGGCTTTACCGGATAGGTAGTCCGGGTAGGTACTAACCGGAATGTGTGTCTCGGTCTTGATCTTATGTAGGAGAGGCTCTCAGTGGCAAGCGAGGAGGTAGCCGGCGAGAGGGCTCCCGGTAAGCCGTCAACGGTCTATAGCAGACTTTCCCGTCTGTCGCGGGGGGAAGTACCATTCCGCCTGACAGGGAAGCATGGTCACCTCCCGCCTGACACGGAAGCATGGTCACCTCCCGCCTGACACGGGAGCGCGTCAGCCGGTACGATCGTGGTACGACAAGACCTGACGTGCCTAGCCCGGCAACCCGGAAAAGGCTATCCGAGACGGGCAAAGACATGTCTTGTCTCTGACAGGAGGACAATGATGGTGCAGGACGGCGCCTGCCGTCCTTATCGAGATGATGACGCAGGAGCTATGCCGGATAGCGCGGCGACTAGCTCACGCTAGCCGGTGACGACATGCCGGTTAGGCCTGCCCGGTGGGGCCAAGCCGATTTAGGGTTTCCGGCCCTCCTGGCCGGAACTCTATAAAAGGCGCCATAACTGCTCCTGAGGGAGAGAGACCAACTTCGGAGCCAAAGCTATAGTCACATTTACTCTTAGAGCATTTACTTCTTCTCACCTTGAGTTCATCTAGTTCTTGGTACTCCTCCCTTTGAGAGATCTAGCAGCAAGTTGTAGCTCTTGTACCACAAATATATATAGAAGAAAGGCAGGAGTAGGGGTGTTACCTCCTCACGAGGGCCCTGAACCTGGGTTGTTCGTGTTTGTTAGATCTTCCCCTTTGCACTTTGATCTTGTTTCTTGTTCCTGGGAGATCTCGGTCATACCGGGATCCTCCTCGCGTGGGCTAATCAGCTCGCTATCCCTCCCCGGATCCACCAACGTCCATCGGCCCCACACATTAGCCATCCTATGGCATCTGCCGTGACACCACCACGACAGTTGGCGCCCACCGTGGGGCAGACAGTGGCGTTGGCTGGTGTACACATCCGGACGGGCTCCCCTGTTCACTTCGATGTTCGGGTTCTCTCTGGCCTGGTCGTAAGGCTAGGGGAGATGGATTTCGTTAGCGACAACGCAGGGTGCTTCCGGAACAGACCGTTTCCGGTGAACGGATGTCTCATTGACTTCGGTGGTTTCACCACCTACGTCGCCACCGAGGTTGTCTGTAGCTACCCGGACATGGTCCTGGAAGCTGAGAACCCGCCCATGCTCTGCGCTGCTCGAGGTCTGCGTGCCGGTCGCCCCCCGAGTTCAGTCGCGATGATGATGGTCGGGGCAACCGAGGAGGAGTACCAGGACGCTGACGGCGATACCGGGAGCGGTCACCCCCGTTTGGCCAAACCCCCGCAGGAAAGACCTGCGGCCCGAGATGGCGATCCACAGCCGTCCCAGCCGCGGCGTCGCCCGGATCCCCTCTCGGGACTGGTGGCCAAGTTGACTGTACCTGTGGCTGCTGAAGCGGATACCCAGGCCACCTCGGCTGACTTGGAGGAGCAGCGGAGGTTGCTACTCGCCGAAGCGCAGGAGATCGCCGAGATACGTCGCGAGCTCAATGCTAGCCTCCGGGAGTACAATGCAGCTCACAGATTCCTTAAGGTAGACTCCCGGGACAAGCGCATCGCGGATCTGCGCAAGAAAGGAAGAATGGTGAATGAGGAGCTGGCCGGTGGAGCAACAACCAGTCACACGGGAAGTCGGATTTCAGCGGGGAAGCCGGTGTACAGCTCACTGGCGAAAACCCTTAGGGCCGCCGAAGCCGCCATGGCTGAATTGGTAGGATTATCTGGTGAGGCCCTGCGCAAGCAGCAGGAGCGGGTAAACGAGTTGGTGATTGAGGCCAACCGTCAGAATCAGGCCTTCAAGAAGAAGAACCCCGGGGCAGGGTCCCAGGTGCACTCAGCCAGACCCAATAGCCAGAAATCGGATGGGGAGGCCTCTTCCCCGCATCCGAGCAGAAGCAAGAGCAAGAGTAAGAGCCGGAGCCGGAGTCGAGGTTCCGGGAAGAACAAGCAGCTACAGACTTATGACCCGGCCTTCGCCGGTATCCAGCAAGCCGGGCAAGCCGGACAGCGTAACTCGGGGATGGCGGGAAGTACCCGTGAGGATGGTAACCAGGGTGTAGGAAACAATAACCCTGTCGGCCGTGGTAATCCACCCCGGAACCCTCCTCATGTTCAGGGAAACCCACAGAGGGAGGTCGTCTCCGTTCCCCAGCATGCCGTGATCCCTGCGCAAGACAGGCTCAACGATGGAAACTCGAGGTTGCAGCAGCTCGGGTATCAGCCAGACGAGAACCCTTTGGGGTCTCGGATAGGAACCAGGCAGCTGAACCCGGCAGATGCCAGATTCTGGCTCGACCGGATTCACCAATCCGAGTTGGTGGAAGAGCAAGGACCTCCGGGACCTGCCTGCTTCGGACCTCGGATCATGCGGGAACCACCTGTTCGGAACTTTCAGCTCAACAGAGGTGCCAAGACCTATGACGGCAGCAAGAAGCCGGAGGACTGGCTAACCGACTATGTAACTGCAGTAAGCATTGCCGGTGGAAACAGACGATGGGCGGTACGTTATGTACCGCAGATGTTGGAAGGACCAGCCCGGATCTGGTTGAACAACCTGAGAGCTGGCAGCATAGACTGCTGGTTAGACTTTGAGGAAGCATTCATCAGCAACTTCACCAGCACGTACAAAAGGCCCAACAGGCCTTAGCAGCTCGCCATCTGTAGGCAGAGGAGTAATGAGACTGACCGGGAATACCTTACCCGGTGGAGCAATATTCGCAACTCTTGCGAAGGAGTGGTAGAGGCACAGGCCATCTCCTGGTTTGCACAAGGATGCCGGTATGGTTCTATGCTGTGGCAGAAGTTGTAAAGAAAGATGCCAACGACCTTGGCAGAGACCATGCGCATCGCCGATACCTACACGCTTGGAGATCCCATGCAACCCCTGGTGGATGTCGGTGACTCCAACAGGAGGAATGCGGGACCTCAGCGTTCAGGACCAAGAAGGAGCCATGATCGCCAAGATTTTGGCCAGAAAAGGAACCACCCCGAGTACCACCATGCCGCACAGCACGTCGCAGCAGTGACCCGGGAGCAGGAGGATGCCGGCAACGGCCAGCGTCAAAAGACAAGTGGCCCGACTTGGGGTCAGAGTCAGGAGGTGCAAAAGACCTGGGTGGAACAAAAGAAGCCCCTGACATATGAGGAAATGCTGAACAAGCCATGCTGCTATCATACTCTGGAGGCCAACAAGCCCGCAAACCACTCTACTCGGCAGTGCAGCTGGTATCAGCGCACGTTGCAGGAAGGCAGCTCGGGAGCTATTCGGCAGAATGCTCCGGCATCTCGGCCCAATATCCCGAGACCCCCTCCTCCGACATCGGGGGCCAACGCCGTCCGACTTCCCCCTCCTCCGCGAGGACCCCCACCTCGTCCAGTGAATATGGTGCACACCCGGAACGACGGCGGTGCAGGTACCAATAACCAAGCCGGACAGCAGCAGAGCAACTACCGGGAGGCACATCAAAGCTATGTGGTCTTCGTGACCGAGCCTACTGACCGGAGAAGCGTGCGACAGCGTGCCCTGGAGGTGAATGCTGTGATCCCGGCCGTGCCCAAATTCTTGCACTGGTCCGAAATGGAGATCACGTGGAGCCGGAAGGATCACCCCAGGGTCATGCCTAAGCCGGGGGCATATGCTTTGGTGGTAGACCCAACTTTTGTCGGACCCAACCTCAACGTCCGCTTCAGCCGGGTTCTGATCGACAATGGCAGTGCCATTAACATCATGTACACGGACACGATGCTGAAGCTGGGAATATCCATGAACACCCTGCTGCCTACGGAGACAACCTTCCACGGCATTGTGCCCGGAGTCTCTTGCTCGCCCATGGGAAAGATATGGGTTGAGGTGCTATTCGGAACTCGGGAGAACTGCCGAACCGAGAGCTTGGAGTTCGAGGTCGTGGACCTCGAAAGCCCGTATCACGCACTGATCGGCAGACCGGCCCTCGCCAAGTTCATGATCTCGACTCACATGGGCTACCTCAAGATGAAGATGCCGGGACCTAACGGCGTAATCACCATCTCGGGAGACCACAAGCGCTCCATGGAATGTGCCTCGGCGGGGTCGTGCTTAGCTGAATCTCTGGTGATCGCGGAAGAAAAGAAGAGGATTCAGCAGGTGGTGGCAATGGCCAAGACCTCCCAACTGGGAATGCCCGGGATGGTGAACCCGGAGAAGGGGGCATCATTTCAGCCCCCCAAGGAGACCAAGAAGGTGTGTGTGGACCCCAGCAACCCGGAGCGCCAAGTTATCATTGGCAGCAACCTGGACAGCAAATAGGAAGGCGAGCTCGTCGACTTCCTCCATGAGAATCGGGATGCTTTTCCGTGGTCGAGTGACGATCTGCAAGGCGTCCCGAGGGAGTTGGCTGAGCACTCTCTGTTTGTTAGACCGGATGCGAAGCCGGTGAAGCAACCAACTAGGCGCCTCTCGGATGAAAGAAGAGCCGCGGTCATGGAACATCTGGCTATACTGCTGGCCGCTGGATTCATAATGGAAGTGCTGCACCCGGATTGGATATCGAATCCGGTCTTGGTAGAGAAGAAGAAGGATGATCCCCTCCTGCTTAAGGTGTGGCGCATATGCATCGACTTCACCAACCTCAACAAAGCATGCCCGAAGGACCCCTTTCCACTGCCCCGGATAGATCAAGTGATAGACTCCACTGCCGGGAGTGAGCTTTTGACTTTTTTAGATGCCTATTCTGGTTTTCACCAGATACCTTTGAATCCGAATGATCAATTGAAAACTGCTTTTATTACCCCTTATGGGGCTTATTGCTATCGTGTCATGACTTTCGGTTTGAGGAATACTGGTGCTACATACCAGAGATGCATGCAGAAATGTTTGCATGACCAAATAGGCCGAAATGCCGAGGTCTATGTCGATGACATAGTCATAAAAACAAAAGAAAAAGCCTCACTAATAGATGATCTGAGGGAAACATTTAAGAACTTAAGAAGATTCCGGATGAAGTTGAACCCGGATAAGTGCACATTTGGTGTTCCGGCAGGGAAGTTACTCGGTTTCCTCATCTCAAGCCGGGGAATCGAGGTCAACCCGGGTAAAATTCGTGCTATCGAGAGCATGAAATTGCCCGTGCGTCTCAAGGATGTGCAGAAGTTTACCGGGTGTCTTGCATCCCTAAGTCGGTTTGTGAGTCGACTTGGGGAGAAGGCCTTGCCCCTGTACCAACTGATGAAGAAGAGCAAGACATTTGTTTGGACCCCGCAGGCTGACGCGGCGTTCAACGATTTGAAGAGAATGCTCTCGACAGCACCGGTATTGGCATCCCCATTACCCAAGGAACCTATGCTGCTGTATATTGCCGCAACCAACCGAGTAGTCAGTGTGGCGATGGTGGTAGAAAGGGAAGAAGGGGGCAAGTTGATACAGAGGCCGGTGTATTACCTCAGTGAGGTGATCTCGGAGTCCAAGCAGAACTACCCGCACTACCAGAAAATGGCGTATGGGGTGTACATGGCAGTGACCAAGCTCAAGCACTACTTTCAGGAACACCCGATCACAGTGGTATGCGAAGCTCCTCTGGCCGAGATCATCGGTTGCAAGGACGCTAGCGGCCGGGTAGCCAAATGGGCCATCCAGTTGTCTCCATACGCTCCGGCGTATGAGAGACGAGATGCCATCAAGTCGCAGGCGCTGCCGGACTTTTTGGTGGACTGGGCCGAGATGCAGTATGAACCTCCGATGCCGGATTACAATTTCTGGAGGATGCATTTCGATGGCTCAAAGGCTAAGATCGGATTGGGTGCCGGAGTGGTCCTCACTTCCCCAAAGCAAGATGTACTGAAGTATGTGCTGCAAATTTATTTTCGGGCATCCAACAATGTCGCAGAATATGAGGCCTTGGTTCATGGACTGAACGTCGCCAAGGAAATCGGCATCCGCCGGATAGAGTGTTTCGGTGACTCCGACCTCGTGGTGCAACAGGTGTCGGGGAATTGGGATGCCCTCGATGCAAACATGGCCTTATACAGGTTTCATGTGCAGAAAATATCCGGATTTTTTGAAGGATGCGAGTTCAAGCATATACCCAGAGGAGAAAACGAGGCAGCAGATGTCTTGTCCAAGCTAGGATCGTCTCGGGATGCCATCCCACCCGGGATAGCTCTGGAGCATTTGAGGAAGCCATCTATTCAGCCCTCACCCGAGTCGGATTCTATCTTCATCCCCAAGTAGCCTGGTTCAGATGCCGTACCCATGGAAGTAGATGTCGGGAGCATAACATCGAACCCGGGGACTGCATCGCAGTGCTTAGAGAGGCAAAGAAAGATGATGATAGAGGTGATGTCGGCAGAGCCAATGGACATAGACGTTCCCATGTTCCCGGTTAGACCTGTCCCGGGATGGGCACAACCCATTATGGCTTATATCTTGGAAGGAACCCTCCCGGAAAATGAAGTGGAAGCCCGGCAGATAATACGAAGATCAAAAGCATACACCGTCATCAATCAAGAGTTATACAAGAGGAGTGTCACTGAGGTACTCCAGAGATGTGTAGAACCGGCAGAAGGACAAGAGATGCTCCTGGAAATACATCAAGGGGAATGTGGACATCATGCATCATCCCGGGCCCTGGTGGCGAAAGTGTTCCGACATGGGTTCTACTGGCCCACTGCGCTGCAGCAAGCAGAAGATATTGTCCGGAAGTGTGGAGGATGCCAGAGATTTGCTCACCGGATACACATGCCGGCGTCAGCACTGAAAACAATCCCCATCACTTGGCCATTCGCAGTTTGGTGTTTGGATATGGTCGGTCAGTTCAAGCCGGCAAGAGGCAATATGACACACATACTGGTTATGGTGGACAAGTTCACCAAATGGATAGAAGTCAAGCCAATCCGGAAGTGTGATGGACACACCGCTGTGCAATTCCTGAAAGACATCATCTTGAGATACGGGTACCCGCACAGCATTATCACAGATAATGGAACCAACTTTGCTGTGGGGGAATTCGCTCGATTTTGTGCTGAGAAGGGAATCCGGCTGGATGTAGCATCAGTTGCGCACCCGGAAGCAAATGGGCAAGTCGAAAGAGCAAATGCCTTAGTCTTGGCCGGCATCAAAGCTCGTTTGATCGAACCACTATTGAGAACTCCGGGATGCTGGATAGAGGAGTTACCGGCGGTGCTATGGGGTCTCCGGACTACACCGAATAGATCTACCGGGTACACGCCATTCTTCATGGTATACGGTGCTGAGGCAGTACTCCCGACTGACATACAGTATGATTCCCCGAGAGTGACAATGTTCACCAAGACGGAGGCAAGGGAGGCCCGAGAAGATGATGTAGATTTACTCAAAGAGGCAAGAGAATTGGCACTATCTCGGTCGTCAATTTATCAACAGAATCTCCGTCGCTATCATAGCCGGAAAGTACACCCGAGGGTGTTCCGAGAAGGGGATCTTGTGCTGAGGCTCATCCAACGCACGGCGGGAATGCATAAATTGTCACCTCCATGGGAGGGACCTTTTTTGATAAGCAGGGCATTGCACAATGATTCTTATTACCTTGTAGATGCACAGGAGGCTAGGAAAGGTGTAATGGACAAATCCGGTGAGGAAACCAAGCGTCCATGGAATGTAGCTCTACTTCGCCCCTTTTACACGTAAAGGGCTCAGTGTATGTTATATCTCAGTTTTCAGTATTAATGAAAGAAAGGCACCCCGGGAGGAACCCGAGGACTGCCTGGTTATATGCATATTTTGTTCTCATTTTTGTCAAGTTTATTTGCTGTTTTTTACCGACATCTCGGGAAGGAACCCGGGGACTGCCGGGTTGCTATCTTTTATGTTATTTGTATGCCGGGAAAGTTCCGAGTTCGATTCTCAAAGTCAAAGTAATGTATGTCATGTGAAATCATCTTGTGACTCGACTGACGCACGCCGAAATGGTAGTCAAGAGCAAAGAGAGGGAAGGTGGGAAACACGAAAATGGTCTCGGGGACTCGGAGCAGGAACTTATCCGGCATACCTGTTTTTTACTAACTCTGTTATTTTTTATGTCGGGAATTCGGTTAGTAGGAACTCGGATTGTTTTAAGTAATGTATGCCGTATGTGGAGTTTTGTGACTCGACTGTCGAACGCCGAAATGGTAGACAAGAGCAGAAATTACCTAAGTACGGTAAACATGAAAGACAATTCGGGAACTCAAAACAGAATAAATTGACATAAGTTGTTCGAATAAGTAGCTCACTGCGAAACGAAAATAATATAAGTATATATTACATATTGCACCCGGCATCCCGGGAATTTGACGAATCTACTCTTAAGTATTTCAAGTGATAGGGGAAGTCGGCTTCGCAATGGAGGTGTCAGCAAAAGGAGCGACCCCGGGAGCAGCATCAGCAGGAGCAGCAGTAGTCCCGGTAGCAGCAGCGGGAGCAGCGGTCTCGGGAGACGCAGCAGGAGCAGCTTCGGCTTCACATCCGGCAGCGCTACTCGGGGCGTCGGGGCGCACCTCGGTCTCGATGGCCTCGGGTCTCGGCGAAGTCGTTGCGTCCCGGGGAACCACGGTCTCGGGCGCGGCACTGGAGGCAGCATCATCTTCTTCCGGGGCCTCGTCTTCCGCGTCGCCGGTCGCGCCGGTTTCTTCGTCATCCTCATAATCAGATTCGGAGTCGGAAGGAAGGACGCTGGCGGTGAACGCACGGATGCTTGACCACGAGGCGATGCGGTGCGCAACCTCCTGTCGCCGCTGGATCTTAGCCGGATCACTCAGCCACGGCGAGATCGTCCGCAGGCGCTGGATCGCCTCCAGATCAAGACCTTCGTACAAGCTAAGTACTTGGGTCAAGACCTGGTCGGCACCAGCCCGCGCACCGGAACGCTTCCACGCGTGAATGCGCCTCCCGGCACACCGCAGTGCGCTCGCGAGCTCGGTCACCGAGAGCGTCGCGCGGATGCTCGGCCACAGTGCGTCGTGGACGTGGACCGCAGCGCTGAGCAGCTCTGTCCCGATAGACCGAAGAGGCACTATCCGGGCCTTCAGGGCGGTGAGGTGATCCTCGATGTCCCAGGCTTCCGAGACAGGGCCCTTCCCGGCACGCTTCTCTCGGGCGGCAGCAACGGCAAGAACAGCAGCCTCCCGGGAGTGCTCAAATTCCCCTTTAAAAAGAAGAACTGTCAAACAACTAGGTCATAAGAAAAGCGACAGCAAAGAAAGGATGCAACAAGAGAAGAGGGATGTCGGTCCACTTACTGTTAAGATCCCGGTTCAATACAGTGAGCTCGGAGAGCCAAGTATCGGACCGTGACCGGAGGAGAGCCAGCCCGGTCTCGGCAAGATGAGCACGCTCCTCGGACTGGTCCAAGGTTTCCTTTTGCTTCTTGCTCGTCTCGATGAAGCGCGTCTTCATCTCGGTTGCAGCAGCCTTGACTTTTTCGAGCTCACCATTGAGCCGCGCGATCTCGGCTTGCGCGGTGGCGAGTGCGGCCTTCTGGTCTACCGAGACCTTGCGCGCATCTCGCTCCTCCCGGAGGTGCCCCTCGCATTTCTTGGACCGACCGAGGTCAGCAAGAACTCGGTTGAAGATGCTGCACGTTTCTTGCTGCACTCCTGAAATCAAGACAAAGAAGGAGAAATCACCCGGGAAAAAATGTAAGGAAATCGGGAGAGTCCGGAATCTCTAACACATAACAAGCTACCCGGTTGGGAGGATCTCGGGGACTCGGTGTCCGAGTCCTGAAATTTTCTCTAAGATTGGAGCCTAGTGATCTGCTATTCGGTGGAATCTAGAGCACTAAGCACCAATCTCGGGAACTAGTGGTTATGAAGCAAATTTTGAAGCAAGCTACCCGGATGGGAGGATCTCGGGGACTCGGTGTCCGAGTCCTGAAATTTTCTCTAAGATTGGAACCTAGTGATCTGCTATTCGGTGGGATCTAGAGCACTAAGCACCAATCTCGGGGACTAGAGGTTATGAAGCAAATTTTGAAGCAAGCTACCCGGATGGGAGGATCTCGGGGACTCGGTGTCCGAGTCCTGAAATTTTCTCTAAGATTGGAGCCTAGTGATCTGCTATTCGGTGGAATCTAGAGCACTAAGCACCAATCTCGGGGACTAGTGGTTATGAAGCAAATTTTGAAGCAAGCTACCCGGATGGGAGGATCTCGGGGACTCGGTGTCCGAGTCCTGAAATTTTCTCTAAGATTGGAACCTAGTGATCTGCTATTCGGTGGAATCTAGAACACTAAGCACCAATCTCGGGGACTAGTGGTAGTGGAAGGAACAAATGTTTTTTGGTGAAACAAATAGAACAAGCTTACCTCGGTCACCCGAGTAACATCCAGCGCGGCCACCTGGAGAGCGTGCAGAGCTTGGGCGTTGCGGCTTGGGCCTGCAGCGTGCAAGTCTCCCGCGGTCTCGGAGGCGTCGGCGGCAAGCCAAGCCTGGTTGTATTCGTCAACAACCTGTATGCCGGAGCCGCCGGGCGCGCGGGTAGCAGCAATATCCCGGGATCCTGAAGGCACAAAGGAGCTAACGGTTGCTCGCAACATCCGCAGGGCAGCAGTAGGGATCTCGGCGGGAGGCGGTGGTAACGATGAAAACGTACCCGTGCGCAGCACCAAGTCCTGGGCCGAGGATGTCGGGGCAGCAGCAGGCTTGGCAGAAGTCGTTTTCTGCCCAGCAACCTTGGGGCGCGACTTCCCGGCAGGTGGTCAGCTGGACGGGAGGAGACTGCGGGCCGTTTCTCTGGGGCAGCCTTGTCCGAAGCTTGCCGGGAGGGACCGCTTGGCACGGATTGCCGGGGAGGGCTCAAGATCTCCGCCTCAAGCCCGGGCACCCGGCGCGGACTTTCCGGAAGGAGAATGTCTCCCGAGGTCGTCGTGGCCTGCACCGGGATCTCGTCGATCACCGGGCAAGCATCCGGAGTCACAACGGATGCCGGTGCGGCACCGGAGGCGGCAGCTTCGCTTCCCCGGGTAGAGGGGCGAGGAGGAGAAGGCGAAGCCCGAGCAGGGCTGGGAGTCCGAGTTCCGGGAGGAGGAGGAATAGCAGGTGACGGGAGGTCGAGTGCGTCCCTGAAAGAAAATATCTCAATAATAATTTATGGAGAAGGCAAAGTCATGTGGCATAAGGCAAGGAGAATGTACCCGGAGTCCACAGTGGGAGGGCCCCTTTGCCGGCGAGGCTTCGGGGCCGTTTGTTTATTCGGCTTGCTCCTCTTGGGGGGGTTGCCGGGGTTGTCAGCAGCCTCGGTGTCGGAAGCCGCGCGCTTCCGGCTCTCGGCGCGTTTTGTCCCGGCAGTCGGCTTCGGAACCACTGCTGAGGCCCAATTGAGAGGGAGAGCGTCAATAACATCAAGAATTTGGCAGTCAATCTCATCCTCATCATCCGAAGAAATGGAAACTGCCTCTGAGGTTGAAGGGTTACCCGGAGCTGCAGCTTTGAATAGAGGAATGGCGAGATGGTCCTCGCCGTCGGGGTCCTTTCTCGGTATCTTAGCCGGCACCGGGATGTTCGGCACAAAATTCCCGTTGGCGTGGACTGCGTCCTCCTCGGCTTGCCGCTCGAATAACTGCGCAAACAGGTCATCACGTGATGTCCAGGTGAACGCATGTACGAAGGCAAATGCACGAAAGACAGACAGGAGCACCTGTTTTAATGGTTTTTTCCGGGATCCCCCAATGACACCCCAAGCATACTCATCCGACATCTTCGTCCGAGCAATAGCCCGGACA
This sequence comes from Poa annua, assembly GCA_026929855.1. Classification (NCBI taxonomy): domain Eukaryota; kingdom Viridiplantae; phylum Streptophyta; class Magnoliopsida; order Poales; family Poaceae; genus Poa; species Poa annua. The sequence goes on along the minus strand of CM049431.1, from coordinate 69,118,198 downwards.
CGTCGGACGACCGTGGGACGGTCAAGAGGGAAAATACTGTTCCTAGTGGGGTCATAGCTCCCATCCATATGGCACATCTTGTGCGCTCGGGTTTGCAGAGGGCAGACGCGGCGGATAATGAAGCAGCGCAGGAGATCGTCGCCGGTCATTTTCTTGTTCAGCGCCAAGAGCACGTCATGCATGCAATTGACCTCTTCGGTATCGGGCAATCGTTTCCAGAGATTGAACTTGCGAGGAGGGCCATTGACAAACTCCGGCAAATTTACGAAATCCGGATTCGAGGATCCCGAACCATTTCCCGAGATCTCCCGGTTCTTCACGTAGAAGAAGCTGCGCTGCCACTTCCGGCAGGATTCTAGTCCCTTGACTATAGGGAATCCGGTGTCAGCATGAGGGATGATGGTGGCCGCTCCGCAATCGACCAAGTCTTTCACTTTCTGATCCGGGTTGGGGATGACTTGGCGACGAAGGATGAAATACTTGGCCCAAAGATCCAGGAAGGGCCACACGCCGAGATATGCTTCCGCATAGGTGGTGAAGACCGAGAGCATCATAATGGCGTTGGCTGGGAGGTGATGCGGTTGGAGGTTGTAGGTGTCGAGGAAGTCGCGGAAGAAGGGGCTAACCGGAAGCCCAAACCCACGCTCGAAATGCGTAAGGAATACAACGTATTCCCCGGGTTGGGGTTCCGGCTCAACCTCGCCATCCGGGAGACGGCTCTCAACTTCTGGCGGAATCCGGTGAGTCCGGTACAGCCAGTCCAGATCCCATTGTTTGGTCTCGGACCCATCCCAGCACCCCCGGATACTTTCTTCGCCCATGTCGGAGAAGTCTGCAGATGTATCCGGGCTACTCTGCAGGCGCAGCGGCGGTTAGTCGGAGTTAGTCTACCGGGAGCTGAGATGCCGGATCGCAAACTGCTAAACGCAACCGGGTTCTTGGCAAGTAAGATCTACCGTGTGCTAAAAAATCAAAATAAAAGGGAGGAAATAAGGTGCGGGCTAAACTCAAACGAAGCAAAGTGCGAGTGAAAGGCGTAGGTCCTACAGCAACTAGCATCACCGCCGGGCACCCCGTGTGCGCCGCTCGAGTCGTGCTCACCGGCGGCGGCGCAACTGCGCACGTGTTAGGGCGAGACCGAAGGCGAGCGGTTATTCTATCGGAGGAGATCATCGGAGCGGGGAGAGCAACTCACCGGAGAAGAGGAGATCGGTGACGGCGAGGGCGACGTCGCTCGAGCTCCGGGGAACGGCGAGGGCGACGGCGCTCGGGCTCCGGAGAACGGCGAGGGCGGCGGCGTTCGGGCAACGAATGCAGCGGCGGCGACGTGCTTGAGACAGTGGTGGAAGAGAAGCAAGGAAGAGGAAGGAGGGGAGGAGACCGTTCCGGTCCCCTATTTATGAGGGGGATTCCGGAGCGGTTCCCCGTTTTCCCGCCCACGATCTCCACGATCGTGGGTGGGATCTGTTTTGCGCAGCCCGCCACGTGGCGCTAGCCGGAGCGCCCGATCCAGCCACACCGTGGGTCACACGGCCCCCAACGGTTGGGCTCCGGATCGGCTGCGGCTCCCGGCGCGGGAACCCAAGCGACAGCGTGCTCGGGCAGGAGCACTCGAGTGCATTTCTGCTCAGACAGGACGTCGCGTGGGGCCCAGCTCGCAATCTCGAGTTCAGCATGAAGCCAACGGTCGAGATTCACTGAGACTGTGTTATCCGGTTGCAGGCTTCGCCTCCCGGTTAACACAGTCTCGGTAGGAAGGTCTCGGAAGAAATCAATCTCGGCAAGAAAACGGAGAATGGTGTCATGTGTTCTCGGAAGATAGTTGTTATTTAAAAGCTGATCCCGCACATCATCTGAGGTCGTTGTGCAGCACCAGCTTCGGGGACTAGTGTCGGGGGGCTGCCCCCCGGGTAGGGGCAGATCCCGGTATAATTCAGTAAGGCGCCAACAGTACTCGACCTTTGGCGAGAGCAAGGGACACCTCCTGGTGTGCTGAAAGGGCAACTTGACCCTTGAACACTGGTAGAGGGCAAAATGCCTCCTGGCAGGCGCAAGGGTCAGCTCTGGCAGCTATAAATAGACGCACCCGACCTTCACAATCGCAGCGCAAGCATAAGCGGATGGTTCCTCTAAGAACTAGCTTCTCGAAGATGTCTTTGCTGATAGGCTAAGACATCTTCGGGAGGCTAGGCCTAGAGATACTCATCCGGAGACGAGCTCGGACCCCTCCGGAAAGGATCCCGGATCTCGGGCTCCGAGGAAACTCCCGGAAGGAGGAGTACTCGGCTTTACCGGATAGGTAGTCCGGGTAGGTACTAACCGGAATGTGTGTCTCGGTCTTGATCTTATGTAGGAGAGGCTCTCAGTGGCAAGCGAGGAGGTAGCCGGCGAGAGGGCTCCCGGTAGGCCGTCAACGGTCTATAGCAGGCTTTCCCGTCTGTCGCGGGGGGAAGTACCATTCCGCCTGACACGGAAGCATGGTCACCTCCCGCCTGACACGGAAGCATGGTCACCTCCCGCCTGACACGGGAGCGCGTCAGCCGGTACGATCGTGGTACGACAAGACCTGACGTGGCTAGCCCGGCAACCCCGAAAAGGCTATCCGGGACGGGCAAAGACATGTCTTGTCTCTGACAGGAGGACAATGATGGTGCAGGACGGCGCCTGCCGTCCTTATCGAGATGATGACGCAGGAGCTATGCCGGATAGCGCGGCGACTAGCTCACGCTAGCCGGTGACGACATGCCGCTTATGCCTGTCCGGTGGGGCCAAGCCGATTTAGGGTTTCCGGCCCTCCTGGCCGGAACTCTATAAAAGGCGCCATAACTGCTCCTGAGAGAGAGAGACCAACTTCGGAGCCAAAGCTATAGTCACATTTACTCTTAGAGCATTTACTTCTTCTCACCTTGAGTTCATCTAGTTCTTGGTACTCCTCCCTTTGAGAGATCTAGCAGCAAGTTGTAGCTCTTGTACCACAAATATATATAGAAGAAAGGCAGGAGTAGGGGTGTTACCTCCTCACGAGGGCCCTGAACCTGGGTATATCGTGTGTGTGTTGTGTGCCTTCGTGCATTTGTTCGTGTTTGTTAGATCTTCCCCTTTGCACTTTGATCTTGTTTCTTGTTCCTGGGAGATCTCGGTCATACCGGGATCCTCCTCGCGTGGGCTAATCAGCTCGCTATCCCTCCCCGGATCCACCAACGTCCATCGGCCCCACACATTAGCCATCCTATGGCATCTGCCGTGTCACCACCACGACACATATATCTCGATGGTATTTGCATGCCTACAGTATGTAAATATGACAAGCAGCGGCAAAGTCAACAGAAGGGTTTTTCTAGGTGTCTTAGATATATTTCTATGTTTTTTGGGCAAAAAGTATGTAAATATGGGAACACCTATCCTACATCTGGATGCATCCTTTATAATCCTATTGATTCATTAATATGTTCCGGATGTTCACTCTAGGTAAGGAATAGCATTTTAGTAGTTGCCATCTCTCGATTCCAAGTGGCATTTTCATGCATCGTCGGTACATTTTAATTCTTATTTTTTTTTGAAGCGAAATGGTGGGAGAGGCTCCCACTAAAATTTTCCATTTTCTATGAGCCGCACATAAATACAAAGTTATTTACAAGACTTGACAACGGTATTTTCTTAATTAATTGTAGGTTTAATAGATGGAAATGCAAATATTCCAAGTAAAAGAGCAACACATTTTGAGTGATACATTCAGAATGAGGTTCTCCTTATGGGCAATACGAATTATACTACTGTTTAGTACAAGGCCGGAGGACACGACGTGAGTCTTTTTTATCACAACATGGATGGCAACATAATTTGCGGATCGGGCCCTCCATCTCCATAGGCGTGTTTATAATTTCTCATCATGATATGTAATACACTTTTTACCTTTCGTATTGCTGAACTCGTGACGGTTGTGTGCGTGCGGAGGCAGGGTATTAAAACTCTTTAATTAATAAAACTCCCTTTATCAAATAATACTAATGCTCAGTGTCAAGTGAAGAATTTTCAACTCAACTCTCCAGTCATCCAATCCCATGATTCTTCAGGAGTTGTGCTCAAAAGCTTAAAATATCTTACTATGGACCATCAGTCCATCACCCAGTACTTGTCATATGCATATGCCTGTTGCCACACAATTTGTTAACCCAAGAGGCTAGCTACCGCAGCAACCAATCAGAATCACGCATCCATATATAGAGCGCTGACTGATAACACACAATTGGGTTGTTGAGAAGGACATGCTCCATCACATGATCTCTCAAACCCTATCATTCGTAGCCTTTGGACCCCGCAGCCTCATAGCCGTCTCTCTCCTCCCCATCCATAGGTAGCTAAGATCCCCTCTCTTGCTTTCATCTTCCTCCTTAAGAAAGAGAGAAGCTGGCATGGGCTACTCGTATTGTTCCTGACCTTTTCTTCTACTACCTTATCTCATGCATACACTCATAGCTATAACACACGTACACCAAGATCCAAGAACCTTCATTGTGCTCCCCCTGGGTTAGCTAGCTACCTCCTGCATCTATTCATCGATCGATTCCATGGCATAATAATCACATATCATAGTACACATATGCATGTATTCCAATCCCCAATCACCCAAAGAAATCTCCCAGGCCCATATTTTATATTAAGCTAACAGCCCTAGAAAAATCTCCAAGAATAGCAGCTTATACTACTGTTGCTTGCCATCCCAGCTCCCAGAAATAGCATACTAGTCAAAGTCAGCAACCCCAGCCCCTTGGCAGCTGGAGCTCGAGGGATTGGGAGCTAGCGTGCCCGGTCCATGGAGTTCTTGCCAATCGGCGGCGAAGAGAGGGCTGGCGCTTCCTCAGCGGTGGAGAAGGAGCACATGTTTGAGAAGGTTGTTACCCCGAGCGACGTGGGGAAGCTGAACCGCTTGGTCATCCCCAAGCAGCACGCCGAGCGCTATTTCCCGCTTGACGGCGCCGCCGCCCCGGCAGTTGAGGCTAACGGTGGCGGAAAGGGGATGGTGCTGAGCTTCGAGGACCGCTCGGGGAAGGCGTGGCGGTTCCGGTACTCGTACTGGAACAGCAGCCAGAGCTACGTGATGACCAAGGGCTGGAGCCGCTTCGTCAAGGAGAAGCGCCTCGGCGCCGGCGACACCGTTCTCTTCGCCCGCGGGGTCGTCGGCGAGGGGCGGCGCCTCTTCATCGACTTCCGCCGCCGCCGCCCAGCCTTCACTTTCCCGCCGGCGCCGGTGACGTCATCGTCGTTGCACTTGCATCGCCTGGCGGCGCCCCTCCCGTCCTTGCCGCTCTGCCCGTGGCGGCGAGACTATGGAACCGCCTACGGCGGCATCTCCGCCCCGGCAGGGTCCAACCGCCACGTCCTTTTCCTGCGGCAGCCGGTGTCGGCGGCTGTGGTTCTCAGGTCCGTGCCGGTGCGTGCCACAGTCTCGGCGCTGGAGCCGGTGTCAAGGCCCAAGCGGCTCCGGCTGTTCGGCGTGAACCTCGATTGCCCGCCAGCCACGGAGGACGGCAGCGTGTGCGTAGTCACGCAGACAGTGGCGTCGACGCAGACGCAGCTACAGCAACTGCTGCCCTCACCGTCGTCGTCTACCTCGTCGACGGCGGGGAAGGAAGCGTGCTGCTTGGATCTTGGACTGTGATCGAACTCAAATCAAGGCCGGCAATTCGTGGTGTGTACTGATTACTGAGTACTGACTAGCACCGTGAACTGATCGAGAGAGGCAATGTATGTCTGTAGAAGCTATGCTTTAGCTGCGTACGTATATAGCTCCAGCACTCTGCATGTGTAACATTCAGATGAACTATATCTTGTTGATTTGTTCATATGATTTGCTTGTTGGCTTGTTGCTTTGCTAGTTAAACGAGCTATTGTTCTTCATTCCAATTTGCTCTGTTGTCATTCTGATAATGGAATCCCGGCCGCGCTCCCGAAGTGGAGACGTATATATGAAGAAAATATTGTTCTTCAGCTCTACCAGTCTACCTAGTATATTTTGGAAATTATGAAAGCTAGATCTGTGGGCGCTTGGCTGGGGCTTATTTCGTGTGGGGATACCCTTTTCTTTAATTTCTAATTTGTCATGATCGAGATCGGGGCTTAAGGACATGCTTACTTACCCTGCATATGATAACAATTAATTAGTCCCGAATATATTTGCATTGTGTCTTGCTTGGCTATGATTTTTCTTGATGTTTCATGAAGCAGATCAAAGGATCTACTCTCAAAGAAAGGTTGCGGCAAAAGGAGGTCAGAACCTAACTCTTCTCCTATATATCCACATCGACCTGCTAAAAGCATTGTCCTCCTTCGTGGTTTGTTTCTTATGCAGTTTCCTTCCCTGCAGCGTCTGATGTCTCTGTTGGCCGCATGCATACTGGACATCTCTGTAACCGTCCAAGATTCGTCATATATTCGTCCGGCTTGGTTTAATTCTGCTTTTGAAGTTAATACCCTGCATAATCTGCTGCCTGAATATTTCTGGTTTGCTTAGTTTCTTGTGCACGCCATGGGGGTGCAACTTGGCAACTTCCACAGTCCACTATCTAAAAACAGCTATATCAAAGTTAGCTCCAGTTCAAATATAATATTCAAGGGATTGCATATATACTTTTTGAAACTAGGGGAGTGCATATATATAGCTTCGGTCAATAGCAAACTAGGGGCGGGCCGTGAGTGGTGCTTACTTGATTATATCCATATGGCAAAGTCTCTATAGTTAATTGATTGTAATGTCCAATGGAGACAGGTTATGTCCTAAAAGGTGCTAACCAACCACCATAAAATAAATATGGTTGAGTACGATGGATTTTGTATGGCTATTATCCTATGTGAAATATATATGAGTATGGACCACTCCGTGTATTTCTAAGAGACACCGTATGCATAAGAAAGTTGACCTTAAAAGTGCAAAGGAAGAAACCTAGTTGCATCCTTTTTTACTGATAAAGTGTATTTTATTAAACTAGTAAGTTAGCATCATGGTGATACAATTTCATAGGAGCTCACAACCGGACTCCACAAATTCGTTGTAGACTAAAGCTGGAGGCAACACCTTGTTCCCCATGGCAATTATCACTACAGGAGTAACAGCCCAGCCCGACGGCATTTGCCGTCGGGCTCACCACAGAAACCCTCGGCCTCAGTGAGCCCGACGGCCACCGTCGGCCTAATGCCGTCGGGCTGTGATCCATCGGGCTCACGCCGCGGCCGTCGGGCTCGCAAATGCCGTCGGGCTAGCGCGTTACGCCGACGGTGATTTTAGGCCGTCGGTGTTAAAAAAACCTCGGCGCAGAAACTCGTAACGGCGCTCCGTCACGAGACACGTGTCACCAGCTGGAGCTGCACAGGCCATACGGTGAGCCCGACGGCATTGCCGTCGGCCTCACCATAGGCTTACTACGCCGACGGCAAATACCGTCGGCCTTACTACTGCAAAATAATGCAATATAGCTTGACGCCGACGGCATTGCCGTCGGGCTCATTCTGAGTGAAAACAGCAGCATTTTGCTGCATTTTTATTATTCCCTGCAAATTTCAATTTTTTCTGGGATTCACATATAAACATCATCAAACTCATGAACATCATCATATAGGGATCATCAAACATATAAACATCATCATATAGGGATCATCAAACTCATGAACAACATGTAGGGATCATCAGCTACCAAATATATCACACGTTTATATATCACACAACATATATCACACGTTTCTACATGATCAAGCTCATGAAGCTACAAAATGATCTCTCCAAAGGAACTCTCAAGCACGAATTCCACCACCAAGAGCATGATCACTACAAAATGAAAACGAACTCCGGTTAGCATGGCAAATGTATCAAGTTTAAATTCATGCAAGAGAAAATGATCAAAGTCATGCAAACCTTCTAAGTCCAAATTCATGCAAGGAAAAATGATCAAAGTCATGCAAATGTTCTAAGTCCAAATTCATGCAAACGTTCTAAGTCCAAATTCATGCAAACATTCTAAGTCCAAACTGAATCATGAAAAATAGTTCTAAGTCTACGGTTGGTTTATGTCAGAGTTTTTCATGAACTAACCGGGTTTGGCGATTGTCGACGCATCTCCGGCTCTCGTGGTGGGGTGATCGACGCAGCGAGGTAGAAGCACCCGGGCTAGGACCTTGTGAGTGAACCGGAGTGGCCATGGGTGAGGCAGAAGCTCGACCAAACGGAGCCATTGCCCGTGAAGAAGACGATCCCTACATGTTTGAACTAAATATGACTAAGTGTAAATATCTAGATGTACAAAAAATAACTTAGTGAAGCTTTGGTGAAGTACTAACAGGAGTCGCCTGGGTGTAGTGTGCGACGAAATCGGCGTAGCACGGCCGTGGAGGGTACGGCGGTGGTGGCGAAGCCGGTACTGGCTCGGGTAGTGGAGTACCCTCTCTCATTGCCGTACTAAGCGCCTGCAAGTGAGTTTAGATGTCATGCATTATGAAGTACAAACTCGGACAATGAAATTTATTGGCTAGGATTGGATGGACCACAACTCACCGTCATATAGGCAAACTGATGCGACTGCTGAGCTTGATACACAGCCGCCGAATGATCCTGCATCTGCTGCATCCAAGCATCCTGAGCCTCTTGCCAGGCTTGTTCCATTTCCTTAAATATGACATAGTGAATCTCATGAGCATACCCATATATGAATGGGAACTAAGAATGAAGAAGAAAAATGAGAGAAAGCGTACATGGTCCACAGCATGGGCGGCTCTAGCACGCGGTGCACGAGGTGTAACAGAAACACTCGTGAGTGATTTGACACGTGTGTAGTTGGTGGTAGGCTTGATCACCGTGTCAAATGTGCGCGAGCGGCCATGTGGCCTTCCACCTCCTGCGATAATCACGACCCTCTCGTCGACTGGCTCCTTAACAGGGTCAGAATCCGGTCCATTCAGCTCCTTGTACCTGATAGCATTCATAACAAGTAAACAATTAGTAAGTACAAATTATTTCTTACTTGCATTTAGTAAACATGATCTTGAAAAATAAACCTGGTCTTGTACTCCTCAAGGTTTGAAGTGGTTGTGCCATAGTATTGATCATCGCCGTCCTTGACCACCTTCTTCTTATGAGCCAATTGCCACACTTCAAACTCTCCCAGCTCCCGCCCTTCATTAGCGGTCATCTAAAATACATACAACAAATGGTATGCATTAAAAAGAAAACACTGCCAGGGAAAACGAGTAGGTTGTTCCATATTTATACCTGATGATCCTTGTAGTGGTAGAAGTGTCGGTTCCCTTGACAGTGAGTTCCCTCATGACCGCGATTGAGACTGTTCTGAATGCTCTTGGCCTTGAAATCTAGATCTTTCCCGGTCCACATGTCCACCAGTTTCTCCCAGCCATCCTTCTTTCCCAGAGCCAACTTTGGACAAATCTTAAGATGAAAACATCTCAAGTCAACATCTCAAGTGAAGAACAGATAATGCACTTTACGATGGACATGGAATAAAAAGAAAATTTCATTACCCCCATGAAATCCTCGTGGGACATCTTCTCACCAAGTTTGAGCTGAAGGATTTTCTTCTTGTTGTATCTCGTGCCTTTCTCGGCGTAGAACCGAGCGATAGCTGGGGTGAGAATCACAAGTTAACAAAACTATGGTTAACAATGGTTGAGAATCACAAGTAAACAAAACACCATATAATAGTTCTTACCCAGAACTTGTGAACCACAACCTCTGCACAGCTAGGCTTAAAACTCTCACCCTCCACAGTCTCCATGTAGCCGGAGCCCTGAGCGGCCTCGTAGTCCTCCCACCTCATGGCTAACTTCTTCAGAGAATTTGGATCCTCAGGATTCTCCTTGTAGAGGCCTGGCCAATGCCTCTTCAGAAGGCCCACAAGTACACCACCTAGAAGATTTCCCGAACTGGTGATGAGTTGAAAATTGCTGCACATGAAAGAACAATATTAGTATGCAAGGAGAGTTAGCCACATACTTATATGATCAAAAGATAGCCACTTACTTTTTGTTGACCGGCTTAATAAGAATTTTGCCCTCTTGAGATGTTGATCTTCTTGGAAGATTCTTTATTCCTCGAGTCCACAAGGGCCCAAGATCCCCCCCCTCGTGCTGCAAATTAAAATTAAAATGCAAATTAGAGTTCAAATAAAATGTAAGTGAACAAAACTAAGTGGTAGGAATAGGAGAAAATAGCGTACATCCTCCTCCTCCTCCTCCTCGGCGTGCTGCTCCAGGTCCTCGTCAACGGGCTGCTCCAAGTCCACCCCAAAGTATTGCTGCTCGACGTACTGCTGCTGAGGCTGCTCCACCCTAAAGTACTGCTGCTGAGGCTCCTCCCCCTCGAAGTACTGATGTTGAGGCTCCTGCACCACGAAGTGCTCCTGCTCCACCTCCCTGTCCTCCGAGTGGGTTGCTGCGGAGGGAACCTAAATAAAATAGCAGTTAGTGAGTATGAGCATGATAGTAGACAGTAGGCATGATAACAATTACCTCACTGAAGTAAGACGTCGAAGGTGTCATCATCCGTGAAGATGAAACCTCCGACAAAGGTCTAGTCCTCGAGCCTCGTCCTCGTCCTCGAGCTCGCGGTGCAGGTCGCCCTCGAGGCTCGTCCTCGTCCTCGACCTCGACCTCAACTGTGGTCTCCCTCGAGGCTCGTCCTCGACCTCTAGTGGGGTGACCCCCGCCTCGTCCTCTAGGGGGTAGGCCCCCGCCTCGTCCTCTAGGGGGTTGACCCCCGCCTCGTCCATCGTCCTCGTCGTCACTCTCCCCTAAGCGTTTAGGGGGCTTTCGCAAACGACAAATGTTCCTAAGCATGGATGCCGCGGAATCTTGCTCATGGTTTAGTCACCTGCATTGAGAACATGTAAAATGTTAGTAAGCAGAAATTATGATTTCATGCGAAAATAAGCAAAAGAAAGCATTGAGAACTCGAAAATAAGCAAAAGTAAGCATTGAGAACATTGATGAAAAAATAAGACGTAGTAAGCAAGTTGGAAATAAAACATAAAAGACGCTCACCAAGTTTTGGGTTGTGTTCGGGTCTAATCATCATCAGGGTCACTATCACTATCACGTGAGTAGTAGGGTATGCCATCGAACGGTGGAGGCTCATCCTCGTCACTTTCACTATCTAGATGTAACTTGCTGAGCATATCTATGTCCTTTACATTCACAACTGCCTCACCTCTTCCATGTCTTTCACTATCATCGACTTCATCAAGACCACCCATAAGGACATCAAAGTCACCGCCATCCTCTTCCTCCTGGTAGAAATCTCCCTCGTATGTGATGGGGTTTATATTGTTGTAATCGTCCACGTTTGGCATGGGTAGCTTACCACGTGGCGATACCTTGAACACAACTTCCCAACCCTGTAGTTCCTCGTTCTGGCATGGGTATGGTAGATAATAAACTTGTGTTGCCTGGTTAGACACAACAACATCGGACCCGCTATAGGTGGTTGAAGGCCTCACTTCCACTAAACCAATGGAAGGGGTACTTTTTAGTCCAACCACTGGGTCGAACCAATGGCACTTGAACACAACAAGAGTGAGAGGATGGGCCCCTTTATCGAATTTCACCTCAAATATGTTCTGTAACCTTCCATAGTACTCATCCTCATTTCGACCTCCGGTAAACACTCCAGTATTTACTGTTTTCGCATTTGGCCGAGTATTTTGGTGTTTCTCGGTATGGAAACGATACCCATTCACATCATACTTTTCATAAGTTGCCACCTTAGGGTCGAAACCCTGCGAAACCCATCTCAATTCATCTGTCATAGATGTTTTCTGTTGATTTCCCTACAAGTTTAGTCAAAATTGTTAGTTTTGTGTTTACATAAACTACAATAGACAAGGGGGTGAGTTAGAAATTACTTTTTTCCATGAACCAAGCCACAAAATTTTGCCTTCTGGGGGCACCCTTCCTTAAAAGAGTATTAAATTCCGATACAGTAGGATTTTCTTTTCCCAACCACTCCTCATCCAGAAATTGAGGCACGAATGTATCCTCTACTTCATCTATGTTCATCAACACATAGAGCATGATGTCCTCCCACTCCTGCTCCGTCACAGTGTAAATATGTTGACCACCAGACTTACCGCCTTGGCCTTGGAAGAGATGAAGCTTGGGTTTATAGCTGGGGTTATCGGTATTGTACCGAGAGAGCGGATTATGCATATTGGGAACATCTTCAGGATAGTATGTTGTAGATACATCTGACACCTCCTCGATGATATATGCCTCGGCTATGCATGCTTCAATCTGATTTTTGTTTCCACATTTGGTTCGCATATTCTTAAATATTCTCTCTATACAAAACTGCCAACGGTTCTGAACCGGTCCCCCCAATAATGCCTCGTTAGGTAGATGCAATATGAGATGTACCATCGGAGTAAACATGCCTGGCGGAAATATAATCTCTAACTTGCATATCAACTCTGGGACTTTCTCATGAAGTCTTTTCATCATTTCCGGACATATTTCTTTGGTACACAGCGTGCGGAAGAAATGGCTCAACTCCGCAAGTGGCCGCCAAACACGATCAGAGAGATAGCCTCGAAGCATCACCGGCATTATTCGCTCAATCCATATGTGATAGTCATGACTCTTAAGCCCGTTGACTCTGCCCGTTGTTAAATTGACTCCGTTACTCATGTTAGAACAATAACCATCTGAGAACTTCACATTGTGTTTGAGCCAATTGAATGCCTCCTTCTTTTGGGCAGCTAGAAGGCAGAAGTCAGCATTTGGCTTGACCCAATTTCTTCGATTGCCCTCAGGACGCTGCATGTTTAGTTTTATTCTGTCACAAAGCCTCTCTTGATCGACCCTAGCCTTCACATTGTCCTTCGTCTTCTCAGGAATGTCTAGGGTTGTGTGAAAGACGGACTCTGCGACATTCTTTTCGGTGTGCATCACATCGATGTTATGAGGAAGTTTGAGGTCCTTGTAATAGGGGAGTTGCGTCAAACCTGGTATGTGAGTCCAGTTGTGCGTCTCACCATATCCAATAAAACCTTTGCCTTTGGTCTTAGGCTTTAGAGCACGTAGCTCCGCATCAACAACTTTACCATCAAACGTTGGTATCTTGTTTACTTCACTGACAACTTTGTCTTTCAAGAAGTGTTTTTTGTCCTCTCTGAATCTATGACCTTCTTCGAGGAACTGTCGATGCTTGTCAAAGGCGGAATACTTGCCACCCTTCTTCAGCCATACGAACATAAGAGCATGCATGCACACTGGGCATGGCATCTTTCCGGCTGTACAGTGTCCGCAGAATAGGGCATACCCGGGTAGGTCATGCATGGAATACTGGTACCAAACTGTCATGCAGAAGTTTTTCTTCGTTGCCCGGTCATATGTACATGTGCCGTGTGCCCAAGAATGTTCCAAATCATCGATTAGCGGCTGCATGTACACACTCAAATTCTTCCCCGGATATTCAGGCCCCGGAATGATCAGAGACAACAATATGGTCTTGCGTTGCATTAAGACTCCGGGAGGGAGATTGAGCGGCATAACAAACACGGGCCAACAGCTGTACGACCTAGCCGACATACCGAATGGATTGAAACCATCGGTTGCTATCGCAATTCTGACATTTCGAGACTCTCGGGCTTTATCAGGGTATACTCTGTCGAAATGTTTCCACGCTTCACCATCAGCCGGATGTTTCATCTTCTTCTTTTTATCACTAATATCAGGGTATCTCTTCCCCGTCTTGTGCCATGTCATCTGTTTGGCAGTCTCCTCATCCATGTAAAGGCGTTGGATCCTTTTTATGAATGGGAGATACCGAAGAATCTTTACAGCAACTTTCGTCTGCACCATTTCACCTTCGGCGTCCTTCACCTCTACATACCTAGAGGCCCCACACTTGCTAAGGTGAGTGTGATTCACAAACTCTTTCCGAAACAGAAGGCAACCCTTAGGACAACAATGTATCTTCCGAAACAGAATGTGCCTGATTTGCATAGTGAAGATCAACAAGCATGTTTGCAATGCCATCGTGGGCACTGCCATCGATGTGTTGCCGCATCACCACCTCTCTAACACGATCACTCTCAGGAAAGTTGATTTGCATGTTAAAGTCGGGCATATATCCGTAAAGCCAAAGGTGTTTCGTCATCTCTAAACTACCCTGACGGTTATTCATCTTGCACCGAGCACAAGGGCAAAGCGGACGAACTGTCTTAGAACCACGGTGTGCGTCCTTCACATAATATTCAGTTTTCCACTGCCACTCAGCTGTCATGTCAGTCCTACTAATACGACCACTGTACATCCACTCACCATCAGCCATCTGCACTTAGAGTTAATAACAGCTAAAAAAACATTTGATATCAAATAAATGGCATTAAATTAAATACAAGATATTCTCTACCGGGGAAAACGCGTGCATCATCCTACATCTCTAATAGGATAGCCTCCTAGCAACCGCCGGATCCGTAGATTGAGTACGTTCTCCATGCTCTACCCCGATCCAAGACAGAATTTCGGCAGCACCTCCCCGCTGCTCTCCCGATACACGTCTCGGCAAAAAGCCGAGAGGATGTGCATCCGGAGAACAACGGGGAGGCACTACCGAAATCCTGACTCGGACCGGAGTAGAACACAGAGAACGTACCCAACTACGCATCCGCCGACTGTCCCGTAAATGCCTAAGCGTTACGCATCATAATATGCTGACCTCTAACGCATATTTATCCGCGTAACGCTTTCGGACGGGAAAAGACACCTAGGTTACGCGACTTGACGTGAAACTAAAATCTAGAACATAAAAATGCGAGAGAGGAGATAGAGTTTTATCTCACCCTCCGCTGTAGAGGAAGTAGTCGAACAACATGAAACCGACGACTCCGAGGCGACAGGGACTCCGGAACGGTGAGAAATCCGAGAAACCTACATGATAAAATGTAGTCCACATTAATACTAGCAAATATATTGTCATATTTGCTACCTTATCAATTAAATACTAAACTAAGAATAATTATAAAACTAAACCTAGCACTAACCCTAACAGTAGCATTAGCATTACACACTAAAAAATGAAAAATTACCGGGGATGTGCTTGACGTCGGGGAGGTGCTCGAAGTAGGGGAGGAGGTGCTACGGGCCGGGAAGTAGGAGGAGTCCGGGCAGGGAGGAAGAGGTCAGGGAGCAGCTAGGGCTCGGGGAGGGAAGGAGGAGGAGTCCGGGGAGGAAGGGGGAGGAGGAGGCTGGGAGCAGCTCGGGCTCGGGAGGGAATGAGGAAGAGGCCGGGGAGAGAAAAAAGGAGGAGGCCGGGGAGGGAGGAGGAGGAGCTCGGGGAGGGAAGGAGAGGTGCGGGCGACGGCGGCGGCGTGCGGCCGGGGGAGGAGGACGAGGTGGCGGCGGCGGATGGAGCACGGTGAGGCTCGGGCGGAGGAGGGCTCGGCGCGTGCAGCGTGCGGCGCGCGGGAGGGAGGGAACGGCGGCGGCGCACGGGAACGGCGGCGGCGCACGGCGGCGGCGGCGCAAGGGAACGGCGGCGGCGCACGGGCGTGGCGGGGTCGTGGCTGGCGGCGCGCGGGAGAAAACTGTGCGGTCGGGATCGATCTGGTCGTCCCGACCAGATGTAGCTAGGGTTATTCTAAGGCCGACGGCATTGCCGTCGGTCTTAGAATAGCAACTTTTTTTATTTTTTCTTTATTTAGTTAATCAATGTATTCTTCATTTTTTTTATTTTCTTCAAATTCATAGTTTATTTGTATTATAGTAAATTATATTCCAAAAATGTTGACATTAGCATATCCCCCTTTCGACGCTCAGTACCCCGGACCCCCGCTGGAGAAAAAAGTCTGAACCCGTCGATCTACCTCTCTAAACGGCGTCGGGAGGGGGTAGACGCATGGATTTTTTTGCTTGGATGTGTTAGGTTGGTATATTGGACCATAAAAAACAAACATTTCATGTGTTCCGTCGCACGGTTCCATGCCCGACACCCGAAACGGGGGTTTTCACCTCTAAGTGCAAGAACTTACCACGGAGAAAGAGGGGTCAGTGAAGCGGGTCGCACCTCGGAGATGTATCTTGGTTCCCACAAACTACCAACACACTAGTATACATATGTTAGGGTTCTATGCAAGTTTTGATGGGGTCTTGACACTCCGGACCCACTCTACGGCGAAACCCTACTCCCGCTGGAGAAAAGTCTGAACCCGTCGATCTACCCCTCTAAACGGCGTCGGGAGGGGGTAGACGCATGGATTTTTTTGCTTGGATGTGTTAGGTTGGTATATTGGACCATAAAAAACAAACATTTCATTTGTTCCGTCGCACGGTTCCATGCCCGACACCCGAAACGGGGATTTTCACCTCTAAGTGCAAGAACTTACCACGGAGAAAGAGGGGTCAGTGAAGCGGGTCGCACCTCGGAGATGTATCTTGGTTCCCACAAACTACCAACACACTAGTATACATATGTTAGGGTTCTATGCAAGTTTTGATGGGGTCTTGACACTCCGGACCCACTCTACGGCGAAATCCTACTCCCGTTGGAGAAAAGTCTGAACCCGTCGATCTACCCCTATAAACGGCGTCGGGAGGGGGTAGACGCATGGATTTTTTTGCTTGGATGTGTTAGGTTGGTATATTGGACCATAAAAAACAAACATTTCATGTGTTCCGTCGCACGGTTCCATGCCCGACACCCGAAACGGGAGTTTTCACCTCTAAGGGCAAGAACTTACCACGGAGAAAGAGGGGTCAGTGAAGCGGGTCGCACCTCGGAGATGTATCTTGGTTCCCACAAACTACCAACACACTAGTATACATATTTTAGGGGTCTATGAAAGTTTTTATGGGGTCTTGACACTCCGGACCCCCTCTACGGCGAAACCCTACTCCCGCTGGAGAAAAGTCTGAACCCGTCGATCTACCCCTCTAAACGGCGTCAGGAGGGGGTAGCCGCATGGATTTTTTTGCTTGGATGTGTTAGGTTGGTATATTGGACCATAAAAAACAAACATTTCATGTGTTCCGTCGCACGGTTCCATGCCCGACACCCGAAACGGGGGTTTTCACCTCTAAGTGCAAGAACTTACGACGGAGAAAGAGGGGTCAGTGTAGCGGGTCGCACCTCGGAGATGTATCTTGGTTCCCACAAACCAGCAACACACTAGTATACATATTTTAGGGTTCTATGCAAGTTTTTATGGGGTATTGACACTCCGGACCCCCTCTACGGCGAAACCCTACTCCCGCTGGAGAAAAGTCTGAACCCGTCGATCTACCCCTCTAAACGGCGTCGGGAGGGGGTAGACGCATGGATTTTTTTGCTTGGATGTGTTAGGTTGGTATATTGGACCATAAAAAACAAACATTTCATGTGTTCCGTCGCACGGTTCCATGCCCGACACCCGAAACGGGGGTTTTCACCTCTAAGTGCAAGAACTTACGACGGAGAAAGAGGGGTCAGTGAAGCGGGTCGCACCTCGGAGATGTATCTTGGTTCCCAAAAACTACCAACACACTAGTATACATATTTTAGGGGTCTATGCAAGTTTTGATGTGGTCTTGACACTCCGGACCCCCTCTACGGAGAAACCCTACTCCCGCCGGAGAAAAGTCTGAACCCGTCGATCTACCCCTCTAAACGGCGTCGGGAGGGGGTAGAAGCATGGATTTTTTTGCTTGGATGTGTTAGGTTGTTATATTGGACCATAAAAAACAAACATTTCATGTGTTCCGTCGCACGGTTCCATGCCTGACACCCGAAACGGGGGTTTTCACCTCTAAGTGCAAGAACTTACGACGGAGAAAGAGGGGTCAGTGTAGCGGGTCGCACCTCGGAGATGTATCTTGGTTCCCACAAACTACCAACACACTAGTATACATATTTTAGGGGTCTATGCAAGTTTTGATGGGGTCTTGACACTCCGTACCCCCTCTACGGCGAAACCCTACTCCCGCTGGAGAAAAGTCTGAACCCGTCGATCTACCCCTCTAAACGGCGTCGGGAGGGGGTAGACGCATGGATTTTTTTGCTTGGATGTGTTAGGTTGGTATATTGGACCATAAAAAACAAACATTTCATGTGTTCCGTCGCACGGTTCCATGCCCGACACCCGAAACGGGGGTTTTCACCTCTAAGTGCAAGAACTTACCACGGAGAAAGAGGGGTCAGTGAAGCGGGTCGCACCTCGGAGATATATCTTGGTTCCCAAAAAGTACCAACACACTAGTATACATATATTAGGGGTCTATGCAAGTTTTTATGGGGTCTTGACACTCCGGACCCACTCTACGGCGAAACCCTACTCCCGCTGGAGAAAAGTCTGACCCGTCGATCTACCCCTCTAAACGGCGTCGGGAGGGGGTAGACGCATGGATTTTTTTGCTTGGATGTGTTAGGTTGGTATATTGGACCATAAAAAACAAACATTTCATGTGTTCCGTCGCACGGTTCCATGCCCGACACCCGAAACGGGGGTTTTCACCTCTAAGTGCAAGAACTTACGACGGAGAAAGAGGGGTCAGTGTAGCGGGTCGCACATCGGAGTTGTATCTTGGTTCCCACAAACTACCAACACACTAGTATACATATTTTAGGGGTCTATGCAAGTTTTGATGGGGTCTTGACACTCCGGACCCCCTCTACGGCGAAACCCTACTCCCGCTGGAGAAAAGTCTGTACCCGTCGATCTACCCCTCTAAATGGCGTCGGGAGGGGGTAGACGCATGGATTTTTTTGCTTGTATGTGTTAGGTTGGTATATTGGACCATAAAAAACAAACATTTCATGTGTTCCGTCGCACGGTTCCATGCCCGACACCCGAAACGGGGGTTTTCACCTCTAAGTGCAAGAACTTACCACGGAGAAAGAGGGGTCAGTGAAGCGGGTCGCACCTCGGAGATGTATCTTGGTTCCCACAAACTACCAACACACTAGTATACATATGTTAGGGTTCTATGCAAGTTTTGATGGGGTCTTGACACTCCGGACCCACTCTACGGCGAAACCCTACTCCCGCTGGAGAAAAGTCTGAACCCGTCGATCTACCCCTCTAAACGGCGTCGGGAGGGGGTAGACGCATGGATTTTTTTGCTTGGATGTGTTAGGTTGTTATATTGGACCATAAAAAACAAACATTTCATGTGTTCCGTCGCACGGTTCCATGCCCGACACCCGAAACGGGGATTTTCACCTCTAAGTGCAAGAACTTACCACGGAGAAAGAGGGGTCAGTGAAGCGGGTCGCACCTCGGAGATGTATCTTGGTTCCCACAAACTACCAACACACTAGTATACATATGTTAGGGTTCTATGCAAGTTTTGATGGGGTCTTGACACTCCGGACCCACTCTACGGCGAAATCCTACTCCCGTTGGAGAAAAGTCTGAACCCGTCGATCTACCCCTATAAACGGCGTCGGGAGGGGGTAGACGCATGGATTTTTTTGCTTGGATGTGTTAGGTTGGTATATTGGACCATAAAAAACAAACATTTCATGTGTTCCGTCGCACGGTTCCATGCCCGACACCCGAAACGGGAGTTTTCACCTCTAAGGGCAAGAACTTACCACGGAGAAAGAGGGGTCAGTGAAGCGGGTCGCACCTCGGAGATGTATCTTGGTTCCCACAAACTACCAACACACTAGTATACATATGTTAGGGGTCTATGAAAGTTTTTATGGGGTCTTGACACTCCGGACCCCCTCTACGGCGAAACCCTACTCCCGCTGGAGAAAAGTCTGAACCCGTCGATCTACCCCTCTAAACGGCGTCAGGAGGGGGTAGCCGCATGGATTTTTTTGCTTGGATGTGTTAGGTTGGTATATTGGACCATAAAAAACAAACATTTCATGTGTTCCGTCGCACGGTTCCATGCCCGACACCCGAAACGGGGGTTTTCACCTCTAAGTGCAAGAACTTACGACGGAGAAAGAGGGGTCAGTGTAGCGGGTCGCACCTCGGAGATGTATCTTGGTTCCCACAAACCAGCAACACACTAGTATACATATTTTAGGGTTCTATGCAAGTTTTTATGGGGTATTGACACTCCGGACCCCCTCTACGGCGAAACCCTACTCCCGCTGGAGAAAAGTCTGAACCCGTCGATCTACCCCTCTAAACGGCGTCGGGAGGGGGTAGACGCATGGATTTTTTTGCTTGGATGTGTTAGGTTGGTATATTGGACCATAAAAAACAAACATTTCATGTGTTCCGTCGCACGGTTCCATGCCCGACACCCGAAACGGGGGTTTTCACCTCTAAGTGCAAGAACTTACGACGGAGAAAGAGGGGTCAGTGAAGCGGGTCGCACCTCGGAGATGTATCTTGGTTCCCAAAAACTACCAACACACTAGTATACATATTTTAGGGGTCTATGCAAGTTTTGATGTGGTCTTGACACTCCGGACCCCCTCTACGGAGAAACCCTACTCCCGCCGGAGAAAAGTCTGAACCCGTCGATCTACCCCTCTAAACGGCGTCGGGAGGGGGTAGAAGCATGGATTTTTTTGCTTGGATGTGTTAGGTTGTTATATTGGACCATAAAAAACAAACATTTCATGTGTTCCGTCGCACGGTTCCATGCCTGACACCCGAAACGGGGGTTTTCACCTCTAAGTGCAAGAACTTACGACGGAGAAAGAGGGGTCAGTGTAGCGGGTCGCACCTCGGAGATGTATCTTGGTTCCCACAAACTACCAACACACTAGTATACATATTTTAGGGGTCTATGCAAGTTTTGATGGGGTCTTGACACTCCGTACCCCCTCTACGGCGAAACCCTACTCCCGCTGGAGAAAAGTCTGAACCCGTCGATCTACCCCTCTAAACGGCGTCGGGAGGGGGTTGACGCATGGATTTTTTTGCTTGGATGTGTTAGGTTGGTATATTGGACCATAAAAAACAAACATTTCATGTGTTCCGTCGCACGGTTCCATGCCCGACACCCGAAACGGGGGTTTTCACCTCTAAGTGCAAGAACTTACCACGGAGAAAGAGGGGTCAGTGAAGCGGGTCGCACCTCGGAGA
This sequence comes from Poa annua, assembly GCA_026929855.1. Classification (NCBI taxonomy): domain Eukaryota; kingdom Viridiplantae; phylum Streptophyta; class Magnoliopsida; order Poales; family Poaceae; genus Poa; species Poa annua. The sequence goes on along the minus strand of CM049431.1, from coordinate 69,097,172 downwards.
TATATCTTGGTTCCCAAAAAGTACCAACACACTAGTATACATATATTAGGGGTCTATGCAAGTTTTTATGGGGTCTTGACACTCCGGACCCACTCTACGGCGAAACCCTACTCCCGCTGGAGAAAAGTCTGACCCGTCGATCTACCCCTCTAAACGGCGTCGGGAGGGGGTAGACGCATGGATTTTTTTGCTTGGATGTGTTAGGTTGGTATATTGGACCATAAAAAACAAACATTTCATGTGTTCCGTCGCACGGTTCCATGCCCGACACCCGAAACGGGGGTTTTCACCTCTAAGTGCAAGAACTTACGACGGAGAAAGAGGGGTCAGTGTAGCGGGTCGCACATCGGAGTTGTATCTTGGTTCCCACAAACTACCAACACACTAGTATACATATTTTAGGGGTCTATGCAAGTTTTGATGGGGTCTTGACACTCCGGACCCCCTCTACGGCGAAACCCTACTCCCGCTGGAGAAAAGTCTGTACCCGTCGATCTACCCCTCTAAATGGCGTCGGGAGGGGGTAGACGCATGGATTTTTTTGCTTGTATGTGTTAGGTTGGTATATTGGACCATAAAAAACAAACATTTCATGTGTTCCGTCGCACGGTTCCATGCCCGACACCCGAAACGGGGGTTTTCACCTCTAAGTGCAAGAACTTACCACGGAGAAAGAGGGGTCAGTGTAGCGGGTCGCACCTCGGAGATGTATCTTGGTTCCCACAAACTACCAACACACTAGTATACATATTTTAGGGGTCTCTGCAAGTTTTGATGTGGTCTTGACACTCCGGACCCCCTCTACGGAGAAACCCTACTCCCGCCGGAGAAAAGTCTGAACCCGTCGATCTACCCCTCTAAACGGCGTCGGGAGGGGTTAGAAGCATGGATTTTTTTGCTTGGATGTGTTAGGTTGTTATATTGGACCATAAAAAACAAACATTTCATGTGTTCCGTCGCACGGTTCCATGCCTGACACCCGAAACGGGGGTTTTCACCTCTAAGTGCAAGAACTTACGACGGAGAAAGAGGGGTCAGTGTAGCGGGTCGCACCTCGGAGATGTATCTTGGTTCCCACAAACTACCAACACACTGGTATACATATTTTAGGGGTCTATGCAAGTTTTGATGGGGTCTTGACACTCCGGACCCCCTCTACGGCGAAACCCTACTCCCGCTGGAGAAAAGTCTGAACCCGTCGATCTACCCCTCTAAACGGCGTCGGGAGGGGGTAGACGCATGGATTTTTTTGCTTGGATGTGTTAGGTTGGTATATTGGACCATAAAAAACAAACATTTCATGTGTTCCGTCGCACGGTTCCATGCCCGACACCCGAAACGGGGGTTTTCACCTCTAAGTGCAAGAACTTACCACGGAGAAAGAGGGGTCAGTGAAGCGGGTCGCACCTCGGAGATGTATCTTGGTTCCCAAAAAGTACCAACACACTAGTATACATATATTAGGGGTCTATGCAAGTTTTTATGGGGTCTTGACACTCCGGACCCACTCTACGGCGAAACCCTACTCCCGCTGGAGAAAAGTCTGACCCGTCGATCTACCCCTCTAAACGGGGTCGGGAGGGGGTAGACGCATGGATTTTTTTGCTTGGATGTGTTAGGTTGGTATATTGGACCATAAAAAACAAACATTTCATGTGTTCCGTCGCACGGTTCCATGCCCGACACCCGAAACGGGGGTTTCACCTCTAAGTGCAAGAACTTACGACGGAGAAAGAGGGGTCAGTGTAGCGGGTCGCACATCGGAGTTGTATCTTGGTTCCCACAAACTACCAACACACTAGTATACATATTTTAGGGGTCTATGCAAGTTTTGATGGGGTCTTGACACTCCGGACCCCCTCTACGGCGAAACCCTACTCCCGCTGGAGAAAAGTCTGTACCCGTCGATCTACCCCTCTAAATGGCGTCGGGAGGGGGTAGACGCATGGATTTTTTTGCTTGTATGTGTTAGGTTGGTATATTGGACCATAAAAAACAAACATTTCATGTGTTCCGTCGCACGGTTCCATGCCCGACACCCGAAACGGGGGTTTTCACCTCTAAGTGCAAGAACTTACCACGGAGAAAGAGGGGTCAGTGTAGCGGGTCGCACCTCGGAGATGTATCTTGGTTCCCACAAACTACCAACACACTAGTATACATATTTTAGGGGTCTATGCAAGTTTTGATGGGGTCTTGACACTCCGGACCCCCTCTACGGCGAAACCCTACTCCCGCTGGAGAAAAGTCTGAACCCGTCGATCTACCCCTCTAAACGTCGTCGGGAGGGGGTAGACGCATGGATTTTTTTGCTTGGATGTGTTAGGTTGGTATATTGGACCATAAAAAACAAACATTTCATGTGTTCCGTCGCACGGTTCCATGCCCGACACCCGAAACGGGGGTTTTCACCTCTAAGTGCAAGAACTTACGACGGAGAAAGAGGGGTCAGTGTAGCGGGTCGCACCTCGGAGATGTATCTTGGTTCCCACAAACTACCAACACACTAGTATACATATTTTAGGGGTCTATGCAAGTTTTGATGGGGTCTTGACACTCCGGACCCCCTCTACGGCGAAACCCTACTCCCGCTGGAGAAAAGTCTGAACCCGTCGATCTACCCCTCTAAACGGCATCGGGAGGGGGTAGACGCATGGATTTTTTTGCTTGGATGTGTTAGGTTGGTATATTGGACCATAAAAACAAACATTTGATGTGTTTCGTCGCACGGTTCCATGCCCGACACCCGAAACGGGGGTTTTCACCTCTAAGTGCAAGAACTTACCACGGAGAAAGAGGGGTCAGTGTAGCGGGTCGCACCTCGGAGATATATCTTGGTTCCCAAAAAGTACCAACACACTAGTATACATATATTAGGGGTCTATGCAAGTTTTTATGGGGTCTTGACACTCCGGACCCACTCTACGGCGAAACCCTACTCCCGCTGGAGAAAAGTCTGACCCGTCGATCTACCCCTCTAAACGGCGTCGGGAGGGGGTAGACGCATGGATTTTTTTGCTTGGATGTGTTAGGTTGGTATATTGGACCATAAAAAACAAACATTTCATGTGTTCCGTCGCACGGTTCCATGCCCGACACCCGAAACGGGGGTTTTCACCTCTAAGTGCAAGAACTTACGACGGAGAAAGAGGGGTCAGTGTAGCGGGTCGCACATCGGAGTTGTATCTTGGTTCCCACAAACTACCAACACACTAGTATACATATTTTAGGGGTCTATGCAAGTTTTGATGGGGTCTTGACACTCCGGACCCCCTCTACGGCGAAACCCTACTCCCGCTGGAGAAAAGTCTGTACCCGTCGATCTACCCCTCTAAATGGCGTCGGGAGGGGGTAGACGCATGGATTTTTTTGCTTGTATGTGTTAGGTTGGTATATTGGACCATAAAAAACAAACATTTCATGTGTTCCGTCGCACGGTTCCATGCCCGACACCCGAAACGGGGGTTTTCACCTCTAAGTGCAAGAACTTACCACGGAGAAAGAGGGGTCAGTGTAGCGGGTCGCACCTCGGAGATGTATCTTGGTTCCCACAAACTACCAACACACTAGTATACATATTTTAGGGGTCTCTGCAAGTTTTGATGTGGTCTTGACACTCCGGACCCCCTCTACGGCGAAACCCTACTCCCGCCGGAGAAAAGTCTGAACCCGTCGATCTACCCCTCTAAACGGCGTCGGGAGGGGGTAGAAGCATGGATATTTTTGCTTGGATGTGTTAGGTTGTTATATTGGACCATAAAAAACAAACATTTCATGTGTTCCGTCGCACGGTTCCATGCCTGACACCCGAAACGGGGGTTTTCACCTCTAAGTGCAAGAACTTACGACGGAGAAAGAGGGGTCAGTGTAGCGGGTCGCACCTCGGAGATGTATCTTGGTTCCCACAAACTACCAACACACTAGTATACATATTTTAGGGGTCTATGCAAGTTTTGATGGGGTCTTGACACTCCGGACCCCCTCTACGGCGAAACCCTACTCCCGCTGGAGAAAAGTCTGAACCCGTCGATCTACCCCTCTAAACGGCGTCGGGAGGGGATAGACGCATGGATTTTTTTGCTTGGATGTGTTAGGTTGGTATATTGGACCATAAAAAACAAACATTTGATGTGTTCCGTCGCACGGTTCCATGCCCGACACCCGAAACGGGGGTTTTCACCTCTAAGTGCAAGAACTTACCACGGAGAAAGAGGGGTCAGTGAAGCGGGTCGCACCTCAGAGATGTATCTTGGTTCCCAAAAAGTACCAACACACTAGTATACATATATTAGGGGTCTATGCAAGTTTTTATGGGGTCTTGACACTCCGGACCCACTCTACGGCGAAACCCTACTCCCGCTGGAGAAAAGTCTGACCCGTCGATCTACCCCTCTAAACGGCGTCGGGAGGGGGTAGACGCATGGATTTTTTTGCTTGGATGTGTTAGGTTGGTATATTGGACCATAAAAAACAAACATTTCATGTGTTCCGTCGCACGGTTCCATGCCCGACACCCGAAACGGGGGTTTTCACCTCTAAGTGCAAGAACTTACGACGGAGAAAGAGGGGTCAGTGTAGCGGGTCGCACATCGGAGTTGTATCTTGGTTCCCACAAACTACCAACACACTAGTATACATATTTTAGGGGTCTATGCAAGTTTTGATGGGGTCTTGACACTCCGGACCCCCTCTACGGCGAAACCCTACTCCCGCTGGAGAAAAGTCTGTACCCGTCGATCTACCCCTCTAAATGGCGTCGGGAGGGGGTAGACGCATGGATTTTTTTGCTTGTATGTGTTAGGTTGGTATATTGGACCATAAAAAACAAACATTTCATGTGTTCCGTCGCACGGTTCCATGCCCGACACCCGAAACGGGGGTTTTCACCTCTAAGTGCAAGAACTTACCACGGAGAAAGAGGGGTCAGTGTAGCGGGTCGCACCTCGGAGATGTATCTTGGTTCCCACAAACTACCAACACACTAGTATACATATTTTAGGGGTCTCTGCAAGTTTTGATGTGGTCTTGACACTCCGGACCCCCTCTACGGAGAAACCCTACTCCCGCCGGAGAAAAGTCTGAACCCGTCGATCTACCCCTCTAAACGGCGTCGGGAGGGGGTAGAAGCATGGATATTTTTGCTTGGATGTGTTAGGTTGTTATATTGGACCATAAAAAACAAACATTTCATGTGTTCCGTCGCACGGTTCCATGCCTGACACCCGAAACGGGGGTTTTCACCTCTAAGTGCAAGAACTTACGACGGAGAAAGAGGGGTCAGTGTAGCGGGTCGCACCTCGGAGATGTATCTTGGTTCCCACAAACTACCAACACACTAGTATACATATTTTAGGGGTCTATGCAAGTTTTGATGGGGTCTTGACACTCCGGACCCCCTCTACGGCGAAACCCTACTCCCGCTGGAGAAAAGTCTGAACCCGTCGATCTACCCCTCTAAACGGCGTCGGGAGGGGATAGACGCATGGATTTTTTTGCTTGGATGTGTTAGGTTGGTATATTGGACCATAAAAAACAAACATTTCATGTGTTCCGTCGCACGGTTCCATGCCCGACACCCGAAACGGGGGTTTTCACCTCTAAGTGCAAGAACTTACCACGGAGAAAGAGGGGTCAGTGAAGCGGGTCGCACCTCAGAGATGTATCTTGGTTCCCAAAAAGTACCAACACACTAGTATACATATATTAGGGGTCTATGCAAGTTTTTATGGGGTCTTGACACTCCGGACCCACTCTACGGCGAAACCCTACTCCCGCTGGAGAAAAGTCTGACCCGTCGATCTACCCCTCTAAACGGCGTCGGGAGGGGGTAGACGCATGGATTTTTTTGCTTGGATGTGTTAGGTTGGTATATTGGACCATAAAAAACAAACATTTCATGTGTTCCGTCGCACGGTTCCATGCCCGACACCCGAAACGGGGGTTTTCACCTCTAAGTGCAAGAACTTACCACGGAGAAAGAGGGGTCAGTGTAGCGGGTCGCACCTCGGAGATGTATCTTGGTTCCCACAAACTACCAACACACTAGTATACATATTTTAGGGGTCTCTGCAAGTTTTGATGTGGTCTTGACACTCCGGACCCCCTCTACGGCGAAACCCTACTCCCGCCGGAGAAAAGTCTGAACCCGTCGATCTACCCCTCTAAACGGCGTCGGGAGGGGGTAGAAGCATGGATATTTTTGCTTGGATGTGTTAGGTTGTTATATTGGACCATAAAAAACAAACATTTCATGTGTTCCGTCGCACGGTTCCATGCCTGACACCCGAAACGGGGGTTTTCACCTCTAAGTGCAAGAACTTACGACGGAGAAAGAGGGGTCAGTGTAGCGGGTCGCACCTCGGAGATGTATCTTGGTTCCCACAAACTACCAACACACTAGTATACATATTTTAGGGGTCTATGCAAGTTTTGATGGGGTCTTGACACTCCGGACCCCCTCTACGGCGAAACCCTACTCCCGCTGGAGAAAAGTCTGAACCCGTCGATCTACCCCTCTAAACGGCGTCGGGAGGGGATAGACGCATGGATTTTTTTGCTTGGATGTGTTAGGTTGGTATATTGGACCATAAAAAACAAACATTTGATGTGTTCCGTCGCACGGTTCCATGCCCGACACCCGAAACGGGGGTTTTCACCTCTAAGTGCAAGAACTTACCACGGAGAAAGAGGGGTCAGTGAAGCGGGTCGCACCTCAGAGATGTATCTTGGTTCCCAAAAAGTACCAACACACTAGTATACATATATTAGGGGTCTATGCAAGTTTTTATGGGGTCTTGACACTCCGGACCCACTCTACGGCGAAACCCTACTCCCGCTGGAGAAAAGTCTGACCCGTCGATCTACCCCTCTAAACGGCGTCGGGAGGGGGTAGACGCATGGATTTTTTTGCTTGGATGTGTTAGGTTGGTATATTGGACCATAAAAAACAAACATTTCATGTGTTCCGTCGCACGGTTCCATGCCCGACACCCGAAACGGGGGTTTTCACCTCTAAGTGCAAGAACTTACGACGGAGAAAGAGGGGTCAGTGTAGCGGGTCGCACATCGGAGTTGTATCTTGGTTCCCACAAACTACCAACACACTAGTATACATATTTTAGGGGTCTATGCAAGTTTTGATGGGGTCTTGACACTCCGGACCCCCTCTACGGCGAAACCCTACTCCCGCTGGAGAAAAGTCTGTACCCGTCGATCTACCCCTCTAAATGGCGTCGGGAGGGGGTAGACGCATGGATTTTTTTGCTTGTATGTGTTAGGTTGGTATATTGGACCATAAAAAACAAACATTTCATGTGTTCCGTCGCACGGTTCCATGCCCGACACCCGAAACGGGGGTTTTCACCTCTAAGTGCAAGAACTTACCACGGAGAAAGAGGGGTCAGTGTAGCGGGTCGCACCTCGGAGATGTATCTTGGTTCCCACAAACTACCAACACACTAGTATACATATTTTAGGGGTCTCTGCAAGTTTTGATGTGGTCTTGACACTCCGGACCCCCTCTACGGAGAAACCCTACTCCCGCCGGAGAAAAGTCTGAACCCGTCGATCTACCCCTCTAAACGGCGTCGGGAGGGGGTAGAAGCATGGATATTTTTGCTTGGATGTGTTAGGTTGTTATATTGGACCATAAAAAACAAACATTTCATGTGTTCCGTCGCACGGTTCCATGCCTGACACCCGAAACGGGGGTTTTCACCTCTAAGTGCAAGAACTTACGACGGAGAAAGAGGGGTCAGTGTAGCGGGTCGCACCTCGGAGATGTATCTTGGTTCCCACAAACTACCAACACACTAGTATACATATTTTAGGGGTCTATGCAAGTTTTGATGGGGTCTTGACACTCCGGACCCCCTCTACGGCGAAACCCTACTCCCGCTGGAGAAAAGTCTGAACCCGTCGATCTACCCCTCTAAACGGCGTCGGGAGGGGATAGACGCATGGATTTTTTTGCTTGGATGTGTTAGGTTGGTATATTGGACCATAAAAAACAAACATTTCATGTGTTCCGTCGCACGGTTCCATGCCCGACACCCGAAACGGGGGTTTTCACCTCTAAGTGCAAGAACTTACCACGGAGAAAGAGGGGTCAGTGAAGCGGGTCGCACCTCAGAGATGTATCTTGGTTCCCAAAAAGTACCAACACACTAGTATACATATATTAGGGGTCTATGCAAGTTTTTATGGGGTCTTGACACTCCGGACCCACTCTACGGCGAAACCCTACTCCCGCTGGAGAAAAGTCTGACCCGTCGATCTACCCCTCTAAACGGCGTCGGGAGGGGGTAGACGCATGGATTTTTTTGCTTGGATGTGTTAGGTTGGTATATTGGACCATAAAAAACAAACATTTCATGTGTTCCGTCGCACGGTTCCATGCCCGACACCCGAAACGGGGGTTTTCACCTCTAAGTGCAAGAACTTACGACGGAGAAAGAGGGGTCAGTGTAGCGGGTCGCACATCGGAGTTGTATCTTGGTTCCCACAAACTACCAACACACTAGTATACATATTTTAGGGGTCTATGCAAGTTTTGATGGGGTCTTGACACTCCGGACCCCCTCTACGGCGAAACCCTACTCCCGCTGGAGAAAAGTCTGTACCCGTCGATCTACCCCTCTAAATGGCGTCGGGAGGGGGTAGACGCATGGATTTTTTTGCTTGTATGTGTTAGGTTGGTATATTGGACCATAAAAAACAAACATTTCATGTGTTCCGTCGCACGGTTCCATGCCCGACACCCGAAACGGGGGTTTTCACCTCTAAGTGCAAGAACTTACCACGGAGAAAGAGGGGTCAGTGTAGCGGGTCGCACCTCGGAGATGTATCTTGGTTCCCACAAACTACCAACACACTAGTATACATATTTTAGGGGTCTATGCAAGTTTTGATGGGGTCTTGACACTCCGGACCCCCTCTACGGCGAAACCCTACTCCCGCTGGAGAAAAGTCTGAACCCGTCGATCTACCCCTCTAAACGTCGTCGGGAGGGGGTAGACGCATGGATTTTTTTGCTTGGATGTGTTAGGTTGGTATATTGGACCATAAAAAACAAACATTTCATGTGTTCCGTCGCACGGTTCCATGCCCGACACCCGAAACGGGGGTTTTCACCTCTAAGTGCAAGAACTTACGACGGAGAAAGAGGGGTCAGTGTAGCGGGTCGCACCTCGGAGATGTATCTTGGTTCCCACAAACTACCAACACACTAGTATACATATTTTAGGGGTCTATGCAAGTTTTGATGGGGTCTTGACACTCCGGACCCCCTCTACGGCGAAACCCTACTCCCGCTGGAGAAAAGTCTGAACCCGTCGATCTACCCCTCTAAACGGCATCGGGAGGGGGTAGACGCATGGATTTTTTTGCTTGGATGTGTTAGGTTGGTATATTGGACCATAAAAACAAACATTTGATGTGTTTCGTCGCACGGTTCCATGCCCGACACCCGAAACGGGGGTTTTCACCTCTAAGTGCAAGAACTTACCACGGAGAAAGAGGGGTCAGTGTAGCGGGTCGCACCTCGGAGATGTATCTTGGTTCCCAAAAACTACCAACACACTAGTATACATATTTTAGGGGTCTATGAAAGTTTTGATGGGGTCTTGACACTCCGGACCCCCTCTACGGCGAAACCCTACTCCTGCTGGAGAAAAGTCTGAACCCGTCGATCTACCCCTCTAAACGGCGTCGGGAGGGGGTAGACGCATGGATTTTTTTACTTGGATGTGTTAGGTTGGTATATTGGACCATAAAAAACAAACATTTCATGTGTTCCGTCGCACGGTTCCATGTCCGACACCCGAAACGGGGGTTTTCACCTCTAAGTGCAAGAACTTACCACGGAGAAAGAGGGGTCAGTGTAGCGGGTCGCACCTCGGAGATGTATCTTGGTTCCCACAAACTACCAACACACTAGTATACATATTTTAGGGGTCTATGCAAGTTTTGATGGGGTCTTGACACTCCGGACCCCCTCTACGGCGAAACCCTACTCCCGCTGGAGAAAAGTCTGAACCCGTCGATCTACCCCTCTAAATGGCGTCGGGAGGGGGTAGACGCATGGATTTTTTTTGCTTGGATGTGTTAGGTTGGTATATTGGACCATAAAAAACAAACATTTCATGTGTTCCGTCGCACGGTTCCATGCCCGACACCCGAAACGGGGGTTTTCACCTCTAAGTGCAAGAACTTACCACGGAGAAAGAGGGGTCAGTGTAGCGGGTCGCACCTCGGAGATGTATCTTGGTTCCCACAAACTACCAACACACTAGTATACATATTTTAGGGGTCTATGCAAGTTTTTATGGGGTCTTGACACTCCGGACCCCCTCTACGGCGAAACCCTACTCCCGCTGGAGAAAAGTCTGAACCCGTCGATCTACCCCTCTAAACGGCGTCGGGAGGGGGTAGACGCATGGATTTTTTTGCTTGTATGTGTTAGGTTGGTATATTGGACCATAAAAATCAAACATTTCATGTGTTCCGTCGCACGGTTCCATGCCCGACACCTGAAACGGGGGTTTTCACCTCTAAGTGCAAGAACTTACGACGGAGAAAGAGGGGTCAGTGTAGCGGGTCGCACCTCGGAGATGTATCTTGGTTCCCACAAACTACCAACACACTAGTATACATATTTTAGGGGTCTATGCAAGTTTTGATGGGGTCTTGACACTCCGGACCCCCTCTACGGCGAAACCCTACTCCCGCTGGAGAAAAGTCTGAACCCATCGATCTACCCCTCTAAACGGCATCGGGAGGGGGTAGACGCATGGATTTTTTTGCTTGGATGTGTTAGGTTGGTATATTGGACCATAAAAACAAAAATTTCATGTGTTTCGTCGCACGGTTCCATGCCCGACACCCGAAACGGGGGTTTTCACCTCTAAGTGCAAGAACTTACCACGGAGAAAGAGGGGTCAGTGTAGCGGGTCGCACCTCGGAGATGTATCTTGGTTCCCACAAACTACCAACACACTAGTATACATATTTTAGGGGTCTACGAAAGTTTTGATGGGGTCTTGACACTCCGGACCCCCTCTACGGCGAAACCCTACTCCCGCTGGAGAAAAGTCTGAACCCGTCGATCTACCCCTCTAAACGGCGTCGGGAGGGGGTAGACGCATGGATTTTTTTGCTTGGATGTGTTAGGTTAGTATATTGGACCATAAAAAACAAACATTTCATGTGTTCCGTCGCACGGTTCCATGCCCGACACCCGAAACGGGGGTTTTCACCTCTAAGTGCAAGAACTTACGACGGAGAAAGAGGGGTCAGTGTAGCGGGTCGCACCTCGGAGATGTATCTTGGTTCCCACAAACTACCAACACACTAGTATACATATTTTAGGGGTCTATGCAAGTTTTGATGGGGTCTTGACACTCTGGACCCCCTCTACGGCGAAACCCTACTCCCGCTGGAGAAAAGTCTGAACCCGTCGATCTACCCCTCTAAACGGCGTCGGGAGGGGGTAGACGCATGGATTTTTTTACTTGGATGTGTTATGTTGGTATATTGGACCATAAAAAACAAACATTTCATGTGTTCCGTCGCACGGTTCCATGCCCGACACCCGAAACGGGGGTTTTCACTTCTAAGTGCACGAACCCCGGCACAACAAAACACCGGAGATACCCGCATATGTGTCCTTATATTATGGCCTCATTTGTATAAATTAGTTTTTATGTTATTTATTATGATTTAGTAGCCTTACAAATAATATTTTAAAATGTAATCTAATATTTTAAGAAAAACTGGAAAATAGTGTACTGAGCGCGACGGTATTGCCGTCGGCGTCATAGTGGGAGGGGGGAGGGGGGATTACGCCGTCTGATCGACGCGTCCGGAGACGTGCACGAGGGGGGAACACCAACGGTACTTCTACGCCGACGGTGGCCGTCGGGCTCACTTCTTGGACGCCGACGGCACTTTTAGCCCGACGGTACCTTTACGGCCGTCGGTGTTATGTTGTGACGCCGACGGCCACGACATTTGGCCGTCGGCGTTATCTTTGCCGTCGGGCTGAGCTGCCAGTCCCATAGTGTATGTATTTCCTAGTGGTGGGAGGGCTCGTTTGAGTCAAACTATGTAACATCACACTTTTAAGCTGTTCTGAAAAATGACGTGGTGGATGTGCCAAATAGATTAGTAGGTTTGTTTTGTCCGATTTCTGTCATGTCACATGTATGAGTTTGATTCTATGTTACGTGATATATTTCTTTAGATAAAAGCTATGTGATATATTCAAGGTTCTACGTACTCTTATATTTGATAGCAACATCTATGTTTTATGATATGCCCTTACGTGATTTATAATATTTAAACTAAGTGTGAATATAAAAGCGGCAGCAAAAACATTACAAAAAGATCATAGAAAACACTATACATAATAAGTGATGTGTCAAGGTTGCGCAGCAGATTGCTGTTTGCCGAGTTACAAAAAAAATTGTTGTGCTTTTCTCGATGCTGCTATTGTTTGTGTACCTTAGAAGTCTTTAAAACGTTTCGCGGTCTTTAGTCAGGTGGTTCAATTCGGCATTTAAAACGTCTTGTAACACTTACTCTGCTAGAGTAAACATGGTAAGAGTAAACAAGTAAAGTAACTAATAAGGCCTTTTCTTTTAGAAAATGGAGCATAGCCCCAGCCTCTATATCATGACGATAGACACAACCTTTTATATTATAATGTAAAAAATATAACAAATGTGGCAAAAGTGTGGCAATCAAATTCTTACATTTAAGGATTGACTAAGGTGGCTACATACCAGCCACCGAAAAAAGCAGAAACAAGAAGAGTAAACATGTTGAAACCTTCTAGTATACTGCCACCCGTTGTGGTTGAAGATAGCTTGCACAACAGCCATCAACTGGGTACATACATAATTCATGTGCGCTTGTTGGTGTTGCAAAAAGAAAAGGACCACATATATAACCAATAAAGTGCTCGGTGTACAACCTGTAAAAAATAAGCATCTCTTGTCTTCGTAAAAAATCATCATTTCAATAATTTCAAATGGCCCCAAACGAAAGCACAAGTACCAATGCGAATACGGCTCTTGGTTTTTTAATCTACCCCACAAAACCAATATCTAAACATATTATCTACACTAGTTGGTGCAGAGATGCTAATAAGGCCTGCAGGGGCAACATCTATTGGCATGCATGCAGTTAATTCGTGATTTTAAACACGTGATTCATTGTGTACTGACGTCAGTGTCAAGTGTCTTTCCAATCTTTGTGTTATGTGAGTGTCAAGTGTCTGTCAAATCTAGCGACTGAGCGCTTGGGCAGCTGTAGCCAAAATAACGTTCCAGACGTGGCCAAGATACTTCTACCCATTTTGAGATCGATATTTCCTTATATATATGGAGTACACATAATAACTAAAGTCCAACCGCCTTCACCCTAATGATCAGGATTTGTGGGTCTTTTGGTCAGGATTTGTGGCTAGCTCAATGGTGTTCCTCGTGAGCTAATTAGAGCAGCCGCAAAGTGAGAAAACTAAGAGCAGATCGAATTCAAGTAGTCGATCGCAGGCCAAATAATTGCGATAACGAAGGTCCACTTGGCATGGTGCCCCGATCTGGCATCCGATACTAGTATACCTACTTTGGAAGCTACTGTTCGTTTCTAACAGTGCATCATGTTGTTCGACAACTACGTAAGCGTGCAGAGTGTACTATGTATGTACAGTAGAACATAGTCTGCGATATGCAAAATAGCATTCCCTTTCTGGCAAGTTACCTAGACGATATGCACTATAGAAAAACGGTGAGACGCCGACTACCGTTTTCTATATCAAGTTATCGACGTCTTTTCATAAAAGCCGTCGACATAGATTCCGACCTGGGCAGCCTAGCAAGCTCTTTTTTTAGATAAGGGGGGTACGGATCCCCGGCCTAGCAAGCTAGCCGTCAACGTAGGACAGACTAGACCAACGGCAACCGTCGGTGGTGTAGGTTTGGCCGTCGGCACAACATCTAGTGGGTAACGGGCATTTAACGGTATAGCGGTCGCCTACAGTTTTTACATATGCCGTCGGCATATCTGTTTTCCATTTAATATAAAATAATTCATATCTTTAAATATAAATTAGAATTTAACAAATAAAATGTCTAAATCGATTAAAAAATGAAAGGAATCAAAATATGACATCTATATAAACTTTTGAATCACATAAACTTGTTTAACTATATATAATTACTTTTAAAATATCGGCATAAACTCATTTAACAAGGCAAAATTAGGGAGAAATTAAGAAAATTTCTAATACTTGAGAATTATCCTACAAATGAGGACTATACATTGTGAAAATTAGATGGGTGTCACTTTACACCACATTTTTTATACTTGCTTCACACAAAAAGTCATTTTTGGCACTTAGAAAATGAAAAATGATATTTATAAAAATAATTTGAAAATTCCCTTCAGCAACATTATTTTCTTATACCAAGATACACCTATTTTTTTAATATGAGAACTTTATCACAAACTATGTGGTGGGAATGATCATAACTTGGTCATTTGGCTTAAAACTTATAAATCTCTTATAAAGTTTTTTTTAATGTCAAAAATTAAATTTATCATTTTTCATAACAAGTCGTACACATAAAAGGACTCCATGTAAGAGGATATTTTTTTGATTTACTTTCTTTGTTTTTCTGCACACATGGCCGCCAGCTAAGCAGTATTATGTGTTGGATTATATGCACCTTGGCCTATTTAGTTTGTATGGTATGAAGAAAAGTGTGACTAAATGTAGTCTCACATTGAGATAGTTGACCTCATCACAACTCTTCTACAACCACTTCAGTGAGTGAAAGAGGAGTTTGCTTGCACTCCTCCAACTTGGGCTCGTTGTGGCATTGTAAGCGGACACATCGTGTTTTGTAAATTGAGTTCACATGACATATGTATCCCCATAATAGACTATGGAACATTTCGACTCGACTGCTAGCTCCTTTTTCATTACATCTACATCGAGGGTTCGACTATTGCGTATCCTACGCTCGGCTCAATCCCTCCACCACCATGGCCGACAACATTGTGAAAGTGCATGGTTGCCCCCATGCGTGGTTTTGGTAATTAATGACAATCCTTATGGACTAATGTTTACATTGAGATATTATTTATAGATCTTGTCCATGGGAAATTATAAGAGTTCATGTGTTGGACTTCAAGATGACTTAATGACCAATGCTCTATTCAAGGATTTATATGATGAATGGTCATGTGTAGAGTTGTGCTTATTGCAAGTATGGCTTGGAATAGAAGATTGAGTGAACAATCATGTTTACCTCCGAGCCATCATACATATCAAGAGAAGAAGATGAAGTGCAAGTTCAATATGATGCATATCGGAAGATATCCTTTGATTGAAGCTTGCAAAGGAAACATGAAGACAAAGCTTAGCGAGTCCCTCCCAGAACGGAGTATGGGGGAGCATTTGGAGAAGTCTTCATCAAGCATGTGCTAGCAAGCACAATCAAGAAAGGTGTTTCAACTTGAGAGAGTCAAGATCGTCATCATCGAGCTCAAGTGGAATGCGCAAGGCAAAGGTATGATTTTGATAGGTTTTCTATTTTACCGGTCTCATGGTGTTAGTGGGAGACCGGGTTTTAGGATAGATGGCGTACTATCAAGAGGGGCTCTCGAGTGAGTAACTTGATCGCATCTTTGTGGAGAGCTCAAACCTTCGCATACTTGCCATTTCATCTTTCTTAGTTCTTACTTGGTTTTTCTCCTTGTTGGGTTTTTGTGCTTGTTTTAATCTTCACGACAAACCCAAGTTCACCGAAAACGAATTTCATATGGAAAACTTGTTGCGTTTTCGGTTTTGGAGGTTTGCCGATCATTCCTTTTTAGAGAGGTTTTAACCTCCTCCATTTGGTTTTATCTTCCATTGTTGGACCATGAGGTTTATCTGCATGATCTTGTAAAGCTCTTCGTTGTGATTCCAACGAGCCAAAAATCATCGAAAACGGAGTCCGGATGGAAAAGATATTGAAGCTTCCGTTATCGGTTTTGCTGCAGTTTTTCCTAGGCCGGAATCTCCGGTCCTAGACCGGAAACTCCGGTCTGTGCAGGACCGGAATCTCCGGACTCAACGTTTTTCTCCAAAACTACTTTGAATCTGTTCAGCCCCTGGTGGGGGCGGAGTTTCCGGCCCTAGGGCCGGAGTTTCCACCCCTGGATGAACTTTCCGGCCCAGGGCACCGGAGAGTTTGCCCAAGACTCGGCGGTGTTGACAGTGTTCAGCCCCTGGTGGGGGCCGGAGTTTCCGGTCCCAGTAGGCCGGAGTTTCCGCCCCTGGCCGGAGTTTCCGGCCCTAGTGACCGGAAACTCCGGTGTGAAGTTTTCCTGCAACGGCTCTTTTTCGTGGGACCTATAAAAAGGCCCCTTCTTCCCCAGAGAGAGTAGCTCTTCCAAGCACGAATTTTCCCCCTCTCTCTCCTCCATTGTTGACCTTGGAAAGCTTGCCCCTCTCTCATTTCCTCCCATGATTCTTGCATATCTTTGAGAGATTTGAGAGAGGAGATCTAGATCTACATTTCCACCAATCCATCTCTCCTCTAAGTGAGGGGAACCTAGTAGATCTTGATCTTGGAGTTCTTGGTGCATCTCCTCTTTGTTCTTCCTCTCTTATTCCCCCATAAGCATTTGTTGCTTTGTTGGAATTCGAGAGTGAAGGATTTGAGCACTTGTGCTCTTGCCTTTTGCATTTGGTGCATCGGTGTGCTCTCCACGAGGATTCGTGGAAGTTGAAAGTTTGTGAGCTTGTTACTCTTGGGTCCTTGGACCCTAGACGCCTTTGTGGTGGTTGGACCCTTGTGTGGTCACTTGAAGCCGTTCGGGAGCCCCCAATCCCATTGTGGGTTGTGCCCCGGATTGTTGTTGGAGGCCGTTCGGGAGCCCCCAATCCCATTGTGGGTTGTGCCCCGGATTGTTGTTGAAAGGCTCCGGATTCCGCCTCGAAGGAATTCCGATAGTGGAAGGTGAACCAAGCCTTTGTGGTGCGGTTCATCGGAGAAGAAGGTGAAACCTTTGTGGTTGTTGAACCGTTGTGTCGGTTCACACCTCTCCAACGAGACGTACTCCCTTAACAAGGAGGAACTCGGGAATACATCCTCGTCTCCGCGTGCCTCGGTTATTTCTATACCCGAGCTTTTACTTATGCACTTTACATTGTGATAGCCTTCGTGCTTGAAGTATTCTATATTGCTATCACCTTGTTGTTTGTCTTGCTTAGCATAAGTTGTTGGTGCACATAGGTGAGCCTAGTTTATTTAGGTTGTCGGCTTGTTAATTTAAACACCTAGTTTTATTCCGCAATTAATAAGCCTAAACCGGAAAAGTTTTAAACCGCCTATTCACCCCCCCCCCCCCTCTAGGCGACATCATTGTCCTTTCACATTGTCGTTGGTGCCCTTCCCGGCAGCAACGAGCTTGGAGAAAAAAATAAGGAGGTGCCAAACGCTAATTGTGAAATTTAATAGTTATTACCGTTCTTAATCATCATTTGTTTAGTCTTAATCATACTACTAGTAAGTATACTCCCTCTGTTTATAAATAGAAGACGTTATACATGTTGTCTAGATACATACTAAAATAAGTGAACATACACAATAAAACATGTCTAAATACATTTGTATATACATGGACAAAGTGTAAAACATCTTATATTTAAAAATGAAGAGGGTATAAATTAGAAAAATGTTGGTGGAGCATGAACCGGGTTGGCCCCCATGAAGGTCCACCGATGCTTACTAGTCAATTTAGGTTTGTCCTAATTTTCTCTTTGTTTGAAATAATATTTGGCATATATGTAGAGCTGATATATAGGTATGTCTAATTTATCGTATGTGGTTATAATTACTAGTGCATATGTGATCCTACTTTCATAATTAAGATCATACCTAAATTGCTTAACATTCTAACATTAGGTCGATTGAGAAGTTTCATCTTCATGCTCATGGCAGATCTAACTAGGCTAGTTAATTAGCATGAGTTGTACATCCGACGACATTTTTTTGTTCATTAGTACGTGCACTATTGCATTAAGATCTACTGTACGTACTAATTATCATAAATTCTCCACAAGCAAAGAGTGACCACAAATCTTGTTCCCCGAGAGGTGTTCTATGGTCCACGTAGACATGCGTACGTGGTCCTACTGGGCAGCGGCATCAGGGCATGCATATGCATGCGCCGACGTACGGTACGTCGTCGCAGTGGCAGAGCAGGCTCTCATTCCCTTCTTCGTTGCACCCGCCTGTCACCTGTGACACCATCAATGTCTACACCAAAGTTACCAGTAGCATAATCGCCACCTAGATGTCACATACACTGACTGGCGGGACGGCATTTCTTCTGTCCCATTTGTCATCGTCGCAGAGGAGTTTGCCTTTGAGTGGGAGAAGGATTCAGTCGAGACAAAACTGCGCGTCGTCAGCCCACGCGCCGGACGCGACCCATGGCGACCTTGCCATAACTACTGTGTTACGCCAGGGACCACATGTCGGCGGCACTGGTTTATACACGACTCTCGAGTTACCAGAGCGGGAAGGAGCGGGAAATTCTACGTGCATCGCAGCGCTCCTCCGCTCGTCAACAGACCATGCCCACAGGCAAAGCGCTCCTCTCCTAGCATGATGGCTAGCTAGGCAATAAACCGTTGTCCCCAAACGGCTATGCACCTAGCACTATGTAGCTAGGTAGGATGCAAGATACATTTCCATCTTTCTTTTGAAACAAATATCCCTAGAAAAACCTTCCTCTATGCCCTTTATCCCTGATGGTGGCCTAGGTCTAAGAGATCATGCACCAAGTGGGGGTTGCAACAATTTGTGGAGGGAAATAAATTCTAGTGGTTCAGTTTCGTGTTCTATCTGTCGGTGCTTGTAAGTTGATGGGCGCGGATTATTTGGTTCTCGCATATTCCACGTGAGCTGATTAAAGCCGGTTACGGGTTATCGAGGGCTTTTGATGTGACCACAATATTGACGATTGTGGGTTTTTCGTGGATGTCAGGCTATACGATGTCGTTTTATAACTCGATCCCTTTCGAGTCGGGCATAAGGATGGTCCAATGTATTAATATGTTACCGAATTAGGTTTGAGATTCTAACTACATACATATACGGGTTATGTTGTTAATAAAAAATAAGTTATTAGAAATTTATTCATTTATCATGATTTTTGTTCTTATTCTTGCTTGAGTATAAACATATATACTCTTCTCTAGAAACCTAGGAGGTACTTTTTAAGAATATCCTAGATAATATTATGCTTCACATTCAAATAAGTTATAAAGCATGTTGTCTACCTTCTATTACTTTAACTTTGATATATATAAAATATTCATGTATACTTGTCAAGATAAAATGTTAACATTGGAAAGTGAATCTTCATTCTTTAAAATAATGGTCAAATATGCATACAAGATATTTTTCATGTATTAAAAAGATCATATATTTACCAATGTGACAAAATTATGTCTACTAGCAAACTTGGAATTAACGATGTGCTTTGATCATGTGTAAATATGTCGTAAACTTGTATTAATGAGAATAGATAACCCAAAAAGGGTTAAGATGCGTAAATTCGTCCTTTTCGTCCTTCACAAGTATATAAAATATTTAGAAGTTTGAAATTGCTCAATATATGAGTAAAAGTAACCACATCAAATTGCATGACGACAAACCTAACTATATCCAATCTGCTGCTATTTATAAAATATGTGCATATATGTCATCGTAAAACTTAAAATGGAGACAACTAGACACTGATAAAATCGGTACTCATCATGACATTCACGGACAACATTACTAGGCTGATTAGCTGACGTCGTACGGTGACATATATATGCTGCAATTTTTTTTTCTGAAGACGCGAAGAGGTACTATTGGTGCGGAACTTTTCCAGGCAGCATGCATCATGAAAAGGCTGCATGATCCTCACGATTATAAGTCATGCATGCCAAGTGGTACATGCGGGAGCACTGCATGCATGCAGCGATTCGATGCGCAAATGTTGTGCCCACGTATATGAGGTCAATTTGTCAGCATCGGTCTCCTGGTTGTGTTCGTTCAAATATATATATTGCCCGTCTTTCAGTTCTGATTTTTAACCGATGGGCGCATCAATTTAATATGATCTTAAATTTAGGTAGTCTCACTTTAAAATATGTTCCCTGCTGGTCCTTATCTATCAGTTTGGATTTATGGATGAACCAGTCTGTGCATCAATATATTGCCATTCTTTCCCCCCATTAACTTAGACTACTGTGTGAATTGGTCGGTGCATCAACATAATAGTGTTCTCGAATCTCGAGAATATATCATGAAATCATTAACCGTTAAAATATCTGATTATTTTGGCTTCTTTTGTAATGTAATATGGATCATGGTGTTTTGTCTGTTCGCCAACTGAAAAGACACTGTTATTCCTTTATGAAGAGGGAAATTTGAGACTCAAAATATTACCCAGGAACTATCACCTAGATCATGCGTGTTGTTGTTTTTTCAGCTTCCTTTACGCCTTTTTTTTTTTTGTCGAAGTGCGTTTGGTCGAAAGGGACGGGTTACCTCTTTTTCGTAGCTGCGTTTAACCTGGCTTTGACTTCGTTCACTTGTCCATATACTTTGTTCTCCCCTCCCTATAATGCAAGGCAGAGATCAGCCTTTTACGGCCATAAGAAAATTGTGTCACCGGGAAACAGTGCTGCAGCTAGCATTGACATATCCGAGGCACTTCGCAAGACAGTATGGTCTTTCGTGAGCATGGTATCAGATATTTCAATTCACATATGGTAATATGTAAAGCACTAATACTGAAAACAGACAAGAAATGAGATATGATAACACGATGATCTTACTGCTAGACTAGACACTGACCCTGGTGCTTGCACTTTGCTGCAGCCCCTGTTTTGTGTCAGGTTAAAAGCCCTTGTCAATTGTCATGTGAAAATTAATGCGGCCAGGGTCGAGCGACACCGTGGATATAGATCATGTTTTTTTGTCAGCGTAATACATTAATCACCCAGGGCAGGTCAACTGAGCGGGGAAGACGATTTCGGCCCTGTAAGCGCTGTTAATGGCACTGTGGGCTTTCTTTGTACCAAGAGCCTGTGAGGCAAATGGCAGCCCAGAAATAAATGGACTCCATGAGAAATATACTCTGGGACGGAACGCGGCAACTAGGAATTCGCGTGGTAAGCGCTGGGACGGACTGTGCTTCTTGGGTCGGTGTGGCTGCCATATATTTGAACATTGTCCAAATTTAAAAATGATCAGAATTTGAAAATTGTTCAACTAAAAATGTTCAAATAGAAATATTCATAATTGAAACGTTTAGATTTTAAAAACATTATAATTTCAAAAATATAGAGAAAAGTAAATCTTAAAATTGTTTAGATTTAAATGCTCCAATTGTACATTACCTTTTTTATTGGGCCACATTTGTTGAGGCCCATGAGGGGCTTCCTTCAGGCGGCGGGTGCAGGTAGTGTCGCTCACGACGCGATATAGGATCTCCTCTTACCACCTGACGATGGTTCCCTCTAAATAAAATACCTAGGCTCAACCCATTTAGTTTCATAGATTGTTCGCTATTGTGTCGAAATCAATGTGAAATGCCGACTTTTGAAAAAGTTATCTCAAATGTTCAAACTGATATCGTGTACCTTATGGAGTGAGTCGTTCTTTGCTTTGCTCACCGCTTTCATAGCGTCAAGCCCTCCCCCCTGAGACTTTTGAACATCGCTGCTAAACTTTACAACCACCTCTACATATATGGCGTCTAACAATAGTATGTTTACATGCACATCCAAAATTCACATACAAAAATCGCATTTTTGCAGGGGCTTTGAAATTTGCCTCAAAAAGTAATATTTTTTAATGGGGTAATTAAAAAATTGCCCCTAGAGTTTATCGTGACATAGTGTGTGGATCGACAGGTTTCTGTAGTGTACTGTGTTCAAGCTTATCTTCAAGCAATACACCAAAATGATATAGTCGGCTAACATTTTCTTCCAAAACGTTTAGCACCTATTTATATTAACTACTGTATTTAGCATCGCTAATTTGGCACACATATACTCACTGGCTAGTTACAAATTTCTGAAGAGAAACTTACAAGTCGATCAATGGGCAAAATAATTGGCAGCCAATAAATATTAAATACATGGTCAAAGAAAAGCCTCTACTCCACATAGAAAAGCTAGCACCACGTCCAATAGAAAATCAATCAATCGCCACTCTTAGCACAATCAACAAAAACCCCTCGATCGATTGATGGCGCCATGAATATGTCTATATCCACCGGTCATGCGACCCTGCAGTTGGCCCTGATCTTTCCGCTGCTGCCGGTGAGCACGCCGACGTAGCCCATCTTGACCATGGCTGCGGCGAAGTCGCTCTGGAAGGTGGCCGGGTCGTTGGCGTAGGTGACCACCTGTAGTGCGGTGTTGCCGTCGCTGAGCAGCGCCTGGTCAGAGGCGAGGAGGCCCCGGTTGGCCATGACGCCCTTGTAGAACCCTTCGTCGAAGGAGTTGGGGGTGACGGCGTCCATGGGCACGAGCGCGCCCGGTGCGCCGCACTGCTGCGCCAGCTGCGCGACGTAGCCAGGGTCCATGGTCGGGTCCGGCGCTGTCGGGGACGGCGACTGCAAGCGGCTGCTGAAGGAGCTGCAGTGCGAGCCGCCGATGGTGTGCGCCCCCGACAGTGTCACCATGTCCTTCTGGTTGAGCCCCTTGGAGGCGAAAATCTTGGTGAGCTGGTTCACGTTGGGCGTCGGGGGTGGCAGGTTGCCGCCGGTGTCCTGCGCTCGTGACACGCTCCCGTCTCTCCGCCCTGCCGGAACCTGGTAGCCGTTCCCGCCGGTCTGCATAAACAAGATGATATGCATATGCTGATGAGTAAGAAACGAACTTTCTTTTCTTTTCTTCTCACAACTGGCATGTAGGTGCAACTATGCAGCATCTTCTCGCCACGCCATGTGCATAGAGAAAAGTTGCTAGGGGACACAGATCGTGTATACTTTAGTTTAGTAATTAGCCTACTACGTGCTGGCCTAGCTTTACTTAGATTAGATTCAAATCGCATATGATCATGCCTGGTGTTCGATGATGTTAAGTGAGGTGACGGGTAATTAAGTAACAAGGATTGACCGGGGGTAATAAAGTAATAACAAATGGATTTACACGCGCGCGTGTACGTACCAGCGCGATGCTGTCTCTGGCGGCGAAGGCGAGTATGTCGGCGCAGGAGACGACGCCGAAGCAGGCCTGCTCCACGCGTGCCTTGATCCGGTCGATCACCTCGAACCCGCGCAGGCTCTTGTTCGGGCCGGCGTCCTTCTCCGCCGTGTTGCCTCTGGTGGAGTCGATCAGCACCGACGCCTCGCACCCTTTGACGAAGCAGTCGTGGAAGTGGAGGCGGAGGAGGCCGGCGGCGAGCCCCGGGTTGGTGGACACCGCCTTGCTCACCTCCTGCTGCACGATGATCTCCGCCGCCGGGCACGAGCTGTCGTAGAACCCCACCCGCAACTGCGCGCGCACTCCCGTCGACGCCATCAGCAGCACGTAGCAGGAAACCACCGCCATCACCCGGGCCACGAAGCACGCCTCACCGCCCCGTCTCATCTGCACCACCGCCATTGCCGCTACTCGCTCCGGCCGGCACTGTCACTCTCTTTATACACTGGCAAGCTATATTCTTCTTGCTTAAGGAAGACGGCCGGGGAGTGTGTTAAATAGCAGTGTAGAAGGAAATAATTAAACACCGGAGAGATTAAGGGAATCTCGACGGATTGGCGGTGCATGTGCGCGCGGAGGGAGAAAGGGTTGGTACGTAGTGGAAAGATGTGGTGGAGCGATTGGGGGTCGGGGCTGGGCATGGCCGGCTTTGCTTTTCTGCTATGATTGGTGCCAATGGAAAAGGCGGCGAGATCTGTGGTACACTGGTACTCTAATGTTTTCACCTGCGCGCAGATGCAAGCCATGGACTCGGCAGGTCAGGAGCTGCGTCCGTATGCATACCATTTTGCGATGAAGATGAAATGGTGATTATTTCTGCATCTTGATCACGTAACACGAGTTCACGACTTCGTTGTCTGTCTGTCAGCGATGGTATATCGGGACGGATCATGCATGCCTGAACTGAACTAAGAGATTAGCGCATACTTTGGGTTCATGCATGTAGGAGAGGATCTAGTTTTTGCAAAGACTGAAGTGTGACATTTTTTTTGCAATGACTGAAGTGTGACATGACATGTAGTCTCCTTTATGCTTGGCAATTAAGCCCTGTCTGAGCTGGTAGTCTGTTTCATCTCCCAATTGAGTTATACGTATCTGTTATTAGTAAGCTAAGCTTAATCATTGAGGCCTCGTTGCATGCTGGATCCAGTTGCTCAATCTTCTTATATAATGACGTTCAGAATTGTCCAATGAGCACCTTTACCCAGTTTAGATGCAACTACTGTCTGTTTGTTTTCTTCATGTCGCAAAGGGTCTACGGACGCATCGGATACACACGGCATTCGTAGCTAGCAAAGTCTGATTCCTGACAGGCAAGCTCCTGTGTTAGTGTAGAGATGCAAAATCGCAAATGCGCCACAGCTAGAAAGAATCCAGCAGGTCTCAAATGAACAGCTGGCCGCTCAGTTCATAGAAATTCAGTAAGCCGATTAGAAGCCGATTCCGCCGGCTAGCGAAAACAAATGGTGGCACTCGGGCAGTCGAGCTTAACCATGGAGCAGAGAAGCTAATTTTAGGTAGGTATAGCTAGGAGTAGTTGTTTTATCAGATGTGTATAAGTTTCAGGGAGTTCGAAGAGAGTGTACTGCAGACGATCCAAAGACAAGTAAGGCCCCTACATTTACGGGAAGATAAGAATGTTAGTTAAGCCATACGTTTTCACCAAGAAAACAGAAGTACAGATCGACTGACTGATCTGTCGTGCACATGGAGATCCTGCGTGTTTGGTAGATCGAGCTCATGTGGTGACAAGATTATGTGGACTCTGGCCGTCTTGAGTTACTTTTTGACCTAGGAACCAACTGCGTCGGGGCGAAGTTGGATCGAAGTGTTTAATAAGCCATTCCTCTCGATGGATATAATACGTGAATATTCCTGAAGAAACATATGGCTGTTTGGCCAATAATGCTACACCTACGGACGGAAGAGGTTACGGAGAAGTCTACGTGCTGACGAGTCTTAAGACGTGGAGCCAACGTGCAACAGACACTGCTCTCTTCCTTGGAAGTTAAGGGAAAATATTCTCACGCATAGATCCCCAATCCCATCTATGTGGCGTGGGCGACTGCGAGTATCGTTCTGGTCAGCAGCAGCAGGGTGAGCTCGTTGTCAAAGGCAGCGATGAGTCCTTGCACGTACACGGCGGGGCGGTAACGCTCTTTGTGGCACATCGTGGCGGCGAGCTGCTGGACGGCTCATTGTACAGGCGGCGTGGCAAGATTCTGCCATCAACGTGACTGAAAGAATGAGGCGGCGGTGCTCTGGCCATGAAAAGAACGACGGCAGCCTGAACTGTCGTTCAATTTCTTAGTCAGCTGGAGTACTGGTTGCGGCCGGGAGCAACAGCAAAGCGCCAGAGCCCAGAGGCATCATGATCGGCCGAGACGAGCAAGCCGGCTGGCGGCGCTGGCCCGGCAGGGATCAGGCGAAGGCATTCACCGGCATCAATTCCATGATCATACGGGGCGCTGGTGAAGACGAGAGGCCGATTTCGACAGCGACGCATTGAGTCCCTGGAAGATTACGGCGAGAAACCAGAGCCTCCATTATCTTTCCTTTTCCTAAATTGCTGGCTGTCGAGGGTCCACGTATCCCTCCACATCAGCGCGTAGCCTTTTGCCGTAAGTTTTTTGCCCGTAGGTGTAGCATTACTGCTGTTTGGCTATGTAAGCACTGCGTTAACTGAATGTACTGGAAGTAAGGATGGCAGAAAACAGGAAGGTTCTGGCGCAAGCAAAACGAAAGCAATGTGAACTGTTTTATGCTAAACCGGCTGATCTCTTGGAATCTTGTGAGTAGCCTTACCTTTGACATGCTGTCATGGATGATCATTCATCAGCCTCTTTTCTTCTGAACAGAGAAGCATCAGCTTTCCGATCCCACAGGTTCATGACGATTAGATTAGGCTTATGAGGTTGTCTGCTCGGCCTAGCTTAGCAGCAGCACATGGCAAAAGTTGGAAGGCGCGTACGGGTAAGCCGTTGGCCATGGGTGCCGAGAGCGACTGCCTCGCCGGGCGCAGAGACGGATTTTGCTGTCCGAATTGCAGTTTGCAGCGTGTGTGTATTCAATTCACACGGTCACTCATAGCGGGCAGGAGCTGGAACCTGCCGCTATGTACACCACCGCGCGCGCCTCGACGGGTAGACTAGGCTAGCGGAAATTAAAATTTTCTACAACATCATCGAAGAAACTGGTCATAGGTCACTGAGATTACCGCTAGACGCGTCCGGCGTCGGTTTTCCACACTCCTGCGCCGACACTGCCAATCTTTGCGGGGACGACGGCGAGGGATGATCTGCACCAATCGGTCGTAGATTCATGGAAGGACTTTTTGACTCTAAGGTTTCAAATTGATCGAGAAATGAGCCTCCGTTCAAGCAAGAGGATTCGATCTCAACACAATGCGGATGACACCCAGTTGGGTAGTGCCATGGCATTAGCTGATCAGCGCGACAACCCTCAAGGTACTACAACCTTCTCCCTACTTTTTTTCGAACTAGCAAGGTGGCCCTCACATAAGGGCATCATCTTTAGTGTATCGAAATTCTTACCTTTTTGTCTTATTAGATGTTTTTCTCTTGTTTATTCTTTTTGTTGAAATGTAAAGAATATCTTAGATTATCTTAGATAATCTAAATTTGCGAGGGCATCATCTTTAGTGTATCGAATTTCTTACATTTTTGTCTTATAAGATGTTTCTCTCTTGTTTATTCTTTTTGTTGAAAGGTAAAGAATATTTTAGATAATATAAAATTGTGAATCAATAATTTTGACGTTTCATTTTGTATAATTATATAGATAAGATGTAATATAAAGTTATTATAGAAAATAAATTGATGTTGTTTCTATTTCTCACAGTCACATTTTTTTTGAAATTTTCTCACAGTCACGTGTTTATTCAATTAGATGGGGCATTATCTATAATTGGTTGAAAGAGTTTAAAAAATAAAATAAAATTATAGTTTCACTGTGTCATATTATTTCCTATAATGTGACAATAAAAATTTGTTGTACAATTATCGCAAAGGTTTTCGTAACCAAAATATCACGGATGCGTATAACATATTTGACAATCTAAATTTTGTGGGAAAATATATCATATCATATTTTGAAACACCGATGTAAGCGTATTGGAATAAGAATTGTGACTATATATGTTGCAACATGCATATACATTGCACCTGAATATATAATTTTTTTAACTATCAATTTTGTTAGGTGCATTATTATTCATCAATAGTCATCCAATTTTATGAGTGTTTTGTTTCTTGAAATTGGGACACTTTCATTGATTTTTGTCTTGGGCCATTGATTATAGTTCTTAACTCAAGTTAAGCATGCATCACTTGTGTGGAGTATTTTTTGCACATATTGAGTGTAATGATTTTGAGTAATAAATTTTAATTCGAGAAAATGAGAAATTTTTTATTCAAAACTCTGGCACAGTAATAACTTTAAATGTATCCATCAAATAATTAAGGATTTTTTTTCCGAAAATACCCACACTAAAAATTTTTACTTACAGCAAAATGCAAAATACTTGAAAGTCTCATAACGGTGTAGATCTACACAAATTTCAAATCCATTTCTTATAATTATAAATTAAATATAACTTCAAATATACGCACTAGAAAAAAATATGAACACATATTAGAATGACCACAATAAAACAAACTAATTACTCATGGAAAATGCAAAACATTCGCATGTTTCAAAATCGTGGTACATTTAGACAGATTTCAAATCCATTTCTTTAACTCATAGATTGAATTTGATAAATGCCCATATATGATGTCTTCCATTTAATTACAAACTTACTATAATATTTTACACCGTGATAATACTTCTTCTAATGACAAACGTATATCGAATTCCCTTCTACTTTTACTTCTCACATGCTTACCCCTACACATAAAAAAATTACACCTCTTTCGAAATAAAATCCAAAAAATATCAGTGTTTTAGTAACGTTATGTTCTATTTACAATCATTACATATATAAGACACGGGTGCGGCGTGTCGCCACGCCTTATTGCCTAGTTCTTAATAAAGCAGCTAGTTTAACAGAAGATTTGAAGGATGTGTGTTTTTCTGGAAACTTGGAAGATCACTAGGATTTTCCAGTTTTAGTAGACCTAGTTAGAAATAGTCGGAAGAGAAAAGATTATTCTTGCTCGAATAAAAGAAGGATTGCTAGAATTTAGATTGAAGCTAAAATTAGAGATTCATGATTTAAAAGGTTTTTTTTGAAATCGCGAGGGTTTTCGTGACCCAACGAAACATTTTTTTTCAGGAGACAATTCAAGAGAAAAAGTTAGATTTCATAGCCTTATCGGAAACTGCCTTATCAGAGACTGGAAGATCTAATTTCACGACTTCTTTTTTTAATCATTTAGCAAATGGATTAGTTTTTCATGGTTTTGACTACCGCCGAGAGGCCAATCGGGAGGCATGCTCGTTGGGGTCAATACAACCACTACTCAAGTTAATAAAATGGACGCGTGCGATTTTTGCATAAAGCTGAAACTTTAATTGAAACATGACGGGTTTCAGTTGGTGTTGATATATGTGTATGAAGCTGTATCAAAAGAAAATGGATATGGTAATCTTTAGAATTGATTTTGAGAAAAGCGTACGATAAGGTCAAATGACCTTTCCTCCAACAAACATTGTGTATGAAAGATTTTTCACCAAAATGGTGTGAGTGGATTATGCAATTTGTTAAGAGAAAAAGTATTGTAGTGAGAGTAAATAATGACATAGGTTATTTCGAAACCAAAAAAGGTCTAAGACAAGGATATCCTTTATCCCCCATGCTTTTCAGTTTTGTTGCCGATATGCTGGATATTCTTATCGCCAGTACAAGTAGACGGTCTCATCCCTTATCTGGTTGAACGCGGCTTGTAAATATTACAGTACGCGACGATGCTATCTTCTTATGGAGCACGATTTGCATAAGACATTAAATATGAAACATATATTATGTATCTTTGAACAACTTTCGGGGATAAACATCAATTTTCATAAAAGTGAGAGTTTTTGTTTCGGCAACGCAAAAAAGGTGGAAGAACAGTACAAACAAATTTTTGGTTGTGGACTGGTTCTCTATCGTTCAAATATCTTGGGATCTCGATCCATTATAGAAAACTTTGAAATTCTTAATGGTACCCAGTTGAAAGTCGTTTCAAAGTCAAACTAGGATGCAGGAGAGGGAATATGTTGTCTTTTGGAGATCGATTGGTACTTGTTAATTCGGTATTACCAAGTTTATCAATGTTTATGTTATCTTTTTGGAAATACCTAAAGGGGTAAGAAAAATATTAGATTTCTATAGATCACGGTTTTTCTGGCAGAGTCATGAAAATAAACGCAAGTATAGGTTGACTAGGTGGAATATCATTTGCCGCCCAAAGGATCAGGGCGGGGTGGTGTGGAAGTGTTAGAACTAAATAATAAATGTGTACTGAGTAAATGATTGTAGAAACTTTTAAATGAGGAAGGGATTTGACAGGAATTTCCGCAGAACAAATACCTTCAGAGCACAACTTAAGGAAATGTTGAGTTGCAACCAAATGACTCACCATTCTGGAAAGGCCTTATGAGGGTCAAAGAGGATTTCCTTCATAGAGGTTTTTTCCGAGTTGGTAATGGAGAAGTAACGAGGTTTTGGAAAGATACTTTGTTGGGAAATTCTCCGTTAAAGGATCAATATCCATCATTATATAATATTGTGCAACATAAGCATGTGTCGGTACATACTACTATGATGCATAATGCACCCCCGTTAAATATGAGTTTTAGAAGAACTCTTTCTGGTAATAAATGGGACATGAGGTCTCATTTATGTTTGTGGTTGATGGATAATACCTTGAATGAACTTCCTCAGTGAGGGTACCCGGTGCGATCCAACCAGCAAGTACCACCCGTGGCACATGGCAAAGCCCACAAACATAGCCCGACATGGAGGCCCATCGAGCATAGTTTGCGACGGTTTAGGCTTTTCTTACCTGTAAACCTAATCGGTTGCAAACTCCCGATACCCAGCCTCTAATTATATAAAGGCTGGGAGGGCCGTCGATCTAGGTCAACCTATTATGGAGAAACCACAACACTAGGCGTGGGGCGAAGATTGACGACATCCGATGTGCCGGGAGCAAACGGGAATGGTTGTCGCGGCCTGCGTTCTTGGACGGGACACATGTGCTCGTTTGTCCCTCAGACTTCCCTTTTTGCCGATCCTTCGCTCGTAGGTCTTCTTATTTTCAAAAAATGATC
Source organism: Poa annua (assembly GCA_026929855.1). Taxonomy (NCBI): domain Eukaryota; kingdom Viridiplantae; phylum Streptophyta; class Magnoliopsida; order Poales; family Poaceae; genus Poa; species Poa annua. Next base: position 69,066,622 of record CM049431.1, on the reverse strand, counting down.
GTCGTAAAATATCAGGTCCATTTGACGTTGTTTGGGTTTCTGAAGTTCAAAAATATGCAAAATAGGGTTTTCTTGGTCCGTAGAGTTAATTCCAAATAAATGGGAAAACTGTGAATTATCCCCAAAAATCATTAGAAAACATTAGTATAACCCATATATGATACAAATATGTTTGAATATTTTGTACTTTACTACTATGTTGGATATCAAGAATGATTACAATTTCTAGACAAAGTTAAATGATTCATTCTTAAAGGAGTAGCAATATGCAAGGTAGATTATAAAGTGATATATATCTCATATACAATGTAAGAATGTCCAATAAGAATTCACAAAGTGTAACATAGAAGAAAGAATTATGGACCAAATGTATGCAAAGTGCAATAGTAAAACAAAAAGTAAAAAGATCCAATAATAGTCAAAGAGTATTCTTCTAAAATCCGAATCTAAAAGTGGACACTTTTGAGAGATAGATAATAACCATAGATTAATCAAGTAAAAGTTCTATATAGCTTCCAAATGCTTTCCTTAAGTTTATATTTGTAACATGGTATTCATTAGTGTTGAGCCCCATTGCCCCATCATGAGCATCTTAAATGATTAAAGTAAATGTGAGAGCAAGTATGGCTTATATGCTTGACCAACTACAAGTAAGTTGAGTGTCTCATGCCCCCTGAATACGAGTACCTACACCACATGCTACTCAACTTTGGTCCTAAAATAAGTTCATGTCATTGTAAGTATAAAAGTTTCAAATTAACAAGAGTGTCAACGGATGTACCTCTTTCCATGGCATGGAGAAGTCCATTGAGAGAGGTTCTCCATGCTAAAATGACAAGACAAACATACCATGAACATCTCAGCAATTATATAGTAAGACCTGTCCATATCTCTTATGACAACAGTCTCTTATGATAACCTATCCACATCATATACATACCACTTGATTTATATTGAGTTTCCACAACGAACTTTCACAATCCTATCAAGTTATCATATCCTATTCTTCAATTACTCCTATAATTTTCATGTGTATCTCACTCGGAATTGGTAATTATTGCTTTGGTATTTATTTGGTTGTCATTTGCTATTGTTACAATGAGTAGGAAGTGACGTTGTTGGACATGTATGATCAACTTACTGAAGAACGTGATATAATCATCTTATTGAAAACATGGATATAATCAGTTTATTGAAGAAGAAGGATTCATCAACGAAGGCATTCCCCCCTCTCATGTTTTATCCAATGTTTCTACAAGGGGCATTATTTTATTATTTTACAATTATGCATGTCATTTTATTCCATTTACTGGCGTGTCGATTGACACACCAGCCTGATCCACTTGTCCTGTTATACTTGTCACCCTGAGTAGAAATTATGTAGTAATTATGTAGAGTAGAAACGCTTAGCCATGCTTAAATATCAGTAGAATATCTCTATCTTACCTCTTCAGAGGAATTTGTTGACCCTTGGGTCACAAACATCTTACTGAGTTCAATGAGCTTGGCCGATGAGCCGTTGTTTCTCCCCCTACTCTCCCATCTACTCCGGGTGAAACATACCATTTAATACTGGTGCGGGCAAATGATGAACCAACATTGGAGAAACGATTGGCTGCCTTTCACAAACTGAAGAGGCAATCCGTCGTCCGTGCCGTATAAGGGACCTATAAGTCTTGGATTTGAAGATGGTGATCACCTTGCAACAACATGGGTTCTAGCTTGGTTAAGTAAGTTAGTCAGACTTTGATGTCAATGTCGTCGTACACTGATGAGGTGTCTGGCTATGGGGGAACCTTCGACACAGATGGGGGACCAGTCCGGGGACATACTCTCAATTCCGGCGCAATACCTGGTGGGCATGTCACATCTTTGGAGGATCTAGCCAAAATACCTCGTCACGAATTCCCTATTGCTATACTAGCGACGACTGGTCGCATTGATGGTGAGTTTGTGACATGTGGTGAAAGTGTACCACCTCTGCGGAGTGTAAAACTATTCGAATAATCGTATCCACCCCTATTATGAAATTCTATGGAGAATGTGAGGTGTCGAGAACACTCACTTTGATCAGAAATACTACACTGAATAAAAAACTTGTTTTGTCTAAAATTGTCTTATATATCAAAACTATTATGTTATTGCAAATAAAATTGGTTTTTATGCAAGAGAATCATATAGCCTCCCTTTGAGGCCACATGTAGCTATAATAGGTTTGCATGACGGGGCATGCTGAGTACATTATTATGTACTCGTCGCATTGCTTTGTTGATTTATTCAGAGCACGACAAAGAAGGAGAAGACTACGACTATGATGATAATGCTTAAGAGTGATGCCTCATGTACCATATCGACTACCTGTGGCTGAGATGGTGTCACTTTGCATTTATATTTTCCTGAGCTTTCTGATTGAAATAAATGTCACACGACATTTAACTATTACTATTCAAACTATGTAATTTTGAATATTCTTTAATAATATCATTTTGCTGTGTTGTCAACATTGATTTTAGGATTGACATGATTACACAGGGGTCTTAAAGTGTAATTTTGGTCCTCACAGTGGTGCTTTGTACGAGAAAACAAAATCAATGTTCATTATGGCAACAAACATATCCAAAATTAGCACTATTTTTTAAACGGAGCGCCACACATGTAATTTTTATTACCAAACTTTGCAAACACTAACATTTTTTCCCCTTTTCAGATTGTTTTGAAGCATTTTCATTTTTTTTTCAGTTTTGAAAGCGGGCAGGAGCACGTGTTAACTCGGAAGTAAAAGGGGAGTTTCGCCACTTATGCTATTGTATATGTCCCTATGGTAGATTTGAAGGGGATCGAGTGCAGAAAATAAAAAATTTACTAGCAACGATATCCTTAAAACATGCCAAGATCTATTGTATGCAGATATAGTAGTACGAACGGAGATCAGAATACATACCCTTGTAGACCGAAAGCGGAGATTACGTTCCCGCACAAACGTTGTCGATGAAGACCGACGAAGCCGACCTCAAGGTCGTGTAGAGTAAGAAGACCTCCGCGCACCGCTAGCGCAGCACCTCGCAGGGCGTTACACACGTACGGTGGAAACGATGACCTTCAAAGCTACAGTCCAGGACGAGCAGCGGATGACTTGGACCGGAACATCAGCAACGGAGCAACGGACTATGATGGAAGAGATCCCCCTCTCAACTCGGCGCAACTCCGACAAAGGGAATCACGAAATCGAGAGAGAATGGGGAATTAATTGGTGAATTAGAAGGCCATGGGTGCCCCTCTATATATAGGCTCTCAGGGGGGAGCCAACCTCCTCACCAGGCAATGTGGGACTGGGTGCGGCGGCCCCCTAGTGGGCCTCTTGGCCCACTTGGGTCGGCCCCCAAGCCCCCCACCGAATTCCCCTAGGGAATTTTCCGCTCTTGGGCCTTCTTTTGACCAGAAGGCCCATTTCGGGAAATCAGACTAAATAAATTCGAAAATAAATATATAAAATCATATTTAGACATTAATTACACTAATTAATATCAAACATATTATATAATTTATTCTAGCTCCGAAAAACTCTTTCGTCGCTGCCCGATCTCCATCGGACCTCTCCCGGGACGTTCCCGATGATCTCTTTCCTTTCCGGTTGTCTTGTCAAAACCCCTTAAGTGTGTTACCCTAGCGGTTCGATATAATAACATACATGATCGAGACTCCTCTCCGATCAATGACTAATTCGTAGGCCTGGACCCCATGAATTTATCCCTGTGATATAACGAATGACTTTCATTTATCAAACCTGGACGTAAAGTCTTAAACCTTTTGCCATGGCGATACTTAGCGTGTCCGAGCGTCGTTCATAAATATCTGCATATCTAGCTTGACCTCGTTACCGACAATGCTATCTTCTACTCGTCTATGATTTCATGTCTCCGTGACCTAGTCACATGCTTGCAAACTCATTAGACATAATCTCACCGAGTGGGCCCTAGAGTATCTATCCTGCTATACGGACTGGCAAATCCCGCTCTTGACCCCTCGTCTCAACTACTCCTTTCCGATACCAAAAAGTATCATCGTTATTGTCATACTAATTAAGATACGACGTTTGGCGCAATCAAAGTATCTTTCAGGAATAACAATAAGAGTTGGTCTCACGGTCAAAGGCGTAATGACTACGTCCTACAAATATGGGTATGTCCATCACATCGTTCTTTAACGATATGACTTCCATTGTCGACTGACACCATGCCCTATGATCGGGAAACCTCGATCATCGATCGCGCAATGAAACTAGTCTTAGTAGAGGCTACTAGGGACTTGATTGTTTACGCATCACACCCGTATTAATGTTTCCGCTTTATACGGTTATAGCATGACACAAAAAACATATTATAAACAAACGAGATACGATAAAGAAATACACTTTATTAATTGCCTCTAGGGCATATCTCCTTCAGTCTCCCACCTGTACTAGAGTATAAATTAATCTAGATTACAACTTGGTAAAAGCTTAACACCCATATCTAACTGGTGTTTTCATGCTTGTCAAGCGGGAGAGGCTTCGTTAGAGGATCTGCCACATTCATATCCATATGCACTTTGTAAATTTTCACATCGCCTCCTTGTACGTACTGTGGTATCACATGTAAGCGTCGGAGAATGTGTTTGGCGGTGGAATGAGACCTTGGCTCCTTGGCGTTAGCAATGGCACCCGTATTGTCGCAGAAGAGGATCACGGGGTCTTGCACGCTCGGGAACACTCCAAGTTCAATGATGAACTTCCTTAGCCACACAGCTTCATTCGCGGCTTCGCAAGTAGCAATGTACTGCGACTCCATTGTAGATTGTGCGACGATGGGTTGCTTCCCACTTATCTAACACACGTCGTCTCAATTCACCTTGAACACATAACCTGTCTGTGACTTAGATTCATCGGGGTCTGAGCAGAAACTTGCATCCACGTAACCTGTTACGCCAAGTTCTTCATCGCAGCCACCATAGACAAGAAATATTTCCTTTATCTTATTGGGATACTTAAGAATGCTCTTAACATCAATCCAATGCGCCATTCCAGGATTATTCTGCAACCGGCTTGTCAAACTTAGAGCTAATGCCACATCAGGTCTAGTACTTAACATTGCATACATAATCGATCCTATGGCTGAAGCATAAAGATGTTTAGTCATATCAGCCTTATCTTGTTCCGTTACCGGACATTGTGCCTTTCGCAATGTTTTATTCTTGATAACCGGCAGAGAACCCTTCTTTGCCTTATCCATACCGAAACGCTTCAGTATTTTATCAAGATAAGTACTCTGACTCAACGCTAATCGACGTCTTGATCTATCACGATAGATTTTCATGCCTAAGACGTATGCAGCTTCTCCTAAGTCCTTCATCGAAAATTTACTGTTTAAATAATCCTTCACGCTATTCAGAAGTTCCACATCATCCCCAATCAGCAATATGTCATCTACATATAGTGCTAAGAACACAACCGAGCTCCCACTCATTTTCTTATAAATGCAGGTCTCTTCCAAATTTTGGGCAAATCCAAAACCTTTGATTACCTCATCAAAGAGAAGATTCCAGATCCGAGATGCTTGCTTCAATCCATAGATGGATCGCTGAAGCTTGCATACCTTGTTAGCATTTCCTGGATCGACAAAACCTTCCAGTTGTACCATGTACAACTCTTCCTCAATGTTTCCATTTGTGAAGGCTGATTTGACATCCATCTGCCATATTTCATAATAGTAATAGGCAGCAACTGCTAACAAAATCCGAATAGACTTCAGCATCGCTACCGGTGAAAAAGTTTCATCGTAGTCAATCCCATGAACTTGTCGGAAACCTTTTACGACAAGCCGAGCTTTATAGACGGTCACATTACCATCAGCATCATTCTTCTTAAAGATCCATTTATTCTCGACGGCCTTGCGCCCTTCGGGAATATCCATCAAAGTCCACACTTTGTTATCATACATGGATCCTATTTCAGATTTCATGGCTTCTAGCCATTTCTCGGACTCTAGACTCGCCATTGCCTCCTTGTAGTTCGTAGGTTTGTCTTCTTCAATTAACATGACGGTGCAAACCATATTGCCATACCATTCTGGTGCGATCCGAGATCTACCATACCTACGAGGTAGAATACTTTTCTCGACAGTTTCTCCCACTCCATCCGCGGAGGACGTTTCCGGAATAGCTTCCGTTGCACCACTCGGAATTTCGAGTTCAGGATCAACGATCTCATCGAGGTCTACCTTCCTCCCACTTACTCCTTTCGCGAGAAACTCCTTCTCTAGAAAGGTACCGCTCTTCGCGACAAACGTTTTGCCCTCAGCTTGGTTGTAGAAGGTGTATCCTACGGTTTCCCGCGGATATCCTACAAAGACGACTTTCTCCGACTTCGGTTCGAGTTTGTCGGGCTGTAGTTTCTTCACATACGCCTCACAACCCCAAACCTTCAGAAACGATAACTTAGGCTTCTTGCCATACCATAATTCATACGGTGTCGTTTCAACGGATTTGGACGGATCCCTATTTAAAATGAATGCGGCTGTTTCTAACGCGTAACCCCAGAAGGATACGGGCAAATCGGTAAGAGACATCATAGATCGGACACTATCCAATAGAGTACGAGTACGTCGCTCGGACATGCCGTTACGTTGCGGTGTTCCAGTAGGCGTAAGTTGAGGCACTATGCCACAACTCTTAAGATGTGTGCCAAACTCAAAACTCAAATACTCGCCACCACGATCGGATCGGAGGTGCTTGATTTTCTTGTTAAGCTGATTTTCAACTTCACTTTGAAATTCTTTGAACTTTTCAAAAGTTTCAGACTTGTGTTTTATCAAATAGATATAACCATATCTACTCAAGTCATCTGTGAACGTGACGAAGTAACGATAACCATTGCGTGTCGAAACGCTTATTAGTACACACACATCTGTATGTATGATCCCCAATAAATCCGAAGCCCGGTCAAAAAAACCTTTGAACGGTGTCCTGGTCATTTTGCCCATAAGGCATGGTTCGCATGTATCGAGGGATCCAAAATCCGACGAGTCCAAAAGTCCATCGGAGTGGAGTTTCTTCATGCGCTTTATACCAATATGACCGAGACGGTAATGCCACATATACATGGCGGTATCATCACTACACTTAATCCGTTTGGCTTCTATGTTATGGATATGAGTATTACGATCGAGATTCAACAATAATAAACCATTACTCTCGGGAGCATCAACATAAAATATATCATTCATATAAATAGCATAATTTCTTGATACTGATTTAAATGAATAACTGTCTTGTAACAGGCAAGACCCACTTATAATGTTTGAAGGGGATCGTGTGCAGAAAACAAAAAATTTCCTACCGATGATATCCTAAAAGCATGCCAAGATATATTCTATGCAGATATAGTAGTACGAACGGAGATCGGAATACGTACCCTTGTAGACCGAAAGCGGGGATTACGTTCCCGCACAAACGTTGTCGATGAAGACCGACGAAGCCGACCTCAAGGTCGTGTAGAGGAAGCAGGCCTCCCAGTACCGCTAGCGCAACACCTCGCAGGGAGTCGCACACGTACGGTGGAGACGACGGCCTCCGAAGCTCCAGTCCAGGACGAGCAGCGGAAGACTTGGACCGGAACACCAGCAGTGCGGCAGCGGGCTATGGTGGAGGAGATCCCCTTGCTCTACTCGGCGCGGCTCCAACTTGGGAACCACGAGATCGAGAGAGAAATCGGGAATTAATTGGGTGAATTAAAAGGCTGGGGGTGCCCCTTCTTATATAGGCTCCCAGGGGGAGCCTACCTTTCCAGCCAGGCAATGTGGGACTATCCCACACAGCCTGGTTTGGCCAAGGAGGTGCGCCGGCCCCCTGGTGGGCCCCATCTGGCCCACCTAGGCCGGCCTCCCAGCCCCCACCGAATTCCCAAGGGGGTTCCCCCCCCTCTTGGGCCTTCTTTCGTCCGGAAGGCCCATTTAGGGAAATCTGCCTTAATAAATTTGAAAATAAATATATAAAATCATATTTGCATATTAATAACACTAATTAATATCAAACATAATATATATAATTTTTCCTAGCTCCGAAAACTCTTTCGGTGCTGCCCGATCTCCATCGGACCCCTCCCGGGACGCTCCCGGTGATCTCCTTCCTTTCCGGTTGTCTTGTCGAAACCCCTTAAGTGTGTTACCCTAGCGGTTCGATATAATATCTGGTATGATCAAGACTCCTCAATGATCAACGACTAACTCGTAGGCCTGGACCCCATGAATTAATCCCTGAGATATAACGAATGACTTTCATCTATCAAACCTGAACGTAAAGTCTTAGACCTTTTGCCATAGCGATACTTAGCACGTCCAAGCTTTGTTCCATAGATATCTCCATACCTAATCCCGACCTCGTTACCGACGACGCTATCTTCTACTCGTTCATGATCTCATGTCTCCGTGACCTAGTCACATGCTTGCAAGCTCATTAGACATGATCTCACCGAGTGGGCCCGAGAGTATCTATCCTGCTATGCGGACTGGCAAATTCCGCTCTTAACCTCTCGTCTCAACTACTCCTTTCCGATACCCAAAAGTATCACCGTTATTGTCATACTAAATAAGATACGACGTTTGGTGCAATCAAAGTATCTTCCGGTAATATCAATAAGAGTTGATCTCACGGTCAAAGGCGTAACGACTACGTTCTCCAAATCTGGGTATGTCCATCACATCGCTCTCTAGCGATATGACTCTCATTGCCGACCGGCGCCATGCCCCATGACCGGGAAACCTCGATCATCAATCGCGCAACGAAACTAGTCTTAGTAGAGGCTAGTAGGGACCTGGTTGTTTACGTATCACACCCGCATTAATGTTTCCGCTTAATACGGTTCTAGCATGACACAAAAACCTATTATGAACAAACGAGATATGATAAAGAATACACTTTATTAATTGCCTCTAGGGCATATCTCCTTCAGTCTCCCACTTGCACTAGAGTACAACTTAATCTAGATTACAACTTGGTAAAAGCTTAACACCCATAGCTAACTGGTGCTGTTCATGCTTATCAAGCGGGAGAGGCTTCGTCAGCGGATCTGCCACATTCAGATCCGTATGCACTTTGCAAATCTTCACATCGCCTCCTTGTACGTACTGACGTATCACATGGAAGCGTCGTAGAATGTGCTTGGCGGTGGAGTGAGACCTTGGCTCCTTGGCGTTCGCAATGGCACCCGTATTGTCGCAGAAGAGGATCACGGGGTCTTGCACGCTCGGGAACACTCCAAGTTCGATGACGAACTTCCTCAGCCACACAGCTTCATTCGCGGCCTCGCATGCAGCAATGTACTCCGACTCCATTGTAGATTGTGCGACTATGGGTTGCTTCCCACTTCTCCAGCACACGGCGCCTCCATTCACCTTGAACACGTAACCTGTCTGTGACTTACAGTCATCGGGGTCTGAGCAGAAACTTGCATCTACGTAACCCGTTACGCCAAGTTCTTCATCGCAGCCACCATACACAAGGAACATTTCCTTTGTCATTTTGAGATACTTAAGAATGCTCTTAACAGCTACCCAATGCGGCATTCCAGGATTACTCTGGAACCGGCTTGTCAAACTTAGAGCTAATGCCACATCCGGTCTAGTACTCAACATTGCATACATGATCGATCCTATGGCTGAAGCATAAGGATGTTTCGTCATTTCGGCCTTACCCAGTTCCGTCACCGGACACTGCGCCTTACGCAATATGTTATTCTTGATAACCGGCAGAGAACCCTTCTTTGCCTTCTCCATATGAAAACGCTTCAGTATTTTATCAAGATAAGTACTCTGACTTAGTGCTAATAGGCGCCTTGATCTATCACGATAGATTTTTATGCCTAAAACATACGCAGCTTCTCCTAAGTCCTTCATGGAAAACTTACTGTTTAAATATTCCTTCACGCTATTCAGAAGTTCCACATCATTCCCTATTAGCAATATGTCGTCAACATACAGTGCTAAGAACACAACCGAGCTCCCACTCATTTTCTTATAAATACAGGTCTCTTCCACATTCTGGATAAATCCAAAACCTTTGATTACCTCATCAAAGCGAAGATTCCAGCTCCGAGATGCCTGCTTCAATCCATAGATGGATCGCTGAAGCTTGCACACCTTGTTAGCATTTCCTGGATCGACAAAACCTTCCGGCTGTACCATGTACAACTCTTCCTCAATGTTTCCATTCAGGAAGGCCGTCTTGACGTCCATCTGCCAGATTTCATAATCATAGTAGGCAGCTACCGCTAACAAAATCCGAATAGACTTAAGCATCGCTACCGGTGAAAAAGTTTCATCGTAGTCAATTCCATGAACTTGTCGGAAACCCTTTGCGACAAGCCGAGCTTTATAGACGGTCACATTACCATCAGCATCAGTCTTCTTCTTAAAGATCCACTTATTCTCGACGGCCTTGCGCCCTTCGGGAATATCCACCAAAGTCCACACTTTGTTATCGTACAGGGATCCTATTTCGGATTTCATGGCTTCAAGCCATTTCTCGGACTCTAGACTCTCCATCTCCTCCTTGTAGTTCGTAGGTTCGTCTTGCTCGACTAGCATGACGGTGCAAACCATGTTGCCATACCATTCTGGTGGGATCCGAGATCTACCAGACCTACGAGGTAGAACATCTTCCTCGACAGTTTCTCCCACTCCTTCCACGGAGGACGTTTCCGGAATTGCTTCCGCTACGCCACTCGGAATCTCGAGTTCAGGATCAACGATTTCATCGAGGTCTACCTTCCTCCCACTTACTCCTTTCGCGAGAAACTCCTTCTCTAGAAAGGTACCGGTCTTCACGACAAAAGTTTTGCCCTCAGCTTGGTTGTAGAAGGTGTACCCAACGGTTTCCCGCGGATATTCTACAAAGACGACTTTCTCCGACTTCGGTTCGAGTTTGTCGGGCTGTAGTTTCTTAACGTACGCCTCACAACCCCAAACCTTCAGAAACGATAACTTAGGCTTTTGGCCATACCATAATTCATACGGCGTCGTTTCAACGGACTTGGACGGAGCCCTATTTAAAATGAATGCGGCTGTTTCTAACGCATAACCCCAGAAGGACACTGGCAGATCGGTAAGAGACATCATAGATCGGATACTATCCAGTAGAGTACGATTACGTCGCTCGGACACACCGTTACGCTGTGGCGTTCCGGCGGGCGTAAGTTGGGGCACTATGCCACAACTCTTCAGATGTGTGCCAAACTCAAAACTCAAGTACTCTCCACCGCGATCGGACCGGAGATGCTTGATTTTCCTATTAAGCTGATTCTCAACTTCACTCTGGAATTCTGTGAACTTTTCAAACGTTTCAGACTTGTGTTTCATCAAATAGATATAACCGTATCTACTCAAGTCATCAGTGAAGGTGACGAAGTAACGATAACCATTGCGTGTCGAAACGCTCATTGGTCCACACACATCTGTATGTATGATCCCCAACAAATCCGACGCCCGTTCAACGAAACCTTTGAACGATGTCCTGGTCATTTTGCCCATAAGGCATGGTTCGCATGTATCGAGGAATCCGAAATCCAACGAGTCCAAGAGTCCATCGGAGTGGAGTCGCTTCATGCGCTTTATACCAATATGACCAAGATGGCAATACCACAAAAACTTGGCGGTATCGTCACTACACTTAATCCGTTTGGCTTCTATGTTATGGATGTGAGTACTTTGATAGAGATTCAACAAGAATAAACCGTTATTCTCGGGAGCATCAACATAAAAGATATCATTCATATAAATAGCACAATTGCTTGACACTGATTTAAATGAATAACCGTCTTGTAACAGGCAAGACCCACTTATAATGTTTACACTCAAGGATCGCACAAAATAATATTTATTTAAAACCAAAACTAATCCCGATGGTAGATGCAGAGGGAGCGTGCCGACAGCCACCACGTTGACTCTCGATCCGTTGCCGACGCGCATCGTCACCTCATCCTTCGCCAGCCGCCTTCTATTCCGTAACTCCTCCTGAGAGTTACATATATGAGCAACAGAACCAGTATCAAATACCCACGTATTGCTCCGGGCGGATGTAAGGTTCACATCTATAACATGTATATCAAATATACCTTGCTCTTTGTCGACCGTCTTGCCAGACTTCTTATCCTCCAGATACTTGGGGCAGTTGCGCTTCCAGTGACCCTTCCCCTTGCAGTAGAAACACTCCACGCTAGCTCTGGGACCAGACCTGTTAGTCCTGGGCTTGGCAGCCAACTTTGCCTCCCTCCGGGAGTTCCAGCTCTGCTTTCCCTTGCCACCGGACTTCTTGAAATCAACGGTCTTGTTGACCATCAACAGCGTGTGCTCCTTCTTAATCTCTACCTCAGCAGTCTTGAGCATCACGAACACTTCACCCAGGGACTTAGCCATGCCCTGCATGTTGTAGTTCATGACGAAGCCTTTGTAGCTTGGCGGCAACGATTGCAACACCCTGTCAATCGCCAGCTCATCGGGAATCTTGCACTCCAGAGCATTCAGGCGTTGAACGTAGCCAGACATCTTGACTACATGCTCACTCACACTGCTATGCTCTTCCATCTTGGCTGAGTAGAAAAGCTCAGAAGCCTCATATCTCTCAGCCTTAGCCTGCGGCGCAAAGACAGCCTTAAGAACCAAAATGATCTCAAAGACGCTCATCTTCTCAAAGCGCTTCTGCAGGTCGGCTTCCATGGCGTAGAGCATGCCACTCTGGACAAAGGCAGAATCCTCCGATCGGGTCTGGAAGACCTTCTTCTCATCCTCAGAGGCATCATCTGCAGGAGGGTCACCTATGGCGGCCTCAATGACGTAGGCCACCCTATGGGGAGTGAGGAGGATCCTCAGGTTGCGGAACCAGGCCATGAAGTTTGACCCATTGGTCTTAAGCTTTTCTTTCTCAAGGAACAGACCTAGGTTAAACGAGGGGCGAGACATCTACAATGGAATTTGCAACAACATAAGACTTTGTTCATAATAATTTTGAGTTATAGTATTTGGAAAATAACTAACATAACTCCCACTCAAACGAACATCCCTCCTGGTCGTTTAAGCGATTACACGACCCCCATCCATTGCACCACCCCTCATCATCAAAGCCGGCGGCACAACTTTAAGAGTAGACAAAATCGTCCGCCACACCAATTTTGTGACTCGTGCTCGACCTTTCGGTCTTCCTGTTCCGAGGCCATACCTCTGAGTATGCTAGGCTCGCCACCAAAGACCTCCACGCTGACGCTTGTGCAACATGGCTTACACCCACTGTATGCGAACGACGAGATGTATGCCACCCGATCATCACGGCCTGCCTCATAACGTAGAACTTTCTTGGTGGTGCGCGTTGGAGGGAGAACACTAGTGGTATTTTGAAGGGATCATCTTATTCAGCTACCGCCGTGTAACACACAATCACACAAAAATAAGATGCACACAAAACATCAAATGTAATGCAATGTGATATAGTCCATCGCGCCATGGTCTTCTTGGCGCCCGCAGTTTATAAACAATTTAATAAACCTACCTTGACCATATCACATAGCCCCTGCAAAATAAAGTTAGACGCTTCTACTTTATCTTTTGCATATTTTACGTGGCTTGGGGCTTTCGTAAATAGAGCCGCTTCATACCTACGAATCTTATGACCACAACAACGATCCAATAATTGCATGTTTAAGCATCCCTTTCGGGCCCTCCATTGAAAATGCGAAGACCAACTAAAGAGAGAGAAACTGACACCCGCCAGCCACATATACGGTGCAAGCCGTATGTCAGTAGTGGAACCAGTCTCGCGTAAGCGTACGCGTAAAGTCGGTCCGGGCCGCTTCATCAACTCAATGCCGCTGGAATACACAAGTGCACGCTAGAGGGTAGCAAATAACAGGAACGGTGCCCCGTGCAGAGCACGGGTTCTAACAGCGTACAACTATATCTACGATAGATCGGCTCTGATACCGCTGAAGGGGATCGTGTGCAGAAAACAAAATTTTTCTTACCGACGATATCCTAAAAGCATGCCAAGATATATTCTATGCAGATATAGTAGTACGAACGGAGATCGGAATACGTACCCTTGTAGACCGAAAACGGGGATTACGTTCCCGCACAAACGTTGTCGATGAAGACCGACGAAGCCGACCTCAAGGTCGTGTAGAGGAAGCAGGCCTCCGAGTACCGCTAGCGCAGCACCTCGTAGGGAGTCGCACACGTACGGTGGAGACGACGGCCTCCGAAGCTCCAGTCCAGGACGAGCAGCGGAAGACTTGGACCGGAACACCAGCAGCGCGGCAGCGGGCTATGGTGGAGGAGATCCCCTTGCTCTACTCGGCGCGGCTCCAACTTGGGAACGACGAGATCGAGAGAGAAATCAGAAATTAATTGGGTGAATTAAAAGGCTGGGGGTGCCCCTTCTTATATAGGCTCCCAGGGGGAGCCTACCTTGCCAGCCAGGCAATGTGGGACTATCCCACACAGCTTGGTTCGGCCAAGGAGGTGCGCCGCCCCCCTGGTGGGCCCCATCTGTCCCACCTAGGCCGGCAACCAAGCCCCCACCGAATTCCCAAGGGGGTTCCCCCCCTCTTGGGCCTTCTTTCGTCCGGAAGGCCCATTTAGGGAAATCTGCCTTAATAAATTCGAAAATAAATATATAAAATCATATTTGCATATTAATAACACTAATTAATATCAAACATAATATATATAATTTTTCCTAGCTCCGAAAACTCTTTCGGTGCTGCCCGGTCTCCATCGGACCCCTCCCGGGACGCTCCCGGTGATCTCCTTCCTTTCCGGTTGTCTTGTCGAAACCCCTTAAGTGTGTTACCCTAGCGGTTCGATATAATATCAGGTATGATCAAGACTCCTCAATGATCAACGACTAACTCGTAGGCCTGGACCCCATGAATTAATCCCTGAGATATAACGAATGACTTTCATCTATCAAACCTGAACGTAAAGTCTTAGACCTTTTGCCATAGCGGTACTTAGCACGTCTGAGCGTCGTTCCATAGATATCTCCATACCTAATCCCGACCTCGTTACCGACGACGCTATCTTCTACTCGTTCATGATCTCATGTCTCCGTGACCTAGTCACATGCTTGCAAGCTCATTAGACATGATCTCACCGAGTGGGCCCGAGAGTATCTATCCTGCTATGCGGACTGGCAAATCCCGCTCTTAACCTCTCGTCTCAACTACTCCTTTCCGATACCCAAAAGTATCACCGTTATTGTCATACTAAATAAGATACGACGTTTGGTGCAATCAAAGTATCTTCCGGGAATATCAATAAGAGTTGATCTCACGGTCAAAGGCGTAACGACTACGTTCTCCAAATCTGGGTATGTCCATCACATCGCTCTCTAGCGATATGACTCTCATTGCCGACCGGCGCCATGCCCCATGACCGGGAAACCTCGATCATCAATCGCGCAACAAAACTAGTCTTAGTAGAGGCTACTAGGGACCTGGTTGTTTTACGTATCACACCCGCATTAATGTTTCCGCTTAATACGGTTCTAGCATGACACAAAAACCTATTATGAACAAACGAGATATGATAAAGAATACACTTTATTAATTGCCTCTAGGGCATATATCCTTCAATGTTTACACTCAAGGATGGTACAAAATAACACTTATTTAAAACCAAAACTAATCCCGATGGTAGATGTAGAGGGAGCGTGCCGACAACCACCACGTCGACTCTCGATCCGTTGTCGACGCGCATCGTCACCTCATCCTTAGTCAGCCGCCGTTTATTCCGAAACTCCTCCTGGGAGTTACATATATGAGCAATAGAACTAGTATCAAAGACCCAAGTGTTGCTACGGGCGGATGTAAGGTACACATCTATAAAATGTATATCAAATATACCTTGCTCTTTGTCAACTGTCTTGCCAGCTTTTCTATCCTCCAGGTACTTGGAGCAGTTGCACTTCCAGTGACATTTACCCTTGCAGTAGAAGCACTCCACGCTAGCTCTAGGACCAGATCTGTTAGTCTTGGGCTTGGCAACCAGTTTGCCCTCCCTCCTGGACTTCCAGCTCTGCTTTCTCTTGCCACCGGCTTTCTTAAAATCATCGGTCTTGTTGACCATCAACAGTGTGTGCTCCTTCTTGATCTCCACCTCAGCAGTCTTGAGCATCACGAACACTTCATCCAGGGACTTAGCAGTGCCCTGCATGTTGTAGTTCATGACGAAGCCTTTATATCTAGGGGGCAACGATTGCAGCACCCTATCAATCGCTAGCTCATCGGGAATCTTGCATTCCAGAGCATTCAGGCGTTGAACGTAGCCAGACATCTTGACCACATGCTCGCTCACACTGCTATGCTCCTCCATCTTGGCCGAGAATAAAAGCTCAGAAGCTTCATATCTCTCAGCCTTAGCCTGTGGCGCAAAGACTGCCTTGAGATCGGAAATAATCTCAAACGCGCTCATCTTCTCAAAGCGCTTCTGCAGGTCGGCTTCCATTTCGTAGAGCATGCCACTCTGGACAAAGGCAGAATCCTCCGATCTGGTCTGGAAGACCATCTTCTCATCGTCAGAGGCTTCATCTGCGGAGGGTCACCTATGGCAGCCTCAATGACGTAGGCCACCCTATGAGGAGTGAGTAGGATCCTCATGTTGTGGAACCAGGCCATGAAGTTTGACCCAACGGTCTTAAGCTTTTATTTCTCAAGGAACAGACCTAGGTTAAACGAGGGGCGAGACATCTACAATTGAATTTGCAACAACATAAGACTTTGTTCATAATAATTTTGAGTTATAGTATTTTTAGAAAATAACTAACATAACTCCCACTCAAACGAACATCCCTCCTGGTCGTTTAAGCGATTACACGACCCCTGTGACGCCCGAAAATCGGTACTATGTAGATTTAAGCGAGCCCGCCGAAATCCGCATAATAACGATTTTTGGTCGCCCACCAGACATAATGTGCACGCCGAAACATGCACATTATGTGGGTGGAATTGTGGCAACATTACAACAGTTCCGATACATCCACAAATACAACAGAAGATAAAATTACAACAACGACTCGAACGAGTCAAGATACAAATGATACAATACAAAGATTCAAATGACAGCGGAAGCAAAATAGTATCCGACTACGGATAAGATACAAATTGGACTAAGAGTCCTGAAGATAAGCAATGGCGCCATATCCCTGCCCAGCCAAGCCGGAGGGATTCCCAAGCTAACATCGTCGGACTTCAAACCTGTTGACTGCACATAAAGCACATCCCAAAAGAGGGTCAGGGCACTCCCTGGCAAGCAAAACCGACTTGCCTACTTTCTACACCATCTCCCAAAATATAGGGGAGGTGGACTTAGCGGCAGCAGCACTAGCAACCTAAAGAGACACGCTACAACTTCCGTCTAATCAGAGAGGGATAAGAGAGCGCATAATATAAACATATACAACTAACACCAATCATAACCCATTCTCGAATTAACCCCCTCAACCAAGTATGAGGAAGCAATTCGGGAATACTCACACATTGAACAATTTTAGTTACCAGTTATTGTGAAAGTAACTCTATATTACTAGTCAAGTTAAATAACAATGATTAGGTGTAAGTTGTCTATGATCTTGTTAGCCAGCATCATCACCAAGTCGTCCATAACCGTGGACACGGCTCATCGATAAGATTATACCCTGCAGGGGTGCACTACTGGACCCGTACTCATTGGATCAACCCCAAAAGCAAGCCAGAAGGAAGGGCATCTCAACACGGCAAATCTCTTCTCTACAACCCATCCAGGGAACCGCATGATTGTGTGCACGGCTAATCAGGTCCAGTGCCCGCGGGATACGACCTTCATAGCACTCTAAGAACGTGCCACGCTATATGAGAATCGACTACTCCATCATCATGAGATCGTTAGGTAACCATATGCATGCATCAAATGGAAAGCCCGAACTACTTGCGGCGCCCTAGATAAGAAGCGGATTAGATCGAAGCCGCGGGGGGCTCCATAGGGCCTCCCACAAGCGGTTAGTGTGCTCAAAATTGGATCCGAGGACAAGAACTGAGTTCCTAGGTCGACACTTAGCAGAACAAAGCACCTCGCAAGGCCTTCCGCCGCTGCCTTATCTTTTAATTATAATACCCCAACAAAGATAGCATTTTATTAAAGTAGACAATCTATCATGCTAAGTATAAATGACATAGGACAAACAGACTCGCAGAACCAACCTTAAGCATGCACTACGACTCGCAAGGCTAACAGATAAACATAAAACAGGTGATGGGATGTCGGTATAAAGCTGTATGGGCTGCAGGATAAACATATGATGGGATCGCAATTCAAGAATCGTAACTAGGATAACATAGATCTAAAGGCAAGGATGAAAGACAATGTATAGGTAAACAAGCAAACTTTGCTTGCCTGGAATCCCGCATGGAAGCAGATCTTGTCGTTGCTCACACATCTCAACGTTGTATCCGCGAAGAAGCAACACTGGAAAACGTAAAAGATGCATTTTACAATTACGGCAAAAGATCCAGCATGATCATATGAGAATGATGCATGGCATGGCAAGATGCAATACAGTGCAGGTAATCCAAATTAAGCGGGAAAACAACCCCAACAATTAATATTTAGGTGCAAGTTATTTATTTACCAGCAATATTAAATGTTGGTTAGCATGGCAACACATGGCATGGGCGATCTAATTAAATTAAATTAAATGGAATAGGGCATTATATATTTATTACCCGTAACATTCCATATTTAATTATTTAGTTGCAATTAAATACTAAGAAATTAAAATAACAGATGCAAAATGACCTACAAATGGCATATTAATATTTATTGCATTTTTCTGATAAATAAACATATAAAGATTATTTTATTTGGAGTTATAGAATTAAAGTTATTAGCATATTAAGTTTAGGGGTGTTTCTGAAAATGACAGGGACTTGTTCGTGATGGGAGAAATTCCAGTGAGGGTTCAACTGTTAGAACAGAAAGTTCAGGGACTCGGGTGCAAATTGCAGCGCCTGGAATTCTTTTCGGACTTTTCTCACCGAAAAGAGACACACCACAGTGACTGCCGTGCGGGCCCACACTAGAGCAAAACAGGCCACTGGTCCCGGGCCGTGAGGGCTTTTTGCCCCGGTCACGCGCCCGGGACAGCGTGTTCGGGACAAATAGGCCCCCCTATTTGTCCCGGGCACGCCACGGCCCGGGACCAATAGGGGGGCCACGTGGCTAATCAAGGCAGGCTCTGCCTGCGACTCATTTGTCCCGGTTCATATATACCAATAGGGGGGCCACGTGGCTAATCAAGGCAGGCTCTGTCTGCGACTCATTTGTCCCGGTTCGTAATACGAACCGGGACAGTATATATGTTTTTTTTTGTTTCTTCTATTTTGTTTCCTGTTTTCTATTTTTGTTTCTATTTTCTATTTATGTTACTGATTCTTTTGTGTTTGTGTTTTTTCATTTATGTTTCATTTCAAACAATATCGAGTTGCATATTATACGTTACTATGTAATATATATCATGAATACACGATTTTTTCCTCGGGATGTAGTCATGAATACTACTAGTACACGAGTTCTCCCAAACAAATATTTACAACCGGAAGATCATGTCTGTACCGGGGACACGGCTAAGTACAAATATTTTTTTACATGACAGAGAAGCATTAGACCCTATTTTTTCCTCGGGATGGTCTTTTTTGGCTGCCGGATTATACTGCATTCTGCGTCTGGCTTTATGACATAGTCAAGCAGAAAGCCCGCAATTTCCTCCGCGATTGGTAGTAGGCGGTCTTTTGCTTCTAGCCTGTTCCGGATCGTCTCAAACTAAAAAGGAGAGATCAACACCAATATATCAACCATTATGAAAATAATTCAATTTGAGAAGTGAACAAGTTTGAATGAATTGTTAACGTACCCTATTCCAGTCTGCACCCTCATTGAAGTGAATTCGGATGAACTCGCAGACATAGAATCCACACAAATTGGTGC
Source organism: Poa annua (assembly GCA_026929855.1). Lineage (NCBI taxonomy): Eukaryota > Viridiplantae > Streptophyta > Magnoliopsida > Poales > Poaceae > Poa > Poa annua. The sequence goes on along the minus strand of CM049431.1, from coordinate 69,046,586 downwards.
CTTGTTGTTGCTTCGCGCACTTTATGATAGAATAAGATAAGAAATTAATAAAAAATAATCATAAATATTGAAAAAATGGTATTGTGAGACTGAAATTAAGAATATGCGTATGTGGAACCTAGCTAGTATACGTCTTTACCTCTCGCCATTTAAAAGTGAGGTTCTTAGCTATACCGACATCCTTGTGGTAACCGGTGAACTTGTCCCAAACCCTGAAGTTTAGGGTATGAAAAATTAGTAAAGAAGTTAACTAATTACTATATATTATTAGAAAAGACGAGGTCGATTGTGATAATTATCGAAATTACCTCTGGAGCATCTGTTTCGTGTCGTCGAACTTTTCTTCAGGTTTCGATAATGGGTCCAAGACATCAACGATTGCCTTTTCAACATCAATCTCCAATAATACCCAGTGAAATCTGTCATATGTTTATATTTGTTAATAACTAAATCATCAATTACATATACTTAATTAACATCGAGTATGTATAAGAAAGTAAACAACTCACTCGAAGTTGAACGGGAAAATTATGGTGCTTTTGTAATGTTGCGCCATCAAATAAGTAAGCAAAAGCTCCTCTGTTTGCTCTGGGTAATGTAACAAACCATGATGATGAACTCGATTAGGGTCAATGAATCCAATCTTGTGATTGAGTCCCAGCTTTCGAGATTGTATAATTTTCAGCCTGCATAATAGAGTACAAAGGTAATATAGTGATAAGGATAATTACAAGCAATGAAAAATAAGTAGAGCTAGAGAATTACTGACATATATACATAATTTAATTACTTACATGCAAAAGGCACTGATGATAGATTTGTCGAGCGCGTCAAAATTGAATAACTGCCATAATTCGCAATACTCGATTTGAACCTCATCATCACCTGGGCCAAAAAAATCCTTTGGAATTTTCCCATAGAGCCAGTCTCCTTCTTGACTTTTCGTGGTACGCAAGTACCATGCATTGAGTTGGTGCAACCTAGCTGGTAGAGTGCGCACCATTGCAGGGTCGACAAGATCTTGTCCTCTCACATATGTCCGCACCACCTCATGTATGGTGACACTCTCGCCAGCTTGCAATGCCTTCAGCTCTGCCAGAGTTATACCCATATCTCTAGCTTGCTGCGAAAGTACATCATCGATCGGGTTCCGGTTGTAAGGCGCCAATATGAGTGGAGGGGCCGATTGTCCCGCCTGCATTCCGAGCTGTGGAACATCTCTCTTCTGGGTGGCAGCAGATTTTTGTTCTTCCCGCACTCTCTTAGATGTACGCACCAGAACGCGTGTGTAGTCATCGTCCATATTTAGTTCATATTGCGACGGATGCGTAAGAAATTCTATGGCCCACCGTATCGCTTCCGGAGAATAAACCGGAACAGGCAAAGACATCTTTTTTGCCTTCTTTCTCTGGGAAGTCTGGATCTCCTCGACCCATGTCTCGACATCTTTGCGAGAGTTCACAAAGCGAGACTTCCCGGCTGTTTCGCTTTTCTGAGTACTAGTCGACGCAGCGGTGCACTTCCGCTTCTTTTGCGGAGGCGATGGAGTCCGTTGACGCGGCGGAGTACGCTCACGCGGCGGAGTACGCTCATGCGACGGCGGAGATGGACTAGCGCCTTGGTTGTCGTTGTGGGGGGTGTCTGGACTAGCGCATTGGTTGTCGTTGTTGTAGTTATGTGGACTGGCTTGTGGACTGGGAGGGCGATTTAGCTGCATGTGTGGGAACACGATGTATTCTTTTTTCCATAAGCAGGTACTCTTGAGGGCAAATCTCAACTCAACCTCGTCTTCACCCGTAGGGAAGTCCAGCTTAATTCCCTCATATGTCTTGATAACCTCATCAACCCCGACAACAGCATAACCATCTGGAATAGGGCGACAATGGTAAGTTCCATTTGGGCTAGGCGGTAGGGCAAAGCCATGCGCCACCTTCACGGTTATGTTCAAGCATGGCACATGTAGGTCGCAAAGTTCCCGCTGCACGATATTATCCACGGGGTGACGAGGACCCGGCATATCATTGTGGCGATCGAGCTCCGTCGAAGCCACGCTGCTTCTCCGCATTGATTTTGGATCAGGAGAAGGATTTTCGGGCGTCTCAGATTCGCAAGGCATCCGTCGAGCCTGCGCTGCCTTCAGCTCTGCTATCTCCTTCTCATGTTGTAGTAATTTATTTTCCATCCACTGGGCCCGGTCGGCAATCTCTTTCTTCTTTCTCGATCGGCTTCTAGAAGTGCCAACATCTTTGGGAAACCCAAGTATCCACGGTACAGAGCCGACGGTTCCTCTTGTTCGTCCACTGTGTTCAGGATTCTTAAGGGCTCGCGATAGCTCGTCCTTCTCTCTGTTAGGGTGGAACCTGCCTTCCGTGACCTCCTTCCATACCTCTCTGAGAGCTTTAATAGGGTCAGGTCCGTGCTCCTTGGTAAAAAGACAGTCACCTGTTTCAGGGTCTAACTTTCCACCATGCCCATAGAACCAAGCCTTAAGCCGGTCTGGCCAGCCAAATGTCTCGATGTCTATACCTTTAGCCAAAAACTCATCCTCCATTTTCGTCCACTTAGGCATGGCCGTCAGGTAGCCACCTGACCCCATGTTATGGTGATATATCTTTTTGTCTGCATTTTTCTTATTTCTCGCTGACATGGCCTTAGCGGCTTCCGATTGCTTGTACGCCTTAAATTCGGGCCACTCATCTTTTATCTTTTCATAGACTCCGACAAATTCTGGAGTTTTACCTTCTTTTATGAACTTGTTAAGCCTTTTCTTCCAGCTGCGGAACAATTCACCCATCTCAATAAAAGTCCAGGCCTTGCATCGATTCTCTATAACCGGCTCCTCTACATCCTCCTCTTCCGGTAAAGTGAAATTTTGCATGAGCTCGTCCCAAAGGAGTTGTTTGTCTGCATTCGATACATAAATAACCCCCTCCTTTGGCACCTTTGGCTTATACCATTCTTGAGCCCTGATGGACAGTCTGTCCCGAACGATGACTCCGCACTGAGCTACAAATTTCCTTGCGTGGTTAGCGGGAGCAATCGGTTTTCTTTTTTCATTGATCTCCTCGATGTGGTACTTCTGTTTCCCTTGGAGCTTTTTGGTCCCGGTTCGTGGCCCGCCTCGTTTCACCGCTGCTTTTTTGCTTGGTCCCGGTTCATGGCCCGCCGACGGCTAAACACAAGAAAAAGTGATAGTTAATATATGTATACACACAAATCTTTTCAACGGAGACAAAAACCTGAGGGCATATATCTACCTCGGCGGCCGACTTTCCAACAGTAGAGTCGGTGAACTGTCGGTGAGCTGAACTGTCGGTGACGTCTATTCCGTCACCGGACTTGTTCAGAAATTGCCCGGTGAAATCGTCTACGTGTTCCTCTTCTTGTTTATGGTTTCTGCCGGGGTCCAATTCATCACCTTCGCGAATGATGCCGAACATGTCCTCTTCTTCTTGAAGATTTCTACGGGTGTCCATAGTTTCTGCAAGAGATTTAAATCCATTTAAATAATTTTAATAACTCAACATCTAAATAACTTTAATAACTTCATAATTGTAAAGCAAAAATCTATTCTAAAAATGTAAAACACAATATATATTTCATTGCATTTTCTCTTTTCAATATATATAGTTGTAATATGTTATTTAAATAACCTATTAAAGAAAAAATTATTTTATTAACCCAAAATGAATTATTTAAATAACTAATCTCAAAGTTGACCTAAATGGGCAATTTTGCATTTTATGAATATTTCAAAATATTAATTTTCAAAATTATTCAAAACATGCCCACAACTGGTTTAACACAAAGATAATAATTTTACAAATTTTTAGAAATTTGTTTGACTTCATTTGGACATTTAAATCAAAAGATATGAATAAAATGGAAAATCAGAAAAAGAAATTGACTTGTGACGTCAGCTATGACATCACTGCAACATGAACTGTTTCATCGAGAAATCCGGCCGAAATCCTGGTAAGGGCGAGGGATTGCGGCACGGTGGCGTCGTGAGGGAGGGAGCTCTGGTAAGGGCGTCGTGAGGGAGGGACTCACCCTCGGCAATGGCTCGGCGGAGCTCTGGTAAGGGCGAGGAAGAACGGCGGGACGGCGACGGCGGCAGCTCCGGAGGCACGGGGAGGAATGGCCGGAGGCGCTGGGACGGCGAGGGCGCAGCAGTGCGCAGCGGCGTCGGGATGGCCGGAGGCGCGGGGAGGAATGGCCGGAGGCGCGGGGACGGCGAGGAAGGAGGCGGCGGCGCTCGAGGTGAATTTTGGCAGCCTGACGGCGTCGTTCTGATTTGGCTCCGGGTTGAGCCACCACCCGTGGCTAAGTGTTGCTTATATAGCAACACTCAACTGTCCCGGGTGGTGGCTCAGCCCGGGACAGATAGCTCTAAACTGTCCCGGGTGGTGGCTGCACCCGGGACAAATAGCCAACCCAACTGTCCCGGGTGGTGGCTGCACCCGGGACAGATAGCCACCCCATCTGTCCCGGGCTGAGCCACCACCCGGGATAGATGGGGTTTTTTCTTTTTCTTTTCCCTTTTTCTTTTCTTTTTCTGTTTTCTGTTTTAAATAACTTTGGAATTTGGAACAACTTTCAATATGAAAAGTGTTTGAATTTGACTAACTAATACAAAAACATTTTCTCTTTTCTATAACCATTATTTAAATTAGTTTAAAACTATTTTAAATGTGAATTTGTATAACTTTTGCAAACTTTGGAATTTGAAACAACTTTCAATATGAAAAGTGTTTGAATTTGACTAACTAATACAAAAACATTTTCTCTTTTCTATAACCATTATTTAAATTAGTGTAAAACTATTTTAAATGTGAATTTGTATAACTTTTGCGAACTTTAACTTCCAAACCGGGACTAAAGAAGCACACGGATCGTGTGTTTCTTTCAAGCAATTGTAAGCCGTTGGATCAGGGGTGTGTTTCTTTTGATTGCTTCTGAGCTGTTCGATTAACGCTTTCAGTTTCAAACCGGGACTAAAGAAGCACACAGATCGTGTGTTTCTTTGAAACACTTGTTAGCCGTTGGATCAGGGGTGTGCTTCTTTTGAGCACTTGAGAGCTGTTGGATCAACACTACCAGTACCACTGGTTGAGCCCGTGACCCTATATATAGCCCCCTCTCAGACGAGGCGAGCACTCAGTGTTTCCTCCTTCTAGTGCCTAGCCGGGTGGTGTGTGGTATACAAATCACTCGGATTCCCTGCATACGCCCCACGGTGCATTTGATATGCAGGCACTCAGGAGCCACCGTGAGGCTGTATGCAGGTGAAATCGTGTGTTTTGTTCTTTCAAAAGAATAGTTCAATTCATCTACTGAGGAATATATACAAATTACTCGGATTCCCTGCATACGCCCCACGGTGCATTTGATATGCAGGCACTCATCAAGAGCCACCGTGGGGTTGTATGCAGGTGAAATCGTGTGTTTTGTTCTATCAACGCCGACGAATCCATTTGATATGCAGGTAAAAATGGAGCATCTTCTTCATATCAAAAGTTTAATATATTAATTATTACATATCGCACCAACATCTCCATCACACAACACCGCCAGTTCTTCTGCGTCGGAACCATGGAGCATCTTCTTCAATCAACTTGATGATTGGGTCAATGTTCACTACGAAAGGCGGAATTTCATCAAAATTATTATAATCATCTGACATGTCTGTCTTGTCCTCCACTCCCACGATGTTTCTTTTTCCTGAAAGAACTATGTGACGCCTAGGCTCCTCCACTCCCTGGATGTTTCTTTTTTTGGGTCTGCTAGACATGTCTTTCACATAGAAAACCTGAGCCACATCATTGGCTAGCACGAATGGTTCATCTCTGTACGCAAGATTGTTTAGATCCACTGTTGTCATTCCGTACATCTTGTCTACCTCAACCCCGCCTTTCAGATTGACCCATTTGCACCGAAACAAAGGGATCTTAAAAGAAGGTCCATAGTCAAGTTCCCATATCTCCTCTATGCAACCATAATATGTGTTCTTCTGCCCATTGTTGTTTGTTGCATCAATGCGAACACCACTGTTTTGGTTCGTGCTCTTTTTATCTTGGACACTCGTGTAAAATGTATTTCCATTTATCTCGTACCCTTGGAAAGTACATATAGTTGTAGATGGTGCCCTGGCCAACAAGTGTAACTCTTCATCAACCTTGTCTTTATTTTCAAGATGTGCTCGCAACCAACCGCCGAACGTGGCCATGTGTGTACGTACAATCCAGTTGTCAGACTTCCCCGCGTGGCGAGAGCGTACAAAATTCTTGTGTTCATCGATATACGGGGCCACCAAGGTAGAACTTTGTAGAACTGTATAGTGTGCTTCAGTGAAAGAATGTCCATCCATACAAATTTTTGTTTTTTTTCCTAGTGTGCCTTTTCCACTAAGTCTACCCTCATGTCGTGATTGTGGAACACCTATCGGCTTAAGGTCATGAATAAAGTCAACACAGAACTCAATGACCTCCTCGTTACCGTAGCCGTTGGAGATGCTTCCTTCTGGCCTAGCACGGTTATGCACATATTTCTTTAAGACTGCCATGAACCTCTCAAATGGGAACATATTGTGCAGAAATACAGGACCGAGAACTTGAATCTCTTCGACTAGGTGAACCAGGAGATGCGTCATAACATCGAAGAAGGATGGAGGGAACACCAACTCAAAACTGACAAGACACTGGACCACATCATTTTGCAACCCTGGTAAAATCGCCGGATCGATTACCTTTTGAGATATTGCATTGAGGAATGCACAAAGCTTCACAATGGGTACTCGAACATTTTCCGGTAGTAGCCCCCTCAGTGCAATCGGAAGCAATTGCGTCATAATCACGTGGCAATCATGAGACTTTAGGTTCTGAAATTTTTGGAGTCTCACATTTACTATCCTCTTTATATTCGACGAGAACCCAGCCGTGACCTTGATACTGCTCAGGCATTCAAAGAATATTACTTTCTCTTGTTTGGTAAGAGCGTAGCTGGCAGGACCTTCGTAGTGTTCGGGACTTAGGCCGTCTCGTTCTTTCACACGTTTCTGGTCCTCCCGTGCTTCCTCTGTATCTTTTTTCTTCCCGTACACGCCCAAGAAGCCTAGCAGGTTCACGCAAACATTCTTCGTCACGTGCATCACGTCGATAGCAGATCTAACCTCTAGGACCTTCCAATATGGTAGCTCCCAAAATATAGATTTTTTCTTCCACATGGGTGCGTGCCCGTTAGCGTCTTTCGGAACCTGTTGACCTCCAGGACCCTTTCCAAAGATTACTTTTAGATCCTTGACCATATCAAATATTTCTTCACCAGTACGGTTGACAGGCTTCCTACTGTGATCAGCCTCACCTTTAAAATGCTTGCCTTTCTTCCTTGCGGTATGCCTGATCGGAAGAAATCGACGATGCCCCAGATACACACACTTCTTACATTTATCCAAATATAAACATTCAGTCTCACCCAAACAGTGTGTGCATGCATTGTACCCCTTGGTCGACTGCCCTGAGAGGTTAGCAAGAGCAGGCCAATCGTTAATTGTTACAAAAAGCAGAGCTCGTAGGTCAAATTCCTCATGTTTGTGCTCATCCCACACCCGTACACCTTCTTCCCGCCACAACTGTAAAAGTTCTTCAAATAATGGCCTGAGGTACACATCAAGGTCGTCGCCGGGTTGCTTCGGGCCTTGGATGAGCAATGGCATCATAATGAACTTACGCTTCATGCACAACCAAGGAGGAAGGTTATAAATACATAGAGTCACAGGCCATGTGCTATGACTGCTGCTCTGCTCCCCAAACGGATTGAAACCGTCTGTACTTAGACCAAACCTTAAGTTCCTTGCGTCATCTTCAAATTCCGGGAACTCTCTCTCAATTTTTCTCCACTGCGACCCATCAGCGGGGTGTCTACACATCGCGTCTTTCTTACGGTCCTCTTTGTGCCATCGCAACAACTTGGCATGCTCTTTATTCGCGAACAGGCGTTTCAACCGTGGTATTATAGGAGCATACCACATCACCTTGGCAGGAACCCTCTTCCGGGGACGCTCACCCTCAACTTCACCAGGGTCATCTCGTCTGATCTTATACCGCAATGCAGTGCATACTGGACATGCATCCAAATTCTCATACTCACCGCGGTAGAGGATGCAGTCATTAGGGCAGGCATGTATCTTATGCACGTCTAATCCTAGAGGGCACACAACCTTCTTTGCTTAGTACGTGCTGTCTGGCAACTCGTTGACCTTTGGAAGCATCTTCCTAATTATCTGCAGCAGCTTTCCAAATCCCTTGTCAGTCACACCACACTCTGCCTTCCACTGCAGTAATTCCAGTGTGGTACCCAGCTTTTTCTGACCATCTTCGCAACTTGGATACAACAATTTCTTGTGATCCTCTAACATCTGGTCGAACTTCAACCTCTCCTTTTCAGTTCCGCACTCTCTCTTTGCATCAGCAATGGCCCTACCAAGATCGTCAGTGGGCTCATCTGGTGCCTCTTCAGCTTCAGTTTCCCCCGTTGCAGAATCTCCGTACTCCGGGAACATAGGATAGTTGTCATAATCTTCCTCTTCTTCATTGTCTTCCATCATAACACCTTTTTCTCCGTGCTTCGTCCAACAATTATAGCTGGGCATGAAACCATGCCGAATAAGATGACTTTGAAGGGTTCTCACGTTTGGGTGATCTGTCTTATTCTGACAGTTGACACATGGACAACACATGAAACCATTCGTACTGTGGGCCCGGGCTTTCTCAAGAAATTTCCTCAAACCTGTCATGTACTCGGCAGTGCGTCGGTCACCATACATCCATTGTCGGTCCATCTGCATTATATAATGAACTACATCAATAACCATTACAGAACATCGACAAATAAACACTGAACATGCACGGTATCAATTAATTACAAATGAAATGAGAGAAAAATTAACCTTGATCGAAAAGAAGAATAAACTTCTTTAAGTGTACATCAAATCAATTCGTGAACTCTCTCGGGCATTTCATCAAACACCTTGCATGCATACAAAAAAAACAGACTAGCACACACCCCCTCCTTCCATTTCAAAAAAAAATGCCTCCAATGGTTTTGGGAGGGGGCTGCTGATCAGTATATATAGGCACCCCCCCCCCCCCCCCATTTGTCCCGGTTTCAGTCTCAAACCGGGACAAAAAGGAGCCCATTTGTCCCGGTTTGAGACTGAAACCGGGACAGATTGAGGTTTTTTTCATTTTTTTTGTTTTCTTTTTCTGTTTTCTGTTTTAAATAACTATGAATATGAAAAATGTTTGAATACATAGATAGTCTACTCATCAACGACATTAAGATGATCATACTCAGTATTATAGCCACGTAGACTATCCCACTTCCGTGCAATCTCGAAGCCAAGGCGAGCGTCTAAAGCAGCATATACGATTTGATCGTAGCTCAATGGAACGTTGCCCCATCCGAAAATTAGGTCTTCTTCTAACGTGTCTTCCTTGTCGTCGTCCGTGTTCTTCTTCTTCTTGTATTTCTTCTTCTTCTCAAGATTTGTCCCAATGACCGCATTAGAGAGAGCATATAGACTCGGAGTAAAATTGCCGGTAGGGTTTCGGCGATCCCTCTGCAGGTCGACCGCGGACCGAATAATTATTCCATAGTAGGCTAGCATCTTCATGTCATTATGGATTGCCACGCCGTAGAATTTCATTGTCTCATCACCTAAGAAATCCACGAGGACCTGTGGCACCCGATCAGCTTCGCAAATTTGGAAGACAAGAGTCTCGGTCGCCACCGAGAGTTGAAGGACGGCGGCGCGCTGCGGAGTATCCTTCCGTCGAGGGTCGGTGAACTCGCAATCGAGTCCAACGGCTTTGATCGAAGCGGCGTCGAGGAAGTATTTCTTCACGTCGCGGATCCACTTTTCCACGCGCCAGGCACGAAGGGTGAGACACACCTTAAACCGCATGCCTTCCTTCTTGTAGTAGTACAACTCGGACCGAGGCGGACGCGCGAGTGGCTCCATAGGACCGGAGAAAAGAGAGGAGAAATGGTGTGTGGAGGAGCCGGAGAGATGGTGTGTGGAGGAGCCGTACTGTGCATTTTATAGCGTCGGAGAGGTAGATGAATCGTCGGCCGGAGAGCAGAGGAATTAATCGCCGGAGGCAGAGGAATCGCCGGCGGCGCCGTACTTCCGTTCGTCTTCCGTGCGCGTCGAAAAAACGCGGCGATGGTTCGACTTCCGCGCGCGTAACTGAAACCATGCCCATTTGTCCCGGTTCGTGACTGGAACCGGGACAAATGGGTGTCGCCTGCGGGTGCTACCTCATTTGTCCCGGTTCCAGCCACGAACCGGGACAAATGAGTGTCGCTTGAACTAGTTGTAGCGTTTTATGCCCCATCTGTCCCGGTTTGCAGTACGATCGGGACAAATGGGGTTTTGGAGTTTGGTCCTTTAGCCTGTTTTCTACTAGTGCCATCTAGCCTCGCTGGCGCGGGTGTGTTGCGCGGGCTCCCGCGGTCACTGACCAGCGGGGCCCGCCGGTCAGGGTGGAATTAAAGATGCAAAAAGTGGGCTGATAGGGACTTGTTCGTGATGGGAGAAATTCCAGTGAGGGTTCAACTGTTAGAACAGAAAGTTCAGGGACTCGGGTGCAAATTGCAGCGCCTGGAATTCTTTTCGGACTTTTCTCACCGAAAAGAGACACACCACAGTGACTGCCGTGCGGGCCCATCTAGCCTCGCTGGCGCGGGTGTGTTGCGCGGGCTCCCGCGGTCACTAACCAGCGGGGCCCGCCGGTCAGGGTGGAATTAAAGATGCAAAATGTGGGCTTTATTGCTCTGCCCTGGGGTTCGAACTCCCGACGCGGAGCGCACGGAGCGGAATCAGTGGTGCTAGCCACTAGGACCGGTGGGTGATTGTGTTAGGAAGAGAGTTCGTTGGCTTAAGAGGTGGATGAAGTGCTCTGTTTACTGACGAAAACTGCATCAGGCCGGAGACCGGCACAACGGCGGCGGGAATCGGCCAACGGCGACCACGACCGGGCCACGCTGGGGCGGGCGGGTGTGCGTGCGGGGTTGCTGTGAGGTGCAGTGTTTGAAGAGAGAGAGAGCAGGGGGCAAGCAGCTTGTGCGTGAGGTTCTCCGGTCGTCCATGGCGTCACCGGCGGCTCGGGGACGAGCTCATGGACCGATTCGGCGACTCCGGCCATAAAAGGATATGGGAACGGCGGGAATGGAACTGGGGCTCACCGTGGGGGGTCGTCGGAGGAGGCGTTCGTGCTCGGGGAAGTTGTTGTCGCCGGAATTGGGAGGCGGAGGTCCGCCGGCCATGGTGGAGACGAGGATGAGGGCGACTGCCACGAGCGCTCCCGGCTCGATTCCTGCGGTGGAGAGGATGGAGAGGTCGTCGCGGACCTCCGGTGCTCCTCCTATGGGCTTCGACGGCACCGGAGCGGGGGAGGGACGGCGTGGTGCTCCTATGGTAATTTTCGGGGAGAAAAGCAGAGGAAGGAGAAGGGAAAGAACAGGGGAGAATCGAGGGTGATGGTGGCGGCGCCGAAGGGGGGAGGAGGAAGGAGAGGCTAGGGTTTGGGCTGAGGCGCGAATCGACTTTAAGGAGGGCAAGGGAGCAGGTGGAGGTGGGGGCGCCATAGCCCTTTTCTCTGCCTCGTTGTAAAGCGAGGAAGAAGACAAGGGAGGGGAAGAGTGGGCCAGAGGTGGGCTTTGGAGATGGGCCAGGTGAGTATTTTTCTTCTCTGCAATTTTTTATTTCTTTTATTTAATTCATTTATGTTTTATGTTTTTAAAATAAAATAGAAGAAGAAAAGATATATAACTTTTGGTCAAATAATTATTATTTCAAAACACACCATTTAATATATTAGTTTGAATATTTGAAAAGAATTTAAATATCACATTTAAATTAAATTGATTTGCATTTCGATTTAAAAGTGGAAAAGAATTTAAATGGAGTTAAATTTAAATGCAATAATTTAAATTAAGATTGACAAATGCAAATGATGCATGATGATGTCTTGCTGATGCAAAAAGAAAAACAAACAATTTTCTAATTGGGAAAAATCCCGGGGCGTTACAACCCCCATCCATTGCACCACCCCTCATCGTCAGAGCCGGCGGCACAACTTCAAGAGTAGAGAACTGTCCGTCACACCAATTTTGTGACTCGTGTTCTGAGGCCATATCTGCATATGCTAGGCTCGCCACTATAACCTCCACGTAACGCTTGTGCAACATGGCTTACACCCACCGTATGCGAACACGATATGTCTGACACCCGATCGTCACGACCTGCCTCATAAGGTAGAACTTTCTTGGTGGTGTTCGTTGGAGGAAGAACACTAGTGGTATTTTTGAATGGATCATCTTATATAATTACCGCCGTGTAACTAATATATACTAATATATATAATCACACAATATAAGATGCACACAAAACATCAAATGTAATGCAATGTGATATAGTCCATTGCGCCATTATCTTCTTGGCACCCGCAGTTTATAAACAATTCAATAAACATACCTTGACCATATCACATAGCCCCTGTAAAATAAAGTTAGACGCTTCTACTTTATCTTTTGCATATTTTATGTGGCTTGGGGCTGTCGTAAATAGAACCGCTTCATACCTACGATCCTTATGACCACAACAACGATCCAATAATTGCATGTTTAATCATCCCTTTCGGGCCCTCCATTGAAAATGCAAGACCAACTAAAGAGAGAGAAACAGGCATCCACCAGCCACATATACGGTACAAGCCGTATGTCAGTAGTGAACTAGTCTCGTGTAAGCGTATGCGTAAAGTCGGTCTGGGCCGCTTCATCAACTCGGTACCGCTGGAATCACAAGTGCACGCTAGAGGGTAGCAAATAACAGGAACGGTGCCCCCGTGCAGAACACGGGTTCTAATAGCGTACATCTATATCTACGATAGATCGGCTCTGATACCACTGAAGAGGATCGAGTGCAGAAAACATAAATTTTCCTAGCAACGATATCCTTAAAACATGCCAAGATCTATTCTACGCAGATATAGTAGTACGAACGGATAGCGGAATACATACCCTTATAGACCGAAAGCGGGGATTACGTCCAGCACGAGTAGCGGAAGACTTGGACCGGAACACCAGCAGCGCGGCAGCGGGCTATGGTGGAAGAGATCCCCCTCTCAACTCGGCGCAACTCCGACAAAGGGGATCACGAAATCGAGAGAGAATTGGGGAATTAATTGGTGAATTAAAAAGCCATGGGTGCCCCTCTATATATAGACTCCAGGGGGGAGCCAACCTCCTCACCAGGCAATGTGGGACTAATCCCACATGCCTGGTGCGGCATGGCTGGGTGCGCTGGCCCCCAAGCCCCCCACCGAACTCCCCTAGAGAATTTTCCTCTCTTGAGACTTCTTTTGACCAGAAGGCCCATTTAGGGAAATCAGGCTAAATAAATTCGAAAATAAATATATAAAATCATATTTAGACATTTATCACACTAATTAATATCAAACATATTATATATAATTTATTCTAGCTCCGAAAACTCTTTCGTTGCTGCCAGATCTCCATCGTACTTCTCCCGGGACGTTCCCGGTGATCTCTTTCCTTTCCGGTTGTCTTGTCGAAACCCCTTAAGTGTGTTACCCTAGCGGTTCGATATAATAACAGACATGATCGAGACTCCTCTCCGATCAATGACTAATTCGTAGGCCTGGACCCCATGAATTAATCCCTGTGATATAACGAATGACTTTCATTTATCAAACCTGAACGGAAAGTCTTAAATCTTTTGTCATGGCGATACTTAGCGTGTCCGAGCGTCATTCATAGTTATCTCCATATCTAGCTTGACCTCGTTACCGACAACGCTATGTTCTAATCGTCTCTGATTTCATGTCTCCCTGACCTAGTCACATGCTTGCAACCTCATTAGACATAATCTCACCGAGTGGACCCTAGAGTATCTATCCTGCTATACGGACTGGCAAATCCCGCTCTTGACCCCTCGTCTCAACCACTCCTTTCCGATACCCAAAAGTATCACCGTTATTGTCATACTAATTTAGATACGACGTTTCGTGCAACCAAAGTATCTTCCAGGAATAACAATAAGAGTTGGTCTCACGGTCAAAGGCGTAATGACTACGTCCTACAAATATGGGTATGTCCATCATATCGTTCTCCAACGATATGACTTCCATTGCCGGCCGGCACCATGCCCTATGATTGGGAAACCTCGATCATCGATCGCACAACGAAACTAGTCTTAGTAGAGGCTACTACAGACCTGGTTGTTTACGTATCACACCCGTATTAATGTTTCCGCTTAATACGGTTATAGCATGACACAAAAACATATTATGAACAAACGAGATATGATAAAGAAATACACTTTATTAATTGCCTCTAGGACATATCTCCTTCAAGATTTGTTGGAATAATTATGTGTGTTCACTCTCCCTCTACATGGTTCTAGACAAATCTACCATCATACCATATGACACATTTATGGAATAATATAACCTGTATTAGTAGTCCACTACAGAAGCTTAGTAGCTAAGGTAAAAACTAGCAGCAATTTCTAGAATACACAAGAGTTGTAACCTAGTGTAAATAACCTGGTAGAAGACACTAGAAGCTTGTAAGGTCAGTTGTGAAGTCCTATAAATAGGACATGTACCCCATGGTTGTAAAGTGAGCCGAGAGCAAGTTGTAAGCTAATACAAAGCAAAAGAGCTTCAGTGTGTACGTGAACTATCTCCAATACTTCTCATTCTTCTCAGTGTGTGTTCGTGTGAGCCAAACTAGCTAGCTGAGAGCATCACCCCGGGACATCAAAGTGGTATCAGAGCCATGTCGAAGTCTCAGGAGGTCGGCGAGAAGGGTGAACGCAGCGGGTCCAAGACGCCGCCATGGGTCGCAGGGCGATGCCCTTCCACATCTCCGATGCCTCGTCAGGGTCGCAGTCCGACACGCCGCGCTGGCGGCGAGTTGGTGGTGCACGAGCGTTTCGTGAGGAAGAGCACTAGCTCAGCCCAACATCTGACGTTGACCCGCTGAAACTATGCTGAATGGGCGATGGCTATGCGTGTCCAGCTCCATGCTCAGCACTTGTGGGATGCCATCGAGTTTGGCGCCGACGATCGAGCAACGCTGGCAGCCTTGCTCTGGGCCGTTCCACCGGAGCTGGTGCGTACGCTGGCAGCAAAGGACAACGCGAAGGCAGCATGTGACACGCTCAAGACAATATGTCTCGGCTCTGAGCGCATTCGTGAGGCAAAGGCGCGGACAAGACATCGCGTGTTCGAGGAACTTCGTTTCCGCCCCGTTGAGTCAATCGAAGATTTCTCGATCCGACTAACAAGCATCGTCAGTGATCTCGAGCTCCTCAGCGATCCCATAAGTGAGTACAAGGCGATGCTCAAGTTCTTGCACGTGGTGCCGCGCAAGTACCGACCGGTGGTGATGGCCATCAAATAGGCTGTCAACCTCCGGGAGTTGACAACCGAGGAGTTATGTGGTCGGCTTCTCACCGTAGAGGAGGGGTACGACCTAGATGATGCTACTGACGACTTCAACAAGCTTCTCCTCACAGAGGTGGAATGCGCGAGCCGTCAACGACAACGCGGCAAGCTTCTCCTCACAGAGGAGGAATGGGCGAGTCGTCAACGACGACATGGAAAGGGTTTGTCAGGCAGAAGCAACAAGGTGGACAAGGCGGCAACACTGGCTGAGGTGAGCGTCATAAAGGGAGTTGTCGGTATTGTGGTAAGCCTGGGCATTGGGAAAAAGAGTGAAGGGGATCCCAGGTAGAAAACAAAAAATTTCCTATCGGCGATAACCTTAAACTAGCCAGAATCTACGCTATACAGAAATAGAAGTATGACGGAGTTTGGAATACATACCCTCGTATATGGAAGAGCGGGGATTACGCTCCCGCACAAGCGTTGACGACGAAGACGACGTAACCGACCTCTAGGTCGCGAAGAACTCGGCGCGACGAAGCCGACGAAGATGACCTCAAGGTCGGGTGGAGGAAGCCGACCTCCCAGCACCACTAGCGTGGCACCTCGCAGAGCGTCACACACATACGGTGGATATGACGGCCTCCGAAGCTCCAGTCCAGGACGAGCAGCGGAAGACTTGGACCGGAACACCAGCAGCGCAGCAGCGGGATATGGTGGAGAGATCCCCTCATCCTCCTCGGCGCAACTCCGACAAAGGGAATCACGAAATCGAGGAGAAATAAGAGAATTAATTTTGTTTAATTAAAAGGCCAGGGGTGCCCCTTCTTATATAGACTCCCGGGGGGAGCCAACCTTGCCAGTCAGGCAATGTGGGACTATCCCCCATTGCCTGGTGCGTCTAGCATTGGTGTGTCGGCCCTAGATGGGCCCCATTTGGCCCACCTAGGCCGTCCAAGCCCCCCCCCCCCCACCGAATTCCCTTGAGGGTTTTTCCCTCCCATGGGTCTTCTTTCCACCAGAAGGCCCATTTAGGGAAATTAGACTAAATAAATTCGAAAATAAATATATAAAATCATATTTAAACATTATTTACACTAATTAATATCAAACATATTATATATAATTTATTTTAGCTCCGAAAACTATTCCATTGCTGCCCGATCTCCATCAGACCCTTCCCGGGACGTTCCCGGTGATCTCTTTCCTTTCTGCTTGTCTTGTCGAAACCCCTATAAAGTGTTACCCTAGCGGTTCGATATAATAACAGGTATGATCGAGACTCCTCTCTGATCAACGACTAACTCGTACGCCTGGACCCCATGAATGTGATATAACGAATGACTCTCATCTGTCAAGCCTGAACGTTAAGTCTTAAACCCTTTGTCATGGCGATACTTAGCGTGTCCGAGCATCGTTCTTAGATATCTCCATATCTAGCTGACCTCGTTACCGACATCGTTATCTTCTACTCGTCTATGATATTATGTCAGCTGGTGACCTAGTCACATGTTTGCAAACTCATTTGACATAATCTTACCGAGTGGGCCCTAAAGTATCTATCCGGCTATACGGACAGACAAATCCCGCTGTTGACCCCTCGTCTCAACTACCCCCTTCCGATACCCAAAAGTATCACCTATCATTGTCACACTATATATGATATGACGTTTGGTGCGATCAAAGTATCTTCCAAGGATAACAATAAGAGTTGATCTCACGGTCTTAAGGCGTAATGACTTCGTTCTATAAATATGGGTATGTCCATCACATCGTTCAACCAACGACATGACTTCCATTGCCGACCGACGCCATGCCCTATGATCAGAAAACCTCGATCATCAATCGCGCAACGAAACTAGTCTTAGTAGAGGCTACTAGGGACCTGGTTGTTTATCTACCACACCTGTATTAATGCTTCCGCTTAATACAGTTATAGCATGGTATAAAACACATAATGAACAATTGGAATATAACCAATAAACTATGTTTAATAAGTGCCTCTAGGGCATATCCCCTTCAAAGAGTGTCGCAAAGCAAAGCATGACCGTGAATGGCACGGCGAGGCGGCTAACTTTGTGCAAGCTGAAGAAGAGGACAACACACTGCTAA
Source organism: Poa annua (assembly GCA_026929855.1). Classification (NCBI taxonomy): domain Eukaryota; kingdom Viridiplantae; phylum Streptophyta; class Magnoliopsida; order Poales; family Poaceae; genus Poa; species Poa annua. Next base: position 69,028,998 of record CM049431.1, on the reverse strand, counting down.
TGGCAACCCATACCGAGGTTGCAGAGGCAGTGGTTGTGACTGCGGTGGATACGGCGAACCTGCACACGTTGAGCTGCGCAAGTCCACGACTGACACCGACACGGCATGGTACCTGGACACAGGCGCCTCAAATCACATGACTGGGGATGCAACCGTCTTCACTGAGCTCAACGAGAAGGTCTCCCTCGTCAACATTTGCGGACGTGGCACAGTGATGTTCGCCATGGATGGAGGACGGCACAAGGCGTTGACAAACGTCTATTGGATCCCACGGATCAAGATGAACATCATTAGCATCGGACAACTCGACGAGATTGGGTGCCCAACACATGTTGAAAATGGCATGATGATCATCCGCGACCGGCAGAAGAAGCTCATCGCCAAGGCTCCTCGCATGCGAAATCGGTTGTACATGGTACATCTCTAGATCGAGAAGCCGGTATGTCTAGCTACTCACATGGGCGAGGACGAGTGGATATGGCATGCGTGCTTCGGCCACCAGAGCTTCGCAAGTCTCGAGAAACTTTCTCAAAAGGACATGGTGTGGGGCCTTTGTAACATCCCAGAACTTAGGGTCCAGACATAGAGTGGACGCAGGAGTGTGCATTGCATTCATGCATCAGAAAATCCGGATAATTTTCGCGCATTTAATTTTCAAAACACAAAGTGATTGAAGTTTCACTTGAGTTGGTGGAATTGAAGTAGATCATCAACTTGAGCGTTATAAACTTCGAGATGATCTTGGCTTAAACCTTATTTAGGGGTAAAGAGATACACGATGAGGGGTTACACCAAAGAAAAGAAAACTTGTTACATCAAAACAATATTTAAGAGTTAATGACCAGAACAACTATTCTTAGTTATTCTCTGATCATCTATTCTTATCAATTGTGCTAGACATATTTCTAGTACATGGAAACCATGACATTCCTGGAGACCAATTGAATTACCTAAAGCTTAACCTAGATCTTCCACTTTTATCTTGACATCATATTTCCTTATCTCCCAATCTTCTCGAAGGCATCAACAAGAGAAGATATCGAGAAGGGAAGAAATACAACAAGAAGACATAGAGAAGCATTCCTTAGATGGACATAGAAGTGTTATGTCAATCTATCCTGAAGAATTGGAAACTCTTTCATCTTCAACCATCTTTATTAATTTCTCAGGAAATGGTATGACATTACAATGTTAGTGTGATATAGAAATAGGTTGATAACAAGCTTTGCAACCTTGTTGACAACTCATTTTGGTATGCACATACAATGGAGTGCCATATACACATGTATAGTAGGATAGATCATCCAGTACATCAAGTTCTTAGCTGTCATAAATACACATACGTTCTTATACCACCAACTCAAGAAAGTTGGTTTGGTTAAATTGAATTGTTTCCACCACAAGGGTGCGACAAGTGATGTTGGAAATTCAATACAGGACAAGAAGAACTTGTCTTGAATATATACTTCTTGTTCAAAAGGATCAATGCCAAAGTAAAGCCACATATGGATTTATGGTGTTTCTCCAAGGGGATCATAACCAAAGAGAAAGTAATGCCAAGTCATAAGTGTATATAATCAATATACATATCTCAGAGTCACATGTATCATCTCTCATGACCATGTGAATGAAGAATCATATAAGAGAGGAGCCACAAGATCACTAATGGATAATCATCCATTGGTTGAACCAAGAATTCATTCTCAATAAAAGATAATCTTGGACATATGGCAAATTAATCATCTGGAAGCATTAGTTGATATATGTTCAAGGATACCCATTTCACAAACTCAAATATATATATTATTAGATATATTCCTAATACATTAACTCTATCAAGAAAGAATGTATCCTCCTTACTCCATCTTAACTGGGGAATGAAATGAGAAGAAGTCTAAACTCATCATCTTATCACCATACGACCTGACCTTAGGCAGGAATTCCTATCGTGTGCTTTCATAAATAATTGATCATGTTCTCACATGATTTATTTGTCAAGGATCACAAATAAAAGCCATTTGGCAATATCTCATGCTTAGCATGGATTTGACATAAAGCACTGTGTATACTCTTCTTAGGTTTCACAAAGACCCATTTTGTTATCTCCACCAAACCATAATTTGGTGTGGTATGAAATACTTAAATCACCATACCACCAATTGGTGTACTCCAATATTTCAATATTTTAAAACCCTTAACCTATATCATTTTAGTAGTTGATGGAAACAAATTAGAAATTAATAAATAATGCCATAGAAATGATATTCCTAGGGTTATAATGCATCATAAAAATGATTTAGTGGAAGCAACAAAATATAACAAAATGGAATATTCATGTTCACATATACTCTTTGAAACAAAATCTCAAATCAATTGAAAATTTGGAAATAACAAATTCCAAATTAAATGATAGCATAGGAAATATTCTCATATTCCTAAATGCATCCTAGAAATTTAATCAAGTGTAAGATATAAATTTCAATGAAAGGAGAATACCTAAATATGTCCAAACTCAATTAAAAGGAAAATAATTCAAAATATACCTAGCAACAAAATTATATCAAGAAATGAAAATTATATAAAGGAAATAAACATTTTATCTCAATTATAAACTTTCCAGGACCTCTTTGCAAGTTCTAGAATAAAAAACAGGTCCAAAATAGGAGACAGGGGCCTGTTTCAACTGAATCTGTAGTTTCCCGGAAACCCAGGGGGTTTTCTGCAAACCGGCTTTTCCTTTCGTTTTCTTCTCCGGCCAGAAGGACGGCCGAAGCCGTGGCCGTGCCTCCAAGCTCCCGTACGACCGCCTCCCTCTCGCGCGTGGATAAGAACATGGAGGGCCGTCCTCGTCCTCGTCCCTATCCTCTCACTCGCACTCATCCTCCCCTCTTCCTCTCTCTCTAATCCTCTCCAACCCCTAACCCTAGCTTTCGGCCGCCGCCGTGGATCGTCGATTACCGGCGGTGGAGGCCTCCCCTTGCTGTGCTAAGTATCTGGGAAGTTCCGCCGTGATTCCTCCATCCTCCTCGTCGAGCCGTTCATGCGGAGGAGCTCGGGAGGCCGAGTATTTCCTCGTCTTCCTCGTCTCCGGCCGCCGACGCCACGGACGAGTACGTCGCCGTCAGACCACCTCCCGCTTCACCGAGCCATCCATCGTGTTCAGGGTGAGCTTCTGAGCACCACGGTGTTTCCCGTTTCCTCCCTTTCCTTCTCTTGCATGCTCGCCGCCGTGACCGCCGTCCGCCGTCGCGCAAATGGTCGCCGCCGGTTATTCCGGTGACCATTTGGTCCACAACCGCCACCAATCGCCTCCCCGCAGCGCCCTACAACCAACCCGCAGATGCTCCGGCTCAAATTCGTGCCGGGGTGAGCAAATCGTGCTCACCCGAGTCGGATTCCAGTCGCTGACGTCACATGACGTCAGCCGCCTATTTCTTTTTTCTTTTCCAGAAATTAATTTCGAAATAGATAAGTCTATGACATGTGGGACCCCCTGTCAGACTTTTATTCTTTTAGGAAATTCTGTAAATATTAAAAACCTGACATGTGGGCCCAACTTTATTTAATAATTATAGAAATTGATTTAAATTGAATAAACTTTGTAAATTCATAACTAATTCATTTTAAATCAGAAAAATATAATCTTTATACCAAAATAATCAGAAAAATAAAATCTATATTTTTGTATCAGTCTTATTTGTATTTGAATAAAATGGAGAAATAAAATAGAATTCAAAATACAAATCACTTAATCTTTTAAATATGGAGTTATTTGAAATGCTATTCTGGATGCATTTCAAACTTCATTTAAATATTTCACATACATTCTTTTTAAAACTGAAAATATAATTTCATTATAAAATGTAATATTCATAATACAATTATTGCTATTTTAAAATAATATTCTATTTTAGAAAATAATAAATAGTATTATTATTTTTAAATTAAAAATAAATAAAAAAAACAAAATAAAAGTATAAGCTTATGAAAGCTATTCTACTACTATTTGGTACTCATTTAAAATAAATAAAAATCCAATAACAACTGAAAACTCCTTAAATCCACTTTGTATGAATGATCCATATATTTCATGTATTACTTACTTCTTGTTCGTTCTTAATTTGGTAAGTGAAAATCATTAACAAACACCTAATGAGTAGATAACACCATGGTAGTTTGTAACTTGTTATATTCCAAACATAAATCATTCATCCACAAGAAAACATTCTAAGTTTAGAAGTAAGTGCTTAACTGAAATAAAATCGTATTGCAATGTCTTGGGTAAAACACATAAAGAAGAATAATGTTATAATCTTTCTATTAACCATGTGTTATAGTATCAGCAAAGTTAGACATTATTTATGTTCTTCAAAAGTTATTGTTTTTGCCATCTTGTAATATAACACTAGTTCCCTACTTAACTAAAGTTGATGCAAGTTTTCTACCAACATTAAATGAACACAACCTAAAGCGACCATTGAGTGTTCATATGTGGTTTTACGTTACTCTTAAGCTTAATATGATACATGAACATTAATGTTAAACAACTCATCTTGCTTGTGAAGTAAACTTGAAGACCAAACAACTCTAAATGAAAACACCCAACTCAAATAAAATACAATCTCCGAGAGTGAGATACGGGGTACTTTGCGATGCATCTCATACTTATGCATTAATCATGCTGCTTCTTTAAACATTAGTCCTTACCGGACCAATGATGTTGTTTCCAGATTTCTCGGAGTTTATATTATATCGAAGACCCTGGCTGCATAATCTTGCAGTCAGAAATGCAAGTTCATCCCTTTTACTCATGTCCTCTTGAAGTATTTGTTAAGAAACTATTTTCAAAATGTTATTATTATTGCATATCACACAAAAAGGGCAGAAAACTTATTTTATAATAATATGACTATGGTTATCCACCAGTGAGGTGGTAATCTCATATGGCTGGCAGATGGGACCACGGTAAGAATGTTGAGGTGGAGGTTCCATTTGCACGGGAAAGTATCATCTAGGATTTAATAACAAATGTCGCCAGTGATTCTTGCGCCGAATATTACGCGCAACCATGAGATCTGCAATGGGACGGAGAAGTCAGTTGTACCCTTTCCCTCTCGTACACCAACGGGTACTATTCTGGGCCGGGTAGTGCGTACAAGCCACCGGTAAAGCCGTATTACCGGGAGATGTCTATCGGTGGGCTTGTTTGACGTTGCGAGTTCGCAGTTCCAGGATAAAGCCGTATTACCGGGAGATGTCTATCCTGTGAATCACAACGGCCGGATGTCTAGTATCTATTGAAGGTTGGCTTCGGGACTAGCTTGGGACGGTGCCCACTGGTCAGCAAGTTTTAGCATGGGACGGTGCCCACTAGCTTGCAACCGGAGTAATGGGGGGTGTGCGGGGATGGTGGAAAGGCACAGTGATTGGCTTGGATTACTGACTGGGCCCCACACCAAGGAAGTGTGGACGGGAAGATCGCCCGGATGTGCAACAAAGTCTTGATCTCTTATGGGTAATGCAGCGCACCTCTGCAGAGTGTATGAATGTGACATGTTACTCCACGTTGCAGGACGGAACGACGAACGCAACAGGAAAGGAGGCTCCTCAAAGCCCTAGCCCTGTGACTCCTGACGAGCATAGTCTTCAGAATAAAAGCAACCTTTTAAAGAAAGGTTTTCGAAAACTTGTATTAGCCTACGACAATCCATTGTCTGTGGCTGTATTTATGCATCAAACTTCCCACCTTGCATAATGAACTTGCTGGGTAACGCTGTTACTCACCCTTGCCTCCTAAACCCCTGCTAGACATGAAGAACCACAAGAAGGCAGCACTTTAGGCTATGAAAACTCTGAAGACGGATAAACTCAAGATACCAAAGAAGGCAACTACATCGAGTTGAAGCAATTGAAGGAAGACGGAGGACGAATGAAGGCGTAGTGTAAAATAGGATAGATTCCTAGTCATAGAACCTATCTCTGTAGGCGTTGCTGTAGCGCAATCGCAAGCCTAGCCGTATTAGAAGTAGGCTTAGTATAGGTTAGTTCCTCCAAGATTTTCCATTTGATGTTCTTTTATTAGGGCCTTGCCTCATTGTTTCGAGGAGGTTCTAAAGATCTGTTGTTTTGGATTTGCTGTTTGTAATCTATAGTCATGCCTTGGACCTGCGATGTTTCTCTTGTACCACTCTGATGACGTAACACTGGTGGACGGTGATCCATTGGTGCTATGTCAACGACTATAGCATACTACACCATGCAGTGGTATGCTGGGTCACCACAGCCTTCCCATGATCAAGCACGTGGAGCTGGTCTACGAGGCGTGCCTCGCCGGGAAGCACTGGCGCGCCCCGTTTCCTTAGGTGGCAAAGTACCGTGCTACCAAACCGCTAGAGCTCGTGCATGGTGATTTGTGCGGTCCTATCTCGCCGCCCACACCAGGAGGAAAGCGCTACTTCCTTCTCCTCGTCGACGACTATAGCCAGTACATGTGGATCTTCCTCCTGCGTACGAAGGACGAAGAACCGGTGGCCATCCATCGCTTCCAAGCTGGTGTAGAGGTGGAGTCACGGCACATGTTGCGCGTCTTCCGCACCGACAGAGGCAGGGAGTTCACCGTGAAGGAGTTTGCGGACTAGTGCGCTGATCAAGGGATAATGCGGCACCTCACTGCTCCATAATCACCCCAACAGAACGGAGTGGTGGAACCGCGTAACCAGACGATCGTCAGCACGACGTGTTGCATGTTGAAAGGCACCGGCATGCCATCACAGTTTTGGGGAGAGGCGGTCACCACGGCCGTATTCGTTCTCAACTGTTCATTCACAAGGAGCGTGGACGGGCTAACTCCATACGAGGCGTGGCACGGTATGAAGCCAAATGTACACTTCCTTCGTGTTTTTGGTTGCAGGGCTCACGCCAAGATCACCACACCAAACCTAAAGAAGCTGGATGACCGAAGTAAGCCTATGGTGATGCTCGGGTACGAACCCGGCAGTAAGGCATACCGTCTCTACGACCCGACGACAAAACGTATTAACGTCTCCCGCGACGTCATCTTCGACAAAAGTGTTCGTTGGGACTGGAGCACAGACAACATGGCGGAAGATTATGGCGGAGGAGAGTTCACCATTGAATACGCCTACGCGCCTGCACAGACGACATCCCCCACTTCGCCAAACCAGTCCACTACTGCCACTCATGCCCCGACGGAGATTCAGCCCGAAAACAATTCGGAAGCAAAGTCTACATGGAGGACGCCCACAACACAAACCCCGGAACAAGTGAGGTTTGCCACACCTCCGTCCACACCAGACCAGGAGTTCTTTGACGAAAGCAATGATCCATATTATCCACACCGCTACCGTCGCGTCCTCGACATGGTGGAGCCCGACGCACAGGTGCCAGGGCAGGCTGAGCGCCTTCTACTCACTCCCTCTGGTGAGCCATCCACGTATGCAGAGGTGGAGCACGACGAACAATGGCGCACCGCGATGCGTGAAGAGCTGAGGTCCATTGAGGAGAACAAGACATGGACCCTCACTAACTTGCTTGCAGGTCACAGGTCAATCGGTCTCAAATGGGTCTTCAAGCTCAAACGAGATGCAAACGACAACGTGTTAATGCACAAGGCACGCTTGGTGGCTAAGGGCTACGTGCAACGGCCGGGGATCGACTTCGACGAGGTTTTTGCCCCGGTGGCACGTCGGGACTCTATTCGTCTACTTCTCGCCGTTGCCGCGCAGAAAAGGTGGGAGGTGCACCACATGGACGTCAAGACTGTGTTCTTGAATGGAGAACTCGGCGAAGGAGTATATGTGACGCAACCGCCGGGCTTCACGACCTCCGCCATGTCAAGCAAAGTACTGCTCCTTCACAAGGCACTATATGGTCTTCGTCAAGCCCCTAGAGCGTGGAATACCAAGCTAGACAGCGTGATGGTGCCACTCGGGTTCACTCGCAGCCCATCTGAGCATGTTGTGTACACCAGAGGCGAGGATGGTGAGCGGCTTCTCCTAGGCGTCTACGTTGACGACTTGATCCTGACAGGAGCAAGCACCAAGATTATCTCCAAGTTCAAAGAGGAGATGAGCAGAAGATTCTGCATGAACAACCTAGGATTGTTTACGCTCTATCTTGGCATAAAGGTCAAGCAATCACCGGGTGAGATCATCCTGAAGCAGGCGTTCGCTGGCAAGCTGTTGGAGAAGGCGGGCATGGAGGATTGCAACGCCGTACATGTTCCTATGGAGCCGCGCTTGAAGCTATCCAAGGTGAGCACTAATCCATCAGTGGATGTCACTAAGTACATGAGCATTGTCGGCAGCCTCCGCTACCTTGTGCACACACGGCCAGACATTTCCTTCACCGTCGGTTACGTCAGTCGCTTCATGGAAAAGCCAACAACCAAGCATATGAGCGCCGTCAAGCATATTCCGAGGTATATTGCAGTGACACTACACTACGGCTGCAGGTACAGTTGCAGCGACAACAGAGACGGACACCTAATTGGTTTTAGCGATGCTGACCACGCCGAAGACATCGACGACAGGAAGAGCACAATGGGGACTCACTTTTTCTTTGATCGCTGCCCGATCACTTGGCAGTCTCAGAAGCAGAGCGTGGTCTCCATATCATCCTGCCAAGCAGAGTATATTGCCACTAGTACCGCGGCATGCCAGGTCGTCTGGCTCGGACAGCTCATAGGCAATCTTTTCGCTACAGACCCCATGGTCCCTAGACTTCTCGTGGACAACAAGTCAGCGATCCAACTGAGCAAAAATCCGGTCTTTCATGACCGGAGCAAGCACATTGAGACCCGCAATCACTTCATACGGGAGAACGTCGAGAGCGGTAAGATTGTTGTAGACTACGTCAACACCGACGATCAGCTGGTGGACATCCTGAGCAAACCACTTGGTCAAACCAAGTTTAAGATTCTACGCGAGAAGATTGGCATCTATCAGGATTAGGGGGGGTGAATGTTGGAATAATCCCGTGTGTTCACTCTCCCTCTACATGGTTCTAGAAAAATCTACCATCATACCATATGGCACAGTTGTAAAATAATCTACCCTGTACTAGTAGTCTATTCACTACAATAGCTTAGTAGCTAAGGTAGAAACTAGCAGCACTTTCTAGAATACACAAGAGTTGTAACCTAGTGGAAGTAACCTGGTAGAAGACACTAGAAACGTGTAAGGTCGGTTGTGAAGTCCTATAAATAGCACATGTACCCCATGGTTGTAAAGTGAGCTGAGAGCAAGTTGTAAGCTAACACAAAGCAAAAGAGTTTCAGTGTGTACGTGAATTGTCTTCAATACTTCTCATTCCACTCAGTGTGTGTTTGTGTGAGCCAAACAAGCTAGCTGAGAGCATCAGCCCGGGACATCAAGATTCAGCTGTCAACTGCTCAATCCCATTAAGTTTGTGTCTTTCCAGTTCATGCGCGCTACAAACAGCAAACATTCTATTAAGCTGTCTGATACAGATTGCACATTAAAGTGCCAAGTATGCTGACAAAGCACCGGCCATCTTAACAGATATCACCTGTCGAGTCTAGACTCTTGATGTTTGATCCCCTTATATTTCTTTTTATTGTCCAATTTATGGAATTTTAGTCGTTGCTAGTACTTCGTGATATTAAATTGGTGCAACATCACATTGCTGAGATGGGAAGATTAAAATTGCCTTGAGCATACTGATAGACATGGTGGCTAAGCAGATCTCTGTCCAACATATTCAGATATACATTCAGTACGATTATATTAGATGCTATGCTGAAATATATATAGTACAGAAGTACAGAAACTGTATCCGTTTGAGTTCTTTGTGCTCCTCTCAATTGGGATGCGCTCGTTCAAGTACTTTGTGGTCTAGCCGCTGATTATATCTTCGTAGATGTTCCTGACCTTAGCGAAGAACGCTTTCCTGAAAAATTCATCGGAGTTGTTTGAGCACTGGGAGTCCTTGTTTGAGAGTGCTAGAGCATTTTTCAGGTTGGGTAGAAAGGTTGGACTGTGTTCTACTACTATATATTACCTGTCGGGCTTGAATATCAGGTTCTTGTACGCAAACCACTGCATATGAAATTCAGAACAGCGGATCAGAGATGGTGAACGTCGGTAGAAAATTGGCAGCAAGAAAAGAGTACCATGCATACTTGTACAGCTTGATCAGCACAGTCAATCTTAACCAAGCACATAGAAATTTGCTGAAATTTTGTTCAGGTGATGATCTTATCTTACCCCACTGTAGCCAATGCCAACGACCTCCATGAGACCTGGAACCACGGGGAGCCTGTCGATTGCCTGCAAGGTTAACACCAATATGCCACATTTTGTTACTTCCATCGGCCAGTGATTTTGAACAACTAGGTCCGTAAACGGTTGAGATGTGAGCGTGTTCAGTACCGATACTACTCCGCCGGCGCTCCACATGCCGATGGTGGCGGCGACGGCGAGCGTGGTCACTGCGTACTTGTCCTCAACCCTGTCCCACTACACCAGCGACGCCGACGCGTCGTCAGTCAGACACAACTCGAAGTTTTGCACACTTTCCTCAGATGGGGAGACATGCCGGTCACGTACCTCTTGTTTCAAGGCGTTGATGAACTCGGTGAGCTCGGCGTTGTCGGCCAGCGGCGCTGCCGGCTCTCCGGCGGCCATTGCCACCACGTTCCTCGCCATCCTCTTGCCTGAAAGGAAATGTTTAGTACCACGTTCGTGCGTGTCCTTGTCGACGTGACGTGAATGTACCATCATGCCGTGCAGGCTCGGAGGCACTCACAGAAGGAGGCGACGCGGGGCTGGCCGTGGGACGCGAGTCCGGGCAGGGAAGGCAGGGCGGGGAGGCCGAGCCCGACGGAGCGCGCGGCCTTGCCGACGTCGCTCACGACAGGCGAGGCGACGGCGCCCGTGGCGGGGGTGGCGACGGTCGGAGCCATGGACACCAGTGCCACCACTTGCGCCTTGTCTACTGACGGCCGGGCGGTCGGTGGGACGGCGTGGTGGTGCTGCTGCGGGAGGTTAGGGAGCGGCGGTGTGGTGTTTGAGATAAAGTGGGGGATGCGTAGGATGGGCGCCACACGTTTACGCGCGGAAGAACGATAAGATGTGGGGTTTGGGGTGGGCGATGTATGGCCTGGATCTGGATGTTCCCGTGTGCGGTATCTAGAATTTCTGGTGATTATCGCACGACGACTATCGATCAGCCGATCAGGGGTCAGAGATGGTATGAGAGTACTGATGGCCACGTGTGTACCCCGGTTTCGGCCGCGTGTGTTAGACATTGACAAATGTGTAGGATGTGAACGGATCGGATTTTATCTCTATCGTAAGATTTATTACATTTTTCTAATATATATGATAACGGATTCCGAAGAACGGATTTAGGATGAAAATAAAATTAATTGGATACATGCATTGCCAACTCACATAATCAAAAATAACTGATAAACAACCTAATAACCTAACAAAAAATTATACTTCATAGTCTGTATAATGACCAAGGGGAATCCAATGGGGTGTCATGGCACCCCTCCAAAAATACAAAAACTTTTTTACTTACTAGTATTTTGATTAATCCTTTGTGTATATCATGCGCAAAATACTAAAACGACATGTATTTGTGGTCAATATCCCGATTAGTGAAGCGCCCCATCTATTTTTAGCTAAATGCAAAGCTAAGCAAGTTAATGGGGATTTTGTTAAAGCTTGGCACCCCCACCAACCAAGTTCTAGATCAACTTAGAATGACCATGCAAGTTAGTTGTTGTTTAACGGATTAATATGCCCGAGCGTTGTAGCGTGACCTGATTGTGCAAATTCAGGCTAATATAATGGTTTTTGTACCGTAATACAATTTTAAGAACCACCCACAGGTTTATGGGAAATTTGCATGTTCATAACAATTTTATTCCTGAGCCATGTATTTCACAGGAAAAAAAATAGGCTCATATCTTTCATGTTCTCTGAGCAGGCCAAAGACGGCATAGACCGGACTACTGACCGGCCACAAGCCTCATTTGTCCGAGGGACTCAATGTGACACATCGACTGGTTGTACGTTGTGTCCGGTGTCTAGACTCGAGACAGACAAATCGCGTGGAACACGTGATAAGCTCCCTCGAATCAATCATCAACAAAAGTCTCGAAGACAGACTTTAAAACCCTAAAGACCCCGACAGCCAATATCTTCCACTCCAGCAAGCAATAGTCACCACATAGCAGATTTAGCAGCTAGCCACGAGTACACCACTTTTCGAGATGTTAAGATTTGATCTCATTTCTTCTACTACTTTTATTTACCTCCTACTCCCTCGTTTTTAAATATAAAATGTTTGTTTGATCTAGATACGTCACTACGGGACTAAAAGCGTACACCGACGGCATTTGCCGTCGGGCTCACGCTGAGACGGTGTTTGTCGGGTTAAGGCCGTTGGCGTGTAATCCATCGGGCTCACACCGTTGTCGTCGGCGTCGCAAATACCGTCGGGCTCATAGTGAGCCCGGCGACAATGCCGACGGCATTGCCGTCGGACTCATAGATAGCTCTACCGATTTTTTTCAACTTTTTTTATTATTATTTCAACTCCAATTTAGTCATATATTTAATCTCATATCGCACACTTAATCATAATCTTACTTTAAACTATCCACTCATGCACTTAATTATAATCTTGGCTCAAATTATCCATCATTAGTCAAACTTCCCAGACGGTATCCCATCCTTAGAGTACTCCAGGCCAAGCACGCTGAACTATTGAGTTCTATTCAAATGAGATTCCAGTTAACATGTCATACCTTGCTATTATTAGTATGATAGCAATCATATTAACCCTCATTTGAGATATTATATTTTTAATCTTTAAAAATTTAAAAATAAGATTTGAATGAACAAAATAACTATGTTTAATAATACTTGAATAATAATAATAATCAATTATTTTAGTTTTGTTTTGTCTTTTCCATTTAATAAGAAATAATTCATATCTTCATATTTATATATCAGAATTTACTAAATAAAATGTCTATGTCAATCATAAAAATGAGAGTAATCCAAATATGACATCCATGCCATCATTTTCATAATGAATAATGTCTTTTAAAACAAATAAGAACCAACATAAATCAGCATAAAGTCAATTAAAGAAGCGAATTTAGATAAAAAATAAGGAAAACCCTCATATTCGTATCATCCATGAAATATGTACTACTCTTTATAAAAATTAAATGGGTGTCATTGTGAACCATATTTTATGTACTTGCTTTATAAAAAAGTCATTTTTGACACTTAAAAAATGGAAAATGATATTTCGAAAAAGAATTTTGAACATCGCTTCGGTGACGTTGTTTCCCATACCATGACACACATATGTGCTGAATACGGGCACTTTATCACAAACCATGACATGATAATGGTCATACATTGGTCATTTGTTTTGAAACTTATTCATGTTTATACATGATTGATATTTTTGTGAAGTTTCGTTTTGAAAATTTTGCCAAAAATCAAGTTTATCATTTTTCCTACAAACTAGTACACGTAAAAGGACTCCATGCCAAAGAGTCTTTTTTGTGTGTTTTTTCATTCTTTCAAAAAAGGTAAAAATGGAAAGCATGGCTATTCATCAAAAGTGGTCGAATTTTTCAAAATTATTGACTGTTCTATGTTGTAACCACTACTTGTGTACCTTAAAATTATTTTTGTAAGAACTTCAGAACAAACTATCACACAGTTGTAGTTCAAATTTAAATTACTTCCGGAAAATTGACATAAAGTAAATTAAAGAGGCGAATTTAGATATAAAGCAAGGAAAATCCTCATATTCAGGTATTATCCATAAAATATGTTCTACTCTTTGTGAAAATTAAATGGGTGTCATTTTGTACCATATTTTATGTACTTGCTTCATAAAAAGAAGTCATTTTTGACACTTAAAAAATGAAAAATTATATTTCTAAAAAGAATTTTGAAAATCGCTTCGGTGACGTTGTTTCCCATACCATGACACACATATGTGCTGAATATGGACACTTTATCACAAACTATGACATGATAATGTTCATACATTGATCATTTGTCTTGAAACTTATGCATATTTATAGATGATTGACATTTTTATGAAGTTTTGTTTTGAAAAGTTTGCCAAAAATCAAGTTTATCATTTTTCCTATAAACTAGTACATGTAAAAGGACTCCATGCCAAAGGGTTTCTTTTTTGAGTATTTTTTCGTATTTTTTCATTTCTTTCAAAAAACGGTCAAAATGGAGAGCATGGCTATTCATCAAAAGTGGTCGAATTTTTCAAAACTATTGACGGTTCTATGTTGTAACCACTACTTGTGTATCTTAAAATTATTTTTGTAAGAACTTCAGAACAAACTATCACACAGTTGTAGTTCAAATTTGAATTACTTCCGAAAAATTGACATAAAGTCTATTAAAAAGGCGAATTTAGATAGAAAAAGTAAGGAAAATCCTCATATTCAGGTATTATCCATAAAATATGTTCTAATCTTTGTGAAAATTAAATGGGTGTCATTTTGGACCATATTTTATGTACTTGCTTCACACAAAAAGTCATTTTTAACACTTCAAAAATGGAAAATGATATTTCTAAAAAGAATTTTGAAAATCGCTTCGGCGACGTTGTTTTCCATACCATGACACACATATGTGATGATTATGAGCACTTTATCACAAACTATTGTTGGGGATATATCAACTAGGGGTATAACCAACATGGATCAATCCGGCTAGTTCAGGGTGGCCCAAGGGTGGTAAGGCCGAGGCCTGCCGGGCGGCCCAGATAGCTGACGTCCAAGGAAGGCGGAAGGCCGAAGCCCATCAAGCCACCGAGCCCAAGACGGAAGGCGGCGACTAAGCCGGCTAGGTCTAGGACTCTGTTTACTTGCCGTACAAGTACTTACCTTGTTACCTGGGGTCTGGCCGCCTATATAAGCCGGCCACCAGGGAGCCTTTAGGGCTGAGACAACTTCAGTAGGAATCATACCCTTTGTAACCTGTTCACGGCTGTTGCCTCATAGTGAATTATAGCAGCACGTAGGATCTCACCACCGCTGTGGGATCCGAAGCTGGGTAAACTCGCCGTGTTCAATCCCGTCCTCGACGACACCAACCTTCTTCCCCACAATCCATACGTAGGCTAGAGGACCCCCGTCTCCTATCAATTATGCCGATACCACGACAGTTGGCGCCCACCGTGGGGCATGAGGTTCCTGGCGTCACGTTCCAGGCGGGAACACTTGGCGGCGTGGCCAAGCAGATCGCCGTCGGTCGCGTCACAAGGTATGGCGGCCATAGCTACGTCAACTCAGATGAGTCCTGGCTCCCGGCGGACGACTACCTTATCGGATGCGCAATCGTGCCGATCGAAGGGATCGACGTCTTCATCGGGTACACGCCAGAGGCGTACGGCCTACCGCGTTTCTACAACCCCACCCACCAACTATTCGACCAAGCAGTCGACCGACAAGATGGATCTGAATCCGCCTTCTCCCAGGAGTCGGCCGAATCTGATTTCCACTTCGTCGGAGTTGTCGGACTGGGATCCGACTCCCAGCCGGAAAACAACGATCCTGAGTCAATCCTCCCTGCTCTACAGGAAGATGCGATGTCAGATGCCGGATCCAGATCTACCGTTCAAGTCAACGTAGACTCTGACTCCGATGATGATGCTAGTCTCTTCGAAGAGAAGATCAAAACCCGCTTTTCCAGTGGTAATCCGGCTCCCTCAGAGGGTACAGCGGATACAGACATGCCTGACAAGCTGGCTGTGATGGTTGTTGTCGGTCACGAGACAACCCCAGTTACTTCGGAGGCGCAAAACAAGCCGGCGGAAGATGCCGGTGACACCACTGCCGGCCAACTCATTGAAAGTTCCGACAAGGTGCGCGCGAAGAAGAAAGCTGGCCTCGAGAAAGGCGGCAGCAGCATACCCACGGATTTGCTCTCCGTCATCAAAGAAGTAGACGAGATCATGAATACTCCGGTAAACAAAAACACCCCACTCGACGAAGTGGAAGAGTTTAGGCTTAACATGCTTAAGCACTCTGACTTCCTGCGAAAAAGAGAGGAGCACGTTGAGAGCCTTTCGAAGAAGATCGAGAAAGAGCAGGAGAAGATGTCGGCCAAAACAAGCCGGCAACTCTTCGAGAAGAAAAGGTCATCAAAAAACTAGCATCATTTTTCTAAAGTTTTATTTTAAAAAGTTGCCAAAACTCAAGTTTATCATTTTTCTAAAAACTAGTACACGTCAAAAGACTGCAAGCTAAATGGTTTTTTAGTATTTTTTCATATTTTTTTGAATGTAATCTAATTTTTTGAGAAAAACTGAAAAACTGTATAACCGTCGGGCTCACAATGTGACTAGATAGACGCTGACGGCACTGTAAACCCGACGGCTACCGACGGTAGCCGTCGGGCTCACTAAATGAACCCTGACGGCACTGTGAGCCCGACGGTGGCCGTCGGCCTTACAAC
Organism: Poa annua; assembly: GCA_026929855.1. Classification (NCBI taxonomy): domain Eukaryota; kingdom Viridiplantae; phylum Streptophyta; class Magnoliopsida; order Poales; family Poaceae; genus Poa; species Poa annua. The sequence goes on along the minus strand of CM049431.1, from coordinate 69,012,493 downwards.
TAGGACGCCGATGGTAAAACGATACCGACGGGTTTTTCGTTTCGTCGGTTTCACGCTGTGACGTCGACGGCTCCGATATATTACCATCGGCGTTGAAATGACCGTCGAGCTGGTCTCCCGTAGTGTGTATTAGACTATGTTTGTTTGATCTCCTACTTCTGCTTTTAGGCTAAAAAACAGAAAACCAAACAAACAAGCAAAAGTAATGCCTAAAGGGGAAATGCACTGCATATGCGAAGTGGAGCGGAAGCAGCGGGAGAGGTGATTGCCGCAACTTCCTACTCAATCCCAAAATGATATTCTCCGTTGGCCATGACGTTGCTCGAAATTATGAGCAGATTGCCAGCATGCACTTTGCCGGAACCTGTACTTTCGCGACGGGGACGTCGGGGAGCCTGAATCGTGACTTCCCTTCCATACGCATACCTATGCATCATGCATGTACTCCTTCCCTCCGTTTGAATATATTTTCTCCATTCTAAATTAGATTATTTACATTTATATAAAAGTAGTTTTATCTAAACTTATAACATATCTAGATACATCCACTTTTAGCAAAGTCATCTCATATGGAATGGAGGGAGTAGATGTCTTTGATTTGTTTAAATTCAGATATATGTGTAAACTAAAACATGTCTACATATATTCGAATTTAGATAAATCTATAACATCTATTTCGGTATAAGACTTTTCTTCCCTTCGCCATGTCTATGTATGTGTGCCTTTTTTTTTCTTTGGTATACGGAGTCAACCCACGCTCAATCTCACACATCTCACACAAATTTATTTTTATTCAAACTCATTTGTATATAAAATATGTGCATGTGGAGCAATATGTTTCATTTCCACGATTTTGAGTTTTATGGACTGTAGCTTCTTAATGTTGGGTCGAATTTCATATCATTTTACATAAATTTGGTCCAATTCTTCCCACTAAGTTTGTTGTTTGAAATTTAGTTTCACGATCGATTTTGTTGTTCCCATGACTTTTTTGTTGTAACTTTTTCGTTTCACCAGAAAAATACAAATAGATCATGTATGTATGTATGTATGTATGTATGTATGTATGTATGTATGTATGTATGTATGAACCTTTCCTCGCCTAACCATTCCATGTTCACAACATTTGTTTACAAATATTAATCCTCGTCACATCATCGTCGTTGTTTCATGTCGTCTTTGTACAAGATCTTCTCCACTAATTTGCTCTCGACCTCTACCAAACTACGATATTCCAGTCGATCACCGGCGAGAGGAGCACTTCTAGCCGCCTCCTTCTCCGGCGGTCCAGGGAATACATTTGATTACGAAACCCTTGAAAATAATATTTGAACAAAAATGCGTTAAAATAATTTTACCTAAAAATGTAAATTGAGAATTCAGCTCTTAGTAATTGGTAATTCGTTTTAAATCACTATTTTTACAAACTTCAGCACCCAGGTACATTCCTGACATTTCACCCCAAAAGCTATAGTTATAGCCATGTTTACCAATATTAAATCTCTGCTTTCAACAACTGCTTTTTACAGCTGTTTATTCACAGCCCACCAGTTACAACTGCTTTAGTTGCAGATTGTTAACCCTTTTTAGTCCGTATATAGATAACATGTGAAACATCTATACCATGTTATAGTTAAAAAACGGAGTGAGTACTGCTTACCAGATCAATTCATCGCAAGTGATCAACAGCAACATCGTAATACTTTTATATACATACAGTGCCTGACGAAGATATAATTAGTGCCCTGGGTGTTTCACTTTCGAATCTCGGAGAGGTTCGCTGCAGGTTTGCCATCGCCGGGTTGCCGTAGCCGCTATATTACATTCTGCAAGAGATTGCAGATACTATCTAAATATGGAGAAATTGTGAACTGCTACCAGGGCACTTCATGACTGCAGGTGCAGGTACAGAGAGCTTATTCCTTCGATCTTTGAATCTTTGATTTGACTGTTCAGGCCGCCGCCAGGTGTGGTTCTATCGATATGTTTGCTACTTGGCTTAACCTTACTGTCGATTGGAGCAGCGAGCCCTGCCAGGCAACCCTAAGTAGAGTTCCGTCTCCACGTCCTCATCGCTCTCCACCGGATCCAAGGCGTCTGGCAACTGCAAGGGTGCCACGAAGTTCAGGGCGGGAACCACCGCCTCAATGTTGCGATGCTGCAGTGACAAGACAAACATGAGTGACTGATTGGGTTTTGCATACATAATACACTTTGGGTGTGAGATTAACTAGGTAAGCTCTCTTTGTATCTTGAACATGAGGTAGCATGCACTCTGCAGTTTTACTGTTTTACATGAAAAAAATACTGGTATTTGGTGCTTAAAATGTGACCCTGATTGTTGGAGTAGTCATGAGCTTTTCATGCAAGTCTTTGTTGCCTTCGAGCAGCATCTTCTCCTGATCATAAAGATTCATATGCGTTCAGGAATAGCTGGGGTGTGTGCTTTGATGTATGTATATAGATTGCTGTAAAAATAAAAATAAAACACGCAGAATCGCCATAGGTTACTATGGCATCTGGATTTAGGAATCAGTTGGTGGTATACCTTCTCTTTCAGCTTAGCTATCTGCTGCTCCAGCAGCTGGGTCTAGTGGCAGTGGAGTGGACAGAAAAAAGAATACATGTTAGTTTGTGTCAGGTTAAGCAGTCTTTTCCATGCAGGAGTTTTTAACTAGCAACCTTCTTTCCTCTGATAATTCGGATGCTCTTCTCAATTTTAACTTCAAGGCAGTGCAATTCTTCAACAGAGCATCCTCCTAAATTTTCTCCCAAGATCTTACTGCATCTCATATAACCCGGCATTATTTTCGCCTGCCTAAGTACAGTCTAATCTTCAGTTAGTGGCAAGATAATTTACCGTTTCGAGTCTTCAAGAGCTTCAAGTTTCTTCGCCAAGATAACAGTTTCAGCTTTGATTTGCTGCAGTTAAGAGATTTGATTCAGCATTTAAAAGCCGTGCCATCACATCACATGTCATACTGCTCCAAGTAAATGATTGAGTAGCCCTAATTTACTGACGCCTAATGAGCAATATCATGTTTTTGAACATAACATGTGTCTCATATTGCAATTAGTGCTTGCATAAGTTATCTGGAACAACATTGTAGGATCCTGATGTTTAATAGGTTAAATTTGCATGGCATGATCTTCCATGGTTTAGATACACAAGCCATATATGCAAATTTACAGCAATACTTATTGAATCTATGGTCCGTGTAGTCATCACTCAACATTATAAATTACTAGTAAGAAGAGCATATTATGGTTCCTACATTACAGTACATGTAAGGATCATGCAGATGTTTACCCTGTACCGGCTGAACGTAAAGTAGTGTGGATGTGTTTAATTGTCACGTTGGCCATTGACAATCAATATCTACTATATGTAAGAATACATTGCTTCACTGCTATAATGTGGCATGATTATCCTTAATATGGTCTAAATGATGAGAAGTGGTTATAAATTTAACTTGAAATTACTTAGTATCAATTATTCACATGAGGTTCCTGAATTATTCAACTCTTCACCAATCTGCAAGTTCATATTGAGGATATGTATTTACCTGTACGTCTTGTTGTACTGCCTTGTTATTAAGGTCTTGTTGTACTGCCTTGTTATTAACTTTATCCTTTGTATGTGCCTTGTAGCGGTCAATCGATTTTTGTAAGCTGAAATAAACAAAAAATAAGAAACTTAAAGTTACAATATGAAAAACAATTTTTCTGTGACATATTCGACTAAGTGCCAAGCGTGGAGAGCTTTGTCAGAGAGTTCAAGGACTTCAAGACATACACACAGTATAGGAAATGCTAAACATTCGTGAGCAAAGATAAAGTAAAAAATGGGATACCATAAATAAAACCGTGATGTCTTGTGTTGTGTGCCACTATTGAGATTTTAACCCATAGGTGATTAATTAACCTACGATAGACAGAACTTTAAGGTCATAAGAAGAACCCTGGTGCTAACTCTAAACAACAGATTATTGGTGCTAGTACTACAAGTATGCTCTTCTCCAAGTTGCAGTGAAGAAATGCATACTTAATCTAAGAAGCACGGACACGGGGAAGGAAAGACGGGGATACACATATGGGGATACAGGATACAGCATTTTCCAAAAACAGTCATTCGGGAATACGGCGAGTATATATAAACAAATAAAAAAATATGTCATATAATATAGTCAAGACAGAATTTTTTAATAAGAAAAAGATCAGAAAAGAGAAAACTCTACACAAGGCCCAGAGCCCACTCTATCCGTATAAGCTCCAATCTTCCTTTCAATATTGGCCACCCTGAATTGTTTTTTTTTCTATTTCGAATTTCGGGGATACTGTAAATTCGCGTATCCCGGCGTATCCCCACGTATCCCGTATCCCCGTGTATCCCTACGGCAGTTCGGCAACATCTGGCGTATCCGTGCTTCGTAGTACTTAATTGTAAATTATCGATTGTAAATGAGTTTTTAGTGTTTTCTTTAAGGGGCCATCGATCGATGTAAATGAATTTTTAGGTGATAATTTGTGAACAAACTTAGGTAAGCTGTTAGATATCTTGTGTTCATGAACCAGATCTGAAAGAATGCGAGCATCATATGGTTAGATAGCTCCTGGTTTAGGATTTAGTGTTTAGTGTTTAGTGTTTGGACAGGCTCGTTGCACCTCTAACAGATTCTGCAAGTTGAATAGAGAGGTGATAATAAACATCGAACGCCATTTATCTCATTCTCACTCTCCGAATGTATAATCATTTCAGACATGATTATTCAATTTAGACTATTTGTGTTTATATTACAACGTTAATAATTATTATTTTGAGATGTTAGTGCTTGCAGTTCAGTGACCACCTCTTTGTCGGCCCTAAAAGAAGAGGTGGGAGTGCTATGCTGAGTCTAATCACATCGACGTCAACATACCTAAGAAATAAATGAATTTTGCTTATGTGTAAATTAGATAGTTAATGTTCTTCATTTAGATGCATCATGTGAATGGTGAACTATATTCATGTATGTTTGTATGAGTGGTGAGTTGTAGTAATGTGTGTTAGTGTGAAAACGTGAATTGTAAATGTGTTATCGACATATGATGTGATAATTTCCATATGCTGGTTTGATGTAAAGTGATGTATATCATTTGTGAAATTATTTCATCTGAAATATTGTATGAAGCTGCATCGCATGTGGCCGAAAATGACTGGGATACAGTCATTTCTCCATGTGAAATTTGTCTTCAAGGGACACAGTCAAAACCGATGACCGCTTCCAATGTGGTAGGACATCACGAATGGATATTGCCGGTGATGAGGTATTGGCACCAAGCACAAAGTTTTGAAGCCATGAACACAATGAGTTCACCTCACGTGGAAGCATGAGTTGGTTCTTGGAAATGAGATGATAAGCTATCACGAGATGCTAAAACAAAAGAACTCGGACTTCAAACTATCATATTGTATCTTGCCTATAGTCGAAAAAAGGAACCCTAGATGCGCCTCTCGAGATGTTCAGGCGACTCATAAGGTGACTTGTGCCGCTAGGCCCGCTACCTCCTAACTCTCTCACACCACCTCTTCCTCCACTTGTACTCACCTCTAACGCTTCCTCGAGCTCAGGTCTTGCTGCCATGTAACGCTTGATGTCCAGCTGGAATTTTCAGTGTGGATGGTATGGATTCAGATCTTGAGGCAACTCATGATCTTTGGGCAACTGGTGGTGGTTGTTGCGCATGGGGTACTTGGTACCGGTAAGAGATTCATTTGCTAGGTGGCCTTGGGTTTTGCTTCACACTATGGCCTAGCAAAGTCAACATGCTTGGCTAGTTGGGTGGCTTGATGCTCGGAAAGGGGCAATCGCTTTATTGGTGCCCTATTTGGGTGGTCATTGTGGGGTGCCTGAAGTTCCATGCCATGCGACTCAATACAGCGTTCCGAAACCACCGGTAAACATGTCCAGATCGAGCAGCGAAAGTAAGCTAGCCTTTCCGAGTATCAAGCCCATGGTAATGAAATCAACCCGCGGGCGGGGGGCGCTTGTAAAAAAAATGAGTTGTTTGTGATTGGCTTGTTAAGGGAGGTCATGTCTTCATGCGGCATTCAGACGTGAATAAGTCTTGTCTCTATTTCGCGATCAGCAAGGTTTGCCTACCTTCATATCTGATATCTAGAGTGTGATGTTTCCTTGACATGGTTTCACATATTAGGCAAAACCCGCGCATCGGCAAGCGTCCTATTATGGCCATGAAGACCATTGTTTAGAGGCTCACCAAATCAGGTAGACATCATATTGGCTTCAAGTGCATTTTGGGGCCTACATTTCAAGGTGGCAACCTTGGTTAAAATGGTCTACGCCTCATCGAAAAACCTTATTGTTGTGTCTTGGTGGTGTTTCTTAGACATTGGCTTGGCGGTATGTAGACATCGGTTGACCGGTGCCAACACATGCTTCCTAAGTTGTGGGGCGTCCGTTTATCGATGTTTTTGTTGTTTTGGGCTTTTGTTTCTTTACGTGTCTGGCAACATGTAGCGGCGTAAGCTGAAGGCAACAAATGTCAGTTGGTGGCTCCGAGACCTCCACCATTTTTTGGGCATGTTCTATGCTCTCCATGGGCCCACTAGGGCCATCTCGTCCATGCCAATTGTGCCAATATGGATCTAGCCTCATCCACAAGGCGTCGACACCTAGGTGACCTCATCACAACATGGCTATGTCTTTGAAGATTGTGTGAAGCCGGAATCATGTCTATTGGTAACCTGTTGTAATTTTTAAGCTAAATCAACCAAAATTTGTCCTTCTTTCGTGAGCTTGATTCTATCTCCCGAATCCCGTTGATGGAGTTCATAGTTGGTCTGGCGCCCTAAGTGTTTTTGTCGATGGCCTTCAGGACTATGGTTGTCTAGGTTGCATCTTTCGGAACACTTTTCTAGTGTTGTAATTTCTTTTTCTTATAGGCATGGACATTATTTCTTTCCATCAGTGCTTTGAGGAGCAATATTTTTGAACTAAAATAGCTAAAGGTGAAGATGATATGTCAGCAGATGGCCCTTCAATAGCGTGACCCTTTTCAAAATGCTACAAACGCTATAACGTGTTGTAGCGGGCTATTTTTAAAATAGCTAAATATTTTATTTCCATCAATTAAGTATACACTAAGGAATATAAGATGTTTAGCGTGCATTCACGAGTCACGATGATAATACTTTACATATCCTTTTCTTCCTTCCTATTTCACGCATTCTGCATAGTTATATATAGAACCGGCATTCGGAATTCGATTCTAGTAAGACATGATTTTAGGACCATTATTTTAAGTTTTATTCACAACTAGAAGTGATTATAATTCCACATAATTAGCTACACTATTTATGTAGCCCTTGTTGCCCCTGCTCCAAATAGCGTGATTGATGATTTTTGAACCGTTTGTAAGTATGGTCATGTGACGCCATGGTCTCATCACAACCGATCTTTGAACCATCTATGATGAGGCAAACCACATAAGATAATTTGGTTGAGAAGAACATTAATTGAATATTCATTGTAGCCCATTGCTACGTTACCACAAACGTTGTGCATTTTCCTGAAACGTGACATGAGCAATAGTTTTTGCATGTGCCATCTGTAGATCATTAAAATAGAAAATGCTATAGAAATACTACTTGTTTCTTATAAATATTATTGAAAAAGGCATCTCAATTCTTATATAAATATATACAGTAGTGTTAGACCGTTCCTTGTTCTAGAGCTAGCATTTTGACTTGGTAAACATATGATATGGAAATTAACAGTTAAATACGACATAACTTAGTTTAACCCTTTCCATATATGTCTGAACATATTCTCTTAAATCAAACGAGTTTTATTATCACATGGTTGGACCTAGTAAAATGTAGGCAGAACTATTTATTTTGGCAATATAATTGAATAGATCATGTAACAGATATATCTTTGTTTTGAGATATGCATCAAAGCTAAATCATATCGTATGGATAATATAAAAATTACTAAAAGGTAGCTAGCTCAATATAGAGAATACGCTTGGCATGATCAAGAATCAAAGGGTCAATAATGTTGTACAACTTAAGCAGTTTCTTGATTCCTTCTTTTATGCTGGTTTATCTAATCGACGCCTTCGATTGTGTTGTGACTTTAAAATTTATCTTCTGAGGTTTTAGAAAAACAAGAATTGATGAAATTAAACCACATATGTTCCATGCATGATGTACTCTTTGTAAACTTTTTGAATTAATCAGTCTTGTTATTAAAACAGTACTATGGACATTTTCTTTCTGGAAACAGTGTACTATGGACATTTCTAACTCTGCCTCGTTTATTTAAATCGGCTACTTGTACGTAGTACCTTCTTAAAAAGGGAGTGCTAGCTGATCTATCACGCGGTGCTATACACTGTAAAGTAGTGCTTGCATTTCTGATCAGCGTATAAAAGGAAGCATGTACAGTTATTAATGCAATAACAAATTGTCTGGGAAACCATATCTAAATGCCACACAGACAATCAATGGGAAAATATTCATTCTGACACGCCTTAGTGTATACTTAATTGGATAATTTATGTGTTAACGACGGTTAGCAATTCCCCCGCAAAAAAAGAGTCGGCACTAACTTGTTGGCTGTAAGATCGAAAATTAGGCAAATATGACTTTTTTTGTCATGACATTTTGTGACACCTTCAGTCTACCATACTTGTTAAGATCTAACCATACAAGTAAGATTTGGTACAGATGTTTATAACACCCTCTAGATCCCGGAGAGAACACGCACGATTAGACTGAAATTTGCGAAATGCTAGTTTGCACTAGCTAGAAACCAAATGTGTGGAGCAGGAAACTCGGCGAAACGACAGTATCGCATGTACGACAGCCTGACCAAGTGACCAAGGAGCGCGGACCCCAACAAATGAAGCGCGAAATCAGGCTGCGGCAGGCCGGCAGCTACTGTGCCCAGCGTCACAGACGAGTGACTGCAAGACGAAGGCCATACCTGTACCGGAACTGACGCGATTGGGAGAGCGGAAGTAAACCAGGTCAAATCGGCAGTACCGCCAAGTGCCAACAAAGAAGAAATTATTGCTATTCTTTAACTGGCGAAGCTCACTCTCCCGAGTCCGGACGTCACATGAGCATTTCTCCATTTGTAGCCGTAGCATTCTTTCCCCGGCAGCACCACAATTACTGAATTTTCATGCACTTCCTCCTTTGACTCCATGCCGCCCGTGACTGAACTGAGGACAGAAATAGGAGAGGCGAAAGAAAAGGCAGCAAGACTCCATGAGTTTGTGATACCGCTGGGGGAGTGAGAGTCTGAGAGAGACAAAAGTAACCTGAGAGGAGCGAGGAAATCAAAGTAAAAGGATGGGCGTGTGGGAGAAAGAGAAAGAGAAAGAAGGAGATGAGAAAGAATGAAGAGGAGGACGTTAGGAGGACTGTGCTTTTGACTAGGAGCCTTGTGCATCAAGTCCGTACAGACATGTTGAGGAGGAGCGTAAGCAGGCAAAGGAGTTCTTGAGCAAACCGGCACAAAAACACCCACGGAGAAACCCCAATCCAAACAAGCGTAACTTCTAACGACAGCAGGCTGCTGCAGCAAGAAAGAAAGATTTGACGTTTGTTGGGAGCGGGAGATTTGAGTACCTGGTGGCGCTGGCGAACTCGTAGAGCCTGCCCCGCGGGGAGAAGACGACGAGCGCGACCTCGGCGTCGCAGAGCACCGAGAGCTCAAACGCCTTCTTGAGCAGCCCATTCCGGCGCTTGGAGAAGGTCACCTGCCGGCTTGTCGCGTTCTCTATCAGCTTCACCTCCGTCTTCCCCCGCACCATCCTTCCTCCTATCGACCCCCAAAAAGGAATCCAACCAAATCCTCAAACAATCCCCTTGTGAACTGTGGACGTACGCTGCGACCAATCAAAAAACCAACAACGGAGATATGAATAAATTCGAGCGAGCGGAGATGCAACTAGACAAAAGTGGGTAGATCTGAGGGAGCACACCAGAAATGGCAAAGCGAGGAGAAGAGAAGAGCGGAGCAGTGGGGGCGGCGCCGCCGCGGCTTCCCTTTCTGCCGTGTAGCCTGGAGCGGAAAGAGCGTGGTGTGGTGGGTTTGGGCACTGTGCTAGCTGTGGATTTATACGGTGGGATGGAAAGAACTCGCGCGGTTTGCCAATTAGTGGACAGACGGGGTCGGAAGGCGGCCGGAGAGACGTAAGCCTGACTTTGGGTCAATGAAATGTGATTCCAAACTTTCTTTTCCGGATGGGGTCTACGTTTCAGTGACTTAAGGACAAGGAGAAGTCAGAGAATCCGCAGCTTTATCAGAGGTGTAAGAATGGAAGCGATAAGGGCAAATAAAGCAAACGACCCCCGTGGGGAGTTTCCATCCTCACTACGGGAAACACAGCCCAGACCGACGGCCATTCAACGCCGACGGCAATATGACGGAGCCGTCGGCGTTATAACGTGAAACCGACGAAACGAAAAAACCGTCGGCGTCCTAGTTGTAATGTCGACGGTCACCGTCAGGCTCACAAGGCCGTCATCGTTCATTTAGTGAGCCCGACGATACAGTGCCGTCAGCGTCCATCTAATCACATTGTGACTCCGACGATATTACCGTCGGGCTCACTATACAGTTTTTCTCAAAAAGTTAGATTACATTAAAAAAATGGAAAAGTACTAAAAAAGAAACCCTTTGCAATGCAGTCTTTTGGCGTGTACTAGTTTTTAGAACAATGATAAAATTAAGTTTTGCCAACTTTTCAAAACAATTTTTTAAAAAAATATCAATCATATACAAACATGCAATAGTTTCGAGCGTGGATTTTGTACATACACGCACGGGTATGAGGTCTATCATGTCCGTTGATTATTACTTTGTGATCTGTGCCACAGAACATTTTAGTTTCCACATAGGTGAGCGTACAGAATTAATCTGTCATGTCTAAAATGTACCTTCACGGCTCTACAGTACGGGCTACAGTACGTGCAGTATGTGAACACGTCGTGCGGCATGGTCAGGCCATGCCCTGCTACAGCCGTGCGTCATGTGCACCATTTCTCCATTCCCCCGCCACACCATTCCAGCCGCCACAGCACTGCCTTCATGTCAGAGAGGAGCTCGTGGACAGCACGGTCGGCTGCAAGGAGTCGTCTCCCACTAGCAAGAGCTCCTCCATCCTCGACGCCTCCATCAAAATTGACTCTGATGGCCAGGAATTGGAATTTCATACTCAAACGTGAAAAACAAAGCAGATCATGTCTGCTACGAACCAAGACAAACGAATTCTAGCTTTTACGGATCAACATTCTCTTCTATGTTTATGGATTGACAATAAAAATCGAATTTAATCCGAGGAGCTCTTTCTGGCTTCATAAAATCGAATTTACAACCAAAATAGCTCTCAAACATCACGAATTACATCCATCGAGCACCGAGAACAAAGCAACCAAATAGTAGAAGCAACAATCCCTAAAGAAACGTGATGTGCACCACGAACAAAAAGAAAACAAAAATCCAGAAATTTCGTCCAAGAACCAAAGGTAGTTCTAGGGGAATCGGCTGAACAACAAACTGCATTCATATCTTCTTTCCAGACGTAGATCGCACCCTCTTCTTTCCAGACGACGGAGAAGCTCGAGATGGTGTGGAGCAACCGAATCCAGCCGTCGCTACGGATTAAATCCCACCATGCATCCGGATCTGAGATCCACGCCGCGTGGCCCCCGCGGGACGCAGGTCAACGGAGGTCACAAGGTTTTGGTCGTAGACTCCGTCCCCTCCTCCATTCCAGCTGCCGCCTCCGGATCTGAGATCCCCGCCGCGGGGCAGCCACCATACGTGGGTCGCCGGAGGTTGAATTAGGGTTCGGTAGAGGTGGAGGTGGAGGGAAACATGGGGGAGTGCAGGCGGCGGGCGGCGCGACGGCCGGGAAGGAGCAGGCGTGGGTCGAGGGAGACGGCCATGGTGCGGCGGCGCGCGCAGAGCACGGAAGATGTGTTGTGCGAGGAGGGAAGGAGAGAGAGGTAGGAGGTGATGCGTGATGTTGTGTGGGGAGAGAGAGGCAGGATCGTGGCCTAGTGGGGTTGGACGTGGAGTCTCGCTAATAAAAAAATAGGGTACAGTCTGTGTGTGCCCGCATGTAGTCCACCTCCATAAATTTTGGGCACGTCGGGCGTGGTTGCCGGGCCACTAGCGAATATTCTGTCCAATCACGAATAGTATATGCACTATTGACAAAAGGACCGAAAAACACTCAAAAAACAGTTCTCTCTCCCACTCTTATGCGGATCTCAAAGCAACAGAGATGTTGTTAACGGACAGGATAGCTCTCATACCCGTGTGTGCATGTAAAAAATCATTTTCGAATAGTTTCAACACATATGTGTGACCATTATCATGTCATAGTTTGTGATAAAGTGCTCATAATCAGCACATGTGTGTGTCATGGTATGGAAAACAAAGTCGCCAAAGCGATTTTCAAAATTCTTTTTAGAAATATCATTTTCCATTTTTTAAGTATAAAAATAACTTTTTTTGTGAAGCAAGTACATAAAATATGGTCCAAAATGACAACCGTTTAATTTTCACAAAGAGTAGAACATATTTATGGATAATAACTGAATATGAGGATTTTCCTTACTTTCTATCTAAATTCGGCTCTTTAATTGACTTTATGTCAATTTTCCGGAAGTAATTCAAATTTGAACTACAACTATGTGATAGTTTGCTCTGAAGTTTTTACAAAAATAATTTTAAGGTACACAAGTAGTGGTTACAACATAGAACCGTCAATAGTTTTGAAAAATTCGACCACTTTTGATGAATATTCATGCTCTCCATTTTAACCATTTTTTGAAAGAAATGAAAAAATATGAAAGAGTAATCAAAAAAAGAAACCCTTTGGCATGTAGCCCTTTTACGTGTACAAGTTTGTAGGAAAAATGATAAACTTGATTTTTTGCAAACTTTTCAAAAAGAAACTTCACAAAAATGTCAATCATCTATAAACATGCATAAGTTTCAAGACAAATGACTAATGTATGACCATTATCATGTCATAGTTTGTGATAAAGTGCCCATATTCAGCACATATGTTTGTCATGGTATGGGAAACAACGTCACCGAAGCGATTTTTAAAATTCTTTTTCGAAATATCATTTTCCATTTTTTAAGTGTCAAAAATGACTTTTTTGTGAAGCAAGTACAAATATGGTCCAAAATGACACCCATTTAATTTACACAAATAGTAGAACATATTTTATGGATAATAACTGAATATGAGGATTTTCTTTGCTTTATATCTAAATTCGCCTCTTTAATTGACTTTATGTCAATTTTCCGGAAGTCATTCAAATTTGAACTACAACTATGTGATGTCATATTTGGATTCCTCTCATTTTTATGATCGACATGGACATTTTATTCAGTAAATTCTGATATACAAATATGAAGATATGAATTATTTCTTATTAAATGGAAAAGACAAAACTAAAATAAAATAATTGATTATTATTATTATTGTTATTCAAGTATTATTTAACATAGTTGTTTTGTTCATTCAAATCTTATTTTTGAAATTTTAAAGATTAAAAAGTATAATATCTCAAATGAGGGTTAATATGATTGCTATTATACTAACAGCAGCAAGGTATGACATCTCAACTGGAATCTCATTTAAATAGAACTCAATAGTTAAGTGTGTTTGGTCTGGAGTAATCTGAAGATGGGTGACCGTCTGGGAAGTTTAACTAATGGTCTATAGTTTGAGCTAAGATTATGAGTAAGTGTGTGATATGAGATTAAATATATCACTAAATTTGAGTTGAAATAATAATAATAAAAGTTGAAAAAAAATCATTTTTTTTTTGAAAAATTGGTTTTCAAAAATATTTGGTAGAGCTATCTATGAGCCCAACGGTAATGCCGTCGGGCTCACTATGAGCCCGACGGCATTTGCGACGCCGACGGCAACAACGTGAGCCCGATGGATTACACGCCGACGGCCTTAGCCCGACGGCCACCGTCGAGCTACGTGTACGCCGACGGTTTCGTATGTGTGAGCGTCATTGGCTGGACGACCAATGCCGTCGGTTCCTAGAAATTAACAGACTAGAAGGGGTGACGTCTTTACAGGCAGCGGCCAACTGGATTGGTGCGTATTCAGGGTCTACATGCGAGTAAACTTTGTGAAATACACAAAGTTCAAATTTAATCATTGCAACATAAAGGCGTTTATAATGGTTGATAAGACACTTGTATAATGGTGCCACCGAATCTAGATAAGTGAGCAAAAACATGATATATAATGAGTCATTTCTTAGTGTTAGCTCTAATAACCACACATTTAAGCAATATTGTCTTCAGAGTTCAATTCTTAGCTAAGCGAAGGCAAACAAATAAATCTCGCATCTGTCTCCAGCAAGTGAGCGATCATTTTATACGGCATTGCTAAAATAAAACCATTGTACGTACACTGTTATGACAGTACTGATTTCCATTGTATACCACCAACTTGTGTCGCTATGGCATGTTATAAGATTAAATTTATATGACATATTTAATAAGGTTTAAATTTATTCTGAATAACATTTTGCAAGATTTAAGAGTCATTCCATCTACCAGATTCATTAGGAGGTTTTGCCAATTTTCATGTTTCTGAAACGTAGGTTGAACCTCCGCCGTCTACATTATAATGATGCAGACTAGTTTTCTATAAAGTATTAAACAAAGTGTTACAAGAGAAAATAGCGATCAATCCAAACCCACCTTTTTGGGCGACAAGTGTCCCTACACTTACAAGTTGGATGATTGGAGTGGCCATGATCAAAGTTGTTTCCCCATATCATTTAAAATTGGAGCACCGACCATATACCCTCACCACGCACTGCATGCGAACATGTCAAAAGTCTGTGCCGCTGTCTTCTGCGAATCCATGTTCAAGACATTGACCTTGCGAGTCTTGATGTCGATGCTGCCACCATGCCATACAGAGCCAACACCCTACGAGTCCACGACACTCCACGTCAGGAGCACTCTAGCCAATATCTGCCCAACAAATGATGCCGTATGGAGAAAAAAAGGTGTCGCGCATCGTCATATTTCGATTCGTGAGATCTAGGTATAGAGTTACCCCGGAACAAGTCAGTCGAAAACACGAGAACTACAGTATTCGACAAAGTCCGGTTGATCAAATTCTGAGTGTTTTTCACTTACAGCTGCACCTCCACGACTCACCGTGATCGAAATCGCCCCGAGCTAGTCATCGTGAAGGGACTCCACCGATGTCTTGTCCATGCCACAATTCTTATTGACATGCAAGTCGTCAAAACCTTCCATACCAGAGGACTTGCACTGGCAATATGGTTAGGAGGATGGTTATCCCTCCAGACCACCAGAGTTCAAACATCAGGTTTAATGTTGGTGTTTCTCATTTAGGTGATTTTTTTTAATGAGAGACGATGTTCCCGTCGATAGCGAAACGTTTGTGGTGACTTTGTCAATCTCAAAACCTGACCCGCCGACTCAGTCTATCGGAGGTGCTACAGGTATAGGGTGTGCGTGCGTTCATGGCGTGAGTGTATTCGCGTTTATATAAGCGTTTGCGTTGTACTTTCACAAAAAAATCTTCCCCACCACAACACAATTCTCATCCACGCTCAGGTTCCCATAAAAACAAAGTGTTACTGAAAACATGGCCCACCCCGATTACCAAGTGGCATCACCAAAACGATGGTTCCCAATCCCGGTGAAGCCGTGTATGAGGACTCGTTCCTAGGTCCCTACATACAGGGCGTTCCGATGGCGACACGTTGGCATGGAGGGCCGTATCTGGGAGATTCGGTCTGGACCCCTTGTGACTTGCCAACCTGTACGAGCGGGAGTGATTGGCAGTTTGGCACAATGCCGCGCCAACATTAAAATTGCTATTCTCCTAGTCCAGTCTTATAAAAAGCCTACTTAAAAATGAGTTTGAATAAAGTTCAAATATTTTTTCCGCTAGATAAACACGCGAGATTCTACCTACATGCAAAATATTTGGCGAAAAAACGTATTCCAATTTCCAAGCTACATGAAAATAAAAAATTGTAGGCACAATAAAGAGAGAAATAATACTAATATTTAGCAGAAATTATCTTTTTCATGTAGCCCAAAATTTAAACCTTTTTTTACAAAACTTCTGGCGTACATACATTATGCGTATATGTATTTGTATACAAACCTTTTTTTTTTCTTAGACCTAGAGGTATATATTCTTACTTCTTCACATCGACTTCTAGTATATATTCTTACTACTTCCATAACCGAAGCTCAAATTCCTGAAAGAACTAAAAAAATCCTGGAAAAAAGGTACAAAAGGCATCTAGAGGGAATAAAGAAAATAAACCTAATTAACATGGAATTACTAATAAAGAAATACAGCTGATAAAAATAAATGAAGGGGACATATCTAGTACACCGTGGAGAGAATGATGCCAAGGTGTAGTCGCTGGTTGTCCAACGAACTAGACCTAGGGTTTCCCCTTTCTCTAAGAAGGAAGGCACACACATTTCGGGCCATGATGACAACTTCAAGAAGGGGAACGCACCTGCTGGTGTCCCAACATCAGCACAAAGCATGGATTTATTCTTGGCTCGACCATTGCCAGTCTTAACGTATCTCCACTCTTGTGAAGGCAAATATTCACCGTCTCTTTTGCATGTGATGTGTAGTTTAGCATGTCATCCTTTACAGTTTATGGGCTTTCTAGCTTTTTAGTGTTTGTGTTGTTCACTTCCTCCTTGTTTCCACTTGACTTGTTTGCTACTGCGACTGACTTAGACAATTAGTTATTCAAACCGTTAGGACCATGTCTATATATAGTATGACCTTGAGATTCACTTTCATGAAAATATAGAGTTGTTTGTATGTTTACAAGAATTATAGTAAATTATGACGATATCTATAGTATGATAAATAATATAATATACCCGAAAGTCATACGATGATGGATGACATGGACCTATCCGATTATAAAAATTTATTCCTCGGCTAGATTGGGCATGAGTTATCGTGCATTCTCGGACTCTCGACTCCAAATTATAGCGTAACCCTACAAGACGGCTAGGGTGTGCCCATGTCTACCTTAATATGCTCCTACTTATGATCGAAGCAATATTTTACACACACTTGTCACAAAAGGATTTATATTCCATCACATGAAAGTTCACACAGTGAACCTTTTGTGTATATTTTCCTCTGCAAGTTTGTTCAATCAGTTTGTGCATGAGAGCTTGCAAAACCACTGGGAACTTCTTTTGAGATTTGTATGTACTAGCATCAACTTAAAGTAGCAGTTAGTGGATTTGTGGTCCATAGAATTATGGTAAGCGTCATGCTAATTAAAGGTTTTCTCACTGGTACCTGACACGGCAGCTCGTGCCTTTGGAGGTCGTCTGCGGTGTGCCCGTTACCAAAATGTACGATGTGAGCAGTGATTGGTTACGGAAATTTGCACAATGGTGGTAGTGACCTCCCACGTTGGTCCCTAATTGAAACCGCGAGCTGGCATTGTGCAGAGGTAAAGCCTTTCTCGAGAAAATCCACTCAACATGGCATTTCATAATAGTGTTTAGCAGAGAGTACGACTATAAAGTGCTAGTACGCAGATCCTTTTTTAGCAACGTGTTAATTGTATATAACGGTGTAGTGTAGCCGTAGTACAACATCCTCAGCAGGCTATCGTGTTTTCTTTCTTAAAAAAAAAACCCGGCCTCTGCATCGTGGTGATGCACATAGCCATTTATTGAGAATAAAAGTAGCGTAGAGTATTACAATAAGTTTAAAGGATAAAACATCCCAAGTGACTATAAGCCAGCCACCAAACAAATGAAAAGTTTGTAAAAACTAGGGAGCACAAATTTGTCCATCATGTTGCCACCCATTTCGTTGAGAATAGCACGCACCACCGCCATAAGACGGGTACATCCAACCTCCAACAAAGGTCGCTGGTCAGTGGTAGTAGGAAAGCCCACAAGGTAATCCAGTAGGTAGCCCGGTGAAAAACCTTTAAAAAGTGAGCATTTTCAAGTATGTTAAAAACAACATCATTTCTGCAGTTCCATATAGCCCAAATGAAAGCACATACCCCAATGCGTATACGATTCTTTGTTTTCTTATCAATCCCCCCAAGCCAAGATCCAAACATGTTTGTCGTTGGAGGTGCAATGTTGAAAGTGAACTGAAGCAACCTCCAAATCTTATGCGCAAAAGAGCATTCAATAAAAAGATGCTCAACCGTTTCATCATGGTGACAAAAAACACATTTCTTCTCACCATTCCAATTTCTCTTGTGTAAGTTATCTTTCGTGAGAATTACCTTCCGATTAAAAAACCACATGAAAATAAATATTTTTAGAGGGACCTTCATTTTCCATAAGTACTTACGCGAGAAAGGCGTATGTCCATTCATGTACTCATTGTACATAGACTTAACCGTAAAGTGCCCATTAGTTGTCAAATTCCACCCGAAAGTATTTTTTTCCATATTAAGATGAACACTTATTAGTTTGTGGACCAAATCCAGCCATGCTGTCCATTTGGATCCAGTTAAAGCTCTACGAAATTGAAGGCTAATTGGTGGTGCATTTGAAATCACATCAGCAACAAGAATATTCTTGTTGTGTGTGATATTAAACAAGATTGGGTATTGCAGTGATAGCGGCCTGTCTCCTAGCCACGTATCCTCCCAAAATCGTGTGCCTTGGCCATTGCCAACTACCAACGATCCTTGAGAGAAAAATCTTCTTTAACCGCCATTAATCCCCTCCAAAAAGGCGAGTCAGTTGACTTAGGTTAACTTGGGCTAACGTTTTACCACAAAGGTATTTGTTGCATAGTAGTTCTTGCCACACACCTTCTTCATTTAACAATTTGAAAAGCCATTTTCTTAACAAACAATTATTTTTAATTTCAAGCAATTCAATACCTAGGCCACCTTGATCTTTAGGACGACATAATATGTTCCACTTGGTCAATCTGTACTTCCTCTTGTGTTGGTCGCTTTGCCAAAAGAACTTACTAGGGAGTAATCTAGTCTTTTCCTAACTCCCACTGGAATTTCGAAAAAAGACAATAAAAACATAGGAAGGCTAGTGAGCACCGAGTTAATCAAAACAAGTCGGTCTATAACAGTTTTCCGGCCCAACTGGCTAATTTCTTCTCAAACCTGTCTTCTATAATTTTCCACTCCTTGTTAAGAAGTTTTCTAAAGTTTTTAGGAATACCCAGATATTTAAAAGGTAATGAACCTACCTCACATCCAAAAATGTTTCGGTAGTCATTTTGAAAGTCTGCTGCTTTTCCAAAGCAAAAAATTTCACTTTTATGAAAATTATTCTTTTATCCTGACAACCGTTCGAATAAGGACAAGATAAGTTTCCTATTAACAGCCTTGTCGAGGTCATGTTCCATGAACAGCATCGTATCATCAACATACTTAAGAATTGATACGCCTCCATCAACCAAATGTGGGAAAAGACTTCCCACTTGTCCGTCTTCTTTCGCTCTTGCAATTAGCACTGAACATGTCAACGACTATACTGAAAAGAACTAGGGACAATGGATCACCTGTCTTAATCCTTTTAACGGTTGAAAATATTGACCAATGTCATCGTTAACTCGAATCCCCACACTACCACCTTGCACAAATCTTGCCACCCATTCGCACCATTTAGGATCAAAACCTTTCATGCGAATAGCTTGCTGCAGGAAGGACCACTTAACTTTGTTGTATGCTTTTTCAAAGTCAATTTTGAAAAGCACACCATCCAATTTTTTCTTTTATATCTCATGAATCGTCTCATGCAAGATTACCACCCCTTCTAGGATATTTCTACCCGGAATAAAAGCAGATTGTGAAGGCCGAATAACTTTTTGGGCTATCAAAGAGACCCTATTTGTTCCTACTTTAGTAAAGATTTTGAAGCTTACGATTCAGCAAACAAATCGGTATGTATTGTTCTATTCTACTTGCATCTTATTTCTTGGGAAGCAAAGTAATCACCCGAAAGTTCAATCTAAACAGCGGCAAATCTCCTTGTTGGAGCTGAGCAAAGAGGAACATTAAATCATCTTTAATTATTGCCCAAAACTTTTTGTAAAATTTGGCTGGAAAACCATCTGGGCCAGGGGCCTTATTTAGCTCCATTTGAGCAATAGCCTCTAACACCTCCTTTTTAGTAAAGTTGGATGTTAGAATCACATTCTCTTCACTCGAGGTTTGTGGTAAATCATGAATCATTGTCTCATCCAACGAGAGGTTATTCAACTGAGGCGCCCCAAACAGCTTCTTATAGTATTCTGTTATAAAAGTTTTAAGATTTGATTCGCCAACTATTGTACCTTCATCTTGTTCCAGTTGGAAAATACGTTTCTTCCGGTGCTTTCCATTAGCAATTAAATGGAACTACCGTGTATTGTTGCCCCCTTCTTAAATGTGTTTAACTTTTGCTCTCTGGGCCCATTTGGACTCCTCGTCACGTTGAAGCTTGGCGATGCATACATCAGCCTCCTTCTTTGCCTCTCTCTCCACTACAGATAGTGGAGTAGTTTCGGCCTTTAAATCTAGCTCGTTAATGAGAAATAGTAATTTTTCTTTTTGTTTCTTGTATTCGCCGCTAAGATTTTTAGCCCAGCCTCTCAAGAATTGTCTCAAATGTCGTATTTTAGCTTGCCATCTCTCTATCGGAGTTCCCTCACTAGTGCATGATGACCATTCATCAGCCACCAAATCATAGAACCCTGTTTTTCGTAGCCAAGACAGCTCAGAAAACTTTGATTTGTTACCAAGATGCGCTTGTTACACTAGTGGAAAAAAGATTACCTCTGGCACACCCTTTAGCCTTTCTGTGGCACATGCAGGAAAATGAGGGGTGCGGCACAGTTATGTCACCACTAAAATATATTTATGTGGCGCACCCCCTCAGTCACTTCTGTGACGCATCATTCTTGCTGCGCCACAGAAATATTTCAGTGGCGCATGTGGTTAACACGCGCCACACAAATATATGCGCCACAAAAAACTTAAGCATGCGTCACAGAATAAATAACATGAATCTTGAAAAAAAATTCCTGTTATACAAATATAGGTATATATACAGAATTTATACAAATATATTACAAGTTGACACATATATATTCAACCAGTACATAAATTATAACAAACATATCACATTCATTGGAACCCGAGAAGTCTTATCACATACATATATAGTTCTAATTAAGAGAAGTCTTATACAAAGTAGTAAGAAACTAAACAAGATAAATGCTAAACTAGCTAGAAAACAAGTCGCACGAGTAAACTACTCGTCGTCGGAGCTTGTGTTATAGAAGATGTCGGACCACCTGGAGTCATCGGTGTCACAGTCATCCTTGTTGGCATTCTCGGCGGCCTCCCGACGGCGACGACGGTCTGCCCTCCTTTGCTCTCTTCGGTTCCTATAGAACTCTAACTCGGCGGCGACGTCACCCTGGAAGTCCTCCCTCCACTGGCGCATCAGCTCCTCGTCGTTCTCGGCGATGTCGATCCGCCGCTGCACCTGGCGGTGGTGGCGACGATCTTTATTGGTGAGGAGGGCTGGCCGTGGCGCGAGGAACTCCGCCTCCGCGATGTCCTGACAGTCAGGGAAGTTCAGCTCGCTTCACAGGCGCCGGAAACGCCACGCGACCGCGTCGTACGCGCGCGCTGCCTCCTCCGGTGTGGGGTACGTCCCGAGCGTCTGCCGAAATCCGCCCACGCGGATTTCGGCATAGTAAGTGCCGTTGGGCCGCTCCCGAACACCGCGGAAGTCCGACGACCCGCGACGGCGCGGTGCCATCGTCTACAGGCATAAGCGGAGGTTAAGCAGTTATTACAACAAATTAAAACTTATACACAACAAATTGCAAAGAAATAATATCAACATAAGGGCATGCCTCATATATTGTGGACAAAATTTAGAGATGGCGTGCCTGAAATCCAGTGAGATGTAGAAAATGTATATTTGTGCACATCACCAATTTTAGAGATGCCACCTCTAAATCATACGGTGTCACATTGGTTTAATCATTGGCATATCAAAAGAAGGTTAAATGCAAGTTAATTAAAAGGCAGTTAAGAAAAAGCCTCATATGGAATTGCTTCAGAGATGGTGTGAGCGAACAACGTGGAATGAACACTACGCATATGTTCAGACAACAGGGTTCACTCACACCTCCCCGAAGATGTAACGTGAAACCATCTAATCATCGGCCAAAATTAGTCATATTAAATTCGGTTCAAAGGAAAATTTGCCTCATACTTAATTAGAC
The DNA here is from genome assembly GCA_026929855.1 of Poa annua. Taxonomy (NCBI): domain Eukaryota; kingdom Viridiplantae; phylum Streptophyta; class Magnoliopsida; order Poales; family Poaceae; genus Poa; species Poa annua. The sequence continues at coordinate 68,990,161 of CM049431.1, read as the reverse complement.
TGGAAACACACAAATGGTCCGAGACGGAGTAAGCGAAAGCTAGTGGGATGCAGAAATTGTGTATTCCTGAACATCATGGGTCGCATCACACTGGCCTCGCTTACTCCATCTCGGGATTTCATGTTGTCACAACATTTTAATCATCGGTATAACAAAAGATGGTAAAATGCAAGTTAAAAAACACTCAACAAAAACAAGCAAGGCCTCATAATTAGAAGTGACATGATTCAGTGATGGACCTAGTAAGACAGGTAGGATGCACGAGATCTATGCACTCATGCATATCACAAGGCTCACTAGCCCACCCCTGAAACCTGTATCACAACGTTTTAATCATCGGCATATCATAAGATGGTAAATAGTACAAAAAGTAAAATGTAATTAAAAAACTAGCAAGGTCTCATATGGAATTGATCAGTCACATATGAAATTTAGAGATGACGTTAGTGAACAAGTGGAATGAACATTGCATATATGTTCAGACAACATGGTTCACTCACACCTCTCTAAAGATGTAACACGCAATCATCTATCATATGTTTAATCATCGGCCAAAAATAAATAACACATTCTTGCTTAAATGCTTTCAAATGCTACACATGAGCACAAATTCTTGCCAAGTGCAAATACTGCTACACCTATCATATATTGGACAGATTAAATGCTTTCAAATTCTTGCTTAAGTGCAAAAAATGCTACACACACCATGGCCTAAGCAAAAAACAGTGCATAAATTCACATATTAAATTGCAACACATATCACTTGAGCACAAATTAAATTGCAACACAAATACAAAATACAGTGCACAAATTCACTTGAGCATTTTCACATACACCTTCGGTGCGGTAATGGAGAGAGGAAGGAGGGGGGAGAGCGAAGCACCTCGGGGAGTTGTCGTGCGCGTCGCGGGCGCGGGAGCGGCGGACATTGCACGTCGAGGGCGCGGGAGCGGCTGACCGTGCGCGTCGAGGGCGCGGGAGCGGCGGACCGTGCGCGTCGAGGGCGCGGGCGGGAGGAGGCGCTGGAGCGGCGGACCGTGCGCGTCGATGGCGAGGGAGCGGCGGACAGTGCACGCACGTGCGCGTCGAGGGCGCGGGCGGGAGGAGGCGTGCCAGCGGTGGACCGTGCGCGTCGAGGGCGTCGAGGGCGCGGGCGGGAGGAGGCGCGCCGGCGGTGAATGGTGCGCGCGAGGGCGTCCAGGGCGCGGGCGGGAGGACCGGCGGCGGGAAGTTGCGATGCGAGCGGGAGGAGGCACGCCGGCGGCGCGCGAGAGGATTGTGTGGCGCGGGGTAGGGTTTGGGGGGGGGGGTTATTGGTTAGGTTTTCTGTGGCGCATGGGCTGGCTGCACCACAGAAATGGCCCGCATGCGCCACCGAAATAGGTACTATGCGCCACAGGAAAAGATTTAATGAAATTTTAATTATAAAAAAATATGTTCTTATATATAACACACGACAAATTGATATATATATATATATAACAAACATCAAAAAATCTTAATTATAAAAAACCCTATTCAATTGTTAAACTTCAACTAAATTGGTATAAAGATATATTATGAAAATGTTAAACTTCAATAGTATATAACTTAAACCAACATCACATATAACACGTATATGACAAATTATGAAGATATATATATATATATATATATATATATATATATATATATATATATATATATATATATATATATATATATATATATATATATATATATATATATATATACAACACACAACTCATGTATTCAGTTCACAAAGATATTACAACACAACTCAATTGACGATATAAAATAGCTGAAATGAATTGAAGATACACAACACAACTCAATCCGTTGATGCAGCGCCCTTGCCCTTTGACGATGATAAACTCTTCTTATTGGACGACGATTCAACCTTCTTGCCCTTCCCCTTCGACGATTTTTCTGACTTCAGGGCCTTGGATGATGGCACGAAGTCATCGGAATCATCGCTCTCATCTACCCAATGGTAAGACTCTGCGTATGAATCAAGATCCCATTGAGTCCCCATTGAGTCTTGAACTTGCCCTTCTCAATTTTCTTGTTAAACCTGACTCGAATCCTAACCAATTCATGACGATTTTAGTTAGGGGTCCGATATGGATACCCAGCGCTGCATAGCTTGTCTCCCAACAAAGCAAGATGGCTCTCACTCTCAATAAGTTCGTTGTGATACACTTTCCTACCCTCAACATGTAAATTATGGGAAATACGCGCGAGATACTCGGCGGCGGGACTGTGGAACCCGCCAGACGCACACTTATTGCAAGGACCAACACAAACCATCCTTACACACCTAACTAGACTGAAAATCTATAATTTCAAATCTCATACCGGAGGGGGATTTTATAGGAAGAGGAGAGCAGAAAAATGGCGGGAAAACAGAAAGAAAAGGCGGGAAAATTATCTGTGGCGTACCAGCTCCATATACGCCACAGAAAGTTAACATTCTGTGCCGCACCAGATCCATGCGCCACAAAATGTCATCTTTTTGTGGCGCATTCTACAGGGTGCGCCACAGAACATCAACTATCCGTGGCGCATTTGTTTTATGTGCCACAGAATATGCCTCGGATTTCTAAAATCAGACCAATCTGGCGGGGCCCACCATATTTCTGTGGCGCATATTGCTTGGTGCGCCACAAAAATGACATAATCAGTGGCGCATATGTAGTTTGTGCGCCACAGATATCTGTGGCACACATTTGCGGTGCGTCCCTAAAAGAGTTTTGTGGCGCATGGGCTGCTGGTGCGCCACAAAGGGTCATCCCACCTAGAAGCCTTTTTTCCACTAGTGTTGGCCTGAGTCCATTATCAATGTCGTATGGTCAGAACCAGTACGCGTCATTGCATGAACGGTTGCCAATGGGTATTTTTGTTCCTATGCAGTACAAGAAAGAAAACGATCCAACTTTTCAAACGTTGGATTATCCCTCCGATTTGCCCAAGTATATTGCCTGCCAGAGAGATCAATTTCTCTCAAACTCAGACTTTCAATTATGGTATTAAAAATAAAAGCCCAACGCGCATTAAAATTATTGTTATTCTTCTCCTCTTGTCTCCTAATAATATTAAAGCCCCCCCCTTTGTTCCTTTTCACAGAGCTGAACTAGTTTTGCCACATATATTCACAATTGAAACCAACTAGAATGCCACCAGAGCGGCCTCATGGAGGTAAGCAATACCACATATATTCCTTACCTCCAGCTAGTTGTTTCAAGAAAGGAATAGAAAAGTTTGATCTACCAGATTCTATGTAACATCCCAACATTTTATAATGTTTGAAAATCAGTAAAATTTAAAACTTTTTGTTTTGACTAAAAATAAAAACATTATAGGCATAAGAAAACCAACTATAAAAGATTTCAAACATATTTAACGGATTTAATATTTCAAATATCTCAGTTTATCATCATTTTCAAAAGTTGTTTCAGGTTAAACATTTTATTATCCATTGTAATTCTTAAAACCTCAATATCTAATTTGATAAATGTTATACAAACTTTCAGACCATTTCCCTGTAATAAAAAAGTTCTTTGTAAGTATTTGATTTAAACCACATAGCCATAGCTAATCATAAATTAAAATAAGATTTATAACAAATTGAAACATGGTCTAATTGCCTAGTAAGTTTTCATTATTGTAACTAAATTCAAATTATAGTTTTGGAAACTATAACTGTATAATTCACAACTTTAAAACTTCATAGATTTTAAATTAATGAATTAGCCAAATAAACATGTCATTGCTTAAATGAATTTCAGTTATTTTCAAAGCATGAAATGATTAATATATTCTAAATAAGAAAAGAATTAAAATAAAAACCTTTTCCAAAGTTGTTATGAAGTTTTCAAATGAATTATCATAAATTAAAATATAATGGTGCACAAATTATTTTCAATTAAAAATGAATACCTTATATATTTCACATTTCCTTAAAATTATTTATATTTAGTTCTTGAATATTATGCCAAAATAAAGATGAATGATTTCAGCAAAAACAAATTTAAATAACTTAAATTCAAACATAATTGAATGTGGCTATTTCATAGAATTTATTTTTAGCCAAAAATAAAATTAATTAAACCCTAGTTGTAAATTTAACATAAAGTGTCAAATTTGTATTTAATCAATATTTCAAAATTCTAAAATTTTAAAAGTTTTCAAAACATGCTCACGACTGGTTTAACACAAAGATATGGTTTTTACAAATTTTTAGGAATTGATTTGACTTCATTTGGAGTTATAAATCAAAAGTTATTAAGAAAATAGAAAATCAGAAAAGCAAAAAGAAAAATCCCTGACAGTGGGACCCACCTGTCAGGGGAGGCGTCTTCAACCTCTAGAAATCCCGCCCGAGATCGCCGGAGCTCAAATCCGCGCCGTGATCAACGCGAGCGTTCCCTCCTCTGCCCTATAAGTAGCCTGCGAACTCCTCTCCCTTTTCCCCCTCGAAAACCCTAGAAACCTCGCCACCGGGCTGCTCGATTTAAGCCGCCACCGCCGGCCAAATTCTTGAATTCCGGTGAGTCCCGAGCTCCTCAGGTCATCCCTAGTCTCTCTCTCGGTTCCCAGTAGCCGTGCGCCTCCTTGTGACGTCTTCGCTCACTTCCTTTCCGCAGCAAATCGAGGACCCCGTCTGCGACCGGAGCAAGCCGCCGCCCGTAGCAACTCCGGCGAGCAATCGGAGGAGGCAGGAGAAGCTGCAACCCCCACCACTTCGCCAACGCCCTCGCCTCAATCTCCACGACCTAAAGGTATATCCCGTTCGTCTCCGTAGGCCTTGCTTCATCGGGAACACGCGATGCCGTGCGTGTCGCCGCCGCGCGCGCTTCTCCGGCGAGGTCCTCCGGTGACCTAGCGCCGCCACTCTCTGGTCATAGCCCCAGAACCGTCCGATCTGTTTTCAACGCCCACGATTAGATCGTTTCAAAAACGAACAGGTATGCCGATTAGATCCGTCCGATCCAGATCCAACGGCCTAGATCGGTTGACTTAATCCAGTCAGCAATCCCAGTCAGCGCACAATCAGCGCCCAGTCAGCGCTGACGTGTAAAATAAATTTTCTCGATTTATTTAATTTGGCAGTTTTACAGAAAAGACCCTACAACTTAGAATTGTTATAACTTTTTACTCACATATCCAAATTCAAATATTTTTATATATTTGGAAAGCCCTTGATATGTAGATTATTTTTTAACTGTTAAAATTCAAATTTGACTTAGTATAAATTATTCAAATCTCAAATGGATGATTTTAGTATATTTGTAATAAATTTAAATCTATAAATCCAAAAATTACAAATAAAAATGTTTTAGAAACTTAGTAATATTTGTAAATTGATGCCACTGCTATAAATTAATTTTGAGTAATATTTGAAATGAATTCATAGTTATATATTTTAAATTGAATAGTTTGAGTATTTTCAACATAACTATTAATAGAAATATTATTTTTGATTAAATCAAATTGCTATAAATTTAATTAAATACTCCCTGTCTATTAACACTAATTATAAAATTTTGTTATAAATTTAGTTATAGAAAACTTTAATCTTATAATTATTCCTTTTATTATATTTTCCAAAAATAGAAATTAATTAAATTGCATTTATAGCCTAATGCATACTTTATAAATATCACAATTTTTTTATGATATTTCTTAGGATTTATAAGTGCATTGCATGCATAACTTATTTCTCATATAGATATATTTCCCATAGGAAATCTCTTCATTAAATTTTCTCTAAGTCAGAAATATTTTCAAAACTTTGTATTTTGGTAAAAGTTTTATAACAAAGACACTTAGGATTTCCAACATGGATCTAGAAGACCAATGAAAGGCTTAGCCAAAACAAGACTCCAGAAGAATCTTCAAGAAGTAGAAGTACCTAGAAGAAAAATCAAGAAGAAGTTCATGAGAAAGTTACAAGTATGGAGAAGATTCCTAGAAGACCAACTACAACCTTCTTTCTACCTTTTCCCTCTTTCCTAATCTTGTCTTTCACATTTGACTTAAACAATTTTGATCATGATATTATCATCTTAAAGTTTGTTGGATCCTAGCGGCATAGTGAGATGAAGCGGCCTGGAAACAAACCTTACATGTCCACGTACATGAGACATGTTCCACAATTTAAAGTGGCTGGCCGGGTGTCTGTCTTTCTCACTTTAGTGAATATCCAATTTACAAAGAGTTGATAGTAATTGTTGATCACCTTATAAATTTGATATTTTCTCCAAGTATTTGTGCACATCAGGGCTAAGCCATTTGAGTGCCTATTTAAGATAATTTATAACAAAGTTAATTTCTCCAAGTTCTGACATTAGTCCTTAGTCATTTCTGACCAACACATCTCCTGACATTAACTTAAAAGATTTTCATGGCATAACATGCATTCAGTCATTAGCAATATTTTGCATATCATGCATGACATGACATGTATTCACTTTGTATGTGCATGAATGTGATGGTTGCTGTTTGTTGATTGTTGTATTGTTGTCTGCTTATATTGTTTAGATTGAACGGAGAGCAAACGTTCGTTGTTGAAAAGAGTTTGTGAACAACGACAACATTCAAAGGCAAGTGGCACACCCCCATAAAAGTCCTATTATTTTTCTATGCATGAGTAGATTATTTTCTATAAGCATGTGTAGGATAGTATTGCTATGCAAGCCATGTTTAGACTTCCTTATTCCTGTGTCTAGGTTCCTATGAAAATACTTAGTAGAATTGTGATGCTATGCAAAACTATTTTTGATGAAATGTTAAATTCTACTAAGTTATAATCAAACACCTGGGTGGAATTGGTTGCTTGGCTGTATGAGTTATAGTGTTGTCCCCAGGGGATGTACCTGTGGGATATTCACTTGTGGATGGTCACCCAGGAACAAAGGGATCTGAAGAACTCCGAGTGAAGATTGCTTCTCGTGCAGCCATTGCCAATATGGGCTCTGGCTTGATCAACTAAGCTGCGTGGACTCGCCCCGGCCTGACAGGTGGAGGTAGTGGTTTATAGGTGGAGCGCGTCAGGCCAGAGTGGGAGGGAAAATGCTTCTGAAAGATCTCGTCTCATCCTTCTCCTTTCCTTATCACAAATGGTGTGTAAAGGATAATTTGGGTTGAATGGGTACAATGGTGAACGTGCACAACCTCTGCAGAGTTAAAAATCTAAGTACTTAGCCGTGTCCCCGAAAACGGACAATTGAGCAGCTGAACGAGGACGTCAACGGAGGATTCCATCATTCCAACTTCAGAAATAAAACTTGATGGGTGAACAAGGGAAGATGAGATTTATGGTTTTCATGCCATACTTGTCTTGAATTGAAGAAACTGTTTTCCAAAGAGATAGGAAAAATTGGCTTTATGCAAAATAGCCTTGAACTCCACCAGCCAAATATGCATATAGGCTTTAGAGTTATTCCATTAAGTGTCCACCATAGTGTCACTTGCGAGACTCCATTTTTAATGGAATCTGACCCACTTTGTTGCAAAATTTTATTGTTACAGGTTATTCAAATGACGAGCGAGGTTTCGTTAAGGGATTTCGAGTCTACAACCAACATGTTTTCGCCTGTGGCAACATGAAGTTGTTGGAGACCCACTGCTATTATATTTCCGCTATGTACTTTTTCAATGCTAGCTTTATGCTATGCAACATGTAGCGAATATTTTGTAAGTCTGGACCATCGATGTAATAAAATTGATACTTTGTTGTGATATTACATCGTAAACTGTGTGTGCAAACGAATCGATCCAGCGATTTGCACTATACACAGGTGAAAGAACATTTCTTAATCCCCTAGTGTTTTGAGTGTTAGTTAACAATATCAATGATGTACTAATCCTATTGATAAGTATTTCAGTTTGTGTGAGTTGCATATTACTTATCCCAAAGCCAAAATGTAGAGAAAAGAGTTTCTGGAATTCTTCCCAGAATCGGATTATTGGAACCGGAAATTTCCAGGATCGGAAATTCCGGGTCTCCTATACCTAACAGAAAAATGGCTAAGGAAAAATCAGAAAGTGGTTCTGACTTGAACCGGAAATTCAGCTCGGCAATTTCACTGACTCGGAATTTCCGAGTCACCCTCAGAAATTTGGCTAAGTCAAGATGTCAAAGTGGTTCTGACTTCAACCGGAAATTCAGCTCGGAAATTTCACTGACTCGGAATTTCCGAGTCACCCTCAGAAATTTGGCTAAGTCAAGATGTCAAAGTGGTTCTGACTTCAACCGGAAATTCAGCTCGGAAATTTCACTGACTCGGAATTTCCGAGTCACCCTCAGAAATTTGGCTAAGTCAAGATGTCAAAGTGGTTCTGACTTCAACCGGAAATTCAGCTCGGAAATTTCACTGACTCGGAATTTCCGAGTCACCCTCAGAAATTTGGCTAAGTCAAGATGTCAAAGTGGTTCTGACTTCAACCGGAAATTCAGCTCGGAAATTTCACTGACTCGGAACTTCCGAGTCACTCTCAGAAATTTGGTTAAGTCAAGATGTCGAAGACGTTCTGATCTCAACAGGAAATTCAGCTCGGAAATTTCACTGACTCGGATATTCCGGGTGACCCGGAATTTCCGGGTGTCACTTATACCGGAATTTCCGGATCTCCGAGGCAGCCAACGGCCAGATTTTGGGAGGGGGTATAAATACCCCCTCACTCACTCAAGAACAGCTAGCTCTCAGATTTTCTCTCTCCTACTATTCTTGAAAGCTCAAATCAACTAGATCTCCCAATCCCTCCATCCAAATTCGTTGATCTTTGGAGGATTGGAGAAGAAGGCCCGGATCTAGATCTTCACCGAAGGGATTTGCATTTCCTCCCCATTCACTTGGGGATTTCGTTGCTAGGGTTTCCAGTGGGAAAACCTAGTTCACCATTGTTGTAATCTTGGTGTTGCCTTGACCTTTTGTGGTCCTTGACCTTTTGTGGTCATCTTGAGAGCCCCCAATTAAGTTGTGGGTGCGTGCCTCAAGCGTTTGTAAGGGATTCGATCTCCGCCCTAAAAGGGGATCAATAGTGGAAGGTGGACTCGCAACCTTTGTGGTTGAGTTCATCGGAGAAGAAGGTGAGCCTTTGTGGCGTTGCGGCTAACCTGTTGTGGTAGCGCACACCTCTCCAAACGAGACGTACACCCTTGGGTGGAACTCGGGATTACATCTTCGTCTCCGCGTGCTTCGCTCGGTTCCCCTTATCTTTGCTCCCTTACTTGCTTGTCTTGTTAGCTTGTTTATCTTGTTATTGCTTAGATTGTCATTTAGGTAAATTCACCGTAGTTGCATATCTAGAGAATTTACCTTTGTGTTGAGCCTAAATTTTAAAAGACCTAAATTTGCAATAGCACCTATTCACCCCCCCCCCCTCTAGGTGCCGGATTCCCGTTCAATTGGTATCAGAGCCAGGTTCACTTTTAAGGGCTTAACCGCCTAAGTGCAACGATGATGGAATCCGATGCCGAGAGGGCCGCCCGTGAGAAATTAGAGGCGGAGAAGGAGGCGTTAGCCAAGGGGAAACCATGGCCGATCTTATTGATATGAGATCGTCCTTGGAGGCCCAACTCCTCAAGATGAATGAGATTCTCATGGCACTCTTGAAGTCTAAGGAGCCCGATGCTACTTCTCCCTCTCCTCCTCCTAAGGAGCATGCTGAGAACTCTAAGGAGTCATCTTCGGATGGGTCCAAAGATGTTACTCCAAGTGTTTCCCTCGGGAAGGCGGAAAATGATGAATCACCTAGCTCCTCTAACACCCCCAAAGGAGAGGAATTTCATAATGTCAACCATAATTACTCTCCTAACCCTCCTATCCCTCACCCTCATGTAAACTTTAGAAGTGATCCTCCTAATCTTAAACCTACTCATTTCTCTCAATGGCAATTTCTAATGAAGTCTCATCTATGTAGTGCCTCCATTGAGCTATGGCGCATCATTGAAGAAGGATACAAGCCCCATGATCCAACCAACTTGACAAGAAGAGAGGTGGTTGATAGACAACTCAACGCCACCGCTCTTCATCAACTGCAAATGGCCGTTGGAGAGAAGGACATGTCGCTCATTCAACAATTCTCCACGCCAAAGAAGTTTGGAATGCTCTTTCCGACATCTTCGTCGGGAATGAGAGCATGAAGAATAACCGGTATGATGACTTATGCAATGAGGTGGAAGGGTTCTACAAGTTGGATGGAGAAATCCACGAGGACATGTACCAGAGGTTGGTGTTGGTTTCCAACTCCTTCAAGAACCTCGGGGCGGTCTACATTGATGATGCTTGGATCAAGAGGAAGTTTGTGACCGCTCTCTTGCCCTTTGAGGAAACGGATTTGAAGACACTCCAAGGGAGACATGACTTCGCAAACATGACATCCAATGAATTCATGCAAGAGATGACCGCATACAAGGTGGCCTCCAAGATTGCACAAGATGCAAGAGCTGGAGCCATAGGGATGCACAAGCATGCCTCAATTGCCTTGAAGGCCACCGTTGAAGAAGAGGATGAAGAGGAGTATGATGATCAAGTCGAGTTATCTAGTGAGACCCTCTCAAGTACTCTTACTCAACACATGGGTCTTGCGGCAAGAACGTTTTGGAAGAACCCCAGAAGGGCCAAAGCGAGGATTGACAAGAAGTTTCCATCCAATGGAGGAAAGCCATTCAACAAGGTGAGGCTTTGCTATAATTGTGATGACAAAAGCCACTTTGTTGTAGATTGCCTATGGGAGAGAAGAGAGGATCATGGTGGGAGGCTCGTGGCCAAGACGAAGGGCAAGGAGCCCATGCCCATGAAGAAGCCCTGCTTCAAGAAGAACCAAAAGATTGTCCTGGTAACTCAAGAGCAATATCCCACCGATGATGAAGATAGTGACAAGGAGGATACTCCAACGCAAGTGGTCGCACTAGCCATTTCTTCCACACCTCCGTCACTCTTCTCCTCACCAAACGAGAGCCCCATCATCAAGAATTCAAGATGTCTCATGGCAAAGACATCCGAGGTAAAATTGTCCCCCACCTCCATATCCCATGACATTGATGATGGTATGAGCCTAGAAGTCAAGGAAGAAATTATTGCGTTTGATAAATTCATGACTAACTTGCAAGGAGAAGGAAAGAAACACTTTGGCTCAATTATGAGTCGTATAGGTGAGCTTGAGGATGAGCTTGAATTAAAAGGTGAGATTGAGAGAGAGGATGCACACGCTAAGGTGTCCCTCCAATACTCTCTCGAAGATGAACAAGAAGCTCATGCTCTCCTCAAGGAGCAACTTGCTAAGATCACTAAGGATCGTGATCTCTACTTTGCTAAATGTAAAATTGTGCAAAATGAAAATTCCGAGCTTGTAGTTGCTCATGCTAGACTTTGTGAAAACCTCGAGTCACTTGAAAATACTCACAAGGTATTGACAAGTGATCACGAACGTCTCCTCAAGTCTCGTGATCAACTCCAAACTCGGATATCTATTCTTGAGAAACCTAGTACTTCTACTCCTTTGAATACTAATGCAAATGTTGTCAAGGATAAAGCTAGGATCTTGTTTGTTCCCTCCATGGCAACCGAGCCCAAGACCTCCCTTGATAAAGGCAAGGGGACACTCACTACTCCTCTTCATGAGCGAGTGCCCCACAAGGGTAAGGAAGGTCTAGGCTATGTTGCTAAGGAGAAGAGGAAGACCAAGCCCGCACAAGCCAAGAAATATGACATTGCGAGTGGAAATGCCACAAGGGGCACTCCCACTCGTGATGACTTTGCGGGCATATCTAACCCCAATTATGCCTTATACGTTGATCATTATGGGGATGTCTATGCTAGATACATTGGTCCTTTTGATGGTTATATTGAATATGCTATCTGGGTTCCAAAGACCCTTGTTGCTAACCAAAAGGCACCCATTGCAAAATGGGTACCTAAACCAAAGAATTGATTGTGTGTAGGGCCTTGCTTCCGGAGGATCGAAATGGATAATTGATAGTGGGTGCACTAGTCATATGACCGGAAGCAAGGAGATTGTAACGGAGTTGAAGCCCAATGATGATCAAATGACCGTTACATATGGTGACAATTCTAAGTCTAAGGTAATAGGGCTCGGCAAGGTGGTAGTGGCACCGGACATCACACTTGTGAATGTCTTGCTTGTCGAGTCCCTAGGTTTCAACTTGATCTCGGTCCATTCCTTAACTTGTTTGGGTTATACCGTTGTCTTCGAAAAGGAAATGGTCATTCTCTTGCGGAGCAAGTCTCTCAATGTGTCTTTCGTTGGGTACATTGAGAATGGGCTCTATGTGGTTGACTTCTCCGGAGTCACCACTTCCCATACAATGTGCCTATTCGCAAAGGCGGACTTGGGTTGGCTATTGCATCGCCGACTAGCCCATGTCAACATGAGGACTTTGCAAAGTCTCCACAAGGGTGGCCATATCCTAGGACTAAAAGACCATGTTTCTTTCTCGAAGGATCGAATGTGTAGGGCGTGTGTTGAAGGAAAAATGCATGACATTCATCATCCAAGCAAGACCATCATTTCTTCAAAAAGGGTTTTGGAGCTTCTCCATGTTGACCTCTTTGGTCCCATTCCGGAAGCTAGTCTTGGTGGCAAGAAATATTGCTTGGTGATTGTTGATGACTATTCAATATACACATGGGTTTCCTTCTTCAAGTCGAAGATGGAGACTCAACAAACTATCATCGACTTCTCCAATGAAGCTCAACGTCAACACAATGTCCCTTTCTTGGTGATAAGAAGTGACAACGGGTCCGAGTTCAAGAACTACACCTTAAACGAGTTCCTTAGTGAAGAAGGGATTCGTCATCAATATTCCGCTGCTTATAATCCCCAACAAAATGGTGTAGCCGAAAGGAAGAATCGCACTCTTATTGAGATGGCAAGGTCGATGATGGCCGTCAAGTCCCCTCACAAATTTTGGGCCGAAGCCGTCAACACCGCTTTCCATTCATCCAACCGACTCTTCTTCCGCAAAGACTCATGAAGACCCCCTATGAAGTGCTCACCGGGAACAAGCCCAATATCTCTTACTTCCGAGTTTTTGGTTGTAAGTGTTTTTATCTCATCAAAGGTGTTCGTTTAGGCAAGTTTGAATCTAAGTCTCTTGAAGGGACATTTGTGGGCTACGGGTCCGAATCCCACACTTATAGAGTCTATGATAAGGCCTCGCGCATAATCATAGAAACTTGTAGTGTGGTGTTCAAGGAGAATGACGGCTCCCTTGTGGAGCAAAGTGGTGTTTCCGTTGTAGGTGATGATCAACCACAAGATGCTATCCGAAGAATGGGGTTGGGAGTCCACCGCCCCGTTGAACTCTATTATGAGGTTGCTCAACAAGGATCAAGTTCTTCACATGTGGTGGCTACCCCAACACAAGAAACACCCATCGACAACACCGTGCCCAATACGCCTAGCCAAGAAGAAGCACAAGATTCTCCAGCTGCTCCTGGAATTTCCGGAGGGCCGGAAAATCCGGTTCAAACTGGAGTCGGAAATTCCGGTGATTCGGAATTTCCGGTCCATACTGAACCCGGAATATCCGGTCCTGCTGACATTCCCGGTGGCAGCTCGCAGCAAGGCCAAGATCAACCCTCTCCTTTACCGATGGACATCACTCCAATGGTTGATCAAGGCCATCAATCCAGTCAAGGCGGAGACATGAATGATCAAGATGATCAAGCGATTCCTCCCACCACTCGGAGGGAAATCGAGATCCGCCGTTTGAATAGGGTTGGAACCTCACAAGAATTAAGAGCTCTATCTCTTGACAAGGTGCTTGGTGATTTGAGAAGCAAGGTCTCTACCCGAAGACAACTTGCAAGCTTTAGTGAACATCAAGCTCACATCTCCATGGTGGAACCCAAGAAGGTCTTTGAAGCTCTTGAAGATAAAGATTGGCTTGATGCTATGCATGAAGAGCTCAACAACTTCGAGCGCAACAAGGTGTGGAAGTTGGTGGAAAGACCCAAAGATTGCCGCAATGTTATCAGCACCAAGTGGATTTTCAAGAACAAGCAAGATGAACATGGCATGGTGGTGAGGAACAAGGCAAGATTGGTGGCTCAAGGTTACTCCCAAATTGAAGGCATTGACTTTGGAGAAACCTATGCGCCCGTGGCTCGACTTGAGTCATTTCGTATTCTTCTTGCTTATGCCTCTCATCATAACTTTAAGTTGCAACAAATAGATGTCAAATCCGCTTTTCTAAATGGTCCACTAAATGAACTTGTTTATGTTAAGCAACCTCCAGGGTTTGAAGACCTCAAGTATCCGAACCATGTCTACAAGTTGGATAAGGCACTCTATGGGCTTAAACAAGCCCCACGAGCGTGGTACGAGCACCTTAGAGAACTACTTGTAGACCGTGGATTCCAAGTTGGGGAAATCGACCCCACACTTTTCAATAAGAAAGTTGATGGGGAGCTTTTCATTTGTCAATTATATGTGGATGACATTATATTTGGATCGACTAACAAAGCATTTAACGAAGAATTCTCTAAGCTTATGACTGACAGGTTTGAGATGTCTATGATGGGTGAGATGAAGTTCTTCCTCGGATTTGAGATCAAACAATTGAGGGAAGGAACGTTCATCAACCAAGCAAAGTACATTCAAGACATGCTCAAGAAATACGACTTGCTTGATCTCAAGGGTGCCTCTACCCCAATGCAAACCAAATGCCACCTTGAGCTCAACCCTAAGGGTAAGGATGTGGATCAAAAGGTATACCGCTCCATGATTGGATCTCTTCTCTACCTTTGTGCATCTAGACCGGATATAGTGCTAGCCGTAGGAGTGTGTGCAAGATATCAGGCGGCTCCTAAAGAAAGCCATGATATGGCGGTCAAGAGGATCTTTAGATATTTGGCTTATACCCCAAACTTTGGATTGTGGTACCCCAAGGATGCAAATTTCTCATTATGTGGGTACACGGATTCCGATTGGGCGGGAGATCAAGATGATAGGAAGTCAACCTCCGGCGCTTGTCAATTTATTGGGAGGTCCTTGGTAAGTTGGTCTTCTAAGAAGCAAAATTGTATATCTCTCTCCACCGCCGAAGCCGAGTATGTTGCCGCCGCAAGTTGTTGCACTCAGTTGCTATGGATGAGGCAAACTTTAAAGGAGTACGGAGTCGATTGCGACAAAGTGCCTCTTCTATGTGACAACGAAAGTGCCATCAAGATTTCTTACAACCCGGTGCAACATTTAAGAACCAAGCATATTGAGATCCGCCATCATTTCATAAGAGATCATGTGGCCCGAGGAGACATTGACTTATCATATGTGGTCACAAGGGATCAATTGGCGGATATCTTCACGAAGCCCCTTGAGGAAGGAAGGTTTTGCTTTTTGAGGAATGAGCTAAATATCATTGATTCGAGGTCCTTAGCTTGATCGCTTGCACACTCACCTAGGGCGTAATTGCATCTTATCTTGTTTAGATGTAGGCATGGAAATAGGGGGAGTGCGGTCCTAATACATTGGACCATCCCTCCCCCCATTATGCCGATAGCAAGTGTTCTTTTATCTCTATATTCATTCTTATGACTAATGAGCTAAAACGACGAGTATTGGTTATGTACCCAAGATACATCTTCGCGGTAACATGCCATACACTCCTACATGGTGGCCTCGGCCACCGACCTCTTCTCTTTGAAGAGTTGATTTTATTTGGAGCTTATTGTTGCTATTTGCCCTCCTTTTCATGCATGTGGGAAACCTACTCAACTTGGCGCTTTATGTTTCGTTTTGGTAGTTGTGAGTTGAGTATGGTGTACCAATGATAGTTTGGAAATCTATCCCAAGCCTACTTCCCCCTGAAAACATTTCTCTCTATTGCACACAAGTCATCCATTTGAAAACTGAGATTTTGGTTCAGCGGGTCGGAATATCCGGTTCATTTATGAATCGGAATATCCAGTGACTCGGAATTTCCGGTGTAAGTTACACTCGGAATATCCGGTCGGGCGGTTTGTCCAAAAAATATAAGGGCAGGCTCGGGGTGAAGGGCTCATTCGTGCCCTTCTTCCACCCCCGACCTCTCTCTCCTCCAACCGCCGCCCCTGCTGCTCCAAGATCCCTCCGGAGCACTCCGACCGCCGGGGAACCTCTTTCTCGGCCGGATCTGCTCCTCCTCCGCCCCAGGAACTCACTCCTCCAAGCAATGGCCTCAATGGATGAGGGTAACTTCACTTTTCTTCTTCCTTATGTGCTTGCACTAGGATCTTGATGTGGAGTTATTTGTTTCAATATTGCTTGGTAGAGATTGTTCCTAGCACCATTCCCTGCCATCTACATACATTAGTTTTGCATTGTGTTGGATCGATCTAGTTTTAGACCGAGTCAATCTCAGATCTGCACTGTTTCTGTTTGGGTCGGAATTTCCGACTCAGTTTGACTCGGAATTTCCGGTCCCCCGGAATTTCCGGTTATGTCTGAATCGGAATTTCCGAGCCAAACACTGCAGTTTTAAGATTAACTCATGTTTAACTACATATGATTCATCAAATTCCTACCTAATGTGTGTATAATCTCCTGACTTGTGTGCACTTACCTTATGCTACCCACTGTGCTCATATTCATAGGTTCTAGTGGGAGTCCGTCCGCTGGGCCATCAAGGAACACCTCAAGGGCACCTGTTCACAAGAACCCTGTCAACAAGGGTAAGGGTCCTGCCACCTCCAGCAATCCACCTATTCAAAGGCAGAAGAAAGCTGTTGCTAGCAAGCCACCATCCAAGAAAAGGAAGAATGCTCCTATTCCTCAACGTCAGAACTACTCAAAGATGAACTCTGTTGAATACTCTCAGCTCAGACAAGGGGATTGGTACCTTAGGCCAAGAGACAACACTCTGGATGATCGCAGCTATTGGTGTCAAGAGCAAGAGCACATACTCGTGGACCTCTACCTCTCTCTGTCGAAGCCCATTCGGCCTATGCATCCGTTTGATCTTGCAACTCTGCAGAAGAAAGCCTCCTTTGTTGAAGCTATTCATATTGTCAAGACTATGGGCTTGGAGAGGCTGGTGCTCACTCGTTGTCCTTACAACTCTCAGCTTGTGATGCAGTTCTTTGCCACTCTAGTGATCAAGGGTGACTCGAAGAAGACAATGAAGTGGATGACTGGTGAATCTTTCTGTGAGTCCAACTTTGAGGAGTTTGCCAAGGTTTTGGGCTACAGGTTTGATGGTGACAATCCTCAAGGCTATCGCATGCACCACCCTTACAAGCTCAACAAGAAGCAGACCGTGCACTTATATGGTGAGGGAGCCACCCCTGGCAATTCTCGAGACTTGCTTCCACTTTATGATGTTCTTGTGCGCATCCTCCATGAGAAAATTGCACCAAGTGGTGGCAACAACGACAATGTGGTGACCCCTCTATGCAACTTGCTCCTTCATGCCAACCGCATTGTGGAGGACCCTGGTTCTGATGCAGACTGGAGTGTGGATGTTATGGATTACATCTACAATGAGATGTATGAAGCCATGACCACCAGGGTCACTATTCCCTATGCTCCTTACATCGTGAAACTCATGAAGTTCAAGTTTCCTGACTATAACTTCAGCAATGATGAGATGGAGCCGCATGACTTCAAGAAACTTTATGAGAAGAAGACAGTGGTCAAGCCCCCTCCTAGGCCTTCTTCTAGCTCAGCTCAGGGTGGATCTTTTATGGGTGATGCTAGGAGGGATGCTGCTCCTACTTATGTCCCAGCCACTCATACGAAGGTAAAGAAGCTGAATTGGTTCCAACGCAACATCCTGTGCATGAATGTGGACATCCGCAAGGAGCAATACACTTCCTACAAGGATCGCCGTCAGCTGGCCTACAAGCAAGACTTGATCCTTCATCATGCGTCTGGCTCTCCTGCTCCTGCAGAACTCTCTGATCCCCTGACCTTTGCTCAGTGGAACCAGGGTTCTTTAGCTCCGTGGACTCAGATTGACCATGACCTTGGCGGCATCTCGTACACCACTGGACATGATTACGATGATGAGGAGGAAGATGATGATGAGGAGGCAGAGTATGAGGAGGATGATGATGATGCTGATGATGATGATGAGGAGACCCCCTCGGACTGAAGACCTTCATGGGACGTAGCATCGCTCCTCTTCCTTTTTGGCGTTTAGATGCCAAAGGGGGAGAAGTTGCTCTAGTAGGACTTCGGGGATTTGCAAGGGTTCGGGCACAAGCATATGCGTTTACCATTTATTTGCGCTTGTGTCCATTTATCTTGTTTGAAGTTATTTGTTGAACTCTTCTATTTTCTATGTGTGATGACTATGTGTATTGAGACAATGTTATGCTATCATTATCCTATGGTTGAGACTTCAAATTTATTGTGTTGGTATTCTCTTCATATCCTATATACACAAGGTATGGAAATCTATCTAGTCTCAAATGCTACCATAACCTTACATTTTGTCTCCTTCCTCCTATGTGATATCTTGTGTTTGTTGTTATAAAATTGCTCCTATCCTTTGTCATATTGTGTTGCTTACATGCACTTGTTTAGGGGGAGCCATTTTCTGTCAAAAACATGATATTGCATTTTGTTTCTTTGCAAATCTTGGTATTGTCATCTAACACAAAAAAGGGGGAGATTGAAAGAACATTTCTTAATCCCTAGTGTTTTGAGTGTTAGTTAACAATACCAATGATGTACTAATCCTATTGCTAAGTATTTCAGTTTGTGTGAGTTGCATATCACTTATCCTAAAGCCAAAATGTAGACAAAAAGAGTTTCTGGAATTCTTCCCAGAATCGGATTATTGGAACCGGAAATTTCCAGGATCGGAAATTCCGGGTCTCCTATACCTAACAGAAAAATGGATAAGGAAAAATCAGAAAGTGGTTTAGACTTCAACCGGAAATTCAGCTCTGAAATTTCACTGACTCGGAATTTCCGAGTCACCCTCAGAAATTTGGCTAAGTCAAGATGTCAAATTGGTTCTGACTTCAACCGGAAATTCAGCTCGGAAATTTCACTGACTCGGAATTTCCGAGTCACCCTCAGAAATTTGGCTAAGTCAAGATGTCAAAGTGGTTCTGACTTCAACCAGAAATTCAGCTCGGAAATTTCACTGACTCGGAATTTCCGAGTCACCCTCAGAAATTTGGCTAAGTCAAGATGTCAAAGTGGTTCTGACTTCAACCGGAAATTCAGCTCAGAAATTTCACTGACTCAGAATTTCCGAGTCACCCTCAGAAATTTGGCTAAGTCAAGATGTCGAAGACGTTCTGATCTCAACCGGAAATTCAGCTCGGAAATTTCACTGACTCGGATATTCCGGGTGACCCGAAATTTCCGGGTGTCACTTATACCGGAATTTCCGGATCCCCGAGGCAGCCAACGGCCAGATTTTTGGAGGGGGTATAAATACCCCCTCACTCACTCAAGAACAGCTAGCTCTCAGATTTTCTCTCTCCTACTATTCTTGAAACCTTAAATCAACAAGATCTCCCAATCCCTCCATCCAAATTCGTTAATCTTTGGAGGATTGGAGGAGAAGGCCCGGATCTACATCTTCACCGAAGGGATTTGCATTTCCTCCCCATTCACTTGGGGATTTCGTGGCTAGGGTTTCCGGTGGGAAAACTGGTGTTCACCATTGTTGTAATCTTGGTGTTGCCTTGACCTTTTGTGGTCCTTGACCTTTTGTGGTCATCTTGAGAGCCCCCAATTAAGTTGTGGGTGCGTGCCTCAATCGTTTGTATGAGATTCGATCTCCGCCCTAAAAGGGGATCAATAGTGGAAGGTGGACTCGCAACCTTTGTGGTTGAGTTCATCGGAGAAGAAGGTGAGCCTTTGTGGCGTTGCGGCTAACCTGTTGCGGTAGCGAACACCTCTCCAAACGAGACGTACACCCTTGGGTGGAACTCGGGATTACATCTTCGTCTCCGCGTGCTTCGCTCGGTTCCCCTTATCTTTGCTCCCTTACTTGCTTGTCTTGTTAGCTTGTTTATCTTGTTATTGCTTAGATTGTCATTTAGGTAAATTCACCGTAGTTGCATATCTAGAGAATTTACCTTTGTGTTGAGCCTAAATTTGAAAAGACCTAAAATTTGTAATAGCACCTATTCAACCCCCCCTCTAGGTGCCGGATTCCCGTTCAACAGGTATCTGCCATATTATAAGTGCATGTACGCTACAGATGGTATCAGAGCACTATGTTGCCTGTAGGTTCGAAAACCCCTAGGATTGGACAGAGACCAAAAGTTGAATAGTTTTAAATATACTAAGTTTCAAACTTGAGAAATTTTAAAATTTCCTTTCTATCACTACATTAAATTTCTCGCCTTAAAATCTAATACCCTTACCTGTTCAAAATTCCAGATGAGAGAGTACACTGAGACATCGTATGCTGGTATTTTGTCAGATTTCATCTTTGGGAGGCAGCTGTCCAGGTTGACAAGTATATTGAAGCTACCACCCCCTATTTCCGAGGAAGGAAGGAAGAGACCGACATACCTGATGTGACGCGTTGGGAAATCCGCACAATCATGACCCCAGATCCCACGATGCCAGACTTCGAGCCCGTGGACTATGTCACCTACTACCCTGAATGGATTGAAGGAGTGAACATAGCTATGGTGGACTTGATGGCCCGATTGTGTTATAAGTATCGCAACAAGCTGGCACCAGAATCGCCCTTCCGTGCCTTTGGGAAGAGGGATGCGCATGGCCACTCATTGGCTCACACGGGAAATCGCCTAGACCTGCCCATCACTAACAAGATGTTTGAAGACTTGGATTTTCTCATGAACCGTCTGACCAGAAAGGTTCAACAAGCTTATAACATCGCAGATCATGCCCGAGCCGTCATACACGCAAAAACCCAAGAACTCCAGACTTCTGAAACCCTTATTGGCCATATGGAGGAACTCATCCATGAACTCATTTGCAGAATCTTAACAAGGATGAGCAGATCGCCACCCTTGAGGCGCAACTCAATGCACCTCCACCACCGCCAGTAGCTGAAGAAAGTGACCAAGACACTGGAAATGTGGTAGTAACCGCAGCGGTAAAGGAGGAAGAAGACCCCGAAGAGGTGCTTTCTGAAGAGTCAATTGAGGGAGAAGTCACGCCTGTGGTGAATAACCACGCAATGAAGCGCAAGCGTGAGATTAAGGAGGAATATGTGGAGCAATAAAAATCACGTTAGAGGGACCACCATTTATCTCATTTAGCTTATCGTATCGATTTGATGTATTGACCTATCAAATTGTGGTATGGCAGTACTATCGTTTTTGTAATTCCACGACATTGGTGTGTTTTCGTTCGATAAACAATTAGTTCGATTTCTCAAAAGAAGTTTGAAATTTTCACGTATGTGTTGCTTGTGTTTGAACCTGGTTGCTTGATGCTTGTAAGATGTTGTTTGTAATGATTTTGTATTGATCTTCTTATATAAGTTAAAATATTTTGAGAATCAACAAAACCTTTATTTTAAGGGTGGTAGCTACCCAGATAATTTAAACCAGTTGCCTAATCCCGGAGATCCAAGTCTATCTTTCTTTCTAGCCTTCCCAATCAGAAAAATCACCCCTTACAAGTTTTCAAGTTTCCATTCAGAAATTTCATTTCTCAAAACATCCCGAGTTATCAAAATCATTCAAGCATTTGCTTTGTCTTTCTAGCCTCTCCAAATCTCGGGGACGAGATTCCTTTTAAGGGTGGTAGTCTGTAACATCGCAACATTTTATAATGTTTGAAAATCACTAAAATTTAAAACTTTTTGTTTTGACTAAAAATAAAAACATTATATGCATAAGAAAACCAACTATAAAAGATTTCAAACATATTTAAAGGATTTAATATTTCAAATATCTCAGTTTATCATCATTTTCAAAAGTTGTTTCAGGTTAAACATTTTATTATCCATTGTAATTCTTAAAACCTCAATATTAATTTGATAAATGTTATCCAAACTTTCAAACCATTTCCCTGTAATAAAAAGTTCTTTGTAAGTATTTGATTTAAACCACATAGCCATAGCTAATCATAAATTAAAATAAGATTTATAACAAACTAAAACATTGTCTAATTGCCTAGTAAGTTTTCATTATTGTAACTAAATTCAAATTATAGTTTTGGAAACTATAACTGTATAATTCACAACTTTAAAACTTCATAGATTTTAAATTAATGAATTAGCCAATAAACATGTCATTGCTTAAATGAATTTCTGTTATTTTCAAAGCATGAAATGATTAATATATTCTAAATAAGAAAAGAATTAAAACAAAATCTTTTCCAAAGTTGTTATGAAGTTTTCAAATGAATTATCATAAATTAAAATATAATGGTGCACAAATTATTTTCAATTAAAAATGAATACCTTATATATTTCACATTTCCTTAAAATTATTCATATTTAGTTCTTGAATATTATGCCAAAATAAAGATGAATGATTTCAGCAAAACAAATTTAAATAACTTAAATTCAAACATAATTTAAACTCCGGTGACCTAGCGCCGCCACTCTCTGGTCATAGCCCCAGAACCGTCCGATCTGTTTTCAACGCCCACGATTAGATCGTTTCAAAAACGAACCGGTATGCCGATTAGATCCGTCCGATCCAGATCCAACGGCCTAGATCGGTTGACTTAATCCAGTCAGCAATCCCAGTCAGCGCACAGTCAGCGCCCAGTCAGCGCTGACGTGTAAAATAAATTTTCTCGATTTATTTAATTTGGCAGTTTTACAGAAAAGACCCTACAACTTAGAATTGTTATAACTTTTTACTCACATATCCAAATTCAAATATTTATATATATTTGGAAAGCCCTTGATATGTAGATTATTTTTTAACTGTTAAAATTCAAATTTGACTTAGTATAAATTATTCAAATCTCAAATGGATGATTTTAGTATATTTGTAATAAATTTAAATCTATAAATCCAAAAATTACAAATAAAAATGTTTTAGAAACTTAGTAATATTTGTAAATTGATGCCACTGCTATAAATTAATTTTGAGTAATATTTGAAATGAATTCATAGTTATATATTTTAAATTGAATAGTTTGAGTATTTTCAACATAACTATTAATAGAAATATTATTTTTGATTAAATCAAATTGCTATAAATTTAATTAAATACTCCCTGTCTATTAACACTAATTATAAAATTTTGTTATAAATTTAGTTATAGAAAACTTTAATCTTATAATTATTCCTTTTATTATATTTTCCAAAAATAGAAATTAATTAAATTGCATTTATAGCCTAATGCCTACTTTATAAATATCACAATTTTTTTATGATATTTCTTAGGATTTAAAAGTGCATTGCATGCATAACTTATTTCTCATATAGATATATTTCCCATAGGAAATCTCTTCATTAAATTTTCTCTAAGTCAGAAATATTTTCAAAACTTTGTATTTTGGTAAAAGTTTTATAACAAAGACACTTAGGATTTCCAACATGGATCTAGAAGACCAATGAAAGGCTTAGCCAAAACAAGACTCCAGAAGAATCTTCAAGAAGTAGAAGTACCTAGAAGAAAAATCAAGAAGAAGTTCATGAGAAAGTTACAAGTATGGAGAAGATTCCTAGAAGACCAACTACAACCTTCTTTCTACCTTTTCCCTCTTTCCTAATCTTGTCTTTCACATTTGACTTAAACAATTTTGATCATGATATTATCATCTTAAAGTTTGTTGGATCCTAGCGGCATAGTGAGATGAAGCGGCCTGGAAACAAACCTTACATGTCCACGTACATGAGACCTGTTCCACAATTTAAAGTGGCTGGCCGGGTGTCTGTCTTTCTCACTTTAGTGAATATCCAATTTATAAAGAGTTGATAGTAATTGTTGATCACCTTATAAAGTTGATATTTTCTCCAAGTATTTGTGCACATCAGGGCTAAGACATTTGAGTGCCTATTTAAGATAATTTATAACAAAGTTAATTTCTCCAAGTTCTGACATTAGTCCTTAGTCATTTCTGACCAACACATCTCCTGACATTAACTTAAAAGATTTTCATGGCATAACATGCATTCAGTCATTAGCAATATTTTGCATATCATGCATGACATGACATGTATTCACTTCGTATGTGCATGAATGTGATGGTTGCTGTTTGTTGATTGTTGTATTGTTGTCTGCTTATATTGTTTAGATTGAACGGAGAGCAAACGTTCGTTGTTGAAAAGATTTTGTGAACAACGACAACATTCAAAGGCAAGTGGCACACCCCCATAAAAGTCCTATTATTTTTCTATGCATGAGTAGATTATTTTTCTATAAGCATGTGTAGGATAGTATTGCTATGCAAGCCATGTTTAGACTTCCTTATTCCTGTGTCTAGGTTCCTATGAAAATACTTAGTAGAATTGTGATGCTATGCAAAACTATTTTTGATGAAATGTTAAATTCTACTAAGTTATAATCAAACACCTGGGTGGAATTGGTTGCTTGGCTGTATGAGTTGAGTGTTGTACCCAGGGGATGTACCTGTGGGATATTCACTTGTGGATGGTCACCCAGGAACAAAGGGATCTGAAGAACTCTGAGTGAAGATTGTTTCTCGTGCAGCCATTGCCAATATGGGCTCTGGCTTGATCAACTAAGCTGCGTGGACTCGCCCCGGCCTGACAGGTGGAGGTAGTGGTTTGTAGGTGGAGCGCGACATCCCAGAGTGGGAGGGAAAATGCTTCTGAAAGATCTCGTCTCATCCTTCTCCTTTCCTTATCACAAATGGTGTGTAAAGGATAATTTGGGTTGAATGGGTACAATGGTGAACGTGCACAACCTCTGTAGAGTTAAAAATCTAAGTACTTAGCCGTGTCCCCGGAAACGGACAATTGAGCAGCTGAACGAGGACGTCAACGGAGGATTCCATCATTCCAAATTCAGAAATAAAACTTGATGGGTGAACAATGCAAGATGAGATTTATGGTTTTCATGCCATACTTGTCTTGAATTGAAGAAAGTGTTTTCCAAAGAGATAGGAAAAATTGGCTTTATGCAAAATAGCCTTGAACTCCACCAGCCAAATATGCATATAGGCTTTAGAGTTATTCCATTAAGTGTCCACCATAGTATCACTTGCCAGACTCCATTTTTAATGAAATCTGACCCACACTGTTGCAAAATTTTATTGTTACAGGTTATTCAAATGACGAGTGAGGTTTCGTTAAGGGATTTCGAGTCTACAACCAACATGTTTTCGCCTGTGGCAACATGAAGTTGTTGGAGACCCAATGCTATTATATTTCCGCTGTGTACTTTTTCAATCCTAGCTTTATGCTATGCAACATGTATCGAATATTTTGTAAGTCTGGATCATCGATGTAATAAAATTGATACTTTGTTGTGATATTACATCGTAAACTGTGTGTGCAAACGAATCGATCCAGGGATTTGCACTATACACAGGTATCTGCCATATTATAAGTGCAGGTACGCTACATTCTAAAATAGCCACAAAGCTTAAATTATGTTCTCTAATTGTTTCTTTGACAGTTAAGTGTTTCGAAGTATCCCCAAAACCATCACTATTCCATATCATCCCTTTAATTGCTTATTCTTAATTAATTTTGTAATCTAGCACTTCTTCTTTTTATACCGAGGCCAATGTCTGCTGTAGGAACTCTCTTACTTTTAGCTAACAGAGGAGGTGTAAATGGACCCATTTGGTCCACAACAGATTCAGGTTTGTCGTTCTCTAGATCGTCACAAAGGTTAGAAGAAATCTTAATAACTAAACTCTGAGACTCTCCCTCGTCCAAAGTACTTAAGGTGTTGTTAAGAAAAGTTATAGCCCAAGTTTCCTCTATCCCTTTGAGTGCATTAGCCGACTCCTCAACTTGAGCAGGTTATTCACCCAAAGAAATACCTAGTCGTGACGCTCTTGCAACAATCTCCTCATTTGGTAAAGAAATAAAAGACAACTTGCGATTAACATTCGTACCTGAAAAATAGGGGTCAGATCGCCGCTTAGCCAAAGTTGATGCCCTTTCCATTTGAGTGGCGTCCGCATTGACCTGAGCCTTGATCCTCGAGCGAGATCTCACCCCTTGAGACTCCGGGTTAGCAATCTCGCCAAAGGCGACAACGTCTTCGACAGTAGCATTCAGTGTAGTCCGAGTAGCATTTGGAGTCGTAACATCATCCATGATTGCACCTCGTGTAGACGCAAGGTCATCCTCGGCAGTCTCCAATGAGATCTTATCGATGGAGAGGGTATTGCAGATAACGACCACGAGGGGAGGGTATTGCAGATAATGACCACGATGGGAGGGTATTGCAGATAACGACCACGTCTTGGGTTTGGTCAGGATGGAGCCGTTAGAGGGACGCTCTGGCAACTCGCCAGGCGATCTCGGAGATGGACGGCGATCCGCCACCTGCTACCCTGGCCGGTTCTGGGTGCTCTCGCAAGAGGCCTCCGATGAGGAAGATGGACCCCTGGTCTCTGCGGAGCGGAAGTTGTAAGAAATCTTAACCACCCGACCGATCGAAGCCAATCGAAGAACTAGCAATAGTAAACCTTCAAATAACAATCGAAAGCTGATCGAGTGACTCTCAGGCCATACACTAAAACAGTAATAAATAATTCCCAGAATGTGCCTGCCAAGTCGTTCTCAGATATTGTGCGTAAAGTACAAAGATAAGTCACGAACAGTCGAAAGTATGATACGTGTCCAACGTATCTATAATTTTTTATGTTCCATGCTATGTTATACCATGTTATTACATGTTTTATATGCATTTTATATAGTTTTATGCATTTTCTGGGACTAACCTATTAACAAGATGCCACAGTGCGAGTTCCCTGTTTTCTGCTGTTTTTGGTTTCAGAAAAGTACTTAAAGAATATCCGCCAAATTGGAAATAAATCAACCCGAAATTATTTTTGGAATATTTGCGTTCCAGAAAGCCGAAGAGGAGACGAAGATGATGCCGGAGGGCCCCACACCATACCCAGGCGCGGGTCCCACTTCTGCCGCGCCAGGAGGGGCCCACGGAGCGCCACCGACGTCGCCCTTTCGCCCATAAATATCCCCCTGGCCTAAAAACAGAGGACAGTTAGACACTTTTTCCTCCACGGGTTCCGAGCGCCGCCGCCATTGCCGGCAAGTTTCGGGGGTCGGAAGTTCCTGTTCCGGCACCCTGCCGGGACGGGGATCGACCCCCGGAGCCATCTCCATCGACTCCACCGCCTCCACTTCGACTCCATGATGGTTTGTGAGTAGTTTCCCCTTGGACTATGGGTTCTTGGCTGTAGCTAGTTTGTACTCTGTCTCCCATGTACTTCAATACAATGTTCTCATGAGCTGCCTAACATGATTGAGATCCATATGATGTAATCCACGTTGTGTTTGTTGGGATCCGATGAATTTGTACATTATGATCAGTCTATCTATCTAAGTTTGTGTAGTTATTGTTGCTGTAATCTTGTTATGGTTAATGCTTGCCACTAGTGCACGAGTGGCATGATCATAGATCTGAGTTCTATATTTATTGTTTAGATTGTATCTACAAGTTGTGTGCACATGTCATTGTCTGGAACCGATGACCCCAAAGTGATAGCAATTGGGATAACCGGAGGGAATGGCTGTGATGTGACGATCACATGTTTTCACCAAGTGTTAATGCTTTGCTCCAGTGCTCTATTAAAAGGAGCAACTTAATTGCCAGTAGTTTCCCTAGAGGCCCCGCTGCAAACGGGCTGGCAGGACAAAAGATGTTATGCAAGTTTCTCATTGCGAGCACGCACAAACTACATATGGAAAACATGCCTACTTAATTAATAATCTAGATATTATTACTTAATGTTATTTGAATACTGTCAATTGCCCAACTGTAATTTGTTCACCCGACACTTGTTATTTGAGAGTTACCACTAGTGTAGATAGCTGGGAACCCCGGTCCTTCTGTCATCATAATTGCTTTCATATCAACTCCACGCAAACAATTGGTCTCTGGTGCTATTGTATCTGTGTTACTATTACTACTGCTCTCATACAATTGCTGCTTTCACATCACCCCTGTTACTAGTGCTTTTCCAGGTGCAGCTGAATTGACAACTCGGCTGTTAACACTTATAAGTATTCTTCATCTCCCCTTGTGTCGAATCAATAAATTTGGGTTTGACTTCCCTCGAAGACTGTTGCGATCCCCTATACTTGTGGGTTATCAAGACTATTTTCTGGCGCCGTTGCCGGGGAGGCATAGCTCTACTCATAAGTTCACCTGGGGAGTACACTCTACCTCTCTCTCTGTTTTTATTTTTATTGTATTTTATTTTCCTGTCTAGTTTATTTGTGCTTAGTTTATTTGTATTTAGTTGTATTTTTTTTAGTTTACTTTTGTCTAGTTTATTTTTGTCTTATTTTATTTTTCTTATATAACCGAAAAATCATAAAATTTTGAAAAACCAAAAATTAAAAAAAACTGTTGTTATGGAAGAACATGCTAGATATGCTGTGGAACTTAATGAATTATATATGAAGTATAGAGAATCATATAAGGGAAAGTCATGAAAGGCGTGTTAGGAAAGTTGAATACACTAGCTAAAATTTTGCTTAAACGCCATGATATAAATTGTTGCTCTGAACAGAATACTCATCTTAAATTCCAATGTGGCTTTAGTAAAGCAGTTTTAATTATGAACTATCATTGGAATAACTATATGGGTTAATTGGTTTTGTGCCATACCAAGCTGAGTTTTATCGGTCTGTGCCCTACCCGCGTTGTTTCTCTGTTTTGTGCCCTGGTTTGCTCGCATATAGCCCAAACGCTCGGTTCCCTCTGGTCAATTTCCTTTGACCCGCACTTGGCCTGACTGGTGGGGTCGGGCTGGCGCGGCTCGGCTAGTGTGCGGCTCGGTTGGAACTTCTTTTGGTTGGTGCGTGGGGCCGGGCACTAGTTCCTTTGGTCTGCGCTTTTCGACTACCGTTGGTAGGTTTGAATCATCGTCTCCCCCCCCCCAAATCCCAATCGGACATGCCGCCTCGCGCCTTACCACCGCCGCCCTAGAGCCGCCCCGTCCGCCGGTGGTGCACTGAACCTCCGCTTGGAAGACGCATCCATGGCGACAATTCCAGGCCCTGCCGTTCCGCCCCTTCCGCCTTTTGAAGGCGAGGACTGGGTGAAATCGGATTCAAATAGCACTTGGATGGGGATGTAAGTACATGTTTGTCGACTAATCTATCGATTGCCTCGATTTCGTGATGTATGTAGTTGAATACGGCTTCAATTTGGCCTTTATCGCCATGAATTTTGTTCAATAGGATGAATCCGAATACCGCTTTTTGCTTGTCAGTCGAAGGTACCTCGCGCTGGGACGATCAGGAGTTAGGCGATCTTTTTTGGTATCAGTGGTAGAAACGTCTTTTTCTCTAAAGGATTTGCTTAATGCTATGTGTGCCCGGTACAACTGGCGGCCGGTTGATATTGCTGTTCTCAAATTCTCGTCAATTGTGGAGAACAGTTTCATCCCACTCGCCGATAACATTGTAATTGGATACTTATTTGTTCAGAGCGCGACCGAGCGATTCGGTAAAATGAGGATTGAGGTCGTTCGGAAGCGACTTGTACATGAATTGCGAAAGACTTCAACGGGAAAGGGGGCAGTTGCTAATGCAAACCTTCCACCATTACCTCGTAGTCAGCCGAGTGGCAGTACAAGTCAGCCCTCCACTAGTAGTTCAAGTCAGCCCACTGCAGCAGATGGTGAAGATGCTACGCGTTCAGACGATGAAGTGGACGATCATGTGCCGCGGAACAACGATGAAGATGAGAAGATGTTTCCTGGATGAACTGGGCCATAGAGCCCCTGCCGCTATGCTTGGACAAGATATTCCTGAAGAGCAGGAGGAGAACGATGACATGATGATTGCAGATGAATACGATGGCGATGACATGCCAGATCTTGAATGGGATAGGACTGCTCCACGCTTGTTGCAGGGACAAAATTCAAAAATACAGATGAACTTCGGTTAGCAGTTACAACGTACTGTCTCATCAGCAAACAATACTTTCGACATTGTGAAGAGTCAGAAAGACATGTATACGATTCACTGCCCAGATGAGAGATGCAAATGGAAGTTGCTTGCAGTTCTTGTGCCAAAGAAGATTCGTGACAAACATGATGCGAAAAACATGGTAGAGATAAAGTATAACATGCATGAACACACTTGTGCCCCTAAGGTGGACTGGCTTAAAGAGCACTTAGCAACCAAAGGGTGGCTTGCAAGTGAGATGACTCCAGCGCTAAGAGAGGACCAAAGGATTGGAGCAACTGAACTCTCCATAGCAATCGGTGCAAAATATAAGATGAACGGGTCTCTGAATTACTCGAAGGTATGGGAAGCTAGAGAACTGGCCCTAGCGAGGATAAGAGGTACTGCGTGGGAAGATAGCTTTCAGTTGTTGTACGCATTCAAAGGTGAGGTGGAGAAGGCAAGTCCAGGTAGTGTGGTAGAAATCGATGATATGGTTGTGGGGTCCAAAGTGGATGGAAAATTTGTTGATAGAAATGTCTTCACGAGGGCTTTTGTCTCTTTCATGGCTTGCCATGAAGGTTTTCATAAAGGTTGCAGGCCATATTTGGCTGTGGATGCAACTGCTCTAACTGGAAAATGGAAAGGACAATTGATAGCTGCTTGTGCAGTTGATGGACACAACTGGCTTTTTCCAGTTGCTTATGGTGTGGTGGAGGTGGAGAACGAGCAGAGCTGGAGGTGGTTTCTGTGCAATTTACACAAGGTTATAGGGGACCCTGCTGGATTGGTTATCCATTCAGATGCTTGCAAGGTTTTGGAGAAAGCTGTAGGAATTGTGTTTCCTCGAGCAGAGCACAGGGAATGTATGAGACATCTTGCTGCTAATTTCAAGAAGCAATTTAAGGGGAAAGTATTTGATGCAAACCTTTGGACAACATCGTACACATGCAGCGAGAAAAAGTATAGACACCACTTGAAGACCAGGTACGATGAAAATCCCACCGTGGAACCATACTTGGATGCACATCACGAAAAGCTGTGGACGCGAAGCTTATTTGGAACATCTTGCAAGGTGGACTATGTGACAATAAGCAACGTTATTGAAAGTTTCAACGCAAACATTATGTCGTGGTGGTATCACGACAGATGCCATATGATGGCTAAAGTGTGGAGCCGATGGACGCTGGTGGATCCAGGGAGGGTTAGCGAGCTGAGAAGCTCACACGGTAAGAGAGTCGGAAACACTCAAGAACACCGAAGACCACCCTAACATCTCCGAAACACAAGCAAATGCATGAAGGCAAGACAAGACACACGATATACCCAGGTTCGGGGCCCTCGTGAGGAGGTAAGACCCCTACTCCTGCCTTTCCCCTCACTATATGGATGTCACAAGATCTACAACTTGCTCCTTGAGATGTTTCGGTGATGAAATAGATGAACTAGAGAGGAAGAAGAAGTAAATGCTCTAGGAGTAAATGAGACTATAGTTTTGGCACACAAGTTGGTCGTCCCTCCACAGGAGGAGTTATGGCGCATTTTACAGAGTTATGGCCAGGAGGGCCGGAAACCCTAATCCGGCTTGGTACCACCGGTCAGGCCAACGGTTATGTCTACACCGGCTAGTGCGACCTAGCCGCCGAGCTATCGGCATAGCCCTGCCGTCATCATCCCGGCAAGGACTGCAAGCATCGTCCTGGATCATCATTGTCCCCTTGTCAGAGACAAGATATGTCTTCGCCCATGCCTAGTAGCGTTTTCCGGATTGCCGGCCTAGGCATGTCCGGTCTTGTCGCAGCGTCATCGTACCGGCTGACACACTCCCGTGTCAGGCGGGAGGTGACTATGCTTCCGTGTCAGGAGGGATGATCTCCCCCGTGTCAGGCGGAAAGTCTGCACCTACTCCTTGACCTCCGTCCGACATGCCCCATGTCGGTTTCTCACTCCGGTAGCTCCACAAAGCTTTCCTGCACAACGAAGAAAACTAACCAGAACTAGGGTAAGTAAGCCGGTTAGACATATACCAAGTTGTCTATCAGGGCAACCCGGGTTCTCCTCTACGTGGGACTATGCCGGATTATCCCGACATACCATCATGCCGGACAACCCTTCCGGCCAACGCCGGGTTCCATCTAGAATCTGGGTTGCCACTCAAGAAAAGTATCTCTACGCCCAGTTTTACGAAGATGCCTTAGGCTTTCACCAAAGACATCTTTGAGAAACTAGTTCTTAGAGGAACCCTCTGCCGATGCTTCTAGCTGCTCTTGGGGTCTGGGGGTCTATTTATAGTCTCGACAGATGACCCTTGCGGCCTCCAAGAGGTACTTTGGCTCTGACAATCACCCAAAGGTCAAGTTGCCCCTTTAGTGCACGAAAGGACAGCTCCTAGCACGCCCCAAAGGTCATTTCCTGTAGCCATACTGCTGATCTGAACCGGGTTCTGCCCTACCCCTGGGGCAGGCCCCCGACACTAGTCCCCGAAGCTGGTGTTGCGCAGCGATATAAGATGAAGTGCGACACCAGGTCCAAAAAGAAATGAACCGAGACCCTAAAATTAATCTTGGCTTCTGCGACCGTGATGCTCTTTTCCGACATACATTGTCCGAGAACAACCCAGCGGGGATGACCTATCCTTGAAAGTTTTGACTTGGCCTTCTTAGGAGCACATCCCTAAGTCGAACCTATGATACGCATTCCGGGCCACATGTCGGTCATGTCCCATCGGCCAGGCGGGCCCACCCGAGGTCTCATCAAGTCAGTGAAGCACTCGAGTGCATTTTGACTTATTGGCACATCACTCGGGTTCCCGCACCAGTGTCCGCACCAGATCGGCATGCGAAACGTTGGTGCCCTGTAACCTCCGGTGTGGCTTATTGCGCGCCTCAGGGTGCAGCCACGTGTCCGCTTCGGCACATCACAATCCCACCCACGAATTTGGAGATCGTGGGCGGAAAACCCGGCAACCGCCCGCCGGGGTTCCCCATAAATAGGGGGAGCGGAGGGGCTGGCTCCTCTTCTTCCCCACTTCGCCTTCTTCTCCCCGCTAGTCTCCCGGGTGCTCCGCCGCCGCCGCCGTACTCTGCCCGAGCACAGAACTCCGTCGATCGAGCCCGCCGTTCTCTCCATTGGTCCGCGTCTCTCCCGCGCCTTGGCATCTCCATCTTCTCCGGTGAGTTCCTTGATTCTTCCCGTAGATTGACTTGCGAACGTGGCGATTCGTGTTCTTCGGGAGTTCTTTCACGGATCAACCGTAGCCTCGCTCGGTAGATTTTACTTATTGCGCACTGCGTAGTGCTTGTTGTAGTTGCGTAGTGCAGAGAACTACATTGACCATGCCTCTGCTTGCACAGCCTTTACCTGTGCATTGTTTCTCAAGAACAGCATAAAACCTTAACATTCGCTCCGAATAACTTCCAATTGTTTTGCTCCGGTAGATCTATTCGTTAGGATGTCGGTTAGTAGAAGTAGTTTTTAGCCCGAGTTCCTCCCACTTCCGACATGCTAACCCGACTAACCAGCCATTTCGACTGGAAAATAGCCCCGACATGACCTCCGAGGCCGCCGAGATGGGCAACGAGAGTGTTAGGGGCTGCTGGGACGGTTCTGAGGCCAGCCAGTGGGATCTCGACTGGCTGTACCAGACACACCGGATTCCACCCTAAGTCGAGAGCCGACTTCCAGAAGGTGAAGTCGAGCCGGCACCCCAACCCGGCGAGCGAGTGGTCTTTGTCACTCATTTTGAGCGCGGGTTTGGCCTTCCAGCCATCCCGTTTTTCCGCGACTTCCTCTTTCCCTACAACCTTCAACCACATCATCTCCCGGCTAACGCCATCATGATGCTCTCCTGCTTCGCCTCCTACGTGGAGGCGTATCTCGGCATCTGGCCCTTCGTAGACCTGTGGGCCAGGTACTTCCTCCTCCGCCGACAAGTCATCCCCAACCCCGACCAGAAGGTCAAGGATCTCGTCGCCTACGGCGCGGCGACCATCATCCCTCGCGCCGACTCTGGATTCCCAAAGATTCAGGGCCTGGAGTCCTGCCGGAAATGGCAGCGCAGCTTCTTCTTCGTGCGGAATCCGGCTGCACCAGAAGGTGAAGCGAGTTCCTCCACCCCGGACTACCTCAACCTCCCGGAGTTTGCCATGGGCCCTCCAACCGACTTCAGCCTCTAGGCCCAACCTCCTGAGTCCGAGGAGGTGGATCACATGCATGACGTCTTAACTGTCCTCGCCGAGGACCTGACGGCCGACGACCTCCTGCGTACCTTCATTAGCCGCCGGGTTTGCCCTCTCCAAACCCGGGTGCACAAGATGTGCTTCATCAGCGGGTTGTACGACCCAACCCGGACCAGCATCTTCGGGTTGGACAAAACCGTCATCTACCGCCGCGTCCGAGCTATTGCTCGGATAAAAATGTCAGAGGATTGGTCATGGGGACTGATCCCAGCCACGCAGAAACATCGACTGGAAGAGGTGTGCGCATGGGCACTTTACCGACATCCTTGCTATGCCGGCTACTGCGGGACACCGATATTGTTGCCATGTTCTAAGCTTCCCCTTCTTATTGTAGTTGTTCGAGCGCCAGGTCGAAGAAGACATGATGCATGACGGCGACAACTTCGTGGCCGACGCGTCGAAGCCGAAGAAGTTTCCGTCGGAGGATCCTTGCACGTGGCCCTGCCCCGGGTAAGCCTTCAGCTCAAGATGCTATCCGAGTTGAATCTGATGAAGATGATGACGACGACTGTCGAATACTTGATATAATTGACGCTCGTCCTATCAACTTCGCCCTGCCAGTGGTCCCGGCTCCAGCCGATACGACTAGGCGCGCCGAGAGCCGCAAGCGCGCCGTGTCCGAGACCGCGCAGACCGGGAGTTCAGGGGCTGCGGCCAAGAGGACCAAGACCAGCAAGCGCCCGGGCGACAAGCCTCCTCGGCAGAGGAAAAGTCCTCCCACCGTGTCCTCTGGGTAAGTTAACAATCCTCCGAGTTGGTCTATTCGGATCTTGCCCGGGATTTCCTCTGACTCGCTTTCTACTTATGCAGGGCGGCCCTTGACCTCCCGCAATCTGCCGGCTCTCGCCGCCCGGGTTCCACGTCTCCTAGCCCAACTCGGGCTGCATCTTCACCGCCACACCGCCAGGTGGGGGATGCCGGCCAACAGAGCCCTGGCCCCTTCCTGGCTGAAGTGCCAGTCGTGCCCACCTCGGGCGCTGCTACGGGCACCGGGACCTCGGGTGTGCAGCCTGTGTCCACCGAGAGCCCGGCCACGCAAACCACTGCCCCGGAGACCATCGTTATCCTGGATTCGCCGCGCCGGCCAGCGTCTCCCGATCTTGATGCGGTTATAATGAGCCCCCCGCGCCAAATTGTGCCCCGGGCAGCCTTACGGCTCGTCCCGTGGAAGTCGCCGCCGGCGAAGCAACCAACTGCCAAGACTACCCGACAACTGGATTCTCAAACCGGGAAGCAGCGCAGCCAGCCTTCTGGCCAGAAGTCCACGCCTGCCAAGTCCAATGGTCCCCCGAGATCCTCGGCCCAGGACCTGGTGTTGGCCAAGGGTCCCCCTGCTCCGGGTAAGCATTCCGGCCTGCCACCGCCTCCTGCCGATGTCCCCACAGCTGCTTTGCAAGCTCCACGAGCCTCTTTAAGCGCAGTTGTGTCTGCAGGATCCCGGGGGCCGGTCCACTGAGCGCGCCTACCGTCACTGGCTTGCGCATGGTGGACGAGTACAACCTGGCTTGGATCGCCGCCGACGCCTCTGAGACCCCGGGAGATCTAAATGTTGTTGGCTCAAGCCGCAGCGCGCATGCCATGCACGCACTCCAGGTGGCTGTCCTGGATGCTACGCGGGTAGTGGATGTAAGTCTTCTATCTTCTACTATCCCTAGTCCCCGAGATTGGTGCTTAGCGATCTAGACTCGACCGAGTAGCAGATCACTAGGTGCGAATCTTTGAAAAAAACTTTCAATTTCCAGTCCCCGAGATCCTGCCTTGAGGGCAAAAACTCCACCAAGTAGCCGGTTCTCAAGTGTGGATCTTGAAAAAATTTCAATCTCTAGTCCCCGAGATCCGCCCTTGTGGACCAAAACTCCACCGAGTAGCCGGTCTTCAAGTGTGGATCTTGAAGAAATTTAAATCTCCAGTCCCTGAGATCCGCCCTTGGGGACCAAAACTCCACCGAGTAGCCGGTCTTCAAGTGTGGATCTTGAAGAAATTTCAATCTCCAGTCCCCGAGATCCGCCCTTGGGGACCAAAACTCCACCGAGTAGCCGGTCCTCAAGTGTTGATCTTGAAGAAATTTCAATCTCCAGTTCCCGAGATCTACCCTTGGGGACCAAAACTCCACCGAGTAGCCGGTCCTCAAGTGTGGATCTTGAAGAAATTTCCCTATTACTTCTTGTTTAACCGAAGTCCCCGAGACTGATGTCGGATATACTCTTTCGCAGGACTGCAACAAGAGACGCAACAACATCTTCCACACACTACTCGCCGACTATGGCCAGACCAAGAAGTCGGAGGAGCGGCTGCGGGAAGAGCGAGGTCGCGCGCAAGATCTCGGGGGATCAAAAGTCTGCGGTGACCGAGGCGCAGTCCGAGGTCTCGTGGTATAGCGCCGAGCTGGAGAAGGTCAAGAAAAGCTTCATCGACGCCAGCAAGAAACAGAAGCAGACCTTGGACCAGTTCGAGGAGCGTGCCCACACTGCCGAGACCGAGTTGGCCCTTCTCCGGTCCAAGCAGGACGTCTGGCTGACCGATCTCACCGGTCTTAACCGGGATATGAACAGTGAGTGTCCCGACTTCCTTTCTCCGTCTTCCTATATTTCCGACATTGCCTCATGGCTTGTCCGTGTGATAGTTCTTCTCTCTCAAGGGCATTTCGAGCACTCCCGGGCCGCCAACCTCGCGATCACCGCCGCACGGGAGAAGAGGGCCGGGAAAGGTCCGGCCTCCGACGCGTGGGACATTGATAACCATATCATTGCGCTGAAAGCTCGGATAGTTCCACTCCGAACTATTGGCACCAAACTCCTCAGTGCGGCGGTCCACGCGCATGGAGCGTTGTGGCCAGGTGCTACCGGCACGGTGTCGGTCACCGAGTTGGCTGCTGCACTCCAGGATGCCGGAAGCCGGCTTGAGGCCTGGAAACGGTTAGCCGCTCGCGCCGGCGCCGAGCAAGTCTTGCAGCATGTCCTGAGCTGGTATGAGGGGCTCGACCTTGAGATGATCAAGAGTTTGCGCACCATCTCGGAGTGGTATACCAATCCCGCAAAGATTCGGCTGCGCCAGGAGACCGCGCATCGCCTCGCGAGTTGGGCAGACCCCGACTCCTTCATAACGAGCCTTGTTGGAACTCCGAGTCACACTATGGTGATGACTGCGGAGCGGAAGATGCCGGTGCGGGTGGCGAGACGTCAGAAGCCGGTGGCGAGGATGTCGGCGAGACCACGGCGGCTACCGAGATCGTCATCGACGAGGGCGCCGTCGACTTCCAGCCGCCTCACGCCGCGCACGCCGAGAAGGTCGCCTCTACGTCCACTGGTGCTGTTGAAGCCGAGAAGAGCTTCCCCGAGCCAAATGTTGCCGACCATGCCGAGAAGACAGCATCTCCCATCGTGCCTTAAGCGCCTCGGGTCTAGCCCGACATATATTTCATCTTTTGCCTGAAAACACTTTGCTGTCCAAACATTAAATCCCCGGAATGCCGGGTGCAGATGTAATATACAGTTAAGTCTTATGCTATGCCGGTTGACTTTTGCTTTAACGAATGGCACCTTATGCCGGGTTTTTTTGCAACGAGTCCCCAGGTGCATTTTCATGTTTACCATAGTTAGGTGATTTCTGCTCTTGTCTACCATATCGGTGTTTGACAGTCGAGTCACAAAACCCTGCTCACGGCATACAATACTTACAAATATCCGAGTTCTAGTTCGAAATTATCCGACATAACAAACCGGGTTAGTAAAAACGCATATGCCGAAAAAACCTTTATACCAAGTCCTCGAGCTTGTTTTCGTGTTCACCATACTTGATGCTCTTTGCTCTTGACTACCATTTCGGCGTTCGTCAATCGAGTCACAAGATTATTTCACATGGCATATAGTACTTTAGCTTTGAAACCGAGCTGGGAGTGTTTCCGGCATATGCCAAACATAAGTAAATACAAGGCAGTCCCCGAGTTCTTCTCTGGGTTGCCGACATGCATATAATAAGTAAATGACAAGATAATACTGAAATGAAAAGAGGCAGTCCCCGGATTCCTCCCGAAGACGCCGACATGCAATTTTGAACAAACACAGCTGAAAAATTGAGCGAGGCAGTCCCCGCGTAACTTCTCGGGGTGCCGATATTTCATTGATAGAGACCGAGATACATACACTGCGCCCTTTACACGTAAAAGGGACGTAGTAGGGCTACATTCCATGGTCGTTTGGTTTTCTTACCGGCTTTGTCCATCACACCTTTTCTAGCCTCCTGTGCATCTACAAGGTAATAAGAATCGTTGTGCAACGCTTTGCTTACAACAAAAGGCCCCTCCCAAGGAGGTGATAGCTTATGCATTCCGTCGGTGCACTGTATCAGCCTTAACACCAGATCCCCCTCCCGAAATACTTGGGGATGCACCTTCCGGCTATGATAGCGTCGGAGGTTCTGCTGATAGATTGTGGACCGAAACAATGCCAATTCTCTTGCCTCCTCGAGCAAGTCGACATCATTCTCTTGGGCTTCTTTTGCCGCGGTTTCGGTGAACATTGTCACTCTTGGTGCGTCATACTGGATGTCGGTTGGCAGCACTGCCTCTGCACCATACACCATGAAGAATGGCGTATACCCGGTGGATCTATTAGGTGTGGTCCGGAGACCCCATAGCACTGCCGGTATCTCCTCTATCCAACATCCCGGAATTCTTAATAGTGGCTCGATCAGAAGAGCTTTGATGCCGGCTAACACCAAGGCATTTGGTCTCTCGACTTGCCCGTTTGTCTCTGGATGAGCCACTGATACCACGTCCAACCGGATTCTCTTTTCTGCACAAAACCAAGCGAATTCTCCCACAACGAAGTTGGTGTTATTGTCCGTGATGATACTGTGCGGGTAGCCATATCTCAGGATGATGTCTTTTAAGAATGACACTGAGGTGTACCCATCACATTTACGGATTGGCTTGACTTCTATCCACTTGGTGAACTTGTCCACCATCACCAGCATGTGCGTCATGTTGCCTCTTGCCGGTTTGAACTGCCCCACCATGTCCAAGCACCATACAGCAAATGGCCAAGTGATAGGAATGGTCTTCAATGTTGATGCCGGCATATGTATCTTGTGGGCAAATCTCTGGCATCCTCCACACTTCCGGACAATGTCTTCTGCTTGTTGCAAAGTTGTGAGCCAATAGAACCCATGCCGGAATACTTTTGCAACCAACGCCCGTGATGAGGCATGGTGTCCACACTCTCCCTGATGTATCTCCAGCATCATCTCTTGTCCTTCTTCCGGCTCCACGCATCTCTGAAGCACTTCTGTGACACTTCTGATAATGTATGCCTTGGATCTTCTCAGCACTTGTCGGGCTTCTACCTCATTTTCCGGAAGGGTACTTGTCGTACTGGGAATACGGGAGCATCTATATCCATTGGCTCAGCCGACATCCCCTCTGCATGCATGCCATGCCGAGTCGCCGAGTTCCGAGGTGCAGTCCCCGGGTTCAGTGAAGTGCTCCCGACTTCCACCTCCATAGGCATGGCTTCAGATCCGGACTCCTTGGGGATAAAGATGGACTCCAACTCGGGTGAGGGTTGAATAGATGTCTTCCTCAGATGCTCCAGAGCGATGCTGGGTGGGATGGCATCCTGAGATGACCCCAACTTGGATAACACATCTGCTGCCTCATTTTCCCCTCTTGGTATGTGCTTGAACTCGCAACCTTCAAAAAATCCGGATATTTTTTACACATGGAACCGATATGAGGCCATGTTTGCGTCAATCGCGTGCCAGTTTCCCGACACCTGCTGCACCACCAAGTCGGAATCACCAAAGCACTCTATCCGGCGGATACTAATTTCCTTGGCGACATTTAGCCCATGCACTAGTGCTTCGTACTCGGCCACATTGTTAGCTGCCCGGAAGTGAATCTGCAGCACATATTTCAGCACATCTTGCTTTGGTAAGGTGAGGACCACTCCGGCACCCAATCCGATCTTTGCCTTGGAGCCATCGAAATGTATCTTCCAAAAATTGAAGTCGGGAAGTGGAGGTTCATATTGCATCTCGGCCCAGGCCACCAAGAAGTCCGGCAGTGCCTGCGACTTAATGACATCTCGTCTCTCGTATGTCGGAGCATACAGAGACAACTGGTTGGCCCATTTGGCAACTCGGCCGCTTGCATCTTTGCAGCCAATAATCTCGTCCAGGGGAGCTTTGCACACTACAGTGATCGGGTGCTCTTGGAAATAGTGCTTGAGCTTGGTAACAGCCAAGTACACCCCATATGCCATCTTCTGGTAGCGCGGTTAGTTCTGCTTGGAGGTCGAGATCACCTCGCTCAGGTAGTACACCGGTCTCTGCACCACCTTGTCCCCTTCTTCTCTTTCCACCACTATGGTCACACTCACTACCCAGTTTGTGGCAGCGATGTAGAGCAACATGAGTTTCTTAGGCAATGGGGATGCCAACACTGGTGCTGTTGAGAGCATCTTCTTTAAATCATTGAACACCGCATCAGCTTGCGGGGTCCATACAAATGTTTTGCTCTTTTTCATCAACTGATACAAGGGCAAGGCTTTCTCCCCTAGTCGGCTCACAAACCGACTTAGGAATGCCAAACAACCAGTGAACTTCTGCACATCTTTAAGACGTGTCGGCATTTTCATGCACTCTATTGCACGTATCTTACCCGGATTGACCTCAATTCCCCGACTTGATATCAGGAAACCGAGTAACTTGCCTGCCGGGACACCGAATGTACATTTATCCGGGTTCAAGTTCATCCGGGATTTTCTTAAGTTTTTGAATGTTTCCGTCAGATCATCAATCGGAGAAGATTTTTCTTTTGTTTTTATGACTATGTCGTCTACATAGACCTCGGCATTCCGGCCAATCTGTTCATGTAAAGATTTCTGCATGCATCTCTGGTATGTAGCACCAGCATTTCTCAAACCAAAAGTCATGACAAGATAGCAATAAGCCCCTTATAGGGTAATAAAAGCAGTTTTCAATTGATCATCCGGGTTCAAAGGTATCTGGTGGAAACCAGAATAAGCATCTAAAAAATTTAAAAGCTCACACCCGGCAGTGGAATCGATCACTTGATCTATCCGGGGGAGTGGGAATGGGTCTTTCGGGCATGCCTTGTTGAGGTTGGTGAAGTTGATGCACATGCGCCACACCTTGAGCAGGAGGGGATCATCTTTCTTCTTCTCAACAAGGACCGGATTTGATATCCAATCCGGATGCAGCATTTCCATCATGAACCCGACAGCCAACAGTATTGCGAGGTGCTCCATGATGGCAGCTATTCTCTCGTCCGAGAGGCGCCTAGTCGGTTGCTTCACCGGCTTCGCATCAGGCCTGACGAATAAT
Source organism: Poa annua (assembly GCA_026929855.1). NCBI lineage: Eukaryota > Viridiplantae > Streptophyta > Magnoliopsida > Poales > Poaceae > Poa > Poa annua. The sequence goes on along the minus strand of CM049431.1, from coordinate 68,948,593 downwards.
GAGTGCTCAGCCAGCTCCCTCGGAACACCTTGCAGATCGTCATTCGACCACGCAAAGGCATCCCGATTCTGACGGAGGAAGTCGACGAGCTCGCCTTCCTATTTGCTGCCCAGGTTGTTGCCGATGATAACACGGCGCTCCGGGTTGCTGGGGTCAACCTCCACCTTCTTGGTCTCCCTTGGCACCTGGAATGAAGCATTCTGCTCCGGGTTCACCATCCCGGGCATGCCAAGTTGTGATGTCTTGGCCAGCGCCACAACTTGCTGAATCCTCTTTTTCTCCTCAGCTATGACCAGGGACTCGGCTAGAGACGAGCCGGCAGATGCGCACTCAATGGAGCGCTTGTGATCTCCCGAGATGGTGATTACTCCATTTGGCCCCAGCATCTTTATCTTCAGGTAGCCCATGTGAGTGGAGATCATGAACTTGGCCAGTGTAGGCCTGCCGATTAGTGCATGATAGGGCCTTTCGAGATCCACGACTTTGAACTCCAAACTCTCGGTCCGACAGTTTTCCCGAGTTCCAAACAACACTTCAAACCAAATCTTGCCCATAGGAGAGCAAGAGTCTCCCGGCACAATGCCATGGAAAGTCGTCTCGGTTGGGAGCATCGTGTTCATGGACACTCCCAGCTTCAGCATGGTATCCTTGTACATGATGTTAATGGCATTGCCATTGTCAATCAGAACCCGGCTGAAGCGGATGTTGACGCTTGGCCCGATAAAGGTCGGGTCTACCACCAAAGCGTAACCACCTGGCTTGGGCATTACCCGGAGATGGTCCTTCCGGCTCTAGGTGATCTCCATCTGGGACCAGTCCAGGAACTTAGGCACTGCCGGGATAACATCATTTACCTCCAGAGCACGCTGACGCACGCTCTTCCGGTCAGTTGGCTCGGTCACGAAGACCACGTAGCTCTGATGAGCTTCCCGGTAGTTGCCCTGCTGATATCCGGATTGGTTACTCGGACCGGCATCATTGTCATTTCTGACATTAACCACGTTCACCGGTCTTTGGGGCGGTGGCCTCTTATTGGGCTGGTTGACCCGAACTGCATTAGCTCCTGACAACGGTGCAGGAGGTCTCGGAATGTTCGGCCGAGCCGCCGGTGCGTTTGGCCGAGTAGCTCTAGCACCACCTTCCCGCAATGTGCGCTGGTACCAGCTCCACTGCCGGGTAGAGTGATTTGCAGTCTTGTTGGATTTCAGAGTGTGGTAGCAACACGGCTTGTCCAGCATCTCCTCATACGTCAGTGCCTTCTTCTGGTCCACCCAAGTCTTCTGCACCTCTTGGCTCTGCCCCTAAGCTAGGCCAGCCACTTTCTGACAATGGTTATTACCGGCATCTCCTTGATCTCGGCCCATAGCCGCAACATGTTGTGAAGCATAGTGGAAGTCGGGCTGACTCCTATTCTGACCGAAATCATGTCGGTCATGGTTCCTGCTCGGCCCTGAGCGCTGGTTTCCCGAGTTCCTCCTGTTGGAGTCTCCGACATCCACCAGGGGCTGCATGGGATCACCGAGCGTGTAGGTGTCGGCGATGCGCATGGTCTCAACCAAGGTAGTCGACATCTTCCTCTGCAGCTTCTGCCATAGCATCGAGCCATGCCGGCAACCTTGCTCAAACCACGATATGGCGTGTGCCTCAACAACCCCTTCGCAAGAGTTGCGAATGTTGCTCCACCGAGTAAGGTACTCTCGGTCAGTCTCATTATCCCTCTGCTTGCAAATGGCAAGCAGCTAAAGTCGGTTGGGCCTCTTGTATGTGCTGGTGAAGTTGCTGATGAAGGCCTCTTCGAAATTTAACCAACAGTTTACGCTGTCAGTCCTCAAGTTGTTCAGCCAGATCCTGCCAGGTCCTTCCAACATCTGCGGCACATATCGTACCGCCCAACGCATGTTTCCTCCGTCTATGCTTACTGCAGTTACATAGTCGGTCAGCCAATCCTCCGGCTTCGAGCTGCCGTCATAGGTCTTGGCACCCCGGTTGGGCTGAAAATTTCGTATAGCCGGCTCCCGCATGATCTGAGGTGCAAAGCATGCAGGTCCAGGAGGGCCCTGCTCCTCTATCAACTCGGACTGATGAATCCGGTCGAGCTTGTACCTGGCATCAGCTGGATCCAGCTGCCGAGTTCCTATCTGAGATCTCAGAGGATTCTCGTTAGGCTGGTATCCAAGCTGTTGCAACCTCGAGTTGCCATCATCATGCCGGTTAACCACAGGAACTGCAGCTTGCTGTGGCACGGAGGCGGCATCCCTTTGTTGGTTTCCCTGATTTTGGGGTGGATTCCGAGGTGGATTACCGCTGCTAGCCGGGTCGTTATTTTCTATACACCGATTACCACCGCCATGGCTGCTCTGAGCCCGACCGACATTGTTCTGCCCGACTTGCTGATTCCGGCAAAGGACGGGTCATATGTCTACAGTTTCTTATTCTTCCCGGAGCCGCGGCTTCGACTCCGGCTCTTGCTCTTTCTCAGATAGGGAGAGGAAGCCTCTTCTCCCGACCTGTTGCTCTCGGCCCTAGCCGAGTACACCTGGGATCCTGCTCCCGGGTTCATTTACTTAAAGGCCTTGTTTTGCCGGTCAGCCTCAACGACTAGCTCGTTAACCCGCTCCTGCTGCTTGCGCAGGGCTTTTCCGGATAGCCCAGCCAACTCGGCCATAGCTGCCTCTGCGGCCCTAAGTGTTTAAGCGGGTGAGCTGTACACCGGCTTGTCCGCCGAGGCAAGACTAGCTGTTCTGCTATGACTAGGTGCAGCACCACCAGCCCACTCATCGTTTATCACCCTGCCTTCCTTGCGTAGTTCTGTAATGCGTTTGTACCTGGAATGTATCCTAGGGAACCCGTGAGCCGCATTGTATGTCGAGTTATGACTCCCAAGAACCGGGGGGTAGTCACTTCCTGAAGAGTAGTTCGTGAAGGGGATTGAACACGGAGATCTAGACCCTCGAGTGGCTCTGCGACGTTGCTCGCCGGACCCGAAGAAGACACACACGCACGAAGGGAGACACCAGCCTTTACCCAGGTTCACGGCCCTCGTGGGGAGGTAAAACCGCTACTCCTGCTTGTCTGTATTAGATGGTGTGGGTTACAGTACAATGGAGCTTGCCGAAAGCCCCCTTGAGGCGGTTCTTGCCTGGGGAGGGAAGCGATCGTCTTCTTCCTCCTCAGGGCAGAGGCTTTCCTAACAAGTGTAGCTAGGGTTTACAAGGGTTGAAGTGTGCCAAGAGCCGACCCACGCTACGATGGACGTCTTGCCCCTTTTATAGGCGCCTCTGGCCTTCTCCTTCGGCTTGGCCTTCCAGGTGGTTCCCACATGCCAGTGGCAGGGTGGTGTAGGAGTCCACCGTGCTCCATTCGTCCACGGACTCGGTCCATTGCTGGTAAAGGTGGGCGCGGTGGCCGACCGGCGGTCGACCGCAATGTACTGCCCGCAGGGAGGGCAGTCTCTGAGGTGGAGCCCACGATGACGTCCTCCTTTAGAGGGTTGTGTTGTCCACCCGCTTTATCGTCAGAGTAGAATGTCCTGGCAGCTGCGCAGCAGGCAGAGCTGCTTTGTTGACCACTTTATCGCCAAGGACAGCGACGGGGGTGCGTGCGACACTGCAAGTGCGTGGCAGAGGCCACGTGCATCTTGTCGTGCTTCCTTGGCCGCGACGTTTCCCCTCAGGCGCGGGGAGGCCTGAGGAGAGATTCATGCGGGGCTCCCTCGAGGCGAGTTGGCGCCTCGGGAGGGTCCCCTGAGGCGAGAGGTCCCTTGAGGCCCTCGTTTCCTCTTCAGGCCCTCGAGGGGAAGAGCCTCTCGAGGGTCCCGCCAGGCGGTGATGCCTGGTCGTTAGTCGTTTCGTCCGACTGGCCCGAGTGCGAGGCCTGGGGGGAATGGGCTCTCCATACCCCAGTTCCCGTTGGGCCGACAGTAGCCCTCGGGCCCATGATGGGCGTCGTGGGCCCTTAGCTCCCAGCCGGCCCAAGCCACGCGACTCTTGGACGAATAACGGTCTCGCACGATCCGGGGCGCGAGTCGTGGGGGGTCCCACCACGTCCCGGTAACTGCTCCTCGAGGTGACATAAAGCCCGAGCGAGGCGGCAGAGAGCCGTTACCGTTTCCAAACCTTCTCGCAGGAATTTTCGCTCTACATAGCTCTCCGCCTCTCCTGCGAATCTTCGTCCTCCAACTCCTCCAGGCTTCCGCTTCCGCGACGATGGGCCCAGTCAAGAGCAAGAGCAAAGCCGCTGCGGGGCCTTCCTCTCAAGCAAAAAACTTAGAGGTAGTGCAGGGCGCGGCTCTCGAGGGGGCGCGCATGGATCTCCAGGCGCTGGAGAGGATTCGCCACCTGGTCGCGTGGCCGACCAAAGAGCACGGCGCCAGCGCGCTTCAAGCCGCTCGGTTCGGGAGATTCCCTCAAGGGTTTTATCCCATTTTTCTCCATGCCATCACCGTCGGGCTGGTGCCGCCGTACTCGCCTTTCTTGGAGGCAGTATTGGAATTCTACCAAATTCAACTCCTCCACCTTCATCCAAACTCCGTACTCATCATGTCCATCTTTGCCTACCCTTGCGAGGCTTATCTGGGCGTGCACCCCTCGGTAGCGCTCTTCCGGAACTTCTACTCGCTGCGGTGCACGGCTGGCGGCGAGCGGACTAGGTGTGTTTCCTTCCGCATCACAGACGGCATGGGGAGTGTGTATATTCCCATGTCGTGGAGTGGAGACACGCCTGTCACGACCCTGCTCAAGAAGGTGGGTGACTTTCGACAGAGGTGGTTGCTCATTGGCGTCCAGTCGCCCTACGCGTTCTTAGACGTCCCGGAGGCGCCGCCCGTGAAGAATCATCACTGGTACAAGTCTGCCCTTCGGGGTGCAGATAACGCACACCTGGTGGGGCGCTTGGGCTTTCTCCACGAGGAGGGCCTCACGGGGCAGATAGTCGCGGCAGACTTCGTGGCGCGCCGCATCGCGCCCATTCAGGCACACTCAGAGCCGATGTGGATGTACAATGGCCCCTCGGACCCAATGCGGCTTCACCCTGAGGATCAAGACTCGGAGGTTGTCGACACCATCCTGAACATCCTCTTTGCCAAGACGGAGATGCCCAAGAAGATCGCCGGCTCCATGTGTCCTCTGCACCAGCTCCCATTGGACGGAATGCCTGAATTTACTTCGTATGGTCTGGCGGGGGTGATGGACCAGGTGGTTGTTCCGTCGGCGCATGTAGCTGTCGGTGTTAGCTCTTCATCGTCCTCTCATGCCTGGAGTGGCGGGGCTGAGACTGCGACGGGAGGGGCGTTCCCTGTGAGGTATGAGCCTTTCACCGACGAGATCTGCGACATCTCGTCAGGGGATGACGACGCCTTTGTTGTGGCGCCCTCGCGCCCCGCGGAGGAGGTGACCGAGGCTGGGTTGTCCTCCGAGACAAGCGCTTGGTCGGGGAGGCGCGAACCTCGCACCAAGGCCGCGGTGGACCGTTCTGGGGTGAGGCCCTCCGATGTCCCCTCCAAAAGGAAAGCGGGGACGCCTCCCGGGGGACCAGGCGTCAAGACCACGCCTTCCTGGCGCTCTCGAGGCCTGACATGGGTCGACGCCGGGGCTTCCCCTTCAGGGTGAGTATTTAGGGCACCTGGCCATTCTTGGCTCGTGCTTTTTCCCTCCTGCTTTGCCCTCTCCTGACTGTATTTTCCTGTGCTTTTATCAGCGATCTTGTGCCCGCGAAGCACCGCCGGCTTCGCGAGGCTGCAGACGCGAAGAAAATCACATCAGGGGCAGGAGGAGCCGAGGTCACTCGAGGCCTGCGGAGACGGCCACCTCAGGCCCTGCTGGGGGGGCGCCTCAAACGGAGGTGGCCGCGCCCCCGGTGGGGACGGTTGAGCCTCAAGAGGAGGTGGGCGCACCGCGCCCAGTGGCATCTTCGTTGCTTCTCGAGCCACTGGGGGTGGAAAGTGCGCAGGAGAAAGCTTCCATGCCACTTCGCGCTCCTACTCCCCCTCGCGCGGCTACTCCTCCGCGTGAGGCAGCTCCGCCCTGCGAGCCGACCCCGCCGCGCGAGTTGACCCCGATGCATGCGTCGTCTCCACCGCGCACGCCCGAGGCTCCCACGCTGCGCCCGGAGGAAACGATCGTGGCACCAGCAGGCACCAGTGCGTCTGTAGGAGGGGGTGCTTCTTCGCCTTCTCGTCCTGCCGGAGAAGATGAGCGTCTTATTGGCTCGAGGTCCGAACCGAAGGCCGGCGCGGACGGAGGTGGAGCCACACCCAGCCCCCGAGCTCGACCTGGGGCTGGGCTTACGGGACCAGACGCCGCGGCAGGGCCCTCGTCTGGCCAGGAGCTAGTTCTCCGAGGCTGGGATTGGAGCGTGGGACGCCGCAAGGTGGCGTTCAGCCTCGTGCGAGAGTCCTTGGAGGGCCTGGAGGCGCATCTCGCCCTCGGTGACGTACAACTCGCCCAGCAGCAGGAGGAGCTGTCAAGGTCGTGGGCATCGTTCCACACGGCGGTTGAGGCGCACCGGCTGGAGGATGTGGAGCAGCAAGCCGCGCGTGAGGAGGCCTCCCGCTTTGCCCAGGAGGTTCGCGAGGGGGCCATTCACGACGTCGCAGAGCTCCTCGAGCCCCTTCAAGCGGAACGCGACGCCGCAGAGGAGCTCCTGCGCCAGGCCAAGGCGGAGCGCGAGGCGATGGAGGGCTCGCTGGCGCAGAAGCGCCGCGGGCTGGGTCAGCAAGAGACCCAACAGCTTTCCGCCCACCAGGCCGCGCAGGTCGCTCTGGAAGAGGACCGCAAGAGCCTAGCCGAGCGAGAGCGGCAGCTGGCCCTCATGGGGAGAGAGCAGCAGCGGCACGAGGAGCAACGTCTTCGGGAGGAGAAGGACTTGACCGCCCAGCGCGAGGCCCTTGAGGCGCGCGAGGGAAGCCTGGCCCAGGCGACCTCGAAGTTCGACGAGCATGTCGCTGCCCAGAATCTTTCTTCCGAGCGCGTCGAGCGGCGTCTCACCAAGAAGACAAAGGCGGATAGGAAGGCCCTCGTGGAGCACGAGAGACAGTTCCGCCGGGCTCTCCTTCAGAAGTACCGTGCTCGGGTTCAGAAGCGAGAGGACCGCCTCAAGGCCAAGCATGCTGCGGACGTTCAGCGGCTTGCCAAACTCGAGAAGGCCAACTCCAAACTGGTGCGCCACCTCAAGCGTGCCAAGGCTGGCCGACGCCGAGCGGAGGAGGTTCGCGACGACGCAGTTCGCGGCCTTGTTCCTTCGGTCGAGGTCGTGGAAGAACAGGTGGCCCCAGCAAGGGAGCGGGCGGAGGAAACGTCGGGCTCAGTCCGGGCGGCCAGTATGCTCGCGAGGCAGAGTGAGCAGCTGTTTAAGGCGTTTGTCGTACGCGGCAACGAGCTAGCAACACGGCTTGGCGCGGAGGCGCCGTGCCCCGGAGGCCGAGGCTATGACGCCGCCACGTACTTGGCCTATTTCGACCAGCTCTTCGCGGCACTTGAGGGCCCCGCCGCCGAGCTTCGCGGGATGATCGAGGACGAGAGCTAGCAGCTCTTGGGGGTGGTTGCAGATCGTATCTTCACCAACCTCAAGCTCCTCACACCCGGCTTTGACCTCTGCTCTGTGACCGAAGCTGCCCAAGGCGAGGACGCGCAGCGGGTCTCATGCTCCCTCCGCGAGCAGGTGGACACCTTCTGCAACCGCTTCAGGCGCGCGGAGGCTGCGCTGGAGAACAGCGAGGAGGAGGCCTGCTCTGCTAAGGCTGAAGAGGGTGCCGCGGAGGAGATCCGAGGCGGTGCTGCTTCCCCTTGAGCTCTTTTTTATTGCGCCTGTGAGCGCTTGTATCTGCAACAGCTGTGTGCTTAGACATCTTTAAGACTTTTGGCCTGTAATATACTCTTCAATTGCTGTTTAATTCGAGTTTGTTTGCCCCCCGTGAGGTCTCTTTGGACTCATCTTCATGCCTATTTGTTCTCTGCGTCGGTAGGTCCCATCTCTTCGTGCCATGACTCCGCCACTTCGGTATGCAGGAGCGATGACTCCGCAAGGCCGGGGGGAGTTTAGGCCTAGGAGAGATAAGAGCCCTGAGTCGTGATGCTCAAGTGCCCCCCTTAGACGTGTGAGTAGTCCATGAAGCGTAAGGGAAAGCGAAGTCGCTTGAGGGGCAAACACGCGCTAGGGAGAGAAAAACGCTCTTAAAGCGTGGGTGCGAGACTTAGCTTCTTGAGGTTTTCGCCCTGCGAAGGCCTTTCGCCCGGCGAGGTTGCCCGCTTGAGGGGTCGCTCCTGAGGAGGCTTTTCGCCTGGCGAGGTTGCCCGCTTGAGGGGTCGCTCCTGAGGAGGCTTTTCGTCTGGCGAGGTTGCCCACTTGAGGGGTCGCTCCTGGATGCCCCTTCGGGCTTGTGGGGGGATTTCCCTGCATATGTTAGAGGGGCGAACCCAAACGCTGTAACACGGCTCAAAGGGCTCGTGCGCGCTTATAGGTCCCCTCAGGTGTTCCTTGCGAGAAGAGTAAGTACCAAGGTCCTCTGTAGAGATGGCGTGTTTGTGGGATCTTGCCCTCCAGCCAGAGCTCGGACTCTTGGATTTTGCAGTGCTGCTGGTGTGTCATTTGAGGCACTGGCACCGTACTCAGCCCCCGCTCGCGAGGTACGCATGAGGAGAGGTATAAGCGCACACTTCAACGAAGTAATGCGGAAATAAAACCCCCCAAACAAAATTTTAAAACGGCGCCGAGGCGCAAAGTTCACTTGGGAACGAAATTGAGTCATTATGCTTGGGGTTTCCAAGTTAATGCTTTGACCATGTCGAGACACGGGGACCACTTATTAGTGGGCGAGACTCTCGACGGCCTGCGGTGGCTCGTTTAATGGAGAGCTCGGAGGGTTTCCCCTTGAGAGAAGCCTTTGGAGCTCGGAGGTTTAAGCCGTGAGCGTTTTAACCTCTAGAGACACGGGTGCTTGGAGGTTTAGCCGTAGGCTGCCTCTTCCGCTCGTGGTCTCGACGTGACAATGATCACGAGCGTGGCAATGACCACGGTTGCATTTGTTCCTTTAGGAGACAAAGCATGTTTTTGGAGGTTTAAGCCGTGAGCATTTTAACCCCTAGAGATGAAAACGCTTGGAGGTTGAGCCGTAGGCTGCCTCGGCCGCTTGAAGTCTCGACGTGACAATGATCACGGGCGTGGCAATGACCACGGTTGCGTTTGTTCCTTTTTGGGAGACAAAGCATATTTTTGGAGGTTTAAGCCGTGAGCATTTTAACCCCTAGAGACGACCATGCTTGGAGGTTGAGCCGTAGGCTGCCTCGTTCGCTTGAAGTATCGACGTGACAATGATCACGGGCGTGGCAATGACCACGATTGCATTTGTTCCTTTAGGATACAAAGAATTTTTTTGGAGGTTTAAGCCGTGAGCATTTTAACCTCTAGAGACGACCATGCTTGGAGGTTGAGCCGTAGGCTGCCTCGTCCGCTTGAAGTCTCGACGTGACAATGATCACGGGCGTGGCAATGACCACGGTTGCATTTGTTCCTTTAGGAGACAAAGCATTTTTTGGAGGTTTAAGCCGTGAGCATTTTAACCTCTAGAGACGACCATGCTTGGAGGTTGAGCCGTATGCTGCCTCGTCCGCTTGAAGTCTCGACGTGACAATGATCACGGGCGTGGCAATGACCACTGTTTTGCGTTTGTTCCCTAAGGGTGCAAAAAATGTTTTGGAGGTTTAAGTCATTGGCGTTTTAACCTCTAGAGACAACAATGCTTGGAGGTTGATCCGTAGGCTGCCTTGTTCGCTTGAAGTCTCGACGTGACAATGATCACGTGCGTGACGATAATCACGTTTTTAACTTGTTCCTTGTGGATACAAAGGTTTGAGAGGTTTAAGCCTTGAGCTTTTATCCTTGAAGGACAAAAAGTGCTTGGAGGTTGAGCCGTGGGCTGCCTCTTTCACTACATGCCCTGACGTGACAATGATCACGGGTAGAACTTGCGCAGGTGCATGATGTTCCATGGATTCTTGACGGGGATGCCATCCTGCGTCTCGAGGCGAGCCGCGCTAGGCCTGGCGATGTGGGTGACCCTGTAGAGACCTTCCCACATCGGGGACAGCTTGTGGAGGCCTTCCCTGGAGAGGATTCGCCTGAGGATGAGGTCGCCTGCCTCCAGGGTGCGCGAGCGCACGTTGTGGCTGTGGTAGCGCCTCAGGTCCTGCTGGTATTTGGCCGCCCGGAGGGCCGCGTGGCGTCGTAGTCCTTCAAGGAGCAGCAGGTCGTCGTTGTTGAGGTCCTCTTGCTGGTCCTCGTTAAAGGCAAGGACCAGTGGGGATCCATGCTTTATCTCTGTGGGGAGTACTGCTTCGGCTCCATAGAAGAGGGCGAACGGTGTTTCCCCGGTGGGCTTGGGTGGTGTGGTACGGATGGACCAGAGCACCGAGGGTAGCTCGTTGATCCAGCCCTTGTTGTGGCCCTTTAGGATATCGAAGGTCCAGGTCTTTAGGCCTTTGAGGACCTCTGCGTTTGCGCACTCGACCTGTCTGTTGCTTTGCGGATGGGCGACTGAGGCGAAGCAGAGCTTGATGCCCATCTTTTCACAATAGGCTCTAAAGATGCCACTGGTGAATTGTGAGCCATTGTCGATGATGATGCGGTTAGGCACTCCGAAGCGGCAGACCATGCCTCTGATGAATTTCACCGCCGCGCCTGCTGTGATTGTGTACATCGCCTCCACTTCAGGCCATTTTGTGCACTTGTCAATGGCCACGAAGAGGTAGCGATATCCACCTTGCGCCGTTGGGAAGTGTCCCAGGATGTCCAGCCCCCAGACCGCAAACGGACACGAGAGCGGAATGGTCTGTAGCCCCAGCGCTGGTTGGTGGATTTGCTTGGCGTGGAATTGGCAGGCTTCACAAGCTTGAATGATGTCCGCTGCATCTTGAAGCGCTTGAGGCCAGTAGAATCTGCTCCTGAAGACTTTGCCTGCGAGGGTGCGGGCGCACGAATGGTGGTCGCATTCCCCGTTGTGGATGTCCTTAATCAGCAGTTTTCCTTCTTTAGGAGGGACGCATTTGAGCGCGATGTCGTTTGGGCGCTTGCGATAGAGGACTCCTTCGAGGATTTGGTATGATTTTGCTTGGCGGGCAATTCGCTCCGCTTCAACATCTTCCTCCGGAAGGATCCGTTTGCAGAGGTAGTCCTTGATCTCGTCAATCCATCATGTTTCTTGGTGCACCGCTGTGAGCAACAGACGCTCCCCTGTGTGAGGCCCGTAGGATGGGGCTCCGCTTGCAGGGGTGGCAGGAGCGCTTCGTCTGTGCTTGCGGGCAGGGCCTCTAGGGGCTGCTTTATGGATGCCTTGACGAGCCTTTCTTCAAAGACACCTGGCGGCTGAGCTTGTCTCTTTGAGCCGCGCTTGGCGATGTCATCAGCTTCTTGATTTTCCTTTCTTCGGATGTGCATGAGCTCAATTCCCCTGAAGTTCTTCTCAAGCCTACGGACCTCTTCAAGGTATGCGGCCATGTGGTCGTCCTTAGGCTTGTAGCTTTTGTTGGAGAAGTTGACGAGCAGCTGGGAGTCGCCCTTGATGAGTATATGCTTGACGCCTAGGGCGATCGCGGCGCGTAGGCCAGCAAGCAGCTCTTCATACTCGGCGATGTTGTTGTATATCTTGTCGATTCCGAAGCACAGCTAGACTGCGTAATACAACTTGTCTCCCTTGGGTGAGATCAGGACTACGCCTGCTCCGCCGTGGCGACAAGCGAAACCTCCGTCGAACTTCATGGTCCAGTGGCTTGGCATAGCGGTTCCAGAGGGCTCGTGCTCTTCTCCCAAGGGCTCTTCAGGGGTTGGGTCAGTCCATTCGGCGACGAAGTCAGCCAGCGCTCTTCCTTTGATTACCCTTGTGGTATCGAAGCGCAAATTGAATGGCTGTAGCTCGATGTTCCATCCCGCGACACGATCTGTTGCATTTGGGTTCCGCAGGATTTGCTCCAGGGGAATGAGGTGACCACCGTGATGGGGTGCCCCTGGAAGTAGTGTCGCAGCTTTCTTGAGGCGACGAGGAGCGTGAGGAGAAGCTTCTACTGCATCGTATACCGCTCGCGAGCATCACGCAGCACTGTGCTGACGAAGTAAACTGGATGCTCGACGAGGGTAGTTCCTGTTGCCTTGGCGTCTTTCGCCTGAGGTGGCACAGCTTGGCCCTCGAGGGGGTTTGCCTCAGGGGGCTTGCCCTGTGCCTCGAGGGGGTTGGCCTCAAGTGGATTGACTTGTGCCTCGAGGGTGTTGGCCTCAAGGGGCTTGACTTGTGCCTCGAGGGGGTTGGCCTCAAGGGGCTTTGGGCCTGGCGTTGGGTTTGTGAGGGCTGCCTCTTCTTCGAGCTCCTTATCAGGAAGCTTTTTCTTTGGAGTGGTTGCACTATTCTTGTGGAGTACTGGCTCTTCTCTTTCCACTACAAGGACAGCACTGGTTGTTTGTGGAGTAGCTAATAAGTACAGCTACATGTGCTCGCCAGGCCTTGGGGCGACCATTACTGGTGTGCTGGCCAGATACTTCTTCAAGTCCTCAAATGCTTTTTCAGCTTCAGGGGTCCACTTGAAAGTGCCCGTTCTTTTCATGATCTTCAAGAACGGCAGGGCTCTTTCACCGAACTTGGAGATGAATCGGCCCAAGCTAGCCATGCAGCCTGCCAGGCGTTGCATGTCCTTGAGCCTGCGTGGAGGTTGCATGTCTTCTATGGCCTTGATTTTGTCTGGGTTTGCCTATATACCCCGATGAGACACGAGGAACCCAAGCAATTTGCCTGAAGGGACTCCAAAGACGCACTTGGCGGGGTTGAGCTTGATGTTCACCTTGCGCAGGCTGGCGAAGGTTTCTTCAAGGTCTTCGAGGAGTGTATTTCCTTCTCGGGACTTTACGACGATGTCATCGACATATGGTTCGGCGTTTTGCCCCATTTGCCCGCCGAGGTCTATCCTCATCAACCTCTGGAAAGTGGCTCCGGCATTTTTTAGGCCAAAGGGCATGCAGACGTAGAAATACACGCCGCATGGGGTGAGGAAAGCCGTCTTCTCCTCGTCCTCCTTAGCCATTTTTATCTGGTGATAACCAGAGAAGGCATCAAGGAAACAGAGGAGGTCGCAGCCTGCCTTGGAGTCCACAATCTGGTCAATTCTGGGCATGGGATAAGGGTCTTTGGGGCAGGCCTTGTTTACATCAGTGTAGTCGATGCAGAGACGGCCTCCTCCGGCAGGCTTTGGGACTACCACACCGTTGGAGAGCCAAGTGGGATGCGCGACTTCGCGAACGACTTTTGCCGCTTTGAGCTTCTTGACCTCCTTGACGATGAATGCTTGCTTCTCGGGGGCTTGCTTTCTTGCTTTTTACTTGACTGGGTGCGCGTTTGGGCACACGACCAAGTGGTGCTCGATCACCTCCCTCGGTACACCAGACATATCTGACGGTGTCCATGCGAACATGTCAGAGTTTGCCTGGATGAAGGCGACGAGCTCGCTTTCCTATTTGGGAGGCAGCGCGGCGCCAATGGTGACGCTAGCCCCCGAGCCTTCAGCCCCCGAGCTACCTGAGCTCAGAGAGATCTTCTTGGTAGCAGCTGCCTCCTTGGAGAATAACTGCTTCTTCTTCTTGGGCCTCTCGAGAGGCTCTTGGTCCTCTTCTGCGGGGAAGGCCATGGCGACGGTCTTGTAGGCCGTCTCAACAGCGCGCGTAGCGTCCAGGACATGCCCACGTATGGTGATCGTGCCGGCGCTACCGGGGATCTTGACCATGTTGTACGCATGGTGCGTGACAGCCATGAACTTCGCAAGCGCGGGGTAGCCGAGGATGGCGTTGTACGGCAGGCCGATGCGCGCGACATCAAAGTCGATGTGCTCGGTGCGGTAATTTTCCTCGCTCCCGAAGGTGACGGCAAGCCTGACCTGGCCTAGAGGCTCGATCGAGCCGCTGGTGACCCCCGTGAAGGCCCTCGAGGGCATAAGCCGCTCATAGGGCACTTGAAGCGCTTCGAACGTATCTATGGGGATAACGTTCAGGCCTGCTCCGCCATCGATGAGCGTCTTGGAGACAGCCACATTGTCGACGGTGGGGGTGCAGACCAGCGGGAGGGTTCCAACAGTCTTGGTGGACTTGGGGTGGTCCTGAGCGTCGAGGGCGATGGTGTACTGCGACCAGTTGAGGGGCCTGGAGGTTTCCGTGCTTGGGAGGGTGGCGTTGAGCTCGCGGGCGAACTGCTTGAACTGGTTGTTCGACTTCGGCACCTGCGCCCCCCGAGGATGCAAGCAATGGCAGCTCTTGGGGCTTGGTAGCCGCCGTCTTCCTCGTCAGGGAGGTTGTCGTTCTTTATCGCGGCGTTGGCCTGATTTCCAGACGGTTTCTGGTAGCCGCCCTTGCGTCCGCTCCCGCGGTAGCCACGGCCTCGGCCACGGCTACCACTGCCTTCTACTTGCTCGCGCTCCTTGCTCAACCTTTTGAGGTCGAACCAAGACTCCGTGGAGTGGCCGCGCCTGTTGTGGTAGATGTAGAACGAGCGGTGATCATCTCTTCTTTCTCCAGGCTCAGGGGAGTCCCTGCGGGTGCCCTTTGTGTCACGCTCTGCCGCGAGAACTGCGGTAGCCTTGCGCTTGGGCTCCTCCTTGGCCTCTTTCTTCTTCTGGCTCCTGGACCCCTCAGCGTGATCGTCCCCTCTCGAGGACATCTTCACGAAGAGGAGTCCCTCTTCAGCCTTGGCGCACTTGTCCGCCAAGTCGAACAGCTTGACCACAGAGGTGAGCTTGTCGTGGATCCCCAGCTTCTCGAGCATCCTGCTGTTCGTGACGCCCTCGCGGAAGGCGGCGATGACTTGAGTGTCAGGGATGTTCGGGATCTTGTTGCGCACTTGGCTGAAGCGTTGGATGTACTTGCGAAGCGCAAGTCGTTGTGGGTGAGGGCGCGCTCGTACGTCCCCTTGAAGTTGGAGACGAACTGCTTGCAGAGCTCCTCCCAGGAGTTCACAGAGTCCTCAGGGAGATTCAGGAGCCACGACAGCGCAGAGTCGCGAAGCGCGTGGGAGAACCAGTTAGCCATGACCTTGTCATCTCCTACCGTAGATTGGATGGAGGTGGTGTAGAGCTGCAGGAACTCGATGGGGTTGCTGGAGCCGTCGTAGCCCTTGGGGAGAGCAGGCCGGAACTTTGGGGGCCAGACCACGCGGCGCAGAGAACGGGTGAACGCCATGCAGCCTGAGGCGTACGTGGCGACCCCGTGCTGAAGCGCGCCGCGGTTCTGCTGGCCTGCCTGGGCAATCTCCTCCACGAGCCTGTTCTGGCGGTCTCGTTGGAGCTCCATTCCCACGCGGGCGTCGGGCGCAGTGCGTTGCACGATCAAGCAATCGTGCGGCAAGGACGCGTGCGAAGCAGCCTTCTGAGCCGCAGCCGGTGCAGGCCCCGGAGGTGGGGGATGCGCGTTTGTCACGACCGTTCCCGCGAGAGAGGGGCGCAGGTTGGACTGCGACGGAGCGGGACGCGTCGTGGCGATGCCGACGAGGTGGTTGAGGCGTTGGAGCCACTACTCGTGGGCCTCAGCGGTGGGCTGGTAGTGTAGCAGCTCGTGCGCCATGAGCAGCTCGGTGTGGGGCGCTGGGTCCGTCCTTCCCGGGCCCGAGCCGCCCGGGTGCCGCGTCGGGTGGGACGACTGCGCGTCCTCCTGGTGCTCGGCGTCGTGCTCTGGCGCCTCCGCGTGAGGGCCAGAAGGGACATGCTCTTTGTGGCGGGGTCGGCCCCGCCGTGCACGGGTGGTCGTGGCGCCTGGCGGCGCGCGTGCTCTTGCGGGCGCACGTCGGTTTGCGCGAGCGACGCGGGTGGCGCGGGTGTTCACCATGGCGCGGAGACGAACTCGAAGGTTGTAGACGCGCCTCAATCCCCTACCTGGCGCGCCAAATGTCGGGTTATGACTCCCAAGAACCGGGGGTAGTCACTTCCTGAAGAGTAGTTCGTGAAGAGGATTGAACACGGAGGTCTAGACCCTCGAGTGGCTCCGCGACGTTGCTCGCCGGACCCGAAGAAGACACACACACACACAAAGGGAGACACCAGCCTTTACCCAGGTTCACGGCCCTCGTTGGGAGGTAAAACCGCTACTCCTGCTTGTCTGTATTAGATGGTGTGGGTTACAGTACAATGGAGCTTGCCGAAAGCCCCCTTGAGGCAGTTCTTGCCTGGGGAGGGAATCGATCGTCTTCTTCCTCCTCAGGGCAGAGGCTTTCCTAACAAGTGTAGCTAGGGTTTACAAGGGTTCCAGTGTGCCAAGAGCCGACCCGTGCTATGATGGACGTCTTGCCCCTTTTATAGGCGCCTCTGGCCTTCTCCTTCGGCTTGGCCTTCCAGGTGGTTCCCACATGCCAGTGGCAGGGTGGTGTAGGAGTCCACCGTGCTCCATTCGTCCGTGGACTCGGTCCATTGCTGGTAAAGGTGGGCGCGGTGGCCGACCGGCGGCTGACCGCGATGTACTGCCTGTAGGGAGGGCAGTCTCTGAGGTGGAGCCCACGATGACGTCCTCCTTTGGAGGGTTGTGCTGTCCACCCGCTTTATCGTTAGAGTAGAATGTTCTGGCAGCTGCGCAGCAGGCAGAGCTGCTTTGTTGACCACTTTATCGCCATGGACAGCGACGGGGATGCGTGCGACACTGCAAGTGCGTGGCAGAGGCCACGTGCATCTTGTCGTGCTTCCTTGGCCGCGACGTTTCCCCTCAGGCGCGGGGAGGCCTTAGGAGAGATTCCTGCGGGGCTCCCTCGAGGCGAGCTGGCGACTCGGGAGGGTCCCCTGAGGCGAGAGGTCCCTTGAGGCCCTCGTTTCCTCTTCAGGCCCTCGAGGGGAAGAGCCTCTCGAGGGTCCCGCCAGGCGGTGATGCCTGGTCCTTAGTCGTTTCGTCCGACTGGCCCGCGTGCGAGGCCTGGGGGGAATGGGCTCTCCATACCCAAGTTCCCACTGGGCCGACATTGTACTCACAAAGGCTAGCACTAAGCTCACGCCGGATCTCGGCGATCTCTTGTGCCTCAGCATACAACAATCTGCGATGCTCTTCCAAGTCAGCAGTGGTGACTTGGGCGTCAGCGTCGGCCGCCAAGGGAATAGCCAACTTGGCGACTAGACCCTACGACGAAGCTGGGAGGGTTGAGGGTCACCATCCCGGGCGGCACCCCGCTCCTGAGGAGGTTGCGCCTCGCGAGGTCGGCCGCCACTGGCGTCGCTGTCGGCGGCATCCTCGAACACCTCCTCGGCTACCCTGGCCATCATGACCGCGACGCAGCCCACGGGGCGATCGGTACGCTAATCCCGGGCGGCGCGTATCATGGGGGATCCTCATCCTCCTGCACGACGTCCGGGTAGTCGCAGATGATCTCGGTAGCGACGTAGGTGATGAAGACACCGAAGTCAATGAGGCAGCCGTTCACCGAGAAGGGCCGGTTCCGGAAGCAGCCAGCGTTGTCGCTGACGAAGTCCATCTCGCCGAACCTAACGACAAGGCCGGAGAGAACGCGGATGTCGGAGTGGATGATGGAGCCCGTCCGGATGTGTACACCAGCCAGCGCCTCTGTCTGCCCCATGGTGGGCGCCAACTGTCGTGGTGGTATCACGCCAGATGCCATAGGATGGCTAAAGTGTGCGGCTGATGGACGCTGGTGGATCCGGGGAGGGCTAGCGAGCTGAGAAGCTCACACGGTAAGAGAGTCCGAAACACTCAAGAACACCGAAGAACACACCCGAACATCTCCGAAACACAAGCAAATGCACGAAGGCAAGACAAGACACACGATATACCCAGGTTTGGGGCCCTCGTGAGGAGGTAAGACCCCTACTCATGCCTTTCCCCTCACTATATGGATGTCACAAGATCTACAACTTGCTCCTTGAGCTGTTTTGGTGATGAAATAGATGAACTAGTGAGGAAGAAGAAGTAATTGCTCTAGGAGTAAATGAGACTATAGTTTTGGCACACAAGTTGGTCGTCACTCCACAGGAGAAGTTATGGCGCCTTTTATAGAGTTCCAGCCGGGAGGGCCGAAAACCCTAATCCGGCTTGGACCCACCAGTCAGGCCAACGGTTATGTCGACACCGGCTAGTGCGACCTAGCCGCCGAGCTATCCGGCATAGCTCTGTCGTCATCATCCCGGCAAGGACTGCAGGCGCCGTCCTGGATCATCATTGTCCCCTTGCCATAGACAAGACATGTCTTCGCCCATGCCTAGTAGCCTTTTCCGGATTGCCGGCCTAGGAATGTCCGGTCTTGTGGCAACGTCATCGTACCGGCTGACACGCTCCCGTGTCAGGTGGGAGGTGACTATGCTTCTGTGTCAGGAGGGATATGATCTCCCCCGTGTCAGGCGGAAAGTCTGCACCTACTCCTTGAGCTCCGTCCGACATGCCCCATGTCGGTTTCTCACTCCGGTAGCTCCATAGAGCCTTCCTGCACAATGAAGACAACTAACCAGAACTAGGGTAAGTAAGCCGGTTAGACATATACCAAGCTGTCTATCCGGGCAACCCGGGTTCTCCTCTACCCGGGATATGCCGGATTATCCCGACATACCATCATGCCGGACAACCCTTCCGGCCAACGCCGGGTTCCATCTAGAATCCGGGTTGCCACACAAGGGAAGTATCTCTAGGCCTAGTTTCACGAAGATGCCTTAGGCTTTCACCAAAGACATCTTCGAGAAACTGGTTCTTAGAGGAACCCTCTGCTGATGCTTCTTGCTGCTCTTAGGGCCTGGAGGTCTATTTATAGTCTCCACAGATGACCCTTGCGACCTCCAAGAGGTACTCTGGCTCTGACAATCACCCAAAGGTCAAGTTGCCCCTTCAGTGCACGAAAGGACAGCTCCTTGCACGCCCCAAAGGTCATTTCCTGTAGCCATACTGCTGATCTGAACCGGGTTCTGCCCTACCCCAGGTGCAGCCCCTCGACACTAGTCCCCGAAGCTGGTGTTGCACAGCAACGTAAGATGAAGTGCGGCACTGGTTTAAAGAAGCATATGCTGATAACGTGCCTGCTTTATTGGGAAAAGAACAATGGGATGAGTATCATCCAGGATTCCAACTATACCCTCTGGCGCTAAACAGAGCACCTAGAAGGCCAAGGGTAAACAAATTAAGACCAGGTGCAGAGGGTAGAGCCGTAAAGAGGCGTCCGTGCAAAAGATGTGGGGAACTAGGGCACATGAAAAAGAATTTGCAACAATGCAGTCCCCTCTACATTTGTAACAGACGAAGGATGGGGCGCAGATGAAGTAGAAGCAGCCGCCAAAGTAGCAAAAGTCGTAGCAAGAGAGCTTGCTGAAAGGTACGTGTGTCTAGAGTTTTCCATATTTGTTAGGGAATATATGTTTCACTTGAATTTCGAATGCCAGGGAAAAGACAAGCAAGAAGGGTAAAACTAAAGGCAACTGGCAGAAAAGAACTCGTGCGCAGAAAAGAGCTGCTCGTGAAGAATGGGGAGCACCAGAAGATACGTAACGAGAAGATCCTGAAGGAGAGACATTTTTTTCGGCAGCAGTTGCTGGAATGGAAGAGGAAGAGGAATTTGTAGCTTCGCCTCCGAGACCACCAGTTTCGGCTGCTGGAAGTACCTGGGTTCCAGCATCACAAGGAATAGGAGCATCACCACCAGCAACAGGAGCAGCACGAGCATCACCAGCAACAGGAGCATCACCACAAACTAGGAACAAACAATCCAAGAAGAACAAGCAGTGCGAGGGCGTAGCAAGGAGCACCCGGAGCAAGGCCGTAGCTCCTTCTAAGAACACAAGGAGCAAGACAAAGCTTTGAACATTTGCGGAAATTTGTAATATTTGTTATTGTACTTCTGTGGAACACCTTAAGTGCGCACTACGGGCGCGCTCAGAGCATGCTCGGCGTGCTCTGAGAGCACAGGCGCACATTTGTCTAAAATTTGGACCCGACCTAAGCCAAGACCATTCTTAAAATGATACTTTAGTGAGTATTTTGAAATTATCATGTTGCAATTCTCATTTGCACATTTGAGTTATGCAATATCACATGAGATCCATCCCCTTCTCATTTGAATGTATGTAGACCATGTTTTTCAACTTGAGTCGTTAGTATATGACATAAGAAGACTATGTGCGTCGGTTTTTGAATTTTTCGATAATTTTTTAATTTTTTATGGTTATTTCAAAATTGGTCAAAACCAAGTTTGACCAACATTTAAACAAGTTTAAAAAATGAAAATGAAAAACTAAGCATGGATACTTCTTAGTCACTCCAAAATGAAGCTTTTGTGAGGTTTTTGAAAATTTCATGTTGCAATTCCAAAACCACTTCTCTCCAACCTTAGACCTCTTAGTTTGAGTTATGCGATATCACCTAAGATCCATGCCCTTCTCCTTTTGAATGTATGTGGACCATGTTTTTCAACTTGAGTCGTTAGTATAGGACATAAGAAGACTATGTGCGTCGGTTTTTTAAATTTTCGATAATTTTTGAATTTTATATGGTCATTTCCTCTACAAGGAATCTGCAGCCGTCCGATTTCCTCTACAAGGAATCTGCGGCCGTCCGATTTCCTCTAGAAGGAATCTGCAGGTAGACTCGGGGCGATCCGCGAGAAGCTCATTCTGCGATCTGATTGGACTCGCGTGTAGGACAAGGGATGTACACCCGTTGACGAGTGGACCACGGCGGACGCAGCGGGGATTTTGGCTCGCCCGCCCCCATTTGCCTCAGTGACACAAAATGGGTATTTTGGCACACCAAATGCACCCTAATCCATGTAAATTTTCAAATTTTCAAGGTAGGGTAAACAGCACCATTTCTAAGCAAAAATTGTAGACACGCTGAAAAATGTGTTTCAAATGAGCTCCAAAGGTAGGGTAAACGGCCCGATTTCTAAGCAAAAATTATAGATACGCTGAAAAATGTGTTTCAAATGAGCTCCAAAGGTAGGGTAAATGTCGTGGTATCGGCATATTTGATAGGAGACGGGGTCCTCTAGCCTACGTATAGATTGTGGGGAAGAAGGTTGGTGTCGTCGAGGTCGGGATTCAACACGGCGAGTTTACCCAGCTTCGGATCCCACAGCGGTGGCGGAATCCTACGTGCTGCTATAATTCACTATGAGGCAATAGCCGTGAACAGGTTACAATGTGTATGATGCCTATTGAAGTTTTCTCTGCCCTAAAGGCTCCCTGGTGGCCGGCTTATATAGGCGGCCAGACCCCAGGGTACAAGGTAAGTACTTGTCCGGCAAGTAAACAGAGTCCTAGACCTAGCCGGCTTAGTTGCCGCCTTCCGTCTTGGGCTCGGTGGCTTGATGGGTTTCGGCCTTCCGCCTTCCTTGGACCGTCCGCCTACTTCCTTGTACGTCAGCTATCTGGGCCGCCCGGCAGGCTTCGGCCTTACCACCCTTGGGCCACCCTGGACTAGCCGGATTGATCCATGTTGGTTATACCCCTAGTTGATATATCCCCAACATTAGCCCCCAGAAAGGTTGAAGTTCTCCAGGCGCCAGCTTCTTCTCGATTCTTCGTCCGCCAAGGTTGGCGGCTGCAGGACTTGAACCATTCTGAAAATCAACGAGGCATGCGTGTCTTGATGTTGACATGCGGCCGCCTTTATCCATCATGGGAAAAGGCGGCTACTCGGCAATCTTGGCCGAGCATTCTTCTTGACGGTTTCCACCTAGCCGGCTCACGACAGTTTGAAAACAGCCTAGGCGGGAATCTCGCCATGATCACAAATTGCGGGAAAAGAGGAGGCGTGGAGATCGTGCAATCGTGTGCTGCAACGGATGCTGGACACGTGTCCGACTAAAAACGCCGTTACACAGGGAGCAACGCCTGGCCCTATAAATAGGTAGCCAAACGGTCCATTTTCTTTACCCAGCCTTTGCTCTCCGTGCGCTCTTGCCTCTTCCACTTCTTCGCTTCTTGCCTCCGAGCGAGCTCCGGCGAACTTCTCTCCTCCGACGACCTCTCCTTGCGGCGATGTCCACCGGTCCAACTCTCTCGACGGCGTCGAGCGGTCCGGCGACCGAGACCGCGCCCGCGACGGCGATGGGCGGTGCAATAACCCGTCCTGCAGCGACGGCGACGGTGGGCAATGTCACCGCCGTCGTCCCTCGGACTTCTACCATGCGCGCGCCAGCGGCGGGCCCCTCAGCTCCTCCACCAACCACCGCGGCGACGGCCGGCGCCCCCGTCGACGAGGAAGAGGAAGCGGCGGACCTCGGGTCCCGCTACTGGCTTCCTTCCATCGTCGACGAAGATGCCCTCCAAGATTTGGAGGCTGTCGGCTACCTCCCCACTCGGGAGGATTGCCGGTGGAGGGCCGCCTTCAGAGACGTCATCCCGGCCCCGGAAGCCGGAGAGCGGGTAATCCTCACCTCCCATCTTGTTAGGGGAATGGCGCTTCCGCCTTCCGCCTTTTTTAGCGAGGTTTTGGATCATTATGGGCTCCAGCCCCACAACATTGCTCCCAATAGCATATTAGTCCTAGCCGGCTTCACAGCTCTGTTCGAAGGCTACCTAGGTATTAGGCCTAGTTTAGACTTCTTCAGATACTGCTTCCGTTGCCGGCGACACACGGTGCCGGACGGCGGGCTGGCAACCTGCGGCAGCGTCACCTTCAACTGCCGCCAGGGCCGCCAATGGTATCCCAAGATACCATATCTCGAGTCCGTCAAGGGCTGGACCTCCACATTCTTCTACTGCCAAGATATGGCAGCGCCGGGCCGCCAAGTCGGCATCCCGGCATTCGTCAACGCGCCACCCATGCCTCGGCCATGCTGGGACGAGGCGGTGCCCAAGTTGACGGAGGAACTCCGCCTTATTCAAAGGCGGATTGAATTCCTCACGAGGACGATGGCT
Source organism: Poa annua (assembly GCA_026929855.1). Lineage (NCBI taxonomy): Eukaryota > Viridiplantae > Streptophyta > Magnoliopsida > Poales > Poaceae > Poa > Poa annua. The sequence goes on along the minus strand of CM049431.1, from coordinate 68,925,746 downwards.
CCCCCTCAGCTGGATGGGGTCGACACCGTCATTTGCTGGCTCGGCCGGCAAATCCTCCCCCTGCGTTACAGCCCGCACAAGATGTGTCAGTATTCGCCTACTGACACAGCCTCTCTTCGCGTGAGCGAAGAGATATTGCCGGTCGCCGACCTGGCATTCCGGCTCCGCAGCCTTGTCAAGGCGGGGCTGGTGAAGGCGGCCGAGGGCGTGCCCATGCACACCCACGACAACCCTCCCCTCGAGGTAAATATTTTCTTCCTTCTTTTGATAGCTTTGCCGGCTAAGACTGAGTTCCTTTAACTTGTCTTCTTTTTCAGCTCTCCGAGTTGGGGGAGGATGACCTGGCTCCCGACTTCTACGAGTCGGAAGCCGGGAAGACGAAGAAGCGCAAGGCGTCCGGCGCTGCTTCCTCTACGGCGAATGCCGAGAGGAAGAAACGGATCGCGTCGGCTACCGAGCCGACTCTCGCCAACATCGGCGAGAACGCGGGGATTAACATCCCCCGAAGGTACTCAATTCTGCCTTTACCAGACGACAAACCTCTTCAATACTGGCCAATTGACCGTGCTTGCTTTTTATAGACAGGGAAAGGGTCGCAACCTCCCGGTTGACGACCAGGCTTCTTGGCAAAGGAAAGCGACCGCAAGGCGGCTCGCCGGCTACCGTGCCGCCAACTCCTCAGCTCCACGCCGGCAGCTTTATGGGCGACGCTCGTCGTCAGCTCCCAGCTCCGGCTTCAGGCGCTCCGCCAAGGGCCCCTTCCGCCGACCGCGCGCCCAAAACTCCCCTTCTGCTGGCTGAGGCTACGACCGATGATGCCGCTCAATCGCGCGCCGCCAACGAAGGGTTGCTGGAGTCGACTGCCGGCGGGTCTCGGAGGGCAGCCCCGACTGCGGGAGGCGGCAAGGTCAGGGACCCTTGGTCCACCTTTAAGGAGGCCAAGGAGTCAACTTTGGCTTTTGCCAACTTCGCCTCGCAGGCCCTCGCCGACTTGGAGGGCGACTTATCTGTAAGTTCTTACCACTCCGGTATATACATAGTCTTTCCCCCGAGCACTTAGATGGCAAGTCAAAAGAAATTTGGACTGCCGGCTTAGTGGTTTTTTGACAATATGTTATATGCCTTTGTTTTGTCTTGCAGGGCCTTGTGTCCGCCAACGTCGAGCTTGTCTCCTCCCGAGTCGAGATAAACCGGCGATGCCGTGTCCTGAAGAAGGAGTGCGAGGCCAAGGACCTGCGGATTGCCGAATTGGAGGCGGCCCGCAAAAAAGATGAAGGTAGGGTTGATCCTTTTCGCCTTCAACTATGCTTTTGACTTATGTTTCCGTCAATCATTTAGCTTAGCGAATCCATATTTGTAGAACTGCTGGACCACGCCCAGGATATCCTGAAGGCGTCCACTGATATGCAAGCTCTTATGAATGAAGCTTCCGACTTGGCGGCCGCCAACTTGGAGTTGAAGGAGGCTCATCAAAAGGAGATGGAGGCCCAGCAACTCAAGTTTGCGCAGGAATCTAGCCAGCTCACTGGTGAGCTGGAAAGCCTGCGCAACAAGTTGGCGGAGGCGGAGAAGACGGCTGCGGAGGAGATCTCTAAGCAGACTTCTCGCGCCCAAACTGCGGAGGACGCGCTGGCAACTCATATGATTGAGTTGTCCGCTTTCCATAACTCGGTCCTTGGTAATTTCTTGCTCCTTTTTTGATGCTGCCATGTTGCTTTAGCCTGAGCCAAACTAATGGCTTTATTTTTGATGCAGTTCCCGCCGGTTTAGGCGATGACAAGGTTGTCAGCCCCCGCCTGGATCGCCTTGCGCGTCTAGGCGAACTGATCACCGAGACTTAGGCGGCGTCCAAGCGGTTTGCCGCCAAGTTCTTCACTTCGTCCGGCAGCCAGGAGCCGACCGAGTTCAGCGACGTGCCCGCCATCCTAGAGCAGGCGACCAACCTGCACAAAAGCTCGCTGAAGTCGGCGGCACGGGGTGGAGCCAAGACCGCCCTTGGGTTGTTCATGGCACACTACCCCGAGGCGGAGATAGAAGCCGTCACCGAAGGCATGCCGTCAACGTACGAAGACGGTAGCGAGGTTGAGCCGGCCGCTGTGCTGGACAGCGTTGCCGGCTACGCCACGCGGGTTGCCGACATGGTGGACACTTCAATCTTCTACCGGCGCCATCCTGTGCCTGGCGGAGAGGGAGCTGAAGCTGCCGGCGCGGCCGAGGCGGAGGGGAGTGATAGTTCCGGGGCTGAAGTTGTCAGCCCCCAAGCCTGATGTAGACGCTCCCCCGAGCCATATCTTTTCTGCCCTTGCCTTCTATCAGCCTTACTTGTCGGCTCCTGAAACAATGCAACATTGACTTGTAATATTTGTATATACTTTTGTTGTTGCTTTGCTAGGCGGAAACTAGCTGACAAGTTTTATTTTGTCTTTATTTATATGGCCCGACTTAATTTTACCCTGACTTATATGCTTGACTTTTGCATGTTGACGAAACCTCAGCCGGTAACTTTAGCTGAAACAACCAGGGCTAAACCATGCGTTTAGAATCAGAGACCAAAGCCAACATGTTGGTGTCAAAGACATACTACTAGGCGAACCACATATAAGTAATCAGAGGTAAAGGAATTAGGCGGCGCAAAAAAGTTTATTTTTGCTTTTGGGTTGGCTCTAAAGCTGCAAGTATCTACCAGTTTGAACCTTTGCACGGAGCTAGAAAATAGGTAAATTAGATACATAGGGAAATATGATTGCAAGAAAAGACAAAAGATGGCATGCTTCTCAACACAGATGAGGAACCATAGGCTTTTATTTCATAATCATATTTAACTTATTACAATTATAAATTGCTAAGTGTAGAAAGGACGTAGCTGCTCAATATTCCAAGGCCGTTTTGTTTGCTCGAACGGATCGTCAATGCCTTTCTTGCGCTTGGTCCCCCTTTTTCCTGCCGCCTTCTTGTGCATTTTCTTTTCTTCTTCGTCGCGGATGTCGGCTAGGTAGTAGGAACCATTGAGCAGCGCCTTTGTGACTATAAACGGTCCTTCCCATGGCGGGGATAACTTGTGCAAGCCTTTTCTGTCTTGAATTAGGCGGAGAACCAGGTCACCTGTTCTGAAGCTTCGCTTCCGCACTCTCCGGCTATGATAGCGGCGAAGTTGTTGCTGGTACAAGGCGGAGCGATGGAGAGCGACGTCTCTTTCTTCGTCTAGCAGGTCTAGGCTATCCTGTCTTGCACCTTCTACGTCTTGCTCGATGTAGGCTTGAACTCTTGGGGAATCGTACTTCATGTCGGTAGGTAGAACTGCCTCCGCGCCATATACTAAGAAGAAAGGAGTGTAGCCAGTAGACCTGTTTAGCGTTGTGCGCAAACTCCATAATCACGACTGTAACTCATCTGCCCAAGCGCCGGCTGCCCTGTGTAATGGAGCTTCGAGACGAGGCTTAAGTCCTGATAAGACTAGGCCGTTTGTACGCTCTACTTGTCCATTGGATTGAGGGTGTGACACGGATGCCAAATCAAGCCGGATGCCCAGATCGCTGCAGTATTCTTCTATGTCGCCTTGGGACAGATTGCTGCCATTACCGGTGATAATGTTGTGTGGAACTCCAAACCAAGAGATAATTCCCCAGAGAAAATTGGTGGTTGTTCGTGCGTCAAGTTTGCTGATCGGTTTAGCTTCGACCCATTTCGTGAACTTGTCGACAGCGACCAATAGGTGAGTGTACCCACCGCGCGCCTTTTTGAAGGGACCCACCATGTCTAAGCCCCAGACCGTGAACGGCCAGGTGATTGGGATCGTCCTTAGCTCCTGTGCCGGCAAATGAGGTTGACGAACGTACAACTGGCAACCTTGGCATGTCTTTACGATGTTCTCGGCGTCTTCTTTGGCGGTGAGCCAGTAGAAACCTTGGCGGAAAGCTTTGGATACAATGGACCTAGCGGAAGCATGATGCCCGCAGGTGCCAATATGTATGTCCTTCAGAATTTCCCGGCCTTCTTCCGGCTGTATGCACCGCTGATAGATGCCGCAAGTGCTTCGCTTGTATAGCTCGCCTTTTATTATCGTGAATGCCTTGGCTCGCCTTATGATCTGCCTCTTTAGCACCTCATCATCTTCCAGCAACTTTTGGTCGATTAGAAAATCGAGATATGGGATTGTCCAATCCGGCTGTGTTAAGTAGACAGCAAAACTTGCCGCTTCTACCGGTTCTTCTGCGTCGGGGTCCATCAAATCGGCGCTTTTAATGGATGGCTTGTGCAAATGCTCCAGGAAGATGTCTTTTGGTACCTTTTTGCGTTCCGATCCAAGTCTTGCAAGTGTGTCCGCCGCCTCGTTCTCAGCTCTTGGAACATGCCGGACTTCGTAGCCTACGAAGTTTTTTGCGAATTCATCAACCTTGGCTCTGTAAGCCGCCATTGTTGCGCTTTTCGCATCCCATGTTCCGCTTACTTGCTGCGCGACCAAATCTGAGTCGCCATAACAGAGAATTCTTTTGACGCCTAGGTCGTTTGCCATGTGTAACCCATGAAGCAAGGCTTCGTACTCGGCAACATTGTTGGTTGCTGTGAAGTGGATTTGTAACACGTAGCTAAGCTTGTCACCTTTAGGCGTGCGTAGAACGACTCCAGCCCCCGAGCCTTTGAGCATCTTTGATCCGTTAAAGTGCATGACCCAATATTCTGATTCGGGGAGTGTCGTTTCCTCCATGGCCTCTGTCCAGTCGGCGACAAAGTCGGCAAGCGCTTGAGACTTAATGGCGGTCCGTGGTTTGTAGACTATATCAAAGGCGGCGAGTTCGATGCCCCATTTGGCAACTCAACCCGTTGCCTCCGCATTGTTGATTATGTCTCCCAATGGTGCCTTGCTGACTACTGTCTGAAGGGAATATGCCCTAGAGGCACTTAATAAACATAGTTTATTGGCAATATCCCAATCGTTCATTATATGTTTTATACCATGCTATAACTGTATTAAGCGGAAACATTAATACAGGTGTGGTAGATAAACAACCAGGTCCCTAGTAGCCTCTACTAAGACTAGTTTCATTGCGCGATTGATGATCGAGGTTTTCCGATCATAGGGCATGGCGCCGGTCGGCAACGGAAGTCATATCGTTAGGAGTAACGATGTGATGGACATACCCAGTATTTATAGGACATAGTCGTTACGCCTTAAGACCGTGAGATCAACTCTTATTGGTATTCCTGGAAGATACTTTGATCGCACCAAACGTCGTATCTTATTTAGTATGACAATAACGGTGATACTTTTGGGTATCGGAAAGGAGTAGTTGAGACGAGGGGTCAACAGCGGGATTTGTCAGTCTGCATAGCCGGATAGATACTCTAGGGCCCACTCGGTGAGATTATGTCAAATGAGTTTGCAAACATGTGACTAGGTCACCAGCTGACATAATATCATAGACGAGTAGAAGATAGCGATGTCGGTAACGAGATCATGCTAGGTATGGAGATATCTGAGAATGATGCTCGGACACGCTAAGTATCGCCATGACAAAGGGTTTAAGACTATACGTCCAGGTTTGATAGATGAAAGTCATTCGTTATATCTCAGGGGTTAATTCATGGGGTCCAGGCCTACGAGTTAGTCGTTGATCATTGAGGAGTCTTGATCATACCTGATATTATATCGAACCGATAGGGTAACACACTTAAGGGGTTTCGACAAGACAACCGGAAAGGAAAGAGATCACCGGGAACGTCCCGGGAGGGGTCTGATGGAGATCGGGCAGCGACGAAAGAGTTTTCGGAGCTAGGAAAAATTATATATATTATGTTTGATATTAATTAGTGTAATTAATATGCAAATATGATTTTATATATTTATTTTCGAATTTATTTAGGCTGATTTCCCTAAATGGGCCTTCTGGTCGAAAGAAGGCCCATGGGGGGGGGGGGGGGAAACCCTCAAGGGAATTTTGTGGGGAGGCTTGGCCGGCCTAGGTGGGCCAAATGGGGCCCACCTAGGGCCGGCGCATCAGCCTTGGCCGAACCAGGCATGTGGGATAGTCCCACATTGCCTGGCTGGCAAGGTTGGCTCCCCCTGGGAGCCTATATAAGAAGGGGCACCCCTGGCCTTTTAATTCACCAATTAATTCCCAATTTCTCTCTCGATCTCGTGGTTCCCTTGACGGAGCCGCGCCAAGTAGAGGAGGGGGATCTCTTCCACCATAGCTTGTTGCCGCGCTGCTGGTGTTCCGGTCCAAGTCTTCCGCTGCTCGTCCTGGACTGGAGCTTCGGAGGCCGTCGTCTCCACCGTATGTGTGCGACTCCCTGCGAGGTGCTGCGCTAGCGGTACTCGGAGGCCTACTTCCTCCACCCGACCTCGGGGTCATCTTCGTCGTCTTCGTCGCGCCGAGTTCTCCGCGACCTAGAGGTCGGCTACGGCGTCTTCATCGTCAACGCTTGTGCGGGAGCGTAATCCCCGCTATTCGGTCTACGAGGGTATGTATTCCGATCTCCGCCGTACTTCTATATCTGCATAGTGTAGATCTTGGCTAGTTTAAGGATATCGTTGCTAGGAAAATTTTTGTTTTCTACACACGATCCCCTTCAGTGGTATCAGAGCCGATCTATCGTAGATATAGTTGTACGCTGTTAGAACCCGTGTTCTGCACGGCGGCACCGTTCCTGTTATTTGCTACCCTCTAGCGTGCACTTGTGATTCCAGCGGCATCGAGTTGATGAAGCGGCCCGGACCGACTTTACGCGTACGCTTACGCGAGACTGGTTCCACTACTGACATACGGCTTGTACCGTGTCTGTGGCTGGCGGGTGCCTGTTTCTCTCTCTTTAGTTGGCTTTGCATTTTCAATGGAGGGCCCGAAAGGGATGCTTAAACATGCAATTATTGGATCGTTGTTGTGGTCATAAGGTTCGTAGGTATGAAGCGGTTCTATTTACGAAAGCCCCAAGCCACATAAAATATGCAAAAGATAAAGTAGAAGCGTCTAACTTTATTTTGCAGGGGCTATGTGATATGGTCAAGGTAGGTTTATTGAATTGTTTATAAACTGCGGGCGCCAAGAAGACCATGGCGCAATGGACTATATCACATTGCATTACATTTGATGTTTTGTGTGCATCTTATATTGTGTGATTGTGTGTATAGTATACATTAGTTACACGGCGGTAGCTATATAAGATGATCCCTTCAAAATACCACTAGTGTTCTCCCTCCAACGCGCACCACCAAGAAAGTTCTACGTTATGAGGCAGGCCGTGATGATCGGGTGTCAGACATCTCGTCGTTCGCATACAGTGGGTGTAAGCCATGTTGCACAAGCTTCAGCGTGGAGGTCTTTGGTGGCGAGCCTAGCATATTCAGAAATATGGCCTCGGAACAGGAAGACCGAAAGGTCGAGCACGAGTCACAAAATTGGTGTGGCGGACGATTTTGTCTACTCTTGAAGTTGTGCTGCCGGCTCTGATGATGAGGGGTGGTGCAATGGATGGGGGTCGTGTAATCGCTTAAACAACCAGGAGGGATGTTCGTTTGAGTGGGAGTTCGGATAGTTATTTTCTAAAATACTAGAACTCAGGATATAATGAACAGAGTCTGTTTTGCAAACCTTTGTAGATATTAACCATTGTGATAGCATCTTTTCAAATTAGGCGCATTCCAGCGATTGAGAAACTTAAAAGGTTGGGTCCAAACTTCATAGTTTTATACTTTAGCTTGAGGATACTCCTTGTTTAAACCGTTAGCTCTTTGTGTTACAATACCCGCTAGGAGATAAACCCGGAGATTCCGCTAACAAAAGATAATTTTGATTATCGGATTTTGTGCGGATGATATCATCATAGTCCAGTGTATTCTATGATCTCTGCCATAAAGAGCCAACGGTGGGTACGAGTTTTTAGATCGCGAACATATGATATGGTCGTTAAACTCGGGGGACCTCTATAGTTGGGTTGATGAAGTTTATCAGTACGTTGACTGATTGTCTTCTCAACCAAGATGGAAGAGAATGCACACATTGAGGGAGCACGTGGCGGTCATGCTTAATGACATATGTTCATGATTAATGAACATTGAGACGCCTCGCTCAGCTCAATCACTGGATGACAGACATCGTTGCCAAGTGCAAATCCTCTGTCATAGACTATGTCATGCAAGGGGAATCGTTCACCTTCATGGTTATTGATTACGGTGGAAGTATCAAGAAGATGAAACAGATCGCCAGAAGTCATCAATGATGATGGTGTATATATGATATACATGTTATGAATGTTTTAGCTAAGCAAGTGCTCGCAGTAGTGACTAAGTCTTGACTAGTCATGTTTTGTGAAAAACCAGGTTTACTGCTTCAGTAGCTTGAAAGGATGAGGCGACATTGCGTTTTGATAACGGCAGTCAAGTTGTCGTGACGGCCATAGACACTCTCCCTCTAGATCTATCATTTGAATAAATTCTTTAGGATCGGGTGTTTGTATGATCGTTACGAGTGTGTCTCCTCTAGCGAGACACTTGTTCATACATGATAGTGACAAATTAGTGTCCTATATTTATGAAGAAATGATCATATGCCGATTTGAATTTAGATGGTAGAAGCTCCCACATTCATAATATTAATGACAAAGGATATAAACTTAATAAAGACACCACATATGTGTGGCACTACTGTTTAGTCATGTCAATGTTATATGCATTAGCTCCACACTGGATGGACCTACAAGTCCTAAGATTTGATCTTTTGACACTTGCAAAAATAACTGTGACACCGTTTTCGGAAAACGGGCATATAACTTATTGATAGTCATACATGTAGATGTATGTGGTTCAATGAAGTAATTGACGGGTAGTGGAGACCTTTATTTCGTGAACTTCACTGAACGTTTTGAGTATAGCTTGTTGAGAATCATGCATATGGGTGTATGTGAATCAATGAAGTACTTTAACGTGTAGTGGAAGTCTTTATTTCATAGACTTCATGAATATTCCGAGTAGATATATGGATATCCACTCCGGGGAATGTTAGTCTGAATTTTTGATTCGATCAAACGAAGTTCAGAATGAAGTAGGAAATAAACTTAACAAGAAAATCAAATTCCCGCGATGCAAATCGAGGAATGAAGATTTGAGTTATAATGTTGGCACATCATTGGAAGACTTGTGAGAAGAGTTCCACAAATTACGTCGCATGGAACACCATAGTGTTATGGTGTGTTAGGGCGTCGTAATCGCACCCTATCGGATAGTGTGTGGTAAATAAATCTCTTACCGAATTATTGTGATCATTAGAGTCATATGGTAGAAACGTAAACACTCACGTTAGCAAATAGGTAAACCATTTGAATCCATGGAGACAATGCCATATGAGTAATGGTGTGGCTTTTAGCCTGGATTGTCGTTTCAGCAATTTAGTGTTTCGATGTAATCGAACCTAAAATGGATTAATCTTTGTAGTATACCCTACCTAAAGAGTTAGTTGGGTACATGTCTCACGACATAGGCAAAATCTTTGCCGGGATATACCTTGCGAAAGAAATAGTTTCTTGTCCAAGGGTATAAGTGAGAAAGAAAGTAGAGCAAGACGAAGTTGGTGAACTTCCTCTCCAAACATCAGAGTGGCGCAATCGAAAGTGTTTTCGGTGTCAGGCTCCACAGCTTGAAAAAGCTAATGATTAAAGATCATGATGTTCTGAGCTCATACTAAGAGCGTAGGCATACGAGGTTGTGTTCCACACTGTGTGTTACGACAATCTTGTTATGGAGGTCATATTAATGGAATATGATAGACCTACGAACTACGAAGAAGAGATGGTGGACCTAAGTCCGAGAAATGGCTATGAGTCATTTGTGATCCGAAATAAAATCCATATACGATTACCAGGTATTGACTTGGGAGATCTTCTTGATGGCATCTAGGATGTTAATAGTATATGGAGTTTTATGAGAGAGTAGATATTGAGCAGATTCGATTTGTCGTGAAACAGTTCCGACAGACCACGTGAGACTTTGTCTCAAGTGGCGAAGCCTAAATCTATTCTGGGTCGTTTAGCAATCACTATAATTTCGAATGAGAAATTGATAGATGGATAAGGAAACCATGTTTCTTGATAGTGTCATTAAGAAAGAGTTGGTGATCCTGAGGATGCTAAACATGTATGCAAACTTCGGTGGTCCATTCATGGGCTGAAGCAAGCATATCGGAGCTGGAATCTTCACTTTGATAATGTGATCAAAGGATTTTGGAGTTGTCCAAAATAGTTGAAGACACCTACATTTGCAAAGAAGTGAGTGGGAGCAAAGTAGCTTTCCTTGATCTTATATGCGGAAGGCATATTTGAGTGGGAGCTAAGTAGCTTTTCCTTGATCTTATATGCGGAAGGCATATTTGAGTGGGAGCTAGGTGTCATTTGTGATTCTGTATGTAGCGACATATTGAATGACACAGATCCTCTAGTAGAGTGTAAAGGATTATTTAAGTGATTAAATTTTCTATGAAATGAAGTTAGGAGTATTAGGCATCCGATTTATAATTGTATAGATCAGAGGGGGCTTAATAACATTAAGTCAGAGTATTTCCTAAGTCAGGATTCTGAAGTGTTTCAGAATAGGACAAGCAAAGAAAGAGGTTCTTACTTGTATGACTAGGTAAAATATTAAGTTTATCTTGGCTTTTTCAGTGATAGAAAATGATGTTCGACATTCTCTATGTATCACACATAGAGTCTATCAGGCTGAAAGCTCGACTTAGTGTGACCCGAGTTCTTGGTTAAAGAACAAGTTCTAGAGTGATCCTTGTGTGGATCAATGAACAAACGTTAAGTTTATTCTTCAGTGTCTATGAGAACTGGAGATAGGTTTTCTAGTAACGGGTAAGAGTGGAATGGCAACTTGCCGTAAAGCGGTTACGATGATGCAAGTTATTGCACTGACCCATACGACTAGAAATCTCATATAGGAGATGTCCTTTATTTTGAAGATAGACATGGTTAGTTTGCGAAGTCGCATATGAATGCACTGTCGCATAATCTACATAGGTATAGAAATATATCGCGACTTTAGAAGTAGCAAGTGTGATTGGACTGAGCAGTTTTCCGAGCGTAGGTGGTCCCTTAATAGATCTTTCAGACTTTTAAGGCGCATGCTACGCGAATGCTCGAGTCTCACTCCCTCCACTGGGATATATTTCACCGTCATCGTAAGATACGGGTTGATGTCAAACTAGGTGACATAGAAGTGTTGCAAAGCACATATAGGTCTCAATGTGTGAGGTCTATTGACTGTATTCCTCTTCCACGAGGCGAGCAGGCACCAAGATGCTATGGGTGTTGAGCTTTTACCAGGTTGTAAACTAGATTAAGTGTTACTCTAGTGCAAGTGGGAGACTGAAGGGAATATGCTCTAGAGGCACTTAATAAACATAGTTTATTGGCTATATCCCAATCGTTCATTATATGTTTTATACCATGCTATAACTGTATTAAGCGGAAACATTAATACAGGTGTGGTAGATAAACAACCAGGTCCCTAGTAGCCTCTACTAAGACTAGTTTCATTGCGCGATTGATGATCGAGGTTTTCCGATCATAGGGCATGGCGCCGGTCGGCAACGGAAGTCATATCGTTAGGAGTAACGATGTGATGGACATACCCAGTATTTATAGGACATAGTCGTTACGCCTTAAGACCGTGAGATCAACTCTTATTGGTATTCCTGGAAGATACTTTGATCGCACCAAACGTCGTATCTTATTTAGTATGACAATAACGGTGATACTTTTGGGTATCGGAAAGGAGTAGTTGAGACGAGGGGTCAACAACGGGATTTGTCAGTCCGCATAGCCGGATAGATACTCTAGGGCCCACTCGGTGAGATTATGTCAAATGAGTTTGCAAACATGTGACTAGGTCACCAGCTGACATAATATCATAGACGAGTAGAAGATAGCGATGTCGGTAACGAGATCATGCTAGGTATGGAGATATCTGAGAATGATGCTCGGACACGCTAAGTATCGCCATGACAAAGGGTTTAAGACTATACGTCCAGGTTTGATAGATGAAAGTCATTCGTTATATCTCAGGGGTTAATTCATGGGGTCCAGTCCTACGAGTTAGTCGTTGATCATTGAGGAGTCTTGATCATACCTGATATTATATCGAACCGCTAGGGTAACACACTTAAGGGGTTTCGACAAGACAACCGGAAAGGAAAGAGAATCACCGGGAACGTCCCGGGAGGGGTCCGATGGAGATCGGGCAGCGACGAAAGAGTTTTTGGACCTAGGAAAAATTATATATATTATGTTTGATATTAATTAGTGTAATTAATATGCAAATATGATTTTATATATTTATTTTCGAATTTATTTAGGCTGATTTCCCTAAATGGGCCTTCTGGTCGAAAGAAGGCCCATGGGGGGGGGGGGGGAAACCCTTAAGGGAATTTTGTGGGGAGGCTTGGCCGGCTTAGGTGGGCCAAATGGGGCCCACCTAGGGCCGGCGCATCAGCCTTGGCCGAACCAGGCATGTGGGATAGTCCCACATTGCCTGGCTGGCAAGGTTGGCTCCCCCTGGGAGCCTATATAAGAAGGGGCACCCCTGGCCTTTTAATTCACCAATTAATTCCCAATTTCTCTCTCGATCTCGTGGTTCCCTTGACGGAGCCGCGCCGAGTAGAGGAGGGGGATCTCTTCCACCATAGCCCGCTGCCGCGCTGCTGGTGTTCCGGTCCAAGTCTTCCGCTGCTCGTCCTGGACTGGAGCTTCGGAGGCCGTCGTCTCCACCGTATGTGTGCGACTCCCTGCGAGGTGCTGCGCTAGCGGTACTCGGAGTCCTACTTCCTCCACCCGACCTCGGGGTCATCTTCGTCGTCTTCGTCGCGCCGAGTTCTCCGCGACCTAAAGGTCGGCTACGGCGTCTTCATCGTCAACGCTTGTGCGGGAGCGTAATCCCCGCTATTCGGTCTACGAGGGTATGTATTCCGATCTCCGCCGTACTTCTATATCTGCATAGTGTAGATCTTGGCTAGTTTAAGGATATGGTTGCTAGGAAAATTTTTGTTTTCTGCACACGATCCCCTTCACTGTCACGGTGTGTTCCTGGAAGTAATGCCTAAGCTTTCTGGCGGCGAAGAATACACTGTAAGCCAGCTTTTCGTAATGCGGATACCTCTGCTTGGAGGCGGAGAACACTTCACTGATGAAGTAGACCGGTCGCTGCTCACACGCCGCGGCTTCGTTCTCCTTTCTTTCCACAGCCAAGACAACGCTGACAACAGCTCCTGTTGCCGCGATGTACAGCAGCATTGGTTCCTGTGATCGAGGTGCTGCCAATATTGGAGCGGATGTGAGGGCCTCCTTAAGTTGTTGTAAGGCGGCATCTGCCTCTGATGTCCACTCGAAGTTGTCGGATTTCTTCAATAGTCGGTAGAGAGGCATTGCCCTTTCCCCTAGGCGGCTTATGAAACGACTGACGGCTGCTGCCGATCCGGCTAGGCGCTGCATGTCCTTCAGACAAGTAGGTCTGGATATGTTTTGGATGGCCTTGATCTTCTCCGGATTAACCTCGATCCCTCGTTCTGAGACGATGAACCCTAGCAGTTTGCCGGCTGGAACGCCGAAAACGCACTTGGCGGGATTGAGTTTCATCTGATACCTCCGGAGATTCTGAAAAGTTTCTTCCAAGTCCTCTAGGAGATCCGCCTTCTTTTTTGACATTACCGCGATGTCGTCTACATAGACGTGAACATTGCGGCCGATCTGTTCGTGCAGGCAATTTTGCATACAGCGCTGGTATGTTGCCCCTGCATTCTTCAGGCCAAAAGGCATTGTAATGTAGCAAAAGTCCCATATGGAGTTGTGAAAGATGTTTTCAGCTGATCTGACTCTCTCATCTTGATTTGGTGGTATCCTGAGTAGGCGTCCAGAAAACAAAGCAGCTCGGAGCCTGCTGTGGAGTCTACGACTTGGTCAATTCTAGGCAGCGCAAAGGGATCCTTTGGGCAGCACTTGTTAACACCAGTATAGTCGATACACATCCTCAGCTCTTTATTCTTCTTTGGAACGAGTACAGGATTTGCCACCCAGTCGGTGTGTACAACTTCTTTTATGAAATTGGCGGCCTTCAGCCTATTTATCTCCTTTCCTATAGCCTTGCGCCTCTCATCTCCAAAGCGTCTTGTTGCTTGTTTCACCGGCTTGGATCCTTTTATGACGTTGAGCGAGTGCTCGGCAAGTTCCCTCGGTACACCAGGCATGTCGGAAGGCGACCATGCAAAGATGTCACGATTCTCACGGAGGAACTCGACGAGCGCGCCTTCCTATTTGTTGTCAAGGTTGGAGCCGATGACAACTTGCTTAGACTTGTCACCTGGGATGAGGTCCGCCTTTTTGGTGTCTTCTGAAGCTTCGAAAGTCTTCTTGACATCCATCTTTGGCTTTGGCATGGAGTTGTCTGAATCCGCCCCGAGCAGCGCGAGTTCTTCCTTGTGGATGACGGCTTCTGCGAAGGCGGCCATGCCACGCTCGCACTCCTTGTCTTTCTTGAAGTTGCCGGAAACCGTGATGGTTCCGTTTTCCCCCGGCATTTTAAGCTTGCTGTATGTGTAGCACGGCCTTGCCATGAACTTGGCGAAAGCCGGTCGTCCGAAGATTGCTTGATAGGCGCTTTTGAAGGGGACAACTTCGAACCGGAGGAACTCTGAGCGGTAGTTCTCTTTTGGTCCGAAAGTTACCTTCAGCCTGATGCTTCCCATTGACTTTGCTTGCCTGCCGGGCGCTATGCCATGAAAGGTGAGGTTGCTGTGATCCAGCTGATACTCTGATAGGTTCATGCGGCTTAGTGTGTCGTAGTACAGGATATTGAGGCTGCTGCCGCCATCCATAAGTACCTTTGTGAGTCTGAAGTTGTCGACAATGGGATCGACGACAAGGGCGTACTTGCCTGGGTGAGGGACGTGATCAGGGTGGTCGGACCGGTCCCAAGTGATTGTTGCCTCCGACCAGTTCAAGTACTGAGGGACGTCCGGCATTATCGCGTTGAGTTCGCGCATTTCTGCCTTATCCGCTTTAGCCGAAGGCGTGCCGACAAAGCACACAAGAGATTCTTTGACCTTCGGATACGGCTTCTTTTTCTTGGCGGCTGCGTCATCTTCGCTTGAGATAGACATGTCGTCGTCATCCTCATCCTCCTTGCTGTCTTTCTTGTCGTTCTTCTTTGACTTCTTTGACTTCCAGCCGACTGTGGGATCCTTTTTGAAGTCGTCCATGAAACGGCACTCTCCAAGCATATGGTTGACCTTGCCCAATGAGGCGTGGATGGGACACGGCAAAAGCTTTGCCTGTTCATAAGTGATTCGCGCCGCCTTAGGCCCTGAGCCGGCTTCGCGACTATCTTTCTTATTTTTCCACTTCTTTTTGTCGGCGTTTCCTTGGAACGCTGCGGTTACCTCATTGGAAGGCCCGGCTTTGTCATCCGTCGCCTGCTTGCGCTTGTTGTTCCGCTTTGGTATGATGTTGACGTCTGGGTCATCGTCCCGGGCGTCGTCATCCGCCGCCGCGTATTGGGCGGCTAGGTTGAGCATCTCACCAAGGTCCGTGATTTGCTCGCGGACGAGCCTATGACGGAGCAAGGACTTCTTCTGTAGGCCCGTGTAGAAGGCGTGGATAGCCTGTGCGTCCGAAACACCATGACAGTTGGCTTTTTCGGATATCCAACGGCTGACAAAATCTTTCATGGTTTCGTCCGGCTTTTGGATACAGCGTTGCAAATCCGTGTAGTTATTTGGACGCTTGTATGTTCCTTGGAAGTGCTGGGAGAAAACCTTTTCCATGTCGTACCAGCTATGGATGGACTTTTCAGGAAGGTTGTCGATCCAAGCTCTTGCCGTGCCTTCCAACATGAGAGGTAGGTAGCGGACGGCAATATGGCTGCTCCCGCCGGCAATCTCTATGGCCATGGTATAATCGGATAGCCATGAGTCCGGCTTAACGAGGCCGTTGTACCTAGAACAGTTTTTTGACACTGATGTCATGTCTTTAGGGAACGGCTCTCTGCGGATGGCGTCACCAAAGCACTTTGGTCCAGAGTATAGCGGCTCCTTTCCTCTTGCTATGTCTTGTAGGCGATGTCGTGCGTCTTTTGGATCGAGCTGCCGTGCGCCTCTGTTCGCGTCCGGCTCGTCCTGCGCTGCCCGGCTTATGCTGCGCCTGGTCCCTTCTACCTCCTCTCTCTTCTTGCTGCCAGTGCTACGCTGCGGAGATCGGCCGCGTCCTCTCCTTGGAGGGTCGTTGCCGACATCTTTTCTAGGCGGTGGCATGTTGTTCCGGCTACCGCCATTGTCGCGTTTTGGCTGAGATGGAGGTGGTAGGTCTCCTCTGCTTCCTGTCCTTGAGTTCTCGTCCCGCCTTGGCTTTGGCGGCGGCGCCTTCTTTGGAGGTGGCGTTGCCTTCCTTTTGTCGCCATGGCTACTGGAGCCAGACGGGCCTTCGGGGTCGGCGCCGGGTGCAGCTTTGCACTTGCCCGACTTAGACTCTAGGTCTCCCCCGCGAGCATCCGCCATGTGGTCGTAGGAATCAGCGCGAGCTTGTTGTTCTAGGGCCTTGCTCACGAAGTGTCTTGCGTTGGCCAGCTTTTCTTCCACCGTGTAAGTGTTGTCGTCCAGGGTATCTAGCGCGGCGGCCGCGTTGAGGACAGGGGTGCAGAAGACAACATCCCCCCTTCTGTCCACTCGTTGTGGTGCCGTACGCCAATCGAACCCTAGGTCTTGAGCCGCTGTCGTTGCTTGCGCAGGCGCCTCTTTTCCACGGCGGCTTTTTGATGACCTTTTCTCCTCGAAGAGTTGCCGGCTTGTTTTGGCCGACATCTTATCCTGCTCTTTCTCGATCTTCTTCGCAAGGCTCTCAATGTGCTCCTCTCTTTTTCGCAGGAAGTCAGAGTGCTTAAGCATGTTAAGCCTAAGCTCTTCCACTTCGTCGAGTGGGGTGTTTTTGTTTACCGGAGTATTCATGATCTCGTCTACTTCTTTGATGACGGAGAGCAAATCTGTGGGTTTGCTGCTGCCGCCTTTCTCGAGGCCAGCTTTCTTCTTCGCGCGCACTTTGTCGGAACTTTCAATGAGTTGGCCGGCAGTGGTGTCGCCGGCTTCTTCCGCCGGCTTGTTTTGCGCCTCCGAAGTAACTGGGGTTGTCTCGTGACCGACAACAACCATCATAGCCAGCTTGTCAGGCATGTCTGTATCCGCTGTACCTTCTGAGGGAGCCGGATTTCCACTGGAAAAGCGGGTTTTGATCTTCTCTTCGAAGAGACTAGCATCATCATCGGAATCAGAGTCTACGTTGACTTGAACGGTAGATCTGGATCCGGCATCTGACATCGCATCCTCCTGTAGAGCAGGGAGGATTGACTCAGGATCGTTGTTTTCCGGCTGGGAGTCGGATCCCAGTCCGACAACTCCGACGAAGTGGAAATCAGATTCGGCCGACTCCTGGGAGAAGGCGGATTCAGATCCATCTTGCCGGTCGACTGCTTGGTCGAAGGGTTGGTGGGTGGGGTTGTAGAAACGCGGTAGGCCGTACGCCTCTGGCGTGTACCCGATGAAGACGTCGATCCCTCCGATCGGCACGATTGCGCATCCGATAAGGTAGTCGTCCGCCGGGAGCGAGGACTCATCCGAGTTGACGTAGCTATGGCCGTCATACCTTGTGACGCGACCGACGGCGATCTGCTTGCCCACGCCGCCAAGTGTTCCCGCCTGGAACGTGACGCCAGGAACCTTATGCCCCACGGTGGGCGCCAACTGTCGTGGTATCGGCATATTTGATAGGAGACGGGGGTCCTCTAGCCTACGTATAGATTCTGGGGAAGAAGGTTGGTGTTGTCGAGGTCGGGATTGAACACGGCGAGTTTACCCAGCTTCGGATCCCACAGTGGTGGCGGAATCCTACGTGCTGCTATAATTCACTATGAGGCAATAGTCGTGAACAGGTTACAATGGGTATGATGCCTATTGAAGTTGTCTCTGCCCTAAAGGCTCCCTGGTGGCCGGCTTATATAGGCGGCCAGACCCCAGGGTACAAGGTAAGTACTTGTCCGGCAAGTAAACAGAGTCCTAGACCTAGCCGGCTTAGTTGCCGCCTTCCGTCTTGGGCTCGGTGGCTTGATGGACTTCGGCCTTCCGCCTTCCTTGGATCGTCCGCCTACTTCCTTGTACGTCAGCTATCTGGGCCGCCCGGCAGGCTTCGGCCTTACCACCCTTGGGCCACCCTGGACTAGCCGGATTGATCCATGTTGGTTATACCCCTAGTTGATATATCCCCAACAGTAAACGGCCCCATTTCTAAGCCAAAAACAGTGGACTGGCTGAAAATTCTGTTTCAAAGGAGCTCCAAAGGTAGGGTAAGCGGCCCCAATTCTAAGAAAAAATTGCGAACTCGCAGAAAAATGTGTTTCAAATGAGCTCGCAAGGTAGGGTAAACGGCCCATGCATTTCTAAGCTAAAACTGTGGCCACACTGAAAAATGTGTTTCAAATGAGCTCCAAAGGTAGGGTAAACGGCCCAATTTCTAATAAAAATTAACTCGCTTAAAAATGTGTTTTAAATGAGCTCCGAAGGTAGGGTTAACAGACTTTAAAAAAAATGTTTGCGTAACTTAGCTTCAAACATGTTCATTTGTACCAAACTTTTTTCACTCTTTTTTGACCAAGTTTGACAGTTTAGCGCACCCGCTGTAATGTACGTGCTCGCTGGAATCTATGTGCCAGTTTTCGTTGTGTAGCATTTTCCGCCTACTACGCGGCCATTTAAACTGTTTCATCCGCCTTCTCGCCACCCATCTCCGTTCTCATCGCCATGTCATCCCCATCCGAGAGCGACCCATCCGAGAGCGACTACGAGGAGGAGGAGCGTCGCCTCCGTGAACGAATGTCATTGCAGCTGCAACGAGGAGGAGGACCCTAGCTAATTGGAGGGGGGGCGCACCGCAGCGAGGAAGAGGACGCCCAACGCTGCGACGACCACCACAACGACGTCACGATGGGGAGGCTGGGTCCTCCCGGGTCGCGGCGACCCCACAGCCGCCACCGCCGGCGGCAGCGTTTACCGAGTCCAGCGACGACGACGAGTCCTACTCAAGTCTCGAATCGCTCTCCACCGATGACGGCGCCGACCTACTCAAGATTGTCGACCAAGTCGAGCTGGATGCGCGAGTTTTCACCAATTCTCTGCGTAGGGAGCGCCGCGCGGAGAAGCGTCGATGTTTTGATGCCAAGTTTGAGGAGGTGATGAACAATGTGCGTCTGAAGCACGCCAGCGGCTCAACCAGGCCTGCGCCGCCTTAGTTCAGACTTGGGAGTACTAGCTATAGCTATGTCTGTTGCGCCAATAGCGTACTTGCATTACAGCTCCATCGCCCCCACCAGTCTGCGTTAATTTATGTCTACATTGATCATAGGGCAGAACGAGCGGCACGTATCCGTTGGCGTTCATGTTTATCCGTTAATTTATGTCTAAGGAAGAATCTGAAACAAACCAATATTTATGAGTCGTACGATGAGACACATCTGAGAGCCTTCCAATTCGTGGCACTGCGTGCACATTGAATACGTGCGTGGCATGCCGTAGTCCACCCTGTCGTCTATGTAGCGTGAACGTATAGGCATGGCCATTGAACGCGTCGCAGAACTGCTTGCTCGTCGGAGTCGGATCACGGTGTAAATGCATTTGTCAAACAAGATAGATGATCAGAATAAAGATTTACTCCATAGAAACAAACGATTATCTCCATATAACACAGTCAGTTACAAGTACTATACTACTAATACAACTACTATTACTAATACTAATGCTATCACTTCAACTTCTTCTTCTTCTTCTTCTTCATGGGTACTGGTGTGGACCGACGGTGACATCAGAGTCCTCGGAGGCGTCGGATTTGTCTTCGTCGCCGGAGTCAGAGGCGTCGGAGTCATCCATGTCATCCTGATCGTTAGAGTCGTCCATGTCGTCGGAGTTCCCCTCGCCAGAGATGTCCTCGTCGACAACATTGTGCTCGGCAATGGGCGCAATGACGACGGGCGCAGGCGGTTGGTCCACGATAGCAGGCCCACGGTCCTCGTCGGAGTAGGGCTCATCCGAGGACTCTGATGCCCCATACTCGTAGACTGGGGATTGCGGCGGAATATCTCCACGCGCCACTTCGTATGGTTGCTCTTTCTTCTCGTGCAGAGGGGAGAGACCTTTCTTCTTCCGTCGACGGTTCTTCTCCGCTAGCCTCTCCTCTCGCTCCATCTCCTGCATGTCGTGCAGTTCCTAAGGCGAGTAGAGCTTCGAGTCCGACATCGGCGAGTAGGGGGGCTCTACGGCGAGGGCGGGCTCCACCGCATTTTCGAGGGAGGGAGGGGGGAGAGAGAAGAAGAGAAAATGGCATTTCTCCGGCGAGGGCGGCCCCCTTTTATTAGCCCGGCGGGGGGTGGGCGGGCAAACCCTAACTGACCCGCACTGACCCCATGCGCCAACCCCACGCTGACCCCACACGACAACCCCACGCGCCGACCCCAGCAGTCAGACTAGTGCCTCGGCCCCACACGCCAACCCCACGCTGACCCCACGCGACAACCCCACGCACCGACCCCACCAGTCTGACTAGTGCCCCGGCCCCACGCGCCAAACCCCACGCGCCGAACCCACCAGTCAGACTAGTGCTCGGCGCCATGCGCCGACCAAAGGAACTTCCAACCGAGCCGCACACTAGCCGAGCCGCGGAAATTCCAATCGAGCCGCGCCAGGCCAACCCCACCAGTCAGGCCAAGTGCGGGTCAAAGGAGGTTGACCAGAGGGAACCGAGCGTTTGGGTGATATGCGAGCAAACCAGGCACAGAACAGAGAAATAGCACGGGTATGGCACAAACCGATAGAACTCAGCTAGGTATGGCACATAACCAATTGACCCTAACTATATTGATCTCGGATTTGAAGAAGTAGAAAAATTTGTTATATTTATGGGAGCTTCTGAAATAAAATCATTCATGTCTAAAAATTATGAAACTTGTGTTGCTTGTAATACTCTTAAAGATTATGTTTCTTCTATCCTTGATTATTGCATAGAATATTTCAGCAATAATCCTTATATCATTGATTATAAAGAGAGACTCATTAATGCACAAGAATGTATCCACAATTTGCAGGAACCTGTGGAAGAAGAAATTACTAAACCTGAAAGCTCATTAGATGAAAAAGAAGAGGAGAGTGAAGAACAAAAGGAGTAATAATGAAGTAGCTACACATGCCTACCTTCTAATGATAGTAACTCTTCATCCCTTACACTATTTGATTGTCCCCCATGCTTGCCAAAGGAGGATGAATGTTATGTTCCTGTGGATTCTCTTGAAATATTCCCTATGAGTAAAACATGTGAAAACAATTATGCTACTGTTATATATGATAATCCATGCTATTTTGATAAATCTTATGAAAATCCTTTATTTGTGCCTAATTTCGAAATGCATGGTACTAAAGAAGTTTGCTTAGAAAATGTTTATGATAAAGCTCTAGATGATGGTCCTATGTTACTTGATATATTAATTGTACTACTATTGAAATGGGATTGGAGAAGTCTTGAGTTTATTTAGGAGTCCCATATCTCTTGAGAATGACCAATCATCTTGTTATAAAATTGTTGCAAGTGGGTTTGAATGTTTTAATCCCACTATTATAGAGCTTGATAAAATTTATGTGTTTGTAGATCATGAAAAGCATGCTTTATGTGATAGTTATATTGTTGAGTTTATTCATGATGCTACTGAAAATTATTATGAGAGAGGAAAATATGGTTGTATAATTTTTCATGGTATTAAAACACCTCTATGTATGCTGAACATTTTGAAGTTACTCTTGTTTTATCTTCCTATGCTTGTCACTTTGTTCTTTGTGAATTTATTTTTGTACAAGATTCCTATGCATAGGAAGTGGGTTAGAATTAAATGTGTTTTGTATTTGCTTCTTGATGCTCCTTTTGCTTCATTTTCTATTTTCATGAGAGCATCATTAAAACTATCAAGCCTACCTAAAAGGCATTTTAGAAAAACGCTTGTGGGAGACAACCCATGTTTTATTTCCGTTATTTTTATTTTATTTGAGTCAAAGAGTATGCTTACCTCTATAGCAATTCCTTTGTATCTTCATTTTATTGCATAGTTATGCCAAGTAAAGTCTCTAGTAGGAAGTTGATACTAGATTTGGATTCCTGCGCTGAAACAGTTTTTCTGCTGTCCACCGTTAAATTCATAACTCTTCACAGAAACGTCAGAAAATTCTGTCCTTTTTTGTCCGTGATCCTCAGAAATGTACGCAACTTTCATTGATTTTGCGTTTTCTGATCTGAGAAAGTTTAGTGCCTCGAAAAAATTCATCTTTACTAGCTGTTCTGTTTTGACAGATTATGTCTCTGTTTTTTTTTTGCATTGTCTCTTGTGGACTTTAATCAAGGTTCTGTATCATGGAGGGCTGTAGCTAATTCTTTCTTAAATTGTATCACATCAGTACCAAAGTGTATTAATGTTTTTGAATACTAACCCCTATAATGAAGTTTATGAGAAGTTTGGTGTGAAGGAAGTTTTCAAGGATCAAGAGAGGAGGATGATATAATGTGATCAAGAAGATGAAAGAGTCTAAGCTTGGGGATGTCCCCGTGGGTCACCCAAGCATATTTCAAGAAGACTCAAGCGTCAAACCTTGGGGATGCCCAAGGCATCCCCTTCTTCATCAACAACTTATCAGGTCATCTCTAGTGAAACTATATTTTAATTCCATCACATTTTATGTTCTTTACTTGGAGCTTTTGTTTGTTTTTATTTATGTTTTTGTTATTTTCATTTTCTGAATAAATTGGATCCTAGCATTCTTGTTTGGGAGAGGGACACACTCCTCTTTTTCTTATGAATACTCCTATTCTTCACTTATATTTGTTGAGAATTCTTCTCTAGCTACTGCAATACTTTCAGCTCTTGTTTTTCATGCACCTCTTGTTCAGAGTTGTTAGTTCTCATATATTATACTCTCATATCCCATTGTTTAATACTTGGAGAGTTTATTGGTGTTTGGTTGGAAAAAGAAAATGCTAAATGTGGTATATGGTATAATGAAAAGATATACATGTTCTTGTAGATCATTGTCTTGAATTTTTTGTGATGCTTGGCAATTGTTTTGAGCTCTCAAGTAGATCATGTTTAAGCTTTTGCATAATGTAGTTAAAACCTATTAGTGGAGAACTACCGTAAAACTTGTCGAACTTTGGTTTGCATGTTTGGTATCTCTAAGGTCTAGATATTTTGTAGCTAAAGTGTTTGAACAATAAGGAAGACAATGTAGAGATTTATAATGCTTGCAATGTGTTTTGTATATACGTCTTGTTGTCATAGTTTATACTTTTGTTTGCTTCAAACAACCTTGCTAGCCAAAGCCTTGTTGTCGGGGGCTACCCCGGGTAGGGTAAATACCCGGGCAAGATGGCCCCAGTGACAGACAAAATGGCTCTTTGACTAACCTCAAGAGTCACTTGACCCTTAGTATTACAGTAAAACGGACCTTGAAGCAGAGCAAAGGGTGACCTTTGGAATAAGGCTGGAGTTGTCCCTTGGAGGAGGCAAGGGGCAGGTGGGAGCACTATAAATATACCCTAGCCCTTCATTCTCACTCAGGCAGAAACCTTGAGCATCCAAAACCTTGAGCCAAAACCTATGCCATTTGTGTCCACCATACCTACCTACTACATGGTATTTTCTGTCATTCCAAGCAAATACTTCGTGTGCTATCTTTTATTCAAAACTTATTATCCCTTATTTGTGTCAATGTTTATTAGGTCATGAGGAAGTATGTGGTGCTACGGATATCAACCTTGTCGTTTGCTTTTAGACAGACTTTCATCAACCGGACTAGTGGCATATACACCGCTTATCCATTAATTTTTCAAAAAGAGCTGGCAAATGGGGTGCCCAATCCCAACTAATTACAACTTTAACCGCTTAATTCTCTTCACATTTTTGCCCTGATCTAATCAGCCAAGCAATGATACAATTTCTAAACTACATGTGAAACAAAAAAGAAAAGAGGGATGATCTGTCCTTGGGTAGAAATAACGTCCTTCGTGGGAGCCGCTCATTAATGTCTGGTTGACAAGGGGGGTAGAGTGCCCATTACCATTCGTTGACAACGACAAACACCACTCAAAACTTAATTTTATGCTCTCTATATGATTTCAAAAACCTATAAAACTAAGAAGCTCTAGCACATGCTTGTATCCCTGCTTCCCTCTATGAAGGGTCTATCTTTTACTTTATGTTGAGTCAGATTACCTACTTTTTTCTATCTCCGAAGCAAACACTTGTGTCAATTGTGTACAACAATTCTTATATGCTTACTTATTGCACTTGTTATATTTCTTTGTGTTGACAACTATCTATATGATATACATGTTCAAAGTTGAAAGCCAATGTTGAAACTTATATCTTCCTTTGTGTTGCTTCAATGCACTTTTATTTAGATAATATTGCTTTATGAGTTAACTCTTATGCAAATCTTATTGATGCTTGTTTGAAAGTATTAATCATGAAGAGTTTTTACTTATATGATGTAGTTGTTTACTCCTTGTATATTATATGATCAAGATTGTGTTAAAGCATGTCACTTCAGAAATTATTCTTTTTCTCGTTCTTGCCTACTCGGGACGAGTAGAACTAAGCTTGGGATGTTGATACGTCTCCAACGTATCTATAATTTCTTATGTTGCATTCTGTGTTATACCATGTTATTGCATGCTTTATATGCATTTTATATTATGCATTTCCTGGGACTAACCTATTAACAAGATGCCACAGTGTCAGTTCCCTGTTTTCTGCTGTTTTTGGTTTCAGAAAAGTACTTAAAGAAATATCCGCCAAATTGGAAATAAATCAACCAGGAATTATTTTTGGAATATTTGCATTCCAGAAAGCCGAAGAGGAGACGAAGATGATGCCCGAGGGCCCCACACCATACCCAGGCGCGGGTCCCACTTCTGCCGTGCTAGGAGGTGAAGAGGGGCCCACTGAGCGCCACTGACGTCGCCCTTTCGCCCATAAATATCCCCTTGACCTACAAACAGAGGATGGTTAGACTCTTTTACCTCCACGGGTCCCGAGCGCCGCTGACGTGGGGCTACCTTTCGGGTAGCCCACGATAAGGCTACCTGGGCCGCGGCAAGGATTTGGAGGCCCGCAGAAGGCCCACGCGGGGTACCATGTAACCTAGTCCAAGTCGGTTAGGTTGCATAACCTGCCATATCTGTAATTGCTATCGGCATCGACCACCCGAGACCTGGCTACCTATAAAGCCAGGAGGGTGGCTCGTCCCGAGGGCAACCAACAAAGAGATACGCTCATAGCCACCACCATAAACCCTAGCGAGATCGCAATCTCGCCATTGTAATCGCTACCTGCATCAATAATCAGACAAGCAGGAGTAGGGTGTTATCCTCCGGGAGCCTGAACCTGGGTAAAACCTTGCTTGTCAGCCGTCGTGATCACCAACACCTCTCTCTCTCCCCATCAATCAACCCGGGGTGCACAACCCTGGGACTTGTCGAGTTAACACCTCGTCAATTGGCGCCGTCTGTGGGAAGTCAAACAAGTGTTGGAATCATGGTCGCTCCGGCTCCATCCGCAGTGAATCGGCGTCCGCGCCGCCAGGGAGTCGATCCGCTTCGGCTCCTTCGAGTACGTCCTCCACCCGCCGGCCCACCGCTCGGTGTACGCCGATCTGGACAAAGGTATACACATCACCTTCGGCTCCATATACTGCTGCATCGACAGTCGTGGAATACTCAGGTCTACGGCTACCGCGCCACGCGCGGCGACGTCACCCGAATCGGCAACCCTCGCGCCATCGTCACCACCCGCGAAGATCACACCTGTCGCACCCGCGGAGGCCGCGCCCGCCGAACCCGCGAAGATCGCATCTGTCGCACCCGCGGAGAACGCGCCCGCCGCATCCGCGAAGATCGCATTTGCGTCGACTACATCGACAACTTCAGCAACGGCCGCGCGGATCGAGTCTACTACCCCGACCTCGGTCGCGCGGTCGACTAAGTCGAGATCTACCTCAACTGTCGCACCCACACGGGCAACCAGGAGCTCGCGCCCGGCAGCCACGTCACGCGCGCCTTCATCTTCGTGGAAATCCCAAGTCTACCCCAAGCCAATCGCACTCGCCCCGGCGAGCGTGAACACAGGCGAGAAGACGCGACAGCGACTGCGCCGCACCCCACGTTGCAGCAATTTTCGATCCCGAGCAAGACTCGGACGACAGAAGCAGCAGCGGCAGCACCAACTCCCCGACTCAAGTCTACCCCAAGAAAGTCTTCATGGCCGGCACAGCACCACATGGCGACGACGAAGAACCCGCATATCCGCTAGAAGTGGACATGCCGGACCAGACTAAACTTGTCATCACACGGGACATGGCGATCCAAGCCATGAAGCATGTGGACGAGGGCACGTTCCCCCCAACCAACGCACCTCGAGACGACCACCTGGCGGTCCAGTACTTGCTGCGCAAGGAAGGCGAGCGACTCCGCGCCGAAAAAGCCGACTTACTCCGGCGCAAGAGGGACGCAGACGCATCGAGTGCCAGGCAAGCCGCTCTCTCCTTCACCTCCTCTACAGAAGTTAACCAAGGAGCACGGCGAAACAGAGCCCGCGTTCCCCTCTTGACAGACGCCGACCGAACCAGGGTCACCCGCAACCTCGACTCGTCCTTCGTCACCGAAGATGAGCACGGGATACCCGTCCCAAAGACGGCGAACGCCGCCCTGATCTCAGTCGAGACATACCTCCGGCTCACGCAGCCACCGGAGGGGGACGCGCGCTCCCTTCTCCACAAGCAGCAAATCGCCTCCATAAGGGCAATCGAAGAAGCGCTGGCGGCCAAGGGAACAAGCAACCGGGCGCACGAACCAACAACCTCGGGCATCCCAAGCGGCACAGCGACAACCAGTCAAGGACCTTCGCGACGTCCTCACGCAGAAGACGGTGGACCGCAACCGCAAAGAGCGTTCGGCTGGAGTTACGAACCTTGACGCCCAGGCCGACCGCGACTTCGAGCCATGTGGGGCTGCATGCTTCAGCTTCAACATCCGCGACACCCGCATGCCTAAGGGCTTCAAGCTGATAGCAGGCACACCAAAGTACGACGGGAAGCAAGATCCACGACTGTGGCTCGAGGACTACCTCATCGCCTGCACTTGCCAAGGCGGGACATCGACTACGGCAATGCAATACATCCAGCTTATGCTGACGGACTCGGCGCGCGGGTGGCTCACAAGCCAACCCAAGGACTCTTTCCGAACATGGGAAGAATTCCAGGATAATTTCATAAAAAGTTTCTCGGGAACGTTCGCAAGGCCCACGACCTACATCGAGTTGCAAGCCTGCAAGCAAGGAAAGGATGAGTCGCTCCGTTCCTACATCCAGCGGTGGACACTCCTCCGCAACACCATGGAACCCGTTTCAGAAGACCGGGTGATGGACGCCTTCATGCACGGCGTTGCTCGCCACGACCTCCGCGAGGAATTTGGTAGGCTCCAGCCGAAGACCACAATAGAGCTCATGAAGACAGACAACCAGTGGGCGGAAGGAGAGGACTACGTCCGCGATACTTCCCCCAAGAAAGAGGTCGAAACAAGCAACTGGCTTGAGGCACGCCAAAAGAAGAAGCCACGTTACACCCACGATTCAATCGAGCTAGTAGCGGCGGGATATGAAACCCCCCGTGAGGACAAACG
This sequence comes from Poa annua, assembly GCA_026929855.1. NCBI lineage: Eukaryota > Viridiplantae > Streptophyta > Magnoliopsida > Poales > Poaceae > Poa > Poa annua. Next base: position 68,897,963 of record CM049431.1, on the reverse strand, counting down.
CGACAACAGTCGACAGTACGATCAAGGTCGACAGTCCAACTCGAGTCAGTATAACCGTGGCAGCAGCAGCATTGGCCACAATGATGGAGGCCAGAAGCGCGAGTGGAAGCGCCCGTTGACCCCAGCAGAGGAGCTGATGCAACCCTGTAAGCATCACTCGTTCCGCAACCCGGAGACAGGCAAATGGGGTTCCAGCCACCTGCTGAAGGATTGTCGCAAAGCAAGAAAGATATACCAAGCCATGCAGCAAATCATCGCTCCAGTACAGGCAATACAGGCAGCCCCGCAGCTAGCCATCCAGGCGGCACCCGCAAACAACAACCAGGTGCAGGCGGCAGGAGCATTCCCCTAGCCGCAGCAGCAGCAACAGCAACAAGGTCAGTCGGCAGCAACCGACACGTATCCACCCGCACGGGGACAACTGAACATGATCCAGAAGGGACCACCGTCAAACAGGCGCCAAAAGCTCATCACCCGCCAAGTACTTCAGGCCATCAACAGCCCGCGCGCAGTACCAGACTACCTGCGCGGGTCTGAGACACCCATCACATTTTCCAGAGCAGATCACCCATCCGAGGTAACCCGACCCGGACACGCCACACTCGTGATTGAGGCCCTGATCGGCGACTACAGCTTGAAGAAGGTGTTCATGGACGGAGGCAGCGGCATCAACATCATATTCGCCGACACCCTGAGAAGGATGAACAGGTCGACAGAGAAATTACCGGAATCGGAAACCACTTTCCACGTCATAGTACCAGGGCAAGCAATCACGCCCATGGGAACAATCACACTCGACGTCATCCTCGGTACACCCGAGCACTTCAGAAAGGAGTCGATAGACTTTGAGGTCGTCGACTGGAAGTCACAATACCACGCCATCCTCGGGCACCCAACCTTTGCCAGGTTCATGGCAGTACCCCACTACGCCTACCTGATGATCAAGCTGCCCGGGCCGAAAGGAGTAATCACCGTACGCGGCGACTTCGGGCTCTCCAACAGCTGCGACCGCGAGTTTGCCAAGATTTCTGAGTTCTTCGGGGTCGAAGAGCACTTCAAGGCCATATCAGCCGACAACGACAAGACCCTCTTTCCATCTCGCAAGAAGCCAGCTAAGGACGCAGCATTCAACACGAACGACGACACCGTCACCCACCAAGTCCATCCGACTGATAGCAGAAAGACGGTCAAGGTCTCGTCAAGTCTGACCCCCGCATAGGAAAGCGCGCTCGTCGAGTTCCTACGTGAGAACTGGAAGATCTTTGCATGGCAACCTTCTGACATGCCAGGGATACCCAGGGAACTCGCCGAGCACTCTCTAAAAGTCCACAAGGACGCTAGGCCGGTCAAACAATCCAGCGACGCTTCTCAGGACCCAAGCGAGACGCGATCACCATGGAAGTCGACAGATTATTGCACGCCAAGTTCATCCGAGAGATCAAGGACTCGGACTGGGTCGCCAACCCGGTCCTGGTGGAGAAAAAGAAGACGAAAAAACTACGCATGTGCGTTGACTTCACTGCAGTCAACAAGTGCTGCCCCAAGGATCATTTTCCGCTCCCGCGGATAGACCAGATCATCGACTCGACAGCAGTCTGCGAGCGCCTGTCCTTCTTGGACGCCTACTCAGGCTACCAGCAGATCAGGTTGAAAGTCGAAGACGAAGAGAAGACGGCCTTCATCACACCCGACGGCGTCTTTTGCTACCAGACGATGCCGTTCGGGTTAAAGAACGCATGTGCCACGTACCAGCGGACAATGCAAGCGTGCCTCAAAGGGCTCATCGGGCAGATCGTCCAAGTCTACGTCGATGACATCGTTGTCACGACCCGAAAGGAGGATACCTTAGTCGACGACCTCCGCAAGGTCTTCGCCGCACTCGATGTATACCAGATCAAGCTCAACCCAGAGAAGTGCGTGTTCGGCGTGCCAGCCGGAGAACTACTAGGGTACCTCGTATCTGCAAGAGGAATCGAAGCGAACCCCGAGAAGGTGCAGAACATTCTCACAATGCCAGCACCAACCAAACTCCGCGAGGTGCAGTGATTAGCCGGCCGAGTCGGAGCTCTCAGCCGGTTCATTAGTAAGTTGGGAGAGAAAGCCTTACCTTTCTACCAACTGATGAAGAAGACGGACAAGTTCGAGTGGACACAGGAGGCGCAGGAAGCGTTCGACCATCTCAAGAAAACCCTGACAACCTCTCCAGTCCTCGTGGCACCACTGGAAAACGAGCCGTTATACTTATACGTCTCAGCAACAAACAAGGTGGTGAGCACGGTACTCGTAGTCGAACGGGAAAAGGAAGGGCACAGTCACCCGGTGCAAAGGCCCGTCTACTACCTCAGCGAAGTCCTCACCCTGTCCAAGCAGAACTACCCGCATTACCAGAAGCTGGCGTATGGAGTCTTTATGACCTCCAGGAAGGTCGTCCACTATTTCTCCGAGCACCCGATCACGGTGGTAAGCTCCTCTGGACTAGCAGACATTCTCACGAATCAACGCGCAACAGGACGAGTCGCCAAGTGGGTTGTCGAACTAGGACCATGGGGGCTGAAATATGCTCACCCGAAGTCCATCAAGGCCCAAGTCCTCCCAGAATTCACCATCGAGTGGATAGAAGCCCAGCTACCAAACGTCCCCGATCTGTCCAACGCATGGACGATGTACTTCGATGGCTCCAAGAAATTCATGTCAGCCGGGGCAGGAGTTGTGCTCATCTCCCCCAAGGGCGACAAGCTCAAGTACGTCCTACAGATGGACTTTCCGACACCGTCTAACAACGAAGCCGAGTACGAGGACCTGATCCACGGCATGCGAATGGCCAAAAACTGTGGCGCCACGCACCTCATGATATAAGGCTACCTGGTGGTACAGCAAACCATGAAGTCCTACGACGCCATCGCCGACAACATGATCGCCTACAGATACCTTTACAACCAGATGGAAGGAAACTTCGACGGCTGCGAGTTGCGGCACATCGGCCGCGAAAGCAACGAAGAAGCCGACGTCCTCGCTAACATGGGATCAGACAGGGTTCCAGTTCCACCCGGCGTCTTCCTCGAGCGCATCACGCAGAGATCCATCAAGACTCAAAATACAGCAGGTAATGCGACAACAACAAAAGGCGATGCTAACCCGCCAAGCCAAGATAAGGTCCCCATGGAGGTCATGCTAGTCGAAGCTACATGGACAGGACCGTACCTGGCGTATATACTACACCAGAAGCTGCCAGCGGACGCAGTCGAAGCAAAGTGCATCATCAGGCGCTCCAAAAGTTTCACCGTCATCAATGGAGAACTCTACAAGAGAAGCATCTCAGGAATCCTGCAAAGGTGCGTAGATCCAGTCGACGGCCAAGCCATCTTACTCGACATCCATGCGGGTATCTGCGGGCATCATGCCAGCAGTCGAGCATTGGTGGCCAAGGCACTACGAGCCGGGTTCTACTGGTTGACAGCCATGCAAGACGCCGAGGAACTAGTAAGGAAATGCACAGGGTGCCAGGAGTTTGCCAACAAGCCACACGCGCCAGCGTCAGAACTTAAGACAATACCACTAGCCTGGCCCTTCGCCCAATGGGGTCTGGACATGGTGGGCCCGCTGAAGAAATCCTCACCCGGAGGTCACACTCACCTCCTAGTTGCAGTCGATAAGTTCACAAAGTGGATCGAAGCCGTGCCCATCACAAGTTCGACTGCATCCACAGCAGTCAACTTCATCAGGTCAATCATCTTCAGATTCGGAGTCCTGAACGGGATCATCACCGACAACGGCTCGAACTTCACAGACGAAGAATTCAAAGACTTCTGCTCAGAGCAAGGTATCAAACTCAGCTATGCATCCGTGTCGCACCCACAATCCAATGGGCAAGTGGAGAAAGCCAATGGCCTCGTTTGCAGCGGCATCAAGAAGCGACTGCGCGTGCCACTAAAACGCGCAGCGGGCGCATGGGTGGAAGAACTACCGTCAGTCCTTTGGAGTCTACGAACAACGCCAAACAGATCCACCCAATACACTCCATTCTTCATGGTATATGGTGTAGAGGCGGTTCTCCCCTGCGACATCAAATTCGATGCACCGAGAGTGGTCGCCTACGACGAGTCGGATGCAGAAGAGGCACTCAAAGATAGCATGGACACCCTGGATGAAGCACGCGACATCGCCCTGGCGTGATCAGCCGTGTATCAACAAGACCTGCGCAACTATCACACTCGGAGGCTGCGACCAAGAGCGTTCGCTACAGGCGACCTGGTTCTTCGACTCAAGCAGAAGAAGGTGCACAAGCTCGCTTCCCCATGGGAGGGCCCATACATCGTGACAGAAGCAATCGGCAACGGAGCTTACCGCCTGAAGGACTCAAAGACGGGAGCAGACTGCAGCAACCCGTGGAACGTGGCACAACTTCGCCGGTTCTACGCCTAGTTCGACCCAATCATTGTACAAGAAAAATCAGCGCGGCAGGTTTCAGACGCACTCTTTCCCTCACCAGGGTACCTAAGGGGACTGGAAGGGTTTTAATGAGGCGGCCTGTTCGCAAGAATCAATCAAGTGATTTGAAGAAAATTTGTCTCCTTTACCTTTCACACAGGGGAAGCTAAAATCCTAGGCCGCCACTCGAACCACTCGGGGGTTGTGCCACACAGGTTGAAAGAAAAGCTTAGGCCGCTACCTGAACTACTCGGGGGATGTGCCATACAAGCATAAATCAAAAAATCCTAGGCCGCCAACCACTCGGGGGCTGCGCCGTGCAGGTCAAGTTCAAAATCCTAGGTCGCCACCCGACATACTCGGGGGCTGCGCCAAACAGGTAACACTTGTAATCCTAGGCTGCCACTCGACTCACTCGGGGGCTACGCCATACAGGACTTATCAGAAAATCCTCAGCCGCCACTCGAACTCACTCGGGGGCTGCGCTGTACATGTCAAGTTCGAAATCCTAGGCCGCCACCCAACACACGCGGGGCTGCGCCACACAGGTGACACTTGTAAACCTAGGCTGCCACTCGACCTACTCGGGGGCTATGCCATACAGGCCTTAGCAAAAATCCTAGGCCGCCACTCGAACAACTCGGGGGCTGCGCCATACAGGTCAAGTTACAAAAATCCTAAGTCGCCACCTGATAAAGTCAGAGACTGCGACATACATGTCACACTTGGAAAATCCTAGGCCGTCGCCTAACATACTAGGGGACTGCGCCACACAGGTCGAAAATCAAAACAGGCATTTACACAGCAGAGCAAGCAGTTCAATTCTCGTTACTCGCAAGTATTTTTAATCTAATACATTGCGATTTGCACATGCATATTTGCAGTCTATAGCTAACTCTGTACAGCAGACGACAGCTACCCTAAACTGCAGGCTCGACCTTCGGCGCATCGAGTGGGCCTACAAGGCGCTCACTCAGCCTCTGAACCTGCCCGATAATCTGGCGTGCAGCCGCCAAGGTCTCAGCGAACTCGTCGTCACCGGGCAAGCCATCCAGCACCTTATCGAGTGGAAGATGTGGCCGGTGCATCCGGATGTACGCCAACGCCGCATTCGCCCCAGCCACAAGTTGGGCGTGGACGACCTCCTTCAGCCCATCACTGTCGGGAAACCTCTCCAGCAAGGCGGACAGCCGTTCGGCTGCGCGTTATGCGGGAAGTACACACGATTGATATGCCAGAGTGTCTTCCGGCAATTCTCCAGAAGAAAAGCCGCACGCCATGTACGATCAAGCATAGTGGCAAGGGTGCGCCCTCTCGACTTGTTCACCCAGAATTGACGAGCTTCATAGGAGTCGCCGGATGCCACTCGGGTAACTCGCTCTTCAACGCGATCCCGCTCAGCCTGCCAATCTGGGTTCACATCTGCACGCACAAATTACAAGTCAGAACAAGCAAGTTTCAACAAAGAAAGCAGCCGCAAAAAGGATACCAACCTTGTAGATGTCGACTGATCAGATCGATCTCCCCAAGCAAAAAGTCCTCACGCCGTGAGAATCCTGCAGTAGGATGCGACCTGAAGCGGTGCAACGTTAGCTCAGTATTCTTCAGGGTCGCCTCAAGCTCAACCACCTTGTTCTTCAGGTACGTGATTATCCGTTGATCATTTGCACTACGTGGAGGAGTCGGCGCCGCTCGGCGACGGCGAGCACCCGAAGAAGAAACCTCGCCACTCGGCTCAGCCGCAGGAGAAGAAGAAGCACCACCGCGAACGACAGTCTGCCACGAATATGCAGAGTCAATACAAGCATACGACTGTTCAGCAAAGGCACACTTGATAGAAGGAAACTCAATTCTAGCAAAAGCAATGTTAAAAGGCCAAAAGACCTGGGAGGACAGTATTTATTACAGGGCCAAAAGTTTAAGGTACAAACCACGGCGACTGCCGAATTCCTATACTACATCTAATCTAAGGCCGCAGACTGTGACCGGGAGCGACTCTTCCAAGTAGCAGCCGCCTCAGTCGCTTTAGCAAGGGACCTCTCAAATAGTTCCACAAGCTGCACGGCCAGCTGTGAAGCACGCTCCTTCACACCACCCAGCGACGTGATTCGGCCATCGGGTCTTCGAGGAAAGCCGCTGACGACCTTCTCAAAGTCACCCGGAACCTGATGTCCTAAGAGGAGCTGGAAGGTGAGCTCGGAGCCGCGTACCGTCTGTGACCGCGTGAAGTCGGCGATGGTGGTCGCGTCCTCAAACGGCGCAGCAAGGGCGTCCACGGCAGCCGGCGGCTGGTCGCTCGGGAAGATGCTCCGGTGCACCACAGTAAGGGCTCCCGTCGACTTCTTCAGCGCGGTTGTGGACTTCTTCAGCGCGTCAGACGCATAGGCGCAGACCCGTTCAAGGAAGCCGACAGCGGTCGCCAAATCAACCGCGTCACTGGACGTGTCTTCCGGGGGAGCTCCACCGCAAATCTCTGCGCAAGGGATTCAAGGTCAGACAAAGGAAAGATCAAGACACAGTAGGCACTAAGCCGAAACTTACCCCCAAGAACACCGGCGAGTGAGAGGAGACGGTCGACTTGAGTCTTCTCCTGGGCGACCCGCGCCAGCTCCCGCTCTGGAGACTCATGCAGAGCCTTCTCAAGCTCAGCAACTCGCCCAGTAGCCTGGCCCAGAGAAGCACGCAGCTGGTCCCTCTCCTTCTCCAGGCGAACATAGGCCGCGGCTGCGTCAAGCTGCTGGCGGTAGTACGGCTGAAACAAAAGCAAGATATCAATAAAGTTGCGGGAGACTATACTAGTCACCCACACCTTCGGGGGCTACTCCCATCGGGAGCGCTGATCGCGCACCCGATGAAAACTCAAGAATACAAGTACAAGCATAAAGGACTTACGTGGTCCAGGAGGTCGGGGTCCTCTGAAGCCGAAGAAGGAGCGCGACTCGACGACGCAATGCCAGCAGGCTGTGCGCGCACCTCCTCCACCACCACTTGAGTCACCAATTCAGTCGAAGGGGCGGATGTATGCTCCACGTCCCGAAGAGGGGAGCTAACATCGCCAGAACGACGGCTGCAGCAAAGACAGGCCCACTGGTCAGCTCAAAGATTGCAGCTACAAAACACAACTCGAAGAAAATAAAGCACCAACAAGTTCACCTGGTGGTTTCAAGGTCGTCGTAACTCCCCAGCGAGGGCGACGCCATCCGCGCAAACGAACGAGGAGCCGCGGAGCTGACCGGAGGAACAACCAAGGGCTCATTCCAGTTACCCGAAGACCGCGCACCCGACGACGTCGCGACAGCCTCCTCCAGAACAACGCCGGCATCCTTAGCGGGTGACGACGCGGTAGCAAAATCGCCACCACTTGGGAGCTTCCGCTTCTTCCGTACAGGTTCCTCCTCTTCGTCTTCGTCCTCCACCTCTTCGTGGGGAGAATGAGCGGAAGGAATCTCATCGTCGTCGTCCTCCTCCTCGACAAATTTCGACTCGTCGTCGGGTCCGTTCTCGGGAAGAGGAGGAAGGATGATCAGCAGGGACCGACCCTGAAGCAAGTAGACGCAAGTCGAATCAAGAAGCAAGTAGACGCAAGTCGAATCAAGAAGCAAGAAATCAAGAAACAGAATAACAAGGAGAACAAGTCGAGAACTTACCTCAGGAATGGGGTTTGATGCCCTGTAAGCAACAATCGGGCACTTGACGTTGCATGTATCCGCGACTCGGAGGTTGGTGATGGACCTCACTTTGGCTTCCACCTCCTCATCATCAAGTGGCTCGGTGCTGACGCCCTCGACGGCCCACATCGGGTGGGGCCGAGCGCTGAGCAGCTGCACCCGGAGACGGAAGAAGGTGGCCATCAAGAAGACGCCACCCGCCTCGCGCCCAAGGGTTTTGGTGAGATCGCGCAGCAGGCCCAGCAGAGGCCGCGCGGCTTCCTTCTCCCCAGCAGGCAGCGGGTGCGTCCAAGCTTGAGTCTTCCGCAGCTCACGTCCGCTGTTGAATGCCACCAGGCCAATCTGGCTCGACTGGACGTAGAACCACTTCCTGCGCCACCCCTGGACGGAGTCCGACTTCTTCATCTGGAAGTACGCGGTGTCACCGCGCACTTGGATTCCAAAGCCACCCATGGGGAAGGGCAACCCGCTCTTTCCAACGTTCTTGCGAATGAGGAAGATCGACTTCCACAGTGCCCAGTGGGGCGCGACACCCAAAAATCACTCGCAAAGCACAATGAAGCCCGCGATGCTCAAGACGCCATTGGGGGTCAGATCATGGATCTGAACCTCATAGGCATACAGGAGACCGCGGACAAAATCGTGCAAGGGGAACCCGAAGCCCCGCGGAAGAAAATCCACGAAGCAAACGCGTTCCCCATCCCGGGGTGTGGGGAAAACTTCTTTGCCAGAAGCGCGTACCTGGACTTGATCAGCAGGCGGAAGAAGACCTTGGGCACGGAGGAGTTCGATCTCCGCCTTCTTCACCAACGACCTTTGCCAGTCGCCGTCGGGCTTCTTCATCAGCCCGGCTTCGTCGACGGCGGCGGAGGAACCAACGGCGCTCTTCGGCTTGCCCATGTCGTCGCGGGGCAGCGCAAGGTGCACGGACAAAAAGCACGGAGCTCTGGATGGCAGCAAAAATGGTAGAGCAGAGGAATAGGAGGCGCAGACGATTGGAGAAGATGATGCCCTCGCGTCCAAACGCGGTACTTATGCCTCGAAATATCTCATCTCAGTCGTCCAAGGAGAAACGGTTCCAAGCTGCCACATCCACCGTCCACGTGTCGCAGGGAGAAACCAAACGACGCCGCCCACTTCGTCCACCACGCACGAAAATCGAGGCGTCATCATCATGGCGCGCAAATTTCGCGCCCAGTTCGGGAACGTGACAACTGCTGACCGCGGTCAGCTCTGACAGTGGGCCCGCCGCGTCACGTCCCATCAGGCGCAGAGGCGTGCAGCAGATCGTCATCAGTGATGTCATTAGGCCAACGACTCTAAAATCAACTGAATCAGCTCGACAACTCGACAGGATGATTCGAGTAGTAAGCTCCTCAGCTGAAACAAACAAAGTAGGATCGACAGTTAATCCGAGCACCCGAAGGAATAATTCGGGTGACAAAGAAATCAAGTAAGCTCGGTAAGCTGAATCCATCTACAAGTAAGCCAGCAGGCTGAATTGACGCTTCACAAGAAGACCAGAGCAAAGTAATTCTACTGCAGGTATTACTCCCATCGGGAGACCCCGGTTCGACTGAAGAAATCGAGTTCAAGCTCAAGATCAAGCAATCCAATGGCGTGTCCAGGAGGAAGAAGTCCTTTGCCCGACTCTACGCTTCGACCAAGCACTCAGGGGCTACTGACGTGGGGCTACCTTTCGGGTAGCCCACGATAAGGCTACCTGGGCCGCGCCAAGGATTTGGAGGCCCGCAGAAGGCCCACGCGGGGTACCATGTAACCTAGTCCAAGTCGGTTAGGTTGCATAACCTGCCATATCTGTAATTGCTATCGGCATCGACCACCCGAGACCTGGCTACCTATAAAGCCAGGAGGGTGGCTCGTCCCGAGGGCAACCAACGAAGAGATACGCTCATAGCCACCACCATAAACCCTAGCGAGATCGCAATCTCGCCATTGTAATCGCTACTCGCGTCAATAATCAGACAAGCAGGAGTAGGGTGTTATCCTCCGGGAGCCTGAACCTGGGTAAAACCTTGCTTGTCAGCCGTCGTGATCACCAACACCTCTCTCTCTCCCCATCAATCAACCGGGGGTGCACAACCCTGGGACTTGTCGAGTTAACACCTCGTCAGCCGCCGCCATCGCCGACAAGTTTTGGGGGTCAGAAGTTCCTGTTCCGGCACCCTGCCGGGACGGGGATCGACCCTCGGAGCCATCTCCATCGACTCCACCGCCTCCACTTCGACTCCATGATGGTTTGTGAGTAGTTCCCCCATGGACTACGGGTTCTTGGCTGTAGCTAGTTGGTACTCTCTCTCCCATGTACTTCAATACAATGTTCTCATGAGATGCCTTACATGATTGAGATGCATATGATGTAATCTGTGTTGTGTTTATTGGGATCCGATGAATTGTTACATTATGATCAGTCTATCTATATAAGTTTGTGAAGTTATTGTTGATGCAATCTTGTTATGTTTAATGCTTGTCACTAGTGCACGAGTGGCATGATCTTAGATCTGAGTTCTATATTTATTGCTTAGATTGTATCTACAAGTTGTGTGCACATGTCATTGTCTAGAACCGATGGCCCCAAAATGACAGCAATTGGGATAACCGGAGGGAATGGTTGTGATGTGAGGATCACATGTTTTCACCAACTGTTAATGCTTTGCTCTGGTGCTCTATTAAAAGGAGCACCTTAATTGTCAGTAGTTTCCCTAGAGACCCCGCTGCAAACGGGCTGGCAGGACAAAAGATGCTATGCAAGTTTCTCATTGCGAGCACGCACAAACTACATATGGAAAACATGCCTACTTAATTAATAATCTGGATATTCTTACTTCATGTTATTTCAATACTGTCAATTGCCCAACTATAATTTGTTCACCCGACACTTGTTCTTTGAGAGGTACCACTAGTGTAGATAGCTGGGAACCCCGGTCCTTCTGTCATCATCATTGCTTTCATGTCAACTCCACGCAAACAACTGTTCTCTGGAGCTATTGTCTCTGTGTTACTGTTATTACTGCTCTCATACAACTGCTGCTTTCACATCACCCCTGTTACTAGTGCTTTTCCAGGTGCAGCTGAATTGACAACTCGGTTGTTAAGACTTAGAAGTATTCTTCGTCTCCCCTTGTGTCGAATCAATAAATTTGGGTTTTACTTTCCTCGAAGACTGTTGCGATCCCCTATACTTGTGGGTTATCACTATACTATATGCAGGAGAAGAAGGACAAAAAGCACCTGATAAAATATCTAGTGGGGAGTCCCTGCTTGACTTTTCGAGTCAACCAATCACTCGGGGGATACTGACGTGGATATATATACTTTTCAAGTATCCGCAACCAAGCATTATAAAGCTCAAGGCACTGGAAGGCCCACCTGGTGACCCAACAAACGACTAGAAGGAAGGTCCATGGAGGCCCAGTAGGAAGGACTACGCCTCAAGGAAGGCGCAATCTCAACCGACTTAGACTTTCTATATCATGTAATCCTAGTCGAACACGATCTTTCAAGACCCGACTTCCTATATAAAGGTCGGGAGGGACGACGGCTAAGGACACACAATCCTACCACTATAATCCCTAGCGAGATTGCCATCTCGTCGGGAACCCCTGTATAATCGCCGACTTCGATCTCAAGATCAATAACCAGACATCAGCAGTAGGGTGTTACCATTCGGGGGTCTGAATCTGGGTAAATTCTTACTTGTCAGCCGTCCAAAATCAATAGCGACTAAGTACTCTCCCTCTAAACAAAACCCTAGGTACTCAACCATGGGATTTGATGTAATCACACCACGTCACCAAAATAACCCACAAGTTGTGGAACCCACCATTTATCGAGAGGGGCAAGGTTTACTTACTTGACTTCACCAAGACCGAATGTATACTGCTCGCTTGTTGCCGGATTATCCACCCAAAACTGAGCCAGCATCAGCGCCGCCGACAATGGTCGAGAAAGCCACATTCCGTCCAGCTCGTCGAAGCAGCATCCACCGCCACCACGAGGGCCAACGCCTCCACCTCCAGCATGAGCACCAACGCCTCCACTGCCATCATTTCACCACCGCTCCCACCGTAGACAGCCCTACCGCTCGGATTGGACGCCTCCTCCATCGCCTCCCTCTCGAGCTCTCAACCCGACACGAACGACCTAGTATTGTGTTCCAGCCAAACGCGAAGTTAACATTGCTAACGGCTAGGTTAGCTTGACCGGTGGCTCACAGTTAAAACACAAACATACCCTAGTTTGCGCGGTTTCCAACCCTAAAAGTGGTACTAATTAGAAAAATAAAGTAAAACCTTTACCAAGTTGTTAGTCTAGCTCCAAATGTGGTACCGTAATGTTATTAATTCTTACACCGAAGTTGCACATTTTCGGGACAAACATGACTTTAAAAAAGCATTCGACGGAGATATAGCCATCCCAAAGAATAAAGTTTGTTCACAATTTTTCCTCGACAGGGACGGGTACTATACAGACATGCATCATGAGACTACCATCAATTTTTTTTCCATCATGGTCTTAATCCCCTTTCCATTAATATGCATAATGGAAATACATTATTTCAAATAGCCAACAGAGGAAACTACAAAGAGAACCGACGTCGCACCGGTAGGAAATCCGCTACTGAATACTCGGGTAACTCGGCATAGAACATTCATTACGGGTCGAAAACCTATCGGCAATACCGCGAAGAGATAAGTCAACAAATAAGATTTAACATAGTTCAGCCAAACAAGAGGCCACCCAGATAACAAACATCAGAACTAAAAGACTCCAAAAACATGCACGCTTGCCCATCACTAGGTTGCTTGATCATCAGAACTGCATAAGCTCGATCTTGATTCCGATATGAAAGATTTGCAGCCTTCCCCAATCCCCATAAGCTTGTTCGCACCGGTCTACAACCTCTTGCACATCTGCATCATAAAATTCTGCCTAGCACATGATAAACGAAGATATATTGTAAACAATCACATCAGGATATCTCAGCACATATCAGTAGTTTTTTTGCGAGTTGTCAAGATCCATGACCAACAGATTGTAGCTAACATGACAGTATAGAGCTTCTCATCTCCAGGAAAGATAATATATGATGGTATACTCCTTGTAACAGAATATACACCGTGACAAGCATCAAAAAGACACTTATGAAGCATAAAACACAAACACTAAAGTTACGTAGATATACTTCGGGAAGAAAAGGATACAAAGATAATAGAATATATAACCGTAGCACTTAAATGTTATACGATCCACAATAAATTCCTTATGAAGATAGAGCACCCCCTTTATTTCGTTAATCAAGCACAGTAGCACACCATACCACATATGACCAAACCGCTCTGCAGACTTGCATATCTTGTGAGCACACTCTTCAGGGGATATAAGTTTCCTTTTCTGGTGCCCTTCACTTGTGGTAGACCTCGAAGACACCTCGTGCTCCTAGTCTCTTGATAATTTTATAGTCATTGAACCCCGCTTTGATGAAGAGGTCACTCCAGTCCTTCTCAGTACGTTGACGGCCTCTCGTGCACAAAAGCATCAGCATGTCCATCAGAAGCTGGGCCTCATACATGACTGGTCCTAGCGAAGGCCCAACTACAATATCTATGATGATCAACTTCCCTCCCCCTGCATGTGAAGGAATGGCACTCCTACACTGAGACAAGATCTTCACACAGTCCTCGTCGCTCCAGTGGTGCAGTACAAGCTGCACAAGAAGTTATATATGTATGGGTTTGTTAGCATCGGTTAACCTCCGAGTTTTGCAAGTAATTTTGTTTTGATATTTTTCTGTGGTGATAAAATATATATATAAATTTGGTTCTGTCCTCATCGGTTTCCCATATCTCTGAGTAATATATATCTTACCTTGAGCATCACCGCCTGCGATTTGGGGACAGAGTGGAACAAGTCACCAGCAACATAGTTGACGACTCCATCATTGGTAGCATTGTCAATCACCTTGGGAAAATCCAGCACCGTGCACTTGACGTGGGGATGGGCCTTGGGCCCTTGGCGATGGCCCTCGCCGTGGTTCCATCGCCACCGCAGCAGTCAGTCAGGGAGTCGAGACCCTTGAAGAGATCATGGCACTCACGCATGATGGTGCCGATCCCTAGGTTGTCGTGCGCAGCCAAACCATCGGTGACCACCGCGTCGAGCTCCTGGTCCAGGAGCGCCGTGCTCTCGTCGAAGAGGGACGCGCCATGGACGTCCTCAAAGGGCGACGGCAGCGGCCCCGTGATGTCTTTCTTGAACCAGTCGGCCATTCCCAGCGCGGCTTCGGTGTGGAAGCGCGACGTCCCGGCGAGCACGAAGGACGTCTGGCTGTGGTGCTCGTCCGCTTCGACGCCGTCCACCAGGATGCTGGACAAGGGGGTGAGGCGGAAGAGCTCCACCCCGGAGTCGTCGTTACCGCCGGCTGCAAACACACCCGATGTGACCAGTACGCGCATGAGGCGGCCAAGGAACAGTTGCTTACTGGCGGGGAGGGACAGCGCCGCCGTTAGGTCCGGCAGCGAGGTGACCCCGCCGAGGTGGTGGATGGCGGTCGGGATGCCGAGCTGGACGGCGCAGCGGAGCCCCATGGACGTGAGATAGTAGAGGGTGTGGCGCCACAGGTCAGCCTGTGCCTGCAGCAGCTCGGCGTCTGTGGGAACCTGGATAGTCGGAACCCTGGCGGCCATTGCGCTCTATCACTCTTCTCTTTGCTCTTCTCGGTGTTTCTGACTGATTGCATCCATCCAAGTGTTTAAATAGAGTGCACGGGATCAGAGTGAGCTATTACTACTTAATTAAGTACTTTTGAGTTGTGCCATACTTAAGTCTCCTATTATATTTGATTAATCTCGCGTGGAACGCGAGGTGATGGGACACCGCCTGTCCGCCTCGACGCCGGATCGGAATTGATTTCTTGCGACCAAGACAATGTGTAAGTATATCTTCGATGTCTAGCACTGATCGATTATGCATCTATGTACTGTCTAGCTAGCTACTGTAGCACGCTGCACGCATGAACGAAGTGGCATACGTTTACTCAGGGATCTGGGGTGACATACGTTTACTCTCCCTACCGGAAACTGCTGCCGTCGGTGTATCGGTCGGTGTACCGCCCTGCCGGTTTTGGTTAAAGTATTATTGGCATACTAAAAACCGCCGGCTTACGTTTTTCCAAAAAAGTTTAAACTTTTTAAAATACTACACCTTGAAAAAAAAATCTGTAATTACTAGTTGAATGTATGTGCGTTGTCACGGACAATTTTATATCATCACTTATGTCGCACATGAAAATATAAAAAAGCAAATGAATATAATTTTTTTTACATATTGTTCTAAATATTAAAAAGTTATTTTGCATAAGTAAATGTCACTTGTACATAAATCAAACTAATTTATTAACCAAGGTATACTCCATATATACTTTTTGGTTCCTAACCAAGTTTCTCCATATGTTTTATTCCGATGATTAAGTGTAAACTCATTAGACAAATTAAAAATAAATATTTATATTCTTGAAGCAATTGATTGTTCAGTATTCTAGAAATGTATATTTGTTATCCGTGAGCTGCAAACTTGTCGCACTGACAAGTCCAAACCTATTGGCTTTGGAATTGCTTTGTAAATATAGTAAATCTTATACGCCGACAAACCTGATAATTAGCCATCCACGTAGCTCTTGGCCGTCGGCCTCTTGACAAATTCATGTAGTGTTAGCACCTCTTAAATACTGAGCCGGCGGATCGAGTCTTGAAATTGACAAAGTCATCATGAGCAACTCGTTGTCGACGTGAACACCGTCTCCCACTAAAAAACATTCTACCTAAATGTAACACACAGATGTCAAAACTAGGGTTTAAACTCTGATGGGCGGAGAGGACAACCACCCTGTTAATATCCGACCACAGGTTGGTTTGTGATTAACAGTACACAGTACTAGTCGCACATTCTGGGGCTGGAGACTTGCCATCACTGCTAAAAAGATACTACTAGTTAGTCTAGCTGGAAACTTGGAACATAAGATTTGCTTGATCTGCCTAATCCTGCTCCTGTCCAACTGATGGTTATGACCTTTTTATCCAGGTTAGAAATATAATCCGAATGAGTTTTCGTCATTCATTAATTCTTCCATGTCATCCATCCGTGGTAAATTTTTTTCTGCTTTGCATGATCCAACATAATACTCGTTCCGTCCACAAATAAGTGAGATACATCTTCTTTTTGACAAACTTGAGACACTTATTTATGTATGGAGGGAGTACATAAAACATGTTCCGCTGCTGGCCAAAGCAGTATATATTCTGCTCTGTAGGTTTAAGGGTCCGTGTAGCGGTTCTAATTCATAAATAACTGGCACCTTATGAAGTTTGGTCAAACAAAACCGAAAATGGTATCTATGAAAACTTTCCATTTTGTCACCATGGAGGCATGGACATTTGTGTACTGTGGCCAAGCATAGACCGAACAAAATCAGCTTGTTTGGCTTGAATGTGGGCGTATGGATAATCTTGAATCTAAACCCCTTGATTTTGTCTTCTCTGGGTTTTTTCATTGTTTCGGTGATCTAGTATTTAAAAGTAGAATGTATAGACAACCAGTTAAATCCTAGGATTTGAAGCTCGATGAGCAGGTTGTCTGACAAAGCCATCTACCAACGGACTTATTATTTTTTGAAGGCGATTTCTCGTCTGGAGAATCGTCCTGTGGATGTTACTTTTACATACTACCTCCGATCCGAATTATCGGTCGCGAAAGGTGTACAGCCGTAGTGCAAATTAGTATAGCGTTGGCGCAGCTAATACGGATCAGAGGAGTATCATCTTTCGAATTTTGACCTATGATTGATGTTACGTACTTGTATAGTACCAACGTATTAGTAAAATATTAGTGCGTCAAACCACCGCCTGTCATGATTCAGCTTGTCAGTCCATGTGGCTACCATGTTTCAGAATGAAATTGTTCCAGCCATCTTGCATTTCAGAACTTAGAATTACAAGCATAACATTACTAGAATTTTAGGCACAATACAATCAGCAAATCGTTTGCTTTGATCGTGCTTCATAGTTTGAGTCGTCCGTGGCCCTTGGGCGCGTCTAACCCTCTGGGTCCACATGGATGGGGGCAACGCGCGACAATGTCCTATCTCTAGAGTAGACTGAACTGAAAAGGGAACGAGACAACAAACATCACAGCACAACGCAGCAGCTCATGCTACCTGTGCTGTGCTTCAGAGCTCCGCCTGCCTCGTCTATCTGAAGTTGGCGCGGGCCTCGTACGTGAGCCCGATGGCCCAGCTTGTCGGCGCGGCGTCGGCAGCAACGATGGTCTGCCCGGTTGTGTAGGAGGTGAGCTTGAAGCTGAGAGCCTGGCCACCGAGCTGCCCGAACGCCTGGTACGAGGCGCCCCAGTTGTGGCTCATGCGCATCCACCCCTCGCCGCCGCCGCCGAGGCTCCCCTTCACCCACATGTCTCCGACGTCCCCGGCGCCGCCCACGTTCATCACGTACGCGAGGAGCCAGTACGGGTTCCCCTGGAGCGTGAACCGGATCCCGCCCTTGCGCACGCACGGAACCCTGCGGTACATGACGGGGACGATGCCGGCGCGCCAGGCGGCCATCTTCATGAAAGCCGGCTTGGCCAGGTCGAAGTGGGTGCGCGGCGGGTTGCACCACCCGCCGTTGTTGGAGTCCTGCGCCCAGTTGGGCGGGCACAGGTTGGTCGCGGTCACGGTGATCACCGGCGAGCCCTTGTAGCAGTCCGGCGCGCCCACGCACCGTATCTGATAGCACGTGCCGCACCCGTACCCGTCCCGGAACAGCGTTGTGCTCAGCGCCGCCGTGTCCGTGCCATACCCCGTCGCGATTAGGTTGCCGTACCCGCACGCCCCGCCTGCGGAAACGCAAGTATATACATCGATCAGCAATTCAGCATACAGGCATATATATGTATGGCCGAATATTGCCACCGTAGATAACGTGAACGTACCCATCGTCTCTGCCGCGGTCTCGTCGCCGTAGAACGTGGCGTGGGCGGGAGTCCACTGCATGGCCCTGAACCTGGCGTCTGCGGTGGTGGCCACGCCGGCCAGAGAGACGAGGAGGGCCAAGAAGGCCGCGGACGTGTACGCAGCAGAAGCCATCGTTTTTGCTTTGCCTCGCTTTCTTCTGTAAGCTGGATCAACTTCTTTGCTGAGTTCTGCAGAAGATGGCATTGGGCCAGCGGATTTATAGTGAGCAATACGAATGATTGGATCGATCATAGTGGTGGTTAATTAGTCGGTGATTATTGGTGGAGGAACATCGTTTACATCTTAGCACTTCGACGTGCCTGCATGCACTCGCGAATAATCGAAGATCAGGACGGCGTCGCATACGTGCGGGCAAGGAACCGAGCTGTACTCTATTATTCTACCTATTTTTTGCTGGTACGTCGGATTTCATATGTTGGAATTTGGAAATGTGTCTTCTGAATCCTGATCACGACATGTTTGTTTTTAGGGAGAGTTGACAACATGTCAGCATTCTTTCTGTTCATATTAGTTTTTGTTACCCTCAGAAATGCGAGCCTTTATTGTGATCAAAGTACTAAGCATTTATTTTAACATTATATAGTTTTATCTTATTTATCGAGATTAGTCTAGCAAACATTTATATGCATGGATACATTATTGAAGTCGTAGTTATGAGTTATTCTTCTACATAAATATGTGTTCCTAAATAATAATTAAAAATATATATCCAACCGATTCTCATGTCCGGTTTGTCTGGCATTTCCCAATTCCTACTCATATATGAGGTGAAAATAAAGGTGTCCTGACACGGCCCACCCTGGACCACTTTTCTATACAAAAATGTTTCTCTATCCTCACTAGCCATACTATAACATATCAATTTTCCTGATTTTTAAAAACTCTTTAAAATGAAACCTCCTAACAAAATGGTTTGTTAATAAGAATTAAAGAAGCTCAATTTGATTTTCTAAATTTAGTTTTATTAATTAAATTTCATATGAAATATTTAGTTTTTGAATCGTTGGGATGACGTTCATATTTACAAATATATTTTTATGCTTTTGTAGGGGAGAAAACCGCATAAAAAATTACAAAAATTTCTAAATTAAATAAATAAATATTTATTTATTTATTCCTGTCAACCGGACAACCAAGCCCACGGTGAAAACCACGACCCAGCAAGCAACCTGCCACGGTCGTTTGCCGTGTGCCGTTGGCGTCGCCTCTGATTCATTCCGGCACTTGAAAAATTCCTCTAGTGGGCCGGCCCCTTTGGCATATTTTATTATCTGTTTTCCGCATGTTCTTCTTTGTTTTCGTTTTCTTTACTTTTTAGTTTTTTTTTCATTTTTTCGAAAAAACAATCACATGTTGACCGTTGTTCATATTTCAAAATTTAAAATTTTGAAAATTGTTCAGCTTTTGACATTTGTTCAAATTTGAAAATTATTAATATTTTGGAAAGTGCTCGGATTTTGTAAATTGTTCAAAGTTCAAATTCTTTCATATTTGAAAATTGTTCAGATTTGTAAATTGTTGGGATTTAGAAAAACTTTCCGATTTTTTAAATTGTTCAAAGTTAAAATTTGTATAGATTCAAATATTATTCAGATTTGAAATTTTTTGAGATTTTTAAAATTCAGATTTTGAGAAAATACAAGATTTTAAAAAATATTCACAATTGAGAGTTGTCGAGACTTTAAAATTATATTCAGCTTTTTAAAATAATGTAACACAATTAATAGTACCTTTGATATAGGGATGCTCCAAATTCGGCCCATGAAGGCTATGTACATGAGTTCGTACGTGTTTCCTCGCTAGCTGCGGATCGCGTGGCAGAGAGTTGTCCACCACAAATTCTTAAACATATCGGTCCCTACGCGTCTAGTGTTCAGTTAGTCGAGCGAACCGAGTCGGGAGTGATCTTGAACCATCCGAAATCCGTGCTATTCTCATATTTTTGAACTTAGCCCCTACATAAATTCTAGAACCGCAACCCTCCTTGTCCGAATCTCGGAATCCTGAGACTTAATCAAAGTTTTGAATCTTCTCGCTTGAGGCCTCAGATCATGAGAATATATTTCAATGCCAATAAATATCATCAAGTTTCATGCACCTTACTTATCGAATTTTGAGTTCTTGTTGTCATATCTCCTAGAGTAAATCTCATATCTACTCGAGTTCTTTCCACCAAATTAAATTATTTGAATAGTAGATTTGGTATTTCCCCCTACTTTCTTGTCAAAATTATCTCTCAGTTGAGCTTGTTGGTGTCTTTCACTCCAAGGCAAGGCTATTTTGAAGCCATTTGGTGCAGTAGAAGACAAAGGTATACTCAGTTCTCGTATAAAAAACACTCATCAAAACACAGGTGTTCTTGTTCCATTGGACAAGATCCACCACTGTTGTCATAAATCCAAATCAAAATCTTGGAAATTCAGATTCATCCGGAGGTCTGACGTGAGAACATCTTTACTTTACACTTTTTCTTTTTTTGTAACCCATAGACCATATACATCTTTGATAGGAATCACGGGCCATGTCATCTACAATAAAGGAAATTGGATCTATTTCTATTTTCAAAACCGTAGTTTCAATCTTTCATCTATCTAAACCCTAAATCATGTAGACAACATCTACTTGGTTATCTTCACCGTGAATACTTTGGTAGACTTGTGCCCCAACCTATCTTTAGACTACACCAAACCCTAACCGATGTATTGTACTCTAGTACCATGGACATCATCACCATTCAAGAATGTCGATAGAGAAAACAACCGAACCTTCTTCTCTTGACACAACCATCGACGACTCACCAGAAGTAGTGTTCGCTATCTTCCGTCGATCTTTCTCCATCATGTAGAACGAAGTGAAGACCCTCGCTATACAAACTATCGGCATATCTACAATTTCAAACACCACCACCGCCATGCACACGTTCATCTAGGCACGTGTGTTGCCGCTGAGACACTATGGTGCCAGTGCCACACCACAGTGCGCCACTAAGAGAAACAACGAGACGACGTTGCTACACCTTGGCTATTGTAAAAATGCCGAAAAGAATCTACGACACGTCCACAATCGACTCTCTAGCCGATGAAACTTAAAAACAATACCCCCCCCCCCCCCTTCCCCCCACCCAAAAGAGATCCACTAGTGCCGCTGTCGTTCTATTCGGAATATCCGGATCTAAGATATCTCCTGGGCCGCCAATGGAAGGATAGAGTTGAATCGATGTTGCCGGCTCTATAGGTTTTCTTGTGTTATGTTTTAATGCCAGTTCTGTAGGTTTTCTTTTTCCCCCATAATATAAACACCAAAACCCTGAGCTGGCACCATTGGAAAAAGGTTGTTTCTGTAATATAGAAGCTTGTATCTCTTCAGATAGCACGCCAATACGGAAACTGATCCGACTTGTCCTTCTCGCGTGCAAGTACAGAACCTGCTAGCTGTTCTATGCTAATGCCCGACGAAAACGTCGTCTACATCATCCGTACGGTCGCCAGCTCCGTCCACCTAGCGATGCTCTTGCCAAGGGATTAACTGCTTAAATGATATCCACAAGGCAATGCTCTTGTTTGATTAGTTTCTACTCCTTCCGTTTCAAATATAAAATGTTTTAGTATCTGTCCACATGGTTAGCACTTAGCAGCTGTTGCAAGGCGAAACCTCAAATGTATTAACGCGACTCTAGCTTCAACGCCACTGCTAAACTGTAAGGTTAACTGAAACTGAAGTCATGTTCAATAATCTGACGACAGTGGTACATATAGGCTGTTTGACAGCAGTTACAGAGATCGTGTGCAAGGGACGTGCACAGGTCATGCGTTAGTGGCTACAATATAGCTAAGACTAAGTCCAACAGATCATTAGCTTAACATCCCCCCGCAGTCACAGCGTCGACCGGCAAGATGCTGAGACTGGAGCGAAAGTCGTTGAAGATTGCAGTGGATAGGCCCTTGGTAAAAATGTCTGCAAACTAGGAAGTAGTAGGAACATGCAACACTCTGACTTCACCCAAAGCCACCTTCTCGCGCACAAAGTGGATATCAATTTCGATGTGCTTTGTCCTGCGATGCTGCACAGGATTTGCTGACATGTAGCACGCAGAGACATTGTCGCAGTAAACGATGGTGGCCTGCTGGATTGGTTGATGGAGCTCCTGCAGCAACTGGCGAAGCCAGATTGTTTCAGCAACAGCGTGCGCCACGGCTCTGTACTCAGCTTCAGCGGAGGAGCGTGAAACCGTCATCTGCCACTTCGAGGACCAGGACACCAGATTTTCACCTAGAAAAACACAGAAACCAGAGGTGGATCGTCGAGTATCGGGGCAACCCGCCCAATCTGCATCTGAATAAGCTGTCATAGTTAATTGTTGGGATTTGGTGAGGTGAAGGCCATGGTTGTTTGTTCCTTTTAGATATCTGAGGATGCGTTTGATGTGTGTCAAGTGTTCTTCTTTAGGGTCATGCATGAATAGACAGGCTTGCTGGACGGTGTATGCTATGTCTGGTCGGGTGATGGTGGCATACTGCAGGGCACCGGCCAGGCTACGATAAAAGGATGGATCTCCTACAGGTGTACCTTGAGAGGATAGTTTGCATGTGGTCTCAGCAGGTGTGCGAGCTGTGTGACAGTCCTGCATGCCAGCCTTGGCGATGATCTCAGAGATATATTGTTGTTGAGAAAGAAATAACCCAGAGGCAGAGCGAGTCACTGAGATGCCTAAGAAATGATTTAGAGCTCCCAAGTCTTTCATGGTAAATTCAGAGTTGAGCGAGGAGATTACATGATGAAGAAAATCTTTGCTAGAAGCAGTTAGGATGATGTCATCGACATATAGAAGAAGGTAGGCAGTGTGGTTGTTTTGATGATAAATGAAAAGCGAGTTGTCTGAGCTGGATGGTAGAAAGCCTACAGTCTTGATGAATGTTGCAAATCTCTGAAACCAAGCTCGCGGAGCCTGTTTGAGGCCATATAAAGACTTTTTGAGTAAGCATACATGTTGTGGAAGGGTGGTGTCCTCGAAACCCTGTGGTTGTTGGCAGTAGACAGTTTCTTTTAGTGTGCCATGAAGGAAAGCATTGGAAACATCCAGTTGATGGATGGGCCAGTCAGAGGAGATGGCAAGGGACAGAACAACTCTGATGGTGCTAGGTTTCACAACTGGTGAGAAGGTGTCATCATAGTCGAGGCCTGCTTGCTGGGTAAAGCCTCTACATACCCAGCGAGCTTTATATCTAGAAAGGGTGCCATCTGAATTATACTTGTGGCGAAACACCCATTTGCCCGAGACAACATTTGCGTTGGATGGCTTGGGTACGAGCTCCCATGTTGAGTTTTGGAGGAGGGCATCATATTCCTCACGCATGGCTACCTTCCAGTTATTATCTAGTAGGGCAGAGCGATAAGATGAGGGCAAAGGAGAAACAGAGGTGGTGGTAGCGCTGAGGTTGAGACGTCGGGCAGGGAGACGATAGCCATCCTTGGCACGAGTTAGCATCTTATGAGGATTACATGGGGCAGCAACAGGAATGGCATGTGGAGGCATTGGTTTAGGTGTGAAGGGAGAAACCTGGGAAGAGGAGGAAGAGCTGTTGGTCTGAGCAGAGTCAGGAGTGGTAGGACATGATGATGGAGGGGTTGAGTCTGGTGTTGGCTGGATGGGATCATGGGTGTTGTGTGGTGGAGGAGAATGTAGTGGAGAGGATAGAAAAATCGGGGAATGAAGAGAAGATGGAGTGGACAGTGGCGGCGGAAGCGTCTTGGTGAGTTTGGCAAATGGAAATGATGTTTCATCAAAAGTAACGTGCCTGGAGATTAGTACACGACCAGAGATTGGGTCGAGGCAACGATAACCACGATGTTCACTAGGATAGCCAAGAAAAATACATGGAATGGAGCGAGGGGCTAATTTGTGTGGAGTAGTGGCGCTGATATTTGGATAACAGAGGCAGCCAAAAACCTTTAAAGTTTCATATGATGGAGCTTGGTGATAAAGGGAAAAGAATGGAGTTGTGTGAGGTTGTTTGTTAGTTGGCCGGATGTTTAGAAGGTATGTTGTGGTTCTTAGAGCTTCAGCCCAGTAAACAGGGGGCATAGAAGCTTGGAGGAGAAGTGTGCGCAAAATGTCATTTATGGTGCGTAGGGCTCTCTCAGCTTTGCCATTCTGTGGTGATGTGTATGGGCAGGAAAAACGGAGGACTACACCGTGGGACTGAAAGAATTGTCTGTTGGCTAGGTTGTCAAATTCTCTACCATTATCACACTGAAGAAACTTGAGAGGAGTGGTGAAATGAGTGGAGATATAGGCATGAAATTTGGTAAACACAGAATGCACATCAGACTTGGCACGTAAAGGGAAAGTCAATATATAGTGTGTGTAATCAAGAAGGAGTACAAGATAGTATTTGTAGCCTGACACACTAGTGATAGGAGAAGTCCAGACATCGCAATGCATCAACTCAAAAGGAGTTGAAGTAGATGTTACGGAAGAAGTAAAAGGCAATCTAACATGCTTTCCACGTTGACAGGCATCACAGAGAGCCGGTTCATGGTCAGCTTTACAGCTAGGAATGGAAAATTCAGAAAGTAAACTAGATACAATGGCTGGATTTGGATGGCCTAATCGCCGATGCCACAGATTGACAGAGGCGATAAATGTAGCTGCACTGGTAGGGGTGGAAGCATCCTGGAAGGTGTACAAGTCACCAAGACTATTGCACCGAGCGATCACTGCTTGTGTGGCCAGATCCTTCACAGTGAAACCAAAAGGATCAAACTCAATAGAAACCCAATTGTCAGTGGTTAGTTTTCGAACAGAAATAAGATTTTGAACTAGATTGGGAGCGACTAGGATATCTTTAAGAGCTAGAAGTTTATTTGCAGAGTTAATGTGAGATTGGCCAATGTGAGTAACAGGAATGAGGGAGCCATTTCCTACGGTGATGGGTGGGATCGAATTTGTGGGTGTTAACTTTGACAGCAAATTCAGATTGGCAGACATGTGAGCGGACGCACCTGAGTCAACGATCCAGCCGCCGTCGCCGTGAATGGTGAAGTTGTTCATGGCCTGCAGGAAGGAGGCCTGGTCCCATTGTGCAGGTGGCGCAGGTGGTGGAGCCGTCGAGGAAGGAGCGTGCTGAGCTTGTCCCGGTGGGAGCTGGTACGGCGAGGAAAGCTGGGGCGGAGCTGGGGCGAGCTGGTACGGTGTCGCTGGAGCTTGATACCCGGGATGCGCCATTGGTGCTTGGTACGCAGGGACGAGCTGCTGTTGCGGTGCTTGGGGCGAGTAGGAGGCGTACGCTTGCGGTGGTGGGCGCCCAAGGAGGCCAGGTCCGCTAGTTGGACGATGAGGAGCTGTTGTTTGGAGCCAGGGCGGAGCAGGTCCTGTCTGTGTAGGCCACGACATGGCACCAACTCCTGCAGGTGGTTGCCATGGGACCTGCCAGGCCTGAACAAGGCCGGTCCATGGATCAGTTGTCGGGCGCCATGCTGATGCCGGTGCAGAGGTTGAAGGAGCGCTGGGAGCGGAGTTGCCGCCCGTGTAGCTGCTGCTAGCGTCGGAGGCGTTCTTGTGCTGGAAGCCAGGAATTGGGTTCTTCCCCTTGTAGTTGGGGCTGACGCCGGCATGTCGTGGCTGCCAGGCTGGGCGCGGAGGTGGTTGAGCCGGTGGAGGCGGTGGTGGTGCAGAGCCGCTGGTGCCGGAGCCGTGAGTTTTGGAGTAGAACAGTTGCGGCTGGGAAGTCGTCGACGTCTCCTGGCCGTCCTCCAATTTGAGCATGGACCGCACCTCAGCGAAAGAGGGCGGCGGACGGAGAATGGGGATTACTGACCGCAGGTTGGCGAATTTGTTGGTGATGCCGGCAAGGAGGGTGGTGATGAGCGTGCGGTCGGTGACGGAGACGCCGAGCTCGCGTAGTTCGTCCGCAATCGCCTTGAGGCGCTGGCAGTAGTGGCCAACAGGTTCGTCGCGCTGGCGAATGGTCCGCATCGCCGTCTCCAGGTGCTGAATGCGGGCGTCGCGGTTGTCCTGGAACAGGTTCTGCAGCTCATCCCAGACGACGGCGGCCGTGGCGTCCTTGGGTAGGAGACTGAAGAGCTCTGACGAAATGCGCGTGTAGAGCCACTGCAAGATCGCGAAGTCGTCTTTGACCCAGATCGGGTCATCCATGGCGGGCGGCACGGTGAGGTCGATGTGCCCGCGAAGACCGCATCGGCCGAGGTGGACGGTGAACAGGTGGCGCCAGTGGTAGTAGTTGTGCGCGGCGAGGTCGAGGACGAGCGGGATGAACGGAGAGACATCGGTGATGGTGTCGCTGATGGAGGCTGGGGCTAGAAGAGTAGCAGAAGGGACGGGGTTGGTTAGGATTTGGGACCTTGGGGTTGGGAGATGGCCGAGAGGGCCTAGGTGAGTGTTGTCTCCGCCGGCGGCAGGTTGCTCGGCGGCAGGGGCCATCGGGCCGAAGGAGGAAGAAGGGATTTACCCAGGGGGTGTCTGATACCATGCTAAACTGTAAGGTTAACTGAAACTGAAGTCATGTTCAATAATCTGACGACAATGGTACATATAGGCTGTTTGACAGCAGTTACAGAGATCGTGTGCAGGGGACGTGCACAGGTCATGCGTTAGTGGCTACAATATAGCTAAGACTAAGTCCAACAGATCATTAGCTTAACAGCCACCTCCAAAGTCCAAACCGTCACGTACTATAAGATCCGAATGAAAAAAACACGAACGATCGACAACCGTTGTCATCAGATACTCTCAGAGCAAGAGATGAGTTTGTCAGGTTCTTCTTTTCTTTATTTCTCCCATCAGTTCAGTGGAGTGAAAATGGTACGGATTATTTTCGACCGACCGACCGAAGGTACACAAGGTAAATACGGATTTGATCGGATAGTTGACGGATACGGTCATGGATACGGTTAGCAATCCACGGATACGGAAAATGATATGGTTTTACTAATATTCGTCTATTTTTGAAGATATACCATATTTCACGGTTATATCTGACGATTATCCGGTGAAATATCCGTCAACTAATACCTCAAACCTCATGTGACCGAGTTTTACGCAAGATGAAACTTATGTACTTACATAACTCCGCCCAAATCTTGTCAAGTCACTACCATGTTTGTAAATCACATTTGTTGGAGGCGCCCTTAGACCATAATAGATAAAACATAAGTAGCCACTTGGAAAGATAAGTATGAGTTGCTAGAACATTTTTGGTCACAATATATAAATTTAATTTGGAGTAAGTTGGCTGATAGTATTTGATATATGTTAGTCCTATGTTCAGTACGACATCCGACAAAATGTGTATCCGCAGTCGAACCATATTCGTCCCGTATTCAATCCATATTCGTAACTGACATGATCCGATTCCGTATTCGTATCCGCACACTATCCGCTCTGACTCCATTTCTAAAAAAAAATATGGTTATGGACATGGTTTTACTACTATTCGACAGTATCCGCTCCGTTTTTACCCCTGGTTGGAGGGTTCTGTTCAATATTTAACAACCTCATCTTTATGTGCTTAAGAAAAAAGATTAACTGATTGAAGGTTAATTTAGCTGAAAGTTTTGCTAAAAAAATAATTTAGCTGAAAAGCTGGCAGGCACGTGTTTGATCCGTACGTACGTAATGTGTCTTGTTCCCTGTTTCGGCCATATATAGCGGTATCATAGACTGACGTGGTCCAAGCTCTTGATCTTTTGGTTTGGCTCACGTAGCCACGTAACCTAAGTGGCCACACGGCCGCCATGTGCTGCCGTGCAATTGCACCGGCCGTCGATAATCAGTTCGTAATTTTGTCAGCAGAAAAACTAACAAGTCGCCATATGTACCCTCTTTGATGGGGCAGAATTATTCTCACCGGGGTCACGACTAACGAGTCGCTGATTCGCCAACTTAGTTTGGAAACGAGCAAGTTTTCGAAGCCTCGTGACCAGGATCAAGTCCAATTTTGATGAAATGAGGGGAAAACAGTGTTTGAAATCCATATCCCGATCATTCCCACCCAGAAATATGGAATTCTGATCTAGTCGAATCTAGACATGTTTGTCTAATGATTAAACGGGTGTGTATGTCATATTTATTTCATATCTCAATTCATCTCACCATGTCTAGAAAAACAGGGGAGAACAAACGTGAAAAAAACGTGACGTACACAAGGAGACAATCGAATGGGGAGGGGCAACAGACGGTCGGGATGGGTGGGGAGTAGGGGGGAGACTATGCTCGGCTGGGTGGTTGTTGCCACGTACGAGCGTACTTGTTTGGGTGTCAGGTGGCTACCTCCATTCAGAAGTAGCGTCCGTATGAGAAAGGCCGAGGGTGATTGCAAATACTGTTGTGAGGGCCCGTGCTAGTTTGATGTTAGTTTACGACTGTGGATTGTCGTTGCATGTCGTCTCGATGGAGGATTAGTACGGTGACTTGATAGCGTCACGCTATCACTGGTGGTCACGCCATGGAGGTCGGTCTCACTAACACTGTTGGAAGATGTGTGTGGGAGACGAGGAGGGTGCAACTAGAATTAGGGAAGAAGATGAATATGACATGGGAAAAAATGTAGTCATCGAGAGTCATGATTTTAAATTTTATTTTTCACCTAAATGTAGATCAAAGGTTCAGTTTAGACTGAAATTTCATATTTCAGGTTTATAGTAAACGTTAGGGATTTCAACTTCAAGATTTGATTTGTCAAACCTCTATCAGTTTATAAAGTTTTAAAATGGACCTTTTCCATTAAGAGGTCATTTAGCTCCCATTATTTTCATGAAATTCATTTCAGATTTTATTTTTTCGATAAAGGGAGCTTTCTTACTTAAAGAGTTTTAAGCATTACACTCGACCTGTGAATAACGAAGATTAATTAAAAAGTTTAAGCACTTCACGTTATTTTATACTGTATCATTGTTATCAAATAAAATGAAATGATGAGTGTCAAATGAGGTCTAAAGAAATTCCAGTCCACCCTGCTTGACACGTTAAACCCCTCGAAATCGTGGGCAGTTACCTCGCTGTCCAAGCTCGTTGAAGCCGCCGTAAATGGGCTGGGGCGGAGCATCCGCATACGTTCCCGCGCTTCTATTTCGGCAGTTGCTGGAGTGGGTCAAACTCGCAAGTCACCACGCCACGCCACGTCCCCATCAATCAACCGTCCGTCGGACTCCACGCGGCGAAGCAAACTAAACCATCTCATTCTCATCCATGGCAGCTGCCTCCATGGCTCCATCCACTTGAACTTGAACTTGAACGAACCACCTCCCCTGGCCGTCCCGTCAGGCCTTAAAACTATCCGACCACCGAACCCAACTGCCCGATCACCACAGCTCGATCCATCGCAGAGTCCATCTGTCGTCCGCTGTCCCACTCCTACGTACGTGCTTTCCACTGGCCGCCGGCGGGGCCGTTGCTGCTGCTGCTGGTAGTAGCCGGCCGCGGGCGACATGGAGAAGAAGCTTCCCTTGGCGCTGGCGCAGAAGCACGGCGCCGGGGAGCCCATGTGGGCGCGGCCCTGGCGGTGGGCCAAGACGGCCTTCTTCCTCGTCGCCATGCTCGCCTCGCTCCTGCTCGTCTGCGCGCCGCCCCTGCTCGTCATCCTCCTCGACCTCGCCCTCCCGCCCGCGCTCCTCTCCGCGCACCTCCGCGCCGACCCACCGTACCCGTCCTTCCTCCCGGCCGTGCTCGACCAGGCCCGGCAGTTCGACTTCCGTTCCTCCCTCGTCGACATCCCCGCCGTCTGCGCCGCGCGCGCCCTGCTCATCCTATGTGAGTTCCTTCCTTCCTTCCCAAATCGCTTTACTCGCATTAAATGCCGTTTCGATTTCTTCTCCTCGATCGATCATCAACTGACCGATCATCATGGTGTTCGACGGACGCTCAGGCGCGTACGCGGCGTGCGGGGGAGCCGGCGCCTACTTGTGGGTGGTGGTGCCGACCGTCGCGGCGTCCGTGTCCTACGTGCTAGTCAAGGCCGCCGCCGTGCTACCGTGCGGCGTCGCGCTGCCGCAAGGGAAGGAGGCACCGGAGCCCATGCTGTTGCTGTCCCTGTCGCTCGCGGCCGCGCACCTCGCCGTGGCCTACCGGACCAGCTGCCGCGAGCGCCGCCGTCTGCTCGTCTACAGGATCGACGTCGAGGCCGTGAGTACTCGCGCTCTTCCCATCCACTTTCTCCTCTGCAAATTGCGCCCATCTTTGGGTTTATCGTATCATACCGAGTTGTCGTCTGTGCTTTCGGTGAGAAAGAGGAACCAGATACGATTCCCTCGCCAACTCATCAACGCCTAGCTGTCCATCATTTGTTCCTAACTAAAAAAAGAGTTTTACGTTGTGCGGAACTACCTGAAAGCATGATTACCCTAACAAGCTATCAATAAAATGAATTTCCGCGCTTTGCTCCTGACGAGAAAAGGAGTTTTTTTTTTACTGAACCACCATCTGAAAGATAATCTTTTGTGCAGGTACGGCTGAAGGGAGGCCACCAAACACCCAAAGGGCTGAAGCAGTGTAGCGTCTGACATATTATTGTGAACTTCTGATCCGTAAAATAGATGTACTAGGCCGTGTGGCGTAACCTGTAGAGATTTAGGCGTCAGGAAGATATTTCTTCGTAGCCAATTTTTTTTGTCAAAGTCTGCTTTGTGAGGTGCATTTCGACAGTAAGATGTAAGTGAAGACAGATACTGTAAATATGGAGCAGTTGTGCTTCGTTCGGCCTCCTCCCATGCAATGAAATGCAGGACGAGCCGTGTGTAGCCATATGTTGTTCCTGAGCTTACTTTTCCTTCTGTTGAAGACCTAGTTACAGCAGTCATGTCTTCTTCTAGAAACCAAGTGCTCCTCCAATTTCAGGCACGAAGAAAATCCAGTGCTGTGCCCAACATATTCAGTGCTGTGCCCAACATGTTGGAACGCAATTTCGTTTTCAGCACAGAAGTCTCGGAAACACGGC
Source organism: Poa annua (assembly GCA_026929855.1). Lineage (NCBI taxonomy): Eukaryota > Viridiplantae > Streptophyta > Magnoliopsida > Poales > Poaceae > Poa > Poa annua. The sequence continues at coordinate 68,866,872 of CM049431.1, read as the reverse complement.
GCAGACCTGATTTTTCAACTGTCTGCTGCTAAAGCTTCATACAGAACTAGTCCATGACAAAATCTGAAGAAAACACATGTGTTTCTGAAGCCAGCAACATGTCGTTTGTTATTGATCTGAAGTTTTGATCTTTCCTCTGGTTTGCCAATTGTGACTATACAGTTCAGAGACAAGAAAGTTTTTTCAAGCCGGCTAGACCTATTTGCCGGCGTCACATCGGGGCAGCCTGATTAGCTGAGGCCAAATGTATGTCGTCCGTCGTGGGAGGGTTGGGCACGGCGTTTTTATCGGTGGCCGCCGTGGCCACAGGACGTGGTGCCTACCTACGAAGCTACAAGGAGAAGTGGGGTTCCTTTGCCAAGCACGTCTTTCTACCAGTTGCACGGTTTAATACGCGCACATCAGGTTGGAGGCGCTCTAATCTATGCTGTTTGTACTAATCATGTTTTTTAATATAAGATGTTTTAACTTTTTCCACATTCACATATTCAAACTTATATCTAGATATGTTTTAGTATCCATATTCACTCATTTTTATATGTACCTAAACAACATATGCAATAGCCAAACATTTTATATTAAAAAATAGAGGCAGTAGGTCGCAGCCCTTACATGCCAAACAATGTAACAATAAGTCCGTTGGTTGGTCGAGCGAGGCGCCATCTCATGCTCGCAAAACATCAAAAAAATTGCCTGAGGTGCACGCTCAATTCAGTTGTTGTAGCCATGTCGAGACGAGCGCGAGAGGAGTGGGGGAGCGTATGCAGGGAGATGAAAAATTGGTGGCGCAGAACCTAGTCTCACCAAATTTTCATCACCAATAGGTCGTGGCCCCGTCTCTCATGGCGGTAAGCACAATTGAAACTTGGCTATCATATGTTGTTATGCTAGGTGTACGGCTGCGCTCGTAGCTTGATTTCACCGTTAATTCTACAACTTTGATTTCGCATGCACATATGTTGCTTATCATTCTGGCAGCATCACTCATAGTTCTGATGTTGTTTATCCGAGACCAGGAGAGATTGGTATATCTGAACTACATCTACAACCTCAACGATATGTAGAGGTTGTGAACATGCTTGAAATGAGTAGAGTCGCTTTTTTCCTAGCTTATGAAGACGTTTAGGGAGAGGGCGATGTTATAACATAGTATACACACCTATGTGAAAGAGCAAGTATCAAAGCTCTTTCATGTTGTAGATCATAATAACCAGACTTTCAGGGTAATTTACTACAATTCATGAGATCCAAGGGCACAATATTCCACTATTTGAACAAAGTCTTATACATGGTTGGAGAACTCGGAGTAGAGATGATCAAGTCATCATTTTGTCAAACTCCACTGAATATATAAAGCAACCATAGAGGGTATCCATATTTCAAGGTCAGCAAATCAAATATTTACTTCATGTCATGACATTGTTGTATTGCTGCAAAATATAACATTTTGTTCCCGTCATCACATGATTGTATCCATGCAATTGACAATACTCATGAGACTGCTAGAGTGCGGAGGTCATAGCCTACCGCATACATGGGTACAAAGCACTACACACCAGGGACAGTGTGCTTGCTACCCTTGATTTTAATATGAAGTTCACATATGTGCTAGTTTGTTGGGAAGGATCAGCCCATGATGCAAACATCCTGGCTAACAACATAGCTCGATCTGATAAGATCAATACTCTAGATGGCAAGTTTTACCTAGGGAAGCTGCATATACATGTCGTCTTGGTGTTTTTCAACCCTTGAAAAAAAACCAGCTACCCTCTTAATGAGTTCTCTGCAAGACACTAGTTTAAATTTACGCTGGGAGGGAATTTGTTGCTTGGAATAACAGTTTAAGACCCTTAATCAGAAGTCATTCCATCTTCTCACCATCTATGTTAATTTTTTTTTTGCATGTTGCATTCTTTGTAACGACAGTATAGATCGTAGTGTTTGGTATTCATGAGTTTATCCTAGAAGAGAGTGATATGACGTCTGACTTTGGTCATGACTAGGATCATGGTGTCGAATATCATGATAATGCATTTTGGAAGTCCCAAAGGATGGAGAGGGCATATATAATGTGGGGCATATATGATGTGGGTAGATAGAGATAACAACTGGATCTGAAGAAAGAAGGAGGAGACGAAGAAGATTGTGAACTTTCCCCTTATCACTACTGAATAACTTCCCCATGAAACCATATGATTGTATTATGTTTTTTTATTGCATCCTATAAACCGCATAGAGTTGATGGAAACCTACCATTTTGGTGCATATTCTATCTAATTATATCAAAGTTATTTTGAGAGTGGATATTCCGATGACGATCACATAAATTCTTCGGTCAATAACTCAATATTTGGCAGACTATAATTCTACCCTATGTTTGGTCTATTGGGTGTTCATGAATTAAAGGTAACTTTGATTCAAATGTTTTCATTTCAATTTTTTAGGGATTAACATCATTAGGATTTTTCCTATGCAGCTTGTTTGATTCATTAGAACAAAATTTTAAACCTCATGAAATTTTTTAAAACACCGTGAACATTGTCAACTCTACACATTTTATCTCAACTTTCGAATATTCTTACAAATAAAAACATAAAATTCAAAAAATAAATCAAATAAAATCAGACAATAATATAATAAAAAGAAGAAAAAGGAAACAGAAAAATCAAAACATAAGAAAATAACTAAAGCAAGAATTGCCCATTGGGCTGGCCCAGGCACGCAGGCTAGTGGCTGATGTCCACTAGTTGGCGCTAGCTGCCCCGGCCTGTCCACAGTGGTCTGCTGTGCGGCGTTGCTATCTGCCGCTTTGGAACTGAAGCTTGAACCGGAGGTTGACACAATATCTAGGTGGGCTCTGGGGCCTGTGAAACAGACGTATAACAAGAAACCATCCTTCTCAAAAATAAAAAAACCATCACATGGTCTCCTGCAGGATCATCTTCGTGGAAGCATTGCCGAGGTTGTACCAAAGTGCTTCAGTCTTTGTGCTTAGTTGCACGGCTGATTAATTTCCCCGTACGTTTGAGATTAGCCACACGTGGGTTGGAGCATGGGCCAATTTAACATGCTTTCATCCTACGACACACATTCATCACCATCACCGGTGCCAGGAACTGTACACCGGTGAGACAAAAATAGTGCACATGATGGACTCTCCATGAAGGGTTTTGCGGAGGATTAAATCGATGCATCTCTTGTCAAGTGTAACATCCCAGAACTTAGGGTCTAGAAATAGAGTTGACACAAGAGTGTGCATTGCATTCATGCATCAGAAAATCCGGATAATTCTCGCGCATTAATTTTTCAAAACACTAAGTGATTGAAGTTTCACTTGAGTTGGTGGAATTGAAGTAGATCATCAACTTGAGCGTTATAAACTTCGAGATGATCTCGGCTTAAACCTTATTTTGGGGTAAAGAGTTACACGATGAGAGGTTACACCAAAGAAAACAAAACTTGTTACATCTAAACAATATTTAAGAGTTAATGACCAGGACAACTATTCTTAGTTATTCTCTGATCATCTATTCTTATCAATTGTGCTAGACATATTTCTAGTACCTGGAAACCATGACATTCTTGGAGACCAATTGAATTACCTAAAGCTTAACCCAAATCTTCCACTTTTATCTTGATATCATATTTCCTTATCTCCTAATCTCGAAGGCATCAACAAGAGGAGATATCGAGAAGGGAAGAAGTACAACAAGAAGACATAGAGAAGCATTCATTTGATGGACAAAGAAGTGTTATGCCAATCTATCATGAAGAACTGGAACTCTTACATCCTAATCCATCCATGTTAATACCTCTGGAAATGATATGACATTACAATGTTAGTGTTATATAGGAATAGGTTGATAACAAGCTTTGCAACCTTGTTGACAACTCATTATGGTATGCACATACAATGGAGTGCCATATACACATGTATAGAAGGATAGATCATCCAGTACATCAAGTTCTTTGATGTCATAAAATACACATACATTCACATACCACCAACCAAGAAAGTTGGTTTGGTTAAATTGAATTCTCCTCACCACAAGGGTGAGACAAGTGATGTTGGAAATTCAATACAGGACAAGAAGAACTTGTCTTGAATATCTACTTCTTGTTCAAAAGGATCAATGCCAAAGTAAAGTCACATATGGATTTATGGTGTTTCTCCAAGGGGATCTTAACCAAAGAGAAAGTAATGCCAAATCGTAAGTGTGTATAATCAATATACATATCTCAGAGCCACATGTATCATCCCTCAAGACCATGTGAATGAAGAATCATATAAGAGAGGAGCCACAAGATCACTAATGGAAAATCATCCATTGCTTGAACCGAGAATTCATTCTCAATAAAAGATAATCTTGGACATATGGCAAATTAATCATCTGGAAGCATTAGTTGATATATGTTCAAGAATACCCATTTCACAAACTCAAGTATATCTATTATTAGATATATTCCTAATAGATTAACTATATCAAGAAAGAATGTATCCTTCTTACTCCATCTTAACTGGGGAATGAAAGGAGAAGAAGTCTAAACTCATCATCTTATCACCATAAGACCTAACCTTAGGCAGGAATTCTTATCTTGTGCTCTCATAAACAATTGATCATGTTCTCACATGATTTATTTGTTAAGGATCACAAATAAAAGCCATTTGGCAATCTTACATGCTTAGCATGGATTTGACATAAAGCATTGTGTATACTCTTCTTAGGAATCACAATGACCCTTTTTGTTATTTCCATCAAACCATAATTTGGTGTGGTATAAAATACTTAAATCACCATACCACCAATTGGTGTAATCCAAAATTTCAATATTTTAAAATCCATAACCTAGATCATTTTATAAGTTGACGGAAACAAATTAGAAATAAATAAATAAATAAGGCCATAGAAATGATTTCACATGGTTATAATGCACCATAAAACAAATAAGTGAAAACCATGAATAGAAACAAATTGGATAATTATTTTATCCAAAGTCTTTTAACCAAAATCTCAAATGAACTTAATTGGAATTATAACAAAGAAAATATTTCGATGTGCGTAATATGAACTACCAAAAATTATTTAAGTAAAAGACATTAATATAGCAAGTGGTCCAAATTCACTTTATGAGATAAAAGAATTCAAAACACACCAAATATTCAAAATATATCAAATATAAAAATGTCTTAATGTAAATAAACATTTTATTTCAAATATAAACTTCTCTGTACTTGTTTGCAAGTTTCAGAATCTAAAACAGATCCAAAAAACATAAACCAGGGGCCTGTTTACACTGGTTTTGTAATTTCCTGGAAACCCAGGGGGTTATCTGTAAAATTTCCTTTTCCTTTCCCTTTCTTCTTCCTCTCGCCAGAAAGCAGAGCGCTGTGTCGCCGCCTCCGAGCTGCCGTGCTCCATTTCCCTGCCTCCCGCGCGGATAAGGAGGTCCTGGAGGAGCCGTCCGCATCTCTCTCGTCCCTCACTCGTGCCCATCTCTTTCTTCCTCTCTCTGCTTCTCTCCCAAAAACCCTAACCCTAGCTTTTCGGGCCGCCGCCGTGCGCCGGCGATTGCCACCGGTTCCGGCCATACCCTACCGTTCTGAGGAGCTAGGAAGCTCCGCCGGGAAGCCCTCTTCCTCCTCCATGAGCAACGCGTCCGGGGAAGCTCGGAAGACCGAGGAATCGCCCATCTTCTTCAACTCCGGCCGCCGGCGTTCATGGATGAGTTCGTCGCCGTCCGGCATCCTAATTCTTCTCCGAGCGCTCCAGCGTCTTCCTGGTGAGCATACGGTCCAGATAGACCTTCTCTTCATCATTCCCGTGCCTTGCTCTAGCCAGCCGCCGTCCGCCGCCGCGCAAAGGGTCGCCGTCGGTTACTCCGATGACCATATGGTCCACCTCGCCGCCCATTAGAGTCCCCGCAATGCACTCGTTCAGCCACGCCACACACCACCCTCCAATTTGCACTGAATCGAGCAAATCGTGCTCAAATCCGTGGCAAGTTCATCGCTGACGTCATGATGACGTCAGCAGCCGAATTAATCATTTCTTTCAATTATTTTCCAAAATGTTTAGTGTATGACATGTGGGACCATCCTGTCAGACTTTTATTCTTTCAGGTAAATCATTTCTGTAATTATTAAAACTATGACATGTGGGCCCAATTCTATTTAATAAATTCAGAAATTGACTTAAATTGAATAAACTTTGTAAATTCATAACTAATTCATTTTAAATCAGAAAAATATAATCTTTATACCAAAATGATCAGAAAAATAAAATCTATATTCTTGTATCATTCTTATTTGTGTTTGAATAAAATTTTAATATAAGAAAATTTGAAATACAAACCACATAACTTGTTTTAAAAATATGAAGTTATTTTGAAATGCTATTCTGGATGCATTTCAAACTTCATTTAAAATATTTCACATACATTCTTTTGAAACTGAAAATATAAATTCAGTATAACATATAATATTCAGAATACAATTATTGCTACTTTAAAATAATATTCTATTTTATTAAATAATAAATAAGTATTATTATCTTAAATTAAAAATAAAAATAAAATAAAAGTATAAGCTTATGAAAGCTATTCTACTACCATTTGGTATTCATTTCAAATACATAAATAATCCAATAACATTTGAAAACTACTAAAGTTTACGTTGTATGAACGCTCCACCTATTTTTTTTCTATATAAATTACTTAACTCATGTTTATTTATAATTGTGAAGTAAAATAAGTAGGAAACAATTTAAAACTATACATAACATCAAGAAAGTAATTTAACTTATTACTCTCCAAACAAAAACAATCTTTTATAAAAACATAACCAAGATTAAACCACAAGATCAGAATGCAAAGTCTTGGGTAAAACACACAAAGAAGAATAATCATATAACTTCCCTTACCCACTTCATTTAATATACACACTTATTTACATTCTCATGTTCTTTAAAAGTTATTCTTTTTGCCATCATATAATAAAACACTAGTACTCTTTAATTAAAGTTCATACATGCTTTCCACCAACATAAGATGAACACAACCTAAAGCAACCATTGAGTGTTTATATGTGATTTTACCTTACCCTTATGCTTAACAGGATACATGAACATTAATGCTAAGCAACTCATCTTGCTTGTGAAGTAAACTTGAACACAAAACAACCCTAAATGAAATCACCCAACACAAATAACACATAATCCTTTAGAATGAGATACGGGGTACTTTGCGATGCATCTCATACTTATGCATTAATCATGCTGCTTCTTTAAACATTAGTCCTTACCGGACCAATGATGTTGTTTCCAGATTTCTCGGAGTTTATATTATATCGAAGACCCTGGCTGCATAATCTTGCAGTCAGAAAGGCAAGTTCATCCCTTTTTTTCATGTCCTCTTGAAGTATTTGATAAGAAACTATTTTCTAAATGTTAGTAATGCATATCACACAAAAAGGGCAGAAAACTTATTTTATAATAATATGACTATGGTTATCCACCAGTGAGGTGGTAATCTCATATGGCTGGCAGATGGGACCACGGTAAGAATGTTGTGGTGGAGGTTCCATTTGCACGGGAAAGTATCACCTAGGACTTAACAACAAGTGTCGCCAGTGATTCTTGCGCCGAATATTACGCGCAACCATGAGATCTGAAATGGGACGGAGAAGTCAGCTGTACCCTTTTTCCTCTCGTATACCAACGGGTGACTAGATCAAAGCCGGGCGGTGTGTAAATCCGCTGAGCTTGAGGTGGCCAGGATAATAACCTCACCTTCGGGTTGTGGCTTCTAGCATCTATTGAAGGTTGGCTTCAGGACTAGGTTGGGACGGTGCCCACGAGTCAGCAAGTTGTAGGTTGGGATGGTTCCCACTAGCTTGCAACTGAAGTAATGGGGGGTGTGCGGGGACGGTGGAAAGGCGCAGTGATTGGCTTGGATTACTGACTGGGCCCCACACCAAGGAAGTGTGGACGAGAAGATCGCCCGGATGTGCAACAAAGTCTTGATCTCTTATGGGTAAAGCAGCGCACCTCTGCAGAGTGTATGAATGTGACATGTTACTCCACGTTCCAGGACGGAACGACGAACGCAGCAGGAAAGGAGGCTCCTCAAAGCCCTAGCCCTGTGACTCCTGACGAGCATAGTCTTCAGAATAAAAGCAACCTTTTAAAGAAATGTTTTCAAAAACTTGTATTAGCCTACGACAATCCATTGTCTGTGGCTGTATTTATGCATCAAACTTCCCACCTTGCATAATGAACTTGCTGGGTAACGCTGTTACTCACCCTTGCTTCCTAAACCCCTGCTAGACCTGAAGAACCACCAGAAGGCAGCACTTTAGGCTATGAAGGCTCTGAAGACGGATAAACTCAAGATACCAAAGAAGGCAACTACATCGAGTTGAAACAATTGAAGGAAGACGGAGGACAAATGAAGGTGTAGTGTAAAATAGGATAGATCTCTAGTCATAGAACCTATCTCTGTAGGCATTGCTATAGTGCAATTGCAAGCCTAGCTGTATTAGAAGTAGGCTTAGTATAGGTTAGTTCCTCCGAGATTTCCATTTGATGTTCTTTCATTAGGGCCTTGCCTCATTGTTTCGAGGAGGTTCTAAAGATCTGCTGTTTTGGATCTTCTGTTTGTAATCTATAGTCATGCCTTGGACCTGCGATGTTTCTGTTGTACCACTCTGATGACGTAACACTGGTGGGCGGTGATCCATTGGTGCTATGTCAACGACTATAGCATACTACACCATGCAGTGGTATGCTGGGTCACCACATCAAGGCACAGTGTGTGGGCACGTCCGAGGGGCCAAAAACCAACCCAAACCAAAAATCCGAATTTAGCGGGTCTGATTCATTTACAGGTTAAGCTTTGGATCATTTTCAACCCTCTTTGTGTGTTCACTAAAATAAGAAACGAGACAGTCCCGATGGTAAACATCGATTTACTGATCGCCGTCCGAAATTGATAGCATAGCATCAATTGTCATGGTCATCATAACTGTTTTTTAGACTTTTCATTATAGCATACGTGTATGTCTCCCATCCTGAACTGCACCTTTCTAGTTCTAATGCGATTTAATTTCCTCAAGACGACCAATTCCATGTATGTATACATATGTATCATAAGTTCGATCCCTGCTATTTTGCATAATCGGAAACATGCGCTAACACACAGCGCTTGCCATTCCCACCATGCATGCTGGAGATGTACAAACATGAGAATTTTTGTATGCAGAATAGCAACATCTCAGTGTGAAACTTGGAACAAAGCAGTGTGATATCAATCAACCCTTGTCGGTCGAATCAATATGGTTCATGTCTTGATGTCACGCCGGAGCAAAGAAAGTTAAGTTTACTGAGTATTCCATAAATGTTTACATTAAGTATTTAAGTGTGAATGAACAAAGTGCCCTACGATTCCATATTTATCATGAAATTCATGGTCGACTCTGCAGTTCGTTGTAGCCATTTTGTTTATCACCTGTTTTTTAATAAATTGGTTGTGTGTATCCTCGATGCCGGCAATGGGTCGGGTATGGCCGGGTTGGCCTATTACATACCCATGCCCATATAACAAATGGGCGAGGGTCTTTGCCAATGACCCTGCCCATGGGTCAGATCTCAGACCCATGCCCGTACCATCGGGTCACCCGACTCATCGGGTCTATAGGAAGCACCTTACATGAGAACACAAACAAGCCCAAATTTGTAACATACACAAGTGCAGTCAGAGGATTCACCTCGTGTCAACAGAGAGTAGGGACGGAGGCGTCGGTGACGGCAGGAGGAGGCTGCAGCGTGCGACGGGGCGGCGGCGTCGGGGACGGAAGGGAGTAGGTGACGACAGGGAGTTGGAGATATTGGCGTTGGGGGATGCAATGATGGTTTCGCTCGGTGGAGGCAGGAGTAGGCAGTCAGGACTTAGGGTCAGCACAAGGGCTTCGCTCGGTGAGGGGAGAGCATCGCTCGGCGAGGTGGTGAGGGAGAGGGATTGCGATTGCGGCTGGGAGGCGGGAGAGTGGGGACTCGACTCGAATCTAGGGTTTGTGTGCTGCTCTTGTCGATGCATTGTGGACTAAATTGGGCTAGGCTATTAGGCTATGCTGAACTATTGGGCTGGGGCACTAGCTGGAGTGGACTAAATTGGTAGTGGGCTATGTCATTTCTTACAACAGGACCCCACATATAAGCTAATCGGGTTGCCCATGGGTAGACATGTCTATCCATACCCTACCCACGACTAATCGGGTCGCCCATGGGCGAGACCCATGGGTGAATATAGTGACCCATACCCTACTCATTAGGGTCGGGTGCCCATGGGTGAAATTGTCGGCTTAAATCTCGTTACCATGTTGGTGGAGAGGTCAAGTCGAACTGATAACTTCTTTTATATTAAGATACAAAAAGTCCTATATACATGGGTGTCCTGGTTAATTTTTTGTTATCTTAAATCTGCCCTGATTCCCCCTCCTGGCCTCCTAGACACGACGACGATGGATATGATAAAACCGTCGATTCAACTATTTCTTCAGGGCAGCTTTTGTACTGCTTTGAGCCTATGCAAACAAGCTAACCAAACCAACAAATTTTGGCCAATATTTGGCCTCTTTGGTTCGCATGGTATGAATATACAGAATAGGAACATTGCAGGGATAGTACTTGGAATTTTACATGAACCCAAAACACATGAGTTGTTTGGTTGCACCGCAGCAAAACAAAAACAAAAAATTTATGTAGGGATTGAGTAAATACCATAACTGTCATGCATTGACATTTAGGATATTTTTCAGGGACTATTTTGAATTGCAGTAAGACTACATAATTTTGGAGGATTATAATCCATAGGATTATTTCTTAACGAAACCCTTTGGATCAAAAGAACCACCCCTCCAAAATTCCTATGCATTGCATGCTGACACCTCTTTTTAGACTCATTAACGTACAATCAAGACGATTATCCTATGTTTATCTTGTCAAATTACCGAGTTTTTCCTACTCATGTGTTTTGTAATCATGTGATTCAAAGAGGTCCTCAAGAGGTCTCAACCTCATGTTAGAAATCTAATACGCTTGTATTGTAGCAAATAAATCCATACAAATTTTGGGGGATTCAATTCCTTGAACCAAATGCATAATATAGAAAAATTCTTCTGAGGTAAAATCCTATGCACTTCCTTGGAAAGTCATTCGAACCAAAGAGGCCAGTAGCCTCTGGAGTGTTCTGACCAAACATGGAAATCATGTGACCACATGAGGCCACATGATTTCCATTACATCACCCAACATTTAAACATCGCAGGATGCCAAAGCACATCACACATCGTAGGATATTCACTCTCCAGCAAACCCTCTATATAAGGGCATATCCATTCGCCCCCCCCCCCCCCAGCGCCCCCTAGGAGGCCTTTTTGGCGCCGGCGGAAGCAAATAGCGTCATTTTTTCACCAGTCGCCCCCTCCCCAGAAGCCCAGTTAGCGCCGTTTCGGTGGAAAATAGCGCCGGCGCCCTCAGGTGAAACCCAGCCCATTGGGTTCGGCTTGGGGGCGCTGGCGGAAAGAAAATCACGCGTGGGCCAGCGCTGTCGGCGAGACACCGCCTACCCCCACACACATGGCTCGCCTTTCCCTCCCTTCCCGGGTCGTCGGCGGAACGCCGCCGTCCCCCACCCCTACCTGCACCGCCACGCCGCCGCCGCCACAACATTTCGATCCACCGCCTGGCCCCGCCACGCCACGCACCGTCGGCGCCGCCCACTCCTCCGCCGCGAAAATGCCTCTGGGGCGTTCTTCAGTGCGAAAGGGCGACCACCTCGCGCGTAAGGTGTTCGGCGAAAAGCCGAGACAACAATGGACTCCGACGAGGTGATACTCGCCGAGCTGCTCGACGAGGAAGATCAGGCGGCCGTCAACGACGAAGAACACCTGCTGATCTTGGCCTCCCTCGCCGGCTTGCTCGCCGAGAATCATGGTGGGCCGCGGCGTGTTGGATCAACAATGGGTCGCCGCAAGAGCAAGCCGAGGCAGCGGTACGAGTGGTATTGCATCCTCTACTCCGACTACTTCGTCGATGATCCCACCCAGGACGCGAAGGTGTTCCGACGCCGTTTCAGGATGAACCGCAAGTTCTTCCTCAAGATCATGCAAGCAATCCGAGAGTTCGACACCTACTTGAAATTGAAGAGGGACTGCACTGGCATGGTAGGGTTTACCTCTATTCAGAAGTGGACGATGGCTATGAGGCCCATGAGGTTGCTTGCATACAATGCTCCTGCTGAAGGGGATCGGGTGCAGAAAACAATAATTTTCCTAACAACGATATCCCTAAAACATGCCAAGATCTAATCTAAGCAGATATAGTAGTACGGACGGAGATCGGAATACATACCCTTGTACACCGAAAGCGGGGATTACGTTCCCGCACAAACGTTGTCGATGAAGACCAACGAAGCCGACCTCAAGGTCGTGCAGAGGAAGCAGACCTCCGAGCACCGCTAGCGTAGCACCTCGCAGGGCGTTACACACGTACGGTGGAAACGACGGCCTCCGAAGCTCCAGTCCAGGACGAGCAGCGGAAGACTTGGACCGGAACACCAGCAGCACGGTAGCGGGCTATGATGGAAGAGATCCCCGTCTCAACTCGGCGTAACTCCAACAAAGGGAATCACGAAATCGAGAGAGAGTTGGGGAATTAATTGGTAGGCTCCCAGTGTGGAGCCAACCTGCCAGCCAGGCAATGTGGGACTAAACCCCACATGCGTGGTGCGGCATAGGCTGGTGCGCCAGCCCCCTAGTGGGCCTCTTGGCCCACTTGGGTCGGCCACCCAAGCCCCCACCGAATTCCGTAGGGAATTTTCCTCTCTTGTGCCTTCTTTCGACCAGAAGGTCCATTTAGGAAAATCAGGCTAAATAAATTCGAAAATAAATATATAAAATCATATTTAGACATTAGTTACACTAATTAATATCAAACATATTATATATAATTTATTCTAACTCCGAAAACTCTTTCGTCGTTGCCCGATCTCCATCGGACCTCTCCCGGGACGTTCCTGGTGATCTCTTTCCTTTCCGGTTGTCTTGTCGAAACCCCTTAATTGTGTTACCCTAGCGGTTCGATATAATAACAGGTACGATCAAGACTCCTCTATGATCAACGACTAACTCGTAGGCCTGGACCACATGAATTAATCCCTGTGATATAACGAATGACTTTCATCTATCAAAACTGAACGTAAAGTTTTAAACCTTTTGACATGGCGATACTTAGCGCGTCCGAGCGTCGTTCATAGATATCTCCATATCTAGCTTGACCTCGTTATCGACAACGCTATCTTCTACTCGTATATGATTTTATGTCTCCGTGACCTATTCACATGCTTGCAAGCTCATTATTCATAATCTCACCGAGTGGGCCCTAAAGTATCTATCCTGCTATGCGTACTGGCAAATCCCGCTATTGACCCCTCGTCTCAACTACTCCTTTCTGATACCCAAAAGTATAATAATTAAGATACGACGTTTGGTGCAATTAAAGTATCTTCCAGGAATAACAATAAGAGTTGGTCTCACGGTCAAAGGCGTAATGACTACGTCCTACAAATCTGGGTATGTCCATCACATCGTTCTCCAACGATATGATTTCATTGCCGACCGACATCATGCCCTATGATCGGGAAACCTCGATCATCGATCGCGCAACAAAACTAGTCTTAGTAGAGGCTACTAGGGACCTGGTTGTTTACGCATCACACCCGTATTAATGTTTCCGCTTAATACAGTTATAGCATGACACAAAAACACATTATGAACAACCAAGATATGAAGAAATACACTTTATTAATTGCCTCTAGTGCATATCTCCTTCACCTGCAGATGCCCAGGATGACTATCTGCGCATGAGCGAGTACACGGCCATTGAGTGCTTGAACAAGTTCTGCTGGGCAGTGGTTGCAGTCTTTGGACCAAGGTACTTGCGATCACCCAATGCGCAAGACACTGCTCGCCTCCTTGCAGAGAATGAATCAAGAGGCTTTCCTGTGATGCTTGGTAGTATCGATTGCATGCATTGGGCATGAAAGAACTGTCAATTTGACTGGCAGGGGATGTACGAGGGCAAGGAAGGAGAGTGCTCGGTGATTCTCGAGGCCATGGCTTCATATGATATATGGATTTGACATTCATTATTTGGTATGCCTGGAACTCACAACGACATCAATGTGTTGCGGTGCTCGGATGTCTTTGTTGATCTTGTCGAAGGCCATGCTCCCCTAGTGAACTATGAGATCAACGTACACCAGTACACAAATGGCTACTATCTTACAGATGGCATCTACCCCAAGTGGGCAACATTTGTGAAGACCATCTCCAAGTCTGTGCCAGGAAGCGCGAAAGCTTGGTTTTCGAAGTGCCAGGAGACTTGCAGGAAGGATGTCGAGCGAGCATTTGGTGCGCTGCAGTCTCGATTCGCCGTTGTCCGGTACCTAGCTATGACTTGGTCGAAGTCCAACATGTGGGAGGTGATGCAGTGTTGTGTGATCTTGCACAACATGATCATTTAGAGTGAGCGGGGTGACCCGGTGCCTGACAGTGAGGCAAGAATACAGGGTCCTCTTGCAGATGTTTATCACCAGGTGCCGGCATCATGAACAGACTTCCTGACCAAGCGTCAAGAGATTCGAGTCGCTGCAACATATCAAGCTCTACAAGATGATCTGGTGCAGCACTCGTGGACGCTCAAGGGCAATGACAATGTCGCCGATGTCTAGTACTATTTGTTTTATTTTTTATATATATTTTTTAACTATTTATTTGTGTGCGAATTTTTATGGTTAAACGTGTGAATTTGTATGCCAAAATGTTTAAACGTGTGAATTTGTATACCAAAATGCCAAAATATAACCGAAAACACGCCGTCCGGGCCGCGGCCTGAGCTCGCGGCTGGTAAACGCGCCCCCCGATTCCGGATTCGTGCCGTTTCACGCTGTGACGGGCGCATAAATCCGGCATTTTCAGGCCTAGGGGCGCAACGACTGGAGATGCCCTTAGTCTAGTTCCGAAGTAAAAATTTACTTCAGGAGATTTCTCTCACGCGCAAAATACCAAAGCAACTAGGAAATGAAGATGCGCCATAGCGATTTCATGGTCCCGCAATAGGGTCCCCGCATCTTCGTCGTCCTCTCCAATAGGCCAGTTCTCCGAGTGGCGATGGATGGATTAGTTGGTCCGTCGACTACTAGCCGTACGTGGACCACGGTTGCACCCCGGACCAGGCGCCGGCGTGCTTCTCTCATGGAAGATTGCAGCTAGCACAGCGCAAGTTGCAGCAGGGAGACACTATCGACCAAGAGCTCGACACTGCAACCACCGCGTTTTTCTTTTCCCGAGAGCCCTGTGTGCCGTGCGAACGTCCAACAGCACCGTATACCTCTGTCAAACTTGAGACCAAAAGCGGGTTAGTGTCATGCTCCAAAAATAATAATACGAGTGGTACTGTGATACCGTGAACCAAGCACGGTCGACTCTTCATATTATGTGCTAGTACAAAATATAATACATTTAGAGATTGACCGTATCACTTTCCAGTAACCCTGCAATGAAGTATCACATACCAAGTGTAGATGCTTGTAGGACAGCAAAACAAATTTCTCTTAAGTGAGCAACCCAAAGTTTATCGAACTCACGGAGGTAAAGATTGACAGTATCACTCTCAAGCAACACTGCAATTAAGATACAAGACATCTCTTGAGTCCCCAACCCACGCAATAAAATTGTCAGTTGTATAGGTACACTAGTTCGGCGAATAGATGGTACAAGGCATGTAATTTTGATGGTATCAAGGTGCATTTGTAATCTGTAATAAAAATGACAACAAATAAACATGAAATAAAACTGAGAGTAAACAGTGTGTTGTGTTGGCATTCGTTTCAATGTTTGAAAAATAACCCATAGAAGAAGCATCAAGGAAATCCTTATCATGACGATAAAGTGTTGCATAAAAATTATTAACAATGATATCTTTGGGGAGCTCATGATTAGGGAATTTTAGAATTAATTGTTTATTCTTCCGCAAGCATGAGCTTGCTCTTTCCGTGACGAGGCCAAAATTACAGATATAATTCCTATCTCGATGAATTTCATGAAGATAGTAAATTTTGAGTAAAAGAGAGATACAACATCTCTCCAAGCCATTAAATGTGAATTCTCCAGAAGCCTGTAGCACTCCATTGCTTTGTATTATAGTGATAATGAAAATAATTTCCTCATGACAACTTCTTTTGAAATACCTACAATATTAAACAATCCACATAATTCTTGTATAAAAAGAAAATGATCATCAGGATGGATGGTTCCATTGGTCCATCCCGCACATAACGAATATTCATAGCTTCAGCAACAATTCCAATAGGTATTTTAAACGGGATATTTTCAATAGGAGAAGCATTCCTCTCCACTATACGAGTAGTGGAGGGGTTTCCCTCAAACAACAAATCAAGTGGAGAATGCACAATAAAGTAAAGTAACCGACAAAAAAAAACACTTATGATAAAAGTTTTTTTCATTTAAGCCTAATTAATGAAATAGAAATAAGGTACAAAAAGATAAAATTGTAAAATGTAAAGTAGATACCTTCAAGCACTCACCTCCCCGGCAACGACGCCAGAAAAGAGCTTGATGTCTACTATGTGTCTATTCTTGTAGTCACAGTTGGGCTTCCGAGTCTAGAGGTTTGTAGGACAACAACAATTTTTTTAAAGTGAGTAACCCAAGGTTTATCGAACTAAGGGAGGTAGAGGTTGACTGTATCACTCTCAAGCATCCCTACAATTAAGATACAAGAATTTGCTTGTGTCCCCAACACACCCATTACAATTGTAAATTGTATAGGTACACTAGTTCGACAGAGAGATGGTAAAATGCACGTAGTATGAATGATATAAAGGTGTATTCGTAAATTATAATAAAAATGGCAACAAGCAAACACGTAGTAAAACAAAGAGTAAACGGAGAGTAAACATGTAAAAAAGATGGATACAATCACTGAAAAATAAAATATTTGTTTTTGCAAAATGGTGACGATGGCTTGTCACCCTCAACCGCCATCCAATGCAGAATCGATGGGAGACACGAGAGGAAGGTCGGCGGGGGTGGATGAGGTGGGTCAGGGCGGTGGGCAAGGAAGGAGGATGGCGACTGACGTATAAAGATGGAGCGGTTGTGATGTTTGAGTGTACGACGGAGCGGGAGCGGGATCTGCATGGAATAATAATTCTAGGTCATATGGAGCCCCGGCCCGGGTTTTAAAAATTAAAGAGACCAGCATGGAGCCATGCGGCTTTGGAATTAATCTTTCAAGCGCCCATAAGTGCAATGGTACATACGCGCCCACGAGTGAGCACCGGGACTCGAACTCGAGCGGGGGGCATTACAGGTATCATTACCCATGCTAGCCATCCGGGTAAGGCCTTGGTTGCCCGACCCAGATTTTTAATGTACTACCACGGAGCCCTGACCCGGTGCTTCAAGGTACCAACACGGAGCGCTGGCCCAGGGCTTCAAGATATAAGAACAGATCCCTGGTCCGAGGCTTCAAATTCAGCAGCACGTGGCAAGTTCATGAAGTCCGGGTCGTTACTTCATGTAGTAGAGTATGGAGCCTCGGGGGCTGGCGCCAAGAAAAAGAATTTGAAATTTCGTACATTTTATGAATGAATTTGAAAAAGGGTCGATTTGATCAAATTTGCCTCGTGCCGGTGCCCGATTGTATATATGGGTTGTACGACGGAGAGTGAGCTCTCCTGCTGCTCACGTCTCCTCCCCACAAAGATATGGCCTTGCGCCTTTCCCGTTCCCCTATGCGCAACGGTACCTACGACGTCGCGCGCGTCTCCATCCCTTTCGCTTCGCTCGCCTTTTCTCCTTCCCCTCTCGGTGCTCGCCTGCCCTTGTCTTGCTTTACCACTCCACTTTTCGTATCCTGAGCTAGCCTTTTCCGTCGTCGATCCATCCATAGGTTAACGAGACCTCCGGGTCCGGCCGGCCGTGCCCGTGCGAAACAGGAGATCGCTCGGCTCGGGTGGGCCGGCGCGCGCTCGCGGGTATATAGATGGCGCACGATCCCGGCCTTGGGTACGCGGACTACTTCGCCGCGGCGGGTAACGGCGGCGTCACGCTGGTGGTGCCGGAGGTGGACGCCGGCGGGGAGCATGAGATGTACGGCGTCGGGTTGCACCACCAGTCGTCCGGGGTGGAGATGTTCGACGACCCGAGGGGATCATTCGCGCAGAGCAAGGCCGCGCTTGACGTGGACAGCTCGTCCACCATCAGCTTCTTCCGCGGCGAGCAGCAGCACCGGCAGACGATGATGGGCCAGCAGGCGCCTCTCTCGCTGTCGCTCCACGGGCCGCCGCAAGACACCGCGTCCTCGTTCATGCTGCTGCAGCAGCTCGGCGGCGAGCAGCCGTCGGCGTGGCAGGCGCAGGGGGCCGGCGGATGGCACCTGCGCGGGTCCAGGTTCCTGCTCCCGACGCAGCAGCTCCTGCAGGAGTTCTGCAGCATCCCCGTGGACACCACCGCCGCCGCCAAGGCGCCGAAAAGGCCGACGGCGGCACAGGAAGAGCAAGGCGGCGGCTCGTCGTCCTCGGCGTCGTGGCCCCCGTCGTCGACGCAGATCCAGAGCATGGACGCCGCAGAGCTGCAGAGACTCAAGGCCAAGCTGTACACCATGCTCGAAGAGGTAAACCTGCCTTGCTACTGCTAGCTAATGATCCAGTTAACCACCACTGTAGTACCTCGATTCCTCAACCGAACACCGATCGATCACGGGTCAGCAGCAGCAACACCAGCTTCTTGGAAATCTCAAAAGCTGCAGGAGGGTGGAGTGGCAGTTCCATTATGGCTGCCCAAGGAGAAGGAGGTTTTGTTGGTTCCTGGGACAAGCACAGTGGGGAGGATTCCGTCCTGGGCCTCACCGTCTCTTTTCGGAAACCTTTCTCCTTTCGTCTTGCTGCAGTTCTAGGTGTCTGCACTCTGCACTGGGCATGCGACCCCTACACCCCTCTCTCTCGCTGATCTCTGCATGCATGGTGCATGGACTCGCAGTCACACAGATCAACTGCTCCATGGCGAGTCCACAGAGAGAGTGCAGGCCGGCCGCTACTCCCTCTGGCCTTTCATGCCCATCCTTGTGTTACTGCTCTCGTTGCCTTTCTTGTGTACACTGCACACTTGCACAGTGCAATTCATGGGTAGGTGCAGTGCAGCTTGTAGTTTGCACAGGCCTAGCTAGCTAGATAGGTGCCAGTAGCTAGCCTCGTACTAGCTTACAGGCAAAGGGGAGAGCTGATCAATGATACTACAGTTAAGCTACAGTGATTAGAATTTTCTTCAACGGTGCTTCTTCATTGTGATTTCTGAGCTTAATAATGTTTTTGCGTCGATGGCATGCAGGTGGACAGGAGGTACAGGCGGTACCGCGAGCAGATGAGGGCCGTGGCTGGGTCCTTCGAGGCGGTGGCCGGCCAGCGGGCGTCGGCGGTGTACACCAGGATGGCGTCACGGACCATCTCCAGGCACTTCCGGAGCGTCAGGGACGGCGTGGCGGCGCAGGTCCGGACGGTGCGCGGGGCGCTGGGGGAGAAGGACGCCGGTGGCGCGGTGCCCGGGATGACCAAGGGGGAGACGCCCAGGCTGCGGGCGCTGGACCAGTGCCTGAGGCAGCACAAGGCGTACCAGTCCGGCATGCTCGACAGCCACCCGTGGCGCCCGCAGCGCGGCCTGCCGGAGCGCGCCGTCTCCGTCCTCCGGGCGTGGATGTTCGAGCACTTCCTGCACCCGTAAGAGGCCATCGTTATTTAATTATTATGCCCTTCACTAGTTATTCTTCTCGTTGCATCCTAAGAATTATAACATGATAGCGTCAACATCCCCCCAGTTGTCTTTCCACGACATCTTAATTTGGAAGATTAACTTGCATTGCCGGGCAATGCCATATGGTAGAATTCAATTTTACAACTGATTTGATTTAATTCCATGAGAAAGAAAAGTATTACTTTTGAAACGGATAAGGAAAGACTTTAGGATGAACAGCATATCCTAACCAACACATTAACTCTTTTTGCGGATAAACGAACTACTAGGCAGGCTAAGGTACGTATATATACATGTCATCAACTTGCAAAAGATGCTAAGGAACTAAATGTGTTTGCACATCAAGTGGTGCTCAATTTTGATTCTCATTCGAAACATCTTTTGTCCTTGTGTTCTATTCGGTGGCATTACTCTCACTGAGCAATGTTTGTCTTCGATTGTACATGTCATGCATCAAATAATTATTCTGCCTTGATTTAGTTTTATAGACAAAGGTTTTGTCTACTCCCTCCGATCCATATTAATGGACTCAACTTTGTCTAGATACGAATGCATCTAGTCTAAACACTTAACTAGATACATACGAATCTAGACAAAGTTGAGTCCATTAATATGGATCGGAGGGAGTAGATACATCTTCTTTTTGACAAACTTGAGACACTTATTTTGGGACAGAGGGAGTACAAAATTATCTTTATTTTGTCTATCCTCATAACTATTTCATATGTATAGTTAGTTTGCTCTTCTAGTTTCCACCCAGAACTGTATATTTGGATATATGCACATGCCAACAGATGTTCTTCTTTTCCTCTAATATTGTTGCGATGTCTACATCAAATACTAGACTTGTCTTGTAAGAATATTTCCATGTACTACCGATGAAAAAACATGTATACACAACTGTATCCCTGATATCTCCTTGCATTAGACAAACTAAAAATAATAATGTTTCGTGCAAATTCTTCTAGCCCTTAACTGTACTACCTACATATGATCTAGAATCACGGCAGGTTATCTAATCTAACACCTTATATTGGCATCTTCTCATCCAGGTACCCGAGCGATGTGGATAAGCACATCCTGGCCCGGCAGACTGGCCTATCACGAAGCCAAGTACGTACTCTATCATCACATGATCAGCTGGAATCACAGAAAACAGTAATTTTCTTTGCGGAGAATCATATATAGTACAAAAAAATGTTAGCCAATAGACAGTTTTCCTTTCCAATAATTACCCACACACGCTGCTGGGCACTGATCGATCATCACGTCGTTATCATTTGCGTTGTGTGTGTCACATCGCCTACATATTACACAATGCTGGCCGGTTTCCTACCACTAATTAAAATCGATTGATTCCACGTACACGCATTGTTGCGCGTTGCTTAATAAGTAATTAGAAATAGAAAAATGACATGTCAACGTACTCGTCGTCGTCGGTCGGGTGCCACGTCGGCGTCGTACGTACGTTTTTATGTCTTCACGTGCTCCGTTTGAAAGTTCAGAGCAAGAATCTAATTGAGCGTGTGGTGTGCGATATATACGATCGAACCTGTGTGTTTGATCTGATCGTGGAAAATAATTATGGGTGACGAGACGATGACATCTTGATTACTGTAGTTTGTGCGATTGCTTACGCCGTGCGTTGCGCATGCATGCAGGTTTCGAATTGGTTCATCAACGCCAGAGTGAGGCTGTGGAAGCCGATGGTAGAAGAGATGTACTCGGAAGAGATGAAGGAGAAGGAGGAGGGGAGCGGCAGCGGCGGCGGCCAATCCACGCAGCACAACAGCGATCTGGTCATGGGGAACCCTAACCCAGCAGGGAGCTACGTCTCGGAGGAGCGCGGGCCGCGCTGCGGAGAACAGAAGCCGACGCCGGCTCAGCTGCAGCTGCACGATGCCGGCTCGCTGGCCTCAGTAGTGAGCATCGGCCGGAGCACGGATCAGCAGGGACTCAGCTTCGGCATGATGGACGACCACATCGGCTTCGACCCGTACGAGGCGGCGGCCGCGGCCGGGCGGTTCGGCAACGGCGTGTCGCTGACGCTTGGCCTTCACCACCACCAGCAGCACCACCACCACGGAGGCGTGAACGTTGCCGCGTTTGCTGCGCCCACCCCATCGTCGTCGTCTGTGGCGCATGGCGGCGCTGCCGAGTACATGTTCATGGCCAGTGAGCAACAGCTGGCTGGCGGCGTGCACTCATCTAACGGCGGCCAGTTTGGGGCCGGCGTGGCGTCAACCTCCGACGTAACCGCGTCGCAATACCACCGGGAACTTTCGGGGTTCCACCTCCTTCGTGACCTCGCCGGGTAATCTATCATCAATCTCTTATTCTCGGCAGCATCACACCGCGTACACCGACCAACGTCGGTGGCAGACGCGACAACATTGGGTATGTAGGATGGGGAATTCATGATTTGTAAACGGCGGCCGGCCTGGGATGCATGGTATTGGTAGCTCGCTTACTTACTCTCCGGGGTACGCACACGGGTTTTGTTTTTTGTAGCGCTTAGATACCTCTGTTTCATTCTTGGAGGCATCCGTCTATGTATATTGTGTTTGATGGCCGCTTAGATAGCTCTTACTTCGTCTCTTTTAGAGAACCGTTCCTGACATTAATTAATTTTCATAAGAAAAATCAAAAGAAATGAGCCTAGCCCACTTGGTTAGAAAAGTTGATATATAAGCCGGCCATCCAAGTTTAAGTCCTTACAGACACAAATTTGAATTCTTATTAAATAAAATAAAAAATCTGTTGTAAGGGCTTCCCCTGTCGCATTCCTTTTTTAAAAGCAAAAACAACAAGAGAAAATTCTCAAGTAAAAACTTGAGTGCCGAAAATAATTTTGAAAGTCTAGTTCAAGTAGTACTCAACCCCATAACATTCGATGTTATTGACTCGTATTGCCCTAGAAAAAAAATTGTCTGAGAAAACATTTGCTTAGCAGTCACTGATACACATACCAAATATTGCTTTGTTAAACCATAAGTATGATATTACTTTATGCATTTCCCACACCATTGTCACCCCGTGGGAGGCTGACAATTTCACTGGCCTGTGAGTGGTCTACTCAGTGTCTATTCTAAGATTTCAGCTATGAGTTGATTAAACATCTGTAACTCAGCTTTCTCATGGTTATGTGTTTATCTAACCAAAGATGGACAATCATCTGACTTTTGAGTTACCAATACTTGAGGGGAACTTATCAGCTTTCTCATGGGTATAAGTCATGAGCGTATCCTAGCTATAACATCCTTGATCCATTGGTTCTGTATATCATAAAATTATTTTTTTAAACAAAATCAGATCAAACCGTCAAACACTTGTAGTTCAAATTTGGATTATTTTAGGAAAATCCACATAAACTCATTTAACTTGGGAAAATAAGGCAGAAATCAAGAAAATTTCTAATACTTGGGAATTATCCATCAAATGTGGACTACTCTGTGTGAAAAATATGGATGCCATTTCACACCATATTTTTGTATTTGCTTCATAAAAAGTAATTTTAGCACTTAGAAAATAGAAAATGATATTTATAAAACTAATTTGAAAAAAAAACTTTGTACCAGAGTTTCCTATAAAAAAGGCTAACTTATTTCTCGAATATGAGAACTATAACATAAACTATGACGTGATCATTAATTTTCATAACTTGGTCGTTTATATATGATAGATCTTTTTACGAAAAAAATTAAATACATTTTGTTCAAAATCAAGTTTACCATTTTCCATAGCCACTAACACACATTTGATTAAACAAAATTGTCAAAATAGCTACCATGGCTATTAAAATGATTTAAAAAAAACAGACCAAACTATCAAACTTTTAGTTCCAATTTGATTATTTGTAGAAAATTGGCATAACCTCATTTAACTCGACGAAATTACATAAAAATCAAGAAAATTCTTAATTATTTTTTTAGGCTTTATGACAGTAGGAAAGACTCCTATACTCCTATTGCCTCTTAAATTAAACGACCACTAAAAGGGTCAACAACCAACAATTACATATTTACAACCACAACAAGGAAGGAAAAGGAATGCAAATGAGTCTAAAGGCTATTTACAATGGAAGTAATGAAAGAATGAGATTCCTCCTTAGTTCTATGAACTAGGAGAGCAAAATCAGCTTTGAATTTGAAATTCTTAATACTTGGGATTATCCATCGCAACTACTCTTTGTGAAAAATATATAGATGGGTACCATTTGCACCATATTTTTTATACTTCCTTTGCATGTCATTTTTGGCACTTAGAAAATGAAAAAGAATATTTATACATTAATTTGAAAAATCCCTTCGACATTATTGTTTTATATCCGAAGATACATATATTTACTTAATATGATCACAGACTATATCATGGGAATAGTCATAACTTGGTCATTTGACTTAAAACTTCAAGATGTTTATACCCTTTTTGTGAAGATATTTTTTACACAAATCAACTTTATCATTTTTTTCATAGCAATTGTACACATAAAAGGACTCTGTGTGAGATGATATCTTTTTTGATATTTTTTCATTTTCTTTGATTTAGAAAAGGTCAAAATAGTCACCAAGATTATTCATCGAAAGGGGTTGAAATTTCTGAAACTATCAATGTTTCTATGATGTAAAAAAAGATATGGATGTCATATTTGTATTACTCTCATTTTTCTAATTGATTTCATTTTAGTTGCTAAATTCCGATTTATAGATTTAATGGGTATGAATTATTCCATATTAAATAAAAAAGAAAATTAAAGAAAACACATTTTATTGTTATTTATTCAATGATTATTATCATATAATTATTGTTGTTTATTCAAAAAAAAATGGAATTCAAATAGTTTAAAAGTGTAACATCATGATCCAAAGGTTAATATGATTGATGGGATACAATCAATAATGTATAACTACTTATTTGAAAGTTTCCAAAAAATAATAAAAATAAACAATTTGGCAACATGTGCAGGCTATGCCGATCGGCGTAACTCATTACAAGACTGGACAAATATGCTGACGACAATACCTACGCCGACGGCCAGATGTCGGG
Organism: Poa annua; assembly: GCA_026929855.1. Classification (NCBI taxonomy): domain Eukaryota; kingdom Viridiplantae; phylum Streptophyta; class Magnoliopsida; order Poales; family Poaceae; genus Poa; species Poa annua. The sequence continues at coordinate 68,841,938 of CM049431.1, read as the reverse complement.
GCCATCGGCATTACTACGTTAGCCCGACGACACAGAAGAAAACCGTAAGATCAATTTTGTCGTCGGCGTCATAGTAGTAAGGCCGACGGCCACCATCGGCATCAGAAAACTGTCAGCACTACGTTGTAAGGCCGACGACCACCGTCGGCATCACGTTGCCGTCAGAAAATATTTGAAATTTGCAGGGAAAATCGAAAACCAGCCAAAATACTGAAAACCTGACAATGTATGCCGACGACTTTGCCGTCGGCGTAGTATTCCTAGGATTTAGAAAACGATGTGATAAGGTCTATAATATTTGCCATCGGTACATGGCAGAGGAAGGCCAACCTATCGACGTACATTGCGCCGGGGACAAACCAACTTATGTCGCGTGGCAGGGTGAGCCCGACAGCATTTGTAGTCGGCATAGTATGCGACGGGGACAACCATCGAACGTACCAGTTGCTGCCACGTGTTTGCGTACGCCGACAACTTTTACCGTCGGCATAGGTCACAACATACGTTACGCGTCGTCCATCAAAATGTGCACCGACGGTCAGATGACGCTAGGCCGACGGTGGCTGCAATAAAACCGTCGGCATACGAAGACACGCCGACGGCCATGGCGCTAGGCCGACGGTGGCTGTCGGCGTACTGCTAGGATGTGGCCGTCGGCGTCACTAGTCAATCATGTTGTGACTACTGCCAGCGTCAAACGGGCTATCACCAGTTAAAGTGGGACCTATTGACCCTACGTCGACGGTTTTCAGTACAACTACGCTGACGTAAACGAGGATGAACCGATGCGTGTTACGCCTGCAAATGTGACTATGCCGACGGTCAAGCCGGCGTAGCTCCAGTTTCGTATAGTGAACGCGGTAGCCCCGATTAGTTTGACGCTAATTCTACACCTATGAACTGCGCGCTATCTCTCGAAACAGGCTTTCGCCCCACTTTATAAATAAAGCCACACCGTTTGAGACCGCTGCTGGGCCAGACAGCACAACGCCCAAAAGACAAGAGAAGAGAAACTGAAAGAGAAAAACGAAGAAGAAAAATGCCGACAACGATGGCAAGACAACAGTAAGCAAACTCCACAACCGATGCGCCCACCGGAGGCCTGCCACCAAGCTCCTACTGCTCCAGAACGTCGGTACCAAACAACACCTCCAGTAAGGGATGCGACGATGACGACGTTGTTGCCTAGAGTTTCCCCCGGTACGCAACGAGGAGAGGAGGAGGGGCACCGAACGCCCTCCAGGAAGGACTGGCGGCACCCGCAAGCGCCACCGCGCCAGAGTCGAAAACGCCGACTAGGATTTCTCCCGACCCCCTCCATCACCCCAGACGCTCTAGAGCACTCCACCATACCGCCCACAACCCAGCGCCCGATCGCGAAGCCGTTCACACTGTCTCACCCCGGCACACAGAGGAAAGGCCTACACTCCGAAGAGGAAGAGTCGGGACTAGGAGCCGCAACACCGCCGACGTGTGGGAGGGACCAACCTCCACTGTCAAAGACAGTAACCGACCGGACACAACAGCAGGAACACACCAGGCCCGCAAACCCGACCGGGCCCCTCGAGGCCCGTGAAGTTCCCGCCATCGCGTTGCAGAAGGCACGACGTTAGCGCTGCCGCCCCAGATCCGAGCTGCTCTCCGACACCAGAGCATAGAGGACCGTGCTATCGAGAACTCAGTCTGACTCGCCTAACACCTAGATGGGATCCGAAGATCCAGATCTAAGCCGGGGGCGGCGCGTCAATCCAGCACTACAACGGACACGACCCTGCCGCCAAGAGGAGGCGCCCCTACACTATGTCCGGCCTTACCCATCCCGGACAACCTCCGGACCTGGACCAAGGCACCGTCGCAAGCCGAGCAGCACCGCGGCAACAACACGCGGGTATGGACGGTCCAGACGCGGGAGGTGGGCACAACAGCGCAGCCGCCGGCAGATCTGGATCTGGAACCACCTCGCCCCAGATCCAGCTCGCAGCAGCCAGCCACACGTGCACAACAACTATCAACCCTAGGGCCCAGATCTAGACCCGCCTGGCCCAGATCGGGCCCGTGGGCGTGTTGACGTCGCCGCCGCCGCTGCAGGTCGCCGGAGCACTGCGGGAGCACCAAGCACCGCCGCCACCAAGCAGCCGCCGCACGACGGCGCGTGCACGAGCCCGCGTCCGCTGCCGCAGCGACCCCGCCGCGCCCGCCTCGCGCCCGCCGCCTCCTGCCGCTAGGAGCCGGCATCCTCGCCGCCCAAGAGCCGGAGAGCAGCAGCGAGGGCTGCCACGCCTGCAGCCGCGCCCGACCTCCAGGACCTCCATCCACCCGTCCGCGGACGGCCCGTCCCCAGCCCAGATCGAGCCCGGACGGCACCAGCGCATCCAACACCTCCAAGGTCGGGAACCTCTAGCTCCGGCGCCACACCATCTCCACGCCGACAGGACCACCGGAGACCCGCGTCGCCGAGCACGCCAACATCCCCGCCGCCTCGCGCCACCATCAGGACCTCAAGACTCGAGTAAGGGAAAACCGCCCCGCCGCCACCATCCCTGGGGCGCGCGTGGCTTTTGCCGGCGGCCCCTCCGGCGGGGGCGATGCGGAGAGGAAGGTCGGGGGCTGCAGATGCGGTGGCGGCTAGGGTTTCCCCCGTCGTCGCCCAGGAGGAGGACGACCACGAGTGCCGATCTCAAGGACCTCAGCTACATGAAGCATAATAGTTCTGTGCTGAACTGCGCGCTATAAGTCCGTGTGTTCACTGAACTGTGAGCCATGACCTGAGAAACTAACAGAAACGAGGTGTACGAGTACATGGATCTGGGCAACACCAGGGGCCATCGGGAAATATAAGATCCAAGAAAGGCGATGAGGCCATTGACCCGGTCACGTCAAAGTAGTCGACTCCTCGTTTGCCACGTAGGCATGCGTCCGCGCCGCTCGAATAAACGAACAAAACGAACTGACCACCCGTTAGCACAGTAGCCACTTTTAGCAAACTCGTCGATCAAGCCTGGCCATTGCGATCGATCACGACGAGGTCGTTGGCATGAGGGGCGGAGGAGGGGCCGGGGACAAGCCTCCGGCCAACGGCATGCACGGCGGTGCGGCGCACGGTGCCGCCGGTGTCAAGGCCAAGTCTTCTTTCCTCTACGGCATCCTCCTCTACGTCGTCCTGCCCGTGCTGTTTATGTACATGGTCATCGTCGCCATCTCGCCGATCTACAACCCGCGGTGCTCGCCGGAGGGCGCCGGTGCCATGGTGCATTTCGTGGTGGCCAATCCAAACGCCTCCTCGTCGTCGAACACCACGACGCTGTCCCCGCCGCCGCCGCCACCGATCAAGCCGATGGTGTCAGCGGACGAGGCGCCCACCGGGCTGCGGCACATCGTGTTCGGCATCGGCGCGTCGTCGTTGCTGTGGGAGAGCCGGAAGGAGTACATCAAACTCTGGTGGCGGCCGGGGTGGATGCGTGGGTTCGTGTGGATGGACAAGCCGGTGGAGGAGTTCTACTCCAAGAGCTCGCGCACGGGGCTCCCGGCCATCATGGTCAGTTCGGACACGTCCAAGTTTCCCTACACGCACGGCGCCGGCAGCCGCTCGGCGCTGCGGATTTCCCGCATCGTCTCCGAGAGCTACCGCCTCGGCCTCCCCGGCGTCCGGTGGTTCGTCATGGGCGACGACGATACGGTGTTTCTCCCGGAGAACCTGGTCCACGTGCTCTCCCGGTACGATCACACGCAACCCTACTACATCGGGTCGCCGTCCGAGAGCCACATCCAGAACCTCATCTTCTCCTACGGCATGGCGTTCGGCGGCGGCGGCTTCGCCATAAGCCGCGCGCTGGCGGAGGAGCTGGCCAAGATGCAGGACGGGTGCCTGCACCGGTACCCGGCGCTGTACGGCAGCGACGACCGCATCCACGCGTGCATGTCGGAGCTGGGCGTGCCGCTGACCCGCCACCCGGGGTTCCACCAGTGCGACCTGTGGGGCGACGTGCTGGGCCTCCTGGGCGCGCACCCGGTGGCGCCGCTGGTGACGCTGCACCACCTCGACTTCCTGGAGCCGGTGTTCCCGACGACGCCGTCGCGGGCCGGGGCGCTGCGGAGGCTGTTCGACGGCCCCGTGCGGCTGGACTCGGCGGCGGTGGCGCAGCAGTCGGTGTGCTACGACCCGGAGCACCAGTGGACGGTGTCGGTGTCGTGGGGGTTCGCGGTGATGGTGGTGAGAGGGGTGCTGTCGCCGCGGGAGATGGAGACGCCGGTGCGGTCGTTCCTCAACTGGTACCGGCGCGCGGACTACACGGCCTACTCGTTCAACACCCGGCCCGTGGCGCGGCAGCCATGCCAGAAGCCCAACGTGTACTACATGCGCCAGTCGCGGATGGACCGGCGCCGGAACGTGACGGTGACGGAGTACGAGCGGCACCGCGTGAAACAGCCACCATGCCGGTGGCGCATCGCCGACCCCGCCGCGCTCCTCGACCACATCGTCGTCCACAAGAAGCCCGACCCCGATCTCTGGAAGAGGGTACGTGCTCTGTATTTTCCACCCACTTATATATCCACTATATATATGTTTTCGATGCTAGCTCTGTTCATCTCCATCAGTTCTTGAAAGTAAAACTGATCTGTAGTATCATCTCTATCGGTCGTTAATTAACAAGTTTTTGCAAATTGTGCAGTCTCCGAGGAGGAATTGCTGCAAGGTGGTGTCTTCGCCGACGAAGGGGAAAGACCGGTCGATGAGCATCAACGTCGGCGTGTGCAAGGAAGGCGAGTTCGCCAAGATTTAATTGGCTTGCCGGAATTAGGTTGGTGCTCTGCTCAGCTGAGTTAGTTTCATATCCTGCATGTACGTGCCTTGACCATTATTGGCCGTGTTGCTTGTGCATGCAGTGGGATCGGTTAAATGGGGCAGCAGAAGCAGAAGGAGATAGCGGCGGCGGGAGAGCTCCCGGCGGGAGCGGGAGCGGGAGCGGGGAACGAAGCCCCAGCCAAGTTTGCCCTATTTGTTCACTATAGGACGGGACTAAAATAGAACCGCTGACTATTAATTAGTGATTTGTGATGAACTGACGCTGATATGCGAAGACGTCTGGGTAGAGGTGTAGAAATAGGAAGTGCCGGGGGGAATGGGGATGCCTTTGTGCTTGGTGTAAGCTATTTTCGTTCGTGTAGAGGAGCACAGTCAAATGAAACTTGATTAAAGATAGATAAAAGTTGCACAAGGATGCAATAGTAAGGAGGGTAGTGACTATTGTAATATCAACCAAATTTCGGATGAATTTAATTAACGAAAGCAACGCAACAGATCTACTTGTAAAATGTAAGACACAACATACTCCCTTCGTATCATAATGTAAGATGTTTTAGCATTTTTTTAATTCACATATATATAGACATGTTTTAGTAAAAGATTTATATGAATCTTACAGTAAACCATATCTACATGCATGTGGGGTAAAAAATGCTACAATATTTTATATTTTGATACGGAGGGAGTACTCGAAGCATAGGAAAAAGATGTTGCTACCAAATTTTAATATGGACCAAAACCAAGTTTAAGTAGCAACAATTCAGATTGGTCGGAAAGGACACTACCTTAACATTGTAGCACCGTTGTTGTTGTTGATGTTGCCCATAGCGCTAAAACGGGCGTAGTCATGCGTCAGAAACAGATTTAAAGTAGTCAACCGGTTGGCGCAAATGCATTAAAATGGAAGCGAGCACTACAACCGAACACTCCCAAAACCTTATCATATCAATATTGGTCCCAAAAAAGGGGTTCCAGAGGTCTGCTCTCCCTGACCGTGTTGGACGCGGCCGTCGAGATGGGGAAATGATGGAAGCATCACATCAAAAGAAACTTGTCAATGTGAGTGAGGTCAGTGTGAGCTTTCGACTTCGATTTGACTTACGGTCTCTCCACTATTAAGCCTAGGAAAAAGAAACATAGTTGTCATGTGGTGGAATAAATGGGAAATGTATCGAGCATGTGCATGCTTATTTGCATGTACACAAAGCCGGGGCGGCGGTCCCGGAACGGGTGGTGTGTTGTGTGGCGTTTGTGGACTTGGGTCGTGTGGGCGGCAAGTCGCTTCGTTTGTATCATTCTTTTGTACAGATTGTATGGTTTTTGGACCCGGTTTCACTTATAAACTGGGTCAACTCTTTCTATCTATTCGGGCGGGGGATACGACCACCTTTTACCTCACAAAGCTGGGGCACCAAGAAACAATGTTATCTTTCACCAGAACACGTTTAAATTCAAACTCAATTCACAAATCATATCGCACGCATTATGTGTCGAGTGGTGTCAAGTCCGGCCTAAAAAACAATTCTCCCTCCAATTCATCAAAATAATAAAAGTGTCGTGGTTTGAACAAAGTATTCAAACAAGAAAGGGCCGGCCCAAAAGCGCCAGAGTAATACGCGGAGAGACAATATTCCCGGAGGAAAATTCGATTGGCCCAGCTACAAACGACCCAACTCTGATCATCCCCTTCCCCCATTGCTGTACTACTCGTTCTGAATGAAAAACTGTTCCGCTCCGCCGCCAACCCACACCGGAATTTTTCGCCGGAGTAACGCGATCCGTGGGCGCTCTTACCGGTCCCTCGTCGCCGGTAAGCTGTCAGGATTTTCCAGACCTCCCGGCTATTTCTCCGTTCCCAGTTGTCGCGCTATCTACCTGTGCATATAGATCTAGAACTCACGCGGATTCGCTTCGAGTACTCTCTGATGTTGCTAGTTCGATCTTAGTAATTGCAACCTGCGAATCCTCTAGGTGATAACGATATCTGCAGTAGAGAATCAGTTTCATTGATTCAAGAATCAAAGAGTGCATTTCTCCCGCTACAAAAAAGTTTCTACAGTACATACCTCTGTGGTAAAAATTGAACAATTCGCACATCTGACTGGTCTTCTTTTCTTTGCTCTCTGCAGCCTACGAATTCTGAAATTGGCTCAGAATTGCGTACACACCGAATTCTTCTTCAAGTGGCAATGGTAAGTGAGTCTTGATTAGAAAGGAGCAACAGAATATTGTGCAACATGTGTAGATGCTGTGTTTGTAACAAACTTAGTTTGCAGGATCCTAAGGGTCTTGACAACGAAAATTCGGCGAGTAGGCTCTATGTAGGGAATCTGGATTTTAGGATATCAGAGTAAGTTATTACTTGTGTATTTAGTTGCATTTTTCCTTCCAAGGTCAGCCTGGTGTAATGTGTAATCCAACATTATAGTGGGATTCTCCAGGTCTGACGTTATCAAGCTGTTCTCCCCATATGGAAAGATTATAGCTGAGGATTTCCTACTGCACACCCGTGGCCCGAAGCGTGGCGAGCCTCGTGGATATGCCTTTGTTCAGTACACTACCAAAGAGGTACGAGTAGTATTCATTACTTGTTGCAGAAATTGACTGGTCCTGGTAATTCTCACCTTTGCCACCTGAAGTGAGCATGCAGGAAGCTCAGTTGGCAAAGGAAAAGATGAATGGCAAGTTAGTCCGTGGACGTCCTGTGGTGGTTCACCTCGCAAGTGAGAAGTGCTTCCTAGACTCCAGTAATCCACAGAGAGCACTGAAAGACAAGAAACTGGCTGGCAGTTCAGGAAGCAAGTCAGCACAGACTGATCGTGCTGCAAAGATATCTGCTATAAAGAACAAGTTGAAGTCTCTAGAGAATGAGGGATGTAGCACAAAAAGACCAAGGCTTCAGCCAGATGACTTGAAAAGCACCAGCAAACAATCTGATTAGAAGATTTGAAGTGAACTTTCACCGTGTTGGGAACAAAGCCCTATTATCCCGGTTGCACTGCTGATGGTGCCGCAGTTGTAATACTCAAGCTTTATTAAGTTAGGCAAACCAGAGGTGACAGGTGTAACATTACACAGTTCACCAGATTTTTACAACAGGTTGTACCAATCACCATCGTCCAAGTAACCATTAATTTTCTATGGAGAAACCATTTTCCAATCCAGTTCTCTGGTTGATACCTCGCTGTTCTATGCAGCTGATCTTCGTCCTATCATATACTTACTCGACTAAATTGTGTCACAGTTGTTTTGGCCAGATCTTGTTAAATTGCTAATCACACATGCCTCCGAAATCATGTGTTGTAAATGATCATTTTATGTTGTTACTTGGTAATGTGAACTATGTTTTCGCTTTGTGCAAACTGATCTGGATGTAAGGGAGGAGGTGCTATCACTTCTTTGTAAGGTTGGAACCTTCTTAGATAAGGATATTTTCTCTTAGTCAAATGGACATTAGTATCAGTATGAGGAACTCTTATATTTACACATTACTACCTGAAAGAAGAACATCATATATGGCAAGGATTGAGTTACCATTTTCCTTCGGTATGAGCTTACTGTGATATTCTTGATTGGACATAGATTTAATAAACTCTAGAAAAATTTCATAGGTGCTCAACTGTATGTTACATGTGATTTGTGTCAGTATTTTAGTTATCATCCTTTTACTTCATTTCTTGTTTCAATTAGAATATTTTTGTGGTTATTCCAATATATTTGTAGATTAGGAACTGATGGAATCACGTATGTACTTCTTTTCTATCTCAATGCTATTTTTCTGTCCTAGAATCTAGGAGTGCACATAGTTGAAACATACAGGTAATGTTTAATTTCCGTTGTCTACGTTGCTATTTGAATTAGTTTGCTGCCTGGATATCATGCACTAACATCCATGTACTTGGGTGTACGAAGTCTCCAGGGTCATATTCTGATAACTATGCACTGAGTAAAGATCCTGTGAATCTGGGCTTTTAGAAGCTAGGATTTGTGGGGACAAAATGTACTATATTGTTCGACAAAGTATGACAACATGCCCAGAATCTGACATATTACTGAGGTATATGTTCGCCTGGTCGGCATAATTCATATGTAGTGATGTCTGATTTGCTGTTAAGTTTTGGAATAAGGAACTCTAAATCAGTGACAAACCAGCAGCTAGTGATTCATGTCTTGTCACTTTTGCATTGCTTACCAAGTTACCATGAAGTCATTTAGATAGCTGCTAGATGCTGTAAGTCTCACACATTGTGGCATCTTTATTATGCTACATCACAAGTTGATTTCTGAGCAGGCACAAAGGTCACACTCGTTCCAACTTCCAACCTGAAGCATAAATAAAGAGTCAAATACAACAGCAGTACATTTCTTTGCATTGCAACAAATATCTTTTTTCTAAGCGCCGATATGTCCATTGATCACCAGGTCGCATTTATGCCGGCTTTGGTTCCTTTTGGGGCATGCTTGGAGCAGCTTAAACTTCCACACCTTTTGGTCCCTCGCAAATAAGCTCACCACTATGCTGGAATCGCCGTGTGATGTTTGTTTCATCGACTGAACTCACCACTTATAGAGAAATGGTAGACCGTACGCCATAGATGCTTGCGCAGACCATTGGGCCCCGTCTTTTAAAGGGTTTTGAACGTTGTTCTTCTCAAGACCAGGTTCCCCGAACACCATTAAAATTTTCCTTTAGAATCTGTGTTTGTTTCCCCGTTCAGCTTACACATCCCGAGCTCCGTGATTTGAATATTGCAGGCCAGACTCAACTGAGGCGACAAAAGGAGGATCAGTAGGCGAGTGGATGGGAATCCGCATGTGAAGACCAATGTCTCTTGCCACATGGTTGGTTGGTTTGTGGCATGTTTGCTCACAAACTTGTTAGCAGTATATAGGATTAATTGTTCCTGCTCAGTGCTACTATAACATGCTATTTTTATGATCCGAAAACATGTTGCATCCAAAGTCTATAACTAGCTCGATTTGCATATGGAAAAATAACGAGATGCTGTCTGCAGGAACACTCTTTTGTGCTCATTACCTCACCCACCGGACGAATCCCGTATTATTGCTGGCTGCGTCGATGAAGGTTTGGGACTTTGCTTGATATACTAATAGTCTTGGTCCTTGCAAGTATGAGTATCAGCAGACAGCAGAGAGTACTACAGTAGTACAGTATATAGTGACATCCACATCATTTACGATAACCTGGTTTGTCAATACGATTATGTTTGACCAAAATAAGATCATCTTGCATATGACAATGCAACAATCATCCTTTTGGACTACGCATTAGACTATACACAGATAGCCATAGTTCGGTACATATTTCACAAGTAAATTAGCGGTGACAAACAGAGCAGAATGTGGTGTCTGGGACTGTGATCAAGGGACTACTGTACATGATTTAGAATTGGAAACCTTTTTTGCGATTCGCCATGGAGGAGAAAAAGGAAGGGGACATGGCACCAAACGCCTCGTTCTGAGACGTCAACATGTTTGTTCTCTTCTCAGTAGCTCCCGCCCCCACACTGATACTCCTGCACACCCGCCTCGCCTGCCTCTATATTATCTTCCTCCTCGCGCCACTCACTTCCCGCGCTCTCCTCCGTTCACAAGCACACTGATCGAAGCCTATCTGACTATACCCCCGGCCACCGTTTACTGCATAATGGAAGCCTCGCCGTCTCGCAGCGACAGCTTCTCCCGCGCGTCGCTCGGCTGCAAGGCGGACGCCTGCCTCGGGTGTTCGTTCAACAGCTCCACGTCCTTCATCGACATGGACCCCGAGGAGCTCTTCTCGATGCGGTGGACGTCCACCGCCAGGCCGGCGGCAGAGCAGGAGGAGGAGGAGGCGGAGGAATTCGACTTCGGCCAGCTGACATGCGCCGGCGCGCGGTGCTCCTCGCCGCTGCTTGTCGGTGCCGGAAAACCCCTCCTTCCGTACGAGCCGGGCCTCTTGTCGTCGCCCTCCTTCTACTCCGCGCAGAGCACGCCGGCCTCTGCCGTCAGCTCGCGCCGCGTGGGCGGCGCCAAGGCGAGCGCGCAGGCGCCGCTGCTGGCGACGCGGAGGATACTGCTCCGGTACATGCGGCTCCTTGCGCCGCTGTGCCGGAAGGTGCGGGCGTTGCCGGTCCGGGTGCTCGCGCCGCGGTCGACGTCCAGGGCAGCCTTCGCCGCGACAACGACGTCGTCGCCGGCGCGGCAGTCCACTTCCAGCTTCGCGAGCGCGGCCGAGTTTTGGTGCCAAGGCCACGCCGAGACCGCCGTGCGCGACGCCATCCTCTATTGCAAGAAATCCGTCCAAGGACAGGATGTATAAACTGATGGATACATTGCCCGTCGCTCACCTCCTCGACTGGTTGCTGCTCTTTGGGGATTTTGATTTCTGGCGTGTACATACTATACGCATGATACGGTGCCGTAGTGTATAGTTGTATACGTTATGAAGTACAGTAGGAGCTGTGCTCCAAGGTGCTTTAACCTTGTGAAGCATTATTTTGAACAAGTTGACCTTGTGAAGCTTTATTTCACTGCGTTGACGAGATTCTATTTAAAACATGGTCAAGTAAGAACATCTCAAAGAGCATTGCTAAATTTTGGATTGCCAAACCGGTTGTGGCAAATAGGAGAGACAAGGTTTGCCGATCCAAAAAGGAAATCAGTTTTTCATTCAATCCTAAGACTGGATTGATAAAACCAAGATTGCCAATTTTGAGGAATCAAAAGACGGATATTACAATCAAGCAGAAGTCGTGCTCCTCATGTCATACCCTGAGAGACGACCCTAGCATTTCCCTAGCCCGTCACATCCTCTCCTCCCTCTCCCCTCGCCACCGCTTGAAGTGGTCGTTAGGCAAGTCCATGCGACACCAAGGAAGGTGGTGACGAGGTCCTTGTCACGCCCCCTCACGTCCTTGGCACCACACATAGGGATCCTGGTTGGTCCAAAGTTGGATCTAAAGATATTGCTTCCATGGCCCATTTGGTGTGCTCCTCCGGCTAGGGTTTTAGCGGCCTTGTGCTACACGGATCCATGTGCTAGACAGGTGGGTGGTGGTGTGGTTCCCGGGGCTGGTGAAGACTCTTGGCTAGCAGGTGGACATGACGACAATGACGCATCAACGTCGGCTCTCTCTCGGAGGCTCCATTGAGATCCCTTCACCACCCCCACAACCTGCTCTTAGGGTTAAAATCATTTATTCCTTGTCTGGAGTCATGTATGATTCTGCGGGATCTTGGCTCCTGGTGTCCATCTCCACTATATGGTGATTGTTCGGCGAGAGTTCTCTATGGCTGAAACGGCATTGAAGTGGTGAAGAACTCCCGTAGCTATAAGACGATCTCGTTTTCAATTATGTTGTATCTTCGTTCTTTGTGTACGGTTCTTCTTAGGGAGGATCAGCCTGACATTAACTAGCTAGTGTCTTGTTGTGTGGCCGTCGTCGATGGTGATGTTCATGTGGACGCGGTTGGCGTCCTGACATCTCTTCCCCTAGTTGTTTGGTTGATCTGATCCCACAAGTTCTAGATGAATCCCCTTGCCCGCTGACGGTGCGGTGCTCTTCGAGCTAGGGCGAGAGGGAAAGGGTCCCTCATTGGAGATAAAGATGATGGCCTTGGCCATTAATTGACTATTTGGGAGCAATGTGCGTTTGTTCATCTACTGATAGTGTCCACTGCACTGATCCTCGTCCCTCTTCTAGTGTTGCCCACCGCGAAAGACGATGGTTTTGGTGATCCATGCAAAAGTTTATTAATCTTTTCTTGTTAGCTTGTGTTTTCTATGGCTTGTAAATTGTGTATGCACTATTTGTCTGCCTTTTATGGTTTTTTAATTTAAATTTGGTCTCTCGCTGCCTTTTATCTAAAACAAGATTACCAAAATTCGAGTTTCTAGTCCTCACATCAATTTAGCCAAATAAACCCAAAATTAATTCTAAACAATTCAAATAAATCCACAGATACGGAACAAATGGAACACCAAATAAAGTTCATCATAGTTCTAAACACAATAAATAACAAATATAGTTCACAACACATAATCCAAATGCTAATGTTCAACAGACATGGGTGGCGGTGGCGGGCGCGGGGGAGAGAGTACGCATGGAGGTGGCAGGGGAATCTTTCAGAAACGTTGCCTCTCCGGTGGTGCCAAATATGTCAACTTTGGCTAGAAAATTTGGCAATCTTCTTAGAAATAATTGTGCCCGAGACCACTTATACAATGCCATTGGAGCAAAAATTTAGCCCCAATTGTTAAAAGAAACACGATTTTGAAAATTGAACGCAAATATAGCAATGCTCTTGTAGATGCTCCGATGCTCTAGTAGCTGGATGCTCTAAGGGAAGCAATGGTGTCGTCCCCATTTGTCATAGGTTATCTGCATATATAGAGGCATGCATCTCTGGCCAGAAAGGCCCCATGCGTTAGGTTAACAAACACCAACTTATTGTGATTCGTTCGACCGACTCATGTGCTTCCTTGGCAGTACACATCACTAAACTCATTCAAACCTAAGCTTCGAGATCACGTCAATCTGCTTCAAGTCATTGGAATCCTAGCGCTCGCCATGTCGAAGTATCCATCGGATATACAGAGCAATCTATGCAGCCAAAATGACAGTGGATCGACACAGTGCATCGAAACATGAGATCATCCCGGCAATTAGGCATGAGAGGAAATCCAAAATGGACCGTTCACCGTACATGGCCTATCCCGACACATGCGCCGGCCGGGATCTGGACCAGTGACCAGACAAGCCAATAATTTTCCGGTGCGACACATTGGATGGAAACCGGGTTGTCGTATCGCCCTGGTTCCCGACAGGCGACAGTACTCGAAGGATACATAATAACATTTCGAACGACTTGCTAATAGCGACCCATCACAAATCGAGAGAGACAGTGTGCATGTAAACGTGAACATATTTGGTAACAACCTGCGCAACAAGGTATAAGGAATGGAATGCACGGCATGATTGTCACGGCTAGAGGTGCCGCAACCACCACATGGTTGGCCGCGGAGCTTGGCGGACGGGGAGAAATGTTGCAGGTGCCACGTCCGCTTGGCGGTCGATGAGAAACTAGCAACGGTTTCTATCTCCTGCACGAAAGCCCTACACTAATTTTGATCTGTGTCAACGACGGTTGCTGTCTTTAGCTTCATTTCATATTGACGTCGTTGTGGTGGTGACCGATATGACAGGTTGTGTGATTTTCGTGTAAAAACCTAAACTCCTCCGAAGCGGGCAGTGACGATGGACATGTTGCCCCCCCCCCCCCCCCCTTCTTGGAGGGGTCACCTTGGAGGGCCGGCCCGCACGGTGTATCTAGTCGCCGAAGTTGGATAGGTGAGTTTATGTGGATGAGGGAGGTGGGTGTTAAGACGACAGCCCTAGATGGAGAGTTGTGTGCTGAGGCGGCAGCCTCAACCTTCTTTGCAGAGATGGTCGTAGGGGGCACGACCGTATTCTAGTATCATTTTGGGTGGTGGTTGGGAGCAGCGACGACAGCAAGTTCCTCAACCGAGTGGACTGATTTCGGTAAATGTGCAATCTCATCGGGATGCTACGTCGGGGCATCGGGTTTGGCGTGACGTCTGAGATCTATGAGCGGTGATTCGGGTGGCGTGGGCTGTGAGATGGTTTGGTCGTGCCGCGTTGTGACTCATGTGTGTTTTTTGGTGCTCAGAGGTGTAAGTCGGGACGACGGTCCCATAGTTAGAGTTGTGTGTTTGTAACGATTTGGTAAGCTAGCGTCGTGTGCACTGCAGGTCTACTTTTGTATTGTTTTTCATGCCAATTTTCTCACAAACTAGACAATGGTTGTGACCATCGACAATCTTAAATAGAAAAAAAAAACTGTGCGCGAAGCGCCCCAGTTATACCGGCAGCGACGGCGAGAGAGGACGAGCAGCTAGGCAACTGCGTGTGCATGTGAGGGTTAGCGATCAGCCGGTGCGTTGGACTCGATCCAGCGGCGGGCTCAGCTGAATCCAATGAAATTGTGATAATCCTTTCATAGTTTACTTATTTAATTGATCTAAATTGCTAGTTTGAACTTTGAACCTGTGTGTACAAGAGGGGGTGAACCCAATGATGGGATCTTCTACCCGTCTCGATCCATCGCTTCCAAGTTCCAAGTGTGTCGACCTGTATGGACTGGGATAGATTTCCGGGGCAGATCGAGAAGCAGCTTCTCGTGCTTGGTATCTAGTGCCGGCGAGATCGAATTGGATCGTCGTGTCATCGCAAGAGGCCAAGCAAGTCAGTCGGGGAGAGGGACGGCGCGGGGCCTGCATGTATGGGTGTTGGGGATATGCTCTTTGTTCGGCCGGCCGGAACCAGAACATGGGTAGCGAACGCTCGGGAGCTCGACCGGCCGGCGACAGGGCGATGGCCTGTTCCTCTCGCCGGTGGACGCGGCCGCGCGCGACATCTCACTTGCCGTTGGCCGTACCTGTGATCCCGGTAGCTAGCTCGAGAGCACCCCTCATGCACCTCCGGCCGGCTCCGGCCAGCCCGCGTGCTTGCTGCTGCCGGAATGATGATCGATGGTGTTCCCGGATTTCGCTAGCTGCTGCTGGACCTGGAACGATGACAGTGTTCTTTCCTAGGCCTCACCATCACCAACATAAACAATCCCCTCAATCTTTGATGACGTGGTGTTTACATATATGTGTAGGGATCATACCTTTCACTATTTGTATCTCTCGCAACTTCTGATGGACCTGTAATATGGGTATCGTTGAGTAAATTGTAAAATACCACCAGATTTATGTTTAGAGTTTCAAAAAACAAACAATTTTCACTTCTTCGCCAAAAAAAACCGATCACTCCTCTAATACTAGCAAGAAGCACCAAGCTCGTTTGATATCACAAAGTGATGACGTGGCACCAAATTTTCTAGCGTTTGACTATGTCTTTGATTGGTGATTGATAAATAAGGAAGAAAACGGAGAAGTAGAAAATCTACATAAGCTTTCGTTGAGGTCCTTAGTTTAGTCAAGTAGGCAAGGGCATTTTCATCGCAAAGAATTCAATCAGCCATACACTGACAAAAACCTCCAGTCCCCCTCCCCAGCGCCCCCCAGGAGGCATTTTTACCGCCGACAAAAGGAAAATGCGTCGTTTTTTCACCAGCCGCCCCCCCCCCCAGAAGTTCAGTTAGGGTCGTTTCGGCCGAAAATAGCGCCGGCGCTCCCAGGCGAAACCCAGCCCACCGGGTTCGGCCTGGGGGGGGGGGGGCGAATTGGCGCGAAACGCGACGTGGGCCAGCGCTGTCAGCGACGCGGGAGAAAATGGCGCCAAAAGAAAACGCCCGTGCTCGTCTTCTCGGCTCCCGCGTCGGTCAAAGGCTGCCGGAGTAATGGCGTGGCGGCCGGCCAGTGAGCTCCCCCAGTCAAAGGCTGCCGGAGTAATGGCGTGGCGCGTTCATGCGGCGCCCAGTTATGGCCACCTACCGCCGCCCCTTCGCCTGGCCGCGTCGCTATAAAATCCCCCTGAGCCTCGCCGCCCATCGCCATTCATCTCACCGCCTTTGCCTCACACCTCTCGCCCCTCTCCTCCACACCGCCGAGCACCCCTAGCAGCCATGGCCTACAACGAAGCCGCCACCCTGAACGGCTGGGACCACCGCCACCTCCACAAGGAGGAGGCCTAGGCGTTGTACCGCGCGGGCTACCCATGACCGCCGGACATGCGCGTCCCCAGCGCCTCCGGCGGGCAGGGGGGCTGGCAGCTCAGCGTCGACGGCATCCCCGTGCCCCCTGTCCCTGCCGGCGAGCAGTACAGAGCTGCTATCGAGGAGGTCTGCGCTTCCCTCACCCCGTTCCAGGCCGCAGAACGTCGCTGGGGAGCGGTCAGCAACGACGGCTTCTGGTCGGAGTATTTCCGGCGCCGCCACGACGAGGACGTCGCCGACCGCGGGAGGAACGACCCGGTGGAGGGGCGCTACAATTCCATCGGCCGCAAGCGGTGGTGGGGCGGCTAGAACATGACCCTTCCGTGGGTCCTGGACTACATGGATGGCGCGCCGGATGGGCGCGGGCTCCTCCGGCTCCGACTCCTCCTCCTCCTCCTCCGGGCCGTCGCTCGCCGACACCAGGTACGCCAACCTCTCCCCTCCGCTCGCGGGGGCGGTGTACGCATCCCTCACCCCTCCTCAACTCCGGGCGTCCTGCCCCTCGCAGCGGCGCCCTGCGCATCGGCGAGCCCCGCGCCACCGCGACTCGCCAGGCAGCAACTCCCCCGCGTCGCGTCATGCCCGGCCTGAAGGAGGTCCAAGAAGCATCCTTCAACACGGTGCAACCGGCGGATCCGGCGTTTGCCGAGGAATGGAGCCTCGGCGAGTACACGGAGCAAGAGCAGGAGCGCCAGCGTCAGCTCCTCGCCGAGTGACGAGGGCGTAGCTCGACAAATCACAGGGTTGTGCACCCCGGGTTGATTGAGGGGGAGAGAGAAGAGCGTTGGTGATCACGACGGCTGACAAGCGGGGATTTTACCCAGGTTCAGGCTCCCGGAGGATAACACCCTACTCCTGCTTGTCTGTTATTGATGGCGAGTTGCGATTACAATGGCGGCGAGATTGCGATCTCGCTAGGGTTTGTGGTGGTGGCTATTGGCGTGTCCTCTTGGACGAGCAACCCTCCTGACTTTATAGGTAGCCAGGTCTCGGGTGGTCGGTATCGATGGTAATTACGGATATGGCAAGTTACGGGACCTAACCGATTTGGACTAGGTTACACGGTACCCCGAGTGGGCCTTCTTTGGGCCTTCTCCAGCTTGGCGCGGCCCAGGTAGCCTCATCGTGGACTAGTCGAAAGGTAGCCCCACGTCACCGAGGTCGAGGTGAATCGCGCCCGCACCGCCTCCCATCGCCCCCCCCCCCCCCCCCCCCGCCACCCGTGGAGATCACGTACGTCATCCTCGACCCCGACAACCAGGGGGAGGAGGAGTAGCCTGAGGAGGAGGAGGAGGAGCCGCCGCGGACCCTGCAGCAGAGCAGGTGGTTCCGCGACGACGACGGCGCAGGCCCGAGCGGCCTTCGCAAGGACGACAACGACGACGGACTACAGCCAGGCGATCGCCGCCAGGCTCGACTTGTTTGGCTAGGGCTGGCCTGTTTTCATTTTTCAGTTAAATCCCTATAATCGACGAGTTTAAATCTCTGTAATCGCCAATGTGCGCCTAGAAACCAATGAAATCGTCTCTGTTTACGCCTATTTTGAATGAAATCGTCTCTGTTTGCGCCGTTTTTGAATTTCGTGGACCGAATCTTGGGTTGGGGAACGACTGGAAACCGCGCCCCGCCAAGTTTCAGAATAGCGCCGTTTAGCGCCGCGGCAGGCGCAAACCGCCGGCGTTTTGGGCCCTGGGGGGGCCGAACGGCTGGAAACCGCACCCCCCCCCCCCCCAAGTTTCAGAATAGCGCCGTTTAGCGCCGCGACGGGCGCAAACCGTCGGCGTTTTGGGCCCTGGGGGGCCGAACGACTGGAGATGCCCTAATAGAGTAAGAAAAATATCCCATCTCATGGCATGAAAAAAGCAAGCTCAATTTCACACATAAAACATAATTTAGACATAATATTTTACATTAGTCTGAGTGATACAAAAGATGTGAGCCAGCCTCACATAACTAAATTGTCAATATTAGAAATTACTAGTAAAATGCCCGTGCGTTGCCACGGGCCATAAACTTTCCACATTATAACTCGTCCTATAGCAAGAATTTTATGCTCATTTCTCCATAACGGTTAGCAGTTGATTCCATTACCAAGACAATAGAATTAACAGTTGAGTTTCTCTCGCTTGGGTGAGCAGAAGTCAAAACTGCATGAACCTTGCTGATATCGACAAGTCATACATAAATATTGTGCAACGTTGAGTAGAACACCGGAAGGAGGACCTAGATCACAATGATATAAATGACACGTTCTAGTGATACAAGGCGGACAATAGCCCTCGTCTATGAAGTCGCCGCTATGGTTACGATAACATATGTAGTTAACTTCATGTGTGTTGCAACGGGTAGTCAAATTTCGTACTCTACATATATAAACAAAATATGAGATTGTTTGAAGTATATTTCGATAAAAGCTATCACTACACTTAGATAGAATTGAGTATCTATACCTCTTAGCAAAACCCCAATAAGTGGTTCAGTTTAGAAAAAACTGTGCAAGTCTCCTATGAGCATTGTATCAGACGTAACATCAAAGTGAGGTAACAAATTAAGAAGGTACTGACACATATAGGCTGCTTCATGTCGGCTGTGAATTGAAGAGATCCAGTTCTCGTTTGTTTGCAGGCAGTGAATTTTAACTAATATTTCCCCCCTGAAAAGCACATATGTTAGTACTACACCAAATGTAACGGAAAATAAGGTTGGAAAAAGGAAACATCAACCGTTAAAGGCAAGAACACATGTTGCCTCTTCCGTTAGCTTCTCACCTTCTTGGTATTAACACTATGACCAAACTCTATACATGGTACATTATTATTCCACATAGAATAGCGCGTATCCGGCTCTATAGACAAGAAGAAGCTACGAGTCATGTGACTTAATAAGTAATGCTGATTAGAACATATGGAAACAGTAATAAACGAGATTTGCAGATATCAGTGACTACTATCAATAAACTATGTGCGATTGGTGCAAGGAAGACATGATTTTTCAAAGGTATTTACTTACTTATTTACTGTCAAGAAAATTAAAAACCTCCAGGCCCCTGAACTGAAATATAACTGTACGCATCAGCAATTTTCTTGGTTGCAAGAAAAATTACTGAAGAAGGGGATTTGTTGTGCAATACCTCTCTGAAAGCAAGAAACCCATGAATATATGGCACTTGCATTCTGACAACATCAAACTCCTCATTGACAATTTCCAAAGTTTCAGCATCCAAGAGGACCAAGACCACCACCGCAGCACATGCAGTAGAAGGGTCTTCCTTCGGGAAGCTAATGTCAACCCCACCTATGTACTTCAGCTTGACGACTCTGATATGAATCTGAGTTCACCGAAGGCAAAGACCACTCAAAATCGTCATCAAGAACGAGCCTACTCTTGAGCACATCCTGCGCTCTGCATCACCGGACAACCAATAAGAGAGATGAATCAACTGAAATCCTTTTATGAGTTCGATGGATTGGCACAAGCAACGGGATACAGACCTCGCCCATTCCTCTTTCTGCAGCGCCATATCAGAGCGATCCCCTTGTTTATCCATTCCCCTCGTGCTCCTGCTAGCACAAGGGGTCAGAGCTCTCAGCCAGGACCTTGACACCGATGTCTTGACCTCGCCGCAGGCGATGTTAGGCCTCCTGCCTCCCCCGGAATAGGAGGGGAAGGCGTGGCCGTGGCACATCACGGAGGCCGGAGAGTGTTGTTCCGCGGCGCATCGGCGAACGCGCTGTGCAGGTGGCGGCTTTCCTTCAGGGATTCTGCCGGCAGTCGCATCGTCCCTGTAGGTTGCTGCCAGGATAGGACGATGTGGAGGATGCATCCGTCTTCCCGGCGGCCACGAAGGCTTCCAACGCGGTGTGCAGGTGGCGGCGTTCCTTCAGGGATTCTGCCGGCGGCCAAGAGGGCACCGTGTTAGGTGGATAGGGTTGAGGGGCTAACTGCAAACGTGACGATTGTTTGGACCGCGGGTTGCTTTTCCAATTTATCAGGGGTTAAAATGAAAAATAGCCACGACGTACGACCGGTGTCCCCAAGCAATATTATATAGTAGAGATAGAGATAACGTGGAAATCAGTGTGGTCTCTCACAGTGAGCTGGGAGGGCAAAGGTCTGACTCACCTCGTCCTTGTGTCCATTGCTATTCCTCTTCCATGTTCTTTTCTCTGTGATGTGTGCAACTTTTAGATGGCCAGGCTATAGTGTTGGAAATAATTCGTGTTGGGCTGTACAAGGCCTGCAAAACTGTTCAGATAAGGATGGGCTGCATTACCGTTGGACTTAAAATATCAAATGCCGGGCCAAATCTTGAACCTATGTAAACTACTGCATGTAGAAATTTCCACGCCCCTAGCCAAGGCCAAGGTTGCCCGGGGCCTGGCTCCGCCCCTGCAGCCATAGATTCGCCTACGGCTACCTTGTTACCATTACTTTACATATGGGGTCACCTGTCATAGTCTTCACCCAAACTTGCCTCATGAACATTGTATCGAGCACCTTATGTGCGCCGACCGGCTCTCGAGGTCATTCTCAGCCCGCACCACCATATGAGGCCTCCCCAAGCTCCAATAATATGTGTAGAAAATCGGCACGTATGAGGACAACGTGAATCCCTAGGGATAGAGGCCGACGCATCAAAGGTCGTCGGGCGCCTACGCTTACCGCTCGCATGTCCCACTTATCCCATCTGTCCCTTTCACATCCTTACTTGGCGCCTCTATTTTTATTTCAAGGAAACTATATTTTTTTTGGCAACTCGAGGAAACTAGATAATCCCGCAAAAAGCCCGAGCAGGCCGGGCTCCAGGCCCACACGCCGCAGGTCGGACCAGCCCACGTCTTGGTAGCGCGCCCTGCCCAGCCCATGTCTGTCCCTCGGCTCGCCTCATATCTCTCTCTCCTCTGCTCCACCGCGTACAGTACTCGCACTGACACACGACACGAGACAGCCGCATCCCTTCACTCCATCCCCTCCACCTCACCTGCTGCAGCTCGCCAACCCTAATCCCCCACCTCGCGCTCGCTCCCCCGCCTCACCACACTCCGCTCTGTCCCCCCCTCCGTTCGCGGCCGGCAACGGGGGTACAGCAGGCACCGGCGGGTCGTACCCGCGCACACCCACGCCGTCTCCGGCGGCGCGGCGACCAGGCGGTGAGAGTCAGAGCTTAGGGGAAAGCCGGATCGGCGCGCTTCAGATCCAGTGACGCCAGTGGGAGCCGAGGTGAGGCGCTTACCAGAACGAGGTGCTCTTAGTGTAGTCTACTGTCGGTTGCACATTACACCGAATCTGCGTTGTGTGTGAGTCATTTGCTTACCATTTTGTTGTTGTTGCTAAAATAAGAGAGTTGAAGTAGCTTTTCCGTTCTCCAACGCTATGGAGTAATTAACTGCTGTCGAGCTAGAGCTGTTCCCAGTACTAAAACACGCACTCCACTGTCAAGTTCCTCGCGGAATAGCTGTCTAGTGTAGCAGAGAGCTAGTGTCGTGTGTACCTTTGCGGAACAATGGCCGCTTAACATAGGTGGAGCTACTTAGCTGTGCTCAACTGCTCATGCTGGCTGGTTCTCTTTATTTAGCCGCAAATATTAGCGTAGCTCCATGGTGGCTCTCTACTAATGGTGCCGTGTGTCGTCATGTCCTTAAGTATCCTTGCAATCTGCAGTCCTGCACACTGGTGTTCTCTGAATTTCTTATCAGCGGGCTTTGTATATAATTTTGATTTCTGATCATCTGTTAGGATAACAGCATGCTATTTCATAGAAATGGTTTGTTTCTATGGATATTGGGACTTAACCTTGTTCCATCCACCGTACCTTTTAATTTTTTTCCCAAGTGAGTTGGAATTCATGGATAGACAGCATCTCTTAGCTTCTATCCAAGTCCTTTTGCTAATTGCTAGTAGCTCTACATCCTATATCTAACAGATGCTTGTATATGTGGTTCTCATACTAGGAATGAAAACTTACCTTGTTGGTGTCAGGGAGCACTATTTTCAATGTGTGGTCTTCTGTGTGAGATCATGAGGAGCTATCCATAATTAGCCAGTTAGCCTCCATTGTTACGATTATACCTGCAGATTCAGAGTCTGTAGAAGACCAGAAAGTTCCCTTTAGAAAACCAGTCTCTAAGCACTATTTCATTTCATAACAACTTCCTAAGTTCCTATCCACTATCCAGTTTCCCTGTATACTTGTTGCGTTAAATGTGAATCATACCGAAAACTTGAAATATATTTTTATCTGAATATGTTAGGAATACATAATCAGATAATCTTATGCACCCTCATTTGTGCAGTCACGTAGTATGTTTCCAGTGAACTGATCTATATCACCATAATTGTGGATGTAAGTGCTTGATTACATGTACAAACATATGACAAATAAATCCTTAATTTTACTTTCTATCCTTTTGCAGGTCTTTTATCGTGATTTTGGGTGTGGTCCTACTGCCTGCAATGATCCTGCGAGTTCCGATCTTAAACTTATGGTGGAACTGAGGAACTTGTGTACAGTCTAATGCATGCACTGACATCTTCAAGATAAAAATGGAGACTTCCAGCTCTGGTTCTTGTCTTCCGGGTGAGTGGGTTTCCCTTGCAAAGGAGTTTCTTATGCATGTGGTTAGAGAGTAGATTTGATTTTGTAATTTAAATGTTTCTCATAAGCTGGCAGAACTCGAGGGTGATTGTCATATATGATTGTAGATTTATAGTAGTCTGGTTTTCAATATCTAGTTCTTCAATCTTCATACAGAAGCTTTCTTAAAAATATATATTCACCTTGATGCATATGAAAGTCTAACCTTTTTTTCTTGAACTCGAATGTCTAATCTAGGGTTTCGCAGTATGCTGCTATAAGCACCAACCTCAATCTGAATTGGTATAAGCATCGGTATTTTTGAAAAATTGTGCAAGGCAGCATGGTTTTCCATATGAAAATAAATTAGTTTCTTCACAAGACATTTTTGCATTCCAAAAGTCCAAAATACGTGATATTCACAAGGTGATATTCCTAGCTATTGTCTAGTACAAGTGCAGCCATGACTCTTGAGAAGTTAGGTAATAAACTGAGGGTTATTGACGTACATTCACATGTTTGCAAATTCTTTTATTATTTTTAACCAGATGTACAGTTAAATGCCTTATGTGTGGTTATTGTGACCACTATTTAATGAGGTATGCTAATTGCAGGTACATTGTATCATGGGTTTGTATTGGTTTTTATCTTGCTTGGTGGTTGTCAGCATGTTCTGTCTCAGCAAACAACACTTGAACCTAAAGATAAATTTCTTCTGTCTGACCCACCTATTGGTCTCTTTGATCCAATAGAGATTTCACCATCTGTTCTTCCGCACAATACAAACCCAGTTGAGCCACTGTCACCAATGTATCCAAACTACACATCCTATGATCCAGTTTTGACTGGAAAATGCCATGTAAACTTCTCAGCACTCTCTTATATTATGGACAAGACGGCGTCTGATTGTTCTGTACCTTTAGCACCACTAGTTGCCGATGTTATATGTTGTCCACAAGTTAGTAGCCTGATGAATATTTTCCAAGCTGTTTATGGTGGTGGAAACAGTACGCTCGTTCTCAATCAAGCTTCAGCAAATGTGTGTTTCTCTGACATTATGAGCATACTTGCAAGTAAAGGGGCAAACACTAACATCCCTGAGTTGTGTACTCTTGGGCCATCAAATCTTACTGATGCTTCTTGTCCGGTGAAGGATATTAATTCTTTTGAGAGAATGGTTAACGTAAGCAAGCTCATAGATTCATGCAGCAGTGTTGACCCACTGAAAGAGTGTTGTAGGCCAGTTTGCCAACCTGCAATAGTCGAAGCAGCGGTTCATGTATCTGCAGGTGGGGCAAGCATGTTTGGAAGCTCTAGCATACCTGGGAGTGCAGGTGGGATCAATGCTGTTAGTGACTGTAAAGGGGTGGTTCACTCCTACTTATCTTCAAAACTTTCATCAGAAGTGGCGAACACTGCTTTCAGAGTATTATCTGGTTGCAAGGTGAACAAAGGTATGCAATCTTACATACCTTTTGCTGGTTTGTCTTGATAGATCTATATGGTCATAGTGTATGTCATCAAGTTAGCTGTCTAAATCTTGTTCTAAAATGTGTAGTCTGTCCACTGGAGTTTGATGACCCTTCATCAGTCGTTAAGGCATGTAACAAGGCATCCTCTTCAAGGCCTGCATGCTGTGCAGCGTTGCACTCTTACATTGCAACTAGACAGAAGCAGATATTTGTCACGAACTTGCAAGCAATTAACTGTGCAACGATGTTTGGATCAATGCTACAGAAAGCTGGTGTAGGGAATGATATTTATGACCTGTGTGATATTGACTTAAAAGATTTTAGCCTGCAAGGTATGCATGGAAGATATCATAACTTTTGTTTAATATTTATTGTATTGGAATGCAAAATAACATTATCTATTTCCTTGGCACCATTTATCCAATTGGAGCAGCTTTTGGCCAGCAAGGTTAGTTTTGTTTGATCAACTTTGTGTGGTTCATCGTAAATGCCTGTGTATTTCTGTGCTAAATTCAATATATTTGCAGGCTGTCTACTTCGGAGCCTACCTACAGACATTGTATTCGACAATGTTACAGGTATTAGCTTTACATGTGATTTGAGTGACAACATTGCGGCACCATGGCCATCGTCGTCGTCTCTTCAGTCCTTGTCGCTTTGTGCTCCAGGTGAGGAGAAAATCTCCTTCTGAGGTTACAGAAATAGCAGAAAGATGTAACCAAATTGTTAACTTATATGATTTTACTGTTCTATTTCAAAACGCGTGGAATTTCGAAAAATGAAAAAACTTCCTACAACTACAATAGTGCCTGCATTTACATTAGCTTGTTTCTCTTTCGGTTGCAGAGATGTCATTGCCTGCATTACCGGTCAACCCGTTATCAGGAAGCTCAGGTACTTTAAATTTTCTTGCAGTACAACTTAGCATTCATTTTTAGTTTCTCCCAAGACCCTTCTAACAAATTGAAGCAATGCTGTTTTGACAGTAGGTATCTCCAGAACTGGAATCGGGATTCTGCTTCCTGTTGTACTCCTCACCACAACCATCTCCATCTGAGTAAACGCTTGATGTAGCAAGCCAGGAGTGTGTTACCTTGTCCTAATTTTCCCCGATGTGCAGGCCCTCGTTGTAAATTAAACCGCATTGCATTCTTGTAAATGAGCCTTTCCCTTTTCTGTTCCATTTTTTCCAGTTCGTAGCATTGTCATGTGCTATGGAGTACTGTTGCACCTTTTGAGAGATCGGGAAGTAAATCTCCTAGACTTTGACTGGGCACCTCGTATGGATTGATTTGCGAGCAGAGTGGATGATATGAAACCAGCTTATATGGCTGTCAATACTCAGTGATTGTACAATGCAGCCATCAAGATTTTTGTTAGCTATGGATGTTTAGATGAGAATACTGAACTGAAACAAACTGATAAAATTTGATAAATAAGTTGCAGCTTGCAGTCTCTCATATGGTAAGCTGCATAGAAAAAACACACACTGGACATGCATTCCATCAGATCATTAATTTTAAAGGCCACCATTAACTCAAAGTATGAGGAATGCGTTCTAAATGCAATGTAGTTCTCGAAGTGCAAGGCACCTAGTACTTCCGCAGTTCATTAACTTGTCTTGTATGAGAGTTGTCAACGTTTCATTATGTTATCAACTGAAGCAACAGTTGGTTGCTGTTAACAAATGTCGAAGTGCACGGCACCTAGTACTTCCACACATAGATTCATGTATAAATAAAAAGGACAATATTTTTTTAACAAATGTTGGCTTCTGTTACACTACAGATTCAACTTCCATAACTGATACACCTGCTGACACAGCGGCTACAACCTTGTCGATTGCTCTGCTGATTTTTGACGCTGCAACGGGGGTACATCACCAGCATCCTGTGAAGGAGGTGACCCACTCGAAGATGGTTTTGCACCAGCTGAAACAACATTCTTTAGCCATGTTCCCTGGAAAGTGGGTCCACCTCTATTTTGGTCACCGGGGGACTCTGGCAAAGCTTGGTTTTTTGAAGTCAAGCCTGCCATAAATCTGTATGCTACTCTACTAGCATTGACAATTTCTGTTTTAGCCTGCCTGAACTGGGAACATAAAGTAGCAACAAGAAAGTTCATGTTAGGAAATTAATCAATGCAATATGTATAAGCAAGATATACTAACAATGTATTCCCTCCGTTCCTAAATATAAGAAATTCCTATATGGACTACATCGGGATGTAACCCGTTTTGCAATAGCTAAAACATCTTATAATAATTAATATGGAATGGAGAGATTATAGAATAACAATGAACACGTAACACAAACAAAATATCACGCTTCAGTTCAAATGCATTTGGCAAAAAAACATAAAAACAAGAACGGGACAAGTAACCAAGTTTTGAAAAACAAATAGCAAGATAACTGAATCGCACGGAGCAATGCAAACAGTATTTTTGCAATTCATTGTTAAACTGAAAGACACTTCCGAATGTTTAGAATAGATAAACATACAAGAGGAAGAATCGTCATGCCACTCATTAGACAAATACTTTGTTCCTGCTTCTAGCTATGCCATCATATTAATACGAGGATGCAGATCAAGTGCATTTGCATGGTGATTGCATGGTTCCGTGGAGATCAGGGGTTACTGTCATTAACACTCAACACATGTACTCCCTCTGATCCACAATAAATGTCGCCCCTATAACTATAGAGTTGTACTTCGTATGTTCATTTCCGGCAACACTAAAATCGGATCGGAGGGAGTAGCATTTTTATTTTTATTTACAAAGGCAAAAGGCCAAAAACACTGACACTTATCACTGAGTCACAGACAAAATGGACGGAGATAATAACAATGGCCCTGAGCTTAATGGTGAGGACTAGGATGAAGAAAATAGTTGTAATGTCTAAACTTTATAGTGACATTTTTTAAAAGGTGGTAGGGGATTAATCTGGTATTTCCAGTTGATATGCATTCAACCTCCTTCAGAATGTGATAATGATGTACTGCTGACATGCTGTTATGAAATATCAATGCAACACATCAACGGACCAAGCATTTCTGAGTAACAGATAAGCAATGCATTCAATAGTGTAACATATTAAATAATCACAATTTAATAAGTAGTCAAAGGAATACAGCAGTCTCTGAGCAGATTATATATACAAAACACACCTTAACTGCTGTATTCTCTGCAACCACCACAGCAGTATCACCGGCATTGGCAAAACGATTGACCCAACCTGCAAGATTTAATAGAAAAATTAGACAAACAAAAACAAACCAATTGTTTCTGCCATTGCAATCTATAATTAGAATACTGTCATCTTACAAACACTACTAATAAGAGGAAAGAATGAGTGAATGACATCTCTATCGCCTTAGGGGGATAACTGGTCCAGCTTAAATTCCATACACTAATCAAGTTAGCTTATTGAAGTTAACTCACCAGGTCCTACTTCTAGATATATAGTTTTCACACAACAGTCATCTTACTAATGTCTAATTATCTTATAGTGCTGAAGCTTCAGGCGCAGGAAAAGACCAGTTTACCTTCCCAGTTTCCATACTTCAATCGCATTAACCAAAAGATATTTGAGGTTTAGCACAAACTAGAATCACCTAAGTTAGCAAAATTTACTCCACGTGGTCCTAGTAAATGTACATTTCCCCTCTGCTATAACCCTTACAATGGCCAATGATGAAATAAGTAATGGCAACTTGCCAACTTACCATACTTTTCATTCACACGAGCCAGAATTCACCAAACCTAGACACTTACAAGCTGTAAAAGCTTAGATGGAGACAGAAGACGGATGGCTCAGCGTAGGCCTATAAGGCCATTGGCACCACTCCCATCTCGTTCAGGTTAACCCCATCTAGTAGAAGGGCAGTTGAGACCTTGAAGTGAATGAAAATAGCTAAATACTAGCCCACCAAAACGTTGGGGACAGAGGTAGTACTAAGTAGCCCTTATAGCCTGCACCACTATCTTTCAAGCCACATGCGCTCTCTTTCAAGACAATTACCTCCTCCAAGCCAACTCAATTCCTTCCGCTTAATCTGCACCACCACGCGTCAGCCCTCTAGCAAGTAACTCCACTCCGCTCCTGAAGTTGAGTTGAACATCACTGATCCGTTATCCCTGAGTAGCAATTATGGCAGACTGTATGTCTATACCTTTCATGGCAGCTCCCAATCAACTACTCAAGCCAATTTCTTCATGAACTGAACTGATCCTCAAAGTTGTGAACCATTTCATTTCAACACCAGACTACCAGAGATTCCTTTGGGGGGCAGACAGAGATAGGCATACCACGGGATGCTGGCTACCGCTGGTCCAGTGTCTAATCAGAAGAAGAAAGCTGTAAATCTGTTCCCCTTGCTTACCAGGGAGCTTGGGGACGCCGAGCCTCTCGCAGAGCAGGTCGCAGAAGTGGTTGCAGTTCCTGGAGAGGAGGTCGTAGGAGTGTCCCGGCCACTCGCGACTGAGCTCGCGCAGGATCCGGTTCACGGTGGCGATGGTGCAGTCCGTCTCCCCGAGGACGATGCGCTCGCGGTAGGTGTACATGGGGTTCTTGCTGACGGGGCAGTTGAACACCCCGCTGCCGTTCTCGCAGAACCCGAACGACCACTCCTCCTCGCCATAGACCTGCACGCAGCACCCCATCCGGAGAATGAAAATTGGGGATCTGGAGATTCCCTGGGGAGGAGGAAGGGGGAAAAGCAAGCAAGCAAGATGGCGGGCAATGCGTCGCCGGGGAGCGGGCGAAGCAGGAGGCAGGTGCGGCGGCGGAGACCTGGACGGCGCTGTGGAAGATGCCGCCGAGGCCGATGCGGTCCTTGAAGATGCGGTTGATCTGGAGGATGGTGTTGTTGGTCTTCTCGGAGTCGCTGTTGGTCACGTCGTACACGTGGAGCACCACTTCCTTCATCTCATCGACGGGCAGCCGCTCCTCCTCCCTCTCCGGCGACGGCAGCGGCGGGGCTGCTGAGTTGAAGTGGGATCGTCGGCGGGTGGGTGGTTGCTTTGCCGTCGTGGTCACGTCCTCGGTACCAGTATACTTATCGGCGATGGGATCGGGAACATTTTCGAGGTACGGGCACTGACGATTGGGACCCGGTGGCCAGCTTTTCATTTCTGTTCCTTCTTCCGTTTCATGGTTTGTAGGCGCGGCGAAGGACAAAAAGAAGGCAAGGTGAACTCGAAAAATGGATGTAAATATTGAGATAGTGCCGAGACATTAACATTATATCTAATTTATAATCACTTAGTAAAATAGAAATATAAACATATTTGAATATAATCAAATCAAAATAACATTCCAATGGAAAAATTCACTAAAATCTTCCGTAATTTGTCAATTTTGGATTTTCCCGCTTGATGTAGAGCATCATCATGTTATTGAAGAAGCCATTACGGGTTACGAAACACGGTCATGGTGATTTTTATGAGACGGTATACCACCAAAAATATGGCATGTCTTTCAAATATCAATCTCTTAGGTTTCCTGTGTATGAATAATGTTTGCGCTAATATAATTAGAACTTTAGCTAATATAATATATAATTAGAATTTTAGCTAATATTGAACCATAAAAATGTAATATGTCTACCATAAACTAGCCAACATGCCTCAAACCCCTTCTTAAGTACCACATCTAGAATACCGTTTAAAGTTAGGTTTTACTATAATGAGAATTAGTTGTTACAAAGAGAAATAAGTTATTAAAACAATAGTCATTAAACCAAGATATAACATTCTCATGCTAAGTCCTTTTTAACATATGATCACTCAAAATGTTCAGAAGAAACACGTGAATCTAAATGTTTTTCTCGAAAATCAAGTTAGGGCGGTGTCATAAGGGGAGCTCCGCCCTCTACGGCGATCGATCTGCAACATAAGTGAATGTGTGAATATTTTCTTGTCTTACGTTAACAAAAGTATAAGATCTACGCCTTCATATACATATAATACTAACATCTTCATGATAGATATTATACTTATGATTTGGTGCCGTGGATGATGGTATTTTTTTGGTTTCCCAAATCTCAGCTTATCAAACTCATTTAGCTTGTTTGGCGTTAATAAGAATATTGAGATATCTACTTCATATACATATAATATTAAAAGTTTCATGATAGATCTTGAAACAATGATTTGGTACCATGATGATGATATTTCTTCGGTTTTGCGGTTAGCACTTAGTCAAGTCCTACACCATTTGATTCACATCGTGATTCGAGCACCTATGGGTTACAGGTTGGGTTGCAACTCAGTTGCAACTTGAAAATTGTTCTAGACCGTTGATTTTACTTTGAGATTCGTGCTAATTATGAGTAGAATAGGGTTGGAAGTGAGATTTGATGTGTAATCTGGCTAAGAACTAAGTTAATTCTCATTGAGAATTAGTCACATCCATATATTTCACGATAAATTTAGTTTAACTTAAACAAACCCAACTTACGACAAGATAAATGACTCTTGTAACCGGGGAGGAGGGAAGGAGTGGTCATAATTGGTTTGAGCTTTGAATCGATGGTTGCTGGAATTCAGCACCATTTGGCAGCGCCAGAGTAGGGCCTTCATTTTATTTGGACACTGAACATCGACGGCCTGTACAGATCCAGTTCCTCCAGCTTCGGCCAATAATAGTCATGAATCAGTCGACATCGTGCGTTCCATATTTGAGTATTTCGCTCTCTTATTATTTTGGACTAGACGGTATGTATAGATAGAATATACTCGAATGAATGGAGTACATCATAGCTGTGCTAGATGCTTTTAGATACCAGTGAGTTGCCATGTCACCAATTAATGGAGTCTTAGATTCTAATGAGCTGTCATGACACGAGTGGAGTTCAGAGCAAACCTTGGTCAGCAACTTAGGCCCGAATAGACAGAAGATTCAGAATGACATGCTTGAGACAAATGGAACAGATATACATGGGATATTCAAGTGTAAAGACAAAATTACAAGCTTTAGATACACAACACTTATTCAATCAACGGGTATGATACAAGCCCAGGCACAGCCCGTCAGAAAAGGAGCACACATGCTGTTTCTTTAGACAGGCCTGAAGAGAAATTGCTACTGAAAAAATAAGACATGCCCATTCGCCCAATAGGCGAGCATAAAATAAATAGATACACAAGTCATGGAAGTTTTTGCTTCGCTAGAGCTAGAGATCTCCAATGCCTTCAGCTGGTAAATTGATCTGTGCTCACAAGAAAAACAAATGAAACTAACATTAAGCCTCGGAAGCAAATCATGAGCCAAAGAAAATGGATTCCAAAAAGAATAAACAAGTCCTAGCAAACAAGGAAGAAATAGCCTTTTGTCACATAAAGACTTGACTTACGTATATAATTTTACGCAATGGCAGGTTATGAGCTTAAATCTTAGTGTTCCAGATATTTGGTTTTCAAAAGGACATACCTTGTATGGATTTAAATCACTCAAGTTACAAAGAATTCAGATAAATATCAATAAGAACATAAGAAGCATGTAAACCTTCAGATGATGCCAGAATCTAGATTAGTCTGCCTATGAACATTTGTCCTTTTAGATAATCATTTCATAAAATGAAACATTTAAACACAACACATACAAACCTTAGCTCTTAGTAGGGAGGATCAGGATTAAATGCTAAAGTTTCCCTCCAGATGAGTTCTTTCATATGCTCTTCTGTAAAGGATGGCTGCTCGAAATCAAAGCTGAAAGATGTCGCACAGGTGGGTTCTTCATTGATGTCATGGAGAGAAGCCAAGTATGGATGATGCAGAGCCTCATCAACTGCATGGAAAAGTACTGTTAAGTTATAGTCAAGGCAACCAAGATAATATAAGTTCATGTAAGTCCATGTACCAGTGATCCGTCTGCTAGGATCAAACACCAGCATTCTCTCTAACAGATCAACTGCACCATCAGACATGCTTCGGAAGCGCAAGCGGAAGTCCTGCCTTGGGTACTGCGGTAGTTGTTTCATGTATCTTCGAGCATTATCACTCCGAAGAAATCCAAGGCTCGAATCATCTGGTGAACCTATGAGCTGTTGAAGGGAACAAAGGATTGATTATGATAGTGTAACTTAGATTCCAGGGACATATTTCTAGAAGTAAGCATTCAGTGTTACTAAAAATGGTCAAAATGAAGTTAAGGATGTACAACTATCAACCAGAACCTATCAAATATTTGTACACTTAAAGAGAGGACACGTCCAAAAAAACAAGGAGTAAATTGCTCTAGTTCAAATCTTGATTATCTACTATGACATTCTAAAATGTTGCCGCGTGCTATAAGATGGAAAATAAATTTACTAATTCAAAGTTCAAGTAACAATAATGAATAACTTACATTTAAATAAGAG
Organism: Poa annua; assembly: GCA_026929855.1. Taxonomy (NCBI): domain Eukaryota; kingdom Viridiplantae; phylum Streptophyta; class Magnoliopsida; order Poales; family Poaceae; genus Poa; species Poa annua. The sequence goes on along the minus strand of CM049431.1, from coordinate 68,809,042 downwards.
GTAAAAACAGGTTTGATAAAAATATAGTTAGGTGTGCAAAGAAAGATCTTGCTACCCTGCCCAACCAAATAGACCATACTATAAAGATTTAATTAATGAAATAATGCCAGCTTCAGTGACCAACAGCTTCCAAGTTGACAACACCACAACTTGTTTGTGTGGATACCAAAAGTAGGCTAGGGATGAATTGATCAAACTTACCTCAGTGATCAACTTTAACTGTTGGATGTAATCCCTTCCAGGAAACAGGGGTTGGCGAGTTATAATTTCACCAAGTATGCATCCAACTGACCAGACATCAATAGCAGCAGTATATTGTGAACAGTTCAACAGCAACTCTGGTGCTCGGTACCAACGTGTAACCACATACTCTGTCATCAGATCAGTCTCTGAAGTGGTCCTTGCAAGCCCAAAGTCAGCGATCTTCAGGTCACAATTTGCATTTAGGAACAAATTGCTTGGCTTCAAATCACGGTGCAAGACATTTGCTGAGTGCACGTACTTTAGACCTCGTAGCAACTGATACAAGAAGTACTGCAACACAAAACATGTAACTTAAGATTGCTGATCACAGAAGGTACATAACACAATTGTGAACAAGAAAGCACATGTATATAGATATCTAGACTGGCCCCACAACTAAACTGGTTTCAACTAACATTTTCACCGAATACAGAAGCACAAGTAAGGGGCAACAAACCTGGCAATGGTCATCAGTCAATGACTGATTTGAGCGTATGATCTGATGGAGATCGGTGTCCATCAGCTCGGTAACAATGTACACATCCTTAAAATCATCTCTGCTTGGGGGCCGTATTAGGTCCTTTATGGCAAGAATCTGGATGCAATATTGAAACCACAATCAGACTAAACACATCAGAAGAATGTCTGGCAGTGTGAATAAGCGTGTAAGCACAAAACATCCACAGCAAAATGTAATGACAGGAAATCATAACCCGACTTCTAAAAATGTAGATGAAGGAAATAAAACCACTAGCACTAGCAGAACCCTGCGTCAACAGATGATGGTCATTGCTCGCGGCATCCTGTAGCTGGGATGCTAACTGACCCTTAAGGAAATACAGAGACAAAATCCCACTCCCACCTCTTCCTTCGGCCTCCCCAGCAGTAACATGAGACTTGACAGTAAGGCAACCTATAAAGCGCCTAAGGGGGGCGCTCTATCGCCTAAGCATCCTAAGGCGGACGCCTTAAAAACAAGGCTTGGTTTAGTTTACATATTAAAGAGTATTCCATTCATATTTCTCTTCTTATAAATAAGGTTTCTATATAACCACCACTTACATCTGCCAGAATTCAAATATTCGAATATATATAGAAACTAATAAAAGCAGCAAATGGGCAGGCCGCAGGGTGATGCACCCACTTGTCTTATAACTAAGCAGCATAGTGCTCACAATGAAAAAACGTCTTAGCACGCACAATGGCAAGATTCTCCATGTACATAAATGTAAAATACACACTGACAAATACCTAGCAGTGGCAACGCAAACCTTACTCAGAAAATCACTAGGTTTGTCCACATAAATTAAACCAGATAACTCTTACGTTTTCATGGTCCATGTGGCGCAGAAGCTTTATCTCTCTCAGCGTCCGCTTGGCGTCGATGTGGTTGTCAAACGCGTTCCCAATTTTCTTGATCGCAACCTCCTCTCCAGTATCGGAGCTAATAGCCGCGCTGCAATGAGGGAACATAACAGGCAAATATAAGCAGTCCTTTTTTAGTGGTCGCCCTGACTCACTTCGTCATAACTTTTATGCCTACCAAAACACCATGCCGAAATGATGTCTACCAAATCTACACAGACAACACCACCATACGGAGGAATATTCTACACATGACATATCTAGCAACTCCGATTTGCCATTAGCTGCATCAGCAGCAGCACGTATAGAATCCGCGATTGGGGAGGGAGTTGTTGGTGTGGGATTGGGAAAGGGGGTGGCAACGCACCAGACAATGCCGTAGGCGCCGCGGCCGATGGGCCGGATGGGCGGGGCGTACTTGGAGGCGACCTCGAAGAGGTTGCCGTAGACGTTGTAGAGCACGTAGCGCCCGCCGTGCGTCGCCATCCCCTGGATCTGCGCCGCCCCGCCCGCGGGTCGGCCGCCGCCGCCGCCGGAGGTGTCCATGGCCGCCTGTTCCTCGCCGCTCGCGAGGGTGGGGAGGAGATGAGTAGGGTAGCGTTCTAGGGTTGGTGCTTGGCAGCGAGCGACTAGTCGTTGATGGGTCGGGGACTCTGGTGGAGAAGCTTCCCCCTCTTTTTGACTTGGGCGGCGACTGGGGAATGAATTGAGGATGGGAGGAGCGAGGGAGGACGGAGACCACGCGCGGTGGGGCGGCGTTAAAGGGCAGAATAATGAATAATTTAAATTCATTTATCGTTTCAGAAGAAATGAAATTTATTTCTGGTTACTGAGCTTAATTATTTCTGGTTAATGACTAGTATGTACTTAATGCTACTAATGCAGTACTGTAGCTCTGTGCATTTCTTATACATGGGCGCGACACATCATCTTGAAATAAACAGCTAATTTTTAAAATTCAACCTTTTTAACAAATTTTAGAAATAATAGACATTTTTAGAAAGTTGCAAAAAAAATACATCCTCGGCGACTGGTACATATTAGCCACGACGTGGCCGATTAGTACCTATCATCTTCATCGTGCTCGAGACTATTTTCTTTTTACAAAATCTCTAAAAAGTGTATCATTTCTGACACTTACTAAAAACTGTATTATTTGGAAAAATAACCGGAAAGGTGGAACAAATTGCCAAGCTGTTTCACGGGGCTGAAGTTAAAATAGTTCTGAAATCCAAATGAATGGCATGTGTTATGTGTAGTTTTAACGCACATATAGATTAAGTGAGAGTGGATAAGCAGGTGTGCATCGATTTAGAGACATGTATATATGCTTCATTAATCCATGTTGTTTTGAGATAACTCATGGTATATTCTTTGCTGGGAAGCACATGATTATACTACTTTTTTTAGACAAAGGAAGAACCTTATTGCCCGTAGATGATATCTTTCAATTTATACTAACTTTTAAAATTTAGTTTTAAGCAATTGATGTGATCTTTATCTTTTTACTACGTTAAATATGAAAAACAAGTAAAACAACAATACGTCTGCAGTGAAAGTCAATGGCACACACATTATTCTCATTACCTTTTCCTTCTTTTGTGAAGTGTCTAGTCACTCGAATCTTGTTACTCTTCTTCTCAGGGTGCACCTAGGAGACTCTCAATCGTGTTTGTCGTCCCAAGAACCTACATTGGTCGATAATAAGGATTTAGACATCGCATATCCGCGTAACCCTTCGCCGCACTGTTATGTTTGACATTTGAATCAAATTACATCGACTATGCATCAGTATGCATCGAGCTTCATTGTGATCAACTACAACGACAAGCACTTTGTAATATCTGACAGAGAACATTTTATGTTCTAGTAGGAATTAAAGATTTGCATCATCGGGTGTGAAATGCGCCACTCATGCCCATGGCAAACCTTCTTAGCCACCATCTCCAGAGACCGCCATGGTAGCAAGATGGGTCCATGTGTTTTGGAAGCCAATGTGCAATGGATTCATAGTGTTTTGTTCTTTCACGAAAGGAAAAAAAACTAGCATATAGTTAAAGTGGAGGCCAAGCTACACACAGTTCTTTATTTTTTTAAATTCAAAAACCACATTTTGAAGTTTCAAACAAATCAAAAAAAGATTCAGAATGTAGATGATGTTGTAATCTACGAGGGTGGAAAATCTCAACTAATAATAATTCATACTATCGTACACACAAAAATAACAAAATATGTCCGATTTTGTAGAGTTGAAAATCGAAGTACACTACTTTAAAATACATATTTTGTCGTTTTTACACATATACAACGTAATATTTCTACTTGAGATTTTACACTACGGTAGAACATCTGCATTCAGAGTTTGTTTCACTTAATCAACGGTTCCTACCATAGGGTGGCGTACGTATCAGGGCACGAGCAGCGCAGGCAGTAGGAAGTAGTGGCTCCATCTAGGCTCGTATTGGTCCCCATCCATTTAACTTTCCTCTTCTCTCCTACTTTTTTTCTCGGTCATCTACTTTTCTCTCTAAGCTAACCGAGGCGGCTGCCTCTTCTGCAGGCCGCACCTGTCATGACAGAACCAGCCACGGAGGCATCCGAGCCTACATGGCTCTGCGGGGCAGTGAGCTGAGGCCACCCGCTGGACATGCCCTCATGCGTCTGGTAGGTGACGCAATATCTTGATTTGATGCGCCTGAATGAACAGAAGGTTTCCTGGTCAGACCAGGACAGCGAGGTGTGTACATATGTGGCGAGTGCGAGTCTGCAAAAGTCAGTTACATGTCAGCCTCTGGCTTCATTTCCAGTGGCTGGCTGAGACAGTCTCCGCTCGTTCCGGGCAACTTCAGTCTCCGACATCATGACCAACCAGGCAACCACGGAACCACCCATTTGTTCCGCGGTGACCTTCGTGTGAAGGCGCGACGTAGACTTTGGTGTTGCCTGTTGTACTAATCAAAGCCAGGAAAGGATGCGTACTCCCTCCAGTCTAGCTGGTTGATAGCGCGCCGCGTCTTTCACACACTAGCACGTCCATGGCAGAAAAAGGTTACAAAAAAGACGTTTTGGTTCGTCTATGATACTGTCATCTCTCAGTTGTTAGATTTGGCAAACGTGTTGGAATGGGTGCATGAGAAACCATAATGCAAAAAAAAGGGGATAAAACACAACAATTTCACATCACTGCCGCAACAAATTGTCGCATTTTCAAGAAAGCCTCCTTTTTTCAGAACTGTATCAGGAACAACCAAGTTCCCAAGAGATATGCCGGAATTTATAAGGCAAACAACACGAGAAGTCGTGATATACAGAATCACAGACCGAGCAAATAGCGTAGTTGCTTCAGTATACAATGTGCATTCATCGGTAGTATGTATGTTTCAGGGGTCTACTAAACTATAACCCTACATCAAACGTATTCAGCTTCCTCTGCAACTCCTAACGTCTACAGCATTGCACGATTCTAACCTCAACTATACCCATTTGCCAAACATTCCTTTCCAGTGATCCAGGGAAGCTGTTGCCGGGAAGTAAAGCACCGACAAAAAGTTCAGCAATGAGGCTTATGAGTCATGCTCTTGACTTGAACTGACCTCACGCCCTTGCTGCATCTCAAGCAACTTCTGTTCCTCCTCGTCATCCTCTTCCTTTGGCTCAACATTGGGTATCTTGGGTTTTGTGGTGGATTGCTGGTACAAAACGCCACCAGACATGCATATCAACAGCCCGATTGTTCCCACAAGGGAGGAATGCTTGTCCCAGATGAGCAGATTAACCACAACAGTCAGTAGCTTGTTTACTATACCAAGGACTGTAAATCCAGTAGCTGAGATAGCCCGCCTGCACGAGAATCCAAAGAAGGATATTGATAAGCCAAACAGACATGACAGAGCAACCGGAAGAATGACGTCAAATGAGAGCCAGTTCGTCATCTTAGAGCTGTCGATCTTCATCTGGTTGAACTCTCCCATTATCAGGAGCTCAATGGGGAACAACATCAAAGCCTCGAGATTGTTGTAAAGCACAAGGCCCCATGTATTCAGGCCAATGGTCATGACGACGTGCTTGATGTACACGAAATCGATGGACATGCTCACTAGGTACGCCGCCGCCCAGCTATAAGCAGTCACAGTGAACTGGTTATCTGTGAAAACATAGATCACACTTCCACCAAGTATGGTGGATAGTGAAAGCCATGTCTTGAGTGATGGCCATGGTTGGTGAAGATACAACGTCTCCCCGATAGCAACAAATATCGGCACGGCAGAGCGGAACACTATGAAAGTATCCACATTGGCATGCAGCAAGAGTTCGCTGTTTGTGAAGATGGAGATGTAGAACATCACAGCAGCAGGTAAGAACTTCCACATGGTCTTCCAATTCAGGCTATCATGCTCAATAAGCTTTACTTGTCCGCATAGGAGAACTCCAACAACACTAGTCAAGTACTGTAGAGCTGTCAATGCCCCAGGGTATGGAAATTTCATGATTGCCCATTTATTGATAATGGAGAGCAAAGAGGCTGACAGGCAATAACCAATAGCCAAGCCATAGACTGAAGCTTGCTGGACAAGAGTGCTCAGTATGCTACTCCAGGCTCCAGTTTTCTGGAGAGAGCTCGAACCATCAGCTGAAGAGCTTTCTTTTGAGGGCTCTGAGGGATCAGACATTTGCTGTGGCAAAAAAAAAAAAACATCAAAGCTCAAAAGAAATAAATGAACTACTACAGTGAGTCCTACTCATTTTTACTGGAATGGGATGACAAGGTGCCTATAGTGACTTCTGACATTAAATAAACACCCAGCTTAAAATTCTAAACTCATGATATTTTCTGAGCATTGAGAATCCGGTGAGAATAATATGAACAGGAAAAGTAAACAAACCTTTAGAAAGAGCCAGCAAAATAACAAAATAGTAGAGAGCATTAAAACATTATTTTCGTACTGCTTCCTCTAGTAAAGAACCACTTTATTTATGTTAAAAAATAAATCTCTACTAGTATGGGCTTGGTTGGAAGCTCCCCGATCCGTGAAAATCTTCCGATCCAGGTCCGAACGAGCGGTAGAGAGTAATTTTTCCGGCTGGCGGGCACGATGGGGTCACATAGATAAACTGGGACTGGCCCAAAATAGGGGACAAGTGACACAGCCCACCACTCTCTCTGATTCTTTCTCTCGCATTGTGTCCCAACCAGCCAGCCTCGGTCCGGTGTCCTTGAACCCTCCTCGGCTTGCCACCATGCCGCCGTGTCGCAGCCCAAACCCCGTAGCAACGGCGCTGCTCGATCCCGCTTTTGTAGTGCCGGTTGCCCCAGCGAAAATTCCGAGACCTCAAAGATTTCTCGGAGATTATGCTCCAGTTTGGAATTCCAGCCCGCAGAAAGCCACCAAGGTATCGTCTTCAATCCTTTTCGGATTTTTTCTAGGGTGTCAGGCGTATTTGGAGAATTGGAGTTCATTTTGTCTAGTTCAGCATTGTTATTCTCCAGTTGATTAGACCGGTCTATGTCTCTGCGGAATAAACAATCACCTGTTTAAAGCGTGTCCAAAATAGGAATGCAAGCGGGGCGGGCTGGCGGACAATAGCACATTGCAATTATAGTGTTAATTTTAAGTAAGTGGCGAGTACTTTATGACTGGCAGCTGATGAGTTGTGCGGGACGAAGTAGGGCGCCGCTTGCACCCCTAGTCCTAAACATTTTTTTAGTAGGACACTTGAGCAGCAATTGGTCTCCTAGGTACACTGAGGCGCTGTCTATCTTCTTCTGCTCCTAATATGTATTAATGCATTTTCATTTACTTTAGTGTACACCATCATTTGAAGTCACGAAACTTTATGGGTGCATCGCCTTCTACAAGATTTGTGTAAATTAAGCATGCTGAATGTGTTTAGGTGCCATGATTGGAATCCCTGAACTGTTATGTGTTATTCATATCTTCAGAGAATCTGCATCACTACAGATAGTATCAAACTCTAACCATGGTTTTTAAGGCGTCTGCTATCTTGTATGCTATCTTTATGCCATCTGATCCTTGTTCATGCAGGGTGCGGATAGCTGAGTGTAACGTAACTGTACAATGCTTAATTGTATCTTTTAAATCATGTTCATTAATAGAGGAGCTAGTATGCAAATAATGTTGTAATGCTCTACTATTTTGTTATTTTGCTGGATCCTTAGGCTTCAAGTAGTGAGCGGACATACGGACTACACAATGTAGTACCTCATGAACTTTGCGGTGCACGGTGTCGGCTGAATGTTTGAAACGGTTTTGTGTTCGCCTATTTGATTCACAACCACCCAACGTCCAGAGAAATATAGCAAGAGATCCATAACTGCTAACAAAGGAGGAGTGTGTGAGGCCATACTGATCGACCTTCGACCAATAAGTCATGAAGAACAAAGAATACCCTAGCACTCATTCTTAGCATTGTGTAGGTCTCTCCTGGTGTGTCAATAGTCTCTTGCAACCATCCAAAACCACTCAATATAGATGTTCTAGCCTTGGCTTTCAACAACCAATTTCCACAAAATTTCGCAGCAATGTATGCTGCATTTGAACAAGTGATGGATATTTGTTTTGCATGATACAATGTTTCAGACAATGTGTTTACCAGGAAAATTACATCGCTTACTACAAAATTACATAGCTAACTACACAAAATATAGCGCACAAGTACATAGCACTACTCCAACCCGTAGCACATTCTACAGCTTGGCCAGGAACGTTCTACTCTTTTATTTATTTACATAGGACCACTCATCAACCAGTAACATCACACTATTATACAAAGAAAAAAGTGCGGTTGACTCCCAAATTAACTAGGAACATCACCATTTCCAAAAAAACGGAAATCAAGCAAATACTCCCGTACCACATTTCCAGATCAAATCAAGAAAACAGCCACGAGCTGCTCACATATTTTGCAGTAAAATGAATCCAAGATCAGGATATGCTCACCTAGGACGAAGGGATGGTCGCGGGTGAAGCCTCGATCTGCCGAGGAGTGGAGTCGAGGAAGCAGCTCGGGCGGGCGCGGGCACGCTGGTACGCGAGGAGGAAGCTCCGGCGTCCCGCGAGCTCGCTTCGGTGGCGTCCGTAGCCAGCGGCGGCGGCGGCCGGAGTCGGGGGACGGCGGCGGGTCGGGAGCCCCAGGCAGCGGCTAGGGTACGGGAAGCAGCGAGTTCGGTCGGAAGGGGCGAACAGTTTTTTTTCACTTCGCGGTGGTAAGAGGTCGTAATTAAGAACTGCTGCTCTGCCCAAAGCTGATTCGCGGATCGGTGGATCTGGCTCCGTGGAGTTTGCTTGTTCCGCGCTGCTCAGGGCCGGAATATCACGGATCTAGGAGTCGGACAGCTTCCGAACACAGTCATAACTTGGTTCGGTTCAAAGAATGCGTGTGATAACAATCGGGTCCACATGGAAGTCCACATGGAAGTGACAAAAGAAGAGAGCAAGAGCGGTGAGCTGGTACATTAAAATAGTATTGCATGCATGCGAATGAGCATGACTCTCACACGAAAAGCAATTCCAACATTGCAACTCACATAGATCGATTCATATGTCTGACAAATATTTTGCTTGAATCGAACACATATAGTGCATGGCCTTAGATGTTGGAGTTAGGATGTCAGAATTATGTTATATATTGACTTTCGTTACTTTTTTGTGAGGCGACAAACTTTTCTTTACATGAACCATCTATTCCTGTCTCAGTTATTATTGATTGCAGATTGTTGTTTTCTCATAGTTGGATTGGTCTTGCAACAATTACATAGTTTACATGCATCGATACCTACTACTCACCAAGATAAAAAAATCCGTTCAATCAAGTGAATTCCTTATACATAAGCAGAGAAACAAATAAGGGATTATTTGTTTACTCTCTCGAGCAACACAACAAGCAGTAACATGGTTAGCTTTATATGTAAAACATGTATTTTAAATGACAACTAGAGCATTGCCATGAAAAAGTATGCAGATTAACTTTTCTTTGAATTTTTTCTTTTCTTAATAAAGAGTTAAGATAACATTGTGAGTCACGTCTTTTTATTAGTTAGGCACTAACTGAGAATGTCAATACCAGCTGGCACACACGTATTGTCTACCGGTACTCTCGAGTATTATTGCATTTTACAATACTTGGCTAGTAAAACGCTAGCTTAATCTATTACTTTCTGGTTTCGTTATTTGTGTCTTTCTGGAACAGAAGTAGCATGTCTAAGCGTGAAGGTATGGTCATACGATCAGAATCATTTCTAAGATGAGACACTCTGTCTTGTTCTTTAGGTGATGGAAGATGAAATTTACGTCGATTTTCACATTTACCCACAAACCATAGTAGAAGATTAAATCCATATAGAAGTTTGCAATTAACAAAAGTATTGAAAGATAGGATTTTCACTTTACCTTGTTCATTAGGTGATGAAACATAAACTCTTATCAATTTTCACATTTTACCACAAATTCGTACGGATATTCACATTTAACCACAAATGGTGATAGAAGATTCAACTTGTCCCAAAAAAATAGAAGATTAAACTCATAAAAGTTACATTTTACAAAAATATAGAAAGTGTGGCTGCTGGGATTCGAGCCCAGGTCTCCACGGCCACAACGTGGAATTCTCACCACTAAACTACAGCCACTTTTGTGATTTTTGTTCTCATATAATATAATTAATGAGTTTCATATTAACGGAAGGAAACTCATTCCATGCTACTGTAAACGCGATGGTCGCTATCTCAATGTACATTTAAGCTCGTTTAAACACTCATGGAACTGTTTTGGGGCTGTTACCATCGCGTTCCTTAAAAAAAATCCATTTCTTCCAGTACATGTCAGTCGAGCATGCGTTTATAGAAATATTGCAACATATGCTAATAACACTGAAAACCAAGAAACAAGTGATATGAGGCCTTAAAATGACTTAACTACAACTAGTTCTTGAGAAAATTTTACAACTATTAAAGTCTGAGCTCATATTAGTTCTTCGCTAAGGAAGCTTTGGGATTTCCCTGGATCTCCTTTTAAAGCTGATCTCTTTCTTTCGTGTTTGATTTCTCTGTACTTATTTTCGGTTAAACCTTAGCCTCAGGGCTGCATGTAAATATTCGACCTGCTAAATCATTGAAAAGCCAGCGTTGCTGGATCTTTTAGCCATGTTCATTACCAGAAAGACAGACGGTACACTGCAGATCTTGAGCTCTGGGATAGCAGACTGCAGCAATTTTCGTCAATCGGGAGCGTCCTGACATTGCAACACGTTCCACAACAGGTAGAAAGATTTAAATTCAAAGGTGTGAGAATAACCAAATTATAATCGCGTTAAACTGAAATTCACCTTGATAAAACCACACCACAAATTAGGAGACAATAAATTGAGAGAAATGTTCCATGGATAAAACCACAGCATATATATGAGGTACTCCAACAAGACTACAGAGACAAGGTACCATGATACAACAGCACATTCTTATTACAATCCGCCCAACTAGTAAATGGAGTACGCTACAGAGAATGATCAGAAGCGATCATCTGATCATTTTATTTACTTATTAGAATTTCTCTCGGAGTCTTTGGTGAAGGAACAGGCACGAAAAAGGCCTTCTTGCAATCCAGGAAAAAAATCCATGGATCTCACTTGTTCTTGGTTGCAATGTAGTTGTCGTAGGCGAGCTGCGCCGCCAAGAGATCGACCACCGCCGTGCCAACGGACTTAAACACGGTGATCTCGTCATCGCTGCGGCGTCCCACCACGGTCCCGGCGGCGAGCTCCGTGAGCGTCCCAGCCACGTCCTCCCTCCGCAGCACGCCGCGCTGCATCGCGCCCACCAGCTCCCCGGCCTCCTTCATGGCCGCCTCGAAGTCGATGAAGACCCTGCCCCTCCGGAGGGCCTCGTCGTCGCACTCTCGCATCGCCGGCGTGAAGGAACCCACCAGGTCCAGATGCGCCCCGGGCCTGAGCAGCTCGCCGCGCACGATCGGCTCCTGAGATCCCGTGGCGCAGCTCACGATGTCCGCCGCGGACACCGCCTCGTCCATGCCGTCCACCTCCTCGACAGCGATTCCCGGGTGCGCGTGCCGGAGCTTGGCGACGAGCGCCGCCGATTTGGCCTTGGTGCGGTTCCAGACCAAGATGCGGGACAGCGAGGGGAGGGCGGATAGGTGTGCTTCGGCGAGGTAGGGCGCGAGGGCGCCGGCGCCCGCGAGCGCGAGGGTGGAGGGGGGCCTGGACGGGGAGACGAGGAGGGAGGCGGCGAGCGCAGAGACCGCGGCGGTGCGGAGGAGGGTGAGCGCGGAGCCCTCGAGGGAGGCGAGCGGGACGCCGGAGGCGGAGCTGAAGAGGGAGACGGCGGCATGGACGGAGGGGAGGCGCGGGGCGTTGGCGGGGAAGGAGGTGACGGCCTTGAGGGCGAGGTAGGGGAGCGAGGGGTGCGCGCACCAGGAAGGCATGAGGAGGAGCGCGGCGGAGGGCGAGGTCGGGAGCGGGAAGGAGACGCGGTGCGGGCACTGGATGTCCCCGGAGAAGGCGGGAAGGCCGTCGCGGAGGTGGGAGATCAGGGACGGGAAGGGGAGGACGGCGTGGAGGGTCTCGGCGTCGATGTAGACGAACGGGTGAGGTGGTGGCGCCGCCATGCTGCCGCTCGCCGTGGCGCTGTTCCTCCTCCGCTCGCGGCGTTCGGGATTGGAGGGATCGAGTTGACCGTAGCTTGACTTGGACTCGCAGGCAAGGGCGGAGCTACTCCTACTATTTCACTCTCTAGCACGGACAGCTCTTCTTCGTCTTTGTACTCACGCACACGTGGATACACATACACCTGCACACATAGATTCCACTAAAATTCGAGGAAATCTCAGATATTTTGTTGGTTGAGGAAATCATTACACGTGTCTCTTATAACTTCACGCGCTGAGGTTTTTTTTTCGCCAAGCAGAGTCTGTAAACGTAACTCGGCCCGTAAACGGTTTAACGTCGCCCTGTAACGTGGACGTGGGATCTGTATTTATGGCGGCGGCGCATCGATTCCCCGTCCCAAATCCTTATCTAGTCACCGCCGCCGGCGAGCAATCCACTCTGCACCACCTCTGCTCCGACGAGCAATAGACCGCAGTCGCAGTCGTCTCCGCCGCCGGGATGGCCCCCCAACCGCGAGTACCCGCCGCCGTGTCCGACCCGCGACCCTTTCGACGGACACTTCTCCGAGGAGAGGCGGGCGAGAGCGGTGAATAGCGACGATGCTCGGAAGCGCGCCGCCGCTGGTACAGCAACCGCGGAGAGGAGGTCCCTCCTGCGTACTTCCGACGCGAGGCCGACGAGTTCGACCGCCTCCGCGCCGAGCAGGAGGGCCGCCGCCGCCGAGCGCGTATCGTCAGCGAAGGAAGCTCAAGCGCCGGCGCCAGCTCCTCGTCCGCGCTGGTGGCTCTTCCACCGGCGGAGGACTACGAGGCGAGCGCATTCGGGTCCTCCGTGGCGGCGAAGGACTTCGTTGAGGACGCCGCACTTGACGCCGTCACGGCTCAAGTGATTCTCCGCTCCATGGCGGAGGAGAAGGAGCGGCAGGCCCAGCGCGCTCGCGGCGAGGAGATCGAGTGGATCTTGCTCCACCAGGGCCTCGAGGCGAACCGCCTCGCCGACGAGAGGAGGGCGTACTGGGAGGCGGTGATCGACCTCGTCTCCGACGACGACGAATGAGCTCCTCGGCCTCGCCATCGACATCGTCGCCGCCGCACCCGAGGCTCCGGTGAGTCGCTTTTGGGTTCTATGGTTAGGGCGTCGACGATTAGCTTTTAGTACTAATGCAAGAATCGACGATGAACCCCTGTATGGTATGAATCGACGATGAACTCATATTCGTTGATGAACAAGTTTTTTGTTCCCGCCTAAACTAAGAATTTGCAGTTTCGGTTAAGGTTTCTGCTATGGCCTGAACGATTTTGAGAGCAACATTTCCAAAAAAGTGAACTGTAAATCTTGTTTGAGGTTCCAATTTTGAGATTACTGCTAGAGATGCTCTAAGAACATTTATCCCTCCGTGGAATGCGACTTTGCATTTCGAATTAGACATCTGCAAAATAAATGTTAATTTACGGTTTTGGACGTGAAAAACGTGCTTATTAGACACTGCATAATCATTAGCCTGCAATTTTTGTGGGGGGGGTGGGGTGGGGGGACACCAAATTTGGGCCCGCGATTCCCATGTATGCATGTTGGAAAGTCTTTTGTAGGCCGAGCCTCATCCCGTGCAATGCTAAATTCCGGTCAAAATTTTGATAAACTTGCCGTTGTCCAGCCAAGTTCAGACCAAAATCGTCGAAAGCGGCACATATGCCGTGGCGAGCTGGACGGCGACGGGCGTGGGCCGCTAGTCGGGGGACGGTGCGCAAATTGCTGTGAAGGTCGGTCATCTCCTGCCTGGCCGACATTGCGCTCGAGTTGCAGCTCCTGCTGGTCTTATAGCTGAAACCAGTGAGATTTACTCATTTTGTTTGTGGACTCTATGATTTATCCCCTTTTTTCTTAAGAATAAAATTCATCGGAGGTCACTGGACTCGACCTCGTTACCCGCCGTGGTCACCATACTCAAGAATACGCGATTTACGGTCACTGTATACGTCAACCTGAGTTGTACAAGGTCACCGCCGTGCTCGTAGCGATGTATCCGCTCGATTGTCAGAAGTGGAACCCACTGTCAGCCTCATACCGCTTCCCGCAGACAGCATTTGCTCCGTGAAATGAGAACATGGTAGGGGGTTTAGTGTAAAACAACCTCGACAGGTGTATACGTGTCTGTTTGCGCCGTCTCGTGTCCATAAATTCCCAATTCCCCACCGTAGAACCCTAGCCGCCGTCGCCGCCGTCGTCGCTCTGCTCCCGCTGTGCTCTGCCCCTCGCCACAGCTCATCCCGCTCTGCTCAGCCTAGTCGCAATGTCGTCCGCCAGCTCATCCCGCTCTGCTCAGCGCCGCCGCGGCCCCATCATTCCCCACATTCCCTGCCCCGATTGTGGCCGCACCGTCGTGTTGAAGACCTCCGGCACGGAGCACCACAAGGGCTGGATATTCTACAAGTGCGAAAGGCATGGGGTAGGTGCATGATTTCTGTCTTCTAATCTTGAGCTTCGCCTGCATTTTCTTTCATGTTCTGACTTCTTATCTGTTCATCGGTTAGCGCGGCTATAATTTTTTCCACTAGGAGATGGAGTATGTGCACTTCTTGGTTGAAACCAACTACCTGACAGGCGCGAATGGAGTTGAAGCAGTTGGTTGGGCAGAGGTGAGAAGGGAAGACCTGGAGTTGAGGCAGCAGGAACGTGTTGCAACCCTCCCTGGACAAGATCAGGTGGTGCTCAGTATGCTGACCAATGTGGTGCATCTGTTTGAACAGGCATGCATGCTACTGAAGATGGTGATTGCTCTCTTTGTGCTTGCAGGAGTTGGTGCTGTTGGTGTTCTTTATCTGAAGAAATGAGAAGTCCTAGCGGTGTTAGTGTTAGTGAAATGAGAAGTCCTAGCAGTGTTAGTGTTAGTGTAATGTGTTGGTGCTATCTGGACTGGGAGCATTGTTAGTGCTATCTGAAGAAATTGTTGTAATGTGTTAGTGTTTATCTGAACTTGTAATATGTTTGTGTTGTTATGAAGAATTTGGCAGTTGTTTGTGTTTTAAAATGACGAATTGGTGTATGCAATTGGCAGTGCTTGAATGGATGGAATTGTTCTGATCCTTTTGGCATGACAGTGTACCTGACATTTCTTTTACTCTTTATAGACAGAGCAACCGCAACATATAACAACCAAACCATATAAGACAACAGTGATTCTGGGTATTTTGGCAAGACACCGAACCTGTCATTTTTTGGGCATTTATAGACAGAGCATCTCAAGCAGTTAACAACCATAGCATATAATTAATAACCAGGATCTCAAGCATCTCAAGCATGTTATCCTGTAGCATATCATATTACAAAAAAAGTATCTGAACACCCACACAGGTGATGGTCATGACCAGGTCTCACAAGCCTTAGCTATTACACAAAATGGCCTGAACCTGCCATTTTAAATACCATTGTCTACTTTGAGTGAAATTCATCAAACATGCTGACCTTCTTGCCCTGAGTTTGAACTTGAGTGAGAGGGGCAATCTTCTCAGTTTCCCTCAACTTGTCAGAGTACCTTGCCCTTTTTGCAGCTCTCTCTTCTTCTTGCTGATTCTTCTTTGCCAACTTCTCTTCTTCCTGTAACTTCTTCTGGAGTAGTTTCTGCTCTGCTGCCTCTTGCTTCTTCTTCTCACTAAGGCTCTTTTTGACCTCTGCAACCCATTGCTTAGTCTCAGCCCTAGCCTGCTTGTTCAACTCTGCTTCATGCCTTCTCTTTTCTCTTCTTTCTGCTGCTTGTCTTTCTTTCTCTTGAGCTGCCTCTGCCTTCAGCTTCTCTTGCTCAAGCTTCCTCTTAGCATTCTCTTATGCTTTCTTTACCTATGCAACATACTTTTCCTCTAGAACAACAATCTTCTTGTCTTCTATTGCTTTGTTCTTGTCTTTCTGCATCTGTAGCAGCTTCAGAGCTAGTGCTCCTTGCCTTAGTGTATTTGGCATGTTAGTGGGTTCTGTGACTTGCTCTGCTGCATTTGTGATGAATGTTGATGAGGGAATAGGCCTGCTTTCCACAACTCTTGGAACTGGTCTCTGCTGTGACATGCTATTAACCATCACATGCTCTCTTGGCTAGCTGGAGCTCCCATGTTGTGAATCATGCACCTGTAAGCAAAGAACAAAGTTAGGATACCTGTGAGCATAACATTAGTAGTAGCCTGTGATATGCTGCATTGCAAGATGTTACAAAGTTAGGTTACCCGTGATATGACAGGATCCTCATCAACATGAGCAGTAGCTTCTGTTTCAGTTGGTGGTGGCAGCCCAGCTTTCAGTGTAGGACAACCTCCTCTGTTGTGATCAGGCAAACCACAATAACTGCAGTGTATAATGATACCATGCCTTGTAACTTTTCTCCCTCCACCCCTTGCATCTACTTCACCAGGCCATTTCCTTCTAGATTTTGTTGGCCTCCCAACATGCCTCACATAATTGGGTGGCAATATGGTAGGGCCACCTGTTTTCTCCCACTCTGTCTTATCCTTGCATGGGTACACAATGTTTCCATAAGCTCTCTTGTACATCTGAACACTATAACAATTGTCCACATAGTTGACAGGGTCCAAGTTCTCATGTCTCATGCATGAAATGGCATGTGGGCAAGGAATACCACATTGTCCCCACCTCATACAGGTACATGTCATGCCCTTCAGGTCCACAATGTAGTCAGATGCTGTTCAAGAACCCATGTTGCCTACCTTGAATAGACCATCCCCTGCACCCTCACAGAAGGCATTGTTTGACCACTCAATGCTTTTGTCCAGTTTTTTTCTGAATCTTTGGACATATGGGACCCTTAAAGCCTTCTGCTTCTTTCAGCTTAGTGTAATGCCTTGTCATGAGCTGGTCCTTTATCCTATCAAGCATGGTAAGGATGGGCAATTCTCTTGCCTCCAAGATGTATCTGGTGCAAGAAAACATGTTATTAGTCAACAATGTAGTTAACAAGGCAGTGGAGATTCAGCTAACAGTCAAAATGCTTACTTGTTGAAAACCTCAGAGTTGTTATTCAGAAGAATATCACACTTGGGTGTTTCACTCTGAAAAGCTCTAACCCATGTCTTTGGATCCAAATTATCTAACCATGCATGTGCATCAGGGTTTAGACTCTTCATGTGCTCCATATTGGCCTCAAACCTGATTGGGGTGCTGCTTCTGGCAATTGTCCACAACTGATTCTTAAGTGCATCACCTTTAAAATGCATTTGAAAATTTTGCCACATGTGCCTAACACAGAATCTGTGTTCAGAGTCAGGGAATTGAGCTCTCACTGCATTTATGAGACCCTGCAAGGAATATCAGCACAAGTAATTAATATTGGACATGATTAAGGTGAGCAAAATAAACAGACATGATTGTCCAAGGATAGCACACCTTCTGTTTATCAGACATAATTGTCCAAGGCTCAGTGTTCACAATGTTCAGGTCTTGTTTCAGTGTCTCAAGAAACCAAGTCCAACTCTCAGTGTCTTCAGTTTCAACAGCAGCAAAGGATATAGGAAAAATGCAGTCATTTGGATCAATTCCAACTGCTGCAAGTAACTGGCTCCTGTACCTTGTTTTGATAAAACAACCATCAATGAAGATAATGGGCCTGCACCCCTCAAGATATCCCCTCTTGCATGCTTCTAAGCTCATGTAACATCTTCTAAACCTAGAGGCTTGATCTACATCAAGGTAAAAAGAGCTTCTAGGATTGCTTCTTCTAATCTCATTGGCATAGTCCCACAACATTCTGTACTGACCTTCTTCATCACCATAAATGGTAGCCATTGCTATCCTCCTTGCCCTCTGTAGCTTGCTCCTAGAAGGTGTCATGTTCCAGTCCCTCTGAACAATTCTTGAGAAGTTTTTCATATTCATGCCTTGATCTGCCCTAAAAAGTTCCAAGTACTTCTCAGCTAAAAAGTTGGTTGTGAATCCTTTAAGCTTCCATTTCCTGCTGCAGGAATGCTGACCATTATATTTTTTTATCATCCAAGACTTTGTTCTGCTATCAACTGAAGCCCAGAGGTACCATTTGCACTCCTTCTTCTCACCACCATAGCACTTAGCCTTAATTCTCCTCATATCATTCACTGGCAGCTTAATTTGTCTTCTGTTCTGACAGATGTACTCCTTAATTGCCTTCATAACCATGAGAACTGACTCAAACTGTTGTCCCACATGAAACTGAACCTGATGGAGATCTTCCTCTCTGAATGTCTTGAACCTAAAGTGAGTTGTGTCTTCATCTGAACCTGCCCCCCATAAATCTTCATCTTCTGAAGCACCATCTATGATATATTCCGATTTCACTTCCTGGCCATCATATGCAACAATATCTGCATCTAGATCATCATCATCATCACTTATGGCATATTCTGAGTCAACATAGTCTGAATCATCTTCTTCTGACTCTGACACTGCACTACCTGTTGCTTCTTCAGATATGTGCACTGTATGTGCCCTCCCCTTTCTTGGCCTCAAGCCCCCCCTCTTAGATATGTGCACTGTATCAGACACTGTTTCCTCCTCTTGCACCACAACTTTACCACGATCAGACAGTGCATCTTCAGATGGCTCAGTTGCATACACTGTCTGTAAAGGCTTGCAAGGGCTTATGACTGGAGGCAGATTAGGTATAGGAAAGTTCAAGACATCATCCCAGTTATTTTTCCTTGCTGAATCATCATGATCAAGATACAGACTAATGAAATGATGGCCTAAATACACAAACTGTAGCACTACAGCTGCATCTTCTTCAGTCTTTAACAGCCTCAGACCATTTCTGCTAAGTGTGAGCAATGGAACACAGTAGTGGACATTCACCCTGCCTTGCATCTCATAACCAATCTCCTCCACTAAGTTCTCTACAACCAGTGGAGACCAAGTAACAGAGTCCACTTGATCATACCAAATTGAAGATGAAGGGGATCGTGTGCAGAAAACAAAATTTTTCCTACCAACGATATCCTTAAACTAGCCAAGATCTACACTATGCAGATATAGTAGTACGGCGGAGATCGGAATACATACCCTCGTAGACCGAATAGCGGGGATTACGCTCCCGCACAAGCGTTGACGATGAAGACGCCGAAGCCGACCTCTAGGTCACGGAGAACTCGGCGCGACGAAGATGACGAAGATGACCCCGAGGTCGGGTGGAGGAAGTAGGTCTCCGAGTACCGCTAGCGCAGCACCTCGCAGGGAGTCGCACACATACGGTGGAGACGACGGCCTCCGAAGCTCCAGTCCAGGACGAGCAGCGGAAGACTTGGACCGGAACACCAGCAGCGCGGCAGCGGGCTATGGTGGAAGAGATCCCCCTCCTCTACTCGGCGCGGCTCCATCAAGGGAACCACGAGATCGAGAGAGAAATTGGGAATTAATTGGTGAATTAAAAGGCCAGGGGTGCCCCTTCTTATATAGGCTCCCAGGGGGAGCCAACCTTGCCAGCCAGGCAATGTGGGACTATCCCCCATTGCCTGGTTCGGCCAAACCAGGTGCGTCGGCCCTAGGTGGGCCCCATTTGGCCCACCTAGGCCGGCCAAGCCTCCCCCACAAAATTCCCTTGAGGGTTTCCCCCCCATGGGCCTTCTTTCGACCAGAAGGTCCATTTAGGGAAATCAGCCTTAATAAATTCGAAAATAAATATATAAAATCATATTTGCATATTAATTACACTAATTAATATCAAACATAAAATATATAATTTTTCCTAGCTCCGAAAACTCTTTCGGCGCTGCCCGATCTCCATCGGACCCCTCCCGGGACGCTCCCGGTGATCTCCTTCCTTTCCGGTTGTCTTGTCGAAACCCCTTAAGTGTGTTACCCTAGCGGTTCGATATAATATCAGGTATGATCAAGACTCCTCAATGATCAACGACTAACTCGTAGGCCTGGACCCCATGAATTAACCCCTGAGATATAACGAATGACTTTCATCTATCAAACCTGGACGTATAGTCTTAAACCCTTTGTCATGGCGATACTTAGCGTGTCCGAGCATCATTCTCAGATATCTCCATACCTAGCATGATCTCGTTACCGACATCGCTATCTTCTACTCGTCTATGATATTATGTCAGCTGGTGACCTAGTCACATGTTTGCAAACTCATTTGACATAATCTCACCGAGTGGGCCCTAGAGTATCTATCCGGCTATGCGGACTGACAAATCCCGCTGTTGACCCCTCGTCTCAACTACTCCTTTCCGATACCCAAAAGTATCACCGTTATTGTCATACTAAATAAGATACGACGTTTGGTGCGATCAAAGTATCTTCCAGAAATAATAATAAGAGTTGGTCTCACGGTTTTAAGGCGTAATGACTATGTCCTATAAATACTGGGTACGTCCATCACATCGTTACTCCTAACGATATGACTTCCATTGCCGACCGGCGCCATGCCCTATGATCGGAAAACCTCGATCATCAATCGCGTAATGAAACTAGTCATAGTAGAGGCTACTAGGGACCTGGTTGTTTATCTACCACACCTGTATTAATGTTTCCGCTTAATACAGTTATAGCATGGTATAAAACATATAATGAACGATTGGGATATTACCAATAAACTATGTTTATTAAGTGCCTCTAGGGCATATTCCCTTCAGAAGAACCATCCACATAGCTTCTGTTAATGCCAGTGCCAAGAAAGTACCCACCATGATTGATTTCTACAGAGAAGTAACCATTGCTACGAGATCCTGCAATATTGAACCATACATAACTAAGCTGCACACAAAAGACATGAAATTTCGGACCAACATTATATGAAAACACCTAATTTTACATGTCGCAAAACACCCCCAATTCAACCATATAGCAACCTTCAGAACCAAACATCAAACGAAAAGGTGTAATCGTGCCCAAAATCGAACCTTTACACCATAAAAATCACATCTTCATAAACCCTACCCAAACCACTAATTTCCGCCGCACCCAATCTGATGAACAACTCTTACCCAAATCCCTGCAAAATCAACCAAATATATAAGATCGGACCACGATGGACGAGGAACCCTAACCCTTACGGTGGCTCGCGATCGGACTGCGATTTCACAGGAGATTAGAGGTGGCTCACGGACTCACCGTAGACTGGTGGAGGGTCGCCGTCTGGCCGCCGCCGCGGTGACATCGAGAGCCTGTGCCGCCACCGGTTCGTCGCAGCGTCCGCCGCCAAAAGCTCGCGGCCGACAACGACGGCTCCACCAGCTCCTCGCCTCCGCCGCGGCGTCGTTCCCTCTCCCTCTACCTCTGCCACCTCCGAAGAATCGAGAGAGAAGAAGAGCACCGCATTTATT
Source organism: Poa annua (assembly GCA_026929855.1). Lineage (NCBI taxonomy): Eukaryota > Viridiplantae > Streptophyta > Magnoliopsida > Poales > Poaceae > Poa > Poa annua. Next base: position 68,787,494 of record CM049431.1, on the reverse strand, counting down.
AAGTTCAGTGGTTATTAATTATATGCTATGGTTGTTAACTGCTTGAGATGCTCTGTCTATAAATGCCCAAAAAATGACAGGTTCAGTGTCTTGCCAAAATACCCAGAATCACTGTTGTCTTATATGGTTTGGTTGTTATATGTTGCGGTTGCTCTGTCTATAAAGAGTAAAAAAAATGTCAGGTACACTGTCATGCCAAAAGGACCAGAACAATTCCATCCATTCAAGCACTGCCAATTGCATACACCAATTCGTCATTTTAAAACACAAACAACTGCCAAATTCTTCATAACAACACAAACATATTACAAGTTCAGATAAACACTAACACATTACAACAATTTCTTCAGATAGCACTAACAATGCTCCCAGTCCAGATAGCACCAACACATTACACTAACACTAACACTGCTAGGACTTCTCATTTCACTAACACTAACACTAACACTGCTAGGACTTCTCATTTCTTCAGATAAAGAACACCAGCAGCACCAACTCCTGCAAGCACAAAGAGAGCAATCACCATCTTCAGTAGCATGCATGCCTGTTCAAGCAGATGCACCACATTGGTCAGCATACTGAGCACCACCTGATCTTGTCCAGGGAGGGTTGCAACACGTTCCTGCTGCCTCAACTCCAGGTCTTCCCTTCTCTCCTCTGCCCAACCAACTGCTTCAACTCCATTCGCGCCTGTCAGGTAGTTGGTTTCAACCAAGAAGTGCACATACTCCATCTCCCAGTGGAAAAAATTGCAGCCGCGCTAACCGATGAACAGATAAGAAGTCAGAACATGAAAGAAAATGCAGGCGAAGCTCAAGATCAGAAGACAGAAATCATGCACCTACCCCATGCCTTTCGCACTTGTAGAATATCCAGCCCTTGTGGCGCTCCGTGCCGGAGGTCTTCACCACGACGGTGCGGCCACAATCGGGGCAGGGAATGTGGGGAATGATGGGGCCGCGGCGGCGCTGAGCAGAGCGGGATGAGCTGGCGGACGACATTGCGACTAGGCTGAGCAGAGCGGGATGAGCTGCGGCGAGGGGCAGAGCACAGCGGGAGCAGAGCGACTACGGCGGCGACGGCGGCTATGGTTCTACGATGGGGAATTGGGGATTTCTGGACACGAGACGGCGCAAACAGACACGTATACACCTGTCGAGGCTGTTTTACACTAAACCCCCTACCATGTTCTCATTTCACGGAGCAAATGCTGTCTGCGGGAAGCGGTATGAGGCTGACAGTGGGTTCCACTTCTGACAATCGAGCGGATACATCGCTACGAGCACGGCGGTGACCTCGTACAACTCAGGTTGACGTATACAGTGACCGTAAATCGCGTATTCTTGAGTATGGTGACCACGGCGGGTAACGAGGTCGAGTCGAGTGACCTCCGATGGATTTTACTCTTTTCTTAATCAGTGAAAAGGTGGAGCTCCATAGCTGAAATCTTGAAAGAGGAAGAAGTGCAGTTTGCAATGACGTGGTGGGCATCCAGTTGCGGCCCATTCAGCAATGGTTGCATCCTCCTTCCCACGTCGTCGATGCCGTGCTGTCGCCGTATTAATCGGCAGCCTGACCCTCAACAGAAAAGACACCGTTACCTTGCAGTTCCAGAGTTCCAGTAGTAGCTACTACGTACTTATTACTTAACTCCATTTCGAAGAAGCTAGGTACTTAACTACTTAAGCTGTGTACTCGATGTTGTCTGAAGATTGCCTTTTTTTTTTCCATCAGACCCAGTTAGTCAAAAGGGGCCATTGAAGATCGCATGGCCGTTCAGTCAGATGGTTAGCACCGGTACGCTGCAGCAACTTGCTTTTGCTGGTTAATTCAGTCGGACGCTGGCTACTGTAAACAGATGGAACAAAATGTATTAAGTGTGCCAGTTAGGACTAACTCGCGCAGTTGTTTGGATGGTGATACTGCAATGTCATGGTGGCGGTTAGAACGTCTGGTAAGGCATCAAGTTCAGCGAGGCATGGGAGCTCGATCACGATCAGGACAGACGCAATTAAGGTCGGTACTTCCGAAAATAAAAAAAATAAAAAATAAAGGTCGGTACTTCCGGGCCAATCGATGAGTCGTTAATTACCGTTTGACACCGCCGCGCCGAAAAGCTAGCGAGTTAACGTTAAACTGGGATCTGCTCCCTCCAACGACATGCCACATTTCTCGATCCTTTTGTTGTGTGTTGTACTCCACTGCCTAGCCTAGATCGATCAACACTAGGAAGCCTCGCAACCAAACCCACAGGCTTCGCTTCCACGGCTCGGCCCGCAGGCCGCAGCCATGACCGCCCCGCCGCCACCGAGGAAGCTATCGCCGCCCGCCGCACGGACGCGGCCCGCCGGCAAGCCACCCCTGCCGCGCCGCCTCCCGCATCCCTACCCCCCGCCCCACCCTCACCCTCGCCCGCCGACGCCGCAGCGCCAACACCTCCACGGGGAGCAGCACAGGCAGCAGACGACGTCGCCCGCGTGGAGCGTCGGCTTCCTCACCTCCTGGCTCTCCCACCGCACCCCCGTGCTCGGCCTCCGCGCCTGGGTCCTCGTCGCAGCGGCCGCCGCCGCGCTCGCCCTCGCCCTCCTCCTGCTCACCGTCTGCCTCTGCCGCTGCGCGCTCCGGCGCCGGCGCCGTCGGTGCCCCCGCGTCACCCCGAGCCTGCAGCACCACGGAGGAGCCTCCAGGCCCATGAAGCACCACGTGCGTCAGGCGACGGCGGACAAGGGCGTCGTGGTGGACGAGCCCGTCCGCTGGCACCCGCCGCCGCCGTTCCAACAGCCGATCGAGGTCATCAAGGCGGAGCAGAAGGCCCCCCTGATCGCGGCGGACTCCGCGAGGACCAGCCCCGAGACGGTGACGAGCAGCGGCGGCTGGAGCACCGACAGCGGCGCTGCCAGCGACGCGGGGGAGCCCGAGCCGTCGCGGGGCGGCTGGGGCCGGCGGTACACGCGCCGGGAGCTGGAGGAGGCCACCGGCGGGCTCGCCGCCGGGAACGTGCTCGGGGAGGGAGGCTACGGGGTAGTCTACAGGGGCGTGCTCAGGGACTCCACCGCCGTCGCCATTAAGAATCTGCACAACAACAGGTAAAACCTAAAGGGAGAGAATTAGCAAAATCGTTCGGTGTCTCAGGTGACTGATTTTTTCTTAAGTCTCAATCACCTCAGAAAAGTGCAACTGCAGTTCAAAAAAAAAAGTGCAAGAAAAGTGCAATTGCACTTTTTTATCAGAAAAGTGCAATTGATGCATATTTTTGTGGTTGACTGAGACTTAATCAATTCTCAGGCGCCTGAGAATTAGCAAAATCGTTCGGATACCGAAATTTGTCGGCATCTCTGGAGTTTTTTTTTCCTTTTCAACTGCGTATTTGTATGCATATTTGTTCAGCCATTCATTCGGATTTCGTTGTTCGGTTCCCACTCTAGATTGGATTAGAAACGCGAAATCCTTCTGATGTCGTTACGATGCAGTTCGAAAACCTTCAGTTGTCTGCTACTTCAGATTTATCACAGTTGGATTCAGAATCTAGAGCGATTTCTAATGCAAAACTCCCGTCGAGACGTCAGATCATTCTGTTTTACTTCCCTCTATTTGCTCGTTTCCATGCTCGGAATTCCCGATAATCCTGTGATCAGGAGCGGTATTCTTGATTTTCCGATAGTCATGTGCGCAACCACTTGGGCAGTAGTCACATTTGAATTTCAGTTCACGGGTAGCAACCATGGCTAGTACGTACGTCGTAACTGCTTCTAGCGGCCTCCTGGGACCCAAGATGTTCAAATTTCAAAACACCCATCACACCAACTGCTCCGTCCTTCATTTCAGGGGCCAGGCCGAGAAAGATTTCAGGGTGGAGGTGGCCACGATCGGGCGCGTTCGGCACAAGAACCTGGTCAGTTTGCTCGGCTACTGCAGCGAAGGACCTTGCAGGTAATGAGCAATGCAATGCTTCACATTTCTTCAGTTATATCTCGTACCTCTCCTCAGCACTTGGATCCATCGCATTGCTGCCAGGATGCTGGTGTACGAGTATATGGAGAACAGTAATCTGGATAAGTGGCTGCACCATGACGACGGTGAAGTTAGCCAGCTGAGCTGGGATACAAGGATGCACATACTTCTCGGAACAGCTAAAGGGTAATTCTTCCTTTGGGGGTTATGTAAACTGTTCCGCATAGTATTCGGCAGATACTTGACTATAGTATTAAGTACATCCACTGCCCAAAAGAACTAAGTGTCTGAATTCTGAAACAACACTGCCAATGCTTAGCTTAAACGGCACATGCATGCCCCCAACACTGAAAGTCTGAAACATGTGTACACTAGCTAGCTCTGATAGGCATCTTGTACCGGTTCAGGTTGGCGTACCTTCACGAAGGGTTGGAGCCCAAGATTGTGCACCGAGACGTCAAATCCAGCAACATTCTTCTGGACGGTCAGTGGAACGCCAGGGTGTCGGATTTCGGGCTCGCCAAGCTCCTCTGCTCCGAGAGGCCCTACGTTACGACTCGCGTCATGGGAACATTCGGGTGAGCCTCAAATCCCATGGATTGCTTTTGTAGAAATATAAGCTTCAGCTAACATTCATTATTCATACTCAGGTACGTGGCACCAGAGTACGCAAGAACCGGGATGCTGAATGAGAGGAGCGACGTGCACAGCTTCGGTGTGCTCGTCATGGAGATGATAACGGGCAGAACTCCGGTGGATTACACCAGGCCAACCGCAGAGGTCAGCCGTCCTCATCCTCGTTTCTTTTCTACGCCACTCGCTTGGGGCATCCGTCCTGTGCTGCAACAGCTAGAGGTGATTAAAAACCTTCGATCCGTGCTGACGCAAAAAAAAAAATTCAGGTGAACTTGGTCGACTGGCTGAAGTGCATGGTGGCGGAGAGGAGGGTGGAGGAGGTGGTGGACCCGAAGCTGCCGGAGGCGCCGCCCTCCAAGGTGCTGAAGCGCGCCGTCCTCGCCGCGCTCCGGTGCGTCGACCCCGACGGCCGCCAGCGGCCCACCATGGGGCACGTCGTACACATGCTAGAGGACGACCTGAGATTCAGAGACGTACGTCGTCGTTCCTCGTCCACCACACTGACCTGAAACTCCTCATTTCTTCCGCCGCGTTTTGATGTCGTATAAATTACAACCGTGTGCTGCATGCAGGAACTCCAGCTCGCGCGGGATCTGTCGCCTCATGCGTCGGCGTCGTCGTCGTCGTCGGGCAGCTACGAACACGAGGAGTACTGAACGCCACGGCTCGCTGCGGGGTAGAGGGGAGTTTGTATGAACACCGTGTTTATTTTGCCTACGCATATAGACAGATTATAACAAGGGTCTCTTGTACAAGCTAGTCTCTTTTTTTTTCCTTCGGTTGTGTTTCTTTGCATGGCAGCAATGGTTCAATCACACAGCAGGTATTCGACGCGGTCACTAGCGTTAGAGCATTTTCAATAGGCGAACACAAAAACAGGGTGATGTAGAATATACATTACCAAAAATATGTTTTTTAGTTCACAAACAAATGTGTTTTATAGAGACCGAGAACTATCTACTCCAGCATGTGATGTAAAATAGGGCACGACTAATCTAAAAACTGGCCTAAATTAACTTAAAACATAGATACATATTCGAAGTAAACATTGAACTAGAGCATAGAACTAACCATAAAATTAAACCATAGAACTAGCTTGAACCCACATCAAAATAATCTGACAAGCCGCTATGGCAGGATAAATCAGTGCTCCAATTGAACGAGGAGGATGAAGAGTCGACAATGATCATCGTCAACGGTCCTGCCTCGTCCTCCTTCACCTTCACAGGGTCCGGCTTCGGACTTCATCTTCTTCCTCTCGAGGTCACGCTTCTATAACAACTCCCGCTCGTGCTGCACGTACGGGGGTTCTCCCACACAAACATCGTAAATGCCTCCTCGCCGGTTTATGCCTGGATGGTCGGCTCCTTCTTCACCTTCAACGTGCAAGTCTTCATCTTCCTCACCGACGGGACGGGCCGACTAATTCCGCATAGTCATACGTCTCAGTCTCTGGAAAATTTATCTCATGCAGAATCCCGAGCCTCCATCTGGTGTGTTTGCGAAGCTGCACCTTGTCAACGTACCAGCCGGACTCACACATCTGCACACCCTTGTAGCCGGTCTTGCTCTCTGTATTCGGCAAGGGCGAGGCGGGGACACACGGCGACAACGACACCATATGGATTAGGGGGCAAAGGCATACCGGCGACAACTACTGGTGTCGTCGACAACAAAGCAATAGGTGGGGGCGGTTTGAAGCGCGGCGGCAAGGCGACAACGAGATTGGGGGCAACTGGATTTGGCCGGATTTGGGACAATGGCGGCGGGATTTGGTGCGGCGGTAGTTTGACGGTGAGGGGAGGGGTGGATACGACGGCTGGATAGCGGAGGCGACAGATTTGTCGGAGCACGGCGTCGGCGGCGCGGTTGGAAGGTTCTGTGCGGTATTTGCTTGGGCGCGTGACTTTTTAGCCACGGGCATAGGTGTTGTCTTTTTATATCATTATAGCCAAAATATATATGGTGCCCTAAAATTATTTTTCTCATTTTCACATCACCAGCTTCTGTTGGAGAGACTTTATTTATTTATTTATGGTGATGTTAAAATCATTTTTTTATAAACTTAGGGCACCACATACTCAAATCTAACTAGTACTCCGTTAGGGACGTAGCATTAATAGTTTCACGCTTGTCAGACAACTTACTCATCTCTATATTATTCTAGCATGTTTTAATCATCGTTTCCTAGGTCAGAGTTTATATTTTATCAGTTGCCAGCACAACACCTTAACCCTCAATTCTCTCTTCTCCTCACAAATTCATGTAAGACCACTAGACTTGCGGCCGCTCTAGTGAATTAATGGGCATGCGAAACAAAATAAATAAATTTATACTAAAATTTTATACTTAGTTGGATATTATTATTATTATCATTTAGCTTATTATAGGTATAATTTTATAATTGTTTACAAAGTTTAGCCACACATGTGGCAATGTTACTGAATATTAGTTCATGTCATTCTTGTTTGTATTGAATATAAAGAAAATATATTAGGCTTTATTTTGTAATAAAACTCTATCTTATTACTACTTTTTCTACACTTCATAATATACATAATTTATACACATATATATGGTCCCTGAACAGTACGATCTAAGAACTATCTCAATATCGGTTTATAGTGAATGATTAAGAAACCTATTTAGAGAAACTTCTAGAGTATATACTGAACCAATGTCATTATTGTTTAATCCTTTTCGTAGTCAAAATCTATTGGTAAGTCAAATTTTAACAAAACATGCCTACTTTCTACTTGCTATTGGAATAACATTGCTTAAAATAGTCACCAATAAACATAAAATTGTGTGCATTTGACATTTGCATATGTAACTTAAAGAAACACAAATGACTCTTATACAATTTGCATGTTCTCATCTCGTGTACAAGTCCCCCGCCACTTTTGAGAAATAAAAATGTCTTCCACAAAATCAATATAGAAATCAAGTTATGTAGATTTTTGTAAGACCTGCATGACTTCCCACAAGAAAGGGAATAACATAGTAACTAAGCTTGTTGACACTGAAGGGAATATGCCCTAGAGGCACTTAATAAACATAGTTTATTGGCAATATCCCAATTGTTCATTATATGTTTTATACCATGCTATAACTGTATTAAGCGGAAACATTAATACAGGTGTGGTAGATAAACAACTAGGTCCCTAGTAGCCTCTACTAAGACTAGTTCCGTTGCGCGATTGATGATCGAGATTTTTCGATAATAGGGCATGGTGCCGGTCGGCAATGGAAGTCATATCGTTAGGTGTAACGATGTGATGGACATACCCAGTATTTATAGGACATAGTCATTACGCCTTAATACCGTGAGACCAACTCTTATTGTTATTCCTGTAAGATACTTTGATTGCACCAAACGTCATATCTTATTTAGTGTGACAATAACGGTGATACTTTTGGGTATCAGAAGGGGGTAGTTGAGACGAGGGGTCAACAGCGGGATTTGTCAGTCCGCATAGGCGGATAGATACTCTAGGGTCCATTCGGTGAGATTATGCCAAATGAGTTTGCAAACATGTGACTAGGTCACCAGCTGACATAATATCATGGACGAGTAGAAGATAGCGATGTCGGTAACGAGATCATGCTAGGTATAGAGATATCTGAGAATGATGCTCGGACACGCTAAGTATTGCCATGACAAAGGGTTTAATACTAGACGTCCAGATTTGATAGATGAAAGTCATTCGTTATACCACAGGGATTAATTCATGGGGTCCAGGCCTACGAGTTAGTCATTGATCGGAGAGGAGTCTCGATCATGTCTGTTATTTTATCGAACCGCTAGGGTAACACACTTAAGGGGTTTCGACAAGACAACCAGAAAGGAAAGAGATCACCGGGAACGTCCTGGGAATGGTCCGATGGAGATCGGGCAGCGACGAAATAGTTTTCGCAGCTAGAATAAATTATATAAAATATGTTTGATATTAATTAGTGTAATTAATGTTTAAATATGATTTATTTATTTATTTTCGAATTTTTAAATGCAGATTTCCCTAAATGGGCCTTCTAGCGGAAAGAAGGCCCATGAGGGGGGGAAGCTTCCCCCCAAGGTACGAGGGCTGGTTCGGCCGGCCAAGGTGGGCCACAAGGGGCCCACCTAGGGACGGCGCACCCGTCAAGGGTCGTGGCTAGTGTGGGATAGTCCCACACCGCCCGACTGGCAAGGTTGGCTCCCCCTGGGAGCCTATATAAGAAGGGGCACCCTTGGCCTTTTAATTCACCAGTTAATTCCCCAGTTCTCTCTCGATCTCATGATTCCCTTTGTCAGAGTTGCGCGGAGTTGAGAGGGGGATCTGTTCCACCATAGCCCGCTGCCGCTCTGCTGGTGTTCCGGTCCAAGTCTTCCGCTCTCGTCCTGGACTGGAGCTTCGGAGGCCGTCGTCTCCACCGTATGTGTGTAACGCCCTGCGAGGTGCTGCGCTAGCGGTACTTGGAGGCCTACTTTCTCCATCCGACCTCGAGGTCATCTTCGTTGTCTTCGTCGCGCCGAGTTCTTCATGACCTAGAGGTCGGCTACGTCGTTTTCGTCGTCAACGCTTGTGCGGGAGCGTAATCCCCGCTATTCGGTCTACGAGGGTATGTATTCCGATCTCCACCGTACTACTATATCTGCATAGTATAGATCTTGCCTAGTTTAAGGATATCGTTGCTAGAATTTTTTTTGTTTTCTGCACACGATCCCTTCAGTGGTATAGCCGATCTATCGTAGATATAGTTGTACGCTGTTAGAACCCGTGTTCTGCACGGGGGCACCGTTCCTGTTATTTGCTACCCTCTAGCGTGCACTTGTGATTCCAGCCGCATCGAGTTGATGAAGCGGCCCGGACCGAATTTACGCGTACGCTTACGCGAGACTGGTTCCACTACTGACATACGACTTGTACCGTATATGTGGCTGGCGGGTGTCTGTCTGTCTCTCTCTCTCTTTTTAGTTGGTCTTGCATTTTCAATGGAGGGCCCGAAAGGGATGCTTAAATATGCAATTATTGGATTGTTGTTGTGGTCATAAGGTTCGTAGGTATGAAGCGGTTCTATTTACGACAACCCCAAGCCACGTAAAATATGCAAAAGATAAAGTAGAACCGTCTAACTTTATTTTGCAGGGGCTATGTGATATGGTCAAGGTAGGTTTATTAAATTGTTTATGAACTGCTGGCGCCAAGAAGACCATGGCGCGATGGATTATATCACATTGCATTACATTTGATATTTTGTGTGCATCTTATATTGTGTGATTATATATATTAGTATATATTAGTTACGCGGCGGTAATTATATAAGATGATCCCTTCAAAAATACCACTAGTGTTCTTCCTTCGACGCGCACCACCAAGAAAGTTCTACGTTATGAGGCAGGCCGTGACGATCGAGTGTCAGACATATCGTCGTTCGCATACGGTGGGTGTAATCCATGTTGCACAAGCGTCAGCGTGGAGGTTATAGTGGCGAGCCTATGATATACAGATATGGCCTCGGAACACGGAGGCCGAAAGGTCGAGCATGAGTCAAAGAGTTGTTATGATTGACAATTGTCTACCCTTGAAGTTGTGTTGCCGGCTCTGACGATGAGGGGTGGTGCAATGGATGGGGGTCGTGTAATCGCTTAAACGACCAGGAGGGATGTTCATTTGAGTGGGAGTTCGGATAGTTATTTTCTAAAATACTAGAACTCAAAATATAATGAACAAAGTCTTATTTCCAAACCTTTGTAGATATTAACCATTGTGATAACATCTTTTCAAATTAGGCGCATTCCTGCCATTGAGAAACTTAAAAGGTTGGGTCCAAACTTCATAGTTTTATACTTTAGCTTGAGAATACTCCTTGTTTAAACCGTTAGCTCTTTGTATTACAATACCCGCTAGGAGATAAACCCGGAGATTCCGCTAACAAAAGATAATTTGGATTATCAGATTTTGTGCGGATGATATCATCATTGTCCAGTGTATGCTATGATCTCTGCCATAGAGAACCAACGGTGGGTACAAGTTGTTAGATCGCTAACATATGAGATGGTCGCTAAACTCGGGGTACCCCTAAAGTTGGGTTGATGAAGTTTATCAGTATGTTGACTGATTGTCTTCTCAACCAAGGTGGAAGAGAATATACACATTGAAGGAGCACGTGGCAGTCATACTTGATGACATATATGAAAGGACCGAGTAGGTTGTCTAGGGGGGGGGGGGGGGGGGTGAATAGGCAACCACAAATTTTCTTTTCTTACAATTAAGGTGTTGCTCAAATATAGGTTCTCTAGATATGCAACTAGATGAACAATCCTATATGATGAGCACGATACAACTAGCAATTGATGATTAGCAAGAGAATAAGCTAGTAAACAAGTAAAGGTAGGTGTAAGGATAACCACACGGTGACTCGGAGATGTATTCCGAAGTTCACTTCGCAAAGGAAGCTACGTCTCCGTTGGAGCGGTGTGGAGTCACAAGTGATTCCCAAAAGCACGAAGGCCACCGTATTCTCCCTCGAGTTCCTCTTCCAATGAGGATGACCACGGGCCACTATATGATGCCCTTGAGGTCAACAATAAACCAATACAAGGATGAGGCACACTCCACAACCAAATTGGAGGCTCTCACCAAATGTTCTCGAATCCCAAATCCGCGAAGAACACGAAGCCAAGGCACGCATCCACAACTTAATTGGAGGCTCTTGGCTAGTCCCCGTAGCTCACAAAGCCCCAAAGAACACTACTTCCTTCTTGAGTTCCAATCCTTCGGTGGAAGTGTAGATCTAGGTCTCCTTGGGCACTCCTCAAAGTATCAAGGTATTCAGAACAAAGGAGTGGGAGATCTGTGAGTTTGAAGCTTTTTCAACAATGGTCGAGAGAGAGAGAGAGCAAGCTTGAGCTGAATGAGGAAGATGACCCCCTTTTATACCCCTAACCAATAAGTGGCCGTTGGGCCCAGAATTCATGCCAGTCGGTACTACCGATCGCGAATCGGTACTACCGGCCACTCGGTACTACCGGCGGGGTACCGGGTAACTAAGTAGAAATGGCAGGAGGTGTCAGCGCCGAGCAGAGGCTAGTCGGTACTATCGGCGGATGAGCCGGTACTACCGATTTAGTCCCCGATCGGTACAACCAGTTAGGTACCGGGAAACTAAGTGAAAATGACAGGAGGTAGTCAGTGCTGATTGTGCTAATCTGTACTACCGTTCATGGCTGGCCGGTACTACCGATTGTCACAACCAACACTGTGGCTGAGTTTGGGATGGCTGGTGTGTGCGTATATGGTTTGTGCATCGTGTTAGAAGAATCAAATCCCCACAAACCTTTTCTACGGAGGAATCTACTAAATGTAAAATACCCTAGAAGATTAAGTCTTCACGCCTCCATGCTTGACGATATGATGATCCAATGTATATGGTGTATGAACTCAATTATCCCTGCAACGCTTTAGCATACTATTAGTACTCTCATTGTGTTGTTAACAAACATCAAAATAAGATTAGGATAGGGCATGTCCTTTCAATCTCCCCATTTTTGGTGTTTGATGACAACACAATGATTAGTTATAACGATCTGCAAAACATAGAGAGGCGCCCCCTGAATATGTGCATTGATTGACTTTGCTTTTGAATGCAAGATGCACACATTCATTTGCACAGAGCCTTCCTTGTATTTCACAAAAACATATGTCTACTAGATTAATATATAACACAAGATGTAATATCCATAAGACATAAGCATAAGATAGACATTTGGTAGCTAAGTAAGTCTATTACAGACACATCATAGTCTTAAACGAATAGGTTCATGCATGTCTCACACCATGCCCAAATGAGTTCATAGAAATAGCCAAATAAGATGAAACACAAGCAATGGAAGATCAAAGCAAGAGCGAGCTTGTGTTCCCCCATGCAAATCCCTCGATATAATCCTAATAGAACACATTCTCCCCCTTTGTCATCGAAATGCCAAAAAGGGAGAAGCTCGATGCTAAGGCGTCCCTAAAAGAAACCACCCGTGCAGTGAGAGGTAAGGAAGGGGTCCATAGTGTCATCAGCTCCAACATGTCCAGACCCACCCGCACCATCGTCATCACTATCAGTTCAGGTGGTCACAGGGTAGTGCTTCTTCATCCAATTCTCCTTAGGAGTGATCACATCATCTGAGGCTGAGTGGGAGAGTGAGGGATCTCGAGCTTGTCTATCATAGCACGGTGACGCATAGCAGCCTTCTTGTGAAACACATGAGAATCATATAAATGTTCTTTGACATCCAGCTGCATGCAGAAGACTTTCTTCATTTTTAACTTCAACTTGCCAACCCATGATGGCTCGTCAACCGGAGTAGTGTGGGAGCTAGAAGCAACAACCGGAGCACGTCGGCGAGGGGCACTAGCGGGTGCGGTTGGAGTTGGAGGGGCCTTCCTCATATGTGGGGGAAGATGCTTCTTCATCAAAAGTTGCTTGCGAGGATGAGTAATAATGGGTAGCCCATCTTCCATGATATCCAACCCCGTATCTTCAGCATACTTGTGGCAAATAAGCTTCATGATGTACGTACCATAGATGGGGACCCTTTTTCCAACCAAGGTAGCCCACGGTTCCTCATACATGTACTCCATGACATCCAACTTCACCCCTTTGCCTTGATATTTCTTGGAGAGGGCAAGAAGATCAAACATGTACCCGTGGACTTGATCAATGTTGCCAACCCGAGGAGCAATGGTCTCACGATAGATACGGTGCAAGATCTCAAAGAGGGGGATAAGGTCTTCAGTCTTCCCAGCAATCCCACCTTGCATGGTGATATTAGTGATGTCACCCGGGGACTTGCAGAAGTTTTTAGCATGAGCCTCCCACTGATTACCTGAGCCATAGTTTGGATACCCCAATAACTGTGCAAACTCAAGACAAGTAGCCTTAAGAACCTTATCTTTGGTCATCCATATGATTGTCTGAGCAAGATCATTGTCAAAGTAAGCGGTGGCATAGAATTCAATGTATGGTTGCTCCACTTTCATGATGTTGAGGAGACCAAATTCTTCACACATGGCTAAGGTCTCGCGAAAATAGTCCGGGTGTTTGGTCCTCATGTGGTGCACATTGATGTGGTGTTGGAGGACAACCTTGGTCTTCTTGTTGGTTTGCTTGTACAACTCCTTATATACCGTTTCTTGCTCATTGGTGTAGAAATGAGGGTTGGAGACACGTGGGTCTCTTTATTGAGCATAGGGATTGACCTCACGATATAAAGTGAATTTCATGGAGTTCATTTGTGAGAATGGGCGAGAAGAGGTGGACCGGCGCTCTTGGACCGGAGCCTTCCCTTGACATCGCCGAGTTGCCTTGGCGGGCAATATTTCTTCATCCTCCAACTCATCACTCTCGGACTCAGCTGATTCAACCGGTGTAACTTGTTCTTCTTCCTAAATCTCATTTGCATATCTTGGTTTCTTGGGAACAGCGGTGCGGATAGCCGCATGCTTTTCCTTTATTTTTCCCGAACCCGCACCTCCACGGCTAGTACCTGAGAAACATCATATAGATAGGTGGAGAGGGAACAAGATGAGTGCACAAGTCCATTAGATAAAGATTTTAAAAACATAGCCCTTGGTGTAATTAGAAAATTGAAAATCCCCAGGTCTGGTAGTACCGGCCAGGACTGGTGGTACCGATGGATCGGTAGTACCGATCCGCGGCCGGTAGTACCGGCGCTGAGCAGTTCGACAGATCTTCAACGAGGATGCATCAAAACTCATGGATATCAACCAACTGCTTACACAAAAGTGCTATGGGTTGCAAATTCGACCATGAGACTACTTCCTAACCCATTTTAACCGACATTACAGAGCTACCAATGATTTGCCCTAGATCTCATTTAAGAACTCAAAGAGAAACTTGGAGAGAGAAAAGTAAGGGCAAATACCGGAGGCCATGGGAGAGGAAGACATGGGGAATCCTTCCCACGGAGCAGATCTGACAATGGCTTGTCAAATCCGGAGATCCACGGAGAGGGGGGGGGGGGGGGCGAAGCAACACAGTTTTTGAGTTGAGACGATGAGGAAATAATGAGGAGGGGAGAGAGGCGTTCGACCCGGTCCTGGGAACTTAAGTCGTGCATGATCGGTAGTACCGAACGACTCAAATCGGTAGTATCGATTAATGATTTGTGTACTGACTAGTCTGAGCACCTTATCCGGTAGTACCGGACACAAATCGGTAGTGCCGATTGTTCCATGATATCACAATTTTAATTTTATGAAAGTGTGGACTTGTGCAGGGAATTTAAGCATGGTTCATGAGGTAAGTGGCTTAGGAAAAGATACTCATTGCTGTGAGGTGACAATGCATACAACATAAGAGCAAATAAAACCAACTCTAAGCAATTTCTCTTAATTAAACCCAATGCAAATAATCTCAAAATAAGACACTAATATCAACTTCTCAAGAAGAGAAGGTCGGTGGCCGAGGCCACCTTATATGAGTGTATGTGACTTGGCACCGCGAAGATATATCTTGGGTCCAAAATCACAACTCATCTTTGAAGCACATTTGTCACAAGAGTGACTATATTGCAAGATTTGTCTATTTGCGCATAATAGGGGATGTGTTGACTCATGGATTGACCTACACCCCCCCTACGTGTATGCCTACATCTAACCCCTTAACTATGTATAATAGGGATATGTATGCATGATGTCCATTAAGTCCAATTACTTATATCCACCACATTGAGTTCACTTCTCAATTCCTTGAATCTTGCTTCACCTAGAGGCTTCGTGAACATATCGGCTAGTTGATGCTTGGTGTTGACATAAGAGATAGCAATATCACCTTTCTCAACATGATCCCGAATGAAATGATACCTAATATCAATATGCTTGGTCTTCCCATGAAGCACCAGATTGTGAGCAATTTTGATAGCACTTTCATTATCACAAATGACACCAAAATCCTTTAGAGTTTGCCTCATCCATAATAATTGTGCACAACAACTTCCGGCGGCAATATATTCGGCTTCGGTGGAGGAGGCGGCAACACAATTTTGCTTCTTTGAAGACCAACTCACAAGTGACCTACCAAGAAATTGGCAACCACACGAAGTTGACTTCCCATCCATTTTGCAACCCACCCAATCCGCATCCGAGTAGCCTATGAGATCAAATGTAGTTCCACTAGGATACCAAAGTCAATAGTTATGAGTTCCGATCAAGTATATCAAAATCCGTTTAACCACGGTCTCATGACTCTCCCTTGGACTTGATTGGAATCTTGCACACATACCCACACTAAACATAATATCCGGTCTAGATGCACAAAGGTAAAGTAAAGATCCAATCATGGAACGATAAAGTTTTTGATCTACCTCTTTACCATTTGAATCCAAGTGGATGTCCGCCTTTTGATCCATGGGGAATTTTGCCGGTTTGGCATCAACCATATCGAACTTCTTGAGCATGTCCTTCACATATTTTGCTTGGCATAGAGAAGTCCCTTTCTTCCATTGATGGATCGCAAAGCCTAGGAAGAACTTCAACTCGCCCATCATGGACATCTCAAATTTCTTGGTCATTAGCTTAGCAAATTGGTCAGTGAAATCTTTACTAGTTGATCCAAAGATAATATCATCGACATATATTTGGCATAAAAAGAATTCTCCATCTACTCTCTTGGTGAAGAGAGTGGGATCGATTACCCCAATTTCAAAACCACGGTCTACTAAGAACTCCTTGAGATGATCATACCAAGAACGAGGTGCTTGTTTAAGGCCATAAAGTGCCTTATGGAGTAAGTAGACGTGATTTGGAAATTTAGAATCTTCGAACCTCGGAGGTTGTTTAACATAGACCAATTCATTCAATGGGCCATTAAGAAAAGCACTTTTAGCATCCATTTGATGTAAAATAATTTTATGAGTGGATGCATAGGCAATTAATAAACGAATAGATTCAAGTCTAGCAACGGGAGAATAAGTTTCACCGTAGTCGACTCCTTAGATTTGGGTGAAGCCTTGTGCCACGAGTCTTGCTTTGTTGCGAGTGACTTGACCAAGTGAGTCTTGCTTGTTCTTGAATATCCATTTAGTTCCAATGACATTATAGTTGGTGTCCTTGGGTCTTTCCACTAATGACCAAACTTGGTTGCGCTTGAAGTTGTTTAACTCTTCGTGCATAGCCGCAACCCAATCCATATCTTCAAGAGCTTCATATACCTTGAGAGGTTCTACACTAGACAAACAAGCAACATGACCCCAAAATTTAGCTAATTGATTACGTGTGGACACATTTCTCTGTATACTCCCAAGGATATTTTCTTTGAAGTGATCATGGCGATCCAATCTTGAAGCGCGCCGAATGACTCAGCGTTGCATAGTTTGTTGGATTGTTTCGCCATGACATGTATCTTCATCATTTCCTTGCTCTTGATCATGATCACCCATATATGGAGTTCTTGGAGTAGTGGGTTCATCATTTTCTTGATCGCCACTTTAGTTGAGTGTATCTTGGCCATGTTCTTGTTCTTGAGTTTGTAAGACTTGTTCTTGTTCTTGGGTGGCTTGTTGATTGCTAATGGAGGTAGGAGACTCGACTTGAGTGGAGCTTGTTCCTTCATCTTGTGGTGCTCTTGGTTCCTCAATAGGAATGAATTCTCCTATGCCCATGGTCTTTATGGCATGAGTGAAAGTGCATGGTTGCCCCCATGCGTGGTTTTGGTAATTAATGACAATCCTTATGGACTAATGTTTACATTGAGATATTCTTATAGATCTTGTCCATGGGAAAATATAGGAGTTCATGTGTTGGACTCTTCAAGATGACATAATGACCCATGCTCTATTCAAGGGTTAATATGTAGAATGGTCATGTATAGAGTTGAGCTCATCGCAAGTATGGCTTGGAATAGAAGTTTGAGTGAACAATCATGTTTACCCCCAAGCCATCTTACATATCAAGAGAAGAAGATGAAGTGCAAGTTCAATATGATGCATCTCGGAAGATATCTTTTGATTGAAGCTTGCAAAGAAGACATGAAGACGAAGCTTAGCGAGGCCCTCCCATAATGGAGTATGGGGGAGCATTTGGAGAAGTCCTCATTAAGCATGTGCTAGCAAGCACAATCAAGAAAGGTGTTTCAACTTGAGAGAGTCAAGATCGTCATCATCGAGCTCAAGTGGAATGTGCAAGGCAAAGGTATGATCTTGATAGATTTTCTATTTTACCGGTCTCATGGTGTTAGTGGGAGACCGGTTTTAGGATAGATGTCGTACTATCAAGAGGGGCTCTCGAGTGAGTAACTTGATCGCATCTTTGTGGAGAGCTCAAACCTTTGCATACTTGCCATTTCATCTTTCTTGGTTCTTACTTGGTTTTTCTCCTTGTTGATTTTTGGTGCTTGTTGTGATCTTCACGACAAGCCCAAGTTCACCGAATACGAATTTCATATGGAAAACTTGTTGCGTTTTCGGTTTTGGGCAATGTTGAGCTAAGGGCCCAACTTGAGTTGCTAACTAGCAAGTATGGGAAATTGGAAGAAACTCATGAAAGGTTCTCTAGCTCTAATGACGATCTCCTAGCATCCCATGCTAAGCTAAAGTTAGCTCATGAGGATATTATGTCAAAGGTAACATCTTGTAAGCCCCATATGGACAATGGCACAACGTCTTCTCTTAATGCTATATCATCTTGTGCTAGTCCTTGTGATTCATCCACTCACAATGTTGCTACATCTCGTGATGAATCACGTTCCATACCTTGTTGCTCTAACAATGAAACTTTTACTTCCTCTAGTATTTGTGTTGATACTAACCATGTACAGGAATTAAAAGAGCTCAAGGCCCAAGTCACTTCTTTGAAGAAAGACTTGGAAAAGCGTCATGTTGGGAAGTCCACAGTGGACAATATGTTGAGTGTTCAAAGACGCCCAAATGACAAGAGTGGACTTGGATTCAACTCCAATAACAAGAACAAGTCCAAGATCATCAAGGAGAAAAAGGGCCTAGAACAAGTCAAAGATTCGGCCAAGATTGTTTGCTTCAAGTGCAAAGTTGAAGGGCACCATGTTAGATCTTGCCCTTTGAAGAAGAAGGCTCTTAGTGAGAAGCAACAAGGGAACAAACCTCAAGTTCAAACTCAAACTCCTCAAGTTGAAGAATGGTCTCTTCTCAAGAAGAATCAAGCTACCCCTCCTCAAGTCAAGACTCCAACTAAGAAGAGAGGAGGAAGTAGATGTTGCTACCTATGTCGTGAGAAGGGTCACCTTGCTTCTTCATGCACAAATGGTACCTTATCCAACCCCATTATAATTAATGATGTTTATTCTCTTCAGAAGGATAAGGTTGGCAATGTGTTTGCCAAATATGTTGGTACTCAAAGTGGTGTCAAGAAAAGAACCATTTGGGTTGACAAACCTATTGTGACTAACCTATTAGGACCCAACTTGGTTGGGGACCAACAAGTTAAAACTTGATCAATAGGTGTTGTTGGAGGCATTGGAGACTTGACTACACTATGAAGAATTAAGGGATCTTCATCAATTATATTCTCTCAAGTCAAGTCATATGGATCATATTGTTCTATCTCATATCCATTGTTCCTCCTTGCGGTAACTTTTATTTAAATCATATATACATTGAAAGTTGCTTGCACCCTTGCATGTGTTTGGTTTTGTACCTTGCTAGTGTTGGTATGTGTTGTGCTCTCTACTTACTTATCTTAAGAAATCAAGTATGTGTATGTTAGTTTGCACACCATTTACTTGTTTTGAGCCTTATTGCTTTTATTTGATATCTTATCTTGTTGGCTCTCTTTGAGAGATTAATGGACTATCATATTTTGGGGGAGTGATATGCTTCGTGGACTTCACAATCCTAAAATTGTGTATTCATGAGAAATACAACTTAGTGTTGATATACTTATATTATTTACTATCCATGTGGTATGTCATTCTCATGAGAAATTCAATTTCTATAATGTCCATTAATTTCTCGAGTTGGTTTTGTTTGCCTCTTGCTTTAAATAAATGGATTATCACATTATGGGGAAGTAATAAGCTATGTGCATATTACAAGCCTAGAAAATGTGAATATATGAGGTTTTGCCACCTAGAATTGATATTGCTAGTTATCTTGTTCCTATGTGGCATGTTGCTCAAACAAGTTCCCATTTACTTAATGCTTTTTGTCTCTCACTCTTTTGGATCTTGTTTGTGGAGATGTTCTTGGTATGGCTTTCCCCAAATATGTTCTCATGTATCTTTTGGGAAGCCCATTGTTTCAAGCTACTCCTTGGAGTTGCTTTGCACCTTCCCATGATTTGTGAAGCTATCAAGAATATCTATCTATCTAAGCATGGCTTGTAATTCCTATCATTTGCCATATGCTTATGTTTTGTGAATATGATCTTGAATATATCTTTGCAGTCCACCCCCGAGAAATATCTCCATACATTACTCGTCTTGACAAGTGATAATCCTTTTGTGGTAAATATATTGATCATATTCGCTTTGGCTCTTGCTTTGAATTGCTTTATTTGATTGCCAAGGATTTGTTTTGATCTAACTTTCTTTTGTCTTCCTTGTATCTTTTGGATCCTTTATTGCTCTACTTGAAATTTGTTTTGTGCTTTCTTGAGTTGGGACTTGCAATGAACCAATTCTTGTGCATTGACCTTCAAGAGTCATACTTCTTAATAATGCACTATTCTTTGGGAAGCTATCCTACTTTGAGTAAAACACCGTTCTTTAAATTGGTATTGCAATTTCTTGCCTTTCTTGAACATGACTAGTGTTTGAATATATATATGAAGAGTGATGATCTCATATGTGTGCATTTTGTATTCAAATGCAAAATCATAAATAATGTACACATCTTGGGGGAGCAATCCTATATGCTTTAGAACATTAGTTGTCTTCATATGATATTTGATCCCGATGATATGTCTCCTTGGAAGACAAACATTTTTCGTCTTGGTACTTTGTGTCATCATGAAAAGTGTAGAGGTTTTGGTTTATTCCTTGATGATATTTTTCATCATTTGGTCTCTTGTTTTCTTTGGTATCTTTTCAAAGTGGTATCTTCAATCATGTGTTGATTTGGGTATTTCATATAATTTGGAAAATTTATTTTCTTGTCACACTTGTGTGTGTGCTTTGTTGGTTTATTTGGTGTTTTGTCTAAATTTTATTTCGCTTGGTTCTCGAAAATCTTGTGCATGCATATTTATTATATGTATATCTTATGGCATGCTTACTTTCGTTAATCCAATATATAGGATAAACTCCATCAAATCCTAAATGGTTAAGATGTGCATGAAATTCAATTTCATATCAATATGCACATATTTATGTGGAGTTTGTCCTATGTGTTGTAGTTGTTCTAACTACTTTGGACCCAATTAGTTTGGGTACCATGTTGTACTTAAATTTGTTTTAGGTACACTTGAGATGCATTGGAAGCTTGTCTCATCTACAAGGAAGGTGTTGTCATCATGTGCTTATTGGAGCCAAGCTTGGATGATCATGAGCTCCTATCTTCTACATCACCAATGCTATCTTGGTAACAAGTATCTACCTCATGCATACATTTCTAGCTTTCAACCTTGTGTAGGTTGTTTCTTGGCATGAATCTTTTTGTTGCAATTGATTTGGTTCTTGCAAAACATCTTTATTGCAAATATGAGTAAGCCGGGATGATTACATATAAGGGGACTATATATATTAATTTCTATGATTCATCGATCCAAATATGTTAATCTAGCACTTTCTTCTCTATGTCTCGCATATGCAATATTGATTGTTTTCTTCAAATCATTTGCCTTTTGTGATACTTGTTATCTCTCTCGGAGCATCCCTTTTATCACCTTATCCCTTGTGGATATTTTGATGCTATGATGAGTGTGTGTTGGAAGTTCATGTATATCCCTTTAAGATAAAATTGAGCTTTGTGCTATGCTTTTAAGCAAAGATCTTTTTTGTATATTTATGACTTCCTCTTGGATATCATGTTCTTTAGCCTTGTATCTATCTTGTGTGTACATGTTTATTTATAGACCCATATCTTAGTGATTTGTGTCTACTTAGAAACTTATACACATGATAATAGTACATCTTTAATTGATATTCCAATTCTTTAGTTACCACCTCTTATTGCTTTTGACTCTTTGGTGGTTTCTAAATAGCACAAGCTTTAGTTGTCATGTGTTATGCTTGGTGCATTTTACTAAGCTTGTGGAGCTTTTGTTATATCTCTTTTGTTGTGTGGGTATGGGAAAGACATGATATGCACTATGTGCAACTCTTCTTGAAAGACTATGTTGATGCTTTGGCTCATCCTTGTATTAGTCTCCTAAAATGTCTTTGTATCTCACACCCATCCTTTTATTTTTCGCTCCTTGCTCATGTTGCAAAACATTTTATTTGTTGCAAGTTGTTTTGCCTTCTTTTCTCATTTATATTCTCTTGCATGGGCTTGTGTTCGAATTTATCTAGGAGGGAGTGAGGATTCCATGTTGTGCACACTATATTGAAATAAAAATCCTATTTGTGCACGTACCTTGGGGAGTTCCCTCTTGATATTTAGAACACTTTTTGGATCCTTTTGATTGCTTGCTTCTTTCGTTGAAGTATCTTTCTATTTGATATTTGTTTGCAATCTTTGGATCCTACATATAGTTTGATCTTCACCCAACTATTATTCATAGGATATGTGCATTTGATTTCACTCATATTATGAGAAATGCACACATTATGGGGGAGCTCTCACTATATTGGCCTTCTAAGTTTTTCTTCCCATTTCGTCAATCGATGCCAATGGGGGAGAAGTTTAGAGGGTTTAAGAGTTTTTGGTGTTATGCTTTAGTTTCGTTCTCAAGCATCTTGCTCTGGCATCCTTGCTCTTGTGTTGCATGGTTGCTTAAATTCATTATATAAACCCTCGTAAAAGGAATTGTCATCAATTACCAAAATGGGGGAGATTGAAAGTGCATGGTTGCCCCCATGCGTGGTTTTGGTAATTAATGACAATCCTTATGGACTAATGTTTACATTGAGATATTCTTATAGATCTTGTCCATGGGAAAATATAGGAGTTCATGTGTTGGACTCTTCAAGATGACATAATGACCCATGCTCTATTCAAGGGTTAATATGTAGAATGGTCATGTATAGAGTTGAGCTCATCGCAAGTATGGCTTGGAATAGAAGTTTGAGTGAACAATCATGTTTACCCCCAAGCCATCTTACATATCAAGAGAAGAAGATGAAGTGCAAGTTCAATATGATGCATCTCGGAAGATATCTTTTGATTGAAGCTTGCAAAGAAGACATGAAGACGAAGCTTAGCGAGGCCCTCCCATAATGGAGTATGGGGGAGCATTTGGAGAAGTCCTCATTAAGCATGTGCTAGCAAGCACAATCAAGAAAGGTGTTTCAACTTGAGAGAGTCAAGATCGTCATCATCGAGCTCAAGTGGAATGTGCAAGGCAAAGGTATGATCTTGATAGATTTTCTATTTTACCGGTCTCATGGTGTTAGTGGGAGACCGGTTTTAGGATAGATGCCGTACTATCAAGAGGGACTCTCGAGTGAGTAACTTGATCGCATCTTTGTGGAGAGCTCAAACCTTTGCATACTTGCCATTTCATCTTTCTTGGTTCTTACTTGGTATTTCTCCTTGTTGAGTTTTGGTGCTTGTTGTGATCTTCACGACAAGCCCAAGTTCACCGAAAACGAATTTCATATGGAAAACTTGTTGCGTTTTCGGTTTTGGAGGTTTGCCGATCATTCCTTTTTAGAGAGATTTTAACCTCCTCCATTTGGTTTTATCTTCCATTGTTGTACTATGAGTTTTATCTTCATGATCTTGTAAAGCTCTTCGTTGTGATTCCAACGAGCCAAAAATCATCGAAAACGGAGTCCGGATGGAAAAGATATTGACGTTTTCGTTATCGGTTTTGCTGCAGTTTTTCCTAGGCCGGAGTCTCCGGTCCTAGACCGGAAACTCCGGTCTGTGCAGGACCGGAGTCTCCGGACTCAACGTTTTTCTCCAAAGCTGCTTTGAAGCTGTTCAGCCCCTGGTGGGAGGGCGGAGTTTCCGGCCCTAGAGGCCGGAGTTTCCGCCCCTGGATGAACTTTCCGGCCCAGGGCACCAGAGAGTTTGCCCAAGCCTCGGCGGTGTTGACAGTGTTCAGCCCCTGGTGGGGGCCGAAGTTTCCGGTCCCAGTAGGCCGGAGTTTCCGCCCCTGGCCGGAGTTTCCGGTCCTAGTGACCGGAAACTCCGGTGTGAAGTTTTCCTGCAACGGCTCTTTTTCGTGGGACCTATAAAAAGGCCCCTTCTTCCCCAGAGAGAGCAGCTTTTCCAAGCACGAATTTTCCCCCTCTCTCTCCTCCATTGTTGACCTTGGAAAGCTTGCCCCTCTCTCATTTCCTCCCATGATTCTTGCATATTTTTGAGGGATTTGAGAGAGGAGATCTAGATCTACATTTCCACCAATCCATCTCTCCTCTAAGTGAGGGGAACCTAGTAGATCTTGATCTTGGAGTTCTTGGTGCATCTCCTCTTTGTTCTTCCTCTCTTATTCCCCCATAAGCATTTGTTGCTTTGTTGGAATTCGAGAGTGAAGGATTTGAGCACTTGTGCTCTTGCCTTTTGCATTTGGTGCATCGGTGTGCTCTCCACGAAGTTTCGTGGAAGTTGAAAGTTTGTGAGCTTGTTACTCTTGGGTCCTTGGACCCTAGACGCCTTTGTGGTGGTTGGACCCTTGTGTGGTCACTTGAAGCCGTTCGGGAGCCCCCAATCCCATTGTGGGTTGTGCCCCGGATTGTTGTTGGAGGCCGTTCGGGAGCCCCCAATCCCATTGTGGGTTGTGCCCCGGATTGTTGTTGAAAGGCTCCGGATTCTGCCTCGAAGGAATTCCGATAGTGGAAGGTGAACCAAGCCTTTGTGGTGCGGTTCATCGGAGAAGAAGGTGAAACCTTGTGGTTGTTGAACCGTTGTGTCGGTTCACACCTCTCCAACGAGACGTACTCCCTTAACAAGGAGGAACTCGGGAATACATCCTCGTCTCCGCGTGCCTCGGTTATTTCTATACCCGAGCTTTTACTTATGCACTTTACATTGTGATAGCCTTCGTGCTTGAAGTATTCTATATTGCTATCACCTTGTTGTTTGTCTTGCTTAGCATAAGTTGTTGGTGCACATAGGTGAGCCTAGTTTATTTAGGTTGTCGGCTTGTTAATTTAAACACCTAATTTTATTCCGCAATTAATAAGCCTAAACCGGAAAAGTTTTAAACCGCCTATTAACCCCCCCTCTAGGCGACATCATTGTCCTTTCAATGAGAAGGAGCATCACCACCTACAACACCATAATCAATATGCCCCACTTGGGAGCCATTAGTCTCGTCAAACTACACATTCATAGATTCTTCAACACACCCGGTGCATATGTTGTAGATCTATAAGCGTGGGAGTTTGCGGCGTACCCAACAAATATGCCCACAAAAGTTCTAGATTCAAATTTAGCTAGTTTGCAACCCTTAATGTACACATGGCATTTGCATCCAAATACACGAAAGTAGTTAACATTGGGTTTGTTACCGGTAAGGAGTTCATATGGGGTCTTTTGCATGAGAGGACGAAAGAATAACCAGTTTGATGAGTGGCAAGCAGTGTTGATGGCTTCGGCCCAAAAGTTGTATAGGGAGTTGAGCTCGGCCATCATTGTTCTTGCCATATCAATAAGAGTGTGGTTCTTCCTCTCGGCAACACCATTTTGTTGAGGAGTATATGCAGCGGAATATTGGTGGCGTATACCCTCCCCACTAAGGAAATCATCCATGGTGTAGTTCTTGAACTCCGTCCCATTGTCACTTCTTATTGTCACTATCTTCGTATCATATTGGCGCTGGACTTGGATTGCAAAGTTGATGAAAACCTCTTGAGTTTCACTCTTCTTCTTGATATAGAATGTCCAACAATATCTTGAGTAGTCTTCAACCACAACTAGACAATATTTCTTACCCCCAAGACTATCATATGTGGGAGGTCCAAAAAGATCCATGTGAAGGAGCTCAAAGGGTCTCTTGGTGGAGATGATGGTATTCTTGGGGTGATTCTTTTCATGCATCTTTCCGGCAATGCAAGAGCTACAAGGACGATCTTTGGAAAAATTCAGATTAGTAATTCCTACCACGTGTTCGCCCTTCAAAAGATTATGCAAGTTTCTCGTACCAACATGGGCTAACCGACGGTGCCAAAGCCACCCTATGTCGGCCTTAGCCATTAGAAGAGTTGCGACTTGAGTGGTTTCCTTCGAGAAGTCAACCACATACAAGTCGTTTTCAACAAATCCAACAAAGGCTACTGAAAGGGCATGTGCCCTCATGTATGGTTTTGGTAATTAATGACAATCCCTAAGGACTAATGTGTGTTTTGAGCATATTGCAAGTATGGCTTGAAGTTGTTAAGCCATCACCTATATGAAGAAAGATGGTATCTTCCATGAGCTTGCAACAAGAAGATCAATTCATATAGCTCATAGAGGATGATGTCATGCCATGATCGTCATCAAGGTTGACTAGTGCAAGACCAAGGGAAGCTGCCGGAGACATGAAGACGAAGCTAAGCGAGACTCTCCCATGATGGAGTATGGGGGAGTATATGGAGGAGTCTTCATCAAGCATGTGCTAGCAAGCGCAATCAAGAAAGGTGGTCCACTTGAAGAGATCAAGATCGTCATCATCTAGCTCAAGTGGATTGCTCAAGGCAAATGTATGATCTTGATATGGCTATAGGATAGATAGGCGTACTATCAAGAGGGGCTCTCGAGTGAGTAACTTGATCGCATCTTTGTGCAGAGCTCAAACCTTTGCATGCTTGGCATTTCATCTTTCTTGGTTCTTATTTTGCTTTTCTCCTTGTTGGTTTTTGGTGCTTGTCGTGATCTTCATGACAAGACCAAGTTCTTCGAAAACGGTTTTTGATAGGAAAACTCGTTACGTTTTCGGTGTGGAAATATTACCGGTTCAATCTTGAGGAAAGTTCCACACCTTCACATGTGTGGAGACTTTTCTCTATTTATGGTTTGCAAATGGTAGCACTCTCCTTGTCAGTGCCTTTCCAACGGAGTTGGTCTCAAATCATTCGGAGTTTATTTGCAAAAGTTCTTTCAGTTCTGTTGTTTCTGCAGTTTTTCAAAGGGGCGGATATGTCCGGACCTTGCTCGGAGATTTCCGGCGCTCGGAGATTTCCGAGCCCCAGTCCGGAGATCTCCGAGTGGCAGAAGATTTTTACCAAGTCCAGATCTCAGTTGCGTACTGACTCAGTTCAATTTTCCTTCGGATTTTCTACCGGAGATGTCCGGGGTCCGGAAATCTCCGGCCCTGGTTCGGATATTTCCGGACAACAAGTTGCAGTTTTTCGCCAAGTCTTATTTGCCTTCAGCACTGATCTTTTCTCAGCTCGCGTCGGAATTCCTACCGGAGATTTCCGGACCCCCGGAAATCTCCGGACCTCAGTTCGGAAATTTCCGGACTGGAGATTCCCAACGGCTAGAAATCAGGGAGGGGCTATAAATACCCCTCCCCTTCTTCTTCCTCGGGTTGACGATTTTCCCCTCTCTCTCTTGCCATTGTTGATCTTGGGAAAGCTTGCCCCCTCTCAAATCCTCCCATGATTCTTGCATATCTTTGAGGGAAAAGTGAGAGGAGATCTAGATCTACAATTCTACCAATACATATCTCCTCTAAGTGAGGGGAACTTAGTGGATCTAGATCTTTGAGTTCCTTTGTGGTTCTCCCCCTTTGTTCTTGCTCTCTCTTATCCCCCTATAAGCATTAGTTGCTTGTGGTGGGATTTGGGAGTGTAGGATTTGTCTCCTTTGTGGTTTCTTGGTTCTTCCTCTCTTATTCCCCCATAAGCATTTGTTGCTTTGTTGGAATTTGAGAGTAAAGGACTTGAGCACTTTGTGTGTTCTTGCCATTGCATCTTGCATCGGTTTGAGCCCTCGACGAGGATTCGTGGTGGTGAAATTCGTGAGCTTGTTACTCTTGGGTCTTGGACCCTAGACGCCTTAGTGGCCGCCTTTGTGGCATAGGACCTTTTGTGGTCAAGGCCTTTGTGGCTAGTTGGGACCTTTATGGTCAATACCTCTTGTGGTCATTTGGGAGCCCCCAATTCGGTTGTGGGTGTGTGCCCCAAGGTTGTTGTACGGGATTGTTCTCCGCCCCAAAGGAGTTCATAGTGGAAGGTGGACTCGGACCTTTGTGGTCGAGTTCATCGGAGAAGAAGGTGAGGCCTTTGTGGCGTTGAGCAAACCTGTTGTGGTTGCTCACACCTCTCCAACGAGACGTACACCTTTTATGGTGGAACTCGGGAATACATCATCGTCTCCGCGTGCCTCGGTTATCCCTATACCCGATCTCTTTACTTATGCACTTTACTTTGTGATAGCCATCGTGCTTGAAGTTCTTACCTTGCTATCCTTTTGTTGTTTGTCTTGCATAGCTTAAGTTGTTGGTGCACATAGGTGAACCTAGTATATTTAGCTTGTGTCATTGATAAGTTAAACACAAAGTTTTATTCCGCATATATCAAGCCTAAATTGTAAAAAGTGCTCCTCGCCTATTCACCCCCCCCCCTCTAGGAGACGTCTTTCCTTTCAGCTACTTTGAGTGTTCTTGTGAAGAGGACGGTCTCGTGGAAGAGGTTAAAGATAACAGTATAGCCAACCTTGCCTTACGGAAAGTAAATTATATGAAAGGGATTCAACAAGAAGGACCTTCTCAATGGAGAGTTCGGGAGTGATCACCACTTTGCCATATCCCTACCTTGAGTTTTGCATCATTCCCAATGGTGACATGCGAGTAATGGAGGAGATCAAACATTAAATCCGTCACCAATTCTTCACTTCCGTTCATATGAGTGGAGCATCCACTATCAATGAGCCAAGATGCGCCACCGGAAGCATATCCCTACAAGAGATCAAGTCTTTGACTTATGTACCCATTTTTTGGATGGGTCCTCTTTTGTTAGTCACAAGGGTCATTGGAACCCAAATAGTATAGTGATAATCATCTCCATAGGAGGTAGCAACATATTTAGCAAAAACACTACCATCTCTAGATTTCATAAGAATATAAGATGTATTGTATTTCCCCGCAAAGTCATTATGGGTGGGCAAGCTCCTAGTAGCATCACCACCCATAACTTTGTTGATCACCTTCTTTTTAGCCGACTCCCCCTCCTTAACAAAAGAAATAACATTGGAAGGGGGAGTAGACACCTTCTTCTTCTTAGTGTTGGTCTTGGGGTTAGATTTAAAGCCAATCCCTTCCTTTCCAACCATTTCCTTTTGATTGCTCAAGAGGTCAAGAAGGTTCTTCTCACCTTGGATGCAAGTGGCAAGACCCCTTTAAGTTGGGCCTTCAACCTAGTGTTTTCCTCAATAAGAGATGCTTTGACACACAAAGGATTAGTCGCACAAGTATTTTCATCTTGAGAGGGTTCTTTATAGAATTTAAGAATATATGAGGTTTGAAGAGTTTGATACATCCCTTTGAGCTTGTTGAGTTCGCCAAGGGTGTCTTTGTGAGCCTCCCTTAGTTGCTCAAAACTCTCAACGAGTGTAGAGTGACTCTCTTTAAGCTCATCATTTTTAATGTTAAGCTCACTAGCAATGGTTATGGATCGCTCACGGGTTTCCTTAGCCTTGCATAAATCCAAAACTTGGATTTCCGCAAGTTGCTCACGGAGCAATTTCTCTTCTTCCACTTGATTCTCAAGTTCATCAATTCTTTCGGCATGGTTGCATGCATGCTCCTCGAGTTCACAAATTCTTTCCTCTTTTTCATCGAGGAGATCATGAGCTTCTCCTAGTTGATACATGAGAGCTTCTACCATTTCTTTGGTTTTGCCTTGGAGAGAATCCACAAAGTGATTGATCTTATCAGTCTTGTCATTCCCTAAATCCGCAACACAATCCAAAAGAGATGGTTTAGAGGAGATAGTAACTTTGGGTGGGTAATTCACCTTCGACGCATTTGCCATAAGGCACATGGGTTTGGAGATCTTGTCGTCATTGGGCGAGGAGAATAGCGGAGCCAATGATGGAGGAAGGTGGCCTATTGCTAGAGCCGCCATCCCACTTCTTCGCTTGAGTCGTCATCATCTTCTTCCTCACCACCAGATTCATACTCTTCTTTTGTGGAGGCCACGAAGGCCTTTTGAGGAGCTCGAGTGATGTAGTTCTTGGGCTTGGAGGGAGACTTGTTCTTCTTCAAGATGAGTTCTCCTCTCTTCTCTCAAAGGGGCAATCCACCACAAAATGATTGCTTCTTCCACAATTGAAGCAAGTTCTTTTCTTTTCGGAAGTGGAAGCCCTTGGGGTAGCGCTCTTGACGTTTCGTTTGTTCCAAAACTTTGTGGCCGCAAGAGCCAAGCATTCATTTAGTGCTCCCTTCAACACTTCTCCACTTTCCACACTCCCAAACTCATCATGCTTGGAATATTTCACAAGAGCCTTCAAAGCAAGATTCTTGGCAACATGGCGTTGATTCCATTGGCTTTTGGACGTAGCCTTCAATGTGTCATGAGTGACAAATTGAGATAGAATATCATTGGGTGTCATTTTTGCATAATCCGCCCTTGAGTGAATTGTCATCACCATGTTCTCATTGTATGGTAGAATAACTTTCAAGAACTTGGACTTGACCCAATCTTCATCACAATAACGGAAGCCATTGTCCCTCATGGACACGGTAAGTCTGGTGAGTCTTCGAAACATATCGGACGGGGACTCATCATCCTTCATGACAAACTCATCCATTTGATGTTGGAGAATGGCTTTCTTTGATCGACGGAGGCTTTCATTTCCTTCATACAAGTTGTCTAGATATTCCCATGCGTCCTTGGTGGTTGGAAAGGCACGGACTTCATCATCCGCGGTCATTGCCCTTCCAAGCATGAAGTGTGCCGTCGCATCGAGTTGCTCATCAATCTCTTTTTGCTTAGTCAAGTTGTTGGGATCAACGGGGTTGAAGCCATTGACCACTATCCTCCATAGGTTCATAGATGAGCTGCGAAAATAAGACTCCATAGTTTTCCGCCAAGAGATATAACGAACACTATCAAGAATAGGAGGCGGAGAACTCATGTGGGTTATGTGAGGATAAGTGGGTGCATTTTGAGTGAGATAGCTAGATGGTGGGGGAACCATATTGTTTTTAACAATTTTAGGTGGTGTACCCTCTTTGTCCTCCACATCAACAAGAGTACTCTTGGTTTCACTAGTTGATGAGGAGGCATTGTTGGTAGATGTTTTAGAAATCACTTCGTTTACAATGTCGGCCTTCATGCCTTTTAACAAGGCTTGGATGGCCTTCATTGTAACCGGAGCATCATCCACACCATCGGGAACTTCTTCATTAATTGGATTACCAAATTCATCTAGTTTAGGTGTTTCACCTACACCCCCTTGAGACATCCTTCTCTTCTACGCGATGAAGCCTATAACAAAGAGATCTTGCTCTGATACCAACTGAAAGGACCGAGTAGGTTGTCTAGAGGGGAGGGGGGGTGAATAGGCAACTACAAATTTTCTTTTATTTTCTTACAATTAAGGTATTGCTCAAATATAGGTTCTCTAGATATGCAACTAGATGAACAATCCTATATGATGAGCAAGATACAACTAGCAATCGATGATTAGCAAGAGAATAAGCTAGTAAACAAGTAAAGGTAGGTGTAAGGATAACCACACGGTGACTCGGAGATGTATCCCGAAGCTCACTTCCCAAAGGAAGCTACGTCTCTGTTGGAGCGGTGTGGAGTCACAAGTGATCCCCAAAAGCACGAAGGCCACCGTATTCTCCCTCGAGTTCCTCCTCCAATGAGGATGACCACGAGCCACTATATGATGCCCTTGAGGTCGGCAATAAAACCTTTACAAGGATGAGGCACACTCCACAACCAAATTGGAGGCTCTCACCAAATCTTCTCGAATCCCAAATCCGCGAAGAACACGAAGCCAAGGAACGCATCCACAACTTAATTGGAGGCTCTTGGCTAGTGCCCGTAGCTCACAAAGCCACGAAGACCACTACTTCCTTCTTCAGTTCCAGTGAACACAAGAGTAACTAGAACCAAAGATTAGGTGGGGGGGATTTGAAATTCCTTCGGTGGAAGTGTAGATCTAGGTCTCCTTGGGCACTCCTCAAAGTATCAAGATATTCGGAACAAAGGAGTGAGAGATCTATGAGTTTGAAGCTTTTTCAACAATGGTCGAGAGAGAGAGAGAGAGAGAGAGAGAGAGAGAGAGAGAGAGAGAGAGAGAGAGAGAGAGCAAGCTTGAGCTGAATGGGGAAGATGACCCCCTTTTATACCCCTCACCAATAAGTGGCCGTTGGGCCCATAATTCGTGCCAGTCGGTACTACCGATTGCGAATCGGTACTACCGGCCCTCGGTACTACCGGAGGAGTACCGGGTAACTAAGTAGATATGGCAGGAGGTTTCAGCGCCGAGCAGAGTCTAGTCGGTACTACCGGCGGATGAGCCGGTACTACCAATTTAGTCCCCGATCGGTACAACTGGTTAGGTACCGGGAAACTAAGTGAAAATGCCAGGAGGTAGTCAGTGCTGATTGTGCTAATCGGTACTACCGTTCATGGCTGGACGGTACTACCGATTGTCACAACCAACACTGTGGCTGAGTTTGGGATGGCTGGTGTGTGCGTATATGGTTTGTGCATCGTGTTAGAAGAATCAAATCCCCACAAACCTTTTCTTCGGATGAATCTACTAATTGTAAAATGCCATAGAAGATTAAGTCTTCACGCCTCCATGCTTGACGATATGATGATCCAATGTATATGGTGTATCAACTCAATTATCCATGCAACACTTTAGCATACTACTAGTACTCTCATTGTGTTGTTAACAAACATCAAAATAGGATTAGGATAGGGCATGTCCTTTCAATATGTTCATACTTGATGAACATGGAGACGCCTCGCTCAACTCGATCACTGGATGACAGACGTCGTTGCCAAGTGCAAATCCTCTGTCATGGACTATGTCATGCAAGGAGAATCGTTCACCTTCATGGTTCTTGATTACGTTGGAAGTATCAAGAAGATGAAACAGATCGCCGGAAGTCATTGATGATGATGGTGTATATATGATATACATGTTATGAATGTTTTAGCTAAGAAAGTACTCGCAGTAGTGACCAAGCTTTGAACTAGTCATGTTTTATGAAAACCAGGTTTACTGCTTGAGTAGCTTGAAAGGATGAGGCGACATTGCTTGTTGATAATGGCAGACAAGTTGTTGTGCTGGCCATAGACACTCTCCCTCTAGATCTACCATTTGGATAAATTCTTTATGATCGCCTGTTAGTATGATCGTTACAAGTGTGTCTCCTCTAGCGAGACACTTGTTCATACATGATAGTGGCAAATTTGTTGTCCTATATTTATAAAATAATGATCATATGCTGATTTGAATTTAGATGGTAGAAGCTCCCACATTCATAATATTAATGCCAAAGGATACAAACTTAATAAAGACGCCACATATGTGTGGCACTACCGTTTAATTAATGTCAATGTTATAGTCAATGCATTAGCTCCATACCGGATGGATCTACAAGTCCTTAGATTTGATCTTTTGACACTTGCAAAATAACCAAGACACCGTTTTCGGAAAATGGGCATATAACTTATTGATAGTCATACATATAGATGTATGTGGTTCAATGAAGTAATTGACGGGTAGTGGAGACCTTTATTTTGTGAACTTCACTGAACGTTTTGAGTATAGCTTGTTGAGGATCGTGCATATGGGTGTATGTGAATCAATGAAGCACTGAAGCACTTTAACGTGTAGTGGAAGTATTTATTTCATAGACTTCATGAACATTCGAGTAGATATATGGATATCCACTCGGGGAATGTTGGTCTGGAAACTTTGATTCGATCAAACAAGTTCAGAGTGAAGTAGGAAATAAACTTAACAAGAAAATCAAATTCCCGCGATACAGATTGAGGAAATGAAGATTTGAGTTATAATGTTGGCACATCATTGAAAGACTTGTGAGAAGAGTTCCACAAATTACGTCGCATGGAACACCATAGTGTTATGGTGTGTTAGGACGTCGTAATTGCACCCTATCGGATAGTGTGTGGTAAATAAATCTCTTTCCGAATTATTGTGATCATTAGAGTCATATGGTAGAAACGTAACATTCACGTTAGGTAATAGGGAAACCATTTAAATCCATGGAGACAATACCATATGAGTAATGGCATGGCTTTTAGCCTGGATTTTCGTTTCAACAATTTAGTGTTTCGATGTGATCAAACCTAAAATGGATTAATCTTTGTAGCGTACCGTACCTAAAGAGTTAGTTGGGTACATGTCTCACGACATAGGCAAAATCGTTGTCATGATATACCTTGCGAATGAAATAGTTTCTTGTCCAAGGGTATAAGTGAGAAAGAAAGTAGAGCAAGACAAAGTTGATAAACTTTCTCTCTAGACATCAGAGTGGCGCAACCGAAAGTGTTTTCGGTGTCAGGCTCCACAGCTTGAAAAAGCTAATGATTCAAGATCATGATGTTCTGAGCTCATACTAAGAGCATATGCATACGAGGTTGTGTTCCAGACTGTGTGTTACGACAATCTTGTTATGAAGGTCATATTAATGGAATATGATAGACCTACGAACTACGAAGAAGAGATGGTGGACCTAAGTCCGAGAAATGGCTATGATTCATTTATTATCCGAAATAAAATCCATATACGATTACCAGGTAATGACTTGGGAGATCTTCTTGATGGCATCTAGGTT
Source organism: Poa annua (assembly GCA_026929855.1). Classification (NCBI taxonomy): domain Eukaryota; kingdom Viridiplantae; phylum Streptophyta; class Magnoliopsida; order Poales; family Poaceae; genus Poa; species Poa annua. The sequence continues at coordinate 68,753,067 of CM049431.1, read as the reverse complement.
GTTATTAGAATGTGGAATTTTATGAGAGAATAGACATTGAGAAGGATCGATTTGTCGTGAAACAGTTCTGACAGATTGAAAAGTTGACCACATGAGAGTTTGTCTCAAGTGGCGAAGCCTAAATCTATTCGGGGTCGTTTAGCAATCACTATAATTTCGAATGAGAAATTGATAGATGGATAAGGAAACCATGTTTCTTAATAGTGTTATTAAGAAAGAGTTGGTGATCCTGAGGATGCTAAACATGTGAACGGGAATCCGACACCTAGAGGGGGGGGGGGTGAATAGGTGCTATTACAAATTTTAGGTCTTTTCAAATTTAGGCTTAACACAAAGGTAAATTCTCTAGATATGCAACTACGGTGAATTTACCTAAATGACAATCTAAGCAATAATAAGATAGACAAGGTAACAAGACAAGCAAGTAAGGGAGCAAAGATAAGGGGAACCAAGCGAAGCACGCGGAGACGAAGACGTAATCCCGAGTTCCACCCAAGGGTGTACGTCTCGTTTGGAGAGGTGTGCGCTACCACAACAGGTTAGCCGCAACGCCACAAAGGCTCACCTTCTTTTCCGATGAACTCAACCACAAAGGTTGCGAGTTCACCTTCCACTATTGATCCCCTTTTAGGGCGGAGATCGAATCCCTTACAAACTCTTGAGGCACGCACCCACAACTTAATTGGGGGCTCTCAAGAAGACCACAAAAGGTCAAGGACCACAAAAGGTCAAGGCAACACCAAGATTACAACAATGGTGAACTAGGTTTTCCCACCGGAAACCCTAGCCACGAAATCCCCAAGTGAATGGGGAGGAAATGCAAATCCCTTCGGTGAAGATGTAGATCCGGGCCTTCTCCTCCAATCCTCCAAAGATCAATGAATTTGGGTGGAGGGATTGAGAGATCTTGTTGATTTGAGCTTTCAAGAATGGTAGGAGAGAGAATATCTGAGAGCTCACTGTTCTTGAGTGAGTGAGGGGGTATTTATACCCCCTCTCAAAATCTGGCTGTTGGCTGCTTCGAGGACCCGGAAATTCTGGTATAAGTGACACCCGGAAATTCCGGTCACCCGGAATATCCGAGGTAATGACATTTCCGAGTTGAATTTCCGGTTGAGATCAGAACCACTTTGACATCTTGACTTAGCCAATTTTCTGAGGGTGACTCGGAAATTCCGAGTCAGTGAAATTTCCGAGCTGAATTTCCGGTTGAAGTCAGAACCACTTTCTGAACTTGACTTAGCCAATTTTCTGAGGGTGACTCGGAATATCCGAGTCAGACACCCGGAATATCCGATTCTGGGAAGAATTCCAGAAACTCTTTTTCTCTACATTTTGGCTTTGGGATTTGTGATATGAAATTCACCCAAACTGAAATACTTAGCAATAGGATTAGTATATCATTGGTATTGTTAACTAACACACAAAACACTAGGGATTAAGAAATGTTCTTTCAATCTCCCCCTTTTTGGTGTTAGATGACAATACCAAGATTTGCAAAGAAACAAAATGCAATGTCATGTTTTTGACAGAAAATGGCTCCCCCTAAATAAGTTCATGTAAGCAACACAATATGACAAAGGATAGGAGCAATTTTACAACAAACACAAGATATCACAAAGGAGAAAAGAGACAAAATGTAAGGTTATGGTAGCATTTGAGACTAGATAGATTTTCATACCTTGTGTATATAGAATATGAAGAGAATACCAACACAATAAATTCGAAGTCTCAACCATAGGATACCATAGGATAATGATAGCAGCAAAACATTGTCTCAATACATAGTTATCACACATGGAAATTAAAAGAGTTCAACAAATAACTTCAAGCAAGATAAATGGACACAAGCGCAAATAAATGGTAAACGCATATGCTTGTGCCCGACCCCTTGCAAATCCCCGAAGAAGTCCAACTAGAGCAACTTCTCCCCCTTTGTCATCTAAACGCCAAAAAGGAAGAAGAGCGATGCTACGTCCCATGGAGGTTTTCAGTCCGAGGGGGTCTCCTCATCATCATCCTCAGCATCATCATCTTCGTCATCCTCATCATCCTCCTCGTCATCCTCATACTCTGCCTCCTCATCCTCATCTTCCTCCTCATCATCATAGTCATGTCCTGTGGTGTATGAGCTGCCGCCAAGGTCATGGTCAATCAGAGTCCACGGAGCCAAGGAACCCTGGTTCCACTGTGAACGGATAGACGTCGCCTAGAGGGGGGGGGGGGGGGTGAATAGGCGATTTAAAACTTTTTCGAGGAGCCGGAATATCCGGTCCAAGAGTGACCCGGAAATTCCGAGGTGCCGGAATATCCGGTCCACAATCATCCGGAAATTCCGGTATGCTTGATAAAGGCGGAATAAAACTAGAGGTTTACTTTAACAAGCATACAACCTAGATATATAAACTAGGCTCACCTATGTGCACCAACAACTTAAGCTAAGCAATACAAGTAACAAGATGATAGCAAGATATATGAGTTCAAGCACAAAGGCTATCACAATGTAAAGTGCATAAGTAAAGAGCTCGGGTAAAGAAATAACCGAGTCACGCGGAGACGAGGATGTATTCCCGAGTTCCACCCAAAGGTGTACGTCTCGTTTGGAGAGGTGTGCGCAACCACAACAGGTTAGCCGCAACGCCACACAGGCTCACCTTCTTCTCCTGATGAACTCAACCACAAAAGGTTCGAGTTCACCTTCCACTATTGATCTCCTTTGGGGCGGAGATCGAATCCCGTACAACTCTTGAGGCACACACCCACAACTTAATTGGGGGCTCCCAAGTCTTGAGGCACACACCCACAACTTAATTGGGGGCTCTCAAGTGACCACAAAAGGTCTTGACCACAAAAGGTCTTGGCCACAAAAGGCCGGCCACAAAAGGCGTCTAGGGTCCAAAGACCCAAGAGTAACAAGCTCACAAGTAATACCACCACGAATCCTCGTGGAGGGCTCAAACCGATGCAAATGCAATGGCAAGAGCACACGAAGTGCTCAAGTCCTTCACTCTCAAATTCCAACACAACAACAAATGTTTATGGGGGAATAAGAGAGGAAGAACAAAGGAAACCACAAAGGAGTCAAATCCTTCACTCCCAAATCCCACCAAAAGCAACTAATGCTTATGGGGGGAGAAGGGAGGAAGAACAAAGAAGAAGAACCACAAAGGAACTCCAAGAACTAGATCCACTAAGTCCCCCTCACTTAGAGGAGAGATGGATTGGTAGGATTGTAGATCTAGATCTCCTCTCAACTTTCCCTAAAGAATATGGAAGATTCAATGGAGGGATTGAGAGGGAAGTGAGCTTTCCAAGGTCAACAATGGAGTAGGAGAGAGGGGAAAGTCGTGCTGCCTTGGATTATCTGGGGAAGAAGAAGGGGAGAGGTATTTATACCCCTCCAGGAAATATAGCCGTTGGCTGTTTCGACACTCGGAAATTACGGTATAAGTTAGACTCGGAAATTCCGGTCATCCGGAAATTCCGGTCTAGAGAGACCCGGAAATTCCGGTCACCCGGAAATTCCGGTCTAAGAGAGCTCGGAAATTCCGGCTGGAGTCAGAAGCAAAACCAAACTTTTCCTTAGCCATTTCTGGAGGACTTTTCTGGGGGCACTCGGAAATTCCGGTATATGGAAATTTCCGAGCACAATTTCCGACTGGAGTCAGAACCCTTTTTCTCCTTTCCTTAGCCGTTTTCTTGGATGAGCTGGGGAACCGGAAATTCCGGTATGGCGGAATATCCGGTAGCGACGATGACTACCCAACAAAAAGTGGAAATATTGCATCCCATATATAGAGTAAAATCGCCACACATGGCAAGGTGTGGGACTTTCCTCATGGTTGAACCGGCAATATTTCCGCCACCGAAAACGCAACAAGTTGTCCAAAGTAAAACCGATTTCGATGAACTAGAGCTTGACATGGAGATGAACCAAACTCTAATTCCTCACCAACATAAAAGCCAAATAAGAACCAAGAAATATGATATGCCAAGTATGCAAAGGTTTGAGCTCTCCACAAGAATGCGATCAAGTTACTAACTTGAGAGCCTCTCTTGATAGTACGCCTATCTATCCTATAGCCCTATCAAGATCATACCTTTGCCTTGAGCATTCCACTTGAGTTAGATGATGACTATCTTGATCTCTTCAAGTGGTTCATCTTTCTTGATTGCGCGTCCAAGCACATGCTTGATGAAGACTTCTCCAAATACTCCCCCATGCTCACAATGGGAGAGTCTCGCTAAGCTTCGTCTTCATGTATCCATTGCAAGCACCAAGCATAGGATCTTTTCGAGAAAACTTCTCTTGGTCTTGCACAACTCATCTTTTCTTCGCTAAGATGATGTCTTGAATCTTCAAGACATACTTGCAATAAGCTTCACTCAACACATGAGCTTCAAGAGTTCAACACATGAACTCCACAATTCCATGGACATGATCTATAATGATATCTCAATGCAAACGCTAGTCCATAGAGATTGTCATTCAATTACCAAAACCACACATGAGGGAAAATGCTCTTTCAATATCCCCCATTTTGGTAATTGATGACAATCTCTTTTGAGAGGGTTTATAATATGGAATTTATCGAACACAAATGGTTGTACTAACATCAAATACTACAAAGGTATGTGATGTTAGTCCATCCACATATATAGAGCAAACTCCCCCATAATTTATGCACGTGTGTATGAACATGAATTCATTGCATATATTATCGACCATTACCGATGGTGGAGTTTCCACTATATATATAAAACCAAGCAACGAATGCAAAGGCAACGAAGGCAAATACTTAAGAAGATACCAAAGTAAAGAGCCAATTCCATACAACCCTCCAAAACTTCTCCCCCATTGGCAACGATTGCCGAAATGGGCGAAAGGATTTGGAAAGGTAACATAATAAGATCTCCTTCATGATTTATGCATTTCTCATGATATGAGTGAAATCAAATGCACTTATCCAATGACGAATAGATGAAGGGGATCAAACTATATTGAGGATCCAAAAATTGCACAAGAAAGATACCAATTGAAATCCACTGGAAGGATACCAATTGCAAAAGGGGGAAAGCATTCACAAAGAAGCAAGCAGTCAAGGGATCCAAAACCAATTGAGCACAATAGGATATTATGATAAGATCAACCAAGTGTTCTAAAAATCAAGAGGGAACTCCCCAAGGTACATGCACAATGAAAAGATTTGTATTTCAATATGGTGTGCATAACATGGAATCCTCGCTCCCTCCTAGATAATTTTGAACACAAAAAGGTGCAAGATTGAATAAAGGCTTGCTCAACCGGGAAAGGATGGGTGTGACATGGAAATACAATTTAGGAGACTAAACAAGGATGAGCCTAAGCAACATCATAGTCTTTCAAATTATGAGGCACATAGTGCATATCATGTATTTTGCAAACAAGCACACCCAAGATGATAAATCAAATAGGATCACAAGCTTATTAAGAGGCAATGTGAAACCAATAGAAAAACAAAGCTTGTGCCATTTAGAGATCACGAAAGACTCAAGAAAGTAGTAAAAGGTGATCACTAAAGATTTTGAATACCAATTAAATATGTAACTACCCTCATGTGTATAAGTTTCTAAGTGGACACTAAGTCCTCAAAGAAACATGCACACACAATGTAGGTACAAGGTCAAGCACATCATATTCAAGAGGAAGTCATAAATACACCGATAAGAATTTTTGCTTAAAAGCAAAGCACATAGCTCAAATTATTTTTAAAGGGTATAGATGAACTTCCAACACCAAGTTCTCAAAGCATCACAAATACCCACATAGGATAAGTGATAGTTGGGATACTTCGAGACACAAAACAACTATCACATAAGGCAAATGGTTTAAGAGAATTCATCAATATTGCATATGAGAGATTTTGAAATGAATTTGCTAGATTAACACATTGGGGATCCGTGAATCATGAAAATGATTATATATATAAATATATATTCCCCTTGATGTTTAATCATCCCGGCTAACTCACATTTGCAATGAAGATGTATTGAATCAAACTTTGCAAAAACCATATCAAATGCAACTTAGAGAAACTCATGCCAAATAACAACCTACACAAGGTTGAGAGCTAGAAGTATATGCATGAGTTAGATACTTGTTACCGAGATAGCATTGACGGTGTAGAAGATGAGAGTTCACAATCATCCAAGCTTGACTCCAAGAAGCACATGGTGAAGACATCTTCTTTTAAATAGAGGCAAGCTTCCAATGCATCTCTCATGTACCTAAAACAAATCAAGTACACAATGGTACCCAAACTAATTGGGTCCAAAGTAGTTAGTCCAACTAGAATACATAGGACAAACTCCACATAAATATGTGCATATTGATGTGAAATAGAATTTCATGCACATCTTAGCCATTTAGGATTTGATGGAGTTTATCCTATATATTGGATCAACGAAAGTAAACATGCCATAAGATATTCATATAGTAAATATGGATGCACAAAACTTTCAAGAACCAAGCGAGATACAATTTGGACAAAACACCACTTAAAACAAGAAGCTACACGAAAGTGTGGCAAGAGAAGGATTTGTCCTCATTGTATCAAAGGCTCAAACCAACACATGATAGGAGAAACCAATTTGAAAAGATATCAAATGAAATCAAGGTCAAGGCTAAACCAATGAGCATAAGAAATAAATCAAACAAGCATGCTCGAAGGTTTATCTCATCCAAAAAGGTAGACTAGGAACCATGGGATGAGATAGCCAACTTCACAAAGAAGAGTAAGGTTTCAACAAATATACCAAGCCCTCTACAATTTTCATGATGGCACAAAGTACCAAGACGAAAAATGTTTGTCTTTCAAAGAGACATGTCATCGGGAACAAAAACCAATTGAAGACAACTAATGTTGAATAACATATAGGATTGCTCCCCCAAGATTTGTGCATTACTTATGATCTTGTATTTGAATACAAAATGCACAAAAATGGGATCATCACTTTCCATATATATTGTTAACCAATTAGTCATGTTCAAGAAGAGCAATAAGATACAAAACCAATTTAAAAACCAATTTAAAGAATAGTGTTCTAAAGAGTATAGAGTAGCTTCCCCATGATTAGTGCATTTTTAAGATCTTGTATGTAAATACAAAATGCACACAAGTGGGATCATTACCCTCCATATATCTTTTTGAACACAAAGTTCAAGAAAATCAATAAGACCCGATAACAATAAAAAGGATGATGTTCTACTCAATGTAGGATAGCTCCCCCAAGAATAGTGCATTACTTAGAATTAAGTCTTCGAAAGTAAATGCACAACAATTTGATCCTTGCTTGTCCTAAATCAAGAAAGCACAACACAAATTATGAGTAGAGCAAAAAAAGATCCAAATGAAGCAAAGAAGACAAATGGGTGGTTAAACCAACACAAACTTGGCGATAGAATAATACAACTTAAGAACAATAGCCAATGTAAATATGATCAATACATTTACCACAGATATAATTATCACTTGTCAAAGACAATGATTGTATGGAGACATTTCTCGGTGGTATATGACATATATGTATTCAAGATCATATTTACAAAACATAAGCATGTGGCAAAATAAAAGAATTGAAAAACATGCTTATCTAGATTTTCTTGATGACTTCACATATTCAATGATCATTCTAAGAATCAAGAAACTTTCTCACAAACAAGATACCAAAAGATGGTTGATCAAAATGCATTTAAGCAAATATGGAACTTGTTTGAGTACCATGCCACCTAGGAACAAGATAATAAACAATATCAACTCTAGGTGACACTACCTCTCATGTTCACATTTTCTAGCCTTGTAATATGCACATAGCTTATTACTCCCCCATAATGTGATAATCCATTCTTTTTAACAAGAGGCAAAAGAAATCCAAGAGATAATTAATGGACATTAGAATTTGAATTTCTCATGAGTAAGACATACCACAAAGAAAGTAGATAATATTTAAATATCACTACTAAGTGGTATTCCTCATGAATACACATTTTAGGGTGGTGAGTTACCAAAAAGCACATCACTCCCCCAAAATGGGATAGTCCATAAAAATCCCTAGAAGAGAGCCAATTAAGATAAAAGCAAATAGACAAGAGGCTCAAACATACATGGTGTGCAAACCAACATACACAAGCTTGATTACTCAACATAAGTAAGTAGAGTGCACAACACATATGAAACACTAGTAAGGTACAAAACCAAACACATGCAAGGGTGCAAGTAACTTTCAATGAGTACATATGAGTTAAATACAAGTTACCGCAAGGAGGAGCATTGGATATATGCTAAGACAATATAATCCAATTGACTTGACTTGAGATAATATGGATGATGAAGATCCCTTAATTCTTCATGATGTAGTCAAGTCTCCAATGTCCTCCGTTTACACCTATTGATCAAGTTTGAGCTTGTTGGTCCCCAACTAAGTTGGGTCCTAAGAGGTTAGTCACAATAGGTTTGGCCACCCAAATGGTTCTTTTCTTGACACCACTTTGAGTACCAATAAATTTGGCAAACACATTGCCAACCTTATCCTTCCGAAGAGAATGAACATTATCAATAGTAGGAGGGTTGGATAAGGTACTATGAGTGCAAGAAGAAGCAAAGTGATCCTTCCCACGACATTTGTAGCAAAGGCGGCTTTTACCTTTCTTCTTGGGAAGGGAAGGTTCTTCAACTTGGGAAGCTTGTGTAACATCCTGGGATTTGAAAAATCAGAAAAATTTAAAACTTTTAAAAATTACTTTGTATGTTACTTTTGAAAGAGTATTCAAGCATTGCACTCATGCATTCATGCATAAACATCATTTCATCTTGTGGCTTAAATTAAATAAGAGTTTGAAATTTTAAATTTTATTTATATGTTTTGAAAATTATTCCATAAACATGTTATTTGTATCTTTTATAATATTCCAATTTATAATTTTTATTTTGGGAAAGAATACTACCAAAAAGTTCTAAATTAAACAAGCTTTCCAAAACATATTTTTATGAATTTTTCTGAAAAGTTTTGGTTAAGTTTAAAAATCAAATTTGAATTAAAAGTTTGAAAATAGAAAATGATTTGTCAAAAAAAAAAAAGAGGAGAAGAACAACCCGAACCAACTGGGCCGAAGCCCATCTCCTTTCTACCGCGCGCGCAGCAAGTCGTGGCCCAGCAGAAGCCCGACAGCAGCCCGCTTCTCTCTCTCTGTCGCTGACGTGTGGGTCCCACGGTCATCTCCTTCTTCACCGAATCCTAACAGAGTTCTATCTCTTCCTAAGAAACCGAACGGAACACGATCAAATCGCGGCGATTTCTTTCGGGATAAGAAGCCCGTGCCCCCCCCATATAAACTTCATGAACTCCTCTTCGTTTCCCCTCAAAAAATTCCATCTACGAGCCGCCAGGCTGCCCGCAGTTCCCCGCCGCCGCGCCGCCACTACCGCCGGCAGATTTCTCGAACTCCGGTGAGAACCGTTGACCCCGAGCCACCTCGTTGCTCCCATCCTCCTTAAATACTCCTGGCGCATCTCCCTGAGCCTTTTGCGCAACTTCTTATGCCCCAGATCGACCCCTGGTTCATCGACCTCCGCCGGCCGCCGCGGGACCGACTCCGGCGAACGATACAGGAAGAAGAAGACTGCCCCCGTCCGCGACAACCTCTACCTCGGCCTCGCCTCGAACCTCTGAACCCCGTGGTAAGATCAGCGCCTCCCCTCCCTCTCTCATTCGTCGTGCGCGTGAAGACCGGCGATGGCGCCGCCGCGGGAGTGAGGTCGCCGGAGACCTCCGGTCGGTAGCGCGCTAGGTTTAGACCGGGTAGATCCGGACCGTTAGATCGCAATCCAACGGCTGCCTTTTAATGATCTCTCCGAACCGGTACCGTCCAATCAGAGGCAGCCACGCGGATGTACAGTCAGCGCCTCGTCAGCAGCACAGTCAGCGCCACGTCAGATTTGTTTTTCTGCGATTTTCTTAAATAGATTAAAACTGGCAGTTTTGCAGAAAAGCCCCTGTATCTTAAATCTATTATAACTTTTTATTGGTTTGGCCAAATTTAACAAACTTTATATTTTTGAAAAGCTCTCGACTTGTAGAATATTTTAGCACTGTTGGTTTTCTGTTTTGAGTCTGTTTAAATTATTCCAATTTCAAATTATGAGTTTAGGTAAATTTGACTTAGATTTAAATCTATAAGATCAAAAATTGTAAATAAAATTGTTTTGGAAACCTTATAATATGTGTTATATGAAAACACTGTTAGAAAATATTTTTCAGTATTATTTGGACTATTTCAAAATCGTAATGTTAAATTGAATAAAGTTGAGTAATTTTGACATAACTTTTGATACAAATATTATTTTTGAGTAAATCCAATTACTATAAATTTGAATGACTAAGTATTTGCAGTAGGAATTTTCTACTAATCATTGTGGAATTATTTTCTGTTTATTTTGTAAATAATATTGATTTAATACTTTTAAAAGATATTTTAATGAATAAAAACTAATTAAAAATATATTAAAATTAACTTCATCATATATTCGAAATTATAAAGTACTTAGGCATATTATGAACACTTTGGTCACAAAAAGTACTTAGAAATATTTTGCCTTCTTAAAACAAAGTAAATTCTCTATTAGAAAATATTTGATAAATATTCGAGAATACTTTCCTTAAGAAAAATTTCAACACTTAGAAATGCTAAATCCTTCCTTAGAGAAATTTAGCATCTACAAACTTAGTTGTTTTTATTTTGTTAAGTGTTGTCCCTAGAAATAAAAGGCATTGCATGCATAGCATATTGTATTGTATAGTTATTGTTTTCTCTAAGTTAGGATTATTTTGAGCATAGTGTTTTGGTAAAGTGCTACAAAATGAAGACTAGAAGATCAACAAAGACTTAGAAGAAAAACAGACTCTGGAAGCAGCTCCAAAAAGTAGAAGCACTTAGAAGAAAATCAAGAGGAACTGCAAGAAGACTATACCCTTTTATTTCTAAGTCTCTCTCTCTTTTCTTTTCTTCCCTCTTGGACCTCGTGGTGGCTAAGTTATATCCATGACCATCCCTGGTGATATACAAATCCTCAAGTCTGAACCATCAAGTCTACATGATTCAATGAAGACATCACCAAGGAGAAATTACAAGTCAGGAGATGAAGCCTGGGGAATCAACTCTATCTTCTCTGTATCTTTTCTGTCTTCCTATTCTTCTTCCACTTTGGACATAAACCAAGTCCTTAGTGATTTTGACCAGGTCCTTAGAGTGCTAACTGAAGATGAAGGAAACTACAAAGGAGTTGAAGAATTCAAGATCAAACATGATGAAGACTAGGAGCAGTTTTACAACTTAGTCAAGTTGACTTATAGTAATTAACTTTATGACCTTGGTCCTTAGGCATATTTGGCTAACACACTTGCCTTGCATTCACTTAGAATAATTTCTTGGCATGGCATGCATCTCTAGTTATAAATATTTTGCACATCATGCATAACATGTTTTTGTATGGTTATTTGGTTTGTATGTTTATTTGTGTCTTGTTTGATGTGTTAGACATATCGGAGGGAAACGACAACTGTTGCAGCTGCTGTTGCTATTCTTCCTGTTGCCAAGGCAAGTGGCACACCTTCATAAATTTCCTAAGTATCTTCTATGCATTACTTAGTGTGTTTCTTATATGCATGTGTTGGATAGTATTGCTATGCTGAAACTACTATATCCCTTACACTAGTTGTGTCTAGAATCCTATGGGTAACTTGGTAGAAATATTGATGCTATGCAAAAGTTGTTTTGTGAAAAGTTAATTTCTACTAAGTTAAAGATACTTCTGGGTGGATGTGGCAAGAGGATGGAGGTTAGAGTTGAGTGGCTGCTTAGGCTCATTTAGGTGGGTGCACCTGGCTAAGACCCAGGCTCATTTAGATGAGTGAACCTGAGTACGTACACTTGAGGATGGCCACCCAGGAACAAAGGGACCAGCGTTTTCTCCAAGTGAAGATGCTTCCAGTGCAACCACGTGGTATAATGGCTCTGCCTTGACTTTTCCCCAAAGGTCTCGTCTCAGGCTTCTCCTTTCCTTTTCACTACATGAGGGTCAAGGACAGAAGGGTTGTTTGAGTCTCGTGGTGAAAGTGCACAACCTCTGCAGAGTTAAAACTAAGTACTTAGCCGTGTCCTCGGTTACGGACAATCTGAGCAGCTGATCAAGGATTCAACGGAGGCTCCCAACATTCAAATTTCTAAAGTTAAAAAGTTGAGGGGTGAACAAGGGAAGATGAGATTATGGTTTTCATACCATACTTGTCCTGATTTCAAGAAAAGTGTTTTCAAAAGAGTAGGAAAAATTGGCTTTATGCAAATTAGCCTTGAACTCCACCAGCCAAATATGCATGTAGGCTATAGAGTTATTCCATTAAGTGTCCACCATAGTGTCACTTGCCAGACTCCATTTTTAATGGAATCTGACCCACTCTGTTGCAAAATTTTATTTGATACAAGTTGTTCAGATGACGAGTGAGGTTTTCGTTAAGGGATTTCGAGTCTGCACCAACATGTTTTCGCCTGTGGCGTATCATGAAATTGGAGGCTCATAGAAGATTTATTTCCGTTGCTTTATTGTTTTGAGCTAGCTTTAAGCTATGCAAAGATGTATCGAACTACTTATTTTTGTAATTCTGGATCATCGATGTAATAAAATTGATACTTTGTTGTGATATTACATCGTAAACTGTGTGTGCAAACGAATCGATCCAGGGGTTTGCACTATACATAGGTATCTGCCTTATTTAAAGTGCAGGTACGTTACAGCTTGAGTTTGAACTTGAGGTTGCTTCCCTTGTTGCTTCTCACTAAGAGGCTTCTTCTTCAAAGGGCAAGATCTCACATGGTGCCCTTCAACCTTGCACTTGAAGCACACGATCTTGGCCGAATCAGTAACTTGTTCTTGGCCCTTCTTCTTGATGAACTTGTGCTTCTTCTTGACATTGGACTTGTTCTTGTTATTGGAGTTGAATCCAAGTCCACTTATGTCATGAGGAAGTTGTTGCACTCTCAACATGTTGTCGAGGGTGGACTTCCCTTCATGACACTTGTTCAAGTCTCTCTTCAAAGAAGTGACTTGTGCCTTGAGCTCTTTGAGTTCCTCTATATGGTTAGTTTCAACACAAATACTAGAGGAAGTAGATGCTACATTGTTAGAGCAACAAGGCAAGGAATGTAATTCATCACAAGATTTAGCAATGGTATGTGATGTAGAATTACTAGTACTAGCACATTGCAATAAAGCATTAGTAGTAGAGTTTGTGCTAGTGACCATAGGAGGCTCACACAATTTTACCTTCGTTGTGACCGCCTCATGAGCTAACTTTAGCCTAGCATGGGATGCTAGAAGATCCTCATTAGAGCTTGAAAGCTTTTCATGATTTTCTTCCAATATCCCATACTTGCTAGTTAGCAAATCAAGTTGAGCCCTTAGCTCAACATTCTCCTTCAAAATAGATGCTTCACACAAAGTGGAGTTAGTAGCACAAGCATAATTATCATTAGAAGTGGAAGGAGACAACATGACAAGCTCATTATTTAACTTAGCATTTTGTTTACTAAGCACATTACATTTAGCAATAGAATGTTCATGTTCTTTAGTGAGTTTAGCAATTTTGGAGTTATGAGACTCCATGATAGTTTCAAGTTGCTCTTGAAGGTGAGCATTAGTTTCTTGTTCATCTTCTAGAGATGATTGAAGAGATACCTTTTCATAGGCATCTTCTCTCTCAATCTCACCTTTTAGCTCAAGAACATCCTCAAGCTCACCTATACGGCTCATAAGAGAGCCAAATTGTTTCTTGCCAACTCCTTGCAAGTTAGTCATGAAATGATCAAAAGCACTAATTTCTTGTTTGATTTCAAGACTAATATCATCATCAACATCATCATCATCATCATCATCACCATGAGATATATTGGAGTGCACGGTAGGTGATACCTTATACTCCTTAGCCATTAGGCAAATGTGAGTAGTGGATGAAGACGATGAAGAGACACTTGAAGCACCTTTGAGGTCCAAGTCTTGTTCCAACAATTGTTGGGATTCCTCTACATTGTTAGCCAAACAAGTACTAGAGGAAATAGAAACATTTTTATCATGGCAACAAGACAAGGAAAGCATATCATCATGAGATTTAGTTAAGCAACTACTACATGATATGCAAGGACTATCAACACTAGCATTTAAGACATTTGAAGTGCTAGAGGTGTTTAAGTCCAAAGATAGAGCATTGCAATAAGATGGGTGAGAAGTATAGTCAAGAGTGGATTCACCATCAAGATTGCAATTTCTATCACCACTCACCATATCATTACCTTGTGGCAAACCACGTGTCGGTGAAGTGGAGGAAGTCGTGAACTCATCACGACCGGATGTGGAAGGAGGACAATCATCCTTGGAAATGTTGGACACCTCATATATATCTTGAAGTTTTGTCCATAATTCATGAGCGCTCCGAAAAGGCATGATTGACGCAAGCACTACATCGCTCAAAGCACATATGAGACCATTAGATGCTAGAGTATCTAGATAAGAGTTTTTCTCATCCTCTAAAAATAATTCTTGTGAATCCTTTGGAGGAGAAAACCCATATCTACAATACTCTCTAAATTTGAACCCATGTCTCTAAAAAGATTAAGCATGCGAATTTTCCAAACATCATAATTTGTGCCATCGAATCTATAAGTGGGATTGTGCACTAGATCTCTAAACGACATCTTTATCTCTAGGCGGTTAGTCCTAATAATGAGATAACCTGGCTCTGATACCAATTGAACGGATAGACGTCGCCTAGAGGGGGGGGGGGGGTGAATAGGCGATTTAAAACTTTTTCGAGGAGCCGGAATATCCGGTCCAAGAGTGACCCGGAAATTCCGAGGTGCCGGAATATCCGGTCCACAATGATCCGGAAATTCCGGTATGGTTGATAAAGGCGGAATAAAACTAGAGGTTTACTTTAACAAGCATACAACCTAGATATATAAACTAGGCTCACCTATGTGCACCAACAACTTAAGCTAAGCAATACAAGTAACAAGATGATAGCAAGATATATGACTTCAAGCACGAAGGCTATCACAATGTAAAGTGCATAAGTAAAGAGCTCGGGTAAAGAAATAACCGAGGCACGCGGAGACGAGGATGTATTCCCGAGTTCCACCCAAAGGTGTACGTCTCGTTTGGAGAGGTGTGCGCAACCACAACAGGTTAGCCGCAACGCCACACAGGCTCACCTTCTTCTCCTGATGAACTCAACCACAAAAGGTTCGAGTTCACCTTCCACTATTGATCTCCTTTGGGGCTGAGATCGAATCCCGTACAACTCTTGAGGCACACACCCACAACTTAATTGGGGGCTCCCAAGTCTTGAGGCACACACCCACAACTTAATTGGGGGCTCTCAAGTGACCACAAAAGGTCTTGACCACAAAAGTTCTTGGCCACAAAAGGCCGGCCACAAAAGGCGTCTAGGGTCCAAAGACCCAAGAGTAACAAGCTCACAAGTAATACCACCACGAATCCTCGTGGAGGGCTCAAACCGATGCAAATGCAATGGCAAGAGCACACGAAGTGCTCAAGTCCTTCACTCTCAAATTCCAACACAACAACAAATGTTTATGGGGGAATAAGAGAGGAAGAACAAAGGAAACCACAAAGGAGTCAAATCCTTCACTCCCAAATCCCACCAAAAGCAACTAATGCTTATGGGGGGAGAAGGGAGGAAGAACAAAGAAGAAGAACCACAAAGGAACTCCAAGAACTAGATCCACTAAGTCCCCCTCACTTAGAGGAGAGATGGATTGGTAGGATTGTAGATCTAGATCTCCTCTCAACTTTCCCTAAAGAATATGGAAGATTCAATGGAGGGATTGAGAGGGAAGTGAGCTTTCCAAGGTCAACAATGGAGTAGGAGAGAGGGGAAAGTCGTGCTGCCTTGGATTATCTGGGGAAGAAGAAGGGGAGAGGTATTTATACCCCTCCAGGAAATATAGCCGTTGGCTGTTTCGACACTCGGAAATTCCGGTATAAGTTAGACTCGGAAATTCCGGTCATCCGGAAATTCCGGTCTAGAGAGTCCCGGAAATTCCGGTCACCCGGAAATTCCGGTCTAAGAGAGCTCGGAAATTCCGGCTGGAGTCAGAAGCAAAACCAAACTTTTCCTTAGCCATTTCTGGAGGACTTTTCTGGGGGCACTCGGAAATTCCGGTATATGGAAATTTCCGAGCACAATTTCCGACTGGAGTCAGAACCCTTTTTCTCCTTTCCTTAGCCGTTTTCTTGGATGAGCTGGGGAACCGGAAATTCCGGTAGGGCGGAATATCCGGTAGCGACGATGACTACCCAACAAAAAGTGGAAATATTGCATCCCATATATAGAGTAAAATCGCCACACATGGCAAGGTGTGGGACTTTCCTCATGGTTGAACCGGCAATATTTCCGCCACCGAAAACGCAACAAGTTGTCCAAAGTAAAACCGATTTCGATGAACTAGAGCTTGACATGGAGATGAACCAAACTCTAATTCCTCACCAACATAAAAGCCAAATAAGAACCAAGAAATATGATATGCCAAGTATGCAAAGGTTTGAGCTCTCCACAAGAATGCGATCAAGTTACTAACTTGAGAGCCCCTCTTGATAGTACGCCTATCTATCCTATAGCCCTATCAAGATCATACCTTTGCCTTGAGCATTCCACTTGAGTTAGATGATGACTATCTTGATCTCTTCAAGTGGTTCATCTTTCTTGATTGCGCGTCCAAGCACATGCTTGATGAAGACTTCTCCAAATACTCCCCCATGCTCACAATGGGAGAGTCTCGCTAAGCTTCGTCTTCATGTATCCATTGCAAGCACCAAGCATAGGATCTTTTCGAGAAAGCTTCTCTTGGTCTTGCACAACTCATCTTTTCTTCGCTAAGATGATGTCTTGAATCTTCAAAACATACTTGCAATAAGCTTCACTCAACACATGAGCTTCAAGAGTTCAACACATGAACTCCACAATTCCATGGACATGACCTATAATGATATCTCAATGCAAACGTTAGTCCATAGAGATTGTCATTCAATTACCAAAACCACACATGAGGGAAAATGCTCTTTCACACTGAGCAAAGGATAGGGGATCAGACAGTTCAGCAGGAGCAGGAGAGCCAGATGCATGGTGAAGGATCAAGTATTGCTTGTAGGCCATCTGACGGCGATCCTTGTAGGCAGTGTATTGCTCCTTGCGGATGTCCACATTCATGCATTGGACATTGCGTTGGAACCAATTCAGCTTCTTGACCTTCGCATGAGTGGCTGGGACATGAGTGGGAGCAGCAGCCCTCCTAGCATCACCCATGAAGGATCCACCCTGAGCTGAGCTAGTAGAAGGCCTAGGAGGGGGCTTGACCACTGTCTTCTTCTCATACAGCTTCTTGAAGTCATGTGGCTCCAAATCATTATTGCTGAAGTTATAGTCAGGGAACTTGAACTTGAGGAGCTTCATGATGTAAGGAGCATAGGGAATAGTGACCCTGGTGGTCATGGCTTCATACATCTCATTGTAGATGTAATCCATCACATCTACACTCCAGTCAGCATCAGAACCAGTGTCCTCCACAATGCGGTTGGCAAGAAGGAGCAGGTTGCAAAGAGGAGTCACCACGTTGTCGTTGTTGGCACCACTTGGTGCAATGTTCTCACGCATGATGCGCACAAGAACATCGTACAGTGGAAGCAAGTCACGAGAATTACCAGGGGTGGCTCCCTCACCATATAAGTGCGTTGTTTGCTTCTTGTTGAGCTTGTAGGGGTTGTGCATGCGAAAGCCTTGAGGATTGTCACCATCAAACATGTAGCCCAACACCTTGGCAAACTCCTCAAAGTTGGACTCACAGTACGATTCCCCAGTCATCCACTTCATAGTCTTCTTCGAGTCACCCTTGATCACTAGGGTGGCAAAGAACTGCATAACAAGCTGGGCGTTGTAGGGACAACGGGTGAGCACCAGCCTCTCCAAACCCATGGTCTTGACAATATGAATAGCCTCAACAAAGGAGGCTTTCTTCTGCAGAGTTGCCAGATCAAACGGATGCATAGGTCGAATGGGCTTCGACAGAGAGAGGTATAGATCCACGAGTATGTGCTCTTGCTCTTGGCACCAATAGCTGCGATCAGCCAGAGAGTTGTCCCTTGGCCTAAGGTACTAATCCCCCTGTCTAAGCTGAGAATAATCCACTGAGTTCATCTTGGTGTAGTTCTGACGTTGAGGGATAGGGGCATTCTTCCTTTTCTTGGAAGGTGGCTTGCTGACAACAGCTTTCTTCGGCCTTTGAATTGCAGGACCCTTTCCCTTGTTGACTGGGTTCTTGAGGACAGGTGTTCTTGCTGTGTTCCTTGATGCCCCAGCGGACGGACTCCCACTAGAACCTGTGAATTTGAGCATAGAGGGTAGCATAAGGTAAGTGCACACAAGTCAGGAGATTATACACACATTAGGTAGGCATTTGATGAATCAAATGTAGTTAAACATGAGTTAATCTTAAAACTGCAGTGTTTGACTCGGAAATTCCGGTTCAGACATGACCGGAAATTCCGGGGGACCGGAAATTCCGAGTCAGTCTGAGTCGGAAATTCCGAGTCAGACAGAAACTGCAGATCTGAGATTGACTCGGTCTAAAACTAGATCGATCCAACACAATGCAAAACTAATGTATGTAGATGGCAGGGAATAGAGCTAGGAACAATCTCTACCAAGCAATATTGAAACAAATAACTCCACATCAAGATCCAAGTGCAAGCACATAAGGAAGAATAAAAGTGAAGTTACCCTCATCCATTGAGGCCATTGCTTGGAGGAGTGAGTTCCCGGGGCGGAGGAGGAGCAGATCCGGCCGAGAAAAGAGGTTCCCCGGCGGTCGGAGTGCTCCGGAGGGACCTTGGAGCAGCAGGGGAGGCGGCTGGAGGAGAGGGAGGTCGGGGGTGGAAGAAGGGCACTAATGAGCCCTTCACCCCGAGCCTGCCCTTATATTTTTGGACAAACCGCCTGACCGGATATTCCGAGTCTAACTTACACCGGAAATTCCGAGTCACCGGATATTCCGAGTGTAACTTACACCGGAAATTCCGGGTCAACGGATATTCCGATTCATAAATGAACCGGATATTCCGACCTGCTGAACCAAAATCCCAGTTTTCAAATGGATGACTTGTGTGCAATAGAGAGAAATGTTTTCAGGGGTAAGAAGGCTTGGGATAGATTTACAAACTGTCATTGGTACACCATACTCAACTCACAATTACCAAATCGAAACATAAAGCGCCAAGTTGAGTAGGTTTCTCACATGCATGAAAAGGAGGGCAAATAGCAACAAAAAGCTCCAAATAAAACCAACTCTTCAAAGAGAAGAGGTCGGTGGCCGAAGCCACCATGTAGGAGTGTATGGCATGTTGCCGCGAAGATGTATCTTGGGTACATAACCAATACTCGTCGTTTTAGCTCATTAGTCATAAGAATGAATATAGAGATAAAAGAACACTTGCTATCGGCATAATGGGGGGAGGGATGGTCCAATGTATTAGGACCGCACTCCCCCTATTTCCATGCCAACATCTAAACAAGATAAGATGCAATTACGTCCTAGGTGAGTGTGCAAGCGATCAAGCTAAGGACCTCGAATCAATGATATTTAGCTCATTCCTCAAAAAGCAAAACCTTCCTTCCTCAAGGGGCTTCGTGAAGATATCCGCCAATTGATCCCTTGTGCCCACATATGATAAGTCAATGTCTCCTCGGGCCACATGATCTCTTATGAAATGATGGCGGATCTCAATATGCTTGGTTCTTGAATGTTGCACCGGGTTGTAAGCAATCTTGATGGCACTTTCGTTGTCACATAGAAGAGGCACTTTGTCGCAATCGACTCCGTACTCCTTTAAAGTTTACCTCATCCATAGCAACTGAGTGCAACAACTTGCGGCGGCAACATACTCGGCTTCGACGGTGGAGAGAGATATACAATTTTGCTTCTTAGAAGACCAACTTACCAAGGACCTCCCAATAAATTGACAAGCGCCGGAGGTTGACTTCCTATCATCATGATCTCCCGCCCAATCGGAATCCGTGTACCCACATAATGAGAAATTTTCATCCTTGGGGTACCACAATCCAAAGGTTGGGGTATAAGCCAAATATCTAAAGATTCTCTTGACCGCCATATCATGGCTTTCTTTAGGAGCCGCTTGATATCTTGCACACACCCCTACGGCTAGCACTATATCCGGTCTAGATGCACAAAGGTAGAGGAGAGATCCAATCATGGAGCGGTATACCTTTTGATCCACATCCTTACCCTTCGGGTTGAGCTCAAGGTGGCATTTGGTTTGCATTGGGGTAGAGGCACCCTTGAGATCAAGCAACTCGTACTTCTTGAGCATGTCTTGAATGTACTTTGCTTGGTTGATGAACGTTCCTTCCCTCAATTGTTTGATCTCAAATCCGAGGAAGAAATTCATCTCGCCCATCATAGACATCTCAAACCTGTCAGTCATAAGCTTAGAGAATTCTTCGTTAAATGCTTTATTAGTCGATCCAAATATAATGTCATCCACATATAATTGACAAATGAAAAGCTCTCCATTAACTTTCTTAGTGAAAAGTGTGGGGTCGATTTCCCCAACTTGGAATCCACGGTCTACAAGTAGTTCTCTAAGGTGCTCGTACCACGCTCGTGGGGCTTGTTTAAGGCCATAGAGTGCCTTATCCAACTTGTAGACATGGTTCGGATACTTGAGGTCCTCGAACCCCGGTGGTTGCTTAACATAAACAAGTTCATTTAGTGGACCATTTAGAAAAGCGGATTTAACATCCATTTGTTGCAACTTAAAGTTATGATGAGAGGCATAGGCAAGAAGAATACGGATTGACTCAAGTCAAGCCACGGGCGCGTAGGTTTCTCCAAAGTCAATGCCTTCAATTTGGGAGTAACCTTGAGCCACCAATCTTGCCTTGTTCCTCACCACCATGCCATGTTCATCTTGCTTGTTCTTGAAAATCCACTTGGTGCCGATAACATTGCGGCAATCTTTGGGTCTTTCCACCAACTTCCACACCTTGTTGCGCTCGAAGTTGTTGAGCTCTTCATGCATAGCATCAAGCCAATATTTATCTTCAAGAGCTTCAAAGACCTTCTTGGGTTCCACCATGGAGATGTGAGCTTGATGTTCACTAAAGCTTGCAAGTTGTCTTCGGGTAGAGACCTTGCTTCTCACATCACCAAGCACCTTGTCAAGAGATAGAGCTCTTAATTCTTGTGAGGTGCCAACCCTATTCAAGCGGCGGATCTCGATTTCCCTCCGAGTGGTGGGAGGAATCGCTTGATCATCTTGATCATTCATGTCTCCGCCTTGACAGATTTGATGGCCTTGATCAACCATTGGAGTGGTGTCCATCGTTGAAGGAGAGGGTTGATCTTGGCCTTGCGATCTGCCACCGGGAATGTCAGCAGGACCGGATATTCCGGGTTCATGGACCGGAAATTCCGAACCACCGGAATTTCCGACTCTAGGTTGAACCGGATTTTCCGGTCCTCCGGAAATTCCAGGAGCAGCTGGAGAATCTTGTGCTTCTTCTTGGCTAGGCGTATTGGGCATGGTGTTGTCGATGGGTGTTTCTTGTGTTGGGGTGGTCACCACTTGTGAAGAACTTGATCCTTGTTGAGCAACCTCATAATAGAGTTCAACGGGGCGGTGGACTCCTAACCCCATTCTTCGGATAGCATCTTGAGGTTGATCATCACCTGCAACGGAAACACCACTTTGCTCCACAAGGGAGCCGTCATTCTCCTCGAACACCACACTACAAGTTTCTATGATTATGCGCGAGGCCTTATCATAGACTCTATAAGTGTGGGATTCGGATCCGTAGCCCACAAATGTCCCTTCAAGAGACTTAGATTCAAACTTGCCTAAACGAACACCTTTGATGAGATAAAAACACTTACAACCAAAAACTCGGAAGTAAGAGATATTGGGCTTGTTCCCGGTGAGCACTTCATAGGGGGTCTTCATGAGTCCTTTGCGGAAGAAGAGTCGGTTGGATGAATGGCAAGCGGTGTTGACGGCTTCGGCCCAAAAGTTGTGAGGGGACTTGAACTCCGCCATCATCGACCTTGCCATCTCAATAAGAGTGCGATTCTTCCTTTCGGCTACACCATTTTGTTGGGGAGTATAAGCAGCGGAATATTGATGATGAATCCCTTCTTCACGAAGGAACTCATTTAAGGTGTAGTTCTTGAACTCGGACCCGTTGTCACTTCTTATCACCAAGATAGGGGCATTGTGTTGACGTTGAGCCTCATTGGAGAAGTCGATGATAGTTTGTTGAGTCTCCATCTTCGTCTTGAAGAAGAAAACCCATGTGTATCTTGAATAGTCATCAACAATCACCAAGCAATATTTCTTGCCACCAAGACTAGCTTCCGGAATGGGACCAAAGAGGTCAACATGGAGAAGCTCCAAAACCCTTTTTGAAGAAATGATGGTCTTGCTTGGATGGTAGATGTCATGCATTTTTCCTTCAACACACGCCCTACACATTCGATCCTTCGAGAAAGAAACATGGTCTTTTAGTCCTAGGATATGGCCACCCTTGTGGAGACTTTGCAAAGTTCTCATGTTGACATGGGCTAGTCGGCGATGCCATAGCCAACCCAAGTCCGCCTTTGCGAATAGGCACATTGTATGGGAAGTGGTGACTCCGGAGAAGTCAACCACATAGAGACCATTCTCAATGTACCCAACGAAAGACACATTGAGAGACTTGCTCCGCAAGAGAATGACCATTTCCTTTTCGAAGACAATAGTATAACCCAAACAAGTTAAGGAATGGACGGAGATCAAGTTGAAACCTAGGGACTCGACAAGCAAGACATCCACAAGTGTGATGTCCGGTGCCACTACCACCTTGCCGAGCCCTATTACCTTAGACTTTGAATTGTCACCATATGTAACGGTCATTTGATCATCATTGGGCTTCAACTCCGTTACAATCTCCTTGCTTCCGGTCATATGACTAGTGCGCCCACTATCAATTATCCATTTCGATCCTCCGGAAGCAAGGCCCTACACACAATCAATTCTTTGGTTTAGGTACCCATTTTGCAATGGCTGCCTTTTGGTTAGCAACAAGGGTCTTTGGAACCCAAATAGCATATTCAATATAACCATCAAAAGGACCAATGTATCTAGCATAGACATCCTCATAATAATCAACATATAAAGCATAGTTGGGGTTAGATATGCCCGCAAAGTCATCATGAGTGGGAGTGCCCCTTGTGGCATTTCCACTCGCAATGTCATCTTTCTTGCCTTGTGCGGTCTTGGTCTTCTTCTTGATCTTCTTCTTCTCCTTAGCAACATAACCTAGACCTTCCTTACCCTTGTGGGGCACTCGCTCATGAAGTGGAGTAGTGAGTGTCCCCTTACCTTTATCAAGGAAGGTCTTGGACTCGGTTACCATGGAGGGAACACACAAGATCCTACCTTTATCCTTGACAACATTTGCATTAGTATTCAAAGGAGTAGAAGTACTAGGTTTCTCAAGAAGAGTTATCCGAGTTTGGAGTTGATCACGAGACTTGAGGAGACGTTCGTGATCACTTGTCAATACCTTGTGAGTGTTTTCAAGTGACTCGAGATCTTCGCAAAGTCTAGCATGAGCAACTACAAACTCGGACTTCTCATTTTGCACAATTTTACATTTAGCAAAGTAGAGATCACGATCCTTAGTGATCTTAGCAAGTTGCTCCTTGAGGAGAGCATGAGCTTCTTGTTCATCTTCGAGAGAGGATTGGAGGGACACCTTAGCGTGTGCATCCTCTCTCTCAATCTCACCTTTTAATTCAAGCTCATCCTCAAGCTCACCTATGCGACTCATAATTGAGCCAAAGTGTTTCTTTCCTTCTCCTTGCAAGTTAGTCATGAATTTATCAAATGCAATAATTTCATCCTTGACTTCTATGCTCATACCATCATCAATGTCATGGGATATGGAGGTGGGGGACAATTTTACCTCGGATGTCTTTTCCATGAGACATCTTGGATTCTTGATGATGGGGCTCTCGTTTGGTGAGGAGAAGAGTGACAGAGGTGTGGAAGAAATGGCTACTGCGGCCACTTGCGTTGGAGTATCTTCCTTGTCACTATCTTCATCATCGGTGGGATATTGCTCTTGAGTCACCAAGACAATCTTTTGGTTCTTCTTGAAGAAGGGCTTCTTCATGGGAATGGGCCCTTTGCCCTTCGTCTTGGCCAGGAGCCTCCCACCATGATCTTCTCTTCTCTCCCATGGGCAATCTGCAACAAAGTGGCTTTTGTCATCACAGTTATAGCAAAGCCTCACCTTGTTGAATGGCTTTCCTCCATTGGAGGGGAACTTCTTGTCAATCCTCGCTTTGGCCCTTCCGGAGTTCTTCCAAAACGTTCTTGCCGCAAGACCCATGTGTTGAGTAAGAGTACTTGAGAGGGTCTCACTAGATAGCTCGACTTGATCATCATACTCCTCTTCATCCTCTTCTTCAACGGTGGCCTTCAGAGCAATTGAGACATGCTTGTGCATCCCTATGGCTCTAGCTCTTGCATCTTGTGCAATCTTGGAGGCCACCTTGTATGCGGTCATCTCTTGCATAACTTCATTGGATGTCATCTTTGCGAAGTCATGTCTCCCTTGGAGTGTCTTCAAATCCGTTTCCTCAAAGGGCAAGAGAGCGGTCACAAACTTCCTCTTGATCCAAGCATCATCAATGTACATCGCCCCGAGGTTTTTGAAGGAGTTGTCAACCAACACCAACCTCCGGTACATGTCCTCGTGGCTTTCTCCATCCAACTTGTAGAACCCTTCCACCTCATTGCATAAGGCATCATACCGGTTCTTCTTCATGCTCCCATTCCCGACGAAGATGTCGGAAAGAGCACTCCAAACTTCTTTGGCGGTGGAGAATTGTTGGATGAGCGCCATGTCCTTCTCTCCAACGGCCATTTGGAGTTGATGAAGAGCGGTGGCGTTGAGTTGACTATCAACCACCTCTCTTCTTTTCAAGTTGGTTGGATCATGGGGCTTGTATCCTTCTTCAATGATGCGCCATAGCTCAATGGAGGCACTACATAGATGAGACTTCATTAGAAATTGCCAGTGAGAGAAATGAGTAGGTTTAAGCTTAGGTGGATCACTTCTAAAGTTTACATGAGGGTGAGGGATAGGAGGGTTAGGAGAGTAATTATGGTTGACATTATGAAATTCCTCTCCTTTGAGGGTGTTAGAGGAGCTAGGTGATTCATCATTTTCCGCCTTCCCGAGGGGAACACTTGAGGTAACATCTTTGGACCCATCCGAAGATGACTCCTTAGAGTTCTCCGCATGCTCCTTAGGAGGAGGAGAGGGAGAAGTACTCTCGGGCTCCTTAGACTTCAAGAGTGCCATGAGCATCTCATTCATCTTGAGGAGTTCGGCCTCCAAGGACGATCTCATATCAATAAGATCGTCCATGGTTGCCCCTTTGGCTAGCGCCTCCTTCTCCGCCTCTAATTTCTCACGGGCGGCCCTCTCGGCATCGGATTCCGTCATCGTTGCACTTAGGCGGTTAAGCCCTTAAAAGTGAACCTGGCTCTGATACCAATTGAACGGGAATCCGGCACCTAGAGGGGGGGGGGGGGTGAATAGGTGCTATTACAAATTTTAGGTCTTTTCAAATTTAGGCTTAACACAAAGGTAAATTCTCTAGATATGCAACTACGGTGAATTTACCTAAATGACAATCTAAGAAATAATAAGATAGACAAGGTAACAAGACAAGCAAGTAAGGGAGCAAAGATAAGGGGAACCAAGCGAAGCACGCGGAGACGAAGATGTAATCCCGAGTTCCACCCAAGGGTGTACGTCTCGTTTGGAGAGGTGTGCGCTACCACAACAGGTTAGCCGCAACGCCACAAAGGCTCACCTTCTTCTCCGATGAACTCAACCACAAAGGTTGCGAGTTCACCTTCCACTATTGATCCCCTTTTAGGGCGGAGATCGAATCTCTTACAAACGCTTGAGGCACGCACCCACAACTTAATTGGGGGCTCTCAAGAAGATCACAAAAGGTCAAGGACCACGAAAGGTCAAGGCAACACCAAGATTACAACAATGGTGAACTAGGTTTTCCCACCAGAAACACTAGCCACGAAATCCCCAAGTGAATGGGGAGGAAATGCAAATCCCTTCAGTGAAGATGTAGATCCGGTCCTTCTCCTCCAATCCTCCAAAGATCAACGAATTTGGGTGGAGGGATTGAGAGATCTTGTTGATTTGAGCTTTCAAGAATGGTAGGAGAGAGAATATCTGAGAGCTCACTGTTCTTGAGTGAGTGAGGGGGTATTTATACCCCCTCTCAAAATCTGGCTGTTGGCTGCTTCGAGGACCCGGAAATTCCGGTATAAGTGACACCCGGAAATTCCGGTCACCCGGAATATCCGATTCAATGAAATTTCCGAGTTGAATTTCCGTTTGAGATCAGAACCACTTTGACATCTTGACTTATCCAATTTTCTGAGGGTGACTCGGAAATTCCGAGTCAGTGAAATTTCCGAGCTGAATTTCCGGTTTAAGTCAGAACCACTTTCTGAACTTGACTTAGCCAATTTTCTGAGGGTGACTCGGAATATCCGAGTCAGTGAAATTTCCGAGCTGAATTTCCGGTTGAAGTCAGAACCACTTTCTGAACTTGACTTAGCCAATTTTCTGAGGGTGACTCGGAATATCCGAGTCAGAGACCCGGAATATCCGATTCTGGGAAGAATTCCAGAAACTCTTTTTCTCTACATTTTGGCTTTGGGATTTGTGATATGAAATTCACCCAAACTGAAATACTTAGCAATAGGATTAGTATATCATTGGTATTGTTAACTAACACACAAAACACTAGGGATTAAGAAATGTTCTTTCAACATGTATGTGAACTTCAGTTGTCCATTCATGGGCTGAAGCAAGCATATCGGAGCTGGAATCTTCACTTTGATAATGTGATCAAAGGATTTTGGAGTTGTCCAAAATAGTTGAAGAAACCTACATTTGCAAAGAA
Organism: Poa annua; assembly: GCA_026929855.1. Classification (NCBI taxonomy): domain Eukaryota; kingdom Viridiplantae; phylum Streptophyta; class Magnoliopsida; order Poales; family Poaceae; genus Poa; species Poa annua. Next base: position 68,725,901 of record CM049431.1, on the reverse strand, counting down.
GTGAGTGGGAGTAAAGTAGCTTTCCTTGATCTATATGCGGAAGGCATATTTGAGTGGGAGCTAAGTAGCTTTTCCTTGATCTTATATGCGGAAGGCATATTTGAGTGGGAGCTAGGTTTCATTTGTGATTTTGTATGTAACGACATACTGAATGACCCATATCCTCTAGTAGAGTGTAAAGGATTATTTAAGTGATTAAATTTTCTTTAAAATGAAGTTAGGAGTATTAGGCATCCGATTTATAATTGTATAGATCGTAAGGGGCTTAATAACATTAGGTCGGAATATTTCCTAAGTTAAGATTCTGAAGTGTTTCAGAATAGAACAAGCGAAGAAATAGGTTCTTACTTGTATGACTAGGTAAAATATGAAGTTTATTTTTGCATTTTTAGTAATAGCAAATGATGTTTGACATTATCTATGTATCAGACATAGATGTTATCAGACTGGAAGTTCGACTTGGTGTGACCCGAGTTCTTGGTTGAAGAACAGGTTCTAGAGTGATCCTTGTGTGGATCAATGAAGAAACGTTAAGTATATTTTTCAGTGTCTATGAGAACTGAAGATATGTTTTCTAGTAAAGGGTAAGAGTGGAAAGACAACTTGCCGTAAAGCGGTTACGATGATGCAAGTTATGACACTGACCCATACGACTAGAAATCTCATATATGAGATGTCCTTTATTTTGAAGATAGACATGGTTAGTTTGCGAAGTCGCATATGAATGCACTGCCGCATAATCAACATAGGTATAGAAATATATCGCGACTTCAGAAGTAGCAAGTGTGATTGTACTGGGCAATTTTCCGAGCGTAGGTGGTCCACTTAATAGATCTCTTAGACTTTTAAGGCCCATGCTAGGTGAATGTTCGAGTCTCACTCCATCCACTAGGATATATTTCACCGTCATCGTAAGATACGGGATGATGTCAAACTAGGTGACATAGAAGTGTTGCACAGCACATATAGGTCTCAATGTGTGAGATCTATTGACTGTATTCCTCTTCCACGGGGCGAGCAGACACCAAGATGCTATGGGTGTTGAGCTTTTACCAAGTTGTAAACTAGATTAAGTGTTACTCTAGTGCAAGTGGGAGACTGAAGGGAATATGCCCTAGAGGCACTTAATAAACATAGTTTATTGGCAATATCCCAATTGTTCGTTATATGTTTTATACCATGCTATAACTGTATTAAGCGGAAACATTAATACAGGTGTGGTAGATAAACAACCAGGTCCCTAGTAGCCTCTACTAAGACTAGTTTCGTTTCACGATTGATGGTCGAGGTTTTCCGATCATAGGGCATGGTGCCGGTCGGAAATGGAAGTCATATCGTTAGGTGTAACGATATGATGGACATACCCAGTATTTATAGGACATAGTCATTACGCCTTAAGACCGTGAGACCAACTCTTATAGTTATTCCTGGAAGATACTTTGATTGCACCAAACGTCATATCTTATTTAGTGTGACAATAACGGTGATACTTTTGGGTAACGGAAGGGGATAGTTGAGACGAGGGGTCAACAGCGGGATTTGTCAGTCCGCATAGCCGGATAGATACTCTAGGGCCCACTCGATGAGATTATGTCAAATGAGTTTGCAAACATGTGACTTGGTCACCAGTTGACATAATATCATAGACGAGTAGAAGATAGCGATGTCGGTTACGAGATCATGCTAGTTATGGAGATATCTGAGAATGATGCTCGGACACGCTAAGTATCGCCATGACAAAGGGTTTAACACTAGACGTCCAGGTTTGATAGATGAAAGTTATTTGTTATATCACAGGGATTAATTCATGGGGTCCAGGCCTACGAGTTAGTCATTGATCGGAGAGGAGTCTCGATCATGTCTGTTATTATATCGAACCGCTAGGGTAACACACTTAAGGGGTTTCGACAAGACAACCGGGAAGGAAAGAGATCGCCGGGAACGTCCCGGGAATGGTCCGATGGAGATCGGACAGCGACGAAATAGTTTTCGGAGCTAGAATAAATTATATAAAATATGTCTGATATTAATTAGTGTAGTTAATGTTTAAATATAATTTTATTAATTTTCAAATTTTTAAAGGCAGATTTCCCTAAATGGGCCTTCTAGTGGAAAGAAGGCCCATGAGGGGGGGAAGCTTCCCCCCAAGGGATGAGGGCTGGTTCGGCCGGCCTAGGTGGGCCACAAGGGGCCCACCTAGGGCCGGCGCACCCTTCAAGGGTCGTGGCTGGTGTGGGATAGTCCCACACCGCCTGACTGGCAAGGTTGGCTCCCCCTGGGAGCCTATATAAGAAGGGGCACCCCTGGCCTTTTAATTCACCAATTAATTCCCCGTTCTCTCTCGATCTTGTGATTCCCTTTGTCGGAGTTGCGCGGAGTTGAGAGGGGGATCTGTTCCACCATAGCCCATTGTCGCGCTGCTGGTGTTCCGGTCCAAGTCTTCCGCTGCTCGTCCTAGACTGGAGCTTCGGAGGCCGTCGTCTCCATCGTATGTGTGTAACGCCCTGCGAGGTGCTGCGCTAGCGGTACTCGGAGGCCTACTTCCTCCACCCGACCTTGAGATCATCTTCGTCGTCTTTGTCGCGCCGAGTTCTTTGCGACCTAGAGGTCGGCTACGTCGTCTTCGTCGTCAACGCTTGTGCGGGAGCGTAATCCCCGCTATTCGGTCTACGAGGGTATGTATTCCGATCTCCGTCGTACTACTATATCTGCATAGTATAGATCTTGGCTAGTTTAAGGATATCGTTGCTAGGAAATTTTTTATTTTCTGCACACGATCCCTTTCAGCCACTGCTCACAATTGTTTGTATTTGTTTCCAGAAATCTACCATCTCATCATGTTAGATACCCCTTCGTCCCAAAATGTAAGGTTCACATGATTTTCACAATTTTCAATTCATGTTTGTACCACTGATATAAACTGGAGTGTATGGATTGAGGTTGTATAAATGCCATCGTTGCATTTTGTGTTGTGGAATAATTTTATTTCTTGTAGATATATTATAAGTGAAAATTATAACAAGAGTTATATGTTTTTATCATAAAAAGTAATTTTTTATTTAATATTTTTAGGAAAAGATTATTAAATAGAATTTTGGATGTGGTACATAATAGCATATGGTTACTGTATACATTACTCATTTTGGGCCCTTCACTATTTTGGGTCATGGGCGGTTGCCCTTCTTGCCTGATCTATATGCCAATAGACGTGACCATAAAGAAATACTCACTTCGTTCCGTAATCCAAGAGCTATAGTTTTTCTACACGGTAATTAGCGCACGGGCTTGGGGGAATAAAATGAGACGTTAAGTACAGTAAAAATAGGGATGCCGGATCCTCTCTCCTCCCGCTGGATAACATCTCAAATCTGTTGCAACAAATCCCATGATATTCTCCCTGATTTACTCTCTCGATATCCTTTGAAGAGTCTATTTCCCTCAATTTGTGCACTCGGGGAGGCAACAAAAACAGCTGAAGCCCATTCATTTTGAAACTGTTGTAAAAAAACTATAGCTCTTTGATTACGGAACTGAGGGAGTATCGTATTTCAAGCCCCTTCTAGCAAGTCTCTTTCGCTAGCCCTTTGTAACCATTTAATGTCTTCTCCCTAAGAATAATATTAACTTTTTATTTTGTAAAAAACATGTAGCCATTCATAGTCTTATCCAGCTCTCCAACTGTTTGGAAATGATATCCCTTCTCTTCTATAATTAACATCAACCTTCAAATTTCAGCCATTTAAATTTCTAACAAGTGTGCCACCTATCAAGATTATTTCTACCTTTCTTCGTACTAGACATCTAAGACTTAGCTATTACATCAGTTAAATCTGCTCTTAGAAACCAACGTAGCTCAAACTTAAAAGGCCTATGAACTACAAGAAGATGAATATCAATATCCAAGAGTAAAGCCGCATGATTAGAAACAAGTAAAGTCACATTTGTTTTATTGCATTCATATGGATCTTAGTTTATTCACGTGGTCATGTTAGTATTATTTATTTTAACATGTTACCAATATTTATTCTATTAATGTTTCACTGAACTCACTTTATCAGTTATTATTTCTTGCATGGCTATCGAAGAAAATTATGCATGGAATTCTGCTCCTGCTCCGGTCCGAATCACGGTTTGATATAGCTGCATCCGAATCCACGGTGAGTTATTATCTGCTTGGTTTGAAGGAGATATGCCCTAGAGGCAACTAATAAAGTGTATTCTTTATCATATCTCGTTTGTTCATAATAGGTTTTTGTGTCATGCTAGAACCGTATTAAGCGGAAACATTAATGCGGGTGTGATACGTAAACAACCAGGTCCCTAGTAGCCTCTACTAAGACTAGTTTCGTTGCGCGATTGATGATCGAGATTTCCCGGTCATGGGGCATGGCGCCGGTCGGCAATGAGAGTCATATCGCTGGAGAGCGATGTGATGGACATACCCAGATTTGGAGAACGTAGTCGTTACGCCTTTGAACGTGAGATCAACTCTTATTGATATTCCCGGAAGATACTTTGATTGCACCAAACGTCGTATCTTATTTAGTATGACAATAACGGTGATACTTTTGGGTATTGGAAAGGAGTATTGAGACGAGGGGTCAAGAGCGGGATTTGCCAGTCCGCATAGCAGGATAGATACTCTCGGGCCCACTCGGTGAGATCATGTCTAATGAGCTTGCAAGCATGTGACTAGGTCACGGAGACGTGAGATCATGAACGAGTAGAAGATAGCGTCGTCGGTAACGAGGTCGGGATTAGGTATGGAGATATCTATGGAACGACACTCGGACGTTCTAAGTATCGCTATGGCAAAAGGTTTAGGACTTCACGTTCAGGTTTGATAGATGAAAGTCATTCGTTATATCTCAGGGATTAATTCAGGGGGTCCAGGCCTACGAGTTAGTCGTTGATCATTGAGGAGTCTTGATCATACCTGATATTATATCGAACCGCTAGGGTAACACACTTAAGGGGTTTCGACAAGACAACCGGAAAGGAAGGAGATCACCGGAAGCGTCCCGGGAGAGGTCCGATGGAGATCGGGCAGCGCCGAAAGAGTTTTCGGAGCTAGGAAAAATTATATATATTATGTTTGATATTAATTAGTGTTATTAATATGCAAATATGATTTTATATATTTATTTTCGAATTTATTAAGTCAGATTTCCCTAAATGGGCCTTCCGGACGAAAGAAGGCCCAAGAGGGGGGGGAACCCCCTTGGGAATTCGGTGGGGGCTTGGGGGCCGGCCTAGGTGGGCCACAAGGGGCCCACCAGGGGGCCGGCGCACCCCCTTGGCCGAACCAGGCTATGTGGGGATACTCCCACATTGCCTGGCTGGCAAGGTTGGCTCCCCTTGGGAGCCTATATAAGAAGGGGCACCACCAGCCTTTTAATTCACCAATTAATTCCTGATTTCTCTCTCGATCTCGTGGATCCCAAGTTGGAGCCGCGCCGAGCAAGAGAAAGAGGGGATCTCCTCCACCATAGCCCGCTGCCGCGCTGCTGGTGTTCCGGTCCAAGTCTTCCGCTGCTCCGGAGGCGTCGTTTCCACCGTACGTGTGCGACTCCCTGCGAGGTGCTGCGCTAGCGGTACTCGGAGGCCTGCTTCCTCTACACGACCTTGAGGTCGGCTTCGTCGGTCTGCATCGACAACGTTTGTGTGGGAACGTAATCCCCGCTTTCGGTCTACAAGGGTATGTATTCCGATCTCCGTTCGTACTACTATATCTGCATAGAATAGATCTTGGCTAGTTTAAGGATATCGTTGCTAGGAAATTTTTTGTTTTGTGCACACGATCCCCTTCAGTGGTATCAGAGCCGATCTATCGTAAGATATAGCGGTACGCTGTTAGAACCCGTGCTCTGCACGGGGGCACCGTTCATGTTATTTGCTACCCTCTAGCGTGCACTTGTGTATTCCAGCGGCATTGAGTTGATGAAGCGGCCCGGACCGACTTTATGCGTACGCTTACGCGAGACTCGTTCCACTATTGACATACGGCTTGTACCGTATCTGTGGCTGGCGGGTGACAGTTTCTCTCTCTTTAGTTAGTCTTCGCATTTTCAATGGAGGGCCCGAAAGGGATGCTTAAACATGCAATTATTGGATCGTTGTTGTGGTCATAAGATTCGTAGGTATGAAGCGGTTCTATTTACGAAAGCCCCAAGCCACGTAAAATATGCAAAAGATAAAGTAGAAGCGTCTAACTTTATTTTGCAAGGGCTATGTGATATGGTCAAGGTAGGTTTATTAAATTGTTTATAAACTGCGGGCGCCAAGAAGACCATGGCGCGATGGACTATATCACATTGCATTACATTTGATGTTTTGTGTGCATCTTATTTTTGTGTGATTGTGTGTTACACGGCGGTAGCTGAATAAGATGATCCCTTCAAAATACCACTAGTGTTCTCCCTCCAACGCGCACCACCAATAAAGTTCTACGTTATGAGGCAGGCCGTGATGATCGGGTGTCAGACATATCTTCGTTCGCATACGGTGGGTGTAAGCCATGTTGCACAAGCGTCAGCGTGGAGGTCTTTGGTGGCGAGCCTAGCATACTCAGAGGTATGGCCTCGGAACAGGAAGACCGAAAGGTCGAGCACGAGTCACAAAATTGGTGTGGCGGACAATTTTGTCTACTCTTGAAGTTGTGCCGCCGGCTTTGATGATGAGGGGTGGTGCAATGGATGGGGGTCGTGTAATCGCTTAAACGACCAGGGGGATGTTCGTTTGAGTGGGAGTTATGTTAGTTATTTTCTAAAATACTATAACTCAAAATTATTATGAACAAAGTCTTATGTTGTTGCAAATTCCATTGTAGATGTCTCACCCCTCCTTTAACCTAAACCTGTTCATTGAGAAAGAGAAGCTCAAGACCGATGGGTCTAACTTCGTGTCCTGGCTCCGCGATCTGAAGTCCATCCTTGAAACCCACAAGGTGGCCTACATCCTTGATGCCCCCTTAGGTGATCTTCCAAGCACCGCCCCGGAAATCGAAAGGATTGTCCATGGGGTCAAGGCGGAGATTTCTTCTTATGTCCAGAGTGGCATGCTCTTTGCCATGGAGGCTGATCTGCAAAACCGCTTCATGAACAAGGGTTCTTAGGATATAATCACTGAACTCATGGCTGTTTTTGCACGACAAGTCAATGCTGAGACGTACGAGGCAACTGTGCTTTTCTTCTCAGCCCAGATGGAAGAGCACGGCAATATCAGTGAGCACTTGGCCAAGTTGTTTGGCTGCGCTCGACTTCTGAGTGATCTGGGAAGTGTGATCCCAGAGGAGATGGTTATTGATAGGGCGCTGATTTCTCTGCCCCCTAGCTATAAGAACGCCATCGTGGACTACGGCATGAAAGTGAAGGGGTTACGGTGCAGAAAACAATAATTTTCTAGCGATCGAAACCCTAACTAGCCAGGATCTATCTATCTAGTACATGCGATAACGGTGGCGGAACAGGTTACATTACCTCCATGTAGACCGATAGCGGGGATTACGCTCCCACACAACCGTTGACGATGAAGTCGTACGTAGCCAACCTCGAGGTCGCGGAGAACTTGCCGCGATGTCGGAGTCGATGACGCCGGGGTGTCGATGATGATCTGCGTCGACGGGCGTCAGGCGGAAGAAGGCAGAGCGCCAGCACCGGGGCTGGCGCGCCGGCAGCAGAGGGGGGTGGCGCGGCGGCTGTAGGGGGCGAGACGACGTCGCCCAAGCTCCTCAATAGAGTAGCCTCCGAGCACTCGCAAACATACGGAGCCTAGCGACAACTCCCGGTCATTCAGATCCAGCTGAAATCGCAGGAGTAGATCTTATCTGGAATCCCGCAGAGCAACGGCGCTCTGCGGTATGGCTTAGGTGGAGAGAGACCCCCTTCCTCAGCTCGGCGCGGCTCCAACTTGGGAACCACGGGATCGAGAGAGAAATTGGGAATTAACTGAATTTCCTATGAATTAAATCAATTAATATGCCTTGCTATATAAAGGGGGAAGGGGGTGTGCAAACCCCTTGGCTCCCCCATGTGGGACTAAAGGTTGGGGGGGGGGGGTTGGTGCGCCCCACCATGGGCCGGCCGAACCCCCATGGGGCCCACCCCCCCCTTGTGGGGTGCGGCTCCCCCCTCTTGGGCCCTCTTAGGGCCCATTTAGGTGGGAGCCCCCTTTTTCCTTTATTTAATTAATATTAAATTAATATAAAAATCCCATTAATTCATAATTAATATATTTATATATAATTCAATATCCCATGACTCCGAAACTATTTCGGAACCACCCGAACAACTTTCGGACATTCTCGGAACCCTTCCATAGCTCCCCGGAACTCCTTCCGGACCACCGGAACTCTTTCCGGATCATTTCTTTCTCTCCAATAAAAACCTATAAAATTCCAGAACCTATCTCCTAGCGTCGCTAAGACCTTAAGTTTGTTACGCTACGGTTCGGGAACACTCCAGACATGGTCGAGACACTCCGCTCACCAATGATCGTCAGGGATACCTGGAAATATATGACGACCCCTGTGCATTCCACGAATATCGTCGTTGAACCATAAGTATGATATTCATTCCCTTTGTCTCTGCGATACTACCTTGTCCGAGATATGATCGTAGACACGCCGATGCCTTTGCTGTATCTCGTTACCGACGAAGGCTATTAACTCGTCTGCGATATTACATCTCCATGACCTAGTCATAAGCTGCGCAGCTATATAGATGCAATATCACCGAGTGGGCCCAGAGTATCTTTCCATTACAAGAATGAACAAATCCCGCTCTTGATCCTTACGTCTCGATGCTCTTTCGGAATACCCAAGATGGACACCGCTATTGTCATGCTATATAAGACACAACGTTTGATGCTCTCAAAGCACTCCTACGAAGCAACAATAAGCACGGTCTCACGGTCTAAGGAATAAGCTATCATACTCTTATCTATTGCAAATGACAAACATCGTAATACGATCTTATTGCAATACTTTGCGTATGTCCACCACCTTATTCTATTAACAAGATGACCCCATTGTCAACCGACGTCATTGTCCTTGATCGGGAATCTCGATCAACTGTTGCCCAATGGACTAGCTCAAATAGAGGCTTGCTAGGGACCTGGTTGTCTATGTATCACACGTGTATTAATAATTCCGATTAATACAGTTATAGCATAATACACAAACCTATTATAAACTTATGAGATAATGCAATAAATACTACTTATTTATTTGCCTCTAGGGCATATCTCCTTCAGTCTCCCACTTGCACTAGAGTACAAATAAACTAGCTGCATTTTACTTTATCAGAATCCCTTATCAAATAAGAATCATTTGATAATGCTTGCTCGTGGAAAAGTGTTACTGCACAATCCGTGATTGTACATGCTTTTGCGATTCACGGATATTAACTTGCTTGATATCACCACGTTGTTTAACAACACATATGCAAACACCGCAACTAAGTGAGACTACCGCTTCCCAGCGCTTACTCTGATTATACTAACCAGATAACTGCCCTGAAAAACACACTCAGTCACGCCGAGCCCCTTGTAACAATTACAAACTCGTGATGTCTACATACTTTCGCACCAATGTAGAAAACTTTGACATTCAAATGTCAATCCCTTAACTAACGCACATCTACTTCCAATAAATTCCAAATTTACTTTCATAACTGTTCTTATTCCAAGAACATCGGTTATATTTCATCGAGCAGATGATATGGTTTCTGTATGATGTCTAATATTACATAATAGACCCACATGTCATACAACCATTACCTTCACGCATCATTACTCTTAATGACCAATTGGATTCCAAAGGACCATCCTTTTGATTCTATTCTGACTCCTCAGATATAATCCAAAACAACTCGACTAACTATTTTAAAGTTCCCGTTCTATTTCAAAATAGACACTGACTTTCAAATAGTTTCACAAACTTCATCCTATTCTATTGGTACATTTTCACAATGTGTTAACTACACAAACTGAATTCGACTCCCACTCAAAATATGTTTCCACATATTTGACAACACACGCTCCCACTCAAAAATGTGTTATCCACATATTTGAGTTCCTGAGCTCCCACTCAAAAATATGTTTCATACATATTCCACCTGAGTAAACTAACTACGACTCCCACTTAATTCGACATTTAGGTCAAAACAAAATCATTGATCTAACATCAATTCGAATTTAATACAAACTACAGTATTACATTAATACAAATCCCTCAGACTTCAAGCATGTCTACATAAATGTAGTCAACAAATTTGATCTTGTCCAAGACACATTTCTTGACAAGACATGCCACCGCGTCTTTCTTATAATCACATTTATCATATAACACCTTATATGATGATTAAACAATCTTATTCCTCTAATAAGAATTGCAGCAACAATTACTCTCTTAATCCTTTTAAACGTAACTTGGATTTCCAGGCTGAAGAGCCTTTGTTCGTATTCCGATACTTTCTCAACTTTCTTTGTAGTCATAAGGTGCACCTTGATCTGTCAACAAGATCTGAAATACTTAATACAGTGCTGTGACCCGACAGCAATATTAAATGTATCAGCACTTTATTCAGAAGTTTCTTTCATGAAAATATTGTGATCTTTATGAAGAGGATTGCAAGTAGAAAACTATTTTCTAGTCTCCCTCACTCTTAATCACCAAATTTTCACTAGCAGACATATACTCTTTGGAACATCTTCCAACATAAGTCTGACACTTTATTCCAAACTTCTAATTTCAATCCATAAACCATAATTCGAAAAGTCATCTTTTCTCGGAATTACATAGACAACAAACTGAACTTTGTTTCTATTCGGTTTTGGAACACACTCTCATTTAATACGAGCAATCTACAAAGAACCACTCATGTATATTCCGAATTATCGCATAATCATATACATGTCGACACAACTGTCGATCCTGCGAATTCTTGCTGAGAAAAATATCTATTTCCTAAAGTGGACGTCGACTATAATGTTTAGAACGTATTAGGAGATTCTAAGACTGATTCTGACAGGACACACTTTATTTAAAATAGAGCATGATTATAATTCCCCACATATCACTATATGTGACATTATAATTTTGTGAAGAAAATTTCCACAAGTCTCTTGTGTTGAAAACATAATCCAAAATACTGTCCTTTGATCGAATTTTGTGAATACAATGTTCACTAATCTTTCTTCTGAAAAACCCCATTTGATCTCTTATCAAATTAATCTCAGACTCCACAATTCATCGGACAAATACTCCTATTTGCCAAAGTCATGGAGGAATTCGGATCAATCAATAAACACCATTAATTAATCATTTTTAAAAATGATACTCAATTAACTTCCGCTAGTATTGCAACTTCAATACTTGATTTCAAGCTTAATCAACTCAGCACTCGAAATACTTAAATGGACCAGAAACATCCATTACTTCTTTCATTGCTTTTATGACTAAACTCGACGGTGTTTATTCTAGCAATAGAACCTTTGTTCATGGGACAAGCTATTTTATCATATCTACAATTATGAATACTTATCATACAATCAATGTAACTAAGATGTGGAAACTTTGTTCATAAGATAAAACAACTGACTTGTTCCATAACATAAAACAACTGAACTTGTCTTATTACATGAATAACTTTGTCTTGCAACAATAAGGACACACACACTCGCTCACTATTACAAAAGATCGTATCAAAAACTATTAATGATAACTATGATAACTTGAGGACGTGAACACCAAAAGGCCATCAACTCCTTGACTACCAGCTTCAGCGCCAGGTCATATCAAACTGCGCCGCATATACGTGATAATCAGGACCTGTTTCACAAACAGAGCAATCATCAAACATTTCATCATATACCATGGGCGAATTCATAATTCTGTATATATCAAATATATACCTGTAGCATCGAAGATCTCTCCTTCGATGGAATCAACCTTCAGAGACTGGAACTCACATATGAATACGTAGAAGTTCATATCGTCGGCTTTCAAAATGTACTTACGTACATGCTTCTCATAGCTAGGAGGTAGAGATATCAAGACAGTCCGAATGGCGCAAGAATCCGCCATCCAGTAATCGAAAACCATCGTCAGCTGGAAGTAGATGTCATACAATCTCTTCAAATGTGTCTTCAGACAGGTATGCTCCTCCATGTGAATGGTCTGGAACATTCTAAGCTGCCTGAATTGCTCACGCTTTAATTCATCCCCGAAGTGCGTCTTTATCGCATCCATCATGACGCTTGGCTCCTTGCGTCGAAACATCTCTTTCAACTCGGGTGCCAGGCATACGGTCATGGTGATCTCCACTTCAATGAATATGTCTCGACGCTTACGGAAATCATCTTCCTCCTCCTCGCTAGCAGAATCTCCTGGTCCTTCTCCTACCGGTTCATCGAGAACATATAGAATGTTGTTGTGTTCGAGAATGTTTCTAAAACCCCTGTACCATCTGATGAAGTTGGATCAGTCGGCTTCTAATGTAGCATCCGGACTCTTGAGGAAGTAACCGAAGTATAGTTGCGTAGTCTACAGATGCGATCGCAAAAGAGGTAAGGTTAAGTTTATAATATGTAGGTGAGTTTTAGTCCTATAATCTCATTATCAAAAACACACCACACCAAGATTATTATCCCTAAAATAATAATGGCGATTACACGACCCTTATCCACCACACTACCCCCGATCATCACGGCCGGCAGCACAGCTTCAAAGGTGGACATAACATGTCGATCATAACAACTCTATGACTCGTGCTCGATCTTTCGATCTTCCCGTGTTCCGAGGCCATACCTCTGAGTATGCTAGGCTCGCCAATCAAACCTCGAAGACCTGCGCGTGCAACATGGCTTACACCCACTGTATGCGAACGACGAGATGTGTGACACCCGATCATCACGGCCTGCCTCATAACGTAGAACTTTCTTGGTGGTGCGCAACGAGGGAGAACACAATTTTGGTATTTGTTAGGGATCATCCTATTTATGACGCTACCGTTGTATATCTAGCATATAAGCAATCAATAGGATGCACACACAACAGCACACAATAATGATGCAATGAAGTGCGATGTGGCATGGTCGATGCGCCTGGACCTTCATAGCGCCATGTGCCTGGCCCCCGGCGCCCCGGCATGACTCCGAGTCTACAGAGCCCTCCATTGCCTCCGACAGTACGAGTAATATCAAAACTTACCGTAACCATGTCACATGAAATAACGCCTCTGCAAAACAAAGTTAGACGTCTCTAGCTTTATCTAGTCTTGCAAGTTTTACATGGCAAATAGGCTTATTCGTAAGAGAATCGCTTCCCTACCTACGAACTTTGTACCACAACGTCGATCGTATAATTGCATGTTTAAGCATCCCTTTCGGGCCCTCCATTGAAAATGCTTTGCCGACTAGAGAGAGAGAAACAGACACCCGCCAGCCACAGATACGGTGCAAGCCGTATGTCAGCAGTGGAACCAGTCTCGCGTAAGCGTACGCGTAAAGTCGGTCCGGGCCGCTTCATCAACTCAATACCGAAGGCATCGCAAGTGCACGCTAGAGGGTAGCAAATATAAGAAAGACGCCCTCATTCAACATGAGTTCTAACCGTACCAGCAGTACTACGCATAGATCGGCTCTGATACCACTGAAGGGGTTACGGTGCAGAAAAACAATAATTTTCTAGCGATCGAAACCCTAACTAGTCAGGATCTATCTATCTAGTACATGCGATAACGGTGGCGGAACAGGTTACATTACCTCCATGTAGACCGATAGCGGGGATTACGCTCCCGCACAAGCGTTGACGATGAAGTCGTACGTAGCCGACCTCGAGGTCGCGGAGAACTTGCCGCGATGTCGGAGTCGATGACGCCGGGGTGTCGATGATGATCTGCGTCGACGGGCGTCGGGCGGAAGAAGGCAGAGCGCCAGCACCGGGGCTGGCGCGCCGGCAGCAGAGGGGGGTGGCGCGGCGGCTGTAGGGGGCGAGACGACGTCGCCCAAGCTCCTCAATAGAGTAGCCTCCGAGCACTCGCAAACATACGGAGCCTAGCGACAACTCCCGGTCATTCAGATCCAGCTGAAATCGCAGGAGTAGATCTTATCTGGAATCCCGCAGAGCAACGGCGCTCTGCGGTATGGCTTAGGTGGAGAGAGACCCCCTTCCTCAGCTCGGCGCGGCTCCAACTTGGGAACCACGGGATCGAGAGAGAAATTGGGAATTAACTGAATTTCCTATGAATTAAATCAATTAATATGCCTTGCTATATAAAGGGGGAAGGGGGTGTGCAAACCCCTTGGCTCCCCCATGTGGGACTAAAGGTTGGGGGGGGGGGGGGGGGGGGTTGGTGCGCCCCACCATGGGCCGGCCGAACCCCCATGGGGCCCACCCCCCCCCACCCCCCCCCCCCCTTGTGGGGTGCGGCTCCCCCCTCTTGGGCCCTCTTAGGGCCCATTTAGGTGGGAGCCCCCTTTTTCCTTTATTTAATTAATATTAAATTAATATAAAAATCCCATTAATTCATAATTAATATATTTATATATAATTCAATATCCCATGACTCCGAAACTATTTCGGAACCACCCGAACAACTTTCGGACATTCTCGGAACCCTTCCATAGCTCCCCGGAACTCCTTCCGGACCACCGGAACTCTTTCCGGATCATTTCTTTCTCTCCAATAAAAACCTATAAAATTCCAGAACCTATCTCCTAGCGTCGCTAAGACCTTAAGTTTGTTACGCTACGGTTCGGGAACACTCCAGACATGGTCGAGACACTCCGCTCACCAATGATCGTCAGGGATACCTGGAAATATATGACGACCCCTGTGCATTCCACGAATATCGTCGTTGAACCATAAGTATGATATTCATTCCCTTTGTCTCTGCGATACTACCTTGTCCGAGATATGATCGTAGACACGCCGATGCCTTTGCTGTATCTCGTTACCGACGAAGGCTATTAACTCGTCTGCGATATTACATCTCCATGACCTAGTCATAAGCTGCGCAGCTATATAGATGCAATATCACCGAGTGGGCCCAGAGTATCTTTCCATTACAAGAATGAACAAATCCCGCTCTTGATCCTTACGTCTCGATGCTCTTTCGGAATACCCAAGATGGACACCGCTATTGTCATGCTATATAAGACACAACGTTTGATGCTCTCAAAGCACTCCTACGAAGCAACAATAAGCACGGTCTCACGGTCTAAGGAATAAGCTATCATACTCTTATCTATTGCAAATGACAAACATCGTAATACGATCTTATTGCAATACTTTGCGTATGTCCACCACCTTATTCTATTAACAAGATGACCCCATTGTCAACCGACGTCATTGTCCTTGATCGGGAATCTCGATCAACTGTTGCCCAATGGACTAGCTCAAATAGAGGCTTGCTAGGGACCTGGTTGTCTATGTATCACACGTGTATTAATAATTCCGATTAATACAGTTATAGCATAATACACAAACCTATTATAAACTTATGAGATAATGCAATAAATACTACTTATTTATTTGCCTCTAGGGCATATCTCCTTCAGAAAGGGACGTCAAAACCCCTGTCGGAAATCCTGAAGATGCTCGAAGTGGCCGAATTAGAAATCAAGCTGGAGAAGATGGTGGTAACCATCGGATCACCTGAGCGCAACTGCCCCAAGTATCTGGAGGATAAGAAGTCTGGCAAGACGGTCGACAAAGAGCAAGGTATATTTGATATACATGTTATAGATGTGTACCTTACATCCGCCCGGAGCAATACGTGGGTATTTGATACTGGTTCTGTTGCTCATATATGTAACTCTCAGGAGGAGTTACGGAATAGAAGGCGGCTGGCGAAGGATGAGGTGACGATGCGCGTCGGCAACGGATCGAGAGTCGACGTGGTGGCTGTCGGCACGCTCCCTCTGCATCTACCATCGGGATTAGTTTTGGTTTTAAATAAATGTTATTTTGTGCCATCCTTGAGTGTAAACATTATAAGTGGGTCTTGCCTGTTACAAGACGGTTATTCATTTAAATCAGTGTCAAGCAATTGTGCTATTTATATGAATGATATCTTTTATGTTGATGCTCCCGAGAATAACGGTTTATTCTTGTTGAATCTCGATCGTAGTACTCACATCCATAACATAGAAGCCAAACGAATTAAGTGTAGTGACGATACCGCCATGTTTTTGTGGCATTGCCGTCTTGGTCATATTGGTATAAAGCGCATGAAGCGACTCCACTCCGATGGACTCTTGGACTCATTGGATTTCGTACCCCTCGATACATGCGAACCATGCCTCATGGGCAAAATGACCAGGACACCGTTCAAAGGTTTCGTTGAACGGGCGTCGGATTTGTTGGGGATCATACATACAGATGTGTGTGGACCAATGAGCGTTTCGACATGCAATGGTTATCGTTACTTCGTCACCTTCACTGATGACTTGAGTAGATACGGTTATATCTATTTGATGAAACACAAGTCTGAAACGTTTGAAAAGTTCAAAGAATTCCAGAGTGAAGTTGAGAATCAGCTTAATAGGAAAATCAAGCATCTCCGGTCCGATCGCGGTGGAGAGTACTTGAGTTTTGAGTTTGGCGCACATCTGAAGAGTTGTGGCATAGTGCCCCAACTTACGCCAGCTGGAACGCCGCAGCGTAACGGTGTGTCCGAGCGACGTAATCATACTCTACTGGATAGTGTCCGATCTATGATGTCTCTTACCGATCTGCCAGTGTCCTTCTGGGGTTATGCGTTAGAAACAGCCGCATTCATTTTAAATAGGGCTCCGTCCAAGTCCGTTGAAACGACGCCGTATGAATTATGGTATGGCCAAAAGCCTAAGTTATCGTTTCTGAAGGTTTGGGGTTGTGAGGCGTACGTTAAGAAACTACAGCCCGACAAACTCGAACCGAAGTCGGAGAAAGTCGTCTTTGTAGGATATCCGCGGGAAACCGTTGGGTACACCTTCTACAACCAAGCTGAGGGCAAAACTTTTGTCGCGAAGACCGGTGCCTTTCTAGAGAAGGAGTTTCTCGCGAAAGGAGTAAGTGGGAGGAAGGTAGACCTCGATGAAATCGTTGATCCTGAACTCGAGATTCCGAGTGGCGCAACGGAAGCAATTCCGGAAACGTCCTCCGTGGAAGGAGTGGGAGAAACTGTCGAGGAAGATGTTCTACCTCGTAGGTCTGGTAGATCTCGGATCGCACCAGAGTGGTATGGCAACATGGTTTGCACCGTCATGCTAGTCGAGCAAGACGAACCTACGAACTACAAGGAGGCGATGGAGAGTCTAGAGTACGAGAAATGGCTTGAAGCCATGAAATCCGAAATAGGATCCATGTATGATAACAAAGTGTGGACTTTGGTGGATATTCCTGAAGGGCGCAAGGCCGTCGAGAATAAGTGGATCTTTAAGAAGAAGACTGATGTTGATGGTAATGTGACCGTCTATAAAGCTCGGCTTTTCGCAAAGGGTTTCCGACAAGTTCATGGAATTGACTACGATGAAACTTTTTCACCGGTAGCGATGCTTAAGTCTATTCGGATTTTGTTAGCGGTAGCTGCCTACTATGATTATGAAATCTGGCAGATGGACGTCAAAACAGCCTTCCTGAATGGAAACATTGAGGAAGAGTTGTACATGGTACAGCCGGAAGGTTTTGTCGATTCAGGAAGTGCTAACAAGGTGTGCAAGCTTCAGCGATCCATCTATGGATTGAAGCAGGCATCTCGGAGCTGGAATCTTCGCTTTGATGAGGTAATCAAAGGTTTTGGATTTATCCAGAATGTGGAAGAGACCTGTATTTACAAGAAAATGAGTGGGAGCTCGGTTGTGTTCTTAGCACTGTATGTTGACGACATATTGCTAATAGGGAATGATGTGGAACTTCTGAATAGCGTGAAGGAATATTTAAATAGTAAGTTTCCATGAAGGACTTAGGAGAAGCTGCGTATGTTTTAGGCATAAAAATCTATCGTGATAGATCAAGGCGCCTATTAGCACTAAGTCAGAGTACTTATCTTGATAAAATACTATCAGAGCATCCCGGGAGAGGTCCGATGGAGATCGGGCAGCGCCGAAAGAGTTTTCGGAGCTAGGAAAAATTATATATATTATGTTTGATATTAATTAGTGTTATTAATATGCAAATATGATTTATATATTTATTTTCGAATTTATTAAGGCAGATTTCCCTAAATGGGTCTTCCGGACGAAAGAAGGCCCAAGAGGGGGGGAACCCCCTTGGGAATTCGGTGGGGGCTTGGGGGACGGCCTAGGTGGGCCACAAGGGGCCACAAGGGGCCCACCAGGGGGCCGGCGCACCCCCTTGGCCGAACCAGGCTATGTGGGGATAGTCCCACATTGCCTAGCTGGCAAGGTTGTTCCCCTTGGGAGCCTATATAAGAAGGGGCACCCCCAGACTTTTAATTCACCAATTAATTCCTGATTTCTCTCTCGATCTCGTGGTTCCCAAGTTGGAGCCGCGCCGAGCAAGAGAAAGAGGGGATCTCCTCCACCATAGCCCGCTGCCGCGCTGCTGGTGTTCCGGTCCAAGTCTTTCGCTGCTCGTCCTGGACTGGAGCTTCGGAGGCGTCGTTTCCACCGTACGTGTGCGACTCCCTGCGAGGTGCTGCGCTAGCGGTACTCGGAGGTCTGCTTCCTCTACACGACCTTGAGGTCGGCTTCGTCGGTCTGCATCGACAACGTTTGTGCGGGAACGTAATCCCCGCTTTCGGTCTACAAGGGTATGTATTCCGATCTCCGTTCGTACTACTATATCTGCATAGAATAGATCTTGGCTAGTTTAAGGATATCGTTGCTAGGAAATTTTTTGTTTTCTGCACACGATCCCCTTCATGGTTTATAGACAGACAAAGAAATATGATAATGGAAAAAAATCCAATTCGTCTAGATCCACCAAACACTTAGCAGCTCTTTATTTATGTAATCAACATTACAGAAGTACATCTATGCTTTTGCTCCTCTGGTACTACTATGGTTTTGATCGGTGCTTCCTTTAGTTATTGGATTTCGCCTATGATAAAACACATCATTCCATCTCAACGCGTGCGTGTCTGGCAACAAGGTGTATGACCCTCATTGACAGCGCTCACGCTTCAGAAATTTGGCGGGTACCAGGGCGCAAGAGATATTTTCCAAGAGTGCTATATCTCGGTCTACTGATTTTTCTTAAGTTGTGGGTATTTGAGTCATAAGAGTATGTTGTAGGATGGCTTGATTAGTCATTCAGGCACGTTCTATAAAAAAAAGTGATGTAGGGTAGCGACGGAGTTGACCATGCTTCTCCTTGACCAATGTTGTATTGGAGTTTGGCAATGAAATGATTATAGATCTGATTTCATTGCTTAAGCACAATGTTATCCCTCAAGCTAATTTTGAGGACTTAGATATAGTTAATATCAGTATGGTCAATATTAATTTTTTAAAAATCAAGGAATGCCTATTGCGAAAATGTGTCATTCAATTGAATCACAAGATGTCACTTGTAGAGACGTGCACGCACGCGCAATGTTACTAGTAAAGTTTAAAGAAACGTGTAAGTTAACTAGTTACACCAATTTTTTGGATAGAAAAGTGGAACATTTAGCTGTGATTATACTTTTTTTAAATGAGGGAGACTGAAGAAAAAGCAGTCAGTCAGCTGCGACTTAACAAATTCGATATTTTTTTAGGCGCCTGTCCACGTGGCACCACTCTTTCTCATGGCGCGATAAGACGATAACGGGCCGATAAGGCTATTGCCCGAGAGAGGCCAGCAGCTCGGCTCCTACCGATCCACCGGCGGCGCGCATGGCCGCCTTGCTCCACCAAGCGGCTCTCCAGCCACCTCACCCCACCCCAAATCCGCAACACCCATGGACGCACAGGTGCGCCGCCACATCCATCCTCTCACCACCTCACGCAGCGCCCTCCAAGCGACGACGAACCCCAGCCCGGCGGCTACACGCAGCCGGCAACGGCAGCGGCGCCGGCACATCAGGGGCGGACAGCGGGAGCACGAGCTCCAAGAAGACGAGCCGCAAGGAGAAGCAGCGGCAGCAGCTGCGGCTGCGGGAGCGGGAGGAGCAGCAGCAGCTTCTCCTGAAGGAGTCGCTCGTCGAGGCCGCCCACGCGGAGGAAGGCGGCTTCGGCGGCAAAGACGCCGACGACGAGATACCGCAGGCGGTGTTCGACCGCATCCTCAAGCGGATCCTCTTCACGGTGGGCGTCCCCATGGCGTCGGGCGTGGCCCTGCTCAACGTCTACGACGCGCTCAAGCGCGGGCGCGGCGTGGAGGTGGCGTCGTGGGTGCAGCTGCTCACCATCCTCCTCTCCTTCGGCACGTCGGCGCTCGGGATCGCCTACGGCACGCTGTCGGCGAGCTGGGACCCGGACAAGGAAGGCTCGCTGCTCGGCTTCGAGGAGGCCCGGACCAACTGGCCCGAGCTATGGAAGGAAGACGTCAAAAAGGATGAGAAGAACTGATTGCTGCCTGCTGCGACATGGATGTTACAAACTGAAACTCTTTGTCAGTTTGCAAGCGTGTAATCTAATCCTTCAGAAGTTCATTGTGTCAAACAGTATTAGACTAGGTTCTCCACTGGAGATAGCACGCTGCAAGCGTGTTGTTGACACTGGATACTCATACAGGCTACAACAGCAAAACTATGAAAGGATTCACAGTGGCTCGGAATGGCCAACACTGAACATTCGGCAGGAGAAAGAGAAAACTGGGACAAACCCAAGCCAGCCATACAACACTGTGTCAGTTGTTTTGATTCTCCTAAAGCAGACGGACCATCGATCAATCAAGCCACCTGGTGACGCCATCTTCTTCGCTCACGGCTGCGAGGATCTCGATGTAGACCTCCAATACAGCCTACGCACAGTTTAAACATTCAGGAAATAAGATACTACCAACAAAATTGTTTATTTTGCAGTTAGTCATGACGGTGGAATTTCCTGAAACAGAACATGAATGGGTCCTACTTTGCGATGTACTTAGAGATAGCTACTACTCCATTCTGAAATGAAAAATACTACCGACAAAATTGTTTATTTTGCAGTTGGTCATGACGGCAGAATTTCCTGGTACAGAACTTGAATGGGTCCTACTTTGTGATGTAATTACAGATGGCTACTACTCCATTCTGAAATCTTGCTGTTATGTGCATAAAATGGTGTAAATAAGTGGGGGCGTACCGAAGGATTTCTGCGGTTGACCAGTCTGCAACATTCCAGTAAAGATCCTTCCAGCGTCCAGCTCTCCCAAACATCAAAAGCATGATTGGCAAATACAAGCTCCGTCTTCTTATTAACCTGACGACAAGTTCAAAGACAGTTAAACATAGTAGAGGCAGCAATCCATAAAACTTTTCACTTCAAACAATGGAAATTATACAGGGGTCGTGGAACGTAAGAACAAATAGGAGGTTCAATTTACGAACTTCTGAAACCTCCTGACATGGAATGGAGCATGGAATGAACACTTAAAATCCATTTGATATAACTTACAAAAATATCAAAAGAAACAGAGCATGAGCTTTGCCTTTTCATTCAGATTTCTAAAAAAAGCCCTGTGCCGCTCCCACGACACCTGAGCCGCTGCCAACACCCCCACCTCTTCCTCTCTCCATCGCTGCCCACAGCACATGCAACCGGACAAAGCCTGCAAGCGACTGGCAGCAGCGGGATCTCCTGGTCCTCGTGGTGATGGACGCAAGGCAGTTCTTCACGGCAACCATGTCTCAGCTGGTGGTGCTCCAGCACTTAGTGGCGTGTGGCACGTGCGGCTCTTGGGCAGCAAGGCTTGCCTGGCCCACCGTGGAGCATGCTCGCAAGACTGGTTACGACCAAGGTGCTTGGCAGTCTTGGCAGAGCAGCCGTATCCTCTGTAGCATCGGATGGCCTACAGCATGACGCTCATGTGCAGCTTGGGCGGTGGCAAGGCCCTGTTCCGGCGTGGCAGCGGCCTGCTTGCAATCTGACAGCGGCTCTGCCTGTTGTAGACTGTGATCTGCTCGTCAAGGTGATGGCTGTGGCGTGCTAGTTACGTCGTATGGGCTGGCGGCGTGTCATGGCAGCAGATGGCCTACCCGACTGCGGCGCAGGAGTTTGTTGGGAATAGGGATGGAGGCCACTATGGTTGTGTGGATGTAAAAGGCTGGATCTTGCGATGGTGATGGCCTTTAGCTTCATGGTGTCGTGTTTTTGAGGTCGACCGTGGTATGAGACACCCTCTTCTTGGACCGATAAGCTTACAAGGCCGGCGATGGTATGTGATGCCCCTCCACCTCCAGACTGGGTTCGATCCGATTCGGCAGTTGCTACGCTTGGCGTCTGTTGCATTGGCGTCAAGTCATGTCTGTTGCCAGCACGTGCTACGAGAAGTTAAGACAGGTGCTAGGCACGGTGTGTCTTGAGGACGCTTCAAGCCATGCATGTTGTTGCTTGATCAAAGGTGGTGCGATAGTGACTAGAATTGAGGTGGTATGTTACGGCCATTGTTTCCAGTATCTCCTCAAGCGGTATCCGGCTTCAACAGCGAGTATGCGCACTGCGGAGGAAACACAAGATCTCAGGCAATGTCAACACGGCCTTCATCGTGCCCTTGTTTAAGGTGGTGGCACGGCTTTGAGGATGGCAATTCCGAGATCGACCTACAGTTGGACTCAACATCATCAACATACGTGGAGCAATCCCTTCTTGAAGCCTTGTCCTAGGAGTTGTATCTTTTACCATAGGTTAGTCATTAGTAGTAGCCTCATTAAGTTACTACCGCGAGGATTATGGCCTCAAGATTTTTGTTTTGGGGTCAACTTGTTCAGCTTCGATGCCTAGCTTTGCCTCGCTTTGAATAATGAATAACATATGGTTGTGTGCATCAACCAATGCAGACGCAAAGGCAGGGAGTCATCCTCCTTTTCGGATAAAGGAGAACCAGATAATGGCGTAAGGCTTAGTTTAAGCATAGCATGCATCAAGTTGGTAACTTTGAACACGGAGCAAGAATGGAGGGACAAACGCATGAAGAATGACACGAGCAACTGAGCATAGCCATAGATGCTAGATTGCATCTACCGAGCAGTTTAAGTATGCCGACTATAATCTTAATTTCAGTACTACTATATTCAGTTCAGTGTATCTTCAGGAAATGAGAGTCTCAACTAAGAGCAGGTATTATTACCTGCAAGAGTTTTCCCCCAGCAACGAAAGATCGCAATCCCATCGTATCCTGAAAATTGTAAATCCTACCATAAGTACATGTATCCGTAGTTATACAATATCCAAGCAAACTACCTGACAGGTTAATGAATAGCAAAGCAAAAAGGATTTTAGGAAAAAGTACCACCTTATTCTTGAATGTGATCAGGAACTGAGCAGCAGGATCCCTCTTTGTAGCATTTGACACAACATCAAGATACCAGCCACCGCCAGTAACTCTTTCTCTTGAAACATGAAAACCCGAATTATCTCTTGTCCTTAGGGCGACAACAAATCCATCTTTAAGCCTCTCAGTAGGCTTTGTACCAAGCCCTGCGAACTTATGTTCAGAAATTATTTCCATTGGAGATTCAGCAGAAGACCTGAGCTTATTTTTGGAGTCCTCAGGGGATGCAAATCTTGAACTGGAACTTAACACTTGATCCCTGCCACTCATTATGGTATCATCATCTCTACGTGAAGAATAATTACTTCCACTCTCCACAGTTGATAATTCATCCATTTTCTGTTGTGATCTGCGCCGTGCAGGTCTCTTTTTCCCTTTCTTCCCAGATCGGCTGCGTCTTCCTTCTGATCTGGACCCTATGTTTTGGGACTGACCTGAAGCTTCAGGTATTTCAGGCTTGGAGATGGCTCTTCTCTTCTCACTCTCTAGAGTTAGTTGGCTTTCATCTGTCTCCTGTTCATTATCAGCGACTCGCAAAGAGTGCTCATTTCCATGTTTATATAGCCTATCATCAGCTTCACTTATTTCTTCATCTTCATCGGAAATAGCATTGTTTGGAACAAGGCCATCAAAGAAAAAGGATTGTAATATTGCGATTGATTTCTCTCTGATTTCCATCCATACTTCTTCACTGTAGTCTGCACTTCGAGGAAGGATTAGTACATTTGGCATCTCGTGTACCTATTAGCGACCAACAAAAACTTATTTAGTGCTTAATCATTCATTTTATTTGCAATAAAACATGTCTTCTATATATAATCATCACTGTGAAGTAAATAATATAGCAACCATACTAAATGCATAGGCAACAAAAAGTTGCATCGCCGGTGAATCTTTTGGAATGGAACCAACACGCAGGTCGACTGTATAGTATGTGCCTCTATGAAGTAGAAAAGTACTTACAGTTCAAAAACCAAGTTTCCTATCCTATCCTCATTGAGGTCTATAATCATGTTAACACGGAGTACCTTCTATGGGAAAGAAACTGAATGTTTGTGAACTGAAAACTTAGCACGGTGTCATGACGACATATGTCAGAACACGGAAATCTTTCTCTATGAAGAAACTTAATTCTCAAAGAATGTATACTGGAATGAAGAACAGATCAATCTCTAGGATGACATTGTTTGACTATTTCATCTAACTGCCCTCTAAACAAAATTGAATTGTAGCCAGCTCTAAGTTCCATACCCATGCTTCCATCCATTGTGGACCTTCAGCACCATCCAATGCGCAACCCGCTATAGTGCCATCAAGCAAGAGTTGTTTGAGTGCACAGTCATCTATCAGCTGGCAGCTACTGGTATTGACAATGAAAGCTCCTGCAGGACTCGAAATATAGTATATCAGTGTGCGCTATACTATGCACTATGAGAACATGTAAGCATGTGAAAGCCAAAATAGAGACGGAAAAAAGAAAAAAGAAATGGGGATGAAACTATCTTACCAGGTTTGATGTGCTGCAGGCGCTCAGCACTCAGTATGTTTGTCGTATCATTCGTTAGCGCACAGTGGAGTGAAACAAGGTCACTTGCTGCCAATAAATCATTGAGGGTATCCATTCTTCTGGCAGCAGAAGGAAACACAATAGAAGGCCGCTTTGTTTTGCCAGCACCCTTCACGAAATGTTTAACAATCATCAATCAGCATGGTGCTTTAACTCTGTTACATACTTAGAAATGGGTTACAATCTGTTCTATGATTAAGAAACACAATCAAAGCTAAGAAATTCCTTGTGTGAGTGCCAACTTGAGAACATACAAACTGTATTTGAACAGATAGTAGCTAATTTAGGCATAAAAATTTAACACAGAAAATCTAATCTAAGGTGATCATTTTAACATAATTTACTGGCCAGCCAGCTTGTTGTGAATAATAATAAAATGATTTATCAGTTCTCAAGTCTAGGAGATCAGACCACTGACCCTAAAAGGGCATGCAGAATATAAGGAAATTTCGTACAGTTTAATCATCTTTACTGAATCTTATATTCTTATATCAAAGGATTACTAACCAACAAAGACACGCAATGATTTAACTTAAGCACAAAAGGATGGAACGATATTTTTGCAAGATACTTACAAGGCATAACTAGCAGGAGGCTAGAACACCCAAGATGCCAAAGAAACTGATTTTGCATATAAATGATGAAAGAAATGTATTCAATGTCCGAACAATTAGCTAGTACTACTACAATCTCTTAAAAAGTAGCCTAAACTAGCAACATGCACATGACACACGGAAAATCCTAGAATTGCAAAATGAACAGCAGAAAACCAAGTTCAAAAGTGTAGATTCGCAGTAAAAGGATAGCAGATCACAGGAAATAAGCGCACACATAGCGGATCCGGCACCTCGTAGAGCGGATCGAAGTAGAGCACGCTCATGCGGAATGCGAGGCTGCGGGTGGCGAGGCATCGCGCGGCGGCGTTGACGCCGACGATGCCGAGTACGAGCCCACGGCAACGGCGCATGCCGCGGCACAGCGGCTGGACGGAGCCGAGCCACGCCGCGGAGGGCGCGGAGGAGGACGCGTGTCCAGACAGCAGGTGGGTGCGGCGGAGGAGGCCGAGGAAGAGCGCCATGACCGTGTCAGCGACCTCCTCGGCGCGGTTGGCATCAACGTGGACGAGGCGGAGGCCGAGCTCAGCGGCGGCGGCGGCGTCTGCGGCCCGGTCGGGCGATCCCAGGCAGAGCACCAGCTGCCAGGGCCGGAGGCGGCGCTGCGCGGCGCGCGGGAGGAAGGCGAGCGAGGTGAGGAGCACGACCGCGGCGGCCTCGACGTGGCCCGAGGAGAGCGCGGAGAGCGGCGCGTGCTCCACGGCCGCCGCGCCGGCCAGCGCGTCCCGCTCCACCGACGGGTCCTCGAGGCAGTTGAGCGTCACCACCAGCGGCTGCCCGCCGCCGCCGGCGGCGGCGGTCGCCGGCATGGGATGGGCCGGGCCGCGCAACATGTTTGGGCCGCTCGGCTGCAGAGTGGCTTGCGTCTCGAATCAGAACGTGGAGCAGAGCACAGCTGAGTCACTGACCACACTCAACACTGGGGCGTTTTGGACCTTTTGGTGCGCCGTGTCCGCACTGCACGAGCAGAAAGAATACAGTATTTCGGCGGGACGTTTTTCTTTTTTGAAATACTCCTAGAAGCTTTCATTCAAAGGGGCGACAAAGTATATATATCGGACCAAAATAAACTGGAAGTAATAAACAGGTCTAGACAATTTACGCAAATGAGCCTAGATATAAATCTAGAAACACCGTCGGGTCCAACTCCTTCACCGTCCATCGACGAGATTCAAGAGAACCATAAGCAACGCCGCGGGGACAAAACCCCTTGGGGGCGATGATTAGGGTCTCCATCTTGGCATAGCAGACTGGAGGTTGTTTTTCTCGAAGGTATTGAAGCCGACAAAGAAGGTGGGAGCGGTTGCCCTTCGACCATCTTAAATGGCAGTCGAGAGAGCTTCCATGGATGCGCTCCCAAGCCGCATGACCCGCCAAAATGAAGATGGGATCACTGTTGAGGATATAAGCAATTTTCCGATTATATCAATCCAAATATTAACTAAAATCATGACGCATATGATGCTAATGACATACTGAAACTTAGTAGTGTAATCGTGTACTATACATATAGTAGATACTTCTATGCAAATCGCTAGTACAGTAAACAAGTAAATATCTAGGAGAGGTATAAACATATTATACCCGACGGTTGGCCAATTGGCCGAAGCAGAAGCAGCTTCGTCGACGATCCTCTTCTCTGCAGCAGCCTTCTCGATCTCGGCGTCGGTGCTCATGATGACCATGAAGGTGACGCGACAGACGTAGAGGAAGTAGGTGAAGTAGCCGACGTAGTGGATGAAGATTGGCAAGCAGTCGCGTAGGAGACGCTCCCCAAAAACCTAATCGCCCCTCTCCCGTACAGGAAACGGAGAGGCGGGGTTTCGGAGGCCTGCTCTCCCGTCGACCGTGTACGCGGCGGACGGGATGGGATCAACGAGTCACTACAGTGAGATGGAACGACGGTGGCGGCTGTGGGCGGATGGTTCTGTTGTCTCGTATATCTTCGGAGAGGAGCGACCTCTCCTTTTATGCACAGACGCGGGAGACAAAGGGTCCGGGCGAAACGCACGTAATGAATGATCGTTAAGACTGAAAATGCACGTACTTAAGAGCACTTAAGACACGACGTTTCAGCTAGCAATCAATCTCCATTACCGTAGAGCGTTTCGTGACCGTTGACATTTTATTACTGCGTGATAAAAAGAATACATCGGCTCGGCGAGATTCCCGCAACCCGCGGCGCGTCGTGACGTGTCGTGACGAGGCGGGCGGCGGAGGAGGAGGAGCGCGTGTGGCACACAGCTATTCTCCTCATACCTCATACCAACTCATACTAGTAGTAGAGTGACTCAGTATGGGACTAAACTTCCACCACATGCCATGACAACATGGGCCTTAGGGATTTTCAGGAATTGATAATGGGCTAAAAGGCCCAATATTTCAGCAATCCCCCACCAGATCCCAAAGACCCATGAAGTTGTCATCCATTCCAAACACTGTTTTGATATACCAGTATTTTCAGTAGAGACCTGTTAAGGTTGAACTCTACCTAGAGCAATTAGCTACACTCCTTCACAACTAACAATGGACTAGGCCTTGAATTGTCAGTTTGGCGTAAAGTAGTTTCACTAACTGTCTTACCAGTACTAGGTTGTCGAAGGCTGACCCCTCGGGTGGAGCATATTAGTCACTCCAGACCTATTCATAAACTTATTAGAGATCACCCTAATCTCATAGACTGTGACCAGCAGTCAGGTTCATATAGGTGTGTTCCTCCAAAGATCACTCTGTAGGATAGCGTCTTGCTTATGCAAAACTTTGGAACACATTAAGACATACATCAACCTGCCATACAGTTACCGAGAGTATTGCATCTCCAACAGAGTGGGTTAGTAAAGGTTTTACTCTCTTCAGTTAACCACTAGCTTGTTTTCCCAGATCCTAATTCACGGATCTCCGATCACATAGGTTGGGTTACTACCATGGCAACTCATGTGGGTTTCATACCCATCTCCCTCGATGCATTTTCTATCACAACACGTGATAGCCCTTTGGTGAAGGGATCTGCCAGATTCTTAGCCGACTGAATATAATCCAACGCTATAACTCCGGAGTTTCTTAAATGTCTGACATATTTTAATCTCATTCTTATGTGTTTGTTGGACTGCATGTTGTCCTTTGAACTCTTAACCTTAACAATCACTGTTTGGTTATCACAGTTCATTAGGATAGCCGGAACTGGCTTTTCAACCACTGGCAAGTCCATCAAAAGATCTCGAAGCCATCCTGCTTCGACACCAGATGCGTCAATGCTGTTAATTCTGCTTCCATTGTCGATCTCGTCAGGATCGTTTGCTTGCAAGACTTCCAGGAAACAGCACCACCTCCAAGAGTAAACACATACCCTGTTGTGGCTTTCATCTCATCAGCATCAGAGATCCAATTCGCGTCACAGTACCCTTGAAGCACTGACAGGCTTCCGGAATAGTGAAGTCTGTAGTTCTCAGTACCTTTCAAGTAGCGCATAATTCTTTCGACAGCATGCCAATGCACATCACCCGGATTGGAAACAAACCGGCTAAGTTTGCAAACTGCAAACATGATGTCAGGCCTTGTCGCGCTAGGTAGGTACATGAGAGAACCAATTACTTGAGAGTACCTCAGTTGATCCTTAGCTGTGCCATTAAACTTTCGAATTTGCACACTAGGATCATAAGGCGTTGGAGAAGTTTTGCAGTCCGAATACCCAAATCGACTCAAAATCTTCTCAACGTAATGGGATTGCAAAAGTGTTATCCCACCCTCATTATCTCTCAGTAGCTTGATGTTGAGAATAACATCAGCCACACCAAGGTCCTTCATCTCAAAGTTTTGAGATAGAAAATACTTGACCTCCTCAATGACTTTGAAGTTGGTCCCAAAAATCAGTATGTTATCAACATACAAGTACAGTATAACTCCTTCGCCCCCACCATGGCGATAGTATACTTATTTGTCAGCCTCATTAACAACAAAACCAGTAGAGGTTAAAGTTGTATTGAATTTCTCATGCCATTGCTTAGGCGCTTGTTTCAGGCCATATAAAGATTTCAGTAACTTAAATATCTTTCCTTCCTGACCATCTAATACAAAGCCATCTGGCTGTTGCATATAGATTTCCTCGTCTAGCTCTCCATTTAGGAAAGCCGTATTAACATCCATTTGATGGACGAGAAGACCATGCGAGGCCGCCAACGAGAGTAAAACTCGTATGGTGGTCAGCCTGGCAACAGGTGAGTAAGTATCGAAGAAATCTTCCTCTTCTTTCTGGGCATAGCCCTTGGCCACAAGCCTAGCCTTGTGAAGGGAATATGCCCTAGAGGCACTTAATAAACATAGTTTATTGGCAATATCCCAATCGTTCATTATATGTTTTATACCATGCTATAACTGTATTAAGCGGAAACATTAATACAGGTGTGGTAGATAAAGAACCAGGTCCCTAGTAGCCTCTACTAAGACTAGTTTCATTGCGCGATTGATGATCGAGGTTTTCCGATCATAGGGCATGGCGCCGGTCGGCAACGGAAGTCATGTCGTTAGGAGTAACGATGTGATGGACATACCCAGTATTTATAGGACATAGTCATTACGCCTTAAGACCGTGAGATCAACTCTTATTATTATCCCTGAAAGATACTTTGATCGCACCAAACGTCGCATCTTATCTAGTGTGACAATAACGGTGATACTTTTGGGTATCAGAAGGGGGTAGTGGAGACGAGGGGTCAACAGCGGGATTTGTCAGTCCGCATAGCCGGATAGATACTCTAGGGCCCACTCGGTGAGATTATGTCAAATGAGTTTGCAAACATGTGACTAGGTCACCAGCTGACATAATATCATAGACGAGTAGAAGATAGCGATGTCGGTAACGAGATCATGCTAGGTATAGAGATATCTGAGAATGACACTCGGACGTGCTAAGTATCGCTATGGCAAAAGGTTTAGGACTTCACGTTCAGGTTTGATAGATGAAAGTCATTCGTTATATCTCAGGGATTAATTCAGGGGGTCCAGGCCTACGAGTTAGTCGTTGATCATTGAGGAGTCTTGATCATACCTGATATTATATCGAACCGCTAGGGTAACACACTTAAGGGGTTTCGACAAGACAACCGGAAAGGAAGGAGATCACCGGGAGCGTCCCGGGAGAGGTCCGATGGAGATCGGGCAGCGCCGAAAGAGTTTTCGGAGCTAGGAAAAATTATATATATTATGTTTGATATTAATTCGTGTTATTAATATGCAAATATGATTTTATATATTTATTTTCGAATTTATTAAGGCAGATTTCCCTAAATGGGCCTTCCGGACGAAAGAAGGCCCATGGGGGGGAAAACCCTCAAGGGAATTTTGTGGGGGAGGCTTGGCCGGCCTAGGTGGGCCAAATGGGGCCCACCTAGGGCCGGCGCACCTGGTTTGGCCGAACCAGGCAATGGGGGATAGTCCCACATTGCCTGGCTGGCAAGGTTGGCTCCCCCTGGGAGCCTATATAAGAAGGGGCACCCCTGGCCTTTTAATTCACCAATTAATTCCCAATTTCTCTCTCGATCTCGTGGTTCCCTTGACGGAGCCGCGCCGAGTAGAGGAGGGGGGTCTCTTCCACCATAGCCCGCTGCCGCGCTGCTGGTGTTCCGGTCCAAGACTTCCGCTGCTCGTCCTGGACTGGAGCTTCGGAGGCCGTCGTCTCCACCGTATGTGTGCGACTCCCTGCGAGGTGCTGCGCTAGCGGTACTCGGAGGCCTACTTCCTCCACCCGACCTCGGGGTCATCTTCGTCGTCTTCGTCGCGCCGAGTTCTCCGCGACCTAGAGGTCGGCTACGGCGTCTTCATCGTCAACGCTTGTGCGGGAGCGTAATCCCCGCTATTCGGTCTACGAGGGTATGTATTCCGATCTCCGCCGTACTTCTATATCTGCATAGTGTAGATCTTGGCTAGTTTAAGGATATCGTTGCTAGGAAATTTTTTGTTTTCTGCACACGATCCCGTTCAGTGGTATCAGAGCCGATCTATCGTAGATATAGCTGTACGCTGTTAGAACCCGTGTTCTGCACGGGGGCACCGTTCCTGTTATTTGCTACCCTCTAGCGTGCACTTGTGATTCCAGCGGCATCGAGTTGATGAAGCGGCCCGGACCGACTTTACGCGTACACTTACGCGAGACTGGTTCCACTACTGACATACGGCTTGCACCGTATCTGTGGCTGGCGGGTGCCTGTTTCTCTCTCTTTAGTTGGCTTTGCATTTTCAATGGAGGGCCCGAAAGGGATGCTTAAACATGCAATTATTGGATCGTTGTTGTGATCATAAGGTTCGTAGGTATGAAGCGGTTCTATTTACGAAAGCCCCGAGCCACGTAAAATATGCAAAAGATAAAGTAGAAGCGTCTAACTTTATTTTGCAGGGGCTATGTGATATGGTCAAGGTAGGTTTATTAAATTGTTTATAAACTGCGGGCGCCAAGAAGACCATGGCGCAATGGACTATATCACATTGCATTACATTTGATGTTTTGTGTGCATATTATTTTGTGTGATTGTGTGTATAGTATGCATTAGTTACACGGCGGTAGCTGAATAAGATGATCCCTTCAAAATACCACTAGTGTTCTCCCTCCAACGCGCACCACCAAGAAAGTTCTTCGTTATGAGGCAGGCCGTGATGATCGGGTGTCAGACATATCTTCGTTCGCATACGGTGGGTGTAAGCCATGTTGCACAAGCGTCAGCGTGCAGGTTTTTGGTGGCGAGCCTAGCATACTCAGAGGTATGGCCTCGGAACAGGAAGACCGAAAGGTCGAGCACGAGTCACAAAATTGGTGTGGCGGACGATTTTGTCTACTCTTGAAGTTGTGCCGCCGGCTTTGATGATGGGGTGGTACAATGGATGGGGGTCGTGTAATCGCTTAAACGACCAGGAGGGATGTTCGTTTGAGTGGGAGTTCGGATAGTTATTTTCTAAAATACTAGAACTCAGGATATAATGAACAGAGTCTGTTTTGCAAACCTTTGTAGATATTAACCATTGTGATAGCATCTTTTCAAATTAGGCGCATTCCTGCGATTGAGAAACTTAAAAGGTTGGGTCCAAACTTCATAGTTTTATACTTTAGCTTGAGGATACTCCTTGTTTAAACCGTTAGCTCTTTGTGTTACAATACCCGCTAGGAGATAAACCCGGAGATTCCGCTAACAAAAGATAATTTGGATTATCGGATTTTGTGCGGATGATATCATCATAGTCCAGTGTATGCTATGATCTCTGCCATAGAGAACCAACGGTGGGTACGAGTTTTTAGATCGCGAACATATGATATGGTCGCTAAACTCGGGGTACCGGGGTACCTCTATAGTTGGGTTGATGAAGTTTATCAGTACGTTGACTGATTGTCTTCTCAACCAAGATGGAAGAGAATGCACACATTGAGGGAGCACGTGGCGGTCATGCTTAATGACATATGTTCATGATTAATGAACATTGAGACGCCTCGCTCAGCTCAATCACTGGATGACAGACATCGTTGCCAAGTGCAAATCCTCTGTCATAGACTATGTCATGCAAGGGGAATCGTTCACCTTCATGGTTCTTGATTACGGTGGAAGTATCAAGAAGATGAAATAGATCGCCGGAAGTCATCAATGATGATGGTGTATATATGATATACATGTTATGAATGTTTTAGCTAAGCAAGTGCTCGCAGTAGTGACTAAGTCTTGAACTAGTCATGTTTTGTGAAAAACCAGGTTTACTACTTGAGTAGCTTGAAAGGATGAGGCGACATTGCGTGTTGATAACGGCAGTCAAGTTGTTGTGACGGCCATAGACACTCTCCCTCTAGATCTACCATTTGAATAATTTTTTTAGGATCGGGTGTTGGTATGATCGTTATGAGTGTGTCTCCTCTAGCGAGACACTTGTTCATACATGATAGTGACAAATTGGTGTCCTATATTTATGAAGTAATGATCATATGCCGATTTGAATTTAGATGGTAGAAGCTCCCACATTCATAATATTAATGCCAAAGGATACAAACTTAATAAAGACACCACATATGTGTGGCACTACCGTTTAGTCATGTCAATGTTATATGCATTAGCTCCACACTGGATGGACCTACAAGTCCTAAGATTTGATCTTTTGACACTTGCAAAATAACTGTGTCACCGTTTTTGGAAAGCGGGCATGTAACTTATTGATAGTCATACATAGAGATGTATGTGGTTCAATGAAGTAATTGACGGGTAGTGGAGACCTTTATTTCGTGAACTTCACTGAACGTTTTTGAGTATAGCTTGTTGAGAATCGTGCATATGGGTGTATGTGAATCAATGAAGTACTTTAACGTGTAGTGGAAGTCTTTATTTCATAGACTTCATGAATATTCCGAGTAGATATATGGATATCCACTCCAGGGAATGTTAGTCTGAATTTTTGATTCGATCAAACGAAGTTCAGAATGAAGTAGGAAATAAACTTAACAAGAAAATCAAATTCCCGCGATGCAAATCGAGGAATGAAGATTTGAGTTATAATGTTGGCACATCATTGGAAGACTTGTGAGAAGAGTTCCACAAATTACGTCGCATGGAACACCATAGTGTTATGGTGTGTTAGGGCGTCGTAATCGCACCCTATCGGATAGTGTGTGGTAAATAAATCTCTTACCGAATTATTGTGATCATTAGAGTCATATGGTAGAAACGTAAACACTCACGTTAGCAAATAGGTAAACCATTTGAATCCATGGAGACAATGCCATATGAGTAATGGTGTGGCTTTTAGCCTGGATTGTCGTTTCAGCAATTTAGTGTTTCGATGTAATCGAACCTAAAATGGATTAATCTTTGTAGTATACCCTACCTAAAGAGTTAGTTGGGTACATGTCTCACGACATAGGCAAAATCTTTGCCGGGATATACCTTGCGAAAGAAATAGTTTCTTGTCCGAGGGTATAAGTGAGAAAGAAAGTAGAGCAAGACGAAGTTGGTGAACTTCCTCTCCAAACATCAGAGTGACGCAATCGAAAGTGTTTTCGGTGTCAGGCTCCACAGTTTGAAAAAGCTGATGATTCAAAATCATGATGTTCTGAGCTCATACTAAGAGCGTAGGCATACGAGGTTGTGTTCCACACTGTGTGTTACGACAATCTTGTTGTGAAGGTCATATTAATGGAATATGATAGACCTACGAACTACGAAGAAGAGATGGTGAACCTAAGTCCGAGAAATGGCTATGAGTCATTTGTGATCCGAAATAAAATCCATGTACGATTACCAGGTATTGACTTGGGAGATCTTCTTGATGGCATCTAGGATGTTAATAGTATATGGAATTTTATGAGAGAATAGACATTGAGCAGATTCGATTTGTCGTGAAACAATTCCGTTAGACCACATGAGAGTTTGTCTCAAGTGGCGAAGCCTAAATCTATTCTGGGTCGTTTAGCAATTACTATAATTTCGAATGAGAAATTGATAGATGGATGAGAAAACCATGGTTCTTAATAGTGTAATTAAGAATGGTTTGTAATCCTGAGGATGCTAAACATGTGTGCAAACTTCGGTTGTCCATTCATGGGCAGAAGCAAGCATATCGGAGCTGGAATCTTCACTTTGATAATGTGATCAAAAGGATTTTGGAGTTGTCCAAAATAGTTGAAGAAACCTACATTTGCAAAGAAGTGAGTGGGAGCAAAGTAGCTTTCCTTGATCTTATATGCAGAAGGCATATTTGAGTGGGAGCTAAGTAGCTTTTCCTTGATCTTATATGCGGAAGGCATATTTGAGTGGGAGCTAGGTGTCATTTGTGATTCTGTATGTAACGACATATTGAATGACACAGATCCTCTAGTATAGTATAATGGATTATTTAAGTGATTAAATTTTCTATGAAATGAAGTTAGGAGTATTAGGCATCCGATTTATAATTGTATAGATCGTAAGGGGCTTAATAACATTATGTCGGAGTATTTCCTAAGTCAGGATTCTGAAGTGTTTCAGAAAAGGACAAGCGAAGAAAGAGGTTCTTGCTTGTATGACTAGGTAAAAGATTAAGTTAATCTTGGCTTTTTCAGTGATAGAAAATGATGTTCGACATTCTCTATGTATCAGACATAGAGTCTATCAGGCTGAAAGCTCGACTTGGTGTGACCCGAGTTCTTGGTTGAAGAACAGGTTCTAGAGTGATCCTTGTGTGGATCAATGAACAAACGTTAAGTTTATTCTTCAGTATCTATGAGAACTGAAGATAGGTTTTCTAGTAAAGGGTAAGAGTGGAATGGCAACTTGCCGTAAAGCGGTTACGATGATGCAAGTTATTACACTGACCCATACGACTAGAAATCTCATATAGGAGATGTCCTTTATTTTGAAGATAGACATGGTTAGTTTGCGGAGTCGCATATGAATGCACTGTCGCACAATCTACATAGGTATAGAAATATATCGCGACTTTACAAGTAGCAAGTGTGATTGGACTGAGCAGATTTCCGA
The DNA here is from genome assembly GCA_026929855.1 of Poa annua. Taxonomy (NCBI): domain Eukaryota; kingdom Viridiplantae; phylum Streptophyta; class Magnoliopsida; order Poales; family Poaceae; genus Poa; species Poa annua. Next base: position 68,689,838 of record CM049431.1, on the reverse strand, counting down.
GCGTAGGTGGTCCCTTAATAGATCTTTCAGACTTTTAAGGCGCATGCTACGCGAATGCTCGAGTCTCACTCCATCCACTGGGATATATTTCACCGTCATCGTAAGATACGGGTTGATGTCAAACTAGGTGACATAGAAGTGTTGCAAAGCACATATAGGTCTCAATGTGTGAGGTATATTGACTGTATTCCTCTTCCACGAGGCGAGCAGGCACCAAGATGCTATGGGTGTTGAGCTTTTACCAGGTTGTAAACTAGATTAAGTGTTACTCTAGTGCAAGTGGGAGACTGGAGGGAATATGCCCTAGAGGCACTTAATAAACATAGTTTATTGGCAATATCCCAATCGTTCATTATATGTTTTATACCATGCTATAACTGTATTAAGAGGAAACATTAATACAGGTGTGGTAGATAAACAACCAGGTCCCTAGTAGCCTCTACTAAGACTAGTTTCATTGCGCGATTGATGATCGAGGTTTTCCGATCATAGGGCATGGCGCCGGTCGGCAACGGAAGTCATGTCGTTAGGAGTAACGATGTGATGGACATACGTAGTATTTATAGGACATAGTCATTACGCCTTAAGACCGTGAGATCAACTCTTATTGTTATCCCTGAAAGATACTTTGATCGCACCAAACGTCGCATCTTATCTAGTGTGACAATAACGGTGATACTTTTGGGTATCGGAAGGGGGTAGTGGAGACGAGGGGTCAACAGCGGGATTTGTCAGTCCGCATAGCCGGATAGATACTCTAGGGCCCACTCGGTGAGATTATGTCAAATGAGTTTGCAAACATGTGACTAGGTCACCAGCTGACATAATATCATAGACGAGTAGAAGATAGCGATGTCGGTAACGAGATCATGCTAGGTATGGAGATATCTGAGAATGATGCTCGGACACGCTAAGTATCGCCACGACAAAGGGTTTAAGACTATACGTCCAGGTTTGATAGATGAAAGTCATTCGTTATATCTAAGGGTTTAATTCATGGGGTCCAGGCCTACGAGTTAGTCGTTGATCATTGAGGAGTCTTGATCATACCTGATATTATATCGAACCGCTAGGGTAACTGTGGTGACCCAGCGTACCACTGCATGGTGTAGTATGCTATAGTCGTTGACATAGCACCAATGGATCACCGTCCACCAGTGTTACGTCATCAGAGTGGTACAACAGAAACATCGCAGGTCCAAGGCATGACTATAGATTACAAACAGCAAATCCAAAACAACAGATCTTGAGAACCTCCTCGAAACAAAGAGGCAAGGCCCTAATAAAAGAACATCAAATGGAAAATCTCGGAGGAACTAACCTATACTAAGCCTACTTCTAATACGGCTAGGCATGCGATTGCGCTACAGCAACGCCTACAGAGATAGGTTCTATGACTAGGAATCTATCCTATTTTACACTACGCCTTCATTCGTCCTCCGTCTTCCTTCAATTGCTTCAACTCGATGTAGTTGCCTTCTTTGGTATCTTGAGTTTATCCATCTTCAGAGCCTTCATAGCCTAAAGTGCTGCCTTCTTGTGGTTCTTCATGTCTAGCAGGGGTTTAGGAGGCAAGGGTGAGTAACAGCGTTACCCAGCAAGTTCATTGTGCAAGGTGGGAAGTTTGATGCATAAATACAGCCACAGACAATGGATTGTCGTAGGCTAATGCAAGTTTTCGAAAACATTTCTTTAAAAGGTTGCTTTTATTCTGAAGACTATGCTCGTCAGGAGTCACAGGGCTAGGGCTTTGAGGAGCCTCCTTTCCTGCTGCGTTCGTCGTTCCATCCTGGAACGTGGAGTAACATGTCACATTCATACACTCTGCAGAGGTGCGCTGCTTTACCCATAAGAGATCAAGACTTTGTTGCACATCCGGGCGATCTTTCCGTCCACACTTCCTTGGTGTGGGGCCCAGTCAGTAATCCAAGCCAATCACTGCGCCTTTCCACCATCCCCGCACACCCCCCATTACTTCAGTTGCAAGCTAGTGGGAACCATCCCAACCTACAACTTGCTGACTCGTGGGCACCGTCCCAACCTAGTCCTGAAGCCAACCTTCAATAGATGCTAGAAGCCACAACCCAAAGGTGAGGTTATTATCCTGGCCACCTCAAGCTCAGCGGATTTACACACCGCCCGGCTTTGATCTAGTCACCCGTTGGTGTACGAGAGGAAAAGGGTACAGCTGACTTCTCCGTCCCATTCTGAATCTTATGGTTGCGCGTAATATTCGGCGCAAGAATCACTGGCGACATTGGTTGTTAAGTCCTAGGTGATACTTTCCCGTGCAAATGGGACCTCCACCACAACATTCTTACCGTGGTCCCATCTGCCAGCCATATGAGATTACCACCTCACTGGTGGATATCCGTAGTCATATTATTATAAAATAAGTTTTGCCCTTTTTGTGTGTTATGCAATACTAACATTTTGAAAATAGTTTCTTAACAAATACATCAAGAGGACATGAATAAAAGGGATGAACTTGCCTTTCTGACTGCAAGATTATGCAGCCAGGGTCTTTGACATAACATAACTCCAAGAAATCTGGAAACAACATCATTGGTCCGGTAAAGACTAATGTTTAAAGAAGCAGCATGATTAATGCATAAGTATGAGATGCATCGCAAAGTACCCCGTATCTCACTCTCGGAGATTGCGTGTTGTTTGTGTTGGGTGTTTCCATTTAGAGTTGTTTTGTCTTCAAGTTTACTTCACAAGCAAGATGAGTTGTTTAACATTAATGTTCATGTATCATATTAAGCATAAGAGTAAAGTCAAACCACATATAAACATTCAATGGTTGCTTGAAGTTGTGTCCATCTAATGTTGGTGGAAGACATGTATGAACTTTAATTAATCTAGAGATAGGGTAGTATGATCTTTTATGATGGCAAAAAGAATAACTTTTGAAGAACATGAGAATGTAAACAACTGTGAGTGTTATATGAAGTGATTAAGGGAAGTTATATGATTCTTCTTCTTTGTGTGTTTTACCCAAGACTTTGTATTATGAACATACTTTAATTTAATTAGGCCCTTACAACTTAAACTTAGATGTGTTCTTATGAATGAATGGTGTGTTTATTGTAGAATAAAGCAAGTTGCATTGCTACCTTAGTGTTATGAACTTTTAAGTTATTTCCTACTTATTTTACTTAACCAATTATTAATAAACATGAGTTAACTAACACATGGAGTAGGTACTTATTTATACAAAATAAAGCTTAGTATTCTAAAATGTTATTAGTTTTTCATTTCATTTAAATGGTTGCAACATAGTAGTAGAACATCTTTTGTAAGCTTATAACTTTATTTTCACAATTATGACAATAATTCTTATTATTTATCATTTTAGAATAGAATATCATTTTAATATAGATTTAATGAGATAAAATATTTCATATTGTAATATAAATACATTACTAAAGTTAAAGCTATGCAGGTGAGACGATTTAAATGAAGTTTGAAATGCATCCAAAATAGCATTTCAAATAACTTCATATTTAAAAGATTATGTGATTTTAAATTTTATTCCATTTAAGTTTTATTCAAATACAAATAAGAATGATACAAAAATATAGATTTTATTTTTCTGATCATTTTGGTATAAATATTATATTTTTCTGATTTAAAATGAATTAGTTATGAATTTACAAAGTTTATTCAATTTAAATCAATTTCTATAATTATTAAATAAAATTGGGCCCACATGTCATAGTTTTAATAATTACAGAAATGATTTACCTAAAAGAATAAAAGTCTGACAGGATGGTCCCACATGTCATACACTAAACATTTTGGAAAATAATTGAAAGAAATGATTATTTCGGCTGCTGACGTCATCATGACGTCAGCGATGAACTTGCCACGGATTTGAGCACGATTTGCTCGATTCAGTGCAAATTGGAGGGTGGTGTGTGGCGTGGCTGAACGAGTGCATTGCGGGGACTCTAATGGGCGGCGAGGTGGACCATATGGTCATCGGAGTAACCGGCAGCGACCCTTTGCGCGGCGGCGGACGGCGGCCACGGCGGCTGGCTAGAGCAAGGCACGGGACTGATGAAGAGAAGGTCTGTCTGGACCGTATGCTCACCAGGAAGACGCCGGAGCGCTCGGAGAAGAAATAGGATGCCGGACGGCGACGAACTCATCCATGAACGCCGGCGGCCGGAGTTGAAGAAGGCGACGCAATACTCGGCACTCCGAGCTCCTCCGCGCGAACGGCTCGAGGGGAAAAGATAAGGCTTCATGGCGGATCTTCCTAGATGCTCGGCACGGTGAGGGATGGCCGGAATCGACGCCTATCGCCGGCGCACGGCGGCGGCCCGAGAAGCTAGGGTTAGGTTTCCGTGGAGAATAAAGAGAAAAGAGAGAGATGGGGCGAGTGAGGGATGATGTGAGAGATGAGGACGGCTCTTCGGGGTCCTTATCGCCGCGGGAGGGCGAAGGGAAGCGAGGCACGGCAGCGCAGCGGCGACGACACGCTCCTCTGCTTTCTGGCCGGAGGAAGAAGAAAACAGTTTAAAGGTGATTTTGCAGAAAACCCCCTGGATTCTTGAGAAACTACGAAACCAGTGTAAACAGGCCCCTGGTTTATGTTTTTGGATCTGTTTTAGATTCAGAAACTTACAGATAAGTCCTGGGAACTTTATGATTGAGATAAAATGTTTATTTCCTTTATATAATTTTCATTTCTTGATATAATTTTATTGCTAGGTATATTTTGAATTATTTTATCCTTTTAATTGAGTTTGGACATATTTAAGTATTTTCCTTTCATTGAATTTTTTAACTTACACTTGATTAAATTTCTAGGATGCATTTGGGAATATGAGATTATTTCCTTTGCTATCATTTAATTTGGAATTTGTTATTTCCAAATTTTCAATTGATTTGAGATTTTGTTTCAAAGAGTATATGTGAACATGAATATTCCATTTCGTTATATTTTGTTGCTTCCACTAAATCATTTTTATGATGCATTATAACCATGTGGAATTATTTCTATGGCCTTATATATTTATTTCTAATTTGTTTCCATCAACTCCTAAAATGATCTACGTTATGGATTTTAAAATATCGAAATATTGGAGTACACTAATTGGTGGTATGGTGTTTTAAGTATTTCATACCACACCAAATTATGGTTTGATGGAAATAACAAAATGGGTCATTGTGATTCCAAAGAAGAGTTTACACAATGCTTTATGTTAAATCCATGCTAAGCATGAAAGATTGCCAAATGGCTTTTATTTGTGATCCTTAACAAATTAATCATGTGAGAACATGATCAATTGTTTATGAAAGCACACGATAGGAATTCCTGCCTAAGGTTAGGTCTAATGGTGATAAGATGATGTGTTTAGACTTCTTCTCATTCCATCCTCCAGTTAAGATGGAGCAAGAAGGATACATTCTTTCTTGATAGAGTTAATGTATTATGAATATATCTAATAATAGATATATTTGAGTTTGTGAAATGGGTTTCCCTTGAACATATATCAACTAATGCTTCCAGATGATTATTTTTCCATATGTACGAGATTATCTTTTATTGAGAATGAATTCTTGGTTCAACTAATGGATGATTATCCATTAGTGCTCTAGTGGCTCCTCTCTTATATGATTCTTTATTCACATGGTCATGAGAGATGATACATGTGACTCTGAGATATGTATATTGATTATATACACTTATGACTTGGAATTACTTTCTCTTTGGTTATGATCCCCTTGGAGAAACACCATAAATCCATATGTGACTTTACTTTGGCATAGATTCTCTTGAACAAGAAGTAGATATTCAAGACAAGTTCTTCTCGTCATGTATTGAATTTCCAACATCACTTGTCTCACCCTTGTGGTGAGGACAATTCAATTTAACCAAACCAACTTTCTTGGTTGGTGGTATGTGAATGTATGTGTATTTTATGACATCCAAGATCTTGATGTACTAGATGATCTATCCTACTATTCATGTGTATATGGCACTCCATTGTTTGTGCATACCAAAATGAGTTGTCAACAAGGTTGCAAAGCCTGTTATCAACCTATTTCTATATAACACTAACATTGTAATGTCATATCATTTCTAGAGGTATTAACATGGATGGATTAGGATGTAAGAGTTCCAGGTCTTCATGATAGATTGGCATAACACTTCTATGTCCAACAAATGAATGCTTCTCTATGTCTTCTTGTTGTATTTCTTCCCTTCTCGATATCTTCTCTTGTTAATGCCTTCGAGCAGATTAGGAGATAAGAATATATGATGTCTAGATCAAGTAAGAGGATCTGGTTTAAGGTTTAGGTAATTCAGTTTGGTCTCCAAGAATGTCATGGTTTCCATGTACTAGAAATATGTCTAGCACAATTGATAAGAATAGATGATCAGAGAATAACTAAGAATAGTTGTTCTGGTCATTAACTCTTAAATATTGTTTTGATGTAACAAGCTTTATTTCATTTAGGTTTAGCTACTTATCGAATATCTCTCTACCCCAAAATAAGGTGTAAGCCAAGATCATCTCAAAGTTTATAGCGCTCACGTTGATGATCTACTTCAATTCCACCCACGCAAGTGAAACTTCAATCACTTAGTGTTTCAAAAATTAAATGCGCGAAAATTATCCGGATTTTCTGATGCATGAATGCAATGCACACTCTTGTGTCAACTCTATTTCTGGTCCCTAAGTTCTGGGATGTTACAGTCTCCCCTCCTTAAACTAAACTTCGTCCCCGAAGTTCGTACTCTCTTACGTTTTGGATTGAGGATCCATCTTGTATATAAGTTGCACTTCTCGAACTTCATGTTAATTCTTTATGGAGATAATTGGTGTATCCCCAAATCCATATTTTTCCTTGAATCCTCTTTTGACTTAGTACTTTGCTAACTGTCAACTCCTTTGATTCTGTGATTCCTTCTTGGAATATTCCACTTCTAGGCATGTCTTATTGAAAATCTCCTGGGATCAGGCTTTATCAGATCCTTGTTAGTCCCATTAATAACTCTAAGTAACTTTCTTCACGTAATAGCTGATCTACTTTGAAGGTAGTTAAGGTTTTAGGAAGTCTTACTACGGTACAATTTAGTTTTGCTTGAACCAACCTTGGTAATGGCGCTATACATAGTCCACCCAAATATGATTGGACACGATGGTTTACTTTATAAGGTTTACTTAGTCGATTTCCTTTTTCTCGTGTCATCTGGAATCTTCTTAATACACTCATCCTAGTGATGCAAAGCGGTCTTCTGATATGTTTTACTAGGTGATTTTTCCAACACCATTCTTCCGTCATGGTCTCGGTTAGAACCAAGGAATGACCCTTTATTGACAAAAGTAGTTCAACAACTTGGTTTTGTCAATCTCCACTTCAAGTCTACTCCTTACTTCGTTCTGGTAGGAACCTCAACCTGATTTGGGATTACCTTATGGGTTCTATTTTTGTCTGGATTACAGTAAACCTTATGAGAATAAGGCCCAACTGCTCCAAATCTAGGGTTCTTTCTCACATTTACTCCAATTGATCATACTTCCACACTTCTACTTCTTTATTTACTCCCCTCCTTAGATTTTTGTAATGGTTTCCACACTTTGGGTGTACCAACAGGGTCTTAGGTTTGGGATCATGGTCTTTGTATACCTTACATTTACCTTTATCTAATCTTACAAAGGAAATCTACGGTGTACCCACACAATTGTGGATATCCGAGGTAAATTCTCCAAATAATCTTCACGCTAGAAGATCCTTCGTCTCCTCTGATGCCAATACTTCTGGCGAATCCCGGAATTCAGAGTTATACACAACTGTTATGTGCTCTTAGACATGTTAGCCGAGAGTTACTGGGTTACCACTCCCAGGCAGAATTGCACTGCAGGCGTGCCAGGAACACCGGTCACACAAACCCCTCGGAAGACTACCACGCTAATCATAACCAAGAATGCATAACAAAGAATCCTAGAATCGTGTTACCGTCGGACTCGACCTCTGAATTATACGGCAATGCTATGTGTCACTGGTCATGCTACGTAACCAAGGGTCCCTGGGTTTACCAATCCCAGACCGATGCTCATCGGTAGGCGTGCTCGGAATGGATCATCGGCACACAACCCCTCAGTTGCGCCATAACACGGCATAGCCATAACTGCATAACAAAGAGTCCAAGAATCTTAAGTCTTCATCTTCATGCAAGTCTTCATCCTTGTCCTTTAGAACTCGTCTCTTCCTTTCACGAGTTCCTATTCTATCTAGATCTATAACATTAAGCCATAGCTTGGTGATGCAACATGCATTAGCACATCAAGCGAAGCTTCATGACTAGATCTAGTCACACAAAGAATCAATAAAATCCAAGAAATCCAAATGATATGCATACATGCATAAGTAAAGCCTATAACATAGCACTTCGAGTATAATATCTCTCGTACTAAGGCTTGTATAAAGTATTATAGTATGATGCACACATATAGTAGTATATAGGTCTCTACCGTTGTTTGGTAAGGTATAGGGTTCATACTACTCTTCATCTCACTGATTATCCCAGTTGACCACTTGCAACAGGATAAACTATAATAATGGGATCCAAACTAATAGTTATCTTGCACTAATTGTGATCTAGCTTACTGATTATACATGCTACCAATTGTGTTCCATCCATAGACTAACCTCACATAGTCTCTCAAAATTGCTACACAAATTATCATTAGTATATAATACATCCTCATTATCTTACTTAAGTTATCTCTATCTCACATATGTTGATCCTACACACTTTTATCCAAAGTTCCTTAGCAAATTGTCACAATTAACGTTCCTATCATGGTTTAGGAGCTAGACTCACCATGAGACTTTCTTTTATTAAACTACTATCATCATACTCGTCATCCTATGACATACTAGTATTGGCTCACTAAGGATGCTACACCATCATGTAAAGAATCACAAGTGAATCTCACGTGACTTGTAGTCGTGGTTATACTACCTCAGATGCATTCTCTTTACACGATACCACCATCAACACAAATAGGTGCTACTAATTTGGTCCTACTTCACTTCATTAAACACCGGTGGTTATAGGATAAGCTTTACTAGGTCATACATACTAAGGATGAGATATGTACGTATCCGTTAAAGATTACATACGTAACTTTATCTTAGGCCAGATCGGAAATACTTCTTCCAATAAGATATGAAAGGGAATTTTTACTCTAGAGTGATAAGGTTATTCCCAAGTGAATATCCATCACCAGTCCTTTAGAAGTTTGGTTTAGATAAGATGACTACCTATAGTCACTACCCAACCTACAGGTCTCCTTTAGAGGGTTTTAATCCTAGGGTCAAAGCGTTTGCTCTGATACCAGCCGTGGTGACCCAGCATACCACTGCATGGTGTAGTATGCTATAGTCGTTGACATAGCACCAATGGATCACCGTCCACCAGTGTTACGTCATCAGAGTCGTACAACAGAAACATCGCAGGTCCAAGGCATGACTATAGATTACAAACAGCAAATCCAAAACAACAGATCTTGAGAACCTCCTCGAAACAAAGAGGCAAGGCCCTAATAAAAGAACATCAAATGGAAAATCTCGGAGGAACTAACCTATACTAAGACTACTTCTAATACGGCTAGGCATGCGATTGCGCTACAGCAACGCCTACAGAGATAGGTTCTATGACTAGGAATCTATCCTATTTTACACTACGCCTTCATTCGTCCTCCGTCTTCCTTCAATTGCTTCAACTCGATGTAGTTGCCTTCTTTGGTATCTTGAGTTTATCCATCTTCAGAGCCTTCATAGCCTAAAGTGCTGCCTTCTTGTGGTTCTTCATGTCTAGCAGGGGTTTAGGAGGCAAGGGTGAGTAACAACGTTACCCAGCAAGTTCATTGTGCAAGGTGGGAAGTTTGATGCATAAATACAGCCACAGACAATGGATTGTCGTAGGCTAATGCAAGTTTTCGAAAACATTTCTTTAAAAAAGTTGCTTTTATTCTGAAGACTATGCTCGTCAGGAGTCACAGGGCTAGGGCTTTGAGGAGCCTCCTTTCCTGCTGCGTTCGTCGTTCCATCCTGGAACGTGGAGTAACATGTCACATTCATACACTCTGCAGAGGTGCGCTGCTTTACCCATAAGAGATCAAGACTTTGTTGCACATCCGGGCGATCTTCCCGTCCACACTTCCTTGGTGTGGGGCCCAGTCAGTAATCCAAGCCAATCACTGCGCCTTTCCACCATCCCCGCACACCCCCCATTACTTCAGTTGCAAGCTAGTGGGAACCATCCCAACCTACAACTTGCTGACTCGTGGGCACCGTCCCAACCTAGTCCTGAAGCCAACCTTCAATAGATGCTAGAAGCCACAACCTGAAGGTGAGGTTATTATCCTGGCCACCTCAAGCTCAGCGGATTTACACACCGCCCGGCTTTGATCTAGTCACCCGTTGGTGTACGAGAGGAAAAGGGTACAGCTGACTTCTCCGTCCCATTCTGAATCTTATGGTTGCGCGTAATATTCGGCGCAAGAATCACTGGCGACATTGGTTGTTAAGTCCTAGGTGATACTTTCCCGTGCAAATGGGACCTCCACCACAACATTCTTACCGTGGTCCCATCTGCCAGCCATATGAGATTACCACCTCACTGGTGGATATCCGTAGTCATATTATTATAAAATAAGTTTTGCCCTTTTTGTGTGTTATGCAATACTAACATTTTGAAAATAGTTTCTTAACAAATACATCAAGAGGACATGAATAAAAGGGATGAACTTGCCTTTCTGACTGCAAGATTATGCAGCCAGGGTCTTCGACATAACATAACTCCAAGAAATCTGGAAACAACATCATTGGTCCGGTAAAGACTAATGTTTAAAGAAGCAGCATGATTAATGCATAAGTATGAGATGCATCGCAAAGTACCCCGTATCTCACTCTCGGAGATTGCGTGTTGTTTGTGTTGGGTGTTTCCATTTAGAGTTGTTTTGTCTTCAAGTTTACTTCACAAGCAAGATGAGTTGTTTAACATTAATGTTCATGTATCATATTAAGCATAAGAGTAAAGTCAAACCACATATAAACATTCAATGGTTGCTTGAAGTTGTGTCCATCTAATGTTGGTGGAAGACATGTATGAACTTTAATTAATCTAGAGATAGGGTAGTATGATCTTTTATGATGGCAAAAAGAATAACTTTTGAAGAACATGAGAATGTAAACAACTGTGAGTGTTATATGAAGTGATTAAGGGAAGTTATATGATTATTCTTCTTTGTGTGTTTTACCCAAGACTTTGTATTATGAACATACTTTAATTTAATTAGGCCCTTACAACTTAAACTTAGATGTGTTCTTATGAATGAATGGTGTGTTTATTGTATAATAAAACAAGTTGCATTGCTACCTTAGTGTTATGAACTTTTAAGTTATTTCCTACTTATTTTACTTAACCAATTATTAATAAACATGAGTTAACTAACACATGGAGTAGGTACTTATTTATACAAAATAAAGCTTAGTATTCTAAAATGTTATTAGTTTTTCATTTCATTTAAATGGTTGCAACATAGTAGTAGAACATCTTTTGTAAGCTTATAACTTTATTTTCACAATTATGACAATAATTCTTATTATTTATCATTTTAGAATAGAATATCATTTTAATATAGATTTAATGAGATAAAATATTTCATATTGTAATATAAATACATTACTAAAGTTAAAGCTATGCAGGTGAGACGATTTAAATGAAGTTTGAAATGCATCCAAAATAGCATTTCAAATAACTTCATATTTAAAAGATTATGTGATTTTAAATTTTATTCCATTTAAGTTTTATTCAAATACAAATAAGAATGATACAAAAATATAGATTTTATTTTTCTGATCATTTTGGTATAAATATTATATTTTTCTGATTTAAAATGAATTAGTTATGAATTTACAAAGTTTATTCAATTTAAATCAATTTCTATAATTATTAAATAAAATTGGGCCCACATGTCATAGTTTTAATAATTACAGAAATGATTTACCTAAAAGAATAAAAGTCTGACAGGATGGTCCCACATGTCATACACTAAACATTTTGCTGCGCTAGCGGTACTCGGAGGCCTACTTCCTCCACCCGACCTCGGGGTCATCTTCGTTGTCTTCGTCGCGCCGAGTTCTCCGCGACCTAGAGGTCGGCTACGGCGTCTTCATCGTCAACGCTTGTGCGGGAGCGTAATCCCCGCTATTCGGTCTACGAGGGTATGTATTCCGATCTCCGCCGTACTTCTATATCTGCATAGTGTAGATCTTGGCTAGTTTAAGGATATCGTTGCTAGGAAATTTTTTGTTTTCTGCACACGATCCCGTTCACCTTGTACTTTTCAATCGTACCATCGGGGCTAAGCTTCTTTTTGAACACCCACTTACATCCCAACGGTTTACAACCGTAAGGACGTTCAGTAATTTCCCATGTCCCGTTAGCCATGATGGAATCCATCTCGCTACGGACTGCTTCTTTCCAGTAATCAGCATCCGAAGATGCATAAGCCTCTGAAATAGAAGTGGGAGTGTCATCCACAAGGTACACGAGAAAATCGTCGCCAAAGGACTTTGCAGTCCTCTGTCGCTTGCCCCTACCAAGGGTTTCCTCATCATCCTTCTCAGGATTTTCATCATGGGTTTGTTCATAATATTCCATAGGAATGACAGGCTCAGGAGTTTCCTCAGATTCCTGTATAGAAGTGCTTTGCATATCTTTCATAGGAAAAACATCCTCATAGAAAGTAGCATCTTTAGACTCCATAATCGTACCGACCTTCACGTCAGGTACATCAGATTTCACTACCAAGAATCTATAGCCAACGCTATTCTTAGCGTAGCCCAAATTAACACAGTCCACGGTCTTAGGTCCAAGCTTACGCTTTTTGGGGATCGGCACATTGACTTTCGCCAAACAGCCCAAAATACGTATGTATGAGAGTGTTGTCCTCCTCTTCTCCCATTGTTCATAGGGAGTGAGTTCATTATCTTTTGTTGGAACCTTATTCAGCACATGACATGACGTCAATAGCGCCTCCCCCCACCATGCCTTGGATAATCTCGATGTATCTAACATGGCGTTAACCAAATCAGTTAGATTACGGTTTTTCCGTTCGGAAACCCCATTTGACTGGGGAGAATAGGGAGGTGTCCTCTCATGAATAATTCCATGTTCCATATAGAAAGAGTCGAACTCATTAGAGAAGTACTCTCCACCACGATCAGACCGGATGTGTTTAATTTTCTTTTCAAGTTGGTTCTCAACTTCTGCTTTATAGATTTTAAAGTAGTGTAGAGCCTCATCTTTAGTACCTAACAAATATACATAGCAAAATCTAGTGGAATCATCTATCAGTGTCATGAAATATCTCTTTCCACCTTTAGTCAAAACACCATTCATCTCACAAAGATCAGAGTGTATAAGTTCTAACGGTGCCAAGTGTCTTTCCTCCGCAGCCTTATGAGGCTTGCGAGGTTGCTTTGCTTGAACACACGATACACATTTAGAACCTTTGGCTAAAGTTAAAGATGGGATTAAACTTAGTTTTGCTAGCCGCGTCATACAACCAAAACCAATGTGACAAAGACGTGAATGCCAAACTTCTGTTTCATTAACATTCGAATGAATATTGTTCACGACTTTATTACAGAAATCAGCAAGAGAAAAGCCGAACATGCCTCCGCATTCATAACCTTTTCCAACAAATAGTCCATATTTCGTAACAACTACTTTATTAGACTCGAATACCAACTTAAACCCCTCTCTACATAGAAGGGAGCCACTAACGAGATTCTTCTTGATGGCGGGGACATGCTGAACGTTCTTGAGCTGCACGATCCTTCCCGAAGTAAACTTCAGATCGACCGTGCCAACACCAAGAACAGAAGCACTCGCGCCATTCCCCATCAATACGGATCCGTTCCCTGTGACCTGATAAGAAGAAAACAATGAAATGTCAGCACACACATGAGTATTTGCACCAGTATCAATCCACCATTCCTTAGACTGAAAAACTGAAAATACAGTAAATAAATTACCGTACCCGGATGCACCGTTCTCATTGTTGCTCACGATCATGTTGACAGACTTGGGTTCTTGTCCTGGTTTCTTGAACTTCTTCGGGCACTTAGGAGCCCAATGTTCCTCTGAACCACAGGTGTAGCATGCACCTTTCTTCTTATCCTTCTTGAAAGGTTTGTTACCCTTCTTCTTGAAGTCGGTATTCTGTTGGACGACAGTTTTTCCCTTGTGCTTGTGGGAGTTGAAGTTCTTCTGTACCATATTAGCAACAGAAGCAGATTCGCCTTTTCCATGTGAGTCCTTTGCCCTTGAATTCTGCTCAACACTCAGATGGCCAATGACATCCTCAACAGAGAATTCATGCCTCTGATGTTTCAGAGTAGTAGCAAAGTTCCTCCAGGAGTTAGGCAGCTTAGCGATTATGCATCCCGCGACAAACTTGCCCGGTAGCACACACTTCAGAAGCTCAAGCTTCTTAGCGATGCACTGTATCTCATGAGCTTGTTCCAATACAGAACGGTTATCAACCATCTTGTAATCATGGAACTTCTCTATAGTGTACATCTCGCTTCCAGCATCAGTTGCGCCGAATTTAGATTCGAGCGCCTCCCACAAGTCCTTGGCAACCCGCACATGTAAATATGCGTCAACCAACTTATCTCTGATCACGCTCAGAACGGCTCCAATAAAGACGACGGTGGCATCCCTAAACACCTTCTCCTGTTCAGGAGTAATCGTTTCAGTGGGAGTGACACCGGCGACCCAGAACATGTTCATCGCAGTGAGCCATAAGATGGTTTTGATTTGCCAACGCTTAAAATATGTCCCCGTAAACGGGACTGGTTTCAGTGCAGCAACAAAACCATTGACCGAAAATTGCCTACACTTGTTAGGTTTTTGGATTGTTGAGGATATACGCAATTTTCCGATTATATTAATCCAAATATTAACTAAAATCATGACGCATATGATGCTAATGACATACTGAAACTTAGTAGTGTAATCGTGTACTAGACATATAGTAGCTACATCTACGCAAATCGCTAGTACAGTAAACAAGTAAATATATAGGAGAGGTATAAACATATTACTCGACGGTTGGCCAATTGGCCGAAGCGGAAGCAGCTTCGTCGGCGATCCTCTTCTCTGCAGCAGCCTTCTCGATCTCAGCGTCGGTGCTCATGATGACGATGAAGGTGACGCGACAGACGTAGAGGAAGTAGGTGAAGTAGCCGACGTAGTGGATGAAGATTGGCGAGCAGTCGTGTAGGAGACGCTACCCAAAAACCTAATCGCCCCTCTCCCGTACAGGAAACGGAGAGGCGGGGTTTCGGAGGCCTGCTCTCCCGTCGACCGTGTACGCGGCGGACGGGATGGGATCAACGATGGCAACTACAGCGAGATGGAACGACGATGTCGGCTGTGGGCGGATGGTTCTGTTGTCTCGTATATCTTCGGAGAGGAGCGACCTCTCCTTTTATGCACAGACGCGGGAGACAAAGGGTCCGGGCACGCACGTAATCAATGATCGTTAAGACTGAAAACGCACGTACTTAAGAGCACTTAAGACACGACGTTTCAGCTAGCAATCAATCTCCATTACCGCAGAGCGTTTCGTGACCGTTGACATTTTATTCCTGCGTGACAAAAAGAATACATCGGCTCGGCGAGATTCCCGCAACCCGCGGTGCGTCGTGACGTGTCGTGACGAGACGAGGCGAGGCGTGGCGAGGCGGGCGACGGAGGAGGAGGAGCGCGCGTGTGGTACACAGCTATTCTCCTCATACCTCATACCAACTCATACTAGTAGTAGAGTGCCTCAGTATATAAGCTGATGCACATCTCATCCAACTAGCAGTATGGGACTAAATTCACACCACATGCCATGACAACATGGGCCTTAGGGATTTTCAGGAATTGATAATGGGCTAAAAGGCCCAATATTTCAGCAATCACCACATCCCATCTATGGCCAGCAGATCAACAGGGAACAGACACATCAAAGTTGATTCTGCCAAATCCATATATAGTGGTCGCGGTCCACGATGAATCATTGCAACTAAAGGGAATGTACACGCCATCGACGTTGCCCGCGAGCAGCCGGAGCAAGTAGCACTATGGCATCAAGCCATCCGGCACTGAGGACAGAGACACTTTAAGCCTAACCCTAGACCTTTGGTTATGTATAGATCGGTCTCCCCTCCGAGAGGAGCCGGGACGGTATATCGATGAATCTCAAGAAAATGTGGTGGAGAGAGAGGTAGGAAGGAGAAAGAGTTGTCCCTACTAAGTAATTGGTGGGCAAATTGACGATAGTCTATGCCGTTTGCGGGAGTGACGGGACGCGGCTCTTTAAAAATGAGGGGAACTCAATCCGTAAATTACAACATTAAATTAGATTTGATGTACACAATATGCCTCCTCGAAAAAAACAATTTGAGTCCAAGTGAGTTACTTGGTTAGCTACTCGTGAAAGATCAAAGATGAACTCGTGAAGAAGATCTATACTGTTTCATTTGGAAGGGCGAGGAATTTGAAAAACGCCAATGAGGCCATTCCTCAAATTTTGGAAGCCGGAAGCTAGGAGGTCTTGGAATCATGGATCTATAGAGTATAACCGGGCGTGCAAATGAGATGGCCCTGTTTTTAGTGGATTGACATTAGCTGCCCTTGGTTAGTTTGGATCTTGCTGTCACGCAGTAATATAACTTATTCATGCATCCACAACCATAGTACTACATATCAAGCTTGTGTTCTTAGGATTTTAGGATAAGTGCGCCTAGCTACATGCACATAAACACGCACAATGATAGTGTAGTTATTCCTACAGATGAGGAGGTATTTCATGAAATTGGAAAACTAGGTCTGCTGGAAGAGACCACTTCATACATTATTGACATTAATGCATATCAACACATGGAGGATAAGGTCATAAAGGATAATATGGCAAACTACATAAAAAGTGACCAAGGAAAGAAAAATAGTTGCACTGCGGCAACCCTTAAAATCTGCTAGTTCAACGCCATGTATGGGTTATAACGAGCAATTGTAAGGGATTTCAAATAACGACACCTTGCTCAAAACACTGCAGCGGCGGTATAGCACACTGTTATTTTTGTTGAAGGTGACACAAGTCTACCGCCGAAAAGTGCAATTTATTTCTTTAGGCACTGATGCACCAGCGGCAATGAGCCAATGACACACATTTTCTTCTTCTTATTCTTCCTTGTGGAGAAATGACACACATATCTTGTACTCGATAGGCACCATTTTCGTTGCCAATGCATCTGCAAAGCTATAGGCTTTACATAAGCAGGAGTAGGACGGAGGGGAACCCCCCCCCCCCTCCCCTCGCTCCTCTCCTCTCTCCCCTCGTTCCTCTCTCCTTGAGAGTCTCCTGTGGAAGACCGGGCCGATCCCGAGCTCTCTCCGCTGGCTCTGCCGGCCAGAGATGGCAAAGGAAAGGCGTCGGAGTAGATAGTAGGTGTAGATCTAGAGTTCTCGGCAGTTTGCCGGTAGTTTGGAGTAGGGCATCAAATTCTCTTGGCCGGATCTGGTGCAGCCTGTGCTGGTTCCTTCTCCGAGTCGTGCGCTGGTGGTCGGAGGTGATGGAGAGCAGCGTCGCCCCAGGGATCTCCACAAATAAGGTCATCTTCTTCTCTTGCTGGTCTCCGGTTGAAGTTGTTGCTTGGCTGCTCGTCCTTCCTCTTGCTGGCCGTGGAGGTGTGGGGAGGAGGGAGTTTGGCGGCGGGGCTTCTCTTGCTGGAGGCTGGGGGTGGCTTGCCTGTGTTCTGGCGCTCCGGCGTGGTGCCAGCAGGCTGCTGTTCCCCTGCTTCACTGAGCATCGAAGGTTGAAGATGTTGAAGCGGATTCGTGCAGCGGGGCCTTCTAATAAGCGCCGCATATGCCTCCTCTGCGTCGGGAGCTTGTCCGATTTGATTTCCCCGTTGGCCGGTCGTGGTGGCGAGGAGATGGGGATGATCGAGGAGACGAGCATCTGCTATGGAGGGGGTCGGGATTTCTGTGGTACTGCGATTTGGAGAAGAATCTCAGCGGCTCATTTTTGGTCGTCGACTCAAATTGCTGAGAGGCAGCAGCTCCTTGCCTTGTCGCTGGCGTTGCGACAGGCGTTATTCTACCTCCTTCGGAGGCCCTCTGGAGTTCTTGTGATGGCGAGTCTCTCCCATCCCGCACCAAGTGGTTTCGTCCCCGGTGCTTGTGTGTGTGTGGGGGGGGGGGGGGGGGGGGGGGCATTGCTGGAGCTTTCCGTTCGTCGGTGCCGGCGAAGAAGATGGTGGACCTGATTGCGTTCCCCTTTCTTTGTCTAGGGTTTGCTCTGTAAAATCTGAGGACTTGTTTCTTTTTCCAGTTTATGTTGAGTTCCTGTTTGTAAAGTGGGTAGCACCGCTGGGCTTTTAATGCAGTATCCAGGCCCTTCGGGGCCTATCCCTGTTAAAAAAAAAGGAGTACTAGTAGGTAGCTATATCACCAGTTTCCCTTCTCTACTCGACTAAACCAATAGTACCATCACAAAGAACAGGCTGTTGCACTAGTATGAGTTTTTGCACTTTTACTAGTATGAGTTTTTGCACTTTTACAACTTGTTGTATGAAACTGCTTCAACTTTGCAACCTTCGACACATATCAGGTATATCGCTCTACCAACCCCGCGTCGCCCTCCCTGGGCGGCTCGGGGCAAACCCCCAAATCCCCACCGTTGGCGCCCCCATCCACCCTCCCACGCTGCGCCGCCGCCGGAGGGGAGGCCGGCAAGGCCGCGCGCACCCCGAGGAAGGTGGCGGCCGGCGGGTTTTTCTTCAGGCGAGCTCTCCCCGCAAGGATTTGGTGCTGCGGGACAGCGGCGGCTGCCGGCGGCGGGCGCGGCAGCGAGGAAGGTTGCCGGCGGCCATGGCGGCGCACTGTGGTGCGGGGCTGCGCGCGGTGGTGCAGGGCTGCGCGGAGGAGGCGGCGCGGCCGGCTGCCAGCGCGGGCCGTCCGGGCCCGATCTGGGCCGAACGGGCCTCTGCCGCGTCTTGCCCTCTGCGGGGCGGCGAGGGGGTCGGATGGTGCAGCGCTGCTGCAGGAAGGCAAGGTGGCCGGGGCATCGGGCGGGCTGCTGGTTGGGGTCGGGGGCATTGATCCGCTTCTTCCGGCCAGCACCGCGAGGAAGCCGGGGCGGTGGCCCCGGACCGTAGTCGCTGTGAAGGTGCGGCATTGGTGCGGAGGCGGCCACCGTGACAGGAGGCGCGGCCGTTGGTCGAGCTCGGTGGACGGCGGTAGGGCGGCACTACATGTGGTGTCGCTCCCTTGCTTTGCGGTCGGGACGACCTCCTGGCGAAAGCCTTGTTCTGACTTGGTCGGAGCCGGCGACGGCGGCGCTTTTGGGCGTCGTTTTCCCTCTTGGGGGCGTCGCTTTGGAGTGCTTGATCCCACCCGACGTGGGTGGTGCTAAGATTTCCGGGTGAAAGCTTAAGCTCCATCTGGAGCGGGCGGCGACGACGGACGCGTCGTTACCTTGTTGGAGGCGCCGCCTTGGAAGTTCTTAGACCCTCATGGTGTGATCGGCTCGTGGCGCTCGGGGAGGGCGGTTCTGTTGTCAAGGGAGTGGATGACCGGGGTGGCGGCCCCGGACGGTGGCGGTGCGTCGAGACGGCGGTCTCGAGCTCCCACGCTATGATGGTTCCATGAGGCGGGGCCATTGTCTAGCGGGGGTCTAGGTGGCGACCTGGATGAAGACTGCAGGGGCAGATGGTTCGTCGACTTGACTGGATCACCTTCGGGCAATGCAAAGGCTGATCTGGTTGCTACACCGGGGCGGCTGCCCCGGCACAGGTAGTTTTGGTGGCAACCTGGATGAAAACCGTGTGGGCAGAGGGTTTGTCGACCATGACTGGATCACTTTCGGGCCATGCGAAGGTTGATCTGGTTGTTACGCCGGGGTGGCGGCCCCGGAGCTGGTGGTGTGTGTTGTGGCGTTTGTCGACTTATGTCGTGTGGGCGGCGGGTCGCTTCGTTTGTGTTATTCTTTTGTACAGATTGTATGGTTTTGGAACCGGTTTTCCTTATAAACTGGGTCAACTCTTTCTATCTAATCGGTCGGTGGATACGACCACCTTTATACTCAAAAAAAAAACTTTGCAACTTCTTGTACCTCCAATGCTAATACCTCTAAGCAGGAGTACTAGTAGCTAGCTATAGCACCATCGATCTGGATTTGACTAAAATTTTGCCGGTTTCCCTTTTCTACTACTCGACTAAACCACTAGTAACATCACCAACGAACAGGTCTAGCCCAGCGCGGGAATCACGGTGGTTTGATTTGCTTTGCCCGTTCTTATCGTCTCGCCTCGAGCGTGTCCTGCGTGCACCAACGGCTAAAAGCAACATCTAGAAAGTCGGAGAGAGAAGCACACAGACACAGGGGTTCTTTCCCTTTCGTACCATCATCGATCACCGCTCAATTTCTGGCAAATCAAAGCAACTTTTTCAAATCAAGGAGTTCCGGAACCTGAAAAATGTCCCTCACTCGTCCGTTTCAATCGTTGTTTGTACAAGCTAGTAGTATAGATTGCGTAAAGGCGAATGCACCAAGAAATAAATAAACTCACCAAACCCTACTGAAATTAAACCTTGTCCCAATTAATCAAAATGGACGATTGGGATGGATCGACGAAGCTCGAAAACCATCAAGCTAGCATGCACCGCGCAATACCGTGGTTCGTGCCTTCGTGGTTGGGATGAGATGATAGCCCACTTGTCAGCGCATGGAGCTGAGTGCGACTGGTTCCCGTGGGAGCCGTTTCATGCCGTTGCTGCCGTGGGAGTGGGAGACGAGCTGCAGGTCCGGCGTGCGCTCGTAGCCGGAGAAGGCCTCCTCCCAGATCTCGGAGAAGGCGCGGAGGATGAGGTGGTGGTGGTGCGGCGAGTTGAGGGAGAGGAACCGGTGGAGCAGCTCCCGCAGCTCGGCGCCGCCCATGATCTCCTTCTCCACGATCATCAGCAGCATCGACCGCCGGAAGTCGGCCAGCGGGTCGGCCGACTCCTTCACAACGGCCACGCTCTCATCGATCCTCCTGCCGCCTCCGCCCTCGCTCGAGGTCCGCCTGTGCCGCCTGCCCACGCCGACGCCTTCGGCGGCGGCGGCTCCCTGCAGGGAGCGGACGGTGCGCTCGAGTTCGCCGAGCTGGCGCAGGAGCGCGGCCACGCTGGGCGTGCTGCCCACGCTGGTGTCGGCGTCGTCCGTGGAGGAGGCTGAGAATGAGGAGGACGCCGCCGCGGTGGACGCCGTCTTGCCGTTCCCGGCCCTCCTCGTCGCCGTCGTGGCCGTGGACATGGTGGTGGCAGTCGAGGAGCTGTTGGTGGGTGGCGTGGCCATGGGGGACTGCTTCTCGGAGCCGTCTGAGATGGAGACGGACTTGGAGCCTCCGCAGCCGCACATGAAGCCGCGGCCCTTCCTCTTGATGCGCAGCCCGCCACCGGCGCCGCGGCGGCGCAGTATCATCGCCTTCATCGATCGATCGAAAGCCTTCTCCTTTCTCCTTCTCGGTTCGGTTGCGAGCGTGCGGTGCGGGCGCGCGGGGCGAGGAGGCTGTGCGAGTGTCAAGAGCTGCGTGGTGGTGGTGTAGTGGAGTGAAGAGAAAAATGAGAAAACCCACCACGGTTTATAACGAGGTAGCCCTGGCCGCCTTGCAAAAGTCAAACGGCTATATTAGTTTAGTTTTTTGCGTCAGATCTTGGTGAAACGGTCAGATGAAAACTAAGCACGAACTTATCGGTGTTTAACCACGCACCGTACTGTTTGTACTTGTGGCCAATCAAATCGGACTTGGCCGATGAATTGAGACTACCAGCATCACATGGAAAATTCGCTGTAAGACATGATCAGATGAAAAGTATCGTCGAAAAAATATAAAACTTCTAATTATAGACATTGGTCTGTTGTGATTTACTAGTAGTGACGGTGGCGGCAGTGGGGACAGCACCTTCGACAGCCGCGGTGAACTCGGGATCTAGCCATGGCGGGTGCTGCTCGGCCCAGATCTGAGCCCATTTGGGCTCAATCTGGGTTTTGCGGGACTCGGCGGGCTCACGTCCACGAGTCTTCCTGCAGGATGACATCGGCCACCTTGGCTCTGCAGCGTGGCGGCGTCCGGTCGGCGACCGTCCTAGGTGGGTGCGGTGGAGAACGGGGTTCTCCTCCTGGTTGCGATGTCGACCTGTCGGGCCGTGATCTATCGTAGGCCTCACTCAATCGTCATGGTGACCTTCGCGACTTGGTGGTGTCTTCGTTTGAGGTTGAGGAAGCCGGGGCGGCGGCCCTGGAAGGTGGGCTGCACGGTCGTCTTTTCGGCAGGCGGTGGTGGTGGTCGGCTCTTTGGCCGTTTGGACGGCAAGGAGTAGGCGACGGGGGGTCCTGGTGTGTGCGGCGCTTCGGCTTCGTTTGCTCCCAGATCATATTCTGGTGGCCAGACACGACGATTATCAGACACTGTTGTAGGGTCCGAGCGAAAGTTCTGCGCTTCGGCGTCAATGGTGGCGATACCCGCGGGTACCGTATCCCTCTTGGGGGCGCTCTTGTGGTACCCTAGACCTGTTAGGACTCCGGGTGAAAACCCTTGATCATCTTGGTCGCGACGATGGTGGCGCGCTACGTCATTACTCTCTTGGGGCCGGCGTCGTGGAGTTCCATTTGCACGTTATGTTGTCGTCGGTGGCATGTTTGGTTTTCCTTGTACTTTATTTCTTTATTTTTGATCTGCTTTGTAAGAGGTCCCCTCATCACTTTGTATCGTTCAGCCGTGTGGCTTTATTTATAAAGCGGGGTGAAAGCCTGATTCGTAGTGATTTACTAGTAGTACATTTTTAGCAGTCCTTAATTTTTCCTGATGTGTTGGAAAAACTCACCGGATTTGAGTGTGCTTGAAATGATTCTCCCCAGACATTTCCCACACAAGTCGATCGAAGCAATATTTAGAGCTGCTTTAGTAATTGCAATAGAACTTGCGAAATGTTTCTCCACAAACATTCCCGAGTGCATGTACTTTTACAAAGTTAGAAAAAAATAGTAACAAACCACATTTTACCACATATTTCAATGCCGGTGATTATATCATAAACATGGAGATAACAACAATAAATATGTAAATGTCAATCAATTGGACAGTAATATAAAGCTTCTAATTATAGACATTGGTCAGTTGTGACTTACTATATTTTTAGCAGTCCTTAATTTTCATTGATGCATAAAAAATTCACCAAATTTGGGTCTGCTTCAAATGTTTCTCCTCAAACATTCCCTCCACAAGTCGACCTACAGAATATTTAGATCTACTTCAGTGTGATCGCTAAAATTTGTGAAATGTTTCTCCGTATATATTTTTAGCTCGAAGAAAATAATAAATGTGGCAATGTTTTCTAAACAGGCTAGAAACTTCCACGGTCTAAAAAATAGGGATAACAAGTGGAATTTATTCAAGACTTGCATCGATGTGATGAGCTGTTTCCAAAGTAAGATATCCAAATATCTTTTGCATAAACACTTCTTGGTTGATTAATAAAGCATAAAAATATAATTGTTTTTATAATAGTTATATGTTTGCTTAACTATTATATATCAAAGCTACAACATTATATGTATAGTTCTATATATAGATGGTCATTTTGTTTTTATAGCAAGAAAGTTTAGCCTTTTTCTACGAATTTGTTCAAACCTTACATCGTTTGACTTCAATTTTGTGTAGGTACTTGTTTTGTACCCCCTCGGTTTTTAAATCAAGACCACTTCGGTTTTCGTGTAAAAATGACTTAGAATTCTGGTCCATAACATATAAATATATGTCATAAAAATTATATCTTGAGAACAGTTTTCTAAAATGTGCCTCCAATGGTTACTTCTTGTTGCATATTACTCACATTCCTGTATTAGAAAATGGAGGGAGAAACTGATATATCCATGGATTCTTATTGAACTGTATTAGATAATGTACATATGATTGGACCAATCGTTGATAAAGTGAAATCTTCAAAACGACAGATCTTATATTTCTAGACGCAAGGAGTATTTCACAGTTACACACGAATCCACTATTCCTAAATAGTCAGCTTCTAAGATTAGGTATAATTAATTTCGTAGGTTCTATTAACTGCATGCACGTTTCTTACAGCATTGACATTAGCAACGCCTCACAAAGTAGGCATTTCTTAAAGTTGCACAGCTATGCAATTTAATGGAGAGGTGAGTAAAATATCAGCTCTCAACAAGATGGGACAAGCTAGCCGAAAAGCTTAGCTAGGTCTAAGTAATGGTTAAGCAATAAGAAAGTTGCATAATGAATCATGTCCTACAACACTAACAAATCCTGTTTTAATTTGATCGATGGGCCTAGCTAGGAACCATTGATGGGAGATGTCTTTTTGGAATATATAAAAGGAAATGTAGGAGCTTGGTAGAAGCATCGATGGCTGGAGGGATTAGTTTTTGTCCCATTGCATTAGCTGTTGATACATTTACATCACTCCACGGCTGACGGGTCTAGGTAGGGTGTCAACTGTCAATATTGGCATTTGAAAGGTGACGTCCTTGATTAAAAATCAGTACTTCATTAACGCACTGAATTTTCTGTTTAGCCTTGCATGAACAAGACACGTTATATGCGCATGCGTGTGCATGCTTTTCTGTTGACCAATTAACGAAAACACAAATAATTATATGATCCTGACTTCTGATACGTACGTACGGATGCCTGCAAAATACGATTTTTGATCATCCGACATATATCATACATTGTTTATTTATTTTACCATCAATCAATTTAATTCATATATATGGGTATAGTAAAGAAGTGCGGCGAGAAAACTTATCTATGGCAAGATGGTTAGGACGATGGTTGTATCCTCAGTCCACGAGAGTTCAAATCACTGATTTGACGTTGGTGTTTCTCATTTAGGTGAAATATTCTTTCAGTAGGAGACGACGTTCTAGTTGACAGCGAGGCGTCTATGGTGACTTCATCAATTTCAAGACATGATCCGCCGACTCAGTCTCTCGGATGTGCTTATGAGCGCTTGCGTTGTACCGCGTTTCTCAAAAAAAATGCGACATTTTTAGATGCGTTCGTTCAACCAAATTCATACGTGGCAATCCATATCCATGAACAATGTCGCTCGATCTGTTATTACCGGATGGGGTACCATCATCTTATTTAATCGCGCATACAAACTAAAGTTTGAACACCACTAAAAAACCACGTAGTATGTATATACGATGGTACTATATATAGTAGCAATATGATGTTTATGGTTCAACTATGTTTTGTTTATTTACATAGTATGGAAAATCATGTCATCCATCTAATGAAGTACTAATAATCCTATAATATACTCAAGTGGGATGGACAAACCCTAGCTAAATCGTAAGCAGCAAGCAACCCAGGCCAAAAGATGATAAGAAGATTGGAGTGAGCATGCATTATGTGCCGCGATGATTACAAATGTCACCTAAAATGCGGATGAGATCGCATAAACATATGGTTAGCTAGCTCTGCTTACACACGGGTGGTAGACTGGTAGTACGTCTACTCTCGGCAGCTTGGACGTACGTCTACGTAGCGCAGAAAAAGAGCGAGTGGGCGCAATAATGCGGTGTCGGACACTCCAAATCATTTGGCCGGCCGGTTCCATCGGCGATCGACGTCTCTCCTCGCCATTTGGACGGCGCACGGCTGCTCCGCTTTTCCCAGCACGGATGGACGCTTTCCGTGCCCCTTTTTCTCATGCAGAGAGGTCTGTGAGTGTGAGGCCAGGACCGTCTCGCACGCTTTCCGGTCGTGCTCGAGCAACCTGGCCGGCCGCCGTGGTCTGATATCTCAGTCGATCGAGTCTGAAACATGTTTCAGCCTGCACGCATGACACCGTCGGCGCTGAAGAGGGAAACAGGATTTAGGCATGCAGCCAGGGGCGATTCTACCAGCTAACAGGCTCCGCATGACTTGAGCCTACACTCTAATTTTACACAAGTGTTGTCAAATATACTTGCCATACATATTTACCCATGGATGAGATTCAGGCAGTAAGAAGACAAATGAAAGAGTAGGTAACTTGTATTGCTAGTACACAACGAAGTCATTTTTGTCTGAGTGAAAGTTATTTTGAGCCCACCCTCGGCAGTGGAATTGCAGGTAGTTGGGTTTTTTCGCCAGTTTCATCTCCATGTCGATCGGTCTCTTGGCATGCCTACCTTTTCAAACTATAGACGATTAAAAGACTCGGTTAGCAATTCATGTTTTGATTGGACAGAAAATATATACCCAATCGTTGCATGCATGCGAGCGAGTTCAAGATCATGGAGTTAATTAAGATTTGCAACGAAAATTTAAAACAAACTTCGGAGAAAATAATGCTTGATCACGAGAATTTTTTCATTTCTAATAATTTGCAAAGTGTAAAAATTTAAAACAAAATTCGGAGAAAGTAATGCTTGATCATGAGAATTTGTTCATCACCAATAACTTGCAAACTGTGAAAATTTAAAACAAATTTTGGAGAAAATAATGCTTGATCATGGGAATTGTTCATCACTATAATAACTTGCAAAGTGTCCTATTACTAACTATCTAGTACATTAAGAGTTCGACCGGCTACTTGTTGGTCTTACATCTTCTACTTCTTCTTCGAGGCACTTTTGTGTCGTCGTCTTCCTCCTTCAGGTAATCATCCCCATCCTTCTCGCCAGCCTCGTCATCAACATCGTTGTCGTCCTTGGAGTCTGCCTCTTCTGCCAGTGATAGTTTTTTGGTCAAGTCCATATACCAGATGCTAGTCTAGGTAGATACACGAATTAATAACAAAATGCATACTCCCCATAAAATATTTTCGTTCCATAGTATCTAACACAAGGTGTCATCCCGACAAAACATAATTTCAAATTGTGTAATTGACATGACATTTAACATTATGACTTTTGCGACCATAATAAGACAATTAATCACTTATTATTGTAAAATTGCTGCAGCTTGGACAATTATTTAGGTGACACTGAATTTGTACCTTTTTTAGTCAACTGCAAATATATTTGGGAACTAGCTATGGGAAATATTGACGGAGCCAGGATCTGAGTAAACCCCACGCCAAACATTAGCGCTCATACGTTCTCCGAAATTCATCTAAGTCAAAAAAAGAAAACGCTTTGGCTAATTATCAATCGGACTAAGAATTAAATAATGTCAGTCAAGTACCAAGTAGTTGGATTGCGTCGTGATTCGTGATATCCTAGGAATTGCACGTGAGTTGGCAACTGAGAATCCTTAGTTGCTACTAAGGAAAAAAATGTCTAGACAATTAGATTTCACTAGTGGAGTTGGCACGGCTGTGCCGCGCCCGTGCATAAAAAAATAGTTTGTATTTTGCTTTAAAATTTGAATTTAACTTCCTAATCAGTGGAGCATATTACGTGAGCATATATTTAATTCAGTCTACAATTTGGGAGAGTGAAGTTGGATTGTGTGTAAATTTGTATTGTATCGGAAATTCAAATTTGTTGCATTGTATTATTATTCTTTCATATTTTTCTTCGATGGTTGTATTTGGAAGTATAAATTTTCTGTAGTGGATTTTTTATTGATCTTGTCTAAACTTACACCAAATTGAAACGTTCAAATGTCGTTCGAGTGTCCAATAAGTGATTTTTTTTTTGTCAACCTGATAAAATTTTCATATTTATTTGGTGATTATTTGTAAAGATATTATTTTTTTGTAATTAATCTTTTGTTGTTCTTCGTCTAAATTTACACCAAATTAAAACTTTCAAATGTATTGCATTGTGGCAAAAGTAAGTAGGGTTTTTTCTTGCGGGCATTTTGATATTTTTTTCATGTTTTTCTGATTTGTAGTTTTAAAGATATTGAATTAACAAAGAATAAACATTTTCTTTTTTTAAGAGAAAATGGGAGCAGACGCTGACAGCGGGGCCCACCTGCCAGCCGCCCACCG
The DNA here is from genome assembly GCA_026929855.1 of Poa annua. NCBI lineage: Eukaryota > Viridiplantae > Streptophyta > Magnoliopsida > Poales > Poaceae > Poa > Poa annua. The sequence goes on along the minus strand of CM049431.1, from coordinate 68,661,793 downwards.
CTGACGGCAACCCTCGATGTCAGCGGCAGGGAACCTGGCGGCGGCGCTGAGCCCCGGGCGGAGCAGCGGCGAGGTCGCGCGGGGCTGCCACTGCTCATACGTGAGGGAGGAGGAGGCGAGCCGTCCGGGCGGCGGGCGGGACCATATGGTCGCCGGAGCCACCGCCGGCAGCCGAAATCGCGGTGGCGCAGCCGGAGAACGGAGACGGTGATTTCGGGCGATACCGGCCACCCCGGGACTCGTCCGGTGGCCAGGAGGTTGAGGCCGAGGCGGCGCCGCACCCTGCGTTCTTTGATTTGAGGGAGGAGCTCCGTAGCTGCGTCGCGGCATGGAGGCCGCGGCGGCGACCTCGGTCGCGCGGGGGAGAGAGGAAGGAGACGCGCTGACTGTGTGAGGGTGATTTTGCACAAAAGGCCATCGGGTTCATAGAATTGCATCGAGGTCCCTGGACGCGGTATTATTTGGACTGCGGAGCATGATTCCATTATGTCGGATGCTTTTCTGCAAAAACGCGAGGGAGGGCCGGTGCGAGCCGTTGGATCGAGAACATGCGGATTGGATACACTAAAGTGGGCACGTGTCAGCTCCCGATTGGTCAATAATCGGTGAACAGTGACCCGAGCGCTGCCGTCGCGCTGCGCGCCTTTATATATAGTACGATTTGTTATCCGTGTTGGCCTCTTAGGTGTACATGAGTTGTACGCAAGATGCAACCGAGACTTAGTTGGCGTTACCCAATTGAGATTTGTTAAGTCTGAGTTTTATACGTGCCCAAAAACTAGAGAAAGTTTTATGGTACAATTAATGTACAAGTTTTACACACTGTTGAGTGGCTCCATAAATTTGATAAAACTTGTGCTCCTGAATTGAATAGGATGATAAACAATGTTAGATAGGAAGATAAATTTGATCCATAAATTTGACAAATTTAACATAATTCATCGTGTATTACTATAATTGTATGGCATGAAATTGGTAGCAGAGATTATCAGTTCATGCTTCAAGGAGGAAATAATTTGAGAAATCACCTTCTTGGGGACATGTTTTTTTTTTTAGATAATTGGGGGTATGGGTCTTGGAAAACATCAACAGTCGTGGATTGCAGTGGCACGAAGAAATAAGAGACGTTGTAGAATGAGCGTGATTTGTTCGGTAGAGGACGGTCGAGTGGTGTAGCAATTTGCATGTCGGTAGGCTCCTGATCAATCGACCACCAGTGCCACAGCCTGACTACAAGCTATTCTCTCCGTTTTTAAATACATGTTATTTTAATTATTGCACATATTATTTAGATATAGACTAAAGTGAGTGAACATAGATATAGATACTGAAACATGTCTAAATAAATATAGATACAAGTGAATGCGGAAGAAGAGTAAAACATCTTATATTAAAAAACGAAGAAAATATGTTTTATAAAGTAACAATGGGCTGAAATGCTAAGTGCTACTAGTAAGTGCTTGAGAGGCCGGTACAATGGGAAATGCAAATTGGGCCGGTTGGTATTTAACATCCCAGGCCAATCTTAATGGGAAACCGCATAACGCGTGTGCGCTTTTGATTGCCGAGGCGCACGCATATGACCAAGCTGCCCGATGCGTGGATTTTGTAAAATCATTCCACATTTTTTAAAAGTCTATAACTTTCAAATCATGCGGCCGAATCAAAATCGGTTTTCACCATAATGTTTCTTACATCGTGATCTTCAAAACTAGATCTCATATGAACATGTTTTAACATTCATTTTTTGAAAAGCAACTTTAAGGTAAAAACTTGCTTTCACAGAGTATGTTTGTCGATAGATAAAATCTTTCTGTGGATTGTAACATTCTATCACAATTCATACAACACCGAGAGGTTGGCCATTCCTATATAAAAGACAAGTCCCCTCTTAACATACTTGTTTTTATGTTTATGATAGAGAAACAGGTTTCTAGTACAAAGTTACTTTTTCGTGTGAATCTATATCACCAAGTGGTTAGTTGCTTTTGAAAATCATGCTTCTACTGCAATGTTGTTTTTCATCCAAATAAGACAAAGTTGGTCGAGACATGTTTTTCTAGTATCGACATTTCCTTTCGCTCGTAAACATGAATTAAATGTGGGGCCCTTATTTTTTCATCCAAACTTATAATGCAATAACTTCTATCGGCATGCATAGTACCACATGTTCTAATTTCTAAAAGCTACTTGTAATATAAACGTGCTTTTAAAGAGAAAATCTTGTTTCTACTCTAATATTGTTTTTTTTAAAAGCAATTTATTTGCTGAGACATGATTTTCTAGCATATACATTTTCCTTTATCTCATGTTCTGATTTCTAAAAGCAACTTTCATGACAAGAACAAAGTTTGTACAATTGTACTATAAATTTGTCTTTTCTTTTATAGATAATGAATAATGTCAGGATGAGTGGGGATATGTTTTCAAATCCAAACAAATGGTCAAATTTTTGATTTATGAGATACTATCATGCTCATTGGCATGAGACATTCAAAACCATTTCTGTATACTCTGATAAATATTTTTAAAAACAACTTCTAGATAGAAAAACATATTTTTATTATCAACTTGCTTTATAATGACAAATAGTTGCTTTTTGGAAAATAAGTCGCGATGAGCACTACCGTTAAAACCGATTTTGATTTGGACGCTTGGTTTGAAAGTTATATATATATTAAAAATTTAGACTATTCTGCTCTTCCATATCAGTGCGTCTGCGTGTAGGGTGAGAAAATCTTTTCCATTTTTTGCGCGTGCGCTCTAAGCACGAAAAGCGGGCGTGCACTCTGGAGTAGAGTCCAATCTCAATATATGGAAACATATAGATAGGATAATTAATTCTTAAAAAAATATAGAAATGATAATTTGCCAGGCCCCGGTCCATGTACCTGGTTGTATGGCCCCAGCTCCGCCTGGAAATTCGAAAAAACAAAGTTAGAAGCATATCCTTGTGGGAATGGCATCCTTATGTTAGGCATCGTGTAATCGTGTTTGACAGAAATAAATCTTTGTTGTAGGTTACTACGCACACTGATTTCGTACTTGGTACCATTTGCAGCTGCTGGAGCACAAAGAGTTCTCATGACGACATGCACCCAAGTGGGGCGAGGAGCTAAGAAAGCCTTAGGATGAGAACGTAACCTGCACATTTGCCGTTGTCTTAGACTGAATTTTCCTTTATGTCGCATATTTAACAGCTTGTGCCGAACCTTATTCTTTTGTTTCTGAATGTGTGTATGTAGAGACGGTTGTTGTTATTTTACTACTATTGTCTTGATGTGAACTGTTAGCTTATAAAAACTATGTTTATCCAAAAAAAAAAGACACACGAGTTTATGAGGAAGAGATCAAGGCCAAACGTCACCCATTCGGAGGAAAGAGGAAGAGAAGAACTATTTGGCCATCACCGGCTTCACTTTCCCTGTCAATTCCCTCACTCCTTGCTTACGCTCGCCGATCCCAGTCGCTACAACCTTTATTTACAGCTTCCTTCTCCCCTGGGCATCTCAGCCGCCCCTCCACCATTGCTTTTTCTGCCATTCTAATCCCACACACCTCCTCAACACCACCATTATTTCCTTCTATCCGTTAACCCGTTGCATCCTGCCGGCCTCTCTTCACTGAGCATCAACCGGCTGGTATAGTGTTCATCTCTCATATGGGGGACATGTCGAAGGTTCGTGCTTAGCTAGGATTCTCTTCTGAAATATTTACGCGTACCTACATCGCGGTACTTGCGCATGTAAAGCTCGTTGCCTTTCCAGGATCTTGATCTAGTTATGATATTGCTTTAGAATCCATGAACAATTCCTTTTTTTCCTCACTCCCTCTTATGCTCTGCTTTCTTATGTTTACTCGCATATCCTCCTAACTTTCTAGAGCTTCAAATCTTGGTACAGAAAATTGTGGTGAAGCTGGAATTGCACGATAAGAAGGACAAGCAGAAGGCGATGAAGGCCGTTTCGGCGCTCGTCGGTACGAACTATAGAGCTCATTCTGGCTGCTTGATTTCTTTCTTCCTGGTAAATCGAATAGGAAGATAAACTAGAAGCAAGTGTTGTTTTCTTCTATTTCGCGCGCAGGCATCGATGCTGTGTCCATTGACATGGCAACACGCAAGATGACGGTGATCGGCATGGTGGACCCGGTGGACGTGGTGAGCAAGCTGCGCAAGACGTGGGCGGCGTCCATCGACTCGGTCGGCCCGGCCAAGGAGCCGGAGAAGAAGAAAGAGGAGGACGGCAAGAAGGACGGCGCCGCCGACGCGAAGAAGGAAGGCGAAGGAGCCAAGAAGGAAGGCGAGGGGGAGAAGGAGGGCGACGGCAAGGATGAGGCCAAGAAGGACGATGGCGAGAAGAAGCCGACGGAGCAGGAGCTCATTGCCGAGCTCATGAACCAGTACAGATCAGCTTATGCTTATCACAACCCGTATATGAACAACCAGTACGTCGTGCACAGCATGGAGGAGAACCCCAACTCCTGCGCCATCAGCTAGGCAAGTAGGTATGAAACAAAGACGCTGTTCTTGCTCAGTTGCTCTTCTGCCGAATGTCTCGTCTGTATCAGAACTCAGAAGCACCTGTGAGCAGGAAGGACGTGTGTGTATAGAAACTTTGCTATCTGGGACAACTATAACTGTAACGACGTGTGATTACGATTTTGGTTTTGTCAGTATGTATATTAAGAAGGACTGAAGGAGAATATATGCGACCTGAATGTGTATTAATCTACTGATTTGCTGTTTGTGGCATCTAACTGCAAAAAAAATGTCAGTATTGCATTCATAGCTAACACTCTGGTGGTGCTTAAATTAGACAATTAATATTGCTTGGCATAGCTAACCATTTTGGTCTTAAAAAGTGGATCTTAAAATGCCATATAATGTCCTTATTGCGAAAAAGGCCACATAATGCCAACCAAGAAAGAAAGAGTTCTAACTGGCCTCTCCATCTATGACATGACTCATGAGAGTCTGATGAGAGCAAGAATGTTTGTTCGTAAGCAAGACAGTGAAACAAAACAAAGATATGTTAAAAGAAGCAACTAGCAACAAATTGCCCAGCCGACACAATTGACAGATCTCATTCGTGGATAAGCACAGCTAGCCTTCTAAATTTGTTTATTTAGCCCAAGTTGCAACTTCGTAGAGAAAACTACATCATTACATTATCTTTCGTCCAGGATTTTTCCGCTATCTGCAAACAAGAAGGATAGATCCGCCCAAGCAGCATTGGACTACCATCGTCCATCAGACATTAGTGACCTAACTAATGCTGCATTTAGTTAGAACACTCGTTCGGAACCAAATTAAGATTGGTCACTCACACTGTCACATACTACGTTTGCAACGACGTTAATTAAAATTATCCGTAATAGACAGTTTAAACGGCAAGAATTAGGGACACTAACTCAGTCTGGCTTTGGCTTCCGATAACAAGCCAAAGCCAGACTCAACTGCTTATTCCCACAAGAAGCGACACTAATCCATGAGATCACCTGTTCTGGAAGCATCAAGGCCAGACACATCTTTCTGAACTCTGAAGAACAGGGTGGAGATTTTTAGCACGCAACTTGGAAACACCAGAGTGAGTGGTTATCATTTGCCAGGTCCAATTTTATTCAGATAATCACATCCACGGAATAGGGCGCAGGCGTGGCAATGAGGGCCATGAGGAATGTTTTGACCAGAGCCGTTTGTCTTCTTGCCTCGAAGTTTTGTGCCTTAGTGAGTCAGATGACCACGACGTTTCAGGCCTGTATGGTAGTCAGCAGCATAATGCGGAGCTAACATTCTGATCAGCGAAGTTATTCAAACAAATTAGGGAGAGCAGAGCACGCACAAAAATTCGACTATTGTTGCGTAGATCCTAGCACTAGCAATGCCCGGGTTTCCGAATCCGGACTCTAACAAACCTAGCCGCGGATGATTAGTGAGCACGACTATTGCATTGCCACTGAGATATCGTGTTGTCTGTTGGGATGCCTCCAACCTGTCATCTATTTGTCTGAACAGTCATGTCTGCCTTTCTACAAAAAAAACTGCTGCTACAACGTGTATACCCATATAGTTCAAGAAGGCCGTGCCCCGAAGTCGGTCTTCTTTCCTTATAAGGATATAGTGTCATGAGTTTTCAGTCCTGGTGAATTATTTTCGCCAAAAATCTTGACGTTTCCATGGGAATTGCACTAGGAAACCTATCTGCGGATGTGCCTATGCTCCTGCTGTATTTTCTTTAGGGGAGTATTTCTTTTTAGTAGAGGAGTCAGGTACAACTTGGGCTCTATGGGCCATGCACGAGCTCTTATACTCTTGAACGGGAATATCAAGGAATCTGTCATTTTGGCCCATATCACAAGAAGTTGTAGCACGGCCCATCGAATGACAATATACACTTCTCTTTGTTTGTTTATTCAACAAAACCTTTTACCCGGCCGAAGTATAGTTCGACCAGGCAAGCTCAAAAGGATTTATTTAATTTCGTTTTTTCCACTTTTCTTTGTTTTCCATTTTTTTGAAATACACAACACAATGTAAAAAAATCTCCTGAAGTACAAAAGGTGCGTAAATACGAATCAATGAATTATAAGTATACTAAGACACGAAGTGCAAAAAACTAATATATTAAGAACCAAAGTACACAGTAAACTAATCGAAGTCACATAGTAAAAATATGATACAAATTACAATTTACTTTTGTTGTAAGATATTCTTGTAAGGTCTGGGTTTCAGATAATTTATGGCTTACGCCTTTTCCACACAAGAAAAACATAAAGTATGCTAAACCGGAAGTATAAAGTATACTAACCAAAGTTAGCGAAGTAAGAGTTTACTAAAAACAAAATGTACAAACTATACTAAAATCCTCTAAACACAGACAACACTAAACCTTGAAGTAGTGTGAAGTACAAGTATATTAGTTTTAAAAGTTCGACATGAAGTACATTAAAATCTATTATTGGGGTCTAGTTTTGAAATCTCGACACGGAGGATTTAATAGTGAAAACCGCTCGTAATTCAGACAAATGGTACCCAAAAAATTCAATTTAAATATCTGATTTTAGAAAGTAAAAGCGAAAAAATGCATCATGTCGCCCCTCTGTGTACTCCTATCTTATCTCTATCCCCACTTTGTTTCTCTTTGCCACACGTGGTGAGCATGAAAACACCCTGTGGTGCTCCGCGCGGAAGGAGAACGTGAGGCGAGCTCTGGCGACTGGGGAGGCGACGGGGCCTCCCCACCCAGCCCCGCGGTGCCCGCCCATCGTCGGCCGGAGGCGTCCCCCCGGGGTGGAGGGCGCCGGGCGGCGCGCTCGGAGGTGCTTGCCGGGAACCGTTGGGCGGTGCTCGGTGGAGAGGACTCCGGCTCCGAGGGGGAGTTGGATGGAAGGTGCGCAACAACGAGGTCGCCTAAGGTGGTGACGCTCGGAGATTTCCTACGCACGGTCATGGGGACCGACGAGGTCAGCGGGGGGACGGCGGTCGCCATGGCGCAGGCGGAGCTCGGCGAGGGGGCGGTGTCCCCCAAGGAGCCGAAGGAGCAGCTTGTATCGGTGACGAGCGGGGCGCTACCCATGGAGGATTTCCCTCCGCTTCCTGCGCACAAGGGGGCACGGGGGCTCTGGTAGTGGGTGCGCGCGTCGAGTTCTTCGTGGTGGGCGAGGTGACCATCACGGTGGCGGCGCCGGGGACGGAGCCGGCAACGGCAAGGGAGAAGCTAGGGTTTCCGCCAGAGGGGAGCGGGGAGATCGGAGTGAACGGGGTGGAAGCTGGGCTCGGTGGGGATGGGTCGGCCCAACTGCAGCCCGCGAGGCCCAGGTCGGTCTAGGAGGTCGACTCGGTGTTGGTCAAGCCAGATGTGCGACGCGTGGAGGATCGTGCGACTGGGGGAGCTGCAGAGGTAGGGTTCGGTCCGAGGCGTGTTGAGGATCGGCCCTTACTTAACTGGCGCTGGCTGGCGGCTGGCACTTTAGATCGCAAGTTAGGGTTTCCAGCCACTACGAGAGACTTGAAGCGAAATCGAGCCCGTGCGAAGGTCCTCCTCTCCCCATCGCTTCTCTCTGGGCGGGCGGAGCCGGTGCTGGTCGACATGGACCGTGAGAGGCATGGAGCCGATGGTCGGGGGCGCCCTGACTTTGCAGCGGGGATCTGCACAACCATCTGGAGCAGGAACGGGAGCAGCGGGAAGAACAGGAGCGTGAGGAGCATTACCGGTATCAACTCATCAGGCGTAGGGAGTCGGAGAGGCAGGAAGGCCGTTTCCGTTCACCACCGCGGTTTCCACCACGGGGGGAGGGACCCGGTGCGTGAAGGAGGGACCAAGCGCCCACGCTCGGGAGCTTTGGGTGCCTCGGGTTCGGGCAATGCCGCGGTGGCGCCAACTGGGGGCGCGGCTATGCCAAAGGACACCTCGCAGGTCACATGTTACAATTGTGGAGAACAAGGCCACCTCCAGTCGGGTTGCAAGGGGCAAGCCTACTATGTGAAGTGTAAAATCAAAGGCCATGCAACGACAATGTGCACGGCAAGACCCCCGGCTCCCATCTGCGCGGGATTCGGGGCGGCAAACAGAGGGTTCTTTGCTATTCAGGCTTGAGGAAGAAGAGCAGGAGCAGAACCCATCCAATGCAGCGATGGTGGTGCTGGAGTCGGGTAACCTTCCCTGTGATTTGGTTGATTTCGAGTTCAAAGACCTGGTGGAGGAGAAGTGGGACTGGAAAGTCAAACAGCTAGGTCTGAACAAATACTCCCTGGTCTTTCCAACCAAGGAGAGTCTGAGGCTGGCTATCCGTGGGGGAGGGCTATGCCTGCCGTCTTCGGGCTGTAAGGTGGTGGTCACGGAATTGTCGGCGTCTCCAGAGATTGAAGAAACCCTAGAGGAAGTCGTGGTTCTGCTTCATGGGGTGCCTAAGCCCCTCCCGGACGTTCGGATTCTACTGGGATGCACCCAGGAGGTGGGGCTACCTCTTACCGTCGGTGAAGACCAGCTGGCTACGAAGGATGCACCCATCCGTATGCGCTTTGGGTGTCACAAACCAGTGGTGGTGCCTCAATTCATTGTGGTGTTTTTCAACTTGAAAGGCTACAAGATCAAGTTAGAGAGGTCGACAGGCTGCGAGGAGGGGGATATCCCACCGCCCCCACCTCCCCCTAGTAACCGTGACTAGGACGACAATGACAGGGAAAATGAGCAGGAGGATCTCTCGTCCGATGGTGAGGACAAGGAGGAACGCTGCTGGAAGAAAAACAAGTCAGACAGTGGAAAGAAACATCCGGAGGGCAAGGGCAAGTCCTCGGGCCAATCTGGGCAAAAGGACGATCACCAAGCGGTGGTTGGCTCCGTGGTGCTTACGGAGTCGGACTGTGGGGGCGGAGACGAGCTGCCGGGGAGCACTTAGCTGTCCTTCCAGCCCGGGGAATCCTCGCTGGTCAGCGACCACGCGCCCATGTCCCCGGCGCCCACTGTGGAGGTATCGTCGGGCGAGAAGGGGGAGAGGCCCCAACTTCTCATCTCCCCGGAGAAGGCTGCTGAGTTTGCAAGGAATCGCGAGAAGGAGCGCAGAAGCAAGAGTAATTTTGATCGTCCTTCCCGGAGAGAGGGATTTGTTGAGGATGTTGAGGTGGTGGACGCGTCAGAGGAACAACGCATCAAGAACATCCACTCTGAGAGGAGGAGCAAAGACAACCGTGACCGTCCGTCCCTAGCCGAGCGTCTGGACTTTGCGGCGGGGGAGCGGTCGGGTCAGTCGTTCCAGGTGGAGGGGGAGCCCCTTTGTGAGTCTATGCGTGCCATGTCGGCCCCGGTTCTCAGGGCTCCCCGCACGGCTGCGATCCCCTTCGAAGCAAAGAAGAAAAGTGTGAGAGGAAAAGGAAAAACTGTAGGTCCGGTGCTGGAGCGGGCGATCAAGCGGGCAGAAGACAAGAACAACCCAGGTACTTACTTGCTTTCTAGGTTTGCTGTCTTACAAGATTTTTCTGTTGATAGTCTAGTGGAAGTAGCTCAGGACGGTGATGTGTTGTTTGACCCGGCGGGCGGGTCGGCAGCGGAGATGGTCTCGGTGATTCAAGCCAGAGAATTGGTGCAAGCGGATCTCGCGTGCACTAAAGCGAGACTGGAGGCAGAAGAGGCGCGCAAGGAGAAAGAGGAGAAGGACAAACAGAACGCGGAGGCGGAGCCGATGACATCTCAAGGGGAGGTGCCGTTGGCTAGCCCGGGTATGGCTGCAACAACTTTGAACAAGGGGTCCTCGTCATCAAAGAGCAAAGGGCGAGCACAGGTGGTTAGAAAGATCGCAAAGCGTAAACCTAAATCTCCGGCGCCTTCGGGTAGGCGACACCTGACCCGCCAAGCACAGGCTAAGGGGGCAGTGTCTTAATGCGGATCCTATTCTGGAACATAAGAGGGTTTGGCGTGCGGGGGCGCCGAACCCTCCTCAAAGATTACCTCCGAAAACACAACATCGATGTCGTTTTTCTCCAAGAGACCATTAAACAGGAGTTCACAGATGCGGAATTGCAGAGTCTGGAAACCGGGGACAAATTTTTTTGGAGCTGGGTTCCGGCGAATGGGCATTCGGGAGGGATGCTCATGGGGGTGCGGGACAGTATGTTCGAGGTTGGTCAGATTAGCTTAGGCGCCTTTTTTGTCTGTGCGGCAGTGCTTCACAGGCCATCGGGTCTGCTGCTGGAGATCATGGGGATCTACGGCCCGGCTGACCACTCACGCTCTCCTGAATTTCTAGGGGAAATTTCGTCCAAGATTGCGGCTACGTCTAGACCGATCATCCTGGGGGGTGACTTCAACCTTTTACGCTCTCAAGACGATAAGAATAATGACAGAATCAATTGGGCTCGGATCGACCTGTTTAATGAGCATATCGCGCGGTGGTCGCTTCAGGAGTTACCTCGCTCTGGGGCGAGGTATACTTGGACCAACAAACGGTTGAATCCGGTTAGATGCGTACTAGATATGGTGTTTCTCTCGCCGGAGCTGGAACAACTCTTCCCGCTGTGTTCTCTGTCAGCGGAGACTAGCCTGGGGTCAGATCATACACCGTTAATCTTTGACTCTGGGGAGAGGAACCCTAGTTCGCAGCAATAGATTTTTATTCGAATCAGGGTGGTTCAAAGTCGAGGGGTTCTCGACAACGCTGCAGACCAAATGGGGTTGTCTTATGGCTCGGGTGGGTGGCCGAGACATTGTGGATTGGTGGTCCTTCATGAGTGCGAGCCTTCACCAATTTCTTAGAGGCTGGAGCAGGAACCTGGGAAGGGACTCCAAAGCTCAGAAAGCTCTCCTTCTGGAACAGATTAAGGACCTTGACACTCAGGCCGACCTTGACGGTCTGGTTGAAGACGATTGGGCCCTTCGTTATCACCTAGAAGAAGTTGCTCCACATTATAAAGTTAGAGGAGGAGTATTGGAGGCAAAGAGGTAGGGTGAAATGGGCTCTGCAGGGGGAAGCTAATACAGCGTATTTTCATGCGCTGGCTAATGGGAAACGGAGAAGAACCCACATTGCTGCCTTGATGTCCCCCGAGGGCCCTATTACAGCGAAGGCAGAGATTCAGGAGCATGTGTACGACTTCTTTCGTGCTCTGATGGGTGCGTCGGAGCCTAGGATGTGCGGGTTGGCGCCGAATACCTGGGTGGGTAGTTGGCGGGTGACGGAGGTGGAGAACTCATCACCAGCCCTAACCTATTCAGAAGAAGAGCTAGAAACGCTGGTCATGGACATGAAGTCGGACTCGGCACCGGGGCCGGATGGGTTTCCGGCCTTGTTTTTTAAGCAGTGTTGGTCCTTGGTGAAGCACGGGGTGCTACACATTGTCAATGATTTTATCCTGGGTAGGATTGATGTGGCGCGTCTGAACTATGGTGTGTTTTCTCTGATCCCTAAGCTGCAAGGGGCAGATCTTATCTCACAATTCCGCCCCATTGCCCTGATTAGTGTGATCTTTAAGATTGTGTTTAAAGCTTTTGCCGTGAGACTGGATCCGATTGCGCATCGGGTGATCAGTCCGAATCAAACGACGTTCATCAAGGGTAGATTCATTCTAGATGGAGCCCTTGCGTTGCAGGAAATTGTCCATGAACTCAAATCCAAGAAGTTAGGTGGGGTCCTTCTTAAACTGGATTTTGAGAAGGCTTATGATAGGGTAAACTGGGATTTCCTCTCGGAAGTTCTGCTCAAGAAGGGTTTTGACGCAGGATTTGTTCACAAGGTTGCGCAGTTAGTCAGAGGTGGCAAAACTGCAATCTCAATCAATGGGGAAGTAGGCCCTTATTTCTCAAATAAGCGGGGGGTGAGGCAGGGCGACCCTTTATCCCCGCTGCTCTTCAACTTTGTGGCTGAGGGTCTGTCAGCCATGCTATCTGCTGCGGCTGATGCAGGCCATATTCAGGGCGTTGTGCCACATTTGATTCCTGGGGGAGTCACGCATCTACAATACGCAGACGACACACTTATTCTCATTCAAGATGATGAAAGAGCAATCGCGAACTTAAAATTCCTACTGCTCTGTTTCGAGGACATGTCGGGGTTGAAGATTAACTATCATAAGAGTGAGTTTCTTGTGTTGGGAAAACCTAGAGCGCACCGAGAAAGGGTGGCCAATATGCTAAACTGCAAGCTAGGGGCGTTTCCGTTCATCTATTTGGGGATGCCAATCGCTGATAGAAAACTTACTATTGATCAGTGGAACTTCCTGGTCCTACGTTTGGCAAGTAGGGTGGAGCCATGGGTGGGCAGGTTCTTGTCCTCGGGAGGACATTTGATTCTATCCAATTCATGTCTCGCCAACCTCTCCATGTTTGCTATGGGACTGTTTCTCCTCCAGAGTGGAGTGCACAGGAAATTTGACTCGCCTCGGTGCAGGTTCTACTAGGAAGGGGCAGGTCTGAAGCGTAAATATCACTTGGTCAGCTGGCCGGCGGTGTGCCGACCCATATTTTGGGGGTCTAGGGATCCTCAACTCAAGACTCATGAACTCAGCTTGATGCTCAAATGGATGTGGAAGCTTTACCAAAGTGATTCCTCAATTTGGGCACAACTTATTAGGGCAAAATACTTGCCTAGTGATGATATTTTTGCGGCCCCTACAGGGGTAGGGTCGCCTTTCTGGAGAAGCCTCAATAAAATTAAGCACTTGTTTAAAGTGCGGCCAAGGCACTCAATCCGGAACGGGCAGCGTACACAATTTTGGCTAGACAACTGGACATGGGTGCCCCTGCGGGAGCGGTTCCCCCTCGTCTTTGCCATTTGTGAGAACCAACACGTTTCGGTGGCAGAGGTTGCTCGTTCCCAGTTATCCATCCGGCGTACCTTAGATGCGCCGGCCCGAGCCGAATGGAGGGAGTTGGACCAGCTGATTCAACATCTAGCCCTGTCAGAGGGAGCTGCTGTCGTTTCTTGGTCGCTGGAAGAATCGGGAGTGTACTCGGTGTCGTCAATGTATCATAAGCTTGTCCAAGGGGTCTCGGTTGCTCATTTTGAGGATGTTTGGAGGGCCAAACTACCCTTGAAAAATAAGATCTTCTCGTGGCAGTTAATTTTGGACCGTCTTCCGTCCGGGGCCCAGTTGGCTACGAGACATGGCCCTTCTGATGGGTCGTGTGCCCTCTGTGGGGCAGTGGAGGACGCTACTCACTTTTTCTTCAGCTGCTCCCTCGCCAAGTTGGCTTGGAGTGTGCTCCGGTCGGTTTTAGGGTGCCGGTGGTGTCCGGCGAACTTCGCACAATTCTTTGCGATTCTTTCGTCCCTCTCGGGGCAGCATCGTAGGGTGGTGTGGGCCCTGTTTGTTGCACAGAGTTGGGCTCTGTCGGGCATCCGTAATAAACTTGCTATTGAGGGGACTCTCATCAAACACCCCGCTGATCTTATTTTTAAATGTGCTATGTTCTTGCAGTTTTGGTCCCTAAATACAAAGGTGGTCGACAAACCAAGGCTAAGAAGGATGGTGGACCTGCTGAAGGGGTTATATACACAATTTCGACCTCCCTTGCTTGATGGCGCTGCGGGGAGCACTCGTCCACGTGCTGGAAGGAGCTAAGCGCGCGTGGTACTTGGTAGCTTGAGCTCTCTGCTCTCTTGTTCGCTGTCGGGTTTTCTTCTTTGTTCTAGCCCTGTCCTCACCTTGGCAAAAAGCTGATTGCCGCAGCATGTATTATGTCAATACTCTGACTTGCCCTTATTAATTTAAGGTCGGGCACTTGTGCCTTTTATCTAAAAAAACAATTGGCGAGCAGAGAGCATGGAGACGGACCTTTAAAGAATTCTTATTTTTCCGGTGATTTCATCTTGTCTTTCATTTTCCGGGTACCTCCTTTTCTGCGTTGTGCACAATGTCAATTGCCGAATCGACGAGTTTTTTTTAAAATAATACGTTTTTTTGTGCGAAATTGCAAAAATAGCGCGCGCGTATCAATTATTGCAGATCTAGCATCCCGTCGGCACGGGTAATGCCGATCGGCATGGCACATGCAGAAAGGTCCCGGTCGGCGGGACCCGCACCGACGGCTGCATGCGCAGACGCGCGTCAGGCCGGGCCCGCCACTTTCCGACACGGCTGATCCCGACGGCACATATCGGTGCGGCCCATGCCGATCTGGGGCAGGATAAGTGTCGCGCGTCGGCCGGCCTCCTTTCTTCCTCCTCGCGTCGGCCGGCTTCCTCCTCTCAGTTCTTCCTCTCCCCCCACAAATACACTGCCAGATCTTGCCCAAAAATTAAGTTTGATTAGGTTAGATTGTTAGTAAAGGAGAGAGCAGGAGTAGGGCTTGAAGGATCTGTTCATGGAGTAGATATTCGTGGATTCGTTTTGAGAAGAAGAGGTGGAGTATTGGAAGCAATGGAGGCCAAAAAATGTGGATGACAGTGGTGGGAGCTCGTGTTGGGGGAGGAGGTGTGGTGGTGGAGCAGTGGTGGCGGTAGATTGAGGCCGGGAACGGATAAATCGGGATTTTCACGCATCAAGGGTAAACCCTAAGTAATCACTAGATGAATCTTGTTTAGTATTATGTATGAGTTAGTTGTAAAAATTTTGTGTTGGTGGATGTGATAGTTGTAATGTACAAATAGTTTGTCGGTGGATGTATGTTATGTTGTCGGTGGATGTCGGAAAAAAATGTTAGAAGTAGTTTAGATTTATGTTAAACGGATGCGTTAATTTTGTCGGTGGATATATACCGGATGGATGCGTTAATATAGTTGTATAAATAATTTTGTCGGATAGATACGTTAAAAAGTTGTTATATAAATTACTTTGTCCGATGGATGCGTCAGTCGGTGGAGGGTGGTTTTTGTGGCGGTCGATATTTATGGGTGTATGTCGGTTCTTTGTTATTATTTGAGGACGATTAGTAATATTGGTAATATTTTCGGTGGTCGCAATATTTTGTAGCGTATTATTTGACGGAATTAATTTGTTTAGGTAATGGAAGTCGTTGATTTTGTTGTGCACTTCGGCGCCGGTAATGTCCGTGTTACGGAGACTGGGGTTGATCTTAGTGAATTTAACAATATGGTGATGCAGTTGCCAGACCCAGAGAGAGCTAGAATAGCAGCAGTGCAGGAGTTTTTCACTAGAAATTTTGGGTATAATCCTAATATGTTTACGGTTAAGATTCAGTCAGTGTGGTCCAAACCCCGTACAAATATTTTTCGGGAGTTGTTACCGCTGGATCGAACTGGTCAGTGGATAGCTTGGCTAGCATCATGCAAACGTCGAGGCACCAAACCAGAAATCCTACTGATATTTTATCCGAAGCAGAACAATTTAGAACAAGGAGGCGGAGATTTTCAGCATGGAGAGAGCAGTAATGCTACTCATTCAGAAAATGTGAACATTCCTGAACAGTATGAGCCATCACTCAGTGTTGAGTCGGAAGGGCCTCCGCCACTTGGAGAGGCTGATGCGGATGAGTACGAAGGTACTATGCAAGAAGAGATGTTGGCTGAAGATGAGGATGGTGTTGCAGAAGATCTTGATTCAGGTGATGAAGATGTTGGCAATGAGGATGAGGTAGATAACGATGAAGAAGATAATGTTGGAGATGTGCCGCTTCCTGAGTCCTGGAATGTCGACACTTTGCCGATTCCTCACTCGTGGGATCTCGACAAGTCGAATATGACAGCTGTGGATGATGGATATCATCCGACATGGGAGTACCGAAGGAAAAATGTAAGAATCGGAGTCCAGTATAACACAAAGCAAGAGTTGAGGGAAGCCGTGATTGAGTGGGCATTGTCCACGCAAAGGGTTTTCCGTACTGAGGTGTCAAATAGTCGATATTTGACTATGAGCTGCATTAATATTGACTGTCCAGCAAGGGTGCATGCTCACGTACCAAAGTACGACGTGCTTTGGGTGGTTTCAGATGTCGTACCACACACATGTGAGATCTCTAGTACGGTGCCGAACCATCCAAACCTGTCTTCAACTCTCATTGCACGACTCTTGTTCAGTGAGATAGTGCGGAAGAAAGACATGACCGCGAGAAGCATTCAGTTGGCAGTTAAGAGTAGATGGAAATCAAAAATTCTTTATGGGAAGGCTTGGAGAGCGAAGCAGAAGGCTCTAGAAATGAGATTCGGGACATTTTATGATGCTTATGATAATGCTGTCAAAATGGTTTCCACGTTGAGAGAGCGAAATCCTGGTATAGAGGCAACCGTCCAACTAGTAAAAATTCCTGGGCATCCTCAGTTGGCTGTGTTTGGCAGGATGTTCTTCTCATTCGCCATATGCATTGAAGCTTGTAAGTATTGCCGGCCAGTGTTGTGCATCGATGGCACATTTCTCACGGGCAAGTACAAGGGTGTTATACTTACCGCAATAGGTGTGGACGGCAACGGACAAATCGTTCATGTTGCATTTGCCTTTGTTGAGAGTGAGAATTATGATAGCTGGTTATGGTTTCTGAGGCTGTTGAAAAGCGGTGTTGTGAAGGATAGGCTAAATGTATGTATTCTTCATGACAGGCATGCAGGTCTGTTGAAGGCAATCAGGTCACTAGAGCACCTCGCCGATGATGAACAAACTCCGTGGACTGATGTGCAGAGTCGATGGTGCATGAGACATCTGGGTGCTAATTTTTATTCTTGCTTCAAGAGTAAACGTTTTATGAATCTGTTTAAAAGACTTTGCAATGTGAATCAGCAACGGAAGTATGAATTTTTATGGCAGAGGCTCACCGAATTCACGCAGAACCAAGTGAAAGAAAGAAGAGCTGCACAGGCGACGACAGTTGCTGCTCAGGTGGCGGCGGCACAAGCGGCAGTAGCCGAAGATTCAGAACCAGTAGGGTTGTGTGATTTGCCTGGAATTGATCCACCTGGAACAAAGAGGAAGAAAGGAGCACGCATCCCGAATTTTGAAGAATGGATAGAGAAAGAACCGCCTGTGAAATGGTCTTTGTTGCACGATGCACATGGAGAGAGATATGGCATCATGACAACCAACCTTGCGGAGATATATAATTTTGTCCTTCGAGGTAACCGTGGTCTGCCACTTACAGCTCTGGTCGAGGGGATTATGCATGGAACAATGAATTATTTCAGAGATAGACGTGTTGAATCATTGTCAGTGGTACCCTGGCACACCTTACTGTCGCAAGATAAGAACATACATGGAGAAGAAGACACAGAAGGCTCGGTTCCACAACGTGGTTCGAGTAGGTAATGAAGAAGCTAGGTATGAGGTGCGCTTGCCGACAGACAGATTTGGTGATAGCGTTCAGAGAACCCATGAGGTGTTCATTACTGACGGATATCCGCCAACTTGTGAGTGCACATGCAACAAACCCAGACTTCTTCACCTTCCATGCTCTCATGTGTTAGCAGTTTGTGGTCAGTTGGGCTTGCATGCAGCCACATTCGTGTCACCATATTACATGAAGGACGCACTGGTTCAAACATGGACCGGGGAAATGAGAGGTTTCCGACTCGAAGGTAACTTCAACACGGTTGAAGAGGCTAATAGAGAAATCATTCCTCATCCAGCAAACATGCGGACTAGTAGAGGACGACGTCATACACGGCGCATCCGGAATGATATGGATGAGTCTGAAGCAGGTGGTTCCACTCGTCAGTGCCTGCTATGCAATATGTTCGGCCACAAAGAGAAACATTGTACGAAATTCCCCCAAGGAGGCGCAACGGTACGTGGCCGAGGCACCCGAGGAGGAAGGGGAAGAGCAAATCGTGGCTAGTATTGTGTTTTCAATCGTATTTGTAATAATTAAGTACAATGGGACGATGTTGTTTGTTGTAGGGTATATGTTTTAATTCGTATTTGTAATAATTATGTACAATGGGACGATGTTGTTTGTTGAATGGTATCTGTTTTAATTCGTACAATTGTTTAAAGTGGTATTTCTACTAGTATGTTCATGTTGTATAACTTTGCAGATGGCGGGCCGTGCTTTGCTTAGTGCCGATGTTGATTCAAAGCATCGTGCTAAGATATGGGAGTCAGGTGGGCAGCCACATCCTCTGCGTACTCGGACACCATCGATTAACTGGGAGTTGCATCCTGATTGGATTGAACGGTACGTTGGACGTAATAATTTTATATATTGTTTACACTGTCAACGGTTTTATTAACGGACTTCTAACAAAGTTCTTTTAAGTATTTGCAGGTTGACTTGGGCAGGTCTATTACCGCTTGCACGTCTAGTTGAGAGCATCCCCGCAGGATGGGTTCAGCTTCAGCCCGATGAGGTACACGGCGAGCCGAGGCAGATGCACCAGGTTGGCACTACCAAGATCACGATGGACAGGTCACTGCTTAGCTGTTTAGTGGACCGTTGGACTTTTCACTTCCCGTGGGGGGAGATGGCACCGACTCTTCAGGATGTGTCATATTTGTTGGGACTCCCTTTGGCTGGCGCAGTGCTTGGACCTGCAGATCCTCCGCCCGATTGGCATGAGGCCATGCAGGCACGCTTCGCAGGCCTGCATCCTAGGAACCCCATTTTGCCTGAGCACAAACATGGTGTACAGCTGAAGTGGCTTAACAAGTGGCAGGTAAATGTTAATTATGTAGCGAGTTTACTTTCTCCGTGTATACTCCATGACTAACTTATTTAGTTTGCGGTTTCTAGGTACGGGCATACGGCATCCCGGTGGAGCACCTGACTCAGGAGCAGGTTACGCGGAGCCTCGAGGCGTACGTCATCTGGCTACTTGGCAAGGTGATGTTCACTGAGACTCATCAAGACACTATTACTGCCGGGTAGTTCATCCTGGCAGGCACACACACCACCATACACCGGGATGCCATATTCGTACGGTTATGGGGGCGGACCACAGTTCGTTGGAGCATCACACCAGCCGCAGATGGCCAATCTTACGGGCCAGTACTCTCAGCAACTAATGCACGGAGGTTAGAATTTTTAATTTCTCGTACATATATAATTTATATCCAGACAACTCACACTAACATATTATCTTGTGAAGGTGCAGATCAGGTGTACAACTCTCCCCAGTACGACTTGGACACCACTCAGGCATACGCGCCTTCGCCACCGATGCCCACTCAGCAGACACCACCTCCGGAGACAGCCCAGCCAGACGACGAGCATGACGATGCGCCGTTGCAAGGCCGCGGAATGCGGCAACACCAGGCTCCCACGCGTTTGTCACCTTCCGGCCCTCGGCGAAGGAGGACGCGGTACCGTCGTCAGGTCGACGAGGACTGATTCTTTTACGTATCAGAGACATATGTTCGCTCTTTTCCATGTACCGTAAGACCTATGTATAAGACATATGTATGCTACTTCTTTCCCTTGAGGCGCGAAACGGTACAACTACTAATTAATCGATAAGATACAACAAACCTCGATTACATACCGATCACACCACACAACAATAGGAAATGAAGGTACAACTACTAATTAATCGATACTCAAAGAAAGATACAACATAACTCAAATTTAGATTCTACCTATCTCCCATCCATGCAGCCTGCACCATCCGCAGATTTAGCACCCTTGCCCTTTGACGATGATTCAGGCTTCTTTCCCGCACCCTTGCTCGATGTTTCTGCCTTCTTCTCCTTTCCCTTACGCAGTGCTTCAGCCCCCCTTTCCTTTGACGACGGCATGAAATCGTCGTCATCATCGCTGGAGTATACCCAGAGAAAGGAACGACCGTACCTCTCACGTATGTCTTGAGTTCGATGAATCGGCTCATTGGTAACATGCCTATCAAACTTATCCGCAAGCCTCAAGACTTCATCACGGATTTCTTTTGTGGTCCTATACGGAAACCCATCTCGACATAGCCTCGCCCCTAGCAAAGCGAGATGTCTCTCACTACCAACAATTTCTTCAAGTGGAACTTCCCTACCATCTACCTTCAAATAGGTGATAATCTTATCTAGATGCTCGGATGCGGCTATATGAAAGCCGGACACACACTTCTCACAAGGTACAATACACACCATGCTGGCGCTCTTTGAGAGTACCCCGCTTAGACTAGAGTGGTTTTTATAGGACATTTGAGGTGAAAACGGTCGCGAGAAATGGTGGCGGGCGGGAGGAACGGGCGGGAAACGGTGGCGGGAGAATTCTCGCGGGAAACGGTGGCGGGAGAATTTGGGCGGGAAACGATGGCGGGGATGGCCGAAAACGGTGGCGGGAACAAATTCTGTAAGAAACCTTGCCCCACCTCTCTGAGCACATTTCGGCACGGCTCATGCCGATTGGCACGGCTAGTGCCGAAATGTGTTGGCGCACGAGAACTCACGCAAAGACATGCATCCGTCGGCATGGCTACTGCCGACCAAGACTTTTCGGCACGGGTCGTGCCGATCGGCACGACCCACGCCGACCGCGCCCTATTTTTGATATTTTCAGATTCCGCACGCTAGATTCCAAATTTATAATAAAAATTCGTATTATTTAAAAAAAAAACTCCCGAATCGACTACCAAACCCCATCTGCTTCCTTGCACGCAACATATACACATGCTGGATCACGTGCACAGTCTCCCCAAAGCCAGACTCGATCCATCCATCCATACAAAAATTCTCCAAATCCTACAGCTATAGTCACTACCGGTCTCTTGGAATTCAGTCCACCGTCTCTTTCAGCTGGCGACTAACTTCCGTACGCCGAATTGGTTACGCTACGCCGCCACCTAAATCCGGGAATAGTCCGACGACGGCCGGTTCGAGCTTCACACTGACGGCATAGTCAGTTAGTCAGTTGAACGTACAGGTGCAGGATGCGCAAGACCACACGGCCGGGGCTCTGCAGGATTCCGGCGCCTGCTCACCTACACGATCTGCCCGTCTCAGCTTTCCTCCTGGCGCAGCTCACCTACAAGGCGGCCCTCTGTCGAGTGCTTGGCCTCAGATGGGCTCAGGTTACTTGTGAAATCGTAATGTGCATATGCACTGGGACTACCATTGATTTACAGTAGCTTCTCTGACGATATTTCACTTTGTTGGTAAGCTACTACTACTCCATAAGTTTAAAAATGGTTTCGGATCAGATCATACTAGATACAGGGACTTGACTAGTTCCACAAAGAACATGCTCCATCGGCTACGAGGTGTCCCGGCGTCGCGTGCGAGTGTCCGTGGTCCTCTCCCAGTTCTCAATACGAATAAGCCCTGTAGAACGATGCAAATGTTTCCTTTAACTGAGCTTATGTATTTGCCCGCGACCACGTGCATGTGCCATGGTTCAACATAATGCGCGTGTAAATTCGTCAGGCACTCAGGGCAGTGACCACGAAGCACGAACTACTCCTACTCCTGCTCCTACACAGGAGCATCCTGAGTTGCACTGTAAGCTTTTTTTAAAACGGGATCAAAAGATTTGCCCCATATATTAATTAAAAAGAAGAGAGGTGCCCGGTTAATTAGCAGAAAACCGGGTAAAATCTGATACAACAACACAACAAATATAAGCGTCCAACATAGAACCAAACAACCAAGTGCTAACAACCTCGACCACCCTACTACAAGATCACTGACACACAACAAGACTACCTGAAAAAGTCTCAAGAATCAAGCGGAAACTTTCCTTGCGACATCACAAGTGGACCACGAGGAGAAAAATCTCCAAAGAAGCACTCTTCAAGCGCCCCCTCATCAATAGAAACAACCTGTAGCTGAGACGACAAAGAGACAACCGACGCAACCTGAAGCTCGACTAGAGCATCACGAAGCTCAGAACGAAGCAACTCAACCTTCTGAAGGAGTTCCATGCGCAATAGAGCAACATGTGACTCAAAAGTAGAGACGAGAGAGTCTTTGCAACACCCAGATGGGGTCACATCATGTGGAGGACAAACTTGGATGGACGGGGAGCAACTTCGTTGGTAAGGAGCATGAGTGACCGGAGAGCAATCGCCAGCAACCGGAGAAGGGACATGACAAAACCTCTCCTGATGACCAGCGCCACGACAACGAATACATCTAAATGGCCCCCGACATGCTTTGACTTGGTGGACATGCTCCAGGCAACGGAAACACATTCCTCGAGCCCAACGCTTGTAGGCGAGGCAACACTCAAGACCTTCCTTTGATGACTCAATCAGAGGGCCTCGGTTGGAACGGCACCCCCGACCCACATCCACCCAACCTCCGTTGGCTTCGAGAGCTGCAGCTCCCACATGTCGGCGCTGAAGATGGGCCAAGGAGAGGAGGCTCTAACTCTGGTATCTTCTCGTCGTTGTTGTGCCTATCGACTGCCCGTCGAGCTTTTCCTGTAGGGACCGATGGCGGAGTTGACCAAGGAATGGGAATGGAGCCAACATAGAGGCCCAACTCAGTCGATGTTGACGTGACAGGGGAGCTAGGCCGCGTGGCCGCCGCCGCGATAGGGGAGGTCGGACGTGGGGACGACACCGGGGAGCTAAGTCGCGCGGCCGCCGGCGCAATAGAAGAGCTCTAACGCGGGGTCGTCACGTTGGCGACAGGGGAGCTGTGTTGCGGGTCGCCATTGCAGGGATGTTGGATGGCGCAGTCGAGGGGAGCCGTGGCGGCGATCTGAGAGGCCAGGACGCCTCCCGTCTTAGTCTTGGCGCGCATCTCTGAAAGGACAGAGTAGGTTGTCTAGAGGGGGGGGGGGGGTGAATAGGCAACTACAAATTTTCTTTTCTTTTCTTACAATTAAGGTATTGCTCAAATATAAGTTCTCTAGATATGCACTAGATGAACAATCATATATGATGAGCAAGATACAACTAGCAATAGATGATTAGCAAGAGAATAAGCTAGTAAACAAGTAAAGGTAGGTGTAAGGATAACCGCACGGTGACTCGGAGATGTATCCCGAAGTTCACTTCCCAAAAGAAGCTACGTCTCCGTTGGAGCGGTGTGGAGTCACAAGTGATCCCCAAAAGCACGAAGGCCACCGTATTCTCCCTCGAGTTCCTCTTCCAATGAGGATGACCACGAGCCACTATATGATGCCCTTGAGGTCGGCAACAAAACCTTTACAAGGATGAGGCACCCTCCACAACCAAATTGGAGGCTCTCACCAAATCTTCTCGAATCCCAAATCCGCGAAGAACACAAAGCCAAGGCACGCATCCACAACTTAATTGGAGGCTCTTGGCTTGTCCCCGTAGCTCACAAAGCCACGAAGACCACTACTTCCGTCTTGAGTTCCAATGAACACACGAGTAACAAGAACCAAACATTAGGTGGGGGGATTTGAAATTCCTTTAGTGGAAGTGTGGATCTAGCTCACCTCGGGCACTCCTCAAAGTATCAAGGTATTCGGAACAAAGGAGTGACAGATCTATGAGTTTGCAGCTTTTTCAACAATGGTGGAGAGATAGAGATAGAGAGCGAGCGAGCTTGAGCTGAATGGGGAAGATGGCCCTCTTTTATACCCCTCACCAATAAGTGGCCGTTGGTCACATAATTCGTGTCAGTCGGTACTACCGATTGGGAATCGGTACTACCGACCAGTCGGTACTACCGGAGGGGTACCGGGTAACTAAGTAGAAGTGGCAGGAGGTTTCGGTGGCGACAGAGGCTATTCGGTACTACCGGCGGATGCGCCAGTACTACTGATTGAGTCCCCTATCGGTACAACCGGTTAGGTACCGGCAAACTAAGTGAAAATTGCAGGAGGTAGTCAGTGCTGATTGTGCTAATCGGTACTACCGGTAATGGCTGGCCGGTACTACCGATTGGCACAACTAACACTGAGGCTAGGTTTGGGATGGCTGGTGTGTGCATATATGGTTTGTGCATCGTGTTAGAAGAATCAAATCCCCACAAACCTTTTCTGCGGATGAATCTACCAAATGTAAAATAACCTAGAAGATTAAGTCTTCACGCCTCCATGCTTGACGATATGATGATCCAATGTGTATGGTGTATCAACTCAATTATCCCTGCAACGCTTTAGCATACTATTAGTACTCTTATTGTGTTGTTAACAAACATCAAAATAGGATTAGGATAGGGCATGTTCTTTCAAACTCCATAATCTACCCCCGAATGGCTGGATCGGACCTGCGGGAGCGAGGACGGCCGCAACTAGCGTGGCGGTGGAGGGCGGTGTGGCTTGGTGCGCCGTGGGCTTGTGAGCAATGAAACAAACGGTAAGAGCATCTCTGGAGGTGAGCTAAACTCAAGTGGGTCAACTCGGCAGGAGTAGATATGAAATATACAACACCTAAGTTTAAAGTTAAGCAAATGTGAATTTATATTCATATTTAAACTTGACGAACAAGCTTTCTAAGTATTGATGCAATTTTTCTGAGAACCGGGAACTCTGCAGGTACTCATACTTAAATGCCTGTGAGCATACCCTAATTGGTGTAAGGTCGGAGTGAAATTATCCCTCAACTTTTAGAAGAGCCACCAAGTAACTTTTGACAAACAGAAAATGTCCTTCACGTTCTGATATGTCTCAAATGTATCTATACTTTGATGACAATGTGATCTAAATATATGTCTATTCGTTATGTCCAGTTTTGAATTCTGCATATGATGTATATATCTGTATATAACTATATAAATACACTGATTTGGTCATTTAAAAGTATACAAAATAAAAAATGCCGCACCGAAAAGGGCAACAGTGATGCACCCTCGTGCGCCACAGTTAAATATTATCTGTGACACACCTACTGGTGCGTCAGGTGCACCACATATACGATTTAGTCTTCGGTGTGGAGTCCATGGCGCACCGGCCATGCGTCACATATGTTATTTTTGGTGCACCACATAAGTATTTTTCTGGGGTAGTGAGGGGTGCCGATGGTACGATGGCCGTTCTCCTGGAACCCGTATGTTGGGGGATCATAACTCGGTAGACCCACCGCCATAGAAGATAAGCCGGACTGGCAGGAGCCTGAGCTGGATCAAGCATAAAGATATGGGCGGGGTCCCACGTAAGCCGGTGCGTAACGTGTGTCTTGCCCCACAAGCTAATGGAAGGATCCAGATGACTGGAGACCAAATACAAGACGGAGTCCTGATAAGGAAGGCGAAGACTTAGAGGAGTCCGGGTACGATTGTAACTTGGAGCCCGACTTGTACCTCCAGCAAGGTGATCTCCTGGCTCCTAGAGAGATAAACTTTACCAAAACCCAAGTATCACCATTGTAATCACGCGCCGAGTACTCAAAACCCATATCAATAAAGCAGAAGCAGGAAGTTGGTCTTTACCTAAAGACGAGGGGCTGAACCTGGGTAAATACTTATTTCCCCACGCCACGCTAGACAAGCTCCGATGTCAGAAGTTGCCATGCCACTCATCTAAAGTTTCCACCCGGAAACATTTGTCGTGATAATCTCACGACACTGGTGGTAGTGTTTGACCTCACCGGCGATGACGAGGACGAGGACTAGGCGACACCGACGAGTAAGCCCTAGTTTCGGGCTCCTTTTTTATTTTATTTTCTGTTTTTATTTTCAGTCTCATTTTGCAATATAATCTACTAATAAAAATGAGTTAAAAAATATATGTCTGGCCGTTGGGAGAGCGCGTGATCTAACGGCTAGTGGGGAGGACAAATGCCAATTTTGTCTGTGGTCCGACGTAAACAGATCAAATCCGACTAGATTTGATCCAAAATGCGTCGGGCCGTTGTAGATGCCCTTATGCTCTAATTATGTCTCAAACTTGGGATCACCGATCAGGAGGAGAAGGGGCGATGCTTAGGAATCTCTTGTTTTGAAAGAACCATACGCGAATCAGCGAATGTTCTTTGCACCTTGTGACTATCGATCGATCGGTCGGAGTAGAGGAGTCTAATGGCGATGCAAACAATGTCTGAAGAAAGTAACGCCAGCACTCTTCAAGGCTGGCCTTCATTTTACAGTGGAAGCAAAAACAATAGAAATAGGGGGTAGGGCTTGTCCCCATAAACACTTCTCGGTGAGCAGGATATACTATACTGTGTACTGTACATATATGTGGTGTGTCTGTATGGATATGGTCCATGGCTTGAAAAAAGTGCAGAGCGCTGCAAATTTTCTTGGGCTGCCGGGTCGAATTGGAAGGCCCAACCGACGCTGTACCAGTTGGCCGGTGTCAGTGGTGTTAGCCCTGATGGGTTCACCAACCACCAACCCCTGCGCTTTAATGCGCTTCGCCATCAATTCACTCCCCCTCACGCGCCTCGCAGCTCACCTCAGCTGCCTCCTCTTCTACTGTACAGGAGGAGTACCTGCTAGATAGATGGAGGTGGAGGAGTAGCTCCTCTTTTACCACCACCCTCTGCCCATTGCCAACTTCTCCGATCGAGCTGCTAGACCGGCGGTGGCGGCGAACAGATTCTACGTCATACAGATGACAGCGGCGCGGTCGGCGTTGGCGTCGGCCGGCCGTGCGACGAACGAGGCCGTGAGCTTCGTGGTGTTCATGCTGCTGGACGCGCTGGAGGTGCTGCTCTGCCTCGTGTACAAGGTGGCCGACTACGTGGCCGAGGGCGCCTGGCGGCCCTGCTACTGCTCGTCGTCGGCCGAGGCGGCGGCGCCGGGCAAGATCGTCGTGTCCGAGCGCGGCGGGTCCAAGGTGGTCAGCATGCTGTCCTCCACCAAGCTGCACCTCGAGGACATCTCCGACACGCTCTACACGCGCCCGTCCGTGCTCGCCAGCGCCTCGCCGCCCTCCTACTCCCGGTGCACAAGCAGCAGCAACGTCGTGAGGGCGTCCGCCACCACGGTCACCGTGCACTCCGCCATCGTGCAGATCCTGCGTGGCAAGGGCGGCGCCGGCGACGGCGAGCACAAGCCGTACCCCTCGCCGCGCTGGTCCGACTGCCACTGCGCCAACTGCAACCCTGCCGACGCCGACCGGCTCTTCGTCCACGTCGAGGGCCCTCAAGGTACGTACGTTGCTACGTGCCCAGACCGCACCACGATCGATCCGCCATTACCATTAATACGGAAGCAAAAGATTCGTTTGTCTGATCACCACCGTCACTGCATGCATTCGCTCCGTGCAAATTAATCAATTAAAGACGGCGGCGCCACGGAGGAGGACGTGCTGTTCATCCACGGGTTCATCTCGTCGTCGGGGTTCTGGACGGAGACGGTGCTGCCGCACGTAAGCCGGGAGGCGCGCGCGCGGCGGCGGCTTTTCGCCGTGGACCTCCTCGGGTTCGGGCGCAGCCCCAAGCCGGCCGACTCGCTGTACACGCTCCGCGAGCACGTGGAGATGATCGAGCGCTCCGTGATCGAGAGGTACAAGGTGGGGCCGTTCCACATCGTCGCGCACTCGCTCGGCTCCATCCTCGCGCTCGCCCTCGCCGTCAAGTACCCCGCCGCCGTCAAGTCCATCACCCTCGTCGCGCCGGTACGCAACATTACGCCATCGCCATCCGTGACATTCCTTCGTCGCTGTATATATATAACCTTATTAGTATTAAGTTTGGGGTTGATCGGCTGCATGCATTGCAGCCATACTTCCCGGTGCCCAAGGGTGAGATGCCGGGGACGCAGCACGTGCTGCGCGCGGTGGCGCCGCGGCGGGTTTGGCCGGCGATAGCGTTCGGCGCGTCGGTGGCGTGCTGGTACGAGCACCTCGGCCGCACCGTCAGCATCGTGCTCTGCAAGCACCACCGCCTCTGGGAGCTCGCCTTCCGCGTCTTCACCTTGTACAGGTAAGAAAAAGAAACCGTTAACTATCTTCTTCCTCGCGCATCTTGACGACCTCCATCGATCTGGGTGGTTTAGAATTAGCTCAACGACATTTCTTGCTGATCCAATTCGGAATCTGGGATTGGGTGGTTGCGTTGACCAATTGGGAATTTAAGCAAGCACGTACTGTACTGTACGTAGGCGTAGAGGAAGTCGTCATCAATTGGGAATTTAAGCTAGCTCCCGATCGAGCCGAAGCAGAGGTATGTGTAGGGGCATTTATGGATGCCGGTCGGCTGCATCGTCGCTGCATATATGCTGATGTGATGTGGCCGATGGGCGATGAGGATGAGTAAATACCCGACATATGAAGTTATGAACTGAGTTTGACCCAGGTCAATCGTTTGCACTTGGTGTGGCGACATGCGACCATCTACAGTACTGTTTCACCGCTGATCTGCCCAAGATGGACCCGGTCTGATTTGCTCATCTACTTCAATCAACCCCACCTGCAGGGCCGGGCCTAGAATACTGAGAGTGGCCAATTAAAATTATAAAAATATTTTTATGCACGAAAGAAATGATATAAACAAAAAATATGGACTACTAGTCATGTATATGTAAAAATATGTTTTTGAATAATAGTGCAACGACGGGATTTGAACCCTTAACCTAATGTTTTTTCTACCAACCCGATTGAGCTATCCCGACATATCTATCGTTACAAGATACTACATATTTGTTATTTATATTATAGAAAATTCACATATCATTAAGAAAAAAAAATTGGGTATTCAATTGAATACCCTTGACTTGAGGTGGTCCGCCCCTGCCCACCTGCCTTTGAAGCTGCGTAAAATCTTCCAAATCTCCATCAATTTTGTATAAAAAAAATATAACATATTTTTCAATATTAAGCTTTTGAAGTGTGCATAGATTATGTTTGGTTTGCGATTACCCAATTGTGGCCAAAAGAATAAGAAAAATAAGGTCAAACAGACACTAAAATATGGAACATATAGATTATGATAATCCACCACAATGTCAAATGCAGCCATGGGAAAAATGGTATCTGCTCTTTTTTAACCAAGTGTGAGAGCGGCCCGCGGCTTTTTTTTCAAATAGGAGAGGTGTGACACCAAGAAATCACCCGAGACGGCTGGGCGCACATAGGCTGATAGCGGGATTTTCCAACTCCGGAACTTAGGAGCGATATCCGACCGTATCCGACTATCCATACCATACTTTGTAATTGAATCCATTCTATAATTTTATATTGGATATCGGGGACAAGCTATCTTGCTAAGCCTACTGTATCTCAATCCACCTCTTAAGCATGGAAGATAATCCTACCCAATCATGCATCCATGCCTTGCCCCCTATGTTGTATTTCGACTTATTTATCCTGAAAAGTTACCTTGGGAAGGTTTACTTTGCATTGTATTTTGATCTAGTTAGCACATAATGTACGTTGTGTATTGACCAAATCCATCCACCAGTAACTACACACTAGGTGAAAACTATATAGAGTATCTTTGGAGTACTTGCATTTTGGAAACTATAATGTAAGTTGTGTATTGACCAGTCCATCTACCAACAATCCAGCTAAATATTCATGACTGAATATGCTCGTATTCGATTCATAATTTCATATTCATGACAAATATTATCGAACTATCATCATCACACACACTCGCAACGTGCTGCAGGGTGAGGACATACCTGATGGACGGCTTCTTCTGCCACACACACATCGCCTCATGGCACACGCTCCACAACATCATCTGCGGCAGCGCCGGCAAGATCGACAAGTGCCTTGAGGTGGTCCGGGACCAGCTCACCTGCGGCGTCACCGTCTACCACGGCGGCGACGACGAGCTCATCCCCGTGGGATGCAGCTACGCGGTGCAGGCCAAGATCCCGCGCGCCAACGTGAAGGTGGTCGACGGCAGGGACCACGTCACCATCGTCGTCGGCCGCCAGAAGGAGCTCGCCATGGAGCTGGAGGAGATCTGGGATACGAAACGGACGTGACTTGCACGAGTGAGCGCGATCGATAGACGGGGTAAAATGGGACACCTCGGGTTTAGCCGAAGGTTTTGCCTTCGAAGACGAAGACCGGGGCTGCTGATTTGCACGAAATGAACAGAAAATTCCTGAATGCAGCCGGAGGCGCCATGCATCGGGCAAGCTAGCTACAAGGTGGAGAGATGTGAAGAAGATATTACCTTTTTGTTTTCCTTCTCGAGTTTTCATATTGAAGGCTGAGAAAATTCTTGCCTGGTCCTGTGTATAATTGTGATAAACTGATGAATCGTCTCGGTTGCAATCCTTTGGACAGAGAGGGCATGACATGGCCAGATTGTCAATTTCGTCGCCACTCTGTTCCTCTGTTTAGCCCACTTTCCCTTCTTTAAATCGTAAAAATGCACCGTGATATTAAAAAAGGTTAAACCGGCCTCCATCTGTTCATCATCCAGGAATTCACTAGGCTTTGACACTTCACCTCAACTCGTTTTGCTTGATGACACACGCGGACAAGTCATATGCCTTAAAAAAAGGTAAAACATTTTATTGCACCTGCACATTCACTTCACTCCCATGCGGCGATTGCAAGTGGCCGACCTCCAGTCTGGAGTCGATGGAGGAGATAAAATTCTACGGCACCTGCAGAGGTTTGAAAGCAAGCCCGCGGTATCACATTCTGCTCTGCAGCCAGTGATGGCAATGGCGCCCATTATAAATGGTGCGTTTGCGGAACAACCTAGTGACTTCCATGGGTCCAGACCGCCAGACGTCCTCACGGCATAAAACCACTCCCCGTCCTTCTACCTTAGTGCTTAGTACAGTACCTACCGTTCAACTGTTCGATCGATTCTCCATGGCAATAAAGGTTGCATTGTCGACAGCTAGGTGGATTCTGCAGTTGACTAAAGAACATAACGACTCCTTAACGGCAGTGCTATATTTTGTTGCCAATCTTCCCTTGTGGTTTTGTCAGCTTCCTCTCCTGATCAAGAAATTTGTCCAAAATATACAGATGGAGGTGACCTATCTAGCTTTCGAGAAGTTTCGCCAGGTGTTGAGTGTTTTGCACCCTTCGGGGTCGGTGAATGTTTTACTTCGTTGGGAGTAATCCGCGTGTGGGTTTCTCTGCTTTGCGTGGGTTTGTAATGTCCAATGTTTCTCTTCTTCTATAATGAATAGGCAGAGATCCTGCTAGGTTTTCGCTAAAAAACTATGTTTGTTTCACTTAGTTTGAATTTTATCATAAGTTTCTCAACTGAGGTGTAATTGAGATAACTAGCTTAGGAGAGCAAATTTGCTGGAGTTTGGCCACATATAAACGGATTTAGGAGAGCAAATTTGCAGAAAAGGGTAGTTTTAAAGAAAGATTTGGAGCAAACATGGGTCTAGGTTGATCACCGGCGAGGTCGCCGCAGAAAAGGAGGGTTTAGGTGTAGGTCTGGTCGGGCTCACGGGTGGAGAGAATCTGGTTTGGTCGACCCGAGTGGTGTAGCGTGGGTGTATGTGATGAAGGGTCTTTGTTTATCTTCGGCCATTGACTTGGTCACTGACCGGTGGAACGCATTCTACTACAGGGGATCAGTTGTGAGAGGACTTTGTTCTAAACCGCAACCGTCCATCTGTTCCACCACCAAAGTATCTGCGAAAATAGTTAAACAAGGTCAGGGAAAAATCAAATATGAAAAGGGAAATCGTATTCGCTTCAAAATTGGATCCAAACTTGGTCCATGCTTTTCCAGCAATCATGGCCGGTTGGGGCGCCGTGAGATTCCGACGACTTTAAGATGGAAATGCTTAGAAAAAAGTCCTCCCTTCGCGAAGGTTCAGGCAGCGGGCTCTGCTGCCGACACGTGTCGAAATTTCGATCGGTATTCTTCCCCACTTTTCCTACGCGTGTGACAAGTGGCGGCTGTCTGGTGGTGCGCAGAGAGTTGTAAATGCATTTATTTTGAAGTTCGTTTTTCCAAAATGAAATATTTTAAAAACCGTTTATCCAAATTACGAACCGTTTTCACTTTTAAACCCCTCGCGTCAAGATCTTCAAAACTAGATCCATTATTGATAGGTTTTGATGATTTTTTTTATACTTTTGATTGTATATAGTTCGTACAACTTGTTATATGTAGTTATACATCTAACTGAAACTGAGTGTAGTTTTATGTACAACCTGATCTGTGTAGTTGTACATTCAAATCTGCTCTATACAATCTGATATGTGTAGTTGTATGACTTGATCTGTACAACCTGATGTGTTTAGTTATATGTTTGACCTGATCTGTACAACATGATCTATAGTTGTACGATCTGATTACTCTGTGTTGTTGTACGTTCAACCAGATCTATATAACCTGATATATATAGTTATACATCTGATTTGTACAACCAGATCTTAAATTTGAATTGTATCTGGTATGCGCGCGAGAGTCGCGTAGTTTATCGTGTCCTAATTATTCTAGTGATTCCGGCTTACTTTTTTTAGCCTGATTGTTCAGCCTGATTAGAAACCATAAAACAGGTCAGCACGACAAGCTTTTTGTACAATGTCCCATAGATTGACCCGTGTGGCATACGCTCGTACGCCCATGAGTTCGTGTGGCACAGCCTCCACCGTGACACACACGATGCCGAGGCCGGGAGCTCGTGCGCTGTTGTGCGCTCTTGTTCGTTGTCGTCGTTGTTAGTTCTCACGGTGAAGAGATCGGACTTTAAGACGGAGGAGAGCGACGTCGACGACGACTACCTAAAATCTTACGACCGGACCTGGGCGCGCACAACACGCTTATTACAAAAGTGCCATTTAAAGCGTCGGTGGAGTTTCTCTTATAGCCAAGCTCGACTAGCTCTTATATTATGGGCATTGCCAAAAAAAAATCTTGGCGTTGCCGATTTCTTCCTGCCACATAAGATGTATATGTTCCTGGGTTCGTATCATCGCAGCCCTAAACTGTTAGCTCTAATCCGAAATTATTATATGTCGAATACATATTATGTGAAATTTGTAGGAAAAAGGTACAATTCGGACTTTCGGAGCACGGAACCATCACGGCCACTAAGGCAATCCAGTAATCACCAAGACTGTGACTAGTTCCGTCATTTCCTGCTCCCAGCCCCAGTGATTGCTGTGATAATTAAGGACGGACACTTCCAGCTGTGTAGATTTATGTTTAGAAAGATACGCCTAGGCAGTTAGTTGTTGTTGTCAAAGCACAATTGCTTCTTCCGTGTATCTATGTATTGTCCTGTCAATAAAAGGATGTATATTAATTTAATCTTAATTTATGTTTATCTAGTGCTACTTTGGGAACTCAGTTTGTTTAAAACCACAGTATTCTAAAACCTAGGTATTGAACTGCCTGGCAAGGGAATACTGCAGTTTTCTACAATAATTTGGTTTAGGAAATAGTGATCCAAGTAATATTTCCAATATGGAAGAATAATGCAGTTTTATCCGATACTTCAGATTACGAAACCAAAGTATTCATCTGACTCAAATACTTCAATAGTTTTAGAAACTGAAGTATTAAGTATTAACATAATACTTCAAAATAACAAAGCTCCTGTACGGAGCCTTAATTAGTGCGTGTACATATATGTAAATTTAGCAAGGAAAAAAATAGCGCGCTAAAACGTCGCTAGCGCGTTAATAGTGTATCTGGGAACTAAACGCTACGTTATGTATATTTTGCTCGCTATGGCGCTATTCACGCTAAATACGGTAATTTCACGCTATAGCGTATATCGGCGCTATTTTTTCGACGCGGCGCTATTTTTTCAGAAGAATACATCATCCCACTATTTTTTGGCCTTTCCGGCCCAGTAGCGCTAACGACATCGCTATAGCCCTCACCCTCGACCGGACGAATCCTAACTCCCTCGCCCTCCACCGACCAAACCTATCGAGCGGCAGTGGCGGCCGTCGGTGCGTCGCCATCGCCCGTCTCCTCCAGCCACGGCCAACCGCCTCCTCTGCTCACCGCATCGCCTCCGCTGGTCGCCCTCGCCTCCTCCGGTCGCCGTCGCTTCCTTGCTCCTCTTGCTCCAACAGTCCAACTCAATGTTTTAGCCTTAGTTTTAGACTTTTAACTGCTGAAATCTGTCATTTATGTTGCTATATGTTACATCTGAACAATGTTTTGTGACACACTATTTTGTAAGTTAGAGCGCTATTAGCACGCTATTTCGTTCATAGCGGTTTTTGAAAGGCTGCACTATTTCAAATAGCGCGTTATTTAAAACCTTGAAATTTAGAGAAAGTTGAGATATTGTATAATGCACGGGAGGGAGTATATGAAGGTATACGCACAAGAGATGCTAGTAGTACTAGGGCGACACGAGAATAGCACAAAGAAACTCAAGAGAAAGCCAAAGATTATTCGGTCGCTACAACTACAAAAATCAACCCGTGAGTTGTGGATGAGAGACGACAGGCCGAGAATAGATTGGTCCCATGGATATTTTTTCCTAGCATCGTCCCTGACGGAGCTATTTAAAACACTGCTAATAACACGATGAACCAATTTGCTATACACATGGCCATATCAGCATAGGTTCCAGCTTCGCCGACATGGGCCACATGGCCGTCTCTCTGGTTACACTGCTCACCTCGTCCTTTGTCTTCACGGCCGTCGTCTTCCTTCTCTTCACCGTCCTTGTCTCCAAGAAGCGCAGCAATGTTGGTGCCGGAAGAATGCTACCTCCGTCGCCGCCCAGCCTGCCCGTCGTCGGCCACCTTCGTCTACTGGGCAGCCTGCCGCACAGGAGTCTCCGGTCACTGGCTGCGTCCTACGGCCCGGTCATGTACCTACGCCTTGGTCGTGTACCAACCGTGGTGGCGTGTTCTGCGGCTGCGGCCGAGGAGGTCATGAAGACGCGCGACCTGGCCTTCGTCGGCCGCCCCAGGATGTTGATGGTCGACCGGTTCTACTACGGCACTGGCGGCATCGGCTTCGCGCCGTACGGTGAGTTCTGGCGCCAGGCGCGTCGTGCGTGCGTGACCCACATGCTCAACCCTCGTCGCGACGTGTCCTTCCGACGCGTTCGGGGGAAGGAGGTGGGCGCCCTTGTTGATCGGGTCCGCTCCGCCGGCGGTGCCGTCGTGAACCTGAGCGACAACCTCGTCATCTTCTCCAGCGCTGTCATCTCCGGTATCCTGTTCGGGGACACCGACTACAGGATGGACGACGACGAGGGGGGAGCGAGGCTAGCGAAGGTGTTCGTCGAGATCGAGGAGCTTCTCGGCACGACCCCCATGGCGGAGACAGTGCCATGGTTGTGGTGGGTGGACGTCCTGACGGGATTAGAGAGGAGGACAAGACATGCGTTTGTGGAAGTGGACGGACTGCTCGAGCGGGTCATTGAGGACCGTCAGCGTCGGCGTCCGCGGGGGGATCATGATGCCGGAGACTTTGTGGACGGGTTGCTAGATGCCGACGACCTCGACATGGGCGGCATCAAGGCGATCATCTTGGACATGCTTGGCGCCGCCACGAACACAACCGTCACGTTGCTGGAATTTGCCATGGCGGAGCTCATGAACAACCCACGAGAAATGCGCAAGCTCCAGGACGAGGTCCGAGCGGCCGTTGGTGCCGGCAGCCATGTCACAGAGGACCACATGCCCGGTCTGCGTTACCTGAAGGCCGTCGTCAAGGAGACCCTCAGGCTCCACCCTCCCTCGCCGATCCTCCTGCCCCGCGAGACGCTCCAGGACACCCAGCTGCTCGGCTACAACGTTCCCGCCGGCACACAAGTCTTGATCAACGCCTGGGCCATCGGCCGTGACCCGGCGACATGGGGCGACCGCGCCGAGGAATTCTTGCCGGAGAGGTTCTTGGAGTATCACCACGAGATGGGGCAAGACTTTTCGTATTTGCCCTTCGGCGCCGGGAGGAGGGGTTGCCCAGGGGTCAGGTTCGCCATGCCGTCCAACGAGCTCGCGCTCGCGAGCCTCGTGTACCACTTGGACTGGGAGCTAGCGGACGAGAAGCCGCGTGTGGACATGAGCGAGCTGCACGGGCTCTCTGTGCGCCTCAAGACGCCTCTGCTTCTAGTTGCGAAACCGTGGAGTTGAATGAAACAAAAGCAATTCTAGCTGGACCAATCCTCCCAACTGTCGTCAACATATTTTCCACACTCTCGTTTTTTTACGCTTGAATTTCGCTAAGACTAGTCATAATGGGAATAACATAGAGTAGTAACATGGTGATGTTACTAGTCTATATTACCACCTTCACAATGGGGAGTAACATAAATGTGATGTCATATAAGATCTTATTTATTACAGTATAGACTCATTTTGTCTTGACAAGTGTGATGTTACGGTAACTAGCTAATTTACTCTAAACACCTCTCTCCTCATTAACTATATGCCACATAAGCAAAATAGTCTTGATTTGTATGATTTTACTAGCTAAGTTACTCTCAATGTGACTAGTCTAAGGAAACTACCTACGACATCAATCAACACTAAACGACAATTATTACACCCATTAGGCATGACTCACGAGCCCAAGTCCTTCCCCTGCCTCCTACCGGTAATCGCAGCTGTCGTCGACGTCCGTGGCCACCTCGCCGTCCCGGCCTACTCAAATCACGGCCTTGACTCCCCAAGATCATCCTCTATAACCTTCCCTCACATCATGTTCTGCTTCGGCACCATACCCCACATACATCCCCCTCCTCCCTAGTTAAGTCCATTGCTCGGTTGTCGCCTCGCTCCGGCCTCGTTGGCACCTTCTACGCCACAGTGCCCTGCCAGGCGGTGGGGAAGAGAGGGATGACTACGTTGGAGGAGAAAAAGAGAGAGAACGTCGCACACGCGAAGATCGAGGCATCCAGCCGAGGGCACTCGGTCGCTAGAAACAAAGCAGTTTTAGCATAGTTGTTATGCCCTCATAAACCATGTAACAAAATTTGAAATAAAGGATTGAAAATTTATAATATGGACGTTATGAATCTCCGCATGCAATTCAAGAACCCTCCCATAGTCCTGTCCGTCCCCTCAGTTCACACACGGGACACGCCGCCCGAGAAAAAACAAGCACGAGCAGTTAGCAATTAAAATTTGGACCCAATTTTTACATAGCCGAGCCGTGCTTGATCAATGTAATAAGGACATCTCCTACGGGACTGCTCAATTGGTCCGGACAGTCTGGATTTGAGCAGCCCCGGATAAAACCAAGGCCCTGCGAGACTGTCCAAACGGACTGCTGTCCGTTTGTTGGTCGCAACTGCTCAAATCTGGACCAAATTTGGTCCACAATTGAGCAGCCTCCCGGACAACTTTGGACACAATCGTGTCCACTACTTGGCGCCCTGGCCCGCCAAAAAGAGGCACACATTTTGCCCTTTCCTCTCTCACCCCCAGCCTCCGCCCGCCAAAAACACTATCCATGTCCCGCCCTGCCCCGCCGGCCGAACCCGCCGCCCCGCCGCCAAAGCCGATGCAGAAGCCGAAGGTGCTCACGGACGAAGAGAGGAGGGAGCAGTCGGCCAAGAGGGCGGGGCGGAGGAGGAGAAGCTGTCGCCGATGGACGACGAGCGTACCAGGATCGCCCATGCGGCGGCGGAAGCGGTGATGAGCGTGCTGGGCATGCGTCCGGCGACCACGACCACGACGTACGTGCCTCCCTCACAGGCTGCCAGCTCCAACACGTCCGCGGGCCGGTCGCGCTTCCCCCCTGACGCCGACGCATCCCCCGCGCCGACGTACGGGTACTTGCCCGGCCCTGACCCGACGCCGCAGCCCTTCTACTCGACTGAAGTGGAAGATTCGTCGCCGCTCCGCGGCCCTGCCGTGGGCTCGATCGATCTGAAGACCGCGCCGGGCTCTGGGCTGTCCGCGCCCCGCAGCATCCGCGTTCCGCCGGGCGTTCTTCCCGTGCCCCGCAACCTGATCGACGAAACGCCGGTCCCGTCGACTCAGGCGACTCCGGGGCTGACGTTTGAGGAAGGAGACGCGTACATGAACGGCTTCATCAACGAGAATGGCCGTGCGAGCTACATCGACGCCGGGGACGAGCTGGAGGAGGACGGAGCGGACGGAGCGGACGAACACCACATCGCCGACATGCCGTTGTTCATGGACGAGCTCACCCAACAGGCCAAGGCGGCGAGGAGGAACGTCAAGCGGGGCGCCGGCTTCACCGAGAAGGAGGATGAGTGTCTCTGCGACACATGGATGGAGGTGGGACAGAACACCATTATCGGGGCCGAGATGAAGGGCAGCGCGTACTGGGCGAGGATGTTCAGGAACTACCATGAACGAGCCCTCCTCCAGTCGTACTCCATGGTCACCACACGGACCGAGCTCTCCATCCAAAAGAGGTTCGGGCTCATCTCGCAGGAGTGCAGCAAGTTCACCGGCTCCTTCGAGGACGCCACGGCCCGGCCGCAAAGTGGCATCGGCATCGCCGACTTGGTGAGTGGCCCTTCCTTTCCTTGTCCATTTGCTGTTTGTGTAGTCGTTCCATGTCCTCCAATGGCCGTTTGTGTAGGCGTTCCAAGCGTTGGAGGTCTACAAGGCCGAGCATGGGGGCAAGTCATTCAACTTCGCCCATTGCTACCGGAAGCTCAAGGACAACCAGAAATGGAAGGAGCTTCACAGCGCCCTCAAGAAAGGAGTGGCCGTGCCCGGAGGGGTGCCGCCAATGGCGATGGGTTCCACCGATGGTCCGGAAAGCGAAAGGCCAAGGGGACGGGTCAACTCCAAGCTCGACCTGAAGCGGGACGCCACGACGATCGCGCTGCAGGAGACTCTCCAAGGCTTCATCACCCAGAAGGACAAGGAGACCGAGAAGAAGGACGAGAGGGACGAGAAGAAGCGCCGGGAGCGAGAGGAGGTGACGAAGAACTTCTTCCTCGTCCAAACGAAAAAGCTCGAGATAGAGGAGGAGAATGCAAAGACCAGAGCCTTGGAAGCCTCGACATGAGCCATGGAGGCCGAGAACAAGAGGAAGGAGGTCGAGCTCGCTCTGGCCGCCGAAGAGGCGCAGATCATGGCCATGGACCTGATCTGCTTCACCCCAAGGAAGAGGGCCTACTACGAGAAGAAGCAGCAGCGGTACATGGAGGCCGAGGGCTGATCGGCATGCCCTAATCGTGCCCGACATGGCCTGAATCAGTGACCGGCATCCTATTTTGTACATCTAGACTAGTCCATCTCCCCGTGGCCGGCATGGCCTGAACCGTGGCCTCCTTTTGCATGTGCCAATTTTGGTTTTTTGGTATTTCCAGGGCATTTTAGTATTTCCCTATATGTGTACTTTGAAAACTCACACAGTTTGAGCAGCCCCGCATGGCTCCAGTACGCGCGGACACGCCCGCGGACGGCTGCTCAAACGGACAAAATCCGGACCAAATCGGTCCGAAAATGAGCAGCCCCGTAGGAGATGTCCTAAGTAGCTATGTATCGGTTTGCCTCTGACTTATGCATGGAATGAAAAAGGAAATTGAAAGAAATGTTAATGATGTACATGGCCTGTAGTCAGGAGCGGGAGACTGATGCGCAGTAGCAGCTAGGGATGGCAATGGGTACCCATTACCCGCGTAACCTGCGGGTAAAAACCCTGTTAGCATACGGGTTTGGAGAAACAAAATACCCATGGGTATCTAAATGGGGAAATCTTATACCCATCGGATGGAGAGGGTACGGGTATGGGTTCATATAACCCACACCCGCGTACCCATGTACCCTTCTAATGATAATTATTGATGTAATGATTATTTGGTGACCCTACCTACGTTAAAATTACTATATACTTTGTCACGACTTTGTAAATTTGAGTTGTATGACTAAGTATTGTTGTTTTATGACTATGTATTCTTATTTTATTATTTAAATATGTTATTGTTTATGTACACGTGTTGTTGTATACATGTGTTGCTTTTGTGGAAGTGTTGTTGTTTATAATTATATGTACAGTGGGTTGCTTTTGACAACATGTTACTATTCATAATTTTGTGTTGTGGTTAAAAATATGACGCTGGTTAAAGTTATTGTTGTTTTCTAAATAAGGGTATTTTTACTCGCGGGTAACCCTTTACCCTGTCGGGTGAAGGGTACGAGAAAAAGTTATACCCGTATAAGGGTATGGGTACGGGTGACGGGTAAGTTTCAGGGCGACGGGAGCATCCCAACAATCAGGGACGAAGCTAGGAAAAACTGCTGATATAAGCACATGTTAATACTAATCAGTGAAGAATTTGCACTTTTTACTGGGTCGGCTGACCCCAATCCCCTAATGACAGATCGATCCCGATCCCTGAACAATCTCATGATCTGTTCTGGCCACCGCGACCGACGTCACACGAGCTTTATCCGCCATCTCCAAAAAACCTAGCGATCGCGTGTGGCCATTCTCGTCGAGAAAACCAGACAAACTCATCGATGATCACAAGGCCAAGCACCGGGTCGACGATACAGATGGGAAGGCGAGATCGGGGTGGACACGAATACAATTCCAATAGCATCTCACAGAGGCGACGCGAGCACCGAACATGAGGGTAACATAGTTTTATTATATTGTGGAGGCAGTATCTAGACATATTTTAGTTTCTATGTTCACTTATTTTAATTTGTATTTAGACAACATGTGCAATAGGTAAAACATGTTATGTTAAAAAACGAAAGGAGTAATTGATACATTCAGTTCAGTATGGGCAACGGAGCATGTGGACTCTTACTGCTCCGTAGTGCTTCTTTGCCTCATGTGGACTCTTACTGCTCCGTAGTGCTTCTTTGCCTTTGGATAGAACAGCTGAAACGGCCTAAGTCTAGAGCTTATTTGCCTTTAGATCCGTTGCAGCCTTTAGATCAGAAACGGATGGTGGATGCTGAGGCTCAAGGCACAACGTGACTCGCCTCTAGCAAGGCACCGGATCCCAGTCCGCTCCCAAGATCTTGCGGCACCCCAGTCCCCAGGATATGTTGCCCATAAAATACAAGGCGCCCACCACGAACTACGCATCTGGAGATGTGGTTTAATAATAGGCATCCGAAAACTGTACGCCCAGTTAACCATCTCCGACGAATGCAACAGCAGGATAAACAACCATCAGAGATCAATGAATTATAAGCTGAATCCCATACAAGTAAACACCAAGCTTACCAGAGCAAATCCATAAACCGAAACTTGTCATCAAAGTTTATTAGCTGCAGTCCATGAACGAGGATGGGCAGCATTTCATCAGTGTTTTCGACTCCAAAAATGTGATTACTCGATATATTTGATGTTTCACAATGCTACTTCATTTCTTGATACAACAATAACAGACACTATGAGGAGCACCATCTCAATCCTCTCAAACCCACTACAAACAGGCCCTCGAAGCCATGGAGCAGGTCATGCATACCCATTAAGATGTGGCAGGTACAAATGATGCAGCCTAGCTCAAGCATTTTCTTGATCCAAGAGAGCAAGACCCTTGTTTAGGTTAAGGCAAGTGCACAACATGGAGATTTTGAAGTATCATTCACCTTCCCTTTCTCCTGTCCTTTTCTCTATCTCTGCTCCTATCGTAGTGATCGTCCTTCCCTCGGCCTGAACTTTTTTCTCTTACCCTGTCTCTCCCAACATCACTACCATGCAATCTTTCTCTGCTTCGATTGTGCTCTCGATCTCTATCCAGTGACTTCCTTGAAGGACTACGGCTCCTACTTGGGCTGCGAGGCAGCTTCTTGGAAGAATAATGTGCATCATCATACCTTTCTTTCCGTTCCGACGATATTTTCTCTGCAAAGTAAAAGTACGTTTTTTCCGTAAGATGTATGCACTAGACCAACTGAGTTGATGCTAAAGCATAGCTCATTGATTTTATTGAATAATATATTAAGTGAAGCAACAAATAAGTATCAAAGATGGAGATGTTCCAAGGAAACATAAATGCAATTGTAAAATAAACAGGGTATTTGCCTGTTGCCTTATTACGTACCAGAAGACCGCCTGTTATTTGCCCCATCTATTGAAGAAGACAAACCATATTCAGACATAAGATGCCTACGGTGGCTGGCAACCTTCCTATCAATCTCCTCTGTGTTCCGCAAACCCTTCTCCTCAAGAGATTCATGATACTGCATGACCGCAATCTCGATCTGCCTCAGTTTCTGCCTGAAGATCAGAAGGTGTTGTGAGTAAGTCAAAAGGAATGTTATGGGCTACATGATTAGAGTCAGAGATTAGAAGGGGTGAAGCAGGGGTACCTATGCTCTTCATCGACAATTGTATCTGGATGATGAATTGCATGATCAGTACTAATTTCGGTCGTGTCACCTTTTCCAGTATCACCAGCATTATCACTTCCAGACGAATAGCTTAATCCCAATCCTTGGCCGTTTTTTCTATCTTCATCGTCACTGCCATCATCCTCTCGATTCCATTTAGAAGCTGGCAATATGGGATCAGCTTTCTGCTTCTTGCTAGGAACTTGTTCGGGATCAGCAGATGCAGATTCTCCGTAGCGCTTTTGACCTGTGTGACGAGAGAGAGCATGTATATCCGATTCATCGTCATTAGTAACTTCTCTGGGTCTTGAAGCACTATGTGCGTCCAAACCAATATCCTCTCTTCCAGTTCTCTGAGGTTCACCTTGCACATATTTCATGTCAACATCTTTCTCATATACTCGCTCCTTCTCAAACTCCTCCAAGCTGAGCAACCTGGCAACCATCATCTCTTTACCACCAGATAGTGAGAGGCCATTATGTCTGCAGCGACGTTCAAGTTCAGAAAGCGGAAGTCCTAACAGCTCCTTAGTCGCTGCTGCCTTTCCTGTGGCCAGGGCACCATCTTCATCAAGCCTAAATCCATTATTACCATCCTCGGAGCTAGTTTTCTTTTCAATTTCAGGTGCATCACCACATAGAGAGTGGAAAGGGGTGACCCCAGAGTTGCCTGATCTAAGAAAGGTAGCTTTTAACCCATTAAGATATGCATCAGAAAACAAGAACCAATCTGCCCATACTTGTAGAACTTTCAAAACCCTCTCCTGCAGAGAAGTAATAAGTAGTGGTGTTCGGTAGATAAATCAAGAAGAAGAAAATGAAATTTAATACTCAACAAATACCTTCAGAGCTTCAGCAGTAATCCTTCCTGTAATACCGCGGTACAAGTCATTGAAGCTCTCCATCATATCAGGTATAGCAGCCTCGAACTTGGTTCGAAATGCAGAAGCATTCTTCACGGAAGCGCTACTGTTATGAAGGATGTCGGACACTAGCATAAGCCTTGCAACCTTGGTGGGAATAGATGTCTCCTTAAGTGTCAAAGATTCTGCAAGAACCTCAACAATCTGCACAACGCAAGAATCAACATGTTTCGTCCAACTATTAGAACTATAAAATATGATTGTAAGTATACAGCCCTGTGCAGTAGGCCACTAAAGTGCAGCCAAGTTAGTTTACGACAACAAAATGACATGTACAAAACATACGAGTATAGGGCCAAATGGTCCCAATAGTACAAATTCATCAATCTAAATTTGCATGTTACAAATTTGTCCCATTTTTCATTTTTCACTTGCCTCAGAAATATCAGATCTCACTAAGAAGCATACACTTCACGACATGAATCTCTTCACTTCACAAGCACATGATTTAACTCAATGATCAAGCTATTAGCTGATCTCCAAGTGGTTGCAAGTTGTAGAATTTTCATGTAGATTAATTTAAAAAGGGGGGAATATAAGGACACATGAAACAGAATAAATTTAAACAGAAGGAATTCATAATTTTAAGTTCAGGCAAGAAGACAGTGAAATGAAGGTAGGCATTACTTCTCCAGCAGCATCAGCATTATCCAACGCAAATCCCA
This sequence comes from Poa annua, assembly GCA_026929855.1. Taxonomy (NCBI): domain Eukaryota; kingdom Viridiplantae; phylum Streptophyta; class Magnoliopsida; order Poales; family Poaceae; genus Poa; species Poa annua. The sequence continues at coordinate 68,617,891 of CM049431.1, read as the reverse complement.
TGGCCTCTTTTATCTGACTCCTCTCTAATGTCAATGCACGTAGCATGTCCTCAAATTCATCACGCTGTGAATCGGTCAATGTACGCTCCACTTCAACACGCTGGGAAAAACACATATTAATTTTGGAATTGAACATAAGCATTTACAATAAACGAAAAGTGAAAAAAAAAACTCTGCCAAGATCCAACTAAACCTTACCCTGCTTCTACCAGCTGCGAAAGTAGATTCTTTTTCACGTTCAGGGCTTCTGCTGGATGGCAAAGCAGGTGGAACCCATCTAAAATAACAAATATTTAATACAGCACCGTCACCACAGAGTCAAGCACAGCACCAACACGCAACTGAATATCATTGTGCACCCCTATTACCTTCCACTTCCAGTGATCATGATAAATGGTTCGGTTCGCCACCGTTGTAAAGTATCACCCTGTGTTCCAATATGATAAGCAATTACAGATTGGCGCTATACAGGTACAGTAATTCACATATAAATTACTATATTCTAGAAAGCAAGCTAAGCGAACATATTCAGAAGGTCAAAGAACAAAAATGCCTTAAATAAAAGATTATTCATTCAAACAATTGATATGCTCTCACTGTGCAAAACATATAATCATAAATAAACAACATATGTCAGTAGGCAACCAAATATAGAACATGCTGGCAGCGTTATCATCACCATGTCCAAGAAAGAATGGAACTTTGAACATATAAAGCACAACAATCCTCTATTGTTAAATCATAGAGGAGATAGCATTGGAAATGTAGTACACAAAAACAGTGGATACCTGAGCAAAGGAGTATAACCTCCAGACATAGTATGTGTGCTCTTTTGATTTAAGGTCAAACAAGAAGCTAAATAAAGAATTCCCTCGTCCTCTCTCCATTATAGCTTGTTCAAAAGCACATCCACCATCAAGTACATGCAGAGCCATTGTGTCAATCACATGTCTAAGATGTGAGTCATTTGGTGGAGCAACCACTATATCAGGAACATTTGGAGTAAGGACCTGTCAAACCAACATGCCAACATCCATATCAAGGCAACACATCTTGGATTATATATAGGATTATAAGACACCCCCTCCATTCAAATTATAAGATGTTTAGAATATTTCAATGTGGAATACATAGGGACTGAAATGAGTAGACAGACACTGCAACACGTCTAGATACATGCGATTCAGAAAAAGCTAGAACATCCAATAATTCAGAACAGAGGGAGTAATATAGCTCGCAAAGTTACATGCAGGAAAAATAAGAGTCAAAATTAATAACCGAAGTATAAGAACCGACCAAAATAAGTCTGAAGGAACTGTTTTTCTCCCAAGCGGTTCAATGTAGCTTGGTTTCAATGTAGACAGGAAACATAAAATTTAAATTTGACCAGAGAATTGCCATTCCAATTCCAGGTCAGATTCTTTTTCGTGGTGATCACTGGGATATTTATTTATACCTGATAGTGCACATACATAAAAGCACTACAACACTGATGCGTCAACTGAGGAACGATGGAAGAACAGTATCAGTTAACTTATACACAGCAACAGAACTTATGAATTTTCACTTGGTCTATAAATCCAAGCACTTAGATACTTTTCTAAAGTGAGAACTCCAATAAGCAGCATTATGAATAAATTATCCATTCATCCATCAAAAGTTATATGTTAAAGAGAAGATGGGGAAATTTTAATTGTGTTACTTTCATGGTTATGACAATATCGATAGCAAAACAATTACACTTAACAAGGATAGATGCATCTGTAAGAAGTCACCAACCAGCTCTGAGGTTTGCGGTGTAAGAGATGCAACCGGTGGACCTCCAGGACCAGATATGATTACAGTACCACCCTGTATAACATTGAAAAAAGTCATGAATGACAAATCATAGGGAAACACCAAGACTTGTCATCTACCTAAGCATCCAGGCAATTTACAAGAATTAACTGCGCACAGAAATTTTGGGACGAATAAAACAACCTCCTTGCTTCTGATTGCCATTTGTCCTGGAGGAGGAGCAGGCAGTGCTTGCGATGGAAGAGCGACAGATTTGCCCCACCCAATCTTCAGCTCATAGTCGTACACAACAACACCTGAGATAAATAATTTATAGTTAACTGAAAGCAGGAATAGAAGTGATATTTCAAACGTACGAATTACATCGAATTGCACAGTAACCTTGCATTTCATCCTTGGCTGCCTGTCCTTCTGTTCTATTCATGAATGCAACAAAACCACAATTCCGTTGCCTTCTTCGTTCTTCTTCTGTTCGAGGCCACATGATCTTGACGCTTGCAATAGGTCCAAACCGACCAAATGTCCTCAAAAGAAAATTCTCGTCCACCTAAAATGTATCGTATATAATGCACCATTAAGCTAACTCAGACACCTATGCATGAACGTAGGTCTACACAGAACATGTACAGCAGGAAATCAACCTTAGGGGAGAGATTGCCCACATATAAGTTTGTGGTTTGCGGATCTCCGTCGTCAAATGATCCTGGTAATCTCCCTGTTGGGTCAAATTCATCTGGCAGTTCATCAAAATGGCTAGAGGACTGCAGGAAAATCTTCAAGCATCAGTATTACCAAATACAAGGACAAGCTACAAATATTCTGAAGGAGAAAATGGGAATCAATCACAAATTTATCAAATCAGCTGGAAACCTGTTTAAAAACAGTTCTCGAAGTTGACAGACAGGATTGGTGTTCCACATTCCAGTCAACTAAAAGAGAATACTTTACCTATGAATTATGAGATACTATGCCTAGTCGAAAGAATCACAATCCACTTCACTAATACCTACCGCAGAGGTGTCACCATGGCGACCTTCACGTTCTTGATTACGCCTTTCTCGTAGCTCTTGCTCAAACTTGAGTTCCTCCATGAACTTGTCTATTGCACGTGGCTTTCCTTTGTCCTTTTCCTTTGGCCGCTCATCTTCCTTCTGCAAGTAAAGATAGTGCTCAACCAGAGAACCCTACTGAAAGTGCCCCACTGGGGGATTACCAGTGAAACAATATAAGAATAATGACAGTGTCCCAACCTTCTTCTCTGGCTCTCTCCCAAATGAAGGCGGCAAAAATGATGGAACATACCTGGATAAAAGTATGTGACGTATAAGGCATGTATTATGCTCGTAAGATAGACTATGTTGCATAGCATTTGTAGACATATGTCATGGGTTACAGATAACAGTAATGGAAAAGAGCAAGACAAATGCAACCAAAGTCGATACCTACTTCACTCTCTACAAGGATATTTCAGAAATTTTCATTGAACTAAAGGCGCTTGGGCTTATTTTCTCTATTCAAAATCATGTCAATCTAATTTATACACATAATTTTTTACTTCTCATAAGTTTGAAACCATTACAGTTTTTATTAGAAATATAGTTAATCATAAAGCTTACACTGACAGTTCACTGCCTTCAGTGATTTACTGGAAACCGTAGAATTATTTGTAGCTTAATATAGCATGACTGCATAAGGGTAGTGCAAAAATCAAATGAGAAAAGCCCTCTCCAGTATTGCGGTGGCTTTTCAAAAGCTCTGCCCGGCATGGTGGCTCTGCCAAAATCAAAGTGAACAGCTCATGGCTCACGGCTCTATGGGACCTATAAACCATGCCATATGTCATTCGCCCACTCCAAAGGGAGCCTTACTACCATTTGGTTTCTGGTTATAACAGGGTCGCAGTAGCAGTAGACTCAAACCAGATATGATTTCAAAAAATAAAACCCCTCTTGTGTACTAGTTATTTCGACAGCATCAGCTGCTAATCACAGGGTTTTAATTAAGTGCAATATGAGTCATGTACCGAGGTTGCATGGCTATTCAAAAAAGCTGGCGAAGAACACCTGTCTTCTACACAAGTCATGTTTTATCATATTCAGCAGTCAGCAATGAAAGGTAAATGAACGAATAATTCATCAACCATGATTGCAACCTATAGTAAATAATGTGGCTGAGAATATCGCATCAAGCCTTTCAAAACCGCCCGAGCTTGGCTGCTTGCTCACATAATTTTCAATTCTGGTTAAAATGGCATATGACTGCCTAAATGTAGCTGTGATGCCACAGGATACCATCTTCCAGAAATCAAGTAATTTGCCGTTTACCTACTGCCCTTCTTTGGAACAGAACCCCCATCTTTGGACTTTCCACCTGTCATTGCCCAATGAATGAAAGGACGGCCTCTTGATTAATTGGTGCAATAAAAGAAATAGTGCATATATGATATATCCATCATGATTGATACTGAAACTACAAACTGGAAAGCAAACAATGAAAAAGTACAGGAAAACAAAACTATTATCACTAACCTTCAGAATCAGCTCTTAGCTTGGCATTGGGATCAATCACACCCCCTCGGACAAACTTTGACCCAGATGTGCTTTCACCCTTGAATGACTCGACAAATTCCGCATACACGCGTGCTGCTTCATCTTCCTCCCTCTTAACATACCGAAACCAATTAAATCAGATACGATCGAAATGTACATACAGAAAGAAAAAACGAAATGTCTGATAAAAGGTTTAAAGGGACTCAAACCGCTGACCTTCTTCCTTGCCTCTTCATTCTCCTTATGACGGTTGAATGGAACCTTCTTTGAACTCATCTGGAGTTCTGCACACAAGCAAACAATCATCACTAAGGCATCATCAGAATCTAAAAATTCAAACCTACACGAGCATTGAAGAGAAAGACACACATCTGTACATGAAGGCTAAGGTCACTGGTTACTCTTGATGTCAATAGCGACGGTTCCCAGATCTCAGCAAGCCCCAGGCAGACACGCCCTCGTAATCACATACTAACCCGCACATGAGCGCGCATGCCATGCGGAAAGCACAACGCACGAAGTCGAGAAGAACCGCGCGCGAGTGACCTAAACCCTAACTCATTTGAACTCCAGAACTACGGGGGGGAGCTGGCTGGTACTACACAACAAATTGGAGCGAATCCACAAACAAATGGATGTACGTGTGTCATGTAGGAAGGGTAATAAGGGCGTAGCAATTGCTGGCGGCAACGAACACACTGCTAGAACAATCGGGGGAAAATAATTTAGGGCTTTCGTACCAGCAGAAGGAATCGGTTTGGATGGATGTCCTTCAAATCGGTTTGGATGGATCTCCGGCGAAGTCCTCTGCGCGCTTAGGCCGGTGGAGGTGGCGCCTCTTCGCTGGAAGGAAGCTTGGGCGCTTCTCTACAGCCGCCGCGGATAGCCAGGTCCGGCGGCTCGCGGGTCGGCGAGAGAGGGGAAGAGTTTGTTTTTTTCTTCGGTGATGAGTTAACGGGGAGATGGGTCTGCGACCAGGAAGGAACGAGGGTGACAAGGAAAGCTGGACAATGGACCGGTCCGGGCGTCGGACGGCCCGTCGAGCCGTGCTGCGTGCCTCCCGACAAACCTATTTCACGACCCAGGTCGTGCGCTATTCCGTCTCGCTCACCCCCTCCGAGGCGATGTGGACCGGCCCAATAGTTCTGGTCTGGCTTTTCCCTTCCTTTTTCCGTTTTATTCTTTTGTCAGTTTTTTTCTTTTTGCTGTTTCTATTTTTTTTCGTTTTTATTTGAATGTTAACTTTTTATTTCTCTTTTCTATTTTCTTTTTTTATTATTTTTAGATTTTGTTTAAATTTTCATTTTTATGTTTTTAGTTCTTTTTCTCATCTATTTTTTATGTTCATTGACTTTTTTTGTTCATAGAATTTTTTGTGTTAACGTTAAAAAATCATTCAAATTTAAAAAATGTTCATATTTACGAGTTGTTCATATTAAAAATTTGTTCAAATTCGGAAAAAATCAAATAAAAAATGTTCAGAAAAATTGTTCATATTTGAAATTTGAACACATTCAACAAATTGTTCATACGTGAATACCTTTCAAATTCAAAAACTATTCACATTCAAAAAATATTTTAAATTAAAATGTGCCAATTAATTTTTTAAATGGTTTCTCTGTTTTTCTCTTTTTCATCATGTCTACAAAAACTAGAAAGAAAAAATAGAAGAAAAAAGGCATGGAATGAGCGGTTTGTGGGTTGGCCCACGTAGTCATACCCCTGTGCGGGAGCAAATCGCTCCTGCACGGGTCGTGAAATAGGCGCTCTCGTGCTTCCCTTGTGGCACCAAACACGTCCCCTTTAATAAACGGGTTGGCTCGAGATTTGGGTGATTTTACCTGTTTATGTGTTGTTTTTGCCATGTTACACATATTTATTCAGGAAAACATTAAAAATTAAATAATAAATGATAAAATTGTGGGCCATATAGAGCCAATTTGGTAAAGTGTCGGGCTGGGCACGCTTACTAACGCTCTGGCCCGCAGGCACGGTTGGTCCAGGTGGCCAACTTTGGTGACAACCAAGGACGGCTGCACTGTCCGATCAAGATCGGCTACGGATCGGGAAGACAAGGGATAGGAGTAATAGAATTAACGTCAATAATGTAATTTTCCCTCTCAAAACTATTACATATCTTTTTAGATTAAGGAAGACGTTGACACTTGATTAAGGAGGAAGCAAAGTTATTGGGACTGTCTATTTGTCATCTAGCTGTTTTCTATTTCGTGCACGATTTTTTGACCAATCAAATGCTGGCACGTGGCCACGGAGCACTGGAATTAGAAAACATATAACTAGCATCTACCGCGCGCGCGGCCCGCGCGGCCCAGAGGCTGTTGAAAAAAAATAGAAAACCCGACCAATAAAAAATCGGCCTTAACCGGCCCGCACGCAGAAAAAAAAGCCGGCCAGACAGCAAAATCCTCGTCGCAAAAAAACCAGAGATCTTCTTCCCCAAGAGGAAGAAAATCAGAAAAAAGAGAGGGAAAAGAAAGAGGATCAAGACGGGGATGAGAAATCGGGGTGAAGAATCAACCACAAACAGATGGATCAAGACGGGGAGAGAGGGAGGAGATCTGACGGGATGGATGCGTACCTGACGAAAGAAAAGAAGCCACTCCTTCAGGTACCGACCCTGACCCCTGCATCTCTCGATTCCCGTCTTCATCCTAGATCTCCCTTGTTGAAACTAGGTCATGCCAATGCCTCATAGAAACTTAGGAGGCTCCCTTGATGGAACCTGCAGAAAACCTGATGCTTCAGTTCACGGCAAAAAAAATCTGAAACATGTCTCATCACTCATGTCGATACAAAAACATGTCTCATCCTAGATCTTCTTAACCAATTCTGGTCCACTGTCCATTGTCTAGCTCGTGTCGATACAAAAACATGTCTCATCAGAAAACCACAAAAATGTTGAAAATACTAAAAAAATGCTCGATTTGATCTTGATCAAATTGATGAAATACAGTGCATGAGAACACAAAAAAAATTGAACACATAAGAACTTTCTTCTGAGCCAAATGATGCATGATACGTGCTTTATACTTGCTTCTGAACCCATAACTGGGATTAGTCTGCTGAGCATGGTCTTTAGGAATAGAAATGGTTTTCTGAGAGCCAATTGAAGCAGGTTAGCCACACAAAAAACTGAACACAGAAGAATTGCTATATACCTGCTTTTGAACCATATGATGCATGATACATGCTTTATACTAGCTACCTGAACCTACTGTTGCATGTACACAAGATTTATGCATGCAGTATGAACTATGAACCATACCTTATGTCAATGAAAAAAATCAAAAAAATGCATATCATTACATAGGTCAAATTTAGGATACAGAAAAAGACACTGACATAAAAGTAAAACGCTGACACAAAGAGAAACAGTGCCAAATAAAACTCAATGACAAATGAAAAAACCTAACAAAAAAAGACGAAAAAGGGTCCTCCTCCTTTACCCGGGCTTGGATCCGGCTACCAGCTTATAACAGTTTGGTAGGCGGAGTTACCCACCCCAAACAACCAAAAATAAAAAGACAAAAATAATACATACTTAGACAGTCCACAAAGTGAAGCACAAATCAGGCATAAAAAATGAAACATACTAGGACAATCCACAACTACTAAAAAATATCCAGCTACAAAACAAGGAAAACATGCTGACAGGTTGGCTCTGATCTTCTTGAATAACATAGAGAACATGAAACACAATGCTAACAGGGCTCAACCTATTCTTCTTAAAGAGAATAAGCACAAGCATTCCAGCTCCTAGCTCCTAGGTGGTTTGATCTAGCAAAATAATCCCAACCAGAAGTGAACCTAGTCCTGCCATCTATGCACCTAGCATATCCAGCTTCAACCTGAATGCCACCACCACCCACTGATAGAAAGACATCGCCAGAATCCGCCAGATTCAATGCTTCAGAAATGGCACTTGGAATCATGTACACAAAAAGAACAACAAATGATATAACCAATGAAAAAATAAAAGTCTCGACCTTCAACTACAACTGGAATCAAAATAAACAGTGTTCCTGATACGTCCAAAACGTATCTACTTTCTCGAACACTTTTGCTATTGTTTTACCTCTAATTTGTGTGTTTTGGATGCAACTAACAAGGAATAACGTTGTTTCAGCATAATTACCCTGGTGTCTCCTTTTTGTGCAGAAATATCAACTTCGGAGAAAAAGCCCAAGAGACATCCAATATTTATTTTCTATCCAAGGGGAACTCAGAAACATGAAGACCAACAAGAGGAGAGGCCTGAAGGGCCCACACCACCCCGTGGCGCAGCCAGGAGGGGCCCGCGCCAGCAGGTGGTGTGGCCACCTCGGCCACCTCCTCACGACCCCCTCGCGGCTATAAGACCCCACTAACCTAAAAACGTTCGGGGGATATCCACTTTTTCAGAGAACACCACCGTACGCCGCCGCCATCGTGAACCCTAGTTCGGGGACCAGAAGTCTCTGTTCCGGCACCCTGCCGGGACGGGGAATCGAAGGGGATCATCGCCATCGTCATCTCCACCGCCTCTCCATCAACCATTCATGTTCCCCCCATCCATGAGTGAGTAATTCACCGCTGTAGGCTTGAGGGGATGGTAGGGATTGGATGAGATCACTCATGTAATAGTTGTAAGATTGTTAGGGCATAGTCCCTAGTATCCGTTATCGGTGTTTTACATCATTGTTGCAACTTGTTATTCTTAATGCTTGACACTAGGTCCCGAGTGCCATGATTTCAGATCTGAACATGTAATTGAATCATCATGATAATTATTGTTTTGGATCATATCTATGAGTTGTTTACACATATTATTGTCCGGAACCGATGGGCCCAAAGTGACAACAATTTGGATAATTGGAGGGAATGGCTATGATGTGAGGATCACATGTATTCACGGAGTGTTAATGCTTTGCTCCGGTACTTTATTAAAAGGAGTACCTTAATTTCCAGTAGTTTCTCTTGAGGCACCGCTGCAAACGGGCTGGCAGGATAAAACATGATGTGCAAGTTTCTCATTGCGAGCACACACAACTAAATTGGAATACATGCTTATGATTAGTTAATACTTGGATGTTTATATTATTTATCTACAAATTCCTATGCTATGTTATTACATGAATTATCTTATCCATGCAACGCTCGTACATCCGTCCCTATGCCTACAGTATTTTAATCTTGTTGTCTACTTTAATCACAATCGATGTCTTAATTCTCCTGCTACTATTATTTCACTACTGTCTCTACTATAAATTGTTGCTACTGATAATCTTCCTCAAGCTAGTCTATTCACAGGTGCAGCTGATCTGACAAATCATCTGTTAAAGCTTATAAATATTCTTTGGCTCCCCTTGTATCGAATCAATAAATTTGGGTTTTACTTCCCTCGAAGACTGTTGCGATCCCCTATACTTGTGGGTCATCAAGACTATTTTCTGGCGCCGTTGCCGGGGAGCATAGCTTTATTTGCAAACCCACCTCAGTGTAATATTCTTCGCTGGAATCTATTCATCATGGGAAGAAATGTTGATAAAAAGTTTCCCATCGTGCCATCCACTACAAGGAAAGGCACACCTTTGAACTCTGCTGCTGCGCTTGATTCTCCGTCTATGTTGAGTAAGCTTGTTACACCACCTCAACTTGCACGTTATGTTACTACTACTGAATGTGAAGTTACTTATGATGATGCTTCTACTGTTCTTGATGAAACTGGTTCATTAGGTCCCTTTTTAGATGCTACTATTGCGAGATGTAAACAAATTGAAAATGCTGAAATTTCTAATGAAAATGCTGAAACACCTGTTTATTCACCTGAATTTACATGTGATACTGATGATGTGTGTGATGATATATATGTGGATCTTGATGATGCTCTTGTTAAAGAAATTAATGCTATGAAAGATGCTAGTGCCTTTGAAAAACTTGTTGAAAAATGTAATGTTAAATATAAATTATCTCCTGATGCTAAATTTGCTACATCTCCTATAAACATAAAAGATAAAGTTTATGATTTCTCTCTTGATTTGGCTCATATAGCTATAGTTGAAAGAGAACCTTTATGTGAAACTGAAAATGAAAGTGATGTAGAACACATGAATGTGTTGTCTGATTTAAGTGGAATATTTGCTGAGGACATTAAAAGACGCACTTACTTTGTTGCTAAAATATTTCATTTCTCATTAAAAGGAGAAGCTAAAACTTGGTATAATAATTTGTCTCCTGGTTCCGTCACTAGTCCTAAGGGTTTGCTTGATGCTTTCTTTCAAAAATATTTCCCTGCTAGTGCTCAACATGATGCTTTGTTAAAAATCTATAATTTCAATCAAGATGAATGTGAGAAATTGCCCAAAACTTGGACACGCTTTTGTTGCATCTTGACAGGGCAGTCGAACCATGATTTGGACAAAAATGATCTACTTGATATATTTTATAGTGGACTAACTGCTGAATCTAGGACATACCTGGATAATTTTGCTAGTTGTGTTTTCAGGAAAAGGACTCCCGAAGAAGCTGAAGAATTATTGGCTACAATATGCAAGAATAATGATGATTGGGATATTCCTGAACCTACTCCAACACCTCCACCAACACCGAAGAAGAGAGGTATGATTGAATTAAATGAAGAAACGATGAGGGAAGCTAAAAGATCTCTTCAAGAAAGTGGTATTAAATCTGAAGATGTGAAGTATTTAACTCCTATTGAAGAATTATGGAAGCGTATTCCCCCTCCAGCCGTTATTGAGTTACACTTTCTCCAAAGGTTTGATGATCGAGATATCCCTTACTCTAAACCTCCTGCTCAGTGTTTAGATGGATTTGATGATTTTATTGTTAAGCAAAGTAATTTTAATGCGAGAATAGAGAATCATTTAATGAAAAATTCTCATGCTATTAGTGATCTACATGATTGTTGATAGAACTGCTAATGATGTTAAAGTGCTCATTAAACACTTCCATATGTTTCAAACTCAAATAGATCAACTCAGTAAAGTGCAAAAAAAAATGCTAGTAAATAACTCTATTGCTAAAGAAAAACTTGTTTGTGAAGTAACAACTAGAGGTGGTAAATCTACTCAAGAACCTTTGTATCCTGAAGGACATGATAAAACAAATTGAACAAGATTCTCAACGAGTTAATAAACCTAGTACTCCTTCTAGAAGAAAGAAAAAGAAACATAAAATTGTTGTAGAATCCTCTGAACCTGTTAATCCTAATAGTATATCTGTTCTGATGCTGAAACTGAAAGTGGTAATGAACACAACAATGATAATGCTAATAACAATGATAAGGATAAAAATGTTAATTCGGATCAGGAAGAGATAGAAGAGGAACCTGAAAAACATGCTAAAAATAAAAGGTACACTAAAGAAGATTTTATTGCTAAGTAGCATGGTAATGAAAGAGAACCTTGGGTCCAAAAACCGATGCCTTTTCCTGCTAAGAAACTTAAATCTAAAGAGGAAGATCATTATAATAGATTTTGTGATTGGATGAAACCATTGTTCTTGCAAATTCCTTTGACCGGTGCTATTAAGTTGCCTCCTTATTCTAAATATATGAAAGATATTGTGACTAACAAAAGAAAAATTTCTAATGAGGAAATGTCTACTATGCTTGCTAATTACTCTTTTAACGGTAAGGTTCCAAAGAAGCTTGGTGATCCAGGTATACCTACTATTCCTTGCTCTATCAAAAATAATTATGTTAAAACTGCTCTATGTGATTTGGGAGCTAAAGTTAGTCTTATGCCTTTCTGAAAGAGCATTTTCCCTCATGTGTGGTTTTGGTAATTGAATGACAATCTCTATGGACTAATGTTTGCATTGAGATATCATTATAGATCATGTCCATGGAATTGTGGAGTTCATGTCTTGGACTCTTGAAACTTATGTGTTGAGTGGAGCATATTGCAATTATGTCTTGAAGGATTTAAGACATAATATTAGTGAAGAAATGTTGGAACATACAAGGGTGATCAAGATGTTGATCAACACACAAAGCTACAAGATGTATCAAGAGCGATCATGTATCTCTTGTGATGATTTCATATAGCTCATGGAGGATGACGTCATGTGGTGATCGTCATTGAGGTTGAGATGTGCAAGACCAAGAGAAGCTTTTTGAAAATATCCTATGCTTGGAGCTTGCTATGGATACATGAAGACGGAGCCTAGGGAGACTCTCCCATTATGGGTATGGGGGAGTATTTGGAGAAGTCTTCATCAAGCATGTGCTTGGACGCGCAATCAAGAAAGATGAACCACTTGAAGAGATCAACATAGTCATCATCTAACTCAAGTGGAATGCTCAAGGCAAAGGTATGATCTTGATAGGGCTATAGGATAGATAAGCGTACTATCAAGAGGGGCTCTCAAGTGAGTAACTTGATCGCATCGTTGCGGAGAGCTCAAACCTTTGCATATTTGGCATATCATATTTCTTGGTTCTTATTTGACTTTTATCCTTGTGAGTAATTATAGCTTGGTTCATCTCCATGTCAAGCTCTAGTTCATCGAAAACGATTTTACTTTGGAAAACTTGTTGCGTTTTTGATGTTTGAGTTTTTATCGGTTGTTCTTTTATCTAGAGATCTTTCATTTCCCCATTTGGTTTTAACCTCACTTGTTGGACTATGATGTTTCTCTGCATGATCTTATAGAGCTCTTCGTGGTGATTCCAACGAGCCAAAAATCATCGAAAACGGAGTTCATATGGTCAAGATATCATCGTTTTCGTGTTGACGTTTCTGTCAGGGGCGGAAGTTCCGGCCCTAGGCCGGAAGTTTCGGCCGGCCGGAAAGTTCCGGCCAAACTTCCGCCCAAACTTCCGGTTTGACCAGAGAACACTTCCCGGACGCGTTTTGGGGTGTTTGGGGGGTCCGGAAGTTCCGGGGTAAGCCCGGAACTTCCGGCCCGAGTGGGAAAAATTGCCCCCAACGGGCAGATTTGTTGGGAACATATTTAATGGGTCATCTTCCCCAATGGTTCCCAAGTTTTGGTGCTCTCTCTCCTCCTCCATTGTTGTCCTCCAATGCTTTGAGATCTCTCAATCCCTCCAATGATTCTTGCTATTTCTTGAGGGAAAAGAGAGAGGAGATCTAGATCCACATTTCCACCAATCCATCTCTCCTCTAAGTGAGGGGAACCTAGTGGGTCTAGATCTTGGAGTTCATTTGTGGTTATTCTCATTTGTTCTTCATCTCTTCTCCCCTCATAAGCATTAGTTGCTTTTGGTGGGATTTGGAAGTGAAGGATTTGACTCCTTTGTGGTTTTCTTTGTTCTTCCTCTCTTATTCCCCCATAAGCATTTGTTGCTTTGTTGGAATTTGAGAGTGAAGGACTTGAGCACTTTGTGTGCTCTTGCCATTGCATTTGCATCGGTTTGAGCCCTCCATGAGGATTCGTGGTGGTGATACTTGTGAGCTTGTTACTCTTGGGTCCTTGGACCCTAGACGCCTTTTGTGGCCGGCCTTTTGTGGCCAAGACCTTTTGTGGTCATCTTGAGAGCCCCCAATTAAGTTGTGGGTGTGTGCCTCAAGACTTGGGAGCCCCCAATTAAGTTGTGGGTGTGTGCCTCAAGAGTGTTGTACGGGATTCGATCTCCGCCCCAAAGGAGATCAATAGTGGAAGGTGAACTCGCAACCTTTTGTGGTTGAGTTCATGAGGAGAAGAAGGTGAGCCTTTGTGGCGTTGCGGCTAACCTGTTGTGGTTGCGCACACCTCTCCAAACGAGACGTACACCCTTTGGGTGGAACTCGGGAATACATCCTCGTCTCCGCGTGCCTCGGTTATTTCTATACCCGAGCTATTTACTTATGCACTTTATATTGTGATAGCCTTCGTGCTTGAAGTCATCTATCTTGCTATAACCTTGTTACTTCTATTGCTTAGCATAAGTTGTTGGTGCACATAGGTGAGCCTAGTATTTATATCTAGGTTGTATGCTTGTTAAAGTAAACCTCTAGTTTTATTCCGCCTTTATCAAGCATACCGGAATATCCGGGTCTTTTCTTGGACCGGATAATCCGGCTTCTCGAAAAAGTTTTTAAATCGCCTATTCACCCCCCCCCCCCTCTAGGCGACGTCTATCCGTTCAATTGGTATCAGAGCCAAGTTATCTCATTATTAGGACTAACCGCCTAGAGATAAAGATGTCGTTTAGAGATCTAGTGCACAATCCCACTTATAGATTCGATGGCACAAATTATGATGTTTGGAAAATTCGCATGCTTAATCTTTTTAGAGACATGGGTTCAAATTTAGAGAGTATTGTAGATATGGGTTTTTCTCCTCCAAAGGATTCACAAGAATTATCTTTAGAGGATGAGAAAAACTCTTATCTCGATACTCTAGCATCTAATGGTCTTATATGTGCTTTGAGCGATGTAGTCCTTGCGTCAATCATGCCTTTTCGGAGCGCTCATGAATTATGGACAAGACTTCAAGATATATATGAGGTGTCCAACATTTCCAAGGATGATTGTCCTCCTTCCACTTCCGGTCGTGATGAGCTCACGTCTTCTTCCACTTCACCGACATGTGGTTTGCCACAAGGTAATGATATGGTGAGTGGTGATAGAAATTGCATTTTTGATGGTGAATCTATTGACTATACTTCACACACATCTTATTGCAATGCTCTATCTTTGGACTTAAACATCTCTAGCACTCCAAATGTCATACATGCTAGTGTTGATAGTCCTTGCATATCATGTAGTAGTTGCTCAACTAAATCTCATGATGATATGCTTTCCTTGTCTTGTTGCCATAATCAAAATGTGTCTATTTCCTCTAGTACTTGTTTGGCTAACAATGTAGAGGAATCCCAACAATTGTTGGAACAAGACTTGGACCTCCAAGGTGCTTCAAGTGTCTCTTCATCGTCTTCATCCACTACTCACATTTGCCTAATGGCTAAGGAGTATAAGGTATCTCCTACTGTGCACTCCAATATATCTCATGATGATAATGATGATGATGATGATCTAATTAAGGAGAAGTTTGATATTGTCCCTCATGCTCTCTTAAATAATAAAAATGCTCATGAGAACTTCTTAGAAATCATGACTACCCTTTTTGAGCTCAAGGAGACCTTTGAGGCTATGGAGACCCGTTGTCATGAAGGGTGGGGTCTTGCTTGTGATTCCGCGGGTGAGGTCCATAATCTTGAGAATGCTCTTGAGGAAGAGCAAGAAACTCGGGTTGCTCTCGAGGAGAGATTGGAATCTAGTGAGGAGTTAAACAATGAAGTAATTGCTAAACTCACTAAAGAACATGACCATGCTATTGCTAAATGTAATGTGCTTAGTAAAGAAAATGCTAAGTTAAATAATGAGCTTGTCATGTTGTCTCCTTCCATTTCTAATATTAATGATGCTTGTGCTACTAACTCCACTTTGTATGAAGCATCTATTTTGAAGGAGAATGTTGAGCTAAGGGCTCAACTTGATTTGCTCACTAGCAAGTATGGGAAGTTGGAAGAAACTCATGAAAAGCTTTTTAGCTCTAATGAGGATCTCCTAGCATCCCATGCTAAGCTAAAGTTAGCTCATGAGGCGGTCACTACGAAGGTAAAATCTTGTGAGCCTCTTGTGGACACTAGCACAAACTCTACTTCTAATGCATTATTGCCATGTGCTAGTCCTAGTAATTCATCCACTCATAAAATTGCTACATCTTGTGATGAATTACTTTCCTTGCCTTGTTGCTCTAACATTGTAGCATCAACTTCCTCTAGTATTTGTGTTGAAACTAACCATGTAGAGGAACTCAAAGAGCTCAAGGCACAAGTCACTTCTTTGAAGAAAGACTTGAAGAAGTGTCATGAAGGGAAGTCCACCCTCGACAACATGTTGAGAGTGCAACAACTTCCTCATGACAAGAGTGGACTTGGATTCAACTCCAATAACAAGAACAAGTCCAATGTCAAGAAGAAGCACAAGTTCATCAAGAAGAAGGGCCAAGAACAAGTTATTGATTCGGCCAAGATTGTGTGCTTCAAGTGCAAGGTTGAAGGGCACCATGTTAGATCTTGCCCTTTGAAGAAGAAGCCTCTTAGTGAGAAGCAACAAGGGAAGCGACCTCAAGTCCCAACTAAAGCTTCCCGAGTTGAAGAACCTTCCCTTCCCAAAAAGAAAGGTAAAAGCGGACTTTGCTACAAATGTCGTGCGAAGGATCACTTTGCTTCTTCTTGCACTCAAGGTACCTTATCCAACCCTTCTACTATTGATAATGTCCATTCTCTTCGGAAGGATAAGGTTGGCAATGTGTTTGCCAAAGTTATTGGTACTCAAAGTGGTGTCAAGAAAAGAACCATTTGGATTGCCAAGCCTATTGTGACTAACCTCTTAGGACCCAACTTGGTTGGGGACCAACAAGCTAAAACTTGATCAATAGGTGTAAGCGGAGGACATTGGAGACTTGACAACATCATGAAGAATTAAGGGATCTTCATCATCCATATTATCTCAAGTCAAGTCAAGTGGATTATATTGTCTTAGCATATATCCAATGCTCCTCCTTGCGGTAACTTGTATTTAATTCATATGTACTCATTGAAAGTTACTTGCACCCTTGCATGTGTTTGGTTTTGTACCTTACTAGTGCTTCATATGTGTTGTGCACTCTACTTACTTATGTTGATTAATCAAGCTTGTGTATGTTGGTTTGCACACCATGTATGTTTGAGCCTCTTGTGTATTTGCTTTCATCTTAATTGGCTCTTTTAGAGATTTTAATGGACTATCCCATTTTGGGGTGCTTTTTGGTAACTCACCACCTTAAAATGTGTATTCATGAGGAATACCACTTAGTGGTGATATTTCAATATTATCTACTCTCTTAGTGGTATGTCTTACTCATGAGAAATTCAAATTCTAATGTCCATTAATTATCTCTTGTTGGATTTTTTTTGCCTCGTGTTAAGGATTATCACATTATGGGGGAGTAATAAGCTATGTGCATATTACAAGCCTAAAAAATGTGAACATGTGAGGTAGTGTCACCTAGAGTTGATATTGTTGATTATCTTGTTCCTAGGTGACATGGGACTCAAACAAGTTCCATATTTGCTTAAATGATTTTTGTTCACCCATCTTTTGGTATCTTGTTTGTGAGAGAGTTTCTTGATGCTTAGTATGATCACCGATTATTTGAAGCCATCAAGAATCTCTAGATAAGCATGGTTTTCAATTCTTTTATTTTGCCACATGCTTATGTTTTGTGAATATGATCTTGAATACATATATGTCTTATACCACCGAGAAATGTCTCCATACAATCATTGTCTTTGACAAGTGATAATTATATTTGTGGTAAATTTATTGATCATATTTACATTGGCTATTGTTCTTAAGTTGTAGTATTCTATCGCCAAGTTTGTTTTGGTTTAACCATCCTTTTGTCCTATTTGCTTCATTTGTGTCCTTTTGTTGCTCTACTCATAATTTGTGTTGTCCTTTTTTGAGTTAGGAAAAGCAAGGAACCCATTGTTTTGTATTTACATTCGAAGACTTTATTCTAAGTAATGCACCATCCTTGGGGGAGCTATCCTACATTGAGTAGAACATCATCCTTTTTAATTGTTATCGGGTCTTATTGCTTTTCTTGAACTTTGTGCTCAAAAGGATATATGGAGGGTAATGATCCCACTTGTGTGCATTTTGTATTTACATACAAGATCTCAAATAATGCACTAATCATGGGGAAGCTACTCTATACTCCTTAGAACACTATTCTTTAAATTGGTTTGGTATCTTATTGCTCTTCTTGAACATGATTAATGCTTTAACAATATATATGGAGAGTGATGATCTCATTTGTGTGCATTTTGTATTCAAATACAAGATCATAAGTAATGCACTAATCTTGGGGGAGCAATCCTATACGTTATTGAATATTAGTTATCTTCAATTGGTTTTTGATCCCGATGACATGTCTCTTTGAAAGACAAACATTTTTCGTCTTGGTACTTTGTGCCATCATGAAAATTGTAGAGGGCTTGGTTTATTTGTTGAAATCTTACTCCTCTTTGTGGAGTTGGCTATCTCATCCCACGGTTCTTAGTGTACCTTCTTGGATGAGATGAAACCTTCGAGCATGTTTGCTTGTTTTATTTCTTATGCTCATTGGTTTAGCCTTGACCTTGTTTTCATTTGATATATTTTCATATTGGTTTATCCAATCATGTGTTGGTTTGAGTCTTTGATACAATGAGGACAAATCCTTCTCTTGCCACACTTTTGTGTAGCTTCTTGATTTAGTTGGTGTTTTGTCCAAATTGTATCTCGTTTGGTTCTTGAAAGTTTTGTGCATGCATATTTACTATTTGTATATCTTGTGGCATGCTTACTTTCCTTGATCCAATATATAGGATAAACTCCATCAAATCCTAAATGACTAAGATGTGCATGAAATTCTATTTCATATCAATATGCACATATTTATGTGGAGTTTGTCCTATGCAGTTGGTCTAACTACTTTGGACCCAATTAGTTTGGGTACCATAGTGTACTTGATTTCTTTTAGGTACATGGGAGATGCATTGGAAGCTTGCCTCTTTTTAAAGAAGATGTCTTCACCATGTGCTTCTTGGAGTCAAGCTTGGATGATTGTGAACTCTCATCTTCTACACCGTCAATGCTATCTCGGTAACAAGTATCTAACTCATGCATATACTACTAGCTCTCAACCTTGTGTAGGTTGTTCTTTTCATGAGTTTATCTAAGTTGCATTTGATATGGTTTTTGCAAAGTTTCTTTCAAAATATCTTCATTGCTAATGTGAGTAAGCCGGGATGATTACACATCAAGGGGATTTATATAATCATCTTCATGATTCACCGATCCCCAATATGTTAATCTAGCAAATTCATTTCAAAGTCTCTCATGTGCAATATTGATGAATTCTCATAAATCATTTGCCTTATGTGATATTTGTTTTGTGTCTTGAAGTATCCCAACTATCACTTATTCTATGTGGGTATTTGTGATGCTTTGAGAACTTGGTGTTGGAAGTTCATCTATACCCTCTAAGAATAATTTGAGCTATGTGCTTTGCTCTTAAGCAAAATCTTATCGGTGTACTTATAACTTCCTCTTGGATACCATGTTCTTTACCTTGTATTTACATTGTGTGTGCATGTTTCTTTGTGGACTTAGTGTCTACTTAGAAACTTATACACATGAAGGTAGTTACATATTTAATTGGTATTCAAAATCTTTAGTGATCACATTTTATTTCTTTCTTGATTCTTTGGTGATCTCTAAAAGGCACAAGATTTGTTTTTCTGTTGGTATAACATTGCCTCTCAATAAGCTTGTGATCCTATTTGATGTATCCTCTTTGGTGTGCTTGTATGCGAAATACATGATATGCACTATGTGCCTCATAATTTGAAAGACTATGGTGTTGCTTAGGCTCATCCTTGTTTAGTCTCTAAATTGTATTTCCATATCACACCCATCCTTTCCCGGTTGAGCAAGTCTTTGTTTTCCCTTTCTTTTTCTTGTTGCTCAGCATTTGTTTGTGTTCAAAATTATCTAGGAGGGAGTGAGGATTCCATGTTATGCACACCATATTGAAATACAAATCTTTTCATTGTGCATGTACCTTGGGGAGTTCCCTCTTAATTTCTAGAACACTTGGTTGATCTTATCATAACATCTTCTTGTGCTCAATTGGTTTTTGGATCCCTTGATTGCTTGCTTCTTTGTGAATGCTTTCCCCCTTTGCAATTGGTATCCTTCCAGTGGATTTCAATTGATATCTTTCTTATGCAATTTTTGGATCCTCAATATAGTTTGATCCCCTTCATCTATTCGTCATTGGATAAGTGCATTTGATTTCACTCATATCATGAGAAATGCATAAATCATGAAGGAGGTCTTATTATGTTACCTTTCCAAAGCTTTTCGCCCATTTAGGCAATCGTTGCCAATGGGGGAGAAGTTTTGGAGGGTTGTATGGAATTGGATTTGTACTTTGGTTTATTCTTAAGTATTTGCCTTCCTTGCCTTTGCATTCGTTGCTTGGTTTTATATATATAGTGAAAACTCCACCATCGATAATGGTCGATAATATATGCAATGAATTCATGTTCATACACACATGCATAAATTATGGGGGAGTTTTCTCTATATATGTGGATGGACTAACATCACATACCTTTGTAGTATTTGATGTTAGTGCAACCATTCTTGTTCGTTAAATTCCATATTATAAACCCTCCCAAAAGAGATTGTCATCAATTACCAAAATGGGGGAGATTGAAAGAGCATTTTCCCTCATGTGTGGTTTTGGTAATTGAATGACAATCTCTATGGACTAATGTTTGCATTGAGATATCATTATAGATCATGTCCATGGAATTGTGGAGTTCATGTCTTGGACTCTTGAAACTTATGTGTTGTGTGGAGCATATTGCAATTATGTCTTGAAGGATTCAAGACATAATATTAGTGAAGAAATGTTGGAAGATACAAGGGTGATCAAGATGTTGATCAACACACAAAGCTACAAGATGTATCAAGAGCGATCATGTATCTCTTGGGATGATTTCATATAGCTCATGGAGGATGACGTCATGTGGTGATCGTCATTGAGGTTGAGATGTGCAAGACCAAGAGAAGCTTTTTGAAAATATCCTATGCTTGGAGCTTGCTATGGATACATGAAGACGGAGCCTAGGGAGACTCTCCCATTATGGGTATGGGGGAGTATTTGGAGAAATCTTCATCAAGCATGTGCTTGGACGCGCAATCAAGAAAGATGAACCACTTGAAGAGATCAAGATAGTCATCATCTAACTCAAGTGGAATGCTCAAGGCAAATGTATGATCTTGATAGGGCTATAGGATAGATAGGCGTACTATCAAGAGGGGCTCTCAAGTGAGTAACTTGATCGCATCGTTGCGGAGAGGTCAAACCTTTGCATATTTGGCATATCATATTTCTTGGTTCTTATTTGACTTTTATCCTTGTGAATAATTAGAGCTTGGTTCATCTCCATGTCAAGCTCTAGTTCATCGAAAACGGTTTTACTTTAAAAAACTTGTTGGATTTTTGATGTTTGAGTTTTTATCGGTTGTTCTTTTATCTAGAGATCTTTCATTTCCCCATTTGGTTTTAACCTCACTTGTTGGACTATGATGTTTCTCTGCATGATCTTATAGAGCTCTTCGTGCTGATTCCAACGAGCCAAAAATCATCGAAAACGGAGTTCGTATGGTCAAGATATCATCGTTTTCGTGTTGACGTTTCTGCCAGGGGCGGAAGTTCGGGCCCTAGGCCGGAAGTTCCGGCCAAACTTCCGCCCAAACTTCCGGTTTAACCAGAAAACACTTCCCGGGCGCGTTTTGGGGTGTTTGGGGGGTCCGGAAGTTCCTGGGTAAACCCGGAACTTCCGGCCCGAGTGGGAAAAATTGCCCTCAACGGGCAGATTTGTTGGGAACCTATTTAAGGGGTCATCTTCCCCAATGGTTCCCAAGTTTTGGTGCTCTCTCTCCTCCTCCATTGTTTTCCTCCAAAGCTTTGAGATCTCTCAATCCCTCCAATGATTCTTGCTATTTATTGAGGGAAAAGAGAGAGGAGATCTAGATCCACATTTCCACCAACCCATCTCTCCTCTAAGTGAGGGGAACCTAGTGGGTCTAGATCTTGGAGTTCCTTTGTGGTTCTTCTCCTTTGTTCTTCCTCTCTTCTCCCCCCATAAGCATTAGTTGCTTCGTGTCACTCCTCCAACCGGTTATTCTTTCACAAAGGGAAGAA
This sequence comes from Poa annua, assembly GCA_026929855.1. NCBI lineage: Eukaryota > Viridiplantae > Streptophyta > Magnoliopsida > Poales > Poaceae > Poa > Poa annua. The sequence goes on along the minus strand of CM049431.1, from coordinate 68,595,764 downwards.
GGAAACTCCATATGAAATGCTTACCGGCAACAAGCCCAACATCTCCTACTATCGAGTCTTTGGTTGTAAGTGTTTCTACAAAATCAAAGGTGTACATCTTTCTAAGTTTGAAGTTAAAGCCTTAGAAGGTGTTCTTGTTGGGTATGGTGCAAACTCTCACACTTATAGAGTCTATGACAAATCCTTAGGGAGAGTTGTAGAATCTTGTAGTGTGAGGTTTGATGAGAATGACGGCTCCCAAGTGGCGCAGTTTCATGTTTGTGATGTAGATAACGAGGAACCTCAAGATGCAATACAAAGGATGGGTGTTGGATTTCATCGCCCCATCGAGATTCATCATGAGCCTCCTCAAGGAAGTACAAGCTCCACTCAAGTGGAGATTCCATCATCACAAGTTGAAGTGGCACCCTCTATGGAAGCAAATGAGACACCTATCCAAGAACAAGATCAAGTTCCTCCTCAAGTTGACCAAGAGGTCTCTCAAGATTCAAGAACTCCTATTCTCAACCCTAGTCAAGATCAAGAGCAAGAGCATCCATCTTCTCCCATCATTGAAAATGTGCAACAAGATGGCAATGCTCATCAAGACCGTCAAGACGGGGACTCAAATGATCTAGGTGATCAAGCCGAAATCCCACGCAACAATGGGGATATCGAAACCCGTCGTCAAGAAAGAGTCAAGAGAAACTTGGAAATCAAGTGTCACGAGCTTGAAGCCATCATTGGTGATGTATCTCGCAAGGTCTCCACAAGAAGTCAATTGGCAAGCTTTAGTGAACATCAAGCTCATATCTCTATGATTGAACCAAAGAAGGTGTTTGAAGCACTTGAAGATCCGGATTGGTTGGAAGCCATGCATGAAGAACTCAACAACTTCAAGCGCAACAAAGTATGGAATCTAGTAGAAAAACCAAAGGATTGCCGCAATGTTATTGGCACCAAGTGGATATTCAAGAACAAGCAAGATGAGCATGGATTGGTTGTAAGGAACAAGGCGAGATTGGTAGCTCAAGGGTACTCTCAAGTTGAAGGCATTGATTTTGGAGAGACCTATGCTCCCGTGGCTCGTCTTGAGTCCATCCGTATCCTACTTGCCTATGCATCTCATTTTAATTTTAAGTTGCAACAAATGGATGTGAAGAGTGCATTTCTTAATGGTCCCTTAAAGGAGTTAGTATATGTAAAGCAACCTCCGGGATTTGAGGACCCACACTTCCCAAACCATGTCTACAAGCTTGATAAGGCCCTCTATGGTCTCAAACAAGCACCTCGAGCTTGGTATGAGCACCTAAGAGAGCTATTGCTAGACCGTGGCTTTGAAGTGGGGCAAATCGATCCCACTCTCTTCACAAAGAGGGTAAAAGGGGAACTTTTCATATGTCAACTTTATGTTGATGATATTATCTTTGGCTCATCTAACAAAGCTTTCAATGATGAATTTTCAAAGCTTATGACGGATAGGTTCGAGATGTCCATGATGGGAGAGTTGAAATTCTTTCTTGGTTTTGAAATCAAGCAATTAAGTGGAGGGACTTTCATCTCTCAAGCCAAATACATCCAAGACATGCTCAAGAGGTTCAAGATGCAAGATGCAAAAGAGAAGAGGTTTCCTATGGACACCAAATGCCATCTTGAACTTAGTCCAAAGGGTAAAGATGTCGATCAAAAACTCTATCGCTCTATGATTGGTTCTTTGCTTTATCTTTGTGCATCTAGACCCGATATTGTGTTGAGTGTAGGAGTGTGTGCAAGGTATCAAGCGGCTCCTAAAGAAAGTCACTTGATAGCGGTGAATCGAATCTTCCGATATTTGGTTCATACCCCAAGGTTTGGTTTGTGGTATCCTAGGGGGTCCAACTTCTCTCTTGCCGGTTACACGGATTCGGATTGGGCCGGTTGCAAGGATGATAGGAAGTCTACTTCCGGTGCATGTCAATTCCTTGGGAAATCTTTGGTGAGTTGGTCCTCCAAGAAGCAAAATTGCATATCCTTATCTACCACCGAAGCCGAGTATGTGGCGGCCGCTAGTGCTTGCACTCAATTACTTTGGATGAGGCAAACTTTAAAGGAATACGGTGTCCTTTGTGACAAAGTGCCTCTTTTATGTGACAATGAAAGTGCTATCAAGATTGGTCACAACCCCGTGGAGCACTCAAGAACGAAGCATATTGAGATTCGCTATCATTTTATTCGAGATCACATCAACCGGGGTGACATTGAGCTTGGTTATATTCCAACGAAGATTCAACTTGCCGATATGTTCACCAAGCCATTTGACGAAGCTCGGTTCACATTTTTGAGGCATGAGCTAAATATCGTGGATTCTAGGAGCATTGGTTGACTACCTTGCATGCACACCTCTATCTCAACTTTCTATTTTGGTCTAGGTGTAGGCATGGACATAGGGGGAGTGCGGTCCTAATCTATTGGACTTTCCCTCCCCCCATTATGCCAATAGTAAGAATTGTTTTCGTCTCCTTTTTGTTCATTCTCATGAATTGTGAGCCTAAATGTTGAGTAATGGCGGTGAACCCAAGATATATCTTCGCGGTATCACACCACATAATCTCATACATGGTGGCCTTGGCCACCAACTTCTTCATTGTGAAGAATTGATACTTTTGTGGTGTTATCTTGTTTTCTTTGTTTCATTCTTGCTCTTTTGGAAAATGCACTCAAGCGTTGCTTCTTAATGTCGCTTTTGTTGTTTCTTACCAAACTTGAGTGCATGGTACCATCTCCAGTGACCATTTGTCTTATCCCAGGCCTACCTCATCTTAAAAACTGCTCCTCTTGCCTTTGCATGTCCAAAACACATTAAAACCTGGGATTTGGAGTCGGTGGGGCCGGAAACTCCGGCCTTCCAGGCCGGAGATTCCGGTCTGACTGAAGTTTCCGCCCCTAGAACCGGAATCTTTGGCCAGGGCCGGAGACTCCGGTGTCTAGGGCCGGAAACTCCGGTCTGGGCAGTTTCGCTGGGATCCTCAAAGGGGATCGGGGTGAGGAGTTGTTCCACAACTCCCCACACACCCCCGACCCCCACTCCTCCCCCAGCCGCCGCCGCCGCCTCCAAGGACCATTCCGGCCGCTCCCCACTGCCGGAATCCGCTGTGCCACCGGCCCCTCCTCCGTTCAAGTGCTAGGGATCCTTCTCCCTCGCATTTGACCTCCACCATGTCGGGTAAAGGATTTCTTCTCTCTCTCTCTAGGTTTTCACTCTAGATCTTGTTTTGAGAGAAGTTCTGCCTGTGCTGCATGGTGTAGAACCCTAGTGTTGGCATTTCAATCCCTAGAAAATTAGTTGTGCTCATTTTTTTCTTAGATTTGACCTAGATTGAAGTTTTCCTGCCACAGGGCGGAAACTCCGGCCCCTCCTGCACCGGAATCTCCGGTGTGGACCGGAATATCCGCCCCTGTGGCCGGAAACTCCGGCCTAGCTCATATCTGGGAGAAATTCTGACACTTTTAATTTTCTTCTTTTGGCTTTCTTGGACATGCAAACTTATCTCCATGCTATCCTTGTACTCTCTTTTCACAGGTCATAGGAAAAAGGTGGTCACTCGGAATCCGCTCCTTGCTTCAAGGAAACAAAGAGCTCAAACAAGGGACAATCTTATTTTTGATAGCACCAGTGGCCGCATGAGACAACAGAGCACTATTGATGAGGAAGCCACTAGACAAGCTGAACTTGGTGGTTTTGATAATGAAGAAGAGGCCGAGCAAGCCCATTTTGACTCTTTGTCCACTGTTCTGGGTATGGGAAGGACTGAGTTCCGTCGTATGAGGTCACAACAGTTCTATGACTTGCCTCCCAACACCACCAACCCCAATTTCCCAAGGAGGGAGCAGCAGCTGATTATGCAGGAGATTTATGCTCGGATTGAGAAGCACGCAGTCTGTGAACAGAAGATTCTGGATCTTGAGGCGCTGAACAAGAAAGCATACTTTCGGGAGGCTGTTTGGATTGCTAGGAAGCTTGGTCTGGAAAAGCTCATCTCTTTCACTCAGCAGGATTATGATATTCAGCTTGTGCAGCAGTTCTTTGCCACGGTGGTGTTTGACAACGATGAGGATGTCACTATGACGTGGATGACTGGACCTATCAGGTGCACCTCCAACTTTGTGGAGTTTGCGACAGCTCTGGGCTATGAATTCAAGGGGGCCACTACTCCAGTTGGGCTGAGGATGCATGTGGAAGGGACTGCATATAATAAGAGCCGTTTGCGTCCTCTTTACTCCGTTGCTTCTTCTGTGGGCTCTAATCAAGACCTCCTTCCCACCTTCAACATCTTCCTCCGCATGGTTCGGCTCAACCTTGCCCCTCAAGCCGGAAATGTGGATGCTATTCGAGGAGGCCTTGTCAACCTACTCCACCATGCTTACAGGGTCCTTCAAGCCGGTCCGGAGTGCCGTGGCCAAGAGGTGGATGTCATGGATTTCATTAAATGCGAGATGCATTGGGCCATTTTCGAGCACAAGAATCCACTCTATGCTCCCTATGTGATGAAGCTCATTCTCTCCAAAGTGCCCACACTTGATCGCTCTACCTTCATCAAGCATGCCAAGGGTACTCTCCATATTCTCTCCAAGCACACAAAGCAAGCTTCATCCTCTCATGCACCTCCTCCACAAACTAGTGATGAAGAGGACGTTCCCTTACCTAAGAGGAGAAGTAAGAATGCCGATCCCCCCACTAGTCTTCAAGGGAAGGCCAAGGTAAACGCAGAATTTCGCAAGCTCTCTTGGTGGAAGAGGAAACTGCTATGCATGGATGTTGCCATTCACAAGGAGAATCATGGGTCATATGTGAGAGAGAAACACATTTTGAGCAACCAAAATTTGATGATCAAGGAGATGCGCAAAATGAACAATGGAAATGTTACTCCTCCTCCGGAAGAAGATGAAGCTGGCATTCCCATCATTTCCTCATCTTCGTCTGACACGGTCCCTCTTGAGCAATGGAATCAGGATGTCTTTCCTTGGGCTGATTTTTCGGATGTGACCTCCTTTCCTACCTCGTCTCACAACCACGGCAAGGCTCCCATGAACCTCTCCGATGAGGACTACGACAACGAAGGAGATGACGACATGGATGAAGACACCGAGTGATCTCCTTGGGCCCGTTAGTTATGCTCTTTTCCCCTTTTTGGTGTCTCGGTGCCAAAGGGGGAGAAGTACTTCTATTAGGTTCTCTCCGGGATTTGCATGGGTTGGGACACAAGCATGTGCCTCTTTCATTTTATTGCGCTTGTGTCCTTGTTATGTTATTTGAATTTCGAACTCATTTGCCTTCTCTTAGTCATGATCTGTGTGTGTAAGACATTTGGATTTCTAATATTATGTGGTTGAGACTACTATTGTGCCTTGATTATATGGGGTTAATATCTTCAGTTTTATGCACAAGGTATGGTTTATCTCCTAACACTCAACCCATACTATACTATGTCTTATTTATGAAATGTATTGCCTACTTATCATGCTTGCAAATTGTTGTTCAAATTTGCCTCTATATGTGTGCACGTGCATTCCAAAGCAAATATTCTTGATGCACACATCTAGGGGGAGCTCTTTCAGCTATCTGTTATTGCAAATCCATATGTTGTCATCTAACACCAAAAAGGGGGAGATTGAAAGAACATTTCTATGATCTCTGTGTTTTGTGTGTTAGTTAACAACATGTGGATGTATTAAGTTGGTGTTAAGTAATGCAGGATAATCTAGGAACTCTTCAGATGCATCAGCACCAAAAGAGGAGAAAAAGAGTCAGCACTGAAGTGTGCTCAGCCCCTGGTGGGGGCCGGAGTTTCCGGTCCAGGGGGCCGGAGTTTCCGGCCCTGCCTGAAGTTTCCGGTCCCTGAGGACCGGAATCTTCTCCGTTGCTCGGTTGCCGAAAGTGTGCTCAGCCCCTGGTGGGGGGCGGAGTTTCCGGTCCCATGGACCGGAGTTTCCGCCCCAGGCCAAAGTTTCCGGCCTCGTGGATCTCGAAGATGTCCAAGTTAAGATTGAAGATCTGGTGTTCAGCCCCTGGTGCCCCCCGGAGTTTCCGGCCTCCCTAGGCCGGAGTTTCCGGCCACTAGGGCCGGAGTTTCCGGCCTGGGTTTTGGCTGCAACGGTTACATCTTTGGAGGAGTATAAATACTCCTCCTCCTTCCTCCAGAAAAGTGCTTGACCTAGAAAAGGAGGAGCTCCATTGTTGCAAGCCAAGAATCCCAAGATCTCCCAATCCCCCCATCCAAACTCGTTGATCTTTGGAGGATTGAAGGAGAAGGCCCCGATCTACATCTTCACCGAGCCGTTCTTCATTTCCCCCTCATTCATTTGAGGGAACACTTGCTAGGGCTTCCACTAGGAAACCTAGCCCATTGTTGTACTTACCTATTGTCTTTGTGACAGATTGTAGCTGTTCGGGAGCCCCCAAGCCCTTTGTGGGTCGTGCCCCGAATCGTTGTTGTAAAGGCTCCGGATTCCGCCTCGAAGGATTCCGATAGTGGAAAGTGGACCAAACCTTTGTGGTGCGGTTCACCGGAGATTAGGGTGAGGCCTTTGTGGCCGTTGAACCATTGTGTTGGTTCACACCTCTCCAACGAGACGTACTCCCATTCAAGGGAGGAACTCGGGAATACATCCTTGTCGTCTCGTGTCTTCACTTCGGTTTCTTCTATCCTTATTTATTGCCTTATTATATCATCTTAGTTGCTAGCTTGTCATATAGGAAATTCACCTTAGTTGCATATCTAGTGAATTTACTTTTTATGTCAAGCCTAATTTGAAAAAGAACTAAAATTTGAATTAGCACCTATTCACCCCCCTCTAGGTGTCATACCGATCCTTTCACAAGTGCATTTTAAATGCATAAAGAGGCTAAACAATTTATTTCTCTCATCCTTGTTATACCTACTGTAATGTTTTTTAGTTTGCAATGTTTAGTTGAATTTGTTGTTAGAAAATATTTTTTCAGTATTGAATTTAATAATGCGAAATACCAGATAAAGAAAAAAAAATCTCAGAAAAATAAAAAATTTATATGAAAAATCATAATTTTCAAGGAGGCACCTGGAAGTGCTAGAGAGCCACCACTATAGTGACTTGTTGGTGGCGCGGCAGGCCTTTGGCCGCGCCAGCTGGTGGTGTGGGGCCCATAGGCCCCCCCCCACTTGCTCTCTCTCCTTCCCCTGCCTCCCTCTTGCCCGAAAATCACTCCTGCATATTTAACCTTCGTGTTCTTGCTGCTCATCTCCTGGGATTTTGATCTCCACATTCAACCAATTTCTGCTGCTGAAATTTGGTGCATCTCCTCTCCGGTATGTGACTCCTCCGAATATCCAAGTAGAATTTTGTTTAATGGTGTATATATGAAGTATTTTGCTGCTGTGGATATCTTGTTTAGTGAGTTTGAATGGTTGTTATAAGTTGAAGAAACTTGTTTTGATGCATGCTTAAGCCTCTAACAAGTCACTATAGTGGTTTCCCTTCATTTAGTTGGCTAAAAATTGATTTTTATGATGTTTGTTGAAAATTTCAGAAAACAAAGACATAACCGTGATTTTGATGAAGTGTTTGAGGGAGATTATCAAAGGAGGACAAGGCATGCAAGGGCTATCACTCGTGTTAGGCAGTCCTATAACGAGGAGATCCTTGCACCGACGTTCGGAAATGAGGGAGATGCGGGAGAGCCACATGCCGCATCTAACCCTTGTTACAATTTCCTTCGTGTTGCAGATTTACTTGAGGACTTCCAAACTCTTGTTGAGAAAGTGGGTTTGACCTCCTACATGAGGGATGAGAGGCCACAATACTATTGGCTTACCAAGACTTCTTCGGAGACCTTCACTTTCAACACCAGGTCTAGTGGGAAGGCTATTTCTTTCCAGATATATGATATGCCTTGTAGCCTAACCTTGCAGGAGTTTTGCGGGATAGTTGGTACAACGGATGTGGGGACAACGGTGAGAATTGTCACGAATCCCCCAGAGTTGGCACAAACCTACCAAGAGGTGACCGACAATGACACCCGCTCCGCACAACGCGGCAAGATAAGGAACATCCAATTCCCTGCTTTCAAATATTTTGTCTACTATCTTACTACTAGTGTACTTGGTAGGGAAAACACTAGCAATGTTTCTAACTTGCAACTTGCATTTCTTACGGGTGCCCTTACGGGTGAATTCCCGTATAACCTTGGTTCTTTGATTGTTCGCCGTTTAGCGGCTAGAGGCCCCATCTTTGGAGGCATTATTGCTTTACGTATTGCTAAATATTTGGGGCTGCCCATTGATCCTAATGTTGTACCACTTGAACCATGTTATCTTGGCCTTGCTGCAATGAAAGGCCACAAATTTATCACTACTAGCTCCACTTTGGAGAACATTGTGTTTAGGGTTGTTTGTGCTGACCATCGTGAAAAGGAAGTCTCCTTGCCACAACCTTCTTTGTTCAGTCTTGACAGGAGACCGTGGTCGTACTCGCTGGTAGAGTTGGAGGAGCAGTTGAGCGTACTTGGTTTTCACCAGTCGCATCGCACGCAGGATCCACCGCCGGAGGATTATAGTGGATACCACGCCGACGCATCCACGAGCTCGTATTACGGGGAAAGCTGTAACATCCCAACATTTTGGAATGTTCAAAAATCACTAAAATTTAAAACTTTGTTTTGATTAAAATAAAATATTAAAATGCATAAGAAAACTAACTATAAAAGATTTCAACCAATTTGAAAAGATCTATTTATTTCAAAATTTCCAATGTGTCATTATTTTCAAAAGTTATTTCCAATTAAACATTACATTATCCATTGTATTTCAAAAACCTTAATATGTAATTTGACAAATGTTTTATAAAGTACAAACCATTTTATTTTAAGTAAATAGTTACTTATAAGTAATTGATTTCAACCACTTAGCCTTAGCTATAAACAAATTAAAATAATAATTACAAGTGTTATTTTAAACTATTGAAAACATTGTCTATTTGCCAGAAGATTATTATTCATTTACCTGAGTTCAAAACATAAATTGGATATTAAAAGTCTATAGTTTATAACTTAAAACCTCATAGATTTTATAATTACTTAACAACCCAAATCAACATTTCATTAGCTTAAATGATTTTCATTTATTTTCAAAACATGAAATGATTAATATACTCTATATAAGGAATACATTGAATCTAAAATCTTTTTCAAAGTTGTTTTGTGAAGTTCATATGATTTATCTTAATATGAAATATAATGGTGCATAAAATAAAATTGAATTAAAATTGAATCCAATATATTTCCAATTACCTTAAAAATATTTATATTCTATTACTATATAAAAAATAAAAGTGAATGGATATTAAAAATGTGTTTAAAATAACTTAATATCAACCATATAAGAATGTGGTAATTTCATAAATTTAATTTATCCCCAAATGAAATTATTAATATTTTCAAAATAGACCTAAAAGGGCGAATTGCATTTTATGAATATTTTCAACATAATTTTTTTTAAATGTTCAAAACATGCCCACAACTGGTTTAACACAAAGATAATAATTTTACAATTTTTTAGAAATTAGTTTGACATCATTTGGACAAGTAAATCAAAAGATATGAATTAAAAGAAAATTCAGAAAAGAAAAAGAAAAATTGCTGACGTCATGCTGATGTCAACATCGTCTTCAACCTCCGGCCGAGAATCCCGCCGCGATTTCCTTCCAAAATCCGGCGAGTTGTTTGCGGGATTTGTTCCCTCCTCTGCCTCCATATAAACCCCGCGTCCCCGCCTTCGTTTGCCCTCTCCTTCCGCTTTGTTTCGTGTCGCCAGGCCGAAGAAATTGGTCGCCGGACTTCACCGAGCCGCCGCCTCTTTTTACTTCGAGTTCCGGCAAGAAAAGCAGCCCCCACCCCTGAGACCTCCTCCCCTGCTCGTGCGCATCTGTGGCCACCATCTCTGTGTCTCCTCCTCTACCAATCGTGCGGGGCCCGGGCAAGCAAAGCTCGCCGGCGCCCGAGCACCTTCGACCACGGCCCTCCGCCGCTCCGGGACGGCCGAGCGGACATCATCGCCACCATCAACCGTGCCGTGTCGCGTCGCGCCCCCTCGTCACCTCCCCGAGCCCGGGAACCAACGGGAGCATGGACCCCGTCCTCGACCGACGCCGACGCAGCCATCATCGCCACCTCCGGCGAGTTTCTGGCGCCACCCTCCGGTCAACGCGTGTAAGCCCTCCGATCTAAATCCTACGGCCTAAATTAGATCTAGCCTACGAATGGGTACCTTTGGATCTGGACCGCCAGATCTGGATCGGACGATCCAGATTTAAATAAGCCAAGCCGAGCCGAGCCGCGTTTCGGCTAAGCCAAGCCCGAGCCGAGCCCGAGTCATCCAATCCGATCGCGCCACGTGTCTCTGGATTTCTGTTTTATTTTCCGAATAAAATTTAATAGCAGTTTTGCGGAAAAGCCCATGTAACTTAGATTTGTTATAACTTTTTACTCACATATCCAAATTCAAATATTTTTATATATTTGAAAAGCCCTCGACATGTAGAATATTATGGATCTGCCAAAATTCAAATTTGACTTAGTTTAAAATATTCAAATTTCAAATGGTGAATTGAGTATTTTTGTCATAACTTTTAATCTGTAAATTCAAAAATTACAAATAAAATTGTTTTAGAAACTTTAGAATATTTGTAGTGTGATGACTCTGTTTTAAAATATTTTTGAGTAAAATTTGAATGAATTCATAGTTATATATTTAATTTGAATAGTTTGAGTATTTTCAACATAACTATTAATAGAAATATTATTCTTGATTAAATCAAATTGCTATAAATTTAATTAAATGCTCTCTGTCTATTAAGACTACTTATAAAATTTTATTATAAAAATATAATCATAGAAAACTTTAATCTTATAATTATTCCTTTTATTATATTTTCCAAAAATAGAAATTAATTAAATTGCATTTATAGCCAAATGGATACTTTATAAATATCACAAATTTTGTATGATATTTCTTAGGATTTCAAAAGTGCATTTCATGCATAACTTATTTTATTATATAGTATACTTCTCATAGGAAAACTCCTCTTCATTATTTTCTCTAAGTTAGGATTATTTTCAACTTAGCATTTTGGTAAAGTGTTATACACTTAGACACTTAGGATTTTCAAGATGGAGCTAGAAGACCATTGAAAGACTTAGCCAAAAACAAGACTTCAGAAGTATCTTCAAGGAGAAGAAGCACTTAGAAGAAAATCAAGAAGAAGTTTATGAAGGACTAGAAGAAAACAGACTCTGGAAGCATCCCAAAGATGTCAAGCACTTAGAAGAAACGTGAGAAGAAGTTCAAGAAGGCCAACCCCCTTTTATTCTCTAAGTCTTTCTCTCTGTCTTTTCTTATCCTCTGAGACTTCATGAAGACTAAGTTAAATCCAATACCAGCCAAGGTGATACAAGAACCATCAAGTCTGAAGATACATCAAGAATACCAAGAGTTCAATCAAGACATCCAGAAGAAAGTTACAAGTCTAGAGATGAAGCCTGGAGGACCACTACATATTTCTTTCTATCTTTTCCCTCTTTCCTAATCTTGTCTTTCACATTTGACTTAAACAATTTTTGATCATGATATTATCATCTTGAAGTTGTTGGATCCTAGCGGCATATTGAGATTAAGCGGCCTGGAAACAAACCTTACATGTCCACGTACATGAGACCTGTTCCACAATTTAAGTGGCTGGCCGGGTGTCTGTCTCTCTCACTATAGTGAATGTCCAATTTACAAAGAGTTGATAATAATTGTTGATCGTCTTGAAGAAATGACTTAGTATTTTCTCTAAATATTTCTACACATCAAGACCAAGCCATTAGAGGGCTTATTCAAGATAATATAAAACAAACTATTTTATTCAACTTATGACTATAGTCCTTAGTCATTTTGACCAATCTAATTGCATTGCATTAACTTAAAAGAATTTCATGGCATGACATGCATCTCTAGTCCTTAGAAATAAATTGCATATCATGCATGACATGTTTTCCTTAGAAGTTTTACAAAACTTGTTTGTTCACTAGATATGAGCATGTATGTTTGATGATTGTTGTTTGTTGATTGTTGTATTGTTGTTTGCTTATATTGTTTAGATTAAACGGAGAGCAAACATTCGTTGTTGAAAAGAGTTTGTGAACAACGACAACATTCAAAGGCAAGTGGCACACCTCATAAACTTCCTATTATTTCTATATGCATTACTTAGTGTATTTTTATATGCATGTGTAGGATAGTATTGCTATGCTAAACCTGTGTAGAATTCCCTTACTCCTGTGTCTAGGTTCCTATATCATACTTAGCAGAAATATTGATGCTATGCAATTGATGAAAAGTTTAACAAAATATTAAGTGACTACTCAGGGCTATGCTCATGGTTGTCGTCGCCTAGGATGAATGTCTATTCTACTTAGGGCCGTGAGCATGGTGATTTTTACCTGAGAGTGCACATCCATTAAGTTAATGAAACTCCTGGGTGGATTGGTTGTATGGCGGCGAAGTTGAGTGGCTGCTCAGGTCCATGTCTATGGTTCCTGGAGTACGTGCCCTTGTGGATGGCCACCCAGGGAACAGAGGAATCTGAAGAACTCTGAGTGACGATTGCTTCCAGTGCAGCCATTGCCATATGGGCTCTGGCTTGATCAATTATGTTGCATGGACTCTCTCCGGCTTGACAAGCATATGTAGTGGGATGTTAGGTGGAACGGGTCAAGCCAGAGTGGGAGGGAAAATGCTTCTGAAAGATCTCGTCTCATTCTTCTCCTTTCCTTATCACAAATGGTGGGTAAAGGATAATTTGGGTTGAATGGGTACAATGGTGAACGTGCACAACCTCTGCAGAGTGTAAAACTAAGTACTTAGCCGTGTCCCCGGTACGGACAATTTGAGCAACTGATCACAGACGTCAACGGAGGATTCTACCATTCCAACTTCAGAAATAAAACTTGATGGGTGAACAAGGGAAGATGAGATTTATGGTTTTCATGCCATACTCGTCTTGATTTCAAGAAAAGTGTTTTCAAAAGAGTAGGAAAAATTGGCTTTATGCAAATTAGCCTTGAACTCCACCAGCCAAATATGCATATAGACTATAGAGTTCTTCCATTAAGTGTCCACCATAGTGTCACTTGCCAGACTCCATTTTTAATGGAATCTGACCCACGTTGTTGCAATATTTTTTTTTATTGCAGATTGATCTGATGACGAGTGAGGTTTCGTTTAAAGGCTTCGAGTCTACAACCAACATGTTTTCGCCTGTGGCAGCATGAAAGTTATAGAGACTCACTGCTATTGTATTTCCGCTGTGTACTTTGTCAAAGCTAGCTTTATGCTATGCAACTTGTATCGAATATTTTATAAGTCTGGATCATCGATGTAATAAAATTTATACTTTGTTGTGATATTACATCGTAGACTGTGTGTGCAAACGAATCGATCCAGTGATTTGCACTATACACAGGTATCTGCCTTATTTAAAGTGCAGGTACGCTACAAAAGCTCTTCGACATACCCCCGCAACATCGACGGATGGACACATTGCCTTGAGCTCCACTTGGGCTAAAAGCCTAACCTTGGGGGAGGTATACCGATAGCACACTCATTTATATATCATTATCATTCGGTACTTTGTATATCCATGTTTCGTTTTAGTTTTCTTTCTTTTGTTAATTTGTTCATGCTTTATTTGTTTTCCATAAACTCAAAATTACCAAAAATATTTTTGTTATTTCTCTTGCTGGTTTGTTTTAATATCTAGTATTAATATTTTTAGTATTTATTTCAGTTCAATATGCAAAAACACAAAAATATTTTACTTTGGTGTGTGCTGTTTCGCGCAGGGACAAATTTCTTCTGTCCACCGTTAAATTCATAAGTTATTACAGGAATGTCGGAATGAGCTGAAAGTTGGTGTGCATATTCCTGAGATGTGTACGCAACTTTCATTAGTTTTGAGTTTTCTGATCTGGGCATGTTAAGGTCCTCGAAATTTTTTGTCTTTGCTGGTTGTTCTGTTTTTAGTTTCCAAATCCAAAAACCCAAAAATATTTGTTGTTTCTTTTTGCTTTTGTATAGTTTGTTTCAGAGGTCATTATATTCAATTATTCCATGGAGTTTGGTTATTATCTCATATCTTCAAGCACACAAGTGATAAGGTAATTATGATGATCTATGACAATTTCGAGTTGGGTAAGAGGCTGGTAATGAACTCTATTTGTTTCTCATTTTTGTACATATACTCATTCATGTGAGCATGCTTAGATGGTTCGTATAAGGTATATGTCGATTGGTGGATGCTTAATAGTTTGTGTTCTCTTATGATCGTTTCCAATTTATTGATGATGGATGTCATGTCTCTTTGGATATTTGCTTGCATTGTTTTGCTCATAATAGAATATGACACTGTGGTATCCTCCTCTGAATAATTCATTTGAATCGACTTGGCACATGCTTACACATGTTATGACTGAAAACAAAAATTCAATTAAGCCTTGATGACATATTTTAACTCAGAATTCTTGTATCTTTATTATGCCTCCGTTAATTCTATTTCGTCGCAAGCATGATTATGACGGTTATTGCTCTCTTGAATTGTCGTTTTCCCATCTTTTGCTAACCTCCACTTGTACTAAGCTGAGATAATGCTTGTGCTTCCAAATACCAAAAACCAAGTTATTCCAAAGAGTCCACCATAAATACCTATGCATGGCAATTTCAAACCATTCAAGTAAATTCGCATGTGCTACCTTTACAACTTTCAAACACTTCTCAATTTGTGCCACTGTTTTGAGCTCATGAGGAAATATGTGGGGTTACGGATATCAACCTTGCCGTTTTGCCTTTGGACAGATTTTCGCCAACCAGACTAGTGGCATATACATCCGCTTATCTACTAATTTGCAAAAAGAACTTGCAAATGAGGTGCCCAGTCTCAAATTAATTACAACTTTAATTGTTGCATTCTCTTTACATTTTTGCCCGGATCTAATCAGTCAAGCAATGACAATAGTTTTTAACTACATGTGTAAACAAAAGAGAAATGTGGGATGTTCTGCCCTTGGGTAGAAATAACGTCCTTCATGGGAGCCGTTCTTAAGAAAGTCTGGTTGACAAGGGGGGTAGAGTACACATTATCATTCGTTGATGGAACAACCACCACTCAAAAACAATTTTACCTCTGTTTTCAAAATGATAAGAAGCTCTAGCACATTTTGAATCCCTACTTCCCTCAAACAAGGGCATATCTTTTACTTTACTGTTGAGTCACCATCTTTCTTTCAGCACCTTCTCGCGAGCATAACTGTCATTCTTAGTGTAATGTGCTTGTCCCTTAATATGTTAACCACGGTGTTATCTAGATGCTTTTATCTTTGATATATTTATCTCTAGTCTTGCCTTGAAACTCAGAGATGCCTGGGCATTTATGTTTTGTTGTTACATTCAGACTAGCGAGATACCACTTTATCATATTTTCTTATGATCATTGCAATCATGTGAATTGATATGTTTCATGTTATTTATCATCGATATAATTGGCATATTTTCACGGTTTACATAACTATTGGGTGACTCCGTTTATATATGTCTTATTATGAATAGTCTAAGCATTGGTCTTCATAGTGAGAATATTTACATCACATGAGCAAATGAGTTTGTGAAAGTTCTTTTATCGCACTCAGTTGTTAACTGAATTGCTTGAGGACAAGCAATAAGCTAAGCTTGGGGGGACTTGATACGTTCAAAACATATCTACTTTCCCGAACACTTTTGCTACTGTTTACCTTTAATTTGTGTGTTTTGGATGCAACTAACGCGGACTAACGCTGTTTTCAGCTGAATTACCCTGGTGTCTCCTTTTTGTGCAGAAATATCAACTTCGGAGAAAAAATCCAAAAGACATCCAATATTTATTTTTTATCCGAGGGGAACTCAGAAACACAAAGACCAACCAGAGGAGAGGCCTGACGGGCCAACACCACCCCGTGGCGCGGCCAAGAGGGACCCGCGCCATCAGGTGGTGTGGCCACCTCGGCCACGTCCTCGCGACCCCCTCGCGGCTATAAAACCCCTCTGACCTAAAAAC
The DNA here is from genome assembly GCA_026929855.1 of Poa annua. Taxonomy (NCBI): domain Eukaryota; kingdom Viridiplantae; phylum Streptophyta; class Magnoliopsida; order Poales; family Poaceae; genus Poa; species Poa annua. Next base: position 68,579,648 of record CM049431.1, on the reverse strand, counting down.
GTTCGGGGGATATCCACTTTTCCAAAGAACACCATCGTACGCCGTCGCCATCGCGAACCCTAGTTCGGGGACCAGAAGTCTCTGTTCCGGCACCCCGCCGGGACGGGGAATCAAAGGGGATCATCGCCATCGTTATCTCCACCGCCTCTCCATTAAACCATCCATGTTTCCCCCATCCATGAGTGAGTAATTCACCGCTGTAGTCTTGAGGGGATGGTAGGGATTGGATGAGATCACTCATGTAATAGTTGTAAGATTGTTAGGGCATAGTGCCTAGTATCCGTTATCGGTGTTTTACGTCATTGTTGCAACTTGTTATGTTTAATGCTTGACACTAGGTCCCGAGTGCCATGATTTCAAATTTGAACATGTTATTGAATCATGGTGATAATTATTGTTTTGGATCATATCTATGAGTTGTTTACACATATTATTGTCCGGCACCGATGGCCCCAAAGTGACAGCAATTGGGATAACCGGAGGGAATGGCTATGATGTGAGGATCACATGTATTCACGGAGTGTTAATCCTTTGCTTCAGTACTTTATTAAAAAGAGTACCTTAATTGCCAGTAGTTTCCCTTGATGCCCCGCTACAAACAGGCTGGCAGGACAAAAGATGATGTGCAAGTTTCTCATTGTGAGCACGCATAACTAAATTGGAGTACATGCTTATGATTAGTTAATACTTGGATGCTTTATATTATATATCTGTAAATGCCTATGCTATATTATTACATGAATTATCTTATCCATGCAACGTCTGTACTGAAGGAGATATGCCCTAGAGACAATTAATAAAGTGTATTCTTTATGATATCTCGTTTGTTCATAATAGGTTTTTGTGTCATGCTAGAACCGTATTAAGCGGAAACATTAATACGGGTGTGATACGTAAACAACCAGGTCCCTAGTAGCCTCTACTAAGACTAGTTTCGTTGCGCGATTGATGATCGAGGTTTCCCGGTCATGGGGCATGGCGCCGGTCGGCAATGGGAGTCATATCGTTGGAGAACGATGTGATGGACATACCCAAATTTGGAGAACGTAGTCGTTACGCCTTTGACCGTGAGATCAACTCTTATTGTTATTCCTGGAAGATACTTTGATCGCACCAAACGTCGTATTTTATATAGTATGACAATAACGGTGATACTTTTGGGTATCGGAAAGGAGTAGTTGAGACGAGGGGTCAAGAGCGGGATTTGCCAGTCCGCATAGCAGGATAGATACTCTCGGGCCCACTCGGTGAGATCATGTCTAATGAGCTTGCAAGCATGTGACTAGGTCACGGAGACATGAGATCATGAACGAGTAGAAGATAGCGTCGTCGGTAACGAGGTCGGGATTAGGTATGGAGATATCTATGGAACGACATTCGGACATGCTAAGTATCGCTATGGCAAAAGGTTTAAGACTTTGCGTTCAGGTTTGATAGATGAAAGTCATTCGTTATATCACAGGGATTAATTCATGGGGTCCAGGCCTACGAGTTAGTCGTTGATCATAGAGGAGTCTTGGTCATACCTGTTATTATATCGAACCGCTAGGGTAACACACTTAAGGGGTTTCGACAAGACAACCGGAAAGGAAAGAGATCACCGAGAGCGTCCCAGGAGGGGTCCGATGGAGATCGGGCAGCGCCGAAAGAGTTTTTGGAGCTAGGAAAAATTATATATATTATGTTTGACATTAATTAGTGTAATTAATATGAAAATATGATTTTATATATTTATTTTCGAATTTATTTAGGCTGATTTCCCTAAATGAGCCTTTTGGGCGAAAGAAGGCCCAAGAGGGGGGAATCCCCTTGGGGATTCGGTGGGGGCCAGGAGGGGCCGACCCAAGTGGGCCAAGGGCCCACTAGGGGGCCGGCGCGCCCTCCAATGCCGCACCAGGCATGTGGGGGTTAGTCCCACATTGCCTGGTTAGCAAGTTGGCTCCCCCCTGGGAGCCTATATAAGAAGGGGCACCCCTGGCCTTTTAATTCACCAATTAATTCCCAATTTATCTCTCGATCTCGTGGTTCCCTTGTCGGAGCCGCGCCGAGCTGAGGAGGGGATCTCTTCCACCATAGCCCACTGCCGCGCTGCTGGTGTTCCGGTCCAAGTCTTCCGCTGCTCGTCCTGGACTGGAGCTTCGGAGGCCGTCGTCTCCACCGTACGTGTGTGACGCCCTGCGAGGTGCTGCGCTAGCGGTACTCGGAGGTTTGCTTCCTCTACACGGCCTTGAGGTCGGCTTCGTCGGTCTTCATCGACAATGTTTGTGCGGGAACGTAATCCCCGCTTTCGGTCTACATGGGTACGTATTCCGATCTCCGTTCGTACTACTATATCTTCATAGAATAGATCTTGGCATGCTTTTAGGATATCGTTGGTAGGAATTTTTTTGTTTTCTGCACACGATCCCCTTCAGTGGTATCAGAGCCGATCTATCGTAGATATAGCTGTACGCTGTTAGAACCCGTGTTCTGCACGGGGGCACCGTTCCTGTTATTTGCTACCCTCTAGCGTGCACTTGTGTATTCCAGCGGCATTGAGTTGATGAAGCGGCCCGGACCGACTTTACGTGTACGCTTACGCGAGACTGGTTCCACTACTGACATACGACTTGTACCGTATATGTGGCTGGCGGGTGTCAGTTTCTCTCTCTTTAGTTGGTCTTCACATTTTTAATGGAGGGCCCGAAAGGGATGCTTAAATATGCAATTATTGGATCGTTGTTGTGGTCATAAGGTTCGTAGGTATGAAGCGGTTCTATTTACGAAAGCCCCAAGCCACGTAAAATATGCAAAAGATAAAGTAGAAGCGTCTAACTTTATTTTGCAGGGGCTATGTGATATGGTCAAGGTAGGTTTATTAAATTGTTTATAAACTGCGGGCGCCAAGAAGACCATGACGCAATGGACTATATCACATTGCATTACATTTGATGTTTTGTGTGCATCTTATATTGTGTGATTGTGTGTATAGTATACATTAGTTACACGGCGGTAGCTATATAAGATGATCCCTTCAAAATACCACTAGTGTTCTCCCTCCAACGCGCACCACCAAGAAAGTTCTACGTTATGAGGCAGGCCGTGATGATCGGGTGTCAGACATCTCGTCGTTCGCATACAGTGGGTGTAAGCCATGTTGCACAAGCGTCAGCATGGAGGTCTTTGGTGGCGAGCCTAGCATATTCAGAAATATGGCCTCGGAATAGGAAGACCGAAAGGTCGAGCACGAGTCACAATATTGGTGTGGCGGACTTTTTGTCTACTCTTGAAGTTGTGCCGCCGGCTCTGATGATGAGGGGTGGTGCAATGGATGGGGGTCGTGTAATCGCTTAAATGACCAGGAGGGATGTTCGTTTGAGTGGAAGTTATGTTAGTTATTTTCTAAAATACTATAACTCAAAATTATTATGAACAAAGTCTTATGTTGTTGCAAATTCCATTGTAGATGTCTCGCCCCTCGTTTAACCTAGGTCTGTTCCTTGAGAAAGAAAAACTTAAGACCAATGGATCAAACTTCATGGCCTGGTTCCGCAACCTGAGGATCCTCCTCACTCCCCATAGGGTGGCCTACGTCATTGAGGCCGCCATAGGTGACCCTCCCGCAGATGATGCCTCTGAGGATGAGAAGAAGGTCTTTCAGACCCGATCGGAGGATTCTGCCTTTGTCTAGAGTGGCATGCTCTACGCCATGGAAGCCGACCTGCAGAAGCGCTTCGAGAAGATGAGCGCCTTCGAGATTATTTCTGATCTGAAGGCTGTCTTCGCGCCGCAGGCTAAGGCTGAGAGATATGAGGCTTCTGAGCTTTTCTTCTCGGCCAAGACGGAAGATCATAGCAGTGTGAGCGAGCATGTAGTCAAGATGTCTGGCTACGTTCAACGCCTGAATGCTCTGGAATGCAAGATTCCCGATGAGCTGGCGATTGACAGGGTCTTGCAATCGTTGCCCCCTAGCTACAAAGGCTTCGTCATGAACTACAACATGCAGGGCATGGCTAAATCCCTGGGTGAAGTGTTCGTGATGCTCAAGACTGCTGAGGTAGAGATTAAGAAGGAGCACACGCTGTTGATGGTCAACAAGGCTGTTGATTTCAAGAAATCCGGTGGCAAGGGAAAGCAAAGTTGGAAGTCCAGGAGGGAAGGCAAGTTCAATGCCAAGCCCAAGACTAACAGATCTGGTCCCAGAGCTAGCGTGGAGTGCCTCTACTGCAAGGGAAGGGTCACTGGAAGCCCAACTGCCCCAAGTACCTGGAGGATAGGAAGTCTGGCAAGACGGTTGACAAAGAGCAAGGTATATTTGATATAAATGTTATAGATGTGTACCTTACATCCGCCCGGAGCAACACGTGGGTATTTGATACTGGTTCTGTTGCTCATATATGTAACTCTCAGGAGGAGTTACGGAATAGACGGTGGCTGGCGAAGGATGAGGTGACGATGCGCGTCGGCAACGGATCGAGAGTCGACGTGGTGGCTGTCGGCACACTCCCTCCACATCTACCATCGGAATTAGTTTTGGTTTTAAATAAGTGTTATTTTGTGCCATCCTTGAGTGTAAACATTATAAGTGGGTCTTGCCTGTTACAAGACGGTTATTCATTTAAATCAGTGCCTCTACTAAGACTAGTTTCGTTGCGCGATTGATGATCGAGGTTTCCCGGTCATGGGGCATGGCGCCGGTCGGCAATGGGAGTCATATCGTTGGAGAACGATGTGATGGACATACCCAGATTTGGAGAACGTAGTCGTTACGCCTTTGACTGTGAAATCAACTCTTATTGTTATTCCTGGAAGATACTTTGATCGCACAAAACATCGTATCTTATATAGTATGACAATAACGGTGATACTTTTGGGTATCGGAAAGGAGTAGTTGAGACGAGGGGTCAAGAGCGGGATTTGCTAGTCCGCATAGCAGGATAGATACTCTCGGGCCCACTCGGTGAGATCATGTCTAATGAGCTTGCAAGCATGTGACTAGGTCACGGAGACATGAGATCATGAACGAGTAGAAGATAGCGTCGTCGGTAACGAGGTCGGGATTAGGTATGGAGATATCTATGGAACGACACTCGGACATGCTAAGTATCGCTATGGCAAAAGGTTTAAGACTTTGCGTTCAGGTTTGATTGATGAAAGTCATTCGTTATATCACAGGGATTAATTCATGGGGTCCAGGCCTACGAGTTAGTCGTTGATCATAGAGGAGTCTTGGTCATACCTGTTATTATATCGAACCGCTAGGGTAACACACTTAAGGGGTTTCGACAAGACAACCGGAAAGGAAAGAGATCACCGGGAGCGTCCCGGGAGGGGTCCGATGGAGATCGGGCAGCGCCGAAAGAGTTTTCGGAGCTAGAAAAAATTATATATATTATGTTTGATATTAATTAGTGTAATTAATATGCAATTATGATTTTATATATTTATTTTCGAATTTATTTAGGCTGATTTCCCTAAATGGGCCTTCTGGGCGAAAGAAGGACCAAGAGGGGGGGAATCCCCTTGGGGATTGGGTGGGGGCCTGGAGGGGCCGACCCAAGTGGGCCAAGGGCCCACTAGGGGGCCGGCGCACCCTCCAATGCCGCACCAGGAATGTGGGGGTTAGTCCCACATTGCCTGGTTAGCAAGTTGGCTCCCCCGTGGGAGCCTATATAAGAAGGGGCACCCCTGGCCTTTTAATTCACCAATTAATTCCCAATTTCTCTCTCGATCTCGTGGTTCCCTTGTCGGAGCCGCGCCGAGCTGAGGAGGGGATCTCTTCCACCATAGCCCGCTGCCGCGCTGCTGGTGTTCCGGTCCAAGTCTTCCGCTGCTCGTCCAGGACTGGAGCTTCGGAGGCCGTCGTCTCCACCGTACGTGTGTGACGCCCTGCGAGGTGCTGCGCTAGCGGTACGCGGAGGTCTGCTTCCTCTACACGACCTTGAGGTCGGCTTCGTCGGTCTTCATCGACAACGTTTGTGCGGGAACGTAATCCCCGCTTTCGGTCTACAAGGGTACGTATTCCGATCTCCGTTCGTACTACTATATCTGCATATAATAGATCTTGGCATGCTTTTAGGATATCGTTGGTAGGAATTTTTTTGTTTTCTGCACACGATCCCCTTCATGTACATCCGTCCCTATGCCTACAATATTTTAATCCTGCTGTCTACTTCAATCACAATCGCTGTCTTAATTCTCCTACTACTGTTATTTCACTACTGTCTCTACTATAAAACTGATGCTACTGATAATCTTTCTCAAGCAAGTCTATTCACAGGTGCAGCTGATCTGACAAATCATCTGTTAAAGCTTATAAACATTCTTTTGCTCCCCATGTGTCGAATCAATAAGTTTGGGTTTTACTTTACTCGAAGACTGTTGCCACCCCCTATACTTGTGGGTCATTTGTTACACCTATACAACAAAAAAGGGCAAAACTTCATATTTACCAAATAGTTCTGGTGAACATCAGAAACATACAGACGATGAAGGCAAATGCTATCCACAACGCCAGTGTTTGCCATTATAGTGTCGTATCTAATAGCCTGGTTGCCAGTTAGCTGAGTATCAAACCCCATTTGGGTTATGTTTGTGTTTGAGCTGCCTTGATCTACTACAAAAGCCAAAAAAGATGAAAAACATAAATTAAAAGAAACTGTGAAATAAAGGACTGGAAAATATAAACACAATAGAGATTAAAAAAAGTACCCCTAATATAGTCTTTTAGTTGCCCATTAGATCCTTCAGGCCAAACAGTAGCTACGCCATCATCCATTTCACCCATCTTAACCAAGAAACTCTCCCCAACAGACATGTCATAATCCTCGATAAATGACTTGTACTCACTACCAAAAAGACAAGTGCAGTTTCATATCTTGTTGATATTAAGGGAGTACTGACACCCATTAGGAGTTATGATCGAGAATTTATCCCCGGTAACTATTTTTAAATTTCTCCTCACATCGCAAGGAACTGTCTGCTCATAAACATGCAAAAAGAAGGAAATCTCATAAAACAAAAAGAAAAACTTTCAACGGTACAAAAATTGACAAAAGACAAAATAGATTAATTTGATAATCTTACACAGAAATTGTGGAAATCCGTTGTCATCGTAACACTAAAAGGGCTTACGAGATTGTTGTCATAGCGGCAATAATCGGTTGCAACAGAGCCACACAGAGCACAAGCCATCTAAGATAATGAACACACAAAAAATGAGTCTCCTCGCAACATAAATAAAAAGGCAATGAAGCTGGCATCAATAAAATGAAAAACACATCCTCAAAACTACATAACTTGCCTCCCCTGCCAATATGAACTAAAGACACAACCAAAACCTATGAACCAACCCTACAAAACTTGAACATATGATGCTCTGCCTTGAAAGGTGTTAGTTGTATATATATAGACAAGTTGAGAATGACGTCTAAAGAGATAGGGAAGGAGAGCAGTAAATTGAAGAATCAAAAATAAATAAATACAAAAGATACGCAATAAACGCATTGATACACTGAATCATAGACAAACTACATAAGATCAGAATCAATGACACATGAAAGCACTGACACAAGATAAATGACAAATAAAATCAAAGAGTCATTGATTCACTCAGAGAATCAGAGACAAATGATATTAAATACAGAGAGACAGAGTGACAGAGAAAATCAGAAATAGAGTAATACATGGATTTACAGAGGGCAGAGCGAGAGATAGAGCACTGAAGAATAAAAGGGACATATAAAAATTAGTCTATTCAGAAAATGAGAGAGAGAGATAGAGAGAGACAGAGATAGTAATACATGGATTATATCTGTCCCTTGACAGAGAGAGAGAGAGAGAGATAGAGCACTGAAGAAAAAAAGGACAAATATAAAATAGTCTATTCAGAAAATGAGAGAGAGAGAGAGAGAGAATGAAGACTGAAGACGAGAGAGACTGATCGATGAAAAAGTGAGAGTTAAAAATGAGACTCTTCAAACAAACAGAGAGAGAGACTCTTCAGGCAATAAGAGAGAGAGAGAGTGGAGAGAGACATAGAGAGATAATGAAAAATGAAGAAAAATTAAAACTGAAAAATGAAAAATAGAGATTGAGAGAGAGTGTGTGTGAGAGAGAGACTCTTCAGACAATGAAAGAGAGAGAGAAACGAGAGATAGTAGATAGAGAGAGACAATGAATACTGAAGAATGAAAGAGACAAAAAGAGAGAGAGAGAGCGCGCGAGAGAGAGATAGTGAAAATGAAAACAGACTGACGACTGAACCCTATAACTGAAGATAGATTGAAGACTGAAAGAGAGAGAGACACAGATCACTGAAGAATGACTAGAGAGAGACAACAATAGAGAGAGAGAGTCAACAATGAAGAAAGACTGAAAAGTTAAACATAGATATTGAGAGAGAGAGAGAGAGAGATTGAGAGAAAGATATCAATAAAACAAATTTATTGAACAATATTTTGCTGAAAATGCAGAAAAAATATGAGGATGGAAAAGGAGACATTGATGCATTTCATGATGAATTATTCCAGGTATGTAATTATTGTATATGTTGCTGGTGGGTATGACATCAATATAATACATGTTGATTTTGATTCAAAACTAATGACTATATGATATCAATGCAGTACAAGAATTTTACATATACATGACTGCTTGAAGGTGCCTTCGACGACATCTATACACAACAAAGTTACAATGAAAAAATGAAGGTACGTGTCTTATGTAGGACACAAGCATAAACATGGGGGGCAAAAACAATGATAAAATCTAACCAAAAATATAACTTTGTTTCAGGTGGCCCCCAAGAGCACAGGACAAGAAGCTTCAGGTATGGAATGGCAGGATCCACACGCAAAAGCAGACGCTGAAAAATGGGCAATAGAGGTGATAACTATATGACAAAAATAAAAAAAGACACACACATAGAATATCTTTATTTTTCAGGGGCATAGAAACTTCACAGGTTCATGGAGTTGCAGTGGGCCGTCGAATTCAGAAGATGCACCAAATATGAACAGAGAGACCAACTGACGTGGGGCTTCGTTTCAACTAGCCCACGTTGAGGCTACCTGGGCCGCGCCAAGCTGGAGAAGGCCCACTCGGGGTACCGTGTACCCTAGTCCAAGTCGGTTAGGTCTCATAACCTGCCATATATGTAATTACCATCGATACCGACGACCTGAGACCTGGCTACCTATAAAGCCAGGAGGGTTGCTCGTCCCAGAGGACACGCCAATAGCCACCACCACAAACCCTAGCGAGATTGCAATCTCGCCGTCATTGTAATCGCAACTCGCCGTCAATAACAGACAAGCAGGAGTAGGGTGTTATCCTCCAGGAGCCTGAACCTGGGTAAAATCCCCGCTTGTCAGCCGTCGTGATCACCAACGCTCTTCTCTCTCCCCCTCAATCAACCCGGGGTGCACAACCCTGGGATTTGTCAAGTTACACCCTCGTCAATGGCGCCGTCTGTGGGAAAGACATCAAGCGTTGGAATCATGGTCGCACCAGCTCCATCCGCAATGAAGATCAAGGTCTGCACCACCCGGGAGCCCATCCGCTTCGGCTCCTTCGAGTACGCCTTCCACCCGCCGGCCCACCGCTCGGTGTACGCCGATATGCACAAAGGTATACACATCACCTTCGGCTCCATATACTGTTTCGTCGACAGTCGCGGCATATTCAGGTCTGCGACAACCGCGCCACGCGCGGCGGCGGCACCCACATCGGTCACCCACGCGCCACAGTCGCCGTCACCCGCCGCGGGAGCCGCATCTGCCACACCCACGAAGATCGTACCTGCATCGACTACATCGGCAACCTCAGCAACGGTCGCGCAGATCGAGTCTACTCCAACCATCTCGGTCGCACGACCGACAAGGTCAAGGTCTACCTCAACTACGACTGCACCCGCGCGTGCGACCAAGGGCGTGCTGTCGACAGCCGCGTCGCACGCATCTTCGTGGGACCATCAAGTCTACCCCAAGCCAATCGCACTCGCTCCTGCAACTGCGAAATCTCCTTCCGCGACCACGGTGACGATCCTGAGAAGACGCAACGGCGACTGCGCTGCCCACCACGTAGCATCAATTTTGGATCCTGAGCAAGATTCGGATCAAGGAAGCAGCAGCGACAGCGTCAACACTCCTACCCAGGTCTACCCCGCGCAAGTATTCATGGCCGGCACAGAGCCCCCAGAAGGCAACGAGGAACCCGCATACCCACTGGAGGTGGTCATGCCTGACTAGACACGACTCACCATCACGCGTGACATAGGGATCAGAGCCATGAAGCATGTCGACAATGGCACTTTCCCTGCACCCGACGCGCCTAGAGAGGACCACCTGGCGGTCCAGTACTTGCTGCGCAAGGAAGGCGAGCGGCTTCGTGCCGAAAAGGCCGAGCTGCTCAGGCTCAAGAGGGATGCGGATGCGTCGAGTGCCAGACGGGCTGCCATCTCGTTCACTTCCTCCACAGAAGTTAACCAAGGAGGACGGCGACACAGAGATCGTGTTCCCCACATGACAAACGCTGATCGAGCAAGGGTCACCCGCAACCTCGACTCGTCCTTCGTCACCGAGGACGAGAACGGGATACCTGTCCCCAAAACGGCGAACGCCGCCATCATGTCAGTCGAGACATATCTTCGGCTCACGTAGCCGCTGGAGGGAGATCCACGCGCCCTTCTCCACAAGCAGCAGATCATGTCCATGAAGGCAATCGAGGAAGCGCTAGCGACTGGAGCACCAAACAACCGGGCACGTGAAGAACGAGAGCACCAAACCCGCGAGCCAGCAACATCAGGGCCCCCGGCAGTGCAGCCACTGAGACAAGCCCAACCAGGCGAAGATCTTCGCAACGTCATCACACAAAGGACGGTGGACCGTAACCGCAGCCAGCGTTCGGCCGACGCGATGAACCTGGACGATCCGGCCAATCGCAACTTCGAGCCATGCGGCGCCGCACGCTTCAGCTTCAACATCCGCGACACCCGCATGCCTAAGGGTTTCAAGCTGACAGCAGGAACCACCAAGTACGACGGAAAGCAAGACCCGCGCCTGTGGCTCGAAGACTACTCATCGCCTGCACCTGCCAAGGCGGGACGTCGACTACGACAATGCAATACATCCAGCTCATGCTCACGGACTCAGCGCGCGGGTGGCTCACCAGCCAGCCCAAGGACTCCTTCAAAACCTGGGAAGAATTCCAAGATACTTTCATAAAAAGTTTCTCTGGAACATACGCAAGGCCGACTACCTACATCGAGTTGTAAGCCTGCAAACAAGGAAGAGACGAGTCGCTCCACGCATACATCCAGCGGTGGACACTTCTCCGGAATACCATGGAACCCGTCTCAGAAGACCGGGTGATGGATGCTTTCATGCACGGTGTCGCTCGCCGCGACCTCCGCGAGGAATTTGGTAGGCTCCAGCCGAAGACTACGATCGAGCTCATGAAGGTAGCCAACCAGTGGGCCGAAGGAGAGGATTACGTCCGCGACACCTCCCCAAAGAAGGAAGCCGAAACAAGTAACTGGCGGGACGGGCGCCAGAAGAAGAAGCAATGTTTCACCAATTCAGACACCATCGAGCTAGTAGCGTCGGGATATCAAACCCCCCGTGATGACACACGAGATAACAGTCGACAATATGATCAGAGTCGACAGTCCAGCTCGGGGCAGTACAACCGCAGCAGCGACAGCATTAGCCACAACGACGGAAGCCAGAAACGCGAGTGGAAGCGTACGCTGACCCCAGCTGAAGAACTGATGCAACCTTGCAAGCATCACTCGTTTCGCAACCCGGGGACAGGCAAATGGGGCGCCAACCACCTGTTGAAGGACTGCCGCAAAGCGCGCAAGATTTACTAGGCTATGCAGCAGATCATCACTCCTGTGCAAGCACTGACGGCAACTCCGCAGCTCTCTATTCAGGCAGCACCCGCAAACAACAACACAACACAAGTGGCTGGAACTTTCCCCCGGCAGCAGCCGCAGCATGACGTCCAGATGGCGGCGCACGACGCATACCCGACTGCGCGAGGACAGATCAACATGATCCAAAAAGGACGCCCTTCGAACAGGACCCAGAAGCTCATCACCCGCCAAGTACTCCAGGCTACCACCAGCCCGCGCGCAGTACCAGACTACCTGAGAGGGTCAGAGACACCAATCACATTCTCCAGGGCAGACCACCCGTCGGAGGTGCCGCGACCCGGTCACGCCGCTCTGGTTATCAAAGCCCTAATTGGCGACTACAGCCTGAAGAAAGTATTCATGGACGGAGGCAGCGGCATCAACATTGTATTCGCCGATACCCTGAGAAGAATGAACAAGTCGACAGAGAAGTTGCCAGAGTCGGAGACCACCTTCCACGGCATAGTACCAGGGCAAGCAATCACACCCATGGGAACAATCACACTCGACGTCATCCTCGGCACACCCGAGCACTTCAGGAAAGAGTCGATCGACTTCGAAGTTGTCGACTGGAAATCACAGTACCACGCCATACTTGGGCGCCCAACTTTTGCCAGGTTCATGGCAATACCTCATTACGCCTACCTGATGATCAAGTTGCCTGGACCCAAAGGAGTAATCACTGTGCGGGGCGACTTCGACCGCTCCAACAGCTGCGACCGAGAGTTCAGCAGGATCTCTGAGTTCTTCGCGGTCGAAGACCACTTCAAGGCCATATCAGCCGACAATGACAAGACCATCTCTCCACCTCGCAAGAAGCCAGCCAAGGACGTCGCCTTCAACACAAACGACGACACCGTAACCCACCAAGTCCATCCGAGTGACAACAGCAAGACGGTCAAAGTATCGTCAAGCTTGACCCCTGCATAGGAAAGCGCGCTCTCGAGTTCCTGCGGGAGAACTGGAAAATCTTTGCATGGCAACCCTCTGACATGCCAGGAATACCTAGGGAACTCGCCGAGCACTCTTTAAAAGTCCACAAGGACGCAAGACCAGTCAAACAAGCCATGCGACGCTTCTCAGGTCCCAAACGGGACGCAATCACCACAGAAATCGACCGGCTGCTGCACGCCAAGTTCATCCGAGAAATCAAGGACTCGGACTGGTCGCCAACCCTGTCCTGGTGGAAAAGAAGAAGACGAAGAAACTGCGCATGTGTGTAGACTTTACCGCAGTCAACAAATGTTGTCCAAATGATCACTTCCCGCTCCCGCGGATAGACCAGATCGTCGACTCGACAGCAAGCTGCGAGCGCCTATCTTTCCTAGACGCCTACTCAGGTTACCAGCAGATCAGGCTGAAAGCCAAAGACGAAGAGAAAATGACATTCATCACACCTGACGGTGTCTTTTGCTACCAGACGATGCCCTTCGGGTTGAAGAACGTTGGCGCCACATATCAGCGCACCATGCAGGCATGCCTCAAAGGGCTCATCGGGCAAATTGTCCAAGTCTACGTCGATGACATCGTTGTCACGACCCAGAAAGAAGACACCCTAGTCGACGACCTCCGCAAGGTCTTCGCAGCACTTGACGCATATCAGATCAAGCTCAACCCGGAAAAGTGTGTATTCGGCGTGCCAGCCGGAGAGTTACTGGGGTACCTTGTCTCCGCAAGAGGAATCGAAGCAAATCCTGAGAAGGTGCAGAACATACTCCCGATGCCAGCACCCACCAAACTCCGGGAAGTGCAACGATTAGCCGGCCGAGTCGCACCTCTCAGCCGGTTCATAAGTAAGTTGGGTGAGAAGGCCCTGCCTTTCTACCAACTGATGAAGAAGACGGACAAATTCGAGTGGACACAGGAGGCGCAAGAGGCGTTCGACCAGCTCAAAAAGACCCTGACGACTTCCCCAGTCCTGGTGGCACCACTAGAAAACGAGCCACTATACCTATACGTCTCAGCGACAAACAGGGTGGAGAGCACGGTACTCGTAGTCGAGCGGGAAGAAGAAGGGCACGGTCACCCTGTCCAGAGGCCAGTCTACTACCTCAGCGCAGTTCTAACACTGTCCAAGCAAAACTACCCGCACTACCAGAAGCTGGCGTACGGGGTCTTCATGACTTCAAGGAAGGTTGTCCACTACTTCTCCGAGCACCCGATCACGGTGGTAAGCTCCTCCGGCCTAGCAGACATCCTCACAAATCAGTACGCGACAGGACGAGTCGCCAAGTGGGTTGTCGAGCTAGGACCCTGGGGGCTGAAATATGCTCACCCGAAGTCTATCAAGGCCCAAGTCCTTCCAGAATTCACTACCGAGTGGATAGAAGCTCAGCTACCAAACGTCCCCGACTTATCCAATGCATGGACGATGTACTTCAACGGCTCCAAGAAATTCAAGGCGGCTGGGGCAGGAGTTGTGCTCATCTCCCCCAAAGGCGACAAGTTGAAGTATGTCCTGCAGATGGATTTCCCAACACCCTCCAACAACGAAGCCGAATACGAAGCCCTGATCCACGGCATGCGGATGGCCAAGAACTGCGGCGCCACACACCTCATGATCTACGGCGACTCCTAACTGGTTGTGCAGCAAACCATGAAGTCCTGCGACGCCATCGCCGACAACATGATCGCCTACAGAGACCTGTACAACCAGCTAGAGGGCACCTTCGACGGCTGCGAGCTACGACACATCGGCCGCGACAGCAACGAGGAAGCCGACATCCTCGCCAACATGGGATCAGATAGGGTACCGGTACCACCTGGCGTCTTCCTCGAGCGCATCACGGAAAGGTCCATCAAGACTCGACCCACAGCAAAACCTTTCACACCGGCAACAAGCACCGCGAACCCGCCAAGCCAAGAAAAGGAGCCCATGGAAGTCATGCTAGTTGAAGCTACCTGGACAGGGCCGTACCTGACATACATATTGCACCAGAGGCTGCCAACATACCCAGTCGAAGCAAAGCGCATCATCAGGCGCTCCAAAATTTTTACCGTCATCAACGGAGAACTCTACAAGAGAAGCATCTCAGGAATCAATGGACTGACAGCTTATTTAAACACATAGATCATGATGAGGTATGTTGTGTCTGTAAATAAATATAATAAAAAATGCAACAACAAAAAACCCTGCAAAATGATTTATGATACATTATTGTTATACAGGATGATGACAAAGCAGAAAAATTTCACAATGGAGAGGCCCCTGCAATGATAAAGGATGCAACACAACCACCAAGCAGTTCATTGAGAATGCAAGGAGACAATGCAAATGATGAAGAAAATGATAGAGATCTGTGTGAAGAGGATGTTGAATTATTTTTGGAAAATGAAGAATCAAATTCTTAAGGGCAAAATGATTTCACAGTACACAAAGAAATGATTCCAAAGGTGGCAATGCAATTTAAAACAAGCGAGGAGGCACAGCAATTTGTCAACATTTATGCTTTTGTAACTGGTTTCTCAATAGCAATAGTGTCTGCTTACCGGACAATGAGCCGAAAGAGAAATGGAGAGGTTATAAGAGCAACAGTCAAGTGTAACAAGTTTGGGAGAATCACACCACTTGAAGAAGAGCAAAAGGAGACACAAAGACAGAGTACAGTTATAGATAGGACAGGATGTAAAGTGGAAATGGTCATAATTGAGAGGGGAGGGGTTTGGCGTATCACAAACCTGGTGCTCGACCACAACCATGCATTAAGCCCCTAGAGCAAGTACTTCAGGTCTCACATCTACATGTCCAATGAAGAGAAAGCGATGATAAGATCGCTGAGGCAAGCAAATATAACAACAAGCAAGATTGTATGAGTGCTTTCCTTCCTACGAGGCGGGCATGAAGTCACACCTTACAACAAGAAAAAAGTAAGCAACTACGGCACAAGTGTTAACAGGGAACTGAAGAACAACGATGTGATGCAGGTTGTGCAACTCTTCAAGAAAAAAAGGGCTGAGGACTCAGGGTTTTACTACTCATTTCAAGTGGATAAAATAGCAAGGTGAGAAGTGTGTTTTGGGCAGATGCAAAATCAAGGAGTTATTATTAATCATGCGGAGATTGCATTAGTTTTGACACAACTTTCCTAAACAACAAGTATAACCTACCTTTTGCCCCCATCGTAGGTGTTTCTCCACATGGGAACACCTACCTGTTTGCTTGTGCCCTACTGGTGAATGAGACAGCTAAAACCTTCAAATGGGTTTTCAGAGCGTTCCTGTGGGCAATGGGTGGAAACACCCACAGACAATCATTACTGACCAAGACAAAACTACACAAATTGCGATAGAGGAAGTATTCCCAAAAAAATTCACAGAGCTTGCTTGTTTCATGTGAAGAGTACGACGGAGAATAAACTATGTCCGACATTCAGAGCTAATGAAGGACTATATGAAGAATTTCAGGACATTATAAATAAATCACTGACTAAGGAAGAGTTTGAGACACTATGGCAAAAAATGGTTGCGGATTATCAGGTTGGGCACATTGACTACTTCCAAACCTTGTGGAACAGTATAAAAATATACTCCCTCCATTCCTGAATGTAAGACCTATAGTTTTTTGAGAAAAGTTTCATAATATATGGTTTACAACGATTTTTGGATGAATTTACCGATAAAAAAGTGAGTTTCATTCTCGAACGGAGTGATTTTATGGATTGTTTTCATTTATTGTCTATTAGGGAATCCTCTCTTCTGAATTTTGTCTAAAACAAATGAGTCCATAGTATGTCAAATACTCATGTCTTAATATCCGTGCAGAAAACTATAGCTCTTACATTCAGGAACAGAGGGAGTACGTACCAGTATACTTCAAGAAGCATTTCTTCCCCTTCCTGCAAACAACAACAAGAAGTGAAGGTACTAACTACTAACTCACTGTTCAAAAGAGGCGTTGGAGCACAATATAGCATGACCAGTTTCTTGAGGGAATATCAACGGATAATGGACTCAATTCATGCTACAGAGAGAGAATGCGACCACAACGTAATACACAATAAGGTGGCCCCTCAAAAAATTGAAACCCATTACTACATAGAGGCGCAAGCGCATGAGCTGTACAACGTGTCTATATTCAGAAAATTTCAGAAAATCCTGAAATATGTTACAAGGCTTCGAGTGAAAGGGGAAAAAGCAAGAGAACTGTACCTTGTGTTTCAAGCCGAAAACTATATCATCAACGAACACAGGACCCGCAACTATGTTGTGCAAGTCAACTTGGAGCGGGAAGAATACCAGTGCATATGCTGCAAGTTCGAGAAAGATGGTTTAGTGTGTTCTCACATACTAAAAGTCATGCTTCACCTTGACATATCAAGCATATCAGACAAATACTTCATAGACAGATGGCGAAAAAAGCACAAAAAGGAGAAGCCGTTAACTGAGCCTGATAAACTTGCTGACAACGACACGATCCGATACAATATGCTTGCACGCAGGATGGTGAAAACAGCTTCAAAAGCAGCCACACACACAAAAGAAAGTATGACTACTTACTGTTTGAAATGGACAGACTTGATGAAGGCCTAGAGAGGATAAAAAGGGAACTAAAAGAAGAAATGCGGAATGAGGTTCTCGAAACAAGGACAATGGAAAAATTTGCAAACACACAAACCGAGAATGATGCCACCTCATTGATGGACCTACTGGACCCTGTTGACGCCCACACATAAGGGAGACCAAGAATGATGAATATCCGTGAAGCAATAAAGGCGAACAAATTTTATACGTGCAGCCACTATGGAGAACACATACACACTGAAGTCGTGCACCAACTTGCATAAAGAGTACAACTTACCCAAGCCTAAAGCCAAACGCAGGAGAAGAACTGCTAAATCAGGTGCGAAAAAAACTATTTTCAACCTTGACAGAGAGCATAAAATGAAAAGATAATAAGGTATTAATGGACTAACAAAGAATCTCATGCAAGAACTCAAGACTCAGCAGCAGGAGCACAAGAAAAATCAGCACCTACCAAAAGGAAAGCGCCCGCAAAAAAGACTCAAGAAGCTACTGATGGGACAAAATAGACTGCTGCAGCAGCAGCTGAAAAATAGAATCAACATCTCAAGAAAAAGGCACTGACCAAAAGAAAACCAACGCAATTTGGTCAGAAGCCATCGATCAAAAGATTGAGTCATGACTCACCTCTGGGCGACTTGCAGAAAACAGTGTTTATGTTTTATATGAAAAACCAGTGATAGCTACAAGTATGTATGAAGACGAACTGTTTGAGAATTCAGAGATTATTTAACGTTACATTTTGAGATATTTAGAGCGAAAAACAAAACTGACAGCAAACAAAAGTATATAAAAAACATTACATACACTTTGCAAAGTATGACTATATAGTTCAACAACCGTACTGGCGATATAGTTCAGCAACAGTTCTCCTCCACACTCTGCTGAATTAGTTCCGAACACACAAGATACGAAAAGGTACTGAAACTATTACAAACTAGACTATACGCAAACACATGTAGGGACTACATATCAGCCTCCATCTGAGCAACTAAAAAAAGAAAAGACTGAGACAAAAGTACAAGCTTGCGACGATAACACCCCAACAAAGCTTGCGACGATGACACCGAATCTCCGCTTCTGAATATCATCCACCACTCCAGAGAAACCCCACGACAAAGACGAACAAGCTTGCGACGATAACACCCTAGGCTCTGCTATTTTTTATCCGAAAACCCAAGATACATAGAGACATGGGACTACTACAGATGCCTCAAACGAAAACATAAAGGAACTACAGACAAGACTCCATCTGAGCGACTAAAAAACTACAAGACAGAGAGAATATGACAACTCCACTTCTGAAAAATCAACCAACACTCTCTGAAAAATCCCCACGCCATGACGAAAAGGCTTGCGTCGATATCACCCATGATACTAAAATAAGAAAAAATAAAGTCAATTAGAACCAAACACAAAAATAGTCAAAAGAAACAAAGAACATAGATCATACAAAGAAAAATTCAGAAACTAAAAAATTACCGCGCCATAAAAATCAGACACCACACTAGGATCATTTTCATTTTGAGAGGAGAAGAAAAGTCTGGTTGCATATAGGATTCTTAGGTTGAGGATATCACGATATGAAAAAATTGAGCGCATATCAACTTCAGGGCTCCAATCTTCAATAAACTTCATCGTGAACACCCCACATTCTTTCATGCATCGGAAAATCACCCCCAAAAAGAAAGAAAAAAGATAGAAAATATTAGAAAGACTAGATATACAAAACAAAAAAGTGCAAACAAAAAATTACATAAAAATATGGAGAAGATGATTAAAACTTACGTGTTATTTTGCTTAGGGACGTTCGGATACAGAACTTCAAAAGAGCCAAAGTTGTGATTCGGATTTACGATGATTTCCCATATATGCACAAAATTATCAATCTGAAAAGCATAGAAAAAGGATTGTTTAAAAATGAACCGAAAGGGCCTGAAAAACATATTCATATAAAAATAACACTGACCAGACGATCCCTGATCCTTGAATGGAAATCAGAGTCCTTGTCATAAAGCGAGTAAAGAAACACAAAGAGTTTAAACTCAAAATCAACAACAAACGTCAACCAGTGCCTCGAATCAACAATAGGGAAGAATAGCTGAAAATTTTAAACAGATATAAGAAAAAAAGGACTTCAATTAGATAATAATAAATTACTTAACGCCAGCGATACAAGAAAACAACACAAATACACAAGCATCAAAATAATTGGGGAAAAATGGCTCATAGATAGTACCCTGTTACTCCTATGCCCAAGATTTCTACCCTTGCTAGCTTTTGCTGCACCTTCAAAAGATCCCCAGACTATGGACTCTTGATGCTCCCCGGCATACTTCAGAATAGACTCCTGCACACGATACAGAAAAAGAGGAAAAATGCCTTTACACCTAATAACAAAAAAAATAGCAAAACATAAGCAACTAAAACTAATCCCAGTATGAGGGAAGAAAAAGTGCCTCCCAGATAATGAAGGATGTCTTTCTTCAAATAACAAACGACATAAACAAGAGATGATGAAATTGTCTACTTCAACAACGGGCATTAATGACTCGCCAAGCGACTGATAGCTGCAGTGAACCCTATGGTAAGACAAACCAGTACTCCTACAGAAAAAAGAAGATTCAAAAAATACACATGGACATAAAAGAGAAAGGAAAATAACCAAGGGCTGAATAATCAATGAACTTTCCTCTTGGTTGGACCATGAGAAAGCTCAACGATGACTGAATAATCAATGATTTGATCTTCTGATACCGGAAATCTACTATTGAGCTGAAGTGGAGGTGTAAATCCAGTAACAAGCCAATTCACAAAACGATATTTAGTCCTAACAGGAGCAGCAATAGGGATGTCCTTGTCCTTCTGTTGAGCTTCATCAACCTTTTTATCAACATTTTGATCAACAACTTCATGAACTTGTTTTGAATTTGCAACAACCTTGTTGGTCAACACCAGATTGTTGTTGGTGTTATCAGTTGCTTTCGATAAATGAACACACCTCCTCCTAAAATCATTAGAGCCGACGACTTGCACTGCATCAGACTCCCCATTCTACAAAACAAACCAATAACAAAAAAAATGAGAAGAAAAAATTGAGAAACAACCTAGAAATTCTAGAAAAAGACACAGGGGACATAAGCATATAATAAATGAATCAGGACATACAGGAAAACGAAATATTACCATTTGAGGATTTGGGGATGTGTCAGCAATTTTGATAGGGTATAACAATGAATTCTTTTGAGGCATCCTTCGTAACTTGAAATTGCCCGTTTGCGGCTAAACAATAATCAAAAGAAAAAATACATGAAATATTATTACTACAAAAAGATACATAAAGTAAGAAAGAAACTACTTATTCCAAATAAAGGTCAGAAGTGAACATCTCAAAGTACAGATACAACACATTAACACATGCTGCTAGCTGAGCAAAAAGGTAAAAAATACAGAGGCATGGCAAAAAGATGCTCACCACTATGAAGTCAGGCTGAACATCATCAGAGAGAGGGGCACCGGTAAGATCAATTAAATCTTCCATTGGTAAAACGGTAGTTTTGGTAGGCTCGCAAGACTGAACCACTTTTGTTTGGATAGTAGATTGAACCCTAATGTTCAAAAGATTCAGTTCATCCTGGGAAGACAAAATTTGACATCTCCTGGACTTCACCTTTCTTATCGGGTTTAACGCAGGGGCTAATATTAAACAAAAATGATGTTAGATAATAACCAACACACAAACAAAACATAGACTAAGAAAGAAAAGATGCATAGTACCTGTCATGCCACTTGAAACCTTCTGAATATGAGTTATCATGCAATCCGGAGTACCTGAAAACAAAAAAGACACAAACGAAACTCAGAGATATTGATCAAATTAGTTCTGATGGTTTAAAATGAAAAAGTCAAAACAGAATATCAGACCTAGATCAGCAGGTTCAGTTTTGACCATGGGGGCAGTTGAATTATCTCCCACAAAACAAGTTGGGGAAGAGGGGTATTTGGATGAACTCTAACATTTCCAACATTGCAATGGTTGGAGGGCGTGGTTACACCTACAAACTGCTTTCCCACAGACACAAAAATAACAAAAAAAGGACAAACGTGAACAAAGAGATTGAGGGGATATACAAATAGGACATAGATAAAGTCCAAAAAAGATATATGCAAAAAACACAAGGGCAAAAATAGGAAATCATGCAATAATAACCCCCTGCTTGTCAGATACCACAACATTCTTCACGTTCTCCCCTAGCCCCTTCAGATCAACTTTGTTGAGCGAAGATCTAGATTTGCACAAAAAATCAAGCACGCTAGACACTAACAGGTCAAGCTTGGGTTTGTTGTTCGCACACTGATTTAGAGCAAACTTATCAGTGATGCTGACAATGCCATCTATCACCTACGAAAACAAAGCAAATCTTAGAAACAGAAAAAGAGAAAACCGCTAAACAAAAAACCTAAAAAAATAAAACTAAAACTTAAAACACATACCTCAGCCTGAAGAGAGTTCACAAACTGATCGTGAGCGCTAGACTTGAAATTAGATGAAAGAGGAGACAATCTGAGGGGGGTGGCATTTCTATTCAACACATCAGAGACACTTAAGCCCTGAAACATAAAAACAAAACAAAAAAGAAAAATGGTTACAAATAACAGAAAATGAAAAAAGAGATAACTAACAAATAAATAAACAACATGAAAAAAGAAAAATAAAACATTACTTGAATACGGCTTGCCCTTATTCCTTCTTTTAGGTGCTTTTCCGCATAATGATGAAACCCCTACAATCAAGATTAGAATACAACTTAATCATGTTGCCCCTCCATACACAAACTCTTGGGGTAATCTGCTCAACATTCTGAATGCCAAAATCCAAAAAGTCGAGGTACCGAACCAGATTTTTAATACCAAAAAAAGGAAAATGCTAGAAAATGTAAGATGATGAAAATAAAAAAGACACACACATAAAAACAACATGTTAAAACACCAAAAAAAGAAAAAGAAAAACTGACCACAAGAGCACAATTGCAGCAAAATGGAGCCTTCAACCTCCTGCCTCTTAATTTCCCAAAAGAACTAAACTTACCAAGCTTCTGATTGAATGATCATATACAAGCTTGCTGAAATCATAAAGCTTAACCGTTGCGGGATCCTTAAGAAGAGCAAGACGGTTGCTATTAACAGACTCATCCATATCAGGGCAAAGGAAGCAAGAAAGAGCAACAGTCATGCAGCACACACACACACACACATCAAATTCACTTAGAGGCTCCACGCTCCTTAGCTTGTTCCCAAAAAAACGTGATGTGTGTCATATCAGATAACTCAAAATGAGACATAAGGAATGCCCTGCCATCATGAATGTTTGATGGGATATGAAGCCACCCTATTGGCAACCCCAACACAACATGAAAAGTGTTCTTTGATATGAGAAATGAATTTTTGCATACAGTCATTTGAGAACAAACTGGATCAACGCAACCAACAACCCATCTAGAAAAACATGAAGGGATGTAGTTGCAATCAAGAAGAAGCAGACAACCAAAACCAAACTTATGAATGATAGCTTTCTGATCATTTGTCAACTTCTTCAGAACTTCAACAAAATACTTGAGCCCAAAACTAGTAAAGGCAGAGTTGTTTGCATTATCAACTGGGTTCTTCTTAACCTACAAACACCAAATTTATTCCAGCATTTAAAGACAGAAAATATAACCAATGACTAACTGAATAAATAAAGGAAGCTGCACCAATAAATAAGAACAATGATATAGACTGAGAGAAAACCATTAATAACCTCACCAAAACCAAGTGTATCCTTGCAAATATCCGAGAAATTCCTTTTCAAACTTTTTACAGCCTGCCTCCTAAAAATACTAAACAGAGCTTCCTCAAGCACCTTATCCCTGCCACTTAACTCATTGACATCATCCTAGACAGACATAACAACAAAGCGCGCATGATTAAAAAACACACTAAAGATATAGTCAAAGCAATGATAAAAACACAAGAAACTAACATCGTAGTCGCTGGAAAAACCAAATCCCTCACTACAACCAGCCCCCATAACATCGTCCACCGCACCAGCTGATGTGTATTGCCCTCTGCAAAAAGAAAATCATAGTTAGAGCTACCACACAAAAAAGAAAAGTAAACTTATGAATTGCGAGATTAGATTCACTGCATTGAACTTAGAGCTCCCAAAAGGATCTGAATAAATGAAACTAACATAGAGTAGAAACACATACCAAGATTTTGAATGCTGAGGAAACATATACACATAAATGTTCACAATCAACAAAAAGAATGATTCAGAGCTGCACGAAGACGCCTCTACCAACGAGAACAATGCAAAAATAGGGCAAAGATAAACATGCATCCACACACCACATCAGATACCCCCAGTTCCTACATAAAACGACATGAAGACATGAAAAATCACCAGAAAACCGCACACAGCAAAAACACACAAACCAATTAAAAAAACTTACATGAGATGAAAACGAGAGACATATCAACCACATAGATAAGCTCAAAAAAAGCATCTAGCTAGTAGCTACAACCTCTGAAAAGCCCATAACACACACAAAGTTCAAAAATAACAAACCCACGACACAAAATTCTATACAACACCACCAAGCAACAACCCCAACCCCTAACATCGACTGAGCGAGGGATCAGACAGATAACGACGAACACAACTGATATTACTGACAGATATCCGAGGACCAAATTGAAGGGGATCGTGTGCAGATTTTTTTTCCTACCAACGATATCCTAAAAGCATGCCAAGATCTATTCTATGCAGATATAATAGTACGAACGGAGATCAGAATACGTACCCTTGTAGACCGAAAGCGGGGATTACGTTCCCGCACAAACGTTGTCGATGAAGACCGACGAAGCCGACCTCAAGGTCGTGTAGAGGAAGCAGACCTCCGAGTACCGCTAGCGCAGCACCTCGCAGGGAGTCGCACACGTACGGTGGAGACGACGGCCTCCGAAGCTCGAGTCCAGGACGAGCAGCGGAAGACTTGGACCGGAACACCAGCAGCGCGGCAGCGGGCTATGGTGGAAGAGATCCCCTTCCTCAACTCGGCGCGGCTCCGACTTGGGAACCACGAGATCGAGAGAGAAATCGGGAATTAATTGGTGAATTAAAAGGCCAGGGGTGCCCCTTCTTATATAGGCTCCCAGGGGGGAGCCAACTTGCTAACCAGGCAATGTGGGACTAACCCCCACATGCCTGGTGCGGCATTGGAGGGTGCGCCGCCCCTTAGTGGGCCCTTGGCCTACTTGGGTCGGCCCCTCCTGGCCCCCACCGAATCCCCTAGGGATTTTCCCCCCTCTTGGGCCTTCTTTCGACCAGAAGGCCCATTTAGGGAAATCAGCCTAAATAAATCCGAAAATAAATATAAAATCATATTTGCATATTAATTACACTAATTAATATCAAACATAATATATATAATTTTTCCTAGCTCCGAAAACTCTTTCGTCGCTGCCCGATCTCCATCGGACCCCTCCCGGGACATTTCCGGTGGTCTCTTTCCTTTCCGGTTGTCTTGTCGAAACCCCTTAAGTGTGTTACCCTAGCGGTTCGATATAATAACAGGTATGACCAAGACTCCTCTATGATCAACGACTAACTCGTAGGCCTGGACCCCATGAATTAATCCCTGTGATATAACGAATGACTTTCATCTATCAAACCTGAACGCAAAGTCTTAAACCTTTTGCCATAGCGATACTTAGCATGTCCGAGCGTCGTTCCATAGATATCTCCATACCTAATCCCGACCTCGTTACCGACGACGCTATCTTCTACTCGTTCATGATCTCATGTCTCCGTGACCTAGTCACATGCTTGCAAGCTCATAAGACATGATCTCACCGAGTGGGCCCGAAAGTATCTATCCTGCTATGCGGACTGGCAAATCACGCTCTTGACCCCTCGTCTCAACTACTCCTTTCCGATACCCAAAAGTATCACCGTTATTGTCATACTAAATAAGATACGACGTTTGGTGCAATCAAAGTATCTTCCAGGAATAACAATAAGAGTTGATCTCACGGTCAAAGGCGTAACGACTACGTTCTCCAAATCTGGGTATGTCCATCACATCGTTCTCCAGCGATATGACTCCCATTGCCGACCGGCCCCATGCCCCATGACCGGGAAACCTCGATCATCAATCGCGCAACAAAACTAGTCTTAGTAGATGCTACTAGGGACCTGGTTGTTTACGTATCGCACCCGTATTAATGTTTCCGCTTAATTCGGTTCTAGCATGACATAAAAACCTATTATGAACAAACGAGATATGATAAAGAATACACTTTATTAATTGCCTCTAGGGCATATCTCTTTCAGTCTCCCACTTGCACTAGAGTACAACTTAATCTAGATTACAACTTGGTAAAAGCCTAACACCCATAGCTAACTGGTGCTTTTCATGCTTATCAAGCGGGAGAGGCTTCGTCAGCGGATCTGCCACATTCAGATCCGTATGCACTTTGCAAATCTATACATCGCCTCCTTGTACGTACTGACGTATCACATGGAAGCGTCGGAGAATGTGTTTGGCGGTGGAGTGAGACCTCGGCTCCTTGGCGTTCGCAATGGCACCCGTATTGTCGTAGAAGAGGATCACGAGGTCTTGCACGCTCGGGAACACTCCAAGTTCGATGACGAACTTCCTCAGCCACACAGCTTCATTCGCGGCTTCGCAAGCAGCGATATACTCCGACTCCATTGTAGATTGTGCGACTATGGGTTGCTTCCCACTTCTCCAACACACGGCGCCTCCATTCACCTTGAACACGTAACCTGTCTGTGACTTACAGTCATCGGGGTCTGAGCAGAAACTTGCATCTACGTAACCCGTTACGCCAAGTTCTTCATCGCAGCCATCATACACAAGGAACATTTCCTTTGTCTTATTGAGATACTTAAGAATGCTCTTAACAGCTACCCAATGCGGCATTACAAGATTACTCTCAATGAAAAAAATAGCGCGCTACAAAATATAGCGTGGTCCTTTTTAAAATGCTACAAACGCTATAACGTGTTATAGCGTGCTATTTTTAAAATAGCGTTTGGCCAAAAAAAACTGTAATATATAGTCTGAATAAGTGAATATTAAGGATTTCTTTAACATAAATAATCAGTAATACTTGCAGAACCAGTCCACTTAACCAGATCCATGGCACAAACATAAAATAGGAGGTACATATCCATGAAAAAAATAACAAGTTTTAAAACATAACCACAAGATTGCAGTGTATAACATTAATCAGAATTATTGGCCTCATCTTCTTCTTCATTAGACGACGAACAATCAGATTGCACACCATCATCATTACCGAAGAAAGGAAACATCTTCTTTCTAGGAACTCTTTTTTTTTTAATGTTGATCCTTCAACTTGTAATCACCAGGTTCATAGGATCTTGGGAGCTCTTCCTAGGAAGTAGGAACTCTATTTCCTTATGATGTTCTTCCTAGGAGCTTGGGAGCTAGACGTTTGTAGTTTTGTTACTTATTTGGGCCGATGGGAGCTGGGCTTGGGCCAATAGGCTTTAGATCCAGTTTTCCAGTTTTTTTTGTAGCGTGCTATACGCTATATTATTTAGCGTGGTATAGCGCGGTATAGCGCGTATATAGCGTGCGTAGCGCCGTAGCGAGCATTTTAGTCTAAATATAGCGTAGCCTCCTCAGAAACGCTATAACGCGCTATAAACGTCGATATAGCGCGCTATATTTTTCATTGATTACTCTGGAACCGGCTTGTCAAACTTAGAGCTAATGCCACATCCGGTCTAGTACTCAACATTGCATACATGATCGATCCTATGGCTGAAGCATAAGGATGTTTTGTCATTTCGGCCTTACCCAGTTCCGTCACCGGACACTGTGCCTTCCGCAGTATCTTATTCTTGATAACCGGCAGAGAACCCTTCTTTGCCTTCTCCATACGGAAACGCTTCAGTATTTTATCAAGATAAGTACTCTGACTCAGTGCTAATAGGCGCCTTGATCTAATGATAGATTTTTATGCCTAAAACATACGCAGCTTCTCCTAAGTCCTTCATGTTTACTGTTTAAATATTCCTTCACGCTATTCAGAAGTTTCACATCATTCCCTATTAGCAATATGTCGTCAACATACAGTGCTAAGAACACAACCGAGCTCCCACTCATTTTCTTGTAAATACAGGTCTCTTCCACATTCTGGATAAATCCAAAACCTTTGATTACCTCATCAAAGCGAAGATTCCAGCTCCGAGATGCCTGCTTCAATCCATAGATGGATCGCTGAAGCTTGCACACCTTGTTAGCATTTCCTGGATCGACAAAACCTTCCGGCTGTACCATGTACAACTCTTTCTCAATGTTTCCATTTAGGAAGGCCGTTTTGACGTCCATCTGCCAGATTTCATAATCATAATAGGCAGCTACCGCTAACAAAATCCGAATAGACTTAAGCATCGCTACCGGTGAAAAAGTTTCATCGTAGTCAATTCCATGAACTTTTCGGAAACCCTTTGCGACAAGCCGAGCTTTATAGACGGTCACATTACCATCAGCATCAGTCTTATTCTTAAAGATCCATTTATTCTCGACGGCCTTGCGCCCTTCGGGAATATCCATCAAAGTCCACACTTTGTTATCATACATGGATCCTATTTCGGATTTCATGGCTTCAAGCCATTTCTCGGACTCTAGACTCGCCATCGCCTCCTTGTAGTTCGTTGGTTCGTCTTGCTCGACTAGCATGACGGTGCAAACCATGTTGCCATACCATTCTGGTGCGATCCGAGATCTACCAGACCTACGAGGTAGAACATCTTCCTCGACAGTTTCTCCCACTCCTTCCACGGAGGACGTTTCCGGAATTGCTTCCGTTGCGCCACTCGGAATCTCGAGTTCAGGATCAACGATTTCATCGAGGTCTACCTTCCTCCCACTTACTCCTTTCGCGAGAAACTCCTTCTCTAGAAAGGTACCGGTCTTCACGACAAAAGTTTTGCCCTCAGCTTGGTTGTAGAAGGTGTACCCAACGGTTTCCCGCGGATATCCTACAAAGACGACTTTCTCCGACTTCGGTTCGAGTTTGTCGGGCTGTAGTTTCTTGACGTACGCCTCACAACCCAAACCTTCAGAAACGATAACTTAGGCTTTTGGCCATACCATAATTCATACGGCGTCGTTTTAACGGACTTGGACGGAGCCCTATTTAAAATGAATGTGGCTGTTTCTAACGCATAACCCCAGAAGGACACTGGCAGATCGGTAAGAGACATCATAGATCGAACACTATCCAGTAGAGTACGATTACGTCGCTCGGACACGCCGTTACGCTGCGGCGTTCCGGCTGGCGTAAGTTGGGGTACTATGCCACAACTCTTCAGATGTGTGCCAAACTCAAAACTCAAGTATTCTCCATCGCGATCGGATCGGAGTTGCTTGATTTTCCTATTAATCTGATTCTCAACTTCACTCTGGAATTCTTTGAACTTTTCAAACGTTTCAGACTTGTGTTTCATCAAATAGATATAACCGTATCTACTCAAGTCATTAGTGAAGGTGACGAAGTAACGATAACCATTGCGTGTCGAAACGCTCATCGGTCCACACACATCTGTATGTATGATCCCCAACAAATCCGACGCCCGTTCAACGAAACCTTTAAACGGTGTCTTGGTCATTTTGCCCATGAGGCATGGTTCGCATGTATCGAGGGATCCGAAATCCAACGAGTCCAAAAGTCCATCGGAGTGGAGTTGCTTCATGCGCTTTACACCAATATGACCAAGACGGCAATGCCACAAATACATGGCGGTATCATCACTACACTTAATCCGCTTGGCTTCTATGTTATGGATGTGAGTACTACGATCGAGATTCAACAAGAATAAACCGTTATTCTCGGGAGCATCAACATAAAAGATATCATTCATATAAATAGCACAATTGCTTGACACTGATTTAAATGAATAACCGTCTTGTAACAGGCAAGACCCACTTATAATGTTTACACTCAAGGATGGCACAAAATAACATTTATTTAAAACCAAAACTAATCCCGATGGTAGATGCAGAGGGAGCGTGCCGACAGCCACCACGTCGACTCTCGATCCGTTGCCGACGCGCATCGTCACCTCATCCTTCGCCAGCCGCCGTCTATTCCGTAACTCCTCCTGAGAGTTACATATATGAGCAACAGAATCAGTATCAAATAGCCACGTGTTGCTCCGGGCGGATGTAAGGTACACATCTATAACATGTATATCAAATATACCTTGCTCTTTGTCGACCGTCTTGCCAGACTTCCTATCCTCCAGGTACTTGGGGCAGTTGCGCTTCCAGTGACCCTTCCCCTTGCAGTAGAAACACTCCACGCTAGCTCTGGGACCAGACCTGTTAGTCCTGGGCTTGGCAGCCAACTTTGCCTCCCTCCTGGACTTCCAGCTCTGCTTTCCCTTGCCACCGGATCTCTTGAAATCAACGGTCTTGTTGACCATCAACAGCGTGTGCTCCTTCTTAATCTCTACCTCAGCAGTCTTGAGCATCACGAACACTTCACCCAGGGACTTAGCCATGCCCTGCATGTTGTAGTTCATGACGAAGCCTTTGTAGCTTGGCGGCAACGATTGCAACACCCTGTCAATCGCCAGCTCATCGGGAATCTTGCATTCCAGAGCATTCAGGCGTTGAACGTAGCCAGACATCTTGACTACATGCTCGCTCACACTGCTATGCTCTTCCATCTTGGCTGAGAAGAAATGCTCAGAAGCCTCATATCTCTCAGCCTTAGCCTGCGGCGCGAAGACAACCTTAAGATCCGAAATGATCTCAAAGGCGCTTCTGCAGGTCGGCTTCCTTGGCGTAGAGCATGCCACTCTGGACAAAGGCATAATCCTCCGATCGGGTCTGGAAGACCTTCTTCTCATCCTCAGAGGCATCATCTGCGGGAGGGTCACCTATGGCGGCCTCAATGACGTAGGCCACCCTATGGGGAGTGAGGAGGATCCTCAGGTTGTGGAACCAGGCCATGAAGTTTGACCCATTGGTCTTAAGCTTTTCTTTCTCAAGGAACAGACCTAGGTTAAACGAGGGGCGAGACATCTACAATGGAATTTGCAACAACATAAGACTTTGTTCATAATAATTTTGAGTTATAGTATTTTAGAAAATAACTAACATAACTCCCACTCAAACGAACATCCCTCCTGGTCGTTCAAGCGATTACACGACCCCCATCCATTGCACCACCCCTCATCATCAGAGCCGGCGGCACAACTTCAAGAGTAGACAAAATCGTCCGCCACACCAATTTTGTGACTCGTGCTCGACCTTTCGGTCTTCCTGTTCCGAGGCCATATTTCTGAATATGCTAGACTCGCCACCAAAGACCTCCACGCTGACGCTTGTGCAACATGGCTTACACCCACTGTATGCGAACGACGAGATGTCTGACACCCGATCATCACGACCTGCCTCATAACGTAGAACTTTCTTGGTGGTGCGCGTTGGAGGGAGAACACTAGTGGTATTTTGAAGGGATCATCTTATTCAGCTACCGCCGTGTAACTAATGTATACTATACACACAATCACACAATATAAGATGCACAGAAAACATCAAATGTAATGCAATGTGATATAGTCCATTGCGCCATGGTCTTATTGGCGCCCGCATTTTATAAACAATTTAATAAACCTACCTTGACCATATCACATAGCCCTGCAAAATAAAGTTAGACGCTTCTACTTTATCTTTTGCATATTTTACGTGGCTTGGGGCTTTCGTAAATAGAATCGCTTCATACCTACGAATCTTATGACCACAACAACGATCCAATAATTGCATGTTTAAGCATCCCTTTCGGGCGCTCCATTGAAAATGCGAAGACCAACTAAAGAGAGAGAAACTGACACCCGCCAGCCACATATACGGTACAAGTCGTATGTCAGTAGTGGAACCAGTCTCGCGTAAGCGTACACGTAAAGTCGGTCCGGGCCGGTTCATCAACTCAATGCCGCTGGAATACACAAGTGCACGCTAGAGGGTAGCAAATAACAGGAACGGTGCCCCCGTGCAGAGCACGGGTTCTAACAGCGTACAGCTATATCTACGATAGATCGGCTCTGATACCACTGAAGGGGATCGTGTGCAGAAAACAAAAAAAATTCCTACCAACGATATCCTAAAAGCATGCCAAGATCTATTCTATGCAGATATAATAGTACGAACGGAGATCGAAATACGTACCCTTGTAGACCGAAAGCGGGGATTACGTTCCCGCACAAACGTTGTCGATGAAGACCGACGAAGCCGACCTCAAGGTCGTGTAGAGGAAGCAGACCTCCGAGTACCGCTAGCGCAGCACCTCGCAAGGAGTCGCACACGTACGGTGGAGACGACGGCCTCCGAAGCTCGAGTCCAGGACGAGCAGCGGAAGACTTGGACCGGAACACCAGCAGCGCGGCAGCGGGCTATGGTGGAAGAGATCCCCTTCCTCAGCTCGGCGCGGCTCCGACTTGGGAACCACGAGATCGAGAGAGAAATCGGGAATTAATTGGTGAATTAAAAGGCCAGGGGTGCCCCTTCTTATATAGGCTCCCAGGGGGGAGCCAAATTGCTAACCAGGCAATGTGGGACTAACCCCCACATGCCTGGTGCGGCATTGGAGGGTGCGCCGGCCCCCTAGTGGGCCCTTGGCCCACTTGGGTCGGCCCCTCCTGGCCCCCACCGAATACCCTAGTGATTTTTCCCCCTCTTGGGCCTTCTTTCGACCAGAAGGCCCATTTAGGGAAATCAGACTAAATAAATCCGAAAATAAATATATAAAATCATATTTGCATATTAATTACACTAATTAATATCAAACATAATATATATAATTTTTCCTAGCTCCGAAAACTCTTTCGTCGCTGCCCGATCTCCATCGGACCCCTCCCGGCAAATCCCGCTCTTGACCCCTCGTCTCAACTACTCCTTTCTGATACCCAAAAGTATCACCGTTATTGTCATACTAAATAAGATACGACGTTTGGTGCAATCAAAGTATCTTTCAGGAATAACAATAAGAGTTGATCTCACGGTCAAAGGCGTAACAACTACGTTCTCCAAATCTGGGTATGTCCATCACATCGTTCTCCAGCGATATGACTCCCATTGCCGACCGGCGCCATGCCCCATGACCGGGAAACCTCGATCATCAATCGCGCAACGAAACTAGTCTTAGTTGACCTGGTTGTTTACGTATCACACCCGTATTAATGTTTCCGCTTAATACGGTTCTAGCATGACACAAAAACCTATTATGAACAAACGAGATATGATAAAAAATACACTTTATTAATTGCCTCTAGGGCATATCTCCTTCACAAATCCTTATATTACTCACATCAGGGCATGAAAAAATCACCGAAACAATCAAGCACAACTAGAGAACAACTCCCCCCATATCCTACAGACAGATCCACTTCGAACTGCCCCAAAAATATCAAATCTCTGCCCCACCTCCCGTGAGCACCCTACGCACGATTCAGAGCACAAACAACACACGCCGACCAGATTCTCTACAGCGACACCAACAACACCTCACACCTAAAAACGCTTGCGCGAGGGATCAGAGCACATAGCGCCGCCTAAAACACAACCTGGAAACTGTCAAATCCACCGACAGAGCAGGAATCGACCGCACCGCGCGAGAACAACACCCGAGGATGCGCGAGGGTTCGAGAGGCGCGGGCAAGGGAGATAGAAACTGCGAGATAGAGCGGCGGGGATCGATTTGAAGGGGTTCCGGTGCAGAAAACAATAATTTTTTTAGCGAATGAAACCCTAAGGTGACCCCATTGTCAACCGACGTCATTGTACTTGATCGGGAATCTCAATCAACTGTTGCCCAATGGACTAGTTCATATAGAGTCTTACTAGGGACTCTGGTTGTCTATGTATCACACGTGTATTAATAATTCTGATTAATACAGTTATAGCATAATACGCAAACCTATTACAAACTTATGAGATAATACAATAAATACTACTTATTTATTTGCCTCTAGGGCATATCTCCTTCACGATTCTACCGGACGCGCCGACGAGGCAGCCGCCCCCTTCATCTCCAGCCATGACTCTCGCCGCCATGGTGAGCTCCCCTGTTTCGCCGCTTACTCCTCCTCTCCTGTCTCGAAATGAATATTGGATAAAAGAAGGACACCACCTAAAAAGGAATTCAAAACTTCTCCAGAATAAGAAAAAAAGACACACCGGGGACCCAAAAACCCCGGCCATTAAAGCGGCCCGCAAAAAAAACCCCAGGAAAAACCGGCCGGGGCTCTCGCGCGAGACAGATCCCTCGCTGCGTGAAAAAGACAAACAACACGAATCATGAAGAAAAAATCGACGGACAAGGAAGTGACTGTGCACGAAAACAAAAACACACAGCTGAGAAACAACAAAATCCAAGTTATTTACAAAGTTCTTTGTGAGAGGTTAGACCTAGGACTGGAAAAAAATCACCGACAAAGGGGACAAGAATAGAAACTATGCTCCGTCTCCCAGGTCTGTTGTGAAGGCGTAATCCCTTTGGTGTCATAATTTTGCCCTATACTATGTCCGTTTAACACATAGTAGGAGGAGTGGGCTCATTTCTTCCTCACCTTTTTCTCTCCTCACCCGCTCTCAACTCCTACGCTCGATCTCATCACCTGTCGCCGCTCTCCCACTCGCCTTTGCCAAGTCTGCTGGCCGGAGGGAGGCATCAACCACCTCCCTTTCTCTATATATCCATCTAGTGGGTCTAGGGTTTGGTTGTCTAGGTTTAGGGTTTGCTTAGTCTGGTCCCATGTGGTGGATGGCGTGATGCCATTTTGGAGTTTGCCCTCTCTACACCGGCGGGTGGTACGGGGATCCGCCATAATTTGCTCTGCTCGTCAACATCGCGGTGGACGGAGGTGGAGATCAGGCAAGGCGTAAGCTCATCTCCTCATAAGCCCACTCTAGAGTGTCGGGCTTATCCCTTACTTCTGCTTGGGCCACTCCTCTTGCTTTTGCTGGAGCCGCTCGTCGGCGACCCCCTGTTGGAAGAGGAGGTCGTCGGTCTCAGTGTCTTGGTGTTGGTGTTTCGTTTTGTTCTCCTCCCTCTCGTTGCACGCCATAATAATGGTTGTGACCTTGTCTATGGAGCTCTTGTTAACGAAGTCCTCCAGCCCGATGTAGGTGGCTCGAGCGGAAGGTGCTCCTCCTCCACCTCCCTCTTTGGCGGCGATCTTTTAATCTGCTAGGAGCCCATTAGGTACACGATGAATACACAGACTCACTAATAAGGTAATAAGATAAACTACATCGCCCCTTGTGGATGCCATAATGTAGAGTTATTTTAAGTTTTGATTAGTTAGTAACATTTTTCTCGCATGTGGCTTGCTTACGAAACATTAGTCAAACTAGGCTCGAACATATTAATTATTTTGGATTTATGTCGGTTGACTCTTAAATCTGTTATTAAATTGCGAAAAGCCAGACTCAAATCCAAGAAATCTGCTCTAGTACCATGTTAACTTTCATGCCGACATTAGACTAATAAATTTGACCTTATGAAGAGTTTTAGATGGTGGGCTATCCACATGTACCGTAATACCATAATAGAATGTGGGTGACAAGTTAGTATCATGTCATCGATGGCTCACTCATCCGGCCGCCGTCCGAGCAATTCATATAGATTTTTGCAAATCGCAATCGGCCACCGAGTCAATAATTAATCAATCAAGTATGAGTTGGATCCTAATAAAACTGGTAGTGTGGATTTTTTGGAGACTGGGTCAAGTATTCTCAAATCTCGGTCCTGTAATTTGAACAAGCGGCGTATTAGAACCTTAAAGATATGATTTTTGGAGCCTGGGTTAAATATTCTCAAATCTCGGTCATGTAATTTGTTCATTTTCACACAGGCCCAAATATAACATATTTCTAATTGAGATTTTACACGTTGATAGAATATGACATAGTATACATCCAAGATTGTTTCAAAAATTTGAAACTTAAAGATATGATTTTCGAATTTGAAAGGGCTCCATGTAGCTCGAGTTTCATTTATCCTGCTGTCAAAAAAAAAGTTTCTTTTATCCTCACTCTCAGAATTCATGATATTATATGCCCTATATCATAATAATCAATTCTGAACAGCCGCAAGTGCAATGCTACTATCCTGAAAGCAGAAAAGTTGCAAATTGTCAATGCGGGACTTGTGCACCATTGAAGTATCCCTGCGTGCATGGGCTCCACACGGTTTTCCAAAGTCCCCCTTTTTTGGATGATTTTCCCATCTTTCCGTAGCGATCGAGCATCCTGCTTGATTCGCGGCCTTTTTCTATCTTCTGACCCGTGTAGGTGGCAAGCACGCCCCTCGCGCGAATTGAAGTGTTCTCCCCCAATCCGCAGCAAGCTTAACACATAACACTGTGCTTCAGACCAATCTGATGGTGGTGGTTGATGAGATGAAAGCAATGCGTGCAAGGAATCTGGCAGGCCGGCGATTGATCCGAAGCAGAGCAACATGGCGATCCGCTGCCCAACTGCATGCATTTCTTCTCAGACAAGATAACGAGGATCGACATCGCCGTTTCTCGGTGGCAAAAAAGTTCAGTAGCTAAGACTGCTAAGTGCTCACTCTGAGATGCGTATGTAAACCGTACGTACACATGGGTACACATTTTAGGCATTCTTCCAATCGAATCCAACCCTGTAAAAAAAACTAAGCTAGGCGGTCACCCCGAAGATGATACCGCCGGCTGCCGCTGCCGGCTCGCGGCAGAATCCGACGAGGAAGTGATGATGGATTGATGGAGCACCACCTGGCTGAAAAAGGGAAGCCTCTCCTCTCCTCTCCTCCGCGCGACCATTATAATACGCCCTCCAAACCGCGTGGGCACCGCCAAACAAACTCCGCCGAGACGAGCGCATCATCACCCCCGATCCCAAACGCACAAGACGAGGCCGAGCGCGCCACCACCTTGCCGAGCAGGCTACCTAGCGACAGAGACACGGGCACCACGAACGAGATGATGCACCGCCACGCCCAGGCGGCCGTGCCAATGCCCACGCACTTCGCGGCGGCCGGCGGCAGGCCGGCGCCGCAGCACGGGAGCAGGCAGCGGGCTGGCCTGCCGCCGACGCCGCCCACTGGGGCCGGGTCCCATTCCCTCCACGTGGCTGCCGACGCGTGCATGCAGGACGACCAGGCGCGCGGCCGCAAGGCGCACCGCCGGTCCCGCAGCGACGTCCCGTTCGGGTACTTCCCGCCGCCGTCGCCCAAGACGGAGTCCGGCTGGGGGCTACCCTGCGGCGCCGCAAACGGCGGTGGAGGCGGCGACGACCTGTTCAACGCGTTCATGTGTATGGAGGCCGCTGGCATGGACGGGATGAAC
This sequence comes from Poa annua, assembly GCA_026929855.1. NCBI lineage: Eukaryota > Viridiplantae > Streptophyta > Magnoliopsida > Poales > Poaceae > Poa > Poa annua. Next base: position 68,542,791 of record CM049431.1, on the reverse strand, counting down.
AGCTCCGACGGGGACAGCCGTGGGAGCAGCATGCCGGCGACGGCCAACGGCGCCGACAGCAGCGAGAACGAGTCCGAGGACTACGGGAGCGAGAGCCAGGCCTTCCTCTGGGGCGACGCCGGCGGCAGGAAGAGGAGCGCCGACGGGGAGCCGCCGGCGGCGCTGGCTCGGCACGCGAGGAGCCTGTCCATGGACAGCCTCATGGGGAAGCTGAGCTTCTCGGCCAACGGGGAGCCGAGCAAGTTCAGCCTCGAGTTCGGCAGCGGCGAGTTCACCCCAGCCGAGATGAAGCGGATCATGGCCGACGAGAAGCTCGCCGAGATGGCCCTCGCCGACCCAAAGCGCGTCAAGAGGTACGTCCGTCGCACTGTCGCACAATGCGCATGATCAATCAATGTACTCACGACTGAGTAGACTTCCTGACATGTTACTTCTGCAGGGTGCTCGCGAACAGGCAATCGGCGGCGAGGTCCAAGGAGCGCCGCATGCGGTACATCGCCGAGCTGGAGCACAAGGTGCAGATCCTGCAGACGGAGGCCACCACTCTTTCCGCGCAGCTGACCCATCTACAGGTACATCCATCATCCGTCCATGCGTGCACTGTGCATCCTGGCTAGTGGGCATTCCATGTTCTGGCGACTGGCGGTGCCTAAAGTTCTCTTCCTGTCGCAGCGCGATACGTCCGGCCTGGCCACGCACAACAACGAGCTCAAGTTCAGGCTGCAGGCCATGGAGCAGCAGGCGCAGCTGCGCGACGGTGAGCAATTACTGACCGATCTAGTTCTCCAGCGATTGCTTGCACAAATAACACGCCACACTGAACCTTCAGAAATTATCAGCTCTTGTGATCGATCGAACCGCAGATTAGTGCAATTGCATTGTTGGTCGTCGTTTGTTGCATTTGGCAGTTAGTCGTTAACATGTAGTGCGACACTGATCGGTTAGCAACGCCCCCAAAGGATCGCATGAGTTATTTTTCTAATCATCAAGTGTTTGTCCTCTCAGTCCTTTGACGCTGTTAGTTGCCGGCATGTAGCCGGAGGAAATTTATAATGCGTTTGTTGGGATAACCGGACTACGAGGCGACTTCGTCAGACGCCGGCGTCGTCTCGATCCATTTTCTTGGGCTCTTCTATTTCTACAAATAATATAAACCACTTCACTTTGTTAATACAAAAAAGATGCCTCGCCTTGTTCATGTCGCGATGTTGACGGGCACTAACCCTGTCACAAGAGGCCGGCAGTGTTTAAGATAAAATAAAAATAGTAGGGCAATCATCTTTCAGAATCCACTCATAGTCTCGTAATACTACGTCAAAGTAGGCCATGTGTTCTTAATTTGCGCTGTTAACTGAGCATTCCACATTTGTAGGAGCACATCTGCATCATCCTATATTTTGTAAACCAGTTTATCTGACGACTATTTGTGTTTCCTCTTCTCTCTGCGCAGCACTGAACGAGGCGCTCACAGGCGAAGTCCAGCGCCTGAAGCACTCGGCGACGTCGGAGCACGGCGACGCAGGCTCGTCCAGCAACCTGGCCCAGCAAATGCAGCTCCGCTGCCAGAACCAGATGCTCGAGCTGCAGAAGCAGCAGCAGCAGATACCGTTCTATCAGCTGGAACAGCCGGAACAGAATGGCGCAGCGTCGATGACTCACGAGTCCAAATAATGGTCCCAGGAGGGAGAAGATACAGAAATTTTAGCGATTTAGATGATCTGAATGATTTACATTTCCTAACCATTTGTTTGATCTCGTCTATAGTTGTTTGTGTCTGTCCGGGGAAATAATCCGGCAGTATATTTTTTTTTATCTCAATGTTTTTTCGTTCCTTTCGGAACACATATTGTGGCTGGACTTAAGATGTCAGAACTAAATTCATTTGTAGCATCAAATTCTGTTGAGTAGTGTATGTAGCTGCGAGGTGTACATTACTCCCCCTGTCCCTAATTAAAAGACGGACTAAGTACATACGCGCCAACAAATTAGACAGATGAGTTTTTTTTTGAAACGAGGTAAAAACTTTACCTTTTATGAGTTTATCTTTACTATGAAACTAACATAGTGGCCCTCGCAAATGCGAGGGCATCACCTTTCTATATTTGAGAATTAAGTTCATCACATCAGTAGACAAATAGGGTTATATAGCTGCATTACGTATGAGTGCAATTCCTTGATATGCCCTTTATTTCTGGGATGAAACAACAGAGAGCGAGAGTGCATGTTGTTTTAGGAAACGTTGCTTTGAAGGACCATTGTGTTATTTAGACGTTGTCAGTGTAGGTTTTTGTGTGTGTTGAAGATCATTGATTCATGCTAATGCTCTGAAGGAATGGACAGTTAATTATCTTTATTTTCTTCTTTCAAACTGGTTGTTTGCATCTTTTAACTTCCTTTTGGTTCATCCTATGTATAGTAAATATTTATGGGGCGGACAAATTTTTTCATGCCATATATGACGCCCAAAACATACGTAGGAGAAATAACATTGAGTTTTTTATTTTAGCTCGCCCCCATTTTGATCATCTCGTGTACTTTGCTTGTATGGAACTTGTTCACCACCCATTTCGAAATATATATTGTTAAACTTTAAGTATGGGTTAACAAAAATCCTAGCATCGATCTAGTTTCGACAATCTATATTTTTGGTGGTTTACATTATGGTTTTATAACATTTTAAATTTATGCGTAATGTTGCTAGATAACTAAATGACTTTCCATCTCACGAATTACGGCCATGTGAAACAACTTTGTTAGCTACTATTATTGAGAGTAATTTTTCACCCTTTCCTACAGTTTTAGTTTATATTCATATTTCAAAGCTTATATAGGAAAACAACCCACGTGCATTTGATAATTGAAAGCTATGTGTATTTGTTTTTTGGAAGACGTGGGCTAAATCGTTATGAATATTATTTAGATCAAGCATCGCAATATCTAGCTATTTTCTAAGGGAAATAAGACTGCATCTTATCCTGATAGTTTGGAACAATGACATCACCATATCACTTCTCGTTTTTGTTTTGCAACTTACTTTAAGGGGGTATACGGATGCAGAAGATTTTCTTATAAGAATAAAAAAGATCAAACGACATTCACAATTGTTTTACTGAATAACGGTATATGTATAATAAAATCTTCTCTCTCAAAAAAATATATGCGTGGAAACATGATTAAAATAATAAAGCCATCTTTAAATATCTGTATGTGTAAGATTTTCCTTTTTTGTGCACTAAGTTGTATTAGGTCTTCTATATTCTTTAGTACTATATACTTACCAGCTACAGCCCAAATGTCTCTTCCGTTAAATTCTTTAGGATATCGTGTCAAACATTTTATTTCTACTACTATACGATTTTCTGGCTATCTTCGTATTTTAAGTGAACTTCTATTTTTAGACGGAACATGGAATTTTTTGGCCGGCCAGAACATGTAGACTTTATCCATCCAGACCCCTTCTTTGAACGTGGCATCTATCAATACATAAAGCACATGTCCATGCCTTCACCCAAGGAGATAAACCAATCTAATCTACCTCAACGCTTGGACGTGCTAACTTTTTCCAACACAACCTATTTGTTGGGCCACCAAAAATATGTTACCGTCAACGAAACTGTACGGTAAGTACGTGTTATGGTTGATTTTAAATTAAATCGTGACCATATATACATTTTAGATCTAACTATTAAAATAACTAAGTATGACATAGATTAACTTTTGATGCTCCCTTTTAAAACCTTGGTCCGACGGTTTGTTTTTGAAAAACAAAACTACCGATCGGTTTATAGTTTGTGGTCTCGCCGGCCGGCCAAAATATCCTATTCCTGTATATACGGGTGGGACTCTTTTTTCTCGTGAGCCTATTACCGGTTCCAGAACTCTTTTTTCTTGTGTTAAGTGTTGTGTTAACGTGTTAGTTGTACACTTGTACAGATAATTATATTAATACTAATTAAATCACAGCCTTGCTTTTTATTATATTAATACTAATTAAATCACAGCCTTACTTTTTAGATCTAACAGCCAATATAATTAAGGAGATGTGGTTTAACGTGGTGACTCGAAAAACTAACTCATTTTACTTTTAGTATATAATAGAAGATGGGAGTACGTACGTATATGGTTCAACGGCAAGGCAAAGTGAAAAATTCTGCCGGACTCAATCGATCACAGCGATCGGTAACATGGGCTGGGCCACCAACTCCCCACAAGACCTCCCAGCCCAACTCTACGCCACCCTCAACCTTGCCGCCTCCCTCCACACCCACGCCGCCACCGCCGCGTGGGAGGAGCGGGCACCCGGGGACAACGACGAGGCCGCGTCCGCGTCCGTGGTGCGCCGCCGCAGCCACCCGGCTCGCGCCCAGGTGCGCCATGACCGTCGGCATGCACGTCGAGGCGCTTGCCAACGACCACCGCTACCCCGAGGCCATGAGGGAGCTCGACCGCGTCCTCTCCATCAAACCCAGCGACCAAGACGACCCCTGCGCGCACCACTGTTATAGAAGATAGCAAGAAACGACGAAGAGCGAAACGATCAAACCAACGGGGACACGAGATTTTAACGTGGAAAACCCCTCCAAACAAAGGAGAGGAAAAAACCACGGGCGCCAGCCAGCAATACTTCACTATATCGGGGTGAGGTTACAAACGCCGTGTGTTTACAATGTGTGGATTACCCCAACAGGCGACTTACAAGATATATTTATATAGGGCAGAAACCCTAAGTCGGTTGCGATCCGACTCGGAAACGATCCGTACCGTACCGTGGGGGCAGCCGCCCCCGCACCCCCAAGCCTCCCGGCGACGAACCTCCGCTTCGCTCCGAAGTTAGCCGCTCACTTCACATCGTCATATAAATTTGGATCACCATAAAACAATGAGAGTTTTCTTATCGAGTGGAATAGATGGTGACCTGTTTATCAAGTAACATGCGGTGGCAGCCGCCTCAGCCCAAAAACGCTTACTCATGCGAGCATTAGATATCATGCAGCGAGCTTTAGACATGATAGTCCTGTTCATCCGCTCCGCTACTCCATTCTGCTGAGGCGTGTACGGGATGGTGAGGTGCCTGATAATCCCTTCTGTTCTGCAAAAATCATTAGAAGCATTCGAACAAAATTTGCCACCATTGTCAGTACGAAGTATTTTCACCTTCCTCTCAGTTTGCCTTTCTATTATAGCTTTCCACTCTTTAAAAGCAGCAAACGAATCATCCTTATTTTTCATGAAATAAGGTCAAACTCTTCTAGAGTAATCATCAATAATAGTAAGCATATAACGAGCACCACCATATGAGGGCTTACGAGACGCCCCCCAAACATCAACATGTACATAATCAAGTGTACGTTTGGTGGTATGAACGGAAGTATTGAACTTAATTCTCGTGTGCTTATCAAATATGCAGTGTTCACAGAACTGCATCTTACCCAAACTACAGTCATGCAGCAACTCTCTCTTGATCAATTCTGCCATACCAAGTTCGCTCATGTGTCCAAGACGCTTATGCTAGATGTTAGTTTTATTTGTGTCATCATGAGAAACAGCAGCAACAATATCAGATAAAATGCTGCCCTAAGACATATAACTTAGCAGAATTCATATCACCAACCATAGTAATGAGAGAACCTTTTGATACCTTCAGGAGTCTGTTCCCGCCGGTATACTTGTACCCGTCACAATCAAGTGTACTGAGCGAGATCAAATTTCTCGCCATGGTTGGTATGTGCTTCACATCCATCAACGTGCGTGTGATGCCATAATGGGTCTTGATCTGAACTGATCCAACGCCAGCAATGGTGCATTGCTAATCGTTCCCCACATGCACAAAGTTTCCAGTCTGCACTAACTCATAAGAACTGAACCAATCTCTGTTACAACAAATATGAAAAGAACATGCAGAATATAGAATCCATTCATCCTGACGTGAAACACATGCAGATAAAACATCTAGTCATTCGCCATCAGAACTACCATCAACAACAGCAGCCTCATCGGTATCATTACCTTTATTATTTTTCTGTTGGTAAGTACCTTTTCTTTTCTCCTTGTTCTGCAACTTCCAACAGTCATCAATGTTGTGGTTAGTCTTCTTACAATACCTACAAAACTTATCATGGCCTTTAGACTTTGAGCGACCTCTGTCGCCCTTGCTCTTGTCTCTGTTGTTGTTGTAGTTGTTGTTTTCTCGCTGCTGAGGCCTTCCACGGACCTCCAATGCATCACCCTTCGAAGAGGATGACTCCTCTTTCTGTACCATACCCTTCATATTTTCCCTCGTCGTGAGGGTCTTATAAAATTCAGAGGTGGTTAGTTCATCACGACTAAGCAGTATGGTATCACGGAAATTTGTATAGGAATTTGGTAGCGAAAGTAGGAGTAAGAGGGCTAAATCTTCATCCTCATATTTTACCTCCATCGACACTAGGTCGGAAACGATCTCCTTGAAGATCGATATGCAATTCATAACAGAACCACCTTCTTGCAACTTGTGCGAGAACAACTTCATCTTCATATGCATCTTGGACATACAAATCGACTCCAGCTTAGCCCACAGCGCAGCTGCGGTTCTCCTGTAGAACTTATTGCAGGATATCATTAGAAAGACGCAGTTGAATAAGAGATGTAGCCTTACGGTCTTTTCTCTTCTCATCGGTGGACCACTCGGCCGCCACCTTATCACCGAATTTCTCCAGCGCTTCGTCAAGATCATTGGACTGTGCGAGGATCGCACGCATCTTGACCCGCCATAACGAAAATCTCGTCTTGTAGTCCAGCAACGGTAGATCGAACTTCATCGATGCCATCCAAAACCCTAATCTGAAACACGGGTTCCGATACCACTTGTTATAGAAGATAGTAAGAAACGACGAAGAGCGGAACGATCAAACCAACGGGGACACGAGATTTAAACGTGGAAAACCCCTCCAAACAAAGGAGAGGAAAAAAACCACGGGCGCCAGCCAGCAATACTTCACTATATCGGGGTGAGGTGACAAACACCGTGAGTTTACAATGTATGGATTACCCCAACAGGCGACTTACAAGATGTATTTATAGAGTGCAGAAACCCTAATTCGGTTGCGATCCGACTTGGAAACGATCCGTACCGTATCGCGGGGGCTGCCGCCCTCGCACGCCCCCAAGCCTCCCGGCGACAGGCCTCCGCTTCGCTTCGAAATTAGCCGCTCACTTCAAATCGTCATATGTAACATAAAACAACAACCACATCGTGTACGACCTCATCGACACCAACGCCAAGGCCAAGAAGCGCGGCGCCGTGGACAAGGGCAGGGCCCTCATGGAGAGCCTGGCGTAGAGGATCAACAACGCCATCGTGCCCGGACAGGCCGCTAAGCTTTTTCGCGCGGACGCCGCTCTCGGCCCGCTGCAGCTGCAGGACCACGAGAGGACCAGCTTATCTCCGAGACCTTCGCCTCCTCGTCCCGCGCCCAGCTGCTCCGCGTGTACATCGAGCTGGAACAAGGCCGTGCCGTCGATGAGCCAATGCGCAGGAAGATGATCCTGCTCCGCGTTCTCGACATGGTCTCTGATGCGGCAGCAAACATCGACTCCTTGCTCCTCATTGCCTTCGTCCACGCCAAGGTCTTGTTCGCCCTGGATAGGTTTGATGAATCGGAGACAGAGTGCCGTCGAGCACTTAGCATCCAGGGGCCGATTGACCCCAGTCTGGACGAGTGAAATTTCACAAAAATAACCCTTTGGACAAAGTTCAGCAAAAAATAACCTCTTTTCAAAACTATTTTGAAGTCTAACCCTTTTTGGTAGCGCCCAACGATGCGGCGCTACCCTCTGTGTGGTAACGTCACAGTCTCCGTCGCTACCCTCGTGCCAGCGTGGCAACAAGCCCTTCGGCGCTGCCCTTCGGAGGGTAGCACCATGCCCCTCGGCGCTACCCTTAAGAGGGTAGCTCCAAACCCCATGGCGCTACCCTCCGAGCACGTCGAAAACGGCTAAGTCTGGGAGGGTAGCGCCATGGGGCTTGGAGCTACCCTCTTAAGGGTAGCGCCGAGGGGCATGACGCTACCCTCCCCAGACTTAGCCGTTTCCACACGGGACCCGTGTTGCCACGCTGGCACGAGGGTAGCGACGGAGGCTGTGGCGCTACCACACAGAGGGTAGCGCCGGGCGCTACCAAAAAGGGTTAGATTTTAAAATAGTTTTGAAAATGGGTTATTTTTTCCTAAACTTTGCCCAAAGGGTTATTTTTGTGAAATTTCACTCTGAACGACGTGCCTCCTGCTGTATCTGTTCCTGGCGCTGATTATGATGCCACGGTGCTTTCTCTCAGGACGGAGATCCGTGTCTTGCACAACCAGATCTTAATTGTGGCTGCCCAATGCTGGAACTCTATCCAAACCACGCAACACGGCGACAGGGTTGACAGGGTCATTTCAGTGAGGGTTGACACGCTGCACCAGCACACTATGATGGATTCGACAAGCCGGCAGCAAAGACCATATCAACTTGCAGTTTGAAGAGTTTTGTTCTGCAATAAAGAACATGTGGCTTAAGGTCCTCGAAACTTCTGCTATGGATCATCGTGAAGTCATCCTTCCCCTTGCGAGATCATTCCAATGGATTTGTTGACATTCTGAATCCTAGGTTCTGTAGTTATATCCATTTGTTTGCTCAGCTGCTCATTTGCGCTAACTGATAACCATCTCTGCAGATAGAAATGAAAAAATCGATTGCTCTTAGTGCAAAGGATCTTCGTGGGATCATTGGTGCTGCCAATATTGATGCTGTGTTTGGTAATGCTCCTGGCGCCCCTGAACATCAAAGTGGTGACAACCTAGAGCCAGAAAAGTCAAATGTTATTCTGTTTACATTAACATTTTTTTATATTTTCTGAAACTATTTATTTGGAATAATTCGTGACATATGCTGATATTTTATTAATTGATCTGCATAAGTGCAACACTAACAGCCTAACATGGTGAAAACTGGTTACAGCCTTCAGGCGCAGACGATACAAGGCTGCTGAAATATGTCAAGAAAGGTACAAAATATCAAATCCAATATTCTTGTCGGGCAGGTTTACTCTTTCCACATAGTTCTGGTTACTTCTGTACTTGGCTCTACACTGACTGTCACCACTCACCATCTCCACATTAGATGTTTTAACCAGTATCCCACTGGAATTTTTGGTAAGGTTATCAATGCGTGCAATGTACCCATTCAATTTTTCATAGTCCACCTTTGAGTTCTCCACCAGTCTACCCTTATGAGGATAAATCATAACTGATGAAAGGAAAATAGTGGGTCTCAACTACACAAATAAACTATTTAGAGTCTCCTTATGTCCACTTTTTCCATCCAAAATATACCATAAAAGTTACGCAAGGAAGCTTACAGGTATTGCTAATGTTGCAGTGAGGTTCATGTTGTAAATGGTAATTCTGGGACCATGGTAGACAAAAGCTCATCGGATCCACCAACTGGCGTTGATGAAAGTGTGATGAACATTGCTGCAAGAATTGCAGAGGTGGAACTAGATAAAAAAAGGTGACAGCTAGACTGCAAGTTTTTCGAGCACAGTTGACCCATGCTGCTCTTTTTTCTATGGAAACAGGATATCATGATTGCATTACAATTCTTAAACATCAGTCCATAAAAATAACTTCTTCCCACTAATGACGCCTGTTATGTACAAATTTAATGATAATAGAAAGCAAAGTTACTGTAACTGCAAGAGTCGAATTACGATATGAGCATCATGTGTGTCTTTGAGATCTTCGCATGATTTTCTCTCCATATGGTGTCAATATCTGTTCTGGTTGCATGATTTCTAGGTTAGCACTATGTTGTATTTGTTCTCGATTGCTGATAGAATGACGAATTCTTGAGTTCATGTGACATTGACTCTTTTAAGGGCTTATTTCTTTTGGTTTCATAACTAAAAGATTATATTTTCACCAAACTAAATCTTGGAAGAAAGGTAAAAGGCTATTGCCTTAGTCCGATTGTCTTAGGCCTCTTCGATTCAGAGGAATTTGTGAGGAATTACGTAGGATTTCAATCCCTAGGAATGAATATAGTGTCTGTTTGATATATAGGATTTCAGTGTACCTCTTGGAGACCATAAAAAAAAGTGTACCTCTTGGAATATACTTTTAGAATAATCTCATATTTCCCCTTTTTCCAATACATTCTCTTGTTATTACGATTTTAAATTATGTTCTGTAATATCACAAATACTTCTCACCGTTTCATAATTCAGGAATTTCTGGCATCTGTCAAGGAAATTGCAAGCACCTCCAGCTACCAACAGAGTGAAGTTTCTGGCCAAACTGGTAAAGCTCCTGGTGCCCCTGACCATCAAAGTGGTGACAACATCCAGTCAGAAAAATTAAAGGTTATTCTGTTTACCTTTACATTTTTATATTTTGCGCAAACTACTTCTGTGGAATAATTTGTAACATGTGCTGATGTTTTATAAATTGATCTGCACAAGTCAAACGCTAACAGCCTAACATGGTGAAATTGGTTACAACTTTCAGGTGCAGACGAGACACTTAAGGCTGCTGAAACATGTGAAGAAAGGTACAAAATATAAACTCCAATATTATTATCTTCTTGCAAAATACTGTACCATCATCACTTCTTGCAAGTCGTATATCTCTCCCCTTGTAGGGCTACAGTTCCAGTTTCAAGTATTGATGTTAGCTCACAGTTGTGCTTCACTGCAATAATTCAGTTTACAAAGCAAGAACCTTCTGAGAACTATATATGACTACATGGTCATTGATTGATACCCTGAATTTTGACATCTACCATCATCATATTTATACCTGAAAGCACATTCTATATTTTCCTTATCGGCCTTTTCTAATTGTATACTGTAATTGATCTGCTGTACATGCATTTATTATTCCTTAATTTGTCATTTAATTTATCATTCAAGTCTTACCACATATCATTTTTCGAACACATAGAAGACATGTTCATTTAGTTCATGTTATGCTAATAAGTCTATTTCCCCATAGGAAAACTCCATTGTGGCTGGTGGCCAGTATGACGATCTTGTGGGTAACATCTTTACTTTCAAGTTGTTGGCGTCAGCCTTGGAATAGAAAGACTTTTGGAGATCATGGAGCAACAGGCAAAAGAGAAGGACGAGGGAGTCGATGAGCTATCATTGTTATTGTCCCCTCTAAGGAACCGGTATGATGTGGACAGCTTCAAATTTGTAAGACGGAATGAAATGTATATTTGTTCCTATTACAGCAAAAGATGCATGTGTAAGAGGACTAGCCGAACTAATACTTATGCTTCCACTAATGAGTGAATATTCAACTGTGACCACAGTTGTGGCAGACAGGGCACCCGATAACTTCCTACGGGCCAATTTTAGAGTAACCATCTTTGCGAAAAACTTTGATACCTGAAGTGAGGAATGAATTAGCGAACTCGATTTCTTTTCTTCGCCAGCAGGAAGGGAAACCACGAGCACTCTTGATATGGTATTTTATCCTGGATCACTCTTTTTTCCATCAAATCTATTTTTTCGCTAAAGATCAACCACCATAATTTTCATTTTTTTTCTCCAATGATATCACATAATTTACATTCATCTTTTTCACAATGATCAACCGTCGTGTATTTTTTTTTACAATGATCAATGCTCATTACTACATTCATTTTTTCAACAATGATAGAGATCAATCACAACAATTTAATTTTTTTTGATGAAATGATTATCATCCGTAGCAACGCACGGGCATTCAACTAGTACATTGATAAAGAAGGAGCAAACAGGTAGGACAAGTGCTAAAAAGAAAAATAAATACAACTCAACCACGCTGGCCCCAAGGCCGCGCCCCTCGTGGGTCGACGACCAAGTTGCCCAAACAACCAAGGTCGGCACCAAAACCCCTCGACGCAACAAGGCGGAGGTGAAAATCCGGAGCCGTCGCTCCGACATCCACGCCGGTTCCAAAACCGTGCACCACACAGGTCGACGGCGAAGACACCCTAACAAACAAAGCCGACACCACACGACCTCAACGCAACGCGGCAAAGGTGACCTCTCCACCGACCTCAACGCTTCAAAGCGGAGGTGAAACGTCTAGAGCCATCGCTCCGACATCCACGCCAGCCCCAAGGCTGCATCCCACATGAGCTGACAACCAAGACGCCCAAACGACCAAAGTCGATGGTCCACCACCTCAACGCAGAACGGCGGAGGCAAAGCCCAGAGCCACCGCTCTGGCATCCACGTCGGACCCCAAGGCCGCACACCCCCCGAGCCGAAGACGAGAAAACACCGCCGCAAACCATCAACTTTCCACCTGTCCCTCTGGCCGACAGAACATCAAAAGAGAGGCCCCAAGAGGCAAGTGGCGCGGAAACGTCATCCCCGCCCGATCCTGCGGGGGATCTAGGGTTTCCCTTGGAGAATCCGGTGTGGAGAAGTGACACCACCGTCTCGCCGAAGCTTTCAAGAAGGATGTGGTGCCCAAGGGCGTCACCATCATCAGCCCCGACCGACAACCGGGGCGGAGCTTTCGCCCGACGATGTGCCGCGAACCCCACAAACCGCCCATTCGAGGACCGGTAAGACCACCATCAACGCTTGCCGCAGCCACCGTGACACCTCGCACCACGGCGGACGCCAAGCCGACCATGTCCCAGCCACAGTCCGTCCTTCTGGGGCCGCCGCCTCCGCTTCCTCCTCCCCGGTCGCACCCCTGCCGCAACTAGGAGCACCCTCACTGCAGCCACCCGTGCAAACAACACGGCGCCGTAGGTGCTCCGGCCCACGGGACAAAGATGCAGCATGCACCAGGCCATCCATCGCAAGGCGCCTCCGCCAACTGGCCTCGAGCAGCGCCGCCGTCACAAGCCTCACCACGCCTGACAGGGCACCACTGCCCGCACTGTCGCGCAGCCGCCGTCCCTGGCCTGCCGCCCTCAAGGACAGACAGAGGCCGTCCCAAACAGATACGTGCACGTGAGGGAAATGGTGTTACACTAGGTGTTACATGAGGTGAAGGGAATATGCCCTAGAGGCACTCAATAAAGATAGGATATTCCAATTGTTCATTATATGTTTTATACCATGCTATAACTGTATTGAGCGGAAACATTAATACACGTGTGGTAGATAAACATCCAGGTCCCTAGTAGCCTCTACTAAGACTAGTTCATTGTGCGATTGATGATCGAGGTTTCCCGATCATGTAACATGGCGTCAGTTGGCAATGGAGTCATATCGTTAGGTGGAACGATGTGATTGTGACGCCCGAAGATCGGTACTATGTAGATTTAAGCGATCTCGCCGAAATCCACATAATAATAATTTTAGGTCGCCCACCAGACATAATGTGCACGCCGAAACATGCGCATTATGTGGGTGGAATTGTGATAACATTACAACAGTTCCGATACATCCACAAATACATGTTAGGGATATATCAACTAGGGGTGTAACCAACATGGATTAATCCGGCTAGTCCAGGGTGGCCCAAGGGTGGTAAGGCTGAAGCCTGCCGGGCGGCCCAGATAGCTGACGTACAAGGAAGTAGGTGGACGGTCCAAGGAAGGCGGAAAGCCGAAGCCCATCAAGCCACCAAGCCCAAGACGGAAGGCGGTAACTAAGCCGGCTAGGTCTAGGACTCTGTTTACTTGCCGGACAAGTACTTGCCTTGTACCCTGGGGTCTGGCCGCCTATATAAGCCGGCCACCAGGGAGCCTTTAGTGCACGCTTCAATACGCATCATACATATTGTAACCTGTTCACGGCTATTGCCTCATAGTGAATTATAGCAGCACGTAGGATCTCGCCACCGCTGTGGGATCCGAAGCTGGGTAAACTCACCGCGTTGAATCCCGTCCTCGACGACACCAACCTTCTTCCCCACGATCCATACGTAGGCTAGAGGACCCCCGTCTCCTATCAATTATGCCGATACCACGATTGTTGGCGCCCACCGTGGGGCATAAGGTTCCTGGCGTCACGTTCCAGGCGAGAACACTTGGGCGGCGTGGGCAAGCAGATCGCCGTCGGTCGCGTCACAAGGTATGGCGGCCACATCTACGTCAACTCGGATGAGTCCTGGCTCCCGGCGGACGACTACCTTATCGGATGCGCAATCGTACCGATCGGAGGGATCGACGTCTTCATCGGGTATACGCCAGAGGCGTACGGCCTACCGCGTTTTCTACAACCCCACCCACCAACCCTTCGACCAAGCAGTCGACCGACAAGATGGATCTGAATCCGCCTTCTCCCAGGAGTCGGCCGAATCTGATTTCCACTTCGTCAGAGTTGTCGGACTGGGATCAGACTCCCAGCCGGAAAACAACGATTCTGAGTCAATCCTCCCTGCTCTCCAGGAGGATGCGATGTTAGATGCCGGATCCAGATCTACCGTTCAAGTCAACGTAGACTCTGACTCTGATGATGATGCTAGTCTCTTCGAAGAGAAGATCAAAACCCGCTTTTCCAGTGGTAATCCGGCTCCTTCTGAGGGCACATCGGATACTGACATGCCTGACAAGCCGGCTATGATGGTTGTTGTCCGTCACGAGACAACCCAAGTTGCTTCGGAAGCGCAAAACAAGCCGGCGGAAGATGCCGGCGACACCACTGCCGGTCAACTCATTGAAAGTTCCGACAAGGTGCGCGCAAAGAAGAAAACTGGCCTCGAGAAAGGCGGCAGCAGCAAACCCACGGATTTGCTCTCCGTCATCAAAGAAGTAGACGAGATCATGAATACTCCGGTGAATAAAGACACCCCACTTGACGAAGTGGAAGAGCTGCTTAACATGCTTAAGCACTCTGACTTCCTGTGAAAAGAGAGGAGCACGTTGAGAGCCTTGCGAAGAAGATCGAGAAAGAACAGGAGAAGATGTCGGCCAAAACAAGCCGACAACTCTTTAAGGAGAAAAGGTCATCAAAAAACCGCCGTGGCAAGGAGCCGCCAACACAAGCAACGACAGCGGCTCAAGATCTCGGGTTCGAAGGCGTACGGCACCACAACGCGTGGACAGAAGGGGAGATGTTGTCTTCTGCACCCCCGTCCTCAACGCGGCCGCCGCACTAGATACCCTGGATGACAACACTTACACGGCGGAAGAAAAGCTGGCCAATGCAAGACACTTCGTAAGCAAGGCCCTAGAACAACAAGCTCGCGCTGATTCCTACGGCCACATGGCGGATGTCGCGGGGGAGACCTAGAGTCTAAGTCAGGAAAGTGCAAAGCTGCACCTGGCGGCGACCCCGAAGGCCCGTCTGGCTCCAGTATCCATGGCGACAAAAGGAAGGCAACACCACCTCCAAAGAAGACGCCACCGCCAAAGCCAAGCCGGGACGAGAATTCAAGGACAGGAAGCAGAGGAGACCTGCCACCTCCATCCCAGCCAAGACGCGACAACGGCGGTAGCCGGAACAATAGGCCGCCGCCTAGGAAGGATGTCGGCAACGACCCTCCCAAGAGAGGTCGAAGCCGGTCTCCGCAGCGTAGCACCGGCAGCAAGAGGAAAGAGGAGGCAGAAGGACCCAGGCGCAGCATAAGCCGGGCAGCGCAGGACGAGCCAGACGCAAACAGAGGCGCACGGCAGCTCGATCCAAAAGATGCACGACACCGCCTACAAGACATAGCAAGAGGAAAGGAGCCGCTATACTCTGGACCAAAGTGCTTCGGTGACGCCATCCGCAGAGAGTCGTTCCCTAAGGACATGACATCAGTGTCAAAAAACTGTTCTAGGTACAACGGCCTCGTTAAGCCGGATTCATGGCTAGCCGACTATGCCACGGCCATAGAAATTGCCGGCGTGAGCAGCTTCATTGTCGTCCGTTACCTACCTCTCATGTTGGAGGGCACGGCAAGGGCTTGGATCGACAACCTTCCTGAAAAGTCTATCCATAGCTGGTACGACATGGAAAATGTTTTCTCCCAGCACTTCCAAGGAACATACAAGCGTCCAAATACCTACACGGATTTGCAACGCTGTATCCAAAAGCCGGACGAAACCATGACAGATTTTGTCAGCCGTTGGATATCCGAAAAAGCCAACTGTCATGGTGTTTCGGACGCACAGGCTATCCACGCCTTCTACACGGGCCTGCATAAGAAGTCCTTGCTCTGTCATCGGCTCGTCCGCGAGCAAATCACGGACCTTGGTGAGATGCTCAACCTAGCCGCCCAATACGCGGCGGCGGATGACGACGCCCGGGACGATGACCCAGACGTCAACATCATACCAAAGCGGAACAACAAGCGCAAGCAGGCGGCAGATGACAAAGCCGGACCTTCCAACGAGGTAGCCGTAGCATTCCAAGGGAATGCCGGCAAAAAGAAGTGGAAGAATAAGAAAGATGGTCGCGACGCCGGCTCAGGGCCTAAGGCGGCGCGAATCACTTATGAACAGGCAAAACTTTTGCCATGTCCCATCCACGCCTCACTGGGAAAGGTCAACCATATGCTTGGCGAGTGTCGTTTCATGGACGACTTCAAAAAGGACCCCACAGTCGGCTGGAAGTCAAAGAAGAACGACAAGAAAGACAACAAGGAGGATGAGGATGACGACGACATGTCTATCTCAAGCGAGGATGACGCGGCCGCCAAGAAAAAGAAACCATATCCGAAGGTCAAAGAATCTCTTGTGTGCTTTGTCGGCACGTCTTCGGCTAAGGCGGATAAGGCGGAAATGCGCGAACTCAACGCGACAATGCCGGACGTCCCTCAGTATTTGAACTGGTCGGAAGCAACGATCACTTGGGACCGGTCCGACCACCCTGATCACGTTCCTCACCCAGCCAAGTACGCCCTTGACGTCGATCCCATTGTCGACAACTTCAGACTCACAAAGGTACTCATGGATGGCGGCAGCAGCTTCAACATCCTGTACTATGACACACTAAGCCGCATGAACCTATCAGAGGATCAGCTGGACCACAACAACCTCACTTTTCACGGCATAGTGCCCGGCAGGCAAGCAAAGTCAATGGGGAGCATTAGGCTGAAGGTAACTTTCGGACCAAAAGAGAACTACCGCTCAGAGTTCCTCCGGTTCGAAGTTGTCCCCTTCAAAAGCGCCTATCATGCAATCTTCGGACGACCGGCTTTCGCCAAGTTCATGGCAAGGCCGTGCTACATATACAGCAAGCTTAAAATGCCGGGGGAGAACGGAACCATCACGATTTCCGGCAACTTCAAGAAAGCCAAGGAGTGCGAGCGTGGCATGGCCGCCTTCGCAGAAGCCGTCATCCACAAGGAAGAACTCGCGCTGCTCGGGGCGGATTCAGACAACTCCATGCCAAAGCCAAAGATTGATGTCAAGAAGACCTTCGAAGCTTCAGAAGACACCAAAAAGGCGGACCTCATCCCAGGTGACAAGTCTAAGCAAGTTATCATCGGCTCCAACCTTGACAGCAAATAGGAAGGCGCGCTCGTCGAGTTCCTCCGTGAGAATCGTGACATCTTTGCATGGTCGCCTTCCGACATGCCTGGTGTACCGAGGGAACTTGCCGAGCACTCACTCAACGTTATAAAAGGATCCAGGCCGGTGAAGCAAGCAACAAGACGCTTTGGAGATGAGAGACGCAAGGCTATAGGAAAAGAGATAAATAGGCTGAAGGCCGCCAATTTCATAAAAGAAGTTGTACACACTGATTGGGTGGCAAACCCTGTACACGTTCCAAAGAAGAATAAAGAGCTGATGATGTGTATTGACTATACCGGTGTTAACAAGTGCTGCCCAAAGGATCCCTTTGCGCTGCCTAGAATCGACCAAGTCGTAGACTCCACAGCAGGCTCCGAGCTGCTTTGTTTTTTGGACGCCTACTCAGGATACCACCAAATCAAGATGAGAGACTCGGATCAGCTGAAAACATCCTTCACCACTCTATACGGGACTTTCTGCTACATCACGATGCCTTTTGGCCTGAAGAATGTCGGGGCAACATACCACCGCTGTATGCAAAATTGTCTGCACGAACAGATCGGCCGCAATGTTCACGTCTACGTAGATGACATCGCGGTGATGTCAAAAAAGAAGGCAGATCTCCTAGAGGATTTGGAAGAAACGTTTCAGAATCTCCGGAGGTATCAGATGAAACTCAATCCCGCCAAGTGCGTTTTCGGCGTTCCAGCCGGCAAACTGCTCGGGTTTATCGTCTCAGAACGAGGGATCGAGGTTAATCCGGAGAAGATCAAGGCCATCCAAAACATATCCAGACCTACTTGTCTGAAGGACGTGCAACGTCTAGCCGGGTCGGCGGCAGCCGTCAGTCGTTTCATAAGCCGCCTAGGGGAAAAGGCAATGCCTCTCTACCGGCTATTAAAGAAATCCGACAACTTTGAGTGGACAGCAGAGGCAGACGCCGCCTTACAACAGCTTAAGGAGGCCCTCATATCCGCTCCGATATTGGCAGCACCTCGATCACAGGAACCAATGCTGCTGTACATCGCGGCAACAGGAGCTGTTGTCAGCGTTGTCTTGGCCGTGGAAAGAAAGGAGAACGAAGCCGCGACGTGTGAGCAACGACCGATCTACTTCATCAGTGAAGTATTCTCCGCCTCCAAGCAGAGGTATCCGCATTACCAAAAGCTGGCTTATGGTGTATTCTTCGCCGCCAGAAAGCTTAGGCATTACTTCCAGGAACACACAGTGACAGTAGTCAGCAAGGCACCGTTGGGAGACATAATCAACAATGCAGAGGCAACAGGTCGAGTTGCCAAATGGGGCATCGAACTTGCCGCCTTTGATATAGTCTACAAACCACGGACCGCCATTAAGTCTCAAGCGCTTGCAGATTTTGTCGCCGACTGGACAGAAGCCATGGAGGAAACGACACTCCCCGAATCAGAATATTGGGTCATGCACTTTGACGGATCAAAGATGCTCAAAGGCGGGGGGGGCTGGAGTTGTTCTACGCACGCCTAAAGGCGACAAGTTTAGCTACGTGTTGCAAATCCACTTCACAGCAACCAACAACGTTGCCGAGTACGAAGCTTTGCTTCATGGGTTACACGTGGCAAACGACCTAGCGTCAAAAGAATCCTCTGCTATGGCGACTCAGACTTGGTCGCGCAGCAAGTAAGCGGAACATGGGATGCGAAAAGCACAACAATGGCGGCGTACAGAGCCAAAGTTGACGAATTCGCAAAAAACTTCGCGGGCTACGAGGTCCGGCATGTTCCAAGAGCTGAGAACGAGGCGGCAGACACACTTGCAAGACTAGGGTCGGAACGCAAAAAGGTACCAAAAGATATTTTCCTGGAACATTTGCACAAGCCATCCATTAAAGGCGCCGATTTGACGGACCCCGATGCAGAAGAACCGGTAGAAGCGGCAAGTCTCGCAGTCTAATTGACACAGCCGGATTGGACAGTCCCATATCTCGATTTTCTAATCGACAGAAAGTTGCCGGAGGACGATGAGGTGCTAAAAAGGCAGATCATAAGGCGAGCCAAGGCATTCACGATAATAAAAGGCGAGTTATATAAGCGAAGCACGTGCGGCATCTATCAGCGGTGCATACAGCCGAAAGAAGGCCGGGAAATTCTGAAGGACATACATATTGGCACCTGCGGGCATCATGCTTCCGCCAGGTCCATTGTATCCAAAGCTTTCCGCCAAGGTTTCTACTGGCTTACCGCCAAAGAAGACGCCGAGAACATCGTAAAGACATGCAAAGGCTGCCAGTTGTACGCTCGTCAACCTCACTTGCCGGCACAAGAACTAAGGACGATTCCAATCACCTGGCCGTTCGCGGTCTGGGGCTTAGACATGGTGGGTCCCTTCAAGAAGGCGCGTGGTGGGTATGCCCACCTATTGGTCGCTGTCGACAAGTTCACCAAATGGGTCGAGGCTAAACCGATCAGCAAACTTGACGCACGAACAGCTACCAATTTCCTCTGGGAAATTATCTCTCGGTTTGGAGTTCCACACAGCATTATCACTGATAATGGCAGCAACCTATCTCAAGGCGACATAGAAGAATACTGCAGCGATCTGGGTATCCGGCTTGATTTGGCATCCGTGTCACACCCTCAATCCAATGGACAAGTAGAGCGTACAAACGGCCTAGTCTTATCAGGACTTAAGCCTCGTCTCGAAGCTCCATTACACAGGGCAGCCGGCGCTTGGGCAGATGAGTTACAGTCGGTACTATGGAGTTTGCGCACAACGCCAAACAGATCTACCGGCTACACTCATTTCTTCTTAGTATATGGCGCTGAGGCGGTGCTACCTACCGACATGAAATACGATTCCCCAAGAGTTCAAGCCTACATCGAGCAAGACGTAGAAGGTGCAAGAGAGGATAGCCTAGACCTGCTAGACGAAGAAAGAGACGTCGCTCTACATCGCTCCGCCTTGTACCAGCAACAACTTCGCCGCTATCATAGCCGGAGAGTGCGGAAGCGAAGCTTCAGAACAGGTGACCTGGTTCTCCGCCTAGTTCAAGAGAGAAAAGGCTTGCACAAGTTATCCCCGCCATGGGAAGGACCGTTTATAGTCACAAAGGCGCTGCTCAATGGTTCCTACTACCTGGCCGACATCCGCGACGAAGACGAAAAGAAGAGGTGCAAGAAGCCGGCAGGAAAAAGGGGAACCAAGCGCAAAAGAGGCATTGACGATCCGTTCGAACAAACAAGACGACCTTGGAATATTGAGCAGCTACGTCCTTTCTACACTTAGCAATTTATAATTGTAATAAGTTAAATATGATTATGAAATAAAAGTCTATGGTTCCTCATCTGTGTTGAGAAGCATGCCATCTTTTGTCTTTTCTTGCAATCATATTTCCCCTATGTATCTAAGTTACCTATTTTTCTAGCTCCGTGCAAAGGTTCAAACTGGTAGATACTTGCAGCTTTCGAGCCAACCTAAAGCAAAAATGAACTTTTTGCGCCGCCTAATTCCTTTACCTCTGATTACTTATATGTGGTTCGCCTAGAAGTATGTCTTTGACACCAACATGTTGGCTTTGGTCTCTGATCCTAAACGCATGGTTTAGCCCTGGTTGTTTCAGCTAAAGTTACCGGCTGAGGTTCGTCAACATACAAAAAGTCAAACATATAGGTCAGGGTAAAATTAAGGCGGGCCATATAAATAAGGCAAAATAAAACTTGTCAGCTAGTTTCCGCCTAGCAGAGCAACATCAAAAGTATATACAAATATTACAAGTCAAAGTTGCGTTGTTTCAGGGGCTGACAATACATGCTTGAAGGAGGCAAGGAAAGAAAGCTATGGCTCGGGGGAGCGTCTACATCAGGCTTGGGGGCTGACAACTTCAGCCCCGGAACTGTCACTCCCCTCCGCCTCGGCCGTGCCGGCAGCTCCAGCTTCCCCTCCGGCAGGCACAGGATGGCGCCGGTAGAAGATTGAAGTATCCACCATATCGGCAACACGCGTGGCGTAGCCGGCAACGCTGTCCAGAATAGCGGCCGGCTCGACCTCACTGCCGTCTTCATATGTAGACGGCATGCCTTCGGTGACGGCTTCTATCTCCGCCTCGGGGTAGTGCGCCATGAATAGTCCAAGTGCAGTCTTGGCACCACCCCGCGCCACCGACTTCAGCGAGCTCTTGTGCAGCTTGGTAGCCTGATCCAACATAGTGGGCATGTCGCTGAATTCGGTCGGTTCCTGGCTGCCAGAGGAGATGAAGAACTTGGCGGCAAACCGCTTGGATCAGCTCGCATAGATGCGCAAGGCGATCCAGGCGGGGGCTGACAACCTTGTCGTCGCCCAAACCGGCGGGAACAACATCAAAAATAAAACCATCAGTTTGGCTCAGGCTAAGCAAAAATGACAAAATCAAAGTACGGAGCGAAAAATTACCAAGGACCGAGTTATGGAAAGCGGACAGCTCCACCATATGAGCCGCCAACGCATCCTCAGCAGTTTGGGCGCGAGAAGTCTGCTTGGAGATTTCCTCGACATCCGTCTTCTCCGCCTACACCAACTTCTTGCGCAGGCTTTCCAACTCACCAGTGAGCTGGCTAGATTCCTGCGCAAATTTGAGCTGCTGGGCCTCCATCTCCTTCTGGTGATCCTCCTTCATCGCCAAGTTGGCGGCTGCCAAATCGGAAGCTTCATTCATAAGAGCTTGCATATCAGTGGACGCCTTCAGTATATCCTGGGCATGGTCTAGCAGTTCTACAAATATGGATTCGCTAACTAAATGATTGACGGCAACATAAGTCGAAAATATAGCTGAAGGCAAAAAGGATCAACCCTATCTTCATCTTTTTGGCGGGCCGCCTCCAACTCGGCAATCCGCGGGTCCTTGGCCTCGCAATCCTTCTTCAGGTCGCGGCACCGCTGGTTTATCTCGACTCGGGAGGAGACAAGCTCAACGTTGGCGGACACAAGGCCCTGCAGGAAAAAGCAAAGGCATAAAACATATTCTCGAATAACCACTAAGCCGGCAGTCAATTTTTTTTGACTTGCCATCTAAGTGCTCGGGGGAAAGACTATGTATATGTCGGAGTTGTAAAAACTTACAGACAGGTCGCCCTCCAAGTCGGCGAAGGCCTGGAAGGTGAAGTTGGCAAAGGCTAAGGCTGACTCCTTGGCCTTTGTGAAGGTGGACCAAGGGTCCCTAACTTTGCCGCCTCCTGCAGTCGGGGCTGCCCTCTGGGACCCGCCGGCAGCCGCCTCCAGCAACCCTTCCTTGGCGGCGCGCGATTGAGCGGCTTCATCGGTCGTAGACTCAGCCAAAAGGAGGGGAGTCGTGGGTGCGCGGTCCGCGGAGGAAATCCTTGGCGGCACGCCAGAAGCCGGAGCCGGGGGCTGGCGACGAGCGTCGCCCATAAAGTTGCCGTCCCGGGGCCGGGGAGTTGGCGGCACAGTAGCAGGCGAGCTGCCTTGAGGCCGCTTACCCTTGCTAAGAAGCCTGGTCGGCAACCGGGAAGTTGCGACCCTTTCCCTGTCAATAAAAAGCAAGCACAGTCAATTGGGTGCCAGTATTGAAGAAGTTTGTCGTCTATTAAAGGCAGGATTGAGTACCTTCGCGGGATGTTAATCCCCGCGTTCTCGTCAATATTGACGAGAGTCGGCTCGGTAGCCGTTGCGATCCGTTTCTTCCTCTCGGCGATTGCCGTGGAGGAAGCGACGTCGGATGCTTTGCGCTTCCTAGTCTTCCCGGCTTCCGACTCGTAAAAGTCGGGAGCCAGGTCATCCTCCCCCAAGTCGGAGAGCTGAAAAAGAAGACAAGTGTTAATGGAACTCAAGATTAGCCGGCGAAGCTGTCAAAAAGGGGCAAGGAGCAAGATATCTACCTCGAGGGGAGTGTTGTCGTGGGTGTGCATGGGCACGCCCTCCACCGCCTTCACCAGCCCCGTCTTGACGAGGCTACGGAGCTGGAACGCCAGGTCGGCAACCGGCAACCTCTCCTCGCTTACGCGGAGGGAGGCCGTGGCAGTAGGCGAATACTGACACATTTTGTGCGGGCTGTACCGCAGGGGGAGAATCTGCCGGCCGAGCCAGCAGATGACGGTGTTGACCCCATCCATTAGAGGGGGAGCCATCGTCCCTGTGAGGAATTCAATCCGCCTTTGAAAAAGGCGGAGTTCCTCCGTCAGCTTGGGCACCGCCTCGTCCCAGCATGGCCGGGGCATAGGCGGCGCGTTGACGAATTCCGGGATGCCAAATTGGCGGCCCGGAGCTGCCATATCTTGGCAGTAAAAGAATGTGGAGGTCCAGCCCTTGACGGATTCAAGGTATGGTATCTTAGGATACCATTGGCGGCCCTGGCGGCAGTTGAAAGTGACACTGTCGCAGGTTGCCAGCCCGCCGTTCGGCACAGTCTGACGCCGGCAACGGAAACAGTATCTGAAGAAGTCTAGACTAGGCCTAATACCTAGGTAGCCTTCGAACAGAGCTGTGAAGCCGGCTAAGACTAAGATGCTATTGGGTGCTATGTTGTGGGCCTGGAGCCCATAGTGATCTAAAACCTCGCTAAAAAAGGCGGAAGGCGGCAGCGCCATTCCCCTAACTAAGTGGGAGGTGAGGATTACCCGCTCCTCGGCTTTCGGAGCCGGGATGACATCTCCGAAGGCGGCCCTCCATTGGCAGTCTTCCCGAGTGGGGAGATAGCTGACGGCCTCCAAGTCTTCGAGGGCGTCTTCGTCGACTATGGAGGGAAGCCAGTAGCGGGACCCGAGGTCCGCCGCTTCCTCTTCCTCGCCGACGGGAGCGCCTCTCGCCGTTGTCGCCACGGTGGACGATGGAGGAGCCGAGGAGACCGCCGCCGACGCGCGCGCGGTAGGAACCAGAGAGGCGACAGTGGCGACATTGCCCGTCGCTGCCGCCGCGGGGCGAGGTACCGCGCCGCCCATCGCTGCCACGGGTGCGGATTCGGTGGCCGGACCGCTGGACGCCAAGGAGGGGATGTCTTGGCCAGTGGACATCGTCGTGCGCGGAGGTCGTCGGAGGAGAGTGCTCGCCGGAGTACGCTCGGAGCGAGAAGCGGGAAAGTGGAAGAGCAGAAGGTCGAGGAGAGCAAAGGCAGGGCGGCGAAAATGAACCGTTCGGTTCCCTATTTATAGGGCCAGGCGTTGCTCCCTGTGCAACGGCGCTTTTCGTCGGACACGTGTCCAGCATCCGCTGCAACGCATGATCGCACGATCTCCACGCCTCCTCTTTTCCCGCGATTTGTGATCATGGCGAGATTCCCGCCTAGGCCGTTTTCAAACTGTCGTGAGCCGGCTAAGTGGAGTCCGTCAAGAAGAATGCTCGGCGAAATTGCAGAGTAGCCGTCTTTTCCCGTGTTGGATAAAGGCGGCCGTGCGTCAGTATCAAGACGCGCGTGCCTCGTTGATTTTCAGAATGGTTCAAGTCCTGCAGCCGCCAACATTGGCAGATGAAGAATCAAGAAGAAGCCGGCGCCTGGAGAACTTTAACCTTTCTGGGGGCTAATGTTGAGGATATATCAACTAGGGGTGTAACCAACATGGATTAATCCGGCTAGTCCAGGGTGGCCCAAGGGTGGTAAGGCTGAAGCCTGCCGGACGGCCCAGATAGCTGACGTACAAGGAAGTAGGTGGACGGTCCAAGGAAGGCGGAAAGCCGAAGCCCATCAAGCCACCAAGCCCAAGACGGAAGGCGGTAACTAAGCCGGCTAGGTCTAGGACTCTGTTTACTTGCCGGACAAGTACTTGCCTTGTACCCTGGGGTCTGGCCGCCTATATAAGCCGGCCACCAGGGAGCCTTTAGGGCACGCTTCAATACGCATCATACACATTGTAACATGTTCACGCCTATTGCCTCATAGTGAATTATAGCAGCACGTAGGATCTCGCCACCGCTGTGGGATCCGAAGCTGGGTAAACTCGTCGTGTTCAATCCCGTCCTCGACGACACCAACCTTCTTCCCCACGATCCATACGTAGGCTAGAGGACCCCCGTCTCCTATCAATTATGCCGATACCACGACAGTGTTCAGGTCCAAGTCTTCCGCTGCTCATCCTGGACTGGAGCTTCGGAGGCCGTCGTCTCCACTGTATGTGTGTAACGCCCTGCGAGGTGCTGCGTTAGCGGTGCTCGGAGGCCTACTTCCTCCACACGACCTCGAGGTCATCTTCGTCGGCTTCGTCGCGCCAAGTTCTTCGCGACCTAGAGGTCGGCTACGTCGTCTTCGTCGTCAACGCTTGTGCGGGAGCGTAATCTCCGCTTTCGGTCTATAAGGGTATGTATTCCGATCTCCGTCGTATTACTATATCTGCATAGTATAGATTCTGGCTAGTTTAATGTTATCATCGATAGAAAAATATTATTTTCTGTCTGCGATCCCTTTATGAGGCCGGTTGCCAAAT
Organism: Poa annua; assembly: GCA_026929855.1. Lineage (NCBI taxonomy): Eukaryota > Viridiplantae > Streptophyta > Magnoliopsida > Poales > Poaceae > Poa > Poa annua. The sequence continues at coordinate 68,516,998 of CM049431.1, read as the reverse complement.
GGCCTTTATTGAAAATAGATTTATTAGGGAAGCGGCCATGGTGTTACACGAGGTGCTAAATGAGTTACATGTAAAAAAAAGGTGTTGGCATCCTTTTCATCATTGATTTCGAAAAACCTTTTGATAAAATAGAATGTCCTTTTTTACTTCAGGTTCTTCGAATGAAAGGTTTCCCTTGTATACAATGACTTGGTGATGAAAATTGTGCCGCGAGTATTAGTAGGAATTAAAGTGACTGGAGAGACTGGACCATATTTTTGCACTTACCGGGGCTAAGAGAAGGGGACGAAAATGCAACTCCACAACTACATGTATAGCTGGCCAAACGGGCCGACCCGAGGCACGGTCATTTTGGCCCGACACAAGCACGGCCCGACCAGATTTTAATCGTGTTGTGCCACGGACCACCCGATGCGGGGCCATGCCCAACTTCAGGTTGAAGCACGCGGGCCGGCACGGCACGACCCGATTAACTTTTTTAAAAAAAAAATAGATTTTTTACATATTTTACATATTTTTTGAATTTTTATATCTATTTATACATATTTTTTATTTACCGTGCCTAACGGGCCGTGCTGTGGTCTATCTGTGCTGGTCGTGCCGTGCCGGAGGCTGAGCTAAGGCACGCGGGCCAGCCCGGGCACGGCCCGTTAGCTTATCGGGTCTATCATGTCTGGCCGTAATCGTGTCGTGCCTAAATTTATACGTGTCGTGTCGTGTCGGGCCGGCCCGATGGCCAGAATTTACATGCGACCGCGCTGCCTATCTGGGACGTCTATCCCGAATCCGACGGTCCGTGAAATAATTTGCAAAAAGACGCTCAACTTGAATAAATGGACAAAACGATCCCTATATAGACCCTAACACACCGGACTCACCATAATCCGGATCAATTCCCCCAATGCCCCCGTAGCAGCATCTCCTCCCACCTACCTCCGGTGACCTGCGGCGCGGGTAGGAGGCTGGACTCCAGCAAGCAGCATGGCAGCCATGGAGGCGAGGAGCTGGACTCCAGCGAGCTCCACTCCCGACACTGAGCCCCCTCCACCGGCTTGCTGGACTCCCTCCTCCAGGCCTAGGTCAACGCCGCGAGGAGCTGAGGTCGCCGCTGACGTCGGGCTCCACTAAACCGAGGTCGGGCTCCACCCGGCGAGCTCCACCAAGCCTATGTCCACAAGATCCAGATCTAGGGTTCATATCCATGAACCCTAGATGCATTATTTCCTGGGTTTTGCAATTTCAAAATTATCTTTATTTTTGTTCTTGTGATTCCGAAATGAGCCCTAGATCTAGATCTGCTCATGCATATGAACCCTACATGCATTTTTGTCATCATTTGTGGATCCGAAAATTTCTTTGTATGAACACAGTGCATAAGATCCAAATCTTTTTATGCAGATGAATCTTAGATAGAGTTTTTTTCATGATTTGTAAATCCGAAAATTCCTTGTTATGAGTTTTTTTCATTGTCTGTTCATGCAGATTTGTTTCCAGATATGTTGTGTAAATGCATATGAAAACAGTGCATTTTCGGATGTCTGTTCTTGTAGATTTTTTTTTCATGAATGGATCCGAAAATAAGAGATAAATGCGGATGCTGTGTATGCATTTCTGTTGTTGACCTAAGATTTTTGTTTGTTCATGAATGGATCCGTAAAATAAGTTTATCTGATTTGTTTCTATATATGTAATTTTGCATATATATATAAATATGTTCAGTAGGGAAGGATTCCTAAGGCCATGCCGTACGGGACGATGTCGTCATACACGTGATCCAGATTACTGTACTTGTACTCGAACCCTTCCTTGACGAGCTTGTCCGACCAGATGGAGACCCTGGGCTTCTCCGGGAGAGTGCCAATGCTGCAAAGCAAACAGAAAAGGTCAGTGCTTCAGAAATCAGAAGCCGTTGTACATCATACACGCATGTGAAATCAACCGTAAATAGTTCGGTACGTACTGATCGACCACTGATAGCCATCAGTCCAAATATCACATTCGGCCATCTTTGGAGAGATGAGCGACCGGAGCCCATCCCCGTACGCCTGAGCTGCGCCGGCGCCCTCTCCCGATTCCTCCCGACCAGCACCTCCCGGTCACACTGTTGCTCCACCAGGTGGTGGATGGCGGCGGAGAGACTAGGGGGCCGCCGGTGGGCGGACATCGCGGATGAGGAAGACGATGTGGAGGGGGTGGCGGAGGAACTGGCCGCGCGGTGTGCCTCGCCGGTCCGTCCAACGTTCGGCGACTTCCTGCGCGTGGCGAAGCAGGCCCTGCCGAGGTCGCGGCGGTGGGGAGGTCCCCTGGCGGCGCTGTCTTCCCGCCCGGCGCCGTTGCCGTGCTCTCGTCGGGTGTTGCCTGCGATCCTCGTGGCGGTGCCCATGGAGGTGCCGGCGCTCCTTCGGGAACTGGAGGCCCTGGCGGAGCAGGTGGAGGCCGGTGGGGCAAAGGCGGCGGCGGCCGGCGCAGTAGGTCTAGCGCGCGACGGCGCTGCGTTGGTAGCTCCAAACCCTAACCCTCCTAACCTGCAGAGCCGAGGTGGGCTCTGTGGGCTAGCTGGGCCTGCGGCGCGGGAGCTTCTGGCCAGGCCTCGGCCCGTGCTGGAGTGGCGGGACCCGGCCAGGGCCCGCTTACCTCTCTCTGCATACTGGACGCGACCGAAACGCCACGGCCCAGTTACGAAGCCCACCTTCTCTACCGGTTCGGCCTCGTCCAGTAAAACGCTAACCCTAACTGCGCCCGTCGCGCCCGTCGCTCCTCTCCCCCGTTCCCTCCCTCCCGTAGCCGCCGGCGCCCCGCTCCCGCTCCCACGTCTCACGCTCGCAAGCCCTCGGTCGCCGGCGAGCTCGGCCGCTGCCGAGATGAAACGGGGCCGCTCCCCCGAGCCAGAGGAGGAGCTCCACCACCGGCGCCGCCCCCGGTCCCCATCCCCGCCGCCTCCCCCGACCGCTACCGCCACCGCCCGCCATCGCTCGCCGTCCCGCCGCTCTCCGGCCGGCCGCGCGCCGCACCGGTGGCCCCCGGCACCGGCCCGGTCGTCTCCACCCCGCCCCTACCGTGCCCCTGGCCGGGGCCTTGCGACGCCGCACGGGTCTCCATCCCGCGACCGAGGGAGTGCGCGGGACCGTTCGCCGCCGGCTTGGAGCTCTGCTGCGCATGGGGGCGGCTCCGCCCCGCGCCGCGCGTCGCCTCCGCCGAGATCCCCGAGGCGGGTTGCCTCGCCGGACGGACATGACAGGGAGGCGGCCCTCCGCCACTCCCTAATGCAGCGGGGACAGGTCCGTGCTGTGGGCTCCCTCCTGTGCCGGCCCTGACTGCCCCGCCCCCTGTGCGAGACCCGAGCAGCTCATCCCAGGTTGGGATAGCAGCGCCCCGACCTCAGGCGGAGGAAGGGCGGGACTCGCCGGTGAGGCGTATGTGCTTCAACTGTGGAGGTTCTGGTCACTACCGCTCGGACTGCACTCGCCCACCATCGTGCCTGCGTTGTGGAGACCCGGGCCACACGATTGGTGAGTGCCCCGTGGAGCCAGCCCAGGTGCACAGATCCCGGCTTGAGACCCTAGGCTCCGGGCTGGAGGGACTATTCTTTTTTGTGGATCTAGGGGGGGTGCCGAGGTCGGCACCTCAGAACCAGGCAACGGTGACAGTGCTCCCAGACCAACTGTCGGGGATTGCTTCTGTGCTCACTATGGAGACCCTGAGGGAGGACCTGGCGTGGATTTCACCTGATCACCAGTGGCAGATCCGGGAGCTCGCTCCTTCGGAGTTCTCCGTCGTGTTTTCTTCGGCCGAGAGCCTGAGGCTGTGTGGCACCATGGACGAGTCGTTCTTCACCCTGCCGATCACCAGGATCAGGGTGTCCATCCGCCCCTCGGCAGTCGTTCCCTCAGCTATCCCAGCCCTCCAGTCTGTCTGGGTTTGTTTATACGGTCTTCCAGAGGAGGCCCGGACTCAGTCCACTGTCTCACTGGTGGCCCAGCTGCTGGGAAGGTTTGAGGAAGTGGACGTGGACTCCCTGACTGGCGAGGATCCAGTACGTCTCCGGGTCCTAGTTCCCGACATAGCCCAGATCCGGGAGGACTTGCCACCGTTCTTCTTTGGCGGTCGGGGAGGAAACCGGGGCGCGGTGCTCTGGGTTATCCCTGAGGGGGTGCAGCCCCCTCCCTCGGAGAGGGCAGACCCGGCGAGGGACCCTTCAGACAGGGAGGACGACCCGAGTGACTCCCCTTCGGACGAGGATGACGATGACGACCAGGCTTGGACGACCACCAGGTGTCCGCTACGACCACTGAGGCCCGGCCGGCTACGGCTCAGGTTTCTTCACCGGTGCCTCAGGTGAAAGCTGGGCCCACCTACGCTCTGGCCCCCCCGGCCCAGGTGCAGGCATCTTCGCCTACACCCTGCCCCGTCCCAGCTGAGCCGGTCCACTCTCAGAGAGCGCCGGCCAAGTTACCACCCGTCGACCGCCCACGGACCTCCCGCCCCGACCCACCAGCGCTGGTCACCCCCCTCCTGCTCAGTACGGTTCCAACTTTGGCCTGCCAGGGTTGGACCCCTCGTCACTTGGCATGCGGTCCAGTGAGCCTGAGGAGGACTGTGGGAGTGTGGGTCTGGAGGTGGCTCCGCCGTCTTCGCCGAGGTCTGCTGGTGCGCTCTGCTACGTCCTATCGCCAGGCTCGACTCCCACCTCGCCTGCTCTCTCGCCACCTGCGCTTCCGGCTACTCCGGCAGCCAGTACCTGTGTGCTACCTTCGGCCTTCCCCGACACTCCCGAGGGGGGTACACGGGTGGCTCTGGCCCGCCCCAGTCGTCAGGCAGCGCCGGCATCCCAGACACCACGCGTCAGTGCCAGGCTTGCCTCAGCACGGGGTGGGCTGGGGATGCCCACGCCTACGGTTCAGGAGCTGGCGATCCAGAGGACCGCGGCCAGGAGGAGTCTAGCTCAGGTGTTACATCGCTCTCCCCTCATCTCTTCAGATTCGAGATTTTCTGTCCTGGATGAGGTCCCTTTGGACCACTTGGTGCAGGTGGCCGACGACTGTGGCATTGTCTTTAGGGGCGAACGAGGCCCCAAACTGGAGCAGGTGTCGGCTATCAAGGCGAAGGAGGTGTTCGAGGGGGCTCTGGCTGCCGCACGAGCTCAGGTCGAGCCAGTGCGGGAGACGGCCCCTATACCTCCCACCTCGGGTCAGGCGCCACACCCTTCAGCCCCTGACGCAACGAGGGCTCCCCCTAGTGCAGCTCCTCCCACCGTTACTCCCCAGGTGGGGAGGAAACGCAGGCGGCCGCCAAAGGGTGACTCCCAGCCGTCTTCGTCTAGTAGAGCACTTTCAGCTCCCCCTAGTGAGACCTCCCACCCCGACCCTCCCCAGGTGGGGAAGAAACGGGGACGACCTCCAAAGGGCCAGGCACAACCCTCCGCGTTGATTAGAGCCCGATCCGCCCCTCGTAAGGGGACAACCCCCGACAGTGTCTCATGATGGATACAATCATCCGCTTATTCGATTGGAACATGCGGGGGTTTGGGCAGCCCGGACGTCGCAAACAGTTGCGGGATTATATACGACAAGAGGAGGCCAACGTTGTGGGGATTCAGGAGACGATCCGCCAGGACTTCTCCATCCAGGAGCTACAGGGGCTAACTCCACACAAGTTTGTGTGTCAATGGCTACCTCCTAGTGGGCACTCGGGAGGTATCCTCCTTGGGGTAAAGGAGGAGACCTTCGAAGTGGAGGATATGGACCGGGGCGAGTTCTATGTGAGTATGCTGATTAGGCATAGACGATCATCCTTCAGGTGGGAGGTGATCATTGTGTATGGTCCAACTAACCATACTAGAGCACCGATGTTCCTCGCTGAGCTGAGCGCAAAGGTGGAGCGGTGCTCCACCCCACTTGTCGTGGCCGGGGACTTTAACTTGATTCGAGCCCCGGAAGACAAGAGCTCGGCGAATGTGGACCACCGGCGTATGAGGATGTTCAATGATTGCATAGCGGATCTCGCTCTTAGAGAGATCCACAGGGTGGGAGCGCAGTACACTTGGTCGAATAACCGGGTAGACCCTATCCGGAGTGTTCTAGATAGGGTGCTCGTCTCAGTTGACTGGGAGATGGCATATCCTCTGTGCTCTCTCTGTGCGATCACCAGGATAGGCTCCGATCACTCACCCCTACTGCTGTCATCTGGAGGCGTGGCGCCACCAAGGCTGAACCGCTTCCACTTTGAGAACTTTTGGCTAGGTCAGCCGGGGTTTGTGGAGGTCGTTCGCCGGAAGTGGGCTTGGGCTGCCAACCATCCCCCGCGGGTTTTTAACGCCGTGGATGTCTGGCATCACTGTGCACAGATGATACGCCAGTTCATGAGGGGCTGGGGGGGGGGCAATCTTGGTGCGGCCCTTAGACAGCAGGAGGTGGCGATACTACGAGACATTCAGCACCTTGACAGTATGTCGGACTCGGTCGGTCTGACGGCTGACCAATGGGGCCTTAGGTATGCGTTGGAGAGCTCCCTTATGGATATCTTCAAGGGTGAGGAGTTGTTTTGGCGACAACGGAGTCGCCAAAATTGGCTCCTCAAGGGCGAGGCGAATACGGCCTACTTCCACGCGATAGCCAATGGCCGGCGTAGGAAATGTTCGATCCCTTGCCTCTGGGAGAACGATCGTTTGCTGGAGGATCCAGCGGAGATCTCATCCCATATCTACTCCTTTTATAAGGAGCTGTTCGCGGCAGGTCCCCGCTCTGGGGTATCCCTGGCACTAGACTTATGGCCAACACGGTCCAGAGTTAGAGACAGGGATAATGCGGACCTAACACTACCTTTCCTGCCCGAAGAGGTGCACAGGGCGGTGATGGAGATGAAAGCCAATTCGGCCCCCGGGCCGGATGGTCTTCCGGTGGCCTTCTTCCAGACTTTCTGGGAAATGGCTAAGACCGTGATTATGCCTATGTTCCAAGAGTTTTATATTGGGACACTGGTGGTATCACGGCTGAACTTTGGTGTGGTGACCCTGATTCCCAAGGTAGTGGGAGCCACGGACATCCGCCAATTCCGCCCCATCACCGTACTTAACGTCATCTATCGGCTCTTGTCTAAGGTTTGTGCCACCAGACTCGCCCCCGTGTTGGAACGGATCACGCACCCGTACCAGTTTGCATTCTTGAAAGGGCGATTCATCCACGATGGAATTCTAGCTCTTAGTGAGATTATTCCAGAGGTGAAAACGCGCCGCCAGAAAGGCGTGTTCCTCAAGCTAGACTTTCAGAAGGCATATGACCGCCTTGACTGGGCCTTCCTCCGCTTGGTACTGGAGCGGAGGGGGGTTGATGAGAGGGTGATTGGGTGGATCATGCAGCTGGTGATGAGTGGCAACACTGCCATCAACGTGAATGGGGTAGTAGGACCGTATTTTCGGTCTTCCTGTGGAGTTAGGCAGGGGGACCCAATCTCCCCTTTGTTGTTCAACTCCGCGGTAGATGCCCTTGCGGAGGTCTTAGAGCGTGCTAAGACCGCCGGCCACATCACTGGTGGGGTGGGGCATCTTATCCCTGGTGGTGGTGTGACCCACTTACAGTATGCTGATGACACTATGATCATGATAGAAGGGTCGGAGCTGGATATTCTTAATCTTAAGTTCCTACTCCTCTGCTTTGAGGCCATGTCGGGTCTTAAGATCAACTTCGACAAGAGCGAGGTGGTGATTTTAGGGTACTCGGAGGCAGACCAGCAGAGGATCGCGGACAACCTGAACTGCAGGTTGGCGTCATTCCCAGTTACGTATCTGGGAATGCCGATCAGGAACACTAGGATCCTGGCTAAGGATTTCAATCCCCTTATTACACGAGTTAAATCAAAATCGGAACCTTGGCAGGGGAGGTTCACCTCCAAGGGTAGCAAAACGATCTTGATTGACTCGTGCATGTCTAGTCTTGCCATGTATATGATGGGGATGTATATCCTGCCGGATGGGATCCATGCTAGCTTGGACAGAGAGCTCGCTAGATTTTTCTGGCAGGCGTCATCTCGAAAACAGAAGTACCATATGGTGAAGTGGGCAGACATTTGCGCCCCCAAGGAGGTTGGGGGCATAGGTATTTTGGCATCACGACACATGAACAAGGCTCTCATGCTACGTTGGGTGTGGAGGATCCTACGGGGTGAGGGGGGCCTTTGGCTCGACTTAGTAAAAGTCAAGTACCTTAGGGGTTGTCCCTTGTTGGGGTGCCAGCGCAAAGAGGGGTCCCAGTTCTGGCACGCCATCCAATCGATTAAGGAGCATATCAGACTAGGGGCTGTCTCAACCGTAGGTAACGGACGAGATACCCTGTTCTGGCTTGATTCCTGGTTTGGCGGAAGGCCACTTCGAGCGGAGTTCCCGGATCTTTTTGCGATTTGTGCGGAACCTCTGACCACGATAGCCTCTGCCCTCCAGCAGGGGCGATGGAACATTGGGTTCCGCCGCACGTTCGGCCCAGGGGAGGTGGCGAGCTGGAGGTCTTTGCTCGCATCACTTCCCCTAGCCCTGTCGGACAACCCGGACAGGGTCTCGTGGAGTCTTACGCCGGCGAAACAATTCTCCGTCGGCTCCGTTTACCGGGCCCTATTTAGAGGGCCTGTCCTCTCTTGGACTACGTACCTTTGGAAGGCGCCGCTGCCGCTTAAGATCAAGATCTTTACTTGGCAACTTCTTCGCGACCGCCTCCCCTCGGGCGTTGAGGTGACGAAACGTTCGGGACCTGGTGACGGCACCTGTCCCCTTTGTGCGGTCCCCGAGACGGGGACCCATATCCTGTTCTCATGTCCCGCTGCTCGGTTCCTTTGGAGCTTCATTGCTGAGGCCCTGGGTCCTGAGTGGCAGGCCCGTGACTTGGCAGAGTTCCTGGAAGTGCAGGCGAACCATACCGGGAGGAGGAGGTCCCTCTTCTGGTTGCTGTTCGCGGCAATGACCTGGACCCTTTGGACGATTCGTAATAAGATGGTCATCGAGCATGTCTACCAACGCCGGGCCACTGACTCAGTTTTCAAATTCTTGCCTTTCCTGCAGGAGTGGCACCCGTTGGCTAGACAGCGGGACAGGCAGCGGCTGGATGGCATTCTTGAGGAGCTTTTGAAGGCGGCACGCTATCTTTTGCCACCGTCCAGCCGTTGAGCTCTACTGTGTAGAGTTTGTATCAGGACTAGTAGTTGTTGTTGGTCTTTCCTTGGGCTTGTCTGTGTTGTAGCCCCAGCAAAACCTTTATTTTCTCGTCTGGATCTGGTTGTAAACGTTGGTTGGTTGCTTTATTTATAAAGCGGGGCGCGAGCCTGTTTCGAGAGAGATAGCCATCAGTAAACAGCTTTGACAACCACTCACAAGAAGCACAACCGATAGACATCAGTTAGCTCCCAAACCCTTCTTCACCCATCATGGTTTTAATTTAAGAAGTTGGGATGAGGAGATATTCAACATCTACCCTTGTCTAGTCGCTCAAACTGTCCGTAACCAGGGACATGATTAAATATACTTAGTTTTAAATGTCGATAGATTGTGCACGTTCACCACAAGACCTAATCATTCCCTCCTCTATGGCCCCAATTGTGAAATGGAAAAAAAAACAAGACTGAGACGAGATCTTTCAGAAGTAATTCTCCAAAATCCATAAAGCGGACCCATCCCCACCTATCATCCTCCATAAATCCGGCCACGCGGATTTTAGGGTCTCACAACCTATATGATCAAGACAAAGGCCATTTGACATGTGGCTGCACTGAAAGCTTCTAAACAAATAGCGTCTACAATCCCTTTTAGCCTGGGTGACTTTCTACAATTGTGCGCTTCCACCAAGGGCGATTACCATATACATGGACCATAGATATGGACCCCTTAGTAGCCACCCACCATGGTTCTCCAACCAGCACCCAGGTAGTTCATTAATTAACTTCATTAATTTTTTCACTATCCAACTAATCAAAACAATTTTCAAAACTTGGCTAAGCATTCTACCAAGTTCCATGCTACTAAGGTCGGGGTGGGGATAGCTACACACTACATAGGAACATATCATAATATAGTAACTGCACACAAACCTAGCATGCATACTACAGAAATAATACTATGTAATATAGTAAAAATACTAGGAGATTTAAGAGTGTTACTTGCCTTTACAAAGTTGTGGTTTCTCGCACACTCTTTAACGAAGAACGTTTCAATTCGATCAATCTATACGATGAAATAGAAGACCAATAAACAAACAATTCGACAAACACGTAACATATAACATCAAACATCACAATAATGTGTTCATCAATAGTTGTTTTAATTCATTTATGTTATGGTCAAGTATTATCACATAATTCAATTTACAAAAGGATTAGTGTGATAGTACCTAGGGTTTGCCATTTATGATCAAGGGATGGTCTAATTCAAATCTTAACATTTCAAATTTGAATATGTTGAAGTGTTGTTCCAAGGGTTCTAAGGTTTTATCTTGATCAAATTATCGCACTTTAATTTGGTCAAAAGGGTTTAACATATTTAAAAATTAAAATTTACAATCCTAATACATCAAATAGGTTTTGAACACATGTTTACAAGTTTCTATTTCAAATATGGTTGATAGGCTTAGTTTTGTTACTTCTGGTCAATAGAAAACAATTTAATAAGTTTATTAGAATTTAAACTATGTTAAAAATATACAAATAGGGTTTCTGAATTTTAAATGGAAATGACAGTGCTAAAAATTATTTTTAACAGTGCTGCATTATTAGACAGATCCTAAGGTTTCGATAAACATTTTATTTGCAATTGTTGGACTTGTGGATTTAAACAAGCTCAAATTTACTAAAATCATCCATTTGAAATTTAATTGAACTTGAACTAGTAAAATTTGTAATTCAACTGTGCTAAAAGATTCTACAGGTCAAGGGCTTTCTAATGGTATATTTTTTGTCAAATTTGCCTCTGTAGTTAAGAAGATATAATAGTTCTAAGTGGTAGGGGCTTTTATGCTAAACTGTCATTTAATTATATTTGGAATTTAATTCTGGAAAGGCTGGGTGACGTCGCGTACTGTGATAGGCTATACTCGCGCAGTTAAGTGATCTAACCTGATATGTTGGATCTAGATCTGAGGGACCAGAGCAAAGGATACCTCTTCACCTTGTTTTTCTAATCCTGGTCGCGGAGAGTGGATCGGAGGGCTGTCAGAGGTTTGACGAAAGCTGGGCGACGCTCCTCGCCGAGAATGGTGGAGACGGCGGTGGACGGCTCGGTCGTGGATGCTCTCCTCGCTCTGGTGGTCCCTGGGCTCAGAGAAGAAGACTAAGAGGCGCGGGTGGTCACGTAGAACTCGACTGATGGCACGACCTCTTCTATTGCTTCTCTGTGCGGCTGCGCAGCTCGGATGGAGGTACGGCGGAGCGGGTGACTTCGGGTCGAGGTCGAGCCTAGGTAGACGCGAAAAATAGAACGAGGGTTCAGTTCATGGGGTGCAGGAGGTAGTGGGGAATACGATTCACGGGGTCTCAAGCTCCGGGAAGTATCGCCGGAATCCAAGCAAGTGCGGCGGTGGCAGTGGCTACTCCCGCGAGCAATACGGGCAGCCTCGGGCACGGATTCAGAGGGGGGGAAGAAGAAAAAGGAGGCCGGGTCGCGGGGATTTTAAGCAGGCCGCGGGTGTTTCGTTGGGGGCTCGAGGGAGTGGGAGTGGGGTGGAGTGGGGCGAGGTCGTGGGCATCGTGCTGTCGTCGTGGGCAACGTAGGGGCTGAACTCGGGCTGACAGGTGGGACCGGGAAGTCATGGAGTGAGAGAAGGGAGAGAGGCCACGACGGGTGTTGGGCTGCTGCTGGGCCTCTGCGCGTCGCATGCACGGTATATAGGCGTTGGGTTGGTCCGGCTAAATCTTTTTTTTTGTTTTTTTTTGTGTCTTTTCCTTTTTTGTTTTTCTGTTTTTCTTATTTCTTTCATAACTTTTTATTTATTTATCTAAATGACTTCAAATAAATTTCTATAGATTTGTATAGTCCAGATCTTTCTTTTAAAACATTCAAACACATGTTTTCAATAAGTATTTAGAGTATTTTTTTATAGATCAACAGTCAAGTTTGAAAATAAACTTTACTTAATTAAATTAATATCATAGTACTTTTAAATAAGTCTTAATAATCCCTTTTGTTTAGTTTTTTTGCTATTAATGATTTTAATTTAATATGAAATAAAATTTTTAATTTTTTGTGATTTTTATACATTCCTAAAATTTTGGGATGTATACGGGTCTTACTGAATCACACTCTAGCATCAATCATACCCCATTTTAGGTATTTGTAACATAGAAATAATATCTCCTTCTGAATATTTACAGAAATAAATTTTAGTGATGATTTATCGCTTCTATTTAAAGAAATTATTTAAACAAACCACAGTTCTTATTTGGGCAAAATAATTATGCCCTATTCATAGTAATCCTAGAAATCTCAATTTAATAAGAAAGATTTCCACCTTATCAACTCAATAATTGCTATTAAATAGTTGCCTATATAACATTTTTTACTAACTTCTACTTTTTCAGATACCTACCTAACAATATATATATATATATATATAGACATGTCTACGGAATCCACCCTCATCCATCTCATCAAGCCGAATCTGCTAGTCTGTCTTGATGAAATTATCGCACTTTAACTTGGTCAAAAGGGTTTAACATATTTAAAAAATAAAATTTACAATCCTAATACATCTAATAGGTTTTGAACACATGTTTACAATCTTATATTGCAAATATGGTTGACAGGCTTAGTTTTGTTACTTCTGGTCAATAGAAAACAATTTAATAAGTTTATTAGAATTTAAACTATGTTAAAAATATACAAATAGGGTTTCTGAATTTTAAATGGAAATGACAGTGCTAAAAATTATTTTTAACAATGCTGCATTATTAGACAGATCCTAAGGTTTCGATAAACATTTTATTTGCAATTGTTGGACTTGTGGATTTAAACAAGCTCAAAATTACTAAAATTATCCATTTGAAATTTAATTGAATTTGAACTAGTAAAATTTGTAATTCAACTGTGCTAAAAGATTCTACAGGTCAAGGTCTTTCTAATGGTATATTTTTTTGTCAAATTTGCCTCTGTAGTTAAGAAGATATAATAATTCTAAGTGGTAGGGGCTTTTATGCTAAATTATCATTTAATTATATTTGGAATTTAATTCTGGAAAGGCTGGGTGATATCGCGTACTGTGATAGGCTGCACTCGGCTAGTTAAGTGATCTAACCTGATATGTTGGATCTAGATCTGAGGGACCAGAGCAAAGGATACCTCTTCACCTTGTTTTTCTAATCCTGGTCGCGGAGAGTGGATCGGAGGGTTGTCAGAGGTTTGACGAAAGGTGGGCGACGCTCCTCGCCGAGAATGGTGGAGACGACGGCGGACGGCTCGGTCTTGGATGCTCTCCTCCCTCTGGTGGTCCCTGGGCTCAGAGAAGAATACTAAGAGGCACTGGTCGTCACGTAGAACTCGACTGAGGGCACGACCTCTTCTATTGCTTCTCTGTGCGGCTGCGAAGCTCGGATGGAGGTACGGCGGAGCGGGTGACTTCGGGTCGAGGTCGAGCCTAGGTAGACGCGAAAAATAGAACGAGGGTTCAGTTCATGGGGTGCAGGAGGTAGTGGGGAATACGATTCACGGGGTCTCAAGCTTCGGGAAGTATCGCTGGAATCCAAGCAAGTGCGGCGGTGGCAGTGGCTACTCCCGCGAGCAATACGGGCAGCCTCGGGCACGGATTCAGAGGGGGGGAAGAAGGGAAAGGAGGTCAGGTCGCGGGCATTTTAAGCAGGCAGCGGGTGTTTCGTTGGGGGCTCGAGGGAGTGGGAGTGGGGTGGAGTGGGGCGAGGTCGTGGGCATCGTGCTGCCGTCGTGGGCAACGTAGGGGCTGAACTCGGGCTGACGGGTGGGACCGGGAAGTCATGGAGTGAGAGAAGGGAGAGAGGCCACGACGGGTGTTGGGGTGCTGCTGGGCCTCTGCGCGTCGCATGCACGGTATATAGGCGTTGGGTTGGTCCGGCTAATTTTTTTTTTTTTTGTCTTTTCCTTTTTTGTTTTTCTGTTTTTCTTATTTCTTTCATAACTTTTTTTTATTTATCTAAATGACTTCAAATAAATTTCTACAGATTTGTATAGTCCAGATCTTTCTTTTAAAACATTCAAACACATGTTTTCAATATATTACATATTGTAAACTTTTCAAAGAACAAAAAATGACAATTTGTTTTGTAGAATTTACAATAGAGTTTTAATAAAGAGTTTGTGTCATTATAAAATCAAGAAAAATATCAAAAATACATATGTTTAAAATAAGTATTTCTAAACCCTTTTCAAAATCAAACACTTGAATCAAAACTATATTTTAAAAATACAGGATGTTCCGAATAGTTTGTGACCATAAATATTGACCTATGGTTATTAAGAACCCAATATATTGGTTTGAATTATATAATTTAGTCAAAACATTTTTGAAATAGGCATACTTTAAATAAGGTAATGTACTATACAAATATGGTGTTAGTGTTTAATAAGTATTTAGAGTATTTTTTTATAGATCAACAGTCAAGTTTGAAAATAAAGTTTACTTAATTAAATTAATATCATAATACTTTTAAATAAGTCTTAATAATCCCTTTTGTTTAGTTTTTTTGCTATTAATGATTTTAATTTAATATGAAATAAAAAGTTTATTTTTTTGTGATTTTTATACATTCCTTAAATTTTGGGATGTATACGGGTCTTACTGAATGAGACTCTACCATCAATCATACCCCATTTTAGGTATTTGTAACATAGAAATAATATCTCCTTCTGAATATTTGCAGAAATATATTTTAGTGATGATTTATCGCTTCTTTTTAAAGAAATTATTTAAACAAACCACAATTCTTATTTGGGCAAAATAATTATGCCCTCTTCATAGTAATCCTAGAAATCTCAATTTAATAAGAATGATTTCCACCTTATCAACTCAATAATTGCTATTAAATAGTTGCCTATATAACATTTTTTACTAACTTCTACTTTTTCAGATACCTACCTAACAATATATATATATAAAGACATGTCTACGGAATCCACCCTCATCCATCTCATCAAGCCAAATCTGCTCGTCTGTCTTGATGAAATTATCGCACTTTAATTTGATCAAAAGGGTTTAACATATTTAAAAAATAAAATTTACAATCCTAATACATCTAATAGGTTTGATTGAATTTGAAATTTGATTGAATTTGAACTAGTAAAATTTGTAATTCAACTGTGCTAAAAGATTCTACAGGTCAAGGGCTTTCTAATGGTATATTTTTTTGTCAAATTTGCCTCTGTAGTTAAGAAGATATAATAATTCTAAGTGGTAGGGGCTTTTATGCTAAATTATCATTTAATTATATTTGGAATTTAATTCTGGAAAGGCTGGGTGACGTCGCGTACTGTGATAGGCTGCACTCGGCTAGTTAAGTGATCTAACCTGATATGTTGGATCTAGATCTGAGGGACCAGAGCAAAGGATACCTCTTCACCTTGTTTTTCTAATCCTGGTCGCGGAGAGTGGATCAGAGGGCTGTCAGAGGTTTGACGAAAGGTGGGCGACGCTCCTCGCCGAGAATGGTGGAGACGACGGCGGACGGCTCGGTCTTGGATGCTCTCCTCCCTCTGGTGGTCCCTGGGCTCAGAGAAGAAGACTAAGAGGCACTGGTCGTCACGTCGAACTCGACTGAGGGCACGACTTCTTCTATTGCTTCTCTGTGCGGCTGCGAAGCTCGGATGGAGGTACGGCGGAGTGGGTGACTTCGGGTCGAGGTCGAGCCTAGGTAGACGCGAAAAATAGAACGAGGGTTCAGTTCATGGGGTGCAGGAGGTAGTGGGGAATATGATTCAAGGGGTCTCAAGCTTCGGGAAGTATCGCCGGAATCCAAGCAAGTGCGGCGGTGGCAGTGGCTACTCCCGCGAGCAATACGGGCAGCCTCGGGCACGGATTCAGAGGGGGGAAGAAGGGAAAGGAGGCCGGGTCGCGGGGATTTTAAGCAGGCCGCGGGTGTTTCGTTGGGGGCTCGAGGGAGTGGGAGTGGGGTGGAGTGGGGCGAGGTCGTGGGCATCGTGCTGCCGTCGTGGGCAACGTAGGGGATGAACTCGGGCTGACAGGTGGGACCGGGTGTTGGGCTGCTGTTGGGCCTCTGCGCGTCGCATGCACGGTATATAGGTGTTGGGCTGGTCCGGCTAAATCTTTGTTTTGTTTTTGTTTTTGTGTCTTTTCCTTTTTTGTTTTTCTGTTTTTCTTATTTCTTTTGTAACTTTTTTTTATTTATCTAAATGACTTCAAATAAATTTCTACAGATTTGTATAGTCCAGATCTTTCTTTTAAAACATTCAAACACATGTTTTCAATATATTACATATTGTAAACTTTTCAAAGAACAAAAAATGACAATTTGTTTTGTAGAATTTACAATAGAGTTTTAATAAAGAGTTTGTGTCATTATAAAATCAAGAAAAATATCACAAATACATATGTTTAAAATAAGTATTTCTAAACCCTTTTCAAAATCAAACACTTGAATCAAAACTATATTTTAAAAATACAGGATGTTCCGAATAGTTTGTGACTATAAATATTGACCTATGGTTATTAAGAACCCAAATATATTGGTTTGAATTATATAATTTAGTCAAAACATTTTTGAAATAGGCATACTTTAAATAATGTAATGTACTTTACAAATATGGTGTTAGTGTTTAATAAGTATTTAGAGTATTTTTTTATAGATCAACAGTCATGTTTGAAAATAAAGTTTACTTAATTAAATTAATATCATAATACTTTTAAATAAGTCTTAATAATCCTTTTTGTTTAGTTTTTTTTTCTATTATTGATTTTAATTTAATATGAAATAAAAAGTTTATTTTTTTGTGATTTTTATACATTACTAAAATTTTGGGATGTTATACGGGTCTTACTGAATCGGACTCTAGCATCAATCATACCCCATTTTAGGTATTTGTGACATAGAAATAATATCTCCTTCTGAATATTTACAGAAATATATTTGAGTGATGATTTATCGCTTCTATTTAAAAAAAAAAATTAAACAAACCACAATTCTTATTTGGGCAAAATAATTATGCCCTATTCATAGTAATCCTAGAAATCTCAATTTAATAAGAAAGATTTCCACCTTATCAACTCAATAATTGTTATTAAATAGTTGCCTATATAACATTTTTTTACTAACTTCTACTTTTTGAGATACCTACCTAACAATATGTATAGACATGTCTACGGAATCCACCCTCATCCATCTCATCAAGCCAAATCTGCTCGTCTACATCTCAAGTCACCAATCCAAGTAACCATGGCACGCAAGGTGGCAATAGTTGTATCCATGTTCATGGTAGCGGCCATCTTCTGTTACAGTAAGTAAAGAACATAGTACGAGAGCACTGATTTAAATATTTATGTGTCATGATGTATCTTGTCAATACAGGAACGGAAGCAAAGTGTGAGCAACACACCTACAAAATGCCTGGACCTGGACGTTGTAATGGTATTGAATGTAGGGATTTTTGCACACGAGTGCAGCACTACCAATATGGCCAATGTGGTTATAGTAGCAATCCTGGTGAAACTCTTTGCTATTGCGTTAACTGTGATGATAAGCCTTCATTTGATCAAATGGTGGTGGCACTGAAAGAGGAAACAAACAGGGAATGAACATGGAATCTTTAGCATGAAAATAAGTTTATGGTGACCTAATAAAGAGATTGAAGTGAACAACTATGCCATTAATATGAATTTTCCTTTTTGAATGAAATAGTACACAACCAAAAATGTTACCTCCATCTCTCCTTCATTTCCCACCTCCCCTCATTGTTTCGATATTACTAGTGACCGTGGCACTACTAAATACTCAAAATTAAACAAAGGAGAGGGGATTTTGTGCACCTGGGCACCAGTAGTATCTCTCCATTGGAAAATGCACATCAGCTATTCGCTAGTTGGCGCACGGTACTCCGGTGGACGCTCTCGAGATGATTCAACTTACGATTTTGTCTCTCTTTAAGATCTTTGGAGATGATTCAACTTACGATTTTGTCTCTCTTTAACTACCGGAGGACTCCCGTGCCCATTTCTAAAAGACCCGCCCAAAAGTATTTCATAGTCCAAATCCAATATTTTCAATTTGGAGTTAAATGATGAATGTGAGCTCTGATTCTAATTTTATTCAGCCAACTTTAGAGTTTATGAAAATTCTCATAATTTTGGGTGATGCATATTTTGTATTTTCTACACTTCTTCCATTGAAGCCAAACTCGTTTGAGCAAGTTTTGATCTACTTCCTTTGTAAGCCAAAAACTGATGTCGGCTTAGCAATCATTTGTAAAACTCCTTTTCCACACCATCAAATGAGGTCAAACTTCTTAGACACCCTCCATACACTCAACATACCTTTTGATAAGTATTTAAGATTTTTCAGAGTTGTGGAAGCCCCTTACCTTTCGTCGAACACCTTGTTTGCGATTGGTTTTTGAAAAACTTTGTGTTACCAAACGTGTTGTTTCAGCGTGTGTATTGCGTAGTGATGTAGGCCTTGTTCTTAACAACTCGTAGATACCTCTATTCTTGATTGTGGTGCTTCAAGTCGCCAGTAACTTGATGATGTCGCTCGCGTTCTGCCGGGGCGTTCGGGACGCACGTTTTGGGATCACTGAAATCCACTTAGCACTAAAACTCCGACCTAACCCTTCCTTCACCAGTGCACCCTTGTGCGGAAATTCAGACCCAGCCCCTCACCCCTATCCACCCCATTCCTACCCCCCATTCTTGGAGATAAGGACATCTCCTACGGGGCTTCTCAATTGCCCCGGACCGGCCAAATTTGAGCAGCCCCGGACAAAACCAGGCCCCTACGGAGCTGCCTAAACGGACAGCGGTCCGTTTTTTTGTCCGGGACTGCTCAAACCTTGACCAAATTTGGTCCAGATATGAGCAGCACTCGGACACCGAGTGGACACCGAAAGTGTCCTCTTTTGAGCACACTGCCCCACCGCACAGAGATCTCTCCTCCCACCTCGCGCCCACCCCGTTCCACCACGACCCACCCCGGCCACCCCCGCCGCCGTTCGACCTCCTCCGGCCACCGCGAGCACCCCCCACCTCTATCCCCTCCCGCCGCCGCTCCCGGAGTCGTTTCGCCGGCCAGCCACCGCCCTGTGAACCTCCCACCTCCCCACCCCGACGGGACGCACACAAGGTGTTCGTCCATTGCTCTGCCCGACCTCGGGAGGGGAAAAATGACGGACAACGGCGACGAGTTCTTCTTCAACAACGTGATCATCTACTCGTCGTTGTCGGACTCGGAGACAGACGACGAGAGCGACGTCCTCGTTGCCACGGCCGTGGTCAATCACCACATTACATGTCAGCGGCCGTTGTTCCGAGGTTCCCTGCCCGGCCATGCCACGGCCTTGGACAGGGACAGAGATGGTGGGCATGCCCGGCTGTACAGGGACTACTTCCATCCAACCAATCAGGTGTTCACGGCGAAGCTATTCCGGCGCCGTTTCCGGATGAAAAGGGACCTGTTCAACCGCATTCGACTTGGGGTGCTGGATTATGATGAATGGTTCAAGTGCAAGCCGGATGCCACTGGTAAGCTTGGCTTCTCTTCTTATCAGAAATGCACCGCGGCAGTCCGAATGCTAGCATATGGAGTAGCTGGTGATCTGGTCGATGAGTACTTGCGCATGAGTGAGACCATATGCCTAGAGTCCATGTACAAGTTTTGTGCAGCTGTGGTTCAGGTCTTTGGCCCGGAGTACTTGAGGGAACCAACTGTTGCTGACACTCAGCGGCTTTTGTCGATCAACGAGGGCAGAGGTTGGCCTGGGATGCTTGGAAGCATCGATTATATGCACTGGGAGTGGAAGAACTGCCCATTTGGCTAGCAGGGGCAGTACAAGGGCCATGTTGGTGAGTGCACTGTTATTCTCGAGGCAGTTGCCTCGCATGATCTGTGGATTTGGCACTCGTTCTTTGGCATGGCAGGTTCACACAATGATATCAACGTGCTCCAGCGCTCTCCAGTGTTTGGCAGACTTGCCATAGGCAACTCTCCGGAGGTGAGCTACGATGTCAATGGCCACCACTACACAAAGGGATATTATCTGGCTGATGGTATCTACCCCCCGTGGGCTACTTTTGTGAAGACCATTTCCGCTCCTCAAGGAGAGATGAGGAAACGATTTGCCCAAGAGCAGGAGAGTGCCCGGAAGGATGTGGAGCGTGCTTTTGGTGCGCTTCAGTCTCGATGGGCTATTGTTCGGCACCCTGCTAGAACATGGAGCCCGGAGATTATGTGGTCGGTGATGGCTGCTTGTGTGATCATGCACAACATGATCACAGAGGATGAGCGCGATGATAGCGTGTACGACGAGAACTGGTTGTTTCAGGGTGCGAATGTGGAGCCCCAGCCAGGAGTGGCAAATTTCCAGCTGTTCATCGACTTCGCGTACGAGCTGCGTGATGCGGGAACCCACATTGCACTTCAGGATGATTTGGTTCAGCACATCTGAAACTTCGTAGGACACCAGTAGAGTTTTAACAATATTTATGTTTGAATTATATTATGTTTGAACAATATTTATGTTTGAATTATATTTATGTTTGAACAATATTTGTGTTTGAATTATATTTATGTTTGAATTATATTTATGTTTGAATTTTATTTATGTTTGAATTTTATTTAAAGAATATTTATGTTTGAAAATCTGGAAAAAACTATTCCGGACAACTAAATGAGTAGCCCCGTAGGGCGCATGGCTCCAGTACGCGCGAACACACCCGCGGACGGCTGCTCAAATGGATAAAATTCGGACCAAATCAGTCCGAAAATGAGCAGCCCCGTAGGAGATGTGCTAAGGAGCTGCACCAAGAAGCCTTCAATGGCAAAACAACCAAAACCTAACCCTCCCCCTCCGGCTATATAAAGCCACCCCAAGTAGTCCCCAGCCATTCCATACATTCCTCTCTCTCTCTGGACCTCTCGTTCGATGCTCACGTGCGAGGGGAAATTCCACAAAAAGTGGAGATGCTGTTATGACCCTTCTTATTTTACACTGGAGACACGTAATGATGGCTAGAATGGAAGGTACCTAGCACTGGGCACATCATAAGTTCAGAACTTGGCTTTCCGGCTAGCCCCAGAAGCGTACTCGGTACTCGGCACTGCATGGCGGCAGACATTCAGACAACGAAGTGCGCCAGCACTTCCGTCACGCATCTTCTAGGAAAAAGTCTATTTCAAACCTTGAACTTGTAGAGATATGGCGAAATGAACCCCAAAGTTGAAATCCCGGTCGTTCGAACCCTAAACTTAGCAATCCCGGTCTAAAATGAACCTTGGACAGGTTTTTCAGTGAAAAATTAAAATCATAAAATTGCTACAGTCACTGAAAACCTGGACCCACATGTCAGATTCGTCTTCCTCCCCAATCTCATGATCTATCAATCGTGCTGGTCCTCAACATGTCGGCAGCGCCGCTGCACAACAAACACACTCAAGCACGCACGGCAGCAACGCACAGCACAGCTCACGCACGCATGCTGCAGCGCATGCACAACTCACTCACGCACGGCCGGTCGCAAAGCACGCACGCACGGCCGTAGCGCGCAAGCAGGAACGCACACAGCGCACACACGTAGCATGGGGCTGAGCGTAAGGATTGAGCCCTCGTGAAGTAGATGCGAGGCATGCTCGCTAGAATGACTAGGAATCCAGGATGAACACGGACAGTCACGCCGCTGCAAACCTGCAACACGGATAGCGGGTGCCGCTCCCATGCGGACGGCACACCTGGTGCCGCTTCCTCGTTCCCCTGCCTCGTGCTCGTCAGGCGTGGTCCTCGTACTCACCGGAGAAACGGCGACAGGGATGGAGGAAGATTGTCCCTAAAAAAGAAATTGGGGAAGAAGATGATTATGACATATGGGTCCTACTGTCATTCAGAGCAGCCTGTTATCCCGGGATGTTTTTCCCCGGTGTGCCAAATATGTCTAAGGTTTATTTTAGACCGGGATTACTAAGTTCAGGGTTCAAACGACCGAGATTTTGATTTTGGGGTTCATTTCGTCAGAGCTCTACGAGTTTAGGGTTTAAAATAGACTTTTCCCCATCTTCTATATCTAAATAGCAATGACCCACTACAAGAAATTCTCTACAATTTCGTTGAGCCACGTCACCCCTATTACCATCGGCAACCAGGAGCAGCCCATGTCCACGGTTAAGTATTCTGCAATTGCATCTGCATGCATCGAACCGTTTCCCTTCCCCCATTCCACACATTGATTAGCGATTGAATTACCTCGCTTTACTGCAGCAACAGTTATCCCCCTGCCCGTCTCCTTTTCTCTCCCACCCCATAGATTGTCTGCTCTCAGTTTCCTTTCTGCTTCCCAGATCAATCCCAACTGTCCTCTAGGAGACGAGGTGGTCACATCATCTTCTCTCTCGCTGTAGCTAACCAGCTCACCGGAAATGTCAGACTCCCTCTTGCCGTCGATCTGTGTGAAGATGCCAAATGAAGCCGATGGGGACAGTGGGGTGGCACAAAGCTCGCCCTCGCGGGCCATCAAGACAACGGGTGAAAGGCGCGAGGCGCTGCCGCGGCGCCGTCGATCGGAAGATGCCGGCTAAAGCGGATGAGAACAACGCGGTGCCATGGTGTTGTCGTGCTCACCCTTCCAGGCCACCAAGATGACGGGCGGAAGGCGCAAGCCGCTGGCGTGGCGTTGAGACGGGGACAGATGCTTTGGCCGGCGGCGGAGGTGCTCGCGGCGTTCGTGGTGGCAACGCACTGCTACCGCCTGTACATGTCGTAATCCCCGGTAGTTGCTAACTTGCCATGCAGATTTGGGCGAGGACCGGAAATGGAGTGATGAAGTCACTTCAACCTTCCTACCGCCGCTCTGCCCAAGAAGGTCGGCACCAGCACCAATGATTCCATGGTCGTGCTCCTGGAGAATTTCGTGCTGCGGGAATTTCAGGTTCGGCTTCGTGAAACACTACAGTTTTTTTCACCTGAGTTTCCTTGAAGTGACTCCAAGCTATGGTCAGTCCTCTCCTCTCATTTGTGCTATTGCTGCTAAGTCTGAGTGTGCTGGTTTCCATTTGCTTGCATGCCTGAGTGGATTGAGCCATTGTCGCACGTTTGTTTTTTTACCTGCAACTAAGTTTTCTCTTTCTTGACTCTGAATTCTTTTCACATATAAAATCTTATGGTTTATTGCGAATTAGGTTATCTCAAGTGATAAATTTGTTTCAGCTAATCTGAGATGCTGATCAGCGGAATCAACTTATTTCGTTCTCATTGTATGACTGAGGACAACTTCTTTGATTCTTCAACTGTGGGAGCTTGCCGCCAACATATAAGACAAACATTCTCTTTGAATCAAATGGGACACCTGCACTCCTTTAGGCTTTTAGCATATTATTACCAAGTGATGTGTCCACTCTATTTTGCATGGCATGCCATATAAGTTTGATCTGGGCAAATTAAGCCTACCACAGCCACACTCGGCAAGTTTTGTAGAACATGTATTGAGTTTGGAGTCATGAGCATCTGCAGATTGATGTACTTCCTTTTTGTGTTAAGAAGTTGGATTTGCAAGGCTCACGATTGAAGTTGGATTTGCAGGGCTCACGATTGAATTTCTCCATGGCTGAAGGAGCACTTCTAAAATGATTACACTGGTGCTTCATAAAAGTGCGCTTTTCAGAACTGGCATATGATCTCTCAGGTTCTTTTATTTATTTAGTTTATAGAAGATCATCACTATTGCACCTGATATCCCACAAGCACCAACAAGATTCGAGTAAATATAACATTATACATATTGTATTATCATTTCCCACAAATAGTGACATAATGTGATGCATGCATATACATGTCTTAATCTGCATATATGAACTTAACTGGTTCTTTGAATCATGCACATATTCACATTGCTATCGTTTACAAGTTTCATCTTCACACATATATTCCCGCACCAATGCGCGGGGTTTCATCTAGTTTTTATGAAAGACCAATACGTATTCTCTATTCCTCGCCAGGTTGCGTGGTCGATTACAAGTTAAAGTAGTAGGGTACCACATTCTTTCCACCGGGGATCTCTACTACTATTAAACAAGTAAATTTTTATTTGTTACAGCCACCCCGCAAAATGTATACAGATCTCCTAATAATTAGGCCCACTATGACACATCCAACGGTCCAGATTCGTCCAGCCAATCATGTGTGCATCTAGCAATTTATTCGATAAAACGGTTTCAGAGCGGACGAATTCTTCCGTATCTTGATCCCCACTTTCCCCCTCCACCCTCGCACGTCTCCACCAACCACCCGCCGGCCGCGTAGTGGCGCACGAAGGCGTTTCCGGTGGCTGAGTGGACGCGGAGGCCGACATAAGTAACAACGAGGGAGCTTCTGGAGGGCCAAGCCATTCTAAATGATGATATAGAAAAGACTAACATAAATCTCCATGCTGATCAATGGTCTCAGGAGTTTCGTTTACATACTCTGCATTCTCTATCACTTTTCTGTCAAATTTGAAGTGACGGGAAACTAACGAATTTTCGAGCATTGTAGGTTCATAAAATTATGAACATGAGAATATATGAAGTACGCTAATGATTTAACTTATTTATAGTTGTTTGCCGTAATATGTTTTGAGAGTTTTGGTATGATCAGTCATGAGTCTTTTTTTTTCTGCAGTGTGCTCGATAGACCATTGGGAGAAGTTTTTCCCTAGCACTTCCGGCAAAGTCTCCTTGTTCCGAATGAGACCGATCGCAGATGAAGAGAAGAGGTTGCACAAACAAAAGTATACCACTCCTGTTGTTACCTATGTTCTTTCTTGATTTGCCTTACAAAATACATGATTTACTATATTATTTGTACAAAGGTGAAACACATTAATGTGTAAAGGCTTTGAAATTGCTGAGATGGAAAGATCATTACATTTCAATGGTTAGTTTGGCCCTGAAACCTGGCAAATGACCTTTTTGGGATATTTTGGTTGCTCATGCACTATTAAAAGGGTGCTTCAAAACTCATGATGTGTTTGTGCTGACGTGGATAACGGATTAGATTTTTGTTCTTGATCATACAAATACGAATGTAATCCTTGATCCATGTATATGGACTATGAAAGGTTGCTAGAGATATTTGTTGGTTTTATT
Source organism: Poa annua (assembly GCA_026929855.1). Lineage (NCBI taxonomy): Eukaryota > Viridiplantae > Streptophyta > Magnoliopsida > Poales > Poaceae > Poa > Poa annua. The sequence continues at coordinate 68,491,735 of CM049431.1, read as the reverse complement.
ATTTACGAGAGTTTGCATGTCTTAAAATTATTCACTTTGAATATTCGAAGAAATGACTTCTATGCATGTATGATATTGTCTCGTGATTGACATTATTTAGAATTTATTTTGATATTTCCTTTACTTAGAAAATATCGACATAGTATCTTTCAAACAAAAACTATAGGAAAATAAACTAAAAGGTAGGATTCAGACAAACCATGTTGTAAAGTGGAGACAGAGACGTCCGTGCACGTGCAAACTAACTCGTATGAAAAAGGCTAAAAGATCTTATATTTAGGAACAAATGGAGTATGAGTGATCTTGTTGGATGTTGCTCGCTGACTTATTTTTATAAATTGAACAATTCATCATATAAAGTTAATATTATAACTGTTTCGGAATATAGAAAAATGATGTGTTTATAAAATTGGGTCAATTGGTTCTGTGACATACCTATCTGAGTTATATCGGTTTGTGCCATAACTGCGCTATTTCTCTGTTATGTGCCCTGTTTTGTTTGCATAACGCCCAAACGCTCGGTTTCCTCTGATTAACCTCCTTTGACCCGCACTTGGCCTGACTGGTGGGGTCGGGCTGGCGCGGCTCGGCTGGAATTTCCGCGGCTCAGCTAGTGTGCGGCTCGGTTGCGATTTCCTTTGTTCATTGCGTGGGGCCGGGCACTAGTCTGACTGGTGGGGTCGGCGCCTGGGGTTGTCGCGTGGGGTCAGCGTGGGGTTGGCGCGTGGGGCCGGGGCACTAGTCTGACTGGTGGGGTCAGCGCGTGGGGTTGGCACGTGGGGTCAGCGCGGGTCAGTTAGGTTTTGCCCGCCCACCCCCCGCCTCGGCTAATAAAAGGGGGCCGCACTCGCCGGAGAAACGCCATTTTCTCTCCCTCTCTCTTCCCCTCCCTCCCTCGAAAATGCGGTGGAGCCCGCCCTCGCCGTAGAGCCCCCCCTACTCGCCGATGTCGGACTCAGAGCTCTACTCGCCTGAGGAATTGCACGACATGCATGAGATGGAGCGAGAGGAGCGGCTAGCGGAGAAGAACCGTCGATGGAAGCAGAAAGGTCTCTCCCCTCTGCGCGAGAAGAAAGAGCAACCATACGAAGTGGCGCGTGGAGATCTTCCGCCACAATCCCCAGTCTACGAGTACGGGGCATCAGAGTCCTCGGATGAGTCCTACTCCGACGAGGAGCGCGGGCCTGCTGTCGTGGACCAATCGCCTGTGCCGTCGTCATTGCGCCCATTGCCGAGCCCAATGTTGTCGACGAGGACATCTTTGGCGAGGGGAACTCCGATGACATGGACGACTCCGACGATGAGGATGACATGGATGACTCCGACGCCTCCGATTCCGACAACAAAGACAAATCCGACGCCTCCAAGGACTCTGATGTCGCCGTCGGTCCACCGCAGCACCCATGAAGAAGAAGAAGAAGAAGAAGAAGAAGAAGAAGAAGAAGTAGTAGTAGTAGAAGTAGTAGTAGTAGAAGTGTTAGCATTATCATTAGTAATAGTAGTTGTAGTAGTAGTATAGTACTTGTAACTGACTGTGTTATATGAAGATAATTGTTTGTTTCTATGGAGTAAATCTTTATTCTGATCGTCTATCTTGTTTGACAAATGCACTTACACCGTGATTGGACATGACGGCTAGGCTAGGCTAGTTGTGGTAAGCAAGCAGTTCTGCGACGCGTTCAATGGCCATGCCTATCCGTGCACGCTACATAGACGGCATGGTGGACTACGGCATGCCACACACATATTCAATGTGCACGCAGTGCCACGAACTGGAAGGTTGTCATATGTGTCTCATCGTACGACTCGTAAATATTGGTTTGCTTCGGATTCTTCCTTTCACGCTAAAACGGAAAAACATGAACGGATATGTGTCGCTCGTTCTGCCCTATGATCAATGTAGACATAAATTAACGCAGACTGGCGGGGGCGATGGAGCTGTAACGCAAGTACGCGATTGGCGCGACGGACATAGCTATAGCTAGTACTCCCAAATCTGAACTAAGGCGGCGCAGGTCTGGTTGAGCTGCTGGCGTGCTTCAGACGCACATCGTTCATCACCTCCTCAAACTTGGCATCAAAACGTCGACGCTTCTCCGCGCGGCGCTCCGAACGCACGGACTTGGTGAAAACTCGCGCATCCAGCTCGACTTGGTCGACGATCTTGAGTAGGTCGGCGCCGTCGTCGGTGGAGAGCGATTCGAGACTTGAGTCGGACTCGTCGTCGTCGCCGGACTCGGTAAACGCTGCCGCCGCCGACAGCGGCGGCTGTGGGGTCACCGTGGCCCGGGAGGACCCAGCCTCCCCATCGTGACGTCGTTGCGGTGGTCGTCGCAGCGTTGGGCGTCCTCTTCCTCGCGGTGCGCTCCCCCTCCTGTTAGTTAGGGTCCTCCTCCTCGCTGCAACTGCAATGGCATTTGAAACACATTTTTCAGTGTGTCCACAATTTTAGCTTAGAAATACATGGGGTCGTTTACCCTACCTTGCGAGCTTATTTGATTCAGCGAGTTCACAATTTTTTCTTAGAAATGAGGCCGTTTACCCTACCTTTGGAGCTCATTTGAAACACAATTTTCAGTCAGTCCACTGTTTTTGGTTTAGAAATGGGGCTGTTTACCCTACCTTTGAATCTCATTTGAAACATATTTTTCAGCGTGTCTACAATTTTTGCTTAGAAATGGGCTGTTTACCCTAACTTTGGAACTCGTTTGAAACACAATTTTCAGCCAGTCCACTGTTGTTGGCTTAGAAATGGGGTCGTTTACCCTACCTTTGGAGCTCATTTGAAACATATTTTTTATCGTGTCTACAATTTTTGCTTAGAAATGGGGCCGTTTACCCTACCTTAAAATTTTGAAAATTTATATGGATTATGGTGCATTTGGTGTGCCAAAATACTCATTTTGTGTCACTGAGTCAAATGGGGGTGGGCGAGCCAAAATCCCCGTTGGGTCCGCCGTGGTCCACTCGTCAGCGGGTGTACAACCCTTGTCCTTCACGCGCGTCCAATCAGATCGAAGAATGAGCTTATCGCGGATCCCCCCGATTATACCTGCAGATTCCTTCTAGAGGAAATCGGACGGCCGCAGATTCCTTGTAGAGGAAATCAGACGTGTGTAGATTCCTTGTAGAGGAAATGACCAAAAAATTCAAAAAATATCGAAAAATTGAAAAACCGACGCACATAGTCTTCTTATGTCATATACTAACGACTCAAGTTGAAAAACATGGTATACATACATTTAAAAGGAGAAGGGCATGGATCTGAGGTGATATCGCATAACTCAAACTATGAGGTCTAAGGTTGTAGAGAAGTGGTTTTGGAATTGCAACATGAAATTTTCAAAGACCTCACTGAAACTTCATTTTGGAGTGACTAAGAAGGATCCATGCTTAGTTTTTCATTTTCATGTTTTAAACTTATTTAAATGTTGATCAAACTTAGCTTTGACCAATTTTGAAATAACCATAAAAAATTCAAAAATTATCGAAAAATTGAAAAACCGACGCACATAGTATTCTTATGTCATATACTAACAAATCAAGTTGAAAAACATGGTCTACATACCTTTAAAAGGAGAAGGGCATGGATATCAGGTGATATCGCCTAACTCAAACTATGAGGTCTAAGGTTGGAGAGAAGTGGTTTTGGAATTGCAACATGAAATTTTCAAAAACCTCACTTAAGTTTCATTTTGGAGTGACTAAGAAGGATCCATGCTTAGTTTTTATTTTTCATGTTTTAAACTTGTTTAAATGTTGGTCAAACTTAGGTTTCACCGATTTTGAAATAACCATAAAAAATTCAAAAATAATCGAAAAAAATGAAAAACCGACGCACATAGTCTTCTTATGTCATATACTAACGACTCAAGTTGAAAAACATGGTCTACATACATTCAAATAAGAAGGGCATGGATCTCATGTGATATCGCACAACTCAAATGTGCAAATGAGAATTGCAACATGATAATTTCAAAATACTCACTAAAGTATCATTTAGGAGTGAGTAAGAATGGTCTAGGGCCGGAGTGCGCACTTAAGGTGTTCGACAGAAGTACAATAACAAATATTACAAATTTCCGCAAATGTTCAGAGCTTTGTCTTGCTCCTTGTGTTCTTAGAAGGAGCTACGGCCTTGCTCCGGGTGCTCCTTGCTACGCCCTCGCATTGCTTGTTCTTCTTGGCTTGTTTGTTCCTAGTTTGTGGTGATGCTCCTGTTGTTGGTGGTGATGCTCCTACTGCTCCTGATGCTCCTGTTGCTGGTGATGCTCGTGATGCTCCTGTTGCTGGTGGTGATGCTCCTGTTCCTGGTGATGCTGGAACCCAGGTACTTCCAGTAGCCGAAACTGGTGGTCTCGGAGGAGAAGCTACAAATTCCTCTTCCTCTTCCATTTCAGCAACTGCTGCCGAAAAAATGCCTCTCCTTCAGGATCTTCTCGTTCCGTATCTTTTGATGCTCCCCATTCTTCACGAGCAGCTCTTTTCTGCGCACGAATCCTTTTCTGCCAGTAGCCTTTAGTTTTACCTTCTTGCTTGTCTTTTCCCTGTCATTCGAAATTTAAGTGAAACAAATATTTCCTAACAAATATGGAAAACTCTAGACACACGTACCTTTCAGCAAACTCTCTTGCTACGACTTTTGCTACTTTGGCGGTTGCTTCTGCTGCTCTGGCGGCGGCTGCTTCTGCTGCTTCATCTGCGCCCCATCCTTCGTCTCTTACAAATGTAGAGGGGACTGCATTGTTGCAATTCTTTTGCATGTGCCCTAGTTCCCCACATCTTTTGCACATACGCCTCTTTACGGCTCTACCCTCTGCACCTGGTCTTGCTCTGTTTACTCTTGGCCTTCCAGGTGCTCTGTTTAGCGCCGGAGGGAATAGTTTTAATCCTGGATGATACTCATCCAATTGTTCTTTTCCCAATAAAGCAGGCACGTTATCAGCATATGCTTCCTTAAACTTGGCAACAGAGAAATATTCATACACATATTGATCAACTTTGCCCAATTCGCCTCCGAGGTAGGTCGTGAAGTAGACGGCATGTATACATGGCTTGCCACTGAGCTCCCATCGCTTGCAACTATATTTCTTGTTTGCCAAATCCACTGGATACCTCCAAACATGGTATTTGAAGGTATATGTCAGCTCAGCTAATAGGCTTATGCATCTTTGCATTTTCATAAAACCCTGCATATTTCTTGCTCGTGCATCCAAATTCTTGATGACACTTGGGATGATGATATGGTCATCATATGCGTGTCCAATTCTATTGCGCAATAACATCTTCTCCATTATCAACTGCCTGATGCTGTCAAATATTTCCCACACCATTAGACCTTTCAGGTGCTTAATCTTTGCATTGAAACTTTCAATAACGTTGCTTGTCACATAGTCCACCTTGCAAGATGTTCCAAATAAGCTTCTCGTCCACAGCTTTCCGTGATGTGCATCCAAGTATGGTTCGACGGTTGGATTTTCATCGTACATGGTCTTCAAGTGGTGTCTATACTTCTTCTCGCTGCATGTGTACGCTGCTGACTAAAGGTTTGCATCAAATACTTTCCCCTTAAATTGCTTTTTGAAATTAGCAGCAAGATGTCTCATACATTCCCTGTGCTCTGCTTCAGGAAACACAATTCCTACAGCTTTCTCCAAACCCTTGCAAGCATCTATATGGATAACCAATCCAGTAGGGTCTCCTATAACCTTGTGTAAATTGCATAGAAACCACCTCCAGCTCTGCTCGTTCTCCACCTCCACCACACCATAAGCAACTGGAAAAAGCCAGTTGTGTCCATCAACTACACAAGCAGCTACCAACTGTCCTTTCCATTTTCTAGTTATAGCAGTTGCATCCACAGCCAAATATGGATCACAACCTTTACGAAACCCTTCATGGCAAGCCTTGAAAGAGACAAAAGCCCAACCATATTATCGATTTCTACCACACTACCTGGACTTGCCTTCTCCACCTCACCTTTGAATGCGTACAACAACTGAAAGCTATCTTCCCACGCAGTTCCTCTTATCCTCGCTAGGGCCAGTTCTCTAGCTTCCCATACCTTCGAGTAATTCAGACACCCTTGCATCTTATATTTTACACTGATTGCATTGGAGAGTTCAGTTGCTCCAATCCTTTGGTCCTCTCTTAGCGCTGGAGTCATCTCACTTGCAAGCCACCCTTTGGTTGCTAAGTGTTCTTTACGTCAGTCCATCTTAGGGGCACAAGTGTGTTCATGCATGTTATACTTTATGTCTACCATGTTTTTCGCATCATGCATGTCACGAATCTTCTTTGGCACAAGAACGGCATGCAACTTCCATTTGCATCTCTCATCTGGGCACTGAGCCGTATACCTGTCTTTCTGACTCTTCACAATGTCGAAAATATTGTTGCTGATGAGACAGTACGTTGTAACTGCTAACCGAAGTTCATCCATATTTTTGAATCTTGTCCCTGCAACAAGCGATGGAGCAGTCTTATCCCATTCAAGCTCTGGAATGTCATCGCCATCGTATTCATTTGCAATCATCATGTCATCGTTCTCCTCCTCCTCTTCAAGAATATCTTGTCCAAGCATAGCGACAGGGGCCCTATGGCCCAATTCATCCACAAACTGAGCAAACATCTTCTCATCTTCATCGTCGTTCCGCGACACACGATCGTCGGCTTCATCGTCTGAACGCATAGCATCTTCAGCATCTGCTGCAGTGGGCTGACTTGAACTAATAGTGGAGTGCTTACTTGTACTGCCACTGGGCTGACTACGAGGTAACGGTGGAAGGTTTGCATTAGCAACTGCCCCCTTTCCCGTCGAAGTCTTCCGCAATTCATGTACAAGTACAAGTCGTTTCCAAACGATCTCAATCCTGATTTTACCGAATCGCTCGGTCGCGATCTGAACAAATAAGTATCCAATTGCAGTGTCATCGGCGAGTGAGATGAAACTGTCCTCCACAATTGACTTGTATTTGAGAACAACAGTATCAACCGGCCGCCAGCTGTACCGGACACACATAACATTAAGCAAATCATTTAGAGAAAAAAGACGTTTCTACCACCAACTTATACCAAAAAATATTGCATAACTCCTGATCGTCCTCCCAGCGCGAGGCAAATTCGACTGACAAGCGAAAAGCGGTATCAAATTGAAGCCGTATTCAACTACACACATCACGAAATCGAGACAATCGATAGATTAGTCGACAGATTATGTACTTACATCCCATCGAAGTATTATCTGAATCCGATTTCACCCAGTCCTCGCCTTTAAAAGGCGGAACAAGCGGAACGGCGGGGCCTGAAACTGCCGCCATGGATGCGTCTTCCAAGCGAAGGTTCAGTGCACCACCGGCGGACGGGGCGGCGCTAGGGCGGCAGTGGTAAGGCGCGGGGCGGCGTGTCCGATTGGGATTTAAGGGGTGGGGGGAAGACGATGATTCAAACCTACCAACGGTTCAATTCAAAAAGCGCAGACCAAGGGAAATTCAAACCGAGCCGCACACTAGCCGAGCCACGGAAATTCCAGGCGAGCCGTGCCAGGCCGACCCCACCAGTCAGGCCAAGTGCGGGTCAAACGAGATTGACCAGAGGGAACCGAGCGTTTGGGCGATATGCGAGCAAACTAGGGTATAGAACAAGACAGTACGGGTATGTCACAGATCGATAGAATTCAACTAGATATGAAACAGAACCGGTTAACCTTATAAAATTTAGTTTAGAGGTGCATGCATCGTGTAAAGGTACTAATAAGAAAAGTACCAGTTATAAGAGCACACTTATACCATTTGAGTTTGCTAACAGAGCTTGCCACTCTGTAGTTATAAGAGCACACGGACAGTAAATTTATTCAGAATCGCTTGCCGACGACACGCGGTACATTTTATTAAGCACACATACTTGACGGACTCGGACGCACGGAAGAAACACGCGCTTCAGAAAAACTGACGATGTCAGAATTCACTTGGATTTGGAGGCGCTCCAGGCGAGCAGGGTGCGCAGGAACTCGAGCATCTTGTCGGCGTCGTCCGGCACGACGTCCCTGGCCGCCTCCGCCGCGCGAAACCGCTCCTCCCACCTGGCCAACAGCGGCGTCCTGGCCGGGTCGATCAGCCTGCGGCCGATCATCTTGTCGACGGCCCGGAACCACCCGAGGTAGCCGCCGAGCACGACGTCGACGAGCCCGATGCCGTTGCCGCCGAAGAACGGCTTCCCCTTGGAGCACTCGGCGAGGGCGCCCTCCAGCGTCTCCAGCGCCGCCACGGCGCGGGACACCGCTTCCGCCCTCTCCTCCTCGTTCTTGCAGGTGAACAGCATCACCTGCCACGCCGACCCGACCTTGTCATCGACGTAGGCCGCCCAGAAGCGGGCGACGGAGCGCTCGTAGGGGTCGGCCGGGAGCACGGAGGGGATGCCGGTGCCGGCATAGACCTCGTCGATGTACTGAACGATGACCTGGGACTCGTTCACGGGGCGTCCGTCGTGCAGGAGGACGGGCACGGTCTTGTGCACCGGGTTGGAGCCCAGGAGCAGCGCGCTCTTGCTGCCCAGGTTCTCCTCCACGTACTCGTACGGCAGCGACTTGAGGTTGAGGACGACGCGCACCCGGATCACGTACGGGCTAGTCCACACGCCCAGCAGCTTCAGCTCGCCGCCTCCTGCCATGGCCAACTCTTTGCTTGATCTGGGGAAATTAAAAGGAGATGGATGCTCCTGTTGTGGCGTCGACGAAAATGTCTGTTTGAACACTCGGGTTGTAATCTGATTATACGAGTCCCTGGCTATGTGGGAGCTATATATAGGAGCAGGGCAAGTGAATTAGTGAACTTGGAGTGTGCGTGTTGCATACTTGCACTGGAAGCTTGGAAGTTGATTAAGTTAGTTGTTTGACTAGTACCTGGACGTCTTTCCTATGTTTGAATGTTGGTGGCTTGATGACGTCAGCACCGACGTCGTAGTCTCTTTTGCGGGTGACATCGACGTACTAGTCGGATGGATAAGTCCATAATGTTTTCTGTCCTAAGTAAATTAGCAGCCACCATTAATTAAAAACGAAACAAAGGTTTCAAATTAGCCCTCATCTTTGTGGGGTATAGAATTGATGCACTATTCACTAGACCAAAAACCCGAACTAATGGAAAGGGGTTAGCCACTATATTTATATTCTAGTACTTAGCGTGGTATAGGAGTGGGCCGCATGATCTTCTTTTTCCTTTTTTTAATCCGCGTGAGCGGGGTCTCGAACTCGAGACCTCTTGGCATTGCTGCACTATACATCTAGACCAAAATGCCAAACTGATGGAAAGGGGTTAGGCACTATATTTATATTCAGCAGTGGGATGGGGACACTGGATGTCTCCTTCGCTCTTCCACCTCGCCCCCATGGACACGCATCTTAGAACATAGCCCATCGATGGCTGGCAGCAAGCATGTCCTTTTCTTTCGGGGCCTCCGTCTTCCTACATTATTTTCGACTACAATCGCGGTTGTCGTTTGTCTTTTCCCATAATTGCTCGACGCCTCGACAGGCGGCTAATATGTGCCACGTCGACGGGCCATTTGAGCTGCATGGGTAGGGGCTGCAACTGAACTGTGTAGTGCTTGTGTCATCACCCTTTTGTTGGCAGGCCATTGAACGAAGCCAAGGCATCGTGTGCCTTCCCTGTGCGAAGCCGTCGAAGTTGTGGGCTTCACCTAAGAGTTCCCATGAAGATCTTCAATCGCCAAATGCCTCGTGTTCGTTGGCATCATCAGACATGCGACCACGGTAACTATATTAACATGATTACCATGGTGTTAGAGAGTAGAGACGGAGAATGTCCGGATATTGGAAGAGTTTGATAAGCCTCTAGAGGTGAAGTGAAAGCATAATATCGACCTTCCAAGTTTAGTTTGAGATGTTCGTAATCGATCGGGGAAGACAATGTGTACATTATACATTCCTACTATCGCTCGTCCATGGTCGCTTTGGCGATGCCTTTTTTTGTTTTACTTTTCTTTCTTCTCTCTTTTCCTCCACTCGTTCCCTTGAGTGTCGTAGGCGCTCTGCTGTCCTGCCAGCCCGTCCTCGGATCTCCTCCGTCGCTGGTGTCGCCGGCCGAAGAAGAGAAGAGGAAGGTGCTTGTGGACCCCTGTGCATAGTAGTTAGGTTTTCCATTGTTTGCCTCCGATGGGCGTCTGGGAGAAGACATCTGGATCCTGTCGGCCAGATCCAGAGCGTCTTGGTGCTCTTCGTTGCGGCGGCGTGTATCTGGTGGCAGGAGATGGGTCGGCTGGCGGCGGGGAGGTCAAGAATCTCCGACAATAAGGCAGGTTTGAGCTCTCTCGATCTAGCGTCTGGGTGCGGCGCTGGTGGGGTGTTACTTGACTTCTTTGATGTGCTCCCGTGGTGGGAGACGATGGCGAGTTGGTCGACGACAAGCTCTTCAAATAAGCGCTCTCCCCCTTTCGTTGTCCATCCTCATGTTGTCCTTCTGCTGCTGGCTGACCATGGTGGTTGGCAGGCACGGATTTGGAAGCGGGAGCTTGACGGTGATGGGGGTTCCTGGAAGGATGTGAGCGGGGCTTCGGCGCTGCTCCGCATCGGAGCTGCAATCTCTCGAGCGAATTACATGGCGTTGGTATTTGGCGTCGTGATCCATGTCTGATATGGACGTCTTTTCTTCAACCTCCAGTGCGGAGGCCCTCCCGATTCACATGGCATCGGTGCTCGACGCCGTTGCGCCTCAAAGTGGTTTCGTCCCCGGAGGTGCTCTGGCGGCAGGTGGCAGTGAATCTTCGCCGGACTGGAGACCCAAGCGAGCAGAGTTTTCTCTGAGCTCGGTGACGCTGGCGGCGTTGCCTCGAGTTCGCCGGCGAGTGGCAGAGGAGGATGACCAAGACCTGATTGCTTTTTAACTTTTAGTCCCAGTGTCCTTTTTGCAATCTTAGAGGTCTTATTTCCGAATTTAGCTCTTTTTGTGCAACAGAAGCCTAATAATCTCTATGTAATATGTACCTGCCAGTATTAATGTAGCTTTCTGGCCCGTTTGGGCCGTTCCTTTGTTCAAAAAAATTTACTTTTCTTTCAACGGTCGTCTTTTTACCATGTGCATCTGTAGTGCCATGCGTAGTTCCTAATGCTATAATGTAGCAAAGGCCGTCCAGTCCTTGATTTTAATATATTCTCTTTGTCAAAAATAAATGTTCTAATTAGTCGGCGGTGGATCTATGAATAATTAAGAGTCTACCCCAGTATAAAAAGTGAAAATCACAATCGGATGTTTGGATACATATTTTACAGCTATAAAAGCATTAAACAGCCGAACAATAAATTTCACACAATAGTTTAACAACCGACATAGTCGATATGAAACCATTTGATACACATAATTTAAATAACATAGAGTAAAACAAAACATGTACTTATAACTCACATAACAATGAGCAGAATCACATAACAATGAGCAGACGAAATCATGTACCATTCCCATCCGATCCCACGTGGCAGGTTCAGGTTTAAGCTGGACCCGACCACGAAACAACATATATATTACTTAGCGGTGCCATAAAATAGCACGCGCTGGAGGCATCATACAAAGATCAGATAGCAATTGTCGTATGTAAATGAATTCAGCTTAACAATAGAAGTCCTGAACCAAAAGTCAACATATCAAAATACTTAGCCAAAAGATATAAACGGGACATATTAAGAGTCAAATGAAGTAACAATTAGTTTATTTGAAAATGGGGAGCATACAACCTCATCTATTGTAGCGTTGAACCAAATTTAGGGCCTATTTGGTTTGAAGGAATTTCATTCAAATTTTGGAAGATTCCAGTGCATAGCAATTTTTCTTAAGGAATGCCTCCGGATCACAGAATTGAGCCCATCAAATTTCTAAGGATTCCATTCATATTCCCTCTGTTCCATAGGAATCTCAACATGAGCTCAAACCTCATTTTACTTTTTCTTCCCAAAGTCCAGTGCACTCATACTCTACCTTTGTCTGTCCTCACTCCTCATTCCTGTAAATTTCATGTGCATCATCCAAAGATATCTTTTATAAAATTTGTATGTTTTGAAATCCTGTAGGAATTGAAGTGCATGACATGTGAATCCTATGTTTTACTTATTCCTACGTTTAAAAAATTATGCAATCCCAAGTGCAAAACAAAGGATTCTAAAACGCAGGAAAACTACAAAAATAGTTGTTCATATCAAATGGAGGAAAAACACTGAAAAAATGTCTCAAGCCTACGTGTTTGAGTCTAAAAAAGAGAATGAAGTGGATGTTTAAAATCCTACGGAATTGAGGCATATGAATCCCATACATAGGATTTTGGTAGCACTATTCCTTTGCTCAAAGGCCATCAATAGGAAAAAAATTAAGGATTGAAATCCGAAGGAATGACAGCCCAAAATTTCTCTAACCTTTGTTTTACACTCATTCGCTCATTCGCCTAGGATCAAGACACTTTTCCTGTGTTTTTTCTGTATATCATCGAAATGACCATCATGTAGTTTCCTATGTTTTATAAACTCTGTTTTACATCTCCAATCCTTTAAAATTTATGTGTTTTTTCAATTACTCTGTTTTCTAATCATATGATCCAAACTAGCCCTTATGGTTTACATCTCAAAAATAAAAAGAGCCACAACCCACAAGCAAATCAACCAACATGATTGCATGAACATTACTACAAGAATGAAAGCTGGAGGCATACCCGCATCCTCAGGGTGTTTGCCGTCCTCGTGATCCTGGACCGTTGGATCGACTGTAAACAGTATATTTCATCCCCCGCTTTTCACCACAACCGTTGGATGTGGTCAAAACTTTTATCATTCGTTTCGCATGGAAGGAAGCAATGCGCAAGGTCCATGACGGGTAGAGCCGGGGTACCGCAGTCAATGGGCGAGCCGGTCCGTAAGCGTCGCTCTCCTTTTGCCCGCACCCCGCAGCGAGGCAGAACCCACGCCCGCGGGTGAAACCCTAGCCAATCCTGTTTCTCCTCCTCCTCATCGTCCGACGCCCGCGAGCCGCCTCTCTTCGCCCTGCTCCTCCACTGGCTGCCGCCGCCCCTCTCCAGACCGCACCAAGGCTAGGAGATGCATCCGTGGGGGCGTCGAGCTCGCACCGCCGCGACGCTCCGCCTCTCCTCCGTTCACATCTCTCCCAAACCATTGACTTCTTCTCTCTCCTGGCGGTGGCGGTGGAGCATCTGCTGGCGCAGGTGACGGGAAAGACCAGGCCGTCCTCTCCTCTCCTCCCAGATCTCTCCCTCTCTCCGCTGTCCCTCTTTTCTCCCTTTCTTTGAGTGTGAGGAGGACGCAGGTTTCAGCAGGTTCAACGCTCAACCTGGACGCCACCGTGTGTGCTCCTTCTTCTCCAGCACGCTGCTCAATCCGCTGATGAAGAGCGGGTTGGCGACCACCCAGCTCCGGCCGCACCCCTGTTAGCAGTTTTTTCGCACAAATCTTTTGGGTCAGCCGCGCCTCCTTCCTGCTCGCACACCTATCTACATCTCGCGACCACCATGCTGCCAGGCAGCGAGGGTCAGTCTGGAGCTATGTAGATTCAGGTTGCTAGCTGCTGGCTGCAACATTCTCTTGAAAGAATGTGATCAAATCGTTAGACTTTTATAGCTTTAAATTATTTTCTTGGCTTATTCGGTTTTTTGGCTTTGAGCCCCTAAAATGCTGCAGTTGGCTGTTACAGATTTTGTCTTCACTAGAAATTTTGTGTGCGCCATTTGTTTAGTGTCTATCTTCCATCCCTTAGTAAAAACATGTCACTGGTTTATGTTAATGATTTACCTTTGGGGTTTCTACGCATCTGTTCCTCTTAGTCTGGGGCCATATCTCCACTGGATTTTCCTTCGTAGATGTCCAAGGTTCAGTGACTTAAATCACTTTTCTTCCTTCAGACTATGTTGGGTTAAGTTGGTTGCACTGTGCTTTGCTTGTCTAATGTGCCCATGAATTGTTTTCCTATACAGTCGGTTTGTTGTTCAGGGATTTGTAGGTTAGCTTCAACTGCTGCGGAGTGCAGACATGATAGCAAGTTTGTGTGCTGCTGATTGGATGATAGTAATCAGAGGCTCATATTTTAGTGGTTGTAGTTTAGTTTATACACTTCCTACGTTGTGGCGATTGTTTAATTTCATTTTCTTTTTTGTGTGATTATGATATTTGATGGCGATCCATTGATCTTATCTGTAAGAGCATGCTGCAGTCACTTTAGGAAGGTACAGACGATTTAGTTCCTTAGAGTGTGGCGGCAAGTATGCTCTAATTAAAACATATTTTGCAATTCCAATTGTTAGCCATTGTAGCATCATACAGTTATATTGATAGAATTCCCGGGTGGCTCAATAGCAGAGGTTCAGTTAGATCGGTGAATCATTACCATTGTGGATGATGTCCAATGAAACTTATTGTGGATGATGTCCAATGAAACTTAAACTGATAACATTATACTAGGATAACATTTGATTGAAGAAACTGGTGGTCCTCCTCCTCCACCTCCATCGCCTGCCACGCCTCCTGCCGCTCCATGTCCTGGTGCGCGGCGACGTCGGCCAGTGCGTCGGCGATGGCCCTCTCCTCCTCCGCTGCGGCTTCTTTCGCCTCCCGCTTGGACTCCTCGATGGCCTGGGCGAGGACCCTCTCCTCCTCCGCGACGGCGTCGTCACCGTCTTCCTCCATCTTGACGTCCGGAGGCGGCGGCGGCGCGTACCTGTTGTCGCCGCGAGGTGGGGAGGGCGGCGGGTACTGCGCTGGGCCGCTGGCGTGCCGCACCCCGAAGTAGCCCCTCCGCTGCTGGTCGTGCTCGGCATGGAACCAGGTGTCCCAGTTCCTGTTGTTGACGGCGTAGGCAGGGTCGTGGCGGAGGTCGTCCGGTAGCAGGTCGCGCCGCCGGAGGATCTCCACCTCCCTCTCGAGCCCCCGCTTCGGGACGGGCGGCACCGGAATCCGCTCCGGATTCAGGTGCCACCCCTCGAAGAGGTGGACATCCGGCCATGGTACTGGGATCGCGTTGTCCCAGTACCACTGGCACTTCCTCTTGCTGAGGTAAGGCCAGACGCGGCGTGGAGGTGCCGGAGGTGCGGCGACGCGCGGTGCAACGCCGGGCGGTGGCGGTGGCGCCAGAGACCGCGAGGAGCGGCGAGAGCTCCCCGCCTCGTGGTCGTTGGCGCCCTTGCCGAGCCACCATCTCCCCTTCCCCATGGCGGTTAGGGCAGTTTGGCGGTGGCGGCTAGGTCAGTGTGCGCGGTGGTTGCGTGGCGGTGTGGGGGACGGTGGGGAGCAGTGTGGGGGACGGTGGGGGCGGCGGTCACATTAAATAAGACCGGTGTGGGGGAGGCCAATGGTCGACGGGTCACTGACCGGTGGGGCCGGGCAGTTTGACCGCCAAGAGGTTGGGGCGCGCGCGTGTCCGCGTGGTGTCCGCGGCTGCTCAAACCTGAACCAAATTTGGTCCAGGTTTGAGCAGCTGCGGACCCTACGCGGACAGATTCGTGCAAATGAGCAGAATTTGGTCCAGGTTTGAGCAGCCGTGGACCCTACGCGGACAGATTCGTGCAAATGAGCAGCCCCACAGGGGCCTGATTTTGTCCGGGCCTACTCAAATCCGGTCTGTCCGCGGCAATTGAGCAGCCCCGTAGGAGATGTCCTTAGTGTGCATGAGGAGAGGTGTTTTTGTAGCTTTGATTTCCATGGTGTGCCTGTATGCCTTGCACTACTATGTCTCCATAGGTTATATACAAATTAAAAAAAACCATTGCTGTTATTTCTGAATGATTACTGAAAAAACTTGTCTTTAAGAAAGTGTGTCATGCTTTGATAATCGAGGACATGTTTTTTTATATTAGAGTGTGGAACGTTAGTTTTTAAGTTTTTATGTCTTCTGTTAGGGTCGTGATGCAAATATGTTGCTGCATCGCGTACACAAGCGCCTTGCAGGCGGCGCAGCGGAGCGCGCACACCGTCTAGTGCCAATAAGGTCACTGATGAATTTGTTACACAAAATTACTCATGATAATTCTTCATTACTGATAAAGCTCTCGAGTATCTCGAGGTCCAAATCGCTGAGAGCACTTTGAGAGTCAGGCTCCTAATCAACCAGCATGAACATACCAATAAAGTGTCAATAAACAACACTGAAGAATTTGTTGCACACTTTACACCTGATAATTTCTCATTAGTACTGAAAAAGCTCTCGAGTATCTGGAGGTCCAAATCTCCCGGAGCGCTTTGAGGGTCACGCTCCTAATCAAGGAATGTCTGCAAGAACTCGAGTACCTTATCAACATCTTTAGGCAAGACACCCTTCACCGCATCCGCCATCCTGAACCGCTCGGCCCACGCCGCAAGGCCTGGCGTCCTCGCCGCGTCCATGAGCTTGACGCCTATCATCGTCTCGATCACCACGAACCACCCCAGGTAGCTGCCGAGCACGACGTCGACGAAGCCGATGCAGTCGCCGCCGAAGAACGGTTTGCCGCCGGAGCAGTCCCTGAAGGCGCCGTCCAGCGTCTCCAACGCCGAGATGGCCCGCACCGCCGCCTCCATCTTCTCCTCGGTCTTACGCGTGAACAAGATCGTGAACCACGGAGACCCAACCTGAAGTAGAGCAATGCGTTGCTTTGAGCATACTTTCGCGTACAAGAACAGAGAGCGCGCGGTCAGGAGCAGGAGATGCTTACCTTGTCGTCGACGAAGGCGGCCCAGAAGCGGGCGGTGGCGCGCTGGAGCGGGTCGGCTGGGAGGACGCTCGGGCCGGTGCTCGCCCAGGCCTCGTCGATGTACTGCACGATGACCTGCGACTCGGGGATGGCCTTGCCGTTGTGGATGAGGACGGGTACCTTCTTGTGCACGGGGTTGGAGGCGAGGAGGAGCTCACCCTTGCTGTGGAGGTCTTCCTCGACGTACTCGTAGCTGATCCCCTTGAGGTTGAGCACGATCTGCACCCTGTTCACGAACGGGCTGTCCCACACGCCCAGCAACTTCACCTCCTCTCTTCCTCCGCCTCCCCCTGCCATTGACAAACCTTTGGCTCGACGGTTGAAGCTTTGAGTTCTTGGGACGCGCTAGGCTGTTAACTACTGTACTTGGCTAGTGATGGGATTTGGATGTTGAAGCCTTGAATGCCATCGGTTATAAACGAGTGGAGTGTGCAGGTTTCAGAGTTTCAGGGCTTCAACGCTGCGCTTTTCGGTTTTTTAATTCAGAGTTTTCTATCTGTTTGGTGAGCAGGTCGGTGCATGATTTGGATGGTGGAATCAAGTAATGTATATAGCAGGATAGCACATGGCGTGTCTCGCACTATTTGGGAAAAAGAAGAATAAATGTACCGGTAGGTGCCGTGTTTTTTTCACACATCGTATCATCACAAATACCTGCACGTGGCTCTATGCATTTCTTAGACTAGTCATAGTGAGAGTAACATAGGTAGTAACATAAGTGCCATGAAAATAGTGATGTGGCGAGTATTTAATGAAGAGAGAGATGATGGTGCTATTATAGGTAAATACCGTAACATAGCGGCCTCATCAATGTTATTACAAGATTCTTGGCTGAAACGATGAGCGTCAAGTACAACTCGTGCACATTGTTTTGGGTTACCGAGACTTAAGAAATTCTTATACACCAAGGATTAGCAAAAGCGATATAAGTAAGTTAAGCGAGAAAAAAATGAGTGTTTTAAGAGATTCATGTAGATACAAACCAAGAAATTGAGAACGAGAATTAGGATGGAACCAATAAAATGCCGCAACTGAATCTCTTATTGGAGTTGCTCTAACCTCTTATTTTTGTTTTTTTATTTCTACTCCGTATTTGGATGAGACACCCACGAAAAGCAGCCCTCATGCTGGAGCTACATATGACATTACCGGGTACGACCTGATGTTACCCATGTGGCATGACTGGTTAATTTTCTCTTTCCGTGGCAGCGACAACAACCTGCCCCTGCTTCCTTTTGGCAAACTCGACCAACTTGTCGTTGTCCGGCAGGACAGCCTTCACTACGTCCAGTGCGCCAAAGCGGTTCATCCAGGCCGCTAGGAGAGGGCTATTAGCGTCATCCAAGAGCCGCATGCCGTAGAGGGCCGTGCCGACGTGCACCCAAGCAACCAAAGCCTTGAGGGTCACATCTAGATATCCAACGTTGTCGCCACCAAAGAAAGCATCCCCCGTGGAGCACCTCTTGAATGTTGAAGGAGACATGTGCTAGAGACATTAATAAAGTGTATTTCTTTATCATATCTCGTTTGTTTATAATACGTTTTTGTGTCATGCTATAACCGTATTAAGCGGAAACATTAATACGGGTGTGATACGTAAACAAACAGGTCCCTAGTAGGCTCTAATAAGACTAGTTTCGTTGCGCGATTAATGATCGAGGTTTTCCGATCATAGGGCATGGCGCCGGTCGACAATGGAAGTCATGTCGTTGGTTGAACGATGTGATGGACATACCCATATTTATAGGACGTAGTCATTACGCCTTCGAACATGAGATCAACTCTTATTGTTATTCCTAGAAAATACTTTGATCGTACCAGTACCAAACGTCGTATCTTATATAGTATGACAATAACGGTGATACTTTTGGGTATCGGAAGGGAGTAGTTGAGACAAGGGGTCAAGAGCGGGATTTGCCAGTCCGCATAGCAGGATAGATATTCTAGGGCTCACTCGGTGAGATTATGTCTAATGAGCTTGCAAGCATGTGACAAGGTCACGGAGATATGAAATCATAGACGAGTAGAAGATAGCGTTGTCGGTAACGAGGTCAGCTAGGTATGGAGATATCTATGAACGGTACTCGGACACGCTAAGTATCGCCATGGCAAAAGGTTTAAGACTTTACGTTCAGGTTTGATATATGAGTCATTCGTTATATCACGAGGATTAATTCATGGGGTCCAGGTCTACGACTTAGTCGTTGATCATAGAGGACTCTCGATCATACCTGTTATTATATCGAACCGCTAGGGTACCACACTTAAGGGGTTTCGACAAGACAACCGGAAAAGAAAGAGATCACCGGGAACGTACCGGGAAAGGTCCGATGGAGATCGGGCAGCGACGAAATAGTTTTCGGAGCTAGAATAAATTATATATAATATGTTTGATATTAATTAGTGCAATTAATGTCTAGATATGATTTTATATATTTATTTAGTCTGATTTCCCTAAATGGGCCTCTGGTCGAAAGAATGCCCAAGAGGGGAAAATTCCCTACGGGAACTCAATGGGGACATGGAGGCCGGCCTAGGTGGGCCAAATGGGGCCCACCAGGGCCGGCGCACCAGCCATAGCCACACCAGACATGTGGTTGTTAGTCCCACATTGCCTGACTGGCAAGTTGGCTCCCCCCTGGGAGGCTATATAAGAAGGGGCACCCCTGGCCTTTTAATTCACCAATAAATTCCCCAATTCTCTCTCGATTTCGTGATTCCCTTTGTCAGAGTTGCGCCGAGTTGAGAGGAGGATCTCTTGACCATAGCCCGCTGCCGCGCTGCTGGTGTTCCGGTCCAAGTCTTCCGCTGCTCGTCCTGGACTGGAGCTTCGGAGGTCGTCGTCTCCACCGTACGTGTGTAACGCCCTGCGAGGTGCTGCGCTAGCGGTGCTGGGACTTCTGCTTCCTCTTCACGACCTTGAGGTCGGCTTCGTCGGTCTTCATCGTCAACGTTCGTGCGGGAACGTAATCCCGCTTTCGGTCTACAAGGGTATGTATTCCGATCTCCGTTCGTACTACTATATCTGCATAGAATAGATCTTGGCATGTTTTAAGAATATCGTTGCTAGGAACTTTTTTGTTTTCTACCTACGATCCCCTTCAGTGGTATCAGAGCCGATCTATCGTAGATATAGTTATACGCTGTTAGAACCCGTGTTCTGCATGGGGGCACCGTTCCTGTTATTTGCTACCCTCTAGCGTGCACTTGTGATTTCAGCGGCATCGAGTTGATGAAGCAGCCCGGTCCGTCCGAGTTTACGTGTACGCTTACGCGAGACTGGTTCCACTACTGACATAC
This sequence comes from Poa annua, assembly GCA_026929855.1. Classification (NCBI taxonomy): domain Eukaryota; kingdom Viridiplantae; phylum Streptophyta; class Magnoliopsida; order Poales; family Poaceae; genus Poa; species Poa annua. The sequence continues at coordinate 68,471,707 of CM049431.1, read as the reverse complement.
GGCTTGTACCGCATCTGTGGCTGGCGGGTGTCAATTTCTCTCTCTTTAGTTGGTCTTATATTTTCAATGTAGGGCCCGTAAGAGATGCTTAAATATGTAATTATTGGATCGTTGTTGTGGTCATAAGTTCGTAGGTAAGAAGCGGTTCTTTTTACGAAAGCCACAGCCACGTAAAATATGCAAAAGATAAAGTAGAAGTGTCTAACTTTATTTTGCAGGGGCAATGTGATATGGTCAAGGTAGGTTTATTAAACTATTTATGAACTACGGGTGCCAAGAAGACCATGGCGCAATGGACTATATCACATCACATTACATTTGATGTTATTGTGTGCATCTTATATTGTGTGATTATATATATTAGTATATATTAGTTACGCGGTGGTAGTTATATATAAGATGATCCCTTCAAAATACCACTAGTGTTCTTCCTCCAACGAGCACCACCAAGAAAGTTCTATGTTATGAGGCAGGCCGTGACGATCGGGTGTCAGACCTATCATCGTTCGCATACAGTGGGTGTAAGCCATGTTGCACAAGCGTTGCGTGGAGGTTATTGTGGTGAGCCTAGCATATGCAGATATGGCCTCGAAACACAGAGGCCGAAAGGTCGAGCATGAGTCACAGAGTTGTTGTGATTGACAATTGTCTACCCTTGAAGTTGTGTTGCCGACTCTGACGATGAGGGGTTGTGCAATGGATGGGGGTCGTGTAATCGCTTAAACGACCAAGAGGGATGTTCGTTTGAGTGGGAGTTATGTTAGTTATTTTCTAAAAATACTATAACTCAAAATTATTATGAACAAAGTCTTATGTTGTTGCAAATTTCATTGTAGATGTCTCGCCCCTCGTTTAACCTAGGTCTGTTCCTTGAGAAAGAGAAGCTTAAGACCGATGGGTCTAACTTCGTGTCCTGGTTCCGCGACCTGAAATCCATTCTTGAAACCCACAAGGTGGCTTACATTCTTGAAGCCCCCTTAGTTGATCTCCCAACCACCGCCTCAGAAATTGATAGGACTGTCCATAAGTTTAAGGCGGAGATTTCTTCTTATGTCTAGAGTGTCATGCTCTTTGTCATGGAGCCTGACCTGCAAAACCATTTCGAGAACAAGGTTGTTTTTGCACGACAAGTCAAGGCTGAGAGGTTCGAAGCTTCCATGCTTTTCTTCTCAGCCCAGATGGAAGAGTACGACAATATAAGTGAGCACTTAGCCAAGATATTTGACAACTTTCAGCTCATGAGTGATCTGGGAAATGTGATCCCAGAAGAGCTGGTTATTGATAGGGTGTTGATTTCTCTGCCCCCTAGCTATAAGAACGCCATCGTGGACTACGACATGAAAGGGACGTCAAAAACCCTGTCGGAAATCCTAAAGATGCTCGAAGTGGCCGAATTAGGAATCAAGATGGAGAAGATGGTGGTGACCATCGGATCACCTGAGCGCGATTGCCCCCAAGTACCTGGAGGACAAGAGAGCTGGCAAGATAGTCGACAAAGAGCAAGGTATATTTGATATACATGTTATAGATGTAAACCTTACATCCGCCCGTAGCAACACTTGGGTATTTGATACTTGTTTTGGTTCTCATATTTGTAACTCTCAGGAAGAGTTGCGGAATAAGAGGCGTCTGGCTAAGGATGAGGTGACGATGCGCGTCGGGAACGGATCGAGAGTCGACGTGGTGACTGTCGGCACGCTCCCTCTACATCTACCATCGGGATTGATTTTGGTCTTAAATAAGTGATATTTTGTGTCATCCTTGAGTGTAAACATTATCAGTGGGTCTTGCTTGTTACAAGATGGTTATTCATTTGAATCAGTATCAAGCAGTTGTGCTATTTCTATGAATGATATCTTTTATGTTGATGCTCCCGAGAGTAATGGTTTATTCTTGTTGAGTCTCGATCGTAGTACTCACATCCATAACATAGATGCCAAAAGGATTAAGTGTAGTGATGATACCGCCATGTATATGTGGCATTGCCGTCTCGGTCATATTGGTGTAAAGCGCATGAAGAAACTCCATGCAGATGAACTTTTAGACTAGTTGGGTTTTGGATCCCTCGATACATGTGAACCATGCCTTATGGGCAAAATGACCAAGACACCGTTCAAAGGTTTCATTGAACGGGCGTCGTACTTGTTGGGAGTCATACATACAGATGTGTGTGGACCAATGAGCATGTCGACACGCAATGGTTATCGTTACTTGTCACCTTCACCGATGACTTGAGTAGATACGGTTATACCTGTCTGAAACTTTTGAAAAGTTCAAAGAATTTCAAAGTGAAGTTGAAAATCAGCTTAACATGAAAATCAAACAACTCCGATCCGATCGTGGTGGCGAGTATTTGAGTTTTGAGTTTGGCACATATCTGAAGGCATGTGGCATAGTGCCACAACTTACGCCTGCCGGAACGCCGCAACGTAACGGCGTGTCCGAGCGACGTAATCGTACTCTATTGGATAGAGTCCTGTCTATGATGTCTCTTACCGATTTGCCCGTATCCTTCTGGAGTTATGCGTTAGAAACAACCGCATTCATTTTAAATTGGGCTCTGTCTAAATCCGTAGAAACGACACCGTATGAGTTATGGTATGGTAAGAAGCCTAGGTTATCGTTTCTGAAGGTTTGAGGTTGTGAGGCGTATGTTAAGAAACTACAGCCCGACAAACTCGAACCGAAGTCGGAGAAAGTCGTCTTTGTAGGATATCCACGGGAAACCGTAGGATACACCTTCTAAAACCAAGCTGAGGGCAAAACGTTTGTCGCAAATACCGGTACCTTTCTAGAGAAGGAGTTTCTCGCGAAAGGAGTAAGTGGGAGGAAGGTAGATCTCAATGAGATCGTTGATCCTGAACTCAAAATTCCAAGTGACGCAACGGAAGCTGTTCCGGAAACGTCCTCCACAGATGGAGTGGGAGAAACTATCGAGAAAAGTATTCTACCTCGTAGGTCTGGTAGATCTCGTATCGCACCAGAAATGTATGGTAACATGGTTTGCACTGTCATGTTAATTGAACAAGACGAACCTACGAACTACAAGGAGGCAATGTCGAGTCTAGAGTCCGAGAAATGGCTAGAAACCATGAAACCCAAAATAGGATCCATGTATGATAACAAAGTGTGGACTTTGATGGAAATTCCCGAAGGGCGCAAGACCGTCGAGAATAAATGGATCTTTAAGAAGAAGACTGATGCTGATGGTAATGTGACCGTCTATAAAGCTCTGCTTGTCGAAAAAGGTTTCCGACAAGTTCATGGGATTGACTACGATGAAACTTTTTCACCAGTAGCGATGCTGAAGTCTATTCGGATTTTGTTAGCAGTTGCTGCATATTACGATTATGAAATATGGCAGATGGATGTCAAAACAGCCTTACTAAATGAAAACATTGAGCAAGAGTTGTACATGGTACAACCGGAAGGTTTTGTCGATCGAGAAAATGCTAGCAATGTATGCAAGCTTCATCGCTCCATCTATGGATTGAAGCAAGCATCTCGGAGCTGGAATCTTCGCTTTGATGAGGTGATCAAAGATTTTGGATTTGTCCAAAATTTGGAAGAGACCTGCATTTACAAGAAAATGAGTGGGAGAACAAATCGAAATGATTGAAGTTTTTCTATTTGGAATCGTCTTAGGCCTCGGTTGTGTTCTTAGCATTATATGTAGATGACATATTGCTGATTGGGAATGATGTAGAACTTCTAAATAGCGTGAAGAATTATTTAAACAGTAAATTTTACATGAAGGACTTAGGAGAAGCTGCATACATCTTAGGCATTAAAATCTATCGTGATAGATCAAGACGTCTATTAGCGTTGAGTCTGAGTACTTATCTTGATAAAATACTGAACCGTTTCGGTATGGACATGGCAAAGAAGGGTTCTCTGCCGGTTATCAAGAATAATACATTGCGAAAGACACAGTGTCCGGAAATGGAACAGGGTAAGGCCGGAATGACTAAACATCCTTATGCTTCAGACATAGGATCGATTATGTATGCAATGTTAAGTACTAGACCTGATGTGGCATTGGCTCTAAGTTTGACAAGCCGTTTCCAGAGTAATCCAAGAATGGCGCATTGGATTGCTGTTAAGAGCATTCTTAAGTATCTCAAGAAGACAAAGGAAATGCTCCTTGTTATGGTGGTTGTGATGAAGAACTTGGCGTAACAGGTTACGTTGATGCAAGTTCCTGCTCAGACCCCGATGACTCTAAGTCACAGACAGGTTATGTGTTCAAGGTGAATGGAGGCGCCGTGTGCTGGAGAAGTGGGAAGCAACCCATCGCCGTGCAGTGTACAATGGAGTCGGGGTACATTGCTGTTTGCGAAGCCGCAAATGAAGTTGTGTGGCTGAGCAAGTTCATCATTGAACTTGGTGTGTTCCCAAGCGCGCAAGACCCCGTGATCCTCTTCTGCGACAATACGGGTGTCATTGCTAACGCCAAGGAGCCAAAGTCTCACTCCACCGCCAAATACATTCTCCGAGGCTTCCATGTGATACGATAGTACGTACAATGAGGCGATGTGAAGATTTGCAAAGTGCACACGGATCTGAATATGGTAGATCCCCTGACGAATCCTCTTCCGCTTAACAAGCACGAAACATACCAAGTAGCTATGGGTGTTAAGCTTTTACCAAGTTGTAGTCTAGATTAATTTGTACTCTAGTGCAAGTGGGAGATTGAAGGAGATATGCCCTAGAGGCAATTAATAAAGTGTATTTTTTATCATATCTCTTTTGTTCATAATATGTTTTTATGTCATGCCATAACCGTATTAAGCGGAAACATTAATACGGGTGTGATACGTAAACAACCAGGTCCCAAGTAGAATCTACTAAGACTAGTTTTGTTGTGCGATCGATGATCGAGGTTTTCTGATCATAGGGCATGGCGCCGGTCGGCAATGGAAGTCATGTCGTTGGTTGAACGATGTGATGGACATACCCATATTTGTAGGACGTAGTCATTACGCCTTCGACCGTGAGATCTCTTATTGTTATTACTAGAAGATACTTTGATCGCACTAAATGTCGTATCTTATATAGTATGACAATAACGGTGATACTTTTGGGTATCGGAAGGGTGTAGTTGAGACGAGCGGTCAAGAGCGGGATTTTCCAGTCCGCATAACAGGATAGATACTCTAGGGACCACTCGGTGAGATTATGTCTAATGAGCTTGCAAGCATGTGACTAGGTCACGGAGACATGAAATCATAGACGAGTAGAAGATAGCATTGTCGGTAACGAGGTCGGCTAGGTACGGAGATATCTATGAACGATACTCGGACATGCTAAGTATCGCCATGGCAAAAGGGTTAAGACTTTACGTTCAGGTTTGATAGATGAGAGTCATTCGTTATATCACAGGGATTAATTCATAGGGTCCAGGCCTACGCGTTAGTCGTTGATTAGAGAGGAGTCTCGATCATACCTGTTATTATATCAAACCGCTAGGGTAACACACTTAAGGGGTTTCGACAAGACAACCGGAAAAGAAAGAGATCACCGGGAACGTCCCGGGAGAGGTCCGATGGAGATCGGGCAGCGACGAAATAGTTTTCGGAGCTAGAATAAATTATACTCCCTCCGTTCCGTAATCAAAGAGCTATAGTTTTTTGACAACTGTTTCAAAATGAATGGGTTTCAACTGTTTTTGTTGCCTCCCCGCGTGCACAAATTGAGGGAAATCCGTTAAAATATGGAGTTTGTTTGATCGCTCAGCTAGCTTTCGAGAAAAATAATCACTATTTCCATCTAATCTAACTACCGCATGCAGCATCTGAACAGAAAACAAACGTGTGCTAATTACCGTGCAGAAAAACTATAGCTCTTAGATTACGGAACGGAGGGAGTATATAATATGTTTGATATTAATTAGTGTAATTAATGTCTAAATATGATTTATATATTTATTTAGGCGGATTTCCTTAAATTGGCCTTCCGGTCGAAAGAAGGCCCAAGAAGGGAAAATTCCCTAGGGGAATTCGGTGGGGGCATGGAGGCCGACCTTGGTGGGCCAAATGGGCCCACCAGGGCCGGCGCACCAGCCATAGCCGCACCAGGCATGTGGGGGTTAGTCCCACATTGCCTGGCTGGCAAGTTGGCTCCCCCCTGGGAGATTTTATAAGAAGGGGCACCCCTGGCCTTTTAATTCACAAATTAATTCCCCAATTCTCTCTCGATTTCGGATACCCTTTGTCGGAGTTGCGTCGAGTTGAGAGGGGGATCTCTCCACCATGGCCCTCTGCCGCGCTGTTGGTGTTCCGGTCCAAGTCTTCCGCTGCTCGTCCTGGACTGGACCTTCGGAGGCTGTCGTCTCCACCGTACGTGTGTAACGCCCTACGAGGTGCTGTGCTAGCGGTGCTGAGAGGTCTGCTTCCTCTTCACGACCTTGAGGTCGGCTTCGTCGGTCTTCATCGTCAATGTTCGTGCGGAAACGTAATCCTGCTTTCGGTCTACAAGGGTATGTATTCCAATCTCCGTTCGTACTACTATATCTGCATGGAATAGATCTTGGCATGTTTTAAGCATATCGTTGCTAGGAATTTTTCTGTTTTCTGCCTACGATCCCCTTCAAATATCCCATCCATGAATGTCAGCTTCAGCCCCTCCATCTTCTTCTCGTCCGTCTTGCCCCTCGCTGCCTACAGCCACGACGCAAGAGCTGCACGTGGGCACACACATCGCGTCAACTAATAACAATCTTCTGATGTAAATACATGGCATTACACTGATAGCGGAGACAATACCCGTTCGTCGATGTAAGCTGCCCACAAGCGAGCGACGGCGCGCTCGTAGGGGTCGGCGGGGAGCAGAGAACGCCCTGCCGCTGAACACCTCGTCGATGTATTGCAAGATCACCTGTGAGTCGCATACGGGCCTAGGGTTATTGATGAGGACAATGGCGGAGCTACAATAGTTCAGCCGGGGCCGCCCCCCCCCCCCTATCCCATTATATGTATAGGCAAAAATTACTTAAACAGTGTCGATTTGCCCTCTAGTTCTGCCCCTTTAGCCCATACCCCCCCCCCCCCCCCTGCCCCAACGAGTTGGGCCCAGCTCCGCCACTACATGAGCATTGGTACTTTCTTCAGCGTCGGGTTGGATGAAAGGAGAAGATCGCACTTGTTGGCGAGATCTTCCTCGACGTACTCAAAGCTTAGGCCCGTGAAGCGGAGGTCGAGCTTCACTCGGAGAACAAACGGGCTTCCGAAGGTGCCGACCAGCTTCAGCTCATCTACCCCACCGCCGATTAGCTACTAGCGCACAGTGTTGGGCGACTCTGTTTAGCTTGTGTTTTGCCCTCCTGTGTTGTTGATCGGAAGAATGGGAACTGCGATATTAGGCTCCACGGGGTGCTTGGGGGGCAAAAAAAGAATCTCACGTAACTCCAATGCAACAATGTTTGACTGGATTGGTTGATTTCATAATAAGGTTTTGGAGTTTGTAAACAACACTCCTCTCGAGATGCGTACATCTTGGAGAAGAAGACTTTAGAAGTCAATGTGTTATCTGTGTTGTCTAAGGAAAGCGGTCCCTGAGAGGTCGAGAATAATCATAATGAGAGTAACATAAGTGACATAGGTAGTATTATAAGTCCTACATAGGTACAAATGATAATGCGACAAATATTTAATGAGAATAAATATATAATTATATAATACTACACCTATGTTACCACCCGCTATTAAAATAGTAATTGCATGATACCACTATATGAGACTCCTCACTATGACTATTCTGAATGCATCGTTTTCCTCATCCGAGGTGTGTGTCATCCTACCAAAAGATAATATAGACTGTGTGTAATTAAGTTTTATTTGACTAGATCTGGCGAGTGAAAGAGCGCACAATAATCAGAATGTGGACTATTTGACACGCACCAAGAGCTTGTGTTTGTTAGTGATTCGTATAGCTAAACACACTGATCTATGACTTCGTAGAGGAGGAGGTCGTTGGAGGTGGTTCCGGAGGTGGAGGAGGTCGCCGGAGGTGGTGGTGGAGGAGGTGGAGCTCGCCGGAGTTAAGAAGGAGGAGGGAGGAGAAGTAGAGGAAATGAGAGGAGGAGGAGGAGGAAATGAGAGGAGAAGTGGAGGAGAGGAGGAAATGAGAGGAGAAGTCGAGGAGAGGAGGAGGATGAGGAAGAAATGAGGGAAGTGGAGGAGAATAGGAGGAGGAGGAGAGGAAAAGGGGGCAGCTAGCGGGATTTGAATTTCCCGCCCAACAACTATGTGGCGCATCCCCTCCCGGTGCGACACAGTTTTTTTTTCATTTTTGATTTTGCTGAAAAACAATCTTTTTAAATAACGTTTTCTCCTTTTGGAATTCGGAGGATCTGAAAACGCCTAACCGGGCACCTAGGTTCGAGCATTTTTCTAAATTTCTCTCGTTTTCTTTAAGGTATTAAACATATTTTTTCAACGTCGTAGGCAAAAGTTATGACCGTTTCGACATTGTTTACAGTGATTTTGTATAAAAGGTCAAAACTTATATTTCAAATATTTTATAGACACTAATACTTACCTATATCTTAAAAGATTGAATTTTTTAAGCATTTTTCATTTTCTTCTTTTTACCACAAAACTGAAAAGACGATCCGGTGATCTGAGTGCAAAAATTCTGTGGCGCACCTGAACCGCATTAAACTTGGTGCACCATAAAAAGGTCTCCACATATAAACTTTTTTTCTACTAGTGTGTGGTGTCATGGGTATGATCTCAAGCCCATGTCAGACCCGACGGGTCAAACTTTTTTCTACTAGTGTGTGGTGCCATGGGTATGATCTCAAGCCCATGCCAAACCCGACGGGTCAAACTTTTTTCTACTAGTGCGTGGTGCCATGGGTATGATCTCAAGCCTATGCCGGAACACGACGGGTCACCCGACCCGACAAGACACCCATCGGGTCTGCAGAAAATAGATTAAATTTAGACATTTCAGCTTTACAGCAGACAAAATGTTTTTTAAAATGGTTAGTAGAAAGCCTAATCAGTCACTTCTACGATGCATTCCTAGCTATTTGTAGGCAAAGCACCACGCACACTGCGAGGTGGTACTAAAGGAGCCGCATGATTGTGAATCGCTGCCACTGCATGGGCTTTTTGGTTTTGTGGGCCGAACTATTTTGCATGATCAACAAAACGTGAAGTTTTGCTGTGTCCATCGGAGGCTTGGGGCGGGACTATTGGGCTCGTGATATGGTCATGTTCATTCTTTTAATGCAATTGCTCAGTTTGTCTTTGCTCGTGCGAGCTGTTTCCCTCGAGGAAAGATATGTAGAAATCCGAAAAAAAACTTCCCTCTGCGAAATTTTATTATCGTCCGTTCTGCTTCTGACATGTGTCGAAATTTATTCGCTCTCGCTTCCACCTCCTCTTTGTACATGACAAGTGGCGACTGCCTGTTGGTGTGCAGTGTGATGTTTGTGCATTTATTTTGAAAATCGTTTTTTCAAAATGAAATATTTTGAGAACTGTTTATTTGAATTACGAACCGTTTTGACTTTTGAACTCGATTTTCGAAACTAGATCCACTGTTGATAGGTTTTGACAAACCATTTTTTATACTTTGGATTGTGTATAGTTCGTACAACCTGCTATGTGTAGTTGTACATCCAACTAAATCTGATTGTAGTTATACGTACAACCTGATCTGTGTAGTTGTACGTTCAATCATGTTCTGTATAACCTGATCCGTATAGTTGTACGACCCGATCTGTACAATCTGATCTGTATAGTTGTACGTTCTACCTAATCTGTACAACCTGATCTGTTTAGTTGTACACCTGAGTCTATGTAGTCATTCAACTGAGTCTGTGTAGTCGTATGTACCGTTAAAATCTGTGTAATTGTCTATATTTGTGTAGTTGTACGAGTGTAGTTGTATGTGTGGGTATATGTGATTGTACGTAGGATCGCAAATCCACGGGGCTTCCTTACGCACACGAGTCGGACCGGCTCGCGGGAGGCTTCGTTCACGTACGATTTTTTTAATCTCTTAATCTGAAATAAGCAGGAATAGTATACCTCGTATAGTTTGACGATGTTAAATCGACCTTTACAAGGGGTTGTCTTTTTGTAACGACACCCAAAATATGTGTTTGTATAAATTGACTACAAAATGTGTAACATAAATATTTATATTAATTATTTATATTAGTCGCGCGACCCATGGGCACAAATTTAGACCCACGCCCTATCCACGACTAATCTAATCGGGTAGCCCATACCCTGCGGTCGGTTGCGCATGGGCGGAAAGACCCATCGATCAAACTGCCGGCCTTAGCTAGGTGGATTAGTTATCTCCACTGCACCTGCGGCCATGGCCTGTGCCTGCTTCATCTTGGCGAGCTCGATCAGATTCTCAACGTCCGGCATGACCGCCTTGGCCGCGTTCAGCGCTCCGAAGCGCTCCAGCCACGCTGCGAGGAGGGGAACCTTGCCAGCATCGAAGAGCCTTGCGCCGGAGAGCACCTCGGTGGCGTGCACCCATGGCACAGCACCACCCAGCACGACGTCGACGTACCCAACGCTGTCGCCGCCGAAGAAGCTCCCACCCATAGAGCACTCCTTGAGGCCTCCCTCTAGAACATCCACCGCTGCAAACGTCTGCTTCATCCACTCGGCCTTCTCCTCGTCGGTCTTGGCCCTGAACACATTCTGCCATGGCGCCACCAGCTGCACACGAGCATATAATGTATCGCTTAAATTAATGGAGACTCCTCATAATGCAAACTGTAAGTAGACGACAGTAAAAGAACTGCTACAAATTAATTAAGCACCTTATCTTCGATGAAAGCTGCCCAGAAGCGAGCGATGGCGCGTCGGTAGGGATCCGCCGGAAGGAGGGGCGGGCCGGCAGCGCTGAAGGCCTCGTCGAGGTACTGCACGATGATCAGCGACTCGCAGACAGGCTTACCATTGTGGAGGAGCACCGGCACCGCCTTGTGCACGGGGTTGGAGCTCCGGAGGAGGTCGCTCTTGTTGCTCAGATCCTCCTCGACGTTCTCGAAGCTCAGACCCTTGAAGCTGAGCGCGAGCTTCGCTCGCAGGACGTACGGGCTCGCCCACGTGCCGACCAGCTTCAGCTCTTCACCGCCTCGGGACATCTTATTGTTTACGTACTGCCCTTTACTTCTTGAGTCTTGACTGTGTGTATGAGCGAAGGCCTCCGGCCTCCAGTCTAGTGTGTAATTGTGTTCTATGTTGGTGTTGATTACCTGAAGAAGAGCTGTGTATTAGTGTGGGTGTATATAAAGGAATTAATAGAGGTTATTATGAATTGGGTAGACGGTCGCTTTAGGTCTACCTACCGAGTCCAAGCGTGTCGCCTTCGATTGGTGCAGCGGGCAGCAGCTTCCATTTCCTTCTCCCATGCAGTGATTTTTCGCTGCACATGCGCGCAATACTAGTACTCCCTCCGTAGTCAGTCTCTCCACTTGATGAGCTTGGATGGACGAAAACAACAACTGGAAACTTGCTACGTCGATTCAATCGCAGGAAATATTCCCACGTCGATAGATCGGTTGCTTCAGTGTTATTCTGCATTTTTTTATTAACGCCTGAAAATGTGTAAACACCTCTTGAAGTATCAATCTTGGAGAAGAAGCCGAGGAAGTCAATCTATGATTCGGTCTATTCATGGATCGAGTTGCTTCATTCGTATATAGCATCGTTACCTTCATCAAATTGACTTGGCCGATGTTTATGTAGTGGACAGCAAGTTGTGATCAGGGCAGTAGTGGTAAGCAATTCTCCATTCTCAAGAAAAACAAGTTATAAAAGAAATTCTAGAAGGCCATCTCATATTGGGGCCAATCCAAGCCTGAAAAGGAGAGTTTCTGTTAACTATCCTATAAATTGAGAAAGTTATGAGCAAGATAGGAGTGGTACATAATTACTACAGTATTGTGTTGCTCCGGGGAAAACCCTAAATCCGGTCGCCCGTGTCAGATGATGAAGGCACCTTGTGTCGATGGTGGTAACGACTGTTTTAGCGTGTGTATCACAAAGAGGCTCGTTGAGAGTCGGCTATACCTGATGCGGTTCCTAGCTGATGGGAGTTTTTGTGTGTTCCGTGCACAAGGCCCTGATGGCATGATGACGTGGTGTAATCACGTCAAATCACATGGTTAGATACACTGGGTTTTGTATAGAGAGGAAGAAGGTGGTTGTTGATGACTTCGGACGGCTGACAAGCAATGTTTACCCAGATTCGGGCACCCGGAGGGTAATACCCGACTTCCTGCTTATCTGGTTATTGATCCCGAGGTTACAAGGTGACTACAATGGCGACCCGGCGAGTTGATGTCTCGTTAGGGTTTATGGCTACTAGATTGTGTGTCCTCTAACCGTCGTCCCTCTCAGCCTTTATATAGGAGGTTGGGTCTCGGGAAATCGTGTTCGACTAGGTTTACATGTATGGAAAGTTCTAAGTCCGTACGAGTCGCGCCTTAATTGTGGTGCACTCCTTGTCCTGGGCCGCCATATACCTTCCTTTGGTTGGCTGTTACTGGCCCACCAGGTGGGTCTTTCTCCTGTTTATACCCTACAGTGCTCGATTGGGTATACCCGAAAGTTATAACCACATCACATGATCTCCTCTCATTCTCAATAACGTAGGTGTTGAGTGGTGGCTTCGGATTTTCTTAATGTATATGTTTCGCAAGACTTTTGTGAATATAATTAATAAACGGTTAATCTAACTAGAGAACGTGCCCGGTGAAACTTTTTTGTCCGGCGGGTGCATGTTAGGAATCTCCTCTATAGGGGGTGTGAGACCAACGTCATACATGCATAAAAGGAATCTTTTCCTAACCGAAAATTTAAAATAAATTATCTCTTCAACCGTTAATCCGATTGACGATCTGTTTTCACCGTTGAGTTCGGATCGATGAGAACTTCAAAACAAGATCCCATCTTAATATGTTTTGATGAACTTTTTTTTTCACCGTTAGTTACCAGGTTATATTATTGTAGTTGCCATATTACTAGTTAACACTCACCATCCAAATAATACATCGTTACACGGTAAAATTTATATGTTTTTTGTCGTATCGATGATTTAGATGTCAAATAGGAGTATATGATCCATTCAAAACACGTAAAACATGGAATACCATCATGACATGATTATGTGAGCAAAAAATTTCAAATAACCAGGCAACCATTTGATTTTAATTTGGCTAAAGTTCAAATAACCAGGCAACCATTTGATTTTAATCTGGTAACTAACTTGATAATATCTGGTGACTAAGTGACTATAATCTGGTAACTTGGTTCAGAAAAAAATATTGTCAAAACATATCAAGATGGGATTTAGTTTCGAAGATCTTGTCGCGACAAAGTCAACCATGAAAGCGAATTTGAAATTTGATTTACGGTTTGAGAAATAAAACATTTTAAAGCTCCAATATCTTAAAAGAATCTACGTGTCCGCTGCATGCAAGTTTCGGTTGCCATATTATTTTCCGTGCCCACGAAAAGCAAATCTGGGGCACGTGCCCTTAATAGCACAGTCCATTAATAAAACGGTTGTATGCAGAGGTTGGGGTGCTCTTTTGGAAAGAAAAGGAAACAAAAATGAAAGACCTATATGAAAATATATTTATTTTCAGCTCCACTTTTTTCTTCTATGTGTACTTTCTAAGAAAATCGTGTGTCTCCATTCATCATGCCTTGATAATAGACTTCACTGTGAAGCTTCGGGTTTGCTTTAAGCCACAAACGAAAGTATCTTGAATATTTGTTAGCCGAAAATGCATAACACGCTCCACACGGTGCAGCCATAGGATCCACTTGGGTTATGCATAACACGCTCCACAGGGTACAGCCATAGGATCCACTTGTAACCCATTAAGACTCGTCTAAAAGTGATATTTAGTGGGTTTTCGGGTGACACATTGCCCACTCTGGTGTAGAATGTTGTAAAGTGAACAGTACAGCAATACCGATTTATTTAATCTTTTCTAGACGTAACAATACATCACCTTCATTACCGAATATAAGTTGAACAAGCAACACTGAATGAAACAAGACAAATAGAGAGAAAAATAGGAATCTATTGTCGGCAGACGATCGACCAAACATAGCTGCATCAACGAGCGGCCCATTCCTAGCTGCTGGGTGCGTCCTCGGCCGCAGCAGCAGGCTGCATCTTCATGGCAAGCTCGACCAGCTTGCCCACGTCCGGCATGACCGAGGCCACCGCGTCCAATGCGGCGAAGTCGTCCGCCCACGCGGCCAGGAGCGGCGTCGTGGCAGGGTCGAAGCTCTTAACGCCTACCATCGCCTCCATGCTGCGCAGCCCTGCGAGGAGGCCACCGAGCACCACGTCCACATACCCGGGGTTGTCCCCACCGAAGAAGCTCTTGCCCTTGGCACACTCCCTCAGGGCTCCCTCCAGGGTCTCAATCGCCGCGAACCCCTGCTTCATCCCCTCCGACTTCTCCTCGTCGGTCTTGCCTGTATACGTCATGGCCATCGCTTTCATCAGCTGCTCATACACAGACAAACAAATATTTACGGTGGCGGTGAGTCCATCGTCCCAAAACTCAAAGCACGACGAAATATAACACGATCCAAAGAAAGTATAATACCTTGTCGTCGATGAAGGCGACCCAGAACCGAGCTACGGCGCGCTCGTAAGGATCGGTTGGGAGGAGAGCGCATGCTCCGGTGAAAACCTCGTCGATGTACTGAATGATGATCGACGACTCGCAGATGGGCTTGCCGCCGTGGATCAGAACGGGGACCTTCTTGTGGACGGGGTTCGACTGCAGGAGCAGCTCGCTCTTGTTCCCGAGGTCCTGCTCCACGTACTCATAGCCTACGCCCTTGATGCTGAGCGCGAGGCGCACCCGCAGAACTGGCGGGCTCGCCCAAAACCCCAGCAGCTTCAGATCGTCTCCTCCTCCGGCCATTGTTGGTATTAACTCGATCAAGGTCTCAACTTTGCAGATAGCTTGCGTGTTAATTTGTGCTGTTCTTCCTTCCTTGGTGTTTCGACTCGAGCATACAGCAGGAGCTATATAAAGACTACGCACGAGGAATAGTATAGCCGAGAATCTTCCGTTGGAAAGACACGGAGAAAAAATTGTGTGGTTTAGAACCCTGAATTTTCCCATATGGGACAAGTAATCAAGTATGAACGGTGTGCCTGCTCGCAATCCATCTTTGACTTTAACTCTGACTCTGGTAGATTTGGTCTTCACGTGGGCTCCATGTGTGGAAGTGATTTAGTGCACGGCGCTGAACACCTGAGATTTAAAATAAAGGACAGGGCTGCATAATTTTGCGGCTACTTTTTTTCCCTGCATACACGTCATTTAGATTCATTAAATTAAAAATGGTTTATCTTTCAAATGATTAATCTGATACAAAATCCGTTTTCACCGTTGGCTTAGTCGTGATTAAATCCATAAAATGAGATCCCATGTTAACATTTTTTGAATACTTTTTTTTCTTTCAGTAGTTACCAGATTATTATTACTAGCTTATCACATTATAATAACTTGGCTATCAGGTATCTGTACATCCATTTTATGTCAGTATAAGGTCGATAGATAATATTTTACGTGAAACGATATTATTTCTTGGGTCTTAGAAACACATAAACTCTTACTCAGTAGTTGTACATATCTTTATAGTGTGTAAAATCCTTAATAAATTATATGATAACCATGCATAATTATCATGATAGCTATCAATATAAATCTGGTAAATATAATGTTTAATCTGCTAACTGATGTGACGGGAAAATTTTCTCACACCAGATTGTAAATGTGTCACAAGTGATTTGAATCCATCTGGTAAAGATATATACTTATCTTGATAATTATTTGTGTTAATATGATAGCCATAGCACCGTTATCTGGTAGCTGGTATAAATTTTTTATTTTCATCTAAACATGTTAACAGTGGATTTAGTTTTGAAGCTCTCGTCGAGACGAATCTAACAGTACAAACGGATGCTTAATCAGAATAATAGTTTAAAAGATAAATTATTTTAGATTTCCAAATTTGGTAATTAATATGATTATGTCACCCAAACTAGTGCATGCATGCATGTGCTCTCCCTATAGGGGAAAAGCTACGCATGCATAAGACTGGGATGCGACGCTTCATGCTAGCTTTATATACACGAATTATGTGTGTGTCCACAAGTATATTCATTTTGGTGATTTCTTTTGAAATTCGTCAATTGTAACTTGTTAATTTGGGAGTGAAGTTTGTACTATTTTTTACAACTTTATCAAAAAAAATGTACTCCTTTAACCGTTTGACAAACTTTATCAAAAGAAATATTCGGAAGAGCCTTATATGACCACAGAACTTTATCTAAAAAAATATGACCACAGAAAATCCGATACACTTTCGTTGAGTTTTTTTTTAAATAATACGAATTTTAATTGGAAATTTGGATTCTAGCGCGCGGAGTCGGGGAATTCCAAAAATAGGTGTGTGGGTCGTGCCGATCGGCACGGCCCGTGCCGAAAAGTCCATGTCGGCTGGACCCAGGCCGACAGCTGCATGCGCCTGCACGCGCGCAGGCCCTGCCCCACCTTTCGGCATAACTGGCGTCGATCGGCACGGGTGGTGCCGATCTGGGCCTAGATAACCCCGCGCCGGCTCCTTTCTTCTTCCTCCTTCCTTTCTTCTTCTCCTTCGTCCTCCCGTTGCAGCAAGCTCTGTTCTTCCTCCCCCACGAATACTCTGCCAAATCTTGCCCAAATAATTAGTGTGAGCAGTTTAGATTGTTAGGAAAGGAGAGAGCAGGAGTAGGGCTTGAAGGATCTGTTCCTGAAGTAGATCTTCGTGGATTCGTTTTGAGAAGAAGAGGTGGAGTATTGGAAGCAATGGAGGCCAAAAAAGGTGGATGACAGTGGTGGGAGCTCGTGTTGGAGGAGGAGGTGTGGTGGTGGAGCAGTGGTGGCGGTAGATTGAGGCCGGGAACGGAAGAAACGGGCTTTCCACGCGTCAAGGGTAAACCCTAAGTAATCACTAGATGAATCTTGTTTAGTATTATGTATGAGTTAGTTGTAAATTTTTTATGTCGGTGGATGTGATAGTTGTAATGTACAAATAGTTTGTCGGTGGCTGTATGTTATGTTGTCGGTGGATGTCGGAAAAAAACGTTAGAAGTAGTTTAGATTTATGTTAAACGGATGCGTTAATATAGTTGTATAAATAATTTTGTCGGATGGATACGTTAAAAAGTTGTTATATAAATTACTTTGTCCGATGGATGCGTCAGTGGGTGGAGGGTGGTTAGTGTGGCGGTCGATATTTATGGGTGTATGTCGGTTCTTTGTTATTATTTGAGGACTATTAGTAATATTGGTAATATTTTGGATGGTCGCAATATTTTGTAGCGTATTATTTGACGGAATTAATTTGTTTAGGTAATGGAAGTCGTTGATTTTGTTGTGCACTTCGGCGCCGGTAATGTCCGTGTTACGGAGACTGGGGTTGATCTTAGTGAATTTAACAATATGGTGATGCAGTTGTCAGACCCAGAGAGAGCTAGAATAGCAGCAGTGCAGGAGTTTTTCACTGGAAATTTTGGGTATAATCCTAATATGTTTACGGTTAAGATTCAGTCAGTGTGGTGCAAATCCCGTACAAATATTTTTCGGGAGTTGTTACCGCTGGATCGAACTGGTCAGTGGATAGATTGGCTAGCATCATGCAAACGTCGAGGCACCAACCAGAAATCCTACTGATATTTTATCCGAAGCAGAACAATTTAGAACAAGGAGGCGGAGATTTTCAGCATGGAGAGACCAGTGATGCTACTCATTCAGAAAATGTGGACATTCCTGAACAGTATGAGCCATCACTCAGTGTTGAGTCGGAAGGGCCTCCGCCACTTGGAGAGGCTGATGCGGATGAGTATGAAGGTACTATGCAACAAGAGATGTTGGCTGAAGATGAGGATGGTGTTGCAGAAGATCTTGATTCAGGTGATGAAGATGTTGGAAATGAGGATGAGGTAGATAATGATGAAGAAGATAATGTTGGAGATGTGCCGCTTCCTGAGTCCTGGAATGTCGACACTTTGCCGATTCCTCACTCGTGGGATCTCGACAAGTCGAATATGACAGCTGTGGATGATGGATATCATCCGGCATGGGAGTACCGAAGGAAAAATGTAAGAATCGGAGTCCAATATAACACAAAGTAAGAGTTGAGGGAAGCCGTGATTGAGTGGGCATTGTCCACGCAAAGGGTTTTCCGTACTGAGGTGTCAAATAGTCGATATTTGACTATGAGCTGCATTAATATTGACTGTCCAGCAAGGGTGCATGCTCACGTACCGAAGTACGACGTGCTTTGGGTGGTTTGAGATGTCGTACCACACACATGTGAGATCTCTAGTACGGTGCCGAACCATCCAAACCTGTCTTCAACTCTCATTGCACGACTCTTGTTCAGTGAGATAGTGCGGAAGAAAGACATGACCGCGAGAAGCATTCAGTTGGCTGTTAAGAGTAGATGGAAAACTAAAATTCTTTACGAGAAGGCTTGGAGAGCGAAGCAGAAGGCTCTAGAAATGAGATTTGGGACATTTTATGATGCTTATGATAATGCTGTCAAAATGGTTTCCACGTTGAGAGAGCGAAATCCTGGTACAGAGGCAACCGTCCAACTAGTAAAAATTCCTGGGCATCCTCAGTTGGCTGTGTTTGGCAGGATGTTCTTCTCTTTCGCCATATGCATTGAAGCTTTTAAGTATTGCCGGCCAGTGTTGTGCATCGATGGCACATTTCTCACGGGCAAGTACAAGGGTGTTATACTTACCGCAATAGGTGTGGACGGCAACGGACAAATCGTTCCTGTTGCATTTGCCTTTGTTGAGAGTGAGAATTATGATAGCTGGTTATGGTTTCTGAGGCTGTTGAAAAGCGGTGTTGTGAAGGATAGGGCAAATGTATGTATTCTTCATGACAGGCATGCAGGTCTGTTGAAGGCAATCAGGAAACTAGAGCAGCCCGCCGATGATGAACAAACTCCGTGGACTGATGTGCAGAGTCGATGGTGCATGAGACATATGGGTGCTAATTTTTATTCTTGCTTCAAGAGTAAACGTCTTATGAATCTGTTTAAAAGACTTTGCAATGTGAATCAGCAACGGAAGTATGACTTTTTATGGCAGAGGCTGACCGAATTCACGCAGAACCAAGTGAAAGAAAGAAGAGCTGCACAGGCGACGGCAGTTGCTGCTCAGGTGGCGGCGGCACAAGCGGCAGTAGCCGAAGATTCAGAACCAGTTGGGTTGTGTGATTTGCCTAGAATTGATCCACCTGGCACAAAGAGGAAGAAAGGAGCACGCATCCGGAATTTGAAGAATGGATAGAGAAAGAACCGCCAGTGAAATGGTCTTTGTTGCACGATGCACATGGAGCGAGATATGGCATCATGACAACCAACCTTGCGGAGATATATAATTTTGTCCTTCGAGGTAACCGTGGTCTGCCACTTACAGCTCTCGTCGAGGGGATTATGCAGGGAACAATGAATTATTTCAGAGATAGACGTGTGGAAGCCGTGAATCATTGTCAGTGGTACCCTGGCACACCTTACAGTCGCAAGGTAAGAACATACATGGAGAAGAAGACACATAAGGCTCGGTTCCACAACGTGGTTCGAGTAGGTAATGAAGAAGCTAGGTATGAGGTGCGCCTGCCGACAGACAGATTTGGTGATAGCGTTCAGAGAACTCATGAGGTGTTCATTACTGACGGATATCCGCCAACTTGTGAGTGCACATGCAACAAACCCAGACTTCTTCACCTTCCATGCTCTCATGTGTTAGCAGTTTGTGGTCAGTTGGGCTTGCATGCAGCCACATTCGTGTCACCATATTACATGAAGGACGCACTGGTTCAAACATGGACCGGGGAAATGAGAGGTTTCCGAGTCGAAGGTAACTTCAACACGGTTGAAGAGGCTAATAGAGAAATCATTCCTCATCCAGCAAACATGCGGACTAGTTGAGGACGACGTCAGACACGGCGCATCCGGAATGATATGGATGAGTCTGAAGCAGGTGGTTCCACTCGTCAGTGCCTGCTATGCAATATGTTCGGCCACAAAGAGAAACATTGTACGAAATTCCCCCAAGGAGGCGCAACGGTTCGTGGCCGAGGCACCCGAGGAGGAAGGGTAAGAGCAAATCGTGGCTAGTATTGTGTTTTCAATCGTATTTGTAATAATTAAGTACAATGGGACGATGTTGTTTGTTGTAGGGTATCTGTTTTAATTCGTGGGCAGCCACATCTTCTGCGTACTCGGACACCATCGATTAACTGGGAGTTGCATCCTGATTGGATTGATCGGTACGTTGGACGTAATAATTTTATATATTGTTTACACTGCTTAGCTGCTTAGTGGACCGTTGGAGGCCGGAGACCCACACTTTTCACTTCCCGTGGGGGGAGATGGCACCGACTCTTCAGGATGTGTCATATTTGTTGGGACTCCCTTTGGCTGACGCAGTGCTTGGACCTGCAGATCCTCCCCCCGACTGGCATGAGGCCATGCATGCACGCTTCGCAGGCGTGCATCCTGAGAACCCCATGTTGCCTGAGCACAAGCATGGTGTACCGCTGAAGTGGCTTAACAAGTGACAGGTAAATGTTAATTATGTAGCGAGTTTACTTTCTCGGTGTATACTCCATGACTAACTTATTTAGTTTGCGCTTTCTAGGTACGGGCATACGGCATCCCGGTGGAGCACCTGACTCAGGAGCAGGTTACGCGGAGCCTCGAGGCGTACGTCATCTGGCTACTTGGCAAGGTGATGTTCACTGAGACTCATCAAGACACTATTACTGCTCGTTGGGTACCTATAGCACTAGAGATTGCAGCGGCACTTAACCAAGAAGACATAGAGCATCGGAGTTGGGGGTCTGCACTATTAGCTGCAACATACAAGGCTCTATGCACCGTGTGCACGAAGAACTCGGATAGCTCTTCGATACTGGGATGTCCTCTATTTCTGCAGCTCTGGTCTTGGGAGAGGTTCCCTGTCGGTAGACCCGACGTCGACGCGACCAGGCCCTGGGACTACAGACTGATAGATCACAACGCAGTTGATCTTCCCACATTTGGTAGTATGTGGGCATATAGAGAGGTACCCATTCTATACTCCATTACTTTGAAGTTAGGTTCTTCCAAATTTTAATGTTCAATTATTTATTACAATTATAATTGTTTGCAGAGACGATTTCAAGGTGATCAAGTGAGAAACTGCTACGTGATGTTCACTGAGTGGTTCGATCAACTGCCACATCACCAGGTTATATGGGAGCCATATCACGAGTCGCGGATGCATGCACGATACCCCGACGGGATTTCTTCTTTGTGCACCAGAGACCGTGCATACTGCATGACTACACGTCGGATTGTGTTCGACGTCTTGGTGGAGGAGATGTCCCAACACCGTGTTATGAGACAGTTTGGACTTCGCCAGTGGCCGGTGCCTCCTACTACAGCTACACTTCCTCAGCACGTGCACAAGTAAGAACTACAACTTGTATTTAAAATGTGGGGTACTATTGTTGTTCTAGTACGTACTTATGCTATGTGTGCATTTCGCAGGAAAGGACGGCAGGGAGAGAGATCGCTCGCTTCTTATATGCAGACGATCCTACCATACATACAAGAATGGGGGAGTGCGACGGATCCGGCAAATTTATGGCCCGCGGACGCACCCTTTGTGCTTCCTGATTTTGAGGAGTACCTCCGGACGTACAGGCTCGCCTGTCGCACTCGTTTGGTTACGAGTGCCGACCCTGTCGACCTTCCTGCGGCTGATATCACGGCCATGTACCCAACACAGGGAATCGGGGCTCGGGGAAACACAGCGGTAAGTGGTCTAGTTTCAGTACTCTACTACGCATTGTACGTACTACAGTAAAAACATATCTGACACTTGTTTTATATTTTACATGCCGACATCATAGCAGATATTCAGGCGGACGTCGATGCGTACTACCCGTCGTTGGTGCCCAGCACCAGTCGTGGTTCAAGCGTCTACAGGACAAGCTACGACGTGCTTATGGTGTGCTCGCATGCACCGATGCTGGGGACGTTGTTCCACGCCATGCACCCCCGCGTCCCCCACGGCACTCCTCGGCACGACTCTTAGGTGCCGCACAGGTATCACCACCCCGTGACACCACTCGTCGGCACGATCCACGCCCACGTTTTACACCTCAGCAGAGTCCTTGCATACGCCCCACAGATCACACATTTGCGTCTACCTCTCGCCAGCCCGACGCTATCGACCCTGGTCCATCCCAGCCACCTCTTTCACAGATTCCAGTGTATTTGTCGGGTCCTTCACAGCCAACTATGTTTATGCCGGCAACTTCACACTCTCCATTGTTTATGTCGGGTCCTGCACAGCCTCCACTCTTTATGCCGGGTAGTTCATCCTGGCAGGCACACACACCACCGTTCACCGGGATGCCATATTCGTACGGTTATGGGAGCGGACCACAGTTCGTTGGAGCATCACACCAGCCGCAGATGGCCAATGTTACGGGCCAGTACTCTCAGCAACTAATGCACGGAGGTTAGAATTTTTAATTTCTCGTACATATATAATTTATATCCAGACAACTCACACTAACATATTGTCTTGTGCAGGTGCATATCAGGTGTACAACTCTCCCCAGTACGACTTGGACACCACTCAGGCATACGCGCCTTCGCCACCGATGCCCACTCAGCAGACACCACCTCCGGAGACAGCCCAGCCAGACGACGAGCATGACGATGCGCCGTTGCAAGGACGCGGAATGCGGCAACACCAGGCTCCCACGCGTTTGTCACCTTCCGGCCCTCGGCGAAGGAGGACGCGGTACCGTCGTCAGGTCGACGAGGACTGATTCTTTTACGTATCAGAGACATATGTATGCTACTTTTCCATGTACCGTAAGACCTATGTATGAGACATATGTATGCTACTTCTTTCCCTTGAGGCGCGAAACAGTACAACTACTAATTAAGCGATAAGATACAACAAACCTCGATTACATACCGATCACACCACACAACAATAGGAAATGAAGGTACAACTACTAATTAATCGATACTCAAAGAAAGATACAACATAACTCAAATTAAGATTCTACCTATCTCCCATCAATGCAGACTGCACCATCAGCAGATTTAGCACCCTTGCCCTTTGACGATGATTCAGGCTTCTTACCCGCAGCCTTCCTCGATGTTTCTGCCTTCTTCTCCTTGCCCTTACGCACTGCTTCAGCCCGCTTTTCCTTTGACGACGGCATGAAATCGTCGTCATCATCGCTGGAGTATACCCAGAGAAATGAACGACCGTACCTCTCACGTATGTCTTGAGTCCGATGAATCGGCGCATTAGTAACATGCCTATCGAACTTATCCGCAAGCCTCAAGACTTCAGCACGGATTTGTTCTGGTGTCCTATACGGAAACCCATCTCGGCATAGCCTCGCCCCTAGCAAAGCGAGATGTCTCTCACTACCAACAATTTCTTCAAGTGGAATTTCCCTACCATCTACCTTCAAATAGGTGACAATCTTAGCTAGCTGCTCGGATGCGGCTATATGAAAGCCGGACACACACTTCTCACAAGGTACAATACAAACCATGCTGGCGCTCTTTGAGAGTACCCCGCTTAGCCTAGAGTGGTTTTTATAGGACATTTGAGGTGAAAACGGTCGCGAGAAATGGTGCCGGGCGGGAGGAACGGGCGGGAAACGGTGGCGGGAGAATTCTCGCGGGAAACGGTGGCGGGAGAATTTGGGCGGGAAACGGTGGCGGGAGAATTCTCGCGGGAAACGGTGGCGGGAGAATTTGGGCGGGAAACGGTGGCGGGAGAATTTGGGCGGGAAACGGTGGCGGGAGAATTTGGCCGGGAAACGGTGGCGGGAGAATTTGGGCGGGATACGGTGGCGGGAGAATTTGGGCGGGATACGGTGGCGGGAACAAATTCTGAGAACATTTCGGCACGGCCCATGCCGAAATGTGTTGGCACACGATAACTCACGCAGGGCCATGCATCCGTCGGCATGGCTATTGCCGACCAAAACGTTTCGGCACGACCCGTGCCGATCGGCACGGCCCATGCCGACCGCGCCCTATTTTTGATATTTACAGATTCCGCGCGCTAGATTCCAAATTTATAATAAAAATTCGTATTATTTAAAAAAAAAACTCCACTTTCGTTTCGGTGACGAAAGGGATCACCTCAAGTTATCAAGTCAAGAAATTAAGTTGCGTGCAGGTCCCGCATTGGCCCACACATCCACAATGACGCACGCGAGGACGTCGAAGCCGTAGCACTCCGCCACCACTTCAATAAAAAAGCCAACTTCGTCTGCATATATATAGTACCACACCAGCGGTAACTAGCCACAACAAGGCAACATCCATTTCAGCTCAGTCCACAGCAGAAGCACTAGACAACACAGCCTGAAAACAAAGATCAGCCGGCAATGTCGTCAGAGAAACAGGAGACGGCGGCCGTGCGCGTGCTGGGCAGGTGGCCGAGCCCGTTCATGATCCGGGTCCTGATAGCGCTGCGGCTCAAGGGGGTGGAGTACGAGCTCGTTGAGGAGGCCATGGGCAACAGGAGCGAGCTGCTTCTGGCGTCCAACCCCGTGCACAAGAAGATCCCCGTCCTCCTGCACCACGGGAGGCCGGTTTCCGAGTCCCTGATCATCGTCCAGTACGTGGACGAGGTCTGGGCCTCCCAGGGCCCGGCGATCCTCCCGTCCGACCCCTGCGCACGGGCCGACGAGCGGTTCTGGGGCCAGTACGTCGACGACACGTTTCCTCCGGCGATACGGGTCCTGAGAGGAAAGGTGGATGGAGACAAATTCGAAGCGGCGGCTCAGGTCGTGGCTGCTCTTCACCGCCTGGAAGAGGCCTTCGTCCAGTGCGGCGGCCAAGGGGAGGGTTACTTCGGCGGCGACAGCCTCGGGTACCTGGACATCGCGCTGGGGTCACAGGTCGGGTGGCTCAAGGCGGTGGAGAGGATGGAACCGCTCAGGCTCCTCGACGCCGCCAAGGTTCCTAACCTGGCGGCATGGGCGGATCGGTTCTGTGCTCACCCTGCCGTGGCGGAGGTGATGCCTGACACGGACAGGTACGTGGAGTTCAGCGTCAAGAACGACGGCGTTCTAAAGGCTGCTGATTCTACGTGAACGAAGAGTTGGTGCAAAATAAGGGCACGTTTGGTTCCTAGCATGAAATCCGGTCTCCTTATGTCTGATGAAGATATTTTTTCGGTAAGGGTCTAAATCTCCTACACAACACGAACCTCAAAGCACCAAAAAAAAAAAGAGATCCTAGGACAGGCTCCACTGATAAACTCTTCAAGAAAAACAAGGAAACCCCCCAACCCCGCGTCGTCCTCCCTGGGCGGCTCGGGGCAAGCCGAGAAACCCGCCGCCGGGGGCCCCTCACCACATCCCACGCTGCGCCGCCGCCGGAGGGGTGGCCGGCAAAGCCGCGCGCACCCCAAGGAAGGTGGCGGCCGGCGGTTTTTCCTCCTTCGAGCTCTCCCCGGCGAGGTTGCGGTGCGGGTTGGCGGCGGCTGCCGGCGGCGCGCGGTGGCGGAGGCTTGTGGGCGGCCGGGGCGGGGCGTCGTGGTGCAGGGCGGCGTGGGGAGGGCGCGCAGGTGGCGGCGCGTCGGCCGGTGCGGGCCGTCCAGGCCCGATCTGGGCCGGACGGGCTCGGCCGGTTTTTCTCTACGGCCCGTCTGGTGCTCGGCGTGGTGGACTGGGCGACGAGCGGGCTGGTGGTGCGCCTCCGGTGCGTGGCGAGGTGGCCTGGGTGACGAGCAGGCTGCTGGCTGGGGACAGGAGCTTTGCTCCACTTCTTCCGGTCGGAGCTTGCTCTCGGGGAGAAGGAAGCCGGGAGCGGCGACCTGCAGCGATGGCGGCGGCGTCAACACGCCCACGGGCCCGATCTGGGCCAGGCGGGTCTAGATCTGGGCCCTAGGGTTGATTGTTGTTGTGCTCGTGTGGCTGTCTGCTGCGGGCTGGATCTGAGGCGAGGTGGTTCCAGATCCAGATCTGCCGCCGGCTGCGCTGATGTGCCCACCCCCCGCGTCTGGACCGTCCTTACCCGCGTGTTGTTGCCGCGGTGCTGCTCGGCTTGCGACGGTGTCTTGGTCCAGGGCCGGAGGTTGTCTGGGCTGGGTAAGGCCGGACATAGTGTAGGGGCGCCTCCTTTTGGCGGCAGGGCCGTGCCCGTTGTAGTGCTGGTTTGACGCGCCGACCCCGGCTTAGATCTGGATCTTCGGATCCCATCTAGGTTTTAGGCGAGTCAGACTGAGTTCTCGATAGCACGGTCCTCTATGCTCTGGTGTCGGAGAGCAGCTCGGATCTGGGGCGGCAGCGCTAACGTCGTGCCTTCTGCAACGCGATGACGGGAACTTCACGGGCCTCGAGGGGCCCGGCCGGGTTTGCGGGCCTGGTGTGTTCCTGCTGTTGTGTCCGGTCGGTTACTGTCTTTGACAGTGGAGGTTGGTCCCTCCCGCGCGTCGGCGGTGTTGCGGCTCCTAGTCCCGGCTCTTCCTCTTCGGAGTGTAGGCCTTTCCTCTGTGTGCCGGGGTGAGACAGTGTGATCGGCTTCGCGATCGGAAGCTGGGTTGTGGGCGGTATGGTGGAGTGCTCTCGAGCGTCTGGGGTGTTGGAGGGGGGCGGGAGAAATCCTAGTCGACGTTGTCGACTCCGGCGCGGTGGCGCTTGCGGGTGTCGCCAGTCCTTCCTGGAGGGCGTTCGGTGCCCCTCCTCCTCTCCTCGTTGCGTACCGGGGGAAACTCTAGGCAACAGCGTCGTCATCGTCGCATCCCTTCCTGGAGGTGTTGATTGGTACCGACGTTCTGGAGCACTAGGAGCTTGGTGGCTGGCCTCCGGTGGGCGCTTCGGTTGTGGAGTTTGATTACTGTTGTCTTGCCATCGTTGTCGGCATTTTTCTTTTTCGTTTTTCTTTTTCTTTTTCTCTTCTCTTGTCTTTTGTGCGTTGTGCTGTCTGGCCCAGCAGCGGTCTCAAACGGTGTGGCTTTATTTATAAAGCGGGGCGAAAGCCTGTTTCGAGAGGGACAGGCTCCACTGAAACGCTATGAGCGTTTCCACTAGAATAGGCCAACGGAAGATGGGATGGGGCTTGCCTGTAGCCTCCCGCGTGCAACCATCCGTTCAACTTCGCGAACAGACGGCATCTACCGTCCTGCCTCCCCACGCCATCAATTGCCTTTTGTAAAATATAAAAATAAAATGAAAAACGGGAATACAGCCGCATCTGCCGCTGGTACGATTCCTTTCGAAAAGAACTGAGGAAGTTGAGCCATCCAGCGAGACCGCTGGCCAGGCTTCCGTTCCTTTGGCCACCCATTGCGTCCCGTTGATTCTCTTTGTTATGGGCAACCAAACAAACTGACAATGACGTTTTTTGCACCGTTTCAAACGGGATAGACCCTCTAGATGCAATAACGTGTGTTTGTTTTCGAATGGGAAAATCAGCTGCAGGCTACCAAACGCACCCTAAGTGAACGAACTGTAAGTGGAGAAGTGAGTGGATTTTTTTTCTTCTTTGGCTCCGGTCCTTCGCCGCTCCTGCCTTTTAGAAAAAACTAGAATTCGTATTTATGAGTTTGAACAAATTATGAAAAAAACTCAAATGCATCTATATAACGGTGTATCCCACAAACCTGCAAAAAATAATATAAAATACTTTGTATTCTAAGTTACACAAAAAAGACAAAACTATAGATATTTCTGTGCATAGTTTATATCTCTATATTTTAACATGCTCCACTGATACTATCGATCTGAGCGTTTTCAACTGGATAGGCCAGCGGGAGATGGGATGGTGCTTGCTTGTGACGAGGGTATAACTCGACAAGTCACAGGGTTGTGCACCCCGGGTTGATTGAGGGGGAGAGAGAAGAGCGTTGGTGATCACGACGGCAGACAAGCGGGGATTTTACCCAGGTTCAGACTCCCGGAGGATAACACCCTACCCCTACTTGTTTGTTATTGATGGCGATTTGCGATTACAATGGCGGCGAGATTGCGATCTCGCTAGGGTTTGTGGTGGTGGCTATTCGCTTGTCCTCTGGGACGAGCAACCCTCCTGACTTTATAGGTAGCCAGGTCTCGGGTGGTCGGTACCAATGGTTACAGATATGGCAGGTTATGAGACCTAACCGACTTGGACTAGGTTACACGGTACCCCGAGTGGGCCTTCTGTGGGCCTTCTCCAGCTTGGCGCGGCCCAGGTAGCCTCATCGTGGGCTAGTCGAAAGGTTGTCCCACGTCAGTAGCCCCCGAGTGCTTGGTCGAATCGTAGAGTCGGGCAAAGGACTTCTTCCTCCTGGGCGCGCCACCGGATTGCTTGTTCTTGAGTTCGCACTCGTTTTCTTCAGTCGAACAGGACACTCCCGATGGGAGTAATCTTCTGCAGTCGAACTACTTCTCCTTGGCCTTCGTGTGAAGCTTGCTTCTATTCGACCCGTGGGCTTACTTCCAGATGGATTCGGCTGTTTGAGCTTACTCGATTTTCTCTGCCACCCGAATGATTGTTTCGGGTTCTCGGATCAGCAGTCTATCCTACTTTGTTGTTTTTAGCTGTGAAGCTTACTACGGCGAATCGTTCAGTCGAGTTGTCGTGTTGTTTTACTTGTTCGGAGCCGTTGGCTTGATGACGTCACGGATGACGCTCCATTGCACGCCTCTGCGCCCGATTGGACGTGACGTAGCGGGGCCCACTGGCAGTCTCCGAACTGGGCGCGAAATTTTCACGGCACGATGATGACGCCTTGATTCCCGTGCGTAGTGGACGAAGTGGGCGGCGACGGTTGATTTCTCCGTGCGACACGTGGACGGCTGGATGTAGCTGCTCGGAACCGTTGCTCTATGGACGGCTGAGATGAATTTATTCGAGGCATAAGTACTGCGCTGCAGCGCAAGGGCATCATCTTCTCCAATCTTCCGCGCCTCCTTTCCTCTGCTCTCTACCATTCTCGCCACCATCCGAGCTCTGTGCTTTTTGTCCTCCCACCTGCTGTTGTCCTCCGGAGCCATGGGAAAGCCGAAGACCGCCGCTGGCACCACCGCCGCCGCCGCCGAAGCCGGGCTGATGAAGAAGCCCGACGGCGACTGGCAAAGGTCGTCGGTGAAGAAGGCGGAGCTTGAGCTCCTCCGCGCGCAGGGCCTCCTGCCACCATAGGACCAGGCCCAGGTACGCGCTCCCGGCAAAGAGGTGTACCCCGCACCCCGCGAGGGGGAACGCGTATGCTTCGTGGATTTCCTTCCGCTGTGGAAGTCGCTCTTCCTTGTTCGCAAGAATGTCGGGAAGAGCGGGTTGACATACCCCGTGGGCGGCTTCGGAATCCAGGTGCGCGGTGATACCGCGTACTTTCAGATGAAGAAGTCTGACTCCGTCCAGGGGTGGCGGAAGAAGTGGTTCTACAGCCAGTGGAACCAGGACGGCCTTGCGCAATTCGACGGCGAGCGCAGGCTGCTGAAGACTCGCGCCTGGTCGCACCCGCTCGCCGAGGAGGAGAAGGAGTCCGCAAGGTCGCTGCTGAGCCTGCTGCGCAACCTCACCAAGACTCTGGGGCGCGAGACGGGTGGCGTCTTCCTGATGGCCACCTTCTTCCGGCTTCGCGTTCAACCACTTGCTGCTCGGCCTCACCCGACGTGGGCGGTCGACGGCGCCGGGAACCAGCCACTCGACGACGAGGAGGTGGAGACCAAGGTGAGGGGCATCACCAACCTCCGAGCCGCGGACCTCTGCAACGTCAAATGCCCAGTCGCCGCGTACGGAGAAGCGAACCATGTTCCTGAAGTAAGTTCTTGACTTGTTCTCTTCGTTGCTTCGTTTCTTGATTTCCTGCTTCTTGATTCGACTTTTGTTTACTTGCTTCAGGTTCGATCTTTGCTGGTCAGCCTTCCTCCTCTCCCTGAAGACGGACCCGTTGACGAGTCGAAGATTGTGGAGGAGGAGGATGACGACGACCTCCCGTCTACTATCTCTCCCAACGAAGGGGTGGAAGATGATGACGACGAGAAGGAACCCGCATGGAAGAGGCAGAAGCGTCGAAGTGGCGGCGACTCTGCGACTGCTTCGTCGCCCGCGAGGGGTGCGAATGCTGATCTAGAGGAAGCCGTCGCGACGTCTTCGGGTGTGCGGTCTCCGGGCGTCTGGAACGAGCCACTGGCCGCTCCTCCTGTTAGCTCTGCACCACCACGCGTGTTCGCTCGGATGCCGTCTCTCTCCCTGAGGAGCGACGACGAATTCGAGACCATCAGGTGAGCTTCTTTCTGTCTTGTTTTTCCGAGTTGCACTTTGTAGTTCCAGTCTTCGAGTTGATCATTGTATTGTTTTTGTTCCAGCCGTCATTCTGGCGGTGTCAGCTCCCCTCGTCGTGAAGCGGAGCACACATCCGCCCCTTCGACGGAGCTGGTGACTCAGGTGGCCATCGAGGAGCGCACGCAGCCTGCTGGCCTCGCGTCGTCGAGCTGTGCTCCTCCTTCGGCTTCTGAAGATGTCGACCTCCTGGACCACGTAAGTCCTTTATGCTTGTACTTGTAGTCTTGCAATTTCATCGGGTGCGCGATCAGCGCTCCCGATGGGAGTAGCCCCCGAAGGTGTGGGTGACTTGTACAGTCGCCCGCAACTTTATGAATTTCTTGCTTGTGTTTCAGCCGTACTACCGCCAGCAGCTTGACGCAGCCGCGGCTTATGTTCGCCAGGAGAAGGACATGGACCAGCTGCGTGCTTCTCTGGACCAGGCTACTAGGCGGGTTGCTGAGTTGGGGCTGAAGCTCTAGGCTCAGGCTGAGCTTGAGAAAGCCCTGCATGAGTCTCAGTAGCACGAGCGAGTGCGGGCCGCCCAGGAGAAGACTCAAGTCGACCGCCTTCTCGCACTCGCCGGTACCCTTGGAGGTTAGTTTTCGGCTTTGGCGCCTACTTGTACTTACTTTTTTTTCTTGCTGACAGTTTGTATTTTTGCGCAGAGAGATGCGGTGGCGCTCCTCCGGAAGGTTCATCGAGTGACGAAGTTGATTTGGCGACCGCTGCCGGCTTCCTCGACTGCATCTGCGCGTATGCGTCTGATGCTCTGCAGAAGTCGACGGCCGCGCTGAAGAAGTCGACAGGGGCGCTCGCGACGGTGCACCGGAGCATCTTCCCGAGTGATGCACCACCGGCTGCCGTTGATGCTCTTGCCGCTCCGTTTGAGGACGACGCGACCACCCTCGTGGACTTCACCTGTGCGCAGACGGTACGCGGCTCCGAGCTCACCTTCCAGCTTCTCCTAGGCCATCAGGTTGTTGGCGACTTCAAGAAGGTTGTCAGCGGCTTCCCTCGAAGGCCTGATGGGCGGACGGCGTCCTTGAACGGGGTGAAGGTGCAGGCCACACAGCTAGCTATGAAGCTTGTGGCCACCTTTGAGAGGGCACTCGCCAAGGCGACTGAGGCGGCTGCTGCTTGGAAGAGTCGCTCCCGGTCGGAGTCCATGGCTTAGGGGTCTTGTAGTTTAGATTTCCAGTAGTCACGCGGCCTGTAATTTTGTATTTTGCCTGTAATGATTAATATTTTGTCGGGTCTGCTGGCCTTAAACAGTATTTCGTTTATGACTGGATTGATTGTTTCTTCCCACTATCTTTGTTTGTGCTGAGTAGTCGCATATCTGTATTGACTCTGCACATTCATGGCAGACTAACGTGCGCGGCAGCACTTCTTCTGCTTCTGCGGCTGGGCCGAGTGATGAGGGATCTTCTTCGGGTGCTCGCCGTCATCGAGCGACGCTAGCTCCTCCACGAAGCACGAACGACCAGCGGATAATCACGTACTTGAAGAATAAGGTGGCTGAGCTTGAGGCGACTCTGAAGAATACCGAGCTATTGTTGCATCGCTCCAGGTCGCATCCTACTGCAGAGTTCTCCCAGTGTGAGGATTTTTTGCTCGGGGAGATCGATCTGATCAGTCGACAGTTTCAAGGTTGGTATCCTTTGCGGCTGCTTTCTTTGTAAAAACTTGCTTGTTCTGACTTCTAGCTTGTGTATGCAGATGTGAACCCGGATTGGCAGGCTGAGCGGGATCGCGTAGAGGAGCGTGTTGCCCGGGAGGCATCTGGCGACTCCTATGAAGCTCGCCAATTCTGGGTGAATGAGTCGAGAGGGCGTATTCTTGCTCTTATGCTTGACCGGACTTGGCGCGCGGCTTTTCTTCTGGAGAATTGCCGGAAGACCCTCTGGCACATCCACCGTGTGTACTTCCCGCACAATGGGCAGCCGCACGGGCTGGCCGCCTTGCTGGAGAGGTTCCGCGAGGGTGATGCGCTGAAGGAGATCGTCCATGCCCAACTCGTCGCCGGGGCAAATGTGGCGCTGGCGTACGTCCGGCTGCACCGGCCGAACCTTCCGCAGGAGAGGTTGATGGGTGGACTGCCCAGGGACGTCGACTACGCCGATACCTTGGCTGCTGCGCGCCAGATGATCGAGCAGGTGCAGAAGCTGAGTGAGCGCCTTGTAGGCCCACTCGACGCGCCGAAGGACGAGACTGCAGATTAAGAGTAGCCTTCTTCTGCTGTACAGGGTTAGCTATAGGTGGCGAATATGCCAATGTAAATGACAATGTACGAGGTTAAAGGAGTTCTCGAGTAATGAGTGAAATTATTTGCATTACTATGCGAGTATCTGCTTCGGATTTGTCTTGTGTGGCGCAACCCCCCGAGTACCTTGGGTGACAGGCTAAGTCTGCGTTGTCAACCTGTGTGGCGCAGCACCCGAGTTCTTCAAGTGGCGTCCTAGGATTTTTCAAATGAGACCTGTATATCGCAGTCTCCGAGTGTACCGGGTGGCGACTTAGGGTTTAGGACTTGACCTGTATGGCGCAGCCCCCGAGCGGCTCGGGTGGCGGCCTAGGATTTTTTCAGTGAAGCCTGTATGGCGCAGCCCCCGAGTAATTCGAGTGGCGGCCTAGGGATTTTCAAGTGTGAACTGTGAGGTGCAGCTCCGAGTGCGTCGGGTGGCGACCTAGGATTTTTGACTTGACCTGTGCGGCGCAACTCCCGAGTAGGTCAGGTAGAGGCCAAGGATTTTTTGACTTGTGCCTGTGCGGCGCAGCCCCCGAGTGGTTCGAGTGGCGGCCTAGGCTTTTTCAAGCGTGATCTGTGAGGTGCAGCCCCCAAGTGCGTCGGGTGGCGACCTAGGATTTCTGACTTGACCTGTGCGGCGCAACTTCCGAGTAGATCGAGTAGAGGCCTAGGATTTTGCGAGTTGTGCCTCTATGGCGCAGTCCCCGAGTGATTCGAGTAGCGGCCTAGGCTTTTCTTTCAACCTGTGTCGTGGTGGTGTCACGGCAGATGCCATAGGATGGCTAATGTGTGGGGCCGATGGACGTTGGTGGATCCGGGGAGGGATAGCGAGCTGAAGAGCTCACACGGGGAGGATCACGGTGTGACCGAGATCTCCCAAGAACAAGAAACACGATCAACGCGCGAGGGAAAAGATCTAGCAAACACGAACAAAGGCACGAAGGCACACAACACACACACGATGTACCCAGGTTCGGGGCCCTCGTGAGGAGGTAACACCCCTACTCCATCCTTTCCTCTCAATATAAGTGTGGAACAAGGGCTACAACTTGCTCTTAGAGCCCTTGAGGTGAAGAACACAAAGAACTAGATGAACTCGAGGGAGGATGAAATAAATGCTCTAGGAGTAAATGAGACTATAGTTTTGGCTCCCAAGTTGGTCTCTCCCTCACAGGAGCAGTTATGGCGCCTTTTATAGAGTTCCGGCAAGGAGGGCCGGAAACCCTAATCCGGCTTGGCCCCACCGGACAGGCCTAACCGTTATGTCGACACCGGCTAGTGCAACCTAGTTGCCGCGCTATCCGGCGTAGCCCCTTCGTCATCATTCCGGCAAGGACGACAAGCGCCGTCCTGGAACATCATTGCCCCCCTGTCAGAGACAGGACATGTCTTTGCCCATCCCGGATAGCCTTTTCCGGATTGCCGGGCTAGGCACGTCCAGTCTTGTCGTACCGTTGTCGTACCGGCTGACGCGCTCCCTTGTCAGGCGGGAGGTGACCATGCTTCCGTGTCAGGCGGGAGGTGACCATGCTTCCGTGTCAGGCGGAATGGTACTCCCCCCCGCATCAGGCGGGAAAGCCTGCTGCAGACCGTTGACGGCCTACCGGGATCCCTCATGCCGGTCACCTTCTTGCTCGACCCTGCGAGTCCTTCCTGCACAAGTCCAGTAACCTGATAGGACCGAGATAAACGTTCCGGTTAGCACTTACCCGGATTGCGTATTCGGTAAGCCCGAGTACTTCTCCTTCCGGGAGTCTTCTCGGAGCCACAAGGTCCGAGGTCTCTCCCGGATGCATCCGAGTTCCTCTTAGGATGAGTATCTCTAGGCCTAGCGTCCCGAAGATGTCTTAGCCTACCAGCAAAGACATCTTCGAGAAGCTAGTTCTTAGAGGAACCACCCGCTGATGCTTGTGCTGTTATGAGGGCTCGGGGTGGCTATTTATAGCCGCCAGAGATGACCCTTGCGTCTGCCAGGAGGCGCCTTGCACTCTACCAGCTCCGAAAGGTGAAGTTGCCCCTTCAGCGCACTAGGGGGTGGCCCTTGCTCTCGCCAGAGGTCAAGCACTATCGCCACACTGTCGAATTGCGCCGGGATCTGCCCTACCCGGGGGGCAGCCCCCCGACACTAGTCCCCGAAGCTGGTGCTGCGCAGCGACCCCGGATGATGTGCGGGATCAGCTTTAATAACAACAATTACCCCAGGAAACATGAGACGATCCTTTGACTTGATCTCGAGATAAGTTTTACCGAGATCCCCGCACCGAGATCCTTTCGACCGGAAGGCTATGATCCTAACCGGATAGTGCCACGTCAGTGAATATTATCGTTGGCGCCGAATTGAATTCCAGATCTTGAGCTGGGTCCCACCCGAGGTCTTGTCAAGTAGAAACGCACTCGAGTGCTTCTGACCGAGCACGCCGTTGCTCGGGTTCGTGCGCCGGGAGCCGCAGCCGATCCGAAGTCCAACCGTTGGGGCTCTGTGGTCCCCGGTGTGGCCGGATCGGGCGCTCCTGGGGATGCCACGTGCCGCGCGGCACAAAACTGATCCCACCCACGATCGGAGAGATCGTGGGCGGGAAATTCGGAAACTGCTCCGGATCCCCCCCATAAATAGGGGACCGGAACGGTCACTTCTTCCTCTTCCCCAACTTCTCATTTCTCCCACCACCGTCTCGAGCACCTCGCCGTCGCCGCGCCCGGAGCTCAAGCACCGCCGTTCCCGCTGGTCGCCGGAGCTCTTCGCCTCCACCATCGGGTCGCGCTATTCTCGCTCGTCACCGGCCTCACTTCCTCCGGTGAGTTCTTCCACCCGCTTCGGTGAACTTCACCACGGTGACGATGCTTCGCGCTCGGCCGTGAAACCACGCCACCGCGGGTTGCGCATCCGCCGGCGAGCACGAGCCGCGCGGCGTTGACGAAGATGCGTTCCACACTTTACCTTCCGTTTGCATTAGGCCACCTTCGTATCTTGCCCGAGCATATTTGCGTCGATTAAGTTTCGATTTATTCGCGCGCGGTAGATCTTATTTGCTAGGAATCCGGTTGCTTTTAGGAGTTTGCGATCCGGAGTCTTAGCTTCCGGTAGACTAACTTGACTAACCGCCGTTCCGCCTGCAGAATAGCCTGGACACCTCCGTAGGTCCTTCAGACATGGCTGAAGAGAGTGTTCGGGGGTGTTGGGATGGGTCCGAGACCATCCAGAAGGATCTCGACTGGATATACCGGACTCACCGGATTCCGCCAGAAGTCGAGAGTCGACTTCCGGAGGACGAGGTCCAACCGGAACCCCAACCCGGGGAATACGTTGTATTCCTCACGCATTTCGAGCGTGGGTTCGGGCTTCCGGCTAGCCCCTTCTTCCGCGACTTCCTCGACACCTACGGCCTCCAACCTCATCATCTCCCAGCCAACGCAATTATGATGCTGTCGGTCTTCACCACCTACGCGGAAGCGTATCTTGGCGTGTGGCCTTTCTTGGACCTCTGGGCCAAGTACTTCATCCTCCGCCGCCAAGTCATCCCCAATCCGGATAAGAAGGTCAAAGACTTAGTCGACTGCGGGGCGGCCACTATAATTCCCCACGCTGACTCCGGATTCCCCAAAGTCGAGGGGCTAGAATCCTGCCAGAAGTGGCAGCGTAGCTTCTTCTACGTGAAGAACCGGGAGGTTTCGAGAGATGGTCCGGGATCCTCGAACCCGGATTTCATCAATCTGCCGGAGTTCGCCATTGGTCCTCCCCGCGAATTCGACCTCTGGAACCGGCTCCCGGATACCGAGGAGGTCAGATGCATGCACGACGTCCTCAACGTGCTGACGGATAAGATGACTGGCGACGATCTCCTGCGCTGCTTTATCATTCGCCGCGTATGCCCTCTACAGACCCGAGTGCACAAGATGTGCCATATGGACGGGATGTTAGATCCCACCAGGACCAGCATCTTCGGGTTGGACCATTCCGCAGTCGCCCGGCGTGTTTGAGCTATTGCTCGAACGAAGATGCCGGATGACTACACTTGGGGTCTCGTCGGGGGTTCCCGGAAAAAACCACTGCGGCAGGTGCTTGTGTTTGTCTTTCGCCAACTCACATTTGCACCTGGATTCTGCTGGAAACCGACATGGTTATCATGCAATGATTTGTTCGTGCAGTTATTCGAGCGGCAGACCGAAGAGGACGCGATGCATGCCGGTGGGAAGTTCGTGCCGAACGTCCCCGCACCGGATAAGATGCCGAGAGAGGATCCCGACGGCGAGGAACACCTTTCCCTTCCTCTAGCTCGTGCCGCTGCTTCGGGTAACCCTTCAACCTTAGAGGCTATTTCTGTTTCCTCAGATGATGAGGATGAGATTGATTGTCAAATACTCGATGTGATTGACGCTCTTCCCCTCAACTGGGCTTCGCCAGTGGCTCCGAAACCCACGGCCGTGACGAAGCGCGCTGAGACCCGGAAGCGTGCGGCTTCCGACACCACCCCTGCCGGTGCATCCGACATCACCCCCAAGAAGAGCAGGCCGAACAAGCAAACGGCCGAGAAGCCTCCACACCGAAGGAGAGGTCCTCCCACCGTCGATTCTGGGTAAGATCTTTTTGCTTCGAATTACATGGTTTTGTCTTCTCCCGAAGTTTTTTCTGATATACTTCTTTCAGAGATGCACTCGACATCCCGGCATCCGCGGCTTCCCAACCTCCGGGATCCCGTACTCCTAGCCCGCCTCGGGCTGCTCCTTCTCCATCTCGGCCTTCCGCACGAGAGAGCGAGCATCCTGCTCCTGGTGCCGCGCAGACTGCCGCTGCGACTCCGGATGCTCGTCCCGTGGTGGACGAGATTCCGGCCCAGGCTACCGCCGCATCGGAAGACATCTTCCTTCCGGACAGCCCGCGCAGGGTGCCTAGACGGACATCGCAAGTCCTCCTCAGCAGGTCGTGCCGGGAGCCTCCTCCCGGCAGGCCCCGGGCAAGCTTCCTCCGCCGAAACAGCCCACGGCCCCTTCCCGGCAATCCGACCATCCTGCCGGGAAATCACGCAGCAAGGCCGCCGGGAAGAAAACAGCCTCCGGCAAACCTACTGCTCCTCCGACATCTTCGGCCCAAGACTTGGCCCTAAGCACGGGTAAGTTTTTGCGATTACCACCACCTCCTGCCGAGATCCCCACTGCCGCCCTGTAGATGCTGCGAGCAACCGTAAGCTCCTTTATGCCTTCAGGATCCCGGGAGGTTGTTGCTGCTAGCGCGCCTGGCGGTTCCGGCGTGCGTGTTGTTGAAGAATACAACAAAGCCTGGATTGCCGCCGATGCCTCCGAGATCGTGGAGGACTTGCACGCTGCCGGCCCTAGCCGCAGCGCCCAAGCTCTACATGCTCTCCAGGTGGCCGCGCTGGACGTTACTCGGGTGGTCGAAGTAAGTTTGTTGCCTTTACCTTTTCCAAAATTTAATTGTTCCATCCCCACTAGTCCCCGAGATTGGTGCTTAGTGCTCTAGATTCCACCGAATAGCAGACCACTAGGCTCCAATCTTTAGAAAATTTCACAAGACTTTGAACACGAGTCCCCGAGATTGGTGCTTAGTGCTCTAGATTCCACCGAATAGCTGACCACTAGGCTCCAATCTTTAGAAAATTTCACAAGACTTTGAACACGAGTCCCCGAGATCCTCCCTACTGGGTAGTTTTAGCTGACACAGATCCCGGAACACACCGAGTCCCCGGGATCCTTCCCGAGATTGACATTGTTCTCCCTGTTTGGATCCAGGATTGCGCCAAGAAACGCGGCAGCATCTTCCACCGGCTTCTTGCTGACTTTGGTCAGTCCAAGAAGTGCGAGGGGCGCCTCCGGGAGGAGCGGGATGTCGCCCGCAAAGTCTCGGTGGAACAAAAGTCTGCGCTCGCCGCGACCCAGTCCGAGATCACGCGGCTAAGCGCCGAGCTCGAGAAGGCCAAACTTGCCGCGACCGACATGAAGACGCGCTTCATGGAGGCGTCGAAGAAGCAGAAGGAGACCTTGGATCAATCCGAGGAGCGCGCGCACCACGCCGAGACCGGGCTGGCGCTTCTCCGGTCACATGCCGATACCTGGCTCTCTGAGCTAACCGGGTTGAACCGGGATCTGAACAGTAAGTTTACCGACATCCTTTTCTCCTGCTCTTTTTCTTTACTGCTACCATCCTCATGACCTAGTCGTTTGACAGCTCTTCTTTTTAAAGGGCAATTCGAGCATTCCCGCGACGCTGCCAATCTTGCAGTCGCTGCCGCCCGAGAGAAGCGTGTCGGGAAGGGCCCTGTCTCGGACTCCTGGGACATTGAGGATCACCTCACTGCCCTGAAGGCCCGGATAGTGCCTCTCCGGTCGATCGGGACCGAGTTGATCAGCGCGGCGGTCCATGTCCATCGAGCACTATGGCCAGGCGTCAGCACTACCCTCTCGGTCAGCGAATTGGCGACTGCGCTCCGAGCTGCCGGGAAGCGTCTCCATGCTTGGAAGCGCTCCGGTGCGCGGGCTGGCGCCGATCAAGTTTTGACGCATGTGCTTAGTTGGTACGAGGGTCTCGACCTTGATGTGGTCCAGCGCCTGCGCACCATCTCGCCGTGGTGCACCGACCCGGCCAAGGTCCAGCGGCGCCAAGAGGTGGCGCATCGCATCGCCTCTTGGTCCGACATCGGCGTCTTCACCACCAGCCTCGTCACTTCTGACTCCGAGTCAGATTATGAAGACGATGGTGAAACCGGTGCAACCGGTGACGCGGACGCCGAGATCCTGGAGGAAGACGATGCCGCTTCCGGTGCCGTCACCGAGACCGTGGTCTCCCGGGATGCTTCAACTCCATCGCCACCCAAGGCCTCTCAGGCCGAGGCGCACCCGGATGCTCCGAGTACCGCTGCCGGCGCGGAAGAGACTGTCACCGCCGTTCTTGCTGCTGCTACCGCCGAGAAGCCGGCTTCCCCTATCCCCTAGAAACACTTAAGTGTAGAATCGGTAAATCCCCGGGATGCCGGGTGCAAGATGTAATATATACTCTTTAAATTCATCTTTCACACTATGTTATATATAAAAAACGAGCTATGTTGGTTTACTCTGCAACGAGTCCCCGAGTTCATTTCCATGTCTACCGTACTTAGGCAATCACTGCTCTTGTCTACCATTTCGGCGTTCGACAGTCGAGTCACAAAATTTCATGCACTGCATACATTACTTATGAATATCCGAGTTCTAGTTAGACGAATTCCCGACATAAAAATAACCGGGTTAGTAAAACAGATATGCCGGATAAGTTCCTGCTCCGAGTCCCCGAGACCGTTTTCGTGTTCCCCACATTTGATGGTCTTTGCTCTTGACTACCATTTCGGCGTTCGTCAGTCGAGTCACAAGATTATTTCACATGACATACATTACTTTGACTTGAGAATCGATCTCGGAACTTTCCCGGCATATAGAGAACATAAAGAAGGTATCAGGCAGTCCCCGGGTTCCTTCCCGGGATGCCGACATGAAATAATAAATAAATGGAACAAAGTAAATGGGCACACAACGAGGCAGTCCCCGGGTTCCTCCCGGGGTGCCGAACTTTCATTAATAGATAAAAATCGAAATACAACATACAATGTGCCCTTTACGTGTAAAAGGTCGAAGCAGGGCTACATTCCATGGACGCTTGGTTTCCTCACCGGATTTGTCCATTACACCTTTCCTAGCCTCCTGTGCATCTACAAGGTAATAAGAATCATTGTGCAATGCCCTGCTTATCACAAAAGGTCCCTCCCATGGAGCTGACAGCTTATGCATTCCGACCGTGCGTTGGATGAGCCTCAACACAAGATCTCCTTCTCGGAACACTCTCGGGTGCACCTTCCGGCTATGATAGCGACGGAGATTTTGGTGATAAATTGCAGATTGGGATAATGCCAATTCTCTTGCTTCTTCAAGTAAGTCAACATCATCTTCTCGGGCCTCTTTCGCCTCGGTCTCGGTGAACATTGTCACTCTCGGAGAATCATATTGTATGTCGGTCGGGAGTACTACTCGGCACCATACACCATGAAGAATGGCGTATACCCGGTAGATCTATTCGGTGTGGTCCGGAGACCCCATAATACTGCCGGTAACTCCTCTATCCAGCACCCCGGAGTTCTCAACAGTGGTTCGATCAAGCGGGCTTTGATGCCGGCCAAGACCAATGCATTTGCTCTTTCAACTTGCCCGTTTGCTTTCGGGTGTGCAACTGATGCTACATCCAACCGGATTCCCTTCTCAGCACAAAATCGAGCGAATTCCCCCGCGGCAAAATTGGTGCCATTATCCGTGATGATGCTGTGCGGGTATCCGTACCTCAAGATGATGTCTTTCAGGAATTGCACGGCGGTGTGTCCGTCACACTTCCGGATTGGCTTGACCTCTATCCACTTGGTGAACTTGTCCACCATGACAAGTATGTGTGTCATATTGCCTCTTGCCGGCTTGAACTGCCCGACCATGTCCAAACACCATACTGCGAATGGCCAAGTGATAGGGATTGTCTTCAGTGCCGATGCCGGCATATGTATTCGGTGAGCAAACCTCTAGCATCCTCCACATTTACGGACAATGTCTTCTGCCTGCTGTAACGCAGTAGGCCAGTAGAACCCATGCCGGAACACTTTCGCCACCAAGGCCCGGGATGATGCATGATGTCCACATTCCCCCTGATGTATTTCCAGCAGCATGTCTTGTCCTTCTTCCGGTTCCACACACCTCTGGAGTACCTCGGTGACACTCATCTTATATAGCTCTTGATTGATGACGGTGTACGCTTTTGACCTTCGCACTATCTGCCGGGCTTCCACTTCGTTCTCCGGGAGGGTTCCTTCCAAGATGTAAACCATAATGGGTTGTGCCCATCCCGGGACAGGTCGAACCGGGAACATGGGAATATCTATGTTCATTGGTTCTGCCGACATCACCTCCATCATCATATTTCTTTGCCTCTCTGAGCACTGTGGTGCAGTCCCCGGGTTCGATGCGATGCTCCCGACTTCCACTTCCATGGGTACAGCTTCCGAACCAGGCTCCTTGGGGATGAAGATAGAATCTGAATCGGGTGAGGGCTGAATAGATGGCTTCCTCAAGTGTTCGAGAGCGATCCCGGGAGGGATGGCGTCTCGAGATGACCCCAGCTTGGACAATACATCCGCTGCCTCGTTTTCTCCTCTAGGTATGTGCTTGAACTCGCATCCCTCGAAAAATCCGGATATTTTCTGCACATGAAACCGATACAAGGCCATGTTGGCATCCAGTGCATCCCAGTTCCCCGACACCTGCTGCACCACGAGGTCAGAATCGCCGAAACACTCTATCCAGCAAATGCCGGTCTCCTTGGCGACATTCAGTCCATGAACCAAGGCCTCGTACTCAGCGACATTGTTAGATGCCCGGAAATGAATTTGCAGGATATACTTCAGCACATCTTGTTTTGGTGAGGTGAGAACCACTTGAAGGGGATATGCCCTAGAGGAAAATAAATAAGTAGTATTTATTGCATTATCTCATAAGTTTATAATAGGTTTGTGTATTATGCTATAACTGTATTAATCGGAATTATTAATACACGTGTGATACATAGACAACCAGGTCCCTAGCAAGCCTCTATTTGAGCTAGTCCATTGGGCAACAGTTGATCGAGATTCTCGATCAAGGACAATGACGTCGGTTGACAATGGGGTCATCTTGTTAGTTGAATAAGGTGGTGGACATACGCAAAGTATTGCAATAAGATCGTATTACGATGTTTGTCATTTGCAATAGATAAGAGTGTGGTAGCTTATTCCTTAGACCGTGAGACCGTACTTATTGTTGCTTCGTAGGAGTACTTTGAGAGCATCAAACGTTGTGTCTTATATAGCATGACAATAACGGTGTCCATCTTGGGTATTCCGAAAGAGCATCAAGACGTAAGGATCAAGAGCGGGATTTGTTCATTCTTGTAATGGAAAGATACTCTGGGCCCACTCGGTGATATTGCATCTATATAGCTGCGCAGCTTGTGACTAGGTCATGGAGATGTAATATCGCAGACGAGTTAATAACCTTCGTCGGTAACGAGATACAGCAAAGGCATCGGTGTGTCTACGATCATATCTCGGACAAGGTAGTATCGCAGAGACAAAGGGAATGAATATCATACTTATGGTTCAACGACGATATTCGTGGAATGCACAGGGGTCGTCATATATTTCCAGATATCCCTGACGGTCATTGGTGAGCGGAGTGTCTCGACCATGTCTGGAGTGTTCCCGAACCGTAGCGTAACAAACTTAAGGTCTTAGCGACGCTAGGAGATAAGTTCTGGAATTTTATAGGTTTTTGTTGGAGAGAAAGAAATGATCCGGAAAGAGTTCCGGTGGTCCGGAAGGAGTTCCGGGGAGCTATGGAATGGTTCCGATAATGTCCGAAAGTTGTTCGGGTGGTTCCGAAATAGTTTCGGAGTCATGGGATATTGAATTATATATAAATATATTAATTATGAATTAATGGGATTTTTATATTAATTTAATATTAATTAAATAAAGGAAAAATGGGGCTCTCACCTAAATGGGCCCTGAGAGGGCCCAAGAAGGGGGAGCCGCACCCCACAAGGGGGGGTGGGCCCCATGGGGGTTCGGCCGGCCCATGGTGGGGCGCACCAACCCCCCCAACCTTTAGTCCCACATGGGGGAGACAAGGGGTTTGCACACCCCCTTCCCCCTTTATATAGCAAGGCATATTAATTGATTTAATTCATAGGAAATTCAATTAATTCCCAATTTCTCTCTCGATCTCGTGGTTCCCAAGTCGGAGCCGCGCCGAGCT
Source organism: Poa annua (assembly GCA_026929855.1). Lineage (NCBI taxonomy): Eukaryota > Viridiplantae > Streptophyta > Magnoliopsida > Poales > Poaceae > Poa > Poa annua. The sequence goes on along the minus strand of CM049431.1, from coordinate 68,428,270 downwards.
AAGGAAAGGGGAATCTCTCCACCTAAGCCATACCGCAGAGCGCCGTTGCTCTGCGGGATTCCAGATAAGATCTACTCCTGCGATTTCAGCTGGATCTGAATGACCGGGAGTCGTCGCTAGGCTCCGTATGTTTGCGAGTGCTCGGAGGCTACTGTATTGAGGAGCTTGGGCGACATCGTCTCGCCCCCTGCAGCCGCCGCGCCTCCCCCCTCTGCTGCCGGCGCACCAGCCCCGGTGCTGGCGCTCTGCCTTCTTCCGCCCGACGCCCGTCGACGCAGATCATCGTCGACACCCCGGCGTCATCGACTCCGACGTCGCGACAAGTTCTCCGCGACCTCGAGGTCGGCTACGTACGACTTCATCGTCAACGCTTGTGCGGGAGCGTAATCCCCGCTATCGGTCTACATGGAGGTAATGTAACCCGTTCCGCCACCGTTATCGCATGTACTAGATAGATAGATCCTGGCTAGTTAGGGTTTCGTTCGCTAGAAAATTATTGTTTTCTGCCCCGTAACCCCTTCAGTGGTATCAGAGCCGATCTATGCGTAGTACTGCTGGTACGGTTAGAACTCATGTTGAATGAGGACGTCTTTCTTATATTTGCTACCCTCTAGCGTGCACTTGCGATGCCTTCGGTATTGAGTTGATGAAGCGGCCCGGACCGACTTTACGCGTACGCTTACGCGAGACTGGTTCCACTACTGACATACGGCTTGCACCGTATCTGTGGCTGGCGGGTGCCTGTTTCTCTCTCTCTAGTCGGCAAAGCATTTTCAATGGAGGGCCCGAAAGGGATGCTTAAACATGCAATTATACGATTGACGTTGTGGTACAAAGTTCGTAGGTAGGGAAGCGATTCTCTTACGAATAAGCCTATATGCCACGTAAAACTTGCAAAACTAAATAAAGCTAGAGGCGTCTAACTTTGCTTTGCAGAGGCGTTATTTTATGTGACATGGTTACGGTAAGTTTTGATATTACTCGTACTGTCGGAGGCAATGGAGGGCTCTGTAGACTCGGAGCCATGCCGGGGCGCCGGGGGCCAGGCACATGGCGCCATGAAGGTCCAGGCGCATCGACCATGTCACATCGCACTTCATTGCATCATTATTGTGTGCGGTTGTGTGTGCATCCTATTGATTGCTTATATGCTAGATATACAACGGTAGCATCATGAATAGGATGATCCCTAACAAAATACCAAAATTGTGTTCTCCCTCGTTGCGCACCACCAAGAAAGTTCTACGTTATGAGGCAGGCCGTGATGATCGGGTGTCACACATCTCGTCGTTCGCATACAGTGGGTGTAAGCCATGTTGCACGCGCAGATCTTCGAGGTTTGATTGGCGAGCCTAGCATACTCAGAGGTATGGCCTCGGAACACGGGAAGATCGAAAGATCGAGCACGAGTCATAGAGTTGTTATGATCGACATTTTATGTCCACCTTTGAAGCTGTGCTGCCGGCCGTGATGATCGGGGGTGGTGTAGTGGATGGGGGTCGTGTCATCGCCACTATTATTTTAGGGATAATAATCTTGGTGTGGTGTGTTTTTGATAATGAGATTATAGGACTAAAACTCACCTATATATTATAAACTTATCTTACCTCTTTTGCGATCACACCTGGAGACTACGGAACTACGCTTCGGTTACTTCTTCAAGAGCTCGGATTCTACCTTAGAAGCCGACGGGTCCAACTTCATCAGCTGGTGCATTGGTTTTAGAAACATTCTCCAAACATAACAAACATCCTATATGTGCTAGAACATTAGTTAGGAGTTAGACCAGATGATTCTGATAGCAAGGAGCAAGATGATGAGTTCCGTAAGCATCATGACATGTTCATGGAAGTGACGATCGTCATGAGCATATGCCTAGCACCTGAGTTGAAAGTTGTTTCAACACATGGAGCCATATGTCGTGATTAATGCGATCAGAGGTCACTTCAAAGATGAATTGAGTCTTGAGCAGTTCAGACAGCTTAGAAAGTTCCGGACCATTCACATGGGGAGCATACCTGTCTGGAGACTCAGTTGAAGAAGTGGTGTGACATCTACTTCAGGCTTACGAATATCTACGATTTCTAGATAGCGAACTCCAGTGCAATAGAGATTGTGCTTTACCTCCTAGCTGTGAATAGCATGTGCGTGAATATGCTATAGAGACACGGTGAGCTTCTTCACGTTCGTGAACAAGTTCAAATCTCTAAAAGTTGATTCATCGAAAAAGAGTTCTTCGACGCTATGGATATATTTGATATACGAAGATATAAATGTATTCTTCTCATACTTGATGAAAAGTGTTTGATAATTGTTCTGTTTATGAAACAGTCCCTGATTATCACAAGTATGTGGCGAAGGGTGACGTGACAGTGCACAAGTGATGGCAAGTCAATGGCCAGTAGTGCTCACGCCCTCGAGATATCATATTAGTTATCATCAATAGTTTTTGATAAGACATTTTGTAATAGTGAGAATGTGGTCTAGTTTGGTGTCTTGAATGTTACAAGACATAATTATTCATATAGAACACATCAGTTGTTTTATGTTATGGAACAAAGCAGTTGTTTCATGTTATGAGTAATTTTCATCACATCTCAATTACATTATGCGTATGATATACATTTATAATAGCGGGAATGATAAAATTATGTGTCCAAAGAACAAACACCATCGAATTTAGTCATAGAGGCAATGAAAGAAGTAATGGATATTTTTTGGTCCATTTAAGTATTTCGAGTGCCAAAATTGATTAAGTTTGAAATGCAGTATTGAAGTTGCAATACTAGAGGAAATTGATTGAGGGTCATTTTTAATGATTAATCAATGGTGTTATTGCATGATCCGAATTCCTCCATGACTTTGGCAAATAGGAGTATTTGCCCGATGAATTGTGGAGTCTGAGATTAATTTGATAATAGATCAAATGGGGTTTTTCAGGAAAAGGATTTGTGAACATTGTATTCACAGAATTCGATCAAAGGACAGTATTTTTGAATTATGTTTTCAACACAAGAGACTTGTGGAAATTTGCTTCACAAAATTATAATGTCATATATAGTGATATGTGGGGAATTATAATCATGCTCTATTTTAAATAAAGTGTGGCCTGTCAGAATCAGTCTTAGAATCTCCTAATACATTCGAAACATTATAGTCGATGTCCACTTTAGAAAATAGATATATTTCTCAACGAGAATTCGTAGGATCGACAGTAGTGTCGACATGTATATGATTATGCGATAATTCGGAATATACATGAGTAGTTCTTTGTAGATTGCTCGCATTGGATGAGAGTGTATTCCAAAACCAATTAGAAACAAAGTTCAGTTTGTTGTCTATGTAATTCCGAGAAAAGATGACTTTTCGAATTATGGTTTATGGATTGAAAATTAGAAGTTTGGAATAAAGTGTCAGACTTATGTTGGAAGATGTTCCAAAGAGTATATGTCTGCTAATGAAAGTTTGGTGATTAAGAGTGAGGGAGACTGGAAAATTGTTTTCTGCTTGCAATCCTCTTCATAAAGATCATAATATTTTCATAAAAGAAACTTCTAAATAAAGTGTTGTTATATTTAATATTGCTGTCAGGTCACAGCATTGTATTAAGTATTTCAGATCTTGTTGACAGATCAAGGTGCACTTTATGAATACAAAGAAAGTTCAGAAAATATCGGAATACGAACAAAGGCTTTTTGAGCCTGGAAATCCAAAGTTGCATTTGAAAGGATTAAGAGAGTAATTGTTGCTGCAATTCTTATTAGAGGAATAAGATTGTTTAATCGTCATATAAGGTGTTATATGAGAAATGTGACTATAAGAAAGACGCGGTAGCATGTCTTGTCAAGAAATGTGTCTTGGACAAAATCAAATTTGTTGACTACATTTATGTAGACATGCTTGAAGTCTGAGGGATTTGTATTAATGTAATACTGTAGTTTGTATTAAATTCGAATTGATAGCAGATCAATGATTTTGTTTTGACCAAAATGTCGATTTAAGTGGGAGTCATAGTTGGTTCACTCAGGTGAAATATGTGAAGAACATATTTTTGAGTGGGAGCTCAGGAACTCAAATATGTGGATGACACGTTTTTGAGTGGGAGCTCGTGTTATCAAATATGTGGAGACATAATTTGAGTGGGAGTCGAATTCATCTTGTGTGGTTAACACATTGTGAAACTGTACCAATAGAATAGGATGAAGTTGTGAAACTATTTTAAAGCTAGTGTCTATTTGGAAATAGAACCGGAATTTTAAATAGTTAATCGAGTTGTTTTGGATTATATCTGAGGAGTCAGAATAGAATCAAAAGGATGGTCCTTTGGAATCCAATTGATCATTAAGAGTAATGATGCGTGAAAGTAATGGTTGTATGACATGTGGGTCTATTATGTAATATTAGACATCATACAGAAACCTTATTATCTGCTCGATGAAATATAACCGATGTTCTTGGAATAAAGAGCAGTTATGAAAGTAAATTTGGAATTTACTGGAAGTAGAAGTGCGTTAGTTAAGGGATTGACATTTGAATGTCAAGTTTTCTACATTGGTGTGAAAGTATGTAGATATCGCGAGTTTGTAATTGTTACAAGGGGCTCTGCATGACTGAGTGTGTTTTTCAGGGCAGTTATCTGGTTAGTATAATCAGAGTAAGCGCTGGGAAGCGGTAGTCTCACTTAGTTGCGGTGTTTGCATATATGTTGTTGGACAACATGGTGATATCAAGCAAGTTGATATCCGTGAATCGCAAAAGTGTGTACAATCATGGATTGTGCAGTAACACTTTTCCACAAGCAAGCATTATCAAATGATTCTTATTTGATAAGGGATTCTGATAAAGTAAAATGCAGCTGGTTTATTTGTACTCTAGTGCAAGTGGGAGACTGAAGGAGATATGCCCTAGAGGCAAATAAATAAGTAGTATTTATTGCATTATCTCATAAGTTTATAATAGGTTTGTGTATTATGCTATAACTGTATTAATCGGAATTATTAATACACGTGTGATACATAGACAACCAGGTCCCTAGCAAGCCTCTATTTGAGCTAGTCCATTGGGCAACAGTTGATCGAGATTCCCGATCAAGGACAATGACGTCGGTTGACAATGGGGTCATCTTGTTAGTTGAATAAGGTGGTGGACATACGCAAAGTATTGCAATAAGATCGTATTACGATGTTTGTCATTTGCAATAGATAAGAGTGTGGTAGCTTATTCCTTAGACCGCGAGACCGTACTTATTGTTGCTTCGTAGGAGTACTTTGAGAGCATCAAACGTTGTGTCTTATATAGCATGACAATAACGGTGTCCATCTTGGGTATTCCGAAAGAGCATCAAGACGTAAGGATCAAGAGCGGGATTTGTTCATTCTTGTAATGGAAAGATACTCTGGGCCCACTCGGTGATATTGCATCTATATAGCTGCGCAGCTTGTGACTAGGTCATGGAGATGTAATATCGCAGACGAGTTAATAACCTTCGTCGGTAACGAGATACAGCAAAGGCACCGGTGTGTCTACGATCATATCTCGGACAAGGTAGTATCGCAGAGACAAAGGGAATGAATATCATACTTATGGTTCAACGACGATATTCGTGGAATGCACAGGGGTCGTCATATATTTCCAGGTATCCCTGACGATCATTGGTGAGCGGAGTGTCTCGACCATGTCTGGAGTGTTCCCGAACCGTAGCGTAACAAACTTAAGGTCTTAGCGACGCTAGGAGATAGGTTCTGGAATTTTATAGGTTTTTGTTGGAGAGAAAGAAATGATCCGGAAAGAGTTCCGGTGGTCCGGAAGGAGTTCCGGGGAGGTATGGAATGGTTCCGATAATGTCCGAAAGTTGTTCGGGTGGTTCCGAAATAGTTTCGGAGTCATGGGATATTGAATTATATATAAATATATTAATTATGAATTAATGGGATTTTTATATTAATTTAATATTAATTAAATAAAGGAAAAAGGGGGCTCTCACCTAAATGGGCCCTGAGAGGGCCCAAGAAGGGGGAGCCGCACCCCACAAGGGGGGGTGGGCCCCATGGGGGTTCGGCCGGCCCATGGTGGGGCGCACCAACCCCCCCAACCTTTAGTCCCACATGGGGAGCCAAGGGGTTTGCACACCCCCTTCCCCCTATATATAGCAAGGCATATTAATTGATTTAATTCATAGGAAATTCAATTAATTCCCAATTTCTCTCTCGATCTCGTGGTTCCCAAGTCGGAGCCGCGCCGAGCTGAGGAAAGGGGAATCTCTCCACCTAAGCCATACCGCAGAGCGCCGTTGCTCTGCGGGATTCCAGATAAGATCTACTCCTGCGATTTCAGCTGGATCTGAATGACCGGGAGTCGTCGCTAGGCTCCGTATGTTTGCGAGTGCTCGGAGGCTACTCTATTGAGGAGCTTGGGCGACGTCGTCTCGCCCCCTGCAGCCGCCGCGCCTCCCCTCTCTGCTGCCGGCGCACCAGCCCCGGTGCTGGCGCTCTGCCTTCTTCCGCCCGACGCCCGTCGACGCAGATCATCGTCGACACCCCGGCGTCATCGACTCCGACATCGCGACAAGTTCTCCGCGACCTCGAGGTCGGCTACGTACGACTTCATCGTCAACGCTTGTGCGGGAGCGTAATCCCCGCTATCGGTCTACATGGAGGTAATGTAACCCGTTCCGCCACCGTTATCGCATGTACTAGATAGATAGATCCTGGCTAGTTAGGGTTTCGTTCGCTAGAAAATTATTGTTTTCTGCCCCGTAACCCCTTCACCACTCCGGCGCCCAACCCGATCTTGGCCTTGGAGCCATCGAAATGCATCCTCCAGAAATTGTAATCCGGCATCGGAGGTTCATACTGCATCTCGGCCCAGTCTACCAAAAAGTCCGGCAGCGCCTGCGACTTGATGGCATCTCGTCTTTTGTATGCCGGAGCGTACGGAGACAACTGGATGGCCCATTTGGCAACCCGGCCACTAGCATCCTTGCAACCGATGATCTCGGCGAGGGGAGCCTCACACACCACTGTGATTGGGTGCTCTTGGAAGTAGTGCTTGAGCTTAGTCATTGCCATGTACACTCCATACGCCATCTTCTGGTAGTGCGGGTAGTTCTGCTTGGATTCCGAGATCACTCGCTGAGGTAGTACACCGGTCTCTGTATCAGCTTGTCCCCTTCTTTCCTCTCTACCACAATGGCTACACTGACTACCCGGTTAGTGGCAACAATATACAACAGCATAGGCTCCTTGGGCAACGGGGATGCCAACACGTGTGCTGTTGAAAGCATTATCTTCAAATCGTTGAACGCCGCATCGTCCTGCGGGGTCCAAACAAATGTTTTGCTCTTCTTCATCAATTGGTATAGGGGCAAGGCCTTCTCACCTAGTCGGCTCACAAACCGACATAGGGATGCAAGACAACCAGTGAACTTCTGCACATCCTTGAGACGTACGGGCAATTTCATGCTCTCGATAACACGTATTTTACCCGGGTTGACTTCAATTCCCCGGCTTGAGATGAGGAAACCGAGTAATTTTCCTGCCGGAACGCCGAATGTACACTTATCCGGATTCAACTTCATCCGGAACCTTCTTAAGTTCTTAAATGTTTCCCTCAGATCATCGATCAATGAGGCTTTTTCTTTTGTTTTTATGACTATGTCATCGACATAGACCTCGGCATTCCGGCCTATCTGGTCATGCAAACATTTCTGCATGCACCTCTGGTACGTAGCACCAGCATTTATCAAACCGAAAGTCATGACACGATAGCAATAAGCCCCATATGGGGTAATAAAAGCAGTTTTCAATTGATCATCCGGATTCAAAGGTATCTGGTGAAAACCAGAATAGGCATCTAAAAAAGTTAAGAGTTCACTCCCGGCAGTGGAATCGATCACTTGATATATCCGGGGTAGTGGAAAGGGGTCCTTCGGACATGCCTTGTTGAGGTTGGTGAAGTCAATGCACATGCGCCACACCTTAAGCAGGAGGGGATCATCTTTCTTCTTCTCTACCAGGACCGGATTCGATATCCAATCCGGGTGCAGCAATTCCATCACGAATCCGACAGCCAGCAGTATAGAGAGATGCTCCATGATGGCAGCTCTTCTTTCATCCGAGAGAAGCCTAGTCGGTTGCTTCACCGGCTTCGCATCCGGTCTAACAAACAGAGAGTGCTCAGCCAACTCCCTCGGAACACCTTACAGATCGTCACTCGACCATGCAAAAGCATCCCGATTCTCACGGAGGAAGTCGACGAGCTCGCCTTCCTATTTGCTGTCCAGGTTGCTGCCAATAATGACTTGGCGCTCCGGGTTGCTGGGGTGCACCTCCACCTTCTTCGTCTCCTTAGGTGGCTGGAATGATGCGCCCTGCTCCGGGTTCACCATCCCGGGCATTCCGAGTTGGGAGGTCTTGGCCAGCGCCACCACCTGCTGGATCCTCTTCTTTTCTTCAGCTATCACCAGGGACTCGGCTAAGCACGAGCCGGCCGAAGCACACTCCATGGAGCGCTTGTGGTCTCCCGAGATGGTGATTATGCCGTTAGGACCCGGCATCTTCATCTTCAGGTAGCCCATGTGAGTTGGGATCATGAACTTGGCCAGGGCTGGCCTGCCGATCAGTGCGTGGTACGGGCTTTCGAGGTCCACGACCTCGAATTCCAAGCTCTCGGTTCGGCAGTTTTCCCGGGTTCCGAATAATACTTCAACCCATATTTTACCCATGGGTGAGCAAGAGACTCCGGGCACAATGCCATGAAAGGTCGTCTCGGTAGGAAGCAAGGTGTTCAGGGATACCCCCAGTTTCAGCATTGTATCCTTGTACATGATGTTAATGGCGCTGCCATTGTCAATCAGAACCCGACTGAAGCGGACATTGAGGCTTGGTCCGACGAATGTTGGGTCTACCACCAAAGCGTACGCCCCCGTCTTAGGCATAACTCTGGGATGATCCTTCCGGCTCCACGTGATCTCCATCTCGGACCAGTGCAAGAACTTGGGCACCGCCGGAATCGCAACGTTCACTTCCAGGGCGCGCTGCCGCACACTTTTCCGGTCAGTGGGCTCGGTCACGAAGACCACATAGCTCTGATGTGCCTCCCGGTAGCTGCCTTGCTGATGTCCGGGTTGATTACTTGGGCCTGCACCATTGTCGTTCCGGGTGTGCACCACGTTCACCGGCCGAGGTGGGGGTCCTCGTTGAGGTTGATTAATCCGGATCGCGTTGGCTCCTGAAGCCGGAGTGGGAGGTCTCGGAATGTTGGGTCGAGATGCCGGAGCACCCGGCCGAGTAGCCCCCGTGCTGCCCTCCTGCAATGTGCGCTGATACCAGCTGCACTGCCGGGTGGAGCGGTTTGCCTGCTTGTTGGCCTCCAGGGTATGGTAACAGCATGGCTTGTTCAGCATCTCGTCATACGTCAGGGGCTTCTTCTGGTCCACCCAAGTTTTCTGTACTTCCTGACTCTGACATCAAGCCGGGCCACTTGTCTTCTGACGCTGACTGTTGCCGGCCTCCTCTTGATCTCGGGTCACAGCTGCGACATGCTGTGCGGCATGGTGATACTCGGGCTGATTTCTCTTCTGGCCAAAATCTTGGCGATCATGGCTTCTGCTCGATCCCGAACGCTGAGATCCCGCATTCCTCCTGTTGGAGTCACCGACATCCACCAGGGGTTGCATGGGATCCTCAAGCGTGTAGGTATCGGCGATGCGCATGGTCTCTACCAAGGTCGTCGGCATCTACCTTTGCAATTTCTGCCAAAGCATTGAGCCGTGCCGACATCCTTGCGCAAACCAGGAGATGGCCTGTGCCTCTACCACTCCTTCGCAAGAATTGCGTATATTGCTCCACCGGGTAAGGTACTCCCGGTCGGTTTCGTTGCTCCTTTGCCTACAGATGGCGAGCTGTTGAGGTCTGTTTGGCCTTTTGTACGTGCTGGTGAAGTTGCTGATGAACGCCTCCTCGAAATCTAACCAGCAGTCTATGCTGCCGGTTCTCAAGTTGTTCAGCCAGATTCTGCAGGTCCTTCCAACATTTGCGGCACATAACGTACCGCCCATCGTCTGTTTTCACCGGCTATGCTTACTGCAGTTACATAGTCGGTCAACCAGTCCTCTGGCTTCTTGCTGCCGTCATAGGTCTTAGCACCTCGGTTGAGCTGGAAGTTCCGGACGGGCGGCTCCCGCATGATCCGGGGTCCAAAGCAGTCAGGTCCCGGAGGTCCTTGCTCTTCCACTAGCTCAGATTGGTGAATCCGGTCGAGCCGGATTCTGGCATCGGCCGGATCCAGTTGTCTGGTTCCTATCCGAGATCCCAAAGGATTCTCGTTGGGTTGGTACCCGAGCTGCTGCAACCTTGAGTTGCCATCGTTGTGCCTGTCTTGTACCGGGATCACAGCCTGCTGCGGGACAGAGGCGGCCTCCCTTCGTGGGTTTCCCTGAACATGCGGCGGATTCCAGGGTGGATTACCGCGGCTAGCCGGGTTATTGTTTCCTACACCCCGGTCGCCACCACCACGAGTACTCTCCGCCTGCCCCGAATTATGCTGCCCGGCCTGCTGGATACCGGCAAAGGCCGGGTCATAAGCCTGCAACTGCTTCTGCTCGGATGCGGGGAGGAGGCCTCTCCGCCCGATCTCTGGCTATCGGCCCTAGCCGAATGCACTTGGGATCCCGCTCCGGGGTTCTTTTTCTTGAAGGCCTGATTCTGCCGGTTGGCCTCGACGACCAACTCATTCACCCGCTCCTGCTACTTGCGCAGAGCCTCACCGGATAGCCCTTCCAGCTCCGCCATGGCGGCTTCGGCAGCCCTAAGAGTTTTTGCCGGCGAGCTGTATACTGGCTTCCCCGCCGAGATCATACTACCCGCATGACTGGTTGCGGCTCCACCGGCCAGCTCATCATTCACCATTCTGCCTTTCTTGCGCAGATCAGCGATGCGCTTGTACCGGGAGTCTATCTTAAGGAACCCGTGAGCTGCATTGTACTCCCGGAGGCTAGCACTGAGCTCACGCCGGATCTCGGCGATCTCTTGCGCTTCGTCGAGCAGCAACCTACGTTGCTCATCCAAGTCAGCCGAAGTGGCTTGGGTGTCTGCTTCAGCTGTCAAGGGGACAGCCAACTTGGCCACCAGACCCGAGAGGGGATCCGGGCGACGACGTGGCTGGGACGGCTGCGGATTGCCGTCCCGGGCCGTACCTCTCTCCTGAGGGGGTTTGGCCAAGCGAACATGGCCGCTACCGGCATCGCCGTCGGCGTCCTGGTACTCCTCCTCGGTTGCCCCGACCATCATGACCGCGACGGAGCTCGGGGAGCGACTGGCACACGGACCTCGAGTGGCGCAGAGCATGGGAGGATCCTCAGCTTCAAGGACAACGTCCGGATAGCTGCAGATAACTTCGGTGGCGACGTAGGTGGTGAAGCCACCGAAGTCGACGAGGCATCCGTTCACCGGGAAGGGTTTGTTCCGGAAGCACCCGGCGTTGTCGCTGACGAAATCCATCTCGCCCAGCCTGACGACAAGGCCAGAGAGAACCCGGACACCGAAGTGAATGGGGGAACCCGTCCGGATGTGTACACCAGCCAACGCCTCTGTCAGGCCCACGGTGGGTGCCAACTGTCGTGGTGGTGTCACGGCAGATGCCATAGGATGGCTAATGTGTGGGGCCGATGGACGTTGGTGGATCCGGGGAGGGATAGCGAGCTGAAGAGCTCACACGGGGAGGATCCCGGTGTGACCGAGATCTCCCAAGAACAAGAAACACGATCAACGCGCGACGAAAAAGATCTAGCAAACACAAACAAATGCACGAAGGCACACAACACACACACGATGTACCCAGGTTCGGGGCCCTCGTGGGGAGGTAACACCCCTACTCCTTCCTTTCCTCTCAATATAAGTGTGGAACAAGGGCTACAACTTGCTCTTAGAGCCCTTGAGGTGAAGAACACAAAGAACTAGATGAACTCGAGGGAGGATGAAATAAATGCTCTAGGAGTAAATGAGACTATAGTTTTGGCTCCCAAGTTGGTCTCTCCCTCACAGGAGCAGTTATGGCGCCTTTTATAGAGTTCCGGCCAGGAGGGCCGGAAACCCTAATCCGGCTTGGCCCCACCGGACAGGCCTAACCGTTATGTCGACACCGGCTAGTGCGACCTAGTTGCCGCGCTATACGGCGTAGCCCCTTCGTCATCATTCCGTCAAGGACGGCAGGCGCCATCCTGGAACATCATTGTCCCCCTGTCAGAGACAGGACATGTCTTTGCCCATCCCGGATAGCCTTTTCCGGATTGCCGGGCTAGGCACGTCCAGTCTTGTCGTACCGTTGTCGTACCGGCTGACGCGCTCCCGTGTCAGGCGGGAGGTGACCATGCTTCCGTGTCAGGCGGGAGGTGACCATGCTTCCGTGTCAGGCGGAATGGTATTTCCCCCCGCATCAGGCGGGAAAGCCTGCTGCAGACCGTTGACGGCCTACCGGGATCCCTCATGCCGGTCACCTTCTTGCTCGACCCTGCGAGTCCTTCCTGCACAAGTCCAGTAACCTGATAGGACCGAGATAAACTTTCCGGTTAGCACTTACCCGGATTTCGTATTCGGTAAGCCCGAGTACTTCTCCTTCCGGGAGTCTTCTCGGAGCCACAAGGTCCGAGGTCTCTCCCGGATGCATCCGAGTTCCTCTTAGGATGAGTATCTCTAGGCCTAGCCTCCCGAAGATGTCTTAGCCTACCTGCAAAGACATCTTCGAGAAGCTAGTTCTTAGAGGAACCACCCGCTGATGCTTGTGCTGTTATGAGGGCTCGGGGTGGCTATTTATAGCCGCCAGAGATGATCCTTGCGTCTGCCAGGAGGCGCCTTGCACTCTACCAGCTCCGAAAGGTCAAGTTGCCCCTTCAGCGCACTAGGGGGTGGCCCTTGCTCTCGCCAAAGGTCAAGCACTGTCGCCACACTGTCGAATTGCGCCGGGATCTGCCCTACCCGGGGGGCAGCCCCTCGACAACCTGTGTGGCGCAGCCCCCGACTGATTCGAGTGACGGCCTAGGCTTTTCTTTCAACCTGTGTGGCGCAGCCCCCGAGTGATTCGAGTGACGGCCTAGGATTTTTGTTTACCTTGACTGAGAAGGTAATGTGGACAGCATTTTCTTCAAATCACTTTATTGATTGCTGCGAACATGCCGCCTCATTAAAACCCTTCCAGTCCCCTTAGGTACCCTGGTAAGGGAAAGAGTGCGTTTGAAACCTGTCGCGTTGACATGCTATCCTTGGTACAAGGAGTGAGTCGACTAAGCATAGAACCGCCGGAGTTGTGCGACGTTCCATGGGTTGTTGCAGACTGCTCCTATCTTCGAGTCCTTTAGGCGATAAGCTCCGTCGCCAATTGCCTCTGTCACAATGTATGGGCCTTCCCATGGGGAGGCGAGCTTCTGCACCTTCTTCTGCTTGAGGCGGAGGACCAGGTCGCCTGCGACGAAAGCTCTTGGTCGTAACCTCCGTCCGTGGTAGTTGCGCAGGTCTTGCTGGTATACGGCTGATCGCGCCAGGGCGATGTCGCGTGCTTCATCCAAGATGTCCATGTTGTCTTCGAGTGCCTCTTCTGCATCTGACTCGTCGTAGGCGACCACCCGTGGTGCGCCAAACTTGATGCCGCAGGGTAGCACTGCTTCTGCACCGTACACCATGAAGAATGGAGTGTACTGGGTGGATCTGTTAGGCGTGGTCCGCAAGCTCCATAGGACTGATGGTAGTTCTTCCACCCATGCGCCTGCTGCGCGTCTCAGCGCTACCCGCATGCGCTTCTTGATGCCGTTGCAGACTAGGCCGTTGGCTTTCTCGACTTGCCCATTGGATTGCGGGTGCGAAACAGACGCATAGTTTAGCTTGATTCCTTGTTCTGAGCAGAAGTCTTTGAATTCCTCGGCTGTGAAGTTCGAGCCGTTGTCCGTGATTATCCCGTTCGGCACTCCAAATCTGAATATGATGGACCTGATGAAGTTAACCGCTGATGATGCAGTCAAACTTGTGATGGGCGCGGCCTCAATCCACTTGGTGAACTTATCGACTGCAACCAGGAGGTGAGTGTGCCCTCCGGGTGAGGATTTCTTCAGCGGGCCCACCATGTCCAGTCCCCATTGGGCGAAGGGCCAGGCTAGCGGTATTGTCTTCCAATCGGACGCCGGCGCGTGCGGCTTGTTGGCGAACTCCTGGCACCCGGTACATTTCTTTACTAGATCTTCTACGTCATGCATAGCTGTTGGCCAGTAGAACCCAGCTCGCAGCGCTTTGGCCACCAACGCTCGACTGTTGGCGTGATGCCCGCAGATCCCCGCGTGGATGTCGAGTAGGAGAGCTTGGCCGTCAACTGGATCTATGCACCTTTGTAGGATTCATGAGATGCTTCTCTTGTAGAGTTCTCTGTTGATGATGGTAAAACCTCTAGAGCGCCTGATGATGCGCTTTGCTTCGACTGGGTCTGTTGGCAGCCTCTGGTGCAGTATGTATGTCATCTACGGCCCTGTCCAGGTAGCTTCGACTAGCATGACTTCCATGGGCTCCTTTTCTTGGCTTGGCGGGTTCGTGGCGCTTGTTGCCGGTGTGGAAGGTTTTGCTGCGGGTCGAGTCTTGATGGACCTTTGCGTAATGCGCTCGAGGAAGACACCAGGTGGTACCGGTACCCTATCTGATCCCATGTTGGCGAGGATGTCGGCTTCCTCGTTGCTGTCGCGGCCGATGTGTCGTAGCTAGCAGCCGTCGAAGGTGCCCTCTAGCTGGTTGTACAGGTCTCTGTAGGCGATCATGTTGTCGGCGATGGCGTCACAGGACTTCATGGTTTGCTGCACAACCAGGTAGGAGTCGCCGTAGATCATGAGATGCGTGGCGCCGCAGTTCTTGGCCATCCGCATGCCGTGGATCAGGGCTTCGTATTCGGCTTCGTTGTTGGAGGGTGTTGGGAAATCCATCTGCGGGACATACTTCAACTTGTCGCCTTTGGGGGAGACGAGCACAACTTCTGCCCCGGCCACCTTGAATTTCTTGGAGCCGTCGAAGTACATCGTCCATGCATTGGATAAGTCTGGGACGTTTGGTAGCTGAGCTTCTATCCACTCGGTAGTGAATTCTGGAAGGACTTGGTCCTTGATAGACTTCAGGTGAGCACATTTCAGCCCCCAGGGTCCTAGCTCGACAACCCACTTGGCGACTCGTCCTGTCGCGCACTGATTTGTGAGGATGTCTGCTAGGCCGGAGGAACTTACCACCGTGATCGGGTGCTCGGAGAAGTAGTGGACAACCTTCCTTGAAGTCATGAAGACCCCGTACGCCAGCTTCTGGTAGTGCGGATAGTTTTGCTTGGACAGTGTTAGGACTTCGCTGAGGTAGTAGACTGGCCTCTGGCCAGGATGAGTATGCCCTTGTTCTTCTCGCTCAACTACGAGCACCGTGCTCACCACCCTGTTTGTCGCTGAGACGTATAGGTATAGCGGCTCGTTCTCAAGTGGTGCCACCAAGACTGGGGAAGTCGTCAGGGTCTTTTTGAGCTGGTCGAAGGCCTCTTGTGCTTCTTCTGTCCACTCGAACTTGTTTGTCTTCTTCATCAGTTGGTAGAAAGGCAGGGCCTTCTCACCCAACTTACTTATGAACCGGCTGAGAGCTGCGACTCGGCCGGCTAATCGTTGCACTTCCCGGAGTTTGGTGGGTGTCGGCATCGTGAGTATGTTCTGCACCTTCTCAGGATTTGCTTCGATTCCTCTTGCGGAGACAAGGTACCCTAGTAACTCTCCGGCTGGTACGCCGAATACACACTTTTCTCGGTTGAGCTTGATCTGATATGAGTTGAGTGCTGCGAAGACCTTGCGAAGGTCGTCGACTAGGGTGTCTTCTTTCCGGGTCGTGACAACGATGTCTTCGACGTAGACTTGGACGATTTGCCCGATGAGCCCTTTGAGGCATGCCTGCATGGTGCGCTGATATGTGGCGCCAGCGTTCTTCAACCCGAAGGGCATCGTCTGGTAGCAAAAGACACCATCGGGTGTGATGTATGCCGTGTTGTCTTCGTCTTCGACTTTCAGCCTGATCTGCTGGTAACCTGAGCAGGCGTCCAGGAAAGATAGGCGCTCACAGCCTGCTGTCGGGTCGACGATCTGGTCTATCCGCGGGAGCGGGAAGTGATCCTTTGGACAACATTTGTTGATTGCGGTAAAGTCTACACACATGCGCAGTTTCTTCGTCTTCTTCTTTTCCACCAGGACAGGGTTGGCGACCCAGTCCGAGTCCTTGATTTCTCGGATGAACTTGGCGTGCAGCAACCGGTCGATTTCTGCGGTGATTGCGTCCCGTTTGGGACCTGAAAAGCGTCGCATGGCTTGTTTGACTGGTCTTGCATCCTTGTGGACTTTTAAAGAGTGCTCGGCGAGTTCCCTAGGTATTCCTGGCATGTCAGAGGGTTGCCATGCAAAGATTTTCCAGTTCTCACGTAGGAACTCGACGAGCGCGCTTTCCTATGCAGGGGTCAAGCTTGACGATACTTTGACCGTCTTGCTGCTGTCAGTCGGATGGACTTGGTGGGTGACGGTGTCGTCGTTTGTGTTGAAGGCGGCGTCCTTGGCTGGTTTCTTGCAAGGTGGAAAGATGGTCTTGTCGTTGTCGGCTGATATGGCCTTGAAGTGTTCTTCGACCCCGAAGAATTCACAGATCCTGCTGAACTCTCGGTCGCAGTTGTTGGAGCGGTCGAAGTCGCCGCCCACAGTGATTACTCCTTTGGGTCCAGGCAATTTGATCATCAGGTAGGCGTAATGAGGTATTGCCATGAACCTAGCAAAAGTTGGGCGCCCAAGTATGGCGTGGTACTGTGATTTCCAGTCGACAACTTCGAAGTCGATCGACTCTTTCCTGAAGTGCTCGGGTGTGCCGAGGATGAAGTCGAGTGTGATTGTTCCCATGGGCGTGATTGCTTGCCCTGGTACTATGCCGTGGAAGGTGGTCTCCGACTCTGGCAACTTCTCTGTTGACTTGTTCATTCTTCTCAAGGTATTGTCGAATACGATGTTGATGCCGCTGCCTCCGTCCATGAATACTTTTTTCAGGCTGTAGTCGCCAATTAGGGCTTCGATAACCAGAGCGGCGTGACCGGGTCGCGGCACCTCCGACGGGTGGTCTGCCCTGGAGAATGTGATTGGTGTCTCTGACCCTCTCAGGTAGTCTGGTACTACGCGAGTGCTGGTGGTAGCCTGGAGTACTTGGCGCGTGATGAGCTTCTGGGTCCTATTCGAAGGGCGTCCTTTTTGGATCATGTTGATCTGTCCTCGCGCAGTCGGGTATGCCTCGTGCGCCGCCATCTGGACGTCATGCGGCGGCTGCTGCTGGGGGAAAGTTCCAGCCGCTTGTGTTGAGTTGTTGTTTGCGGGTGCTGCCTGAATAGCGAGCTGCGGAGTTGCCGTCAGTGCTTGCACAGGAGTGATGATCTGCTGCATAGCCTGGTAAATCTTGCGCGCTTTGCGACAGTCCTTCAACAGGTGGTTGGCGCCCCATTTGCCTGTCTCCGGGTTGCGAAACGAGTGATGCTTACATGGTTGCATCAGTTCTTCGGCTGGGGTTAGCGGACGCTTCCACTCGCGTTTCTGGCTTCCGTCGTTGTGGCTAATGCTGCCACTTCTGCGGTTGTACTGCCCCGAGCTGGACTGTCGACTCTGATCATATTGTCGACTGTTATCTCGTGTGTCATCACGGGGGGGGGGGGGGGGGGGGGGGTTGATATCCCGCCGCTACTAGCTCGATGGTGTCTGAATTGGTGAAACGTTGCTTCTTCTTCTGGCGCCCGTCCCGCCAGCTATTTGTTTCGGCTTCCTTCTTTGGGGAGGTGTCGCGGACATAATCCTCTCCTTCGGCCTCTGGTTGGCTACCTTCAAGAGCTCGATCGTAGTCTTCGGCTGGAGCCTACCAAATTCCTCGCAGAGGTCGCGGCGAGCGACGCCGTGCATGAAAGCATCCATCACCCGGTCTTCTGAGACGGGTTCCATGGTATTTCGGAGAAGTGTCCACCGCTGGATGTATGCGCGGAGCGACTCATCTCTTACTTGTTTGCAGGCCTGCAACTCGATGTAGGTAGTCGGCCCTGTGTATGTTCCAGAGAAACTTTTTATGAAAGTATCTTGGAATTCTTCCTAGGTTTTGAAGGAGTCCTTGGGCTGGCTGGTAAGCCACCCGCGCGCCGAGTCAGTGAGCATGAGCTGGATGTATTGCATTGCCGTAGTTGACGTCCCGCCTTGGCAGGTGTAGGCGATGAGGTAGTCTTCGAGCCACGGGCACGGGTCTTGCTTTCCGTCGTATTTGGGGGTTCCTGCTGTCAGCTTGAAACCCTTAGGCATGCGGGTGTCGCGGATGTTGAAGCTGAAGCATGCGGCGCCGCATGGCTCGAATTTGCGATCGGCCGGATCATCCAGGTTCATCGCGTCGGCCGAACGCTGGCTACGGTTACGGTCCATCGTCCTTTGTGTGATAACGTTGCAAAGATCTTCGCCTGGTTGGGCTTGTCTCCGTAGCTGCACTGCCGGGACCCCTTATGTTGCTGACTCGCGGGTTTGGTGCTCTCGTTCTTCACGTGCCCGGTTGTTTGGTGCTCCAGTCGCCAGAGCTTCCTCGATTGCCTTCATGGACATGATCTGCTGCTTGTGGAGAAGGGCGCGTGGATCTCCCTCTGGCGGCTGCGTGAGCCAAAGATATGTCTTGACTGACATGATGGCGGCGTTCGCCGTTTTGGGGACAGGTATCCCGTTCTCGTCCTAGGTGACGAAGAACGAGTCGAGGTTGCGGGTGACCCTTGTTCAATCAGCGTCTGCCATGTGGGGAACTCGAGCTCTGTGTCGTCGTCCTCCTTGGTTAACTTCTGTGGAGGAAGTGAACGAGATGGCAGCCCGTCTGGCACTTGACGCATCCGCATCCCTCTTGCGCCTGAGCAGCTCGGCCTTTTCGGCACGAAGTCGCTCGCCTTCCTTGTGTAGCAAGTACTGGACCGCCAGGTGGTCCTCTCTAGGCGCGTCGGGTGCAGGGAAAGTGCCATCGTCGACATGCTTCATGGCTCTGATCTCTATGTCACGCGTGATGGTGAGTCGTGTCTGGTCAGGCATGACCACCTCCAGTGGGTATGTGGGTTCCTCGTTGCCTTCTGTGGGCTCTGTGTCGGCCATGAAGACTTGCGCGGGGTAGATCTGGGTAGGAGTGTTGACGTTGTCGCTGCTTCCTTGATCCGAATCTTGCTCGGGATAAAAAATAGAGGAAGTTGAGCCACCCACCAAGACCGCTGGCCAGTCTCCCGTTCCTCTGGCCGCCACCCATCGCGTCCTCATTTCTTACAAGATGATTTCCTTTGTCGTGGGCAACCAAACAAACTGACAACGACGTTTTATGCACTGTTTTAAACGGGATAGACCCTCTAGATGCAACAACGTGCGTTGTTTTCGAACAGGATTATTAGCTACAGGCTACCAAACGCTGCCCTAAGTGAACGAACTGTGAGCGGAGAAGCTGCTAAGAAAGAACTGTGAGTGGAGTTTTTTTTCTTCTTTTTTTGAAAGGAAAGCGGTGGGGGAAGCCCCCACAGCGAGTTTTTTTTTAAATAATAAGAACTCAAATTCGCCCCCGTGAGGATTTGAACCTGGGTGGGCTGGGTTGTACATCTACTCCACTAGCCAAATGAGCTGGACTCACTTCATATTTACGAGTTTCAAGAAATTATGAAAAAAAACTCAAATGTACCTATATAACAGTGTATCCCACAAACCTGCAAAAAATAATATCAAATACTTTGTATTCTAAGTTACACAAAAATGATAAAACTGTAGATATTTGTATGCATAGTTTATATCTCTATATTTTAATAGAGTTTTGTCATTTTTATGTAGCAAACAATACAAAATATTTGGATTCATGTTTCATATGTTTGTGCGGTACACCAATACCTACATCCAGATTTTTTTTCATAATTTTTTGTAACTCAAAAATACGATTTTCGAAAATTTTATATATTCTGGATTGAGTACCACAACCGGGTCTCGACCGACGTCGGAGCGACCGAAGATCAGCAACTCACACTGGTCTGTCATAATCGGCGTATCAATCCATCCTGGAGAAGGAAATCTAATGAAGGGACTTGGTCGGCGTCAAGAAAGGTGTCGTCTTGAACTACCCAACAACGGTGTACATTGCGCCCCCTTATGATCAACCTTGGACAACGACAACACGACAAGCATTAACAAAGGAAACATTAATAAAAACAAAAAAGGACTTATGCTCCTTTATCTTAAAAAAACGGACTAACAGGCTCAGCTACTTAGCCAACCTTCATAGCTACCGTCACTGCAGCGACGGAGCTGGCATACAAGGATTGTTGTCTGACCCTAGTGAAATGAGTCATTTATTCACTAAATGGTACATTAGTACTTATTTTTGTAAGATGACCCCACTAAAATAGTGACAGTAACATATAGCTCACCCCACGCGTATATTTTCTAGCTTCGTCCCTGCGTCATTGTATGGATAACTTTTATTATGAAAAAAGCTATTTACTCTATAATGTGTAGGTAGAGACGAAGAATGAGAACTATACAAGTTCACATTTCCTTTTTTATGAAAGAAAGAGCTCTGGTGTATACAAGTACCGAATCATAGGAGCGTAAAAAAGAACGTCCAAGCCAGGTTTCTAAGCGTGATGCTCTCAATAAAGGGACGACGTCGAGACTCCACCACTGATTCGATCCAACTCTAAATCTAAGCTTTCCCTCGGAGACCTCAACCAAACCGAAGAGAGAGGCTAGAGAAGTGTCGATACACTTCAGCGACGCCTCCAAGAAAGGAAACGAGACTCACAAGCATCATCGTCCTCAGCTTGGGGCAACCGTTCTTGTTTTTCACACCGCTGCCGTCGCAACACCTTGCCTTGGTAGCCATACCATTGCGGTCCTCCAACACCCGCAATGTCGTCAAAGCACGTCATCTTCCACCTCCATCTCGCGTGAGGATCCACAGACCCGGACCACCTCCTCCACGTACCAGAGTTGTCTGCACAACGCGACAACTGTCAAACGGGCCGCACCAAATTGACAAGCACACAACAGCGATCATGGCCCTAGTTGCCCAAATCGGGCCCGCGGCCCTAGTTGCCCAAGTGGGCTTGCGGCCTCCTCGTTTTGGAAAGGGGTCATGCTGGCTGCTAGCGCTGCCAAATTAGATTCCTAGTTGTAGGGCTCACGATCAAATGTCCATTTCAAACACACGTGGGCGGATATTGTTTCCTAACAGATCCACCAATACTTAAAGCCCCGGCCGGCTCACGCACATACTCCTAGGTAGCAACGCACATGCGAGTGAGTAGCTATGGCGACGGGAATACCAGAGTGCTCTCCTGCCTTCTTGTCCGCCGCCGCCCTCTCGTTGCTGGCAATCTTCTGTTACCTGGCCGTCGTCCGCGGCGGAACAAAGCGGTACCCTCCGGCGGTGGGCACGGTGTTCCATCAACTGTATCACTTCCGGCGCCTACATGACTACCACACGGGCCTGTTCCGGGAGCACCGGACGTTCCGGCTGCTCGCGCCAGGCCGGCGGCAGATCTACACCACTGACCCGGCGGTGGTCGAGCACATCCTCCGGATCAACTTCCCCAACTACGGCAAGGTACACATGTAGCACTGACACTTAATTAAGCTCTAGATATGTGTATCCTGATTAATTTGGAACAAGATATGAGGAGAGTAGTAGCAGGGCCGGTCCTAGGGGGGGCGAGAGGGGCGGCCGCCCCGGGCCCAGAAATTTTAGGGGCCCTCCCGATATGTGTACGCTAAAGCCCATATGCCTAGCAGGTTTTCCACGTAAGAAAATTTAAAGGTTAGCGTAAGAAGTCATCGCGTACTAGACTAAAAATTAGCCCTGAGCCTTTGGTTTCCTTATCCTACACGGAGCCATGGAGGGAGTTGATGGATATGGGTCCTTAAGATCCCAACACAGACCAATACATGTGTATAACTTCCGTTCAAAAGTCAAAACACAATATACAAGCATACAACACCGCCTAGATCTGTTATAATTTTTAGAACGCGTCACGCCGCCACGAACACACGATCATCCAAGTCCTGATGCCCTGACCTCTGTTTACATATCCTTGCGTCTCGCTTCGCCCAGTCGCTAGACGCGGATTCGTTTTCAATCGACGATCGACTGACGATCCATATTCCTAAACAATCCAACACCGGTGCTCCAGCTCGTACCGAGGTAATGAATTTTCTTCTCTAGTTCTCCACTCTAGTATAGGTGGTCTATTCCGAAATTGTGATCACTATTTTTTCAGCATGGTTATGATTTTTTTGTCGGTACTGCCAAATAGAAAGGAAAAACTTGATTTTGTATTGATATATAACGAGAGATATATAGAATCTCTTCATAAACAGAAAAGAAAATATTCAGACGAGTTGGCGCCTGTTGTTGCGGAGGAATAAAATCACGTTGATTTAGAAGATAAGATTTTTATAGAAGAAATGTTAATATTAACGCCGATGATATAATAATGTGAGTAGTCACTGACTTTGCATATAGAAATGTAAGCAGAATTTTTTAGATAAATAATGCTATAGTGTGCACTGTATATTTGTATTCCAAGGGCCCCAATTTCTAACTCCGCCCCGGGCCCTTGAATTCTCAGGACCGGCCCTGAGTAGTAGCACAGGATTATCTTGCATGGAAGGAACTTCACTATGCATATGAGCTAGTACCAGTTCCCAGTTTTAAGTTGGTTTCATTCATACGACGATAGAAGTTCAGCAATTCCACATTTTATCGTGCAATCAGTGCATGCTAACAGCACAGGTGCAAGAAAAGCCTAGTGTAATTCCCTGACATGAGCTTGATGTTTCTGAACAAATACACAAGGGCGCGTTTAACTACGAGAACATGAGTGATCTCTTGGGAGACGGCATCTTCGCGGTAGACGGCGACAAGTGGAAACAGCAGCGGAAGATCGCCAGCTACGACTTCACGACGAGAGCCCTCCGGGACTTCAGCGGCGTCGTGTTCAACAACAACGCCGCCAAGCTAGCACATATCGTCTCCAGCAAAGCCGCAACAAAGCAATCCATGGACTTTCAGGCAACTCGTCAACCTTGCTAGCTATGACTAATTGTAGTGTCTGATATTGCTTTCTCCTAAAGCGGACTATATTTCTTCGACCAGAGTTTGCTGATGAAAGCGACGATGGACTCCATCTTCACCATTGCTTTCGGGCTAAACCTCAACACGCTGGACGGTTCGACGGACGAGGGGAGCCGCTTCGCTGCGGCCTTCGACGACGCCAGCGAGTTCACCCTGATCCGCTACGTCAACGTGTTTTGGAAGGTGGCGAGGTTCCTCAACGTCGGCGCCGAAGCGACGCTTAGGCACAGGATCAAGGCCGTCGACGAATTCTTGTACAAGCGCATCCGTGCCAGGGCTGACGAGATGTCCGACGACAAGGCACACGACGCTGTAACTTGCTCCATCAGCCTGTACCTTTCTCTTTCGCCAACATTGTGTATGCTGCACCTGAAATCAAGCTGACGTTTTCATTTTGACAGGAACCGAAGCAAGATTTACTGTCTAGATTCATCCTGGCAACCACCAGCGATTCAGGGAAGGTGGATTACAAGTACCTGAGAGACATCATCATGAACATAGTCATAGCTGGCAAGGACACGACCGCCGGAGGGCTTTCCTGGTTCCTATACATGATGTGCAAGCACCCGGAGGTCCAGGAGAAGATAAGCAAGGAGGTCAAGGACGCTGCCAACGCTGGCGAGGCCGCGTCCGTCGACGAGTTCTCGCAGAGTCTGACCGACGAGGCGCTGAACAGGATGCACTATCTTCACGCCGCCCTGACGGAGACACTCAGACTGTACCCTTCAGTGCCGTTGGTGAGTCGATCTATCGAGCTACACTCCCTGAACTTGTGATCATGGGAAGAACAAAACCATTGCTTTCTAGTAGGATTGCCAGCAAGATTGTAACACAGATCTGTGCGCGTGTGCTATTTGGGGTTTCGGTGTTTCCAGGACAACAAGGAGTGCTTCTCAGACGACGTTTTGCCCAACGGCTTCAGCGTCGGCAAGGGAGACATCGTATACTACGCCCCCTACGCGATGGGACGAATGGAACGCCTGTGGGGCGATGACGCCCAAGTTTTCCGGCCCGAACGGTGGCTCGACGAAGACGGCGTGTTTCAGCCAGAAAGCCCTTTCAAATTCACAGCTTTCCAGGTAACCACCACACACCACACATAAACACCCTGATATTCCGAAACAAAATAACTCTACTATGCATATTGGCGCTGAATTCGGTTCTGAACTAGTAGTGATGAGGTTTCATAAACTCTTGGGGTTTCTCCAGTTGGACCGGACAGGACGGTTTCCTCGTGTGCCTCGGCGTGCGGTGAGACGTTGGTTGGCCGCCAGAGGGAGACTCTTGGGGTTTCTCCTCTGTCCGTTGTGGGCCCGCGGAAGAGATTCGTTGAAGAAGAGAAGGGCACTGATTTGGGCGGCCTTCGAGGAGGATCGGATCAGATGGGGAGACAAGATCAAGGTAGGGACCACCATAGCTTGGCGGGTAGCCGTGCCCCGCAAGACCGGCCGTTGGTGGAGGGCCAGACTCCTAGTACGGACATGGCTGCGATTCCTGGGGTTAGCACTCTGCAGCTGGGGCCCACGATGACAGAGGAGGGGCATGCCACTCCGGCTGCCTCGCCTAGCTCTCGTTCTGCCCCAAACTCGCCGGCCAGTGGTTTTACGACGCCGGCTGCCCATGTAGCTGGGGAGGAGAACATCCGGGCGGTGATCTCGCAGTTAAGGCAGCACATCGTAGCACCGGTCCTGCCATTGCCTAATGTGCAGCACGGGCGGCGCCGGAAGTTGTTCATCCCGGAGGAGGATAGAAGGAGGAGTGCGCGGATTGCAAAGAAGGCCCAAGGCAAGCCTGCCTCATATGTGAAGAAAGCACAGAAGGTTCTCATGGATCGCCTCGGGATTTGTGACGTGGAGGGAGAACAGCCGGTGGACTGCCTGGTGAGATATGCTGAGTACTTTCGGGAACCGCTTCCACCGGTGCGGATTGAGGCTATCGCGAAGTTATTCTTCCTGGATACCAGGATAGCGATGATGGAGATGGACTTTTGAGTCTACTCGATCTGTGGATGCTCATGTATTGTGTCGATGGATAGTACGAACCATAACATTATTGTGTGGAACCCTCGTGGGTTAAATGGCGCCGCCAGAGGGACGGTCGTACGCACGGTCGTGGAGGATGCCTCTGCGTCGATCGTGTGTATGGTGGAATCTAAGCTGGATGTGGTCACTAGTTATACCATAATGGGCCTGTTGGGCCCCCGGTATGACGGGTTCGTGGCGCTTCCAGCCCACGGGACGTCGGGGGGCATAGTAGTTGCATGGCAAACATGCCATGTAGATGTGTTGTGATGGCAGGTGGACTCATATTCAGTGACGTTGACAGTGCGAGTAGATGGCGGCGAGCCATGGACCTTAACTACGGTCTATGGGCCCACGCAGGAGCAGCTTAAGGTGCCATTCTTGGAGGAATTGAGGACAGTACGAGCTGCTTTCCCTGGGTGCTGGGCGGTAACAGGTGACTTCAATCTAATCCTGGACGCCGCAGACAAGAACAATAACAGGCTGAACAGGCGCATGATTGCTCGTTTCCGTCGCTTGATCAATGATCTGGAGCTTAAGGAGCAGGAGCTGGTGGGGCGGAGGTATACGTGGAGCAACCAGAGACGCACGCCCACGATGGAAAAGCTGGATCGGTGGTTCTGTTCAGTGGATTGGGACGGGCTGCACCCTAATTGCCTTCTGCAGGCTCTATCGTCTTCATTATCGGATCATAGTGCGATCATGCTCTCCACAAATGTGGATTATCAGAGGAGGACGCGGTTTCACTTTCAGGAGTTCTGGCCGAAGATTGCTGGGTTCCAGGAGACTGTAGCGGCAGGGTGGTTTGATGTGGAGCAGCATCAGAACCCGTTTGTGGATCTGAGCAATAGATTGAGGGCCACGGCCCGAGTTTTGACAAGGTGGAGTCAGAGGCGTGTGGGCAACATCAAAGAGCAGATCCTCATGGCGAATGAGGTGATTCTGCAGTTGGACAAGGCCGCCGAGCGCCGGCAGCTAAATGACGATGAATTCTGGCTGCGCGGGCAACTAAAGAAGAAGATTCTTGGGCTTGCTTCGCTTGAGAGGACAATTGCTCGTCCGCGCTCTAGGATCGCGTGGTTGCAGGAGGGAGACGCCAACACCGCGTTTTTCCACCTGCACGCTAGTCGCCGCCGACGCAGGAATCACATTTTCAGGCTGCGTCATGAGGACACCATGAGTTCGGTGCCAGCGGAGATGTGCGAGCTCGCCACTGCGCACTTTGAGGCGCTCCTGGGCACTCCGGTGCTTCGCGATCATGCGATTGATTTAGCCGCGCTGAACTTGCCAACGGTGGACGTTTCTGGGCTAGAGGTTCCGTTCTCGGAAACGGAAATCTGGGAGGTTGTTAAATCGTTGCCGGCGGACAAAGCACCGGGGCCTGACGGCTTTACAGCTCGATTCTACCAGCTGTGTTGGCCACTAGTAAGAGATGCGGTGATGAGGGCAGTGAACTGGTTCGATTCCGCGGATAGCCGTGGCTTCGCCAAGGTGAACGACGCGCTGATCACTCTTCTGCCAAAGAAGGTAGAAGCGGTGGAAGTTGGGGACTTCAGGCCAATAAGCCTGGTGCATAGTTTTGGCAAGATCGTCTCCAAGGCAATGGCGGCAAGGCTCACGACCCCCCTGCCTCATTTAGTGGACTGCAATCAAAGCGCTTTTGTGAAAGGAAGAGCGATACAAGATAACTTCTTCATGGTGAAGCAATCCATCAAGAATTTGCATAGACGCCGCTCCCCTGCCCTAATGCTCAAGCTAGATGTAGCGAAAGCCTTCGATTCTGTGGCTTGGCCGTTTTTGTTGGAAGTGTTGCGGCAGAGAGGATTTGGACCGAGGTGGATAGCCCGCGTGGCCACGATGCTCTCAACTCAATCCACCAGGGTGCTGGTGAATGGGCAGGCAGGCGAGAAGTTCTGGCACGCGCGCGGGCTGCGGCAGAGTGACCCGAGCTCGCCCATGTTCTTCATCCTCGTCGTCGACGTCCTAAACGCGGTGTTCCGGCTGGCGGAAGAGTGTGGGTTGTTCGCGTCAATGGCGGACTGTGGTGTGCGACATCGACTGTCCTTGTACGCCGACGACGTCGTGTTGTTCATCAAGCCCACCGTGGAAGAGGCAAGCGCGGCGATCCAATTGCTGAACTTGTTTGGGGGCGCCTCAGGTCTGCGATGCAATCTGAATAAAAGCTCGGTCTCGCCGATTAGATGCGACGCTCTGAACCTACAGCCGGTGCTCGACATTCTTCGATGCCCTGTCCGACAATTCCCGATCCAATACCTCGGCTTGCCGCTTACTATTGGCCGGTTATCCAAGACGGAGCTGCAACACGCGGTGGACAAGATCGCTGGGCATGTCCCAACTTGGAAAGCATCGTTACTACAGAAGAGTGGGAGGTTAGTGCTGATCGAATCCACTCTCACGGCAACAGCAATCTATCATCTGCTCTCGTTAGACCTACCGCCCTGGTTCTTCACCTGCATTGACAAGCTGCTGAGAGGATTCTTCTGGTCTGCCTCGATCGAGGCCAAGAAGGGGCAGTGCGTGGTGGCGTGGCACACCGTGTGCACGCCAAAGGTACTCGGCGGCCTCGGTGTCAAGAATTTACGACTGATGAATCATGCCCTTAGGGCGCGATGGCGCTGGCTGCAGTGGGTAGATCCCAGCAAGCCATGGCACAATCTGGAGTTTCAGCTGGCGCCGGAAGCGGAGGACTTGTGTGCTACATGTACCAGATGC
Source organism: Poa annua (assembly GCA_026929855.1). Classification (NCBI taxonomy): domain Eukaryota; kingdom Viridiplantae; phylum Streptophyta; class Magnoliopsida; order Poales; family Poaceae; genus Poa; species Poa annua. Next base: position 68,400,336 of record CM049431.1, on the reverse strand, counting down.
GAGCTGGGGAACGGCCAGCGATTATCCTTCTGGGATGGAAAGTGGATTGAGGGGCGGAGCATCAGTGATTTGGCGCCGCACCTGATGGAGTTCATCCGGCCGGCTGCTCGCAAAGCGAAGGTGGCCCAAGTTCTGCCTGATCATAGATGGGTTGCTGACATTACAGGCGCCCCCTCGATACCGGCCATTGCTGAGTTCATGGATGTATGGGAGTTGCTCAGAAATCGAACTCTTTCGGAGGCGGAGGACTCCTTCGTCTGGAAGCTGACGGCGAAGGGCACATACTCGCCGAAGTCAGCGTATGAGGCTTTCTTCCTAGGCAGAGAGGAAGCGCCGTGTGCACGCTTGCTGTGGAAGGCAGGAGCTCCCTTGTTGCACAAACTACATATGTGGTTCGTCACAAAAGGGCGTCTATGGACTGCTGACAGGCTTGCGCGGCGGGGGATGGAACACCCAGAGGCTTGCCCCTTGTGCTGTCAGGAGGAGGAAACGGTCGAGCATCTGACGCTGCAGTGTTCGTTTGCGCGAGAGGTTTGGTACGCAAGGCTTCTCCCGTATCGCATGCACAGATTCACGCCTACCACTACTTCGACATTGCTGACCTGGTGGCCTATGATAGCTGCTGCAGTACCACGACGGCGGGCGAGAGAGGTTAATGGCCTCATCATCCTAACTGCTCGTTGTCTGTGGTTAGAGAGGAATAGTAGGGTTTTTGACAAGATCGCGACAATGCCCTGGGAAATCAGTAGACAGATCAGAGAGGAGTTTGAGCTTTGGAAGAAAGCCAAACTTAGTGGAGTTGTGCTACGACAGATCGAGTAGTTTGTCGGGTGGGTGTTCTAGGCAGGGGAGACGCACATGTGTTCTTCCCTGTCCTCTCTTGTAATTGTGTTGAATTCTCTATCTTAATAAAAAGACACGCAACACTCGTGCGTGTTCTTGAAAAAAAAAAAAACTCTGATCGCATGTTTCTTCTACAGGCTGGTCCAAGGATCTGCCTAGGAAAGGAGTTCGCATACAGACAGATGAAAATCTTTGCGGCCGTGCTGCTCCGTTTCTTCGTACTAGCTCTGCCCGGAGAAAACGCGAGCGTCAACTACAGGGCCATGATCACGCTCTACATCGAACAGGGTCTCCATCTGACGGCTACAGTGAGATGATTCTGGATTGGTAAGGAGGGTTTTAATGAGATGGTGACTTCCAAATAGAAGAAAGAAAATTCCACATCTTAGATTATATGTTTGCAGTGATTGGCAGAATAAAATCCGGCCCCTATGCCAAACTGTAAAATGGGCCCTATCTGATTTATCAATAGCACTTTGGTCTTACGACATATTCCCTCCGTTTTTAAACATATGATATTTTAATTGTTACACGTGTTGTGCAGATGCATACTAAAATGAGTGAACATATACACAATATGTCTACATATATATTTGTATATATATGTGAATGTGGATAAAGACTAGAACATCTTATATTTAAAAACGGAGGGAGTAGTATTATAATTTACAAAAAGTATAATTCTAAATAAGATTGCTTACATACCTTCGTTAGCTCAAAGAACACTATTATTTATCCGGCTTACGCCTTGTCATGGCCATGAAAAGGCTCAATCATAACATCTCTTTACACTTCGAAGAAGGGGCGGAGATGGAGCTTGACTCACCCTGATGCACTACTTTAGTTGGCGCAAAATTTTCAAGAGGCAATATACAGCTTGTAACTTTCAACAAAAATAATATGGTCTAATAAGAGAAAATGTATAAATACCAAAGAGTAGTAATAAGAAAAATCAAAGGACCAACTTATATTGATGAAACAAAGGGCATACATATTTGGGATGGATGTCGTGCATTTTTTATCTGAAATACGTTGTCAAACACCAAGGTTCAGTAACCTGGAAGATGAAAGTAAATATAATTTTCATGTGGAACATAGTAAAATGACAAAAACATGTCGTTCGCAAATAGCTAAATTTTTCACATTGTGTTTTACTATTCTAGTGCATTCCATTCTTCAAACCTACAAAATACATAACCATTCGATCATAAGAAATTGATACATATACTTATACCCTATATAAATCCTAACCACAATTTCCATGAGATTTCATCTACTGCCAACAATTTTCATAACAGAACAGAGGACAAATTTGGGATGTACCGCTGGGATCTGTAGAATTCCTATCCATCGAATGTGATAGAGAATAGATCGGAGTAGACCGCTAGCTTCGGGGAACGAAGAGAATAGCTGAAGACTGAAGAGGCGAGGCGCCGAGGCGATAGGCCGGCTCAACGTCTGCCGGCCTTCTACTGCCTGCGCCGATTCGGTCCATGGATTCAGTCGCGCAACCACGTCCCTGCGTCTGCATGGCTGCACCGATTCAATTCGGTTGATAGATTTGATCAATTCTTCAACGGTTCACCTTCACCCTACCGGCCTTTTTCGCGCCCTTTGATCGAGCCAAATTCCGCGCGTACGAGATCGACAGGCGCGTGCGTGCCGCCCAGCCCAACGGCCTTGATGCACAGCGCTCGGCCTACCTGATGCATAACGCCCAGCTCAGCCTGATACACACTGTCGTTTCATAGATGGTAAGTACTCACGAAAAAAAATCGTCCCGTAATCCTATGCATCAGGGTGGGTCTATTGCTACGGAAACTGATATGCCTTGCTAAGGCATATCCTTGAAAAAAAGGTGGGTCTATTGAGCTCTGCCCGGGAGAAGTATCTCGCTAAGTAACTAGTAATCATCCAAACACTATCGTCTATATATTTCTCAAGATGCTCTTGGTTCTTCAACAAATATACAACGAACAAATTCAATCTAGCAATAATTTATCCTACGTTCAATTATCAGTAAGAAAGTATGAAAATTATAGCTTGGTTTTGTATGTTACCAAATGTAGGAAAGAAGAAGCCTGTCTCCCTGCTCCTGGCATGTTGGCTTTTGCTGGGCTATGGGCAAAATAGAGTACATTTGGGCGTCGTGACGCCGGTGTGGGCGTCGGGTACCTACCGCTTCCTTGCTTCCCTCCTCCCACCTAGGGTTTTAGCCAGCTGAGAATTGAGGTAATCGATCGAGAAAGGAAAGGGTGGAAGGATAGAAAAGAACAGAGGAGGAGATGGACAGCGAGCGCCGCAACCGTGGCGAGGAAAAGAAGTGTCGCGCTGGACAAGTGGACGAGAGTCGCCGGTTAGTGAAGAAAACGAGACGAACGCCACGCTCAAGCCACAAACTGGACTCACATCTGTCAAACAGAACGCATGAACTCGATTGATGCCGGCCGGACAGCAAGTGCTATGGGTTTTTCTGCATGCTCATGGGCAGCCTGCAACCAAAAGCTAGACAATGCCAATCAAAAGTTGGGACCCCAGAATTGGAGGCCTTGTCCAGCCGCACGGGTCGCACTCCCATCGGCCTACGCCTGTTGATTGGCAAGAACTGCAAGTGGGTTCTATAGGCTAGAGAAAAACCACCTATTGAAAATTGACGGATGAACCCGATTTCAAGGCGAATCAGATTCCTCTCCCATCGACCAAATGGATATCCACCAAGAGGGATGCTCATGAGAAGGTGGCAATGCATATGAAGAAGTAAAATGGGCGTAGTGTGCTAAAATTAGGTATGTGGATGCTAGCAGTAATAACATGAAGTATTCTATTTGATTGCAACTCGTTAGCATCGTAAGAACAATATTTTTCTACTTGAACGAGAAGGGGTATGCTCATGTGTGGGGGCCAACTAGAAACTTGCATTCGTAATTTTAAAGGCGTTTATTTGGTGAACTAGAAGTAAACTCGCTCTGAATGGAGAGAGTAGGTAAAGGGGACATGATGGTTATGTCCATTGAGTTTCAACGAGGGGAGTTGGATTTTTCTCGTCTATTTTTTGCATTATTACACCACTCCCCAACAAAATGATGGTTCTGAACTCATTCAGAAGTACTGCCCAATGTATCTTCTAAATGTGTGTTTTAGAATACTACTATATATTAAGGGGGGAGATATTGGAGCTCTCTCAGCGCTTGCATCCTGGGCCGTCCGATCGGCATCGGACGGCCCAGTTTGCCCAATTCGACGGATGAACAGTAATGAACAGTAACCTACGTTTTTGTAATTTCCCCCGCCAAGGATCTAGGTGCAAATACCGTAAAACGCAAGGATTTTTTCACAAAAGTGTCTGCACACAGCCCCCGCTCCTTCCTCTCTCCCGCGACCTCCAAGTCACCGGCGCCGCCGCCACGCCCCGCCGCCGCTCCACGCCTCCCCGCTCCGCTCCATGCTGTAACATCCCAACATTTTGGAATGTTCAAAAATCACTAAAAATTTAAAACTTTTCTTTTTATTAAAATAAAATATTAAATGCATAAGGAAACCAACTATGAAAGACTTCAAACTTGAGTTAATATTTCAAATGTCACAGTTTAAACATTTTATTATCCCCTGTATTGCAAAAACCTTAAAATGTAATTTGACAAATATTTTACAAACTACAATCCATTCTATTTTAAGTAAATAGTTTAATTATAAGTAATTGATTTTAACCACTTAGCCATATCTATTCCTAAATTCATAAATTATTTAAAAAGGGTGTGAGTTGCCAAAGGGTTTACATTCTCTCAACTAAGTTCAAAACATGGTATTAAAATTTCAATGCTCTAATTCATTTATTTTCAAAGCATGAAATGATTAATATATTCTATATAAGGAAATGAATTAAATCTAAAAACTTTTCCAAAGATGTTATGAAGTTTCAAATGATTTATCATAATGTAAAACTTAAGGGTGCACAAAATAAAATTGAATTAAAACTTGAATCCATTATAATTTTTATTACTTTAAAAATATTTATATTATGTTATTCTTCTCTTATGCCAAAATAAAGATGAATAATTACAGTAAAATGAGTTTTAATAACTCTATTTCAAACATATTTGAATGTGGGTATTTTACAAATTTTATTTAGCAAAAGAAAATTTAATTAAGTTATAAATTCAAAATTGATATTAAGTATCAATTTTGTATTAAACCAACATTTCAAATTTATTAATTTTAAAAAGTTCTCAAAACATACCCACAACTGGTTTAACAGCAAGAGATTATTTTTACAAATTTTTAGAAATTAAATTGACATCATTTGGACATTTGAATCAAAAGATATGAATTAAATAAATAAAATCAGAAAAAGAAAATAGTTGCTGACGTCAGCGGTGACGTCAGCCGATCTTCTTCAACCTACGTCCGAAAATCCCGCCCCCGATTTCTCTCCAAATCCGGCGAGATCGACGCGCGGTTGGTTCCCTCCTCCTGCCCTATAAAACCCCTGCACCTCGGCCTCCCTTTCCCCTCTTTTTCCCTTTCGTTTTGCGCCGCCAGGCTCGAGAAATAGCTCACCGGAGCCGCTCGGTCGCCGCCGCCCGATTCTTCTTTTCTCGGCGAGTGAAGACCTTCCCGGAGCCCGTGAGCCCTCCTACTTCTCCCTCGCGTCCGTGCGCACCTCCTGACCTCGCCCTCGTCCTTTTTCTGTAGCCAAACGAGGAGACCGAGCTCGATCCGATTTCACCGGAGCGCCGCTGCATTCTTCTGCCGCTCCCGGCCGCGCCAGGAGGAACGACTCGACACCGTCGCTACCATCCACCTCGCCGTGACGAGCTGCACGCTGCCGTAGCCTCCGTTCGTCCGGGGAAGCTCCGCAGCACCGACCCCGTCCTCGACCGACGCCAGCGCCGCCGTCGTCGTCGTCTCCGGCGAGGAGCGCGCCGCCACGGTATGGTCAACCGTTCCCAGCCGTCCAATCCAATCTCAACGGTCCAGATTAGATGTCCCAGACGAATCGGTACGATCCGATCTGGACCGTCAGACCCCTGCCACTTAGATTTGTCACAACTTTTTAACCACTTATCCAAATTTAACAAACTTTATATTTTTGGAAAGCTCTTGACATGTAGAATAGTTTGGATCTGACAAAATTCAAATTTGACTTAGTATAAAATATTCAAAATTCAAATGGGGAATTTGAGTATATTTGTAATAACTTTAAATCTATAAATCCAAAAATTGCAAATAAATATGTTTTAAAAACTTTAGAATATTTGTAAATTAATGCTACTGCTATAAAATATTTTTGAGTGATTTTTGAATAATTTCATAGTTGTGTGTTTAATTTGAATAGTTTGACTAATTTTGAAATAACTTTTAATAGAAACATTATTTTTGATTAAATCCCATTTGCAATAGATTTAATTAAATGCTCTCTGTCTATTAACACTACTTATAAAATTTTGTTATAAAAATTTAATCATAGGAAACTTTAATCTTATGATTATTCCTTTTATTATATTTTCCAAAATTAGAAATTAATTAAATTGCATTTATAAATTCATGCATATTTATAAAGAAATCATAAAAGTTATTTTGATGTTTCTTGTGATTTAAAATTTCATTTCAATCATAGCATATTCTATTCTCATAGGAAAACCCCTCTTCATTAGTTTTCTCTAAGTTAGGATTATTTTCAAACTTAGTATTTTGGGAAAAGTGTTATGCACTAGACACTTAGTAATTTTCAAGATGGAGCCAGAAGACCATTGAAGGACTTAGCCAAAAACAAGACTCTGGGAGCATCCTCAAGATGTCAAGCACTTAGAAGAAAAGTGAGAGGAAGTTCAAGAAGGCCAACCCCTTGTATTCTCTAAGTCTTTCTCTCTGTCTTTTCTTCTCCTCTGAGACTTCATGAAGACTAAGTAAATCCAAGACCAGCCTCGAGGATACAAGAACCATCAAGTCTAAAGATTCATCAAGACTACCAAGAGCTCAATCAAGACATCATCCAGAAGAAAGTTACAAGTCTGGAGATGAAGCCTGGAGGACAACTACATCTTTCTTTCTGTCTTTTCCCTCTTTCCTAATCTTGTCTTTTAGACTTAAACAAATTTTGATCATGATGTTATCATCTTGAAGTTGTTGGATCCTAGCGGCATAGTGAGATGAAGCGGTCTGGAAACAAACCTTACATGTCCACGTACATGAGACCTGTTCCACAATTTAAGTGGCTGGCCGGGTGTCTGTCTCTCTCACTTTAGCGAATATTCAATTTACAAAGAGTTGATAGTAATTGTTGATCACCTTATAGACTTAGTATTTTTCTCTAAGTATTTGGCACATCATGGCTAAGCCATTAGAGTGCTAGTTTAAAGATGATATAAAACAAAGTATTTTTATCCAACTCAAGACCTTAGTCCAGTCATTCTTGACCCACCTATTTTCCTTGCATTAACTTAAGAGATTTTCATAGCATAACATGTATCTCTAGTCCTTAGAAATAATTTGCATATCATGCATGACATGTTTTCCTTAGAAGTTTACAAAACTTGTTTGTTCACTAGATATGAGCATGTATGTTTGTTGATTGTTGTATTGTTGTTTGCTTATATTGTTTAGACTGAACGGAGAGTCCCGAGTATCGTTGAAAAGAGTTGTGAACAACGACAACATTCAAAGGCAAGTGGCACACCTCATAAACTTCCTATTTCTATATGCATTACTAAGTGTATTTTTATATGCATGTGTAGGATAGTATTGCTATGCTAAACCTGTGTAGAATTCCTTATTCCTGTGTCTAGGTTCCTATGCAATACTTAGTAGAATTATTGATGCTATGCAAATGTTGTTTTGTGAAAATCTAAATTCTACTAAGTTAAGAATGAAACACCTGGGTGGTAAGTGGTTGCATGGTTTATGTTGAGTGGCTACTCAGGTCCATGTCTATGGTTCCTGCAGTATGTACACTTGTGAATGGCCACCCAGGAACAGAGGAATCTGAAGAACTCCGAGTGACGATTGCTTCCAGTGCAGCCATTGCCATATGGGTTCTGGCTTGATCAATTATGTTGCGTGGACTCTCTCCGGCTTGACAAGCAGATGTAGGGGGATGTTAGGTGGAACGGGTCAAGCCAGAGTGAGAGGGAAAATGCTTCTGAAAGATCTCGTCTCATTCTTCTCCTTTCCTTATCACAAATGGTGTGTAAAGGATAATCTGGATTGAATGGGTACAATGGTGAACGTGCACAACCTCTGCAGAGTGTAAAACTAAGTACTTAGCCGTGTCCCCGGTACGGACAATTTGAGTAGCTGATCACGGACGTCAACGGAGGATTCCACCATTCCAACTTCAGAAATAAAACTTGATGGGTGAATAAGGGAAGATGAGATTTATGGTTTTCATGCCATACTCGTCTTGATTTCAAGAAAAGTGTTTTCCAAAAAGATAGGAAAAATTGGCTTTATGCAAAATAGGCTTGAACTCCACCAGCCAAATATGCATATAGGCTTTAGAGTTATTCCATTAAGTGTCCACCATAGTGTCACTTGCCATACTCCATTTTTAATGGAATCTGACCCACGTTGTTGCAATATTTTTCTTATTGCAGATTTGATCAGATGACGAGTGAGGTTTCGTTTAAAGGTTTCGAGTCTACAACCAACATGTTTTCGCCTGTGGCAGCATGAAAGTTATAGAGACTCACTGCTATTGTATTTCCGATGTGTACCTTTTCAATGCTAGCTTTATGCTATGCAACTTGTAATGAATATTTTGTAAGTCTGGATCATCGATGTAATAAAATTGATATTGTGTTGTGATATTACATCGTAAACTGTGTGTGCAAACGAATCGATTCAGTGATTTGCACTATACATAGGTATCTGCCTTATTTAAAGTGCAGGTACGCTACAGATGCTCTCCGGGAGACGCGGCGTCGTCGCCTCTCCCACCTCGCCGCAGATCGGGCCGCGGGGCGCCGTTTCCGCGCAGAGAACGTCCGCGCCGCGCTCCGGAAGCGCCGCCGCGTTCTCGCGCCTCCGTTGGCGCTCCAGCGACATCCGAAAGGCGGCGCTGCCACCTATGACCAACCTGCGTCCACGCGCTTCGTACGCGTCCCCCTACGCGTCGAAACTCGACCGGATACGCCGTCGGCGAAGCCGCTCCGCCGCTGCTTCCGTCGCCGGATCCGGCCAACGCTGACGTCATCCTTACGTCAGTGACGGTTCCACCTGTCAGCCGCTAAACCTTTTAATACTGCAGAAAGAAAACAGAAAAATAATTAATTATGGACTATTAATAACTCACAAAATACCCATAAGAAAAAAATAAAAAAAATATCAAAACGACCAGAAGAAAATAACCTAATTATTTATGCACAAATGCAATGCAATTGAAAATTTGAAAAAAGATGTGAATTTCAACCATTTTTAAAACCATTCCTTCTAACAATTTCAACAACACCTATCTGACAAAAAAAATCCAAATTTGCCCAAGAAATAAATACCTACCCACATGTGAGGCGATATATAACATTTTCAAAGTTCTAAATTTGGTAACAATTTAGACTAAAAATACGGAATGCCGGTTACGACGTACAACATTTTTTAAGTTTTCAAATTGGTGACGATTTAGACTGAAAAGGAAGAAATGCCAGTTAATGGAAATTAGCTTATTTCAAATGGGATCATAACAAATATGACAAAATATCAATAATCACAGTAAAACTACGTACGACACACCTCATTCCCATTTCAAAATTTTAACTTAGTGTCAACTTAAACAACAAAATAACAAACCGTACGCTATGGTTAATTGATATCTTCAACCATACCTCCAAAAGGTTAACACAAGGTCAAGTAATATTCGCAAAGTAATCTATTTCTAAATGCAAACTTATTTTACCTCCATCAATATTCAAACCTTCACTTAAAACCATTCCTTCTAATAGTTTAAAAAATATCTAGCTGAGACACGCCGCGCCAAATTCAACTAGTTTCTACTAAGGTGATGGACAACTGAGTCTCATAAGTGGTCGAAATTGTTGTTTGTTCTAACATAAAAGAAGACTGAGTAAACGAACAACAATGTACTCGATATGGTTGTAGTTCTGCATGAGATGATTCATGAATTTCTATCTAAGCATATGGATGGAATTATTTTAAAGTGAACTTCGAAAGGTATGATAAGGTTAAGTAGTTTTTTACATCACGCAATTACGCATGCAAGACTTTTCAGCATAGTGGAGCAACTGGATTGCCTAGTATGAAGGGGAACATCAAAGTTAATAAAGACATTGGCCACTATTTTTAACTATGAAGCGGTTGAGACAAGGAGATCATTTGTCTCCAATCTTGTTTAATGTTATTGACAATATGTTGGTCATTCTTATTGCAAGGACAAGAAGATCATCATATTGCAAGTCTCATTCCTCATCTTGTTAAGCAGATGATATAGTCATTTTTGCCGCCTCTACCTCGAGGGGAGGCGGTCTCTAACCAATTGTCACGTACGATTTTAATATATAGCGGAAACGGAGCCTTCCAAAAGTGGGAGGTCCATGTCAGAACGGACCCGGTAAGCGGAGCCCATAATTTGTCCTGATGTCGAGAGAGCCCACGAGACAGCATTTGGCATGTCCGAAAGTGAAAGAGCGAGCAATGCCATCAGGCTCCACCGGCCACCTAGCAGACTCCTCTTACCCAAACGTGTGGCGGAACCCAATGTTTCATTGTCCATCCTGAGCCGCAGCGGAGATCACTAGAAGCGGATCCGAACAGATAGCAAAGAGCTCCAGGAACTCAAACCGTAGGGAGCGCCCACGAAGTCATGAGTCTAGCCAGAAGAGGGTACCTCCTACAGAGGAGGTAGTCCAAGCTTCATCTCATGTTTAATGGATTGGCTGGATCTTTAAAACGGAGGTCCTTCGTTTCTCTCACAAGCCATACCACCCTACACTCTACAATATCACGCATCTGAATACGTTACCATTGCTAATGTTCCAAATGACACACATGTGAATATTAGTTTCTAACGGTATATGTCTGGCTACTAATAAAAGGGAGACTCTTGGATGTTAATCTTTCTTTGAATCCCTAGTGTTTTGAATGTTAGTTAACAATACCAATGATGTACTAATCCTATTGCTAAGTATTTCAGTGTATGTGAGTTGCATATCACTTACTCCAAAGCCAAAATATAGAGAAAAAGAGTTTCTGGAATTTTTCCAAGAACCGGAATATTGGAGCCGGAAATTTCCAGGATCTGAAATTCCGGGTCTCCTATTTCTACCAGAAAAGTGGCTAAGGAAAAGTTCGGAAGTGGTTCTGACTCGAACCGGAAAATCAACTCGGAAATTCATTGAATCGGAATTTCCGAGTCACCAGAAAACCACTCCAGATTTGGCTAAGGAAAGAAGAGAAAGTGGTTCTGACTTCAACCGGAAAATCAACTCGGAAATTTCATCAGCTCGGAATTTCCGAGTCATCCAGAAAACCACTCCAGAATTTGGCTAAGGAAAGAAGAGGAAGACGTTCTGACTCCAACCGGAAAATCAGCTTGGAAATTTCAGTGACTCGGAATTTCCGGGCAACCCTCAGAAACTTGAAGAAATTTGGCTAAGTCAAGATGTCGAAGACGTTCTGATCTCAACCGGAAATTCAGCTCGGATATTTCATAGCACCGGATATTCCGGGTGACTCGGAATTTCCGGGAGTCACTTATACCGGAATTTCTGGGTCATCGAGACAGCCAACGGCCAGATTTTGGGAGGGGGTATAAATACCCCCTCACTCACTCAAGAACATCTAGCTCTCATATTTTCTCTCTCCTACTATTCTTGAAAGCTCAAATCATCAAGATCTCCCAATCCCTCCACCCAAATTCGTTGATCTTTGGAGGATTGGTGGAGAAGGCCCGGATCTACATCTTCACCGAAGGGATTTGCATTTCCTCCCCATTCACTTGGGGATTTCGTGGCTAGGGTTTCCACTGGGAAAACCTAGTTCACCATTGTTGTAATCTTGGTGTTGTCTTGACCTTTTGTGGTCCTTGACCTGTTGTGGTCATCTTGAGAGTCCCCAATTAAGTTGTGGGTGCGTGACTCAAGCGTTTGTAAGGGATTCGATCTCCGCCCTAAAAGGGGATCAATAGTGGAAGGTGAACTCGCAACCTTTGTGGTTGAGTTCATAGGAGAAGAAGGTGAGCCTTTGTGGCGTTTCGGCTAACCTGTTGTGGTAGCAGACACCTCTCCAAACGAGACGTACACCCTTGGGTGGAACTCGGGATACATCTTTGTCTCCGCGTGCTTCACTCGGTTCCCCTTATCCTTACTCCCTTACTTGCTTGTCTTGTTAGCTTATTTATCTTGTTATTGCTTTGGTTGTCATTTAGGTAAATTCACCATAGTTGCATATCTAGAGAATTTACCTTTGTGTTGAGACTAAATTTGAAAAGACCTAAAATTTGTAATAGCACCTATTCACCCCCCCCCCCCTCTAGGTGCCGGATTCCCGTTCAATTGGTATCAGAGCCAGGTTCACTTTTAAGGGCTTAACCGCCTAAGTGCAACTATGACGGAATCCGATGCCGAGAGGGCCGCCCGTGAGAAATTAGAGGCGGAGAAGGAGGCGTTAGCCAAAGGGGAAACCATGGCCGATCTTATAGATATGAGATCGTCCTTGGAGGCCCAACTCCTCAAGATGAATGAGATGCTCATGGCACTCTTGAAGTCTAAGGAGCCCGAGGCTACTTCTCCCTCTTGAACGGATAGACGTCGCCTAGAGGGGGGGGGGGGTGAATAGGCGATTTAAAACTTTTTCCGAGGAGCCGGAATATCCGGTCCAAGAGTGACCCGGAAATTCCGGTATGCTTGATAAAGGCGGAATAAAACTAGAGGTTTACTTTAACAAGCATACAACCTAGATATAAATACTAGGCTCACCTATGTGCACCAACAACTTATGCTAAGCAATACAGGTAACAAGATGATAGCAAGATATATGACTTCAAGCACGAAGGCTATCACAATGTAAATTGCATAAGTAAAGAGCTCGGGTATAGAAATAACCGAGGCACATGGAGACGAGGATGTATTCCCGAGTTCCACCCAAAGGGTGTACGTCTCGTTTGGAGAGGTGTGCGCAACCACAACAGGTTAGCCGCAACGCTACAAAGCTTACCTTCTTCTCCTGATGAACTCAACCACAAAAGGTTGCGAGTTCCCCTTCCACTATTGATCTCCTTTGGGGCGGAGATCGAATCCCGTACAATTCTTGAGGCACACACCCACAACTTAATTGGGCTCTCTCAAGTGACCACAAAAGGTCTTGACTACAAAAGGTCTTGGCCACAAAAGGCCGGCCACAAAAGGCGTATAGGGTCCAAAGACCCAAGAGTAACAATCTCACAAGTATCACCACCACGAATCCTCGTGGAGGGCTCAAACTGATGCAAATGCAATGGCAAGAGCACACGAAGTGCTCAAGTCCTTCACTCTCAAATTCCAACACAACAACAAATGTTTATGGGGAATAAGAGAGGAAGAACAAAGGAAACCACAAAGGAGTCAAATCCTTCACTCCCAAATCCCACCAAAAGCAATTAATGCTTATGGGGGGAGAAGAGAGGAAGAACAAAGAAGAAGAACCACAAAGGAACTCTAAGAACTAGATCCACTAAGTTCCCCTCACTTAGAGGAGAGATGGATTGGTAGGATTATAGATCTAGATCTCGTCTCAACTTTCCCTAAAGAATATGGAAGATTCAATGGAGGGATTGAGAGGGAAGTGAGCTTTCCAAGGTCAACAATGGAGTAGGAGAGAGGGGAAAGTCGTGCTGCCTTGGATTGGCTGGGGAAGAAGAAGGGGAGGGGTATTTATACCCCTCCAGGAAATATAGCCGTTGGCTGTTTCGACACTCGGAAATTCCGGTATAAGTGAGACTCGGAAATTCCGGTTACCCGGAAATTCCGAGTACATGAAATTTCCGAGCTGAAATTCCGGCTGGAGTCAGAAGCAAAACCAAACTTTACTTAGCCATTTCTGGAGGACTTTTCTAGGGGCACTCGGAAATTCCGGTAGACGGAAATTTCCGAGCACAATTTCCGACTGGAGTCTGAACCCTTTTTCTCCTTTCCTTAGCCGTTTTCTTGGACCAGCTGGGGAACCGGAAATTCCGGTAGAACGAAATATCCGGACCAATAATCCGAATCAGCAAAACACTGAAACGAAAACTGATATAACTTTTGCAAATGAACTACAAATGAGGTGAGACCAATTTTGTTGAAAAGATAGCGACGATGAGCACCCAACAAAATTTTTGCATGACATGGAGAGCATGGCAAGGTGTAAAATAGAGTAAAATCGACACACATGGCAAGGTGTGGGATTTTCCTCATGGTAGAACCGACAGTATTTCCGCCACCGAAAACACAACAAGTTGTCCATGTAAAACCGATTTCGATGAACAAGAGCTTGACATGGAGATGAACCAAGCTCTAATTCCTCACAAACATAAAAGCCAAATAAGAACAAAAAAAACATGATATGCCAAGTATGCAAAGGTTTGAGCTCTTCACAACGATGCGATCAAGTTACCAACTTGAGAGCCCCTCTTGATAGTACGCCTATCTATCCTATAGCCCTATCAAGATCATACCTTTGCCTTGAGCATTCCACTTGAGTTGGATGAAGACTATCTTGATCTCTTCAAGTGGTTCATCTTTCCTTGATTGCGCGTCCAAGAACATGCTTGATGAAGACTTCTCCAAATACTCCCCCATGCTCACAATGTGAGGGTCTCGCTTAGCTCCATCTTCATGTATCCATTGCAAGCACCAAGCATAGGATCTCTTCAAGAAGCTTCTCTTGGTATTGGTCTTGCACATCTCACCTTGATGACGATCACCACATGACGTCATCCTCCATGAGCTATATGAGATCTTCATTTGATGCAAGCCCATGGGAAGATACCTAACCTCATATAAAGATACCACACACACATATATCATGAGTAAGTTCACAAAGCTATGCGAACAATTGTTTACCATCCCAAGAGATACATGATCGCTCTTGGTACATCTTGTAGCTTTGTGTGTTGATCAACATCTTGATCAACCTTGTATCTTCCAACATTTCTTCACTAATATGATGTCTTGAATCCTTCAAGACATACTTGCAATATGCTCCACTCAACACATAAGCTTCAAGAGTCCAACACATGAACTACACAATTCCATGGATATGATCTATAATGATATCTCAATGCAAATATTAGTCCATAGAGATTGTCATTCAATTACCAAAACCACACATGAGGGAAAATGCTCTTTCAACTCTCCACCTTCTAAGGAGCATAGTGAGAACTCTAAGGAGTCATCTTCGGATGGGTCCAAAAATGTTCCTCCAAGTGCTTCCCCCGGAAAGGCGGAAAAGGATGAATCACCTAGCTCCTCTAACACCCCTAAAGGAGAGGAATTTCATAATGTCAACCATAATTACTCTCCTAACCCTCCTATCCCTCACCCTCATGTAAACTTTAGAAGTGATTCTCCTAAGCTCAAACCTACTCATTTATCTCAATGGCAATTTCTAATGAAGTCTCATCTATGTAGTGCCTCCATTGAGCTATGGCGCATCATTGAAGAAGGATTCAAGCCCCATGATCCAACCAACTTGACAAGAAGAGAGGTGGTTGATAGCCAACTCAACGCCACCACCCGTCATCAACTCCAAATGGCCGTTGGAGAGAAGGACATGCCGCTCATTCAACAATTCTCCACCGCCAAAGAAGTTTGGAATGCTCTTTCCGACATCTTCGTCGGCCATGAGAGCATGAAGAAGAACCGGTATGATGCCTTATGCAGTGAGGTGGAAGGGTTCTACAAGTTGGATGGAGAAAGTCACGAGGACATGTACCGGAGGTTGGTGTTGGTTGCTAACACCTTCAAGAACCTCGGGGCAGTCTACATTGACGACGCTTGGATCAAGAGGAAGTTCGTGACCGCTCTCTTGCCCTTTGAGGAAACGGACTTGAAGACACTCCAAGGGAGACATGACTTCGCGAAGATGACATCCAATGAAGTCATGCAAGAGATGACCGCGTACAAGGTGGCCTCCAAGATTGCACAAGATGCAAGAGTTAGAGCCATAGGGATGCACAAGCATGCCTCAATTGCCTTGAAGGCCACCATTGAAGAAGAGGATGAAGAGGAGTATGATGATCAAGTCGAGCTATCTAGTGAGACTCTCTCAAGTACTCTTACTCAACACATGGGTCTTGCGGCAAGAACGTTTTGGAAGAACCTCAGAAGGGCCAAAGCGAGGATTGACAAGAAGTTCCCCTCCAATGGAGGAAAGCCAAGCAACAAGGTAAGGCTTTGCTATAATTGTGATGACAAAGGCCACTTTGTTGCAAATTGTCCATGGGAAAGAAGAGAGGATCATGGTGGGAGGCTCGTGGCCAAGACGAAGGGCAAGGGGCCCATGCCCATGAAGAAGCCCTACTTTAAGAAGAACCAAAATATTGTCTTGGTAACCCAAGAGCAATATCCCACCGATGATGAAGATAGTGACAAGGAGGATACCCCAACGCAAGTAGCCGCACTAGGCATTTCGTCCACACCTCTGTCACTCTTCTCCTCACCAAACGAGAGCCCCGTCATCAAGAATGCAAGATGTCTTATGGCAAAGACATCCAAGGGCCTTGCTTCCGGAGGATCGAAATGGATAATTGATAGTGGGTGCACTAGTCATATGACCGGAAGCAAGAAAATTGTAACGGAGTTGAAGCCCAATGATGATCAAATGACCGTTACATATGGTGACAATTCAAAGTCTAAGGTAATAGGGCTCGGCAAGGTGGTAGTGGCACCGGACATCACACTTGTGAATGTTTTGCTTGTCGAGTCCCTAGGTTTCAACTTGATCTCCGTCCATTCTTTAACTTGTTTGTGTTATACCGTTGTCTTTGAAAAGGAGATGGTTATCCTCATGCGGAGCAAGTCTCTCAATGTGTCTTTCGTTGGGTACATTGAGAATGGGCTCTATGTGGTTGACTTCTCCGGAGTCACCACTTCCCATACAATGTGCCTATTCGCTAAGGCGGACTTGGGTTGGCTATGGCATCGCCGACTAGCCCATGTCAACATGAGGACTTTGCAAAGTCTCCACAAGGGTGGCCATATCCTAGGACTAAAAGACCATGTTTCTTTCTCGAAGGATCGAATGTGTAGGGCTTGTGTTGAAGGAAAAATGCATGACATTCACCATCCAAGCAAGACCATCATTTCTTCAACAAGGGTTTTGGAGCTTCTCCATGTTGACCTCTTTGGTCCCATTCTGGAAGCTAGTCTTGGTGGCAAGAAATATTGCTTGGTGATTGTTGATGACTATTCAAGATACACATGGGTTTTCTTCTTCAAGTCGAAGGTGGAGACTCAACAAACTATCATCGACTTCTTCAATGAAGCTCAACGTCAACACAATGTCCCTATCTTGGTGATAAGAACTGACAATGGTTCCGAGATCAAGAACTACACCTTGAACGAGTTCCTTAGTGAAGAAGGGATTCGTCATCAATATTCCGCTGCTTATACTCCCCAACAAAATGGTGTAGCCGAAAGGAAGAATCGTACTCTTATTGAGATGGCAAGGTCGATGATGGCCGAGTTCAAGTCCCCTCACAACTTTTGGGCCGAAGCCGTCAACACCGCTTGCCATTCATCCAACCGGCTCTTCTTTCGCAAAGGACTCATGAAGACCCCTTATGAAGTGCTTACCGGGAACAAGCCCAATATCTCTTACTTCCGAGTTTTTGGTTCTAAGTGTTTCTATCTCATCAAAGGTGTTCGTTTGAGCAAGTTTGAATCTAAGTCTCTTGAAGGGACATTTGTGGGCTACGGGTCCGAATCCCATACTTATAGAGTCTATGATAAGGCCTCGCGCATTATCATAGAAACTTGTAGTGTGGTGTTCGAGGAGAATGACGGCTCCCTTGTGGAGCAAAGTGGTGTTTCCGTTGTAGGTGATGATCAACCTCAAGATGCTATCCGAAGAATGGGGTTGGGAGTCCACCGCCCCGTTGAAGTCTATTATGAGGAGGCTCAACAAGGATCAAACTCTTCGCAAGTGGTGAACACTCCAACACAAGAAACACCCAACAACAACATCGTGCTCAACACGCCCAGCCAAGAAGAAGCACAAGATCCTCCTGCTGCTCCTGGAATTTCCGGAGGGCCGGAATATCCGGATCAAATTGGAGTCGGAAATTCCGGTGACCCGGAATTTCCGGTCCACACTGAACCCGGAATATCCGGTCCTGCTGACATTCCCGGTGGCAGCTCGCAGCAAGGCCAAGATCAACCCTCTCCCCCACCTCTGGACGCCACTCCAATGGTTGATCAAGGCCATCAAATCAGTCAAGGCGGATACATGAATGGTCAAGATGATCAAGCGATCCCTCCCACCACTCGGAGGGAAATCGAGATCCGCCGCTTGAATACGGTTGGCACCTCACAAGAATTAAGAGCTCTATCTCTTGACAAGGTGCTTGGTGATGTGAGAAGCAAGGTCTCTACCCGAAGACAACTTGCAAGTTTTAGTGAACATCAAGCTCACATCTCCATGGTGGAACCCAAGAAGGTTTTTGAAGCTCTTGAAGATAAAGATTGGCTTGATGCTATGCATGAAGATCTCAACAACTTCGAGCTCAACAAGGTGTGGAAGTTGGTGGAAAGACCCAAAGATTGCCGCAATGTTATCGGCACCAAGTGGATTTTCAAGAACAAGCAAGATGAACATGGCATGGTGGTGAGGAACAAGGCAAGATTGGTGGCTCAAGGTTACTACCAAATTGAAGGCATTGACTTTGGAGAAACCTACGCGTCCGTGGCTCGACTTGAGTCAATTCGTATTCTTCTTGCCTATGCCTCTCATCATAACTTTAAGTTGCAACAAATGGATGTTAAATCCGCTTTTCTAAATGGTCCACTAAATGAACTTGTTTATGTTAAGCAACCACCGGGGTTTGAAGACCTCAAGTATCCGAACCATGTCTACAAGTTAGATGAGGTACTCTATGGCCTTAAACAAGCCCCACGAGTGTGGTACGAGCCCCTTAGAGAACTACTTGTAGACCGTGGATTCCAAGTTGGGGAAATCGACCCCACACTTTTCACTAAGAAAGTAAATGGAGAGCTTTTCATTTGTCAATTATATGTGGATGACATTATATTTGGATCTACTAACAAAGCATTTAACGAAGAATTCTCCAAGCTTATGACTGACAGGTTTGAGATGTCTATGATGGGTGAGATGAAGTTCTTCCTAGGATTTGAGATCAAACAATTGAAGGAAGGAACGTTCATCAACCAAGCAAAGTACATTCAAGACATGCTCAAGAAGTACGGGTTGCTTGATCTCAAGGGTGCCTCTACCCCAATGCAAACCAAATGCCACCATGAGCTCAACCCCAAGGGTAAGGATGTGGACCAAAAGTTATACCGCTACATGATTGGATCTCTTCTTTACCTTTGTGCATCTAGACTGGATATAGTGCTAGCCGTAGGAGTGTGTGCAAGATATCAAGCGGCTCCTAAAGAAAGCCATGATATGGCGGTCAAGAGGATATTTAGATATTTGGCTTATACCCCAACCTTTGGATTGTGGTACCCCAAGAATGCACATTTCTCGTTATGTGGGTACACGGATTCCGATTGGGCGGGAGATCAAGATGATAGGAAGTCAACCTCCGGCGCTTGTCAATATTGGGAGGTCCTTGGTAAGTTGGTCTTCTAAGAAGCAAAATTGTATATCTCTCTCCACCGCCGAAGCCGAGTATGTTGCCGCCGCAAGTTGTTGCACTCAGTTGCTATGTATGAGGCAAACTTTAAAGAAGTACGGAGTCGATTGCGACAAAGTGCCTCTTCTATGCGACAATGAAAGTGCCATCAAGATTGCTTACAACCCGGTGCAACATTCAAGAACCAAGCATATTGAGATCCGCCATCATTTCATAAGAGATCATGTGGCCCGAGGAGACATTGACTTATCATATGTGGGCACAAGGGATCAATTGGCGGATATCTTCACGAAGCCCCTTGAGGAAGGAAGGTTTTACTTTTTGTGGAATGAGCTCAATATCATTGATTCAAGGTCCTTAGCTTGATCGCTTGCACACCCACCTAGGACGTAATTACATCTTATCTTGTTTAGATGTAGGCATGGAAATAGGGGGAGAGCGGTCCTAATACATTGGACCATCCCTCCCCCTATTATGCCGATAGCAAGTGTTCTTTTATCTCTATATTCATTTTTATGACTAATGAGCTAAAACGCCGAGTATTGGTTATGTACCCAAGATACATCTTCGCGGTGACATGCCATACACTCCTACATGGTGGCCTCGGCCACCGACCTCTTCTCTTTGAAGAGTTGGTTTTATTTGGAGCCTATTGTTGCTATTTGCCCTCTTGTTCATGCATGTGGGAAACCTTCTCAACATGGCGCTTTATGTTTCGTTTTGGTAGTTGTGAGTTGAGTATGGTGTAGCAATGACAGTTTGGAAATCTATCCCAAGCCTACTTCCCCATGAAAACATTTCTCTCTATTGCGCACAAGTCATCCATTTGAAAACTGGGATTTTAGTTCAGCAGGTCGAAATATCCGGTTCATTTATGAACCAGAATATCCGGTGACTCGGAATTTCTGGTGTAAGTTACACCCGGAAATTCCGATCGGGCGGTTTGTCTAAAAAATATAAGGGCATGCTCGGGGTGAAGGGCTCATTCGTGCCCTTCTTCCACCCCCGACCTCCCTCTCCTCCAACCGTCGCCCCTGCTGCTCCAAGATCTCTCTGGAGCACTCCGACCGCCGGGGAACCTCTTTCTTGGCCGGATCTTCTCCTCCTCTGCCCCGGGAACTCACTCCTCCAAGCAATGTCCTCAATGGATGAGGGTAACTTCACTTTTCCCTATCCCTAAGTGCTCGCACTAGGATCTTGGTGTGGAGTTATTTGTTTCAAAATTGCTTGGTAGAGATTGTTTCTAGCTTCATTCCATGCCATCTACATACATTAGTTTTGCATTGTGTTGGATCGATCTAGTTTTAGACCGATCAATCTCAGATCTGCACTGTTTCGGTCCAGGTCGGAATTTCCGACTCGACTTGAATCGGAATTTCCGGTCTTGCGGAATTTCCGGTTAGGTCTTAATCGGAATTTCCGAGCTGAACACTGCAGTTTTCAGATTCACTCATGTTTAACTACATTTGATTCATCAAATGCCTACCTAATGTGTGTATCCTCTCCTGACTTGTGTGTACTTACCTTGTGCTACCCTCCATGCTCAAATTCACAGGTTCTAGTGAGAGTCCTTCCCTCGCAGAGGCAACAAGGAACACTTCAAGGGCACCTGTTCACAAGACCCCTGTCGACAAGGGTAAGGGTCCTGTCTCCTCAAGCAACCCAACTGTTCCAAGGAAGAAGAAAGCACTTGCTAGTAGGCCTCCGTACAAGAAAAAGAAAAATGCCCCGGTTCCACAACCACAGAACTATGGAAAGATGAACTCTGTTGACTACTCTCAGCTCAGACAAGGGGATTGGTACCTTAGGCCAAGGGACACCACTCTGGATGATCGCAGCTTTTGGTGTCAATAGCAAGAGTTCATACTCAAGGAACTCTACTACTCTCTGTCGAAGCCCATTCGGTCTATGCATCCGTTTAACCTTGCAGCTCTGCAGCAGAAAGCCTCTTTTGTTGAAGCTATACATATTGTCAAGACTATGGGCTTGGAGAGGCTTGTGATCACTCGTTGTCCATACAACTCTCAGCTCGTGATGCAGTTCTTTGCCACTCTTGTGATGAAGGGTGACTCAAAGAAGACAATTAAGTGGATGACTGGTGACACTTTTTGTCAGTCCAACTTTGAGGAGTTTTCCAAGGTTTTGGGCTACAAGTTTGATGGTGACAACGCTCAAGGCTATCGCATGCACCACCCTTTCAAGCTCAACAAGAAGCAGACCGTGCACTTATATGGTGAGGGAGGCATACCCGGCAATGCTCGAGATTTGCTTCCTCTTTATGATGTCCTTGTGTGCATCCTCCGTGAGAACATTGCACCAAGTGGTGGCAACAATGACAATGTGGTGACCCCTCTGTGCAACTTGCTCCTTCATGCCAACCACATTGTGGAGAACCCTGACAGTGATGAAGACTGGAGTGTGGATGTTATGGATTACATCCACAATGAGATGCATGAAGCCATGACCACCAAGGTCACTATCCCCTATGCTCCTTACATCATGAAACTCATCAAGTTCAAGATTCCTGACCATACATTCAGTGATGATGAGTTGGAGGCGCATGACTTCAAGAAACTATATGAGAAGAAGACAGTGGTCAAGCCTCCTCCTGTGCCTTCTTCTAGCTCAGCTCAGGGTGGATCTTTTATGGGTGATGCTAGGAGGGCTGCTGCTCCTACTTATGTCTCGGCCACTCATGCGAAGGTGAAGAAACTGAATTGGTTCCAACGCAACATCCTGTGCATGACTGTGGACATCCACAAGGAGCAATACACCGCCTACAAGTCAGCTTGCCTACAATCAAGACTTGATTCTTCATCATGTGTCTGGCTCTCCTGCTCTTGCAGATCTCTCTGATCCCCTGACCTTTGCTCCGTCGAACCAGGATTCTTTGACTCCTTGGGCACAGATTGATCATGAACTTGGCGGCAGCTCGTACACCACTGGGCATGCTTATGAGAACACTACAGATGATGATGATGATGATGATGATGATGAGGAGGAGGCAGATGATGAGGAGAATCCCTCGGACTGAAGACCTTCACGGGACGTAGCATCGCTCCTCTTCCTTTTTGGCGTTTAGATGCCAAAGGGGGAGAAGTTGCTCTAGTAGGACTTCGGGGATTTGCAGGGGTTCGGGCACAAGAATATGTGTTTACCATTTCTTTGCGCTTGTGTCCATTTATCTTATTTGTGGTTGTTTGTTAAACTCTTTTATTATTTATGTGTATTGAGACAATGTTATGCTATCATTATCCTATGGTTGAGACTTCAAATTTACTGTGTTGGTATTCTCTTCATATCCTATATACACAAGGTATGAAACTCTATCTAGTCTCAAATGCTACCATAACCTTACATTTTGTCTCCTTACTCCTTTATGATATCTTGTGTTTGTTATTATAAAATTGCTCCTATTCTTTGTCATCTTGTGTTTCATACATGCACTTGTTTAGGGGGAGCTATTTTCTGTTAAAAACATGATATTGCATTTCGTTTCATTGCAAATCTTGGTATTGTCATCTAACACCAAAAAGGGGAAGAACATTTCTTAATCCCTAGGGTTTTGAGTGTTAGTTAACAATACCAATGATGTACTAATCCTATTGCTAAGTATTTCAGTGTATGTGAGTTGCATATCACTTACTCCAAAGCCAAAATGTAGAGAAAAAGAGTTTCTGGAATTCTTCCCAGAACCGGTATATTTGAGCCGGAAATTTCCAGGATCGGAAATTCCGGGTCTCCTATTTCTACCAGAAAAGTGGCTAAGGAATTGTTCGGAAGTGGTTCTGACTCGAACCGGAAAATCAACTTGGAAATTTCATTGACTCGGAATTTCCGAGTCACCGGAAAACCACTCCAGATTTGGCTAAGGAAAGAAGAGAAAGTGGTTCTGACTTCAACCGGAAAATCAACTCGGAAATTTCATCAGCTCGGAATTTCTGAGTCACCCAGAAAACCACTCCAGAATTTGGCTAAGGAAAGAAGAGGAAGACGTTCTGACTCCAACCGGAAAATCAGCTCGGAAATTTCAGTGACTCGGAATTTCCGGGCAACCCTCAGAAACTTGAAGAAATTTGGCTAAGTCAAGATGTCGAAGACGTTCTGATCTCAACCGGAAATTCAGCTCGGATATTTCATAGCACCGGATATTCCGGGTGAATCGGAATTTCCGGGAGTCAGTTATATCGGAATTTCCGGGTCATCGAGACAGCCAACGGCCAGATTTTTGGAGGGGGTATAAATACCCACTCACTCACTCAAGAACAGCTAGCTCTCAGATTTTCTCTCTCCTACTATTCTTGAAAGCTCAAATCATCAAGATCTCCCAATCCCTCCACCCAAATTCGTTGATCTTTGGAGGATTGGAGGAGAAGGCCCGGATCTACATCTTCACCGAAGGAATTTGCATTTCCTCCCCATTCACTTGGGGATTTCGTGGCTAGGGTTTCCGGTGGGAAAACCTAGTTCACCATTGTTGTAATCTTGGTGTTGCGTTGACCTTTTGTGGTCCTTGACCTGTTGTGGTCATCTTGAGAGCCCCCAATTAAGTTGTGGGTGCGTGCCTCAAGCGTTTGTAAGGGATTCGATCTCCATCCTAAAAGGCGATCAATAATGGAAGGTGAACTCGCAACCTTTGTGGTTGAGTTCATCGGAGAAGAAGGTGAGCCTTTGTGGCGTTGCGGCTAACCTGTTGTGGTAGCGCACACCTCTCCAAACGAGACATACACCCTTGGGTGGAACTCAGGATTACATCTTCGTCTCCGCGTGCTTCACTCGGTTTCACTTATCCTTACTCCTTTACTTGCTTGTCTTGTTAGCTTATTTATCTTGTTATTGCTTCGGTTGTCATTTAGGTAAATTCACCATAGTTGGATATCTAGAGAATTTACCTTTGTGTTGAGACTAAATTTGAAAAGACTTAAAATTTGTAATAGCACATATTTACCCCCCTCTAGGTGCCGGATTCCCGTTCAACTATTTAATTAGCTTTTAACCTAAACCCTAAATTATAACCCTAATCTCCTTAAACACTGGATCCTAACCATCTTGTAATGGAATATTTTGATTTACATATCAAAAAATTGCTTACCCTCGAAATACAAATTGTCATGAGATTTCAACAAAATTTCAATTCCTATGCAGATCTATTGTCGAGCCATAGACCCATATAGAGTTTGGCACATGGCCTCATATTTTATTTGCTCGGCCCGGCCTAGATATAAAAACTTGGATAGACCGTTGGATCCATTTTCACTTTTAGTTTCTCTTTCGATACATGGAGCATTCATAATTTACATAAAATGCTTGATATAGTTTTAAATATCGAGAACTGTGATCAACGGCAGTATTACAATGGAAAAATTCCAAAACGAACCTTGAACATCAAGGAGAATTCTAAACTCCTAATCCCTGAAGTTGGCACTCTCTCAACTTGTGAATCCCGGTCTAATTAAACCCATGTAACTGTTTGGCGCATTAGGAATGGTAAAAAATCCAATCGGGATTATGAGCTTCTCTCGGTTACAGTAGGGCACACATACATATCATCATCTTGCCCAAATGTCTTTCTCTTGTTCGGGTTGGTCAACATAATGGCATGTTGTCGTTCTCGTCGGCGGCCGCAAAGGCGGGTGGTCGGGGTTTCACCGTGATGTGCACACGAGCAGCCGTGACAGGTCGAAAGTCGAAGGGCACATGAGCGGCCATGACTCACTGAGCAGGCCTGGACAGCGCGGGCGTGTGTACAAATGCAATTGGGCGTGGTGTGCTTATGGCGTGAGGTGTGCGCGAGGTTGAAGTTTGTGCGCTTGCAGGTGGGGAAGGAGAGGGGCAGCACCAGCTTGAGCCCGTGCGTAATCTTGGCCATGGCGGTCGCGTTGACCAGCCGGGATAGAACGGTGCATCCAGGACATAATCAAATGCAAGAAGGGGAAAGAAACCGGAGGTCACCACATGCTGTTGGTGAAGCGATTGCTCTCGGGGTGACAAGGGTAACCAAGAGAGGAGGATGAACACATGGTAAATAGGGAGAGGGGACGGTGGATAACTACCGGGAGATGAATTGCGGATACGAGATGAACATGACAAGTGAGCTGTGCTACCAACGAGAGTACCAATTTAAGTTTAAAATTTTGCTATACAAGTTGAGAGTGCATATTTAAGGAAATAGGAATTCGGGGTTCTATTTAGCTTTCATTTATAAGTTTAAGTTTCAGATTTATTTTGAATTGTTTCTATTTTAATACAACGAGAGCCGAAGAGGACGTAAAATCTGAGAATTAAATACAGACCACCTCTTTAAATAAAATGAAAGGGAATAGAATTAGTACTAACCTGGCGGCAGAATCAAGGGGTGGACCTACTAAAACTAAGTGGTCACTGGAGTAGTACTCATGATTGATAAACTAGATCATGAGCGCAGTACCGTAGTAGGTAAACTAATACACATCATTCCAGTGCGTTTGCATGATTGATAAACTAGATCCGGTGTGACCATGCATATTAATTTTCAATTCGATCTGCATGGTGACTCGAGCAGGGCTTAACCGAGACATCGCCATCCACCGACCATCGGTTTGATCACATCATCGATGCGGCGGAAAATACTTAAATTTAGAGCAGGAATGCAGGATAATAGAGGAGACGACATGTAAGAGTATCCTAGCGGCGTCCTCGGTGCTTAATATTTGTTTCGACCATCCCAAATATTAACCGGTTTATTAAAGGCGTTTGGCCATGTTCAGAACATCCGGTTTAGAACTACCTGGCACACGTGTCTGAACCAGTGAGCAGGTGGGTACTCCTAGCACAACCCCAACCGGAAGTCTAAATGTTTTATATTTACACAAACATCCGAAGATATACAAACAACATCGGTATTTAAATCTCGGACACCTCAGTTTCTGATTCCGGCTTTGGCTCGAGCCTAGACGACGGCACGGTTGTTTATCTGGCCCCAAACAATATCGCTCGTGTGATTGGCGAACCACATCATTCATATTTAAAATTGATGTTTTACGAGCACTAGCTGAATGCCCGCGCGTTGCTACGGATTTTGCGTCACCTATATAAAGGTAGAATGCATGTAAATATTCATGTATACAGAAAAGGTAGCCACAAATGTTTTTTAAATACAATTTATACTTCACTCAATTCTCATAAACATAGAAACCAATGACTCAAACTCTCAAAGTAACTAAACTTGCTTATGATGTTATTCAAATTCTAGCCACGTGAAGCTACATTGACTGAGCCATTTAGAATTATATATGTGAGGTTGTGAAAAATAGATTTTATGTGCATAAGCATGTATCCTTTTGCATAAAAATGGATATACCTTCTTATCCTTACCCTTTGAGGCATACTACTCATTTTATAAGAAAATTACTTTCTACATAAGACTCTTAATCTTTTAATGATTACCTCAATCTTTTACTGACAACATTCTAAAATGAAACATATGGATTTTCTTCATTCATTGGAAATCTAACAATGAAAAACCTATCCTCTTCTTTTTTAACATAACTTATTTTAATAGTTTTTTGGTTATCTCAGATGGAACAATCTATCCATCCTTTACCATGTTGTCAATCATTGCTAAGTATGTGTTATAAACTGAATTGGTAAAAACATGTGGGGTGGATTTCTTTCCCTCTTTAGACCAGACTTGATATCTGCATGCAACGAATCCAGCAGTAAGACATGTAAACCCAAAATTGTCCACAATATTGTTACATTGTGTTCCTTTTCCACTTCCACAACCATGAGTAGACATGAAAAAAGAGATATCATGAATGGTCCACAATATTGTTACATTAAGTTCCTTTTCCACTTCCACAACCATGAGTAGACATTAAAAAACAGAGACATCATCATGAACTAAAAGCAGCATATGTAATGGTACGAAGCTCGTTGTGTGCTATAAAAATAAGTTGAAATATCATTACAGAGCTTAGAATAACTACAAATGCAAATTTCTTTCCACCCAAGATGTTCTGATTAGCATCGTACAATGGAACAACCCAATCCATCAAAAAAAGCATGTGAGGATTTTATCCGGTACATGACGGTAAAGAGCACAACCACATCCGCCTACAAAATGCATCCACCACCACGTCCGTCATCTGCATGTTATTCACTGCTCCTACTATATTAGCTAATCACCACATAGACAGGTGTGAGAAGAGACAAGGATGACGACGTACCAAGTAAAATGTCATTTTATGACGTGATTAGCGGCCCAAGGTTTTGGAACCTAAGAATGTTGTGGAGAGTATCTAGAAAGTAATGATCGTGAAAAATGATGTTGTGGTTCGCCGCGGAGAGATGCCGATTAGTTGGACGACTAAAACAAAAATGAAGCGAGCGAGCTAGCTACTTTCTTCTATCGATCTTGTCACAAGGAATCAAACACGCAAACATGATTGGGTTGGCCCGCTCTACACGCGCATCATTCAGGTTCAACATTTTAAACGTAATGGAAAGAGAATGGGGTAAAATCTGAACTTGTTTCGTTCGTCTCCGGGATGTAATTACACCGGGATGTAATTACAGAGATCTAAGCAAAATGTATCTTGGCTGCCCCAGTTTCCCATCCTAGGAGAAAATTAAAAAAGCCACCACAATTGCGGCTAGGTTTTCGTAAAACCACTGGAATTCCCAAAAACTGCACGGAGCTACCGGTACGGTGCTAATGACTTTCGGATAGCCACCACTCGGAAGCTAACCGTGCACGACACCCAGTTAAACATGATTCTGACAGGGAGGGCCCAGTTCATAGTACACGTGGTAAGTTTGACATTGCGCCGTGAACGGTTGTCAATTCTAGACTTTTATGGACTTTTATGCAATTTTCCAGATATTAAATATCTCAAAAAAAAGGGGAACCGAGGACATCGTCGTCCTCCCCGCGGATCGCCATTCTCTGCGCTCTCCGGCCACCGGCGTTGCGCCGGCCGGCCCGCCCGCCCTGCGCTCTCCGACTACCGGCGTCGCGCCAGCCTGTCCGCCCTTCCCTGTGCTAACCGGCCACGCTCGTGCGGCATCGCTGGACCTGTTTGCTGAGGTCGGAGGTCGCGCCCGCCGCCCCGCGCCGTCCTGCGCCCCGTCCGCCCCTCCACGCCCAGCCACGCGCCCCGGCCTCCCCGTGCCCTGGCCGCCCCGCCACACCCAGACCCGAGCCCCGGCCGCCCCGCCGCGCGCCGCGTTGCCTCGCCCGAAGCGCGCCACCAAGCCGCACGCGGCCCCGCGCTGCTCCCGCCCCATCCGCGCCATGCCTCGCCGCCCCGCGATGCGCCCCTCCACGCCCCGCGGTGCGCTCTGCCTTGCCCCGCGCCTCGGCCGCCCCGCCCCGCGGCGCGCTCTGCCTTGCCCCGCGCCTCGGCCGCCCCGCCCCGCGGCGCGCTCTGCCACGCCTCCCCGCGCCGCGCCTCCCCGTCCCGCGCTGCGACCCGCCGCGCCCCGCGGCGCTCCCTGCCTCGCCCCGCCGCACGCCGCCCTGTCTGCACGCCCCGACGCGGTGGAAGCCATGGTCTCCTGTGTTTGGATTTTAGGGGGGAGAGAGAGAAACCTGGCAGGTGGGCCCTTAGAAAAATTTGTATAAAAGCCCAAATATAGCCAGACAGGTGGGCCTAGTCTAACGACAGCTGTTTAAATTGCCAAGTGTGCTCCGAAACTGGGCCCACCCTGTTAGAATCATGTTTAACTGGGCGTCGTGCACGATTAGCTTCCGAGTGGTGGTTATCCGAAAGTCATTAGCACTGGACCGGTAGCACTGTGCAATTTTTGGGAATCCCGGTGGTTTTACGAAAACCTAGCCGCAATTGTGGTGGTTTTTTGTAATTTTCTTCCATCCTAGCCATGAGCGCAATGACCAACGGCATCTCCTCATCCCAGATCATTCTCAGCGAGCTCTCCCGGCGGATTTCTCGCGGCTGTTCGCTAGTTCCCCGTCCCGACAGCGGCGTTGATGATAGTTGGATCTACAACTGACGGCAACCTGTACGACGAAGGTGGAAGGAGAGGAAACACAAGAATTTTGCTGCCTGGAGACTACATCTTCCTCCTCTCGCTACTCAGCTAGCTACTCTCTACACACACAAGCAGGCAGCCTCTTTAAATAGGCTCATGCACGCACCTAGCAGCCAAGCAACAAGCTGCCCTGATCGTGCGCCACTCGCGCACTAAGTTAGGCCATCAACACATGACTTTTTTTAGATAAGGGGGTGCGGATCCCCGGCCTTTGTATCAAAATGATGCACACAGCCATCCGCAATTATTCAACAAAGTTTACAAGTTACAACATTGATCAAACTGAAGTCACCGCTCAGCAACTACAATTATGATGGGGGTGGCCATGATCAGAGCCGCATGCCTTGACCGCACACCTACGTGCATCATCTACAACCGGCGTACCAGCAGACCCTTAACACGCACCGCATGCACGCGCTACAGAAGTCGCTACCGCCGTCTTCCTCAAACCCATCTTCAGGCAAAGATCAACGCCATGGCCTTGTAAGGCCAGCCGGCGGCGTCACCATGACGCCAAACAGCACCACCGCCCTGCCCTCGTCCATTCACACATATCCAAGCAGAGACTCCACTGCACCATGCTGCCGAGCCACCAACGTCGACGCGGTAAATGACACGCCGCTCCACCAGTAGACACCTCCGAGCATGCGTGTTCCAAAACGATCCCCCAAGAGGGAACACCGATGGTGTTTTTATCGTCCGATCTGGTAAACCAGATCTAGGGTTTCCCCCGGAACATCATGGCGGAAGGTAGAAGAATCATAGCGACGACATCTTCAACAAGAAAACGACACCCACGGGCGCCACCATCGTCGACTCCGACGTCGGAGCCCGGCTCTCACCGGCCATCATCAACACCTTCAGATCTCCGCGAGCAGAGGCAAGATCCGGGCATGACACGCCACCGTAGTGAGTGGCACACCCAAAATCACCCTGCCGGTCAAGATCCGCCCCCACGCCTCGCTCCAAAGATCGGATCACCGGAGCCACCGCACTACGCCTGAAGGGACAGTATCCATGCCGTACACCACGCCTTCGAAGACGTCGCCATGGCGCTTGACGACTGCGCCACGCCCGAGATGGCGACGCCCACCCGCGCCGGCCCGCCAAGCTCGAGGGCGTCTAGATCCCCGCCGCCGCCGGCCGTGCCTAGTCCATGCCTGGCCGTGCCCGTCGTGGCAGCGGGGGAGGGAGGGAGGAGGATCTGCGGGGGGGGGGGGGGGGGGGGTTGGGGCGGCGGCGGTTGGGCTCCCCCTGCCACCGCGCGGGGGCGAGAGGGAGAGGTTAGGTTGAAGAAACTCTATCAACACATGACTACTTCATACACATACACCTGCAGCTAATTAACTTGTGCATGCAAACCAACTCAGCTATTCTCTTGCTGGCCCGCACGTCCGGCTCCATGGATCTTGCGAGACATATTACGACTAACAGTCCACACGTCCTTTTGTTTGATTTTAAAATAAGATAAGATTTGTTAGTTCTAGATAACGTTGTTAGATCAATTTGGAAAAATAAACAACCGTGAGATGAGAACTAAAAGAGTGAGGTTGTTAAGTTATGTGAGCGGTGGCATTTCATATAATTTGATGGATATCCTCTGTTTATCTATTTTTTTGTTATCGAACCGGTATCCACTTATAGATGGCATGACATGTAATTAATTCGAAGTATAAGGGTGCTTCAAGTGTGACAAAATTTAGATTGTGACACCATACCACACATTCTACTTTAATTACAAGCATACACTATTAGATCCAGATTATTTGTAATCATCTTAAGTAAAAAGCAGGATAAATGTATCCCGGGAGCCAGAAATCTCCATCTCATGCATAGTGAGTGAGAGGGTAGACTGATGTGAATCAAAAAATGAGTGGATAGACGTGGGGTTTTATTCCATGTGCGCCGCTTGTGCGTCTCTACAATGCTTCCTTTCCAAGAGAAGTGGCCCATATAAAATGGAATGGCGGCAGTATCTACGTTTGAGCCTGCCTACCAACCGGACACGTTGGCAGTAGTGGTGCAGTGCACCACGCTGGCCGCTGGCGCCTTGGTTACTTGTGCCACGGGCTACATACTGCCGACCAACCTGCTCTGGGTAACACAATTTGCCACATATGTGACTCCCCTAGATTGTACTGCTACCTATCGGGCTAAAATGCCAAAGACTCGAGATCTGCACATACGTTGGCGTTCTCTGTGCTCGTGGCTGGGCACCGATGTCTGCATCCAAAGAGGACGGTGCTCCCGTGCATATGTCTCGGAACCACGAAACGAGAGGCGTGTCAGAGCAACTCTAGCACATATGCCCTAAAATTAAGGGAGCGACTAGGTCTTACTCAGAATTCTCACCAAAACGCTTATCTAGTTACACGTGTAACTGGGAATTTTTTAATCGAAACTCACAAATTACGTTATAAATCTGATTAGATTAGAGTTAAGTGGTGTCTAAATTCTCACTCAAGCGTGGACTACCATATTGTAAGATGCGAAAATGAGGCTCATTTGTCCCACTTTTCTATTATTTTGTACTTGTGTAATACACAATTTTGGTCTACACTTTTGTACTAGACTAGTATGAAATAAACAAAAAGTGGGACAAACATGTCCGTTTTCGCATCCCTATCTAAAATCTCGTACTGAATAAATCATATTCGATAAACTGGCTGATTATGCAATACACTTGAAATATGTCCGAATAGATCCATGAAATGAATAGGATTTTACAACAAAAATTTAGACACAAGTTTGCATGAAAGTTTTACTATGCAAGACAAAAAAAATAAAGCTACATATCTTATTCTTGGTTTCACGAGTTCCTCCCGTCGATTTGGAAGCCAAGCTATTCCTGCTCGTATACCGACGGACATCCCACGTGAGGTCGGGCTCGTCCACCGCGTTGGAGGTGTTCCACTACGCCCGGAGCACCTACACCCTAGACGATCGTGGCGAGCACTAGCTCATCATCGGCATCAACGATGCGCTTGAAGATCGGCATGAGCTCGTCGAGCATCACCAAGCTTATGCCGTAGCTGCCGCACCGGACGTCGAACATGACCACCTCTCCCGCCGGCAACGGAGGCAGACGGTACTCCAAGTCTGGGTCTAGCTTCTTCCTCCTCCGGTCATCGGCGGAGCTTCCCGCCTCCTCGTCGTGCACCCTCTCCCAGTCGAGAAGCTCCGCCCACCGGTGGCCTCGATAGGAGACTTGCTTCTGCCCGGCCTCCTAGTGGACGTGGCGGGCCTCTCATTTCCGGTGGAAAACAACCTATATAGTGTGCCGGCCGCCGCCGTGGCACGGGTCCATAGAGTTGCTCTCAGGGTCTAGGACCACACCGTATTCGGGAAACGAATTTGATATGTTGCCAAGACTATTGATTATTCTCTTCCATTTCTTCCCGTTCAAAAACAACCTATATAGTGCGCCGGCCGCCGTCGTGGCACGAGTCCATAGAGTTGCTCTCAGGGTCTAGGACCACACCGTATTCGGGAAACGAATTTGATATGTTGCCAAGACTATTGATTATTCACTTCCATTTCTTCCCGTTCAAAATCCAAAATCGGGTCGGGTAAATAGCACGAGCGTCGCTGCCGCTAGCCCCGAATAGTAGAGCATAAATGGCGGTCCTGCCGCCCTTCCCAGATCTCCGTGACCTCGGTCCTCTGTTTCCCTTGTTATTGAGTCATGACTCATGAATCAGTTGGTCTCCATACCTACCGACGTCAAAATGGAACGGATAATCGCGCGTTCATACCCCCGTCGTCAACCAGGGGGGCCCGGCAGTGTCAACCGACCTTCCCCACCAGCGCCGCCTCTCTTTTTCAGGCAAAAAAGAAGCGCCGCCCGTCTCACCGCATGCACCGCCGCAGAATTACACCGTCTCTACCGGCGCCGGCAGTGCGGCCCCACAGGAAAATATCTACCACTCCTCCCTCCCACCGATTCACGAGCGTCCGTTCCAAACAAACAAAAGAGTACAGGGGACTGACTCGATTCCGACCGATCCAGCTATGGCCATGCGCATCGAGGAGCATGCCGGGTCCCCGAGGACACCAGTCAGCGCCACGTCCATCCACCGGAGCGCGGACACTGTATCGTCGTACTACCCGATGCAATGGAACGCCATCATTTTACACCACCAGTAACGCAGGCACTGCCCTCCAGCTCACAGCCAGTGCTGTGCTGCTCCCCCCATCACTCCACTCCACTCCACCACTCGCCCTCACCACACGCACACTCGCACAGCGCAAGCTTCAGCTCAGCTGCCACCTCGCACTCGAGCAGAGCGCGAGTTCATCGTTCCCGCCTCTGTCCCTCACTCGCTCCCCTCAGTCCACCGCATTGCCACTCATGGAGTCCCGGTGGTCTCTTCCCATCCTCTTCCTCCTCCTGTCCCTGCAGCCGCTGCTCGGCGCGTCGTACTACCTGCGAGAGAGGAAGAACTACATCGTGCACCTCGACCCGAGGGCCAGCCGCCCCGTCGACTCCCTCGAGGACTGGCACCGCTCCTTCCTCCCACAGGTGGCAGCGCCCGATTCGGAGGACGGGGACGACGGTCCGCGCATTCTCTACTCCTACAGCGACGTGTTCACCGGCTTCGCGGCGCGGCTCACGGACCAGGAGGCCGACGCGCTGAGGCGCACGGACGGCTGCCTCAGGCTCTACCCGGAGGTGTTCCTGCCGCTCGCCACCACCCGCTCGCCGGCCTTCCTTGGCCTCCACCTCGGCAACGAGGGCTTCTGGAGCCGCTCCGGGTTCGGCCGCGGGGTCGTCATCGGGATCCTCGACACCGGGATCCTGCCCAGCCACCCGTCCTTCGGCGACGACGGGCTCGGCCCGCCGCCCAAGGGCTGGAAGGGCACCTGCGAGTTCAAGGCCGTCGCGGGCGGCGGCGGGTGCAACAACAAGATCATCGGTGCGCGCGCCTTCGGCAGCGCCGCGGTCAACTCGTCCGCGCCGCCCGTGGACGACGCCGGCCACGGCACGCACACAGCCAGCACCGCCGCGGGCAACTTCGTGGAGAACGCCAACGTCCGGGGCAACGCGGACGGCACGGCCTCCGGGATGGCGCCGCACGCGCACCTCGCGGTGTACAAGGTCTGCTCGCGCAGCCGCTGCTCCATCATGGACATCATCGCCGGGCTGGACGCCGCCGTCAAGGACGGCGTCGACGTGCTCTCCTTCTCCATCGGCGCCTCCTCCGGTACGCAGTTCAACTACGACCCCATCGCCATCGCTGCCTTCAAGGCCATGGAGCGCGGCATCGTCGTCAGCTGCGCCGCGGGCAACGCCGGTCCGGAGCCCGGCTCCGTCGGCAACGGTGCGCCCTGGATGCTCACCGTCGCGGCCGGCACCATGGACCGCGCGATACGTACCACCGTGACGCTCGGCAACGGCGAGGAGTTCGACGGCGAGTCGCTCTTCCAGCCGGGGAACAACTCCGCGGCCAAGCCTCTCCCGCTCGTGTACCCTGGCGCCGACGGCTCCGAGACTAGCCGCGATTGCAGCGTGCTGCGAGGCGCTGAGGTCACTGACAAGGTGGTGCTCTGCGAGAGCAGAGGCCTGAACGGCCGCATCGAGGCTGGCCAGACCGTGTCGGCATACGGCGGCGTGGGCATGATCGTCATGAACAGGGCTGCCGAAGGGTACACCACCTTTGCCGACCCGCACGTCCTCCCGGCTTCACACGTGAGCTACGACGCCGGGACCAAGATCGCGGCCTACGTGAACTCCACGGCCAACCCGACGGCGAGCATCGACTTCAAGGGTACGGTCATGGGCGCGTCACCGGCGCCGACCGTCGCGTTCTTCTCGTCCCGAGGTCCCAGCAGGGCCAGCCCGGGAATCCTGAAACCAGACATCACCGGGCCTGGCATGAACATCCTCGCGGCGTGGGCGCCGAGCGAGTCGCACACAGAGTTCTCCGACGGCGGCGTCGGCCTCTCTTTCTTCGTCGAGTCAGGCACGTCCATGTCAACACCGCACCTGAGCGGCGTCGCCGCGCTTCTCAAGGGTCTGCACCCGGACTGGTCCCCCGCGGCGATCAAGTCGGCGATCATGACGACGTCCGACGCGGTGGACCGCACAGGCGTGCCCCTCAAGGACGAGCAGTACCGCCACGCCACCTTCTACGCCATGGGTGCGGGATACGTGAACCCCGGGCTCGCCGTCGACCCTGGCCTAGTCTACGATCTGCACGCCGACGACTACCTCCCCTACCTGTGCGGCCTCGGCATCGGCGACGACGGCGCCACGGAGATAGCCCACCGCCCCGTCACCTGCGCCAACCTCAAGGCCACAACAGAAGCGGAGCTCAACTACCCGTCCCTCATCGTCAACCTGCTGGCTCAGCCAATCACGGTGAACCGCACCGTGACCAACGTCGGGAAGCCCAACTCCGTGTACACTGCCGTCGTGGACATGCCCAGGGACGTTTCCGTCACGGTGCAGCCGCCGATGCTGCGTTTCACGGAGGTCAAGGAGAAGCAGAGCTTCACGGTGACGGTACGTTGGGCGGGACAGCCCAGCGTCGCCGGCGCGGAGGGTAACCTCAAGTGGGTCTCTGAAGATCACACCGTGAGGAGTCCCATTGTGGTTCCAGCCAAGGCCGAATAGGAATTTTGCAACTTCGTAGAGTATGTATAGCTAGCTTCAGTTGTAGGCGCTTCCATGATTTGTATAGACTACATGCAAACTGGAGCAATTCCACGGACGGGGCTTGCCTGTAGCGCAGGCGTGCGACCATCCGTGCGGCCAGACGCGTGGAAGGCATCGATCGGCTCTCGATCCTGCCCGCCCCTCAGGTGGACTTTTCTTTCTAAGAAAAGCAGAAATATAACCTCTCCCTATAATGCGATTCACTTCCATAATAATTATATATATATCATTAAAATTAAGCACGCAATAGATCTCAACTCCATCACGCGGGAATGCATCGACCAAAAACGCATCCTCGCGCCAAAATACAGCAACCAGCACCGCATCGACCAAAAACGCATCCTCGCGCCAAAATACAGCAACCAGCACCGCACAACCAGGCGAAACCACCTGAAGCTTATCAGATCTAATGCAAATAGAAAAGAGGAGGTTCAAGCAATCTGGAATCAGGCGAAAGCAGGGCTATTTTCTCCTGTCCAGTTGAACAAGAATCAAGGTTCAAGCGATCAGCAACCAGACGAAACACAGGGCAATTTCTTCTGTTGTTCACCTCCCACGATGGCTTCTTCAAGGAGTAGTCACGGTGGATCACAAAAAAATCCCGCCATCCCTGAAGATGAGGGATCTCCAACATCAATAGTAAGAAATCTCATTATATGATACTCTTCAGGTGCAAATTCTCCAAAAATTTTCTCTTTGAACCGATTGTGCAAGTGCTTGCCAACCTGCAATGCAACAGTTCAGTTCAGATAACCTGATCATCTAATCATAATATCATATACTTGATGTAGGTTGTGGAAGAAACTACAACATATCACACTGATGAAAGGGCACCAAAACTTGGCATGCAATTCCTATCGGAAGAGGAAGCTTATTCATATTATAACAAGTACGCTGAAACTATCGGCTTTAGCATTAGAAGAAGCAGTGGTCATAAAGTCAAGAACTGTTCTACAATGCAACAACGGACATTTACATGCTCTCGTCAAGGTATGGGCTACATGTATTTATTTATGATTGCAAACATTTTATAATGCACTAAGAAAATTACTAAAACTGATAGGCTATCGTGGGGATGATAAAAGAGAAGAGACATTTAGCTACAGCAGGCCTGAAACACGGTGTGGATGTACTGCCCGTATGAAGATAAGCCTGAGAAATGGATTTTATGATGTATATGAATTTGAGGCGTCCCATAACCATATACTTGCTCCTGGAACCATGTCACACTTTCTGAGGTCCCAAAGAAAAGTAACAGAAGCACAAATAGCAAATGCAGAGGTTGCAAAGTCCGTAGGTATTTCAGATAAAGCAACATTTGATTTGATGGCCAAACAAGTAGGCGGAATTCAAAACCTTGGTTGTACACGTAAAGATATGAAGAACCGACTGTACTCAAAGAGAACAATAAAAGCAAAGGAAGGTGACACAGGGGGAGTGTTAGAATACATGGAGAAGAAGGTATCAGAAGATGTCAATTTCTTCTATTCAATTCAAGTAGATGAGGATGATTTGATAACTAATATTTTTTGGGCTGACTCTAAAATGGTCTCGGACTATGGGATGTTTGGTGATGTCATATGCTTTGACACCACGTACAGGAAACTAGATGACGGACGTCCATTTGGTTTGATTGTAGGGGTAAATAATCACAAGAAAACAATTGTCTTTGGTGCTGCACTTCTCTATGATGAAACCGCTGAAAGTTTTGGTTGGCTTTTTAGAACTTTTTTAAAAGTTATGTCAGGAAAACATCCACAGACAATTCTGACTGATGAAGATGCAGCAATGGCTAAGGCAATCAGAGCAGTCCTAATTTATTCTGTTCATAGACTTTGCGTGTGGCATATGAATCAAAATGCTTGCAAGCACCTTGCTGGAGTTGTTCCAGAATATAAGAAATTCAATGTTGATTTTCAACATTGTATCTATGACATAGAGGAAGAAGATGAGTTTATAAGTGCATGGAATGGAATGCTTGATAAGTATGGACTACATGAGAATGAGTGGCTTCAAAGGTGGTTTGAGAAAAGAGAGCACTGGGCATTAGTCTATGGCAAAAATACTTTCTCTGCCCAAATGAGCACTACCCAAAGAAGTGAAAGCATGAACAATGAGCTGAAGAGATACATCAGCGTTAAATATGACATGCTTACCTTTTTCCATCATTTTGAGCGGCTCGTTGCAGATAAAAGATTTGAAGAGGTGAGGTGTGACTTCAATGCAACACAGAGTAGACCGAAGCTAAAGGCAGAAGCTAGTTGTATGTTAAGACAAGCTGTAACCACATATACTCCAGAAATATTCAAGATGATTCAGGAGCAAGTGCTTCGGACCCTGAGCAATGATACATTCCTTTGTGAAGACAGT
Source organism: Poa annua (assembly GCA_026929855.1). Taxonomy (NCBI): domain Eukaryota; kingdom Viridiplantae; phylum Streptophyta; class Magnoliopsida; order Poales; family Poaceae; genus Poa; species Poa annua. The sequence continues at coordinate 68,361,652 of CM049431.1, read as the reverse complement.
GAGGCAGCGGAGAAGGCGTACATAGTGAAATTTCATGGCACACAACGTGACCATGTCGTTAGATTTATTCCAAAAGAAGAAAAGGTTAGTTGTTGTTGCAAGATGTTCGAGTTTGCTGGGATACTTTGCTCTCATTGCTTGAAGGTACTGGATATCAATAATATCAAGCATATCCCTAAAGAATATATCTTGAAAAGGTGGACAACTGATGCAAAAGCTTTGGATATAAGTACCAAAAGAAACCAACATGTGGACCTAAAAGCAAGAATGTCGGATCGCTACAAAGAATTATGCAAAATGTTTATGAAAATTGCTTCTCGTGCCGCTGAATCTGATGAATCATATGATCTGGCTTTTAATTGCGCAGAGCAATTAGCACAAGATGTGGAGAAAATCTTGAAGCTTAGAGCCAATCCAGATTTGGGTAACTCATGTCCTACCTTGAAAATTGTAGCTGATCCAGAATTAGGTAACCCATGTACTACAGAAGGTATCTCTTCTACTTATAACTAACTAGAATACTTCCAAAGCAAGACTTAAATTTATATATTATTGTGCCAGGACTAAACATCGACTCTAGTAGAATTTCGAAACATAACCAAGGGCTTGCTAAACCAAAAGGTATCAAATTCAAGGAGAAGACTACCAACGGATCAAGAAGACCGGTCGGTGGCTTTGAGAAAGCAACTTCAAAGAAGAAAAAGAGCAAGGGACATACTGCACACGTACAATCACAGAGCATGGGTGATACTGCACAAGTACAACCACATGGCAGTTTAACGGTATAAGCATTTGTAGTTTGTTTCCTTTAAAAAAATTGTACTAACATTTCAATATCATTTTCTACAGGATGGTTCAGAGCTTCTCATAAATCAAATGGACGTGTATCAATTACACTACAACAGAATGCTAAATGCTACAATTCTGCCATCAATGGCTAGCCCAATGTCACTACATCCCCAAGAACTACTGGCAGGATTCCAACCATATAATACACCAGTGGTATAAGCAGTCCACACTTTCAAGTATTCCAGTTTTAATCTTTTAGACGAAATTGAAATCTGGACTTCTCTCTGCAGGGACATCCGGCAAATCACATCCCTACTCATTTACCACAACAGAACTATGTTCTGAATCCCTTACAACAAGGCAATATTGGCCTTGGAACCTCTAACGCTGTATTAGGACAAAAATATGTTTGTAATCCCTCATTTCAAGAGAACATTGGCACTGGGACCTCTAGCGCTCTAAGAGGACAGAATTATGCTCTGAATCCCACAATGCAAGGGACCATCGACATGGGGACCTCTAGCACTGCGACAAGACAGAACTATGTTTTTCTCCATCAACAGAAGCAAACATAGCAGATTTGTTATATATAGTTTTGACTTCTAAGTTGTTAGCGTACATATTCTTGCCATCAGAATTTTTTGCATCTCTTTTTTAAATTATGTAGCATGGGAATTACGCATCTGCTAGTCAGAACAGAACTGGGCAATGATAATCAGTTTTCACGCTTCAATTGTATTACCTGTGTCCTGCTTCAATTGTATGACGAACTGCTCCCTTGCGGACGTACTGCCGCGTCGCGCACCTGTATCTTCAAGGCCTGCCCCCTCCAGCACAAGATGTTACGCTCGAGCGTGATAGAGATGGCTCTGTGCTTGAGCTGTTAGAAGCAGCTCCGTGCTCCTAGCATCCACCGCCTCCAAGTCCAGCTGCGGCCCGCCTCGTCTATCTCCTCGTCGCCGCCGGGATTTAACCACAGCTTCCAAGATCCGGCCTGTGGCGGACTAACATAGCCGTGGTCGTGGCTTGTCCATGGCCTAGGCTCCATGGATTTGACTCCGATGTGGCGGAGCAGCGAGATGGGATGGGGTTTGAGGCCGGAGAAAGGGAAGCAAGGTGAGAGATTTCATGGGGATGGGATGGATGGGCGGAGGGCGAAGGCGGGCCAGCGATCTTGCCGGGCGGCACAGCTTCCGCAGCTTCTCCAGCTCGTGTTCAGACAGGGGAACGATGCGGGAGAGGAGAGTGAAGGGACTAATACAGGAGGGATATGGACTGCGAGCGCATCGTATTTCTATTTTCGGAGATAAGAAAAAGCAGTTAAGAATGTGGAGCCGATCGATGCCTTCCACGCGTCTGGCCGCACAGATGGTCGCACGCCTGCGCTACAGGCAAGCCCCGTCCCAATTCCACACCTGATGTACGCAATCTCAGCGGCAATTTTGTTCTGTAAATAGGGTATCAATAAAATCGACTTCTCTTGATGGAAGGCGGCCACATTGCCCTATTTTCGCCCTCTCAAAGAAACAAAAATCCACAGTGCGCAAAGCTTTGGAGAATCACTTTGGGTCTCCCAAATCAACCCTCAAGATGGGCTCACTTTGGATCAATCACCCAGTTCGTCAACCATTCGGAGATGATTGATGGTGTTCAAATTCACATGATGTCCTAGACAAGATTGTTTGGTAGCTCATCAATAACGAGTGCTACTCGTCTAAATCGGCCTATAAGATGTAATTTGTGGGTCACACCACTTTGATGATGCTCCCCTTTGTTTCGAAAACTTGGACTCATCCTGAGTGTAAAATTGGATAGATTTCTTGGGAGAGAGTCGCAAAATTGTGAACTTTATAAGCTTTGCAACCAAGTCCAAAAGACACCTGCTCACCTCCTCTAAAAAAAAATCATTACTCACGCTTAGTTGGGGCCAACGACGTTGCAGGTGGAATATTGTTCCTCCAAAATTCTCGAGCATTGTTCCTCGAAACAGGCTTACGCCCCCGCTTTATAAATAAACAACCGTCCACAGTTTACAACCAACAAGCACAAGTTCAAACATTGTTTTACTAACATAGTAGCCGTGTTCAAAGTGTCTAGGTCCTTAAAGCCCATACCCCCTCTCTTTTGGAATACAAAGCTTTCACATGCCTACCAATGTATTTTCATGTGATTATCATCACCCCACCGTAGCTGCGAAAGAAATTATCAGAGATTAAGTTCTGAAGCAATTTAGTGATCGATAAACAACACGATACCGGGATTGGTGCCGTTTTTTCGTGGCGGGACTCTAATCTGCTATTGGGCCTCCCTGTATCGTGGCCTAGTGGCCTGTGTGGCACCTGGACGCACACAAAGTCACAAACAATATAGAGGCACACCTTTTCCCAAAATATTTTAGGAAGCGAAGAGGACAGAAAAAAGTAGGAAATCTTTAAAAAAAGCCTTCCTTTTGCGAAAGGAATCTAGCGTGACGTGATGACAAGTGTCAGCTTCTTCCTTCTCGCGGTCCCCGTGGGTGCTTAAATATGTGACAAGTGACGGTATGAGAGAATTTTAGTGATATTTCTAATTCTCCACGGAGGTTTGTATTGTGCATTTATTTTGAGAGTTATTTTTTAAAAATGAAATATCTTGAGAACTGATTATTCGAATTACGGACCGTTTTCACTTTTGGACTCCTCACGTCGAGATTTTCAAAACTAAATCCTATGTTGATAGGTTTCGATAAATTTTATTTTTATACTTCTGAATGTGTATAGTTCGTACAACACGAGTGTAGTTGTAGGTACAACGTGAGTTTAACCTAAATCTGTAGTTGTACCTAAAATTTATACAACCTAAAACTAGTCCGTGTACAACTATGTACTATGTGCGTACAACCTAAAATTTGTATAACCTAAAACTAGTCCATATACAACTATGTACTATGTGGTTTTATGTGGTTTGTACTGTACGACCTAAAACTAGTCCGTGCACAACTATGTACTAAGTAGTTAGATGTTGGTCGGTACGTACTGTGCACACAGTGCGCGGGGGCCTACGCGCTGAGTACAAGGTTTGTTTCTTTTAAAATTGAGGGCTCGTATAAGGTTGATCCATCTTCGTACTAGCACCGGCCTTCATATGATCGGCAGCGCGCTTCCTACCGCATGCAGTCGGCGAACACGTGGCAGGTTGCGCGCGCGGAGGGAGTAGGTAGACCTTTGAAAAGGCTTGCCTTTTCTTAGTGATACCCGGTGCAGTAGCTTCAAAAAATCATAGATAGCCGATGGATCTCTTTTCTGAAGGGATCGACATCTGTTTTGCCTCCATTCGAAGAAAAAACAGCGATCCCTGGCAGAAGGCAATTAGGTTGTCATAAATTCATATCTTTAGTTGAACTTAGGTGTTAGCTTATTTTTTTGCTATAAAACAAGAGGTGTTAGAGCATCTCCATCTATCGGGGCCTTCAAATTCATGTTCGGCAAATGGAGACCGTGACCCACTACGGCGCCCCCAAAGGACCGTCCTCCAAAACGTAATTCGTCTAACACTTTATGGGCAGAAAGATAAATTTTCTTAAACTAAATAGCAATACAATATTACAAAGAAAACTTAAAATTAAACCTAAAATAAACCCTAGCCTACTCTTCGTCGGACTGGCCCGCCAGGTGTCATCGTCCTCATCGTCCCCATCGATGATCAGAACGGCGGAGGAGGGGGCTGTACGACTAGTGGAGGTGTCGTCTTGACAGTGCGGCGCGGGACGACTGTAGGAGGGGCCATCGGAGGAGGACGAGTCGATTATTTCCATCGAGGTGGCTATCATGGCAAGGTACCCGTGGCTATCGCGCTTCATGGTGGCCAATGTCGTTGCTTCAGCTATCCGCGGTGTTTAACAAGCTCTTCAATGAAAATGCCCCTCAGATGGCATACGAGATCAACAGTCACACGTGCAACAAGCCATATTACCTAATCGATGTCATCTACATGGACTATATTTTTGAAAACCATCTCTAATCCACAAGGTGAGAAGAGGAAGAGGTTTGCTAAGAAACAAGAGACTGCTAAAAAGGATGTGTAGCATGCATTCGGTGCTCTCCAATCACATTGGGCTATTGTTTGTCATCCTGCTATAACATGTACCAAAAAGACTATGTGGGAGGTGATGACAACTTGTGTGATGCACAACATAAACGTGAAGGATGAGCGTCAGTACACCTTGCATGATCAAGCATGATAATTTCAAGGTGAGTTGCTTGAGTCTTAAGCCCCTCCAGTTTTGCTCAGTTCCTTCCACCGTGATGCGTGAGAACACGGCTCATATTCAGCTCCAAAATGATTTGGTTGATCATGTGTGGTAGCACTACGGAAACCAGAGTTCCCTTTGATAAATTTCATTATCTTTAAATTGTAATAATATTTGCGTTGTGAAACTGTTCGTGGACCATTTTATTCTACTACTAAACTATTGAATTGTAATAATAACTATTTGATTAAACTATATTTGCTTAAACTAACTATTTTATTACTAGTTAAATCATATCATTTATATTATGTATTTAAATGTATGATTTAAAAATAGTCAAAACCCAGACTAGGTAAAAGAAAAATATTTAAAATAGTTAAAATCTTGACCGAGCAGACTCGATGCGTCAACCCGTTTGCAGTGGTCGGAAAGGGACGGAGACCCTATTCTCTTACCCATTCATTGGCGCAGAAGAATGCGACAATACCGGTTGGCAGAATTATCGTCCCTCCTGGACGTGCTGGAGCACTCACGTTGTTCCACCAAACTAGTGTAACTTTTCAGCTCTAACCTATTCCATAAGTTTGTTTTTCAACCTTAGTCCGAAAACGGTTCTTACCCTTAGCTAAGTCCGAAGAGGTTTTTTGGTCTAAGACGATCAGTGGCCATTTCTTACACACGTCAGCACCTTGCTATGACACAAATATTATTAAGTTTTTATAAAAAGTGAAATCTTTCTAAATACTAAGCTACCTAGAATAGAATCGGTGCATTCTCCTTCTCCCACAAGTCCTCATCATGGTAGATACAGTTTGAGAACCATTTATTGGGTATACACATATGTTTATAATTATCTACTAAATTTTTGGTGAAATATAAAGTTATTTCCATCTATATAAAAAGAAAATTGTGTTTGTAAGAAAGAAATATTAGCTCCATTCTCCTCAAAATTACTCTTTTTGTGTAGACCAAAATATTAAAAAAAATCTTGAATGGGGTTATATGTTTTATTTCAAAAAACATTAAACCTAAACATGTTTGTTTCGATTTTCGTAAAGAACATGTGGTGACTATGGAGCTATCGGTGATATTCAATAAATATCTCTTATCTTGGCCTAGCTTCTACCATAACGTTGCACAGTATGTGCCATACGAAACCAAATCTCTCATTCGCCTTACTCGAGTATCGAAATCTCCCTAGAATTGGTGCCTTCTCCTTCTCCCATAAGTCCACATCATGGTAGACCCCACTCACATTTCACTTTACATTTATTTATAGTTCAAATTTTAATACAGTTTGAGAACCATTTATTGGATATACACATATGTTTATAATTATCTACTAAATTTGGGTGAAATAAAAAGTGATTTCCATCTATATAAAAAGAAAATTGTGGTTGTAAGAAAGAAAAAATAGCTCCATTCTCCTCAAAACTACTCTTTTTGTGTAGGTCAAAATGCTAAAACAAATCTAGAATGTGGTTATATGTTTTATTTCAAAAAATATAAACCTAAACATGCTTGTTTCGATTTTTGTAAAGAACATGCAGTGACTTTGTAGCTACCGTTGATATTTTATAAATTTGTCTTATCTTTTACTAGCTTCCACCATAGCGTCGCACAACCTACAAAATCTCTCCCTCCGCCTCCCTCGAGTTGTACTCTTCTGAAAGCAACTCAATGCACAAAGTTTGTCTAACTCTCCGCACACACATCTGACTCCATCAAGCACTTGAGACTACATGGCACCTCCATCCCTGATGTCCAGCCTCAAGTCCATTGTTAATTTGCACACCACGTGCACTCCCCTCTGGTGGCCACACAACGCCAAGTCCAATGTTAAATTGCACGTCACGTTCGCTCCCCTCTCATTGCCACTCAACGCCATTGACCCGACTTCCTACAACGTTCACTCATAGTAGCTGCACGTGAACACCCTTCCCGCCACTCGTATTGGCCGTTGTCATCATTGATGTTAGTAGTGGTCGACTGCCATCCCTAATGTCGCGCCTATGTCCATTGTTAGTTTGCACGCCACGTGCGCTCCCCTCTGGTGGCGAACCAACAACATTGACTTGATTTCCTACAATCCTCACAATAGTTGCACGTGAACACCCATGTTGCCTCCCGCGTTGGCCGCCGTCGTCACCGTTGCTGTTAGTAGTGGTCGACTCGATAATGGTGGCAACAACGGTTGAAACCGTGAATGACAAATCGATGGTGAATGAGGTTGGAAAGATGAGTTATACACATCGTTGTTAGATGCCACCTATTACTGATGAAAAATGAAGTGGGTATTTATCCGTGAACTTTATACATTTGCTTATATCTCACTTGTATGCAGAGAACAAACCAGATTATGTAAGAAAATGCATGTGTGTATTTTTAGATAGTTGAATGCATACACAAAAGGACCTATGTTTGATTAGACTCAGTTGCAATCATCAGAGTGTAGAAAAGCCATGACCCTGAGGGTACAATTATAAAATAGCATGGGGTGTTGAAGCATGTGTCGAACATGTAAATTATATGTTAGAAGAAGGGCATTCTTACAATTAGATATATAATTATTGGTTGTATTCAGGCCTGTTAACGTTTTATATTTTATTTTATACAATCTGGATGGAATGCACAAATTGATATTGCATGTAAACAATTTAAGAACTCGGTTTACTCTATATTGTGTTGAATTATTAAATATTTATTTGTGGAGTGTTTTTCTGTTTTTATGTAGTATATACCGACCATATTTGATCCAATTTATTTAAATATGCCAAGACATAATTATGCCAACTATCATTAATTTTGGGATAATTTATGTCAAAAATATCTACCTGATTCCATTATATTAAAACGATAAATCAATGACCTTGGTCATAGGACCTCGATGGCTAATAAAACCTTAGCTAATCTATCTTTTCAAGTTTACAATTTTCATTATAGAACCATGTACACAATTTTACTTTCATGACATTTTGTAATTATTGTTGTATCCTGATTCTCTAACTGAGTGTAATTTTTTTAAAGTTGGGTCATGCTATTTCTGTTAAGTTGTGTATTCTTAACTTTACTACAACTAAATAGTTGTGTTCCTTCTCTACTTCTTTATGTAGTGATCCATTAATGGTACTACTTTTTCTATCATTAGTACTATTTTATATATGTGTTTTGTTAAAAAATTGTTTATTCAACTATTGCTGTTTGTATTATGATAAACGGGGCAACGCGCGTCTTCCTTCTAGTTCATATCATTGCCGAAGGTTTACAAACTGAAAGAAATATACAACAAACAAGACTTCTTTTATTTCATTCCTGAGAGTGAGAGGCAAAAGCTACTAGCAGTCTTCATAGTCGCCTCTGCTCCCTATTCTCCGAGGTCGAACGCCACGGCATCGAAGGTGTCAGAGAGGCCGGTACCGGTCTTGAAGGTGACCTTCTCAGGGCCGGACTCGTCGACATAGACCTCGACCAGGCTGAGCCACAAGAAGAGCTCCTTGGTCTTGATCCCGGTGACCTTCTTGATCTTGCCCTTCTCGACGAAGGCGGTGAGCTCCGTGGCGTAGGAGACTGTCTGCTTGATCTTCTTGAACGTGTGCTCCTTCTTCCTCTGGAATATCCACGCGAACCCGCTCTCGCGGTTGTACCCGAACTCCTCCATGTCCTGCAGCGGGAAGAGGCCCTTGGGGAGCCCCAGCTCTTGGAGGAACTCCACGGACCTCTTCCTGCAGGCGTCGTCCCCCTTCACGACCTCCGCGCCGGCACGGTGGCTCTCCACTAGCTGGGACGCCATTTCAGCACTGCTAGCTAACCAGTACAACACTGATTTGATTGTGGATAGAAAGGTGTTGGTTTTGTGAATTCGCAGGTGAGCTTGTTGTGATACGATGTGTGCAGATGGTGCTGCTTTATGTAGGCGCTCCAGCCCGCAAGGAAGAGCTATGAATTCTAACAGACTCGAAGATCAATTCATTGTGTGTGAGCGGTGAGCGCCAACCCAGCGAGACCGACGGCTCTCCTCTATGGACTTCTTGTTTCATTTTATGTTTTTGAATAGAAATTGCCTCCTCTTTGGCGTTACTAAGTGGCCGAAAAAATTGCCCGGACATATTTGACCATTGAAATATTGAGAAATGCCGTAATGCTGAACTCCATAACAGTACACTAGAGAGCTGGTCCTGGATGACTGAATTGATCGACCATTTCAAATTGGTCTAGAAATCCCGGCGATCTGGCCCACCCTTTCAGATATCTCTAACAGCTGTCTTATCCTACATGATGTTTTATCACACTAAATTTGAGACACGGCTTGCCGCGCGCCACCTGGTTTAAAAAAATTATGAGCCACTTTTCATCGTCATTTGCATGGATAGTACCGTGTGAGCACCATTGTGGTAATGTATAAAGGAAGCAAAATATTGTTAGTTGTAGTATTTATTTTGTTATTATAGATATTGACAACATCAAAATAAATAGTCTCAGACTAACCCAATAGATATAGATGGCAACACGGACAAACAAGTATAAATATTTAAATGCAAACACATAGATGGTAGATTCACGTCTTATCATAGTTTTTACATGGATAGTGAAACCATTTAGCAAATCTTGTCATAATCTATTACATAAGATAGATGACAGAAGGACTAACATGCTACGTAAGATACATGACAGAAGGACTAACATGTTCTTGCAGCCTACAAAGTTTCATCTTAAGGTCAAACATTGGATGAAGTTCATTAGCTTGAGCACATTGAGCACAAACTGGTAGACACTACGTGCTTCAAGCAGTATGAACATCATAAAGCGTATTAATCATCGCCGTCAGGTAAGCATTACCGATGCATTATGTTTACACGCGGAGCAAAATAAATTCTGCGACACATCACATTCAGTCAGTTAAATTAACCTTAAAGACATAATAGGCTAAGAATTAATCAAGCCTCAAAACCATAGAACTGTCAATGACCGAATGTAAAGCAGTTGACAAACACGGGCGAAACATAGCAAGTTAACACAGATTGATTGTGTAATACTTAGACGAAGATGAATTACAGTGACAACTGTCGAAGTAAAGCAGTTTCATAAATGAGCCTATATATATATATATATATATATATATATATATATATATATATATATATAGTTGGCAACAACAACAAATAGCTAAACAATAGAAGTTAAATTCATGTCTTATCACATCATGTAACGTGGAAAGACGAAAACAGTTACATGTAGCACTAAATTTGACTTGGTCTATTAAAGAACATTGTTGACTCGATCATATCACAAACAGGTAGACACCAGCCGCTTCATGTAGTATGAATATCCAAAAGTAAACCGATGGATTATATTCATAGCCAGAACAAATTAACCCTGCGAGACATTTTATCCAGTCAGGTACACTAACCCAAAAACGTTACAAAAAGGAATCAATCAAATCTGAAGGATATAACATCGACAATCATCAAATAGAAAGTAGTTAAAATAAGTACTTTAAATGAATGATACAAATCCAAGCAATATTTAGTAGTTAGTTGTGTGTCCAAGAAGCTAAACTGAGGGCATCAACTATCATAAAAGTCTAAAAAGATCCAAGAAAGTTGATCTATAAGAAGCTCATAATTGTAATAGCATCATACTTTGAACACGACATTCGTACCTAACATGAACCTAGAGCGATGCACTCCTTCGGTCTAAGGCTTGTTCTTCTTAGCAGATGTGTAGGTCACGCCTTTCACGGGCTATGACTTGTGCATGCACTTATATATTTAATCAAGAGGCATTAAGTAAACTAAAAAGTATAATCACTAAGTTTACTTATCAGTTGGCAGTTGATTCCGATTCAACTACTATCCTTGAGAACCTCGTAAAATAGCTTGTGAGCAAAAGTATCCAACAAACGACATAATAATCAGGTGTAAGGTCCGACATATGAGTTTTAGACAATCCTAAGTATTTAGAATAAGCAAATATTCATGTACATGAAAAAATTGTGAGAAGGTTTTTCTTCATATGCTGTAGTCAACAATCAAGAGGTTCTTGTCTAATTGATGATGAACATGAGCATATATGTAATGTAATCAGGTATGTGTCTTTTTAAATAAAACAAAAATTATTAACTGTTGGGCACACACTCAAGTACCAAGCACTTAAGCTGCAGATAAGTGGATATATGGATGGTTCAAGCACGACCAACTTCAAATGCTTAATTGGTCAGAAAATAGGTTCTTAGAAGTTGTGTTATGAACGCACATAAAGTCTAAATCCCAAAGTGTACTAAAGTGGGAACCACTGATAAAGTTGACCATACAAAAAACATGCAACATAAACTACTAAAATACAATTATATGGGAGTATCATGGATGTAAACTGAACCACACGGATTTTTTATATATCACATTGTTATTGAATACATCCACGAGAATATAATTTATATAAGTCTTAAGCAAATCCAAATTATTTTCACGCCCAAAATAGACTATCTGTATTATCAATATTTTTCTCATCACCATCACTACAGGAGAGGAGTGTAATCTGTTAGCCTGTGAATTATTTTTAAAAAAAATCATCACCGCCTTTAAAGCAAGATAGGGTACACGTCACCTCCAGATATCGGCCAAACCTCCAACATAACAGGATCAACTAGGTTGTTGGGAAACGAAAAAATCTGAATAAAAGATATCGGTCAAACCTCCAACCTACCTTGCTATTGTAGTAAGCTAGTGCAATTGTTCTAGTCAAGAGCACACATAATTTGAGCATCAAAACGAAGATCTGCCAAATAAAAATGTAAATTGGAATTAGAGTTTCACAAAGCAAACCAGCCAACTTAGCCACCAGACCAGAGGGTAAGAGACATAAATAGGTAAACCAAAACAAACCATGTCCAGATTATCGACAGTTTGAGTAATGCAAGATATATTCGTAGATAATTCTCAAATGGTGCACTGCTTGTACTTGCCATAGTACACAAAAATGAACCAAATTTGTATATTAGTTATATATGAGAAGAAATAAGAAGACTTTGCAAGAATATTAACAGACACATGACAATAAATTTAGCCTACTGACTTTCACTTCATCTATGATTTGTTTTACAGGTGTGATAATGACAAAGATTTACACAAAACTTCATTGATTACAGAAAAACACGTGAATGTACAAATAAGTGACATAAAGAGTCAAAGAGAAAGATACTAATTGTAAGTACTTACTTAGAGTGCCCACATCTTTAATTGGAAGGCACATATATACAACCAATAGCATTTTTCTTAAGATTGGACAGTAATTATAATCACCCTGCAGGGAGATGAACAGCAAGAAAACGTTTGAAGGAAGCCTACATTCTGCAAAAGGATAGTTCAATCAGACCGGTACTAACAACCTGCAGGAATAAAAAATGCATATGCAGTCCATCACAGTAGATAAATCTTGCATAGGACAAAGAAAATAATGACAACTCATCTAATTATTGTCCAAATTGGTGGGTCTTCTTAGGGTCTAACCGAAGTTCAATCATATAGTAACACTTTGTAAATTCCAATTACATAACCTAAGATAAGTATATTCCAGGGCATGAACGAAGACATTGGCCTCCCTCATAAAGTCCAAAGCAGAAGTACAAATTCATCGAAACATTTAAGCATCGCCAAGTGGGTCATATTCGTGTAAGTAAGAATGGAACAACCTGGTGCTCCAAAATGTTTTTGAAGGGGTTACGGTGCAGAAAACAATAATTTTCTAGCGAACGAAACCCTAACTAGCCAGGATCTATCTATCTAGTACATGCGATAACGGTGGCGGAACGGGTTACATTACCTCCATGTAGACCGATAGCGGGGATTACGCTCCCGCACAAGCGTTGACGATGAAGTCGTACGTAGCCGACCTCGAGGTCGCGGAGAACTTGCCGCGATGTCGGAGTCGATGACGCCGGGGTGTCGACGATGATCTGCGTCGACGGGCGTCAGGCGGAAGAAGGCAGAGCGCCAGCACCAGGGCTGGCGCGCCGACATCAGAGGGGGGAGGCGCGGCGGCTGCAGGGGGCGAGACGACGTCGCCCAAGCTCCTCAATAGAGTAGCCTCCGAGCACTCGCAAACATACGGAGCCTAGCGACAACTCCCGGTCATTCAGATCCAGCTGAAATCGCAGGAGTAGATCTTATCTGGAATCCCGCAGAGCAACGGCGCTCTGCGGTATAGCTTAGGTGGAGAGATTCCCCTTTCCTCAGCTCGGCGCGGCTCCAACTTGGGAACCACGGGATCGAGAGAGAAATTGGGAATTAACTGAATTTCCTGTGAATTAAATCAATTAATATGCCTTGCTATATAAAGGGGGAAGGGGTGTGCCAACCCCCTTGGCTCCCCCATGTGGGACTAAAGGTTGGGGGGGGGGGGGGGGGGTGGTGCGCACCCACCATGGGCCAGCCGAACCCCCTTGGGGCCCACCCCCCTTTGTGGGGTGCGGCTCCCCCTCTTGGGCCCTCTTAGGGCCCATGTAGGTGGGAGCCCCCTTTTTCCTTTATTTAATTAATATTAAATTAATATAAAAATCCCATTAATTCATAATTAATATATTTATATATAATTCAATATCCCATGACTCCGAAACTATTTCGGAACCACCCGAACAACTTTCGGACATTCTCGGAACCCTTCCATAGCTCCCCGGAACTCCTTCCGGACCACCGGAACTCTTTCCGGATCATTTCTCTCTCTCCAATAAAAACCCATAAAATTCCAGAACCTATCTCCTAGCGTCGCTAAGACCTTAAGTTTGTTACGCTACGGTTCGGGAACACTCCAGACATGGTCGAGACACTCCGCTCACCAATGATCGTCAGGGATACCTGGAAATATATGACGACCCCTGTGCAATCCACGAATATCGTCGTTGAACCATAAGTATGATATTCATTCCCTTTGTCTCTGCGATACTACCTTGTCCGAGATATGATCGTAGACACACCGATGCCTTTGCTGTATCTCGTTACCGACGAAGGTTATTAACTCGTCTGCGATATTACATCTCCATGACCTAGTCATAAGCTGCAGCTATATAGATGCAATATCACCGAGTGGGCCCAGAGTATCTTTCCATTACAAGAATGAACAAATCCCGCTCTTGATCCTTACGTCTCGATGCTCTTTCGGAATACCCAAGATGGACACCGTTATTGTCATGCTATATAAGACACAACGTTTGATGCTCTCAAAGCACTCCTACGAAGCAACAATAAGTACGGTCTCACGGTCTAAGGAATAAGCTATCATACTCTTATCTATTGCAAATGACAAACATCGTAATACGATCTTATTGCAATACTTTGCGTATGTCCACCACCTTATTCTACTAACAAGATGACCCCATTGTCAACCGACGTCATTGTCCTTGATCGGGAATCTCGATCAACTGTTGCCCAATGGACTAGCTCATATAGAGGCTTGCTAGGGACCTGGTTGTCTATGTATCACACGTGTATTAATAATTCCGATTAATACAGTTATAGCATAATACAAAAACCTATTATAAACTTATGAGATAACGCAATAAATACTACTTATTTATTTGCCTCTAGGGCATATCTCCTTCAGTCTCCCACTTGCACTAGAGTACAAATAAACTAGCTGCATTTTACTTTATCAGAATCCCTTATCAAATAAGAATAATTTGATAATGCTTGCTCGTGGAAAAGTATTACTGCACAATCCATGATTGTACATGTTTTTGCGATTCACTGGCATCAACTTGTTTGATATCACCATGTTGTCTAACAACATATATGAAAATACCGTAACTAAGTGAGACTTCTGCTTCCCAGCGCTTACTCTGATTATACTAACCAGATAACTGCCCTGAAAAACACACTCAGCCATGCAGAGCCCCTTGTAACAATTACAAACTCGCGATATCTACATACTTTCACACCAATGTAGAAAACTTGACATTCAAATGTCAATCCCTTAACTAACGCACTTCTACTTCCAGTAAATTCCAAATTTACTTTCATAACTGTTCTTTACTCCAAGAACATCGGTTATATTTTATCGAGCAGATAATATGGTTTCTGTATGATGTCTAATATATACATAATAGACCCACATGTCATTCAACCATTACCTTCATGCATCATTACTCTTAATGACCAATTGGATTCCAAAGGACCATCCTTTTAATTCTATTCTAACTCCTCAGATATAATCCAACACAACTCGACTAACTATTTAAAATTCCCGTTCTATTTCAAAATAGACACTAACTTTTAAATAGTCTTACAACTTCATCCTATTCTATTGGTACAGTTTCACAATGTGTTAACTACACAAGATGAATTCGACTCCCACTCAAATTATGTCTCCACATATTGGATAACACGAGCTCCCACTCAAAAACATGTTATCCACATATTTGAGTTCCCAAGCTCCCACTCAAAAATATGTTCTTCACATATTTCTCCTGAGTGAACTAACTATGACTCCCACTTAAATCGACATCTTGGTTAAACCAAAATCATTGATCTACTATCAATTCGAATTTAATACAAACTACAGTATTACATTAATACAAATCCCTCAGACTTCAAGCATGTCTACATAAATGTAGTCAACAAATTTGATCTTGTCCAAGACACATTTCTTGACAAGACATGCTACCGCGCCTTTCTTATAGTCACATTTCTCATATAACACCTTATATGACGATTAAACAATCTTATTCCTCTAATAAGAATTGCAGCAACAATTACTCTCTTAATCCTTTCAAATGCAACTTTGGATTTCCAGGCTCAAAAGCCTTTGTTCGTATTCCGATATTTTCTCAACTTTCTTTGTATTCATAGAGTGCACCTTGATCTGTCAACAAGATCTGAAATACTTAATACAGTGTTGTGACCTGACAGCAATATTTAATATAACATCACTTTATTTAGAAGTTTCTTTCATGAAAATATTATGATCTTTATGAAGAGCATTGCAAGCAGAAAACAATTTTCTAGTCTCCCTCACTCTTAATCACTAAACTTTCATTAGCAGACATATACTCTTTGGAACACCTTCCAACATAGGTCTGACACTTTATTCCAAACTTCCAATTCCAATCCATAAACCATAATTCGAAAAATTATATTTTCCTCGGAATTACATAGACAACAAACTAAGTTTTGTTTCTATTTCGTTTTGGAATACACTCTCATCCAATGCGAGCAATCTTCAAAGAAACACTCATGTATATTCCGAATTATCGCATAATCATATACATGTCGACACTACTGTCGATCCTACGAATTCTCGTTGAGAAAAATATCTATTTTCTAAAGTGGACATCGACTATAATGTTTCAAATATATTAGGAGATTCTAAGACAGATTCTGACAGACCACACTTTATTTAAAATAGAGCATGATTATAATTCCCCACATATCACCATATATGACATTATAATATTATGAAACGAATTTCCACAAGTCTTTTGTGTTGAAACCATAATTCAAAAATATTGTCCTTTGATCGAATTTTGTGAATACAATATTCACTAATCTTTCTTCTGAAAACCCCCATTTGATCTATTATCAAATTAATTTCAGACTCCATAATTTATCGGGCAAATACTCCTATTTACCAAAATCATAGAAGAATTCGGATCAAGCAAAACACCATTGATTAATCATTAAAAATGACTCTCAATCAATTTCCTCTAGTATTGCAACTTCAATACTGCATTTCAAACTTAATCAATTTTGGCACTCGAAATACTTAAATGGACCAAAAATTATCCATTACTTCTTTCATTGCCTTTATGACTAAATTCGATGGTGTTTGCTCTTTGGACACATAATTTTATCATTCCCGTTATTATAAATGTATATCATACGCATAATGTAATTGAGATGTGATGCAAATTACTCATAACGTGAAACAACTGCTTTGTTCCATAACATAAAACAACTGATGTGTTCTATATGAATAATTATGTCTTGTAACATTCAAGACACCAAACTAGATCACATTCTCACTATTACAAAATGTCTTATCAAAAACTATTGATGATAACTAATATGATACCTCGAGGGCGTGAGCACTACTGGCCATGAACTTGCCATCACTCGTGCACTGTCACGTCACCCTTCGCTACATACTTGTGATAATCAGGGACTGTTTCACAAACAGAACAATTATCAAACACTTTTCATCAAGTATGAGAAGAATACATTTATATCTTGGTATATCAAATATACCCATAGCGTCGAAGAACTCTTCTTCGATGAATCAACTTTTAGAGATTTGAACTTGTTCACGAACGTGAAGAAGCTCACCGTGTCTCTATAGCATATTCACGCACATGCTATTCACAGCTAGGAGGTAAAGCACAATCTCTATTGCACTGGAGTTTGCTATCTAGAAATCGTAGATATTCGTAATCCTGAAGTAGATGTCACACAACTTTTTCAACTGAGTCTCCAGATAGGTATGCTCCCCATGTGAATGGTCCGGAACTTTCTAAGCTGTCTGAACCGCTCAAGACTCAATTCATCTTTGAAGTGACCTCTGATCGCATCAATCACGACATATGGCTCCATGTGTTGAAACAACTTTCAACTCAGGTGCTAGGCATACGCTCATGACGATCGTCACTTCCATGAACATGTCATGATGCTTACGGAACTCATCATCTTGCTCCTTGCTATCAGAATCATCTGGTCTAACTCCTAACTAATGTTCTAGCACATATAGGATGTTTGTTGTGTTTGGAGAATGTTTCTAAAACCAATGCACCAGCTGATGAAGTTGGACCCGTCGGCTTCCAAGGTAGAATCCGAGCTCTTGAAGAAGTAACCGAAGTGTAGTTGCGTAGTCTCCAGATGTGATCGCAAAAGAGGTAAGATAAGTTTATAATATATAGGTGAGTTTTTGTTCTATATCTCATTATCAAAAACACACCTCACCAAGATTATTATCCCTAAAATAATAATGGCGATTACACGACCCTCATCCACCACACTACCCCCGATCATCACGGCCGGCAGCACAGTTTCAAAGGTGGACATAACATGTCGATCACAACAACTCTGGGACTCGTGCTCGATCTTTCGATCTTCCCGTGTTCCGAGGCCATACCTCTGAGTATGCTAGGCTCGCCAATCAAACCTCGAAGACCTGCGCGTGCAACATGGCTTACACCCACTGTATGCGAACGACGAGATGTGTGACACCCGATCATCACGGCCTGCCTCATAACGTAGAACTTTCTTGGTGGTGCGCAACGAGGGAGAACACAATTTTGGTATTTGTTAGGGATCATCCTATTTATGATGCTACCGTTGTATATCTAGCATATAAGCAATCAATAGGATGCACACACAACAACACACAATAATGATGCAATGAAGTGCGATGTGACATGGTCGATGCGCCTGGACCTTCATGGCGCCATGTGCCTGGCCCCCGGCGCCCCGGCATGGCTCTGAGTCTACAGAGCCCTCCATTGCCTCCGACAGTACGAGTAATATCAAAACTTACCGTAACCATGTCACATAAAATAACGCCTCTGCAAAACAAAGTTAGACGCCTCTAGCTTTATTTAGTTTTGCAAGTTTTACGTGGCATATAGGCTTATTCGTAACAGAATCGCTTCCCTACCTACGAACTTTGTACCACAACGTCGATCGTATAATTGCATGTTTAAGCATCCCTTTCGGGCCCTCCATTGAAAATGCTTTGCCGACTAGAGAGAGAGAAACAGACACCCGCCAGCCACAGATACGGTGCAAGCCGTATGTCAGTAGTGGAACCAGTCTCGCGTAAGCGTACGCGTAAAGTCGGTCCGGGCCGCTTCATCAACTCAATACCGAAGGCATCGCAAGTGCACGCTAGAGGGTAGCAAATATAAGAAAGACGCCCTCATTCAACATGAGTTCTAACCGTACCAGCAGTACTACGCATAGATCGGCTCTGATACCACTGAAGGGGTTACGGTGCAGAAAACAATAATTTTCTAGCGAACGAAACCCTAACTAGCCAGGATCTATCTATCTAGTACATGCGATAACGGTGGCGGAACGGGTTACATTACCTCCATGTAGACCGATAGCGGGGATTACGCTCCCGCACAAGCGTTGACGATGAAGTCGTACGTAGCCGACCTCGAGGTCGCGGAGAACTTGCCGCGATGTCGGAGTCGATGACGCCGGGGTGTCGACGATGATCTGCGTCGACGTGCGTCGGGCGGAAGAAGGCAGAGCGCCAGCACCAGGGCTGGCGCGCCGGCATCAGAGGGGGGACGCGCGGCGGCTGCAGGGGCGAGACGTCGCCCAAGCTCCTCAATAGAGTAGCCTCCGAGCACTCGCAAACATACGGAGCCTAGCGACAACTCCCGGTCATTCAGATCCAGCTGAAATCGCAGGAGTAGATCTTATCTGGAATCCCGCAGAGCAACGGCGCTCTGCGGTATGGCTTAGGTGGAGAGATTCCCCTTTCCTCAGCTCGGCGCGGCTCCAACTTGGGAACCACGGGATCGAGAGAGAAATTGGGAATTAACTGAATTTCCTGTGAATTAAATCAATTAATATGCCTTGCTATATAAAGGGGGAAGGGGTGTGCCAACCCCCTTGGCTCCCCCATGTGGGACTAAAGGTTGGGGGGGGGGGGTGGTGCGCACCCACCATGGGCCAGCCGAACCCCCTTGGGGCCCACCCCCCTTTGTGGGGTGCGGCTCCCCCTCTTGGGCCCTCTTAGGGCCCATGTAGGTGGGAGCCCCCTTTTTCCTTTATTTAATTAATATTAAATTAATATAAAAATCCCATTAATTCATAATTAATATATTTATATATAATTCAATATCCCATGACTCCGAAACTATTTCGGAACCACCCGAACAACTTTCGGACATTCTCGGAACCCTTCCATAGCTCCCCGGAACTCCTTCCGGACCACCGGAACTCTTTCCGGATCATTTCTCTCTCTCCAATAAAAACCCATAAAATTCCAGAACCTATCTCCTAGCGTCGCTAAGACCTTAAGTTTGTTACGCTACGGTTCGGGAACACTCCAGACATGGTCGAGACACTCCGCTCACCAATGATCGTCAGGGATACCTGGAAATATATGACGACCCCTGTGCATTCCACGAATATCGTCGTTGAACCATAAGTATGATATTCATTCCCTTTGTCTCTGCGATACTACCTTGTCCGAGATATGATCGTAGACACACCGATGCCTTTGCTGTATCTCGTTACCGACGAAGGTTATTAACTCGTCTGCGATATTACATCTCCATGACCTAGTCATAAGCTGCAGCTATATAGATGCAATATCACCGAGTGGGCCCAGAGTATCTTTCCATTACAAGAATGAACAAATCCCGCTCTTGATCCTTACGTCTCGATGCTCTTTCGGAATACCCAAGATGGACACCGTTATTGTCATGCTATATAAGACACAACGTTTGATGCTCTCAAAGCACTCCTACGAAGAAACAATAAGTACGGTCTCACGGTCTAAGGAATAAGCTATCATACTCTTATCTATTGCAAATGACAAACATCGTAATACGATCTTATTGCAATACTTTGCGTATGTCCACCACCTTATTCTACTAACAAGATGACCCCATTGTCAACCGACGTCATTGTCCTTGATCGGGAATCTCGATCAACTGTTGCCCAATGGACTAGCTCATATAGAGGCTTGCTAGGGACCTGGTTGTCTATGTATCACACGTGTATTAATAATTCCGATTAATACAGTTATAGCATAATACACAAACCTATTATAAACTTATGAGATAACGCAATAAATACTACTTATTTATTTGCCTCTAGGGCATATCTCCTTCAGTTTTCAGCTGGTTAAACAACTTTATAATGAGAAATGTAAGCACTGGCACATGTACAAAATATGGTAGACGGCCATTGCTTGATGGAACAAACCAAAATATTATGCAATCCTTTTGCTTTGAACCCAACCTGTAATTAGCTGACAAATACAGGAGGTATCCTGCGTGTAGTGTTTATCAGGTATGTACTGCTTGCTGACTTTTACACATCAGTAGCTTGGTTAGCACAACTTCAAATTATGCAATACATAATGGAAGCAAATAATTTTTGTTACATGACTGCATTGCGTGAAATTAGTTACTACGACTGGCTGTGTATTCAGTATCTACACATGTTTTCCTTTATTTCTCAATAACACCTGGGCGCATGAGATAAGTAGATATTGGTATATACATGAAATCTTTCATAAAACCATACAATCAACATGCATGTTTTAACCTAATTATTTCCTGAGATCATAGTATGCACCCCGACCACATACTAACCAGCTGAAACAGAGCATTCTATAACACGTCCAGCTATGCATGGTAAGGAAAACGATATGAAATAGGTACTGCTTGTAGCACTAATATTGCCACCTGGACCTTTTTACCGAACACCCTCTAGGCATAGATAAGAAAAGGCTGGGTGAAGAAAGGGTATTTACCTAGGAAACTGGCGGCCCCTCCAAATAATACATCCGATAAACCAAAGAGAAAACCAGCAGATCCAGTCGTTACTGTAAGGAAACACACAGTTACTATTTGTTGAAATCTCAAGTGCATATGATGTAGATGACAATAGACCCTATTCCCACAAGGTAGCACCGATATTGTTTATATATGTCAAAAGAACCGCCAAGGCAACAAAGAATAAGCATTTATATTTATAATATATGTAATTTTTTAATTGATGTTCATTCATTTCTTCGGTCACTTAGTACTTGCAGAATCAAACTATGCAAGCATGTATATCTATTTTTATGCCTATACAGGTTAAAGTGATATTCAATATATTATGGCAAGTAGATATTATAAATGCAGCGTAGCAAGAGAATTTAAAGGGAAGTAATACAAAGAATTCAATGCTTCTTAGATCTGAAACTCAGGACTATGTGAAGCAAGCACATATATTAAGTTATAAACATAAAAGAAAGCATGAGACATTTTCCATTTAAATCATTACCTTTAAGATGAGATAGATGAACTTCACTGCAAAGGCTTTGAGCAGATGCATCACATGTTAATTAAGATAGATGCAGAATGTGTTTTTCCTTGAAGAGATAACTGCATCATGCTTTTGCATCACAAACCCTTTTTCTAGCAATTTTTATGCATTAAAGCAAAACATGGGAGATTATAGTTGCAAGAGTAATTTTCTTTGAATTAAAAGAAAGGTCAGAAACTTGCAATATGATTCAGATTCTTAAAGGGTCCAACCACTACCTGCTCGGAATGCAAGCTCAAGTCTTATCTTGTATAGGACTTATAATCTTGCCCCATAATATAGCTGAACAATCAGATGTAACAACTAGTCTATGGAAATCAGCACCATTGTCCCAGCCAAGCTGAGCCGCCCTCTCAGCTCATTGGTCTCTCCCGTCCTCTTGTTCCAATCCCAGCAAGAAACTGATGGGAACATGCATGGGATGCGTACTTCCTCCAGCGGATTGGAGAGAAGAGGGAAAAGAGGCCAAGCAGTTGCGTTGCAGGCTGGCCTCCTTCCCGACGAACCGGAGCAGAGAGCCGCTCCTTAGGAGGCGCTACCGCAGCTGCGCCCCTTCCCGCGTGTGCAAAGACGCCGAGGAGATGGAGCGATGTGGCCCGCACGATAAGGGCGAGGACGGCTGGTGGCGGCGTCGGTGTGAACCACTCCACCTCGTTGGTCCTCTCTACGGACCAGCCGCCGAAGGGCGAGGACGACGACATCCTCGTCCGTA
Organism: Poa annua; assembly: GCA_026929855.1. NCBI lineage: Eukaryota > Viridiplantae > Streptophyta > Magnoliopsida > Poales > Poaceae > Poa > Poa annua. Next base: position 68,338,884 of record CM049431.1, on the reverse strand, counting down.
TTTGTAGATATGCGTGTTGAAGGGCGAGAACGACCAAGGTTACGTTATGATGTCGGAGGAGAAGGCGCCGAGAGCGGCGACTGAGCCGACGTCGCCATCACTCAGTACGTCACCGGCGACGCGGTCCGCAAGGGGCAGGCACGGTCATGAAGGCGAGAAGGGGCGGTAGAGGCAATGAGATCGGCGAGCAGCAGGCGGGGGCGGTGAAGGGAAAAAGTGACGGTGTGGAAGCCGGGAAGATAAGACGGAGATGGGTAAGGGGGGAGGACGTTGTAGCGGCTCTCCGTGGGCGGAGGCCATGGCAGTACGGCGGGGACTGTACTGACGTAAGAAACGCCGCCGGGGGGCCTCAGACCCTCTCCACCATATACCTGGCCAAACGGGCCGCCCGGCACGGCACGGCACGTCGCGTGCTGGCCTCGGCACGGCCCACGAGCGGCACAACTGCATTCGTGTCGTGCCAGGCCGGCCCACGTGCTGCGATCGGCCTCCGGGCACGAGCACGCCGGCATGCGGGCGGCCCGTCGGCCCGGCACGGTCGACCCACGAGAGCACACCGGAAAAAATTAAAAAAAAGGGGGCAAAGGTGACATGATTTTGAATACTTTTATTAAGCTAGCAAGTCGCCTCATTAAAACCTTCCAGTCCCGTGCGGTACCCTGGAAGGAAAAGAGTGCGTCTGGAACTTGCTACTTTCCGACTAATTATTCATATTACAGACGATTATGGAACTCTTCTTGCCGCCGCAAGTCGGTGCCTGTTGAGGTAACGCTCCAAGTGACCGGTACCATTTCTCGGGGCGGCGCCGAGGATCATGTTGCACTCCGGCCACTTGCACAGTGCTTGGTGTCTTACCGTGCCATCTTCGAGTGTCACAAGACGATACTCGAAATGACCCTCTATCCACAGCGGTGAGATTCGCCGCTGCCTTTCCGGCTCTGGTACCGGGATACTACCACCATAAGGATGTGGGCGGGGAGGTGGCTGCTCCATAGGATGAGAAGTGTGAAATGAGAAATGTGGGATGAGTGTGAGGCTGTGAGAGGATACAAGTGTGTGATGAGTGTGAGAGTAGAAGTATGAGTTATGAGGTGTATTTATAGCACGAAGATAGAAGTGTGCCATGCCCATACATGCCTAGCAGGATAAATGTGGCTTGTGTGCCTAGCATGCCCACGTGCCTAGCATGCCCAGCATGCCTAGCAGGAAAAAGAGTGATATGCAAAAGGTAAAAAAAATAGAAAAATGACAAAAATGGGGACAAAGGTGATATGATATAAATATTTTTTATTCAGCTAGCAAGCCGCCTCATTAAAACCTTCCAGTCCCGTTAGGTACCCTGTAAGGAAAAAGAGTGTGTCTGATACTTGCTGATGTCCGACTTAATTGTTCATATTACAGACCAAGTTCAGTACAAGAATAAAAAAGAAAAATTACAAAAATATAAGAAAAATTATTCTTCAATCTTCATCATCGATATGAAGATACTCTAGTGCGGCAGTCAACTCAGGGTCCTCCGGCATGTGCTGGGTTCTTCTCACTGCCCAATCGCGATCTTTTACCGTCATCAAACTCTTCACCATATCAGGGTGGAGACTAGCTCTTCTTGGCTCTAGAACTCTTCCGCTTAGACTGAATGTTCCCTCCGACAATGTTGTTGACACTGGAACAGTTAACACATCGCGTGCTAGAATGAAAAGCACGGGATATGTTTGTTTGTGATCACGCCACCACTCCAAAATGTTGAAGTCATCTTCATCGTGGATGACCAGCGGACGGTCGTTGAGGTAAGCTGCTAATTCATTCCCGGCGGCACTGCTTGAACTTCCACTAGCGGAGCTGGCGAACATCTTGAATATGGTCTTCTTCTTTCCGGGCCGTTGGGCTTGTGTAGGCGAAGCATTTAAAAAAACAATGCCACTTCTAATTTTTTCAATGGGTTCGGCGAGATGTTTTAAAGCACATTTAGCAATTAGATTAATAATATGACATGCACAACGTTGATGGAAAAGATGTGCTGAGGCATAACCACTAAGTATGGGACGAATATCACCCATTTTGGTGGTATTATTTGAAGCATTATCTAAAGTTATTGCAAACACCTTATTCTCGAGACCAAATTCTTGCACGACATGCAAGATTTTATCAGCAATTGCTCTACCAGTATGTCTAGTATCCATTAATTCAAATCCAATGACCGCTTTTTTAAGTTCCCAAGAATCAGTGGTCACGTAATGAGCTACAACACTTAGATAATCTTGTTTAACTCTACCGCTCCATATATCAGATGTTAATGAAACGGAAAATGTTCAGTTTGCAAACTCATCTTTTATTTTGGTTTGCATTTTCTTGGATAGTTTTTTCATATCCCTAGATGTAGTTTGCCTAGAAACTGGATGATATTGTGGATTATGGCAAGTTTGAATCCATTCTACAATATCGGGATACTCCCCAAAACCAAGCGGTAAATCATGTGCACAATAACATGGGATAGTCCTCTACGAGATTCAGTAGCATCGTAGTTGAAGTTCCTTACCTGGCCATCGGTGACGTAAGGTAGATCCCCTTGTTTTCTCGCTGACGCCAGTGAGTTCGCCACCCGGTGCCTGTTGAGGTGCCGGTCCAAGTGACCGGTACCATGCTTCGAGTCGCCGCTGAGGATCTTTCCGCACCCCGGCCACTTGCACACCGCTTGGTGTTCCACCTTGCCATCTTCGAGTGTGTTAGCACGGTACTCGAAATGGCCCTCCGTCCACAACCTGGAAGTTCGAGCCCTCTTTGTGCCGGTAGAGGTAGAGGCTGTGGGGGCGGTACTACTCGAACCACCTTGGGATGTAAATTGGGGTGTGTTATCGGTTTCTAAGTAGACGTAATCTTCGGTGGTAACTCCTAAAGAACCTATGGGAAAGTTGATCATCAGCACCGGGATATACCCATCGGGAACTGGGTTAAAGGGGAGAGGCGGAGGATCCATAGCCATATGATAGGATGAGAAGTGTGGGAGGAGAAGTGTGGGATGAGTGTGAAAAATTCTGTGAATGAGGAGGCATATTTATAGCAAAAAATGTGAAGATCTAGGGTTCAAAGTTCGAATTTGAGGGAAAAAAACTGCTCCAACGGTCATCTAGACTTTAATCGGGCCTACCGTGCCCTATCCGACGCGGCCCGGCTTGCCTCGGCACGGCCCGACAGGCGCAATGGTCGGCGCGACGCGTGCTTGCCGTGCCCAGCGTGCCGCCGCCGTGCCTCGCGTGCCACACGGGCCGCTGGCGGGCTGGCGTGCCGCACGGCGTGCCGTGCCCGTGCCGTGCCGGGCCGTGGGCCGGCACGTTTCTGGCGTGCCGTGCTGGGCCGGCCCACGTGCTGTAGAACCAAGCTCAGCACGAGCCCGCACGGGCCGGCACGGCACGACTGGTCGCGGGACGGGCCGTGCTTGGGCCGTGCTTCAAAAAGCGTGCCTCGGGCCGGCCCGATTTGCACGGCCCGTTTGGCCAGCTATACTCCACCACTCGTTTCTCTCGCGTGACGAAGGAGGCCTCTCTCTCGCATGACGAAAGCAACCTACACGGGATACTCGACCAGGAGAGACGCTGACCGGTGGGCCGAAAAACTTGCAAGATAAGTCAAAGGTCGATCGGACGGCTGGCAGCGCTCCAAGGTGATGATCGGACGGCCCAGACGTCCAAACCGCTGGGAGAGCTTGGTGCATAGCCATGTCTATCTTTTTAAGATATGGGGCATCTGTTTTAGCACATATAGGCCACGAAGTAGTTTTCCACTTTTCCAGCTGCCCTATTTTAGGGCACTACCTCTCCAATAGCTGCTCTATCACATGCCCTATTTTAGACAAATACATGAACATTCCAACACAATTTGAACTACGAACCATATTTTGAACATAATTTAAACTATGAACCACATTTGAACATCACAATCTAGTCGATGCTAATCCTAAGGACTCCAATCCTACAGACTCCGTCGAACCGACCCCAATCCTACAGACTCTGACTAGAATCGATGAAATTCCCATATGTGATACTAGGAATGATGAAAAATCTAATCTGTCAAGGATAAACAACAGACGAATTACATGTCCTAAATCTGAATCACACCACAACCTCTTCGCGCTCCAGGTACCGTACCGTAGCGACGAGCGGCAGCAAAAACAACAGACGAATCCCCGGTAGCCAGGAGGAAGCCAGAATGGCTCGACGCCGTAGCCCGCGCATCCATCCTCAAATCCCGGCGAGTGGGGACGGAGCCGAAGCGACCCGCCGCCGCAGCCCGCACCTCCATCCTCAAATCCAGGCGAGAAGTTGTTCATCATAGGCCTTCTCTCTCGCACCTTCTAGGTTTAGTTTGTTAAATCTCGTTTAGATTCGAGATTGTAAGTTTTTTAAATCTCGTTTAAATGTTTGAATAAATTAAAGGCGGTGTAACGACCTCCTGCACAACGTTCGTTAACATGGGGAGATGCGCGTGTGTGTATGACGGGCGGGGCAGCGCTGTTAGGACCATGCCCGAGTCGTTATCCGACACCCCCAAGAGGGCCTCCAAGTATATAGACCTGATTGGGGTGCCGGACAAAAAATCGCTCGGGTCAAGACTTTAGGGGTGCCGCTGGTGGGCGTTTTTCATCTCCCCCCCCCCCCAAAGGGCCTTTAGGGGTCCTTTAGCGTGCGTTTGGTTGCCGACCCAAACGTGTGTCGAACCATCCCCAATTTGTATGTGTTTGGTAGCAACAGGCCCGGATGGAACCGCCCACAATATGGGAATATTCGCCCCAGATATTAAATCCCAGATTTGAAGGAGATATGCCCTAGAGGCAATTAATAAAGTGTATTTCTTTATCATATCTCGTTTGTTCATAATAAGTTTTTGTGTCATGCTATAACCGTATTAATCAGAAACATTAATACGGGTGTGATGCGTAAACAACCAGGTCCCTAGTAGACTCTACTAAGACTAGTTTCATTGCGCGATCGATGATCGAGATTTCCCGATCATAGGGCATGGTGCCGGTCGGCAATGGAAGTCATATCGTTGGAGAACGATGTGATGGACATACCCATATTTGTAGGACGTAGTCATTACGCCTTTGACCGTGTGAGACCAACTCTTATTGTTATTCCTAGAAGATACTTTGATTGCACCAAACGTCGTATCTTAATTAGTATGACAAACACGGTGATACTTTTGGCTATCGGAAAGGATTAGTTGAGACGAGGGGTCAAGAGTGGGATTTGCCAGTCCGCATAACAGGATAGATACCCTAGGGCCCACTCGGTGAGATTATGTCTAATGAGCTTGCAAGCATGTGACTAGGTCACGGAGACATGAAATCATAGACGAGTAGAAGATAGCAATGTCGGTAACGAGGTCAAGCTAGATATAGAGATATCTATGAACGACGCTCGGACACGCTAAGTATCGCTATGGCAAAAGGTTTAAGACTTTACGTTCAGGTTTGATAGATGAAAGTCATTCGTTATATCATAGGGATTAATTAATGGGGTCCAGGCCTACGAGTTAGTCGTTGATCGGAGAGGAGTCTTGATTGTACCTGTTATTATAACAAACCGCTAGGGTAACACACTTAAGGGGTTTCGACAATACAACCGGAAAGGAAAGAGATCACCGGGAAAGTACCGAGAGAGGTGTGATGGAGATCGGGCAGCGACGAAAGAGTTTTCGGAGCTAGAATAAATTATATATAATAAGTTTGATATTAACTAGTGTAACTAATGTCTAAATATGATTTTATATATTTATTTTCGAATTTATTTAGGCTGATTTCCCTAAATGGGCCTTCTGGTCGAAAGAAGGCCCAAGAGGGGAAAAATACCCTAGGGAATTCGGTGGGGGTTTGGGTGGCCGACCCAGGTGGGCCAAGAGGCCCACCAGGGGGCCGGCGCACCAGCCATGGCCACACCAGGCATGTGGGATTAGTCCCACATTGCCTGGTGAGGAGGTTGGCCCCCCTGGGAGCCGATATATAGAGGGGCACCCATGACCTTTTAATTCACCAATTAATTCCCCAATTCTCTCTCGATTTCGTGATTCCCTTTGTCAGAGTTGCGCCGAGTTGAGAGGGGGATCTCTTCAACCATAGCCCGCTGCCGCGCTGCTGGTGTTCCGGTCCAAGTCTTCCGCTGCTCGTCCTGGACTGGAGCTTCGGAGACTGTCGTTTCCACCGTACGTGTGTAACGCCCTGCGAGGTGCTGGCTAGCGGTACTCGGAGGTATGCTTCCTCTACACGACCTTGAGGTCGGCTTCGTCGGTCTTCATCGACAACGTTTGTGCAGGAACATAATCCCCGCTTTCGGTGTACAAGGGTATGTATTCCGATCTCCGTTCGTACTACTATATCTGTATAGAATAGATCTTGGCATGTTTTAGGGATATCGTTGCTAGGAAAATTATTGTTTTCTGCACCCGATCCCCTTCAGTGGTATCAGAGCGATCTATCATAGATATAGTTGTACGCTGTTAGAACCCGTGTTCTGCACGGGGGCACCGTTCTTGTTATTTGCTACCCTCTAGCATGCACTTGTGATTCCAGCGGCATCGAGTTGATGAAGCGGCCCGGACCGACTTTACGCTTACGCGAGACTGGTTCCACTACTGACATACGGCTTGTACCGTATCTGTGGCTGGGGGGTGCCTGTTTCTCTCTCTTTAGTTGGTCTTGCATTTTCAATGGAGGGCCCGAAAGGGATGCTTAAATATGCAATTATTAGATCGTTGTTGTGGTCATAAGGTTCGTAGGTATGAAGCGGTTCTATTTACGACAGCCCCAAGCCACGTAAAATATACAAAAGATAAAGTAGAAGCGTCTAACTTTATTTTGCAGGGGCTATGTGATATGGTCAAGGTAGGTTTATTAAATTGTTTATAAACTGCGGGCGCCAAGAAGACCATGGCGCAATGGACTATATCACATTGCATTACATTTGATGTTTTGTGTGCATATTATATTGTGTGATTATATATATTAAGTATATATTAGTTACGCGGCGGTAATTATATAAGATGATCCCTTCAAAAATACCACTAGTGTTCTTCCTTCAACGAGCACCACCAAGAAAGTTCTACGTTATGAGGCAGGCCGTGACGATCGGGTGTCAGACATATCGTCGTTCGCATACGATGGGTGTAAGCCATGTTGCACAAGCGTCAGCGTGGAGGTTATAGTGGCGAGCCTAGCATATGCAGATATGGCCTCGGAACACGGAGGCCGAAAGGTCGAGCACGAGTCACAAAGTTGGTGTGACGGACAGTTGTCTACTCTTAAAGTTGTGCCGCTGGCTTTGACGATGAGGGGTGGTGCAATGGATGGGGGTCGTGTAATCACTTGAATGACCAGGAGGGATGTTCGTTTAAGTGGGAGTTATGTTAGTTATTTTCTAAAAAAAATACTATACTCAAATTTATTAGGAACAAAGTCTTATGTTGTTGCAAATTCCATTGTAGATGTCTCGCCCCTCGTTTAACCTAGGTATGTTCCTTGAGAAAGAAAAGCTTAAGACCAAAGGGTCAAACTTCATGGCCTGGTTCCACAACCTGAGGATACTCCTCACTCCCCATAGGGTGGCCTACGTCATTGAGGCCGCCATAGTGACCCTCCTGCAGATGAAGCCTCTGAGGATGAGAAGAAGGTCTTACAGACCAGATCGGAGGATTCTGCCTTTGTCCTGCAGAAGCGCTTTGAGAAGATGAGCGCCTTTGAGATAATTTCTGATCTCAAAGCTGTCTTTGCGCCGCACGCTAAGGCTAAGAGATATGAAGCTTCTGAGCTTTTCTTCTCGGCCAAGTTGGAGGAGCATAGCAGTGTGAGCGAGCATGTGGTCAAGATGTCTGGCTACGTTCAACGCCTGAATGCTCTGGAATGCAAGATTTCCGATGAGCTGGCGATTGATAGGGTGCTGCAATCGTTGCCCCCTAGCTATAAAGGGTTCGTCATGAACTACAACATGCAGGGCATGGCTAAGTCCCTGGGTGAAGTGTCCGTGATGCTCAAGACTGCTGAGGTGGAGATCAAGAAGGAGCACACGCTGTTGATGGTCAACAAGACCGTCGATTTTAAGAAATCCGGTGGCAAGGGAAAGCAGAGCTGGAAGTCCAGGAGGGAGGCAAAACTGATTGCCAAGCCCAAGACTAACAGATCTGGCCCCAGAGCTGGCGTGGAGTGCTGAACGGGAATCCGGCACCTAGAGGGGGGGGGGGGGGGGGGGTGAATAGGTGCTATTACAAATTTTAGGTCTTTTCAAATTTAGGCTCAACACAAAGGTAAATTCTCTCGATATGAAACTATGATGAATTTACCTAAATGACAATTTAAGCAATACCAAGGTAAACTAGAGTACAATACAAGCAAGTAAGGAAGCAAGGATAAGAGGAACCAAGTGAAGCACACGGAGACGAAGATGTAATCCCGAGTTCCACCCAAGGGTGTACGTCTCGTTGGAGAGGTGTGCGCTACCACAACAGGTTAGCCGCAACGCCACAAAGGCTCACCTTCTTCTACGATGAACTCAACCACAAAGGTTGCGAGTTCACCTTCCACTATTGATCCCCTTTTAGGGCGGAGATCGAATCCCTTACAAACGCTTGAGGCACTCACCTCACAACTTAATTGGGGGCTCTCAAGATGACCATAAAAGGTCAAGGACCACAAAAGGTCAAGGCAACACCAAGATTACAACAATGGTGAACTAGGTTTTCCCACCGGAAACCCTAGCCACGAAATCCCCAAGTGAATGGGGAAGAAATGCAAATCGCTTCGGTGAAGATGTAGATCCGGGCCTTCTCCTCCAATCCTCCAAAGATCAACAGATTTGGGTGGGGGGATTGGGAGATCTTGATGATTTGAGCTTTCAAGAAGTGTAGGAGAGAGAAAATCTGAGAGCTAGCTATTCTTGAATGAGTGAGGGGGTATTTATAGTCCCTCCCAAGTTCTGACCGTTGCCTTTGTCGACCACCCGGAAATTCCGGTATAAGTCATCACCGGAAATTCCGGTCACTCGGAATTTCCGGAGAATTGAAATTTCCGACTGGAATTTCCGGCTGGAGTCAGAACCTATTCCTCTTCTTTCCTTAGCAGTTTTCTCCAATGTTCTTCAAGGTGCACTCGGAAATTCCAGTGAATGGAAATTTCCGAGCACAATATCCGTTGAGATCAGAACACTTCTTATTCTTGACTTAGCCGTTTCTGTGAACTCTTCTGGGTGCAATCGGAAATTCCGGTATATGGAAATTTCCGATCACAATTTCCGGTTGAGATCAGAACCATTTCTCAAACTTGACTTAGCCATTTTCTGTGAAGTTCTGGTGAACCGGAAATTCCGGTCCCGGAAATTTCTGCCTCAAATATTCCGGTTCCTGGAACAATTCCAGAACCACTTCTTCTTCGCATTTTTGGCTTTGATGCATATGAACATAAATCACATACAATCTAAAATACTTAGCATTCTATTAGTACATCATAAGTATTGTTAACTTAAACACAAAAAACTAGGGATTAAGAAATGTTCTTTCAATCTCCCCCTTTTTGATGTTAGATGACAATACCCAGATTTGCAAAGAAAATATGAATGATATATCATGTTCTAGATAAAATGGCTCCCCCTTAGCAAGTGCATACAAGAAAAGCAGGACACAACAGGATATGAGCAATTTTGCAAAGAGTAGCACATGATATCAAAAGGAGGTAGTGAGACAATACACAAAGCTATGGTGGCCAAAGAGACTTGAAATAATTTCATACCTTGTGCTTATATGATATGAAGAGAGTGCCAACACAATAGGCTTGAAGTCCAAACCATAGATAGAAAGGATAGCATAGGATTGTCTCATTACACACACGATGATCACAAATAGTTCACAACAACTAAGATAAAAGATAAATGGACACAAGCGCAAATAAATGGTAAACACACAAGCTTGTGTCCGAACCCATGCAAATCCCCGAAGTGCCTACTAGAGCAACTTCTCCCCCTTTGGCATCGAAACGACAAAAAGGAAAATGAGCGATGCTACGTCCCATGGAGGTCATCAATCAGAAGGGGTGTCCTCATCGTCCATCTCCTCCTCCTCATCATCAACATACTCATCACCAGAAGTATCCTCATAAGCCTGACCCGTGGAGTAGGAGCTGCCAGCAAGGTCACTCTGAATCTGAGACCACGGAGCCATAGAACCCTGGTTCCACTGAGCATAAGAGAGAGGAGCAGTGAGATCAGCAGGAGCAGCAGAGCCAGACGCGTGGTGAAGAATCAATTGCTGATCATGAGCTAGCTGACGGCGATCCTTGTAGGTTGTGTATTGTTCCTTGCGAATATCAATGTTCATGCAGAGAACGTTGCGCTGGAACCAGTTCATTTTCTTCATCTTTCCGGAGGTGGAGGGAGCATGAGATGGAGCAGCAGCCCTGCGAGCATCTCCCATGAAGGAGCCATCCCTGGTGGACCGAGAGGTGGGCACACTCTGAGGCACAGCCATTGTCTTCTTCTCATATAGCTTCTTGAAGTCATGAACCTCTGACTCATCATCACTGAAAGAATGCTCTGGGAACTTGGACTTGATGAGCTTCATTATGTAAGGAGCATAGGGGATAGTGCCTGTAGAAGTCATGGCTTCAAACATCTCATTATGGAGATAGTCCATCACATCAACACTCCAATCCGCAGTCTCATCCGTGCTCATAGCAATGGTGTGTGCATGGAGGAGCAGGTTGCACAGAGGAGACACCACATTGTCTTTGTTGCCACAACTTGGAGCAATGTTCTCCCGGAAGATGCGCAAAAGAATATCATAGAAAGGGAGCAGGTTCCGAGCAAGACCAGGAGTTGCACCCCTACCATAGAGATGTGCGGTATCCTTCTTGTTGAGCCGGTAGGAGTGGTGCATGCGGTAACCTTGAGGATTGTCTCCATCAAACTTGTAACCCAATACCTTGGCGAACTCATACCAGTCAGACTCGCAGTAAGTGTCTCATGTCATCCATTTGATGGTCTTCTTCGAATCACCCTTCATCACAAGAGTGGCAAAGAACTGCATCACAAGCTGAGAGTTGTAGTTGCACCGAGTGACCACAAGCCTTTCCAACCCATGGTCTTGACAATATGAATAGCCTCAGCAAAAGTGGCCTTGGACTGAAGAGCACGAAGGTTGTATGGCTGCATCTTGCGAATAGGCTTGGACAGAGTCTAATAGACGTCCTTAAGGACATATTCTTGCTCAATGCACCAAAAGCTGCAATCATCCAGAGTCTCATCCCTTGGCTTGAGAAACCAGTCTCCCTGACGGAACTGAGAGTAGTCAACAGCCGACATCTCAGTATATGGTTGACGAGTAGTGGGAGGAGGGGTGACATCCTTCCTTTTCTTGGACTTGGGCTTGCTAGCGAGAGCTTTCTTTGGCCTTGGTTTGCTTGAGGAGGAGGATGTTGGCCCTTTACAACGGACCTTCCGAATGACAGACCTCGAGAGCCTCCCACTCTCCTCCGCGAGAGTAGGGATCCCACTCGAATCACCTGTGAATATAGCAAAGGTAGGTAGAAAAACATAAATACACACAAGCTAGGAGTGCATACATACATTAGAGAGGCATTAGGTTGATCACATATAGCTAAACATTAGGAAATCTGAAAACTGCAGTTTTCAGTTTCAGACCGGAAATTCCGGTTCAGGTCAGACCGGAAATTCCGGTTTGTCGAAACAGTGCAGATTTTGAGATTAGATATGTCTAAAACTAGATCGATCCAACAAAATGCGAAACTAATGTACATATAATGTAGGGAATGACACTAGAAACAACATCTACCAAGCAATTTCAAAACAAATAACCCCACATCTAGATCCAAGTGCAAGCACCTAGGGTTAGGGAAAAGTGGAGTTAGCCTTATCCATTGAGGACATTGCTTGGAGGAGAAGGTTCCCGGGACGAAGGAGTACCAGATCCGGCCGAGGGAAGAGATCCCCCGCGGTTGGAAGACTCCGGGAGAGCTTGGGGCGGCTGGGGCGGTGGTTCTGGAGAGAGGGGAGTCAGGGGTGGAAGAGGAACTGTTTCCAGTTCTTCACCCCGAGCCCTCCCCCCCCCTTTATATTTTTTAGACAGACCGTCCGACCGGAAATTCCGAGTGCGACTTACACCGGAAATTCTGGGTCACCAGAAATTCCGAGAGTAACAATGCACCGAAAATTCTCAGTCACCGGAAATTCCGATCCACAGGGGAGCTGGAAATTCCGACCAGCCGAACCAAACTTCCAGATTTCAAACGGATGACTTGTGTGTAATGGAGAGAAATGTTTTCAGGTGAGAAAGGGCTTAGGATAGATTTCCAAACTGTCATTGGTACACCATACTCAACTTACAACAACCAAATCGATTCATAAAGCGCCAAGTTGAGTAGGTTTCCCACATGCATGAATACGAAGGCACTAAAACAACGATAAGCTCCAAATAAAACCAACTCTTCAAAGAGGAGAGGGCGGTGGCCGAAGCCACTGAAGGGGATCGTGTGCAGAAAACAAAAAAATTCCTAGCAACGATATCCTTAAACTAGCCAAGATCTACACTATGCAGATATAGTAGTACGGCGGAGATCGGAATACATACCCTCGTAGACCGAATAGCGGGGATTACGCTCCCGCACAAGCGTTGACGATGAAGACGCCGTAGCCGACCTCTAGGTCGCGGAGAACTCGGCGCGACGAAGATGACGAAGATGACCCCGAGGTCGGGTGGAGGAAGTAGGCCTCCGAGTACCGCTAGCGCAGCACCTCGCAGGGAGTCGCACACATACGGTGGAGACGACGGCCTCCGAAGCTCCAGTCCAGGACGAGCAGCGGAAGACTTGGACCGGAACACCAGCAGCGCGGCAGCGGGCTATGGTGGAAGAGATCCCCCTCCTCTACTCGGCGCGGCTCCATCAAGGGAACCACGAGATCGAGCGAGAAATTGGGAATTAATTGGTTAATTAAAAGGCCAGGGGTGCCCCTTCTTATATAGGCTCCCAGGGGGAGCCAACCTTGCCAGCCAGGCAATGTGGGACTATCCCCCATTGCCTGGTTCGGCCAAACCAGGTGCGCCGGCCCTAGGTGGGCCCCATTTGGCCCACCTAGGCCGGCCAAGCCTCCCCCACAAAATTCACTTGAGGGTTTTTCCCCCCCATGGGCCTTCTTTCGACCAGAAGGCCCATTTAGGGAAATCAGCCTAAATAAATCCGAAAATAAATATATAAATCATATTTGCACATTAATTACACTAATTAATATCAAACATAATATATATAATTTTTCCTAGCTCCAAAACTCTTTCGGCGCTGCCCGATCTCCATCGGACCCCTCCCGGGACGCTACCGGTGATCTCCTTCCTTTCCGGTTGTCTTGTCGAAACCCCTTAAGTGTGTTACCCTAGCGGTTCGATATAATATCAGGTATGATCAAGACTCCTCAATGATCAACGACTAACTCGTAGGCCTGGACCCCATGAATTAACCCCTGAGATATAACGAATGACTTGCATCTATCAAACCTGGACGTATAGTCTTAAACCCTTTGTCATGGCGATACTTAGCGTGTCCGAGCATCATTCTCAGATATCTCCATACCTAGCATGATCTCGTTACCGACATCGCTATCTTCTACTCGTCTATGATATTATGTCAGCTGGTGACCTAGTCACATGTTTGCAAACTCATTTGACATAATCTCACCGAGTGGGCCCTAGAGTATCTATCAGGCTATGCGGACTGACAAATCCCGCTGTTGACCCCTCGTCTCAACTACTCCTTTACGATACCCAAAAGTATCACCGTTATTGTCATACTAAATAAGATACGACGTTTGGTGCGATCAAAGTATCTTCCAGAAATAATAATAAGAGTTGGTCTCACGGTCTTAAGGCGTAATGACTATGTCCTATAAATATTGGGTACATCCATCACATCGTTACTCCTAACGATATGACTTCCATTGCCGACCGGCGCCATGCCCTATGATCGGAAAACCTCGATCATCAATCGCGCAACGAAACTAGTCTTAGTAGAGGCTACTAGGGACCTGGTTGTTTATCTACCACACATGTATTAATGTTTTCGCTTAATACAGTTATAGCATGGTATACAACATATAATGAACGATTGGGATATTGTCAATAAACTATGTTTATTAAGTGCCTCTAGGGCATATTCCCTTCAGTCTCCCACTTGCACTAGAGTAACACTTAATCTAGTTTACAACCTGGTAAAAGCTCAACACCCATAGCATCTTGGTGCCTGCTCGCCTCGTGGAAGAGGAATACAGTCAATAGACCTCACACATTGAGACCTATATGTGCTTTGCAACACTTCTATGTCACCTAGTTTGATATCAACCCATATCTTACGATAACAGTGAAATATATCCCAGTGGATGGAGTGAGACTCGAGCATTCGCGTAGCATGCGCCTTAAAAGTCTGAAAGATCTATTAAGGGACCACCTACGCTCGGAAAACTGCTCAGTCCAATCACACTTGCTACTTCTAAAGTCGCGATATATTTCTATACCTATGTAGATTGTGCGACAGTGCATTCATATGCGACTTCGTAAACTAACCATGTCTATCTTCAAAATAAAGGACAACTCCTATATGAGATTTCTAGTCGTATGGGTCAGTGTAATAACTTGCATCATCGTAACCGCTTTACGGCAAGTTGCCATTCCACTCTTACCCGTTACTAGAAAACCTATCTTCAGTTCTCATAGACACTGAAGAATAAACTTAACGTTTGTTCATTGATCCACACAAGGATCACTCTAGAACCTGTTCTTCAACCAAGAACTCGGGTCACATCAAGTCGAGCTTTCAGCCTGATAGACTCTATGTGTGATACATAGAGAATGTCTAACATCATTTTCTATCACTGAAAAGGCCAAGATTAACTTAATCTTTTACCTAGTCATACAAGCAAGAACCTCTTTCTTCGCTTGTCCTTTTCAGAAACACTTCAGAATCCTGACTTAGGAAATACTCCGACTTAATGTTATTAAGCCCCCTCTGATCTATACAATTATAAATCGGATGCCTAATACTCCTAACTTCATTTAATAGAAAATTTAATCTCTTAAATAATCCATTACACTCTACTAGATGATCTGTGTCATTCAATATGTCGCTACATACAGAATCACAAATGACACCTAGCTCCCACTCAAATATGCCTTCCGCATATAAGATCAAGGAAAGCTACTTAGCTCCCACTCAAATATGCCTTCCGCATATAAGATCAAGGAAAGCTACTTAGCTCCCACTCACTTCTTTGCAAATGTAGGTTTCTTCAACTATTGTGGACATCTCCAAAATCCTTTGATCACATTATCAAAGTGAAGATTCCAGCTCCGATATGCTTGCTTCTGCCCAAGAATAGACAACCGAAGTTTGCACACATGTTTAGCATCATCAGGATTACAAACCATTCTTAATTACACTATTAAGAACCATGGTTTTCTCATCCATCTATCAATTTCTCATTCGAAATTATGTTAATTGCTAAACGACCCAGAATAGATTTAGGCTTCGCCACTTGAGACAAACTCTCATGTGGTATGTCGGAACTGCTTCACGACAAATCGAATCTGCTCAATGTCTACTCTCTCATAAAACTCCATATACTATCAACATCCTAGATGCCATCAAGAAGATCTCCCAAGTCATTACCTGGTAATCGTATATGGATTTTATTCCGGATCATAAATGACTCACAGCCATTTCTCGGACTTAGGTTCACCATCTCTTCTTCGTAGTTCGTAGGTCTATCATATTCCATTAATATGACCTTCATAGCAAGATTGTCGTAACACACAGTGTGGAACACAACCTCGTATGCCTACGCTCTTAGTATGAGCTCAGAACATCATGATCTTGAATCATTAGCTTTTTCAAGCTGTGGGGCCTGACACCGAAAACACTTTCGATTGCGCCACTCTGATGTTTGGAGAAGAAGTTCACCAACTTCGTCTTGCTCTACTTTCTTTCTCACTTATACCCTCGGACAAGAAACTATTTCTTCCGCAAGGTATGTCCCGGCAAAGATTTTGCCTATGTCGTGAGACATGTACCCAACTAACTCTTTAGGTAGGGTATACTACAAAGATTAATCCATTTTAGGTTCGATTACATCGAAACACTAAATTGCTGAAACGACAATCCAGGCTCAAAAGCCATGCCATCACTCGTATGGTATTGTCTCCATGGATTCAAATGGTTTTCCTATTTGCTAACGTGAGTGTTTACGTTTCTACCATATGACTCTAATGATTACAATAATTTGGTAAGAGATTCATTTACCACACACCATCCGATAGGGTGCGATTACGACGCCCTAACACACCATAACACTATGGTGTTCCATGCGACGTAATTTGTGGAACTCTTCTCACAAGTCTTCCAATGATGTGCCAACATTATAACTCAAATCTTCATTCCTCGATTTGCATCGCGGGAATTTGATTTTCTTGTTAAGTTTATTTCCTACTTCATTCTGAACTTCGTTTGATCGAATCAAAAATTCAGACTAACATTCCCCGAAGTGGATATCCATATATCTACTTGAAATATTCATGAAGTCTATGAAATAAAGACTTCCACTACACGTTGAAGTACTTCATTGATTCACATACACCCATATGCATGATTCTCAACAAGGTATACTCAAAACGTTCAGTGAAGTTCACGAAATAAAGGTCTCCACTACCCGTCAAATACTTCATTGAACCACATACATCTCCATGTATGACTATCAATAAGTTATATGCCCGTTTTCCGAAAACGGTGTCACAGTTATTTTGCAAGTGTCAAAAGAGCAAATCTTAGGACTTGTAGGTCCATCCAGTGTGGAGCTAATGCATATAACATTGACATGACTAAACGGTAGTGCCACACATATGTGGTGTCTTTATTAAGTTTGTATCCTTTGGCATTAATATTATGAATGTGGGAGCTTCTACCATCTAAATTCAAATCGGCATATGATCATTACTTCATAAATATAGGACACCAATTTGTCACTATCATGTATGAACAAGTGTCTCGCTAGAGGAGACACACTCGTAACGATCATACCAACACCCGATCATAAAGAATTTATTCAAATGGTAGATCTAGAGGGAGATTGTCTACGGCCATCACAACAACTTGATTGCCATTATCAACACGCAATGTCGCCTCATCCTTTCAAGCTACTCAAGCAGTAAACCTGTTTTTTTCACAAAACATGACTAGTTCAAGACTCAGTCACTACTGCGAGCACGTGCTTAGCTAAAACATTCATAACATGTATATCATATATACACCATCATCATTGATGACTTCCGGCGATCTGTTTCATCTTCTTGATACTTCCACCGTAATCAAGAACCATGAAGGTGAACGATTCCCCTTGCATGACATAGTCTATGACAGAGGATTTGCACTTGGCAACGATGTCTGTCATCCAGTGATTGAGCTGAGCGAGGCGTCTCAATGTTCATTAATCATGAACATACGTCATTAAGTATGACCGCCACATGCTCCCTCAATTTGCGTATTCTCTTCCATCTTGGTTGAGAAGACAATCAGTCAACGTACTGATAAACTTCATCAACCCAACGTTTGGGGTACCCCGAGTTTAGCGACCATATCATATGTTCGCGATCTAAAAACTCGTACCCACCGTTGGTTCTTTATGGCAGAGATCATAGCATACACTGGACTATGATGATATCATCCGCACAAAATCCGATAATCAAAATTATCTTTTGTTAGCGGAATCTCCGGGTTTATCTCCTAGCGGGTATTGTAACACAAAGAGCTAACGGTTTAAACAAGGAGTATCCTCAAGCTAAAGTATAAAACTATGAAGTTTGGACCCAACCTTTTAAGTTTCTCAATCGCAGGGATGCGCCTAATTTGAAAAGATGCTATCACAATGGTTAATATCTACAAAGGTTTGCAAAACAGACTCTTTTCATTATATTCTGAGTTCTAGTATTTTAGAAAATAACTATCCGAACTCCCACTCAAACGAACATCCCTCCTGGTCGTTTTAAGCGATTACACGACCCCCATCCATTGCACCACCCCTCATCATCAGAGTCGGCGGCACAACTTCAAGAGTAGACAAAAGTCCGCCACACCAATTTTGTGACTTGTGCTCGACCTTTCGGTCTCCCTGTTCCGAGGATGCTAGGCTCGCCACCATAACCTCCACGCTGACGCTTGTGCAACATGGCTTACACCCACCGTATGCGAACGAAGATATGTCTGACACCCGATCATCACGGCCTGCCTCATAACGTAGAACTTTCTTGGTGGTGCGCGTTGGAGGGAGAACACTGGTGGTATTTTGAAGGGATCATCTTATATAACTACCGTCGTGTAACTAATGTATACTATACACACAATCACACAATATAAGATGTACACAAAACATCAAATGTAATGCAATGTGATATAGTCCATTGCGCCATGGTCTTCTTGGCGCCCGCAGTTTATAAACAATTTAATAAACCTACCTTGACCATATCACATAGCCCCTGCAAAATAAAGTTAGACGTTTCTACTTTATCTTTTGCATATTTTACGTGGCTCGGGGCTTTCGTAAATAGAACCGCTTCATACCTACGAACCTTATGACCACAACAACGATCCAATAATTGCATGTTTAAGCATCCCTTTCGGGCCCTCCATTGAAAATGCAAAGCCAACTAAAGAGAGAGAAACAGGCACCCGCCAGCCACAGATACGGTACAAGCCGTATGTCAGTAGTGGAACCAGTCTCGCGTAAGCGTACGCGTAAAGTCGGTCCGGGCCGCTTCATCAACTCGATGCCGCTGGAATCACAAGTGCACGCTAGAGGGTAGCAAATAACAGGAACGGTGCCCCCGTGCAGAACACGGGTTCTAACAGCGTACAGCTATATCTACGATAGATCGGCTATGATACCACTGAAGGGGATCGTGTGCAGAAAACAAAAATTTTCCTAGCAACGATATCCTTAAACTAGCCAAGATCTACACTATGCAGATATAGTAGTACGGCGGAAATCGGAATACATACCCTCGTAGACCGAATAGCGGGGATTACGCTCCCGCACAAGCGTTGACGATGAAGACGCCGTAGCCGACCTCTAGGTCGCGGAGAACTCGGCGCGACGAAGATGACGAAGATGACCCCGAGGTCGGGTGGAGGAAGTAGGCATCCGAGTACCGCTAGCGCAGCACCTCGCATGGAGTCGCACACATACGGTGGAGACGACAGCCTCCGAAGCTCCAGTCCAGGACGAGCAGCGGAAGACTTGGACCGGAACACCAGCAGCGCGGCAGCGGGCTATGGTGGAAGAGATCCCCCTCCTCTACTCGGCGCGGCTTCATCAAGGGAATCACGAGATCGAGCGAGAAATTGGGAATTAATTGGTTAATTAAAAGGCCAGGGGTGCCCCTTCTTATATAGGCTCCCAGGGGGAGCCAACCTTGCCAGCCAGGCAATGTGGGACTATCCCCCATTGCCTGGTTCGGCCAAACCAGGTGCGCCGGCCCTAGGTGGGCCCCTTTTGGCCCACCTAGGCCGGCCAAGCCTCCCCCACAAAATTCCCTTGAGGGTTTTTCCCCCCCATGGGCCTTCTTTCGACCAGAAGGCCCATTTAGGGAAATCAGCCTAAATAAATCCGAAAATAAATATATAAAAGCATATTTGCACATTAATTACACTAATTAATATCAAACATAATATATATAATTTTTCCTAGCTCCGAAAACTCTTTCGGCGCTGCCCGATCTCCATCGGACCCCTCCCGGGACGCTCCCGGTGATCTCCTTCCTTTCCGGTTGTCTTGTCGAAACCCCTTAAGTGTGTTACCCTAGCGGTTCGATATAATATCAGGTATGATCAAGACTCCTCAATGATCAACGTCTAACTCGTAGGGCTGGACCCCATGAATTAACCCCTGAGATATAACGAATGACTTTCATCTATCAAACCTGGACGTATAGTCTTAAACCCTTTGTCATGGCGATACTTAGCGTGTCCGAGCATCATTCTCAGATATCTCCATACCTAGCATGATCTCGTTACCGACATCGCTATCTTCTACTCGTCTATGATATTATGTCAGCTGGTGACCTAGTCACATGTTTGCAAACTCATTTGACATAATCTCACCGAGTGGGCCCTAGAGTATCTATCCGGCTATGCGGACTGACAAATCCCGCTGTTGACCCCTCGTCTCAACTACTCCTTTACGATACCCAAAAGTATCACCGTTATTGTCATACTAAATAAGATACGACGTTTGGTGCGATCAAAGTATCTTCCAGAAATAATAATAAGAGTTGGTCTCACGGTCTTAAGGCGTAATGACTATGTCCTATAAATACTGGGTACGTCCATCACATCGTTACTCCTAACGATATGACTTCCATTGCCGACCGGCGCCATGCCCTATGATCGGAAAACCTCGATCATCAATCGCGCAACGAAACTAGTCTTAGTAGAGGCTACTAGGGACCTGGTTGTTTATCTACCACACATGTATTAATGTTTTCGCTTAATACAGTTATAGCATGGTATAAAAAATATAATGAACGATTGGGATATTGCCAATAAACTATGTTTATTAAGTGCCTCTAAGGCATATTCCCTTCAGCCACCATGTAGGAGTGTATGGCATGTCACCGCGAAGATATATCTTGGGTACATAACCACTACTCGTCATTTTAGCTCATTGGTCATAAGAATGAATATAGAGATAAAATAACACTTGCTATCGGCATAATGGGGGGAGGGATGGTCCAATGTATTAGGACCACACTCCCCCTATGTCCATTTCTACACCTAAACAAGATAAGATGCAATTACGTCCTAGGTGAGTGTGCAAGCGATCAAACTAAGGACCTCGAATCAATGATATTGAGCTCATTCCTCAAAAAGCAAAACCTTCCTTCCTCAAGGGGCTTCGTGAAGATATCTGCCAATTGATCCCTTGTGCCCACATATGATAAGTCAATATCTCCTCGGGCCACATGATCTCTTATGAAATGGTGGCGGATCTCAATATGCTTGGTTCTTGAATGTTGCACCGGGTTGTAAGCAATCTTGATGGCACTTTCATTGTCACATAGAAGAGTCACTTTGTCGCAATCGACTTTGTACTCCTTTAAAGTTTGCCTCATCCATAGCAATTGAGTGCAACAACTTGCGGCGGCAACATACTCGACTTCGGCGGTGGAGAGAGATATAAAAATTTGTTTCTTAGAAGACCAACTTACCAAGGACCTCCCAATAAATTGAGAAGCACCGGAGGTTGACTTCCTATCATCTTGCTCTCCCGCCCAATCGGAATCCGTGTACCCACATAATGAGAAATGTGCATCCTTGGGGTACCACAATCCAAAGGTTGGGGTATAAGCCAAATATCTAAAGATTCTCTTGACTGACATATCATGGCTTTATTTAGGAGCTGCTTGATATCTTGCACACACTCCTACGGCTAGCACTATATCCGGTCTAGAAGCACAAAGGTAAAGAAGAGATCCAATCATGCAGCGATATACCTTTTGATCCACTTCCTTACCCTTGGGGTTGAGCTCAAGGTGACATTTGGTTTGCATTGGGGTAGAGGCACCCTTGAGCTCAAGCAACCCGTACTTCTTGCGCATGTCTTGAATGTACTTTGCTTGGTTGATGAATGTTCCTTCTTTCAATTTGGGAGTAACCTTGAGCCACCAATCTTGCCTTGTTCCTCACCACCATGCTATGTTCATGTTGCTTGTTCTTGAATATCCACTTGGTGCCGATAACATTGCGGCAATCTTTGGGTCTTCCCACCAACTTCCACACCTTGTTGCGCTCGAAGTTGTTGAGCTCTTCATGCATAGCATCAAGCCAATCTTTATCTTCAAGAGCTTCAAAGACCTTCTTGCTTTCCACCATGGAGATGTGAGCTTGATGTTCACTAAAGCCTGCAAGTTGTCTTCGGGTAGAGACCGTGCTTCTCACATCACCAAGCACCTTGTCAAGAGATAGATCTCTTAATTCTTGTGAGGTGCCAACCCTATTCAAGCGGCGGATCTCGATTTCCCTCCTAGTGGTGGGAGGGATCGCTTGATCATCTTGATCATTCATGTCTCCGCCTTGACAGATTTGATGGCCTTGATCAACCATTGGAGTGACGTCCAGAAGTAGGAGAGTAGGTTGATCTTGGCCTTGCTGCGAGCTGCCACCGGGAATGTCAGCAGGACCGGATATTCCGGGTTCAGTATGGACCGGAAATTCCGAGTCACCGGAATTTCCGACTCCAGTTTGAACTGGATTTTCTGGCCCTCCGGAAATTCCTGGAGCAGCTGGAGGATCTTGTGCTTCTTCTTGGCTGGGCGTGTTGGGCACGGTGTTGTTGTTGGGTGTTTATTGTGTTGGGGTCGCCACCACTTGTGTAGAGCTTGATCCTTGTTGATCAACCTCATAATAGACTTCGACGGGGCGGTGGACTCTCAACCCCATCCTTCGGATAGCATCTTAAGGTTGATCATCACCTACATCGGAAACACCACTTTGCTCAACAAGGGAGCCGTCATTCTCATCGAATACCACACTACAAGTTTCTATGATAATGCGCGAGGCCTTGTCATAGACTCTATAAGTATGGGATTCGGCACCGTAACCAACAAAAGTCCCTTCAAGAGACTTAGAATCAAACTTGCCTAAACGAACACCTTTGATGAGATAGAAACACTTACAACCAAAAACTCGGAAGTAAGATATGTTGGGCTTGTTCCCGGTAAGCACTTCATAAGGTGTCTTGATGAGTCCTTTGCGAAAGAAGAGCCGGTTAGATGAATGGCAAGCGGTGTTGACGGCTTCGGCCCAAAAGTTATGAGGGGACTTGAACTCGGCCATCATCGATCTAGCCATCTCAATAAGTGTGCGGTTCTTCCTTTCGGCTACACCATTTTGTTGGGGAGTGTAAGCAGCGGAATATTGATGACGAATCCCTTCTTCACTAAGGAACTCGTTCAAGGTGTAGTTCTTGAACTCGGAACCATTGTCACTTCTTATCACCAAGATGGGGACATTGTGTTGACGTTGAGCTTCATTGGAGAAGTCGATGATAGTTTGTTGAGTCTCCACCTTTGACTTGAAGAAGAAAACCCATGTGTATCTTGAATAGTCATCAACAATCACCAAGCAATATTTCTTGCCACCAAGACTAGCTTCCGGAATGGGACCAAAGAGGTCAATATGGAGAAGCTCCAAAACCCTTGTTGAAGAAATGATGGTCTTGCTTGGATGGCGAATGCCATGCATTTTTCCTTCAACACAAGCCCTACACATTCGATCCTTCGAGAAAGAAACATGGTCTTTTAGTCCTAGGATATGGCCACCCTTGTGGAGACTTTGCAAAGTCCTCATGTTGACATGGGCTAGTCGGCGATGCCATAGCCAACCCAAGTCCGCCTTAGCGAATAGGCACATTGCATGGGAAGTGGTGACTCCGGAGAAGTTAACCACATAGAGCCCATTCTCAATGTACCCAACGAAAGACACATTGAGAGACTTGCTCCGCATAAGGATAACCATTTCCTTTTCGAAGACAACGGTATAACGCAAACAAGTTAAAGAATGGACCGAGATCAAGTTGAAACCTAGGGACTCGACAAGCAAGACATTCACAAGTGTGATGTCCAGTGCCACTACCACCTTGCCGAGCCCTATTACCTTAGACTTTGAATTGTCACCTTATGTAACGGTCATTTGATCATCATTAGGCTTCAACTCCGTTACAATCTCCTTGCTTCCGGTCATATGACTAGTGCACCCACTATCAATTATCCATTTCGATCCCCCAGAAGCAAGGCCCTACACACAATCAATTCTTAGATTCAGGTACCCATCTTGCAATGGGTGCCTTTTGGTTAGCAACAAGGGTCTTTGGGACCCAAATAGCATATTCAATATAGCCATCAAAAGGACCAATGTATCTATCATAGACATTCCCATAATAATCAACATATAAAGCATAATTGGGGTTAGATATGCCCGCAAAGTCATCACGAGTGGGAGTGTCCCTTGTGACATTTCCACTCGCAATGTCATCTTTCTTGGCTTGTGCGGGCTTGTCCTTCTTCTTGATCTTCTTCTTCTCCTTAGCAACATAGCCGAGACCTTCTTTACCCTTGTGGGGCACTCGCTCATGAAGAGGATTAGTGATTGTTCCCTTACCTTTATCAAGAGAGGTCTTGGACTCGGTTGCCATGGAGGGAACAAACAAAACCCTAGCTTTATCCTTGACAACATTTGCATTAGTATTCAAAGGAGTAGAGGTCCTAGGTTTCTCAAGAGTAGATATCCGAGTTTGGAGTTGATCACGAGACTTGAGAAGACGTTCGTGATCACTTGTAAATACCTTGTAAGTATTTTCAAGTGACTCGAAGTCTTCGCAAAGTCTAGCATGAGCAACTACAAACTCAGACTTTTCATTTTTTACAATTTTACATTTAGCAAAGTAAAGATCACGATCCTTAGTGATCTTAGCAAGTTGCTCCTTGAGGAGAGCATGAGCTTCTTGTTCATCTTCAAGGGAGGATTGGAGAGACACTTTAGTGTGAGCATCCTCTCTCTCAATCTCCACTTTCAACTCAAGCTCATCCTCAAGCTCACCTATACGACTCATAATTGATCCAAAGTGTTTCTTTCCTTCTCCTTGCAAGTTAGTCATGAATTTATCAAAAGCAATAATTTCTTTCTTAACTTCTAGGCTCATACCATCGTCAATTTCATGGGATATGGAGTAGGGGACAATTTTACCTCGGATGTCTTTGCCATAAGACATCTTGCATTCTTGATGATGGGGCTCTCATTTGGTGAGGAGAAGAGCGACAGAGGTGTGAATGAAATGGCTAGTGCGGCCACTTGCGTTGGGGTATCCTCCTTGTCACTATCTTCATCATCGGTGGGATATTGCTCTTGAGTTACCAAGACAATCTTTTGGTTCTTCTTGAAGTAGGGCTTCTTCATGGGCATGGGCCCCTTGCCCTTCGTCTTGGCCACGAGCCTCCCACCATGATTCTCTCTTCTTTCCCATGGGCAATCTACAATGAAGTGGCTTTTGTCATCATAATTATAGCAAAGCCTCACCTTGCTGCTTGGCTTTCCTCCATTGGAGGGGAACTTCTTGTCAATCCTCGCTTTGGCCCTTCCGGGGTTCTTCCAAAACATTCTTGCCGCAAGACCCATGTGTTGGGTGAGAGTACTTGAGAGAGTCTCACTAGATAGCTCGACTTGATCATCATACTCATCTTCATACTCTTCTTCAACGGTGGCCTTCAAGGCAATTGAGGCATGCTTGTGCATCCCTATGGATCTAGCTCTTGCATCTTGTGCAATCTTGGAGGCCACCTTAAGCGGTCATCTCTTGCATGACTTCATTGGATGTCATCTTCGCGAAGTCATGTCTCCCTTGGAGTGTCTTCAAGTCTGTTTCCTCAAAGGGCAAGAGAGCGGTCACGAACTTCCTCTTGATCCAAACGTCATCAATGTAGACCGCACCGAGGTTCTTCAAGGTGTTAGCAATCAACACCAACCTCCGGTACATGTCCTCATGACTTTCTCCATCCAACTTGTAGAACCCTTCCACCTCATTGCATAAGGCATCATACCGGTTCTTCTTCATGCTCTCACTGCCGACGAAGATGTCGGAAATAGCATTCCAAACTTCTTTGGCGGTGGAGAATTGTTGAATAAGCGACATGTCCTTCTCTCCAACGGCCATTTGGAGTTTATGAAGAGCGGTGGCATTGAGTTGTCTATCAACCACCTCTCTTCTTATCAAGTTGGTTGGATCATGGGGCTTGAATCCTTCTTCAATGATGCACCATAGCTCAATGGAGGCACTACATAAATGAGACTTCATTTGAAATTGCCATTGAGAGAAATGAGTAGGCTTGAGCTTAGGAGGATCACTTCTAAAGTTTACATGAGGGTGAGGGATAGGCTGGTTAGGAGAGTAATTATGGTTAACATTATGAAATTCATATCCTTTGAGGGTATTAAAGGAGCTAGGTGATTCATCCTTTTCCGCCTTCTCGGGGGGAAACTCTTGGAGGAACATCTTTGGACCCATACGAGGATGACTCCTTAGAGTTCTCACCGTACTCCTTAGGAGGAGGAGAGGGAGAAGTAGCCTCGGGCTCCTTAGACTTCAAGAGTGCCATGAGCATCTCATTCATCTTGAGGAGTTGGGCCTCCAAGGACGATTTCGTATCTATGAGATCAGCCATGGTTGCCCCTTTGGCTAACGCCTCCTTCTCCGCCTCTAATTTTTCACGGGCGCCCCTCTCGGCATCGGATTCAGTCATCGTTGCACTTAGGCGGTTAAGCCCTTAAAAGTGAAATGGCTCTGATACCAATTGAACGGGAATCCGGCACCTAGAGGGGGGGGGGGGTGAATAGGTGCTATTACAAATTTTAGGTCTTTTCAAATTTAGGCTCAACACAAAGGTAAATTCTCTAGATATGCAACTATGGTGAATTTACCTAAATGACAATTTAAGTATTACCAAGGTAAACTAGAGTACAATACAAGCAAGTAAGGGAGCAAGGATAAGAGGAACCAAGTGAAGCACGCGGAGACGAAGATGTAATCCCGAGTTCCACGCAAGGGTGTACGTCTCGTTGGAGAGGTGTGCGCTACCACAACAGGTTAGCCGCAACGCCACAAAGGCTCACCTTCTTCTCCGATGAACTCAACCACAAAGGTTGCAAGTTCACCTTCCACTATTGATCCCCTTTTAGGGCGGAGATCGAATCCCTTACAAACGCTTGAGGCACTCACCCACAACTTAATTGGGGGCTCTCAAGATAACCACAAAAGGTCAAGGCAACACCAAGATTACAACAATGGTGAACTAGGTTTTCCACCGGAAACTCTAGCCACGGAATCCCCAAGTGAATGGGGAAGAAATGCAAATCGCTTCGGTGAAGATGTAGATTCGGGCCTTCTCCTCCAATCCTCCAAAGATCAACAGATTTAGGTGGGGGGGGGGGGGATTGGGAGATCTTAATGATTTGAGCGTTCAAGAAGTGTACGAGAGAGAAAATCTGAGAGCTATCTATTCTTGAATGAGTGAGGGGGTATTTATAGTCCCTCCCCAATTCTGACCGTTGCCTGTGTTGACCACCCGGAAATTCCGGTATAAGTCATCACCGGAAATTCCGGTCACTCGGAATTTCCGGAGAATTGAAATTTCCGACTGGAATTTCCGGCTGGAGTCAGAACCTATTCCTCTTCTTTCCTTAGCAGTTTTCTCCAATGTTCTTCAAGGTGCACTCGGAAATTCCGGTGAATGGAAATTTCCGAGCACAATTTCCGGTTGAGATCAGAACACTTCTTATTCTTGAGTTAGCCGTTTTTGTGAACTCTTCTGGGTGCAATCGGAAATTCCGGTAGATGGAAATTTCCGATCACAATTTCCGGTTGAGATCAGAACCATTTCTCAAACTTCACTTAGCCATTTTCTGTGAAGTTCTGGTGAACTGGAAATTCCGGCCCTGAAAATTTCGGGCTCAAATATTCCGGTTCCTGGAACAATTCCAGAACCACTTCTTCTTCGCATTTTTGGCTTTGATGCATATGAACATAAATCACATACAAGCTGAAATACTTAGCATTCTATTAGTACATCATAAGTATTGTTAACTAACACACAAAACACTAGGGATTAAGAAATGTTCTTTCAAGTGCTTCTACTGCAAGGGAAAAGGTCACTGGAAGCGCAACTGCCCCCAAGTACCTGGAGGATAGGAAGTCTGGCAAGACAGTCGACAAAGAGCAAGGTATATTTGATATACATGTTATAGATGTGTACCTTACATCCTCCCGTAGCAACACGTGGGTATTTGATACTGCTTCTGTTGCTCATATATGTAACTCTCAGAAGGAGTTACGGAATAAACGGCGGCTGGCTAAGGATGAGGTGACGATGCGCGTCGGCAACGGATTGAGAGTCGACGTGGTGGCTGTCGGCACGCTCACTCTACATCTACCATCGAGATTAGTTTTGGTTTTAAATAAGTGTTATTTGTACCATCCTTGAGTGTAAACATTATAAGTGGGTCTTGCCTGTTACAAGACGGTTATCATTTAAATCAGTATCAAGCAGTTGTGCTATTTATATGAATGATATCTTTTATGTTGATGCTCCCGAGAATAATGGTTTATTCTTGTTGAATCTCGATCGTAGTACTCACATCCATAACATAGAAGTCAAACGGATTAAGTGTAGTGATGATACCGCCATGTATATGTGGCATTGCCGTCTTGGTCATATTGGTATTGAGCGCATGAAGAAACTCCACTCCGATCGACTTTTGGACTCGTTGGATTTTGGATCCCTCGATACATGCGAACCATGCCTTATGGGCAAAATGACCAGGACACCGTTCAAAGGTTTCGTTGAACGGGCGTCGGATTTATTGGGGATCACACATACAGATATGTGTGGACCAATGAGCGTTTCGACACGCAATGGTTATCGTTACTTCGTCACCTTCACTGATGACTTGAGTAGATACGGTTATATCTATTTGATGAAACAAAAGTCTGAAACTTTTGAAAAATTCAAAGAATTTCAAAGTGAAGTTGAGAATCAGCTTAACAAGAAAATCAAGCACCTCCGATCCGATCGTGGTGGCGAGTATTTGAGTTTTGAGCTTGGCACACATCTGAAGAGTTGTGGCATAGTGCCTCAACTTACGCCTGCTGGAACACCGCAACGTAACGGCGTGTCCGAGCGACGTAATCGTACTCTACCGGATAGTGTCCGATCTATGATGTCTCTTACCGATTTGCCTGTAACCTTCTGGGGTTATGCGTTAGAAACAGTCGCATTCATTTTAAATAGGACTCCGTCCAAATTCGTTGAAACGACACCGTATGAGTTATGGTATGGCAAGAAGCCTAAGTTATCGTTTCTGAAGGTTTGGGGTTGTGAGGCGTATGTTAAGAAACTACAGCCCGACAAGCTCGAACCGAAGTCGGAGAAAGTCGTCTTTGTAGGATATCTGTGGGAAACCGTTGGATACACCTTCTACAACCAAGCTGAGGGCAAAACGTTTGTCGTGAAGACCGGTACCTTTCTAGAGAAGGAGTTTCTCGCGAAAGGAGTAAGTGGGAGGAAGGTAGACCTCGATGAGATCGTTGATCCTGAACTCGAGATTCCGAGTGGCGCAACGGAAGCTATTCCGGAAACGTCCTCCGCGGATGGAGTGGGAGAAACTGTCGAGGAAAGTATTCTACCTTGTAGGTCTGGTAGATCTCGGATCGCACCAGAATGGTATGGCAATATGGTTTGCACCGTAATGTTAATTGAACAAGACGAACCTACGAATTACAAGGAGGCAATGGCGAGTCTATAGTCCGAGAAATGGCTAAACCATCCAATCTGAAATAGGATCCATGTATGATAACAAAGTGTGGACTTTGATGGATATTTCCGAAGGGCGCAAGGCCGTCGAGAATAAATGGATCTTTAAAAAGAAGACTGATGCTGATGGTAATGTGACAGTCTATAAAGCTCGGCTTGTCGCAAAAGGTTTCCGACAAGTTCATGGGATTGACTACAATGAAACTTTTTCACCGGTAGCGATGCTGAAGTCTATTCGGATTTTGTTAGAAGTTGCTGCCTATTACGATTATGAAATATAGCAGATGGATGTCAAAACAACCTTCCTAAATGGAAACATTGAGGAAGAGTTGTACATGGTACAACCGGAAGGTTTTGTCGATCCAGGAAATGCTGACAAGGTATGCAAGATTCAGCGATCCATCTATGGATTGAAGCAAGCATCTCGGAGCTGGAATCTTCGCTTTGATGAGGTGATCAAAGGTTTTGGATTTATACAAAATTTGGAAGAGACCTGCATTTACTAGAAAATGAGTGGGAGCTCGGTTGTGTTCTTAGCACTATATGTAGATGACATATTGCTGATTGGGAATGATGTGGAACTTCTGAATAGCGTGAAGGATTATTTAAACCGTAATTTTCCATGAACGACTTAGGAGAAGTTGCATACGTCTTAGGCATAAAAATCTATCGTGATAGATCAAGACATCTATTAGCGTTGAGTTAGAGTACTTATCTTGATAAAATACTGAAGCGTTTCGGTATGGAGAAGTCAAAGAAGGGTTCTCTGCCGGTTATCAAGAATAAAACATTGCGAAAGGCACAGTGTCCGGAAACGGAACAGGATAAGACCGATATGACTAAACATCCTTATTCTCCAGCCATAGAATCAATCATGTATGCAATGTTAAGAACTAGAC
The DNA here is from genome assembly GCA_026929855.1 of Poa annua. Classification (NCBI taxonomy): domain Eukaryota; kingdom Viridiplantae; phylum Streptophyta; class Magnoliopsida; order Poales; family Poaceae; genus Poa; species Poa annua. The sequence continues at coordinate 68,308,549 of CM049431.1, read as the reverse complement.
CTGATGTGGCATTAGCTCTAAGTTTGACAAGCCGGTTCCAGAGTAATCCTGGAATGGCGCATTGGATTGCTGCTAAGAGCATTCTTAAATATCTCAATAAGACAAAGGAAATGTTCCTTGTCTATGGTGGCTGCGATGAAGAACTTGGCGTAACAGGTTACGTGGATGCAAGTTTCTGCTCAGACCCCGATGACTCTAAGTCACAGACAGGTTATGTGTTCAAGGTGAATGGAGGCGCCATGTGCTGGAGAAGTTGGAAGCAACCCATCGTCGCACAATCTACAATGGAGTCGGAGTATATCGCTGCTTGCGAAGCCGCGAATGAAGCTGTGTGGCTGAGGAAGTTCGTCATCGAACTTGGAGTGTTCCCGAGCGTGCAAGACCCCGTGATCCTCTTCTGCGACAATACGGGTGCCATTGCTAACGCCAAGGAGCCAAGGTCTCACTCCACCGCCAAACACATTCTCCGACGCTTCCATGTGATACGTCAGTACGTTCAAGGAGGCGATGTGAAGATTTGCAAAGTGCATACAAATCTGAATGTGGCAGATCCGCTGATGAAGCCTCTCCCGCTTGTCAAGCATGAAAAACACCAGTTAGCTATGGGTGTTAAGCTTTTACCAAGTTGTAATCTAGATTAATTTATACTCTAGTGCAAGTGGGAGACTGAAGGAGATATGCCCTAGAGGCAATTAATAAAGTATATTTCTTTATCTTATCTCGTTTGTTCATAATATGTTTTTGTGTCATACTATAACCGTATTAAGCGGAAACATTAATACGGGTCTGATGTGTTAACAACCAGGTCCCTAGTAGCCTCTACTAAGACTAGTTTCATTGCGCGATTGATGATCGAGGTTTCCCGATCATAGGGCATGGTGCCGGTCGGCAATGGAAGTCATATCGCTGGAGAATGATGTGATGGACATACCCATATTTGTAGGACGTAGTCATTACGCCTTTGACCGTGAGACCAACTCTTATTGTTATTCCTGGAAGATACTTTTATTGCACCAAATGTCGTATCTTAATTACTATGACAATAACGGTGATACTTTTGGGTATCGGAAAGGAGTAGTTGAGACGAGGGGTCAAGAGCGGGATTTGCCGGTCCGCATAGCAGGATAGATCTCTAGGGCCCACTCGGTGAGATTATGTCTAATGAGCTTGCAAGCATGTGACTAGGTCACGGAGACATGAAATCATAGACGAGTAGAAGATAGCGTTGTCGGAAACAAGGTCAAGCTAGATATGGAGATATCTATGAACGACGCTCGGACATGCTAAGTATCGCTATGGCAAAAGGTTTAAGACTTTACGTTCAGGTTTGATAGATGAAAGTCATTCGTTATATCACAGGGGTTAATTCATGTGGTCCAGGCCTACAAGTTAGTCGTTGATCGGAGAGGAGTCTCGATCGTACCTGTTATTATATCGAACCGCTAGGGTAACACACTTAAGGGGTTTCGACAAGACAACCAGAAAGGAAAGAGATCACCGGGAAAGTCCCTGGAGAGGTCCGATGGAGATCGGGCAGCGACGAAAGAGTTTTTGGAGCTAGAATAAATTATATATAATATGTTTGATATTAATTAGTGTAATTAATGTCTAAATATGATTTTATATATTTATTTCTGAATTTATTTAGCCTGATTTCCCTAAATGGGCCTTCTGGTCGAAAGAAGGCCCAAGAGGGGAAAAAATCCCTAGGGAATTCGGTGGGGGCTTGGGTGGCCGACGCAGGTGGGCCAAGAGGTCCACCAGTCTTAGCCCACCAGGGGGCCGGCGCACCAGCCATGGCCGCACCAGGCATGTGGGATTAGTCCCACATTGCCTAGTGAGGAGGTTGGCTCCCCCCTGGGAGCCTATATATAGAGGGGCACCCATGGCATTTTAATTCACCAATTAATTCCCCAATTCTCTCTCGATTTCGTGATTCCCTTTGTCAGAGTTGCGCCGAGTTGAGAGGGGGATCTCTTCCACCATAGCCCGCTGTCGCGCTGCTGGTGTTCCGGTCCAAGTCTTCTACTGCTCGTCCTGGACTGGAGCTTCGGAGGCCGTCATTTCCACCGTACGTGTGTAACGCCCTGCGAGGTGCTGCGCTAGCGTTACTCGGAGGTCGGCTTCGTTGGTCTTCATCGACAACATTTGTGCGGGAACGTAATCCCCGCTTTCGGTCTACAAGGGTATGTATTCCGATCTCCGTTCATACTACTACATCTGCATAGAATAAATCTTGGCATGTTTTAGGGATACCGTTGCTAGGAAAATTATTATTTTCTGCACCCGATCCCCTTCAAGATGCTGAATCGATTGGGTCGCCAAAATCGGTCGAACCGTTCGGCCCACTTCGCCTAAGCAGCTATTCTCCTCGCTAATTCCCATGTCCTGGCGTTAACTGTGTCGTCTCCTTGACCTCCGGCCTGTTGCTGCACACTCGACCTCAGGCATGTACCTCCAACCTCGACCAACTTCTTCTGGGCCGACCCGTCGCAGCTCGCACTGACTCCCAACAAAACCGGCGAGGACGCCAGCAAGCAGCTCGTGTGGTCAGCGGCAGCAACGATGCGTGGAGAGTAGACCGGCGAGGATGCCAGGGAGCATCTCGTGTGGACGTCCGTGGCGGCGGCACGCGGAGAGCAGATCGGCGAGGTAACAAGGAGAAGCTCATGTGGAGTCCCGTGATCCCGTCTACGGCGGCGACGTGCTGGAGCGGACCGACGATGTCGTAGGGAGAAGCTCGTGTGTGGAGTCTTGTCCGCGGCGGCGGCGCACGGAGAGGTGCTGGTCGCAAGGAGCGAATGTTGGCGAGTTTCGTTCCGGCGACCGTAATGGAGAGAGAAAGGGAGATCAGATCAGTGTAACCACCTGTCAATGACCTATTAACTATTTGTTAACTAAAACACATCTCGTCCCATTTCCTGAAATCCTTACAACCAAACAGAAAGCGAGATTCTCCCAGCGTGGACCATCTCACCCCTAAAATATGGGCCATCCCAATCCATCCCTCTCAATCCATAAACCAAACACACGCTTAGTGTAAAGGCCCTCCTTAATTATAAGGTAGCGACCTCCTGCATATAGTGCTAGTCCCTGGATCGACTTGCTAGCACACACAGTTTGAGATGAAATATCATAACATTGCATTAATATTCATTACATGATGATCCAGAATTAAAAGGGTTCGATACAAGGTGCATAGCCCATGGCTAGCTCAAACCGAAATAAACACACATCGGAAAGCAAATGGATAAAGTGAGCTCCATCTTCATCATGTGCCACAGGCAAGGCATGTTGGTTGGAGACTCGCGACCCTATCAATCCTTATGCCTTCTTAGACGGACCTGCAACGGTGAGTTACAGCCCAGATTCATTGGGTCAGCACATTTGAATTATGGTGGCAAGATTCACTAAGAATATTTCAAACAATTTTTTGTTTCTAAGCAAATTATTTAATGTCATACACGTAATCAAACTCCGAGTTGTTTCCACTCCTTTCGAGCACACAATGTTCGCGTGGGGTTTCTACTCTTTTCTGAAAGATAACTTCGAGTACTCCTCCACTCCAATTTCCAATCCATTTCAAATGACACACCATATCTCCTGGAGAACCATGCCGTTTTCAAACACCATAACCTTGTGGTAATCATCGTCTCTTGGGAGGATGCACCGTGACTCCGTGGTGATCCATGTCGTTCCAAATGACACACCATGACTCCGGGGTGGCCAGATCGTCCTTGCCGTTTGTGAGGATGTACCGTGACTCCGTGGAAATCCACGTCGTTTCAAATGACACACCATGACTCCGGGGTGGCCAGACCGTCATCGCCGTTTGTGTGGATGTACCGTGACTCCGTGGTAATCCATGTCGTTTCAAATGACACACCGTGACTCCGGGTTGGACAGATCGTCATCGCCGTTTGTGAGGATGTACCATGACTCCGTGGTAATCCACGTCGTTTCAAATGACACACCATGACTCCAGGTTGCCCAGATCATCATTGCCGTTTGTGTGGATGTACCGTGACTCCGTGGTAATCCATGTCGTTTGAAATGACACACCGTGACTCCGGGGTGGACTGATCGTCATCGCCGTTTGTAAGGATGTTCCGTGAATCCGTGGTAATCCATGTCGTTTCAAATGACACACCATGACTCCGGGGTGGCCAGATCGTCATCGCCGTTTGTGTGGATGTACCGTGACTCCGTGGTAATCCACATCGTTTCAAATGACACACCATGACTCCGGGGTGGCCAGATCGTCATCGCCGTTTGTGAGGATGTACCGTGACTCCGTGCTAATCCACGTCGTTTCAAATGACACACCTTGACTTCGGGGTGGCCAGTTAGTTTAGAGACACCGTGACTCTGTGGTGCTCATCACTGTTTGTGAGGACGCACCGTGACTCCGTGGTGATCCACGTCGTCTCAAATGACACACCTTGACTCCGTGGTGGTCAGATCGTTTCTAAGGACGAAGTTGTGGTGTTCCTAAACATATCTAGCTAGTAAAGCTACTCAAACAACATCACGATAGCAACCAGGATTTTGAGCCAAGTAATTCATGTGGCTATCCTACCTGGTTTCATTTCATCAATGGACGTGATAGTTCGTCCTATTCAACCATTTCACCATAACATTTAACTACTCATGAACATTGCTTGTAAAGTTATCAAAGTGAACTTGCCTTGTCAACCGCGAGAGTAGGCTGAATTATCACAGCAACAAGAATGGCACTCCAGACAATCTACCAAAATGAATAGCACTTGATCAACATACAAATCAAATACATGCATTTGATCAAAAGAGTTTAATGCATTTCAATATTTAAAGTTTACTATTCCAAACTATCTAACAGGTTTTTAAACACATCGTTATAAGTTTATATTTCAAAAATGGTTGAGTAGGCTTAGTTTTGTTACTTCTGGTCAAAAGAAAATTCTTGTGTTATTTTTGTAAAAGAAAACAATTAATTAAGGTTAATAGAATTTAAACTATGTTAAAAACATACAATTAGGCTTTCAATTTTTTGAAAGGAAATGACATTGCTAAAAATTAATTTAACAGTGCAACATTATTAGATAGATTCTAAGGTTTCCAAAAAATATTTTATTTGCAATTTTTGGACTTGCGAATTTAAACTTAGGTCAAATTTACTCAAATTACACATTTGAAATTTGAATGAATTTAAACTTATCAAATTTGAATTTCTAAAAGTTCCAAAAGATTCTACAAGTCCAGAGCTTTACATTGGTATAAGGTTTGTCAAATTTGGCCATGTGGCTAAAACGATATGATGTTTTGAAGTTCTAGTTTTTTTTTGTAAATCTGTTAAATAAAACAATTCGGATAATTATGGAAAATGTGATGGGCGACGTGGCTGATTTCTATTGGCTGAAACTGTCCTGTAAGTGATTTGTTCTGGGCCACTGGATCTAGATCTAAGGGTTCAGGATGGCAGATACCTCTTCGCTGAGATCGTCTATTCTTGGCCATAGAGGACAGATCGAACGGCCGGAAGCGGGTTGACAAGGAGTAGGCGGCGGGGCTCGTCGGAGAGTGGAAGTGCGGCGGCGCTGGCCTCGGGCGGGGATGAAGACGACAACACATAGGGTCTTCGGCCTCTTAGAGGAGATGTGGAGGTGCGGCTTGTAGCGGGGGAGGATATGGCGGCGTCGAAGTCCTCGAATGCTTCCCGGAACGACGGTGGCACCCGAGCGGAGGCGCGTCTTCTCCGGCGACCTTCGGGTGAGGATGCTCCGCTCTAAATGCTGCAAGGAAAAAAATCGTTGGAGGGGCCAGAGAGGTGCATGATGTTTCTGGGGAAAAGATTAGGAAGGTCTTGGGCTCCGAGCGTTGCTCACCTTGCCGGAATGCAGGAAATCACGGCGGCGGCGACGACTTCTCCGGCGAGCAATGGCGGGCAACCTGGGGGGTCTAATTTGGATGGGGAGAGAGTGGGAACAGACCCGAGGTCGTGGACTACTTAGGGAGGGGCTCAAGGGTGATCGAGGACCTGCGTAGGAGGCGATTCGTGTAGGGGGATCGTGGGGATCGTGTGGGTCGTGGATGAGCTGGAGGTTAGGGATAACCCTTCCCTGACGGGTGGGGCCGCGTTGGTCAGTGAGAGAGGAGAAGAGAGAGGCGGGGCTGGGCTAGTGTTGGGCTTGGCCCAGTTATCTTTTTTTGTTGTTCTGATTGTTTTCCTGTTTTCCTTATTTCTCTTATATCATTTGTTTCATTTATCCAAATGATTTCAAACAATTTTCTATAGTTTTGTAAAAATCATATCTTTCATTTAAAACAATCATATGCATGTCTTCAGTTCATTTCAGAAATATGTTTTTTTTTAAATGACATGAATTGACTATTTTTGAAGAATTTAAAATAGAGTTTTAGTACAGAAATTTGTGTCTTAATAAATTAAGAAAAATAATACAAATACATATATTTAAAATAAATCTTTCCAACCCCATTTTCAAACCAACACTTTAATCAAACTATATTTTGAAAATGGAGGATGTCTTAAATAGTTTTGTGACTATAAATATTGACCTAGGGTTTTATTAAGAATTCCAAATGTAATGTTTTTGAATTAATAACTTATACCAAACATTTTTTAAATGAGCATACCCAAAATAATCGAAGGAACTTTAGAAATATGGTGTTAGGATTAAATAAGTATTTATGATATCTATTTAATGTTCAACACTTAAGTTTGAAATAAAGTTACTTGATTCAATTAATATTATAATACATTTGAATAAGTCGTATAATCCTTTTTGTTTGATCTTCTTGGGTAAAGGTGGTTTTATTTTTTTAATAATAAATAAAAATTCTAAATTTTAGTGATTTTTAAACATTCCAAAATTTTGGGATGTTACACTTAGAGACGTGGTGGAGATGCTCTAAGCATGTCAAAGAGTCCTTAGAGCCATGTCAAGCCACACTTTGCAACGTTGTGCCAAGGTGGTGCTCATCAGGTATGCCATCCCAAGATAAATGGCCACATGTTTATAAGTGCAGTGATGTACTCGCAAGTAAAGTAACGACATATTATAGGTTCCAAACATTCATGCTACAAAAGTACCATGGAAAATCCATGTCCATCAATCGGATCTCTCTTTCAATGTTTTAAAAATCATAGTATCAAGAACCATGTTTTAAAAATTGCTATATGTGTAAATCGAAACACTTAGAAGCATCCTTAGTATTTTACAAATCACAATATTATTGTGTGCTATACACAATATTTTTAGGAAAATCATTATGTACCCTGGAGGATAAATCAGGCATGCTGCTCCAGTCCCACACCTAGGCACGGCCCAATCAACATATATGCATACATGATGACCTTGGCCCGTCCGTCCTCTATGGAAGCTCCTCCTCGTTAACTCGACATATACCACAAAATCGAAAGGATACACAATAGAGTTCAAGGGATGCTGGCGGGGGGGGGGGGGGGGGGGGGGGGGTACGATGAATTCAGTCTGAATGTATCTTCCTATTTGACACTGTTGAGTCTGGACTTGAGCCAAACCGTGGTTAGTAATTTGCATTATTCGATGTTGCATAGGGTTCTTTCTACGTGCTACAATAGCATGAAATATTTGCTACGTGGGCGTAAGGGTATGCTCAATTGATCGGACGGACGGACGAGGTTTTGGTTAAAATCAAATGGTGCGACCGTGGAGGATTGAATCATAAATCACCGGAGAATGTCCAACGGTTTCCATAATTTAATCGGGATAATTTACTATTTACTCTATGTTTCTAAGATCCTTTATTATTTGTTACATTGATCACCACCTGTTTGTGACACAGGGTGTGACAAATAATAAAAGTAAAAAATAAAGTATAAAGTTATTATAATGATTATAATAGTATGTTACATTGTCTTCTCCCGCTGAGAATGGCAGGCGGGCCCAACATCCTAACGTTAGAATCGAGGCGTCAAGGTTCAGGAGCGGATCGAATCGACGAACTGGTCCGCATGGGGAATCCAATTAGCCGTCGTCCAGGTCCAGGTCCCGGCCAATTCCAACCCACCGTGTTCCGCGATTTCGATCTCATTACCCCTGCCTGCACTGTCGTCGTGGTCGCCGCCCACGACTCTTCCATTTCCCACGCCACCACATCTCACACCGGTGACTCCACGGCGAGAGCTGGATCAAGCACGCATCCCCTCCCTCTCCCTCTTGACGGAGGCGAGGTAGGCAATGGAGGGAAGCAACTACGGCGGGCAAGGTCAGCCGCATCCGCAGTACCAGTACAGCCAGTACCCGCCGCCTCCGCAGCCGGATCCCTACCCGTACCCCTACCAGCAGTACCCGCCGCCCGCCGCCGCGCCGCCCTCCCACTACCTTGCGCCGTCGCCCTCCTTCCCGGCGTACTCCCCCGAGCCGCCGCCGCAGCAGCAGTTCGCGCACCACTCCGGCCCGCTCCAGCCATACCCGCCGCACCAACAGCAAGCGTACCCTCCGCCGCACCAGCACCACGCGTACCCGCCGCCGCCGTCTCCCTCGCCGTACGGCTACGATGCCTACCCGGCGTACCCCTCCTACCCAAGCCCGTCCCATGCCTCCGCCTACCCGAGCCCGACGCATGCCTCCGCCTACCCGAGCCCGGCGATCTCGCCTAGCTCCAGCTTCCACCACCAGCAGCCCCATGCCTCGGCCCCCGAATCCCCTGCCGCGTCCGCGCCGCACTACCCTATCGCCGATGTGCTCGCCACCATGAGCCTCTCCAACCGCTACGACTACGCGCCAGTGGCCCCGTCGTCTCCCGCGGTGCTGCCGCCTTCTGCCTCCTTCTCGAGCAACGGGAGCACTCATGGCGGCGGAGGGATGCAGATGGTGCCGTATGGGGCTGCCATGGGAGGGAAGGTGAAGGCGTCGCTGAAGGTGGTGCTGCTCCACGGCAGCCTCGACATCTGGGTGCACGAGGCCAAGAACCTCCCCAACAAAGACATGTTCTCCAAGAGGGTCAGCGATATCCTCGGCCCTCGACTCACCGGCTCCCTCAGCGGCAAGGCGTCCAACGCCTCGTTGACAAGCGACCCCTACGTCACCATCCAGGTCTCCTATGCCACCGTTGGCCGCACCTACGTCGTCTCCAACAGCGAGAATCCCGTCTGGGCGCAGCACTTCCTCGTGCCCGTCGGCCACGAGGCTGCTCAGGTCGAGTTCGTCGTCAAGGACAGCGATGTGTTTGGCGCTCAGGTCATGGGATCTGTGGCCATCCCTGCGGAGAATCTCCTTAATGGGGACAGGATTGAGGGCGTTTACCCTGTGCTCGAGCCCAATTTCAAGCCGTGTGCTCCCGGTGCCGTATTGCGGCTTTCTATTCAGTACATTCCGGTGGCTCGTCTTGCAATGTACCACCATGGTGTCATTGCCGGGCCGGAGTGCCTTGGAGTGCCCAATACTTACTTTCCGCTGCGCCGTGGCATGAGGGTGACTCTCTATCAGGATGCACATGTGCCCGATGGTTCTCTCCCAGATATCTGGCTTGATCATGGATTGCGCTACCAACATGGGCAATGCTGGCGTGATATGTACAATGCCATAATCCAGGCACGTCGGTTGATTTACATTGTTGGCTGGTCAGTATTCCACACTGTCCACTTGATAAGAGACGGACCTGAGAAAACGCCATCACTAGGGGACCTGTTGAAGATGAAGTCCCAGGAAGGTGTTAGGGTATTGCTTCTAGTATGGGATGATCCAACATCAAGGAGTATTCTCGGCTATAAGACGGTATGCATTGTTCATACAGTTCAAAACTGCTGTTTTGAGGTCTTTATACTACATGAACAATGTAATTTTTGCAAACTGATACTCCCTCCGTTCCATAATTCTTGTTGTGGTTTTAATTCTAACCAGGGGAGTAATATACAATACAACCATTGTTCTATTAGTTACGTATTTTCGGATGTTAAGTTGCTCAGATGATTAAGGATGGCACAACTGATATATGTTTGTTGCTACAAACATACCTTGCTGTATATAGACAATAATGGGAGGATATTCCTTAAATTACTGTCCATATTTTTGGTAGCTACATGTACTGTATCTGGTTCTATATTTCCTGATATTGAAAAACTGATGTACTTGTAGGATGGATTCATGGGCACACGAGACGAGGAAACACGTCGGTTTTTCAAACACTCTTCAGTCCAAGTATTGCTTTGCCCAAGATCTGCTGGGAAACGTCACAGCTGGGTGAAACAGCAGGTTATCCCTGTTGCGACGGCCTACAGCTTATCCATCATTATAGAAACTACCTCCGGTCCAGTTTAAGTGTCGGAGAAAGTATACTAGGCATGTACGATTCTTTGAAGAGCTCACGACACTAATTCTGAACTGGAGGGAGTAATTTGTTTTGGTCAATGAAGTATTATGTTCACTACATCTATTGAATGTCAACAGTTTAATTTCTCTACAATATACCAACCATGCTTTATGCATCCTTGAAGTTATATTACGCTGTTGTGTTATGTACTTTTAAATAGTCTTACTATTTGAACAGTAAAAAAACAAACTGCAATTACAAGTTTTATTAAGTAATCTCTTATTGTACTGTAGCAATCGAATTCATTAGTGTCATTTATTTAACCTTTGAAAATCTTGAAACCAGGAAACAGGAACCATTTTTACTCATCATCAGAAAACAGTTATTGTGGATGCTGATGCCGGTAATTATAGGAGAAAAATAATTGCGTTTGTCGGAGGTCTTGATTTGTGCGGTGGCCGCTATGATACACCTAGGCATTCTCTGTTTCAGACTCTTCAAACTTCACACAAGGAGGATTATTACAATCCAAACTTTGCTGTAAGTGTCTGATTCCTCTATCACATACTTGTATCTTGAAGCCTTTTGTTTAGAAAGATTTATATACTCGTGTCCTTGTTCGGTTTCTCATTTAATAGTTACTCAAGTCTTAGTTTTGAGAAGAGTAGGAACCTTTGGTGTTATTCACTTCTTAATCATGAAACGGAGATCATCTTATGAGAGGAACAATAGATGTATGCGAAGCACCAATACAGCTACATAGATATGGCAATATGGATACACGGGGATACAACGGTGTCTAAAAATATTAATGCAGCGATATGGCCGGTATGTATAAAAATAAATAAAATGCCATGTAACAAAGACAAATAATAGAATGCGTGAGATGGGATCAAAATACTGCCCCAGCCAGAGCAGTCTCTTCATAGTCAATCTAATGTTGTTCCTTGCACTCCCACCAACTGAAGATTGCCATGCCGGTATCTCACTCTCTGGTCAGCCTAGCATATCAAAGCATCTGCCATGAGCAGCAGCCAGCAAGTGAGCACGGTGCATCAAGCAAGCAAGCGCGCAGCCACGCACACCCATCAGCAAGCATGCAGCGCAGTGACGCAGCAGCAAGTGGGCACCGGGCAGCAGCAAACAAGCTCACAGCACAGGCACATCATGCAGTGACCCAGCAGCAAATGGGCACCGGACGGAAAGGCAAGTTACCTTGCTGCCTTGCTGGCAATGGGCAGCGGCAGAGAGAGCGTCTCCAGCCGGGGAGAGACAAATCCAGGCAGGGGATAAGCGAATCCAGGCAGCGGCGGGCGATTTCAAGCGCAGCCTGCGGTAGTCGCTTGATTTGAATTTATTCCCCTAGGAATTGAACTAATAGAGAGACAGAGGCGCAGAGCTGCGTGTCTGGCGTGTTAGGGTTTGCTGAGCTTCCCGTGTCCCTGGCGTTTCGATAACAGCCATGCCTTGGGTCGGCATTTTTTTCTTCTTTAATCAGAAAACCGGATACTCCAGCGATGCGCGTATAAAGCGCTTACCGTATGTATCGCTGAATCGGAGGCTTTTTATACATGGATACGGCCGAGTTTAACGTATCGGTGCTTCACATCTCATTCTATTTATGGTTTATTTTTGTCGCTGCTCTGATACTGTTCCTCCTTGTCACCTGCTTGCAGACACTTGATGCCCGTGGCCCAAGGGAACCATGGCATGACTTGCATTCCAGGATTGATGGTCCAGCAGCTTATGATGTTCTGCAGAACTTTGAGGAGCGTTGGTTGAAGGCGTCCAAACGCCATGGAATTAAAAAGTTGGCAAAATCAAATGATGATGCACTTCTCAGGATTGAAAGAATACCTGACATTATAAACATTAGTGATGCAATATATTTTAGCGACAATGACCCAGAGACATGGCATGTTCAGGTACTTAACAGTTTGATTGACAATGAAAGTCTTTTCCTTCTTGTTTGACTCATACATTTATCTCTTTTACTTGCGAAATTTAGGTTTTTCGGTCTATTGATTCAAACTCTGCCAAGGGATTTCCAAAGGATCCACGAGAAGCAACTAGGAAGGTAACCGATAATTGAAACACTATGCAAGATCATATTCTGCACTTTGTGCTGTGGACTAACACTTATGTTTTGGCTAACAGAATCTTGTTTGTGGGAAGAATGTACTAATTGATATGAGCATACATACAGCTTATGTGAATGCGATCAGGGCAGCACAACACTTTATTTATATTGAGAATCAGTACTTCATTGGTTCATCATTCAATTGGGATTCGAACAAAGATATTGGTAAGCATATATTCTGGAGTTCTCTCTTTCTACTTTATATGGACTAAGATAATAAACAGTCACCTAGACTTCATAAAAAATTAGGGAACAGTCCAATTTTATCCTCCTGACCCAGGATTGCAAAATTGTTGTCTTGCAGGGGCTAACAATTTGGTTCCAATTGAAATTGCTCTCAAAATTGCAAACAAGATTAAGGCAAAGGAGAGATTTTCTGTTTATATAGTAGTTCCTATGTGGCCTGAGGGTAATCCAACTGGTGCTGCTACACAAAGAATTCTTTACTGGCAGGTTCGGTTGAGCAGCTCGGTTTTGTGCTTAAGTTATTTTGATAAAGCAATATCCAATCTTTTTATATTGTGTAATACAATGTTTTCTCTTTCTCTGATATTGTAGAACAAAACAATGCAAATGATGTATGAGACAATATATAAGGCCTTGAAAGAAGTAGGTCTGGATGAAAAATATGAGCCTCAAGATTATTTGAATTTCTTTTGTCTTGGGAATCGTGAAGTTGATGACAACCCTAGCACTCCAAGTACTGCAAATACTCCTCAGGTGTGAATTCTCTGTTGTTTTCCTTTCAAGTTGCAACACACTATGTTGCCTGCCCCACAGTTTTGATTTGTTCAAGTAAGGGTGAAACGCTTTAGTTTGCAGTCATAATTTGTAAAGGTAGTAGTTAACACGTGTGACCTTAACACGGGCTGAGCTTGAGAGCTCTTGTATTCTTGTTAAATTACCGACATAGTTCTGTTAATCTCAGTGATGCATGCTGGTGCTGCACCACAATGTCAAAACTTTCCTTCTGTGTCCGACATAGTTCTGTTAACCTCAGTGATGAATGTTGCAATGAATTTCCTTATGACTAGTTCTGTAAGAAGCTTCATAGAAGGTCTCTTTTGGTCGTATATCAAGACTAAATGGCCAATTCATACACCTGGGCTTTTCTTCCAGAGGCTATTTGAACATTTAGGTTTCTTACACTTGAGCATTTTTGTTTGAAAGTGGGTGTTTGAATGAACGACTGTGATTTGGCTCAGTTGTTGATGTTTTACCAAAAAAAAGTTGCATTTTTTTGTGTGGATAGTTTGAAATTTCCATGTTATCCTTTTTTAATGTTTGTTGTACTTTCTATTCAGGAACAAGCTAGGAAAAATAGGAGATTCATGGTTTATGTACATTCAAAAGGCATGATTGTAGATGATGAATATGTGATCATTGGATCAGCTAATATCAACCAGAGGTCCTTAGAAGGAATCAGAGATACTGAGATTGCAATGGGAGCATATCAACCACAATATACATGGGAAAATAAGATTTGTGCCCCTCGTGGACAGGTAATGCCTCATGTTTCAAGCTCAAGCAGTTGAGCCACATTTCTTGGTACTTCTGTTCTCATGAGCTCCTGTTTAGATTGTGCCTGCGGATTTTGTATCTGTGTTCTTGATAGGTGTTTAATATGTCTTCCACACGGAGTGTCTCCAATGCACCCATTTAACATTTACCCTGTCATACTACATGTCAGTAGAAGCACAGTGGTACAGAAGTACTTTTGGTAAAAATCTACCAGTGCACCTTCTGTAAAAAAGAAATACAATAATGCACATTCTAAAACAGCAAGTAAAAAGAAATTATGGAGAGTATATTAGGTGTATTTATCTCATCTTTTAGGGTAACAATCTACTTATAAAGGTGACATATATTTCTGGAATTACTTTAAATCGGCTGTGATTTCTCATGTAGATTTACGGATACAGAATGTCCCTCTGGGCTGAGCATATTGGAGTTATCGAGGAAGACTTTAACCATCCAGAGAGCCTAGAATGCATGAAGCGGGTTCGTCAACTCGGTGAACATAACTGGGATCAGTTCATTTCCAATGAGGTGGCCGAGATGAGAGGCCACCTGATGAAGTACCCGGTAAGTGTTGACCGTAAAGGCAAGGTGAAACCCTTGCCAGGATGCCCAACATTCCCAGACATGGGTGGAAACATTTGTGGTTCCTTTACGGCCATCCAAGAAAATCTCACAATATGAACTCTGGCTGTGCATATGCAATTGTTGGTGTTTCTTGAAACCCATCCGGGGTAGTGTTGACAACAAACATTGCCAAATGGCACCTTCTGGTTCCTGGTGACATAGATAGGGAGAGGACTCGACACAATGTAGAGGTAGAAGATAAGTAGGGCAAACTGAAGACAAGATTTCTTTGCAACGTCATTGTGCCTTTGTTTATTGCTACCTTAACCAGTCGCCTTTTGACATTTATTTGTAGATAAGTTTTTTACATGCCAGGTCCTTCTCTAGGCAACATGGGAGTTTGTAGCATGTAACATGCAAGTTCAAGAAACTAAGTTTCTTGTGTGAGACTGTAATTGTGTCCTACACAGTACTCTGAAGCAATGTTGGCCCTTGGTTTGGTAGTTTTCAGATACCGTTGTCAGCATTGGAAATTGGTAGGCGGAATATCACAACTTATCTCTTTTTTTCGTTTTTTAAACTATTGTTGATAGAAGAACAATTGTTCACTGAATCTCCAAAATGGCACTTCCAAACTTCCAGTCGTTAATGACCCCTCGCAAAAGCACCAGTCAAAACGGCTTATTTGCATAGGAAGATGTGTTGGCTGATCTGCGTCTGTAAAATGCAAAAACGGCCAAGTCAATTGAAATAAGCCATTTGCAATGGCGTATCTTTCACATTTAGCTGTTTTTGGAACCTCTCACATATTTGTTGGACCCTCTAAGATTCTCGCGAGACACATAATTGTGAATGACTTATTTCAAATATTTAACTCGTATTTCACATTTCGCAGCCCTGGTAGGACAGCGAATGGTGTGTCTTATCTAATCAAATAAGCTAATATGAATGACATTTTTGGGAGGGGCAGATGCAGCATCTGGCTAAAAGTTTATGATGGGCCATTAGTGACTGTAAGTTTGAAAAATGGCCATTTAGGACAAATTATACGGTGCCTTTACAACATAAGCTTTCCTTATTGTTAGGGATGTCTGGGATCACCAAACATGTACTAATAATAACTATAGCTGGAGATGACTAAAATTGAGCTGAAAAGAAAATAACAATCTGTTCTAAACCAGGATCCTCAAATACAATTTGATGCCTTGAATTACATGCATAATTGGGGCATATGCCATCCTGAAGTAGTGAAGTATCTCTCTTTATCATTTCCTCCATCTCTCTGCCTGAATCTTGACGCCCATATACCTGCAAAGATTCAAAATAGACGCGTTATTCATGTTCATACCAGTATAATTGCAGTTTGCATAAGCAAGGACGTCATTGTTCAGACTTGAGTTTACCTGCCGAGCATCATGACGGTGGCCTGCGGGTTGGTGCCGGGCGAGTACCTGAAGGTGGAGCTGTCGATCACCCTGAGCCCCTGCACTCCGAACACCCGGTAGTCGTCGTCAACAACGGCACCGACGTGGCACCCGCCGTGGTAGTGCCAGATGGTCATGACCGTCTCCCTGCAGTACTGCTCCGGCGACCGCGAGTCGTTGACGTGCCGCGGCAGCAGGTTGACGGGGAAGTTGGCCGAGTCGGTGAAGATGGACTCGACGGAGGCGTTGGCGTAGGTGTAGTTGGAGAACGCGCGCGACTGGATCACCCGCTCGATCGTCTGGATTCCCCGGGCGCAGCGCTCCAGGTCCTCCGCCTCCTGGAAGTAGTTGAACGTCACCGCCGGGTTCGCGCGCGGGTCGGTGGTGCGCAGCTCGATGTGTCCCGTCGACACCGGCCCGAGGATCTTCTCCAGGATGAAGCCGCCTCGGAACGCCCGCCTGTCCAGCCGCCGCATCGCCTCCGCCGCGCGCTGCAGCGCCTCCGGCGTCCTCTGCCTCGGCGGCAGCGTGCCGAGCTGCCCGGTCTGAGGAGAGAAGAGGCCGAAGTTGGCGAGGCGGCGGGCGCCGTCGGAGACGGGGATGCCGAACTCTGAGCCGCTGACGCCCTCGATGAAGCTGCCGGACTTGGTGATCCCGACAACCTGCACCAAGGAGAGCCCAACCGGCACCGGCGACGGGATGAACACCGAGTTCATGGGGTTGTCGGCGACGCCCTGCCCGACCATGGGCTGGTCGACCAGGACCTGGATGCCGTGCGCCTCCAGGTGCGCCTGCGGGCCTACGCCGCTCAGCATCAGCAGCTGCGGGCTCCCCAGCGTCCCCGCCGTCAGTATCACCTCGTTTTTTGGGCCGTCCCGGAGATACACCCTGTGCTGCACCCCGAGCGGATCCACGAACACCACCCCGTACGCCACCGGGTACGGCACCCCCTCTTGGTTTCTGAATAGGATCCGTGACACCGTGGCGTACAGGACGACGGTGAGCCCCGTAGGACGGGCGTGACGGAGAAAGTCGGCGGCGGTGTGGCGCTGGCCATTGGTGTCGAAGATGGTGCCGCCGATCTTTGTCCCGGTGACGTGGTCGAAGGTGAAGCCGTTGTCCGGGGTGACTCCGGCCTCGAGCAGCGCGTCGCGGAGCGCCGCCTGCCACGGCGGCACGTCCGGGCGGAACACCAGAGCGCGCTCCACCCAGCGGTAGGACGAGTTCACCAGCCCCGCGTCCCACCCGGCCGTGCGCACGTACTCGTTGCTGGCGCGCGTGTAGAAGCCGGCGTTGAGGCAGCTCCCGCCGCCAAGCACACGGGCCCGCGCGTTCACGACGCCGTCCTCGGAGATGAACCGCTGCGCCGGCGACGCCAGCGACGTGTCGGCCAGCGCGTCCGTGAAGTGCTCCTGGTTGGACATGTTGCGGTAGGGGAGCCCCCCGCGCTCCAGCAGAAGCACTCGGGAGTGCTCCGACAGCGTGGCGGCCAGCGGGCACCCGGACGTGCCGCCGCCGACCACGATGTAGTTGAAGTGCGACACCAGCGGCGCGTCCTGTGCGTGCTGCACGAACCGCAGGTCCTCCAGTTGCTCTGCACAGGCACGCTACCATCGGTTATCACACTGATCATGACAAGAGACACACCCATTTACATGCAGCTTCGTGCAAACCCCACACTGGATCACAGGTGAACATACGCACCGTCCTCTGAGAGTGCGACGAGGCAGAGCAAGCCAAGCACGGCGGCGGCGAGCCCCAGAGCCGCCGATCTTGCGCGGCCAGCTGCCATTTGCGCCGGCGAACTCATCAACCCTTACGCTTAGGAGATGCGAAAAGTTCGCTTCGTTTATAAACCCGGAGTTAGCGCGCAGGTAGATCAAGAGTAGATGTGTTTAATACTGTGGAGGCGGTTGCAGTGCAAAGAACAGCAGAGAGGAGCCCATGAACTTGTGTTACTATAGAAAGTGGATGAGCATATCAAATTCATTGCATTGGTTGTGAAATGCAGAAGTGATGAACTATTTAGGCTTTGGGAGGTGAATATATATATCAAATGTGATGGAATTGGTTGTGGCGGCAAGCAGGAGAGTTTACTTGCCAATCTTGAGGCTGTTTTACACGTGCACATTATTTTCTCCAAATGGGTAGCATCTGACTTTGTGAAGTCAGGGAGCTAGTTCAAACAAAGAGATACAAAAGAAACAAGAACATTATCCTATATGTGTCGTTTCTATGGAAAATCAAGGACAGTTGCGAAAGTGTTCTCAAACGGTGGGAGAACAAGAACTCACTATTTCTTACAAAACTTAGAAATAACTCTTTCTAATTCGACAATAAGAGTATCGGTTAATGGTTATGGGCGCAACCACAGTTTCACATATATCATGCTCAAACTTCAAACCGTTATCAGGCAGGGATACAACGGAACTTCGTCATGGGGTCGACACGGCATATATCATCTCGTGATGACTTGTCAAAGGTTTGGAGCTATGGAGACTTGAGATGAGTCACCCTATCTACATGTAACAATCATGTTGGCTCAGACCGTTGGGATAACAGGCATTTGTCATAAACACTAAGTTATAATTCAATTCACGAGCCGGAGGATCTTAGAATACTCACAGTGGGAAGAACTAAGTTGGTAACATAGATGTCACCTAATAAACAAAATATGATGTGGCACATAATAATGAGGAAGATAGAAATAGAGTAACTTAGCTACCCCAGTCATAATAATGTGCCTTGAGAAGCGCTATCTTAGACTTATCCTACAATACAGTGCACAAATATGGCTATGGAAAGTGTTTTTTTGTAGACAAACCATAGATACCATAAGGCTCTGTCACAATGATTTAGTTTTTATAAAGAGAGTGTGTTATGATTTTCGTAGGTGTTATTATTATGTATCAATGTTGCATTTATGGGCCATCGTATATTGCATTCAGTGCCAGAAAATGATGCAAATTAGCATCAATTGGCTGGAATGGCTTGCCAAAAAGTTTATGTCCAGTTTTGGACAACATGTGGAACATAGGAATCTGAGTGTGTGATATGTTGTGTAACCTTTTTATTTTTGTTTAAGTACATTGTGCGATATCACACTTTTGATTAAGCTAATGTTGATTTACATGTGACCCGATTACACGTTTTCATTAGGCTACGGTTATCATGATTATTACCTTATAATATATACTGAGTAATATGCATCTATCGACAGGGAGACAACAAGTAACTAAGGCTTTCATTTTACAAAAAATATCAGCTGAAGTAGAGAAGCAAACCAATTTCGGTGATTGTTTTTGGAAGGGGATAGCCTTGGCCTATCAATCAACAAATATGTCTTATTTATTACTTTATTAAAAGTTCCATCATACAAAAGTACATCTCACGGATTTTATGAGGTTGTGACATGGATCAAACATCTAAAAAAGTTAATAACAAGTAATGCCGTCACGTAAATGTTTGATTATGTTATTAGGCCGACAAGTGAACTGGTTGAACGAGTCTAATAAAACCATAGCAAATGGTTGTGCCAAATATCCATTTCCTGTGTTTATGCTAGACCGGCTGTAGATAAGACCATGCACGGACCTAATGTGTGGCGAAATGAATAAACTGCAGAAAAACATGGAGCTCCTGCTTTGTTAAAAACAAAATTACTGAGCATATTCCATATACTCCCTCCGATCCATATTAGTGGTCACAACTTTGTCTAGATACACATGTATCTAGTCTAAATATTTAACTAGATACATATGAATTAAGACAAATCTATGCCCATTAATATGGATCGGAGGGAGTAGGTCAAAGTAAAGCACAAACACTCACTCTTGAATTTGAACTATACATTTAGCGACGCCCCTTGCAAACAAAATTTGTGCTGCTGGTTGAGTGAGATAAGTTAAACGTCATATGGACAAAACACCAAATTATAGTTATGGAAGACTGGGCTGAAGATCTTCCTTAAGCAACATTTTGTTTCCATTTATTCTTCGATAAAAGCCTTCACAGCCGAGCTTTATGTTCAAAAACAAAGTGACCAAAAGCTTATCTAACCTATTACAACAACACAGAGCCAGGAAGAAGATTGAGACACTGAACCACAGCGGCACGGACTGACAACAGGAAGTCAGAGACGATCCATGACAGTCCATTTCACCTAGCAACAGCTCCAACTCCAAGCAATTACAGTTTACTTTCTGCTCCGAGTCCTATACCCCTCAAGGAGGATTCAAGCAAGGGAGACGACGCTGAAGAGGTCGATCGATCGCGTCTGTGTGTTGATCACTTGCGGCTGTCACCGGCGGCGCGCGGCGTGATCTTGATGACGAGTCCCGGGAAGACGTCGTCGGGGTCGTGGACGTGCGGGTTGTGCTCCAGGATGTAGGGGTCGCCGCACCTGTCGCTGATGCTGTGCAGAGTCTCCCCCTCCACCACCACGTATATCTCCTCGCACGGCCTCCGCGACGCCGCCTGCATCTGCGCGCCGCGCGCCACCACCACCATCCCGCCGCGATCCTGCCAGTCGTCGCCGCCGGCGCGGAGCGACGACACCAGGAGCAGCGCCACCAGCGCCAGCCCGCAGCACCACGACGCCGCGTCCGCCGCCGCCGCCACACCTGACCGCCTCCGCTCTGCCCCCATATCACTCCTTCTTCACCGTCTAGCAATGATATCAAAACGCGCGGGTTGTATAGCAGACTAGCTAACAATAAGACCGAGATGGAGTCGTGCTGCAGTAGTGTGCTTGTTCTTGGCTCTGCTCTGCTCTTCCTCGTGTTGATCGAGTAATTAAGCTAGGAGGTAGACGGGGTTTATATAGATAGTATGATGTGAGGGGAAGGTGGGAGGCTAGATGGTTCCGGTGGACGCTTTGTTGGCATGAGAGCGCTGAACCAGAGAGATATATGCTGATGTGACTAACAAAAACAGTGCTGATAAGTTTATTGATTTTTTGTAGGGTATTTATGGAGGAGTTATGGGTCAAGCATATGGTGTTATGTAATGTTTTATTTGCAGGTGTTCAGTATTAGCATCGTCAGGGCCGGGTGTCAGAGAAAAAATGACACGTAAATAATGGTAGCAACAAGCTGGACAATTGTATTGATTGCGTTGTTCACTTGTACATGCGCATGTAATGTGAAAGATAAAAGTAGTCGCTGTTTGTCTTACATGCAGTAATCAGTCATTTTATTCGGGCGAGTAGCTGAGGGAAACGTCCAACTTCAGAAGGTCGACATAGCGCAGTACAGACAGTCACAAGATTAACAGACAAATTCAGCAAGACAAAACAGAAACGTGCAATTGGTTGCGAGTGCGCGGTAATGCGGCAGGAGGCCCACGGATTCTCACATCTAATCATGCAACGTGATCTCCAAAAAGTCTAGCAGAGCAGCTTCTCTTTGGTGAATCGGTGCTGTCTTTTGTGGCCATGGATGCAGGGGCTGCGTTTTGTCCATAGTTGCAGACTGTTGCTGGCCGCCAAAATCTTCGCATTCGCTAGGGTAAGAGTACCTGTGATCTGTGAATTCGTCCGTGACCTGAATGTCGTGGAATAGAACGAACAGATAATTGTGAGTACGCATGTACCACGTTATTTTGCAGATCATGTTCTGTATGTATGGTTTAGTCTGTGTTTGATGTTCGCTCTACGGGGTTTTGTTAGGTTTTGGGCCTTTTATCAGGTCAACCAAAATTTCATTGCAGTGGCAAACTAAGCTCAATAACACGGCTTAGGCAAGCTAGAATGATGAATTTCTTGTTTTGTCATCTCAATTATTCATAAACGTTTTTAGTACATAAAAACCCGTCACATAAATATAAAAATAGTCATAAACACAACTTTGAAATTAAATGTAATCATGCCGAGCATCCAACAAAGTGCCAATACGATCATAAGAAATAGAAAATAGTTCATATAAACACACAAATAAGCATAGTTTGATTAATTCACGGGACAAAAGGTCCGGGCGCGAGCTTCCTCTCATACCAAGTCTTCGTCTTTGAGTCCACGAGAGCTGCGTCCACGAACATGACATGGGGATTTCTATGTGAACATCATAAGATTTATTTGGTTAACTTGCACCGATAAACATTCCTACCTCAAACCTATTTTTTTCTATCTAAGTAGTCATATTCTTCATCTCATTCGCCACCGTCATGACTTGTATTTCCATGTAGCTCTTGCAGGCCGTCTTTCCGTTACTCTCTCAACTCACCTCTCTCCCTAATTCACATCTCCTTCATCTTCATCATTTCATACAATGATTCTTGTAGTGAGTCTCATTATTCACGGCCTCTTTCCACTTACTTCCCATAGGATGAACCGCACATCGATCTCATTGTTTTCCTTAGCGTGGATTGTTTGAGACTTTAGGACATCATTGTTTGCACGATTCTTTTAATAGTGAACCTTCATTCATCGATTTTTGGTGCTTGAGTGAAGCCCTAAAATTGTCTCAAGTGGGGCACATCTTCATTTAATAATATGAAAAGATGAATGATTTACTGTCATATATCCTCTTGAAGAGAGTCAAAGCGGTAGTCACGTAAACAAATACATATGGTGATTCACATTTGAATATAGGAAGCAAATAGAAAATTCAATAGAATGTGTTTGAATCTTACTTGGTATTTTACACCCATGCACGTAATGGGCTTATCATTCGCTCCAATAAATTTATTATTATTATCTTGGATAATTTTTCTTAAAGACTGCTAGAGGAGGCCCCTATAGCATATTTCTTTAAAAAAAAATAATAAGAATCCGGATTTGAACCTTTTTTTAGAAAAGGGTCACCCCAGAATTTGTACCTGAGTGGCTAGATTGGACATTCCAATTTCCTAACCAAGTAAGATATACTCACTTTTCTTTCTAATCATGGATAGTAGCTCACCTATGTGAAAGTTAGTTGCCCTCATGGTCAGTTGTGACTTTTGAAGGAGAAAATTTCTACTATTTATGAAATCACTCCCGTATCATTTTTCAATCGACACCCTATTTTGGTTCGCACCATAAACGGGGATTTTGTCACTCTTATATCCAGGCAATACATCACACACATGCCGGTCCTATTTTGTTGGGAGCACGCCTTGTTTGTGTGTTTTCAACATCAACAACCATGTGAGCCCACACACTGTTGAACATTTTTTGTTGAGCAATTCCATCACACACTTAAGTCATATGTACACTTTTTTTTACGATAACACCGTGTGCATGAAACAAACCAACATGAACACCATAATTTATCTGGGACGATGTGCAAGTTTCATATATAAAAGTTCACAATAATTGATCGAGCAAACACAAACATATTCAAAGTGTAAATTCATCACCACACGTATCACATTTTTTTCCAGTAAGACGACCTTGGTCTGACCGGGCATTTTGCCAACTTTGTTCAGGTTGTCCGGCCCCGCCGACAAGCTAGATCGTATTATAAAGGAACGAGGCCCATCTATAGTAGGTGGGTCCCAGCTTTCCGGTGTCTTCATCTATACCATCAGAGAAGAAGGCTTGCCAAGAATGGACGAAGGTATGATTCTAGGAAATCTAGATTTGAAAGCGGGACATAATTTTATGAAAACTTCTTTTGAATATAAATTCATTGGTATATACTAAATTTATATTGTACTTACAAATTTAATGATCAAGTTGCGTGCCCTGTAAATGTAAACTGTACCGGAGGGTGTAGTATGCTCGCATGGGCCAGATGGCGCCTCCCGGCCCAGGTCGCTTTCGGCGTCTTGTCTCGGTCGTACTCCCGGCCGGCCGGCCGACTTGGCCACCCCCATCTGCACCGCCCCACGGGCCACGGCCACGAACTCCAAAACTCCCGTGCGTCCATGATGGCAGTAACGACCAATGAACAGGCTCGATATCGAATGTAGCAACGCGCGCGCGCGGGACAACAGTTCATGTCCTGTGGTCGATCGTGGCGTCGGCGGTCGTAGCTCGATCGTACACGGCGCCGCCGCGCACTGCCTAATCAGAACTGGCACTAGCAAATGGGCCGGTGGCGCGCGCTCGCCGCTACTCACCCCTCCCGCAGCCTGCTCACACGTCGCCCTCTGACCGGACTTGTTCTTCTTCTTCTTCTGGTGCGACGTTGTTCTGGTGGGTCACCGGCGGGTCGATCCGTCCAGGGGCGGCGTAAAACCTCGCGCACTCACTCGATCACGCACAGATGTCTGCCGAATCTTCGTGCGCGCGCGTGCTCCTGCTTTTGAAGAAACTGGATTGCTGCTAGTGGAGAATCCTTTCGTCAGTGCATGCATGAACGAGACGACGATGCGTTCCGGCCGGGTCATTGTCACGCAGTGGAGCTCCATGCATGCAGCGCCAGAGACGAAACGCACGGTGGAAGAAGAAGAAAATGCAGATGCAGCACATGGTGGTCGATCGATCTTGCATTTTTTAATTGCAAGCCAAAGTTTCTTCAGGGCATGCATGCTGGGAAAATCTGAATTTAACCATGGATTAGGCCATAGTCACAGCACTATATTTTACGATTATCTCTCGCCTTTAGTGACGCATAAGACATGTCTTCGATTCAGGGATTGGGCGCATAGGCGCATCGATCTTTCCTAGTGCCCTTTTTATGGAAAGGAATATTTTGAGTTTATTTGGATGCGCATACATGACTTTTAAACAGCCATCATCAAGTTCCCGCACCATTATGAACACTTTGGCATTTAAAGGCAGGGAGTTTTCTGGCATCAACAGACTATGAACATTTTCATTAAATATTGTTTGTTTACAATGAAAATACTAGAAAATTTTGGCTACAAAAATGGAACTTCCGCAGTAAAGCCTGAGAAGAGCCATTTGATATGGCAAAATTTAGATAAAGACATCGAAACAAACGGCGGTACCATTTTGTGAGCAAAACACATATTTCAGTACTATAAGAGCATCTCCCCCATCATTGCTATATTTGCCCCAGATTCATAAACACAGTTCATTAGCAATTAAAAAACGGCTCCAAAAGCATTGCTAAAAGTGACCCCGCACCCAAAAAAAACCTTGCCAAACTACGTTCCAAATTTGTCGTATTTAGAAATCCCGTGCCCATTGCCCAAACTTAGAAATTTCATGCACTCACTTCAGATCCAAGAACACATCATGAGAGTGAACTTCTACCAGTCCCTATCCCAAGTCGGTAAAACATAAGTTAAAAAACCATATGTCTATTCTTCATCACCGCCGACAAGGAGGCAAGTGGTGCGTCATTGAGACAACAATATGTCCAGGGGTACCTTGACTCACGGGGACGGGATGGGGGGGGGGGGGGGGCTACTCCAACATAAGGGTAAACACCAGATGGTTGTTTCTTCATCATCGCCAGCAAAGAGGCAGGTGGTGCGTGAAGGGGATCGTGTGCAGAAAATAAAAAATTCTCTACCAACGATATCCTAAAAGCATGCCAAGATCTATTCTATGCAGATATAGTAGTACGAACGGAGATCGGAATACATACCCTTGTAGACCGAAAGCGGGATTACGTTCCCGCACAAACGTTGTCGATGAAGACCGACGAAGCCGACCTCAAGGTCGTGTAGAGGAAGCAGACCTCCGAGTACCGCTAGCGCAGCACCTCGCAGGGCGTCACACACGTACGGCCTCCGAAGCTCCAGTCCAGGACGAGCAGCGGAAGACTTGGACCGGAACACCAGTAGCGCGGCAGCGGGCTATGGTGGAAGAGATCCCCCTCTCAACTCGGCGCAGCTCCAAAAAAGGGAATCACTGAATCGAGAGAGAATTAGGGAATTAATTAGTGAATTAAAAGGCTAGGGGTGCCCCTCTATATATAGGCTCCCAGGGGGGATCCAACCTCCTCACCAGGCAATGTGGGACTATCCCCACATGCCTGGTGCGGCCATGGCTGGTGCGCCGGCCCCCTGGTGGGCCTCTTGGCCCACTTGGGTCGGCCACCCAAGCCCCCACCGAATTCCCCTTGGGAAATTTTCCCTCTTGGGCCTTCTTTCGACCAGAAGGCCCATTTAGGGAAATCAGCCTAAATAAATTCGAAAATAAATATATAAAATCATATTTGCATATTAATTACACTAATTAATATCAAACATAATATATATAATTTATCCTAGCTCCGAAAACTCTTTCGGCGCTGCCCGATCTCCATCGGATCCCTCCCGGGACATTCCCGGTGATCTCTTTCCTTTCTGATTGTCTTGTCGAAACCCCTTAAGTGTGTTACCCTAGCGGTTCGATATAATAACATGTATGATCAAGACTCCTCTATGATCAACGACTAACTCATAGGCCTGGACCCCATGAATTAATCCATGTGATATAACGAATGACTTTCATCTATCAAAGCTGAACGCAAAGTCTTAAACCTTTTGCCATGGCGATACTTAGCATGTCCGAGCGTTGTTCCATAGATATCTCCATACCTAATCTCAACCTCGTTACCGATAACGCTATCTTCTACTCGTACATGATCTCATGTCTCCGTGACCTTGTCACATGCTTGCAAGCTCATTAGACATGATCTCACCGAGTGGGCCCGAGAGTATCTATCCTGCTATGCGGACTGGCAAATCCCGCTCTTGACTACTCGTCTCAACTACTCCTTTCCGATACCTAAAAGTATCACCGTTATTGTCATACTATATAAAATATGACGTTTGGTGCGATCAAAGTATCTTCCAGGAATAACAATAAGAGTTGATGTCCCGGCACAGGCGTAACGACTACGTCCTCCAAATCTGGGTATGTCCATCACATCGTTCTCCAACGATATGACTCCCATTACCGACCGGCGCCATGCCCCATGATCGGGAAACCTCGATCATCAATCGCGCAACGAAACTAGTCTTAATAGAGGCTACTAGGGACCTGGTTGTTTACACATCACACCCGCATTAATGTTTCCGCTTAATACTGTTATAGCATGACACAAAAAACCTATTATGAACAAATGAGATATGATAAAGAATACACTTTATTAATTGCCTCTAGGGCATACCTCCTTCAGTCTCCCACTTGCACTAGAGTACAAATTAATCTAGATTACAACTTGGTAAAAGCTTAACACCCATAGCTAACTGGTGTTTTTCATGCTTATCAAGCGGGAGAGGCTTCGTCAGCGGATCTGCCACATTCAGAACCGTATGCACTTTGCAAATCTTCACATCGCCTCCTTGTACGTACTGACGTATCACATGGAAGCGTCAGAGAATGTGTTTGGCGGTGGAGTGAGACTTTGGCTCCTTGGCGTTTCCAATGGCACCTGTATTGTCGCAGAAGAGGATCACGGGGTTTTGCACGCTCGGGAACACTCCAAGTTCGATGACGAACTTCCTCAGCCACACAGCTTCATTCGCGGCTTCGCAAGCAGCAATGTACTCCGACTCCATTGTATATTGTGCGACAATGGGTTGCTTCCCACTTCTCCAGCACACGGCGCCTCCATTCACCTTGAACACATAACTTGTCTGTGACTTAGAGTAATCGAGGTCTGAGCAGAAACTTGCATCCACGTAACCAGTTACGCCAAGTTCTTCATCGCAGCCCCCATACACAAGGAACATTTCCTTTGTCTTATTGAGATACTTAAGAATGCTCTTAACAGCTATCGAATGCGGCATTTCAGGATTACTCTAGAACCGGCTTATCAAACTTAGAGCTAATGCCACATCCGGTCTAGTACTCAACATTGCATACATGATCGATCCTATGGCTGAAGCATAAGGATGTTTAGTCATATCGGCCTTATCCAGTTCCGTTACCGGACACTGTGCCTTCCGCAATATCTTATTCCTTATAACCGGCAGAGAACCCTTCTTTGTCTTCTCCATACAGAAACGATTCAGTATTTTATCAAGATAAGTACTCTGACTCAACGCTAATAGGCGCCTTGATCTATCACGATAGATTTTTATGCCTAAGACGTATGCAGCTTCTCCTAAGTCCTTCATGGAAAATTTACTGTTTAAATATTCCTTCACGCTATTCAGAAGTTCCACATCATTCCCAATCAGCAATATGGCATCTACATATAGTGCTAAGAACACAACCGAGCTCCCACTCATTTTCTTGTAAATGCAAGTCTCTTCCAAATTTTGGATAAATCCAAAACCTTTAATTACCTCATCAAAACGAAGATTCCAGCTCCGAGATGCCAGCTTCAATCCATAGATGGATCGCTGAAGCTTGCATACCTTGTTAGCATTCCCTGGATCGACAAAACCTTCCGGTTGTATCATGTACAACTCTTCCTTAATGTTCCATTTAGTAAGGCTGTTTTGACGTCCATCTGCCAGATTTCATACTCATAATAGACAGCTATTGCTAACAAAACTGCTAACAAAATCCGAATAGACTTAAGCATCGCTACCGGTGAAAAAGTTTCATCGTAGTCAATCCCAAGAACTTGTCGGAAACCTTTTGCGACAAGCCGAGCTTTTTAGACGGTCACATTATCATCAACATCAGTCTTCTTCTTAAAGATCCATTTATTCTCGACGACCTTGCGCCCTTCGAAAATATCCATCAAAGTCCACACTTTGTTATCATACATGGATCCTATTTCGGATTTCATGGCTTCAAGCCATTTCTCGGACTCTAGACTCGCCATCGCCTCCTTGTAGTTCGTAGGTTCGTCTTGCTCAACTAACATGACGGTGCAAACCATGTTGCCATACCATTCTGGTGCGATCCGAGATCTACCAGACCTACGAGGTAGAATACCTTCCTCGACAGTTTCTCCCACTCCTTCCACGGAGGACGTTTCCGGAATTGCTTCCGTTGCGCCACTCGGAATCTCGAGTTCAGGATCAACGATCTCATCGAGGTCTACCTTCGTCCCACTTACTCCTTTCGCGAGAAACTCCTTCTCTAGAAAGGTACCGGTCTTCGCGACAAAAGTTTTGCCCTCAGCTTGGTTGTAGAAGGTGTACCCAACGGTTTCCCACAGATATCCTACAAAGACGACTTTCTCCGACTTTGGTTTGAGTTTGTCGGGCTGTAGTTTCTTAACGTACGCCTCACAACCCAAACCTTCAGAAACGATAACTTAGGCTTTTGGCCATACCATAATTCATACGGTGTCGTTTCAACGGACTTGGACGGAGCCCTATTTAAAATGAATGCGGTTGTTTCTAACGCATAACCCCAGAAGGACACTGGCAAATCGGTAAGAGACATCATAGATCAAACACTATCCAGTAGAGTACGCTCGGACACGCCGTTACGCTGCGGTGTTCCGGCTGGCGTAAGTTGGGGTACTATGCCACAACTCTTCAGATGTGTGCCAAACTCAAAACTCAAGTACACGCCACCACGATCGGATCGGAGGTGCTTGATTTTCTTATTAAGCTGATTCTCAACTTCACTTTGAATTCTTTGAACTTTTCAAAAGTTTCAGACTTGTGTTTCATCAAGTAGATATAACTGTATCTACTCAAGTCATCAGTGAAGGTGACGAAGTAACGACCATTGCGTGTCGAAACGCTCATCGGTCCACATACATCTGTATGTATGATCCCCAATAAATCCGAAGCCCGTTCAATGAAACCTTTGAACGGTGTCTTGGTCATTTTGCCCATAAGGCATGGTTCGCATGTATCGAGTGATCCGAAATCTAACGAGTCCAAAAGTCCATCGGAGTGGAGTTGCTTCATGCGCTTTACACCAATATGACCAAGACGGCAATGCCACATATACATGGCGGTATCATCACTACACTTAATCCGTTTGGCTTCTATGTTATGGATGTGAGTACTACGATCCGAGATTCAACAAGAATAAACCATTATTCTCGAGAGCATCAACATAAAAGAAATCATTCATTTAAATAGCACAACTGCTTGATACTGATTTAAATGAATAACCGTCTTGTAATAGGCAAGACCCACTTATAATGTTTACACTCAAGGATGGCACAAAATAACACTTATTTAAAACCAAAACTAATTCCGATGGTAGATGTAGAGGGAGCGTGCCGACAGCCACCACGTCGACTCTCGATCCGTTGCCGACGCGCATCGTCACCTCATCCTTCGCCAGCCGCCGTCTATTCCGTAACTCCTCCTGAGAGTTACATATATGAGTAACAGAACCAGTATCAAATACCCACGTGTTTCTCCGGGCGGATGTAAGGTACACATCTATAACATGTATATCAAATATACCTTGCTCTTTGTCGACCGTCTTGCCATACTTCCTATCCTCCAGGTACTTGGGGCAGTTGCGCTTCCAGTGACCTTTCCCTTTGCAGTAGAAGCACTCCACGCTAGCTCTGGGACCAGATCTGTTAGTCTTGGGCTTGGCACTCATCTTGCCTTCCCTCCTGAACTTCCAGCTCTGCTTTCCCTTGCCACCGAATTTCTTAAAATCGACGGTCTTGCTGACCATCAACAGTGTGTGCTCCTTCTTAATCTCCACCTCAGCAGTCTTGAGCATCACGAACACTTCACCCAGGGACTTAGCCATGCCCTGCATGTTGTAGTTCATGACGAAGCCTTTATAGCTAGGGGGCAATGATTGCAACACCCTGTCAATCGCCAGCTCATCGGGAATCTTGCATTCCAGAGCATTCAGGCGTTGAACGTAGCCAGACATCTTGACCACATGCTCGCTCACACTGCTATGCTCTTCCATCTTGGCCGAGAAGAAAAGCTCAGAAGCTTCATATATCTCAGCCTTAGCCTGCGGCGCGAAGACAACCTTCAGATCAGAAATAATCTCGAAGGCGCTCATCTTCTCGAAGCGCTTCTGCAGGTCAGCTTCCATGGCGTAGAGCATGCCACTCTGGACAAAGGCAGAATCCTCCGATCTGGTCTGGAAGACCTTCTTCTCATCCTCAGAGGCTTCATCTATTGGAGGGTCACCTATGGCGGCCTCAATGACGTAGGCCACCCTATGGGGAGTGAGGAGGATCCTCAGGTTGCGGAACCAGGCCATGAAGTTTGACCCATTGGTCTTAAGTTTTTTTTTCTCAAGGAACAGACCTAGGTTAAACGAGGAGCGAGACATCTACAATGGAATTTGCAACAACATAAGACTTTGTTCATAATAATTTTGATTTATAGTATTTTTTAGAAAATAACTAACATAACTCCCACTCAAACGAACATCCCTCCTGGTCGTTTAAGCGATTACCCGGCCCCCATCCATTGCACCACCCCTCATCATCAGAGCCGGCGGCACAACTTCAAGAGTAGACAAAAGTCCGCCACACAAATTTTATGACTCGTGCTCGACCTTTCGGTCTCGCTGTTCCGAGGCCATATTTCTGAATATGCTAGGCTCGCCACCAAAAAACCTCCACGCTAACGCTTGTGCAACATGTCTTACACCCACTGTATGCGAACGGCAAGATGTCTGACACCCGATCATCACGGCCTGCCTCATAACGTAGAACTTTCTTGGTGGTGCGCGTTGGAGGGAGAACACTATTGGTATTTTGAAGGGATCATCTTATATAGCTACCGCCGTGTAACTAATATATAATATATATACAATCACACAATAAAAGATGCACACAAAACATCAAATGTAATGCAATGTGATATAGTCCATTGCGCCATGGTCTTCTTGGCGCCCGCAGTTTAAAAACAATTTAATAAACCTACCTTGACGATATCACATAGCCCCTGCAAAATAAACTTAGACGCTCCTACTTTATCTTTTGCATATTTTACATGGCTTGGGGCTTTCATAAATAGAACCGCTTCATACCTACGAACCTTATGACCACAACAACGATCAAATAATTGCATGTTTAAGCATCTCTTTCGGGCCCTCCATTGAAAATGCGAAGACCAACTAAAGAGAGAGAAACTGACACCCGCCAGCCACAGATACGGTACAAGCCGTATGTCAGTAGTTGAACCAGTCTCGCGTAAGCGCACGCGTAAAGTCGGTCCGGGCCGCTTCATCAACTCAATGCCGCTGGAAAACACAAGTGCACGCTAGAGGATAGCAAATAACAGGAACGGTGCTCCCGTGTAGAACACGGGTTCTAACAGCGTACATCTATATCTACGATAGATCGGCTCTGATACCACTGAAGGGGATCGTGTGCAGAAAACAAAAAATTTCCTACCAACGATATCCTAAAAGCATGCCAAGATATATTCTATGCAGATATAGTAGTACGAACGGAGATCGGAATACATACCCTTGTAGACCGAAAACGGGATTACGTTCCCGCACAAACGTTGTCGATGAAGACCGACGAAGCCGACCTCAAGGTCGTGTAGAGGAAGCAGACCTCCGAGTACCGCTAGCGCAGCACCTCGCAGGGCGTCACACACGTACGGTGGAGACGACGGCCTCCGAAGCTCCAGTCCAAGACGAGCAGCGGAAGACTTGGACCGGAACACCAGTAGCGCTGCAGCGGGCTATGGTGGAAGAGATCCCCCTCTCAACTCGGCGCAACTCCAACAAAGGGAATCACGAAATCGAGAGAGAATTAGGGAATTAATTAGTGAATTAAAAGGCCAGTGGTGCCCCTCTATATATAGGCTCCCAGGGGGGAGCCAACCTCCTCACCAGGCAATGTGGGACTATCCCCACATGCCTGGTGTGGCCATGGCTGGTGCGTCGGCCCCCTGGTGGGCCTCTTGGCCCACCTGGGTCGGCCACCCAAGGCCCCACCGAATTCCCCTTGGGAATTTTCCCCTCTTGGGCCTCCTTTTGACCAGAAGGCCCATTTAGGGAAATCAGCCTAAATAAATTCGAAAATAAATATATAAAATCATATTTGCATATTAATTACACTAATTAATATCAAATATAATATATATATAATTTATCCTAGCTCCGAAAACTCTTTCGGCGCTGCCCGATCTCCATCGGACCCCTCCCGGGACATTCCTGGTGATCTCTTTCCTTTCCGGTTGTCTTGTCGAAACCCTTTAAGTGTGTTACCCTAGCGGTTCGATATAATAACAGGTATGATCAAGACTCCTATATGATCAATGACTAACTCGTAGTACTGGACCCCATGAATTAATCCCTGTGATATAACGAATGACTTTCATCTATCAAATCTGAACACAAAGTCTTAAACCTTTTGCCATGGCGATACTTAGCGTGTCCGAGCGTTTTTCCATAGATATCTCCATACCTAATCTCAACCTCGTTACCGATAATGCTATCTTCTACTCGTCCATGATCTCATGTCTCCGTGATCTAGTCACATGCTTGCAAGCTCATTAGACATGATCTCACCGAGTGGGTCCGAGAGTATCTATCCTGCTATGCGGACTGGAAAATCCCGCTCTTGACCCCTCGTCTCAACTACTCCTTTCCGATACCCAAAAGTATCACCGTTATTTTCATACTATATAAGATACGACATTTGGTGCGATCAAAATATCTTCCAGGAATAACAATAAGAGTTGATCTCACGGTCAAAGGCGTAACGACTACGTCCTCCAAATCTGGTTATGTCCATCACATCGTTCTCCAACGATATGACTCCCATTGCTGACCGGCGCCATGCCCCATGATCGGGAAACCTCGATCATCAATCGCGCAACGAAACTAGTCTTAGTAGAGGCTACTAGGGACATGGTTGTTTACGCATCACACCCGTATTAATGTTTCCGCTTAATATGGTTATAGCATGACACAAAAACCTATTATGAACAAACGAGATATGATAAAGAATACACTTTATTAATTGCCTCTAGGGCATATCTCTTTCAGTGTGGACTGAGACAACCATGTGTTCGGGAGTACCTTGCCCTTTTGAAAGGAATAAAAAGGTCGACTGCGTGGGGAAGGGAGTGGGGATAGACTACTAAAAATTTAATATTTTCTCAGAGATTTAGGGACCAACACAAATAAATTGTCGAGATAATTCAATAAGGTGAACAACCTATATGACAAAATATATTAACTAACATAGTCAAGATAATAATGCTAGAAAAAAGTACGTAAATGGTTGAGAAATTTCTCACACGAGGTAACTTAAGGGTGGAATGACACTATTATTTTTTTACAAAAAATGACACTGTTATTTGCATATTATTAGATTAAATCTAGATTGGAATATTGTTGATGTGTTTCGTAAATAGGTGATCTGAACCCATTCTATCAATTCCATTCTTAGAACCAAAAAAGAATGGAACCGTTCCATGACAATTGTTTAGTCCAAACCAAACATAAGAAAATGGAATGGAATGAAACGGTTCCATTCCGTTCCACCCCGTTCCAAAACCAAACACATCCTAAGTCTCCGTCTAAGAAGTATGGAGGCATAAGTGCTCCCCAATACTCAAATGGCTCACCTTATTTCTCTAGATCCTCCAACAAAGTGGATTGTTTCGATCCACTGTATTGCGTCCATGAAGGTGACAACTGAATCTTTGCAAACATATGATTGGGAACAATCTTCACAACTGAATTGAAGGTTCCCAATAATTTCCTAGAGCCAAGGCGAGGCCACCAGGCAGGCTTTAACAGGCTTGGGTCTGCCCTGCCAAAATGCAAAAAAAAAAATTACTACTACTCGTCTGCAGCTAAAGGCCCATTAGAAGTTAGAGCACATCCATCTTCCATCTCGTTGCGTATAGGGAACAAAGAGCACAGAGCAGAGCACACGGGCCAAGCGGAGAGACGAGGCAGGCAGGCAGCTGACCACGACCGGCGACGGCGAGCCGGAGACCTAGGCGGCGAGCCGGCAAGCCGGCGACCGCGTCGGAGCGCCGCACACCCGCATCCTTCCGGCCACACCCGCCCGGCCGCGCGCCCCCATCCAGCCGCGCCGGCGCCGCCAAACCCTAGCGCCTCCAACGTCCAGGCTCCAGCGGTCCAGCTCCAACGCCGTCCTCTTCCTCCACGTCCACCGGTCGCCTGCGCTTTGAGCTCGTCCGCTTCAGTTCCCCGACGAGCAGCAGGCAGCAGCCGGCGAGATTGGGTTTCAGTGGTATTTGTCCTCCAATTCTCATATTACTTTGCTATCTATTGCAAATTTGTAGTTCTATACTAGCTAGCTCCAGTAAATTTATCTATGTGTTGTAATATATTTTCAGATTTGTTAAAATGAAGAGAAAGCATGTGACCATTCGTAGATATTTTACACCTAATTCCGCTGGGCATATTGAACCTGAATCTCAACCTGAGCATGTTGAACCTCAAGCTGAACCTGAGCATGTTGAAATTGTTGGGAGCAATGCCACCAGGTCCACCACATTTGATGAGAGTACAAACCAACCAAGTCAGCTTATTCAAGAATTTCATCCAAGTGAAATTATTCATGATCCAGGACTTAGAATACCAATAGATGATTATGCCCCTGAAATTAGAAGTGATGTGAGAAGAGCTTATTTGTTGAATGGGTGAAACAAGGCTGTAGGGCATAAATTCAAGAAGACAGAAGATGGAACTACATGGAGATCATTTCAAGCTCACTGGTTGGATAAATTTGATTGGTTGGAATACAGTGTGGAAAAGGAGGCAGCCTTTTGTTTCTATTGCTATCTTTTCAAGAAACCATCACATGCTTGCAGGTTGGGAAATGATGTTTTTACACTTGGTGGTTACACTCGTTGGAAAACAGGTCTAGATAATTTTAAAAAGCATGTAGGTGGTCTATCTAGTCGCCACAACATGGCTAGGGATGATTGTGATGATTTCAACAATCAACGAACAAGTGTGGCTACCAAATTTCGTGTGTACAGCAAGGAGTCTGAGATATTATATAAAATCCGTCTAACTGCATCATTAGATTGTGCAAGGTATCTCATAGCACAAGGGGAAGCTTTTCGTGGGCATGATGAATCCTCCACTTCCATCAACAAGGGCAATTTCTTGGAGTTATTGGACTGGTACAAGAACAAGAAGGATGATGTGAAGGAGGCATTTGATAAGGGGCAAGGAAATGCACAAATGATTTGTTCGGACATCCAAAAGGACCTTGCTGCATGTTGTGCAATAGAGGTGACCAAGGTTATTAAGGATGCCATTGGAGATAAGAAGTTCTCAATTCTTATTGATGAGGCTAGAGATTGCTCAATAAAGGAGCAAATGGCAGTGATTGTGAGGTAATGCATACCATGGTTTGTCTTGTTTTATAGTACTATACTAACATATTGTACATGTTCACTTGTTGTTTACTAATCTGGTTACTCTCTTGATGCATGAAGATTTGTAGATGATCATGGGTTGCTACAAGAGAGATTTCTTATGATTAAGCACATCACAGATTGTACATCTGCTGGAATTAAAGAAGCTTTCCTTGCTGTGTTGGATTATCATGATTTGCCAATTTGTAGGCTACGTGGACAGGGCTATGATGGGGCTTCTAACATGAGAGGAGAATTCAATGGTTTGCAAAAATTGGTTAGAGATGAAGCTCCATATGCATTCTATGTTCATTGCTTTGCTCACCAATTGCAGTCACTGTTGCTCAATGTAGTCCTGCTATTGCTAATTTCTTCAACATTATTCCCTTGATAGTGACTCAAGTTGGTTCATCTTGCAAGAGAAAAGATGCATTACTTGCAAAACACCATGATGAATTGTTAGAGTTGTTGGAGAATGGGATGATTTCAGCTGGAACCGGGCTGCATCAAGAGTCTAGCATAACAAGACCAGGAGACACTCGGTGGGGCTCACACTTGAGAACCTTGCTTCGCATATTCACAATGTGGAAGGCTGTGGTGGGTGTTCTAGGAATTATAGTGATTGATGCTCGGGAACACACATGTCAAGGTGGGGCTTTTGGTTTGCTTATTAAGATGCAATGCTTCGAATTTGTGTTCATCATGTTGCTCTTAATAAACATGTTAAACACCACAAATCAGCTCTCACTAGCTTTGCAAAGGAAGAATCAAAATATCGTTGAAGCTGTGCGTTTGGTCTTGGATGTGAAAGAGAGTTTGCAAGAGATGAGGGACAATGGGTTGGATTCTTTATTCAGCCAAGTCAAGAGCTTTTGTGAGAAACATGATATTGAAGTGCCAAATATGGATGATCATGTTGGAGCTTTGGGTCAAACGGTTCGCACCACCAAGAACACGACGACTCAACTCCACTATTACAAGGTTAGCATATTCAGTGTTGCCATTGATGCAACTCTCGCTGAAATGAATCACCGATTCAATGAAGTTTCCACCGAGTTGCTTGAGTGTATGGCATGTCTTAGTCCAGCAAACAACTTCTCAAAGTTTGATGTTGAGAAACTTATTCGGCTTGCTGAAATTTATGCTGAGGACTTCACAGAAGCGGACAGGTTGTTGCTAAGAATTGACCTCCCAAGATTTCTTATGAACATTAGGAGAAGTGCATAATTTAATGGATGTCAAAATCTGTCCATACTTGCTCAGTTGATGGTTGAAACAACAAAACACACAACTTTCCCATTGGTGTATCGTCTCATTGAGTTGGCTCTCATTCTTCCAGTGGCAACTGCATCAGTTGAACGTATATTTTCAGCAATGAAGATCATTAAGACAGATTTACGCAATAAGTTGTCCGATGAATGGCTAAATGATTTAATGGTGTGCTATTGTGAGAAAGAGATATTCAGAAGCATTCATGATGATCAGATCATTATACAGTTTCAGAAATTGAGGGATCGTCGAGGACATTTGCCGCGTGAGTATAATGTGATTTCTTAGAGGTACATGTCTGTTTACTATTTTTATTAGAGAACTCACTTTGTCCTTTTGTTGTTGCTTCTCTAGTACTAGATGTATTAGCGTGTGATTTGTATGCTTTAACTTGAAAATTGTGATATTTTGTCTTAAATAATTTTATGTTAGTCGTTTAGGTAGTCATTGTCAATTTTCAGCCCCCCCTACAAATAATTCCTAGACTCGCCGTTGCCTAGAGCTATACACCACCAAGATTAAGTTTCAAAATATCTACCGTCTTGGATTCCCAAACAATAAAGGGAAACCGGATCCACAAAAGGTTAGAGCGACAAAGTCATATCGGTTTGGTATAATCATACATCTTCTCCACCAAATTCCAAAGTATATTAAATATTGGGGGCTTGGAAAGTATATCAAGAAGCTTTTTTTGGAAGAGGAAAGAGTGCAAGTAGTTCACTTCCAAATTGGGAAGAATGTAATTATATATGCGGCCACGGGATCCAACCGTTACCCCAGTCCGTGCCAGTTCAGATCAGTATGGCCACTAGCTAGACTAATTTGCCGGTTCAAGATCAGGTAGGTTGGCACGGTCACTGCGTCCCAGTAAATATACCCACATGTGCCTGTTTAATTTAATTGGGTTTTCACTTCGAGTCCATTTATAAAACACGTGCTAAGTGGGCTTCCATCTTTCCCAATCAAACCCACCTAATAACCCGAGTTGACCATGCCATCGACACGTGACTTCCTTGTGGAGTTAGAGGTGGATGCGGGAAGTCGACGACCTGAGCACCTCGAGCTGCCCGCCAATTCTTGTGCCAATTCGTCGGATGCCTGCTTCCACTGCTGCCCCATTGTGGCTTTCATCATGATGTCGCTGCTGAGGGTTGGAGAAAGGATCGGCCAGGGAGGACGATGGAATGCCACGACGGCATAGTTTCGGTAGGCATGGAGGGAGGGCTCGCCGCCATCGCTAGGAGGAAGGGTGTGGTGACGACATTGGAGCCTCACGGCGGTCTGTCCTCAAATAAGAAAAGAGTCTGCACTTTCTAGCTAGTGAGGACTCTGCAGCCAGGTGAGAACTCCATGGCCAGCTGCATTTGAACGAAACACTTCCATTTTCCCGCCGTACATGGTGACGATGTTAGACTAGATGCGCATCGACACGATGACCCAAGGTCTGCATAGGGGCTGGTTGCCTGGTTGGCGGCTGAGGTGCTGGGTCAGGAATCGGGAGCCGGCTCCGTGAGTGTCCGAGAAGGGGAACATGGCAGGCAGGATGGCGCGGCGGCCGGCCGTGGAGTATTTTTCCTTGCATGCCGCCTGCCGGCCGACGCCATCACCATGTTGGTCGCGAGCAGCGAGGTAGCCTATCGGGCACACCGTGATTGTCTGCCCAAGTTCTATTGTTGCTATCCCTGTTTAAAAAAAAGTCCTATTGTTGCTCTTGGGTGTCCACTTACAGAGACTTAAGCGGATCTGGGCTGGCGGCGTCGTGGGTTGTCAATGTCCACTTACAGGCCTAGATCGAAGCAGGGGATCAGTAAGGCCCGAAGGGATGATCCCAAACCGTAAGAAAGTTTGTTCTCCATCTCTCGTTGGCGCTTACACTCTAACTGACACGTAAGTACGTATTTACATGTGTAACCTAGAGAAGCAGATCGTTGACGAGCTCACGCACCAGCTCGTCGATCACCAGGCCAGACACCAACACACTGATCTCCTCGTCGACCACATGAGACGACCACCGTTGGCCCCGGTGAATCTCTGACACGAAGTCCTCCCGGCCGCACAGCACCTCCTTCAGTCCCCATCGAGCCCCCGTGCCTTGGATCCAATCCTCGGCCAGCTTCATCACCGCCGCTTGATCACAGTTTCCCGTCGTGCTGACCCCTCGTGTCTCAGCGAAGAAGTCGAGCAGGAGCCGCTGGGAAGAAGCGTCGACCGCCGCCGAGAAGAAGGTTCTCGTTAGTTGCCCAATGAAGCTGTGCTCGTCGGGATATTGACGTACGTCGTCGACGCTGATCAGGTGACCCAACTGGAGTGACGGTGCTTCTGCGACGTCGGAGTCGGTGCGGCAGTGCTGTACCGGGACGCTGCTGAGGCCATCATCGGGCTCCGAGGCGGCGGCGAAACGCTCGCCAAGATCCACGGCGGCGATGCTCCTGGACCGTCGGATTTTGTGCTTGAGCTGTATGTTTCTCCCTGCACCACGTACGACGAAGGAAAAATGTCAAACAACCTAGGGTCAGGTAACCCAGAAATCACTCGATCCGTTGCCTTTGCCCGACCGTCACTGGTCCAGTAGGTCCTGTAATCGATGCGTGCAGTTTGCCCTTTCGGCCGGTCGCATGGACACACCCACATGAGCAGAGCAGCAGAATAATGGAGAAGGCACGCAGTGACGCAGACGACTTACTCTGGCGTAGCTGCGCGAGGCTGTCGCTGAAGGAAGGCGAGCACGTGCTCCCGCCGTCGTCCTCGTCGTCGTGGAAGGGAAAGTCCATGACGGCCACCGGGCTAAGCTGCTCCTTGTCGTCCGATTCCGAGCCGGAGCCGGAGACGTTCCTTGCGTCCGCCGGTGACCCCATCTTCATCATGATCATCGGCTGCCGTAGAAATGGCACCCCAGTTAGCTACCGTTGGTTAAGGTAAAAAGAGGACATGTACGGGTCACGGGAGAAGCGTGCATGCCGGCCGGGATGAGACG
This sequence comes from Poa annua, assembly GCA_026929855.1. NCBI lineage: Eukaryota > Viridiplantae > Streptophyta > Magnoliopsida > Poales > Poaceae > Poa > Poa annua. The sequence continues at coordinate 68,268,318 of CM049431.1, read as the reverse complement.
AACGCCTCCGGCTTCCCCGGTGGCTCTCTGCTAGCTGGCTCATGTCGATCTCAACTCTTTCCCAAGAGACAAGTGGCAATGGAACAAAGTAATTAAACACGCGCGGCGCATATGCCACCGTCGTCGAGCTAGCGCTATCATCGCCGACAAAGATCATACTTACTTAATTTGGGCACATGCGCCGGTTGCACACGGAGACAAGGCCCGGTACGGCTACGTGGTTGGTACACGCGCGCGTACCTGCAGCGAAATACTAATGCAGAGAAAATCGGACGGAGCATACAGTATCTATCTTGTCTAGGGGCTCACTCCATCACTTAACAAGTAATATAAGCTCCAAATGTACCTACCCCTTCCCTTCTAAATTAAATTAGTTTAATTTGTCTACATATGTATACATCTAAACATGTTATAGATATATCTACATTTAGATAAATTAAGTCATCTAATTTAAAACAGAGTGAGTAAGTATTTATAAGTAGTGCATAGCTATAGACTTCATCATAAGAGTACTCCCAATTCAGAACAATATATCCAGCTGGAGAAAATGTCAGCAGCTGACCTTAGCATGACTACCTTGTAAAAAAAAATGGTACTCTCTCCGTCCACAAATAAGAGTCTCAAGTTTGTTAAAAAGAAGATGTATCTAGATATGATTTTGTCTGGATACATCTATTTTTTAATAAACTTAAGACATTTGTTTTGGGACGGAGGGAGTACAATGTACTTACCATAGGAGTAGACCGTTCTTTTCAATCAATCAACCAACCAGTCGTCGCAACTCGGCCGGTAACGCACGGCCGCATGAACTTACGCTACGTACATATAGGACTACGTACTGTTGTTGCTTGCCTACGCTATAGTATCAATGTACTGTAAGTAGTAGTGGTAGCTTCCATACATCGGATACTCGTACTCCTACTACATATGCATGCAGATACTGCCAACGAGCTTTGGTTTGCCGAAATGAATACGTAGGGTTCATTCCATCATCCATGGCAATCCAGAGCTTATGCAACGAACCGAATAAAGCCGGTGCGCCCGCAACCGAAAAATGCCCAATTGTTCAACCATCATTAATAGCAGCAGCTGGTTAGCAAAATTATTACTCCAAATTTATGTTCGTTGGGCAACCGATCCACTACCCCTCGATCGGTGACCACAGCCCTGAGCTCTCACACAACTGAAGTACGTACGTCGGCCATGCAGCGGTAGCGAACAAGAATAAACATGCATGCCCGGCAGCCAGCGGAAATCTCTAGCAATAGTTCACGCTATATATACTCCGTTTTATTTTTCATCAACTTAGTAGCAGTACCTTTTTGCTCTCCTTTTTCGGAACCAACCTAACAGTACTTGGGACGACCGAACTACTGGTGCAGAACTTTTGACTTGAGAAGGGAGCACTGGCAACCAGTGCACACCGTACGTTCTGGTTCTGCTAACCATAACTCCTAATCCAAGACGCAAAGCTCGTTTCTCAAAGCAGTACGTACTTAAATTCGTGGATTTGTATACTAATGTGCGTACTACGACAAACTTTATTATATAGGAGCACTAAGAACAATCGAGTTAGAGAAAATGTCAACAACCAAGGCCGGCCTAAAGATTCTTGGTACAATCTAGACCGTTCCCTTCCATCAATCAACCAGTCATCACAACTGAACCGGTAGCGTAGTCACGCTGGCCATGTAGTGGTATAGCAGCTTCCATGCATCGGATACTCGTATACGCTGAATGCATCCATGCAAGAAAGGCTGAAGCGTCGCGGATAGTAATAATGGCGGATACTGCCAACGTATACTCCGTACGTGCTTTGGTTTTGCGAAATGAATTGGTGGGCTTCATGTTTCACGGCAATCCAGAGCTTGCGGCGAATAATGGAACGAACCAACAAATAAAGCCGGTGCGCCGCAACCGAAATACAACGCCCAATTGTTCAGCCACGATTAATAGCAGCTGGTGAGCCAAATTATTATGTGCAAGAAATGGGTTAATTACCTCGGCGGCGGCGGTGGTGGTCCCGCCGGCGTGCAGGCTCTCCGCCGAGCATGCTGAGGAGGAGAAGTCGGACTCTGATTTCCTCTCGGCAGTCGCCGCCGATGACGACGACACGGACGACTGTACTGATGATGCCTCCGAGTCGTCGGAGCTGCAGCAGATGCTAGCGGCGGGAACCTCGTCGTGGCGCCTCCAGCTGAAGCTACCCCTGAGCCGGCGCGAGAGGCTCCTGATCGACAGCATGGGGCGCCGCAGGGAGTGTGACCGCCCAAAAACGCTGTGCCCCTCGGCGGCCACCTCCTGGCGCACCACCGGCAGCGGCACGGCGACGCAGAGGTGGCGCGGGTAGCAGCGGAAGCCGGCGGCGCTGCACGAGTCGCAGTCCAGCTCCAGGAGATCCTTCAGCCTCAGCGGCTTGGCAGCCATCGCCATTGCCCTCCTCGGAGATCTCACCTGAGCAGAGTGAAGCGAAGTTCGAACACACTGGTCGAGTCACTCAGTGAGCTATCTCGGTGGCCGGCGACTCTGCGTGTGCCGTGTAACTAGTGCGCTTAGCAGCTGTTAAGTACCGCACTGATTCGTACTTAGCTACGTGCGCCAGCGGCTTGCGTGGTAGCTTCGGCCGTCGGGTTGCTCGTGCGATGTGCGTATAGAAAATTGCGCGAGTTGAAGCTTGTTTTGGTGAGCAGGTGCAGGTGGAGGAGGGAGAGAGAGTGGCGCAAGGGTTTGCGTTCCCCCGCGCGTGGGCACGGGTTAAATACACGCACGGCTTGATCGGGGTGTGCAAGTTTTACTTAGGCCTGTCGTCAGGAGCTTGGCCCGAGCGATTCGTTGCTGAGTTCAACTCTTATTGATAGTGTTTCACCTCTATATATACCTCCTGTAAGTTGTCATTTTAGGATAAGATGAATAATTGTAAATCTCAAGTGTCTGAAACCTCACCCATTCATAGTTAAGATTCGTTGGCACTAGTGGTTTTTTTTGTTTTCCTCTTTGAAAGGGGTTTCCACGTTTAAATTTTGTGTTCCCGTTGTGTTGATCTTTCTTTTCGTTCATCGTTTCATACCTTGTCATTTATAACAACTTTGAAGGTAAACGTGTGTGTAGCTACTTTAGAGTAGCACCCTTGAAATTAGACTCGCGCCTTCCAACTTGCCATTTTAGGGTGCTGAAAAAATTGACCAGACACAACCGTACCCCACAATAGGATGGTTATTTAGATTTGCCTTTCTTTTAATCGTTCTCGCAATTGCAACAAAAGAAATGCCAACAATAAAACCAGGTACCAAAATACAAATAAATCAAGTTCGACCAATAGCATGCCCGACCAACAAAGTCTCGGCCAACAAAATGTCCATCCATCAAAATGCAACCAAAGTCCAGTCACATCAAGCAATCATCGAAAATGCATAATAATCATTCTTGGGTCTGGGCATTTGTCACCCTTTCTCCTCGGGAAAGCAAGCATATTGATCTAGGGTCATGGTTGTTGTATCGGGAAATGATCTTGACATCCTACAACTTGCACATCTCCTTGAGCTTTTGGCCTTGCACCCAAAGTAGGTGTGCCACCTTTTGTTTCTGTTCGTGCATTTTCACTTTGAGAGTCGAGAGTGATGAGAGCTCCTTTATGTACGAGGCGATTGACTTTTGAAGACCGGCAGTATATGATGTCGATTTCTTTAGCTCCTTTACTTTCTTGATCCCAATGATGTGGTAATAGTGCATCCTCATGGCTTAATTCGCCTAGTATTTGGGCGGGAGAGAGAAAGGATTCGTAGGCTCCTTTCCTACACATGTTGTCGCCGTCGTCCAGGTCGACCGATGGACACCACTGAGCAAAGATCTGCTTCATGGTGAACCCTCCGGCAGCTCCACTGGCCTCAACTTCATCGCCTTTGTCTCCACCTTGCGCGACGTGGACGCCTCCCTGAAAGATCGAGAGAATCCTAAACCCATACGAGGGGGTGAGGAACGTGAGGTTTGGGGTGACAGCGACACTAACGAGGAATGAGAGGTTTGCAACGACATGGCCGAATAAAAAACATATTTGATGACTAGGGCGACAATGTAGAGGAAGAGAAACAATTCGACACCCAACGTCTACCTCTAACATGTGGGACCCACCCGTCGGATGGCTTGTCCGGTCATTGTCTGGCACCTCTAAGTTGGCTCAAATGTATAAATCGACTCGAGGGTGCTAAATGTAACTAGGTCGAACCCGGACAAATTAGGGATGCCGCTGTGACCAATTTTCCTGTTCGTCGGCCCGAAATAAGCCTTTTGAAGGCCGCTTGAGTAAATGACACACACACACACCCACCGGAGATGGCTATGAGCCTAGTAGGAATTAGTTGTTGGTCCATGCTTTGGCTAGGCTACATGGATGGGCGTACGTTGGTACGTGAACCTCTGAACAATCTAGGACGGCCGATCAGTATCCAGTTCGATTATTGGGGTGGCCGTGTCTTGTACTCGACGGCACAATGATTTGGTAGGCCGCGATAACGTGCACATGTAGCGAACAGAGCGCAGGTACCGAATTATATACTCCGGTATACTTGTACAGATGCACGGCACGGGTGATATACTATACGAGTACAGTAGAGGTGACAAGCTGATCCAAACAATGTCCGAACTTCTGACGGGATGGATCAGATCAACGGTGATTTTTCAGACTCGAAAATGCTAGGCACTCTTGTCTGTAACTGTAGCTGTAAGCTAGCCTGCCTGCCGCGGTTGATAAAACTAAACCGAGAATCAACGATGTTTCGGCGCGGTTTCCACGGCCATTCCGGATCCGCCGCGAATCGAATCACAGACGATACCTCCCCTGCAGACTCTGTCACTCGTATGTACGGCCGGGGTCAAGTATAGTTGACCTGTACGCGTGGACGGATTATATTCGACTCTGTAGATATATGGAGATTCGCGCTCCAGCTGTGCACCGTGATGCTCTTTCGCCTCCTCTAACGCTGCTACGGGGGAACATTGCTCCACGGCTGTCTCCTCTTCTTCCCTGGTTTCGTCCGACTAGGACTAGCCATCACCGATTCACCGTGAACGTTAGCGATCAAAGAAAACTCAAACCGAATCGGCGGCATCGAGCGAGCGACTGATGAATTAGTTTTGGATCGCATCGCTTGAGCATCGCCACTACTCCTTGCCTCCTCTCCTCCAGGGCACAACAAGTACGGCTCACTGTAGGGTAAGCACTGAACTTGCAGTAATAACTTAGTAAATCTACTGCTTTGAGGAGCTAATTAACCATCTGTACGTGCGATCGCTGATCCTGCGAAATTATAATACGGCGAGATCAACGTTGTGACTACAGCTGTGACGTGGCTAAAATCACATGTACGGCTTTGACACGAAGCTGGGTTAATAATTCATCAGTTTCCCCGCGGATTCGTGTCGTTTTGGACAGGGCGATCGACGACACCCGGCCTGGGACAGCTACTTGTAAGTCGCCGCGTTGGTAACAGAATCTGAAATATAGGTGCTGCGGCTGGTTTAATCTATCTCATGTATCAAGCTCTTGTTTACATTATTTCTGTACCGTTGCCCACGATTTTGCGGTGATTACAGTAAGCTGTTTTGGAGCAAAGATGCTTCTTGGTTCGGGCGTTGCGCCTACGCCGCGTCTTAAAGTCACCAAGTTCTTTATTTGGGAGTGACTTAGCCTGAAACTACCAACAACAAAAAAATTCTTACTGTTAATTAAAGGAAGACAAACTATTTCCGGTGCTTCATATTGCTTGTCGGTAAATCATATGTATCTTGATATTTCTAGTGCTAAATACATTCAATTCAGCAACAGTTAATGGGTAAATTATTTGTCCAATAAAAAAATATAGTTGGATTCACCTTTAAAATAATTTTACGATGACATACTTTGGTGATATGTAACTCATGCCGCGTACGAGAAAAAATGATGGCGTGGTGGTGCTCTTGTCATTCTTTCTTGAGGCATCGCTCTTGGATGCAACACATAAGGCTTCCTCTAGGAGTTTCAGTTGATAACATAAAACTACCACTTTTAGTGATGATAGCATAAAACTACCAATTTAAGATTTCATAACCCACCACCTCTCAATTCTCTACCAAAGACCATGAGCAATTGTATTACAATTTCTACCCACTTTTGCATTGACACTCTGACGGTCAGAGGCTTTTTAAGTTTAAATTATGTGAGATCCTGACTCAGACCTTAATAGGATTGATAGAATACTCTTATCAACAAGTTACAACTTCTTTTCTGAAAGCTCATCTGAAAAAACTCAGAGGTTAAGCGTTCTTAGCCCAGAGCAATTTTATGATGGGTGGCTGATCGGGAAGTCCTTCTTGGGCGCGCACGAGTGAGGATAAAGTGCGCAGAAAAAACTAGTGTTTGATCTATAGTGCTAGTCTACACATTCTATAGAGCTGTCAGGGATGACAAGCAAGGTCTGGGGTGGGGCAGGGTGTTACATTTGGTATCAGAGCCAATCCTCGCGGTAACTCGGGTGTGTGCGGGTCAGTGTGCGGACATGTGATATGTGTCAGATGTGAGATACTGGCTCAGAGCTTAATATTATTGATATAATACTCATGTAAACAAGTTGCAACTTCTTTTCCAGCAGCTGCTCTGAAAAGAACTTCAAGGTTAAGCGTGCTTGGCCCGGAGCATTTTGATGATGGGTGACCGACCGGGAAGTCTTTCCCGGGTCGCACGAGTGAGAACAAAGTGCGTAGAAAATACCAGTGTTGACCTGTGGGGTCAGTTTGACCGGGAAGTCCATCCCGGGTGGGCACGAGTGAGGACAAAGTGCGAAGAAAAGATCTGTGTTGATCTGTGAGTTTAGTCTGGAAATCCTATTAAGCTGCCAGGGGTGACAGGCCCGGCCTGGGGTGGGAAGTTCTTCCCGGGTGCGCATAAGTGAGGACAAAGTGCGTACAAAAGACCATTATTGATCTGTGGGGCCAGTGTGGAAATACTAGAAAACTGCCAGGGGTGACAGGCCCGGCCAGGGGTGGGTCAGGGTGTTACATACGGTATCAGAGCCGACCCTCGCGGTAACTCGTGCGTGTGCGAGTCAGTGCGCAGACATGTGATATGTGTCGGTCCGGCATGGATGGGTGCCAAAGGGGGAGTTCCTAGCCTGGGGGCTGACTGACGAGGGCGTCAGTTTTCTAAGGGGGGAGGATGTGAGATCCTAGCTTTGGGCTTAATAGAATTGATAGAATACTCATATAAATAAGTTGCAACTTCTTTTCCGGAAACTCATCTGAAAAGAATTTCGAGGTTAAGCGTGTTTGCCCGGAGCGATTTAATGATGGGTGACCGATCGGGAATTCCTTTCCGGGTGCGCACGAGTGAGTATAAAGTGCGCAAAAAAGATCAGTGTTAATCTATGGGGCCAGTCCGGAGATCGTAAAGAGCTGTCAGGAGTGATAGAATACTCATATAAATAAGTTGCAACTTATTTTCCGGAAGCTCATCTGAAAAGAATTTTGAGGTTAAGCGTGTTTAGCCCGTAGCAATTTGATGATGGGTGACCGATCGGGAAGTTCTTTCCAGGTGCGCACGAGTGAGGACAAAGCGCACAAAAAAGATCAGTGTTAATATATAGGGCCAGTCTGAAAATCTTATAGAGCTGCCAGGAGTGACATCCCGGCCTGGGGTGGGCCGGGGTGTTACAAATTATTTTGCAATTAAACCCACCTCATACCTATTAGAATTTCCATCTCTGAAAGGCTCAATAATAGAAAGCAGTCTCATTCAATAATAATACTGGAAGCGGAATTTTAAATGGTAAGTCCAGTCCATACAAGCAGGTTAGTGCTTCTTCCATTCCAGACAATCAAAATTATGGAATGATTCCCCAAGATGAGCAGATCATGGTACCGTCATGGTCTCTGGAAATACCGCTTCCCAGGACCCTGTATTTATCTCCTTTAAGGAAGCAAGCATCTACATTCACTTTAACCAATCTTCGTCTGGTCTTGTCCAAACGACATGTTTTATCGTTGAGAAGTGCTCCTCAGCTTCTAAAGAAATTTTTGCATAAATTTTAAAGCATATCGATGGCTGTGATTAGAGACGGGGATTAGGGGTGTTAATCCCATATGGTTTGTACTCATTTACGTCACTTCTAGATCTCTTGTGAACCTAATTACAACTGTCAGCGCGTTTTAAAATTTCTGCAGAAAAACTTTGCATAAAGCACTAGAGCATTTTTATTTATCGTTTCAAGTTATGCACTCCGGATCTTCATAGTGTCAGCATCAAATCTAGAGCCCTTTCCCTACTTTCATCCAAAGTCTTCCCCGTCACTAGACCCTACAGAGTAGTTAACTAATTTTGGAAAACCTGCTCGAGTTACCTATTGAAGAACCATCTTTACCAAAATATCACATTCTCTTGGTGGTTCCATGCCTCCACCACATGAACATCAACTTACTTCTTATTACTTGATCAACACAATCCACTAACACAAGAACCCAGTTATTTTTTTCTAAAAAAAAATAACCCAGTTCTTTTCCGTGCACTTATAGTCATTCCCGAGTTTGTGACTCAGGGTGGGCATTCGGTTATAACCGAATTTTTGGTCTTTTATTTTCGGTCTTTTTAGAATTCGGTCAGTAAAAGTGAAGCACCGAAATTTACTCAAAATCTTGTAGGACCAAATATTTCGGGTACCCGAAAATTCGGTCTATATTTCGGTCATTTCGGGTATGACCGTATTGGAGATATACGACAGATAGCTCCAAAAGAAAGATGACATAAACAAAAAAAAATGGCACCATTTCGTCTATAATTTAGGCATAATTGAATGCACATAATCATATCAAACTGAGTCATAGATATATCATCCAGAGTAATCATAAAAGCCTCACGGGAGGACACACAAATCATAATCTCATGCCAAATCTGACATCCCACAATCACATGCACAAATATAATGGGTATTAAGACGTCTAGTGCACCATAATCTCACAAAAAGGCCAAATAATAAGTAGTGTTTCGAGTTTGAACAATAAAAACAAGTGCAGATGCGCTGACGCCGAGTTGCCGACGAAGTAGAACACGAAGCTTTCACTGTGAAGGGCTAAAGTCCATGCCCCTACCTGAAAGACAAATGTAAAAGGTAGTTCAGCCAATAGAACTATAGAAGTACACAACCAAATATGTTCAATGCATATAAGATAATAAACACAAGATAACATGAAGATTCTAGTTTAGAGATAGGCCTAACCTTTAGTTATTTTTAGAAGAAGATGTTGTTTGAGATTTTGCTGGGTGGTTGCTATCGATGGACCTGTATAAAAATTGTGAGATACACCACAAGTTTAACTAATGCAAGACTTTGATATAATGCAACAAACATACTTGGTAGACTTGGAAGTAGAAACTTGTTTTGCAGCTTGCTCATTTTCCTTTTCCTTTTCCTTCCCCTTTCCCCTAATTGTACCTTTCCCTTTTTCCTTGCCATACTCTTCAATTAGCTCTGAGATCAATTTAAACAACAAAGCACAATATGAATATCTACTGTACATAAATGTAAAATAGATAATACATAAGGAACATTTATCTATTTACCTTTCTCCAACTTAGCTAGTTCTTCATAGTCCTCTTCAACATTGAGATCCTAGCTTTGGGCTTAATAGAATTGATAAAATACTCATATAAATAATTTGCAACTTCTTTTCCGGAAACTCATCTGAAAAGAATTTCGAGGTTAATCGTGTTTGGCCCGGAGCGATTTAATGATGGGTGACCGATCGGGAATTCCTTTCCGGGTGCGCACGAGTGAGTATAAACTGCGCAAAAAAGATCAGTGTTAATCTGTGGGGCCAGTCCGGAGATCCTAAAGAGCTGTCAGGAGTGATAGAATACTCATATAAATAAGTTGCAACTTATTTCCGAAAGCTCATCTGAAAAGAATTTTGAGGTTAAGCGTGTTTAGCCCGTAGCAATTTGATGATGGGTGACCGATCGGGAAGTTCTTTCCAGGTGCGTACGAGTGAGGACAAAGCGCACAGAAAAGATCAGTGTTAATATATAGGGCCAGTCTGAAAATCTTATAGAGCTGCCAGGAGTGACATCCCGGCCTGGGGTGGGTCGGGGTGTTACAAATTATTTTGCAATTAAACCCACCTCATACCTATTAGAATTTCCATCTCTGAAAGGCTCAATAATAGAAAGCAGTCTCATTCAATAATAATACTGGAAGCGGAATTTTAAATGGTAAGTCCAGTCCATACAAGCATGTTAGTGCTTCTCCCATTCCAGGAAGCGGAATTTTAAATGGTATAAGTCCAGTCCATACAAGCAGGTTAGTGCTTCTTCCATTCCAGACAATCAAAATTATGGAATGATTCCCCAAGATGAGCAGATCATGGTACCGTCATGGTCTCTGAAAATACCGCTTCCCAAGACCCTGTATTTATCTCCTTTAAGGAAGCAAGCATGTACATTCACTTTAACCAATCTTCGTCTGGTCTTGTCCAAACGACATGTTTTATCGTTGAGAAGTGCTCCTCAGCTTCTAAAGAAATTTTTGCATAAATTTTAAAGCATATCGATGGCTGTGATTAGAGGCGGGATTAGGGGTGTTAATCCCATCTGGTTTGTACTCATTTACGTCACTTCTAGATCTCTTGTGAACCTAATTACAACTGTCAGCGCGTTTTAAAATTTCTGTAGAAAAACTTTACATAAAGCACTAGAGCATTTTTATTTATCGTTTCAAGTTATGCACTCCGGATCTTCATAGTGTCAGCATCAAATCTAGAGCCCTTTCCCTACTTTCATCCAAAGTCTTCCCCGTCACTAGACCCTACAGAGTAGTTAACTAATTTTGGAAAACCTGCTCGAGTTACCTATTGAAGAACCATCTTTACCAAAATATCACATTCTCTTGGTGGTTCCATGCCTCCACCACATGAACATCAACTTACTTCTTATTACTTGATCAACACAATCCAGTAACACAAGAACCCAGTTATTTTTTTCTAAAAAAAAAAGAACCCAGTTCTTTTCCGTACACGTATAGTCATTCCCGAGTTTGTGACCATATCAAGCTTCCCATTGAGCATGGTGGGCACCGACGGGGGAGCACCTACTTCACGCCGTCACGCGTTATGTGGAGCGAACGCAGCTCCGCGCACCCCCGGCAGACGCAAATGGGCCGGCCCATTTTGCTGATTCTGTGTATTGACCGCTCACGTTATTCGTTGATTCCATGTATTTGCTCCTCACGTTTCCAGATTCGCTGTTTTAGCAAATATTCGCTGCTTTTGGCTAGATTAATGTTTTTTGCATGATTGAAAATATTTTGAAAAGGCATACAAAAATGAAAGTATTATGTATATTAGAATAATATTGGGATCTTGCCTAATGTTGAAACTTCATATAAAAGAGCCGTTAAGAATTTTTTTGAATTGATCGATTGTCTAAAATTTATTTGTTCAACGAAAAAAGTTTAAACGGTTATTGGAACGATTTTGAAATACATGTTTAACGGGATTTGGTAACCTAATGAACGGGCAATTTTTGAAAAGAACCGTTGAACATAATTTGGTATTAAATGATTTTCTGCAAACTATTATTGAAAACATAACTTGGTTTTAACGAATTTTGGATAACTTTTAAAAGCATGTTTAATTGTATTTGGTAACCTGCTAAACGTAATTTGGTTTTGAACAATTTTCTAAATATCGTTTAACATAATTTGGTATTGAACGATTTTTTAAAATACTATGTTGAACGGAAACTTAGTTTAAACGGATTTTGGAATGATTTTTGAAAAAACATGTTAAACGTATTTTGGTCTTGAACGATTTCTGAAAGACCCGTTGAAAATAATTTGGTATTACACAATTTTGTAAAACTCCGTTGAATAGAAACGTGGTTTAAAAGATTTTGGACCAACTTTTGAAAAACATGTTGAAGGATTTTTGAAAAACATGTTGAACGTAATTTGGTCTTAAACGATTTTGGAAAGACCCGTTTAACATAATTGATATTGAACGGTTTTGTAATACTCCATTGAAATGAAACTTGGTTTAAACGGATTTTGGAACGATTTTTGAAAAATAGCTTGAACGTATTTTGGTCTTGACCAATTTTTAAAGACACATTGAACATAATTTGGGATTGAGCGAAAACTCCGCTGAATAGAAACTTGGTTTAAAAGGATTTTGGAATGGATTTTGATATTTTTGGTTGAACGTAATTTGGTCTTGAACAATTTTAAAAATGAAAAGAAAAGTCCGATGAACGAAATAAAATTTTGAACTATTTGAAAGAAGGAAACAAAAAAAGGTCTATCAGCGGAAAATATTTTTCAGCATTTTCTATAAGTGAACATAAAAAACTATGTGAATGGAAACTTTTTTTTTAGATTTTAAAATGAACAGAAAAATAGCGTTGAACAAAAAATAAATTTTGGGCGATATTAAAAGTGAGCAGAAAAGGTCCGTTGAATGAAATCGATTTTAGAAAAGTGAACCAAAAAGTGTATGAACATATTTTTTTACGATTTTTAAAAACTAAACAGAAAAATCTCTATGACCAAATATTATATTAGAATGACTTTTAAAATATAAACAATTATTAAATATGAACTTTGCAAAATTTTCTTTTTCAAATAAATAAATAAATAAAAACTTTCTAAAACAAGCCTTAAAATAGAAAATGTGTAAAGAGGAAAAAAAGTAAATAGAAAGGACCATGTAAAAATAAGAAAATATAGTACAATCCAAGTAAAGCAAAAAATAAACATAAACTAAGAAAAAAAGAAACAACCAACAAAAGAAAACCGAAATGAAAAAGGACAAAGAAAAGCAAACAAAAAAACGAATAAAAAAAACAATAGAACCAAATGTGGTTGGAGGTAACCTTATTGGGCCGGCCCACTGTGCGACGGGGTGCACGGAGCAATCTTATCTCTGTGGTACGCGGAGACTAGGATTTGCGCACCCATGGAGCTACGTTGAGGTCAAACCGGGCCACGCCTCTCCCAGGAGTTTTCCAGAGGAAAAAGTTTAGTTTTCACCCGAAATGTCATGATTTGGCTACTTTTCACCCTGAAATTTAAATTTGGCTAATGTGCACCCTGAAGTTTACCAAACCATTCAATGTGCACCCTAAGGTGGTTTTGGATCGATTATGGTGGTTTTCTGTGCTAACTAGGCGACGCCGTGGTAATGACGTGACACAGTGCAACGTGGGCCCCACATGTCATCCTCAGTTGATCTGTTTTTTCGAAGAACTTATTTTTTTTGCGAATAAGTTGCGTTGAAAGAAGCCCACCTGAGGCAGGCAAGCGTGAACGATGAATCCCTTTTTTGTTTCTTTGGTCTCGTCGCGTATGTGTGTGGCGTTTTTGTTTGAATCGATCGAGATTGGGTTGACGTTCCAAGAGCAGATCCTGGAAGTTGCAGCATGCGAGCGCCGTGCCGGCCGTTCCTCTTTACAAATCTCGAAAAATATCACAACACCCGCTTGTGTTTCTCTTTCCCCGCGTGCGGACGATCTCGATCGATTCAAACAAAAACGGCACGCACGTAAAATTTAGTGTAAAATTGATTTGATATCAGAACAGTATTGTGTGCACTGGATTCAGTAGAATCTTAGTTAATTTGTGCTTAAAACCATTTGGGGTGAATGTTGACGATATCTACAAAGTTAACTACTTTAGACAACAAAAACTTGCATAGTCAAGTTTTAAAATTATGTAGATAAGTTTACATCTTACTATGGGGGATAGGGGACAATCTGAATATACAAATGGAGTAGAAGGTTTGTATGCATTGGATTCCGTAGAATCTCCAAATTCTACCAATACTAGTCTCGTGGCATTTGTATGCATTGGATTCAGTAGAATCTCATTTCTGATTCTACCTAAACTAGCTTGAGCACGCACTTATCTTGAGTAGATTGCAGCAAGCGAATACTCCAAATTTAACTATTTTACTCTTGTTGTGCTTACACACATGGTACTGCACGTCATGATCTGATAACACACATCGATCAAATATTGCTTTACACACATGATTGTTGTATGTCTATCATCGTGTGGTCCTACTCATGTGTTTCTATCATACTGTTTCTATCCTGCTGCTGCTCTTCTTCTCTTCCTCTATTGCTCTTCCTCTCTTCATGTATTGCTCTTTCTATCTTCATGTATTGCTCTTCCTTTGAGGGTGTTGGTGTTGTTTTCTTGCAACTTGAAGGGTGTTTTTGCTGCTTGAAAGTTGTTGATTCTCTTTTCCTACTGCTTGGAGGCTGCTGGTACTAGAAGGGTGTTTCCGCTGCTTGAAAGGCTGTTGGTGGTATTTTCCTGTTGTTTGATGGCTGCTGGAGCTCAAAGGGTGTTATTTATGCTGCTGCTCTTTTCCTGTTGCTTGGTGGTTGGTGGAGCTCAAAGGGTGTTTGTGCTGCTTGTTGTTGCTGCTGCTCTTTTCCATCTGCTTGAGGGATGATGCGCCTCTTTTCTTGCTGCTTGAAGTCTGGTGCTTCTACTCTTTTTCTGCTGCTTAGATTGCTTCCGACTCTTCTATAAAGGCTATGGTCTGTTCAACTAGCTCACGGTCAATAGGTAGAGCTATAGGAAGCCGTCCTTCTGCCTGCATGCGCTCCTTGTTCATGTGAGGGGTCTTGTAGTCTATCGCTGCTTTATTTCTCATAACCTCTCGGATACATGACTGCAGCGTCACGAAACTTCTAGCTAGCTTATCAACGGGGTAGTTTAGATATTCCTCCTCCACACCTTCTATCAGTTCCCTAATGCTTTGAGGTGCTCTGCAATCGGTGTGGGACTAGAGAGACCTAAATAGACATAGATCAAGAATGTTCATGTCGGGGCTGTTTGGAGGATGTTGAAGCAACTTTATATCCAAATCAGCCTGCTCTACAACTTGTCGGAAAACTAGGTCATTGGGAAGAATATGGGGTGTTGCATTATCTTGTTGGATATAAATTGTTTGTCCTTCATCTTCGTCCGGCCAGCGCTCTTGGATCGCAGGAATAAGTTTTTCACACATATAGTACCGCACTACGTCTCGTGTGACTTTCATTGATTTGAGCATGAGCGTCCCCTTATCTCTATATTCACTCGTCCTTTGAGCAGGTGACTTAGTAACAAAAGCCCAAATGCCGAGCTTTCCATCAAATGTGACCACACCACCTTCACCGTATCTTGGTTTAGCCACGACAGCGAGGAACATCACCTTAGCTATGCTATCCTTATGATGCAAGGTGCGCAAGGGGTCAGGTTCTTCTGGAAGTAAATAATAGTTGTTCACCTCCCCGGTCAGGTTTAACCACTTTTCATCCATGTAGGCTATATTGTCTAATTCATGTGTGGAAGGACAATCCTCTTCACACATAGATAAGCACCATTGGCATCTCTTTACAAGGTTGGATAGTGTCAGGTGAGGTCTCAACTTGTTACTGTGACGCCTCAACTCACGCAACACGAACCTTGAGTGTAAGGTCGTGCAGCTTTCACCCAATGCCATTGACAGACCTTACATTGTCCTCCTTCTATTCAATGGTATTGTCGCCACACTCGACAGATCCAACTCTTTCCGCTTGCGGTGAACTCTACCTTTTTTTTTTGATTTGAGACATCAACCTCCTCCCCTTGTGCAATATGTTGATTTGCTCTTCTCCATATCCTATCAACGGTGCTTAATTAGGCTTGTATTCATTATGCTAGCAACAAGCTCCTTGTCTTTTTAAGAACTTCTCCATCTTTGTGCTTGATCACCGTGAGAGCAAAATAAACACCAAATCTCTCCTTATCGATCAGATCTCTGCCTTTTGCATGACTTCCTTGGTCTACACCACTTGCTTCATCATGAACTTGTTCCTGTACATCACGTGCTTCATCATGAACTTGTTCCTGTACATCACTTGCTTCATCATGAACTTGTTCCTGTACACCACTTGCTTCATCATGAACTTGTTCCTCTACACCACTTGCTTCATCATGGATTGGTTCCTCTTCTAGACTCAAGTTGAGATCGAGCAACATCTCTTGAGCATTATTGAGTGGTTCTTCATTGTTGTGTTCTTCCTGATGACCATCTTGAAGAGTGTCATTTAAATCGAGGGCAGAAGCATCTTGAGGAGTGTCATTTAAATCAAGGGCAGGAGCATCTTCAGGAGTGTCATTTAAATCTAGGGCAGGAGCATCTTGAGGAGTGTCATTTAAATTAGAGATAATTCCTTATTTGGCTCTTGCTTAAAATTGTGTTCCTTATTTGGCCCTACAAAATAAATTCTTGCCAATTTGACACCTTAATTTCATTTTGTTCCTAATATGACCCTCTAGTACATTTTTTAGTACTACAAGACTCTTTTGCCCCCTGATAAATTGTGAGACAAAATGGGAGTATTGAATATGTTCCATTATAAAAAATTAAAAGATGAATAACGCCTATACTATGGAGAATTGAGTCAATGGACCAACCTCGTCGCCCAGCCATCACGGCGGTCACTGCCCGACCTCGTTCCGTCCGCGCGCGTCCACGCCCCATGTCTGACGCCTGTCCTCGTGCCACCGTACGCCCGCGGCCGTGGCTCCTCCTCGTCCTCACCGCTGCGCCATCCGCACTGCACGCCGGCCATGGCGTCCCGCGCAACGGCGGAGCTCCGCGTAGTGCTGCCGTGCGGCAGCGATCCCGGCGGCAAGCGTTCCGCTGCGCTCTTTAGATCCTTGTCACATGTAGTGCACACGTAGTACATAGCTAGCTAGCCTTCTAAAACAGTAGAATCGTTACGTGAGCTAGCTAGCTAGCTCGGAAACGATCAATCAATACCCGGCGGCCGGACTGATTTAGCTGTCGTAGTGGATGTCGGTGCGATTTTAAATTGTTATGGAACATATACAATTCCTCCTTTTTGTCACACTATTTATGTGGGGGCAAGAGAGTTTTTTTAATGCTCAAAATGTACTAAAGGACCATATTAGAAAGAAAATGAAATTAAGGTGTTAAATTGGGGAGACCACTTTATATGTCTTATGTAGGTCCGTACACATTCCTGTAAAATAGCAACATTGGAAACCAATTTACATAATTTCCACATAGGGTCTGAGAAATATGTTATATAAGGGCAGGAGCTTACCGTGTACCAAAGGTTGAGAAAATATGTCCGTTTTGTGCATCCTGTTATATTTCCACATATGCAGTGTTTTGCGGGGTACCATCTTCCTCTTGGAAACTAGCTTCCATATGTTTTCTCCATCAATTTGTTTTTTCATATACACATTGGAGAGAAATATTTTGTTATCAATTTTCATCATTGTCTTTCTCATTATCCTTCTTTAGAGAGGACCTTGAAGGCAGGGGAGAAACAACATCTTAGGGAGTAGTTGGTCTTCTTTTGACAAGGTATGATGTACTAATTGTTCCTGTGAATTCAGCAGAGATTCAGAAACAACATGATTTCATATCATCTGTGCAGGAAACAACTCATTGTGTTCAGAAATGAAATCAGCAATGGCGATGTATCTTTACTATTAAATGAGAGTTGGTACTTGGTACCCATCTTCAGGAAAAGTTCAGCCGGCAGGAAAAA
Source organism: Poa annua (assembly GCA_026929855.1). Classification (NCBI taxonomy): domain Eukaryota; kingdom Viridiplantae; phylum Streptophyta; class Magnoliopsida; order Poales; family Poaceae; genus Poa; species Poa annua. The sequence goes on along the minus strand of CM049431.1, from coordinate 68,250,743 downwards.
CGCATCCTGACCGCCGACTCGCCTTCGGTCAAACGCTGCATATCTCCGTTAACGAGGATTTTACGCCAAATTGCCACCGCTTAGTCATATTCACACCGGCCGCCGCCGAATCGATCGGCTCGCTGCTACAAGGCCTCCTTCTAATGGTGACCAAGTGCCTCTTCTCCCCCGGCTCCGTGTTCTCTCGCCGGCGACCCCTGCTCCGTCCCGTCCCTCCATCTTCTTCCTCTTGCAGCTGCGGAAGCGCCGGATGTCTTCCTCCTCTATGTGTCGTCGTCGTACCCTGACCTCCCCTGCTGCGTCGCCCCTACTACCAAGCCTGCACCGTAGCTGCCGCTAGGTTTAGCCACCGCGCCGCGGCATCCTGCCCCGCCCTCTCTCCCATGTCGAGGCTGGTTGGGAGGAGGAACACCATAGGGCCAGGGAGAGAGAAAGAGATGGACACATGCGACATCTTGGAGGAAGAAAATCAGATGGACCCATGGGCAACGGGAGTTCTGCATTCTCTTATGTTACAGACTCAACCTGTTGAAGAAACAAATTTGAGATCTTAGAGGTTGATCTTCCGCAGGTAATATCCGTTGTGTGATATTGGCTAAGGCTGCTTACATTTATTAACTTCAGTAACGCCTCTTGTAATTTTATTTCATTAAGCACATACAACAGCAACTGATGGATTGGATCCGTGACCTTACGCTTTTTCATTTCATGTTCATAGATTCCTGGCAAAGATATTAGTTTCAGAACCAGGACATGAGACGTACCATCTTGACGCTTGGTAAAGCTTTACTGAATCTGATTGTGAAATCAAAATGGCATAGCTATTAAAAGCATGGAAATAGATAAAGGTCTGGAAAGTAGAAAATGGCGTGTTCCAGTACTATTCATTTGACAAGTGTGCTTTTCCACAGGTTATTATCAAGCTGTTCTAGTAAAAAGAACTGAAAGCCAAAAAATTTCGGGGTTTCGCTGGACAAAAATTCCGAAGCCAAATTATGCAGCAGGTCATAGATAAACCTGTACGTCTCATTTGCTTTATTCTTTGTTCATCTTTAAGGTTATTACTTGTTTGTTTCTCCTTTGGAGGTGTGACCTATTTTCTTTTGTTTCGCTGAACACACATAACTCGAGAAAGAAGCTCTGTTAGACCACCAAGGGGTGAAGGTGAGTTACCCGTGTTAGCTTGCCTTTACTCAAGAGAAAAAACCTATAATTTGAACAACATGTGAAGGAGGAAGTTGAACATCATTTGAACCAATTTCATGGAACAAGGCACTTATCCAACAACTTTGTTTGAGGAAAAATAAAAGTCAGAAAATAATTTAGCTAGAAACGGATGTTAACTTCTTTAGTTTGGCTTCGTATATTATTTACATGCTTTTCCTATGTTTTTTCTGTATTAATCATATCTCATTCCAATGTGCTCATTTTAACAAATATTGTGGCAGGAGCCTCTCTCTTTGTTTACCTCCTATCATGCTAGGTAGTGTGTGATGTGCATCATTCTTAAAACCTTAATTTCCATTGTATTCATGTAACATACAAATAAGGAAATAATATAGCTTATATAGATGTATCGTGTGTTACATCGCTGATGGTCCAGAGCCATAAAGCTAGCTGCTACATTCTACTTTTGTGACAAGAGACAGGTTGGAATGCACCGCTAATACTAGTTGTATTGTGCGCATTTTCTATAGTGCGTAAACATCTGAGAAAAAAAGTGATTCTGATCTTTGATTCATTCAGATTTCTGATAAAATCTGCAGATTTTATTTATTTATTATGCATTACACAAGCTTCAATCTATGAGTGTTGTTTAAGTGAAAGCATGGAACCAGTACAAATATGAATATGTCTTTATAGAGTTTTCATTTTCATGCTATTTATTTTTAGATCTTGTTTGTTGCACCCTTTTTGTTTCTCACAAATTTGCTCATCAACCACATAGGGACATGAGGCACAAAGGTATCCAGCGCGGTCAAGAAAGTCGTTCAAACGAATTTTATCTTGCTAAGGACCTCCGTGAGATCAAACGTATGATAACAAATTGCAGAATCTGGTGAAGAAGGATAACAAAGCAACACAAGGTTCCCTTTTGACATTTCCTTAGAATATATATTCCCCCCTTTAATGTTCTTCTTTGCAATTTTCTCTTTGACCAACCGTAGGGTCATGAAACTGATTGATTCCAATATGTGGGTCTTCCGTTATCTGGCAGATAAGCTTATGTAGACGGATGGTGAGGTGATTTATCATGCAATGGAGGAGGAGATGTTGTTTAGACTGCAATCTTCACAGGCATGTGCAGATGGGACGAATATCCACTTTCTATTGCATCGTCACAAATCACAAACCTTGATAGGCTACAAAGAAATTCCTACTTAATGATGGATTATTTTGCTGCAATAATCTTCAAGGTAAGTACTGCCCTGCAACCTTATTTCATTTGGTAAATTTACCGTGACTCAGAACCATATTTTTGAAATTTCATTCATATTGGATCCTTCGTTAGAAGCGCAGTCATACCTAGGATCAGGCCCACTAGGTTGGATGACCATATGCCTTTGCAAGTATTGAAGAATTTGTCGTACAATTTTCCATTGATGGTAGTATTCTTTTAAGCTTCAGAAGGTAAAAAAGACTCCATGGTAAAAATACTCACATGGAACACTATCCTTAATTTAGACTAATTTCAAAAGGTAAGAAGTGACTTATGGAATATTATTCTCAGTTTAGATCCATTTCAGAAGCTACTGGATCCTTTGATCCTAACCTTGGCTACATATTTTTACATTTTTCATCTCAGCAACACCAGGAACATGTGTGTCGTCACTCATCACATCACTCATCAGATCATTTCAGTCCGATCTCCTAATTTTTGAACACTTCTTCTAAGAAGAGTAGGATTAATCATTTGTGCTTCATAATTTTTTATTTGTTCCAACTTCTATAGGATAACACAGAGATGTAACCGGTGGTCTATGATGAACTCGAAGAGAGAACGGAAAGTCGGAATGATGATGTGGTTCTTGATTTCCTTGAGCTGAACTGTTAAAGAGACGGTTGTTCTGTCTCTATGCCCGATTTGACTCTTTTTTCCATCATCTAGCCGTAGCATTAGGTGTACATACTCAGAGGAAATAGAAATTTGCCATATTTTTTAGTTAAAACAGTGGTCATCCTTCCTATACAAACTCAATATCATTGTGAGATTGGTTGAGGGGTGGACCCGGCTTATTCTTTGTATACTTAAAACGGTTCATCTCACTTTACTTCAGTCTAATATTTGTATATCATGGTACAATATGAAAGTCTACTGCGCGGAGTGTACTAAAAGCAGGGAAAATGCATATGGTCTAACGTGGTTGTGTGCTTGGTTTATGTGAATTTATTTATTTAAATACAATCCTTTCAACCATATATCTTTACACCTTTTGTTATTGTAATATCTTGTTGAACTGGAAGTGAACAAACTCTCAAGTATCACGGAATACTCAATTACTAAATTATAATACATTGCCTTTAGCAACAACTGCCAAACTATAGTGAACATAATGAGCAGTGCATGCTCTTCTTCTCATCCGAATAATTGACACAATATATTTTTATACTGCATATGAGAGCATAACTAAATTGATGATTTTGCATGTCTCCCTATCCATCTTGTGTTGGGTGATGCACTAACGCACTGCCAGAATACGGTATTGGAGAAAAGGTAATTGGGAGAAACATATTGTATTCCTTTAGGGATAGGCCAAAAAAGAGAAGATATTTGCAAGAGACACAATCAGACTATCATTGGTATGGTCTAAACAATGAACATGTGAAATAACCCAAAGTAATTTATTATACAAATTTATTTTATACCTCATAGCAACGCACAGGCATTCAACTAGTATGAACTAAATCTTCTCCTATGTTTAGTATTCATGTCAGTTACATAGTACTTATTTACTCGACAGCTGAGCTGAAGTACTTCGCCCAAGTCCTGACTAGGTTGATATACATATACATATACTGTTTCATCAATAAATTAAGTGCAATAAATTTGTGCTTATGGTCAATTAATTATGCTGGCTGTGACTAAAGGTTTTACATATAACATATGAGTTTCTGTTGCTCTATTTTTCACCAGCTATAAATTAAGTGCAATACATTTGTGCAATACATTTTACCTACTCGTTGTGGTTAATGCATACATAAGATCAGTTGATATGCTGCAAAATCTGAGGGCAAAAGGTCTATCTACTTCAAGTTGTATGATAACAAACCGTGGCCCTCAAATTCTAAACTGTTTGTTTGATCCCGACTGTAGGAAAGCTATTCAGTGTTCGAATTCTTGCTCTCCAACCGATAAAGTCTGGGCTGTATTGCTTCTTACGAGCCTATCTGGAGGCCTTTTCTCTATGTGTTTTGTAAAAAACACAATTGACTTGAGCTAAATGCGGAGATCCCAAGTAAGCCCTCTGTAACCCTGCTATCCATGTTCAGAGAACAAAATCTTAGCCATGAAGTTGCTAAGAACAAATGTTGAGATCCTTCATCGATCTTCAAGAAATTTACATATACATATACTGTACATACTCCATTTCTCATCATAATTATTCATTAGGAGCTCACCCTCATTGTGTTAAAAAAACTCACCACTAAGAGAAGAGGGGTAGGGGCAGAGGCCGACGGAGGAGCAGAGGTGCAGATGCCTGGAGCAAACGAGCACAACAGCGGGAGGAAGGGACGGCGACCTCTTCCACGGCCTAGAGCTGGAACGGTGGAGATGGAGGCGCACGGCAGCCGACGGCTTGGTCGACGAGGAAGAGGTCGCGGAGCGAGCTCCACGTCGGGGACGATTGGGGAGGTCGCGGAGGGCAAGCTCCGCCGCGCCTGGAGGAAGAGCAGCGCCGAGCGACGACGGTGATTGGGGACTGCCGAGGACAACCGAGCGGAGCCGCTGCTACCCCTTGCCTGTACCAGCCGGTTCCTTGCTCGAGGAAGAGCAGAGCGGAGCGACGGCGGATGACGGGGGAGCATCGGACGGAGGACGGTGGACGGCGAGGAGGAAGACGGACGGCGGAAACTAGCTGGGATTTCTGTCTGTTTGAATTGCAGGACGGATCTGTAACGGAATTTTTGAGGGAGTTTTCTGTAAAAACTAAATTGTGCTATGGCTGAGTCAATTAAATCTGAACAGAGGGAATAACATAATGTTGTTTTATGGTGATCCAAATTCATATAACGATGTGAAGTGAGCGGCTAACTTCGGAGCGAAGCGGAGGCCCGTCGCCGGGAGGCTTGGGCTGTAGTACTCCTACTGCTTCTCATTTGAAGTTGTCATCTACTCAGTGTCCAACTACTAATGATGATTTGGAGTACATGCCTGGAGATCCCTATCCTATCTAGTGATGTTGGTTTCTTGATGTATGCTATGGTCTGTTCACGTCCTGATTTATCACATGCTATGTCCTTGGTGAGTAGATACATGGCTAATCCTGTTAACGAACATTGGAAAGTTGTTCAGTGGATTTTCAGGTACCTCTGTAGCACGTCTGATGCTTGCTTGAATTTTGGCAGAGCTGGTGAGGGACTCGTTGGCTATGTGGATTTCAGATTTTGTTGCCGATTTGGATAAGAGGAGGTCCCTCACAGGTTATGTGTTCACCATTGGTGGTTGTGCTGTTAGTTGGAAGGCAACACTTCAGCCGGTTGTTGCCCAATCCACCACGGAGGCTGAATACATGGCAATTACAGAAGCAGTTAAAGAAACTATTTGGTTGAAAGGTTTGTTTATTGAGCTTTGTGGAGTTGATACTTGCATTAACCTGTTTTGTGATAGTCAGAGTGCTATTTACCTTACTAAGGATAAGATGTTTCATGAGAGAACAAAGCACATTAACATCAAATACCATTATGTGCGTGATGTTGTTGCACAAGGTAAGTTGAAGGTATGCAAGATTAGTTCTCTTGATAATCCAGCTGATATGATGACAAAGTCTGTTCCTGTATCTAAGTTTGAGCTATGCTTAGTCTTAGTTGGTATCACTGATTAGCCCAAGAGGTTATTTGGCGCCGAAAGTGTTCTCGTTGTTGTTTCAGGGGTGAAGATTCTTGTTCATACTACAAGATGGAATTTGTCTCAAGGTGGAGTGTTGTTTTATGGTGATCTAAATTCATATGACGATGTGAAGTGAGCGGCTAACTTTGGAGCGAAGTGGAGGCCCGTCGTCGGGAGGCTTGGGCCGTAGCGTAGCGAGAAAGTTAGCCCACCGGCCTATCCTGCGCTCGCGGGGGTGCGGGGGCGGTAGCCCCCTTGGTACGGTACAGATCGTGTCCGAGTCGGATCACAACCGACTTTAGGTTTCTATCCTCTATAATTTCATCTTGTAAGTCGCCTGTTGGGGTAAGCCACATATTGTTAACCCACGGCGTTTGTAACTCACCCCGATATAGTGAAGTATTGCTGGCTGGCGTTCGTAATTTTTTTCTCTCATTTGTTTGGAGGGGTTTTTCACGTTAAAATCTTGCTATCTTCTAACACATATAACACATCAAAATAAACACATGTAGTCACACACAGTCTCACACAAAAACGATTCCAAGAAGATGGCACTCTAACTGTATGTTTGTCTCCATTGTCCATTTCACGTTCATGCTACGTAGCGCAACGCAGAACGTTCATACGTTTCGCCAACACATATTCCTCCGTCCACATCACGGGCGATCCCACATCTCCACCACCACCAGCCACCAGGTCCTTGCGTCAGACCCTCCTCCACTATCTCAATTACTTACGTGATCAATCAAGAGTGATCCCACAAGCTCACGGCGTCCTCGATCTCAAGAACCTCCGTGTAATGCGACGGCATACCACCGTCCTGTGCAGCCGTTGCCGTCCCCAGCACCGGTGGGCTGATCATGAGACCCTCCGCCATGCTCACCATCAGCCGTGGCATCTCAAACACGTCGTCCTCGTCCACGACGCACATTACGTCGTCCTCCTCGCCGCGGCCACGCAGCGGATCATGGTAGCATTGGTCGCTCCGATGAGTCGTCGTCGTCGTCCAGGAGCTGGCCATCGCGGCGGCCGCTGCCGCCGCGGCCCGGACGTCGTCGGCTGACATGGAGGCTGGCGCCGCGCGCGACCTGGCCACGTCCGGAAAGTTGAGCGCCGTCCCGGCGCCCCGCAGCGCCAATGCGGCGGCGTCGTAGGCGGCTGCTGCCATCTCGGCCGTCGGGTAGGAGCCGAGCCAGATCCTGCCGGGCTTGCGCAGCTCCCGGATCTCAGACACCCACTTCCCCGCCCGGAGCCGCACGCCGCGGTACACCGGGTGGCGCGTCTCTGCCCGCGGCCGCCTTCCGCACATGCTCCCCGTCGTCATCCCCTCCCTTCCTTGCTCCATCAACGTACCCGGGCTGACAGGCAGTACAACACAAAGCCCTACCAGCCCGTGCAACGCACTATGTACATTGCACTGACAAAGATGCGCATGATCGAGCTGCACGAGAAGTGTGGTAGCTAATGACCAAAACAGCAGTACATACTAGTGGCAATCAGATGCCAATTAGTGGATACTTACCACTTAGACCAGTAGACTAGCTACTTAGCTCGACAACGTTAATCGAGACGGGCGGTTTCTCACGAGGGTTTAAAAGACTCCCGGAACCGCCTAGAGTTGGTGAAAACATACGCGTTTTGCTGCTTTACTCGCTTGCTTGATCTATCGACGCCGAGCTAGGAATTAGCTGTGAGGCACATCTAGGGCGCAAAAAGGAGTGGCTTAACACGGAATACCCAATGGAGGCTCGCCACATAGGGGGCCAATCTAAGGTTTAGAAAGCCGCTTTTGTGTTAGTGCGCAGCGATGTTAGTACGACATCATTAGTTCATTACCGGGTTGTTACGAATAAAACTCCAGGTGGCGGCACACTGGGCTACTGCAGTGGCCATCGGAGTTGACTGCGCGGGATACATCCCGTTGTCCAACACATACGTTGACTCCTTCAAGGACGAGATAACAGGCTTTTATGGAAAGGCGAAAGGGAGAGATGAGTAGAGCGATGGTGATGAGGCATGATTCTTTTGTTCCCGTGCCACCTACCATATCCAGCAGTACTAGATTTGTTAAGGAGTATGGATGCCGATGGGCGGTGTGACATGGTCACTGGCTGATCATGCTTGAGCTTCACGGTGCGTGGTTGGACTTTAAGGTCATTCGGAGGCTATGGCGTAAGCTAGAATGGTGAAAACATCACGGGAAGCCTATCTTTGGGCTACCGCGGGTGCGAAATGTTTGGGTGAAATAATGCTGCGAGAGAATTCGACTTTACAAACACTTCAACTTTCTTGTAAAACTCTCTTTAATTAATCGATCGGGATAAATTTTTTGTCTCCCTTTCGAAAAAACATCTGAGCCGTTTTATCGAACTCGCATATTACTCTACTCCGTAAGACCGGCCAGCAACGCGAGCTGCTACAAAAATTGTGTCGCTGCCATGTGGGGCTCCTTTATCGATTCACTGTCCACCCCATTTCTTTCCTTCCTCTCAAGCGAGTAGCGACCGGACTAGTTCTGATCTCGTCGGCGGAGACCTAATCTAGAGACACATGGCCACCAAGCGCACAGTCGTCCTCATTGGGCCGTGCTGCTGGGCAAGCCAGAGAAACGGAGGAGGAGCACCGGGGTGGAGGGGAGGCCAGCACGCGGGGCTCTCGGGTGGTGATGGAAGGGGCTACACCGGCAAGGCAAGCTAGCGCAGGTGGTTGGGGAGGAGCCACCGTTGACGGGAGGGCTCACATGGACACTATGGAACGAGCCCCTCCGGTGTCTCCTTCCAGTTCTTTGACCCGCGTCTCCTGCAGCCACAACGCCGCATGCTCTGCTTCCACCCAATCTTCCGGCCTCCCAGCCAGCTCTCCTCCCGGACGCAAAGTACCTACTCCCCTCAACTGTCTCCTTTATGTGTCTCTTATTGTTGTTCTTGGCCATCTCTTCTCTCTAACCTGCTTGTTGGTCTTACTGGTTGATGTTGAATTGTTGTTACTAACTTGCTGACCCATGGATTTTTTCTGTTCCCACTGATCTCTTGCCTAATTAAAATCTCCGACTTAATACATTTACATTTATACTTGTTGCTGGAGCGGCAGATTTCAGAGAGAGGTTGGTAGCCAACCCCATGTGTTTGTGATGTTGTGACCCATATACTAGGAAGAGTTCACAAAATTAAAGCTAATCATGTCGTAATGTGAAGCTAAACGGTATGAAGTAGTCCACACAAACTCAAGTATGCACTTTAAGATCCATATGCTGAAGGGTGTTGCTACATCAGTGATTTTTCCTATTACATACTATTGTAAGCCTCCAAGTTTCATCCCTAAATGTATCATGTATATCTTTTATTTATCAGAAAGTAAGCAATGCATTTTGGATTGCTACAACCTAAGGTAGAGCAGGCAATCTCTTCTAGGTTGCGAGCATAAAAGGTGAGGAGTCTCTCTGTTAAGAGGACAAACAAGCTAACTCAAGCAGTAGGAACGCAGAAACTAATTTATTCAAGTAATGTGCCCTCCAGTCTCATCAGTTCTAGGTAACCGTTATACTTACTTATTATTAGTTATTCCCTTATTATCATGAGCTGGAGTTGTTTACCTCCCCCAAACCCCACCCCGCCTTCATTTCAGGACCGAGATCCAGTGCCTTGCTAAAGGCAAGGCGCAGCATGCCTCGACCGCCCACATCCACCGTCCAACTTTTCAAGGGACAATAGCGGTTCAACACCAAATGACTATATCTAGCCAAACGTGCCGTGCGGCACGGCATGTCGCTTGCCTAGCTCGGAAAGATTAGTAATATGACATGCACAACGTTGATGGAAAAGATGTGCTGAGGCATAATCTCTAAGTATGGGACGAAGATCATCCATTGCAGTGGTATTATTTGAAACATTATCTAAAGTTATTGCAAATACGTTATTCTCAAGACCAAATTTTTGCTGACATGCAATATTTTATCAGCAATTGCTCTACCAGTATGTCTAGTATCCATTAATTCAAATCCAATGACCGCTTTTTTAGTTCCCAAGAATCAGTGGTCACGTGATAAGCTACAACACTTATATAATCTTGCTTAGCTCTACCGCTCCATATATCAGATGTTAATGAAACCGAAAATGTACAGTTTGCAAACTTATCTTTTATTTCATTTTGCATTTTTTGGCTAGTTTATTCATATCTCTGGATGTACTTTTCCTAGAAACTGGATGATACTGTGGATTATGGCAAATTTGAATCCATTCTGCAACAACGGGATACTCCCCAAAACCAAGTGGTACATCATGTGCAGCAATAACATGGCATAGTCCTCGACAAGATTCAGTAGGATCGTAGTTGAAGTTCCTTACCTGGTCGCCGGGGACGTAAGGTAGATAGCCCTGTCTTCTGTCCGACGCCTGTGAGTTCGCCACCCGGTGCGACTTGAGGTGCCGGTCCAAGTGACCGGTACCATGCTTCAAGGTGCCGCTCAGGATCTTTCCGCACCCCGTCCACTTACACAACGCTTGGTGTTCCACCGTGACATCTTCGAGTGTCATAAGACGATACTCGAAATGGCCCTCCACCCGCACCGCGACAGTTTGACGCCTCTTAGAGCCGGCAGTTTGGGATGTAAATTGTGGATGTGGTGTATTATCGGTTTCAAGGCAGACGTAATATTCGGTGGTAAGTCCTAAAGAACCTATGGGAAATTTGATCATCTGCTCCGGGATATACCCGTCGGGAACTAGTTAATTAAAGGGGGGGAGGCGGAGGATCCATAGCCATAGGTTAGGATGAGAAGTGTGGGATGAGTGTGAAAAATTATGTGAGTGAGGAGGCATATTTATAGCGAAAAATGTTAAGATTTAGGGGTTCAAAATTCAAATTCAGAGGAAAAATTACCCTCCAACGGTCGGCCGGGCCGTACCTGGGCCTACTGTGCCTCTGGCGACGTGTGCCTAGCGTGCCGGTACGGCCCGATAGAGCCAACAGACGGCATCCTGGCGTGCTTCGCGTGACGCACGGGCGATGGGCCGTGCTTCCTTGCATGCTCCGCGTGCTGACGTGCCGCTCGGGGCGACGGGCCGTGCCCGTGCTGTGGGCCAGCATGATTCTAGCGTGCCGTGTCGGACCGGCCCACGTGCCCCAGATCGGAGTTGGACACGAGCACGGACAGACCTCGTACCGGCACGACACGTTTCGCCGCGGGCTGGGCCGTGGCTAGGTCGTGCCATAAAATTCGTGCCTCGGGCCGGGCCGATTGGCACTGCCATTTTGGCCAGCTATACAAATCACTACTAAGCTGAACCTATCGAACTAGAAGAACAGATAGGGGGGAGCTTCGGCAGAGTTGTGCCGCTCCCGACTCCCGCCGCTGCGCCATTGTAGGAAAGAGTAGGGAGTCGGGCTGGCTGCACCTCCATGGAGAGCTTCTCCGTTCACCTCCGGCGGCGCCACGGGAGAAAACTTCCTCGACTGTCAGCTCCGGCCACCTCAGGCTGCTCCGTCCGCCCCCCATTTGTCAGCGACCTCTAGCTATTCCAGCTCCTACCTCTGCTACCTACAACGCCCTTCTCTAACCACTCCGACACCCTCCACGGCATCCTGGATCTGGTAGCCACGAGGCAAGAGCCCATCAGCGATTTACTTAGCTGTTTCTGGCAGACGATCATAAATTTCAGTTAACAGTACTCAGTTTGGCAAAACAACAGTACAAAAAGTGAACAACATACAGACTGCTAGTAGTAGAAAATGAATTGGAAAATATAAACCTGAGCCATAAATTATGCAACAGTAATCTGAACATGTTATAAAAGCAAAGGACACATTTAAAATCCGAGCCACCCATTATACAAGCAAAGGATAGATTTAAAACCTGAGCTATACATTATCTTTACTATTAAATGTGAGTTCAACATACGTAGGTACAACCCATCGTCTGCCATGGCTAATCGTCTGCCATCGCTAAGGCCCGTCTAACCTGGCACGGCCCATCATCTGTCACAGGGTCTCGTACAAGCGCCAATCACTCGTACGCTTGCCAAATCTCAAACAAACCAATCAATGTACGAAATTGAGACTCGCCAAATCACTGGTAAGCTTTCAATCTCAAACAAATCAATCTAAGCGAGGCAAACCAGTCCGCAGAAAAAGACGAGGCAAATCACTGCTACGATTCATACCCATCTGCACCTGATTTTCATATCACCAGGACGCGGTGGATCAGTACACGGCAAAAAGGCGCTATTTGCCTCTCTGGTGGCCGAGCTGGCTGATAATCATCGTTTGCTAACCGCTGCTACACCAGTTTTGTCTCGGCCGGCTGCTGATCAACATCTTCTCATCTGTTTAGAGGTACACAAAGATGATCAAATTTGCAATTGTCTATTGATTTGGTCCTTATATGTACATACAAGCCAGATGCTAAGCTAGCTACTGCATGCAAATTGACGACCAAATCTTAGATTCTAAACATTTTTCATACCTACAGTAGTTTAACTAAACCTGTAAAATGATCTGTGTATAGAATTTATGTACTAAACATTTAGATATGCTGGTTGCAACTACCGCACTTTCAGGTTTCTTTTGAATAACTGGAAATGCTATAGGTTGTTCCGGTATGATTTTTAGCTGTAACATGTAAATGGCTGCCTCCGCTATGATCTATACCTGGTGTCAAGTTCAATTATAAACCCTATAATTCAAAATAGTGAAAGTACAACAATTGTTCTGTTGATGTCAACAGATTGGAATACGGACTATATTAGGATTAGTCAAAATAATTAGTCATGTAAATCACTATGCAAAATCAGAAGCCTTTCCAGTATTGGTGACGTATCAATGTCACACTCAGGTTATGAAAATGTTAAGATATAGAATATATGCTTAGGGTAATGTAAATGTTTTTTCTCTTACTTACAGGTTAGCTGCAAATGTCATCATCAAAGCCTACTCGGGTCCAAGACCTAAGAAAATGCACCAATTCAAGTCAATTTATGTCATCATCACAACCGCCTGGGGTACAGACACCATTCCAAGACCTTACCAACAACACAACATCAGGTAGAAATATCTTCATCAGTGGTGTACTTGCTTGTACCTTGGAGATCCTATAATCTTTGCATCACATGACAAAGACCAGATCCAAAGGAATTAAAGAGACAAAGGGAACGGGAGAGATACGCGCGAAATAGAGATGTCATTAATAGAAGGAAGAAGGTGGAATATAAACTGAAGAAAGATGCAGCAGCTAATATGAAGGGGAAACATACTACATCTATCACAACAGAGGCCATATCATCTGGTACGTTCAGTTTTTCTTCCACCCCATATGAGTTACTATCAAAAACATGATGGTGCGCTCTTGATTCGTTATTCATTTCTGGATTTGCACCACTGAGAATGCTACTGGGCAATCAACTGTCACCCAACAACAAAGTTTACTTGGTAAGACTACAGAAGGTAAGGTAAACTACCACAAAGGGCATCATGGTTTGCTTAATACTATTGATAGTACAATAATTAGCTGTTGTTGTAGGCATACCTATTGTTGTCATGTCATCCGCATCGACTCCATATCGTTCAAATGGGAGTGCCTATTCCAACAAGGAAAATATGTTAAATGGTGAAGCTAATAGTATTGGGTCTATGCCTGAATGTGGTATTCAAACAAATGCTACACCCATAAATTCTTTGGGTAATGGGAATACAAGACACTCACAACTATCTATAATGAGAATAATTATACTACTCGGAATTAGTTAATTAATATTGTTCGCTTAAACTCTGCGCAGACATAGCCAAAACAGATCTGCAGTCATGTGCTTCTCCATTACGTACCCCTTATGAAGCAACAGATGTTTTACAGACATCTTCGAATCAGAAATCCAATAGGTGGATTTCTGATTACACGCATGAAGCTGATAAAGGGAAATAAGGTTTGTATTTGACAACTTTAGTTTACACAAATCCTATCTGATGACATTATTCATGTGGATTATTGTTTTTTAATACTTATTCATGTGGATTATTGTTTGTTCTTTAAAATACTTACACAGTGATTGTTCAACGAGATGAATCGCCATTAAGATCAGGCCCAAACCGACAAAGTAACCTATGCATAAATGAAACAATCAACCCTCCCAGCTGGAATGATACATCCTCCTGTGATGATGATCTTTCTGCCCAAATGGCTTCTTCAATGGCTCTTGGGGCACTCCCAACAGTTCTTATGCCACAGATCGTGCAGAAAATTCAATTGGTATGACCGTACACAAAATTATACCAACAGATGCTAACTATTGGCTAGATGTTCTTATATTAATTATGAGTTGCCTTTTGTTTATTTATGAAGCTCGAATACATTCCGATTTTGAAACTGTGTGCTATAACGTAAATCTGACTGCTACTGAAAATGATTGTTCCCATGCAACATCAGTGACAAAGCAGGCAACAAACCATGTTCCAACAAGGACCATTGTCAATATTGAAAAAAATCAACTCAGGCGGCTACGTGAGAGAGAACGCAGGAATAAACTGACATCCGAACAAAGGGAGGCGATTAACGCGTGGAGACGAGAACGAGATAGGAAAAAACGAGATTTAGCAACACATGAGCAGATAGAAAAAAGGTCAGCGGAACGAAGATCACTCCACAATAGCCTCACACACGATGAGAAGCAGAAGTTTCTATCGCGGCAAAGGGCAAGCTACGAGACTAGGCGGAAGACCCCATGTGCTGAATCTATTGCAATGCCATGTCCGACAGTTAGCGCACACACATCAGATGACGCTTCACCTCAAGGCTCAGCGTTGGCGCAAAGGCGTAACTACAGCTTAGAACACGACGGTAAAACTGACATCTTTTCAACACCTTTGTATGGACATACTGTATCAAGCTAAATCTTACCAGTTCGACCATGATGCAGGTGATTACCTTTCCAGGACCTTCAACGATGATCTCACACCTGACGATCAAGTAACAGAGCAGAGGCCAGAAACTAGAGCTCAGCGCAGAACTCGAGAGCGAGCTCATAAAGAAATTTTGGCTGCAGAACAGACGCGAGATAAATGTGCCAGCCGAAGAGCAAATAGACAAAACATCCCACACGGGGAGAGGCATGCACAACAACAACACTCTAATGCGCGCTTCGCTGAGAATGCCACAACTTCTTCCCATACTGTCCCTGCTTCAGGAAACGCACATGATTACACCATCGGAACTGACGGTAACACTCCTCACTTTTAATTCTTATGTATAGACCTTAATATTAATGGTCCCTTATACACTATAAAATGCTGAAGGTGAAATGGAGGCCATGCTAAGCAGACTAATGGAGGATAATCCCCATCCCACGGACCTCATGTACGATGGGTGTTACTTATTTGACAATGAAGGTATTACTGCATAGCCGTTCAGTATGTACAATTATTGCTTATGAGTGTACTATAACTCAACATTTCATCGCACGTGATGACTGTGATGGCATCGACCCCGATGAACCACGTGACTCTGCTCAGCCGACCCCGATGAACCCCGATGAACACCATGATCCTTTTGACTTTGTCTACTCAAATCTGCCAAACAACACACACATCCTAAAGCATGCAGTGGACTGTGAAATCTGCAAGGCCAAGAGATTTGAGTATGAGACCGACGGTTTCTGCTGTCGGGGCGGGGACACGGTGTTGCTTGAACCCGAGCCTATACCAGAACTGATGAAACTCTGGTCTGCATCCGATAATGACTCCCGACATTTTCGTGAGAGCATTCGGTACTTCAACGGTCACTTTGCCTTCACAACCCTTGGTGTCACCCTCAATGAAAAGTACACGAACATGAGGTCAGGGACATACACTTTCCGGGCGCAGGGCAACATGTACCATAATGTGTACTCGTTTGGGCCAGGCTCACGGCCGGAACATCTACAGTTGTACTTCTACGATGATGACCCTAGCCTAAACCATCGTGCGTCGTTGACCCAGACGTTAGATCAGATTGTCGTCAATTCCGTGAAGGAAATCCTTAAAGAAAACCCGTACTCGCAGCAGTTTAGGAGTCTGGGAGCTCACAGAGAAAATCTAGATGAGTACCGGATAGAACTGAACACCGACCAGAAGCTAGATCAGAGGAGATATAACAAACCTGTCTCATCCGAGGTGGCTGCTATTTGGGTAGAGGGCAGCAACCTAGCGAAAAGGTTTGACCGCAGCATCACCCTACATGGTACCGACAATAAACGATACGGTATCCAGGCCACACAAGGCTGCTATGACCCGCTCTCGTACCCCCTCTTTTTCCCAAAGGGCGAACTCGGTTGGCATCTGAATATCCTGAAACATAAGGTGTCTTGGGAAGATGCACAACAACCAAGAGCTAATCGCAGTGATGCAGGTCCGTCTCTTGCATTACATATGTTTTTATATGTGTTTCCTATCATTATTAGCTATGTTGACTTATTTTTTGCTTTCTCTCCTTTGCATAGAGGGGAATAGCCGGTTGTGCGTCTCAGTAAGGGACTACTACTGCTACAGGCTACAGACGCGTCCTGCGATATTTAACCCTATATTGCATGGAGGACGATTGTTGCAGCATTTCGTGGTCGACATGTACATCAAGATTGAGGGTTGCAGGTTGAACTGGGTAAGGGAGCACCAGCCGGAGATACGTGCTGATCTATATAAAGGAATTGTTGATAGCATCACTGCAGGAGAATCTCGAGGGAGCAAAGTGGGCATAAGGACGGTGCTTCCTGTGTCATTCCGGGGGGCTATCGAGACATGAAGCGGAGGCATATGGACGCCATGGCATTGGTTCAAACATACGGCAAACCCGATATCTTCTTGACAATGACCTGCAACCCGAATTGGCCGGAGATACTTGACGAGTTGTATCCTGGTCAGACCCCGCAAGACCGACCAGATCTTGTTGCACGTGTGTTTAGAGCCAAGCTGGAGGTGATGAAAGAGATGCTCCTCAAGAAACACATCCTTGGTGTTGTGACAGCCCATGTATATGTTGTTGAATTCCAGAAGAGAGGCCTCCCGCGTGCTCACTTTCTTTTGATCATGGACTCAACACATAAGCTTCTTGTGCCAGAGCAATACGACCGGCTCATATCTGCTGAGCTCCCTGACAAGCATAAGTACCCGGAGCTCTATGCCATGGTTGTAAAGCATATGATGCACGACCCGTGCAGTGTTCTCAAGCCCAACAACGTCTGCATGCAAGATGGGGTGTGCAAGTGCAGATACACCCGACCGTTCAACGATAGCACCGTACAAGGAAAGGACTCCTACCCTGTTTATCGTAGACGTAGGAACGGTCCTCAAGTGAAGGTCCGTGGTCAGACTCTGGACAATAGATGGGTTGTGCCTTACAACCCTCGCCTTCTGCGGATGTTTAACCGCCACATCAATGTTGAGGTGTGCTCCAGCATCAAGGCCGTCAAGTACCTTTATAAGTACATATACAAGGGCCATGATAAAGCGTCGTTCAACATCGATCAGCCTGACAGCGATGGTAACATAGACGAGATCAAGAGATACATTGACGCGAGGTGGGTCACTCCACCAGAGGCGATGTGGAGGATATTTTTCTTCAAGCTCTGTGAGAACTCCCCCTCGGTGCTACAGATGCCACTTCATCTCCCAAATATGCACAGGGTCACGTTCAAGGCAGGAGATGACCTGAATGACGTTGTAGCCCGAGAGAATGTGTCGAGGTCCATGCTGACTGAGTATTTTGTGGCCAACCCGAATTATGAGTGGGCTCGAGGTATTTTGTACATAAATTTTCCAGGGAGTTTCACATGGCAAGCATCAAAACACTGGAAGCCAAGGCAGCAACGTCATCAAGTAGGTCGAACTGTGTCAGCACATCCAGCTGAGGGGGAGCGATATTTTTTGAGGGTGCTGCTAAACCACGTGTTAGGATCGACATCCTTCGAAGATCTGAGAACCGTAGATGGTGTCTTGTGTGATAGCTTTCGCGAGTCTGCTGAGAGGAGAGGACTCATCGAGGCTGACAACACGCTCGACGAGTGTTTGACCGAGTCTGAACAGTTTGCGATGCCAGCTTCGCTCAGGAGACTATTCGCAACAATCCATGTATTCTGTGAGCCTGGCGACGTGCGAGGTTTGTGGGATAGGCACCTAGAGGCAATGTCTGATGACTACCGGCGACATGGACGAGGCGTATGACAACACTGGAGGCGAGCCTAGGGAGATCATCGAAGAGACCAACATCAAGATTGACCCCAGTGATGCTAATCTAGCGTCTTCGTTAAATGAAGAGCAAAAGCATGCCTATGATGAAATATTGTTGGCGGTTGACAGTGCTAAAGGAGGTGTCTTTTTTGTCGATGGCCCTGGAGGCACAGGGAAGACCTTTTTATACAAGGCGCTCCTCGCTACAGTTCGAGGTGATGGCAAGATCGCTGTGGCAACGGCGACATCCGGAGTCGCCGCTTCCATCATGCCTGGAGGTCGGACCGCCCACTCGAGGTTTAAGATCCCACTAAATAATGAAGATGGAACGTCATGTAACTTCACGAAGCAGAGTGGGACAGCCAAGCTCCTGCGGAGAGCTGCGCTCATCTTATGGGACGAGGCCACAATGACGAAGCGACAAGCAGTTGATGCACTGGACAAGAGCATGCGTGACATCATGGGTCGACGGGACATACCGTTCGGCGGAAAGACTATCGTTTTCGGTGGTGACTTTAGGCAAGTGCTTCCTTTCGTCAGAAAAGGATCACGGGGGCAGATAGTCGACGCTTCCCTGCGGAGTTCACACCTTTGGATGGGCATGCGGCAACTAAGGCTTGTCACCAACATGAGGGCACAAAACGATCTATGGTTCGCAGATTACTTGTTGAGGGTAGGGAATGGCACAGAAGAAGCTGACGTGGAAGGGAACATACGTCTCCCCGAAGATATATGTGTACCGTCCACAGGGGGGAAGGAGGATCTACATAAGCTGATCGAGCATGTGTATCCTGCTCTAGGAGACAACATGGATAATCCCAATTACATGACTTCTCGAGCAATCCTCGCAACCAAAAATGACAGTGTCGACAAGATAAATAAACACATGATAGAGCGGTTTACTGGTGATGAGAAGATCTACCACAGCTTCGACAGTGCAGAAGATGGTCCGCATGGATACTATGCTCCTGAGTTCTTAAACTCACTAGCTCCTAATGGGCTGCCTCCACACGAGCTTAAATTGAAGATACATTGTCCTGTTATACTTCTCAGAAACCTTGACCCGGCTAACGGCCTATGTAACGGGACGAGGCTTGTTGTAAGGGCATTTCAGATGAACGCTATCGACGCGGAGATCGTGGTAGGACAACATGCCGGACAGCGGGTGTTCCTTCCTCGCATACCTCTCTGTCCCTCTGATGACGACATGTTCCCTTTCAGATTCAAAAGGAAGCAATTTCCGATCAGGCTCAGCTTTGCCATGACGGTCAACAAGGCGCAAGGGCAGACAATCCCTATTGTCGGTGTTTACCTACCAGAGCCTGTATTCTCACATGGACAGTTGTATGTCGCTTTGTCCAGTGCTACTGCTAAGATTAACATTAAGATCCTCGTTACCAAAGAAGAGGAAGAGGACAGTGGCAATGGCAAGGATCAGACCCAAAATCCAAAGAAGAGAAAACGATCCAAAGACTTAATAACGGCCACGAAGAACATAGTCTACAAGGAAGTCCTTAGCACTTGAATCAATGTTGCATACACCATCAGGTTAGTGAGATTCTCAGGTTATGATCATCACTCAACTTTCGAGCTGCTGCTCCTTTTGATGCAACATGGTAATAGCTAATTGTTAATTTCTTTTTCTTTTACATGTGTGTAGTGTACAGTGTATAAACGGGGTTTGAACAGTTTGTTAAAGCATCATGGATAAAAAAGGAGCATCAGGAGTTGAACCCTGCAAAACGACATGGAACTAACCTTTTATATGCTGGCCATACAACCTGGTTCCTAATGCGTTGAGAAGGCCCAACAATTTGTGTCCAATAAGGGGGAGCATGTACATTTTATGTCTTTTCTGGTTCAGATACATATATTTCTTAAACTATCAAGTTGATAGTCAGACTGTTCTCCCACCATTGTTATGCAAAGTGTTTTTTATGCATAAACATAGTCTTATTAAATCTGTATTTTCTGGTGTACATGCATCTTTTCGTACTTTATTGGGTCAGAGATGTTATTTTCAGAAGTACAATTAGAGAGGTTCAATCAGAAAGTAAGACATGATCTCTTAAGACGTACCGGAAATTATGAGCATTTTTATTATTTTTCCCCGGGGCTGTAACCAGCGAGAATAATGCAGCTGCCCTATGAGAAGGAAATGTTGACTGTAGCCTTGCTCTGGTCATGGTGGATTGAGAAAAATAAAGAGAATGAGTCAAGGTTGTCTGTTGAAGGGCTTTCTTACCAGGTTATGCATCATAAGGAGGAGTGGGCACAATATTTTAAACCAAATCCAAAGCCAGCTACTAGCCAAACTGTTTCCTGGACACCACCGGAGGATTTTGTGAAGATCAATTCTGATGGAGCTTTTCTGGAGGCAAACAAAACTGGAGGCTGTGGAGGCATTACGCGTAACAGTGAAGGAGAAATAATTTTTGCTGTTGCCGGCAAGATCTCACATGCAATTGACGCACTACATGCTGAAGCAATTGCACTGGAAAATGGTATACGCATTGCCGACGAGATGGGGATCAGCTGGATCATTCTCTCCACTGACTCACAACTCCTGAAACAAGCTTTTCTGTCCTCTACTTTCGATCAAGCTAGGCTGGGGCACCTGTTCCTGGATATCAAATACCATTTGATCATGGAGTTTAATGATTTCGCAGGTGAGTTTTGTCAAAGATAAATTCAGATTTACCATATCTTGATCTCTTACTTCTGTTGAAGCAGTCGAGGAAGGAGCGGCAGCGCCACAAGCTGAAGGGGTTGAAGCAATCTATGTGGTTTGATGACGAGCTGCACCACAACTAATTTGGAAAAACACTAAGACTTCTCATAGATCTCTCATATGTTAATTTTGCATAATGATACTTCATCTGCTAATCTTCTCGTTCTTTTCTGCTACACAGGCAAGATAAATTTAGAACCTCTCACGACAGTTCACAAATTGACGATTTTCTGAAAGATGGACCTTTGTTTGGGGGTAAAATTTAATTAGTTTTGAGTGTTCTGCATGTGTGATTTTACTCAGGTTTTGTCATCTTGTCGTGGATGTTATTCTTTGCCGTAGAGAAAACACAACCTCTTCAACGCAACGGAATAACATGTTATACTTCATACCAAAGCGCTTAGGTTCCAAGAATTATCTCAAACAATTGGTATTCCAATTCACTTATGAATTTGGTTTCTATCAGTACAAATGTGAAAAACAACCCTCCAAGCATGGTATAGTTACTACTGGCCTCAGTGGCACTAGCAACCCTCAAAGTTGGAGATTATTCTTGAGTCTTTTTAGTTTAAATTTTTTATGCTCCATCGTCTAATTTTATGAGTTATTGCAATGCATTATCTCATTTTACGAGTAAGAAGAATAGTAAGTTCATGTAACCGTTAGATGGAGCATTTTATGCAAATGTTGCAGATTCTTCACCACAAACAAATTGGTCGCTCATTTTATCCAGTCCTCACCGCCAAAGTAGGCCACCGGAAGCAGGAGGCCGACATAGTGGATGGGAAGAGAGAAGTGGGTCAGCTACTGGACTATCAACGTATCCTGACCACCAGCGACTGGTACCAGGCTCAGCTATATAGGAATGTAATACCATTAATACTACTGACTATGGAGAGATAGTGTCTATTCCATTAAAAGTCCAGATGTTTTAATATTTTGGCTGTTGCTTTGATCTGAAACATGAAGCTATAAATCTTGGCTGAGTGTTATCTATGTAGAATCAGTGCTCATGCACAGACTTGTAAACTTGTTTTCTACTATTCAAAGCTAATCCAGGAAACATATCTTCAGTTATTAGGGTCATCTTGAAAATTGTAACTAATCATGGAATACAGTCTCAGTGCAGTAAAGAAAGAACTAAAGCGATGAATTATTTTTTAGTTATCTCTCACTCTCCTGTGTATCCTTTTAGTGAAATGAATAATCCATTCCAACATGTCCTTCTAAAATATTTAGTTTATTTTCCTTCCTCACTGTTGGTAGCTATTGTAAAGAAATATTTTTATCTAAGTAAGTATAAACACGTGTTCAAGTGTGCATCTAAATTAAGAAGCCTGCTAATTATTTGTAAGCTACAATTTCATTATGGTTTCTACGCTTTTTTAGGGAGTACTCCAAAATGGTCATTCGGATGACACTTTGGCTGTGTAAATATGCAGAACAATGGGACTTCAGGCGTCTTGTCACCTACATGTAATCATGGTTCTCGTGAAGTCGTGATGCTGGGCATGAATGTGACAGTCATAGAAGGCAGCTCAACAGAGAGAAATAGAAGTAGCAGCAGTCTTTCAAGGGGTGAGCGGCAGCTTGTAACAACGTATTCTTAATAGTGTTGGTGTTGTTGAGAGGATTATTTCCAAGGTTGTTTCAGAACCACTAAATTATACATGAAGGATCCATAAATGAAAAGCAATTCTAGAGAGTATATTTCAGGGAGGCCATTTCTGGATCATAGGTGATGCAAATATAAGAGGACAGGTAGGCCCTACAAATCGATTGGACTTAATGGTAAAAATATTACAAAGATGTCCACGAGTGTTGTTAGAGATATTTGTTGCTATAAGGTCTGGTCTTCTGAGGCAATATAAGTTTCCTAATATTTTGGCTGTTGGTAACTAAAATCCAGATGTATTGCAAAGAAGTAGAAAATCATGCTATGGCAGTAACAGTAGGTGATTTTGCTAATTTCTACCTAAAGTGTCGCACCAATGTGCTACATAAAGCATTAAATCAACTTTCCTGGTGCTGACAATAAATGATAAAAAAAATCATACAAAAATCATATTTGGAATGATGCATAAACCTATCTATTCCTAATCAATCATCGCTCGATCACCTAATCAATCACAGCCCGATCTCTTTCCTTGAGAGCAAACATACTCAATGGAAACTGCAGCCACTACTCAAAGAAAATGCAGCCACGATAGTAATTACCTGATCAATCACGACCCGATTTCTTTCCTTGCTAGCAAAAGTACTCAAAGGAAAGCGATTTCTTTCCTTGCTAGCAAACGTACTCAAAGGAAAGCAAAAATCAGGCGAAAGGATGTATCACGGCACTATAAATACCGTAACCAAAGTTGAATGTCATTTTCGCCTCATCTCAACTTGCATCTGTCATTTTCGCCTCCTATCTGCTTGCATCTTCCATTTTCGCCTCTTCTCGGCTCGATAAACCATGGAAGCTCGATAACCATGCTCAAGAAGGGTCACGTTGCCTCCTCCGGCCTTCTCGCCGCCGCCTGTGAACATGTATGTTTCAAGTACCCTCTGTTTTTTACTTCTATGTTCTTTCTCAAGCTTAGATAGTTAGCATATGTCAACTGTTATTTCTCAAGGTTAGCTAGCATATGGAGTGATTAATTCGGATGACTGATAGTTAGCATAGTTAACTTGTGCTTTATAAAACGGTCACGATACCAATATAGCATAGTTAACCTGAACTATCTGTATTGGCTTTTTGAGTTTTGAAACAAAAAAGATAGTACATTTATGCAGTATGTTTTGGACAATCTGACGGAGTGATTAATCTGTTCAAATCATGTTTAACTTATCGGTGAAGCTCCTTTTGGGACACTGTAGTGCAATGGATGCTGAGAAAAAACACAAGTCAATTCGGTATATTGATACTAGCTAATAATTTTTTAACCTGTGTTTTCCAATATGGCCGGGTGTTAATTTTTTCTGCCATTTAGCATATTGTAGGAGCATGAGGAAAGCTAGACCTTAGCAAAACGGCCAGGGAGTAAAATCATGATACAAACTGAAGACATTATGATAACTACATTAATTTGTTCATTTTGGTTCATTGTTTTTACTATCAATGCTAGCGAAGTATTTTTATATCTAATTTATGATCATCCCGGGTACTTTGCAGACATTTTACATTTGATGAGATCAATGAGGGACATCTACATCTACGTTTCCCTTGGGAAACACCTGCTAAAGTTGTGTGCACTCGCACAAAGGATACTCCAGATGGACGGTTCCTATCGCTTATACTATCTGACATTAGAGTAAGCCTATTTTAAACTCATATGCATATCGTCTTGTTCGTTCAAAAAATGAGTGTCACATTTGCTAATATAAGCTATTTCTAGGGGGCGAAGATGGAGGCGATCTGCTACGACACTTTCGTAGATCGGTTCAAAAGTCAACTTCAGCCAGGCACGATTTATGTGTTCAAGCGTATAGTTTTTCAGCCGGCAGATCTCCCATTGCCATTTAGGATAGCAATACCGTCAGACTACATCATCATATTACGTGCACAAACAGAAATTCAGCTAGCAGGGCCACTAACCTACATCCCTAGGCTACCACAGCGATTCAATGACTTCAGAACGGTGTATCATCTGCGGAACAACATGCTTGCAGGTAATTTGAATAAATACGCATTGTTTTTAATTTAAACTAAATTGTGTATCCGTTAACTAAGTCATTACTTTTGATAGATGTCACTGGACTGGTAGCGAATGTTAGCAAAATCATGTTCAAAAAGCATGGAAACTATATAGACCACATTCCATACCTTGATGTTGCAATAATAAACACAAGGTATGCCAAGATTATTATGTCAGTTATCACTAATTGTTTCCTTTGAGATATGTGTGTTCATATGAATCATTTTCGCCAAAACAGGATGGAAATTCTCTTTGTTCGTGTCTCGGGACGACACGTCGGAGAACACATCACCCTGTGGAGACTTGCAGACTACCGTTTATGGACTCTGGCTGCTACTTTGTTGGTGACGAATTATCAACAAGGTAATTTGTTAACTGATATAATTATATCTTCTCTCATAATAACTGATAGAATCTACTCTAATCACCTTATAAAAATATTGAAGGAGGTTTGTCCACGCTGGACGAGAGCCATATTATGCTGGAAGAACCGAACCTACACTTAGATGCATTTCGTGCATCGCTGTTTACGGCAGAACGGTCTTTTTGGGATCCTGTTAGGACTGCCATTGAACTAAGGAGGATGCAAGCAACAAATGACAACCTCGTCGAAAGCACACTATAGAAAATATAGCGTCGAGGACCTTACATTTCAGAAATAACTGTACGGACCGGGTGTGACTTATTTCCTTCATCTACCATGCATACAAATGGTTGTATGCCTTCAGAACTAAATTCAGGTTGTTAAATGTGTGTTGACGATGTTTAAAGTCGTCTTTTGTTTTAAATATTATGCCTGACGTGCACAACTCTCATGCTTGAAGGTCTGGGTAATGACAGAAATACAAAATCAAAACAACAAAGCAAGAAATCGTTACCCATGTTGTCTTATGGGTGAGGGTGTCTCAGTTTTCCACCCCAAATATACTCATCGGTTGGAGGGTTCCAATAATTGGGTGTAGTGCAGTAATTTGATCCTTAGAATCCTACTCGTGGTATGGAGCCATTACAAGGAAAAGATATGTTAAAGCACTCAAATGTCCTAATGCATGAACAACAAATGAAATTTAAGAAATGGTCAAGGGCAGGCATAGAGTAAGAGAGAGGTGGGTGGGGGTCATACCGCAATTTCTTCTGCGCATTGTAGATATAATCTGAGAGACGGTTTTGGACAAGGAACACATGAGAGTGCTTCGATAATCTGAAAATGTTAAAAAAATGACACAATTGATGTGTGCGCGCAAGGATATAGAAATGCACAAGAATATAGAGCCACAACATTATGAGTTTCGGCACTAGAGGATGCCGACATGGTGACATCAAATAGATTTACTAGCTACACAAAGCTTGCTAACAGCTTGATACAATGCACATATAAAGTGTGTGATTTCTTGACTTCGGCAAGGACATAAATATATATATATCAAAATGCAAGTGAGAGTTCTATTTTTTTTCTAAAATACCTTATATGTAATTCGTTTATTTGAAATATTGCCGTATAATAATGTAACTCGAAAACTTCAATCTGTATAAACAGGAACATGAGGCTGATCTAAAATATATAATTACACTGAGCATATAGTGGTTACAAATATTAAAAAATGCTTATGCAAAGAATAATATCACATTAATAGATACGATTCATGTCGCATAACCTACACATGTAGTTCTCTATAAACCACTACATGAACAGAAAAGAAACATGACAAAATAATCATGTGATAGCAAATATTGGTCTACCAACGATTAATATATAGCGAAGTCTTACATATGCAGTAGTACTTCAGCCAATAATTATATTAATCATGTAAGAACAATACTGATCTGCCCATGTAAAGTAGTCCGGACTAACCCAGTTGAAATACATAATAGATCCATAAACATAATATAGTCATGAATCTCATGTGTTCGTTTATGTTTACTCAACACAGTGTTATCTTTGTGTATTCATTGCTTAGTCAAGATAGCACATCTAATTATTCTCCTTAAGGCTATGCTGCTACATAATGTATGTAGCAAGTAAAGTGATGAAAAATGACTTTAGATCTGCACGACAATCGGCTTCTCTTATGATTCATCTTGAAGATAGGCCACGGTGCCTCACACTTTCTATTCCTTACACTCCAATCTTTTTCGGCTACACCATGACACAGATGACAAGCACACGATTTGCTATTGCAATCTAAAAAACATGACTCTGATCATCAGGTCGTGCTTTATTGTTACTCTTTGGTATGTTCAATTCAGCTCAAATAACAATAGAATTATCAAGAGAAACTTGTTTTCATTCAGAAAAGATAATTAACTGCATGCATGAACAATATATGCCTAATAGGGAACTGACATTTTCAACATCATCAGGTCATGTTTAAGGTTTTCAGTAAGCTTATTTGTTCTCACATTTTATTGCCACCTAGCTATCATGTTATGTTGATCATGTCATTGTGCCAAGGTGACAAATTTCCATCTGATCAGACCGACACACATATGGCGAAAATACTTTGTTAACTCTTGGGCATCATCCGGAATAGTGAAACATATGCTTACTCATTCAAAAGAAAATTGCACACTACTGATGTGGTGCAGCTAGATATCAACTCTCGGTGACACATCTGGTTATGCGTGGTTTGTAAAAACTGCTATGTTTTGAGTTAAAATATGATGTCCCAGCAAACCTGGTATCGCAAGATGGAAGTAACCGAAACAACGTCGGCCAACCCCCAACCTTCTCTTCAATTTGGATGCACAACCTCAAAAGAAGAACAATTTGATCAACAAAACCATAAGACTGCGCATTGAACTTTGTTAAACATTATAAGCCACAATCTTCTCCACATTTTGCTCTGTTAAATCGCGTGTGCAAGTGACCAACTGTAAAAAAAATTATATAAGTTGAGAGGAAATAATTGTTTAGCTGAAGTTGATGCATTCTATGGCTGCTGCACCTTGGGGAATAGAGTTGTAAGGTCATGTGAAGTCACAGAATGTAAGGTGGTCCCCGGACAAGGGACATGACAGCACTGGAGACCCAACTGGCATCTATGGCTGCTGCACCTTGGGAAATAGAGTTGTTCACTGAAGGGAAACATAAGCCATGATCTGGATAAACCACCCATCACCTGTACGGTGCATGATAAACCAAAACTATAAAATATAATTATATTTCTTATGGTTTCATAAAAAATGCAGATAGTCAGTTCGTTGTGGGCATGGGGTACATACAACTTGTTTTACGCATCAATCCTCGTGGGCGTGTCTATCTGCAAGTTTACATTAAGATATGTATTAGACAGAAGGTTGTATGAACCTTCGGCGTGAAATTATAAAAATTTATGTTACTGCACTTGACACAAAAGGATGAAGGAACCTTATGGCGTTCTGCCATTGATAAACACAAAAGATAAAGTAAATCCGTATAGAATTCAAGCTTCCATTATTAAAGAATAAAATCATGAGGAAATTAATCTTCTTAACATGGAAAAGGAACTATTAGCAAATATACGTATTGCTACGCCAGATTATTTCTTATGATGATAATGATTAACTCTATTAAACTATCCTAGAAATGAGGGGCCAGATCAAATAAAGAAGGAAACATGAGATTTCTGTGATTCGACACCTACCAAATACAAAATCATATTCGTAACCATATAGTAAAGAATAGGTACAAACATAAATAGAGAAGTTTCTCGCTCACCAATCCTCACCATCACCGTCAATCTGGCACCACGACGAATCAGCGACAAGGTTTGATCTTCTCAGGCACCATTGATCCCATCCGTGCGAGCGAGGACGGGGCGTGGGTGTGCGGCAGCGTTAGGAGCGGGAGGGGGCGTGGGAAGCAGGCGGGTGGATATGGGGGGCCGCATCCGTAGGAGAGCTGCCGGCCGTGAGGAGTCAATTGACTTCCACGGGCGAGCGCCACCGGGACGGGCAGGAAGAGGCGTAGTTTAAGGAGGCGCGGGCGAGCCACGGCCGTCCATGAGACGAGGTGTGCGGCCGGCGAGCAGAAGGTGAGCAGGCGTGGTGGGGATGGTGTCGTTCGCCGCCCCTGTCCTCCGATGTCGCCGCTGCCGGATCCACTGGCGAGCTAGATGACAGGCGGGCCGCGGGCGGGCGGCGAGGCCAGGGCCGGCGGGCCGCTGGCGGGCGGCGAGGCCAGGGCGGTCGGCGGCGAAGCCAGGGTGGGCGGCGAGCGGGCAGGCGGGTGGCGAGGCCAGGGCGGGTGGCGAGCGGGCAGGCGGGCGGCGAGGTCAGGGCGTGCCGGCGGCGAGTCCAGGGCGGGCGGCGAGCGGGAAAGCGGGCGGCGAGGACATGGAAGACAGTGAGGAGTGAGGAGTGGAATTTTTCTGTGGTTTGATGGGGATGGCTGGGTGGAACGGAGAGACACCGTTTTCTTGTCTTTTTTTTACTTTTCACGGTTTGCTTGTCTTCTTTTTTACTATTCATGGTCACAAATAATCCCATCTTTTAATGTATAATGTTTTCAATTATATACAGTTATGGAGACGGTAGACACCGACATGATGGCGCTGGATGAGAACAAACAATTGTCGAGTTCTACACAATCGAAAGAGGTGCAATGCAGAGTTATACACATTGGTGTTATTTATATACAAATTGTATATTAACATATTTAATTTTTGTGATATTTTTTCTTTTCTGGTTTTGTAGATTGTTGCCGCGACAGAAATAGATACTATCAACGCTCCGAAAGAACCTACAGTCTAAGACTCCAATGCAATGCTGGTAGAAGAGACTGAAAACTCAACAAGTTCTACACAATCGAAAGAGGTCAAAATTATATTATTATTTTAATATAATACATAGATGTTATATATATCCATATTATACTTAGATGTATGTTTCAATTATATAGATCATGGACCAGACTGAAATTAACAATGCTGACACTACTGAAGTTCCAACGGATATAGAGTCCGGTGGGGTGCTGTTGGAAGAGACTAAAACCACAAAGAGTCTCGCACAATCAAAAGAGGTGTGTACTAAGTTTTTTTTCTTTTTCCTAGAGACGTTTCATAATTTGCTTCTCTTGCTCACATAATTTTTTTAAATTGTTATAGATGGGATCAACCGACGATCCCATAGAAAAAATTGTGGATGTTGAAGTTGATTTTGCAAAAATGAAGGACAACATCATGTCCTTCCCACCAAAAACCATAATTGTGCGGATTCAGGATGTTTGGTTGACACGTGTAGATCTGGAATGTTTGTTACATAATGGTAAATGGTTGGATGGTGAAGTAAGTTAATATTTTCGCATACAATTTTTTTTTTGCACAATATTGTCTAATTTATTTGTTACAACGTTTCATTAAAATTATAGATGGTCACGGCATATATCTACTACCTGCGGACTCAGGAACATCTATTTAAAAGAGCAGATGTATATGTATTTTTAGTGGATACGCATATTTCTGCAAAACTCAAACGAGATGGTAAAATTCCCATAAGTACAAACAATCATACCAAAATTGTTCGAAGATCTCTTAGTTATCTAGAACATGACATGGTAAGACTAATTAGATAACCTTTTGAGTTTAGTTTATTATTTATTCTGGTATGACTTACATTATTTTTGTCAGCTCTTCGTCCCAATTAATGTGACAGACTTCCATTGATATGTATGTCGTATTGATGCCAAAAAATGTTTCATAAAGGTATTCGATTCATTGGGTTCTGCGGTGGGCCGGTCCGACCTACACTATACGGTGAGTATTTTACTACAATTGTACCATCTTTCCTGCTTTCATAATAATTTAATTCTACATATTATTTGCTCTTTCATTTAACAGCTTCTAGGGCTCGATCGTCACTTTATGATTGCTTCAGAAATGAGTGAATTTAACATAGGTGATAAGTGGGTTGACCTTCAAGTGACTAAATGGCCTATACTTGAGTGTGTTCATGAGCTAATTCAATCAGATGGGTACGTTAAAAACTTATTATATGATCAAATATGAATATTAACATGTATACTTATTTTAGAATTTGTTTTCTTAACATTTGCAGCTCATCATGCGGCTTGTTCATGCTGCAATTTATGGAATACCTTATGGGTGAAGGTCTTGCACATGTTGTAACACAGGTATTTTCAAGTAATTAATAAAATATACTTCTACAATAAATTTATTCTAATTAATATTTCGTAGGCGGGTATCAAACCCTTTAGGGAGCATGTAGCTGTAACTCTGTATGAATCTGTTTTGAATGAGATAAAAGGAGCACCAATATATCCGCCTGAGAGAGTCATGCCCACGGACCCACGCGTTTTATATAATGAGCTTTGCAAGGAAATAATGTCGATTCAAGACGCCAAGTCTTTGGAGTAAGTACTATTTATAATATGTTACAATGATTTTCATAATATGCATTGTTATGATTTTCGTAAGCCTTAACTTAATATTTATGTTGCAGAATGGAATGGGTGCGGAGCTCCAAACCTTATCCTATAGGTTTGAATCTTAAGAAAATTCAGGATATAATCAGGATGGACAAGCCTATGAACAATGATTGTTTCAACCTGGCCATACGCATAACAGCATGCGACGTACTGTTGCAGCTGGTTGAGACCGACATTCATTACATGGATTTGCGGTTTTGTGTAAGTTGTTGCAATAATGTATTATCATTTGTATCACTATGTTTCTAAGTATAATTTTTTGTTAGACGGTAATGGTTGATTTCACAAGAGGCGGCAACTGGTGCGTGAAGCCAAATGTTAAGTTTTTGGCAACGTTGTTCCATAGTTGGCCAGGGATAGATTACAAAATCTCAACTCACAAAATAGTAAAAATACTTTACTTGCACATTGTTGTCATGTTTTATTTCTTTCTAATGATTGTCCATATGCAGGTTTTTCTTCCTTATGCATCCATAGACCACTTCGTCTTATTTTGTATCGACAAGCACATATCTTGTGTATACGTTTTGGATCCTCTTTCTGTATCTTCATCGTTGGAGGATAAAATGATGCGAACTCACGGCATGCAAATGAAATTACAAAGAATCTCTTTCTACTTCAACGATGCGCTTGCAATAGCATAACTCGGTTGGGATTCTGATATTTTTTTGGCCACGTAGAACATCAGTTTATATTCCAACAATCTCATCAAGGTGACTATCTTACAAAATAAACTAAGAGTGTTTTATTTTTTCTATTGAACATAATGATTCTTGCATCCATCTACAGGAATTTATCTGGTTATATTGTTTTTTACATAATGTTCTCGTGGAATGGTAAAATCTTGGTTCATTCGGTATGCACGGTGCGTTTTTACACTACAATTTTTTATTATTTTCATGTTCAATAGCATGGAGCTAATGACATGTATTATTTGTGTAGGATGCTTTTAAGTTGAGGAAGAAACTTCTGTTACACTTGCTCAAATACCAAGAAAATGAAGTGCAAAACAACATTCCTGAGATTATACGACAATATCTAGCTAGCATCAATGAGAATGAGTAGGCAATATCTAGCTAGCATCAATGAGAATGCGTAGACATTGGTGGGGTGATAATTTAAATACCGAGTTGATATTTTATACTTTTCAATTGCATTGGAATCTTATCTTTTTTAATATCGAGTGGATGTTTTATATATTCTTACACATTCATTTTTGCACACATTATATGGATAAAATATTACGAAAGTTGCTCATATCCGTAGCAACGCACGGGCATTCAACTAGTCAATTATTAGTATTGCACATTTCCAGTTCAGTAGGTAAAATTCGATCCGAAAAGTGAACACTTATGTATGTCTCAATGAATTGAATTTCAAAGCACTTAATATTGAAATATATTCTTACACAATCATTTGAATACATAGGTATGGCCGTGTTAACTTGTATATTTGGCCCCAAAAAAGACTACAGTTAGCCGAAAATCCAAAATAAAAGTCACCCGAGTCCAAAATGTAAGATTGCGAAATATGTTGTATTGTATTGATACTAGATTGATTACAATGAGCCACGGTGGGCTGTATATAAGGGGTACAAGACTTGGAGACTACGAAACCTAATAGAGATAGATTTGGATTACAATCCTAATATTGCTTGGTGTAGAGCTAGCTGATCGATCAGCCTTTCTGCTTCGAGTAGAGCTGTCGATCTTCTCCATATGCATAGCACGCATGGATGCATGCAACGATGTGATCTTGAAATGATCCGCTGAACGGCGCCGGTGAGATGGCTATTTGGTAGCTATAAGATCTAATTGGAGAAACAAAAATTGCTAAAACTATGAACCGATTTATTGGAATTGGAAGAAAAACTAGCTACGAGATGCGACGCCCCCAGAGATCATGGAGATCGATTTCGCCGGGGGCGGCGCGGCGGAAGTGGTGGTGGCTAAACCCTAGATAGCGGAGCAAACTGCTCTGATACCATGTAAGATTGCGGAATATGTTGTACTGTATTGATAGTAGATTGAATACAATGAGCCACATTGGGCTGTATATAAAGGGGTACAAGACTTGGAGACTACGAAACCTAATAGAGATAGACTTGGATTACAATCCTGATACTACCAAATATACCTAAACCGTATTGTACTCTAACATCCCCCCGTAGTCGGATCGGTAGTGACACGAACAACTGGAGCGTTGCGAATGGTCTGATTGGACCATAATCCGAAGTCGCGAACTGAAGAGGAGCCGAGTTGATAGCCCTTGATGCCGATGTCGATGTAGCCGAGTTGTGGGCGTTGTAGTTGTGGTCGATGTTGCCGTTTGATAAAGTTGAGGCAGAATTTTGCTGGAGTCGATGTAGTTGAGGTAGACGGCACGCCTTGCCAAGCTTGCTAGACTCGGGAGCGCGTTGGGGATGAAGGCACGCGCCGATGTTGCCAATACCGGGCATGCGAAGAAAGAGACCACCATTAACCATGCGAACCAGAGCCGGATGAAGAAGCAGAGGAGATCTCCGTGGTCGGCGGCGCGTAGCGTAGATTTTCCGCCATTTGTTGCCGGAGTAGACGAAAACAAAAGAAGAAGTTGCAACTAGTAAATTGTGCAAAATAAAAATAGACTGCAGCTCTGGCGGCGAGGTTGCGGTGGACGAAGATGGCGTGGTGGTTGTTGAAGACTTTGTTGATGTAGATCGTTGTCGGCGCTGTAGAGGTAGAAGATGCCGATGTGTTGTTGACGTAGATGGTTTTCGGCGATGATGACCACAGACGATGCAGGTGCGGTCCGATGTTTTACGGCGAGGCTGGATGATGATTTGCCCGTGTAGACGTGAAGTGCTGTAAGTGCAGCTTGGCTTGAGTAGAAGATCCATGCTAGTCCCATACGCCCATGCACGCACGCGCCATGGGCCTTGGACTTGTTCACATGTATGCAGCTTGATGTACGTACGTCGGAGGAGAGGAGTGAATCTAATGTTTAGTGGCTAAAAGGAAATTGATCTAATTGAAAAACAAAATTGGCTAAAACTATGAACTGATTTATTGAAATTGGAAAAAGCTACGAGATGTGACGCCCCCGGCGATCATGGAGACTGATTTCGCAGGGGGCGGCGCGGCGGAAGCGGTGGTGGCTAAACCCTAGGTTGCGGAACGAACCGCTCTGATACCATGTAAGATTGCGTAATATGTTGTATTGTATTGATACTAGATTGATTACAATGAGCCACAGTGGGCTGTATATAAAGGGGTACAAGACTTGGAGACTACGAAACCTAATAGAGATAGACTTGGATTACAATCCTGATACTACCAAATATACCTAAACCGTATTGTACTCTAACACAAAATACCAGTCAAACTGCCCAAAATACTACTTAACAACTTGTACATGATAAAACTGATGTACATCATAATATTCATAAATAACGTTTGGGGGAGCTGTCAAGAGGTGTGTGTAACTCATGATCGAGTCGCACTCTTGAAGCTCCAAAACAGTTGTCAATAGATTTCAACGTACCTTTGTTTTTTGATTCAACAACTTTAGTTGGCTTGACCTTCCCCTTAAGTAAGTCATGGTTCTATGGGGCATGGTTCATATCCAAGTACAGGTGGGGTAGCGTCGTGATGTTGTGCGGACAACAGGTTTGTCGACCCTGACCGGTTTGGGTTTCGGGCAATGCAAAGCCTCGTCCTGATTGTTTCATCGGGGTGGCGGCCCCGGGAACAGGTGGTATGTGTCAGTGGCGTTTGGTTAACTTGTGTCGTGTGGGCGGCGAGTCACCTCACTTGTGAGGTTTTTGAACCTTGTTTTCCATATAAACATGGCATTGTACAACTTTGTATGGCTTTTCGACCTGGTTCCCTTATAAATTTGGTCATCTCTTCAATATATTCGAGCGGTAGATATGACCACTTTTAACTAAAAAAACAATCTGTTAACAACAACCTAGAAACAGACATAGGTCTACCGTCGGTGTCCATCGTGGGATTGTTATAAAAGATAGCAAGAAACGACGAATAGCGGAACGGTCAAACCAACAGGGACACGAGATTTTAACATGGAACACCCCTCCAAACAAAGGAGAGGAAAAAACCACGGGCGCCAGCCAGCAATACTTCACTATATCGGGTTGAGTTTACAAACGCCGCGGGTTTACAATGTGTGTCTTACCCCAACAGGCGACTTACAAGATGTATTTATAGAGGGTAGAAACCCTAAGTCGGTTGCGTTCCGACTCGGACACGATCCGTACAACCCAAGAATCCCGGCGACGGGCCTCCGCTTCGCTCCGAAGTTAGCCACTCATTTCACATCGTCATATGAATTTGGATCACCATTGACGTGGGGCTGCCTTTCGGGTAGCCAACGATAAGGATACCTGGGCCGCGCCAAGGACGTGGAAGCCCACAGAAGGCCCACACGGGGTATCTTGTAACCTAGTCCAAGTCGGTTAGGAAGCATAACCTGCCATATCTGTAGTTGCCATCGGCATCAACCACCCGAGACCTGGCTGCCTATAAAGCCAGGAGGGTTGCTCGTCCAAAAGGACACGCTAATAGCCACCGCCGCAAACCCTAGCGAGATCGCAATCTCTCCATTGTAACCACAACTCGCATCAATAATCAGACAAGCAGGAGTAGGGTGTTATCCTCCGGGAGCCTGAACCTGGGTAAATCCTTGCTTGTCAGCCGTCGTGACCACCTGCACTCATCTCTCTCCCCATCAATCAACCCGGGGTGCACAACCCTGGGACTTGTCGAGTTACCACCTCGTCAATTGGCGCCGTCTGTGGGAACGTCAAACAAGTGCTAGGATCATGGTCGCTCCGGCTCCATCTGCAATGAAGATCGGCGTATCCGCCGCTCGGGAGTCGATTCGATTCGGCTCCTTCGAGTACGTCCTCCACCCGCCGGCCCACCGCTCGGTGTACACCGATCTGGACAATGGTATACACATCACCTTCGGCTCC
Source organism: Poa annua (assembly GCA_026929855.1). Lineage (NCBI taxonomy): Eukaryota > Viridiplantae > Streptophyta > Magnoliopsida > Poales > Poaceae > Poa > Poa annua. Next base: position 68,214,698 of record CM049431.1, on the reverse strand, counting down.
ATATACTGCTGCATCGATAGTCGTGGTGTACTCAGGTCTACGACTACCGCGCTACGCATGGCGGCGTCACCCGGATCGGCAACCCTCGCGCCCGCCGAACCCGCGAAGATCGCATCTACCGCACCCGCGGAGGCCGCACCCGCCGAACCCGTGAAGATCGCATCGGCCGCACCCGCGGAAGCCGCGCCCGCTGAACCCGCGAAGATTGCATCTACATCGACCACATCGGCAACTTCGGCAACGGCCGCGCGGATCGGATCTACTACCCCAACTTCGGCCGCGCGGTCGACTAAGTCAAGATCTACCTCGACTGTCGCACCCGCACGGGCAGCTAGGAGCTCACGCCTGACAGCCGCGTCACGCGCGCCCTCATCTTCGTGGAAGTCCCAAGTCTACCCCAGGCCAATCACACTCGCCCCGGCGAGCGGGAACACATGGACGATCCGCGACAGCGACTGCGCCGCGCGCCACGTTGCAGCAATTTTCGATCCCGAGCAAGACACGGATGACATAAGCAGCAGCGGCAGCACCAACTCTCCGACTCAAGTCTACCCCAAGCAAGTCTTCATGGCCGGCACTGCACCACATGGCGATGACGAAGAACCCGCATATCCGCTAGAGGTGGACATGCCGGACCAGACTAAACTTGTCATCACGCGGGACATGGTGATCCAAGCCATGAAGCATGTGGACGAGGGCACGTTCCCCCACCCAACGCGCCTCGAGACGACCACCTGGCGGTCCAGTACTTGCTACGCAAGGAAGGCGAACGAATCCGCGCCGAAAAAGCCGACCTGCTCAGGCGCAAAAGGGACGCGGACGCATCGAGTGTCAGGCGAGCCGCCCTCTCCTTCACATCCTCTACGGAGGTCAACCAAGGAGCACGGCGAAACAGAGCCCGCGTTCCCCTCATGGCAGAAGCCGATCGAACCAGGCTCACCCGCAACCTCGACTCGTCCTTCGTCACCGAAGATGAAAACGGGATACCCGTCCCAAAGACGGCGAACGCCGCCCTGATCTCAGTCGAGACATACCTCCGGCTCACGCAGCCACCGGAGGGGGACGCGCGCTCCCTTCTCCACAGGCAACAAATTGCCTCCATAAGGGCAATCGAAGAAGCACTGGCGGCCAAGAGGCCAAGCAACCGGGCGCACGAACCGACAACCTCGGGCATCCCAGCGGCACAGCGGCAACCAGTCAAGGACCTTCACGACGTCCTCACGCAGAAGACGGTGGATCGCAACCGCAAGGAGCGCTCGGCTAGTGCGGCAAACGCGCACGACCACGCTGACCGCGACTTCGAGCCGTGCGGCTCGGCATGCTTCAGCTTCAACATCCGCGACACCCGCATGCCTAAGTCCTTCAAGTTGACAGCAGGCACACCAAAGTATGACGGGAAGCAAGACCCAAAACTGTGGCTCAAAGACTACCTCATCGCCTGCACTTGCCAAGGCGGGACGTCGACTACGGCAATGCAGTACATCCAGCTCATGCTGACGGACTCGGCACGCGGGTGGCTCACAAGCCAACCCAAAGACTCTTTCCGAACATGGGAAGAATTCCAGGATAACTTCATCAAGAGTTTCTCGGGAACATTCGCAAGGCCAACAACCTACATCGAGTTGCAGGCCTGCAAGCAAGGAAAGGATGAGTCGCTCCGCTCCTACATCCAGCGGTGGACACTACTCCGCAACACCATGGAACCCGTCTCAGAAGAACGGGTGATGGACGCCTTCATGCATGGCGTCGCTCGCCGCGACCTCCGCGAGGAATTCGGTAGGCTCCAGCCGAAGACCACAATAGAGCTCATGAAGACAGCCAACCAATGGGCCGAAGGAGAGGACTATCTCCGCGAAACTTCCCCCAAGAAAGAGGGTGAAACAAGCAACTGGCGCGAGGCACGCCAAAAGAAGAAGCCACGCTACACCCACGATTCAATCGACCTAGTAGCGGCGCGCTATGAAACCCCCCGTGAGGACAAGCGCGACAATAGTCGACAGTACGACCAGGGTCGACAGTCTAACTCGAGTCAGTATAACCGTGTCTGCAGCAGCAGCATCGGCCACAACGATGGAAGCCAGAAGCGCGAGTGGAAGCGCCCATTGACCCCAGCATAGGAGCTGATGCAACCCTGTAAACATCACTCGTTCCGCAACCCAGAAACAGGCAAATGGGGTTCCAGCCACCTGCTGAAGGACTGTCGCAAAGCAAGAAAAATATACCAAGCCAAGCAACAAATCATCGCTCCAGTACAAGCAATTCAGGCGGCCCCGCAGCTGGCCATCCAGGCAGCACCCGCAAACAACAACCAGCTGCAGACGGCAGGAGCATACCCCCAGCCGCAGCAACAGCAACAAGGTCAGTCGGCAGCAACCGACACGTACCCACCCGCACGGGGACAGCTGAACATGATCCAGAAGGGACCCCCGTCAAACAGGCGCCAAAAAATCATCACCCGCCAAGTACTCCAGGCCATCCACAGCCCGTGCGTGGTACCAGACTACCTGCGCGGGTCGGAGACACCTATCACATTTTCCAGGGCAGATCACCCATCTGAGGTAACCCGACCTGGGCACGCCGCACTCGTGATTGAGGCCTTGATCGGCGACTACAAGCTTGAAGAAGGTGTTCCTGGACGGAGGCAGCGGCATCAACATCATATTCGCCGACACCCTGAGAAGAATGAACAGGTCGACAGAGAAATTGCCGGAATCGGAAACCACCTTCCACGGCATAGTACCAGGGCAAGCAATCACGCCCATGGGAACAATCACACTCGATGTCATCCTCGGTACACCCGAGCACTTCAGGAAGGAGTCGATAGACTTTGAGGTCGTCGACTGGAAGTCACAATACCACGCCATCCTCGGGCGCCCAACCTTTGCCAGGTTCATGGCAGTACCCCACTACGCCTACCTGATGATAAAGCTGCCCGGGCCGAAAGGAGTAATCACCGTACGCGGCGACTTCGGGCTCTCCAACAGATGCGACCGCGAGTTCGCCAAAATTTCTGAGTTCTTCGGAGTCGAAGAGCACTTCAAGGCCATATCAGCCGACAACGACAAGACCGTCTTCCCAGCTCGCAAGAAGCCAGCTAAGGACGCATCATTCAACACGAACGACGACACTGTCACCCACCAAGTCCATCCGACTGACAACAGAAAGACGGTCAAGGTCTCGTCAAGTCTGACCCCCGCATAGGAAAGCGCGCTCGTCGAGTTCCTACGTGAGAACTGGAAGATCTTTGCATGGCAACCTTCTGACATGCCAGGGATACCCAGGGAACTCGCCGAGCACTCTCTGAAAGTCCACAAGGACGCAAGACCAGTCAAACAATCCATGCGACGCTTCTCAGGACCCAAGCGAGACGCGATCAGCATGGAAGTCGACAGACTACTGCACGCCAAGTTCATCCGAGAGATCAAGGACTCGGACTGGGTCGCCAACCCGATCCTAGTGGAGAAAAAGAAGACGAAGAAACTACGCATGTGCGTTGACTTCACCACAGTCAACAAATGCTGCCCCAAGGATCACTTCCCGCTCCCGTGGACAGACCAAATCATCGACTCGACAGCAGGTTGCGAGCGCCTGTCCTTCCTGGATGCCTACTCAGGTTACCAGCAGATCAGGCTGAAAGTTGAGGACGAAGAGAAGACGGCCTTCATCACACCCGACGGCGTCTTTTGCTACCAGACGATGTCGTTCGGGTTAAAGAACGCAGGTGCCACGTACCAGCGGACAACGCAAGCATGCCTCAAGGGGCTAATCGGGCAGATCGTCCAAGTCTACGTCGATGACATCGTCATCACAACCCGAAAGGAAGATACCCTGGTCGACGAACTCCGCAAGGTCTTCGCCGCACTCGATGTATACCAGATCAAGCTCAACCCAGAGAAGTGCGTGTTCGGCGTGCCAGCCGGAGAGCTGCTAGGGTACCTCGTATCTGCAAGAGGAATCGAAGCGAACCCCGAGAAGGTGCAGAATATTCTCACCATGCCAGCACCAACCAAACTCCGCGAGGTGCAGCGATTAGCCGGCCGAGTCGCAGCTCTCAGCCGGTTCATTAGTAAGTTGGGAGAGAAAGCCTTACCTTTCTACCAACTGATGAAGAAGACGGACAAGTTCGAGTGGACACAGGAGGCGCAGGACGCATTCGACCATCTCAAGAAAACCCTGACAACCTCTCCAGTCCTCCTGGCACCACTAGAAAACGAGCCACTATACTTATACGTCTCAGCAACAAACATGATGGTGAGCACGGTACTCGTAGTCGAACGGGAAGAAGAAGGGCACAGTCACCCGGTGCAAAGGCACGTCTACTACCTCAGCGAAGTCCTCACCCTGTCCAAGCAGAACTACCCGCATTACCAGAAACTGGCATATGGAGTCTTCATAACCTCCAGGAAGGTCGTCCACTACTTCTCCGAGCACCCGATCACGGTGGTAAGCTCCTCTGGACTAGCAGACATTCTCACAAACCAACGCGCGACAGGACGAGTCGCCAAGTGGGTTGTCGAGCTAGGACCATGGGGGCTGAAGTATGCTCACCCGAAGTCCATCAAGGCCCAAGTCCTCCCAGAATTCACCACCGAGTGGATAGAAGCCCAGCTACCAAATGTCCCCGACTTGTCCAACGCATGGACAATGTATTTTGATGGCTTCAAGAAATTCATGTCAGCCGGGGCAGGAGTCGTGCTCATCTCCCCCAAAGGCGACAAGCTCAAGTACGTCCTGCAGATGGACTTTCCGACGCCGTCCAACAACGAAGCCGAATACGAGGCCCTGATCCATGGCATGCGGATGGCCAAGAACTGCGGCGCCACGCACCTCATGATATATGGCGACTCCTACCTGGTGGTACAGCAAACCATGAAGTCCTGCGACGCCATCGCCGACAACATGATCGCCTACAGAGACCTCTGCAATCAGTTGGAAGGCAACTTCAACGGCTGCGAGTTGCGGCACATCGGCCGTGAAAGCAACGAGGAAGCCGATGTCCTCGCTAACATGGGCTCAGACAGGGTGCCAGTCCCACCCGGCATCTTCCTCGAGCGCATCACGCAGAGATCCATCAAGGCTCAGAGCACAGTAAGCACTGCAACAACAAAAGGCGAAGCTAACCCGCCAAGCCAAGACAAGGTCCCCATGGAGGTTATGTTAGTCGAAGCTACATGGACAGGACCGTACCTGGCGTACATACTGCATCAGAAGCTGCCAGCTGACCCAGTCGAAGCAAAGCGCATCATCAGGCGCTCCAAAAGTTTCACCGTCATCAACGGAGAACTCTACAAAAGAAGCATCTCAGGAATCCTGCAAAGGTGCGTAGATCCAGTCGACGGCCAAGCCATCTTACTCGACATCCACGCGGGTATCTGCGGGCATCACGCCAGCAGTCGAGCATTGGTAGCCAAAACACAGCGAGCCGGGTTCTACTGGCTGACAGCCATGCAGGACGCCGAGGAGCTAGTAAGGAAATGCATAGGGTGGCAGGAGTTTGCCAACAAGCCACACGCGCCAGCATCGGAACTCAAGACAATACCATTAGCCTGACCCTTCGCCCAATGGGGTCTGGACATGGTTGGCCCGCTGAAGAAATCCTCACCCGGAGGCCACACTCACCTCCTGGTTGCAGTCGATAAGTTCACAAAGTGGATCGAAGCCGTGCCCATCACAAGTTCGACTGCATCAACAACAGTCAACTTCATCAGGTCAATCATCTTCAGATTTGGAGTACCGAATGGGATCATCACCGACAATGGCTCGAACTTCACAGCCGAAGAATTCAAGGACTTCTGCTCAGAGCAGGGGATCAAGCTCAGCTATGCGTCCGTCTCGCACCCGCAATCCAATGGGCAAGTGGAGAAAGCCAATGGCCTGGTCTGCAACGACATCAAGAAGCGACTGCGCGTGCCATTAAAACGCGCAGCGGGCGCATGGGTGGAAGAACTACCATCGGTCCTTTGGAGTCTACGAACAACGCCAAACAGATCCACCCAATACACTCCGTTCTTTATGGTGTATGGTGCAGAAGCGGTTCTCCCATGCGAAATCAAATTCGACGCACCGAGATTAGTCGCCTACGACGAGTCGGATGCAGAGGAGGCACTCGAAGACAGCATGGACACCCTGGATGAAGCACGCGACATCGCCCTGGCACGATCAGCCGTGTATCAACAGGACATGCACAACTATCACACTCGGAGGCTGCGACCAAGAGCGTTCGTCGCAGGCGACTTGGTCCTCCGACTCAAGCAGAAGAAGGTGCACAAGCTCGCTTCCCCATGGGAGGGCCCGTACATCGTGACAGAAGAAATCGGCAACGGAGCTTACCGCCTGAAAGACTCGAAGACGGGAGCAGACTGCAGCAACCCGTGGAACGTGGCACAACTCCGCCGGTTCTACGCCTAGTTCAACCCGATCATTGTACAAGAAAAATCAGCGCGGCAGGTTTCAGACGCACTCTTTCCCTCACCAGGGTACCTAAGGGGACTGGAAGGGTTTTAATGAGGCGGCCTGTTCGCAAGAATCAATAGTGATTTGAAGAAAATTTGTCTCCTTTACCTTTCGCACAGAGGAAGCTAAAATCCTAGGCCGCCACTCGAACCACTCGGGGGCTGCGCCATACAGGTTGAAAGAAAAGCTTAGGCCGCTACCCGAACTACTCGGGGGCTGCACCATACACGCATAAATAAAAAATCCTAGGCTGTCACCTGACCCACTCGGGGGCTGCGCCATACAGGTCAAGTTCAAAATCCTAGGTCGCCACCCGACACACTCGGGGGCTGCGCCAAACAGGTAACACTTGTAATCCTAGGCTACCACTCGACCTACTCGGGGGGCTACGCCATACAGGCCTTCTCAGAAAAATCCTCAGCCGCCACTCGAACTCACTCAGGGGCTGCGCTGTACAGGTCAAGTTCAAAATCCTAGGTCGCCACCCGACATACTCGGGGGCTGCGCCAAACAGGTAACACTTGTAATCCTAGGCCGCCACTCGACCTACTCGGGGGCTGCGCCACACAGGTCTTAGCCAAAATCCTAGGCCACCACTCGAACAACTCGGGGGCTGCGCCATACAGGTCAAGTTACAAAAATCCTAAGTCGCCACCTGTTAAAGTCAGAGACTGCGACATACAGGTCACACTTGAAAAAACCTGGGTCGTTGCCTAACATACTAGGCGACTGCGCCAAACAGGTCGCAAATCAAAACAAGCAAAAACACTTCCGAGAAAGCAGATCAATTTTCATTAGTCGCAAGTATTTTTAATCTGGTACATTGCAACCTGCGCATGCACATTTGCCCCCTATAGCTAACCCTGTACATCAGACGACAGCTACTCTAATCTGCAGGCTTGGCCTTCGGCGCATCAAGGGGACCTACAAGGCGCTCACTCAGGTCCTGAACCTGCCTGATAATGCGGCACGCAACCGCTAAGGTCTCATCGAAGTCGTCATCACCAGGCAGGCCATCAAGCACCCCGTCGAGCGGAAGGTGCGGCCGATGCATCCGGACGTATGCCCACGTTGCGTTCGCCCCAGCCACAAGTTGGGCGTTGACAACCTCCTTCAGCCCCTCACCATCGCGGAACCTCTCCAGCATGGTGGACAGCCCGTTCGGCTGCGCGTTATGCGGGAAGTACACACGATTGATATGCCAGAGTGTCTTCCGGCAGTTCTCCAGAAGAAAAGCCGCGCGCCATGTACGGTCAAGCATGGTGGCAAGGGCGCGACCTCTCGACTTGTTCACCCAGAACTGACGAGCTTCATAGGAGTCGCCAGACGCCTCTCGGGTAACTCGCTCTTCAACACGAGCCCGCTCAGCCTCCCAGTCCGGGTTCACATCTGCACGCGTAAACTGCAAGTCAGAACAAGCAAGCTTCAACAAAGAAAGCAGCCGCCAAGAGGATACTAACCTTGCAGTTGTTGACTGATCAGATCGATCTCCCCAAGCAAAAAATCTTCACGTCGTGAGAACTCCGCAGTAGGATGCGACCGAGAGCGGTGCAACAGCAACTCAGTATTCTTCAGGGTCGCCTCAAGCTCAACCACTTTGTTCTTCAGGTACGTGATTATCCGCTGATCATTTGTACTACGTGGAGGAGCAGGCGCCGCCCGACGACGGCAAGCACCCGAAGAAGAAGCCTCGCCACTCGGCGCAGTCGCAGGAGAAGAAGAAGCACCACCGCGCACGACAGTCTGCCAGGAATACGCAGAGTCAATACAATCATACGACTGTGAAGCAAAGTTAAACTCGGCAGAAAGAAATTCAGTTGTAGCAAAAGCACTGTTAAAAGCCAATAGACGGGACAGGACAATATTCATTACAGAGCCAGAAGTTCAAAAGTACAGACCATGGCGACTGCCGAACTCCTAAAGCTATGCCTACTCTAAAGCTGCAGACTGCGACCGGGAGCGACCCTTCCGAGTGGCAGCCGCCTCAGTGGCCTTAGCAAGGGCCCTCTCGAAGAGTGCCACAAGCTGCACGGCCAGCTGTGAAGCACGCTCCTTCACGCCACCCAGCGACGCGGTTCGGCCATCGAGTTTTCGGGGAAAGCCGCTGACGACCTTCTCAAAGTCACCCGGAACCTGATGCCCTAAGAGGAGCTGGAAGGTGAGCTCGGAGCCGCGTACCGTCTGCGACCGCGTGAAGTCGGCGGTGGTGGTCGCATCCTCAAACGGCGCAGCAAGGGCGTCCACGGCTGCCGGCGGCTGGTCGCCCGGGAAGACACTCTGGTGCACCACAGTAAGGGCCCAGTCGATTTCTTCAACGCGGCTGTGGACTTCTTCAGTGCGTCGGAGGCATAGGCGCAGACCCGGTCGAGGAAACCAACAGCAGTCGCCAAGTCAACCGCGTCACTCGACGCGTCTTCCGGAGGAGCTCCACCGCAAGTCTCTGCGCAAAGGATTCAAGGTCAGACAAAGGAAAAGATCAAGACACAGTAGGCATTAAGCCGAAACTTACCCCCAAGAACACCGGCGAGTGAGAGGAGACGACCGACTTGAGTCTTCTCCTGGGCGACCCGCGCCTGCTCCCGCTCTCGAGAATCTTGCAGGGCCTTCTCAAGCTCAGCAACCCGCCCAGTAGCCTGGTCCAGAGAAGCACGCAGCTGGTCCCTCTCCTTCTCCAGGCGAACATAAGCCGCGGCTGCGTCAAGCTGCTGACGGTAGTACGGCTGAAACAAAAGCAAGATGTTAATAAAGTTGCGGGCGACTATACTAGTCACCCACACCTCCGGGGGCTACTCCCATCGGGAGCGCTGATCGCGCACCCGATGAAAACTCAAGAATACAAGTACAAGCTTAAAGGACTTACATGGTCCAGGAGGTCAGGGTCCTCTGAAGCCGAAGGAGGATCGCGGCTCGACGATGCAACGCCAGAAGGCTGCGCACGCGCCTTCTCCACCACCGCCTGAGCCCCCAACTCAGTCGAAGGGGCGGATGTGTGCTCAATGTCCCGAAGGGGGGAGCTAACATCGCCAAAACGATGCCTGCAGCAAAAACGGGCGCACTTGTCAACTCAAACGTTGCAGCTACAAAACACAACTCGAAGGAAACAAATCATCAAGAAGCTCACCTGGGGGTTCCAAGGTCGTCGTAACTCTCCAGGGAGGGCGACGGCATCCGCGCAAACGAACGAGGAGCCGCGGAGCTGACTGGAGGAACATTCAGGGGCTCATCCCAGCCACCCGAGGACCGCACACCCGACGACGTCGCGACGGCCTCCTCCAAAGTAACGTCGGCATCCTTAGCAGGTGATGACGCACTAGCAGAGTCGCCACGGCTCGGGAGCTTCCGCTTCTTCCGCACGGGTTCCTCCACTTCATCTTCATCCTCCACCTCTTCGTGGGGAGAATGTGCGGAAGGAATCTCTTCGTCGTCGTCCTCCTCCTCGACAAACTTCGACTCATCGTCGGGTCCATTCTCGGGAAGAGGAGGAAGGCTGATCAACAAAGACCGACCCTGAAGCAAGTAGACACAAGTCGAATCAGGAAGAAGGTAGACGCAAGTCGAGTCAAGACAAAAGAAAAACAAGCCAAGACTCACCTCAGGAACGGGGTTCGATGCCCCGTAAGCAGCAACCGGGCACTTGACGTTGCACGTGTCCGCGACTCGGAGGCTGGTGATGGACCTTACTTTGATTTCCACCTCCTCATCGTCAAGCGGATCGGTGCCGACGCACTCGGCGGCCCACATCGGGTGAGGCCGAGCGCTGAGCGGCTGCACCCGAAGAAGGAAGAAGGTGGCCATCAGGAAGACGCCACCCGCCTCGCGCCCAAGGGTCTTGGTCAGATCGCGCAGCAGGCCCAGCAGGGGCCGCAGAGCCTCCTTCTCCACGGCAGTCAGCGGGTGCGTCCAGGCGACGGTCTTCCGCAGTCCACGTCCGCTGTCGAATGCACCCAGGCCGTCCTGGTTCGACTGGACGTAGAACCATCTCTTGCGCCATCCTTGGACGGAGTCACACTTCTTCATCTGAAAGTACGCGGTGTCACCGCGCACTTGGATTCCAAAGCCGCCCACGGGGAAGGGCAACCCGCTCCTCCCAACGTTCTTGCGAACGAGGAAGAGCGCCAATGCCCAGTGGGGCGCGACACCCAGAAAGCACTCGCAGAGCACGATGAAGCCCGCGATGCTCAAGACGCCATTGGGAGTCAGATCATGGATCTGAACCCCATAGGCATACAGGAGACCGTGCACAAAATCGTGCATGGGGAACCCGAAGCCCCGCGGAAGGAAATCCGCGAAGCAAACACGTTCCCCATCGCGGGGAGTGGGGAAAACCTCTTTGCCAGGAGCGCGTACCTGGACTTGGTCAGCAGGTGGAAGAAGACCCTGCGCGCGGAAGAGTTCCACCTCGGCCTTCTTCACCGACGATCTCTGCCAGTCGCCATCGGGCTTCTTCATCAACCCGGCATCGTCGGCGGCGGCGGAGGAGCCAGCGGTGTTCTTCGGCTTGCCCATGGCGCAGTGAGGCAGCGCATGGTGCACGGACAAAAAAGCAAGGAGCTCTGGATGGCGGCGAAAATGGTAGAGCGCAGAGGAAAGGGAGGCCAGAACGATTGGAGAAGATGAAGTCCCTCGCATCAAAACGCAGTACTTATGCCTCGAAAACGTTCATCTCAACCGTCCACAAAACAAGGGCTCCGAGCAGACACATCCGGCCGTACACGTGTCGCGCGAAGAAACCAACCGTCGCCGCCCACTTCGTCCACTACGCACGAAAACCGAGGCGCCATCATCATGCCGCGCAAATTTCGCGCCCAGTTCGGAGACGTGACAATTGCTGACCGCGGTCAACTCTGACAGCAGGGCCCACCATGTCACGTCCCATCGGGCGCAGAGGCGTGCAATGGATCGTCACCAGTGACGTCATCAAGCCAACGGCTCCAAAAGCAACTGAAACAGCTCGACATAGTGATTCGAGTAGTAAGCTACTTAGCTGAAACCAACGAAGTAGGATCGACTGATGATCCGAGAACCCGAAGAAATCATTCGGGTGGCAAAGGAAAAAACGAGTAAGCTCGAGCAGTCGAATCCATCAACAAGTAAGCCAGTAGGCCGAGTAAAAGCAAGCTTCAAGACGAAGGCACAGTAATTCGACTGCAAAGGTTACTATCATCGGGAGCGGCCGGTTCGACTGAAGAAATCGAGTTCAAGCTCAAGATCAAGCAATCCAATGGCGCGTCCAGGAGGAAGAAGTCCTTCGCTCGACTTTACGCTTTGACCAAGCACTCGGGGGCTACTGACGTGGGGCTGCCTTTCGGGTAGCCCACGATAAGGATACCTGGGCCGCGCCAAGGACGTGGAAGCCCACAGAAGGCCCACGCGGGGTATCTTGTAACCTAGTCCAAGTCGGTTAGGAAGCATAACCTGCCATATCTGTAGTTGCCATCGGCATCAACCACCCGAGACCTGGCTGCCTATAAAGCCAGGAGGGTTGCTCGTCCAAAAGGACACGCTCATAGCCACCGCCGCAAACCCTAGCGAGATCGCAATCTCGCCATTGTAACCACAACTCGCATCAATAATCAGACAAGCAGGAGTAGGGTGTTATCCTCCGGGAGCCTGAATCTGGGTAAATCCTTGCTTGTCAGCCGTCGTGACCACCTGCACTCATCTCTCTCCCCATCAATCAACCTGGGGTGCACAACCCTGGAACTTGTCGAGTTACCACCTCATCAACCATAAAACAACATGGATAGGGAGGGGAGTAAGCTCCAGGCCGGAGCGGAGAGGAGGGAGCCATCGCGATTGGGTGTAGGAGCTCGTCGGAGTGGCAGTGGAGGGGACTGTCGTTTATCAATTTTACCCAACATCCTCCCCTCCTTTTCCCATGGCGGCGCCGGCATTGGGATACAGAAAATTTAGTTCAATGACAAAGACGACAAGATGAACGGAACATTTAGGAGCAATAATCAAACAAGTACCTTCCACGGCATCTGGTTCAAAACCACTATCCCGATGATAACCGAAGATTGCAAAGCCAAAGGGCGTCTCAAATAGCACGGACATATCCCCAGAATTCTCCAACCGACGAGATGCTAAAATAAAATTGAAGCAAATTCAGCTAAGCAGAGTTACATGTAAAAACATAAGTGATCGAGCGTCAAGTCAGTTCGTGGCTCAGAGATCAAAGGCTAGAACATCTCACTATATAAAGTGGTACAACTCACACTCCATAAACATTATGTGACTAAACATTAGTTACGTACATGCACAACCAGCCAACCAGAATAGGCCATGAGAATTTCAGATTTTAATTGGCCTTGGCCTAAGTACACTAAAAGCGTCTTGTTTCAAAAAGAAATAGTTCACACGTGCACGATGCTAGTCAACTGTAGCAGGGTTGATACCATGACAAATCTTCTTGCTCTAAGACCAATTTCATGACCACTAGCTTTACCCGCTTGTTTAGCTTCATATGTCTTCTTGACCCTCTTGACCAAACGGACCAACACCTGGGCCACCTCCGTCTTTCGTCTACGAGCAGCGGCAATTTCATTATAGGCTTCCAGGCAAGCTGTCTTCAATAATTTATCTACATACTTAGGTTTTGCTTTCTTCAACTTAATCAACTCTGCTTTTGTGAACAGCTGAAAGAAACGCACTTGCATTATTAGTTGATTAACAGCATACCATCAAATATGCACACACCCACAAAATAATAATTAGGACGGTTTACCGATCAAGGAACTGCAGTTTTTTCTTCAGGCTTATATAGCATTTTGAACGTGAGGGCAAGTTTCATTAAATCCCAGTCTCGAGTGCGAATGCTAGATATTTTCTTCAGGAGGGCAGCTGCCTGGCGAAATAAGGTGCGATATTTCTCCACACAACGATCACACTCATACACGACGCTTGCCGTCTCAATAAAACGTTTATTTACCTGCATACAAGGAGCAATGGTACGTTACTATTACTATTACTATTACTATTACATAAAGAACACGTAAAGGCCAAATTCCAGAAACAATATTGCAGCAAAATACTTTGGTTAGTGTGAAAACTGAAGGCTTGAAGAATACAGTGAGCAATACAGCAGAAAGCCATTCAATATAGCACATGTGGATGTGGAAGAGGTGACGGGCTCACCATCATATTGTTGTTTACATCAAAGTTATGGCTGTTCAGGAGAAATTACATTCCTTTACTGATCGGGAAGTGATCCTTATTAGTCAGCTCTGAATTTTCTTCAGGCTCTAAATGCCGCATCTGAATCGTCAAGCCCCATATCAACTCCTTGACAGAAGGAGTGCACACGCATTCTATTCCCTGAAATAATCCACAGAAATGTTGGAGCTCAAAATTATTCATAGAAGCGACACGAAACATAGGATCTTTCACACTTACCATCCTCTGGTAAATGACATTTGCGTAATCCTGCTCACCAACAGCTAGTGTTTGTCCATCAATGGTATGTTTCCTGATCATGTTAGCAAACTCTGGACTAATAGTATTTTTATTAATGGCGCTGCTCTTGTCCTCAAAAGGACGAAATTCTTTCCGCCAAACAGCCTGTCAAAGAAACAAACAACCACAAGTACGTTAAGGGGAGTCTCGGGTTGTGGCTGGCAATGGCACCAAGGCGCGTTTCTGGACTGATAATTGGGTAAATGGTCGATCGTTGTTTCAGTTAGCGCCGCTGGTTTTTGATTCAGTACCAAAGAGGAGGAGAAACGCCAGATCAGTTGCGGAAGCCCTGCAAGAGAACAGGTGGATGGTGGACATCCAAGGGGAGCTGACGGATGAAGCCAGGCAGCAATGCATTAGACTCTGGGCGGCCGTGCATGGAGTACTACGAGAGGACGCTGCGGAGGACAAGTTCCTTTGGACGGCAACGAAGAACGGAGCCTACTCTGCCAAATCAACCCACTGGGCGTTGTGCCAAGGACAGACGTTGGACAGAATGGCAAAGGCAGTGTGGAGATCCTACGCGCCCCTCAAGTGCAAGCTTTTTGCCTGGCTGGCGATACGAAGGAGGCTATGGACAGCGGATAGGCGCTCAAGACATGGGTTGCAGGAGGAAACCAGCGAGTGCTTCACATGTCTTCAGGACGAGGACACGACTGATCATATCTTATCGCAGTGTGTCTATGCTCGGCAGGTCTGGCATGGTTGCTTCAGGGAGGTGGGGATCTGCTTGCGAGAGCCACAGGACACAACCTCTTTTGGTGCGTGGTGGAGTTGGAGGAGATGTTGCGAGAGAGTAGGTTTAGGGTTTGGAGTGGAGTGGTGAAACCGGTCTGAATCGTTTGCGATTCAGCTGGTTTTTCTTGTAATTGGTGTTCTTCTTCTATAAAAGTTTGGTATGCCTTTGGCATACCCGCTAATAAGGGGAGTCCTGGGAAGCCATTCAATTTCCTCTGTTCACGTCTACAGTTATTGCAGTGTAAATAAGAATAAAGTTCATGTGTTAAGCTACTGCAATGTAGTTTGAAAACAGGCCATACTGGCATTCTTTAGTAAGCTCGCAGTAACCTCTCCTGTGTACTATATCACCAAACATGTGTCCATCTATTATTCGGATCTCTCTTCACACTGATAGGTGACCTAAGAATTATGCTTCTTCGTGCAATGCAGAGAACAAAGAAAAGTGGCAAAAAAGAATCATGCAAGATTGCTGCTCAGTTTTAAATTGAGCACAAGCATCATTATGAAGAATTAGAACTACACGAGAAAAATTAGGGGAGCACTTACTCTTTTTGAGATAGTGGCGAAGTCTGCCCAGATATGCTGCACGGCATTGGGAATACAGAAAATTTAGTTCAATGACAAAGACGACAAGATGAACGGGAACATTTAGGAGCAATAGTCAAACAAGTACCTTCCAGGCATCTGATTCAAGACCACCATCCTGATGATAACTGAAGATTGCAAAGCCAGAGGGCGTCTCAAATAGCACCGACATATCCCTAGAATTCTCCAACCGATGAGCTGCTAAAACAAAATTCAAGAAAATTCAGGCAAGCAAAGGTACATGTAGAAACGTAAGCGATCGAGCGTCAAGTCAGTTCGTGGCTCAGAGGCCAAAGGCTCTCTCACCCCAGCCAGATCCCCCAATGCAAGCCTAAAAATCTCCGGAGTAGACAACGGAGATGCGGCCCTACTACAACTCCACGAACACTATAACTACAACGTAGGGTTTAAGAGAAGAGGATAGCGCGGGAAGGTTAAACTCACCTGGCTCAATCACCGGCTTCATCACCTCCAACCCACTCATCCGTATCATCATCATCCTCATCCTCTGTAGGGCAATTCTTGTCATCCTCCGACTGCGAAAACCATGCCATGTCACTCTCTGAATCCGTTGCCGTTTCTTTCCCCGACGTCGCCATGGACTACGAGATCCAGATACAGAATTCCCAAGGAGAGATACACCGCCGCCTCGGTCAGTCGGAATTTAAGGGAGTCGATAGGTTTACCGGCCGAGCGGATCGTCGTTACAAATAATAAAACCCTCCACCGAGAGTTAATGCCAAAAATGACTGACGAGGGTGTAACTCGACAAGTCCCAGGGTTGTGCACCCCGGGTTGATTGAGGGGGAGAGAGAGGAGCGTTGGTGATCACGACGGCTGACAAGCAAGGTTTTACCCAGGTTCAGGCTCTCGGAGGATAACACCCTACTCCTGCTTGTCTGTTATTGATGGCGAGTTACAATGGCGGCGAGATTGCGGTTACAATGGCGGCGAGATTGCGATCTCGCTAGGGTTTGTGGCGGTGGCTGTTGGCGTGTCCTCTAGGACGAGCAACCCTCCTGGCTTTATAGGTAGCCAGGTCTCGGGTGGTCGGTATCGATGACGATTACAGATATGGAAGGTTATGAGACCTAACCGACTTGGACTAGGATACATGGTACCCCGAGTGGGCCTTCTGTGGGCCTCCGTGTGCTTGGCGCGGCCCAGGTAGCCTCATCGTGGGCTAGTCGAAAGGTAGCCCCACGTCAGTAGCCGCCGAGTGCTTGGTCGAAGCGTAGCGTCGGGCAAAGGACTTCTTTCTCCTGGACGCGCCATTGGATTGCTTGATCTTGAGTTTGTACTCGTTTTTTTCAGTCGAAGAGGACACTCCCGATGGGAGTAATATCTTCAGTCGAATTTCTTTGTCTTGTTCTTCATGTGAAGCTTGCTTCTATTCGGCCTGTTGGCTTACATGTGGATTTGATTCGGCTGCTCGAGCTTACTTGACTTTCTTTGCCACCCGAATGGATGTTTCGGGTTCTCAGACCAGCACACTGTCTTAAGTTGTTTCAGCTTTGAAGCTTACCAATCGAATCTTGCGCTCGAGTTATCGCGTTGTTTCACTTGCTTGGAGCCGTTGGCTTGATGACGTCGCTGCTGACATTTCCTTGCTTGACGTGGCGGGGCCCACTGGCAGAGCTGACCGCGGCCAGCAGTTGTCACGTCTCCGAACTGGGCGCGAAATTTTCGCGCACGATGATGACGCCTCGATTCTCGTGTGTAGTGGAGGAAGTGGGCGGCGACGGTTGGCCTCTTTGTTTGACACGTGGACGGCAGGATGAAGATGCTCGGAACCGTTGCGCGACGGACGGCTGAGATGGATTTCGCTGAGGCATAAGTACTGCGCCGCGACGCGAGGGCATCATCTTCTCCAAACGTCCGCGCCTCCTTTCCTCTGCCTTCTACCATTCTCTTCCTCATCCGAGCTCTGTGCTATTTGTCCTCGCGCCTTGCGCTGCCCTTCGGAGCCATGGGAAAGTCAAAGACCACCGCTGGCACCTCCGCCGCCGCCGACGAAGCCGGGCTGTTGAAGAAGCCCGATGGCGACTGGCAAAGGTCGTCTGTGAAGAAGACGGACTTCGAACTCCTCCGCGCTCAAGGCCTCCTTCCTCCTGCTGATCAAGTCCAGGTACGCGCTCCTGGCAAGGAAGTCTACCCCACACCGCGCGAGGGGGAACGCGTATGCTTCGTGGATTTCCTTCCGCGGGGCTTCGGGTTCCCCTTGCATGATTTTGTGCGCGGTCTCTTGTATGCCTATGGGGTTCAGATCCACGATCTGACCCCCAATGGCGTCTTGAGCATCGCGGGCTTTATTGTGCTCTGCGAGTGCTTCCTGGGGGTCGCACCCCACTGGGCGCTATGGAAGTCGCTCTTCCTCGTTCGCAAGAACGTCGGGAAGAGCGGGTTACCATTCCCCGTGGGCGGCTTCGGAATCCAAGTGCGCGGTGATACCACGTACTTTCAGATGAAGAAGTCGGACTCCGTCCAGGGGTGGCGCAAGAAGTGGTTCTACGTCCAGTCGAACCAGAACGGCCTGGCGGCATTCGACAGCGGGCGCGGGTTGCGGAAGACTCATGCCTTGTCGCATCCGCTGGCCGTGGAGGAAAAGGAAGCCACGAGGCCGCTGCTGAGCCTGCTGCGCAACCTCACCAAGACCCTGGGGCGCGAGACGGGTGGCGTCTTCCTGATGGCCACCTTCTTCCGTCTTCGGGTGCAGCCGCTTGGTTCTCGGCCCCACCCGATGTGGGCCGTCGAGGGCGTCAGTAACGAGCCACTTGACGACGAGGAGGTGGAAACCAAGGTGAGGTCCATCACCAACCTCCGAGTCACGGACGCCTGCAACGTCAAGTGCCCGGTTGCTGCATACGGGGCGACGAACCCTGTTCCCGAGGTAATGTTCCTGACTTGTTCTATTTGTTTCTTCTTTTCTTGAGATCCTACTTATTAATTCGACTTGCGTCTACTTGCTTCAGGGTCGATCTCTGCTGGTCAACCTTCCTCCTCTCCCTGAAAATGGACCCGACGACGAGTCGAAGGTTGTGGAGGAGGATGATGATGACGCCGAGCTCCCGTCTGCTGTCTCTCCCAACGACGAAGTGGAGGACGATGATGACGACGAGGAACCCGCACGGAAGAGGCAGAAGCGGCGGAGTGGCGGTGACTCTGCGACCGCTTCGTCGCCCGCTAGGGGATCGGAAGCTGATCCAGAGGAAGCCGTCGCGACGTCGTTGGGTGTGCGGTCTCCGGGTGGCTGGATCGAGCCCCTGGCTGCTCCCCCGGTCAGCTCCGCGCCATCACGCGCGTTTGCGCGGCTGGCGTCTGCCTCCTTGGGGAGCGATGATGAATTCAAAACCACCAGGTTAGTATCTTGTTGGCTTCGAGTTGTCTTTTGTAGTTCCAATCTTTTAGTTGGTCATTGTACTGTTTTGCTTCAGCCGTCGTTCTGGCGATGTCAACTCCCCTCATCGTGAAGTGGAGCACACGTCCGCCCCTTCGACCGAGCTGGTGACCCGGGTGGCGGTCGAGGAGCGCACGCGACCTGCTGTCATCGCGTCGTCAAGTCGCGATCCTCCGTCGTCTTCCGAAGATGTCGACCTCCTGGACCACGTATGTCCTTTGTACTTTAGCTTGTAGTACTGCAGTTTCATCGGGTGCGCGATCAGCGCTCCCGATGGGAGTAGCCCCCGAAGGTGTGGGTGACTAGTATAGTCACCCGCAACTTTATTAATTTCTTGCTTGTGTTTCAGCCATACTACCGCCAGCAACTTGACGTAGCCGCGGCTTACGTTTGCCTGGAGAAGTAGAGGGACCAGCTGCGTGCTTCTCTGGACCAGGCTATTAGGCGTGTTACCGAGCTGGAGTTGAAGGTTCAGGCTCAGGCTGAGCTTGAGAAAGCTCTCCACGAGTCCCAGGAGCGGGAGCGGGTGTGGGTCATCCAAGAGAAGACTCAAGTCGACCGTCTCCTCTCACTCGCCGGTGTTCTTGGAGGTAAGTTTCGGCCTGACGCCTACTGTTTCGTTTGCTTTTCCTTTATCTAACATTAGATCTGTTATTTAGATAACTGCGGTGGAGCTCCGCCGGAGGGCTCGTCGAGTGACACCGTTGACTTGGCGGCTGCTGTCGGCTTCCTCGACCGTGTCTGCGCGTACGCGTCCGATGCGTTAAGGAAGTCGGCGGCTGCGCTGCAACAGTCGACTGGTGCGCTTACGATGGTGCACCGGAGCATCTTCCCAAGTGACGCGCCGCCGACTGCCATCGACGCTCTTGCCGCTCCGTTTAAGGACGACGCGACCACCCTCGCGGACTTCACCCGGACCCAGACGGTACGCGGCTCCGAGCTCACCTTCCAGCTCCTTCTAGGTCACCAGATTCAGGGCGATTTTGAGAAGGTCGTCAGCGGCTTCCCTCGGAAGGCTGATGGCCGGACCGCGTCCCTGAGCGGAGTGAAGGCGCAGGCTAAGCAGCTAGCTGTGAAGCTTGTGGCTACCTTTGAGAGGGCGCTCGCCAAGGCGTCTGAGGCGGCTGCTTCCCAGAAGACTCGCTCCCGGTCGGAGTCTGCTGCCCTGGAGTAGTAGTGGTGTAGGGATTCGGCAGTCGCCGTGGCCTGTACTTAAAGTCTTTTGCTTGTAATCGACTGATATTATATTTGCTCTTCTGGCCTTGAACAAAATTATGTGCTGAAATTGAGTATGTCTTCAACTATATTTGCTTGTGCTGAGCGGTCGCGCATCTCTATTGACTCTGCGAACTCATGGCAGACTGACATGCGCGGCGGCACTTCATCTGCGTCTGCGGTTGGGCCGCGTGGCGAGGGATCTTCTTTGGGTGCTCGCTGTCGTCGGGCGACGCCAGCTCCTCCGCGAAGCGCGAACGACCAGCGGATCATCACATACTTGAAGAATAAGGTGGCTGAGCTTGAGGCGAACTTGAAGAATACCGAGCTGCTGCTGCATCGGTCCCGGTCGCACCCTACCGCCGGGTTCTCCCAATGTGAAGATTTTCTGATCGGGGAGATCGATCTGATCTGTCGACAACTTCAAGGTTGGCATCTTCTGTGGCTGCTTTTCCTTGTTAAAAACTTGCTGGTTCTGACTTCTGGCTTGTGTATGCAGACGTGAACCCGTATTGGGAGGCTGAACGGGACCGCGTTGAAGAGCGTGTTACCTGGGAGGCGTCTGGCGACTCTTACGAAGCTCGCCAATTCTGGGTGAACAAGTCGAGAGGACGCATCCTTGCGCTGATGCTTGACCAAACTTGGCGTGCGGCTTTCCTTCTGGAGAATTGCCGGAAGAACCTTTGGCACAGCCATCGTGTTTACTTCCCGCACAATGGGCAGCCGCATGGGCGGGCCACCTTGCTTGAGAGGTTCCGTGATGGTGATGCGCTGAAGGAGATCGTCCATGCTCAGCTTGTCGCCGGGGCGAATGCGGCTCTGGCGTACGTCCGGCTGCATCGGCCGAACCTTCCGTTGGAGAGGCTGATGGGTGGACTGCCTGGCGACGCCGAGTACGCTGATACCCTGGTGGCTGCGCGCCAGATGATCGAGCAGGTGCAGAAGCATAGTGAGCGCCTCGCAGGCCCACTCGGTGCGCCAAAGGGCGAGCCTGCAGACTAAGAATAGCTTTCTTCAGCTGTACAGGGTTAGTTATAGGTGGCGAATATGCCAATGTAAATGACAATATATGAAGTTAAAAGAGTTCTCGAGTAATAAGTAACTTTATTTTTGCTACTATGCGAGTATTTGCTTCGGCTTTGACTTGTGTGGCGCAGCCCCCGAGTACCTTGGTGACAGCCTAAGCCTGCGTTGTGAACCTGTCTAGCGCAGCCCCCGAGTGAGTCGAGTGGCGTCCTAGGATTTTTTCAAGTGAGACATGTATACCGCGGCTTCCGATTGTATCGGGTGGCGATTTAGGGGTTTGGACTTGACCTGTATGGCGCAGCCCCCGAGTAGCTCGGGTGGCGGCCTAGGATTTTTCCAGTGAAGCCTGTATGGCGCAGCCCCCGAGTAGGTCGAGTGGCGGCCTAGGGATTTTCAAGTGTGACCTGTGAGGTGCAGCCCCCGAGTGCGTCGGGTGGCGACCTAGGATTTTTGACTTGACCTGTGCGGCGCAACTCCCGAGTAAGTCGGGTAGAGGCCTAGGATTTTTTGAGTTGCTCCTGTTTGGCGCAGCCCCCGAGTGGTTCGAGCGGCGGCCTAGGCTTTTTCAAGTGTGACCTGTGAGGTGCAGCCCCCGAGTGCGTCAGGTGGCGACCTAGGATTTCTGACTTGGCCTGTGCGGCGCAACTCCCGAGTAGATCGAGTAGAGGCCTCGGATTTTGCGAGTTGTGCCTGTATGGCGCAGCCCACGAGTGATTCGAGTAGCGGCCTAGGCTTTTCTTTCAACCTGTGTGGCGCGGCACCCGAGTGAATCGAGTGGCGGCCTAGGATTTTTTTTTGCCTTGACTGAGAAGGTAGAGTGAACATCATTTTCTTCAAATCACTTTATTGATTGCTGCGAACATGCCGCCTCATTAAAACCCTTCCAGTCCCCTTAGGTACCCTGGTAAGGGAAAGAGTGCGTCTGAAACCTGCCGCTTTTGACATGCTATCCTTGTTATAATGGTTGAGTCGACTAAGCATAGAACCGCCGGAGTTGTGCGACATTCCACGGGTTGCTGCAGGTTGCTCCTGTCTTCGAGTCCTTTAGGCGATATGCTCCGTTGCCAATTGCTTCTGTAACAATGTACGGACCCTCCCATGGGGAGGCGAGCTTGTGCACTTTTTTCTGCTTGAGGCGAAGGACCAGGTCACCTGCAACGAAAGCTCTTGGTCGCAATCTCCGTCCGTGATAGTTGCGCAGGTCTTGTTGGTATACGGCTGATCGCGCCAGGGCGATGTCGCGTGCTTCGTCCAATATGTCCATGCTGTCTTCGAGCGCCTCTTCTGCATCTGACTCGTCGTAGGCGACTACCCGTGGTGCGTCAAACTTGATGTCGCAGGGTAGGACTGCTTCTGCACCGTACACCATAAAGAATGGCGTGTACTGGGTGGATCTGTTAGGCATTGTCCGCAGACTCCAGAGGACTGACGGTAGTTCTTCGACCCATGCGCCCGCTGCGCGTCTCAGTGGCACACGCAGTCGTTTCTTGATGCCGCTGCAGACGAGACCGTTGGCCTTCTCCACCTGTCCATTGGATTGCGGATGCGAGACAGACGCATAGTTGAGCTTGATACCTTGATCTGAGCAGAAGTCTTTGAATTCTTCGGCTGTGAAGTTCGAGCCGTTGTCTGTGATGATCCCGTTCGGCACTCCAAACCTGAAGATGATGGACCTGATGAAGTTGACCGCTGATGACGCAGTCGAACTTGTGATGGGTGCGGCTTCAATCCACTTGGTGAACTTATCAACTGCAACCAGGAGGTGAGTGTGCCCTCCGGGTGAGGATTTCTTCATCTGGCCCACCATGTCCAGTCCCCATTGGGCAAAGGGCCAGGCTAGCGGTATTGTCTTCAACTCGGAGGCCGGCGCGTGCGGCTTGTTGGCGAACTCCTGGCACCCGGTGCATTTCTTTACTAGTTCTTCTGCGTCTTGTATAGCTGTTAGCCAGTAGAACCCGGCTCATAGTGCTTTGGTGTCGTGGTGGTGTCACGGCAGATGCCATAGGATGGCTAATGTGTGGGGCCGATGGACGTTGGTGGATCCGGGGAGGGATAGCGAGCTGAAGAGCTCACACGGGGAGGATCCCGGTGTAACCGAGATCTCCCAAGAACAAGAAACAAGATCAAAGCGCGAGGGGAAAGATCAAGCAAACACGAACAAATGCACGAAGGCACACAACACACACACGATGTACCCAGGTTCGGGGCCCTCGTGAGGAGATAACACCCCTACTCCTGACTTTCCTCTCAATATAAGTGTGGAACAAGGGCTACAACTTGCTCTTAGAGCTCTTGAGGTGAAGAACCAGATGAACTCGAGGGAGGATGAAGTAAATGCTCTAGGAGTAAATGAGACTAGAGTTTTGGCTCCCAAGTTGGTCTCTCCTCCACAGGAGCAGTTATGACACCTTTTATAGAGTTTCGGCCAGTAGGGCCGGAAACCCTAATACGGCTTGGCTCCACCGGACAGGCCTAACCGTTACCTCGACACCGGCTAGTGCAACCTAGTCGCCGTGCTATCCGGCGTAGCCCCTTCGTCATCATTCCGGCAAGGACGACAGGCGCCGTCCTGGAACATCATTGTCCCCCTGTCAGAGACAGGACATGTCTTTGCCCATCCCGGGTAGCGTTTTCCGGATTGCCGGGCTAGGCATGTTCGGTCTTGTCGTACCGTTGTCGTACCGCCTGACGCGCTCCCGTGTCAGGCGGGAGGTGACCATGCTTCCACGTCAGGCGGGAGGTGACCATGCTTCCGTGCTCCAGACCGTTGACGGCCTTCTGGCATCCCTCATGCCGATCACCTCCTTGCTAGACCTTACAAGTCCTTCCTGTACATACCTTGTAACTTGCTAGGACCGAGATAAATGCTCCGGTTAGCACTTACCCGGATTGCCTATCCGGTACGTCCGAGTACTTCTCCTTCCGGGGGTCTACCTGGAGCCATCAGGTCCGAGGTCTCTCCCGGACGCACCCGAGTTCCTCTTAGGGTGAGTATCTCTAGGCCTAGCCTCCCGAAGATGTCTTAGCCAACTGGCAAAGACATCTTCGAGAAGCTAGTTCTTAGAGGAACCACCCGCTGATGCTTGTGCTGTTATGAGGGCTCGGGGCGGCTATTTATAGCTGCCAGGGATGACCCTTGCGCCTGCCAGGTGGCACCTTGCACTCTACCAGCTCCGAAAGGTCAAGTTGCCTCTTCAGCGCACTAGGGGGTGGCCCTTGCTCTTGCCAAAGGTCAAGCACTGTTGCCACAATGTCGAATTGCGCCGGGATCTGCCCTACCCGAGGGGCAGCCCCCCGACACTAGTCCCCGAAGCTGGTGCTGCGCAGCGACCCCGGATGACGTGCGGGATCAGCTTTAATAACAACAATCACCCCAGGAAACATGAGACGATCCTTTGATTTGATGCCGAGATGAGTTTTACCGAGATCCTTGCACCGAGATCCTTTCGACCGGAAGGCCATGCTCCTAACCGGATAGTGCCACGTTAGTGAATATTATTGTTGGCTCCGGATTGAATTCCGAATCCTGGGCTGGGACCCACCCGATGTCTTGTCGAGTCAGAAATGCACTCGAGTGCTTCTGACCGAGCACGCCGCTGCTTGGGTTCGCGCGCCGGGAGCCGCAGCCGATCCGAAGTCCAACCGTTCGGGCTCTGTGGCCCACGGTGTGGCCGGATCGGGCGCTCCTGGGGACGCCACGTGCCGCGCGGCACAAAACTGATCCCACCCCTGATCGCAGAGATCGTGGGCGGGAAACTCGGAAACCGCTCCGGATCCCCCCCATAAGTAGGGGACCGGAACGGTCTCTTCTTCCTCTTCCCCAACTCCTCATTTCTCCCACCGCCGTCTCGAGCACCTCGTCGTCGCCGCGCCCGGAGCTCCAGCACCGCCGTTGCCGTTCGTCGCCGGGGCGCTTCGCCTCCACCATCAGGCCGCGCTGCTCTCCCTCGTCACCGGCCTCAGTTCCTCCGGTGAGTTCTTCTACCCGCCACGGCGAGCTTCACCACGGCGACGATGCTATGCGCTCGGCCGTGAAATTACGCACCCGCGGGTTGCGCCGTCACCGGCGAGCTCGAGCCGTGCGGCGTTGATGACGATGCCTTCCCCACTTTCTCTTCCACTCGTATTAGGCCATCTTCGTATCTCACCCGAGTATTTTTGCGTCGATTAAGTTTCAATTTATTTGCGCACGGTAGATCTCACTTGCTAGGAACCTGATTGCTTTTAGGAGTTTGTGATCCGGAGTCTCAGCTCCCGGTAGGCTAACTCGACTAACCACCGTTCCGCCTGCAGAATAACCCGGATACATCCTCAGGTCCTTCCGACATGGGTGAAGAGAGTGTTCGGGGTGTTGGGATGGGTCCGAGACCATCCAGAAGGATCTCGACTGGCTGTACCGGACGCACTGGATTCCGGCAGAAGTTGAGAGTCGACTTCCGGAGGGCGAGGTCCAACCGGAACCCCAACCCGGGGAATACGTTGTATTCCTCACGCATTTTGAGCGTGGGTTCGGGCTTACGGATAGCCCCTTCTTCCGCGACTTCCTCGACACCTACGGCCTCCAACCTCATCATCTCCCAGCCAACGCAATAATGATGCTCTCGGTCTTCACCACATACGTGGAAGCGTATCTCGGCGTGTGGCCTTTCTTGGAACTCTGGGCCAAGTACTTCATCCTCCGCCGCCAAGTCATCCCCAACCCGGATAAGAAGGTCAAAGATTTAGTCGACTGCGGGGCGGCCACCCGCGCTGACTCCGGATTCCCCAAAGTCCAGGGGCTAGAATCTTGCCGGAAGTGGCAGCGTAGCTTCTTCTACGTGAAGAACCAGGCGGTTTCGGGAGACGGTCCGGGGTCCTCGAACCCGGATTTCATCAATCTGCCGGAGTTCGCCATTGGTCCTCCCCGCGAATTCGACCTCTGGAACCGGCTCCCGGATACCGAGGAGGTCAGATGCATGCACGGCGTCCACAATGTGCTGACGGACAAAATGACTGGCGACGACCTCCTGCGCTGCTTTATCATTCGCCGCGTCTGCCTCCTACAGACCCGAGTGCACAAGTTGTGCCATATGGACGGGATATTAGACCCCACCAGGACCAGCATTTTCGGGTTGGACCATTCCGCAGTCGCCCGGCGCGTTCGAGCTATTGCTCGAACGAAGATGTCGGATGACTATACTTGGGGTCTTGTCGGGGGTTCCCAGAAAAAACCACCGCGGCAGGTGCTTGTGTCTGTCTTTCGCCAAATTACATTTGCACCTGGATTCTGCTGGAAACCGACATGGTTGTCATGCAATGACTTGTTCGGCAGTTATTCGAGCGGCAGACCGAAGAGGACGCGATGCATGCCGGTGGGAAGTTCGCGCCGAACGTCCCGGCACCGGATAAGATGCCGAGAGAGGATCCGGACGGCGAGGACCACCTTGCCATTTCTCTAGCTCGTGCTGCTGCTTCGGGTAATCCTTCAACCTCAGAGGCTATTTCCGTTTCGTCAGATGATGAGGATGAGATTGATTGTCAAATACTCGATGTGATTGACGCTCTTCCCCTCAACTGGGCTTTGCCAGTGGCTCCGAGACCCACGGCCGTGACGAAGCGCGCCGAGACCCGCATGCGTGCGGCTTCCGACACCACCCCTGTCGGTGCACCCGGCGCCACCCCCAAGAAGAGCAGGCCGAACAAGCAAACGGCCGAGAAGCCTCCACGCCAAAGGAGAGGTCCTCCCACCGTCGATTCCGGGTAAGATCTTTTTGCTTTGAGTTACATGGTTTTGTCTTCTCCCGAAGTCTTTTCTGATATACTTCTTTCAGAGATGCACTTGACATCCCGGCATCCGCGGCTTCCCAACCTCCGGGATCCCGCACTCCTAGCCCGCCTCGGGCTGCTCCTTCTCCATCTCGCCCTTCCACACGAGAGATCGAGCATCCTGCTCCTGGTGACGCGCAGACTGCCGCTGCGACTCCGGATGCTCGTCCCGTGGTGGACGAGATTCCCACTGCTGCCCTTCGGAAGACACCTTCCTTCCGGACAGCCCGCGCAGGGTGCCTGGGCTTGAGACGGACATCGCAAGTCCTCCTCGGCAGGTCGTGTCGGGAGCCTCCTCCCGGCAGGCCTCGGGCAAGATTACTCCGCCGAAACAGCCCACGGCCCCTTCCCGGCAATCTGACCTTCCTGCCGGGAAATCACGCAGCAAGGCCGCCGGGCAGAAAACAGCCTCTGCCAAACCTACTGCTCCTCCGCCAACTTCGGCCCAATACTTGGCCCTAAGCACGGGTAAGTTTTCGCGATTACCGCCACCTCCTGACGAGATCCCCACTGCTGCCCTGCAGACACTGCGAGCAACCGTAAGCTCCTTTATGCCTTCAGGATCCCGGGAGGTCGTTGCTGCTAGCGCGCCTGGCGGTTCCGGCGTGCGTGTTGTCGAAGAATACAACAAATCCTGGATTGCCGCCGACTCCTACGAGATCGTGGAGGATTTGCACGCTGCCGGCCCTAGCCGCAGCGTTCAAGCTCTACACGCTCTCCAGGTGGCCGCGCTGGACGTTACTCGGGTGGTCGAAGTAAGTTTGTTCCCTTTACCTTTTCCAAAATTTAATTGTTCCATCCCCACTAGTCCCCGAGATTGGTGCTTAGTGCTCTAGATTCCACCGAATAGCAGACCACTAGGCTCCAATCTTTAGAAAAATTCACAAGACTATGAACACGAGTTCCCGAGATCCTCCCTACCGAGTAGTTTTAACTGACACAGATCCCGGAACACCCCGAGTCCCCGGGATCCTTCCCGAGATTGACATTGCTCTCCCTGTTTGGATCCAGGATTGCGGCAAGAAACGCGGCAGCATCTTCCACCGGCTTCTTTCTGACTTTGGTCAGTCCAAGAAGTGTGAGGGGCGCCTCCGGGAGGAGCGGCATGCCGCGCGCAAGGTCTCGGTGGAGCAAAAGTCTGCGCTTGCCGCGACCCAGTCCGAGATCGTGCGGCTAAGTGCCGAGCTCGAGAAGGCCAAATCTGCCGTGACCGACATGAAGGCGCGCTTCGTGGAGGCGTCGAAGAAGCAGAAAGAGACCTTGGATCAATCCGAGGCGCGCGCGCACCACGCCGAGACCGGGCTGGCGCTTCTCTGGTCACAGGCCGATACTTGGCTCTCTGAGCTAACCGGGTTGAACCGTGATCTGAACAGTAAGTTTACCGACATCCTTTTCTCCTGCTCTTTTTCTTTACTGCTACTATCCTCATGACCTAGTCGCTTGACAGCTCTTCTTTTTAAAGGGCAATTTGAGCACTCCCGCGATGCTGCCAATCTTGCAGTTGCTGCCGCCCGGGAGAAGCGTGCAGGGAAGGACCCTATCTCGGACTCCTGGGACATTGAGAATCACCTCACTGCCCTGAAGGCCCGGATGGTGCCTCTCCGGTCGATCGGGACCGAGCTGATCAGCGCGGCGGTCCATGTCCATGGAGCACTATGGCCAGGCGTCAGTGCTACCCTCTCGGTCAGCGAATTGGCGACTGCGCTCCGAGATGCCGGCAAGCGTCTCCACGCTTGGAAGCGCTCCAGTGCGCGTGCTGGCGCCGATCAAGTCTTGACCCATGTGCTTAGTTGGTACGAGGGTCTCGACCTTGATGTGGTCCAGCGGCTGCGCACCATCTCGCCGTGGTGCACCGATCCGGCCAAGGTCCAGCGGCGCCAAGAGGTGGCGCATCGCATCGCCTCCTTGTCCGACATCGGCGTCTTCACCACCAGCCTCGTCACTTCTGACTCCGAGTCAGATTATGAAGACGATGGTGCAACAGGTGCAACCGGTGACGCGGATGCCGAGATCTTGGAGGAAGACGATGCCGCTTCTGGTGCCGCCACCGAGACCGTGGTCTCACGGGATGCTTCTACTCCACCGCCACCCGAGGCCTCTCAGGCCGAGGCGCATCCGGATGTCCCGAGCACCGCTGCTGGCGCGGAGGAGACTGTCACCGTCGTTCCTGCTGCTGCTACCACCGAGAAGCCGACTTCCCCTATCCCCTGGAAACACTCAAGTGTCTAATCGTTAAATCCCCGGGATGCCGGGTGCAACTTGTAATATATACTCTTTAAATTCGTATTTTGCACTATGTTATATACAAAAAAGAGCTATGTTGGTTTACTCTGCAATGAGTCCCCGAGTTCATTTCCATGTCTACCGTACTTAGGCAATCTCTGCTCTGGTCTACCATTTCGGCGTTCGACAGTCGAGTCACAAAATTCCATGCACGGCATACATTACTTATGAATATCCGAGTTCTAGTTAGCCGAATTCCCGACATAAAAATAACCGGGTTAGTAAAAAAGATATGCCGGATAAGTTCCTGCTCCGAGTCCCCGAGACCGTTTTCGTGTTCCCCACATTTGATGCTCTTTGCTCTTGACTACCATTTCGGCGTTCGTTAGTCGAGTCACAAGATTATTTCACATGACATACATTACTTTGACTTGAGAATCGATCTCGGAACTTTCCCGGCATATAGAGAACATAAAAAATAGGTACCAGGCAGTCCCCGGGTTCCTTCCCGGGATGCCGACTGTCGTGGTGGTGTCACGGCAGATGCCATAGGATGGCTAATGTGTGGGGCCGATGGACGTTGGTGGATCCGGGGAGGGATAGCGAGCTGAAGAGCTCACACGGGGAGGATCCCGGTGTGAACGAGATCTCCCAAGAACAAGAAACAAGATCAAAGCGCGAGGGGAAAGATCTAGCAAACACGAATAAATGCACGAAGGCACACAACACACACACGATGTACCCAGGTTCGGGGCCCTCGTGAGGAGGTAACACCCCTACTCCTACCTTTCCTCTCAATATAAGTGTGGAACAAGGGCTACAACTTGCTCTTAGAGCTCTTGAGGTGAAGAACACGAAGAACTAGATGAACTCGAGGGAGGATGAAGTAAATGCTCTAGGAGTAAATGAGACTAGAGTTTTGGCTCCCAAGTTGGTCTCTCTTTCACAGGAGCAGTTATGGCGCCTTTTATAGAGTTCCGGCCAGGAGGGCCGGAAACCCTAATCCGGCTTGGCCCCACCGGACAGGCCTAACGGTTATGTCGACACCGGCTAGTGCGACCTAGCCGCCGTGCAATCCGGCGTAGCCCCTTCGTCATCATTCCAGCAAGGACAGCAGGCGCCTTCCTGGAACATCATTGTCCCCTTGTCAGAGACATGACATGTCCTTGCCCATCCCGGGTAGCCTTTTCCGGATTGCCGGGCTAGGCATGTCCGGTCTTGTCGTACCGTTGTCGTACCGGATGACGCGCTCCCGTGTCAGGCGGGAGGTGACCATGCTTCCGCGTCGGGCGGGAGGTGACCATGCTTCCGTGTCAGGGGGGATGGTACTTCCCCCCGCATCAGGCGGGAAAGCCTGCTCCAGACCGTTGACGGCCTTCCGGCATCCCTCATGCCGGTCACCTCCTTGCAAGACCTTGCGAGTCCTTCCTGTACATACCGTGTAACCTGCTAGGACCGAGATAAACGTTCCGGTTAGCACTTACCCGGATTGCCTATCCGGTACGTCCGAATACTTCTCCTTCCGGGGGTCTACTCGGAGCCATCAGGTCCGAGGTCTCTCCCGGACGCACCCGAGTTCCTCCTAGGATGAGTATCTCTAGGCCTAGCCTCCCGAAGATGTCTTAGCCTACCAATAAAGACATCTTCGAGAAGCTAGTTCTTAGAGGAACCACCCGCTGATCCTTGTGCCGTTATGAGGGCTCGAGGTGGCTATTTATAGCCGCCAGGGATGACCCTTGCGCCTGCCAGGAGGCACCTTGCACTCTACCAGCTCCGAAAGGTCAAGTTGCCCCTCCAGCGCACTAGGGGGTGACCCTTGCTCTCGCCAAAGGTCAAGCACTGTTGCCATACTGTCGAATTGCGCCAGGAACTGCCCTACCCGGGGCGGCAGCCCCCCGACACTAGGCCCCGAAGCTGGTGCTGCGCAGCGACCCCGGATGATGTGCGGGGTCAGCTTTAATAACAACAATCACCCCAGGAAACATGAGACGATCATTTGATTTGATGCTGAGATGAGTTTTACCGAGATCCCCGCACCGAGATCCTTTCGACCGGAAGGCCATGCTCCTAACCGGATAGTGCCACGTCAGTGAATATTATCGTTGGCTCCGGATTGAATTCCAAATCCTGGGCTGGGTCCCACCCGATGTCTTGTCGAGTCAGAAATGCACTCGAGTGCTTCTGACCGAGCACGCCGCTGCTCGGGTTCGCGCGTCGGGAGCCGCAGCCGATCCGAAGTCCAACCGTTGGGGCTCTGTGGCCCGCGGTGTGGCCGGATCGGGCGCTCCTGGGGACGCCACGTGCCGCGCGGCACAAAACTGATCCCACCCACGATCGGAGAGATCGTGGGCGGGAAACTCGGAAACCGCTCCGGATCCCCCCCATAAATAGGGGACCGGAACGGTCACTTCTTGCTCTGCACCAACTCCTCATTTCTCCGACCACCGTCTCGAGCACCTCGCCGTCGCCGCGCCCGGAGCTCAAACACCGCCGTTGCCGTTCGTCGTTGGAGCGCTTCGCCTCCACCATCGAGCCGCCAACTCTCGCTCGTCCTTGGCCTCATTTCCTCCGGTGAGTTCTTCCACCCGCTCCGGCGAACTTCGCCACGACGACTCAGCTACGAGCTCGGCCGTGAAATCACGCCACCACGGGTTGCGCCGCCACCGGCGAGCACGAGCCGCGCGGCGTTGACGAGGATGCGTTCCACACTTTACCTTTCGTTTGCATTAGGCCATCTTCGTATTTCGCCCGAGTATATTTGCGTCGATTAAGTTTCGATTTATTCGCGCGCGGTAGATCTCATTTGCTAGGAACCCGGTCGTTTTTAGGAGTTTGTGATCCGGAGTCTTAGCTCCCGGTAGACTAACTCGACTAACCACCGTTCCGCCTGCAGAATAACCCGGATACATCCTCAGGTCCTTCCGACATGGGTGAAGAGAGTGTTCGGGGGTGTTGGGATGGGTCCGAGACCATCCAGAAGGATCTCGACTGGCTGTACCGGACGCACCGGATTCCGGCAGAAGTTGAGAGTCGACTTCCGGAGGGCGAGGTCCAACCGGAACCCCAACCCGGGGAATACGTTGTATTCCTCACGCATTTTGAGCGTGGGTTCGGGCTTCCGGCTAGCCCCTTCTTCCGCGACTTCCTCGACACCTACGGCCTCCAACCTCATCACCTCCCAGCCAACGCAATAATGATGCTCTCGGTCTTCACCACCTACGCGGAAGCGTATCTCGGCGTGTGGCCTTTCTTGGACCTCTGGGCCAAGTACTTCATCCTCCGCCGCCAAGTCATCCCCAACCCGGATAAGAAGGTCAAAGATTTAGTCGACTGCGGGGCGGCCACCCGCGCTGACTCCGGATTCCCCAAAGTCCAGGGGCTAGAATCTTGCCGGATGTGGCAGCGTAGCTTCTTCTACGTGAAGAACCGGACGGATTCGGGAGATGGTCCGGGATCCTCGAACCCGGATTTCATCAATCTGCCGGAGTTCGCCATTGGTCCTCCCCGCCAATTCGACCTCTGGAACCGGCTCCCGGATACCGAGGAGGTCAGATGCATGCACGACGTCCTCAATGTGCTGACGGACAAAATGACTGGCGATGACCTCCTGCGCTGCTTTATCATTCGCCGCATCTGCCCCCTACAAACCCGAGTGCACAAGATGTGCCATATGGACGGGATATTAGATCCCACCTGGACCAGCATCTTCGGGTTGGACCATTCCGCAGTCGCCCGGCGCGTTCGAACTATTGCTCGAACGAAGATGCCGGATGACTATACTTGGGGTCTTGTCGGGGGTTCCCGGAAAAAACCACTGCGACAAGTGCTTTTGTTTGTCTTTCGCCAACTTACATTTGCACCTGGATTCTGCTGGAAACCGACATGGCTGTCATGCAATGACTTGTTCGTGCAGTTATTCGAGCGGCAGACCGAAGAGGACGCGATGCATGCCGGTGGGAAGTTCGCGCCGAACGTCCCGGCACCGGATAAGATGCCGAGAGAGGATCCCGACGGCGAGGACCACCTTGCCATTCCTCTAGCTCGTGCTGCTGCTCCGGGTAACCCTTCAACCTCAGAGGCTATTTCCGTTTCGTCAGATGATGAGGATAAGATTGATTGTCAAATACTCGATGTGATTGACGCTCTTCCCCTCAACTGGGCTTCGCCAGTGGCTCCGAGACCTACGGCCGTGACGAAGCGCGCCGAGACCCGCAAGTGTGCGGCTTCCGACACCGCTCCTGTCGGTGCATCCGGTTCCACCCCCAAGAAGAGCAGGCCAAACAAGCAAACGGCCGAGAAGCCTCCACGCCGAAGGAGAGGTCCTCCCACCGTCGATTCCGGGTAAGATCTTTTTGCTTTGAGTTATATGGTTTTGTCTTCTCCCGAAGTCTTTTCTGATATACTTTTTTCAGCGATGCACTTGACATCCCGGCATCCGCGGATTCCCAACCTCCGGGAACCCGCACTCCTAGCCCGCCTCGGGCTGCTCCTTCTCCATCTCGCCCTTCCGTACGAGATAGCGAGCATCCTGCCCCTGGTGCCACGCAGATTGCCGCTGCGACTCCGGATGCTCGTCCCGTGGTGGACGAGATTCCGGCCCAGGCAACCGCCGCATCGGAAGACATCTTCCTTCCGGACAGCCCGCGCAGGGTGCCTGGGCTTGAGACGGACATCGCAAGTCCTCCTCGGCAGGTCGTGCCGGGAGCCTCTTCCCGGCAGGACCCGGGGAAGATTCCTCCGCCGAAACAGCCCACGGCCACTTCCCGGCTATCAGATCATCCTGCCGGGAAATCATGCAGCAAGGCCGTCGGGCAGAAAACAGCCTCCGCCAAACCTACTGCTCCTCCGACATTTTCGGCCCAAGACTTGGCCCTAAGCACGGGTAAGTTTTCGCGATTACCGCCACCTCCTGCCGAGATCCCCACTGCCGCCCTGCAGATGTTGCGAGCAACCGTAAGCTCCTTTATGCCTTCAGGATCCCGGGAGGTCGTTGCTGCTAGCGCGCCTGGCGGTTCCGGCGTGCGTGTTGTTGAAGAATACAACAAAGCCTGGATTGCCGCCCATGCCTCCGAGATCGTGGAGGACTTGCACGCTGCCGGCCCTAGCCGCAGCGCCCAAGCTCTACATGCTCTCCAGGTGGCCGCGCTGGACGTTACTCGGGTGGTCGAAGTAAGTTTGTTCCCTTTACCTTTTCCAAAATTTAATTGTTCCATCCCCACTAGTCCCCGAGATTGGTGCTTAGTGCTCTAGATTCCACCGAATAGCAGACCACTAGGCTCCAATATTAGAAAGAATCACAGGACTCGGAAGACGAGTCCCCGAGATCCTCCCTACCGAGAAGTTTTAACTGACATAGATCCCGAAACATCCCGAGTCCCCGGGATCCTTCCCGAGATTGACATAGCTTTCTTTGTTTGAATTCCGGACTGCGGCAAGAAACGGGGCAGCATCTTCCACCGGCTTCTTTCTGACTTCGGTCAGTCCAAGAAGTGTGAGGGGCGCCTTCGGGAGGAGCGG
Source organism: Poa annua (assembly GCA_026929855.1). Classification (NCBI taxonomy): domain Eukaryota; kingdom Viridiplantae; phylum Streptophyta; class Magnoliopsida; order Poales; family Poaceae; genus Poa; species Poa annua. The sequence continues at coordinate 68,180,281 of CM049431.1, read as the reverse complement.
GATGCCGCGCGCAAAGTATCGGTGGAGAAAAAGTCTACGCTTGCCGCGACCCAGGCCGAGATCGCGCGGCTAAGTGCCGAGCTTGAAAAGGCCAAATCTGCCGCGACCGAAATGAAGGCGCGCTTCGTGGAGGCATCGAAGAAGCAGAAGGACACCTTGGATCAATCCGAGGCGCGCGCGCACCACGCCGAGACCGGGCTGGCGCTTCTCCGGTCACAGGCCGATACTTGGCTCTCTGAGCTAACCGGGTTGAACCGGGATCTGAACAGTAAGTTTACCGACATCCTTTTCTCCTGCTCTTTTTCTTTACTGCTACCATCCTCATGACCTAGTCGCTTGACAGCTCTTCTTTTTAAAGGGCAATTTGAGCACTCCCGCGATGCTGCCAATCTTGCAGTCGCTGCCGCCCGGGAGAAGCGTGACGGGAAGGGCCTTGTCTCGGTCTCCTGGGACATTGAGGATCACCTCACTGCCCTGAAGGCCCGGATAGTGCCTCTCCGGTCGATCGGGACGGAGCTGATCAGCGCGGCGGTCCATGTCCATGGAGCACTATGGCCAGGCGTCAGCGCTACCCTCTCGGTCAGCGAATTGGCGACTGCGCTCCGAGATGCCGGCAAGCGTCTCCATGCTTGGAAGCGCTCCGGTGCGCGGGCTGGCGCCGATCAAGTCTTGACCCATGTGCTTAGTTGGTACGAGGGTCTCGACCTTGACGTGGTCCAGCGCCTGCGCACCATCTCGCCGTGGTGCACCGATCCGGTCAAGGTCCAGCGGCGCCAAGAAGTGGCGCATCGCATCGCCTCCTGGTCCGACATCGGCGTCTTCACAACCAGCCTCGTCACCTCTGACTCCGAGTCAGATTATGAGGATGACGGCGAGACTGGTGCCACCGGTGATGCGGAGGCCGAGATCCCGGAGGAAGACGATGCCGCCACCAAGATCGCGGACTCCCGGGATGCTACCATTCCATCGCCACCCGAGGCCTCTCAGGCCGAGGCGCACCCAGATGCCCCGAGTACCGTTGCTGGCGCGAAGGATACCGTCACCGTCGCTCCTGCTGCTGCTACCACCGAGAAGCCGGCTACGCCTATCCCCTAGAAACACTCAAGTGTAGAATCGTTAAATCACCGGGATGCCGGGTGCAACATGTAATATATACCCTTTAAACTCGTATTTCGCACTATGCTATATATAAAAACGAGCTATGCTGGTTTAGCCCGCAACGAGTTCCCGAGTTCATTTTCATGTCTACCGTACTTAGGCAATCTCTGCTCTTGTCTACCATTTCGGCGTTCGACAGTCGAGTCACAAAATTCCATGTACGGCATACATTACTTATGAATATCCGAGATCTAGCTAGCCGAATTCCCGACATAAAAATAACCGGGTTAGTAAAACAGATATGCCGGATAAGTTCCTGCTCCGAGTCCCCGAGACCGTTTTCGTGTTCCCCACATTTGATGCTCTTTGCTCTTGACTACCATTTCGGCGTTCGTCAGTCGAGTCACAAGATTATTTCACATGACATACATTACTTTGACTTGAGAACCGATCTCGGAACTTTCCCGACATATAGAGAACATAAAAAATAGGTACCAGGCAGTCCCCGGGTTCCTTCCCGGGATGCCGACATGAAATAATAAATAAATGGAACAAAGTAAAGGGGCACACGACGAGGCAGTCCCCGGGTTCCTCCCGGGGTGCCGAACTTTCATTAATAGACAAAAATCGAAATACAACATACATTGTGCCCTTTACGTGTAAAAGGGTCGAAGCAGGGCTACATTCCATGGACGCTTGGTTTCCTCACCGGATTTGTCCATTACACCTTTCCTAGCCTCCTGTGCATCTACAAGGTAATAAGAATCATTGTGCAGGGCCCTGCTTATCACAAAAGGTCCCTCCAATGGAGGCGACAGCTTATGCATTTCGGCCGTGCGTTGGATGAGCCTCAACACAAGATCTCCTTCTCGGAACACTCTCGGGTGCACCTTTCGGCTACGATAGCGACGGAGATTTTGCTGATAAATTGCAGACCGGGATAATGCCAATTCTCTTGCTTCTTCAAGTAAGTCAACATCATTTTCTCGGGCCTCTTTTGCCTCGGTCTCGGTGAACATTGTCACTCTCGGGGAATCATATTGTATGTCGGTCGGGAGTACTGCCTCGACACCATACACCATGAAGAATGGCGTATACCCGGTAGATCTATTCGGTGTGGTCCGGAGACCCCATAATACTGCCGGTAACTCCTCTATCCAGCATCCCGGAGTTCTCAACAGTGGTTCGATCAAGCGGGCTTTGATGCCGGCCAAGACCAATGCATTTGCCCTCTCAACTTGCCCGTTTGCTTCCGGGTGTGCGATTGATGCCACATCCAACCGGATTCCCTTTTCATCACAAAATCGAGCGAATTCCCCCACAGCAAAATTTGTGCCATTATCCGTGATGATGCTGTGAGGGTATCCGTACCTCAAGATGATGTCTTTCAGGAATTGCACGGCGGTGTGTCCGTCACATTTCCGGATTGGCTTGACCTCTATCCACTTGGTGAACTTGTCCACCATGACCAGTATGTGTGTCATATTGCCTCTTGCCGGCTTGAACTGCCCGACCATGTCCAAACACCATACCACGAATGGCCAAGTGATAGGGATTGTCTTCAGTGCCGATGTCGGCATATGTCTTCGGTGAGCAAACCTCTGGAATCCTCCACACTTACGGACAATGTCTTCTGCCTGCTGTAACGCAGTAGGCCAGTAGAACCCATGCCGGAACGCTTTCGCCACCAGGGCCCGGGAAGATGCATGATGTCCACATTCCCCCTGATGTATTTCCAGCAGCATCTCTTGGCCTTCTTCCGGTTCCACACACATCTGGAGTACCTCGGTGACACTCCTCTTATATAGCTCTTGATTGATGACGGTGTATGCTTTTGACCTTCGCACTATCTGTCGGGCTTCCACTTCGTTCTCCGGGAGGGTTCCTTCCAATATGTAAACCATAATGGGTTGTGCCCATCCCGGGACAGGTCGAACCGGGAACACGGGAATATCTATGTCCATTGGTTCTGCCGACATCACCTCCATCATCATCTTTCTTTGCCTCTCTGAGCACTGTGGTGCAGTCCCCGGGTTCGATGCGATGCTCCCGACTTCCACTTCCATGGGTACAGCTTCCGAACCAGGCTCCTTGGGGATGAAGATAGAATCCGACTCGGGTGAGGGCTGAATAGATGGCTTCCTCAAGTGTTCGAGAGCGATCCCGGGAGGGATGGCGTCTCGAGATCACCCCAGCTTGGACAATACATCTGCTGCCTCGTTTTCTCCTCTGGGTATGTGCTTGAACTCGCATCCCTCAAAAAATCCGGATATTTTCTGCACATGAAACCGATACAAGGCCATGTTGGCATCCAGTGCATCCCTGTTCCCCAACACCTGCTGCACCACGAGGTCGGAATCATCGAAACACTCTATCCGGCAGATGCCGATGTCCTTGGCGACATTCAGTCCATGAACCAAGGCCTCGTACTCTGCGACATTGTTAGATGCCCGGAAATGAATTTGCAAGACATACTTCAGCACATCCTGTTTTGGTGAGGTGAGAACCACTCCGGCACCCAGCCCGATCTTGGCCTTGGAGCCATCGAAATGCATCCTCCAGAAATTGTAATCCGGCATCGGAGGTTCATACTGCATCTCGGCCCAGTCTACCAAAAAGTCCGGCAACGCCTGCGACTTGATGGCATCTCGTCTCTCGTATGCCGGAGCGTACGGAGACAACTTGATGGCCCATTTGGCAACCTGGCCGCTAGCATCCTTGCAACCGATGATCTCGGCGAGGGGAGCCTCGCACACCACTGTGATTGGGTGCTCTTGGAAGTAGTGCTTGAGCTTGGTCACCGCCATGTACACTCCATACGCCATCTTCTGGTAGTGCGGGTAGTTCTGCTTGGATTCCGAGATCACCTCGCTGAGGTAATACACCGATCTCTGTATCAACTTGTCCCCTTCTTCCCTCTCTACCACAATGGCTACACTGACTACCCGGTTAGTGGCAGCGATATACAACAGCATAGGCTCCTTGGGCAACGGGGAAGCCAACACGGGTGTTGTTGAGAGCATTCTCTTTAAATCGTCGAACGCCGCATCGGCCTGCGGGGTCCAAACGAATGTTTTGCTCATCTTCATCAATTGGTATAGGGGCAAGGCCTTCTCACCTAGTCGGCTCACAAACCGACTTAGGGATGCAAGACAACCAGTGAACTTCTGCACATCTTTGAGACGTACGGGCAATTTCATGCTCTCGATAGCACGTATTTTACCGGGGTTGACTTCAATTCCCCGGCTTGAGATGAGAAAACCGAGTAATTTTCCTGCCGGAACACCGAATGTGCACTTATCCGGATTCAACTTCATCCGGAACCTTCTTAAGTTCTTAAATGTTTCCCTCAGATCGTCGATCAATGAGGCTTTTTCTTTTGTTTTTATGACTATGTCATCGACATAGACCTCGGCATTCCGGCCTATCTGGTCATGCAAGCAATTCTGCATGCACCTCTGGAACGTAGCACCAGCATTTCTCAAACCGAAAGTCATGACACGATAGCAATAAGCCCCATATGGGGTAATAAAAGCAGTTTTCAATTGATCATCCGGATTCAAAGGTATCTGGTGAAAACCAGAATAGTCATCTTAAAAATTTAAGAGTTCACTCCCGGCAGTGGAATCGATCACTTGATCTATCCGGGGTAATGGAAAAAGGTCCTTCGGACATGCCTTGTTGAGGTTGGTGAAGACGATGCACATGCGCCACACCTTAAGCAGGAGGGGATCATCTTTCTTCTTCTCTACCAGGACCGGATTCGATATCCAATCCGGGTGCAGCACTTCCATCACGAATCCGGCAGCCATCAGTATAGCAAGATGCTCCATGATGGCAGCTCTTCTTTCATCCGAGAGGCGCCTAGTCGGTTGCTTCACCGGCTTCGCATCCGGTCTAACAAACAGAGAGTGCTCAGCCAACTCCCTCGGAACACTTTGCAGATCGTCACTCGACCACGCAAAAGCATCCCGATTCTCACGGAGGAAGTCGACGAGCTCGCCTTCCTCTTTGCTGTCCAGGTTACTACCAATGATGACTTGGCACTCCGGGTTGCTGGGGTCCACCCCTACCTTCTTCGTCTCCTTAGGTGGCTGGAACGATGCACCCTGCTGCGGGTTCACCATCCCGGGCATTCCTAGTTGGGAGGTCTTGGCCAGCGCCACCACTTGCTGGATCCTCTTCTTTTCCTCAGCTATCACTAGGGACTCAGCTAAACACGAGTCGGCCGAAGCACACTCCATGGAGCGCTTGTGGTCCCCCGAGATGGTGATTATGCCGTTAGGACCCGGCATCTTCATCTTCAGGTAGCCCATGTGAGTTGAGATCATGAACTTGGCCAGGGCTGGCCTGCCGATCAGTGCGTGGTACGGGCTTTCGAGGTCCACCAAGGCGTACGCCCCCGGCTTAGGCATAACTCTGGGATGATCCTTCCGGCTCCACGTGATCTCCATCTCGGACCAGTGCAAGAACTTGGGCACCGCCGGAATCACAACGTTCACTTCCAGGGCGCGCTGTCGCACACTCTTCCGGTCAGTGGGCTCGGTCACGAAGACCACATAGCTCTGATGTGCCTCCCGGTAGCTGCCTTGCTGATGTCCGTGTTGATTACTTGGGCCTGCACCATTGTTGTTCCGGGTGTGCACCACGTTCACCGGCCGAGGTGGGGGTCCTCGGTGAGGTTGATTAATCCGGATCGTGTTGGCGCCTGAAGCCGGAGTGGGAGGTCTCGGAATGTTGGGTCGAGATGCCGGAGCACTCGGCCGAGTAGCCCCCGTGCTGCCCTCCTGCAATGTGCGCTGCTACCAGCTGCACTGCCGGGTGGAGTGGTTTGCCGGCTTGTTGGCCTCCAAGTTATGGTAACAGCATGGCTTGTTCAGCATCTCTTCATACGGCAGGGGCTTCTTCTGGTCCACCCAAGTTTTCTGTACTTCCTGGCTCTGACCCCAAGCCGGGCCACTTGTCTTCTGACGCTGACTGTTGCCGGCATCCTCTTGATCTTGGGTCCCAGCTGCGACATGCTGTGCGGCATGGTGGTACTCGGGTTGATTCCTCTTCTGGCCAAAATCTTGGCGATCATGGCTTCTGCTCGATCCCGAACGCTAAGGTCCCGCATTCCTCCTGTTGGAGTCACCGACATCCACCAGGGGTTGCATGGGATCTCCAAGCGTGTAGGTATCGGCGATGCGCATGGTCTCTGCCAAGGTTGCCGGCATCTTCCTCTGCAATTTCTGCCAAAGCATTGAGCCATGTCGACATCCTTGCGCAAACCAGGAGATGGCATGTGCCTCTACCACCCCTTCGCAAGAATTGTGAATGTTGCTCCACCGGGTAAGGTACTCCCGGTCTGTTTCGTTGCTCCTTTGCCTACAGATGGCGAGTTGTTGAGGTCTGTTGGGCCTTTTGTATGTGCTGGTGAAGTTGCTGATGAACGCCTCCTCGAAATCTAACCAGCAGTCTATGCTACCGGTTCTCAAGTTGTTCAGCCATATTCTAGCAGGTCCTTCCAACATTTGCGGCACATATCCTACCGCCCAGCGTCTGTTTCCACCGGCTATGCTTACTGCAGTTACATAGTCGGTCAACCAGTCCTCCGGCTTCTTGCTGCCGGCATAGGTCTTGGCACCCCGGTTGAGCTGGAAGTTCCAGACAGGCGGCTCCCGCATGATCCGGGGTCCAAAGCAGGCAGGTCCCGGAGGTCCTTGCTCTTCCACTAGCTCGGACTGGTGAATCCGGTCGAGCCGGATTCGGGCATCAGCCGGATCCAGTTGTCTGGTTCCTATCCGAGATCCCAAAGGATTCTCATTGGGTTGGTACCCAAGCTGCTGCAACCTTGAGTTGCCATCGTTGTGCCTATCTTGTACCGGGGTCACCGCTTGCTGCGGGACAGAGGCGGCCTCCCTTCGTTGGTTTCCCTGAACATGTGGCGGATTCCGGGGTGGATTACCCCGGCTAGCCGGGCTATTGTTTCCTACACCCCGGTCGCCACCACCACGAGTACTCTCTGCCTGCCCCGAATTATGCTGCCCGGCTTGCTGGATACCGGCAAAGGCCGGGTCATAAGTCTGCAACTGCTTGTTTTTTCCGGAGCCCCGACTTCGGCTCCGGCTCTTGCTCTTGCTCTTGCTTCTGCTCGGATGCGGGGAGGAGGCCTCTCCGCCCGATCTCTGGCTGTCAGCCCTAGCTGAATGCACTTGTGATCCCGCCCCGGGGTTCTTTTTCTTGAAGGCCTGGTTCTGTCGGTTGCCCTCGACGACCGACTCATTCACCTGCTCCTGCTGCTTGCGCAGAGCCTCACCGGATAGCCCAGCCAGCTCCGCCATGGCGGCTTCGGCAGCCCTAAGAGTTTTTGCCGGCGAACTGTATACCGGTTTCCCAGCCAAGATCATGCTACCCGTATGACTGGTTGTGGCCCCACCGGCCAGCTCGTCATTCTCCATTCTGCCTTTCTTGCGCAGGTCCGCGATGCGCTTGTCCCGGGAGTCTATCTTAAGGAACCCGTGAGCTGCATTGTACTCCCGGAGGCTAGCACTGAGCTCACGCCGGATCTCGGCGATCTCTTGCGCTTCGGCGAGCAGCAACCTACGTTGGTCATCCAAGTCAGCCGAAGTGGCTTGGGTGTCTGCCTCAGCTGTCAAGGGGATAGCCAACTTGGCCACCAGACCCGAGAGGGGATCCGGGCGACGACGGGGCTGGGACGGCTGCGGATCGCCGTCTCGGGCCGTACCTCTCTCCTGAGGAGGTTTGGCCAAGCGAACATGGCCGCTACCGGCATCGCCGTCGGCGTCCTGGTATTCCTCCTCGGTTGCCCCGACCATCATGACCGCGACGGAGCTCGTGGTGCGACTGGCACACGGACTCCGGTTGTTGCAGAGCATGGGAGGATCTTCAGCTTCCAGGACATTGTCCGGGTAGTTGCAAATAACTTCGGTGGCGTCGTAGGTGGTGAAGCCACCGAAGTCGATGAGGCATCCGTTCACCGGGAAGGGTCTGTTCCGAAAACACCCGGCATTGTCGCTGACGAAATCCATCTCGCCCAGCCTGACAACAAGGCCAGAGAGAACCCGTACGTCAAAGTGAACGGGGGAACCCGTCCGGATGTGTACACCAGCCAACGCCTCTGTCGGCCCCATGGTGGGCGCCAACTGTCGTGGTGGTTTCACGGCAGATGCCATAGGATGGCTAATGTGTGGGGCCGATGGACGTTGGTGGATCCGGGGAGGGATAGCGAGCTGAAGAGCTCACACGGGGAGGATCCCGGTGTGACCGAGATCTCCCAAGAACAAGAAACAAGATCAAAGCGTGAGGGGAAAGATCTAGCAAACACAAACAAATGCACGAAGGCACACAACACACACACGATGTACCCAGGTTCGGGGCCCTCGTGAGGAGGTAACACCCCTACTCCTGCCTTTCTTCTCAATATAAGTGTGGAACAAGGGCTACAACTTGCTCTTAGAGCTCTTGAGGTGAAGAACACGAAGAACTAGATGAACTCGAGGGAGGATGAAGTAAATGCTCTAGGAGTAAATGAGACTAGAGTTTTGGCTCCCAAGTTGGTCTCTCTTTCACAGGAGCAGTTATGGCGCCTTTTATAGAGTTCCGGCCAGGAGGGCCGGAAACCCTAATCCGGCTTGGCCCCACCGGACAGGCCTAACGGTTATGTCGACACCGGCTAGTGCGACCTAGCCGCCGTGCAATCCGGCGTAGCCCCTTCGTCATCATTCCGGCAAGGACAGCAGGCGCCGTCCTGGAACATCATTGTCCCCCTGTCAGAGACAGGACATGTCTTTGCCCATCCCGGGTAGCCTTTTCCGGATTGCCGGGCTAGGCATGTCCGGTCTTGTCGTATCGTTGTTGTACCGGCTGACGCGCTCCCGTGTCAGGCGGGAGGTGACCATGCTTCCGCGTCAGGCAGGAGGTGACCATGCTTCCGTGTCAGGGGGGATGGTACTTCCCCCCGCATCAGGCGGGAAAGCCTGCTCCAGAACGTTGACGGCCTTCCGGCATCCCTCATGCCGGTCACCTCCTTGCAAGACCTTGCGAGTCCTTCCTGTACATACCGTGTAACCTTCTAGGACCGAGATAAACGTTCCGGCTAGCACTTACCCGGATTGCCTATCCGGTACGTCCGAATACTTCTCCTTCCGGGGGTCTACTCGGAGCCATCAGGTCCGAGGTCTCTCCCGGACGCACCCGAGTTCCTCCTAGGATGAGTATCTCTAGGCCTAGCCTCCCGAAGTTGTCTTAGCCTACCAGCAAAGACATCTTCGAGAAGCTAGTTCTTCGAGGAACCACCCGCTGATGCTTGTGCCGTTATGAGGGCTCGGGGTGGCTATTTTTAGCCGCCAGGGATGACCCTTGCGCCTGCCAGGAGTCACCTTGCACTCTACCAGCTCTGAAAGGTCAAGTTGCCCCTCCAGCGCACTAGGGGGTGGCCCTTGCTCTCGCCAAAGGTCAAGCACTATTGCCATACTGTCGAATTGAGCCGGGATCTGCCTTACCCGGGGGGCTACCCCCCGACACCGACATGAAATAATAAATAAATGGAACAAAGTAAAGGGGCACACAACGAGGCAGTCCCCGGGTTCCTCCCGGGGTGCCGAATTTTCATTAATAGACAAAAATCGAAATACAACATACACTGTGCCCTTTACGTGTAAAAGGGTCGAAGCAGGGCTACATTCCATGGATGCTTGGTTTCCTCACCGGATTTGTCTATTACACCTTTCCTAGCCTCCTGTGCATCTATAAGGTAATAAGAATCATTGTGCAATGCCCTGCTTGTCACAAAAGGTCCCTCCCATGGAGGTGACAGCTTATGCATTCCGGTCGTGCGTTGGATGAGCCTCAGCACAAGATCTCCTTCTCGGAATACTCTCGGGTGCACTTTCCGGCTATGATAGCGACGGAGATTTTGCTGATAAATTGCAGACCGGGATAATGTCAATTCTCTTGCTTCTTCAAGTAAGTCAACATCATCTTCTCGGACCTCTTTTGCCTCGGTCTCGGTGAAAATTGTCACTCTCGGGGAATCATACTGTATGTCGGTCGGGAGTACTGCCTCGGCACCATACACCATGAAGAATGGCGTATACCCGGTAGATCTATTAGGTGTGGTCCGGAGACCCCATAATACTGCCGGTAACTCCTCTATCCAGCATCCCGGAGTTCTCAACTGTGGTTCGATCAAGCGGGCTTTGATGCCGGCCAAGACCAATGCATTTGCTCTTTCAACTTGCCCGTTTGCTTCCGGGTGTGCCACTGATGCGACATCCAACCGGATTCCCTTCTCAGCACAAAATCGAGCGAATTCCCCCACAGCAAAATTGGTGCCATTATCCGTGATGATGTTGTGTGGGTATCCGTACCTCAGGATGATGTCTTTCAGGAATTGCACGGCGGTGTGTCCGTCACACTTCCGGATTGGCTTGACCTCTATACACTTGGTGAACTTGTCCACCATGACCAGTATGTGTGTCATATTGCCTCTTGCCGGCTTGAACTGCCCGACCATGTCCAAACACCATACCGCGAATGGCCAAGTGATAGGGATTGTCTTCAGTGCCGATGCCGGCATATGTATTCGATGAGCAAACCTCTGGCATCCTCCACACTTACGGACAATGTCTTCTGCCTGCTGTAACGCAGTAGGCCAGTAGAACCCATGCCGGAACACTTTCGCCACCAGGGACCGGGATGATGCATGATGTCCACATTCCCCCTGATGTATATCCAGCAGCATCTCTTGGCCTTCTTCTGGTTGCACACACCTCTGGAGTACCTCGGTGACACTCCTCTTATATAGCTATTGATTGATGACGGTGTATGCTTTTGACCTTCGCACTATCTGCTGGGCTTCCACTTCGTTCTCCGGGAGGGTTCCTTCCAAGATGTAAACCATAATGGGTTGTGCCCATCCAGGGACAGGTCGAACCGGGAACACGGGAATATCTATGTCCATTGGTTCTGCCGACATCACCTCCATCATCATCTTTCTTTGCCTCTCTGAGCACTATGGAGCAGTCCCTGGGTTCGATGCGATGCTCCCGACTTCCACTTCCATGGGTACAGCTTCCGAACCGGGCTCCTTGGGGATGAAGATAGAATCCGACTCGGGTGAGGGCTGAATAGATGGCTTCCTCAAGTGTTCGAGAGCGATCCCGGGAGGGATGGCGTCTCGAGATGATCCCAGCTTGAACAATACATGTGCTGCCTCGTTTTCTCTTCTGGGTATGTGCTTGAACTCGCATCCCTCGAAAAATACGGATATTTTCTGCACATGAAACCGATACAAGGCCATGTTGGCATCCAGTGCATCCCAGTTTCCCAACACCTGCTGCACCACGAGGTCGGAATCGCCGAAACACTCTATCCGGCGGATGCCAATCTCCTTGGCGACATTCAGTCCATGAACCAAGGCCTCGTACTCAGCGACATTGTTAGATGCCCGAAAATGAATTTGCAGGACATACTTCAGCACATCTTGTTTTGGTGAGGTGAGAACTACTCCGGCGCCCAACCCGATCTTGGCCTTGGAGCCATCGAAATGCATCCTCCAGAAATTGTAATCCGGCATCGGAGGTTCATACTGCATCTCGGTCCAGTCTACCAAAAAGTCCGGCAGCGCCTGCGACTTGATGGCATCTCGTCTCTCGTATGCCGGAGCGTACGGAGACAACTGGATGGCCCATTTGGCAACCCGGCCGCTAGCATCCTTGCAACCGATGATCTCGGCGAGGGGAGCCTCGCACACCACTGTGATTGGGTGCTCTTGGAAGTAGTGCTTGAGCTTGGTCACCGCCATGTACACTCCATACGCCATCTTCTGGTAGTGCGGGTAGTTCTGCTTGGATTCCGAGATCACCTCGCTGAGTTAATACACCGGTCTCTATATCATCTTATCCCCTTCTTCCCTTTCTACCACAATGGCTACGCTGACTACTCGGTTAGTGGCAGCAATATACAGCAGCATAGGCTCCTTGGGCAACGGGGACGCCAACACGGGTTCTGTTGAGAGCATTCTCTTCAAATCGTTGAACGCCGCATCGGCCTGCGGGGTCAAAACGAATGTTTTGCTCTTCTTCATCAATTGGTATAGGGGCAAGGCCTTCTCACCTAGTCGGCTCACAAACCGACTTAGGGATGCAAGACAACCAGTGAACTTCTGCACATCTTTGAGACGTACGGGCAATTTCATGCTCTCGATAGCACGTATTTTACCCGGGTTGACTTCTATTCCCCGGCTTGAGATGAGGAAACCGAGTAATTTTCCTGCCGGAACGCCGAATGTGCACTTATCCGGATTCAACTTCATCCGGAACCTTCTTAAGTTCTTAAATGTTTCCATCAGATCATCGACCAATGAGGCTTTTTCTTTTGTTTTTATGACTATGTCATCGACATAGACCTCGGCATTCCGGCCTATCTGGTCATGCAAACATTTCTGCATGCACCTCTGGTACGTAGCACCAGCATTACTTAAACCGAAAGTCATGACACGATAGCAATAAGCCCCATATGGGGTAATAAAAACAGTTTTCAATTGATCATCCGGATTCAAAGGTATCTGGTGAAAATCAGAATAGGCATCTAAAAAAGTTAAGAGTTCACTCCCGGCAGTGGAATCGATCACTTGATCTATCCGGGGTAGTGGAAAGGGGTCCTTCGGACATGCCTTGTAGAGGTTGGTGAAGTCGATGCACATGCGCCACACCTTAAGCAGGAGGGGGTCATCTTTCTTCTTCTCTACCAGGACTGGATTCGATATCCAATCCGGGTGCAGCACTTCCATCACGAATCCGGCAGCCAGCAGTATAGCAAGATGCTCCATGATGGCAGCTCTTCTTTCATCCGAGAGGCGCCTAGTTGGTTGCTTCACCGGCTTCGCGTACGGTCTAACAAACAGAGAGTGCTCAGCCAACTCCCTCGGAACACCTTGCAGATCGTCACTCGACCACGCAAAAGCATCCCGATTCTCACGGAGGAAGTCGACGAGCTCGCCTTCCTATTTGCTGTCCAGGTTACTGCCAATGATGACTTGGCGCTCCGGGTTGCTGGGGTCCACCCCCACCTTCTTCGTCTCCTTAGGTGGTTGGAATGATGCGCCCTGCTCCGGGTTCACCATCCCGGGCATTCCGAGTTGGGAGGTCTTGGACAGCGCCACCACTTGCTGGATCCTCTTCTTTTCCTCAGCTATCACCAGGGACTCAGCTAAACACGAGCCGGCCGAAGCACACTCCATGGAGCGCTTGTGGTCCCCCGAGATGGTGATTATGCCGTTAGGACCCGGCATCTTCATCTTCAGGTAGCCCATGTGAGTTGAGATCATGAACTTGGCCAGGGCAGGCCTGCCGATCAGTGCGTGGTACGGGCTTTCGAGGTCCACGACCTCGAATTCCAAGCTCTCGGTTCGGCAGTTTTCCCGGGTTTCGAATAACACCTCAACCCAGATTTTACCCATGGGTGAGCAAGAGACCCCGGGCACAATGCCATGAAAGGTCGTCTCGGTAGGTAGCAAGGTGTTCATGGACACCCCCAGCTTCAGCATCGTATCCTTGTACATGATGTTAATGGCGATGCCATTGTCAATCAGAACCCGACTGAAGCGGACATTGAGGCTTGGTCCGACAAAGGTTGGGTCTACCACCAAGGCGTACGCCCCCGGCTTAGGCATAACTCTGGGATGATCCTTCCGGCTCCACGTGATCTCCATCTCGGACCAGTGCAAGAACTTGGGCGCCGCCGGAATCACAACGCTCACTTCCAGGGCGCGATGTCGCACACTCTTCCGGTCAGTAGGCTCGGTCACGAAGACCACATAGCTCTGATGTGCCTCCCGGTAGCTGCCTTGCTGATGTCCGTGTTGATTACTTGGGCCTGCACCATTGTTGTTCCGGGTGTGCACCACGTTCACCGGCCGAGGTGGGGGTCCTCGGTGAGGTTGATTAATCCGGATCGCGTTGGCGCCTGAAGCCGGAGTGGGAGGTCTCGGAATGTTGGGTCGAGATGCCGGAGCACTCGGCCGAGTAGTCCCCGTGCTGCCCTCCTGCAATGTGCGCTGATACCAGCTGCACTGCCAGGTGGAGTGGTTTGCCGGCTTGTTGGCCTCCAGGGTATGGTAACAGCATGGCTTGTTCAGCATCTCCTCATACGTCAGGGGCTTCTTCTGGTCCACCCAAGTTTTCTGTACTTCCTGGCTCTGACCCCAAGCCGGGCCACTTGTCTTCTGACGCTGATTGTTGCCGGCATCTTCTTGATCTCGGGTCACAGCTGCGACGTGCTGTGCGGCATGGTGGTACTCGGGCTGATTCCTCTTCTGGCCAAAATCTTGGCGATCATGGCTTCTGCTCGATCCCGAACGCTGAGGTCCCGCATTCCTCCTGTTGGAGTCACCGACATCCACCAGGGGTTGCATGGGATCTCCAAGCGTGTAGGTATCGGCGATGCGCATGGTCTCTGCCAAGGTCGTCGGCATCTTCCTTTGCAATTTCTGCCAAAGCATTGAGTCGTGCCGACATCCTTGCGCAAACCAGGAGATGGCCTGTGCCTCTACTACTCCTTCGCAAGAATTGCGAATGTTGCTCCACCGGGTAAGGTACTCCCGGTCGGTTTCGTTGCTCCTTTGCCTACAGAAGGCGAGCTGTTGAGGTCTGTTGGGCCTTTTGTATGTGCTGGTGAAGTTGCTGATAAACGCCTCCTCGAAATCTAACCAGCAGTCTATGCTGCCGGTTCTCAAGTTGTTCAGCCAGATCCTAGCAGGTCCTTCCAACATCTGTGGCACATAACGTACCGCCCAGCGTCTGTTTCCACCGGCTATGCTTACTGCAGTTACATAGTCGGTTAACCAGTCCTCCGGCTTCTTGCTGTCGTCATAGGTCTTAGCACCCCGGTTGAGCTGGAAGTTCCGGACAGGCGGCTCCCGCATGATCCGGGGTCCAAAGCAGGCAGGTCCCGGAGGTCCTTGCTCTTCCACTAGCTCGGATTGGTGAATCCGGTCGAGCCGGATTCGGGCATCAGCCGGATCCAGTTGTCTGGTTCCTATCCGAGATCCCAAAGGATTCTCATTGGGTTGGTACCCAAGCTGCTGCAACCTTGAGTTGCCATCGTTGTGCCTGTCTTGTACCGGGATCACAGCTTGCTGCGGGACAGAGGCGGCCTCCCTTCGCTGGTTTCCCTGAACACGTGGCGGATTCCGGGGTGGATTACCGCGGCTAGTCGGGTTATTGTTTCCTACACCCCGGTCGCCACCACCACGAGTACTCTCTGCCTGCCCCGAATTATGCTGCCCGGCTTGCTGGATACCGGAATAGGCCGGGTCATAAGCCTGCAACTGCTTGTTTTTTCCGGAGCCCCAACTTCTGCTCCGGCTTTTGGTCTTGCTATTGCTTCTGCTCGGATGCGGGGAGGAGGCCTCTCCGCCCGATCTCTGGCTATCAGCCCTAGCTGAATGCACTTGGGATCCCTCTCCGGGGTTCTTTTTCTTGAAGGCCTGATTCTGCCGGTTGGCCTCGACGATCAACTCATTCACCCGCTCCTGCTGCTTGCGCAGAGCCTCACCGGATAGCCCTGCCAGCTCCGCCATGGCGGCTTCGGCAGCCCTAAGAGTTTTTGCCGGCGAGCTGTATACCGGCTTCCCCGCCGAGATCATGCTACCCGCATGACTGGTTGCGGCCCCACCGGCCAGCTCATCATTCACCATTCTGCCTTTCTTGCGCAGATCCGCGATGCGCTTGTCCCGGGAGTCTATCTTAAGGAACCCATGAGCTGCATTGTACTCCCGGAGGCTAGAACTGAGCTCACGTCGGATCTCGGCGATCTCCTGCGCTTCGGCGAGCAACAACCAACGTTGCTCATCTAAATCAGCCGAAGTGGCTTGGGTATCTGCCTCAGCTGTCAAGGGGACAGCCAACTTGGCCACCAGCCCCGAGAGGGGATCAGGGCGACGACGGGGCTGGGACGGCTGCGGATCGCCGTCTCACGCCGTACCTCTCTCCTGAGGAGGCTTGGCCAAGCGAACATGGGCGCTACCGGCATCACCGTCGGCGTCCTGGTACTCCTCCTCGGTTGCTCCGACCATCATGACCGCGACGGAGCTCGGGGAGCGACTGGCACACGGACCCCGACTGGCGCAGAGCATGGGAGGATCCTCAGCTTCCAGGACAACGTCCGGGTAGTTGCAGATAACCTCGGTGGCGACGTAGGTGGTGAAGCCACCGAAGTCGATAAGGCATCCGTTCACCGGGAAGGGTTTGTTCCGGAAGCACCCGGCGTTGTCGCTGACGAAATCCATCTCGCCCAGCCTGACGACAAGGCCTGAGAGAACCCGGACGTCGAAGTGAACGGGGGAACCCGTCCGGATGTGTACACCAGCCAACGCCTCCGTCCGCCCCACGGTGGGCGCCAACTGTCGTGGTGGTGTCACGGTAGATGCCATAGGATGGCTAATGTGTGGGGCCGATGGACGTTGGTGGATCCGGGGAGGGATAGCGAGCTGAAGAGCTCACACGGGGAGGATCCCGGTGTAACTGAGATCTCCCAAGAACAAGAAACAAGATCAAAGCGCGAGGGGAAAGATCTAGCAAACACGAACAAATGCACGAAGGCACACAACACACACACGATGTACCCAGGTTCGGGGCCCTCGTGAGGAGGTAACACCCCTACTCCTGCCTTTCCTCTCAATATAAGTGTGGAACAAGGGCTACAACTTGCTCTTAGAGATCTTGAGGTGAAGAACACGAAGAACCAGATGAACTCGAGGGAGGATGAAGTAAATGCTCTAGGAGTAAATGAGACTAGAGTTTTGGCTCCCAAGTTGGTCTCTCCTCCACAGGAGCAGTTATGGCACCTTTTATAGAGTTTCGGCCAGGAGGGCCGGAAACCCTAATCCGTCTTGGCCCCACCGGACAGGCCTAACCGTTATGTCGACACTGGCTATTGCGAGCTAGTCGCCGTGCTATCCGGCGTAGCCCCTTCGTCATCATTCCGGCAAGGACGACAGGCGCCGTCCTGGAACATCATTGCCCCCTGTCACAGACAGGACATGTCTTTGCCCATCCCGGGTAGCCTTTTCCGGATTGCCGGGCTAGGCATGTCCGGTCTTGTCGTACCGTTGTCGTACCGGCTGACGCGCTCCCGTGTCAGGCGGGAGGTGACCATGCTTCCGTGTCAGGCGGGAGGTGACCATGCTTCCGTGTCAGGGGGGACGGTACTTCCCCCCGCATCAGGCGGGAAAGCCTGCTCCAGACCGTTGACGGCCTTCCGGCATCCCTCATGCCGATCACCTCCTTGCTCGACCTTGCAAGTCCTTCCTGTACATACCTTGTAACCTGCTAGGACCGAGATAAACGTTCCGGTTAGCACTTACCCGGATTGCCTATCCGGTACGTCCGAGTACTTCTCCTTCCGGGGGTCTACTAGGAGCCATCAGGTCCGAGGTATCTCCCGGACGCACCCGAGTTCCTCTTAGGGTGAGTATCTCTAGGCCTAGCCTCCCGAAGATGTCTTAGCCTACTGGCAAAGACATCTTCGAGAAGCTAGTTCTTAGAGGAACCACCCGCTGATGCTTGTGCTGTTATGAGGGCTCGGGTGGCTATTTATAGCTGTCAGGGATGACCCTTGCGCCTGCCAGGAGGCACCTTGCACTCTAGCAGCTCCGAAAGGTCAAGTTGCCCCTTCAGCGCACTAGGGGGTGGCCCTTGCTCTCGCCAAAGGTCAAGCACTGTTGCCACAATGTCGAATTGCGCCGGGATCTGCCCTACCCGGGGGGCAGCCCCCTGACATTTGGCCACTAGTGCTCGACTGCTGGCATGATGCCCGCAGATGCCCACGTGGATGTCGAGTAGTATGGCCTGGCCGTCGACTGGATCTATGCACCTTTGCAGGATGCCTGAGATGCTTCTCTTGTAGAGTTCTCCGTTGATGATGGTAAAACTTTTGGAGCGCCTGATGATGTGCTTTGCTTCGACTGGGTCTGCTGGCAGCCTCTGGTGCAGTATGTATGCCAGGTACGGCCATGTCCAGGTAGCTTCGACTAGCATCACTTCCATGGGCTCCTTTGCTTGGCTGGGCGGGTTCACGGTGCGTGATGCCGGTGTGGAGGGTTTTGTTGCGGGTCGAGTCTTGATGGACCTTTGCGTGATGCGCTCGAGGAAGACGCCAGGTGGTACTGGTACCCTATCTGATCCCATGTTAGCGAGGATGTCGGCTTCCTCGTTGATGTCGCGGCCAATGTGTCGTAGCTCGCAGCCGTCGAAGGTGCCCTCTAGCTGATTGTACAGGTCTCTGTAGGCGATCATGCTGTCGGCGATGACGTCGCAGGACTTCATGGTTTGCTGCACAACCAGGTAGGAGACGCCGTAGATCATAAGGTGCGTGGCGCCGCAGTTCTTGGCCATCTGCATGCCGTGGATCAGGGCTTCATATTCGGGTTCATTGTTGGAGGGTGTTGGGAAATCCATCTGCAGGACATACTTCAACTTGTCACCTTTGGGGGAGATGAGCACAACTCCTGCCCCAGCCGACATGAATTTCTTGCAGCCGTCGAAGTACATGGTCCATGCATTGGATAAGTCGGGGATGTTTGGTAGCTGGGCTTCTATCCACTCGGTAGTGAATTCCGGAAGGACTTGGGCCTTGATAGACTTCGTGTGAGCATATTTCAGCCCCCAGGGTCCTAGTTCGACAACCCACTTGGCGACTCGTCCTGTCGCGCACTGATTGGTGAGGATGTCTGCTAGGCCGGAGGAGCTTACCACCGTGATCGGGTGCTCGGAGAAGTAGTGGACAACTTTCCGTGAAGTCATGAAGACCCCGTACGCCAGCTTCTGGTAGTGCGGGTAGTTTTGCTTGGACAGTGTGAGAACTTCGTTGAGGTAATAGACTGGCCTCTGGACGGGATGAGGGTGCCCTTCTTCTTCTCGCTCAACCACGAGTACCGTGCTCACCACCCTGTTTGTCGCCGAGACGTATAGGTATAGCGGCTCATTCTCCGTTGGTGCCACCAGGACTTGGGAAGTCGTCAGGGTCTTTTTGAGATGGTCGAACGCCTCTTGCGCCTCCTGTGTCCACTCGAATTTGTCCATCTTCTTCATCAGTTGGAAGAAGGGTAAGGCCTTCTTGCCCAACTTACTTATGAACCGGCTGAGAGCTGCGACTCGGCCGGCTAACCGTTGTACTTCTCTGAGTTTGGTGGGTGCTGGCATCGTGAGTATGTTCTGCACCTTCTCAGGATTTGCTTTGATTCCTCTTGCGGAGACAAGGTAGCCCAGCAATTCTCCGGCTGGCACGCCGAATACGCACTTCTATGGGTTGAGCTTGATCTGATACACGTCGAGTGCTGCGAAGACCTTGCGAAGGTCGTCGACTAGGGTATCCTCTTTCCGGGTCGTGACAACGATGTCATCAACGTAGACTTGGACAATTTGCCCAATAAGTCCTTTAAGGCATGCCTGCATGGTGCGCTGATACGTGGCGCCAGCGTTCTTCAACCCGAAGGGCATCGTCTGGTAGCAAAAAACGCCGTCGGGTGTGATGAATGTTGTTTTCTCCTCGTCTTTGACTTTGAGCCTGATATGCTGGTAACCTGAGTAGGCGTCCAGGAAAGATAGGCGCTCGCAGCCTGCTGTCGAGTCGACGATCTGGTCTATCCGCGGCAGCGGGAAGTGATCCTTTGGACAACATTTGTTGACTGATGTGAAGTCTACACACATGCGTAGTTTCTTCGTCTTCTTCTTTTCTACCAGGACGGGGTTGGCGACCCAGTCCGAGTCCTTGATTTCTCGGATGAACTTGGCGTGCAGCAGCCGGTCGATTTCTGCGGTGATTGCGTCCCGTTTGGGACCTGAAAAGCGTCGCATGGCTTGTTTGACTGGTCTTGCGTCCTTGTGGACCTTTAGAAAGTGCTCGGCGACTTCCCTGGGTATTCCTGGCATGTCAGAAGGTTGCCATGCAAAGATCTTCCAGTTCTCACGTAGGAACTCGACGAGCGCGCTTTCCTATGCAGGGGTCAAGCTTGACGATACTTTGACCGTCTTGCTGCTGTCAGTCGGATGGACCTGGTGGGTGACGGTGTCGTCGTTGGTGGATGGGAAGTCGAGGGACGCCGACATCAGGCTCAGGAACGGGGAAGATGCAGACGAGGAGGATGCGGTCGATGACGGCATGATGACTAGCGAGGCGGCGCTGTGTCGATCTGGGCTCCTCGAGACCCAATTGTTATTGTTAGGTTTTCTGGGTAAAACGTTCACCAACAGTGGCCTTCTTTTTTCCTACTAGTGTGATGGAGCCTCATTGCTACCATTGCTATTTTTATTGCACTGTGTTAAATTGAAATAATTAATATGATGCTAGCCCTTGTGAAGGAAAGACGTCGCCTAGAGGGGGGGGTGAATAGGCGAGGAACACTTTTTACAATTTAGCCTTGATAAATCCGGAATAAAACTTAGTGTTTAACTTATCAATGACACAACCTAAATAAAGTAGGTTCGCCTATGTGCACCATCAACTTATGCTATGCAAGACAAACAACAAAGGGATAGCAAGGTAAAGTACTTCAAGCACGATGGCTATCACAAAGTAAAGTGCATAAGTAAAGAGCTCGGGTATAGGAATAACCGAGGCACGGAGACGAGGATGTATTTCCGAGTTCCACCACAAAGGTGTACGTCTCGTTGGAGAGGTGTGAGAAACCACAACAGGTTTTCTCAACGCCACAAAGGCTTCACCTTCTTCTCCGATGAACTCGACCACAAAGGTCCGAGTCCACCTTCCACTATGAACTACTTTGGGGGCGGAGAACAGTCCCGTACAACAACCTTGGGGCACACACCCACAACCGAATTGGGGGCTCCCAAATAAACACAAGAGGTCTTGACCGCAAAGGTCCCAACTAGCCACAAAGGCCTTGACCACAAAAGGTCCTATGCCACAAAGGCGGCCACTAAGGCGTCTAGGGTCGAAGACCCAAGAGTAACAAGCTCACAAAATTCACCACCACGAATCCTCGTGGAGGGATCAAACCGATGCAAGATGCAATGGCAAGAACACACAAAGTGTTCAAGTCCTTCACTCTCAAATTCCAACAAAGCAACAAATGCTTATGGGAGAATAAGAGAGGAAGAACCAAGAAACCACAAAGGAGACAAATCCTACACTCCAAATCCCACCACAAGCAACTAATGCTTATGGGGGGATAAGAGAGAGCAAGAACAAAGGGGGAGAACCACAAAGGAACTCAAAGATCTAGATCCACTTGTTCCCCTCACTTAGAGGAGAGATGGATTGGTAGAATTGTAGAATTGTAGATCTAGATCTCCTCTCACTTTTCCCTCAAAGATATGCAAGAATCATGGGAGGATTTGAGAGGGGGCAAGCTTTCCCAAGGTCAACAATGGCAAGAGAGAGAGGGGAAAGTCGTGCTCACCCAAGGAAGAAGAAGGGGAGGGGTTTTTATACCCCCTCCCAGATTTCTAGCCGTTGGGAGTCGCCAGTCCGGAAATTTCCGAACTGAGGTCCGGAAATTTCCGGACCTCGGAAATCTCCGGTAGGAATTCCGACGCGAGCTGAGAAAGACCAGAGCTGAAGGAAAATAAGACTTGGCGAAAAATTGCAACTTTTTGTCCGGAAATATCCGAACCAGGGCCGGGGATTTCCGGACCCCGGACATCTCCGGTAGAAAATCCGGTGGAAATCTGAACTGAGTCAGTGCTGAGAGCAAATAAGACTTGGCGAAAAACTGGGAGCTGGTCATTCGGAAATCTCCGGAACTGGGATGGAAATTTTCGAACCCCGGAAATTCCCTGCTGAAAATCCGACTGAGAACCGACGGAGTGCAGTGCAGAAAAACTTTAAGACTTAGAGAAAATTCTCCGGGTCGGAAATCTCCGAGCTAGGTCCGGACATTTTCGTCCCTTTGAAAAACTGCAGAAACAACAGAACTGAAAGATCTTTTGCATATAAACTCCGAACGGACCAACTCCGTTGGATAGGCACTGACAAGGAGAGGGCTACCAAAACATGTGAAGGTGTGGAACTTTCCTCAAGGTTGAACCGGTAATATTTCCACACCGAAAATGCAACGAGTTTTCCAAATTAAAACCATTTTCGAAGAACTTGGTCTTGTCATGAAGATCACGACAAGCACCAAAAGCCAACAAGGAGAAAATCCAAATAAGAACCAATAAAGATGATATGCAAGCATGCAAAGGTTTGAGCTCTCCACAAAGATGCGATCAAGTTACTCACTCGAGAGCCCCTCTTGATAGTACGCCTATCTATCCTATAGCCCTATCAAGATCATACCTTTGCCTTGAGCAATCCACTTGAGCTAGATGATGACGATCTTGATCTCTTCAAGTGGACCACCTTTCTTAATTGCGCTTGCTAGCACATGCTTGATGAAGACTCCTCCATATACTCCCACATACTCCATTATAGGAGAGTCTCGCTTCGCTTCGTCTTCATGTCTCCGACAGCTTCCCTTGGTCTTGCACTAGTCAACCTTGATGACGATCATGGCATGACATCATCCTCCATGAGCTATATTGATTGATCTTCTTGTTGCAAGCCCATGGAAGGTACCATCTTTCTTCATATAGGTGAAGTCTTGACAACTTCAGGCCATACTTGCAATATGCTCAAAACACACATTAGTCCTTAGAGATTGTCATTAATTACCAAAACCATACATGAGGGCACATGCCCTTTCACCTTGGGCTATGTAAATTGCATAGGATAGTGTAACTATGGATCATGTGATATAAATAAAGTATTTGACGATTTGCATGAAATTTCATCTTAAATTATGGTTCTAACTTGTCTAGGACTAGTACATTAACACAGTGATCCCTGCCTTATCACTACATGTACATCTAGAGAGAAAACTAATTGAGGGGAATATTTCCCTTGTTTTCGGAAAAGTACATGTTTAATTTAGACCAATAATTAATTAAGGGGCTAATGATTTAAGCAGATGGTGCAAACTATATTTAGTTTTTCGCAAATCCTGTTGGTTGCAGCCATCTCCCAAAGAGCCCTAGTAGTGGAACGACCCAATTTAAGGCGTTTGTTTTCTTTTTTTTCTTTTCAGATTATGTTTTCATGGTTGGAAAACGCTCAAAGTCAATAAAATATTGTTCACTTTTTTAATTGTTTGTGAAAATATTAATTAGGTTAAAAATACTTCAGGGTTGTATTAACTGTTTACAAGGTTCAAAATGTTTACCAATAGAAAAACAAAATTACACGAATCATGGCTTATAAAATGTTGGCTGTTCAAAAACATAAGCTATTTGATACTAAAATGACTTGGCAAATTAACATTCAAACTCAAAGATCTTACATACAAATTCAAAAGTAAAAGAAGAAAATCATCGATTGTTAATGGGTCGCTATGACGGGGAGCTGATGATGCTTAATGGCTCATTTGATTTAATAAATGAACTTCATATTATTTTATAAGAAATTTATCCTATAGCATTTTTTCATACATTGGTGTTTTACTCCCTCCGTTTCTGAATATAGGGTGTATAAGTTTTCTGCACGAATATTAAGACAAACTGTTTTGTACATTGTATACTATTTTTTAAAAAAAAAAAAACATGACGAGAGATGAGTTCATAATTGGTAGAAAATGAATACAATCCGTTAAATTGCTCTTTGGAGACTAGGTTTTATTTTTGATGGGTCAAATTGTCCATAAAGAGCAAATACACCTTATATTTTGAATTTTTGTTTAAAAAACTATACACCTTATATTAAGGAATGGAGTGAGTATTATTAATTATTATAGGTATTTTCCCATAGAAATCATAGCGCTACATCTTATAGGAATTCTAACTTTCACTATAACCTCTTTTTACAAAAAAAAAATACAATTGATTTTTCGAAGGATTCAGCTAGACTAACATTCTAATCATATTGTTTCCAATTCTACACTTTTCCTATGTATAAATCCAACGAGTCTTAAATTGAATAATTAAATATGGCACATTCATTTTATTCCGCCGTCTGTGAAAACACGTGCCCACTTGCGATGTGCAAATAGCGTGGGGCATCTTTTTATGGTTGTCTTCGCTATCATGGTTGGCAGAAATCTATGAAATGTGTGCCGGTCCAGCCATGCCGATGATGATGCGTACAGCCCCACACACAGCACACTACTCGTAGAAGATATGGTAATTAAGTCGAAAAACGGAACGTGACATGATGCATGTGGTGTCCTGCCATTGGTTACGCAGTCCAACCCGACAACCCATCCTTGTCCAGACTAGCCAAAACTAACAAGTAAGTGGAATAGTATATGTTCGGAATAAGCTGATAAACCAATTTCGGAAATGCGGGTTTTCTAGAAGGCCGTCATGATTTGGACTCCAAATTTTGGAAGGTCGTCATGAAGTACTTCCTTTATTTTTTAATATAAGATATTTTAGCTATTACACATGTTGTCTACATGCACATAAAAGAGTGAATATAAATAATTAAATATATATAGACACAAATTTGGACATATGAATGTGAAAAAGGTTAAAACATTCTAGTATATTAAAATGGTGTACATGTTGGGCCCATGGTGGCAGGCAGAGCCGTGTGGCCCTAAGTTTCCACCTGCTAAAGACGGCCGCCGCGCCATGTCTGACTTCTCCTCGCGCCGGTGATGTATTGTGGACCTCAGTTGACATCGAAGGGTTTATCTACCCGGTCCGGGGCAACTATTTCGTGCTGATTCTTTATTTTACAGTGCAGAGAACAGTTTACAGCTCTATCTAAGCTAGGCCTTAAGCTGCATGAACTTGGCCTGAAAAACAGGCGGGGCGACCAGTATAAAAGATCGGGTCCAAGTAGCAGTATATACATCGCAATCATCCCCTGTGGAGGAGTGCACAGATCTTCCAACAGTATTAACTGCCACGTTCTTATCTGACGTGACAACATAAATGACTCTTTGAGCTTATCACCTTCTTCCACCTCGCTTACCATTAGCAGACACTACAGCTACACGAGACCGACGACCCCGTCCATGCATTCAGGCACCGGTCGACCCACTCGACAGCGACGGCGCCTCACCGAGATCGGTCAGGCCGGAGAGGGAAGAGAAAAGAGCGAGCTCACAGCGACCGGCTGCTGGCCGACCACGCCAGGAAAGTCTAGGTGCGCAAGCATCCATCAGCCGGCTCCAATGGCGGAGCTCGTTCGGCGACTCTGGATCACAAGAAGAAGAAACCACGGGACCCGATTCGCCCGGTAATTGCATCCTGCCGCTCCTGGCCCTACAGGTTACAATCGCTTCCACGGAAATGGCGACGGTTTGGCCCTACAGATTTGATGCTGAGCATGACACAGCCCGGTGGGAAATTAAAAATAACCAGTTAAATGCAACACGGTGTCCTTTTTAGGATCAATGAAGTTATGATCAAATTGTTTACCATTGCTTATAAAGGAGTTCCGGTGCAGAAAATAATAATCTTCTAACGTATGAACAGCCTAATTAGGTAGAATCTATTCATCTATTACATGTGATAACGGTGTCAGAACGGGTTACATTACCTACATGTAGACCGATAGCGGGATTACGCTCCCGCACAAGCGTTGACGATGAGGTCATACGTAGCCGACCTCGAGGTCACGGAGAACTTTACCTACATGTAGACCGATAGCGGGATTACGCTCCCGCACAAGCGTTGACGATGAGGTCATACGTAGCCGACCTCGAGGTCACGGAGAACTTCCACGACAATGACGATGACGCCGGGGTGTCGACGATGACATGCGTCGATGGGCGTCGGGCGGAAGATGGCGAGGCGCCGGCGGCTGGGGGGTGGCGTCGGCGGCAGGACAGCGACAGGGCTGCTGGGTGGGCGAGACGACGTCGCCCAGACTCCTCAAATGTGGCGTCTCCGAGCACTCGCAAACATAAGAAGCTTAACAACAACCTCCGGACATTTAGATCCAGCTGAAATCGCAGGGGTAGAACTTTTCTGAAATCCCGCAGGGCAACGGCGCCCCGACGGTATAGCTGTGGTGGAGAGATGGGGCAAAACGAGCGAAGAAGCAACTCGGCCGGCCTACTATACAATTAATTGTATTTTTCTGTGTATTAATCCAATTAATATGCCTTGGCAAAATGAGATGCTCATTTTTCCCTTTATTTATCTAATATTAAATTAATATAAAATATAATTAATATATTTAAATACTATTTAATATCCCGTGACTCCGAAACATTTTCCGAACCACCCGAACATCTTTTAGACATTCCCGGAACCATTCCAGACCTTCCCGGAACTCCTTCTGGACCACCGAAACTCTTTCTGGATCATTTCTCTCTCTCCAATAAAGTCCTATAATATTCCAGAAACCTTCTCGAGGTGTCGTTAAGACCTTAAGTTTGTTACGCTACGGTTCGAGAACACTCCAGACATGGTTGAGACACTCCGCTCAACAATGACCGTCAGGATACCTGGACGCATATGACGCCCCCTGTGTATTCTACGAATATCGTCGTTGAACCATAAACATGATATGTATTCCCTTTGTTTCTACGATACTACCTTATCCGAGATATGATCGTAAACATCGATATCCTTGTTGTATCTCGTTACCAGTTACCGGCAAGGGTTATTAACTCGTCTATGATATTACATCTCCATTACCTAGTCATAAGCTGCGCAAATATATAGATGCAATCTCACCGAGTGGGCCCAGAGTATCTTTCCATTACAAGAATGAATAAATCCCGTCTTGATCGTTACGTCTTAACATACTCTTTCGGGATACATGGACACCGTTATTGTCATGCTATGTAAGACACAAGGTTTGATGCTCTCAAAGTACCCCTATGAAGCAGCAATAAGTACGGTCTCACGGTTTAAGGAATAAGCTATCATATTACTCATCTATTGCAAATGACAAAAATCGTAATACGATCTTATTGCAATACTTTACGTATGTCCATCACCTTATTCTACTAATAAGATAACCCCATTATCAACCGACGTCATTATCCTTGATTGGGAATCTCGATCAACTGTTGCCCAATGGTTGTCTATGTATCACACGTGTATTAATAATTCCGATAATACAGTTATAGTAAATACAAAAACCTATTATAAACTTACAAAATAATGCGATAAATACTATTTATTTATTTGTCTCTACGGCATATCTCCTTCAGCTTATTCATGTTATTGTTAGCTTATGATCTTCACATGATCTCCGATACTTTTGTTACTTTGGCCAACTGATGATATCCAATATCTCCAAGAGAGAGTGTTGATACTAAATAATGGGTTCATGCCTCCTGTGTGTCTAGGCTCGAGATGACAAAAATGACTAACACTGATCAGATTGGGATGTGTCGTTGCTACTAGGAAGAAAATGGTGATGTTTATATTTATATGACTATATGCATTGCTTACATTACGTACTGAACTTATTGCAATTATTTGTTCATTGCAATTTAATACTTTTACGAGGCATGCTGAATAGTACTTCCGAGGTGGAACATTAGTAACAAATTCAGTTGGAATATGGTCTATGTCCTTTGACGTAATGCTCAATAATAAATGTTTCAAGTCAAATTTTATCATAATAGTCTCTATAAAATGGTTTTATGAATTAGTCAATTGTCTAGATAGTGTAAAATGTTTACCCCACATGTATGCCTATCTTTTATCGGAGATGTGTCACAAGTTAAACTGTGACCTCAATCCTCTTTTATTATATTTTTTACACTACTATTACTTACTTTTATAATAATTTAACTCGAGGTCCGCTTTTCATAAACACGATACTCCCTCCGTCTTTAAATACAAGGCCACTTCATATTTTTAGTACACATTTTAGTCATTAATTTTATCAATAAGATCTGTATCACAAAAGTATGTCATTAGATGCACATTTGAAAGCATTTTTCAGTGATATATTTTTTATGAAATATAATTCATATTTCGTTGACTAAAATTAAAAGTCAAAGTTTGACACGAAAAATGAAGTGGCCTTGTATACAAAGACAGAGGGAATATTATTTTCACCATGGGCGCTTGACAAATTTGTTTCAACAAGACGGGAAGGTTGACAAACTTCCTGGATAGTTGGGGGCAAAGTATTTGTTTGGTTGTGTGTAGGTCCACATCATTCGAGCAAGCATTTTTGCGATGTTGGTAGGGGATTGGAGGAGCACCCACAATAATAGCAATCTCTCGACACTACCGCTATCATACCTTTTCTGGCGTCATAACAAGATTGACACCATGTTGTAACTCATCAATCTTACTGGATGGTTAAACTCTAGTTCTTTAACTAGGGGAAGATGTGGCACTGTCTGAATCACCTTCCGTTTGGGGTTTCCCAACGAGCAACATCATGAGTCGGGCATGATGGTACCACCTTCATTTACGAGGCAAGGGACTCTTGGAGGCTGGCAGTAGATGACGCTACCTTTCCCCCGCCTTTGATTTCTTGTTCCCCTGACTGTGGTAGTAGTCCGGCCTCGACAGTCGTGTGTTTCATCCAACAAGGCATCAAAGTAAAGAGCTTCTTGTCAAACATCCCGAATACATCTTCATAGCATCCTTCAACTAGATAAAAATTATACACATCAAATAGATAGGAATTGAGTTCAATGTAATTTCATGCATGACAAATAGTTAGGCGTGTTGGTTCAAACGAGGCGTCAACACCATCGCTAAACGGCTACTGCCGGGAAGCCGAGCCGCCGTTCGCGCCTATCGATCGACATAGCGTGCGCATTACTATAGAGGGCGTTCTAGTTGAGGTCGATGCTTCATGCGTGCTTATAGGGGCACCCGGGTTTTCGTTGTCGGCGGCGTTCTCGCCTAGATGCGGCGAGGAGAAGAAACATGTTTGTTGCACCAACGTGGGTGTTTCTTGCAATAGTTTGGCGAAGATGGCGAGGAACTCCCAAACGGGAGGGTTGTCAGGCTCTTTTGACTCAATTCGACTAGTATTTGGACGGCGGTGAGAAGTCTTGCTGGCCCACCGAGGAACGCCGCCATACGCAACATCTAATCATGTGATGAACTCCTCCAACAACTCCACCGGCTCGAACTTCATCGTCTCGTTTTCACCTCGCTCGGCGCCGACGCATTCATGGTAGATTGTGAGAGTTCCAAAGACATTCGAGGCAAGAGGAATGAGAAGTTTACAGCGGCGGCGAACGGAAAGAAGAGATTTATGAAATTAGTGGGAACAAATTTTGAAAGTTTTATGGCTGGCGAGGAAGAATTTGACGGCTGACGTCATGGTCTTAGCCGTATATAAAAGTTGTCAAGAGACTGGATGTAATAATTTCCACTCCACTTAGAATAATGGGAGTGCCTATGTCTCAGGTGACTGATTTTTTCTTAAGTCTCAATCACATCAGAAAAGTGCAACTGCAGTCTTTTTTATCAGAAAAGTACAACTGATACATATTTTTATAGGTGACTAAGACTTAAGAAATTCTCAGACGGTTGAGAATTAACAAAACCGTAGAATAATTAAGCCGTGTAAAAGTCGTGAAGTGACTGAGTGTACTAATTCTTGTTTATAACATGCGAGCAGCAAAGCCCACCAAGAAATTAGGAGTAGTATACCATCGCCGTGTTTATAAAAGTGAAGAACATCCCCCCGTCGACGCTTGTTCGCTCCAACTCCAACCACCGCCGACCTCACCTCACCTCACCGCTTCCCCTGAAATCTATGGCCTACACCTCCTCCCTCCACCTCTCCAAGCTCCTCCTCCTCCCCAAGGGACACCGCGCCAGGCCTTCCTCCTCGAGGTCGCCGTCCTTCGTCCCGGCGGCCAGGGTCAACGGCGCCCCGCACGTCAACGGGCACGCCCCCAACGGCAAGGTACAGATCAACGGCGGCGACGGTAAGAAGGGTCCCGGCGTCTTCAACGGCAAGACGCACCACGTGAACGGCCATGACCGGATCCACCTGTCGGTGAGCACCGGCCCCGGTGGGCAGGATGGGACCGGCCTCCGCGTGGCGTATCAGGGCGCGCCGGGGGCGTACAGCGAGTTTGCGGCCAAGACAGCGCTGCCCGGCTGCGATCCCGTGCCGTGCCGCGCCTTCGCGGACGCGCTGGCGGCCGTGGACCGTGGCCTGGTCGACCGGGCGATACTCCCCGTGGAGTCCACCATGGAGGGCACCGCGCTGCGGAACTACGACCTCCTGCTGCGGCACGACCTGGTCGTGGCGCAGGAGATCAACCTCTTCGTCCACTACTGCCTCCTCGCCATGCCCGGGGTGCGCGCCGCCGAGGTGCGCCGGGTCATCAGCCACCCCATGGCGCTCGCGCACTGCGGCCGCGCCCTCGCGCGCCTCGGCGTCGACCGCGAGCCCGTCGAAGACACCGCCGGAGCCGTCGAGATGCTGCGCTCCAACATGATGCTCGACACCGCCGCCATCGCCAGCCCGCGCGCTGCCGACCTCTACGGCCTCGACGTTCTCGCGCACGGCCTCCAGGACGAGTCCTGGAACGTCACCCGCTTCCTGCTGCTCTCTAGGCCGCCCTCGCCTGTGGCGCTCCCCGTCGACGCCGACGCCAAGACCAGCATGGTGGTCGCGCACCGGGGCGGGTCCATGGCCGTTGTGCTCAAGGTGCTCTCCGCCTTCTCCTCCCGCAACATCAACATGTCCAAGCTGGAGATCATCAACAACGAAGGAGGCGGCGGCGCCGGCGAGCTCCGGCAGCCGGTCATGATCCTGGACACGGGCGCTCGCGGTGCCCCGACGCTGCGCTCGTTCCCGCACGTCCTCTACGTCGACTGCGAGGGCGCCGCCGATGACCCGCTCGTCCTCGACGCTATCAAGGAGATCGAGAAATTTGCCGTGTTCGTCCGAGTTCTTGGCTGCTACGCCGCTGATACCAACGTCTACGATCTGCAATGAGGATAACATAGATGCATCCCTCATACTGTTGAAGTGGTCGAATTAGCTAATTCGACGCAATTGGATCCAGAATTGGACATGGAAATATCCATCCATTCTAGGAGTAGCACTCAAGCAGCTTCAGTGGGAAGCTTGCTCTTGCTGCTCAGCTGCTGCTACTTAATCTTTGTACAGATGCAAGAATAAACTTTCCAACCCTGCTTTAGCTGTGTGCATAGATGTAAGATTGCTGCTGATGCCTAGTAGTTAAATGATGTGTAAGATGGTATTAGATGGCATGATTTCCCTAAAATTGGTGTGATAGATCTGTTTTTTTCTGGATAAAGGCTCATATATTTTTTAACAAAAAATACTAATATCAGGATGATATCAATACTTCCTCCGTCCAAAAATAAATGTATCAAGTTGTCTAGATACATTTCTTTTTGACAAACTTAATGTGTAGATATATCTTCTTTTTGACAAACTTGAGACACTTAATTTTTAGACGGAGGGAGTACTACAATTGACCTCTTCAACAAACTTAATATCACGAGCAATTTGAGTGTCTTATTTCTTCCTTTCTATCACATCTCATCTATGTATTCATCTACTAGAATTACATTGGTTTGTCCGATCAGAATCTAGATTTTGGTCATAGGATGATCTTGATACAATGAACGATTATGATAGTTAGTAACTTTATGTAATCGATAGATACTGGAGTTTGCTTCAATAAGAGCGAAGTGTATTCTTCATGTTTAGGTACCTGATAATCTGATCTTACCAAAAAAAAGTCATGTGTTGACTCTGCTACTCTGTTCAGAAACTGAATTGTGAAGTTTGCACTATTGTATACTCCACCTGTTGAGTACAATACACCACCTGTTCTTCGGTAAATTCTTCCTATCTGGGCTGGGAGTATCTATTAAGCATTTCTGTTCTGTTTTGGCATTGGCTTCGCCCAAGAGAACCAAAATTCTGATTCGACAAAACTAGAACCATGATTGATCACCCGGCAAGGGAATCTGAATCCATGTGGAGCTCTGCGCAGCTTCAGAGATTCTGCTACCGCCTACAGCCAGCTGTTCTATGGTCCTGTTATCTCTACCTAATGGCCCTGGAATCACCATCGGCACTCATTAAACCGCTTTCAAAGACTGGGATTCAGTGACTGGCTGTGTCACGCCGTAACTGGACCTCAGATTCACCCTACACTCTCCATCCAACGGCTTCAATCAAGTGATTTTAACATTTTGCTAAATTTGTCCTTTTTGCTACGCTCAAAATATAAATTATTTTTTTATTAATATTTTCGTACTTACAACATGATTCACGTTGGCAATATGTACAATTTTTTATTTTAAATTTTTTGATGATTTGAAAAATATTTTAAAATCATCAAAAATTTCAAAACAAAAAATTGTACATGTTGCCAACGTAACTCATGTTGTAAGTACGAAAATTTCAATAAAAAATAATTTGTATTTTGAGCGCAGCAAAAAAGACAAATTTGATAGAATTTTAGAATCGGTTGATTACAGCCGTTGGATGAAAAATGTAGCGTTGGATAGGGATCCAGTTACGGCGTGACCGGCCTACAGCCAATCACTGAATCCCAGTCCCCATAAGGGCATCTCCAGTCGTCCCCAGCGCTACCCCAAGAGGCTTTTTTCAGTATGGATGGAACGAAAAAACCACCGGTCGCCCCCCAAAACTCGATTTAGCGCCGGTTAGCGCCTTTTTTTGCGTCGTTTCGTGCCGGCGAACCCAGGCCAAACCCAGAAACCTGGGTACCGCCTGAGGGGCAAAAGGCGTGCCCGGGCCAGACCTGTCGGCGAGACTAGGCGATTTCCCTCCATATTTTTGAGCCTCTCTCCATTCCCCCCCCCCCCCCCCCCCTCCAAATAGCTCGCCTGCCGTCCGATCCCGCCATTTCCCCCCAGTCCATCAGGCCACGGCTGCCATGGCTCCCGCCAAATTCGTCGGGCCCCGAGGTGCATCAACCACCGCCGCACTCGCCGCTCTCCCCGCCAAGACCGCCGAAGCAAAAGCCGCCGGGCATGATCAACAAAGAATGGATCGTCGAGCAGGACCGCCGGAAGGCGGAGAACCTCCAGCGCCGGGGGAGGGAGCTCAAGCAGCGGCAAAGGGAGCTGGCGGCAAAGCTGCAGGCCGCGGGCGAAGCTGCCACCGAGGAAGAAGAGGAGCATGAGGAAGAGGAGGCGGCGGAGGATGGAGATGTGGAGCCGCCAACTCCGTTCGTGTTTACGGCGCCGCCGGCCAAGCGTAGGGCCGGCATGTCCCCTCATCCTCATCTTCATCCCCAGTTCACCGGCTGGGGCCAATCATCTGCGTCACCATCGCCGTCGCCGCACTGGTGCACGACACCGCTGTACTTGCCTGGGTACGCCGACGGCGAGCTCCATGGAGGCTTCGACCCCAACTGAGAGACGCGAGGTGAGGGCATGGTTCATGGCGCAGCGCCGCCTCATCCTCAGCGACATCAGCCAGCCTGCCAGTAGTCCGTCAAGCTCGGCTACGCCGGACAGCCAGCCTGCTGCGACGACCACTACTGCGACGCCCGTTGTTGACCTCGAGACCGAGGCGGAGGACGCCACAACTGCTGCGACGGCCATCAACCTGGAGGATGTCGCGCCGGACGTCGACCTCGAGACCGCCGAGGATGTCACTCCAAGATCGGCGCCACCTCCGACCACCGCGCCCATCTATGACGTCGACGCCACGCCGGCCTCTGTCTGACTGCCGATTGCGGCCATATCGCCCAACAATGGCGCTTTTTTTGTATGATCGCTCGCCCATCTGTGGCATTTTTGTATGATTGGCAACTGCGGCCGTGGATCGCCGAACTCGGGTGATTTTTTTGGGGCGGGAAAAACAACTTTCAAATTTACGTTCCACCTGTTTTCTGGGCGCCGAACGACTGGTGAAATCCCCCCCCCCCCCCCCCCCCCCAGGTTTTTGTTAGCGCCGGCGTTAACGTTTAAAAGCGTCGGATCGAAACCTGGGGGGCCAAACGACTGGAGATGCCCTAAGGTCCGGACATAACAAAACAACCACAACACGTCCAAGTGTCCAAGTCAAGCCTGTTTTTGTCTGACCCCGACCCGCCTCCAAACTTGAACTTGGGGGCCTGCTCGGGGGTGACACGTCCTCTGATAGGCGGGTCATTGACACGAGCTTGGTAGGCGTCGATGAATGCTCTGCACAAGTTCCACCCGTGCAATGGCACGGAGTGACCAAGTGGCGCCGCCAGGTGCGGCAAATACACATAGCATGGTCATCTACCCGACGGTTCCCTCCCACGCCAACGCTTTCCGCTTCTTCTCGCCTATGCCTCCTTTCGCCACTATAAGAAGCACTCCCGTGTGCGGATTCAAACCGTGCCCTCCCACGCCATAGACAACTCCACCCATGCCGTAGAAAATCGCCGCACGGTCGACATGCCACGCCACATAGGTACTTGCTTGGCCACCCTTACCCAGCCTGTGCAGCGCCGTTTCTCGACATCGAAGCAAAATCCTCCGCAGTTTTTGAGATCGAGGAGGAGAGTGAATAGGGTGAGGTGGAGTGGTCAGAGGATGAGGAGGACGCAACGGAGCCGGTGCTCTAACCGCAACATCAACCGGAGTCGGAACCACCGCTATTGTCGGAGCAAGTGGCCGCGATGACATCCACCTTCACCGCACTCAACACGGAGGCTTACCTTCACCACACACAACAAGGAGGTGAAGGTGAACACCGTGGCAGGTCGATCAAGAGCATGGCTATGGGGAGCATGCCCTCCCCTTCATGCTCGTCGAAAGTACGGTACACGAGGCTTGCCACTCCAACGTGATAGACGCTCACCCTCGCCGGATGGATTAAGCTTTTTACCAGGCCGACGTAGCACATGCGCTAGAGAGGAGGCGTCGGGAGGCTGAGGCGCAAGGGATGTTGATAAATGACAATGGAGGACTTCGTGGCGGAGGTGGAGAAGGAGAGGCTTGCGTACTAGGCAGTGGAGGCGTTGCGGGCGCTAACCGCGCAACCCCACGCGAAGCGCCACGGTGGGTGCACATCCGCGGCGGAAGCATACATGATGGTGTTCCAAACTAGGCGGAGAGGCGTTGCCTAGCGAAGGTGGCAAGCAACAATGAATATTACCTCTGGCGTCTTCGCTGCATCGAACGACAAAGAGGCTGGCCCTTCTCACGTGGTCGTCCCAGTACCGAGCAACGACGAGGATGGCGCTGCTCCCAGCACTTATTAGTTAGGTTTAGTTTTAGTTTAAGTTTCATTGTAATGTCAAGTCCGAATGAAATATCGTCTACTTTGATGGGAACTGTGAAAAATGACAAAAAATGGATCGGGTTGGGGCACTCCACGTTTGTCCAGACTATGCCGGACACCTAAAAATAGTCATATTTTCAAAATGGCCGTCATATATAATTCGAAGGTACCGGTGAAAAACGCTCTGATAAGCAAGGTCTCTGATAGGATACGGTGATACCTAGGATCACGAGAACGGGGAGAAATCTCAGATTCACATGTGGCTGAAAAGAGCATATGTGTACTGACTGAATGTACGCCTCTGGAAGAAGTGAAACAGAATACTGACCGCATATACTAGAACGAGCGCGACGGCAGGTTCAGGCCAATATTTGCATATCAAATGTGCGAGTTTTGGAGTGTGTTGGGTGGAGAAACAGACACACATCGCGTGGTGTCGCAACCCACAAAACATGCAAACAAACTCTGCCAAAATATCCACCAAATCTTGAACGTATGTTTCGGCGTGCGTCACTCACACGACCCTAACCCTGTGCTGAAAGCTTATCAAACTCCTACGCGGAAAACGTCTCTACCACGGGACAATTTTGTCAAGGAATTAATGGGCCCAGATTGACCAACGCCGTGTGTCGTCGGACGTGTGCGATGCATCTCCACATGGCCTGGAGCTTCAGAGTTGGACACCTTACCAACCGGGCAGCGCCGCACTAAAGTTTACTAGGTCGTTGTGATCTCCCTTCTCCACAAATTATTCAGAGCTTTGCTCATCAGTCTTCTCCACTTTCCTATTCCTTGGCTAAATGATAGTATTAAGGTAACTCGTGAACCCATGCTGGAGCAGTTGCCCTTAGCTGTGAAGCGAGAAGGGTGTCAAGGACCTGAAATTCGCAGTGTTTGTTGAATCATGTATTCATGTGTGGTTGTGGATGTGCTCCTCAAAACAACATTTCACCATGCTTTACAAATAAAGCAACTGGCCGTGTGGGTGTGGCGGGTTCTGAAATGTCACTAGCAGTCAGCAAATTATATTTCTTTCATCTCAGATTCGATCCATACCCCATAGCTTTCAGGAATATATACGATACGATGGTATAGCCGGTCACTGAACATCCTCTCTCCAGCTGTCTCCAATAACGGAATGACCAAATGATAATTCAGGTTTCGCAGAGGGAAAGAGAAGTTTCACGATAAAGTTAAACCGGCTCAGTGTTTCTTGAGATTGTTCGAACTAAACGTAACTAATAAAAATGAGACTTGGGGGGTTAGAAGGTCATCCAAGCAGTTTTTTTAGAAGAAATTCGGTGAGTACGGGCGAGGGAGCGGGCGCTAACGCTCGAACTCGAGACCTCGCGGGCACCGGAGCTATCAACACCTCCTAACCATCCGGGCCAAGCCACTGAACATCCTCTCTCCAGCTGTCTCCAATAACGGAATGACCAAATGATAATTCAGGTTTCGCAGAGGGAAAGAGAAGTTTCACGATAAAGTTAAACCGGCTCAGTGTTTCTTGAGATTGTTCGAACTAAACGTAACTAATAAAAATGAGACTTGGGGGGTTAGAAGGTCATCCAAGCAGTTTTTTTAGAAGAAATTCGGTGAGTACGGGCGAGGGAGCGGGCGCTAACGCTCGAACTCGAGACCTCGCGGGCGCCGGAGCTATCAACACCTCCTAACCATCCGGGCCAAGCCACGGATCTCTCAGATAGGTAACTACAAGCTGCATAGTCAGGATAGGAATGGGCCACGACCCGACCCAAAATATCAAGGCCAATGGGCCACACAGGTCGGCCTTGAAAGAAAAATGTGTCAATGGGGCCGGCACCAAGTGACCCATTGGGTCTACAGGTTGACCCATTTGTAGTATAATTTTTATTTGTGATAAATTAAAAATATGCTGATATATGGTAGGAGTTGCTAATTTAAGTGGGTGGATATTTCTTAATATCTGGGGTGCATCAAAATATAGATAGCTAAGGTTCTTCCATTGCATCAGTATCTCTTGTAGTCTAACGTAGTAGCAGCGTACATTGCTAGTTGCATTGGACCCGTTCATGTATGCATGATATGTAAAGTCTTTGCTGATCAAAAAAATAAGTGTCCTTCGACAATTTTTTCCTTTGAGTTTTGAAAAAAAAATGCTCCTCAATGTAGCATATACTACCGTACATGTCTTAATATTGATTCACTCAACTACTTGCATACTGCCTGTGCATACGTGCTATATTCCCCTTCAACTTAGTTTAGAGATTGATTCAATTAAGATAAAACTCCTAAAATTTGGGTTGGCCCGAAATACCCATTGGGCCATCAAGGCCATTAACATTTTTGAAATGGTTGACCCATGGCCTCATGAAATGGACCTGAGGCCACGAGGGCCAGGTCCAAGGCCAGGTCCGGGTCGACCCATTCCCATCCTGACTGCATTGCATGAAACAGAAATAACAGAATAATCATTTAAACTTTGAAAATGTTATGATCAGCACACAATCACAATATGCCTGATCAAAGTACATTCTTCTCCCATGCGTCATACCGCTTTGTCTAACTAGCAGGAGAGAGGTGATTAGATTTGATAGGCGCCTCCCGTCGGTGGCCGCGCAGGTCACCACTGCCTCTGTGGCTCTGCCTTCAGTCCATGGAGGTGTAGTGGATCTCAGCCCTCGTCGTTGGCGGGAGGGTTCCATCTTTTTGGTTTAGTGTTCACATTTGCAAGGGCAGGGTTCTGTTGGTTTCAACCCTATCTCGGCGGTGTCGAGAATCTCGTGGACTTCTTCTGGTGGTGGCGTCTCCGGGTCGTCTTGGAGCTTCATGGATGGTTCATCCTTCAACTTCAGCTCTAAGACGTATGTGGTCTTTTTGACCCGTTCGACGATTTCCCCTCTACAACTAACAACATCAGGTCCGCTCTAGGAGGAGCAGCAGCGACGGCGCGCCGTCGACACGGTCCGGAGGTTGAAGACGAAGTGCATCTCAAGAATCTAGTTGTAATTTTATTTTGTTGAGATGTTTTAATTTGTAATGTTCGGTGTTTCTTTTATTGTGAACGTTATTTTCACAAAATAAGTATACTCTTCAATCAAAAATCTTGTACCTTGTTTGTTCATTCTCTGATCAATTTCCCGTTCCATACTCCAGCTCATACCCTGATCGCGTGTTGATCTCCTCTTTGAAAACTGAAAAATATGTTTTGACACAAATAAAATATTACAAAATGGACATAACGGGCTAAAGAGAAAATGCAGAAAAGCCAGAGATTTGGTCTATCAGGCCACATCTTGACAACATACTTTCGTCAAGTTTCGAAACTTGAAAGGAAAGGTTGAACTTTTGTTTCAACACAAGCCAGAGGTTTTATCAAGTTTCGAATGACAGTTGATCAGTGTGTTGTGATCAAACTCATGTAATTCTGGTTCTGGACTGATGTCCATGTATCAGTCCTCAAGCAGACCAACTAAAGGCTCAAAATCTACTTTCACTTTGCCTTTTCTCCAAGATACGGATTCAAACAATTCCTAGAAATTGTGTAACGAGGAGACTCAAATTGTTGTTGAAGAGCTCTTGAATATTCCCCAAAACCTTCACCTTCTACAACACTAAATGGGTATCCATCCATGATAATCGTCTTCGCAAGTGCTTGACGATAATCTTCTGCACTGATGCTGTGAGCATCCCATATAAGAAACCTCCCTTCGCTTGTCATGGCCTGTGAACGGGAAACTAGGGCAGCGAGATAGAAAATGACAAATGGATATGAGATTATGTAAATCGACAAGGTTTTTCGTTCGTATTTCCGTATGCCTATTCACGATACATGCAAAAATTAGTTGCCATTGTCCAGATCAGATAATCAGGTTGTCATTTCAAAATAAACGCGCACAAAAATAAATTAATCAATAGTAGACAACAACGACCTTTTTCGTCCCGTTGCAGAGGTAAAGGTTGACTGTTTTACTTTTGTTGTTGTTGTAATTGGACTGTTTTAATATGGATCTTGACATCTCCTGTCACTCAGTGTGTTCTAGAAGAAATCCCTTCCGCTCGAGCAAATAATTGATGTAAAGCTATATATTATGGGGCCATGTTAGATATTACTCCGTATGTGCAGATGGCACTCGTGATCGAAGCTCGATCACACATGCTTCCAATGAAGCGTGTTTCTGTGTTATGTGCTGCGTTGCTATGTCATGATCGTTAGCTTTCGTAGCAATAATGGTCAGGAACATGCGCACATGCAAAAGGGCAGAAGGGGAAATTTGGGCAACAAGCCACTCTGCATGTGTTTATTGGTCCCTTTAAGCAAAGGCTGCATTGTACTTCACATGTGTTTATTGGTCTTCTTGAGATTTTTTTTTGTATCTAGCCTGTTTTGGAATATGAATGTTTTATTCTTTTCTAATCCGTATGTACAGGCTTTACCGTTTTAGTATGTAGATTCATTTACATCTTAGAAAAAATACACGCGTAGTAGATATGTGTGGTTCAGAAAAAACTAAAACATTTTTATATTTAGTAACAAAGGTAGTGCGCACATTTGATGATGGCAACCATGTGTGATGTTGCCTCAGCACAAGCCATCACCAGTTTGCGCCGTACCTCGTGGTGGCCAGCCTACACAGATAAATAGTCAGTTTGATAACTATATCGAACGGCTAATATTGATACCACACCGCTGGCTGCTTTGAAGATTGAACTATTATAAAATCACATGCGCATACTCAAAGCTTAAATAAATAAAAAATTAAATACAACTAATAAGTAGGGTTTTTATAACAGTAGTTTCTCTGGGAGTGACGATCTCAGGTGGCATGTTGGGAGCCAACGTGGAGGTGGGTGGGTGGGTGTGTCATGAACGTTTCAACTGACACCTGCATGTCGGGTGATGGCTCAGTCTTCGACACAAGTTGCGGTGCCATGGATGTTTCGACTGTAATATGCATGTCGGGTTGTTGTGCGGTCTCCTCTAACTCATTCGCATCGTCGTCCTCATTTTTGTCCACAAGTGGGCTGCCCACATTGTCGGACTATTGTTAGTACATTTTATCAGTTCATCGTGACATCTATTGAGTCAACAGGGGAGAGGTCATCGCTTGACAAAAACCACTCAGTAGGTTGCTTTAAATCCACCTCTATGTGTCGGTTGCATACGGGCATCAAGATGGTGTGATCGGTTTGAGGCCGTTCAACTGGCACGTGGTGACCCGCATCATGCGGATGAGGGTGAGATGTGCCTCGTCGCTGATACAGAGCCACCTGAATTATAAATAATTTTTTGCCAACCATCGAAGATGTTATAGATAGGCTGAGAAGGTGACAACTGTCAACTGCTCACATACTCGCGTACCTGTGCCAGCGTAAGTAGATAGCGTGTCTTAGACGCGTCCACAAGCAGGAGCGATGGAAACATAGGCAGAAGCGAAGGTCCGGGAGACAAGCCCGCCTCAAGATTGTTCGTGTCGTGCCGAGGAGTGCATTTGCGACTGCTAGTCACTGGTGGATCCACTCGGTGGAGGGAAACAATACTGGTGAAGCGTTGAGTAGGAGGGCACACCGCACATGGCCGTCCTTACCGCCGGCCTTAAAAAAGTGTGAGTCACCGGCATATGTCCGTCGTCCTTGGATGTCATGTGACACCGTGAGAGTGTAGGAGATGGGAGGAGGAAAATTACGAAACACGGGATGACGGGAATTGGACGGGACAGGATGCACAACCACGTTGAGAGGGTGCTCCTGTTTCACGACTAGGTCGTGCGGGATTAGCTCCCGCACCCCCCCTTCCAGCTAAGTGGGCCGGCCCAAAGAACATCCTCTGTTTTTTCTCTTCTGTTTTTTCTTTTCAGTTTTTACAGAAAAAAGAAAAACAAAAATATTTGCATGTAAATAAATTTGTGAATGTGAACAAATTTAAAAATTAAATATTTTCGAATCTGAATAATTATTGATTGTGAACAATTCTGAATTAAGTAAAAAAATTAAATATGAATAATTTTGAATTTGAACAAATTTGATAGTGAACAATTTTTGAATGTGAATATCTTTTAAAATAAAAACATTTTTTAAATTTGAACAATTTTGAAAATACAAACACGTTTTGAATTTCAAAAAAAAATTCTAACAATTTGAACATCTTTTGAAAATTGAAAAGGCTGAAAACCAAAAGAAACAGAAAAGAAAATGAACAAAAAAAGAAAACTGTTAAAAAGAGGCAGAAACTAAAGAACAGATTTAAATGGGCCGGCCCACGACAAGGTGGTCATGCACTAATAGTGCACGACCTGGTCGTGAAATAGGAAATGCCACGTTGAGATGGAGTGTGAGTGCATGACCACGAAATCAGATTGACACGCTCACGCCTATTTTCGAGATTTGAACAGTTTTTCAATCTTAATAATTCTGAACATTTTAAAATCATGAAAAGTGAAAAGGAATTTTTAAAAACACTGAACATTTTTCAAGATAAGAAAATATTTCCAAATCTAACAAGTTCCAATTCTGAATTTTTTTAAAATGCTTAAAAATTGAAACAAATTCTGAACATTTATCCAAATATGAAAAAGTTTCAATGCATAAGCAGAAATCATAAAAATACAACAGCCGGGTAGAAAGCATTGTACATTGTGATGGCTCAGTGGGCTGGCCCAATGTCGCATGGCTTTAAGCAGCGCGCCGCAGTGAGCGGCAAATAGAATAGGGAAACGCTTCGTTTAGGGCGACATACGCGATGAAATCGTAGGTCGCCCCGAGCCAGCGAGCGTAACTGCCGTTATTGGGCCGTCTATGTCGGGTCTAGAGGGCCCAAATCACTTTCGCTGCTTGAGCGAGTATCACGCTGAGTCGCTGATGCAACACACATGCATGCGCCGGCCGGCTTCTTTGCATGCACTAATACCAACGCATACTATCGTCTACAACTACTGGCCTAATGCTATACTATCTAGACTTTCTCTCAATGATGTAAAAATGTCTAAGGCACCAGGACTACACGTGCTGTCTCATGGCCTGAGCCCTGAAGGATTTAAAAAAAAACATATAGTAGATGTGTTTTGTAAAAAAAAATGTTGTTACATACGTATTTTAATTTTGTAACAAAGTCGTGTGATTTTTGTTGTGAAAACTAATGCAAGTTGTTGTAACATTTTCTAAGCATTTACTACAAGTCGCCATTTTACCGATGTTGCATATGTGTTTTCAAAGTGCAACATATTGTTATGTTTTTTGTTACGAAATAACACGGCATATGTTACAAAGTTTTCTGCGTGTTACTACAACTTTGTGCGAGAAAGATTCCCATGATGTTTGTAAAAATGTTGTAACCACATGTAATTTTTTTGTTGTAATTATTTGTGATTTTTGTTGAATTAATTACTGATTTTTGTTCAACATCTATCCACAACAAAAAAAAGTTGCTTGAAAAACTTGTTTATTACTGTAAATAAAGTTTTGTGTTGTAATTATTTATCATTTTTGCTAAACTAGTAGGTAATTTTTGTTTCAAAGCAATCTACAGCAAAAACATACTCCATTGTCTAACAAATTTTCGGAGCAATGTTTTTTTAAAATGTTGTGACTGTTTGTTGTAATAGAATTTTTTTATACAAGGGTTGCTGGATTGTGTATCGTAATACTCCATATTTTGTTGTGATACTAGGGATAAATCACTGAGGTGGCATTTCTGCTATAAATATTGCGAGAATCAGGGGCAATGCGATATACCCCCCTCACTCGAGTGGCGCTGGTGTGTAGTGCGGGTTATTTTCGCAAAACGCCAGGGGCTAAAGTGCAAACGTGAACACTGGCTGATATTGTGCGTCGGATGATGATCCAACGGTTGTGGAGGGGACCTAATATTAGTAATCTTAGGCCGACGTACGCCTAGCGCTTCCCAATAGAATATGGTAGGTCAATTTGGCGCCCATTTTCCACGTGGTTGCGGTTCCCTTAAGCTTCGGGCTAATGGGCTCTTTTGGATTGTAACAGAGTCAAGCCGGCTGCACTTGAAAGGCCGTCAA
This sequence comes from Poa annua, assembly GCA_026929855.1. Classification (NCBI taxonomy): domain Eukaryota; kingdom Viridiplantae; phylum Streptophyta; class Magnoliopsida; order Poales; family Poaceae; genus Poa; species Poa annua. The sequence goes on along the minus strand of CM049431.1, from coordinate 68,137,007 downwards.
TGTAGGCAGCCCACACGGAAAGGACACAATGAGCGTATCAATAAAGAGGCAGGACAATTACTAACTCCGATACATAAAAAGTCTCGCCCATTTTGTACTAAGCTAGTACAAACTTTGTACTAGATGAGCGACATTTTTTATGGGTCGGAGGGAGTACGTTGTTTTAAACTGTTTTTATAAAAGGTGACTTTAGAATCTGGAAACAGCTGCTATTGGTGCTAATCTTTGACTTGAAGATATAACTTCTGGAGAGGATAGGCTATATAGACATTGACATTGCTGATCAAACCGGCCTTATCGTCAAGCTAAGCTCCAGCGGCTCTTAAGGTCCTCTTCCTTGCATATTGTCTTGGATTACAGGCTTTCTCTGAAATGTATGGTACGTGCAGCTTGGATTGCTTGATTGAGACAGCTAAAGGAGAAGTTAATTATACTTTGTTGTATGGCTATCTATCAACTGTAGTGTGTTCTAACTAGTTTTCTCTCTCTTCTTTTGTGGGAGCTACACATCATTTTCCTACTTTACATACTGCGTATGTATGTATGTATTACATGACAATATAAATTAACTCACTCGGAACCGTAACTTTTTATATACTTTAGGCGTTATAGTTTCTTCATATCTCAAGATTGATTCTCAATCAGCTATACACATAAAGTGAGTGTTGTCACTATGGTGTACGGGTGCAATTCGGTGGTTCATAAAGCAACGCACAAGTATATATTAATCTCTTCTCAGGAGATATTGAGGGCAGCTGTAATCTCTTTTATTTATTTTCATGTAACACTCTCCTAATTAATTGATGTGGCAAAGGTTTTGCCCTAGTTTTTTTTAAAGTTAGCCGTCTGTTTGGTTCAACCCATCCCCAGCAGGCCCCCTACAGAGCAATGAGTGACTTTTTGGACCATGCCAACATTGACATTAATGACAACCTCACAATTTAGGTCAACCTGATCCAGAATACAATGCTCACAACGGGACTACACGGTTCTAGTCACCAACAAGGCAAACCGCGAACTTATTCGGTGTCTCTCCTTGGAGAGAACTTGCATACATCTACACAGTGGCGGAGTGTGAACAAAACGGAAGAGGGGGCAAATTCCCAAAAAAACAGGGAATAGCCCGCTTGTGGAAGTGGATGTCCGCTTGTGGATGTGGCGTGCAGCCAGCCCTCAGGCTTCAACCGGGAAGGAAGGAGGCCTCCGCCTTGCCGGACGTTGGTGGCCTTTGGTAGTGGAGCAGCAGGTGCACGGTGACAGGGTGCCGCGGGAGGGCGTGGGCCATGGCCGGAACAACGGGATTGCGGAGGAGGGCCGTGGGGAAGGGATGGAGAATGGAGAGAAGAAACTGTGCCTGGGGGTGGGGGGAGAGTAGGGGATCGAACCAAAGAAGGGGAACAACCAGCGATTTAGCTGAAATCGCCATGGTCATGGAGGCTGAGGGCGCGGAGGTGTAAGCGTGACTTGTTATGTTCGTTCCTGCTCTTTTCGTGGTCGAACTGGGGAATACAGATGCTAATGGGCTGGGCCAAATTCCCTAACACTAGGTTTTTCCAATTTGAAAGGGGGGGGGGGGGGGGGGGGGGGGTCACGGCCCACTTTTGCCCTAACGACGCTCCGCCACTGTCTACAAGATGGAAGCCAGTACCAGGTGCATGTTTTATCTCGGCCATGATTATGTCTTATATAGTTCTTTTACAAGTCCCATGAAAAATCCGTATCTTCTGACTATAACGACCGTGACTCCAAAGAGAACGACATCACTGTTATTACCCCAAGGAGGCTTGCTATATAGGTACTAATGTGTTAGTTGATCAACTTCATACTATATTGCTACTAGCTAGTAGATTCTAATGTACTTTACTGAACATATTATTTTCTACTATGTGCGTCAGAAATAATTGGCGTGCAAATGCTACTACGATAGTACAACTGGGTATTGAACTAACGACAATCATTACCGATCCGAGGACGAGTATTACTGTTCTATTATATGCTACTAGTCAATGTTTATTATTCGCGTCGATGTTAAATCTAATAATGACAGTAATATTTGACTTTTTAAAATTCATCAATTGCGTGACACAGTGATGGCACACACCAAATGCAACTATTTCTAGCGCCCTGTGGAGACGCACCACTGTGGTATCAATTATCATTGGCATGCCGAAAATGATACACCACTAGTGTGTCTGTTAGTCTGTTTCTGGTGGCGTTGTGGGTGTGGCATGGCACCAGAAGCAAATACCAGTGTGGCGTCTTACATGCCACATCCATGCCATTATTAACATTTCCGGCATGCCACTAGTAGAAAAATATGCACTAGTGTTTTGAATCGTTTCTTTTGTTTTAGATCTCCACATCTTTGATGGGTGTATGGTAATAGTACCCAAACGGTGGTCAATCAGTCAATTTCACGTGGGCTCTTAGCATCGACATATACTAACGATTCTTGTAGAAATTCATCATGAAAAATAGTAAATCAACCTATATAAATATCAAGTTACCAGGTAGCAGTTTGACATCCATGAAAATTAGTAATTCAATTTCACATGTGTGACCTTGTGTTTGTATCTTTGGTTTTCTGCTGGTTGGTTGCTTTATTTATAAAGCAGCGCGAAAGCCTGTTTCAAGAGAGAGTTATCGGGTAGCGGTTTGGCATCCCTAATTAAATCATAAGATATTTTAAATACATAGATTAATCTCAAGTGGGTAAATGTAGCATACACATTGGCATTGCATGAGACCTATATACGGATGACAACTAAGAAAATGCATTGTCCTCGAAGTATCTTATGTGGGCTTGTGATGGGCTTACATTTGTCCACTTGCATCTCCATTATGGAGGATTTTCATATCGACCTATGCTCGATATTTTTACATAAAAATCTACAGTGAATTTACCACAACAAATATGAATGCCTTGCTCTGACGTCTGTTACACAATAAAAGGTATGTTACTTTTTTTTTATGTGTAGACGTTTTCTTCATTTGACGTTCATTTTTTTAGCTCTCCAATAGCAGTGAAAATTACAATACTCAGCGTGAATCCCGCGTTAATATGTTATTTTGGAGCTATTATTGAACTATCACGATCGTATTCGATTGATATGTTAATGCACAACACATGTTACCGATAAGGAGTGTTGGCTCAATGCAGTTTCGGGAATAACCAATCAAACCATGAAGGATCAGAAAGAGTATTCGATTTGCCGCGGATGGCTTTGCGTTTAAAATATGGGATTATTTGGCTCCTTATGGGGAGTATACAGGCCACTCACACATGCCCAGGCTGCCCCTTTTGAATGTGTGTGCCCTTGAGATGCCTCGTAATTCCATAACGAACATGTATGTCCTACTAATCAATATATACTCCCGTGGACAGAATAATTGTAGTACTACTCCACTTCCACTTTATCCTGTGACTTAATTTATCATTTATTCATACTTGAGCGGAAGAATTTGTTGGACTTGAGCATGTGAATTAACGTAATGCATGACATAACGACATGCTCCGCTTGTGTTAATTAGTTCTCCTTGACCAACCAAAATACGTACGTCTTGGTCAGCGAATCCTCATTGGCTATAAGCACACGCATGCAATAATCATCAACAACTAAGGTCGCTGCGGATACCTGTTAATCGATCGATTCTATCCTCCGTGTTCCATATCCATGCGGCGTGCTCGCCTGCAACATACACACAGCTGCACACAGTCCCCAACTTGCCATGGGTAGTCAGCCAAATAAAAATGTAGGACTAAGTATTGTCAAAGTATATAGTATAATGAAGCATCAAGATGTCAACGTACTATATTTATTTACCACATAAACATTCATATGTGGACGACCGGTCAAAAGCAAACATTTTGTATTATAGAAAAATGGTTGATCATCTCGCATTTTCTCTGTAAAAAGCAACCATTTGTTATTTTTGGCTTTGCTGAATCCAGGTTTTCCTAAGCCGCCGTCTCAGTCCTGTAGTTGCACTTTTCTAAATTATTCGAGAATGAAGAAATCTCAATTGACCGAGGCATAAACGAATCCAAGTTAATTATACCTATGTATTTACTCGTTCGGCTTCAAAGGGGACAAAGAAACTTATCCTTCATAAAACTAATGAAACAACCACATAATCTAGTCATTATTATATACTAATAATAAGTTACACACAAAAGTAAGGGATATACTACAAATTCACAAAACATCTGGCTATCCATATGTAGATCTTCTTTTTACTAGTGGATTTAAGCGCTTCTATGTTAGACGAAACAAATCACAACCATTGAACTCTCGTAACTATACATGAGCCTATAACAACCAATAGATCTTCATACTTCTAAAAGAAATCTGACGTTACATCATAGATGTAAATCCGTGCATCTAGTTATCGGTAAGAAAATGGACATGAGCGTGTCACTAGCTAGTACAGAACGACACTATGAACATGGATCAAAACCTTCATAGGCAACGGAAAAAATGCTACGTTGCCCGAGCCTCGTCACTGATGTGAAGAGCCTCAACTGCGAAGAAGTGATCGACAAATGTCCCATATTATATGAGCAACTGCGGTCATAATATGTAACCATTGTTTAGTTCGTTACATCAGATATGGAGATTAATTTACAATAATAATGATCTAGATAATAAAAAACAAAAAACATAGTGAGGCTGGTTGCACCCTCGACGGAGCCATGCTTCTTCGAATAGACGGCCGCTAGTTCTTCACTGTCTTCCTTTTTGCATGATGTACAGAAGTTCATTGGACAATGTCGGCTTCAATGCGCTATGGATAGAGCCCCTCTCCTATATCTTCACGGCTGTCAGATGCTCATCGTCTTCTACCTAGCTACTACTTAGCAAAAGTCTTGATTATGGAGACGTCAGCTTTAGTGCACCGTCTTCTCCTATGTCTTGATGGTTCTCGCATAGTTTCCAGGGCTTCCTCCTCTCGCTACAGGATATGAAAAATTCACAACATAATTTATCTTCCTTACAACTAAGAACAAAAATACAATACTTAGCTTGCAAAATTAGAAACCTAAACACGGTGAAGATATTGTAAATACTTATAACTAGTTAAGAAAATTGTACCTTAAAACAATTTTACATTATTTTCCTGAACAACCTATCACATAGTTATAGATTAGTTTTTAATCACTTTCAAGAAGTGGGCAAAATTAATTAAATAACGAAAAAATCTACAGAAAGCTTGAAACTTCAATGTAAAGACCCTTACATTTCTCAGAACACGTTTAAGATGATGTCCTTACATTTGTAAGAGCCACTGCGCTCTTAAGGAAAGAGGAGAGTTACAATTGTTTTTGTTTGTATATACACATAAAATGAAGGTGCACTCCTTGAACGCCAAAGGACGGGGTCACAAGAGTATAATTAATCAGACGAGTAAAATATCGTGCTGGACACTGATTTTTCTTTGACTCCCCTTATAATTAATCTTTTGCCCACAACCAATCTCTTTGGAGCTCAAAACGCAGCGTGACACGCCGATGGATGCAAACCTTTCGAAGGCCAATGAAACGGAAGCATCGATGCACCGACCGGTTTGCCGCGCGCGCGGTTGCCCTCTCCATCGCTTTGTTAGCTCTTTTTGAGCATCAGAGGCCAGGGTTGCTAGCTCCGATCATCGTTTCAGCTGATTTCTTTTGCTGTTAATTAGCTTAATTGATGTACTTTTCTCAGATAGTTTACGAAACAAATGTACTTGTCAGATGGCCGGCATCCATCGATCTGTACTACTACCTATGGAACCGCGCGTAGGCAATAGATTAATTACTGTTTGTCGTGAATGTGTTGAGGACGGCACGAACTGGTAAAAATGTAATAAACAGATGATCCTTACACTCTGGATGCGCCATCTGTCGATACAGTCGCCCCACAGCAGGCCCGGTTATCTTTTCGCTTGCACAGGTGAGATTGAGCATAGCCAATCAATAAACAAAACACATATTGCGCCGCTCGCAATAAAAAGCAAAACCAGTTTTTTTTGTTTTTTGTTTTTTGTTTTGAAGGGGCGGTCACTACAGGAGTAGCAGCCCAGCCCGACGGCAAATGCCGTCGGGCTCATCACAGAAACCCTCGGACTAAGTGAGCCCGACGACCACCGTCGGCCTAAGGCCGTCGGGCTGTGATCCATCGGGCTCACGCCGTGGCCGTCGGGCTCGCAAATGCCGTCGGGCTAGTAGTGAGCCCGACGGTATAACCGTCGGCCTTACAACTAGAACGCCGACAGCAATACCGTCAGGCTTATAAATGGCTCTGCCATTTTTTTAAAAAAAAATTTTTTTTCAACTTTTTTAATTATTATTTTAACTCCAATTTAGTCATATATTTAATCTCATATCACACACTTAATCATAATCTTAGCTCAAACCATCCACTCACACACTTAATCATAATCTTAGCTCAAACTATCTACTCACACACTTAATCATAATCTTAGCTCAAACTATTCACACACAGTCAAACTTCCCAGACGGTCACCCATCCTTAGAGTGCTTCAGGCCAAGCACGCTTAACTATTGAGTTCTATTCAAATGAGATTCCAGTTGAGATGTCAGACCTTGTTGCTATTAGTATGATATCAATCATATTAAACCTAATCTGAGATATTATACTTTTTAATCTTTAAAATTTCAAAAATAAGATTTGAATGAAAAATCAAGTTTATCATTTTTTCTATTAACTAGTACACGTAAAAGGACTCCATGCCAAAGGGTTTCTTTTTTTGAGTACTTTTTCATATTTTTCCATTTCTTTCAAAAAACGGTCAAAATGGAGAGCATGGCTATTCATCAAAAGTGGTCGAATTTTTCAAAACTATTGACGGTTCTATGTTGTAACCACTACTTGTGTACCTTAAAATTATTTTTATAAGAACTTCAGAGCAAACTATCACACAGTTGTAGTTCAAATTTGAATTACTTCCGGCAAATTAACATAAAGTCAATTAAAGAGGCGAATTTAGATAGAAAGTAAGGAAAATCCTCATATTCAGATACTATCCATAAAATATGTTCTACTCTTTGTGAAAATTAAATGGGTGTCATTTTGGACCATATTTTATGTACTTGCTTCAAAAAAAAGTCAATTTTCACACTTAAAAATGGAAAATGATATTTCTAAAAAGAATTTTGAAAATCGCTTCGGTGACGTTGTTTCCCATACCATGACACACATATGTGCTGAATATGGTCACTTTATCACAAACTATGACATGATAATGGTCATACATTGGTCATTTGTCTTGAAACCTATGCATGTTTATAGATGTTCGACATTTTTGTGAAGTTTCGTTTTGAAAAGTTTGTCAAAAATCAAGTTTATCATTTTCCTATTAACTAGTACACGTAAAAGGACTCCATGCCAAAGGGTTTCTTTTTTGAGTACTTTTTCATATTTTTCCATTTCTTTCAAAAAACGGTCAAAATGGAGAGCATGGCTATTCATCAAAAGTGGTTGAATTTTTCAAAACTATTGACGGTTCTATGTTGTAACCACTACTTGTGTACCTTAAAATTATTTTTGTAAGAACTTCAGAGCAAACTATCACACAATTGTAGTTCAAATTTGAATTACTTCCGGAAAATTGACATAAAGTCAATTAAAGAGGCGAATTTAGATAGAAAGTAAGGAAAATCCTCATATTCATATATTATCCATAAAATATGTTATACTCTTTGTGAAAATTAAATGGATGTCATTTTGGACCATATTTTATGTACTGGCTTCACAAAAAAGTCATTTTTCACACTTAAAAAATGGAAAATGATATTTCTAAAAACAATTTTGAAAATCGCTTCGGTGACGTTGTTTCCCATACCATGACACACATATGTGCTGAATATGGTCACTTTATCATAAACTATACATGATAATGGTCATACATTGGTCATTTGTCTTGAAACCTATGCATGTTTACAGATGTTTGACATTTTTGTGAAGTTTCGTTTTGAAAAGTTTGCCACAAATCAAATTTATCATTTTTCCTATTAACTAGTACACGTAAAAGGACTCCATGCCAAAGGGTTTCTTTTTTTGAGTACCTTTTCATATTTTTCCATTTCTTTCAAAAAACGGTTAAAATGGAGAGCATGGCTATTCATCAAAAGTGGTCGAATTTTTCAAAACTATTGACGGTTCTATGTTGTAACCACTACTTGTGTACCTTAAAATTATTTTTGTAAGAACTTCAGAGCAAACTATCACACAATTGTAGTTCAAATTTGAATTACTTCCGGAAAATTGACATAAAGTCAATTAAAGAGGCGAATTTAGATAGAAAGTAAGGAAAATCCTCATATTCAGATATTATCCATAAAATTTGTTCTACTCTTTGTGAAAATTAAATGGGTGTCATTTTGGACCATATTTTATGTACTTGCTTCACAAAAAAGTCATTTTTCACACTTAAAAAATGAAAAATGATATTTATAAAAAGAATTTTGAAAATCGCTTCGGCGACGTTGTTTTACATACCATGGCACACATATGTGCTGATTATGAGCACTTTATCACAAACTATGACATGATAATGGTCACACATATGTGTTAAAACTATTGCATATTTGTATATGATTGATATTTTTTGTAAAGTTTTATTTTAAAAAGTTGCCAAAACTCAAGTTTATCATTTTTCGAAAAACTAGTACACGTCAAAAGACTTCATGCTAAAGGGTTTCCTTTTTTTTAGTATTTTTTCATATTTTTTTTGAATGTAATCTAATTTGTTGAAAAAAACTGAAAAACTGTATAGTGAGCCCGACGGTAATACCGTCGGGCTTACAATGTGATTAGATAAACGCCGACGGTACTGTGAGCCCGACGGTGGCCGTCGGCCTTACAACTAGGACGCCGACGGCAAAACGACCCCGACGGTTTTTTCGTTTCGTCGGTTTCACGTTGTGACGCCGACGGCCCCCGTCGGCGTTGAAATGGCCGTCGGGCTGAGCTGTGTTTCCCGTAGTGAGTCACAGCCTTTTTCTTCCAAGCCAAAATCCACTGAGCGTCTCTTCAGTGCTAAAATTAGAAATAAACTCACCAAGTGTTCAAATTGTCCGATCTCCATATGTATGCATAAGTATGCTCCCCCTTCCGCATTGGGCGTGTGTATGTAAACTCGGGAGATCAATGGCCGTCAAATAACGTTACTAGTACTCCATTCGTCCTAAATTATGAACAAGTATAGGTACATTCACATGTGGTCATGTGAAAGTTATCTAATTTGGAACCGAGGGAGTAGATACCAATGTTGACGTTCTGAAGGGAAAACAACTGATGCTGACAGCCAACATGCATGTATTTAGTAGAGAAAGCTTCAGGACACGCAAGCATGCACATAGACTATTAAGATCAAGAACGGATTCCTTTAGATATATGTAGATTCGTTCTCAAACAATTATAATATGCAGCAACATGTAGACGTATGTATGTTTTTTCATGTTATTCATGGCGATCCAAATTTATATAAATATAAAGGATAACATCTAACGAGCAGTTGAGATAGTTGAGATTACAATAAATATTTACTAGATATTTAAAATCTTGAATGAGGATGGGGGTTAACAAGATTTGCCTCATATACAACAAGTACCTTTGAAATAAAACATTATATCTCAAGTGATAGCAAAATCTATGGATTACCCCTTTAGAGACGAGCTTATGGAGTCAAGGAGGATTTTTAGTTGAGGTTCCTTAATTTACTCTAGAAGATGGAGAAAATATTCGGTTTTGGAAAGATGTATAGCTAGGGGATAAGACTTTAGCTCAACAATATCAGATTCTTTACAATACTGAGCAACGGAAAAAAGTTTCCGGTGCAACTAACTTACCCCCAAGATATTTTTAATATAGAATTTAGACGGACGCTTGTTTGAAATAATTGATGCAGGTAGTCCGTGTGAATCAAAAACATGCAAGTGGCACAAAAGCACTCGCAAAGGAGTATCTAGAAAAAGGAAGCACACCTGCAAATATTTGCTTCTACAAACTAACCAGCACCTGGTGATATATATGTCATTTAGGACATTAAAACTGGATATTCTAGGAGAATTCTAACGCATTCACCGTTCTCAACCATCTATCTCGCGATTTACCATCGGTATCGCACGAACCTTGTCGGGTGTCCTAAGAGGAACGCTATTCCAGTAAAAAACATTGGTGACATTTAGTAGACCGAGCTTCTCACATCCGAGCGGCATATGCATATGGATATGGCCTGAGCTAGTCCGGCAACGAGAAAAAACCGATAACTACGTGAACCAAGATGTTCCGAACGTATCAGCATGGACCATTTCAGATAATTTTCTACTACACCCTTTGGACCAACATTTGGATTTGAACTCGATTAATTAGTAGATTCGTCATATGTACTATTCATGGATTCATAATGACTCATAGCACTGATGATCTATGATCCATTTAGTTTGTCACATGCTTTACCATTGCTAGGGTGTGACGGAGACGATAAATTTTGTAAGGCAAAAGTATCATTTTTGTTCTCTCAACTATTTGTGTCATTCAATTTTGGTTACACACTTTTGGGTCCCTGTGTTTCTAGTATAGAGAAAAACTTAATATCTTACCTTGGCACATATGAATTGCCACGTCGACATATGACTTAACAAGCACACCGCGAAGCAGAGTTAGAGGAGAAAAGGTATCTGAAATAAATTCATGCTGTGAGACTGACCAAACCTATCAGGTTCGAAAGATGAGTGACCAAAGTGTTGAAAATATATATGCTCTAGAGACAGTCATGTACAATGATATTTCTTAGGGCTCATTGGGCACCCATCATTTAAAACCGGAATCATGAAATTCATTTGTGATTTCGCACCAAATCTATTTGGCTGTCATGGAATTGACATGTCAACTCGTTTAAAATTCCAGCAAATATTGTATGCTATACCAATTCATATCCCTAACCTTGCCATTGCACTTTCCAAATGAAACATTTCATTTCTGCCAAAAATGAAATGAAATGATAGGTGTCGAACAACCCCTTAATGTATTTCTAAGTTATATAGTTATCCTTAAACATTATAGTGATAACAGGCAAATGTGACTAATGAAGGCACTGTAGTTACAAGAAACAACCCCTTTCACGCCAAAGCTTCAGGTGTTACGCCGTCAGACTGTACAGTACCGCGTATACACATACATTGATACGTACACACACAACCAACTCATATGAACTTCATACAGGAAAAATTTGTGTCTAACACGTTCTACTGTGGCCAGCTACTTACCGTGATCCGTACGCCGACGACCTTTTTGTCAAGGCGTCATTCCGGTCAGCCCTTCCACAGTGATAAGCAAGCAAGAGTCCTCGTCGCCGTGCGGCGCCCCAACCTTGACACGCTCGCCTGCGTCGGCTTTCATACAGTCTATGTTCACATAGGCGCCCCCGCGCTCGACATCGTCGACCACTCCAGCGAGCATTTGCGCGAGCTCGGCCTGTCTATCCCAGTCCGTGCGCCCGATCACCACGAGCATCACCGCAACGCACGCCGTCTGTGCAGCGAGGAGTCCGAGCCAGAGGCCCCTGAAGTCCATGCCAGCCCCGAACGCGAGCCCGAGGGCCACGGGCATCCCGACCCCGTAAAATGCGCCGAGGTTGACGCGCGCGCCGTCCTTGGGCCGCGCGCTCCCGCGGAGCACCCCGCAGCCGGTGGTCTGTGGGCAGTTCCCGAGCTCGCAAAGCCCGAGGATGGGCAGCACGGATGCTGTGAGCGCGAGGATAGCTGCGTCCGACGTGAACATGCGCGCCCACACGCTGCGCACGGCCACGGTAAACATGAAGGAGACGACGCCCTGGAGCGCGCTCAGCGCGATCCCCGCGGTGGCCGCGGCGCGGGCGGCGGCCGGACGGTTAGCGCCGAGCTCATTGCTGACGCGCGTCGACACGCCGAAGCTGAGCGACGACGGGAATATGTAGAGCAGCGACGTGGTCTGGATGAGCACACCCATGGACGCGACGGTGGCCTCGGGGTTTGCCAGGAGGCCGCAGAGCAGGATCATGATCTCGTACCACCACCACTCGAGGCACACGCTGGCACAACTCTCGATGGCGAGCCGGCCCAATCTCACCCACCCGGCAACGTCGTCCGTGAAGAGATTGTAAGACAGCGAGAAGCCGCCGGTGTCACGGTGTACACCGGAGACGTAGACGTAGGCGAGAAGGAAGAGCACGAGGTTGAGGTTGGTCCAGGCGGAGGCGAGCGCTACGCCTTCGACGCCGAGCCCGAGGACCGACACAAGAAAATAGTTGATGGGGAGGTGGACGGCGACGGCGAGCATGGCACAGGTGGTGAGAGGGAGGTTGATGGACTGCGTGCGGAGGTAGATGCGGAGTGGGTGTAGGAAGGACTGGAAGAGGAGGTCGGGGAGGCAGAAGAGAATGTAGCGCTGCGCGGCAGCGGAGATGGCGGCGTCCTGGCCGCACAGCAGGAGGAGCGGCTCCATCTGAGCCCAGAGGAAGGCGACGGGCACGGAGACGGCGAGGAGGAAGAGCACCATCCGCTGCATAGTGGCGCCGACGAGTGGAAGGTTCTTGGCACCGACGGCCTGGCCGCATACGGGCTCCATGCCCGAGGCGAGGCCGGACAGGACCGAGTACCCCGTGATGTTTGCGAAGCCCATGGCGAGGGACCCGCCGGCAAGGGCCAGCTCGCCGAGCTGGCCGAGGAACAGCATCGAGATCATCGGACGGACGTAGAGGATGAGCCCCGTCAAGATCATCGGCAATGACAGCCCCAGGATCGACGCGGCCTCCTTCGCCGCGTCCTGGGTCAACGACGACGGCCTGTCGGACAAGATCGGAGCCGGCTTGGGCATCAGAGCGACTGCGGCGTCGTTGGGAAGCACGACCACGTCGTCGCCGTGCTTGACATCGCTCCGGCCACACGACAGCAAAGGCCGGTCAATGAGCCCTTCACACATGACGCCAAGCTCCGGTGTGCAGCTCGCTTTTGGAGGGAAACCAGAAGAAGGGGTAGGCTCAAACCCTAGCTAACGAAGCCGTATACTAAATTTATAGTAGTAGGATAAATGGAGATGATGAATGGATCGATGCAAATGAGGAAGGAGATCAAAGGAACACGACAGGCTAGCTTGATCGATGCTCGTCGTCTTGTTGCGAAGTCCACGGGCCGACTCGGCCGGCGAGAATTAATATCAGCGACAGCTTCGCGGGCACCCGCACGGGGCGTTGTTGTATCGCGCGGCGCGTAGCCTAATTCGGCCGGAGGCACGGCGAGCGTCCGTACGCGTACGCGCGGCTAGCTGCTGCTTGACTGGAAGTCTGGAATTGATGATGTACCTTATGGAAGGGCACAAAAATGGTTCAGCGAGAGAGGAGGGATGAGAAGAAAATGAGCTGGGCGAGATGAGTATTTATACACCTTTGAGACCGTACCGATCACTTTGTCGAATTATATTACGGAGTATTAGTATTTCATACGAAATGTGTTGGCTAATTATGTGACATTTTTGTGGATTAAAAGTCTCTGCCTTGGAGGAATAGAAATGGCTGTCGGATTTTTCTAGACATGAATAGGCTAATGATCGATGGAGTCAATGCCTAATTTTTCTTGGTGGGTTTGGTGGCAGCCTGGATAGAGACTGCGTGGGCAGGAGGTTCGTCGACCATGACTGGATCGTTTCCGGGCAATACGGAGGTCGATCTGGTTGCTACGCCGGAGCGGCGGCTCCGGAGCGGGTGGTGTGCGTTTGTGGCGTTTGTTTGGCTTGTGTCGTGTGGGCGACGGGTCACTTCGTCTGTGTGTTCTTTTATACAGCTTGTATGGTTTTTGGACCCGGTTTTCCTTATAAACTGGGTCAACTCTTTCTATCTATTCGGGCGGTGGATACGACCACCTTATACCTCAAAAAAAAAAAATCTTGGCGTTGAGGATTTCGTTTCATTTGGTCATTTCATCTGTAGAGGATATCTATCAGCAAAAAAGTACAACTTGTTATCAGGTATTGATATACTAGTGATTTTTTGTTTGACTTTTGGGGGTACAAGGGTTTTCTTTCACTCTCTACGTGTATCCTAATGTTTACCCATTATTACTCATTGTATAAATTGGAAATTGCATCAATGTATAGTTCTCAATCTACGGGTGAAGGCATATTAAATCAAATTATATTTGTTGTTTACTACTCCCTCCATCCTAGCTTAAACGACACGGAACAAAATCACCCCCCCCCCCCCCTCCCCGACACACACACCAAATCGTGTCCTAAGGTTTTGAAATGTGATGAAACTTTTGTTATGATTTTAAAAGTAAAAAATAGATCATGGGTCTAAAAAGTCATTACAATAATGGAACAATATATATTTGGTGCTTATATTACATTTTTTTTATCAATGCAACATTCACCACGCGTTTCCAAACTGATCAACTTTGATGCATAATCCAGTAGCTTCTCCTAATATCTCGAGATGTTGCATCGCGAAAAGAAAAGCACCTCAGAATATTGTTCTCGGAAGAAACACAAAACACGGTTATTAAATTGACATTATCCTAAAAATTGTGCAATAAAATTTCTATGTTTTTAGTTGACCACTAAAAATAGATAAGAAGATGATATCCTTAGTTAGTACCATTAAAGGGACCCTTAAGCAAATGTCCATGTACACCAACAAATTTTACATATTAGCATTTTTTAAATATTTCCATTCGCCTCATAGAGTATGACATACTCAAATGTTAAAAGAGGAGACAAAAAGCGCTCTTGAAGCAATGTCCCTATGGATCCAACCACTCACAAAGCTCAATTTCTTCAGTCCATCCGGGCCTACTCCCTCCGAACTAGAAATAGTGTATTTCTAACTCCTTTGGAAATTCAGAACTATATAAGTTTGATCATATGTACACAAACAATAACCAATATTTATGCTACCGTACTAGTATATATTTTCATAGTACACAAATATGGTTTCACAAATATTGGTATATTCTTAAATAAAATCAATCATATTTTGATATAGTTTGACTTTTCCACAAAAATAGAAGTACACTCTTTCTAAGAAAGAGTGAGTACCTTAGTAGGCTCCTCTAATCCTGATACCTAAATGAGAAATACCAGTGTCAAATCTGAAATTTGAACTCTTCTGTTAGGCTGGGGATCCTCCTAATCATGTTATCACAAACAAGTTCTCCTCTAATCCTGATACCTAGATCCAAGTCTTACAAGGCATATAGAAGAGGTGTTGCTCGATCTCCTCCTTTTCTCCTTTATTTGATTTCGGCCTACCTTAGTGGCTTAGTAGTCGAAGATCATTTTTCTAACAATCAAATAGCTCAGTTGATGCCGGAAAATGGTTGATGCTGGAAAATACACATCTGCACATGAGAACCTGCCCTATTCGTATTTCTAAATATAAAATCCGGAAAAATCGGTGTGCATACATATCCATGTTCTAAGTGCGTGCAGAAATTTAGGTGGAAAAGCAACTTTTATTTGGCTTGTATAAAAAAGACAAAACTAAATCTAGTGAAAAGTTTTTTTTTCTATTACCAAAATTTTCTTCTTGTGGATACAGAATAAAAAGTCATGATGTGCGCATATTTTATGGAGCTACACGTAATTTTTCTTTTCGGAAATCTATACCTTTTAAATCGCGTTTGACATATATTTATCTCAAGCCGGGGCATATGACCATAGGTTCTGATCGTCGGCTCTCGGTTGATGCCTAGATAGCTAGATCGTAGTCAACTAATATTTTGCTGGATATACGCGCTTGGAGCTGTGAACTGCTCGATGGTACCATATGCATGCTGTCCCCCCGATGAAAAGAATATATTATGCCCATGTCTTATTCTAAAAAAAAATCCAGCCAAGAAAGAGAACATTAAATACTTGATCTAGACATAACTAACAGTTCAATCGAAATGCATGTCAACTATTTGTTTTTTTATCAAATATAAGAAACAAAGTCAGTCAAATTCTCTTTATATAGTAGCGCGGTCACCATGCTATATGAGCATGCCTATATGATTCTACAAAGTGTCAACCATTGTCGTTGTAGCACAATCCTGAAAACGCCATCGAAAGAACTGAACTCCGCACGACAATGTTTTTATTTATTTATGTAAAGTTTTTATTTATTTATGTAAAGATGGTCGTATCCACCATCCGAATAGATAGAAAAGAATTGATCCAGTTTATAAACGAAAACGGGTCCAAAAACCATACAATCTGTAAAAAAAAATCACACCAACGAAGCGACCCACCGCCCACACGGCACAAGTCGAACAAACGTCACAACACACACCACCATATCCGGAGCCGCCGCCCCGACGTAGCAACCAGATTAACCTTCGCATTGACCGAAAGCGATCCAGTCATGGTCGATGGACCCTCTGCCTCCGCAGTCTATATCTAGGTTGCCACCAAAACCACCAAGTTCCGGAGCCGCCGCCCCGGCGTAGCAACCAGATCGACCTTCGCGTTGCCCGAAGGTGATCCAGTCAGATCGGCAAACCTTTTACCCAAGCAGTCTTCATCCAAGTTGCCACCTAGACCCCCGCTAGAAAATGGCTCCGCCTCATGGAACCATCTTAGCATTGGAGTCCGAGACCGCCATCTCGACGCACCACCACTGTCCGGGGCCGGCACCCCGGTCATCCACTCCCCTGACCATAGGACCACCCTCCCCGAGAGCCGCAAGCCCATCACACCGTGAGGGGCTAAGAACTTCCAAGGCGGCGCCTTCAACAAGGAAACGACGCGTCCTTCGTCGCCGTCCACTCCCGATGAAGCTTAGGCTTTCACCCGGAAATCTTGGCACCACCCACGCCAGGTGGGAACGAGCACTCCATAGCGACGCCCCCAAGAGGAAAACGACGTCCAAAAGCGCCGCCGTCGCAGGCTCTGACCAAGTCGGAACAAGGCTTTCGCCCGAAGTTCGTCCCACCCACAAAGCAAGGGAGCGACGCCACAGGTTCTGCCGCCCTACCGCCATCCACCAAGCTCGACCACCGGCCATGCCGGCCAAAGCGCCCATGGCCGCAGCCTCCATGCCGCACCATAGAGGTCTTCAATCCGGGGCCGCCCCCCCGGCTTCATCGCCGCCCAGGCGCCGTAGCAAGTCGGCAGGAGAGGCTCCCGCGTCGGCGCCCCCTCCACCACGCCCTCGCCTCAGTCCAAGCGCCACCCCCCACGCCCTCACGAGCTAGGAAACTGCTCGCGCTAGAACACACGACCGTGGCCCGCTCGCCCGCCCTGGCTTAGATGGGGCCCGAACCGCCACCGACCGGATCCACCCACTGCAGCGCCCGCACAACCGCGCCAGCCCCTGCCGAGCCGCGCCGACCGGGAGTCCGCACACCGCCGATCTGCATCAGGAGCTCTGCAGGAGAAAAAGCACCTCGCTGCCGCCGTCCGCCGCACAGGTTTGTTCCTGCCGCAGGAGAAAAAGCATCTGGTCGGCGGTGAGGGGGTGGAGGAGGGAGGAGGGTGGTCGCGGCGGGGGATCGGCGGTTCCGCCTGAGCCGTCCTAGAGGAGACGACGCGGGGGGAATCAGAACTGTTAGCCTACCACTACGAACCGAACACATTTTCCAGCTATCAACAACACACACAGCGTCTATGTGTACTTTTGGACGACCTCCGTAGTCCGCTCTGATGCGGGAGTGAACGTTTTTACAATGATGAAACATAACACAGGCTTATAGGTGGGATGTATTTTTGTGGCGCACCAAGTAGGCATGCGTCACAGAAAATATTTCTGTGGCACATTGTTTTGGTGCGCCACAGAAATTTGGAATTTTGTGGCGGATGAAAACACATGTGCCAATAAAATGTGACTTTAGGTGGCGCATGAGATCGGATGCGCCACAGAAATATTATGGGACCTCATCAATAATTGGATCTCAACCTTCTGGGCATATTCTGTGGCGCACGGTGGTTGGTGCGCCACCGAATTATAGCTTTCAGATCACACCCCCCTTTTCAGTTTTACAAAAAAATATAAGAAAATGATAAAATGTTTAATATATTCCATCCTTTAAGACATAGTTAGATATTAGTGTTTTAAGACATAGTTAGATATTAGTGTCTAGATGGTATAAAATATTTGAAATATGAATTTTCACCTTTTTTGCCAAAATCACTTTTTTAAGCGGCCATAACTTTTGCATACAAAAATGCGTTCAATACCTTAAAAAATCTAGAGAAAATTGGAAGGTGATTTCACCCGGGCTTGCCCGGTGAAGTTTTCTCAGATACTCTAAATTCCAAAAGGAAAAAAATATTTAAAAAAGATTATTTTTCTAGCAAAATCAAATAACTGAAGAAAAAAATTGGTGGCGCACCGGTGAAAGAGGATTTCCCTCGTGTGTGGTTTTGGTAATTATATGACAATATTTATGTACTAATGTTTGCATTGAGATATCCTTATAGATCATGTCAATGGGATTAGTGGAGCTCTTGTGTTGAGTGAAGCTTATTGCAAGTATGTCTTGAAGGATTCAAGACATCATATTAGTGAAGAAATATTGGAAGATACAAGGTTGATAAAGATGTTGATCAACGAACAAAGTTACAAGATGTAGCAAGAGCGATCATGTATCTCTTGGGATGGTAAACACTTGTCCGTATAGCTTTGTGAACTAACCCATGATATATGTGTGTGGTATCATTATATGAGGTTAGGTATCTTCACATGGGGTTGCATCAAATGGAGATTTCATATAGCTCATGGAGGATGACGTCTTGTGGTGATCGTCATCAAGGTGAGATGTGCAAGATCAAGAGAAGCTTCTTTAAAAGATCCTATGCCTGGAGCTTGCTATGGATAAATGAATACGGAGCCTAGCGAGACTCTCCCATTTTGGGTATGGAGGACTATTTGGAGAAGTCTTGCTTGGATGCGCAATCAAGAAAGATGAACCACTTGAAAAAGATCAAGCTAGTCATCATCCAACTCATGTGGAATGCTCAAGGCAAAGGTATAATCTTGATAGGGCTATAGGATAGATAGGCGTACTATCAAGAGGGTCTCTCAAGTTAGTAACTTGATCGCATCGTTGTGGAGAGCTCAAACCTTAGCATACTTGGCATATCATATTTCTTGGTTCTTATTTGGCTTTTATGGTGGTGTGGAACTAGAGCTTGGTTCATCTTCATGTCAAGCTCTTGTTCATCGAAAACGGTTTTACTTCGGAAAACTTGTTGCGTTTTTTATGTTGGAGTTTTTACCGGTTATAGAAAAGTTTAACCTTTCCCCATTTGGTTTTATCCTCACATGATGGATTATGAGGTTTCTCTGTATGATCTTATAGAGCTCGTTGTAACGATTACGACGAGCCGAAAATCATCGAAAACAGAATCCGGATGAAAAAGTTACTGCCGTTTTCATTTTGCTGTTTCTGTCAGTTTTCGGGGACTCGGAAATTCCGAAAAAGTGAAATTTCCGATCACAATTTCCGGCTCAAGTCAGTACCGAAATTTCAACTGGAGCAAATTTCCGGTCGCAATTTCTGATTTTCTCTGCGTCCAACGGTTAGAATTTCTGGGGGATATAACCACCCACCCCCCACCCCCCCCCCCCCCCCTCTTCTTCTTCCTTGGCCCATCTAAGGAGCACGAATTTCCACTCTCTCCTACTCCATTGTTGACCTTGTAAAGCTTGATTCCTCTCAATCCCTCCATTGATTCTTCCATATTCTTTAGCGAAAGTTGAGAGGAGATCTAGATCTACAATCCTACCAATCCATCTCTCCTCTAAGTGAGGGGAACCTAGTGGATCTAGTTCTTGGAGTTCCTTTGTGGTTCTTCTCCTCTCCCCCCATAAGCATTTGTTGCTTTTGGTGGGATTTGGGAGTGAAGGATTTGACTCCTTTTTGGTTTTCCTTTGTTCTTTCTCTCTTATTCCCTCATAAGCATTTGTTGCTTTGTTGGAATTTGAGAGTGAAGGACTTGAGCACTTCGTGTGCTCTTGCCTTTGCATTTGCATCGGTTTGAGCCATCCACGAGGATTCGTGGTGGTGATACTTGTGATCTTGTTACTCTTGGATCATTGGACCTTAGACGCCTTTTGTGGCCGGCCTTTTGTGGCCAAGACCTTTTGTGGTCAAGACCATTTGTGGTCAAGACCATTTGTGGTCACTTGAGAGCCCCCAATTAAGTTGTGGGTGTGTGCCACAAGACTTGAGAGCCCCCAATTAAGTTGTGGGTGTGTGACTCAAGAGTGTTGTACGGGATTCGATCTCCGCCCCAAAGGAGATCAATGGTGGAAGGTGAACTCGCAACCTTTTGTGGTGATCTTTTGTGGCGTTGCGGCTAACCTGTTGTGATTGCGCACACCTCTCCAAACGAGACGTATACCCTTTAGGTGGAACTCGGGAATACATTATCGTCTCCGCGTGTCTCGGTTATTTCTATACCCGAGCTCTTTACTTATGCACATTACTTTGTGATAGCTTTCGTGGTTGAAGTCATCTATCCTGCTATCACCTTGTTACTTGTATTGCTTATCATAAGTTGTTGGTGCACATAGGTGAACCTAGTCTATCTAGTTTGTATGTTTGTTAAAGTAAACCTCTAGTTTTATTCCGCCTATATTAAACATACCGGAATTTCCGGGTCAATCTTGGACCGGATATTCCGGCTCCTCGGAAAAAGTTTAAAATCGCCCATTCACCCCCACTAAGCGACGTCTATCCGTTCAACCGGGAGGTGGTGCGCCACAAATTTATTATGCGGGAAAAGAAACTTGAAGTCCGGCGGCCGGCTCCCCCTTATCCTCTCCCCTTCCCCTCTCCCCTTCTCCACCACCACTCCTCCTTTCCTCCATTTCTCCTCCCTCCTCCTTCTCAACGAACTATGTCGACCTCCTCCTCCTTCACCAACTCCGGCTACCTCCGGTGACCTCCTCCCCCTCACTCAGCTCCGGAGAACTTCGACGACCTCCTCCTCCTCCGGCGACCTCCTCCTCCACCACCACCTCCAGTGACAACCTCCTCCTCCACCCACCGCCGACCATTACCACGGGCACAACGGGTTCCAGCGAAAAACGGGCGGCGCTAGATCCAGATCTGACCAGTTTTTTTTTTAATTCAAAAAAAGCGCCACACAAACTTGGTCTTTCTATGTGTGCGCACATAATTAAATTTTAGTGGCGAGAATTCTATGGCGGACCAACCATTTCCCACGGGTGCGTCACACAAAGGTGATTTTGGTGCGCCACTACTAGGCATTTCCTTACTAGTGCAAGAACACAAGTCCACCACAAGGATGATGTCACTGCTACACCAACCCCGCTTGAAAAGACGAGCATTCCGATCCCTCACTGACCAGATAGTAGAACATCACATAGGAGAAAAAGTAAAAAAAAAGCGGGGTGAGGAACCCCACCTGAATGGTATTGTCAAATCATAGTGTCGGTTACACAGAGATTTCCTCGGAGTAAAACCTGAATCGCGTTTATTCATCACCACCGATGTATTCACCAAACCAACATGTCGAGCGGTCGAAATCTAAACTACATACGACTGACCTTAAAACTACTGGTCCGCATACACCGGATCCGACCCCCCCCCCCCCTATCTACTATGGGATCATGATTTAAGATTTCCTTATATTAAGTTTCGACACTATGTAATGTATACTCCTTCACGATTAATTAAGCTTGTACTATCTCTGTCAATATCCTTGCATTTTGATTTTAGTCAAAGTCACCGTTTGTAAGATTTGGCTAAACATTTAGGAAAAAAGTATCAACATATACAATATAAAATAAATACTATTAGTCATCATAAAATATATTGCCGTCTACATGTATTTTATATTATAGGTGTATATTTTTTCGTACATGCTGGATCAATCATTACAAAGTTCGACTTTGATTAAACCACGGTATGCAGCTTGGAGGGAGTAATTATGGATGAACGGAGAACTACAATCCATAAATGTGTACGTGTCTTAATGACGATGGATTAGTGATTAAGTGATAGCCGACTCTAGACATAGAACAGATTCACCTTGTTTAAACACCGTCATGCTATAGTATTGACTGAAAGGTGCAAAATTTGACTAAAGTGGTGTATACACGGTACTAGAGCTGGGGGTTTCTCTCTTAGGTTATTTTCTCGCACGCACAACTCGTATTGAAATCCAATCTTGCGTGTGGTAGCTCGACTATGGTTGTTGCTCGCTACTTCCCCTTCCCGTGTGTCACTGATACACCAACCACAAAAGTACGAACTCATGAACTCATCGGAAGAAGAGAAAAGTAAACATAATACCAATGTTTGGTGATAAAGTTGCACAAAAAAAATCAAAACAACTTTAACGGCTAACCCTAACTTTTTGGTGTAATATGTTACGGCTAGCCCAAATATATATATTAGTATACTTAACAACAACTTAACAAGTAGGGCCAATTTTTTATATCATATATCACATTTATAAAATTGTACATCATAATTGTATGATAAAATAAAATAGACGACATGTTTTTTCTATATTACATAATGGTATCTAAAATTACAAATTAACATTTAAAATATGGCACATAAATTTATAAATAATACAAGTATATGATAAATGATAAATCTAGCTCCACAAATTGCAAGTCACCCTGATAAGTTTTTAAAAAATCTAATTAAATAATATATCTTTATGTTTTAGCATAGATAAAATAGAAAATTGTGGAAATACTTGAGCATAATAATTTTTAAATTATCATAAATAACTATTTTCAAACGTTTTATACGATACAAATATAGCCCCACTTGTCAGATACGTTGTTAAGAGTCATAATACACAATTTGGGCTAGCCACAACATATTACACCAAAAGTTGGTGCTTGCCGCAAAAGCGGTTTTGATTCTGTGTTTTGCACAACTTTATCACGAAATAATAGTGTTGTGTGCAATTTTCTCTTGGAAGAAGGTGGGTAATCCATGTATATAATACATACAGAAAAATACCACGGATACGTAACATCCCTCTCATTTATGACTCGATGAGTCTTACACAAGAATAAAATCTCACAAGATGACTCGAGAAGCCTATACATTGTCAGAAAGAGGGCACAAGCAAAAGTTTTATTAAATTGCGAAAGCCATAGCTTGAACCCCAAGACCTCTACTCTCATAACATCTATAACATGCAGGGGTTAGCAACAACCTTATGTTGAATGGTTAATTAGTGGGGTAGTGGTACCTCAGCCCACTAGAAATCAGACCATATATTTGGTGGCTTACGTGTCTCATGAAAGGTGATTATCCTTATTGTAGTTCTGAAGTATGAGTCGATGACTAGGTCGCAAATATTGCCATTGGAATGCTCGCAACTAAGCATTTAGGACACAAGATGTTTATGCTTGGTGTTTCTAAAAGTCATATAATTAATCTTTGTAACAAATGGATAACTAATATAATAGTAATTAATTTTAATCTTATGTCCATAGGCTTTCCTTTATTTAATTGTTTTAGGGGAAAGCTGTCCATTTTTGTATCAGGGCGGTGTAAAATGGCCTAAAAACGTGACGATCATACTATTGGTTTGACAATGCTCAAGGATAATAATCAACCATTGGACTTCCGTTTCTTAAAAAAAACATTTGACTTCTGAAATCAGTATGGAATGAAAGAGCAAGAAAAATTGATCCCAACATACCTCTCTTGATTTGTTCCGTGATGATCAGGACATCTCCTACGGGGCTGCTCAATTGCCCCGGACAGTCCGGATTTGAGCAGCCCCGGACAAAACCAAGGCCCTACGGGGCTGCCCAAACGGAATGCTGTCCGTTTTTTGGTCTGCGGCTGCTCAAATCTGGACCAAATTTGGTCCACAATTGAGCAGCCTCCTGGACAACTCTGGACACAATCATGTCCACTACTTGGCGCCCTGGCCCGCCAAAAAGAGGCACACATTTTGCCCTTTCCTCTTCCACCCCCAGCCTCCGCCCACCAAAAACACCATCCATGTCCCGCCCTGCCCCGCCGGCCGAACCCGCAGCCCCGCCGCCAAAGCCGATGCAAAAGCCGAAGGTGCTCACGGACGAAGAGAGGAGGGAGCAGTCGGCCAAGAGGGCGGGGCGGAGGAGGAGAGCGAAGGAGGAGAAGCTGTCGCCGATGGACGACGAGCGTACCCCCAGGCGGCGGCGGAAGCGGTGATGAGCGTGCTGGGCATGCGTCCGGCGACCACGACCGCGACGTACGTGCCTCCCTCGCAGGCTGCCAGCTCCAACACGTCCGCGGCCCGGTCGCGCTTCCCCCCGACGCCGACGCATCCCCCGCGCCGACGTACGGGTACTTGCCCGGCCGTGACCCGACGCCGCAGCCCTTCTACTCGATTGAAGTGGAAGATTCGTCGCCGCTCCGCGGCGGGGGGCTCGATCGATCTGAACACCGCGCCGGGCTCTGGGCTGTCCGCGCCCCGCAGCATCCGCGTTCCGCCGGGCGTTCTTCCCGTGCCCCGCAACCTGTTCGACGAAACGCCGGCCCCGTCGACTCAGGCGACTCTGGGGCTGACGTTTGAGGAAGGCGACGCGTACATGAACGGCTTCATCAACGAGAATGGCCGTGCGAGCTACATCGACGCCGGGGACGAGCTGGAGGAGGACGGAGCGAACGGAGCGGACGAACACCACATCGCCGACATGCCGTTGTTCATGGACGAGCTCACCCAGCAGGCCAAGGCGGCGAGGAGGAACGTCAAGCGGGGCGCCGGCTTCACCGAGAAGGAGGATGAGTGTCTCTGCGACACATGGATGGAGGTGGGACAGAACACCATTATCGGGGCCGAGATGAAGGGCACCGCGTACTGGGCGAGGATGTTCAGGAACTACCATGAACGGGCCCTCCTCCAGCCGTACTCCATGGTCACCACACGGACCGAGCTCTCCATCCAAAAGAGGTTCGGGCTCATCTGCCAGGAGTGCAGCAAGTTCACCGGCTCCTTCGAGCACGCCGCGGCCCGGCCGCAAAGTGGCATCGGCATCGCCGACTTGGTGAGTGACCCTTCCTTTCCTTGTCCATTTGCTGTTTATGTAGTCGTTCCATGTCCTCCAATGGCCGTTTGTGTAGGCGTTCCAAGCGTTGGAGGTCTACAAGGCCGAGCATGGGGGCAAGTCATTCAACTTCGCCCATTGCTACCGGAAGCTCAAGGAGAACCAGAAATGGAAGGAGCTTCACAGCGCCCTCAAGAAAGGAGTGGCCGTGCCCGGAGGGGTGCCGCCAATGGCCACGGGTTCCGACGATGGTCCGGAAAGCGAAAGGCCAAGGGGACGGGTCAACTCCAAGCTCGACCTGAAGCGGGACGCCACGACGATCACGCTGCAGGAGACCCTCCAAGGCTTCATCACCCAGAAGGACAAGGAGACCGAGAAGAAGGACGAGAGGGACGAGAAGAAGCGCCGGGAGCGAGAGGAGGTGATGAAGAACTTCTTCCTCGTCCAAACGAAGAAGCTCGAGATAGAGGAGGAGAATGCAAAGACCAGGGCCTTGGAAGCCTCGACAAGGGCCATGGAGGCCGAGAACAAGAGGAAGGAGGTCGAGCTCGCTCTGGCCGCCCAAGAGGCGCAGATCATGGCCATGGACCTGACCTGCTTCACCCCAAGGAAGAGGGCCTACTACGAGAAGAAGCAACAGCGGTACATGGAGGCCGAGGGCTGATCGGCATGGCCTGATCGTGCCCGACATGGCCTGAACCAGTGGCCGGCATCCTATTTTGTACATCTAGACTAGTCCATCACCCCGTGGCCGGCATGGCCTGAACCGTGGCCTCCTTTTGCATGTGCCAATTTTGGTTTTTTGGTATTTCCAGGGCATTTTGGTATTTGCCTATATGTGCACTTTGAAAACTCTCACAATTTGAGCAGCCCCGTCGGGCGCATGGCTCTAGTACGCGCGGACACGCCCGCGGACGGCTGCTCAAACGGACAAAATCCGGACCAAATCGGTCCGGAAATGAGCAGCCCCTAGGAGATGTCGTCAACCTCACGGACGATTTGTTTCTGCAATTTCATACTGATGTGACCTGTGCTATTGTTCATCTCTGATGAATGCCATTTGGTGGTTGAGTGGCTAGTCTTTCTGTATATGTATGTATGTGCACAAAGTGCATCAACATTTTAACAAAAAAAAACTCAACACCTGCCATTTGACCTTTAATTGGTCTAATTTTTGGGCCGAGACTTTTTGTTGGTTTGAAAATCCTTGTTGGGCTGAGACCTGGGTAGCATGCACGCAGTTTTGACCTGTTATCTCAACCTAACAATTCAACCGATCAGTCAATTCGCGGAAGTTCGAGTTTTCAGAGCTTTGCCGGTATCAGTAGCTAATCAGCCGGCGCCACTCAGCTGCAAGCTGAAGATCCGACGAAGTCATGTATACTAAGTACAGTAGCTAATTTCTAGTTTCTGCACGAATCTGTCTGTTTCAGACTTGAAAGTGATGACATCCATAATAAGAACACCTGTGACGGGAGTCTTTCAGACGCAATTTCGATTCGAGTTATTACTTATTAGGCAGTCTAACAATCACTGGTTGTTCTAGGTGGCAGTCGATCGATGCCTACTGACGATGCATGTCAACTTTCTAGATGGGTATATTGGCCTTGTTCATCAGGAAAGAGATGGGTGAAAACTTGCATCCCAAACATGAACACAGTAGAAGATTCTTAGGAGGTCATCAAGTCCAGTACCGATTAAGTCAACTGTGCACCTGTGGATGACATTTGGCATTTCCAGTCCTTGATGTCGTTACCATTAAAATTGTATAGAAAATACAACTCCCTTTTTAGACATATAACTGAAAGCTGGGTACATGATATGCATCTACTCATATTACTGAAACTTAAAACAGTTGCCTAGAGTATCCGTTTCAGTTATAGCCACGCAATTGCCTACAGCATCCCACCAGCTAATTGTATGTGGCACTTAAGCGTTCTTTCAAATAGTCGCCCCCCGTGATAGGTGGAAACCTGAAAAATGAACTTAAAATTTGTAACAATCAATCTTAAACATAAATATTCGGCCCAGAGAAGAGAGAACCTTGGAGGATATGCCTCGGAGCAACAGCTTTCCAAGCACTGCACCATTAAATTGGGGTTTGGATCGAGAAAGTAAGCCACCTGATGTATACAAAAACAGGGTAAAATATATGCACCAAACAGGTTCTAACATCAAAGAGTGAAATTTATCAGCTGTGATGCTACTTCTAGATTAATGCCGATGGTTTTTTACATGAATAAAAAAGCTGAAATAAAGGTCATATGTATCGCTTTGATAGAGAGGTCGGAGCCATCCCCCATATCGAAAAAACATGAAAAAAGTGCAATCTGACTTATTCATGAAAAATAATGTAAACAATGATGGGAGCTGGAACCCTTTAACAAAATTCTGAATTCAGAGTAGTTAGGGTACTCACAGAATATCGCTCTTTGCCAACTGTGACAACACGGTGAAGTGTAGATCTGCAGGTTATAACAAAAGTACATAACAATCAAAGTTCATATGCAAGTTCAAATTATACCAGAAGTGCATATAACATCATAATAATCCAAGAGAACATTCTGAGTAGAATTTAGAATAACCTGCTGTATTCTAACATGATCCATATTAACCTAAAAACTGTGTCAATGATGATGACAAGCTGAATCCAACTATTTAACAACATTGAGTTGCAAAAGGAGAAATTTCTTGATTGCAAGTACGAACAACTTTTGCTACTTTTTCCTTGTGAATAACTGCTACTGCAGAAATGATGGCTTTGACACAATCACATACATGATCAATTACGGTAAGAAAGGATAGTACCTGAAAACACAATTCGTCCACCTTTCTAACAAATCACCAATATTGACAACAAGGGTCCTACAAGTTCACAAGATTTGTTAAGATCAGAACCAACAAGCACATATAGTAGAAGGCATTTAAGCTTCTATATTGTAATCACTATAAAGGGACCAAGAGATATTGCTGTTTCTGAAGAGATATTTACCCCTTAATGTGATGAACATCTTCCCACAGCTGGGGATGCTTATCCTTCTCCCTGCATATCTGCACACTCACAACAGTTAAAGAATCCAGCATATAAACAATGATTATCTCTTTCTACTTTCCCAGAACAAGATTTATTCATTATTAAAGTAGAAAAATATGGGCACATAACTCCCTTCTCAAACAGAACTTTCTAGATATATTAACATGACTGGTTAGCTCCAGCGAGAATAAAATAGAGGTTGATGAAACGAAAGAAAGCATACCTGCAAGCCAGGAGTGCCATCCGTTGCTAGAAGGGTTATCATTCCATAATCTGAATGAGCTGATGCACCATAATTTCCATCATCAGACTCGTTTACTTCACCTAAAGTAGACTTGATATTATTTTCCTTTTCTCTCTCCAAAAATCTCATTTAGAAAAAAATCAAGAAAATACTATATATGGATATAATACAGAGTTACACACTTGGCAATAATAAGTATCAACTGGCTCCACAATAGTACGTACAGATTACACTATTATCTCCACAATAGTAAACACATAATTACTCAATTGGCTCCACTATAGTATGTAGATAATTACTCAATTGGTTACACAATAGTAAGTAGACATAGTTATCTAACAAACAAAATCAACATGATTTTTTTTGTTTTGAGTTTTTTATCTGACTTTAGAACAAGGAGCCACCATCTGTCATTCATATCACTACAAAGTTACTGATTTTCAATATCCCTCAATCCACACAAGCCACATCACATGTGAGGAACTCCAAGTTCACGTTCATTAGAACGGCACATAATACTTTCATGTTAAAGAAAAGGAGAAGTTTATTTACCATTTTAGAAATTTATAGTATTTCATGGGATTATTTATTAATCAGAACATAACTACATACATATCTGTGAACGAAACCCCCCAAGCAACTATCACCAATTATGAAAATGACAAGGAGCAAACAGGAAGTGACATTAAGCATTTATCTAGCACTTCACAGCTTTCATAAGATATAAAGGAAATGCAATGATGTAACCTGGATAGTGCAGCAGCCGAATAAATGCTGAAGGGCAGTCAAATGCCCCAATCTTCTGAAAGAATTCAGTATCTAGGTCCAAACTCAGAGCAATAAGAGAAATTATACTTTTACCAGCAGCCCTGGTAGCCGGTAGGGAATAAAAATAACATAGGAGAGTGATTTAGACAGCGCAACAAAAAGAACATACAAATGCAATACTGAAAGTCTGAAGCAATGGTGGTTTTAACACAATTTTCAAATTTCTTTTTCTGAGTCACGAAAAACTCACAGTGCCATTTCATCGTACAACTTCATTGTATCCTTCCAAGATATAAAGCGATCTGCAGATAATTTTAACCAGACAAAGTTTCATTTTTCTGTTTGAATAACATGATATTTGTGTACTTCTAGCATATAAAGCAGACTAGATTAAGTACCTTCTGGGGGCCATTGGTTAAGATCATTCTGCATATCTACGTCCCCAACCGGCCCAATGTAGAAACTCTCCTTAAGATCCCCTGCTCAATATCACAAATCACAAAATTCAAAATCATGGATCTCAACTGTATCTCTAGAAACAGAAGAGATGCAGAAGGTAAAACCTACAATGTGAGGTGGTTGTTTGAAGGTGTAGGATGTGAGGAACCTAAGATACGGTCAATGGGTTCTTCAACCCCTATTCTGCTTTGCTAAAGCATACTGTAAATGTTCTACTGTCTGCTTCTTGTTCATCTTTAAATATCCATACTCTTAGCTATCCTGGCTCCAAAAGCACGCTGCTGCCATAGACAGCCAGAGTGAACTAGACGCTCAACATCTTATTCAATTTTAAATTAGATGACTTGCATTTGTCAACATGTGGATGTATAGATACATCCACATGTTTTAGATAAAGGGAATTTAGATACATCCACATGTGCACAAATGGAAGTCATCTGCGAGTAATTTCGAACGGAGGGAGTAGCTTACAACTCAATAAATGCTTTGGATGATGCGCAACAGGGAGCGCAACCTGCGGAGTAATAATCAGCTAGATCAGAAACAACCGGATCCAACCTTTAAATTTGGATGATGCGTCGAGCTTCTCGGCGTAGGGCGGGGTGTAGCCCCGGTGGCTGCTGTTCCTCTGCAGCGCCATCTTCTCCTCCAGCGGCAGCTCGAAGAACTTCTTGCTCTCCTGGAACACCGCCCCCAGCAGTTCTTCCTGGATCCCGTGGTTGGTGACGTAGAAGAACCCGCTCTCCACGCATGCCTGCACATACCAAACCAAATCGCGTGTCGCGTTACTGACGGTTCTTGCTGAGTAGTGAGTCCACACAGACACAGTAGAGAAACCATGCGAAGGAAACCTTTCGGACGGCGCGTGCGGCGGATTGGAGGTCGGGGGACGCGAGGTCTACAACGGGGAGGTCCAGGCTCCCGGCGGCCATGTCCGACTCGCCGCTCCGCCGCTTCTTCTTTTTTTCTTTTTTTGAAGTCTGCGTCTGTTCTGACTTTTTTAGATTTTTGAAGTCTGCGTCTGTCCTGACTGGAATCTATCTATTGATATCTTCGGTAGTCTCAATCTTCATGGGCTTGGGAGGAAGGATGGGCTCGGCCCAATACATCACCGAATGCACTGGGAGTCTGGGATCTACTCTGAATCAAAGGTTGTGATTTCCTTAAAAAACAAAAAAAACAAAAGTTGAGAATTTCATGAGTAAGCTAAGAAGTTGCGTAGATGATGGTACATAAACTTTTTTTTTTCCAATACTCAGTTTGTGCCTTTCATAATAAGTTAGCATTGTGTACATTGTACTACATTGGCATGTTCAGTTGATTAAGTTACACTTATCTGTTTATTTTTCGGTAAATTTTCATGAAAAAAGACGATGGTATGTATTTATTGCCTAGCTGATTTTGTCATTTCCTGGTTTCATGCCTTCCTCTGTTGTGCTAGCTGCTCTCTTAGCATTTTTTTTGTTCCTAGAGAGTTATGCATGGTAGCTGAGCAGCGTCCTGTAAATATAAACAAGCAATTGGAAAAAATATCTTATATAGAGATTATGATCCGACGTGAGCTAGCGAAACAACTACGGTATCTATATATGAAACTTGTCTAGATACATCTATTTTTTGACAAACTTGAGACACTTATTTTGGGACGGAGGGAGTACATAGAAAGCCTTCTGAAAAAGACTACTATAAGCAATCAGACAATATTATTCAGAATTATTTTCTGATGAGGACATCCATACTGTTGTTCCCTCTCCATTATATGATGATGACATGAGAGTTGCTGCAAAAAAGAAGTCCAATGATGAGGTTCGAATTGGACCAATAACAAGAGCTCGAACCAAGTTACTTCAGCAACAGGTGAACTCGCTCTTAGTTGAATATGATGTTTGTGTTAATGAGAATTTTATACTGCCTAAGTCTATACATTTATGTATGGTCAGGTTTATTAATAACACAAGCGTTGGAGGAGGAGGAGAAGAGCTACCACAAGGAGAAGGGCAACCACTGATTTCCAATATCAGCAACTGCGCGAGGGAGGAGAGGGAGGCCAGCGCACAAGGGCAATGAAGGAGATCACACGTTTGCACGTTAGAGGGATCAAGTGGCGCACTAGGACATAACATATGAAGATATTAGTCTAAGGTGCAATGCATGAGTCGTGCGTGGCCTATTTAGGCCGAACCCACCATCGGTCGGTTTGTATCAGTCCGAGTCGAACCAGGTTTGAGTTCAGGTCCGAATTTGGTCCTACCTTCGGCCAGCCCCTTTAAATAGCCAAGGGATGCGCCCCAGAGGGTTAGACCATGTTTAGATAAACCCTAGTTTTGGTTGAACAACGAAAGCTTTCCTCTAAAATAATACATCTCCAATTCGTATCGATCTGGAGAGTTGAACCGCAATTGAAGTGTGATCGGTTTCTTCCATTGAGAATTAGTAGATTGCAATTATACCGTTTCGTGGTCGACGGCTACGTGCGCAAGTGTGTGAAGTTGTGAATATCCGAAGGGTAGAGAGTTGTTGCATTGGTTGCAGGGATCTAGCGAGGAGAGTTAATCGGTGACACCAAGTTATCCAACATCCACCATCGACGTGCTCAACGAGAAGATCGGGCAACCCCATATCATCTGGTATCAGATTTCCAGCGTTTACTCGGTGAGCATCCACAAATCCATCCCGTAGATTAGTTTATTTTCGTCATATACGGAAAAAGCCAAAAACAAATTAGGGTTAGATTTTGCCTTAGTCTAGATAGCATCGATTGCATCTCTAGTTTGTTGTTCATGTTGATCCGTTGCATATTCATTTTTTCCGTTTGTGTCTTTGTGTTTGTTTAGGTTTAGGGTTTAGTCTTTCCGTGTCACGTTTGAGTTTGTTTCGGAGTCTTTGTCAAAAATCAAAAAAAAAAAGTTCAGTTGTTTCCGACGTCCGTTCAGTTTTCGTCACTGGATCGGCAGTTTCGAGCGATATACGTCACTGTTTTCGTCAATCTTTCCGGTTCCGACTCCGTGTCGTAAAAAGTTTCCGGCAGAAATTCAGAGTGCCATAAATTTTGCATACGAATTCCGATTTCGACGATTTTTAGCTCGTTTTGAAAAGGAGACAAAAGAGAAGGCAGCCAAACTACATAATCCCTTCTACAGCAGTGTTAGGAGCTTCTCGACGTCTCAGAATCCCCAAAAAACGTCGGGAAGTATTTCTTTTTGCCACCTTTGTGCTAAAACCTTAGACACAGCCCTTCTACAGCAGTGTTAGGAGCTTACCCCTACAGGACTAGCTAACGTTTTGTGCTCCCAGGCTGCTCCATATCGTGTGTCTTGTTTCTATCAAATTGCTGGCCATAGAACATTGAAAAAGTCAAAAAAGAGACAAGAGCAAGAATCAAAAAAAAATCAGACAAAAGAAGAGGCCAAAGTGCATATCATCCTTTGTGATACGACTAGTTATTGATGAAAGAACATTTCTTAATCCCTAGTGTTTTGTGTGTTAGTTAATAATACCAATGATATACTAATCCTATTGCTAAGTATTTCAGTTTGAGTGAAACTCATATCACAAATCCTAAAGCCAAATTTGAAGGAGATATGCCCTAGAGGCTAATAAATAAGTAGTATTTATTGCATTATCTCATAAGTTTATAATAGGTTTGTGTATTATGCTATAACTGTATTAATCAGAATTATTAATACACGTGTGATACATAGACAACCAGGTCCCTAGCAAGCCTCTATATGAGCTAGTCCATTGGGCAACAGTTGATCGAGATTCCCGATCAAGGACAATGACGTCGGTTGACAATGGGGTCATCTTGTTAGTTGAATAAGGTGGTGAACATACGCAAAGTATTGCAATAAGATCGTATTATGATGTTTGTCATTTGCAATAGATAAGCATATGATAGCTTATTCCTTAGACCGTGAGACCGTACTTATTAATGCTTCGTAGGGGTACTTTGAGAGCATCAAACGTTGTGTCTTATAAAGCATGCCAATAACGGTGTCCATCTTGGGTATTCCGAAAGAGCATCAAGACGTAAGGATCAAGAGCGGGATTTGTTCATTCTTGTAATGGAAAGATACTCTGGGCCCACTCGGTGATGTTACATCTATATAGCTGCGCAACTTATGACTAGGTCATGGAGATGTAATATCACAGACGAGTTAATAACCTTCGTCGGTAACGAGATACAACAAAGACATCGGTGTGTCTACGATCATATCTCAGACAAGGTAGTATCGCAGAGACAAAGGGAATGACTGTCATATTTATGGTTCAACGACGATATTCGTGGAATGCACAGAGGTCGTCATATATTTCCAGGTATCCCTGACGATCATTGGTGAGCGGAGTGTCTCGACCATGTCTGGAGTGTTCTCGAACCGTAGCGTAACAAACTTAAGGTCTTAGCGACGCTAGGAGATAGGGTATGGAATTTTATAGGAGTTTGTTGGAGAGAGAGAAATGATCCGGAAAGAGTTCCGGTGGTCCGGAAGGAGTTCCCGGGAGGTATGGAATGGTTCCGGGAACGTCCGAAAGTTGTTCGGGTGGCTCCGAAATAGTTTCAGAGTCATGAGATATTGAATTATATATAAATATACTCCCTCCGTTCCGTAATCCAAGAGCTATAGTTTTTTTACAACTGTTTCAAAACGAATGGGCTTCAGCTGATTTTGATGTGTCCCGCGTGCACAAATTGATGGGAATCACTGAAAATATGGAGTTTGTTTGATCGCTCAGCTAACTTTCGAGAAAAACCAATCACTATTTCCATCTAATCTAATTACCGCATGCAACATCTCAACAGAAAACAAACGTGCGCTAATTACCGTGCAGAAAAACTATAGCTCTTGGATTACGGAACGGAGGGAGTATTAATTATGAATTAATGGGATTTTTATATTAATTTAATATTAATTAAATAAAGGAAAAAGGGGGCTCCCACCTACATGGGCCCTAAGAGGGCCCAAGAGGGGGGAGCCGCACCCCACAAGGAAAGGGAGCTTGGGCCTCCTAGTCCGAGTTGGACTAGGAGTGGAGAAGCCCAAGGGGGGTTCGGCCGAACCCCCCCTCCCCTCTCCTCCTTTAGTCCCACATGGGGGAGCCAAGGGGTTTGCACACCCCCTTCCCCCTTTATATACCAAGGCATATTAATTGATTTAATTCATAGGAAAATCCAATTAATTCCCAATTTCTCTCTCGATCTCGTGGTTCCCAATTTGGAGCCGCGCCGAGCTGAGGAAAGGGGTCTCTCTCCACCTAAGCCATACCGCAGAGCGCCGTTGCTCTGCGGGATTCCAGATAAGATCTACTCCTGCGATTTCAGCTGGATCTGAATGACCGGGAGTTGTCGCTAAGCTCCGTATGTTTGTGAGTGCTCGGAGGCATCTCTTTTGAGGAGCTTGGGCGACGTCTTCTCGCCCCCTGCAGCCGCCGCGCCTCCCCCCTCTGCTGCCGGCGCACCAGCCCTGGTGCTGGCGCTCTGCCTTCTTCCGCCCGACGCCCGTCGACGCAGATCATCATCGACACCCCGGCGTCATCGGCTTCGACATCGCGGCAAGTTCTCCGCGACCTCGAGGTCGGCTACGTACGACTTCAGCGTCAACGCTTGTGCGGGAGCGTAATCCCCGCTATCGGTCTACATGGAGGTAATGTAACCCGTTCCGCCACCGTTATCGCATGTACTAGATAGATAGATCCTGGCTAGTTAGGGTTCCGTTCGCTAGAAAAATTATTGTTTTCTGCACCGTAATTCCTTCAGTGGTATCAGAGCCGATCTATGCGTAGTACTGCTGGTACGGTTAGAACTCATGTTGAATGAGGGCGTATTTCTTATTTTTGCTACCCTCTAGCGTGCACTTGCGATGCCTTCGGTATTGAGTTGATGAAGCGGCCCGGACCGACTTTACGCGTACGCTTACGCGAGACTGGTTCCACTACTGACATACGGCTTGCACCGTATCTGTGGCTGGCGGGTGTCTGTTTCTCTCTCTCTAGTCGGCAAAGCATTTTCAATGGAGGGCCCGAAAGGGATGCTTAAACATGCAATTATACGATCGACGTTGTGGTACAAAGTTCGTAGGTAGGGAAGCGATTCTCTTACGAATAAGCCTATATGCCACGTAAAACTTGCAAAACTAAATAAAGCTAGAGGCGTCTAACTTTGTTTTGCAGAGGCGTTATTTTATGTGACATGGTTACCGTAAGTTTTGATATTACTCGTACTGTCGGAGGCAATGGAGGGCTCTGTAGACTCGGAGCCATGCCGGGGCGCCGGGGGCCAGGCACATGGCGCCTTGAAGGTCCAGGCGCATCGACCATGTCACATCGCACTTCATTGCATCATTATTGTGTGTTGTTGTGTGTGCATCCTATTGATTGCTTATATGCTAGATATACAACGGTAGCGTCATAAATAGGATGATCCCTAACAAATACCAAAATTGTGTTCTCCCTCGTTGCGCACCACCAAGAAAGTTCTACGTTATGAGGCATGCCGTGATGATCGGGTGTCACACATCTCGTCGTTCGCATACAGTGGGTGTAAGCCATGTTGCACGCGCAGGGTCTTAGAGGTTTGATTGGCGAGCCTAGCATACTCAGAGGTATGGCCTCGGAACACGGGAAGATCGAAAGATCGAGCACGAGTCATAGAGTTGTTATGATCGACATTTTATGTCCACCTTTGAAGCTGTGCTGCCGGCCGTGATGATCGGGGGTGGTGTAGTGGATGGGGTCGTGTCATCGCCATTATTATTTTTAGGGATAATAATCTTGGTGTGGTGTGTTTTTGATAATGAGATTATAGAACTAAAACTCACCTACATATTATAAACTTAACCTTACCTCTTTTGCGATCACATCTGTAGACTACGCAACTATACTTCGGTTACTTCCTCAAAAGCCCGGATGCTACATTAGAAGCCGACGGGTCCAACTTCATCAGATGGTACAGGGGTTTTAGAAACATTCTCGAACACAACAACATTCTATATGTTCTCGATGAACCGTTAGGAGGAGGACCAGGAGATTCTGCTAGCGAGGAGGAGGAAGATGATTTCCGTAGGCGTCGAGACATATTCATTGAAGTGGAGATCACCATGACCGTATGCCTGGCACCCGAGTTGAAAGAGATGTTTCGACGCAAGGAGCCAAGCGTCATGATGGATGCGATAAAGACTCACTTCGGAGATGAATTAAAGCGTGAGCAATTCAGGCAGCTTGAATGTTCCAGACCATTCACATGGAGGAGCATACCTGTCTGAAGACACATTTGAAGAGATTGTATGACATCTACTTCCAACTGACGATGGTCTTCGATTACTGGATGGCAGATTCTTGTGCCATTCGGACTGTCCTGATATCTCTACCTCCTAGCTATGAGAAGCATGTGCGCAAGTACAGTTTGAAAGCCGACGATATGAACTTCTACAAGTTCGTACGTGAGTTCCAGTCTCTGAAGGTTGATTCCATCGAAGGAGAGATCTTCGATGCTACAGGTATATATTTGATATATGCAGAATTATGAATTCGCCCTTGGTATATGATGAAGTATTTGATACTTGTTCTGTTTGTGAAACAGGTCCTGATTATCACATATATGCGGCGCAGTTTGATGTGACCTGGCGCTGAAGCTGGTAGTCAAGGAGTTGATTGCCTTTTGGTGTTCACGTCCTCAAGTTATCATAGTTATCATTAATAGTTTTTGATACGGTCTTTTGTAATAGTGAGCGAGTGTGTGTGTCTTGATTGTTGCAATACAAAGTTATTCATGTAATAAGACAAGTTCAGTTGTTTTATGTTATGGAACAAGTCAGTTGTTTTATCTTATGAATAAAGATTCCACATCTCAGTTACATTGATTGTATGATAAGTATTCATAATTGTAGGAATGATAAAATAGCGTGTCCTATGAGTAAGAGTTCTATTACTAGAACAAACACCGTCGAGTTTAGTCATAAAAGCAATGAAAGAAGTGATGGATGTCTTGGTCCATTTAAGTATTTCAAGTGCTTAGTTGATTAAGTTTGAAATCAAGTATTGAGGTTGCAATACAGGCGGAAATTAATTGAGTGTCATTTTTAATGATTAATTAATGGTGTTTACTACTTGATCCGAATTCCTCCATGACTTTGGTAAATAGGAGTATTTGCCCGATAAATTATGGAGTCTGAGATTAATTTGATAATAGATCAAATGGGGTTTTTCAGAAGAAAGATTAGTGAACATTGTATTCACAAAATTCGATCAAAGGACAGTATTTTTGAATTATGATTTCAGCGCAAGAGACTTGTGGAAATTTGCTTCACAAAATTATAATGTCATATATAGTGATATGTGGGGAATTATAATCATGCTCTATTTTAAATAAAGTGTGGTCTGTCAGAATCAGTCTTACAATCTCCTAATATGTTCGAAACATTATAGTCGATGTCCACTTTAGAAAATAGATATTTTTCTCAACAAGAATTCGTAGGATCGACAGTAGTGTCGACATGTATATGATTATGCGATAATTGGGAATATACATGAGTGGTTCTTTGTAGATTGCTCATATTGGATGAGAGTGTATTCCAAAACCAAATAAAAACAAAACTTAGTTTGTTGTCTATGTAATTCCGAGAAAAGTTGACTTTTCGAATTATGGTTTATGGATTGGAATTAGAAGTTTGGAATAAAGTGTCAGACTTATGTTG
Organism: Poa annua; assembly: GCA_026929855.1. Lineage (NCBI taxonomy): Eukaryota > Viridiplantae > Streptophyta > Magnoliopsida > Poales > Poaceae > Poa > Poa annua. Next base: position 68,098,819 of record CM049431.1, on the reverse strand, counting down.
GAAGGTGTTCCAAAGAGTATATGTCTGCTAATGAAAGTTTAGTGATTAAGAGTGAGGGAGACTAGAAAATTGTTTTCTGCTTGCAATCCTCTTCATAAAGATCATAATATTTTCATGAGAGAAACTTCTAAATAAAGTGCTGTTATGTTTGATATTGCTGTCAGGTCACAGCACTGTATTAAGTGTTTCGGATCTTGTTGACAGATCAAGGTGCACGTTATGAATACAAAGAAAGTTGAGAAAATATCGGAATACGAACAAAGGCTTTTTGAGTCTGGAAATCCAAAGTTACATTTGAAAGGATTAAGAGAGTAATTGTTGCTGCAATTCTTATTAGAGGAACAAGATTGTTTAATCGTCATATAAAGTGTTATATGAAAATGTGACTATAAGAAAGACGCGGGAGCATGTCTTGTCAAGAAATGTGTCTTCCACAAGATCAAATTTGTTGACTGCATTTATATAGACATGCTTGAAGTCTGAGGGATTTGTATTAATGTAATACTGGAGTTTGTATTGAATTCGAATTGATAATAGATCAATGATTTTGGTTAGGCCAAAATGTCGATTTAAGTGGGAGTCATAGTTAGTTTACTCAGGTGGAATATGTAAAGAACATATTTTGAGTGGGAGCTCAGGAACTCAAATATGTGGATGACACGTTTTTGAGTGGGAGCTCGTGTTGTCAAATATGTGGAGACATAATTTGAGTGGGAATCGAATTCATTTTGTGTAGTTAACACATTGTGAAACTGTACCAATAGAATAGGATGAAGTTGTGAAACTATTTAAAAGTTAGTGTCTATTTTGAAATAGAACGGGAATTTTAAATAGTTAGTCGAGTTGTGTTGGATTATATCTGAGGAGTCAGAATAGAATCAAAAGGATGGTCCTTTGGAATCCAATTGATCATTAAGAGTAATGATGCATGAAGGTAATGATTGTATGACATGTGGGTCTATTATGTATATATTAGACATCATACAGAAACCATATTATCTGCGCGATGAAATATAACCGATGTTCTTGGAATAAGAGCAGTTATGAAAGTAAATTTGGAATTTACTGGAAGTAGATGTGCGTTAGTTAAGGGATTGACATTTGAATGTCAAGTTTTCTACATTGGTGTGAAAGTATGTAGATATCGCGAGTTTGTAATTGTTACAAGGGGCTCTGCATGGCTGAGTGTGTTTTTCAGGGCAGCTATCTGGTTAGTATAATCAGAGTAAGCGCTGGGAAGCGGAAGTCTCACTTAGTTGCGGTATTTGCATATATGTTGTTGAACAACATGGTGATATCAAGCAAGTTAATATCAGTGAATCGCAGAAGCATGTACAATCATGGATTGTGCAGTAACACTTTTCCACGGGCAAGCATTATCAAATGATTCTTATTTGAAAAGGGATTCTGATAAAGTAAAATGCAGCTAGTTTATTTGTACTCTAGTGCAAGTGGGAGACTAAAGGAGATATGCCCTAGAGGCTAATAAATAAGTAGTATTTATTGCATTATCTCATAAGTTTATAATAGGTTTGTGTATTATGCTATAACTGTATTAATCAGAATTATTAATACACGTGTGATACATAGACAACCAGGTCCCTAGCAAGCCTCTATATGAGCTAGTCCATTGGGCAACAGTTGATCGAGATTCCCGATCAAGGACAATGACGTCGGTTGACAATGGGGTCATCTTGTTAGTTGAATAAGGTGGTGGACATACGCAAAGTATTGCAATAAGATCGTATTACGATGTTTGTCATTTGCAATAGATAAGAATATGATAGCTTATTCCTTAGACCGTGAGACCGTACTTATTAATGCTTCGTAGGGGTACTTTGAGAGCATCAAACGTTGTGTCTTATATAGCATGACAATAACGGTGTCCATCTTGGGTATTCCGAAAGAGCATCAAGACGTAAGGATCAAGAGCGGGATTTGTTCATTCTTGTAATGGAAAGATACTCTGGGCCCACTCGGTGATGTTACATCTATATAGCTGCGCAGCTTATGACTAGGTCATGGAGATGTAATATCGCAGACGAGTTAATAACCTTCGTCGGTAACGAGATACAACAAAGACATCGGTGTGTCTACGATCATATCTCGGACAAGGTAGTATCGCAGAGACAAAGGGAATGAATGTCATATTTATGGTTCAACGACGATATTCGTGGAATGCACAGGGGTCGTCATATATTTCCAGGTATCCCTGACGATCATTGGTGAGCGGAGTGTCTCGACCATGTCTGGAGTGTTCTCGAACCGTAGCGTAACAAACTTAAGGTCTTAGCGACGCTAGGAGATAGGTTCTGGAATTTTATTGGAGTTTGTTGGAGAGAGAGAAATGATCCGGAAAGAGTTCCGGTGGTCCGGAAGGAGTTCCGGGGAGGTATGGAATGGTTCCGGGAACGTCCGAAAGTTGTTCGGGTGTCTCCGAAATAGTTTCGGAGTCATGAGATATTGAATTATATATAAATATATTAATTATGAATTAATGGGATTTTTATATTAATTTAATATTAATTAAATAAAGGAAAAAGGGGGCTCCCACCTACATGGGCCCTAAGAGGGCCCAAGAGGGGGGAGCCGCACCCCACAAGGAAAGGGAGGCTTGGGCCTCCTAGTCCGAGTTGGACTAGGAGTGGAGAAGCCCAAGGGGGGTTCGGCCAAACCCCCCCTCCCCTCTCCTCCTTTAGTCCCACATGGGGGAGCCAAGGGGTTTGCACACCCCCTTCCCCCTTTATATACCAAGGCATATTAATTGATTTAATTCATAGGAAAATCCAATTAATTCCCAATTTCTCTCTCGATCTCGTGGTTCCCAATTTGGAGCCGCGCCGAGCTGAGGAAAGGGGTCTATCTCCACCTAAGCCATACCATAGAGCGCCGTTGCTCTGCGGGATTCCAGATAAGATCTAATCCTGCGATTTCAGCTGGATCTGAATGACCGGGAGTTGTCGCTAAGCTCCGTATGTTTGTGAGTGCTCGGAGGCATCTCTTTTGAGGAGCTTGGGCGACGTCGTCTCGCCCCCTGCAGCTGCCGCGCCTCCCCCCTCTACTGCCGGCGCACCAGCCCTGGTGCTGGCGCTCTGCCTTCTTCCGCCCGACGCCCGTCGACGCAGATCATCATCGACTCCCCAGCGTCATCGGCTTCGACATCGCGGCAAGTTCTCCGCGACCTCGAGGTCGGCTACGTACGACTTCATCGTCAATGCTTGTGCGGGAGCGTAATCCCCGCTATCGGTCTACATGGAGGTAATGTAACCCGTTCCGCCACCGTTATCGCATGTACTAGATAGATAGATCCTGGCTAGTTAGGATTCCGTTCGCTAGAAAAATTATTGTTTTCTGCACCGTAACCCCTTCAAAATTGTAGAGGAAAAGAGTTTCTGGAATTCTTCCCGGACTCGGATATTCCGGTTCCCCAACTCGGAAATTCCGAGTCAACCCCAGAAAATTGGCTAAGTCAAGTTCAGAAGTACTACTGACTTCAATCGGAAAATCAGCTCGGAAATTTCAGGGACTTGGATATTCCGGTTCCCCAACCCGGATATTCCGAGTCAACCCCAGGAAAATTGGCTAAGTCAAGATTCAGAAGTGTACTGACTCCAATCGGAAAATCAGCTCGGAAATTTCAAGGACTCGGATTTTCCGGTTCCCCAACCCGGATATTCCGAGTCAACCCCAGGAAAATTGGCTAAGTCAAGATTCAGAAGTGGTACCGACTCCAATCGGAAATTCAGCTCGGAAATTTCAAGGACTCGGATATTCCGAGTCAACCTCAGAAAATCGGCTAAGTCAAGTTCAGAATTGGTTCTGATCTCAACCGAAAATTCAGCTCGGATATTTTCAAAGACCCGGATATTCCGGGTGACCGGAATTTCCGGTGTTACTTAAACCGGAATTTCCAGGTGCCCAAGACAGCCAACGGCCAGATTTTGAGGGGGAGTATAAATACCCCCTCACTCACTCAAGAACAGACAGCTCTCAGATTTTCTCTCTCCTACCATTCTTGAAAGCTCAAATCATCAAGATCTCCCAATCCCCCCACCCAAACTCATTGATCTTTGGAGGATTGGAGGAGAAGGCCCGGATCTACATCCTCACCGAAGAGATTTGCAATTCTTCCCCATTCACTTGGGGATTTTGTGGCTAGGGTTTCCGGTGGGAAAACCTAGTTCACCATTGTTGTACTCTTGGTGTTACCTTGACCTTTTGTGGTCTTCTTGGGAGCCCCCAATTCAGTTGTGGGTGTGTGCCTCAAGCGTTTGTAAGGGATTCGATCTCCGCCCTAAAAGGGGATCAATAGTGGAAGGTGGACTCGAAACCTTTGTGGTTGAGTTCATCGGAGAAGAAGGTGAGCCTTTGTGGCGTTGCGGCTAACCTGTTGTGGTAGCGCACACCTCTCCAAACGAGACGTACACCCTTGGGTGGAACTCGGGATTACATCTTCGTCTCCGCGTGCTTCACTTGGTTCCCTTTACCTTTGCTCCCATCATTTAGGTAAATTCACCGTAGTTGCATATCTAGAGAATTTACCTTTGTGTTGAGCCTAAATTTGAAAAGACCTAAAATTTGTAATAGCACCTATTCACCCCCCCCCCCTCTAGGTGCCAGATTCCCGTTCAATTGGTATCAGAGCCTTGTTCACTTTTAAGGGCTTAACCGCCTAAGTGCAACGATGACGGAATCCGATGCCGAGAGGGCCGTCCGTGAAAAATTAGAGGCGGAGAAGGAGGCGTTAGCCAAAGGGGCAACCATGGCCGATCTTATTGATATGAGATCGTCCTTGGAGGCCCAACTCCTCAAGATGAATGAGATGCTCATGGCACTCTTGAAGTCTAAGGAGCCCGAGGCTACTTCTCCCTCTCCTCCTCCTAAGGAACATGCGGGGAACTCTAAGGAGTCATCTTGGATGGGTCCAAAGATGTTACCTCAAGTGTTCCCGGGATGGCGGAAAAGGATGAACCACCTAGCTCCTCTAACACCCCCAAAGGAGAGGAATTTCATAATGTCAACCATAATTACTCTCCTAACCCTCCTATCCCTCACCCTCATGTAAACTTTAGAAGTGATCCTCCTAAGCTTAAACCTACTCATTTCTCTCAATGGGTATTTCTAATGAAGTCTCATCTATGTAGTGCCTCTATTGAGCTTTGGCGCATCATTGAAGAAGGATACAAGCCCCATGATCCAACCAACTTGACAAGAAGAGAGGTGGTTGATAGCCAACTCAACGCCACCGCTCTTCATCAACTCCAAATGGCCGTTGGAGAGAAGGACATGGCGCTCATTCAACAATTCTCCACCGCCAAGGAAGTTTGGAATGCTCTTTCCGACATCTTCGTTGGGAATGAGAGCATTAAGAAGAACCGGTATGATGCCTTATGCAATGAGGTGGAAGGGTTCTACAAGTTGGATGGAGAAAGCCACGAGGACATGTACCGGAGGTTGGTGTTGGTTGCCAACTCATTCAAGAACCTCGGGGCGGAGTACATTAATGATGCTTGGATCAAGAGAAAGTTTGTGACCGCTCTCTTACCCTTTGAGGAAACGGATTTGAAGACACTCCAAGGGAGACATGACTTTGCAAAGATGACATCCAATGAAGTTATGCAAGAGATGACCGCATACAAGGTGGCCTCCAAGATTGCACAAGATGCAAGAGCTAGATCCATAGGGATGCACAAGCATGCCTCAATTGCTTTGAAGGCCACCGTTGAAGAAGAGGATGAAGAGGAGTGTGATGATCAAGTCGAGCTATCTAGTGAAGCTCTCTCAAGCACTCTCACTCAACACATGGGTCTTGCGGCAATAACCTTTTGGAAGAACCCCGGAAGGGCCAAAGCAAGGATTGACAAGAAGTTTCCCCCCAACGGAGGAAAGCCATTCAACAAAGTGAGGCTTTGCTATAACTGCGATGACAAGAGCCACTTTGTTGCCGATTGCCCATGGGAGAGAAGAGAGGATCATGGTGGGAGGCTCGTGGCCAAGACGAAGGGCAAGGGGCCCATGCCCATGAAGAAGACTTTCTTCAAGAAGAATCAAAAGATTGTCTTGGTGACTCAAGAGCAATATCCCACCGATGATGAAGATAGTGACAAGGAGGATACTCCAACGCAAGTGGCCGCACTAGCCATTTCTTCCACAACTCCATCACTCTTCTCCTCACCAAACGAGAGCCCCATCGTCAAGAATGCAAGATGTCTTATGGCAAAGACATCCGAGGTACAATTATCCCCCAACTCCATATCACATGACATTGATGATGCTATGAGCTTAGAAGTCAAGGAAGAAATCATTACTTTTGATAAATTCATGACTAACTTGCAAGGAGAAGGAAAGAAACCCTTTGGCTCAATCATGAGTCGTATAGGTGAGCTTGAACTAAAAGGTGAGATTGAGAGAGAGGATGCACACGCTAAGGTGTCTCTCCAATCCTCTCTCGAAGATGAACAAGAAGCTCATGCTCTCCTCAAGGAGAAACTTGCTAAGATCACTAAGGATCGTGATCTCTACTTTGCTAAATGTAAAATTGTGCAAAATGAAAAGTCCGAGCTTGTAGTTGCTCATGCTAGACTTTGCGAAGACTTCGAGTCACTTGACAATGCTCACAAGGTGTTGACAAGTGATCACGAACGTCTTCTCAAGTCTCGTGATCAACTCCAATCTCGGATATCTACTCTTGAGAAACCTAGCACCTCTACTCCTTTGAATGCTAATGCAAATGTTGTGAAGGGTATTGCTAGGGTTGTGTTTGTTCCTTCTATGGCAACCAAGCCCAAGACCTCTCTTGATAAAGGTAAGGGGACACTCACTACTCCTCTTCATGAGCGAGTGCCCCACAAGGGTAAGGAAGGTCTAGGCTATGTTGCTAAGGAGAAGAAGGAGATCAAGAAGAAGACCAAGCCCGCACAAGCCAAGAAGGTTGACATTGCGAGTGGAAATGCCACAAGGGGCACTCCCACTCGTAATGACTTTGCGGGCATATCTAACCCCAACTATGCTTTATATGTTGATTATTATGGGGATGTCTATGCTAGATACATTGGTCCTTTTGATGGTTACGTTGAATATGCTATTTGGGTACCAAAGACCCTTGTTGCTAACCAAAAGGCACCCATTGCAAAATGGGTACCTAAACCCAAGAATTGATTGTGTGTAGCGCCTTGCTTCCGGAGGATCGAAATGGATAATTGATAGTGGGTGCACTAGTCATATGACCGGAAGCAAGGATATTGTAACGGAGTTAAAGCCCAATGATGATCAAATGACCGTTACATATGGTGATAATTCTAAGTCTAAGGTAATAGGGCTCGGCAAGGTGGTAGTGGCACCGGACATCACACTTGTGAATGTCTTGCTTGTCGAGTCCCTAGGTTTCAACTTGATCTCTGTCCATTCCTTAACTTGTTTGGGTTATATCGTTGTCTTCGAAAAGGAAATGGTCATTCTCTTGCGGAGCAAGTCTCTCAATGTGTCTTTCGTTGGGTACATTGAGAATGGGCTCTATGTGGTTGACTTCTCCGGAGTCACCACTTCCCATACAATGTGCCTATTCGCAAAGGCGGACTTGGGTTGGCTATGGCATCGCCGACTAGCCCATGTCAACATGAGTACTTTGCAAAGTCTTCACAAGGGTGGCCATATCCTAGGACTAAAAGACCATGTTTCTTTCTCGAAGGATCGAATGTGTAGGGCGTGTGTTGAAGGAAAAATGCATGACATCTACCATCCAAGCAAGACCATCATTTCGTCAAAGAGGGTTTTGGAGCTTCTCCATGTTGACCTCTTTGGTCCCATTCCGGAAGCTAGTCTTGGTGGCAAGAAATATTGCTTGGTGATTGTTGATGACTATTCAAGATACACATGGGTTTTCTTCTTCAAGGCGAAGATGGAGACTCAACAAACTATCATCGACTTCTCCAATGAAGCTCAACGTCAACACAATGTCCCTATCTTGGTGATACGAAGTGACAATGGGTCCGAGTTCAAGAACTACACCTTAAACGAGTTCCTTAGTGAAGAAGGGATTCGTCATCAATATTCCGCTGCTTATACTCCCCAACAAAATGGTGTAGCCGAAAGGAAGAACCGCACACTTATTGAGATGGCAAGGTCGATGATGGCAGAGTTCAAGTCCCCTCACAACTTTTGGGCCGAAGCCGTCAACACCGCTTGCCATTCATCCAACCGGCTCTTCTTTCGCAAAGGACTCATGAAGACACCTTATGAAGTGCTTACCGGGAACAAGCCCAATATCTCCTACTTCCAAGTATTTGGTTGTAAGTGTTTTTATCTCATCAAAGGTGTTCGTTTGGGCAAGTTTGATTCTAAGTCTCTTGAAGGGACATTTGTGGGCTACGGATCCGAATCCCACACTTATAGAGTCTATGATAAGGCCTCGCGCATAATCATAGAAACTTGTAGTGTGGTATTCGAGGAAAATGACGGCTCCCTCGTGGAGCAAAGTGGTGTTTCCGGTGTAGGTGATGATGAACCTCAAGATGCTATCCGAAGAATGGGGTTGGGAGTCCACCGCCCCGTTGAACTCTATTATGAGGTTGATCAACAAGGACCAAGTTCTTCACAAGTGGTGACCACCCCAACACAAGAAACACCCATCGACAACACCGTGCCCAATGCACCTTGCCAAGAAGAAGAACAAGATTCTACAGCTGCTCCTGGAATTTCCGGAGGACCGGAAAATCCGGTTCAAGCTGGACTCGGAAATTCCGGTGTTCGGAATTTCCGGTCCCTGAACCCGGAATATCCGGTCCTGCTGACATTCCCGGTGGCAGTTCGCAAGGCCAAGATCAACCCTCTCCCTCACCAATGGACACCACTCCAATGGTTGATCAAGGCCATCAATTCAGTCAAGGCGGAGACATGAATGATCAAGATGATCAAGCGATTCCTCCCACCACTCGGAGGGAAATCGAGATCCGCCGCTTGAATAGGGTTGGCACCTCACAAGAATTAAGAGCTCTATCTCTTGACAAGGTGCTTGGTGATGTGAGAAGCAAGGTCTCTACCCGAAGACAACTCGCAAGCTTTAGTGAACATCAAGCTCACATCTCCATGGTGGAACCCAAGAAGGTCTTTGAAGCTCTTGAAGATAAAGATTGGCTTGATGCTATGCATGAAGAGCTCAACAACTTCGAGCGCAACAAAGTGTGGAAGTTGGTGGAAAGACCCAAAGATTGCCGCAATGTTATCGGCACCAAGTGGATATTCAAGAACAAGCAAGATGAACATGGCATGGTGGTGAGGAACAAGGCAAGATTGGTGGCTCAAGGTTACTCTCAAATTGAAGGCAATGACTTTGGAGAAACCTACGCGCCCGTGGCTCGACTTGAGTCAATCCGTATTCTTCTTGCCTATGCCTCTCACCATAACTTTAAGTTGCAACAAATGGATGTTAAATCCGCTTTTCTAAATGGTCCACTAAATGAACTTGTTTATGTTAAGCAACCACCGGGGTTCGAGGACCTCAAGTATCCGAACCATGTTTACAAGTTGGATAAGGCACTCTATGGCCTTAAACAAGCCCCACGAGCGTGGTACGAGCACCTTAGAGAACTACTTGTAGACCGTGGATTCCAAGCTGGGGAAATCGACCCCACACTTTTCACTAAGAAAGTTAATGGGGAGCTTTTCATTTGTCAATTATATGTGGATGACATTATATTTGGATCGACTAACAAAGCATTTAACGAAGAATTCTCTAAGCTTATGACTGACAGGTTTGAGATGTCTATGATGGGCGAGATGAAGTTCTTCCTCGGATTTGAGATCAAACAATTGAGGGAAGGAACGTTCATCAACCAAGCAAAGTACATTCAAGACATGCTCAAGAAGTACGAGTTGCTTAATCTCAAGGGTGCCTCTACTCCAATGCAAACCAAATGCCACCTTGAGCTCAACCCGAAGGGTAAGGATGTGGATCAAAAGGTATACCGCTCCATGATTGGATCTCTCCTCTACCTTTGTGCATCTAGACCGGATATAGTGCTAGCCGTAGGAGTATGTGCAAGATATCAAGCGGCTCCTAAAGAAAGCCATGATGTGGCGGTCAAGAGAATCTTTAGATATTTGGCTTATACCCCAACTTATGGATTGTGGTATCCCAAGGATGCAAATTTCTCATTATGTGGGTTCACGGATTCCGATTGGGCGGGAGATCATGATGATAGGAAGTCAACCTCCGGTGCTTGTCAATTTATTGGGAGGTCCTTGGTGAGTTGGTCTTCTAAGAAGCAAAACTGCATATCTCTCTCCACCGCCGAAGCCGAGAATGTTGCCGCCGCAAGTTGTTGCACTCAGTTGCTATGGATGAGGCAAACTTTAAAGGAGTACGGAGTCGATTGCGACAAAGTGCCTCTTTTATGTGACAACGAAAGTGCCATCAAGATTGCCTACAACCCGATGCAACATTCAAGAACCAAGCATATTGAGATCCGCCATCATTTCATAAGAGATCATGTGGCCCGTGGAGACATTGACTTATCATATGTGGGCACAAGGGATCAATTGGCGGATATCTTCACGAAGCCCCTTGAGGAAGGAAGGTTTTGCTTTTTGAGGAATGAGCTTAATATCATTGATTCGAGGTCCTTAGCTTGATCGCTTGCACACTCACCTAGAGCGTAATTGCATCTTATCTAGTTTAGATGTAGGCATGGAAATAGGGGGAGTGCGGTCCTAATACATTGGACCATCCCTCCCCCCATTATGCCGATAGCAAGTGTTCTTTTATCTCTATATTCATTCTTATGACTAATGAGCTAAAACGACGAGTATTGGTTATGTACCCAAGTTACATCTTTGCGGTAACATGCCATACACTCCTACATGGTGGCCTCGACCACCGACCTCCTCTCCTTGAAGAGTTGATTTTATTTGGAGCTTATTGTTGCTATTTGCCCTCCTTTTCATGCATGTGGGAAACCTACTCAACTTGGCTCTTTTGGTTCCATTTGGTTGTTGTGAGTTGAGTATGGTGTACCAATATCAGTTTGGAAATCTATCTCAAGCCTACTTTCCCCTGAAAACATTTCTCTCTAATGCACACAAGTCATCCTTTTGAAAACTGGGATTTTGGTTCAGCAGGTCGGAATATCCGGTTCATTTTGAACCGGAATATCCGGTGACTCGGAATATCCGGTGTAAGTCACACCCGGAATATCCGGTCTGGCGGTTTGTCCAGAAATATAAGGGCAGGCTCGGGGTGAAGGGCTCATTAGTGCCCTTCTTCCACCCCCGACCTCCCTCTCCTCCAGCCGCCGCCCCTGCTGCTCCAAGGTCCCTCCGGAGCACTCCGACCGCCGGGGAACCTCTTTCTCGGCCGGATCTGCTCCTCCTCCGCCCCGGGAACTCACTCCTCCAAGCAATGGCCTCAATGGATGAGGGTAACCTCACTTTTCTTCTTCCTTATGTGCTTGCACTTGGATCTTGATGTGGAGTTATTTGTTTCAATGTTGCTTGGTAGAGATTGTTCCTAGGACTATTCCCTGCCTTCTACATACATTAGTTTTGCATTATGTTGGATCGATCTAGTTTTAGACCGAGTCAATCTCAGATCTGCAGTTTCTGTCTGACTCGGAATATCCGGTTCAGATTGACTCGGAATTTCCGTTCCCCCGGAATTTCCGGTCATGTCTGAACCGGAATTTCCGAGTCAAACACTGCAGTTTTAAGATTAACTCATGTTTAACTACATATGATTCATCAAATGCCTATCTAATGTGTGTATTATCTCCTGACTTGTGTGCACTTACCTTATGCTACCCTCTATGCTCAAATTCACAGGTTCAGGTGGAAGTCCGTCCGCAGGGGGATCAAGGAACACAGGTAGAGCACCTGTCCACAAGCAACCAGTCAACAAGGGAAAGGGCCCTGCAACTCAGAGGAAGAAGAAAGCTGTTGCCAGCAAGCCCTCATCCAAGAAGAGAAAGAATGTCCCTAGTCCCCAACGTCAGAACTACTCCAAGATGAATTCTGTGGATTACTCTCAGCTGAGGCAGGGGGACTGGTACCTCAGCGCAAGAGACAACTCTCTCGCTGATCGCAGCTTTTGGTGCCAAGCGCAAGAGCACATATTCGTGGATCTCTATCTCTCACTGTCGAAGCCCATTCGACCCATGCACCCGTTTGACTTTGCATCTCTGCAGAAGAAAACCGCATTTGCTGAGGCCATCCACATTGTCAAGACCATGGGTTTGCAGAGGTTGGTGCTCATCCGTTGTGCCTACAACGTGCAGCTTGTAATGCAGTTCTTCGCCACCCTAGTGATCAAGGGTGACTCGAAGAAGACCATGAAGTGGATGACTGGGGAATCATACTGTGAGTCTAACTTCGAGGAGTTTGCCAAGGTACTGGGCTACAGGTTTGATGGTGACAATCCCCAAGGCACTCGCATGCACACCCCCTACAAGCTCAACAAGAAGGAGACAACTCACTTATATGGTGTGGGAGCCACCCCTGGATTCTCTCGTGACTTGCTTCCATTGTATGATGTTCTTGTGCGCATCCTGCGTGAGAACATTGCACCGAGTGGTGGCAACAACGACAACGTGGTTACCCCTCTCTGCAACATGCTCCTTCACGCCAACCGCATTGTGGAGGACTCGGGTTCTGATACTGACTGGAGAGTAGATGTGATGGATTACATCTACAATGAGATGTATGAAGCTATGACCACCAGGGTCTCTATTCCTTATGCTCCTTACATAATGATGCTCCTCAAGTTTAAGTTCCCTGACTACAACTTCAGCAGTAGTGATTTGGTGCCACATGACTTCAAGAAGCTTTATGTGAAGAAGACTGTGGTCAAGCCCCCTCCTAGGCCTTCTACTACCTCAGCTCCAGGTGGATCTTTCATGGGTGATGCTAGGAGGGTTGCTGCTGCCTCTACTCATGTTCCTACCACTCATGCGCATGTCAAGAAGCTGAACTGGTTCCAGCGCAACATCCTTTGTATGAATGTGGACATCCGCAAAGAGCAATACAATGCCTACAAGGATCGCCGTCAGCTGGATCACAAGCAAGACTTGATCCTTCACCATGCTTCTGGCTCTCCTGCTCCTGCTGCTCTGTCTGAGCCCCTGACCTTTGCTCAGTGGAACCAGGGTTCCTTGGCTCCGTGGACACTGATTGACCAGGACCTTGGCGGCAGCTCGTACACCACTGGCTATGACTATGATGATGAGGAGGAAGATGATGATGAGGAGGCCGAGTCTGAGGAGTATGAAGAGGATGATGATGATGATGAGGATGCTGGTGATGATGATGATGAGGAGGACCCCTCGGACTGAAGACTTCCATGGGGACGTAGCATCGCTCTTCTTCTTTTTTGGCGTTTCGATGCCAAAGGGGGAGAAGTTGCTCTACTAGGACTTCTTCGGGGATTTGCAAGGGTCGGACACAAGCTTATGCGTCTATCATTTATTTGCGCTTGTGTCCATTTATCGTGTTTTAAGTTACTTGTGAAACTCTCTTTATTTCATTTGTGATATCTTTGTATTGAGACAATGGTTTGATGCTATCATTATCTTATGGTTGAGACTTCGAATTGATTGTGTTGGTATTCTCTTCATATTCCATATACACAAGGTATGAAAATCTATCTAGTCTCAATTGCTACCATAATCTTACTTTTGTCTCGTTTCTCCTTTGTGATATCTTGTAGTTGTTGTTATAAAATTGCTCCTATCCTTTTGTCATTTTGTGTTGCTTACTTGCATTTATTTAGGGGGATCCATTTTCTACCGAAAACATGATATTACCTTTTGTTTCTATGCAAATCTTGGTATTGTCATCTAACACCAAAAAGGGGGAGATTGAAAGAACATTTCTTAATCCCTAGTGTTTTGTGTGTTAGTTAACAATACCAATGATATACTAATCCTATTGCTAAGTATTTCAGTTTGGGTGAAACTCATATCACAAACCCTAAAGCCAAATTGTAGAGAAAAAGATTTCTGGAATTCTTCCCAGACTCGGATATTCCGGTTCCCCAACTCGGATATTCCGAGTCAACCCAGAAAATTGGCTAAGTCAAGTTCAGAAGTACTACTGACTTCAGTCGGAAAATCAGCTCGGAAATTTCAAGGACTCGGATATTCCGGTTCCCCAACCCGGATATTCCGAGTCAACCCCAGGAAAATTGGCTAAGTCAAGATTCAGAAGTGGTACTGACTCCAATCGGAAAATCAGCTCGGAAATTTCAAGGACTCGGATATTCCGGTTCCCCAACCCGGATATTCCGAGTCAACCCCAGGAAAATTGGCTAAGTCAAGATTCAGAAGTGGTACTGACTCCAATCGGAAATTCAGCTCGGAAATTTCAAGGACTCAGATATTCCGAGTCAACCTCAGAAAATCGGCTAAGTCAAGTTCAGAATTGGTTCTGATCTCAACCGGAAATTCAGCTCGGATATTTTCAAAGACCCGGATATTCCGGGTGACCGGAATTTCCGGTGTTACTTAAACCGGAATTTCCGGGTGCCCAAGACAGCCAACGGCCAGATTTTGAGGGGGAGTATAAATACCCCCTCACTCACTCAAGAACAGACAGCTCTCAGATTTTCTCTCTCCTACCATTCTTGAAAGCTCAAATCATCAAGATCTCCCAATCCCCCCACCCAAACTCATTGATCTTTGGAGGATTGGAGGAGAAGGCCCGGATCTACATCCTCACCGAAGGGATTTGCATTTCTCCCCCATTCACTTGGGGATTTCGTGGCTAGGGTTTCCGGTGGGAAAACCTAGTTCACCATTGTTGTACTCTTGGTGTTACCTTGACCTTTTGTGGTCCTTGACCTTTTGTGGTCTTCTTGGGAGCCCCCAATTCAGTTGTGGGTGTGTGCCTCAAGCGTTTGTAAGGGATTCGATCTCCGCCCTAAAAGGGGATCAATAGTGGAAGGTGGACTCGAAACCTTTGTGGTTGAGTTCATCGGAGAAGAAGGTGAGCCTTTGTGGCGTTGCGGCTAACCTGTTGTGGTAGCGCACACCTCTCCAAACGAGACGTACACCCTTGGGTGGAACTCGGGATTACATCTTCGTCTCCACGTGCTTCACTTGGTTCCCTTTACCTTTGCTCCCTTACTTGCTTATCTTGTTATTGCTTAGATTATCATTTAGGTAAATTCACCGTAGTTGCATATCTAGAGAATTTACCTTTGTGTTGAGCCTAAATTTGAAAAGACCTAAAATTTGTAATAGCACCTATTCACCCCCCTCCTCTAGGTGCCGGATTCACGTTCAATTGAGCAATCTTGCGCCTGCATCTATTCTTTGAGCAACGTGCTAGTATCCTTCCAGTGCATTGCAACACGAGCTATAATTCGGACATATCTCTATATATTAGTGCTCAGTCCTAGAGTTGCTTTGCCCCAATTTTCTACACATGTGTGTTTCCTGTGTCTTTATGTATCACACGATCAGCAAATAAAATCTGTAGTTGGTGTTGTTAGGATTCCATACCTACAGCTCCACCATTCATACCCTGCCTTGTCGTGTGACCTTTCCCATACCCTGATATTCACTTCATCACATTCGTGCATTTAGTCCTCACTACGATCGGGTACGCATTGCTATTCACTTTGGAATTTTCATATTACCTTTTCTTATTGGTTGAGTGAGTTGTGAGCGTACCACCATATCGATTTTGTTTTTGCACTAACCTACTAACCATGTCTTCTAGTGATGAGATTGTGATGCAGAAAAAGGATGCAAATACTACTGTCACATGGAGCGACTATGAGCATTTGCGTGATCACTTGGGCAGGCTGTTTGAGAAAAATACTGACGTCGTTTCCAACGACATACAAATCATGCAGCTCAAGTTCGACGCAACTGACACCACAGTGAATACCATTCAAACCACGGTTGATACTCTCCAAACGAGTGTGCACACCTTATAGCAGTCCATTGATGCTCTGTGTCATGCTTTGGACCAACGGCAGCCGCACCAACAACAATTTGATGATGCTTGTG
The DNA here is from genome assembly GCA_026929855.1 of Poa annua. NCBI lineage: Eukaryota > Viridiplantae > Streptophyta > Magnoliopsida > Poales > Poaceae > Poa > Poa annua. The sequence continues at coordinate 68,082,818 of CM049431.1, read as the reverse complement.
AGGAGGCCAGTGTGCATGGCGAAAATATGAATGCTTCTGGCCGCGGTCTTGCTCACTATAATCCGGGCCGTGGTGTGCTTCCATTGGGCCGTGCTCAGCGTGTACCTCTCCACGGACAAGATGATCCACTAGGCAAACCCAAGTTCTCTATTCCACGGTTTGAGGGATCCACGGATGTTGAAGAGTATCTCACATGGGAGGTGAAGTTAGAAACATTATGGCGCTTACATGACTATACAGAAGAGAGGAAGGTCAAGCTTGCGTCTTCTGAATTTGATGGATACACATTGCGTTGGTGGGATGGCCTTGTGCAAAACCGCCACACTGTCAATGAAGTTCCTTTTCTTACATGGCCTGAGATGAAGGCTGTTATGAGAGCTCGTTTGTTCCCTCGAATTATTTGCGCTCAGTTTTTGACAAATTGACACAATTGAAGCAAGGGACTATGACAGTTGATGCATACTACATGGAGATGGAGATGTTGTTACAGTGTACACGTGTTCGGGAGTCCGTTGAGATGACTATGCAGCGCTTTCTTCATGGATTAAAGTTCACCATCAAGGGTATTGTGCGACATCATCACTACACCAATATGAATGAGCTCTTACACCATGCAAGGGAGGCTGAATCACACCTTGCTGAAGAGGCACAAACCAAAGCTCGCTACACTAGTTCTGAGCGTTTCTCTAGTAGGGTGCCATCACCCTCGGCTGCACTAATCGAGGGACAGCCAAGCCGTGCCTCGTCCTCCTATTCTAAACCAGCCTCCACTGCTCCTGTTTCTAGGAGACCAGCCGCACCCGCTGCTAGTACGGATTCGTCTATGTCCACAGCCCGCAATAGGGACATGAGTTGCCACACATGTGGGGGCAAAGGTCACTTTAAGAAGGATTTCCCCAACAGGAAAGTTATGCTTATTAATGAGAACAATGAGTATGAAACAGGTGATGATGCTGATCCTAATGCGGATGATGATGATGGCTATACAAGTGATGAGGTCGTTGATGCTTTTGCTGCAGCAGCCCCTGTTATTGTTGTGTCACCACGCACATTGAGTGTACAGCAACATGTGAATTCTCAGCGTTGCAATCTGTTTCAAACAAAGGCACTTGTAGGTCACAATAAAGTTTGCAAAGTTATCATCGATGGAGGTAGCTGCAGAAATCTTGCAAGTAAAGAGTTGTGTGCCAAACTGAAGTTGACATATTTAACTCATCCAAACCCATACTATATTCAGTGGTTGAGTGATAATGGTGAGATGAAGGTGAATCATATGGTGCGTGTAAATTTTGAGATAGGGCCATACAAGGATTCCATCGAGTTTGATGTGGTGCCTATGACTGTTTGTCACCTTTTATTGGGACGGCCCTGGCTGTATGATCGACATGTGCAACACAATGGGCGTGCCAATACATATCACTTGGAGTTCAAGGGTAAGAAAATTAATTTGCAGCCCATGTCACCGCAGCAAATTGTGAATGAGTCTCGCCAGAAAACAGAAGTAAACTTAGAAAAAACACCAGGGAAGGAGAAAATTGTAACAGCTGTGAGTGATATAACGAAAAGTGAGAGAGTGCCTAATTTGTTGATATTAGCCACCAAAGACGATACGAGAGACTTTCGTGAGGATCCTACAGCCATGCCTCTTGTGCTTATGTCCAAGGGCGAGGTTTTGATTTCTAATGACATGCAACCTGTTTCTCTTGGTGTGTCTACTGTTTTGAAGGATTATGATGATGTTTTTCCGGCCGAGGTGCCCGCAGGTTCGCCACCTTTGCGTGGAATTGAGCACCAAATTGATCTCATCCTGGGCGCCACACTTCCTAACCGCGCGCCGTATCGAACAAATCCAGAAGACACGAAAGAGATACAGTAACAAGTGGAAGCACTACTCGACAATGGGTACATTCGTGTCTCTCTTAGCCCTTGCGATGTTCCTGTAATTTTGGTTCCTAAGAAAGATGGTACATGGCGTATGTGTGTAGATTGTCGCGCTATTAATAACATCACTATTCGATATCGTCATCCTATTCCACGCTTAGAAGATATGCTTGATGAATTAAGTGGTGCTGCTATTTTCTCTAAGATTGATTTGCGTAGTGGATACCATCAAATTAGGATGAACGAGGGGGATGAATGGAAAACTGCTTTCAAAACAAAATTTGGCTTATATGAGTGGCTAGTTATGCCTTTCGGTCTTACTAATGCACCTAGCACATTTATGTGTTTAATGAATCATGTTTTGAGAGACTTCAGTGGTAAATTCATGGTTGTGTATTTTGAAGATATACTTATTTACAGCCGCACTGAGTCTGAACATTGTGGTCATCTTAGATAAGTTTTGCAAGTGTTACGTGATGCAAAACTATATGCTAATCTTGAGAAGTGCACTTTTGCCAAAGATAAGGTGATATTTTTAGGCTATGTTGTATCTAAGAATGGGGTAGAGGTAGATTCATCTAAAATTGAAGCAATTCAGAATTGGCCTACTCCCATGAACGTGAGTCAAGTACGAAGTATTCATGGTCTTGCTGGTTTTTATAGGCGTTTTGTGAAAGACTTTAGTACTATTGCTGCACCATTGACTGAATTAACTAAGAAAGGTGTACCTTTTGTGTGGGGCGCTGCCCAAGACATTGCTTTTGATGAGCTGAAACGTTTGCTTACTTGCACCTTTACTTGCATTACCAGATTTTAATAAACAATTCGAAATTGAGTGTGATGCTAGTGGCATAGGAATTGGTGGTGTTTTGATGCAAGAAGGTAGACCTATTGCTTATTACAGCGAGAAACTTTCTGGTACTAGATTAAACTACCCTGTTTATGATAAAGAATTGTATGCACTTGTTCGTGTTCTTGAGGTTTGGCAACATTATTTGTGGCCAAAAGAATTTATCATACATTCTGATCATGAAGCTTTGAAATATCTGAAAGCTCAATCTAACTTGCATAGGCGTCTTGCTAAGTGGGTTGAGTTCATTGAGTCGTTTCCCTACATCATAAAGTATAAGAAAGGGAAGGATAATGTTGTGGCTGATGCTCTCTCTAGGAAGAACATGTTATTGACACATTTAGATGTTAAAATTCCTGGTTTGGAGAGTTTATGTGATTTATATGCTACTGATCATGATTTTGTTGAACCATACCGCGTATGTCTGCTCAAACACGCATGGGATAAGTTTCACATACATGATAGGTTTCTGTTTCGAGCTAACAAATTATGTGTTCCAGAATCGTCGGTGCGTTTGTTGTTGTTGCAGGAATCACATGCAGGTGGTTTGATGGGCTATTTTGGGCGTGAGAAGACCTTACTCATGCTCGCTGATCACTTTTATTGGCCCAAAATGAGGCGTGACGTGGACAGATTTGTTCGTCGCTTTGTTACATGCAATACATCCAAGTCAAAGCTGAAGCCTCACGGTTTGTATACACCCCTACAGGCACCTAACACGCTGTTGGCAGATATTAGTATGGATTTTGTGTTAGGTTTACCACGCACTAAAAGAGGACATGGTAGTATTTTTGTAGTAGTGGATAGGTTCTCTAAGATGGCACACTTTATTGCATGCCACAAGAGCGACGATGCGTCGCATGTTGCTAATCTGTTTTTCAGGGACATCGTGCGCATTCATGGAGTACCTAGGACGATTGTTTCTGATCGTGGTGTCAAGTTCATGAGCTACTTATGGAAGACATTGTGGGGCAAGCTTGGGACGAAGTTGCTGTTCAGCACAACGTGTCATCCACAAACAGATGGTCAAACGGAGGTGGTGAATCGAACTTTGTCACAGTTGCTGCGAGCTATGATCAAGAAAAAATTTCGTGAATGGGAGGAGTGTTTGCCACATGTTGAGTTCGCGTATAATCGAGTGGTGCACTCTACCACTCAGCTTTGTCTTTTTGAGGTGGTATATGTCTTCAAACCAATTACACCGCCGGATTTGTTGCCTCTTCCGTTGCACGAGAGAGACAATATGGAGGCATCACAACGAGCAGATTATGTGAAGAAAATTCATGAGAAGACTCGAGAGGCAATTGAGAAGAAAGGCAAGCACATTGCTGCTGCAAGAAATCAGTCCCGCAAGCAAGTTTTGTTTCAGACCGGAGACATGGTTTGGGTGCATTTGCGTAAGGAGAGATTTCCACATATGAGGAATTCGAAGTTGAAGCCACGTGGTGCTGGTCCTTTTGAGGTTATTGCCAAGATAAATGACAATGCCTACTCCATTGATCTTCCTATGTCCGAGTTTGGTGCGGTTAGCAATAGTTTCAACGTTGCTGATTTGTCACCGTATGATGGAGATGACCTTGGAGCGTCGATGACGTGGGGCTACCTTGCGGGTAGCCCACGATGATGCTACCTGGGCCGCGCCAAGGATGGAAAGGCCCGCAGAAGGCCCACTCGGGGTATCTAGTATCCTAGTTCAACTCGGTTAGGTCTTGTAACCTACCGTATCTGTACCAACCACCCGAGACCTGGCTACCTATAAAGCCAGGAGGGTTGCCCGTCCTAGAGGACACGTTCATAACCACTGCGACAAACCCTAGCGAGATCACAATCTCGCCATTGTAATCGCTACTCGCATCAATAACCAGACAAGCAGGAGTAGGGTGTTATCCTCCGGGAGCCTGAACCTGGGTAAACCTTGCTTGCCAGCCGTCGTGATCACCTTGCACTCATCTCTCTCCCCATCAATCAACCCGGGGTGCACAACCCTGGGACTTGTCGAGTTAACACCTCGTCAATTGGCGCCGTCTGTGGGAAGGTCAACAAGTGTTAGGATGATGGTCGCACCGGCTCCATTCGCAATGAAGATCGGCGCATCCGCCGTCAGGGAGTCGATCCGATTCGGCTCCTTCGAGTACGTCGTCCACTCGCCAACTCATCAATCGGTGTACGCCGATCTGGACAAAGGTATACACATTACCTTCGGCTCCATATTCTGCTGCATAGATAGTCGTGGTATACTCAGGTCTACGACTACTGCGCTACACGCGACGGCGTCTCCAAAACCGCCGACCATCGCGCCCGCTGGACCCGCTGAGATCGCATCTGCCGCACCCGCGGAGATCGCGCCCGCTGGACCCGCTGAGATCGCATCTGCCGCACCCGCGGAGATCGCGACCGACGAACCCGCGAAGATCGCATCTGTCGCACCCGCAGGGGTCGCGCCAGCTGTACCCGCGAAGAGGACATCTACAACGACAATCTCGGCAACGACCGCGCGAATCGAGTCCGCTACACCAACCTCGGTCGCGCGATCGATCAAGTCAAGATCCACCTCCACCGTCGCACCCGCGCGGCCGACCGGGGGCCCGCGTCCGACAACCATGTCGCACGCGCCCTCGTCTTCGTGGAAATCCCAAGTCTACCCCAAGCCAATCGCACTTGCCCCGACGAGTGTGAGCACCTGGACAATCGCGAAGAGACGCGACAACGGGTACGCCGCGCGCCACGTTGCAGCAATTTTCGACCCCGAGCAAGAAGCGGGTGACAGAAGCAGCAGCGGCAGCACCAACTCTCCAATTCATGCCTACCCCAAGCAAGTCTTCATGGCTGGCACAGCACCGCATGACGACGAAGACGAACCCGCATACCCACTGGAGGTGGACATGCCGGACCAGACGAAACTTGTCATCACACGCGATATGGCGATCCAAGCCATGAAGCATGTGGACGAAGGCACGTTCCCGCCACCCAACGCACCTCGAGACGATCACCTGGCGGTCCAGTACTTGCTACGCAAGGAAGGCGAACGAATTCGCGCCGAAAAAGCCGAACTTCTCAGGCGCAAAAGGGACGCGGATGCGTCGAGTGCCAGGCGAGCGGCTCTCTCCTTCACATCCTCCACAGAGGTGAATCAGGGAGCACGGCGAACCAGAGCCCGTGTCCCCCACATGGCAGAAGCCGATCGAACAAGGCTCACCCGCAACCTCGACTCGTCCTTCGTCACCGAAGACGAGAATGGGATACCCATCCCAAAGATGGCGAATGCCGCCCTGATATGAGTCGAGACATACCTCCGGCTCACGCAGCCACCGGAGGGAGACGCGCGCTCCCTTCTCCACAAACAACAAATTGCCTCCATAAGGGCAATCGAAGAGGCTCTGGCGGCCAAGGGGCCAAGCAACAGAGCGACTGAGCCAACGACGTCGGGCATCCCAGCGGCGCAGCGACAAGCAGTCAAGGACCTCCGTGACGTCCTGACACAGAAGACGGTGGACCGCAACCGCAAGGAACGTTCGGCTAGCGTGGCACACGCAAACGACCACGCCGACCGCGACTTCGAGTCGTGTGGCGCAGCATGTTTTTCCTTCAACATCCGCGACACCCGCATGCCTAAAGGCTTCAAGCTGACGGCGGGCACACCAAAATACGACGGGAAGCAAGACCCAAAGCTATGGCTCGAGGACTACCTCATCGCTTGCACCTGTCAAGGCGGAACGTCGACTACAGCCATGCAGTACATCCAGCTCATGCTGACAGACTCGGCACGCGGGTGGCTCACAAGCCAACCCAAAGACTCTTTCCGAACATGGGAGGAATTCCAAGATAACTTCATAAAGAGTTTCTCAGGAACATTCGCCAGGCCAACGACCTACATCGAGTTACAGGCCTGCAAGCAAGGGAAGGACGAGTCGCTCCGCTCTTACATCCAGAGGTGGACACTCCTCCGCAATACCATGGAACCCGTATCAGAGGATCGAGTGATGGACGCTTTCATGCATGGCGTCGCTCGCCGCGACCTCCGGGAGGAATTCGGTAGGCTCCAGCCGAAGACCACAATAGAACTCATGAAGACAGCCAACCAATGGGCCGAAGGAGAGGACTACGTCCACGAAACTTCTCCCAAAAAGGAAGGCGAAACAAGCAACTGGCGCGAAGCACGTCAAAAGAAGAAGGCACGTTACACCCACGATTCAATCGAATTAGTAGCGGCAGGGTACGAAACCCCCCGCGAGGAAAAGCGTGACAACAGCCGACAATATGAGCAGAGTCGGCAGCCCAGCTCGAGTCAGTACAACCGTAGCAGCAGCAGCATCGACCACAATGATGGAAGTCAGAAGCGCGAGTGGAAGCGCCCGCTGACCCCAGCAGAGGAGCTGATGCAACCCTGTAAGCATCACTCGTTCCGCAACCCCGCAACAGGAAAGTGGGGTTCAAACCACCTGTTGAAAGATTGCCGCAAAGCAAGAAAGATCTACCATGCCATGCAACAAATCATCGCCCCGGTGCAGGCCATACAAGCGGCACCACAGCTAGCCATCCAGGCAGCACCCGCAAACAACAATCAAGTGCAGGCGGCAGGAGCGTTCCCCCAGCCGCAGCAGCAGCAACAAGGTCCGTCGGCAGCAGCCGACGCGTACCCAGCCGCACAGGGACAGTTGAACATGATCCAGAAGGGACCCCCGTCGAACAGGAGGCAGAAAATCATCACACGCCAAGTACTTCAAGCCATCAACAGCCCGCGCGCGGTACCAGACTACCTGCGCGGGTCGGAGACGCAAAACACATTCTCCAGGGCAGATCACCCAGCGGAGGTAGTCCGACCCGGGCACGCCGCACTCGTGATTGAGGCTTTGATCGGCGACTACAGCCTGAAGAAGGTATTCCTGGACGGGGCAGCGGCATCAACATCATATTCGCCGATACCCTCAGACGAATGAACAGGTTGACAGAGAAATTGCCGGAATCGGAGACCACCTTCCACGGCATAGTACCAGGGCAAGCAATCACGCCCATGGGAACAATCACACTCGACGTCATCCTCGGTACACCCGAACACTTCAGGAAGGAGTCGATAGACTTTGAGGTCGTCGACTGGAAGTCACAATACCACGCCATCCTCGGACGCCCAAGCTTTGCCAGGTTCATGGCAGTACCTCACTACGCCTACCTGATGATAAAGTTACCCGGGCCGAAAGGAGTGATCACCGTCCGCGGTGACTTTGGGCTCTCCAACAGCTGCGACCGCGAGTTCGCCAAGATCTCCGAGTCCTTCGGCGTCGAAGAGCGCTTCAAGGCCATATCAGCCGACAATGACAAGACCATCTTCCCGGCTCGCAAGAAGCCTGCCAAAGACGCAACATTCAACACGAACGACGACACTGTCACCCACCAAGTCCATCCGACTGACAGTGGAAAGACGGTCAAGGTCTCATCGAGTTTGACCCCCGCATAGGAAAGCGCGCTCGTCGGGTTCCTACGTGAGAACTGGAAAATCTTTGCATGGCAACCCTCTGACATGCCAGGGATACCCAGGGAACTTGCCGAGCACTCTCTAAAAGTCCACAAGGACGCAAGGCCAGTCAAGCAATCCATGCGACGCTTCTCAGGACCCAAACGAGACGCGATCACCATGGAAGTCGACAGATTATTTCACGCCAAGTTCATCCGAGAGATCAAGGACTCGGACTGGGTCGCCAACCCGGTTCTAGTTGAGAAAAAGAAGACGAAGAAACTGCGCATGTGCGTTGACTTCACCGCAGTCAACAAATGCTGCCCCAAGGACCACTTTCCGCTCCCGCGGATAGACCAGATCATCGACTCGACTGCAGGATGCGAACGCCTATCTTTTCTGGATGCCTACTCAGGTTACCAGCAGATCAGGCTGAAAGTCGAGGACGAAGAGAAGACAACCTTCATCACACCCGACGGCGTCTTTTGCTACCAGACGATGCCGTTCGGGTTAAAGAACGCAGGTGCCACCTACCAGCGGACAATGCAAGCATGCCTCAAGGGGCTAATCGGGCAGATTGTCCAAGTCTACGTCGACGACATAGTCGTCACTACCCGAAAAGAGGATACCCTAGTCGACGACCTCCGCAAGGTCTTCGCTGCGCTGGACGTATATCAGATCAAGCTCAATCCAGAGAAGTGCGTGTTCGGCGTACCAGCCGGAGAGCTACTAGGGTACCTTGTATCTGCAAGAGGAATCAAAGCGAACCCCGAGAAGGTGCAAAACATCCTCACAATGCCAGCACCAACCAAGCTCAGGGAGGTGCAGCGATTAGCTGGCCGAGTCTCAGCGCTCAGCCGGTTCATTAGTAAGTTGGGAGAGAAAGCCTTACCTTTCTACCAACTGATGAAGAAGGCGGACAAGTTCGAGTGGACGCAGGAGGCGCAGGACGCATTCGACCATCTCAAGAAAACACTGACAACCTCTCCAGTCCTCGTGGCACCACTGGAAAATGAGCCGCTGTACCTATACGTCTCAGCAACGAACAGGGTGGTAAGCAAGGTGCTCGTAGTCGAACGCGAAGAAGAAGGGCACAGTCACCCGGTGCAGAGGCCCATCTACTACCTCAGCGAAGTACTCACCCTGTCCAAGCAGAATTACCCTCATTACCAGAAGCTGGCATACGGAGTCTTCATGACCTCCAGGAAGGTCGTCCAATACTTCTCCGAGCACCCGATCACGATGGTAAGCTCCTCCGGACTAGCAGACATTCTCACAAACCAGCGCGCGACAGGACGAGTCGCCAAGTGGGTTGTCGAACTAGGACCATGGGGGCTGAAGTATGCTCACCCGAAGTCTATCAAGGCCCAAGTTCTCCCAGAGTTCACAACCGAGTGGATAGAAGCCCAGCTACCAAATGTCCCCGACCTGTCCAACGCATGGACAATGTACTTTGATGGCTCGAAGAAATTCAAGTCAGCCGGGGCAGGAGTCGTGCTCATCTCCCCCAAAGGCGACAAGCTCAAGTATGTCCTGCAGATGGACTTCCCGAAGCCGTCCAACAACGAAGCCGAATACGAGGCCCTGATCCACGGCATGCGGATGGCCAAGAACTGCGGCGCCACGCACCTCATGATCTACGGCGACTCCTATCTGGTGGTACAGCAAACCATGAAGTCCTGCGACGCCGTCGCAGACAACATGATCGCCTACAGAGACCTTTACAATCAGATGGAAGGAAACTTCGACGGCTGCGAGCTGCGCCACATTGGCCGTGAAAGCAACGAGGAAGCCGACGTCCTCGCTAACATGGGCTCAGACAGGGTACCAGTCCCACCCGGCGTCTTCCTCGAGTGCATCACGCAGAGATCCATCAAGACTCAGGGTACAGCAAGCACAGAAACAAAGAAAGGCGATGCCAACCCGCCGAGCCAAGACAAGGTCCCCATGGAGGTCATGCTAATCGAGGCCACATGGACAGGGCCATACCTGGCATACATATTACATCAGAAGCTGCCAGTAGATCCAGTCGAAGCAAAGCGCATCATCAGGCGCTCTAAAAGTTTCACCGTCATCAACGGAGAACTCTACAAAAGAAGCATTTCAGGAATCCTGCAAAGGTGCATAGATCCAGTCGACGGCAAAGCCATCTTACTCGACATCCATGCGGGTATCTGCGGGCATCACGCCAGCAGTCGGGCACTGGTGGCCAAGGCGCTACGCGCCGGGTTCTACTGGTTGACAGCCATGCAGGACGCAGAGGAGCTGGTGAAGAAATGCACAGGGTGCCAGGAATTTGCCAACAAGCCACACGCCCCAGCATCAGAACTCAAGACAATACCGTTGGCATGGCCCTTTGCCCAATGGGGTCTGGACATGGTGGGCCCGCTGAAGAAATCCTCACCCGGAGGTCACACTCACCTCCTGGTCGCAGTCGATAAGTTCACAAAGTGGATCGAAGCCGTGCCCATCACAAGTTCGACTGCATCCACAGCGGTCAACTTCATCCGGTCAATCATCTTCAGGTTTGGGGTACCAAACGGGATCATCACAGACAACGGCTCGAATTTCACAGCCGAAGAATTTAAGGACTTTTGCTCAGAGCAGGGGATCAAACTCAACTATGTGTCCGTCTCGCACCCGCAGTCCAACGGACAAGTGGAGAAAGCCAACGGCCTAGTCTGTAGCGGCATCAAGAAACGACTGCGCGTGCCCCTGAGACGCGCAGCGGGCGCATGGGTGGAAGAGCTTCCATCGGTCCTCTGGAGTCTGCGAACAACGCCGAATAGATCCACCCAGTACACTCCATTCTTCATGGTGTACGGTGCAGAAGCGGTCCTCCCCTGCGACATCAAGTTCGACGCACCAAGAGTAGTCGCCTACGACGAGTCGGAAGCAGAGGAGGCACTCGAAGACAGCAGAGACACCCTGGATGAAGCGCGAGACATCGCCCTGGCACGATCAGCCGTGTACCAGCAGGACCTGCGCAATTATCACACTCGGAGGCTGCGACCAAGAGCGTTCGTTGCAGGCGACCTGGTTCTTCGACTCAAGCAAAAGAAGGTGCACAAGCTCGCCTCCCCATGGGAGGGCCCGTACATCGTAACAGAAGCAATAGGCAATGGAGCTTACCGCCTAAAGGACTCGAAGACATGAGCAGACTGCAGCAATCCATGGAACGTAGCACAACTCTGCCGGTTCTACGCCTAGTTCAAAACAACCATTGTACAAAGAAAACCAGCGCGGCAGGTTTCAGACGCACTCTTTCCCTTACCAGGGTACCTGAGGGGACTGGAAGGGTTTTAACGAGGCGACCTGCTCGCAAGAATCAATAAAGTGATTTGAAGAAATTCTATCCCCTTTACCTGTCACTCAGAGGAAGATGAAAAATCCTAGGCCGCCACTCGAAATACTCGGGGGCTGCGCCGCACAGGTTGAAATAAAAGCTTAGGCCGCTACTCGAACCACTCGGGGGCTGCGCCATACAAGCATGATCAAAAATCCTAGGTCGCCGCCCGATCCACTCGGGGGCTGCGCCACACAGGTTGAAATAAAAGCTTAGGCCGCCACCCAATTTACTCGGGGGCTACGCCGTACAAGTGCCAAGCCAAAAAATGCTAGGCCGCCACCCGACCGACTCGGGGGCTGCGCCATACAGGTCAAGTTCAAAATCCTAGGGCGCCGCCCGCCACACACGGGGGCTGCGCCACACAGGTCACACTTGTAACCCTAGGCTACCACTCGACTTACTCGGGGGCTACGCCAAACAGGACCTCCAAGAAAAATCCTCAGCCGCCACTCGAACCTACTCGGGGGCTGCGCTGCACAGGTCAAGTTCCAAATCCTAGGTCACCACCCGACATACTCGGGGGCTACACCAAACAGGTAACACTTGTAACCCTAGGCCGCCACTCGACCTACCCGGGGGCTGCGCCATACAGGTCTTCGCCAAAATCCTAGGCCACCACTCGAGCGACTCGGGGGCTGCGCCATACAGGTCAAGTCGCAGAAATCCTAAGTCGCCACCTGATATAATCAGAGACTGCGGCATGCAGGTCACACTTGAGAAACCTAGGTCGCCGCCTAGCATTCTAGGCGACTGCGCCAAACAGGTCGCTAGCCCAAATCAAGCACTCACTTTCGAGTAAAAAGATTAACTCTTACAATTCCAGAGTATTTCAATCAATTGTCATACTTACACAGGCACATTTGCCACCCTATAGCTAACCCTGTACACCAGACGACAGCTACTTTACACTGCAGGTTCGGCCTTCGGTGCATCAAGAGGCCCTACAAGACGCTCGCTCAGGTCCTGAACCTGCCGGATAATCCGACGCGCAGCAGCCAGGGTCTCGTCGAAGTCATCATCACTCGGCAGGCCTTCAAGCACCCGCTCAAGCGGAAGATGTGGCCGGTGCATCCGGACGTACGCCAACGCAGCGTTTGCACCAGCCACAAGTTGGGCGTCGACGACCTCCTTCAACCCGTCACCATCGCGGAACCTCTCCAGCAAAGCAGACAACCCGTTCGGCTGCGCACTATGCGGGAAGTACACACGATTGATGTGCCAAAGGGTCTTCCGGCAACTCTCCAGAAGAAAAGAAGCGCGCCACGTGCGATCAAGCATGGTGGCAAGGACGCGCCCCCTCGACTGGCTCACCCAAAACTGCCGAGCTTCGTATGAGCTGCCGGACGCTTCTCGGGTGACTCGCTCTTCAACGCGAACCCGCTCAGCCTCCCAGTCGGGATTGACGTCTGCGCACACAAAATGCAACTAAGAATGAGAAGGAAAGCCGCAAAAGGACGGCAGCCGCCAAAAAGAGGATACATACCTTGCAGCTGTCGACTGATCAGGTCGATCTCCCCAAGCAAAAAGTCCTCACGTCGCGAGAACTCCGCCGTGGGATGCGACTGAGAACGTTGTAGCAGCCGCTCCGTATTTTTCAGGGTCGCCTCAAGCTCCGCCACCTTGTTCTTCAAAAATGTGATTATCCGCTGATCGTTGGCACTGCGTGGAGGAGCCGGCGCCGCCCGACGACGGCGAGCACCCGAAGAAGAAGCCGCGTCACTCGGCACGGCCACCGGAGAAGGCGGGGCATCATCGCACGCAGCACTCTGCCAGGGATACGCAGAGTCAATACAATCAGGCGACTGCGAAGCACAAATCAACTCAGGAGAAATAAAGACCAGCAAAATCAATATCAAAGACCAAAAGACCCGACAGGGTAATGTTCATTACAAGCGTAAAGTTCAAAGTACAGATCGCGGCGACTGCCGCACTCCTACAACTATGCCTACTCTAAGGCCGCGGACTGCGAACGGGAACGGCCCTTCCGGGCTGCCGCCTCAGTCGCCTTAGCAAGGGCCCTCTCGAAGAGTGCCACAAGCTGCGCAGCCAGCTGCGAGGCGCGCTCCTTCACGCCACTCAGCGACGCGGTCCGGCCGTCGGGTTTGCGAGGAAAACCGCTGAAGACCTTCTCGAAGTCACCGGGGACCTGGTGGCCTAATAGGAGCTGGAAGGTGAGCTCGGAGCCGCGTACCGTCTGCGACCGCGTGAAGTCGGCGATGGTAGTCGCGTCCTCAAACGGTGCAGCCAGGGCGTCCACGGTCGCCGGCGGCTGGTCACCCGGGAAGATGCTTTGGTGCACCACGGCCAGAGCTCCAGTCGACTTCTGCAGCGCGGCTGAAGACTTCTTCAACGCGTCCGAAGCGTAGGCGCATACCCGGTCGAGGAAGCCAACAGCGGCCGCCAGGTCAACCGTGTCACTCGACGCATCTTCGGGAGGAGCTCCACCGCAAGTCTCTGCGCAAAAATTCAAAGTCAGATCAAGAAAAAGAACAAAGATTCAGTAGGCGTCAAGCCGAAACTCACCCCCGAGTACGCCGGCTAGCGAAAGGAGACGACCAACTTGAGTCTTCTCCTTGGCGACCCGAGCCAGCTCCCGATCTTGGGACTCGCGAAGAGCCTTCTCAAGCTCACCAACCCGCCCAGTAACCTGGTCCAGCGAGGAACGTAGTTGGTCCCTCTCTTTCTCCAGGCGAACATATGCTGCGGCTGCGTCGAGCTGCTGGCGATAGTAAGGCTGAAATAAAAGCAAGAGGTCAATAAAGTTGCGGGTGACTATACTAGTCACCCACACCTTCGGGGGCTACTCCCATCGGGAGCGCTGATCGCGCACCCGATGAAAATCAAAGAACACAAAGAAGAAGCATGCAAGACTTACGTGGTCCAGGAGTTCAAGGTCTTCCGCAGTCGAAGGAGGCACGCGGCTAGAAGATGCTATACCGGCAGGCTCAGCATGCACCTTCTCCACCACCACTGGCGTCCCCAAGCCAGCCGAAGGGGTAGATGTGAGCTCCACGTCCCGAAGGGGGGAGCTAACATCGTCCGAACGAGGGCTGCAGCAGAAACAAGAACACCAGTCGAATCAAAAAACGTCCAAACTGCAAAGTACAACTGGATGGACACATTACAAAGAAACTAACCTGGGGGTGCCGGCGTCATCGTGGCTCTCCAGGGAAGGCGAAGGCATCCGCGCGAACGAGCGTGGCGCCGCGGAGCTGACTGGGGGAACGTTCAGAGGTTCCTCCCAGCCACCCGAAGAACGAGCACAGGGAGACGTCACGGCGACCTCCTCCTCAGCAGCGTCCACGCCCCAGGCAGGTGATGACGCAGTGGCGGACTCACCGCGAATGGGAAGCTTCCGCTTCTTCCTCGCGGGTTCCTCCACCTCATCTTCCTCCTCCACCTCGTCGCGGGGAGAATGCGTGGAGGGAATCTCTTCGTCCTCGTCATCCTCTTCGACAAACCTCGACTCATCGTCGGGACCGTTCTCAGGGAGGGGAGGATAGCTGACGAAAAGATCCCGGCCCTGAAACAAATAGACGCAAGTCGAATCAGAAAGAAAGGTAGACTCAAGTCGAAGAAGGTAAGCGAGAAGACAATAAAAGACTTACCTCAGGAACGGGGTTCGAGGCCCCGTAAGGAGAAATTGGGCACCTGACGTTGCACGTGTCCGCGGCTCGGAGGTTGGTGATGGACCTGACGCTGGCTTCCACCTCCTCGTCCTCCAGCGGCTTGGCGCTGACGCCTTCGGCGACCCACATCGGGTGAGGCCGGGCGCTGAGCGGCTGCACCCGAAGACGGAAGAAGGTGGCCATCAGAAAGACGCCACCCGCATCACGCCCAAGGGTCTGAGTCAGCTCATGCAGCAGGGACAGCAGGGGCCGCACAACCTCCTTCTCCACGGCAGACAGCGGGTGCGCCCAGGCGGCGGTCTTCCGCAGTCCGCGCTTGCTGTCGAATGCGTCCAATCCGTCGCCGTTCGACTGGACGTAGAACCATCTCCGGCGCCACCCTTGGACGGAGTCGGACTTCTTCATCTGAAAGTACGCGGTGTCACCGCGTACCTGGATTCCGAAGCTGCCCACTGGGAAGGTCAGCCCACTCTTCCCCACGTTCTTGCGAACGAGGAAGAGCGACTTCCACAGCGCCCAGTGGGGCGCGACACCCAAGAAGCACTCGCAGAGCACGATAAAGCCCGCGATGCTCAAGACGCCATTGGGGGTCAGATCGTGGATCTGAACCCCATAGGCGTACAGGAGACCACGCACGAAATCGTGCATGGGGAACCCGAAGCCTCGCGGAATGAAGTCCGCGAAGCAAACACGTTCCCCATCGCGAGGAGTGGGGAAGACCTCCTTGCCAGGGACCCGTACCTGGACTTGGTCGGCGGGCGGCAGCAGGCCTTGCGCGCGGAGCAGCTCCACATCGCTCTTCTTCGTCGACGACCTCTGCCAATCCCCCTCGGGTTTCTTCATCACCCCGGCGTCGTCAGCGGCGGCGGAGGAGCCAGCAGCGCTCTTCGGCTTGCCCATCGCCTAGGTCGCAGGGTGCACGGACGGAGTGCTTGGAGCTCGGGATGGCGGCGGAAATGGCAGAGCGCAAGAGGAGAAGAAAGGCAAGAATGGATTGGAGAAGATGACATCCCAAAAGCCAAAGCGCAGTACTTATTCCTCGAAGATCGGCATCTCAACCGTCCATCAAGCAATGCCTCCGAGCGAGAGCATCCAGCCGTCCACGTGTTGCACGGAGAAACCAACCGTCGCCGCCAACTTCCTCCACTACGCACGGGAACCGAGGCGTCGTCATCGTGCCACGCAAATTTCGCGCCCACTTCGAAGACGTGACAACTGCGGACCGTGGTCAGCTCTGACAGCGGGGCCCGCCACGTCACGTCCCATCGGGCGCAGAGGCGTGCGACGAATCGTCATCGATGACGTCACCAAGCCAACGGCTCCAAAATCAACCGAAGAAACTCGAAGAAATCATTCGAGTAGTAGGCTTCTTAGCTGAAATCAGCAAGGTAGGATCGGCCAATGATCCGAGCACCCGAAGAAACCGTTCGAGTGGCAACACAGTAAGCTCGAGCAGCCGAATCCATCCAACAAGTAAGCCAAGAAACAGGCTGAGCAGGAGCAAACTTCACAAGTAGATGGAGACAAAGTAATTCGACTGCACAGATTACTCCCATCGGGAGTGGCCGCTTCGACTGAAGAAATTCGAGTTCAAGCTCAAGATCAAGCAATCCAACGGCGCGTCCAGGAGGAAGGAGTCCTTTGTCCGACTCTACGCTTCGACCAAGCACTCGGGGGCTACTGACGTGGGGCTACCTTGCGGGTAGCCCACGATGATGCTACCTGGGCCGCGCCAAGGATGGAAAGGCCCGCAGAAGGCCCACTCGGGGTATCTAGTATCCTAGTTCAACTCGGTTAGGTCTTGTAACCTACCGTATCTGTACCAACCACCCGAGACCTGGCTACCTATAAAGCCAGGAGGGTTGCCCGTCCTAGAGGACACGTTCATAACCACTGCGACAAACCCTAGCGAGATCACAATCTCGCCATTGTAATCGCTACTCGCATCAATAACCAGACAAGCAGGAGTAGGGTGTTATCCTCCGGGAGCCTGAACCTGGGTAAACCTTGCTTGCCAGCCGTCGTGATCACCTTGCACTCATCTCTCTCCCCATCAATCAACCCGGGGTGCACAACCCTGGGACTTGTCGAGTTAACACCTCGTCAGTCGAGGTCGACGCCTTTTGAAGGGGGGGGGGGGGGGGGGGAGATGATGAGGACATCCATACTGTTGTTCCCTCTCCAATACATGATGGACATGAGAGTTGCTGCAAAGAAGAAGTCCAATGATGAGGTTCGAATTGGACCAATAACAAGAGCTCGAACCAAGTTAGTGAACTCGCTCTTAGTTGAATATGATGTTTGTGTTAATGAGAATTTTATACTGCCTAAGTCTATGCATTTATGTATGATCAGGTTTATTAATAACACAAGCGTTGGAGGAGGAGAAGAGCTACCACAAGGAGAAGGGCAATCACGGATTTCCAATATCAGCAAGTGCGCGAGGGAGGAGAGGGAGGCCGACGCACAAGGGCAATGAAGGAGATCACACGTTTGCACGTTAGAGGGATCAAGTAGCGCACTAGGACATAACGTATGAAGATATTAGTCTAAGGTGCAATGCATGAGTCCTGCGTGCCCTATTTAGGCCAAACCCACCATGGGTCGGTTTGTATCAGTCCGAGTCGAACCAGGTTTGAGTTCAGGTCCGAATTTGGTCCTACTTTCGGCCAGCCCCTTTAAATAGCCAAGGGTTGCGCCCTATAGGGTTAGACCACGTTTAGATAAACCCTAGTTTTGGTTAAACAACGAAACCTTTCCTCTAAAATAATATATCTCTAATTCGTATCGATCTGGAGAGTTGAACCGCAATTGAAGTGTGATCTGTTTCTTCCATTGGAAATTAGTAGATTGCAATTATACCGTTTCGTGGTCGACGGCTACGTGCGGAAGTGTGTGAAGTCGTGAATATCCGAAGGGTAGAGAGCTGTTGCATTGGCTGCAGGAATTTAGCGAGGAGAGTTCATCGGTGACATCAAGTTATCCACCATCCACCATCGACGTGCTCAACGAGAAGATCGGGCAACCCCATATCATTTTCCCTCTCAGATCTTGCTAACAATAAATAGAGTGCACTGTATAAGGTACTCCTTATTTCTAAAAAAAAATCGGCCATTTCAAATTGGACATGGCGAAACGTCATATGGATATACATTCGATTCAGAAAAAGATAAAACATCTTGTAATTTGGAACAGGGAGAGCACATCGATTTTACCATTTTTAGCGCTTGAGCTGAAACATGCACATTTACTATATCAACAATTTTCTGCATAGAGAACTTGGCTGTGACAAGATGGTGAGGTGGGTGGTTGTACCCCCAGCCCACCAGAGTTCAAACCTCAGGTTTGACGCTGGTGTTTCTCATTTGGGCGTAATATTCTTATATGAGAGTAGACGTTCCCGTCGACAGCGAGACGCCTGTGGTGACTTCGTCAATCTCAAGACCTGACCCGCCGACTCAGTCTCTCGGAGGTGCTCATAGGGGTAGTGTGTGCGTGCGTGCGTTCATATGGGTTAGTGTGTGCGCGTATATATGAGCGCTTGTGTTGTACTGTGTTTCTCAACAAAAAAATGCATATAGGTATTCATGTATTTATCACAGGCTAGTGAAGGAGAGAAAATATGGATATATCAATTCTGATGGAATCAAATCTATCCAAAACAAAATAGTTTTTGAATGAATAAATTATCATTCGTAATTCGTAGCAACATACGGACAATTACCTATTCACTTTTTTGTATAAACAGGGCCTCCTTGAGACCAACTCGAAACTTATGCTGCTCAACATACTCCTCGGACTCGACCATAGACTTCGAGTGACAACCAATTCAAGCATATTTCTTACAGATACATTTTTCTCTCTCATTTACGCCTCTTATTGCAAAAATACATAAAATTTGAGTCACGGTTTAAATTGTGGCCTCACCACCGCCATGCTAGTTAAGCTAAAATGAAATTCTCATTTCAGATTTTGACGCTACAACCAGCCACCAGTCACTGCACATCCATCGGTAAAAAGTCTAACCAAACACCCTCTAATACTCTGATTAGGCTTGTTCCAGATCCACTGGTCACCCGCTCCCCCACTAGTCGACGAGACATGGCTGACACCACCTTGCATGCCCATATCCATTTCAAAGAAAACGTCGGGTCACAGCATATAAAAAATCTAATGAAAGGTAATATCCCTGAGGAGACTGACCTACCGGCCTACCCTGATTTAGTGATTTGGCCTTTGCCTCTCGTTTCAACAGTGAACCCCGTTTTCGGTGCACTGAACAGTCCCCTGTTAGATTCTTGCATTTGCCATCAGGCCAATATATTCGATCTCACGCCTCCGTTGTGACGGATCATGCAGCATGGAGCAGAGCGGAGACATACCAGCACAGCCAATGTCACGCGATCTTGCCGGATCGATCAGTAACCGGAGGCCACATGCCCGGCAGTTCCGGATCGACATAAACCATTCGTGTCCAGCAACACAAGGCACCAAAAAGGGCTTAGAGCATCTCACCTCTTCCGTAGGAGCGCCGGTACCATCGATGACTCTCTATGATCATGTATACTCTCCTAGCCTTTAGTACGGTAGATGGATTTCAGTATCTTTCAGTAGTTACAACTTGTATCATTGAACCTGACAAGAATCCATGGATGGCGAACAGTGACGGAATCGTTGGTTAGTGCGGTTCAGATTTGGTTTTTGGCTTGGCTAGTCTGGAAGAGCGTCACCCGCCGGCTACGACGCGCACTTAACACATAAACATTTCGTGTTCCTGTTCCTGCTAGCAACAGTTTCCATGCTTGACTGTTCTTCCCCTTGGAGATATCATCTTGTTTCTGTGGGCAGGTCACGGTGGTAACACCAGGCAGGAATTAAAAGGTACTCCATAGTAGTAGCAAAAGTACAGGTTGTAGGAAGGAAGAAGACCCAATCTATATAATGTTTCTGCTAGCAAATGGTTCCATGCTTAATCCAATGATTGGTAAAGATGATGAGATCTATCCATCACTTATCCGTGCCTTGCCGATCTGATTTTCTCCTCTTTCAAGTAAAATCACATAAAAAGCTTCTTGCTTTCGCCCCTTTGTAAGTTTCTACAGACCGGCCAACAATTCAAGTTAATCAATAAAGCACAAAGGAGCCTGTAGGCTGTACCAAACTAATTGCTACTTTTGGGGTTTGCTTCTTTAACAAGCATCAGTCCTATGCTAACAAACATACCAAGTGGTGCACGCAAAAGGCAGTGGTTCTGAATGTTCTTTATCCCAGACTACCCAAAGCAGTGAAAAGACAGGTCAGTTTATCACCCTAAATGCGCTAGTTAATTTCAGATCACACACCAATCACCATCAAGTGGAGCGGAGAGTAAACCCCACAGGCTTGCCTCATAGAGCTAGTACAAAGCACATGCTGTAGTAGATGGTGCGGACATCATATCAAGAAATCAAGCCGGCTCGGATGGCGTGCCCTCCACTAGAGCCTAGCTCCACTATATATGAAGAACAAGGAGCTATCAACCGGTAGGTGAACAACAGAGCACACTCCACTCCAGACATTTTCTTCAGAGCCGAAGAAACTAACGGCTATGCCGGTGGTGGAGCTAGGACTATGGGTCATCCCGCTGACCCTCGTCTTCGTCCCGTGCCGGCGGATCGTCCTCCTCCTCAAGAGCCTCCAGGAGCTTCACCGGAGCATGACGCGGCCGAGGCTTGTGATCACCTCGCGGGAAGAGGACATGTGGAGCCGCTTGGCCAGGCTTAACTCCATGGCCTTCATGATGTGATGCGTGCTTCTTAATTTGCCTCTTCCTTGTCTGGAGTTCGATGCTACTATTAAGTCGTTCCTGATTCTACTTCTTTTTAGCTCTGTATCTACAGTAAGCTCATGGTAGTTCAGATGTATATATTGGCGTAATTTGGAATTTGATGTAAGAGTTGTGTATGGGTGTGACAGAGGCTGATAAATTTGAACCTAATATATGGTGTGTTTGGTATGCATATCGGTTGACAGTTTCACAGGAGTATGTTTCTTTGGGGGCAGTGGGGTTGCATTCACCCGAAAGATAAACAACACTAGTTCAGTCTTCAGTATCCATGTGTTGCCACGGGATGAAAAATAAAAACTTGTATTAGTGTGTCCAGAGCAATTTGTTTTCATTTGAGGTGTTACTATATCCCAAATAATTATATCCCAAATAATTATCTTATCTACGGGGTGAATGGAGAAAGGATTCAAAAAAAAATGGAGAAAGGAGTACAAGGAGACCTGAACTTGCAAGGTTTCAACGTTAAGTCCGAGAGGCAGTCGCCCTGCCCAACCTGCTTGCTAAGAAGCCAGGCCTAACCTGGTGCCCTTACCTTGATGATTTCCTTCATTGGCTCACAAGACAGGAGCAAATAATTACATTGCAGACGAGCATTGTTAAAAGTATATATTATGCTGCCCTAAAAAAATCACATAGTATGCTGGATAGCCGCAGTATCATTGCGACCGGCAGAACACTAATACTATCATGCATGTACAGGTATAATAATATATTTTGTATGCCTTACAACACCTTCGGCGTTTGTGTTCAAAACTTTGAATAGCAGAAATGCAGAATCAGTCACATGGTTGGATAATCAGAATCTTGACACTTATACTTTTCTACAATCCATCAAAAGGATCTCAGCAAATCTGCTCAATAACTGTGCACAACAACTGCTCAAAAGCAATTAAGCTCAATCTGATCGAGATGAAGTCACCATATAACAAAGATCTAAAAAAATGTAAAGCAGATCAGTATAGTATCACCAAATGATATGACAAAGACTAGACATCAAGGCTCACTTGCAACAAGTACCGTTTGGGAGAACTATATACCCACAGTTTTTCTAACATAAATACCCATTCCATGCAAGTCTTACGAAGTGTTTGTCTAGGTAATAACACAGTGTAAAATTCACAACTTAATGCTGTAGTTCATGCGTAGTAAATGTTGCTTAACATTGTTGACATGATATACTTCTAGGATAATGATCAAGAACTTCAAAACTCTTGCAAAACGGATGGCATCCTTTTGCAGGTCCTCTTAGGGACACTTCTTTTAGGCTTCTGCTTATGCATAAGCCTGCTTATATATTTCGGTGGGGAGAAACTACGGTGGGGAGAAGCTACTAGAAGCAGGTTAGAGACTTCTTTTGAGCTTTTGAAGATTTAGCTTATTTGATGTGTTGAGTTGTGAGATGTCTCTAATGCCCCTGAATTTGATGTGTGCACTATATAAATCTACAATATCTTACATTCGTGTAGCTTATTTAGTAAAAAACGGGCTAGAAATGAAGAAAAAAAGATGATCATAAAATATAGTGTCATAAATATAATTCATATAATTCAGTACACGTAAAGAAACAGATGCAAGAAACTAACTGGATTCTTCATGTAAGGTGATCATAAGAACAATTACATGCATGCATTACAACAAGCATCTTGCACAGACGCACAACTCCATGACACTGAGACATTATAACAAGCAGCTCTTGTACGAGCGAGCGACGCGCAAACGCACAACTCCATCCCATACCTGCAAGAACTCAAGAACACACAAGTACGTGCTGGCAGCGGGATCGGGCGGCGGACTTTGGAGCAGTGGGATCTTGCGTAGCTGTCTCATGTATAAAACACCAGCCGGCGGTTGGAAGGATTGGAGGCGGCGGAATAGAGCATCAGGGCCGGGCCGGAGCAACGGGATCCGGTGGGATTCGGCAGCTGCGGCGGAGAAGAGCGTCATGGCCGGGCCGGAGCAGCGGGATTTGGCAGCGGCGGCGGTGGGCGAGCGACGGCGAGATGGGTGAGTGCGGTGGAGGTCAGGGTCTCCACGGAGAAGAAAACTCAGTTTTATTTTATGTTTTGGGTTGTCCCTCTCATTTCGTTGACTTGGCCCAACCTAAGGAGAGAGGAATTTGCTCGTGGGCGTGGAATGGCAGTCTGATCGTAATTTCACTCAACGATATGTCTCTTTCCTCGAAACGTTTCGCGAGCGATCTGAGAAGCTCGGGAAACCGCTCGTGATGAGCTTCTAGCTCCATGTACAAAACTAGATTCACGGTGGCAGGAAGCGGATCAGAATCTAGAGACTTCTTTTACGCTTATGACTTCTGAAACCTATAAGCGACGGTAGAAGCCTAAAAGAAGTGTGCCTTAGAGAGTATTGGCCTGTAGGAGACCATCTCTAATCTATGACCTGACTTCTTTGACAGCTACAGAACCATGGGGGAAGAACACTGAACAGGACATGGACGAGGTCCAAATCTCCTTCATAGTGTAGAAGTATTGGGTCACCAAACAACTTCTCCGTTACAGCAAGTAGCAGGAATTATGTCCATAACTTTTTCAATGGTTCTAGGGACATTATCTGAGAAGGCAAAGACGCTATCCCTCAGCCCATCTGCAATCGCCTGACGCTGCCTTGCGATAGCCACACCAATAGGTACAACTTGTCCCTCAGCTCTTTTGATAGAAGAATCTTCTCCGTTTCAGCTTTGTCATTGGTTGTCGACCTCATTGTAGCAGCTGTTTCACAAAATAAAAAATAATCTGAGCATGTATCCAAGCGGAGAATACAGAAGGCTAAAGCTGGGCCAAAGAAGAGATTTAGTCAAAATAGTTATTTCCGAAGACAGAAAATTTACCATAAAAGAACGTAGGACTGGATTTGTTGCTTTGTGTTGCTTAGTTTGTAGAAGGCATCAGGTACCTTATCAACAAGGGCACGGTACTGAACAGAAGCAACAGATAAATATTGAGACATCAGAGTAGAAAAAAGCAGAAATATATTTGCCAAAAAAATGTTAAATGAAAATGCACCGAGTGGTCAACACAAGATATAGCTAATTGGTAAGAAACGGTAGATCTTTGCAGAAGTATTATTCATTCGTTAAATTGCTCCAGCAAGTTGTTAAATAAGTACAGAGATGATGATATAGGAGAAAACGTGTGTCTTTGTTTGGCAGCGTACGTCTAGCTGTTTCACACGCATTGAGAGCTAACCAACAATCCAATCTCCTATGCACCAAGGCAAGAATTGGCAACAAGGCTCCAAGGACGTATTCAATTTCCGAAAAGTTTGTTCAGGATCAGGTATGCTTCCTTTGTAGATTTCTCATGTTGACAACTCCATCCTACAATTAATATTCGATTTCATGCTTCCAAGTTTAAAATCTCCCATGCCAACCAAATATGACAAACAGCTCAAGTTTATAATCGGTATGCAGGAAGATGACACGCTAATGTTTTACAACCACGTGAGAGTACGGATACAGCTGCACACCAAGATGGATTTGCACAATACAGAATCACCAAGAAAATATACCAAACCAAACCAAATGAATTTCCACCATAGAATCACCAACAACATTTACTATAGAAACTAATAAAACTGCAAAAGGTAAATCAACATGATATCGAGAGCAATACCGGCGTATGCATTGGCATTGACTTCTGGTACTGCTGTCAAAATCGTGCAAAGTGATTTGCACCCTCCGGATGGATTGTTAATGCATGTCCGCATGAGATAATTAAGCCAGTTAATTGTACAAAACAGATAAGATTGGATAAGATTGGTTTCCAAGGAAAACATGTATAGCATTGAGAACGATCTTAATGTGACTTTGAAGGGCCAAGAAGACACACAGACCAGCCATATTTAAAGTGAACCTTCAGTTACAAAAGAACGTAAATTATTAATCAGAGTTACCAGGGCGTTTCATCAAACACACACCATGCATCCGTGAAAAATAATGCATTTTCTGCTATGGCAGTAGCACGCACCATTAATATGTCAAATAACTTAATAAGGATGTCTCATTCTATAAGCAATCAGATCGTTTAGGTACAATCTCAATTACTGACGGTGCTTGAAGCTAGCAAGACTGACCTTTTCGAATTTCGATGAATCAACCAAGGATTCTCTTCAAGAATTCTAGACTTACGGACTCACGGGGACCTTGCTTTCACTGACAACTGACAAGCAACGGTGCCAGCGTGTAGCTGGGACTCCTCGAAAAGATATGGATTTAATAGGAGTATAAGACAACGTTGGCAGTGGCACCTTGGCAATATCACAAACACTTAGCCTGCACCGCTTCACCAGCTAGTGAACTTGGCGATCTTCTCAAGGTTGTTGCTCAGGAAGGAAGGATGGCCATGATCATGTGAGGAACCAAAGAAAGGATTCAGAATTCGAGCTTCAAGGCGACGCCGTAAGAAACAAAAGGACGAAGGAATTTAGCAACCTCGGGCACGGCAGTGAGATCAGGCTAGTGAGAAAAGGATGCTGAAAATTTCACACACAAAAATCACAACAACTTTCTCCATCGGTAGTCCGAGAATGGGACTAAAGGGGGATGGACCTTCTTCTGCGCCGGTGCGGAAGAGGGGCAAGTCCAGGCTTTGATGGAGGCGCTCGTGCGGCTGGTGAAGGGGTCGGAAGAGGTAAAGGAGGCTGGAGCGCGAAAACCTATTTGCCGCGTAACAGTGGAGCGTATCCCGCTCCGCGCACCCTACGACAGGCAGTGGGCCGGCCCAGTAGGATCTCCACTAGCCTTTCTGGTTAGTTCGAAAAAATTGCAAGAACCAGCAACTCTCGGGGCAGTTGTTGCGCAAACCAGTGACCCAAACTTGTTGTTGCACAAACCAGCAACTCTATACATAATCCATTGCAATGAGCTCTAATGATTATATCAAAATGTTAACACCATACCTGACAGCCAATGGCTTAGTTCTATGCCTGCACACAGCGATACCAGTCAGCCAGCGTGGTTTGATTGGTT
Source organism: Poa annua (assembly GCA_026929855.1). Lineage (NCBI taxonomy): Eukaryota > Viridiplantae > Streptophyta > Magnoliopsida > Poales > Poaceae > Poa > Poa annua. Next base: position 68,056,849 of record CM049431.1, on the reverse strand, counting down.
TGATTGTGGAACTAAACTGGAGTATTAGAGCATCTCCAACGGTCCGATGTATTTTAGACCCAAATCATATTTGATTTGGTCCGTTCGGTTGCAGGCAGAATATTGGTTGTTTTTCTGTCTGATGTCCGTTTGCGTCGGAAGTCCGTCCAATGACCGGACGCAATTAGACCGCTGTCAATTACGGTGGTTGAATTAGAATCGTCACGCCCCATCGTGCTGTCGTGGTATCGGCATAATTGATAGGAGACGGGGGTCCTCTAGCCTACATATGGATTGTGGGGAAGAAGGTTGGTATCGTCGAGGACGGGATTGAACACGGCGAGTTTACCCAGCTTCGGATCCCACAGCGGTGGCGATATCCTACGTGCTGCTATAATTCACTATGAGGCAATAGCCATGAACAGGTTACAATGTGTATGATGCGTATTGAAGCCTCTCTCTTAAAGGCTCCCTGGTGGCCGGTTTATATAGGCGGCCAGACCCCAGGGTACAAGGCAAGTACTTGTCCGGCAAGTAAACAGAGTCCTAGACCTATCCGGCTTAGTTGCCGCCTTCCGTCGTGGGCTTGGTGGCTTTGATGGGCTTCGGCCTTCCGCCTTCCTTGGACCGTCCGCCTACTTCCTTGTACGTCAGCTATCTGGGCCGCCCGGCAGGCTTCAGCCTTACCACCCTTGGGCCACCCTGGACTAGCCGGATTAATCCATGTTGGTTACACCCCTAGTTGATATATCCCCAACATTAGCCCCCAGAAAGGTTGAAGTTCTCCAGGCGCCGGCTTCTTCTTGATTCTTCATCTGCCAATGTTGGCGGCTGCAGGACTTGAACCATTATGAAAATCAACGAGGCACGCGCGTCTTGATACTGATGCGCGGCCGCCTTTATCCAACACGGGAAAAGACGGCTACCTTGCAATTTCGCCGAGCATTCTTCTTGACGGATTCCACTTAGCCGGCTCACGACAGTTTGAAAACGGACTAGGCGGGAATCTCACCATGATCACAAATTGCGGGAAAAGAGGAGGCGTGGAGATCGTGCGATCATGCGTTGCAGCGGATGCTGGACACGTGTCCGACTAAAAGCGCCGTTGCACAGGGAGCAACGCCTGGCGCTATAAATAGGGAACCGAATGGCTCATTTTCGCCACCCTGCCTTTGCTCTCCTCGACCTCTTGCCCTTCCACTTCTCCGTTTCTTGCTTCCGAGCGAACTCCGGCGAGCACATCTCCTCCGACGACCTCCGCGCGCGGCGATGTCCCCCGGCCAAGACCTCCCTTCCACGGCGTCCAGCGGTCCGGCGACCGACACCGCGCCCGCGGCAGCGATGGGCGGCGCGGTATCTCGTCCCTCGACGGCGGCGGCGAGCAATGTCGCTACCGTCGCCTCTCGGGTTCCTACCGCGCGCGCGTCGGCGGCGGTCTCCTCGGCTCCTCCATCATCCACCGTGGCGACGACGGCGAGAGGCGCTCCCGTCGACGAGGAAGAGGAAGCGGCGGACCTCGGGTCCCGCTACTGGCTTCCCTCCATAGTCGACGAAGACGCCCTCCAAGACTTGGAGGCCGTCGGCTACCTCCCCACACGGGAAGACTGCCAATGGAGGGCCGCCTTCGGAGACGTCATCCCGTCTCCGAGAGCCGGGGAGCGGGTAATCCTCACCTCCCACTTAGTTAGGGGAATGGCGCTGCCGCCTTCCGCCTTCTTTAGCGAGGTTTTAGATCATTATGGGCTCCAGCCCCACAACATAGCACCCAATAGCATATTAGTCTTAGCCGGCTTCACAGCTCTGTTCGAAGGCTACCTAGGTATTAGGCCTAGTCTAGACTTCTTCAGATATTGTTTCCGTTGCCGGCGACAGACTGTGCCGGACGGCGGGCTGGCAACCTGCGGCAGTGTCACTTTCAACTGCCGCCAGGGCCGCCAATGGTATCCTAAGATACCATACCTTGAATGCGTCAAGGAATGGACCTCCACATTCTTTTACTGCCAAGACATGGCAGCTCCGGGCCGCCAATTTGGCATCCCGGAATTCGTCAACACACCGCCTATGCCCAGGCCATGCTGGGACGAGGCGGTGCCCAAGCTGACGGAGGAACTCCGCCTTTTTCAAAGGCGGATTGAATTCCTCACACGGACGATGGCTCCCCCTCTGCTGGATGGGGTCGACACCGTCATCTGCTGGCTCGGCCGGTAGATCCTCCCCCTGCGGTACAGCCCGCACAAAATGTATCAGTATTCGCCTACTGCCACGGCCTCTCTCCGTGTAAGCGAAGAGAGGTTGCCGGTTGCCGACCTGGCGTTCCGGCTCCGCAGCCTCGTCAAGGCGGGGCTGGTGAAGGCGGTGGAGGGCGTGCCCATGCACACCCACGACAACCCTCCCCTCGAGGTAGATATCTTACTCCTTGCCCCTTTTTGAATTTGCCGGCTAATCTTGAGTTCCATTAACACTTGTCTTCTTTTTCAGCTCTCCGACTTGGGGGAGGATGACCTGGCTCCCGACTTCTACGAGTCGGAAGCCGGGAAGACGAAGAAGCGCAAAGCATCCGGCGCCGCTTCCTCTACGGTGATTGCCGAGAGGAAGAAACGGATCGCATCGGCTACCGAGCCGGCTCTCGCCAACCTTGGCGAGAACGCGGGGATTAACATCCCCCGAAGGTACTCAATTCTGCCTTTAATAGACGACAAACTTCTTCAATACTAGCACCCAATTGACTGTGCTTGCTTTTTATTGACAGGGAAAGGGTCGCAACTTCCCGGTTGACGACCAGGCTTCTTACCAAGGGTAAGCGGCCTCAAGGCAGCTCGCCGGCTACCGTGCCGCCAACTCCTCAGCCCCAAGCCGGCAGCTTTATGGGCGACGCTCGTCGTCAGCCCCCGGCTTCGGCTTCTGGCGCGCCGCCAAGGACCTCCTCCGCTGACCGCGCACCCAAGACTCCCCTACTTTTGGCTGAGGCTACGGCCGATGAAGCCGCTCAATCGCGCGCCGCCAAGGAAGAGTTGCTGGAGGCGGCTGCCGCGGGTCCCAGAGGGCAGCCCCGACTGCGGGAGGCGGCAAAGTCAGGGACCCTTGGTCCACCTTTAAGGAGGCCAAGGAGTCAGCCTTGGCTTTTGCCAACTTCACCTCCCAGGCCTTCGCCGACTTGGAGGGCGACCTGTCTGTAAGTTTTTACCACTCCGGCATATACATAGTCTTTCCCCCGAGCACTTAGATGGCAGGTCAAAAATAAAAAATTTGACTGCCGGCTTAGTGGTTATTCGACAATATGTTTTATGCCTTTGCTTTGTCCTGCAGGGCCTTGTGTCCGCCAACGTTGAGCTTGTCTCCTCCCGAGTCGAGATAAACCGGCGCTGTTGCGACCTGAAGAAGGAGTGCGAGGCTAAGGACCTGCGGATTGCCGAGTTGGAGGCTGCCCGCAAAAAAGATGAAGGTAGGGTTGATCCTCTTTGCCTTCAGCTATATTTTCGACTTATGTTGCCGTCAATCATTTAGTTAGCGAATCCATATTTGTAGAACTGCTAGACCACGCCCAGGATATACTGAAGGCGTCCACTGATATGCAAGCTCTTATGAATGAAGCTTCTGATTTGGCGGCCGCCAACTTGGCGATGAAGGAGGATCACCAGAAGGAGATGGAGGCCCAGCAGCTGAAATTTGCGCAGGAATCTAGCCAGCTTACCGGTGAGCTGGATAGCCTGCGCAAGAAGTTGGCGGAGGCGGAGAAGACAGCTGCCGAGGAAATCTCCAAGCAGACTTCTCGCGCCCAAACTGTTGAGGACGCGTTGGCGGCTCATATGATTGAGCTGTCCGCTTCACATAACTCGGCCCTTGGTAATTTCTCACTCCTTATTTGATTTTGCCATTTTGCTTAGCCTGAACCAAACTGATGGTTTTATTTTTGATACCGTTCCCGCCGGTTTAGGCGACGACAAGGTTGTCAGCCCCCGCCTGGATCGCCTTGCGCGTCTAGGCGAACTGATCACCGAGACTTTGGCAGCGTCCAAGCGGTTTGCCGCCAAGTTCTTCATCTCCTCCGGCAGCCAGGAACCGACCGAATTCAGCGACGTGCCCGCCATCTTGAATCAGGCGACCAAACTGCACAAGAGCTCGCTGAAGTCGGCGGCGCGGGGTGGTGCCAAGACTGCACTTGGGCTATTCATGGCGCACTACCCGAGGCGGAGATAGAAGCCGTCACCGAAGGCATGCCGTCTACGTATGAAGACGGAAGCGAGGTTGAGCCGGCCGCTGTTCTGGACGGCGTTGTCGGCTACGCCACGCGTGTTGCCGATATGGTGGACACTTCAATCTTCTACCGGCGCCATCCTGTGCCTGCCGGAGGTGAAGCTGGAACTGCCGGCCCGGCCGAGGCGGAGGGGAGTGACAGTTCCGGGGCTGAAGTTGTCAGCCCCCAAGCCTGATGTAGACGCTCCCCCGAGCCGTAGCTTTCTGTCCTTGCCTCCTTCTAGCATTATTTGTCGGCCCCTGAAACAATGCAACTTTGACTTGTAATATTTGTATATACTTTTGTTGTTGCTTTGCTAGGCGGAAACTAGCTGACAAGGTTTATTTTGTCTTTATTTATATGGCCCGCCTTAATTTTACCCTGACTTATATGTTTGACTTTTTGTATGTTGACGAAACCTCAGCCGGTAACTTTAGCTGAAACAACCAGGGCTAAACCATGCGTTTAGAATCAGAGACCAAAGCCAACATGTTGGTGTCAAAGACATACTACTAGGCGAACCACATATAAGTAATCAGAGGTAAATGAATTAGGCGGCGCAAAAAAGTTTATTTTTACTTTAGGTTGGCTCGAAAGCTGCAAGTATCTACCAGTTTGAACCTTTGCATGGAGCTAGAAAAATAGGTAACTTAGATACATAGGGGAAATATGATTGCAAGAAAAGACAAAAGATGGCATGCTTCTCAACACAGATGAAGAACCATAGACTTTTATTTCATAATCATATTTAACTTATTACAATTATAAATTGCTAAGTGTAGAAAGGACGTAGGTGCTCAATATTCCAAGGCCGTCTTGTTTGTTCGAACGGATCGTCAATGCCTCTTTTGTGCTTGGCTCCCCTTTTTCCTGCCGCCTTCTTGCGCATTTTCTTTTCGTCTTCGTCGCGGATGTCGGCCAGGTAGTAGGAACCATTGAGCAGCGCCTTTGTGACTATAAACGGTCCTTCCCATGGCGGGGATACTTTGTGCAAGCCTTTTTTGTCTTGAATTAGGCGGAGAACCAGGTCACCTGTTCGGAAGCTTTGCTTCCGCACTCTCCGGCTATGATAGCGGCGAAGTTGTTGCTGGTACAAAGCGGAGCGATGGAGAGCGACGTCTCTTTCTTCGTCTAGCAGGTCTAGGCTATCCTGTCTTGCACCTTCTACGTCTTGCTCGATGCAGGCTTGAACTCTTGGGGAATCGTATTTCATGTCGGTAGGTAGCACCGCCTCGGTGCCATATACTAAGAAGAAAGGGGTATAGCCGGTGGATCTGTTTGGCGTTGTGCGCAAACTCCATAGTATCGACTGTAACTCGTCTGCCCAAGCGTCGGCTGCCCTGTGTAATGGAGCTTCGAGACGAGGCTTAAGTCCTGATAAGACTAGGCCGTTTGTACGCTCTACTTGTCCATTGAATTGAGGGTGTGACACGGATGCCAAATCAAGCCGGATACCCAGATCGCTGCAGTATTCTTCTATGTCGCCTTGAGATAGGTTGCTGCCATTATCAGTGATAATGCTGTGTGGAACTCCAAACCGAGAGATAATTCCCCAGAGGAAATTGGTGGCTGTTCGTGCGTCAAGTTTGCTGATCGGTTTAGCCTCGACCCATTTGGTGAACTTGTCGACATCGACCAATAGGTGGGTGTACCCACCACACGCCTTCTTGAAGGGACCCACCATGTCTAAGCCCCAGACCGCGAACGGCCAGGTGATTGGAATCGTCCTCAGTTCCTGTGCCGGCAAGTGAGGTTGACGAGCGTACAACTGGCAGCCTTTGCATGTCTTTACGATGTTCTCGGCATCTTCTTTGGCGGTAAGCCAGTAGAAACCTTGGCGGAAAGCTTTGGATACAATGGACCTAGCGGAAGCATGATGCCCGCAGGTGCCAATATGTATGTCCTTCAGAATTTCCCGGCCTTCTTCCGGCTGTATGCACCGCTGATAGATGCCGCACGTGCTTCGCTTATATAGCTCGTCTTTTATTATCGTGAATGCCTTGGCTCGCCTTATGACCTGTCTTTTTAGCACCTCATCGTCCTCCGGCAACTTTCTGTCGATTAGGAAATCGAGATATGGGACTGTCCAATCCGGCTGTACCAAGTAGACAGCGAGACTTGCCGCTTCTACCGGTTCTTCTGCATCGGGGTCCATCAAGTCGGCGCCTTTAATGGATGGCTTGTGCAAATGTTCCAGGAAAATATCTTTTGGTACCTTTTTGCGTTCTGATCCTAGTCTTGCAAGTGTGTCTGCCGCCTCGTTCTCAGCTCTTGGAACATGCCGGACTTCGTAGCCCGCGAAGTTTTTTGCGAATTCGTCAACTTTGGCTCTGTATGCCGCCATTGTTGCGCTTTTCGCATCTCATGTTCCTCTTACTTGCTGCGCGACCAAATCTGAGTCGCCATAACAGAGGATTCTTTTGACGCCTAGGTCTTTTGCCACGTGCAACCCATGAAGCAAAGCTTCGTACTCGGCAACGTTGTTGGTTGTTGTGAAGTGGATTTGCAACACGTAGCTAAGCTTGTCACCTTTAGGCGTGCGTAGCACGACTCCAGCCCCCGAGCCTTTGAGCATCTTTGATCCGTCAAAGTGCATGACCCAATATTCTGATTCGGGGAGTGTCGTTTCCTCCATGGCCTCTGTCCAGTCGGCGACAAAATCTGCAAGCGCTTGAGACTTAATGGCGGTCCGTGGTTTATAGACTATATCAAAGGCGGCAAGTTCGATGCCCCATTTGGCAACTCGACTTGTTGCCTCTGCATTGTTGATTATGTCACCCAACGGTGCCTTGCTGACTACTGTCACTGTGTGTTCCTGGAAGTAATGCATAAGCTTTCTGGCGGCGAAGAATACACCATAAGCCAGCTTTTGGTAATGCGGATACCTCTGCTTGGAGGCGGAGAATACTTCACTGATGAAGTAGACCGATCGTTGCTCACACGTCGCGACTTCGTTCTCCTTTCTTTCCATAGCCAAGACAACGCTGACAACAGCTCCTGTTGCCGCGATGTACAGCAGCATTGGTTCCTGTGATCTAGGTGCTGCCAATATCGGAGCGGATATGAGGGCCTCCTTAAGTAGTTGTAAGGCGGCGTCTGCCTCTGTTGTCCACTCAAAGTTGTCGGATTTCTTCAATAGCCGGTAGAGAGGCATTGCCTTTTCCCCTAGGCGGCTTATGAAACGACTGACGGCTGTCGCCGCTCCGGCTAGACGTTGCACATCCTTCAGACAAGTAGGTCTGGATATGTTTTGGATGGCCTTGATCTTCTCCGGATTAACCTCGATCCCTCGTTCAGAGACGATAAACCCGAGCAGTTTGCCGGTTGGAACGCCGAAAACGCACTTGGCGGGATTGAGTTTCATCTGATACCTCCGGAGATTCTGAAACGTTTCTTCCAAATCCTCTAGGAGATCTGCCTTCTTTTTTGACATCACCGCGATGTCGTCTATGTAGACGTGAACATTGCGGCCGATCTGTTCGTGCAGGCAGTTTTGCATATATCGCTGGTATGTTGCCCCTGCATTCTTCAGGCCAAAAGGCATCGTGATGTAGCAGAAAGTCCCGTATGGAGTGGTGAAAGATGTTTTCAGTTGATCCGACTCTCTCATCTTGATTTGGTGGTATCCTGAGTAGGCGTCCAAAAAACAAAGCAGCTCGGAGCCTGCTGTGGAGTCTACGACTTGGTCAATTCTAGGCAGCGCAAAGGGATCCTTTGGGCAGCACTTGTTAACACTGGTATAGTCAATACACATCCTCAGCTCTTTATTCTTCTTTGGAACAAGTACAGGATTTGCCACCCAATCAGTATGTACAACTTCTTTTATGAAATTTGAAGGGGTTACGGTGCAGAAAACAATAATTTTTCTAGCGATCGAAACCGTTACTAGCCAGGATCTATCTATCTAGTACATGCGATAACGGTGGCGGAACGGGTTACATTACCTCCATGTAGACCGATAGCGGGGATTACGCTCCCGCACAAGCGTTGACGATGAAGTCGTACGTAGCCGACCTCGAGGTCGCGGAGAACTTGCCGCGATGTCGGAGTCGATGACGCCGGGGTGTCGACGATGATCTGCGTCGACGGGCGTCGGGCGGAAGAAGGCAGAGCGCCAGCACCGGGGCTGGTGCGCCGGCAGCAGAGGGGGGAGGCGCGGCGGCTGTAGGGGGCGAGACGACGTCGCCCAAGCTCCTCAATAGAGTAGCCTCCGAGCACTCGCAAACATACGGAGCCTAGCGACAACTCCCGGTCATTCAGATCCAGCTGAAATCGCAGGAGTAGATCTTATCTGGAATCCCGCGGAGCAACGGCGCTCTGCGGTATGGCTTAGGTGGAGAGAGACCCCCTTCCTCAGCTCGGCGCGGCTCCGACTTGGGAACCACGAGATCGAGAGAGAAATCGGGAATTAATTGGATTTTCCTATATATTAAATCAATTAATATGCCTTGCTATATAAAGGGGGAAGGGGGTGTGCCAACCCCCTTGGCTCCCCCATGTGGGACTAAAGGAGGAGAGGGGAGGGGGGGGGGGGGGGGTTCGGCCGAACCCCCCATGGGCCCTCCCACTCCTAGTCCGAGTTGGACTAGGAGGCCCAAGCCTTCCCCTTCCTTGTGGGGTGCGGTTTCGCCCTCTTGGGCCCTCTTAGGGCCCATTTAGGTGGGAGCCCCCTTTTTCCTTTATTTAATTAATATTAAATTAATATAAAAATCCCATTAATTCATAATTAATATATTTATATATAATTCAATATCCCATGACTCCGAAACTATTTCGGAACCACCCGAACAACTTTCGGACATTCCCGAAACCATTCCATACCTCCCCGGAACTCCTTCCGGACCACCGGAACTCTTTCCGGATCATTTCTCTCTCTCCAATAAAAACCTATAAAATTCCAGAACCTATCTCCTAGCGTCGCTAAGACCTTAAGTTTGTTACGCTACGGTTCGGGAACACTCCAGACATGGTCGAGACACTCCGCTCACCAATGATCGTCAGGGATACCTGGAAATATATGACGACCCCTGTGCATTCCACGAATATCGTCGTTGAACCATAAATATGATATTCATTCCCTTTGTCTCTGCGATACTACCTTGTCCGAGATATGATCGTAGACACACCGATGCCTTTGCTGTATCTCGTTACCGACGAAGGTTATTAACTCGTCTGCGATATTACATCTCCATGACCTAGTCATAAGCTGCGCAGCTATATAGATGCAATATCACCGAGTGGGCCCAGAGTATCTTTCCATTACAAGAATGAACAAATCCCGCTCTTGATCCTTACGTCTCGATGCTCTTTCGGAATACCCAAGATGGACACCGTTATTGTCATGCTATATAAGACACACCGTTTGATGCTCTCAAAGCACTCCTACGAAGCAACAATAAGTACGGTCTCACGGTCTAAGGAATAAGCTATCATACTCTTATCTATTGCAAATGACAAACATCGTAATACGATCTTATTGCAATACTTTGCGTATGTCCACCACCTTATTCGACTAACAAGATGACCCCATTGTCAACCGACGTCAATGTCCTTGATCAGGAATCTCGATCAACTGTTGCCCAATGGACTAGCTCATATAGAGGCTTGCTACGGACCTGGTTGTCTATGTATCACACGTGTATTAATAATTCCGATTAATACAGTTATAGCATAATAAACAAACCTATTATAAACTTATGAGATAATGCAATAAATACTACTTATTTATTTGCCTCTAGGGAATATCTCCTTCAGTCTCCCACTTGCACTAGAGTACAAATAAACTAGCTGCATTTTACTTTATCAGAATCCCTTATCAAATAAGAATCATTTGATAATGCTTGCTCGTGGAAAAGTGTTACTGCATAATCCATGATTGTACATGCTTTTGCGATTCACTGGCATCAACTTGTTTGATATCATCATGTTGTTTAACAACATATATGCAAATACCGTAACTAAGTGAGACTTCTGCTTCCCAGCGCTTACTCTGATCTAACCAGATAACTGCCCTGAAAAACACACTCAGTCATGCAGAGCCCCTTGTAATAATTACAAACTCGCGATATCTACATACTTTCACATCAATGTAGAAAGCTTGACATTCAAATGCCAATCCCTTAACTAACGCACTTCTACTTCCAGTAAATTCCAAATTTACTTTCATAACTGTTCTTTATTCCAAGAACATCGGTTATATTTCATCGAGCAGATAATATGGTTTCTGTATGATGTCTAATATTACATAATAGACCCACATGTCATACAACCATTACTTTCATGCATCATTACTCTTAATGATCAATTGGATTTCAAAGGACCATCCTTTTGATTCTAATCTGACTCCTCAGATATAATCCAAAACAACTCGACTAACTATTTTAAAATTCCCGTTCTATTTCAAAATAGACACTGACTTTCAAATAGTTTCACAACTTCATCCTTCTTATCTATTCTACTCGTACAATTTCACAATGTGTCATTTACACAAGATGAATTCGGCTCCCACTCAAATTATGTCTCCACTTATTTGAGAACACACGCTCCCACTCAAAAACGTGTCATCCACATATTTGAGTTCCTGAGCTCCCACTGAAAAATATGTTCTTCACATATTTCACCTGAGTGAACTAACTATGACTCCCACTTAAATCGACATTTTGGTCAAACCAAAATCATTGATCTACTATCAATTCGAATTTAATACAAACTACAATATTACATTAATACAAATCCCTCAGACTTCAAGCATGTCTACATAAATGTAGTCAACAAATTTGATCTTGTCCAAGACACATTTCTTGACAAGACATGCTACCGCGTCTTTCTTATAGTCACATTTCTCATATAACACCTTATATGACGATTAAACAATCTTATTCCTCTAATAAGAATTGCAGCAACAATTACTGTCTTAATCCTTTCAAATGCAGCTTTGGATTTCCAGGCTCAAAAAGCCTTTGTTCGTATTCCGATATTTTCTCAACTTTCTTTGTATTCATAAAGTGCACCTTGATCTGTCAACAAGATCTGAAATACTTAATACAGTGCTGTTACCTGACAGCAATATTAAATATAACAACACTTTATTTAGAAGTTTCTTTCATGAAAATATTATGATCTTTATGAAGAGGATTGCAAGCAGAAAACAATTTTCTAGTCTCCCTCACTCTTAATCACTAAACTTTCATTAGCAGACATATACTCTTTGGAACACCTTCCAACATAAGTCTGACACTTTATTTCAAGCTTCTAATTCCAACCATAAACCATAATTCGAAAATTCATATTTTCCTCGGAATTACATAGACAACAAACAGAGTTTTGTTTCTATTTGGTTTTGGAATAGACTCTCATCCTATGTGAGTAATCTACAAAGAACTATTCATGTATACTCCGAATTATCGTATAATCATATACACGTCGACACTACTGTCGATCTCATGAATTCTCGTTGAGAAAAATATCTATTTTCTAAAGTGGACATCGACTATAATGTTTCGAACATATTAGGAGATTCTAAGACAGATTCTGACAGACCACACTTTATTTAAAATAGAGCATGATTATAATTCCCCACATATCACCATATATGATATTATAATATTGTGAAACGAATTTCCACAAGTCTTTTGTGTTGAAACCATAATTCAAAAAATATTGTCCTTTGATCGAATTTTGTGAATACAATATTCACTAATCTTTCTTCTGAAAAACCTTATTTGATCTATTATCAAATTAATTTCAGACTCCATAATTTATCGGGCAAATACTCCTATTTACCAAAATCATGGAAGAATTCGGATCATGCAATAACACCATTGATTAATCATTAAAATGACTCTCAATCAATTTCCTCTAGTATTGCAACTTCAATACTGCATTTCAAACTTAATCAATTTTGGCACTCGAAATACTTAAATGGACCAAAAATATCCATTACTTCTTTCATTGCCTTTATGACTAAATTCGATGGCGTTTGTTCTTTGGACACATAATTTTATCATTCCCGCTATTATAAATGTATATCCTACGCATAATGTAATTGAGATGTGATGCAAATTACTCATAACATGAAACAACTGCTTTGTTTCATAACATAAAACAACTGATGTGTTCTATATGAATAATTATGTCTTGTAACATTCAAGACACCAAACTAGATCACATTCTCACTATTACAAAATGTATTATCAAAAACTATTGATGATAACTAATATGATATCTCGAGGGCGTGAGCACCACTGGCCATGAACTTGCCATCACTCGTGCACTGTCACGTCACCCTTCGCCACATACTTGTGATAATCAGGGACTGTTTCACAAACAGAACAATTATCAAACACTTTTCATCAAGTATGAGAAGAATACATTTATATCTTCGTATATCAAATATACCCATAGCGTCGAAGAACTCTTCTTCGATGGAATCAACTTTTAGAGATTTGAACTTGTTCACAAATGTGAAGAAGCTCACTGTGTCTCTATAGCATATTAACGCACATGCTATTCACAGCTAGGAGGTAAAGCACAATCTCTATTGCACTGGAGTTCGCTATCTAGAAATCGTAGATATTCGTAAGCCTGAAGTAGATGTTACACAACTTCTTCAACTGAGTCTCCAGACAGGTATGCTCCCCATGTGAATGGTCCGGAACTTTCTAAGCTGTCTGAACTGCTCAAGACTCAATTCATCTTTGAAGTGACCTCTGATCGCATCAATCACGACATATGGATCCATGTGTTGAAACAACTTTCAACTCAGGTGCTACGCATACGCTCATGACGATCGTCACTTCCATGAAAATATCATGATGCTTACGGAACTCATCATCTTGCTCCTTGCTATCAGAATCATCTGGTCTAACTCCTAACTAATGTTCTAGCACATATAGGATGTTTGTTGTGTTTGGAGAATGTTTCTAAAACCAATGTGCCAGCTGATGAAGTCGGACCCGTCGGCTTCCAAGGTAGAATCCGAGCTCTTGAAGAAGTAACCGAAGCGTAGTTCCGTAGTCTCCAAATGTGATCGCAAAAGAGGTAAGGTAAAGTTTATAACATATAGGTGAGTTTTAGTTCTATAATCTCATTATCAAATACACACCACACCAAGATTATTATCCCTAAAAATAATAATGGCGATTACACGACCCTCATCCACCACACTACCCCCGATCATCACGGCCGGCAGCACAGCTTCAAAGGTGGACATAACATGTCGATCACAACAACTCTGTGACTCGTGCTCGATCTTTCGATCTTCCCGTGTTCCGAGGCCATATCTCTGAGTATGCTAGGCTCGCCAATCAAACCTTGAAGACCCTGCGCGTGCAACATGGCTGACACCCACTGTATGCGAACGACGAGATGTGTGACACCCGATCATCACGGCCTGCCTCATAACGTAGAACTTTCTTGGTGGTGCGCAACGAGGGAGAACACAATTTTGGTATTTGTTAGGGATCATCCTATTTATGACGCTACCGTTGTATATCTAGCATATAAGCAATCAATAGGATGCACACACAACAACACATAATAATGATGCAATGAAGTGCGATGTGACATGGTCGATGCGCCTGGACCTTCATGGCGCCATGTGCCTGGCCCCCGGCGCCCCGGCATGACTCCGAGTCTACAGAGTCCTCTTTTGCCTCCGACAGTACGAGTAATATCAAAACTTACCGTAACCATGTCACATAAAATAACGCCTCTGCAAAACAAAGTTAGACGCCTCTAGCTTTATTTAGTTTTGCAAGTTTTACGTGGCATATAGGCTTATTCGTAAGAGAATCGCTTCCCTACCTATGAACTTTGTACCACAACGTCGATCGTATAATTGCATGTTTAAGCATCCCTTTCGGGCCCTCCATTGAAAATGCTTTGCCGACTAGAGAGAGAGAAACAGACACCCGCCAGCCACAGATACGGTGCAAGCCGTATGTCAGTAGTGGAACCAGTCTCGCGTAAGCGTACGCGTAAAGTCGGTCCGGGCCGCTTCATCAACTCAATACCGAAGGCATCGCAAGTGCACGCTAGAGGGTAGCAAATATAAGAAAGACGCCCTCATTCAACATGAGTTCTAACCGTACCAGCAGTACTACGCATAGATCGGCTCTGATACCACTGAAGGGGTTACGGTGCAGAAAACAATAATTTTTCTAGCGATCGAAACCCTAACTAGCCAGGATCTATCTATCTAGTACATGCGATAACGGTGGCGGAACGGGTTACATTACCTCCATGTAGACCGATAGCGGGGATTACGCTCCCGCACAAGCGTTGACGATGAAGTCGTACGTAGCCGACCTCGAGGTCGCGGAGAACTTGCCGCGATGTCGGAGTCGATGACGCCGGGGTGTCGACGATGATCTGCGTCGACGGGCGTCGGGCGGAAGAAGGCAGAGCGCCAGCACCGGGGCTGGTGCGCCGGCAGCAGAGGGGGGAGGCGCGGCGGCTGTAGGGGGTGAGACTACGTCGCCCAAGCTCCTCAATAGAGTAGCCTCCGAGCACTCGCAAACATACGGAGCCTAGCGACAACTCCCGGTCATTCAGATCCAGCTGAAATCGCAGGAGTAGATCTTATCTGGAATCCCGCAGAGCAACGGCGCTCTGCGGTATGGCTTAGGTATAGAGAGACCCCCTTCCTCAGCTCGGTGCGGCTCCGACTTGGGAACCACGAGATCGAGAGAGAAATCGGGAATTAATTGGATTTTCCTATATATTAAATCAATTAATATGCCTTGCTATATAAAGGGGGAAGGGGGTGTGCCAACCCCCTTGGCTCCCCCATGTGGGACTAAAGGAGGAGAGGGGAGGGGGGGGGGGGGTTCGGCCGAACCCCCCATGGGCCCTCCCACTCCTAGTCCGAGTTGGACTAGGAGGCCCAAGCCTTCCCCTTCCTTGTGGGGTGCGGTTTCCCCCTCTTGGGCCCTCTTAGGGCCCATTTAGGTGGGAGCCCCCTTTTTCCTTTATTTAATTAATATTAAATTAATATAAAAATCCCATTAATTCATAATTAATATATTTATATATAATTCAATATCCCATGACTCCGAAACTATTTCGGAACCACCCGAACAACTTTCGGACATTCCCGGAACCATTCCATACCTCCCCGGAACTCCTTCCGGACCACCGGAACTCTTTCCGGATCATTTCTCTCTCTCCAATAAAAACCTATAAAATTCCAGAACCTATCTCCTAGCGTCGCTAAGACCTTAAGTTTGTTACGCTACGGTTCGGGAACACTCCAGACATGGTCGAGACACTCCGCTCACCAATGATCGTCAGGGATACCTGGAAATATATGACGACCCCTGTGCATTCCACGAATATCGTCGTTGAACCATAAATATGATATTCATTCCCTTTGTCTCTGCGATACTACCTTGTCCGAGATATGATCGTAGACACACCGATGCCTTTGTCGCCAAGGCTCTGGAGCCAGACGGGCCTTCAGGGTCGCCGCCAGGTGCAGCTTTGCACTTTCCTGACTTAGACTCTAGGTCTCCCCCGCGAGCATCCGCCATGTGGCCGTAGGAATCAGCGGGAGCTTGTTGTTCTAGGGCCTTGCTTACGAAGTGTCTTGCATTGGCCAGCTTTTCTTCCGCCGTGTAAGTGTTGTCGTCCAGGGTATCTAGTGCGGCGGCCGCGTTGAGGACGGGGGTGCAGAAGACAACATCTCCCCTTATGTCCACGCGTTGTGGTGCCGTACGCCAGTCGAACCCGAGATCTTGAGCCGCTGTCGTTGCTTGCGTTGGCGGCTCTTTGCCACGGCGGTTTCTTGATGACCTTTTCTCCTCGAAGAGTTGCCGGCTTGTTTTGGCCGACGTCTTCTCCTGTTCTTTCTCGATTTTCTTCGCAAGGCTCTCAACGTGCTCCTCTCTTTTTCGCAGGAAGTCAGAGTGTGTCGGGGGGCTGCCCCCCGGGTAGGGGCAGATCCCGGTAAGTTATGATGGATAACAGCAGTGCTTGACCTTTTGACAACAGCAAAGGGCACCTCTCCGGAAAGGTTCCCGGGCGTGGGACGCCGAGCAGGTTCCCGGGTGATGGGGTACTCGGATTTACCGGATAGGTATCCCGGGTATGCGCTAACCGGATTGTACGTGTCGATCTCGATCTTAGGCAGAGCAGGTTCCCAATGGCAGGGAAGGAGGTAGCCGGCGAGAGAGCTCCCGGTAGACCGTCAACGGTCTGAAGCACGCTTCCCCGTGTATAGCGGGGGGAAGTACCATTCCGCCTGGCACGGAGGTATGGTCACCTCCCGCCTGACACGGAAGCATGGTCACCTCCCGCCTGGCACGGGAGCACGTCAGCCGGTACGACAAGAGTTGACATGCCTAGTCCGGCAATCCGGAAAAGGCTATCCGGGATGGGCAAGGACATGTCTTGTCTCTGACAAGGGGACAATGATGGTGCAGGACGACGCCTGCCATCCTCAGCGAGATGATGACGCAGGAGCTACACCGGATAGCTCGGCGACTAGGTCGCACTAGCCGGTGACGACATCCCGGCTAGGCATGTCCGGTGGGGTCGAGGCAGATTAGGGTTTCCGGCCCTCCCGGCCGGAACTCTATAAAAGGCGCCATAACTGCTCCTGAGAGACCCCCGACGAACACACAGAGAGACGAACTAGGGCGCACGGGAGAGAGAACAACTTCAGAGCCAAGACTACAGTTGCATCTACTCTTAGAGCAATTACTCCCCTTCACCTCGAGTTCATCTAGTTCTCGGTCTTTCCTCCTTTGGTAGATCTTGTAGCAAGTTGTAGTTCTTGTACCACCAATATAAAGAGGAGAGAGGCAGGAGTAGGGGTGTTACCTCCTCACGAGGGCCCCGAACCTGGGTATATCGTGTGTGTGCTTGGTGCCTTCGTGCATTTGTTTGTATTTGTTAGATCTTCCCCGCTGCGCTTTGTTCTTATTTCGTGTTCTTGGGAGATTCCGGTTTCACCGGGATCCTCCCCACGTGAGTTCTTCAACTCGCTATCCCTCCCCGGATCCACCAACGTCCATCGGCCCCACAAATTAGCCATCCTATGGCATCTGCCGTGACACCACCACGACAGTTGGCGCCCACCGTGGGGCGGAAAGAGGCGTTGGCTGGTGTACACATCCGGACGGGCTCCCCAGTCCGTTTCGACGTTCGGGTTCTCTCTGGTCTGGTCGTAAGACTAGGGGAAATGGACTTTGTCGCCGACAACGCAGGTTGCTTCCGGAACAAACCGTTCCCGGGCAACGGATGTCTTATTGACTTCGGTGGTTTCACCACCTACGTGGCCGCCGAAGTTGTCTGTAGCTACCCGGACCTAGTCCTGGAGGCTGAGGACCCTCCCATGCTCTGCGTAGCTCGGGGTCTGCGTGTCGGTCGTTCCCCGAGTTCCGTCGCAGTAATGATGGTCGGGACCACCGAGGAAGAATACCAGGATGCTGATGGCGATACCGACGGCATCCCTCGTTTGGCCAAACCTCCGCATGAGAAACCTGCGGCCCGAGGTGGTGATCCGGAACCGTCCCAGTCGCGACGCCGACCGGATCCCCTCTCGGGTCTGGTAGCCAAGCTAGCTGTACCTGTGGTGGCCGGAGCGGATACCCAGGCCACTTCGGCAGAGTTAGAAGAGCAGCGGAAGTTGTTACTCGCTGAGGCAAAGGAGATCGCCGAACTCCGTCGCGAGCTCAGCGTTAGCCTCCGGGAGTACAATGCTGCTCACGGATTCACTAAGATAGACTCCCGGGACAAGCGCATCGCAGATCTGCGCAAGAAGGGAAGACTGGTGAATAAAGAGCTGGCTGGTGGAGCCACCACTAGCAACACTGGGAGTCGGATCTCTGCGGGGAAGCCGGTGTACAGCTCGCCGGCAAAAACTCTCAGGGCCGCCGAAGCCGCCATGGCCGAATTGGCGGGATTATCCGGTGAAGCCCTGCGCAAGCAACAAGAGAGGGTCAACGAGCTGGTGATTGAGGCCAACCGGCAGAACCAGGCCTTCAAGAAAAAGAACCCCGGGGCAGGGTCCCAAGTGCACTCGGCCAGACCCAACAGCCGGATGTCGGATGGAGAGGCCTCTTCCCCGCATCCGAGCAGAAGCAAGAGTAAGAGCAAGAGCCGGAGCCGGAGTAGAGGTTCCGGGAGGAACAAGCAGCTGCAAACCTATGACCCGGCGTTTGCCGGTATCCAGCAGGCGGGGCAAGCCGGACAGCATAACCCGGGACGGGCGGGAAGTACCCGTGGGGATGGTAACCTGGGTGTGGGAAATCATAACCCGGTTAGCCGTGGTAATCCACCCCGGAATCCTCCCCATGTACAGGGAAACCCGCAGAGAGACATCATCTCCGCCCCCCGTCGAGCCGAGATCCCCGTACAGGATAGGCTCAACGATGGCAACTCGGGAATGCAGCAGCTCGGATATCAGCCCGACGAGAACCCCTTGGGATCTCGAATAGGAACAAGACAGCTGAACCCGGCGGATCAAAGGTTCCGGTTGGACCGGATTCACCAGTCCGAGATGGTGGAAGAGCAAGGACCTCCGGGACCTGCTTGCTTTGGACCTCGGATCATGCGGGAACCACCTGTTCGGAACTTTCAGCTCAACAGGGGTGCCAAGACCTACGACGGCAGCAAAAAGCCGGAGGACTGGCTGACCGACTATGTAACTGCAGTAAGCATAGCCGGTGGAAACAGACGCTGGGCGGTGCGTTACATACCGCAGATGTTGGAAGGACCTGCCCGAATCTGGTTGAATAACCTAAGGACTGGCAGCATAGACTGCTGGTTAGATTTTGAGGAAGCTTTCATCAGCAACTTCACCAGCACGTACAAGAGACCCAACAGACCTCAGCAACTCGCCATCTGTAGGCAGAGGAGCAACGAGACTGACCGGGAGTACCTTACCCGGTGGAGCAACGTCCGCAACTCTTGCGAAGGAGTGGTGGAGGCGCAGGCCATCTCCTGGTTTGCGCAAGGATGCCGGCATGGATCTATGCTATGGCAGAAACTGCAGAGAAAGATGCCAGCAACTTTGGCGGAAACCATGCGCATCGCCGATACCTATACGCTTGGAGATCCCATGCAACCCCTGGTGGATGTCGGAGACTCCAACAGGAGGAATGCGGGACCTCAGCGTTCCGGATCGAGCAGGAGCCATGATCGCCAAGAGTTCGGTCACAAGAGAAATTTGCCCGAGTACCACCATGCCGCACAGCACGTCGCAGCAGTAACCCGGGAGCAGGAGGATGCCGGCAATAGCCAGCGTCAGAAGACAAGTGGCCCGGCTTGGGGTCAAAGTCAGGAGGTGCAGAAGACTTGGGTGGAGTAGAAGAAGCCCCTGACGTATGAGGAAATGTTGAATAAGCCATGCTGCTACCACACTCTGGAGGCCAACAAGCCCGCAAATCATTCTACTCGGCAGTGCAGCTGGTATCAGCGCACGTTGCAGGAGGGCAGTTCGGGAGGTGTTCGGCCGAATGCTCCGGCATCTCGGCCCAATATTCCGAGACCACCTCCTCCGACATCGGGGGTCAACAATGTCCGACTCCCCCCTCCGCCGAGAGGACCCCCACCTCGCCCAGTAAACACGGTGCACACCCGGAACGACAACGGTAACCAAGGCAGACAGCAGCAGGGTAACTACCGGGAGGCGCACCAGAGTTATGTGGTCTTCGTGACTGAGCCGACAGACCGGAAGAGTGTGCGGCAGCGTGCTCTGGAGGTGAACGCTGTGATCCCGGCCGTGCCCAAATTCTTGCACTGGTCCGAGATGGAGATCACCTGGAGCCGGAAAGATCACCCCCGGGTAATGCCCAAGCCGGGAGCGTATGCCTTGGTGGTGGACCCAACCTTTATTGGACCAAACCTCAACGTCCGCTTCAGCCGGGTTCTAATTGACAATGGCAGTGCCATTAACATCATGTACAAGGACACGATGTCGAAGCTGGGAGTATCCATGAACACCCTACTGCCCACGGAGACAACTTTCCATGGCATTGTACCCGGGGTCTCGTGCTCACCCATGGGAAAAATCTGGGTCGAAGTGCTATTCGGAACTCGGGAGAACTGTCGAACCGAGAGCTTGGAGTTCGAGGTCGTGGACCTCGAGAGCCCATATCATGCACTGATCGGCAGACCGGCCCTCGCCAAGTTCATGATCTCAACACACATAGGCTACCTCAAGATGAAGATGCCGGGACCCAATGGGGTGATCACCATCTCGGGAGATCACAAGCGCTCCATGGAATGTGCCTCAGCGGGGTCCTGCTTAGCGGAGTCCCTAGTGATCGCGGAAGAAAAAAAGAGGATCCAGCAAGTGGTGGCGATGGCCAAAACCTCCCAACTCGGAATGCCCGGGATTGTGAACCCGGAGCAGGGTGCATCATTCCAGCCCCCCAAGGAGACCAAGAAGGTATCCGTGGACCCCAGCAACCCGGAGCGCCAAGTTATCATTGGCAGCAACCTGGACAGCAAATAGGAAGGCGAGCTCGTCGACTTTCTCCATGAGAATCGGGATGCCTTTGCGTGGTCGAGTGACGATCTGCAAGGCGTCCCGAGGGAGTTGGCTGAGCACTCTCTGTTTGTTCGACCGGATGCGAAGCCGGTGAAGCAACCAACTAGGCGCCTCTCGGATGAAAGAAGAGCTGCGGTCATGGAGCACCTGGCTATACTGCTGGCTGCCGGATTCATCATGGAGGTGCTGCACCCGGATTGGATTTCGAATCCGGTCCTGGTGGAAAAGAAGAAAGATGATCCCCTCCTGCTTAAGGTGTGGCGCATGTGCATCGACTTCACCAACCTCAACAAGGCATGTCCGAAAGACCCCTTTCCGCTGCCCCGGATAGATCAAGTGATAGACTCCACTGCCGGAAGTGAGCTTTTAACTTTTCTAGATGCTTATTCTGGTTTCCACCAGATACCTTTGAATCCGGATGATCAATTAAAAACCGCTTTTATTACCCCTTACGGGGCTTATTGCTATCGTGTTATGACTTTCGGATTGAGGAATGCTGGTGCCACGTACCAAAGATGCATGCAGAGATGCTTGCATGACCAGATAGGCCGGAATGCCGAGGTCTATGTCGATGACATAGTCATAAAAACAAAAGAAAAGGCCTCACTGATAGATGATCTGAGGGAAACATTCAAGAACCTAAGGGGATTCCGGATAAGGTTGAACCCGGATAAGTGCACATTTGGCGTTCCGGCAGGAAAGCTACTCGGTTTCCTCATCTCAAGCCGGGGAATCGAGGTCAACCCGGGTAAAATTCGTGCCATCGAGAGCATGAAGTTGCCGGTGCGTCTCAAAGATGTGCAGAAATTTACCGGGTGTCTGGCGTCCCTAAGTCGGTTTGTGAGCCGACTTGGGGAGAAGGCCTTACCTCTGTACCAACTGATGAAGAAGAGCAAAACATTCATTTGGACCCCGCAGGCGGATGCGGCGTTCAACGATTTGAAAAGAATGCTCTCAACAGCACCGGTATTGGCAGCCCCATTGCCCAAGGAACCTATGATGTTGTATATTGCAGCGACCAACCGGGTAGTCAGTGTCGCAATGGTAGTAGAAAGGGAAGAAGGGGACAAGCTGATACAGAGACCGGTGTATTACCTCAGTGAGGTGATCTCGGAATCCAAGCAAAACTACCCGCACTACCAGAAGATGGCATATGGGGTGTACATGGCAGTGACCAAGCTCAAGCACTATTTTCAGGAACACCCGATCACAGTGGTGTGCGAAGCTCCTCTCGCCGAGATCATCGGTTGCAAGGACGCTAGCGGCCGGGTAGCCAAATGGGCCATCCAGTTGTCTCCGTACGCTCCGGCATACGAGAGACGAGATGCCATTAAGTCGCAGGCGCTGCCGGACTTTTTGGTAGACTGGGCCGAGATGCAGTATGAACCTCCGATACCGGATTACAATTTCTGGAGGATGCATTTCGATGGCTCAAAAGCTAAGATCGGATTGGGTGCCGGAGTGGTCCTCACTTCCCCAAAGCAAGAGGTGCTGAAGTATGTGCTGCAGATCCACTTCCGGGCATCCAATAATGTCGCGGAGTATGAGGCTCTGGTTCACGGATTGAACGTCGCCAAGGAAATCGGGATCCGCCGGATAGAGTGTTTCGGGGACTCCGACCTCGTAGTCCAGCAGGTATCGGGAAATTGGGATGCTCTTGATGCAAACATGGCCTTGTACAGGTTTCATGTGCAGAGAATTTCCGGATTTTTTGACGGGTGCGAGTTCAAACATGTACCCAGAGGAGAAAACGAAGCAGCAGATGTCTTGTCCAAACTAGGGTCATCCCGGGATGCCATCCCACCCGGGATAGCCCTGGAACATTTGAGGAAGCCATCTATACAACCATCACCCGAATCGGATTCTATCTTCATCCCCAAGGAGCCTGGTTCAGAAGCAGTACCCATGGAAGTAGATGTCGGGGACATAACATCAAACCCGGGGACTGCCTCCCAGTGCTCAGAGAGGCAAAGACAGATGATGATAGAGGTGATGTCGGCAGAGCCAATGGACATAGACGCTCCCGCGTTCCCGGTGCGACCTGTCCCGGGTTGGGCACAGCCCATTATCGTGTACATCCTGGAGGGAACCCTCCCGGAGAATGAGGTGGAAGCCCGTCAGATAATGCGAAGATCAAAGGCATACACTGTCGTTAACCAAGAGCTGTACAAGAGAAGTGTCACCGAGGTGCTCCAGAGATGCGTGGAACCGGCAAAAGGGCAAGAGATGCTCCTGGAGATACACCAGGGAGAGTGTGGACACCATGCATCATCCCGGGCCCTGGTGGCAAAAGTGTTCCGGCATGGGTTCTACTGGCCCACTGCATTACAGCAGGCAGAGGATATCGTCCGGAAGTGTGGGGGGTGTCAGAGGTTTGCTCACCGGATACACATGCCGGCGTCAGCACTGAAAACAATCCCCATCACTTGGCCATTTGCAGTATGGTGTTTGGACATGGTCGGGCAATTCAAACCGGCAAGGGGCAACATGACACACATACTGGTAATGGTGGATAAGTTTACCAAGTGGATAGAGGTCAAGCCAATCCGGAAATGCGATGGACACACCGCTGTGCAATTCCTGAAAGACATCATCTTGAGATACGGATACCCACACAGCATTATCACAGATAATGGAACAAATTTTGCTGTAGGGGAATTCGCTCGATTTTGTGCTGAGAAGGGAATCCGGCTAGATGTAGCATCAGTCGCACATCCGGAAGCAAATGGACAGGTCGAGAGGGCTAACGCCTTAGTCTTGGCTGGTATCAAAGCTCGCTTGATCGAACCATTGTTGAGGACTCCGGGATGCTGGATAGAGGAATTGCCGGCGGTATTATGGGGTCTCCGGACCACTCCGAATAGATCTACCGGATACACCCCATTTTTCATGGTGTACGGGGAGAGGCAGTACTCCCAACCGACATACAGTATGACTCCCCGAGAGTAACAATGTTCACCGAGACTGAGGCAAAAGAGGCCCGGGAAGATGATGTGGATTTACTCGAAGAGGCAAGAGAATTGGCACTATCTCGGTCGGCAATTTATCAACAGAACCTCCGTCGCTATCATAGCCGGAAAGTACACCCGAGGGTATTCCGGGAGGGAGATTTGGTGCTGAGGCTCATCCAACGCACGACCGGAATGCATAAGTTGTCACCTCCATGGGAGGGACCTTTTGTGATAAGCAGGGCATTGCACAATGATTCTTATTACCTTGTAGATGCACAGGAGGCCAGGAAAGGTGTAATGGACAAATCCGGTGAGGAAACCAAGCGTCCATGGAACGTAGCTCTACTTCGCCCCTTTTTCACGTAAAGGGCTCAGTGTATGTACATCTCGGTTTTTTATTTAATGAAAGTAAGGCACCCCGGGAGGAACCCGGGGACTGCCTGGTTACTTATCTCGTTATTTTTGTCAAGTTTATTTACTGTTTTCTGCCGACATCCCGGGAAGGTACCCGGGGATTGCCGAATAGTTGCCTTATGTTTTGTTGTGTGCATGCCGGGAAAGTTCCGAATCTGACTCTCAAAGTCTAAGTAATGTATGTCATGTGAAATCATCTTGTGACTCGACTGACGAACGCCGAAATGGTAGTCAAGAGCAAAGAGAGGGAAGGTGGGGAACACGAAAATGGTCTCGGGGACTTGGAAAAGGAACTTATTCGGCATGCTTGTGTTTACTTAGTTGTTTTTTATGTCGGGAATTCGGTTAGTCGGAACTCGGGTTGTTTAAGTAGTGTATGTGCCGTATGTGGAGTTTCGTGACTCGACTGTCGAACGCCGAAATGGTAGACAAGAGCAGAAATTACCTAAGTACGGTAAAACATGAAAAGCAATTCGGGAACCAAAAGCTGAGTACATTGACATAAGTTCTTCAAATAAATAGTTCCCGGTGAAACAGAAATAAGTTAAGTGTACGATACATATGGCACCCGGCACCCCGGGGATTTGACGAATTTGTTGCTAAGTTTTTTAAGCAGTGGGGGAGGTAGGCTTCTCGACGGCAACTTCCGGAGCGACGACCTCGGGAGCGACAGCACCGGCAGCAGCGGGAGTAGCTTCACCTTCAGCATCGGCAGCACCACTCGGAACGTCGGGATGCACCTCGGTCTCGGTGGCTTCGGGCACCGGCGAAGATGTTGCGTCCCGGGAGATCACCTTCTCGGACGCAGCACCGGAAGCAGCGCCATCTTCCTCCAGGATTTCTTCTTCCTCATCGTCGGAAGCGGCGTAGTCTTCTTCGGAGTCCTCGGTGTCTGACTCAGATTCGGAAGGAACGGTGCTGGCGGTGAAGGCATGGATGCTGGCCCACTTCGCAATGCGATGCGCCGCTTCTTGCCGCTCCCGGACCTTTGCCGGATCCGTGACCCAAGGCGACACCGTCCGCAGGCGCAGAACCGCTGCCAGGTCGAGACCCTCGTACCAGCTGAGTACTTGGGTCAGGACCTGGTCGGCACCAGCCCGCGCGCCGGAACGCTTCCACGCATGCAGGCGACTCCCGGCACCCAGAAGTGCGCGCGAGAGCTCCGGGATTGTGAGCTTCCCCCGGACGCTCGGCCACAAGGCGCCGTGGACGTGGATCGCCGAGCTGAGGAGCTCCGTCCCGATAGACCGGAGAGGTACTATCCGGGCCTTCAGGGCAGTGAGGTGATCCTCAATGTCCCAGGCGTCCGAGATGGGACCCTTCCCGGCGCGTTTTTCTCGAGCGGCGGCAACAGCCTTGGTGGCGGCTTCGCGGGAGTGCTCGAACTCTCCTTTAAAGAGAAGAGCTGTCAAAACGACTAAGTCACGAGATAAGGAACAGCAGATAAAGGAAATGACGGAAGAGGAGGGTTGTCGGATTACTTACTGTTGAGATCCCGGTTCAGCACAGTAAGCTCGGCGAGCCAAGCGTCGGAACGCGACCGGAGAAGATCCAGCTCGACCTTGGTGTTTTCAGCCCGCGCCAGCGACTGGTCCAGGGTCTCCTTCTGCTTTTTGCTCGCCTCAACGAAGCCCCTCTTCATCTCCGACATGGTAGCCTGGGCCTTGGCAAGCTCACCGTTGAGGCGCGCAATCTCGGCTTGCGCGGTGCCAAGGGCGGCCTTCTGATCCACCGAGATCTGGCGCGCGGCATCCCGCTCTTCCCGGAAGCGCTCCTCGGACTTCTTCGACTGACCGAGTTCAGCGAGAACCCGGTTGAAGATGTCGCGGCGTTTTTGGCTGCATTCCTGAAAGCAAGACGAAGAAGTTAAAGTCAGGAGGGAAAAAGAAGTAAGCAACACGGTTAGGAGGATCTCGGGGACTCGGTCTCCGAGTCCTGGATTTTTTCTCTAAGATTGGAACCTAGTGATCTGCTATTCGGCGGAATCTGGAGCGCTAGGCACCAATCTCGGGGACTAGTGGTGGTGGAAACAAATGTGTTTTGGATAAAAGAAGAAAAATTTACCTCGCTTATTCGGGTCACGTCCAGCGCGGCCACCTGGAGAGCATGCAGGGCTTGAGCGCTGCGGCTCGGACCCGCAGCGTGCAAGTCCCCTGCGGTGTCGGAAGCATCGGCGGCAAGCCAGGCCTTGTTGAAATCATCAACAACCCGGATGCCAGAGCTGCCGGCAGCGCGGGTAGCAGCAAGGTCCCGAGATCCTGAAGATGCAAAAGAGCTGACCGTTGCTCGCAACATCCGCAAAGCGGCGGTAGGGATCTCGGCAGGAGGCGGTGGTAACGGTGAGAACTTACCCGGGCGCGGCACCAACTCCTGGGAAGAAGACGTCGGAGCAGCTGCGGGCGGAGCAGAAGATGTTTTCTGCCCAGAAGTCTTGCCGCGAGACTTGGGAATTGGTTCTGCCGGCCGGGAGGAGGCGGTAGGCTGTTTCTCCGGGATGGCCTTGCGCGCGGCTGGCCGAGAGGCCCCACTCGCCGCAGGTTGCCGGCGAGGGCTAGCGAGCTCCGTCTCCAATCCGGGAACCCGACGCGGGCTATCCGGAAGAGCAACCTCTCCCGAGATGGTCGTAACCGGCACAGTGATCTCGTCGATCACCGGAGGTGCATCCGAGGTCGCGACGCTTGCCGGTGCGGCACCGGTGGCCGTGGATTCATTTCCTCGCGCCGAAGGACGAGGTGAAGGAGAGGCCCGAGACGGGCTAGGAGTCCGGGTTCCCGGAGGAGGAGGAACAGCGGGTGTCGGGAGCTCGAGCGCGTCGCTGAAAGAAAGTGCCTTAGTAAAAAATTATGGTGAGAGCGAAGTCAAGTAACGTGACGCAAGAAAGACATACCCGGAATCCACAAGGGGAGGACCCTTCTGCCGGCGTCGAGTAGGTTTCTCGGTTGTCTTCTTGTTCGGTTTACTCTTCTTGGGGGGGTTGCCGGAAGCTTCAGCCCCCTCGGTGTCGGAAGCGGCGCGCTTCCGGCTCTCGGCACGTTTGGTCCCGGCTGACGGTTTCGGAACTACAGCTGGGGCCCAATTCAGAGGGAGAGCGTCAATAACGTCAAGGATCTCGCAGTCAATCTCATCATCATCCGAGGAAATCAAAACTGTCTCTGGGGTTGAAGGATTACCCGGGGCCTTAACGAAAGGGATGGCGAGATGGTCCTCGCCGTCGGGATCCTCCCTCGGCATCACGGCCGGCTTCGGGAAATCCGGGGTGTAATTCCCGTTGACGTGGATGGCGTCTTCTTCGTGCTGACGCTCGAACAACTGCGCAAACAAGTTAGGTCGTGTCGGTGTCCAGGTGAGCGCATGTACGAAGGCGTAAGCGTGAAAGACTGATATAAGCACCTGGTTAACCGGTCGTTTCCGGGATCCCCCTATGACCCCCCATTGATAATCCTCCTCCATCTCTGTCCGAGCAATAGCTCGGGCGCGACGGACGATCGCCGCGTGGCTAAGCCCGTGGATACTGGTCCGAGTTGGGTCATAGTTCCCGGACATATGGCACATCTTGTGCACTCGGCGTTGGAGGGGGCAGACCCGGCGAACGATGAAGCAGCGCAAGAGGTCATCCCCGGTCATATCCTGGGCGAGCATCTGCAGGACCTCGTGCATAAATCCGATCTCCTCGCTGACGGGAAGGTGCTTCCAGCGACCGAATTCGCGCGGAGGGCCCATGACGAATTCCGGCAAATTAATGAAGTCCGGGGTCGAGGATCCCGGAACATCCCCCAAAGGCTCCCGGTTCTTCACGTAGAAGAAGCTGCGCTGCCATTTCCGGCATGACTCTAATCCCTTGACGATGGGGAATCCGGAGTCCGCGCGAGGGATGATGGTGGCCGCTCCGCAGTCGACCAAGTCCTTCACCTTCTGATTCGGGTTGGGGATGGCCTGTCGGCGGAGGATGAAGTACTTGGCCCAGAGGTCCACAAAGGGCCATATGCCCAGATACGCCTCCGCGTAAGTGATGAAGACAGAAAGCATCATGATGGCGTTGGCGGGAAGGTGGTGAGGTTGCACGCTGTATGTGTCGAGAAAGTCGCGGAAGAAGGGGCTAGCCGGAAGCCCGAACCCGCGCTCAAAATGTGATAGGAATACCACATATTCCCCGGGTTGGGGTTCCGGCGCGACCTCCTCTCCCGGTAGACGGCACTCGACTTCCGGAGGAATCCGGTGAGTCCGATACAGCCAATCAATGTCCGACTGTGTGGTCTCGGATCCATCCCAACATCCCCGGGCGCGCTCTTCAGCCATCTCAGAGAAGTACGCGGAAGTATTCGGGCTATTCTGCAGATGCAGCGGCGGTTAGCCGGAATTAGTCTATCCGAAATGAGGATGTCGGGGCATAAACTGCGGAAAACTATCGGGTTCATGGGAAGCAAGATCTACCATGGCTCGTATAATCAAGACTAAAGGAAGGATAAAGGGATCTTGCTAAACTCGAGTAAGGCACGAGCGAGGATAACC
Source organism: Poa annua (assembly GCA_026929855.1). Taxonomy (NCBI): domain Eukaryota; kingdom Viridiplantae; phylum Streptophyta; class Magnoliopsida; order Poales; family Poaceae; genus Poa; species Poa annua. The sequence continues at coordinate 68,028,264 of CM049431.1, read as the reverse complement.
GATCTGCGTCCTAATGCCACGGTGATCCTTCGCGGTGCGCTTCGTGCGCGCCGCTCGAGTGTGGTCGCCGGCGACGGCGCACCCGTACCCATGCTAGGGCTCAGCCGAAGTCCGGCGGTTATCCTACCGAAGGAATGCAGCGGAGTGAAGAGGAAAGACTCACCGGTGAACGTGAAGACCGACGGCGTGCGAGAAGATCGACGAAGCGCGAGAAGGACGGCGGGGCGCAAGCTCCGGCGAGACGACGTGCGGGCAGCAAGCGCGGCGGCGACGGCGAGTTCGAGACGGTGGAGACGAGGAAGTGCGAAGAAGAAGAAGACCGTTCCGGTCCCCTATTTATGGGGGGGATTCCGGAGCGGTTTCCGTTCTTCCCGCCCACGATTTCCACGATCGTGGGTGGGATCTGTTTGCGCCGCGGGACACGTGGCGCTATCCGGAGCGCTCGATCCGGCCACACCGAGGGCTACACGGCCCCAACGGTTCGTTTCCGGATCAGATGCGGCTCCCTGCGCGGGAACCCAAACGACGCCGTGCGTGCGCAGAGGCACTCGAGTGCGCCTCTGCGCCGACGGGACGTCGGGTGGGCCCAGAGACATTGTCTCGGATTCATCGGGCATTTAATGGTCGAGATTTGCCGAGAGGGGGCTACTCGGTCGCAGGCTTCGCCTCCCGGTTAAGACCATCTCGGTGAAAGGATCTCGGAGAGAGCTAATCTAGGCATGGAATGGAACATTGAGGCCAAGTCTTCTCGGAAGAAAATTCGTTATTAAAGCTGATCCCGCACATCATCCGGAGTCGCTGGGCCGCACCAGCTTCGGGGACTAGTGTCGGGGGGCTGCCCCCCGGGTAGGGGCAGATCCCGGTAAGTTATGATGGATAACAGCAGTGCTTGACCTTTTGACAACAGCAAAGGGCACCTCTCCGGAAAGGTTCCCGGGCGTGGGACGCCGAGCAGGTTCCCGGGTGATGGGGTACTCGGATTTACCGGATAGGTATCCCGGGTATGCGCTAACCGGATTGTACGTGTCGATCTCGATCTTAGGCAGAGCAGGTTCCCAATGGCAGGGAAGGAGGTAGCCGGCGAGAGAGCTCCCGGTAGACCGTCAACGGTCTGAAGCACGCTTCCCCGTGTATAGCGGGGGGAAGTACCATTCCGCCTGGCACGGAGGTATGGTCACCTCCCGCCTGACACGGAAGCATGGTCACCTCCCGCCTGGCACGGGAGCACGTCAGCCGGTACGACAAGAGTTGACATGCCTAGTCCGGCAATCCGGAAAAGGCTATCCGGGATGGGCAAGGACATGTCTTGTCTCTGACAAGGGGACAATGATGGTGCAGGACGACGCCTGCCATCCTCAGCGAGATGATGACGCAGGAGCTACACCGGATAGCTCGGCGACTAGGTCGCACTAGCCGGTGACGACATCCCGGCTAGGCCTGTCCGGTGGGGTCGAGGCAGATTAGGGTTTCCGGCCCTCCCGACCGGAACTCTATAAAAGGCGCCATAACTGCTCCTGAGAGACCCCCGACGAACACACAGAGAGACGAACTAGGGCGCACGGGAGAGAGAACAACTTCAGAGCCAAGACTACAGTTGCATCTACTCTTAGAGCAATTACTCCCCTTCACCTTGAGTTCATCTAGTTCTCGGTCTTTCCTCCTTTGGTAGATCTTGTAGCAAGTTGTAGTTCTTGTACCACCAATATAAAGAGGAGAGAGGCAGGAGTAGGGGTGTTACCTCCTCACGAGGGCCCCGAACCTGGGTATATCGTGTGTGTGCTTGGTGCCTTCGTGCATTTGTTTGTATTTGTTAGATCTTCCCCGCTGCGCTTTGTTCTTATTTCGTGTTCTTGGGAGATTACGGTTTCACCGGGATCCTCCCCGCGTGAGTTCTTCAACTCGCTATCCCTCCCCGGATCCACCAACGTCCATCGGCCCCACAAATTAGCCATCCTATGGCATCTGCCGTGACACCACCACGACAGAGTGCTTAAGCATGTTAAGCCTAAGCTCTTCCACTTCGTCAAGTGGGGTGTCTTTATTCACCGGAGTATTCATGATCTCGTCTACTTCTTTGATGACGGAGAGCAAATCCGTGGGTTTGCTGCTGTCGCCTTTCTCGAGACCAGTTTTCTTCTTTGCGCGCACCTTGTCGGAACTTTCAATGAGTTGACCGGCAGTGGTGTCGCCGGCATCTTCCGCCGGCTTGTTTTGCGCTTCCGAAGCAACTGGGGTTGTCTCGTGACCGACAACAACCATCATAGCCAGCTTGTCAGGCATGTCAGTATCCGTTGTGCCCTCTGAAGGAGCCGGATTACCACTGGAGAAGCGGGTTTTGATCTTCTCTTCGAAGAGACTAGCATCATCATCAGAGTCAGAGTCTACGTTGACTTGAATGGTAGATCTGGATCCGGCATCTGACATTGCATCCTCCTGGAGAGCAGGGAGGATTGACTCAGGATCGTTGTTTTCCGGCTGGGAGTCTGATCCCAGTCCGACAACTCCGACGAAGTGGAAATCAGATTCGGCCGACTCCTCGGAGAAGGCGGATTCAGATCCATGTTGTCGGTCGACTGCTTGGTCGAAGGGTTGGTGGGTGGGGTTGTAGAAACGCGGTAGGCCGTACGCCTCTAGCGTATACCCGATGAAGACGTTGATCCCTCCGATCGGTACGATTGCGCATCCGATAAGTTAGTCGTCCGCCGGGAGCCAGGACTCATCCGAGTTGACGTAGCTGTGGCCGCCATACCTTGTGACGCGACCGACGGCGATCTGCTTGCCCACGCCGCCAAGTGTTCCCGCCTGGAACGTGACGCCAGGAACCTTATGCCCCACGGTGGGCGCCAACTGTCGTGGTATCGGCATAATTGATAGGAGACGGGTGACGAGGTGTTAACTCGACAAGTCCCAGGGTTGTGCACCCCGGGTTGATTGATGGGGAGAGAGATGAGTGCAAGGTGATCACGACGGCTGACAAGCGAGGTTTACCCAGGTTCAGGCTCCCGGAGGATAACACCCTACTCCTGCTTGTCTGGTTATTGATGCGAGTAGCGATTACAATGGCGAGATTGCGATCTCGCTAGGGTTTGTCGTAGTGGTTATCAGCGTGTCCTCTAGGACGGGCAACCCTCCTGGCTTTATAGGTAGCCAGGTCTCGGGTGGTTGGTACAGATACGGTAGGTTACAAGACCTAACCGAGTTGGACTAGGATACCAGATACCCCGAGTGGGCCTTCTGCGGGCCTTTCCATCCTTGGCGCGGCCCAGGTAGCATCATCGTGGGCTACCCGCAAGGTAGCCCCACGTCAGTAGCCCCCGAGTGCTTGGTCGAAGCGTAGAGTCGGACAAAGGACTCCTTCTTCCTGGACGTGCCGTTGGATTGCTTGATCTTGAGCTTGAACTCGAATTTCTTCAGTCGAACCAGCCACTCCCGATGGGAGTAATCTGTGCAGTCGAATTACTTTGTCTTCATCTTCTTTTGAAGCTTGCTTCTACTCAGCCTGTTTTGGCTTACTTGGTGGATGGCTTCGGCTGCTCGAGCTTACTGAGTTGCCACTCGAACGGTTTCTTCGGGTGCTCGGATCACTGGCTGATCCTACCTTGCTGAGTTCAGCTGCGGAGCCTACCACTCGAATAACTTATTCGAGTTTCTTCGGTTGATTTTGGAGCCGTTGGCTTGATGACGTCATCGATGACGATTCGTTGCACGCCTCTGCGCCCGATGGGACGTGACGTGGCGGGCCCCGCCGTCAGAGCTGACCACAGTCCGCAGTTGTCACGTCTTCGAAGTGGGCGCGAAATTTGCGCGGCACGATGATGACGCCTCGGTTCCCGTGCGTAGTGGAGGAAGTTGGCGGCGACGGTTGGTTTCTCCGTGCGACACGTGGACGGCTGGATGCTCTCGTTCGGAGCCATTGCTTGATGGACGGTTGAGATGCCGATCCTCGAGGAATAAGTACTGAGCTTTGGCTTTTGGGATGTCATCTTCTCCAATCCATTCTTGCCTTTCTTCTCCTCTTGCGCTCTGCCATTTCCGCCGCCATCCCGAGCTCCAAGCAATCCGTCCACGCACCCTGCAGCCTAGGCGATGGGCAAGCCAAAGAGCGCCGCTGGCTCCTCCGCCGCCGCTGACGACGCCGGGGTGATGAAGAAACCCGAGGGAGATTGGCAGAGGTCGTCGACGAAGAAGAGAGACGTGGAGCTGCTCCGCGCGCAGGGCCTGCTGCCGCCCGCCGACCAAGTCCAGGTACGAGTCCCTGGCAAGGAGGTCTTCCCCACTCCTCGCGATGGGGAACGTGTTTGCTTCGCGGACTTCATTCCGCGAGGCTTCGGGTTCCCTATGCACGATTTCGTGCGTGATCTCCTGTACGCCTATGGGGTTCAGATCCACGATCTGACCCCCAATGGCGTCTTGAGCATCGCGGGCTTTATCGTGCTCTGCGAGTGCTTCTTGGGTGTCGCGCCCCACTGGGCACTGTGGAAGTCGCTCTTCCTCGTTCGCAAGAACGTGGGGAAGAGTGGGCTGACCTTCCCAGTGGGCGGCTTCGGAATCCAGGTGCGCGGTGATACCGCGTACTTTCATATGAAGAAGTCCGACTCCGTCCAAGGGTGGCGCCGGAGATGGTTCTACGTCCAGTCGAACGACGACGGACTGGACGCATTCGACGGCAAGCGCGAACTGCGGAAGACCGGCGCCTGGGCGCACCCGCTGTCTGTCGTGGAGAAGGAGGCTGTGCGACCCCTGCTGTCCCTGCTGCATGAGCTGACTCAGACCCTTGGGCGTGATGCGGGTGGCGTCTTTCCGATGGCCACCTTCTACCGTTTTCGGGTGCAGCCGCTCAGCGCCCGGCCTCACCCGATGTGGGCCGCCGAAGGCGTCAGCGCCAAGCCGCTGGAGGACGAGGAGGTGGAAGCCAGCGTCAGGTCCATCACCAACCTCCGGGCCGCGGACACGTGAAAAATCAGGTGCCCAATTTCTCCTTACGGGGCCTCGAACCCCGTTCCTGAGGTACGTCTTTTATTGTCTTCTCTCTGACCTTCTTCGACTTGAGTCTACCTTTCTTTCTGATTCGACTTGTGTCTATTTGCTTCAGGGCCGAGATCTTTTCGTCAGCTGTCCTCCCCTCACTGAGAACGGACCCGACGATGAGTCGAGGTTTGTCGAAGAGGATGACGAGGACGAAGAGATTCCCTCCGCGCATTCTCCCCGCGACGAGGTGGAGGAGGAAGACGAGGCGGAGGAACCCGCGAGGAAGAAGCGGAAGCTTCCGAGTCGCGGCGAGTCTGCCACTGTGTCGTCACCTGCCCGGGGCGTGGACGCTGCTGAGGAGGAGGTCGCCGTGACGTCTCCGGGTGCTCGTTTTTCGGGTGGCTGGGAGGAACCTCTGAACGTTCCCCCAGTCAGCTCCGCGGCGCCACGCTCGTTTGCGCGGATGCCTTCGCCTTCCCTTGAGAGCTACGATGACGCCGGCACCCCCAGGTGAGTTCCTTTGTAATGTGTCCATCTAGTTGTACTTTGCAGTTTGACCGTTTTTTGATTCGACTGGTGTTCTTGGTTCTGCTGCAGCCATCGTTCGGACGATATTAGCTCCCCCCTTCGGGACGTGGAGCTCACATCTGCCCCTTCGGCTGACTTGAGGACGCCAGTGGCGGTGGGGAAGGTGCATGCTGAGCCTGCCGGTATTGCATCTTCCAGCCGCGTGCTTCCTTCGACTGCGGAAGACCTTGAACTCCTGGACCACGTAAGTCTTGCATGCTTCTTCTTTGTGTTCTTTGATTTTCATCGGGTGCACGATCAGCGCTCCCGATGGGAGTAGCCCCCGAAGGTGTGGGTGACTAGTGTAGTCGCCCGCAACTTTATTAACTTCTTGCTTTTATTTCAGCCTTACTATCGCCAGCAGCTCGACGCAGCCGCGGCTTATGTTCGCCTGGAGAAAGAGAGGGACCAACTGCGTTCCTCGCTGGACCAGGCTACTGGGCGGGTTGATGAGCTTGAGAAGGCTCTTCGCGAGTCCCAAGAGCGGGAGCTGGCGCGGGTCGCCAAGGAGAAGACTCAAGTTGGTCGTCTCCTTTCGCTAGCCGGCGTACTTGGGGGTGAGTTTCGGCTTGACGCCTACTGAGTCTTTTGCTCTTTTTCTTGATCTGACTTTGAATTTTTGCGCAGAGACTTGCGGTGGAGCTCCTCCCGAAGATGCGTCGAGTGACACGGTTGACCTGGCCACCGCTGTTGGCTTCCTCGACCGGGTATGCGCCTACGCTTCGGACGCGCTGAAGAAGTCTTCGGCCGCGTTGCAGAAGTCGACTGGAGCTCTGGCCGTGGTGCACCAGAGCATCTTCCCGGGTGACCAGCCGCCGGCGACCGTGGACGCCCTGGCTGCGCCGTTTGAGGACGCGACTACCATCGCCGACTTCACGCGGTCGCAGACGGTACGCGGCTCCGAGCTCACCTTCCAGCTCTTATTAGGCCACCAAGTCCCCGGTGACTTCGAGAAGGTCGTCAGCGGTTTTCCTCGCAAACCCGACGGCCGGACCGCGTCGCTGAGTGGCGTGAAGGAGCGCGCCTCGCAGCTGGCTGTGCAGCTTGTGGCACTCTTCGAGAGGGCCCTTGCTAAGGCGACTGAGGCGGCAGCTCGGAAGGGCCGTTCCCGGTCCCAGTCCGCGGCCTTAGAGTAGGCATAGTTGTAGGAATGCGGAAGTCGCCGCGATCTGTATTTGAATTTTATGCCTGTAATGAATATTCCCTGTCGGGTCTTTTGGTCTTCGATAATGATTTTGCTGGTCTTTATTTCTCCTGAGTTGATTTGTGCTTCGCAGTCGCCTGATTGTATTGACTCTGCGTATCCCTGGCAGAGTGCTGCGCGCGATGATGTTCCGCCTTCTCCGGCGGCCGTGCCGAGTGGCGCGGCTTCTTCTTCGGGTGCTCGCCGTCGTCGGGCGGCGCCGGCTCCTCCACGCAGTGCCAACGATCAGCGTATAATCACATTTTTGAAGAACAAGGTGGCGGAGCTTGAGGCGACCCTGAAGAATACGGAGCGGCTGCTACAACGTTCTCAGTCGCATCCCACGGCGGGGTTCTCGCGACGTGAGGACTTTTTGCTTGGGGAGATCGACCTGATCAGCCGACAGCTGCAGGGTATGTATCCTCTTCTTGGCGGCTGCCGACCTTTTGTGGCTTTCCTTCTCGTTCTTAGTTGTATTTTATGTTCGCAGACGTCAATCCCGACTGGGAGGCTGAGCGGGTTCGCGTTGAAGAGCGGGTCACCCGAGAGGCGTCCGGCAACTCGTACGAAGCTCGGCAGTTCTGGGTGAGCCACTCGAGGGGGCGCGTCCTTGCCACCATGCTTGATCGCACGTGGCGCGCTTCTTTTCTTCTGGAGAGCTGCCGGAAGACACTTTGGCACATCAATCGTGTGTACTTCCCGCATAATGCGCAGCCAAACGGGTTGTCTGCTTTGCTGGAGAGGTTCCGCGATGGCGAAGGCTTGAAGGAAGTCATCGACGCCCAACTTGTGGCTGGTGCGAACGCTGCGTTGGCATACGTCCGGATGCACCGGCCTCATCTTCCGCTTGAGCGGGTGCTTGAAGGCCTACCGAGTGATGATGACTCCGACGAGACCCTGGCTGCTGCGCGCCGGATTATCCGGCAGGTTCAGGACCTGAGCGAGCGTCTTGTAGGGCCTCTTGATGCGCCGAACGCTGAACCTGCAGTGTAGAGTAGCTGTCTTCTGGTGTACAGGGTTAGCTATAGGGTGGCAAATGTGCCTGTGTAAGTATGACAATTGATTGAAATACTCTGGAATTGTAAGAGTTAATCTTTTTACTCGAAAGTGAGTGCTTGATTTGGGCTTGCGACCTGTTTGGCGCAGTCGCCTAGAATGCTAGGCGGCGACCTAAGTTTCTCAAGTGTGACCTGCATGCCGCAGTCTCTGATTATATCAGGTGGCGACTTAGGATTTCTGCGACTTGACCTGTATGGCGCAGCCCCCGAGTCGCTCGAGTGATGGCCTAGGATTTTGGCGAAGACCTGTATGGCGCAGCCCCCGGGTAGGTCGGGTGGCGGCCTAGGGTTACAAGTGTTACCTGTTTGGCGCAGCCCCCGAGTATGTCGGGTGGTGACCTAGGATTTGGAACTTGACCTGTGCAGCGCAGCCCCCGAGTAGGTTCGAGTGGCGGCTGAGGATTTTTCTTGGAGGTCCTGTTTGGCGTAGCCCCCGAGTAAAGTCGAGTGGCAGCCTAGGGTTACAAGTGTGACCTGTGTGGCGCAGCCCCCGTGTGTGGCGGGCGGCGCCCTAGGATTTTGAACTTGACCTGTATGGCGCGGCCCCCGAGTCGGTCGGGTGCCGGCCTAGGATTTTTTGGCTTGGTACTTGTACGCCGTAGCCCCCGAGTGAGTTGGGTGGCAGCCTAAGCTTTTATTTCAACCTGTGTGGCGCAGCCCCCGAGTGGTTCGGGTGGCGACCTAGGATTTTTGATCATGCTTGTATGGCGCAGCCCCCGAGTGGTTCGAGTAGCGGCCTAAGCTTTTATTTCAACCTGTGCGGCGCAGCCCTCGAGTATTTCGAGTGGCGACCTAGGATTTTTGATCATGCTTGTATGGCGCAGCCCCCGAGTGGTTCGAGTAGCGGCCTAAGCTTTTATTTCAACCTGTGCGGCGCAGCCCTCGAGTATTTCGAGTGGCGGCCTAGGATTTTTCATCTTTCTCTGAGTAACAGGTAAAGGAGACAGAATTTCATCAAATCACTTTATTGATTCTTGCGAACATGCCGACTCATTAAAACCCTTCCAGTCCCCGCAGGTACCTGGTAAGGGAAAGAGTGCGTCTGAAACCTGCCGCGCTGATTTTCTTGTACAATGGTTGTTTTGAGCTAGGCGTAGAACCGGCGGAGCTGTGCTACGTTCCATGGGTTGCTGCAGTCTGCTCCTGTCTTCGAGTCCTTTAGACGGTAAGCTCCATTGCCTATTGCTTCTGTTACAATATACGGGCCCTCCCATGGGGAGGCGAGCTTGTGCACCTTCTTTTGCTTGAGTCGAAGAACCAGGTCGCCTGCAACGAACGCTCTTGGTCGCAGCCTCCGAGTGTGATAATTGCGCAGGTCTTGCTGGTACACGGCTGATCGTGTTAGGGCGATGTCTCGTGCTTCGTCCAGGGTGTCTCTGCTGTCTTCGAGTGCCTCCTCTGCTTCCGACTCGTCGTAGGTGACTACTCTCGGTGCGTCGAACTTGATGTCGCAGGGGAGGACCGCCTCTGCACCGTACACCATGAAGAATGGAGTGTACTGGGTGGATCTATTCGGCGTTGTTCGCAGACTCCAGAGGACCGATGGAAGCTCTTCCACCCATGCGCCCGCTGCGCGTCTCAGGGGCACGCGCAGTCGTTTCTTGATGCCGCTACAGACTAGGCCATTGGCTTTCTCCACCTGTCCGTTGGACTGCGGGTGCGAGACGGACGCATAGTTGAGTTTGATCCCCTGCTCTGAGCAAAAGTCCTTGAATTCTTCGGCTGTGAAATTCGAGCCGTTGTCTGTGATGATCCCGTTGGGTACCCCAAACCTGAAGATGATTGACCGGATGAAGTTGACCGCTGTGGATGCAGTCGAACTTGTGATGGGCACGGCTTCGATCCACTTTGTGAACTTATCGACTGCGACCAGGAGGTGAGTGTGACCTCCGGGTGAGGATTTCTTCAGTGGGCCCACCATGTCCAGACCCCATTGGGCAAACGGCCAGGCCAACGGTATCGTCTTGAGTTCTGATGCTGGGGCGTGTGGTTTGTTGGCAAATTCCTGGCACCCTGTGCATTTCTTCACCAGCTCCTCGGCGTCCTGCATGGCTGTCAACCAGTAGAACCCGGCGCGTAGCGCCTTGGCCACTAGTGCCCGACTGCTGGCGTGATGCCCGCAGATACCCGCATGGATGTCGAGTAAGATGGCTTGGCCGTCGACTGGATCTATGCACCTTTGCAGGATTCCTGAGATGCTTCTTTTGTAGAGTTCTCCGTTGATGACGGTGAAACTTTTGGAGCGCCTGATGATGCGCTTTGCTTCGACTGGATCTACTGGCAGCTTCTGATGTAATATGTATGCCAGGTATGGCCCTGTCCATGTGGCCTCGATTAGCATGACCTCCATGGGGACCTTTTCTTGGCTCGGCGGGTTGGCATCGCCTTTCTTTGTTTCTGTGCTTGCTGTACCCTGAGTCTTGATGGATCTCTGCATGATGCACTCTAGGAAGACGCCGGGTGGGACTGGTACCCTGTCTGAGCCCATGTTAGCGAGGACGTCGGCTTCCTCGTTGCTTTCACGGCCAATGTGGCGCAGCTCGCAGCCGTCGAAGTTTCCTTCCATCTGATTGTAGAGGTCTCTGTAGGCGATCATGTTGTCGGCGACGGCGTCGCAGGACTTCATGGTTTGCTGTACCACCAGATAGGAGTCACCGTAGATCATGAGGTGCGTGGCGCCGCAGTTTTTGGCCATCCTCATGCCGTGGATCAGGGCCTCGTATTTGGCCTTGGTTGTTGGACGGCTTCGGGAACTCCATCTGTAAGACATACCTGAGCTTGTCGCCTTTGGGGGAGATGAGCACGACTCTTGCCCCGGCTGACTTGAATTTTTTCGAGCCATCAAAGTACATTGTCCATGCGTTGGACAGGTCGGGGATATTTGGTAGTTGGGCTTCTATCCACTCGGTTGTGAATTCTGGGAGAACTTGGGCCTTGATAGACTTCGGGTGAGCATACTTCAACCCCCATGGTCCTAGCTCGACAACCCACTTGGCGACTCGTCCTGTCGCGCGCTAGTTTGTGAGAATGTCTGCTAGTCCAGAGGAGCTTACCACCGTGATCGGGTGCTCGGAGAAGTAGTGGACGACCTTCCTGGAGGTCATGAAGACTCCGTATGCCAGCTTCTGGTAGTGAGGGTAATTCTGTTTGGACAGGGTGAGTACTTCGCTGAGGTAGTAGACGGGCCTCTGTACCGGGTGACTGTGCCCTTCTTCTTCGCGTTCGACTACGAGCACCGTGCTTACCACCCTGTTCGTTGCTGAGACGTATAGGTACAGCGGCTCATTTTCCAGTGGTGCCACGAGGACTGGAGAGGTTGTCAGTGTTTTCTTGAGATGGTCGAATGCGTCCTGCGCCTCTTGTGTCCACTCGAACTTGTCTGCCTTCTTCATCAGTTGGTAAAAAGGTAAGGCTTTCTCTCCCAACTTACTAATGAACCAGCTGAGAGCTGCGACTCGGCCAGCTAATCGTTGCGCCTCCCTGAGCTTGGTTGGTGCTGGCATTGTGAGTATGTCCTGCACCTTCTCGGGGTTTGCTTCGATTCCTCTTGCAGATACAAGGTACCCCAGTAGCTCTCCGGCTGGTACGCCGAACACGCATTTCTCTGGATTGAGCTTGATCTGATATACGTCCAGCGCAGCGAAGACCTTGCGGAGGTCGTCGACTAGGGTATCTTCCTTTCGGGTAGTGACGACAATGTCGTCGACGTAGACTTGGACAATCTGCCCGATTAGCCCCTTGAGGCATGCTTGCATTGTCCGCTGGTAGGTGGCACCTGCGTTCTTTAACCCGAACGGCATCGTCTGGTAGCAAAAGACGCCGACGGGTGTGATGAAGGCTGTCTTCTCCTCGTCCTCGACTTTCAGCCTGATCTGCTGGTAGCCTGAGTAGGCATCCAGAAAAGATAGGCGTTCGCAACCTGCAGTCGAGTCGATGATCTGGTCTATCCGCGGGAGCGGGAAGTGGTCCTTGGGGCAGCATTTGTTGACTGCGGTGAAGTCAACGCACATGCGCAATTTCTTCGTCTTCTTTTTCTCAACTAGAACCGGGTTAGCGACCCAGTCCGAGTCCTTGATCTCTCGGATGAACTTGGCGTGTAGTAGTCTGTCGACTTCCATGGTGATCGCGTCTCGTTTGGGTCCTGAGAAGCGTCGCATGGATTGCTTGACTGGCCTCGCGTCCTTGTGAACTTTTAGAGAGTGCTCGGCGAGTTCCCTGGGTATCCCTGGCATGTAAGAGGGTTGCCATGCAAAGATTTTCCAGTTCTCACGTAGGAACTCGACGAGCGCGCCTTCCTATGCAGGGGTTAGGCTCGATGAGACCTTGACCGTCTTTCCACTGTCAGTCGGATGGACTTGGTGGGTGACAGTGTCGTCATTCGTGTTGAACGCTGCGTCTTTGGCAGGCTTCTTGCGAGCCAGGAAGATGGTCTTGTCGTTGTCGGCTGATATGGCCTTGAAGTGCTCTTCGACGCCGAAGGACTCGGAGATCTTGGCAAACTCGCGGTCGCAGCTGTTGGAGAGCCCAAAGTCACCGCGGACGGTGATCACTCCTTTCGGCCCGGGTAACTTTATCATCAGGTAGGCGTAGTGGGGTACTGCCATGAACCTGGCAAAGCTTGGGCGTCCGAGGATGGCGTGGTATTGTGACTTCCAGTCGACGACCTCAAAGTCTATCGACTCCTTCCTGAAGTGCTCGGGTGTACCGAGGATGACGTCGAGTGTGATTGTTCCCATGGGCGTGATTGCTTGCCCTGGTACTATGCCGTGGAAGGTGGTCTCCGATTCCGGCAATTTCTCTGTCGACCTGTTCATTCGTCTGAGGGTATCGGCGAATATGATGTTGATGCCGCTGCCTCCGTCTAGGAATACCTTCTTGAGGCTGTAGTCGCCGATCAAAGCCTCAATCACGAGTGCGGCGTGCCCGGGTCGGACTACCTCCGCTGGGTGATCTGCCCTGGAAAATGTGATTGGTGTCTCCGACCCGCGCAGGTAGTCTGGTACCGCGCGCGGGCTGTTGATGGCTTGAAGTACTTGGCGTGTGATGATTTTCTGCCTCCTGTTCGACGGGGGTCCCTTCTGGATCATATTCAACTGTCCCCGTGCGGCTGGGTACGCGTCTGCTGCTGCCGACGGACCTTGTTGCTGCTGCTGCGGCTGGGGGAACGCTCATGCCGCCTGCACTTGATTGTTGCTTGCGGGTGCTGCCTGGATGGCTAGTTGTGGTGCCGCTTGTATGGCCTGCACCGGGGCGATGATTTGCTGCATGGCATGGTAGATCTTTCTTGCTTTGCGGCAATCCTTCAACAGGTGGTTTGAACCCCACTTTCCTGTTGCGGTGTTGCGGAACGAGTGATGCTTACAGGGTTGCATCAGTTCCTCTGCTGGGGTCAGCGGGCGCTTCCACTCGCGCTTCTGACTTCCATCATTGTGGTCGATGCTGCTGCTGCCACGGTTGTACTGTCTCGAGCTGGGCTGCCGACTCTGCTCGTATTGTCGGCTGTTGTCACGCTTTTCCTCGCGGGGGGTTTCGTACCCTGCCGCTACTAATTCGATTGAATCGTGGGTGTAACGTGCCTTCTTCTTTTGACGCGCTTCGCGCCAGTTGCTTGTTTCGCCTTCCTTTTTGGGAGAAGTTTCGCGGACATAGTCCTCTCCTTCGGCCCATTGGTTGGCTGTCTTCATGAGTTCTATTGTGGTCTTCGGCTGCAGCCTACCGAATTCCTCCCGGAGGTCGCGGCGAGCGACGCCATGCATGAAAGCGTCCATCACTCGATCCTCTGATACGGGTTCCATGGTATTGCGGAGGAGTGTCCACCTCTGGATGTAAGAGCAAAGCGACTCGTCTTTCCCTTGCTTGCAGGCCTGCAACTCGATGTAGGTCGTCGGCCTGGCGAATGTTCCTGAGAAACTCTTGATGAAGTTATCTTGGAATTCCTCCCATGTCCGGAAAGAATCTTTGGGTTGGCTTGTGAGCCACCCTCGTGCCGAGTCTGTCAGCATGAGCTGGATGTACTGCATGACTGTAGTCGACGTTCCACCTTGACAGGTGCAAGCGATGAGGTAGTCCTCGAGCCATAACTTTGGGTCTTGCTTCCCGTCGTATTTTGGTGTGCCCGCCGTCAACTTGAAGCCTTTAGGCATGCGGGTGTCGCGGATGTTGAAGCTAAAGCATGCTGCGCCACACGGCTCGAAGTCGCGGTCGGCGTGGTCGTTTGCGTGTGCGACGCTAGCCGAACGCTCCTTGCGGTTGCGGTCCACCGTCTTCTGTGTCAGGACGTCACGGAGGTCCTTGACTGCTTGTCGCTGCGCCGCTGGGATGCCCGACGTCGTTGGCTCAGTCGCTCTGTTGCTTGGCCCCTTGGCCGCCAGAGCCTCTTCGATTGCCCTTATGGAGGCAATTTGTTTCTTGTGGAGAAGGGAGCGCGCGTCTCCCTCCGGTTGCTGCGTGAGCCGGAGGTATGTCTCGACTGATATCAGGGCGGCATTCGCCGTCTTCGGGACGGGTATCCCATTCTCATCTTCGGTGACGAAAGACGAATCGAGGTTGCGAGTGAGCCTTGTTCGATCAGCTTCTGCCATGTGGGGGACACGGGCTCTGGTTCGCCATGCTCCCTGGTTCACCTCTGTGGAGGATGTGAAGGAGAGAGCAGCTCGCCTGGCACTCGATGCATCTGCGTCCCTTTTGCGCCTGAGAAGTTCGGCTTTTTCGGCGCGAATTCGTTCGCCTTCCTTGCGTAGCAAGTACTGGACCGCTAGGTGGTCTTCTCGAGGTGCGTCGGGTGGCGGGAAAGTGCCTTCGTCCACATGCTTCATGGCTTGGATCGCCATATCGCGCGTGATGACAAGTTTCGTCTGGTCCGGCATGTCCACCTCTAGTGGGTATGCGGGTTCGTCTTCGTCGTTATGCGGCGCTGTGCCGGCCATGAAGACTTGCTTGGGGTAGGCATGGATTGGAGAGTTGGTGCTGCCGCTGCTGCTTTTGTCACCCGCTTCTTGCTCGGGGTCGAAAATTGCTGCAACGTGGCGCGCGGCGCACCCGCTGTCGCGTCTCTTCGCGATTGTCCAGGTGCTCACGCTTGCCGGGGCGAGTGCGATTGGCTTGGGGTAGACCTGGGATCTCCACGAAGACGAGGGCGCGCGTGACATGGTTGTCGGACGCGGGCCCCTGGTCGGCCGCGCGGGTGCGACGGTGGAGGTGGATCTTGACTTGATCGACCGCACGACCGAGGTTGGTGTAGCGGACTCGATTCGCGCGGTCAAAGCCGAGATTGTCGTTGTAGATGTCCTCTTCGCGGGAGCAGCTGGCGCGACCCCTGCGGGTGCGACAGATGCGATCTTTGCGGGTTCGGCGGTTGCGATCTCCGCGGGTGCGGCAGATGCGATCTCGGCGGGTCCAGCGGGCACGACGGTCGGCGATTTTGGAGACGCCGTCGCGCATAGCGCAGTAGTCGTAGACCTGAGTATACCACGACGATCTATGCAGCAGAATATGGAGCCGAAGGTAATGTGTATACCTTTGTCCAGATCGGCGTACACCGACTGATGAGTTGGCGAGTGGACGACGTACTCGAAGGAGCCGAATCGGATCGACTCCCTGACGGCGGATGCGCCGATCTTCATGGCGGATGGAGCCGGTGCGACCATGATCCTAACACTTGTTGAACTTCCCACAAACGGCGCCAATTGACGAGGTGTTAACTCGACGAGTCCCAGGGTTGTGCACCCCGGGTTGATTGATGGGGAGAGAGATGAGTGCAAGGTGACCACGACGGCTGACAAGCGAGGTTTACCCAGGTTCAGGCTCCCGGAGGATAACACCCTACTCCTGCTTGTCTGGTTATTGATGCGAGTAGCGATTACAATGGCGAGATTGCGATCTCGCTAGGGTTTGTCGTAGTGGTTATCAGCGTGTCCTCTAGGACGGGCAACCCTCCTGGCTTTATAGGTAGCCAGGTCTCGGGTGGTTGGTACAGATACAGTAGGTTACAAGACCTAACCGAGTTGGACTAGGATACCAGATACCCCGAGTGGGCCTTCTGCGGGCCTTTCCATCCTTGGCGCGGCCCAGGTAGCATCATCGTGGGCTACCCGCAAGGTAGCCCCACGTCAACGGGGGTCCTCTAGACTACGTATGGATTGTGGGGAAGAAGGTTGGTATCGTCGAGGACGGGATTGAACACGGCGAGTTTACCCAGCTTCGGATCCCACAGTGGTGGCGAGATCCTACGTGCTGCTATAATTCACTATGAGGCAATAGCCGTGAACAGGTTACAATGTGTATGATGCGTATTGAAGCCTCTCTCTTAAAGGCTCCCTGGTGGCCGGTTTATATAGGCGGCCAGACCCCAGGGTACAAGGCAAGTACTCGTCCGGCAAGTAAACAGAGTCGTAAACCTAGCCGGCTTAGTTGCCGCCTTCCGTCTTGGGCTTGGTGGCTTTGATGGGCTTCGGCCTTTCGCCTTCCTTGGACCGTCCGCCTACTTCCTTGATACGTCAGCTATCTGGGCCGCCCGGCAGGCTTCAGCCTTACCACCCTTGGGCCACCCTGGACTAGCCGGATTAATCCATGTTGGTTACACCCCTAGTTGATATATCCCCAACACGTGTTGGCTTCCCTCTCGCTGTTTCCCACGTTCCTGTGTTCCCGCCCGGGTCGTCATTTCTGCCACCCGCTTCCCGCGCGCATCTGGCTTCGTCTCCGGCACTGTCGGGCGGTCCGCCATAGCAATTGCGCGAGCGGCGCGCGCAAAGGTCCTCCACGTGGACGGGCCCGTAGGGTGGGCGTACACGGAGGAGCTACGGGAGAAGGCCGACGGCCTCGACTTCCTCGACAACGACGAGGATAGCCCAGACCCAGTCGAGTTGGAGAGGGCGGTCCTGGCCTCCTTCGAGACGGCTCGTCATGACCGAGCTGAGCGACAGCTCATGGCACGGAGCGTGTCGCCCAACAGGAGGTCCAGTGCATGTGGCAGCGCCCCCGGATGGATGTCGAGCGCTCGTAAGTACGCTTGGCTTACCGCTGGAGGAAAATACATTTTTAAATATCAAAACTTCCAAAAACAATTCCAGGTGTACCTACAAACATTTTATACCGGCACATAAAATTTAAGAATAATATGAGTGAAAAAGACAACAAAATGTCATTCAAAACTCATTTTATAGCACCAAAAATTGTCTTTTTTATAGACTTTTCATCACGAAACTTTATGCGTGGACATAAAATATCAAGATGAACATCTGAATTTTTTGTTGAATATTTTTTACATCGAAAAATGTAAATATTGTTTTTCTTAATGAGAGTAGATACACCTAAGAGTCCTTTTTTTTCCTAAGCCACGTGATGGGCACACCCAGTGCTACGGTAGTACTGTTCATTAGGTGGGCGCTTTTGTCAGACACATTGTTAAATCATATAACATTTTTGTTAGAGCCCCTCGCAATGGATTACATCTAGAGTTGTTGGTTTGTGCAACAACAAGTTAAAGTCACTGGTTTGTGCAACGGTTACCCAAGATACTGGTTCTTGCAATTCCCTCGGTTAGTTCCGGTTACTTTCTGTTTTTTTCTCTTCTTTTTTATGTTTTTTTTGGTTGTGTCTATTTTTTTTCTTCTTTTCTGTTTTCTTTTTAGGTACTATTTACATTTTCACTGTTTTATTTTTTGTTTTGAATTTCCTATCTAATATTGTTTACATTCGAAAATTGTTTAGTTTAAAAAAACTTCAGTTTTGAAATTGAATTACAAAAAATATCACATTCAAAGTTTCCCAAATTTGTAAGTTTTCATATGTGAAACTTCCAAATTGAATTTTTTTTCATATTCAAAATTTGTTAAAATTTAAAAATAATTTCCGTTCACATGCTTTTTGTGTCTATTTTTTTTAAAAAAAAATCAAAATTAGTTGTCATTCAAACATCTATTTCTTTACTTTTAAAAACTATGCAAATTGTTTTCCTTTATAAACATATTTGTTCACTTTTATAAAAAAATTATAGAGTTTGTTCTGTTAAGATTTTTTAAAAAGTTCAAAACCAGTTTATGTTTAAATGGGTTTTCAAAGATCATTCAAGACCACAATCTGTTCAAATGGATTTTCAAGAATCGTCAGAAGACTACTTTATGTTCAACAACGTTTTAGAGAATCGTTCAACACCACCATATGTTCAAATGGTTTTCGAAATCGTTCAAGACCAAATTATGTTCAACGATGTTTTTAAAAATTGTTCATGACAGGATTATGTTGAAATGGGTTTTTCAAAACTGTTCAAACCATTCATTTTTTAAATGTTCGAGACCAGTTTTTGTTCAAACGGGGTTTCAAAGATCGTTCAAGACCACCATCTGTTGAAACGGTTTTCAAAAATTGTTCAAGACCACTCTCTATTCATATGGGTTTTCAAATATCGTTCATGAACACAATATGTTCAAATGGGTTTAAAAAATCATTCAAGATTCAACAAGTAAAATGTTCAAATGATAAAAATGTTCATATTGAAAATTGGGTTTAAATGTCCATACTTAAAAGTTGTTCAAATAACATAAATGTTCAGGTGATAAAAATGTTCATACTGAAAATTGGGTTTCAATGTCCATACTTAAAAGTTGTTCAAATAACATAAATGTTCATATGATAAAAATGTTCATATTGAAAAATCATTCAAAATAACATAAAATGTTTGTATCTAAATCCGTTAAAACCCAAATTCCATTCATCATGCTTTCCAAATCGTTCAAACCTAGATTCCGTTTAGCTAGTTTTTCAAACTCGTTCAAACTTAGATTCCGTTCATCGATTTATGCAGATCTGTTCAAACCTAGTTTTTGTTCATCGGGTTATCCAAATCGTTCAGACCTATAATTTGTTCATTGTGTTGTCCAAAATGGAGTGCTGTCACAGGCTGTATGTTTTGCTTTGACTACGTACATTTTTTTATAGTGCTTTCAATAGTGAATCATTATTTCAAAAAAATAACACAACCATTTTTTAAAAGATGAAAGGAAGACAGAAAACATTGTAGTAGAACGCAGGAGAATCTGCAAAAAACAGAGAAAAGAAACTCTCAGACGGCTCGAATGAAACGGTCAAACGAAGCAGAAGACTCCGCGTTAGTCAAACTATAACAACAACCGATGAAACAGTAAGGTAAACCGCATAACGCGCGCATGCGCTTTTGATTGCCGAGGCGCATGCATATGACCAAGCTGCCCGGTGCGCGGATTGTAAAATCATTCCACATTTTTCAAAAGTCCATAACTTTCAAACCATGCGGCCGAATCAAAATCGGTTTTCATCATAATGTTTCTTACGGCGTGATCTTTGAAACTAGATCCCATATGAACATATTTTAACATTCATTTTTTGAAAAGCAACTTTAAGGTAAAAACTTGCTTTCACAGAGTATGTTTGCCGATAAATAATATTTTTCTGTGGATTGTAACATTCTATCATAATTCATACAACACCGAGAGGTTGGCAATTCCTTAGATTAAAGACAAGCCCCCTCTTAACATACTTGTTTTTATGTTTATGATAGAGAAACATGTTTCTAGTACAAAGTTACTTTTTCATGTGAATCTATATCACCAAGTGGTTAGTTGCTTTTGAAAATCATGTTTCTACTGCAATGTTGTTTTTCATCCAAATAAGACAAAGTTGGCTGAGACATGTTTTTCTAGTATCGACATTTCCTTTCGCTCATAAACATGAATTAAATGTGATGTTGTTCGGCCCTTATTTTCAATCCAAACTTATAATGCAATAACTTCTATCGGCATGCATAGTACCACATGTTCTAATTTCTAAAAGCAACTTGTACTATAAACTTGCTTTTAAAGAGAAAATCTTTTTCTACTCCGATATTGTTTCTTTTTCAAAAAAGTAATTTATTGGCCGAGACACGTTTTTCTAGCATATACATTTCCCTTTTTCTCATGTTCTGATTTCTAAAAGCAACTTTCATCACAAGAACAAAGTTTGTACAATTGTACTATAAATTTGCCTTTTCTTTTATAGATAATGAATAATATCAAGATGAGTGGGGATATGTTTTCAAATCCAAACAAATGGTCAATTTTTTGGTTTATGAGATACTATCATGCTCATTGGCATGAGACATTCAAAATAATTTCTCATACTTGTATACTCTGATAATTTTTTTTAAAAGCAACTTCTAGATAGAAAAACATGTTTTTACTATGAACTTGCTTTACCATGACAAATAGTTGCTTTTTGAAAAATAAGTATCGAAACATGTCCATGGGGGATCTAGTTTTGTAGATTTGGTCACGATGAGCACTACCGTCAAAACCGATTTTAATTTGGACGCTTGGTTTGAAAGTTATATATATTTTAAAATTTTAGACTATTCTGCCCTTCCACATCAGTGCGTCAGTGTGTGGGGTGAGAGAATCTTTTCTGTTTTTTACGCGTGCGTTAGAGTCCAAACAGTAAAGGAACAAAAAATTGCGAATAAGAAAACGAAATGGGCCAGCCCGTTATCGTAAGCAGAGTGCTGGAGGGGTACTCGGAGTCTACCTGTAACGCGGAAACTAGGCGCGCCCGGCTGGTGCGAGCTCAGGCTACATCGCTCTGGGCCATACGATAGTACCAGGCTTGAATCAACTCCGTATTGGGCCATGATGGTTTGTCTAACAACCTTATTTTTTATAGCCCACAATCAATACTTCGGACTAGCTCCCCTTGATTGTTTTTGAAAAAGAGTATATATATATATATTAATATTACGATATATATCAGTAACATCCAGTCTATATAACAATGCAATAACCTAATAATATTACGGATGCATAGAGTCAAAAAAGAGAATAAGCTATAAAAAATTCAAGCTAACATTAAGAAGGCATATTGGTCTATATTGTTACCGCATTTCTTTTTTAGGTATAAAGTCATGACTCCATTCAATGTAAAGAAAGAATATTTTGCTTATTTAAATTGACCAAACATCACCATCAGATCATCCTTTGTCACCTCCCAAAAAAAGTTGATAGAATTCGGTCGAAAAAACATCAGATGTGCCTTGTTCTTCTTCATTTGAGAAAAGGCTTCCAACACCTCTTTCATCGTGAAATTGGCCGTTAGAAAGTCATTTTCTTTATTTGAAAGTTGCGGTATATCATTGTGATATTTTCTTCCAGTTGAATAGTATTTGGTGCCGATGCACTAAATAAGTTCGTATATTATCCAAACATATATAGACCCCTAGATTGTCTTCTCCAATTATGGTTCCTTCATCTTGCTCAATTTTTTTTACCATTCGCAATTAGGTGAAAATATTTTGTATTATTTCTCCCTTCCTGCACGTGTTTGACTTTTGCTCTTTATGCCCATCTAGTCTCCTCATCTCTACGTAAAGAAGTAACCCGATCATTAGCCTTTCGTAAAGTATCCATTTCGGATGCATTAAGATGCAATGACGCTCATCAATGATTTAAGAAGTCTTTCCTTTTCTTTTTTATATTTCCCAATTTAATTTTTAGCCCATCTTTTCAGACCTTGCTCTATCTGTGCAACATCGACTCATCCCATTCACATCTTTATTTTTAAAGAAAGGATCGGCATCGCATCGCATTCTAACGGCCGGTTACATGCCTACGTGCGTCACTAGTGGCGCAACCTGGAATCGAAATACACTAGTCAGCATTCTCCGTCCACCTCTAACCCCGTGATTTGTTCATGTACTCTTCGGTGAACGCACTTAGCTGATTGCTACTGTATTATACAATGCCAGTTTACCGGCAGCCAAGTGATGTTTTCATCGAAGCGGGAGGGGTCCAAAATCCAGCCCACATGGATGGTGTGGCTCTGCAAGTTGTTGCCGCCGGTGTCAGTTTGTGCACAACTCGATATGAATGGCGGGACAGTTCTCTGCGATCTACTACCTTATCGACTACTGACATAAAACTGCTATGTTTTGGCTGGGCATTATGCTTAGCGGACCACGAAGCTACTAACATTTTGAAACCACAGAAAATACACAAGTGTAGTTGAAATAGCACCATAATGTATGCTAAGAAAAACATGTAAAAAAACGATGCCATGTCCATTATTATACGAAGTACAGATTCGATTTGCCACATAATTCGACGATGAATAATACAGCTTGGACTGAAGCGAAGCCTATTAGTTCTAGTTGGCGTTGGCGACCGGAGCGGAGCCTAAACGAGCCATGAGCTTCTTGGCAAATTCCACTGCCCTGTCCGCGTCCGGCACAACCTCCCTCGCCGCCTCGGTCTCCCCGAAGCGCTCCGCCCAGGTGGCCAAGAGCGGAGTCTTGCCCGCGACGATGACAGTCACGCCGAACATCGTGCGCAGCGCCTCGAACCACAGCAGGTTGCACCCAACCACGAGGTCGAGAAACCCGACGGAGTCGCCGGAGAAGAAAGCCTTCCCGCCGGAGCACTCGGCCAGGGCCACTTCAAGTTGCTCGACCAGGGCGAGTGTTTCGTTCACCTTCTCGGCCCTCCCCTCCTCCGTCGTCGCCTTGAGAATGCCTAGCCAGGCAGGGAACAGCTGCAGGGAAGATAGAGAAACCATGAGTCCTCCGGCCGTCACCCACAGATCAAATGGAAGACCCGAGAAAACAGAGGAGATAGAACACTCACTTTGTCGTCGACGTAGGCGGCCCAGAAGCGAGCGGTGGCGCGCTTGTAAGGGTCTACGGGAAGGATGGAGGAGCCCTCAGTTCCAGCGGGCCAGACCTCGTCGATGTACTGCACGATGATCTGAGACTCGCAGAGCGGGACGCCATTGTGGATGAGCACGGGAACCTTCTTGTGCACCGGGTTGTACTTGAGGAGGAGCTCGCCCTTGTCGAGGACGTCCTGCTCGATGTACTCGTAGCTCACGCCCTTCATGTGCAGCGCCATGCGGACGCGGAGCACGAAGGGGCTCACCAGCAAGCCCAGTAGCTTCAGATCTCCTTCGCCCGCCATTCTCTTGCTCTCCTCGTTCTCTCTGTTACTACTCTCACTTGCTCGGCTGCTCGGGGTATGCGGGGTTCTGGGCGCCGTCTATATATAGAGTAAAAAAGGGTCGACAGTAATATGGGAACGCAGCATAAACGAGCGGCACATATTTCACACCGTATCTTCAGGATATTTTATTGAGTCAGTAATCATCTTCAATTTCATGTCTTCAATTTCGTGGGAAAACAAATCTGTCGGCGGAAATGTACTCACTGGAGGCCATGCATTATTTATTTTTTAGTCCACAATTCTACACTAGAAGTATCTGGTGCGCTTTGCCGTGCTGCATGTGTTTTCTTCTGTGTTATGTTTGGTTATGTGTACGGCATATACACTTTCTATTAAAATATAAGATGTTTGAAGTTGTACTCACTGGAGGCCATGCATTATCTTTAGTCCATGATTTCACACTAGAAACATTTTATATTTTAATACAGAGGGAGTATCCCATAAAGTAGAAGGAAACCCGTGGTTATGTAGTGTAGAAGGATACGCATGGGTTGCAGCTGGTATCTTAGGATATCTCATAAAACACGTGACATTTGAAGTTGACCAAGAAAATAAGTCGCTTACGTATCCCTAGGTCGTGAATTTAACTAATTTAACATAAATTTTATAATATAAAAATGATATCATTAGAAAAATGAAGTCTAAATTTTCTAATGATATACTTTTTATAATATATAAATCATGTTATATTGCTAAAATTAACGACCTAGGGATACGTAAGTGACTTATAAACCGGGACGGAGGGAGTAGCAATCAATTGAATTGATTGGCGAATTTAATTCTATTGTTGTCTAGCACATGATTTAATTTTGCACTTACATAGCATGATGGTTTGAATTTATCATTTGAACAACAAAAAGTATTTGTCGTGTCTCCATGCACGGACACGGACACCGAGAGTACGTGATACCCCTTTTAAAGACTCGACATGGGGCACTAGGAGGCTATAAATTGGCTTGTGGAGACGGTGAAGAAGAACTCTCATACTAGCACGACACTACAAGCAAGATGCGGACACAACGAGCTACCCAAGTTCTGGCTCGTCGGAGGCTAAAAGCGCTACTCCACCATGTCTGAATTGATCTCCCCATAGTTGTGGCTACAAGGTGATTCTCAGGTAAGACACGGGCAAGGTAGTGGCTGGAAGAAGAAGAACAAGAAGAAGAAGAAGAAGAAGAAGAAGAAGAAGAAGATCCTTCCTGGTGAAGATTACCTCTCTTTCTTCTTCTCCTCTTCTCTCTAGCCTAGTGTAGCTTGCGATGTGATCTGGTTTGTCTTCGTCTCAGTGAGCTTGGTCGTCCCTTCATAGACCAGGGGGATGCCACAGGCGTTCACATGAGAGGCACCTACTCTCGGTCTTGGCGGGAAGATCACCAAAAAGTGAAAAAAAGGTAACGGGAGTCGGGAGATGCGTGACAGCATCTCCGTCCTTTGCACGTCATGGATTTGTGAGGTCCAAAAACATGGTGGTTTTTAGGGACATGCACACTCTAAATGTCCCGAGATAACATTACCTCGGTATGATCTTGTCTCTCTATGCTTGGACATCAAGTTATATCTTGACCTCGTCCCTTTGCCCCAGGAGGAGTACAACCCTCCTCGAACGGATGTACGGGTCCAGGTGAACGGGAATCCGGCACCTAGAGTGGGGGGGGGGTGAATAGGTGCTATAACAAATTTTAGCTCTTTTCAAATTTAGGCTCAACACAAAGGTAAATTCTCTAGATATGCAACTACGGTGAATTTATCTAAATGACAATCTAAGCAATAACAAGATAAACAAGCTAACAAGACAAGCAAGTAAGGGAGCAAAGATAAGGGGGACCAAGTGAAGCACGCGGAGACGAAGATGTAATCCCGAGTTCCACCCAAGGGTGTACGTCTCGTTTGGAGAGGTGTGCGCTACCACAACAGGTTAGCCGCAACGCCACAAAGGCTCACCTTCTTCTCCAATGAACACAACCACAAAGGTTGCGAGTCCACCTTCCACTATTGATCCCCTTTTAGGGCGGAGATCGAATCCCTTACAAACGCTTGAGGCACGCACCCATAACTTAATTGGGGGCTCTCAAGATGACCACAAAAGGTCAAGGCAACACCAAGATTACATCAATGGTGAACTAGGTCTTCCCACCGGAAACCCTAGCCAAGAAATCCCCAAGTGAATGGGGAGGAAATGCAAATCCCTTCGGTGAAGATGTAGATCCGGGCCTTCTCCTCAAATCCTCCAAAGATCAACGAATTTGGGTGGAGGGATTGGGAGATCTTGTTGATTTGAGCTTTCAAGAATAGTAGGAGAGAGAAAATATGAGAGCTAACTGTTCTTGAGTGAGTGAGGGGGTATTTATACCCCCTCCCAAAATCTGGCTACCCTCTCTCAAAATCTGGCCGTTGGCTGCCTCGGGGACCCGGAAATTCCGGTATAAGTGACACCCGGAAATTCCGGGTCATCCGGAATATCCGAGTCTGTGAAATATCCGAGTTGAATTTCCGGTTGAGATCAGAACGTCTTTGACATCTTGACTTAGCCAAATTTCTGAGGGTGACTCGGAAATTCCGAGTCAGTGAAATTTCCGAGCTGAATTTCCGGTTGAAGTCAGAACCACTTTGACATCTTGACTTAGCCAAATTTCTTAGGGTGACTCGGAAATTCTGAGTCAGTGAAATTTCCGAGCTAAATTTCCGGTTGAAGTCAGAACGACTTTGACATCTTGACTTAGCCAAATTTCTGAGGGTGACTCGGAAATTCCGAGTCAGTGAAATTTCCGAGCTGAATTTCCGGTTGAAGTCAGAACCACTTTGACATCTTGACTTAGCCAAATTTCTGAGGGTGACTCGGAAATTCCGAGTCAGTGAAATTTCCGAGCTGAATTTCCGGTTTGAGTCAGAACCAGTTCCTGATTTTTCCTTAGCCATTTTTCTGTTAGGTATAGGAGACCCGGAATTTCCGGTCCTGGAAATTTCCGGTTCCAATAATCCGATTCTGGGAAGAATTCCAGAAACTCTTTTTCTCTACATTTAGGCTTTGGGATATGTGATATGCAACTCACACAAACTGAAATACTTAGCAATAGTATTAGTACATCATTGGTATTGTTAACTAACACTCAAAACACTAGGGATTAAGAAATGTTCTTTCAATCTCCCCCTTTTTGGTGTTAGATGACAATACCTTGATTTGCAAAGAAACAAAATGCAATATCATGTTTTTGACAGAAAATGGCTCCCCCTAAACATGTGCATGTAAGCAACACAATATGACAAAGGATAGGAGCAATTTTATAACAACAAACACAAGATATCACATAGGAGAAAGGAGACAAAATGTAAGGTTATGGTAGCATTTGAGACTAGATAGATATTCATTCCTTGTGTATATAGGATATGAAGAGAATACCAACACAATAAATTTGAAGTCTCAACCATAGGATAATGATAGTCATAACATTGTCTCAATACAGATAGTCATCACACATAGAAAATAAAAGAGTTCAACAAATAACCTCAAACAAGATAAATGGACACAAGCGCAAATAAATGGTAAACGCATATGCTTGTGCCCGAACCCTTGCAAATCCCCGAAGTCCTACTAGAGCAACTTCTTCCCCTTTGGCATCTAAACGCCAAAAAGGAAGAGGAGCGATGCTACGTCCCGTGAAGGTCTTCAGTCCGAGGGGGTCTCCTCCTCATCATCATCATTATCATCATCCTCCTCATACTCTGCCTCCTCATCATCATCTTCCTCCTCATCATCATCATTATAATCATGTCCAGTGGTGTACGAGCTGCCGCCAAGGTCATGGTCAATCTGAGTCCACGGAGCCAAAGAACCCTGGTTCCACTGAGCAAAGGTTAGGGGATCAGAGAGTTCTGCAGGAGCAGGAGAGCCAGACGCGTGATGAAGGATCAAGTCTTGCTTGTAGGCCAGCTGACGGCGATCCTTGTAGGCAGTGTATTGCTCCTTGCGAATGTCCACATTCATGCACATGATGTTGCGTTGGAACCAATTCAGCTTCTTTACCTTCGCATGAGTGGCTGGGACATAAGTAGGAGCAGCAGCCCTCCTAGCATCACCCATAAAAGATCCACCCTGAGCTGAGCTAGAAGAAGGCCTAGGAGGGGGCTTGACCACTGTCTTCTTCTCATAAAGTTTCTTGAAGTCATGCGGCTCTATCTTATCATTGCTGAAGTTATAGTCAGAAAACTTGAACTTGATGAGTTTCATGATGTAAGGAGCATAGGGAAAAGTGACCCTGGTGGTCATGGCTTTATACATCTCATTGTAGATGTAATCCATAACATCCACACTCCAGTCTGCATCAGAACCAGGGTCCTCCACAATGCGGTTGGCATGAAGGAGCAAGTTGCATAGAGGGGTCACCACATTGTCGTTGTTGCCACCACTTGGTGCAATGTTCTCACGGAGGATGCGCACAAGAACATCATAAAGTGGAAGCAAGTCTCGAGAATTGCCAGGTGTGGCTCCCTCACCATATAAGTACACGGTCTGCTTCTTGTTGAGCTTGTAAGGGTGGTGCATGCGATAGCCTTGAGGATTGTCACCATCAAACTTGTAGACCAAAACCTTGGCAAACTCCTCAAAGTTAGACTCACAGAAAGATTCACCAGTCATCCACTTCATTGTCTTCTTCGAGTCACCCTTGATCACTAGAGTGGCAAAGAACTGCATCACAAGCTGAGAGTTGTAAGGACAACGAGTGAGCACCAGCCTCTCCAAGCCCATAGTCTTGACAATATGAATAGCTTCAACAAAAGAGGCTTTCTTCTGCAGAGTTGCAAGATCAAACGGATGCATAGGCCGAATGGGCTTCGACAGAGAGAGGTAGAGGTCCACGAGTATGTGCTCTTGCTCTTGACACCAATAGCTGCGATCATCCAGAGTGTTGTCCCTTGGCCTAAGGTACCAATCCCCTTGTCTGAGCTGAGAGTATTCAACAGAGTTCATCTTTGAATACTTCTGACGTTGAGGAATAGGAGCATTCTTCCTTTTCTGGATGGTGGCTTGCTAGCAACAGCTTTCTTCTGCCTTTGAATTGGTGGATTGCTTGAGGAGGCAGGACCCTTACCCTTGTTGACGGGTTCTTGTGAACAGGTGCCCTTGAGGTGTTCCTTGATGCCCCAGCGGACGGACTCCCACTAGAACCTATGAATTTGAGCATAGTGGGTAGCATAAGGTAAGTGCACACAAGTCAGGAGATTATACACACATTAGGTAGGCATTTGATGAATCATATGTAGTTAAACATGAGTTAATCTTAAAACTGCAGTGTTTGGCTCGGAAATTCTGATTCAGACATAACCGGAAATTCCGGGGGACCGGAAATTCCGAGTCAGACTGAGTCGGAAATTCCGACCCAAACAGAAACAGTGCAGATCTGAGATTGACTCGGTCTAAAACTAGATCGATCCAACACAATGCAAAACTAATGTATGTAGATGGCAGGGAATGGTGCTAGGAACAATCTCTACCAAGCAATATTGAAACAAATAACTCCACATCAAGATCCTAGTGCAAGCACAAAAGGAAGAGGAAAAGTGAAGTTACCCTCGTCCATTGAGGCCATTGCTTGGAGGAGTGAGTTCCCGGGGCGGAGGAGGAGCAGATCCGGCTGAGAAAGAGGTTCCCCGGCGGTCGGAGTACTCCGGAGGGATCTTGGAGCAGCAGGGGCGGCGGTTGGAGGAGAGAGAGGTCGGGGGTGGAAGAAGGGCACGAATGAGCCCTTCACCCCGAGCCTGCCCTTATATTTGGACAAACCGCCCGATCGGAATTTCCGGGTGTAACTTACACCGGAAATTCCGAGTCACCGGATATTCCGATTCATAAATGAACCGGATATTCCGACCCGCTGAACTAAAATCCCAGTTTTCAAATGGATGACTTGTGTGCAATAGAGAGAAATGTTTTCAGGGGGAAGTAGGCTTGGGATAGATTTCCAAACTGTCATTGGTACACCATACTCAACTCACAACTACCAAAACGGAACATAAAGCGCCAAGTTGAGTAGGTTTCCCACATGCATGAAAAGGAGGACAAATAGCAACAATAAGCTCCAAATAAAATCAACTCTTCAAAGAGAAGAGGTCGGTGGCCGAGGCTACCATGTAGGAGTGTATGGCATGTTACCGCAAAGATGTATCTTGGGTACATAACCAATACTCGTCGTTTTATCTCATTAGTCATAAGAATGAATATAGAGATAAAAGAACACTTGCAATCGGTATAATGGGGGGAGGGTGAAGGGGTTACGGTGCAGAAAACAATAATTTTTCTAGCGATCGAAACCCTAACTAGCCAGGATCTATCTATCTAGTACATGCGATAACGGTGGCGGAACGGGTTACATTACCTCCATGTAGACCGATAGCGGGGATTACGCTCCCGCACAAGCGTTGACGATGAAGTCGTACGTAGCCGACCTCGAGGTCGCGGAGAACTTGCCGTGTCGGGGGGCTGCCCCCCGGGTAGGGGCAGATCCCGGTAAGTCATAATGGATAACAACAGTGCTTGACCTTTGGCAACAGCGAAGGGCACCCCTTGGTGTGCCGAGAGGGCAGCTGATCCCTTGGACGCAGGGAAAGGCCAAGGGGCCCCGTGGCAGCCGTAAGGGTCATGCCTTGCGACTATAAATAGACATCCCCGACCCTCACATTTGCAGCACGGGCAAGAGCGGATGGTTCCTCTAAGAACTAGCTTCTCGAAGATGTCTTTGCTGGTGGGCTAAGACACCTTCGGGAGGCTAGGCCTAGAGTTACTCATCCTGGCATGAGTTCGGACCTCTCCGGAAAGGATCCCGGGCATGGGACACCGAGGAGGTTCCCGGATGATGGTGTACTCGGCTTTACCGGATAAGTATCCCGGATAGGCACTAACCGGAATGTACATGTTGATCTTGATCTTATGCAGAAGAGGCTCCTCGTGGCAGGAGAGGAGATAGCCGGCAAGAGAGCTCCCGGTAGGCCGTCAACGGTCTAGAGCAGGCTTTCCCGTATATCGCGGGGGGAAGTACCGTTCCGCCTGACACGGAAGCATGGTCACCTCCCGCCTGACACGGGAGCGCGTCAGCCGGTACAATCAGGGTACGACAAGACCTGACATGCCTAGCCCGGCAATCCGGAAAAGGCTATCCGGGATGGGCGAAGGCATGTCCTGTCTCTGACAAGGGGACAATGATGATGCAGGACGGCGCCTGCCGTCCTTAACGAGATGATGACGCGGGGGCTACACCGGATAGTCCGGCGACTAGGTCGCACTAGCCGGTGACGACATCCCGGCTAGGCCTCTCCGGTGGGGCCGAGCCAGATTAGGGTTTCCGGCCCTCCCGGCCGGACCTCTATAAAGGGCGCCATAACTGCTCCTGAGGAGAAAAAACCAACTTCAGAGGCAAGACTATAGTTGCATTTACTCCTAGAGTAGTTACTCCTTTTCACCTTGAGTTCATCTAGTTCTTGATACTTCCTCCTTTGATAGATCGTGTAGCAAGTTGTAGTTCTGGTACCTCCGATATAAAGAGAAGAAAGGCAGGAGTATGGGTGTTACCTCCTCACGAGGGCCCTGAACCTGGGTATATCGTGCGTGTGCTTGGTGCCTTCGTGCATTTGTTTGTATTTGTTAGATCTTCCCCGCTGCGCTTGGTTCTTGTTTCGTGTTCTTGGGAGATTCCGGTTCTACCGGGATCCTCCCCGCGTGAGTTCTTCAACTCGCTACCCCTCCCCGGATCCACCAACGTCCATCGGCCCCACAAATTAGCCATCCTATGGCATCTGCCGTGACACCACCACGACAGTTGGCGCCCACCGTGGGGCAGACAGAGGCGCTGGCTGGTGTACACATCCGGACGGGCTCCCCGGTACGTTTCGATGTTCGGGTTCTCTCTGGCCTAGTCGTAAGACTTGGGGAGATGGACTTCGTCGCCGACAACGCAGGCTGCTTCCGGAACAGACCGTTCCCGGGGAACGGATGCCTTATCGACTTCGGTGGTTTCACCACCTATGTGGCCACCGAGGTTGTCTGTAGCTACCCGGACCTAGTCCTGGAGGCTGATGACCCTCCCATGCTCTGCACAGCTCGGGATCTGCGTACTGATCGCTCCCCGAGTTCCGTCGCTGTGATGATGGTCGGAACCACCGAGGAGGAATACCAGGATGCTGATGGCGATGCCGACGGCGTCCCTCGTTTGGCCAAACCCCCGCAGGAAAGACCTGCGGCCCGAGATGGTGATCCGCAGCCGTCCCGGCCTCGACGCCATCCGGATCCCCTCTCAGGTTTGGTAGCCAAGTTAGCTGTACCCGTGGTTACCGGAGCGGATACCCAGGCCACTTCGGCTGAGTTGGAGGAGCAGCGGAAGTTGCTTCTCGCTGAAGCAAAGGAAATCGCCGAGCTCCGTCGCGAGCTCAGCGTTAGCCTCTGGGAGTACAATGCTGCTCACGGATTCACCAAGATAGACTCCCGGGAGAAGCGCATTGCAGATCTGCGCAAGAAGGGAAGAATGGTGAATGAGGAGCTGGCTGGTGGAGCCACCACTAGCAACACCGGAA
The DNA here is from genome assembly GCA_026929855.1 of Poa annua. NCBI lineage: Eukaryota > Viridiplantae > Streptophyta > Magnoliopsida > Poales > Poaceae > Poa > Poa annua. Next base: position 67,996,936 of record CM049431.1, on the reverse strand, counting down.
GTCGGATCTCTGCGGGGAAGCCGGTGTACAGCTCGCCGGCAAAAACTCTCAGGGCCGCCGAAGCCGCCATGGCCGAGTTAGTGGGGTTATCCGGTGAAGCCCTGCGCAAACAGCAGGAGAGGGTCAACGAGCTGGTGGTTGAGGCCAACCGGCAGAACCAGGCCTTCAAGAAGAAGAACCCCGGAGCAGGGTCACAGGTGCATTCAGCCAGACCCAATAGCCGGATGTCGGATGGAGAGGCCTCTTCCCCGCATCCGAGCAGAAGCAAGAGTAAGAGCAAGAGCCGGAGCCGGAGTAGAGGTTCCGGGAGGAACAAGCAGCTGCAAACCTATGACCCGGCATTTGCCGGTATCCAGCGAGCAGGGCAAGCCGGACAGAACAACCCGGGGCAGGCGGGAAGTACCCGTGGGGATGGTAACCTGGGTCTGGGAAACAATAACCCGGTCGGCCGTGGTAATCCAACCCGGAATCCTCCCCATGTACAGGGAAACCCGCAGAGGGACATCATCTCCGCCCCCCGTCGAGCCGAGATCCCCGTGCAGGATAGGCTCAACGATGGCAACTCGGGGATGCCGCAGCTCGAGTATCAGCCCGACGAGAACCCCTTGGGATCTCGGATAGGAACAAGACAGTTGAACCCGGCAGATGCAAGGTTCCGGCTGGACCGGATTCACCAATCCGAGATGATGGAAGAGCAAGGACCTCCGGGACCTGCTTGCTTTGGACCTCGGATCATGCGGGAACCTCCTGTTCGGAACTTTCAGCTCAACAGGGGTGCCAAGACCTATGACGGCAGCAAGAAGCCGGAGGACTGGCTGACCGACTATGTAACTGCAGTAAGCATAACCGGTGGAAACAGACGATGGGCGGTACGTTATATACCGCAGATGTTGGAAGGACCTGCCCGGATCTGGTTGAACAATCTGAGAGCTGGCAGTATAGAATGCTGGTTGGACTTTGAAGAAGCATTCATCAGCAACTTCACCAGCACGTACAAGAGGCCCAACAGACCTCAGCAGCTCGCCATATGTAGGCAAAGGAGCAATGAGACTGACCGGGAATACCTTACCCGGTGGAGCAATATCCGCAACTCTTGCGAAGGAGTGGTGGAGGCGCAGGCCATCTCCTGGTTTGCGCAAGGATGCCGGCATGGCTCTATGCTATGGCAGAAACTGCAGAGAAAGATGCCAACGACTTTGGCGGAAACCATGCGCATTGCCGATACCTATACGCTTGGAGATCCCATGCAACCCCTGGTGGATGTCCGAGACCCCAATAGGAGGAATACGGGACCTCAGCGCTCAGGACCGAGCAGGAGCCATGATCGCCAAGAGTTCGGCCACAAGAGGAATCAGCCGGAATACCACCACGCCGCGCAGCATGTCGCAGCAGTAACCCGGGAGCAGGAGATAGCCTCCCGGGAGCGGGAGGATGTCGGCAACAACCAGCGTCAAAAGACAAGTGGTCCAACTTGGGGTCAAAGTCAGGAGGTGCAGAAGACCTGGGTGGAGCAGAAGAAGCCCCTGACATATGAAGAGATGTTGAATAAGCCATGCTGCTACCACACCCTGGAGGCCAACAAGCCCGCAAACCACTCTACTCGGCAGTGCAGCTGGTATCAGCGCACGTTGCAGGAGGGCAGCTCGGGAGGTATTCGGCCGAGTGCTCCGGCATCTCGGCCCAATATTCCGAGACCCCCTCCTCCGACATCGGGGGCCAACAATGTCCGACTTTCCCCTCCTCCGAGAGGACCCCCACCTCGCCCAGTGAATGTGGTGCACACCCGGAACGACAACGGCAACCAAGGCGGACAGCAGCAGGGTAACTACCGGGAGGCGCACCAAAGCTATGTGGTCTTCGTAACTGAGCCTACGGACCGGAAGAGTGTGCGGCAGCATGCTCTGGAGGTGAACGCTGTGATCCCGGCAGTGCCCAAATTCTTGCACTGGTCCGAGATGGAGGTCACCTGGAGCCGGAAGGATCACCACCGAGTTATGCCCAAGCCGGGAGCGTATGCTTTGGTGGTGGACCCGACCTTTATCGGACCCAACCTCAACGTCCGCTTCAGCCGGGTTCTGATTGACAATGGCAGTGCCATTAACATCATGTACAAGGACACGATGCTGAAGCTGGGAGTATCCATGAACACCCTACTGCCCACCGAGACAACCTTCCATGGCATTGTGCCCGGGGTCTCTTGCTCGCCCATGGGAAAGATTTGGGTGGAGGTCCTATTCGGAACCCGGGAGAACTGCAGAACCGAGAGCTTGGAGTTCGAGGTCGTGGACCTCGAGAGCCCGTATCACGCTCTGATCGGCAGACCAGCCCTCGCCAAGTTCATGATTTCGACTCACGTGGGCTACCTCAAGATGAAGATGCCGGGACCCAATGGTGTGATCACCATCTCGGGAGATCACAAGCGCTCCATGGAATGTGCCTCGGCGGGATCGTGCTTAGCTGAGTCCCTGGTGATCGCGGAAGAAAAGAAGAGGATCCAGCAGGTAGTGGCAATGGCCAAGACCTCACAACTCGGGATGCCCGGGATGGTGAACCCGGAGCAGGGGGCATCATTTCAACCCCCAAAGGAGACCAAGAAGGTGTCCGTGGACCCCAGCAACCCGGAGCGCCAAGTTATCATTGGCAGCAGTCTGGACAGCAAATAGGAAGGCAAGCTCGTCGACTTCCTCCGTGAGAATCGGGATGCCTTTGCGTGGTCGAGTGACGATCTGCAAGGCGTCCCGAGGGAGTTGGCTGAGCACTCTCTATTTGTTCGACCGGAAGCGAAGCCGGTGAAGCAACCAACTAGGCGCCTCTCGGATGAAAGAAGAGTTGCGGTCATGGAGCATCTGGCTATACTGCTGGCCGCCGGATTCATCATGGAGGTGCTGCACCCGGATTGGATTTCGAATCCGGTCCTGGTTGAGAAGAAGAAAGATGATCCCCTCCTGCTTAAGGTGTGGCGCATGTGCATCGACTTCACCAACCTCAACAAGGCATGCCCGAAAGACCCCTTTCCGCTGCCCCGGATAGATCAAGTGATAGACTCCACTGCCGGGAGTGAGCTTTTAACTTTTCTAGATGCTTATTCTGGTTTCCACCAGATACCTTTGAATCCGGATGATCAATTAAAAACCGCTTTTATTACCCCTTACGGGGCTTATTGCTATCGTGTTATGACTTTCGGATTGAGGAATGCTGGTGCTACGTACCAGAGATGCATGCAGAAATGCTTGCATGACCAGATAGGCCGGAATGCCGAGGTCTACGTCGATGACATAGTCATAAAAACAAAGGAAAAATCCTCACTAATAGATGATCCGAGGGAAACATTTAAAAACTTAAGAAGGTTCCGGATGAAGCTGAATCCGGATAAGTGCACATTTGGTGTTCCGGCCGGAAAGCTACTCGGTTTCCTCATCTCAAGCCGGGGAATCGAGGTCAACCCGGGTAAAATTCGTGCTATAGAGAGCATGAAGTTGCCTGTGCATCTCAAGGATGTGCAGAAGTTTACCGGGTGTCTGGCGTCCCTAAGTCGGTTTGTGAGCCGACTTGGGGAGAAGGCCTTGCCTTTGTACCAGCTGATGAAAAAGAGCAAGACATTTGTCTGGACCCCGCAAGCTGATGCGGCGTTCAACGATCTGAAGAGAATGCTCTCAACCGCACCTGTGTTGGCATCCCCATTACCCAAGGAACCTATGCTGCTGTACATTGCTGCAACCAACCGGGTAGTCAGTGTCGCAATGGTAGTAGAAAGGGAAGAAGGGAGCAAGCTGATACAGAGACCAGTGTATTACCTCAGTGAGGTGATCTCGGAATCCAAGCAGAACTACCCGCACTACCAGAAGATGGCATATGGGGTGTACATGGCAGTGACCAAGCTCAAGCACTATTTTCAGGAACACCCGATCACAGTGGTGTGCGAAGCTCCTCTCGCCGAGATCATCGGTTGCAAGGATGCTAGCGGCCGGGTAGCCAAATGGGCCATCCAGTTGTCTCCGTACGCTCCGGCATACGAGAGACGAGATGCCATCAAGTCGCAGGCGCTGCCGGACTTTTTGGTAGACTGGGCCGAGATGCAGTATGAACCTCCGATACCGGATTACAATTTCTGGAGGATGCATTTCGATGGCTCAAAAGCTAAGATCGGATTAGGTGCCGGAGTGGTTCTCACCTCCCCGAAGCAAGATGTACCGAAGTATGTGCTGCAGATCCATTTTCGGGCATCCAATAATGTCGCGGAGTATGAGGCTTTGGTTCACGGGTTAAATGTCGCCAAGGAAATCGGCGTCCGCCGGATAGAGTGTTTCGGTGACTCCGACCTCGTGGTGCAACAGGTGTCGGGGAATTGGGATGCCCTAGATGCAAACATGGCCTTATACAGGTTTCATGTGCAGAAAATTTCCGGATTTTTTGACGGATGCGAGTTCAAACATGTACCCAGAGGAGAAAACGAAGCAGCGGACGTCTTGTCCAAACTAGGGTCATCCCGGTATGCCATCCCACCCGGAATAGCCCTGGAACATTTGAGGAAGCCGTCTATACAACCATCACCCGAGTCGGATTCTATCTTCATCCCCAAGGAACCTGGTTCGGAAGCGGTACCCATGGAAGTAGATGTCGGGAGCGTAACATCGAACCCGGGGAATGCCTCCCAGTGCTCAGAGAGGCAAAGACAGATGATGATAGAGGTGATGTCGGCAGAACCAATGAACATAGACGCTCCAGCATTCCCGGTGCGATCTGTCCCGGGTTGGGCACATCCCATTGTGGTGTACATCTTGGAAGGAACCCTCCCGGAGAATGAGGTGGAAGCCCGTCAGATAATGCGAAGGTCAAAGGCATACACTGTCATTAACCAAGAACTATACAAGAGAAGTGTCACCGAGGTGCTCCAGAGATGCGTGGAACCGGCAGAAGGGCAAGGGATGCTCCTGGAAATACACCAGGGAGAGTGTGGACACCATGCATCATCCCGGGCCCTAGTCGCAAAAGTGTTCCGGCATGGGTTCTACTGGCCCACTGCATTGCAGCAAGCTGAAGATATTGTCCGGAAGTGTGGAGGATGCCAGAGGTTTGCTCACCGGATACACATGCCGGCGTCAGCACTGAAAACAATCCCCATCACTTGGCCATTTGCAGTATGGTGTTTGGACATGGTCGGGCAATTCAAACCGGCAAAGGGCAACATGACACATATACTGGTAATGGTGGACAAATTTACCAAATGGATAGAGGTCAAGCCAATCCGGAAGTGCGATGGGCACACCGCTGTGCAATTCCTGAAAGACATCATCTTGAGATACGGATACCCACACAGCATTATCACAGATAATGGAACAAACTTTGCTGTGGGGGAATTCGCTCGATTTTGTGCTGAGAAGGGAATCCGGCTAGATGTAGCATCAGTCGCACATCCGGAAGCAAATGGGCAAGTCGAAAGGGCTAACGCCTTAGTCTTGGCTGGTATCAAAGCTCGCTTGATCGAACCATTGTTGAGAACTCCGGGATGTTGGATAGAGGAGTTACCGGCGGTATTATGGGGTCTCCGGACTACACCGAATAGATCTACCGGATACACCCCATTCTTCATGGTATATGGAGCTGAGGCAGTACTCCCAACCGACATACAGTATGACTCTCCGAGAGTAACAATGTTCACCGAAACTGAAGCAAAGGAGGCCCGAGAAGATGATGTTGATTTACTCGAAGAGGCCAGAGAATTGGCACTATCTCGATCTGCAATTTATCAACAGAACCTCCGTCGCTATCATAGCCGGAAAGTACACCCGAGGGTGTTCTGGGAGGGAGATCTGGTGCTGAGGCTCATCCAACGCACGGCCGGAATGCATAAGTTGTCACCTCCATGGGAGGGACCTTTTGTGATAAGCAGGGCATTGCACAATGATTCTTATTACCTTGTAGATGCACAGGAGGCTAGGAAAGGTGTAATGGACAAATCCGGGGAGGAAACCAAGCGTCCATGGAATGTAGCTCTACTTCGCCCCTTTTACACGTAAAAGGTTCAGTGTATGTTGTATCTCAATTTTTCAGTATTAAGGAAAGAAGGGCACCCCGGGAGGAACCCGGGGACTGCCTGGTTATGAGCTTGTTTTGTTATTTTTGTCAAATTCATTTACTGTTTTCTACCGACATCCCGGGAAGGAACCCGGGGACTGCCGGATAGATGTCTTATGTTTTGTTGTGTGCATGCCGGGAAAGTTCCGAGTCCGATTCTCAAAGTCTAAGTAATGTCTGTCATGTGAAATCATCTTGTGACTCGACTGACGAACGCCGAAATGGTAGTCAAGAGCAAAGAGAGGGAAGGTGGGGAACACGAAAATGGTCTCGGGGACTTGGAAAAAGGAACTTATCCGGCATGCTTGTTTTTACTTAGTTGTTTTTTATGTCGGGAATTCGGTTAGTAGGAACTCGGGTTGTTTAAGTAATGTATGTGCCGTATGTGGAGTTTTGTGACTCGACTGTCGAACGCCGAAATGGTAGACAAGAGCAGAAATTACCTAAGTACGGTAAAACATGAAAAGCAATTCGGGAACCAAAAGCTGAGTACATTGACATAAGTTCTTCAAGTAAATAATTCAAGGCAAAGCAGAAATAAATTAAGTGTACGATACATATGGCACCCGGCATCCCGGGGATTTAACGAGTTTGCTGCTAAGTGTTTTAAGCGGTGGTTGAAGTAGGCTTCTCGACGGCGACTTCCGGAGCGACGACCTCGGGAGCGACGACCTCGGGAGCAGCAGCGCCGGCAGCAGCAGGAGTAGCTTCACCTTCGGCATCGGCAGCACCACTCGGGACGTCGGGATGCACCTCAGTCTCGGTGACCTCGGGTACCGGCAAAGATGTTGCATCCCGGGAAGCCACCTTCTCGGGCGCAGCGCCGGAAGCAGCGTCATCTTCCTCCAGGATCTCTTCCTCCCCATCGCCGGAAGCGGCATCATCCTCTTCGGAACCCTCGTCATCTGACTCCGACTCGGAAGGGACAGTGCTGGCGGTGAAGGCGCGGATGCTGGCCCACTTCGCAATGCGGTGCGCCGCCTCTTGCCGCTGCTGGATCTTTGCTGGGTCTTTAACCCAAGGCGACACCGTCCGCAGGCGCAGGATCACTGCCAAGTCAAGACCCTCGTACCAGCTGAGTACTTGGGTCAAGACTTGATCCGCACCAGCTCGGGCACCGGAGCGCTTCCAGGTGTGGATGCGGCTCCCGCCACCCAGAAGCGCGCGTGAGAGCTCCGGGATCGAGAGCTTCCCGCGGAGGCTCGGCCACAAGGCGCCGTGGACGTGGATCGCCGCGCTAAGGAGCTCCGTCCCGATAGACCGGAGAGGTACTATCCGGGCCTTCAGGGCAGTGAGGTGATCCTCAATGTCCCAGGCGTCCGAGATGGGACCCTTCCCGGCACGCTTCTCTCGAGCGGCGGCAACAGCTTTGGCGGCGGCTTCGCGGGAGTGCTCGAACTCTCCTTTAAAAAGAAGAGCTGTCAAAACGACTAAGTCACAAGAAGAGGAACATCAAATAAAGGAAATAACGGAAGAGGAGGGTTGTCGGATTACTCACTGTTGAGATCCCGGTTCAGCACGGTGAGCTCGGCAAGCCAAGCATCAGATCGCGACCGGAGAAGACCCAGCTCGGTCTCGGAGTTATCCGCCCGCGCCAGCGACTGGTCCAGGGTCTCCTTCTGCTTTTTGCTCGCCTCGACGAAGCCCTTCTTCATCTCCGACATGGTAGCCTGGGCCTTGGCGAGCTCGCCGTTGAGGCGCGCAATCTCGGCTTGCGCGGTGCCAAGGGCGGCCTTCTGATCCACCGAGATCTGGCGCGCGGCATCCCGCTCCTCCCGGAAGCGCTCCTCGGACTTCTTCGACTGACCAAGTTCAGCGAGAACCCGGTTGAAGATGTTGCGGCGTTGTTGGCTGCACTCCTGATAGCAAGACGAAAAAGGCAAAGTCAGTATGGAAAAAGAAGTAAAGAACCCGGTTGGGAGGATCTCGGGGACTCAGTGTCCGAGTCCTGGATTTTTTCTCTAAGATTGGAACCTAGTGATCTGCTATTCGGTGGAATCTGGAGCACTAAGCACCAATCTCGGGGACTAGTGGTGATGAAGCAATTTTTTAACCAACCTACCCGGTTGGGAGGATCTCGGGGACTCGGTGTCCAAGTCCTGGATTTTTTCTCTAAGATTGGAACCTAGTGATCTGCTATTCGGTGGAATCTGGAGCACTAAGCACCAATCTCGGGGACTAGTGGTGATGAAGCAATTTTTTAACCACCCTACCCGGTTGGGAGGATCTCGGGGACTCGGTGTACGAGTCCTGAATTTCTCTCTAAGATTGGAACCTAGTGATCTGCTATTCGGTGGAATCTAGAGCACTAGGCACCAATCTCGCGGACTAGTGGTGGTGGAAAGAAGTGTGTGTTGGATAAAAGAAGAAAAATTTACCTCGCTTATTCGGGTGACGTCCAGCGCGGCCACCTGGAGAGCATGCAGGGCTTGAGCGCTGCGGCTCGGACCCGCAGCGTGCAAGTCCCCTGCAGTCTCGGAAGCATCGGCGGCAAGCCAGGCCTTGTTGAAATCATCAACAACCCGGATGCCGGAGCTGCCGGCAGCGCGGGTAGCAGCAAGGTCCCGAGATCCTGAAGATGCAAAGGAGCTGACCGTTGCTCGCAACATCCGCAAAGCGGCAGTAGGGATCTCGGCAGGAGGTGGTGGTAACGGTGAGAACTTACCCGGGCGCGGCACCAACTCCTGGGAAGAAGATGTCGGAGCAGCTGCGGGCGGAGCAGAAGATGTTTTCTGCCCAGAAGTCTTGCCGCGGGACTTGGGAATTTGTTCTGCAGGCCCGGAGGAGGCGGTAGGCCGTTTCTCCGGGATGGCCTTGGGCGCAGCTGTCCGAGAGACCCCACTCGCCGCAGGTTGCCGGCGAGGGCTAGCGAGCTCTGCCTCCAGTCCGGGAACCCGACGCGGGCTATCCGGAAGAGCAATATCTCCCGGGGTGGTCGTAGCCGGCATCGCGATCTCGTCAATCACCGGAGGTGCATCCGAGGTCGCGGCGCTTGCCGGTGCGGCACCAGAGGCGGTGGATTCATTTCCTCGGGCGGAAGGGCGAAGAGGTGAAGGAGAGGCCCGAGCCGGGCTGGGAGTCCGAGTTCCCGGAGGAGGAGGAACAGCGGGTGTCGGGAGCTCGAGCGCATCACTGAAAGAAAGTATCTTAGTAAAAGTTGTCGAGAAAGCAGTCAAGTAATATGAAGCAAGGAAGACCTACCCGGAGTCCACAAGGGGAGGACCCCTCTGCCGGCGTCGAGGAGGCTTCTCGGTTGTCTTCTTGCTCAGTTTACCCTTCTTGGGGGGGTTGCCGGAGGCTTCAGCACCATCGGTGTCGGAAGCCGCGCGCTTCCGGCTCTCGGCACGTCTGGTCCCGGCTGACGGTTTCGGAACCACGGCTGGGGCCCAATTCAGAGGGAGAGCGTCAATAACGTCAAGGATCTCGCAGTCAATCTCATCGTCATCCGAGGAAATGGAAACTGTTTCTGGGGTTGAAGGATTACCCGGGGCCTTAACGAATGGGATGGCGAGATGGTCCTCACCGTCGAGATCCTCTCTCGGCATCACGTCCGGTTTCGGGAAATCCGGGGCGTAGTTCCCGTTGACGTGGATGGCGTCTTCTTCGTGCTGACGCTCGAACAACTGCGCAAACAAGTTAGGTCGTATCGGTGTCCAGGTGAGCGCATGTACGAAGGCTTAGGCGTGAAATACTGATATAAGCACCTGGTCAACCGGTCGTTTCCGGGATCCCCCTATGACCCCCCATTCGTAATCCTCCTCCATCTCCGTCCGAGCAATAGCTCGGGCACGACGGACGATCGCCGAGTGGCTTAGCCTATGGATACTGGTCCGGGTGGGGTCATAGTTCCCGGACATATGACACATTTTGTGCAGTCGGTGTTGGAGGGGGCAGACCCGGCGAACAATAAAGCAGCGCAAGAGGTCGTCCCCGGTCATATCCTGGGCGAGCACCTGCAGGACATCGTGCATGTATCCGATCTCCTCGCTGACGGGAAGATGCTTCCAGCGACCGAATTCGCGCGGAGGACCCATGACGAATTCCGGCAGATTAATGAAATCCGGGGTCGAGGATCCCGGACCATCCCCCAAAAACTCCCGGTTCTTCACGTAGAAGAAGCTGCGCTGCCATTTCCGGCAAGACTCTAATCCCTTGACGATGGGGAATCCGGAGTCCGCGCGAGGGATGACGGTGGCCGCTCCGCAGTCGACCAAGTCTTTCACCTTCTGATCCGGATTGGGGATGGCTTGTCGGCGGAGGATAAAGTACTTGGCCCAGAGATCCACAAAGGGCCATATGCCGAGATACGCCTCCGCGTAAGTGATGAAGACAGAAAGCATCATGATGGCGTTGGCGGGAAGGTGGTGAGGTTGCACGCTGTACGTGTCGAGGAAGTCGCGGAAGAAGGGGCTAGCCGGAAGCCCAAACCCGCGCTCAAAATGCGATAGGAATACCACATATTCCCCGGGTTGGGGTTCCGGCGCAACCTCCTCTCCCGGTAGACGGCTCTCGACTTCCGGAGGAATCCGGTGAGTCCGATACAGCCAATCAGTATCCGACTGTGTGGTCTCGGATCCGTCCCAACACCCCCGGGTGCGCTCTTCACCCATCTCGGAGAAGTACGCGGAAGTATTCGGGCTATTCTGCAGATGCAGTGGCGGTTAGTCGGAGTTAGTCTACCCGAAATGAGGATGTCGGGACATAAACTGCTGAAAGCTACCGAGTTCAAGCGAAGCAAGATCTACCGTGGGTCAAATAATCAAAACTAAACGGAGGGAAAAAGACTCGCGCCAGACTAAGGCGAGGCACAAATGCGGGTGACAAATATACGTCCTAATGCCACGGTGGTTCTTCGCCGTGCACTTCGAGCGCGCCGCTCGGATGTGGTCACCGGCGGCGGCGCAACCGTGCTCGTGCTAGGGCACAACCGGAGTCCGGCGGTTATCCTACCGAAGAAATGCATCGGAGTGGAGAGGGAAAACTCACCAGTGAGCGAAGAAGATCGACGGCGTGCGAGAAGATCGACGACGTGCGAGAAGGACGGCGAGGCGCGAGCTCTGGCGAGACGGCGTACGGGCAGCAAGCGCAGCGGCGGCGGCGAGCTCGAGACGGTGGGGAAGAGGAAGTGCGAAGAAGAATAAGGAGACCGTTCCGGTCCCCTATTTATGGGGAGGATTCCGGAGCGGTTCCCGTTTTTCCCGCCCACGATCTCCACGATCGTGGGTGGGATCTGTTTTGTGCCGTGGGCCACGTGGCGCTATCCGGAACGCTCGATCCGGCCACACCGAGGGCTACACGGCCCCAATGGTTCGATTCCGGATCGGATGCGGCTGCCCGGCGCGGGAACCCAAGCGGCACCGTGCGTGCGCAGAGGCACTCGAGTGCTTCTCTGCGCAGACGGGACGTCGGGTGGGCCCTGGCTCGCTGTCTCGAAGGCATCGGGAGATTAACGGTCAAGATTTCCTGAGATGGTATTACTCGGTCGCAGGCTTCGCCTCCCGGTTAAGGTCATCTCGGTGAGAAGATATCGGAAAGAATTGATCTAGGCATGGAATGAAAGATTGATGTCCTGTCTTCTCGGAAGGAAGTTTATTACTAAAAGCTGATCCCGCACATCATCCGGGGTCGCTGTGCCGCACCAGCTTCGGGGACTAGTGTCGGGGGGCTGCCCCCCGGGTAGGGGCAGATCCCGGTAAGTCATAATGGATAACAACAGTGCTTGACCTTTGGCAACAGCGAAGGGCACCCCTTGGTGTGCCGAGAGGGCAGCTGATCCCTTGGACGCAGGGAAAGGCCAAGGGGCCCCGTGGCAGCCGTAAGGGTCATGCCTTGCGACTATAAATAGACATCCCCGACCCTCACATTTGCAGCACGGGCAAGAGCGGATGGTTCCTCTAAGAACTAGCTTCTCGAAGATGTCTTTGCTGGTGGGCTAAGACACCTTCGGGAGGCTAGGCCTAGAGTTACTCATCCTGGCATGAGTTCGGACCTCTCCGGAAAGGATCCCGGGCATGGGACACCGAGGAGGTTCCCGGATGACGGTGTACTCGGCTTTACCGGATAAGTATCCCGGATAGGCACTAACCGGAATGTACATGTTGATCTTGATCTTATGCAGAAGAGGCTCCCCGTGGCAGGAGAGGAGATAGCCGGCAAGAGAGCTCCCGGTAGGCCGTCAACGGTCTAGAGCAGGCTTTCCCGTATATCGCGGGGGGAAGTACCGTTCCGCCTGACACGGAAGCATGGTCACCTCCCGCCTGACACGGGAGCGCGTCAGCCGGTACGATCGGGGTACGACAAGATCTGACATGCCTAGCCCGGCAATCCGGAAAAGGCTATCCGGGATGGGCGAAGGCATGTCCTGTCTCTGACAAGGGGACAATGATGATGCAGGACGGCGCCTGCCGTCCTTAACGAGATGATGACGCGGGGGCTACACCGGATAGTCCGGCGACTAGGTCGCACTAGCCGGTGACGACATCCCGGCTAGGCCTGTCCGGTGGGGCCGAGCCAGATTAGGGTTTCCGGCCCTCCCGGCCGGACCTCTATAAAGGGCGCCATAACTGCTCCTGAGGAGAAAAAACCAACTTCAGAGCCAAGACTATAGTTGCATTTACTCCTAGAGTAGTTACTCCTTTTCACCTTGAGTTCATCTAGTTCTTGATACTTCCTCCTTTGATAGATCGTGTAGCAAGTTGTAGTTCTGGTACCTCCGATATAAAGAGAAGAAAGGCAGGAGTAGGGGTGTTACCTCCTCACGAGGGCCCTGAACCTGGGTATATCGTGCGTGTGCTTGGTGCCTTCGTGCATTTGTTTGTATTTGTTAGATCTTCCCCGCTGCGCTTGGTTCTTGTTTCGTGTTCTTGGGAGATTCCGGTTCTACCGGGATCCTCCCCGCGTGAGTTCTTCAACTCGCTACCCCTCCCTGGATCCACCAACGTCCATCGGCCCCACAAATTAGCCATCCTATGGCATCTGCCGTGACACCACCACGACATGCCGCGATGTCGGAGTCGATGACGCCAGGGTGTTGACGATGATCTGTGTCGACGGGCGTCGGGCGGAAGAAGGCAGAGCGCCAGCACCGGGGCTGGTGCGCCGGCAGCAGAGGGGGGAGGCGCGGCGGCTGTAGGGGGCGAGACGACGTCGCCCAAGCTCCTCAATAGAGTAGCCTCCGAGCACTCGCAAACATACGGAGCCTAGCGACAACTCCCGGTCATTCAGATCCAGCTGAAATCGCAGGAGTAGATCTTATCTGGAATCCCGCAGAGCAACGGCGCTCTGCGGTATGGCTTAGGTGGAGAGAGACCCCCTTCCTCAGCTCGGTGCGGCTCCGACTTGGGAACCACGAGATCGAGAGAGAAATCGGGAATTAATTGGATTTTCCTATGAATTAAATCAATTAATATGCCTTGCTATATAAAGGGGGAAGGGGGTGTGCCAACCCCCTTGGCTCCCCCATGTGGGACTAAAGGAGGAGAGGGGAGGGGGGGTTCGGCCGAACCCCCCATGGGCCCTCCCACTCCTAGTCCGAGTTGGACTAGGAGGCCCAAGCCTTCCCCTTCCTTGTGGGGTGCGGTTTCCCCCTCTTGGGCCCTCTTAGGGCCCATTTAGGTGGGAGCCCCCTTTTTCCTTTATTTAATTAATATAAAAATCCCATTAATTCATAATTAATATATTTATAAATAATTCAATATCCCATGACTCCGAAAACTATTTCGGAACCACCCGAACAACTTTCGGACATTCCCGGAACCATTCCATACCTCCCCGGAACTCCTTCCGGACCACCGGAACTCTTTCCGGATCATTTCTCTCTCTCCAATAAAAACCTATAAAATTCCAGAACCTATCTCCTAGCGTCGCTAAGACCTTAAGTTTGTTACGCTACGGTTCGGGAACACTCCAGACATGGTCGAGACACTCCGCTCACCAATGATCGTGAGGGATACCTGGAAATATATGACGACCCCTGTGCATTCCACGAATATCGTCGTTGAACCATAAATATGATATTCATTCCCTTTGTCTCTGCGATACTACCTTGTCCGAGATATGATCGTAGACACACCGATGCCTTTGCTGTATCTCGTTACCGACGAAGGTTATTAACTCGTCTGCGATATTACATCTCCATGACCTAGTCATAAGCTGCGCAGCTATATAGATGCAATATCACCGAGTGGGCCCAGAGTATCTTTCCATTACAAGAATGAACAAATCCCGCTCTTGATCCTTACGTCTCGATGCTCTTTCGGAATACCCAAGATGGACACCGTTATTGTCATGATATATAAGACACAACGTTTGATGCTCTCAAAGCACTCCTACGAAGCAACAATAAGTACGGTCTCACGGTCTAAGGAATAAGCTATCATACTCTTATCTATTGCAAATGACAAACATCGTAATACGATCTTATTGCAATACTTTGCGTATGTCCACCACCTTATTCAACTAACAAGATGACCCCATTGTCAACCGGCGTCATTGTCCTTGATCGGGAATCTCGATCAACTGTTGCCCAATGGACTAACTCATATAGAGGCTTGCTAGGGACCTGGTTGTCTATGTATCACACGTGTATTAATAATTCCGATTAATACAGTTATAGCATAATACACAAACATATTATAAACTTATGAGATAATGCAATAAATACTACTTATTTATTTGCCTCTAGGGCATATCTCCTTCAGTCTCCCACTTGCACTAGAGTACAAATAAACTAGCTGCATTTTACTTTATCAGAATCCCTTATCAAATAAGAATCATTTGATAATGCTTGCTCGTGGAAAAGTGTTACTGCACAATCCATGATTGTACATGCTTTTGCGATTCACTGGCATCAACTTGTTTGATATCATCATGTTGTTTAACAACATATATGCAAATACCGTACCTAAGTGAGACTTCTGCTTCCCAGCGCTTACTCTGATTATACTAACCAGATAACTGCCCTGAAAAACACACTCAGTCATGCAGAGCCCCTTGTAATAATACAAACTCGCGATAGCTACATACTTTCACATCAATGTAGAAAGCTTGACATTCAAATGCCAATCCCTTAACTAACGCACTTCTACTTCCAGTAAATTCCAAATTTACTTTCATAACTGTTCTTTATTCCAAGAACATCGGTTATATTTCATCGAGCAGATAATATGGTTTCTGTATGATGTCTAATATTACATAATAGACCCACATGTCATAGAACCATTACTTTCATGCATCATTACTCTTAATGATCAATTGGATTTCAAAGGACCATCCTTTTGATTCTAATCTGACTCCTCAGATATAATCCAAAACAACTCGACTAACTATTTTAAAATTCCCGTTCTATTTCAAAATAGACACTGACTTTCAAATAGTTTCACAACTTCATCCTTCTTATCTATTCTACTGGTACAATTTCACAATGTGTCATTTACACAAGATGAATTCGGCTCCCACTCAAATTATGTCTCCACTTATTTGAGAACACACGCTCCCACTCAAAAACGTGTCATCCACATATTTGAGTTCCTGAGCTCCCACTCAAAAATATGTTCTTCACATATTTCACCTGAGTGAACTAACTATGACTCCCACTTAAATCGACATTTTGGTCAAACCAAAATCATTGATCTACTATCAATTCGAATTTAATACAAACTACAATATTACATTAATACAAATCCCTCAGACTTCAAGCATGTCTACATAAATGTAGTCAACAAATTTGATCTTGTCCAAGACACATTTCTTGACAAGACATGTTACCGCGTCTTTCTTATAGTCACATTTCTCATATAACACCTTATATGACGATTAAACAATCTTATTCCTCTAATAAGAATTGCAGCAACAATTACTGTCTTAATCCTTTCAAATGCAGCTTTGGATTTCCAGGCTCAAAAAGCCTTTGTTCGTATTCCGATATTTTCTCAACTTTCTTTGTATTCATAAAGTGCACCTTGATCTGTCAACAAGATCTGAAATACTTAATACAGTGCTGTGACCTGACAGCAATATTAAATATAACAACACTTTATTTAGAAGTTTCTTTCATGAAAATATTATGATCTTTATGAAGAGGATTGCAAGCAGAAAACAATTTTCTAGTCTCCCTCACTCTTAATCACTAAATTATCATTAGCAGACATATACTCTTTGGAACACCTTCCAACATAAGTCTGACACTTTATTTCAAGCTTCTAATTCCAACCATAAACCATAATTCGAAAATTCATATTTTCCTCGGAATTACATAGACAACAAACTGAGTTTTGTTTCTATTTGGTTTTGGAATAGACTCTCATCCTATGTGAGTAATCTACAAAGAACTATTCATGTATACTCCGAATTATCGTATAATCATATACACGTCGACACTACTGTCGATCTCACGAATTCTCGTTGAGAAAAATATCTATTTTCTAAAGTGGACATCGACTATAATGTTTTGAACATATTAGGAGATTCTAAGACAGATTCTCACAGACCACACTTTATTTAAAATAGAGCATGATTATAATTCCCCACATATCACCATATATGATATTATAATATTGTGAAGCTAATTTCCATAAGTCTCTTGTGTTGAAAACATAATTCAAAAATACTGTCCTTTGATCGAATTTTGTGAATACAATGTTCACTAATCTTTCTTCTGAAACCCCATTTGATCCATTATCAAATTAATCTCAGACTCCACAATTTATCGGGCAAATACTCCTATTTACCAAAGTCATGGAGGAATTCGAATCAAGCAATAAACACCATTAATTAATCATTAAAAATGACACTCAATTAATTTCCGCTAGTATTGCAACTTCAATACTTGATTTCAAGCTTAATCAATTCAGCACTCGAAATACTTAAATGGACAAAAACGTCCATTACTTCTTTCATTGCTTTTATGACTAAACTCGACGGCGTTTGTTCTAGCAATAGAACCTTTGTTCATGGGACAAGCTATTTCATCAAATCTACAATTATGAATACTTATCATACAATCAATGTAACTGAGATGTGGAAACTTTATTCATAAGATAAAACAACTGACTTGTTCCATAACATAAAACAACTGAACTTGTCTTATTACATGAATAACTATGTCTTGCAACAATCAAGACACACACACTCGCTCACTATTACAAAAGATCGTATCAAAAACTATTAATGATAACTATGATAACTTGAGGACGTGAACACCAAAAGGCCATCAACTCCTTGACTACCAGCTTCAGCGCCAGGTCACATCAAACTGCGCCGCATATATGTGATAATCAGGACCTGTTTCACAAACAGAGCAATTATCAAACATTTCATCATATACTATGGGCAAATTCATAATTCTGCATATATCAAATATATACCTGTAGCATCGAAGATCTCTCCTTCGATGGAATCAACCTTCAGAGACTGGAACTCACGTACGAACTTGTAGAAGTTCATATCGTCGGCTTTCAAAATGTACTTGCGCACATGCTTCTCATAGCTAGGAGGTAGAGATATCAGGACAGTCCGAATGGCACAAGAATCTACCATCCAGTAATCGAAGACCATTGTCAGCTGGAAGTAGATGTCATACAATCTCTTCAAACGTGTCTTCAGACAGGTATGCTCCTCCATGTGAATGGTCTGGAACATTCTAAGCTTCCTGAACTGCTCACGCTTTAATTCATCTCCGAAGTGCGTCTTTATCGCATCCATCATGACGCTTGGCTCCTTGCGTCGAAACATCTCTTTCAACTCGGGTGCCAGGCATACGGTCATGGTGATCTCCACTTCAATGAATATGTCTCGACGCCTACGGGAATCATCTTCCTCCTCCTCGCTTGCAGAATCTCCTGGTCCTCCTCCTAATGGTTCATCGAGAACATATAGAATGTTGTTGTGTTCGAGAATTTTCTAAAACCCCTGTACCATCTGATGAAGTTGGACCCGTCGGCTTCTAATGTAGCATCCGAGCTCTTGAAGAAGTAACCGAAGCGTAGTTCCGTAGTCTCCAGATGTGATCGCAAAAGAGGTAAGGTAAAGTTTATAACATATAGGTGAGTTTTAGTTCTATAATCTCATTATCATAAACACACCACACCAAGATTATTATCCCTAAAAATAATAATGGCGATTACACGACCCTCATCCACCACACTACCCCCGATCATCACGGCCGGCAGCACAGCTTCAAAGGTGGACATAACATGTCGATCACAACAACTCTATGACTCGTGCTCGATCTTTCGATCTTCCCGTGTTCCAAGGCCATACCTCTGAGTATGCTAGGCTCGCCAATCAAACCTCGAAGACCCTGCGCGTGCAACATGGCTTACACCCACTGTATGCGAACGACGAGATGTGTGACACCCGATTATCACGGCCTGCCTCATAACGTAGAACTTTCTTGGTGGTGCGCAACGAGGGAGAACACAATTTTGGTATTTGTTAGGGATCATCCTATTTATGACGCTACCGTTGTATATCTAGCATATAAGCAATCAATAGGATGCACACACAACAACACACAATAATGATGCAATGAAGTGCGATGTGACATGGTCGATGCGCCTGGACCTTCATGGCGCCATGTGCCTGGCCCCCGGCGCCCCGGCATGACTCCGAGTCTATAGAGTCCTCTTTTGCCTCCGACAGTACGAGTAATATCAAAACTTACCGTAACCATGTCACATAAAATAACGCCTCTGCAAAACAAAGTTAGACGCCTCTAGCTTTATTTAGTTTTGCAAGTTTTACGTGGCATATAGGCTTATTCGTAAGAGAATCGCTTCCCTACCTACGAACTTTGTACCACAACGTCGATCGTATAATTGCATGTTTAAGCATCCCTTTCTGGCCCTCCATTGAAAATGCTTTGCCGACTAGAGAGAGAGAAACAGACACCCGCCAGCCACAGATACGGTGCAAGCCGTATGTCAGTAGTGGAACCAGTCTCGCGTAAGCGTACGCGTAAAGTCGGTCCGGGCCGCTTCATCAACTCAATACCGAAGGCATCGCAAGTGCACGCTAGAGGGTAGCAAATATAAGAAAGACGCCCTCATTCAACATGAGTTCTAACCGTACCAGCAGTACTACGCATAGATCGGCTCTGATACCACTGAAGGGGTTACGGTGCAGAAAACAATAATATTTCTAGCGATCGAAACCCTAACTAGCCAGGATCTATCTATCTAGTACATGCGATAACGGTGGCGGAACGGGTTACATTACCTCCATGTAGACCGATAGCGGGGATTACGCTCCCGCACAAGCGTTGACGATGAAGTCGTACGTAGCCGACCTCGAGGTCGCGGAGAACTTGCCGCGATGTCGGAGTCGATGACGCCGGGGTGTCGACGATGATCTGCGTCGACGGGCGTCGGGCGGAAGAAGGCAGAGCGCCAGCACCGGGGCTGGTGCGCCAGCAGCAGAGGGGGGAGGCGCGGCGGCTGTAGGGGCGAGACGATGTCGCCCAAGCTCCTCAATAGAGTAGCCTCCGAGCACTCGCAAACATACAGAGCCTAGCGACAACTCCCGGTCATTCAGATCCAGCTGAAATCGTAGGAGTAGATCTTATCTGGAATCCCGCAGAGCAACGGCGCTCTGCTGTATGGCTTAGGTGGAGAGAGACCCCCTTCCTCAGCTCGGCGCGGCTCCGACTTGGGAACCACGAGATCGAGAGAGAAATCGGGAATTAATTGGATTTTCCTATGAATTAAATCAATTAATATGCCTTGCTATATAAAGGGGAAAGGGGGTGTGCCAACCCCCTTGGCTCCCCCATGTGGGACTAAAGGAGGAGAGGGGAGGGGGGGTTCGGCCGAACCCCCCATGGGCCCTCCCACTCCTAGTCCGAGTTGGACTAGGAGGCCCAAGCCTTCCCCTGCCTTGTGGGGTGCGGTTTCCCCCTCTTGGGCCCTCTTAGGGCCCATTTAGGTGGGAGCCCCATTTTTCCTTTATTTAATTAATATTAAATTAATATAAAAATCCCATTAATTCATAATTAATATATTTATATATAATTCAATATCCCATGACTCCGAAACTATTTCGGAACCACCCGAACAACTTTCGGACATTCCCGGAACCATTCCATACCTCCCCGGAACTCCTTCCGGACCACCGGAACTCTTTCCGGATCATTTCTCTCTCTCCAATAAAAACCTATAAAATTCCAGAACCTATCTCCTAGCGTCGCTAAGACCTTAAGTTTGTTACGCTACGGTTCGGGAACACTCCAGACATGGTCGAGACACTCCGCTCACCAATGATCGTCAAGGATACCTGGAAATATATGACGACACCTGTGCATTCCACGAATATCGTCGTTGAACCATAAATATGATATTCATTCCCTTTGTCTCTGCGATACTACCTTGTCCGAGATATGATCGTAGACACACCGATGCCTTTGCTGTATCTCGTTACCGACGAAGGTTATTAACTCGTCTGCGATATTACATCTCCATGACCTAGTCATAAGCTGCGCAGCTATATAGATGCAATATCACCGAGTGGGCCCAGAGTATCTTTCCATTACAAGAATGAACAAATCCCGCTCTTGATCCTTACGTCTCGATGCTCTTTCGGAATACCCAAGATGGACACCGTTATTGTCATGCTATATAAGACACAACGTTTGATGCTCTCAAAGCACTCCTACGAAGCAACAATAAGTACGGTCTCACGGTCTAAGGAATAAGCTATCATACTCTTATCTATTGCAAATGACAAACATCGTAATACGATCTTATTGCAATACTTTGCGTATGTCCACCACCTTATTCAACTAACAAGATGACCCCATTGTCAACCGACGTCATTGTCCTTGATCGGGAATCTCGATCAACTGTTGCCCAATGGACTAGCTCATATAGAGGCTTGCTAGGGACCTGGTTGTCTATGTATCACACGTGTATTAATAATTCCGATTAATACAGTTATAGCATAATACACAAACCTATTATAAACTTATGAGATAATGCAATAAATACTACTTATTTATTTGCCTCTAGGGCATATCTCCTTCAGAGGGATGGCCCAATGTATTAGGACCGCACTCCCCCTATTTCCATGCCTACATCTAAACAAGATAAGATGCAATTACGCCCTAGGTGAGTGTGCAAGCGATCAAGCTAAGGACCTCGAATCAATGATATTTAGCTCATTCCTCAAAAAGCAAAACCTTCCTTCCTCATCCGCCAATTGATCCCTTGTGCCCACATATGATAAGTCAATGTCTCCTCGGCCACATGATCTCTTATGAAATGATGGCGGATCTCAATATGCTTGGTTCTTGAATGTTGCACCGGGTTGTAAGCAATCCTGATGGCACTTTCGTTGTCACATAGAAGAGGCACTTTGTCGCAATCGACTCCGTACTCCTTTAAAGTTTGCCTCATCCATAGCAACTGAGTGCAATAACTTGCGGCGGCAACATACTCGGCTTCGGCGGTGGAGAGAGATATACAATTTTGCTTCTTAGAAGACCAACTTACCAAGGACCTCCCAATAAATTGACAAGCGTCGGAGGTCGACTTCCTATTATCTTGATCTCCCGCCCAATCGGAATCCGTGTACCCACATAATGAGAAATTTGCATCCTTGGGGTACCACAATCCAAAGGTTGGGGTATAAGCCAAATATCTAAAGATCCTCTTGACCCCATATCATGGCTTTCTTTAGGAGCCGCCTGATATCTTGCACACACTCCTACGGCTAGCACTATATCCGGTCTAGATGCACAAAGTTAGAGGAGAGATCCAATCATGGAGCGGTATACCTTTTGAACCACATCCTTACCCTTAGGGTTGAGCTCAAGGTGGCATTTGGTTTGCATTGGGGTAGAGGCACCCTTGAGCTCAAGCAACTCATACTTCTTGAGCATGTCTTGAATGTACTTTGCTTGGTTGATGAACGTTCCTTCCCTCAATTGTTTGATCTCAAATCCGAGGAAGAACTTCATCTCACCCATCATAGACATCTCAAACCTGTCAGTCATAAGCTTAGAGAATTCTTCGTTAAATGCTTTGTTACATATAATTGACAAATGAAAAGCTCTCCATTAACTTTCTTAGTGAAAAGTGTGGGGTCGATTTCCCCAACTTGGAATCCACGGTCTACAAGTAGTTCTCTAAGGTGCTCGTACCACGCTCGTGGGGCTTGTTTAAGGCAATAGAGTGCCTTATCCAACTTGTAGACATGGTTCGGATACTTGAGATCTTTAAACCCCGGTGGTTGCTTAACATAAACAAGTTCATTTAGTGGACCATTTAGAAAAGCGGATTTGACATCCATTTGTTGCAACTTAAAGTTATGATGAGAGGCATAAGCAAGAAGAATACGAATTGACTCAAGTGGAGCCACGGGCGCATAGGTTTCACCAAAGTCAATGCCTTCAATTTGGGAGTAACCTTGAGCCACCAATCTTGCCTTGTTCCTCACCACCATGCCATGTTCATCTTGCTTGTTCTTGAAAATCCACTTGGTGCCGATAACATTGCGGCAATCATTGGGTCTTTCCACCAACTTTCACACCTTGTTGCGCTCGAAATTGTTGAACTCTTCATGCATAGCATCAAGCCAATCTTTATCTTCAAGAGCTTCAAAGACCTTCTTGGGTTCCACCATGGAGATGTGAGCTTGATGTTCACTAAAGCTTGCAAGTTGTCTTCGGGTAGAGACCTTGCTTCTCACATCACCAAGCACCTTGTCAAGAGATAGAGCTCTTAATTCTTATGAGGTGCCAACCCTATTCAAACGGCGGATCTCGATTTCCCTCCGAGTGGTGGGAGGAATCGCTTGATCATCTTGATCATTCATGTCTCCGCCTTGACTGATTTGATGACCTTGATCAACCATTGGAGTGATGTCCATCGGTGAAGGAGAGGGTTGATCTTGGCCTTGCTGCGAGCTGCCACCGGGAATGTCAGCAGGACCGGATATTCCGGGTTCAGTATGGACCGGAAATTCCGAATCACCGGAAGTTCCGACTCCAGTTTGAACCGGATTTTCCGGCCCTCCGGAAATTCCAGGAGCAGCTGGAGAATCTTGTGCTTCTTCTTGGCTAGGCGTATTGGGCACGGTGTTGTCGATGGGTGTTTCTTGTGTTGGGGTAGCCACCACATGTGAAGAACTTGATCCTTGTTGAGCAACCTCATAATAGAGTTCAACGGGGCGGTGGACTCCCAACCCCATTCTTCGGTTAACATCTTGAGGTTGATCATCACCTACAACGGAAACACCACTTTGCTCCACAAGGGAACGTCATTCTCCTCGAACACCACTCTACAAGTTTCTATGATTATGAGCGAGGCCTTATCATAGACTCTATAAGTGTGGGATTCGGGCCCGTAGCCCACAAATGTCCCTTCAAGAGACTTAGATTCAAACTTGCCTAAACGAACACCTTTGATGAGATCAAAACACTTACAACCAAAAACTCGGAAGTAAGAGATATTGGGCTTGTTCCCCGGTAAGCACTTCATAGGGGGTCTTCATGAGTCCTTTGCGGAAGAAGAGTCGGTTGGATGAATGGCAAGCGGTGTTGACGGCTTCGGCCCAAAAGTTGTGAGGGGACTTGAACTCGGCCATCGTCGACCTTGCCATCTCAATAAGAGTGTGATTCTTCCTTTCGGCTACTCCATTTTGTTGGGGAGTATAAGCAGCGTAACATTGATGACGAATCCCTTCTTCACTAAGGAACTCGTTTAAGGTGTAGTTCTTGAACTCGGACCCGTTGTCACTTCTTATCACCAAGATAGGGACATTGTGTTGACGTTGAGCTTCATTGGAGAAGTTGATGATAGTTTGTTGAGTCTCCATCTTCGACTTGAAGAAGAAAACCCATGTGTATCTTGAATAGTCATCAACAATCACCAAGCAATATTTCTTGCCACCAAGACTAGCTTCCGGAATGGGACCAAAGAGGTCAACATGGAGAAGCTCCAAAACCTTTTTTGAAGAAATGATGGTCTTGCTTGGATGGTGAATGTCATGCATTTTTCCTTCAACACAAGCCCTACACATTCGATCCTTCGAGAAAGAAACATGGTCTTTTAGTCTTAGGATATGGCCACCCTTGTGGAGACTTTGCAAAGTCCTCATGTTGACATGGTCTAGTCGGCGATGTCATAGCCAACCCAAGTCCGACTTCGCGAATAGGCACATTGTATGGGAAGTGGTGACTCCGGAGAAGTCAACCACATAGAGCCCATTCTCAATGTACCCAACGAAAGACACATTGAGAGACTTGCTCCGCATGAGGATAACCATCTCCTTTTCGAAGACAACGGTATAACCCAAACAAGTTAAAGAATGGACGAAGATCAAGTTGAAACCTAGGGACTCGACAAGCAAAACATTCACAAGTGTGATGTCTGGTGCCACTACCACCTTGCCGAGCCCTATTACCTTAGACTTTGAATTGTCACCATATGTAACGGTCATTTGATCATCATTAGGCTTCAACTCCGTTACAATTTCCTTGCTTCCGGTCATATGACTAGTGCACCCACTATCAATGAAGGGGATCGTGTGCAGAAAACAAAAAAATTCCTACCAACGATATCCTTAAACTAGCCAAGATCTACACTATGCAGATATAGAAGTACGGCGGAGATCGGAATACATACCCTCGTAGACCGAATAGCGGGGATTACGCTCCCGCACAAGCGTTGACGATGAAGACGCCGTAGCCGACCTCTAGGTCGCGGAGAACTCGGCGCGACGAAGATGACGAAGATGACCCCGAGGTCGGGTGGAGGAAGTAGGCCTTCGAGTACCGCTAGCGCAGCACCTCGCAGGGAGTCGCACACATACGGTGGAGACGACGGCCTCCGAAGCTCCAGTCCAGGACGAGCAGCGGAAGACTTGGACCGGAACACCAGCAGCGCGGCAGCGGGCTATGGTGGAAGAGATCCCCCTCCTCTACTCGGCGCGGCTCCGTCAAGGGAACCACGAGATCGAGAGAGAAATTGGGAATTAATTGGTGAATTAAAAGGCCAGGGGTGCCCCTTATTATATAGGCTCCCAGGGGGAGCCAACCTTGCCAGCCAGGCAATGTGGGACTATCCCACATGCCTGGTTCGGCCAAGGCTGGTGCGCCGGCCCTAGGTGGGCCCCATTTGACCCACCTAGGCCGGCCAAGCCTCCCCACAAAATTCCCTTGAGGGTCCCCCCCCCCCCCCCCCCATGGGCCTTCTTTCGACCAGAAGGCCCATTTAGGGAAATCAGCCTAAATAAATTCGAAAATAAATATATAAAATCATATTTGCATATTAATTACACTAATTAATATCAAACATAATATATATAATTTTTCCTAGCTCCGAAAACTCTTTCGTCGCTGCCCGATCTCCTTCGGACCCCTCCCGGGACGTTCCCGGTGATCTCTTTCCTTTCCGGTTGTCTTGTCGAAACCCCTTAAGTGTGTTACCCTAGCGGTTCGATATAATATCAGGTATGATCAAGACTCCTCAATGATCAACGACTAACTCGTAGGCCTGGACCCCATGAATTAACCCCTGAGATATAACGAATGACTTTCATCTATCAAACCTGGACGTATAGTCTTAAACCCTTTGTCATGGCGATACTTAGCGTGTCCGAGCATCATTCTCAGATATCTCCATACCTAGAATGATCTCGTTACCGACATCGCTATCTTCTACTCGTCTATGATATTATGTCAGCTGGTGACCTAGTCACATGTTTGCAAACTCATTTGACATAATCTCACCGAGTGGGCCCTAGAGTATCGATCCGGCTATGCGGACAGACAAATCCCGCTGTTGACCCCTCGTCTCAACTACCCCCTTCCGATACCCAAAAGTATCAGCGTTATTGTCACACTAGATAAGATGCGACGTTTGGTGCGATCAAAGTATCTTTCAGGGATAACAATAAGAGTTGATCTCACGGTCTTAAGGCGTAATAACTATGTCCTATAAATACTGGGTATGTCCATCACATCGTTACTCCTAACGATATGACTTCCATTGCCGACCGGCGCCATGCCCTATGATCGGAAAACCTTGATCATCAATCGCGCAATGAAACTAGTCATAGTAGAGGCTACTAGGGACCTGGTTGTTTATCTACCACACCTGTATTAATGTTTTCGCTTAATACAGTTATAGCATGGTATAAAACATATAATGAACGATTGGGATATTGCCAATAAACTATGTTTATTAAGTGCCTCTAGGGCATATTCCCTTCAGTCTCCCACTTGCACTAGAGTAACACTTAATCTAGTTTACAACCTGGTAAAAGCTCAACACCCATAGCATCTTGGTGCCTGCTCGCCTCGTGGAAGAGGAATACAGTCAATAGATCTCACACATTGAGATCTATATGTGCTTTGCAACACTTCTATGTCACCTAGTTTGACATAAACCCGTATCTTACGATGACGGTGAAATATATCCCAGTGGATGGAGTGAGACTCGAGCATTCGCGTAGCATGCGCCTTAAAAGTCTAAGAGATCTATTAAGGGGACCACCTACGCTCGGAAAACTGCTCATTCCAATCACACTTGCTACTTCTAAAGTCGCGATATATTTCTATACCTATGTAGATTATGCGACAGTGCATTCATATGCGACTTCGCAAACTAACCATGTCTATCTTCAAAACAAAGGACATCTCCTATACGAGATTTCTAGTCGTATGGGTCAGTGTAATAACTTGCATCATCGTAACCGCTTTACGGCAAGTTGCCATTCCACTCTTACCCGTTACTAGAAAACCTATCTTCAGTTCTCATAGACACTGAAGAATAAACTTAACGTTTGTTCATTGATCCACACAAGGATCACTCTAGAACCTGTTCTTCAACCAAGAACTCGGGTCACACCAAGTCGAGCTTTCAGCCTGATAGACTCTATGTGTGATACATAGAGAATGTCGAACATCATTTTCTATCACTGAAAAAGTCAAGATTAACTTAATCTTTTACCCAGTCATACAAGTAAGAACCTCTTTCTTCGCTTGTCCTTTTCTGAAACATTTCAAAATCCTGACTTAGGAAATACTCCGACTTAATGTTATTAAGCCCCCTCTGATCTATACAATTATAAATCGGATGCCTAATACTCCTAACTTCATTTCATAGAAAATTTAATCACTTAAATAATCCTTTACACTATACTAGAGGATCTGTGTCATTCAATATGTCGTTACATACAGAATCACAAATGACACCTAGCTCCCACTCAAATATGCCTTCCGCATATAAGATCAAGGAAAAGCTACTTAGCTCCCACTCAAATATGCCTTCCGCATATAAGATCAAGGAAAGCTACTTTGCTCCCACTCACTTCTTTGCAAATGTAGGTTTCTTCAACTATTTTGGACAACTCCAAAATCCTTAGATCACATTATCAAAGTGAAGATTCCAGCTCCGATATGCTTGCTTCAGCCCATGAATGGACCACCGAAGTTTGCACACATGTTTAGCATCCTCAGGATTACAAACCATTCTTAATAACACTATTAAGAACCATGGTTTTCTCATCCATCTATCAATTTCTCATTCGAAATTATAGTAATTGCTAAACGACCCAGAATAGATTTAGGCTTCGCCACTTGAGACAAAGTCTCATGTGGTCTGTCGGAACTGTTTCACGACAAATCGAATCTGCTTAATATCTACTCTCTCATAAAACTCCATATACTATCAACATCCTAGATGCCATCAAGAAGATCTCCCAAGTCATTACCTGGTAATCGTATATGGATTTTATTTCGGATCATAAATGACTCATAGCCATTTCTCGGACTTAGATCCACCATCTCTTCTTCGTAGTTCGTAGGTCTATCATATTCCATTAATATGACCTTCATAACAAGATTGTCGTAACACACAGTGTGGAACACAACCTCGTATGCCTACGCTCTTAGTATGAGCTCAGAACATCATGATTTTGAATCATCAGCTTTTTCAAGCTGTGGAGCCTGACACCGAAAACACTTTCGATTGCGCCACTCTGATGTCTGGAGAGGAAGTTCACCAACTTCGTCTTGCTCTACTTTCTTTCTCACTTATACCCTCGGACAAGAAACTATTTCTTTCGCAAGGTATATCCTGGCAAAGATTTTGCCTATGTCGTGAGACATGTACCCAACTAACTCTTTAGGTAGGGTATACTACAAAGATTAATCCATTTTAGGTTCGATTACATCGAAACACTAAATTGCTGAAACGACAATCCAGGCTAAAAGCCACACCATTACTCATATGGCATTGTCTCCATGGATTCAAATGGTTTACCTATTTGCTAACGTGAGTGTTTACGTTTCTACCATATGACTCTAATGATCACAATAATTCGGTAAGAGATTTATTTACCACACACTATCCGATAGGGTGCGATTACGACGCCCTAACACACCATAACACTATGGTGTTCCATGCGACGTAATTTGTGGAACTCTTCTCACAAGTCTTCCAATGATGTGCCAACTAACTCAAATCTTTATTCCTCGATATGCATCGCGGGAATTTGATTTTCTTGCTAAGTTTATTTCCTACTTCATTCTGGACTTGTTTGATTGAATCAAAATTTCCAGGCCAACATTCCCCGAGTGGATATCCATATATCTATTCGAATGTTCATGAAGTCTATGAAATAAATACTTCCACTACACGTTAAAGTACTTCATTGATTCACATACACCCATGTGCATGATTCTCAACAAGCTATACTCAAAACGTTCAGTGAAGTTCACGAAATAAAGGTCTCCACTACCCGTCAATTACTTCATTGAACCACATACATCTCCATGTATGACTATCAACAAGTTATATGCCCGTTTTCCGAAAACGGTGTCACAGTTATTTTGCAAGTGTCAAAAGATCAAATCTTAGGACTTGTAGGTCCATCCAGTGTGGAGCTAATGCATATAACATTGACATGACTAAACGGTAGTGCCACACATATGTGGTGTCTTTATTAAGTTTGTATCCTTTGGCATTAATATTATGAATGTGGGAGCTTCTACCATCTAAATTCAAATCGGCATATGATCATTACTTCATAAATATGGGACACCAATTTGTCACTATCATGTATGAACAAGTGTCTCGCTAGAGGAGACACACTCGTAACGATCATACCAACACCCGATCATAAAGAATTTATTCAAATGGTAGATCTAGAGGGAGAGTGTCTATGGCCGTCACAACAACTTGATTGCCATTATCAACACGCAATGTCGCCTCATCCTTTTAAGCTACTCAAGCAGTAAACCTGGTTTTTCACAAAACATGACTAGTTCAAGACTTAGTCACTACTGCGAGCACTTGCTTAGCTAAAACATTCATAACATGTATATCATATATACATCATCATCATTGATGACTTCCGGCGATCTGTTTCATCTTCTTGATACTTCCACCGTAATCAAGAACCATGAAGGTGAACGATTCCCCTTGCATGACATAGTCTATGACAGAGGATTTGCACTTGGCAACGATGTCTGTCATCCAGCAATTGAGCTGAGCGAGACGTCTCAATGTTCATTAATCATGAACATATGTCATTAAGTATGACCGCCACATGCTCCCTCAATGTGTGCATTCTCTTCCATCTTGGTTGAGAAGACAATCAGTCAACGTACTGATAAACTTCATCAACCCAACTATAGAGGTACCCCGAGTTTAGCGACCAAATGTTCGCGATCCAAAAAACTCGTACCCACCGTTGGTTCTTTATGGCAGAGATCATAGCATATACTGGACTATGATGATATCATCCGCACAAAATCCGATAATCAAAATTATCTTTTGTTAGCGGAATCTCCGGGTTTATCTCCTAGCGGGTATTGTAACACAAAGAGCTAACGGTTTAAACAAGGAGTATCCTCAAGCTAAAGTATAAAACTATGAAGTTTGGACCTAACCTTTTAAGTTTCTCAAATCGCAGGAATGCGCCTAATTTGAAAAGATGCTATCACAATGGTTAATATCTACAAAGGTTCGCAAAACAGACTCTGTTCATTATATTCTGAGTTCTAGTATTTTTAGAAAATAACTATCTGAACTCCCACTCAAACGAACATCCCTCCTGGTCGTTTAAGCGATTACACGACCCCCATCCATTGCACCACCCCTCATCATCAGAGCCGGCGGCACAACTTCAAGAGTAGACAAAAGTCCGCCACACCAATTTTGTGACTCGTGCTCGACCTTTCGGTCTCCCTGTTCCGAGGCCATATTTCTGAATATGCTAGGCTCGCCACCAAAAACCTCCACGCTGACGCTTGTGCAACATGGCTTACACCCGCTGTATGCGAACGACGAGATGTCTGACACCCGATCATCACGGCCTGCCTCATAACGTAGAACTTTCTTGGTGGTGCGCGTTGGAGGGAGAACACTAGTGGTATTTTGAAGGGATCATCTTATATAGCTACCGCCGTGTAACTAATGTATACTATACACACAATCACACAATATAAGATGCACACAAAACATCAAATGTAATGCAATGTGATATAGTCCATTGCGCCATGGTCTTCTTGGCGCCCGCAGTTTATAAACAATTTAATAAACCTACCTTGACCATATCACATAGCCCCTGCAAAATAAAGTTGGACGCTTCTACTTTATCTTTTGCATATTTTACGTGGCTCGGGGCTTTCGTAAATAGAACCGCTTCATACCTACGAACATTATGACCACAACAACGATCCAATAATTGCATGCTTAAGCATCCCTTTCGGGCCCTCCATTGAAAATGCAAAGCCAACTAAAGAGAGAGAAACAGGCACCCGGCAGCCACAGATACGGTGCAAGCCGTATGTCAGTAGTGGAATCAGTCTCGCGTAAGCGTGCGCGTAAAGTCGGTCCGGGCCGCTTCATCAACTCGATGCCGCTGGAATCACAAGTGCACGCTAGAGGGTAGCAAATAACAGGAACGGTGCCCCCGTGCAGAACACGGGTTCTAACAGCGTACAGCTATATCTACGATAGATCGGCTCTGATACCACTGAAGGGGATCGTGTGCAGAAAACAAAAAAATTCCTACCAACGATATCCTTAAACTAGCCAAGATCTACACTATGCAGATATAGAAGTACGGCGGAGATCGGAATACATACCCTCATAGACCGAATAGCGGGGATTACGCTCCCGCACAAGCGTTGACGATGAAGACGCCGTAGCCGACCTCTACACTAATCAGCCTAAATAAATTCGAAAATAAATATATAAAATCATATTTGCATATTAATTACACTAATTAATATCAAACATAATATATATAATTTTTCCTAGCTCCGAAAACTCTTTCGTCGCTGCCCGATCTCCTTCGGACCCCTCCCGGGACGTTTCCGGTGATCTCTTTCCTTTCCGGTTGTCTTGTCGAAACCCCTTAAGTGTGTTACCCTAGCGGTTCGATATAATATCAGGTATGATCAAGACTCCTCAATGATCAACGACTAACTCGTAGGCCTGGACCCCATGAATTAAACCCTGAGATATAACGAATGACTTTCATCTATCAAACCTGGACGTATAGTCTTAAACCCTTTGTCATGACGATACTTAGCGTGTCCGAGCATCATTCTCAGATATCTCCATACCTAGCATGATCTCGTTACCGACATCGCTATCTTCTACTCGTCTATGATATTATGTCAGCTGGTGACCTAGTCACATGTTTGCAAACTCATTTGACATAATCTCACCGAGTGGGCCCTAGAGTATCCATCCAGCTATGCGGACAGACAAATCCCGCTGTTGACCCCTCGTCTCAACTACCCCCTTCCGATACCCAAAAGTATCAGCGTTATTGTCACACTAGATAAGATGCGACGTTTGGTGCGATCAAAGTATCTTTCAGGGATAACAATAAGAGTTGATCTCACGGTCTTAAGGCGTAATGACTGTGTCCTATAAATACTGGGTATGTCCATCACATCGTTACTCCTAACGATATGACTTCCATTGCCGACCGGCGCCATGCCCTATGATCGGAAAACCTTGATCATCAATCGCGCAATGAAACTAGTCATAGTAGAGGCTACTAGGGACCTGGTTGTTTATCTACCACACATGTATTAATGTTTTCTCTTAATACAGTTATAGCATGGTATAAAACATATAATGAACGATTGGGATATTGCCAATAAACTATGTTTATTAAGTGCCTCTAGGGCATATTCCCTTCAATCAATTATCCATTTCGATCCTCCGGAAGCAAGTCCCTACACACAATCAATTCTTTGGTTTAGGTACCCATTTTGCAATGGGTGCCTTTTGGTTAGCAACAAGGGTCTTTGGAACCCAAATAGCATACTCAATGTAACCATCAAAAGGACCAATGTATCTAGCATAGACATCCCCATAATAATCAACATATAAAGCATAGTTGGGGTTAGATATGCCCGCAAAGTCATCATGAGTGGGAGTGCCCCTTGTGGCATTTCCACTTGCGATATCATCTTTCTTGGCTTGTGCGGGTTTGGTATTCTTCTTCATCATCTTCTTCTTCTCCTTAGCGACATAACCTAGACCTTCCTTACCCTTGTGGGGCACTCGCTCATGAAGAGGAGTAGTGAGTGTCCCCTTGCCTTTATCAAGGGAGGTCTTGGGCTCGGTTGCCATGGAGGGAACAAACAAGATCCTAGCTTTATCCTTGACAACATTTGCATTATTATTCAAAGGAGTAGAAGTACTAGGTTTCTCAAGAATAGATATCCGAGTTTGGAGTTGATCACGAGACTTGAGGAGACGTTCGTGATCACTTGTCAATACCTTGTGAGTATTTTCAAGAGACTCGAAGTCTTCGCAAAGTCTAGCATGAGCAACTACAAGCTCGGACTTTGCATTTTGCACAATTTTACATTTAGCAAAGTAGAGATCACGATCCTTAGTGATCTTAGCAAGTTGCTCCTTGAGGAGAGCATGAGCTTCTTGTTCATCTTCGAGAGAGGATTGGAGGGACACCTTAGCGTGTCCATCCTCTCTCTCAATCTCACCTTTTAGTTCAAGCTCATCCTCAAGCTCACCTATACGACTCATAATTGAGCCAAAGTGTTTCGTTCCTTCTCCTTGCAAGTTAGTCATGAATTTATCAAAAGCAATAATTTCTTCCTTGACTTCTAGGCTCATACCATCATCAATGTCATGGGATATGGAGGTGGGGGACAATTTTACCTCGGATGTCTTTGCCATGAGACATCTTGAATTCTTGATGATGGGGCTCTCGTTTGGTGAGGATAAGAGTGACGGAGGTGTGGAAGAAATGGCTAGTGCGGCCACTTGCGTTGGAGTATCCTCCTTGTCACTATCTTCATCATCGGTGGGATATTGCTCTTGAATTACCAAGACAATCTTTTGGTTCTTCTTGAATTAGGGCTTCTTCATGGGCATGGGCCCCTTGCCCTTCGTCTTGGCCACGAGCCTCCCACCATGATCCTCTCTTCTCTCCCATGGGCAATCTGCATCAAAGTGGCTTTTGTCATCACAATTATAGCAAAACCTCATCTTGTTGAATGGCTTTCCTCCATTGGATGGAAACTTCTTGTCAATCCTCGCTTTGGCCCTTCCGGGGTTCTTCCAAAACGTTCTTGCCGCAATACCCATGTGTTGAGTAAGAGTAGTTGAGAGGGTCTCACTAGATAGCTCGACTTGATCATCATACTCCTCTTCATCCTCTTCTTCAACGGTGGCCTTCAAGGCAATTGAGGCATGCTTGTGCATCCCTATGGCTCTAGCTCTTGCATCTTGTGCAATCTTGGAGGCCACCTTGTATGCGGTCATCTCTTGCATGACTTCATTGGATGTCATCTTTGCGAAGTCATGTCTCCCTTGGAGTGTCTTCAAATCCGTTTCCTCAAAGGGCAAGAGAGCGGTCACAAACTTCCTCTTGATCCAAGCATCATCAATGTAGACCGCCCCGAGGTTCTTGAAGGAGTTGGCAACCAACACCAACCTCCGGTACATGTCCTCGTGGCTTTCTCCATCCAACTTGTAGAACCCTTCCACCTCATTGCATAAGGCATCATACCGGTTCTTCTTCATACTCTCATTCCCGACGAAGATGTCGGAAAGAGCATTCCAAACTTCTTTTGCGGTGGAGAATTGTTGAATGAGCGACATGTCCTTCTCTCCAACGGCCATTTGGAGTTGATGAAGAGCGGTGGCGTTGAGTTGGCTATCAACCACCTCTCTTCTTGTCAAGTTGGTTGGATCATGGGGCTTGTATCCTTCTTCAATGATGCGCCATAGCTCAATGGAGGCACTACATAGATGGGACTTCATTAGAAATTGCCATTGAGAGAAATGAGTAGGTTTAAACTTAGGAGGATCACTTCTAAAGTTTATATGAGGGTGAGGGATAGGAGGGTTAGGAGAGTAATTATGGTTGACATTATGAAATTCCTCTCCTTTGGGGGTGTTAGAGGATCTAGGTGATTCATCCTTTTCCGCCTTCCCGAGGGAAACACTCGGAGTAACATCTTTAGACCCATCCGAAGATGACTCCTTAGAGTTCTCAGCATGCTCCTTAGGAGGAGGAGAGGGAGAAGTAGCCTCGGGCTCCTTAGACTTCAAGAGTGCCATGAGCATCTCATTCATCTTGAGGAGTTGGGCCTCCAAGGACGATCTCATATCAATAAGATCGGCCATGGTTGCCCCTTTGGCTAACGCCTCCTTCTCCGCCTCTAATTTCTCACGGGCGGCCCTCTCGGCATCGGATTCCGTCATCGTTGCACTTAGGCGGTTAAGCCCTTAAAAGTGAACCTGGCTCTGATACCAATTGAACAGGAATCCGCCACCTAGAGGGGGGGGGGGTGAATAGGTGCTATTACAAATTTTAGGTCTTTTCAAATTTAGGCTCAACACAAAGGTAAATTCTCTAGATATGCAACTACGGTGAATTTACCTAAATGACAATCTAAGCAATAACAAGATAAACAAGCTAACAAGACAAGCAAGTAAGGGAGCAAAGATAAGGGGAACCAAGTGAGGCACACGGAGACGAAGATGTAATCCCGAGTTCCACCCAAGGGTGTACGTCTCGTTTGGAGAGGTGTGCGCTACCACAACAGGTTAGCCGCAACGCTACAAAGGCTCACCTTCTTCTCCGATGAACTCAACCACAAAGGTTGCGAGTCCACCTTTCACTATTGATCCCCTTTTAGGGTGGAGATCGAATCCCTTACAAACGTTTGAGGCACGCACCGACAACTTAATTGGGGGCTCTCAAGATGACCACAAAAGGTCAAGGACCACAAAAGGTCAAGGCAACACTAAGATTACAACAATGGTGAACTAGGTCTTCCCACCGGAAACCCTAGCCACGAAATCCCCAAGTGAATGGAGAGGAAATGCAAATCCCTTCGGTGAAGATGTAGATCCGGGCCTTCTCCTCCAATCCTCCAAACATCAACGAATTTGGGTGGAGGGGTTGGGAGATCTTGTTGATTTGAGCTTTCAAGAATAGTAGGAGAGAGAAAATCTGAGAGCTAACTGTTCTTGAGTGAGTGATACCCCCTCCCAAAATCTGGCCGTTGGCTGCCTCGAGGACCCGGAAATTCCGGTATAAGTGACACCCGGAAATTCTGGGTCACCCGGAATATCCGAGTCTGTGAAATATCCGAGTTGAATTTCCGGTTGAGATCAGAACGTCTTTGACATCTTGACTTAGCCAAATTTCTGAGGGTGACTCGGAAATTCCGAGTCAGTGAAATTTCCGAGCTGAATTTCCGGTTGAAGTCAGAACCACTTTGACATCTTGACTTAGCCAAATTTCTGAGGGTGACTCGGAAATTCCGAGTCAGTGAAATTTCCGAGCTGAATTTCCGGTTGAAGTCAGAACCACTTTGACATCTTGACTTAGCCAAATTTCTGAGGGTGACTCGGAAATTCCGAGTCAGTGAAATTTCCGAGCTGAATTTCCGGTTGAAGTCAGAACCACTTTGACATCTTGACTTAGCCAAATTTCTGAGGGTGACTCGGAAATTCTGAGTCAGTGAAATTTCCGAGCTGAATTTCCGGTTTGAGTCAGAACCACTTCCTGATTTTTTCCTTAGCCATTTTTCTGTTAGGTATAGGAGACCCGGAATTTCCGATCCTAGAAATTTCCGGTTTCAATAATCTGATTCTGGGAAGAATTCCAGAAACTCTTTTTCTCTACAGTTTGGCTTTGGGATATGTGATATGCAACTCACACAAACTGAAATACTTAGCAATAGGATTAGTACATCATTGGTATTGTTAACTAACACTCAAAACACTAGGGATTAAGAAATGTTCTTTCACCAGGGGAGGCCGATGAACGCCACTGCATCGTGGAACAAGTCCTGCCAGCCCTTGGGAAGTGCTTATTGGTGTGGATGTCTTTGGCTCCCGTGAACCACCCATAGTGGGTTCCCGGGTGAAAGTCGTTACCCGTCAGGGGGTAGATGTAGCTCTTGGCGGGTAGTCATTGTCAGGGCATGCTATTTCGGATGTCGGTTCATCGTAGCAAAGTTCTTGTCTATCTTCAGGGTAGGCCCACATGTGGTGGTGGTCTCACTTTGGATGGAGTAGTGGAACCCCCTGTTCCACTGTTGCGACTGGATGAGATAGACAATTGATCGCTAAAGGAAAACATGATGTGGATTCTTGCATGTATAGTTAGACACTAATTCATGAATATTAGTGGGATGGCGTCGACACTTGGTTGAGTGGTGAGAATAACTTGCATGTTGTGAAAGAGTAAAATTAGTGCAGTTTGTAGAGTTTTGCTTTATAGAAAGTATAGATAAAAAATCATGGATCGCTAGCAATAATAAGAAATCCAGTAAAAAGAAACATACTTATAGCTAGTAATGTAGAGTTTAACTTGATGGGGGATTAGTAGGGAGCTAACCCCTTCCCACTACATGACACTTTTTGCGATAAAGCGTGGTCTATCACATATATATGGTCTCTGCATAATTAAGATGTACACGACCATTTTGATACAAGTTAAAATAAAAACTTGACGAAAAATAAGAATAGTGAAAAATTGTAGATAGCCTAAGATGTTAATTAAGTGACCAGTCCGAGAATTATGTGATAATCCATGTAAAATAAAAACATCCCCCATCGTGTCTTCCAATCATATAGACACATCCATAACAAGGTCTCAGTTTTCCATCGTTGTAATGTGGACCATGTTCACATGAGACTGGAACACGAGTAGACAACATGCATAAGAGAACATTTTTTATCGTTAACAATCTTATCATTTCTACACAAACAAAATAGACATATTCGGACTAGCATTCCAGTCTAATTAGAATTCTAAATTTGTGATCAGTTTCATGTAATTACTTGCCAAAAATATTTCCAACAGTGTGTGAAAAATACAGTCTGTTAGGATGACTGACCGAATAAAGTGGGAAAACTTGGATTGGAAGAGAAAGTAACTGGGTTGTCTCCTCGTGGTGACAAAAAACACACCTAGTATTACCATGTTAGCGGTGTTTAACAAGGTTATTTTTAGTTAAACTTACCCTTCGCAGATACACCACACAATTTGTAGAAATTTGAGGGGTAATTTCAGTATCCATGAATTTATTATTATCAACTACTCTCTCCGTTCTGAATTAATTGACTCAGATTTAGTACATTATAC
Organism: Poa annua; assembly: GCA_026929855.1. Classification (NCBI taxonomy): domain Eukaryota; kingdom Viridiplantae; phylum Streptophyta; class Magnoliopsida; order Poales; family Poaceae; genus Poa; species Poa annua. Next base: position 67,959,262 of record CM049431.1, on the reverse strand, counting down.
TAAATCTGAGTCCATTAATTCAGAACAGAGTGAGTAGCACATCATGTTAAATTAGAGTCTACCTAGAATTTTCCAGTTTCAAGTAGATTCCGCTAAAATTGATCGTTCCCTTGCCATAGTTGGATCAGATCAGATCGAACCGGCCACTTATCTAGTATCATACCAAATAAATGTTGTCGGACGCTCACATTTGGTGGATGACTACAACAGCATAGCAATTGTATCACTCTTGTGACGAACAACGTTACATGGAGTTGGGTATAGTTCCCGGAGAGGCTTATTCTCTGACCATCAAAATCTTATTTCTCATCCATCCTTAATATTGAATGATGCAAAGCGGCAGAAGTGCATCTTCGTGGTTATTAGACCAGCCCAAATGTGTGAGTTGCAAAGTTTCCAAACTTCCTACGATACAATATATATTTTTAAGAAGAATTGTCAAGTCCCAACTACAGTAAATAGGTTGAAAAACCATTTATCATGTGTTGAGTTGTTAATCTGAGGCTCATGAATACCCAGCCCTTCCTTCTTGATCTTTAGATCCGCACATAACATCTCAATTAGCCATTCTATATTTGTTTTTCTTGTTTTTTTTCTTGCCAAAAGAATCTTAATAGAAAAAATTCCAATATGTGTAATTTTTCTTTTACAAATTTGGAAGAATAATCATATATAGTAAGATATTAGTTAGTTCATCCAGAGTTAGCAACTTTCTTTTCCAACAATATAGTATTTTCCAAGACAGTCCTCGATATGGCCTCCGGTAATGTATGAAAATTCCCAAATACTTAGTAGAATATTGTATTCTCACGTTCAAGTAATTCAAATACCGAGCAGCCTCGCCTTGGGCCTCTCCAAAACAAAATAATTTACTCTTGTGGAAGTTCATTTTGACTTCTGAATGTTGCTCAATCACTAACAATATCAACTTCAGATTCTTATCCTTTCCAAAATTGTGTTCCATGCATAAAACGAATGCTCATCCACATATTGAAGCATGGATGTCCACCATCCACCGGATGCGGAACCACCCCTGGCAATCTGGCTATCCTCTTTGGCACAACCAATCATGATTGCACACCTTTAGTCACTACTTCCTCCGTTCCTTGATATAAGGTGTATAGTTTTTTTAAGAAAAATCCAAAATATAAGGTTTATTTGCTATTTATGGATAATTTGACCCATCAAAAATGAAATCTAATCTCAAAAGAGCGATTTAATGGATTGTATTCATTTTATACCAATTAAGAAGTCTCTCGCTATTTTTCCAAAAAAAATAGTACACTATATACAAAATAGTTTGTATTCGTGCAGAAAACTTATACACCCTACATTCAGAAACGGAGGGAGTATTAAATAGCATTAGCGATAGAGTGTCACCATAACTTGATATTTTTTTGTCTGAAAGTAATGGCCAACAACATCATTGAATTTATTTGATGCACTACATCCGGCTACAAAATTATGGATCATGGTGCGCCAAACATCTAAGAAACCTTTCATTTTTCAGAATCCTTGCTCCGTTTGGATGTTTGTATTGGGGTGTTTGGAATTGAATTGAAGGTCAATTCCAAATCAGTGGGTGTATTGAAATGAGCTATAAATTCAATTTATGTTTTGTTGTCCAAGATATTGTTAGATGGAATCAAAAGGAGCACTCAATTCCAATTCTCTATTTGGATGATTAGTTGTTGAATTGGGTATCCACATGAGAAATAGTCCATTCCACCCAATTTAGAGGGGTGAGGCCCTAAATTGGAAAATACATCTTTTAGTTATAGTTCAATTCAATGAAATTCAGCTCGCAATTCCAATTTTTAATTCTAAACACAACTAAACAATAGAATTCGAGTAACTCAATTTCAATTCCCAATTGGGGAAAAGGTCATTTGACCTTATCATATGCCTTTTCAAAGTTAATATTTATATCACCCCATTTAACTATTTTAGTTCTTTTTGATGAACTCTTTCGTGTATGAACACCCCATTTAAAATGTTTGTGCATCCGTGAATGTTATTTGTATGGGTCCCATAACATGATCCGCCACCGAATGAAGCCTAATATTTTTGGTTTTTGTGAAATAATCTGATGTTAAGAAGACGGATGAATTTTGAGTGAAAGTAATCCTACGAAGAGCTTATTGAATTGTGAAGGTCTGGTTTAAGACAATGTAGGCTAAAACCTGAATGTATGGCTCATCGCGGTTAAAAAAAACTTGTAACTAAAAGTCTAGGATACTAGTATGATTATTTAGTTGTTCTACAGAACCTGAAACTAGTTCTATGGGTTCTAGTTCTTCTCCTGAAACCAGGACATAAGGTACTGGAGTACAACTACTTAGATTTTACAAATGGTCATGTGTCGCAGTTGCTCACGTTTTAGTATGGAGTTCCACTAGTACTTGTACATCAGGAACGGGCTTCAGGTTAGATATGCAAGCAAGCAAGGCATATACATAGAGATCAGCAGGCAAATTGTTGTCCTGAATCGAATACTTACTCACTAGCATGTACAGGACTATGTGACTATAGCTAAACAGACAAGCATGATACCAAGATAATCGTATACACCTCAACGCTACAGCAGTTCTAAACTTCAGAATACGATGTTAATTGCATTTTCAGAGGTGGACATGCATGTCAACTTGTTTAAACAAAGAAGTTTATAAGTAAGCGTAGTACAACTACTACTAACTGAAAAACCAAAGAATGCCTACTCTCTGAGTGTGCGATCTGAAGCATTAACATTCAGTCATTGCTAAATTTTTGCCCTTTACATGTTGACGGAAGAGAACATGAGATCGCCCTGATTTCTCTCCCATCAACCCCTAATCAACTAACGTGCACGTGCGCATCTCCACTGTGTCCCCATCATTCCGATTAACTCGTTCATGTTAGCTGTTTGCACGTTAGAACTAGCTGAGACTGGATTTCACTTGACGATCCAAATCTCATGGCATTTGCACGTCCCAGGGAGCGTTATGATGTCATCATGTTCGATACATTATCGCTCACTCAGTCACTCATCACTTCATCAAGTTGCCAGACACAAGAGGAAAACAGTAACAATTGTGGGACAAATTTCCCACTGATAAGCACCATTGACCAGACGTCGATGCAATTGATCATTGCTTAAACGCCCGTGCAGTGCTGGTGCGGGTACCTTCCTGAGATTTGTCTCCATCATGATTTTCCAGCCAAAAGGACATGCTACTTTTAGTCGTCCAGGAACTGAAGGTATGCCAATTCCAGTAGTTCAGTGCGATGAACGCATGAAATTGCTGGTCCGGGATTTTGCCAATATCCAGAGGCAAGCAGAGATTGGAATGGAATACCTGAGCGGCACTAGGGCAGTAATAGCAACCAAACTCAACAGATGATAGTTTGATTGTGGCCAGACTATGCAAATATTCTTGACTGAACGTTACTTTATTAGCATCAGGAGTTCATTTCAGCCTAAGTTAAGGTCTAATGCATGAACTGCCTAACATTGTGACATAGAAATTAACCAGCGACACTACAGCGCGGTATGTTAAGTTTCATAAGGCAACAGTACTGCCTTCATAGAGACTATGAACACAGGACGGCGATTTTTTTACAGGTTACGGCAAAACAGAAATCTTCTTCTTCATCACCTCTTTACTTCCTAGTGAAGAGGCTGCGCAACTTGCCACGCTCCAGCTTCTCGAGCAGCTTCTTGGCGCCGGCGACGTCCATCTCGGAGAGCTTCTTCAGGTACCCAATGGCGCCGTGTGCGATCATCAGCTTCTTGCACCTTTTGCTCGCCGACAGCGACAGGAGGCAGGAGATGGCGTACTTCTTGGCGGTATTCCCAGGGCTCGGGTCGAGCAGCTGCACCAGGTTCGGCACGCTCTTTTCGTCCTTCTTCACGTCCCTCGCGTTTGCCGGGCAGCTCATCAGGGTCGCCGTCGCCTGCGCCGCCACCTCACGCGCACCGTTCGACTTGGCCTCAAGCAACCGAACCAGCAGCGGCATGCAGCCGTGGTCACCCACCAGGCGCTTCATCTCGGGGGAGCTGGAGATCTTGCAGATGGCCGCTGCCGCCGCTTGCTGCGCGCCAACAGAGCCATCCCGGAGCACGTGCGCGAGCCGCGGGAGTACGCCAAGCGTCACGAGGTTGTCCAGCGAGACTGCGGACACGAGGTTGCGGAGCGCGCCCACGGCAGACTCTTGCGGCAACGGGCCGTCGAGGTAGGCAAGCAGGCTGGGCAGCGCACCCTCGGAGACCACGGCGCGCCGCAGGTTGTCGTTGCTGGATGTGAAGTTTTGCAGGCACTCCGCGGCGTACTCCTTGGAGCCCAGCACGACGCCGTGGTCGAGCAGGCTGATCATGACGCGCACGATGCCCTCCTCAGCTAAGGCTTGTCGTACCTCCGGCACCGCGGAGAGGTTCTTGAGTGTGCCAGCCGCCGCGGACTGGGTGATGGAGTCACCGGTCTGGCATATCTCGATGAGAGGACGGACGCCGCTGTGGCCGACGATTGCGCGAGCAATCTCGGGTGACATTGACAGCCGCTGCAGCGTAATGACTGCCTTCTCCCTGCCAACAAGGCTGCCGGACTCTGCCAAGCGGATGAGCGGCGGCAGCGCGCCTTCTGACACGAGCAAGCCCTCGCAGCTGCCGGACTCAGCTAGCAAGCAGAGAACAGTGGCGGCCTTCTCTCTGATCTTGGGCGCCGTCGCTGTGAGCAGCTGCACCAGCGCGGACACGTTGCCACGGCCCAGCGCCGACAGCACGCTCTTCTCATCCTCGCGCAGAGCATCAAGGAGGCCATCCACAGCTCGGTTCTTTGCCTCGGCATGCCCGATCTGCAGCCGAGCAAGCAGCTCCCTCACGTCCGTCTGCGAGCCTGCTACCGCCACCGCCTCGGCAGCAGGGGTCGGAACCGTCGCATCGGACAGAACACCGGTCTTGACAAGAAGTCCGCAGTCCCGGAGGTTAAGGTCCAGCCTCCCGGCGAGCGCGTCGAGGTTGCTCTGCATCTGCAGCTTCCCAGTCTTGGGCGACTCACGGCAGCGTGCGCCGAGCTCGGCTGCCTCTGCGAGCGTGGCGGACACGGACTGCAGCAGCTCCCGGCAGAGCGAGTTCTTGGAGAAGCACGGGTGGCTGGACAGATCCGAGAGGCACGGCGGCACCCTCTCCAACCTCGCCGCGATGGCCTTCCACCGCCCTCCAAAGCCGGTCGCCGCTCGCGCCGCGTCCAGCGCGGCAGGCACCAGCCCCCGCGCCCGCTCAAGCAGCTCCTCTGCCGTCCCGGTCGGCGCGTCCCCGGCCGCGGCCGGACAGCTCTCCAAGCTCATCTCTGTGTCGCAGCAGCTACAACACCCCGCCTCGTGATCTGCAGTCATCCACTAGATTAGTGACGATGCTCACTCCTCAGTATAGAGAAAGAAGTGGACAAATCTCGGAAAGGGAAGTACTACTAGAGAAGAAGATAGTAGAAGCCAAGAAGCAGACAGAGGAATCCCTCTGCTATTTTAAAAGCGGAATCAAAATCCATCTTGGAAAGCTACTGCTAACCTGATCTACTATGCTAGGAAAGCTCACCACCGATCTTTTCTTGCTTCGGGTGGACGAAATGCGAAATCCGGAAGATTACACGCTGCAGCGACACACAAGATCACGAAGCTGGTACCAAGGCCCTATCAGAATTCCAAAACTTTCTGACTGCGCTGTTTGTTAAATGAAAATCAGACTGTTCCGAACGGTAGGTCCCGGCATTTCGAGTTAGTTTTGACTCGCCGAATGAAGATGGCTAGGAAGGAGACGACCGAATGAGAACAAACAAAGAGGAAAAGAAGGGGAATTCAACACTAGGAGAGGTGTGGCCAAGTGGTGCGAGTAGCCGACTACAGAATACAAATACTACACCATTTGGCTCTGCATGTTACACCGCATCAAAAACAGACTGGCGAAACCATTTTTTCGAAGCAAACACAGCCAAGTTTCCGTGCCATCTCAAGAACGTGGGCGAAGAAGGTTCGAGTGCTTACGACGAAAGGAGCAACATTTGGGCTGCTCATATCATTCACACTGCTTCCTTGTATTCTACTTAAACCAAAGATGGTCGCACTTCCCGTAGCACCGAAGAATCATGGGGAAATAATTGCGCGGGGCGACGTACCGTAGACGAACCGAGTCGTCCAATTATCACTCATCCCTGCCGCGCCACTCATCCTAAATATTTCGAAGTGACGCGAGATCACTTAACTACGAAATGTGTTGGTCACAGAAAGTATAAAGTAGGATCGCCAAGAGTAGTATCCTAGGGTAAACAGGCCAGGCGGTCCCACCTGACATGGACTCATGGGAGGAGCGCGGTACGACGCGCGCCTTTTTCTCCGTGGCAATGGCAAAACCGCTTTCCCTCGCACGGACTGAAAGCAGCTCCCCGTGGGCTCGAGGCAGCAAGCAAAGCTGTGCGTGCCGTACCGTCTCGCTGGACCCGCCGTGTCAGCGGGCGTGGCCGGACCGCATCATGAGCCGGATCGACAGCGGCGCGGGGAACCCAACTGAGACCGACCGAGCCCAGAGCACGCAGTCTCGGGCTCCCGGACGCGGACGCACGGGTGTGGGGCCCACCCGCCCGCGCCTCCTTCCCGGCGCCGCATGCGTAGTGAGTACAGCTGTTGCGCTGGTGTGCCAGTGACGGGCGAGCGCAGGCATCGCCGGCACAGATGATAAGGGCGAGATTTATTGCGGAGTTGGCCACCCTATGGTTTTATTCAAATTTCAGAAACGCTACTGAGCTCTCTGTAAAGAAAAGAAAAGTCGAAATCAAGTCGCTCCAGCCCGTTTCCTGAATCTCCATTGGGCTCGTTCTGCTATATGCCACGATTCGTAAGAAGTCAGAGGGTTCGCGTCGCGTGCAGAATCTAGAAAGGAACGCAGGTTCGGTGAGGAAGAAAGCGGATACTTGGCTTGGAATCCTAGCAAGGGAGCACGCACGAAAGGCGGCCACGAGGAAGAAAGGCGAAACGACAGCAGGAGGCGAATACATACAGAAAATAAAATCTCACGCACAACACAAAGGGATGATCAAGCAAGCAAGCTGCTGAGTAAGTTACCTCTCACTCCGATCCGCTCGCTTCCCCTGGACGCGTCGCCGCTCGCCCCTGCTCCTCCCACGCTCCTCCCGACGCCGGCCGCCAGCGCGGAGAAACCGAATACAACCAGAGCTAGCACAGCCGCCGCCGTTGCTGCTGCTACGATGAATATGCCAACCATCAATCAATCAGTCGCCCATCACACGGATCATCAACATCCGCTGCGCGTCGGAGAGAAGAGGAGAGCAAGCAAGGGAAGGGAAGGAGGATTGGGGGATGATTGTTTGGAGTACTCACTCCTCCACTCACCAACACACCGGGGGCTCCTCCGCGCTTGATTGTTGTTATCTAGCCGCGGCCGACAGGTCCCTCTGGCTTGGCGTCGCGCAGTTTCCAGCGAGTGAGTTGTTTGTTGGGGCCTCGGAATTTATTTCTTACCCGGTGGAGAGTGGAGACGAAGGTTTGTTTTTGAATTCGGGGCGAGGCGGGCCGTCGGATCGGGGGCGAGCGACAGGTGGAGTTGAGGCTCTTCTTGGCTGCTCCCGGATCCGACCGTTTGAGCGGTGCGGGATTTGAATCGAATCGGGGATGCCTGCGTCGCCGTGGGGTGGACCTTTTGGCTGACAAATCCGCTGGGGACAGGCGAGAGGGTTTTTGAATTCGGGGTGCTGCTGTTTTTTTCTGAATCTACCGCTACAGTTATACAGTACAGTGGGTATTTATATTTTGTTGAGAGAGCACATGCTCAACGGTGGTCACAGGCAGAAGAAGCAAAAGGGGACTACGCACCGCAAAACTAATTTTGACCATCGAGCTCTTCTGTTCAGTAACAAAAGGGAGTGAGGATCACTTCTCATCCGTCGGCAGTGTACTGGGCCAAGCCATGTCAGCATACCTGGTCACAAGGTGGGTGGCCATGTTAGCTGTGAGGACCAGCGGAACACAAGCTTCGCCTTCACCGCGTTGCGCTATCTGTAGACCGTGCACTTCGTCGCAATGAGCGCACAAGGAGCGCCAGTGTCGACACCCGGCTCCCCGGGTTGTCAAGGATATCGGTCGCACGGGTCACACTTGGCTCCCCGATGGAAAGACAACCGGGCAAGAAGGATCCCTTGCCCCAGGGGAGCGGAGCTTCCACCTCGAGCAGAAGACGCAGGCGGATGAAGACACTTGGCGCCCGGGTTCCACGTGATGGCAAGAGGCAGGCCTACCAGTCTGCCATGACAAGACCCGATGAAGATTTCCCGTGAGCTAACAGGAAGAGATAACGCGGTGCGTGTAGGGGTCGATGTCGATCAGCCACAACTCTTGCCTACGACACGTCAAGAGCAATAAAAATAGCTAGTGTCATCGGCATACAGTGAAACTCCTTTTTTTTTTGAAATTTACAGTGAAAGTGAAACTCTTGACTTGATGAAGTTGTCTCGTAAAGGCCAAAGGGCGTAGAAGGCCCGAGCTGTTGGGTAAAGTGGGACATGGCCCGCCCACATACCCCCAATGCCACTTTGCTGGCAGTTCACACAAAGAGTGGACCATGTTCTGAAAAAAATAAAAAGAGTGGACCATCTCCAGCTTGACGGCAGTAGCCTAGCAGCACGGCAATCTTGGTACTACAGAGTACAGAATACAGCCTGATGCATCGACCATATCTAGCGGCACGCATTAAACACCACCGCATGAGACAACATATAGTAAGTAGGTGCATTTGAACCTTGCGAACATAGCAGAGGGCACCTGTGAGAAGGCTGTGCCACTTACGCTCCCGGGCAAGTGATTTGGAGCCGCATAGTTGATAAGTTCACAAGAGAACAAGGCAGATCAGGTCACGGGAACGATGTCTGACATGAACCATCCCTGATCTAACTCAGAGCACGCTTCAGTTGTAAATCGAATGGTTAATGTGCTGTTTGACATGTAGGGGTATTGAAGAGATTCTGGTTCCACAGCCGAGTATTCACCACGCGTGTGCTCCACCTGCGCCTCATGTTGTTTGCAAACTGCTCAATCAGACCTTTCAACAGCAAGGGGTATAGCCATTGGCTATCATCGATTTGAGCCATCCTGCCACTAAGAGAACCAAAGCATTTTTTGTCAATCAAGCATGATCATGTGAGAAACTGAGTTTATCAACCTTGACAGTAAATGGTAAACTGAATTAGCAACAAAATGAATAGCCCACAAGCTAGGCAATAACTTAACATACCCCGTAAAGCACAATAGTCAAAGTTATTATTTACAAGAAACACAACATAAGATTTAATTGTGTGTATCCTTAAACTTATGACAAGGGTATCGAGGTTCTTATGAATCAGCAAAAAGGAAAAGGATGGTCACCTTAACATTGTAGCTTTTCTTGTCAATCTTGTTTTTTTGCAGTATGGGTTGATTTTTATTATGCCAAAACATTAAAGACAACAAGTATTGCTTTCCTTAATAATTAAGATTTGCTACTAGCATGCCAACACCATCAAGTACTCCCTCCGTATAAAAAAATATAAGATGTTTTAGCACAAGATATGTCCACATGCATGTAGACATATCTTAGTGCAAGGTTCATATCCAACATAATTCCACTTTAACAAATGGTAGCTGGTAAGACTGCTATACTGATGGTCCGGAGACCTGGAGACCTCAAAGAGGAGCGGAGAAGAGAATAATCCAAATGAGAGAATTGTAGACCTGGCATTATAAGAGAGTCGAGATCTCAGACCTGAACAAGACCTATGTATATAACGACCCGGAAAGGTAGCTATATGTTTCAATAACTAATACAGAAATTCTTGCTCAAAGTACTAAAAATGTTGCTTGAAAATGGGAAGACATTAGATACTACAGCATAGAGAGTACTTGTGCATGTATTTTGTTAATGCATGCAGTATGGGTTTAAGATATCATGTCCTGCAGTCAACAAATATATTTTCCATCATCTGAAACATGATACTAGTATTACTTGTTATTAGTTCAGTCACATGGAAATGCCACAATTCTAGCAATTTGACAGATGAGATGTACATGTGCAGTGAGAAAACAGACAAAATGAGATAAAGTCAGAAGATTCTTGTTGGCGCCCGCCATCTCAAAAAAAACAAGACAACAATGGTTGTGCATATTAGTGAACGATACAAGTGCAATTATGGATGAGTTGTGCAAACTAACAAATTATTGAAGTGTTGAACAATAGCTATTAGGCATTACCTACCAACACGTGATCAAGAAAAGTAACTCAAGAGAAGTGACCAATAATCTCCAACTAGAGTTATATGTTTATGCACACATTCGCTACTAATTCCAGATGGCAAACTCAACATGGAAATGCCATTTATTACTCACTAGCTAGGGTGTCGACTTATACCCTCACCTCCCTGGTCCCATCAAACCTGGGTGCAATTTTTGCTTAATGCAACTGAGACCTCATTCCTTCTAAGAGTCCATCAAATTACTCACTAGCTGCACTCAAAAGTTCTACATATATAGAAGATTGTTTTACCACAATACCTGTAATCCTGATCTGTGACAACTTTGGAATTAAAAGCTCTTGGTTCCCCCTTGGTTTTAACTTCACAATACACTAGGTGTACTGCTGCCAGGTAAGGTTGTGGTCAGTTGGGGCTTTTTACCTGTTATACTCTGATGATGGTCTGCTATCAAATGTATGTGAGCTTCTGTTGTGTTATTAATATGCAAGTGAAGGGAAAAAGGGTTGGCGTCGAGACTGAAATCACTGGAAAGATGTTTTCTGATTTATAGCAAAAGAAATAGACATATCAAAGTACATATACAAGGAAAAACCATGATTCCACATTTTAGCCCTTGTCCATTGAACAGTTTTTGTTGGCTAATTTGGTTTTCAACCAGTGCTGCTCACAACAAAAAAGATTTCTGCCTACTGATCACAAAATCCTCTTTCGATAGCACAACCTTGTGTCCTTTGTCTAAGTTGCCAAGGTTTTCGCTCCAAAACCATTTTGTACCGACATTTTCTTATAAAGAACCCAAGCCTTGTGGCTCCGTTTTAGTATTTTTACACTCCCACCCAAATGACGGCATTTAATCAAACCTATAAGGGTAGTTCAGTAATTGCTTCTTAGCACATAAAAATCTGAAATAAAGAGTAGATACCCCTTTTCCTAGGTGAAACCTATGGTCGCTGGCTTGTCAAAAACCATAGCTTCCTATGTGAAACCTAATGTTTATGTAGCTGAGAAATGAAAGAGATAAAAGAGATTCAATACCTTGGACGTCACTGAGCTACGCACGCTGAAATTTGTTTGCAACTGCTCTTATCCAAACCCTATCTTTATCACTATATGCATAATTTGCATTGGAGGCCAACAGGATGACACCTTCTGCTTTTGTTTCACCGTTAGCTGGATCAGGATTGCTCACAATTGGCTGTGCCAACACAGAAAGAATTCCTTGTGGCAGAACCTTCCCAAGCTGAGTGTCTAATGAAAGCAGCATGGTTGGTCTATTGTAAGACATATAATTGAAAGATATAAAACAATGATAAAGCAATGCTAGAAACATTTTATAAACAGCTAAAATGACAGAGGAAAACAAAAAACATGATTTTTATGGGTCAACTCGAAATCAGTACCAGTTCGTATCCCTAAGATGCAGGGTGTACTTCTTTAAGTAAAAAATGTTACAACTTAAAATTTTGGCAATTGGTAAAATATAAAGTGCGACGTGTATAAAAGCATATGACATGTCAGCCCAAACATAATAAAACACCTCAAACTAATTTTCAGTGCAATTATTAATTGAGAGCAACCACAGTATGATGCTTCACCTAAACAGATTACAAATACACATATTTGACGCTTGATACAAGCAAAAGGTTACAGATGATGGCTTTTGCAGTCACTAAAAGGAAGAAAAATATATCCAATGGATAACTAAACGAATACCTTTCTATAGAAAAACTTAGAAAATGTTCAGCACACTTACCAGAAAAACTAGGAAGGTACAAAGCGCTACTCAGATCAATGAGCCCAGCTTGATTCATCTGACTCTTGAACCACTCAATCATGGCATATTTGGGCATATCGGCAGGAGGATCCCAGTATCCACGTACGCATAACACATCACCAACTGCTATGAGCTGGTAGGAACCAAGACGAACGTTAAAACATCTAACAAGTAGAAAAATGTGCTAGACATGAAAAAACAACGGATTATTCCAGCACAAAAAATATTGCTATCGACACAACTGCTTCATAATTCACATTTTTTAACTGCTATACGGAACCTTGCATTATTCACTATTCATACAACCAATAACAGAAGCAGCTAAACCATATACTTAATTGCAAAACAGGCCTATAACATGTCTATAGAAGCTCACAGTTTTGGTGCAGGCAAGCTGGGATAGCATGTCTTAAGGTTAACGAAAATAATTCTACCAAAGTGACAAAAGTAATGCAATGTCATGAGATTCAAATTTATCAAAAGGAAGGTATTGATTCTAAAGCATAGAACACTTTGGACTTCTTAACACATTTCATTTTGGTCAGCTCAATACATCTAGAATTTTCAAGATCAATTAAAGTCGATATGGCTGAGAAACATCTGAGAAACATACCACGGACGTGGTGTTTGTGTTCTGCAGCAGAACATAGGTTGCCCAGGCCATATCCTCCTTCTGCGCCGCCGACAGTTCATCAGGAATCAGAAATACCTGCCTGCTCCCCTCGGGCAACGGCACACGGCCTGCAGCACCCGCACCCTACAACAAACCAAAATCAACAATCCACACACTCATTTTCTCAACATTCATCGTTTGTTCCCAGTACACATTTTGAAAAGACAAAAAGCAACTTCGATGTATCCCACCTCTAGGAACCTCCCCAGGTACGGCAGCACAGCGGAGAATGCGGCCAGGCACAGCCCCAGAGCCTCCGACCTCTGCGATTTCGTGGCGTAACCCGTTAGATAGGCGTGCGCACATTATTACGGTGGAACATACCAGGATGAAAGGTAGTAGGGCGAGAACCGACGAGCTGCGCGGAGGTTGGGGACGGCGTGAGGAGGTGGTTGAGGAGGACCAGGGCGCCGAAGCCGAGGCCTATCCACCGCGGGAGGTACGACTCGTCCAGCCCCGGGATCCCTGCGTTGGTGCCGCGCCGCCGCCGCGTGTAAGAAGAAGGAAAATGCGAAAATCCGGTGGGTCGGAGCGACCAATTTCGGCGGTGGGAGTGGAGGAGGAGGAGGTACCGAGTGTGAAACGGAGGACGGACAGGTTGACCTGCTGCGGAGGGTCGGAGTTGGAAGCGCGGGGGCGGGCGGGGAAGGAGCGGCGGCGGGGCGTGGGTCTGTCTGTGGGTTGAGGGAGGAAGAGGGAGGCGTGCGCGGTGGCGGGGAGACGCCGGAGGTGGAGCGGCGATGGGGCGGGGGCGAGGAGAGCCATGGCGGATTGGTGGTGTCCGTGCGTACGTGTAACGTGTCCCCTAGCAGGCCGCAGCGACTGTGTATCCGTGCGTATAGCTGGCCCAGTGAAATTTCACAAAAATAACCCTTTGGGCAAAGTTTAATAAAAAATAACTTATTTTCAAAACTATTTTGAAATCTAACCCTTCGAGGCGCTACCCTCCCTGACTTAGCCGTTTTCGACATGCTCGCGATGACATGGAATGAGGGTTCTACAAGGTAGCGACGGAGGCTGTGGCGCTACCACACAGAGGGTAGCGCCGCATCGTTGGGCGCTACCAAAAAGGGTTAGATTTCAAAATAGTTTTGAAAAGAGGTTATTTTTTGCTGAACTTTGTCTAAAAGGTTATTTTTGTGAAATCGGCCTCCCGTTAGCACGTGTGCTCGGCCCGTCAAGGGTCTGGCATTACAGATTTTGGTGCCTAAATTTTTCGTGCCTAAATTTCATTCAATTTTTTTTTTTTTTGAAATTTACCCCATATATAAGGTCAACGAACCGCCTCATTAAAACCCTGCCAGTCCCTTTCGGTACCCTGGTTAGGGAAAAAGTGCGTCTGAAACTCGCCGCCATCATCATCAACAAAGTTACAATCACCCTGAAGGCTGTGAATTAAGAACGTTGGCGGATCGGTTACCCAAGTAGAGGACTCATCCTGTGTAGTAGCATACTTTGCACAACAGTGAGCTACTTGGTTGGCCTCCCACCGAGCAAACAAGATAGAGAAACTATGGAAAGCATTACTTAACTCGCTAATCTCATCTAAAATAGGACTAATCATAGACCGATTGCCCTTCCTTCCACGCCAAAGACGCACGCGATTTTCGTAGTCCGCTTCACACACCACCTCCTGGAACTGCCTTGATTTAGCAAAACAAACACCATCTCGTAACGCCAGCGCCTCTATTGTCAATGGATCATCAATTCCGTCATACCTCTTGCATATAGCACCACAGAAACCATAAGCATCCCTGGCAACAACACCACTCCCGGCTACTCCATCCCCAAACTGAATAGCTCCATCAGAGTTTAGTTTTGCCACACTACCCGAAGGCTTCTTCCACGAACAAGGAGGCCTCGGCTGCTTGAGTTTACCAGAACCACTCGGTAGCTCCATTGAAAGTACAGCTTCTCGAACAACATCTATACTCTTCGCCGGATCATACCCCTTCTCTCCATGTGTTATATTATTACGGGAGCTCCAGATAGAGTACATTAGAGTAATCATGTGTGCTCTATCCTTCTCTAAAATTCTTAGTTCACATAAAAAATCTGCTGCCCAAGTTTGAGGATGCAACCTCGGTTGTTTGATAAACAGAAACTCCTTTGCAGCTGACCAAAGGAGTTTTGCATGAGAGCACTCCATTAGTGCATGCTGCAAGGTTTCTTCCATCGCTTTGCAAATACCACAGGTACTATTGTCCATGACATGCCGCCGTGTGAGAGTCCCAAAATCGGGTAAAATTCCTCGAAGAACTCTCCACCAAAACACACGTACCTTAGGTATAACAGCCAGCTTCCACAACTTCTTCCACAAATCTTCATCCGTAGAAGTACTACTCCTGGCCGTCAGGTTCTCATCATTCATATATTTTTTATCCATGAGCGCTCTATAGGCCGACTTGACCGAGTAAATTCCTGTCTCCTCGAGAGACCACGCCAAAAAATCATCACCACCATCCGATCTCAGCGGAATTTTCAGAATAGCATCTGCATCTGGAGTAAAGAATATTGATCTGATCAACGGTATATTCCAACAATTTTCTTCCGTTATCAGTTCGCTCACTGTAGACTGCGTAGCGTCATACAACTTCCCCATTGGCTTCCCATTACGAGACGTCGGGATCCAGGGGTCATCCCAAATGGAAACTGAATTCCCAGAACCGATCCTCTTAACTAAGCCCAAACTAAGAGCCTCTCTCCCTGCCAGGATAGCCCTCCAAGTCCTAGATGCAGCGCTAGGGGATGTGGCTTCTAGGAAACCCTTGTCAGGGTAATATCTGCTTTGTAATACTCTCGCACACAAAGAGTTGGGGTACATGATCAAGCGCCATGCCTGCTTCCCCAACAGTGCGACATTGAAGGCCTCTAGGTCCTTAAACCCCATGCCTCCCTTACACTTTGGAGATGTCAATTTTTCCCAAGCTAACCAGTGCATCGATCGCTTGTCTAAGTTGCCACTCCACCAGAATTTTGCATAAACTGAAACAATCTTCTTACATGTGCCTTTAGATAGCTGAAAACAGCTCATACTATATGTTGTTTTGGCCTGCAGCACCGAAGTGATTAAAACTCCCTTCGCTGGATAAGACATAAGCTTCTCTGCATATCCACTAACACTCCCTCTTGCACTTTCAGCAATGTATTCAAAGTCCTCGTCAGTTAAACGTCCCGCTGCCGTAGGCAGGCCCAAATACTTCTCGCTGAAGGCCTCATTCTGAATATTAAGTGACCCTTTCACGCTCTGACGATCAGTTTCAGACGTACACGGGCTAAAAAACACCGCGCTCTTTGCTCTATTGACTCGCTGCCCTGATGCCAAATCATAAATATGTAGTATCTCATCGAGTCTCCTTGCACTCACCTCATTTGCACTCATAAAAATCAAACTATCATCCGCAAATAATAAGTGGGACACCCAAGGAGCTCTATTGCAAATCTTTATGCCTCTGTCAATGAAACCATTGTCATAATGGACTAATAACGCTGTCAGTCCTTCTCCTACTAACAAAAATAGATAAGGCGACACTGGATCTCCTTGCCTGATCCCCCTTGTTGGACTAAAGGGGTTCAGTAATTTGCCATTGAGTTTAACTGAAAACCGGACTGAGGAGACACATTTCATAATCAACTGAACCAAGTTCACTGGGAATCCAAGTTTTAGCAACATCGCCTCAATAAACGGCCATTCAACCCGATCATAAGCCTTCATCATGTCTAATTTAACCGCACATTGCCCCTTCTTGCCTCTCTTCTTCCTTCTCATCGAATGAACACACTCAAAGGCCAGAAGTGCATTATCTGTTATTAACCGGCCTGGGACAAAAGCGCTCTGTTCCTGGCTAATTACATCCTCCAAAACAGGTCTCATCCTGTTAGCAACAACTTTGGTGCAAATTTTATATAAAACCGTACAAAGAGATATCGGTCTATATTGTGTAATGGATTGGGGATTCCGTACCTTTGGGATTAAAGTGATCGAAGTGTCATTAATCGTATCAGGCAACTCCCCACCATTCAAGAAACCAAGGACAGCAACTGTAAGATCATTGCCTACAAGCTCCCAGTGTCTCTGATAAAAACCGGCAGTGAAACCGTCAATTCCAGGGGCCTTCGATGGGTGCATTTGAAATAAAGCATGGTGCACCTCCTCAGCCGTGAATTCCCCTTCCAACACTGCACGAGAGCCTTCATCCACTCTCGGTTGTACATAATTTAAAACTCCCGCCATTTGTGGCTCTCCTTCCGAAGCATAGAGGTGTGTATAAAACTCTTGCACCTCGTCCTCAATCTCCCCTTCCTCCTCACACCAAGAGCCATCAGTACGTTGTAGGGTTGTGATCCTATTAATTCGTTTCCTTTTGGCCGCTCAGGCATGGAAGTACGACGTATTTCTATCACCAGACTTCAGCCAATTAACACGAGCACGTTGCTTTATCCAGACCTCCTCTTGGTAAAGAACCTCGTTAATTCTCGACATTAGTTTCTTCTCTAGCACAGACGGGCCAGAACCAATTGACTGCGCTCTGACTATATGGAGCTCCTTCCTCAAGTTTGCCAATTTTTTATGTAAATTTCCAAACGTTGTTGTGCCCCAAGCACTCAAGCCAGTCTGCATCCCTTTCATCGTAGATGCAAAACCCTCTAATCCACTGCCACATTTTGACTTGAGCCACGTTTCACGGACTATACGATCATAATCACCATGGGTCTGCCACATATTCTCATAACGGCCTCGCCCCCCTATTCTGTCGTACCTGTCCAGACAGACGCAACTCAGCAATACCAGACAATGATCAGAGTGTACCACTGATTCATGTTTTATTTTCGCCACTTGGAACAGCAGAAGAAGCTCTGCATTGCCCAGGGCACGATCGATTCGAGCCTTCACATTAGCTAGGCCAGTCTGTCTATTATCCCATGTATAGGGTAGACCTGAAAAACCCAAATCCTGTAGGTCACAGTCATCAACAGCTTCTCCGAATGATCTCATTTGCCATTCCTCTCTATCATGCACACTGAAGTGTTCCGTATTGAATAAAGTCTCATTGAAATCACCTATACACATCCAGGGCATTTTCCGAAGACCATGCAGCCGCCGCATCAATGTCCATGTATGATGCCTATTCTCCCTTCTAGGTTCACCGTAGATTCCTGTAAATCTCCATGGAGAACCAGAACCATCCGAAAACAAAACAACCGTATCAATATGATGGTTGTTGAAATTCCACTTGAACAGCTGAGGACCAGAAAAGTCCTATACCACCACTCAACCCAATGCTATCAACCGCAAATCCTCCAGCAAAACCGAAGGTGCTAGATAATTTTTCTACACGTTTTTTGCTGATCTTTGTCTCCATCACAAAGAACAACATGGGAACCATCTGCTTCACAACATCACGATCTCTCGAACTGCCTCGGAGTTCCCAAGCCCCCGGCAGTTCAGACTAAAAAAAACTCATTGTAACCGGCGCGGCTGATATCCAGCCGACGCCGATGGGTAAGCAACAGGTGTAATTCCTTTCTTACTTTTCGGTTCTGGGGTAACAGCATCCGCTGTCTTACCACGTTCAGCTACATCTCGTTTATCCCCAGCCAGCTGAGCGTCTGCTAGAACAATATCCGTGCTCGTATTGCTCTCAGAAAATTTGGCAATCTCCATTGGTAATGCTCCTTGAGCCTCAACTTTGCGGTAGAATTGACTATGTCTACCACCTCTTCCTCTCTGACCCCAACCTCCCCTAAAGCCACCATTGGTGTTAGAGTTAGGCAGTTGAGAGCTGGACCCTTTCTCGTGAAGATCCTCCTCCCACGCATTATCACCATACTCATAGGAATCATCATATCCTCCCTCAGCGAAGGGAGGTCCTCTTGTTTTCTTCCTATCATCAGGTGCTCTGAGCCAAGGGCCCCACTGTAGTTCATCATTTTCATCTCTTTCCGCAGGAGTGGGACACAAAGAGACCGGGTGTCCAAGCAGTCCACACGAAAAGCAGAAATAAGGTAGATATTCATACTGGATCTTATACCAGAATGTCATCTTCAATCTTGCTGAATCTACGCCAACCAACCTCATAAGGGGTTCCTTGACGTTGATTAGAACTCTAGCTCGGAGGTATTGTGCACTCACCAGACCATCCTTATTTGCATCAAGACACACATACTCACCGATCCTACTAGCAATCTTCTTCCCCCATGGAACAGTCAGCTTGTTGTATGGCAGATCAATAACCCGAACCCAGATCAGCAGCTTCTCAAAACGCAGCTCCGACGGACGGCTACGAAGATCAAAATTTTCCAGAATAACTGCGAATTTGGACACCGTCCACGGGGATCTTTCCCATATACGATCGCGCTCCCTCTCAGTTCCCAGCTCGGCGATGAAGATGTTTGGGCCACCGTCACGGAACAAGAGTCCCTTAGAGTTTCCCCAAGCAGGTCGTAGGGCAGCAGAGATCGTATTGATATGAAAGATCTTCTGGCTAGGTGCCAGGATCTTGCCTGCAATCGCTCACACCGTCTTGCCATGATCCTCCTCATCATCATCTAGCAATCGGTCCGCTTCAGCTGCGGTCAGCTTCATCTTTTTCAGCAAATCCTCCATCAAGGCTTCTTCCTTGGCACCCTCCCCCGTCACCGGAGGCGATTCTCCCCCGTTGGGTTTCGGTTCTGCAACCGAGGATGCAGTCCCCACCTGCGCCATGGTCCAGAGACCCTCCGCCTATGAGCCAAGACCCTCTCCTGAGCGTCTAGCCTCCTTTGCGCCGACGATCGCCGTGCGCCACCAAAAGTCATTGGAACCCTAATCGCCCCTAACGAGACGAAGCGGTTTTTCCGGACTTCCTTTTAGCGTGTTTTCATTCAAAAATCTTACTACATAAAATTTGAATGACAGATTACTTTTTATTTTAAATTTGATGCCTAAATATTTGGGGTTTGGTTTTTGGGTGAGCCAAGGGGGGCAGCCCCACATTGGGTCAAGAAATGTGTTGGACACCTCTAAAAACAGACATATTTTTCGAAGTTGTCGGTGGAGATGTTCTCACCAGTAATATCACAATATTCTCTCTGGATACCACAGACAAAGGCGTTAATATCTGGGAAAAGCATCCGCCATCACGCTCCTCTTGTAGTCCTCACTCACTTTTAGAGCTTCTTCTTGAGCTATGTGTCGTGTTTCCCGAGGGGAGCAGGCAAATGTTTGTGATTCCTGATGAACTGGTTAATCCCTTTGTCGGAGTTCCTCGACTTGTGAATGTGCTTCAATATAGTACGGTTCACTAATTACTTAGGGGATATGTGTTCGATTTGTTAGAGCATCTCTAACAGCTGCCCTATTTTAGCCTCCGTGCCCTAAAAACCGTTTTTAGGGCACGAGAGGGAAAAAATCGCTCTCCAAAAACTGCCCTATGTGGTGCCCTATTTTGGGACAGACCTAAATTTGGGTCCTCTCTGCCCCATATTTGGGGCACCGAGGGCCGCGGGATGTGTGTCATATCCTTTCCAAATCAGCACGATCGCGACCAAATGCCACGCTGAAACCGCCGATTCGACTCGCCCCGCCGTCGGAATCTCCTCCTCCGCCGCCGATTCGCGTCATGGAAGGGGACGCCGCGGCCTTCTCCGACCAGCTCACGCTGCCGGCGACTCTCTTCGCCCCTCCCGCGCCCCTCGGAGCCGCCGCGAGCACCACCGCGGCTGCGGCGAACCCTAGGGTTCTTCACCGGCAGGTGTTTGCCGCGCCCCGGACTGAAGGAGATATGCCCTAGAGGCAATTAATAAAGTGTATTCTTTGTCATATCTCGTTTGTTCATAATAGGTTTTTGTGTCATGCTAGAACCGTATTAAGCGGAAACATTAATGCGGGTGTGATACGTAAACAACCAGGTCCCTAGTAGCCTCTACTAAGACAAGTTTCGTTGCGCGATTTATGATCGAGGTTTCCCGGTCATGGGGCATGGCGCCGGTCGGCAATGGGAGTCATATCGTTGGAGAACGATGTGATGGACATACCCAGATTTGGAGAACGTAGTCGTTACGCCTTTGACCGTGAGATCAACTCTTATTGTTATTCCTGGAAGATACTTTGATCGCACCAAACGTCGTATCTTATTTAGTATGACAATACCGGTGATACTTTTGGGTATCGGAAAGGAGTAGTTGAGACGAGGGGTCAAGAGCGGGATTTGCCAGTCCGCATAGCAGGATAGATACTCTCGGGCCCACTCGGTGAGATCATGTCTAATGAGCTTGCAAGCATGTGACTAGGTCACGGAGACATGAGATCATGAACGAGTAGAAGGTAGCGTCGTCGGTAACGAGGTCGGGATTAGGTATGGAGATATCTATGGAACGACGCTCGGACATGCTAAGTATCGCTATGGCAAAAGGTTTAAGACTTTGCGTTCAGGTTTGATAGATGAAAGTCATTCGTTATATCACAGGGATTAATTCATGGGGTCCAGGCCTACGAGTTAGTCGTTGATCATAGAGGAGTCTTGGTCATACCTGTTATTATATCGAACCGCTAGGGTAACACACTTAAGGGGTTTCGACAAGACAACCGGAAAGGAAAGAGATCACCGGGAGCGTCCCGGGAGGGGTCCGATGGAGATCGGGCAGCGCCGAAAGAGTTTTCGGAGCTTGGAAAAATTATATATAATATGTTTGATATTAATTAGTGTAATTAATATGCAAATATGATTTTATATATTTATTTTCGAATTTATTTAGGCTGATTTCCCTAAATGGGCCTTCTGGTCGAAAGGAGGCCCAAGAGGGGGGGAATCCCCTTGGGGATTCGGTGGGGGCCAAGAGGGGCCGACCCAAGTGGGCCAAGGGGCCCACTAGGGGGGCGGCGCACCCTCCCTAGCCGCACCAGGCATGTGGGGGTTAGTCCCACATTGCCTGGTTAGCTAGTTGGCTCCCCCCTGGGAGGCTATATAAGAAGGGGCACCCCTGGCTTTTTAATTCACCAATTAATTCCCGATTTCTCTCTCGGTCTCGTGGTTCCCTAGTCGGAGCCGCGCCGAGCTGAGGAGGGGGATCTCTTCCACCATAGCCCGCTGCCGCGCTGCTGGTGTTACGGTCCAAGTCTTCCGCTGCTCGTCCTGGACTGGAGCTTCGGAGGCCGTCGTCTCCACCGTACGTGGGTGACGCCCTGCGAGGTGCTGCGCTAGCGGTACTCGGAGGTCTGCTTCCTCTACACGACCTTGAGGTCGGCTTCGTCGGTCTTCATCGGCAACATTTGTGCGGGAACGTAATCCCCGCTTTCGGTCTACAAGGGTACGTATTCCGATCTCCGTTCGTACTACTATATCTGCATAGAATAGATCTTGGCATGCTTTTAGGATATCGTTGGTAGGAAAAATTTTGTTTTCTGCACACGATCCCCTTCAGTGGTTTCAGAGCCGATCTATCGTAGATATAGCTGTACGCTGTTAGAACCCGTGCTCTGCACGGGGGCACCGTTCCTGTTATTTGCTACCCTCAAGCGTGCACTTGTGTATTCCAGCGGCATTGAGTTGATGAAGCGGCCCGGACCGACTTTACGCGTACGCTTACGCGAGACTGGTTCCACTACTGACATACGGCTTGTACCGTATATGTGGCTGGCGGGTGCCAGTTTCTCTCTCTGCAGTTGGTCTTCGCATTTTCAATGGAGGGCCCGAAAGGGATGCTTAAACATGCAATTATTGGATCGTTGTTGTGGTCATAAGATTCGTAGTTATGAAGCGGTTCTATTTACGAAAGCCCCAAGCCACGTAAAATATGCAAAAGATAAAGTAGAAGCGTCTAACTTTATTTTGCCGGGCGCCAAGAAGACCATGGCGCAATGGACTATATCACATTGCATTACATTTGATGTTTTGTGTGCATCTTATATTGTGTGATTGTGTATATAGTATACATTAGTTACACGGCGGTAGCTATATAAGATGATCACTTCAAAATACCACTAGTGTTCTCCCTCCAACGCGTACCACCAAGAAAGTTCTACGTTATGAGGCATGCCGTGATGATCGGGTGTCAGACATCTCGTCGTTCGCATACAGTGGGTGTAATCCATGTTGCACAAGCGTCAGCGTGGAGGTCTTTGGTGGCGAGCCTAACATATTCAGAAATATGGCCTCGGAACAGGAAGACCGAAAGGTCGAGCACGAGTCACAAAATTGGTGTGGCGGACGATTTTGTCTACTCTTGAAGTTGTGCCGCTGGCTCTGATGATGAGGGGTGGTGCAATGGATGGGGGTCGTGTAATCGCTTGAACGACCAGGAGGGATGTTCGTTTAAGTGGGAGTTATGTTAGTTATTTTCTAAAATACTATAACTCAAAATTATTATGAATAAAGTCTTATGTTGTTGCAAATTCCATTGTAGATGTCTCACCCCTCCTTTAACCTAAACCTGTTCATTGAGAAAGAGAAGCTTAAGACCGACGGGTCTAACTTCGTGTCATGGTTCCGCGATCTGAAGTTCATCCTTGAAACCCACAAGGTGGCCTACATCCTTGATGCCCCCTTAGGTGATCTTCCAAACACCGCCCCGGAAATCGAAAGGATTGTCCATGAGGTAAAGGTGGAGATTTCTTCTTATGTCCAGAGTGACATGCTCTTTGCCATGGAGGCTGACGTGCAAAACCGCTTCATGAACAAGGGTGCTTATGATATAATCACTGAACTCATGACTGTTTTTGCACGACAAGTCAAGGCTGAGAGGTACGAGGCATATGTGCTTATCTTCTCAGCGCAGATGGAAGAGCACGGCAATATTAGTGAGCACTTAGCCAAGTTGTTTGGCTGCGCTCGACTTCTGAGTGATCTGGGAAGTGTGATCCCAGAGGAGGTGGTTATTGATAGGGCGCTGATTTCTCTGCCCCCTAGCTATAAGAACGCCATCGTGGACTACGGCATGAAAGGGACGTCAAAACCCCTGTCGGAAATCCTGAAGATGCTCGAAGTGGCCGAATTAGAAATCAAGCTGAAGAAGATGGTGGTGACCATCGGATCACCTGAGCGCAACTGCCCCAAGTATCTGGAGGATAGGAAGTCTGGCAAGACGGTCGACAAAGAGCAAGGTATATTTGATATACATGTTATAGATGTGTACCTTACATCCGCCCGGAGCAACACGTGGGTATTTGATACTGGTTCTGTTGCTCATATATGTAACTCTCAGGAGGAGTTACGGAATAGACGGCGGCTGGCGAAGGATGAGGTGACGATGCACGTCGGCAACGGATCGAGAGTCGACGTGGTGGCTGTCGGCACGCTCCCTCTGCATCCACCATCGGGATTAGTTTTGGTTTTAAATTAGTGTTATTTTGTGCCATCCTTGAGTGTAAACATTATAAGTGGGTCTTGCCTGTTACAAGACGGTTATTCATTTAAATCAGTGTCAAGCAATTGTGCTATTTATATGAATGATATCTTTTATGTTGATGCTCCCGAGAATAACGGTTTATTCTTGTTGAATCTCGATCGTAGTACTCACATCCATAACATAGAAGCCAAACGGATTAAGTGTAGTGACGATACGGCCATGTATTTGTGGCATTGCCGTCTTGGTCATATTGGTGTAAAGCGCATGAAGCAACTCCACTCCGATGGACTTTTGGACTCGTTGGATTTCAGATCCCTCGATACATGCGTACCATGCCTTATGGGCAAAATGGCCAAGACACCGTTCAAAGGTTTCGTTGAACGGGCGTCGGATTTTTTGGGAATCATACATACAGATGTGTGTGGACCGATGAGCGTTTCGACACGCAATGGTTATCGTTACTTCGTCACCTTCACTGATGACTTGAGTAGATACGGTTATATCTATTTGATGAAACACAAGTCTGAAACGTTTGAAAAGTTCAAAGAATTCCAAAGTGAAGTTGAGAATCAGCTTAATAGAAAAATCAAGCACCTCCGATCCGATTGCGGTGGAGAATACTTGAGTTTTGAGTTTGGCACACATCTGTAGAGTTGTGGCATAGTACCCCAACTTACGCCAGCCGGAACGCCGCAGCGTAACGGCGTGTCCGAGCGACGTAATCGTACTCTACTGGATAGTGTTCGATCTATGATGTCTCTTACCGATCTGCCAGTGTCCTTCTGGGGTTATGCGTTAGAAACAACCGCATTCATTTTAAATAGGGCTCCGTCCAAGTCCGTTGAAACGACGCCGTATGAATTACGGTATGGCCAAAAGCCTAAGTTATCGTTTCTGAAGGTTTGGGGTTGTGAGGCGTACGTTAAGAAACTACAGCCCGACAAACTCGAACCGAAGTCGGAGAAAGTCGTCTTTGTAGGATATCCGCGGGAAACCGTTGGGAACACCTTCTACAACCAAGCTGAGGGCAAAACTTTTGTCGCGAAGACCGGTACCTTTCTAGAGAAGGAGTTTCTCGCGAAAGGAGTAAGTGGGAGGAAGGTAGACCTCGATGAAATCGTTGATCCTGAACTCGAGATTCCGAGTGGCGCAACGGAAGCAATTCCGGAAACGTCCTCTGTGGAAGGAGTGGGAGAAACTGTCGAGGAAGGTGTTCTACCTCGTAGGTCTGGTAGATCTCGGATCACACCAGAATGGTATGGCAACATGGTTTGCACCGTCATGTTAGTCGAACAAGACGAACCTACGAACTACAAGGAGGCGATGGCGAGTCTAAAGTCCGAGAAATGGCTTGAAGCCATGAAATCCGAAATAGGATCCATGTATGATAACAAAGTGTGGACTTTGATGGATATTCCCAAAGGGCGCAAGGCCGTCGAGAATAAATGGATCTTTAAGAAGAAGACTGATGCTGATGGTAATGTGACCGTCTATAAAGCTCGGCTTGTCGCAAAGGGTTTCCGACAAGTTCATGGAATTGACTATGATGAAACTTTTTCACCGGTAGCGATGCTTAAGTCTATTCGGATTTTGTTAGCGGTGGCTGCCTATTATGATTATGAAATCTGGCAGATGGACGTCAAAACGGCCTTCCTTAATGGAAACATTGAGTAAGAGTTGTACATGGTACAGCCGGAAGGTTTTGTCGATCCAGGAAATGCTAACAAGGTGTGCAAGCTTCAGCGATCCATCTATGGATTGAAGCAGGCATCTCGGAGCTGGAATCTTCGCTTTCATGAGGTAATCAAAGGTTTTGGATTTATCCAAAATGTGGAAGAGATCTGCATTTACAAGAAAATGAGTGGGAGCTCGGTTGTGTTCTTAGCAGTGTATGTTGATGACATATTGCTGATTGGGAACGATGTGAAACTTCTGAATAGCGTGAAGGAATATTTAAACAATAAATTTTACATGAAGGACTTAGGAGAAGCTGCGTATGTTTTAGGCATAAAAATCTATCGTGATAGATCAAGGCGCCTATTAGCACTAAGTCAGAGTACTTATCTTGATAAAATACTGAAGCGTTTCCGTATGGAAAAGACAAAGAAGGGTTCTCTGTCGGTTATCAAGAATAAGATATTGCGGAAGGCACAGTGTCCGGTGACGGAACTGGGTAAGGCCGAAATGACCAAACATCCTTATGCTTCAGCCATAGGATCGATCATGTATGCAGTGTTGAGTACTAGACCGGATGTGGCATTAGCTCTAAGTTTGACAAGCCGGTTCCAGAGTAATCCTGGAATGCCGCATTGGATAGCTGTTAAGAGCATTCTTAAGTATCTCAATAAGACAAAGGAAATGTTCCTTGTGTATGGTGGCTGCGATGAAGAACTTGGCGTAACGGGTTACGTAGATGCAAGTTTCTGCTCAGACCCCGATGACTGTAAGTCACAGACAGGTTACGTGTTCAAGGTGAATGGAGGCGCCGTGTGCTGGAGAAGTGGGAAGCAACCCATAGTCGCACAATCTACAATGGAGTCGGAGTATATCGCTGCTTGCGAAGCCGCGAATGAAGCTGTGTGGCTGAGGAAGTTCGTCATCGAACTTGGAGTGTTCCCGAGCGTGCAAGACCCCGTGATCCTCTTCTGCGACAATACAGGTGCCATTGCGAACGCCAAGGAGCCAAGGTCTTACTCCACCGCCAAACACATTCTCCGACGCTTCCATGTGATACGTCAGTACGTACAAGGAGGCGATGTGAAGATTTGCAAAGTGCATACGGATCTGAATGTGGCAGATCCGCTGACGAAGCCTCTTCCGCTTGATAAGCATGAAAAGCACCAGTTAGCTATGGGTGTTAAGCTTTTACCAAGTTGTAATCTAGATTAAGTTGTACTCTAGTGCAAGTGGGAGACTGAATGAGATATACCCTAGAGGCAATTAATAAAGTGTATTCTTTATCATATCTCGTTTGTTCATAATAGGTTTTTGTGTCATGCTAGAACCGTATTAAGCGGAAACATTAATGCGGGTGTGATACGTAAACAACCAGGTCCCTAGTAGCCTTTACTAAGACTAGTTTCGTTGCGCGATTTATGATCGAGGTTTCCCGGTCATGGGGCATGGCGCCGGTCGGCAATGGGAGTCATATCGTTGGAGAACGATGTGATGGACATACCCAGATTTGGAGAACATAGTCGTTACGCCTTTGACCGTGAGATCAACTCTTATTGTTATTCCTGGAAGATACTTTGATCGCACCAAACGTCGTATCTTATTTAGTATGACAATAACGGTGATACTTTTGGGTATCGGAAAGGAGTAGTTGAGACGAGGGGTCAAGAGCGGGATTTGCCAGTCCGCATAGCAGGATAGATACTCTCGGGCCCACTCGGTGAGATCATGTCTAATGAGCTTGCAAGCATGTGACTAGGTCACGGAGACATGAGATCATGAACGAGTAGAAGGTAGCGTCGTCGGTAACGAGGTCGGGATTAGGTATGGAGATATCTATGGAACGACGCTCGGACATGCTAAGTATCGCTATGGCAAAAGGTTTAAGACTTTGCGTTCAGGTTTGATAGATGAAAGTCATTCGTTATATCACAGGGATTAATTCATGGGGTCCAGGCCTACGAGTTAGTCGTTGATCATAGAGGAGTCTTGGTCATACCTGTTATTATATCGAACCGCTAGGGTAACACACTTAAGGGGTTTCGACAAGACAACCGGAAAGGAAAGAGATCACCGGGAGCGTCCCGGGAGGGGTCCGATGGAGATCGGGCAGCGCCGAAAGAGTTTTCGGAGCTTGGAAAAATTATATATAATATGTTTGATATTAATTAGTGTAATTAATATGCAAATATGATTTTATATATTTATTTTCGAATTTATTTAGTCTGATTTCACTAAATGGGCCTTCTGGTCGAAAGGAGGCCCAAGAGGGGGGGAATCCCCTTGGGGATTCGGTGGGGGCCAAGAGGGGCCGACGCAAGTGGGCCAAGGGGCCCACTAGGGGGGCGGCGCACCCTCCCTAGCCGCACCAGGCATGTGGGGGTTAGTCCCACATTGCCTGGTTAGCTAGTTGGCTCCCCCCTGGGAGGCTATATAAGAAGGGGCACCCCTGGCTTTTTAATTCACCAATTAATTCCCGATTTCTCTCTCGGTCTCGTGGTTCCCTAGTCGGAGCCGCGCCGAGCTGAGGAGGGGGATCTCTTCCACCATAGCCCGTTGCCGCGCTGCTGGTGTTCCGGTCCAAGTCTTCCGCTGCTCGTCCTGGACTGGAGCTTCGGAGGCCGTCGTCTCCACCGTACGTGTGTGACGCCCTGCGAGGTGCTGCGCTAGCGGTACTCGGAGGTCTGCTTCCTCTCCATGACCTTGAGGTCGGCTTCGTCGGTCTTCATCGGCAACGTTTGTGCGGGAACGTAATCCTTGCTTTCGGTCTACAAGGGTACGTATTCCGATCTCCGTTCGTACTACTATATCTGCATAGAATAGATCTTGACATGCTTTTAGGATATCGTTGGTAGGAAATTTTTTGTTTTCTGCACACGATCCCCTTCACGGACCTCGTCTACGCCGGTGAATCCGTCGCCAGCGGTCGCAGTGGAGCCCCCACGACCATTCCTTGTCGGAAAACAACCGGCAAGAGAGCTCCGTCCGCGGAGGCGCTCGCGGCGAGAAAGAACAAGAAGGTGTCTGCCGCCCGCGGTCGGAAGCCCCAATCGCCGCGGCCAAAGCCGAGGCTGCTGCGGGCGACGCACTTCCACCACTGCACGCGGTCGAAGTCGATTTGGACCCTTCTCCAACCCCTACGCCGGCGCCTCCCACGTGCTCGATGAAATTCTCGTGAGGTAATTTTCACCGTTCTTGTGCTCTCATTGTGTGTTTATTGTTTTTTAATTTGGTTTGAAATTAATGTGTGCTCATTGTAGGATTGAGGATGATGACTATATGCAAACGATGGGTATTGGGGCTCATTCGTTTGCCGCCTCCCACGAGGCGGCATCTCAAGAGTACGCCGAAGAGGGGCTTGACAACGACGAAGAGGGTTTCGTGCCCAAAGGGAGAGCGGCAAACTACACCACTCTTGAAGATATTTTGATTTGTGATGCTTTCAATAAAGTGGGTATGGATGACGCGGTGAGAGTGGAGCAACCCAAGGAGGCATATTGGATGCGTATGCGGGAATATTTTGTTTCCCGAAACAAGAGTGACATAGATAGGAACCCGGTTCCATTCGTTACCGGTGGAATGTGATCAACGCCGATTGCCAAAAGTGGGCGGTATGCTTGGCCAATGTTGATCGGTTGAACCCAGGTGGCACCAACGCAATCGACCGAGTGAGTTTGTCATTTGTTCTTTTCTTGTTTGTCATTTGTTGTGTGTTATTTAACCCCTCCATTTGTCAATCCTGGCTTTGTCCTTACTTCTATAGTAGTAGATACTCCCTCTATTTCATAATATAAGATTTTTTTTACCGTTGTTTAGATTTACACTAAAATGTTTATTTTACCTGAAATAAAATGATTTTGCATATATACTAAAACATGTCTAAATTATATGTTACACATATAACATCTTATATTAACGGAGAGTATTTTCCTTCCTTTGTCCTTTCTTTCGGCACTTGGCAGGCCATGCCTAGTTGTAATATCTCTGTAACCCTGCAGCCAAGATTTTAGCGTCGCGTGAGACAAGGTTTAGCTAGCGAGCTGCGTGCCCCGGCCGGCGGACATGGACGGCAAGCAGCTCCGCCGGTGACGCTCTCTTCGCCGTGGTCGATTCGAACACATATCTCCTAAGTAATTAGCGGACCACGTGTTGGAATGATCCTCGTCTGGTCTGTTCGTACCAGGTCCGTACTCCTGATCGATCCCGATCCTTTCACAGCTCGGATCAAAGCTGGCCCAGCTTCAAGCCGAACCTGGCCAGATTCAAAATCAAACCAAACCCGGACGCATCCCTAGCTCCCCGCCAAAGAAAGCCCCACCGCCACACAAAAAAAGTTTCAGAACGACGCTCCCTCCTCTCTCTTTCGCCTCAGTAACTACGTCGCCGAGTTCGATTCGACTCAGCACGATCTCGCCGCCGACCGATTCAGACATGATGACCATGGGGAAGAAGGTCGCCAACGACGGGAAGAACCAGCACGGGTTCCCGCGGGGCTTCCACTTCGTCCCCAACGACATCGAGCTCATCCGCTTCCTCAAAGACAAGCTCGACGGCCGCCCTCTCCCCTACCCGCTCCCCAACATCTTCCACGACGTCAGGATCCGAGACTTCCACCCCACCTATCTCCACGGTACATACATCCCAGCTAAGCTGATCGATCGGCTCTCTTTTCATTCTTCTCTATGAAAATCTGTGGTGATCAATGTATATATATGCGTGCGGGTGCGGCGATCGAAATCGTTGGAGCAGAGGTGTACAAGAGGCACAAGGAGGACGGGTTCATCTACTTCTTCGACCGCAGGGAGTTTCCACCGCGGCGGGGTGGCAGGCCCAAGCCCGTTCGCGCCACCAGGGACGGCGTGTGGAAGGCCTCGGGCGGCGGCAAGGAGCTCACCGCCATGAATAAGTGGGGCGGCGCGGTCGTCGTCGGCTATAAGCTCACATTGGTCTTCTATCAGAAGAAGTACGCCGGCGACAAGGAGCCCGACAAGACCGTGTGGGGCTTGAACGAGTACACCAGCATCAATGAACCCGGCAATAATAAGGTAATTAATCATCGATCCTCACACTGATGCCCGTATTATTTGTTCATGGTTGAATGCATTTGATGGTCGAGCTTGAAGCCGATATACCCGATCAGACGATGAATCGGACGAAATATTACGTTTTTGGATCCCCTATTTTGCCTTTGACTTAGCTATAATTTATCACACTTGCCACCAGTTGCTTATTTTTGGAACTGTAAGGGCTTAGGGAAAGTTATGACTGAGCCACATGACACACCTATAGCTGCACGGCTGCACCCCTATTTTTCCTTTTTTATATCTCGGACAACACAACATATGAATTTCAAACTTTGCAGGTCACCCAAATATTATAACTAGAATGTGAGAAACATATTCAGTATTTTTTATGCAATTTTAAGTTTTCAAATATATGTGTATACTATGTTTGTATCAACTTCTAAGTTTTAAAATTAAGGATCTTGTTGGAGTCTAATTATAAATTGTATCAACAAGACAAAATATAATAGTTAGATATTCGCAATTCAAATACATGTAGTACCCGTGTCCGTGAACAATGTATGTGCATATATTATATTGATAGGTAAAATAATATCATTAGATATTTTTTATAAAAATAGTAAGTTTACTAAATTGGTGGCAAATTTAGTATCGGCTTCCAAGTCATACAATTGAGGATATTGTTGGAGTCTAAATATAATTTATATCACCAGACAAAATATAATACTTAAGTACTCGGGGCTCACATACATGCAGTAGCTCTTTCAGTGAATAATGTGTATTGATTGGTAAAATAATATCATTATATTAAAAAAAAAACAGATTCATAACATCAAAGTTTCTACATTGGTGTTATATGTAGTGTCCAATGTTGTTTATGGACAATTGTACTGGTTTCTAGAACAGCATTACTCTGAGCATAATTCCAATCATCTTATATTAGCATTTGCAATCATGGCAACCCTAGTATCATGGTCCTAAAATCGCAATCATCTGAAAACCTCAATTTTTTAAGTATTACAAGTAATGGTTTTGTTAAATCTCAAATATTTTCTCAAGTCCCAGTCACAAAAACAAGTGAAATTATGGTTTATAGAAAAGTGTCACCGATTGGGAAACAAGTGCACTAGTTGCACTTTGCACTAAAACTACAGTTGCACTTTTTTCATATGGATTTGAAAATTCTCAATCATTTGGAACATACACAAACTTTAAAAGTAACAGTAAAAAGTAAATATTGATAAACTGTTTATAGCACTGCAATTTAACGATCATGTTAACAATTTCTTCTTGTGTATGAATGAGGGGTGTTGATGTATATTTATGGTAAGTGTCGCTATGTCACCAGGTGTAGGTATTGTGTTCTATGTATCTTTCTAAAATAATAATTGAAAAGATCTATTTTCTCCACGTCATCGTCTCCTGTCTGAACGGGGCACAGATAATCTTTTGAGACTGGTTATATGACAAGAGAGTTTCAATAGAAAGAAAATGAATGCCATCACACTGATTTACGTGTGCATCGTTTGAAGCAGCTGCCGGAGCTTGCTCCCCCATTCGAAAAAATGCCCTTGCCTTAGAGTATATTTATGTTTGCGAATCATTGTGCTAAGTGTCATTGAACTCGAAATACACACAATGTTGTGAAGCCATCCTTTTTTTTCGCGTGGAATAATATGAGTTTTGGATTGAAAATCTGCAGATTTGTAGATCTTGATATTATCAACATGTATGATTTTTGTTTCGAATTTTTTGACGCTCTTAAATACTGATTTTGATTTATTTTTAAACGAGCTACATGTACCTTGGGCTCTGTTTGCACTTCCGAGGGGACGCCCCTTCCTGTCTGTCATCACTCTTTTGATACAGCGCGTCTCTGCCTTGTGTTTTTGCAGGTCGCAGACTTGGCCTTGTACCGCCTCTACAAGCTGAAAAATGGGCAGGGGAAGAAGGATATAGAACAGGGCATCGCTACCTCATCCATAACGGGCACGGGGAAGGTGGAGGAGCTGCCATCCCGGGGTCCGACGTCCATGGCGAGCGTACCCTCGACCTCACAGGCAGTGGCGGAAGCCAGCGCCGGCGACAATTTGCTATCACAGGTCCGACTTCCACATTGCTATAATGACTCCGCGTTCGGTGCACCGGGGCCAAGCAGCTGGGTGACTCCGGCCGCTGCGACCAACCCAACGACGCAACCGCACGACGGCGTGCTTGCTGGTCTCATGGGGCTAACAGGTTCACCGGCCCCGGGGACTTACCCGCCGACATCGCCGCAGCAGCAGAGCGTCAGCCACTCTGAGCTTGCAGATTGGGACAGTATGCCGCCGATGGCATCCGTTTCGGACGACGTGCCGACGTCGCAGCAGCATGCTGCCGAACACAGGGGGTGTCCAGAAACCGCGGAGCCGAACGCGCAGCCGCTGAAGATGCTTGAACCACCGCCCCTACCACCGCCTGCCGCTGAAGTTTCCTTGGATGATGAGTTCATGTTGTGGTGCCAGACAAAGGAGCAGCAGCAGGAGCCGGAGACCGCGAGTCCCTGGTTCCCCATGACCAGCGACGATTTCATGCTTACGGACCTGCTGATGCCGGATGACGACGACGAGCACTATGAATTCACAATGGACGAGCTACTGGGCTTAATCGACGGGATACCCGACGAGGCATCGCCAGTCGGTGTCGATGGCGAACGAGGAAAAGCCGATACCGACGAGCAGGCCCCTAGAGTAGCAGCAACTAGCAAGTAGCAACACCAAACAGTAGCAGCTAATTAACTAAGTCACTCTTCACGTTTCATAGATCGTAGTGTTTACATTTGGCCAAGTGGCCGACTGATTAAATTATATCATGTATTACTCCTATCATGTTGTACCTGAGACTGAGATGCAATTTCTTCAGTGGACATGATCTGGTGTTTGATTATGATGAACTGAGGACTGGTTTTCCAATTCAAGTGAAGTACTGTTGTAAGGAGATGAGATTGCACAGGAAACCCCTAAACTTGCATTGAGTATGTCTTTCCACTGGAATTCAGTTTAATATGTAACAGATACTCCACAATAAATTCGAACAGGCGGAGAATGCCTTGTGGCCATTAAACCTAAACTCGACTCAGCAAATTTTGATGATTGAGCAATTTAGTGGGACGGAACTTCAAATAAATTCGAACAATGGCAAACTGTCACCGGGTGCATCATCAATGCCTAAATAAATCTTTAGCAGTACCCTTCAGCAGTAATTGTATGTGTACCCAACCAAGCACTACAAAGAGGCACGGACTACATGCTTTGCACAGAGAGGAGATGCCATCACAAGATCCCAGCCAAGATTACCGACAAGAATATGGTGAGATAATTAGTTTACATCGATCCTGTGTAGCCAAGTTGCAGATAGCAGTGAACAGGCGGCCGTTTACGCGGCACCAATTGGACCTCGGTCACCAGCAACCCCGGCACAAAAGCTCCTGGCCACTCGAGCTACCTCTTCTTTTGCCGCTTGACGACTCTTAACTCCCATCAGAGTGAACCACCACCACTACAACTTGGCACGAAATCTACTGACGGTTGGTCCAGCGGAGGGCTCCGATCACACGCACACGCGACAACAAAGCGAAGAATTCAGAGACGGTGCATGCCGGCACAAAGGGTCGGCCATAGGAATTTGGAAATGAATAAGCAGGGGCCAAGCGAATCCAAGCAATCCTTGGGCGCACCGAAAGCGGATGATGCGCCAGCGGAGAGCTGCACGCCGTTGATTCCTCAAGGAAAACCAATGTAAAGGAGACGTCTCTTGTGTATAAAGAAAGAATGGGGGTTCGTGGCGGTGACGATGAACGACGATGGAAGATCATGCCGGTGACGATGAAAGAGAGGATCATCAACAACTCTAAAGTTGCACGGGGACTGTGACAGCTAAATATTGTGAGGACGAGAGGAGAAAAGCCAGGCGAATTTGGCGAACCTTCCAGACGGACCGAGGAACAGCTTGAATGTATTATTGCGCTCATGCTGTTAGTGATGATATATTATATTTCAGCTATGCTCGTAGTCGTACAGGCAGGCCATCAGAACGAAAATTCCAAGCCTGTCGAATCTGACTGCTGGAAGAAACCCGGAGACAGTCAAACACCGCAATTTAGTCAGGTTTCACAATGGATTACCATTTGTCAAAGTCACCACCAACACCAGTACAAAGAACAAGAGGCAGCAACTTCAGAAGTTTCTGAGAAGGGATACCAATTAGGCAAAGTCAAACACCACGATGCTGTCGGGTTTCACAAAGGATTGCCATAAGTCAAAGTCACCACCATCACAACGAACAACAGGAAGCAACAGCACAAGTTTCTGAAAGTCAAAGAAAAAAACAGCACAAGTTTCTGTGTAATAAGGAATACCAAATTACCAATTGATCAAAGTGGAATTAAACAACCGTTCACCCGTAGGTGGGTTTTAAGTCTCACTTAGCACCAGGGGGAGAGAAAAAAACCCATGGGAAAACTGGACACACAAACGCTCTGACGTGACTCACCAAACAAAATACGAGCCAACTATCCTTTACACGGTCATTTTCCTTCCATGCATACTAGAGCCCAAATTGATAATAGCATTGGGCTGCAAGCTGCGTCTGTCTACAACTCTAGTGTTATAAGCAACACCACTACATCTCTACGACCACCTCGTCTCCAACGACATCTTGCCAGTGACCACCTTCTCTTTCTTAAAGCCCTTGGGGTACACCAGCACCGAGTCAACACACAGACCTCCTTTCGTGTGCGTGCAGTCGATCTGCGCCATCGAGAACTTCAGCTTCAGTGCTTCGCCGGGTTTCGAGGCCACAAAATCACCTGCATGGTACAGAACCCAGCTCCCGGGCTCATCCAGATAGCATTGAGATAATGCATGCTGTCCATCAGAGGTGGCAAGCTGGAACCGCACCGGCTTCTTGTCCCAACCATGAACGTGCTCGGTGCTACAAACACGGCGTCCAAATCGCTTGTAGAACTTCCCGAGATGAACCCTGAAGTATAAACTGTAGGTTCCCACCGGGAAGCAGAAATCAAGCTCCCCAACCACTTCAAACCACCAGATTTGCTGAAGGTATGCCACAGACTGGAACCTGCATGAGCAAATTGGATACAAATAGGTTCAGATAATGGTTCCAGGACACACATGCATCATACATCATTATTGTGTTAGAACAAAAATTACATTGAAAAATACTGCACACATGAATACATTTGCGCAGGCTACCAACAGTCAATATCTTCCACTGGCACATAGTAGATGCATACTTCTTGTGCCATCACATGGAAGGACTGCACCTATTTTACATTTTAATAGCTGTGATAAGATATAAACAGTCATCTATGTTATGTGTATCAGGGCAGCAAGCAAAGTGACTGTATTTTAAACGAATTATCTAAAAAAAGGAGGGTGTGCATGTATTCAGAGATATTATGTTTTTCATATGTGGTGTGTATTCATTAACATAGTAATTCTCAAAAGAAGTACGATTAGAACTGTACTAGGTCAGAAAAAAGTGGGAAGGGTGCCAAAGCATATGCCATATACGTGTGCTCGCTGAAACACGGAACAGTTCAGTCATACCATGACGAATTTTTAAATTCAATAAACTAGAAATAAACTAGAAATATACAGTAGTGATTGCAAGGTTGAAGCCATATTTTACCTTGATTCTGCGGTCGGCATGTGTGTCCAATATCTCCTGTCATCGATGCCAGTTATCACCAGAGCTTTGGAGGATATCGCCATACAAACCCTACCTTTGCTCTTCTCCAGCCAGAATTCCTGCAATTACGAGGCGCGGTAAATTTAGAGATGGCATTTTATAGGATAAAAAATAAATCTGGCTCCTCAAATTAACAAGAGCCAAGCATTTTTTTTCCGGACTGAGCGAAAATTTCAGATAATAGTTCAAAAGGCTCAAATTTGTGAAGATTTTTTTACAGAAAACAAAATAATACTACTCCTTAACACTAATTAACTTTGGAACGATTCGGAGGTCAATATAGGTTGCAAACGGATATCTAGATTAAGTCCGAGATATGGAGAAGAAAAACAATTCGGAAAAAGATGCATTCAACTCATGGAAAGGGACCTAATTCCTGAGGGAAAATATCTCACCTTTGTGCCGTCATCGAAAGTCACAGGCCTGGAGAGCCTAGCGTAGATCTCTCTCTTGCCGGCCCGGCGCCGCCTCCTCCTCCCCTCCTCGCCGCCGCCCTCGACGTACCCAATCAGGTGGCGGTAATTCTCCGGCAGCTTGGCCTCCCACAACAGGTCGGCCCCGGCGGCGTCGCCGAAGGCGCGGTTGAGCAGCGCGAGGCGGCAGATCTCCGGCGCGTCGAGGCGGAGCAGCACCTCGGCGGCGCAGAGCTCCGGCAGGTCGCCGAGGCCCGTGGCGGCCGGCGCGGCCGCCGCCGTCGCGGCGCCGCCAATCCCAAAGAAAAGGCTCGAGACGGCCGTCCCCATGGCTTCCCGGCTCCTCCAGTCGCAACGACCTCAGAGTCCCACCCCGAACCTTTGTAGAGGAGCTCGATCCCGAATCAATCGATCCCCTCAATCAACGGGCACCCGATTCCGCGCGCGCAGTGGAGGAGGGAGCTCGCGATCACAAGCTGAGAATCTGCCTCCGAATGGAATCCTCCCCGGGAATTTGTTCGGATTCTCGCGGAGCGCCGCCGATGAATAAAAATCAAAGCTTTTTGGAGGAGGAAGAGAGGAAGTAGTACAGAAACGGGAAGAAAAGGAGGAAGCGTCGCGAAAGGAAATAAATAGACGACGAGCGGGGGGTGTTAATGGCAATGGATAGGATTTCATGGGCAGTTTTCATTCACGTATACACCCTCGGAGGAGTTTATAATTTCTCCCCAACGCTTTCATATGGACCTGTTTGTAAGACTTGGTATGGCGTGATAATATCCCGGAGGGTACGTCCGTAAATGTCAGGACCACGTCCACGCACCACTTGGTGGGAATCTCCTCGTTAATTTTAATTAACAGATTGGATTAGATATACTACCACTAACAGTAAGTATGGATTAATAGCCGCCATTAAAACGACACGTCCATGGACGCGGTGCACTGCACCGGAGGGAGGAGGGTAGGTGCTCGCTGTCGGGTCCATGGCTCCTGGGTCGTGCGGTAGGTGCAGGGAGTGTGAAGGACGGAGGCCCACGTCGCCTGGAGACTTCCATAAGTGACCCCACCCCACCGAGTCGCGCGCGGACAGGCTGGCAAAAATATCTGTTCTTATCCTTTTCTTTTCTTAGCCAAATCCGGCTTAATTACCGCAAGCATACAGATTTTGGATAATATAAATGCGAGCCCACGTCGCCGCGGTTAACTGCCATTTCAGCGGCGCGCGTGTGGCATGAGGACTGTTTTTCGTGTTTGGGACTTGGGATTGGACTGAATCCATCCATGGGGCCCGGGGATAGACACGTTGAAAGTGCAGTGCTTGCCCGATGGCTGCTCGAAGGTTCCATTCTTCCAATTTTGCCTTGTTTTCAAATTTGATAATACCCTCCGTGTTGTAGGTGTCGTAGTGTTGTTCAGATTCACACTAAACGAAATATGGTACATATAGATATAGTTATATCTGAATGAAAATTATATTATGGAACGGAGATAGTACTTACAGTATACTCCCTCCGTTCCAACGAATAAGGCCTATATATTTTAAAAAAATTCAAGCCAAATAAAGTTTGACCAAACTTTTAGAAAAATCTATCAACAAATATGATATTATATAGATATCTTATGAAAATATAGTTCATGATATTTCTAACGACATTGATTTTATACTTTGAATCTTATTTTCATAAAAACTTGGTCAAACTTTACATGTGTTGACTTTTCCAAAATAATATAATCCTTGTTCATTGGAACGGAGGTAGTATATGTTAACAAAATTTTAGAAACAAACTGAACGTTCACTACCGGTTATCAAATCCGCATAAATTAATTTGTGGAGTAGATGTGCAGCATTCTCTTGGAAGTACGTACACAAAAGACGCAGACATCACCATACATGCCCCGCATTGTATCGACTTTTTCTTTGAAAGTTGCCAACATGTCAAATGGGTGATGGAGAAGAAATAAGATCGAGTTAAATGGTAGGATTTTTTTTTTTGAAACACCCAATAAGTAAATGGCGAAAGCTTGCTCTTCTAGCAATATTATCATATATGAAACATGAAGAAATTTAACATTTATATATGAAATTTGTATTGATTTATTGCCATATAGAAATAAATTATGAGAAAAATAAATGGTTTTGTTCTTGTTGTTTTCCAAATGGAGACATAAGACTTTGCCTAGGCTCATTGGTTAATAAGTTAAGATAATAGTACAACCGAGTAAAAAGATTAGAAATAAAACCCTACTCTCGTGGCATTAATGGTCGAAAATGTCTTAGGTCTAGCCTTCCGAAGATGTCTTAGGCTCTCACCAAAGACATCTTCGAGAAGCTAGGTCTTAGAGGAACTCTCCGCTGGTGCTTATGTCATTCTGGGGGTCTGGGGGTCTATTTATAGTCTCCACCGATGACCCTTGCGGCCCCCAGGAGGCACTCCGACCCTGACAACCAGCCAAGGGTCAAGCTGTCCCTTCAGTATATCAAAGGACAACTCTTTGCCACTCCAAAAGGTCAACTTATGTAGTCATATTGCTGATTTGGACCGGGTCTGCCCTACCCCGGGGGCAGCCCCCCGACACTAGTCGCCGAAGCTGGTGCTGTGCACAAAAGACGAAGTGCGGCACCGGATTCAAGAAGAACATCAACCGAGAACTCCGAATCAACCTTTACCTCTCTGACCGGGATGTCCTTTTTCGACATCCTTCTTCCGAGATCCATCCAGCCAGGATGACCTATCCCGGGGAATAGGACTTAGCATTTCTGGGTTTATACCCGAAAGTCGGAACGACAACATGCATCCTGCCCCTCGTGCCGGACAAGCCATATCTGCCAAGCGGTCCCACCTGGGGTCTTGTCAGGTCAGGGAGACATTCAAGTGTTTTTTTGACTTAATCGGCATGCCGCTCGGGTTCGCGTGCCGGCGCCCGCATCGGATCCGCAGGCCAACCGCCAGCGTCTTGTGGCCTCCGGTGTGGCCCCCTACATGCCTCTGGGTACGGCCACGTGTCCGCCTGGGCACAACGTGATCCCACCCACAAATTTGGAGATCGTGGGCGGGAAAACCAGCAACCGCCCACCGAGGTCCCCCATAAATAGGGAGACCAGACGGGCGGGCTCCTTTTCTTCCCCACTTCATCTTCCTCCTCCTACGTCGCCCGAGCGCTCCGCTGCCGCCGCCGCCGTATTCTATCCGAGCCCAGCACGCCGCCGCCGGAGCCTTTGCCGGTATCCAGCAAGCCGGACAGCGTAACTCGGGGCAGGCGGGAAGTACCCGTGAGGACGGTAACCTGGGTGTAGGAAACAATAACCCGGTAGGCCGTGGTAATCCACCCCGGAATCCTCCTCATGTTCAGGGAAACCCGCAAAGGGAGGTCGCCTCTGTTCCGCAACAGGCTGTGATCCCGGCGTAGAACAGGCTCAACGATGGCAACCGGAGACTGCAGCAGCTCGGATACCAGCCCGACGAGAATCCTTTGGGATCTCGGATAGGAACCAGACAGCTGAATCCGGCAGACGCCAGATTCCAGCTCGACCGGATTCACCAATCCGAGCTAGTAGAAGAGCAAGGGCCTCCGGGACCTGCTTGCTTTGGACCCCGGATCATGCGGGAACCACCTGTTCGAAATTTTCAGCTCAACAGGGGTGCCAAGATCTATGCCGGCAGCAAGAAGCCGGAGGACTGGCTAACCGACTATGTAACTGCAGTAAGCATAGCCGGTGGAAACAGACGATGGGCGGTACGATACGTACCGCAGATGTTGGAAGGACCTGCCCGGATTTGGTTGAACAACCTAAGAACTGGCAGCATAGACTGCTGGTTAGATTTCGAGGAGGCATTTATCAGTAACTTCACTAGCACGTACAAAAGGCCAAACAGGCCTCAACAACTCGCCATCTGTAGGCAAAGGAGCAACGAGACCGACCGGGAGTACCTTACCCGGTGGAGCAATATTCGCAATTCTTGCGAAGGAGTGGTAGAGGCACAGGCCATCTCCTGGTTTGCACAAGGATGCCGGCATGGCTCAATGCTGTGGCAGAAGTTGCAAAGAAAGATGCCGGTGACCTTGGCAGAGACCATGCGCATTGCCGATACCTACACGCTTGGAGATCCCATGCAACCCCTGGTGGATGTCGGTGACTCCAACAGGAGGAATGCGGGACCTCAGCGTTCGGGACCGAGCAGGAGCCATGATCGCCAGGATTTTGGCCAGAAAAAGAATCAGCCCGAGTATCACCATGCCGCACAGCACGTCGCAGCAGTGACCCGGGAGCAAGAGGATGCCGGCAACAGCCAGCGTCAAAAGACAAGTGGCCCGGCTTGGGGTCAGAGTCAGGAGGTGCAAAAGACCTGGGTGGAACAAAAGAAGCCCCTGACATATGAGGAAATGCTGAACAAGCCATGCTGCTACCATACTCTGGAGGCCAACAAGCCCGCAAACCACTCTACTCGGCAGTGCAGCTGGTATCAGCGCATATTGCAGGAAGGCAGCTCGGGAGCGGTTCGGCCGAGTGCTCCGGCTTCTCGGCCCAACATTCCGAAACCCCCTCCTCCGACGTCGGGGGCCAACGCTATCCGAATCAACCCGCCTCCGCGAGGGCCCCCATCTCGGCCAGTGAATATGGTGCACACACGGAACGACAACGATGCAGGCCCCAGTAACCAAGCCGTACAGCAGCAGGGTAACTACCGGGAAGCACATCAAAGCTATGTGGTCTTCGTGACCGAGCCCACTGACCGGAGGAGTGTGCGACAGCGTGCCCTGGAGGTGATCTTGCACTGGTCCGAGATGGAGATGTTGGGGATATATCAACTAGGGGTATAACCAGCATGGATCAATCCGGCTAGTCCAGGGTGGCCCAAGGGTGGTAAGGCCAAGGCCTGCCGGGCGGCCCAGATAGCTGACATGCAAGGAAGTAGGCGGACGGTCCAAGGAAGGCGGAAGGCCTAAGCCCATCAAGCCACCGAGCCCAAGACGGAAGGCGGCAACTAAGCCGGCTAGGTCTAGGACTCTGATTACTTGCCGGACAAGTACTTGCCTTGTATCCTGGGGTCTGGCCGCCTATATAAGACGGCCACCAGGAAGCCTTTAGGGCACGCTTCAATACGCATCATACACATTGTAACCTGTTCACGGCTATTGCCTCATAGTGAATTATAGCAGCACGTAGGATCCCGCCACCGCTGTGGGATCCGAAGCTGGGTAAACTCGCCGTGTTCAATCCCGACCTCGACGACACCAACCTTCTTCCCCACAATCCATACGTAGGCTAGAGGACCCCCGTCTTCTATCAAATATGCCGATACCACGACAGTTGGCGCCCACCGTGGGGCATAAGGTTCCTGGCGTCACGTTCCAGGCGGGAACACTTGGCGGCGTGGGCAAGCAGATCGTCGTCGGTCGCGTCACAAGGTATGACGGCCACAGCTGCGTCAACTCGGATGAGTCCTGGCTCCCGGCGGACGACTACCTTATCGGATGCGCAATCGTGCCGATCGGAGGGATCGACGTCTTCATCGGGTACACGCCAGAGGCGTACGTCCTACCGCGTTTCTACAACCCCACCCACCAACCCTTCGACCAAGCAGTAGACCGGCAAGACGGATCTGAATCCGCCTTCTCCCAGGAGTCGGCCGAATCTGATTTCCACTTCGTCGGAGTTGTCGGACTGGGATCCGACTCCCAGCCGGAAAACAACGATCCTGAGTCAATCCTCCCTGCTCTGCAGGAGGATGCG
This sequence comes from Poa annua, assembly GCA_026929855.1. NCBI lineage: Eukaryota > Viridiplantae > Streptophyta > Magnoliopsida > Poales > Poaceae > Poa > Poa annua. The sequence continues at coordinate 67,916,629 of CM049431.1, read as the reverse complement.
ATGTCAGATGCCGGATCCAGATCTACCGTTCAAGTCAACATAGACTCTGACTCCGATGATGATGCTAGTCTCTTCGAAGAGAAGATCAAAACCCGCTTTTCCAGTGGAAATCCGGCTCCCTCAGAGGGTACAGCGGATACAGACATGCCTGACAAGCTGGCTATGATGGTTGTTGTCGGTCACGAGACAACCCCAGTTACTTCGGAAGCGCAAATCAAGCCGGCGGAAGAAGCCGGAGACACCACTGCCGGCCAACTCATTGAAAGTTCCGACAAGGTGTGCGCAAAGAAGAAAACTGGCCTCGAGAAAGGCGGCAGCAGCAAACCCACGGATTTGCTCTTCGTCATCAAATAAGTAGACGAGATCATGAATACTCCGGTGAACAAAAACACCCCACTCGACGAAGTGGAAGAGCTTAGGCTTAACATGCTTAAGCACTCTGACTTCCTGCGAAAAAGAGAGGAGCACGTTGAGAGCCTTGCGAAGAAGATCAAGAAAGAGCAGGAGAAGATGTCGGCCAAAACAAGCCAGCAACTCTTCGAGGAGAAAAGGTCATCAAAAAACCGCCGTGGAAAAGAGCCGCCTAAGCAAGCAACGACAGCGGCTCAAGACCTAGGGTTCGATTGGCGTACGGCACCACAGCGAGTGGATAGAAGGGGGGATGTTGTCTTCTGCACCCCTATCCTCAACGCGGCTGCCGCGTTAAATACCCTGGACGACAACACTTACACGGCGGAAGAAAAGCTGGCCAACGCAAGACACTTCGTAAGCAAGGCTCTAGAACAACAAGCTCGCGCTGATTCCTACGGCCACATGGCGGATGCCCGCAGGGGAGACCTAGAGTCTAAGTCGGGCAAGTGCAAAGCTGCACCCGGCGCTGACCCCGAAGGCCCGTCTGGCTCTAGTAGCCATGGCGACAAAAGGAAGGCAACGCCGCCTCCAAAGAAGGCACCGCCGCCAAAGCCAAGGCGGGACGAGAATTCAAGGACGGGAAGCAGAGGAGACCTACCACCTCCACCTCAGCCAAGACGCGACAATGGCGGTAGCCGGAACAACAGGCAGCCGCCTAGAAAAGATGCCGGCAACGACCCTCCAAGGAGAGGCCGCAGCCGGTCTCCGCAGCGTAGCACTGGCAGTAAGAGGAGAGAGGAGGTAGAAGGACCCAGGCGCAGCATAAGCCGGGCGGCGCAGGACGAGCCGGACGCAAACAGAGGCGCACGGCAGCTCGATCCAAAAGACGCACGACACCGCCTACAAGACATAGCAAGAGGAAAGGAGCCGCTATACTCTGGACCAAAGTGCTTCGGTGACGCCATCCGCAAAGAGCCGTTCCCCAAGGACATGACACCAGTGTAAAAAAATTGTTCTAGGTACAACGGCCTCGTTAAGCCGGACTCATGGCTATCCGACTACGCCATGGCCATAGAGATTGCCGGCGGGAGCAGCCATATTGTCGTCCGCTACCTACCTCTCATGTTGGAAGGCACGGCAAGAGCTTGGATCGACAACCTTCCTGAAAAGTCCATCCATAGCTGGTAAGACATGGAAAAGGTTTTCTCCCAGCACTTCCAAGGAACATACAAGCGTCCAAATACCTACACGGATTTGCAGCGCTGTATCCAAAAGCCGGACGAAACCATGACAGATTTTGTCAGCCGCTGGATATCCGAAAAGGCCAACTGTCATGGTGTTTCGGACGCACAGGCTATCCATGCCTTCTACACGGGCCTACAGAAGAAGTCCTTGCTCCGTCATAGGCTCGTCCGCGAGCAAATCACGGACCTTGGTGAGATGCTCAACCTAGCCGCCCAATACGCGGCGGCGGATGACGACGCCCGGGACGATGACCCAGACGTCAACATCATACCAAAGCGGAACAACAAGCGCAAGCAGGCGGCGGATGACAAAGCCGGACCTTCCAATGAGGTGGCCGTAGCGTTCCAAGGAAAAGCCGTCAAAAAGAAGTGGAAAAATAAGAAAGATAGTCGCGAAGCCAGCTCAGGGCCTAAGGCGGCGCGAATCACTTATGAACAGGCAAAGCTTTTGCCGTGTCCCATCCACGCCTCATTGGGCAAGGTCAACCATATGCTTGGAGAGTGCCGCTTCATGGACGACTTCAAAAAGGATCCCACAGTCGGCTGGAAGTCAAAGAAGTCAAAGAAGAACGACAAGAAAGACAGCAAGGAGGATGAGGATGACGACGACATGTCTATCTCCAGCGAAGATGACGCGGCCGCCAAGAAAAAGAAGCCGTATCCGAAGGTCAAAGAATCTCTTGTGTGCTTTGTCGGCACGCCTTCAGCTAAAGCGGATAAGGCGGAGATGCGCGAACTCAACGCGACAATGCCGGACGTCCCTCAGTACTTGAACTGGTCGGAGGCAACAATCACTTGGGACCAGTCCGACCACCCTGATCACGTCCCTCACCCAGGCAAGTACGCCCTTGTCGTCGACCCCATTGTCGACAACTTCAGACTCACAAAGGTACTTATGGATGGCGGCAGCAGCCTCAACATCCTGTACTACGACACACTAAGCCGCATGAATCTATCAGAGGATCAGCTGGATCACAGCAACCTCACCTTTCATGGCATAGTGCCCGGCAGGCAAGCAAAGTCAATGGGAAGCATCAGGCTGAAGGTAACTTTCGGACCAAAAGAGAACTACCGCTCAGAGTTCCTCCGGTTCGAAGTTGTCCCCTTCAAAAGCGCCTATCATGCAATCTTCGGACGACCGGCTTTCGCCAAGTTCATGGCAAGGCCATGCTACATATACAACAAGCTTAAAATGTCGGGGCAAAACGGAACCATCACGGTTTCCGGCAACTTCAAGAAAGCCAAGGAGTGCGAGTGTGGCATGGCCGCCTTCGCAGAAGCCGTCATCCACAAGGAAGAACTCGCGCTGCTCGGGGCGGATTCAGACCACTCCATGCCAAAGCCAAAGATGGATGTCAAGAAGACTTTCGAAGCTTCAGAAGACACCAAAAAGGCGGACCTCATCCCAGGTGACAAGTCTAAGCAAGTTGTCATCGGCTCCAACCTTGACAGCAAATAGGAAGGCGCGCTCGTCGAGTTCCTCCGTGAGAATCGTGACATCTTTGTATGGTCGCCTTCCGACATGCCTGGTGTACCGAGGGAACTTGCCGAGCACTCGCTCAACGTCATAAAAGGATCCAAGCCGGTGAAGCAAGCAACAAGACGCTTTGGAGATGAGAGACGCAAGGCTATAGGGAAAGAGATAAATAGGCTGAAGGCCGCCAATTTTATATGTCGGGGGGCTACCCCCCGGGTAGGGGCAGATCCGGTGTAATCCAGTAAATATCAACAGTACTTGACCTTTGGCGACAGCAAGGGACACCTCCTGGTGTGCCGAAAGGGCAGCTTGACCCTTGGCCACTAGAAGAAGGCCAAGTGCCTCCTGGCAGCCGCAAGGGTCAGCTCTAGCAGCTATAAATAGACACCCCCGGCCCTCACAATCGCAGCACAAGCGTGAGCGGATGGTTCCTCTAAGAACTAGCTTCTCGAAGATGTCTTTGCTGGTAGGCTAAGACATCTTCGGGAGGCTAGGCCTAGAGATACTCATCCTGAGACGAGCTCGGACGTCTCCGGGAAGGATCCCAGATCTAGGACTCCGGGGAGACTCCCGGCTGGAGGTGTACTCGGCTTTACCGGATAGGTATTCCGGGTAAGTACTAACAGGAGTGTGTGTCTCGGTCTTGATCTTATACAGAAGAGGCTCAGTGGCAAGCAAGGAGGTATCCGGAGTAAGGGTTCCCGGTAGACCGTCAATGGTCCGTAGCAGGCTTTCCCGTTTATAGCGGGGGGAAGTACCACTCCGCCTGACACGGAAGCATGGTCACCTCCCGCCTGACACGGAAGCATGGTCACCTCCCGCCTGACACGGGGGCGCGTCAGCCGGTACGATCGTGGTACGACAAGACCTGACATGCCTAGCCCGGCAATCCGGAAAAGGCTATCCGGGATGGGCAAGGACATGTCTTGTCTCTGACAAGGGGACAATGATGATGCAGGACGGCGCCTGCCGTCCTTAACGAGATGATGACGAAGGGGCTACACCGGATAGTCCGGCGACTAGGTCGCACTAGCCGGTGACGACATGCCGGCTAGGCCTGTCCGGTGGGGCCAAGACAAGTTAGGGTTTCCGGCCCTCCTGGCCGGACCTCTATAAAAGGCGCCATAACTGCTCCTGAGAGGAGAGACCAACTTCAGAGCCAAAGCTATAGCCGCATTTACTCTTAGAGCAGTTACTCCTTCTCACCTTGAGTTCATCTAGTTCTTTGTACTTCTTCCTTTGACAGATCTTGTAGCAAGTTGTAGTTCTTGTACCACCAATATATAGAGAGGAAAGGCAGGAGTAGGGGTGTTACCTCCTCACGAGGGCCCTGAACCTGGGTATATCGCGTGTGTGCTTTGTGCCTTCGTGCATTTCTTTGTGTTTGTTAGATCTTCCTCCTTGCACCTTGTTCTTGTTCCTTGTTCTTAGGAGATCTCGGTTCTACCGGGATCCTCCCCGTGTGAGCTCTTCAGCTCGCTATCCCTCCCCGGATCCACCAACGTCCATCGGCCCCACAAATTAGCCATCCTATGGCATCTGCCGTGACACCACCACGATAGTTGGCGCCCACCGTGGGGGAGACAGAGGCGTTGGCTGGTGTACACATCCGGACGGGCTCCTCCGTTCGTTTCGACGTTCGGGTTCTTTCTGGTCTAGTCGTAAGGCTAGGGGAAATGGACTTCGTCTGCGACAACGCTGGGTGCTTCCGGAACAAGCCGTTTCCGGTGAACAGGTGTCTCATTGATTTCGGTGGTTTCACCACCTACGTGGCCACCGAGGTTGTCTGTAGCTACCCGGACGTAGTCCTGGAAGCTGAGGACCCTTCCATGCTCTGCGCTGCTCGGGGTCTGCGTGCCGGTCGCCCCCCGAGTTCCGTCGCAGTAATAATGGTCGGGGCAACCGAGGAGGAGTATCAAGATGCTGACGGCGATACCGACGGCCACCCCCGTTTGGCCAAACCCCCGCAGGAGAGGCCTGCGGCCCGAGATGGTGATCCACAGTCATCCCATCCGCGACGCCGTCCAGATCCCCTCTCGGGACTCGTGGCAAAGTTGGCTGTACCAGTAGCTACCGGAGCAGATGCCCAGGCCACTTCGGCAGAGTTAGAGGAGCAACGGAAGTTGCTACTCGCTGAGGCGCAGGAGATCGCCGAAATCCGCCGCGAGCTCAGCGCTAGCCTCCGGGAGTATAATGCAACTCACGGATTCCCTAAGATTGACTCCCGGGAGAAGCGCATTGCAGATATGCGCAAGAAAGGAAGAATGGTGAATGAAGAGCTGGCTGGTGGAGCCACCACCAGTAACATTGGAAGTCGGATTTCAGCAGGGAAGCCGGTGTACAGCTCACCGGCGAAAACCCTTAGGGCCGCCGAAGCCGCCATGGCCGAGTTGGTGGGGCTATCCGGCGAAGCCCTACGCAAGCAGCAGGAGAGGGTAAACGAGTTGGTGATTGAAGCCAATCGTCAGAATCTGGCCTTCAAGAAGAAGAACCCCGGGGCAGGATCCCAGGTGCACTCAGCCAGACCCGACAGCCAGAGGTCGGATGGGGAGGCCTCTTCCCCGCATCCGAGCAGAAGCAAGAGCAAGAGCAAGAGCCGGAGCCGAAGTCGAGGTTCCGGAAAGAACAAGCAGCTACAGACCTATGATCCGGCCTTCGCCGGTATCCAGCAAGCCGGACAGGCCGGACAGCGTAACTCGGGACAGGCGGGAAGTACCCGTGGGGATGGTAACCGAGGTGTAGGAAACAATAACCCGGTTGGCCGTGGTAATCCGCCCCGGAATCCTCCTCACGATCAGGGAAACCCGCAGAGGGAGGTCATCTCCGTTCCCCAGCAGGCCCTGGTCCCTGCACAGGACAGGCTCAACGATGGTAACTCGAGGTTGCAGCAGCTTGGATATCAGCCAGACGAGAACCCTTTGGGATCTCGGATAGGAACCAGGCAGCTGAACCCGGCAGATGCCAGATTCCGGCTCGACCGGATTCACCAATCCGAGTTGGTGGAAGAGCAAGGACCTCCGGGACCTGCCTGCTTTGGACCTCGGATCATGCGGGAGCCTCCGGTTCGGAACTTTCAGCTCAACCGAGGTGCCAAGACCTATGACGGTAGCAAGAAGCCGGAGGACTGGCTGACCGACTATGTAACAGCAGTAAGCATAGCCGGTGGAAACAGACGATGGGCGGTACGTTATGTACCGCAGATGTTGGAAGGACCAGCCCGGATCTGGTTGAACAATCTGAGAACTGGCAGTATAGACTACTGGTTGGACTTTGAAGAGGCGTTCATCAACAACTTCACCAGCACGTACAAGAGGCCCAACAGGCCTCAGCAGCTCGCCATCTGTAGGCAAAGGAGCAATGAGACCGACCGGGAGTACCTTACCCGGTGGAGCAATATTCGCAACTCTTGCGAAGGAGTGGTGGAGGCACAGGCCATCTCCTGGTTTGCGCAAGGATGCCGGCATGGCTCTATGCTGTGGCAGAAATTGCAGAGAAAGATGCCAACAACCTTGGCAGAAACCATGCGCATCGCCGATACCTATACGCTTGGAGATCCCATGCAACCCCTGGTGGATGTCGGAGACTCCAACAGGAGGAATGCGGGACCTCAGCGTTCGGGACCGAGCAGAAGCCATGATCGCCAGGAGTTCGGCCACAAGAGGAATCAGCCCGAGTACCACCATGCCGCGCAGCATGTCGCAGCAGTGACCCGGGAGCAGGAGGATGCCGACAACAGCCAGCGTCAAAAGACGAGTGGCCCGGTTTGGGGTCAAAGTCAGGAGGTGCAGAAGACTTGGGTGGAACAAAAGAAGCCCCTGACGTATGAAGAGATGCTGAACAAGCCATGCTGCTACCACACTCTGGAGGCCAACAAGCCCGCAAACCACTCTACTCGGCAGTGCAGCTGGTATCAGCGCACGTTGCAGGAAGGTAGCTCGGGAGCTATTCGGCAGAGTGCTCCGGCATCTCGGCCCAATATCCCGAGACCCCCTCCTCCGACATCGGGGGCCAACGCTGTGCGACTTCCCCCTCCTCCGAGAGGACCCCCACCTCGCCCAGTGAATGTGGTGCATACCCGGAACGACAACGGTAACCAAGCCGGACACCAGCAGAGCAACTACCGGGAGGCACATCAGAGCTATGTGGTCTTCGTGACCGAGCCCACTGACCGAAAGAGTGTGCGGCAGCGTGCCCTGGAGGTGAATGCTGTGATCCCGGCGGTGCCCAAATTCTTGCACTGGTCCGAGATGGAGATCACCTGGAGCCGGAAGGATCACCCCCGGGTTATGCCCAAGCCGGGAGCGTATGCCTTAGTGGTGGACCCAACTTTTGTCGGACCCAACCTCAACGTCCGTTTCAGTCGGGTTCTGATTGACAATGGCAGTGCCATCAACATCATGTACAAGGACACGATGCTGAAGCTGGGGGGTATCCATGAACACCCTGCTGCCCACCGAGACAACCTTCCACGGCATTGTGCCCGGAGTCTCCTGCTCGCCTATGGGAAAAATTTGGGTGGAGGTGCTATTCGGAACTCGAGAGAACTGCCGAACCGAGAGCTTGGAGTTCGAGGTCGTGGACCTCGAGAGCCCGTATCACGCCCTGATCGGCAGACCAGCCCTCGCCAAGTTCATGATCTCGACTCACGTGGGCTACCTCAAGATGAAGATGCCGGGACCCAACGGGGTGATCACCATCTCGGGAGACCACAAGCGCTCCATGGAGTGTGCCTTGGCGGGGTCGTGCTTAGCTGAGTCCCTGGTGATCGCGGAAGAGAAGAAGAGGATCCAGCAGGTGGTGGCGATGGCCAAGACCTCCCAACTCGGAATGCCCGGGATGGTGAACCCGGAGCAGGGGGCATCATTTCAGCCCCCCAAGGAGACCAAGAAGGTGTGCGTGGACCCCAGCAACCCGGAGCGCCAAGTTATCATTGGCAGCAACCTGGACAGCAAATAGGAAGGCGAGCTCGTCGACTTCCTCCGTGAGAATCGGGATGCCTTTGCGTGGTCGAGTGACGATCTGCAAGGCGTCCCGAGGGAGTTGGCTGAGCACTCTCTGTTTGTTCGACCGGATGCGAAGCCGGTGAAACAACCAACTAGGCGCCTCTCGGATGAGAGAAGAGCTGCTGTCATGGAGCATCTGGCTATACTGCTGGCCGCTGGATTCATCATGGAGGTGCTGCACCCGGATTGGATTTCGAATCCGGTCCTGGTGGAGAAGAAGAAAGATGATCCCCTCCTGCTTAAGGTGTGGCGCATGTTCATCGACTTCACCAACCTCAACAAGGCATGCCCGAAAGACCCCTTTCCGCTGCCCCGGATAGATCAAGTGATAGACTCCACTGCCGGGAGTGAGCTTTTAACTTTTCTAGATGCTTATTCTGGTTTTCACCAGATACCTTTGAATCCGGATGATCAATTAAAAACTGCTTTCATTACCCCTTATGGGGCTTATTGCTATCGTGTTATGACTTTCGGATTGAGAAATGCTGGTGCTACATACCAGAGATGCATGCAGAAATGCTTGCATGACCAAATAGGCCGAAATGCCGAGGTCTATGTCGATGACATAGTCATAAAAACAAAAGAAAAAGCCTCATTAATAGATGATCTGAGGGAAACATTTAAGAACCTAAGAAGATTCCGGATGAGGTTGAACCCGGATAAATGCACATTTGGTGTGCCGGCAGGAAAATTACTCGGTTTCCTCATCTCAAGCCGGGGAATCGAAGTCAACCCGGGCAAAATTCGCGCTATTGAGAGCATGAAGTTGCCCGTGCGCCTCAAGGATGTGCAGAAGTTTACCGGGTGTCTGGCATCCCTAAGTCGGTTTGTGAGCCGACTTGGGGAGAAGGCCTTACCTTTGTATCAACTGATGAAGAAGAGCAAGACATTTGTCTGGACCCCGCAAGCTGATGCAGCGTTCAATGATCTGAAGAGAATGCTCTCAACAGCACCTGTGTTGGCATCCCCGTTACCCAAGGAACCTATGTTGTTGTATATTGCCGCAACCAACCGGGTAGTCAGTGTCGCAATGGTAGTAGAAAGGGAAGAGGGGGGCAAGCTGATACAGAGGCCGGTGTATTACCTCAGTGAGGTGATCTCGGAATCCAAGCAGAACTACCCGCACTACCAGAAGATGGCATATGGGGTGTACATGGCAGTGACCAAGCTCAAGCTCTACTTTCAGGAACACCCGATCACAGTGGTATGCGAAGCTCCTCTCGCCGAGATCATCGGTTGCAAGGACTTTTTGGTAGACTGGGCCGAGATGCAGTATGAACCTCCAATACCGGATTACAATTTCTGGAGGATGCATTTCGATGGCTCGAAGGCTAAGATCGGATTGGGTGCCGGAGTGGTCCTCACTTCCCCAAAGCAAGATGTACTGAAGTATGTGCTGCAGATCCATTTTCGGGCATCCAACAATGTCGCAGAATATGAGGCCTTGGTTCATGGACTGAACGTCGCCAAGGAAATCGGCATCCGCCGGATAGAGTGCTTTGGTGACTCGGATCTCGTAGTACAGCAGGTGTCGGGGAATTGGGATGCCCTTGATGCAAACATGGCCTTATACAGGTTTCATGTGCAGAAAGTATCCGGATTTTTTGAAGGATGCGAGTTCAAGCACATACCCAGAGGAGAAAACGAAGCAGCGGATGTCTTGTCCAAGCTAGGGTCATCTCGGGATGCCATCCCACCCGGGATAGCCCTAGAGCATCTGAGGAAGCCATCTATTCAACCATCACCCGAGTCAGAATCTATCTTCATCCCCAAGGAGCCTGGTTCAGATGTCGTACCCATGGAAGTAGATGTCGGGAGCATAACATCGAACCCGGGGACTGCGTCCCAGTGCTCGGAGAGGCAAAGAAAGATGATGATAGAGGTGATGTCGGCAGAACCAATGGACATAGACACTCCCGTGTTCCCGGATAGACCTGTCCCGGGATGGGCACAGCCCATTATGGCTTACATCTTGGAGGGAACTCTCCCGGAGAATGAAGTGGAAGCCCGGCAGATATTGCGAAGATCAAAGGCATACACTGTCATCAATCAAGAGCTGTACAAGAGAAGTGTCACCGAGGTACTCCAGAGGTGTGTGGAACCGGCAGAAGGACAAGAGATGCTGGTGGAAATACATCAAGGGGAATGTGGACATCATGCGTCATCCCGGGCCCTGGTGGCAAAGGTGTTCCGGCATGGGTTCTACTGGCCCACTGCATTGCAGCAAGCAGAAGATATTGTCCGGAAGTGTGACGATGCCAGAGATTTGCTCACCGGATACACATGCCGGCGTCAGCACTGAAAACAATCCCCATCACTTGGCCATTCGCAGTGTGGTGTTTGGATATGGTCGGGCAATTCAAACCGGCAAGAGGCAATATGACACATATACTGGTGATGGTGGACAAATTCACTAAATGGATAGAGGTCAAGCCAATCCGGAAGTGCGATGGACACACCGCTGTGCAATTCCTAAAAGACATCATCTTGAGATACGGATACCCACTCAGCATTATCACAGATAATGGAACACACTTTGCTGTGGGGGAATTCGCTCGATTTTGTGCTGAGAAGGGAATCCGGCTGGATGTAGCATCAGTTGCACACCCGGAAGCAAATGGGCAAGTCGAAAGAGCAAACGCCTTGATCTTGGCCGGTATCAAAGCTCGCTTGATCGAACCACTGTTGAGAACTCCGGGATGCTGGATAGAGGAATTACCGGCAGTACTATGGGGTCTCCGGACTACACCGAATAGATCTACCGGGCACACGCCATTCTTCATGGTATACGGGGTTGAGGCAGTACTCCCAACCGACATACAATATGACTCCCCGAGAGTGACAATGTTCACCGAGACTGAGGCAAAGGAGGCCCGAGAGGATGATGTTGATTTGCTCGAGGAGGCAAGAGAGTTGGCACTATCTCGGTCGGCAATTTATCAACAGAACCTCCGTCGCTATCATAGCCGGAAAGTGCACCCGAGAGTGTTCCGGGAAGGAGATCTGGTGCTGAGGCTCATCCAACGCACGGCCGGAATGCATAAGTTGTCACCTCCATGGGAGGGACCCTTTGTGATAAGCAGGGCATTGCACAATGATTCTTATTACCTTGTAGATGCACAGGAGGCTAGGAAAGGTGTAATGGACAAATCCGGTGAGGAAACCAAACGTCCATGGAATGTAGCTCTACTTCGCCCCTTTTACACGTAAAAGGTTCAGTGTATGTTGTATCTCAATTTTCAGTATTAATGAAAGTAAGGCACCCCGGAAGGAACCCGGGGACTGCCTGGTTATGAGCTTATCTTGTTATTTTTGTCAAAATTCATTTACTATTTTGTACCGGCATCTCGGGAAGGAACCCGGGGACTGCCGGATAACTGTTTTCTACTTTTCTTTTGTATGCCGGGAAAGTTCCGAGTTCGATTCTCAAAGACAAAGTAATGTATGTCATGTGAAATCATCTTGTGACTCGACTGACGAACGCCGAAATGGTAGTCAAGAGCAAAGAGAGGGAAGGTGGGAAACACGAAAATGGTCTCGGGGACTCGGAGCAGGAACTTATCCGGCATGCTTGTTTTTTATTAACTTAGTTGTTTTTATGTCGAGAACTCGGTTAGTAGGAACTCGGATTGCTTTGAGTAATGTATGCTGTACGTGGAGTTTCGTGACTCGACTGTCGAACGCCGAAATGGTAGACAAGAGCAGAAATTACCTAAGTACGGTAAACATGAAAGGCAATTTGGGAACTCAAAACAGAGTAAATTGGCATAAGTGATTCGGATAAGTAGTTCACTGAGAAACGAAAATAGTATGACTGTATATTACATATGCCACCCGGCATCCCGGGGATTTAACGAATCTACTATGTTTCTTAAGCAGTAGGGGAACTCGGCTTCTCGACAGAGACCTCGGGAGCAGCGGCCTCGGGGGCAGTGGCAGCAGCAGCAGCAGGAGCAGCAGCGGGAGCGACTTCGGCTTCGGTGCCGGCAGCGCTGCTCGGGGCATCCGGACGCACCTCGGTCTCGGGGGCCTCGGGTCTTGGCGAAGTCGTTGCGTCCCGGGGAACCACCTTCTCGGGCGCAGCACCGGAAGCAGCGTCATCTCCTTCCGGGGCTTCGTCTTCCGCCTCGCCGGAAGCGGCATCATCTTCGTCGTCCTCGTAATCCGATTCCGAGTCGGAAGGAATGACGCTAGGCGTGAAGGTGCGGATGCTTGCCCAGGTAGCGATGCGGTGCGACAACTCTTGTCGGCGCTGGACCTTTTCCGGATCAGAGACCCACGGAGAAACCGTCCGCAGGCGCAGGATCGCCCCCAGATCGAGACCTTCGTACCAACTGAGTACTTGGGTCAAGACCTGGTCGGCGCCAGCACGCGCTCCGGAACGCTTCCAGGCGTGGATGCGTCTCCCGGCACCCCGGAGCGCGCTCGCGAGCTCGGGAATCGAGAGCGTCCCCCGGATACTCGGCCACAGTGCGCCGTGGACGTGGACCGCAGCGCTGAGCAGATCCGTCCCGATAGACCGGAGGGGTACTATCCGGGCCTTCAGGGCGACGAGGTGATCCTCGATGTCCCAGGCATCCGAGATGGGACCCTTCCCGGCGCGCTTCTCGCGGAAGGCGGCAACAGCTTTGGCGGCAGCCTCGCGGGAGTGCTCGAACTCTCCTTTAAAAAGAAGAGCTGTCAAACGGCTAGGTCATAAGAATAACAGCAAGAAAGAAAGCAAAAAGAAGGCAAGAGGGATGTCGATCCACTTACTGTTCAGATCCCGGTTTAATACTGTGAGCTCCGAGAGCCAGGTATCATACCGGGAACGGAGAAGAGCAAGCTCAGTCTCGGCAGTGTGCGCGTGCTCCTCGGACTGGTCCAGGGTTTTTTTTTGCTTCTTGGTAGCTTCGATGAAGCGCGTCTTCATCTCGGCCATAGCAGCCTGGACCTTTCCGAGCTCGCCTTTCAGCCGCGCGATCTCGGATTGCGCGGTGGCGAGAGCAGTCTTCTGGTCCACCGACACCTTACGCGCCGCGTCTCGCTCCTCCCGGAGGCGCTCCTCGGATTTCTTGGACTGCCCGAGGTTAGCAAGAACCCGGTTGAAGATGTCGCGGCGTTTATGGTTGCACTCCTGAAATCAAGACAAAGAAGAAATTAGTCGGGAAAAAATATAAGGAATCCGGTTGGGAGGATCTCGGGGACTCGGTGTCCGAGTCCTGGATTTTTTCTCTAAGATTGGAACCTAGTGATCTGCTATTCGGTGGAATCTAGAGCACTAAGCACCAATCTCGGGGACTAGTGGTGGAGCAAATTTTGAAGCAACCTATCCGGTTGGGAGGATCTCGGGGACTCGGGGTCCGAGTCCTGGATTTTTTCTCTAAGATTGGAACCTAGTGATCTGCTATTCGGTGGAATCTAGAGCACTAAGCACCAATCTCGGGGACTAGTGGTGGAGCAAATTTTGAAGCAACATATCCGGTAGGGAGGATCTCGGGGACTCGGTGTCCGAGTCCTGGATTTTTTCTCTAAGATTGGAACCTAGTGATCTGCTATTCGGTGGAATCTAGAGCACTAAGCACCAATCTCGGGGACTAGTGGTGATGGAAGGAACAAGTATTTTTCAACAAAAGAGAACAAGCTTACCTCGGTCACCCGGGTAGCATCCAGTGCGGCCACTTGGAGAGCGTGCAGAGCTTGGGCGTTGCGGCTTGGGCCTGCAGCGTGCAAGTCTCCGGCGATCTCGGAGGCATCGGCGGCGAGCCAGGCATTGTTGTAGTCATCAACAACCCGTATGCCGGAGCCGCCGGGCGCGCGAGTAGCGGCAACATCCCGGGATCCTGAAGGTACAAAGGAACTGACGGTTGCTCGCAACATCCGCAAGGCAGCAGTAGGGATCTCGGCGGGAGGCGGTGGTAAAGATGAGAACGTACCCGTGCGCGGCACCAAGTCACGGACCGAGGATGTCGGGGCAGCTGCGGGTGGGGCAGAAGGCGTTTTCTGCCCAGCAGTCTTGCCGCGAGATTTGGGAAGTTGATCTGCTGGCCGGGAGGAGGCTGTACGCTGCTTCTCCGGGATGGTCTTGGTCGCGGCTGGCCGAGAGACGCCACTTGCCGCAGGTTCCCGGCGAGCGCTGAGAATCTCTGCCTCCAGCCCGGGTACCCGGCGCGGGCTCTCCGGAAGAAGCACTTCTCCCGAGGTGGTCGTGGCCTGCACCGGGGTCTCCTCGATCAACGGATGTGCTTCCGGGGTCGCAGCGGTAGCCGGTGCGGCACCGGAAGCCGCAGGCTCACTTCCTCGGGTAGAAGGGCGAGGAGGTGAAAGAGAAGCCCGAGCCGGGCTGGGAGTCCGAGTCCCGGGAGGAGGAGGAACAGCAGGTGACGGGAGCTCGAGTGCATCCCTGAAAGGAAATGTCTTAGTAATAGTTATGGAGAAAGCAAAGTCAAATAACATAAGGCAAGGAGGACGTACCCGGAATCCACAAGGGGAGGACCCCTTTGCCGGCGCCGAGCAGGCTTCTCGGTGGTCCGCTTACTCGGTTTGCTCTTCTTGGGGGGGTTGCCGGGGTTGTCGGCCCCCTCGGTGTCGGAAGCCGCGCGCTTCCGGCTCTCGGCACGTTTGGTCCCGGTTGTCGGTTTCGGAACCACAGCTGAGGCCCAATTCAGAGGGAGAGCGTCAATAACGTCGAGAATCTGGCAGTCAATCTCATCCTCATCATCCGAAGAAATGAAAACTGCCTCTAGAGTTGAAGGATTACCCGGGGCCTTGACGAAAGGGATGGCGAGGTGGTCCTCGCCGTCGGGATCCTCTCTCGGCATCACGTCCGGTTTCGGGAAGTCCGGCGTGTAATTCCCGTTGACGTGGACGGCGTCTTCTTCGTGTTGACGCTCGAACAACCGCGCAAACAAATTAGGCCGTGTCGGTGTCCAGGTGAACGCATGTACGAAGGCGAAGGCACGAAAGACTGATATAAGCACCTGGTCGCATGGTTTTCTCCGACATCCCCCAACGATCCCCCAAGAGTAGTCCTCCGTCATCTCCGTCCGGGCAATAGCTCGAACGCGACGGACGACCCCGACATGGCTTAGCCCAAAAATACTAGTCCTAGTGGGATCATAGTTCCCGGACATGTGGCACATCTTGTGCACTCGGTTTTGAAGAGGGCAGACCCGACGAACAATGAAGCATCGCAGGAGATCATCCCCGGTCATCTTCTGAGTTAGCACGTGCAGAACCTCGTGCATGCAGGTAATCTCATCGCTATCCGGAATCTTCTTCCACAGACCGAACTCGCGCGGGGGACCAATAATGAACTCCGGCAGATTGATGAAGTCCGGGTTCGAGGATCCCGGACCATCTCCCGAGTGCTCCCAGTTCTTCACATAGAAGAAACTCCGCTGCCACTTCCGGCAGGACTCTAGTCCCTTAACTATGGGGAATCCGGAGTCCACGCGGGGGATGATGGTAGCCGCTCCGCAATCCACTAAGTCTTTTATCTTCTTATCCGGATTGGGGATGGCTTGGCGTCGGAGAATGAAATACTTGGCCCAGAGATCCAAGAAGGGCCAGATGCCAAGGTATGCCTCCGCATATGTGGTGAAGACCGTGAGCATCATTATGGCGTTGGCGGGAAGATGATGAGGTTGAAGGTCGTAGAGGTCGAGGAAGTCGCGGAAGAAGGGGCTTGCCGGAAGCCCAAACCCGCGCTCGAAGTGCGCGAGGAATACTACGTATTCCCCGGGTTGGGGTTCCGGTGCAATCTCCTCTCCCGGGAGACGGCTCTCGACTTCCGGAGGAATCCGGTGAGTACGATACAGCCAGTCCAGATCGGACTGCTTGGTCTCGGACCCATCCCAGCATCCCCGAGCACGTTCTTCGCCCATGTCGGAGAAGTACGCAGGGGTATCCGAGCTACTCTGCAGGCGCAGCGGTGGTTAGTCGGAGTTAGCCTACCGGGAACTAGGATGTCGGAGCACAAACTGCTAAACACTACCGAGTTGGTGGGAAGCAAGATCTACCGTGGCTCAAATTATCGAAACAAAAGGGAGGAAGAAAAGGGAAGGTTAAAACTCTTACGAAGCAGTGCAAATGAATAATCTACGCCCTACCGTGGCAATACATCACCGCCGTGTGCCTCGTGCGCGCCGGCGGTGGCACAGCCGCGCTCGTGCTACGGCACGGCCGGAGTCGGACGGTTGGGTTACCGAAGAAAAGCACCGGAACGGAGAAGAAGAACTTACCGGTGAAGGAGGAGTTCGGTGATGAGCGAGGCAGACGGCAACGTTCGAGCTCCGGCGCGCGGCGACGGCGACGGCGTTCGGCGACGAAGGCGACGGCTGCGGGGCGCTCGAGACGGCGAGGAAGAAAGTGCGAAGGAGAAGAAGAAGGGGAGGAGGCCGTTCCGGTCCCCTATTTATGGGGGGGGATTCCGGAGCGGTTTCCGATTTTCCCGCCCACGATCTCCACGATCGTGGGTGGGATCTGTTTTGTGCCGCAGGGCACGTGGCACTATCCGGAGCGCCCGATCCGGCCACACCGAGGGCCACACGGCCCCAACGGTTGGATTCCGGATCGGATGCGGCTCCCCGGCGCGGGAACCCAAGCGGCGCCGTGCGTGCGCAGAGGCACTCGAGTGCGTCTCTGCGCAGACGGGACGTCGGGTGGGCCCTGGCTCAGTGTCTCGAATTCATCGGGAGATCAACGGTCGAGATTCACTGGGATGGTACTATCCGGTCGCAGGCTTCGCCTCCCGGTTAAGGCAATCTCGGTGGGAAGATCTCGGTAGAAAGGTCTCGGGAAAAATCAACCTCGGCATGGAACGAAAGGATGATGTAATTTGCTCTCGGAAAATTGTTGTTTAAAGCTGATCCCGCACATCATCCGAGGTCGCTGTACAACACCAGCTTCGGGGACTAGTGTCGGGGGGCTACCCCCCGGGTAGGGGCAGATCTCGGTGTAATCCAGTAAATATCAACAGTACTTGACCTTTGGCGACAGCAAGGGACACCTCCTGGTGTGCCGAAAGGGCAGCTTGACCCTTGGGCACTAGAAGAAGGCCAAGTGCCTCCTGGCAGCCGCAAGGGTCAGCTCTAGCAGCTATAAATAGACGCCCCCGGCCCTCACAATCCCAGCACACGCGTGAGCGGATGGTTCCTCTAAGAACTAGCTTCTCGAAGATGTCTTTGCTGGTAGGCTAAGACATCTTCGGGAGGCTAGGCCTAGAGATACTCATCCTGAGACGAGCTCGGACGTCTCCGGGAAGGATCCCGGATCTAGGACTCCGGGGAGACTCCCGGCTGGAGGTGTACTCGGCTTTACCGGATAGGTATTCCGGGTAAGTACTAACCGGAGTGTGTGTCTCGGTCTTGATCTTATACAGAAGAGGCTCAGTGGCAAGCAAGGAGGTATCCGGAGTAAGGGTTCCCGGTAGACCGTCAACGGTCCGTAGCAGGCTTTCCCGTTTATAGCGGGGGGAAGTACCATTCCGCCTGACACGGAAGCATGGTCACCTCCCGCCTGACACGGAAGCATGGTCACCTCCCGCCTGACACGGGGGCGCGTCAGCCGGTACGATCGTGGTACGACAAGACCTGACATGCCTAGCCCGGCAATCCGGAAAAGGCTATCCGGGATGGGCAAGGACATGTCTTGTCTCTGACAAGGGGACAATGATGATGCAGGATGGCGCCTGCCGTCCTTAACGAGATGATGACGAAGGGGCTACACCGGATAGTCCGGCGACTAGGTCGCACTAGCCGGTGACGACATGCCGGCTAGGCCTGTCCGGTGGGGCCAAGCCAAGTTAGGGTTTCCGGCCCTCCTGGCCGGACCTCTATAAAAGGCGCCATAACTACTCCTGAGAGGAGAGACCAACTTCAGAGCCAAAGCTATAGCCGAATTTACTCTTAGAGCAGTTACTCCTTCTCACCTTGAGTTCATCTAGTTCTTTGTACTTCTTCCTTTGACAGATCTTGTAGCAAGTTGTAGTTCTTGTACCACCAATATATAGAGAGGAAAGGCAGGAGTAGGGGTGTTACCTCCTCACGAGGGCCCTGAACCTGGGTATATCGCGTGTGTGCTTTGTGCCTTCGTGCATTTCTTTGTGTTTGTTAGATCTTCCTCCTTGCACCTTGTTCTTGTTCCTTGTTCTTAGGAGATCTCGGTTCTACCGGGATCCTCCCCGTGTGAGCTCTTCAGCTCGCTATCCCTCCCCGGATCCACCAACGTCCATCGGCCCCACAAATTAGCCATCCTATGGCATCTGCTGTGACACCACCACGACATTATAAAAGAAGTTGTACACACCGATTGGGTGGCAAATCCTGTACTTGTCCCAAAGAAGAATAAAGAGCTGAGGATGTGTATCGACTATACTGGTGTTAACAAGTGCTGCCCAAAGGATCCCTTTGCGCTGCCTACGATTGACCAAGTAGTAGACTCCACAGCAGGCTCCGAGCTGCTTTGTTTTCTGGACGCCTACTCAGGATACCACCAAATCAAGATGAGAGAGTCAGATCAGCTGAAAACATCTTTCACAACTCCATATGGGACTTTCTGCTACATTACAATGCCTTTTGGCCTGAAGAATGCAGGGGCAACATACCAGCGCTGTATGCAAAATTGCCTGCACGAACAGATTGGTCGCAATGTTCACGTCTATGTAGACGACATCGCGGTAATGTCAAAAAAGAAGGCAGATCTCCTAGAGGACTTGGAAGAAACTTTTCAGAATCTATGGAGGTATCAGATGAAACTCAATCCCGCCAAGTGCGTTTTCGGCGTCCCAGCCGGCAAACTCCTCGGGTTCATCGTCTCAGAACGAGGGATTGAGGTTAACCCGGAGAAGATCAAGGCCATACAAAACATATCCAGACCTACTTGTCTCAAGGACGTGCAGCGCCTAGCCGGATCGGCGGCAGCCGTCAGTCGTTTCATAAGCCGCCTAGGGGAAAAGGCAATGCCTCTCTACCGGCTACTGAAGAAATCCGACAACTTCGAGTGGACAGCAGAGGCAGATGCCGCCTTACAACAACTTAAGGAGGCCCTCACATCCGCTCCAATATTGGCAGCACCTCGATCACAGGAACCAATGCTGCTGTACATCGCGGCAACAGGAGCTGTTGTCAGCGTTGTCTTGGTTGTGGAAAGAAAGGAGAACGAAGCCGCGACGTGTGAGCAGCGACCGGTCTACTTCATCAGTGAAGTATTCTCCGCCTCCAAGCAGAGGTATCCGCATTACCAAAAGCTGGCTTATGGTGTATTCTTCGCCGCCAGAAAGCTTAGGCATTACTTCCAGGAACACACAGTGACAGTAGTCAGCAAGGCACCGTTGGGAGACATAATCAACAATGCAGAGGCAACGGGTCGAGTTGCCAAGTGGGGCATCGAACTCGCCGCCTTTGATATAGTCTATAAACCACGGACCGCCATCAAATCTCAAGCACTTGCAGACTTTGTCGCCGACTGGGCAGAGGCAATGGAGGAAAAAACTCTCCCCGAGTCAGAATATTGGGTCATGCACTTTGACGGATCAAAAATGCTCAAAGGCTCGGGGGCTGGAGTCGTTCTACGTACGCCTAAAGGTGACAAGCTTAGCTACGTGTTACAAATCCACTTCACAGCAACCAACAATGTTGCCGAGTACGAAGCCTTGCTTCACGGGTTACATGTGGCAAACGACCTAGGCGTCAAAAGAATCCTCTGTTATGGCGACTCAGATCTGGTCGCGCAGCAAGTAAGCGGAACATGGGATGCGAAAAGCGCAACAATGGCAGCTTACATAGCCAAAGTTGACGAATTTGCAAAAAACTTCGTAGGCTACGAAGTCCGACGTGTTCCAAGAGCCGAGAATGAGGCGGCAGACACACTTGCAAGACTGGGATCGGAACGCAAAAAGGTACCAAAAGATATCTTCCTGGAGCAATTGCACAAGCCATCCATTAAAGGCGCCGATTTGATGGACCCCGACTCAGAAGAACCGGTAGAAGCGGCAAGTCTCGCTGTCTACTTAACACAGCCGGATTGGACAGTCCCATACCTCGATTTTCTAATCGACCAAAAGTTGCCGGAAGACGATGAGGTGCTAAAGAGGCAAATCATAAGGCGAGCCAAGGCATTCACGATAATACAAGGCGAGCTATACAAGCGAAGCACTTGCGGCATCTATCAGCGGTGCATACAGCCGGAAGAAGGCCGGGAAATTCTGAAGGACATACATATTGGCGCCTGCGGGCATCATGCTTCCGCTAGGTCCATTGTATCCCAAGCTTTCCGCCAAGGTTTCTACTGGCTCACCGCCAAAGAAGACGTCGAGAACATCGTAAAGACATGCAAAGGTTGCCAGTTGTACGCCCGTCAACCTCACTTGCCGGCACATGAGCTAAGGACGATCCCAATCACCTGGCCGTTCGCGGTCTGGGGCTTAGACATGGTGGGTCCCTTCAAAACGGCGCGCGGTGGGTACACTCACCTATTGGTCGTTGTCGACAAGTTCACCAAGTGGGTCGAAGCTAAGCCGATCAGCAAACTTGACGCACGAACAGCCACCAATTTTCTCTGGGGAATTATCTCTCGATTTGGAGTTCCACACAGCATTATCACCGATAATGGCAGCAATTTGTCTCAAGGCGACATAGAAGAATACTGCAGCGATCTGGGCATCCGGCTTGATTTGGCATCCGTGTCACACCCTCAATCCAATGGACAAGTAGAGCGTACAAACGGCCTAGTCTTATCAGGACTTAAGCCTCGTCTCGAAGCTCCATTACATAGGGCAGCCGGCGCTTGGGCAGATGAGTTACAGTCGGTATTATGGAGTTTGCGCACAACGCCAAACAGATCTACCGGCTACACTCCTTTCTTCTTAGTATATGGCGCAGAGGCAGTGCTACCTACCGACATGAAGTACGATTCCCCAAGAGTCTAAGCCTACATCGAGCAAGACGTAGAAGGTGCAAGACGGGATAGCCTAGACCTGCTAGACGAAGAAAGAGACGTCGCTCTCCATCGCTCCGCCTTGTACCAACAATAACTTCGCCGCTATCATAGCCGGAGAGTGCGGAAGCGAAGCTTCAGAACAGGTGACGTGGTTCTCCGCCTAATACAAGACAGAAAAGGCTTGCACAAGTTATCCCCGCCATGGGAAGGACCGTTTATAGTCACAAAGGCGCTGCTCAATGGTTCCTACTACCTAGCCGACATCCGCGACGAAGAAGAAAAGAAAACGCGCAAGAAGGCGGCAGGAAAAAGGGGAACCAAGCGCAAGAGAGGCATTGACGATCCGTTCGAGCAAACAAGATGGCCTTGGAATACTGAGCAGCTACGTCCTTTCTACACTTAGCAATTTATAATTGTAATAAGTTAAATATGATTATGAAATAAAAGTCTATGGTTCCTCATCTGTGTTGAGATGCATGCCATCTTTTGTCTTTTCTTACAATCATATTTCCCCTATGTATCTAAGTTACCTATTTTCTAGCTCCGTGCAAAGGTTCAAACTGGTAGATACTTGCAGCTTTCGAGCCAACCCAAAGCAAAAACAAACTTTTTGCGCCGCCTAATTCCTTTGCCTCTGATTACTTATATGTGGTTCGCCTAGTAGTATGTCTTTGACACCAACATGTTGGCTTTGGTCTCTGATTCTAAACAAATGGTCTAGCCCTGGTTGTTTCAGCTAAAGTTACCGGCTGAGATTTCGTCAACATACAAAAAGTCAAGCATATAAGTCAGGGTAAAATTAAGGCGGGCCATATAAATAAAGACAAAGTAAAACTTGTCAGCTAGTTTCCGCCTAACAAGGCAACAGCAAAAGTATATACAAATATTACAAATGTTGCATTGTTTCAGGGGCTGACAAAATAAGGCTGGTGGGAGGCAAGGACAACAAAAGGTATGGCTCGGGGGAGCATCTACATCAGACTTGAGGGCTGACAACTTCAGCCCCAGAACTATCACTCCCCTCCGCCTCAGCCGCGCCGGCAGCTCCAGCTCCCTCTCCGCCAGGCACAGGATGGCGCCGGTAGAAGATTGAAGTGTCCACCATGTCGGCGACTCGCGTGGCGTAGCCGGCAGTCCAGCACAGCGACCGGATCAACCTCGCTACCGTCTTCGTACGTCGACGGCATGCCTTCGGTGACGGCTTCTATCTCCGCCTCGGGGTAGTGCGCCATGAACAACCCAAGGGCAGTCTTGGCTCCACCCCGCGCCGCCGACTTCAGCGAGCTTTTGTGCAATTTGGTCGCCTGCTCCAAGATGGCGGGCACGTCGCTGAACTCGGTCGGCTCCTGACTGCCAGACGAAGTGAAGAACTTGGCGGCAAACCGCTTGGACGCCGCCAAAGTCTCGGCGATCAGCTCGCCCAGACGCGCAAGGCGATCCAGGCGGGGGCTGACAACCTTGTCATCGCCTAAACCGGCGGGAACTGCATCAAAAATAAAGCCATAAGTTTGGCTCAGGCTAAAGCAACATGGCAGTATCAAAAAAGGAGCGAGAAATTACCAAGGACCGAGTTATGGAAAGCCGACAACTCAATCATATGAGTTGCCAGCGCGTCCTCTGCAGTTTGGGCGCGAGAAGTCTGCTTGGATATCTCTTCCGCAGCCATCTTCTCCGCCTCCGCCAATTTGTTGCGCAGGCTTTCCAGCTCACCAGTGAGCTGGCTGGATTCCTGCGCAAACTTGAGTTGCTGGGCCTCCATCTCCTTTTGATGAGCCGCCTTCAACTCCAAGTTGGCGGCCGCCAAGTCTGAAGCTTCATTCATAAGAGCTTGCATATCAGTGGACGCCTTCAGGATATCCTGGGCGTGGTCTAGCAGTTCTACAAATATGGATTCGCTAAGCTAAACGATTGACGGAAACATAGGTCAAAAGCATAGTTGGAGAAAGGGATCAACCCTACCTTCATCTTTTTTACGGGCCGCCTCCAGCTCGGCGATCCGACTGTCCTTGGCCTCGCACTCCTTCTTCAGGTCGCGGTGGCGCCGGTTTATCTCGACTCGCAAGGAGACGAGCTCGACGTTGGCGGACACAAGGCCCTGCAAGAAAAAACAAAGGCATATAGCATATTGTCGAATAACCACTAAGCCGGCAGTCAAAGTTTCTTTTTGACTTGTCATCTAAGTGCTCGGGGGAAAGACTATGTATATGCCGGAGGGGTAGAAACTTACAGATAGGTCGCCCTCCAAGTCGGCGAAGGCCTGCGACGCAAAGGCGGCAAAAGCCAAAGTTGACTCCTTGGCCTCCTTAAAGGTAGACCAAGGGTCCCTGACTTTGCCGCCTCCCGCAGTCGGGGCTGCCCTCCGAGACCCGCCGGCAGTCGACTCCAGCAACCCTTCATTGGCCGCGCGCGATTGCGCGGCATCATCGGCCGTAGCCTCAGCCAGCAGAAGGGGAGTTTTGGGCGCGCGGTCGGCGGAAGGGGCCCTTGGCGGAGCACCTGAGGCCGGAGCTGGGGGCTGACGTCCAGCGTCGCCCATGAAGCTGCCGGCGTGGAGCTGAGGGGTTGACGGCACGGTGGCCGGCGAGCCGCCTTGCGGCCGCTTACCTTTGCCAAGGAGCCTGGTCGTCAACCGGGAGGTGGCGACCCTTTCCCTGTTAACAAAAAGCAAGCACAGTCAATTGGCCAGTATTGAAGAGTTTTGTCGTCTGATAAAGGCAAAGTTGAGTACCTTCGGGGGATGTTAATCCCCGCTTTCTCGCCAATGTTGGCGAGAGTCGGCTCGGTAGCCGACGCGATCCGTTTCCTCCTCTCGGCATTCGCCGTAGAGGAAGCAGCACCGGACGCCTTGCGCTTCTTCGTCTTCCCGGCTTCCGACTCGTAGAAGTCGGGAGCCAGGTCATCCTCCCTCAACTCGGAGAGCTGAAAAAGAAGACATGTTAAAGGAACTCAATCCTAGCCGGCAAAGCTGTCAAATAAGGGGCAAAGGAAGAAAATATTCACCTCGAGGGGATGATTGTCGTGGGTGTGCATGGGCACGCCCTCGACCGCCTTCAACGACCCCGCCTTGACGAGGCTGCGGAGCCGGAATGCCAGGTCGGCGACCGGCAATATCTCTTCGCTCACGCGAAGAGAGGCTGTGTCAGTAGGCGAATACTGACACATCTTGTGCGGGCTGTACCGCAGGGGGAGGATTTGCCGGCCGAGCCAGCAAATGACGGTGTCGACCCCATCCAGCTGGGGGGGAGCCATCGTCCTCGTGAGGAACTCGATCCGCCTTTGAATAAGGCGGAGTTCCTCCGTCAACTTGGGCACCGCCTCGTCCCAGCATGGGCGAGGCATGGGTGGCGCGTTGACGAATGCCGGAATGCCGACTTGATGGCCCGGCGCTGCCATGTCTTGGCAGTAGAAGAATGTGAAGGTCCAGCCCTTGACGGACTCAAGGTATGGTATCTTAGGATACCATTGGCGGCCCTGACGGCAGTTGAAGGTGACACTGCCGCAGGTCGCCAGTCCGCCGTCCGGCACCGTCTGTCGCCGGCAACGGAAGCAGTATCTGAAGAAATCTAAACTAGGCCTAATACCTAGGTAGCCTTCAAACAGAGCTGTGAAGCCGGCTAAGACTAATATACTATTCGGTGCGATGTTATGGGGCTGGAGCCCGTAGTGATCTAAGACCTCGCTAAAGAAGGCGGAAGGCGGAAGCGCCATTCCCCTGACAAGGTGGGAGGTAAGGATTACCCGCTCTCCGGCTTCCGGGGCCGGGATGATGTCTCCCAAGGCGGCCCTCCACCGGCAATCCTCCCGAGTGGGGAGGTAGCCGACAGCCTCCAAATCTTGGAGGGCGTCTTCGTCGACGATAGAAGGCAGCCAGTAGCGGGACCCGAGGTCCGCCGCTTCTTCTTCCTCGTCGCCGGGGGCGCTCGCCGTTGCTGTGGTGGTCGGTGGAGGAGCCGAGGAGCCCGCCGCGGGTGCGCGCGCGGAGGAAGTCCGAGGGACGACGGCGGTGACATTGCCCGCCGTCGCCGCCGCCGCGGGACGAGTTATGGCGCCGCCCATTGACGCCGCGAGCGCGGCCTTGGTCGCCGCGCCGCTCGACGCCGTCGAATGGGTTGGACCGGTGGACATCGCCGCGAGAAAGGGTCGCCGGAGGAAAGAAGTTCGTCGGAGCTCGTTCGGAGGCGGGGAGCAAGGAAGTGGAAGAGACAAGGGCGCACGGAGAGCAAAGGCAGGGTAAAGAAAATGGACCATTTGGCTACCTATTTATAGGGCCAGGCGTTGCTCCCTGTGCAACGGCGTTTTTAGTCGGACACGTGTCCAGCATCCGTTGCAGCCCATGATAGCACGATCTCCACGCCTCCTCTTTTCCCGCAATTTGTGATCGTGGCAAGATTCCCGCCTAGGCTGTTTTCAAACTGTCGTGAAGCCGGCTAGGTGGAAACCGCCAAGAAGAAAGCTCGGCAAAGATTGCCGAGTAGCCGTCTTTTCCCATGATGGACAAAGGCGGCCGCATGTCAACATCAAGACACGCGAGCCTCGTTCATTTTCAGAATGGTTCAAGTCCTGCAGCCGCAACCTTGGCAGATGAAGAATCAAGGAGAAGCCGGCGCCTGGAGAACTTCAACCTTTCTGGGGGCTAATGTTGGGGATATATCAACTAGGGGTATAACCAGCATGGATCAATCCGGCTAGTCCAGGGTGGCCCAAGGGTGGTAAGGCCAAGGCCTGCCGGGCGGCCCAGATAGCTGACGTGCAAGGAAGTAGGCGGACGGTCCAAGGAAGGCGGAAGGCCTAAGCCCATCAAGCCACCGAGCCCAAGACGGAAGGCGGCAACTAAGCCGGCTAGGTCTAGGACTCTGATTACTTGCCGGACAAGTACTTGCCTTGTATCCTGGGGTCTGGCCGCCTATATAAGTCGGCCACCAGGAAGCCTTTAGGGCACGCTTCAATACGCATCATACACATTGTAACCTGTTCACGGCTATTGCCTCATAGTGAATTATAGCAGCACGTAGGATCCCGCCACCGCTGTGGGATCCGAAGCTGGGTAAACTCGCCGTGTTCAATCCCGACCTCGACGACACCAACCTTCTTCCCCACAATCCATACGTAGGCTAGAGGACCCCCGTCTCCTATCAAATATGCCGATACCACGACAGGAGATCACATGGAACCGGAAGGATCATCCTAGAGTTATGCCTAAGCCGGGGGCGTATGCCCTGGTGGTGGACCCAAGTTTTGTCGGACCAAACCTCAATGTCCGCTTCAGCCGAGTTCTGATCGACAATGGCAGTGCCATTAACATCATGTACAAGGACACGATGCTGAAGCTGGGGGTGTCCATGAACACCTTGCTGCCTACCGAGACGACCTTCCACGACATTGTGCCCGGAATCTCTTGCTCACCCATGGGAAAAATCTGGGTTGAAGTGCTGTTCGGAACCCGGGAGAACTGCCGAACCGAGAGCTTGGAGTTCGAGGTCGTGGACCTCGAGAGCCCGTATCACGCACTGATCGGCAGGCCAGCCCTGGCCAAGTTCATGATCTCAACTCACATGGGCTACCTGAAAATGAAGATGCCGATGGAATGTGCCTCGGCGGGGTCATGCTTAGCTGAGTCCCTGGTGATCGCGGAAGAAAAGAAGAGGAACCAGCAGGTGGTGGCAATGGCCAAGACCTCCCAACTCGGAATGCCCGGGATGGTGAACCCGGAGCAGGGTGCGTCATTTCAGCCCCCCAAAGAGACCAAGAAGGTGGGTGTGGACCCCAGCATCCGGAGCGCCAAGTTATCATTGGCAGTAACCTGGACAGCAAATAGGAAGGCGAGCTCGTCGACTTCCTCCGTGAGAATCGGGATGCTTTTGCGTGGTCTAGTGACGATCTGCAAGGTGTCCCGAGGGAGTTGGCTGAGCACTCTCTGTTTGTTAGACCGGATGCGAAGCCGGTGAAGCAACCAACTAGGCGCCTCTCGGATGAAAGAAGAGCTGCCGTCATGGAGCATCTGGCTATACTGTTGGCTGCCGGGTTCATAATGGAAGTGCTGCACCCGGATTGGATATCGAATCCGGTCCTGGTAGAGAAGAAGAAGGATGATCCCCTCCTGCTTAAGGTGTGGCTCATGTGCATCGACTTCACCAACCTCAACAAAGTATGCCCGAAGGACCCCTTTCCACTGCCCCGGATAGATCAAGTAATAGATTCCACTGCCGGGAGTGAACTTGTGACTTTTTTAGATGCCTATTCTGGTTTTCACCAGATACCTTTGAATCCGGATGATCAATTGAAAACTGCTTTTATTACCCCTTATGGGGCTTATTGCCATCGTGTCATGACTTTCGGTTTGAGGAATGCTGGTGCTACATACCACAGGTGCATGCAGAAATGTTTGCATGACCAGATAGGCCGGAATGCCGAGGTCTATGTCGATGACATAGTCATAAACACAAAAGAAAAAGCCTCACTAATAGATGATCTGAGGGAAACATTTAAGAACTTAAGAAGATTCCGGATGAAATTGAACCCGGATAAGTGCACATTTGGGGTTCCGGCGGGGAAGTTACTCGGTTTCCTCATCTCAAGCCGGGGAATCGAGGTCAACCCGGGTAAAATTCGTGCTATCGAGAGCATGAAATTGCCCGTGCGTCTCAAAGATGTACATAAGTTCACTGGTTGTCTTGCGTCCCTAAGTCGGTTTGTGAGTCGACTTGGGGAGAAGGCGTTGCCCCTGTACCAATTGATGAAGAAAAGCAAAACATTTGTGTGGACCCCGCAGGATGACGCGACGTTCAACGATTTGAAGAGAATGCTCTCAACAGCACCCGCGTTGGCATCCCCATTCCCCAAGGAACCTATGCTGCTGTATATTGCTGCAACCAACCGAGTAGTCAGTGTGGCAATGGTGGTAGAAAGGGAAGAAGAAGGCAAGCTGATACAGAGGCCGGTGTATTACCTCAGTGAGGTGATCTCGGAATCCAAGCAGAACTACCCGCACTTCCAGAAAATTGCGTATGGGGTGTACATGGCAGTAACCAAGCTCAAGCACTACTTTCAAGAACACCCGATCACAGTGGTGTGCGAAGCTCCTCTGGCCGAGATCATCGGTTGCAAGGACGCTAGCGGCCGGGTAGCCAAGTGGGCCATCCAGTTGTCTCCATACGCTCCGGTGTATGAGAGACGGGATGCCATCAAGTCGCAGGCGCTGCCGGACTTGTTGGTACACCTTGCGCTGCCTTGCGGCACCATGGGCAAGCCGAAAAGCGCCGCTGGCTCCTCCGCCGCCGCCGATGAAGCCGGGCTGATGAAGAAGCCCGACGGCGACTGGCAGAGGTCGTCGGTGAAGAAGGCCGAGGTGGAGTTCTTCCGCGCGCAGGGTCTGCTTCCACCTGCTTACCAAGTCCAGGTACGCGTTCCTGGCAAGGAGGTTTTCCCCACTCCCCGCGATGGGGAACGTGTTTGTTTCGCGGATTTCCTTCCGCGGGGCTTCGGGTTCCCCATGCACGATTTTGTGCGCGGTCTCCTGTATGCCTATGGGGTTCAGATCCACGATCTGACCCCCAATGGTGTCTTGAGCATCGCGGGCTTCATCGTGCTCTGCGAGTGCTTCCTGGGTGTCGCGCCCCATTGGGCGTTGTGGAAGTCGCTCTTCCTCGTTCGCAAGAACGTTGGGAAGAGCGGGTTGACCTTCCCCGTGGGCGGCTTTGGAATCCAAGTACGCGGTGACACCGCGTACTTCCAGATGAAGAAGTGCGACTCCGTCCAGGGATGGCGCAGGAGATGGTTCTACGTCCATTCGAACCAGGACGGCCTGGATGCATTCGACAGCGGACGTGGACTGCGGAAGACCGGCGCCTGGGCGCACCCGCTGACTGCCATGGAGAAGGAGGCCGTGCGGCCCTTGCTGAGCCTGCTGCGCGATCTGACCAAGACCCTTGGGCGCGAGGCGGGTGGCGTCTTCCTGATGGCCACCTTCTTCTGTCTTCGGGTGCAGCCGCTCAGCGCTCGGCCTCACCCGATGTGGGCCGCCGAGGGTGTCAGCACCGAGCCGCTTGACGACGAGGAGGTGGAAACCAAAGTAAGATCCATCACCAACCTCCGAGTCGCGGACACGTGCAACGTCAAGTGCCCGATTGCGGCTTACGGGGCCTCGAACCCCGTTCCTGAGGTAAGTCTTGGCTTGTTTTCCTTTTGTCTTTGCTCGACTTGCGTCTACTTTCTTTTTGATTCGACTTGTGTCTACTTGCTTCAGGGTCGGGCTCTGTTGATCAGCCTTCCTCCTCTTCCCGAGAACGGACCCGACGACGAGTCGAAGTGTGTCGAGGAGGAAGACGACGACGAAGAGATACCCTCTGCACACTCTCCCCACGAAGAGGTGGAGGAAGAGGATGAAGTGGAGGAACCCGTGCGGAAGAAGCGGAAGCTCCCGAGTCGTGGCGACTCTGCCACTGCGTCGTCACCTGCTAAGGATGCCGACGTTACTCTGGAGGAGGTCGTCGCGACGTCGTCGGGTGCGCGGTCCTCGGGTGGCTGGGATGAGCCCCTGAATGTTCCTCCAGTCAGCTCCGCGGCTCCTCGTTCTTTCGCGCGGATGCCTTCACCCTCCCTGGAGAGTTACGACGACCTTGGGACCCCCAGGTGAGTTTCTTGATGATGTGTTTCCTTCGAGTTGCGTTTTGTAGTTGCAATGTTTGAGTTGTTGACAAGTGTGCTTGTTTTCGCTGCAGCCACCGTTCTAGCGATGTTAACTCCCCGCTTCGGGATGTGGAGCATACATCCGCCCCTTCGACTGAACTGGTGACCCAGGCTGTAGTGGAGAAGGCGCGTGCTGAGCCTGCTGGCGTTGCATCGTCTAGCCGCGTTCCTCCTTCGGCTTCAGAGGACCCTGACCTCCTGGACCACGTAAGTCCTCTATGCTTGTGTTTGCATTCTTGATTTTTCATCGGGTGCGCGATCAGCGCTCCCGATGGGAGTAGCCCCCGAAGGTGTGGGTGACTAGTATAGTCGCCCGCAACTTTATTAACATCTTGCTTTTGTTTCAGCCATACTACCGTCAGCAGCTTGACGCAGCCGCGGCTTATGTTCGCCTGGAGAAGGAGAGGGACCAGCTGCGTGCTTCTCTGGACCAGGCTACTGGGCGGGTTGATGAGCTTGAGAAGGCTCTACATGAGTCTCAAGAGCGGGAGCTGGCGCGGGTCGCCCAGGAACAGACTCAAGTCGGTCGTCTCCTTTCACTCGCCGGTGTTCTTGGGGGTAAGTTTCGGCTTGATGCCTACTGTGTCTTGATCTTTTTCTCTGTCTGACATTGGATCCTTTGCGCAGAGACTTGTGGTGGGGCTCCTCCGGAAGATGCGTCGAGTGAGACGGTTGACCTGGCGACTGCTGTTGGCTTCCTCGACCGGGTCTGTGCCTATGCCTCAGATGCGCTGAAGAAGTCCGCAGCCGCGTTGCAGAAATCGACTGGAGCCCTTGCTTTGGTGCACCAGAGTATCTTCCCGGGCGACCAGCCGCCGGCAGCCGTGGACGCCCTTGCTGCGCCGTTTGAGGACGCGACCACCATCGCCAACTTCACGCGTTCGCAGACGGTACGCGGCTCCGAGCTCACCTTCCAGCTCCTCTTAGGGCATCAGGTTCCAGGTGACTTCGAGAAGGTCGTCAGCGGTTTTCCCCGCAAACCCGATGGCCGAACCGCGTCGCTGAGTGGCGTGAAGGAGCGTGCCTCGCAGTTAGCCGTGCAGCTTGTGGCACTCTTCGAGAGGGCCCTTGCTAAGGCGACTGAGGCGGCTGCCTCTCGGAAGGGTCGTTCCCGGTCGCAGTCCGCAGCGTTAGAGTAGGCGTAGCTTTAGGAATTCGGCAGTCGCCGTGGTCTGTATTTTGAACTTCTTGCTCTGTAATGAATATTGTCCTTCCAGGTCTTTTGGCCTTCAATATTGCTTTTTGCTGACTTTCTTTCTGCCGAGTTTAACTGTGCTTCGCAGTCGTATGATTGTATTGACTCTGCGTATTCATGGCAGAATGTTGTGCGCGGTGATGCTTCGCCTTCTCCTGTGGCCGAGCCGAGTGGCGCGGCTTCTTCTTCGGGTGCTCGCCGTCGTCGGGCGGCGCCTGCTCCTCCACGTAGTGTAAATGATCAGCGGATTATCACATACCTGAAGAACAAGGTGGTTGAGCTAGAGGCGACCCTGAAGAATACTGAGCGGCTGTTGCACCGCTCCCAGTCGCATCCTACGGCGGAGTTCTCGCGACGTGAGGATTTTTTGCTTGGGGAGATCGACTTGATCAGCCGGCAGTTGCAAGGTTTGTATCCTTTTGGCGGCTGCTGTCTTTGCTGGCTTTCTTTCTTGTTCTGACTCGCATTTTATGCGTGCAGATGTTAATCCTGATTGGGAGGCCGAGCGGGTTCGCGTTGAGGAGCGAGTTACCCGAGAGGCGTCCGGCGACTCCTATGAAGCTCGGCAGTTCTGGGTGAACAAGTCGAGAGGGCGCATCCTTGCCACCATGCTTGATCGTACGTGGCGCACTGCTTTTCTTCTGGAGAACTGCCGGAAGACACTCTGGCACATCAATCGCGTGTACTTCCCGCATAATGCGCAACCGAACGGGCTGTCCGCCTTGCTGGAGAGGTTTCGCGATGGTGAAGGGCTGAAGGAGGTTATCGGCGCCCAACTTGTGGCTGGGGCGAACGCGGCGTTGGCATACGTTCGGATGCATCGGCCGCATCTTCCGCTCGACAGGGTGCTTGATGGCCTGCCTGGTGATGACGACTTCGACGAGAGCTTAGCGGCTGCGCGCCGAATTACCAGGCAGGTTCAGGACCTGAGTGAGCGCCTTGTAGGTCCCCTCGATGCGCCGAAGGCCGAGCCTGCAGTTTAGAGTAGCTGTCGTCTGATGTACAGGGTTAGCTATAGAGGGCAAACGTGCTTGTGCAAGTCGTAATGTAATAGATTCAAAATACTTGCGAGTAATGAGAATTGATCTGCTTGCTCGGAAGTGCCAATTCTCGTTTTGATTTTCGACCTGTTTGGCGCAGTCGTCTAGCATGCTAGGCGATGGCCTAGGTTTTCCCAAGTGTGACCTGTATGTCACAGTCTCTGACTTTATCAGGTGGCGACTTAGGATTTTTGTAACTTGACCTGTATGGCGCAACCCCCGAGTTGTTCGAGTGATGGCCTAGGATTTTGGCTAAGACCTGTCTGGCGCAGCCCCCGAATAGGTCGAGTGGCGGCCTAGGATTACAAGTGTTACCTGTTTGGCGCAGCCCCCGAGTATGTCGGGTGGCGACCTAGGATTTTGAACTTGACCTGTACAGCGCAGCCCCCGAGTGAGTTCGAGTGGCGGCTGAGGATTTTTCTGAGAAGGCCTGTTTGGCGTAGCCCCCGAGTAGGTCGAGTGGTAGCCTAGGATTACAAGTGTTACCTGTGTGGCGCAGCCCCCGAGTGTGTCGGGTGGCGACCTAGGATTTCGAACTTGACCTGTATGCCGCAGCCCCCGAGTCGGTCGGGTGACGGCCAATGATTTTTTGACTTACGCTTGTATGGCGCAGCCCCCGAGTAGTTCGGGTAGCGGCCTAAGCTTTTCTTTCAACCTGTGTGGCGCAGCCCCCGAGTAGTTCGAGTGACGGCCTTGGATTTTTTGACTCACGCTTGTATGGCGCAGCCCCCGAGTAGTTCGGGTAGCGGCCTAAGCTTTTCTTTCAACCTGTGTGGCGCAGCCCCCGAGTAGTTCGAGTGGCGGCCTAGGATTTTAGCTTCCTCTGTGTGACAGGTAAAGGAGACAAATTTTCTTCAAATCACTTTATTGATTCTTGCGAACAGGCCGCCTCATTAAAACCCTTCCAGTCCCCTCAGGTACCCTGGTAAGGGAAAGAGTGCGTCTGAAACCTGCCACGCTGATTTTCTTGTACAATTATTGGGTTGAACTAGGCGTAGAACCGGCGGAGTTGTGCCACGTTCCACGGGTTGCTGCAGTTTGCTCCAGTCTTCGAGTCTTTCAAGCGGTAGGCTCCGTTGCCGATTGCTTCTGTCACGATGTACGGGCCCTCCCATGGGGAAGCGAGCTTGTGCACCTTCTTTTGCTTGAGTCGAAGAACCAGGTCGCCTGCAACGAACGCTCTTGGTCGTAGCCTCCGAGTGTGATAGTTGCGCAGGTCCTGTTGATACACGGCTGATCGTGCCAGGGCGATGTCGCATGCTTCATCCAGGGTGTCCCTGCTGTCTTCGAGTGCCTCTTCTGCATCCGACTCGTCGTAGGCGACTACTCTCGATGCGTCGAACTTGACGTCGCAGGGGAGGACCGCTCCGCACCATACACCATAAAGAATGGAGTGTACTGGGTAGATCTGTTTGGCGTTGTTCGCAGGCTCCAAAGGACCGACGATAGTTCTTCCACCCATGCGCCCGCTGCACGTTTTAGGGGCACACGCAGTCGCTTCTTGATGTCGTTGCAGACGAGGCCATTGGCTTTCTCCACTTGCCCATTGGATTGCGGGTGCGAGACAGACGCGTAGCTGAGCTTGATCCCCTGCTCTGAGCAGAAGTCCTTGAATTCTTCGGCTGTGAAGTTCGAGCCGTTGTCGGTGATGATCCCATTCGGTACTCCAAATCTGAAGATGATTGACCTGATGAAGTTGACTGCTGTGGATGCAGTCGAACTTGTGATGGGCACAGCTTCGATCCACTTTGTGAACTTATCGACTGCAACCAGGAGGTGAGTGTGACCTTCGGGTGAGGATTTCTTCAGCGGGCCCACCATGTCCAGACCCCATTGGGCGAAGGGCCAGGCTAATGGTATTGTCTTGAGTTCCGATGCTGGCACGTGCGGCTTGTTGGCAAATTCTTGGCACCCTGTGCATTTCTTTACTAGCTCCTCGGCGTCCTGCATGGCTGTCAGCCAGTAGAACCCGGCTCGTAGCGCTTTCGCCACCAGTGCCCGACTGCTGGCGTGATGCCCGCAGATACCCACGTGGATGTCGAGTAAGATGGCTTGGCCGTCGACTGGATCTATGCACCGTTGCAGGATTCCTGAGATGCTTCTTTTGTAGAGTTCTCCGTTGATGACGGTGAAACTTTTGGAGCACCTGATGATGCGCTTTGCTTCGACTGGGTCGGCTGGCAGCTTCTGATGTAGTATGTACGCCAGGTACGGTTCTGTCCATGTGGCTTCGACTAGCATGACCTCCATGGGGACCTTGTCTTGGCTTGGCGTGTTGGCATCGCCTTTTGTTGTTGCAGTGCTTGTTGTATTCTGAGTCTTGATGGATCTCTGCGTGATGCACTCGAGGAAGACGCCGGGTGGGACTGGCACCCTGTCTGAGCCCATATTAGCAAGGACGTTGGCTTCCTCGTTGCTTTCACGGCCAATGTGGCGCAGCTCGCAGCCGTCGAAGTTGCCTTCCAATTGATTGTAGAGGTCTCTGGAGGCGATCATGTTGTCGGCGACGGCGTCGCAGGACTTCATGGTTTGTTGTACCACCAGGTATGAGTCGCCGTATATCATGAGGTGTGTGGCGCCGCAGTTCTTGGCCATCCGCATGCCATGGATCAGGGCCTCGTATTCGTCTTCGTTGTTGGAAGGCGTCGGAAAGTCCATCTGCAGGACATACTTGAGCTTGTTGCCTTTGGGGGAGATGAGCACGACTCCTGCCCCGGCTGACTTGAATTTCTTGGAGCCATCAAAGTGCATTGTCCATGCGTTGGACAAGTCGGGGATATTTGGTAGCTGGGCTTCTATCCACTCGGTGGTGAATTCCGGGAGGACTTGGGCCTTGATGGACTTCGTGTTAGCATACTTCAGCCCCCATGGTCCTAGCTCGACAACCCACTTGGCGACTCGTCCTGTCGCGCGTTGGTTTGTGAGAATGTCTGCTAGTCCGGAGGAGCTTACCACCGTGATCGGGTGCTCGGAGAAGTAGTGGACGACCTTTCTGGAGGACATGAAGACTCCGTATGCCAGCTTCTGGTAATGAGGGTAGTTCTGCTTGGACAAGGTGAGTACTTCGCTAAGGTAGTAGACGGGCCTCTGCACCGGGTGACTGTGCCCTTCTTCTTCGCGTTCGACTACTAGCACCGTGCTTACCACCCTGTTTGTTGCTGAGACGTATAAGTACAACGGCTCGTTTTCCAGTGGTGCCACGAGGACTGGAAAGGTTGTCAGGGTTGTCTTGAGATGGTCGAATGCGTCCTGCGCCTCCTATGTCCACTCGAACGTGTCCGTCTTCTTCATCAGTTGGTAGAAAGGTAAGGCTTTCTCTCCCAACTTACTAATGAACCGGCTGAGAGCTGCGACTCGGCCGGCTAATCGTTGCACCTCCCGGAGCTTGGTTGGTGCTGGCATTGTGAGTATGTTCTGCACCTTCTCGGGGTTTGCTTCGATTCCTCTTGCGGATACGAGGTACCCTAGTAGTTCTCCGGCTGGCACGCCGAACACGCACTTCTCTGGGTTGAGCTTGATCTGGTACACGTCGAGTGCGGCGAAGACCTTGCGGAGGTCGTCGACTAGGGTATCTTCCTTTCGGGTCGTGACAACGATGTCGTCGACGTAGACTTGGACGATCTGCCCGATTAGCCCCTTGAGGCATGCTTGCATTGTCCGCTGGTACGTGGCACCTGCGTTCTTTAACCCGAACGGCATCGTTTGGTAGCAAAAGACGCCGTCGGGTGTGATGAAGGCCGTCTTCTCTTCGTCTTCGACTTTCAGCCTGATCTGCTGGTACCCTGAGTAGGCGTCCAGGAAGGACAAGCGCTCGCAACCTGTTGTCGAGTCGATGATCTGGTCTATCCGCGGTAGCGGGAAGTGGTCCTTGGGGCAGCATTTGTTGACTGCGGTGAAGTCAACGCACATGCGTAGTTTCTTCGTCTTCTTTTTCTCTACTAGGACTGGGTGGGCGACCCAGTCCGAGTCCTTGATCTCTCGGATGAACTTGGCGTGCAGTAGTCTGTCGACTTCCATGGTGATCGCGTCTCGCTTGGGTCCTGAGAAGCGTCGCATGGATTGTTTGACTGGTCTTGCGTCCTTGTGGACTTTCAGAGAGTGCTCGGCGAGTTCCCTGGGTATCCCTGGCATGTCAGAGGGTTGCCATGCAAAGATCTTCCAGTTCTCACGTAGGAACTCGACGAGCGCGCTTTCCTATGCGGGGGTCAGACTTGATGAGACCTTGGCCGTCTTTCTGCTGTCAGTCGGATGGACTTGGTGGGTGACGGTGTCGTCGTTCGTGTTGAACGCTGCGTCCTTGGCGGGCTTCTTGCGAGCCGGGAAGACGGTCTTGTCGTTGTCGGCTGATATGGCCTTGAAGTGCTCTTCGACTCCGAAGAACTCAGAAATCTTAGCGAACTCGCGGTCGCAGCTGTTGGAGAGCCCGAAGTCGCCGCGGACGGTGATTGCTCCTTTCGGCCCGGGCAACTTTATCATCAGGTAGGCGTAGTGGGGTACTGCCATGAACCTGGCAAAGGTTGGGCGCCCGAGGATGGCGTGGTATTGTGACTTCCAGTCGACAACTTCAAAGTCTATCGACTCCTTTCTGAAGTGCTCGGGTGTACCGAGGATGACGTCGAGTGTGATTGTTCCCATGGGCGTGATTGCTTGCCCTGGTACTATGCCGTGGAAGGTGGTTTCCGATTCCGGCAATTTCTCCGTCGACCTGTTCATTCTTCTTAGGGTGTCGGCGAATATGATGTTGATGCAGCTGCCTCCGTCCAGGAACACCTTCTTCAGGCTATAGTTGCCGATCAAGGCCTCAATCACGAGTGCGGCGTGCCCGGGTCGGGTTACCTCTGATGGGTGGTCTGCCCTGGAAAATGTGATTGGTGTCTCCGACCCACGCAGGTAGTCTGGTACCGCGCGCGGGCTGTTGATGGCTTGAAGTACTTGGCGTGTGATAATTTTATGTCGCCTGTTCGACGGGGGTCCCCTCTGGATCATGTTCAGATGTCCCCGTGCAGCTGGGTACGTATCGGCTGCTGCCGACTGACCTTGTTGCTGTTGCTGCGGCTGGGGGAACGCTCCTGCCGCCTGCACCTGGTTGTTTTTTGCGGGTGCTGCCTGAATGGCTAGCTGCGGTGCCGCCTGTATGGCCTGTACCGGGGCGATGATTTGCTGCATGGCATGGTATATCTTTCTTGCTTTGCGACAATCCTTCAACAGGTGGTTGGAACTCCATTTGCCTGTTTCCGGGTTGCGGAACGAGTGATGCTTACAGGGTTGCATCAGCTCCTCTGCTGGGGTCAACGGGCGCTTCCACTCGCGTTTCTGACTTCCATCATTGTGGCTGATGCTGCTGCCACGGTTGTACTGACTCGAGCTAGGCTGCCGACTTTGGTCGTACTGTCGGCTGCTGTCACGTTTGTCCTCACGGGGGGTTTCATAGCCCGCCGCTACTAATTCGATTGAATCATGGGTGTAACGTGACTTCTTCTTTTGACGTGCCTCGCGACAGTTGCTTGTTTCGCCCTCTTTTTTGGGAGAAGTTTCGCGGACGTAGTCCTCTCCTTCGGCCCATTGGTTGGCTGTCTTCATGAGTTCTATTGTGGTCTTCGGCTGGAGCCTACCGAATTCCTCCCGGAGGTCGCGGCGAGCGACGCCGTGCATGAAGGCGTCCATCACTCGATCTTCTGATACGGGTTCCATGGTATTGCGGAGGAGTGTCCACCGCTGGATGTAAGAGCGGAGCGACTCATCCTTTCCTTGCTTGCAGGCCTGCAACTCGATGTAGGTCGTTGGCCTTGCGAATGTTCCCGAGAAACTCTTGATGAAGTTATCCTGGAATTCTTCCCATGTTCGGAAAGAGTCTTTGGGTTGGCTTGTGAGCCACCCGCGTGCCGAGTCTGTCAACATGAGCTGGATGTACTGCATTGCTGTAGTCGACGTTCCGCCTTGGCAGGTGCAAGCGATGAGGTAGTCTTCGAGCCACAGTTTTGGGTCTTCCTTCCCGTCATACTTAGGTGTGCCAGCCGTCAACTTGAAGCCTTTAGGCATGCGGGTGTCGCGGATGTTGAAGCTAAAGCATGCCGCACCACACGGCTCGAAGTCGCGGTCAGCATGGTCATCCACGTTTGCCGCACTAGCCGAGCGCTCCTTGCGGTTGCGGTCCACCGTCTTCTGTGTCAGGACGTCGCGAAGGTCCTTGATTGACTGTCGCTGCGCCGCTGGGATGCCCGAGGTCGTTGGTTCGTGCGCTCGGTTGCTTGGCCCCTTGGCCGCCAGAGCTTCTTCGATTGCCCTTATGGAGGCAATTTGTTGCTTGTGGAGAAGGGAGCGTGCGTCTCCCTCCGGTGGCTGCGTGAGACGGAGGTATGTCTCGACTGAGATCGGGCGGCATTCGCCGTCTTTGGGATAGGTATCCTGTTCTCATCTTCGGTGACGAAGGACGAGTCGAGGTTGCGGGTGAGCCTTGTTCGATCGGCTTCTGCCATGTGGGGAACGTGGTCTCTGGTTCGCCGTGCTCCTTGGTTAACCTCTGTAGAGGATGTGAAGGAGAGGGCGGCTCGCCTGGCACTCGATGCATCCGCGTCCCTTTTGCGCCTGAGCAGGTCGGCTTTTTCGGCGCGGATTCGTTCGGCTTCCTTGCGTAGCAAGTACTGGACCGCCAGGTGGTCTTCTCGAGGTGCGTTGGGTGGGGGGAACGTGCCCTCGTCCACATGCTTCATGGCTTGGATCGCCATGTCCCGCGTGATGATAAGTTTAGTCTGGTCCGGCATGTCCACCTCTAGCGGATATGCGGGTTCTTCTTCGTCGTCATGCGGTGTTGTGCCGGCCATGAAGACTTGCTTGGGGTAGACTTGAGTCGGAGAGTTGGTGCTGCCGCTGCTGCTTCTGTCGCCCGCTTCTTGCTCGGGGTCGAAAATTGCTGCAACGAGGCGCGCGGCGCAGTCGCTGTCGTGTCTTCTCGCGATTGTCTATGTGCTCCCGCTTGCCGGGGCGAGTGCGATTGGCTTGGGGTAGCCTTGAGATTTCCACGAAGATGAGGGCGCGCGCGACATGGCTGTCGGGCGCGTGCTCCTGGTTGCCCGTGCGGGTGCGACAGTCGAGGTGGATCTTGACTTGGTCGACCGCACGACCGAGGTTGGGGTAGTAGACTCGATTTGCGCGGCCGTTGCCGGAATTGTCGATGTAGTCGATGTAGATGCCCTCTTCGTGGGTGCAGCGGGCGCGGCCCCCGCGGGTGCGGCAGATGCGATCTTCGCGGGTTCGGCGGGCGCGGCCTCCGCGGGTGCGGCAGATGCGATCTTCGCGGGTTCGGCGGGCGCGATGGTTGCCGATTTAGGTGACGCCGTCGCGCGTAGCGCGGTAGTCATAGACCTGAGTATACCACGACTATCGATGCAGCAGAATATGGAGCCGAAGGTGATGTGTATACCTTTGTCCAGATCGGCGTACACTGACTGGTGGGCTGGCGGGTGGATGACGTACTCGAAGGAGCCGAATCGGATCGACTCCCTGACGGCGGATACGCCGATCTTCATTGCGGATGGAGCCGGAGCGACCATGATCCTAGCACTTGTTTGATTTCCCACCGACGGCGCCAATTGACGAGGTGTTAACTCGACAAGTCCCAGGGTTGTGCACCCCGGGTTGATTGATGGGGAGAGAGATGGGTGCAGGTGGTCACGACGGCTGACAAGCAAGGATTTACCCAGGTTCAGGCTCCCGGAGGATAACACCCTACTCCTGCTTGTCTAGTTATTGATGCGAGTTGTGGTTACAATGGCGAGATTGCGATCTCGCTAGGGTTTGTGCCGTAGCTATATGCGTGTCCTCTGGGACAAGCAACCCTCCTGGCTTTATAGGCAGCCAGGTCTCGGGTGGTTGGTGCCGATGGCAACTACAGATATGGCAGGTTATGCTTCCTAACCGACTTGGACTAGGTTACATGGTGCCCCGCGTGGGCCTTCTGTGGGCCTTCCTGTCCTTGGCGCGGCCCAGGTAGCCTTATCGGGGGCTACCCGAAAGGCAGCCCCACGTCAGTAGCCAGGCTTCTGGCCAAAAGAATGCACCTGTCAAGCCCAACGCTCCGCCGAGATCCTCTCCCCAAGACTTGGTCTTGACCAAGGATTCCTCTGCTTTGGGTAAGTACTCCGGGCTACCACCACCTCCTGCCGACATCCCCACAGTTGCTTTGCAAGCCCTGCTAGCGTCCATAAGCGCATTTGTGTCCTTAGGATCTCGGGAGGCTGGAGTAGTGAGCACTCCCACCGTCACCGGCTTACGCGCGGTTGACGAATATAACTTGGCCTGGATCGCTGTTGATACCTCCGAGGTCGCGGGAGACTTAAATGCTGCTGGCCAAAGCCGCAGTGCGCAAGCCCTGCACACCCTCCAGGTGGCCGTCTTGGACGTTACCCGAGTTGTGGATGTAAGTCTTCTATGTTCTAGCATCCCTAGTCCCCGAGATTGGTGCTTAGTGATCTAGACTCCACCGAGTAGCAGATCACTACTCGCAAATCTTGAAAAAGAAACCTTCAATTCCCGGTCCCCGAGATCCTCTCTTGGGTACCAAAACTCTACCGAGTAGCCGGTTCGCAAGTGTGGATCTTGAAGAAATTTTCGTATTATCTCATGCTCAATCGAACTCCCCGCGACTAATATCGAATAAACTCTCTTACAGGACTGCATCAAAAGGCGCAACAGCATCTTCCACATGCTTCTTTCCGACTTCGGTCAAGCCAAGAAGTCGGAGGAACGACTCCGGGAGGAGCGAGATCTCGCGCGCAAGGTTTTGGTGGAGCAAAAGTCTGCGCTGACAAATGCGCAATCCGAGGTCACGCGACTGAATGCCGAGCTGGACAAGGCCATGTCTTCTGCAGCGGACTTGAAGACGTGTTTCTTGGATGCTACCAAGAAACAGAAGGAGACCTTGGACCAATCCGAGGAGCGTGCGCATGCTTCCGAGACCTAGGTTGCCCTTCTTCGGTTGAAGCAGGACACTTGGCTCACCGAGCTTACCGGTCTCAATCGGGATATGAACAGTAAGTAATCTGAGTTCTCTTTCTCCGTTTTCCCATACTTCCGACATTGCCTCATGGCTTGTCCGTGTGATAGTTCTTCTTTCTCAGGGCACTTTGAGCATTCCCGAGAAGTTGATACCCTTGCGATCGCTTCCGCCCGGGAGAAGAGGGCCGGGATGGGTCCGGTTTCAGACGCATGGGATATCGATGATCATCTCATCGCCCTGAAGGCCCGTATATTCCCTCTACGGACGATCGGCACCGGGCTCCTTCGCGCGGCAGTTCATGCGCATGGCGCGCTGTGGCCTGGCGGTACCGGCAAGCTCTCGATTACCGAGTTGGCCACCGCGCTCCAGGATGCCGGTAACAGTCTTCATGCCTGGAAATGGTCCGCCGCTCGCGCTGGTGCTGACCAAGTACTGCAACATGTGCTGAGCTGGTATGAGAAGCTCGACCTCGAGGTGATCAAGAGCTTGCGGACCATCTCGGAGTGGTACACTGACCCGACAAAGATCCGGCTGCGCCAAGAGACTGCACATCGCCTCCCGAGTTGGGCGGATCCCGACTCGTTCATCACGAGTCTCGTTGCGTTTGACTCCGAGTCAGACTACGAAGATGATGGCGAAGCGGAGGATGCCGGGGATGCGGATGTCGAGACGCCGGATGCTGGAGATGCCGAGGCAACTATGGCCACCGAGACCACCGCAGACCGAGATGCTGCCGATCTTCCGCCGCCCAAGGTCCCGCTGCCCGAGACGGGTGTGTCTGTGCCGAGTACCACTGTTGTTACTGAGGACGTCAGCACCAAGCCGCCTGTTGCCGATCAAACTGAGAAGCCGACTTCTCCGGTTGTGCCTTGAGTGCCTCGAGTCTACCCCGACATACTTCTTAGGCTTTGTCTGAAAACACTGTTGTTTAAACATTAAATCCCCGGGATGCCGGGTGCAGATGTAATATACTTTTAAGCCGTATGCTATGCCAGTTAACTTTTGCTTTTAACGAATTACAAGTTATGTTGGTTTATTCCGCCACTAGTCACCGGGTTCATTTTCATGTTTACCGTAGTTAGGCGATTTCTGCTCTTGTCTACCATATCGGTGTTTGACAGTCGAGTCATGAAACCCCGTTCACGGTATACATTACTTACAAATGTCCGAGTTCTAGTTGCAAAATTTCCGACATAAGAAGCACAAACCAAAAAACTGGGTTAGTAAGACGCATATGCCAGAACAACTGCTAGATCAAGTCCCCGAGTTCGTTTTCGTGTTCACCATACTTGACGATCTTTGCTCTTGACTACCATATGGGCGTTCGTCAGTCGAGTCACAAGATTA
This sequence comes from Poa annua, assembly GCA_026929855.1. Taxonomy (NCBI): domain Eukaryota; kingdom Viridiplantae; phylum Streptophyta; class Magnoliopsida; order Poales; family Poaceae; genus Poa; species Poa annua. Next base: position 67,874,374 of record CM049431.1, on the reverse strand, counting down.
TTTCACATGGCATACATTACTTTTAACTTTGAAACCGAGTTCAGAATTTTTCCGGCATATACCAAACATAAATTAATACAAGGCGGTCCCGGAGATCCTCTCTGGGTTGCCGACATGCATATAACAGGTAAATAATAAGACCATAGTGAAACAAAAATAGGTAGACCCCGGGTTCCCCCCGAGGATGCCGACGTGCAATTTAGAACAAATAATCAAATTGAGCTAAGCAGTCCCCGAGTAACATCTCGGGGTGCCGACATTTCATTGATAAAGACCGAGATACATACATTGCGCCCTTTAAGTATAAAAGGGACGAAGCAAGGCTACATTCCACGGCCGCTTTGTTTCCTCACCAGCTTTGTCCACTACACCTTTTCTAGCTTCCTATGCATCTGCAAGGTAATAAGAATCATTGTGCAACGCCTTGCTCACGACAAAAGGCCCCTCCCACGAAGGTGAAAGCTTATGCATCCCGGCTGTGCGATGTATCAGCCTTAGCACCAGATCCCCTTCTTGAAATACTCGGGGATGCACCTTCCAGCTATGATAGCGACGGAGTACTCACGGAGAAATAAAAATTTATCATAAACATGGAATAATATAATAACCACTTTATTATTGCCTCTCGGGCATATTCCTTTCACCCGTGAGCTACATTGTACTCACGGAGACTAGCACTAAGCTCACGCCTGATCTCGGCGATCTCTTGCGCCTCAGCCTGCAACAACCTGCGATGCTCTTCCAAATCCGCAGAAGTGACTTGGGCATCAGCATCAGCTGCCAGAGGGACAACCAACTTGGCGACCAGACCCGAGAGGGGATCCGGCCTGCGACGAAGCTGGGAAGGCTGGGGATCACCATCCCGGGCAGCACCTCGCTCCTGAGGAGGTTTTGCCAACCGAGTTCGGCCACCGCCGGTGTCGCCGTCGGGAGCATCCTCGAACACCTCTTCGGTCACGCCAACCATCATGACTGCAACGCGGCCCGCGGGGCGATCGATACGCTGACCCCGGGTGGCGCGGATCACGGGGAAATCCTTAGCCTCCAGGACAATGTTCGGGTAGTCGCAGATGATCTCGGTGGCGAGGAAGGTGGTGAAGACACCGAAGTCGATCAGGCAACCGTTCGCCGGGAAGGGCCTGTTCCGGAAGCAGCCAGCGTTGTCGCTGACGAAGTCCATCTCGCCCAGTCTGACGACGAGGCCGGAGAGAACTCGGATGCCGGAGTGAACGATGGAACCCGTCCGGATGTGTACACCAGCTAACGCCTCTACTTGCCCCACGGTGGGCGGCAACTGTCGTGGTGGTATCACGGCAGATGCCATGGGATGGCTAATATGTGGGTCCGATGGACGCTGGTGGATCCGGGGAGGGCTAGTGAGCTAAGAAGCTCACACAATAGGAAATACTGAAACACTCAAGAACACCGAAGAACACACTCAAACATCTACGAAACCCAAACAAATGCACGAAGGCAAGTCCACACACACGATATACCCAGGTTCAGGGCCCTCGTGAGGAGGTAAGACCCCTACTCCTGCCTTTCCTCTCAATATATGGGTGTCACAAGATCTACAACATGCTCCTTGAGCTGTTTCGGTGATGAACCAGATGAACTAGAGAGGAGGAGGAAGTAAATGCAGTGGGAGTAAATGAGACTATAGTTTTGGCACCCAAGTTGGTCGTCCCTCCAATGAGGAGTTATGGCGCCTTTTATAGAGTTCCTGCCGAGAGGGCCGGAAACCCTAATCCGGCTTGGGCCCACCGGGCAGGGCTAACGGTTATGTCGACACCGGCTAGTGCGACCTAGCCGCCGTGCTATCCGGCATAGCCCTGCCATCATCATCCTGGCAAGGACTGCATGCGCCGTCCTGGATCATCATTGTCCCCTTGTCAGAGATAAGACATGTCTTCGCCCATGCCTAGTAGCCTTTTCCGGATTGCCGGGCTAGGCATGTACGATCTTCTCGTAGCGTCATTGTACCGGCTGACACGTTCCCGTGTCTTGATTTCCCCCAGCCTGTACCTGCTCCCTGACTCTTGCCCGACATGCCCCATGTCGGTTTCTCACTCCGGTACCTCTAGAAAGCAGTCTTGCGCATCGGATATAACCAAGCAGAGCTAAGATATGTTAGTCGGTTAAGCTCATACCGGGATACCTACCCGGGCAACCGGGTTCTCCTGTATCCGAGACCATGTCGGAGGACCCCGACATACTATGAAGCCGGACGATCCTTCCGGTCAGTACCGAGTTCCACCTAGAGCCAGGATAGCGACTTAAGAGGAGTATCTCTAGGCCTAGCCTCCCGAAGATGTCTTAGGCTCTCACCAAAGACATCTTCGAGAAGCTAGTTCTTAGAGGAACTCTCCGCTGGTGCTTATGCCGTTCTGGGGGTCTGGGGTCTATTTATAGTCTCCACCGATGACCCTTGCGGCCCCCAGGAGGCACTCTGACCCTGACAACCAGCCAAGGGTCAAGCTGCCCCTTCAGTATATCAAAGGACAACTCTTTGCCACTCCAAAAGGTCAACTTCTGTAGTCATATTGCTGATTTGGACCGGGTTCTGCCCTACCCTGGGGGAGCCCCCCGACACTAGTCCCCGACACTAGGCGAATTACATATCACAGTGAGAAATTGTAGATCCGCCTAAGGTACTGGTAGGTCTATCCGGAGACTATGTTGTCATCCATGTCGGCAGAGAATCTCCCTTGCCGCCGCCTCCATCGTGGACGCCACCTCCAAAAAAAGGTTTCGGTGCTCCACACGCTGCAGTGTTGACCATGCCCGTAAGGTAGTACATGCAAAATATTAACATTCACATCATAAAAAATCTTGTCATTTCTACATAGCCATAACGACCAAATAATGACAATCGCGCCCATCCTACAAAAACGTTTAAACCTAGGATCCACACCATTTAGCCAATTGCCAAAAATATTTGTCACTGTAAGTGGTGGATGTAAGGTAGAACCTAACTGGATGGCTGACCATATAGATCTCACGAATTCACACTCAAAGAACAAGTGAGTAATGGTCTCGTCATGATGACAGAAAAAACATTTTTTTACTTCTGTGCCAATTACGCTTAGCAAGGTTATCTTTGATAATTATAACACCCCGACGAAGATACCACGTAAAACACTTTCGTTTTCAGCGGTATTTTCATCTTCCAAATTTTATTACTATTCTTAGCATCGACTGGAACATCAGATAGGATAAGTGCTCTATACATGGAAGCAACCGAGAATTGACCATTCTTGGTTAGATTCCATTGAAATTTATCTGGACCTTCCGACAAATTGACAAAATCCAGTCGGATGAGCAAGGCATTCCAAGCTGCTTGTCTCATACCAAATAAATTTCGTGGAATGAAACATCCGGTGGAGAGGTACCCAACACCTTGGCGAACGTGTCGCTTTTATTTCGTATGATAGAGTAAAGTGCCTGAAAAACAGAGTGAATATATTATTTAGATTAAAACTAAAATGAGTAAATATATACACTAAAACATAAGGTTACATGTATATACATGTGAATGTGAAAATGTCTGAAAAACGGAGCGAGTATATCTAGCTTATCTGGAAGGATCATCGGAACCTTCCGTCCCCGTCACGCCACGCCATGTCTCATCCAAATCAAGGTACTGTTTGCTAGTCGATCTCCACCTTCAGCTTGAGTACTGTATATTTGAAGGTTGTATCTTGTAGGCTGATCGACTGATCGTGCATCTCTGAATGTGTAATCTGCATTTTGGCAAAGTGAATACTCGGGTCAAAACAAGGCTGGACAGGTATAAGTCCCATCTTGTCCTAACCCGGCGAAATCCTTAGCAAAAACAGGGACGTACTCCGGTTGGTGCATGAATCGGCCATGCTTTTTCCAGAGAAAAAAAATACTGTACTCCATATAATAAGAGTCGAAGTCGGCCACGTACTTAGACCGAACTCCATGTTGGCATGTCCATGTTGAACGTTTCGATCTCACCTGGATGCAGGAGTTCTGGAGTTGGTACGTGGCAAGTGGCATGAGGTGCAACTGAAAGGTGTGCATAGCCTGGGCACGTGTACACGGGACAGCCGGTGTGTGGAGCAACTCGTTGCGGGAGGCCCCCAGCGTGCCAAGCTTCGACAAATTAGCGACCACCAGCTGCAACGAACAGATTGGTAGCTAGCCTTCCCGAAGACGAAATACGTACGGAAAAATCAAATACACGATCGAACACGTATGTGTGATTGGAGTATGATTTATTACTAGTATAAGAAAAGGATAGACGGACATGAGCACATCACATGACATGTCATCTCGTCTCATCTCGGCCACGTACGTACTGATCGCCGTGCCCCATATGTGCATGATGGCCCGTCCATGTTGTGCATTCGGTCTCACCTGGATACGGGATGTTGATACGTGGCGTGTGACGTGTCTACTTTCAAGTTGCATGGTGTACGAACTCTGGACTCGTGTAGACGGAGCAGCCCGTGTGTTGGAGCTACTCCCTTCGGGAGGCCCCAAACCTGCCGCGCTTCGACAAATTAGCGGCCAGAGATAGAGAAGATTGAGACAGTTGCATTTGAGCATTGTCGAAGCAAAACGAAGTCGCTCACGAGCCTGTTAGGTCTTGTTTTTCTACTAATTTTTTTTATAATTGGGACGATGAACCTCCTAGTTCTATCTTAGATAAACTTCTGAACGATATAACTATTTAAACGCGGAGCAGCAAGTTTCTGACGCACTTTTTTTCTTATCAGGATAGCTAATAAGGAGACTGGAAAGCTTTTAATGAAACAGTTTGTTAGCTTAATATACAATGTTTTTAATTTAAAAAGTTGCTAATAAGCACACACCGGTCTTTTTTCGATAAGATCGAGAAGGAGTTGAAACTTTGGGTCACTGCGGGTGCATAAATTTGAGCGAGTTAGAGAGTAGTGTTCGTGTGTGATATTTTATTTTCCCTACTTATCAAGTATCTCTCTTACTTAATAAAATGAGGTGAAATTTTCTTGATTTATAAATATATAAATAAATTAGCGACTACCCGTAAGATTGCTATTTTTAGTTTGCTTTTCCAAAGACAAAGTATTAAAATCAAGTACACATACTGACATACGAGTTGTAGAGCTTGAAGAGGCTCTTTGGACTGGAGGGTTCAAGAACATAGTAACATGGAAAATGCAGGAATTTTACAGGTTTGTAAGTATAGAACAGAGGATTACAAAACACATAAACTATACGGGAATTGACGTTTGGATAGAACGCATGAAAAACATAGGAAAAATGTCTTGATCTATACAATTGAGTGTAAAATGAGGTTGGGGTGGATGGGTGGATGTTCAAATTTCTTTATAACTGAGACATAGGAATCTAATCCATAAGATTTTGTTAACACTATTCATTTAAATCAAAGACAATACATAGAAAAATCATAAATATTGGATTCCTATAAAATTACTTTAAAATTCCTTTGATCCAAAGAGGCCCGAAGGATGTACACGAACATGATCAAACATCACCACGTATGAGTGATGGATAGATAAACATGGTGTACTATATAAAAAAAACGTACATAACTAATCATGAGCAAATGACATGCCATCGGCTCATTTCGTCGTACTAGCATTGCATCCCTTGAGATGACGCCGATCGAGTAGTTTCTCAGCTTCTCCAGCTGCTTAACCAGCCGACACACACATGAGTCGGGTCGCCTCACGTACCACTCATCAGTCCTCGTAAAATATCGCCTCACGTACGACACCTCACCGGATGAGAGAGCAGGGTAGTCGGGCGTGGATCCGAGTCAGCGCAGCCTGTAGGAACACGAGACGTGGCCGTTTTGTCCTACCGGCCGCTGGCTGGGAGTATGTAGATTTTGGAGGGTTCCATTTAGCGATGATGATGATGTTATGTTAATTTAATTATTTTATGATGAGGTGTTCGGATCTAGGAGCTTAGCTACTTGTGATCTTGGCTTTACATGCTTGGAATGCTACAAAAAAGCGGAACACGACGTTAAGCATCTACGATCATGGCACGTAGGTTAGGTGCTCGATGTTTTGGCCAAGTTTTTTTTTTCCCTTTCGCCCCCAATTGGATAGACTAATTTCGATAGAAACATGTGTGAATTATTTCATGTAAAGTTTATTCCTATTTTATACTGTAACATATACCAACTGATCAACCTCATAGTTGGGGCGTAGCTTGAGTGACTTTGAAGAGCAAAGTTTCCTCCGTACTTGCCTCCCTACATATGTTCCAATATGTCCAAAAAATTCAAAAGAAAACCTAGTAAATCTTATATGTTGCATTACATTCCGGAAAAGTTTTCGATGTTTGAGCAAACGGTTTGTGAATAAAAACATTTAAGTTTTAGTACCTAATTTCAAACACAAATTTCAAATTGCACAGAAAAAGGAAAAAAATGTAGCTAATCACTTGTATTTCATAATGCATTTTGAGATGAGATTATAATTTTAACTTTCGTACTTAAAATGTATCTCTTTCCGGTACATTGATTCATATTTAGATTTGTTGGATATATATCAAAGTCACTGAGTCCAACCCATTGTTGTTGGTCAAATGGTCAATCTCCTACGATGTCAAGGACCATGAAATGAGGCTCATACCATCCACTGCCGATTTGCTTCAAACTATAGACGTTAGATAGATGTTAGGCCGATTGTTTTTTTTGTAATAAATAGCATGTTGCCGACATTTAAAACTGAGACCACCAGACTCTTATACCACTACCAACCTATCTTAAAATTCTGAACAAATGAAAATGCCTAGGATTCATATTTTCACATCTTGTCACTCTGGTCACGGATCTATCTTGAGTTACTTGATGTGAATTGACCGGTAGAGGGGCCTATAGGTGCGAGGATTGTCGCCGACGGTGACTACTCTACCCAACCAAAGCTTTAAAGTTCTTGTCATGGTGACTCAGCTCCACCACACGATATAAAAATTAGTCAACCGGTCTGCTAGTTCTAGCTAGGTTTCCCGTGAACTCGTGGGCAAGGTTTTGGATACCGGTACAAGAAAATCTCGAAGGGGGCCAAGATTTCTAATAACAGTGGTTACTGGGAAAATACCAGTTGATTACCGGTCAAAATTCTATATCAAGTTTAAAAAATCAAGTTTAAAACATAAAACACAAATAAAATGATTTTAAATGATAAAATCGGTATAAATTAAAATGCTTCGGAATTTTTCGTCCGGTATACGCATTTACCGGGGACACCGAGAAATCCGGTTACGCCCGGTAACCACGGTATTTCGAACGGTAACTAAATATTTGCTCGTGGGTCACATCGGTCAGGAACTGCAATGGTGCTAGGCAAACCACTTGCCATTTTTCTTTCTCAGATGAGATCTGCGTCGGTCCCGTTTGGGCTGATACGCGCTCATGCTCCTGCTTGCAAAATGGAGTATAATTGCGTCATCAATCAATAAATACAAAATAATGCAACGTGCACCACGCGTAGGAGCATTTGATTATGTGCAACCAATGGATGCAGCTAGCATTGTACCACTTGTACTGTACTTGCTTCAGTGAGGTGTTTGGTGCGACCTTCCATCCCCACGCAAGCAGGAGATGATAATTGGCATAATCGATCATGGGTGTATGTAGCTTGATCAAATAGGAGCACGCAGCAGAGATCGTCATACGATTAGGCAGATATTCAGGCATCTTAACTGAAATTAGGCAAATCATGCATTAGTTAGTTGGTCACCCGAACTGTGGTGTCCGCAGCCGGAATTCCTCAATCCTCATCGTATAGACAGTGTACGTATGTGCAAGCCTGCAAAGGATGACCGGCGACCACCGCTCTGCCCCGATCCTATCGCCGGATAAAGCCGCGCGAACGCCGTCGATCGGGACGACATATCATGGTGACACCCAGCGGCGCTGTTGCGGTCGATAGAGCTGTGAGGTGATAAGGAGACGATGGAGCGATCAGCAGATAGCCCTTGCTCGCATCACACTCACAGCCGTACGAGGACGAGTTTGGCCGCACGGCGCTGTCGCCAGCTGCGAGGGTTGGTGGCCGGAGGGCGGTGGATGGTGCCCGGCCGTTCGGTAGGTAGCCGCCGATCACCCGATGCGTACGTAGCGACAAGCGAGGCCGCCGAGAGATTCACCTTGTCCGGCCGTCCTCGCGCCGATCGATATTCTTGATCGCTCGTTGGAGTACAGTTCAAGGCAGAGCTCATCATATTGATTTCCTCCAGCTCGTATCACGGATTGGTCTTCTTCGTCCCTGTGGTCGCCGGCGGCAGCGGCGGCGTGAGGTGATCGAGCTCATGGAAATTGACTGGAACCCTGGATTAGCCGACGGTACTTGCTGACTAGTGATTCTCGCTTCTCGGCGGCGGCCAGACGGCAACTGCCCAACAAATAATTCGAGTTCGCAGTCCACCACTCCACCCGTATCACACGCCCCCAGCCCGGCAGCCCCCATGCCTCCCACCTGGCTCCACTTATCATGCATGCTGACTCAGCTCCAGATGGTTGGAGACCAGTTGGCTTCATCGTCGGCAGTTCTCCGCCGCATGTGCCGCGTGGTCTCATCGTCGGCAGTATTGCCCAGTACAGCTAGAGTGTTCAGCGGATGTAAATATATTTTTATTAAATATCTAACAACCATGTGTCATGTCATTTTGGAACTCTCGATTATATACTCTGTGTATCATTGAGGATTTGAGTGCTGATATGCGCTCCTGCTTCTTATAAACAACCATGCACGTAGGTGTCTTGTGGTCGCATTGGGCGATGCTGACGGTCGACCTAATAAAATTAGCACTTGCAGGAGAACTAACAAATTTCAATCCATACTTGTTTGCAATCCATACGTATTTGTTAGGGTACCAAGGTAGGTGTAATCTTGACTTCTTGAGGAGGCCGAGCTTCTCATTCTGCTTCGTCATCAGGGCCGTTCCTTCACCTCGCCTTGCTCTTCTCCTCCTGGACGGAAGAGTGAGTCTTGGTGTGTGCGATGCATAGCTCGATCGACGCCTGCAAATTCTCGGTGGCCGGCCCGGAGTCCATGACCGCTTTCGTCTTTTTGTTGTCGAGGTGAAGACGTCCTTACGCCGGTGCCGGCTCGACAGTCTTGTATGCACTATCCTTGCACAGAGATTTGCGAACTTGTGCCCACTTCTCGCATCTCTCAATCTTTGTGAAAACATGCAAAAACTTGAACCAGGCTTGAACGTTTTGTTGCGGCAGGCTTCAAACATCCAAAAAAAAGATCAAGAACTCACTGAAATCTTGATGTTGACGCCGCTCTTGGGGCAACGAGAAACCTCCTCTTGGATCGCATGCCACTTGTTGCAAGCGGCTTAGATGATTGCCCAATGGTTGGCCATAGCTTTCCCGCCACGCTCCGCTAGGACCATCATGAATGTGGGGTCAACTATCCGGCACTCGTCGACGTATTCACCCTTCTCCAATAGTTGTCGCCGTTTTGGTTCATGCCAATGAGGGGTGTCAAGGCTATTGGATTCGTGTTTGTGGCGCGTCACGTCCGTCGCCCATGTTGTGTAGCTCATCCCTTCCGATTTCTTCTTCGGCGATCTCGGCTTCCATGCCTTCTTCATCGCCGGTGTTCGAACGGTGGTGGACTGGGGGCTAACGAACTGCTTGGACGCCATGACGGCCAAATCTTATTTGTGAGAGGGGGAAATGACGCGAACTCCGACGAGAGGAGGGAGTATATGTGACTAAAACATGGATGGAAGGGGTAAAATGGAGGGAAACTTAATTGTGTCGCGATGCTCTAATAAAATTACCACTCGCGGGAGAAGAAATTTTCATCCATAGCATACGTATTTGTTAGGGCACGAAGGTAGGTGTAGATTCGCATGTACACCTTTTACCCGCCCGACAGCTCGGTGCGGCTGATCGATCCGGTACTACAGTAGTTCATGCTTCATCAATGGTGGCCGGGCAAGGACGTACGGGTGTACTGCCAGCTCCATCTGGTTGCATATCATGTTCCTACACTAGAGCAAAACAGGCCACTGGTTCCGGGTCGGGAGGGCCTTTTGTCCCGGTCACGCGCCCGGTACAGCGTGTTCGGGACAAATAGCACCCCCTATTTGTCCCGGGCACGCCACGGCTCGGGACCAGTAGGGGGGTCACGTGGCCAAACCAGACAGCCTCTGGCTGCCACTCATTTGTCCCGGTTCGTAATATGAACCGGGACAGTATATATGTTTTTTCTTCTTTTATTTTATTTCCTGTTTTCTATTTTTGTTTCTGTTTTCTATTTATGTTACTGATTCTTTTGTGTTTGTGTTTTTTCATTTATGTTTCATTTCAAACAAGATCGAGTTGCATATTATACGTTACTATGTAATATATATCATGAATACACGATTTTTTCCTCGGGATATAGTCATGAATACTACTAGTACACGAGTTCTCCCAAACAAATATTTACAACCGGAAGATCATGTCTAACTATTTACAAACAGAGATCATTACATGACAGAGAAGCATTAGACCCTATTTTTTTCTCGGGATGGTCTTTTTTGGCGGCCGGATTATACTGCACTCTGCGCCTGACTTTATGACATAGTCAAGCAGAAAGCCCGCAATTTCCTCCGCAATTGGTAGTAGGCGGTCTTTTGCATCAAGCCTGTTCCAGATCGTCTCAAACTAAAAAGGAGAGATCAACACCAATATATCAACCATTATGAAAATAATTCAATTTGAAAAGTGAACAAGTTTGAATGAATTGTTAACGTACCTATTCCAGTCTGCATCCTCATTGAAGTGAATTCGGATGAACTCGCAGACATAGAATCCACACAAATTGGTGCCTTGTTGCTGCTTCGCGCACTTTATGATAGAATAAGATAAGAAATCAATAAAAAATAATCAAAAATATTGAAAAAATGGTATTGTGAGACTGAAATTAAGAATATGCATACGTGGAACCTACCTAGTACGTCTTACCTCTCGCCATTTAAAAGTGAGGTTCTTAGCTATACCGACTTCCTTGTGGAAACCGGTGAACTTGTCCCAAACCCTGAAGTTTACGGTATGGAAAATTAGTAAAGAAGTTAACTAATTACTATATATTATTAGAAAAGACGAGGTCGATTGTGATAATGAACGAAATTACCTCTGGAGCATCTGTTTCGTGTCGTCGAACTCTTCAGGTTTCGATAATGGGTCCAAGACATCAACGATTGCCTTTTCAACATCAATCTCAAATAATACCCAGTGAAATCTGCCATATGTTTATATTTATTAATAACTAAATCATCAATTACATATACTTAATTAACATCGAGTATGTATAAGAAAGTAAACAACTCACTCGAAGTTGAACGGGAAAATTATGGTGCTTTTGTAATGTTGCGCCATCAAATAAGTAAGCAAAAGCTCCTCCGTTTGATCTGGGTAATGTAACAAACCATGATGATTAACTCGATTAGGGTCAATGAATCCAATCTTGTGATTGAGTCCCAGCTTTCGAGATTGTATAATTTTCAGCCTGCATAATAGAGTACAAAAGTAATATAGTGATAAGGATAATTACAAGCAATGAAAAATAAGTAGAGTTAGAGAATTACTGACATATATACATAATTTAATTACTTACATGCAAAAGGCACTGATGATAGATTTGTCGAGCGCGTCAAAATTGAATAACTGCCATAATTCGCAATACTCAATTTGAACCTCATCATCACCTGGGCCAAAAAAATCCTTTGGAATTTTCCCATAGAGCCAGTCTCCGTCTTGACTTTTCGTGGTACGCATGTACCATGCATTTAGTTGGTGCAACCTAGCTGGTAGAGTGCGCACCATTGCAGGGTCGACAAGATCTTCTCCTCTCACATATGTCCGCACCACCTCATGTATGGTGACACTCTCGCCAGACTGCAATGCCTTAAGCTCTGCCAGAGTTATACCCATATCTCTAGCTTGCTGCGAAAGTACATCATCGACCGGGTTCCGGTTGTAAGGCGCCAATATGAGTGGAGGGGCCGATTGTACCGCTTGCATTCCGAGCTGTGGAACATCTCTCTTCTGGGTGGCAGCAGATTTTTGTTCTTCCCGCACTCTCCTAGATGTACGCACCAGAACGCGTGTGTAGTCATCGTCCATATTTAGTTCATATTGCGACGGATGCGTAAGAAATTCTATGGCCCACCGTATCGCATCCGAAGAATAAACCGGAACAGGCAAAGACATCTTTTTTGCCTTCTTTCTCTAGGAAGCCTGGATCTCCTTGACCCATGTATCGACATCTTCGCGAGAGTTCACAAAGCGAGACTTCCCCGTTTCGCTTTTCTGAGTACTAGTTGACGTAGCGGTGCACTCCGCTTCTTTTGCGGAGGCGATGGAGTCCGTTGACGCGGCGGAGTACGCTCACACGGCGGAGTACGCTCACGCGACGGCGGAGATGGACTAGCGCCTTGGTTGTCGTTGTGGGGGGTGTCTGGACTAGCGCATTGGTTGTCGTTGTTGTAGTTATGTGGACTGGCATGTGGATTGGGAGGGCGATTTTGCTGCATGTGTGGGAACACGATGTATTCTTTTTTCCATAAGCAGGTACTCTTGAGGGCAAATCTCAACTCAACCTCGTCTTCACCCGTAGGGAAGTCCAGCTTAATTCCCTCATATGTCTTGATAACCTCATCAACCCCGACAACAGCATAGCCATCTGGAATAGGGCGACAATGGTAAGTTCCATTTGGTCTAGGCGGTAGGGCAAAGCCGTGCGCCACCTTCACGGTTATGTTCAAGCATGGCACATGTAGGGCATATATCTACCTCGGCGGCCGACTTTCCAACAGTAGAGTCGGTGAACTGTCGGTGAGTTGAACTGTCGGTGACGTCTATTCCGTCTGAATGCCCCTCCAGTCCATCACCGGACTCGTTCAGAAATTGCCCGGTGAAATCGTCTAAGTGTTCCTCTTCTTGTTGGTCCAATCCATCACTTTCGCGGATGATGCCGAACATGTCCTCTTCTTGTTCAAGGTTTCTACCGGTGTCCATAGTTTCTGCAAGGGATTTCAATCCATTTAAATAATTGTACAAATACATTAAGATATTTCAATTTTACAAACATATTTCAATCGTATCGAGTATCACAATTTATATTTACATTTCTCTTTTGAAGTCTCTCGAACTTTACTAGCTAGGGCTCCGAGAGGGCGGCGGGGCGGGTCTGAGTATCTGCATTGCAACATGTAAAAACTTTAACAAACAAAAATTAAATAACATTAATGACACAACAACATGTATTTTCTTTTTTTGAACGTTTTCATATAAAGTTTATTAATATTTCAACTCACAAAACTAACTAACTAAACACAAATTTAACAAACACTTTATATAAAGTTGTATTTTACAGGGAGTAACAAACACTAACTAACTACACGCGTTGCGGCCAGAGGTGGGGGTGCTCACCGCACCGGCATTGGGGCGAGAGACGTGCGCGCGGACGGCGGCGTAGATTCAAATTTATAATTTTACAGGGAGTAGATGACGGGGAGGAGACGGAGACGACGGGGAGTAGACGGTGATGGCATGCTACAAATACCAAGTCACATTTGTAATTCAAATTTTATATTTATTCGCATACACATTTGTAATTCAAATACTAATTTGCATATACAAGTTTTTATTTGCATACAAATTCGAATGCTACAAATAATAATAATAAAAATACAAATTCGCATGCTATAAATATTCAAATACTAATTCACATACTAATTTGCATACACACGCTTTTTTTCCATACTACACATACATATTCGCATGCTACAAGTTTTTGGGTCTAACGTCACGCATCCGCCGCGCTGACATCAGCAATTGCAGCGGCAGAGCGGGCAATGGCAGCGGCGGCGCGGCAACGGAGGCGTGCGGGCAGCAGCGGGCGGCGCGGCAACAGAGGCGTGCGGGCACGATACGAACCTTCAGAGGCGCGGCAACGGAGGCGGCGGCGCGGACGGAGGCACGGCGGCAGCGTGGACGGAGCCGCGGCGAAGGCCGGATGGAGGTGCGGGCAACAACGGCGGCGCGGACAGAGGCGCGGACGGAGGCGCGAGCGACAGCGGCGGAGCGGACGGAGGCGCGGACGAAGGCGCGGCGGAGGCACGGGACGACGGCGGCGGCGGCTAGGTCGCAGAAAATTTTGCCAGCGCTTCGCGAGGAGATTGGAACTGCTCCGGGTGGTTGCTCGACCCGGGAGCGCTAAGTGTTGCTTTTATAGCAACACACTATCTGTCCCGGGTCGTGGCTCTGCCCGGGACAAATAGGTGTCATCTGTCCCGGGCCGTGGCTGCACCTGGGATAGATAGCACCCCTATTTGTCCCGGGTGGAGCCACGACCCGGGATAGATAGGGTTTTTTCTTTTTCTTTTTCTTTTTCTGTTTTAAATAATTTTTACAAACTTTTGAATTTGAAAAAACTTTCAATATGAAAAGTGTTTGAATTTAACTAACTAATGCAAAAACATTTTCTCTTTTCTATAACCATTATTTAAATTAGTTTAAAACTATTTTGAATGTGAATTTGTATAACTTTTGCAAACTTTGGAATTTGAAAAAACTTTCAATATGAAAAGTGTTTGAATTTGACTAACTAATACAAAAACATTTTCTCTTTTCTATAACCATTATTTAAATTAGTTTAAAACTATTTTGAATGTGAATTTGTATAACTTTTGCAAACTTTGGAATTCTGAGTTGTTCGATCAACACTTTAACTTCCAAACCGGGACTAAGGAAGCACACGGATCGTGTGTTTCTTTCAAGCACTTGTAAGCCGTTTGATCAGGTGTGTGTTTCTTTTGATTGCTTCTGAGCTGTTCGATTAACGCTTTCAGTTTCAAACCGGGACTAAAGAATCACACAGATCGTGTGTTTCTTTGAAACACTTGTTAGCCGTTGGATCAGGGGTGTGCTTCTTTTGAGCACTTGAGAGCTGTTGGATCAACACTATCAGTACCACTGGTTGAGCCCGTGACCCTATATATAGCCCCCTCTCGGACGAGGCGAGCACTCAGTGTTTCCTCCTTCTAGTGCCTAGCCGGGTGGTGTGTGGTATACAAATCACTCGGATTCCCTGCATACGCCCCACGGTGCATTTGATATGCAGGCACTCAGGAGCCACCGTGGGGCTGTATGCAGGTGAAATCGTGTGTTTTGTTGTATCAAAAGAATAGTTCAATTCATCTAGTGAGGAATATATACAAATTACTCGGATTCCCTGTATACGCCTCACGGTGCATTTGATATGCAGGCACTCATCAAGAGCCACCGTGGGACTGTATGCAGGTGAAATCGTGTGTTTTGTTCTATCAACGCCGACGGATCCATTTGATATGCAGGTAAAAATGGAGCATCTTCTTCATATCAAAAGTTTAATATATTAATTATTCAATATCGCACCAACATCTCCATCACACAACACCGCCAGTTCTTCTGTGTCGGAACCATGGAGCATCTTCTTCAATCAACTTGATGATTGGGTCAATGTTCACTACGAAAGGCGGAATTTCATCAAAATTATTATAATCATCTGACATGTCTGTCTTGTCCTCCACTCCCACGATGTTTCTTTTTCCTGAAAGAACTATGTGACGCCTCTGAAGGGGATCGTGTGCAGAAAACAAAATTTTTCCTACCAACGATATCCTTAAACTAGCCAAGATCTACACTATGCAGATATAGAAGTACGGCGGAGATCGGAATAAATACCCTCGTAGACCGAATAGCGGGGATTACGCTCCCGCACAAGCGTTGACGATGAAGACGCCGTAGCCGACCTCTAGGTCGCGGAGAACTCGGCGCGACGGAGACGACGAAGATGACCCCGAGGTCGGGTGGAGGAAGTAGGCCTCCGAGTACCGCTAGCGCAGCACCTCGCAGGGAGTCGCACACATACGGTGGAGACGACGGCCTCCGAAGCTCCAGTCCAGGACGAGCAGCGGAAGACTTGGACCGGAACACCAGCAGCGCGGCAGCGGGCTATGGTGGAAGAGATCCCCTCCTCTACTCGGCGCGGCTCCGTCAAGGGAACCACGAGATCGAGAGAGAAATTGGGAATTAATTGGTGAATTAAAAGGCCAGGGGTGCCCCTTCTTATATAGGCTCCCAGGGGAGCCAACCTTGCCAGCCAGGCAATGTGGGACTATCCCACATGCCTGGTTCGGCCAAGGCTGATGCGCCGGCCCTAGGTGGCCCCCCCCACAAAATTCCCTTGAGGGTTCCCCCCCCCCCCCATGGGCCTTCTTTCGACCAGAAGGCCCATTTAGGGAAATCAGCCTAAATAAATCCGAAAATAAATATATAAAATCATATTTGCATATTAATTACACTAATTAATATCAAACATAATATATAAAAAAATTCCTAACTCCGAAAACTCTTCCGTCGCTGCCCGATCTCCATCGGACCCCTCCCGGGACGCTCCCGGTGATCTCTTTCCTTTCCGGTTGTCTTGTCGAAACCCCTTAAGTGTGTTACCCTAGCGGTTCGATATAATATCAGGTATGATCAAGACTCCTCAATGATCAACGACTAACTCGTAGGCCTGGACCCCATTAATTAACCCCTGAGATATAACGAATGACTTTCATCTATCAAACCTGGACGTATAGTCTTAAACCCTTTGTCATGGCGATACTTAGCGTGTCCGAGCATCATTCTCAGATATCTCCATACCTAGCATGATCTCGTTACCGACATCGCTATCTTCTACTCGTCTATGATATTATGTCAGCTGGTGACCTAGTCACATGTTTGCAAACTCATTTGACATAATCTCACCGAGTGGGCCCTAGAGTATCTATCCGGCTATGCGGACTGACAAATCCCGCTGTTGACCCCTCGTCTCAACTACTCCTTTCCGATACCCAAAAGTATCACCGTTATTGTCATACTAAATAAGATACGACGTTTGGTGCGATCAAAGTATCTTCCAGGAATACCAATAAGAGTTGATCTCACGGTCTTAAGGCGTAATGACTATGTCCTACAAATACTGGGTATGTCCATCACATCGTTACACCTAACGATATGACATCGGAAAACCTCGATCATCAATCGCGCAACGAAACTAGTCTTAGTAGAGGCTACTAGGGACCTGGTTGTTTATCTACCACACCTGTATTAATGTTTTCGCTTAATACAGTTATAGCATGGTGTAAAACATATAATGAACGATTGGGATATTGCCAATAAACTATGTTTATTAAGTGCCTCTAGGGCATATTCCCTTCAGTCTCCCACTTGCACTAGAGTAACACTTAATCTAGTTTACAACCTGGTAAAAGCTCAACACCCATAGCATCTTGGTGCCTGCTCGCCTCGTGGAAGAGGAATACAGTCAACAGATCTCACACATTGAGACCTATATGTGCTTTGCAACACTTCTATGTCACCTAGTTTGACATCAACCCGTATCTTACGATGACGGTGAAATATATCCCAGTGGATGGAGTGAGACTCGAGCATTCGCGTAGCATGCGCCTTAAAAGTCTGAAAGATCTATTAAGGGACCACCTACGCTCGGAAAACTGCTCAGTCCAATCACACTTGCTACTTCTAAAGTCGCGATATATTTCTATATACCTATGTAGATTATGCGACAGTGCATTCATATGCGGCTTCGCAAACTAACCATGTCTATCTTCAAAATAAAGGACATCTCCTATATGAGATTTCTAGTCGTATGGGTCAGTGTAATAACTTGCATCATCGTAACCGCTTTACGGCAAGTTGCCATTCCACTCTTACCCGTTACTAGAAAACCTATCTTCAGTTTTCATAGACACTGAAGAATAAACTTAACGTTTGTTCACTGATCCATACAAGGATCACTCTAGAACCTGTTCTTGAACCAAGAACTCGGGTCACACCAAGTCGAGCTTTCAGCCTGATAGACTCTATGTGTGATACATAGAGAATGTCGAACATCATTTTCTATCACTGAAAAAGCCAAGATTAACTTAATCTTTTACCTAGTCATACAAGCAAGAACCTCTTTCTTCGCTTGTCCTTTTCTGAAACACTTCAGAATCATGACTTAGGAAATACTCCGACTTAATGTTATTAAGCCCCCTCTGATCTATACAATTATAAATCGGATGCCTAATACTCCTAACTTCATTTCACAGAAAATTTAATCACTTAAATAATCCTTTACACTCTACTAGAGGATCTGTGTCATTCAATATGTCGTTACATACAAAATCACGAATGACACCTAGCTCCCACTCAAATATGCCTTCCGCATATAAGATCCAGGAAAAGCTACTTAGCTCCCACTCAAATATGCCTTCCGCATATAAGATCAAGGAAAGCTACTTTGCTCCCACTCACTTCTTTGCAAATGTAGGTTTCTTCAACTATTTTGGACAACTCCAAAATCCTTTGATCACATTATCAAAGTGAAGATTCCAGCTCCGATATGCTTACTTCTGCCCATGAATGGACAACCGAAGTTTGCATACACGTTTAGCATCCTCAGGATTACAAACCATTCTTAATTACACTATTAAGAACCATGGTTTTCTCATCCATCTATCAATTTCTCATTCGAAATTATAGTAATTGCTAAACGACCCAGAATAGATTTAGGCTTCACCACTTGAGACAAACTCTCATGTGGTCTGTCGGAACTGTTTCACGACAAATCGAATCTGCTCAATGTCTACTCTCTCTTAAAATTCCATATACTATTAACATCCTAGATGCCATCAAGAAGATCTCCCAAGTCAATACCTGGTAATCGTATATGGATTTTATTTCGGATCACAAATGACTCATAGCCATTTCTCGGACTTAGGTCCACCATCTCTTCTTCGTAGTTCGTAGGTCTATCATATTCCATTAATATGACCTCCATAACAAGATTGTCGTAACACACAGTGTGGAACACAACCTCGTATGCCTACGCTCTTAGTATGAGCTCAGAACATCATGATCTTGAATCATTAGCTTTTTCAAGCTGTGGGGCCTGACACCGGAAACACTTTCGATTGTGCCACTCTGATGTTTGGAGAAGAAGTTCACCAACTTCGTCTTGCTCTACTTTCTTTCTCACTTATACCATCGGACAAGAAACTATTTCTTTCGCAAGGTATATCCCGGCAAAGATTTTGCCTATGTCGTGAGACATGTACCCAACTAACTCTTTAGGTAGGGTATACTACAAAGATTAATCCATTTTAGGTTCGATTACATCGAAACACTAAATTGCTGAAACGACAATCCAGGCTCAAAAGCCATGCCATCACTCGTATGGTATTGTCTCCATGGATTCAAATGGTTTCCCTATTTGCTAACGTGAGTGTTTACGTTTCTACCATATGACTCTAATGATTACAATAATTCGGTAAGAGATTCATTTACCACACACTATCCGATAGGTTCCGATTACGACGCCCTAAAACACCATAACACTATGGTGTTCCATGCGACGTAATTTGTGGAACTCTTCTCACAAGTCTTCCAATGATGTGCCAACATTATAACTCAAATCTTCATTCCTCGATTTGCATCGCGGGAATTTGATTTTGTTGTTAAGTTTATTTCCTACTTCATTCTGAACTTGTTTGATTGAATCAAAATTTCCAGGCCAACATTCCCCGAGTGGATATCCATATATCTATTCGAATGTTCATGAAGTCTATGAAATAAATACTTCCACTATACGTTAAAGTACTTCATTGATTCACATACACCGAAATGCACGATTCTCAACAAGCTATACTCAAAACGTTCAGTGAAGTTCACGAAATAAAGGTCTCCACTACCCGTCAATTACTTCATTGAACCACATACATATCTATGTATGACTATCAATAAGTTATATGCCCGCTTTCCGAAAACGGTGTCACAGTTATTTTGCAAGTGTCAAAAGATCAAATCTTAGGACTTGTAGGTCCATCCAGTGTGGAGCTAATGCATATAACATTGACATGACTAAACGGTAGTGCCACACATATGTGGTGTCTTTATTAAGTTTGTATCCTTTGGCATTAATATTATGAATGTGGGAGCTTCTACCATCTAAATTCAAATCGGTATATGATCATTACTTCAAAAATATAGGACACCAATTTGTCACTATCATGTATGAACAAGTGTCTCGCTAGAGGAGACACACTTGTAACGATCATACTAACAGGCGATCATAAAGAATTTACCCAAATGATAGATCTAGAGGGAGAGTGTTTATGGCCATCACAACAACTTGATTGCCATTATCAACACGCAATGTCGCCTCATCCTTTCAAGCTACTCAAGCAGTAAACCTGGTTTTTCACAAAACATGACTAGTTCAAAACTTAGTCACTACTGCGAGTACTTGCTTAGCTAAAACATTCATAACATGTATATCATATATACACCATCATCATCGATGACTTCCGGCGATCTGTTTCATTTTCTTGATACTTCCACCGTAATCAAGAACCATGAAGGTGAACGATTCCCCTTACATGACATAGTCTATGACAGAGGATTTGCACTTGGCAACGATGTCTGTCATCCAGTGATCGAGCTGAGCGAGGCGTCTCAATGTTCATTAATCATGAACATATGTCATTAAGTATGACCGCCACGTGCTCCCTCAATGTGTGTATTCTCTTCCATCTTGGTTGAGAAGACAATCAGTCAACGTACTGATAAACTTCATCAACCCAACTTTTGGGGTACCCCGAGTTTTAGCGACCATATCATATGTCCGCGATCCAATAACTCGTACCCACCGTTGGTTCTCTATGGCAGAGATCATAGCATACACTGGACTATGATGATATCTTTCGCACAAAATCCGATAATCCAAATTATCTTTTGTTAGCGGAATCTCCGGGTTTATCTCCTAGCGGTTATTGTAACACAAAGAGCTAACGGTTTAAACAAGGAGTATCCTCAAGCTAAAGTATAAAACTATGAAGTTTGGACCCAACCTTTTAAGTTTCTCAATCGTAGGAATGAGCCTAATTTGGAAAGATGCTATCACAATGGTTAATATCTATAAAGGTTTGCAAAACAGACTCTGTTCATTATATTCTGAGTTCTAGTATTTTAGAAAACAACTATCCGAACTCCCACTCAAACGAACATCCCTCCTGGTCGTTTTAAGCGATTACACGACCCCCATCCATTGCACCACCCCTCATCATCAGAGCCGGCGGCACAACTTCAAGAGTAGACAATTGTCCGCCACACCAATTTTGTGACTCGTGCTCGACCTTTCGGTCTCCCTGTTCCGAGGCCATATTTCTGAATATGCTAGCCTCGCCACCAAAAACCTCCACGCTGACGCTTGTGCAACATGGCTTACACCCACTGTATGCGAACGACGAGATGTCTGACACCCGATCATCACGGCCTGCCTCATAACGTAGAACTTTGTTGGTGGTGCGTGTTGGAGGGAGAACACTAGTGGTATTTTGAAGGGATCATCTTATATAGCTACCGCCGTGTAACTAATGTATACTATACACACAATCACACAATATAAGATGTACACAAAACATCAAATGTAATGCAATGTGATATAGTCCATTGCGCCATGGTCTTCTTGGCGCCCGTAGTTTATAAATAATTTAATAAACCTACCTTGACCATATCACATAGCCACTGCAAAATAAAGTTAGACGCTTCTACTTTATCTTTTGCATATTTTACGTGGCTTGGGGCTTTCGTAAATAGAACTGCTTCATACCTACGAACCTTATGACCACAACAACGATCCAATAATTGCATGTTTAAGCATCCCTTTCGGGCCCTCCATTGAAAATGCAAAGCCAACTAAAGAGAGAGAAACAGGCACCCGCCAGCCACAGATACGGTACAAGCCGTATGTCAGTAGTGGAACCAGTCTCGCGTAAGCGTACGCGTAAAGTCGGTCCGGGCCGCTTCATCAACTCGATGCCGCTGGAATCACAAGTGCACGCAAGAGGGTAGCAAATAACAGGAACGGTGCCCCCGTGCAGAACACGGGTTCTAACAGCGTACATCTATATCTACGATAGATCGGCTCTGATACCACTGAAGGGGATCGTGTGCAGAAAACAAAAAATTTCCTACCAACGATATCCTTGAACTAGCCAAGATCTACACTATGCAGATATAGAAGTACGGCGGAGATCGGAATACTTACCCTCGTAGACCGAATAGCGGGGATTACGCTCCCGCACAAGCGTTGACGATGAAGACGCCGAAGCCGACCTCTAGGTCGCGGAGAACTCGGCGCGACGGAGACGACGAAGATGACCCCGAGGTCGGGTGGAGGAAGTAGGCCTCCGAGTACCGCTAGCGCAGCACCTCGCAGGGAGTCGCACACATACGGTGGAGACGACGGCCTCCGAAGCTCCAGTCCAGAACGAGCAGCGGAAGTCTTGTACCGGAACACCAGCAGCGCGGCAGCGGGCTATGGTGGAAGAGATCCCCCTCCTCTACTCGGCGCGGCTCCGTCAAGGGAACCACGAGATCGAGAGAGAAATTGGGAATTAATTGGTGAATTAAAAGGCCAGGGGTGCCCCTTCTTATATAGGCTCCCAGGGGGAGCCAACCTTGCCAGCCAGGCAATGTGGGACTATCCCACATGCCTGGTTCGGCCAAGGCTGATGCGCCGGCCCTAGGTGGGCCCCATTTGGCCCACCTAGGCCGGCCAAGCCTCCCCACAAAATTCCCTTGAGGGTTTCCCCCCCCCCCCCCACCCCCATGGGCCTTCTTTCGACCAGAAGGCCCATTTAGGGAAATCAGCTTAAATAAATCCGAAAATAAATATATAAAATCATATTTGCATATTAATTACACTAATTAATATCAAACATAATATATATAATTTTTCCTAGCTCCAAAAACTCTTTCATCGCTGCCCGATCTCCATCGGACCCCTCCCGGGACGCTCCCGGTGATCTCTTTCCTTTCCGGTTGTCTTGTCGAAACCCCTTAAGTGTGTTACCCTAGCAGTTCGATATAATATCAGGTATGATCAAGACTCCTCAATGATCAACGACTAACTCGTAGGCCTGGACCCCATGAATTAACCCCTGAGATATAACGAATGACTTTCATCTATCAAACCTGGACGTATAGTCTTAAACCCTTTGTCATGGCGATACTTAGCGTGTCCGAGCATCATTCTCATATATCTCCATACCTAGCATGATCTCGTTATCGACATCGCTATCTTCTACTCGTCTATGATATTATGTCAGCTGGTGACCTAGTCACATGTTTGCAAACTCATTTGACATAATCTCACCGAGTGGGCCCTAGAGTATCTATCCGGCTATGCGGACTGACAAATCCCGCTGTTGACCCCTCGTCTCAACTACTCCTTTCCGATACCCAAAAGTATCACCGTTATTGTCATACTAAATAAGATACGACGTTTGGTGCGATCAAAGTATCTTCCAGGAATACCAATAAGAGTTGATCTCACGGTCTTAAGGCGTAACGACTATGTCCTATAAATACTGGGTATGTCCATCACATCGTTACTCCTAACGATATGACTTCCGTTGCCGACCGGCGCCATGCCCTATGATCGGAAAACCTCGATCATCAATCGCGCAATGAACTAGTCTTAGTAGAGGCTACTAGGGACCTGGTTGTTTATCTACCACACCTGTATTAATGTTTCCGCTTAATACAGTTATAGCATGGTATAAAACATATAATGAACGATTGGGATATTGCCAATAAACTATGTTTATTAAGTGTCTCTAGGGCATATTCCCTTCAGCCTCGGCTCCTCCACTCCCAGGATGTTTCTTTTTTTGGGTCTCCTAGACATGTCTTTCACATAGAAAACCTGAGCCACATCATTGGCTAGCACGAATGGTTCGTCTCTGTACGCAAGATTGTTTAGATCCACTGTTGTCATTCCGTACATCTTGTCTACCTCAACCCCGGCTTTCAGATTGACCCATTTGCACCGAAACAAAGGGATCTTAAAAGAAGGTCCATAGTCAAGTTCCCATATCTCCTCTATGCAATCATAATATGTGTTCTTCTGCCCATTGTTGTTTGTTGCATCAATGCGAACACCACAGTTTTGGTTCGTGCTCTTTTTATCTTGGACACTCGTGTATAATGTATTTCCATTTATCTCGTACCCTTGGAAAGTACATATAGTTGTAGATGGTGCCCTGGCCAACAAGTGTAACTGTTCATCAACCTTGTCTTTATTTTCAAGATGTGCTCGCAACCAACCGCCGAACGTGGCAATGTGTGTACGTACAATCCAGTTGTCAAACTTCCCCGCGTGTAGAGAGCGTATAAAATTCTTGTGTTCATCGATATACGGGGCCACCAAGGTAGAACTTTGTAGAACTGTATAGTGTGCTTCAGTGAAAGAATGTCCATCCATACAAATTTTTGTTTTCTTTCCTAGTGTGCCTTTTCCACTAAGTCTACACTCATGTCGTGATTGTGGAACACCTATCGGTTTAAGGTCATGAATAAAGTCAACACAGAACTCAATGACCTCCTCGTTACCGTAGCCGTTGGAGATGCTTCCTTCTGGCCTAGCACGGTTATGCACATATTTCTTTAAGACTGCCATGAACCTCTCAAATGGGAACATATTGTGCAGAAATACAGGACCGAGAACTTGAATCTCTTCGACTAGGTGAACCAGGAGATGCGTCATAACATCGAAGAAGGATGGAGGGAACACCAACTCAAAACTGACAAGACACTGGACCACATCATTTTGCAACCCTGGTAGAATCGCCGGATCGATTACCTTTTGAGATATTGCATTGAGGAATGCACAAAGCTTCACAATGGGTACTCGAACATTTTCCGGTAGTAGCCCCCTCAGTGCAATCGGAAGCAATTGTGTTATAATCACGTGGCAATCATGAGACTTTAGGTTCTGAAATTTTTGGAGTCTCACATTTACTATCCTCTTTATATTCGACGAGAACCCAGCCGTGACCTTGATACTGCTCAGGCATTCAAAGAATATTACTTTCTCTTGTTTGGTAAGAGCGTAGCTGGCAGGACCTTCGTAGTGTTCGGGACTTAGGCCGTCTCGTTCTTTCACACGTTTCTGGTCCTCCCATGCTTCCTCTGTATCTTTTTTCTTCCCGTACACGCCCAAGTAGCCTAGCAGGTTCACGCAAACATTCTTCGTCACGTGCATCACGTCGATAGCAGATCTAACCTCTAGGACCTTCCAATGTGGTAGCTCCCAAAATATAGATTTTTTCTTCCACATGGGTGCGTGCCCGTTAGCGTCTTTCGGAACCTGTTGTCCTCCAGGACCCTTTCCAAAGATTACTTTTAGATCCTTGACCATATCAAATATTTCTTCACCAGTACGGTTGACAAGCCTCCTACTGTGATCAGCCTCACCTTTAAAATGCTTTCCTTTCTTCCTTGCGGTATGCCTGATCGGAAGAAATCGACGATGCCCCAGATACACACACTTCTTACATTTATCCAAATATAAACATTCAGTCTCACCCAAACAGTGTGTGCATGCATTGTACCCCTTGGTCGACTGCCCTGAGAGGTTAGCAAGAGCAGGCCAATCGTTAATTGTTACAAAAAGCAGACCTCGTAGGTCAAATTCCTCATGTTTGTGCTCATCCCACACCCGTACACCTTCTTCCCGCCACAACTGTAAAAGTTCTTCAAATAATGGCCCGAGGTACACATCAAGATCGTCGCCGGGTTGCTTCGGGCCTTGGATGAGCAATGGCATCATAATGAACTTTCGCTTCATGCACAACCAAGGAGGAAGGTTATAAATACATAGAGTCACAGGCCATGTGCTATGTCTGCTGCTCTGCTCCCCAAACGGATTGAAACCGTCTGTACTTAGACCAAACTTTAAGTTCCTTGCGTCATCTTCAAATTCCGGGAACTCTCTCTCAATTTTTCTCCACTAGGACCCATCAGCGGGGTGTCTACACATCGCGTCTTTCTTACGGTCCTCTTTGTGCCATCGCAACAACTTGGCATGCTCTTTATTCGCGAACAGGTGTTTCAACCGTGGTATTATAGGAGCATACCACATCACCTTGGCAGGAACCCTCTTCCGGGGACGCTCACCCTCAACTTCACCAGGGTCATCTCGTCTGATCTTATACCGCAATGCAGTGCATACTGGACATGCATCCAAATTCTCATACTCACCGCGGTAGAGGATGCAATCATTAGGGCAGGCATGTATCTTATGCACGTCTAATCCTAGAGGGCACACAACCTTCTTTGCTTCGTACGTGCTGTCGGGCAACTCGTTGACCTTTGGAAACATCTTCCTAATTATCTGCAGCAACTTTCCAAATCCCTTGTCAGTCACACCACACTCTGCCTTCCACTGCAGTAATTCCAGTGTGGTACCCAGCTTTTTCTGACCATCTTCGCAACTTGGATACAACAATTTCTTGTGATCCTCTAACATCTGGTCGAACTTCAACCTCTCCTTTTCAGTTTCGCACTCTCTCTTTGCATCAGCAATGGCCCTACCAAGATCGTCAGTGGGCTCATCTGGTGCCTCTTCAGCTTCAGCTTCCCCCGTTGCAGAATCTCCGTACTCCGGGAACATAGGATAGTTGTCATCATCTTCCTCTTCTTCATTGTCTTCCATCATAACACCTTTTTCTCCGTGCTTCGTCCAACAATTATAGCTGGGCATGAAACCATGCCGAATAAGATGACTTTGAAGGGTTCTCACGTTTGGGTGATTTGTCTTATTCTGACAGTTGACACATGGACAACACATGAAACCATTGGTACTGTGGGCCTGGGCTTTCTCTAGAAATTTCCTCAAACCTGTCATGTACTCGGCAGTGCGTCGGTCACCATACATCCATTGTCGGTCCATCTGTATTATATAATGAACTAAATCAATAACCATTACAGAACATCGACAAATAAACACTGAACATGCACGGTATCAATTAATTACAAATGAAATGAGAGAAAAATTAACCTTGATCGAAAAGAAGAATAAACTTCTTTAAGTGTACATCAAATCATTTCGTGAACTCTCTCGGGCATTTCATCAAACACCTTGCATGCATAAAAAAAACAGACTAGCACACACCCCCTCCTTCCATTTCAAAAAAAAAATGCCTCCAATGGTTTTGGGAGGGGGCTGCTGATCAGTATATATAAGCACCCCCCCATTTGTCCCGGTTTCAGTCACAAACCGGGACAACAAGGAGGCCATTTGTCCCGGTTTGTGACTGAAACCGGGACAGATGGAGGTTTTTTCATTTTTTTTTATTTTTTTTTCTGTTTTCTGTTTTAAATAACTTTTGCAAACTTTGGATTTTGGAAAAACTATGAATATGAAAAATGTTTGAATTTGACTAACTAGTACAAAACCATTTTCTGTTCTCTGTTTTAAATAACTTTTGCAAACTTTGGAATTTGAAAACACTTTTGCAAACTTTAGATATATTTCGGTCAATACAAGAGAACACGCGCATACAGAATTTTTGCGTAACGGAATACATAGATAGTCTACTCATCAACGACATTAAGATGATCATTGTCTGTATTATAGCTGCGTAGACTATCCCACTTCCGTGCAATCTCGAAGCCAAGGCGAGCGTCTAAAGCAGCATATACGACTTGATCGTAGCTCAATGGAACGTTGCCCCATCCGAAAATTAGGTCTTTTTGTAACGTGTCTTCCTTGTCGTCGTCCGTGTTCTTCTTCTTCTTGTATTTCTTATTCTTCTAAAGATTTGTCCCAATGACCGCATTAGCGAGAGCATATAGACTAGGAGTAAAATTGTCGGTAGGGTTTCGGCGATCCCTCTGCAGGTCGACCGTGGACCGAATAATAATTCCGTAGTAGGCTAGCATCTTCATGTCATTATGGATTGCCACGCCGTAGAATTTGATTGTCTCATCACCTAAGAAATCCACGAGGATCTGTGGCACCCGATCAGCTTTGCAAATTTGGAAGACAAGAGTCTCGGTCGCCACCGAGAGTTGAAGGACGGCGGCGCACTGCGGCGTATCCTTCCGTCGAGGGTCGGTGAACTCGCAATCGAGTCCAACGGCTTTGATCGGAGCGACGTCGAGGAAGTAGTTCTTCACGTCGCGGATCCACTTCTCCACGCGCCATGCACGAAGGGTGACCCACACCTTGAACCACATGCCTTCCTTCTCGTAGTCGTAAAACTCATCAGACCGAGCCACGAGTGGCTCCATAGGGACGGAGAAAAGAGAGGAGAGATGGCCGGAGAAATGGTGTGTGGAGGAGTCGTACTGTGCAGTGCATTTTATAGCGCCGGAGGGGAAGATGAATCGCCGGCGGAGAGCAGAGGAATTAATCGCCGGAGGGCAGAGGAATCGCCGGCGGCGCCGTATTTCCGCTCGTCTTCCGTGCGCGTCGAAAAAACGCGGCGAAGGCTCGGCTTCCGCGCGCGCGCGTAACTGAAACCATGACATTTGTCCCGGTTCGTGACTAGAACCGGGACAAATGGGTGTCGCCTGAAGCGCTCAGCGGGTGATACCTCATTTGTCCCGATTCGTGGCTGGAACCGGGACAAATGGGTGTCGCCTGAAGCGCTCGGCGCGTTTTATGCCCCATCTGTCCCGGTTTGCAGTACGACCGGGACAAATAGGATTTTGGAGTTTGCTCCTTTAGCCTGTTTTCTACTAGTGCTAGTGTCACGTCGTTGCGTGTACGAGGCAGACCGCCTTGTCCAAGGACGGCGATGTGCGTGTACTGCGCTTCCGTCGATCGGCGGCTGCGGTGTCATGGACGCAAAACAGCCGTACGTATATGACGCGATGACAGGGCGGAAGGATAGGCACGGCACGGCTCAATCGGCATGTGTGGTGTGATCGACGACGAGATGAGTTGATGATAAGGGTACGACGTTCGAGCCAGCGATGGGATAATCACGCCCGCATCACACAGATAGGCGTAGGCCGACTGACAGCCAAGGCTGCTTGATCAATCGTCCTACGTATCTTTCCAGCCTCGCGCAAGTTGACGCTGCATGTGGACTTGTGGAGCTTTCAATCGCTAGCTGTTTCGTCGGTCGAAGCGTGCGTTTGTGGGGACAACTGTGCATGGTGGCCTCGGGACTCGGGTAGATTAATCGATCGTCCTTGCTCAACTTGATCGGTCGTGTGTTGGTCGGGCACATTCAGGGCCGCTTCTTTTGGATTATAAAACAGATTCGAGGCTTAAATCAAAAAAATGTTGGTCTTCTCGTGAGTTTATTTTCACCATAAAACTGGTTTTCTTTACAAAACCATAAGCTGCTTGGGTGTTTCTGCCCAGCTTCCTGCAAAGAGCCCAAGACGTTTTCTAGCAAATTACCACAAAACTGCCACCGCAAGGAAAACTGGCCACGGCGCAAAAAAAGAAGTCAAATTCTCTCTCTTCTCACCCCGTACTTCCGAGGTGATCCTCACAATCTGCGCCGTCGGCGCGCAGCTGCTCCGCTCCCGCTCCTCCGTCGGCGCGCGTCCTCGCCCACCTCCTCCCGCTGGCCTCCTCCTCCGACCGCTGCCGGCCTCCTCCTCTGACAGCTGCTCACGTCGGCCTCCTCCTCCGACCGCTGCCGACCTCCTCCTCCGACTGCTTCTCGCGCCGGCCTCCTCCTCCGACCGCTGTCGGCCCAGCTCGTCCGACGTCTGGATGACCTCTTCCTCGACGATGTCGTCCTCGCAGCCTTCGGTAACTAGCTCATCCTATCAAAAAATAATTCTAAATAAGAGATGCTCTGTTAGGGATTTTCTTGCTGGTCATCTGATGCTATTCCTCCTGTGATGTTTAGGGTGTGTTTGGTAGTCTGGGTGGGTTATCTCAACATATACAAGTTCAGTATAGCCATGCTACCCTCATACAAGTGGCTTTTATTTGTTATGTTTGGTAGATTGAATGAGTTGAGCTGAGCTGGGTTGAGATCCTGTTTGGTAGCATGTATGACTTCAACCATGTCATACAAATATAAAACGCATTTAGGTCCCTGACTGCAAAACAAAAAGCAATCAGGTCCCTGGCTTAAAATACAAAAAACAATCAGGTTCAGATAGCCTTGGGCTCGAGCTGCAACACCGACCACCGACGCCGGTGAGAGGAACCGCCATCGAGCACCCATCGCCGGCCACGTGCCGCCTCCGTGCGTCGCCAGGAGCTCCTCCTCCACGCGGGGCCGCCGTCCTGGAGGGCGAGCTTCTTCTCCTCCTCGCGTCCTGGACATGGACAGGACGGCCGAGCTCCTCCTCGCGTAGTCGTGTCATGGACACGCATCGGCGGCGAGCTCCTTCTCCTCAACTCCGGCGCCGGCAGCACGCTGAGCTTCTCCGTGCGTGCGTCGGGAGCCCGCAGCACTCCGAGCTAGCTGCTCCTCGGGCTGGGCATGGCACAACTCGGGCTGGGCATATCACCTGCGACTCCATTGCGGCGTGGGCTGGACATGGCACGGCGCGGGGCGGCGCTGAGAGCCGGCGTGGGAGGCGCAGGACGACAATAGACTCGGGGCTCGATGGGGTGGCGTTGGCCGGCGAGCCGTGCTGGTCGCCGGAGCTGGCGACGGGAGCGATGTTGTAAGGAGAGAGAGCGCAGAGAGGGATGCGGGGGAAATGAGAGGAGAATTTGGCCGGGGTGGGTGACGCAGAGTTTGGGTGGGACCCACCCGTGGGATTTTCCGTATCAGCTCAGCCCGGCCGGGGTGTGAAGCTCAATTTCCACTTCACAACCGGGCATGGCTGAGGGGCCTTTTTTTTATGAGGTGGGCATGGCCTAAATGACTAACACATGCTACCAAACAACTTAAAATTGGGTGAGGTGGGAATTTATAAGCTCACACAGACTACTAAACACATGTTTGTAGATAATATGGCAGTGCCCATTTGTTTGTAGATAATGTGATGCTAGTCTCGTGCTAAATTACATGTTATGCTACTGATTTCAGTGTTTTAATACCTCCATTGTTGTGCATCAAGATGGTAAAACCAAAGCAGATGAAAGCAAATTGGGATGTTGTTGCTCACCGTGTTTTTTTAGATGTGTGCATCGAAAAAGTGAATGCAAATAATTGTCCGGTGCAAGTTTTGAACAAGCATGGTTATCTTAATTTGGTTACGAAGTTCAACGAACACACCAAACGACAATATGATCGAAAACAAATGAAAAATAGGTGGGAAACACTCAAAAAGGATTACCAAATTTGGAAGAGATTGATCCAACATGCATTTGGTTTAGGAAGAGATCCAATCACTAATACCATTGATGACGATGATTGGTGGGCAACTGAGATACAACTAATGATAAATTTTTCCTTTCTTTGGCAATAGTTCTTTCTTTTAACATGCTCTAATCTTTGGCAATAGACAAGATTAAATACACCAATAAGAAAGGTTTTACAAGTCAGAATATTCTTGCAATTTGTGATTTTGACATGAGGTTCGCATTTGTTGTTGCTGGATGGCCCGGATCTGCTCATGATACACGTGTATGGACTGATGCTCAACCTCATTATATCAGTTATCCGCATCCTCCTGCTGGTAATCTTTTTTGCATATGTACATAAAGATGTTTCTCATATAGATGTTCTGATATTTTTGCTAGTTGTAGGCAAATACTATCTTGTTGACTCTGGATATCTAAACAAAACTGGTTAAAGAGCAGCGCTACCATGTTCCAGACTTTCAAGGTGCACCTCGACGAAACATGCAAGAGAAATTCAACCATCTTCATTCATGTCTACGAAATGCTATTGAAAGAGCATTTGGTGTTCTAAAGATGAAATGGCGCATTCTACTTGTTGTTCCTCATTTCCATGACCATGTGACGCAAACGAAGATCATCCTTGCGTGCATGTGTTTGCATAACTTCATCCGTGATAGTAAGCTATATGATCAACATTTCGAGCAGTTTGAGCGGTGTGCATATGTTCACGAGGAAAACACATCTTACGCCGCTGGACCCGCTCCCTCTTCATCGGATAGCGTCATGGCAACAGTACGACAGAGCATCGCTGAAGGAATTGTAGATTGGGAAGTTATGGTTATTGTAATTTCAAATTACTATAACATTTCTTTTATTTTGGCATGTACTAAATTATAATGCGACACTATTTTGTAATTATCAGTTGCTTGTT
Source organism: Poa annua (assembly GCA_026929855.1). Taxonomy (NCBI): domain Eukaryota; kingdom Viridiplantae; phylum Streptophyta; class Magnoliopsida; order Poales; family Poaceae; genus Poa; species Poa annua. The sequence continues at coordinate 67,842,289 of CM049431.1, read as the reverse complement.
TTATATTTTATTTTAATCTCATTTATTCCAGAAAATAATATGTGTAGTATAACACCGCTTTACTATGTGTAAAATCAAATTAGGGACGTTACAGACATCTCACAACTCAATACAACAAATAAGCTAAAATGGACAAGTTTAAAAAGAAGTCTACCAACAATTTTTAGGAACTTCTCCCCGTTATAGTTTCTCCCTACCGGAATCCATAAGCCGGCTTAGTGGCCCTCAGTCCGGTGGACTTCACTTGACACACAACAGCTTTGATTGAAACTGTAAACAGTTTTATCAACACAATCAGCCCAGACATTTTCAGAACCTTCTGCAAGTCTCCTAACCAAAACACAGGGACTCCGTGTCGACCTACTCACCGCGGGAGGCCCCAAATTTGCCGCGCTTGGACAAAGTAGCGACCACCATCTGGAACAGATTGTGCGGAAGTAGGTAAAAACAAAACACACGCTCGAACAGCACCACGTATGAGTGATATATTGCCATATTGGAGTATGATTTACTACTGAAAACGATAGATAGCACAAGACATGTCATCGTCTCGTTTCGTCGTACTAGCATTGCATTCCCTGAGTCGACGTCGATTATAATATCTCAGCTTCTAAGCCAGGCTAACCAGCCGAGGCCCGCTTGATAATGTGATGCAAGTTGCACTCACAGTTCTTGTAAAATATCGGCACGCTACACCTCACCACCGGATGAGGACGGGCGTGGATCCGAGTCAGCGCGCGGGACACAGCCCTTGGAAACGAGAGACGTGGCCGCTGTCTCCTGCCGGCTGATGGCTGGTATGTAGATTTTGTAGGGTTCAGCTTAGGGATCATGACGATGTCAAACACAAATTAGCGATGACGATGTCCTGTTAATTGATGTTTTTATATGATGAGGTGTGTTCGGTTATAAGGGCTTTTCTGTCTCTGATCTTGGCCTTACATGCTTGGATTGCTCGAAAAGCAGAACCAGATGTAAAACTTTTGTTTCTAGCTCCCGATTGGATGCGCCAATTTCGATCGAGACATAGTTGAATTATTATCATTTCCTGCAAAGTTCATATCCTATTATATAACACTAGTCATCAACATGTGCACTTGCACGGACGAGCACCTTTATTAGGTATACTGTATTCCTATATGTTTTTAAAATTATATTCCTGTATGTATCAAGGGAAGAATATATATGAAGTTATTTTGATGTTTCTCTTATTGTAATAAAAAGCATATAGCTTATATGTTAAATATCAATATACCGATGAGTACCGTATTGCTTCTTAAACTGCGAGCATAAATCTTTGTTAACAAACTTTTCTTCCTTAACATCTTGGTTATCTACTTTGGTTGATACACCATGACAAACAATATGAAATAGCCCACCCTTTTATTCTCAATGTACCCCCAATCAACATATTAGATGGCAAGTAGAATTGTCTTGATTTGTTTAGATGAAGGGTAACTGAGAATAATCAAGTTCTCGCTTCCATAGCTCGATTTATAAAGTAAGAAAATAAAAATTTAAGCAAGCAATACAGATTTGGACATTTACCTTGAGTAGCATTGGAGTGCTACCTGTAAAGCATTTACAAACATCTTTGTTGATGCAACCTCACGATGCAAACATGAAGATTTCATTAAAGAAGTAACTGGGCTAAATTTTCTGAGTCTGTCATGTAATTCTACTTTACAATATGTTCACTAACAAACCTGTGATCCTCGTGGGGTGCTTTCGATACAGATTTGGACATTTACCTTGAGTAGCATTGAAGTGATATGTGTAAAGCATTTAAGACAAATAAACATCTTTGTTGATGCTACTTCACCAAGCAAACCTGATATTTCATTAAAGAAGTAACCGGGCTAAATTTTCCCAGTCTATCGTGTACTTCTACTTTACAAATTACAATATGTTCACTAACAAACATGTGATCCTTAAACATACAAATAAAGCAAGTTATATACAACAAATAAAAAACATTTATGAGATCTTGCTTTGTTGCAACGGGAGATACTGACACATCACCTTATGGTTTCTTGTACATAATGTAAACTTTCATGTTCTAACGTGGTGAGGTGTGTTCGGTTATAAGAGCTTGTTCTCTCCCTGATTCATTGCTCCGAAAAGCGGAACCAGATGTAACACACCTATGGTCATCACATAGGTTAGGAGGTGTTCAATTCTTTCAGCAAGCTTTTTTTCTCTCGCTCCCGATTGGATGCACCCATTTCGATCGAGACATGGTTGAATTATTATTATTTCCTGGAAAGTTTGTATCCTATTATATATCATACCAGCTGATCAACCTCATAATCCATTTTTGTTGTTCAATATCATACAACATCGAGGTCCTTAAAATGGTTCTCAGCTACCGATTTGCTTGAAAAACAAAATATCGCCGATCACGCCTCCACGTCTTGTCGACCTTATGCCATGAGTAGTTCCCTACGATGTAAAATTGGAGTGATGATCTTCATTGAAAGTTCTGAAACTCTAGAACACATCACTTGTATGGTTGTACTGAGTGCTTGCACTAACCTTTTCTTCTTATTCAATGAAATAGGACAAAACTTATAACTTGATTGTTTATCGGGTTTTATTTGCAAAACTTATTACTCCCTCTGTCCAACAAAGGATGTCTTGACTTTACCGAAAAGAGAATGTATCTAGACATGACTTAGGCTGTGTTTGTTTCAGCTTCAACTTCAGCTTTTAGGATGAATAAGCAGAAGCATAAACAAACAGCTAGCGGTAGGAAAGCGCTGGGAAAAGCGCTGCCGGAAAATGAACTTGGCGAGCGAGAGAAACACGAAGCGAGCCGCGACCTGTTTCCCGAGCTTTTTGCTGTTTGCCACAAGTGATCGGACGAGCTTACCCTCTGTAGTTTGTAGGAATTACAGAGAACCTGCCACCGGATATAACTGGAAGTCATCCTCAGGAAAACGAGTCCCGACCCATTTCCTCTGTCTTCTCGTACGAGACGCCATGGGAGGCTAGGGTTAGGGTTACCATTCCGGCCGCCGCCATTCCCCGCCGTCAGCGCCGCCGTTCCCCGCCGCCGACGCCGCCGTTCCGCTCCACCCTCTGAAGGGGATCGTGTGCAGAAAACAAAAAATTTCCTAGCAACGATATCCTTAAACTAGCCAACATCTACACTATGCAGATATAGTAGTACGGCGGAGATCGGAATACATACCCTCGTAGACCGAATAGCGGGGATTACGCTCCCGCACAAGCGTTGACGACGAAGACGACGTAGCCGACCTCTAGGTCGCGGAGAACTCGGCGCGACGAAGATGACCCAGAGGTCGGGTGGAGGAAGTAGGCCTCCGAGTACCGCTAGCGCAGCACCTCGCAGGGCGTCACACACATACGGTGGAGACGACGGCCTCCGAAGCTCCAGTACAGGACGAGCAGCGGAAGACTTGGACCGGAACACCAGCAGCGCGACATCGGGCTATGGTGGAAGAGATCCCCCTCCTCTACTCGGCGCGGCTCCGACAAGGGAACCACGAGATCGAGAGAGAAATTGGGAATTAATTGGTGAATTAAAAGGCCAGGGGTGCCCCTTCTTATATAGGCTCCCGGGGGGAGCCAACCTTGCCAGCCAGGCAATGTGGGACTAACCCCCATTGCCTGGTGCGGCTGCACATGGTGCGCCGGCCCCTGGTGGGCCCCTTTTGGCCCACCTGGGTCGGCCCCATGGCTCCCACCGAATTCCCCTAGGGAATTTTCCCCCTCTTGGGCCTTCTTTCGGCCAGAAGGCCCATTTAGGGAAATTAGGCTAAATAAATCCGAAAATAAATATATAAAATCATATTTGCACATTAATTACACTAATTAATATCAAACATAATATATATAATTTTTCCTAGCTCCGAAAACTCTTTCGGCGCTGCCCGATCTCCATCGGACCCCTCCCGGGACGCTCCCGGTGATCTCTTTCCTTTCCGGTTGTCTTGTCGAAACCCCTTAAGTGTGTTACCCTAGCGGTTCGATATAATAACAGGTACGATCAAGACTCCTCTATGATCGACAACTAACTCGTAGGCCTGGACCCCATGAATCAATCCCTGTGATATAACGAATGACTTTCATCTATCAAACCTGGACGTATAGTTTTAAACCCTTTGTCATGGCGATACTTAGCGTGTCCGAGCATCATTCTCAGATATCTCCATACCTAGCATGATCTCGTTACCGACATCGCTATCTTCTACTCGTCTATGATATTATGTCAGCTGGTGACCTAGTCACATGTTTGCAAACTCATTTGACATAATCTCACCGAGTGGGCCCTAGAGTATCTATCCGGCTATGCGGACTGACAAATCCCGCTGTTGACCCCTCGTCTCAACTACCCCTTTCCGATACCCAAAAGTATCACCGCTGTTGTCACACTAGATAAGATATGATGTTTGGTGCGATCAAAGTATCTTCCAGGGATAACAATAAGAGTTGATCTCACGGTCTTAAGGCGTAATGACTATGTCCTACAAATACTGGGTATGTCCATCACATCGTTACACCTAACGATATGACATCGGAAAACCTCGATCATCAATCGCGCAACGAAACTAGTCTTAGTAGAGGCTACTAGGGACCTGGTTGTTTATCTACCACACCTGTATTAATGTTTTCGCTTAATACAGTTATAGCATGGTGTAAAACATATAATGAACGATTGGGATATTGCCAATAAACTATGTTTATTAAGTGCCTCTAGGGCATATTCCCTTCAGTCTCCCACTTGCACTAGAGTAACACTTAATCTAGTTTACAACCTGGTAAAAGCTCAACACCCATAGCATCTTGGTGCCTGCTCGCCTCGTGGAAGAGGAATACAGTCAACAGATCTCACACATTGAGACCTATATGTGCTTTGCAACACTTCTATGTCACCTAGTTTGACATCATCCCGTATCTTACGATGACGGTGAAATATATCCTAGTGGATGGAGTGAGACTCGAGCATTCGCGTAGCATGCGCCTTAAAAGTCTAAGAGATCTATTAAGGGGACCACCTACGCTCGGAAAACTGCTCAGTCCAATCACACTTGCTACTTCTAAAGTTGCGATATATTTCTATACCTATGTAGATTATACGACAGTGCATTCATATGCGACTTCGCAAACTAACCATGTCTATCTTCAAAATAAAGGACATCTCCTATATGAGATTTCTAGTCGTATGGGTCAGTGTAATAACTTGTATCATCGTAACCGCTTTACGGCAAGTTGCCATTCCACTCTTATCCGTTACTAGAAAACCTATCTTCAGTTCTCATAGACACTGAAGAATAAACTTAACGTTTGTTCATTGATCCACACAAGGATCACTCTAGAACCTGTTCTTCAACCAAGAACTCGGTGAAGGAGATATGCCCTAGAGGCAATTAATAAAGTGTATTCTTTATCATATCTCGTTTGTTCATAATATGTTTTTGTGTCATGCTAGAACCGTATTAAGCGGAAACATTAATGCGGGTGTGATACGTAAACAACCAGGTCCCTAGTAGCCTCTACTAAGACTAGTTTCGTTGCGCGATTGATGATCGAGGTTTCCCGGTCATGGGGCATGGCGCCGGTCGGCAATGAGAGTCATATCGCTAGAGAGCGATGTGATGGACATACCCAAATTTGGAGAACGTAGTCGTTACGCCTTTGACCGTGAGATCAACTCTTATTGTTATTCCCGGAAGATACTTTGATTGCACCAAACGTCGTATCTTATTTAGTATGACAATAACGGTGATACTTTTGGGTATCGGAAAGGAGTAGTTGAGACGAGGGGTCAAGAGCGGGATTTGCAAGTCCGCATAGCAGGATAGATACTCTCGGGCCCACTCGGTGAGATCATGTCTAATGAGCTTGCAAGCATGTGACTAGGTCACGGAGACATGAGATCATGAGCGAGTAGAAAATAGCATTGTCGGTAACGAGGTCGGGATTAGGTATGGAGATATCTATGGAACAACGCTCGGACGTGCTAAGTATCGCTATGGCAAAAGGTCTAAGACTTTACGTTCAGGTTTGATAGATGAAAGTCATTCGTTATATCTCAGGGATTAATTCATGGGGTCCAGGCCTACGAGTTAGTCGTTGATCATTGAGGAGTCTTGATCATACCTGATATTATATCGAACCGCTAGGGTAACACACTTAAGGGGTTTCGACAAGACAACCGGAAAGGAAGGAGATCACCGGGAGCGTCCCGGGAGGGGTCCGATGGAGATCGGGCAGCGCCGAAAGAGTTTTCGGAGCTAGGAAAAATTATATATATTATGTTTGATATTAATTAGTGTTATTAATATGCAAATATGATTTTATATATTTATTTTCGAATTTATTAAGGCAGATTTCCCTAAATGGGCCTTCCGGACGAAAGAAGGCCCAAGAGGGGGGGGGGGGGGGGAACCCCCTTGGGAATTCGGTGGGGGCATGGAGGCCGGCCTAGGTGGGCCTGATGGGGCCCACCAAGGGGCCGGCGCACCCTCCTTGGCCGAACCAGGCTGTGGGATAGTCCCACATTGCCTGGCTGGCAAGGTAGGCTCCCCCTGGGAGCCTATATAAGAAGGGGCACCCCCAGCCTTTTAATTCACCAATTAATTCCCGATTTCTCTCTCGATCTCGTGGTTCCCAAGTTGGAGCCGCGCCGAGCAGAGCAAGGGGATCTCCTCCACCATAGCCCGCTGCCGCGCTGCTGGTGTTCCGGTCCAAGTCTTCCGCTACTCGTCCTGGACTGGAGCTTCGGAGGCCGTCGTCTCCACCGTACGTGTGCGACTCCCTGCGAGGTGCTGCGCTAGCGGTACTCGGAGGCCTGCTTCCTCTACACGACCTTGAGGTCGGCTTCGTCGGTCTTCATCGACAACGTTTGTGCGGGAACGTAATCCCCGCTTTCGGTCTACAAGGGTATGTATTCCGATCTCCGTTCGTACTACTATATCTGCATAGAATAGATCTTGGCATGCTTTTAGGATATCGTCGGTAGGAATTTTTTTGTTTTATGCACACGATCCCCTTCAGTGGTATCAGAGCCGATCTATCGTAGATATAGCTGTACGCTGTTAGAACCCGTGCTCTGCACGGGGGCACCGTTCCTGTTATTTGCTACCCTCTAGCGTGCACTTGTGTATACCAGCGGCATTGAGTTGATGAAGCGGCCCGGACCGACTTTACGCGTACGCGTACGCTTACGCGAGACTGGTTCCACTACTGACATACGGCTTGTATCGTATATGTGGCTGGCGGGTGTCAGTTTCTCTCTCTTTAGTTGGTCTTCGCATTTTCAATGGAAGGCCCGAAAGGGATGCTTAAACATGCAATTATTGGATCGTTGTTGTGGTCATAAGATTCGTAGGTATGAAGCGGTTCTATTTACGAAAAGCCCCAAGCCACGTAAAACATGCAAAAGATAAAGTAGAAGCGTCTAACTTTATTTTGCAGGGGCTATGTGATATGGTCAAGGTAGGTTTATTAAATTGTTTATAAACTGCGGGCACCAAGAAGACCATGGCGCAATGGACTATATCACATTGCATTACATTTGATGTTTTGTGTGCATCTTATTTTGTGTGATTGTGTGTATAATATACATTAGTTACACGGCGGTAGCTGAATACGATGATCACTTTAAAATACCACTAGTGTTCTCCCTCCAACGCGCACCACCAAGAAAGTTCTACGTTATGAGGCAGGCCGTGATGATTGGGTGTCATACATCTCGTCGTTCGCATACAGTGGGTGTAAGCCATGTTGCACAAGCGTTAGCGTGGAGGTCTTTGGTGGCGAGCCTAGCATACTCAGAGGTATGGCCTCGGAACAGGAAGACCGAAAGGTCGAGCACGAGTCACAAAATTGGTGTGGCGGACGATTTTGTCTACTCTTGAAGTTGTGCCGCCGGCTTTGATGAAGAGGGGTGGTGCAATGGATGGGGGTCGTGTAATCGCTTAAACGACTAGGAGGGATGTTCGTTTGAGTGGGAGTTATGTTAGTTATTCTCTAAAATACTATAACTCAAAATTATTATGAACAAAGTCTTATGTTGTTGCAAATTCCATTGTAGATGTCTCACCCCTCCTTTAACCTAAACCTGTTCATTGAGAAAGAGAAGCTTAAGACCGATGGGTCTAACTTCGTGTCCTGGTTCCGCGATCTGAAGTCTATCCTTGAAACCCACAAGGTGGCCTACATCCTTGATGCCCCCTTAGGTGATCTTCCAAGCACCGCCCCGGAAATCGAAAGGATTGTCCATGGGGTAAAGGCGGAGATTTCTTCTTATGTCCAGAGTGGCATGCTCTTTGCCATGGAGGCTGACCTGCAAAACCGCTTCATGAACAAGGGTGCTTATGATATAATCACTGAACTCATGGTTGTTTTTGCACGACAAGTCAAGGATGAGAGGTACGAGGCATCTGTGCTTTTCTTCTCAGCCCAGATGGAAGAGCACGGCAATATCAGTGAGCACTTGGCCAAGTTGTTTGGATGCGCTCGACTTCTGAGTGATCTGGGAAGTGTGATCCCAGAGGAGGTGGTTATTGATAGGGCGCTGATTTCTCTGCCACCTCGCTATAAGAACGCCATCGTGGACTACGGCATGAAAGGGACATCAAAATCCATGTCGGAAATCCTGAAGATGCTCGAAGTGGCCGAATTAGAAATCAAGCTGAAGAAGATGGTGGTGACCATCGGATCACCTGAGCGCAACTGCCCCAAGTATCTGGAGGATAGGAAGTCTGGCAAGACGGTCGACAAAGAGCAAGGTATATTTGTTATACATGTTATAGATGTGTACCTTACATCCGCCCGGAGCAATACGTGGGTATTTGATACTGGTTCTGTTGCTCATATATGTAACTCTCAGGAGGAGTTACAAAATAGAAGGCGGCTGGCGAATGATGAGGTGACGATGCGCGTCGGCAACGAATCGAGAGTCGACGTGGTGGCTGTCGGCACGCTCCCTCTGCATCTACCATCGGGATTAGTTTTGGTTTTAAATAAGTGTTATTTTGTGCCATCCTTGAGTGTAAACATTATAAGTGGGTCTTGCCTGTTACAAGACGGTTATTCATTTAAATCAGTGTCAAGCAATTGTGCTATTTATATGAATGATATCTTTTATGTTGATGCTCCCGAGAATAACGGTTTATTCTTGTTGCATCTCGATCGTAGTACTCACATCCATAACATAGAAGCCAAACGAATTAAGTGTAGTGACGATACCGCCATGTTTTTGTGGCATTGCCGTCTTGGTCATATTGGTATAAAGCGCATGAAGCGACTCCACTCCGATGCACTCTTGGACTCGTTGGATTTCGGATCCCTCGATACATGCGAACCATGCCTCATGGGCAAAATGACCAGGACACCGTTCAAAGGTTTCGTTGAACGGGCGTCGGATTTGTTGGGGATCATACATACAGATGTGTGTGGACCGATGAGCGTTTCGACACGCAATGGTTATCGCTACTTCGTCACCTTCACTGATGACTTGAGTAGATACGGTTATATCTATTTGATGAAACACAAGTCTGAAACGTTTGAAAAGTTCAAAGAATTCCAGAGTGAAGTTGAGAATCAGCTTAATAGGAAAATCAAGCATCTCCGATCCGATCGCGGTGGAGAGTACTTGAGTTTTAAGTTTGGCACACATCTGAAGAGTTGTGGCATAGTACCCCAACTTACGCCAGCCGGAACGCCGCAGCGTAACGGCGTGTCCGAGCGACGTAATCGTACTCTACTGAATAATGTCCGATCTATGATGTCTCTTACCGATCTGCCAGTGTCCTTCTGGGGTTATGCGTTAGAAACAGCCGCATTCATTTTAAATAGGGCTCCGTCCAAGTCCGTTGAAACGACGCCGTATGAATTATGGTATGGCCAAAAGCCTAAGTTATCGTTTCTGAAGGTTTGGGGTTATGAGGCGTACGTTAAGAAACTACAGCCCGACAAACTCGAACCGAAGTCGGAGAAAGTCGTCTTTGTAGGATATCCGCGGGAAACCGTTGGGTACACCTTCTACAACCAAGCTGAGGGAAAAACTTTTGTCGCGAAGACCGGTACCTTTCTAGAGAAGGAGTTTCTCGCGAAAGGAGTAAGTGGGAGGAAGGTAGACCTCGATGAAATCGTTGATCCAGAACTCGAGATTCCGAGTGGCGCAACGGAAGCAATTCCGGAAACGTCCTCCGTGGAAGGAGTGGGAGAAACTGTCAAGGAAGATGTTCTACCTCGTAGGTCTGGTAGATCTCGGATCCCACCAGAATGGTATGGCAACATGGTTTGCACCGTCATGCTAGTCGAGCAAGACGAACCTACGAACTACAAGGAGGCGATGGAGAGTCTAGAGTCCGAGAAATGGCTTGAAGCCATGAAATCCGAAATAGGATCCATGTATGATAACAAAGTGTGGACTTTGGTGGATATTCCCGAAGGGCGCAAGGCCGTCGAGAATAAGTGGATCTTTAAGAAGAAGACTGATGCTGATGGTAATGTGACCGTCTATAAAGCTCGACTTGTCGCAAAGGGTTTCCGACAAGTTCATGGAATTGACTACGATGAAACTTTTTCACCGGTAGCGATGCTTAAGTCTATTCGGATTTTGTTAGCGGTAGCTGCCTACTATGATTATGAAATCTGGCAGATGGACGTCAAAACGGCCTTCCTGAATGGAAACATTGAGGAAGAGTTGTACATGGTGCAGCCGGAAGGTTTTGTCGATCCAGGAAATGCTAACAAGGTGTGCAAGCTTCAGCGATCCATCTATGGATTGAAGCAGGCATCTCGGAGCTGGAATCTTCGCTTTGATGAGGTAATCAAAAGTTTTGGATTTATCCAGAATGTGGAAGAGACCTGTATTTACAAGAAAATGAGTGGGAGCTCGGTTGTGTTCTTAGCACTGTATGTTGACGACATATTGCTAATAGGGAATGATGTGGAACTTCTGAATAGCGTGAAGGAATATTTAAACACTAAGTTTTCCATGAAGGACTTAGGAGAAGCTGCGTATGTTTTAGGCATAAAAATCTATCGCGATAGATCAAGGCGCCTATTAGCACTAAGTCAGAGTACTTATCTTGATAAAATACTGAAGCGTTTCCGTATGGAGAAGGCAAAGAAGGGTTCTCTGCCGGTTATCAAGAATAAGATATTGCGTAAGGCGCAGTGTCCGGTGACGGAACTGGGTAAAGCCGAAATGACGAAACATCCTTATGCTTTAGCCATAGGATCGATCATGTATGCAATGTTGAGTACTAGACCGGATGTGGCATTAGCTCTAAGTTTGACAAGCCGGTTCCAGAGTAATCCTGGAATGCCACATTGGGTAGCTGTTAAGAGCATTCTTAAGTATCTCAATAAGACAAAGGAAATGTTCCTTGTGTATGGTCGCTGCGATGAAGAACTTGGCGTAACGGGTTACGTAGATGCAAGTTTCTGCTCAGACCCCGATGACTGTAAGTCACAGACAGGTTACGTGTTCAAGGTGAATGGAGGCGCCGTGTGCTGGAGAAGTGGGAAGCAACCCATAGTCGCACAATCTACAATGGAGTCGGAGTACATTGCTGCCTGCGAGGCCGCGAATGAAGCTGTGTGGCTGAGGAAATTCGTCATCGAACTTGGAGTGTTCCCGAGCGTCCAAGACCCCGTGATCCTCTTCTGCGACAATACGGGTGCCATTGCAAACGCCAAGGAGCCAAGGTCTCACTCCACCGCCAAACACATTCTCCGACGCTTCCATGTGATACGTCAGTACGTACAAGGAGGCGATGTGAAGATTTGCAAAGTGCATACGGATCTGAATGTGGCAGATCCGCTGACGAAGCCTCTCCCGCTTGATAAGCATGAACAACACCAGTTAGCTATGGGTGTTAAGCTTTTACCAAGTTGTAATCTAGATTAAGTTGTACTCTAGTGCAAGTGGGAGACTGAAGGAGATATGCCCTAGAGGCAATTAATAAAGTGTATTCTTTATCATATCTCGTTTGTTCATAATATGTTTTTGTGTCATGCTAGAACCGTATTAAGCGGAAAAATTAATGCGGGTGTGATACGTAAACAACCAGGTCCCTAGTAGCCTCTACTAAGACTAGTTTCGTTGCGCGATTGATGATCGAGGTTTCCCGGTCATGGGGCATGGCGCCGGTCGGCAATGATAGTCATATCGCTAGAGAGCGATGTGATGGACATACCCAGATTTGGAGAACGTAGTCGTTACGCCTTTGACCGTGTGATCAACTCTTATTGTTATTCCCGGAAGATACTTTGATTGCACCAAACGTCGTATCTTATTTAGTATGACAATAACGGTGATACTTTTGGGTATCAGAAAGGAGTAGTTGAGACGAGGGGTCAAGAGCGGGATTTGCCAGTCCGCATAGCAGGATAGATACTCTCGGGCCCACTCGGTGAGATCATGTCTAATGAGCTTGCAAGCATGTGACTAGGTCACGGAGACATGAGATCATGAGCGAGTAGAAGATAGCATCGTCGGTAACGAGGACGAGATTATGTATGGAGATATCTATGGAACGACGCTCGGACGTGCTAAGTATCGCTATGACAAAAGGTCTAAGACTTTACGTTCAGGTTTGATAGATGAAAGTCATTCGTTATATCTCAGGGATTAATTCATGGGGCCCAGGCCTACGAGTTAGTCATTGATCATTGAGGAGTCTTGATCATACCTGATATTATATCGAACTGCTAGGGTAACACACTTAAGGGGTTTCGACAAGACAACCGAAAAGGAAGGAGATTACCGGGAGCGTCCCGGGAGGGGTCTGATGGAGATCGGGCAGCGCCGAAAGAGTTTTCGGAGCTAGGAAAAATTATATATATTATGTTTGATATTAATTAGTGTTATTAATATGCAAATATGATTTTATATATTTATTTTCGAATTTATTAAGGCAGATTTCCGTAAATGAGCCTTCCGGACGAAAGAAGGCCCAAGAGGGGGGGGGGAACCCCTTGGGAATTCGGTGGGGGCATGGAGGCCGGCCTAGGTGGGCCAGATGGGGCCCACCAAGGGGCCGGCGCACCCTCCTTGGCCGAACCAGGCTGTGGGATAGTTCCACATTGCCTGGCTGGCAAGGTAGGCTCCCCCTGGGAGCCTATATAAGAAGGGGCACCCCCAGCCTTTTAATTCACCAATTAATTCCCGATTTAGCTCTCTATCTCGTGGTTCCCAAGTTGGAGCCGCGCCGAGCAGAGCAAGGGGATCTCCTCCACCATAGCCCGCTGCCGCGCTGCTGGTGTTGCGGTCCAAGTCTTCCGCTGCTCGTCCTGGACTGGAGCTTCGGAGGCCGTCGTCTCCACCGTACGTGTGCGACTCCCTGCGAGGTGCTGCACTAGCGGTACTCGGAGGCCTGCTTCCTCTACACGACCTTGAGGTCGGCTTCGTCGGTCTTCATCGACAACGTTTGTGCGGGAACGTAATCCCCGCTTTCGGTCTACAAGGGTATGTATTCCGATCTCCGTTCGTACTACTATATCTGCATAGAATAGATCTTGGCATGCTTTTAGGATATCGTCGGTAGGAATTTTTTTGTTTTCTGCACACGATCCCCTTCACTCGGGTCACACCAAGTCGAGATTTCAGCATGATAGACTCTATATGTGATACATAGAGAATGTCGAACATCATTTTCTATCACTGAAAAATCCAAGATTAACTTAATCTTTTACCTAGTCATACAAGCAAGAACCTCTGGGATATACTCTGACTTAATGTTATTAAGCCCCTTCTGATCTATACAATTATAAATCGGATGCCTAATACTCCTAACTTCATTTCATAGAAAATTTAATCACTTAAATAATCCTTTACACTCTACAAGAGGATCTGTGTCATTCAATATGTCGTTACATACAAAATCCCGAATGACACCTAGATCCCACTCAAATATGCCTTCCGCATATAAGATCAGGGAATGCTACTTAGCTCCCACTCACTTCTTTGCAAATGTAGTTTTCTTCAACTATTTTGGACAACTCCAAAATCCTTTGATCACATTATCAAAGTGAAGATTCCAGCTCCGATATGCTTGCTTCAGCCCATGAATGGACCACCGAAGTTTGCATACATGTTTAGCATCCTCAGGATTACAAACCATTCTTAATTACACTATTAAGAACCATGGTTTTCTCATCCATCTATCAATTTCTCATTCGAAATTATAGTTATTGCTAAACGACCCAAAATAGATTTAGGCTTCGCCACTTGAGACAAACTCTTATGTGGTCTGTCGGAACTGCTTCACGACAAATCGAATCTGCTCAATGTCTACTCTCTCATAAAATTCCATATACTATTAACATCCTAGATGCCATCAAGAAGATCTCCCAAGTCAATACCTGGTAATCGTATATGGATTTTATTTCGGATCACAAATGACTCATAGCCATTTCTCGGACTTAGGTCCACCATCTCTTCTTCGTAGTTCGTAGGTCTATCATATTCCATTAATATGACCTCCATAACAAGATTGTCGTAACACACAGTGTGGAACACAACCCCGTATGCCTACGCTTTTAGTATGAGCTCAGAACATCATGATCTTGAATCATTAGCTTTTTCAAGTTGTGGGGCCTGACACCGAAAACACTTTCGATTGCGCCACTCTGATGTTTGGAGAAGAAGTTCACCAACTTCGTCTTGCTCTACTTTCTTTCTCACTTATACCCTCGGACAAGAAACTATTTCTTTCGCAAGGTATATCCCGGCAATGATTTTGCCTATGTCGTGAGACATGTACCCAACTAACTCTTTAGGTAGGGTATACTACAAAGATTAATCCATTTTAGGTTCGATTACATCGAAACACTAAATTGCTGAAACGACAATCCAGGCTCAAAAGCCATGCCATCACTCGTATGGTATTGTCTCCATGGATTCAAATGGTTTCCCTATTTGCTAACGTGAGTGTTTACGTTTCTACCATATGACTCTAATGATCACAATAATTCGGTTAGAGATTCATTTACCACACACTATCCGATAGAGTGCCATTACGACGTCCATAACACTATGGTGTTCCATGCGACGTAATTTGTGGAACTCTTCTCACAAGTCTTCCAATGATTTTCTTGTTAAGTTTATTTCCTACTTCATTCTGAACTTCGTTTGATCGAATCAAAAATTCAGACTAACATTCCCCGGAGTGGATATCCATATATCTACTCGGAATATTCATGAAGTCTATGAAATAAAGACTTCCACTACACGTTAAAGTACTTCATTGATTCACATACACCCATATGCATGATTCTCAACAAGCTGTACTCAAAACGTTCAGTGAAGTTCACGAAATAAAGGTCTCCACTACCCGTCAATTACTTCATTGAACCACATACATCTCCATGTATGACTATCAATAAGTTATATGCCCGTTTTCCTAAAACGATGTCACAGTTATTTTGCAAGTGTCAAAAGATCAAATCTTAGTACTTGTAGGTCCATCCAGTCTGGAGCTAATGCATATAACATTGACATGACTAAACGGTAGTGCCACACATATGTGGTGTCTTTATTAAGTTTGTATCCGTTGGCATTAATATTATGAATGTGGGAGCTTCTACCATCTAAATTCAAATCGGCATATGATCATTACTTCATAAATATAGGACACCTATTTGTCACTATCATGTATGAACAAGTGTCTCGCTAGAGGAGACACACTCGTAACGATCATACCAACACCCGATCATAAAGAATTTATTCAAATGGTAGATCTAGAGGGAGAGTGTCTATGGCCGTCACAACAACTTGACTGCCATTATCAACATGCAATGTCGCCTCATCCTTTCAAGCTACTCAAGCAGTAAACCTGGTTTTTCACAAAACATGACTAGTTCAAGACTTAGTCACTACTGCGAGCACTTGCTTAGCTAAAACATTCATAACATATATATCATATATACACCATCATCATTGATGACTTCCGGCGATCTGTTTCATCTTCTTGATACTTCCACCGTAATCAAGAACCATGAAGGTGAATGATTCCCCTTGCATGACATAGTCTATGACAGAGGATTTGCACTTGGCAACGATGTCTGTCATCCAGTAATTGAGCTGAGCGAGGCGTCTCAATGTTCATTAATCATGAACATACGTCATTAAGTATGACCTCCACGTGCTCCCTCAATGTGTGTATCCTCTTCCATCTTGGTTGAGAAGACAATCAGTCAACGTACTGATAAACTTCATCAACCCAATGTTTGGAGTACCCCGAGTTTAGCGACCACATCATATGTTCGCGATCAAAAAATCGTACCCACCGTTGGTTCTTTATGGCAGAGATCATAGCACACACTGGACTATGATGATATCATCCGCACAAAATCCGATAATCAAAATTATCTTTTGCTTGCGGAATCTCCGGGTTTATCTCCTAGCGGGTATTGTAACACAAAGAGCTAACGGTTTAAACAAGGAGTATCCTCAAGCTAAAGTATAAAACTATGAAGTTTGGACCCAACCTTTTAAGTTTCTCAATCGCAGGAATGCGCCTAATTTGAAAAGATGCTATCACAATGGTTAATATCTACAAAGGTTTGCAAAACAGACTCTGTTCATTATATTCTGAGTTCTAGTATTTTAGAAAATAACTATCCGAACTCCCACTCAAAAGAACATCCCTCCTGGTCGTTTAAGCGATTACACGACCCCCATCCATTGCACCACCCCTCATCATCAGAGCCGGCGGCACAACTTCAAGAGTAGACAATTGTCCGCCACACCAATTCTGTGACTCATGCTCGACCTTTCGGTCTCCCTGTTCCGAGGCCATGTTTCTGAATATGCTAGGCTCGCCACCAAAAACCTCCACGCTGACGTTTGTGCAACATGGCTTACACCCACCGTATGCGAACAAAGATATGTCTGACACCCGATCATCACGGCCTGCCTGATAACGTAGAACTTTCTTGGTGGTGCGCGTTGGAGGGAGAACACTAGTGGTATTTTTAAGGGATCATCTTATATAGCTACCGCCGTGTAACTAATGTATACTATACACACAATCACACAATATAAGATGCACACAAAACATCAAATGTAATGCAATGTGATATAGTCCATTGCGCCATGGTCTTCTTGGCGCCCGCAGTTTATAAACAATTTAATAAACCTACCTTTACCATATCACATAGCCCCTGCAAAATAAAGTTAGACGCTTCTACTTTATCTTTTGCATATTTTACGTGGCTCGGGGCTTTCGTAAATAGAACCGCTTCATACCTACGAACCTTATGACCACAACAACGATCCAATAATTACATGTTTAAGCATCCCTTTCGGGCCCTCCATTGAAAATGCAAAGCCAACTAAAGAGAGAGAAACAGGTACCCGCCAGCCACAGATACGGTACAAGCCGTATGTCAGTAGTGGAACCAGTCTCGCGTAAGCGTACGCGTAAAGTCGGTCCGGGCCGCTTCATCAACTCGATGCCGCTGGAATCACAAGTGCACGCTAGAGGGTAGCAAATAACAGGAACGGTGCCCCCGTGTAGAACACGGGTTCTAACATCGTACAGCTATATCTACGATAGATCGGCTCTGATACCACTGAAGGGGATCGTGTGCAGAAAACAAAAAAATTCCTAGCAACGATATCCTTAAACTAGCCAAGATCTACACTATGCAGATATAGTAGTACGACGGAGATCGTAATACATACCCTCGTAGACCGAATAGCGGGGATTACGCTCCCGCACAAGCGTTGACGACGAAGACGACGTAGCCGACCTCTAGGTCGCGGAGAACTCGGCGCGACGTAGATGACGAAGATGACCCCGAGGTTGGGTGGAGGAAGTAGGCCTCCGAGTACCGCTAGCGCAGCACCTCGCATGGCGTCACACACATACGGTGGAGACGACGGCCTCCGAAGCTCCAGTCCAGGACGAGCAGCGGAAGACTTGGACCGGAACACCAGCAGCGCGACATCGGGTTATGGTGGAGGAGATCCCCCTCCTCTACTCGGCGCGGCTCCTACAAGGGAACCACGAGATCGAGAGAGAAATTGGGAATTAATTGGTGAATTAAAAGGCCAGGGGTGCCCCTTCTTATATAGGCTCCCGGGGGGAGCCAACCTTGCCAGCCAGGCAATGTGGGACTAACCCCTATTGCCTGGTGCGGCTGCACATGGTGCGCCGGCCCCTGGTGGGCCCCTTTTGGCCCACCTGGGTCGGCCCCATGGCTCCCACCGAATTCCCCTAGGGAATTTTCCCCCTCTTGGGCCTTCTTTCGACCAGAAGGCCCATTTAGGGAAATCACCCTAAATAAATCCGAAAATAAATATATAAAATCATATTTTCATATTAATTACACTAATTAATATCAAACATAATATATATAATTTTTCCTAGCTCCGAAAACTCTTTCGGCGCTGCCCGATCTCCATCGGACCCCTCCCGGGACGCTCCCGGTGATCTCTTTCCTTTCCGGTTGTCTTGTCGAAACCCCTTAAGTGTGTTACCCTAGCGGTTCGATATAATAACAGGTACGATCAAGACTCCTCTATGATCGACGACTAACTCGTAGGCCTGGACCCCATGAATCAATCCCTGTGATATAACGAATGACTTTCATCTATCAAACCTGGACGTATAGTCTTAAACCCTTTGTCATGGCGATACTTAGCGTGTCCGAGCATCATTCTCAGATATCTCCATACCTAGCATGATCTCGTTACCGACATCGCTATCTTCTACTCGTCTATGATATTATGTCAGCTGGTGACCTAGTCACATGTTTGCAAACTCATTTGACATAATCTCACCGAGTGGGCCCTAGAGTATCTATCCGGCTATGCGGACTGACAAATCCCGCTGTTGACCCCTCGTCTCAACTACCCCTTTCCGATACCCAAAAGTATCACCGTTATTGTCACACTAGATAAGATATGACGTTTGGTGCGATCAAAGTATCTTCCAGGGATAACAATAAGAGTTGATCTCACGGTCTTAAGGCGTAATGACTATGTCCTACAAATACTGGGTATCTCCATCACATCGTTACACCTAACGATATGACTTCCATTGCCGACCGTCGCCATGCCCTATGATCGGAAAACCTCGATCATCAATCGCGCAACGAAACTAGTCTTAGTAGAGGCTACTAGGGACCTGGTTGTTTATCTACCACACCTGTATTAATGTTTTCGCTTAATACAGTTATAGCATGGTGTAAAACATATAATGAACGATTGGGATATTGCCAATAAACTATGTTTATTAAGTGCCTCTAGGGCATATTCACTTCACCCTCTTCCCTCTCTCCATTCCCGACGACCTCCACCTCGAAACGTCCTTCCGTCGCCCCTGCGTGCCACCGGGTTTGAAGGCCAGCAGCGACCGGGGCCGTAGGAGACGCTGCCGGCGGCTGGAGCTTCTGGAGGCGCTGCCGGCGACCTGAGCTGTTGTCCGCCGTCCCCGTCGTCCCTGCGTCATCACCTCCGTCCCTCTGCTGCTCCAACCTGACAACAGCAAGGTGAGCAGTTCGTCTCTCTCTCTCTCTCTCTCTCTCTCTCTTTATTTAGCTGATGTGAGTTGATAAATGTGGACATAAGATTGAACTACTGCGATTTTATGAATATGTGTAGATGCATATTATTTTACTGTCCTATTTTACATAGGTGAATTGTGGTGTCCTATTTTGCATGGATGAATCGTGGTGCTGTGAGTTAATACACCCATGTAGTGATATTTTAACTTGCTCAAATATGTTTATGTAATTAGATGGAACAAGATAAGGCACCAAAAGCAAACTGGGATGCTTCATCTACCACAATATTTTGTGAACTCTGCTATGCTCAAAAAGAGGCAGGAAATAGGCCTACCGCTTTCCTTAGTCCAGAGGGGTACAAGAATTTAGGTAGAGAATTTAGTCTTAGGACAGGGAGAAATTACACCAAGACACAGTACAAAATAAATGGGATTCGACCAAAGCATTGTACCAAGCATGGGTGTATTACACAACCAAAGCAACTGGACTTGGTTGGGATCCCGTGAAGGAAATAATTACAGCAGACGATGCACAGTGGGCTGAATTGATCAAGGTATGCCATATGTCATATTTACATTTCAAAATAGATGAATCATATTATTGTTATTAACTTGTTAAATCTTATGTAGGGTAACAAGCTTATTGCGGGTTTCCGAAAAGGACCTCCGGACAACTTGGCGTTGATGGAGAAAATATTTGAGGGTGCCCATGTTGATGGAACATCGCGGTCATGCCGGGAGTGTCAAGAGAAGTGCCCGCTGATTTGGTTGATCTTCTAGGTGTTGAAGGGTCGGCTCCAACACCTCCTAGTGTGAATAGAAAGCGTGGGGCTGCTAGGATTACATGTAGCCCGGGGAAGAAAAAGAAGAATCCTATGCAACAAGACTTCAAGCGTTGGGTTGACCATTGCATTAATGAAGATAAGCCAATATTATCTACAACCCAAGTGGTTGAAGACATTGAGGCCATAATGAAAGAAGTTGTGAAATGTGGAGCACTTGAGGGTAGTGTTGAGCATTACATGACAACAAAACAATTTGGTAAACTAGAAAATCAAGCTTTCTTCAATACCATGAAAACCCCGGAGGGTCGGCTTCGTTGGTTGAAGATGCAATATGAGGATAGGAAGAGGAATTAGAGCTATTTTATTTTGCATATCTATGGCCATCTCATTATGTACTTGGAGATTGTATCCTCCTACCATGTTATGTTGTTATGTAACCGTAAGACTTGGAATATCCCTTTATGTATGTAAGTTGTCGTGGTGGTGTCACGGATGATGCCATAGGATGATGCCATAGGGCCCTCGTGAGGAGGTAACACCCCTACTCCTGCCTTTCCTCTCTATATATTTGTGGTACAAGAACTACAACTTGCCCCTAGATCTCTCAAAGGGAGGAGTACAAAGAACTAGATGAACTCAAGGTGAGAAGGAGTAAATGCTCAGAGAGTAAATGTGACTATAGCTTTGGCTCTGAAGTTGGTCTCTTGCTCTCAAGAGCAGTTATGGCGCCTTTTATAGAGCTCCGGCCAGGAGGGCCGGAAACCCTAAATCGGCTTGGCCCCACCGGACAGGCCTAGCCGGCATGCCTTCACCGGCTAGTGGGACCTAGTCGCCGGGCTATCCGGCGTAGCCCCTTCGTCATCATCTCGATAAGGACGGCAGGCGCCGTCCTGCATCATCATTGTCCCCTTGTCAGAGACAAGACATGTCTTTGCCCATCCCGGATAGCCTTTTCCGGATTGCCGGGCTAGGCATGTCAGGTCTTGTCGTACCACGATCGTACCGGCTGACGCGCTCCCGTGTCAGGCGGGAAGTGACCATGCTTCCGTGTCAGGCGGGAGGTGACCATGCTTCCGTGCCAGGCGGAATGGTACTTCCCCCCGCAATAGACGGGAAAGCCTGCTACGGACCGTTGACGGCCTACCGGAAGCCGTCACGCCGGCTACCTCCTCGCTTGCCACTGTGAGCCTCTTCTGCATAAGATCAAGACCGAGACACACATTCCGGTTAGTACCCACCGGACAACCTATCCGGTAAAACCGAGTACACCTCCTTCCGGGAGTCTCCTCGGAGTCCTAGATCCGGGATCCTTTCCGGAGGCGTCCGAGCTCGTCTCAGGATGAGTAACTCTAGGCCTAGCCTCCCGAAGATGTCTTAGCCTATCAGCAAAGACATCTTCGAGAAGCTAGTTCTTAGAGGAACCACCCGCTCATGTTTGTGCTGCGATTGTGAGGGCCGGGGGTGTCTATTTATAGCTGCAAGACCTGACCCTTGCGCCTGCCAGGAGGCACTCTGTCCTCTACCAGCGCTCAAGGGTCAAGCTGCCCTTTCAGTACAGCAGGAGGTGTCCCTTGCTCTCGCCAAAGGTCAGGTACTGTTGGCACCTTACTGAATTATACCGGGATCTGCCCCTACCCGGGGGGCAGCCCCCCGACACTAGTCCCCGAAGCTGGTGCTGCACAGCGACCTCGGATGATGTGCGGGATCAGCTTTAAACAACAACTATCCTCCGAGAACACATGACACCAGCCTTTCCCTATCTGCCGAAGTAGGTTCTTCCCGAGATCTTCTTACCGAGACTATTTCTACCGGGAGGCAAAGCCTGCAACCGGATAACACAGCCTCAGTGAATCTCGACCGTTGGCCTCCTGATGAATTCGAGACTGTGAGCCAGGGCCCACCCGACGTCCCGTCTGAGCAGAAACACACTCGAGTGCTCCTGCGCGAGCACGCCGTCGCTTGGGTTCCCGCGCCGGGAGCCGCAGCCGATCCGGAATCCAACCGTTGGGACCGTGTGGCCCTCGGTGTGGCCGGATCGGACGCTCCGGGTAGCGCCACGTGGCTTGCTGCACAATCTAGATCCTAACCACGATCGTGGAGATCGTGGGCGGGAAAATTGGAAACCGCTCCGGAATCCCCCCCATAAATAGGGGACCGGAACGGTCTCCTCCCCTTCTTCTTCTTTCTTGCTTCTCCACCATTGTCTTGAGCACATCGCCGCCGCTGCGCTCGTCACCGAACGCCGTCGCCCTCGCCGTGCGCCGGAGCTCGAACATTGCCGTCCGTCTCGCTCGTCACCGATCTCCTCTTTCACCGGTGAGTTGCCCTCTCCGTCTCGATGGTTTTCTTCGGTAGAGCAACCGCCCGACCCCGGCCGTGCCATAGAAAAAGTGCGGTTGAGCCGCCGCCGGTGAGCACAACCTGGGCGGCGCGCACGAGGCGCACGGCGGTGATGTACCGTCGCGGTAGGATGTAGGTCATTCACTTGCATTGCGCCTCGCCCGAGCCTAGCGCGAGCCTTTTTTCCTCCCTTTTGTCTTGATTATTTAGCACACGGTAGATCTTGTTTCCCAGGAACCCGGTAGTGTTTAGCAGTTTGTGATCCGGCATCCTAGCTTCCGTTAGACTAACTCCGACTAATCGCCGCTGCGTCTGCAGAGTAGCCCGAATACCCCTGCATACTTCTCCGACATGGGCGAAGAACGTACGCGGGGGTGCTGGGATGGGTCCGAGACCAAGCAGTCAGATCTGGACTGGCTGTATCGGACTCACCGGATTCCTCCGGAAGTCGAGAGCCGTCTCCCGGAGGGGGAGGTTGCACCGGAACCCCAACCCGGGGAATACGTGGTATTCCTCGCGCACTTCGAGCGTGGGTTTGGGCTTCCGGCTAGCCCCTTCTTCCGCGACTTCCTCGACACCTACGACCTCCAACCTCACCATCTTCCCGCCAACGCCATTATGATGCTCTCGGTCTTCACCACCTACGCGGAGGCATACCTCGGCATATGGCCATTTTTGGATCTCTGGGCCAAGTATTTCATTCTTCGCCGCCAAGCCATCCCCAACCCGGATAAGAAGATAAAAGACTTAGTCGATTGCGGAGCGGCCACCATCATCCCTCGCGCGGACTCCGGATTCCCTATAGTCAAGGGACTAGAGTCCTGCCGGAAGTGGCAGCGCAGCTTCTTCTACGTGAAGAACCGGGAGCACTCGGGAGATGGTCCGGGATCCTCGAATCCGGACTTCATCAATCTGCCGGAGTTCGTTATTGGTCCTCCGCGCGAATTCCGTCTCTGGAAGCAGCTTCCCGATAACGACGAGGTCAATTGCATGCACGACGTTCTGAACGTGCTAAACGAGAAGATGACCGGCGAGGATCTCCTGCGTTGCTTCATCATTCGCCGGGTCTGCCCCCTTCAAAACCGAGTGCACAAGATGTGCCATATGGCCGGGAACCTAGACCCCACCCGGACCAGTATCTTTGGGCTAGATCACACAGGGGTCGTCCGTCGCTTTCGAGCTATTGCCCGGACGGAGATGACGGATTACTACTCTTGGGGTGTCATTGGGGGATCCCGGAAAAAACCATGCCAACAGGTGCTCATATCTGTCTTTCGTGCATTCGCCTTCGTACATGCGTTGACCTGGACACCGACACGGCCTGATTTGTTTGCGCAGTTGTTCGAGCGTCAAATCGAAGAAGACGCTGTCCACGCCAACGGGACTTACGCCCCGAACTTCCCAAAACCGGACGAGATGCCGAGGGAGGACCCCGACGGCGAGGACCATCTCACCATTCCTTTCGTCAAGGCTGCTGCCCCGGGTAATCCTTCAACCTCAGAGGCAGTTTCCATTTCTTCGGATGATGAGGATGAGATTGACTGCCAGATTCTCGATGTTATTGACGCTCTCCCTCTGAATTGGGCCTCAGCAATGGTTCCGAAACCGACAACCGGGACCAAACGTGCCGAGAGACGGAAAGCGTGCGGCTTCCGACACCGAGGGGCCCGATAACTCCGGCAACCCCCCCAAGAGGAGCAAGCCGAGTAAGCAAACGACCGAGAAGCCTGCTCGGCGTCGGCAAAGGGGTCCTCCCACTGTGGATTCCGGGTACGTTTTCCTTGCCTTATGTTATCTGACTTTCTTTTCTCCACAAACTATTACTAAGACATTTCCTTTCAGGGATGCGCTCGAGCTCCCGTCACCTGCTGTTCCTCCTCCTCCCGGGACTCGGACTCCCAGCCCGGCTCGGGCTTCTCCTTCACCTCCTCGCCCTTCTACTCGAGGAAGTGAGCCTGCCGCCTCCGGTGCCGCACCGGCTACCGTTGTGACCCCGGATGCACATCCGGTGATCGACGAGACCCCGGTGCAGGCCACGACCACCTCGGGAGAAATTCTTCTTCCGGAGAGTCCGCGCCGGGTGCCCGGGCTTGAGGCAGAGATCCTTAGCCCTCGCCGGCAACCCGCGGCAGGCGGCCCCTCTCGCCAGCCGCGACCAAGACCATCTCGGAGAAACAGCCCACAGCCTCCTCCCGGCCAGCTGATCAACCTCCCTTGAAGTCTCGTGCCAAGGTTGCTGGACAGAAAATACCTTCTGCCCCGCCCGCAGCTGCCCCGACATCCTCGTCCCAGGACTTGGTGCTGCGCCCGGGTACGTTTTCATCGTTACCACCGCCTCCCGCCGAGATCCCTACTGCTGCCTTGCGGATGTTGCGAGCAACCGTCAGTTCCTTTGTACCTTCAGGATCCCGGGACGCTGTTGCTACTCGCGCTGCCGGCGGCACCGGCATACAGGTTGTTGACGAATACAACCAGGCCTGGCTTGCCGCCGACGCCTCTGAGACTGCCGGAGACTTGCACGCTGCAGGCCCAAGCCGCAACGCTCAAGCCCTGCACGCTCTCCAGGTGGCCGCGTTGGATGTTACTCGGGTGACCGAGGTAAGCTTGTTCTCTTTCCTTTATCAAAAAATACTTGTTCCTTCCACCACCACTAGTCCCCGAGATTGGTGCTTAGTGCTCTAGATTCCACCGAATAGCAGATCACTAGGTTCCAATCTTAGAGAAAAATGCAGGACTCGGACACCGAGTCCCCGAGATCTTCCCAACCGGGTAGGTTGCTTCAAAATTTGCTCCATCACCACTAGTCCCCGAGATTGGTGCTTAGTGCTCTAGATTCCACCGAATAGCAGATCACTAGGCTCCAATCTTAGAGAAAATTGCAGGACTCGGACACCGAGTCCCCGAGATCCTCCCAACCGGGTTCCTTACATATTTTCCAGACTGAATCCTTCTTTGTCTTGATTTCAGGAGTGCAGCCAGAAACGCCGCAACATCTTCAACCGGGTTCTTGCTGACCTCGGTCAGTCCAAGAAATCCGAGGAGCGCCTCCGGGAGGAGCGAGATGCGGCGCGCAAGGTCTCGGTGGACCAGAAGACTGCACTCGCCACCGCGCAAGCCGAGATCGCGCGGCTCAGCGGCGAGCTAGAGAAGGTCAAGGTTGTTGCGACCGATATGAAGACGCGCTTCATCGAGGCGACCAAGAAGCAGAAAGAAACCCTGGACCAGTCCGAGGAGCGCGCGCACAATGCCGAGACCGAGCTGGCTCTCCTCCGGTCACGGTCTGATACTTGGCTCTCGGAGCTCACTGTATTGAACCGGGATCTGAACAGTAAGTGGATCGACATCCCTCTTGTCTTCTCTTTGCTTTCTTTCTTGTTGCTACTCTTATGACTTAGTCGTTTGACAACTCTTCTTTTTAAAGGAGAGTTCGAGCACTCCCGCGAGGCTGCGGCCCTTGCTGTTGCCGCCGCCCGAGAGAAGCGCGCCGGGAAGGGTCCCATTTCGGATGCCTGGGACATCGAGGATCACCTCACCGCCCTGAAGGCCCGGATAGTACCTCTCCGGTCTATCGGGACGGAGCTGCTCAGCGCCGCGATCCACGTCCACGGCGCACTGTGGCCGAGCATCCGCGGGACGCTCTCGATTCCCGAGCTCGCGAGCGCACTCCGGGGTGCGGGGAGTCGCATCCACGCCTGGAAGCGTTCCGGTGCGCGGGCTGGTGCCGACCAGGTCTTGACCCAAGTACTCAGCTGGTACGAAGGTCTCGATCTGGAGGCGATCAAGCGGATGCGGACGACCTCGGTATGGGTTCGTGACCCGGCTAAGATCCAGTAGCGACAAGAGGTGGCGCACCGCATCGCTACGTGGGCAAGCATCCGCGCCTTCACCGGCAGTGTCCTTCCTTCCGACTCTGAATCAGATTATGAGGACGACGAAGATACCGGCGCTACCGGCGACGCGGAAGAGGAGACTCCGGAAGAAGACGATGCCGCCTCCGGTGCCGCGCCCGAGACCGTGGTGCCCCGGGATGCTGCGACTTCGCCGAGACCCGAGGTCTCCCAGACCGAGGTGCACCCCGACGCCCCGAGTAGTGCTGCCGGAACTGAAGCCGAAGTCGCTCCCGCTGCTGCTCCTGCTGCTTCTGCTGCTGCTGCTCCCGAGGCTGCTATTCCTGAGGTCTCCGTCGAGAAGCCGACTTCCCCTACCGCTTGAAAAACTTAAGAGTAGATTCGTTAAATCCCCGGGATGCCGGGTGCCATATGTAATATACACTTATACTATTTTCGTTTCGTACTGAATTATTTATCCAAGTAACTTATGTCAATTTATTCTGTTTTGAGTTCCCGACTTGCCTTTCATGTTTACCGTATTTAGGTAATTTCTGCTCTTGTCTACCATTTCGGCGTTCGACAGTCGAGTCACAAAACTCCACATACGGCATACATTACTTAGAACAATTCTAGTTCCGTCCAACCGAATTCCCGACATAAAAAACAACTATGTTAGCAAAAAACAGGTATGCCGGATAAGTTCCTGCTCCGAGTCCCCGAGACCATTTTCGTGTTTCCCACCTTCCCTCTCTTTGCTCTTGACTACCATTTCGGCGTTCGTCAGTCGAGTCACAAGATGATTTGACATGACATACATTACTTTGACTTTGAGAATCGAACTCGGAACTTTCCCGGCATACAAAATAAAAGTAGAGAACAGTTATCCGGCAGTCCCCGGGTTCCTTCCCGAGATGCCGGTGAAAAACAGTAAATGAATTTGACAAGTAATAACAACAAGGTATGCACATAACCAGGCAGTCCCCGGGTTCCTCCCGGGGTACCTTACTTTCATTAATATGAAAAAGCTGAGATACAACATACACTGAGCCCTTTACGTGTAAAAGGGGCGAAGTAGAGCTACATTCCATGGACGCTTGGTTTCCTCACCGGATTTGTCCATTACACCTTTCCTAGCCTCCTGTGCATCTACAAGGTAATAAGAATCATTGTGCAATGCTCTGCTTATCACGAAAGGTCCCTCCCATGGAGGTGATAGTTCATGCATTTCGGCCGTGCGTTGGATGAGCCTCAGCACCATATCTCCCACCCGGAACACCCTCGGGTGTACTTTCCGGCTATGATAGCGACGGAGGTTCTGTTGATAAATTGCCGACCGAGATAGTGCAAACTCTCTTGCCTCTTTGAGTAAATCCACATCATCTTCTCGGGCCTCCTTTGCCTCGGTCTCGGTGAACATTGTCACTCTCGGGGAGTCATACTGTATGTCGGTCGGGAGTACTGCCTCAGCACCGTATACCATGAAGAATGGCGTGTACCCGGTAGATCTATTCGGTGTAGTCCGGAGACCCCATAGCACTGCCGGTAACTCTTCTATCCAGCATCCCGGAGTTCTCAATAGTGGTTCGATCAAACGAGCTTTGATGCCGGCCAAGACTAAGGCATTTGCTCTTTCGACTTGCCCATTTGCTTCCGGGTGTACAACTGATGCTACATCCAGCCGGATTCCCTTCTCAGCACAAAATCGAGCGAATTCCCCCACAACAAAGTTGGTTCCATTATCTGTGATAATGCTGTGCGGGTATCCGTATCTCAAGATGATGTCTTTCAGGAATTGCACAACGGTGTGTCCATCGCACTTCCGGATTGGCTTGACCTCTATCCACTTGGTGAACTTGTCTACCATCACCAGTATATGTGTCATATTGCCTCTTGCCGGTTTGAATTGCCCGACCATATCCAAACACCATACTGCGAATGGCCAAGTGATGGGGATTGTTTTCAGTGCTGACGCCGGCATGTGTATCTGGTGAGCAAATATCTGGCATCCCCCACACTTTCTGACAATATCTTCTGCTTGCTGCAATGCAGTGGGCCAGTAGAACCCATGCCGGAACACCTTTGCCACCAGTGCCCGGGATGATGCATGATGTCCACACTCTCCCTGATGTATTTCCACCAGCATTTCTTGTCCCTCTGCCGGTTCCACACACCTCTGGAGTACCTCAGTGACACTCCTTTTGTACAGTTCTTGATTGATGACAGTGTATGCTTTTGATCTTTGCAGTATTTGCCGGGCTTCCACTTCATTCTCCGGGAGAGTTCCCTCCAAGATGTACACCATAATGGGCTGTGCCCACTCCGGGATGGGTCGAACCGGGAACGCGGGAGCGTCTATGTCCATTGGTTCTGCCGACATCACCTCTATCATCATTTTTCTTTGCCTCTCTGAGCACTGGGACGCAGTCCCCGGGTTCGATGTGATGCTTCCGACATCTACTTCCATGGGCACTGCATCTAAACCAGGCTCCTTGAGGATGAAGATAGAATCCGATTCGGGTGAGGGTTGAATAGATGGCTTCCTCAAATGCTCCAGAGCTATCCCGGGTGGGATTGCATCCCGGGATGATCCTAGCTTGGACAAGACATCCGCTGCCTCGTTTTCTCCTCTGGGTATGTGCTTGAACTCACATCCTTCAAAAAATCCGGAAATTTTCTGCACACATGAAACCTGTATAAGGCCATGTTTGCATCGTGGGCATCCCAATTCCCCGACACCTGTTGTACTACGAGGTCTGAGTCACTGAAACACTCTATCCTGCGGATGCCGATCTCCTTGGCGACGTTCAGTCCATGAACCAAGGCCTCATATTCTGCGACATTGTTGGATGCCCGAAAATGAATTTGCAGCACATACTTCAGTACATCTTGTTTTGGGGAAGTGAGGACCACTCCTGCACCCAATCCGATCTTAGCCTTTGAGCCATCGAAATGCATCCTCCAGAAATTGTAATCCGGCATCGGAGGTTCATACTGCATCTCGGCCCAGTCCACCAAAAAGTTCGGCAGCGCCTGCAACTTGATGGCATCTCGTCTCTCGTACGCCGGAGCGTATGGAGACAACTGTAACGTCCCCAGATTTGCTAATTGATAAATAAATTTTGTTTGTGCCTCATGAGCATCATTTGCATCTAATTAAAATGTGCACAAAATTTGAGTTTAAAAATTAAAAGAGAAAACACTTAAGTGGCTAAACCACTTGTTATTTTAAATGTGTTAAAATAATTTCAAAATTTTCAAAATCCAAAGTTGCCAATGGCTTCCTTGTGAAATTCTGAGTCTCCTGTTATTTTTGTATAAATTTTATATTTTCAAAAAGGCCCTCAAAAGATTTATTACCCAAAGCAGGGGCCTATTTGTGAAGAAATCCAGCAATTATTAAAATCTTCAGGGGGTTTTCCAGAAAATGGCCGTCGTCTTCAACCTTCTCACCCCGAGCCGTGCGCTATCCTCTGCTCCGCCGTCCGACGCCGCCCCTGCGCCAAGATCCTCGCCGCCGACGCCGAGCCTCCTACTTATCCCTCCGCCGCCGCCTGGAGAAGCCCAGTTCTTCTTCTCCTTCTCCTTTCTTTTTCCCCATTTCCCGAAACCCTAGCTCACGGGTCTCCGGCGATTGTCGCCGTTTCCGGCCACCCCGGCCCTCCACAAGAAGCTCTGGAGGTCCTCCGTCCTCCCCTCTTCCTCCTCGATGAGCTGTGCTTGCCGGAGAGCAAGAAATCAACGAAATCGGGCCGTCTCCTCCAAGTCCGGCCGCCGGCCTCCGCGGACCATCCCGACCGTTCGTCGCCTCCCCGTGCTTCGCTGACCCTTCCACGAGCTCCGTGGTGAGCGCCTGGTCCTCCTGGACCCCTGCATTCTCCCCCTCCCTCTCTGGTTCCTCCTGGCCGCGTGCGCCGCCGTCGACCTCCGCTCCGGCGAGCTCTCTGCCGCCTCCGGTGACCATTTGGTCACAACGCCGCCACCCCTCGGTCGCCCGCGTCCGTGCGCACCCAACGCGCGTAGCCGCGCCTCCTCTCGCGCTCGCAATTGACGAATTGGTGATCGACAGGGAGGATTCCTCCATTGCTGACGTCAGCTGACGTCAGCGCCTCAATTTCTTTTCCTTTTACTGAAATTATTTAATCCTTTTCTATTTTCTGTATTCATTTAATTATGACATGTGGGGTCCCCTGTCAGAATTTTAATGTTTTCCAGAAATGATTTCTTAAATTTAGAAATATTTAGAAAAGTTATTTAATTTCATAGATGTTTTAAATTGATTTGAATTTGTTTAATCTTTGGAAATTCATAACTAATTCATTTTAATTCAGAAAAATATGATTTTTATATCAAATTTGCAGAAAAATAAGATCTATTTAATTATGTCCAAATCATGCATATTTAAACAACCTTGAACCATGTTCATATTAGAAGCACAAATTACACCCTTTCTTTTAAATATGGAACTTGTCGAATGGCACCTCTCGGGCATTCCAACTCCATTTAAAATGATCTTCCATGTGTAGGATTTACATTTCAATACTTTAACTTGCCATTTCATGCATTGTGCGCATTGCATCGATGCCATGGTTGAATGTTGTTTCCCGTTCCTTTTCCGGTGTTTCGTTTTTCGCGGTAGAATGCGAATCCGAAGTGGAGTTCGACAACACCGAAGGCTTGATGGATCATCGACGACTTACCCAAGCAGGAATCTATGAAGAGTTATTTTGGTTATCTCGATCAAGTGAAGCCGAAGATTTCCAATTGCTATATATCTTGTTATCGAAGAGCAAGGCAAGCATAACCTCTTATCTGCACATATATGGTTTCAAAGTATTTGATTCTGGTATTATGCATGCGATTCAAATGTGGTTTTGAGTTGAGGTTTAGAGTGTCTTGAGTGTGGCATCGCGAGAGTCTGCTATGCTTAGCCCTGCTTAGATCTTCACTCTGTTCCATCCGGTTGATGAACCAGAGCTGTGAAGGATGACGTGGAATGGTGAGAGATGTGTTTAATATGCTAAAGGCTTGGATGGGAGGCCACATAGGGATTGTGGTGGGTTGTTCCATTCTTGCCGACCTAGGAACTGAGTTCTCGTCTTCGGAACCAAGACTATTCGTGCATCCACACAGGGCTCGGAAAGCCCTCGACTCCAACTTGCCTAGCCTACTACGTGCAGCCACTAGTTCGAGTGTTCCATTTGCGTGTGCGGTAATATGAGTTGAGGAAATTAGGGCTCGGGTCAGGAGAGTGTGACGCTCTGATCTTGACCCTGGCAACCCGCACTAGGGATCGCTGAGATGGCGGTCTGACCTACTGCTGTGGCTCATGGACATAGGCGAAGCTTGGGAAAGGTCGTGGCCAACCCTTCTGCCGGCACTCCCCGGAAGAGTGCTAATACGTTGGTGCATCGGTTGGTTGGCGTGTGTGGGTAGTTACACCCCCTGCAGGGTAAATCTTTTCGGAAAGCCGTGCCCACGGTTATGGACGACTTGGTACCTTATGTATGATGATCATAGATAACAAGAATCTAATTATAAAACTTGCCAACTAAGGGAGGATCGCTTCCTCGGGTTGAGCGAGGGGGTGATTCTGGTGGGTGGTACAACTCATGATGATCTGGTGGAGATTGAAGATGTGGATGAAGCTTGCGTTTCACTCTCTTACCCCTTTTTAAAAGTCTACTGATGCGAGATTCTCTCCTTCCTCGATTTGAAAACAAAGATGGCTTTATGCAAAAGACATTCATGAATACTCTCTGAACGAGCAGATGTGTAGCAGGTTAAATAAGTCTTGTTGAGTACCTCCTGTACTCAGCCTTGCGCAATTATTTGGACAGGTGTGTTTTCTGGACATCGACATCGACGAGTAGGTTGGGGTTCCCAGACGGCAGCCTGGAATCTTTGGACTGGGACGTCGCCGTTATGCTTTGGCCTCTTAGGCCTTTTGTCGGTTTTGCTATGTCCAATAGCATAATTTGCCTTCCGTTAAATTGGTGATTGACAGGTCAGTGACCATATTTTCGTGATATTTGCTTCTTCGCTCTGTTAAGAGCTTAATATATTGTTTCTTGTGTTGTAGGGTCTCTGTTGTGTTACCGATTTTCAACTGTTGGCTTCTGAGATCTATGTTAGGCTTATCTCAGATTAAGGTCTTGGATTTGTCTAGCGTGGCTCTTGGGGGTGCTACAGGTTTTGGTATCAGAGCAGGACCGTCTATAGGAAAACCTTTCTACTAGTCGATGTTGAGTCTAGTTGTTGTGAAAACTATTTGAAAGCTAAAACTATTTGCAAAACTCTGAGTAGGCCTCTTTTTACTCCTTATCTGGTATCGCTCTAATTCTGGGTCATCTTACCTTGTTTTGGTTGAAAACATTTGCTCTCTCGTTCTCTCGGTCATTCAAAATATAGGTGCACCAAGTGCAGGTCGTTTCTCAGCCAAGTTGACCTAGTGTTAAGTTTTCTGGAGTCTCGTGTGTTCCTTGATCCGTCTCCCTCTCATTTGTAATGAGAGATTCCTTTTCCTCTTGATCTCTCAACCTTGCGTTTCTGCATCATTCCATTCCAATGTTTCAAATTCCTTTCACTTTGAAGATCTCTTTTTCTTCCTTTGATACTTCGGAAGCTGTGGTTGGTCTCTGAAGCTATCTCGTGTTTACTACATCGTTGTACCTTTGTGACACTCGAATGGTAGTTACTCCTTCTTTCGTTTTTCATCCTGGACTTGAACCGAAGGTCCCAGATTGTGCGGTTGGTGGTGTGTTGAGTCATGTTGGTTGCTAGCCATGTGATGCTCACTCTAACAGTACATGATGCTGACCTTTAACCCAAGATCCACTTTATTGATCCCTGAGGAGTGCTTGCTACCTCAGAAGGGCTAGTAATGTCAGTTATAGCTAGCCTTCCAGCTTGTGGTTTTGTCGTAATTGGCCTACGACATCCAAGGTTTACTCCTTCCACTAGCTTTGGCAGAGGTTCTGTCATGGAATCAAAAGGATCCCGACAAGAGTGCTCTTTATGAGTCTCACATCTAAGTTGGTGACTCTGCCACACCTTTCTTATCAGAACAAGTTATCATATGTATGCTAACTTGAGCATCTGCATCCCAGGATTTTCCTGAGCATGTTTCTTTTCTTCCGTCATGTTCTGGCCCGTGTATGCCACTTGGCATCCAAGTGGTAAATGTGCATTGGTGTACTAATGCATGTTGCTCTTGTGGTCCTGCGTGACATTCCACTTCGGGATGTTAGGGAGAAACAAACTCCCGTACCTCGTCCATTACAGGACCAGGTCAAAGTGTTGTAGTCCGCAGATTAAGATGCTTTGTTTGCTTCTAATCTGTTCCATCTCAAGCACCATCTTGTATATCAAAAGGTCGTGATGTGTGTCATGACTTTATTGATGCAGTGATGCTTTTCACGTCCTTACTCACGCTTTTCTCCTAGCTGCTCGTGCTCGGAATGCTATGGTGAGTGTATTGATGTGATTATCAAATATTCTTAGCAAATTTTCATTGCTTTGGCATATAAGGACATTTGATCCCTTCCTTGGGTGATTGGTTATCCGGTCACTAAGTGAAGTTGACTGTGCTGCCAAGTCCGTTGTTCTGGTGCACATACTCGGTCAAAGAGTTAGGTTTTACCAACGCTCTTAAGGCCAAATCGTTTTGCTTTGATAAGCAAGACTCCTTTCCACCGGTGTTGTCGTGTTGAAGTAAGACGGTATATCCTATGGATTTGCTATCTTCCAAATCTTTGATTTGATTTGGGCTATCGTCAAATCAAACTCAGTCCCAAGGACTATCTTTGATGATGTTTTACCTATGGTGTTTCGCCAGCTTACATATTCATGTCCTTGGTCTGACCAATATTTCTGCCTCGTTCATATATCAGATTATTCCATCTTATTGGAGTATCTTAGTAAGATTGTTGTTGAGCCCATCGATAACATTCTTATCGCCTCCATGTATGAAGAGGATCATTATGAACCTTTGGCAACAATGTTGGAAACTTTTGAGAACCATCTTTGTGTCATCACAAAGTGTGTGTTCTGGATGTTAGAAGTAACCTCTTCTGGTTCACGTGCATTGCTGAAAGATGTCGTCGTGAATCCAAGTAGAGTTTTCCTTTGTTTCCTCGGGAATTATCTCTAGTCGGTCATGCATGTGCGGATTATTCATGGGATGACAAGTTGTTACCTGCATACCTTGAAGAAGTCATTTAGGCACACCAAGCCACTGACTGATTGGATCAAGAATGAGAAGAAGTTGGAAAACTTCGTTACCTTCTTTGTTGTTTCCCAAGAAGGACTCAATTGTGTTTGTTGCATGTTAATCATGTAGGTGCATTTGTCTTTTGACAAATTGCTAATGCATGATTCTTGCAATCTCGCTCATCTTTTTGAGCTTGACATTGTTGTCCGCATCTTGAGAATCTGCAACCTTTCCTCGATGTTAACCATTGCACCTCTCCGTTCGGACATTCTTAGTCTAAACTTTCATCCCAACTAGCCAGAGCTGAATCTCAAGCAGCAACGATGGTTGGTGTTCCTCAAGGATTTTGACATAGGTCCTTTTGTAACTCCGACAAGATTAAGGTTGTGGTTGACACACTTAGTCGGAAGGTCTATCGCCGAAATTCCTGGAATCTTCAAGAACAACCACTCCCCATGAGGATTGTTGTGCGGCTTGTTCTAAAAGTTGCCCCTTATGGAATTTATCTTTCCAAAGCCCAATGTTCACCTCCTCACCTATTAAAGGCTTGTCCTGAGCTTGAAATGGGTATCCATAAGATCAAGAAGAAGTTCTCTCCTCCGATGATCTCGGAGATTCTGAATGTCTCTCGATTGATCCTTCTGATCCTTTCCTTATCCTTTGATAACATAACCATCATGAGAATTCTCTTTTCATGGTGATCTTCAATGTTCTGTTGATCAATTATTCCTTACTTTTGCTTGTACTTGAAATTCTTTCCAACTCACACATTGTGTGAATTTGTCAGTCATCTTAAGGCCATGGACTTTAATCATGTGGCAAACATCTCGTAAGCCAAATGGTTCAAATCTGAAAAGGGTTCTTCCTTTTGTTGTATCAAGACCTCAATATCTATCTATCTTAGCCTTGTGCAAAGCTCATATCCTAATCCTTTCGAAGAACAGTTGTTCACCAACTTGAAACTTCTTCCTTTCCATCTATTACCTTGATGTGTTTCATGCTAGTTAGCTCAAGAGTTGTCTTGCACACTCCTCCCTTGAGTTGACAATGAGTTACTCGATCTTTTGAAGATCCTCGTTCTAGAGTTATTTCCCTCTTCTCTTTGGTGTAGTTTAAGAACAGTCCGATGAGACGTGAAATGTGGAATCATCCCTGAAGTAGGACCAACCTCTTCGAGAAAGTAGATCGTCGTGAGATCGATAAGATCATCCAAGACCAGTGTAGCCTTCTTCTCTGTATCTCTTTTCCTACCCAAGGAATCTCGGGGACGAGATTCTTGTAAGGGGGATAGATTTGTAACGTCCCCAGATTTGCTAATTGATAAATAAAATTTGTTTGTGCATCATGAGCATCATTTGCATCTAATTAAAATGTGCACAAAATTTGAGTTTAAAAATTAAAAGAGAAAACACTTAAGTGGCTAAACCACTTGTTATTTTAAATGTGTTAAAATAATTTCAAAATTTTCAAAATCCAAAGTTGCCAATGGCTTCCTTGTGAAATTCTGAGTCTACTGGTATTTTTGTATAAATTTTATATTTTCAAAAAGGCCCTCAAAAGATTTATTACCCAAACCAGTGGCCTATTTGTGAAGAAGTCCAACAATTATTAAAATCTTCAGGGGGTTTTCCAGAAAATGGCCGTCGTCTTCAACCTTCTCACCCCGAGCCGTGCGCTGTCCTCTGCTCCGCCGTCCGACGCCGCCCCTGCGCCAAGATCCTCGCCGCCGACGCCGAGCCTCCTACTTATCCCTCCGCCGCCGCCTGGAGAAGCCCAGTTCTTCTTCTCCTTCTCCTTTCTTTTTCCCCACTGCCCGAAACCCTAGCTCACGGGTCTCCGGCGATTGTCGCCGTTTCCGGCCACCCCGTCCCTCCACAAGAAGCTCTGGAGGTCCTCCGTCCTCCCCTCTTCCTCCTCGATGAGCTGTGCTTGCCGGAGAGCAAGAAATCAACGAAATCGGGCCGTCTCCTCCAAGTCCGGCCGCCGGCCTCCGCGGACCATCCCGACCGTTCGCCGCCTCCCCGTGCTTCGCTGACCCTGCCACGAGCTCCGTGGTGAGCGCCTGGTCCTCCTGGACCCCTCCATTCTCCCCCTCCCTCTCTGGTTCCTCCTGGCCGCGTGCGCCTCCGTTGACCTCCGCTCCGGCGAGCTCTCTGCCGCCTCCGGTGACCATTTGGTCACAACGCCGCCACCCCTCGGTCGCCCGCGTCCGTGCGCACCCAACGCGCGTAGCCGCGCCTCCTCTCGCGCTCGCAATTGACGAATTAGTGATCGACAGGGAGGATTCCTCCATTGCTGACGTCAGCGCCTCAATTTCTTTTCCTTTTACTGAAATTATTTAATCCTTTTCTATTTTCTGTATTCATTTAATTATGACATGTGGGGTCCCCTGTCAGAATTTTAATGTTTTCCAGAAATGATTTCTTAAATTTAGAAATATTTAGAAAAGTTATTTAATTTCATAGATGTTTTAAATTGATTTGAATTTGTTTAATCTTTGGAAATTCATAACTAATTCATTTTAATTCAGAAAACTATGATTTTTATATCAAAATTTGCAGAAAAATAAGATCTATTTAATTATGTCCAAATCATGCATATTTAAACAACCTTGAACCATGTTCATATTAGAAGCACAAATTACACCCTTTCTTTTAAATATGGAACTTGTCGAATGGCACCTCTCGGGCATTCCAACTCCATTTAAAATGATCTTCCATGTGTAGGATTTACATTTCAATACTTTAACTTGCCATTTCATGCATTGTGCGCATTGCATCGATGCCATGGTTGAATGTTGTTTCCCGTTCCTTTTCCGGTGTTTCGTTTTTCGCGGTAGAATGCGAATCCGAAGTGGAGTTCGACAACACCGAAGGCTTGATGGATCATCGACGACTTACCCAAGCAGGAATCTATGAAGAGTTATTTTGGTTATCTCGATCAAGTGAAGCCGAAGATTTCCAATTGCTATATATCTTGTTATCGAAGAGCAAGGCAAGCATAACCTCTTATCTGCACATATATGGTTTCAAAGTATTTGATTCTTGTATTATGCGTGCGATTCAAATGTGGTTTTGAGTTGAGGTTTAGAGTGTCTTGAGTGTGGCATCGCGAGAGTCTGGTATGCTTAGCCCTGCTTAGATCTTCACTCTGTTCCATCCGGTTGATGAACCAGAGCTGTGAAGGATGACGTGGAATGGTGAGAGATGTGTTTAATATGCTAAAGGCTTGGATGGGAGGCCACATAGGGATTGTGGTGGGTTGTTCCATTCTTGCCGACCTAGGAACTGAGTTCTCGTCTTCGGAACCAAGACTATTCGTGCATCCACACAGGGCTCGGAAACCCCTCGACTCCAACTTGCCTAGCCTACTACGTGAAGCCACTAGTTCGAGTGTTCCATTTGTGTGTGCGGTAAAATGAGTTGAGGAAATTAGGGCTCGGGTCAGGAGAGTGTGACTCTCTGATCTTGACCCTGGCAACCCGCACTAGGGATCGCTGAGATGGCGGTCTGACCTACTGCTGTGGCTCATGGACATAGGCGAAGCTTGGGAAAGGTCGTGGCCAACCCTTCTGCCGGCACTCCCCGGAAGAGTGCTAATACGTTGGCGCATCGGTTGGTTGGCGTGTGTGGGTAGTTACACCCCCTGCAGGGTAAATCTTTTCGGAAAGTCGTGTCCACGGTTATGGACGACTTGGTACCTTATGTCTGATGATCATAGATAACAAGAATCTAATTATAAAACTTGCCAACTAAGGGAGGATCGCTTCCTCGGGTTGAGCGAGGGGGTGATTCTGGTGGGTGGTACAACTCATGATGATCTGGTGGAGATTGAAGATGTGGATGAAGCTTGCGTTTCACTCTCTTACCCCTTTTTAAAAGTCTACTGATGCGAGATTCTCTCCTTCCTCGATTTGAAAACAAAGATGGCTTTATGCAAAAGACATTCATGAATACTCTCTGAACGAGCAGATGTGTAGCAGGTTAAATAAGTCTTGTTGACTACCTCCTGTACTCAGCCTTGCACAATTATTTGGACATGTGTGTTTTCTGGACATCGACATCGACGAGTAGGTTGGGGTTCCCAGACGGCAGCCTGGAATCTTTGGACTGGGACGTCGCCGTTATGCTTTGGCCTCTTAGGCCTTTTGTCGGTTTTGCTATGTCTAATAGCATAATTTGCCTTCCGTTGAATTGGTGATTGAAAGGTCAGTGACCATATTTTCGTGATATTTGCTTCTTCGCTCTGTTAAGAGCTTAATATATTGTTTCTTGTGTTGTAGGGTCTCTGTTGTGTTACCGATTTTCAACTGTTGGCTTCTGAGATCTATGTTAGGCTTATCTCAGATTAAGGTCTCGGATTTGTCTAGCGTGGCTCTTGGGGGTGCTACAGGTTTTGGTATCAGAGCAGGACCGTCTGTAGGAAAACCTTTCTACTAGTCGATGTTGAGTCTAGTTGTTGTGAAAACTATTTGAAAGCTAAAACTATTTGCAAAACTCTGAGTAGGCCTCTTTTTACTCCTTATCTGGTATCTCTCTAATTCTGGGTCATCTTACCTTGTTTTGGTTGAAAACATTTGCTCTCTCGTTCTCTCGGTCATTCAAAATATAGGTGCACCAAGTGCAGGTCGTTTCTCAGCCAAGTTGACCTAGTGTTAAGTTTTCTGGAGTCTCGTGTGTTCCTTGATCCGTCTCCCTCTCATTTGTAATGAGAGATTCCTTTTCCTCTTTCATCACCCCGGTCTCTGTTGTTTTACCGATTTTCAACTGTTGGCTTCTGAGATCTATGTTAGGCTTATCTCAGATTAAGGTCTCGGATTTGTCTAGCGTGGCTCTTGGGGGTGCTACACCAACTGGATGGCCCATTTGGCTACCCGGCCGCTAGCGTCCTTGCAACCGATGATCTCAGCGAGAGGAGCTTCGCATACCACGGTGATCGGGTGTTCTTGAAAGTAGTGCTTGAGCTTGGTCACTGCCATGTACACCCCATATGTCATCTTCTGGTAGTGCGGGTAGTTCTGCTTGGACTCCGAGCTCACCTCACTGAGGTAATACACCGGCCTCTGTATCAGCTTGCCCCCTTCTTCCCTTTCTACCACCATTGCCACACTGACTACTCGGTTGGTTGCGGCAATATACAACACCATAGGATCCTTAGGTAACGAGGATGCCAACACAGGTGCTGTTGAGAGCATCCTCTTCAAATCATTGAACGCCGCATCAGCCTGCGGGGTCCAAACAAATGTTTTGCTCTTCTTCATCAGCTGATACAGAGGCAATTCCTTCTCCCCAAGTCGGCTCACAAACCGACTTAGGGATGCAAGACACCCGGTAAACTTCTGTACATCCTTGGGGCGCACAGGCAACTTCATGCTCTCGATAGCACGAATTTTACCCGGGTTGACCTCGATTCCCCGGCTTGAGATGAGGAAACCGAGTAACTTCCCTGCCGGAACACCAAATGTGCACTTATCTGGATTCAACTTCATCCGGAATCTTCTTAAGTTCTTAAATGTTTCCCTCAGATCATCTATTAGTGAGGCTTTTTCTTTTGTTTTCTTGACTATGTCATCGACATAGACCTCGGCATTTCGGCCTATCTGGTCATGCAAGCATTTCTGCATGCATCTCTGGTATGTAGCACCAGCATTCCTCAAACCGAAAGTCATGACACGATAGCAATAAGGCCCATAAGGGGTAATGAAAGCAGTTTTCAATTGATCATCCGGATTCAACGGTATCTGGTGAAAACCAGAATAAGCATCTACGAAAGTCAAAAGTTCACTCCCGGCAGTGGAGTCTATTACTTGATCTATCCGGGGCAGCGGGAAGGGGTCCTTCGGGCATGCTTTGTTGAGGTTGGTGAAGTCGATGCACATGCGCCACACCTTAAGCAGGAGGGGATCATCCTTCTTCTTCTTCTCCACCAGGACCGGATTCGAAATCCAATCCGGGTGCAGCACCTCCATTATGAATCCAGCCGCCAGCAGTATAGCCAGATGCTCCATGACAGCAGCTCTTCTCTCATCCGAGAGGCGCCTAGTTGGTTGCTTCACCGGCTTCGCATCCGGTCTAACAAATAGAGAGTGCTCAGCCAACTCCCTCGGGACGCCTTGCAGATCGTCACTCGACCACGCAAAAGCATCCCGATTCTCACGGAGGAAGTCGACGAGCTCGCCTTCCTATTTGCTGTCCAGGTTGCTGCCAATGATAACTTGGCGCTCCGGGTTGCTAGGGTCCACACACACCTTCTTGGTCTCCTTGGGGGGCTGAAATGACGCACCCTGATCCGGGTTCACCATCCC
This sequence comes from Poa annua, assembly GCA_026929855.1. Classification (NCBI taxonomy): domain Eukaryota; kingdom Viridiplantae; phylum Streptophyta; class Magnoliopsida; order Poales; family Poaceae; genus Poa; species Poa annua. The sequence goes on along the minus strand of CM049431.1, from coordinate 67,801,322 downwards.
GGGCATTCCGAGTTGGGAGGTCTTGGCCATCGCCACCACATGCTGGATTCTCTTCTTTTCTTCCGCGATCACCAGGGATTCAGCCAAGCATGACCCCGCCGAGGCACATTCCATGGAGCGCTTGTGGTCTCCCGAGATGGTGATTACGCTGTTAGGTCCCGGTATCTTCATCTTGAGGTAGCCCACGTGAGTCGAGATCATGAACTTGGCGAGGGCCGGTCTGCCGATCAGGGCGTGATACGGGCTCTCGAGGTCCACGACCTCGAACTCCAAGCTCTCGGTTCGGCAGTTCTCCCGAGTTCCGAATAGCACCTCCACCCAGATCTTTCCCATGGGCGAGCAGGAGACTACGGGCACAATGCCGTGGAAGGTTGTCTCGGTAGGCAGCAGGGTGTTCATAGACACTCCCAGCTTCAGCATTGTGTCCTTGTACATGATGTTAATGACACTGCCATTGTCAATCAGAACCCGGCTGAAGCGGACGTTGAGGTTGGGTCCGACAAAAGTTGGGTCCACCACCAAGGCATACGCACCCGGTTTAGGCATAACCCGGGGGTGATCCTTCCGGCTCCATGTGATCTCCATCTCGGACCAGTGCAAGAACTTGGGCACTGCCGGGATCACAACATTCACCTCCAGGGCACGCTGCCGCACACTCTTTCGGTCAGTGGGTTCGGTTACGAAGACCACATAGCTTTGATGTGCCTCCCGGTAGTTGCTCTGCTGGTGTCCGGCTTGGTTACCGTTGTCGTTCCGGGTATGCACCACATTCACTGGCCGAGGTGGGGGTCCTCTCGGAGGAGGGGGAAGTCGGACAGCGTTGGCCCCCGATGTCGGAGGAGGAGGTCTCGGGATATTGGGCCGAGATGCCAGAGCACTCTGCCGAATAGCTCCCGAGCTGCCCTCCTGCAACGTGCCCTGATACCAGCTGCACTGCCGAGTAGAATGGTTTGCGGGCTTGTTGGCCTCCAGAGTGTGGTAGCAGCATGGCTTGTTCAGCATTTCCTCATATGTCAGGGGCTTCTTTTGTTCCACCCAGGTCTTTTGCACCTCCTGACTCTGACCCCAAGCCGGGCCACTTGTCTTTTGACGCTGGCTGTGGCCGGCATCCTCCTGCTCCCGGGTCACTGCTGCGACATGCTGCGCGGCATGGTGGTACTCGGGCTGATTCCTCTTGTGGCCGAACTCCTGACGATCATGGCTTCTGCTCGGTCCTGAACGCTGAGGTCCCGCATTCCTCCTGTTGGAGTCACCGACATCCACCAGGGGTTGCATGGGATCTCCAAGCGTATAGGTATCGGCGATGCACATGGTTTCTGCCAAGGTTGTTGGCATCTTTCTCTGCAACTTCTGCCACAGCATAGAGCCATGCCGGCATCCTTGCGCAAACCAGGAGATGGCCTGTGCCTCCACCACTCCCTCGCAAGAGTTGCGAATATTGCTCCACCGGGTAAGGTACTCCCGGTCTGTCTCATTGCTCCTCTGCCTACAGATAGCGAGCTGCTGAGGCCTGTTGGGCCTTTTGTACGTGCTGGTGAAGTTGCTGATGAATGCCTCTTCAAAGTCTAACCAGCAGTCTATACTGCCAGTTCTCAGATTGTTCAACCAGATCCGGGCTGGTCCTTCCAACATCTGCGGTACATAGCGTACTGCCCATCGTCTGTTTCCACCGGCTATGCTTACTACGGTTACATAGTCGGTGAGCCAGTCTTCCGGCTTCTTGCTGCCGTCATAGGTCTTGGCACCTCGGTTGAGCTGAAAGTTCCGAACAGGAGGTTCCCGCATGATCCGAGGTCCGAAGCAGGCAGGTCCCGGAGGTCCTTGCTCTTCCACCAACTCGGATTGATGAATCTGGTCGAGCCGGAATCTGGCATCTGCCGGGTTCAGCTGCCTGGTTCCTATCCGAGATCCCAAAGGGTTCTCGTCTGGCTGATATCCGAGCTGCTGCAACCTCGAGTTGCCATCGTTGAGCCTGTCTTGTGCAGGGACCAGGGCCTGCTGGGGAATGGAGGCGACCTCCCGCTGTGGGTTTCCCTGAACATGAGGAGGGATCCGGGGTGGATTACCATGGCCAGCCGGGTTATTGTTTCCTACACCCAGGTTACCATCCCCACGGGTACTTCCCGCCTGCCCCGAGTTACGCTGTCCGGCTTGCCCGGCTTGCTGGATACCGGCGAAGGCCGGATCATAGGTCTGTAGCTGCTTGTTCTTCCCGGAACCTCGACTCCGACTCCGGCTCTTGCTCTTGCTCTTGCTTCTGCTCGGATGCGGGGAAGAGGCCTCCCCATCCGATTTCTGGCTATTGGGTCTGGCGGAGTGCACCTGGGACCCTGCCCCGGGGTTCTTCTTCTTGAAGGCCAGATTCTGACGGTTGGCCTCAATCACCAACTCGTTTACCCGCTCCTGCTGCTTGCGCAGAGCCTCACTGGATAACCCTACCAACTCGGCCATGGCAGCTTCGGCGGCCCTAAGGGTTTTCGCCGGTGAGCTGTACACCGGCTTCCCTGCTGAAATCCGACTTCCTGTGTGACTGGTGGTGGCTCCACCAGCTAGCTCCTCATTCACCATTCTTCCTTTCTTGCGCAGATCTGCAATGCGCTTCTCCCGAGAGTCTATCTTAGGGAATCCGTGAGCTGCATTGTATTCCCGGAGGCTAGCATTGAGCTCGTGACGGATCTCGGCGATCTCCTGCGCTTCGGCGAGTAGCAACCTCCGCTGCTCCTCCAACTCAGCCGAGGTGGCCTGGGTATGCGCTTCAGCAGCCACAGGTACAGCCAACTTGGCCACGAGTCCCGAGAGGGGATCCGGACGACGTCGCGGCTGGGATGACTGCGGATCACCATCTCGGGCCGCAGGTATTTCCTGCGGGGGCTTGGCCAAACGGGGGTGGCCGTCAGTATCGCCGTCAGCGTCCTGGTACTCCTCCTCAGTTGCCCCGACCATCATTACTGCGGCGGAACTCGGGGGACGACCGGCACGCATACCCCGAGCAGCGCATAGCATGGGCGGGTCCTCAGCTTCCAGAACCATGTCCGGGTAGCTACAGACAACCTCGGTGGCCACGTAGGTGGTGAAACCACCAAAGTCAATGAGACATCCGTTCACCGGAAACGGCCTGTTCCGGAAGCATCCTGCGTTGTCGCAGACGAAGTCCATCTCCCCTAGCCTTACGACCAGGCCAGAGAGAACCTGAACGTCGAAATGAACGGGGGAGCCCGTCCGGATGTGTACACCAGCCAACGCCTCTGTCAGCCCCACAGTGGGCGCCAACTGTCGTGGTGGTGTCACGGCAGATGCCATAGGATGGCTAATTTGTGGGGCCGATGGACGTTGGTGGATCCGGGGAGGGATAGCGAGCTGAAGAGCTCACACGGGGAGGATCCCGGTAAAACCGAGATCTCCCAAGAACAAGAAATAAGAACAAAGTACGAGGAGGAAGATCTAACAAACAGGAACAAATGCACGAAGGCACACAACACACACACGATATACCCAGGTTCAGGGCCCTCGTGAGGAGGTAACACCCCTACTCCTGCCTTTCCTCTCTATATATTTGTGGTACAAGAACTACAACTTGCCACTAGATCTCTCAAAGGGAGGAGTACAAAGAACTAGATGAACTCAAGGTGAGAAGGAGTAAATGCTCAGAGAGTAAATGTGACTATAGCTTTGGCTCTGAAGTTGGTCTCTTGCTCTCAGGAGCAGTTATGGCGCCTTTTATAGAGCTCCGGCCAGGAGGGCCGGAAACCCTAAATCGGCTTGGCCCCACCGGACAGGCCTAGCCGGCATGCCGTCACCGGCTAGTGCGACCTAGTCGCCGGGCTATCCGGCGTAGCCCCTTCGTCATCATCTCGATAAGGACGGCAGGCGCCGTCCTGCATCATCATTGTCCCCTTGTCAGAGACAAGACATGTCTTTGCCCATCCCGGATAGCCTTTTCCGGATTGCCGGGCTAGGCATGTCAGGTCTTGTCGTACCACGATCGTACCGGCTGACGCGCTCCCGTGTCAGGCGGGAAGTGACCATGCTTCCGCGTCAGGCGGGAGGTGACCATGCTTTCGTGCCAGGCGGAATGGTACTTCCCCCCGCAATAGACGGGAAAGCCTGCTACGGACCGTTGACGGCCTACCGGAAGCCGTCACGCCGGCTACCTCCTCGCTTGCCACTGTGAGCCTCTTCTGCATAAGATCAAGACCGAGACACACATTCCGGTTAGTACCCACCGGACAACCTATCCGGTAAAACCGAGTACACCTCCTTCCGGGAGTCTCCTCGGAGTCCTAGATCCGGGATCCTTTTCGGAGGCGTCCGAGCTCATCCCAGGATGAGTAACTCTAGGCCTAGCCTCCCGAAGATGTCTTAGCCTATCAGCAAAGACATCTTCGAGAAGCTAGTTCTTAGAGGAACCACCCGCTCATGTTTGTGCTGCGATTGTGAGGGCCGGGGGTGTCTATTTATAGCTGCAAGACCTGACCCTTGCGCCTGCCAGGAGGCACTCTGTCCTCTACCAGCGCTCAAGGGTCAAGCTGCCCTTTCAGTACAGCAGGAGGTGTCCCTTGCTCTCGCCAAAGGTCAGGTACTGTTGGCACCTTACTGAATTATACCGGGATCTGCCCCTACCCAGGGGGCAGCCCCCCGACATAAGTGGTACATTTATCGATGGTTTGGTGATGTTTTGTGATGTTTTGTCCATATATAATGTTGTTTTGTGCTGTTTTGGCTATATATAATGCTATTTTGGCTAATATAATGCTGTTTTGGTCATATAATGCTTTTTTGTGCTGTTTTGGTCATATAATGTTGTTTTGTCGATATATAATGCTGTTTTGTCCATATAAAATGTTGTTTTGTTCTGTTTTGTCCATACATATAGCTGTTATATGCTGTTTTGTCCATATATATTGCTGGTTTGTGCTGTTTTGGACATATATAATGCTGTTTTGGTCATATAATGCTATTTTGTGCTGTTTTGGTCATATAATGTTGTTTATTGCTGTTTTCATTCATATATATTGCTGATAATGTATATTGTTGTTTGTAGATGAGCACAAGTCCAAGTAGTGATGAAAGCGACAACAATGATGACATTGAGTCCGCACTTATGGATTCAAGAAAGCGTCATCGGCGACGGAATACACAAATGATGTATCATGTTCTTTCACACTCCGAGAAGCATCTTATGAAGAAAAAGAGAATAGAGCCAAGATATACCGGACAACAATGGGTATTTGATACCTTGGGCAACTCGAAGGATTGCTATGACATGTTCAGAATGCATAGGCCATGTTTTGATTCTTTGCATGACACTTTGGTTGAAAAATATGGCCTAGAGGTGTCAAGCCGTATGTGTTCCGAGGAGGCACTTGAAATTTTTTTATGGACTCTTGGTAGTCCACAATCGGTGTCTCAAGTTCATAACCGATTCAAGAGATCCAAGGAGACAATTAATAGAAAGTTTGCGGAGGTGCTCTATTGTGTGAATTTATTAGCAGGAGATATCATCAAGCCTATTGATCCATTGTTCCCAACGGTGCATGAGAGGCTACAAGACTCTAGATTTACACCTCATTTCAATGGTGCCATTGGTGCAATTGATGGGACACGCTTACCAGTTATTGTGCCGGCTGCTCATATGATCAACCATGTTGGTCGCCTTGGATATTCCACACAGAATGTCATGGCTGTTTGTGACTTTGACTTGCGGTTCACCTCTATAGTTGCAGGATGGCCTGGTTCAGTGCATGACACAAGGATATTCAAAGATTCATTGCTTAAGTTTGAAGCAAATTTTCCTCATCCTCCTCCAGGTATATGTTATGCTTGCGCACTATTTTTGGTGTCATATATGCTATCATTAACTTGTGTTTCATTCAGGAAGATACTATCTAGTTGATTCAGGTTATCCCAATCAAGAAGGTTATCTTTCCCCGTATACAGGAACCAAGTATCATCTACTTGAGTTCAGACTAGCAGGGGGACCTACTGGGAAGCAAGAAATATTCAACCATGCTCATTCTTCTTTAAGGAATGCTATTGAGAGAGCATTTGGGGTATTGAAGCAGAAATGGCGCATCTTGCATGGTATATCGAGTTACCCGTTAGAGAAGCTGACAGAGATTATCATTGCATGTATGGAACTCCATAACTTCATTCGCGATAGCCATTTGTTTGATCTAGACTTCTATCGATGTGATAGTGATGAGAACTATATGCCTCCGGGGCATGTTGTTTCCACACAAGGAGGGGACAATAGCAATGATTTGGGAGACGACCATGTTAGCATGAGCCACATTCTTGACAACATAGCTAATGCTTTGTTCGCATCAAGAGGAGGTGATATGTAGTATTGTAGATATGTCAAACTCGTAATTCTTTTGGGTTCATACGGAGAAGCCTTGTATTATTGTAAATATGCCCTCGTAGTTCTTTTGGGTCCATATGGAGAAGCCCCGTAATATTGTAGATATACCAAGCTTGTAGTTCCTCATAGTTATTTTGGGTTCATATGAAGGGGCATTGTAATATATATGTTCGACAACCTGGTAAGGTGTTTTCGGTATATGTGATGTTTTCTGGTTTTCGATATATGTACTGCTCCATCTTTAGATAAATACATGCGTCAATTAGAGAAAAAAAAATATTGAGATAATTTAGCGGTTAAACACCGTAATTATGAATAATATAAGTCAACAATGACTATTTCACTTTAAATCTGCACTTATGTAACATCTTCGGTATTCAGGGGCATTCTAGACAATTCACCAATAAATCTAATAGCAACCGCTGTCAACAGCACTTTTACCAAATATCAAATCTCTGTTTCCAACAACAGCTTTCCCACAGCTCAACAGCTACAACTGCTTCTCAAAAGCTGCAGCCCAAATAAATAGACCCTTAGTGTGTAGATACATGCTCTTTTTGACAAAGTCAAGACATTCTTTGTTGGACAGAGAGAGTACTTTTGTTTCAAAACTATGTTCTAATAATGTAGAGATTGATATTGATGAAAGTGAAAACGTGAAGTTAGAGTTGAATGAAGTGTCTACTGCATATGCATGCATGGTGACCAGTGGCTGGGCTGGCTAACGTAGATGTAAATTGGAATTTGCGTTGGCTGAGAACATTTTTTAGAGAGTATGACAAAGCCATATCTTATCTTTATAGAACGGAGCATCCAATTACAAGTTCTGAATCCGTTGCACACAACTTCATCAGAAAACACCACAACACCACACACTCCAAACCTAAAGTCTACTCTCTCGCGGCATCAAACACACCTACACCTAGCGCTGTGCATAACCGAACCGAAATAAAAAACCGAACTAAAAATAACCTAACCGCAATCAAATTTGTGATTTTTCATGGTTAGTGGTTAGGTTACAGTTAGCAAAATTACGAACCATATTGCATTCGGTTATTCGGTTTATAACCGAAAAACCATTGGTTTAACCGAAATAACCGGAAGGGACAAAGGCAGCAAAGAATTGCATCCTGGACAGAAGTCCAACTTCAAGTAAACTAGTATATATACGATGTAAGGTAGAATATTAGGAAAAGAGCAGAATGACCCTACCGGTTATTAAGTGTAAACGGATGCTATTGAGGCTTATGTGTTGAGCTCAAGTCCCACACTTACACTTTTCTTTTACAATGGTCGAAATTTTACTATTTTCTATCTCTTATATTTTTCTACAAGTCAAATTGGATCATATAAAATTTAAAATTTAAATATCTGACACAGAAGTTATTTGTTATTCTAAAATTGGTGTCAACTTTGATTAGTATGGTTATTACCGAAACCGAACCGAAATTAAATGGTTATTACCGAAACCTAATCGTATTCTCGTATAAAACTGAATTTACCGAAGTATCAAAACCGTATTTACCGTATAATCATATAAACCGAACTGAATTAACCATTTAACCGAGCGCGCAGCCGGACCTACACCTCTCCCCACCCTCACTCCCTCCCCGTTGGCTGAGAACTAATTAGGCGACACAAACGTATGGTACCTTACCTGACAGCTCGGTGCGCCTGAGCATCCATCTACGGTGGACTCGGGTAGATTAACCATGGCTCTCGTCCTTGCTAAAAAAGAATTGCTCGTGGGGTTGGTCGGGTACGTTTTAGGCCTGTAGAGTTCAGTTAACAGCATTCTTGATCGAAACTCCAACAGTTTCTCGACCGAATCAGCCCAGACAGTATCAGGATCTTCTGCAATTCTTTATCGCATTCTATCGCGCGGACCTTTTTCTGCAGTGAATCAAATGAGACGGAAGCGTTCACTTCGACACTGTGTTTTATTTTAGGTTCCGTGATCGGCCACCCCTTCTTAGTTTTGTTTTCAGCTTCTGCGCGAGAAAGTTCAGGCCCCGGCCGCCCGCATGCTTTTTTTTCATCTTTGTGCGCTCCATTCTGAATTGGGCATCGTTAAGGAGCAAAGATTCTGCATTGGGCATTGATATCAGACCAGAAATTCCACCGGCCGCACCAGATTCGAAAGAAGCGGGCGATTGGTCTTCTTCTCCATGTGGTCGCCGCCGGCCGCGTGAGGTGATCGAGCTAATGGAAATTGACTGGAGGTCTAGTCGACGGTACTACCGAGTAGCGACTAGAGAGTCTCGGCCGGCTGTTCGTCGTCGGCCAGTGCCCAACAAATAATTTGAGTTCGCAGTCCACCCGTCCATACGCCCCATGCCTCCTACCTGGCGACCTGACCGGTCGAGTTATCTTATCATGCATGATGACTCAGCTCCAGATAGATGATTGGAGACCGCTTGGCTTCTTCTGTTCTTCCCTCTGGTTTGCAGACGAGTATGGGATCAATGCCATCTCTGTCTCGAAGGGGAGGATACCACGGACACATTCTGATGCAATGCGTGGTACGCATGCCGGCAGAAGATGCAACTGAACTTCACTATACCTGATCCCGCGGACAGATTGGAGAGCTGGTGGCTGCGTGAGAGGACTGCCGTGGACAAGAAGAGCAAGCACAGGTTTAATACAGTACTTGGGTCACGCTGATCTGCTAGCGCCTTTGGAAGCAGCGGAGTGCAGGGTTTTTGAAAACATCGCAGAATCTACAGTGAGGATGTGCTTGCCGCCTTGGTACTGAAAAACAGAAAGCTATGATAGGAGTAGAGTGGTCTTCTATTTACTTTTTGTGGGGTGTCACTGTTCGATATTAGTTTCAATATCTTTCTGAACAGTTCTTGTAAAAATAACAGCCTACCTTCTATAAAACTAAGCTGCGTAAGTGAGTACTCTCGAAAATAGTTCTTGTTTCCGCATGTGCCTTTCTTGAAAGATCTTCTCGTGCCGTTTTGAAACTAATGATTATATATGTCTTTGAAGTGCTGATAGCGCGCTCTTACTCCAGCCGTTCTGAATTAATTGACTCAGATTTAGTGAAAGTTGTACTAAATCTGAGTCGATTAATTCAGAACGGAGAGAGTACTTCTTAACTACGACAACCATATACAAGTAGAATAGGTGACATGTGATACAGTCAGCGATGTTCACGGTTGGCCTAATAAACAAGCTTATAGAATGAGACGAAGGTTAGTGTTAGTGTAATGTAAATATGTATATATGTCGGTTGGTTGTGCAGTGGGGAGCTTTCGATCTTGCATGTCGTCCTTGTTAAACTTAATCGCTCGTGGGGTTGGTTGGGTCCGGTAAATTTGATCTAAACTTCAGAGGGCTGGCACTGAGCTGTTGCTGAGGCCTTGGCCCATAGTAGGATACAGTGTGGATATCAGCACCGCTGTCGGCCCTGGTTGGTTGAACCCGAAAGGATTAAGTATAGTTTTCACCTTGAAATCTGATGATTTGGCTACTTTTCACCCTGATCTTTAAATTTGGAAAATCTGCACCCTGAAGTATACGAAACCGGACATTGTCCACCCTGGGCTGTTTTGCACCGATTTGAGTGGTTTTGAGAGATGACGTGGCGCTGACGTGGCTAACCGAACCGTTAGACTTAACGTGGGCCCACCTGTCAGTGTCTATCCGAACCGTTTTCTTACATATTTGCCTCTGAATTAAATGTGTTGGAGCGTGGGTCCCAGTTTTCAGTGGATGTGCGCAGTTTTCTTGCACATTTCCCCTTGCATTAAGTGCTCTGGACAGATGGGTACCTCACTTGAGGCATTAAATCGCGTTGACTAGCCGTAACGATCTCTCGATCAGTCACGATGAACCCTAGGTTCCGCTCGATCCCCTTCCCCTCTCAATCTCTCCCTCTCCCCCGCTCCCACGACAAACCCTAGGCCGCGACGAGCTCCTCCCAGTCCGCTGACCCCGATGGCCGCGTCGACCTCTGTCCAGTCCTGTGACTGCCGCCCGGCCCCGTTCATCCCTCTTGTCGGCTGCCCCGACTGCAGGAAGGAGGTGCAGCGGCGCCGCTCGAACACAGTCGAGCATGAAGGATGGATCTTTTACCAATGTAGGACGCATAAGGTATGTGCTCAATCGCATGTGGTACACCTTTGAAGCGGGTAATTTCTTTACGAAAGGGGGAATTTTACTTGAAGCATTCTTCTTTATTGATAAACATAGGGGGTGCAATTTCTGGCATTGGGAGCTGCAGTACGTGATCTATTTGATTGTAGCTGGTTACATCATGAAAACAGCTGAAGCAGAAACATTTGGATGGGATGAGGAAAGGAGGGAACATCTAGAGCTCAAGAAGAAGCAAGCTGATGAGAGGAGGGGCCAAGTGGTGCAGGATGAGAGTTTGAGGAAGAGCATTGTGTCGGTGGGGGAGCAACTTACAGAAGCAGCTGTTCTTCTAAAGCTTGTTGTAGCTCTTATGGTTGTGGGATGTCTGCTGCTTGTCCAGAAGAACTGAAGCGTGCAGTATGTTTATAAGATGTGGTAGTTTGAGTCAGCTTAGTATGTATGTTGGAAGATGTAGTATGTCTATCGGTTGTAGTAGTTGGAAGGTGTTGTATTGTGTCTGAACCTGGAAGTAATGAAACCTATACTGGCATGTACTGACGCTTTTGTTTGTGTAATGGACCTGTGAGAGTTGAATATGTATCTGTTGTTGTTTGTGTTTCATTGCAAAGTACATCTCTAGCATATGATAGAACTAACACATATACTGTAGATATATTATTCTGAACAATGTAAAAACACAATGTTGAAGGAAGGTTTCATTTTACATTGATAGAACTAGCACATATACTTGTGCTTCTCATATTACAAAAAACAGTTTCAGTAGACAAATGCCTACGTCCTTTGCAGATCTTTAGCAGCTCTGTATGCAGCAAGACTGGAAGTGGTATGCTTAGGAGCAGCATCAGGCTTGTACTTAGAGAAGATCTTCTGGTTGGAAGTGTCACTTGGTCTGGGTGTCACAACTGGCTGCTGACATAGGTTTACTATTTTCCTGTTGTCCAGTTGGCTGGGCTGGGAGCTTGGCTGGGAGCTTGACTTTCTTCTTGGCTGGGAACTTGGCTTTTTCTTTGGCTAAGGACCAGGCTTGCTGATTGTGTTGGTGCCTTGCTATGTTATTGCCTTTGTGATTAGCTGGATAGCTTGTTGTGAGTCTCTCCCAGGTATCTTCAGTCCTGTAGGCCTTGTTGTTAATGCCTTTGCAACTGCCTCTTCATGCACAGAACATTCTTTCCTTTCCTTTCTCTTGCAGCATCATCATTTTCCTGTATCAGGTGCAACAATTGTGTAAGTTTAGTGAAAAAATAGTAAGTAGATAAACCTTTATGTTATCCAGTTCAATTGTACTTAGCTCTTTTGTTAGTTTCCATCTCAATTCTTGTTGTTGTTGCCTTTTTTTCTTGGTTCTATCTCTGACAATGTGTGCATTGCCATGGTGCTTGGCAACAGGATTGTTGGTGCAGCTGGACATATTGTGTCCCTTTCTCTTGCAGTTACTGCAAGTGATTTTTTGACCAACTCTGCTTAACTTTGAGCCCTTGGGTCCTTCATCTGGTGCTCTTCTCCTTTCAGTTTTGGGTCTTCCAGGCAGTTTAATAAAACTAGGGGGGTTTGGTTTAGGTTGTTCAGCTGTTGGCCAGCTCTCTTCACCCTCCATTGGCTCCAAGCAATGGTCGTATATCTTATTGTAAACCCTAATCGAATAGCAGTCAACAATGAAGTCACCAAATTGTCTTGAAGAAGCATAAATTGCACTGATTGCATGACAGCATGGGAGTCCAGACAGTTGGAAATATCTGCAAGTACATGTTCGTTTCTCCAAATTGATAGTGAACCTATACTTATGATACTCCTGCACCTCAAACCCATCTTTTTCATTCTAGAGCACCTCAACGTTTGTAGACCTGGTGATGTTCATTTTGAGTTTTTTGAATATGTTTGGACAGATAGTCCCTTTCCATTTTGCTGACTTGGCCATGTTTTGTTAAACCCTGACAATCATCTTGCGCCTAATCCATTCTAGCATGGACACAACATGCAAGTACCTTGACTCTATTATGTAGTTGTTGAAGCACTCACACATGTTATTGTCCACAGAGTCACAATTTTATCCAATTTCCATGAATGCCCTGCTCTAGTGCTGTGGATCAGTGTTCATCATATCATTAGCTCCATCCACAGTGAACATTGAAGGGGATCGTAGGCAGAAAACAAAAAAAATTCCTAGCAACCATATCCTTTAAACATGCCAAGATCTATTCTATGCAGATATAGTAGTACGAACGAAGATCGGAATACATACCCTTGTATACCGAAAGCGGTATTAAGTTCCCGCACGAACGTTGCCGATGAAGACCGACGAAGCCGACCTCAAGGTCGTGAAGAGGAAGCAGACCTCCCAGCACCGCTAGCGCCGCACCTCGCAGGGCGTTACACACGTACGGTGGAGACGACGACCTCCAAAACTCCAGTCCAGGACGAGCAGCGGAAGACTTGGACCGAAACACCAGCAACGCGGCAGCGGGCTATGGTGGAGAGACCCCCCTCTCAACTCGATGCAACTCCGATAAAGGGAATCACGAAATCGAGAGAGAATTGGGGAATTAATTGGTTGAATTAAAAGGCCAGGGGTGCCCCTTCTTATATAGACTCCCGGGGGGGGGGGGGGGAGCCAACTTGCCAGCCAGGCAATGTGGGACTATCCCCCATTGCCTGGTGCGGCATGGCTGCATGGTGGGCCCCTTTTGGCCCACCTAGGCCGGCCATCATGCCCCCACCGAATTCCCCTAGGGAATTTTTCCCCTCTTGGGCCTTCTTTCGACCAGAAGGACCATTTAGGGAAATCAGCTTAAATAAATTCGAAAATAAATATATAAATCATATTCAAACATTGATTACACTAATTAATATCAAACATATTATATATAATTTATTCTAGCTCCGAAAACTATTTCCTCGCTGCCTAATCTCCATCAGACCTCTCCCGGGACGTTCCCGGTGATCTCTTTCCTTTCCGGTTGTCTTGTCGAAACCCCTTAAGTGTGTTACCCTAGCGGTTCGATATAATAACACGTATGATCGAGACTCCTCTCTGATCAACGACTAACTCGTAGGCCTGGACCATATGAATTAATCCCTGTGATATAACGAATGACTTTCATCTATTAAACCTGAACGTAAAGTCTTAAACCTTTTGCCATGGCGATACTTAGCGTGTCCGAGAATCGTTCATAGATATCTCCATATCTAGCTGACCTCGTTACCGACAATGCTATTTTCTACTCGTCTATGATTTCATGTCTCCGTGACCTAGTCATATGCTTGCAAGCTCATTAGACATAATCTCACCGAGTGGGACCTAGAGTATCTGCCCTGCTATGCGGATTGGCAAATCCCACTCTTGACCCCTCGTCTCAACTACTCCCTTCCGATACCCAAAAGTATCACCGTTATTGTCATACTATATAAGATACGACGTTTGGTGCGATCAAAGTATCTTCCAGGAATAACAATAAGAGTTGATCTCACGGTCAAAGGTGTAATGACTACGTCCTACAAATATGGGTATGTCCATCACATCGTTGTACCAGCGATATGACTTCCATTGCCGACCGGCACCATGCTCTATGATCGGGAAACCTACCCGTATTAATTTTACCGCTTAATACGGTTATAGCATGACACAAAAACATATTATGAACAAACGAGATATGATAAAGAAATACACTTTATTAATTGCCTCTAGGGCGTATCTCCTTCAGTCTCCCACTTGCAATAGAGTACAAATTAATCTAGATTACAACTTGGTAAAAACTTAACACCCATAGCTACTTGGTGTGTTTCATGCTTGTCAAGCGGAAGAGGCTTTGTCAGGGGATCTGCCACATTCAGATCCATATGCACTTTGTAAATCTTCACATCGCCTCCTTGTACGTGCTGTCGTATCACATGGAAGCGTCGTAGAATGTGTTTGGCGGTGGAGTGAGACCTTGGCTCCTTGGCGTTAGCAATGACACCCTTATTGCCGCAGAAGAGGATCACGGGGTCTTGCACGCTTGGGAACACTCCAAGTTCAATGATGAACTTCCTCAGCCATACAACTTAATTCGCGGCTTCGCAAGCAGCAATGTACTCCGACTCCAGTGTAGACTGCGCGACGATGGGTTGCTTCCCACTTCTCCAGCACATGACGCCTCCATTCACCTTGAACACATAACCTGTTTGTGACTTTGAGTCATCAGGGTCTGAGCAGAAACTTGCATCAACGTAGCCTATTACGCCAAGTTCTTCATCGCAGCCACCATAGACAAGGATCATTTCCTTTGTCTTATTGAGATACTTAAGAATGCTCTTAACAGCAATCCAATGCGCCATTCCTGGATTACTCTGGAAACGGCTTGTCAAACTTAGAGCCAATGCCACATCAGGTCTAGTACTTAACATTGCATACATAATCGATCCTATGGCTGAAGCATAAGGATGTTTAGTCATTTCGGTCTTACCCTGTTCCGTTACCGGACACTGTGCATTTCGCAATGTTTTATTCTTGATAACATGCAGAGAACACTTCTTTGCCATCTCCATACCGAAACGCTTTAGTATTTTATCAAGATAAGTACTCTGACTTAACGCTAATAGACGTCTTGATCTATCACGATAGATTTTAATGCCTAAGACGTATACAACTTCTCCTAAGTCCTTCATGGAAAATTTACTGTTTAAATAATTCTTCACGTTATTCAGAAGTTCCACATCATTCCCAATATGTCATCTACATATTGTGCTAAGAACACAACCGAGCTCCCAGTCATTTTTTTGTAAATGCAGGTCTCTTCCAAATTTTGGAAAAATCCAAAATGTTTGATCACCTCATCAAAGCAAAGATTCCAGCTCCGAGATGCTTGCTTCAATCCATAGATGGAGCGCTGAATCTTGCATACCTTGCCAGCATTTTCTGGATCGACAAAACCTTCCGGTTGTACCATGTACAACTCTTCCTCAATATTTCCATTTAGGAAGGCCGTTTTGACATCCATCTGCCATATTTCATAATCGTAATATGCAAAAATGCTAACAAAATCCGAATAGACTTCAACATCGCTACCGGTGAAAAAGTTTCATCGTAGTCAATCCCATGAACTTGTCGGAAACCTTTTGCGACAAGCCGAGCTTTATAGACGGTCACATTACCATAAGCATCAGTCTTCTTCGTAAAGATCCATTTATTCTCGACGGCCTTGCGCCCTTCGGGAATATCCATCAAAGTCCACACTTTGTTAGCATACATGGATCCTATTTTGGATTTCATGGCTTCTAGCCATTTCTCGGACTCTAGACTCGCCATTGCCTCCTTGTGGTTCGCAGGTTCGTCTTGTTCAATTAACATGACGGTGCAAACCATGTTGCCATACCATTCTGGTGCGATACGAGATCTACTAGACCTACGAGGTAGAATACTTTACTTGATAGTTTCTCCCACTCCATCTATGGAGGACGTTTCCGGAACAGCTTCCGTTGCGTTACTCGGAATTTCAAGTTCAGGATCAACGATTTCATCGAGGTCTACCTTCCTCCCACTTACTCCTTTCGCGAGAAACTCCTTCTCTAGAAAGGTACCGGTCTTCGCGACAAACGTTTTTCCCTCAGCTTGGTTGTAGAAGGTGTATCCTACGGTTTCCCGCGGATATCCTACAAAGACTTCTTTCTCCGACTTCGGTTCGAGTTTGTCGGGCTATAGTTTCTTAACATATGCCTCACAACCCCAAACTTTCAGAAACGATAACTTAAGCTTCTTGCCATACCATAATTCATACGGTGTCGTTTCAACGGATTTGGACGGAGCCCTATTTAAAATGAATGCGGCTGTTTCTAACGCATAACCCCACAAGGATACGGGCAAATCGGTAAGAGACATCATAGACCGGACACTATCCAATAGAGTACGATTACGTCGCTTGGACACGCCGTTACGTTGCGGTGTTCCGGTAGGCGTAAGTTGTGGCACTATGCCACAGGCTTTCAGATGTGTGCCAAACTCAAAGCTCAGATACTCGCCACCACGATCGGATCGGAGGTGCTTGATTTTCTTGCTAAGCTGATTTTCAACTTCACTTTGAAATTCTTTGAACTTTTCAAAAGTTACAGACTTGTGTTTCATTAAATAGATATAACCGTATCTACTCAAGTCATCGGTGAAGGTGACGAAGTAATGATAACCATTGCGTGTCGACATGCTCATTGGTCCACACACATCTGTATTTATGACCCCCAATAAGTCCGACACCCGTTTAACGAAACCTTTATACGTTGTCTTGGTCATTTTGCCCATAAGGCATGGTTCGCATGTATCGAGGGATCCAAAATCCAACGATTCCAAAAGTCCACCGGAGTGGAGTTTCTTCATGCGCTTTACACCAATATGACCGAGACGGCAATGCCACATATACATGGAGGTATCATCACTACACTTAATCCTTTGGCATCTATGTTATGGATGTGAGTACTACGATCGAGATTCAACAAGAATAAACCATTACTCCCGAGAGCATCAACACAAAAGATATCATTCATTGAAATAACACAACCACTTGATACTGATTTAAATGAATAACTGTCTTGTAACAGGCAAGACCCACTGATAATGTTTACACTCAAGGATGGTACAAAGTAACATTTATTTAAAACCAAGACTAATCCCGATGGTAGATGTAGAGGGAGCGTGTCGACAGCCACCACGTCGACTCTCGATCCGTTGCCGACTCGCATCGTCACCTCATCCTTAGCCAGGCGCCTCTTATTCTGCAACTCCTCCTGAGAGTTACAAATATGAGAAACAATATCAGTATCAAATACCCAAGTGTTACTACAGGCGGATGTAAGGTACGCATCTATAACATGTATATCAAATATACCTTGCTCTTTGTCGACTATCTTGCAAGCTTTCCTGTCCTCCAGGTACTTGGGGCAGTTGCGCTTCCAGTGACCTTTTCCCTTGCAGTAGAAGCACTCCACACCAGCTTTGGGACCAGATTTGGCAATCTTGGGCTTGGCAACCAATTTGCCCTCCCTCCTGGACTTCCAGCTCTTCTTTCCCTTGCCACCGGATTTCTTGAAATCGACGGTCTTGTTGACATCAACAGCGTGTGCTCCTTCTTGATTTCCACCTCAGCAGTCTTGAGCATCACGAACACTTCACCCAGGGACTTAGCCATGCCCTGCATGTTGTAGTTCATGACGAAGCCTTTATAGCTAGGGGGCAACGATTGCAACACCCTATCAATCGCCAGCTCATCGGGAATCTTGCATTCCCGAGCGTTCAGGCGTTGAACGTAGCCAAACATCTTGACCACGTGCTCGCTCACACTGCTATGCTCCTCCATTTTGGCCGAGAACAAAAACTCAGAAGCTTCATATCTCTCAGCCTTAGCCTGCGGCGCAAAGACAGCCTTGAGATCAGAAATTATCTCAAAGGCGCTCATCATCTCAAAGTGCTTCTGCAGGTCGGCTTCCATGGCGTAGAGCATGCCACTCTGGACAAAGGCGGAATCCTCCGATTTGGTTTTGAAGACCTTCTTCTCATCATCAGAGGCTTCATCTGCGGGAGGGTCTCCTATGGCGGCTTCAATGACGTAAGCCACCCTATGGGGAGTGAGGAGGATCCTCAGGTTGCGGAACCAGGCCATGAAGTTTGACCCATTGGTCTTAAACTTTTCTTTCTCAAGGAACAGACCTAGGTTAAACGAGGGGCGAGACATCTACAATGGAATTTGCAACAACATAAGACATTGTTCATAATAATTTTGAGTTATAGTATTTTTAGAAAATAACTAACATAACTCCCACTCAAACGAACATCCTTCCTGGCCCTTTAAGCGATTACACGACCCCCATCCATTGCACAACCCCTCATCGTCAGAGCCGGCATTACAACTTCAAGGGTAGACAATTGTCCATCTCAACAATTCTGTGACTGATGCTCGACCTTTCGGCCTCTGTGTTCCGAGGCCATATCTGCATACGCTAGGCTCGCCACAATAACCTACACGTAACGCTTGTGCAACATGGCTTACACCCATTGTATGTGAACGACGATATGTCTGACACCCGATCGTCACGGCCTGTCTCATAACGCAGAACTTTCTTGGTGGTGCTCGTTCGAGGAAGAACACTAGTGGTATTTTTGAAGAGATCATCTTATATATAACTACCGCTGCGTAACTAATATATATAATCACACAATATAAGATGCACACAATAACATCAAATGTAATGTCATGTGATATAGTCCATTGCGCCATGATCTTCTTGGCGCCCGCAGTTCATAAAAAAATCAATAAACCTACCTTGACCATATCACATTGCCCCTGCAAAGTAAAGTTAGACACTTCTACTTTATCTTTTGCATATTTTACGTGGCTGCGGCTTTCATAAAAAGAACCGCTTCTTACCTACAAACTTATGACCACAACAACGATCCAATAATTGCATATTTAAGCATCCCTTTTGGGTCCTCCATTGAAAATGTAAGACCAACTAAAGAGAGTGAAACAGGCACCCGCCAGACACAGATACAATATAAGCCGTATGTCAGTAGTGGAACCAGTCTCGCGTAAGCGTACGCGCAAAGTCGGTCCGGCCCGCTTCATTAACTCGATGCTGCTGGAATCACAAGTGCACGCTAGAGGGTAGAAAATAACATGAACGGTGCCCCCATGCAGAACACGGGTTCTAACAGCATACAACTATATCTATGATAGATCGACGCTGATACCACTGAAGGGGATCCTAGGCAGAAAACAAAAAAAATCCTAGCAACGATATCCTTAAAACATGCCAAGATCTATTATATGCCGATATAGTAGTACGAACGGAGATCGGAATACATACCCCTGTAGACCGAAAGCGGAATTACGTTCCCGCACGAACGTTGACGATGAAGACCGACGAAGCCGACCTCAAGGTCGTGAAGAGGAAGCAGACCTCCCAGCACCGCTAGCACAGCACCTCGCAGGGCGTTACACACGTATGGTGGAGACGACGGCCTCCGAAGCTCCAGTCCAGGACGAGCAGCGGAAGACTTGGACCGGAACACCAGCAGCGCGGCAGCGGGCTATGGTGGAGAGATCCCCCTCTCAACTCGGCGCAACTCCGACACAGGGAATCAGAAAATCGAGAGAGAATTGGGAAATTAATTGGTTGAATCAAAAGGCCAGGGGTGAAGGGGTTCCAGTGCAGAAAACAACAATTTTTCTAGCGTATGAACGCCCTAACTAGTCAGGATCTATCTATCTAGTACATGCGATAACGGCGGCGGAACGGGTAACATTACCTCCATGTAGACCGATAGCGGGGATTACGCTCCCACACAAGCGTTGACGATGAAGTCGTACGCAGCCGACCTCGAGGTCGCGGAGAACTTGCCGCGATGATGTAGACGATGATGCCGGGATGTCGATGATGACCTGCGTCGACGGACGTCGGGCGGAAGATGGCGTGGCACCGGCGGCTGGGGGGTGGGGGGGTGGCGCCGGTGGCTGGGGTAGCGACAGGGCTGCTGGGTGGGCGAGACGACGTCGCCCAGGCTCCTCAAATGTGGCGCCTCCGAGCACTCGCAAATATACGGAGCTTAACAACAACCCCCGGTCACTTAGATCCAGCTGAGATCGCAGGGGTAGAACTTTTCTAGAATCCCGCAGGGCAACGGCGCCCGACGGTATAGCTTTGGTGGAGAGCGGAGGCAAAACGGGAGGAGAAACAACTCGGCCGACCTGCAATATAATTAATTGTATTTTCTTGTAATTAATCCAATTAATATGCCTTGCTATATAAAGGGGGGAGAGGGTGTGCAAACACCTTGCCTCCCCCATGTGGGACTAAAAGAGAGGGAGGGGGAGCCGGCCGCACCATACATGGTGCATGGTGGCCTTGGGCCCCACCCCATGATGGTTCGGCCCCCATATGGGCCCCTCTTGGCCCATTAAGTGGGCTTCCCCCTTTTTCTCCTTTTTAATTAAAATTAAATTAATATAAAATTATAATTAATTCATAATTAATATATTTACACATTATTTAATCTCCCGTGACTCCGAAACATTTTCCGAACCACCCGAACATCTTACGGACATTCCTGGAACCATTCCACACCTTCCCGGAACTCCTTCCGGACCACCGGAACTCTTTCCGGATCATTTCTCTCTCTCCAATAAAATCCTATATTATTACAGAACCTTCTCTAGGTGTCGTTAAGACCTTAAGTTTGTTACGCTACGGTTCGAGAACACTCCAGACATGGTCGAGACCCTTCGCTCGCCAATGACCGCCAGGGATACCTGGACGCATATGACGGTCCCTGTGCATTCTACGAATATCGTCGTTGAACCATAAACATGGTATTCATTCCTTTTGTTTCTACGATACTACCTGAACAACAGTTGACCACCTAGAGGGGGGGGGGGGTGAATAGGTGGTGACCAATTTTATGTCCTTTTCAGTTTTAGGCTAGCAGAAAGTAAGTTTTCTATATGTGCAACTAGGTGATACAAGTGATAGACAACAAAGAAACTAAGCAAGTACAAGAATTTAGGATGCGGTAAAGGAGAGTGGAACAAGACAACCGTAGGAACTCAAAGACGGCGATTTTATCCCGAGCTATCACAAAGGTTTACTCGATGCAACAAAGGCCTCACCCTATTCTCCTGTGAATTCGACCACAAAGGTGCGAATCCATGTTTCCACTAAGGACTCCTTTAAGGGCGGAGAAGGTCCCGTACAAATTCGTGAGGTACACACCCACAACTGAATTGGGGCTCTCACAATGACCACAACAGGTCCCTTCCACAAAGGAATCCACAAAGGATCAAAACTCACAAGATTGAACCTAGCTATCCACAAAGGAACCCTAGATTCGTTGACCCTCAAGATATATAGGGGGGAAATCAAAACGCTTCGGTGGAGTTGTAGATCGGTGGCTTCTCCCTCAGATCCCCAAGTATCAAATGATTTGAGTGACTAGATTGGGAGATCCGGAAGAAACGAGCTTCAGCACCAATGGAGGAGAGAGAAAACTTGAAGCTTAATCTGCTGGAGGTAGGTGGAGGGGTATTTATACCCCTCCCCAAATTCTGCCCGTTGTACAGTCACCAGGTCGGAAATCTCCGGGTTGAGACCCGGAGATCTCCGGACACCAGGGATCTCCGGTAGAATTTCCGGTTGCGCTGGGCTCCGAGTCAGTGCTGATTGATCTTCTAGACTTGGAAGAAAATCCTCTATCACTCGGAGATCTCCGGACTGGGGCTCGGAAATCTCCGAGCGCCGGAAATTTCCTATAGCATTTCCGGCTAAGTTTGAGTTGGAGTCAGTACGCAACTGAGTTCTGGACTTGGTAAAATTCTTCTGCCACTCGGAGATCTCCGGACTGGGGCTCGGAAATCTCCTAGAGCATTTCCGGCTAAGCTTGAGTTGGAGTCAGTATGCATCTGAGTTTGTGACTTAGTCAAAATCTTGATTAGCTCGGAGATCTCCTGTCTGGGGACCGGAAATCTCCGAGTTCCGGAAATCTTCTGACTGAATTCCTGATGAAAGACCAAGTGAAGCAGTACTGAAAATTAGGCAATATAAGTGTTCACTCTTCATCAACCGACCTGTACTAGAACCTGCATTCTTCATCACAAACATTAGAACACCTTTTGAGTTGTCATTAGTCACCAAAATATGGGAGTGCACAGAATGCACTTTCTGAAGGGGATCGTGTGCAGAAAACAAAAACTTTCCTAGCAACGATATCCTTAAACTAGCCAAGATCTACACTATGCAGATATAGTAGTACGGCGGAGATCGGAATAATACCCTCGTAGAGCGAAAAGCGGGGATTACGCTCCCGCACAAGCGTTGACGACGAAGACGACGTAGCCGACCTCTAGGTCGCGGAGAACTCGGCGCGACGAAGACGACGAAGATGACCCCGAGGTAGGGTGGAGGAAGTAGTCCTCCGAGTACTGCTAGCGCAGCACCTCGCAGGGCGTCACACACATACGGTGGAGACGACGGCCTCCGAAGCTCCAGTCCAGGACGAGCAGTGGAAGACTTGGACCGGAACACCAGCAGCGCGGCAACGGGCTATGGTGGAAGAGATCCCCTTCCTCTACTCGGCGCGACTCCGACAAAGGGAATCACGAGATCGAGAGAGAATTTGGGAATTAATTTGTGAATTAAAAGGCCAGGGGTGCCCCTTCTTATATAGGTTCCTAGGGGGAGCCAACCTTGCCAGCCAGGCAATGTGGGACTATCCCCCATTGCCTGGTGCGGCTCCCTTGGTGCGCCGGCCATCTGGTGGGCCCCTTTTTTCCCACCTAGGCCGGCCACCTTGACCCCCACCGAATTCCCTTGAGGAATTTTTCCCTCTTGGGCCTTCTTTCGACCAGAAGGCCTATTTAGGGAAATCAGACTAAATAAATTCGAAAATAAATATATAAAATCATATTTGCACATTAATTACACTAATTAATATCAAACATATTATATATAATTTATTCTAGCTCCGAAAACTCTTTCGTCGCTGCCCGATCTCCATCGGACCATTCTCGGGACGTTCCCGGTGATCTCTTTCCTTTCCGGTTGTCTTGTCGAAACCCCTTAAGTGTGTTATCCTAGCGGTTCGATATAATAACAAGTACGATCAAGACTCCTCTATGATCAACGACTAACTCGTAGGCCTGGACCCCATGAATTAATCCCTGTGATATAACGAATGACTTTCATCTATCAAACCTGGACATCTAGTCTTAAACACTTTGTCATGGCGATACTTAGCGTGTCCGAGCATCATTCTCAGATATCTCCATACCTAGTATGATCTCGTTACCGACATCGCTATCTTCTACTCGTCTATGATATTATGTCAGCTGGTGACCTAGTCACATGTTTGCAAACTCATTTGACATAATCTCACCGAGTGGGCCCTAGAGTATCTAAACGGCTATGCGGACTGACAAATCCCGCTATTGACCCCTCGTCTCAACTACCCCCTTTCGATACCCAAAAGTATCACCGTTATTGTCACACTATATAAGATATGACGTTTGGTGCGATCAAAGTATCTTCCAGGGATAACAATAAGAGTTGATCTCACGGTCTTAAGGCGTAATGACTATGTCCTATAAATACTGGGTATGTCCATCACATCGTTACACCTAACGATATGACTTCCATTGCCGACCGGCGCCATGCCCTATGATCGGAAAACCTTGATCATCAATCGCGCAATGAAACTAGTCTTAGTAGAGGCTACTAGGGACCTGGTTGTTTATCTACCACACCTGTATTAATGTTTTCGCTTAATACAGTTATAGCATGGTATAAAACATATAATGAACAATTGGGATATTGCCAATAAACTATGTTTATTAAGTGCCTCTAGGGCATATTCCCTTCAGTCTCCCACTTGCACTAGAGTAACACTTAATCTAGTTTACAACTTGGTAAAAGCTCAACACCCATAGCTTCTTGGTGCCTGCTCGCCTCGTGGAAGAGGAATACAGTCAATAGATCCCACACATTGAGACCTATATGTGGTTTGCAACACTTCTATGTCACCTAGTTTGACATCAACCCGTATCTTACGATGACGGTGAAATATATCCTAGTGGATGGAGTGAGACTCGAGCATTCGCGTAGCTTGGGCCTTAAAAGTCTAAGAGATCTATTAAGGGGACCACCTACGCTCGGAAAACTGCTCAGTCCAATCACACTTGCTACTTCTGAAGTCGCAATATATTTCTATACCTATGTAGATTCTGCGACAGTGCATTCATATGCGACTTCGCAAACTAACCATGTCGATCTTCAAAATAAAGGACATCTCCTATATGAGATTTCTAGTCGTATGGGTCAGTGTCATAACTTACATCATCGTAACCACTTTACGGCAAGTTGTCTTTCCACTCTTACCCTTTACTAGAAAACATATCTTCAGTTCTCATAGACACTGAAGAATAAACTTAACGTTTGTTCATTGATCCACACAACGATCACTCTAGAACCTGTTCTTCAACCTAGAACTTGGGTCACACTAAGTCGAGCTTTCAATCTGATAGCATCTATGACTGATACATAGATAATGTCGAACATCATTTGCTATAACTGAAAATGCCAAGATAAACTTAGTATTTTACCTAGTCATACAAGCAAGAACCTCTTTCTTTGCTTGTCCTATTCTGAAACACTTCAGAATCTTGACTAAGGAAATATTCCGACTTAATGTTATTAAGCCCCTTACGATCTATACAATTATAAATCGGATGCCTAGTACTCCTAACTTCATTTCATAGAAAATTTAATCACTTAAATAATCCTTTACACTCTACTAGAGGATCTGTGTCATTCAATATGTCTTTACATACAAAATCACGAATGACACCTAGCTCCCACTCAAATATGCCTTCCGCATATAAGATCAAGGAAAAGATACTTACCTCCCACTCAAATATGCCTCCCGCATATAAGATCAAGGAAAGCTACTTTGCTCCCACTCACTTCTTTGCAAATGTAGGTTTCTTCAACTATTTTGGACAACTCCAAAATCCTTTGATCACATTATCAAAGTGAAGATTCCAGCTCTTATATGCTTGCTTCAGCCCATGAATGGACCACTGAAGTTTGCATACATGTTTAGCATCCTCAGGATTACAAACCATTCTTAATGACACTATTAAGAACCATGGTTTTCTCATGCATCTATCAATTTCTCATTTGAAATTATAGTAATTGCTAAACGACCTAGAATAGATTTAGGCTTCGCCACTTGAGACAAACTCTCATGTGGTCAACTTTAGAATCTGTCGGAACTGTTTCACGACAAATCGAATCTGCTCAATGTCTACTCTCTCATAAAATTCCATATACTATTAACATCCTAGATGCCATCAAGAAGATCTCCCTAGTCATTACCTGG
This sequence comes from Poa annua, assembly GCA_026929855.1. Lineage (NCBI taxonomy): Eukaryota > Viridiplantae > Streptophyta > Magnoliopsida > Poales > Poaceae > Poa > Poa annua. The sequence goes on along the minus strand of CM049431.1, from coordinate 67,775,973 downwards.
AAATCGTATATGGATTTTATTTCGGATCATAAATGACTCTTAGCCATTTCTCGGACTTAGGTCCACCATCTCTTCTATGTAGTTCGTAGGTCTATCATATTCTACTAATATGACCTTCATAACAAGATTGTCGTAACACACAATGTGGAACACAACCTCGTATGCCTACGTTCTTAGTATGAGCTCAGAACATCATGATCTTGAATCATCAACTTTTTCAAGCTATGGAGCCTGACACCGAAAACACTTTCGGTTGCGCCACTCTGATGTCTGGAGAAGAAGTTCACCAACTTCGTCTTGCTCTACTTTCTTTCTCACTTATACCCTCGGATAAGAAATTATTTCTTTCGCAAGGTATATCCCGGCAAAGATTTTGCCTATGTCGTGAGACATGTACCCGACTAACTCTTTAGGTACAGTATACTACAAAGATTAATCCATTTTAGGTTTGATCACATCGAAAACCTAAATTGCTGAAACGACAATCCAGGCTAAAAGCCATGCCATCACTCGTATGGTATTGTCTCCATGGATTGAAATGGTTTCCCTATTTGCAAACGTGAGTGTTTATGTTTCTACCATATGACTCTAATGATCACAATAATTCGGTAAGAGATTTATTTACCACACACTATCCGATAGGGTGCGATTACGACGTCCTAACACACCATAACACTATGGTGTTCCATGCGACATAATTTATGGAACTCTTCTCACAAGTCTTCCAATGATGTGCCAACATTATAACTCAAATCTGTCTTTCTTCGATTTTCATCGCGGGAATTTGATTTTCTTGTTAAGTTATTTCCTACTTCATTCTGAACTTTGTTTGATCGAATCAAAATTTCAGACTAACATTCCCCGGAGTGGATATCCATATATCTACTCGGAATATTCATGAAGTCTATGAAATAAAGACTTCCACTACACGTTAAAGTACTTGATTGATTCACATACACCCATATGCACGATTCTCAACAAGCTATACTCAAAACGTTGAGTGAAGTTCACGAAATAAAGGTCTCCACTACCCGTCAATTACTTCACTGAACCACATACATCTCTATGTATGACTATCAATAAGTTATATGCCCGTTTTCCGAAAACGGTGTCACAGTTATTTTGCAAGTGTCAAAAGATCAAATCTTAGAACTTGTAGATCCATCCGGTATGGAGCTAATGCATTGACTATAACATTGACATGACTAAACAGCAGTGCCACACATATGTAGTGTCTTTATTAAGTTTGTGTCCTTTGGCATTAATATTATGAATGTGGGAGCCTCTACCATCTAAATTCAAATCGGCATATGATCATTACTTCATAAATATAGGACACCAAATTTGTCACTATCATGTATGAACAAGTGTCTCGCTAGAGGAAACACACTTGTAACGATCATACTAACAGGCGATCATAAAGAATTTATTCAAATGGTAGATCTAGAGGGAGAGTGTCTATGGCCATCACAACAACTTGACTGCCATTATCAACACGCAATGTCGCCTCATCCTTTCAAGCTACTCAAGCAGTAAACCTGTTTTTGTTTCACAAAACATGACTAGTTCAAAACTTAGTCACTACTGTGAATACTTGCTTAGCTAAAACATTCATAACATGTATATCATATATACACCATCATCATTGATGACTTCTGGCGGTTTGTTTCGTTTTCTTGATACTTCCACCGTAATCAAGAACCATGAAGGTGAACGATTCCCCTTGCATGACATAGTCTAATACAGAGGATTTGCAGTTGGCAACGATGTCTGTCATCCAGTGATTGAGCTGAGCGAGGCGTCTCAATGTTCATTAAGTATGAACATATCGTCATTAAGTATGACCGCCACGTGCTCCCTCAATGTGTGTATTCTCTTCCATCTTGGTTGGGAAGACAATCAGTCAACGTACTGATAAACTTCATCAACCCAACGTTTGGGGTACCCCGAGTTTAGCGACCATATCATATGTCCGCGATCTAAAAACTCGTACCCACCGTTGGTTCTTTATGGCAGAGATCATAGCATACACTGGACTATGATATATCATCCGCATAAAATCTGATAATCCAAATTATCTTTTGTCAGCGGAATCTCCGGGGTTATCTCCTACCGAGTATTGTAACACAAAGAGCTAACGGTTTAAACAAGTAGTATCCTCAAGCTAAAGTATAAAACTATGAAGTTTGGACCCAACCTTTTAAGTTTCTCAATCGCAGGAATGCACCTAATTTGAAAAGATGCTATCACAATGATTAATATTTACAAAGGTTTGCAAAACAGACTCTGTCCATTATATTCTGAGTTCTAGTATTTTAGAAAATAACTATCCGAACTCCCACTCAAACGAACATCCCTCCTAGTCGTTTAAGCGATTACACGACCCCCATCCATTGCACCACCCCTCATCGTCAGAGCCGGCGGCACAACTTCAAGAGTAGACAATTGTCCGCCACACCAATTTTGTGACTCGTGCTCGACCTTTCAGTCTCCCTGTTCCGAGGCCATATTTCTGTATATGCTAGGCTCGCCACCAAAAACCTCCACACTGACGCTTGTGCAACATGGCTTACACCCACTGTATGCGAACGACGAGATGTCTGACACCCGATCATCACGGCCTGCCTCATAACGTAGAACTTTCTTGGTGGTGCGCGTTGGAGGGAGAACACTAGTGGTATTTTGAAGGGATCATCTTATATAGCTACCGCCGTGCAACTAATATATACTATATATACAATCACACAATATAAGATGCACACAAAGCATCAAATGTAATGCAATGTGATATAGTCCTTTGCGCCATGGTCTTCTTGGCGCCCGCAGTTTATAAACAATTTAATAAACCTATCTTGACCATATCACATAGCCCCTGCAAAATAAAGTTAGACGCTTCTACTTTATCTTTTGCATATTTTACGTGGCTTTGGGCTTTCGTAAATAGAACCGTTTCATACCTACGAACCTTATGACCACAACAACGATCCAATAATTGCATGTTTAAGCATCCCTTTCGGGCCCTCCATTGAAAATGCAAGACCAACTAAAGAGAGAGAAACAGACACCCGCCAGCCACATATACGGTACAAGCCGTATGTCAGTAGTGGAACCAGTCTCGCGTAAGCGTACGCGTAAAGTCGGTCCGGGCCGCTTCATCAACTCGATGCCGCTGGAATTACAAGTGCACGCTAGAGGGTAGCAAATAACAGGAACGGTGCCCCCGTGAGAACACAGGTTCTAACAGCGTACATCTATATCTACGATAGGTCGGCTCTGATACCACTGAAGGGGATCGTGTGCAGAAAGCAAAAAAAATTCCTAGCAATGATATCCTTAAACTAGCCAAGATCTACACTATGCAGATAAAGTAGTACGGCGGAGATTGGAATACATACCTTCGTAGACCGAATAGCGGGGATTACGCCCCCGCACAAGCGTTGACGACGGAGACGACGTAGCTGACCTCTAGGTCGCGGAGAACTCGACGCGACGAAGACGACGAAGATGACCCCGAGGTCGGGTGGAGGAAGTAGGCCTCCGAGTACTGCTAGCGCAGCACCTCGCAGGGCGTCACACACATACGGTGGAGACGACGGCCTCCGAAGCTCCAGTCTAGGACGAGCAGCGGATGTCGTGGTATCGGCATAATTGATAGGAGATGGGGGTCCTCTAGCCTACGTATGGATTGTGGGAAAGAAGGTGGGTGTCGTCGAGGACGGGATTGAACACGGCGAGTTTACCCAGCTTCAAATCCCGCAGCGGTGGCGAAATCCTACGTGCTGCTATAATTCACTATGAGGCAATAGCCGTGAACAGGTTACAATGTGTATGATGCGTATTGGAGCGTCTGTCTGCATCTATGAGCTTGGTTGAGCTTGGCCCTAAAGGCCTCCCGGTGGCCGGCTTATATAGGCGGCCAGACCCCGGGTTACAAGGTAAGTACTGGGCCGGCAAGTAAACAGAGTCCTAGCTGTAGTCGGCTTTGGTTGCCGCCTTCCATCTTGGGCTTGGTGGCTTGATGGGCTTCAGTCTGCTGCCTTCCTTCGACCGTCCGCCTACTTCCTTGTACGTCAGCTATCTAGGCCGCCCGGCAGGCATCAGCCTTACCACCCTTGGGCCACCCTGGACTAGCCGGATTGATCCATGTTAGAGATACCCCTAGTTGGTATATCCCCAACATTAGCCCCCAGAAAGGTTGAACTTCTCCATGCGCCGGCTTCTTCATCTTCTTGGTCTTCAGTCTTCAATGTTGGCGGTTGCAGGGCTTGAACCATTCTGAATATAGGGGGTCGTGTGCCGGCTTGATAGCCAGCGCGTGGACGCCTTTATCCTACATGGGAAAGACGGCTATCTTAACTTGTCGGATGGCTTCTCGGAGAAGCCTTACCCTTACTGACAGGTCAAACTAATGTCTGATAGATGACGTCATTTGTTCCACGACAGTTAGAACTCAAATGTAACGAAATCATGCATTGTCGGCCATACCACGAAGGCGGCCTTTAGCCACGGAGGCAACCATGTCGCTGACGACAATGGCAGTTGTGCCATGAAGGCGGTTATGTCGTTGACGACAAGACAATCATGCAACGGAGGCGACTGTGCCACAAACGATAAGTCGGTCCTACCATGGAGGTGACCGTGTCGCTGACGACAAGATGGTCATGCCACCAATGCGACCTTCTTGTTGACGGTAAGGCTGCATATCGTGCAGCCCCCAAGTTTTGAACGAGGGCAAATATCGATGTCGAGCCTCCGAGTGTCGGAGTTTTTCTTGATCCGCCTATCTCCAGCCCCCGAGCGTTGAGTCGATGTACTCGGAAGTCGTCTCGACGCTTGGAAGAATTTGTGGCGTTGTAAGTCGATGATTGCAGTCCCCGAGGCTCGTGCCGGCTTAACTGAAAGACGGCTTGAGACATGATGACAATGCTGCGGTTGCAGCCCCCAGATGTTAAGTATCCTGCATAGTAGACATAGCTGCATTAAGATGTACTTTTAATGAAAGCTGAATAATTGGAAGGCCTGAGCCGATAGATTTTTAACAAACACTTATGGGTTGTAAATTTTATGTGGCCCGCCTTAATATTTATCTGGTTTATATGTTTAAATTTTCATATGTTAGCAGAACCGCAGCCGGAAACTTTAGCTGAGACAACCAGGGCTAGTACCAAATAGTTTAGAATCAGAGACAAATTAAAGTCGGCATGTTGGTGCTAATGACATACTACTAGGTAACCCGCATATAAACAAACAAATAACGGTATTAGGCGGTGCAAACTGATTGCTTAATTTGGCCCGGAGGTGGTAAGTATCTAAAAGTTTGAACCATGCAGCGCAAAGCAAATATCAGGTAACTTAGATACTAAGAGGGATATGATCAAATGAAAAGACAAAAGATGGAATGATCTCAGAGCATAATGAGCAAACCATAGAGTTTTATTTCATGACCATACATATAATTAAATGTTAAGTGTATATAAACTTAGCTTGTTTGACGTTGATGTCGAGAAGGCGGGCGTAGCGGAAGATGCCATCCCCAGGCTGAAGAAAGCAGCCCCGGTATGAAGGCGGCAGCCCCAGGCTGACAATATCAGCCCCAGGTAATCCGAAGATGATCCCAGCAAAGCGGTGAGTAGGCTACGACAGCAATTAAGCTGGATGGCGACAATGAAGCGTCATGCCACGTTAGCAATTAAGCCGGGACGCGACGATAAATGCGCCGACAATGCGTCTTGTTGCGTTAGCAATTAAGCCGAAACGCAGAGGTTTGTTGTTTTGTATCAATCGATGCCACCCCAAATTGATCAGGTTTGGGCGATCGTAACTAACAACTAGAAACCTAAATCGGTCGCGATGTTGGCGGCGTCCCGCATAGCATCGAGATCACAATTGGAGTTGATGACTTAAATAGTCGCGGCGCAGGCACCGATCGTACAGGTAGTACTGCTCGCCAAAAGATGCTTGCATGCATGTCACGTACGAGTAGCAGAGCAGCCAGCAAATCACCTTGATTATCAACGAGTAGTAGTAGCCTTCTGTACATACGGGGTAAGCTAGGACTGAGCTAGCTCTTTCCTTGTTTGATCCATGCTACCAAAACGGATTTGGCCATATGATGGATTTGACATGAGCCCTACCGTTGTGCTCAAGAGTGCGGATCGGACACGGAGTATTGAAGGAGAGAATCGATCGCCAAGATTTGTCGCAGGCGACGAATTGATTTTTGGTGGAATCGATCCGGCGAGCACGGAGCTCATACGTACCGGCAACTTTGATTAGCCGGCTAGACCAGTCCGATGATAACAACGAGGTCGATTATGTCGATCTGCCTGAGAAGATTTGCCAACTAGATTGATCCGCCGTGCTTTGACGCATATTAACCGGCTAGATACGATCTTGTCGATGATGATGTTTGATCGAGCCGGCCTTGTTGGATTCTAGCCTCTAGATCGTTGCCGTTTCCTAGCAAAACACACACGTCTTATGTGTTCAGCTAGCCTCGTCAGGCACCTTGATCAATTGACTAGTACGTACGTGAGCAGCTAGACGAGCTAGCTAACTTGATCAGAAAACGTGAGCAGCTAGTAGAAACCAGCTAGCTCTTCCGCGATCGGATCCTCCCGGCTTCTTACGAACTAGCGACGAACGGAACAACACAGAAATAGATTTGGTTGCCACAGGCCCGTATCGAGCCTGCCTTGCTCTCCTCTTTATTTCTTCTTGTGCTTTCGTTATGTTTAAAGAGCACCCCTGGTGGTCTATTTATACAAGGCCAGGCAGGGACTTGGAAACACACTAGGATAAGAAATCCTACTCCTATTAGGACTAGTACTAGCATATATTTCTAATCTTCCTAATTCGTGTCCAACTAGGTTAACACCTACATTCACCTCCTTAACCTGGTTGGCTCTTTCCTTCAATTCTTGCACTCCGACGTTTTTCCTTATCTCGATAAACTTCTCTTTGTCGAGTGACTTGGTAAGGATATCAGCAAGCTGATCGTTCGTGTTCACATGTTGAACTTTGATCATCTCCTCCTCAATGCACTCCCGGATGTAGCGAGACCGGGTGTCTATGTGCTTGCTCCTCTCGTGATGAACCGGATTTTTGCACAATGAGATTGCAGCTTGGTTGTCGATCTTCAATGACACCTTCCGCACCTCCCTCTTCGTAAGATCGGCTAGAAGTCTTCTCAGCCACGTACCTTGACAAGCCTTCGTGCTCGCCGCGATGAACTCTGCCTCGCATGAAGAGACTGCCACCACCTTTTGCTTCTGAGAATTCCAGCTGATTGGATTCAGACCTAGGTAGAATACCATGCCCGTTGTGCTTTTCCGATCATCGACATCACCTGCCATGTCGCTATCTGAATAGCCGTGAAGGATCAATCCTTCTTTTCCCTTTCTATACGTGCAGCCAAGATTGACGATGCCTTTCACATAGCGCAATATTTTCTTGATGGCGCTCATGTGTTCGGTCGTGGGGTTCTCCATGAAACGACTCACGACCCCGACTGAATAAGCCAAGTCCGGTCGGGTATGCACCAAATATCTTAGGCTGCCCACAATGCTTCGATAGTTGTGGCGTCCACCGGCGGATTTGAGCTGACGCTCAACTTGTGATGTTGGTTCATTGGAACTTGTACCGCATTGCAATCTGCCATGCCACACTTATCCAACAACCTTACCGCGTAAGCCGGTTGACATAGGGAAATTTCTCCGGAGCTTTGCTTCACTTTGATGCCTAAGTAATAGCTTAGTAATCCTAGATCACTCATGCTAAACTTCTTCGTCATATGCGCCTTGAAATCTTCGATTTCTTGCGCGCTATCTCCGGTTATGATTAGATCGTCGACATAAACTCCAACTAGCAGGTTTGAACCTTTGTAGTGCTTTATATAGACCGTGTGCTCGAGGGGACTTCTTGTGAAGCCGAGAGAGACCAAACTTTGGTCTAACCTTGACTTCCAAGCTCGTGGTGCTTCCTTGAGCCCATATAGTGCCTTCTTGAGCTTGTAAACCTTCTCTTCTTCGTCTTTCTTCTCGTAGCCGAGGGGTTGTTCAACGTACACTTCTTCCGTGAGATCACCGTTGAGGAATGCGGACTTAACATCCATGTGATGAACATTCCAATCCTCTTGTGCTGCCAAAGCTAGGAGCATCCTCACGATCTCGAGTTGAGCAGCTGGTGCAAACACCTCCTCATGATCAACTCCTTGACGTTGTACGTTGCCCTTCGCAACAAGTCTTGCCTTGTGCTTCACAACAACACCCTTTGTGTCCTTCTTCAACTTGTAAACCCACTTCAAACCAAGAGGCTTATGGCTCAGAAGTCGGGTTACCAAGGACCAATTATTGTTTCTCTCAATCGCCTTCATCTCCTCGTCCATGGCGAGCTTCCAACTTGGATCGTTGCTCGCCTCTACAAAATTTGTCGGCTCCTCGACGTTAGGAGAGACAAATTGTGTCGATGTCGATGCGATTGAGGAAGATGGTGAATAACTTGGTTTGCTTGGCGTCGGGTCGTTGGCATCTTTATCACCGGCGTAGTCGTCGTGACCGTGACTATCGTCGTTGCGGTCGTTGTCACTTTGCGCCTCGTTGTGATTTTGATCACCATGCAACACCTCATCTGCAATATCGTTGCCAAGATCTTCACTCATGTCGTCGTCGGTGTCCGCATCGTGGTGATCATGATCACCTCGGTCACCTTGGTTGCTTGTGTCCTCATTCCCGGATAACTTCGGTGTTATCTTCTTCTCTTGAAGTTCCACCTTCCGGTTTGGCTTCACAACCACCGTTTGGGTGAGATCACAAACTTTGACCATTAGAAGAGTTGGATCGTCGTCTTCATACTTCACCAAATTTGCTCTCAAGTCCCGCTTGTTGGGCTCCGGACATTGCTTTGCAAAATGACCCATCGTATTGCAGTTGTAGCACTTGACCTTGGACATATCCAAGTTCCGTGGCATCTGCTCGTTAGATTGATCACCTTTGCCATGTCCATGTGACTTGCCTTTTCCTTTGCCCTTCACATGGTGTCCGTCGTTGTCCGAGTCGCTTGATTCTTCACCATCACGCTTTCCTTTGCTTCTTGGGGCTTCCCAGTCAGCGCGTGAGTACATGAGTTGATCCCCGCCTCCTCCTCGGCCTCTCCGACAACCACGAGAATTTTCTTCCCACGTCCGCAAGCGTCCAATCCCCTCCGTTATGGTCATGTCCTCGATGTCGGTGATCTGCTCGAGCGTGCCGATGATGTACGTGAATTTATCAGTAACTGAGCTGAAAACCTTTTCCACGACCTCGACTTCATCAAGCTTTGCACCAAGTGCGCGGATCTCTCCTACCAGCGTGGTGAGACGCATAGCGTAATCGTTCACCGATTCCGTATCCTCCATCTGTAACTTGTGAAATTGGCGCTTCAGCACTTGTGCCCGAGCCTTCGTGACGCGATCTTCTCCAATCCTCATCTCCTTGAGTGCGTCCCACACCTCTCTTGCCGTTTCGAACTCCGCCAATGTCATCAGCACGGAATCCGGCACAGACTGGGCTATGGCGGCCATGGCACCATCGTCGTACTCGTCGTCGACTTCATCGTCGGTGATTTCCTGCCACACTCGGAGTGATCGGAGAATAATCTTCATCTTGAGCGCCCAAACACCATAGTTGGTGTCGGTCAGCATCGGGTACTGCACCGGGATATTGCGGTGCGCCATTACGTTGGCACCGCTCGCCCTGTTCGTTGCTGTTTTCTTGGCGTTTTTCACGATCTTGTCGCTTTTCTTGTTCGCCTTGGAGTCGTTGGTCTTTCCGGACGTTGAGCCGTTGACGGATTCGTTGTCACTTTTGCCCATTGTCTTCTCGACCTTCGCTCTGATACCAAATGTTGGATTCTAGACTCTAGAACGTTGTCGTTTCCTAGCAAAACACACACGTCTTATGTGTTCAGCTAGCCTCGTCAGGCACCTTGATCAATTGACTAGTACGTACGTGAGCAGCTAGACGAGCTAGCTAACTTGATCAGAAAACGTGAGCAGCTAGTAGAAACCAGCTAGCTCTTCCGCGATCGGATCCTCCCGGCTTCTTACGAACTAGCGACGAACGGAACAACACAGAAATAGATTTGGTTGCCACAGGCCCGTATCGAGCCTGCCTTACTCTCCTCTTTATTTCTTCTTGTGCTTTCGTTATGTTTACAGAGCACCCCTGGTGGTCTATTTATACAAGGCCAGGCAGGGACTTGGAAACACACTAGGATAAGAAATCCTACTCCTATTAGGACTAGTACTAGCATATATTCCTAATCTTCCTAATTCGAGTCCAACTTGGTTAACACCTACAGGCCTATCGGGGCAGAGTACACGGCTAGATGCTTTTACGACGTTCGATCGTGCCGGCCTGCCGGAGCAGAGTACACGGCTAAATGCGATCCGGTCGCGTTGATGAAGATGACGATCGGAATCGTCGGCTGCGGACAACCAATATTGTTCCCGCTTGGAACATGACGCCAGGAACCTTATGCCCCCACGGTGGGCGCCAACTGTCGTGGTATCGGCATAATTGATAGGAGACGGGGGTCCTCTAGCCTACGTATGGATTGTGGGGAATAAGGTTGGTGTGGTCGAGGAGGGGATTGAACACGGCGAGTTTACCCAGCTTCAGATCCCGCAGCGGTGGCGAAATCCTACGTGCTGCTATAATTCACTATGAGGCAATAGCCGTGAACAGGTTACAATGTGTATGATGCGTATTGGAGCGTCTGTCTGCATCTATGAGCTTGGTTGAGCTTGGCCCTAAAGGCCTCCCGGTGGCCGGCTTATATAGGCGGCCGGACCCCGGGTTACAAGGTAAGTACTTGGCCGGCAAGTAAACAGAGTCCTAGCTGTAGTCGGCTTTGGTTGCCGCCTTCCATCTTGGGCTTGGTGGCTTGATGGGCTTCAGTCTGCTGCCTTCCTTGGACCGTCCGCCTACTTCCTTGTACGTCAGCTATCTGGGCCGCCTGGCAGGCATCAGCCTTACCACCCTTGGGCCACCCTGGACTAGCCGGATTGATCCATGTTAGAGATACCCCTAGTTGGTACATCCCCAACAGCGGAAGACTTGGACCGGAACACCAGCAGCGCGACAGCGGGCTATGGTGGAAGAGATCCCCTTCCTCTACTCGGCGCGACTCCGACAAAGGGAATCACGAGATCGAGAGAGAATTTGGGAATTAATTGGTGAATTCAAAGGCCAGGGGTGCCCCATCTTATATAGGCTCCCAGGAGGAGCCAACCTTGCCAACGAGACAATGTGGGACTATCCCCCATTGCCTGGTGCGGCTCCCTTGGTGCGCCGGCCATCTGGTGGGCCCCTTTTGGCCCACCTAGGCCGGCCACCTTGACCCCCACCGAATTCCCTTGAGGAATTTTCCCCTCTTGGGCCTTCTTTCGACCAGAAGGCCCATTTAGGGAAATCAGACTAAATAAATTCGAAAATAAATATATAAAATCATATTTGCACATTAATTACACTAATTAATATCAAACATATTATATATAATTTATTCTAGCTACGAAAACTCTTTCGTCGCTGCCCGATCTCCATCGGACCATTCTCGGGACGTTCCCGGTGATCTCTTTCCTTTCCGGTTGTCTTGTCGAAACCCCTTAAGTGTGTTACCCTAGCGGTTTGATATAATAACAGGTATGATCAAGACTCCTCTATGATCAATGACTAACTCGTAGGCCTAGACCCCATGAATTAATCCTTGTGATATAACGAATGACTTTCATCTATCAAACCTGGACGTCTAGTCTTAAACCCTTTGTCATGGCGATACTTAGCGTGTCCGAGCATCATTCTCAGATATCTCCATACCTAGTATGATCTCGTTACCGACATCGCTATCTTCTACTCGTCTATGATATTATGTCAGCTGGTGACCTAGTCACATGTTTGCAAACTCATTTGACATAATCTCACCGAGTGGGCCCTAGAGTATCTATCCGGCTATGCGGACTGACAAATCCCGCTGTTGACCCCTCGTCTCAACTACCCCCTTCCGATACCCAAAAGTATCACCGTTATTGTCATACTATATAAGATATGACGTTTGGTGCGATCAAAGTATCTTCCAGGGATAACAATAAGAGTTGATCTCACGGTCTTAAGGCGTAATGACTATGTACTATAAATACTGGGTATGTCCATCACATCGTTACACCTAATGATATGACTTCCATTACCGACCGGCGCCATGCCCTATGATCGGAAAACCTCGATCATCAATCGCGCAATGAAACTAGTCTTAGTAGAGGCTACTAGGGACCTGGTTGTTTATCTACCACACCTGTATTAATGTTTTCGCTTAATACAGTTATAGCATGGTATAAAACATATAATGAACAATTGGGATATTGCCAATAAACTATGTTTATTAAGTGCCTCTAGGGCATTTCCCTTCACTTTCAATCTCCCCCTTTTTGGCGAATGATGACAACACGAAAGGAGAACGGATTTGCAAAATATAGACGGAGCTCCCCCTAAGTATGTGCACTATTTTAAGATGTTTTGGAATACAAAATGCACATTCCTTAGGATCAACACCCCCCCCCCCTCTCGATTTTACAAACCACGCAAGCATACAAATATAACAATACACAATAGTACCGAAAAACTTGAGCGACAAAGATATTACAATAGAGGTTTAAAGGTACTCATGTCTCACACACATGACGATAGAACAAACCAATAAGAGGGAGCGCTTAAAACAAAACGAAAGGAAAAACAACACGAAGTGCTCCAAACCCATGCAAATCCCCGAGAGTCCTAAAGAGATACTTCTCCCCCTTTGGCATCAAGATACCAAAAAGGGAGGAGTTTCCACTAACGGCCCATGACTCAAGAGTCGGAACCCTGCTCGGCTTCATCATCCTCCTCCTCCTCATCATCATCATATTCAAGATCACTGTCCTCTGGCACTGCATCATCCCAAATGAAAGGTGAGACCATCGACATTCCAATCCTTGAATGGAATCACGGGCTTCAAAGGGTGCTTTGGAGCAGGCATCTTCAAATGAGACATAATCTCTTCTTGACGCTTCATAATGCGATGGTTCTGAGAGTAGATGGAGTAGTTCTGACTATGAATACAACATTTCATATTCATGATCTTCTCAATTGCTCGAACAACCCATGGGCGACTCTTCTTGGCAGCTTTCTTGATGTTGGGATTGGTAGGAACCCGAGATGGACCACCAAAAATCTCATCCTCATTGATATGTTGCATGGTGGCTTGTTGTTGAACAACATGAGTAGATTTTTGGATTAGCAAGGCTGCCTTGTGGGGCTGACAACCAAGAGCTGCATCAAAGTCATCACCATCTTGCTCGGAGAGCTTGTAGAGCCTCTTGATGAGCAACATCACATAGGGAGCATATGGAGGAAATTTCCTCTAAAAAACTGCTAGTGTCATCTCCTGGAAAATGAAGTCCATGACATCCACCTTGTAGGCATCCTGCTCAACCTCATACTCCCCAAGATAGGCCGCATGAGCCTTGGCCATCAAGTTAACTAGGGCCCCGACAATATTGTCCGCATTGCCGGCAATGGGAGCAATGGTCCAGCGGAACATGCGAAGCAAGATATCATAAGTAGGAAGGAGACCATGCTGAGAGCCAATCCTACCTCCAGGCTGGTATAGATCAGTCATGACATGCTTGTTGTAGGACATGCCATGGACGTGCATGCGGGCACCAGCTGAAACAGAGAGACCACTGAAGGGACAACCAAGAATCCGAGCAAACTCACGGAAAGTGTAACATCCCAATTTTGCAAAAATTTAAAACTTTGCATTCATACATCATTCATCATATAGGCTTAACTTTTAATCACATAAGTACTAAATAAAATTTCAATTATGAGTTTAAATAATGTTTAATCCCTTTAAGTGTTTATTTAAACTTACTTAATAAATATAATTTTTCCAAATTATATAATGGCTAAGTTTGTTATTAAAAATTAATAATTTAAATAACCTTTCCAAAATATATTTTTATGAATTTTTGTGAAATGTTTTGAATAGGTTTAAAAATCATTTAGTAAATCAGATTTAAAAACAGTTTTTATTTAATTTTATTTAAAAGAATATGTTTCCGGGCCGGCCCAGACGCTATCCGCCGCGCGCGCGTAAGATAGCAGCCCATCGGCCCGCTCCAGCGCGCGCCTCTCTCCTCTCTCGCTGACAGGTGGGCCCCACCTGTCAGCCGTCTTCCACCTCCGTCCGGAGATCGCGTCGGAGAAGGAGTCCGCGTCCGAGCCGTTTTCGGCCGTTTCTCGCCGCGTCTAGCGCCCCTGCCCCCTCCTATATATTCTCCTCCAGGCCGCCTCCGAAACCCCCCCCCCCCAAACCCTACCTCTCCGTCGCCGGGCTGCTCGGAATCGAGACCGCCGCCGCCGCCATTGCCGCCGGGCATTTTGCATGATTTCGGTAAAACCGAGCACCTCGAGCGCCCCCGCTCTCTTCCCCTCACCTCCCCATATCCTTGCGCACACGCTGAGCCCCCTCGCTTGTCTTATTTCGCAGCCGAACGCCGAAACCGTCCTCGACCCGAGGCCGTCGCCGCCGTCCACGACTCCGACGAGGAAAGGAGAGGGTTACCGACGCTGCCGCCGCGCCATCGACTTCGTCTCCTCCTCCGCTTCATTTTGGTAAGAACCGCTCCTCCCGGAGCTTCGTTTTAACGTGGAAACGTCGAGGCCGACGCGCCGCCGCCGCGGGCGCCATCGCCGGCGAGCATTCCGGCGACCCGCGCGCCGCTCGGTCCGGCCGGGCGTCCTAAGCCGTTGGATCTAGATCCAACAGATCTAGATCAAAACGTTCCCCCGCGTCCGATTCCATTTAAATCGGACGGCTCTCGTCCACGATTCGCGCGAACCGTTTTCGTCCAATAGGATCGTGCCATGTAGCCCTCTTATTTTCTTTTTTCCCAGGAATTTCTCAAATAAAACAGAAAAATATGCAAACTTAGAAAATTCATAACTTATGTTCTGTAAATCCAAATTCAATGAATTTTATATCCACGGATAGCCCTGCTAGATTAGTTTAATTCTACATCATTTGTTTTTGCTTTTGATAAATAATAATTCATAAGATCATCCGAGGAGTAATTCGGCTATTAAATCCATAACTTAAATAATAAAAATGTTTTACAAATAAACTCAATTGTTTTAGGTTTAGGTTATTAACTGCCCAGGAATATTAATATGTGTCTTATTTTAAAACTTTCTTAGAACAATAAAAGTTGTAATTGTAAAATCTAAGTTTTGCTATATTGTTTTCAATGATTAAATTGTTAAGTGAAATGAGAAATTCTTAGAATTTGCATCTCATGCATTTAATAACAGAGAATATAAATTATTGATAAGTGTGTCTATTTCTACACATGGCATATCATGCATGCATACATCTTTTATTTGGTGTTGTGAGATATCGTGTGGATATTTATTTGTATGTATTGCTTGTGCTAGATTGTGAAGGAGAGGAAGGACTTGCGTGTGATTGTTATTCTTGTTGTGCCTGCCCCTCCTGCTGCCAAGGCAAGTGACTTCATAAAACACCTACTATTTTATTCTATTGCATACCTAGTGTTTTAAGCAGTGTTTTGCAAAAGTAGTATGCATGATAGGTTTTGGGAGATTGTAGTATCCTATGCAAACCTTTTAGGTTTCCCCTTAGAAATTCCAGATTAGACCCCTATTATAATTTAGTGGAAGTACCTGCTGCAAAAATGTTTGTTTTATGGTTGATGTGATAAATGAAAATTTCCACTAAATTAATTTATACGCCTGGGTGGATTGGGTCGATCGAGGAGGTTTCAAGTTGAGTGGCTTCTCAGGGCCAAGTTTCATGGTTGTCTTCGCCCAAGATAGTTTCCACTTACTTGGGGCCATGATATGCGGTGTTAACCTGAGTTGCTCACTTGTGGTAGGCCACCCAAGGCTATGAGATTTAAGTTTACACTGAGTCTAGTTGGTTATCGTGCAACCATTGGTCAATATGGGCTTTGTCTTGATGGAGTAAGTTGATGTGGACCTGGGTCAAGA
The DNA here is from genome assembly GCA_026929855.1 of Poa annua. NCBI lineage: Eukaryota > Viridiplantae > Streptophyta > Magnoliopsida > Poales > Poaceae > Poa > Poa annua. The sequence goes on along the minus strand of CM049431.1, from coordinate 67,759,891 downwards.
GATTGATGGTGGTAGAGTTGATATGATGGTGGTAATCTCTTAGTATGATCATGGGAAAGCAACTTCTGAAAAGTCTCGTCTTGATCTTCTCCTATTCCTTCTCACTAAAGGAGTGTAGAGGATAGTTTGGGTTGATTGAGTCTAATGGTGAAAGTGCACACACTCTCGAGAGTTAAAACCTAAGATCTTAGCCGTGTCCCCGGCATCGGACAATTTGAGTAACTACACAAGGCTGTGTTCTGAAAATCTCTTCATCCCAATTTCTTAATAAAACTTTGTTGGGTGAACATGGGTAGGAGACATGGACTTGTCTCGAGATGTCTCTAGAAGAGAAGATATTGATTTAAGAAAATTGTTTATCAAAAGTAGGAGAAAACTTGCTTTACGCAATAGCCTTGAGCTCCACCAGCCAAATAAGCATATAGATATAGCTTAGTAGAATATTAGAAATCAAAGTCACTTGCCACCACAATTCAATTGTGCTGACCCTTTATAGCTGGGCTGCAACTAAACCTTGCAGAATGTCCGAATGAGGAGTAAGGGGGTCGTCTTCGAGCTACAACCAACATGATTTGCCAGTGGATTCATGGAGAAGATGTAGCTCCATGCTATCTTTAGTATTGCGTTTGAACTCTGAAATAAAGTGTGAACTATTTATTCAGCTAGCATTTCCGCTATGCTAAGTTGTAATGATTATTTGTTTTTGGATCATTCGTCTCGTTCTGTAATAAATTATGACATTGTACTGTGATATTACATCTTATTGGAGAATGCGAGACTTATATGATCCAAGTCTTCGCACTATTCATATGTGCCATTGCTTTCGTAAGCAAGGGCACTACAGATGGTATCAGAGCACGAATGTTGCCTGTAGGCTCGAAACCCCTATGATTGGATACAAACCTAAAGTAAATATTTTTTTAAATCAATAAAATTCGAAATATAAGAAAAAATTTCAGACTTATTTTCTTATAAGTTTTTCTTCCTTACCTTCTACATTCTTAATTTTCGCTCCATCTCATTAATTCTTACCCCTTCAAAATTTTCGTAGATGAAGAACTTCACTCGAGAGATATCCCCGCAGAAAGGAGACCAGTACTACTTTAGTGACCAGCTCCTCAGTATTTCCAAAACCCTGAGGTTGATGCCGCCAGTCTTCAGGGGCAAAGAAATTATGTCAGAAGATTACCCTGAAGGTCGCTGGAAGATCGAGGCAGAAGTTCTCCCTCGTCATGACCCCCCTGGATCGCAGCCGATCCGTTTCCGATCTAGATACCCCAACTGGAAGAATGGAGTGGAGATGGCAATGCTGGAGACCTTGTCCCGCATCATTGAGCAGTTCTATGACGAGATCAAGCCCAACTCTGTCTTTCGTCACTTTGCCAGGAGGGATAACATTGGACAACCCGTTCAACCCTCACTTAGGGGTATGAACGAGAAGCATCATGGAGACCTTGGAGCTCATTGCCATAACTTGGATATACTTCTGGGACAAGAGATCTTCTACATGGCAGATTTAAGGCGCGTCCACCGTCACGTTAAAGAAAGCTTAGAGGAAGAGAAGGATATTCTGCGTGTAGAAAATCAGTTGCTAACTAAGGAGAACAAGGAGCTTGAAAACAAGAATTATCTGCAAGACGATAGGATTGCGCAGAAAGATGCCCACATTTTGGCATTGCAGGCTCAGTGTGCTCATTTGTGTGAACAACTAAGCCAAATGGAACTTCGGGCAAAGAAGAACCACCACCCTGACGCCCCAGGGCCCCTAGTGATAACCTATCCCGATGAGGACACTCCCAAGGAAGCCACATGTGTCAAGAAGCGCAAGTGTGGGAACACCCGCAATTACATAAGGAGTTTCAAATTTTGATTAGAGAGACCACCAGTTATCCTTACCTTACGAGTATTTCTCCTTATCTCATCGAAGTTGTATTGACCCACCAATTTGTGGTGAGGCAGTACCTTGAAAACCATGTCCTAGCTTGGTATTCAAATCTCTAAATTATCGAATTTATAAAATACTTCGGGTGTGTCTATTGGTTGTTGTTTGATATGTTTCTGTGTATTGTGTTGTTGTGCATGGGTAGATTTTCCTCCGTAGTCTCTTTCTATCTCTACTTACCTATGCTCACACCATACAGATGCCTCCACGTCGTGATCCTGACAACAACAATGCCAACGAAATGATGGCAGCCCAGACACAGTTGATGACCATGATGGCTCAGTTCATGGCAAACCAAAACAATCCACCACCACCACCACCGCCGCCACCACCACCCCCACCCCAAGTTGATCGCCTTGCTAGATTCTTGAGGCTCAGACCCAACAAATTCTCTACAGCTACAGAACCTATCGTAGCCGATGACTGGCTACGCTCTGTGAACAAGGATCTAGTTACTTGCGAGTGTACTGAAATGGAGAAAATAAGGTTCACTTCCCATGTACTGGAGGGGCCAGCGGCACAGTGGTGGGAAACATATCAGATCACTCACCCACTTGAAGGACTTACTTGGGAAGTCTTTAAAGAAGGTTTCCGTAATGCTCACATCTCAACTGGGATCATGAATCTGAAAAGGGATGAGTTTCGTACCCTGAGACAGGGAAATCGTGCTCTGAGGGAGTACATGGAGGACTTCAATTCCCTCTCACGCTATGCCCTAGAGGATGTAGACACCGATGCAAAGAGGAAGTATAAGTTTCTGAATGGACTCAATGGTGAGCTGAAAATACCGTTGTCTGTGGCTTATGCTCCCAATTATCAGGATCATCTTGATCAGGCCATTACTCTGGACAGCAACATCAAGAAGGAGGAGAATAGGAAAAGGAAGTTCAGCGCAAATAAGTACAACACTAATCTGATGCAGAAGAAACCATTCGTTCCAGAGAACAACGGAAGTCACCACAGTCACAAGAGTGGAAGTGGCCACAATCATAATGGTCATATCCATAAAGTAGGAAATTCCGGATACAGAGGAAATGGGCAGGGTGGTAATGGACACAATCACCCGTTCAATGGGAACAATAGTGAAAAGAGCAACACCGCCACAACAATGAACCGAAACGAGATATTAGTCAAGTGACTTGCTACAAGTGTGGGAACAAGGGACATAACTCCACAGACTGTCCAGAGAAGAAGAAGGTGCCGGAAGCTTCAAAGCCTAATCCTTTCCAGAAGGCACAGGTGAATCATCTTGATGTGGAAGAAGTGCAGAATGAACCAGATGCAGTGATTGGTACGTTCCTACTACATACCTTTCCAGCATTAGTCTTGTTCGATACTGGAGCATCTCACTCATTCATCTCAAGAGCATTTGTTAATAAAACCAAACTGTCTACTACAAGCCTGCTAAATCCAGTTAGGGTGAGTTCCCCCGGGGGGGAAATGCTTGCACAAACCGATTGTCAAAACTTGAGGTTAGAAATTGGTAATCACTCTTTTCCGGTAAACCTGATAATATTAGAGACCCGAGGTCTGGATGTTATGCTCGGTATGGATTGGTTGGCCAAGTTTGAAGGAGTATTGGATTGTGCGAATAGATCCATTACACTCACCACTCCCGAGAAGAAGAAGATTAGATACAAATCCAAATTTGAATTTAAGAAAGTTAAGCTAAATTCTCTTAAGGGGGTTAGCCTGGGAGACGTTCGTGTGGTAAGAAATTACCATGATGTTTTCCCCGAAGAACTACCGGGAATGCCACCCGATAGAGATGTGGAATTTCTTATAGATTTGGTTCCCGGAACGGGACCCATAGCTAAGAGACCATACCCAATGGCCGTAGCTGAACTGAAAGAACTCAAGAAGCAGTTAGAGGAGCAACTACAGAAAGGATTCATCCGTCCAAGTTCTTCACCTTGGGGAGCACCCATTCTGTTTGTAGAGAAAAAGGATAGTACTCAAAGGCTAGTCACGGATTATCGAGCAATCAACGAAGTAACAATCAAGAACAAGTACCCGCTACCAAAAATTAATGAGCTTTTCGACCAGCTAGAGGGTGCTTCTGTATTCTCTAAGATCGATTTGCGATCAGGATACTTTCAAATGAAAGTAAGAGAATTAGATATCCCAAAGACTGCCTTCACTACCAGATATGGATTATATGAGTACACCGTAATGCCGTTTGGATTAACCAATGCACCGGCATACTTCATGAACATGATGAACAAGGTGTTTATGGACTTTCTGGATAAGTTTGTCGTGGTGTTCATTGATGACATCCTGATTTACTCCAAAAGTCAAGAGGAACATGAGGAACACTTACACCTTATTTTACAGAGACTTAGAGAGCATAAACTGTATGCCAAATTCAGCAAGTGTGAATTCTGGCTAGAAGAAGTGGGTTTTCTAGGGCACGTTGTATCAAAGAATGGAATATCAGTAGACCGAGAAAAGGTGTCGGCAGTAACTAGGTGGGAGGTACCCAAGAATGTGGCGGACATTCGTAGTTTGCTTGGACTGGCAGGTTATTATAGAAGATTTATTGAGAACTTCTCCAAACTTGCCAAACCTTTGACCTCACTACTGAAGAAGGAAGTCAAGTTCAAGTGGACTGAAGAATGTGAAATAAGTTTCCAGGAACTAAAGAAACGGCTGGTGTCAGCACCTGTTTTATGTTTGCCAGATATAGAGAAGGAATTCCAAGTATATTGTGATGCCTCGCACCATGGACTAGGAAGTGTCCTAATGCAAGGAGGGAAAGTGGTTTCATATGCCTCTAGACAGCTTAAGAAACATGAGGTCAACTATCCCACCCACGACCTGGAGTTAGCATCGGTAGTGCATGCTCTAAAGACGTGGAGACCCTATCTATTGGGAAAGCGTTGTGAGGTTTTCACAGATCACAAGAGCCTGAAATATATTTTCACCCAGAAGGAATTGAACATGAGGCAAAGAAGATGGCTGGAACTTATTAAGGACTATGATATGAGCTTACAATACCACCCAGGAAAAGCTAATGTGGTGGCAGACGCTTTGAGCCGTAAGGTCCATGCAAATGGACTGACAGCGGGAGAATTGCCCGAGGATTTAAGTAGGGCATTTAAGGACCTCAGATTAGAGGTAGTACCCAAAGGATTCCTCGCAACACTGGACGTACAACCTTTGTTGATGGATAAGATTCAGGAAGGCCAGAAGGGAGACAAAGTAATGGATGAAATCAAGGTCAACCTGAGCGAAGGGAAGGCCAAGGGTTTTCGGGAAGATGAACAAGGCATCTTGTGGTTTGAGAAACGCATCTGCGTGCCGCAAGATGAGGATCTTAGAAAATTGATTCTGCAAGAAGCACATAACTCGCCTTATTCCATACACCCGGAAAACACCAAGATGTACGGATGTAAAGGAAAGATTTTGGTGGAATAACCTGAAGAGAGACATCGCGGAGTATATAACTAAGTGCGATGTATGTAGCCGAGTAAAGGCGGAACATCAGAAGCCAGCAGGATTGTTGCAACCTTTACCTATACCGGATTGGAAATGGGAACAGATAGGTATGGATTTCATTACTGGGTTACCGCGTACCAGATCGGGATATGATTCGATCTGGGTAATAGTGGATCGTTTGACAAAGGTGGCCCATTTTGTGCCAGTAAATACTACCTACTCAAGTGCTAAGTTGGCAGAGATTTACATGAGGAGGATAGTATGTTTGCATGGTATTCCCCAGAGGATTGTGTCTGACAGAGGTACCCAGTTTACCTCGCATTTCTGGAAACAACTACATGAATCGTTGGGTACGAGATTAGAGTTCAGTACAACATTTCATCCCCAAACGGATGGACAGACGGAAAGAGTAAACCAAATTCTAGAAGATATGCTGAGGGCATGTGCCTTGGACTACAAGTCTAGTTGGGATGATAATTTGCCGTACGCAGAATTTTCCTATAACAACAGCTACCAAGCAAGCATAGAGATGTCGCCGTTTGAGGCACTATATGGTAGGAAATGCACCACACCACTACTTTGGAGCGGTGTTGGAGAGCGAAGTTTATTTGGACCTGATATAATCCAGGAAGCTGAAGAGAAGGTTCGAATAATCAAGGACAGATTGAAGATCACGCAGTCCAGACAGAAAAGCTATGCAGATTCCAAAAGGAGAGAAATCACATATGAGATAGGTGACAGGGCTTATTTAAGAGTGTTACCAATGCGCGGTGTGAAGAGGTTCGGGATCAAGGGTAAACTTGCACCTCGATTCATCGGCCCCTTTCAGATTCTTTCCCGCAAGGGAGAAGTGGCGTATGAGCTAGAATTGCCGGAAGTTCTGTCAGCAGTTCACAATGTCTTCCATGTGAGCCAATTGAAGAAGTGTCACCCAGAGATGACAGAAACCCCGCTACGTGATATAGTGCCACTAGAAGAAGTTCAGCTGGAAAGTGACCTGGCGTATGAGGAGAAGCCAATCAAAATCTTGGAGATGGCAGAAAGGGTCACACGAACCAAGACTATCAAATTCTGTAAGGTCCAGTGGAACCACCATACCGAAGAAGAAGCAACTTGGGAACGGGAGGATGATCTTCGGGAAGAACACCCACATCTTTTTGCAGGCCAAACCGAATCTCGAGGACGAGATTCATCTTAAGGGGGTTAGGTTTGTAACATCCCAATTTTGAAAAAATTTAAAACTTTGCATTCATTCATCATTCATCATATAGGCTTAACTTTTAATCACATAAGTACTAAATAAAATTTCAATTATGAGTTTAAATAATGTTTAATCCCATTAAGTGTTTATTTAAACTTACTTAATCAATATAATTTTTCAAAATTATATAATGGGTAAGTTTATTATTAAAAATTGCTAATTTAAATAACCTTTCCAAAATATATTTTTATGAATTTTTCTGAAATGTTTTGAATAGGTTTAAAAATCATTTAGTAAATCAGATTTGAAAACAGTTTTTATTTAATTTTATTTAAAAGAATATGTTTCCGGGCCGGCCCAGACGCTATCCGCCGCGCACTCGTAAGATAGCAGCCCATCGGCCCGCTCCAGCGCGCGCCTCTCTCCTCTCTCGCTGACAGGAGGGCCCCACCTGTCAGCCGTCTTCCACCTCCGTCCGGAGATTGCGCCGGAGAAGGAGTCCGCGTCCGAGCCGTTTTCGGCCGTTTCTCGCCGCGTCTAGCGCCCCTGCCCCCTCCTATATATTCTCCTCCAGGCCGCCTCCGAACCCCCCCCCCCATCCCTACCTCTCCGCCGCCGGGCTGCTCGGAATCGAGACCGCCGCCGCCGCCATTGCCGCCGGGCATTTTGCACGATTTCGGTAAAACCGAGCACCTCGAGCGCCCCCGCTCTCTTCCCCTCACCTCCCCATCTCCTTGCGCACACGCTGAGCCCCCTCGCTTGTCTTATTTCGCAGCCGAACGCCGAAACCGTCCTCGACCCGAGGCCGTCGCCGCCGTCCACGACTCCGACGAGGAAAGGAGAGGGTTACCGACGCTGCCGCCGCGCCATCGACTTCGTCTCCTCCTCCGCTTCATTTTGGTAAGAACCGCTCCTCCCGGAGCTTCGTTTTAACGCGGAAACGTCGAGGCCGACGCGCCGCCGCCGCGGGCGCCATCGCCGGCGAGCATTCCGGTGACCCGCGCGCCGCTCGGTTCGGCCGGGCGTCCTAAGCCGTTGGATCTAGATCCAACAGATCTAGATCAAAACGTTCCCCCGCGTCCGATTCCATTTAAATCGGACGGCTCTCGTCCACGATTCGCGCGAACCGTTTTCGTCCAATAGGATCGTGCCATGTAGCCCTCTTATTTTCTTTTTTCGCAGGAATTTCTCAAATAAAACAGAAAAATATGCAAACTTAGAAAATTCATAACTTATGTTCTGTAAATCCAAATTCAATGAATTTTATATCCACGGATAGCCCTGCTAGATTAGTTTAATTCTACATCATTTGTTTTTGCTTTTGATAAATAATATTTCATAAGATCATCCGAGGAGTAATTCGGCTATTAAATCCATAACTTAAATAATAAAAATGTTTTACAAATAAACTCAATTGTTTTAGGTTTAGGTTATTAACTGCCCAGGAATATTAATATGTGTCTTATTTTAAAACTTTCTTAGAACAATAAAAGTTGTAATTGTAAAATCTAAGTTTTGCTATATTGTTTTCAATTATTAAATTGTTAAGTGAAATGAGAAATTCTTAGAATTTGCATCTCATGCATTTAATAATAGAGAATATAAATTATTGATAAGTGTGTCTATTTCTACACATGGCATATCATGCATGCATACATCTTTTATTTGGTGTTGTGAGATATCGTGTGGATATTTATTTGTATGTATTGCTTGTGCTAGATTGTGAAGGAGAGGAAGGACTTGCGTGTGATTGTTAATCTGGTTGTGCCTACCCCTCCTGCTGCCAAGGCAAGTGACTTCATAAAACACCTACTATTTTATTCTATTGCATACCTAGTGTTTTAAGCAGTGTTTTGCAAAAGTAGTATGCATGATAGGTTTTGGGAGATTGTAGTATCCTATGCAAACCTTTTAGGTTTCCCCTTAGAAATTCCAGATTAGACCCCTATTATAATTTAGTGGAAGTACCTGCTGTAAAAATGTTTGTTTTATGGTTGATGTGATAAATGAAAATTTCCACTAAATTAATTTATACGCCTGGGTGGATTGGGTCGATCGAGGAGGTTTCAAGTTGAGTGGCTTCTCAGGGCCAAGTTTCATGGTTGTCTTCGCCCAAGATAGTTTCCACTTACTTGGGGCCATGATATGCGGTGTTAACCTGAGTTGCTCACTTGTGAAGGGCCACCCAACGCTATGAGATTTAAGTTTACACTGAGTCTAGTTGCTTATCGTGCAACCATTGGTCAATATGGGCTCTGTCTTGATGGAGTAAGTTGATGTGGACCTGGGTCAAGAGATTGATGGTGGTAGAGTTGATAGGATGGTGGTAATCTCTTAGTATGATCATGGGAAAGCAACTTCTGAGAAGTCTCGTCTTGATCTTCTCCTATTCCTTCTCACTAAAGGAGTGTAGAGGATAGTTTGGGTTGATTGAGTCTAATGGTGAAAGTGCACACACTCTCGAGAGTTAAAACCTAAGATCTTAGCCGTGTCCCCGGCATCGGACAATTTGAGTAACTACACAAGGCTGTGTTCTGGAAATCTCTTCATCCCAATTTCTTAATAAAACTTTGTTGGGTGAACATGGGTAGGAGACATGGACTTGTCTCGAAATGTCTCTAGAAGAGAAGATATTGATTTAAGAAAATTGTTTATCAAAAGTAGGAGAAAACTCGCTTTACGCAATAGCCTTGAGCTCCACCAGCCAAATAAGCATATAGATATAGCTTAGTAGAATATTAGAAATCAAAGTCACTTGCCACCACAATTCAATTGTGCTGACCCTTTATAGCTGGGCTGCAACTAAACCTTGCAGAATGTCCGAATGAGGAGTAAGGGGGTCGTCTTCGAGCTACAACCAACGTGATTTGCTAGTGGCTTCATGTAGAAGATGTAGCTCCATGCTATCTTTAGTATTGCGTTTGAACTCTGAAATAAAGTGTGAACTATTTATTCAGCTAGCATTTCCGCTATGCTAAGTTGTAATGATTATTTGTTTTTGGATCATTCGTCTCGTTCTGTAATAAATTATGACATTGTACTGTGATATTACATCTTATTGGAGAATGCGAGACTTATATGATCCAAGTCTTCGCACTATTCATATGTGCCATTGCTTTCGTAAGCAAGGGCACTACCAAAAGTGGAGGTCAAGCGCTGCCTGCCAGACATCCAAGTCATCCCAATATCCTCAGAAGAGTCAAACACCACAGTAGGATAAAACTGATGGATGAGAGATACATTTTAGCTGCACTCGGTCCTCATCAAATGTTCCAAACCTTAACACGGCAGACCTGGACTGCTCCCCCAAAATAATCAGCCTTCTTCATTAACTTGTCGAAGTCAATCCACTTCATGGGACAAATAGGCTTATCAATGGAGAACTTCTGATAAACTTCCCTATAGAGCCATGCCATCTCGGTGCAGAAAAACTTGGGATCATCAGATTCCATGTTGTAAGATAGCTCACGGCGCCACTTGCGAAAACTGCCTTTGTTGAAATCCTCAAGGCGGAGCACGGGCCTCTTCTTCCTGCTTGGCCCTGTGGCTCTCTTGAGCAGAGCTACAGACTCAGTGGGTGTGCTATCTTCACTTGAGGACCCGCTGGGAGGGCAAGAATGAACTGGTTTGGCCCTTCCTCCTTGAGCTATTTGCTTGGCATGGCCACGAGGGTTGGAACCTGCAAACACACATCATAGAGAGGATGGAAAGCATATGGGGTAAGCACTCATGTCCGAGAAAGAAAAATGGAACGTACTAGAGAAGTTTAAGCAATCAAAGTTTCTGTCCTTAGCTGATTTCATTCTGAGTAGGCCGGAGATTTCCGGGTCAGACTCGGAGATCTCCGGGGTCCGGAGATTTCCGGGTCTGACTCGGAGATATCCGGTCTGCACGAATTTTGACAGATTCGAACAAAATCAATGAATGAAAAAACAGATATGTGCACGTGGAAGGTAGACAATGCCTAGGGGAGCAATTCTACCAAAGGAAACAATCAACAACCTCCTAAATCGTCTAGGTTAAACGAAAACAAGTTTCGTCCTAGATTTGAAATACGAGGAGTTACCGGAAGACATTGCGAAAAGCGTGCGGATGGAAACGAAGCCCTCGATGAGAAGAAGCTGATCCGAGAAGCACGCAAGAAACTCTTGGACGAACCACCCGCAGCAATGATCACAAGAAGGAGTACAATTTCAGAGGAGAGAGAGGAATAGGGCACGGGGTGGATGAACTGGCCGAACCGTCCAGTCCACCCGTGCCCTTATATAGACAGGACATTTTGAACAGGAGATTTCCGGACTGAGGCTCGGAGATCTCCAGGTGCTGGAAATTTCCGGGGCTATTTCCGAATTAGATTCGCATGAGGTCAGTGCCGAATCAGATTTGGACTTAGCCCTGGAAATTTCTGCACGGTCGGAGATTTCCGGACATCCGACCGGAGATTTCCGGACCCCGGAGATTTCCGGCTCTAATTCCGATTCAGCTTCGTCTGAGGTCAGTGCCGAAGTTGAAAAAGACTTAGGTGCTGAAAAATCGCAGGGGCCGGAGATTTCCGAGTCTCAATCGGAAATTTCACCGGAAATTTCCGGGACTATTTCCGGTCAATAATCATCACAGGTCAGTGCTGATTTTTGAACAGACTTAGTCTCAAAATTCTCTGGTAGACCGGAGATTTCCGAGTGAGGCTCGGATATTTCCGTTCAACGCCAAAAACTCCAGGAACACGAAATCAATAAGTGGACATGAGTGGGGAAAAGCATGTTTAAAGATCGTGAAAGGCTTAGGATAGATACTCATACTGAATAAAGAAGACACACTCAAGTTGCAAGAAACATTAATCAAAAGAGAAGACCAACAAGAGTGTGTTATCCCAAAAGACCAAAGGACAATGCAAGTGAAGATCAAATATAAAACCAAATAGTATCCAAAAACTTCAAAAAGAGTGTTGGTGGCCGAAACCACCGTGTATGAGTTGTAGCATGGCACCGCGAAGATATATCTTGGGTCCATAACTACATCTCAACATTGAAGCTCACAAATTAGATTTAATTTGAAGTTTTAGCAATGATACATCACTATATGCATAATAGGGGGAGGAAGACTCCAATGTATTAGGAAAACACTCCCCCTAAGTCCATGCGTACCTCTAGTTCTAATAAAGCCTTAAACGTTGGAGAGTGTGCACGGAAGTCAAGCCAAGGCCCGAGAATCTATGATATTGAGCTCATTCCTCAAGTAGCAAAAACGGGCTTCATCAAGGGGCTTTGTGAAGATATCCGCCAATTGATCCCTTGTACCAACATATGATAGATCAATATCTCCTCGTGCAACGTGATCGTGGATCAAATGATGGCGAATCTCAATGTGCTTGGTCCTTAAATGTTGCACCGGATTGTATGCAATTTTGATGTCACTCTCATTATCGCATAAAATCGGCACTTTGTCTAAGAGGACATCGTAATCCTTTAAAGTTTGCCGCATCCAAAGAAGTTGAGTACACCCGCTTGCGGCGGCGATGTACTCGGCTTCCGCCGTGGATAATGAGATGCAATTTTGTTTCTTCAAGGACCAACTCACCAAAGATCTTCCAAGAAATTGACACGTCCCGGATGTGGACTTCCTATCATCAATGTCTTCCGCCCAATCGGAGTCGGTGTATCCACAAAGAGACATGGTGCCATCTTTGGGATACCACAACCCAAAGCAAGGGGTATGAACCAAATATCTGAAGATTCTCTTCACGGCCATCAAATGACTTTCCTTAGGCGCGGCTTGGTAACGAGCACACACTCCAACGCTTAAAACGATATCGGGCCTAGACGCACATAAATAAAGGAGAGACCCAATCATAGGACGATACTCCTTTTGGTCTACCTCTTTACCGTCGGGGTTGAGTTGGAGGTGGCACTTGGTTTGCATAGGAGTAGGCACATCATTTATACCAAGCAACTTAAACTTCTTGATCATATCTTGAATGTACTTGGCTTGACAAATAAAAGTCCCTTCCCTCATTTGCTTGATCTCAAAACCGAGAAAGAACTTGAGTTCACCCATCATGGACATCTCGAACTTGTCGGTCATTAGCTTGGAAAACTCATCATTGATCACACGGTTAGTAGAACCGAAGATAATGTCATCGACATATAATTGACAAATAAAGAGTTCACCATTAACCTTTTTAGTAAAAAGAGTGGGATCGATTACCCCAACCTCAAATCCACGGTCTACCAAGAACTCTCTCAAGTGCTCGTACCATGCACAGGGGGCTTGTTTAAGGCCACAGAGAGCTTTGTCCAAGACATAGATGTGGTGAGGATGATTGGGGTTATCAAAACCCGGTGGTTGTTTAACATACACAAGTTCTTGCAAGGGACCATTAAGAAAAGACCTTTTTACGTCTATTTGTTGCAATTTGAAACCATGATGAGATGCATAAGCGATGAGAATACGTATCGATTCGAGTCTTGCGGCAGGCACAAAAGTTTCTCCAAAGTCGATGCCTTCGACTTGAGAAAAACCTTGAGCCACCAAACGTGCCTTGTTCCTTTCACTGATACCATGTTCATCTTGCTTGTTCTTGAAGATCCACTTTGTGTCAATAACGTTGCGGCAATCTTTGGGCTTCTCCACTAGACGCCACACTTTGTTGCGCTCAAAGTTGTTAAGTTCTTCATGCATAGCCCCTAGCCAATCGGGATCTTCAAGAGCATCGAATAGTTTCTTGGGCTCGACCGTGGAAATGTGTGTTTGATGCTCACTAAAGTGAGCCAATTGACTTCGTGTAGAGACCTTTGCTCGTATATCACTGATGACCTTATCGAGAGGTAACGCTCTTAGTTCCAATGACTTTGCAAAGCGAGCATGACGACGAGTTTCAATTGCCGCCCTTGTTGTGGGGACAATCTCTTGACCATCTTGGTCCTTTGGATCCTCGTCTTGACCTTCTTGAGGGCCTTGATCGTCATGAGAAACTTCTTCAAGTGGTGGGGGAGAATGATCTTGCCCTTGAGTAGAACTTGGAGAAGTGGAGTTATCTTTGATAATCTTGGTGGGGGAGCCATGATTTACTTGTTGATGAAGATCTTGTTGAGGCTCATCATGGGCTTCATCTTGAGAAGAGGTAGCTTGTTCTTGTTGAGGAAGATCTTGAGATTGTTCTTGAGGGGATTCATCATTTGCTATGGGTGAGTCACCTTGTGGCTCTTGTGAAGGTGAGGTCTCCTTGATATAATAGTTTGAGCTTTCTTGAACAACTTCTTGATGAGTTTAAATGGGGCGAAGAAAATCCACCCCCATCTTTTTAATGGCATCAAAAGGTTTTTCATCACCTACATCACAAACACCAACTTGCTCCACTTGGGAGCCATCATTTTCATTGAATTCTACACTACAAGATTCTATGATAATCCGGGAGGATTTATCAAAGACTCTATAAGTGTGGGACTCGCTACCATAGCCAACAAATATCCCCTCAACTGATTTAGAGTGGAACTTACCCAACCGGACACCCTTGACGAGATAATAGCACTTACATCCAAAAACTCGGAAGTAGCCAATGTTGGGTTTGTTGCCGGTAAGGATCTCATATGGAGTCTTCTTCAAGCCCTTGTCGATGAGAGTCCGGTTCTTTCTTTCGGCAACGCCATTTTGTTGAGGAGTGTATGCAGCGGAATATTGGTGACGAATGCCTTCTTCACTAAGAAAGTCGTTAAGAGTGTAATTCTTGAATTCCTACCCATTGTCACTTAGAACAACCAATATGGGGAGGTCATGTTGGCGTTGAACCTCCTTTGAGAAGTCGATGAAGACTTGTTGAGTTTAATCCTTGGTCTTGAAGAAATAGACACATGTATACCTTGAATAGTCGTCAACAATCACGAGGCAATATTTCTTGCCACCAAGACTTATCTCCAGAATTGGTCCAAATAGATCAACATGAAGGAGCTCCAAAATCCGAGACGAAGATATGATGGTCTTGCTTGGATGAGGAATATCATGCATCTTGCCTTTCACACAAGCTCTACAAATTCGATCCCTTGAAAAGAAAACATGATCTTTTATTCCAAGGATGTGGCCACCCTTGTGAAGACTTTGCAAAGTACGCATGTTTATGTGAGCTAGTCGGCGATGCCAAAGCCAACCCACGTCGGCTTTTCCGAAGAGACACATGGCTTGAGTAGTGGTGGCTCCGGAGAAGTCCACCACATAAAGCTCATGCTCCACGTATCCCACGAAAGCCACTCTTAGCGACTTGCTCCACAAGAGGACCATAATGTCCTTATGAAAGAAGGGAGAGATCCCCAACTTTGTTAAGGCACAAACCGATAACAAAATGTAGCCAAGAGATTCAACAAGTATAACATTGACAAGAGTAATGTCGGGGGCAACTACCACTTTGCCAAGCCCGGTTACCTTAGACCTTGATAAGTCACCAAACGTCACGGTTACTTGATCTACATTAGGTTTCAACTCCGTGACGAGTTCTTTGCTCCCGGTCATATGACTTGTACATCCACTATCAATTATCCATTTTGAACCACCGGGAGCAAGGTCCTACAAGAGATCAATTCTTGCATTTAGCAACTCATTGCTTCACAATGGGTGCTTTGTGGTTAGGGACAAGAGACTTAGGAACCCAAATAGCATATGAAATAAAACCATAGTAGGGTCCAATGTAACAAGCACAAACATTCTCATAATAATCGACATATAAAGCACAGTTAGGGTTGTTGTCCCCGACGTGATCTTTACGAGTAGGATTGCCTCTTGAGGCATTCCTACTCGCAAGACCGTCCTTGGATTGAATGGAGTCGGCCTTCTTGTCTTGGATGGGGTTGACGCTCTTGGGAATACCCTTCTTGGCATTCATCTTCATGGGAGGCACATATCCAAGACCTTCCTTCCCTTGTCGAGTGTGAGGCTCCATGATGGGAGTCTCAACAACTTGCTTACCCTTGAGAAGGATTATTTTGAATGTGGAGGCCTTAGCCATCTCACTCTTTAACCTAGCATTATCCTTCACAAGATTAGCATTATCACACGAACAATTAGAGGTAGAGATGCTAAGAGAATCAAGGTTAGTTAGCCGAGTTTGGAGTTGAGCATAAGACTCTTATAGAAGAGCATGTTCATCTCCAAAGCCTTGTGAGCTATGACGAGTTTCTCCATGTCCTCAATGAGTCTAACATGGCCAACCGCAAATTCGGCTTTATCTTGTTGAGCCACTTTGAATTTAGCAAAGTACATATTACGATCCTTAATGAGCTTAGCATGTGAGGAGTTATGAGTTTCCTCAATAGTTTCAAGTTGCTCCTCAAGACGTGCATGAGACTCTTCAACCTCCTCAAGAGAGGATTCAAGTAAGATAGAGAAATAGCATCTTCTCTTTCTATCTTACCCTTCTCTTCATTGAGATGCTCTAGCTCACCAATACGAGCCATGAGGGCACCAACATGTTTCTTGCTATCACCTTGCAAGTTAGTGATAAAAGAGTCGAAGGCCACAAGCTCTTTCTTGATTTGAAGGCTAGAGGCATCATCAAGCTCATTCATTTCATTCATGAGAGAGAAAGAGGATGAAGGTACCTCCGATGCCTTGGCCATAAGACATCTTGAGCTCTTGGTGATGGAGTTCTCATTTGGCGACGTGAATATAGATGATGAAGAGCTTGTCGTAGTTGAAGGAGTTCTTGTCGTTGATGAGGGAGTTCTTGTTGTTGATGAAGGAGTGGTAGGTGTTGATGTGGTGGCAAGAGCCGCCACTTCATTTGGCGTTTCTTCCTCCAACTCTTCATCATCGGTGGGGTACTTCTCTTGAGTTAACAACATGATGCAAGGCTTCTTGTGAAGAGGCCTCTTATTTCCATAGGCTTTCTTGGGAGGCATCTTGGTTTTGTCCTTGAGCACTAGACGTCCACCATGCTCTTCTCTTTTCTCATAAGGGCAATCGGCGACGAAAATGGAACTTGTCTTGACAATTGTAACATGTCCTTGACTTGGAGGGTGAGACCCTATCGGCTTGAGATGGACTCTTGTCAACTCGCATCTTGCCTCTTGAAGGGTTGTTCCAAAATGTGCGAGCCGCAAGAGCGAGATGATCATTGTAAGCAATCTTGAGTGCTTCCTCGGACATGGCGGCAAAGCTTCCAAGATCATCATCGTTATCTTCCTCAACGGTAGCCTTCAAGGCAAGGTTGGTTGTGCCTCTTTGCATTCCAAGAGCCCTTGCTCTTGCGTCTTGAGCATTCTTCGTGGCCACCTTCTACGCGGCCATCTCTTGCATAACCTCATTAGACGTCATGAGATGGTAGTCTCTTGACGTCGGTTGGCTCACATGGCATCACAGAGCTCACATACTTCCTCTTGATCCATGCATCATCAATATGAGAGGCACCAACTTCTCGAAATCTTGTGGCTATGGTCACCAATCTTCTAAACATCATCTCAAGGTCTACACCATCAAGTTTGAAGAAGCCCTCGGCTTCATTGCTCAAAGAGTCATAGCGATTCCTTCTCATGCTATCATTTCCAACGAACAACTAGGATAGAGCGTCCCATGTATCCTTGGCGGTGGTGTGGTGTTGGATGAGAGACATGTCCTTGTTCCCAACTGCCTTTTGGATCATGTAGAGAGCGGTGACATCAAGTTGAGCCTCCACCACTTCTCTTCTTGTTAAGTTGGTCGGATCATGCGGCTTGTATCCAACTTTATTGATGTGCCACAACTCGATTGAAGAGCTGCACACATGAGACTTCATCACATATTGCCATTGAGAGAAAGTATAATCTTTAAGCAATGGGGGATCACCCCTATGAGAAACTTGCGGATGAGGAATAATGAGATCGGGGGTATGGTATTGGAATGGGGGAGGAGTGGCGTTGTAGCCTTTAGGCACTTCATCTTGGGAAGA
This sequence comes from Poa annua, assembly GCA_026929855.1. Lineage (NCBI taxonomy): Eukaryota > Viridiplantae > Streptophyta > Magnoliopsida > Poales > Poaceae > Poa > Poa annua. Next base: position 67,742,401 of record CM049431.1, on the reverse strand, counting down.
TGGAGTGTTTTGATGGTTTGAGGAACTAGTAGCATCACCCTTCCCATCCAAAGGCAATTGCTTTCCCTTTATCAATTCGGGGTCCACATCTTGAGTAATGCCCGGAAGCACCGGAGGCTTTGAGGGCAATGCAAGAGAGGTTTCCTTAGATGTCTTGAGAGACTCAAGCATATCATGCAACTTCTTGAACTCGGTTTGTATGGACGATGTCAACTTTGTTTCCAAAGAGTTGATATCGGCCATAGTGGCACCTATCTCTTGCATTGCCGCCAAAGTCACGGCGTCCGCTTCGGTAACCTCGTTCGGGTCAACTTGCATTGTCCAAGGTTGGTCTCAAGCGGTAAAGCTTTTAAGAGACAATCTGGCTCTGATACCAATTGAACGGCAGTTGACCACCTAGAGGGGGGATGGGGTGAATAGGTGGTGAACAATTTTTATGTCTTTTTCAGTTTTAGGCTAGCAGAAAGTAAGTTGTCTATATGTGCAACTAGGTGATACAAGTGATAGACAACAAAGAAACTAAGCAAGTACAGGAATTTAGGATGCGGTAAAGGAGAGTGGAAAAAGACAACCGTAGGAACTCGAAGACGACGATTTTATCCCGAGTTCCACCACATAGGTGTACGTCTCGTTGGAGGGGTGTGAGCTACCACAATGGTTTGCTCAATGCCACAAAGGCCTCACCCTATTCTCCTGTGAATTCGACCACAAAGGTGCGAATCCACGTTTCCACTAAGGACTCCTTTAAGGGCGGAGAAGGTCCCGTACAAATTCGTGAGGCACACACCCACAAATGAATTGGGGGCTCTCACAATGACCACAACAGGTCACTTCCACAAAGGAATCCACAAAGGATCAAAACACACAAGATTGAGCCTAGCTATCCACAAAGGAACCCTAGATTCGTTGCCCCTCAAGATATAGAGGGGGGGAAATCAAAATTGTAACATCCCAACATTTTATAATGTTTAAAAATCACTAAAATTTAAAACTTTTGTTTTGATTAAAATAAAACATTAAAATTCATAAGAAAAGCAATTATGAAAGACTTCAAACATATTGAAAGAATTTAATAATTAAAATATCTCAGTTTATCATTATTTTCAAAAGTTGTTTCAAGTTAAACAATTTATTTTCCATTGTAATTATTAAAACCTCAATATCTAATTTGTCAAATAAATTACAAACTTCAAACCTTGTTCATGAAATAAAAGGTTTCTTTATAAGTATTTGATTCCAACCACTTAGTCATATCTTTCTTAAACTCATAAATTCAAAATTATTAAAAAAATGGTATACTTGCAAATTGGTTTCAATCTTTCACCTGAGTTCAAAACATAGTTTTATAAATTACAGGCCTATAGTTCATAACCTTAAAACTTCATAGGTTTTACAATTAAGGAATTATCCAAATAAATATTTCATTAGCTTAAAGGATTTTCATTTATTTTCAAAACATAAAATGACTTTCATGAATATATTTTCTATATAAGAAATAAATTAAAATCTAAAATCTTTTCCAAAGTTGTTATAAGGTTTTCAAATGAATTATCACAATATAAAATATAATAGTGCACAAATTATTTTCAATTAAAAATTAATACCTTATATTTCCCATTTCCTTAAAATTATTTATATTTAGTTCTTTAATATTATGCCAAAATAAAGATGAATGATTTCAGCAAAATAAGTTTAACTAACTTAATTTCAAACATTTTGAATGTGGGTATTTCATAGAATTTATTTTAGCCAAAAATAAAATTAATTAAACCCTAGTTATAAATTTAACATAAAGTGTCAAATTTGTATTTAAGCAATATTTCAAAATATTATTTTTCAAAAATGTTCAAAACATGCCCACTACTGGTTTAACACAAAGATAATAATTTTACAAATTTTTAGAAATTTGTTTGACATCATTTGGACAATTAAATCAAAAGATATGAATTAAAAGAAAAATCAGAAAAGAAAAAGAAAAAAATCGATGACGTCATGCTGACGTCACCGTCTTCAACCTCGCCCCAAATCCTGCCCCCGACCTCGCCCAAAACCGCCGTATTCAATTCACATCAATTCGAGCGATTAAAGGGAGAAATCAACGTCCCCTTCGACCTCTTTTAACCCCCTCCTCCTCCGCTCGGATTCCCCTCTCATCCCACTCAAAACTGTGCCCCCAGGCTACCGGAAAAGCTCGCCGGAGCTCCTCGGTACCCGCCGCCGTTTTTCCTGGTTCCCCGGTGAGGTGAGCCTCCCCCGAGTCCAAGACCTCCCCCATCCTCCTCCCCTTGTCCTTGCGCTTTTCCCTGACCCCTCCTCCTTCCTTTTCCGCAGCCGAACGCCCAATCCGAGCACAGACGAAGGTCGTCGGAGTTACCGTAGCTCCGCCCGCGCCTCCACGCCGCTCCAGGATGAACGAGAAGGCCACGCCGCCTCCATCGTCTTCCTCGCGACGAGCCGCACCCGAGGGCGTCATCCGCGCGTCCGGGGGAGCAGCGCAGCGCCGTCCTCGTCGTCGCCGAGTGTAGCGCCGCCGTCGTCGCCATCTCCGACGGAATCTCGCCGCCACCTTCTGGTAATCACTTTGAGCCATCCGATCTAGATCGTGCGGTTGAGATTAGAAGTTATTATGCGAATCGGTACGGTCAGATTAGATCCGTTGGATCTGTATCCTACGGCCGAGATCAAATCACTTATCCACGTCAGCGCTGAGTCAGCATGCACAGTCAGCGCCACGTCGGATCCAGTCAGCGCACAGTTAACAGATCTGGCACTTTTGCAGAAAAACCCCTGCCTATTCAAACTATCATATCTTTTTCTCTGTTTATCCAAATTCAAATATTTTTATATATTTGGAAAGCCCTAGACATGTAGATTATTTTAGATCTATTAGATTTCAAATTTGAGTTAGTGTAAAATATTCAAATTTTAAATGGATGATTTGAGTATAATTGTAATAACTTTAAATCTATAAATCCAAAAATTGTAAATAAAATTGTTCTGGAAACTTTAGACTATTGTAACTTGATGCCTCTGTTATAAAATATTTTGTGTATTATTTTCATGATTTAATAGTTGTATGTGTTAATTTGAATAGTTTGACTATTTTTGACATAACTATTAATAGAAACATTAATTTTGATTAAATCCAATTGCTATAAATTTTATCCCCTCTGTCTATTAGTACTAATTATAAAATGTTGTTAGAAAAATTAAATCACATAAAACTTTAATTTTATATTTATTCCTTTGTTATATTTTGTGAAAATAGAAAATAATTAAATTGCATTAGCATAATTGTTCATGTGATTAAAACTTGCATTTCATGCATATCATATTTTATTTTGTAGTTATATTTGCTATAAGGAAAAACTCCTTCCCCATTTTCTCTAAGTTAGAAATATTTTCAACTTAGCATTTTGGTAAAGTGATACACTTAGACACTTAGGATTTGCAACATGGAGCTAGAAGACCAATGAAGGACTTAGAAGAAAACAGACTCTGTAAGCATTCCACGATGTCAAGCACTTAGAAGAAAAGTGAGAAGAAGTTCAATAAGGCCAACCTCCCTTCTATTCTCTTAGTCTTTCTGTCTGTCCTTTCTTCTTCTCTGAGAATTCATGAAGACTAAGTAAATCCAAGATCAGCCCAGGTGATTCAAAAATCATCAAGTCTGAAGATTATTCAAGTCTACCAAGAATTCAATCAAGACATAACCAAGGAGAATATTACAAGTCTGGAGATGAAGCCTGGAAGACCAACTACATCTTCTATCTTTTCTCTCTTTCCTAATCTTGTCTTTCACTTAAGACTTAAAAAGATTTTCATGGCATGACATGCATCTCTAGTCCTTAGAAATAATTTGCATATCATACATAACATGTTTTCCTTAGAAGTTTTATGAAACTTATTTGTTCACTATGTATGTGCATGTATATTTGATGATTCTTGTTTGTTGATTGTTGTATTGTTGTTTGCTTATATTGTTTAGATTGAACGGAGAGCAAACGTTCGTTGTTGAAAAGAGTTTGTGAACAACGACAACATTCAAAGGCAAGTGGCACACCTCATAAACTTCCTATTATTTCTATATGCATTACTTAGTGTATATTTTTATATGCATGTGTAGGATAGTATTGCTATGCTAAACCTGTGTAGAATTCCCTTACTCCTATGTCTAGGTTCCTATATCATACTTAGCAGAAATATTGATGCTATGCAATTGATGAAAAGTTTTACAAAACGATAAGTAACTACTCAGGACTATGCTCATGGTTGTCGTCGCCTAGGATGAATGTCTATTCTACTTAGGGCCGTGAGCATGGTGATTTTCACCTGAGAGTGCACATCCACTAAATTAATAAACCTCCTGGGTGGATTGGTTGTATGGTGGCTAAGTTGAGTGGCTACTCGGGTCCATGTCTATGGTTCCTGGAGTATGTGCACTTGTGGATGGCCACCCAGGGACCGAGGAATCGGAAGAACTCCGAGTGACGATTGCTTCCCGTGCATCCTTTTGACAATGGGCTCTATCTAGAATAATTAAGTTTTGAGGGTGCAACCTGTCAGCTTGACAAGCAGATGTAGGGGGATGATAGGTGGAACGGGTCTTGCTAGTATGGTTGCATTCTTCTTCTGAAAGTTCTTGTCTCAATTCTCTCCTTTCCTTAATACACTCCGCGTGTATAGGATTTCTCGGACAAGTTGAGTCTGAAGGTGAAAGTGCACAACCTCTGCAGAGTGTAAAATCTAAGTACTTAGCCGTGTCCCCGGTACGGACAATTTGAGCAGCTGAACGAGGATGTCAACGGAGGATTCCACCATTCCAACTTATAAATTAAAACTTGATGGGTGAACAAGGGTAGAATGAGACAGTGGATTTCATGCCACGGATGTCTCGAATAGAAGAAAAGTGTTTTTCAAAAGTTAGGGAAAAACTTGCTTTATGCAAAATAGCCTTGAACTCCACCAGCCAAATATGCATATAGGCTGTAGAGTTATTCCATTAAGTGTCCACCATAGTGTCACTTGCCAGACTCCATTTTTAATGGAATCTGACCCACGTTGTTGCAATATTTTTTCTTATTGCAGATTGTTCAGATGACGAGTGAGATTTCGTATATAGGTTTCGAGTCTACAACCAACATGTTTTCGCCTGTGGCAGCATGAAAGTGATAGAGACTCACTGCTATTGTATTTCCGTTATGTACTTTTTTTCAATGCTAGCTTTATGCTATGCAACTTGTATCGAATATTTTGTAATTCTGGATCATCGATGTAATAAAATTGACGCTTTGTTGTGATATTACATCGTAAACTGTGTGTGCAAATGAATCGATCCAGGGATTTGCACTATACACAGGTATCTGCCTTATTTAAAGTGCAGGTACGCTACAGATGGTATCAGAGCACTGTGTTGCCTGTAGGTTCGAAACCCTAGGTTTGGATAGAAATAGGATTTGACCATAGGATTCGAAATCTATTTTATGCAGTTTTCTGAAAACAAAACTTTTTATTTTTTCTTCCTCAATCTCTCATCTACTATCAACCTTCTGAAAACATCTTATCTTTTTCTAGATGACCATGTTCTTATAGTCTAAGTCTGATTCTGCTGCTTCATATGGAAAAGCTACGATGCAACATGAAGTTCTACATACATGGAAGACCACTGAAGAACCAGGATTCAACCAACACTTCGAAGATATCCAAGAAAGTTGAACAAGAACTTGAAGCACTCAAGAAAAGGATAGATTAGACCACCTACCCATTAGAATAACGAGATCCGATGATGTATTGACCTATCAAATTGTGGTATGGCAGTACTATCAATTTTGTCTTTCCATGACATTGGTGTGTTTCGTTCGATAAACGATTAGTTCGGGTTTTCAAAAGAAGTTTTGAAAATTTTCACGTATGCGTTTGCTTGTGTTTGAACCTTGTTGCTTGATGTTTGTTAGACGTTGATTGATAATGTTATAGATTGGTTGCCTTGTTTTGTTTTATTGAACTAGGATTCCTCCATAGTACAAATAATTCAACTCATTGCTTTCTAAACCAAACAAATGTCTCACCCCAATACCAACACCAATGATTTGCATACAACTATGCGACTACTATTAGAGAACCAGAGTCAGCTCTGGAAGTTGATCAATGACCAACTGCCTAAGATTGATCAAAACCATAGTGATTTTGAAGAGAACCTTATGACCAAACTAAAGGCTGGCAAAACTTGTGGAGAAGCAGGACATACGTCCAAAGATTGTTCTGATGAGTGGCCCCATGGTCAACCCAGACGTCCAGTTAAAAGACACCGCATAAGACGGGTTACTTGCTTCTTGTGTGAAGGAACAAACCATGTCCCAATTTAGTGTCAACTCTATCCCCTGGTGCAACAAGCTAGCCAGCAAGCCAAGGGAGTAATGCGACAGTCTCTCATGAAGAACCTGGAGGAACAAGGGCAAAGGGTTAAATCCAAGAAAGATCTTAGCCACATAAGATTCTACAAGTGCAAAGATACGGGACACTATGCCAGTGACTGCCCTGAGTGGAAGAAGGATAAATCTCTCCAAGGGCCGAGTGGAAAACGTGAGTGTTAAAACTTTCTGTATCCACCACATGCCATTGTAATCTGAATACTTGTACGCTCTACATCAGAGAAACAAACAAGATTAAACAAAGTTCTTAGACTGACCACAAAAATTTCATTTAAGGGTGGTAGCCACACAGATTGATTTAAACCCCGTTACCTCAATCCGGAGATCCCAAACCGTCGTTCTTCTGGCCTCCCCAAATCAGAAAATTCATCCCCTGCTAGTTTCCAGTTTCCATGTCAGAAATTTCATTTCTCAAAACCTCTCGAGTTATCTAAAGTACTCCAAGCATTTACTTTTCTTTCTACCCTCTCTGAATCTCGGGGACGAGATTCCTTTTAAGGGTGGTAGTCTGTAACATCCCAACATTTTATAATGTTTAAAAATCACTAAAATTTAAAACTTTTGTTTTGATTAAAATAAAACATTAAAATTCATAAGAAAAGCAATTATGAAAGACTTCAAACATATTGAAAGAATATAATAATTAAAATATCTCAGTTTATCATTATTTTCAAAAGTTGTTTCAAGTTAAACAATTTATTGTCCATTGTAATTATTAAAACCTCAATATCTAATTTGTCAAATAAATTACAAACTTCAAACCTTGTTCATGAAATAAAAGGTTTTTTATAAGTATTTGATTCCAACCACTTAGTCATATCTTTCTTAAACTCATAAATTCAAAATTATTAAAAAAATGGTATACTTGCAAATTGGTTTCAATCTTTCACCTGAGTTCAAAACATAGTTTTATAAATTACAGGCCTATAGTTCATAACCTTAAAACTTCATAGGTTTTACAATTAAGGAATTATCCAAATAAATATTTCATTAGCTTAAAGGATTTTCATTTATTTTCAAAACATAAATGACTTTCATGAATATATTTTCTATATAAGAAATAAATTAAAATCTAAAATCTTTTCCAAAGTTGTTATAAGGTTTTCAAATGAATTATCACAATATAAAATATAATGGTGCACAAATTATTTTCAATTAAAAATGAATACCTTATATTTCCCATTTCTTTAAAATTATTTATATTTAGTTCTTTAATATTATGCCAAAATAAAGATGAATGATTTCAGCAAAATAAGTTTAAATAACTTAATTTCAAACATTTTGAATGTGGGTATTTCATAGAATTTATTTTAGCCAAAAATAAAATTAATTAAACTCTAGTTTTAAATTTAACATAAAGTGTCAAATTTGTATTTAAGCAATATTTCAAAATATTATTTTTCAAAAATGTTCAAAACATGCCCACTACTGGTTTAACACAAAGATAATAATTTTACAAATTTTTAGAAATTTGTTTGACATCATTTGGACAATTAAATCAAAAGATATGAATTAAAAGAAAAATCAGAAAAGAAAAAGAAAAAAACCGATGACGTCATGCTGACGTCACCGTCTTCAACCTCGCCCCAAATCCCGCCCCCGACCTCGCCCAAAACCGCCGTATTCAATTCACATCAATTCGAGCGATTAAAGGGAGAAATCAACGTCCCCTTCGACCCCTTTTAACCCCCTCCTCCTCCGCTCGGATTCCCCTCTCATCCCACTCAAAACCGTGCCCCCAAGCTGCCGGAAAAGCTCGCCGGAGCTCCTCGGTACCCGCCGCCGTTTTTCCTGGTTCCCCGGTGAGGTGAGCCTCCCCCGAGTCCAAGACCTCACCCATCCTCCTCCCCTTGTCCTTGCGCTTTTCCCTGACCCCTCCTCCTTCCTTTTCCGCAGCCGAACGCCCAATCCGAGCACGGACAAAGGTCGCCGGAGTTACCGTAGCTCCGCCCGCGCCTCCACGCCGCTCCAGGACGAACGAGAAGGCGACACCGCCTCCATCGTCTTCCTCGCGACGAGCCGCACCCGAGGGCGTCATCCGCGCGTCCGGGGGAGCACCGCAGCGCCGTCCTTGTCGTCGCCGAGCGCAGCGCCGCCGTCGTCGCCATCTCCGGCGGAATCTCGCCGCCACCTTCTGGTAATCACTTTGAGCCATCCGATCTAGATCGTGCGGTTGAGATTAGAAGTTTTTATGCGAATCGGTACGGTGAGATTAGATCCGTTGGATCTGTATCCTACGGCCGAGATCAAATCACTTATCCACGTCAGCGCTGAGTCAGCATGCACAGTCAGCGCCACGTCGGATCCAGTCAGCGCACAGTCAACAGATCTGGCACTTTTGCAGAAAAACCCCTGCCTATTCAAACTATCATATCTTTTTCTCTATTCATCCAAATTCAAATATTTTTATATATTTGGAAAGCCCTTGACATGTAGATTATTTCAGATCTATTAGATTTCAAATTTGAGTTAGTGTAAAATATTCAAATTTTAAATGGATGATTTGAGTATAATTGTCATAACTTTAAATCTATAAATCCAAAAATTGTAAATAAAATTGTTCTGGAAACTTTAGAATATTGTAACTTGATGCCTCTGTTATAAAATATTTTGTGTATTACTTTCATGATTTAATAGTTGTATGTGTTAATTCGAATAGTTTGACTATTTTTGACATAACTATTAATAGAAACATTAATTTTGATTAAATCCAATTGCTATAAATTTTATCCCCTCTGTCTATTAATACTAATTATAAAATTTTGTTAGAAAAATTAAATCACATAAAACTTTAATTTTATATTTATTCCTTTGTTATATTTTGTGAAAATAGAAAATAATTAAATTGCATTAGCATAATTGTTCATGTGATTAAAACTTGCATTCCATGCATATCATATTTTATTTTGTAGGTATATTTGCTATAAGGAAAAAGTCCTTCCCCATTTTCTGTAAGTTAGAAATATTTTCAACTTAGCATTTTGGTAAAGTGATACACTTAGACACTTAGGATTTGCAACATGGAGCTAGAAGACCAATGAAGGACTTAGAAGAAAACAGACTCTCTAAGCATTCCATGATGTCAAGCACTTAGAAGAAAAGTGAGAAGAAGTTCAAGAAGGCAAACCTCCCTTCTATTCTCTTAGTCTTTCTGTCTGTCCTTTCTTCTTCTCAGAGAATTCATGAAGACTAAGTAAATCCAAGACCAGCCCAGGTGATACAAAAATCATCAAGTCTGAAGATTATTCAAGTCTACCAAGAATTCAATCAAGACATCACCAAGGAGAATATTACAAGTCTGGAGATGAAGCCTGGAAGACCAACTACATCTTCTATATTTTCTCTCTTTCCTAATCTTGTCTTTCACTTAAGACTTAAAAAGATTTTCATGGCATGAAATGCATCTCTAGTCCTTAGAAATAATTTGCATATCATGCATAACATGTTTTCCTTAGAAGTTTTATGAAACTTATTTGTTCACTATGTATGTGCATGTATACTTGATGATTGTTGTTTGTTGATTGTTGTATTGTTTATTGCTTATATTGTTTAGATTGAACCGAGAGCAGACGTTCGTTGTTGAAAAGAGTTTGTGAACAACGACAACATTCAAAGGCAAGTGGCACACCTCATAAACTTCCTATTATTTCTATATGCATTACTTAGTGTATATTTTTATATGCATGTGTAGGATAGTATTGCTATGCTAAACCTGTGTAGAATTCCCTTACTCCTATGTCTAGGTTCCTATATCATACTTAGCAGAAATATTGATGCTATGCAATTGATGAAATGTTTTACAAAACGATAAGTGACTACTCAGGACTATGCTCATGGTTGTCGTCGCCTAGGATGAATGTCTATTCTACATAGGGCCGTGAGCATGGTGATTTTCACCTGAGAGTGCACATCCACTAAATTAATAAACCTCCTGGGTGGATTGGTTGTATGGTGGCGAAGTTGAGTGGCTACTCGGGTCCATGTCTATGGTTCCTGGAGTATGTGCACTTGTGGATGGCCACCCAGGGACCGAGGAATCTGAAGAACTCCGAGTGACGATTGCTTCCCGTGCATCCTTTTGACAATGGGCTCTGTCTAGAATAATTAAGGATTAAGGGTGCAACCTGTCAGCTTGACAAGCAGATGTAGGGGGATGATAGGTGGAACGGGTCTTGCTAGTATGGTTGCATTCTTCTTCTGAAAGTTCTTGTCTAAATTCTCTCCTTTCCTTAATACACTCCGCGTGTATAGGATTTCTCGGACAAATTGAGTCTAAAGGTGAAAGTGCACAACCTCTGCAGAGTGTAAAATCTAAGTACTTAGCCGTGTCCCCGGTACGGACAATTTGAGCAGCTGAACGAGGATGTCAACGGAGGATTCCACCATTCCAACTTATAAATTAAACTTGATGGGTGAACATGGGTAGAATGAGACAGTGGATTTCATGCCACGGATGTCTCGAATAGAAGAAAAGTGTTTTTCAAAAGTTAGGGAAAAACTTGCTTTATGCAAAATAGCCTTGAACTCCACCAGCCAAATATGCATATAGGCTGTAGAGTTATTCCATTAAGTGTCCACCATAGTGTCACTTGCCAGACTCCATTTTTAATGGAATCTGACCCACGTTGTTGCAATATTTTTTCTTATTGCAGATTGTTCAAATGACGAGTGAGATTTCGTATATAGGTTTCGAGTGTACAACCAACATGTTTTCGCCTGTGGCAGCATGAAAGTGATAGAGACTCACTGCTATTGTATATCCGCTGTGTACTTTTTTTCAATGCTAGCTTTATGCTATGCAACTTGTATCGAATATTTTGTAATTCTGGATCATCGATGTAATAAAATTGACGCTTTTTTGTGATATTACATCGTAAACTGTGTGTGCAAATGAATCGATCCAGGGATTTGCACTATACACAGGTATCTGCCTTATTTAAAGTGCAGGTACGCTACAGATGGTATCAGAGCACTGTGTTGCCTGTAGCTTCGAAACCCTAGGTTTGGATAGAAATAGGATTTGACCATAGGATTCGAAATCTATTTTATGCAGTTTTCTGAAAACAAAACCTTTTATTTTTTCTTCCTCATACTCTCATCTACTATCAACCTTCTGAAAACATCTTATCTTTTTCTAGATGACCATGTTCTTATAGTCTAAGTCTGATTCTGCTGCTTCATATGGAAAAGCTACGATGCAAAATGAAGTTCTACATACATGGAAGACCACTGAAGAACCAGAATTCGACCAACACTTCGAAGATATCCAAGAAAGTTGAACAAGAACTTGAAGCACTCAAGAAAAGGATAGATTAGACCACCTACCCATTAGAATAACGAGATCCGATGATGTATTGACCTATCAAATTGTGGTATGGCAGTACTATCAATTTTGTCTTTCCATGACATTGGTGTGTTTCGTTCGATAAACGATTAGTTCGGTTTTTCAAAAGAAGTTTTGAAAATTTTCACGTATGCGTTTGCTTGTGTTTGAACCTTGTTGCTTGATGTTTGTTAGACGTTGATTGATAATGTTATAGATTGGTTGCCTTGTTTTGTTTTATTGAACTAGGATTCCTCCATAGTGCAAATAATTCAACTCATTGCTTTCTAAACCAAACAAATGTCTCACCCCAATACCAACACCAATGATTTGCATACAACTATGCGACTACTATTAGAGAACCAGAGTCAGCTGTGGAAGTTGATCAATGACCAACTGCCTAAGATTGATCAAAACCATAGTGATTTTGAAGAGAACCTTATGACCAAACTAAAGGCTGGCAAAACTTGTGGAGAAGCAGGACATACGTCCAAAGATTGTTCTGATGAGTGGCCCCATGGTCAACCCAGACGTCCAGTTAAAAGACACCGCATAAGACGGGTTACTTGCTTCTTGTGTGAAGGAACAAACCATGTCCCAATTTAGTGTCAACTCTATCCCCTGGTGCAACAAGCCAGCCAGCAAGCCAAGGGAGTAATGCGACAGTCTCTCATGAAGAACCTGGAGGAACAAGGACAAAGGGTTAAATCCAAGAAAGATCTTATCCACATAAGATTCTACAAGTGCAAAGATACGGGACACTATGCCAGTGACTGCCCTGAGTGGAAGAAGGATAAATCTCTCCAAGGGCCGAGTGGAAAACGTGAGTGTTAAAACTTTCTGTATCCACCACATGCCATTGTAATCTGAATACTTGTACGCTCTACATCAGAGAAACAAACAAGATTAAACAAAGTTCCTACACTGACCACAAAAATTTCTTTTAAGGGTGGTAGCCACACAGATTGATTTAAACCCCGTTACCTCAATCCGGAGATCCCAAACTGTCGTTCTTCTGGCCTCCCCAAATCAGAAAATTCATCCCCTGCTAGTTTCCAGTTTCCATGTCAGAAATTTCATTTCTCAAAACCTCTCGAGTTATCTAAAGTACTCCAAGCATTTACTTTTGTTTCTAGCCTCTCCGAATCTCGGGGACGAGATTCCTTTTAAGGGTGGTAGTCTGTAACATCCCAACATTTTATAATGTTTAAAAATCACTAAAATTTAAAACTTTTGTTTTGATTAAAATAAAACATTAAAATTCATAAAAAAAGCAATTATGAAAGACTTCAAACATATTGGAAGAATTTAATAATTAAAATATCTCAGTTTATCATTATTTTCAAAAGTTGTTTCAAGTTAAACAATTTATTTTCCATTGTAATTATTAAAACCTCAATATCTAATTTGTCAAATAAATTACAAACTTCAAACCTTGTTCATGAAATAAAAGGTTTCTTTATAAGTATTTGATTCCAACCACTTAGTCATATCTTTCTTAAACTCATAAATTCAAAATTATTAAAAAAATGGTATACTTGCAAATTGGTTTCAATCTTTCACCTGAGTTCAAAACATAGTTTTATAAATTACAGGCCTATAGTTCATAACCTTAAAACTTCATAGGTTTTACAATTAAGGAATTATCCAAATAAATATTTCATTAGCTTAAAGGATTTTCATTTATTTTCAAAACATAAAATGACTTCCATGAATATATTTTCTATATAAGAAATAAATTAAAATATAAAATCTTTTCCAAAGTTGTTATAAGGTTTTCAAATGAATTATCACAATATAAAATATAATAGTGCACAAATTATTTTCAATTAAAAATGAATACCTTATATTTCCCATTTCCTTAAAATTATTTATATTTAGTTCTTTAATATTATGCCAAAATAAAGATGAATGATTTCAGCAAAATAAGTTTAAATAACTTAATTTCAAACATTTTGAATGTGGGTATTTCATAGAATTTATTTTAGCCAAAAATAAAATTAATTAAACCCTAGTTTTAAATTTAACATAAAGTGTCAAATTTGTATTTAAGCAATATTTCAAAATATTATTTTTCAAAAATGTTCAAAACATGCCCACTACTGGTTTAACACAAAGATAATAATTTTACAATTTTTTAGAAATTTGTTTGACATCATTTGGACAATTAAATCAAAAGATATGAATTAAAAGAAAAATCAGAAAAGAAAAAGAAAAAAAACGATGACGTCATGCTGACGTCACCGTCTTCCACCTCGCCCCAAATCCCGCCCCCGACCTCGCCCAAAACCGCCGTATTCAATTCACATCAATTCGAGCGATTAAAGGGAGAAATCAACGTCCCCTTCGACCCCTTTTAACCCCCTCCTCCTCCGCTCGGATTCCCCTCTCATCCCACTCAAAACCGTGCCCCCAGGCTGCCGGAAAAGCTCGCCGGAGCTCCTCAGTACCCGCCGCCGTTTTTCCTGGTTCCCCGGTGAGGTGAGCCTCCCCCGAATCCAAGACCTCCCCCATCCTCCTCCCCTTGTCCTTGCGCTTTTCCCTGACCCCTCCTCCTTCCTTTTCCGCAGCCGAACGCCAATTCCGAGCACAGACGAAGCTCGCCGGAGTTACCGTAGCTCCGCCCGCGCCTCCACGCCGCTCCAGGACGAACGAGAAGGCGACGCCGCCTACATCGTCTTCCTCGCGACGAGCCGCACCCGAGTGCGTCATCCGCGCGTCCGGGGGAGCACCGCAGCGCCGTCCTCGTCATCGCCGAGCGCAGGGCCGCCGTCGTCGCCATCTCCGGCGGAATCTCGCCGCCACCTTCTGGTAATTATTTTGAGCCATCCGATCTAGATCGTGCGGTTGAGATTAGAAGTTTTTATGCGAATCGGTACGGTGAGATTAGATCCGTTGGATCTGTATCCTACGGCCGAGATCAAATCACTTATCCACGTCAGCGCTGAGTCAGCATGCACAGTCAGCGCCACGTCGGATCCAGTCAGCGCACAGTCAACAGATCTGGCACTTTTGCAGAAAAACCCCTGCCTATTCAAACTATCGTATCTTTTTCTCTGTTTATCCAAATTCAAATATTTTTATATATTTGGAAAGCCCTTGACATGTAGATTATTTTAGATCTATTAGATTTAAAATTTGAGTTAGTGTAAAATATTCAAATTTTAAATGGATGATTTGAGTATAATTGTAATAACTTTAAATCTATAAATCCAAAAATTGTAAATAAAATTGTTCTGGAAACTTTAGAATATTGTAACTTGATGCCTCTATTATAAAATATTTTGTGTATTATTTTCATGATTTAATAGTTGTATGTGTTAATTTGAATAGTTTGACTATTTTTGACATAACTATTAATAGAAACATTAATTTTGATTAAATCCAATTGCTACAAATTTTATCCCCTTTTTCTATTAATACTAATTATAAAATGTTGTTAGAAAAATTAAATCACATAAAACTTTAATTTTATATTTATTCCTTTGTTGTATTTTGTGAAAATAGAAAATAATTAAATTGCATTAGCATAATTGTTCATGTGATTAAAACTTGCATTTCATGCATATCATATTTTATTTTGTAGTTATATTTGCTATAAGGAAAAACTCCTTCCCCATTTTCTCTAAGTTAGAAATATTTTCAACTTAGCATTTTGGTAAAGTGATACACTTAGACACTTAGGATTTACAACATGGAGCTAGAAGACCAATGAAGGACTTAGAAGAAAACAGACTCTGTAAGCATTCCACGATGTCAAGCACTTAGAAGAAAAGTGAGAAGAAGTTCAATAAGGCCAACCTCCCTTCTATTCTCTTAGTCTTTCTGTCTGTCCTTTCTTCTTCTCTGAGAATTCATGAAGACTAAGTAAATCCAAGATCAGCCCAGGTGATTCAAAAATCATCAAGTCTGAAGATTATTCAAGTCTACCAAGAATTCAATCAAGACATGACCAAGGAGAATATTACAAGTCTGGAGATGAAGCCTGGAAGACCAACTACATCTTCTATCTTTTCTCTCTTTCCTAATCTTGTCTTTCACTTAAGACTTAAAAAGATTTTCATGGCATGACATGCATCTCTAGTCCTTAGAAATAATTTGCATATCATACATAACATGTTTTCCTTAGAAGTTTTATGAAACTTATTTGTTCACTATGTATGTGCATGTATATTTGATGATTCTTGTTTGTTGATTGTTGTATTGTTGTTTGCTTATATTGTTTAGATTGAACGGAGAGCAAACGTTCGTTGTTGAAAAGAGTTTGTGAACAACGACAACATTCAAAGGCAAGTGGCACACCTCATAAACTTCCTATTATTTCTATATGCATTACTTAGTGTATATTTTTATATGCTTGTGTAGGATAGTATTGCTATGCTAAACCTGTGTAGAATTCCCTTACTCCTATGTCTAGGTTCCTATATCATACTTAGCAGAAATATTGATGCTATGCAATTGATGAAATGTTTTACAAAACGATAAGTGACTATTCAGGACTATGCTCATGGTTGTCGTCGCCTAGGATGAATGTCTATTCTACATAGGGCCGTGAGCATGGTGATTTTCACCTGAGAGTGCACATCCACTAAATTAATAAACCTCCTGGGTGGATTGGTTGTATGGTGGCGAAGTTGAGTGGCTACTCGGGTCCATGTCTATGGTTCCTGGAGTATGTGCACTTGTGGATGGCCACCCAGGGACCGAGGAATCTGAAGAACTCCGAGTGACGATTGCTTCCCGTGCATCCTTTTGACAATGGGCTCTGTCTAGAATAATTAAGGATTGAGGGTGCAACCTGTCAGCTTGACAAGCAGATGTAGGGGGATGATAGGTGGAACGGGTCTTGCTAGTATGGTTGCATTCTTCTTCTGAAAGTTCTTGTCTAAATTCTCTCCTTTCCTTAATACACTCCGCGTGTATAGGATTTCTCGGACAAATTGAGTCTAAAGGTGAAAGTGCACAACCTCTGCAGAGTGTAAAATCTAAGTACTTAGCCGTGTCCCCGGTACGGACAATTTGAGCAGCTGAACGAGGATGTCAACGGAGGATTCCACCATTCCAACTTATAAATTAAAACTTGATGGGTGAACATGGGTAGAATGAGACAGTGGATTTCATGCCACGGATGTCTCGAATAGAAGAAAAGTGTTTTTCAAAAGTTAGGGAAAAACTTGCTTTATGCAAAATAGCCTTGAACTCCACCAGCCAAATATGCATATAGGCTGTAGAGTTATTCCATTAAGTGTCCACCATAGTGTCACTTGCCAGACTCCATTTTTAATGGAATCTGACCCACGTTGTTGCAATATTTTTTCTTATTGCAGATTGTTCAGATGACGAGTGAGATTTCGTATATAGGTTTCGAGTCTACAACCAACATGTTTTCGCCTGTCGCAGCATGAAAGTGATAGAGACTCACTGCTATTGTATTTCCGCTGTGTACTTTTTTTCAATGCTAGCTTTATGCTATGCAACTTGTATCGAATATTTTGTAATCCTGGATCATCGATGTAATAAAATTGACGCTTTGTTGTGATATTACATCGTAAACTGTGTGTGCAAATGAATCGATCCAGGGATTTGCACTATACACAGGTATCTGCCTTATTTAAAGTGCAGGTACGCTACAGATGGTATCAGAGCACTGTGTTGCCTGTAGCTTCGAAACCCTAGGTTTGGATAGAAATAGGATTTGACCATAGGATTCGAAATCTATTTTATGCAGTTTTCTGAAAACAAAACCTTTTATTTTTTCTTCCTCATACTCTCATCTACTATCAACCTTCTGAAAACATCTTATCTTTTTCTAGATGACCATGTTCTTATAGTCTAAGTCTGATTCTGCTGCTTCATATGGAAAAGCTACGATGCAACATGAAGTTCTACATACATGGAAGACCACTGAAGAACCAGAATTCGACCAACACTTCGAAGATATCCAAGAAAGTTGAACAAGAACTTGAAGCACTCAAGAAAAGGATAGATTAGACCACCTACCCATTAGAATAACGAGATCCGATGATGTATTGACCTATCAAATTGTGGTATGGCAGTACTATCAATTTTGTCTTTCCATGACATTGGTGTGTTTCGTTCGATAAACGATTAGTTCGGTTTTTCAAAAGAAGTTTTGAAAATTTTCACGTATGCGTTTGCTTGTGTTTGAACCTTGTTGCTTGATGTTTGTTAGACGTTGATTGATAATGTTATAGATTGGTTGGCTTGTTTTGTTTTATTGAACTAGGATTCCTCCATAGTACAAATAATTCAACTCATTGCTTTCTAAACCAAACAAATGTCTCACCCCAATACCAACACCAATGATTTGCATACAACTATGCGACTACTATTAGAGAACCAGAGTCAGCTGTGGAAGTTGATCAATGACCAACTGCCTAAGATTGATCAAAACCATAGTGATTTTGAAGAGAACCTTATGACCAAACTAAAGGCTGGCAAAACTTGTGGAGAAGCAGGACATACGTCCAAAGATTGTTCTGATGAGTGGCCCCATGGTCAACCCAGACGTCTAGTTAAAAGACGCCGCATAAGACGGGTTACTTGCTTCTTGTGTGAAGGAACAAACCATGTCCCAATTCAGTGTCAACTTTATCCCCTGGTGCAACAAGCTAGCCAGCAAGCCAAGGGAGTAATGCGACAGTCTCTCATGAAGAACCTGGAGGAACAAGGACAAAGGGTTAAATCCAAGAAAGATCTTATCCACATAAGATTCTACAAGTGCAAAGATACGGGACACTATGCCAGTGACTGCCCTGAGTGGAAGAAGGATAAATCTCTCCAAGGGCCGAGTGGAAAACGTGAGTGTTAAAACTTTCTGTATCCACCACATGCCATTGTAATCTGAATACTTGTACGCTCTACATCAGAGAAACAAACAAGATTAAACAAAGTTCCTACACTGACCACAAAAATTTCTTTTAAGGGTGGTAGCCACACAGATTGATTTAAACCCCGTTACCTCAATCCGGAGATCCCAAACTGTCGTTCTTCTGGCCTCCCCAAATCAGAAAATTCATCCCCTGCTAGTTTCCAGTTTCCATGTCAGAAATTTCATTTCTCAAAACCTCTCGAGTTATCTAAAGTACTCCAAGCATTTACTTTTGTTTCTAGCCTCTCCGAATCTCGGGGACGAGATTCCTTTTAAGGGTGGTAGTCTGTAACATCCCAACATTTTATAATGTTTAAAAATCACTAAAATTTAAAACTTTTGTTTTGATTAAAATAAAACATTAAAATTCATAAGAAAAGCAATTATGAAAGACTTCAAACATATTGGAAGAATTTAATAATTAAAATATCTCAGTTTATCATTATTTTCAAAAGTTGTTTCAAGTTAAACAATTTATTTTCCATTGTAATTATTAAAACCTCAATATCTAATTTGTCAAATAAATTACAAACTTCAAACCTTGTTCATGAAATAAAAGGTTTCTTTATAAGTATTTGATTCCAACCACTTAGTCATATCTTTCTTAAACTCATAAATTCAAAATTATTAAAAAAATGGTATACTTGCAAATTGGTTTCAATCTTTCACCTGAGTTCAAAACATAGTTTTATAAATTACAGGCCTATAGTTCATAACCTTAAAACTTCATAGGTTTTACAATTAAGGAATTATCCAAATAAATATTTCATTAGCTTAAAGGATTTTCATTTATTTTCAAAACATAAAATGACTTCCATGAATATATTTTCTATATAAGAAATAAATTAAAATATAAAATCTTTTCCAAAGTTGTTATAAGGTTTTCAAATGAATTATCACAATATAAAATATAATAGTGCACAAATTATTTTCAATTAAAAATGAATACCTTATATTTCCCATTTCCTTAAAATTATTTATATTTAGTTCTTTAATATTATGCCAAAATAAAGATGAATGATTTCAGCAAAATAAGTTTAAATAACTTAATTTCAAACATTTTGAATGTGGGTATTTCATAGAATTTATTTTAGCCAAAAATAAAATTAATTAAACCCTAGTTTTAAATTTAACATAAAGTGTCAAATTTGTATTTAAGCAATATTTCAAAATATTATTTTTCAAAAATGTTCAAAACATGCCCACTACTGGTTTAACACAAAGATAATAATTTTACAATTTTTTAGAAATTTGTTTGACATCATTTGGACAATTAAATCAAAAGATATGAATTAAAAGAAAAATCAGAAAAGAAAAAGAAAAAAAACGATGACGTCATGCTGACGTCACCGTCTTCCACCTCGCCCCAAATCCCGCCCCCGACCTCGCCCAAAACCGCCGTATTCAATTCACATCAATTCGAGCGATTAAAGGGAGAAATCAACGTCCCCTTCGACCCCTTTTAACCCCCTCCTCCTCCGCTCGGATTCCCCTCTCATCCCACTCAAAACCGTGCCCCCAGGCTGCCGGAAAAGCTCGCCGGAGCTCCTCGGTACCCGCCGCCGTTTTTCCTGGTTCCCCGGTGAGGTGAGCCTCCCCCGAATCCAAGACCTCCCCCATCCTCGTCCCCTTGTCCTTGCGCTTTTCCCTGACCCCTCCTCCTACCTTTTCCGCAGCCGAACGCCAATTCCGAGCACAGACGAAGCTCGCCGGAGTTACCGTAGCTCCGCCCGCGCCTCCACGCCGCTCCAGGACGAACGAGAAGGCGACGCCGCCTCCATCGTCTTCCTCGCGACGAGCCGCACCCGAGGGCGTCATCCGCGCGTCCGGGGGAGCACCGCAGCGCCGTCCTCGTCATCGCCGAGCGCAGCGCCGCCGTCGTCGCCATCTCCGGCGGAATCTCGCCGCCACCTTCTGGTAATTATTTTGAGCCATCCGATCTAGATCGTGCGGTTGAGATTAGAAGTTTTTATGCGAATCGGTACGGTGAGATTAGATCCGTTGGATCTGTATCCTACGACCGAGATCAAATCACTTATCCACGTCAGCGCTGAGTCAGCATGCACAGTCAGCGCCACGTCGGATCCAGTCAGCGCACAGTCAACAGATCTGGCACTTTTGCAGAAAAACCCCTACCTATTCAAACTATCATATCTTTTTCTCTGTTTATCCAAATTCAAATATTTTTATATATTTGGAAAGCCCTAGACATGTAGATTATTTTAGATCTATTAGATTTCAAATTTGAGTTAGTGTAAAATATTCAAATTTTAAATGGATGATTTGAGTATAATTGTAATAACTTTAAATCTATAAATCCAAAAATTGTAAATAAAATTGTTCTGGAAACTTTAGACTATTGTAACTTGATGCCTCTGTTATAAAATATTTTGTGTATTATTTTCATGATTTAATAGTTGTATGTGTTAATTTGAATAGTTTGACTATTTTTGACATAACTATTAATAGAAACATTAATTTTGATTAAATCCAATTGCTATAAATTTTATCCCCTCTGTCTATTAGTACTAATTATAAAATGTTGTTAGAAAAATTAAATCACATAAAACTTTAATTTTATATTTATTCCTTTGTTATATTTTGTGAAAATAGAAAATAATTAAATTGCATTAGCATAATTGTTCATGTGATTAAAACTTGCATTTCATGCATATCATATTTTATTTTGTAGTTATATTTGCTATAAGGAAAAACTCCTTCCCCATTTTCTCTAAGTTAGAAATATTTTCAACTTAGCATTTTGGTAAAGTGATACACTTAGACACTTAGGATTTGCAACATGGAGCTAGAAGACCAATGAAGGACTTAGAAGAAAACAGACTCTGTAAGCATTCCACGATGTCAAGCACTTAGAAGAAAAGTGAGAAGAAGTTCAATAAGGCCAACCTCCCTTCTATTCTCTTAGTCTTTCTGTCTGTCCTTTCTTCTTCTCTGAGAATTCATGAAGACTAAGTAAATCCAAGATCAGCCCAGGTGATTCAAAAATCATCAAGTCTGAAGATTATTCAAGTCTACCAAGAATTCAATCAAGACATGACCAAGGAGAATATTACAAGTCTGGAGATGAAGCCTGGAAGACCAACTACATCTTCTATCTTTTCTCTCTTTCCTAATCTTGTCTTTCACTTAAGACTTAAAAAGATTTTCATGGCATGACATGCATCTCTAGTCCTTAGAAATAATTTGCATATCATACATAACATGTTTTCCTTAGAAGTTTTATGAAACTTATTTGTTCACTATGTATGTGCATGTATATTTGATGATTCTTGTTTGTTGATTGTTGTATTGTTGTTTGCTTATATTGTTTAGATTGAACGGAGAGCAAACGTTCGTTGTTGAAAAGAGTTTGTGAACAACGACAACATTCAAAGGCAAGTGGCACACCTCATAAACTTCCTATTATTTCTATATGCATTACTTAGTGTATATTTTTATATGCATGTGTAGGATAGTATTGCTATGCTAAACCTGTGTAGAATTCCCTTACTCCTATGTCTAGGTTCCTATATCATACTTAGCAGAAATATTGATGCTATGCAATTGATGAAAAGTTTTACAAAACGATAAGTGACTACTCAGGACTATGCTCATGGTTGTCGTCGCCTAGGATGAATGTCTATTCTACATAGGGCCGTGAGCATGGTGATTTTCACCTGAGAGTGCACATCCACTAAATTAATAAACCTCCTGGGTGGATTGGTTGTATGGTGGCGAAGTTGAGTGGCTACTCGGGTCCATGTTTATGGTTCCTGGAGTATGTGCACTTGTGGATGGCCACCCAGGGACCGAGGAATCTGAAGAACTCCGAGTGACGATTGCTTCCCGTGCATCCTTTTGACAATGGGCTCTGTCTAGAATAATTAAGTTGTGAGGGTGCAACCTGTCAGCTTGACAAGCAGATGTAGGGGGATGATAGGTGGAACGGGTCTTGCTAGTATGGTTGCATTCTTCTTCTGAAAGTTCTTGTCTAAATTCTCTCCTTTCCTTAATACACTCCGCGTGTATAGGATTTCTCGGACAAATTGAGTCTAAAGGTGAAAGTGCACAACCTCTGCAGAGTGTAAAATCTAAGTACTTAGCCGTGTCCCCGGTACGGACAATTTGAGCAGCTGAACGAGGATGTCAACGGAGGATTCCACCATTCCAACTTATAAATTAAAACTTGATGGGTGAACAAGGGTAGAATGAGACAGCGGATTTCATGCCACGGATGTCTCGAATAGAAGAAAAGTGTTTTTCAAAAGTTAGGGAAAAACTTGCTTTATGCAAAATAGCCTTGAACTCCACCAGCCAAATATGCATATAGGCTGTAGAGTTATTCCATTAAGTGTCCACCATAGTGTCACTTGCCAGACTCCATTTTTAATGGAATCTGACCCACGTTGTTGCAATATTTTTTCTTATTGCAGATTGTTCAGATGACGAGTGAGATTTCGTATATAGGTTTCGAGTCTACAACCAGCATGTTTTCGCCTGTGGCAGCATGAAAGTGATAGAGACTCACTGCTATTGTATTTCCGCTGTGTACTTTTTTTCAATGCTAGCTTTATGCTATGCAACTTGTATCGAATATTTTGTAATCCTGGATCATCGATGTAATAAAATTGACGCTTTGTTGTGATATTACATCGTAAATTGTGTGTGCAAATGAATCGATCCAGGGATTTGCACTATACACAGGTATCTGCCTTATTTAAAGTGCAGGTACGCTACAAAAATGCTTCGGTGGAGTTGTAGATCGGTGGCTTCTCCCTCAGATCCCCGAGTATCAAATGATTTGAGTGGCTAGATTGGGAGATTCAGAAGAAACGAGCTTCAGCACCAATGGAGGAGAGAGAAAACTTGAAGCTTAATCTGCTGGAGGTAGGTGGAGGGGTATTTATACCCCTCCCCAAATTCTGCCCGTTGTACAGTCGCCAGGTCGGAAATCTCCGGGTTGAGGTCCGGAGATCTCCGGACACCGGGGATCTCCGGTAGAATTTCCGGTTGCGTTGGGCTCCGAGTCAGTGCTGATTGATCTTCTAGACTTGGCAGAAAATCCTCTATCACTCGGAGATCTCCGGACTGGGGCTCGGAAATCTCCGAGCGCCGGAAATCTCCTAAAGCATTTCCGGCTAAGCTTGAGTTGGAGTCAGTACGCAACTGAGTTCTGGACTTGGTAAAATTCTTTTCCCACTCGGAGATCTCCGGACTGGGGCTCAGAAATCTCCGAGGGCCGGAAATCTCCTAGAGCATTTCCAGCTAAGCTTGAGTTGGAGTCAGTACGCATCTGAGTTTGTGACTTAGTGAAAATCTTTATTAGATCGGAGATCTCCGGTCCGGGGACCGGAAATCTCCGAGTTACGGAAATCTCCTGACTGAATTCCTGATGAAAGACCAAGTGAAGCAGTACTGAAAATTAGGCAATATAAGTGTTCACTCTTTATCAACCGACCTGTAGTAGAACCTGCATTCTTCATCACAAACATTAGAACACCTTTTGTGTGGTCATTAGTCACCAAAATATGGGAGTGCACAGAATGCACTTTCACTACCTTGTCTGAGATATGATCGCAGACATCCGATGTCCTTGTTGTATCTCGTTACCTACAAAGGTTATTAACTCGTATGTGATATTACATCTCCATGACCTAGTCACAAGTTGTGTAGCTATATATATGCAATCTCACCGAGTGGGTCCAGAGTATCTTTCCATTACAAGAATGAACAAATCCCGCTCTTGATCCTTACGTCTAAACATACTCTTTCGGGATACCCAAGATGGACACCGTTATTGTCATGCTATATAAGACACAACGTTTGATCTCTCAAAGCACCCCTCTGGAGTAGCAATAAGTACGGTCTCACGGTCTAACGAATAAGCTATCATATTTCTTATCTATTGCAAATGACAAACATCGTAATACGATCTTATTGCAATAATTTGCGTATGTCCATCACCTTATTCTACTAATAAGATGACCCCATTGTCAACCAACGCCATTGTCCATGATCGGGAATCTCAATCATCTATTGCCCAGCGGACTAGTTTATATAGAGGCTCACTAGGGAATCTGGTTGTCTATGTATCACATGTGTATTAATAATTCCGATTAATATAGTTATAGGGTAATACAAAAACATATTATAAACTTGTAAGATAATGCAATAAATACTACTTATTTATTTGCCTCTAGGGCATATCTCCTTCAGTCTCCCACTTGCACTAGAGTACAAATAAACTAGCTGCATTTTATTTCATAAAAAAACCTTATCAAATAAGCGTTATATGATAATGCTTGCTTGTGGAAGAGTGTTACTCGAACATTCTATACAATACATAATTGTGCGTTCTTTTGCGATTCATTGATATCAACTTGTTTGATATTATCATGTTATCCAATAACATATATACAAATACCGTAACTATGTGAGACTTTTGTTTCCCAGCGCTTACTCCGATTCTGTTAACCAGATAATTGCCTTGCAAACACACTCAGTCATAGAGAACTCCTTGTAGCATTTACAATCTCGTGATATTTATATACTTTCATACCTATGTAGAAGACTTGACACTCCAATGTCAATCTAATAACTAATACACTTCTACTTTCAGTAAATTCTAAATTTACTTTCATAACTGTTCTTCTTCTAAGAACATGGGTCATATTTTATCGAGCATATAATATGGTTTTTGTATGATGTCTAATATCACATAATAGACCAACATGTCATACAACCATCATTACCGTGTATCATTACTCTTAATGATTAACTGGATTTCCAAGGACCATCCTTTGGTTTTAATCTATTCTGACTCTTCAGACATAATCCATAACAACTCGACTAACTATTTAAAATTCCCGTTATATTCCAGATAGACATTATTTTTTAAATATTTTCATAGCTACATCTTTGTTATTAATTCTACTAGTACAATTCACAATGTGTCATTTACACAAGATGAATTCGGCTCCCACTCAAATTATGTCTCCATATATTTGAGAACACGATCTCCCACTCAAAATATGTCTCTACATATATGAGGGTCTAAACTCCCACTCAAAAATATGTCATTTACATATTCTACCGGAGTAAACTAATTTTACACCCACTTAAATTCACAATTTATTTCGACATTTTGGTTAAACCAAAATCATTGATCTTTCATCAATTCGAACTTAACACGAAATGTAGTATTCCATTAATACAAATCCCACAGACTTCAAGCATGTCTACATTTATGTAGTCAACAAATTTGATTTTGTCCAAGATACATTTCTTGACAAAATATGATTTCACGTCTTTCTTATAGTTACATTTCTCACATAAGACTTTATATGATGATCAAGAAATCTTATTTCTTCAAAATGAATTATAGTAACATTTAATGTTTTAATCCTTCTAAATTTAACTTGGATTTTCAGGCTCAAAAGGCTTTGTTCGTATTCTGACATTTTCCCAACTTTCTTTGTATTCATAAGGTGCACCTTAATCTGTCAACAAGATCTGAAATACTTAGTATTAAGCTGTGACCTGACAGCAATATTAAATATACCAACACTTTATTTAGAAGCATCTTTCATGAAAATATTACGATCTTTTCAAAGAGGATTGCAAGCAGAAAACAATTTTCAAGTCTCCTTCACTCTTTATCATCAAATTTTCATTTGTAGACATATACCTTTTGGAACACTTTCCAATATTCTACTTTTATGAATATAGGTCTCATACCTTGTTTCAAGCTTCTAATTCCATTCCATAAACCATGATTTGAAAATCATATTTTCTCGAAATTATACAGACAACAATACAAGTTTTTGTTTCTGTTGGATTTTGGAATACACACTCAACTAATGTGAGCGATTTACAAAGAACTATTCGTCTATATTCTGAATTATCGTATAATCATCTTTATAACGACACTACTATCGATCACACGAATTACCGTTGGAAAACCTTCTATTTTCTAAAGTGGACATCGACTATAATGTTTCGAACATATTAGGAGATTCTAAGACAGATTCTGAAAGACCACACTTTATCTAAAATAGAGTATGATTATAATATTTCACATATCACTATATCTGATATTATAATTTTGTGAAATAAATTTTCACAAGTATTTTGTGTTGAAACCATAATTCAAAAATATTGTCCTTTGGTCGAGCGAATACAATATTCACTAATCTTTCTTCTGAAAAATCCCATTTGATCTTTATATTAATTTCAGACTCATGATTTATTATGCAAATACACTTATTTACCAATAATCATAGAAGAATTCGGATCAAATAAATTTCACCATGTAATTAATTTAACAATCATCCGATATAACTCTTAATTAATTTTCTTTCGTATTGACACTTCAATACTAACTTTAAACTCAATCAATTCGGCACATGCAATACTTAAATAGATCAAAAGTATCTATTACTTCTTACATTGCCTTTATGATTAAATTTGATGGTGTTTGTTCTAGTAACAAAAACTTTTATTCTTTGGACACATAATTTTATCGTTCCCGCTATTATGAACGATATCATACGCACAATGTAATTGAGATGTGATACAAATTACTCGTACTATAAAACAACTGCTTTGTTTCATAACATAAAACAACTGATTTGTTCTATTACATACATGAATAATTATGTCTTGTAACATTCAAGACACTAAACTAGATCACACTCTCACTATTACAAAAATGTCTTATAAAAAACTATTGATGATAGCTAATATGATATCTCGAGGACGTGAGCACTACTGGCGATCCTTGCTTGCCATCACTTGTAAACTGTCACGTCACCCATCGCCGCATACTTGTGATAATCAGGGACTGTTTCATAAACAGAACAAGTATCAAATACTTTTCATCAAGTATGAGAAGAATACATTTATATCTTCGTATATCAAATATACCCGTAGCGTCGAAGAGCTCTCCTTCGATGGAATCAACTTTTAGAGATTTGAACTTGTTTGCGAACGTGAAGAAGCTCATTGTGTCTCTCTTTATAGCATATTCACGCACATGCTCTTCATATCTAGGAGGCAAAGATATAAGCGCAGTCTTTATTGCACTAGAGTCCGCTATCTAGAAATCGTAGATATTCGTAAGCCTGAAGTAGATGTCATGCAACTTCTTCAAATGAGTCTCCAGACAGGTATTGAAAGGACCGAGTAGGTTGTCTAGAGGGGGGGGGTGAATAGGCAACTACAAATTTTCTTTTCTTACAATTAAGGTATTGCTCAAATATAGGTTCTCTAGATATGCAACTAGATGAACAATCCTATATGATGAGCAAGATTCAACTAGCAATCAATGAGTAGCAAGAGAATAAGCTAGTAAACAAGTAAAGGTAGGTGTAGGGATAACCACACGGTGACTCGGAGATGTATCCCGAAGTTCACTTCCCAAAGGAAGCCACGTCTCCGTTGGAGCGGTGTGGAGTCACAAGTGATCCCCAAAAGCACGAAGGCCACCGTATTCTCCCTCGAGTTCCTCCTCCAATGAGGATGACCACGAGCCACTATATGATGCCCTTGAGGTCGGCAATAAAACCTTTTCAAGGATGAGGCACACTCCACAACAAAATTGGAGGCTCTCACCAAATCATCTCGAATCCCAAATCTGTGAAGAACACGAAGCCAAGGCACGCATCCACAACTTAATTGGAGGCTCTTGGCAAATCCTCGTAGCTCACAAAGCCACGAAGACCACTACTTTCTTCTTGAGTTCCAATGAACACAAGAGTAACGAGAACCGAAGATTAGGTTGGGGGATTTGAAATTCCTTCGGTGGAAGTGTAGATCTAGGTCTCCTTGGGCACTCCTCAAAGTATCAAGGTATTGGGAACAAAGGAGTGGGAGATCTATGAGTTTGAAGCTTTTTCAACAATGGTGGAGAGAGAGAGAGCAAGCTTAAGCTGAATGGGGAAGATGACCCCTTTTTATACCCCTCACCAATAAGTGGCCGTTGGCCCAGATTTCGTGCCAGTCGGTACTACCGATCATGAATCGGTACTACCGGCCACTCGGTACTACCGGAGGGGTACCGAGTAACTAAGTGAAAATGGCAGGGGGTTTCAGCGCCGAGCGGAGGCCAATCGGTACAACCGGCGGGAGCCGGTAGTACTGATTTAGTCCCCGATCGGTACCACCGGTTAGGTACCGGGAAACTAAGTGGAAATGCCAGGAGGTAGTCAGTGCTGATTGTGATAATCGGTACTACCGTTCATGGCTGGCCGGTTCTACCGATTGTCACAACCAGCACTATGACTGAATTAGGGATGGCTGGTGTGTGCGTATATGGTTTGTGCATCGTGTTAGAAGAATCAAATCCCCACAAACCTTTTCAACGAATGAATCTACTAAATGCAAAATGCCCTAGAAGATTAAGTCTTCACGCCTCCATGCTTGACGATATGATGATCCAATATATATGGTGTATCAACTCAATCATTCATGCAATGCTTTAGCATACTATTAGTACTCTCATTGTGTTGTTAACAAACATCAAAATAGGATTAAGATAGGGCATGTCCTTTCAATCTCCCCCTTTTTGGTGTTTGATGACAACACAATGATTAGTTATAAAAATTTGCAAAACATAGAGAGGCTCCCCCTGAATATGTGCATTGATTGACTTTGCTTTTGAATGCAAGACGCACACATTCATTTGGACAGAGCCTTCCTTGTATTTCACAAGAACACATGTAACACAAGATGTAATATCGATAAGACATAAGCATAAGATAGACATTAAATAGCTAAGTAAGTCTATTATAGACACATCATAGTCTTAAACGAATAGGTTCATGCATGTCTCACACCATGCCTAACTGAGTTCATAGAAATAGCCAAATAAGATGAAACACAAGCAATGGAAGATCAAGCAAGAGCGAGCTTGTGTTTCCCCCATGCAAATCCCTCGATATAATCCTAATAGAACACATTCTCCCCCTTTATCATCGAAATGCCAAAAAGGGAGACGCGCGATGCTAAGACGTCCCTAAAAGAAACCACTCGTGGAGTGAGAGGTAAGGAAGGGGTCCATAGTGTCATCAGCTCCAGCATGTCCAGACCCACCCGCACCATCGTCATCACTATCAGTCCAGGTGGTCACAAGGTAGTGCTTCTGCATCCAGTCCTCCTTAGGAGTGATCACATTATCTGAGGGCTGAGTGGGAGAGTGAGGGATCTCGAGCTTGTCCATCATAGCACGGTGACGCATAGCAGCCTTCTTGTGAAACACATGTGAATCATATAAATGTTCTTTGACATCCAGCTGAATGTAGAAGACTTTCTTCATTTTGAGCTTCAACTTGCCAACCCATGATGGCTCGTCAACCGGAGTAGTGTGGGAGCTAGAAGCAACAACCGGAGCACCTCGGCGAGGGGCACTAGCGGGTGCGGTTGTAGTAGTGGTTGCAGTTGGAGGGGCCTTCCTCATATGTCGGGGAAGATGCTTCTTCATCAAAAGTTGCTTGCAAGGATGAGTAACAATGGGTAGCCCATCTTGCATGATATCCAGCCCCATCGCATCGTCATACTTGTGGCAAATAAGCTTCATGATGTACGGGCCATAGATAGGGACCCTTTTTTCCCACCAAGGTAGCCCACAGTTCCTCATACATGTACTCCATGACATCCAACTTCACCCCTTTTCCTTGATATTTCTTGGAGAGGGCAAGAAGATCAAACATGTACCCGTGAACTTGATCAATGTTGCCAACCCGAGGAGCAATGGTCTCACGATAGATACGGTGCAAGATCTCAAAGGGAGGGATAAGGTCTTCAGTCTTCCCAGCAATCCCACCTTGCATAGTGATATTAGTAATGTCACCCGGGGACTTGCAGAAGTTTTCAGCATGAGCCTCCCACAGATTACCTGAGCCATAGTCTGGATTTCCCAATAGTTGTGCAAACTCACATCAAGTAGCCTTAAGAACCTTATCTTTGGTCAGCCATATGATTGTCTGAGAAAGATCATTGTCAAAGTAGGCGGTGGCATAGAACTGATGAATGTAGTATTCAATGTATGGTTGCTCCACTGTCATGATGTTGAGGAGACCAAATTCTTCACACATGGCTAAGGTCTCGCGGAAATAGTCCGATGTTTGGTCCTCATGTGGTGCACATTGATGTGGTGTTGGAGAACAACCTTGGTCTTCTTGTTGGTTTGCTTGTACAACTCCTTATATACCCTTTCTTGCTCATTGGTGTAGAAATGAGGGTTGGAGACCCTGTCGGGTTATGACTCCCAAGAATCGGGGGTAGTCACTTCCTGAAGTGTAGTTCGTGAAGGGGATTGAACACGGAGGTCTAGACCCTCGAGTGGTTCCGCGACGTTGCTCGCCGGACCCGAAGAAGACACACACACACGAAGGGAGACACCCGCCTTTACCCAGGTTCACGGCCCTCGTGGGGAGGTAAAACCGCTACTCCTGCTTGTCTGTATTAGATGTGGAAGGTTACAGTACAATGGAGCTTGCCGAAAGCCCCCTTGAGGCAGTTCTTGCCTGGGGAGGGAAGCGATCGTCTTCTTCCTCCTCAAGGCAGAGGCTTTCCTAACAAATGTAGCTAGGGTTTACAAGGGTTGCAGTGCGCTAGGAGCCGACCCGTGCTACGATGGACCTCTTGCCCCTTTTATAGGCATCTCTGCCCTTCTCCTTCGGCTTGGCCTTCCAGGTGGTTCCCACATGCCAGTGGCAGGGTGGTGTAGGAGTCCACCATGCTCCATTCGTCCTTGGACTCGGTCCATTGCTGGTAAAGGTGGGCGCGGTGGCCGACCGGCGGCCGACCGCGACGTACTGCTCGCGGAGAGGGCAGTCTCTGAGGTGGAGCCCACGATGACGTCCTCCTTTGGTGGGTTGTGCTGTCCACCCGCTTTATCGTCAGAGCAGAAGGTCCTGGCAGCTGCGCCGCAGGCAGAGTTGCTTTGTTGACCACTTTGTCTCCAAGGACAGCGACGGGGGTGCGTGCGACACTGCATGTGCGTGGCAAAGGCCACGTGCATCTTGCCGTGCTTCCTTGGCCGCGACGTTTCCCCTCGGGCGCGGGGAGGCCTGCGGGGAGATTTCCCGCGGGGCTCCCCCGAGGCGAGCTGGCGCCTCGGGAGGGTCCCCTGAGGCAAGAGGTCCCTTGAGGCCCTCGTTTCCTCTTCAGGCCCTCGAGGGGAATTGCCCCTCGAGGGTCCCGCCAGGCGGTGATGCCTGGACTTTAGTCGTTTCGTCGGACTGGCCCGCGTGCGAGGCCTGGGGGGAGTGGGCTCTCCATACCGCAGTTCCCACTGGGCCGACAGAAGCCCCGGGCCCATGATGGGCGCGATTGAGCCCATGGGCTCAGGTGAAGCATCGTGGGCACTTAGTGCCCAGCCGGCCCGAGCCACGCGGCACTTGGACGAATAACGGTCTCGCACAATCCGGGGCGCGAGTCGTGGGGGGTCCCACCACGTCCCGATAAATGCTCCTCGAGGTGACATAAAGCCCGAGCGAGGCGGCAGAGAGCCGTTTCCGTTTCCAAACCTTCTCGCAGGAACTTTCGCTCTACAGAGCTCTCCGCCTCCGATCTCTCCTGCGAATCTTTGTCCTCCAACTCCTCCAGGCTTCCGCTTCCGTGACGATGGGCCCAGTCAATAGCAAGAGCAAAGCCGTTGCGGGGCCTTCCTCTCAAGCAAAGAACTCAGAGGTAGGGAAGGGCGCGGCTCTCGAGGTGGCGCGCATGGATCTCCAGGCGCTGGAGAGGATTCGCCACCTGGTCGCGGGGCCGACCAATGAGCACGGCGTCAGCGTGCTTCAAGCCGCTCGGTTCGGGAGATTCCCTCAAGGGTTTTATCCCATTTTTCTCCATGCCATCACCGTCGGGCTGGTGCCGCCATACTCGCCTTTCTTGGAAGAAGTATTGGAATTCTACCAAATTCAACTCCTCCACCTTCACCCAAACTCCGTACTCATCCTGTCCATCTTTGCCTACCTTTGCGAGGCTTATCTGGGCGTGCGCCCATCGGTAGCGCTCTTCCGGAACTTTTACTCACTGCGGTGCATGGCTGGCGGCGAGCGGACTGGGTGCGTTTCCTTCCGCATCGCAGACGGCATGGGGAGTGTGTATATTCCCATGTCGTGGAGCGGAGACAAGACTGTCACGGCCCTGCTCAAGAAGGTGGGTGACTTTCGACAGAGGTGGTTGCTCATTGGCGTCCAGTCGCCCTGCGCGTTCTTAGACGTCCCGGAGGCGCAACCCGTGAAGAATCATCACTGGTGCAAGTCTGCCCTTCGGGGTGCAGATAACGCACACCTGGTGGGGCGCTTGGGCTTTCTCCGCGAGGAGGGCCTCACGGGGCAGATAGTCGAGGCCGACTTCGTGGCGCGCCGCATCGCACCCCTTTAGGCACACTCAGAGCCGATGTGGATGTACAATGGCCCCTCGGACCCAATGCGGCTTCACCCTGAGGATCAAGATTCGGAGGTTGTCGACACCATCCTAAACATCCTCTTTGCCAAGCCGGAGATGCCCAAGAAGATCGCCGGCTCCTTGCGTCCTCTGCACCAGCTCCCGTTGGGTGATCGCATGGATATCCTGGACGGAATGCCTGAATTTACCCCGTATGGTCTGAAATATTTACCTCACCAAAACAAGATGTGCTGAAATATGTCTTGCAAATTCACTTCCGGGCATCCAACAATGTCGCCGAGTATGAGGCCTTAGTTCATGGACTGAATGTCGCCAAGGAAATCGGCATCCGCCGGATAGAGTGTTTCGGCGATTCCGACCTCGTGGTGCAGCAGGTGTCGGGGAACTGGGATGCAATTGACGCCAACATGGCCTTGTATCGGTTCCATGTGCAGAAAATATCCGGATTTTTTGAAGGCTGCGAGTTCAAGCACATACCCAGAGGGGAAAACGAAGCAGCAGATGTATTGTCCAAGCTAGGGTCATCTCGGGAGGCCATCCCACCCGGGATCGCTCTTGAGCATCTGGGGAAGCCGTCTATCCAGCCTTCGCCCGAGTCGGATTCTATCTTCATCCCCAAGGAGCATGGTTCGGAAGCTGTACCTATGGAGGTGGAAGTCGGGAGCATTGTGTTGAACCTGGGGACTGCATCACAGAACTCGGAGAGACTAAATAGCATGATGATGGAAGAAATGTCGGCCGAGCCAATGGACATAGATGCCCCCGTGTTCCCGGTTCGACCTGTCCCGGGATGGGCACAGCCTATCATGGCATACATATTGGATGGAACCCTTCCGGAGAACGAGGTAGAAGCCCGGCAAATATTGAGGAGATCCAAAGCATACACCGTCATCAATCAAGAGCTGTACAAGAGAAGTGTCACCGAGGTGCTCCAAAGGTGTGTGGAACCCGAAGAAGGCCAAGAGATGCTATTGGAAATACACCAAGGAGAGTGTGGGCATCATGCATCATCTCGAGCGCTGGTGGCAAAAGTGTTCCGGCATGGGTTCTATTGGCTCACTGCCTTGCAGCAGGCAGAGGACATTGTCCGTAAGTGTGGAGGATGTCAGAGGTTTGCACACCGGATACATATGTCGGCATCAGCACTAAAGACAATCCCTATCACTTGGCCGTTCGCAGTATGGTGCTTGGACATGGTCGGACAGTTCAAGCCGACAAGGGGCAATATGACGCACATGCTGGTCATGGTGGACAAGTTTACAAAGTGGATAGAGGTCAAACCAATCCGGAAGTGTGACGGACACACCTCGGTTCAATTCTTGAAAGACATCATCTTGAGATACGGATACCCGCACAGCATCATCACGGATAATGGAACCAATTTTGCTGTGGGGGAGTTCGCTCGATTTTGTGCTGAGAAGAGAATCCGGTTGGATGTGGCGTCAGTGGCTCACCCGGAAACCAACGGGCAAGTCGAGAGAGCAAATGCATTGGTCTTGGCCGGCATCAAAGCCCGCTTGATCGAGCCACTGTTGAGAACTCCGGGGTGTTGGATAGAGGAGATACCGGCAGTTTTGTGGGGTCTCCGGACCACACCAAACATATCTACCGGGTACACCCCATTCTTCAAGGTGTACGGTGCCGAGGCCGTGCTCCCAACCGACATCCAGCACGACTCACCAAGGGTTACAATGTTCACCGAGACCGAGGCAAAGGAAGCCCGGGAAGATGATGTGGACTTGCTCGAGGAGGCAAGAGAATTGGCACTGTCTCGATCCGCAATTTATCAGCAAAATCTTCGTCGATATCATAGCCGGAAGGTGCACCCTAGAGTATTCCGAGAACGGGATCTCGTGCTCAGGCTTATCCAGCGCACAGCCGGGATGCATAAGCTCTCGCCTCCATGGGAGGGTCCTTTTGTTGTAAGCAGGGCACTGCACAATGATTCTTATTATCTTGTAGATGCACAGGAAGCTAAAAAAGGTGGTATGGACAAAGCCGGTGAGGAAACCAAGCGACCATGGAATGTAGCCTTGCTCCGACCCTTTTACACTTAAAGGGTGCAATGTATGTATCTCGGTTTCCCTATCAATGAAATTTTGACACCCCGAGATGTTACTCGGGGACGGTCGGCCCAAAGTTCTCCTTTGTCTTAATTTGTATGTCGGTACCCTCGGGAGGAACCCGGGGACTACCTCGTTTTATGCCTTCTGTTTTTCTGTTATCATTTCATGCATGCCGGCAACCGAGGGAGGAACCCGGGGACTGCTTGTTATCTATTTATGGTTTGGTGTATGCCGGGCGAGTTCCGAGATCAATTTCCTAGTCGGAGTAATGTATGTCATGTGAAATAATCTTGTGACTCGACTGACGAACACCGAAATGGTAGTCAAGAGCAGAGAGCGTCAAATGTGGGAAACACGAAAACGAACTCGGGGACTCGGGATAGGAACTTCTCCGGCATACGTGTTTTGCTTATTCAGTTGTTTATTTTGTTATGTCGGAAATTTAGCAGACTGGAACTCGGATTTTCATGAGTAGTGTATACTGTAAAAGGAATTTTGTGACTCGACTGTCGAACGCCGAAATGGTAGACAAGAGCAGAAATTACCTAACTATAGTAAACATGAAAACGAACTTGGGGACTCGTTGCAAAATAAACCGGCATAACTTGTTTGCGTAACAATAAACAGAGTACGAATTAGAATGTATATAGTACAGTTGCACCCGGCATCCCGGGGATCTGACGCTTCTACACTTAGTGTTTTTAGGCAGTGGGAGAAGCCGGTTTCTCAGGTACATCGACAATTGGAGAAGTCACAAGGGTCTCCTCCACGTTAGCAGTGGTGTCCAGAGCCTCCGGGTTCGCCTCGGCATGGGAAGTCTCGACCGGCGCGGAAGTAGCAGCTTCCCGGGAGGCCACGGTCTCGGTAGCAGCAACGGTAGCAGCATCGTCATCCTCCGGGATCTCAGCTTCCGCGTCACCGGTTTCAGCCGTCTCGCCATCATCTTCGTAATCTGACTCGGAGTCAGAAGTGATGAGGCTCGTGGTGAAGACGCCGATGTCGGACCAGGACGCGACGCGATGTGCCACCTCTTGGCGTCGCTGGATCTTGGCCGGATCGGTGCACCACGGCGAGATGGTGCGCAGGCGCTGGATCACATCAAGATCGAGCCCCTCGTACCAGCTGAGCACGTGGGTCAAGACTTGGTCGGCACCAGCCCGCGCACCAGAGCGCTTCCAAGCGTGAAGTCGCTTGCCGGCATCTCGGAGCGCAGTCGCCAATTCACTGACCGAGAGGGTAGCGCTGACACCGGGCCATAGAGCGCCATGGACATGGACGGCCGCACTGATCAGCTCAGTCCCGATCGACCGGAGAGGTACTATCCGGGCCTTCACAGCGATGAGGTGGTCCTCGATATCCCAGGAGTCCGAGATAGGACCCTTCCCGGCACGCTTCTCCCGGGCGGCAGCAACTTCAAGGTTGGCGGCGTCTCGGGAGTGCTCAAATTGTCCTTTAAAAAGAAGAGTTGTCAATCGGCCAGGTCATGAGGGTGATAGCAAAAAAAAAAAGGAAGATCTCGGTAAACTTACTATTGAGGTCCCGATTTAAACCAGTCAGTTCACCAAGCCAGCCATCCGCCCTCGACCGGAGAAGAACCAACTCGGTCTCGGCGTGGTGCGCGCGCGCCTTGGTATTGTCCAAGGTTTCCTTCTGCTTCTTGGTCGCGTCCAGGAAACGCGCCTTCAAGTTAGTAACGGTGGACTTGGACTTCTCCAGCTCGGCATTTAGCCGAACGATCTCGGACTGAGCCGTCGACAAGGCGGTTTTTTCGTCCACCGAGACCTTTCGCGCGGCGTTCCGCTCCTCCTGGAGTCGCTCCTCGGACTTCTTGGACTGGCCGAGATCAGCAAGAAGCTGGTGGAAGACGCTGCTGCGTTTCTTGCCGCAATCCTGTGTAAAAGGATTATCCGATATCACAATTCGGGAAGGATCCCGGGGACTCGGGAGTATCCGGAATCCACAGTGGCTAAACAAATCAACTTTTTTTTCTAAGATTGATGCCTAGTGATCTGCTACTCGGTGGAGTCTAGAGCACTAAGCATCAATCTCGGGGACTAGTGGGGATGGAAGAGTTGAAACTTTGGAGAAAATGGAAGGAGGAAACTTACATCGATCACCCGAGTGACATCAAGTGCAGCCACCTAGAGAGCGTGAAGGGCTTGGGCGATGCGGCTCGTGCCGGCAGCGTGCAAATCCCCCACAGTCTCGGAGGCGTCAGCGGCGAGCCAGGCCTTGTTGTACTCTTCAATAATACGAAGGTCGGGCGCGCTCGCGGCAACGATATCCCGGGATCCTGAAGACACAAAGGAGCTTACGGTCGCTCGAAGCGCCTGCAAGGCGGCAGTAGGGATCTCGGCAGGAGGTGGTGGTAATCCGGAATACTTACCCGGGGCTGAGGAACCCTTGCTGTGGGCCAAGTCTTGGGTCGAAGATTTCGGAGTGGCATTGGGCTTGGCAGCAACTATCTTCTGCCCAGAGGCCTTGTTGCGTAGGTTCCCGACAGGATGATCAGCCTGTCGGGAGGAAGCAGTAGGCGGCTTCGGCGGCGGAGTCTTGCCGGAAGTCAACCGGGAAGAGGCGCACGGCACGACTTGCCGCGGAGGGCTCGCCATCTCCCTCTCAAGATGGGACACCCGCCGCGGGCTGTCCGGGAGGATGGTATCCGCAGCTGCAGAGCTGGTGGGTAGCAGAACCTCAGTCTCCCCGAGATCGGCCTCCGGAGCCACGACCTCGGGAAGGACGACGCCAGGTGTAGGATGCTCATCGTCCTGTGCCGGATGCCGGAGTGGAGAAGGAGCAGCCCGGGAGGGGCTAGGAGTGCGGGATCCCGGAGGATGGAGACCCATGGAAGCCGGGACGTCAAGAGCATCTCTATAGTGAGCATGTCAGAAAGAACCTCGGAAAAAATCATAGTCCGATAACTCAAAGCAAGCAAATCGTACCCGGAATCTACTGTAGGGGGACCTTTCCGGCGCCGAGGAGGTTTTTCGCCCGGCTGCTTGGTCTGCCTACTCTTCTTGGGGACACCACCAGATTCACCGGTAGGAGTGGTGTCGGAGCTCGCGCGTTTCCGGGTTTCGGCGCGCTTCGTCACGGCCGCTGGTCTCGGAACTACTGGCGAAGCCCAATTGAGGGGAAGAGCGTCAATCACATCGAGTATTTGACAATCGTCACCATCATCATCGTCAGATGCAATGTGGATAGCCTCTGGAGTTGAGGGATTACCCGAGGAGGCAGCGCGGGTTAGGGGGATGGCGAGGTGATCTTCGCCGTCGGGATCCTCTCTCGGCATCTCCTCCGGTATCGGGAAATCCGCCGCGAAGTTTCCACCGGCATGCATCGCGTCCTCCGCTGTCTGACGCTCGAACCGCTGCAGGAATAAATCGTTGCATGACAACCATGTCGATTTCCAGCAAAACCCGGGTGCAAAGGGAAGTTGGCGAAAAGCAGACACAAGCACCTGCTTCAGTAGTTTTTTGCGGGAGCCGGCAACACGACCCCACGCGAAATTCACCGGCAGCTTAGTTCGAGCGATAGCTAGAACGCGCCGCCGGACTTGAGCTTTGTCCAGCGGGAAGATGCTGGTTCTCATGGGGTCATATACACCACTGATATGACACAACTTATGAGCTCGGGTCTGTAGAGGGCAGATCCGGCGAATGATAAAACAGCACAAGAGGTCATCCGAGGTCAGACTATCCGTGAGGACGCTCAAGACGTCATGCATACACGTGATCTCCTCGGAATCCGGCAGCCTATTCCAGAGGTCGAACACGCGAGGGGGACCCATGGCAAACTCGGGTAAGTTGATGAAATCCGGAGAGGAGGATCCCGGAGAATCTCCCGAGGTCGCCCGGTTCTTCACGTAGAAGAAACTCCGTTGCCACTTCCGGCATGATTCCAACCCCTGGACCTTAGGGAATCCGTAATCAGGGCGAGGGATGATCGTGGCCGCCCCGCAGTCAACGAGATCTTTGACCTTCTTATCCGGGTTCGGGATGACTTGGCGGCGGAGGATGAAGTACTTGGCCCAGAGATCCACAAACGGCCAGATACCGAGATACCCTTCCGTGTAAGTGGCGAAGACGGAGAGCATCATGATTGCATTGGCCGGTAGGTGATGAGGTTGGAGGTTGTAGGTGTCGAGGAAGTCGCGGAAGAAGGGGCTGGCCGGAAGCCCAAACCCCCGCTCAAAGTGTGTGAGGAACACTACATATTCGCCGGGTTGAGGTTCCGGCTGAACCTCGTTCCCCGGAAGTCGACTCTCAACCTGTGGAGGAATCCGGTGTGTCCGGTACAGCCAGTCAAGGTCCTCCTGATTGGTCTCGAAACCGTCCCAGCAACCTCGGACACTCTCGTCCCCCATCTCGGATGGCACGGAGGACATACCAGAGCTGCTCTGCAGACGGAGTGGCAGTTAGTCGGGTTAGTATGCCGGTAACGGAAGATCCCGGGATGGAAACTTCTAGCAACAACCGAGTTCCTGTCGAAAAGATCTAGCGTGCTCGAGCAAATAAAGTTAATCGGCACAGTAATACCCAAGCCGTGCGTAAGGGTGGGCTAGCGCGGATCAAAACTAAGACATGAAGTAGCCCACCGGCGACGCCGCGCCGAGCACGCTCGCCGGCGACAACATGGCTCATCGACGCGCGAAGTCACGGGCTAGTGCGGTGGTTCACCACCGTAAGGAAGTTCGCCGGAGAAAGAGGAGAGACTCACCGAAGAAATTGGCACCGAGGCGCGAGAGAGCCGGTGCCCGATGGTGAGGACGAACGGCTCCGGCGGCGGAATGCTACGGCGGTGCTCAGGCTCCGGCCACGGCGACGGTGGTGCGCGGACTAGGATCGCGGCGACGGCGAAGCGCTCGAGACGGTGCGGGGGAGATGGAAGTTTGGGGAAGAAGAGGAGGTGACCGCTCCGATCCCCTATTTATGAGGAGATCCATAGCGGTTTCCGTTTTATCCCGCCAACGATCTCCCAAATCGTGGGTGGGATCAGTTTTGCGTCGCGCAGCACGTGGCGTCGCCCGGAGCGCCCGATCCGGCCACACCCCGGGCCACAGAGCCCCAACGGTTGGACTTCGGATCGGCTGCTGCTCCCGGCGCGCGAACCCGAGCAGCGGTGTGCTCGGTCAAAAGCACTCGAGTACCTCCCTGCATTGACAAGACCTTGGGTGGGACCCTCCCCCCATAAAACGGAATCTTCCCCGACACGGAAGGTGAAGTTCAGACCGGCACGGCCTTATCCGGGTGACCGGCCAAGGGTGATATCTCCATTACCGGAGCGCGACCTCTGGATAGGGATGTCGGTGAAACGCATCTCGGTGCCAAAACTCAATGTCGATCCTGGTGTGCTTAAGTGTTCTTCTTTTTTCTTAAAAGCTGATCCCGCACAACGTCTTGGATCGCTGCACAGCACCAGCTTCGGGGACTAGTGTCGGGGGGCTACCCCCCGGGTAGGGCAAAACTCGGCACTACTCTACAGTGCGGAAACAGTATTTGACCTTTGGCGAGTGCAAGGGCCACCCCCTGGTGCGCTGAAGGGGTAATTTGACCTTTCGGGGCTGGTAGGGTGCAAGGTGCCTCCTGGCGGGCGCAAGGGTCATCCCTGGCGGCTATAAATAGCCCCCCAGGCCTGCACCACAGCATAAGCAAGCGGGTGGTTCCTCTAAGAACTAGCTTCTCAAAGATGTCTTTGGTGACAGCCCAAGACATCTTCGGGAGGCTAGGCCTAGAGATGCTCATCCTAGAAGTTCTACTCGGATACATCCGGGAAGGATCTCGGAGGCTCCGGGTACACTCCCCGGTGGAGGAGATCCCGGGTGAATCGGATAGACTCCCCGGGTAGGTGAGAAAGGTACAAGCTCGCTCCCCGGGTACAGGCTAACCGACATGTAGATCTCGGTCCTAGCAAGTTGTCCAGTGTGTGCAGGGAAGACTTACAGGATGGAGCAAGAAGGTAGCCGGCATGGGGGATGCCGGTGGGACGTCAACGGTCCGGAGCAGGCTTTCCCGCCTGTCACGGGGGGAAGTCCCATTCCCCCTGACACGGAAGCATGGTCACCTCCCGCCTGACACGGAATCATGGTCACCTCCCGCCTGACAAGGGAGCGTGTCAGCTGGTACGATAACGGTACGACAAGATCGGACATGCCTAGCCCGGCAATCCGGAAAAGGCTACTCGGGATGGGCAAAGACATGTCTTGTCTCTGACAGAGGGACAATGATGTTCCAGGACGGCGCATGTTGTCCTTGCCGGAATGATGACGGCAGGGCTATGCCGGATAGGTAGGCGGCTAGGTCGCACTAGCCGGTGTCGACATACCCGTTAGGCCTGTCTGGTGGGGCCATCCCGGATTAGGGTTTCCGGTCCTCCCGGCCGGAACTCTATAAAAGGCGCTATAACTGCTCAAGTGAAGGGAGACCAACTTGGGAGCCAAGACCTTAGCTTCATTTACTCCTAGAGCATTTACTCTTCCCTTTCTCTAGTTCATCTTGTTCTTCGTGTTCATCACCGCAAGAGCTCCAAGAGCGTGTTGTAGATCTTATCCCACACTTATATTGAGAGGGAAGGCAGGAGTAGGGGTGTTACCTCCCCACGAGGGCCCCGAACCTGGGTACATCGTGTGTGTGTGTTCTCTGCCTTCGTGCATTTGTTTGTATTGCTAGATCCTCTTCCATTCCCTTCGGTTGTGTTTGTTGTTCTTCGGGATCCCGGTCAAACCGACATCCTCCCCTGTGTGAACTCATTAGTTCGCTAGCCCTCCCCGGATCCACCAGCGTCCATCGGCCCCATACTTTAGCCATCCTATGGCATCTGTCGTGACCCCACCACGACATTCCGCCGGCGCATGTAGTTGTCGGTGTTAGCTCTTCATCAGCCTCCCATGCCTGGAGTGGCGGGGCTGAGTCCGCGACGGGAGGGGCGTTCCCCAGGAGGTACGAGCCTTTCACCGATGAGATCTGCGACATCTCATCAGGGGATGACAACGCCTTTGCTGTGGCGCCCTCGCGCCCCACGGAGGAGGTGACCGAGGCTGGGTCGTCCTCCGAGACAAGCGCTTGGTCGGGGAGGTGCGAACCTCGCACCAAGGCCGTGGTGGACCGTTCTGGGGTAAGGCCCTCCGATGTCCCCTCCAAAAGGAAAGCGGGGACGCCTCCCGGGGGACCAGGCGCCAAGGCAACGCCTTCCTGGCGCTCTCGAGGCCTGACATGGGTCGACGCCGGGGCTTTCCCGGTAGGGTGAGTATTTAGGGCATCTGGCCATTCTTGGCTTGTGCTTTTTCCCTCCTGCTTTGCCCTCTCCTGACTGTATTTTCCTGTGCTTTTATCAGCGATCTTGTGCCCGCGAAGCGCCGCCGGCTTCGTGAGGCTGCAGACGCGAAGAAAATCAGGAGGAGCCGACGGTCACTCGAGGCCTGCGGAGGCGGCCACCACAGGCCCTGCTGGAGGGGCGCCTCAAGCAGAGGTGGCCGCGCCCCCGATGGGGACGGTTGAGCCTCAAGAGGAGGCGGGCGCACCGCGTCCAGTGGCATCTTCGTCGCTTCTCGAGCCACCGGGGGTAGAAACTGCGGAGGAGAAAGCTTCCACGCCACTTCGCGCTCCTACTCCCCCTCGCGCGGCTACTCCTCCGCGTGAGGCAGCTCCGCCCTGCGAGCCGACCCCGCCGTGCGAGTTGACGCCGATGCATGCGTCGTCTCCACCGCGCGCGCCCGAGGCTCCCACGCTGCGCCCGGAGGAAACGATCGTGGCGCCAGCTGGCGCCAGTGCATCTGCAGGAGGGGGTTCTTCTTCGCCCTCTCGTCCTGCCGGGGAAGATTAGCGTCTTATTGGCTCGAGGTCCGAACCGGAGGCCGGCGTGGACGGAGGTGGAGCCACACCCAGCCCCCGAGCTCGACCTGGGGCTGGTCTTACGGGACCGGACGCCGTGGCGGGGTCCTCATCTAGCCAGGAGCTGGTTCTCCGAGGCTGGGATTGGAGCGCGGGACGCCACGAGGTGGCGTTCCGCCTCATGCGAGAGTCCTTGGAGGGCCTGGAGGCGCATCTCGCCCTCAGTGACGTACAACTCGCCAAGCAGCAGGAGGAGCTGTCGAGGTCGTGCGCATCCTTCCACGCGGCGGTTGAGGCGCGCTGGCTGGAGGATGCGGAGCTGCAAGCCACGCGTGAGGAGGCCTCCCTCTTTGCCCAGGAGGTTCGTGAGGGGGCCATTCGCGACGCCGCAGAGCTCCTCGAGCCCCTTCAAGCGGAACACTATGCCGCAGAGGAGCTCCTGCGCCAGGCCAAGGTGGAGCGCGAGGCGATGGACGACTCGCTGGCGCAGAAGCGCCGCGGGCTGGGACTGCTGGAGTCCCAACTGCTTTCCGCCCACCAGGCCGCGCAGGCCGCTCTGGAAGAGGACCGCCAGAGCCTGGCCAAGCGAGCGCGGCAGATGGCCCTCACGGGGAGAGAGCAGCAGCGGTACGAGGAGCAGCGTCTTCGGGCGGAGAAGGACTTGATCGCCCAGCGCGAGGCCCTCGCGGCGCGCGAGGGAAGCCTGGCCCAGGCGATCTCGAAGTACGACGAGCATGTCCCTGCCCAGAATCTTTCTTACGAGCGCGTCGAGCGGCGTCTCACCAAGAAGACAAAGGCGGAAAGGAAGGTCCTCGTGGAGCACGATAGACAGTTCCGTCGGGCCCTCCTTCAGAAGTACCGCGCTCGGGTCCAGAAGCGGGAGGACCGCCTCAAGGACAAGCATGCCGCGGACGTTCAGCGGCTTGCCGAATTGGAGAAGGCCAACTCCAAACTGGTGCGCCGCCTCAGGCAGGCCAAGGCTGGCCGGCGCCGAGCAAAGGAGGCTCGCGACGACGCAGTTCGCGGCCTTGGTCCTTCGGTCGAGGTTGTGGAAGAACAGGTGGCCCCGGCAAGGGAGCGGGCGGAGGAAACGCCGGGCTCAGTCCAGGCGGCCAGCTTGCTCGCGGGGCAGAATGAGCAGATGTTTAAGGCGTTGGTCGAACGCGGCGACGAGCTTGCGGCGCGGCTTGGCGCGGAGGCGCCGTGCCCCGGAGGCCGAGGTTATGACGCCGCCACGTACTTGGCCTATTTCGACCAGCTCTTCGCGGCACTTGAGGGGCCCGCCGCTGAGCTTCGCGGGATGATCGAGGACGAGAGCCGGCAGCTCTTGGGGGTGGTTGTAGATCGTATCTTCACCAACCTCAAGCTCCTCACGCCCGGCTTTGACCTCTGCTCTGTGACCGAAGCTGCAAAAAGGCGAGGACGCACAACGAGTCTCGTGCTCCCTCCGCGAGCAGGTGGACACCTTCTGCAACCGCTTCAGGCGCGCGGAGGCTACGCCGGAGAACAAAGAGGAGGAGGCCTGCTCTGCTAAGGCTAAAGAGGGTGCCGCGGAGGAGATCCGAGGCTGTGCTGCTTCCCTTGAGCTCTTTTTTATTGCGCCTTTGAACGCTTGTATCTGCAACAGCTGTGTGCTTAGACATCTTTAAGACTTTTGGCCTGTAATATACTCTTTAATTGCTATTTAATTCGAGCTTGTTTGTCCCCCGTGAGGTCTCTTTGGACTCATCTTCATGCCTATTTGTTCTCTGCGTCGGTAGGTCTCATCTCTTCGTGCTATGACTCCGCCACTTCGGTATGCAGGAGCGATGACTCCGCAAGGCCGGGGGGAGTTTAGGCCTAGGAGAGGTAAGAGCCCTGAGTCGCGATGCTCAAGTGCCCCCCCCCCCTTAGACGTGCGAGTAGTCCATGAAGACTAA
This sequence comes from Poa annua, assembly GCA_026929855.1. Taxonomy (NCBI): domain Eukaryota; kingdom Viridiplantae; phylum Streptophyta; class Magnoliopsida; order Poales; family Poaceae; genus Poa; species Poa annua. Next base: position 67,697,526 of record CM049431.1, on the reverse strand, counting down.
GGGAAAGCAAAGTCGCTTGAGGGGCAAACGCGCGCTAGGGAGAGAAAAACGCTCTTAAAGCGTGGGCGCGAGACTTAGCTTTTTGAGGTTTTCGCCCTGCGAAGGCTTTTTGCCTGGCGAGGTTGCCCGCTTGAGGGGTCGCTCCTGAGGAGGCTTTTCGCCAGGCGAGGTTGCCCACTTGAGGGGTCGCTCCTGGATGCCCCTTGAGGCTTGTGGGGGGATTTCCCTGCATATGTTAGAGGGGCGAACCCAAACGCTAGAACACGGCACAAAGGGCTCGTGCGCGCTTATAGGTCCCCTCGGGTGTTCCTTGCGAGGAGAGTAAGTACCAAGGTCCTCTGTAGAGATGGCGTGTTTGTGGGATCTTGCCCTCCAGGCAGAGCTCAGACTCTTGGATTTTGCAGTGCTGCTGTTGTGTCTTTTGAGGCACTAGCACCATACTCAGCCCCCGCTCGCGAGGTACGCATGAGGAGAGATATAAGCGCACACTTTAACAAAGTAATGCGGAAATAATAAAACCCCAAACGTTTTTTTTAAACGGCGCCGAGGCGCGAAGTTCACTTGGGAACTAAATTGAGTTATTATGCTTGGGGTTGCCAAGTTAATGCTTTGACCATGTCGAGGCATGGGGACCACTTATTAGTGGGTGAGACTCTCGACGGCCTGCGGTGGCTCGTTTAACGGAGAGCTCGGAGGGTTTCCCCTTGAGAGAAGCCTTTGGAGCTTGGAGGTTTAAGCCGTGAGCGTTTTAACCTCTAGAGACACGGGTGCTTGGAGGTTTAGCCGTAGGCTGCCTCTTCCGCTCGTGGTCTCGACGTGACAATTATCACGGGCGTGGCAATGACCACGGTTGCATTTGTTCCTTTAGGAGACAAAGCACGTTTTTGGAGGTTTAAGCCGTGAGCATTTTAACCTCTAGAGACGAAAATGCTTGGAGGTTGAGCCGTAGGCTGCCTCGTCCGCTTGAAGTCTCGACGTGACAATGATCACGGGCGTGGCAATGACCACGGTTGCATTTGTTCCTTTAGGAGACAAAGCACGTTTTTGGAGGTTTAAGCCATGAGCATTTTAACCTCTAGAGACGAAAATGCTTGGAGGTTGAGGCGTAGGCTGCCTCGTCCGCTTGAAGTCTCGACGTGACAATGATCACGGGCGTGGCAATGACCACGGTTGCGTTTGTTCCTTTTTTAGACAAAGCATTTTTTGGAGGTTTAAGTCGTGAGCATTTTAATCTCTAGAGACGAAAATGCTTGGAGGTTGAGCCGTAGGCTGCCTCGTTCGCTTGGAGTCTCGACGTGACAATGATCACGGGCGTGGCAATGACCACGATTTTGTGTTTGTTCCCTAAGGGTGCAAAAAATGTTTTGGAGGTTTAAGCCGTTGGCGTTTTAACCACTAGAGACAACAATGCTTGGAGGTTGAGCCGTAGGCTGCCTCGTTCGCTTGGAGTCTCGACGTGACAATGATCACGGGCGTGGCAATGACCACTGTTTTTAACTTGTTCCTTGTGGATACAAAGGTTTGAGAGGTTTAAGCCTTGAGCTTTTAACCTTGAAGGACAAAAAGTGGTTGGAGGTTGAGCCGTGGGCTGCCTCTTTCACTACATGCCCTGTCGTGACAATGATCACGAGTAGAACTTGCGCAGGTGCATGATGTTCCATGGATTCTTGACGGGGATGCCATCTTGCGTCTCGAGGCGAGCCGCACCAGGCCTGGCGATGTGGGTGACCCTGTAGGGACCTTCCCAGATCGGGGACAGCTTGTGGAGGCCTTCCCTGGAGAGGATTCGTCTGAGGACGAGGTCGCCTGCCTCCAGGGTGCGCGAGCGCACGTTGCGTCTGTGGTAGCGCCTTAGGTCCTGCTGGTATTTGGCCGCCCGGAGGGCCGCGCGGCGTCGTACCCCTTCAAGGAGCAGCAGGTCGTCGTTGTGGAGGTCCTCTTGCTGGTCCTCGTTAAAGGCAAGGACCCGTGGGGATCCATGCTTTATCTCCGTGGGGAGGACTGAAGGAGATATGCCCTAGAGGCAATTAATAAAGTGTATTCTTTATCATATCTCGTTTGTTCATAATAAGTTTTTGTGTCATGCTAGAACCGTATTAAGCGGAAACATTAATGCGGTTGTGATACGTAAACAACCAGGTCCCTAGTAGCCTCTACTAAGACTAGTTTCGTTGCGCGATTGATGATCGAGGTTTCCCGGTCATGGGGCATGGCGCCGGTCGGCAATGAGAGTCATATCGCTAGAGAACGATGTGATGGACATACCCAGATTTGGAGAACGTAGTCGTTACGCCTTTGACCGTGAGATCAACTCTTTCTGTTATTCCTGGAAGATACTTTGATTGCACCAAACGTCGTATCTTATTTAGTATGACAATAACGGTGATACTTTTGGGTATCGGAAAGGAGTAGTTGAGACGAGGGGTCAAGAGCGGGATTTGCCAGTCCGCATAGCAGGATAGATACTCTCGGGCCCACTCGGTGAGATCATGTCTAATGAGCTTGCAAGCATGTGACTAGGTCACGGAGACATGAGATCATGAACGAGTAGAAGATAGCGTCGTCGGTAACGAGGTCAGGATTAGGTATGGAGATATCTATGGAACGACGCTCGGACGTGCTAAGTATCGCTATGGCAAAAGGTCTAAGACTTTACGTTCAGGTTTGATAGATGAAAGTCATTCGTTATATCTCAGGGATTAATTCATGGGGTCCAGGCCTACGAGTTAGTCGTTGATCATACCTGATATTATATCGAACCGCTAGGGTAACACACTTAAGGGGTTTCGACAAGACAACCGGAAAGGAAGGAGATCACCGGGAGCGTCCCGGGAGGGGTCCGATGGAGATCGGGCAGCGCCGAAAGAGTTTTCGGAGCTAGGAAAAATTATATATATTATGTTTGATATTAATTAGTGTTATTAATATGCAAATATGATTTTATATATTTATTTTCGAATTTGTTTAGGCAGATTTCCCTAAATGGGCCTTCCGGACGAAAGAAGGCCCAAGAGGGGGGGAACCCCCTTGGGAATTCGGTGGGGGAGCTGTGGCCGGCCTAGGTGGGCCAGATGGGGCCCACCAGGGGGCCGGCACACCATGTGCCGAGCCAGGCATGTGGGGATAGTCCAACATTGCCTGGCTGGCAAGGTTGGCTCCCCCCGGGAGCCTATATAAGAAGGGGCAGCCCCAGCCTTTTAATTCACCAATTAATTCCCGATTTCTCTCTCGATCTCGTGGTTCCCAAGTTGGAGCCGCGCCGAGCAGAGCAAGGGGATCTCCTCCACCATAGCCTGCTGTCGCGCTGCTGGTGTTCCGGTCCAAGTCTTCCGCTGCTCGTCCTGGACTTTAGCTTCGGAGGCCGTCGTCTCCACCGTACGTGTGCGACTCCCTGCGAGGTGCTGCGCTAGCGGTACTCGGAGGCCTGCTTCCTCTACACGACCTTGAGGTCGGCTTCGTCGGTCTTCATCGACAACGTTTGTGCGGGAACGTAATGCCCGCTTTCGGTCTACAAGGGTACGTATTCCGATCTCCGTTCGTACTACTATATCTGCATAGAATAGATCTTGGCATGCTTTTAGGATATCGTCGGTAGGAAAAATTTTGTTTTCTGCACACGATCCCCTTTAGTGGTATCAGAGCCGATCTATCGTAGATATAGCTGTTCGCTGTTAGAACCCGTGCTCTGCACGGGGGCACCGTTCCTGTTATTTGCTACCCTCTAGCGTTCACTTGTGTATTCCAGCGGCATTAAGTTGATGAAGCGGCCCGGACCGACTTTACGCGTACGCTTAAGCGAGACTGGTTCCACTACTGACATACGGCTTGTACCGTATATGTGGCTGGTGGGTGACAGTTTCTCTCTCTTTAGTTGGTCTTCGCATTTTCAATGGAGGGCCCGAAAGGGATGCTTAAACATGCAATTATTGGATCGTTGTTGTGGTCATAAGATTCGTAGGTATGAAGCGGTTCTATTTACGAAAGCCCCAAGCCACGTAAAACATGCAAAAGATAAAGTAGAAGCGTCTAACTTTATTTTGCAGGGGCTATGTGATATGGTCAAGGTAGGTTTATTAAATTGTTTATAAACTGCGGGCGCCAAGAAGACCATGGCGCAATGGACTATATCACATTGCATTACATTTGATGTTTTGTGTGCATCTTATTTTTGTGTGATTGTGTGTATAGTATACATTAGTTACACGGCGGTAGCTGAATAAGATGATCCCTTCAAAATACCACTAGTGTTCTCCCTCCAACGCGCACCACCAAGAAAGTTCTACGTTATGAGGCAGGCCGTGATGATCGGGTGTCATACATCTCGTCGTTCGCATACAGTGGGTGTAAGCCATGTTGCACAAGCGTCAGCGTGGAGGTCTTTGGTGGCGAGCCTAGCATACTCAGAGGTATGGCCTCGGAACAGGAAGACCGAAAGGTCGAGCACGAGTCACAAAATTGATGTGGCGGACGATTTTGTCTACTCTTGAAGTTGTGTCGCCGGCTTTGATGATGAGGGGTGGTGCAATGGATGGGGGTCGTGTAATCGCTTAAACGACCAGGAGGGATGTTCGTTTGAGTGGGAGTTATGTTAGTTATTTTCTAAAATACTATAACTCAAAATTATTATGAACAAAGTCTTATGTTGTTGCAAATTCCATTGTAGATGTCTCGCCCCTCGTTTAACCTAGGTCTGTTCCTTGAGAAAGAAAAGCTTAAGACCAATGGGTCAAACTTCATGGCCTGTTTCCGCAACCTGAGGATCCTCCTCACTCCCCATAGGGTGGCCTACGTCATTGAGGCCGCCATAGGTGACCCTCCTGCAGATGATGCCTCTGAGGATGAGAAGAAGGTCTTCCAGACCCGATCGGAGGATTCTGCCTTTGTCCAGAGTGGCATGCTCTACGCCATGGAAGCCGACCTGCAGAAGCGCTTTGAGAAGATGAGCGCCTTTGAGATCATTTCGGATCTTAAGGCTGTCTTCGCGCCGCAGGCTAAGGCTGAGAGATATGAGGCTTCTGAGCTTTTCTTCTCAGCCAAGATGGAAGAGCATAGCAGTGTGAGCGAGCATGTAGTCAAGATGTCTAGCTACGTTCAACGCCTGAATGCTCTGGAGTGCAAGATTCCCGATGAGCTGGCGATTGACAGGGTGTTGCAATCGTTGCCACCAAGCTACAAAGGCTTCGTCATGAACTACAACATGCAGGGCATGGCTAAGTCCCTGGGTGAAGTGTTCGTGATGCTCAAGACTGCTGAGGTAGAGATTAAGAAGGAGCACACGCTGTTGATGGTCAACAAGACCGTTGATTTCAAGAAGTCCGGTGGCAAGGGAAAGCAGAGCTGGAAGTTCCGGAGGGAGGCAAAGTTGGTTGCCAAGCCCAGGACTAACAGGTCTGGTCCCAGAGCTAGCGTGGAGTGTTTCTACTGCAAGGGGAAGGGTCACTGGAAGCGCAACTGCCCCAAGTATCTGGAGGATAGGAAGTCTGGCAAGACGGTCGACAAAGAGCAAGGTATATTTGATATACATGTTATAGATGTGTACCTTACATCCGCCCGGAGCAATACGTGGGTATTTGATACTGGTTCTGTTGCTCATATATGTAACTCTCAGGAGGAGTTACGGAATAGAAGGCGGCTGGCGAAGGATGAGGTGACGATGCGCGTCGGCAACGGATCGAGAGTCGACGTGGTGGCTGTCGGCACGCTCCCTCTACATCTACCATCGGGATTAGTTTTGGTTTTAAATAAATGTTTTTTTGTGCCATCCTTGAGTGTAAACATTATAAGTGGGTCTTGCCTGTTGCAAGACGGTTATTCATTTAAATCAGTGTCAAGCAATTGTGCTATTTATATGAATGATATCTTTTATGTTGATGCTCCCGAGAATAACGGTTTATTCTTGTTGAATCTCGATCGTAGTACTCACATCCATAACATAGAAGCCAAACGGATTAAGTGTAGTGACGATACCGCCATGTATTTGTGGCATTGCCGTCTTGGTCATATTGGTATAAAGCGTATGAAGCGACTCCACTCCGATGGACTCTTGGACTCGTTGGATTTCGGATCCCTCGATACATGCGAACCATGCCTTATGGGCAAAATGACCAGGACACCGTTCAAAGGTTTCGTTGAACGGGCGTCGGATTTGTTGGGGATCATACATACAGATGTGTGTGGACCGTTGAGCGTTTCGACACGCAATGGTTATCGTTACTTCGTCACCTTCACTGATGACTTGAGTAGATACGGTTATATCTATTTGATGAAATACAAGTCTGAAACGTTTGAAAAGTTCAAAGAATTCCAGAGTGAAGTTGAGAATTAGCTTAATAGGAAAATCAAGCATCTCCGATCCGATCGCGGTGGAGAGTACTTGAGTTTTGAGTTTGGCACACATCTGAAGAGTTGTAGCATAGTACCCCAACTTACGCCAGCCGGAACGCCGCAGCGTAACGGCGTGTCCGAGCGACGTAATCGTACTCTACTGGATAGTGTCCGATCTATGATGTCTCTTACCGATCTGCCAGTGTCCTTCTGGGGTTATGCGTTAGAAACAGCCGCATTCATTTTAAATAGGGCTCCGTCCAAGTCCGTTGAAATGACGCCGTATGAATTATGGTATGGCCAAAAGCCTAAGTTATCGTTTCTGAAGGTTTGGGGTTGTGAGGCGTACGTTAAGAAACTACAGCCCGACAAACTCGAACCGAAGTCGGAGAAAGTCGTCTTTGTAGGATATCCGCGGGAAACCGTTGGGTACACCTTCTACAACCAAGCTGAGGGCAAAACTTTTGTCGCGAAGACCGGTACCTTTCTAGAGAAGGAGTTTCTCGCGAAAGGAGTAAGTGGGAGGAAGGTAGACCTCGATGAAATCGTTGATCCTGAACTCGAGATTCCGAGTGGCGCAACGGAAGCAATTCCGGAAACGTCCTCCGTGGAAGGAGTGGGAGAAACTGTCAAGGAAGATGTTCTACCTCGTAGGTCTGGTAGATCTCGGATCGCACCAGAATGGTATGGCAACATGGTTTGCACCGTCATGCTAGTCGAGCAAGACGAACCTACGAACTACAAGGAGGCGATGGAGAGTCTAGAGTCCGAGAGATGGCTCGAAGCCATGAAATCCGAAATAGGATCCATGTATGATAACAAAGTGTGGACTTTGATGAATATTCCCGAAGGGCGCAAGGCCGTCGAGAATAAGTGGATCTTTAAGAAGAAGACTGATGCTGATGGTAATGTGACCGTCTATAAAGCTCGGCTTGTCGCAAAGGGTTTCCGACAAGTTCATGGAATTGACTACAATGAAACTTTTTCACTGGTAGCGATGCTTAAGTCTATTCGGATTTTGTTAGCGGTAGCTGCCTATTATGATTATGAAATCTGGTAGATGGACGTCAAAACGGCCTTCCTGAATGGAAACATTGAGGAAGAGTTGTACATGGTACAGCCGGAAGGTTTTGTCGATCCAGGAAATGCTAACAAGGTGTGCAAGCTTCAGCGATCCATCTATGGATTGAAGCAGGCATCTCGGAGCTAGAATCTTCGCTTTGATGAGGTGATCAAAGGTTTTGGATTTATCCAGAATGTGGAAGAGACCTGCATTTACAAGAAAATGAGTGGGAGCTCGGTTGTGTTCTTAGCACTGTATGTTGACGACATATTGCTAATAGGGAATGATGTGGAACTTCTGAATAGCGTGAAGGAATATTTAAACAGTAAATTTTCCATGAAGCACTTAGGAGAAGCTGCGTATGTTTTAGGCATAAAAATCTATCGCGATAGATCAAGGCGCCTATTAGCACTAAGTCAGAGTACTTATCTTGATAAAATACTGAAGCGTTTCCATATGGAGAAGGCAAAGAAGGGTTCTTTGCCAGTTATCAAGAATAAGATATTGCGTAAGGCGCAGTGTCCGGTGACGGAACTGGGTAAGGCCGAAATGACAAAACATCCTTATGCTTCAGCCATAGGATCGATCATGTATGCAATGTTGAGTACTAGACCGGATGTGGCATTAGCTCTAAGTTTGACAAGCCGGTTCTAGAGTAATCCTGGAATGCCGCATTGGGTAGCTGTTACGAGCATTCTTAAGTATCTCAATAAGACAAAGGAAATGTTCCTTGTGTATGGTGGCTGCGATGAAGAACTTGGCGTAATGGGTTACGTAGATGCAAGTTTTTGCTCAGACCCCGATGACTGTAAGTCACAGACAGGTTACGTGTTCAAGGTGAATGGAGGCGCCGTGTGCTGGAGAAGTGGGAAGCAACCCATAGTCGCACAATCTACAATGGAGTCGGAGTACATTGCTGCGTGCGAGGCCGCGAATGAAGCTGTGTGGCTGAGGAAGTTCGTCATTGAACTTGGAGTGTTCCCAAGCGTGCAAGACCCCGTGATCCTCTTCTGCGACAATACGGGTGCCATTGCAAACGCCAAGGAGCCAAGGTCTCACTCCACCGCCAAACACATTCTCCGACGCTTCCATGTAATACGTCAGTACGTACAAGGAGGCGATGTGAAGATTTGCAAAGTGCATACGAATCTGAATGTGGCAGATCCGCTGACGAAGCCTCTCCCGCTTGATAAGCATGAACAACACCAGTTAGCTATGGGTGTTAAGCTTTTACCAAGTTGTAATCTAGATTAAGTTGTACTCTAGTGCAAGTGGGAGACTGAAGGAGATATGCCCTAGAGGCAATTAATAAAGTGTATTCTTTATCATATCTCGTTTGTTCATAATAAGTTTTTGTGTCATGCTAGAACCGTATTAAGCGGAAACATTAATGCGGGTGTGATACGTAAACAACCAGGTCCCTAGTAGCCTCTACTAAGACTAGTTTCGTTGCGCGATTGATGATCGAGGTTTCCCGGTCATGGGGCATGGCGCCGGTCGGCAATGAGAGTCATATCGCTAGAGAACGATGTGATGGACATACCCAGATTTGGAGAACGTAGTCGTTACGCCTTTGACCGTGAGATCAACTATTTCTGTTATTCCTGGAAGATACTTTGATTGCACCAAACGTCGTATCTTATTTAGTATGACAATAACGGTGATACTTTTGGGTATCGGAAAGGAGTAGTTGAGACGAGGGGTCAAGAGCGGGATTTGCCAGTCCGCATAGCAGGATAGATACTCTCGGGCCCACTCGGTGAGATCATGTCTAATGAGCTTGCAAGCATGTGACTAGGTCACGGAGACATGAGATCATGAACGAGTAGAAGATAGCGTCGTCGGTAACGAGGTCGGGATTAGGTATGGAGATATCTATGGAACGACGCTCGGACGGGCTAAGTATCGCTATGGCAAAAGGTCTAAGACTTTACGTTCAGGTTTGATAGATGAAAGTCATTCGTTATATCTCAGGGATTAATTCATGGGGTCCAGGCCTACGAGTTAGTCATTGATCATTGAGGAGTCTTGATCATACCTGATATTATATCGAAGCGCTAGGGTAACACACTTAAGGGGTTTCGACAAGACAACCGGAAAGGAAGGAGATCACCGGGAGCGTCCCGGGAGGGGTCCGATGGAGATCGGGCAGCGTCGAAAGAGTTTTCGGAGCTAGGAAAAATTATATATATTATGTTTGATATTAATTAGTGTTATTAATATGCAAATATGATTTTATATATTTATTTTCGAATTTATTTAGGCAGATTTCTCTAAATGGGCCTTCCGGACGAAAGAAGGCCCAAGAGGGGGGAAACCCCCTTGGGAATTCGGTGGGGGAGCTGTGGCCGGCCTAGGTGGGCCAGATGGGGCCCACCAGGGGGCCGGCGCACCATGTGCCGAGCCAGGCATGTGGGGATAGTCCCACATTGCCTGGCTGGCAAGGTTGGCTCCCCCGGGAGCCTATATAAGAAGGGGCAGCCCCAGCCTTTTAATTCACCAATTAATTCCCGATTTCTCTCTCGATCTCGTGGTTCCCAAGTTGGAGGCGCGCCGAGCAGAGCAAGGGGATCTCCTCCACCATAGCCCGCTGCCGCGCTGCTGGTGTTCCGGTCCAAGTCTTCCGCTGCTCGTCCTGGACTGGAGCTTCGGAGGCCGTCGTCTCCACCGTACGTGTGCGACTCCCTGCGAGGTGCTGCGCTAGCGGTACTCGGAGGCCTGCTTCCTCTACACGACCTTGAGGTCGGCTTCGTCGGTCTTCATCGACAACGTTTGTGCGGGAACGTAATCCCCGCTTTCGGTCTACAAGGGTACGTATTCCGATCTCCGTTCGTACTACTATATCTGCATAGAATAGATCTTGGCATGCTTTTAGGATATCGTCGGTAGGAATTTTTTTGTTTTCTGCACACGATCCCCTTTAAGGACTGCTTCGGCTCCATAGACGAGGGCGAACGGTGTTTCCCCGGTGGGTTTGGGTGGCGTGGTACGGATGGACCAGAGCACCGAGGGTAGCTCGTTGATCCATCCCTTGCCGTGGCCCTTGAGGATATCGAAGGTCCTGGTCTTTAGGCCTTTGAGGACCTCTGCGTTTGCGCGCTCGGCCTCTCCGTTGCTTTGCGGATGGGAAACTGAGGTGAAGCAGAGCTTGATGCCCATCTTTTCACAATAGGCTCTGAAGATGCCACTGGTGAATTGTGAGCCATTGTCGGTGATGATGCGGTTAGGCACTCCGAAGCGGCAGACCAGGCCTCTGATGAATTTCACCGCCGCACCTGCTGTGATTGTGCGCGTCGCCTCCACTTCAGGCCATTTTGTGAACTTGTCAATGGCCACGAAGAGGTAGCGATGTCCACCTTGCGCCCTTGGGAAGTGTCCCAGGATGTCCAGCCCCCAGACCGCAAACGGCCACGAGAGCGGAATGGTCTGTAGCCCCAGCGCTGGTTGGTGGATTTGCTTGGCGTGGAATTGGCAGGCTTCACAAGCTTGAATGATGTCCGCTGCATCTTGAAGCGCTTGAGGCCAATAAAATCCGCTCCTGAAGACTTTGCCTGCATGGGTGCGGGCGCACGAATGGTGGCCGCATTCCCCGATGTGGATGTCCTTAATCAGCAGTTTTCCTTCTTCAGGAGGGATGCATTTGAGCGCGACGCCGTTTGGGCGCTTGCGATAAAGGACTCCTTCGAGGATTTGCTACGATTTTGCTTGGCGGGCAATTCGCTCCGCTTCAACATCTTCCTCGGGAAGGATTCGTTTGCAGAGGTAGTCCTTGATCTCGTCAATCCATCCTGTTTCTTGGTGCACCGCTGTGAGCAACAGACGCTCCCCTGTAGGAGGCCCGCAGGATGGGGCTCCGCTTGCAGGGGGTGGCGGGAGCGCTTCGTCTGTGCTTGCGAGAAGGGGCTCTAGGGGCTGTTTTATGGATGCCTTGACGAGCCTTTCTTCAAAGACACCTGGCGGCTGAGCTTGTCTCTTTGAGGCGCGCTTGGCGATGTCATCAGCTTCTTGATTTTCCTTTCTTGGGATGTGCATGAGCTCCATTCCCCTGAAGTTCTTCTCAAGCCTACGGACCTCTTCAAGGTATGCGGCCATGTGGTCGTCCTTAGGCTTGTAGCTTTTGTTGGAGAAGTTGACGAGCAGCTGGGAGTCGCCCTTGATGAGTATGTGCTTGACGCCTAGGGAGATCGTGGCGCGTAGGCCAGCAAGCATCCCTTCATACTCGGCGATGTTGTTGGATATCTTGTCGATTCCGAAGCACAGCTGGACTACGTAATACAACTTGTCTCCCTTGGGTGAGATCAGGACTACGCCTGCCCCGCCGTGGCGACAAGCGAAAACTCTGTCGAACTTCATGATCCAGTGGCTGGGCATAGCGGCTCCAGAGGGCTCGTGCTCTTCTCCTAAGGGCTCTTCAGGGGTTCGGTCAGTCCATTCGGCGATGAAATCAGCCAGCGCTCTTCCTTTGATTACCCTTGTTGTATCGAAGCGCAAATTGAATGGCTGTAGCTCGATGTTCCATCCCGCGACACGATCTGTTGCGTTTGGGTTGCGCAGGATTTGCTCCAGGGGGAATGAGGTGACCACCGTGATGGGGTGCCCCTGGAAGTAGTGTCGCAACTTTCTTGAGGCGACGAGGAGCGCGAGGAGAAGCTTCTGCTGCATCGTATACCGCTCGCGAGCATCACGCATCACTGTGCTGACGAAGTAAACTGGATGCTCGACGAGGGTAGTTCGTGTTGCCTTGGCGTCTTTCACCTGAGGTGGCACAGCTTGGCCCTCGAGGGGGTTTGCCTCAGGGGGCTTGCCCTGTGCTTCAAGGGGGTTGGCCTCAAGTGGCTTGACTTGTGCCTCGAGGGGGTTGGCCTCAAGGGGCTTTGGGCCTAGCGTTGGGTTTGTGAGGGCTGCCTCTTCTTCGAGCTCCTTATCAGGAGGCTTTTTCTTTGGAGTGGTTGCACTCTTCTTTTGGAGTACTGGCTCTTCTCTTTCCACTACAAGGACAGCACTGGCTGTTTGTGGAGTGGCTGATAAGTACAGCTTCATGTGCTCGCCAGGCCTTGGGGCGACCATTACAGGTGGGCTGGCCAGATACTTCTTCAAGTCCTCAAATGCTTTTTCAGCTTTAGGTGTCCACTTGAAAGTGCCCGTTCTTTTCATGATCTTAAAGAACGGCAGGGCTCTTTCACCGAACTTGGAGATGAATCGGCCCAAGCTGGCCATGCAGCCTGCCAGGCGTTGCATGTCCTTGAGCCTGCGTGGAGGTTGCATGTCTTCTATGGCCTTGATTTTGTCTGGGTTTGCCTCTATACCCCGATGAGACACGAGGAACCCAAGCAATTTGCCTGAAGGGACTCTAAAGACGCACTTGGCGGGGTTGAGCTTGATGTTCACCTTGCGCAGGCTGGCGAAGGTTTCTTCAAGGTCTTCGAGGAGTGTATTTCCTTCTCGGGACTTTACGACGATGTCATCGACATATTCTTCGGCGTTTCGCCCCATTTGCCCGCCAAGGGCTATCCTCATCAACCTCTGGAAAGTGGCTCCGGCATTTTTTAGGCCAACAGGCATGCAGACGTAGCAATACACACCGCATGGGGTGAGGAAAGCCGTCTTCTCCTCGACCTCCTTAGCCATTTTTATCTAGTGATAACCAGAGAAGGCATCAAGGAAACAGAGAAGGTCGCAGCCTGCCGTGGAGTCCACAATCTGGTCAATTCTGGGCATGGGATAAGGGTCTTTGGGGCAGGCCTTGTTTACATCAGTGCAGTCGATGCAGAGACGGCCTCCTCCGGCGGGCTTTGGGACTACCACGCCGTTGGAGAGCCAAGTGGGATGCGCGACTTCGCGAACGACTTTTGCCGCTTTGAGCTTCTCGACCTCCTTGACGATGAATGCTTGCTTCTCGGGGGCTTTCTTTCTTGCTTTTTGCTTGACGGGGCGCGCGTTTGGGCACACGGCCAAGTGGTGCTCGATCACCTCCCTCGGTACACCAGACATATCTGACGATGTCCATGCAAACATGTCAGACTTTGCCTGGAGGAAGGCGACGAGCGCGCTTTCCTATGTGGGAGGCAGCGCGGCACCAATAGTGACGCTAGCCCCCGAGCCTTCAGCCCCCGAGCTACCGGAGCTCAGAGATATCTTCTTGGTAGCAGCTGTCTCCTTGGAGAACAACTGCTTCTTCTTCTTGGGCCTCTCGAGAGGCTCTTGGTCCTCTTCTGCGGAAAAGGCCATGGTGGCGGTCTTGTAGGCCGTCTCAACAGCGCGCGTAGCGTCCAGGACATGCCCACGTATGGTGATCGTGTCGGCGCTGCCGGGGATCTGGACCATGTTATACACATGGTGCGTGACAGCCATGAACTTCGCAAGCGCGGGGTAGCCGAGGATGGCGTTGTACGGCAGGCCGATGTGCGCGACATCGAAGTCGATGTGCTCGGTGCGGTAATTTTCCTCGCTCCCGAAGGTGACGGCAAGCCTGACCTGGCCTAGAGGCTCGATCGAGCCGCTGGTTACCCCCGTGAAGACCTCGAGGGCATAAGCCGCTCGTAGGGCACTTGAAGCGCTTCGAACGTATCTATGGAGATAACGTTCAGGCCTGCTCCGCCATCGATGAGCGTCTTGGAGATAGCCACATTGTCGATGGTGGGGGTGCAGACCAGCGGGAGGGTTCCAACAGTCTTGGTGGACATGGGGTGGTCCTGAGCGTCGAAGGCGATGGTGTGCTGCGACCACTTGAGGGGCCTGGAGGTTTCCGTGCTTGGGAGGGCGGCGTTGAGCTCGCGGGCGAACTGCTTGAACTGGTTGTTCGACTTCGGCGCCTGCGTCCCCCCCGTGGATGCAAGCAATGGCGGCTCTTGGGGTTTGGTAGCCGCCGTCTTCCTCGTCAGGGAGGTTGCCGTTGTTTGCTGCGGCGTTGGCCTGATTTCCAGATGGTTTATGTTAGCCGCCCCTGCGTCTGCTCCCGCGGTAGCCACGGCCTCGGCCACGGCTACCACGGCCTTCTAATTGCTCGCGCTCCTTGCTCAACCTTTTGAGGTCAAAGCAAGACTCCGTGGAGTGGCCGCGCCTGTTGTGGTAGATGCAGAACGGGCGGTGAGCATCTCTTCTTTCTCCAGGCTCAGGGGAGTCCCTGCGGGTGCCCTTTGCGTCAGGCTCTGCCGCGAGAACTGCGGTAGCCTTGCGCTTGGGCTCCTCCTTGGCCTTTTTCTTCTTCTGGCTCCTGGACCCCTCAGCGTGATCGTCCCCTCTCGAGGACATCTTCACGAACAGGAGTCCCTCTTCAGCCTTGGCGCACTTGTCCGCCAAGTCGAACAGCTTGACCACAGAGGTGAGCTTGTCGTGGATCCCCAGCTTCTCGAGCATCCTGTTGTTCGTGACGCCCTCGCGGAAGGCGGCGATGACTTGAGTGTCAGGGATATTCGGGATCTTGTTGCGCACTTGGCTGAAGCAATGGATGTACTTGCGAAGCGTCTCATCCTTCCTCTGCACCACAGCGAGCAAGTCGTTGTGGGTGAGGGCGCGCTCGTACGTCCCCTTAAAGTTGGAGATGAACTGCTTGCAGAGCTCCTCCCAGGAGTTCACAGATTCCTCGGGTATATTCAGGAGCCACGACAGCGCAGAGTCGCGAAGTGCGTGGGAGAACCAGTTAGCCATGACCTTGTCATCTCCTCCCGCAGCTTGGATGGAGGTGGTGTAGAGCTGCAAGAACTCGATGGGGTTGTTGGAGCCGTCGTAGCCCTTGGGGAGAGCAGGCCAGAACTTTGGGGGCCAGACCTCGCGGCGCAGAGAACGGGTGAACGCCATGCAGCCTGAGGCGTACGTGGCGACCCCGTGCTGAAGCGCGCCGCGGTTCTACTGGCCCGCCTGGCCAATCTCCTCCACGAGCCTGTTCTGGCGGTCTCGCTGGAGCTCCATTCCCACGCGGGCGTCGGGCGCAGTGCGCTGCACGATCAAGCAATCGTGCGGCGAGGACGCATGCGAAGCAGCCTTCTGAGCCGCAGCCGGTGCAGGCCCCGGAGGTGGCGGAGGCGCGTTTGTCGCGACCGTTCCCGCGAGAGAGGGGCGCAGGTTGGACTGCGATGGAGCGGGACGCGTCGTGGCGATGCCGACGAGGTGGTTGAGGCGTTGGAGCCACTGCTCGTGGGCCTCAGCGGTGGGCTGGTACCGTAGCAGCTCCTGCGCCATGAGCAGCGCGGTGTGGGGCGCTGGGTCCGTCCTTCCCGGGCCCAAGCCGCTCGGGTGCTGCGTCGGGTGGGACGACTGCGTGTCCTCCTGGTGCTCGGCGTCGCGCTCCGGCGCCTCCGCGTGAGGGCCAGAAGGGACATGCTCTTCGTGGCTGGGTCGGCCACGCCATGCGCGGGTGGTCGCGGCGCCTGGCGGCGCGCGTGCTCCTGCGGGCGCACGTCGGTTTGCGCGGGCGACGCGGGTGGCGTGTATGTTCACCATGGCGCGGATACGAACTCGAAGGTTGTAGACGCACCTCAATCCCCTACCTGGCGCGCCAAATGTCGGGTTATGACTCCCAAGAATCGGGGGTAGTCACTTCCTGAAGTGTAGTTCGTGAAGGGGATTGAACACGGAGATCTAGACCCTCGAGTGGTTCCGCGACGTTGCTCGCCGGACCCGAAGAAGACACACACACACGAAGGGAGACACCCGCCTTTACCCAGGTTCACGGCCCTCGTGGGGAGGTAAAACCGCTACTCCTGCTTGTCTGTATTAGATGTGGAAGGTTACAGTACAATGGAGCTTGCCGAAAGCCCCCTTGAGGCAGTTCTTGCCTGGGGAGGGAAGCGATCGCCTTCTTTTTCCTCAAGGCAGAGGCTTTCCTAACAAATGTAGCTAGGGTTTACAAGGGTTGCAGTGCGCTAGGAGCTGACCCGTGCTACGATGGACCTCTTGCCCCTTTTATAGGCGCCTCTGGCCTTCTCCTTCGGCTTGGCCTTCCAGGTGGTTCCCACATGCCAGTGGCAGGGTGGTGTAGGAGTCCACCGTGCTCCATTCGTCCTTGGACTCGGTCCATTGCAGGTAAAGGTGGGCGCGGTGGCCGACCGGCGGCCGACCGCGATGTACTGCTCGCAGGGAGGGCAGTCTCTGAGGTGGAGCCCACGATGACGTCCTCCTTTGGTGGGTTGTGCTGTCCACCCGCTTTATCATCAGAGTAGAAGGTCCTGGCAGCTGCGCCGCAGGCAGAGTTGCTTTGTTGACCACTTTATCGCCAAGGACAGCGACGGGGGTGCGTGCGACACTGCATGTGCGTGGCAAAGGCCACGTGCATCTTGCCGTGCTTCCTTGGCCGCGACGTTTCCCCTCGGCCGCGGGGAGGCATGAGGGGAGATTTCCCACGGGGCTCCCCCGAGGCGAGCTGGCGCCTCGGGAGGATCCCCTGAGGCGAGAGGTCCCTTGAGGCCCTCGTTTCCTCTTCAGGCCCTCGAGGGGAATCGCCTCTCGAGGGTCCCGCCAGGCGGTGATGCATGGACTTTAGTCGTTTCGTCCGACTGGCCCGCGTGCGAGGCCTGGGGGGAGTGGGCTCTCCATACCCCAGTTCCCACTGGGCCGACAGACCCGTGGGTCTCTTGGTTGAGCATAGGGATTGACCTCACGATATGAAGTGTATTTCATGGAGTTCATTTGTGAGAATGGGCGAGAAGAGGTGGACCGGCGCTCTTGGACCGGAGCCTTCCCTTGACATCGCCGAGTTGTCTTGGCGGGCAATATTTCTTCATCCTCCAACTCATCACTCTCGGACTCAGCTGATTCAATCGGTGTAACCTGTTCTTCTTCCTGAATCTCATTTGCATATCTTGGTTTCTTGTGAACAGCGGTGCGGATAGCTGCATGCTTTTCTTTCATTTTTCCCAAACCCACACCTCCACGGCTAGTACCTGAGAAACAGCATATAGATAGGTGAAGAGGGAACAAGATGAGTGCACAAGTCCATTAGATACAGGTTTTAAAAACATAGCCCTTGGGTGTAATTAGAAAATTGAAAATCCCCAGGTCCGGTAGTACAGGCCAGGTACGGTAGTACCGATCCGCAGCCGGTAGTACCGGTGCTGAGCAGTTCGACGGATCTTCAACGAGGATGCATCAAACTTCATGGATATCAACCAACTACTTACACAAAAGTGATATGGGTTGCACATTCGACCATTTGACTACTTCCTAACCCATTTTAACCGACATTACGGAGCTACCAATGATTAGAAACTTGGAGAGAGCAAAGTAAGAGCAAATACCGGAGGCCATGGGAGAGGAAGACGTGGGGAATCCTTCCCACGGAGCAGATCTGACAATGCCTTGTCAAATCCGGAGATCCACGGAGAAGGGGGGTGAAGCAACACAGTTTTTGAGATGAGAGGATGGGGAAATAATGAGGAGGAGAGAGGCGTTCGACCCAGTCCTGGAAACTTAAGTCGTGCAGGATCGGTAGTACCGACCTTCTCAAATCGGTAGTACCGATTAACGATTTGCGTACTGACTATTTTGAGCACCTTATCCGGTAGTACCGGGCCTAAATCGGTAGTACCGATTGTTCTATGATATCTAAATTTTAATTTTTATGAAAATGTGGACTTGTGCAGGCAATTTAAGCATGGTTCATGAGGTAAGTGGCTTAGGAAAGGATACTCATTGCTGTGAGGAGACGATGCATACACCATAAGAGCAAATAAAACCAACTCTAAGTAATTTCTCTTGATTAAACCCAATGCAATTAATCTCAAAATAAGACCATAATATCAACTTCTCAAGAAGAGAAGGTCGATGGCCGAGGCCACCTTATATGAGTGAATGTGACTTGGCACCGCGAAGATATATCTTGGGTCCAAAATCACAACTCATCTTTGAAGCACATTTGTCACAAGAGTGACTATATTGCAAGATTTGTCTATTTGCGCATAATAGGAGATGTATTGACTCATGGATTGAGCTATACCCCCCCTATGTGTATGCCTACATCTAACCCCTTAACTATGTCTAATAGGGATATGTATGCATGATGTCCATTAAGTCCAATTACTTATATCCACCACATTGAGCTCACTTCTTAATTCCTTGAATCTTGCTTCACCTAGAGGCTTCGTGAATATATCGGCTAGTTGATGCTTGGTGTTGACATAAGAGATAGCAATATCACCTTTCTCAACATGATCCCGAATGAAATGATACTTAATCTCAATATGCTTGGTCTCTCCATGAAAGCACCGGATTGTGAGCAATTTTGATAGCACTTTCATTATCACATAAAAGAGGCACTTTGTCACAAGTGACACTGAAATCCTTTAGAGTTTGCCTCATCCATAATAGTTGTGCACAACAACTTCCGGCGGCAATATATTCGGCTTCGGTGGAGGAGGCGGCAACACAATTTTGCTTCTTTGAAGACCAACTCACAAGTGACCTACCAAGAAATTGGCAACCACCCGAAGTCGACTTCCTATCCATTTTGCAACCCGCCCAATCCGCATCCGAGTAGCCTATGAGATAAAAGGTAGTTCCACTAGGATACCAAAGTCCATAGTTAGGAGTTCCGATCAAGTATCTCAAAATCCGTTTAACCGCGGTTTCATGACTCTCCCTTGAACTTGATTGGAATACATACCCACACTAAACATAATATACGGTCTAGATGCACAAAGGAAAAGTAAAGATCCAATCATGGAACGATAAATTTTTTGATCTACCTCTTCACCATTTGGGTCCAAGTGGATGTCCGCCTTTTGATCCATGGGGAATTTTGCCGGTTTGGCACCAACCATATCAAACTTCTTGAGCATGTCCTTCACATATTTTGCTTGGCATAGAAAAGTCCCTTCCTTCCATTGATGGATCTCAAAGCCTAGGAAGAACTTCAACTCGCCCATCATGGACATCTCAAATTCCTTGGTCATTAGCTTAGCAAATTGGTCAGTGAAATCTTTACTAGTTGATCCAAAGATAATATCATCAACATATATTTGGCATACAAAGAATTCTCCGTCTACTCTCTTGGTGAAGAGAGTGGGATCGATTACCCCAATTTCAAGCCCACGGTCTACTAAGAACTCCTCGAGATGATCATACCAAGCACGAGGTGCTTGTTTAAGGCCATAAAGTGCCTTATGGAGTAAGTAGACGTGATTTGGAAATTTAGAATCTTCGAACCCCGGAGGTTGTTTAACATAAACCAATTCATTTCATGGGCCATTAAGAAAAGCACTTTTGACATCCATTTGATGTAAAATAATTTTATGAGTGGATGCATAGGCAATTAATAAACGAATAGATTCAAGTCTAGCAACAGGAGCATAAGTTTCACCATAGTCGACTCCTTCGATTTGGGCGAAGCCTTGTGCCATGAATCTTGCTTT
The DNA here is from genome assembly GCA_026929855.1 of Poa annua. Taxonomy (NCBI): domain Eukaryota; kingdom Viridiplantae; phylum Streptophyta; class Magnoliopsida; order Poales; family Poaceae; genus Poa; species Poa annua. The sequence goes on along the minus strand of CM049431.1, from coordinate 67,677,795 downwards.
GTTGCGAATGACTTGACCAAGTGAGTCTTGCTTGTTCTTGAATATCCATTTAGTTCCAGTGATATTATGGTTGGTGTCCTTGGGTCTTTCAACTAATGACCAAACTTGGTTGCGCTTGAAGTTGTTTAACTCTTCGTGCATAGCCGCAACCCAATCCATATCTTCAAGAGCTTCATATACCTTGAGAGGTTCTACACTAGACAAACAAGCAACATGACCACAAAAGTTAGCTAATTGATTACGTGTGGACACATTTCTCTGTATACTCCCAAGGATATTTTCTTCGAAGTGATCATGGCGATCCAATCTTGAAGCGCGCTGAATGACTCGCTGTTGCATAGTTTGTTGGATTGTTTCGCCTTGACATGTATCTTCATCATTTCCTTGCTCTTGATCATGATCACCCATATATGGAGTTCTTGGAGTAGTGGGTTCATGATGTTCTTGATCGCCACTTGAGTTGAGTGTATCTTGGCCATGTTCTTGTTCTTGAGTTTGTAGGATTTGTTCTTGTTCTTGGGTGGCTTTTTGATTGCTTATGGAGGTAGGAGGCTCGACTTGAGTGGAGCTTGTGCCTTCATCTTGTGGTGCTCTTGGTTCCTCAATAGGAATGAATTCTCCTATGCACATGGTCTTTATGGCATGAGAAGGAGCATCACCACCTACAACACCATAGTCAATATGCCCCACTTGGGAGCCATTAGTCTTGTCAAACTCCACATTCATAGATTCTTCAACACACCCGGTGGATATTTTGTAGACCCTATAAGCGTGGGAGTTTGCGGCGTACCCAACAAATATGCCCACAAAAGATCTAGATTCAAATTTAGCTAGTTTGCAACCCTTAATGTACACATGGAATTTGCATCCAAATACACGAAAGTAGTTGACATTGGGTTTGTTACCGGTAAGAAATTCATATGGGGTTTTTTGCATGAGAGGACAAAAGAATAATCGGTTTGATGAGTGGCAAGCGGTGTTGATGGCTTCGGCCCAAAAATTGTATGGGGAGTTGAACTCGGCCATCATTGTTCTTGCCATATCAATAAGAGTGCGCTTCTTCCTCTCGGCAACACCATTTTGTTGGGGAGTATATGCAGCGGAATATTGGTGGCGTATGCCCTCCCCACTAAGGAAATCATCCATGGTGTAGTTCTTGAACTCCGTCCCATTGTCACTTCTTATTGTCACTATCTTCGTAACATATTGGCGTTGGACTTGGATTGCAAAGTTGATGAAAACCTCTTGAGTTTCACTCTTCTTCTTGATATAGAATGTCCAACAATATCTTGAGTAGTCATCAACCACAACTAGGCAATATTTCTTACCCCCAAGACTATCATATGTGGGAGGTCCAAAGAGATCCATGTGAAGGAGCTCAAAGGGCCTCTTGGTGGAGATGATGGTCTTCTTGGGGTGATTCTTTTCATGCATCTTTTCGACAATGCAAGAGCTACAAGGACGATCTTGGGAAAAATTCACATTAGTAATTCCTACCACGTGTTCGCCCTTCATTAGATTATGCAAATTTCTCATACCAACATGGGCTAACCGACGGTGCCAAAGCCACCCCATGTCGGCCTTAGCCATTAGAAGAGTTGCGACTTGAGTGGTTTCCTTTGAGAAGTCAACCACATACAAGTCGTTTTCAACAAATCCAACAAAAGCTTCTTCGAGTGTTCTTGTGAAGAGGACGGTCACGTGGAAGAGGTTAAAGATAACAGTGTAGCCAACCTTGCAAAGTTGCCTTACGGAAAGTAAATTATATGAAAGGTATTCAACAAGAAGGACCTTCTCAATGGAGAGTTACGGAGTGATCACCACTTTGCCATATCCCTTTACCTTGAGTTTTGCATCATTCCCAATAGTGACATATGAGTAATGGAGGAGCTCAAACATTAAATCCGTCACCAATTCTTCGCTTCCGGTCATATGAGTGGAGCATCCACTATCAATGAGCCAAGATGCGCCACCGGAAGCATATTCCTACAAGAGATCAAGTCTTTGACTTAGGTACCCATTTTTGGATGGGTCCTCTTTTGTTAGTCACAAGGGTTTTTGGAACCCATATAGTATAGTGATAATCATCTCCATAGGAGGTACCAACATATACGATGGATTGTATAGCATAGGAGGTACCCAAATAGTATAGCAAAAACACTACCATCTCTAGATTTCATAAGAATATACGATGGATTGTATTTCCCCGCAAAGTCATTATGGGTGGGCAAGCTCCTAGTAGCATTACCACCCATAACTTTGTTGATCACCTTCGTTTTTGCCGACTCCCCCTCCTTCACAAAAGCAATAACATTGGAAGGGGGAGTAGACACCTTCTTGTTGTTGTTGGTCTTGAGGTTAGATTTAAAGCCAATCCCTTCCTTTCCAACAATTTCCTTTTGATTGCTCAAAAGATCACGAAGGTTCTTCTCACCTTGGATGCAAGTGGCAAGACCCCTTTTAAGTTGGACCTTCAACCTAGTGTTTTCCTCAATAAGATATGCTTTGACACACAAAGGATTAGTCGCACAAGTATTTTCATCTTGAGAAGGTTCTTTATAGCATTTAAGAAATGAGGCTTGAAGAGTGTGATACATCCCTTTGAGCTTGTTGAGTTCGCCAAGGGTGGCTTTGTGAGCCTCCCTTAGTTGCTCAAAACTCTCAACGAGTGTAGAGTGACTCTCTTTGAGCTCATCATTTTTAATGTTAAGCTCACTAGCAATGGTTATGGATCGCTCACGGGTTTCCTTAGCCTTGGATAAATCCAAAACTTGGATTTCCGCAAGTTGCTCACGGAGCAATTGCTCTTCTTCCACTTGATTCTCAAGTTCACCAATCCTTTCGGCATGGTTGCATGCATGCTCCTCGAGTTCACAAATTCTTTCCTCCTTTTCATCGAGGAGAGCATGAGCTTATCCTAGTTGATACATGAGAGCTTCTACCATTTCCTTGGTTTTGCCTTGGAGAGAATCCACAAAGTGATTGATCTTATCAACCTTGTCATTCCCTACATCCGCAACACAATCCAAAAGAGATGGTTTAGAGGAGATATTAATTTTGGGTGGAGAATTCACCTTTGACGCATGTGCCATAAGGCACATGGGTTTGGAGATCTTGTCGTCGTTTGGCGAGGAGAATAGCGGAGCCAATGATGGAGGAAGGTGGCATATTGTTAGAGCCGCCATCCCCACTTCTTCGCTTGAGTCGTCATCATCTTCTTCCTCACCGCCGGATTCATATTCTTCTTTCGTGGAGGCCACGAAGGCCTTTTGAGGAGCTTGAGTGATGTAGTTCTTGGGCTTGGAGGGAGACTTGTTCTTCTTCAAGATGAGTTGTCCTCCATGGTCTTCTCTTCTCTCAAAGGGGTCCACCACAAAATGATTGCTTCTTCCACAATTGAAGCAAGTTCTTTTCTTTTCGGAAGTGGAAGCCCTTGGGGTAGCGCTCTTGACGTTTCGTTTGTTCCAAAACTTTGTGGCCGCAAGAGCCAAGCATTCATTTAGTGCTCCCTTCAACTCTTCTTCACTTTCCACACTCCCGAACTCATCATGCTTGGAATCTTTCACAAGAGCCTTCAAAGCAAGATTCTTGGCAACATGGTGTTGATTCCATTGGCTTTTGGACGTAGCCTTCAATGTGTCATGAGTGACAAATTGAGATAGAATGCCATTGGGTGTCATTGTTGCATAATCCGCCCTTGAGTGAATTGTCATCACCATGTTCTCATTGTATGGTAGAATAACTTTCAAGAACTTGGACTTGACCCAATCTTCATCACAATAACCGAAGTCATTGTCCCTCATGGACACGGTAAGTTTGGTGAGTCTTCGAAACATATCGGACGGAGACTCATCATCCTTGCATGACAAACTCATCCATTTGATGTTGGAGAATGGCTTTCTTTGATCGACAGAGGCTTTCATTTTCTTCATACAAGTTGTCTAGATATTTCCATGCGGCCTTGGTGGTTGGAAAGGCTCAGACTTCATCTTCATCATCTGCGGTCATTGCCCTTCCAAGCATGAAGTGTGTCGTCGCATCGAGTTGCTCATCAATCTCTTCTTGCTTAGTCAAGTTGTTGGGATCAACGAGGTTGAAGCCATTGACCACTATCCTCCATAGGTGCATAGATGAGCTGCGAAAATAAGACTCCATAGTTTTCCGCCAAGAGATATAACGAACACTATCAAGAATAGGAGGCGGAGAACTCATGTGGGTTATGTGAGGATAAGTGGGTGCATTTTGAGTGAGATAGCTAGATGGTGGGGGAACCATATTGTTTTTAACAATTTTAGGTGGTGTACCCTCTTTGTCCTCCACATCAACAAGAGGACTCTTAGTTTCACTAGTTGATGAGGAGGCATTGTTGGTAGATGTTTTAGAAAGCACTTCGTTTACAATGTCGGCCTTCATGCCTTTTAACAAGGCTTGGATGGCCTTCATTGTAACCGGAGCATCATCCACACCATCGGGAACTTCTTCATTAATTGGATTACCAAATTCATCTAGTTTAGGTGTTTCACCTACATCCCCTTGAGACATCCTTCTCTTCTAGGCGGTCAAGCCTATAACAAAGAGACCTTGCTCTGATACCAATTGAAATGACCGAGTAGGTTGTCTAGAGGGGGGGTTAATAGGCAACTACAAATTTTCTTTTCTTTTCTTACAATTAAGGTATTGCTCAGATATAGGTTCTCTAGATATGCAACTAGATGAACAATCATATATGATGAGCAAGATTCAACTAGCAATCAATGAGTAGCAAGAGAATAAGCTAGTAAACAAGTAAAGGTAGGTGTAGGGATAACCACACAGTGACTCGGAGATGTATCCCGAAGTTCACTTCCCAAAGGAAGCTACGTCTCCGTTGGAGCAGTGTGGAGTCACAAGTGATCCCCAAAAGCACGAAGGCAACCATATTCTCCCTCGAGTTCCTCCTCCAATGAGGATGACCACGAGCCACTATATGATGCCCTTGAGGTCGGCAATAAAACCTTTACAAGGATGAGGCACACTCCACAACCAAATTGGAGGCTCTCACCAAATCTTCTTGAATCCCAAATCCGCGAAGAACACGAAGCCAAGGCACGCATCCACAACTTAATTGGAGGCTCTTGGCAAATCCTCGTAGCTCACAAAGCCACGAAAACCACTACTTTCTTCTTGAGTTCCAATGAACACAAGAGTAACGAGAACCAAAGATTAGGTGGGGGGATTTGAAATTCCTTCGGTGGAAGTGTAGATCTTGGTCTCCTTGGGCACTCCTCAAAGTACCAAGGTATTCGGAACAAAGGAGTGGGAGATCTATGAGTTTGAAGCTTTTTCAACAATGGTGGAGAGAGAGAGAGAGCAAGCTTAAGCTGAATGGGAAAGATGACCCCTTTTTATACCCCTCACCAATAAGTGGCCGTTCGCCCAGATTTCGTGCCATTCGGTACTACCGATCATGAATCGGTACTACCAGCCACTCGGTACTACCGGAGGGGTACCGAGTAACTAAGTGAAAATGGCAGGGGGTTTCAGCGCCGAGCGGAGGCCAATCGGTACTACCGGCGGGAGCCGGTACTACCGATTTAGTCCCCGATCGGTACCACCGGTTAGGTATCGGGAAACTAAGTGGAAATGCCAGGAGGTAGTCAGTGCTGATTGTGATAATCGGTACTACCGTTCATGGCTGGCCGGTACTACCGATTGTCACAACCAGCACTATGACTGAATTAGGGATGGCTGGTGTGTGCGTATATGGTTTGTGCATCGTTTTAGAAGAATCAAATCCCCACAAACCTTTTCAACGGATGAATCTACTAAATGCAAAATGCCCTAGAAGATTAAGTCTTCACGCCTCCATGCTTGACGATATGATGATCCAATATATATGGTGTATCAACTCAATCATTCCTGCAATGCTTTAGCATACTATTAGTACTCTCATTGTGTTGTTAACAAACATCAAAATAGGATTAGGATAGGGCATGTCCTTTCAGGTATGCTCCTCCATGTGAATGGTTCGGAACTTTCTAAGCTGTCTGAATTGGTCAAGACTCAATTCATCTTTGAAGTGTCCTTTGATCGCATCAATCACGACATATGGCTCCATGTGTTGAAACAACTTTTTCAACTCTGGTGCTAGGCATACGCTCATGACGACCTCCACTTCTATGAAAATATCATGATGCTTACGGAACTCATCATCTTCCTCCTTGCTAGCAGAATCATCTGGTCTATCTCCTAACTTATGTTCTAGGACATATATGATGTTGTTGTGTTGGAGAATGTTTCTAAAACCATTGTACTATCTGATGAAGTTAGACCCGTCGGCTTCTAAGTTCAAAACCGAACTCCTAAGGAAGTAACCGAAGTATAGTTCCGTCGTCTATAGATATGATCGCAAAAGAGGTAAGGTAAAGTTTATAATAAATGTGAGTTTTAGTTTATAATCACATTATCAAACACACTCCACTAAAATTATTATGCCTAAAATAATAATAGCGATTACACGACCCCCATCCACCATACCACCCCCGATTGTCACGGCCGGCGGCACAACTTCAAAGGTGGACATAAAATGTCGATCACAACAACTCTTTTACTCATGCTCGATCTTTTGATCTTCCCGTGTTCCGAGTCCATATCTGCATATTCTAGCCTCGCCAATCAAACCTCGAACCCTACGCGTGCAACATGGCTTACACCCACTGTATGAGAACGACGATATGTGTGACACCCGATCGTCACTGCCTTCCTCATAACGTAGAACTTTCTTGGTGGTGCGCAACGAGAAAGAACTCACTTTTTGTATTTGTTAGGGATCATCCTATTTAAGATGCTACTGTTGTATATCTAACATATAAGCAATATTCCGGATGCACACACAACAACACAATATCAACATAAAGTTATGAAGTGCGATGTGACATGGTCGTAGCGCCTGGACCTCCATGGCGCCATGTGCCTGGCCCCGGGCGCCCCGGCATGGCTCCGAGTCTACGGTGCCCTCCATTGCCTCCGATAGTACGAGTAATATCAAACTTACCGTAACCATGTCACATAAAATAACGCCTCTTCAAAACAAAGTTAGACGCCTCTACCTTTATGTAGTTTTGCAAGTTTTACATGGCATATAGGCTTATTCGTAAGAGAATCGTTTCCCTACCTACGAAATTTGTACCACAACATCGATCGTATGATTGCATGTTTAAGCATCCCTTTCGGGCCCTCCATTGAAAATGCTTTGTCGACTAAAGAGAGAGAAACAGACACCCGCCAGCAACAGATACGGTGCAAGCCGTATGTCAGTAGTGGAACCAATCTCACGTAAGCGTAAGCGTAAAGTCGGTCTGAGCCGCTTCATCAACTCAATATCGATGGCATCGCAAGTGCACGCTAGAGGGTAGCAAATATAAGAAAGACGTCCTCATTCAACATGAGTTCTAACCGTACCAGCAGTACTACGCTCCCGCACAAGGGTTGACGATGAAGTCGTACGTAGCCGACCTCGAGGTCTCAGAGAACTTGCCGCGATGATGTAGACGATGACGTCGGGATGTCGACAATGACCTGCGTCGACGGGCGTCGGGCCGAAAGATGGCGTGGCGCCGGGGGCAGGGGCAGCGACAGGCTGTTGGGTGGGCGAGACGACGTCGCCCAGGCTCCTAAAAGTGGCGCCTCCAAGCACTCGCGAGCATAAGGAGCTTAGCAACAACCCCCGGTCCATCAGATCCAGCTGAGATCGCAGGGGTAGAACTTTTATGGAATCCTGCAGGGCAACAACGCTCGGTGGTATAGCTTTGGTGGAGAGAGGAGGCAAAACGGGCGGAGAAACAGCTCGACCGACCTCCTATACAATTAATTATATTTTTTGTAATTAATCCAATTAATATGTATTGCTATATAAAGGGGGGAGATGGTGTGCAAACACCTTGCCTCCCCCATGTGGGACTAAAGGAGAGGGAGGGGGAGCCGACCGCGTTGTGGCCTTGGGCCCCACCCCATGATGGTTCGGCCCCCACATGGGCCCTTCTTGGCCCATTAAGTGGGATTCCCCCTTTTTCTCCCTTTTTAATTAATATAAAATATAATTAATTCATAATTAATATTCTTACAATTATTTAATCTCCCGTGACTCCGAAACATTTTTCGAACCACCCGAACATCTTTCGGACATTCCTAGAACCATTCCAGACCTTCCCAGAAATCCTTCCGGACCACCGGAACTCTTTCTGGATCATTTCTCTCTCTCCAATAAAATCCTATATTATTCCAGAACCTTCTCCAGGTGTCGTTAAGACCTTAAGTTTGTTACGCTACGGTTCGAGAACACTCCAAACATGGTCGAGACCCTTCGCTCGCCAATGACCGCCAGGGATACCGTGACGCATATGACGGTCCCTGTGCATTCTACGAATATCGTCGTTGAACCATAAACATGGTATTCATTCCCTTTGTTTCTACGATACTACATTGTCTGAGATATGATCGCAGACATCCGATGTCCTTGTTGTATCTCGTTACCGACAAAGGTTATTAACTCGTCTATGATATTACATCTCCATGACCTAGTCATAAGCTCGCAGCTATATAGATGCAATCTCACCGAGTGGGCCCAGAGTATCTTTCCATTACAAGAATGAACAAATCCCGCTCTTGATCCTTACGTCTCAGCATACTCTTTTGGGATACCCAAGATGGACAACGTTATTGTCATGCTATATAAGACACAACGTTTGATACTCTCAAAGCACCCCTCCGGAGTAGCAATAAGTATGGTATCACGGTTTAAAGAATAAGCTATCATATTTCTTATCTATTGCAAATGACAAACATCGTAATACGATCTTATTGCAATACTTTGTGTATGTCCATCACCTTATTCTACTAATAAGATGACCCCACTGTCAACCGACGCCATTGTCCATGATCGGGAATCTCGATCATCTGTTGCCCAGCGGACTAGTTTATATAGACACTCACTAGGGACTCTGGTTGTCTATGTATCACACGTGTATTAATAATTCCGATTAATACAGTTATAGCATAATACAAAAACCTATTATAATCTTTTGAGATAATGCAATAAATACTACTTATTTATTTGCCTCTAGGGCATATCTCCTTCAAGGGGTGCCCCTTCTTATACAGGCTCCCGGGGGGAGCCAACTTGCCAGCCAGGCAATGTGGGACTATCCCCCATTGCCTGGTGCGACATGGCTGGTGCGCCGGCCCCATGGTCGGCCCCTTTTGGCCCACCTAGGTCGGCCATCATGCCCCCACCGAATTCCCCTAGGGAATTTTTCCCCTCTTGGGCCCTCTTTCGACCAGAAGGCCCATTTAGGGAAATCAGCCTAAATAAATTCGAAAATAAATATATAAAATTATATTTAAACATGAATCACACTATTTAATATCAGACATATTATATATAATTTATTCTAACTCCGAAAACTATTTCGTCGCTGCCCGATCTCCATCGGACCTCTCCCGGGACGTTCCCGGTGATCTCTTTCCTTTGCGGTTGTCTTGTCGAAACCCCTTAAGTGTGTTACCCTAGCGGTTCGATATAATAACAGGTATGATTGAGACTCCTCTATGATCAACGACTAACTCGTAGGACTGGACCCCATGAATTAATCCCTGTGATATAACGAATGACTTTCATCTATAAAATCTGAACGTAAAGTCTTAAACCTTTTGCCATGGCGATACTTGGCGTGTTCGAGTATCGTTCATAGATATCTCCATACCTAGCTGACCTCGTTACCGACAACGCTATACTCGTCTATGATTTCATGTCTCCGTGACCTAGTCACATGATTGCAAGCTCATTAGACATAATCTCACCGAGTGGGCCCTAGAGTATCTATCCTGCTATGCGGATTGGCAAATCCTGCTCTTGACCCCTCGTCTCAACTACTCCCTTCTGATACCCAAAAGTATCACCGTTATTGTCATACTATATAAGATACGCCGTTTGGTACGATCAAAGTATCTTTCAGGAATAACAATAAGAGTTGATCTCACGGTCAAAGGCGTAATGACTACATCCTACAAATATGGGTATGTCCATCACATCGTTCTACCAACGATATGACTTCCATTGCCGACCGGCGCCATGCCCTATGATCGGGAAACCTCGATCATCGATCGCGCAACGAAACTAATCTTAGTAGAGTCTACTAGGGACCTGGTTGTTTACGCATCACACTCGTATTAATGTTTCCGCTTAATACGGTTATAGCATGACACAAAAACATATTATGAACAAACGAGATATGATAAAGAAATACACTTTATTAATTGCCTCTAGGGCATATCTCCTTCAAACATCGCCAGTTTTGCTCTGTTGTAGTTGAAAAGCACCCTGTTTGGCGACTTGGCACATCTCTAGAACAATTTTTGCAGGTCATGATTGGGATGTTTTTTCTTCCAGTTTGAGTATATGTGTCTAGCACACATCCTATGCTCTGCCCTGGGCATGATGTCTTCAATTGCAGCAAGCAGGCCTTTTTGTTGGTCAGATATGAAGACCCAACCTGGTGCCTAATCTGCAATCTTCAGGTCTTTGTTCAGCAAAGCTAGAAACCATAACCATGATTTGTAGTTCTCCTTTTCAACTACTGCCCAAGCCATAGGGTACATCTGATTGTTGGCATCCCTTCCTAAAGCACATAGCATCTGTACAAAGCAAGCTCCTTTGAAAAAGCAACATCCAAGCCAATTACTTTCCTACATCCTGCAAGAAACCCTTTCTTCAGAGCTGCAAAGTAAATGTAGAACCTATGGAATACATGCAAGCCATCAGGTTGATCAGGGTCCATTTTGATAGCTATAGTACTTCCTGGATTCAAGTTCAACGGTGCCAATTGATAATCAAATACTTTTTAGTATTCTCCTTTCATTGAATCCATCAATTTCTTAAACACAAGGTGCTTAGCTCTTTTGCATTGAGCTATAGTAACATCAACCCCAATTCTTGCAGCACTGTCTGCTGAAAATGCGAGCTCTTCCAGGTTGGATTTGCTTTTATCAAGCTGCCAAACCTCTTAGCAAGATATGAAGAATTGACCAATCTGTTGTCTCTCCTAGGAACACAGTGGTGCTCATCCACTAGAGTAGAAACTTGGAGCCACTTGTTCTTGCTAGTCCTTGATGCATATATAGTCCAAGGGCAAGTTTTTCAAGAACAACTTGCTCTGACTTTACAATGCTCATCCTTTGTGAAAACTATAAGGTGCTTCTCCTTGATTCCATACTTAATCAAAGCCTTCTTCATTTGCTCCTTGCTTCTGAACACCATCCCAAGCTGGAATTTTTGATCCTCTTCCTTACTGTTGTATCTAGTCCAAATGCTCTTCTTCCTCATAGTTCTCTCTCCACCTTCTCCATCACTCTCCTCTGTATCTGAATACTGTCATCAATGTCAAAATAGTCAGTTTCAGATTCAGAATAGGCAACACCTTCATCTCCAGATCCATGTGCTACAACTGCATTGTCTTTGATGATATGGTTTAAACCTCTTGCAAGTTTTTTGTTCCTCTCATTTAATCTTATCTCACTTGAAAGTTTTCTCATCTTCTCAACCTCAGAATCCTCACCAGAACTGGCATCAGGAATTGGCTCATACTCAGTGTCTTCATCTGATTCTTGGACAGGTGGTGCATCTTCTGTCACACTTGCATCAACTACATGCTGCTCCGCTGCTTTAGCTAACTTTGCTTCCACTTTCTTCACTTCTTCAACTGGAATCATAAGGTCCATGCTAGCTAGTTTGTGGGATGAGTATGTTTCAGTCACTGATACTTCAACCAAATTAGTTGGCTTCTTGGCCTCCTCACTGACCACTTCTTCAATATATATGTCCACCTTTTCACCATGTCCAATGCCCATATCAATCCTCTTGATGGCATCATTGTGTCCCACATACATGAGGCCATCACTAAGAGTTTTACCTGGAACAAGCCAATACAGTTGTAGTGCAACCTGAATGTCCATTCTACCCAATTCCCCCTGATAAATATCCTCTACATAGCTCATCAATGTCTCCAAACACAGATCACCTTTGTTCAGACATGTTTGGAAACATTGCTCCTCCCCCACATAATCAACACTGCGTCCATCTCTTCTAAAGTAACCCATGGCATGGAAACTGACAATTATGCTTGGAATGATTGATGTACAGACATCACCCCTCACCCTCTTCATGTAATTGGTATGATCAATCACCAGGAGAAGTGTTTTCTGGCCTGCACTTACAGCATTCAACATCTGAACTATGTCTGCATCTGACTGTATGCACATCAGCCCATCGATAAGTTTCTTTCAGGTGTCTGCCAGTACACATGCAGCAATTCATCCCTCTCATATCCCAACTGCTTCAACATCTCATTGATCAATAGAATAGACCAGGTCTCTGTGTTACAGTAGTCCACGAATGCATATGTACCTTGTATGTAATCAAGGTCATCAGACTGTATGCCGCAGAACAAGCCGTTGTGCTCGATGACGACTGTGAAGTTGCGGTCATCAACGTACTCCGGCGGGTACTCCTTCAAGGAGATATGTCCTAGAGGCAAATAAATAAGTAGAATTTATCACATTATCTCATAAGTTTATAATAGGTTTTTGTATTATGCTATAATTGTATTAATCGGAATTACTGATACACGTGTGATACATAGACAACCAGAGTCCCTAGTGAGCCTCTATATAAACTAGTCCATTGGGCAACAGTTGATTGAGATTCCCGATCAAGGACAATGACGTCGGTTGACAATGGGGTCATCTTATTAGTAGAATAAGGTGATGGACATACGCAAAGTATTGCAATAAGATCGTATTACGATGTTTGTCATTTGCAATAGATGAGTAATATGATAGTCTATTCCTTAGACCGTGAGACCCTACTTATTGCTAGGGGTACTTTGAGAGCATCAAACGTTGTGTCTTACATAGCATGACAATGACAGTGTCCATGTTGGGTATCATGAAAGAGTATGTTGAGACGTAAGGATCAAGAGCGGGATTTGTTCATTCTTGTAATGGAAAGATACTCTGGGCCCACTCGGTGATATTGCATCTATATAGCTGCACACCTTATGACTAGGTCATGGAGATGTAATATCACAGACGAGTTAATAACCCTTGTCAGTAACGAGATACAACAAGGACATCGGATGTCTACGATCATATCTCGGACAAGGTAGTATCGCAGAAACAAAGCGAGTGAACATCATGTTTATGGTTCAACGACGATATTCGTAGAATGCACAGGGGCCGTCATATGTGTCCAGGTATCCCTGTCGGTCATTGGTGAGCGGAGTGTCTCGACCATGTCTGGAGTGTTCTCGAACCATAGCGTAACAAACTTAAGGTCTTAACGACACTTGGAGAAAGGTTCTGGAATAATATAGGATTTTATTGGAGAGAGAGAAATGATCCGGAAAGAGTTCCGGTGGTCCGGAAGGAGTTCCGAGAAGGTCTGGAATGGTTCCGGGAATGCCGAAAGATGTTCGGGTGGTCCGGAAAATGTTTCAGAGTCACGGGAGATTAAATTATATGTAAATATATTAATTATGAATTAATAGTATTTTATATTAATTTAATATTAATTAAAAAAGGAGAAAAAGGGGCAGCCCACCTAAATGGGCCAAGAAGGCCCAAGAGGGGGGAGCCGCACCAATGAGGCAATTGAGCCCATGGTGAGTGCGGCTACACCCCCCCCCCCCACCTCTCCTTTGTTTAGTCGCACATGGGGGAGCTAGGAGTTTGCACACCCCCTCCCCCCTTTATATAGCAAGCCATATTAATTGGATTAATTCATGGAAAATACAATTAAATTTGTAGCTTGCCGGCCGAGCTGTTTCTCCGCCCGTTTTGCCCCCTCTCTCCACAAAAGCTATACCTCCGGGCACCGTTGCCCTGCGGGATTCCCGAAAAGTTCTACCCTTGCAATTTCAGCTGGATCTGAATGACCGGGGGTTGTTGTTAAGCTATGTATGTTTGCAAGTGCTCGGAGGCACCATATTTGAGGAGCCTGGGCGACGTCATCTCGCCCACCCAGTAGCCATGCCGCTGCCTTGCCGTCGGCGCTACCCACCCAGCCGCCGGCGCCTAGCCATCTTCCGCCCGACGCCCGTCGACGCTGGTCATCGTCGACACCCCGGCGTCATCATCTACATCGTCGCGGCAAGTTCTCCGCGACCTCGAGGTCGGCTACGTACGACTTCATCGTCAACGCTTGTGCGGGAGCGTAATCCCCGCTATCGGTCTACATGGAGGTAATGTAACCCGTTCTGCCACTGTTATCACATGTACTAGATAGATAGATCCTGGCTAGTTAGGGCGTTCTTACGCTAGAAAAATTATTGTTTTCTGCACCGGAACCCCTTCAGTGGTATCAGAGCCGATCTATGGGTAGTACTGCTGGTATGGTTAGAACTCATGTTGAATGAGGACGTCTTTCTTATATTTGCTACCCTCTAGCATGCACTTGCAATGCCTTCGGTATTGAGTTGATGAAGCGGCCCAGACCGACTTTACGCGTACGCTTACGCGAGACTGGTTCCACTACTGACATACGGCTTGCACCGTATCTGTGGTTGGCGGGTGTCTGCTTCTCTCTCTTTAGTCGGCAAAGCATTTTCAATGGAGGGCCCGAAAGGGATGCTTAAACATGCAATTATACGATCGACGTTGTGGTACAAACTTCGTAGGTAGGGAAACGGTTCTCCTACGAATAAGCCTATATGCCACGTAAAAATTGAAAAACTAAATAAAGGTAGAGGCATCTAACTTTGTTTTGAAGAGGCGTTATTTTATGTGACATGGTTACGGTAAGTTTGATATTACTCGTACTGTCGGAGGCAATGGAGGGCACCGTAGACTCGGAGCCATGCCGGGGCGCCCGGGGCCAGGCACATGGCGCCATGGAGGTCCAGGCACATCGACCATGTCACATCGCACTTCATTACTTTATGTTGATATTGTGTTGTTGTGTGTGCATCCTATTGATTGCTTATATCTTAAATATACAACGGTAGCATCATAAATAGGATGATCCCTAACAAATACCAAAATTGTGTTCTCCCTCGTTGCGCACAACCAAGAAAGTTCTACGTTATGAGGCAGGCCGTGACGATCGGGTGTCAGACATAACGTCGTTCACATACAATGGGTGTAAGCCATGTTGCACGCGCAGGGTCTTCGAGGTTTGATTGGCGAGCCTAGCATATGCAGATATGGCCTAGGAACACGGGAAGATCGAAAGATCGAGCATGAGTCACAGAGTTGTTGTGATCGACATTTTATGTCCACCTTTGAAGTTGTGCCGCCGGCCGTGACGATCGGTGGTGGTATAGTGGATGGGGGTTTGTAATCGCTATTATTATTTTAGGGATAATAATTTTAGTGGACTGTGTTTGATAATATGATTATAAACTAAAACTCACATATATTATAAACTTTACATTACCTCTTTTGCGATCACATATGTAGACTATGGAACTATACTTCGGTTACTTTCTCAAGAGCCCGGATTCTACCTTAGAAGCCGACGGGTCCAACTTCATCAGCAGGTACATTGGTTTTATAAACATTCTCCAACACAACAAACATCCTATATGTTCTAGAACATTAGTTAGGAGATAGACCAGATGATTCTGCTAGCAAGGAGAAAGATGATGAGTTCCGTAAGCATCATGATATTTTAATAGAAATGGAGGTCGTCATGAGCGTATGCCTAGCACCAGAGTTGAAAGTTGTTTCAACACATGGAGCCATATGTCATGATTGATGCGATCAAACGACACTTCAAAGATGAATGTAGTCCTGAGCAGTTCAGACAGCTTAGAAAGTTCCGGACCATTCACATGGGGAGCATACCTATCTGGAGACTCATTGGAAGAAGTTGTATGACATCTACTTCAGTCTTACGAATATCTACGATTTCTAGATAGCAGGCTCTTGTACAATAGAGACTGCTTTTACATCTTTGCCTCCTAGCTATGAAGAGCATGTGCGTGAATATGCTATAGAGACACGATGAGCTTCTTGACGTTCGTGAACAAGTTCAAATCTTTAAAAGTTGATTCCATCGAAGAAGAGTTCTTCGACACTACAGGTATATTTGATATACGAAGATATAAATGTATTCTTCTCATACTTGATGAAAAGTATTTGATACTTAATCTGTTTATGAAACAATCCCTGATCATCACAAGTATGTGGCGATGAGTGACGTAACAGTGCACAAGTGATGGCAAGCAAGGAAGTTGATGGCCAGTAGTGCTCACGTCCTCGAGATATCATATTAGTTATCATCAATAGTTTTTTATAAGACATTTTGTAATAGTGAGAGTGTGATCTAGTTTGGTGTCTTCAATGTTACAAGACATAGTTATTCATATATGTAATAGAACAAATCAGTTGTTTTATATTATGAAACAAAGCAATTGTTTATATTATGAGTAATTTGTATCACATCTCAATTACATTATGTGTATGATATACATTTATAATAGCGGGAATGATAAAATTATGTGTCCAAGGAATAAAAGATTTTGTTACTAGAACAAACACCATCGAATTTGATCATAAAGGCAATGTAAGAGGCAATAGATACTTTGATCTATTTAAGTATTACATGTGCTGAATTGATTAAGTTTAAAATTAGTATTGAAGTGTCAATACGAAAGGAAATTAATTAAGAGTCATTTCGAATGATTATTAAATTAATTATATGGTGAATTTTTCCTTGATCCGAATTCTTCTATGATTATTGGTAAATAAGTGTATTTGCGTAATAAATCATTAGTCTGAAATTAATTTGATAAAAGATCAAATGGAGTTTTTCAGAAGAAAGATTAGTGAATATTGTATTCGCAAGATTCGATCAAAGGACAATATTTTTGAATTATGGTTTCAACACAAAAGACTTGTGGAAATTCGTTTCACAAATATGATAATATCAGATATAGTGATATCTGAAATATTATAATCATACTTTATTTTAGATAAAGTGTGGTCTTTTAGAATCTGTCTTAGAATCTCTTAATATGTTCGAAACATTATAGTCGATGTCCACTGTAGAAAATAGATGTTTTTCAACAGTAATTCGTGTGATCGACAATAGTGTCCTTGTATAGATGATTATACGATAATTCAGAATATACACGAATATTTCTTTGTAGATTACTCACATTGGATGAGAGTGTATTCCAAAACCCAATAGAAACAAAACTTGTATTGTTGTCTATGTAATTCCGAGGAAAATATGATTTTTCGACTTATGGTTAATGGAATAAAATTAGAAGCTTGAAATAAGGTGTCAGACCTATATTCATAAAATTAGAATATTGGAAAGTGTTCCAAAAGATATATGTCTACAAATGAAAATTTTATGATTAAGAGTGAAGGAGACTATAAAATTGTTTTCTGCTTGCAATCCTCTTCATGAAGATCATAATATTTTCATGCAAGAAGCTTCTAAAGAAAGTGTTGTTATATTTAATATTGCTGTCAGGTCACAGCACAATATTAAGTGTTTCAGATCTTGTTGATAGATCAAGGTGCACCTTATGAATACAAAGAAAGTTGAGAAAATATCAGAATACGAACAGAGTCTTTTGTGCCTGAAAATCCAATTACATTCAGAAAGGATTAAACAGTAAATGTTGCTATAATTCCTTTGGGAGAAATAAGATTTCTTGATCATCACATAAAGTGTTATATGAGAAATGTAACTATAAGAAAGACGTGAAAGCATATTTTGTCAAGATATGTGTCTTGGACAAGATCAAATTTGTTGAGTACATTAATGTAGACATGCTTGAAGTCTGTGGGATCTGTATTAATGGAATATTGTAGTTTGTATTGAATTTGAATTGATAAGAGATCAATGATTTTGGTTTGACCAAAATGTCTAGAGAAATTGTGAATTTAAGTGGGAGTCAAAGTTATTTTACTCAGGTAGAATATGTAAAGGACATATTTTTGAGTGGGAGCTTAGACCCTCAAATATGTAGATGACATGTTTTTGAGTGGGAGCTCGTGTTCTCAAATATGTGGAGACATAATTTGACCCGAATTCATCTTGTGTAAATGACACATTGTGAATTGTACCAGTAGAATTAATTAGAAAGATGAAGTTGTGAAACTATTTGAAAGTTAGCGTCTATTTGGAATAGAACGGGAATTTTAAACAGTTAGTCGAGTAGTTTTGGATTATATCTGAGGAGTCAGAATAGATTAAAACCAAAGGATGGTCCTTGGAAATCCAATTAATCATTAAGAGTAATGACACACGGTAATAGTGGTTGTATGACATGTTGGTCTATTATGTGATATTAGACATCATACAGAAACCATATTAACTGCTCGATGAAATATGACCGATGTTCTTAGAAGAAGAACAGTTGTAAAAGTAAATTTAGAATTTACTGGAAGTAGAAATGTATATGTTATTAGATTAACATTGGAGTGTCGAGTCTTCTACATAGGTGTGAAAGTATATAGATATCGCGAGATTATAATTGTTACAAGGAGCTCTCTGTGACTGAGTGTGTTTTCATGGCAATTATCTGGTTAACAGAATCAGAGTAAGCGCTGGGAAACAGAAGTGTCACTTAGTTACGGTACTTGTATATATGTTATTAGATAACATGTTTATATCAAACGAGTTGATATCAATGGATCGCAAAAGAAAGCACAATTATGTATTGTACAGATTGTCAGAGTAACACTCTTCCACAAGCAAGCATTATCATATAACGCTTATTTGATAAGGGTTTTTTGATGAAGTAAACTGCAGCTAGTTTATTTGTACTCTAGTGCAAGTGGGAGACTGAAGGAGATATGCCCTAGAGGAAAATAAATAAGTAGTATTTATCACAGTATCTCATAAGATTATAATAGGTTTTTGTATTATGCTATAATTGTATTAATCGGAATTATTAATACACGTGTGATACATAGACAACCAGAGTCCCTAGTGAGCATCTATATAAACTAGTCCATTAGGCAACAGTTGATCGAGATTCCCGATCAAGGACAATGACGTAAGTTGACAATGGGGTCATCTTATTAGTATGATAAGGTGATGAACATATGCTAAGTATTGCAATAAGATTGTATTACAATGTTTGTCATTTGCAATAGATGAGTAATATGATGGTCTATTCCTTAGACCGTGAGACCCTACTTATTGCTACTCCGTAGGGGTACTTTGAGAGCATCAAACGTTGTGTCTTATATAGCATGACAATAACGGTGTCCATCTTGGGTATCCCGAAAGAGTATGTTGAGACGTAAGGATCAAGAGCGGGATTTGTTCATTCTTTTAATGGAAAGATACTCTGGGCCCACTCGGTGATATTGCATCTATATAGCTGCACAGCTTATGACTAGGTCATGGAGATGTAATATCACAGACGAGTTAATAACCCTTGTCGGTAACGAGATACAACAAGGACATCGGATGTCTACGATCATATCTCGGACAAGGTAGTATCGCTGAAACAAAGGGAGTGAATCTCATGTTTATGGTTCAACGACGATATTCGTAGAATGCACAGGGGCCGTCATATGCGTCCAGGTTTCCCTGGCGGTCATTGATGAGCGGAGTGTCTCGACCATGTCTAGACTGTTCTTGAACCGTAGCGTAACAAACTTAAGGTCTTAACGACACCTGGAGACAAGTTCTGGAATAATATAGGATTTTATTGGAGTGAGAGAAATGATCCGGAAAGAATTCTGGTGGTCCGGAAGGAGTTCCGGGAAGGTCTGCAATGGTTCCGGGAATGTCCGAAAGATATTCGGGTGGTCCGGAAAATGTTTCGGAGTCACGGGAGATTAAATTATATGCAAATATATTAATTATGACTTAATAGTATTTTATATTAATTTAATATTAATTAAAAAAGGAGAAAAAGGGGCAGCCCACCTAAATGGGCCAAGAAGGCCCAAGAGGGGGGAGCCGCACCAATGAGGCAATTGAGCCCATGGTGGGTGCGGCTACACCCCCCCCCCCCCTCCCACCTCTCCTTTGTTTAGTTCCACATGGGGGAGCTAGGGAGTTTGCACACCCCTCCCCTCTTTATATAGCAAGGCATATTAATTGGATTAATTCATGGAAAATACAATTAAATTTGTAGCTTGCCGGCCGAGCTGTTTCTCCGCCCGTTTTGCCCCCTCTCTCCACCAAAGCTATACCGTCGGGCACCGTTGCCCTGCGAGATTTCAGAAAAGTTCTACCCCTGCGATTTCAGCTGGATCTAAATGACCGGGGGTTGTTAAGCTCCGTATGTTTGTGAGTGCTCGGAGGCGCCACATTTGAGGAGCCTGGACGACGTCGTCTCGCCCACCCAGCAGCCCTGCCGCTGCCCTGCCGCCGGCGCCACTCCCCCAGCCGTCGGCGCCTCGCCATCTTTCGCCCGACGCCCGTCGACGCAGGTCATCGTCGACACCCCGGCGTCATCATCTACATCGTCGCAGCAAG
Organism: Poa annua; assembly: GCA_026929855.1. NCBI lineage: Eukaryota > Viridiplantae > Streptophyta > Magnoliopsida > Poales > Poaceae > Poa > Poa annua. The sequence continues at coordinate 67,657,307 of CM049431.1, read as the reverse complement.
TTCTCCGCGACCTCGAGGTCGGCTACGTACGACTTCATCATCAACGCTTGTGCGGGAGCGTAATCCCCGCTATCGGTCTACATGGAGGTAATGTAACTCGTTCCGCCACCGTTATCACATGTACTAGATAGATAGATCCTGGCTAGTTAGGGCGTTCTTATGCTAGAAAAATTATTGTTTTCTGCACCGGAACCCCTTCACTCCTCCTGCCAAGAACAGAGGTGAGGCTCACGAGGCTTGGCGTCAAAACCTGTCAAAAACCAGAAACATGTTAACTGACAGAAATTTGTTATCTGGCAGCTAAAATCCTCGCCTTTGAAATTCAGAAACTCACCGTGATTGTCCATGTCGACGAAGAAAGCAGCCGTCTTTGGTTGGGCGGTTGCACGGAGGATGGAGCGCTTGTCAACTAGGTGGAGGTCAGGACGAACAAACCCCTAGTCGGTGATTCCGGGGTGGATGTCAGAGCGGGGGGCGGACGGAGCAGAGCGGGCGCGGGCGGACGGCAGTTCGAGGTGGACGTCACCGTGGGCGACAGAGAACCAGGCAAGAAGAGGAACAACGAGGTCGAGGTTGCACGGCGGACGAAGCTGTCGATGGCGAGCTCGAGGTGGTGCTCAGCGACGGTGGATGGAGCTGGACGGCGAGCGTCATCGCCATGCTACCTGTGGAGACACCACGGGGCACCCAGCGACGCCGACGTCCTTCTCGTGGCAGTGGACTGTGGTGGCGTTTCCCATGGCGTCATTGTGGTTCTGGAGGTGGTGGAAGAACCAGGGCACGCAAGGAAAAGGTGGGAGAAGGTGCGAAATCGTCGTTTTGTCTGAAAAAGTGATAACTGGAAGCCTGTTGTCTGCCTCGGAGGGGAAGGGCTAATTTGCAAAAGAGAACCGAAAGGGGGAGGTGTTTTCTGCAACATTTTGCTCTGCTCAAGCTCGCCAACGTAGCTGTGCTCTGCTCAAGCTCGCCGCCCCGCCATGAACTGGCACCCGCTCTACTCAACCTCGAGCTCCACCTTCCTCGAGTCGCCCCTCGCCCAGTCGACGCTCCAGCCTAACACAACTTTGTGCCTGCCTACTATAAGTGCTCCACATCGACGACGACTAGGGTTAGGATTCCCAATTTGACACAGCTTCTTACACGTTCGATTCCTTCTACCGCAGATCACGTACAGAGATGGAGTGCCTGATTTGATTGACTTCCACAACATCTGTTGTGGAAGTGATGTCGACGCAACTGTGCTCTGTCGAACACACAGGTTTAAGCTCGACATTTTTTTGGCTTTCGAAGGAAAAATGACAGTGAGACGTTTCTGGCTGTGTCCACTGAAGAATGTGAGTGACACAATCTCTGAATTTCTGAATTTCCGTATGTTTGCACACTTACTCCGAATTTCTGTCAGTTAACACACAAACTCTAAATTTCTATCAGTTAGCACACTAACTCTAGATTTCTATATTTGTAGGAAGCTGAGAATTGTGGGTTTGTAGGATGGATTGATCCTGATTGGCATGCAGCTTTGCAACATGCCCTTGCTAGTTTGTGGGCTATGCATCAAGCAAGTGAAGAAAGTTTAATTGAGAGCAATCACCAAAATGCCACAATGTTGCACAATATTTCCGAACAGAAGAAGAATGCTGAGAAGAAATACTCCAATCTTGTACAAGATATGGACAATCGGATGGATGAAACTCAACAAAAGCTAAGAAAAATGGTACTGGAAGAAGCCAAGGCATCAAAGGTGAATGCAGAGAAAGAACTAGATGAGTTGAAGAAGCAAAATGTTCAGATGCTGGAACAGTTGAAGAAGATGGAAATAATGAAGTTGAATGAGCAATTAGAAGTGAGGGAAGTGAAGAAACAAAATGCTCAGTTGCTTGAGCAGTTGAAGATGATGAAATCTGTCCAAAAGGGTGAGCAGGAGCAACTTAATGAGTTGGAGAAGCAGAGAGCACATTTGCTTGAGCAGTTGAAGAAACTGCAGGAGGGTGAGCATGAGGAACTACAACATGTCAGGAAGAAAAAGTCTCAGTTGCTAGAGAAGAATCAGTTGCTGAGAGCAAGGCAGAAGGATGAGCAAAGGAATTTGGAGAAAGAACGCGAACAAACAGCTAAGCTGCTAGAGCAATTTGAGATGTTAAAAGCTACACAGAAGGGTGAGCAAAAGGAATCAGAGGAGCTGAAGGAAAAACTCCTTGAGCATAAAGAGTACATAAAGAAGCTTGAGTACAACCTCTATGACTTGCTCAACATCAGTGAAGCATCCAGAGACAAGCTGAATAAAATTAAGCAAATTTGTAGTTCAGATGATGTGAGTAGTTAGTTTGTATTCAGTAACTTTGTAACACCTGCTACCATGTAGTTCCATTGCAACAGTTTTCACAGTTTGTAACACCTGTTCTCAACTAAGTAGCACAACCTGTTATCAACTTCACTATTTCACAGTTTGTTATTAACTTGTGTATACTCAGTTTAACCATCTTGTTCAAATAAGTAGCACAACAACTGCATTTTTTAGTTCAACCATTGCAGACAATAACTCTGAATTTCAGGGATAACACATAACCAGCACCATCATATGTACCATCACATCACATAAGTACCACCAAGTGGTTCTTTACAAGGATAACACATAACCAGCACCATCATATGACCAACATATGGTTCATTACACAACAAAAGCAGAGAACTAGGCTCACAAGTCTGACCATAGAAACAGTACTACTCAGACCAATATATGGTTCATTACAGAACATACTATGCAACACCATCAGAAGAGCAACATATGGTTCACATCACATAAGTAGTCAATAACGGCGTCAGTTCACTTGCCATGTCACCAAGTCCAAATCGGTGCAAAACCGCCCCAAACTTCCCTCAAAACCACTCAAATCGGTGCAAAACCACCCTCGGGGTGGACATTGTCCGGTTTCGTATACTTCATGGTGTAGATTCTCCAAATTTAAAGTCTAGGGTGAAAAGTAGCCAAATCATAAAATTTCAGGGTGAAAACTATACTTAATCCAACCCGAAATATAAGGAGCCCATCCTGATAGCGGCCCATCATGCCAGTCGTGCACGCTGAACCAGCCCAGGTCATGCAGAGCACGCTCCAGTAGGTAGTAGCTACGTAACCTTCACCAAATGGAAGCAAATCCTATATGTCGCCCGTGCGTCGAAGGCGTGGATAGGCCGGTCCATCAGGCATTTTTTTCTTCTCTGCTTCTTTTTTTCGTTTTCTGTTTTTCTTTTACTTTTTTTTCTGTTTTAATGTTATTTTCCCATTCTAAAATTTGAAACTATTTCTAAAAATAATATTTCAATATCTGAACCTATTTTAAAGTTGATATATTTTTTAATTTGGAAAAAATGAATATTTTCAAAATCTGAAACATTTAAAAAATTGAATCATTTTCAAAATTTAAACCACTTTAAAAACTGTTTTCAGTTTTGTTCAGATTTTGAATAATGAAACATTTTTCAAAATTAGAACCATTTCTTAAAATGTGAAACCATTTTTCATAATATTACAATATAAATGAGAAAAATAAGAAGAAATGGTAACAAAAAAAAGACGAGCCGGCCCACCACCACTATCCGTAGGCGACGCTACAACAAAAGCCAGAGACTTCTCATTTGTCAAGCAAAAAAATAAAACATATACATCCGTCAAGACGAACTAATTCAAGTCTCGTTCTTCATTTCTTCTTGTAGAAACAACAGTCTTGTTCCTGTTTAGCTCCATGATGCAGCTGAATACTGGTCAAGTAAATATCGTTGGTTCATTTTCTCTTATTCTGTCAGGATTAGGTTAATCCGCGACCTGATAAATAATCTGGTGTATCATCAATGATATTACGGTGTATTGACAATAATATCAATGGTATTATAGAAACTAAGGACTTGTATGTTGCAAGATGGTTATTTATATACTCCTTAAAGAATACTCTAGTAGAGTCATGACGTAATCACCATAATTTCACGTCATTATCCATGTCTAAGTTAAGCTGCGTACACCGGGACCGGATTACCCCTTCCTTGCACACCTCCAAACTGAGGCAGACGCCACGTAATTGAGACATTCGGTTGTTTACTTATTCCGTCGCGATCACACCCATCGACCACATGAAAAAGCCATCAGCGAACGAGCCTGTCCATTTCCGCTCATCTCCTCGTCAGTCGTCTCATCCTGGTGTGTCTCGTCCCTTCTCGGTCCTTCCTGTCCGCCATGCCGAGCCCGAGCGCCATCTCGCCGAGCGGCCGTGCCGGCGCCGGCGCGTGCAGGAGGTGGTGCACGCGCGGGGACCTCCTCACGCTCGCCGTCGCCGCGATGCTCTGCTCCGCGACCTACTGCTTCTCGATATGGCACAACGGGCGCAACGCGCCGGAAAAGATCGCCCTCGACCCGGCAGCCTTCGCCTCCGCCTCTGCCGGCGCCGCGCTGTGTGGGGACGACGCCGACCTCGATTTCGAGGCGCACCACACCGCCGAGAGGGCCGGCCTGTCCGTTTCGTCGTCGTCTACGGCGACGGTCACGGGGAAGAGGCGGGCATTGCGCTCGGCCGTGGCCACGGCAGGGCGCCGCGGCGTGGTGAACGGCGACGGCCTCGACGGCGGCAAGCTCCCGTTCGCCTACGATGGCCCCGTAAGCGTCTAGGCCGGCCGGCGCTATGTTCCGGCTGCGACGCCGACGACGGAGCCGAGCCACGGCGTCCCTCTACTCTCGTGGTTCTCGTAGACGTCGTCGTCTGTTCCGTTTGGAAGCTAGTGTCGTTTTATACTCGGTTTAGTCTATGTCTGTCGAATTCTTGTGGATGTCAAGATGATTCGAGGCTTATTTCCGCTAAATATAACCAGAGTGATTGGGACTTGTTGGTGTTTTAGGTGATCTTGCGGATAGCTCGTGTTCGTCGCGTACCCTGTCGGTATATTCGGACGGCAGCCTTGCTCTTTAGTGGGCGGCCAAATCAAGAAAAGGCAGCCGGCGACCGAAAGAGTTGACCTCTCATTTGCTTTCCGTCGTGTATATAATGGAGGAGGAAAACACACAACAACCTGCAGTAGCATGTACAAAAAAAAATCAATTTCGTGCGAGTTGATGTGGTCGTTGTCTCATTTGCTAATGTTATCTTGTTCGTGTAGGTTTACTTGCAAATGTCAGAACATGTCCACGTTACTCTAAACTACCTCCGTTCCTAAACAAGGCATATAATTTTGTTCTTAATCCAAACATATAAATTTGACCAACTTTAAGAAAATTGTCCGTATTTATAATATACTATGAAAATAAATGTATTGTTTTAGTATCTAATAATACTGATTTGATATCATAGAGATTAATAGTTTTAAAAAAACTTAGTCAAACTTCATAGGGTTTGACTTTTGACAAGATTTATACGTCTTATTTCATGGAACGAAGGTAGTTGTTCATATGGAGTAGTCAATAACGTCAGATCACGATATGAACGACCATTTGAAACTACGTTGTCAACTCATTTAAAGATTGTTCAGAACATGTGATGCATCTTATTGTCGAGACTTTTAAAAATCATTCACGTGGATGGTCCCTTCTCTCTTGGCCTACACAATTACATTGTTCAAAGTTACACAACAAGTTATCACCTTCCAAAATGTTTTTGAATCCCACATCATTGCAGCTCTACAAACATACCCTAGTGAGTTCGGAGCACCCAAATGCCATGTCAATATCTTTTTGAGCAGATTCTTGAATAGTGGCATCATTGCTGACCTGGGGAATTGGTTATAGTCTTCACAAATGTCGTGCACTAAGAATCGAGAGAACCAGCATGATTGTTTTTCTGTGGTGTAGTCATCCCATCACATTTTCGGGGAAGTCACTGAAATACATTGATGTCGTTGCGGAAAACAAGCATATCAAATAAATCATGTCAAATCCACAACTCTTTTGATACCAGTGCTTTAGCTATGATTGTGACCTCTCTTTAGTGTGACCTTGGTACTACCCACACAAGTTCGTTGAGCAAGTTTTTCATTGCCAATAAATGCAATCAAGTGATTTAAGCATATTAAGAAACCTCTTTCTACCCCGATGATCATTAACTTGGTTTATTTATATATACTCCTAACTACTAAGGCTAGTCATAGCGAGGGTGTTTAGTCTATGTTGCTAACGCCATAATGGTACTAACATCTATATGGTATCATAGAACACTATCTTTATTTATTAGGTTGTATTGAAATGTGTTATGTTACAGTATCTATCTATTATATCACTATTAAGTCATTAATTGTAATATGACACGACATTTTTTTTCCAATGTAGCATGTATAATATCACCGATGTTACTCCCACAGTCCATGCAAACATTTGGCATGCCAACCAAGACCGCTGAATGAATGAAAACCAGACAACCAACCTCCACATTTTCTTTGTTGAGAGAGGGACTAGCTTTGGCTAATAGATTGGGATTTCATAATGTGGTGGTTGAAGGAGATTCGTTGGAGGTGATTGAAGCTTGCCCTGGTAAAAATATTTGGTGGTCCGAATCAGCTACAATTTACACAGATTGCACTGCTATTGCTTCTTCTATGTCTAATGTTTCCTTTAAACATTGTGGGAGCAAGGCAAACAAAGTAGCTCATGAAATAGCTAGATATAGTTTTATTAAAAAATTGTTTATAATTGGGACGATGATCCTCCTATCTTTTTTTAGATTTCCTGATAGATGATGTAAACATACTTTGATTGGGGAGCAGCAGGTTTTCGACGCACTCTTTTCCTTCCAGTGTATTGAAAGGGACATAGAAGTTTTTAATAAGGCGGCCTCTGACTCAAATTATATATTTTAAGTTTTAGAAAGAAAAACAATTGCCAACTTTTTTCATCTGGGCGAGGGAGAGAGAAGACGCGGGCGGGGCTGCAAGCCGTAGCGCGCGGTCCTTGTAAGTCGCCTGCGCGAGATATAGAAGTTCACCGCTCATATTGAAAGTCTAGCGGGCCTGTTCAGTTCCGCAGACCCAACTCCCAAGCGCGCATTTACAGATCCAACCTTGAGTTTCTCGTTTCATTTCCAGCCAAGTCCCCCTTCTCTCTCGCCTCGCCTCCCCATCTCCTTGCTCCCCTCCGGCCACTCCTCTTCCTTCTAGGGTTTAACCCCATGGACGTGGAGGACGACCTCCTCCCAATCGCCCCCGCGTCCGCGGGCGGCGGAGAACCCTCTCAGGCTCTGATTTCTGGCGACCAGTTCGACGTGGAGGCGTACGCTGCGCAGTACTCGGGCCGCACGCGCGTGGCGCGGCTCCTCTTCGTCGCTGGGAAATGCGGGTCGGCGCAGATGCAGCTGGACGCGCTCCGTCTGGCGTATGACAGGACCCTCAAGGGAGAGGACACGGCCCTCCACCGCGACGTCTCCGCCAGGATCGCCGGCCGCCTCGGGCCCCGCTACGCCGTCGACCAGGCCTGGTCCGACGCCGTCGAGCGCCGCTCCCTTGTGCGCAAGGATAAACTCGACAGCGAGCTCAACGGCTACAAGGTGCCGGAACCCTAAACCTTACTCGCTTTCTGTTCTTTGTCTCGTTGCTATATGTGCTGGACTGGACGCAATGAGCGACGAACTGGGGATGTGTTCTGAAAATTGTTTACCTGCAGACTAATCTGATCAAGGAGAGCATCCGGATGGGTTACAACGACCTTGGTGATTTCCACTATGCTCACGGCCACCTTTCTGAGGCGTTGAAGAGTTATATCAGGACCCGGGATTACTGCACTACCTCGAAGCATGTTGTTCAGATGTGTATGAATGTGATTCTGGTTAGTATTGAGCTGGGTCAGTTTATGCACGTCTCCAATTATGTCAGCAAGGCAGAGCAGACCCCAGATGAGATTGATCCTGTTACGGTCGCCAAGTTGCGAGCTGCTGCTGGATTAGCCTACTTGGAAACTAACAAGTACAAACTTGCAGCACGGAAGGTTAGTGCCCTAGAATCTGCTTTCATGCCGCCCTTAGGATTTTGCATTGCTAAGTTGGACTGTCAGGGATTCATGAGGCATGATCAATAAATCTATTGGAACTTGGTTCTCTGTATTGGCTTGAATAACTGATGTGTTTAAAAATGTGTCTATTGTACTGTTGGCGGTTTCAGCAGTAATATTGTTTTACGCCCATGAATCGAACCCAATGAAGACATCCAGTAATTTTACTAGTCTATGTTCTACAGTACACTTGTTATGACAGTTTGTTTACTCCTTCATCATTTGTCGAGTCTGTTTTCTGGGGAGTGTTGGGTAATTTATATACAGAACTGAGTTAACATGTGTCTCATCATCCCTCCTTCCTCCTGGCAAAGCTCTGTTAGATATATCCATTTCTACTTTCGGCCAGACATGATCATTAATTGTTGGAACCTTCCAATAGTTATCACATTTTTCGTGGGAAGAACCCCATAACAGATTTCATTATAGGCTCAATTATTTATTCATATTCTAACTTATTGAGGATGATTGATAATTGTAATATACTAATATAGTTGTCGAATTGCCTGCTAAAAGCATGTCCCCCCTTCTGAAGTTTGTAGAGACAGGATCAGAGCTAAGGAGCAACTATTCTGAAGTCATATCTTCACAAGATGTTGCTGTCTATGGAGCTCTATGTGCGCTCGCTTCTTTTGATCGCTCAGAACTGAAGGTACATTCTTGCTTGAACTATATCTTCCTTTCGAATGGCATGTTTTAGGTTTATCGTCTTGTCTAAACAAGATCAATCTCCTCATTTTTTTCAGAGCAAAGTTATTGACAACTACAACTTCCGCAATTTTCTGGAGCTGGTGCCTGAAGTAAGGGAGCTGGTAAATGATTTTTATGCAAGGTAGCTCTCGCAATCCTTATTTAAGTGCATTGTTTATGTGGACTGTATTTCTGTTCAATCCATTGGTCCTATAGCAAAGATTATTATGATAAATATGGTAAGAGTTCTAGTCTTCTAGATAACACACGGGGACCTTTGGTAAATTTGAACTATACAAAGTACCTTTCAAATGATTGACAGGACAGAAAAAGATAAAGACCGACATATGAAATGTGAGCAGTTGCTTTATGAGTCTTGTTTACTTATATAGGGGGACTGCAATATCAAAAATAGAGTAATTTATAGGTTATTCATTGTTTTTTCATACATTCAGTCCATTTTTCAAACAGGACAAAGGTTGCTACTCTAAATTTGCGCTCAATTCTTGTTAGGTTCCTGTAACATTTTTCCATTTTGAAGGAATCACAACTTTGCACCCTGTCGAGGGGGATTCCAAAATAATTGATAGCTTATTGGTGGCTTCCTCATTATTCGTGATGTGATGTGCAACATCATTGAAGCAATTTGGGACGTTATAAGTAGGAGTATATTAGTTTAGATTCAAGTTACTTGATGTTTTAAACCATAGTTATTTGTGAATCCAATTTTGTTAGGTGACAATCCAATTTTATAAGTAGGAGTTTTTTTATTGCCTATTAACTTATCATCCTATCTCTTGTAATTGATGTTTTTTTAATCTTAAAAGACCAGATGGTACAATTTGTAGAATTATGATAGTGCCATAACGTGGATATCTCTGTGAAAACAGAGAGGTCATGCTGTCATTCCTTCCAACACATAGGATGCAGTCGTTTTGGCCACGGGTGCTCCGAACCAACAAGTCTTGCCACATTTAATTGTTGTCTAAGAAATAATTTCCCCTGGTTTCTATTATTCACCTTTGTTCTTGAATTCAAGCTAAGATTTATTATGAACCATGCTGGCCGAAGACCTACTCAGTTGTCCAGTACATTTAGTATTTCTTTGTGATTATTGGAGATGCACACGTATGTCTTCCATACCTACTAGATTATGCATTTTGTATTTGGTTTCTTTCATAAACATACATTCTTTATTCTTTTGTACCTGTTATTAACTAATCATAAGATCTTTCGTACCAGTCGCTATGGCTCATGTCTGGGATATCTTGAGAAGCTGAAGTCAAACCTGCTGCTGGATATACATTTGCATGAACATATAGAAACTTTGTACAAGGACATTCGCCACAAAGCTATCATACAGTACACATTCCCATTTATATCTGTTGATCTCAACACAATGGCTGTCGCCTTCAAGACTGATGTGTCCATGTTAGAGAAAGAGTTGGCCGCGCTTATCACTGATAACAAAATACAGGTACCTAACAAAGATGCCTTATATCGCATTTTATTGAAACACATATACTGCCAAAATGCTGAGCCTTTCTTCTTTCCGAAATTTATGCAGGCCCGTATAGACTCGCATAACAAGATTCTGTATGCAAGTCATGCTGATCAGAGAAATGCAACTTTCCAGCGTGCATTACAGACTGGCAATGAGTTTGAGAGAGATGTCAAGTTCATGCTTCTGAGGGCGAACCTTCTCAAACATGAGTACAACCAGAAGGCAGCAGAAAAGAGGGCGTGAGAGAATCTCTGCAGAGCGTTAAGGTTAACGCATATTATATGTGAACATCAGTTTTATTTTATTTGGGCCTGAGGTGCATTGAGAGATTTTAGTGATGATCTGTGCCATGGTCGAATGTTTAAGCATTTCGAATTCATGATTTTCACTTTGATGTTAAGATAGTGGATCTGCTGCATTCTCGAAGATGTTGCTGCTACAGAAATACTATGTTTTTTTAGCTTGCAAAGATGCTATACTTTTTTTGTCATGCACATTTTTAGTGGGAATCCTACAGCGGATTGTGGCCGATTTGTACATATAAGTGTTCTGACTTATCTTGGATGCATTGTTTCTCTGATTTGCTCAGGTGCCTTGCACAATTTTTGTAGGCAATGTCTGTTGTGTGTTCTCCTTTTGAGTGTTTTGCAGTTGTGCTTAACAACAATTACAAGAATGTTGTGTTCTGACTGAAATGCGGACCATTTGGTGCTTATTATAATTTCTGTCATGCTAGCTAGCTTTGGTCGGCAACAATCAATATTCATAAGCCCGTTTGCTCCTGATGCAGGAATAATAATAATTTTTACATGAAGACGCTTCTTTTGATACGCGCCGACCACTCTTCCTTTTTTTGGGCTTAAGCACATGTACTGATCAAAGCTGTACCATGATAATCATTGGTTACAAAGTTGGATCTATTTGACAGACACACATACTTAAACTAATGAGCAACCATGCTGTCATGCACATGCAGGTGGAAGATTTCAAGATATTCCCCATTTCAAACAACTGAAATCAGCAGAAGGAATCCATCACCGAGTAAATCCTGGGGTGTAGAGTAATCCTTTATATACACCATCTATGCATCACAGTGCATGTGCCAAAGAAGAAAAGAACACACTACAGTGATCAAAGAATAAAGGCTTGCGAGCTTTCATTTCCCACAGCTCCATTTGGCGGTCGGCACGCAGCTGAGGTAGTGGCACCAGTGACAGTGCTCGTTCCCGTTCGCACCTCTGAAGAGCATCGCCATCCCAACGACCAACCTGAGCAGGACAAACAGCTATCAGTTGAAAAACTAACCACAAGGTCCAGAAAAGAACCCACTTCAACTCGTCAGAGGCAGGACCCTGTCGTGTTGCTTTGCTTACCCGACGACGGCTAGCACGGAAGCGACGGCGAGCAGAGCCCACTGGTAGAGCAGGTACTTGCGGCCGGCGTCCTTGACGGAGGACGGCAGCACGTAGCGCTGCGACCAGGCGTAGTGCGGGCGCATGAGGAGCACGAATCCGAGGAGGAACCCCGTGAGGAAGCCCCCGATGTGGGCGAAGTTGTCCACGTGCGGGAGCATGCCGATCGCCAGGTTGATCACGATCACGAGCAGGAGGGTCACCAGCGCCGCCGCCTGCCAGTGTCAGGAATTCATGGAATTCATGATAAGATGACGCCGGCCTTGGTTTATTCAGAAACGAAATTGCAGAATTTTCTGGGTCGGGATCGGCATGCACCTTGTTGGTGTAGATGGTCCAGTTGGTGAAGAGCTCCGAGAGCATGGCGCCGAGCAGGCCGAACAGGGCACCGGAGGCGCCGACGGAGATGTTGTCTCTGATGAACAGGGACGAGAGCACGCTTCCCCCGACGCCGGAGGCGAGGTAGATGACCCCGACTCTCACTGCAACGGAAATGACGGGAGGGAATATGTTAGCATGCAGTTCACATTCTTCAGGCAATTAATGGGCGTGTCCCGGACGGAGACGAACACAGCTGCGATGCGCGTACCGAATCCGAACTGCTGCTCGAGCCTGAGGCCGACGAGCACGAGGCTGAGCATGTTGGCGAGCAGGTGGACGACGCCGGCGTGCAGCCAGATGCATGTGAACAGCCTCCATCCCTCCTGCTCGTGCACAACCTTGTCCCACTCGAGCGCTCCCAGCTTCTCCAATCTGGGGACGAGAAGAATATGTGTTCTCGGACAGTAAGTCAGTAAGAAATGACGAACATTTTGGTTCAGTCCAGTCGAAGGAAACGGCGAAGGAGACGAGATCGATCGAGAGGTTAATCTCGCACTTACGTGGCGGCGGAGGGCCCGAGGAGCGGGTTCTGGCTGAGCGGCTGGAACGCGAAGCGGCGGAGGAACCCGGCGCCGACGCAGTTCTTGCCGCCGCGCGCGTGCGCGGGGCAGTTGTTGGCGTACATGGCCACGGCGAACAAGGCGACGTTGGCGGCCACGAAGACCGGCACGATCCACGGCACCCACTCCCTCTCCGCCTCGCGCCCCGCCTGGTGCTGCTGCGCCTGCGCCTGCGCCGGCGGCGGGGCCTTGTGATCCGCGTCGTGCCGCGAGCCAGCCATGGCGCGCCCGATCGATCGATGAGCTAGCTCGTGGAGTCCTGGCGGCACTCTCGGAAACTGTCGCGTGGTAGGCGGGCCGGCTCTCAGTTCTTGCCTTTTTGCAGCGACGGCTTTAATTTGTTGTGGGATGGTAACGGCAGCGAGGCAGTGGAAAGGGTGGCGCGGGGGCAGGTGGAGGTAGTGCGTCGCTTCCGGTTCGTGCGGTGCGAGGGATGGACGCGGTGGTTTGGCGGCCGTAGCATTATACAGTGAGTTCTGGGCTGCCTGCCCTGAGCTGAAGGAGGGGAAGAAGGAACATGGGAAGCTGGCTGTGTGCCGAATTCGTTGTCGGCGAGAGCTCGACGCGGCGGTGCGGTTTGCTTCCGGTATATGTGAAATTTGAACTTTTTAGGGTTTTCAGGAACGGATTCAGCAGATTGATTGTTTCTTAAATCTCGGTCACTTTTCAAAATAGTGCAACCGCAGTTCAAAGAAATGTGCAATTACATTTTTCTGTAAAAAAATATAACTGATTCTTGTCATAAAAGTGCAAACTACACTTTTTAAAACTGTAGTTACACTTTTTCTCAGGTGATTAAGATTTAAAAAAAATAGTCAGCTGAGATATAGGCACTCCCTCTCAAGAATATCACCCTACTAAAGATTTCCTCCCCACCCCAACTTTTAGATAAACAGGGAGCCCCTTCCTAGTTCCATAAAACGAGTCCAGCAGAGGGAGGAACCCTGTGGATTTATATTAAGAAGAAGTCTGCGGTTGTGCAGAGCCCTGAGAAAAGCCTTTGATCCAAAGGGATTTGAGGGGAAATTGAATAGGGAGTGTAGGTTGGGGCTTGAGGAAGAAGACAAAAGTGGAGGGGGTGGCCAAACATTAGCACGACATCATACTAACAAGGTGCGGGACCTACCAGTCTTACGTGCCACGATACATGGCACCTTTGACCGGGGTGCCATGATGTATAACATGGTGCCTAACATTGGGCACCATGAATAAGAGTTATATCCTAAAATATTTTAAATTTGGATCCATTTTGTGAGAAAAATTAAGAAAGGGTCAAATTGGTAAAATTCACCCAGTACACGGCTAAATTTATAAGCCGCTGAAAGTTAGAACTTGTGGCAAAAATGGTTAGGTGGGTGGTTGTACCCCCAGCCCACCAGAGTTCAAACCCAGGTTTGACGTTGATGTTTCTCATTTAATTGGAATATTCTTCAGTGGGAGGCGACGTTCCCATCGATAGCGAGACGTATGTGATGACTTCGTCAATTTCAAGACATGACCTACCGGATGAGTCTCTCAGGAGGTGATCATAGGGATAGGGTGTGCATGCGTTCATGGGAATGAGTGTATACACGTGTATATAAGTGATTGCGTTTGTATTGTGTTTCTAAAAAAAACTAGAGCAACTTTAGCATCTACTCCCTCTATTTTAAAATATAACACATTTTGGCGGCTCAAATTGAACTGGCAAGTCGTTTTGTATGTAGGGATTCATACTGTTCTCAAAAGATACCATTTTGACTTCCCTACGCATATGAACTATGGCACCATATTATTTTGACATGTATATGATTTAAACAAATACCACTACTCAACGTAACCCATTGGTTTTCAAATTCTCAACACTGAAATTCAAATCTCAACCATCTTACCGCCTCTCATTTACATCACGTACTCAGTACTTTAAATTAACCAAAACTCTGGTGACTTGTAAGCTTTGCCTTCAACTCACGGTTAACACGTACATTTAGATCCAATTCTCCGAACGAATCTTGTAAGTAAAAATGTAATCTTGTCAGGATGAGTATCAAAACTTTTGGTGAACTCTCACGGAATTTCCTGTATCGGGTATATGTGCATAAAAGAAACTTGGGAATTTCAGTAGATCATTTGCAGGTGCTGTTCTGTCAGACCACTTTCTCTTCCAGTGTATGAAGTCGTTAGATTATCAGCTCTCGGAGATCTTGGTGCAGGCAAATATGATGGGATGGAGTCAAAATTATGTCCAGGGGAAGCAGCGGCGGCTTCAGCCATGAAGTTCTGGAAAGGATCACAGAGGTCAGAAGAGCAGAAGGGCAGCAATTATGTTTGTAGGGGAAAATATGATGCAAAAGCAACATAGTTTGTAGTCCCAACACAACAGTGGTAGGAAACCAGGATCACAAAGAGCCAGAAGTGATAAAACACAAGTGAATGGAAGCCAAACCCTTTTACAATGTGACAACTTCATGAACGAAAATATTATGTACTTTAAGTAGTATATTTGTATGTAGAAAGAGTAGGGGAGAACCACTGCTGACTAAATAAGTAATATACTGTAGAGATAACAAAAGAGGCTGAGAAATATGTTGATGTTATCTCAACCCGGCACTGCATCTGGACCAATTTATACCAGAAAGAAGCACGTAGTTGAAGGAGTGGCCTAGCAGAACTGCAGAAGTAGTCAGCAGGACTGTCTGGCCGTGCCTTCAGACCGGGTTAGTAAGGATTTTAAGAAAACCAGTACGGGTCCTATTTTCGGGGAGGTAGATTCTTATGCGGTCAATAGGGTTGAGCACTAGACAGTAGACGCCAAATATAGGTCATTTGCATACACAACCATTAGCATGACCAGGTGAAATCTTATGTAAAAGATAATACTGTTTCTGAAAAGAATTACAAGTAACTTTCTTAGAGAAGTCACTGTTACCTTTATCAGCTGCTCAGCAGTCTGAACATCTGTTGCAGAACTTCCATTGATTTCAATAGACATTGCATCCCCCTCCAAATCATTTATCAAGATGCTCGATCTGCTGGCACGACGTATGTAATCAATTCTTGCACCAGTCGGGCCAATCACAGCTTCGGCATAGATGACTGGAACTTGCATCTTTTCAGTAACCTGTCAATTGTCATCCACCATGGCAAACATATAAAAATTATTGTTGTCAAGAAAAATCACAACACTGAGCAAGCATAGGAACTATACAATAGGAATCATACAAACCTGTGAAGTGATTGCTGGTGATTGAAATATAAATGGAGGCACAAGCGCATGCGCTGGCGCTTCTAGCCCACACGCAGACACACGGCAATGCAGAAGGCTTTCCACAGTGGCTGGTGGATACGCCCTCATGGTCATGGATGGCGATGCTTGTAGTTCATATTCAGGCATACCACGAGCTGGAGGTAGATCAGCAGCAGAGGATGAAGATACCATGTGCGGGTGAGATTCACTTTCATATATTGATATTCCCAAGTGTGCATGCTTTCCCATTTCAGCTGATTGACATGTCTTCCTCAGTGGAAGCGCTTGTTGACCATGCACAGATATAAGGGAACGTATTCTTTGAACGGTAGCTGATGCATCAATTGGTGGGCATGCTCGTAATTCATCTGCAGTCATGTGGTGCGAATCTAATTCCATAGACGCTGATAGATATGTTCTTATGGGTAGTGAAGATGTTTCTTGTCTATATGCACCTATACCATTGTGCGGAGGTGTAACTGATCGATATCTTCCAAAAGATGCAGGTGCCTCCCATCTATACTCAAGTACTTCAGCTTCCATAGGATTCTTGCACCTCGAATAGTAAGTTTCAGTCCATGGGGGTTCACGCTGATGATCTTCAGAATGGCAGACTGGAGTAACTGCTTGCAGAAGGCCCTCATGATGCTCACTGTAGTTAAATGTGGGCATGCCCTCATGATGATCACTGTAGTGACATGGAGGAATTTCCATGTGTAAGATAGTCAAAGGCACCTGAAGAAATAGAAGTTCCTCCATTAAATACTGGGAAGCCATATGCATCACTTTGATGCAGAGGCTGGGGTACGCCCCCATTTCGAAAAAAATACTGGGAAGGGCAGAAATGTTCTCTAACTTTTGCGTGCCCGTTAGAAGAGTGATGTTCAAAGCAGCGGAAAGTACTTACATGAGGTTCGAATAATGGTATAACACTACGATCAACCAGGTACTTCCTCAAATGAGAAGCAACAAGCTCCAAAGCATTCCGCACTCGTGAAGGTTGTCCCCATATTTCAACGATCCTATCTTCTTCAAGTGCAACCGGCGGCAAGTCACTATCTGCATAGTTGAAGCATGCAACGAATGACATATGGCTCAAGAACACTTGATTCTGGAACAATAAATCCAAGAACATCGATGGATGGAAAAGATAGCATGTCAGGCAATAACATATAGGCGATAGAAACTGGCTATCAACTACAAGTGAAATTAAGGACATGAGTGAACCCAATGTTATCTAAATGATGGATGCACTGGAAAGCATAATTCATCTTATTTTTAATAGATGACGTCTTCTCTTATTTATTAAACTCATTGTCGAAACACTTTCCTGCTGTTTCATTCATGGGCAATCTTTTGCTGATAAGTGCATATACACGAGTCAAAGAAGTCAGTTACATAAAAACCAAGAAATACATGAGAGTGGATGACCGATTGGTGAAATTATGAAAAAATCAACCACACACTGTACTCAATCAGAACACTCTACATGTAGACGAATCTAAGTGGAATTATTAAAATTTCAACTACACATTGTACTCAATCAGAACACTTTAAATGTAGACGAATCCAAGTTCAAATTATACAAGTAGACACTCTGTCAATTGAATTCTCTGTTCTGCCTTCACCAGCAGCTTGACTGATTTTTCCATGACCAAAGTAGTAGGGCATCGAGCCCAACATTTATAGTAGCCCACAAGCAACAAAACTTTTAATAAGTGCCTTTTCAGCCTATGATTGACACATGCAATGTTGCTTGAGAAAATATTGTAATGCAAGAAAGCCATAACATTGTATGCTTTAAATTGACAATTTCAAACCAAACAGAGATGTCAAGCAAACTGAGTAACTATGTGCTTAAGTAAGCTGATCGCTGAAATTTTAACTCTGCATGTATACTCATTCCAATAACCACATGTCTACTGATACATTATGACAATCAGTGATATTGGCAGAAGGAAGCAGTAGATGTGGCAACGTGACCTGAAATTGAATGGTAGGCCGGAAATAAGAACTTACCAAGCACATTAATGTTAGTTTTAGAAGCTTCCTCGATATAATTTATCAGCAAACCTTGCTCCCCAATTAAGCTCACTGCCTGTTCGCTTGGTATAAGAATTCGCGCCACAACTGTAGTATTAGATCCCATGTCTAAACCATCATCATTAATTATGTTCTCATATACCCTTAATAGTGCATCCATGGCTGGAGGTACCGGTTCATCTGGTTGCTCCTTTGCGAAAATGATAACCTTCCAATGAAAAAGGTGAAAGAGTTTTTTAGGAAAACTGAAAGGTACAACAAGCCTCCTTTAATTTATTGAAGTCCATCCATTTTAGGACCACTCTATTTCAAATCAAGACTTTTTTTTATGTGCTGATACAGTAACAAACAAGTAAAGACTACCAGCAACAAAAAAAACAAGTAAAGACTGTTTGGTAATAAAAAAAAGGCAGGATGCAACATTGATGGAATACCAGGATGCAAGATTGATGGATAATACGCATAAAGTTGAACAATCAGTAAATTCTTAGCAGCCAGTTCCCCGCATGAGTGCAACCATACTAGAGTATTCTTAGATCATACTGAGAAAATACCGCATCTTCATGTGGAATACTAGTTCATTGTGTAAGATAAGTTTGATGGGGCCAAAAAACAAGTGTCAACATGATGCCTTTTTTGGTACAAATATCTGAAAAGCTCTTGGTAGCAACTGAAAATAATGAAAGGTAAATAATAAACGGACAAAAGACACCAATGCTGGATTTTTTATACACCTGCGGACATATTTTTGTTAACTCCCAGATTCTAGACGAAAAATGAATATAGAAGCGTGTTCCAATTCACTACGGTAAATCCTTAGGTAGATCAGAAAATACAGAGAAGACATAAGATATCTGTTCAATGGGTAACTTACAGCTCTTTCTGGTGCAGCAAGATGTCCACCTATTATACGGACACATGCTTTTGTTTCCTCACAAAGTCTTCTAACGTTTTCTCCTTTGTGTCCGATTATCGGGCCAACCTTGGTGGCCAAAATGAGCACCCTGAAAACTGTGGTTCCAGGCCAACCAGGATACCTATTTTCACCAGCAGAGCAACTGGTATCGTCACCAGAGTTTACTTCATCAGTAATGCCTCGTGTCGTAACAGTCCCAAGAGCTTCCTTTCCCTTGCGTTCATGAGATTTTCTGACCATTTGAGTGACCCACCGCTCTGTCGAATTTCCCTGCATCTCAGACATTCACACACCAAGCACTGAAGAATCACAACAAAAAGAGAAATACGTTAGTGCAAAAATTGTGTGCATTTCAGCTATTCCCACTACCACTGAAGCATCACGACATACAGGTGAATAAGATACTTGGAAAACGTGTATTAACCCATTCCAACTAGCACCGAAGTATCAACACAGATGTAAGGGCGCAACAGTTAAAACGAATCCTCCTTTTTTTTTAAGCGAATCCTCCTTGTAATTATACACTATAAGCCAGCAATAATACACTACAAGGAGGGATGGAATCCTCCTTGTAGCCAGAAACTGAAAACTAAGCCGAGCTCCCGCAAATCGCCCATCCGAAATGGAGCTCCCTGATTCCCGACTGGACCCCAAGACCGCGCCGCAGCGCCCTGCGAGCCGGCTGCGCAAGACACGCGAATCCGAGACCACGCCGCATAGACTCGAGAGGGAGGGGGAGAGGAGAGTGTACCTTCAGGCGGCGGCGGGTCAGCGCCCCGTCGGCGGAGCTCGTGGGTGGTGGCAACGGAACGGGGCACGAGAGGAGGGTTTACCAGAGTTGGTGGGGGCTGGGCGGAGGTTTTGGACGGGGACCCATGTGCCGCGCCGCTCTGACGGACCCGGCAACTTCAGAAGAACACCACCCAAAACAGCAGGAGCCTGTTTGATTCGTAACATAGGAATAGGAAAATTGCAAGATTATAATATCATGTCCACTTTAATTTTGTAGGATTTCATATGCATAAATCTTTATTTGATTTCATCACAAGAAAAGTAAATGATTTCGAAAAAGAGGTGCGAGTGAAAGTTAGAATTCCTATAAAAACTAGTACAAATGATTTCTTAGGAAAAAATCTTATGAAATTCAATCCTACAAATCAACCAATCACCATAGGAAAAATTACTAAGGATTTGAATCGATTTCTATGTAAATCCTTTGAATCAATGAGGTCTTGAAAATTAAGGCAGCATCAACAGGCTGACTCAAATGAGTGAAACCTTTTATCGGTCAGGTCGTCAGGTGGACACCATATTTTCTCTCATGTGTATTTGCATGCATAGTGAATCCAATGTATGTGACGCATTTCAGTTTTTTATGCAAAATTTAGTTAAACATAACAGTTAGGAGGCTAAAAGATTAGACATCAATATATATGAGGTTAATAATTTAAAAATCATTATAATTTAGAGGTGTATATGAGTGCCAAATTTCATGCTGCCCATTCTGCATTTCTTGGCTTTATGCCCTTTCTACCTACATCGATAATGGTTCAGATTTCAACTAGACTTTCATAAAGAAAACATATCTAAAGCTAGAACGATGATTTTCCCGGACGCGGCCCACAACGTCGTCGGATCGTATTCTTGGAAAGTGGTATTATTACTGAAAAGGAATATAGATAAGACTACGAAAAATGTAATTGTAAGACGCTTCGCAAGCTTGGGGACGAATATACAAATGTACGATTGAGATTTATGTAGACAAGACTTCTTCCATACCCTTAAGGCCTTAAGAATTGAGAAAAGTGGATGCGAGCCTCTCCATAATCTTCTTGTCTTTTCTTGTCCAAGTCATATTGGAGGAAGATTTTTCCCATGTGAACCGGAAGTACCTCCCCGCGAGGACTCCCCATGAGGTATCGTAGTTAGACTACCCATATTTAGCTACTTCTTTTGTCACTGTGGAAATTATTGGGTACTGATAATGATCACATAAGAAGTTGGATATGCTCAAATAAAATTATTTTCAAGGGGGCAATTCCAAACATTTTCATTAATCAATTCCAATGCAAAATGGTAAATGGAAAAAAAGATAGATGAGTCACGCTGCCATGCTCCCGTTACAAGTCATAAAAACTACTCCTTGTGATCTAAAACAAGTGTCACCGTTTTGAACTGGAATTGCGATCAGTTCAAAACTATGACACTTATCATAGATCAGAGGTTGTAGATACTTTTTATATAGGTTTGTTCCATTTTCGTATGGTTGAAAACAATACAGTTTTGAACTGGAATTGCGATCAGTTCAAAACTATGACACTTATCATAAATAACATAAATCAGAGATAGTAGATACTATTTATACGGTTTGTTCTGTTTTCGTATGGTTGAACTTGCTTTGGTCCACATATTTAGAAGCACAGTACTCACCAGAGAATAAAAAGATGATAACTACTACCTTTGCCCCTAAACTATAGATAGTTTGGTAGCCTATAGATGCTACCATTACGTGGCAACCGATAGACGTAAGTACATCTCTAGCAGACATTTTAAATATGTGACCTCTAAAAACTGGATACAAGCCAACCAAACTTACTTTTGCAGTCCCAAAATTGCTCCCACGATACAACACATGTAAACAAAGTTGTAAATGCAAATATGCCACCAAGGGCCCGGCATGTCGGTGATCTTTTTTTTTTCCTTCTTTCAAACCACATGCTGACAAGGCCGATGCCGCTACAAACATGTAGCGTACCTGCTCTTTAAATAAGGCAGATACCTGTGTATAGTGCAAATCTCTGGATCGATTTATTTGCACACACAGTTTACGATATAATATCACAACAAAGCGTCAATTTTATTACATCGATGATCCATAATTATAAAACATTCGATACAAGTTGCATAACATAAAGCTAGCATTGAAAAATTACACAGCGGAAATACAATAGCAGTGGGTCTCCAACAACTTCATGTTGCCACAGGAGAAAACATGTTGGTTGTAGACTCGAAGTCCCTTAACGAAACCTCACTCGTCATTTGAATAACCTGTAACAAATAAAATTTTGCAACAGAGTGGGTCAGATTCCATTAAAAATGGAGTCTGGCAAGTGACACTATGGTGGACACTTAATGGAATAACTCTATAGCCTATATGCATATTTGGCTGGTGAAGTTCAAGGCTATTTTGCATAAAGCCAATTTTTCCTATCTTTTTGGAAAACACTTTCTTCAAATCAAGAAAAGTATGGCATGAAAACCATAAATCTCATCTTCCCTTGTTCACCCATCAAGTTTTATTTCTGAAGTTGGAATGATGGAATCTTCTGTTGACGTCCTTGATCAGCTGCTCAAAAATTGTCCGTAACCGAGGACACGGCTAAGTACTTAGTTTTACACTCTGCAGAGGTTGTGCACGTTCACCATTGTACCCATTCAACCCAAACTATCCTTTACACACCATTTGTGAATAGGAAAGGAGAAGAATGAGACGAGATCTTTCAGAATCATTTTCCCTCCCACTCTGGATTGACCCGTTCCACCTAACATCCCCCTACATCTGCTTGTCAAGCCGGAGAGAGTCCACGCAACATAATAGATCAAGCCAGAGCCCATATGGCAATGGCTGCACTAGAAGCAATCGTCACTCGGAGTTCTTCAGATTCCTCTGTTCCCTGGGGGGCCATCCACAAGTGCACATACTCCAGGAACCATAGACATGGACCTGAGTAGCCACTCAACTTCGCCACCATACAACCAATCCACCCAGGAGATTCATTAACTTAGTGGATGTGCACTCTCAGGTGAAAATCACCATGCTCACGGCCCTAAGTAGAATAGACATTCATCCTAGGCGACGACAACCATGAGCACAGCCTGAGTAGTCACTTACATTTTGTAAAACTTTTCATCATTGCATAGCATCAATATATCTACTAAGTATTATATAGGAACCTAGACACAGGAGTAAAGGAATTCTACACAGGTTTAGCATAGCAATACTATCCTACTCATGCATATAAAATACACTAAGTAATGCATATAGAAATAATAGGAAGTTTATGAGGTGTGCCACTTGCCTTTGAATGTTGTCGTTGTTCACAAACTCTTTTCAACAACGAACGTTTGCTCTCCGTTTAATCTAAACAATATAAGCAAACAACAATACAACAATCAACAAACAACAATCATCAAACATACATGCTCATATCTAGTGAACAAACAAGTTTTGTAAAACTTCTAAGGAAAACATGTCATGCATGATATGCAATTTATTTCTAAGGACTAGAAATGCATGTCATGCAATGAAAATCTTTTAACTTAATGCAAGGAAATGTGTTGGTAAAAAATGACTAAGAACTAAAATCATATGTTGAATAAAATATTTTGTTTTATATCATCTTGAATAAGCCCTCTAATGGCTTAGTCTTGATGTGTAGAAATATTTAGAGAAAATACTAAGTCATTTCTTCAAGATGATCAACAATTATTATCAACTCTTTGTAAATTGGACATTCACTATAATGAGAGAGACAGACACCCGGCCAGCCACTTAAATTGTGGAACAGGTCTCATGTACGTGGACATGTAAGGTTTGTCTCCAGGCCGCTTCATCTCACTATGCCGCTAGGATCCAACAAACTTCAAAGATGATAACATCATGATCAAAATTTGTTTAAGTCTAAAAGACAAGATTAGGAAAGAGGGAAAAGAAGGAAATCAAGATGTAGTTAGTCTTCCAGGCTTGATCTCCAGACTTGTAGCTTTCCCCTTGGTGATGTCTTGAATGAATTTTTGTAGACTTGATAAATCTTCAGACTTGATGATTATTGTGTCCTCGAGGCTGGTCTTGGATTTAACTTAGTCTTCATGAAGTCTCAGAGGAGAAGAAAGAACAGAGAGAAAGACTTAGAGAATAAAAGGGGGTTGGCCTTCTTGAACTTCTTCTCACTTTTCTTCCAAGTGCTTCTACTCCTTGAAGATATTTCTGAAGTCTTGTTTTGGCTAAGTCCTTCAATGGCCTTCTAGCTCCATCTTGAAAATTACTAAGTGTCCAAGTGTAGCACTTTACCAGAATGCTAAGTTGAGAATACTTCTAACTTAGAGAAAAATAATGAAGAGGTTTTCCTATGAGGGATATAATTATATAATAAAATATTTTATGCATGAAATGAAATTTTTAATCACAAGAAGCATCAAAATAACTTTTGTGATTTCTTTATAAATATGCATGAATTTATAAATGCAATTTAATTAATTTCTAATTTTGGAAAATATAATAAAAGGAATAATTATGAGATTAAAGTTTTCTATGATTAAATTTTTATAATATAATTTAATAAATAGTGTTAATAGACAGGGGTATTTTAATTAAATTTATAGCAATTTACTTTAATCAAAAATAATATTTTTATTAATAGTTATGTTGAAAATATTCAAACTATTCAAATTAAATATATAACTATGAATTCATTCAAAAATTACTCAAAACTATTTTATAGCAGTGGCATTAATTTACAAATATTCTAAAGTTTCTAAAATTATTTGCAATTTTTGAATTTACAGATTTAAAGTTATGACATAAGTACTCAAATTCACCATTTGAAATTTGAATATTTTAAACTAAGTCAAATTTGAATTTTGGCTGATCTAAAATGTTCTACATGTCGAGGGCTTTCCAAAAATATAAAGTTTGTTAAATTTGGATAAGTGATTAAAAAGTTATGACAGATCTAAGTGGCAGGGGCTTTTCTGCAAAACTACCAATTAAATCTAAATAAGAAATTCATTTTCCACGTGGCAGCTGACGAGGCATTGACTGGGCGCTGACTGGATCTGACGAGGCGCTGACGAGGCATGACGTGGCTTCCTCCCATTGGCTGGTACCGGTTCGGGTAAGTGAAACAAAGTGGACCGCTGGATAAAGATCTAACGGTCCAGATCTAATGGACCAGAGGTGGGCGGCGCGGCCGGCCGGAGTTGCTCCGGCGAGCCTTACCCGTGGCGGCGTGTGGACGTCCGCGACGGAGGAGGAGGTGGGGGGTGCACAGAACATACCTAGAGGACCGTGGGGTCGAGGCGAGGACGTTGGTGGCCTCAGAACGGAGGGGAGGAGTCTGGTTCAGCCGGGAACCTTCGCCAGAGTTCACGGGGCGGCGGCGGACTTCGGTCGACCACGGGCTCGTCAATCTGGCGCGTAAAAAATCACAGAAAAAATCACACAGACGCGCACGGACGTAAGAAAGGAGATGGGGCAAGAGAGAGAGCTCGAGGTTTCCGAGATTCACCGGAACCGAAGGTTTTTGCCGGCGACAATGGCGACAATGGCGGCACGAATCCGAGCAGCCTGGGGGCTCTCGGGCTAGGGTTCGTTAGGGATTCGAGAGAGGGGTTTGCGGGGGTTTATATGGGGTAGGAGGGAGCAGATAATTCGCGTTTAAACCAACTAATTCGGTCCAGATTTGGAGCTAGGGTTCGGTAGGAGTTCTTGTTCATCACGATTTGGGGAAGGAGATGACGTGTGGGTCCGGCGTGTCAGCGATAGAGAGAGGTGAGAGGCGGGCTGGGCTGTTCCTGGGCCGATGTGAGCTGCGCGCGGGGGGGAAAGAAAATGGGCTTCGGCCCAATGGCTCGGGAGGCTGGTCCGTTTCCTTTTTTTTTGTTCTTTTCTTTTTCTGTTTTCTGTATTTTAAAATAACTTTTAAAATATAAATCCAATTCAACTCAAATTAGATTCTAAAAATTTGTAAAATCAATGTCTATCATTTAAAACCTTTGTGGCATGTTTTGAACACTTTTTAACATTAATAAATATGAAATATTGATTAACTACAAATTTGACACTATATGTTAAATTTGAAACTAGGGTTTAATAAATTTTATTTTTGGCTAAACTAAATTCTATGAAATACCCACATTCAAATATGTTTGAATTCTAGTTATTTAAACTCATTTTCAAATACTAAATTCATTTTTGGCTTTAGTATAATATTAAATAGTAGAACACTACTATATGAAAATAAAAGGGGAAAATAATGTATTCATTTTTAATTCAAAATAATTTTGTGCACCATTATATTTTATATTAAGAAAATTCATTTGAAAACTTCATAACAATTTTGGAAGATATTTTAGATTTAATTCATTTCTTATATGGAACATATATTCATGAAAATCATTTTATGTTTTGAAGATAAATGCAAATCATTTAAGCTAATGAAATATTTATTTGGATAGTTCATTAATTATAAAATCTATGATGTTTTAAAGATATAAACTATAGACTTATAATTTCCAAAACTATGTTTTGAACTTAGTTAAAAGAATGAAAACCATTTGGCAATTAGATCTTGTTTATAAAAGTTTAAAATGACACTTTTAATTATTATTTTAATTTATTTATAGCTATGACTAAGTGGTTGAAATCCAATGCTTAAAGGAATTTTTATTTACATGAAAATGGTTTGAAATTTTCTAGCACATTTGTCAAATTAGATATTGAGGTTTTAAGAAATACAAAGGATTCTAAAATGTTTAACTTGAAACAACTTATTTGAAAATACTTGAAGTCTTTTATAGTTGGTTTTCTTATGCATTTAATGTTTTATTTTAATCAAAAGAAAAGTTTGAAATTTTAGTGATTTTTGAACATTACAAAATGTTGGGATGTTACAAAACATAGCCCTGGGAGCGACCGCACAATCCCCCCAACGTCGAGCACATAGCTCCCTCGGAGGCCCCGCTCGACGCCGAGGAGAGGGCAACTCCGATGTCGAGCAGGGAGCCCCCTCCCGGAACCGCCGCACGAAGGCCGTATGTCGGGTTCGCTCTGCCGCCGGCGAATAGACCCCCTCAAGGCCGGTGAGTAGCTATTTCCATATATGCTCTAGCTTCCGGCGACTCCAGCGAGTTTGACGGAAGACAGTTGAATTCCAACGATTTTCGTGGCGGAGGGTCATCGGTGCATCCTGAATATTCCCTCCCGCCAATGTCTCAAGCGAGATACAAGGAATGCTTCTGCCTCCCAACGTGTGTGGTTGTAAGGATTGTGGGTTATGTTTTCGCAGCCCTCGAATTTTGTTAAGGACGTGGCTACGTTCAGGTCGGCCTGGATGTTTGGAAATCTCAGGTCGTTCCGACAGGAACGAATCTTTCCATAAAAGGAAAGTGCTACTTCCCGCGCGAGGCTCAGTGTTGCAAACCACCGCGCGCTGATATTCCCGCGCGATCCTCGCCTGGGCCGTCACATGGCCGCACATGAGGGCACGTGAAAAAAAGTAAACGACGTGTTCCATCCAACCCCATCACAACCCAAAAAAGAGAAGGACAGAGACCCCACTCCCCCCCCCCCCCCCCCCCCCCGATGTATCTTCTTCCTCGTCAAGAAAGAAGGACGCTGAGCTGATGCAAACCAGATCTGCAGCAAAAAGTCCATCGAATCATGCCAAGCAAAAAGGTATGTTTCCCTCCCCCAAGCGACAAATCTGTTGTGATTCACTACCCCATAGTGAAAATCAATCTTCAGGGGCAGGGAGAAAAAAGCTACATCTAGCCAAATCCCAGCAAACGATCGTTGTAGCACTGGGATAGAGTTTCTAGATTCACAGGTGTTACATCTCATAAACTGGTATAGAGTTGTAGATCACAGGTGTTACAACTCGTATATATATCTGCAGGTGTTATAGGCTTCAACTGTTCCAAAAAATTAGGTCGTTACATCCTGTAGTATGTAACACCTGTGAAAAAAGTGTTGTGTCTGGGTCCTGACATATGAACCAACAAGTTATGCCTTGAGGTGGGAAAAAATACATGCGAAAAAGTGCCCTATATGCCAGAAGAACTGCATATGAACTTATAGGATGTGTTAGGACATGTCATATGATGTTTATAGGTACCCACTATAAACTACATTTAGCAGTTGTGTGTATAGTTTCTTCCTAGCTAGACCTGTTAGTTTATTTGCATTCCTCTTCATTAAAAAAAAGAATGATGTAGCATCATGTGGACAAAAAAGCAATGGGTATAAGTTTCAGATAACATCGTGAACGTACTTTCCATCTCCACCGTTAACCAAAATTGGAAAAGTGAACAGGTGTATGCATAGAAACATGGCGAATAGTACTTCACACACACAAAGGGTGTTTTTAGTTGTAACAAAACAATTACCACGTAGTGAAAAGATGTAGATCATTTTGGGACTTCTTGCATGTACATGCATCAAACTAGTTTTTACTGCATCATGGACCAAAATATAGAGAAGATGTCACTAGCATCAACTTGGTTTTACTTACATCCCTAACGTGGAAAACTGCATCCTTGTTTTCTTTCCACCCCCCTCAACTCTTTGCTTGTTTTTGACTGGTAGAAAATCTGCTCCTTTTTATCTACTTCCTTGCTCACATACCTGCAAGCACATGTGGAAAAAAAAAGACTTAGAAAAAGGATAAAATATAGAGAATTTTTAAATGTTAAAACACAAAAAAAAATTAAAATGGAAATGTAATTTTGCTATTTGATTTTCAGGTGTTTAACCTATAAAAGGGACATCTACTTTGTTACATAAAGTGTCACAAAAATGGACTGGTTTGGAGGGATCGATCTGAACCAACCGCCTGAACAATCGTTTATTCCTGATTTTGAAGGCGATGGAACTGGTAATGGTGTACCAGGGGGTTCTGCAGGTGGTTCAGCTCGTAAATGCCCAAATCCTGAAGGTGGAACTTCTATTGGACCTTCAGCTGACGCTGGAGAACCACACGGTCAGCGTGCAGAATCTGCTGGAAACACTGGTGTAACGCTGTCTAGTGAAGACAGTGGAAGTGATGGTGAGGTGCAGTCAACTCCAGAACGGCTTACTCAAAGGACACCATTTCTTGGTATGAAATTTGACTCGGATAAAGCTGCACTAGCTCACTACAATAGATATGCAAAACATGTTGGGTTCAGTGTTAGGATTGAGACATCAAGGAGGTCAGCCAGGGATGGAGAGAAAGACAAGTGTGTCTATGTATGTAACAAAACAGGGAAGATGGAAGACAATGAGGAAACTTCTGTGAAACAGGGGAATTGTACTATAACAAAGCTTACTGACTGCAAGGCAAAGCTTCGTGTTAAGCGGACAAGTTGTATATGGGAAGTAACACAATTTATTGAAGAGCACACGCACGAGTTGATCCAAAAATTTGCATTGAAAAAGTATATGAGGTCCCATAAAAAGATCCCCAAGGAGGAGAAAAAGTTCATCCAGTTGTTGCATGAAGTTAACCTTAGCTCTGGCAGGGTGATGAAGATAATGAGGGAGCTTTATGGTGGTCTGAAGAATGTACCTTATGACAACAAGTCAGTTAGCAACTTTAGAGCCACGCTTGATGATGGGTCCCGTATCAAAGATGTTGCTCAGTTGTTGGCTTACTTTGAGGAAATCAAATGGACTGATGATCCCAACTTCTTTTACAAGGTCAAGCTAGATGTGCTTGATAGGGTTGAGAACATTTTTGGGTGGACGGCCCTGAACGGGAGGTCTATAAACTCTACCACGATTGTATCTCATTCGATACTACATACATGGTGAACGAGTATAACATGCCTTTCCCTCCATTCATCTGTATCAACAGATATGGTCACTCGATACAACTAGGTTGTGGTTTTGTGAGGAATGAGATGATTGCTAACTTTGGATGGTTGTTTGACATTCTTAGAAGTCATGGATGGTCTTACACTCTCCCGTTGTACAAGAGTTCATGGGTGAGGACAAGACAGTTAGGGTTTGGGGAGACTTCCCAATGGAGACCCAAATGTTGAAAACTTACACTCTCCCGTTGTACAACAAGTTCCAATTAGAGCTTAAGAAAATTACATCATACAATGCTAGAGACTGTGGTGGTGGATTGTACGAGGTCTCGCCAATACAAACATCAGTCTTTGGTTATGGTAGACGTAACTACATGGTCCAGGCTAGTGTTGAAAATGCAACTTTCAATTGTGTATGTTGTAAATTCAACAATGATGGCATACTTTGCTGCCATGCTATGAGAACCATGGAACATTTGGGTGAAGTGAAAAGAATGCCGGATCATTACATCCTACAGAGGTGGTCAGTCCCCCTCCTGACATTGTCCCTCCAAACACTGAACCGCAAGTGGTACCTACTGGACATAAACTATCAAGGAAAGATATGTGATTGCTGCGATATGGTAACTTGTGCAACGATTTTGCGAACAAAACTGTGGGAGCAGCGATGTCGGACAAAACTAAAGAGATTGCTGAAAAGCATATGTTAGCCATGGACAAAGAGCTTGCTGACTACAGAAAGGCATGTGCAGATGCAGCTAAGAGAAAGAAAGCAAAAGTTTCAACGAATGCTGCGAAAAATACTCCGACCGTGACAGAGGACCCCATGGCTGCTAACAACTCTAAAGCTCAGGACCCGCCAACGACTACTATAAGGGGTAGACCAAGTCAAACAAGGAAAAAGGGTGGTCTTCAGTTACAGGCAACTAGGCCCACAGTTTGTAGTGTTTGCGGTGATAAGAGTCATGATGCTCGTAACTGCCATGTTAGGATAGCAAACCCAGAGAAATATCCATTGATTTCCTTGTTTCAGTGAGCATTTACAGAAGAAAGGCAAGAAAGAAAAATAATGATTGTAATCTATATTGCTTTTTCAGTTTTGTTTTGCTGGTTTTTGATAACAAGACGACGTAAGTTATATACACATATGTGATCCCTGTGGGAGATGTGCTACCTTGTATGAACAAAAATGATCTTGTGTTCTTAAATGTATTTTTTATAGACATATATGATCTTGTGGTGAGATGTGCTACATTCTATGAACAAACACAATGATCTTTGCTGTCTTAATGTATAAGAGACATCATTTGTGTGTTGCTGATATGATAGCAAGTTACAACTGAATGTGCGGTTTGTTCTGGGATCATGTACCATGATACATTGATAGTGATGTGGAAACAAAAAAGTCGTAGCTCTTCATTACAGAGAAACATCTACAGTACAATCTGCCACTGTATCTTGTTTCTGTGCCATCGAAGCCACTTGTTGGTGTTGATCTTCCTTATGTTGGGTAAATCCTTCTGCTCAAATGATGGCTGCTCCATGATATCCTTCGAGATTTGTGAGCATAAAGAACCCACAGTCGAAACTGTACCTCGATTGTTTTATAGCAAAGAAAAACCTTGCATCAGGAGTTGGACATACGATGGAAGGGAAAAAAAAGAACCTCCTAGACTATTAAATAGCAAAATGGAGCTTATTGAAAGAAATCTTACGTGTTTGTTTGTCTTGGACTGTCGAGGACTTCTATAGGATAGTCGTTAAGCTGAACTTCTGATTGTCTGTACTCCCTTAACCACATACACTTTATTGCCGCAATGAGGTACTCGCAAGTTTCCATCATTAAAGTTGAGCCCCTCCTCCCAAGTGAATCCATGATCTCAAATCTACGAGCTTTGTTGTTCACAACAACCAACTAGAAATGGTTGTGGGTATATCAACCGGCATGCTTGCGAACTTTTGCAGAGTTGGGAAGCAAATCTGTTTCATGTGATAAGAAAAATTTAAAACAAGATTGTTAAAGCGACATAAATAGAAAAGAAAAGGTGTAAAAGTGCTAACCAAATCCATCTGATCGAGCCTGTTGTTGGCAGAAAAGTATCTTTTTACATCCTTCAACTCCAGGCGAAAATCAATCAGATATTCCTAGTGTGAAAATGAACACATATTTGAATGAACTATTATTTTGGTTGAACCTTTGAAAAAGTTACAGCAGGAAACCACCAACAACAAAATGTAAAAAAACCATTGGAGAGACGGGAAAAATTACTTACTGCAATGCGTAGGGGCATTATGAACTTGTTTGGGTTTGGGTTTTCGGCAGCGATTATGTGGATAGCAATCTCACAAACGCAATTTGTGAGCCTTTGGCCAGGTGCAACTGAATCTGCCAAATCTGCCGTTGCGATGAAGAAAGTATCAACATCGATAATGTCATCTGTATTTGCAGGGACACCCCTTCTGCGACGATGTTGACACACCATCTTGTACACCTCTTCGATGGGTGGGGTGACAGTGTATGGTGGTACTACGACAGCAACAAGGATCTTCCTTTTCCCAGCCGTTTTGAGAATAGCCCGTTGCTCGTTAGGCGCATTTGCATTGATGGTGTTTTCCGTACCTGTGTTGACTTTGCTGCAGCCTGCATCGCCTGTTCCATCAGATGTAACTCCCCTATTCTGCTCAGTTTTGACCATCATTTTTATTTTCTTCAGTGGTGCCTCTTCGTCATCAGGTGGCGTGTAGAGGTCAAAAGAAGGTGCGTCTGGAGCCATCTTTGCGAGTTCTCTCCTTCTAATGGACTCTGAGCTGTCAAAATCAAGCCTCTTGTTCATCAAATCTTCCTTGTCCAATGTTTGTAGTGTTGTGATTGTTACATCAGGCAATGGCTCGCATTTGGATGACGAAAGCATCCTTGTCCCTACTGCTATGAACTGAGCTCAATCTTGACGGTGTTCCGTGTGGTGTGCTTGCTTGGTTGCAGACATGCGCAATAGGGGGCGCTATTTGCGACACTGGAGGCTCTAAATTCTCAGGTTTCAGTGGGCTGTTCTTGATAGCTAATCTTTTCATATATCTACTGGGTGAGGCGGGTGCTGGTTGTTGTTTTCTCCTTTTCTTCAGTTCCTGCTCAGCTGTAGGCACACCCTTCCTTTTCTCTGGTAACTTGCCTGGCTGCATTTCAGACAATGCGTATTTGTCCAGCATTTGAGCATGGTTCCCATCCAGTATATTTTGTAGCCCATCGTTGTTTAATTCCATTTCCTTGACAGACTTAAGAATGTCTTGCAGATCAGCTGGAGGTGCTCTGATTTCATCGAGTTCAACCGTGCCATATGTTTCGAATTGTGGTACAATGAGCTTGGGGGCAGGTGAGCTTTTCATAAACTGAATGAATTTTTTTATGCCTTTTTTTGACTGAATGTCATAGCTTATTTCTTCTTCCATTACTTCATCTCCATCTGAGCTTAAGATGTCGACTGGAGTTTGAAGAGCGTAACAGGTTTTGGCCTTTCAACCTCTCCCATTGGTCACAAAAAATACTTCATGTCATCCTCAACCTTTCCCTTCCCCGATTCCTATCTTGGCACATCAGCAGGTGCGACACCCTTCAAAAGCTTTTGGTCGCTTTTGGTCTCCTCCAGGCCCACAAGATGTTTGAGGGTCATCTCAGGCTCGATGCTTTCAGCCCCCTGTTTGACTTGTGCTTTTGTTGCCCCAGCTTCCACTGAGGTGGTTGGACGAGGCTTCAAGACATTATCCCCTCTTCCCCCGTTGCTTTCACATATGCTTTCTCCTTTTTCCTTGCAGCCACTCAAACTGGAAATCTGATTTCCTTCCTCCTGTGCAACATTGGCTCTCCTCATCCGCCTTGCTAACCTCTCATCATCTGTCGAGATTTGTTCCTGGGATTCTATCCAAAAGCATTTAAAATCTACATCCTCGACATCAAGTGATGGTGTGGTTTGTTTGTTTTCTAGATCTTCTAGCTCGCACACAAAATCTACATCGTCTGACGATTTCTGTGACAACATCAACTGATCCTTTGGGCTATCGTCAATCGTGGGATTTACTTCTTTTCCCGGTGGATTTCTGTAGCACATCTCCCCGCAACATCTTCTGATGAGTTCTATGTTTGCAACACCGGATCCTTTTGGCTACCACCTACAGTGGGATTTACACCTTGTCCTTGGTTATCTGTAGAATCCTTCTGAACAACCTTCTTATTTTTCTTTGATTTCTTTCCCTTTTGTTTTCTCGGTATGTGCGACAACTTCCTCACTAAAACCTCCAGTCCAACTTCAAAACCATAGCAGGCTTCTTCAATAGCCTCCTTGTACCTAGCTGAATCCTGCAAGACCAAGAAGCTAGGTTATTGAAGGGGATCGTGTGCAGAAAACAAAAAATTTCCTAGCAACGATATCCTTAAACTAGCCAAGATCTACACTATGCAGATATAGAAGTACGGCGGAGATCGGAATACATACCCTCGTAGACCGAATAGCGGGGATTACGCTCCCGCACAAGCGTTGACGACGAAGACGACGTAGCTGACCTCTATGTCGCGAAGAACTCGACGCGACGAAGACGACGAAGATGACCTCGAGGTCGGGTGGAGGAAGTAGGCCTCCGAGTACCGCTAGCGCAGCACCTCGCAGGGCGTTACACACATACGGTGGAGACAACGGCCTCCGAAGATTCAGTCCAGGACGAGCAGCGGAAGACTTGGACCGGAACACTAGCAGCGCGGCAGCGGGCTATGGTGGAAGAGATCCCCCTCTCAACTCGGCGCAACTCCGACAAAGGGAATCACGAGATCGAGAGAGAATTGGGGAATTAATTGGTTAATTAAAAGGCAAGGGGTGCCCCTTCTTATATAGGCTCCCGGAGGGAGCCAACCTTGCCAGTCAGGCAATGTGGGACTATCCCCATTGCCTGGTGCGGCTAGGAGACTTGCGCCAGCCCTAGGTGGGCTCCTTTTGGCCCACCTAGGTCGGCCTCCCTCAATCCGAAGCCCTGGGGGGACTTCCCCCCCCCCCCTCATGGGCCTTCTTTCCACCAGAAGGCCCATTTAGGGAAATCAGCTTTCAAAAATTTAAAAATAAATATTTAAACATTAATTACACTAATTAATATCAAACATATTTATATAATTTATTCTAGCTCCGAAAACTCTTTCGTCGCTGCCCGATCTCCATCGGACCATTCCCGGGACGTTCCCGGTGATCTCTTTCCTTTCCGGTTGTCTTGTCGAAACCCCTTAAGTGTGTTACCCTAGCGGTTCGATATACTAACAGGTACGATCAAGACTCCTCTATGATCAACGACTAACTCGTAGGCCTGGACCCCATGAATTAATCCCTGTGATATAACGAATGACTTTCATCTATCAAACCTGGACGTATAGTCTTAAACCCTTTGTCATGGCGATACTTAGCGTGTCCGAGCATCATTCTCAGATATCTCCATACCTAGTATGATCTCGTTACCGACATCGCTATCTTCTACTCGTCTATGATATTATGTCAGCTGGTGACCTAGTCACATGTTTGCAAACTCATTTGACATAATCTCACCGAGTGGGCCCTAGAGTATCTATCCGGCTATGCGGACTGACAAATCCCGCTGTTGACCCCTCGTCTCAACTACCCCCTTCCGATACCCAAAAGTATCACCGTTATTGTCACACTAGATAAGATAAGACGTTTGGTGCGATCAAAGTATCTTCCAGGAATAACAATAAGAGTTGATCTCACTGTATTAAGGCGTAATGACTATGTCCTATAAATATTGGGTATGTGAACGGGAATCCGGCACCTAGAGGGGGGGGTGAATAGGTGCTATTACAAATTTTAGGTCTTTTCAAATTTAGGCTCAACACAAAGGTAAATTCTCTAGATATGCAACTACGGTGAATTTACCTAAATGAGAAACTAAGCAATAATAAGATAAGCAAGTAAGGGAGCAAAGGTAAAAGGAACCAAGTGAAGCACGCGGAGACGAAGATGTAATCCCGAGTTCCACCCAAGGGTGTACGTCTCGTTTGGAGAGGTGTGCGCTACCACAACAGGTTAGCCGCAACGCCACAAAGGCTCACCTTCTTCTCCGATGAACTCAACCACAAAGGTTTAGAGTCCACCTTCCACTATTGATCCCCTTTTAGGGCGGAGATCGAATCCCTTACAAACGCTTGAGGCACACACCCACAACTGAATTGGGGGCTCCCAAGAAGACCACAAAAGGTCAAGGACCACAAAAGGTCAAGGTAACACCAAGAGTACAACAATGGTGAACTAGGTTTTCCCACCGGAAACCCTAGCCACGAAATCCCCAAGTGAATGGGGGAGAAATGCAAATCCCTTCGGTGAGGATGTAGATCCGGGCCTTCTCCTCCAATCCTCCAAAGATCAATGAATTTGGGTGGGGGGATTGGGAGATCTTGATGATTTGAGCTTTCAAGAATGGTAGGAGAGAGAAAATCTGAGAGCTAGCTGTTCTTGAGTGAGTGAGTGGGTATTTATACTCTCCCTCAAAATCTGGCCGTTGGCTGTCTTGGGCACCCGGAAATTCCGGTATAAGTACCACCGGAAATTCCGGTCACCCGGAATATCCGGGCCTTTGAAAATATCCGAGCTGAATTTCCGGTTGAGATC
The DNA here is from genome assembly GCA_026929855.1 of Poa annua. Classification (NCBI taxonomy): domain Eukaryota; kingdom Viridiplantae; phylum Streptophyta; class Magnoliopsida; order Poales; family Poaceae; genus Poa; species Poa annua. The sequence goes on along the minus strand of CM049431.1, from coordinate 67,621,339 downwards.
AGAACCAATTCTGAACTTGACTTAGCCGTTTTTCTGAGGTTGACTCGGAATATCCGAGTCCTTGAAATTTCCGAGCTGAATTTCCGATTGGAGTCAGTGCCACTTCTGAATCTTGACTTAGCCAATTTTCCTGGGGATGACTCGGAATATCCGGGTTGGTGAACCGGAATATCCGGGTCCTTGAAATTTCCGAGCTGATTTTCCGATTGGAGTCAGTACCACTTCTGAATCTTGACTTAGCCAATTTTCTTGAGGTTGACTCGGAATATCCGGGTTGGTGAACCGGAATATCCGGGTCCTTGAAATTTCCGAGCTGATTTTCGGATTGAAGTCAGTAGTACTTCTGAACTTGACTTAGCCAATTTTTCTGGGGATGACCCGGAATATCCGAGTTGGGGAACCGGAATATCCGGGTCTGGGAAGAATTCGAGAAACTCTTTTTCTCTACAATTTGGCTTTAGGATTTGTGATATGAGTTTCACCCAAACTGAAATACTTAGCAATAGGATTAGTATCATTGGTATTGTTAACTAACACACAAAACATTAGGGATTAAGAAATGTTCTTTCAATCTCCCCCTTTTTGGTGTTAGATGACAATACCAAGATTTGCATAGAGACGGACAGCAATATAATGTTTTTGGCAGAAAATGGCTCCACCTAAATAAATGCAAGTATGCAACACAAAATAACAAAGGATAGGAGCAATTTTATAACAACAACCACAAGATATCACAAAGGAGAAACGAGACAAAATGTAAGATTATGAAAGCAATTGAGACTAGATAGATTTTCATACCTTGTGCATATAGAATATGAAGAGAATACCAACACAATCAATTCAAAGTCTCAAGCATAATATAATGATAGCATCAACCATTGTCTCAATACAAAGATATCACAAATGAAATAAAGAGAGACACAAGCGCAAATAAATGATAAACGCATAAGCTTGTGCCCGACCCTTGCAAATCCCCGAAGAAGTCCTAGTAGAGCAACTTCTCCCCCTTTGGCATCGAAACGCCAAAAAGGAACAAGAGTGATGCTACGTCCCATGGAAGTCTTCAGTCCGAGGGGTCCTCCTCCTCCTCCTCCTCATCATCATCATCAGCCTCCTCATACTCCTCAGACGCTGCCTCCTCATCACCATATTCCTCCTCCTCATCATAGTCATAGCCAGTGGTGTATGAGCTGCCGCCAAGGTTCTGGTCAATCAGTGTCCATGGAGCCAAGGAACCCTGGTTCCACTGAGCAAAGGTCGAGGGCTCAGGCAGGGCAGCAGGAGCAGGAGAGCCAGAAGCATGGTGAAGGATCAAGTCTTGCTTGTATTCCAGCTGACGGCGATCCTTGTAGGCGTTGTATTGCTCTTTGCGGATGTCCACATTCATGCAAAGGATGTTGCGCTGGAACCAGTTCAGCTTCTTGACATGCGCATGAGTGGTAGGAACATGAGTAGAGGTAGCAGCAGCCCTCCTAGCATCACCCATGAAAGATCCACCAGGAGCTGATGTAGTCGAAGGCCTAGGAGGGGGCTTGACCACAGTCTTCTTCTCATAGAGCTTCTTGAAGTCATGTGGCACCAAATCACTGTTGCTGAAGTTGTAGTCAGGGAACTTAAACTGAAGGAGCTTCATTATGTAAGGAGCATAAGGTATGGAGACCTTGGTGGTCATAGCTTCATACATCTCATTGTAGATGTAATCCATCACATCTACTCTCCAGTCAGTATCAGAACCCGAGTCCTCCACAATGCGGTTGGCGTGAAGGAGCAGGTTGCAGAGAGGGGTAACCACGTTGTCGTTGTTGCCACCACTCGGTGCAATGTTCTCACGCAGGATGCGCACAAGAACATCATACAAAGGGAGCAAGTCACGAGTGAATCCAGGGGTGGCTCCCACACCATATAAGTGAGTTGTCTCCTTGTTGAGCTTGTGGGGGGAGTGCATGCGAGTGCCTTGGGGATTGTCACCATCAAACCTGTAGCCCAGTACCTTGGCAAACTCCTCGAAGTTGGACTCACAGTATGATTCCCCAGTCATCCACTTCATGGTCTTCTTCGAGTCACCCTTGATCACTAGGGTGGCGAAGAACTGCATAACAAACTGCGCGTTGTAGGCACAACGGATGAGCACCAACCTCTCCAAACCCATGGTCTTGACAATGTGGATGGCCTCAGCAAATGCGGTTTTCTTCTGCAGAGATGCAAAGTCAAACGGGTGCATGGGTCGAATGGGCTTCGACAGTGAGAGATAGAGATCCACAAAAATGTGCTCTTGCGCTTGGCACCAAAAGCTGCGGTCATCGAGAGAGTTGTCTCTAGCGCTGAGGTACCAGTCCCCCTGCCTCAGCTGAGAGTAATCCACAGAATTCATCTTGGAGTAGTCCTGACGTTGGGGACTAGGGACATTCTTTCTCTTCTAGGATGCGGGCTTGCTGGCAACAGCTTTCTTCTTCCTTTGAGTTACAGGGGCCTTTCCCTTGTTGACTGGTTGCTTATGGACAAGTGCTCTACCTGTGTTCCTTGATCCCCCTGCGGACGGACTTCCACCTGAACCTGTGAATTTGAGCATAGAGGGTAGCATAAGGTAAGTGCACACAAGTCAGGAGATAATACACACATTAGATAGGCATTTGATGAATCATATGTAGTTAAACATGAGTTAATCTTAAAACTGCAGTGTTTGACTCGGAATATCCGGTACAGACATGACCGGAAATTCCGAGTCAACCTGAACCGGATATTCCGGGTCAGACAGAAACTGCAGATCTGAGATTGACTCGGTCTAAAACTAGATCGATCCAACAAAATGCAAAACTAATGTGTATAGAAGACAGGGAATAGTCCTAGGAACAATCTCTACCAAGCAACATTGAAACAAATAACTCCACATCAAGATCCAAGTGCAAGCACATAAGGAAGAAGAAAAGTGAAGTTACCCTCATCCATTGAGGCCATTGCTTGGAGGAGTGAGTTCCCGGGGCGGAGGAGGAGCAGATCCGGCCGAGAAAGAGGTTCCCCGGCGGTCGGAGTGCTCCAGAGGGACTTGGGAACAGCAGGGGCGGCGGCTGGAGGAGAGGGAGGTCGTGGGTGGAAGAAGGGCACTAATGAGCCCTTCACCCCGAGACTGCCCTTATATTTCTGGACAAACTGCCAGACCGGATATTCCGGGTGTAACTTACACCGGATATTCCGGGTCACCGGATATTCCGGTTCAAAATGAACCGGATATTCCGACCTGCTGAACCAAAATCCCAGTTTTCAAACGGATGACTTGTGTGCAATAGAGAGAAATGTTTTCAGGGGAAAGTAGGCTTGGGATAAATTTCCAAACTGATATTGGTACACCATACTCAACTCACAACAACCAAATCGAACCAAAAGAGCCAAGTTGAGTAGGTTTCCCACATGCATGAAAAGGAAGGCAAATAGCAACAAAAGGCTCCAAATAACATCAACTCTTCAAGGAGAAGAGGTCGGTGGCTGAGGCCACCATGTAGGAGTGTATGGCATGTTACCGCGAAGATGTATCTTGGGTACATAACCAATACTCGTCGTTTTAGCTCATTAGTCACAAGAATGAATATAGAGATAAAAGAACACTTGCTATCGGCATAATGGGGGGAGGGATGGTCCAATGTATTAGGACCGCACTCCCCCTATTTCCATGCCTACATATAAACTAGATAAGATGCAATTACGCCCTAGGTGAGTGTGCAAGCGATCAAGCTAAGGACCTCGAATCAATGATATTAAGCTCATTCCTCAAAAAGCAAAACCTTCCTTCCTCAAGGGGCTTCGTGAAGATATCCGCCAATTGATCCCTTGTGCCCACATATGATAAGTCAATGTCTCCACGGGCCACATGATCTCTTATGAAATGATGGCGGATCTCAATATGCTTGGTTCTTGAATGTTGCACCCGGTTGTAGGCAATCTTGATGGCACTTTCGTTGTCACATAAAAGAGGCACTTTGTCGCAATCGACTCCGTACTCCTTTAAAGTTTGCCTCATCCATAGTAACTGAGTGCAACAACTAGCGGCTGCAACATATTCGGCTTCGGCGGTGGAGAGAGATATGCAATTTTGCTTCTTAGAAGACCAACTCACCAAGGACCTCCCAATAAATTGACAAGCACCGGAGGTTGACTTCCTATCATCATGTTCTCCCGCCCAATCGGAATCCGTGAATCCACATAATGAGAAATTTGCATCCTTGGGATACCACAATCCATAAGTTGGGGTATAAGCCAAATATCGAAAGATTCTCTTGACCGCCACATCATGGCTTTCTTTAGGAGCCGCTTGATATCTTGCACACACTCCTACGGCTAGCACTATATCCGGTCTAGATGCACAAAGGTAGAGGAGAGATCCAATCATGGAGCGGTATACCTTTTGATCCACATCTTTACCCTTCGGGTTGAGCTCAAGGTGGCATTTGGTTTGCATTGGAGTAGAGGCACCCTTGAGATCAAGCAACTCGTACTTCTTGAGCATGTCTTGAATGTACTTTGCTTGGTTGATGAACGTTCCTTCCCTCAATTGTTTGATCTTAAATCCTAGGAAGAACTTCATCTCGCCCATCATAGACATCTCAAACCTGTCAGTCATAAGCTTAGAGAATTCTTCGTTAAATGCTTTGTTAGTCGATCCAAATATAATGTCATCCACATATAATTGACAAATGAAAAGATCCCCATTAACTTTCTTAGTGAAAAGTGTGGGGTCGATTTCCCCAACTTGGAATCCACGGTCTACAAGTAGTTCTCTAAGGTGCTCGTACCACGCTCGTGGGGCTTGTTTAAGGCCATAGAGTTCCTTATCCAACTTGTAGACATGGTTCGGATACTTGAGGTCCTCGAACCCTGGTGGTTGGTTAACATAAACAAGTTCATTTAGTGGACCATTTAGAAAAGCGGATTTAACATCCATTTGTTGCAACTTAAAGTTATGGTGATAGGCATAGGCAAGAAGAATACGGATTGACTCAAGTCGAGCCACGGGCGCGTAGGTTTCTCCAAAGTCAATGCCTTCAATTTGAGAGTAACCTTGAGCCACCAATCGTGCCTTGTTCCTCACCACCATGCCATGTTCATCTTGCTTGTTCTTGAATATCCACTTGGTGCCGATAACATTGCGGCAATCTTTGGGTCTTTCCACCAACTTCCACACTTTGTTGCGCTCGAACTTGTTGAGCTCTTCATGCATGGCATCAAGCCAATCTTTATCTTCAAGAGCTTCAAAGTCCTTCTTGGGTTCCACCATGGAGATGTGAGCTTGATGTTCACTAAAGCTTGCGAGTTGTCTTCGGTTAGAGACCTTGCTTCTCACATCACCAAGCACCTTGTCAAGAGATAGAGCTCTTAATTCTTGTGAGGTGCCAACCCTATTCAAGCGGCGGATCTCGATTTCCCTCCGAGTGGTGGGAGGAATCGCTTGATCATCTTGATCATTCATGTCTCCGCCTTGACTGTATTGATGGCCTTGATCAACCATTGGAGTGGTGTCCATTGGTGAGGGAGAGGGTTGATCTTGGCCTTGCGAACTGCCACCGGGAATGTCAGCAGGACCGGATATTCCGGGTTCAGGAACCGGAAATTCCGGACCACCGGAATTTCCGAGTCCATCTTGACCCGGATTTTCCGGTCCTCCGGAAATTCCAGGAGCAGCTGTAGAATCTTGTTCTTCTTCTTGGCTAGGTGCATTGGGCACGGTGTTGTCGATGGGTGTTTCTTGTGTTGGGGTGGTCACCACTTGTGAAGAACTTGGTCCTTGTTGATCAACCTCATAATAGAGTTCAACGGGGCGGTGGACTCCCAACCCCATTCTTCGGATAGCATCTTGAGGTTCATCATCACCTACACCGGAAACACCACTTTGCTCCACGAGGGAGCCGTCATTCTCCTCGAACACCACACTACAAGTTTCTATGATTATGCGCGAGGCCTTATCATAGACTCTATAAGTGTGGGATTCGGATCCGTAGCCCACAAATGTCCCTTCAAGAGACTTAGAATCAAACTTGCCCAAACGAACACCTTTGATGAGATAAAAACACTTACAACCAAATACTCGGAAGTAGGAGATATTGGGCTTGTTCCCGGTAAGCACTTCATAAGGTGTCTTCATGAGTCCTTTGCGAAAGAAGAGCCGGTTGGATGAATGGCAAGCGGTGTTGACGGCTTCGGCCCAAAAGTTGTGAGGGGACTTGAACTCGGCCATCATCGACCTTGCCATCTCAATAAGTGTGCGGTTCTTCCTTTCGGCTACACCATTTTGTTGGGGAGTATAAGCAGCGGAATATTGATGACGAATCCCTTCTTCACTAAGGAACTCGTTTAAGGTGTAGTTCTTGAACTCGGACCCATTGTCACTTCGTATCACCAAGATAGGGACATTGTGTTGACGTTGAGTTTCATTGGAGAAGTCGATGATAGTTTTTTGAGTCTCCATCTTCGTCTTGAAGAAGAAAACCCATGTGTATCTTGAATAGTCATCAACAATCACCAAGCAATATTTCTTGCCACCAAGACTAGCTTCCGGAATGGGACCAAAGAGGTCAACATGGAGAAGCTCCAAAACCCTCTTTGACGAAATGATGGTCTTGCTTGAATGGTAGATGTCATGCATTTTTCCTTCAACACACGCCCTACACATTCGATCCTTCGAGAAAGAAACATGGTCTTTTAGTCCTAGGATATGGCCACCCTTGTGGAGACTTTGCAAAGTCCTCATGTTGACATGGGCTAGTCGGCGATGCCATAGCCAACCCAAGTCCGCCTTTGCGAATAGGCACATTGTATGGGAAGTGGTGAATCCGGAGAAGTCAACCACATAGAGCCCATTCTCAATGTACCCAACGAAAGACACATTGAGAGACTTGCTCCGCAAGAGAATGACCATTTCCTTTTCGAAGACAACGGTATAACCCAAACAAGTTAAGGAATGGACGGAGATCAAGTTGAAACCTAGGGACTCGACAAGCAAGACATTCACAAGTGTGATGTCCGGTGCCACTAGCACCTTGCCGAGCCCTATTACCTTAGACTTAGAATTATCACCATATGTAACGGTCATTTGATCATCATTGGGCTTCAACTCCGTTACAATATCCTTGCTTTCGGTCATATGACTAGTGCACCCACTATCAATTATCCATTTCGATCCTCCGGAAGCAAGGCCCTACACACAATCAATTCTTGGGTTTAGGTACCCATTTTGCAATGGGTGCCTTTTGGTTAGCAACAAGGGTCTTTGGTACCCAAATAGCATATTCAATGTAACCATCAAAAGGACCAATGTATCTAGCATAGACATCCCCATAATAATCAACATATAAAGCATAGTTGGGGTTAGATATGCCCGCAAAGTCATTACGAGTGGGAGTGCCCCTTGTGGCATTTCCACTCGCAATGTCAACCTTCTTGGCTTGTGCGGACTTGGTCTTCTTCTTGATCTCCTTCTTCTCCTTAGCAACATAGCCTAGACCTTCCTTACCCTTGTGGGGCACTCGCTCATGAAGAGCAGTAGTGAGTGTCCCCTTACCTTTATCAAGAGAGTTCTTGGGCTTGGTTGCCATAGAAGGAACAAACATAACCCTAGCAATACCCTTCACAACATTTGCATTAGAATTCAAAGGAGTAGAGGTGCTAGGTTTCTCAAGAGTAGATATCCGAGATTGGAGTTGATCACGAGACTTCAGAAGACGTTCGTGATCACTTGTCAACACCTTGTGAGCATTGTCAAGTGACTCGAAGTCTTCGCAAAGTCTAGCATGAACAACTACAAGCTCGGACTTTTCATTTTGCACAATTTTACATTTAGCAAAGTAGAGATCACGATCCTTAGTGATCTTAGCAAGTTGCTCCTCGAGGAGAGCATGAGCTTCTTGTTCATCTTCGAGAGAGGATTGGAGAGACACCTTAGCGTGTGCATCCTCTCTCTCAATCTCACCTTTTAGTTCAAGCTCATCCTCAAGCTCACCTATACGACTCATGATTGAGCCAAAGTGTTTCTTTCCTTCTCCTTGCAAGTTACTCATGAATTTATCAAAAGCAATGATTTCTTCCTTGACTTCTAAGCTCATAGCCTCATCAATGTCATGTGATATGGAGTTGGGGGATAATTGTACCTCGGATGTCTTTGCCATAAGACATCTTGCATTCTTGATGATGGGGCTCTCGTTTGGTGAGGAGAAGAGTGATGGAGGTGTGGAAGACATGTCTAGTGCGGCCACTTGCGTTGGAGTATCCTCCTTGTCACTATCTTCATCATCGGTGGGATATTGCTCTTGAGTCACCAAGACAATCTTTTGGTTCTTCTTGAAGAAAGGCTTCTTCATGGGCATGGGCCCCTTGCCCTTCGTCTTGGCCACGAGCCTTCCACCATGATCCTCTCTTCTCTCCCATGGGAAATCGGCAACAAAGTGGCTCTTGTCATCGCAGTTATAGCAAAGCCTCACTTTGTTGAATGGCTTTCCTCCGTTGGGGGGAAACTTCTTGTCAATCCTTGCTTTGCCCCTTCCGGGGTTCTTCCAAAAGGTTCTTGCCGCAAGACCCATGTGTTGAGTGAGAGTGGTTGAGAGAGCTTCACTAGATAACTCGACTTGATCATCACACTCCTCTTCATCCTCTTCTTCAACGGTGGCCTTCAAGGCAATTGAGGCGTGCTTGTGCATCCCTATGGCTCTAGCTCTTGCATCTTGTGCAATCTTGGAGGCCACCTTGTATGCGGTCATTTCTTGCATAACTTCATTGGATGTCATCTTTGCAAAGTCATGTCTCCCTTGGAGTGTCTTCAAATCCGTGTCCTCAAAGGGCATGAGAGCGGTCACAAACTTCCTCTTGATCCAAGCATCATTGATGTACTCCGCCCCGAGGTTCTTGAAGGAGTTGGCAACCAACACCAACCTCCGGTACATGTCCTCGTGGCTTTCTCCATCCAACTTGTAGAACCCTTCCACCAAATTGCATAAGGCATCATACCGGTTCTTCTTCATGCTCTCATTCCCAACGAAGATGTCGGAAAGAGCATTCCAAACTTCCTTGGCGGTGGAGAATTGTTGAATGAGCGCCATGTCCTTCTCTCCAACGGCCATTTGGAGTTGATGAAGAGCGGTGGCGTTGAGTTGGCTATCAACCACCTCTCTTCTCTTCAAGTGGGTTGGATCATGGGGCTTGTATCCTTCTTCAATGATGCACCAAAGCTCAATGGAGGCACTACATAGATGAGACTTCATTTGAAATACCCATTGAGAGAAATGAGTAGGTTTAAGCTTAGGAGGATCACTTCTAAAGTTTACATGAGGGTGAGGGATAGGAGCGTTAGGAGAGTAATTATGATTGACATTATGAAATTCCTCTCCTTTGGGGGTGTTAGAGGAGCTAGGTGGTTCATCCTTTTCCGCCATCCCGAGAACACTTGAGGTAACATCTTTGGACCCATCCGAAGATGACTCCTTAGAGTTCCCCGCATGTTCCTTAGGAGGAGGAGAGGGAGAAGTAGCCTCGGGCTCCTTAGACTTCAAGAGTGCCATGAGCATCTCATTCATCTTGAGGAGTTGGGCCTCCAAGGACGATCTCATATCAATAAGATCGGCCATGGTTGCCCCTTTGACTAACGCCTCCTTCTCCGCCTCTAATTTTTCACGGGCGGCCCTCTCGGCATCGGATTCCATCATCGTTGCACTTAGGCGGTTAAGCCCTTAAAAGTGAACAAGGCTCTGATACCAATTGAACGGGAATCCGGCACCTAGAGGGGGGGTGAATAGGTGCTATTACAAATTTTAGGTCTTTTCAAATTTAGGCTCAACACAAAGGTAAATTCTCTAGATATGCAACTACGGTGAATTTACCTAAATGAGAAACTAAGCAATAATAAGATAAGCAAGTAAGGGAGCAAAGGTAAAAGGAACCAAGTGAAGCACGCAGAGACGAAGATGTAATCCCGAGTTCCACCCAAGGGTGTACGTCTCGTTTGGAGAGGTGTGCGCTACCACAACAGGTTAGCCGCAACGCCACAAAGGCTCACCTTCTTCTCCGATGAACTCAACCACAAAAGTTTCGAGTCCACCTTCCACTATTGATCCCCTTTTAGGGCGGAGATCGAATCCCTTACAAACGCTTGAGGCACACACCCACAACTGAATTGGGGGCTCCCAAGAAGACCACAAAAGGTCAAGGACCACAAAAGGTCAAGGTAACACCAAGAGTACAACAATGGTGAACTAGGTTTTCCCACCGGAAACCCTAGCCACGAAAGCCCCAAGTGAATGGGGGAGAAATGCAAATCCCTTCGGTGAGGATGTAGATCCGGGCCTTATCCTCCAATCCTCCAAAGATCAATGAATTTGGGTGGGGGGATTGGGAGATCTTGATGATTTGAGCTAAGAATGGTAGGAGAGAGAAAATCTGAGAGCTAGCTGTTCTTGAGTGAGTGAGGGGGTATTTATACTCCCCCTCAAAATCTGGCCGTTGGCTGTCTTGGGCACCCGGAAATTCCGGTATAAGTACCACCGGAAATTCCGGTCACTCGGAATATCCGGGCCTTTGAAAATATCCGAGCTGAATTTCCAGTTGAGATCAAAACCAATTCTGAACTTGACTTAGCCGTTTTTCTGAGGTTGACTCGGAATATCCGAGTCCTTGAAATTTCCGAGCTGAATTTCCGATTGGAGTCAGTGCCACTTCTGAATCTTGACTTAGCCAATTTTCCTGGGGATGAATCAGAATATCCGGGTTGGTGAACCGGAATATCCGGGTCCTTGAAATTTCCGAGCTGATTTTCCGATTGGAGTCAGTACCACTTCGGAATCTTGACTTAGCCAATTTTCTTGAGGTTGACTCGGAATATCCGGGTTGGTGAACCGGAATATCCGGGTCCTTGAAATTTCCGAGCTGATTTTCCGATTGAAGTCAGTATTACTTCTGAACTTGACTTAGCCAATTTTTCTGGGGATGACCCGGAATATCCGAGTTGGGGAACCGGAATATCCGGGTCTGGGAAGAATTCCAGAAACTCTTTTTCTCTACAATTTGGCTTTAGGATTTGTGATATGAGTTTCACCCAAACTGAAATACTTAGCAATAGGATTAGTATCATTGGTATTGTTAACTAACACACAAAACATTAGGGATTAAGAAATGTTCTTTCAGTATGTCCATCACATCGTTACACTTAACGATATGACTTCCATTGCCGACCGACGCCATGCCCTATGATCGGAAAACTTCGATCATCAATCGCGCAACGAAACTAGTCTTAGTAGAGGCTACTAGGGACCTGGTTGTTTATCTACCACACCTGTATTAATGTTTTCGCTTAATACAGTTATATCATGGTATAAAACATATAATGAACAATAGGGATCTTGCCGATAAACTATGTTTATTAAGTGCCTCTAGGGCATATTCCGTACAGTCTCCCACTTGCACTAGAGTAACACTTAATCTAGTTTACAACTTGGTAAAAACTCAACACCCATAGCATCTTGGTGCCTGCTCGCCTTGTGGAAGAGGAATACAGTCAATAGATCTCACACAATGAGACCTATATGTGCTTTGCAACACTTCTATGTCATCTAGTTTGACATCATCCCGTATCTTACGATGACGGTGAAATATATCCTAGTGGATGGAGTGAGACTCGAGCATTCGCGTAGCATGGGCCTTAAAAGTCTAAGAGATCTATTAAGGGGACCACCTACGCTCGGAAAATTGCTCAGTCCAATCACACTTGCTACTTCTGAAGTCGCGATATATTTCTATACCTATGTAGATTATGCGACAGTGCATTCATATGCGACTTCGCAAACTAAATATGTCTATCTTCAAAATAAAGGACATCTCCTATATGAGATTTCTAGTCGTATGGGTCAGTGTCATAACTTGCATCATCGTAACCCCTTTACGACAAGTTGTCTTTCCACTCTTACCCTTTACTGGAAAACATATCTTCAGTTCTCATAGACACTGAAGAATAAACTTAACGTTTGTTCATTGATCCACACAAGGATCACTCTAGAACCTGTTCTTTGACTAAGAACTTGGGTCACACAAAGTCGAGCTTTCAGTCTGATAGCATCTATGTCTGATACATAGATAATGTCGAACATCATTTGCTATTACTGAAAATGCCAAGATAAACTTAATATTTTACCTAGTCATACAAGCAAGAACCTCTTTCTTTGCTTGTCCTATTCTGAAACACTTCAGAATCTTGACTTAGGAAATATTCTGACTTAATGTTATTAAGCCCCTTACGATCTATACAACTATAAATCGGATGCCTAATACTCCTAACTTCATTTCATAGAAAATTTGATCACTTAAATAATCCTTTACATTCTACTAGAGGATCTGTGTCATTCAATATGTCGTTATATACAAAATCACGAACGACACCTAGCTCCCACTCAAATATGCCTTCCGCATATAAGATCAAGGAAAAGCTACTTAGCTCCCACTCAAATATGCCTTCCGCATATAAGATCAAGGAAAGCTACTTTGCTCCCACTCACTTCTTTGCAAATGTAGGTTTCTTCAACTATTTTGGACAACTCCAAAATCTTTTGATCACAATATCAAAGTGAAGATTCCAGTTCCGATATGCTTGCTTCAGCCCATGAATGGACCACTGAAGTTTGCATACATGTTTAGCATCCTCAGGATCACCAACTCTTTCTTAATGACACTATTAATAAACATGGTTTCCTTATCCATCTATCAATTTCTCATTCGAAATTATAGTGATTGCTAAACGACCCAGGATAGATTTAGGCTTCGCCACTTGAGACAAACTCTCATGTGGTCAACTTTTGAATCTGTCGGAACTGTTTCACGACAAATCGATCCTTCTCAATGTCTATTCTCTCATAAAATTCCATATACTATTAACATCCTAGATGCCATCAAGAAGATCTCCCAAGTCATTACCTGGTAATCGTATATGGATTTTATTTCGGATCATAAATGACTCATAGCCATTTCTCGGACTTAGGTCAACCATCTCTTCTTCGTAGTTCGTAGGTCTATCATATTCCATTAATATGACCTTCATAACAAGATTGTCGTAACACACATTGTGGAACACAACCTCGTATGCCTACGCTCTTAGTATGAGCTCAGAACATCATAATCTTGAATCATCAACTTTTTCAAGCTGTGGAGCCTGACACCAAAAACACTTTCGGTTGCGCCACTCTAATGTCTGGAGAGAAAGTTCATCAACTTTGTCTTGCTCTACTTTCTTTCTCACTTATACCCTTGGACAAGAAACTATTTCTTTCGCAAGGTATATCACGGCAACGATTTTGCCTATTTCGTGAGACATGTACCCAACTAACTCTTTAGGTAGGGTATACTACAAAGATTAATCCATTTTAGGTTCGATCACATCGAAACACTAAATTGCTGAAACGACAATCCAGGCTAAAAGCCACGCCATTACTCATATGGTATTGTCTCCATGGATTTAAATGGTTTCCCTATTACCTAACGTGAATGTTACGTTTCTACCATATAACTCTAATGATCACAATAATTCGGTAAGAGATTTATTTACCACACACTATCCGATAGGGTGCGATTACGACGTCCTAACACACTATAACACTATGGTGTTCCATCCGACGTAATTTGTGGAACTCTTCTCACAAGTCTTCCAATGATATGCCAACATTATAACTCAAATCTTCATTTCCTCGATCTGTATCACAGGAACTTGATTTTCTTCTTAAGTTTATTTCCTACTTCATTCTGAACTTGTATGTTCGAATCAAAATTTTCAGGCCAACATTCCCCGAGTGGATATCCATATATCTACTCGAATGTTCATGAAGTCTATGAAATAAATACTTCCACTACACGTTAAAGTAATTTATTGATTCACATACACCCATATGCACGATTCTCAACAAGCTATACTCAAAACGTTCAGTGAAGTTCACAAAATAAAGGTCTCCAGTACCCGTCAATTACTTCATTGAACCACATACATCTATATGCATGACTATCAATAAGTTATATGCCCGTTTTCCGAAAACGGTGTCACAGTTATTTTGCAAGTGTCAAAAGATCAAATCTTAGGACTTGTAGATCCATCCTGACATGAATTAAATGGTAGTGCCACACATATGTGGTGTCTTTATTAAGTTTGTATCCTTTGGCATTAATATTATGAACGTGGGAGCTTCTACCATCTAAATTCAAATCGGCATATGATCATTACTTCATAAGTATAGGACAACGAATTTGTCACTAACATATATGAACAAGTGTCTCGTTAGAGGAGACACACATATAACGATCATACTAACAGGCGATCATAGAGAATTTACCCAAATGGTAGATCTAGAAGGAGAGTGTCTATGGCCAGCACAACAACTTGTCTGCCATTTTCAACACGCAATGTCGCCTCATCCTTTCAAGCTACTCAAGCAGTAAACCTGGTTTTCATAAAACATGACTAGTTCAAAACTTAGTCACTACTGCGAGTACTTGCTTAGCTAAAACATTCATAACATGTATATCATATATACACCATCATCATCGATGACTTTCGGCGATTTGTTTCATCTTCTTGATACTTCCAACGTAATCAAGAACCATGAAGGTGAACGATTCCCCTTGCCTGACATAGTCTATGACAGAGGATTTGCACTTGGCAACGATGTCTGTCATCCAGTGATCGAGCTGAGCGAGGCGTCTCAATGTTCATCAAGTATGAACATATGTCATTAAGTATGACCGCCACGTGCTCCCTCAATGTGTGTATTCTCTTTCATCTTGGTTGAGAAGACAATCAGTCAACGTACTGATAAACTTCATCAACCCAACCTTAGGGGTACCCCGAGTTTAGCGACCATCTCATATGTTCGCGATCCAATAACTCGTACCCACCATTGGTTCTATATGGCAGAGATCATAGCATACACTGGACTATGATGATATCATCCGCACAAAATATGATAATCCAAATTATCTTTTGTTAGCGGAATCTCCGGGTTTATCTCCTAGCAGGTATTGTAACACAAAGAGCTAACGGTTCAAACAAGGAGTATCCTCAAGCTAAAGTATAAAACTATGAAGTTTGGACCCAACCTTTTAAGTTTCTCAATCGCAGGAATGCGCCTAATTTTAGAAGATGCTATCACAATGGTTAATGTCTACAAAGGTTTGCAAAACAGACTATGTTCATTATATTCTGAGTTCTAGTATTTTAGAAAATGACTATCCGAACTTCCACTCAAACGAACATCCCTCCTGGTCGTTTAAGCGATTACACGACCCCCATCCATTGCACCACCCCTCATCGTCAGAGCCGGCAACACAACTTCAAGGGTAGACAATTGTCAATCACAACAACTCTGTGACTCATGCTCGACCTTTCGGCCTCCGTGTTCCGAGGCCATATCTGCATATGCTAGGCTCTCCACTATAACCTCCACGCTGACGCTTGTGCAACATGGCTTACACCCACTATATGCGAACGCCGATATGCCTGACACCTGATCATCACGGCCTGCCTCATAACATAGAACTTTCTTGGTGTTGCGCGTTGGAGGGAGAACACTAGTGGTATTTTGAAGGGATCATCTTATATAATTACCGCAGCGTAACTAATATATACTAATATATATAATCACACAATATAAGATGCACACAAAAATCAAATGTAATGCGACGTGATATGGTCCATGCGCCATGGTCTTCTTGGCGCCCACAGTTCATAAACAATTTAATAAACCTACCTTGACCATATCACATAGCCCCAGCAAAATAAAGTTAGAAGCTTCTAATTTATCTTTTGCATATTTTACGTGGCTTGGGGCTGTCGTAAATAGAACCGCTTCATACCTACGAACTTTATGACCACAACAACGATCCAATAATTGCATGTTTAAGCATCCCTTTCAGGCCCTCCATTGAAAATGCAAGATCAACTAAAGAGAGAGAAACAGGCACCCGCCAGCCACAGATACGGTACAAGCCGTATGTCAGTAATGGAACCAGTCTCGCGTAAGCGTACGCATAAAGTTGGTCCGGGCCGCTTCATCAACTCGATGCCGCTGGAATCACAAGTGCACGCTAGAGGGTAGCAAATAACAGGAATGGTGCCCCCATACAGAACACGGGTTCTAACAACGTACAGCTATATCTACGATAAACCTTGCTCTGATACCACTGAAGGGGATCGTGTGCAGAAAACAAAAATTTTCCTAGCAACGATATCCTTAAACTAGCCAAGATCTACATTATGCAGATATAGAAGTACGGCGGAGATCGGAATACATACCCTCGTAGACCGAATAGCGGGGATTACGCTCCCGCACAAGCGTTGACGACGAAGACGACGTAGCCGACCTCTAGGTCGCGAAGAACTCGGCGCGACGAAGACGACGAAGATGACGTCGAGGTCGGGTGGAGGAAGTAGGCTTCCGAGTACCGCTAGGGCAGCACCTCGCAGGGCGTTACACACATACGGTGGAGACGACGGCCTCCGAAGCTTCAGTCCAGGACGAGCAGCGGAAGACTTGGACCGGAACACCAGCAGCGCGACAGCGGGCTATGGTGGAAGAGATCCCCCTCTCAACTCGGCGCAACTCCGACAAAGGGAATCACGAGATCGAGAGAGGATTGGGGAATTAATTGGTGAATTAAAAGGCCAGGGGTGCCTCTTCTTATATAGGCTCCCGGGGGGAGCCAACCTTGTCAGCCATGCAATGTGGGACTATCCCCATTGCCTGGTGCGGCTAGGAGACTTGCGCCAGCCCTAGGTGGGCTCCTTTTGGCCCACCTAGGTCGGCCTCCTTCAATCTGAAGCCCTGGGGGGACTTTCCCCCCCTCACGGGCCTTCTTTCCACCAGAAGGCCCATTTAGGGAAATCAGCCTTTAAAAATTCAAAAATAATATATAAAATCATATTTAAACATTAATTACACTAATTAATATCAAAGATATTTTATATAATTTATTCTAGCTCCGAAAACTCTTTCGTCGCTGCCCGATCTCCATCGGACCATTCCCGGGACGTTCCCGGTGATCTTTTTCCTTTCCGGTTGTCTTGTCGAAACCCCTTAATTGTGTTACCCTAGCAGTTCGATATAATAACAGGTATGATCAAGACTCCTCTATGATCAACGACTAACTCGTAGGCCTGGACCCCATGAATTAATCCCTGTGATATAACGAATGACTTTCATCTATCAAACCTGGACGTATAGTCTTAAAACCTTTGTCATGGTGATACTTAGCGTGTCCGAGCATCATTTTTAGATATCTCCATACCTAGTATGATCTCGTTACCGAAATCGCTATCTTCTACTCGTCTATGATATTATATCAGCTGGTGACCTAGTCACATGTTTGCAAACTCATTTGACATAATCTCACCGAGTGGGCCTTACAGTATCTATCCGGCTATGCGGACTGACAAATCCGATACCCAAAAGTATCACCGTTATTGTCACACTAGATAAGATATGACGTTTGGTGCGATCAAAGTATCTTCCAGGAATAACAATAAGAGTTGATCTCACGGTTTTAAGGCGTAATGACTATGTCCTATAAATACTGGGTATGTCCATCACATCGTTACACTTAACGATATGACTTCCATTGCCGACCGGCGCCATGCCCTATGATCGGAAAACCTTGATCATCAATCGCGCAACAAAACTAGTCTTAGTAGAGGCTACTAGGGACCATGGTTGTTTATCTACCACACATGTATTAATGTTTTCGCTTAACACAGTTATAGACGGGTATAAAACATATAATGAATAATAGGGATCTCGCCAATAAACTATGTTTATTAAGTGCCTCTAGGGCATATTCCCTTCAGCTATGACATTGTAAATGCTTAAAAAAATGATGACATATATAGACTAATATCAAAATGAATAACTTACTTCCTCTAAATAGTTCATAGGAGTATGCACTTCTATGAACTTTTGCATGATCCCTCTTTCAGCAAACATAATGCTCTGTTTACCTACAAGTTCTTCCTGTTCTGCACCAAGTGTTGCGTCGCGTCATTTTTGTGCTCGACAAGATCCTCGGGAGCAATGAACTGCTCTGCTTGAACTTTCAAAACAAGCCGCTCGTCCCTGTCTGCGTGAACTTCTTCAGCGTTGATATCAGCCTGTTGTTCAACAACATCAGGCAGCCTCAGAATCCTCGGGCAATCCCATAACACTGTCAGTTTCATGTTGTACCATGTTGCAAGCAAATTCAGGTTTCAGTTGTGTAAGAAAAAAGAACAATGCACTTAATACAATTTTTTTTGGGGATTAGCATGAATTACATTTTGAAAAATGTATATAAAAATGTATTTCACACAAAAAAGTACCGGAGCATTGCCGAAACTGCCATCGCTGCCCGTGTCCTGTGAAATTGCTCTCCTAACCATGGAATTAGTCCAGACATAGACACGTGTGCCTCCTTGAGGTACATCCATGTCTTCCAGCTGCAATGAGTCTAAATATTTGAGCTGCAAAAAATAAAAAGAATCACAAAAAAAGGGATTGTGTTATTATTTTTTGGGTCAAACTATCTTCACAATTATGTGATGTAACTAAACTTTTCACAATAAAAAGGGAAAACTCAAAAGATAAGGGAACCCACAAACTTAAAAGGGATAGAAAAGTACCATCATGTACAACATGCAAGACTTCTCGATTGCTTTCTCCCAGCCAAATGTGCTAGCTTCTAGAGTTGTATTTATAACAAATCTGCACATGTTCAACTTGCTAGCATATTCTATATTAACCAGTGATGGGTAGAGCCTTGGACTAATTCTTGTCGCCGTTGTTGGAGCAAGCACTGAACCAGTTGCATAAACTATGAATAGTCTAAGAAACTTGTTATCAGCCCTCTTCATCCCTTTTAGCTTAGCCTCCAAAGCTGCCATAGTCGGTTGCAACTTCCCCCTGTTTCCCAGCTGCTTAGCCATAAATTTGATAGCAGACCCATCATGTGCATAGCGAAAATCTAAAGGCCCCTGAGGTACTCCAATAACCTCTTCAACAAAAGGTTTTGTAATAGGTATCTTGCCTCGCCCAGGGAAAACCAAATGGCAGCTTGTTCGCTCAAAATGACGCATAAGGAACTTGCATAACTCTGGCTGCAACTTCGAGCATTTGATATCCACCAATCCTCCATAATGCGCACATTTGATCATCTTTCTCTGTAAATTGGTCATTGTTCGATATAACCTGACAAGCTTCATAGGCGACTCCCTTTGGAAAACCTGATCTTTCCTTTTTTTTACCTATGTAAACACCAAAAAAACACAGAGAAGGAAAATGTGAGAATTATAACTAAGAATATGCATTTAAGATCTAAAAAAAGGATTCTACCCAATACTAAACTTCTGGTACCATAAATTACATCCACAAAAAAAAGAAAACACCCCAACGCTGATTCGTATACAAATCATATGTTGGGCGTAGAAAAAAACATGAAAAATAATGAAAAACTCACATCCGTGACAGCCAACGGGGGCTCCTCGACCTTCCTTTCCTCAACACAAACCACATGTGATGTCAAGTGCTTCAACATTAATTTCTTGAGCATCATTTTAATTTTTGAAAGAACCATCTCTGGTTTTTGTTTCTTACTGCCATTAGACGTTGACATGATATGATGTATATGCATATCAAATATAATATTGTTAAAAAATCCCACACTATAATACGACAAAAAATAGAGTGAAAACAATAAGTTACATTCTAATTACAGCATCAAAAACACCGATGCTCAATCATTACAGCAGCAGAAGGATGAAGCAGAACACAGAAGCTAAGGATCAACTACTATACCATGATTACATCTAGCACATGCGTTATTGTTCGATTAAAAAACTGGAAACTTGAAAGCAAGTCAAAATGTGCTAGTGTAATGCAAAAAATAGCATATAACCTTTGTGCACACTGATTTGTGGATGTGCTACGCACTAAAAAGTCCAAAAGTAACAGTACAGACTAATATGCATGATCTAAATGATAATAACGATAATGTAACAATTACTCTTCAAAGTTACAATCTGCTGAAGTTACATCTACCCTAAAATCAAATTCATCCTATATATACCTACACGAAATCAACCCAAAAACGCCTCCCTTAAAAACATTACGTCTTACATCGAGAACACTTACAACTGATTACCCCTCCTCCCTTCTCCTTTCCGAGCTAGGGTTCCCCTATCCGAGAATACCTCAGGATCACTTGAAGGGTGTGTGAGTAATGCGCCAACCTACACGGGAAAAAACACAGGGCATGAACAAAAGCCCCCAATCATAATCAAAAACACAAACCCCAAAAACCACACCAAAAAATCCACACCTCTGAAACCAAAAACAGAGGATGGTAGACAACCCACGAATCAACCCTTACAACTGAACACCGTAAGACGATGTCGAAAACGAGAGATCCTCACCGAAGCAGGGTAGGTCAGGTCGAACCCGCACGGGAGCGGCGGCGAGAACTCCCTTCCCCTCCGGCCGCGGCAGCCTCGACAACGCTGTCCAGCGACGAGACGCGACCCCCTGCGATGGATGGAAACTGGCGCGAGACACGCCACCTCCCTCTCCCTCGCCGCAACGCCACCGCGCCGCCCAATCGCCGGAGAAATCGCCGGGGAGATGGAGGAATCGAATGGGGAAAGTTTCCGACCGAGCTGTTGTTTCTCTCTCTCCCGGCTCGACTCCCCAAATTCAAAACGGCTGAAAATGCCTTCGGTACGCATTTGCGTACTCTCTAAAAAACGGCTGAAAAAAGTTAAGCGTACACGCCGCAAAAGAGGTTGCGCACTGGGGCCGGGATGCGCGCATGCGGAACTCTCTCCGATCTCCATCGGACAGTCGACACGCTCGACCGGACATGTCGCCGCGCTCAGGTCGGTAGGAGGATAGAAATTGCGTTTTGTTAAAGGCCGGGTTATGTAAACGTCGACATTTGAAAACCGAGTCCATGTCACAGTCCAGGGCGCAGGGCGTCAAGATCCCCCGAGATTTGCCATTTTTGGGAGCAACAAGCGGAGGAGAGAGAGAGTCATCATCAAAAGCTAAAAACAGCAGCGAGAAATCTAGTGGTGTACGGGGGCGAGCCCTTCCTCCCTCCGTTTCCCACCCCTGCAAAAAAAAACTAACCCACGCCCCCGCGTCGACGACCGCCGGAGCTTCCAGAGCCTTCTAGGGCCTCGCCGTCGCCGTTCCCTTCCTCTCACGGATTGCCGCCTCCGGCAGCCGCGAGGTTGCTTCTCGAGGGCGGAGCTGTACGGGGCTTCTGGTGGGAGGACGGCACTAGGGTTTGTGGTCGGGTTCCGGCCTGCGGCAGCCGGCGGTGCCCACGGAGGAGGATGCATATGATGCGCCGGCTGAAGAGCATCGCCTCCGGCCGCTCCTCCGTCTCCGATCCGGTGTGCATATGCTCGATCTCTCCTTCTCTGCCCCTCCGCCGCCCAGCGATTTGCTCGCGGAGCTGCTGCATTTGGTGTTAATGACCTCAAATTTCTAGTCTCGCTCGCTTAGCAGCATTCTCGTGGTTGGCTTGCTTGGAGTAGCATTCTTCCGGCATTGTCGCATTGAGCTCTTGCGCATTAACGACGACCTCTTGTTTCTTCTGCTATAGATTTGTCGGGTTGGATAAAAATGATATTAGTAACATTTTTCTGTCAAAGTGTCAATAATGCTGCGGCACCGTAAAATACTTTTTACACCTAATAAGCATGATTAAACCATTTTATAGGTTCGTCAAGAGATTGGATGCTCCATTTATGCTCTGGTGGTTGTCCGGTAGCTTGTACACTTCGTTGGTCATTCCCATAATAATTGATTCCTGCATCGATTGGCCAGGAATTGGCTTACCATACATATAACTGTTGCAGTTCTGTCCTTTAGGATCACAAAGAAATTAAGAGTCTTTGTGCTGCACTGGTTAAAAAACATTGAAAAAGGGAGCAAGTATATTTAAAATTGTGCTAAAAAATATCCAGCATTGTGATTGTTGAATAGTGGGAAAGTTTGATGCAGTTTGTTGATTATTGCTTGAGACTGACAATAAATGGCTTCCATTGCTGCAAGATCTAGTAATTTCTGTGATATCTAAGTTGAAGTGGCTTTTAGCCTTTCTGTGCTTCTCAGCTTGTGGACACTGATTACGGAATTATTTTTCTTTTCAGGGTGGTGACTCTGGCTCAAAGAGGCCAAAATTTGATCAGGATGGAACGGGAGATATTGTCATCGAATTACATCTATCTGATAATAAAACTATGCGCCTAGACCAAGAATCATCATCATCTCATAGAGACGCTGAAGCAAGCACATCTACTAGTATGAATCCGGCTAAAACTGAAGAAACAGGTGCACATCTTCTTCCAGAAGGAATGAATGATATGAAAATAAGCGATGACAAAGTTGATGGCTGTAACGATAAGGTTATTTTGTTTTTTTCCATTCATGACTTGTTGATCTGATGCCATTTATTCTGTTGCTATTTGTGTGATGGCTTCTTTTCTGTGACTGTAGGAAGCTGAAGGGTTTGCTGCCGTTGATGGAAATGGAACAGAAGCAGGTCAGATCATTGTGACAACAATAGGAGGTCAAAACGGGAAGCCAAAGCAGGTGATGCATTTTTCAGTATCTTCAGTACTCTCCCATGCATGTTCTAGTGCCAGATAGTATGTCTAAGTGCAGTACGTCTGTGTTGGAAACCTTCATGGGAAATTAATTAATTACTTTGGGGAACCCTTCTTGGTAGATATGATGCCTTTTATGGGTATGTGCATTGTTGGTTCTCCTGTGTCTGTGTATGGAGCTTCAAACTATTCATAGGGACAATTGAACTACTGCATTCATACCTTGGAACATTTGGCGGCTCGGTAGTGATAATACTAATACTCTAATTTCTTTACAGAAGGTCTCATACATGGCAGAACGTGTTGTTGGGACGGGTTCATTTGGTGTAGTATATCAGGTGTGTTAATCAGCCATCTGTCGCCCTCATATATCACTTCACTTTCTGTTTCTGAATATTCGTAATGCTGGGGCCATGACCTAATTGATTGATAATATCTGATACAACAGGCCAAGTGCTTGGAAACTGGAGAGACTGTTGCCATTAAGAAGGTGCTGCAGGATAAGAGATATAAGAACAGAGAGCTCCAAACAATGCAATTACTTGACCATCCAAATGTAGTTCAGTTAAAGCATCACTTCTTTTCTACAACTGAGAAGGGTGAAGTTTACCTGAACCTTGTACTTGAATATGTCTCGGAGACAGTTTATCGTGTTGCCAAGTACTATAATCGGATGAACCAGCGTGTACCCATACTATATGTTAAGTTGTATGCATATCAGGTTCGTGAAGATGTTCCACTGCATTGTATAGATTCTTTCAAACAGTTAGTTTTGATGATTCTCAGGAAGTTGTTTGTTGTTCCATCATTTCATAGATTTGCCGGGCCCTTGCATATATCCATCGTGTTGTTGGGGTATGCCATCGAGATATTAAACCTCAAAATCTATTGGTAAGTTTCATTTGACTTCTTTATTAGATATATCGTCTTGCTTGAACCATGCAGTATCATTGCATGCTTGCAGGTTCGCTCATTCAATGATGCCACAACCTGCAATATTTTTATTATTTGATTGTATCATAAGTAATGATCCACTTACTGCAACGGTTTAATCTTTCAGGTCAATCCTCATACTCATCAACTTAAGCTTTGTGATTTTGGGAGTGCTAAAAAATTGGTATGCTCGTGTCGTTTATTTCTTGGTGTTATTGTTGTTACATGTATTTACAGTATGAAATCCGATTTCAGGTCCCTGGAGAACCAAACATCTCATACATTTGCTCGCGGTATTATAGGGCTCCTGAACTAATATTTGGAGCTACAGAGTATTCCACAGCAATTGATATCTGGTCTGTTGGTTGTGTACTAGCTGAGCTTCTTGTTGGGCAGGTATAGAATCTTATTCTAGAAGCTCAGGTTTCTTCCAGACAAGTTCACTAGTTGAGATTATTTATATGTGAATAGTACCACTTGATTTCTTAAGTAGACGTAATTTTTGGTTTATTATTATAGAATCTATTCCTCATTATGTCTGAAAGTAAGAACGTTGGAGTTTCTACATATTAGAGTGTGATCAGCAAATCTAGAAGGTCTCGGTATCACATCACTGAACATATTTAGATCAGCAAATATACCGCATAACTCAAGCTCTGTTAAATTACACATACCTTATCCAATTTATTTGACGTTGTTTCATTTAAAATGCTAATACTTCAATTGAAAAATCAAGTTGATGAGTACTGTTTAGTTCATAAACTCTTTTCTCTACATGAGCTGAACTTTTTGTTGACATACCTTTTTTTCTCCTGAACATGGGAAATTGCAGCCTCTGTTTCCTGGAGAAAGTGGCGTTGATCAGTTGGTCGAGATAATAAAGGTCTGTATCTCCTGCCAGACCATCAAGTACAGTAATCTAGATTCATAGACTGAAATCGGTCTCCTCCCTATTCTAGATTTTGGGTACCCCAACAAGAGAAGAAATCAGATGCATGAACCCAAACTACTCTGAATTCAAATTCCCTCAGATAAAAGCTCATCCCTGGCACAAGGTCAGTAGCCCCCTAATCTGTATTCATTTAGACTTGACTGGTGTAACCTACTTGCCTAATTTTCTTCTGCCTGTAGCTTTTTGGTAAGCGCATGCCACCAGAAGCGGTTGATCTCGTGTCAAGGCTACTTCAGTACTCACCAAATCTGCGCTGCACAGCTGTAAGAATTATTGTATGATCGTGCCATTCATCCAATGAACATATCAGTACAGATGCATTGCTTGCTGACGATAAGTTCCACATTTTCCTTTATTTAAAATGCAATACCTTTTTTGCTTCTAAGGTGTTGCTTTACCTTGGCTTCTGTGAATCATGACCTCTACTAAATCAGGAATGAAGAAGAACCATTCCTTTAAGTGAGTACTGTTCTCACTAAACATTCTTGATTGTGCTCGCAGGTTGATGCTTGTGCCCATCCATTCTTTGATGAACTGCGGGATCCCAAGACCTGCTTGCCTAATGGACGGTCATTACCACCATTGTTCAACTTCTCGGGAACTGGTAAATAGTAACTATTTATAGTTCTTTCTGTAAAAGGAAACTGCGTCCGCGAAATAATTTGAGAAGTAAAAGAGTACTGTTGAACTTTTCTACTGTAATCCTTTTAGCTTATACACAACCATTGGCATGGTCTTGTGCAGAGCTAGAAGGCCTCCCTGTTGAGCTACTCCACCGGATCATTCCTGAACATATGAGGAAGTGAAGAAGTGGCTGGAGAAACACTGTTTTCGCTGTTAGTACGCCGGGACGTGCGGGCAAGGCAGGACAACACGATCATCAGTGGATTGATCTGGACTCTGGAGTGGACTCCCCACCGCCGCCGGTCCCGGCGCTAGAGGACCCCCGGGGCATGTCCCCAGGGCCCGCAGTAGAGTGGGCCTCCTTTTAAGTGTATGTGTTTATGTTATTTGATGAAAGAATAGCATGTCCCTCTTTTCCGGCCTTCGTTTCCCCGTGAAGCATGAATGCCGATGTCACAGCTTCCATGGACCTCATTGGCAGCAGGGTGTCTAGAAGAACTTGTCGATATGTAGGGATTCAAATTCCAATCCCAAATGTGAGGCATTTATCACTGATACCCTTTGACTTAGCCTAGTTGACAAAGATGCGTTTTGGGCCATCAAGGCAGCTTAAATTATATTTGCATTGCTTCTAAGCAAGTGCAGTAGATACGACCAGATCTGATATCGACAGAGTCGATTCCGTTCAAAACAAGAACATGATCTACTTACATGTGCCTAGGATATGAAATGCAAATTCTTTATCTAGCCAACCCTGATCTGGAGAAAGGGAAGAGGACAAGTGTAGTAGCTCAACTAGACCTCACCAGATACCCCGGGACAAGTGTGCACTATGTCCATGATACTTTACTTGTAAGGTTGGTGTCTCGGTTACAAGTTCGCACTGGAGTGACGATATTTCCCAAAGTTGGTTAACTGCATTTAAGGAGAAGACAAATATATCAAGTGCTTGTTTGATTACAAGAGAAAATTTGTCAAAATTTGGTTTTAGCAAAGTTTTTCCATTCGGTTTAATTATACCGTTCAAATTAGAGTGGAATAGGCGGACCCAACCGTCCCTAAGCCTGGGCAGGCACTTGCAGGCTTCCGGCTGGCGGCGCAGCCTAATTTGATGGTAAATCATGATAAAAAATGGTGTTATTAGCCTTTAATTCTACTGTTTGCCCGGGTTTTGAATTATTCTTGGGTCTGCCACTAAGTGGACCTACATGAAATTTCGTTAGAACTATGCCACTAATGAAACGTAGGGCCTGGATCGTCATGTTACATTAAGCAGGGTTGGTGATGTGCTAAAGCCACTTGGAGGATGCAGGTGGTCAACAATGGCACAACACATCCATCAGTGTGAATATGATGCAGGTGGTCGCTCAGCTCTTAATTAAAAGCACACGTTGGTGTGCTTACTTAAGGATCATCAGTGACAGCGTGACACTGACTTGTTATAAACTACAACTACTGTATCAGCTAACGACAGTGACTTGTTTAATCATCATCGGAGTAGGTGATCTTGGGCCGTCGCCTGTCGCCCACAGGCAGCAAGTGCCGTCTATCAGTCGATTTTCAGAAAACTTGTCCCGTGTCCCAGCGGAAGATACTTGTCCCCAGCTTTGCTTTTACTTCTCTGTGGCCCCGCTGCATCAAGCCGGCCGTCCATATCGAAACATGTGATCTGCAGGCACCCAACGCACACCCCAACCCGGCCTACCATATCAACCCCACCCTATGCGGAGGATGTGATTCAAGAAGGGCAGGGCTGCAAGGCGGGCGCGAGAGCGCCACCGACACGTGCGGTAGGGATGTACTTTTCTTTCTTCTCCCGACGACCTTATCGTTTTGTTGTTCGAAATCACGCGAGCGTGTAAACTTGCAACGATACAAGTACGTTTGAAATACATACCGCGGCGAGGAAAAAGATGGTCCTACAACCATTTTGTGTTTATCAATCGTCCAAACTGTCAAATAGTGGTTACTAGTTAGGTAGCATGGCTAATCAGACATCAGTGTCGACTTTGTTGGACGCACTGAAAGGTAAACATAAAGGAGGTGAAATAGATTGAATTTCGTGTGGCTCTTCATCCCAGGATAGAGGATACCATGCCATACCAAAAAGTGGAAAAAGCTTGGCCCGTGATTGCCTATCGTCTAAACCAACACTGTCAATCACTAAGCACAACCACACCTAACTTAATCTCATCCATACAAGCTGCTATGCTAATCTACAAAGTGTGGTTGTAAGTGGGATCTTTGTATTTTGTCACTATTTTTAGTAGGCTCTTCCCACTCTCTTCTTGGGCCCACACTGCAGTGGCAAACGTGTAACGAGATCATTTAAAAGACCTAAGCCGAGGTGGTTAAATCCAAAGGTGTACATTTTAAACCTAGAATATATAAAGCGATGGAAGAAAAAAACAGAGCCTTCTCCTTCTCATTCTCATTCTTCTTCTTCTTCTCTTTCTCCTTCCCCCTTCTTCCGGGCTTCGGAAAATTTGAGACCCCAGAAGGCCAGAACAGCCGGAAGACGACCCACCACCACCCTAAATTCCCGCAAATCACGGGCGCGTGCCTCGCCGCCGGCGAGCCCACCGACTATTGCCTCCGGCAGCTCGTCGTCGCCAGGCGGCCGCGCCTGCTGTGGTCTATCCGTGGCCACGGAGACGCCGCTCGCCGGCGGCGGCGATGGGGAACTCGCTGGGGTGCTCCGCGTCCGGCGAGCGGCTGGTGTCGGCGGCGCGGGACGGGGACGCCGTTGAGGCGCGCATGCTGCTCGAGCTCAGCCCGGCACTCGCGCGCTACTCCACCTTCGGGGGCCTCAACTCCCCGCTCCACTTCGCCGCCGCCAAGGGCCACCTCGACGTCCGTGCACTCTCCTTGCGCTGCTATGTGTATTTGCCTACTTTACTGTTCGATTTGATCAACGACTCGGTCGGTCTGTTTTGGCCTTATGTGCAGATTGTGACGCTGTTGCTGGAGAAGGGCGCGGATGTGAACGCGCGGAACTACTGTGGTCAGGTAGATCTTTCTGTTTTACTAGGTCATTTCATGGTTAGAAATCCAACAAATGCAAGATCTGCCATTCAGACGTAGTGAAATTACCAGCTCTCGTTTCATGTTTCTAGTAAAAGTAGTTTGAGGATTCAGTTTTTTGGTGATTTCGTATCTTGCTCTACTTCTCAGTGTTTGAGTGATGGGATAAAAAGACTTGATCTTGCAACATCGAGACAAACCAAAAATTGTGTTCTTATAGTGCTTTGGTGGTGTCCTGCCCTGTGCTGGCTTTCTACAATCTTTATCCGGGTTGAAACATTGGCTGATTGTTTCCATTTATTTGAATGTATGGATGAAGACTGCGTTGATGCATGCATGTCGCCATGGACACTGGGAGGTGGTTCAGATGCTTCTGCTCTTCAAATGCAATGTATGATATTTGTGATGTTGCGTTTACAGAATGTTTCATTTCTGCTTGACACCAGGAAGTTGCTGAATAATTTTTTTGTTTGGGTTGCCTGAAAGGTTACCAGGGCGGATTACTTGAGTGGTCGAACGGCATTGCACTTTGCAGCACACGATGGACTTGTTCGATGTGTAAGGTTGTTACTTGCTGACTACGTCCCAAGTGTACCGTTGGACGATAGTGCCTCTTCGGTGGCAGATGGTGGTGATAGCCAGGCGAATAGTGGCAGTAGTCCTACTTCATTGGGACTGAAGTTTAATGAACCGTACGTATTGTCAAATACTCAGATGTCAATCTAGTGTCGTCCTTTCTGTTTGAAATTAATTAGTAACTAATTGTATACCATGTTTGTTCAGTGCTCGTGTAAGGTACATCAACAAACCTGCTGATGGTGGTGTTACAGCTCTTCACATGGCAGCTTTGAATGGCCATTTTCATTGCATGCAATTGTTGATTGAATTGGGTGCAAATGTCTCTGCTGTCACATTTCCGTACGGAACTACATCAAATTTGATAGGCAAGTGATTGTTCTTAGTTCAGATGATATGCAGTAACTATCTTATCTCAAATGGGTTATTCAGTTATGTCTTTACAATATCAGGAGCTGGCAGTACCCCTTTGCATTACGCAGCCGGTGGGGGGAGTCTGGAGTGTTGCCAGGTATGTTGCTGTCATAAAACAGCATCACTTTTTTGTCACCTAGCATTTTTTTATTGTACTTGCCGCATGTAAATAGATTCGTTCTGATATTTGTTGATGCCACCATCTCAGGTACTTCTTTCAAATGGCGCTAGCAGGTTGACACTCAATTGCAATGGGTAAGAGTCTGGTGTGTAATAACTAATGTCAAGTGGTATTTATAATTATTAATTGACTGATGACATATATTAGTCAATTAGCTTGGCTGGTACTACTTGAAAACCGAACATATATATGTTTTCCTTTTTTTTTCAAAAAAGTACTAACGTGCATCTTGGTCTTAGGTGGCTTCCGATGGATGTCGCTAGGATATTTGGGCGCCGTGGTTTGGAGTCATTGCTCTCTCCAAATTCGCACACTATTATCCCTGCAATTCAGCCATCAAGTTACTTGGCCTTGCCACTTATGAGCATACTTAATATAGCCAGGTTAGTACATAACCAAACCCACGACAGACTCCATATTTTTTTTTCTGTTTTAGGTAAGATATATGGCAGTTCTTACTTTGATGGACAACAATAATGGCTGCTTACTTGTGAATCCGTGCTTTTTGAGAAAACACAAGATGATGCAACTAAATCAGTTTCATTCTGCATGCTAGCTGATCTGGTATTTATAAACAATTGGGCCAGTTTTTGTGTCGTGGAATTGCCAAGGTTTTGGAAATACTTAGAAAGGCAACTACCGGAACAAGGCAAACCCTGTCTGAAGTCAAACATATTTGAGTTAATACCTAGATTGAATTGATAGTGCTTTGACTGATTTCACCTTAGGTAACAAGTGCTCTCTGTTCTGACTTTATAATGGTATGCTTCATGTTTATAATCTTCTTTTGTGTGCCTTTGCAGAGAATTTGGGTTGCAACATACCATTTCCTCTGTGGATGAGAGCGACCTTTGTGCAGTTTGCCTGGAACGGTCTTGCTCTGTAGCTGCTGAAGGTGGGGACAACGTTAAACACTTGCATTAACATTATCTCATTCCTTAAGGACAAAGATATAATGTGCAGACTTCTCAAAGATGCTTGGATAAAAAAAAAGATCATAGTAATTGTCAGGAGAAGGACATGGTCCTGTCTAATCTAAGCCCCATCTATTTCTTAATATGTTATATATGTTCATATTTACATTCGAATCTTGAATATGCACTAGTCCTTCATCTTCTCTATCCATTTTAAGTTGTTGGAGAACACTATGCATGTTAGCACTTGTTAATTGTAATTTGTTGTTCGATGTGCTTAAAATACCTAGACTGTTTTATTCGATCATGAACTTGAAACAGTTAAAGTGATAAGTTCCGGTGATCATTCAATGGCATAATATTCTGTAAACGAAGACAAAATTTTGTATCTTTACAGGTGCATATGATTCCACCCTTGTGCAATTACCTTATTTTACAAATGCTAAAAGCAGTGATAATAGTAGAGATGTGAAACCAGTTATTAAAGCATTGCACAAGCTGAAACTTGCCTGTATGGAATGGTTATAAGAAGTTGTATGGTTTTGCTAGAAGTTTTCACTTAATCATGACTCATGTGAACCACACTACCTGTTCACAACCATTTGAGACATGTAATGCTTGTATCCTAACATTGCATTCTGTTATTTCAGGCTGTAGTCACGAGTTCTGCATCAAATGCGCTCTCTATCTTTGCTCAACCAGCAACGTCCGTGTCGAGTTCACAGGCCCGGCTGGGTCTATCCCGTGCCCTCTCTGTCGGAATGGAATAATGTCATTCACCAAGTTACCCAGCACACCGACAGAAGGGTTTAAATCAAGCTCTGCACTGACATTCTGCAATCCATGCATTCTGAACACTAGATCTGTAGATTCCCCAGCAACTGTCTGCAAAGCTGAAATCAGGCGCAACCGTGTTGCAGCTCTCTCTTCCGAGTTAGTCTGTCCACTCACCTGCAGCCCATTTCCCTCGTCCGCCCTCCAAACCTACAGGTGCAGCGACGATGATCCATATGTCTTGACAGAGACTCAGGATGGCTCCGAAGTGCAATCTCCGCGGCCCTCACACAGCGCAAGTACCGAGTTGGATAAGAGGGGAGAGCAGGATCTTGACCAGACCACCTGCTCCGGCATGTTCTGGAGTCGCAGAAGCTGTCAGAGGGAGCAGCAGTGTAACGCGGAGATCAATGCATGATTCCTACTTCCTGGTTGTGAATATATTTGGATTCATAGCAGCTCAATGCGGGAGATGATCAGCGTTTATTCTTCCTCCCCGGCTGTGCTTCGTTTTCTGCCATTTACAGCCAAGATTTTGGTGTTTGGTGATCTTGCAGCTTTTGGCTGCCATAGTTTTTACTGTGTTGTAACATTTGGGTCACATACACCGTGTTACATCATAGCTTGAAAATCACTAGTCAGTTATTGTTCATTGTAGTTGTCTGTAAATTAAACGGTTTGGATGAGGTTGTTAATTTGTTTCTTCTGATTGTAATGGATAAAACTATGTAAAACGAGGCCAAATTACTCTCTAATGATATACATAGATGTGCCATAATTTCTTCAGTTTCTTTGTACAGTACAGTAAGTGGTTCAGCTAGTGCTCACATCAAATGCCTTCTTTTTTCCTTCCGTTCTTCTTTCTACAGGTTTCTACCTACAGAATTACGGAGGATCAGTCGTCCTTGGTTTCAAGGCGCACAAACAACACCGGCGGCGGTTGAGCTGTTACCCGTCGGCCCTGACAGGAGCGTGCTGACGATCCTGTCACCGAGCCCTGGCACCGCCGACAGGAAGTGCCCCACCCCGGCGAGCTCGTGGTAGCTGATCCAGCCAAGCCGGCTGCATATGTGCCGCTGCAGCTGCACTGGCACGACGCCGTCCTCATCGCCCTGGAACAGGTGCACCGGAAACGTTAGCGCCTCCTTTCCAAGGTCTGTCGGCTCGAACTCCGGCCACCTGCCGAACATCACCGCCATGTCGCGGTAGAACGACTCTTCGACGCCCTGCTGCGTGGCTGCGCTCGCCCTCTGCACACGATCGGCAATGTTTCAATCATATCGCCATGGCCTTAAGTTCTCAAGTTTTCTAGTACAAATGTACAATAATATGGTTGAGGAAGGGAGGACGAACCTTTTGGAACATTCCGGTGGAGAGGGCCATAAGGCGGTTCTTCTCGTCGAGGGCGTTGGGGAAGGAGCCGGAGCCGCTGACGACGGTGGAGGTTGGCAGCCATGGCTGGCTCATCCACCAGTGCAGCAGCCACGGCGCGTAGTAGGCGACACGGAGCGACCACTGGTCGCCCAGCGGCTGTCGACGGTACAGCTGCCGTGCCAGCCCCCTCGGCAGCCCTGACCACCGGTAGTTTATCACCGGCGCCATCATCGCCACCCCGGCGAGCCTGCATGACCCAGTCGCCAGTATATATAGAACCCGTCAGTTTGTGTCACTGAACATGACAACTCGGTGTTCAGTTTGAGCATACAACTTTGAGCATACCTGTGAGGGATGTACTTGAAGGAGGCCCATGCCGCGTGGCATCCGAGGGAGGAGCATATGAGGTGGAACTTGTCGCCGAGGCCGAGCGCGTCGGCGAGGTCCTCGATGTCCAGCGCCGCGCTCTGCAGCGACCGGCGCGGGTCAGGGACGCTCTCGCCGTACCCGGCGCGGTCGAACGCCACCATGTACACGCCCAGCTCCTCCAGCAACGCCTGCGAGGCGCGCGGCGAGTCCGTGCGGCTGCCGGAGAAACC